>CM061264.1:12620000-22620000 GCA_030848825.1 Tadarida brasiliensis
GGTCTACAGCCTTGCCTGTTCCCAGAGAAAGAATCTTTGTCCCAGCAAAATCCTGATAGTCCTTCTGATTGGACCAACCCAGGTCATCTGCTCACCCCTGAACCAATCACAGCATCCAGGGGCGGGGTGTGTGCAAATTGGCTTGGCCTGGGTCACCTGCACCGCCCCCTGGAGCCAGGACCCAGAGTCAGCTTCCCTGGCACCACATACCACCCCTTGGGAGGGCAAGGCCTGTGGGGGGTGGGGGGAGGGGATGCTGGGAGGCATCCACACATGGCCGCCAAGGGTCACTGACCCATCGAGCAGGGTCATTGTGGGGATTAGATATAACTTGTGTGAAGCATGCAGTTGGTGCCCCTTAAAAGGCAGTTATTCTTTTTGTTATTACGTATAAAAGGCCATCGTGAGAAAGAGGAATGAGATTTAATTTGTGGTCCCAAAGGATAAAGCTAGTGTCCATAAATGGAAACCCCAGATAGTTGGGTTTTGATTCCATCTAAGAAGCATTTTCCAATAACTGGCGTCGTTCTTAGTGAGCCTCCCATCACTGGAGGGGAACAAGGAAGGATTAAGACCTCAGCCCGGGGCGGCTCTGGAAGGAGGTGGGCTTCCAGGATCCTCTCCAACGGCGGTCCGTGAGGCACAACCAGGAAAATGAGGTCATTATCGCTTAAAAAAATTTTAAACCAAGGCATCAGAGGCATGCAAGAAAAGAGAATTAAGAGCTTAAAACTCGCTGATCCTCTGACAATCTGGTCCCAAGGGCAGGGGTGACAGGCACATCCAGGAACAGAGCTGCTCCCCGGAAGCTCAGGGCCAGGCAGGGTCTCAGCTGTGGCTCTGGGCTCCCCTGGGAAGTAAGTGCAGGGGACAGAGCAGGGCTGTGCCCACGGGCAGTCCACCTCAGGGTCTCCCCCACAGTCTCCTGTCCACCAGGCCAGGCCAATACCCAGGGCTGTGGGAAGGGGACCCAGTCGAAGAGGAGGCTGGCCACAGAACAGAGGGACTGCCAGCACATTGGGTGACCCAAGAGAGGGGCAAGCCCAGCCTGTGCGCAGATGCTGGCACTGGCCACCAGGGAAGACCAGGTCCAGATGCCAGGGTCAGGGTCCCCCACGTCTAGCCCCAGGTCTCCTTCCAAGCTCAGTTCTGACAACGCAGCCACCCTGAGCCACCTGTTCCCACCGAGCTACCCTGGCGTCCTCGCACCCCACCTTTGCTCCTGCAGGCCCCTGCCCCTCCCCCACAGTCTAACGTCCAGCCTTCCAAACACGTCTGTCCTTCAAGGCTCTTCCCAAATGCCAGCTTCCCCCGCAGTCTTCCCTGCTCACCACCTCCACCAGCCACCCCCTGGAGACTGAGTCCCCCAACATGACTGCGGGTGACCCTCTGCACCTTTTCCCCCGTCTGCAAAGTAAGGATGCTAACAGAGCCTAACGGAGTCTTGTGAGGAATCAATGGATCAAGCAGCAAAGGTTTTAGGCAGGGTAATAAATGTTAGCTATCGTCCTCGTGAGTTGTAGGTACAGATACTTGCTCTGTGTTTCTGAATGCTTCTCGGTGTCCGGCACCCCAGGCCGAGGGAGATGAACCGAGCTGACCACGCGAGGGTTGGAGGGGACGGTGGTGCAGCGAAGGTGACGGGATCTGACGGTGACTTTGCCGCCTCACCGGGGCTCCTGCTACGTGCCCGGCTCTGGAAAGAGGCTCCAAGAAGAGAGACGGGACTGCCCTTGCCGTTATGCAGAAGTGGCCCCAAAATGGGAAGGCTGTTCCCCCAAATCCCAGATGATTCAAGCCAAGATCCCGCCACCCACCACCTTGAAGCGTGAAAGAGGTCAGTCCCGGACGAGGGGGAGCTGGTCCTGCTCTCCCAGGTGCAGGTGAGCTTATGGAAGCGGCCCTGCCAGGGCTGGTCCTGGCCACACTAGAAATCACTCCCAGGGAGTCCTGAGAGGGCCACAACGTCCCCACGGGAACGGCTCCCCAGGGCACCGTCTTTCTGCCTGAGTGAGGGGAGGCTCTGCCACCTGTGCCCCCACCTGTGCACTGGGTGCTCCTGAGCTGGACACGGAACCTCTCGGGGCAGCAGTTTGGCCTCAGCACTGAAGTTCTGGCCACCGGAGCCCGCCACTGGAGGTGGTCAGCAAGGGCACGGCCATGCCCAGCAGGGCAGCTTCCCATCAGTGCCCTGGCCCACGCTGTCTCTGGGGCACACAGCATTTGCTAGGGTGTGGCTAATTTCCAAAAGAGCCTAGTACTATGGGCCAGAGGGTATGCCATGGTCATTTGGATGTAAAAAGAAACACAACCTTCTTTTGTCCCTGATGGTTCGAGGGTCGTGTGGATTTGCAATGGGTGGCATTTCCTGAGTACCTACCACAGTATAGGCACTGGACACACGTGACCACTGGTGAAACAGCTATTGTTCCCATTTTACAGATGGGGAAGTGTAGGCTCGGGGACAGTAAATAACCGGCCCAAGAGACACAGCTCGGAAGTGGCCACGCTGGGACCCAAACCGAGGTCTCTCTGATTCCACCTGTCCTTTCTCAGGGACCTCTGGACACAAGAAGGAAACAGATTCATGTCACCCAAGTGAGGTTTATGCACAAGCATTTAGGAAGCGTCCACTGTGCCAGCCATTATTCAAAGATAACGCAGAAGCCTGGGTCCGAGCTCTGGGGGAATCTGGGGGATGAGAGGAGACACGTGGGTGGCTAGAAAATGATGCGGGGACAGCATTATGGTGAGCTCACATCCTCCCAAACCAACCCCAGCCGGGCCATGAACGCAAGTGAAGGGATTGAGGCAGAATCTGCAGATACCCGCTGTGGCCACCAGATGGCAGACGTAGGCTGCGAAATCAGACTCCGTCCTTGGAGACCAGGAGTAGGTCACCTGGGGTCATTTTTTCTAGGTGTGGAGGTGCCTGGCAAGCTAAACAGCTCGAGGGGAAGGAGCAAAGTGTGACTATCTTTACGCATCCATGTGAAAACATCCAGGATGCAGAGAGCCTGGAAGGGACGCCAAACCAGTGCCGAGGACCAGCGGGCAATGGGATGGCGTGAACGAGCAAGCCCCCTGGCCCGCGTCTCGGTCCCGTGGGCCGCGCTAGTCCCTCCCCATGGTGTAGCCCTGGATCATGCTGCTGAAGTAGGCTGCCGTGTTGCGCTCCGGGTGGAAGAGGATCAGGTAGCACTTGGGGCCGAAGTAGCCCAGGCTAATGCCCAGGAGGTTGAGCACGGTGACCAAGAGGTCCAGGAAGGTGAGCAGCACCCCCTCGTAGACAGACATGAAGGTGCAGAGGGAGATGGAGGAGGTGACGTAGAAGGTCATGCAGAGGGTAATGAACTTGGCCTCGTTGTAGTTGGTGGGCAGCTCCTTGCCCGCGTAGGCGAAGCTGAAGCCCGCCACGGAGAGGAGCAGGTCCAGGCTGGTGTTGACCAGCAGCCCCTTGCGGTAGTTGGGGTTGCAGAAGACGACCATGACCTTGGGGTCATTGGGGTCAGCTCGGACGGTGGGGCTGGTGGGTGTGACCAGCAGGCCGCACACCACAATGACCGCCTTGAGCGCCGTGACGAGCGCCACAAAGACGTAGGGCCCGCGGTAGCGAACCCAGTAGCCGTAGGCGCGCGGGAGGCGGCTGGCCATCTTGAAGACGCAGACGATCTGGAAAGAGCGCACCGAAATGCAGGAGATGCAGACGGTGAAGCAGAGGGGGAAGAGGGTCTGGCGGCAGAGGCAGGTGGAGACCGTGGGTGGCCCCATGTACACAGGGACCATCGTGTACGCCACCAGCAGCGGCGTCAGTATCAGGAAGCACATGGGGCCCCCAGCTGAACGAACCATGGGCGTCTGGAGATGCTTCCAGAATATTACCAGGACGGCCAGGGTGCTGAGGAAGCCCAGGGCCGCCAGCATGGCCACAAGGAGGGTGGGTGTGTCCCGCCACGTGAGGAAGGCCAGTCGCCGCCTGAAGCAGGAGGTGTCTTTCCTGTGGGACCATTCATTGCTTGGGCAGGGCTGGCAGTCAAACTCATCTGCAAGAGCCCACAGCGATTCCCATCAGCCGAACCCACCCTCCCAGTACCTTCATCCGCTGGGCCTGCACTGGGCCAGGCCCCCGGCATGGAGACAGAGAGCTAAGGGTGACCCCTGCAGTCACAGCTAACATTCACCGAGTCCCTGATACCCACTGGCTCATCAAATCCTCACAGCAACCCCATTTCACAGATAAAGAAAACTGAGGCTCAGTCAGGAAAGGTCAGAGAGCCAGCGTGTTCCAGAGGCAGGATCTGAACCACAGTCTCCTTGACACAGAGCCGAACAACTATAATTCCTTCCTTCCAAGACCTCACTCTCTGGTGAAAGAGATTGTCAACTATTTATTCAAAGAATCCATTCAGCAAGTATGTGTCTGAGCACCGTCCACTGTGAGAGGCACCCGAGCTGGGAGGCCACAGAGATGGACGAACCCAGCCCTGCCTCGGGCTACTCTGTACCCTGGGCTCTGCCGAGCACGTAGTAAGTACTTTGATTAGCAGATGTATACATCCATTTAATTTACTAACCAGTGAAGTCATGAAAAAATAATAATTTCAGCCCCGACTCTGAACTGTGCTAAACTCGAATGTGAACAGAGAGATGACATTGTCCCTGTCTTCCTGGAGTTTATGATCTACAGGGAGAAATGTTAGTTAATTCTTCTAATCAAGAATGTCATTCAAGAAATAGTCACTGAGCAACCGCTACAGGCTCTGAACTATGCTAGGCACTTGGGAGGCCAGAGAGATAAATCAGACACTGTCCCTGTCTGCCAGGAATGTTTCTTCTGTTGGCAGGCCACTCATTCATTCATTCATTCATTCATTCATTCATTCATTCATTCATTCATTCATGCATGCATGCATGCATGCATCCATCACCCAGTGGACTTTCCCTGGCCTGGCACCCCTGGGCCGTGGACTCTGTGAGTTGATTCAGATCAGTTTCAGCCCCGCCTGGTTGGGTGCTCTTCCTTCTCCCTAAACCAGCCCATGTTGAAGATTTTTCTCTGTACCAGGTACTGGGGAGATACAAGTGGAATCAAACATGTTCCCTGGCCTTTGGACACTTACCTTGCTTCAGGGAGACCCAGAGATCCTGCCGAAGGGGGAGGGGCCTGGAGACCTCTGGGGCAGGGCAAGGGCAGGACAGGGCGGCCGGCCTTCAAGCCATACCTTCTGTTTTGTTGAGGAAGGTGCCAGGCAGGCAGTCAAGACACTCAAAGCAGCAGGGGTGGATGCCCACAGACTTCTTCTTTTGCCCAGGTTGGCAGTCCTTGGAACACTTGGACACGGGGACCTGGAGGGAGGAGGGCATGAGACCCTGGCCCTCTTTCCCCACACTCTGAGGACCTCCCGACTCGCCCTGCTCTCTAGCAGGGGAGGGAAGCCTGGCCCCTGTCTGGGAGGGGAAGGGGTGCTGAGATTGCCATTAGAACTGGACCTTTGTAGGGACCTTGTTAGTTTTGCCTGCCCAAGACCTAACAGCACCCACCCAACTGAGGAGACAGAGACCTCAGGAGGCTGCTGAGAGGACAGGACATGACTCTGGGGCTGCTGGCAGCCACCTTGTCTCCAGGGCAGAGAACGTGTCCGAGGAAGAATCTGAGAGATGGAGAGAGTGAGATCCTGGATCCATCCTTGCCTGAAGCCTCACCTCTACCCCCAGAGGTTCAGTGATGTGAGGCGATAAATTAATGTTTTGCTTACATCACTTCCTGTCACTGCAACAGTCTTAATGCGCACAGCCTGGGGGGCGGGGCTTGCAGGTAGGCAGTGACCAATGTGTATTGTTTTACCGCTGTATTTCCAGAACCTAGAAGAGTACCCAGCACAGAGGTGTGTGCCCTGACTGGGAATTGAACCCACAGCCTTCTGGAGTACAGGATGACACTCCAGCCAACTGAGCCATCCGGCCAGAGCAACACTCCGTCCTTTAAGCCCCCCAGTCTGTGGTGGGTGGTTACGGCAGCCCTAGCGAACAAATGAAGACACCAAACCAATTTACTCCATAAAAATCCCCAAGAAGCTCAGGAACCAGGAGCTCTGGACCTGGGGATAGAGTGTGAGGCAGGAGGAGAGTAATGGGTTCTTCCAGAAGCTTTGAGATCCCTTGATCCCCTCCCCTCCCGACACCAGCAGAATTCTGACACGTATTGTCTAAGGAGGATTAAAAATGGAGCTTTGGCCCGGACGGTGTGGCTCAGCGGACTGAGCGTCATCCCACGGACTGAGAGGTCCCGGTTCGATTCCCGGTCAGGGCACATGAACAGGTTGTGGGCTCGATCCCCAGTAGATGACGTGCAGGAGGCAGCCGATCGATGTTTCTCTCTGACATCAATGTTTCTGTCTCTCTCTCCCTTCCTTTCTCTCTAAAAAACTCAATAAAAACATTTTTTTTTTTAAATGGAGCTTTAGATTGACTGCTGTCAGAGACAGTTAAAGGCTAGCTACCACACCAAAAACAGGAGCGCTAACGGGCAGGATGTGGCCTGAACGCTGTCTAAAAAGCACCTCTACCATGGACATGCTGTGTGGCCTCAGGCGGGTCATGCAACCTCTCTGTGCCTTCAGTTCCCCAATCCGTGAAAGAGGGAGAAGAGCAGCATTTGTTTCCTAGGGTTGACATGAGAACTGAGGTCCTTAGCACACGCGTGTCCAGTGAAGGTTGACTTTGCAGAGGCCCTGGTCCCCACGTCCTGAGGAGCCAGCAAGCCCTGAACTTCCGGTTCTCAGTCCATGGTGGAAGGACAGGACCCCAGACAGGACACCCACAAATGGAGACCTCACCAACTATCGGTAATGAATCTTGGGTGCACTCCTTGATAAAATGGGCCCCGGTCGCCCCAGCAGAGCCCTCCCCCAGCCCCCCTGAGAGCTGACCGCGCCGTCGGGGGTGTGCCAGGAGACTGTGCGGGTGACCCTCAGCTGCCGCTGCGTCGGCTGGTAGGAGGCGATGCTCTGGAAAGGGTTCTGGCTCAGGTCCCACTGCCACTGAATGACCTCCAGGGGCATGGGCAGGTCCCCATGCTGGTCGAAGAAGATGTGTTGGCCCAGGAGGGTGAAGTTGACCTTCTTGATCTCCTGAAGCAGCTGGAGGGGCCGGAGAACAGGGAGGCAGAGCCGGCATCAGAGGTTGGGCCAGGCCTGGGGGCAACCTGCCCGCTCGCTCACCTTGATCTCCACATCTGTGGAACGGGGGCACCGGGACTTTGTCACTGTGGCCTTCGGGAGGCAGTGGCTCTGAGCTGGCTCTGGAGTCAGACGCCTCTGGGTTTAGGCATCAGCTGTGCCACTTGCTAGCAGGCCTTGGGCCTGCGGCTTAACCTCTCTGAACCTCTGTCTCTTCTGCAGAATGGGAGCAACTAAAACCCTATCTTCTGGGCTCTGAAGCAACAAATACGTCAATCTATGTTCGGGGCTTAGAACAGTGCCCGCAAACTAGTAAATGCTCACCTCCTACTGAGGATTTGATAATATTCCTTCTCTCTGGAAGTGCCTTTGGCCATCCCTCTGGAACCCAGAGTCCACTCCCTCGCTCACCTGTAAGAGTCAGCTGGAATCTCCCCCGCCCCCCAGGTCCTGCCAGTCTCCCCCTACTCCATCCCATCACTGTCAGGACGCAGACAATGGGACAAACTAGAACATGCTTGGGACTGGGACTCCTTGGGCCAGCATTCCATCCTAGCCCTGTCCTCGATGTGCTGTGTGATTTTGAGCAAGTCACTGAACCTCTCTGGTCTGACTCCAAAAGGGCTTCCAACTTAGTCTGGGCTCCTGGATTTTCCCCTCCATAAATAAGAGAGTCCATTGGGGTACATCTTGGGGGCCCAGAGCTCACTTCACCTTGGGGACTGACAGACAGACAGATAGCCAAGGGAGTTGGTCCCTAGCCTTCTCCCCAAAGAGGCTTCCAGAGTCAGGACTCTCCTCCTGGAATGTCCAGCAGCTACCCTCCCACTACTTAAATCCTGCCTTCCCTACCCCCTGCCCCACTGCATAGCTGCAACTCTGACTGCCTGCTGCGCTCAGCGGAGACGGATCCTAGGAGCTGTCCTCATCTTCTCCTAGGGCGAAGGTCTGATTCTCTCACAGTGCCCAGCCAGGGCCTGGCACACAGTGGGTGCTCAGCAAATGGGACTGGAGAGCCCGGTTGCTGTGCTCAGTGCTCTTTGGTCTGCACTATTAGGGGAGGACAGAAGTCGCCTGGTCCTTCATCAAGGCTACGGCCACCGGGGCTGAGCGAATACCTGGAGGAAGAAGCGGGAGAACCACAGTGGGATGGGCCAGACCTGGGTTCGAAGCCACAGGCTGCCATTTACCACTAAGCAATCGTGGGCGAATCCCTTGAACTCCCCATCCCTCAGTTTCCCTATCTGTAGACCATCAATTTCACAGGACGGCCATGAGGTAAGGTGATGTACACGGGGCACTCGGTGCCTAGTAGGTGCTGAAAAAACAGTAAAGCACCCATGATAATTTTGTATGTTGTTAATGCAGCAGGGCATGTAGTAAAGTATTTTCCCCGCTGGCACCAGAATTCCTTTTAAAGACTAAATGCGTTTTTTAAAAGAATGAACACTTAGGGCTGCAAGGTTAGGCTCTGAGGTTATGGGGTGGAGAGGTACAAATAAACAGAATAGAGACGGGAGATTTGTGAAGAACTAACTAAACCACTCTGTGAAGGAAGTGACCAGGTATTTGAGGATGGGTGGGTGTCTAGAAAAGTGAGAAGGGGAGAATAAAGAGGGGCTAGATACAAGGATTGGGGGATTGGCTAAGCCCCAAACTACAACAAACTCAAGGAATGGTTTCAGCACGGTGATGTCCAATAGCAAAGGACAAAGGGCACAGCTCCGCCGGGCAACCCTCTGCTCCTCCCGATCCTGAGTAGAACCTTCCCCACCCCAAGGGCTTGATGGCAGAGGTGTGTGTGTGTGCGTCAGAAACACAGTTAAATTCCAGGTCTGAATCAAGATGACACAGATCTGGGACAATGATCCCTGAACGTGAAGCAGGGCCTGAGGAGCTGATGGGGACCTCAAGCCCATTCCCCAGGCTCTGCACCCCAGAGAGACCGCAGGGGGCACACGGCCTCCACTGCTCTGGGGTTTGCTTCCCCCGAATTTCACCTGAACCTTCAGACAGACCGTCTTGGATGATGAGGATTAAATTAATGATAAGGGACATTTGCTTTGGCACCACGAAGGACTACTGGTTCTACGCGTGGGAGGCAGGGCATGTCCCATGGCCTCTCCCACCCACTGGCTGGGAACCCACCTAGGGGTGGAGAGACTAGAGCGGGAGGGGGAGGGGTGTCCCTGCGCTCTCCATGGCAACCAAAGACTCTGCGCCTGCTCCGGGTGCCCAGCTTCTCTCACCCGCCAAGGATAGACCACGTCTTTGGAGCAGTTGGTCTGGCTGCAGCCCAGGAGGCCGTGCAGCGCATGGGCCACGGCGTACACAGCAGAGTACACACTGTAGGCCACGCGTTCACCGGAGAGTGTGAGGATGCTGTTGAAGGACTCGGTGGTGTCCGGGCAGGTGTCACACTCCTGGTTGCAGGTGGCCCTCAGACTGGTCCTGTTGGACGCGGGCGGCCTGGCCTGGGCACTGCGCACGCGGAACTCACTGAAGCCGGGGATGGGCACAGCCTGGACGGTGATGCCCAGGAAGGTGCCGGTGTGGCGCAGCTCGGTGAGGTTGTGCAGGACCGGGTCGATGGCCCAGGACTCGGAGGCGATCCACACGGCGCCGGTGAAGTTCCGGCGCAGCACTTCGCGGAAGAAGTTGTGCAACGCCAGGTCTGGCGAGAACACGACCACCACGCGCGCCGAGCTCTGCCGCAGCTTGTCCACGATGGCCCGCAGGCGCCTGCGCTCACGCGGCGTCGCCGCCTGGTTGGGCTGCGGCATTGGCAGCGCCTCGTGCAAGGCGATGCAGATGTCGCGGTGGGCCAGGCGCTCGCTGAGCAGGTGGCTGTTGTAGCGGCTGCTCACCAGCACGACGATCCAGTTCCAGCCGAAGTGAAGCAGCAGCTGCACCACGGCCTCGATGTGGTGATCGGCGCCCGGCACGGTGCGCAGCACCGCGGGGAAGCGCTGTTTATCCCGCAGGCTGTCGCTGATGGCGCTGTAGGTGATCTGCCCGGGGGGAGGGGCCGGGGACATTGAGACACACCTGACCACCCCGTTCGCAACAGCAATCCACCTGTACCCACTCCGCCTGGCCATGGCATGCCCCATCTCCTCACCCTGCTCGACTTTTCCTTTTACCCATTGCACTTCTGACTTTCTAACATCCTAAATCACTTCTTAATTTACGTTTACTGTCTGTCTCTCCACTGGGAGATAAGCTCTATGTTCCCAGCTGTATCCCCAGCGCCTGCAACAGTATCTGGCGTCGTAGGTGCTCAATAAATACTTGTTAAATGAGTGAGAGAATGAGTTCGGTGTTGGACTAGGTGTTACACGAAGAATATGAACATGTACTGAGCACCTACTATGTGTAGACCCTGTGCTAGAGGCTTTACACAGGAAAAACAGCAGCAAAGGCCCTGGCGGGGTAGCTCAGTTGGTTAGAGTGTCATCCTGATGTGCCACGGTTACGGGTTTGATCTCCAGTCAGGGCACAGACAAGAAGCAACCAATAAATGCATAAATAAGTAGAACTACAATTTGATGTTTCTTTCTCTCTCTTGTGTGCGCGCTCTCTCTCTCCTTTCCCTTCACTATCTAAAAATTAATTTTTAAAAAAAACAGCAAAAATTACCGAATTTGTAACTACCTATGTGTGCCAAGGCCAGTGCTAGCTACTCTTTAAATGAGTGGATATTTTATGCCAGTTCTGGACTCATGATGATGGTAACAGTGATAATAACAGTCATAACAATAGCACCTCCTTGAGGACTTACTATGTGGCAGGCCCTGTGCTAGGCAACCACCCAGGACAATACTGAGCGTTCTCTGAGTGTCCATTCTTGTGCACGACGCTCTACTAACAACGGCAACATTACCGCCTACCTACTGTGTGCTGGGGACTCTTGTATAGGTTAAACGCCTTAATCTTCAGACAGTCTGGGGATAGAACTCTTATCGTCTCACTTTGAAGCTGGGGGAAGCAAGGCTCAGAAGAGTTAAGAGATTCTCAAGGCCGGCCAGTGTGGCTCAGTGGTTGAGCATCGTCCCAAGCATCAAGAGGTCACCGGTTTGCTTCCCGGTCAGGGCTCATGCCCAGGTTGAAAGATCGATCCCCAGTAGGGTGTTCAGGAGGCAGCCTGTCAGTGTCTCGTCCATGTTTCTGTCCCTCCCTCTCCTTTCCTCTCTATCTAAAAATCAATAAAAACGTATTTTAAAGAAAGAGATTTGCTCAAGGCTTCACAATGGGCAGGACTCAGAGCCCAGGCACACACCCAAGTCTGTCTGTCCCCAAAGCCTGAGCCTCAACTAATAAGCCAGGCTGCTTTCCCAGGATTAGGGTTCCTGTCCTGACCCTGCTTCTGCTCCCACCTCCACCCCATGACTGGGGGGGGGGGGGAGTGAGCCCTCTGGACAACCACACCTGTGCCCCTCCCAGCCCCTTCTCCCAGGGGCCTCACCTGTGGCAGGAGAAAGAGGGAGAGGAAGTGGGCCACAGTCATGGTAGACTCAGAGTTTTCGGGGCCGATGACGGCCACCACGCGGGGCACGTAGTGGCTGTAGTCCTCCTGGATGGGCAGGAAGTCGTCCTCCCGCGCCAGGAAGTAGAGCACGGGCTGGACGTTGTTGGAGACGTAGCAGGTGTCCACCATGGCGTAGCCCAGCCGCACGCCGGGCAGCAGGCCACTGCGGTTGTTGACCTCCTCCACTGCGAAGCGCATGGCCTGCATGAGCTTGTAGCCCAGCATCTTCACCTCGTACCTGCAGGGGCCGCAGTGCGGTCGGAAGCAGGTCCGGAGTGAGACGGGCAGGCAGGGGACCGAGCCTGCTGCTCCTACGTGCCAAAGGAAAGCCAAGGAAGGCACTGCCCAGGAAGGAGCCACCCCAGAAGATTCCGGCGTTTTTACCACCTCACTGTCACTGTACCACATCTCTGGGATCATCATCGAACCTATGACCACCTCTGACACTGATCTCTGCAGCCACCATCAATCACTACCATGGCCACCACTCCCTCCAACCCTCTGGACTCTCACCGCTCTGCCCATGTCTGCAATGTGACCACCATTACCCACTGTAACCTCCACCATCATCATCACCACTGTCACCGTCATCACCTACTATTCCTGTTATCAACACCATCACCACTGCATCACTGTCACCACATGTGATCACCACTACCAGTACCACCATCCTCACCAACACCGTCATCACCATCAACCTTCATCACCACCATCACCATCAGCATCATCAGTATCACCACCACCATCACCATCACCACCACCATCACCATCACCACTGTCATCACTTCTGTCATCACCATCACTTCACTGGACTCCCTACCATTATCACAGGTGTCAGAACATCTAACATCATGCTAAGTACCATCCCTGGCACCATCAACCTCACCATTCTCAAGCCAGCATACAATCTTCCCCAACATCATAGAAGTCTGTGCTTAGTCATCTTAGAGTCAGTACTTAGTCATCTTTTGCACTCTCCTTCCTTTCTCCCTCTCTCCGAGAATGCCGTCACCCTCCATGCACAAGGTCACTATTCTACAATCCCAGGCTGGCTCCAGTATCTGGCCTTCATCCTGGCAGGAAGATGGCCCACCCAATCTCTGAGTGATGCTGCCACCCCAAGGAGAGGTGAGGGCAGAGGAAATGCCCCCAGTCCTGGAAGTGCCCTGGGAAAAGGCAAACATTCCCCTTCAGTCTGAGAACCTGCTTCAGAAGAACCACATTCTGACACCTGGTGTCTCGACTAGGCCTCGGGGTGGACTCACTGGGAGTCCCCTAGTTGCCAGAGGGAGTGGGGGTGGCTTTGATGGTCTCTAAGACATGGCCTTATGATCTCAAGCATCCTATAATTCTTTACAGTAAGAGACAAGACATGGGGACAACCCAGGTCTCGTGTTTCAGAACACGATGGCCAAAGATTTCAGTAATGGGGACTGCGGGGGGCCTTCCTGGGGGCCAGGTAGGTGGCTCCAGGATGGGGATCTGGCGATGAACGGGGAGGAGCTTTCTGAGCCCTCAGTCTTGGCCTGGCCTCCCAAGGACCCCAGACCCAGCCCCGGCTCCCATCCCCCTCCCCACCACATCCTGCCTCCCGCTGGAGACTCACTCCTTGCACTTGGGCACCTGCAGAAAGTTGAGGTGGATGATGCCCTTCACGTTGGCATGGAGGCTGAAGAGGCCACCCAAGAGGTAATCCCCAGCCAGGCTGAAGTCCGGGTTCCCAGCAGGCTCAGCCAGGACCTGTAGCAGAAAGAACAGGGAGCAGACCGCCCTGGCCTGGGGTCCCATGGCTGGGAAGTGAGGGTCCCGAGAGGTGGCTCTGTCTCACCAGAGGGCGGACTGCTTACCACCAGGGGATTTGCACAGACATTTACATAGTGACGGTCCTGCTGCTCTCCCAGGGGGCGGGAGAACACCTGGGACAGGTGGAGAGGGGAGAGGGGTCTGGGGGAAGGGGAGGAGGCTGGCTGAGGACAATCCCTTCTCAGGGCACGGTGGGGCCCGGTGGTCTGGAAGAACCCCATTTGGAGGTAGAGAGAGCATGTCCTGACAACCTGGCCCTGGCCTTCTGCCTCATGGTTGAGGACTGGTCGCATCCCCTGACATTTCAAACATCTGGGAGTAAAGGTCATAGGTGACCACATCAGTAGACAGAAGGTTGGCAAATGGAGCCACCTTTGGAACCTGACCAAGGTAGCCTGGCATGTGGTAATTGTAAGGGCACCTGGCATAGAGCAGGTGTCCCCCGGTCGTAGCCATTGTCGATAAGAACCAGGTACCGCGTTGAATGCTTGTCATTCTCCATCTCTCTTAATACTCATGGAAACTGGGGCTGTTACCAACCCAGTTCACAGATGAGGAAACTGAGGCACAGGGAAGTTGAGAAACTCACCCTGGGTTGTACAAGCCACAGAGCCGACATTCAAATCACAAGCCAGACTCTAGGGCGCGGCCCTGCATCTCCGTGGCACTTGCGGATACCTCGAGGTTACTGCTTCCGATACAAGCAGCGGGCCGCAGCGAAGAGAACTCAGAGTGAGCCCCCTCTGAGTTGCCCACCTTGGACCAGAGCCAAAGGACAAGGGTCCTGGCAAAAAGGAAAGTTGAAAATTCCTACAGTCTCCCGGCTGATGTGGCTCAGTGGCTGAGCATCATCCCATGCACCAAGAGGTCGCCGGTTCGATTCCCGGTCAGGGTACGTGCCCAGGTTGCAGGCTCAATCCCCAGTGGGGGTGTGCAGGAGGCAGCCAATCGATGTGTCTCTCTCATCAATGTTTCTCTCTCTAAAAATCAATAAAAACATATATATTTTTAAAAAGCGTGTACTCTGACCTGGCATTTAAAAAAAAAGAAAATTCCTAAGTCAAAGGTGACTACCCCAAAAAAGTTGGAGGGAGGGAGCCAGCTCTTAGGGACCCATGGGCGTCAGAGACCCTTAGCCATATAATGCCGTTGGTCCATATAATGCCGTTGGTCCTTTCTGGCCCTAACAGTGGGGCCTAGCAGGAGCCTAAGGGGGACCTGCTATATAACGCTCAGCTCAGCTGGGTCTGCCACAGGCCTGTCAGCTGCTCCTGGGTTGTGGGGGCAGGGGGACCCCTTTATGCAGCCTCTGCAATGCTTTCAAACATCAGTACACCTGCTCAGCAGAGTTGTGGGAAGGATTTCATCCCCATTGTACAGAGGAGGAGACTAAGGCTCAGGAGCCTAGATGCCTTAGGCCTAATGGAGGCCAGAGGTGGAACGACTGGCCCAAGGTCACCCAGCTCGTTAGTAGGAGGGCCGGGGTGGAACCCAGGTCTATGACCTTCACAGCTCATGTTCCTTGTAGCCTGCTCCACCAGGTCCCCGACTTCCAGCTCCTCGACCAGTCATTTTACCCTGCCCCCCACCCCTGCACCTGCCACTCTCGCCTCCATCTAACTAGGGCAGGCGGCGGCTCAAAACCATTGCTCACTCTTCCCTCTGCCTTCCCTCGTCCCCCAGACCAGGGGCTGGTGGCTCCTGAGAGCCCAGGTGCCCAAGGCCTGTTTGCATGGTCACCACAATAAGTCCCCGTGTCCGTGCTGGCCCAAGGAGTCTCTTCATTTCCCTCTGTGGGTCTGGGCTTGGAGCGTGAACCATTTGACTGAGGCCGGACGTCCTTGTCACCGCTGTGCCGCGGGCTGCCAGTCGGGCGTGCACTCTAAGGAAATGAGGGCCACCTGTGCCAGCTCCTGGCCGGCAGGCTGACGCAGAGCTCCTGGGGGTCCAGGGCACGCATGGGGTGTAGCCCCACCCTCTTCATGAAGTCACGTCATTTTCATGAATTCACCCACCACGTGTTCATCCTCACAGCTGCTGTGTGGTGTCTGGAGGCCAGCGTAGGAAATCGGGCCACCAGTACCCGAACGCAGGCTGCGTGCCAGGTCTGCTCAAGGCTGTAGACACCACATCCTCAGATACTCACGGCAGCCCCGGAACTGCATTCTATCACTCCCGTTTTACGGAGGAGACCGAGGCCCAGAGGGTCGCAGTAACCAGTACACCTAGGTGCGCCTCGCCTGTGACGGTCCATGTCAAGGCTGAGACTAGGTAGCTAAAGCACTTAGCCGGTGATCAGCCAACTCTGCTCCTACCTCAGTGTGACCTTGAGTAAGTCACTCCACTCACACAAAAACACGAACAGGACCTACATATCCCCCGACTCCAAAATCAGTCGCCATCCTTCCCTTCCAGAAGCTCCAGCCTGGGCACTGCGCGCTGCCTTCGTCCCTGAGTGAAGCCCCCTCTTGCACAAATCAGTGGAAGCCCGAGCGAGCAGGGTGGCGGCCGCTGAGGGTCGGGTCTGCATCCCACGGCTCTGGGATTCTCCATGCCAGCCCAGACAGATGGACCCGGGACGGGGGTGTGGACACGGCTCAGCTGTGGCCCCTATACGTCATCTGTGGGCGGGGACAGGCCAGGACACTGTTCCCCTCCAAGTCAGCTGGCCCAGGTGGGCTTGCACCCACAGACCCTGCACTCAAGCTAACTGGCCACAGTCGCTCCCCTCATGTCCTGTGGCAGCTGAGCGGGTCTTTGCAAGGCCGTCAGGGCTGTGTGATGGAGGAACGAGAGAGGGTTTCGGAATCAGACCTGTGCTTCCGTTCCAGTGATACCACACTCCTGCAAGTCCCCTTACCCTTCTGCACTGTCCTCCTCTGCCAAGGGGGGGCCTGGCAGCACCTACTTCACAAGGCTGTCACGAGTGAGCAAACACCCAAAGTGCTTGGCACATGTATTCTCAGGGCTCTCCAGATAAACAGGACCGAAAGAAGGCGCACACAAGAGACAGAGAGATTTATTGTAAGAAATTGGCTCACAAGATTGTGGGAGTTGGTAAATCCAAATTCTGCCAGTAGGCTGGCAGGCTAGAGACCCCCGAAGAGCTGTGTTTGAGTCCAAAGGCAGTCTGCTGGCAGAATTCCTTCTTGCTCGGGGAGATCAGTCTTTGTTCTGTTAAGGCCTTCAACTGATTGGATGAGGCCCACCCCCATTATGGAAAGTAATCTGCTTCATTCAAAGTCCACTGATTTAAATGTTAATTTCATCTCAAAGCACGTTCACGGAAACATCCAGAATAATGCTGAACTAAAATATCCAGGCGTGTCAACTTATCACAGCACATAATAGTGGTTGTTATAACAATGGGTAAATGGGCAACATTATCGAATCATTAACTCTGCGTCTGACATTGTTCTAAACACTTACATTGACTAACTCATGTAATTCTTATGACAACCTCTGTGTATGTGTATTACTATTCCCACCTTACAGATGAAGAGACAGAAGGTCAGAGAAGTTACCCAACGTTTTGGAGCTGGGATTTGAACCCAGCCCATTTGGCTTCAGAGTTCCCCCACCTGCAGCAGGGATTCCCATACACCAGTGCCTGCCCTTCCTTCCATCACACGGAGGGCGCTGTGCTCCTGACACCCAATGACACATTGGCAATGCCATCAGACTTAGAAGCTGACCTGCCCCCACCCCCACCAGAAAGACCATCAATTTGATTAAGTAATAGGTATTTTATTGGGTGACATCAGGGCAAATCCCATGCCACCTCACAGTGTGTGCCAGTAGAACCAGGAACACTTCCACCCCGCCCACCGCAGCCACCTGGCCGGCCCCTGGGGAAACCCTGCAGAACCCGGAGGCGGAACTCAGGCCCTGCGGGCAGCATGGGCACTCACCCCGACCGCTGCCGCAGTGGAGATCATGGCACTTGGGGAATGGCCACGCCAACCCCGTGGGGACCCCCTGACAGCTGTCCTTGAGGAGGGCCCAGCACTTTTAGGGCTCCCTAAAAATTGCCCTCCAAAGTCACCCTTTACAGGTCCCTGGCCCCCCCAGAATCCAACCTATTTGTGAGAGCCCACTGCCTGGCTGCATCAAACAGAGAACAGGCCACCCAAGGGCCAGTCTACACAGAGCCACTAGCATGCAAAGGACGGAAGACCACGGGCAGCCCTGGGCCCTGGCAGGACGGGGACCACGGGAGGGTCGCGGGGGGCTGGGAGATGGCGGGAGCAGATCAACCTGGGCCGGTTCTACCACGCAGTGAGAACTGAGCTCCTGCAGGAAAGCCCAGGCCAACACAGGCTCTGAGAGTGGCCGTGCTGGGGGCAGGACAGGAGAGCTAAGGTCCATCCACAAGTCCCCAAATCACAGCCCCAACAGGAAGGACCAGCACATCCCACATCTCGGCCCCCAGCCTCACCTCATGGAGCCGGCCAGGAATCACGTGGGCGTACAGGCACCCCGGAGAAAGGCACATGGGCATCTAAGGCTTACGGTCAGGCACAGGTACCCAGTGGCTCACGTGGGTCTGGGCAAAGAGCTAGTGTGAAAGGTGGGTGGTGCAGATCAAAGAGGGCAAGGTCAGCTAGTGTCCGGCACCCGGCAGACCACCCTGGTCACACCTAATCCCACAGACCTGGAGAAGCCGGGGCCAAGGCCAGGAGCTCTGTGGGCAATGAGGTTTGCCAAGGGGCCAGAGGTGCCTCCTTTCCCCACGGGATTGGGAGCTGCCCCATTAACATTCCCCAAGTCCCTAAACCATTGGGCCACAGCGTAGAAGAAAGAGGAGAAAAGGAGGGACGGAGAACCAGCCGGCACGAAGGTCACACCTACGAGATGTCATTTCTAGGATGGCGATGGGGTGAGGGGCAGCAGACCTGTCCCTTCCCAGCATGACCTCAAACCAGAGCTGGGGTACTTGACCCTGAGATGAGGACAGGCCAGGATATGGGCCAGTGCGGGGTAGGGAGCCAGCCCTTGGCTCTAGAAAAGGGGCCGTCACAGGGGAGCGGGGTGGTGGGGCTGCGGTGGGCCCATGCACTGAGGTCAGTCTCCTGGACAGACGGACAGGTGGGTGGCGGAGGTGCCAAGCAGGCTCACTGCATGTACGAGTAACGCCAATCCCCCAGAGGCTTGTGTGTCTCCTTGATGACCTGGGGCGATGTCCACCGCAGGACATAGTGGGGCCCCCCCGGCTTGTCATTGGTTCCTGTGGAAAAGACACAGCTCTGTTTTTCTCTGAAAAGACACAGCAGCTCTGGGCAGAAGGGAGAAGGGTGGGGAGGACTGACGGGGTAAAGGGCAGCAGACTGTCACACTGAAGCAGCGTGTTCCCAGGGCCAGTCTCCGCAGCACGTGTGAGGGGCACCCTCAGCTGGGGGTCGGTGGGGCAGGAACGGAGAGCGGGCAGGACGCCGGCGATCCCGGGGGCCGTGCGCCCACCTGCCGGGGGTGTCTCGGAGGCAGGGGAGCACTGTGGAGGCAGCTGGGACCTCGGAAAGTCACGACCCCACTTTGAGCCTCAGTTTCCCCATTTATAAATAGGAGTTGGAAGGAAGTGTCTGGAGCACGGTGGTACAAGCTGTGGGTGCTGGATTCAAAAGCCAGCTCCCCCACTTCCCAGCCACGTGCCCTGAGCGGGTCACTTCACCACCCTGTGCCTCAGTTTCCTCCTCTGTGAAACGGAGAGAATTTAGCACCTTGGCTCACCGGGCTGTGGAAAGGCCTCAGGGTGAGCACAATGGCCCTCTCACAGAGCTCAGGGAAGGGTGCTCTTCCTATTCTTCTTTTTTAAAAAAATATTTTTTCTTTATTGATTTTAGAGATAGGAAGGGAGAGCTAGAAACATTGATGAGAGAGAACATCGATGGGCCGCCTCCTGCATGCCCCTCTCTGGGGATTTAGCTCACTACCTGGGCATGTGCCCTGACCGGGAATCGAAGTGGTGACCTCTTGGTGCATGGGTTGACACTCAACCACTGAGCCACACCACCAGGGCCTATTATTCTTCACACCCTTGAAACGAAGGATCTCGAGTCTCCCGCCAGGAACTTGGCTCCCCTCCGGAGACGGGACGCACTCACCAGAGGCTCGGGCCCCCCCGAAGGGCTGCTGGCCCACCACCGAGCCGGTGGACTTGTCATTGATGTAGAAGTTCCCAGCGGCGTTCCTCAGCACCTCGGTGGCCTCCCGGACAACGTCCCTACGAGGCAGGGCGGCCAGCTCACCCACCCCTCCATGCCCACCCAGCCCAGGCTGGTTACCCAGGTGGGCACTAGGCCCAGGCTGGGACAGGGCCACAGGTCCACAGGCCAGCCACCAGCTGTGGGCCCTGGGAAGTCACTGGGGGCTCTGAGCCTGCTTCCTCCTCGGGAAAGGGGGTGAGCACGCCTCCCCATAAGGCTCCCGCAAGGGCTGAGGGTCAGGTCAAGCAGTTCACACGCAGGAACGGCCCCTCCTGGTCCAGTGTTCCTGCCCCTCAGGAGCTGAGGACCCCCAAGACCCTTGGGTTCCAGCCCACCTCCACTTTCTGTAGTGGCAGACAAGGGGAGGCAACTGAGCCATGCGGGAGGGAAAAGCAAAGCCTCGGGAGATATCATGGCCCTGGGTTCGAGTCCTGTCTCTGCAAGATGGGCAGTGTGCCCTGGCCCTGAGCCTGTGTCCCGCTGTGCAGCATGTGGGGATGACCTCGCTCATGGGGCCCCATCAGACTGGGGGAGCTGGTCAAAAGCGCCCATTCAATGGGGGGCCCCAGAATCTGCACTTTCACAAAGAACCGGCTGCACCTGTGTACCTGTGCTTGGGAGGCCTGCCTGCCAGCTGAGGGGAGAGGAGTGGACAGAAAGCAGGGTGGCATTATTACTAGGACCCGTGTTGTGGTGTCCTGTCCAGGGTGTAGGCAGGACACCAGGCCTAGAGCAGAGGGGCGGGGCCACTCACTTATCCTGGGCGAACACTGCCCCCGTGAGGCCGTAGCTGGTAGTGCTGTCGACCAGCCGCAGGGTCTCCTTGTACTTGTCGTCTGGGTAGACATACACGGTCAGCACGGGCCCGAAGATCTCCTGGGGGAGAAGCCCTAGGTCAGTCCCAGCCTGGACCAGCGCCCTGAGGCCTCCCAGCCTACTCTGGGCCCTGGCTCTATTCTCAGTCCCGGGTCACCAGGCCCCAGTCACACCTTAGCCCCTGCAAGAAGAGCCAGGCAGTGTCCTGCTGGATTCCCTCTGGGACAGCACTGTGCCCAGCTCCTGCCCTGCTCTTCCCACCCTAACCTGGCAAAAGATCCAAGGACACTTTCTGGGCCCCTGCCAGCCAAACCCATGCCCACAGAGCCATGGGCACAGGCCCTTGGAAACGGCTGACTTGTGGCCACCGCTGGTCCCGGAACTGCCCGGCACTATTACTGTCCCACTCCACAGGTGACTTGACCTCCCGGGCCTGTTTCTCATCGGTAAAATGGGACTGATGATACCGCCACCTCAATCAAGTGCCAGCTGTGGCGGCCCGCAGTCGAGTCTAAGTGTCAGCTGCCAGCACCAGGCGGTGGCCGTGGGCAGTGGAAACGCTATGACCCTGGCCAGGGTCAGCAGATGCTCACTTTCTAGCGCCTCACTTTCCTCATCTGCGAAATGGGATAACGCCCCAAGAAGAACACCACGTGCGAAGGCCCTGTGCTGTGCCGAGTGACAGGCTGTCCTCCCCTGGGGCCCCGGCCACCTGCCCGGTCACCTCCTTCATGATGGGCTCCTGAGGGTCCTTGCTCTCGATGATGCAGGGCTCCACAAAGTAACCCACAGAGTCGTCACACTTGCCCCCCGCCAGGACGGTGAGGCTGGGCGAGGAGCGCGCGTGCTCCAGCCACCTCTTGATGCGGCCGAAGGACTGCGGAGGGCGGGGAGGAGGGGCGTCAAGAGCCGGCTGGGGCGCCGTTCCCAGCAGCAGCCCTCCAATACACTCACCCCAAACACCTGTTCCCGGAGGACCCAGATTCTGAAATGGGGGGGGTGGGGGCTGAGGGTCTGGATGAGCCACGGCAGAGATGAGGGCAGATACGCATGCCTGTGTGTGTTAGAACTATAGGTATATTCGCATGTAAACACAACAGAAACACATGACATAAATGTATACGTGGGCATCCACACGGCCGTGTTGCTCTGTTGAAGCATACAGATACACAGTGAGCAAAAGGCTTATAGTTGTGAGTGCGTGAAACACAGTTTATTCTTACTAACTATAGTATTACTTATTTGTATTACAACTACAAACCTACTTTTGCTCACCCTGTGTGCATGCTTGTCACATGCCTGTTTATGCATGTAGACCTACACATGTGCCTTTTTACACACAAACATGTATGTGAATATCTTTGCATGCACGCACGTGGGTGGACTTGTTCATGTATGGAGATATGTGTGTATGGATTCTATGCATTGACATGGCAAGACCGCCGTGCATGCCCATACACGAGGGTGTTCATGCATGTGAACACGTGTACATGTGTTTAGGTTTATGCACACTGATGTGCCGGCCGTCGGTGTCTGTGCGCACGGACGTATGCACTAGAGGGGGCTCACTGGGCTTGGCTGCAGGGTGTGCAGGAGGCGAGTTCTCTGGTTGGACGATTTTGCCCTTTACAAAGCTGGAGGGGGGTGGCAATCTGGCTGCCTTCCCACAAGCAGTGGAGCTGGGTTGTCCCCACTTAGGGCCCCCCATATCTCTTCCTCCCTCCTCCACCCAGTCCAGGGCTCAGCTCCCCAGGAACAACTGGATTCTAGCCCGTACCTTGGCATCAATCACCGCAGAGAAGAAGGTCCCAAAATCTTCTGCAGGCTGGAGGCAGGGGAGACACCAGAAGACCAAGTTGCCACAGGCCCCAGACAAAGGGAGCCCCCTCCTGCACACCCCAGCCCCACCGCACGGGACCCTCCAGTCCCATGAGCCACTGGCCGGCCGCGGCAGGGACGCAGGCACCACTCACGTCGCCCACTCTGATCCTGCTGTGCTCCTCCAGCAGCTGCTTTTTGATCTGGGGCCACAGCGAGTGGGGCACGTAGAGGCGGGAGCAGGCTGAGCACTTCTGGCCACCGTACTCAAAGGCTGAGCGCAGCGTCCCGCTCACCACGCTGTCCACGTCGGCTGAGCGGTGCACGAAGTGGAAGTTCTTCCCACCGCACTCTGCAGGGCCAGGGCGGGGCTGCATGAAGGAGCGGGCTCCTCCAGCCAGCCCGGGGGCCCACCGCACTGCCTACACCTGTCCACGGGGCCCTGTGGTCAGCCCCCCGTTCTGGGCGGGTGCGAGCAGGAGAGGCACCGAGTCACAGCTGGAGAGCATCCTGAAACCGAGCGCCAGGCCTATTCTCCCACTCCACAGATGAACGCAGTGCCGCCCAAGGGTGAAGGGCGGCGGGTCATCAGGACCAACTTCCCATTATACAGATGAGAAAACTGAGGTCGGGGCCAGGGGTGCCACCCAATACAATGGCAGAAGGACCCGAATCCTAGGCTCCCACTCCACTCCCAGAAGTGGGCACAGCTTTCTTGAAGCTCTCCCCTAAACTCCCAACCCAGTGAGAGGAGAGGGGGTCCATCCATGTCAACTGCCAGGGCTCCTTCCGCCCTACCCACAGCACTTAATTTGCTGGATGACTGGCGAGGGAATGAATGAATTAAAAATGCACACTGAGGCTGGGTGCTCTGCACCACCCAGGACCTGCCAGAGCAGAGGCTCACGCCTCAGGCCCCCAGGTCTCAGCTCCTGCAGGGCCACCCACCTGAGGCTGCATCCCCTCCTCCTCCTTCCTGATGGCCAGGGAAGGGAGAGGTCCCTGGAGCCACAGGGGACGGGGCAGGGAGAGGGCCCTTACCTCCGGCCAGGCGTGGGAAGGTACGAAAGCGATCCAGGTTCTGGGCTACCTGCTTCCACAGGTGTTTAAAGGTGCTGAAATCAGAGGACAGGGTGGGGATTAGGGAGCCAGAGTCGGGTACCTGAGAGTGTGAGGGTCCTGAGGGGTGGGACACAGGCCCTACAAGAAGGGGCTGAAAAGCCAAGGGAGGAACACCAGGGCCAGCAGCCCAGGAGGTGAGCAGGGGTCACAGCAGGGGTGGTAGGGAACCCAGGAGGTGGTGGCAGCTGGAAATGGGCAGCATCCCAGGCCCGTGGGGAGGGAGCAAGGGGAGGCTTGGTGGCAAGATGGTACAGAGAAGGCCGGAGGGGCACTGGGTTTGAGCTCTGACTCAGGCACCCACGGCGGTGTGATCTTTCACTCATTACTTAACCTCTCTGAGCCTCAAATTCTGCACCGCATCTGGGAACTCAGGGAACAATCCCACTGGGCAGGGCTGATCAGTGATTCACTCTCATGAGAGTCCAGTGCTCAGGACAGTGCGGGGCCCACTGCAGGTGCCTGACACGGGGCAGACGCTGTCACTGTCTGCGATGGGTGCCCTAACCCAGCACCCAGGCTCCAGAGACCAAACTGAGGAGGGTCCTGGGAGCGGAAGCCCAGGCCCCCGCCTCCTCCCTGGGCTCCGAGTGTGACCAACCTCAGCACCACACAACAATAAAAATGCTAATCACCAGGGAGCCGGGACACAGTAGCTAATACTAATTTATGACTCCCCCACCTTTCAGCCGCTGCTCATCAGAGCATGGCAAATGGGGGCCAGGCCCGCTCCGCCCGCTAATAGGCAGGGACCCGGGGGGCCTGCGGCTGGCAGAGCAGGCCTCTGGAAAACGGCCCTCCTCAGCAATTCTAACGCTGCCGTCGCCACCCTGCAAACCCCGGAAGGAAGAGGGGTGGGGGAGCCTGAGGCTGGCAGAGAGAAGCCGCTGCAGGTGTCCCAGTGACACCTGGGAGGACCCCAGTGCTGACCCCGACATCTGCACCCAGAGGGCCTGTGGGCACCCCGAACTCAGTGACCAACATGTGATTCAGCTTTGCCTTAACCTGCTTGCTGCTGGGCCCTCTGGGTGCCCACCTTGTGAACGGTGCCCCCTGCCCCGAGCCTGGGCGACCCTCGACCCCACAGACAGGTGATCGCATCTGCCTGCTACTTTCTCACTTGAAGTGGCCCACTTTTCTCCACTCCCACTGTCTCCACCCTCGTTCAGGCCCCGGCGTCCCTGCCCTACGCAGACTCCTAACGGTCCCCGCCTCCGGCCACTAGCGACTTGTGCGCTGAGCGGCAGAACCATCGTGTGGGACAGAGGCTGCTGCAAGTGCAGGGCCCCAGGGACAGGCACGGAGTGAGCGAGGCCACCGGGAACGCGGACACCTGTGCGCTGGGGGCACTGGGGGCGCTGGGAACCCGCCCGCCTCCAGCCAGCGGTGCCATGTGGAAATGAGGGCCCGGGCACCAGAGCATCCGAGAAACGGTCTGAGTTGTACAAGGTCGGTTCATCTTTATCAGGAGTCACAGAAAACAGAGCCACGCGCCAAGGCCCACGAAGAGCTGCCGTTTGTAACCTCGGCTGGGACCCCGATGAAGCCACTCCCCCTGTAACACCTTTGCTGACTCCCATCATCTTCAGGATCAAGTCCTGACACCTTTCAAGCTCACAGGGCCTTGGAATCACTGGACTAAAGTCCCCTGAGAGGCCTTGTCCACTCCACGCGTTCACTGCTGAGTCTTACCGTGAGGGGGCCCAGCAGGCATGGGGGCTAAACACCAGCTGAGAAGTGAATGAATGAGTGGTCGTGATCCAACCATGTCCTGCTCCCACCCTCTCACCCCCAGCCTCCAACTCCACACCCCAGCCCCATGGGACCACCACCACCTCCCAGAGCACAGAGCTTCTGCATTAATCCTCTGCACCTGTGCTCCCTCTCGTACAACATTCTCCCCCAACCTCCTGCCCTTTGCCTGGTCAACTCCTTAGCTTAGATGCCACCTCCTCCGAGAAGCCTTCCAGACTCTCCTCCTGCAATTATTTACTCCAACCTCCCTTGTGCCCTTTCCAGTGACAGAGACGGCATCAAAATCAATATTGCCAGCACCTGTGGGTGCTTCCAGCCTGTAGCGCTCTTTCCTGTTGGTTGACTAGTTCAACCCTCATGACTACTCTGCAAGGCAGGGACCAGCAGTCCTGCTACGCAGGTGAGGAGGCAGAGGCTCAGAGAGGTGAAGTGGCCCTCCCACAGCCACACAGCAGCTGAGTGAGCGTGCTCGGGCCAGACCTCCTGACAGAGGTGAGAACATCCCCGCAGCACCCGCCCTGCCCCGGGACTTACGGCACGCTGCCTGTGAAGTTGATGCCGCACAGGTGCTCGGAGCTGGTGATAGTGTCGCCAAACGTGGGCCCGTCCGCTGGCACAAACTGGATGATGTTGGGGGGCAGGCCGGCCTCCCGGAGGACGCGGTAGACGGCATAGCTGGCCAGCATGGCAGTGTCACTGGGCTTCCAAAGAACCACGTTGCCCTACCCAGGAGGCACAGCGATGACTCCGAAGGCCAGGGGCCGCCACCCTGACTGCACCCCACCCGAAGCATGGTCACCCCTCACCTGGAACCACCAGGCCCCATGCAGGCCGGGAGGTCCGCACCCCACCTGAGGCCTCCAGGTGTCGGGCACTATGCTCTAATAGCCCATGCCAAGAAGACCACGCCGGCCCCGGCTGCTCCCACACTCCAGCCAAGGCTCTCTCCCTGCAGAAGCCTGCACAGACCGGTCCCGCCAGCACCCTCGGGCAGCTCTGTCCTCGGTGTCTGAGTTGCTGGGTGCTCACTGGGCGTGGCCGGGCAAGTGCTCACAGGGCTCTCTGCATGTGTCCCGGGGAGGGCACGCGGGCGCCTGGGTGTGTGCGCGTCTGTGCGGAGGCACGAGGACGGCCCTGTGCATGGTGTCCTCCAGATCACCCACCACCCTGTGTGGGGCCCTCCTCCTGCGACCCCTCGAGCCACCTGGGCCCTCGGCATCTGCCCCATCGACTGGAAGCTGAGGAGGGCGATGCTTAGCTTCACCCTGATAATGGAGTGACTTTAAAACTAAGCCTGAGCCCTGGCCGGTTTGGTTCAGCGGTTAGAGCGTCAGCCCGCGGACCGGAGAGTCCCAGGTTCGGTTCCCGCTGAGGGCCCGTACCTCAGTCGCAGTTTGTCCCCGGACCCGGTTGGGGTCGTGTGGGTGGCAGCCACTCGATGTGTCTCTCTCACGCCGATGTTTCTCTCTCTCTCTCTTCCTCCCTCTCTCCCTCCTGCTTTATCTGAAGATAAATGCGAAAATGTCCTCGGGTGAGGATCCAAAAAAAAACTAAGCCTGATTCCTTAGACTCCCATCATTTACTAGTCATACGACCCTGACAAATAAGTCACCAGGCACACAGCAAGCATTCATCATCACCGACAGTCACCACACACCTGCCTGCACAGGGCCAGCCCTGCCTGGCGTTCGACGTGTCACGTGCCTGGTCTCATTTGCTCCTCACGACCCTGTACTACAGGCTTTCCTACTGTTTCCACTTTGCAGGTGAGGAACCTGCCTCAGAGCAGTGTGGGGGCTTAACTGGGGTCCCAGAGCGGGACAAAGCCGGGATCCAAACCAGCCTCTGACCCCAAAGCCTCCAGGGCCCCACGCTGCCTCCCCCTCTGTGCTTCTCCCCACGACTGAGGGGCTGAGACCTCCGCGCTCGAGTGTGGCCTTTGGTCTGTTGAGGCGGGAGTGCTGCTGAGCTCCCACCACCTCTACCCGACGCCCACATCTCACCATCAAGGCCGGTGCCCCCGCCAGGTTGCCGCCGATCGCAGTGAAGTTAAAGGGGGAGATGGCCGCCACGAAGCCCTGCGGACAGAGGAGGTGGTGAGGCCAAGCCCAAGGCGTCCGGCAGCCCCTCTCGCCCTGCACGTGTGGGTACCTCGAGCCCTCGGTACACCACGCTGTTGGTGCTGGGCGGCACGCTGATGGGCTGTTCTCCCTCCAGCTCCACGGCAAACTTGGCGTTGAATCGGAAGAAGTCGATCAATTCAGCCGCGGCATCGATCTCTGCCTGGATCACTGTCTTACCCTGTGAGGCAGGGGAGGTCAGGGGGTCAGCAGTGCAGACATGCCTCTCGTTGGCCCTGACACGAGACCCTGTGCCCACAGTGACACCATGAGCAGGGTGCTGGTGGCTCCTGCCCTGGGGTGAGTACGTGCCCTCGCTAAGCCCGTTGGGCCAAGGACCAGGAGGCCTGTGACAGTGAACGTCTCCTTAGACTGACTGTTCGTCCTGACAGTGAGCGTGAACCGTGGCGAAAGGACTCTGGGAAGCACATACAAGCCTTTCTCAGATCAGGGCAGCCCCACCTTGGCACCCGGGGTCACTGGCAGCTGCTCGCCCCGCTCAGAATGCGGAACCAAGGAGGCGAAGGTGCACTGCCCCCTGCTTCCTACAACCTCCTGGGCCTTCAGTCAAATAAAGAGGCACTTCATTCAGGTCTTGGAAGTGTGTGTGTCTCCTCCTGCCCAGGTGGGGCTCTCCTGGGACACTCTGGAGCCTGACACCCACCCCAGGGGCTGCTGAGAAAACTGGCAGACACTTAGCAGGGTGTGAAGCTGCCATGCCACGTCTGTGCAGCAGGGGGAGCTCTTAACCCTTTCTCCAGCCTCCGCTTCTTTCCCAGCGCTTTGGGCTGCCATCGCCACTCTCCGGCTCAAACGCACTCACTCACAAACGTTTATCAGGAGCTCCTACGACGCCAGGAAGACAGGATCAAGGCCCAGAAAGATGGAGAACGTTAATGTGTGATTCCTGTTCCCAAAAGGCTTGTAAAGGCTGAACAGACACACAGGAAGTCATTACACCCCAATGCCATCTGAGCTGTAACTGACAAATGGACAGCATGCTATGGGGCAGAACGGATTCTTTTGGACAGAGAAGTTTCTGGAAGCCTTGCCGAGAAGGCGATACCTGGGCTGGCCCTTGACAAGTGAGAGTTCACGGGGCAGAGAAGAGAGTGAGCGTTCCTGGCAGGGGGCACCGTTCGGAGGCAGGGATGTGGGACGCTTGTGGTGCCCAGCGATGTCACTAGACCCAGACTGGCATCATCACGGGCGGATGGCCGAGGGGGCGGGGCAGGGCAGCCTGTGACCTGGACAGAGGTGGGAACCGTAGAGCCCTGGGGGCTGGGCTCGGGATCTGGGCTGTGACTCTCCATGATAGAGCTGGGTGGTCTGTAAGCCTGGAGCAATGGGCTGGAGGCGTCAGAAAACCCAAGGACCGCACAGGGCAACTGTCAATCCAGGCAAAGCATGACAAAGGCCCGGCCTAGGGTGGGGACGGAGAAGGAGGGGAAGGGACATTTCCACAGTCCTCCTTGTCTAACATTTCATGTGTCTGTCCCCTCTCCTCGGCCTTGCCCTCCAGGACATCTCTGAGCCTCCGGCCAGCAGACCAGGTCTTGGCACCCAGAAGCTGCTCCGCTGATGTCTGCCGGATTGGACGGGGTACAACTGCCTCCCACCCCACCCCACTGTGCCCATCGGCATCTCACCTGTCCCACCATGGTCTTGGCGAGGACCTCTGCCCTGCGCGGCCCGCTCAGCATGTCGGCTGCCTTCAGGAAGATCTGGGCCCGGTCTGCGACAGGCTTCAGGTCCCACTCTTTCCTGGCGGCCAAGGCGGCCTCGATGGCTTTGTTGAGCAGGGCCTAACGGAGAGGAAAAGGTTGGGGGCTTCTTCCTATAGCAGGAAGGGTCCCAGGGGAATGAGCAAGGGAGGAGACATCCGGAGGTCACGCTCCACCCAGGAAGACCTGTGCTCCCTTGGCCCTCAGAGTCCCCGCCCCATAGCGGCAGACACTGTCCCACTGCTGGTGAGGCCGCCCCAGGCTTGGGACCTGTCCTGCTGCCAGTCTGGAGAAGTCTGACCTGCCAGCTGGGTGAGCATGCCAGGCACTTGGCACTGAGCCCTCAGCTGTTAAACCTGCTCCTTTCTCCCGTGGGTGTCACCTTAATCCTGGGGCCGGCCCTGAACCCACCATCCAGAGCCCCCGGCACTCGAGGTCAGGGTCCTGATCTGGTCCTTGCCGGGCCAGAACCACAGCCTGAGACATGCACCTGCTGCTGGCATCCCAGATGTCAACTTCCCTCATTGCCACAGGACAGCAGCTCCTAGACCCCTGCCACAGGTCACCCCATCCCCTCGATGGCCCCTCCACGATACCAATTCCCTGTCTGGGTTTCCATCCACGACGTCTCCCACTTGCCTGACTCAGCCTTCCAGAATCTACCCTCCTCCCATGTCCAGGGATGTCCCAGCCCTGACCAAGGCAGCTCCCACTTGGCTCAAGTTAACCCTTGCCTGCCTGGCCCTGTTCAAGACACCCACCCGGGGACTCCCTCAGTCCTCGCTGCAGCGCCCCAACGACTCCCCCACCCGCCATAGCCAGAGGGAGGCAGTGTCTGACGTCCATCTCCATGTTCTCAGTCAGCAGGACAAAACACGGGCAGCACCCCAACCCCAAAGCTGTCAGGGACTCACCTTGTCTGCATAGCAGAACTTGGCCACCTTGTGTCCATGGTTAAAGGGCTGAAAGACAAGAGAGAGATCACTGCCCAGGAGGGAGGTGCCAGGACAGGGGGATGGGGCCGGGCTCAGAGCTGGCTTTCCAGGCAAGAGCCCTTGGCACACTGGCCCTCTCCCCCCCATCCCCATGAAGCCTCCCGCAGCCCCGCCCATGCTGATCTCTGCCCCCCGAAGGGTTACAGGCCTCCTGCTGTTCCATGAGGAACACACGGCTCCCACTCCGGAAGGCTCAGGTCCAAGAAGGCACGGACGGCACAATCTTAGGGAAAGCATGGACTTTACGGTCGGACAGACAAGGGTTCGACTCTCCATCCGCCACCTACCAGCTGTGGGACCCAAGTACACTGACTTCCCCTCTCCAAGTCTACCCATCCGGGAGATGGGACTTCCCTGTCTCATAGCACGGAGAGGAGGACCAAACGGGGTGACAGGTGGAAATTCTTCAAACCAGGTCTGCGTGAGACCTTGGCTGTGGCAGGACCCAAACGACGCACAGTGCAGGGAGCTCAGGATTCCTGCCATGCCCATCCCCTAGGGAACAGACCCCTCGCTCCTGCAGGGGACCCAGACTCCCTCATCTCAAAGGGACGATGCTAACACCGGAACCAGGCCGCGGCAGTGCTGGGGGCCAGCATGAGCAATAACGCGGCGAGAAACGTCACTTCATTTCCACCCAGGACTGGCATAGATTTCACACCACAATTATCAACACTTTACCACCTGTCAGTCTGCCGATGGCCTCTTCGGGGCTTTCCTGTCAAATATGGCGGCCACCAGCCATGTGACAGGTACACTGAGTTCCTCGGCTGCCCGAGCCATGTCTCATGTGCTCAGTAACACAAGCGGCCAGTGGCGGCCAGAGCAGACAGCACAGATACAGATACAGAACATGTCCATCATCGTCTCAGAGTTCCGCTGGGCCGCGTGGTCCAGGTTCCAGCACAAAATGCCCCTCCCCTTCATTCCACCCCTGGCACGATCATCCATATCCTGCCCTACCTGAGACTACCTGTGACACTTGGGGGCCCCGAGAAGGCAGCTAGGACCTAGGCCCTTCAATTCTGCATGTCTGAACGGACTACGGACACCCCAAGTCAGTGTCCCAGGGACGTTGCTCCCGCCCCAAATGCCTGGGCTCCACTGATTTCCACCGGAAAGTGGCCAGGTCAGTGAGGCAGCATGGGAAATGAAAATCAGAAGTGCCCACTCGGGGGGTTATCAAAATCCAGCTCCCTGGAAAAACCCCAGGTGCCACGGCGGCCATGGAGAGCTGGGGAGCAGCGGGTAAGGGCAGCTCTAGGCAGACACAGAGACACGACCCGGTGAGTGAGGCCTGGGGCCGCTCTCGGCTGGCACCTGGCACCTGGCACACACCTGGTGCAGACCTGAGGAGCCTGCAGATCCCAGGCTCCAGGTGCTGGGCTCCAGGTCACCTGTGTGGGCGACTCCTGCCCCAGGCCGTCCTCGGAACCTGTACACTGGAGGCCCTGGGTCCTCACCCGTATTCCCACCCAGGCGTCTCAGGGATCCACCTGGGCAGAGCCAGACGTGCTTACCCCAGCTGCAAAGAGCCAGCCCTCCACTCCTCCGAATTACAGACATACGAGCTTCTCGGGCCATCCAAAGTGTATGCCAGTTCCTGGTCCGTAAACTCCAAGCAGGTGGCTTTCTCAGGCCACTGTCACCACGGGGTTTGGAGCCCAGCTTTCTCACCCCGGCCCATTGTTACCCCCAACCTCCTTGCAGAGAAATTCATCGAGAACAACAGCCCTGGCCGGTTTGGCTCAGCGGTTAGAACATCGGCCCACAGACCAGAGTCGTGGGTTCGATTCCAGTCAAGGGCATGTACCTCGATTGCGGTTCGTCCCTGGCCCTGGTGTCATGCAGGAGGCAGCCAGTCGATGTGTCCCTCTCCCATCGATGTTTCTCTCTCTCCCTCCCTCCCACTCTGTCTGAAGATAAATAGAAAAATATCCTCGGATGAGGACTAAAAAAAGAACAACAGGAAACGCTGTGTGGACTCCTCAGGATCTTTCCTGCCCATGGACAGGACTGAGTACGGGCTGGGTACAGTGTGGCTGTGGGGCTAGTTGGTGAAGTCACACAACCCACACTATACCCACTATACCCCTGAGAACCAGGGTGGGCTAGAAAAGTCTCTTGACATCACAGTGAAGAACTTCCAGTGGTTTAAAACACAGCCCGGCCAGTGTGGCTCAGTGGATTGAGCGTTGTCCCATGGACTGAGAGGTCCCAGTTCAATTCCCGGTCAGGGCACACGCCTGGGTTGTGGGCTCGATCCCCAGTAGGGGGCGTGCAGGAGGCAGCCGATCGATGTTTCTCTCTCTCTCTCCTTTCCTCTCTCTCTCAATAAAAACACATTTATAAAAAACACACACATATTAATGCTTATGAAGAGTCAGGGTGTGAATGAATTCATCCGAATCAAAATCAGTGGCATACGGTTCTGGAGAGCTGGTCCATCACCCCTGTGCCATATCTAACTGTGCATCCCAGGAGGGGCACCTGACATCTCTGAGCTTCACCCCACCTGTATGACGGCAGCTAACTCCCTGCTCTTCCCACCCTAAGGGGAATGGCAGGGACTGAAGGGGGAGCTTGTGCAGATGGCGGGGAGTCTCACCATGTGTCTGTGGAAGGAGCCTGGCTCCACCTGGCCACGCCCTGACTCCACCTGGCCACGCCCTGACTCCACCTGGCCACACCCTGGCTCCACCTGGCCACGCCCTGGCTCCACCTGGCCACGCCCTGGGTGCTTATCTCACATGAGCTCATCTCAGCTGCCCAGTGGTTCCCAAGCACAGACAGGGCTTCGTGGCTGTCCTTTCCTTGGAAGGATTACCTTTAATTCTGACCTTCCACCCTTGCTTCCTACTCTCTCGATGCTCAGTGAGTCCATTTTTCTAAAGCAATGGTGGAACTGGCTGCAGTCACTGTTTTCAACTTCGTCCTGGTGGGCGGGAAGTTGCTCCTTTTATGACAGCCCCCAAGACTGCTTTTGGAAGTTCATCCCAAATCTGGACTTGGACTAACGCCCCTCTGGAGGCAGAGATCCACGTCCTGCTCGCTGAGACAGACCCCAGACTCGGGAGAGGCCGGGCCCGCCCCCCACTGCACTTACCGACACCTGGTACTGCACGTCCGAGGTCCACACCTCCTCGTCCCCCACCACGCATGGGACGGCTTCCGTCCGGCCCTTCAGGTCCTTCAGGGCCTGAGGAGAGGACAAGGTGTCAGATGGGCACCTCCTTCCCCTCTTCTCCCACCTAAAACCCGACGCAGAGTCCGCAAATGCAGCCGCCCAGGAGCAACAACGGAGAAGGCGGCCGGGCTGGGCCTGTGGCCGGAGCGTGTGCTCCCCTGGGGGGCAGCAGGACTCGGCCCCTCCACGGTCACTTCCTGTCACACAGGAAGGTGAGGCCAGCATTGCCAGGTTTTCCCGGTACAAAAAAAGATTAAAAAAAACTGCACCTGAAATTTACATGGAGTCTCACAATTTTTAAAATACTGGCAATTAACGGGAGGACATTTTGAAGCATGAAACCTCTGCGAGTGGATGACCCCTGGCTGGCACTCAGGCCCCAGGGCCCTGGGGCTCCCAGCCTCTCCCATGCCCCCGACACACAGCCCTCCCCAGACCCCGGCTCCTTCCAGGGCTGGGAGCAGGGGCGGGAGGGGGGGCGGCCTCAGGCACAGGAGCACTGGGGCTGCAGAAGGCTGTCTGCTCCACGCCCTGCACCCACGGGCCTGCCCCTTACCTTCTGCAGTGCGTCGCGCTCGGGGCTGCCCTTCGTGAAGGCCAAGATGGGCTCGTTGGCCACCTTCAGGGAGGAGGCGTGCTTCCACCGGAGCCTGGATGCAAGGGCGGGGAGGAGGGCGACAGGTCAGCAGTGACCACCGCAGACCCAGCCCCTCTGTCTCCAACAGGGGATCCTGGGTTGGCCCAGAATCCTGAAATCCAGAGCAACTACAGAACTGGGGGGACAAGACAGGCCTTGGGGTGCAAAATCCAAGTTCAAGTCCCAGTCCTGCACCTGCGTGTCCTGGGGCTCGTGAGCCCCTCCTCTGAGCCTGTGTCCACACCTGGGCAGCGAGAGTCATCAACAAACTCACATGGTTGTTTGAAGTTTCCATCCATAGATGCAAACCCGTTTCTAAGTGTCTGTGCCTGGAGAGGGTCTCCCCACAACGCAAACTTTATCCCCAAACAGACCCAGTCACCTCTTTCTCTAAGCTGAAAAGGCAGGGTCTCCCAGAGCTGGGTCCCCTCAGAAGGTGAACCAGCTGATCCCAGGCACACAGAGCTGAACTCAGGGTGAGGAGAAAGTCCAAGATGTGGACCGTGACCTTGGAGGGGTGCCCTGAGCTTGGAGCCAGGGAGGGCTGGGCTGGGGGTTCAGGTCTCATCCCTGGGCACTGAGTTTCAAGAACTCCTTGTTCTGAAGCCCCTACTCAGCCTGGAACCTGTGACCTCATTGATTAATGACCCCTATGACCACCACCCCTAATGTGTCTGGGGGTCACGAGATGGGGGGACACGTGGGTAAGACTTTGGGGTCAGTCAACCCAGAGCTGGAGCCTCGGCTGTGGGACTTCTCCTCCAGGCCTCAGTTTCCTCATCTGTAACTGGGGACATGACACATGCAGGGCTCATCAGGCCTGCGAGCACCCCCACCTGCCACAGGCAGGCCCATCGGATGGCTCTCACCAGGGGCCCCGTTACAGAAATAAGGTAATTTAGGTCCTAAAGGGAAAACAGTTCAAGACCAAGATCAGGAGAGATCTGGAATTGAATCCAGAAAAACCCGGACACCATCCCCCTCAGGTGTCAGCATCCCCAGCCAGAGGCCAGGAGGAACGTACCTGCAGGTGGACAAGGGGGGGAGGGGTCACTGTCGATGCAGGAAGGAGAGGGCACATCTGGGGGACACAGCCCCCCATTTAGCGAGAGGGGGATGTCTGGTACTTTGCGGGTGGCACGGTGACCTTGCCTTCACCTGTGCTTAGCCAAAACTATGACGGGCTTGCGCCTCCCTTCCTCATGGCCTCAGAGCGCCCTTGTCTGAGGCCCGTGTCCCGGAAGGCGGCTGATGCTCACTGGGAAGCGGTGTGGGGCTCAAGGAGCCGGCCTGGGAGGCCTGGAGGAAGCGCACAGAGAGGGGGCCGCGAGGGCAGGTCCTGCATTCACCCTACAATCTGCTACATCCCAGATGCTGCTCTAGCCGCTGGAGACCCAGCGGTGACCAAGACAGCCAGGCCCCTGGCTGCACGCTGCTGACCTCTGGTGGGGGACACGGGCAAGAAATGAACTCTGTGACGACCGAAGGGACCGGACAATGAGTAAGGGGAAGGGTGGAGCCACTTCAGCCAGGGTGGTCAGGGAGGGCCTCCCTGAGGAGGTGAGCTCAGCAGAGACCTGGAGGAGGTTTAAGAAGAGCTGGGAGGTGGTCCGGGCCCAAGGGAGAGCAGAAAGGGGCCTGTGTGGTTGAGGGGGCAGGGCTCAGTCTCCCAAGATCCCCAAGGGCAAGATAGCCCTGGGACCTCCCCCCTCTCTCCTGCCACCCCACCCCCAGGCCACATCCACCAGGCCCAAGGAAGCTAGTCACATACCTCAGGCCCCCCACCCCACCCCAGAAAGCTCAGCCTTCCAGTGGCTGTGTGACCTTGGGCAAGTCTCTGACTGGGGGCGATACCCATCTTGTGGGGTTACTATGGAGAGCTGAAGAGATAATAATGCTAAGCTAGCCCGGCCAGTGTGGCTCAGTGGTTGAGCACTGACCCATGCACCAAGAGGTGGCTGGTTCGATTCCCGGTCAGGCCACATGCCCAGGTTGTGGGCCCAATCCCCAGTGGGGGGCATGCAGGAGGCAGCCAATCCATGTTCTCTCTTATTGATGTTTCCATCTCTCCCTACTTCTCCCTTCCTCTCTCTCTAAAATCAATGAAGAGAATGACAGCAGGAGGGGGGCCACCCCAACCCCTCTCTGAACCCCAGGTCCTGGTGGGTGGGAAGAGCAGAGGCTCTCAGCAGACATATCCCGGACCCAGACCCACACCTGCTCTGAGACCTGAGTGTTGTGGGCCCCAAGGCTAAGGCAACTAGATTCCATTTTATGTGGGACCCTTGGTTAGGGCGACTGAAGGACTCCATTTTGTCACCAGTGGACATTCCTCGATATTCTTCCCATAATGGGTTGGTTGCCCCTAGACGGGAAGGAATTTCTGCCTAAGGTTATAGTTGCCCCATGTGTTGGGGGCATTTGTGGTTTCCTGAGTATAGGTATTTGCAAGTACTTAATGCTAATTTTGACCTCTGTGATCTCTGTCACTCCACTATTGTACTGGTTCCCTGAGGGGAGGGAGGCCTATTCTGTTTGCTTGACAAACAGGAGACCCCCGGGCAACTGTTAGATATGGATTATGAGAAATGTTAATCAAACAACTGCTAACCGCTGATATCTGCTTCTGTGAATGCTGCTTGCTTGCTATAAAAGGCTGCCATTTTAGAGGCTCGGGGCTGCAGTTCTCCTCTGAGTAGGTTGGCTGCAGTCCCTGCGCAGGTTAATAAAGCTCCTAAAACTTATCATTTTGGTGTCCGAGGGAGGCTGATCTACTGGGTTACAACACTGAGCACATTATTATCAACTCTGAGGGCCTCTGTCCCTCCCCTGAAAGACGGGGGCAATCCTAGGTTCCCTGCAGGTCACTGTGATCGAACACTGCTTGCCTGTCCTCGCCCCTCCTGCTCTAGGTTTTTCTAAGAAAATTGGAAAGGTCTTCCAGAATGTTTACTCCACGAGGCCAGGCTTTCAAAGGCAAACTGGCTCCCAGACACCCTCAAGGACTAGGGGCTGGTGCTCAACCAGTACTTCTGGAGTAAACAGCACCCCATTCCACCCAGGGCAGAAGCTGGAAACGTCCGAGCTCCCAGCTCTCCTCCCCTGCTCCCTCCCAGGCAGAGTCAGAACGGAAGCCCTGCAGGCCTCACTCCACCTCCCCAGGGCAGGGGCCCACTGTGCCCCAGGATCCCCTGCCCTCGGGGCTTTCTCTATCCCTGGAAAGTCCAGGCCCTCCTGCAGCTGTCCATCAGTCTGAGTGCGGCCTCGGGGACAGAAACTAGTTCAGAGATCAGCCTGAGTCAAGGGCCAAGAAAAAAAAAATCCAGGGGCTGCTGTCAAACTATTTTGGCTCATGGGCCATTTGGGATTAACAGGAACACCCTTCCATTGGCTCAGGGCAAGGCCGACATGAATCACTCGCAAACTTGGGGCCTCTGTGAGATCTGCAAGGCCTCCTAGGCAGGCCGGCACCATTCATTCACTCACTCAGTCATTCATTCATTCACTCGCTCATTCATTCCCTCACTCATTCATTCCCTCACTCATTCATTCCCTCATTCATTCATTCCCTCATTCATTTGTTCCCGCATTCATTCGTTCATTCACTCATTCATTCATTCCCTCACTCATTCATTCATGCGGCCAGCACACATGTACTCCATACCTCAAGGACTCGGCGATAACGCAGGTGAGGTCGAAAGGGCTTGCAGTTTTCCACCACACCTTTCCTGAGCACCCACCAGGGGCCTGGCTCTGGGAAGCAGAGATGAACCCACCCCGACCTTTCTTAGGGCAGCTCTCAGCCTCCCAACTTCAGGAAGGAGGCACAGGGCAGAGTCTGGATTGGCTTGGATTCCCTAACAGCCTGGAGTGCTCCTTCAGCTCGCCGGGGACCCCACGGCCTGGCTGTAAGACTTTAGCTCCCCCTCTCCACCCTGTGCAGGTACCAGGATCAGAGCTAAAAAAGACACAGCAAAACATCACCTGCGACGGGCGACATCGGGGCTGGATAGAGCTGTGGGCCAGCCAATGCAACCTCGGGAATTTACAGAGGGGGAAACTGAGGGAAGCAGGGCGGGGGAGGGCTCAGCTCCCCTCCCAGGTTACCCACGGCCCACACCCTGGTCCATGGCACCGCCAGCTTGTGCCTGGACGACTGCAATGGCGGCTCCTGCTCCACTGTCACCAAGCTGCTCTCCAAGTCGCAGCCACAGTTATCGTCTCAACATGGAAATCCGATCACCAGATACAGAGACGGAGTAGGCGCTTGGCTCACAACGACTCCGTGGCCTCTCATTTCTTCTGCAATAAAAAGGTAGAATCCTTGCCCTGGCCAGTTTGGCTCAGCGGTTAGAGCGTGAGCCTGTGGACCAATGGGTCGCAGGTTCGATTCCAGTCAAGGGCGCGTACCTGGGTTGCAGTTTATCCCCGGCCCTGGTTGGGGTCGTGCGGGAGGCAACCAGTCGATGTGTCCCTCTCACATCGATGTTTCTCTCTCTCTCTCTTAATCTCTCTCTCTCTCCCCCTCTATCTGAAGTTAAATAGAAAAATATCCTTGGGTGAGGATTAAAAAGGCAGAATCCTTACTGAGGCCTCCAGACCCACTTCCCATCACCCCCACCAGCCAGACACACTGCCCAGCCCAGGATAAGCATTTGAGAATCACCTTTCAAAACAGTTAACACACAAGCAATGTCAGAGCTGACACCAGGCCCCCAGAACTGGACTCCCGGGCCAGGGTGCACCTGCTAACGCCTGGGGCTGGACGCAAGTCCCTTGGGCTCCCCAGGGGCTGAGGTCAGGGGTGGCCAAGGCCAAGAAGAGTAGAAAGGAAATCTCCCTTGCTTCATTCAGCACCCAGGCTTTTCCAGCTGTTATCTGAGACTTGACTGGGTTAATCCTCCTTATCACAGAGATAAGGGGCCAGCAGTGCAGGTGAACAGAAGTGTGGGGCCCAGGGCAGGTCCGGAGGGAGGGGCATCTAGCCCAGGATAATGTGTTTCCATTTTATTGCACCGGAAAACATCAAGGAACGTTTATTAAGCACTTACAACATGCCTGGCACTATGCTAAGTGATTACCTCATTGAATCCACCCTACAAATGTATTATTACCTCCATTCCACAGAGGAGGAAACTGAGGTTAAGAGATTACACTACTCCTCATGGCTCATGACCAAGTGATATAGTGGAATCTGAACCCGGTCTTCCTCACCCAGGAGATACACTATGGCACCTGGGTCATCAGAGACCCATGGTCAGCTGGGGCTGGCGGGACAGGTCCATCCCCCTCGCCGTCCAGCGGACTTCCTCTCTCCTGGCATTTCCCACCTGGGGAAAGAGGCCACCCCGAGATGGCAGTGGCTTGCCCAAGATCACACAGTTGTCCGCTGGCAGTGCCAGCTCAGCCCAGGGCTTCCCACTCCACAGTGTCATCTCTGCCAGAAAAGGAAAGGTCTGGGGGGAAAGGAGCTCCCCACAAAGAGCAGGTGTCTCCCCATCTCCTGGGAAGGGGTTGTGCACCAGGGTAATCAATCGGAGTGAAGGGGAAGGGCTGAGGACGCCTGAGTTCCACACCGGCCACATCTGTGTGCCGCAGGGACCTCTTGTGTTGATATTACTGATGAAGGACAGCCACTCAGAGGGCAGGGTGCGGGGAGCACGGTGGCAGCGGTCACAGCAGCATCTCCAGCTGGCCCTGTGTGAAGGATGACCCACCCCAGGCTCAGCCAGAGGGCGCTGCCCCGCCTGGAGCCCACTCCCTCAGGAAGAGGGGGATTCCGGTCACCCCAGCCATCCTCCGAGTCAGGGTCAACTGGAATATCTCTATATTTACCTCTGTTAATAAAATAACTTTCCTTTTTAGTGTGTGACAGAGGCCATTACGGGACAAAGGGCAAGGTAATACAAAGGGGAAGTCTTGAAACACACACTTTGTAAGGTATACAGATGTGCCATCACTATGTCGTACACCTGAAACTGATATAATATTGTACGCCAACTAGAATTTTTTTTTAAAGCATTTGCAGATGAGCCCATTTTTATGTTGTTTTTAAACCAGATATGCTCCTGGAAAGTTAAGAGGATATGAGTTGAAATGATGACAGTGGTGATGTGTGTGGTGAGCTTAGGGGTGATGTTTGCACTCTTTATTGCTTTATCTGTACTTTTTACTACGGACACATACTAATTAAATGAAAAGAAAACACAAGCAAAAGTATTTTTAAAAATGCCGGCACTCTGGGCAAAAGGTAAACACTACAGAACACGGTTCCTCAAAAGAGGCGGTTTTTCGTGGCACTCCAGTTCTTCACATAGGACACGGAGAGATCACTAAAACTGTCCTAAAATTGTTTCACCATAAATGTCGACGTGGTCCGCCATAGGTGTGTCCTAAATATTTGTCAAAGAAATGAACAAGTGACCAAACACCAAAGCTGCTGTCCTAGAGCTAGGACGCTCAATGAGGAGTGATTTTGCCCCCTAGGTGACATTTCACAATGTCCCAACTGTGGGATGCTAATGGCATCCAGTGGGTAAAGGCCAGGAACGCTGCTAAACATCCTACAATGCACAGCACAGTCCCTACAACAAGGATTACCACCCAGCTCAAAATGTTCATAGTGCCAAGGTTGAAATCCCGTCTAGGGCAGCGGGCCAGCTGCTGCATCGGAAGAGGTAACCTGAATCAGCAGATCTGGTTGCAAAATGCTTTCTCTTCTCCACCCAGGAGGCTTTGTAATTAAGGGCATAAATCTGGAGTCAGACTGAATGCAGTTTTAGTCCTGCACTGGCCTTAACGGGCACGTAAGTTTGCCATCTGTAAAATGGAGATAATACAGTGCTTATCTGCACAGTGTCAGGCCTATGGCATTTGATTGCTTGATAAATATTATTGTTATAATGAGCTTTAAAAAAAAAAAAAAGAGTATGGATTGCTTTCTACCAGATACCAGAGGGTTGTTTTTTGTTTTTTTTTTAATCCTCACCCAAGGATACTTTTTTTCCATTTTTTAATCTTCAGACAGAGGGAGAGAGAGGGGGAGGGGGGAAACACTGGTTTGAGAGAGACACATCAACTGGCTGCCTCCTGCACGACCCCAACCAGGGCCAGGGAACAAACCACAACTGAGGTACGTACCCTTGACCGGAATCGAACCTGTGACAGTTGGCTGACGCTCTAACTGCTGAGCCAAACCAGCCAGGGCCAGAGGGTTGTTTTTTTTGGTTTGTGTTTGTTTTTTACATTTCAGTCTTTCTCCCCCATTAAACTGAAAACTCTTCCAAGGCCCCATCCACATGTAAACCTCCTGGGTACCCCTCCTTCCTGTGTTTAGCACAGCATTGCACATGACAGGTACTCAGTAAGCAAGTACATCTATGGGACTTCCATCTGGAGTTTGAGAGGGGTGACCTCAGAGTGCAGGGACAGGGTGAGGCAAGTGTGGCCCTAACCCTGGCTTGGGAGAGGAGCCCTTCTGTCCCACGTTCTCCTCCTGTGCCCTTCCCTATGCTATCCCCACCCACAGAGGGCACATAGCAGTGTTGAAACTCACCCCTGCCCAGAGCACCCCTGTGCCATCCCTCGGGACACTGATTAACTCAGAAAGGGCCTAGATCAGCAGAGAAGACATAGCTGGTCACAGTCCTAGGGGTCAGGCAAACAAAACTCAAATTGGGGGTGGGGGCTGCCCAGTTCTGAAAGGGAGACCCACAGAAACACAAATCCATAAGGGGTCAGCCTCACCAAACTGCAAGTCCCTCTGAGGCAGGGTCTGTGTCCTACCTCCCCCACCCAGTCCACGGCAGAAAGGGGCCCTGAGAACATTTGTCATTGAGTAAGCAAGGGCCTAGGAAGCCAACTCCACCCTGTGGGGGTTTGCACTCCCCTCGGAAAAGACACCTCGGAGTCTTCACCTGTGATTTGAAATAATAATATCTACTGCACAGAAGTTTAAATACAAGTGAAAATGATGATCGTGGTGACAACTGGGCACTGTCCGTGTGCCTGCCACTGTTCGATGCACGGGAATGTTTTAACTCGTTCAGTCATTATAATAAAGCATATACCAAATGCCTAGCACTGCGTTTGGCATGTGATAAGCACCCCATAAATATTATTCCTCCCACCACAAGCAAGGAGTCCTCTTGTGCCCAACACTGAACTTGAGAAAGAGGAAGAGGAAGAGAGAGGTAGAATAAGTCCGGGTAGAGAGGGGAGAGGGAAGACCCCGGGAATCCCAGAGGTGGGTCCTCAGTGTGAGACGGAGGGAGGGGGCGAGAGAGTGGTGTCCTAAAAATAGAGGTGCCCAGGAGGAAGCTGCGCACTCGGGCAGTGGGCATACTGCAAAGATCCCCGTTAGGAGCAAGACGAGTGAGTAGGAGGATAGTTTGGGAGCTTGGGAGCCGGGAGAGCAGCAAGGCACCCCACTTAGGCCGCAGAATTCGGGAAGGGGGTCCCCCTCGCTGAAGGAAGGAGACAGTGGGTGGCGGACAGGAGGTACTAGAGGAAGCGACCCGGGCGGAGGAGAGCCCCTGGAAACCCAGCAGGGGTCCATCAGGGAGGGAGTCTCGCGTGGGGGACACCCAGCGACTCGCAGGACCCCGGGCCAGCAGCGTGGCTCGGCGCGGTGCTCACTCACCTGGCCCCACTCCAGGGGCGGGCCAGCAGGGCGCGGCGCAGCGCGGGCGGCAGCACCAGCATCTCCAGCTCTCGGTGCAGCTGATCCTGGGACGGTCCGCCCTGGCGCAGCCAGACAGCGCTGCCCCGCCTGGAGCGCACCATCTCGAAAAGAGGGGGGTTCCGGGACTCCTCGGCCGTCCTCCGAGTCTGGGTCAAACTAAATACCTCTATATTTACCTATGTTAATAAAGTAATTTCCTTTAGTTCATGATAGAGGACATTAAGTGACATAGGGCAAGGTAATACAAAAGAGAAGTCTTGAAATATACACGTTTCCCCCTCCTCTCTTTATGGTATGACCCAGTTGTCTTTGGAGGGGCCTTAGAAGAGTGGGCGTGAACCCTATCGGCCAATCAGAGTGATACATGGAAGCTCCTGGGCCAATCAGAGGGCCGATTGTGTCTCAGTCTTCTATGGCTGGGAGAGAGGGGCTGAACGAGCCAATGAGAGAGCGGGAATGGGACACGTGTGTGGCGGGTCGGCGCGTCAGGTGCGGCAGATGTTCCAGCCAGAGCGCTTGGGCAGCCCTTGGCCTGTGGCCACCGCTCTTCTTCTCCGCAGGGTCACACCGCAGCCAGCCCCCTGCCTCTCCCCGTGGGGTGCAGCCCCTCCCTCCAGCTCCCTGACCGGGACCCAGTAACCCTCTACATCCCGGCCTGGCGCCAGACCACCCAGCTTCCCGGGGCCTGGTGCCTAGATAAAGTAGCTTGATTCTTTGAAGATCAAGGTCAATAAAAGATGAAATCCGAGTTGGTCTATGCTTAGCTTTTCCTTCAAAACCTCTGGCCGTGGAACCAGTTGCTCCTGCGCTTTACATATTTCCGCCCCCTGGACCAAAATGTCAGTTTTCTCTTGGAGAAGTTTGGTGAAGGCTTGAAGGTTATTTAAAACTCGGATTCTGCAGCCTTTCTGACGACAGTCTTAGGGACCCATTCTATGCCTAAAGTGCTGCTACAGCTTTTCTTACACTCTCTTCTGATTTATCTGTGTTTAGATCTCCTTCAGCAGAGTGATCCGAGAATCTGCTTAGGAGTCAGTTGCGATGTTTATTGCGGTTCCTCCCTATGACATTGACAAAATACATAAATTCCCTGGGCCTCAGTTTCCCTGTCTGTAAAGTGGGGGTAATAATGCCCACCTTAGAATGTCCTTATTATGTTATGGTACTCTTCCTTCAGGAGGTCACACTCGGGGAATATAAACAGTTGGGAGTGGGGAAAAAGAAACTACAATAATCTTAAGTCTTGGATATGAAAAAAAGTGAATTGGGGTTGATGGTGATTGTTTCACTTCATCCTTGAGGAAAACCCTATTCGGGGGTCCCCGGTTCATACAGGCCAATTTGGCCACTAACAAGAAGAAACTAGAATATTGGACAATGCTAAATCCAGGTGGCCTCATGGTCACTGTGAGGAAGTTTAAGAAATGGGGGTTTTGTGCCCTGGCCAGTTTGGCTCAGCGGTTAGGGCATTGGCCCGCGAAACAGAGAGACCCGGGTTCGGTTCCCGCTGAGGGCACGTGCCTTGGTTGCAGTTTGTCCCCGGCCCAGTTGGGGTGGCAACCGGTCGATGTGTCTCTCTCGCATCGATGTTTCTCTCTCTCTCTTCCCCCCTCTCTCCCTTCCGCTCTATCTGAAGATAAATGCAAAAAATGTCCTCGGGTGAGGATTAAAAAAGAAAAAAAAAAAGAAGAAGAAGAAGAAATGGGGGTTTTGTGATTAGCAGGGACCTCAGTTCCAAACCTGGCTATGCCCATTCTTCAGCCTGTGGTCCCTCTGGCTCTCGCTTCCCCTTTTGTGAAATGTGTATTATAAATCCCGCTTTCCCTACTTGTAAAGGTTTTATCGTGAGATGCAAATGTAACAGGTGATGTGAAATTTCCCTATTTTGTCACCAACTGGCTAATTAGTCTGTATTAGTGTTTATGTGGTCCTCAGTCCTCTTGCCCCTCCCCCATCACCACTTTACCCTCGGCTTTAAAAAAAAAAAAAAAAGGCCACCATCAGTTCTAAGACATTTCACTTTATTTAAAAGAAGCCAACATACAGGATATAAAGGGCATGATATTTACAACAGTACAGTAAACAGGTTCGTTTCCCAGGAGGATCAGTAGTCTTTCAGTGAGTATAAACCACCCCCTTCCCCTTGATGCTAGACCCAGCTGACGGACAAACAGCAACAGTGGGGCGGGGTGGGACTACAGGACAGAAAGTCTCCCTGGATGGGATTAAAAATCAGGTAGATGCTAAAATGTCCACGAAGGGGTCTTGGGAGTGGGGCTGCCTTTGCCTCATTTCTTTGAGGGCTTGGCAGTAGGAATGGCGGGGGATTTGCTCAAGACTGACACACAGCCCACCCTGAGCCTGGAAATCTTCCACCCATGGAAAATTCCCTTCCAGAGAGACTCTGCCCTAAGCCCTCACCCAGGGCCCTGGAGGAGCACAAGGTTGGCCCCCCAGCCAGTGGGCACAGCCAGGACTGTGGACATCTCATGGCATTTCCACTCCCACTCCAGCTGCCTAACAACCTGGGAACCACTAGGGCTCTAGAGGGTCCCAAGGAAGCCATGCAGTCCCTGAACCGACAGCCCCATTGCCACCCACACTCTCCAGAACTCAGCTGACTTGGAAACGGATCTTGGCAAAGTTCGAGTAACTGATCAGAGCCCGCCCTGGGCAGAGCTTGTCCCCTGTCTAGTTCCCCCTTTCCCTCCCCCCACCCACCTCAATTCTGAATTCTCCACTGCCCACCCACTCCCACAGTGCCCTCCCCCCTAAGACTTCCAAGGACCCAGGAGCTGGGGGACCAGGGAACAGGGAAATGGGGTGAGGTGGGGCCTACATTCTGCTGAAGCCGGCTCAAGGGTGTGGGTGAGTAGGCAGTGAGGGCAGGGAGACAGGGTGAGGGGTGCCGATTGTATTCAGTCCAGCAGCAGCATGCACTGTGCCCACAGGAAGATGCTGGGCTACCCCAACTGCCCGCCCTAGATTTAAAAACCTTTCCTTTCATAAAAATAGATGAGAGTCTCTTGCTTTATAAATAGATTACATTTAGCTTAAGTTACACCTTATATTATCCCCTACCCCACACCCTCTCCCTCATCCCAAGCCAAAGAGGTTTGGTTCTCCCTAAATCATCTGAACCGCACCCACAGAGCTAAGTCCGAGATGGACTGGCCCTTCAGAGACCAGTCCATCAAGACATATTGCCACAAGAAAACAAAATGTGTTCACTTGCCAAGAATTGTTCCCCTGTTCGGAGTCTCAGAGGAGTGTGTGTGTGTGTGTGTGTGTGTGTGTGTGTGTATTCCACAACCAAGGAACCACAAGGAATTGCTCTCCCTGCCCCTCCCCAATCCTCTCTTTTTATAAAACCCCCAAAAATAGGAGGGTGAGAGAGGGCAGCACAGGAGAGCCCATCTGAGAACAATCTAAAATACCAATGTCAATATGACACTGGGCTTAGAAATAGAAAACCAAAATTAAGTATTTACAGCTTTACAAAGGACGGACCAGCGTGTCCCACCTGGACCTGGTGCTGCCTCGGATAGCGTTGGGGTCTTTCCAGGCAAGCTGTGGGCTCGTGGCGAGGGGACGAGCTAGGCCCACTGGCAACTAACTCCAAAAAGAACTTGGTGGGGAGGAAGGCAGCCAGGCCAAGACCCAGGACCCTGCCCAGGAAGCAGGTCACCACACCTTTGCTGTCCCCGCCCCATCCACCTGCCCCATGTCCTTGCTCCCCAGGAGAAAGTAGCTATTGAAAAACAGCCACTGTTTGTCTCTGGCTCCTGCCATTTCCATGGTCCTTGAACAAATTCAGAGTCCCCTAGTCCCCAGTGACAAATGTCTACGAAGGGGGAAACAAAAATAATACCACTGGACATCAATCACTTTAGTTACCCTCAAAATACACTGTTGCCTTACTGTCTTAATTCCAAAGATAGGTCTGACCCCTCCCACCACCTTGAGGAACAGCCCAGGGCTGGCTTCCATTCTGTGTGCCTGTCCACACCATGCGATGCCTCCCTAGCCCTGGACGGCAGGCCTGCGGGGTGGCCATTTCCCCGCCCTCCTGGAAACGGAAAATCTTTTTAGCAGCTGAGGTCCAAGCCCAACTGGCTCTGATAACCTTTGGTTAAAATAAAGCTAAAGCAAAACAACAACAACAGCAACAACGGCAATAATAATCAGGTATGCTTGCACCCTGTAACCTTTAGAACAAGGGTCGGTAAGGAGGAGGGGAGGGGCGGTCTCTCCTCCGAAACCATCCTCCTTTCTAGTACCTACCGAGGGACCATGTAGCTAATAAGAGACGCTGGGCATGGAAGCCTCCCGGCCAGACTGCCACAGGGAACAGTATGAGGTTTCCCCAACAATAACAAATTAGAAAGAAAGGATAAAGGCCACCAAGTTCTGATAAATAAAAATAACACAGTCACTAACACTCTTTCTCTCTCTCTCTCCATATATATATATATAATGTGAATATTATGTACAATGGTTTTAAGACTGAAAAACAGATGGGGAAACAGAAGAGAAAGATGGCCCTTAAATGTGGTTGGTACCCCGGGGAGGAAAGACTGGGGGCCACAACCTACTCAATGTCAGAACCCCTCCTCTGCCCCTAGACTAAGCCCTGGAGGTAAGTTCTGGTCCTTGGGCACAGTGCACTCCTTTGACCTCCAGGGGGAGCTGCTGGGCCAACAAAAACAAAAATCAGCAACTCAGACCCACGGGAGTACAAAAGACATTTAAAAAAAAAAAAAAAAAAAAGCAAAGCCTGTTGGCGGGTGGTCTCAACACAGCGCTCTTCAACCCAGGTCCACTCAAGTCTTGGGGAGATACTGGCTCAATCAACTCCCCAACTGGTCAGTCAGTGAAGTATGGGAAGAAGCTTGCGTATGTCAGACACGGACGGTTCTCACTGGAGTGCCCACTCCCGCCACATTCAACCTGCCAGCGGCCCCCACTGCCTCCCTCCTCCTCCCTGTCCAGTGCCTGCCAGTGACCCAGCAGTGGCCGACTGGGGCACAGTGGAGAACCAAGATGGCAGCAGGTGGGCCTCACCCGGCTGTGCTGTGGGAGGGTGGTACCAGGCCTGGCTCCCTTCACTTTCTCACAGAGAAATTACAGATCGATAACCCCTTATAGTTGGCTGGAAACAGAGGGAAAAACATCAAGTCATCAGGGCAATAGAAGACCCCCTCCCCCACCAAACCCACAAAGGTCCCAAGAAAGCACAGTCCCAGGCCTCTTGACTGATGTTGACCAAACCGCTCCGAGGCTGCAAGAGACATCGCCCAGCTCGGGCCTCCCGCCCAGCTCCAGGGGAAAACCTGGAGCCTGGGAGTGGGCCTGCCTCCCACGATGCATAAGGCAAGCTGCTTTGTTTGTTTGTTTGTTTTTTGCATAGTGGTTTAAACACAGTGAGGCTCCACCTTCCCCCACAGTGCCTTGTGCCTCCGCTGTGCCACTCGATCCAAAAAGAAAAGAAAAATTTGTCTTCCCTCCCTCCTTCCATCTTTTCCCCTTTTGGTAAGTGAAAAATCCTTTGGAGGTCCCCACCCAGGTGTGGAAAGTTTGCAGAGGCAAATTGCTCCGTCCTGGGTGGAGGGGGACCACCCCCAGCCCAACTCCATCAGCACTGGCCAGCAGAGGAGGGGAGGGCATAGGTCATGGCCAATCAGAGGAGCAGGTGGGAGGGTAGAAAACCACAATATACCACACGGGGCCCCGCCCTCACCTTAGAGTTTTGTATAAAAACACCTGCTAGGAAGAATTCTTTGGAGCTCAAAGTGGCTCAGCTTAAGGGAAAAGGCACGGTTAACACTGCATCATCTGGACAGAAGTCTGCATTTGTAACATGGAGAATAGAAATTGAGAGCACCATTCCTTGGGTGGTAGATGGAGAGGGGGCACTGGTTGATGGTGGGTGGGAGGGAGGAAGGAAGCAGCGGTCCCTTGGGGCCTCCAGAGAAGGGAGGGCAGAGGAAGTCTGTGTGGTGAGGACTGGAGCCCACTCTGAGGGGCCTTCCTGGCCTTGTGGGGAGAGGTGGCAGAGACTCCGTCACCAAGACCACCAGGCACGGGGGCCTCGGTCATCAGCTGACCATGGGCTCCACATCCGCCTCCCGCTCAAACTCGTCCTGGATCTCGTCTGTGCTTCCTGAGTCGCTGCTGGCCACGGAGCTGGGGGACGGGGAATTCCTGGAAGGCACAGAGGATGGGGGATGGTCAGAGGGCAGCCGGAGGACCCCTGAAGGGATTTAAGGAGTGGGAAGGGCAGAGAAGCCACTCCTGTAAGCTCTAACCTCAGAGGGGGACCCTGCCCTGAGACCCTGCCCTTGTCCGCTTTCCTTAGACTCCCCTAAGCTCAAGACCTCCAGGGGCCTCCTGTACCAGCCTCTAATTGCTCTGGGTACCGAAGGCCCCTTGGGAGCAGAGACCATGGATCAAACTTGGTTCTTACCCTCAAACCCCCTAGCACAGGTCTGGGCACATAGTACGTGCTCAGTAAACCGCAGTTAACTTAGCTCCCAAAGGGAGGCCATAACGGACAGTGGTTCATAGCGCCGGGTTGAAATGTTGGCTCTGTCCCTGATGAGCTGGGGGACCCTGGGCAAACTCTCTAACCTGCCGACACTCCCACTCCTCCATCTGAACACCGGAGATAATGACAGCAGGATCTGGGGGAGTCAAGGAGCTCAAGGTAGGATGTGCGGAGCCCAGGGCCCCACACGCAGCTTCCCGCAGAGCTGCCCCTCCCACCTCCACAGCCCCAACCGCAGCCTGCAGAAACATAGCCATTGTCAAAGAAACCATTACAATGAACACGTATGTGTGCGCTATGCCAGGCACTCTACACGTATTATCCCAGTTTATGAGTCGTGTGGCTGTCTCCCCAACGAGGCTGCATGTTCCTTGAAGGCAGGGGCTCCCATCTTTGTTTTAATAAAAGGGGCCCGAAGCACCTGGCCCTGGGTTGGAATACGGGACAGGACGTGAAATCGCTTCCCATGGACAAATGGGGGTCCCATCGGCCATGAGGGGAGGAGTGTCCTGTCCATGTCCTCCACTCCCCCATTCAGCAGAAAGTGGGGTGTAAGCTCCCTGAGGGCAGGGGCTGTGGCTGTTGCATCCATCACTGTATCCCCATGGCCTTGCGCAGAGCAGGCCCCCAACAAGCAGCTGTCGAGTAAGTGGGTGCACGGAGCTTCATGAAGTTCGACAGGTGAGTCACCTAGCACACCGCAGGTAGGTAACTAACACTCACTGGATGGACGGGTGGACGGACACCTGGGCTGCGCAGGTGAAACAGGCCAGACCTGTAAGTTGTAGCCCCCCAAGTTCTCTCCAAGGACCCAATGGCGGAGGGAGGACCGGGCACGCACCTGTCTGCGGAGCCCTTGATGAGCCGGCGGCAGGTCTCCATCTGCACGTCCAGGCCGCGCTTCATGCTGCACATCTCCATGTACTCGTGCAGGTGTCGGTTCATGTCGCTCTTGGCTGTGGCCAGCTCCAGCTGCGAGGAGCCGACATGGGAGAGGGGGAGGCCGAGTCATCCTCCGAGCAAAACCCTCAGCGAGTCCCTCCTCACCACCTGAGGGGCAGCAGCCTCAAGGCCAGCCCCGGACACCACGCCTGCAGGGCCTTGCAGGGGAGTCCCTGGCCTCTAGAACTGCTTCTGGTGAAAGGGGGCTGGTTGCTTAGCAACAACAAGGGCAGCCTCCCCAGGAGCCCCGCCTGGTCCTGCCGACTCCGCTCCGCCCAGCATCTCCGCACTCCTTTCTACGGACTTGATTAGAAAAGTTCTCAGGTCTCTCACGTTGGACCCTTCTTCTCTACCACATGGCACACCCCCGGGGAAGGAGCCTCCCTTTCTCCAGCATGACAATAGCGTGACTTTCACTGACAGACATGGCCCGGTGCACAGGTTCTCGGGCGGAGGGCTGGGCTCGAAGGCTGTTTGCTGGCTGGAGGCCTGGGGCAAGTCATTGGTCTTTTCTAACCTCTTGTTCTCCTCTTAAAACAGGGTGCTCAGCACCTACTGCTAGGGCACCTAAGTACCTGCAGGTCCATACTAGGGTATGTGGACACTAGGGAGGGTGTACTTGTAATGGGCTTACTCGGTGCCTGGTGTCACTTGATGTCACTCAAATATCAGCTCTCGTTATTTGGGATCACCATCTCAGTTGAATAACTTTTGAAAAAACCTCTTGGGCCCCATTTTACAGATTAGGAAACTGAGGCCCTAAGAGGGCTATGGCTTTCCCAGAGCCAGGCAGGGCATCCGTAGGCCTCCTGACTCCCGAACCTGTGGCTGCCCCAGGCTACCAGCCCTTGCCCCGTGGCCACTTAGTCACCAGGGGTCTCGACCAGGTGACCTCAGGGAGCCTCACCTCGATCTGGCCTATCGTTTCCTGGTACTCCTTGTCTCTCGTCTTGAAGAAGGATTCTGTCTCGTGGATCAAGTTGCCCAAGTTCTCCTCTTGCTGGGGAAACAGAACAAAGGGGACAATTTAGCTGGCTGGTGGGGGCATCAGGGAAAGAACAGGGAGGAGGGGTCACTGAAAGGAGGTGCCCCGGCCCCCACCTCCCGCCCTTGGGAGGCCAGGCCCGGGCTCACCTCGCCCTGCAGCTCGATGGATGGGTTGCAGTTGGTGAAGTCCTCCCAGAGCAGCAGTGTGTCTTCGTTCTCCTCCCACGTCAGGCTGTCACAGTCGTCGTCAAAGTCAAAAGTCTCCCGCCTACGGGGGTGACACGGGAGGGCACGATTGAACAGGAGCCAGGCTCCAGGGGCCAGGACAGGGCAGAGACAGGGGCACTGCCCCAGTGGGTATGTTCCTACAAGGTGGCCCTCCAAAAAGACAGGGGTGGTGGCAAAGGGGACACACGCCTTATCCATGGAGTTGAACTCTTTTAAAATGCAGAATGTTTTTACATACTCTGCACAATTTAAAATGCATATTTTTATGCCGGGCTTTCTAATCGATGGAGACTACAGCCATTTTCCTCCCAAGTCCAACCTTGTAACTTTTGCATTCGATAGCTCATTTCATGAGCCCTACTTTGCGTGAGGAGATTTATATAATCTCTGCAACGCGGAATGGTTGATATTATTATTCCCATTTTACAGATGAGGAAACTGAGGCTCAGAAAGAAAAACTCACTTGTCCAGTCACCCTGCTAGCCTGTAACAGAAACTGAGGCTGAAAGCAAGATCTTTCTGCTTCCTACAGCTTTCCCCTCCCCACCGGAACATCACCGAGCGCTCATAGGGGCAGTCGCAGACGGGCTCCCACGCACGTATTAAAATGCCCTTCACGCTATCCCCACAACAATCCTAAGAGACAAGCACGATTATGATTCCCTCTGTACAGGTGAGGAAACTGAGGCTCAGAGGGATTAGGTGGACTTCTAGAACAATACATGCTGAAAATCAGATTTGAATGCAAAGACTGGGTGATTTCGGGGCTCCCCTATTCACTAGGACTGGAAGTAGGGGGATAGGCCACACGGGTTTGCCTGGGACTGAGGGGTTTCTGAAGATGCATGGTTACCCCAACTGGAGGGGACCTTAAAAGTCATTCAGCCCAACACACCCAATAATCAGGTGAGAAGGTTCATATCAACAGGAGTTAAGTCACTTGACCAGGTGAATTAGCCAAAAAGGGAGTGGACCCCAAGTCTCCAGATTCCCATCCAGGGTCTCTCCTTCCTGATTACACTCCCTCCCTCAACTCCTTCCTGGATTCTCCTAACCTTTCAAAAATGATCCAGGCTGGGGGCACTGGGCAGAGCCCAAGAAAAAAGAACTTCTGGTAAAAAGCTGCCTAGAGCACCCTCCTGGGTTCGTCTCCAAAAAGCAGTTCCTGCCAGAGCCTATAGGTGGCTCTGTGAGTCCAGGAGCAGAGGCCGGGTCAGGGCTGCAGGGGGCGGGGCCACGGGGCTGGACTGGCTTCAGACAAGCCCCTGGGGTCCACTATCACCGCACCACATACCCAACATCTGACTTCACTTCCTTCCCGGGGCCTGGGATCTGAAGGAAGCCCCAGATGAGGACTAGGAAGCCAGAAAAGACAGGAAGATGGACCAGAGAACGGGCTGGGAAGAGGCGACCCCCCTCCTCATAGATCGGGAGGGCGGGGCTGAGGAGGAGGGCTGGCCACCATACAGAGAAAGTAGCAAATTCCTCCCCTTTTCCTTGTTCCGAAAGCCAAGCAACTGATTTTGATCAAAACAAAACAGCCCTGACACGGGTGCATTATTCAAAGACCTCAGTGGAACTGGCCCGGGGCAGTCTCTGGCTTGGTGAGCTGAGATGTCCGTGGGAGGGGGCCAGGGCTCCTCCTAGGGTGGGGTCAGCATGGCCTTGGCCAGAAATGCAAGGGTGGAGGGGGTGATCAGAGGATTTTTTTTTTTTAATTTGGGCAACTTCACCACCAGATCAACCTAATTTCACAAACACAGGAGTCGGGCCAATGGCACCCCCGGGCTCGGTTCTTGGGACCGTCCGTTTCAGTTCACCCATTCCCAATGATTCCCTGGTGACTTCATGAAAATGAGGACAATGATTTCTTCAGAGAAGCCCTTTAATGCAACCAAATGAACCCAGTGTGGGCCTGTGGGGACACAGAGTTCTGCCTTAGACGCGGGAAGGCCCAGAGAAACGTCCAGAAAACCTAGGCCCAACCGAGGCTTCTCCCCCAAAGCCCCTCTCATCAGCCAGAGCTGAGCATATGAAATTTGGGGTTGGGGTGTCAAGAGTCTGAGAGTGTCCATGTCACCTACCAATAGCAATCCCTAAACCACAGCCCCATCTCGGTTCTGCTTCAGGGGAGCCGCTTACAGGGGAGCGTGGGGCAAATGCCTCCCCACCGGCGGGGAGAGCAGGCGGGGGCAGGTCACTGGGGCAGGGAGAGGTGACCCCAGAGACCCCCCCAGCCCTGCACTGTGACTCCAGGCCCTTAGACCGGTCATCCAATGCCCACAGGGGCATGTCTCCCCTCCCCCCTCCCCACTTTAGGGTACTATATGGATTAGGGTTCGAGCTGGATCAGGGTTGAGAGCACGGACCTGGACAGGCCAAGGCCACAGAGCATCCCTGCTCCAGACAACTCTCCACAGGGAGTTTCAGGTAAACCTGCTGGGGTTGCGGGGCAGCCCTGCTTGGTGGCATCTGCCCATTTTCCACCCTGGCAAACTTTAAGCTACTAATGTGGCATCAGTCCATCACTGAACCTGGCACGGGCAGACGTGCACAATCAGCTTTCGTGAGCGGTACAGGCTGGCTCCAACCCCCCACTGACCGTGTCCAGCCATGTTCTGCCGCTCGCCCAGCAGCCTCTCAGAGTGACAGAGCACAGGCTGGCGGGCCTGGCTCCGCCTCCCCGCTCTGCACGAAGGAGCAGAGGGGTCTCGGCCAAGTGGCTTCCCTGGAGCCTCAGTTTCCTCATCTACAAAGGGCTCCCCCCACCTCCTAGGCTGATCGTCTCAGTAGAAGATGTCACGTTTGTACAGCGTCCTACAGATGGAGGGTGCGTGGCCAGCGTGGTGAGCCCAGTGTGTGGCTCAGCTCAGCCATCCCACCACAAGAAAAACTAGTGGGAGTGGGTCTAAGGCTTGGTCCAGACTCCCCCACAAATACAACCACCAACCCCATTTGGTCCTTTCTAAAAATGTGGAACTCCCCAAATTCTTAAGGTGAAGAATGAACGCAAATATGTTCATTATGCTGGCCAACAAACCACGTGTGGGCTACTTTCAGCCCAGGCCACCAGTGTGCCACCCCTGCCCTGGTGACCCGGGGAAACGGAGAGGAGCCCCCAGCTGGGGCAGCGGAAACACTCACAGCTGGTTAAACATGCGTTTCATCTCGTCTGTGATGTTCATAGAGCCGACCTCTTCATCTGAGAACCGGTTCACCTCCCCGTCCTGCTCAGAGTTGTCCTCGTCCGAAGTCACCTTGCGCTCTTTCTTTTTGGGGACCACCTAGCCCGGAAAGGAAGAGATGAAGGTAAGTAGGAGGCTCTGCCGGGGTGGAGGGTAGGCGTGGGCTGGGCAGGGAGCCAGCGTCCCACGGGACAGGTGGAGCGTGGCTTGGCCAGCCACTGCCGGGAGAGATGCGCAGGTCTCTAAGAAGCAGGACACGTTAGCAAGAAGCATGAGGGGGAGACATGCGGATGGAGGACACCGACAGCCTGGACCCTTCCCTGCCCTGGTGGTGGGGCCAGTTCAGCTCACCCCTTCACTAGAGAAGCAGCCACAAGATCTGGGGAGAGGAGCGAGCTAGACTGGGGTACAGAGTCACCTGGGATGTCTCAGCGCCAGCCAGAGGGACGGAGAAGCCCTGACGGAGGCCCAGACGGCTCCGTGCTTCCCAGAGCCCTCCTGTTCACATGCAAAGGTAACAGGCGGGCGGGAGGCCCCAGGTTCACCAAGCTTCCTCCACTCCACGCAGACAAGACATGAGCGAACCAGACGAAGGCGGAAATGGGGCCCCTGCTTTCCAGCAGAGGGGCAGCAAGAAGGCCCAGAGGTGGACTGAGGACCGAGGGAAGCCCAGATCTCACCTGGCTGCACCCAAAGTCACACCCTTAAAGCAACAACACACCGTATTGCCCTGGGCTCAAGCAGAAGCCAAACCACAACGCAGACTCAAGAAGCGGCCTTTGGAGAATGACGCGTGCCCTCCGGCAGCTGGACTAGCCAGCCCCCAGACCCTCCCCGGGGACAGCCGCAAGTGCACCCGTCGCCTCTTCTCAGGACACACACACTTGCTCATGAGGGGAGGGGGTGGGAGACTGGGCGCCTCTCCAGGGGGGATGAAACAGAGGCCAACAGCTCATCAGTGGAGTTCTGAGGCTCATCTGCCAGGGCTCAGGCCAGCTCCCCAGGGCACCCCCAGCCTGGCACCCGAGGAAGAGGCAGGAAGCCACACAGTGAACCCAGCATGGGCAGGTGGACGAGGCCCTGCAGGGTCAGGAGACCTGAGTTCTAGTCCCAGCTCTGCCATTTCCTTCCTTGAGCCATCATGACCCCCTGGGTGAGTGGTCTCAGCCACAGTGTGAAGCCGTCAGCCGTGATGATGGAGTCGGACCAGCCTATGAGTCTGCGGGTCCCTGAGTCTATGTTCTCCTGGGGAGGCCACGCTGCCGCTGGGGGAGTGGGGGGAGTGGGGGTGTGAGGGAACAGGGCAGGCGGGCTGAGGCCGGGCTCTCTGGGAGGCTGGAGTGGTGGTGGGAGCAGCGGAGGTGAGCAGGGAGGCCCTAGTCACCTGGAAGATCTTGGACACGTCTTCCGAGTTCCGCTGCTGCGCGACATCGCACAGCTTGGCCGTGATATCGATTCGGCGGCAGATGTCCATGTCCACCTTCATGGCCTTTTCTTGGATCTTTGTGTCCAGGTCTGTCATGGGCTGCAGGGAGGACAGCAGGGGTTACGTGAGCACGGGCCGGAGCAGGCACGGGGTGGGGGCGTTGCTCCCAGGCCCCGCTGGACAGAGAGGGCGGAGACCCTAGGTGTGCATGGGAGGCCCCGGGTCCGAGGGGGGCCTTGAGCCTTTCCTGGGTGCTCAGGTCGGGGCGGGGGGAGGGGCCGTGGGAGCTAAAGGCCCTGCACCGAGTGGACAGTGTGAGAACAGGTCTGCCGGTCTCCCCGGGGCTGGAAGACACCCTCTCTGCAGACAGCGTCAGTGTTCATGGTTAGAGCAAAGAAAACACGAAGGCGGCCCCCACGGGTGGAAAATGTCCCTTTCCCATCGGCGTGCCCCACTTGTCCCCCACAAAGAGGTGCCTGCCAGGGCAGCTCTCTCTCTGACAGTGGGGGTCTGCCCAGGCCAGGATGGGGGTCCCCCTGGACCCCGGGAAGGGGAAGCCAAATGGCCTCCACCTGGAGCCCCGGGAGACTTCTCCCAACCACACCCAGCTTCACGCCCCTCAGGACCAGCAGCCACACCAGGCGGAGTCACCCATGACCGGGCTCTCCCTGCACACTTCCCGCTGCTGGACGGTGGCAGGAAACCCAGGTCCCCGCAGGAAGGAGCCTCGGCCGCCAACAGCCGCACTCACCCACAATTACTCAGAAGAGCTCTGATCGTCCAAAGGACGCACACCCGGGCCTCCCCTGACCTTACGCAGCAGCCCCGCGGAAGGCCACTGGCCTGGGGGGCCTCTCAGGCTGGCGTGGCCCAGGGCCCCCCTCAACCTGTGCTCAGACACTGAGGCCCCCAGCCACCACCCCCACAGCATGGTGAGCTGGGGAAGAGTCGGAGCCAACACACACAGACCCTCAGAGGGGCCCCGGGAGGGCGGGATGGGTTAAGCAGCAGATTAATGCATCTCTACTCAGACCAAGGGAAGCGGGGTGGGGGCAGAGGGGATGCCTGGTCTCAATGCATCCTCACGCAGCCAGCCGGGACTCTAACTAGAAGCCGAGCTCCAGAGCCTCGGAGTGAATGAAGCATTTTGCATGACAGGTGTGGGGGGAAGTTGTGACACCTGGGGGCAGCGGCCAGTGGCACTTACGTCACTCATGAGCCCCTTAAACACCACCAGCTCGGCCTTCAGCCTCTCGATCGTCTCGTTCATCTCCTCCTGGATGGCTTCGGCCTCCTGCGCTGCCTATGGGGATGGAGACGGGGAGGGTTTAGGGGGGCCAGGCACCTGAGGGTAGGAGGGACTGGACATCTGGGCCCAATCAGGCCAGGCGCCGATGGCTGGGGAAGGGGTGCCAAGGACCTCAGCCCAGCCTGACTTCCAACCACTCAGCCTAAAACACTTCTCAAAGGAATGTTACAGCGTGGGAAGCCCATGGCAGCGAGTGAGAGACAATGAGCAGGTTAATGCGATAGGATCCCAACAGGTTAAAACAGTGGGTTGGTTCATGTGAAACAGCCAATATTGGACCATCCCTGGCCTCCAAAACGGCAAGGTCACGTGTGTCACCCTAGCCGAACGTACACCTAGAGTATGTGTGTGTTTGCACAGAAAAGACCGGAAGGCGGCAACCTGTATGTCAGCAGCAGAGGGACAGAACTGGAGGGGAGCTTTATTTTCTTCTCCAAGCTTTTCTCAACTTTCCAAATATCTGAGCATGGACATGTTATGTTTGCAAAGTAAAAAGCACTTTTGTTATAAAAACGGGATGTTCACCCTCCCCCTTCTATGCATTGATATCATTTTCATCTGCCTCTGATTTGCTTAGAAGATAAATGTTTTAAATATCAGAAAGCGATTTTTAAAAATATTTTAAAGAGCGTTCGTTCCATGCCTTCTCATGGGGTCACTATTCTTGCACCCATTTGACTGAGAGGAAAAGAGAGGCTGGGAAGCTGAGGTTTGTTGCTTAGGGGGCCCAGCAGGCAGATGAGCGCAGGGCCCAGAACACAGAGCTACCAGCCCAGAACAGCAAGCAAGGTCCTCACGCCTGCCGTGGAGAGCCCGCTGGGGCTGGGAGCCCACCTAGTGACATGCCCTCTGCCCTCTCCAAGGCATTCAGCCTCAAGTCAGTTCCTGCAAGCTGGGGGAGGCGAGGCTTAGCCACCATCCAGTCCCAGCCTCAGATGGGGAGAAGAGGCAGGAGAAGGGAGTCACTAGCCAAGGTCACCCCACAAGCCGGGGTAGCACCAGGGCTTGGACCCAGGCTTCCCAACGACTGCACCCGAGCTTTTCTGCAACACTGTGCTGGTCCCCTCCTAGCTCCAATCAGGGGACACAGAAGAGTCCTCCTGGCTCCATCAGGGAGAGACCGAGGCAGCAGGAGGCAGCACAGAGTAGGGCTGTGCTGGGGACTACCCCGGCTCTGAAGACTGTGCCCCTTGTCCACATGGTTCTCCCGCGAGCCTCTTCTGATCAGGACCTCTGCGGGCTCTTACCTCCTTCAGCGTGTCCACCATGGTCTGCAGGTTCATGCTCTTGGCGAGCTCCTCCTCCCATCTGTAAGAGCCAAGAAGGACAGCTGGTCAGAGGGAGCCTCTCATGCCAGTCCAGCCCTTGGACACAGTGCAGGCAGCCACCCTGGGCCTGTCCCCGGGCTGGGCGAGGAAGGCACAGCAGTGGACCCATGCCCGCCTGCCCTCCAGGAGCTCCCCGTCTAGGGGCGGCGGGGGTGGGGCAGGGACAGGGGTTGACACACGGCCATAGTACCCGGTGGTGCCCAGGGCACGAGCGCAGCACCATGGGGAGATGAAGGCGGGAGAGACCGCCACGCCTCCCTCGAGCAAACTGTAAAGTGCTGTGCCCACGCTGCACAGGAGCCTGGCTGCAGCCAGCACCACCCTCGGCTGTTCTTTGCACTGGCAAGAAGTACACGTTCATTGTGCTTACTAGCGCAGTCTTAGCGTCCGCGGTCCTGCAGCCGACCCTAACCAGCAAAGACATCTGCATAGCTATCACCACCCCTGTCTTACAGGTGAGGACGTGTAGGCTCAGAGAGGTTACATGTCCTGCCCAAAGATACACAGCTAGTGAGTGAGTAGGGCTGGACTTCAAACCCCAGTCTGTTTCATTACAACAAAAAATAATAAATCACAGCTCTGGCGGTTGGATGGGATGATGATCAATATAATCGCTGTAACGGTACCAGCTCGCCTTCACTGCGGGCTTCCTGTGCAGCAGGCACCCGTCTACAGGACATAATGCAATCCTCATAACAGCCCTCTAGCATAGGTGCCTCCATTATCCCTGTGTCACAGGTGAAGAAAGCAAGGCACAGAGTCCGGTGCCCAAGGTCAGGATGAGGACGGCAGAGCCAGGATGCATACCTGGGCTGGAGGCTCCAGATGGAGTCCTTGCAACCCCGCTGGGCTCCTCCCAGACCCAGGGCCAATCAGAGCCCTAACCCGGCTCCCCACCCAGACCCCCTCCCTCCCCAGAGGAGGCCAGCCGCAGGTTTCTGTCCCCTCTCCATCCTGGGACAGACAGATGAGCTTCCCTCTTTCCTCACCCCACCGCCGCCTCCCTACATGGCCTCGTGCAGGCAGGTCTGGAAGCCTTTTAGGATGCTGTGGGGCCAGCTAAAAATAGGCCAGAGGGGAGGAATGGATGAAGAGCGGGTTACGTCACCAGCTTTTGGAAACAAGAGAAAACGGATACTGTTTGCACACAGAGGAAAATTCCTCCTCTCTCCCACACAAGACGAGACGGGCCTGGCTAGGGCTCCCGGAGGAGGCACACACACACACACACACACACGCATGCGCGCGCGCCCCTCTCCTGTTCCCTTTGGTCTTTCCCAGCCCCCAGCACTGGGAGTCAGGCCTAGATGCGCCATGGGCCACAGGGTGCAGGACCTACAGAGCAATGGGGTGGGATGGGGGCTTCTCCCAGGGATGAAGGACACAGAGGAAGCTAAGGAGAGGCAGAGAGGGAACCTAAGAGTCTAACGCAGGCCGGACCATCTCACTGAACACCTTCATTGTACAAATAGGGAAACCGAGGCCCACAGTGTACCAGGAATCCGCAAGGTCACCCAGTGTGCCAAGGACCAGGCCAGAAGTTCAGCTCTGGGCCCAAGGTGGGGACAGAAATCCCAGGTGGGGGGACATTCACAGCTGTCCTCCCCCCGCCCAGCAGCCTGGGGCATCCAGGGCTTCCCTCAGGAGAGGCCAAGGCCAGAGCCCAGGTCCCAAGCTGAATCATCTCTCCTGGCCATGCGCTCGGAGTCGGGGCAGAGAACTGAGCCACTAAGCGGAGCAGGCGCAAGGGAGGGCCTGGCCTCACTGCCGGGCCGTACAGCAACCGCAGGAGCAGCAGACGGGGGCAGTGAGGGGTGAAGACGTGGGAGCCCCGGGGCATCTCACCCCACACACCCACTGCCCAGGCTCCTGGGGAGGAGGCCCAGCCCCCGCTCACTTTTCCTCACAGCAACCTTCTCGTGAGGAAGGTGGGGCAGGGGTCAACAGACCCATTGTACAGAAGGGGAAATGAGGCCCAGAGAACAGCTGGCCCCAAGTCTACCCAGAGTGAGAGTCTGAGCCGGGTCTTTGGATCTCCAGACATGTTAGCGCCAGCAGAAGCAGCCACTGCCAGGTGAGCGTGTCTGGTGCCACGCAGTCACTGCGCTCGGTGCCACATCTGGGTGCCACGCATTCACTGGGCTCGGTGCCGCGTCTGGGTGCCACGCGTGCACTGGGCTCGGTGGGGCGTCTGGGTGACACGCGTGCACTGGGCTCGGTGGGGCGTCTGGGTGACACGCATGGTGCCGCATCTGGGTGACACGCATGCACTGGGCTCGGTGCCGCGTCTGGGTGACATGCACGCACTGGGCTCGGTGGGGCGTCTGGGTGACACGCGTGCACTGGGCTCGGTGCCGCGTCTGGGTGCCACGCATGGTGCCGCATCTGGGTGACATGCATGCACTGGGCTCGGTGGGGCGTCTGGGTGCCACGCGTGCACTGGGCTCGGTGCCGCGTCTGGGTAACACGCATGCACTGGGCTTGGTGCCCTGTACACATATCTCATCAGCTTTCGTGTGAAATATCAATCCTCTCAGGTGAAGAATTTCCCCCCAAACCCATTTTGCAGATGGGAGAGCTGAGGTCAGAGAGGTAACTTGTCTGAGGTCACACAGCTAGAAGCAGGTCTGAAGCCTCGCCCCCTCACACTGTGACAAGCATGGAAATCACCCAGGGATCTTGCTGAGATGCAGACCCAGATGCAGCAGGTCTGGGGTGGGGTGGACACACTGTATTTCTAACGAGCTCCCCTGCAGATGGCACTTTGAGTGGCCCCACTCCTCGCTAGTGATTCTAAGCTGCACCCCAGCAGATGAGCTTACACGAATGATTTCATGGCCCTTTTGTTTCCAAAGCCAGGCTGGGTGGGCAGCCGGCACTCCTGGTCCCGGAAGACAGAGCACAGACCCAGGCGTGCAGACAGCAGCTGGCCTGGCGGACCGAGTCCGCTGCCCTGGCTGACGTGCCCTCAGCTGCCGCGGGAGAACCTGGCTCCGCTGGCTCCAGGGTTGACAGTGCAGAAAAGCTTTGCCCTTCAGCTGCTCTGGCGGACTGGGGTGGAAGGAGGGTGGAAGGATGACCACAGGTGATGGGCTTCTTAAGATGCTCCAGACACCCCGCATTCACTGCAACTCAGCCCGGGAAGAGGAAGCACGCAGCTTGACCGAGAACTGGTCCACCAAGTTGTGGGCTAAGACATTTCAACACCTGCTTCCCAGGCACAGTCCCCTCCCCAGTCTGGATCAGCCCACAGGAGTAAGGTTTCGGCAGGATGGGTGTTTCAGGCAGAAGGACCAGATAAGCAAAGAGGGGCAGCAGGAAGGCCGGGGAGTAGCCAGTGGCCCCTGAGAAGGGGACACACCTACTATGGGTCAGGGGCTGGTGGGTATCATGTCCTTTAACTTTCACTGTCCCAATTCTCTTGCACGACCCACCGCTCAGCAAAGGAGGTCACACAGAAAAATCCCCTCCCCATTTTACAGGTGGGAAAATGAAGGCCTGGAGCACAGAGACTCAAGCCAGGGCCAAGTCACTTAGAACCACCCTGCACAACTGCTCCTAAAACTTCCAAATTCTTCTCTCTCAAAGTGATGGATTGGAGACAGCAGAGGGGGGACACTTACCGGTCGCCCTCTGGGTGGTGTGCACCATGTTAGACAGTCATACACACATCAACTATAGCATGTCACTTGACCCGCCCCTCGGGATCATCCCCACTTTGCAGATGGGGACACAGGCTCAGAGGCCAGCCCGTTTCCCTGTCCCTCCCTCCTCCTCAGCCTTCTGAAACCCTGTGCATTCTCCCAGGTTGGTCTCAAATGTCACCCCTTCCCCAAGCCCCCAGCCACTTCCCCCGGTCTCCCTCCTCCGGTTCCAAGCTCGCGGTAGCCGGGCTTCCGGATGCGGGCGGCTTGGCGGTGGTATCTCACCACGCGAGGCTCTCCCCCGAAGGGCCAACCACCGTGCCAGGGACAGCGAGGGACCGCCCTCTATCCTCCCCACCTCCCCAAAGTCCTCAGGCCCCAGTCCCAGATGCACCTCTGCCCAGATCCTCCCCGCCACTGCGCAGGCAGAGAGCCGACAGCCGACAGCAAGTCTCAGAGGATCGCAGCTCTTGGTCCACGACGCTCCGAGCAGCCTCGGGAGCAGGCAGGATAGCTCATGACGGCGAGGACGAGGAGGGTAATAACACTAAGGAACATCTCCCAGGGTCTGAGTGCCTACGATGTGCCCATGCTTCGAGGCTTCGCATGCAAACCTCATTTCAGTGAGTGGCACGGTACTAGGTACAATTACTGCCTCCGTGTCACCGACGAAGGTGTTCAAGTCCAAAACCATGAGCCAAGATCACACAGCCAGGAAGGCGGGGCTGTTTCCACGCTACGGGAGAGAACGAACACTCCGAGAATCTCCCAAAGCAAAGGCTGCAAGGGACCAGGGTTCGCCTCGCCCAAACCTGAGTGTACAGACGATACGGAGGCCCAGGGCTACGCAGGGAGTGGGTGGCAGAGTGCCCTCCGTTCTGCCAGCCTAAGCCAGAGCTCCCGAGGAGGGAGGCGGAGGGCAGTGAGCCGGGCCCCGGATCTGCCTCCCCCAGCACCTGCCTCCGTTTCTCAGCGAGACAGATCGTGGCCCAACACACTCCAGCGACACATAAGGAAAACCATTCTCTCCCATACTCTCTGACAGTCATGTGACTGGCCCCCAGCCACGGGCCAGTTCTGGCTGGGCAGACCTCAGGGCGTATGAATGGCCCCTACCACTCAGCCCCTCCAATCCCTCTGGTGACCAGTGCTCACCCCTCCCCCTACCTGCAGCCGTGGACTGAATGTGAAATCAGGATCCCGAGGAGGAAGGGGCCAACGTACACCTCCCCGGAACCCCTGGGGCACCGCTGGGCGTGATCCACATATGGAGCAGGGCGGGAGCCGGACAAGGGCAAGGGCAGTCCTGGAGGGCCTCCATGCCAACGCGAGGACAAGCAGGGGCTCAGACCACGGAGTCCCAGAATCGGGAGCTTGGATTGTGTGCCGGCAGCACAGGGGAGCCCTCCAGCACGGGGCACAGAGGAAACATGGGCGAGATGCCTGTTCTGGGGTGGAGAAGAGGCACAGAGGTGGGGTGCCATCAAACAAGTCATTAGAGGAGGTGGTCTCAAGCTGGGGTCCAGCCCTTCTGGAGAACGGCTTGTGATTGCTACACCCACGCTCTCTGCTGTCTCCCTGCACCTGCAACCCACCCGCAGCAAGGAGCTGCTGCGTGGATGTGGTGAGTGAGTGAATGAATGGATGGATTACTCCAAACTGCGACCACCCTCAGCCCCCCTGCTCACCCCTTCCCCACCAGGGCCCCTTCTGTCCGGAGGATCAGCTCTGTCTGTCTGCACCCCACCAGCCTGGGGGCTCCCAGGAGCCGAGTTCCCAGCACCAGCTCCATCCACTGGGCTGGCTTGGAGCCTCTCCTGGGAGAGACCAGGCAGGCCAGGGGGAGAGACAGCCAAGGCAGGAAGCAGGCGGGGGGTGGGGGGGCTCCCTCTCCCACTTCCCAGCCTCCATTAGGGGAGGGGATGCAGGGACGTGGGACAATGAGGGCAGGGAGAGGAAATGACTCCACAGAGGACACTGCGGCTGAGCTCTGGGGCCGGGGCTACCGTCTTAGCAGGAGCACATGTGTGAGGCCAGTGGCCAGGGCGGGGGAGGGGCAGCAGCCCCAGCCAGATGTGGTCTCCAGGCATTCCTGAGGAGCCCCGCCACCGCCACGTGACGGACGAGAAGTCTATGCTGGGGTGGGGGTGGGGGGCAGCTTCACTCCCAGCCCCCAGGCTCACGATGACACAGCCCCACAGGAAAGGGCTGACAAAGCCTGGTTTACGGAGGGGAGGAAAGCAAGCTGAAGTCACCGGCAGAGGGACTGACTCACAGATTTTTCACTTCCTCTGTGACCAGAGAAAGAGGCTCTGGGGCTCCGCCTCCAGAGGAAAGTGGGGGCAGCCCCCACAAAATGAACATGGCTCCAAGGGCAGCCCTGGGGCGTCTGGGGAGAAAGTCCTGGAGACTCCCGGGCAGCGAGACACTGAGTTCCTGTCCTCCCCTCCTAACCACTGCCCTTCTGTGTGAGCGTGGGCAAGTCAATGACCCTCTCTGGGCCTCAGTTTCCTCAGCGGGGAGAGGGGAAGCACTCCACCACAAAGGAGGGTAGTCTGAGAACTCCACGAGTGGGCGGTATGGGTGAACCCCCAGCCCCACCCCTGGCGCAGCGCAGACGAAGCGCTCGCGGCTCGTGTTTTGGCGCCATGGCTGGCGCTGGAGGGCACCCCGGGAACGGTCCACGCCTTTCCAGGAAAGGCAAGGGCGGCACACCCGGGCCAGCTCAGGTGATGGGAAGCAAGCTCAGGTATGGCTGGGCCGGAGCCGTCAGTGGAAAACTTCATTCAGGGACAAGCGTGGGCCCGGCCCTCTGGCAGAGGGCAGATGGGAGGAGAGCAATTTCTACCTGGGCCACGGGGAGCTCACCCCATTGCCGCACAGCCAGGGATGGGCTGCCAGGGGACAGCTGGGGGCACGCTGGAGCCGTTCTGCTCCCCCGGGCTCTGCGCTGCCCCCCCACCCACAGATGCAGAGAGGCACCTCTCCCCTTCCCCACCCCTCAATGCCAAGCTGTGCTGAGGCTGCGCCCTGACTGGCAGGTCCCTCTCGAGACTGAGCTCAGCTGGAGGAGGCTGCTGGCACGGGGGCCGGCCAGGGGCCTTTCCTCAATGCAGTGTCGCAGAAGCCAGCGGGTTAACAGATCAGAGTGGGCACCTGGGCCAGAAGGGGGCTGCGTGTGAAGACCCCACCCCCTGAGCTTCTGCTGAGCCCCCAGAAAGCTTAAAACTCACAGCTGAGTCAACGTCCTCATTCCACACCACCCCCTTGTCTAATATCACAAACTATTCACGTTTGCGGCAGAAAAGTAATAGAGATGAGCAAAAGGGGGGTGGGCGTGGGTGGGACGGGGACCACACGAGAACCCACCCCTGAGGGCTGAGCACTGAAGCCCTGGAGGCTCCATCTCCTGACCTCCTCCTCTCACCTGGTTCTACTGCCTCTTTTCTCTCCAGTAAAAGGGGGGCTGGGTCCCCTCAGCCTGCGAGCAGGGGGTCCCCTTGTGCCCTCCCAGGCGCCTGCCAGCACCGCCTCACCCACACGCACCTTCTCCCTCCCTGCTGCTCCCATCTGCACTGAGCCCCTGACCCCAGGGAAGGGATGCCTGGCAGACGTGCCCATCAGAGGCCCGGCTACCCAGCTGTACTCTGCTGCTCAGAAGGAAACACAAATTAAATGCCAACTGATTGTCTCCATGGAGGAGGTATTAATTTAATGTGAACACTTAACCAGGGCAGCCGATTCCATTACAGGCAGCGTAATGGCCCGGGCAGCGGGCTGCGAGCTGGTGATGGGCCGGGTCTGAGCAGCCACCCTCCCCAGTGCGCCCCTCTGCCCAGCAGGCCGCCACCACGCAGACATAGGCACGGACCTGCTCTCAGCCGGAAAGAGCAGCCCCTCCAGGGATCGGAGGACGAGGCCTGCGCAAGGCCACTCGGGGGTGAGCAGGGGTCTAATGTCCACAGGGAAGCACCTGTGGAGGAGAGGGTTCTGGGCTAGGAGACAGGGGTCCTGGTTCGAGTCTGGCTCTGTCACCAATTCACTGCATGACCTCGGCAGGTCCTTTCTCCGCCTGGGCCTCAGTCTCCCAATCTATGTATAATATGATCTCTACGGGTCCCTCTGAATGTGATGTTGGCAGCGCTGTTTGCAAACCCTGGATGCGGCCCTTCCTTGGAGCCTGGAAGAGGTGACAGACAGCCTCAGGGATGTCAACTCCATCCAAAGTTGTCATGGTAATGGCCTCAAGCTCTGGCTCTTGCCCTCAGTTACCAATGGCAGGGGTTGGTTCATTCATCTGTCCACCCATTCATTCCACAATCTTCCCTGAGAGCTTGTCATGAGTGCTCAGGCCTCACAGACTCAGCCGTTAGAGGAGTCTCTACCGACCCCACTAAGGACAGGCAAACTGAGAAAGCTGTTTGCTATTATGCAGTCCAGGAGGGCCCACTTACCACGAGCTAGGAACCTCAGTTTCCTCCTCTGTAAAATGGGCTAGCAATCCTACTTGCAGGGTTCATGGACAGATCAAATGAGCTCACGCGAAGGTACACAGGCGCCCCTGACGGACGACAGCCATTTTTGACACTGGCATTACCCTGACTGCGCTTGCCCGGGGGAGGGAGGGACGGGGTGGGAAGGCTAGGACCACCTCGGCAGGGACACCTCTCCATCCTGCCCTGACCCTCTGGGGATCTGGAAGCAACTGAGAGGTGGCACTGAAATTGCTTTCACGAATTTCCCCAGCAAGGTGACAGTGAGCCCTGCCCACGGTCTGTGGGGAGAGCTGCACAGAGTCGCCCCCCTCCCGACCTGTTTCTCAGTGACCAAGGGTACCCTTTGCAGGGCAGCTGGCTGGCCTCTGGGGCTCTCTGTAAGGAGCCAAGGAGCCACCAGGGCTGCACAGAGGTGGGAGGGGAAGACCAGCAAGTCCCTACCTGGACCCCACTCCCAGGCCCATACACCCTCAGGCGGCAGGAAGCCACGCATCTGGTCCTGTCTCTGCCCTAACTTGCTACGTGACCTTGGCAAGTCCCTTCTCCTCCTCCACTATCACTTTCCCGATCTTAATAAAATGGTGTCAAACTGGATACATTCTAAGGGCCCACTCAGCCAGGCCAGAAAACACTGTCCAAGGTCCCTGGACAAACACCCCGTGCTGACCACAAAGCTGTCTAATAAACCGCAGTGCCTCAAAGACAGCTGACATCAGTCTCTGCGTTCAGACCAGGGTGTGCAGTGGGGAGAAGGGCGGGGGCTCGGGAGCCAGAGGTCTGGGGACCAACCCCAGCGACACATCTTGCAGCTCTGTGACCTGGAGCAAGCTACTGACCTTCTCTGAGCCTCGGCAAGACCACCCACTTCATAGGGTCTTTGCAGATACTCAATGCACTCATGAATGACAGGTGCCTGGAACAGTGCCTGACACACCATGAGCATGTCATCAGTGTCATCATCCTCATCTGCATGACCTTCCAGTGACAGAGGGGCAGAGAGGTCCAGAGAGACGGAGAGAGTGGTCCTGGACCACACTGCAATGACAGGGCCAGAGAGAGGGGTCCTGGACCACACTGCAGTGAGAGGGCCAGAGAGAGGGGTCCTGGACCACACGGCAGTGAGAGGGCCAGAGAGAGGGGTCCTGGACCACACTGCAGTGAGAGGGCCAGAAAGTCTGAGAGAGTGTCCTGGACCACACTGCAGTGACAGGCCAGAGAGAGGGGTCCTGGACCACACTGCAGTGACAGGGCCAGAGAGAGGGGTCCTGGACCACACTGCAGTGACAGGGCCAGAGAGAGTGCCCTGGACCACACTGCAGTGACAGGCCAGAGAGACGGGTCCTGGACCACACTGCAGTGACAGGGCCAGACTTGAACCAAGGACCAGCTGACCCCAGGGCCACTGTGCTGCCCTAATAACCATGTTGATGACAATAATAATAATGAGCTAGATGCCACCGTCACCTGGCTGGCTGGCCAGGGGCACACAGGGTGGGGATGGCAGAGGGAGACAGCAGATGCTGATACCACCAATTCCCCTACCAGCAAAACCCAGCAAATGTCCCGCGTCTGCCCTCTATGCCCCTGGATGTGCCCCAAGAATGAATGGCATGTTCTCAGCCCTTTGAGGTCTGCCCTGAGAAGGGCCACCATAACAGCAGGGGAGACCGAGGCAGGAGAGGTCCCGCCAGCCAGAGCCACCCCGAGAGGCACAAGGTATGTAAGGGGACTCTCCCAGGCCCAGAGAAGTCCCTGGTCACCTGCCCCAATGCCAATCTGAGGTTTTGGCTGTTTATATGAGTCACTGTTCCAATTACCCAGTGTCCATATTTGCCCTGGTACCCAGTGTCACTTTGACTTTGTTGTCATTTAATGAAAATATCTTTGGAGACCCAGCAGCTCCGTGGAGTCCTGTAATCCAGAGCTGCATCTGGGCAGCTCCCTCCTTCCAGTCCCATCTAGAAACCACACCCCAAGTGGGCACAGGGCACTCGGAGAAGGAAAGTGACTCAGCGAGCATCTCCTGACAAGGAGGAATCTTCGTTCCAAATCTTCGTTCCAAACCGTGAGGTTTAGGGTGCACCATTTCCAGCGTCTCCCGGGCTTGCTGTACCCTTGTCACCTACTCCAGGGAGCCCTGCACGGCTGCCCCGGGATGAACCCGCAGGCCATCCCCATGTTCCCAGTCCTGGCACACGCCTTCCGCATGGAAGGGTGCTGCAGGCTCTTACCTCTCTGCCCCTCTCATCAGGCTCTGCTCTCTCAGGAGAAAGAGAAGACTTGCATTTACTGTAAAATGTTTACGATGTCACTTTGCTCCCACCGCAGCGCTGGGAGCCGGGTGTCGTTATTCCCACCTTACAGATGAGAAAACTGAGGCTCTGGTGAAATGACTGCTCCCCGTCAAGCCAGGTCCACCTGAGTCCCAAGCCTGAGCAGCCTCATCAGCGTCATGAACGCCCCCTCCCTACATGCCCCCAGCACACTGCTCAGGAAATGCCCCAAATGACCGCCAGGGCCAGATGTATGACCCACAGGGTCACAGTCACTGACTTGGAAAGGAGCCGCTTAGCCAGGCATTCGCTTTGGCTGCTTACTCACTGCTCAGGCCTTGCCATCCCACCGCCACTGGCCTCGGCGGATCTGCCGCAGCCCTGCCGGCGTCCCTCCCCGACGGCCGCTGGGGCCAGCACGCGATGAGCTACAAAGGCACTGGGTCTGGAGTCCGACCAAACTGGGTTCAAATCCCAACACTCCCGGTCACATGCTTCTGGACGACTGAGCCTCCCCATTTGGTCATCGTGGAATGGGGTCACGAAGGCCCCCTCCTCGGGCTGCCTCAGTCTATAAAGAGGATGCGCAGACTCTCCTGCCCTGCCCCGTCGCTACTGGCTGGCTAGAGTGCCCTTGCCTGTCTGGGTCTCAGTGTCTCTGGGCTCTGCTGCTCTGTGGAATTGGGGGGCGCTGCAGTCTGCCATCAGGCCCCTGGGCACTGGCTGCAAAGGTCCCACACTCCCCCCGCAGACGGGGACGCTGGGAGGGGCGGATGCGTGCGGCCAGGACTCCGGGTTCCCATTTCGGTGGGCCTGGCGTGTTCGCGGGCCAGGGTGTGTTAGCACTCAGCACAGAGCCCAGCCCCCAGTAAACAGATGGACGCTGTACAGGGCGGGGCGGGGAGGTTTACAGCTGTGGGTACGCGAAACACAATTCATTCTTGTGTTATTATTATTAATTACTGTATCATTTTCCATATGAACAACTGTAACCTTACTTCGCCTCAGGTATCAGCCACAAACACCGTCTTCCGTCCCTCTGCGTGGACGACGGGCGGCTCAGCACGGGGTGGCCGCTCTGGGTGCTATCAATGCCTGGTAACACGTGGGACCGTCCAACAAAGACCCACGGGAGGACTTCCCATCTCCCTCCGGTCCAATCCTGTGCCATGTCCCAGCGCTGGCATGAGACCGGCGCCCAGGATGGCACAGGGAGTGTCTGCCGTAGCCCAGCTCCGTCCGGCTGGTTGGCTTACATCCATCTTCTATCCCCCAGGAGATGCAATGCCCAAGTGCCCACTCAGGAGCCAGGTGCCCGGGACACAGGAGTGGGTGAAGAGTATTCTCCGAGTTCCCGAGCTCTGACCAGGCAGGACCTCTGGCCCCCTAGCCTCAGGTCCTCATTCCCTCCAACCCAAGGGGCAGGAAGATCTGCGCCCCCTCCCCGTGGCCTTGTGCCCTGGGCGTGGGGATGGAGCGGGTGCTCACCCTGGGCTCTTGGGGCCAGGAGGCATCTTTGCTCTGCCCACGAGCTGCCCCTGCCCATCGGTACCCAGGGCAGGAGGGAGGAGAGCAGGACTCCAGCGCCACAGTGAGAACCATGCTGTGTCCAGAGAACCGTGGGCTGGGGGCGGGGGAGAGGGAGACTTGTCACTCTGTCCCCTTCTGTTCCTTTTTTTTAAGTTGTAGTAAAATGCTCATAGCATAAAATTTACCATCCTAACTATTTTTAAGTGCACCACTCGGTGGCATCAAGCACATTCCCAGTATTATGCAACCATCACACCACCCGTCTCCAGAACCCTTCCTCTGGCAAAACTGAAACTCTGTCCCCATTCAACATGAGCTCCCCGTCCCCTCCCCAGCCCCCGGCAACCGCCATTCCACTTTCTGTTTCTGTGACTTGGACTACTCCAGGCACTTGTATAAGTGGAGTCATGTACCATTTGGCCCTTCGTGTAGGCTTATGGCACTTAACATAATGTCCTCAAGGTTCATCCACGTTGTAACATGTGTCAGAACTTCCTCTCCTTCTGTATCTTTTAAATTGTTGCCTGATGTGATGTATCACCTAATCAAAACATCAAAACCATTTGCATTTCAGAAAGACAAAAATACCTGCTCATGTCTCCGTGTTTTAAATTGCATGAGAATTTCTCAATGCTTACAAGAAAAAAAAAATCGGGCAAGCCAAACAAAAACATAAAAATAAAAACCCATCTGATCCCCCATCCCGAGACTGTCGATATTCACATTGGCTACACATCTTTATAATGAGATTTTTTTTTTTTTTTATCTCACCCGAGGACATTTCTTCATTTTTTGTTCAGATAGAGTGGGAGGGAGAGAGAGGAAGAGAGAGAGAGAGAGAGAGAAACATTGACGTGAAAGGGACACATCGAGTGGCCGCCACCCACACGACCCAACCAGGGCCGGGGACAAACTGCAACCAAGGCACGCGCCCCTAGCGGGAACCGAACCCGGGTCTCTCCGGACCGCAGGCCAACGCTCTAACCGCTGAGCCAAACTGGCCAGGGCTATGAGATTTTTTTTTTAATGAGATCTTTGAAAAATAAAAATGGGCCCTGGCCGGTGTGGCTCAGAAGTTAGAGCGTCGGCCTGCGGACCAGTGAGTCTTGGGTTCGATTCCGGTCCAGGGCACGGACCTCGGTTGCAGTTCATCCCCAGCCCTGGTCAGGGTCGTGCGAGAGGCAGCCAGTCGCTGTGTCTCTTTCACATTAATGTTTCTCTCTCTCTCTCTCTCTCTCTCTCTCTCTCTCTCTCTCTCTCTCTCTCTCTCTCCCCCTTCCTCTCTATCTGAAGATAAATAGAAAAATATCCTCGGGTAAGGATTTTAAAAAATGGGATCAGTTCATATTTGTGTTCAGGCACCCTTTTCCCACCAAACAACACAGGAAAAGCCTCCACTGGAGGAGGGGACATCACAGGGGCTGTGGCACCACGGATCTCATGGGGCCTGCGCTGCCATCCCCAAATCCCAGCAACCTAAACACTGTGAAGAACTCGGTACCCATATTTGCACATCTGCCCAGGTGTCCACGTGGAGTGGGTTTCTGGGTCAAGGGAGAGGACTCAGAATAGGCTCTGGGACCCCCAGGCGGCACTCTCCGGGGCTCGCAGCCGCTGCTGGAGCCTGGCCAGCTGCCAGGGAGCCAAGGAAAAGCAGGGTCCCCGGGGCCTCACCCCAGCTCCGGCAACAACGCTGATTTGTGCCTCAGTTTCCCTATTAGTCAAAAGGCTCGGGTAGAGAAAGACCCCGTCGTCAGCACTTCCTGTCTACACCCTCACTGGGGTGGCACCTGCTTTCCCCAAGGAGCAAGGGCTGGGAGGGGCCAACCTCTTTTCTGAAAGGGTAGAGGTTCCCACCTGGTGTGTGATGAGCCCAGGAGCAAGTGGCCACATGCTAGGGCGGGGCAACACACAACAGCATCCCCATAGCACCCGGCCCTGGGTATGCCAAGCTGCCTCACACCTCCAGGGCCTTTGCATGTGCTGTGTACTCTGCCTAAAAGGCTCTGCCCTACATGCCTCCTTTGTTACTCCTCTCTCTCCTTATGCCAACTTCAAAACATAGCTTACATACCCCCTCCTCCAAGAAGCCTTCCCTGACTCCTTGGTCAAGGTCAAATGCCCCTCTTCTGTACTCCAAAGGCTCCAGTCACTTGCCACCGAGGTTATCCGTTCACCTGCTGGGTTTCCCCTACTTAACTCAGTTCTTGCAAGATCAGAACTCCAGAGCCCAGCACGGAGCCTGGCACAGGCACCCAATAAATGCTTGCTGGATAAAGGGCCCACTGAGTGTCACCGCCAGGGCCTTCTGAGGAGATCCAGCCTGGAGTCAGCACAGCGCTGATTCAACTGTGTGACCTCGGACATGACCTCCCTGCCTGCTCCTCCCCCAGAGCCTCAGTTTCCCCAGACAGCCTCCGCAGTCCCTGCCAGCTCTGTTACTCTCCTTCCATGATCCTTTCTCTCACCTGCATGCCTAGACCTACCTCACCCGGGGCAGATGACAGGAAGCTCATAGCTCTCCATCCTGGGACTTCCCTTTCTGCCCAGGCCTGGCCAGGTCCCCGGACACACTCCACCCGGCTGTATTCCCGGTGCCAGCAGGCCCTCAGCCTCCTGCCTCCAGCTCTTGTTCGAGGCCAGAAGCCAGGAGGGGGTCTGAGCACCCAGGCCAAGAACCAGGAGGCCCAGGGGTCTGTGCCCAGGAGGCTGGGGGGCCCCACCCCAGGATATGTTTACAGCTTGGAGGAAAAATAGCAACTCCCAAGGCTATTTTGGAAAGCTAATTTGCAGTTTGGGTTTCTCCCTTGTTTATTCCAAGTGACTGTACCCCACAGGTGAATGCGAGGCTCTGTGCTCTGAAGCCCAATGCCAGATGCTCCCTGCTGCTCACCCAGCACCCTGGGGCCACTGCCCTGGAGTCCAAGTTCCCCTACCACCTGCAGCCCAGAAGGAGAGCACACCCCATCCTGGGTTTACACCACGGCTCTGCAGCCTCGAGCGAGTCACCTCTCCAGGCCTCGGTCTCCTCATCTGTGAAATGGGGGAGAAGGACCCCCACCGGCACTGAGCGAGGGTAGGCGAGCACCGACAGGCTCCACGCGCGGTGACAGGAAACCACAGCACACGGAGAAGGGCTCCCAGGCTGTCAGAAAGGGCGCTCAGAAGTCCAGAGCTCAGAGAGGTCAAGTGACACTCCAAGGTCACACAGGCAGGCAGCAGCAGAGGAGGACAGAAGCCAGAGCCGTGTGTTTCCTGCCATGCCACCGGGGAGGATGTTCCTGAGTAACCACCAGGAAGGAAGGAGGGAAGAGTGACAAGGACCCAGGGAAACAATTAGTTACATGTGGGGCTTGGGCAACTGGGGGTGTCACGCGGGCACTGCCTGTATGTGTGGCACCCTCGTCGTCAGAAATGGCCCGAGGCTGGCAGGCACAGCAGGACAAACTGCCATCGCCTGCACCTAGAGAGGGATTAGTGACTAAACACAGCTCAAGGGGACAGACTCATTACCTAATACCAGCCTCCTGTCGTCACGCAGGCCCAGACATTCAGCTTGATGTGAACCCGTGGGGAGGGCACTGGGGCGCCCACCAACACACACACACACACACACACACACACACACACACACACACCGTTCCTCCCACATGACCATGGGGTTGGGGTACCCCTCTGAGAGTAGAGATAAGTCAGTTCCCTCCAGAGAGGAGGGGGAATGACACCGAGCAGACAGACACCCAGAGACCGTTCTGCGACAGCAAAGCCCCGAGCAGAGTGTTGGACTGGAGCCCTCTTTTCCTCGTCCCCAATCTGCTGGTGGGACAACAAAGCTCGCGGAGGTCAGGCGACTTGTCAGGGACATACTCACAATAGTTACCATCACGAAGTGTTCGTATCGATAGGCACTATTCACTCGTTTAACCCTCACAATAACCTTATGGGGGGGGTACTATTCTTATGCCCATTTTACAGATGAGGAAACAGACCCAGGGAAGTGAAGCAACTTGTGCAAGGTCACAGAGCTGGAAGGAGGCAGAGGCTTGAATCTAGGCAGTCCGGCTCCGGGGCCCGCGCTCAGGGCCGCCCCGCTCGCCTGCCTCTGCTCTCCCTGCGGGATGGCGGACGCGGGACTGGAACACGGGTCTCTTGTCCCAAAGCCTGGGCTCCTTTCTCTGTGCCAGGCAGCCTCATAATGGGAGGGAGAAGGTCAGGGAGCGTGTACCTCAGTTTCCCAGGGGTCAGAATGGGCCCCAAGGTACATGACCTCCAAACTGTCAGAGCGGAGTGCAGAGGCCCCCTCCCTGGGCTGCCAGGCTGGGCCCCCGAAGTGAAGCTCCCTCGAGGCCTGGTCCAGTCCCCAGGCTCTCAGATGGCCAGGGAGTCTTTCAGACACCAGAGAGCCTCCCCTCCAGAGCCCCCGCCTCCCGCCCGGATCCTGCCAGGTGCCCAGCCCAGGGGGAGGCAGAAGGTCACCAACCCCAACCCTGTAAGGGACCAGCACAGATGCTCTTCTCCAACCCGGCTGGGGCCTCTCGTCCCCCGAGAATGGTCCTCCAGCCAAACGACCCCTGGACTGGACTTAGCAAGAAGCCACAAAGGGGATGGTCCAAGACAAAGGAGAGGAGAGGTGGCCTGGGAACAGGTGAGGCCATTTGCACCCCTGCCCTGCCCCTGTCCAATTTGCCATCACTTAAATACCTTGACGTCAGACACACAGACTCAACTACTCCCCAGCTGGTGATCTGGTAAAAAGTGGCTTTACCTCGGTGAGCCTCAGTTTCCTCATCTGTAAAACGGGGCGACGACAATACTGACCTGACTGGGTTGTGAGGGTCGTACAAGGTCGGGAACACCAAGCGTCAACATGACTGTGATCATCTCAGCAAGTAGGTCCCACGTCCAGTTGTTGGGGGCGGGGGGCTACTCTAGGGTCCTGGGTCCTGGGCTTGGCTGAGATGTGACATTCCTCCCCCCACAGACTTCATCCTCGGGGTTCCCTCTTCCCCATGCTGGGACTGGGGTGCTGTCTGAGTCTCCAAGTGCCCAGCACATGGTAGGCCCTCAACTGGTATTTACTGGGTGGATGAGCTTGTGGGCGGAGCTATGGGGCAGAGCGCCACACTGCCTGCACCGACCCTGCCCCGTCCCTGCACCTCCTAGACCCTTCTGCACAAGGGAGCTCTCACCACCCCTGGGAGCGCAGGCTCCCCCTACTCCTGCCTCGCGAGACATAGGCCACCCCCAGGAAGCCTGTCCAGGGTGGGCCCTTTCCCAACCGGCCTGGCCCACTAGGGCTAGACAGCCAGTTCACACCACCCAGTGGGCCCACGAACTCCTCCTCCTGGTGACTTTGCCTTAGGACAGATGGAACACCATGTGGCATCTGTCATGCCAGATGGCCTGGTTGGCCTGAGGGGCCAGGACACCAGCTGGGGGTCCAGCCCCAGCAGGCAGAGCTGCTTAACCCCTTCCTGCCCCAGCCCCGCAGGAGGCAGTGTCCCCTTGGCAGCCTAACCACTGTCATACGCTAAGGCCTCCTGCCCGCCACCCTTGAACGTGAGGTGTCTCCCCAGGGTCAAAAGGGAGGCGGGAGGTTATGGGTGAGAGGGACCCAGGTGGGAGTGGAGGCAGCCGCTGCCCGGCTCTGAGGGCAGGCCTGGACCTGCTGGCTCTGAGGGCAGCCTTGGACCGCCAGGAATCTGCCCGCCCAGAGGGCAAGCAGGGGAGGGCACCGACTCCGGGTGGGGAGCACGGGGGCCAGGTGGGGCCAGCTGCTTTGCTTCCAAGACACCCGTCTGGGGCAGGGACCTCCAGGCCAGAGGCCACCCGCCACCTTTATCGGTCTGGAAACCCCACTCCCAGGCCGAACCCTGGACACAGCACTGCCCTGTGAAGAGGACCCAGGCCACCAGGCTGGCGGAACGGCTGCAGACATGCTGCTCCACCTCTCTGGGCCTCAGTTTCTCCATCAGGAAAGGTGGGGTGGGGTGATCCTGGGCTCCAGGGCCGCTTCCCGCTCAGAGGGTTCCAGGACTCCAGGAGACGGAATGTGCCTCCCTCCTGGGAAGTCATGGGACCCTAAAGGGACTGACCAGATCCTTTCTACACCGACCATGCCCCGACCAGAGTCAGGAGGGATTCAGGCAGGACGAGAGTAAACCTTGGGATGGGGCTGCCGCCTTGAGAACTTAGGAGGGGCCATGACCAGGCCGTTGAATTCCGCCCCTGCTCCTGCCCTGTGGGAGGCCAAACGGGGGGCGGGGGGGCTGCACCTGGGATGAGGGCTAGAGACCAGGAAGCATTTCCCAAGGGAACGGTGACAAGGACACCGGAAGGCACCTCTAGAAGGCCCTGGAATGCAGTGCGATCTTAAGCAGGGTCTGCAGAAGTCCCAGCCTTAAGGTGAGAAAGGATCAGATGACCTCTGGACACCCCCTGGGGACAGCAAGCCAGTGTCCACAAGGAACTGTAAAGCAGGGCCTCAGGGTCTCTGCACTCAGGTGTCCAGCCAAACTGACATTCCAAACGGTAAAATGTGTCATCTCAGGGCAGGGCACGGCCACGCTTGTCTCCAGTTGGGGACCGGCATTCTGGTCCAGCCAGCATCTCTGGATGGCTCTCAGGACAGAGGCTGCAGAGACTCCAGAAACACCAAGAACACATCAAAATAGCCAAGGAGGGAGGGGCTGGGCGAGAGGACCGCCAGCCAGGAGAGGAGCCATCTGTCAGCGGAGGGCCGAGAACATGGGGCTGGGGTCCACAGACCTGGCTGAGTCTTAGCTCTGCCACCAACTTGCCGTGCGACCTTGGGCAAGCCACTGCCCCCTCTGCAAACACTGTGTCGGGGGAGAAACGGAACACTCTCCAAGGACTCTTCCTGCTCTATTTAACAGTCATTTGGCAAGCTCCCTACGGACAGGAGTCTGCCTTTCTGGTCCATACAGCAGCATCCCCAGGGCCCAAGCATAGGGCCTGAGCACAGGATTCCTGAAAAGGATGGATGGATGGACGGAATGATGGATGATAAAGTGGGATAATTCCTGAAAAAGAAAAGCAGAAGGTCCTAGGCATCCCCTGGAATGACTCCTTACACCTCCCCTGGATGTCTTTCTCCTGCTACAGACCTTTCAGTGTCCAATCCCCTGCTCCTAACTTGTACATACATGTGCGTATACCTACACATGCATGGTTACATGGGCAACACACACTCCGAGCACAGTAACCCAGCTCTGAATCCTGCAAACAGATATTAAAGCTATGGATCCCCAAAGCCATGAGTCGTATCTGCACCAGCCTTTCCCCAGGCTCCTTCGCTTCCTGAAAGACACCCCAAAGCTGGGTTTGAGAGGAGGCTCAACAGGGGGGAACCCAGTGGGACTCTTTTAAGCCATGAAGTCATTTCAGCTGCGGAGACCATGTCCTGATCTGTACAATGGGCATGACCACAGCCAGCCTTCAGGATGTCCAGAGAACACATCCGTGAAGTCTGACCTGCGTGGGGCACAGGGGAGGCTCTGGGAAACAGCGAGGTGAGCATTATGGGATTATGAGATCCTGGCTTTCTTCTTGGAGGAGCTGAGGGGGAGCCACGCCTCCCAGGGCTCCTGTGCCTGGGCCCCGCGATCCCTTCCACCTTGTTCCCACCTTGGGAGGTGAGCAAAAGCTACAAAGCAGCCTTTGTCTCACAGACGAAACCCTAAACCAGCTGCCCTGACGTCAACCCTGGAAAAACAATGCCAAGACAGCCTTCAACGTCGCCTGTCCGCCAAGATCTGGGAGCGGGCCCTTCACCCACAGGGCTCCCGGAGGCAGTCTGTGGGCCGGACCAGAGGAACGGAAGCCGTCCACCCCGGAGGCCCGGGGGAGGCAGCTGCCCCTCTGCCTGCCGAGGGGACAATGCAGGACTGGAACTTCCAACCCCCGTATCTCAGCCCCAGGGCCGGGGCCAGGAGCACGCAGCCCATTTCTCAGGCTGGGAGACTGAGCCCACTAGTGTGACAGGAAGTGCTCCAGAAGAGTCCCTCAGACCCAGGTTCGAATCCTGGCTCTGCCCCTGCCTCCTGGTGAGACCTCAGGCCAGGGATGCGACCTCCTAGGCTGCTTCCACATCAGCGTAAGGAGGCTAGGGGGCAGGGACAGGGACAGGGACAGACTTCCCCATTCAAGTCCACCCTCCAACAGGCCACAGGCTCCCGGAGACATGCTCTCACAGACACGGCCTTGGAGGCTAGGGCTTGTCCTCCCGGTGACCCTGAGCTGACAGTCTGCTGGGATAACAGGCGATACGACCTCCTCCTCGCTGGCCAGGCAGCCGGCTCTGCTCGAGAAAGGAAGTGCCCTGAACACAAAGGGCCAGCCTGGGCCGGAAGGGGGGCAGGCAGTTCCCACTGCAGGGGCCTGGGGGCTGGGGAGGGCCGGGCCTGGGCAGCAAGGCCGGAGCGTGACTCTTTCACTGCGTCCTCATGACAGCCTGTGAGCTACGGCTGCCATCCCCATTCCACAGGTTAGAGAACTGAGGCTCCGGACGGCGACAGGAACCCAGACAGCCCACTCGGGAGCCGGAGCTCCCACCCGCGTGAAGGCCCAGATCGCAGGCCAGCAGTAAGCACCGAGGAAGAGCGAACAGAGCCATTTCCTTTCCGTTCTCCGTGGGTACATCCCGCCTTAAGGCACAGAAAGGAACAGCCTATGAGTTGGGGCTCCCTGAACTTGGCATCGGATTAATCCCAGCTGAGCTCGGGCCTCAGTTTTCCCAACTTGGAAAAGTCCTGGTGTTTTAAATGTTAGTATTTTCTTTGAAGGCAAGTGGAAAAGCAAGCTGTGTAAGATTTTTCCATACGAAACGGGATAGAGACCCAGAAGTACTCATTGTCAGGCCATGGCCCAGACTTGGGGACCCGGAAAACGTAGAGGATCCGCCTCTGCAGGTCACCCAACTCCGACACTCAGACAGAGTCCTCAGACCTTCCAACTCCGGGGCTCACTCCGGAGAAAAGGGGGTGGGGATGGCCCTCACTGAACCAGGCTTCTCAACAACCCTCTGGGGCTCGCCACCCCATTTTATATAAGAGGAAACAGACACAGAGCAACGACGCAGCCAAGCACGTAGATGGGGTAGTAGGTCAGTCAGTCAGCACCCCAAGACCCCAGAGCCGGGCCAGCCAGGGAGGTGCCTTCTGTCATAAGGACACAGACCCACAGTGGCCTCACATCTGGAGGCCGAGGGGGCCAGGGAGCTGGCGAGGGGCAAGTTTCTTCACTCCAAGCATTCTGGCCTCTGGGAGTTTTCAAAAACCCTCCTTAAAGGACTAGCAACCCCGGGAGGATCCCTTAGCTCAAGGGTTTCAAAGAAGCCCTATTCAGGGGCCTGGGCTCCAGCCCCGACTGGGCTGTGTGACCTCGAGATAGCTGCCCTCCTTCTCTGGGCCTCATCTGTAAAATGGTCATGGGTACCTGAGTGGGGGTGGGGAGGAAAGTATAACATACTACAGGATAAACACTCAGGTCTTTGTAAAAAGACAAAAGGTACATCTAATCACCTGGGGTGACAGGGTAATGGCACTGCCTGGAAGCAGGAGATGGGTTCCATGACCTGGAGAGTGCCTCAAACCCTCTGTGCCTGCCAGGGGGGAAGAGGAAGTCACAGGTGTGGGGAGAAGGGACAGGCAGGGCGGCCAGGCCAGGCCGGGAGAGGTAAGGTGAACAGCCCAGTCTCCCAACCCCACTCCCCAACCCACGTCTAATCCTGGGCCAGACCTTGGTGAAGTCTGGGGGCTGAGGTCCCCCATGACCAGCGCTGACCTCGAAGACCCAGCAGCTAAGCTCTCACCAGGCAGCCTCCCCGCCCTCCACCGTGATATACAAGGGGTAGTACAAAGGGTCTGGGGTGGCCAGAGGCAGGGTCCTGACCTCAGGACCACAGGGTGTAGACGGAGGCCACCAGACACATGCTCACACACACGCACACACGCACACACACGGGCTCACAAAGCCCCAGCAGCAGACAAAGAGCCCCCAACTGAGGCCTGGCATCGGGCAGAGGGATGGGGGACAAGGCCCCCTCACAGCCCTCCCCTGCCTCAGAGGAAGGACAGGGCAGAAGAGAGAGCCAGCCATAGGGAGCAGAGCCCAAAACAAGAAAGAGAGAGAGGATGCGAGATAGCAAACAGAACAAAGAGGGCCAGGAAGGCCACGAGGAGGGCGGGAGAATGAGGGGAAGAAGAGAGAGCGGGCAGGCCAGGTCTGGCCATGTCCTGACTCAGGCCTGGGCCTGAGGAACTAGCTCTGGACTAGGCATTGGCATGGCAATCTCACCCCAGGGCCTTTGCACAAGCTGTTGTCTCTACCTGGAACATCCTTCCCCCTTCTCTGGAACTCTTACTGGAACTTCAAAACACAACTCAGGTAATATCTCCTCCAGGAAGCCTTCCTTAACTGACCCTAATCGGGTTCAGGTGCCTTCCAGAATCCCTGGGTTTCAGACACTGCAGGGTCCCACCAGGCTCTCTCCCAGGACTCAAAGGCTCTCTGGTCCTCTGGTCTGACTTTGCAACAAGCTTTCCCCAAAACTACTCCAGTCCCAGTCTCCCCACTGCACCCCCAGATGGCCTTCTGCCCATTACCACAGCAGGCCAGGGGCAAAAAGGAGGACCTGGGAAGATATATCAACCCTGCCCAGAGAGGAGCCTGTCTGCCGGGGAACTTCACAAGCAGGTCTTCCCCTCCCCCAGGATGGCACACAGGCGGCAGAAAGCCAAGAACGGTCTTAAATAACCCAAGTAATAAAAATGGCCAATTAAGAGGGCGGAAGGCAGTGTCTCCACTGTGGGGGCGTCTCTCCATTGGAACAGCAGAGGAGCAGGGGGGCTGTGTGAACCTGCACATTCAAAGTCACAGCACGCGGGCAGGGAGAGAGCGGATCGGGAGGCAGCCCCCGCCCTCCGGGCAGCCACGTGGAGGGCGCTGCCCAGGCCAGGGTCCTAACGCCACTCAGCCCTTGCCTCTGCTCTTCTCCCAAGAACACCCAGCCTCCTTTATTTATTATTTTTTAATTTAATTTAATTTAATTTTTTATTGATTTTAGAGAGAGGAAGTGTGAGGGAGAGAGATAGAAACATTGATGAGAGAGAACATCGATTGGTTGCCTCCTGCATGCCCCCCACTGGGGATCGGGCCCACGACCTGGGCATGTGTCCTGACCAGGAATCGAACCGGCGACCTCTTGGTGCATGGGTCGACGCTCAACCACTGAGCCACAGCCTCCTTTAATAATTGCCACAGCAGCTGCCAGTGTCTGAGCCCCATCATCCCAGTCGCTGCCTCATGCTGTCCATGCAATATGACTGTCCCCATTGTCACAGAAGGAAACACGACTGAGAGAGGCACATGGATCTCGCGAGGTCACGGAGCTGATGAGCAGCAGTGACCTGCTTCGGCGTCCTCTCCTCCCGGTTTCCCAGCCCCACGCAAGTGCTCTGCTCCAAGCTGTCTAGTTTGGAGGGTTTCTGCCCGACAACCCATCACAGCTTGTCTCCGGATCCAGGGAAGGCGTGAATATAAATGCAAGGGGAGGACAGGACATCTCAGGGAGCTTCGAGCAGCCCTCAGCTGCACAGGAATTCGCAAAGGAAGAGCGGTGTGGGTAGGACCCGGGGCTTCCAATCGCTTAATCCGCCTGGCACCGCACTCAATGGTTTATAAAGTGCTTCCACGGGTATCACTTCCTTTCATCTTCCAAATAGCCCCGTGAGGGCAGATGTGTTACTCCCATTTCACAGATGTGAAAACCGAGGCTCGGAGCACGCACCTACTTGCACTGGGCATGCCCTTTCCTGGGTGGGGTCTGGAACCTGATTTCCTGGGTTCAAATCTTGGCTTGCTGCCTACAGGCTGTGTCTTGGCCCAGTTCCCTTCTTGTCCCTGCGGCTCCGTGTCAGCATCTCTAAAATGGTCTAATGATAAGAGCCCAACTCATAAGGTTATTTACGAGGTTATATGAATTAAACGTAAACTACTTTAAATGGAGCCTGGCAAAGAGAAAGCCCGTATAAATAACTGCTTCCTAAATTAATTAACTAACAAATCTTTACTGTGCCCCTAGTATGCACAGGCACTGTTTGAGCAGGTCTTTGCCACGTGGTATTATCACGCCTGCCTGTGCACCCAGTTCTGAGCTCCCGCGGGAAGGGGCTGTGTCTGGGGTGGTGGGTGCCCAGCCACCGTCAAGAGAACAGAACCTCGGCTTCTCAGACATCCACGCCCAGCGGTCTCATCTTCCCCATAAGAGGCCAGGATGACTGTAACAAGTTCCCTGTACTCTGGCAAAGTTCACGGCACAACTGAAAGCAAAAGTTAGGGAGACCTGAGCCCGGGGAGGAAGTCAGCGACTCTCCTGCCACCAGAACGCCTGAGGCTCTCTCCTGCCTGGTACCAGTCAGCCCCGAGCCCTGGCTGCTCCCCGGGGGCACTCAGGTGCCAGGTGTGATGTAAAGACCCACATCCAGCCCTGGCTGTGCTGTATGAGTTACTTCTCCTCCGAGCCTTGGTTTCTATCCTGCAGAGCTGCCGCAAGTTTTAAATCAGATCACGTGGGAAGTGCCAGACAGGTAATAATACGTACATGTTCCCTGCTCCCCATCCCTTCCCCTGCCAGGTCTGCCAGTCCAGGTGTGCTGCCCTCTTTGGCTGAGACCAGGAATTCCCCCACCCAGAGGCCAGTCCCCATTACGATCATCTTCAAAGAGCTGGGGGGCCCAGGATGGTGGCCTGGGAGGCCCATCGGCATGCCGCTGCCTGTGACTCATTACTGTAAAGTGACAGCAGGAAGTCTTCCTAGCGTAGCAGCCATCTCCCATTCTGCCAGCCACCGGCCGTGGCAATACTGTGACAGGCGCCGGGGAGACCCTGTGCCCCAACCTGCCTCCAGCCCGCCTCAGTGGGCATGGGACAAGGCCAGCTGTGTCTCCCCGAGAAGAGCACTGAGCGTGGGGTCCAGACTGAACTTGCTGCGAGACCTGGGCCAGATTCCCTCACCTCTCTGAACCTGTCGTCTAGCAAATGGGCACAATCAATTCCCACCTCTGGGGGCTGCTCTAATAATTAAACCTCACTTACTTAAAGAAGCCGTCGCAGAGCTTAGCACGTAGTAGGTGCTCAGTCGATGGTGGCTATTAAGTCATGATGATTTGTTTTTCAATCTTTTTTCACAATGCTTCCAGAATCCACTATTTCAATTAACTTTTTTCATCAACCCCAGGAAGCAGAATTCATAAGAAACCTTACCCCCATTTACAGAGCGACAAACTGAGATGCAAGAGATTAAATGGCATGTACGGTATAAAGTTACAGCGAGAAAAGCCTTCACAGGCACTGGGTAAGCCCATCTTCCCACCTTCCCCATTCCCAGGGGGACAACAGGAAGCTCGGGTCACCCACAGGCAAGCCAGGAGCATGGCCTGGACTCCACAGGGCTCTAGCTGCGAATGCCACCGCCCAGGGGGCTCAGCCAGGTCGCAGCCCCTCAGGGGAACCAGAGTCATTTACCAGGCTTACCAATGGGTGACAACTACCCTCTCTTATACAAGGAACTAGGGTATAAAACCACATCCTGCCCAGGAAACCAAGCACCCAGTGCCCACTAAGGGTGGGAGGGCACTGCCCTGGCAGGCAAGCAGCACCATTAGAAATCTTCACCAGCCTCCCATCTGGCCTGTAATTGTCTAAGTATCTCACAGCCAGCAATACCCAGAGGCTGCACAACCCCTAGACTACACAACCCCCAGAGGCTGCACAACCCCCAGAAGCTGCACAACCCCCAGAGGCTACACGACCCCCAGAGGCTGCACGACCCCCAGAGGCTGCACGACCCCCAGAGGCTGCACAGCCCCCAGAGGCTGCACGACCCCCAGATGCTGCCAGCAAGGGCATGGACCACCCTCCTCCCAGCTTCCAGCTTGGTTCTTGACTTCTGCCCACCTCACAAAGCCGGCCCCACTCACTCCTTAGGGTACCCCCCCCCCTCGCCTGTGAAATCTTGCCACCTCTCGACCTTTACCGTTTACAGAGAGCTGTAGTTGCGTGAGCCCGTCTGCTTCTCCCACAACCTGGGGACACAGAGCCCAGCATCCCTTTTCCAGATGAGGAAATAAGGCTGAGAGAGGCTAAGTGACTAGCCCAAGCTCGCTCTGCCTTTAACTCCCGTGCTCAGTATCCAGCATCTGGCACCAGACAATGGATGCTCATTCAAACTTGTTGAACCCATGTGTCGGGACTGGAGCGAGGGTCTCCCGACTCCAAGTCCAAACCTTTCCCTCCACAAGCTGCAAGTCCCTGAATGCAGAGTCCGTGTTGGTCACCCGTGTCATCTGTGCCTGACATCCTCCAGCCCCACTGGGACCCACCAGGACACAGCAGCCAGGCACAAGTTCTCGTTCAGGGGAGGCTCTGCCACTAAAAGGTGAAGAAGACAGAGCCCGAGTCGGCCCTGCAGAGTTTACAGCCACATCCCAGGCAATTATGACTCGGGCTGCAGCGTGCGGTGATGGGGGAGGTGGCGGGTCTCAGAAATGCCCGCCAGGAGAAAGCCAGGGAAGAGCAACACATCCTGACCCAACCCAGGGGACAGAAGGGCCCCCTCCTTCCTGTCCCGGCCTTCAGCCATCCATGACATGGGAATAAACAGAACGTCAGCCTGGCTCCATCTCTGCCATGTGATCAAAAGCCAGGACTCCAAATGCAAAGCCCACAGCCTCTGGTGTCACTGAAACGTGGCACAGTTTCAATCAATTCCTCTGGAAGTCAACACATCGCCTTGCAGCAAAGGGCATGCTCAAACTCTGGGTCTACCCTTCTGTGTCCTTCAAACTCTGACACGTGTGGGGATTTGGGCCACAGGCCTGGAGAGAGATCCTGAGAGAGAGAGGGAGAGAGAGAGAGAGAGTGTGAATGTGTGTGTGTGAGTGTGAGTGTGTGTGCTAGGGGGACCTTGCAGCATCCAGTGGCTGTGTGTATGTGTGAGTGTGTGTGTGCGTGAGTGTGTGTATAAGTGTGTGTATGTGAGTGTGTGTGTGTGCTGGGGGGACCTTGCAGCATCTGGTGGCCGTGTGTATGTGTGAGTGTGTGTGTGTATATGAGTGTGTGTGTGTGCATGTGTGTGTGTGTGCTGGGGGGACACTGCAGCATGCAGCGGCCGTGTGTGTGAGTGTACATGTGAGTGTGTGTGTGTGTGTGTGTGTGTGCTGGGGGGACCTCACAGCATCCGGTGGCCATGTGTGTGAGTGTGCATGCATGTGTATGCATATGTGTGTGTGTGTATGTGTGTGTGTGCGCTAGGGGGATCTCACAGCATCCGGTGTCCAAGGCAAAAGCCCCGCCTCGCATTCCTGGGAGGAGGAATCTTCAGCGTCAGCTGTCTCCCAGCTTCTGCTTCCTTTTCTTTTCTGGGACCTCATTCCCCTCCCTCTAGCTTGAGTCTCTGAAAATCCCTCCCAAGTTTGTCCCCAGAGAGAATGCCAGGCTGGCCAGCAGACGCTGGAATACTGAGGAGCTAGATGGAGGGGGTTGTGTGTTTCTTTTAAAGGAGGTTGGGAGACAGGAGGAGGGGGAAGGGGTGGCCAGAGATTTCCGGAGGCACAAATCAACCACTAAGAGTAGGAAGAACACCCTCCTTAGATGCTGGACAAAGAAGTAGCCCTTTTTCCCTCCGCCCCCAACACCATCTCGGCGCCTTCCACGGAACAGAGTGGCGACATGTCCCGAAATGGGTGTGCTGGGCAGGCCAGCACTGTGCTGAGAAACCCCTATAAATGAAGAGAACAGACACTGCGGGGGAGGGGTGGCTTGGGGTGGGGGGCATATGGGGCCTGCCAAGGACCAGGTGTCTTAACAGGTGAGCTCATTTATTCCTTCCCAGTCTCTGAGAGAATAACACTATTCTCCCTCTTTTACAGAAAGCAGAGGCTCGGGCAGCTCAGAGAAGCCAAGCAACTGCCCAGAGTCACACAGAGTGCCAGAGCGGGGACCCGAACGCTCTTTCCACCACCCCAGGCTGCCCCCCAGGAAAATCTGAAATAAAGAACCCACATCAGTGGCAGCTTGGGAAATGATCAAAGTGTCCGTGGAAAAGACAGCGAACAAAGCCCTCCGACCGGCTTTTAGAGGCAGGGCTCTGGCTTTGGGACATGCAGGGGCCAACACCCACCTGCTCCAGGGTCTCCCAGGGTGTGATGGGAAAAGGCAGGGGGACCCCAGCTGGCTCACCCACCACCCCTTTCTGGAGTCCTCCATTCAGGCCGGCAGCCCAGCCCCTTCCGGCTCACAAGCAGAAATAGCTGAGACAAAAGTCCCTCCCATCCCTGAAAGTGGCTTTTTAAAAAATGCTGAAAGGCAGACACACAAAAAGGTGATGAAAACTGCCCAGCCCCGACCTCAGGCCGATGATGGCATCACCTTGGAGCGGCGAGGACAGCTGTCAACGGCACACAGGTCTGCCCACTGGGCTTTGTGGGTCAGCCCCCTCTGGGCCTCAGTTTTCCCATCTCGGCTGAATCAGTGATTTCTTTCATTCTTTTTTTTTTTTTTTCTTACTGTAGAACCCTGTTTTCCAATGGAATCTTCCTCAGAATGTCAATCTGAGAGTCATGGAAATGGAGCTGCTGTGGCTGACATGGGCTGAATCCCAGATGCTCAGCCTCCACTGTCCCCAGAGTCACCTCAAGGCACTCTGCCCTGGACCCCAGGGCTCCAAAGGGCCTACTTGAAAGCCACCAGACTAACTGACCATGGTGCCTCCTGGCTCTCAAATGAAGTTCCATTCACCCCAGGTACCAGGGAAAAACAAACTAAGCCCTTAATGCTGACTCGAGTCAGGGGCACAGAGACTTGGCAACTTGCAGGGGGAGGGAACAAAACCACCCGGTTCCAAACCACACTGGGCCTGGGTCAGAGGGGAGGCCCATCCTAGGAGGCAAGAAGAACAGCCCTGACCCGGGCCCCTTCAAGTCACAGACCCGAAGTGCAGAGCAAGCTGGGAGGGATGACCTAAATGAACCCCCTTGTGTAAAGGGGGAGGACCTCGGGCTCAGAGAGAGCAGCAACTGGCCTGAGGTCACACAGCGCCTCGCGGCAGAGCCAGACCTGGAGCCTGGGTCTCTTGGATGCCAATTCAGAGAACTCTCCACTGCTTTAAAGTTCAGAGAGATCGCGCAGGAATCTCCCAGGGAAAAGCCCCCAGCTTGCGAACTCAGAACAGGATATTTGGGTGGCACTGGGTGGTGACAGAGCAGAGATGTTTGTTTTGGTTTCCAAATCAGTGCTTGACAACCTTGTCGGTGCTACCATTTCTGCAACCACATCCCCTCCCCACCCACCCAGCAAAGAGCTCAGAGCCGATTGGACCAAGGCAAAGCCAAAGCAGTAGAGGGCAGGACCAGGGCCAGGGGTTTAGGTTGGTGTTTCCAAAGCATGAGTCCCGTACCACTGATGGCAGGTGAGATGACATGAGGTGGTAAACAGGTGACTTTTTCCATTTAAATTTTATGGACTACACAGGTGAATGGATAAACCCAATGTGGTCGATCCATACCGTGGAATATTATTCAGCAACATAAAGGAACGTGCTATTGATATATGCTACAACATGGACGAACCTCAAAAACATTACCTGCATGAAAGAAACCAGACACAAACGACTCCATATTGCATGATTCCGTTCACACGAAATGCGCAGAAAAGGCAAATCTAGAGAAACAGACAGCAGATCGGTGGTCGCCTGGGCTGGGGTGGGAATGGGGGTTCCCTGCAAATGGGCACGAAGCATCTTTTTGGGGTGATGCAAGAGTTCTAAAACTGGATTGTGGTGATGGTTGCACAACTCTGTGGCTTCACTAAAAATCACTGAATTTTATGCTTAATATGGGAGGATTTCATGATATGTAAATTATACCTCAATAAAGCTGTTAAAAATGTCTTACATAAGAAATAATAGCCCTGGCCGGTTTGGCTCAGCGGTTGGAGCATCGGCCTGCGGTCCAGAGAGGCCCGGGTTCGGTTCCCGCTAAGGGCACGTACCTCGGTTGCAGTTTGTCCCCGGCCCTCGTTGGGTCGTGCGGGAGGCAGCCACTCGATGTGTCCCTTCCACATCGATGTTTCTCTCTCTCTCTCTTCTTCTCTCTCCCTCCCACTCTATCTGAACAAAAATGAAAAAATGTCCTCGGGTGAGGATTAAAAAAAAAAAAAGAAAAGAAATAATACAGGTGGTGGTACATGAATCTGGCCACAAGTCTGGAGGGGGAACCCCAAATTTCTCCAAATTGGAGAACACTGAGCTACACAGCCAAGGCTGCCCTTTGGGGAAGCAAGTAGGGTCTCCGAGCTGTGAGTTCCTCCAGGTGGACCAGAGGAAAGCCCGGAACCTCTCCTTTCCTGGCACAGCCTCCTTCCATTGCTCACTGCGTGGGGCTCCATGCTAGACATCCTGGGGGGACCTGACGCCTCCGGGGGCCAACAGCCCAGGCGAATACCTTGGTTTCATGCTGCAGGCTATGACTTCTCTTATAGACAGGAAATCAGAAGTGGGCTGGGAGCTCAAACTCAGATGTTTACATTGCCAAGGCTGGGAAGACCCTTTGAAATCATCTAATCCAGTGGTTTTTTAGCTTTTTTTTTAATCCTCACCTGAGGATATGTTTCCATTTATCTTCAGACAGAGTGTGTGTGGGGAGAGAGAGAGAGAGACAAACATCAATGTGAGAGACACATCAATTGGTTGCCTCCCACACAACCCGACCAGGGCCAGGGACAAACCACAACCGAGGTACATGCCCTTGACCAGAATAGAACCCAAGACTCATTGGTCCACAGGCCGATGCTCTAACCGCTGAACCAAACCGGCCAGGGCAGGTTTTTTAACTTTTTAAAAAATTGATCGCATGCCCACCCTCCTTGCAAAAGAAAATTCTTATGAGAAACTCGAATATAGAAACAAGTAAATGTATGTTGCAGTTTCAAATACATAACAGTTACCTAGTCCGAATTCAACCACCAGGGTTGGTGGGGCTGTTTGGATCCACTCATATGTAGAATGGGGATCGTGGATGACAGCTCCACATTCCATTCCGTTTTATCTCCAGTTTTGGCTGCAGAGTATCAGGAAAATCCCGACTCACACAGATTGGTAGCTACAAATGGGAATGATTTTTAGCAGTTTGCTCTGTACTCTCAAAATACTCTTCAGACAAACAGACGGCAGAGGGGAGGCTTTCACTTGAGTCCAGCCACTAACAGGCTAGTGCGTCCGTGAACTTCGATGAGTTCGCACTGAGAACTTAAAAGCAAGGGAGCACATTTTTATGACCATATTAACATTTTAATATATTTTAAATATTAATTTTTATTTAATATTCAAGGAACCCCTAAGGCATCTCTGAGGAAGCCTGGGGCTTGGAGGTTTAGACCACCCACCTCTCCCTTTACAGTTAGGGAAACTGAGGCCCAAGTAAGGGAATATGCTTGCTTTGGTAAAATCCAACTAGAGTCCAGAATCAACTTCAGAAAAGATGCATCTCCCCAGTTCACAGAAAAAAAAAGAAGAAGAAGAAGAAGAAGGAAGAGAAGGTGCACACACATCCCAGGAGGCGGAAAGAGAGACACCCGCACTCCACCTGTCTCAGCAGCACCCATCTCATTCCAGGCCAACGCCAGAAGCTGACATCACACCCCACACCCTGAGTGCAACTTAAACAGAGCATTGCTCAACGCCAACCTACCTCCCTTGAAGACTGGGTACAGTTTTTCCATCTCTTTAGTAGCCAGGTCCAAGAAGCACACACACAATAAAACAATCATAACACAAGCCTGGGGCATGACAACACAATCAACAGTGGCAGACAGAAGGGCCCATCCCTCTGAGTTTCACCATCAAGAGAAGTGCCTACCCCACCCACCCCAACGAAGCTACCCACGAGGAACAGAGAGGTGGCCTCCCCACAGCAAGGCACCAGGCCATTCTCAAGCTCTCAAGAGAGACAACCAGCCCAGAAGAGTAGGTAGGGTACAACAGGGTGTAAGACTTAACCTCCGAAAGCCAGGCCCTGCATGAGAGAGCCCTGAGACTTGAGGCATCTGTTTCCTGCTAGCTTGACAAAGAGACTACCATCTTTAATGACATCAACTTGATTATTTTATACCTTCCAAAAAGCATCATCATCCTACTCTCCCCTCATGCAGCTGTGAATATGGTTCATTGTTCCATTTCTCTGGTGAGCAAACAGGCTTCCAAGGGGTTCAACAACCTCACTGGCAGGTAAGGGAGCTGACATTTTTTTTTTTTTTTTTTTTATCCTCACCCGAGGACATTTTTTCATTTTTTGTTCAGATAGAGTGGGAGGGAGAGAGAGGAAGAGAGAGAAACATCGAAGTGAAAGGGACACATCGAGTGACTGCCACCCGTACAACCAACCAGGGCCGGGGACAAACTGCAACCGAGGTACATGCCCTTAGCGGGAACCGAACCTGGGTCTCTCTGTACCGCAGGCCGATGCTCTAACCGCTGAGCCAAACCGGCCAGGGCAGGGAGCTGACATTTGAATCCTGCCCAGTAGTGGAAAAGGAGGGAGACCCATGCCCAGCTCCCTGGGCAGACCTCTGTGCTCATGTGAGCACCAGGACTCAAGGAGTGGAAGGAAAGATCCTTCTCAGCACATCCTCCAAATCCAGGAGTTCAGAGCCAAGGTTCCCAATGTAGTGTTGCCCACGCTTGCACGGCAGAGGGCCCCACCCCCAACCAGGCCTGAAACGCTCTAGAGTCTAGAGTCTAGACAGACCCCTCTCCTTTCATCAGATAGTGGAGCCAACAGTACTATCAGCCAGGCTGTAGGCAGGAAACAATGTTAGTTTCCCACCTGGGGAATCTGGACTGGGTAGAAATGTACTGGCCAGTCCTGTAGGTAGTCTGTCTCACACTACTCAGAGATGGTGGTCTCTGTCCATTCATTGTCCAGTCTTCCAGCCCATGGTTACCTCCTCCTGCGGGCCTTCAGGGCTAAGTTTCTTGGGGCCCAATAAACCATGACAATAGGGGGTGGGGGTGGGGAAAAGAGGAGTAAAGGAAGGTGTTTTTAAAAGCTTGTGGCCGATTTGGTTATCCAGACCAGACCTGGGGCGAGGAGGCAGACCCTAGCCCCAGTGGGTAGGGAGAGATCCATCCATTTTCAAATATATGATTTCATTTAATTCAAGGAACAAAAAAGGTCAGTGGCTTTCTTAAAAGTTTTTTCTTTTCACCTATGAAGGAAAGAGAGTTCCCCTCCATATTCTTGGGTAAGTACCTAGGCTGGGAGACAGACTAGCCAGAAGTACTTAAAATCACTAGCTCAATTCCTGGCGTCACCACTTATTAGCCAGGCCACCTTAGGCAAGTCATTTGCATCTCTGTACTTTAGTTTCCTCATCTATATAAAGTGATAAGAATGCCCTACACATGAGATTACTTAAAACACAGAAGTTGATTTTGTCACCTACAAAATAATGTACCTGGTCCAAAGACGGCTCGGAGGTGTCCCTTGCTGTAGTCAGCACCCGCCCCCATCCTTGGAACTAGATAACTGAGTTTTCCAAGCATGTGTAGGGTGCTCCGCAAACAGTTTCCAGCCCACCTGCTAGGACCAGCTGGCTGCCACCAGCCCCTCCCGAGCACAAGCATTCCGCGGCCACTGGGGAAGAGGAGGGGCCGCACTCACCTCCGCTTGTACTCGTCACGCTCGCGTTTCACCTTGGCCAGCACGTTGTAGAGCGCGCGGATCTCGGGCGTGATGGTGTCGATCTGCACGCCCACGCCGTCGGGGTGCACCCACGACACGCCGGGGCCCTGCACGGTCTCCACGCCGCCGCCGCCCGTGCGCCGCACCTGCGTGTAGCTCCAGATGGTCCCAGGCAGGCGGCCATAGAGCTGCGGGTGAGAGCCACCGCCGGGGGGCAGGCCGCCCAGGGCCACCGTGTTGGCGTTGATGCCGGCCGCCGCGCTGCTGCCGCTGCCGCTGCCGCTGCCGGGCGCGGGTGGCCGTAGCAGATCGGGCCCGGTCTGCACGGCCTGCTCGCGGGTGAATGTCTTGTAGCGCAGCCGCCGCTCGCGCTCGCTCTGCTGCTGCTCCAGCTGCTTTTCCAGCAGCCGGTTGCGCCGCTCCAGCTCGTGTACCTTGGCCAGGAAGCAGCGGAAGCGCACGTTGAGCCCCTTCAAGAGGTGGATGTTGGAGCCCAGGTCGTCCCGCAGCGCCGCCGTCACGGGCGATGGCCCTGGCCCGGCCCCGCCGCCTCCCCCGCCGGGGCAGCCCCCGCCGCCGCCGCCGCCCGGCGGGCAGCCGAAGGCCAAAGCCATCTCCCCGAACAGCAAGGAGTTCACCATGCGCCGGCTGCGCAGCTCAGGGCCCCGGGCCCGCGCCTCTAGGGGAGGCTCCAGCTCCGGGCAGGGCTCCCGGCGTGGCCGGGCCAGATTGGGCGCGGGCTCCAGCGCGGCCGGCCGGGCGGTTCCAGATGAGCGCCAGATGCGGCCTCCGCAGTGACTGCGAGCCGGACCGCCCCGGATGTGGGCGCGGAGGCAAGGAACGGGACTCAGGCTGCGATGGAGGCTGCGGCGGCTGTGCGAGGTAGCGAGGGTTGCGGATACCGGCACCGGAGCTGTCAGAGACGATGTGGAGACGCCGCGGCAGCAGCGCGCAGAGGACTCTTGGCCGGCACTGCCCCTCTGCGGCAGGCCCCGCCCACTGCAGACACAGGCACCGCCCCCACCATCGCCCCGCCCACCCCGCCTCCTGCGGCGCTTCTCGAGCCCGAGGCCCCGCCCTCGAGACCTGCAGAGCAGGACCACGCCCATTGACTCGTGGCTCCGCCCCTTCTTGGCTCCGCCCCTTTGTCGGCCCTGACTCGCTGCCTGCAGCTCTGGCTTCGCCCGGGTCCCACTGGACCACGCCTCTCCTGCCCGGGTCCTGCTGCCCCGCGCAACTCGCATTCTTTGCAGGAGACACGGGCCGCGGAGCTGCACCAGGCACGCGGTTAGCTGGGGCCGTCGCAGAGCCAGCCCGGCCTCTTAAAGGGGCCGGCAGCCTCGGCAGCGCTCGTTTCCCCCTTTCGGTATCCCTCTCCCCCACGTCCTCTGCCAAGGAGACTCCGCCTCCCTCCCACTCCAATTCCCCAAGCCCCAAATTCTCACGGGGTATGGGAGACCTCGGCCTGGAAGGGCTGGGGAACCATAGCATCCGAAGATGCATCCGCACCCCACCCCCACTTAAGCCTGGGCAACCTAGATCGACCTTCCCAGGATAAGGCTGGTCTTGCGCCTGTACGTTCCCCACGCGGTGGACCCAGGCAGGCTCCTTGACCGCTTGCCTCCAGGTTCCGCCTGGGCACTGCAGAGCCCTCTAGTGCCCGGGCCCACGGAGGTGCCACGCCGATTGGGTGTAGGGTGCAGGGAGTAAGACCGAGCACACCCCTCTGCTCAGCCTGCGCTGCTGTCGCTCCCCCGCCCGGCATAACCACCTCCCCACCACTGCACGCTCACATATAGCTGAGATATAGCTGACCCCAGAGCTGGGGGTCCATCTCATTGGGCCACTTAGGGGGCAACATGGGGCAGAAACCGGTCTGGAGGGCGGAGCCAAGGACGCATTCATTCAACGCATGCATTCATTCACTCACTCATTCATTCATTCATTCAAATCTGATTCATACCTAAAGACCAAGATCTCCAAGATCTCTCCAAGCTGGTGTTGCTAGAATCAATTTGCAAACATCTATCATTTTTTAAATGGTAATAATAGTTCTCATTTTTTTTGTTTTTCCTTTTATTGATTTCAGAGAGAGAGGAAGTGAGAGGGAGAGAGAGACAGAAACATTGATGAGAGAGAACATCGACTGGCCGCCTCCTGCACGCCCCCCACTGGGAATCAGGCCCACAACCTGGGCATGTGCCCTGACCGGGAATTGAACCGGCGACCTCTTGGTGCACAGATCGATGCTCAACCACTGAGCCACACCGGCTGGACAGCTCTCATTGTTGAGTGCTTAGTATATGTCAGGTGCCATACTTAGTTATTATCCCCATTTTAGGGAAGTCACTGAGACCAGAGGAGCCGCAAGCAGTCCCAACTGTCCTTCCAAAGTGCGTGCTCTAACTGTCCTTCTGACTCTACTAGCCTCTTGTCCATTTCCCCATATGATCCTCACCACAAACCCCAGAGAGGAGGTGATCCCCACCTTTGAATGCCTGTGGGTTGCGCTGTGTGCACTTCGCCAGATATGTGGCATGGTCCAGATTCTTCCAGACACATTTTTTTAAATTGCAATTTAATATGTCTTGTTATTAAATGTTGTGTTTGTTTTGTCTCATTGTGTATAAGCTTGAGGGCAGGTACCCTGTTTTACAGGGACAATGGCTTGGTGTTCTCAGTGACAAGAGACACAAAGGGGACATGGGCTTGCTCTAGGGTGAGGTCCTTTTACAACACTCAGCATGAAACTGGACTGCCATGAAACCTTTCTCTGTTTATCCCAACGCAGTGTGGTCACTGCTTTTTACTGTGTTCTCTTGTCTCTTGGTGATTTTCTTGTTTATCTAACCTAAAGAGTCAAAACTCCTTTGCCTTAAAGCAGGAGTTCATCAACATCCCCCAGGGGGCTGAGGATAGAATTCTGAAGGGTCCATGACATTGGGATGAACAAAAGTTGAATCTTCATTTTTCTCCAATCTCTAAATGGTCCCTAGCATTTTCTTTGATCACGAATGCAGACAACATGTAAAAGTCCCTCTGGTTTTGCCACTAATAGAAATCATAGATATTTTCATATCACACTTCAGTTACTATAGATATCTCAAAATATTGTTTAAGTCACCACAACTCTGAAATTAAGATCATATCAGGTTCATCACTAAATCTTTTTGTATTAATAAAGAAGCACATGTTACTATATCACAAAAGTTTTAAAATACTTTGGTAGTTGTATTTTAGTAAAAATTGTTTTCATTGTAATCTGAATGCAGTTTTTTAAAATTATTCTGAAAAGGGGTTCACAGTCTTTACCAGATGCCCAGGGACCTACAGGACAGAAGGGGTTAAGAAGCCACACCTGGCCCTGGCCGGTTTGGCTGGGGGGTTAGAGCATCGGCCTGCGGTCCAGAGAGACCCGGGTTCGGTTCCCGCTAGGGGCACGTACCTTGGTTGCAATTTGTCCCCGGCCCTGGTTGGTCGTGCGGGAGGCAGCCACTCGATGTGTCCCTTTCACGACGATGTTTCTCTCTCTCTCTCTCTCTCTTCCTCTCTCTCCCTCCCACTCCATCTGAACAAAAAATGGGAAAATGTCCTCCGGTGAGGATAAAAAAAAAAGAAGCCACACCTGGGGAGTGGTTCCCTACAGCCTTTTCAAGGAAGACTCTGTTCTGCCAACAGAATTTCCCTGGAATTGGGGTATGAAACCCTGGGGCTGGGGGGTAACCCAGCCCTGTCCTGGGCACTGAAGAGAGTCGGAAATGCCATGATCATTTACTGAGCACTGTCTCTGGCACAGACCCTGCCCGGACCCTGGGGAAACCACTGTGAGCAAGGCAAGAACTTCAGGAGCTAATGGAGACAGACAGCCCAAAGACCATCCTGAGGCATGGGAGGGGGTACAGGGCAGGGAAACGTGACCTGGAGGAGATGGTTGAGCAGAGACCAGGAAATCTGAAGGAAATGGAGGAAGTCGTACCTGGACTAGGAGGGACTTCCAACTGAATCGTAGAAACATGATATATACAAACAAAATGGCTAGGAAATAGTTCTGTGACCTCACAGGTGCACAAGCGAGATGCTGTGTACCTTGATCTTTGTGGGTAAGAGGAGCAGGGAGGTTAACCTAATGTCCTTCCAGCTACGGTCACCAACAGTCTCCATCTGCCCAAGACAGAGGGGTTTCCCTTGACGTGGGGCCTTGAGTGTTAGAACAAAAAAAATCCCAGAATACCAGGACTAGTTGGTCACCCTACTTCTGGCACATATCTCTGGAGACTTCTGAGGACAGAAGTCCTGGTCATCAATATCAGCCAGATGGAGCTCAGAGTGCAGCAAACCCAATGCTCCCATTTTGGAGACAGGAAAGGCCCAGAGACGGGTAGTGACTAGCCCCAGATTGTCCAAATAATTGGTGGCAAAACCTGGTCTAGCATTCTGGTCCCATTCCCTGTCCAATGCTCAGTCCTACTCCAAGCAGGAGAGTGAAGTCAGTGGTCCCTTTTCCTCAGCCCTGGACACCCTCATCTCCCCCATCCATCATCCAAAGCATGTGGCAGGCTCTCAGTAAACAGTTACTGAATGAATGAATGAATGATGAATGAGTGAATAAATGGTCAAACAACTTTCATTCTCCCCACCTCCCTCTCTCACCATGGCACCTGATAACTACCCCTTGTCCTTCAGGTCTCAGCCTCATGCACAAAACCTTCTCTGCCTTCCCAGCACCCACCAGGTCTGGATTGGGATGTATCCGCTGGACTATGTCAGCACCATGCCTACCCCATGACAGCACCAGGTACACTCTCTCGTCATCACTGGCTTTTTCATCTGCATCTCTACCCTACCCCCACCCCAACCCCCAGTGCTCGCTATATCATGATCTCCATCAGGGCAAAGACCTCGAACCGGAACCAAGTCGAGTTCACCTCTACACGTCCATAAAACGGCATGGTGCCCGCACATACCAGCTTCTCAACAAAGATGAGCTCAGGTAAGCAAATGAATGAGCTGTTAGCACTGGGAAAATTTTCTATAAAGTACATAATAGGTGCTCAATAAATGTTAGACTTTCACATTTTAAGTACATTTCTTTGTTTTACAACTTTTTGAGGCATATTTTACATATCATGCAATTCACCCATTTCAGTGGTTTTTAGTAAATTTGGCAACTATCACTATAAATCAGTTTTGGAATATTTCGTCTCTCCCAGTGAAATCTCTTGTGCCCATTTACTGTTATTCCCTGTTTCCGGCCCCTGCCCCAGGCAACCACTAATCGACTTCTGTCTTTATAGACTTGCCTCTTCTGGATACTTCACATGAATGGAATCAGACAAAGCGTGCTGTCTTGTGTCTTGATTTTCTCACTGAGCACAGTGTTTTTGAGGTTCACCCATATCATAGCATCAGTAGGTCATTCCTTTATATTGACAATCTCTTTTTAAATTTTAATAGTTTGAGTTTTCCATTACCTTATTTACTTTTCTACACTTCCGTTCCTGATCTGGAAATAAGACTGATAAGAATATCCACTTCACAGGGTGGTGGCAAGGGTTAAATGAATTCATACATGTAAAGTCAGCATGTAGTAAATGCTCAATAAATATTAGCTATTCTCACCACAATTTTCAAAATCTTTTTGCTTATGTAAATATGGAAAGCCCACAAATGTGTAAAAAGGCATGTATAACGTCAGGCCTGCCGCCAGGGAGAATGAACTGCTCTCTGCACTGTGGCCTCCATCCCCACCTGCAGGCTGCATTTTCTAGAATATTCTCATCAGGTTCCTTCATGTCGAAATGAAAGAGGGCAGTAAAACATGACGGCACAGAGCAGAGGGAGCGGCTGCAAGTCCCACATGATGTTACAGGTGCAAGTTAATCCTTTAAGCAAAACAGCAAGCTCTTGCGGTGCCCCATCTCTCCTCCCCCAAAACAATGATGACGACAAGGGCCACAAAAACCAAAGCTGGCAGAAAGGGCAACTCCGGCTCGCCTGGGCAGCGGTGGCACGTTGCTGGGCCTCATCCCTCCTGGGCACCTCCGGGCTTACAAGCGGCTTAGGCTGCTGCTGGCTCGACAATTATTCTGGGTGGGTTCGCCTTCCTCGGAAAGGGCGTAGTTTCCACCGGCATCAGGGCGCCAAAGTGTCCCAGTGGCTACCCGACAGCGCTGCTCTTAGTCAACAACAGCCTTGGGGGAGCGCTGGTTGCTTCCAGAACCTTCTCCAGGCTTCCGTGGGCCTGTCTCAGGAAGGCCATGGGGCAGCACTGTACGATCTGGCCGCACAGCGGTGTGCTTATGAGCAGGGGATCCAGAGCAAGGCTCCATTCATTAACTGTGTGACCGTGGGCAGGTGACTTAACTGCTCTGTGCCTCAGCTTCCCCCTCTGTAAAATGGAATGGTAGCGTTCACTGTGAGGATTAAAGAAGTCCATAGGAGTAAAAAGCCCAGGGTAGTACCTGGCATGTAGTAAGCGCTAGCTGTCATGAGCCAACATGGGCTTCGAACCCCCAGCACGTGCCAGGCACTGTTCTTCGTGGTGGTCTGAGCTCCACGTCACAGGAAATCAAGGCCAGGGGTTTCAGAGGTAACCAGGGCCGTGCTGGGTTACTCTAGGGCAGTGGTTCTCAACCTTCCTAATGCCGCGACCCTTTAATACAGTTCCTCATGTTGTGGTGACCCCCAACCATAAAATTATTTTCGTTGCTACTTATAACTGTAATTTTGCTACTGTTATGAATTGCCATAGGACATACGTGTTTTCCGATGGTCTGAGGTGACCCCTGTGAAAGGGTCATTCGACCCCCAAAGGGGTCGCAACCCACAGGTTGAGAACCGCTGCTCTAGGGGAGCCACAAGTCTCTGGGGGACTTGATTTCAGGCCTTATTCCCTGATTCCCATATGACAGGCATCTGTTGAAATCTCTTTTACTCTGATTCTGACAACAAAACTCCACATGATAAAGACCCTTCTTACAGATGGGGAAACTGAGGCGAAGGGGGGGGTGATGGGCCTATCCATAGCACAGTTGAGCTCTGAACCCAACTTTGAACTCCAAGTCCTGTCCCTCCCGATCTGACTGCAGCTCCTTCCTCAACAACTCAAAGGTGGGACATTCCAACATAGACCTGAGGTTTTGTGCTGTTGAAGTCATTTCTGCCCACCTGTTCCACAGGGGAACCTTAAGTGAGGGGGGGAAGGCAGAGAGAAGCGAGGGGCATGGGCATCATCAAATGAGCCCAGAGCCAGGACGAGAAGCAACGCCATGCACTCCTGCCTCTGGGCCTTTGCACATGCTGGATTCTCCTCCAGGAACACTGCTCCCCCTTCTCGCCGGCTCGTTTGTACTTATCCTTCAGATCTTAGCTTTGGTCCACTTCTCCTTTTTTGCCTGTTGTCTTGTTTTGACTTTGTAATGGGGTATAACTTACGTTCAGTAAAGAGCATCAATGTTACATGTACAGCTCAACGAATTTCCACATCTGCGCACCCCGATGTCCTCACCACCCAGCTCATTTCCCACACGCCGGAAGGCTCCCGCGTGCTCCCTTTCACTGACGTCTCCCAAAGGTAGGCAGGTTCTGACTTTTCTCACCGTGGATTCCTTTCCAGCCTCATGTCTGCGGACTCGTACCGTGTGTTCTTGGCTGCTGTTGCTCAAGCTCACCTGTGTGAGATCCCGTGTAGTCCTGTGTGGCAGTATCATGTTCTTCGCTTTGCTGTGTGGTAGTATGTGGGATGAACTTATCACAGGTGACTTATTCACTCTCCTGCAGATGGACCTCTGGGCCATTTCTGTTTGGGGCTTAGTTGGAGTCAAGTCTCAACGAAATTTCTCCTGTGTCTTCTGGTGACTGTAAGTGCTTGTTCCTCTTGGGTACACATGCAGGGACATCACTGCCATGCCCTAGGGGATGTGTATGTTTAGGGTTAGGAGATACTGCCAGATGGTTTTCCGAGTGGGCCACGTGTACACCTCCTTCAGCGTCTGAGCTCTGATTACTGCACGTCCCAGCTAAGATGGAGTGCAGTCAAGCCTTTTCATTTTAGGCTTTCTGGTGGGTGTGAAGGGTAGTATTTCCCCTAGAAACCACTCTGGAACCCCCCAGACCAGGGCAGGAGGTGTCGAACGACCCTTTCACAGGGGTCGCCTAAGACATCACAGTAGCACAATTACAGTTATGAAGTAGCAACGGAAATAATTTTATGGTTGGGGGTCACCACAACACGAGGAACTGTGTTAAAGGGTCGCGGCATCAGGAAGGCTGAGAACCACTGCATAGATTCATTTCTCGCTCATCTCGGGGGCGGGGCTCCTTCAGGGAGGGAAGGACCCCATCTATCGGATCCACAGCTCCCTTGGGGAGGAGAAGCCAGACCCTGTCGCCTCACTCCCAGGCCACTCGCCCTCTTCCACGCAGTTGGAAGTCCCGCCCCGAGGAGGCAGGCCCCTCTCTTGGACATGCCCTAATTATTGTCAAGCCCAGTGCTCCTTCCTGGGGGTGTGATCCCATACCTCTTCGAGCCTCAGTTTCCCCACATATAAAATAAGAACGACTCTGCCCCATCGGGCTGTGGGGAGAGCTGAATGAAACGCGGTACAGGGCGTCCTTGGAAGGGTGCCTGGCGGAGGGGCGTGGCCCCCTGAGATCACTCCCATACCTGCAGCCCTCTCTCAGGGGACGACCTGTCCCGCCTCATGCTTCTCATCCTCAGAAAGCTCTATGAAGTGCCCAGCTGCATGAAGCGACATGTCCATCTCCGCCCGAAGGGACGGGCCCCTGACCTCAAAGCCCAGCGAGTCCTGGGGCCTTGTCTCTGCTGCACACGCAGCGCCCGGCTCATCCCTCACGTGGCCCAGCTCGGCCAACGCTGATGGCGATGGGTACGTGCCGGGCACGGCTTCCCTGCATCAGCTCCTTCTATCTCAGCCTCACAGTGGGAGGGAAGGGCCGTGATTCCCCTTTTCCAGGCAGAGAAAACAGGGTTTGAAGGAGAGGCTCGGTGGCCGGGCGGGTGGGGCGGGGAGAGACTCTTTCCTGCATTCCAGGGCCTGGAGATCATAGATCTGAAACCTTAAGCCAGGTCCTCACCGGCTCAGGACGAGGGAGGGCCCCGCCACTGTGTGAGGGACCAGAACGGGTAGATTATTGTCAGAAAGGCCCTGGGAGTTTCAGAAACCACAGGCGGGCAGGGCAGGAAGGCAGGGGCGCCCCTACCCTCTGGGGTCCCTCCTGTCTTCCCCACTGGCTGGCTTGGGGAGCTTGGTGAATCCCCTTATCTCACCTGAGTCTGGTTTGCAAACAGCTTTCTCAGTGCCAGGGGAAGCTCTCAGATTAGGGCGGGGCAGGTCCTCTGTCACCCCGGGGTCCTATTTCTGCTGAAGCAGACGTCCCAGCAATGGGGACACCTTCTGGGAGGTGACCGAAAAGAAAAGGGTGCGTCAAAAGCCTTCTTCCCAGAGGACCACCCCTTCCACGCCGTGAAAAGGTGGAATGCTCTGAGCTCATCCCAGGCCCCGTAACAAGAATATCTCCCTAATTGTCCCTAACGCAATTAAGATTACAAGTCACAGAAGTCACTGTGTCAGCCCTGGTGACGTCCCCAACAGCTGTTTTGTAACTGTAACTTCCTTGGTCTACAGCTGCCCTGTGCCTTTTAGCCCAACTCAAAAGAGACAATAGGAGTCACTGAGGTGCCCAGCAACCGGGCATCGACCAAGTAAGTCATGGCACGTCCATGAGGGGTGACACTAGGCTATCCAGAGGACAATGCAGAGGACATTGCTAGCACAGACAATGCTATTATCCCCATTTCTCATTTCTGCCCACCAGTTACAATGGAAGTGAAAGGCACTTCCATTAAAATCCATTAAAAAAAAAAAGTTCACCTTATGTCTGTAGAGTTGTCTGTGTACATACATAGAAAAAAATCTGTAAGGACATCCCAAAGGTCAGCAGGTGGTTTCCACTTTTGTTGAGTACCTTTGTGTGTTTTCTGAGTGATGATGATTGTTACAGCGCTCTGTATCAGAATGATACAAATCTCTGCCAGCAATCTCATTTAATCCTCACCTCGAGACAAGGTCGGTAAAAAGTCTTCTCCCATTTTACAATGAGCACTTATTACTCTTCTAAGGAGAAAAATGGAAAAGCTATTTTCACTTTGAAAATAAAAACCATTTATCGCCTGTGGCTGCAGAAAAGACACTGGATCGAGTGGGAGATGCAAGGATGCTCGGGACGCGGTCCTTGGCCTCCAGGAGTGTCCAGCCCAGGTCCCTGAAGAACTGGAATGCTGGTTTGCCTCTTTAAGTGGACAAGGGAGGCACTCAGCAGTGTTAGGAGAATACAGAACAACAGATGTGGCTTTGGGGGCCACAAAACAAATAATTATTGAGCACCTACCACGTGCCTCTGCTCTGAGCACCTTGTCTCATTTCGGGCTCACGGCAGCTCTTGGGGTGGACATGACTTCCATCATCGTACACGGAGGAAATCAGGCTCACCAAGGCCCGGAGCTGTCCCAGAGCCGTGAAGCTAGGACCAGTGAAGACAGAATCCGAACTTCATCTCCAAAGCCGTCTCTCCCACGCCTGACACTCCCGCCGTCCCCAGGCGGGTGTTAGGGCAACGCAGCTGCTGAGTTCCAGCTTGCCTCATAGGTAATTTTTCGATAGCAGGAGAGGCAAACGAAGGCAATTCTCTGTCCAGGACTCAGTTTCTCACCCCTGAATTGGGGTAGTGATTCCAGCCTCAGAGGGTTGGTGCGAGGATTAGCAGAGAAATCCCACGTATCTCCGGGCACAGGCAATAGAGAGAATCGCGTGTGGACGGCACCTGGAAAACACGCGGGCGCACAGCGAGCACTTTGTCAACAGAAGCCGTAGTGGGCTCTGGAGTCGGGCTGCCTGCGTTTGTGTCTCCTCTTCTGTGACACTGGACAAGTTACTTAACTTCTCTGTGCCTCACTTTCGTCATCTGTAAAATGGGGGTGATAAAAAAAGCCCCAACTTTCTACTTTTATAGAAGACAAATAAGGGAATGCACTAAGGGATTCAGAGTAACGCTAGCACCTAGTAGACATTGACTACATGGTCATTATTACTACTAACATTATTTTGTACTGCAAAGACTTTTAAAGTCATCAGAGCCTGCCTGGCCGGTGTGGCTCAGTGGTTGAGCGTCGACCCATGCACCAAAAGGTGGCTGGTTCAATTCCTGGCCAGGGCACATGCCCAGGTCGTGGGCCAAATCTCCAGTGGGGGCATGCAGGAGGCAGCCACTCGATGTTCTCTCTCATTGATGTTTCTATCTCTTTCTCCCTCTCCCTTCCCTCTCTCTAAAAAAATCAATAAAGAAAAGGAAAAAAAAATGTCATCAGAGCCTAATCCTTGCTGCTGGGGTTTTTTAAGGGCCCGTTTAAATGAAAACATCCCCGGGAGGGTAGGAACACCAGTTTCCATCTGCCAACCTCTTGCTGGCGAGAGGATGATGGTGTCACAGGTAGGGATAAGGGGTGGCCTCCGGGTCAGAGGGACCTTGGAAGGAAGGGGAAGGACCTCTCCTAGGACAGCATGAATTAGGAAGAAAGATCACCTCATACATAACTCTGACATTAGCGCCTTTCCCAGCCCTGTCCTAGAGGTACAAAAGCAGGCAGAAAGCAGCAATTATAGCTAACGGGCCCCGCAGTGGCTATGGGCCAGGCACTGTGCTCAGCTGAATCTGTGCAGGCAATCATGTACTCCTCAGAGCAGCGCCATGAGCACGTGCTCACACCCCACTTTACAGGCGAGGAAACAGTACAGGTGGCCCCAGGACTCGTGATTGACGTCTGAAGGAGGGGCAGTCTTGTGGGTCTGTGCTGACTCCGAGCGGTTTGTGTCAGAACTGAGCTGAATTGTTGGAGACTTAGTGGGTGTTGGAGAATCGCAGAATTGGTGTGGGAAACCCCCCCCCCACATGTGGTCTCAGAAATGATGTCAGAAAAAAAGTCATCACATGGTCAAACTAAGAATTAAAAAAAATTTTTTTTCTTTATTGATTTTTTTAGAGAGAGAAGGGGGAGAGAGAGATAGAAACATTGATGAGAGAGAACATCGATTGGCCGCCTCCTGCATGCCCCCCACTGGGGATCGGGCCCACAACCTGGGCATGTGCCCTGACTGGGAATCGAACCGGCAACCTCTTGGTGCATGGGTCGACGCTCAACCACTGAGCCACACTGGCCAGGCCAAACTAAGAGTTTAAAAGACAAACACAAGGTCAAGCGATTGGAGGAGGCACAAGGTGGCCTGAGGAAGCTGCCAGGCTGTGCTCTGGTCACCCAGCGTCCACTAAGCGCCAGTTCACCGGGCTGTTTACTTAGGTACTGCGCACATTTCTGTGTTATCACCTCCGAACATGTAATACATCCCGAGGGCTGTGGGCTTTGCTTTTAGTTTTAACTACACCAGTTCGGTAAAACACATCTGCGGGCCAGACGTGGCCCCCGGCAGCAAGTTTGCGCCCCTGCGTTAGGTGTTTCTCCCAGAGGGGGAACATCTGGCCACTGAGTCAACCCGGGCACCAGGATCTGGGACTCACACCGGGTAAGAGTGGGCATGGCTGGAACGGAACCTGAAGGGCTCATCTGCTCCAGCCCCCTTCCTCCTGGACAGAAAATATTATTATCCCCACTTCTCAGATGAGGCCACTGAGGCCCGGGAACCTCCATCAGGTGCCTCACCTCAGAAGGCACCGTCTCACTTGGGGCCTCCTGAGGGCCCGTGCAAGCCTGTGCCTGGACGGGGCGGGTGGGTCCGGAGGCATTTTCAGTCGGCCTTTCCACCAGGCTGTTACGTCCTTGACTCGCCCTTGTCGCCATTTCAGTGATTCTTTTCAGTGATGCTTTCAGAAGATGCTTCAAGGCCTTTGGCCACTAACGCCTCCCAACCCAAATTCACCACCGTGACAGCGATTAGTAGTTAATTAGCAATACTAATTTCCTGCACTGACCATCAACTTGTCATCAGGTGATTTCGAAACACTTAGCAGAGGTTGGCTCCCGCCCCACACGCTTGTCAGAGACAGCGTTTTTCTCCCCTGATAGCAAGTGACCTCGATTAGAACATAGGGCACCATGCTGGTGGCCTCCAGTAACACAGCCAGGCACAGTGCTAGGGACTTGACCAAATCACATCAGTGCTGCCTCCCACAAGGTGGCATTAGGTCAAAAAAGACACAGCATTAAATCCCTGGGCTCAGGCCCTCGGGCTGGACCTGGTGAGAACAGAATGACATCAGTTTGCTTTTCTGTGCCGTTCTTGCGGTCACCTTCTATTCGTGTTGACTGGTGTGGAGGTGATGTCAAGCTTCCCTTCCAACTGAACTCACTTCAGTACGAAAAGGAGGATCTAAAGAAAGCGAAGAAGAACGGTCTGGGTCAGCGACCGGCAAATCGCGGCCCGCAGGCCAAGCTGAGTCTTTGTACAGTTCACAAACTAAAAACTGGTTTTTCTTTTTTTTTTTTTAATTAATTTATTTTTGTTATGGATGTTTCTCCTTCCCTCCCCCCCCCCTCACAGACACCCTCCTCCCGATCCCCCCGCCCCAGCATTGTTGTCTATGTCCATTGGTTACGCAATGTACATATAAGTTCTTTGGTTTATCTCATCCCTCCCCTCACCCCCCTCCTCTGAAGTGTGTCATCTGAACCGTACTCCTTTCTATGTATCTGGGTCTATTTTGTTCATCCGTTTTTTCTGTTCATTATATTCCACAAATAAGTGAGATGTGGTATTTGTCTTTCTCTGATTGGCTTATTTCCCTTAGCATAATACTCTTCAGGTCCCTCCATGTCATCTCAAAGGATAAGAGATCTTTCTTTCTTACAGCTGCATAGTACTCCATTGTGTATATGTACCACTTGGGCCGTTTCCAGATCTTAGCAATTGTAAATAGCGCTGCTATGAACATAGGGGTACATACATTCTTCCTGATTGGTGTTTCAGGCTTCTTAGGATATATCCCTAGAAGTGGGATCACTGGGTCAAATGGCAGTTCAATTCTTAATTTTTTGAGGAAACACCATATTGATTTCCATAGTGGCTGCAACAGTCTGCATTCCCACCTAAAAAGCTTTTGCACAGCAAAAGAAACAACCATCAAAATGGAAAGGGAACCCACTGTATGGGAGAGCATAATTGCCAACAATATATCAGATAAGGGGTTAATTTCCAAAATATATAGAGTACTCATACAACTCAACAAAAGGAAGACAAAGAACCCAATTAAAAAATGGGCAGAGGACCTAAATAGACACCTCTCCAAACAGGACATACAAATGGCCAAGAGACATATGAAAAAATGCTCAATGTCACTAATCATCAGAGAGATGCAAATTATAACGACTATGAGGTATCACCTCACACCTGCCAGAATGGCCACCATCAACAAATCATCAAACAACAAGTGCTGGCGAGGGTGTGGAGAAAAGGGGACTCTACTACACTGTTTTTTCATTTTTAACTAGCAGGGGGAGGGAATCAAAAGAAGAATATTTTGTGAGAGGTGACAAATACCTGAAATTCTAATGTGTGTCCATAAATAGTCTAATTGGCACAGGTCAGTGCTCCTTGATTTACGTTTTGTCTGTGGCCGCTCGCTCCACAATGGCAGACTGGATAGATGCAACAGAGGCCTATTAGCCCCCAGTGTCTAAAATATTTATTTGGCCCTTTAGAGAAAAACTTTGCCGACCCCAGTGGAGGTGGTTGGCTAACACGGCAATGATCTTGGAGATGGTGCCCGTGAGTGAATCCCTGGGAGGTTATCATCATTTATTTCAACCGAGTTTACAGATGAGAAGGAAACTGCGGCTCAGAGAAGTTTAGTGACTTGCCCAACATCACACAGCATGTCCGCAGCAAGTCGAGACCTGAACCCAGGTCAGACTGCACAGGGGCATCTGGTGGGCAGGGCTGAACATAACACATGCTTTCATGATCTTGCTTCCCATAACGCCCATCCCTTCACCCTCTTCATGTCCCCCAAACACTCCCACCACTTCCTAACCTCTGCACCCTTGATTATATACCTCCCTCCTCTTCTTCCCACTCTTAACCCAGTGAGATGGCCCCTCCTCTACACAGCCCCCCACCCCCATCCCTCCCAGACTCTGGGCAGCCCTCCTCCTCTGCCTTCCCTCACTCACAAGTGTGGCCATGGATTTTTCACCATCATTTCCTGATGTTAAGTCTCATCTCCCCAAGCTCAGGAAAGACCCCTAGAGGGTGGAAACAGTGTCTTCTACAAACTCCAAATGATTTAGTTGGACAGGACAGGACAGGCCCTCCGTGCCCTGAGCCTGGTCTCTAGCCCTCCCCTGCTCATAGCTCCCAAACCCATCACGCCAGCTCCTGCTTCTGCCTATGCACAGGCTGTTCCCTCAGACAGAAACACCCGCCCTGCCCCTTCTGCACCTAACTCCTATTCATCCTTCAAAGCCTCAACCAGATATCAGTATGAAGACCTCCATGTACCCCACTCTCACCCCTAACAGAGCAGATCCCTCCCTCCCCTGGGCTGCCTCCAGCTCCCCTCACACCACCCCGACACTGGTGAGGCTGTAGAGAGAGGCTCAGCCAGCCAGCTCTGGGGCTGGACAGCCTGGTTTCAAATATGACTCTTCTCTGTTCTAGCTCTGTCATTGGACAAGACACTGAGCCTTGCTCTGCCTTCGTTGCTTTGCCTGTAAAATGGGGGCAGTGACAGCTAGGAAGCCGGGGGTCAGATGAGCTGAGTGACACCTGTGAAGCCCCTTCATACAGTAAGTGCTGGGTCAGCGGTGACCTGGGTCAGTGTTGACCGCATGTGACCGCGCTGTGACTGCGAGCGTCAGGGTCTGTGCAGCCCGTTCGCCGGGGGAGGGGCGGGTCCTGTGGGAGTGGGACCGGCTCTCATCTACGAACCACTCAGTGCCGAAGGCAGCAGCAGGCCTGGGTAGGTGCTCAATGACAGCAAGTTCCCTCTTTCTCCTCCTACCTCCACCCTCTCGCCTGCTCCCAGTTGAACAAAGCAAACTGGCCGGGGTGGGACTCAGCGCCCAGGTACAGTCTGCTTTCTCACAGGGGTCCCTGACTAACACCAGGGCCCCAGGCGCCAGGGCCATGCCTGGAGCTGCCCCCGCAGTGGCCCTTCCAGCCCTTTGCAAATTCGAGGAGAGGAGCCCGTACACATGGTTTATGGGTCAGGAGACAGATTAAGAGTCAGTGGGACCTCAGAGGAGGCCACACCAGCGTCCTTGTTCCTCGTCCAGCCCCCAGGCTCCCCCCTCCCACCATAAATCTGTAAGAAAAGCAACCCAACCAAAGACATGCCTGAATGGTGTCCTTACAGCTGGGCTTGGGGCCAAAACCCCCCAGGAAAACCAGGACCCCACAAGTCTCAGTGGAAAAAGGGAGGGTCAACTGCTCACCGGGGCTCTGTGAAAGCCACGGTAGCGCAGTGGCCAAGAGCCAGGCCCTGGGTTCAAATTCAGACACCACAACTTAATAGCTGTGTGACCTTGGGCAAGTCACTTTACCTCTCTGAGCTTCAGTTTTCAACTCAGTCAGCTGAGGCACAGAGCTGCTGTGAGGATGAAATAATACCTGGGAAGTGCTTTGAACACAGTGCCAGGCACAGAATGAATCTTCTATTCACCTAGCCCTTTTTAACACCTGGCGAATCCTGGGGTCCCTGTCTTTCCTTCTCTGGGCCTGAGCTCCTTCCAGAGCGAGTTCTCCCTCCTCAGGCTCACCTCCCGAGCAGAGCAGAGCCCAGGGTTGTATAGCACGCTGGGGGCAGGACGGAGACGGGCCCGCTATGGGCCCAAGGCTTCATTAGCCCCATTAGGACCATAATCACTGCCTTCGACGGGGTGCCCTGAATCCGACCTGATACAAGGATTCATGCACCTGAACATGTAGTTTACTGGGGAGGCGATCCCTGAGAATGCCAGTGGGGGAGTGGGAGAACGAGACAGAAAGAGGAAGGCGGCCAGCTACCTGTGTCTTGGGGTTCGGGTGGGGCTGTGAATTCCCTGGCACTGCACACGTACTGTGGGTGCCTGCACACGTACTGTGGGCGCCTGCACGCGTACTGTGGGCGCCTGCACGCGTACTGTGGGTGCCTGCACGCGTACTGTGGGTGCCTGCACGCTTACTGTGGGCGCCTGCACGCGTACTGTGGGTGCCTGCACGCGTACTGTGGGTGCCTGCACGCGTACTGTGGGCGCCTGCACGCTTACTGTGGGCGCCTGCACGCGTACTGTGGGCGCCTGCACGCTTACTGTGGGTGCCTGCACGCGTACTGTGGGCGCCTGCACACTTACTGTGGGCGCCTGCACGCTTACTGTGGGCGCCTGCACGCTTACTGTGGGCGCCTGCACGCTTACTGTGGGCGCCTGCACGCGTACTGTGGGTGCCTGCACGCTTACTGTGGGCGCCTGCACGCGTACTGTGGGTGCCTGCATGAAAAAGCTCCCAGGGGAAGAACGGCAGCAGCCAGTGGCCGGAAGTGGGGCCGGAGCACTGCGACACCCACTGCCTCTGCTTGAGCACCTGCTGCCTTCTAGGCTCTCGGGGGCCATACACACCATTTCTCACTCCATCCCCCCAACAACCTTACAAGACGGACATCATTATCTCCCTCCCCTTTTCTTTCTTTTAATTTTTTTCCTTTATTTATTTTTAGAGAGAGAGGAAGGGAGAGGGAGAGAGAGATAGAAACATCGATGAGAGAGAACATCGATTGGCCGCCTCCTGCATGCCCCCACTGGGGGTTTGGCCCACAACCTGGGCATGTGCCCTGACTGGGCATTGAACCAGCGACCTCTTGGCGCATGAGTCGATGCTCAACCACTGAGCCACACCGGCCGGGCTCCCTCCCCTTTTAAACAGCTTTATTGAGGTCTAATTTATATACTACAAAATTTGCCCATTTTAAGTATACAATTCAATGTATTTTATTATAGTCACAAAGTTGGCCCACCATCACCACAGTCTAACGTTAGAACATTGTCCATTTACCGTCATTTCCCATCCCACCCCCCGAGAAACAGCCCCACCAACGTTAGGCACTCACAGATCTATTTTCCGTCTCTATAGACTTGTCTGTTCTGGGCATTTCATATAAATGAAATCATGCGACATGTGGTCGTTTGGGTCTGGCTTCTTCCATTTAGCATCATGTTTCTGAGGTTCATTCATGTGGTGGATTTTCAATATTTCCATCTATTTTATTGTCAGATAGTACTCTGTTGAATGGATATGCCGTGTTTTGCTTATCCGTTCCCCAGCGATGGACATCCACTTTTTGGTTATTGGAAAGAGTGCTGCTGTGAACATCTGTGCGCAGCTTTCTGTGTGGATACATGTTTTCATGGTTGAGGTGACACCGAGGGGTGGAATTGCCGCGTCATATGGTGACTCTGTGTTTTCCATTTCGGGAAAATGCTTTTGCAGAGCAGCTTTGCTTTGCAAAACGCATGACAGTTCCGAGTCTGGATGCCCTTGTCAACACTTGTTACTGTCGAGTGGGTGTGAACTCGTCTCTCGTTGTGGTTTTGATTTGCATCTCCCTAATAACTAAGGATGTTGAGCAGCTTTTCGTGTCCTTATGGGCCATAGGTAGTGTCTTCTTTAAACACTTATCTCTTCAAATCCTTTGCCCATTTCTTTTTTTTTTTAATTCTCACCCGAGGATATTTTTCCATTTATCATCAGATAGAGTGGGAGGAGGGAAGGAGGGAGGGAGAGAAAGAGAGAGAGAGAGAGACATCGATGTGAGAAAGACACATCTATTGGTTGCCTCCCACACAACCCCGACCAGGGCCGGGGGCCGAATCGCAGCCGAGGTACATGGCCGTGACCGGAATCGAACCTGCGATTCTTTGGTCCGCGGGCCGACGCCCTAACCGCGGAGGCAAACCGGCCAGGGCCTTTGCCCATTTCCTACCTGTGCTGAGTCTTCTTTGTCACCCCCTTTGAGGGGGCTGAGGCTCAGAGAGGCAGAGCCTTGTGGGTGCCAGGCAGCCTGACCCCTACGCACTGCCCTTGGCACTACAGGCTGTGCCCAGATCCCCACTGGACCTTGTTCCCCCAGGGCATGTTTGGAGGCTGTTGGGAGTGGAATATTTGGGACTTTGGAAATGAGGGGCTGGGGGATCCTCACGTCTCTCCTCCTTTTAGCAGTCTGTGGTTCCCAGAGAGAAAAGCACTCATGAGAGCTTTCTTCCCTCACCCTGATAAGCCCGCGGCCCTCCGCAGTGACCTCGCAGAACTGCTCTGCCAGGTGCTCAGAGTTTGGGAATGTGTGTTAGGGACCACGTGGCTCCGCCCTGCCGGCTCCCCCTGGCTCCCTCGGCCTCCCGGCTGCCTCCTTCCAGCCCTCACCCGGAGCATGACCTGCTTTCTCCTCCCCTCAGGCCTCGGCCGAGATTCCTGGCCGCTGCTCCAGTCCCTTCTCCACAGTCCAGTGATTCCACTAATGACCCTCTGGGTTGCAGCCCTGCTGGCCTGACCCAGCTCTCCTCCAGAAGCCGTCAGTCAACCCTCCCAGCAGACGCTGCCTTAGCCCCACGCAGGGCAGGACTCCAGGACACAGAAGAACAGGACACAGTCTGTGCCCTCGATGAGGTGGGCCGGGCGGAGCCATGAACCACTGAGAGCCAGTGAAGTCTATGGGAGCTGTAATGGATGGGGAAAGTCTGTGCGGGGAATTGTGGGGTGACGAGCAGGAGGTGGAAGGGAACCAGACGTCATGGGCAGACTCACCATTAGAGGGTAGAGCAGGGAAGGGTGTTCCAGCCAGTGGGAACAGCAAGAGCCACGGCAGAGAGGTACAAACCCTGTTTGGGGAACTGCAAGCAGCTCTGGGTTCAGGGCTGCGGAGGGCAGAATTGGGATCTAGTAGCATGGAGGACCTTGAGTGCCACACAAAGGAGTTGGGGGGGGGTGAGGGTTTTACGGGGGAGGGACACAGTTAAATCTGTGTTTTAGGAAAACACAACCATGCTGACCAGTCTGTCATGAGATTCAGCCCCGTCGCCTCCCCTGGGTCTTTTGTGCTGCCAGAGATCCATCCCACTCCATTTCTCAGTCTGTCCACTCTCCCACTGTCTTAGGTGAGTGCTTCATACCTTCTCCCTCTCACAGCTCAGACACCGCCTCCCCACCCTCTCTCTCGGTGAATGGCCTTCCTTCCTGTTCACTGCGAAAGCAGAAACTGGAAGGAGGCCCACACCCACCTGTCTCCTTCCGACCTCTGTGCTCTGCGTTCTCACTTCTCCATGAGTGAACCCTCCAGCTCTTACCTGAGCCCCCTCCCTCCCTGGTGCGCTGGACTCCACCTGCCCTCCCTATGCATGGACAGTGCTCCATCACCTGGCCCCTGGCTGCTGGGCCATCTCATCACCGTACAAATCTTCACCTTCCCTTGAGGTAACTTCTTAGCTTTCAGTGTGTGTGTGTGTGTGTGTGTGTGAGAGAGAGAGAGAGAGAGAGAGAGAGAGAGAGAGAGAGAGAGATTTTATATCCCCCTCCAGCTACTGGTCCATTTCTCTGATCATTTTTACAAGAAATTTAACAAAAGAGTGGTGACTTTTTCTCCAGCTACATTCAATTTTTAAAAATTGAATCAATTAAAAAGAGAATCAAACTGAGCCTGAAACAAAAGACTATAAAAATGACCATGGAGACTTGAAAAAGAAACAAGCCATCAAGGAACGAGAAATATATTAAGGGAAATTTAAAATTCAATGCCTGAAGTATATATTTAAAAAATATATCTAGTTCTGTCAACAATAAAAATATATATCTATTTTTTAAAATCAATGCCTGGATTAAACAGCAGATTATATAAGACTGTAAAAAAGTAATTGAGAAAATGGAAGATATATTTGAAGAAACTATCTAGAATGTAGCACAGAGAGACAAAAGTATAAACTATGAAAAAGAGACTAAAAACATGGAGGACAGCCCGGCCTGTGTGGCTCAGTGGATTGAGTGTCGTCCCATGGACTGAGAGGTCCCAGTTCGATTCCTGGTCAGGGCGCATGCCCGGGTTGTGGTCTCGATCCCCGGTGGGGGATGTGCAGGAGGAGGCCGATCGATGTTTCTCTCTTACATCGATGTTTCTATCTCTCCCTTCCTCTCTCTCTAAATAAATCAGTAAAAACATATTTAAAACAACAAACATGGAGGAGAGAGTGGGAGGGTGTAAGATTCATCTCAGTGGAGTTCAATGCCCTAGGCTGAAAAGTGGCCCCAAAAGACATCCACGTACTAATGCCTGGAACCTGTTAATGTTAGCAAATATGGCAATTAAAAAAAAAAAAAAAGGTTCTTTGCAGATGTGATTAAGTTAGGGGGTATCAGAAGGGGAGATTAGCCTTGATTATCCAGAGTCCTTAAATGCAACCACATGTATCCCTGTAAGAGGGAGGCAGAGGGAGACAACACAGAGATGTTGAGATGAAGTCAGCGCAGAGAGCAATTTGAAGGTGCTGCCCTTGAATACTGGAGTCATGCTGATGCAAGCTAAGGCGTGCTGGCAGCCACCAGGAGCTGGAACAAACAAGGACTGGATTCTCCTGAGAGCCTCCAGAGGAAGCTGGCCCTGCTGACACCTGGATTTCGGCCCAAGCATACTGATTTAGGACTTTTGGCCTCCAGAACAATGACAGAATAAATTTCTGTTGTTTGAAGCCACTAAGTTTGCGGTCATTTGTTACAGCAGCTACGTAAAACTATTGGGAGAAAAGCAATCATCCAAAAGGTAATGGCTGTTTTTTAGAATTGATCAAAGACATGAATCATAATCAAGAAGCATAGTAAATCTCAAGCAAGATAAAAGTTTAAATCTACATCTATATATAACACAATGAACCTGCAGAAGATCATGGTCAAAGGAAAAATACAGTCAGATAGAGAAACAACAGGATTACCAACAGAAAAACAAGAATTAGTGGACAGCTGACTTTTCAGCAGTAACAACCATAGCCAGAAGACAGTGGAACAGCATTTTCAAAGGGCCAAAGAGTTGCCCTTTAGTGAAAATAATTGTCACTAGAATTGTGTACTCAGCCAAAACATCTTTCAAGAACAAAGACAGAATTTTCAAACAAACCAATATTGAGTGTGTTGACCACACATAATCCTTCACCTAAGGTACTATTAAAAATGTAACACAGCCCTGGCCGGTTTGACTCAGCAGTTAGAGCGTCGGCCTGCGGTCCAGAGAGACCCGGGTTCGGTTCCCGCTAAGGGCACGTACCTCGGTTGCAGTTTGTCCCCAGCCCTGGTTGGTCGTGCGAGAGGCAGCCACTCGAAGTGTCCCTTTCACGTTGATGTTTCTATCTCTCTCTCTTCCTCTCTCTCCCTCCCACTCTATCTGAACAAAAAATGGAAAAATGTCCTCGGGTGAGGATAAAAAATAAAAAAAAAAAGTAACACAGCAAGAAGAAAAATGATCCCAGATGTAGGTCTGAAATACATGATAGAATAATGAGAGAAAAAGAGACAATGGTACAATTACGTATAAATATTAACCACATAAAATAGAATATCTGCCAAAGTTAATTTATCATGCATTGCAGTTCCAAATAAAATCTCAACAAGGTGTTCATGGCATATAACAATCTCTGTCTATTATTTATGAGAAAGAGCAAAGGGCCAGGACATTCCTGAAGAATTACAAAGAGGAGGTCATGGTCTACCAGGTATCCATGCACAATATAAAGCGATCATTAAAACTTGTTTTAAAGTGTTAGTAATGAGAGGACTGTGGTTTTGGCTCGGGGATAGACACATAGACCAGTGGATCAGACTAGAGAGTCTAGAAACAAACTCGAGCATAAATGGAAATGTGATCCATTTCCAAGAGGTGGTTTTGTAAGATAATACAGAAGATGAACTATTCAATAAATAGAGCTAGGACAGCTGCTTATCCATTTGGGGGGAAAAAATACTGAAATTTAATCCTTATTTATACAAAGTCAATTCTAGGTGAACTTAAAACCTAAACGTGCAAGGCAAAACTTTAAGAAGAAAATACAGGAGACTATCTCCATGACCTCAGGGGAAGGAGGACTTTCTTTAAAAAGACACCATGAAGGAAAACATCAAAAAGTATACTGTGTGGCCTAGCCAGTGTGGCTCAGTGGATTGAGTGTCCTCCCATCAACTGAGAGGCCCAGGTTTGATTCCCCGTCAGGGCACATGCTGGGGTTGCAGGCTCGATCCCTGGTAGGGGGTATGCAGGAGGCAGCCAACTGATATTTCTCTCACATCGATGTTTCTATCTCTCTCTCCCTTCCTCTCTCTCTAAAAAATCAATAAAAACATATTTTTTGCCCAGCCACTGTGGCTCAGTGATTGAGCATCGACCCACACACCAAGAGGTTGCCGGTTCGATTCCTGGTCAGGGCACATGCCTAGGTTTTGGGCTCGATCCCCAGTGGGGGGCATGCAGGAGGCAGCTAATCAATGTTCTCTCTCACTGATGTTTCTCTCTTTCCCTTTCCCTTCCTCTTTCTCTAAAATCAATAAAGAAAAAAAATTTTTTTAAACATATTTTTTAAAAAAGTATACTGTGTGAAGAACTTCTGTTCACAAAAACACACCCTTTAGAATGTGAAGAGACAAGGCACAGATTAGGAAATGACACTTGAAATGCTTATCATTTACAAAAGATTAGGAGGGAAGCATATAAAGAGCTGCTACAGAATCAATAAGAAAAAGAACACAATAGAAAAAGGATTAAGGAAACGTAGCCAAGCATTGCACAAAGAACCAATGATTGCCAATAAACACGATAAGATGCCCAACCTCATTAGGGACCAGGGAAATGCAAGCCTAACACCTCCCTAATATGCCAACTTACGCCCACCGATTGGCACCCATGGTAAAGTCTGACAGCACCAAGTGCTGTCAGGGCTGTGGAACAATGCAAGCCCTTATACACTGCTTGCGGGAGTGTAAATTCATACAACCAATTTGGAAGTACACTTGGCGTTGTCCGGTCAAGTTCAGATGCACATACCTTACTACCCAGCATTCCTATCCCTGTGTGCCTCACCTAGCAACCCTCACAGGTGTGCGTCAGGAGATGTAATGAATATCGATTGCGGCAATTCTGTGCCCATCAGTCGGAGCAGGGACTGATGAGCTGTGGTTATTCATGCAGCAGAGTGCACTATGGCAGCGAAAATGTGTGCGTGACAGCTGGGCTCAACAACACGGGCGGGTCTCGCAGACAAGCACGCGTGCTGTAGGAGATGCGCAGTCCAGTTCCGGGCCTCGGAAGTTCAAAGGCATGCAAAACCATATTGCTCAGGACTGCACCCATCCATGAGAAAACTGTAAAGAAAATGGCAACGGGCCCTGGCCAGTTTGGCTCAGTGGTTAGAGCGTCGGCCTGTGGACTGAAGGGTCGCAGGTTCGATTCCCGGTCAGGGGCACCCAATGGATGTGTCTCTCTCACACTGATGTTTCTCTCCCTTTCTCTCTCTCTCTCTCTCTCTCTCTCTCTCCCTTCCACCCTTCCACTCTATCTAAAAATCAATGGAAAAATATATCCTCAGGTGAGGATTCACAAAAGAAAGAAAAGAAGGAAGGAAGGAAGGAAGGAAGGAAGGGAGGGAGGGAGGGAGGGAGGGAGGGAGGAAAGAAAAGAAAGAAAATGGCAAAGGGATGATAAATACAAAATTCAGGGTGGTTATTGCCTCCAGCTGGGAGGGAGAGGACACGCTGGAGGACACAGGGCAAGCTTCAGGAATGTGTGATGTCAGTTCTTCTCGGTTGAATGTGGGTATATGAATGTATTATTGTCACTGTTAACATCTCACATATAAGACATGTTTTACATGGATGGAATGTTCTTAATTTCAAAAATAAATAAATAAATCGCAACTACCACCCATACTCCGGCAACTGTGAAAATGGTTTGGACACTGGACTCAGAAAAGAGAAGCTGGAGAGAAGAGACCTGCCATGGGGCTGCTCCCTCTCTGGGGTCTCATGAGTATGAAATGAAATGAAATGACAAATGTGCAAGAGTTTAAAACAATGCCTAGCCGGTGATAAGGGCCACGAAGTGTTTGTCCTTATTGCGATGCTGAGGGTTTGGCAGGAGGTGATGGGGGGGTGGTGGAGGGAAAAGGAATAGAAGTGAGAGATCTTTGCAGCTCTGAGTGACTGAATGTGGCAGCGAGTGTCCACTGTGATCGTACAATTCCATTTATTGATTAATACACGTAGTATTTGCAGAGAACCAAGCAGGGACCGGTAGAGAAGCAGCTGGCAGTCGCAGGGGTGACGGTTGTTTTTCATGCATGCTTGGGTCACAGGGATGGCGACTTTTGTCGCTATGTGGCATGCACTGGACTGAAGAAGGCAGATGGAGAGTTTGTATAAAGCATGGAGCGTTGAGGGTTTACTGGAGACTGTCCCAAGCCTGCCCTGGTAGCCGTGTGCAGACTCTGCAGCTGAGTGACAGGCTTTTCCAGCCCCCAGGCAACACCGGACAGCTTACTGGTCACCTTGGACTCACCCCAGAACCTGTCTATCCCATGACTTTCTCCTTGCCTCTTAAAAATGCCCGGCATCGTGTTTGGGCAGGTGTACAAAACCTTTGGAGGTGGGCTACGCTTGGAGGGTACAGGAAATTCATCCTGGGACTCTGTGGGTTGGAGGGAACTTGACTCCTGAGCTGGCCTCTCTGAGGACAGTCTTTGGAGATCTACCATGGCCTTGGTCCTCACAACCAGACGTCAAAGGTAACCCTGATGCTGGCTCTATGGTTTGTCTTCTTGCCATTGGAACTTCAAGTCAGTTCAGGAAAGGACTTCAGAAGGTCACCGGAACCAACCCAGACAGACATATCTTTTCCCTCTCTGAAGGTCTCCTCTAAGGGAGACGCCACTGATTCTCTTGGGAACCTTTCTCCCCTTGGACGAGAAGCTCCCCTTGAAAAGCCTTGAGGTGCAGGGGGCCTGTCGGGAACGTCCTGGCCTGTTCGGTCTGCCCTGAGCCCCCCTTATGAAGGCAATTGCATAGTGGGTATCAAATGCTGTAAAATAACCTCAGCTCACACTGTTTCCTAATAAATTATCCTACATAAACAATTGGACAATTGTATAAAGAGGCACTTACAAGACTATGTATAATAAAGAAAAATTATAAACGAGCCATGTGTCAACCACGGGAATTTACATGTATATTGGTAAATCCACACAGCAGAATACAGTGAACGCATCCATTAAAAAAAGAAAAAAAAAAAACTTGTACCCGGTCAGTGAGGCTCAGTGGCTGAACATCGACCCATGCACTAAGAGGTCGCAGGTTCGATTCCCAGTCAGGACACGTGCCCAGGTTGTGGGCCTGATCCCCAGTGGGGGGCATGCAGGAGGCGGCCAATCGGATGTTCTCTCTCATCGATGTTTCTGTCTCTCTCCCTCTCCCTTCCTCTCTCTCTAAAATCAATAAAGGAAATTAAAATAAAGTAGAATAAACTGCTGCCTGGTATCCATGGTGTGGGTGGACCACTTTTTCCCACCTAGCCACAGTCGATGGGTATTTAGGTTGTTCACCGCTTCTGACCAGTACAAACACCGGTGCAGTGAGAACACTAGTCGGTGCCTGTGGGCACGCAGGTGCACACTCATGTCTCCAGGGGAGACTCCAAAGTCAGGTCCATAGGCACACACACTTTCCGTAAAGGGATAACCCCAAAACACCCTCCAAAAGTGAGATCGCCTATCGATGTCCCCACCAATGGCATTTAAGATACCCGCCTCTCCAAGTCCTTGACAGCACAGGACATCATCGATCTTTTTCATTGTTGTGTGTATTACTTCCGTAATAAGGGAAACAGAGGGTTCTCGTAGGTCATCCCCTTTAACCCTTCCACCACCTGAACATCCTCCAAGGGGTCCGGCAGCCCTTCTTGCCCACCTCGAATGCCCGGGAACACAGCTTTGTACCCAGTGCCCTGGTGGCTGCTGTCGTTCTATTGTCACATCTAATGGCTGTGTGAGGAGGGCCGGTGGGGCCGTTGGTGAGAGGGACGGTCCCAGAGATGTAGGAACCATCTCCCATCACCAAACACTATTCACACACTATTGGCTCCACCTTCAAAGTAAATGTCACCGGTCCGCCTCGTCTGTCTTCATCACCACCCTCCAGACCTGGCCGCCCTCATCCATCTCATGAACCCTGGGGTTGTTTGTCATTGTCCCGCACTTCCACTCTTGTCAACCTTCCAGGTGGTTCTCCACCCAACAGAAATCTTTCTTGAACTGTAATCCAGATTACATGGCTCCCACGCTCAAAAGCCGCCCGCAGCTCCCTGCTGGACTGGGAATTACACTCCAGCCCCTTTCCTGGCCGCAGAGCCCTGCACCATCTGACCCTCCTGCTCTCTGACTCCATCTCGTCCACTCCCCCTTGCTCACGACAGTGCCCGCACCCCACGTGGACCCCCAGCTCTCCATGCCTTGCCCCGGCTGTGCCCCCCGCTGAGAACCTCCTTCTTCCCAGGCTGGCCCCTGCTCATCTTTCGGGTCTTGGCCTAAATGCCATGCAGTCTGAAATGGGTCCTCCCTTCCCCATCTTGTTCCAATTTTCCATCCTTTGCCTTCATAGCACCTGTCCCAACCGAAACCGAGAAGCGAATCTGTGTGGTTGGTCCAGGTCCATCTTCCCACCAGACAGAGCCCATGAGGACAGAGACCTGGCCACCTTTTCTGCCCTCTATCTCCAGCACCACACGCAGTGCCCGGCACACAGTAGGTGCTCAGTGAGGAATGAATCGATGAATGAGCGAGACATCCCAGGAAAGAGGGAGGAGAGGCCGCCTGCTCTGGGGAAGCCTTCGTCAGGTAGGAGCCCCGGGGCAGGGGTACCAGGAGATGCCAAGAAGATGAGCATCTAAGGGCGCCTTCCAACCTTTTGCTGTCTGTGATGCAATTCTTTCCGTGACCCCAAATCACAGTCAAAGCCTGTGCTGCTCGGGTGAGTGACACCTTGAGGAGGAGCTAAAGGGAGGGGCTGTGCCCGAGAATCCGTGGTGACTTGGGCCCGGTGGGGACACCACAGTGCCCTGGTGGGGAGAGTGGTCCCACGGGGCTAGAGGAATTTGGTGATTCCATTTTTCTGCCAGATTCACCATCTAAAATTTCAGAAGAATATTAGAAACAAGGCAGAAAGGACACAGGAAAAGGCTTCCTCCTTTGGGGAGGAAAGGGGGGATACAGGGACTGAGCCTGACCTTGGGACTCAGCTACGTCTGAGGTTGGCTGCAGGTCCTCCTCTGTGTCTCCATTCCCTCGTCTGTAGAGTGGGCATGACAGTCATTGTTTGCACCTGGTGTCGACACATCACACGAGATAACAACTCTCCACGGCGCTTGGCACTGGGTGCCACGCGTTCTGCCGTGTCTGCGGCATGTGGGGAGGGTGGGCGGGTCCAGTGCCAACAGCAGGCTCGTGTGCTTCCGTGTGTGGGGGTCAGCTTCCCGGACGGGTGACCTGAGCAGGTGCACAGGGCCCCGCGCTCAGGCGGGCCGTGAGCTTGGTAAACAACTCGGCTTTACTTTCACCGTTTTGAAATTCTGAATTTTTGAAGAAGGGACCCTGCATTTTCACTCTTTGCTGGGCTCCACAAATTAAATCGCGTAGCCAGATGTGTGTGTCTGAGAGAGGCAGAGGCAGAGGCAGGGAGACAGAGGAGGATGCTGCTGGGGGTGTTCAATGAAGAGACGTTAGCTGATGGCAAGGACACCTCTGCCAATACCCACCCCACTGCCCTCAGCCAATCCCACACGCCAACAAGCTGAGACTTCACTTGACAATAACCCCTCTCATCTCCAAAATCAACAACCAAAACAACCCCTCCTAGCCTTTGGGCTGTTACCCAGACACCCCCACACCCACAGGCCAAGGCCCAATACCTGCAGTGCCAGGTGTGGGCTCTCTGCAGATTTTCCCAAGGATTCAACCAGCCCCAAAGGCTGTTTGCTAGTCATCTCCACGCACAAGGCACGCCATCCGATCACTCCCCAAAGCGCTGCCCTGTGCGCCCTAAACCACGTCTTCACCACCCTGCTCTCCCTGCGCCCGGTGGGGAGGCCCTGGAGGCCAGGGTCCGGGCCAGCCTCCTCTCCATGTCCCTAAGGCTGGGGCCAGGGCTTAGCACACGGTAGGTCCTCAATACATGCTTGGTAAAGTCATTTACACACTCGTTCCACACACATGTATTATCTAGAGGTGGAGATGGTCACTGAAAGATGAACATCAAATAAAGCAACTCGGGAAGTCTACAGTCTGAGCAGGAACGTGAGCCTCAGGTTCGGACCCTCCCCACCGAGGCCATGACTTCTGCGGGCTGGGACCTCGCTGCTGAGAAGCAGGAGGAACTTCTGAAATTGCTGCTTCCTCTAGGTGCCAACCACCCGCGTGCCGTACAGTGGAGTGGGAGGGCCCTGGCCACGGGGAGACCTTGGGGGGCCACTCCTCTCCTGGACCCCGCTCCCCCTCGGCCAGGTGGACACCCTGGATTGGGCTGTGCAGTCCAATATTAGCCACTCCGTTGAAATGTGGCTAGTGAGACCTGAGAAACTGAATTTGAAATTTTACTCCTTTTTAATTAATTTACAAAATCGCTACACAAGTTCGTCTTTGGAGAATTTCTAAGTACATATGAAATATTAGGGGGACCGGAAAGTAATGTCGTTTCTGCGCATTTCGATATTCAGTTGTCATTTATCAGCTCATTGTGTACTTCAGAATTGTGCCAAAGACATTTTAAGGTTAGAATGACTTGTTTACTTGTAAATAATTAAATCTCAATATTTTTTTTTTGAAATTTATAGTGAAATGGCCAGCCAAATACCAGAAGAGGTACATATCTGGCATTGTATGCTTTTTGAGTTTCACAAGGGTAGTAACGCAACAGTTGCTGCCAAAAACATTTGCGAATGCCAAAGGTGGTTTTCTAAGTTCAAATCCGGTAATTTTGATCTTTCTGACTCGTATCGATCAGGAAGACCAACAGCTTTAGACAATGACATGTTAAGGGCGGAAGTGGAAGCAAATCCGTGTTAGACAATCGAGGAACTGTCAGACACTCTTAACCAACCTTGGTTGACCATCCAAGAACATTTGCAGCAGATTGGTAAAGTAAGCAGAGCAGGTGTTTGGGTCCCACATAATCTGTCTGAAGAAAACAAAGCTAACCGGTCCACCACATGCAATTTATTGCTTCAGCGGCACAATACAGAAGCGTTTTTTGATCGCTTGATCACTGGAGATGAAAAATGGGTCCTCTATGATAATCCAAAATGCAAAAGGCAGTGGATCTCTCCAAATGAATCGCCACAAAGTACAGCTAAACCAGGTTTACACCCCAAAAAGGCACTTTTGTGTGTTTGGTGGAGTATTGGCGGGGTCGTTGATTTTGAAGTGCTGAAACCTGGACAAACTGAATGCAGACCTTTACTGTGAACAATTGGATCGAGTATATCAATCTTTAATTGAAAAGTGCCCAGTGACTGTCACCAGAAAAGGCGTTATTCTGCAACATGATAATGGAAGACCGCACTGCGCAAGACGAACCCTGGAAAAAATTAATGAATTGCGGTGGGAGGTATTGCCTCACCCGCCATACTCGCCCGATATTGCACCATCGAATTTCCATTTATTCCTATCGCTACAACATTTTCTAAGTGGCAAGAAATTTGAAAATTTGGATGATGTCCAAAATGCCATCTCCAGATATTTTGCTCAAAAACCAATTGATTTTTATCGATCCGGCACTGAAAATTTGCACACTAGATGGCAAAAGGTTGTTGATAACGAGGGTGATTACATCATTGATTAAAAATAAAAACTTGTTAAAAATTTATCTGTTTGAATTAATGTCGTAAAAACACGACATTACTTTCAGGTCCCCCTAATAATTTGGGTATGGGAACCTATTTTCTTCCCTGGTAAATTGGGTGAAATCTCAACACTGGTCAAGTATTTCTGAGGAAAATTTAGATTTGGGGCTAAAATGTTCTTTATGTATAAAATACAGATTTCAAAGACTTAATATGAAAAAGAATGTAAAGTATCTCATTAATACTTATTATATTGATTATATATTGAAACGGTAATATTTTAGATGTAATAGGTTAAATAAAATATATTATTAAAATTAATTTCACCTGTTTCTTTTTGTCATTTTTTTTCTTTATTGATTTTAGAGAGAGAGGAAGGGAGAGGGGGAGAGAGATAGAAACATCAATGAGAGAGAACATCGATTGGCCGCCTCCTGCATGCCCCCCACTGGGGATCGGGCCCACAACCTGGGCATGTGTCCTGACCAGGAATCAAACCAGCGACCTCTTGGTGCATGGGTCGACGCTCAACCACTGAGCCACACTGGCCAGGCTCTTTGTCATTTTAATGTGGGTACTAGAAAATTTAAAGTTATATTTGTTGCCCCCATTCTACTTCTATTGTATGGCACTGGATTACGGAATCTCTTAAGGTACTTCCTTTTTTTAATATTCTGACATTCTATAAATCTACGTCCTTCTGATGCTGGGTCATTATTTAACTCTCTGGGTTTCCTTGTCTGGCGTTACACCCGTCCCGTTTTTGTGTTGGCACCTTGATTTTCCAAAGGAAAACTGCTTCAGGGAGACTAATCTTCACCCCCAGCGATAGGGCTCACATATGACCAAAGCCTGGCCAGCCATAGAAGAACACCCTCCCTCTGACCACAGTGATTGGTTCAGGCATGACACATGACCACCAGGCACGGCCAATGAGACTCCCTTGGACTGAAAGTTTGGAAATGAGCTGACTTTCCCGCTGGCGTTGCTAAGGGAGAAGGATGGAAGCCAGGCCTGCAGGCCGCCAGCTTGCCCTGCGAGAGAACAGCCCACCTGACAAGGACGCCAACACAGAGAATGAGAGACTCAAGAGTGAAGAGAGAGTCCAAGCCTTGCATCCGAAGCCAGGAACTATCCCTGGGCTTTTACAGAAGACAAAAAAAAAAAAAAAAATCCTTTTAGTTTAAGACAGTTCAAAGTGGAGTTCTGTCCCCTGAATCTTGACTAATACATGGACACGTGGTTATCCCCTTAATCCCAGCTCAAATGATCATGTTCAAACTCTGCTGGGCCTTCCACCCTCTCATCTCTGTGCACCTGGCCTTTCCCGTGCTCTCCCTCTGCCTTATCATTCTCCTGAGACTGTCCTGTGTGGCCACTCTCTCACCTGCCATCAGCAGGAACAGCTTGCAGGGACATGAACCAGCCCATTTGCCTTCCTGCATTTCCATATGCCATTCCAACTGCTTGGGAAATCCCCTCCCTCTCAGTCCTACCCCCACCCTCCCCACTACATGACGGGACTTGGCAAACATCTCATCATTCAAGCCTCAACTACTCTTTTCAGGGTCACCAATAACCTCTATGCTGCTAAACTCGGCGGTCACTTCTCTGTCGAGCTCCGTAACTTCTTGGCGACATTCCACACAACTGACTATTCCCACTTCTTGAGAGGTTTCTCTTGGTCTCCATAATAATGTACTCTCTTCCTTCTACCTCACTGACCACTCCTTCTCGATCTCTTCATTCATTCACTCACTCATTCATTCATTCATTCATTCATTCATTCATCCATCCATCCATCCATCCATCCATCCATTTTTTCATGTGTTCTGTCAACAATATTTAGTAAGAGCTCACTACTAGCCAAGCCCTAGGCCAGGCAGTCGTCCGTCAACAGAACAAAGCCCTGTGCATGGAGTCTACATTCTAGAGCCAGTCTTCCTCACTGATTCTCCACCTCTGCTCAACCTCTGAATGTCGGCGTGTGCTGAGGCTCATCTCAGGGTCCCCTCGTCGTTTCCGTCTTATCCATCTCATGGCTTCCGATTCCATCCATGTATTGATGATTCCCAAATGTCTGTCCCTAGGCCTGGCTGCTTCTCCTGCACTCCAGACTCGTCTATGCAACCGCCTACTTGACTCAATCACTTGGATATCTACAAGCTGTCTCCAGCTTAACATGTTGAAAACAGAAATATGCATTCCCCCACTCTCAGCCTAAACCTGTTTCTCCACCTGCCACTCTCCATCTCAGTGACTGGCACCGCCATCCACCCAGTTGCTCAGGCAAAGCCCTAGGAGTCGTCCTGATTCCTATCTCTTCTTTTCGCCTCACAACCGATCTATCAGCCAGTTCTGTCAGCTCTGCCTCCACAGTGTACACTCTGGAACTGTCCACTTCTCTGTTGGCTCCTGTCCCCTAGTCCAGGCCGCCATCATCCATCCCTGGACCACTAGAATGACCGCCTTTGGTTTCCCGACTTCCATGTATGCCCATCACCCCCATCTCGTCTTCACGCCATAGTTAGAATGATCTTTTCAAAATGTAAATCAGATCATGTCATCCCTCTGCCTAAAACCCTCCAGTAAAGAGCGTGGGAGAAGACATTTGCAACAGGTATGAAAAACAATGGATTAGCAACGCGAAAATATAAACAACTCCCACTAATCAATTCGAAAAAGACAGCCTTTAGAAAAACGGACGAGGAGCATGAACAGACAATTCACACGAGAAGAAACTCCAAGAGCCAATAAATACAAAATTACATGTTTAACCTCACCAGTAATCATGGAAATGCAAATTAAAACGAGTTACCACTTTACACCCAAAACATTGTCAAAAATTTAAAAGGCGGACAATATCAACCGTTGGCAAGGATACAAAGAAATGGGAACTTGCAGACGCGACTAGTGGTGATATAAATGAGCATGCCAACTTTAGAGAGCCATCTGGCAACTTCTTTTTTTTTTTTTTCTTTCTTGATTTGAGAGAGGAAGGGAGAAGGAGAGAGAGCTAGAAACATCGATAAGAGAGAACATCGATTGGCCGCCTCCTGCATGCCCCCCACTGGGGATCGGGCCCACAACCTGGGCATGTGCCCTGACCGGGAATCAAACCAGCGACCTCTTGGTGCATGGGTCAACGCTCAACCACTGAGCCACACCGGCCGAGGCAACTTCTTATAGTGTTGAAAATGAGCACAGCCTTCAACCCATTCAGCCCATACTTCAGAATCGGTTGTAATAGTGAAAAAACAAGATACAACCTAAATTCTATCAGTAGAGATATTGATGTATATGATGTCATGTATTACATGTATATGATGTCCATGTACATGTCATGCTACGTAGCAGTTGAAAGTAATTAGCTGAGTGGATTCAGCGTCTGTCAAGCACGGTCAAATGCAGAAAGGCAGCCACAAACAGGCATGTGCATGCTGGTCCCCTTGACCAACGTAAAATTCTCAACTTACAGAGAAAAATGACTTCCCATTACCCTCAGAGTAAATCCTCGTCTCTACCCTGGACCACGAGGTCTCTGTGACCTGGCTCTTGCCCGGCTCTGTCTCTATCTCATACCACACACGAAGCTCCAGCCACACCAGCCTTCCCCCAGGCATCCCTCAAACACCGATTTTCATGCCCACCTTAGGGCCTTTCTAGCAACTGTTCCGTCTGCCTGGCACCTCCCCTAACGCAGGCTCCCCATCACCTCCAGATATTCTGTGTGTTCATTGATTTGCCTGCTCATTTCTTTGTCTCTCCCCACTGGGTTCTAAGCTCTGGGAGAGACCTTGCCTTTCTTGTTCGGTGCTGCGTCACCAATAGATAGCATTTCATAAGAGCTCAATAAGTACTTGCTGATGAGTGAATGTCACTTCCTCCAGGAAGACTTTCCTGAATTTCTAGACTCAGAGACATTCCTTAACTCTGTATTTCTCCATCATCCTGGCTTGGCTCTCTCAGCAATTTGCCCACTGTGATTTAGGAACTCTCGATCTGGGGTTCTCGAAAGGATGGCAAGGGCCTCCCTAAACATCCTAACAGTATAGGCAAAATCTCATGGGCTTCCTACATTTTCTAGGGAGTTTTCATCATATTCTTAAAGGGGTCTATGCCACAGACACACAAAACATTTTTTTTTTTAATCCTCACCTGAGGATATTTTTCCCTCCATTTATCTTCAGATAGAGTGGAAGAGAGAGAGAAGAAGAGGAGAGAGAGAGAGAAACATCGATGTGAGAGAGACACATCAATTGGTTGCCTCCTGCACGACCCCGACCAGGGCCGCAGACAAACCCACAACCTAAGTGCGTGCCCTTGGCCAGAATCGAACCCCTGACTCTGGTCCGCAGGCTGACGCTCTAACCACTGAGCCAAATTGGCCAAGGCCGAAACATTTTTATAACACTGCTGTTTCAGTTGGGTTATACTGTGACCAGGTCCTCCCCACTGCAGGCTGCTTGAAGACAAGTCTGCTGTTGCTTTCCAAAATGCCAGCGCAGTGCCTGGCATGTAGTAGGAGAACTCAGTGACGGCTTGACTGAGTGACTAAGTGAATAGAGGCACGCTTTTGAACCTGGATACCAGGCTGATTTTTACTCTCAGAGCCCTTGGGAGCCTGAGACATCAGGACTGGAACAGACTGGAACAGACAGGGAGCAGAAAGCTGGCCTCAGAGGCAGGAAGACCAAGCCAGACAGGTGGGGCCCGGACCAGGCTCTGCTCTTGCTCATCCCGAGCCCAGAGGTGCTGATCCGTTACAGGCTTTTCATCCCCGATGCTGGCTGCGCCCTCCTCCTCCCTCCGCCTCACCCCGGAAGGGGAACCGGCTTTGGGACCAGAGGTGTATCAGCTAAGATCAATGCCCTCGTCAGGCTCAGGCAGCCCCATGGAAACCCCATAACAAGGCACCAAAACAGAGACCAAGCCCATTCTGGGAAAGTCAAGGGGCGAGAAGGGGTGCCTGTTCCACCAGAGACTTAGGAATCCAGAAATTCCGGCGAGGCCAACTGAGCAAGGGCCGTGGGACACGCGGCCTCATTCCATAGGAAGAAGAAACCCGAGCTCCGGGATCAGTCCCCATTTGCCATGGGCCAGAGTCTTTCTCCAAGGCCACCCTGCATGCCCCCAGGGGCAGGTCCTTTCTTGAGAAGTTCATGAGTGTAGTCCAAGCAGGCTGAGCCCTCAGCGATCATGGGGAATCTTTAACAATGCTCTTGGCTACCATTGACTGAGGTCTACCTTGTACCCAATCTACACTTTTACAGATGTAATCCTCACAATATACCTATGAGCTCCATTTAATAGAAGAGGAAACTGAGGCAGAAAAGGCCAAGTAGCTTCACAAAGCCCTTCGCCCAACAAGTGGCAGAGCTGAGATGCAAGCAGGTCACCTGACACCTATGCCCTTAACCTTCACTTTAGAGTTGCCAAGAATGGAGCCCAAACTTGGTTACACGAGGCTTCACCTGATTACATTCAGGTCTCACAGCCACCCTGGCAGGGGAATCACCACTACTTTCTCCATTTTAAAGATGAGCAAACAGAGACTCAGAGAGGCTAAGTAATCTGCCCAAGGTCACACAGCAAGGCAAGCAATGGCAGAGACCCACGCCTATCTGACTCAAACATCCTGGAACTGTTCGCCCTGTGAGGGCTGGGCTGCTGTGGCCACTCCCATCTCCCCACCTCTCCCCACTCCAAGTCCAGAGCGTAATGAAGTCATTCTTTAGGTTGAATTTCCAAGACACAAACCAGCACCTAAAACAATAACTGGTAAAAAGTCTGAGCTTGATGAATAAATGTATGAATGTATGAATGAATGAATGTATGAATGTGTGAGTGAATGAATGAATGAATGAATGAATGAATGAATGAACGAACGAACTACTAAAGCATAAATGAATGAATAAATTTCTCCTGACTACCGTCTCTTCTCTCAGAAGAGAGTCCGAGATTCCCTGCGGGACAGTCAGACCCAGGCACCCACCAAACATTCCCCCTCCGTGTCTGGAACCCTCCGTGATGAGGTAGAGAGGTGGGCTTCCACGTGCTCCTGGGGGACTCGCCTTGTCCACGGAGCACGCTGTACACACGTTCCTGTGATTCTCCCGCAGCCACCGTGAGAGATGTGCTGCTCTCCCAGTTTACGTGAGGAGCCTGCAGTGCAGAGAGGGCCGGTGAGCTGTCACACAGAACAAGTGACAGAGTGGGGGTCACGGCAGATCCCTCACCCCTCCTCCTCCGGCCTGTCCCTGTGTATGTCAGAGATGGAATTACAGGCTTGCCAGGGGTTAGTCCCAAATCCACAGGCCAACTGGTCAGGGAGCAGCACCCGGGTCCTCATTTAGAGGGAAATGAAATGGGGACAAGGATGTTCCAGGGGATGTGCGCAGGGGCCCCAGGCAGACAGCACCAGGCCAGGAGACTTCAGAGAGCTGCATGGCTGGCCCACAGGGGGTTCGGGCCAGAAACCAGGCAGAATCAGGGGCATCACCCAAAGTTGGCAAAACAGGCACAAGCCCGGCCAGAGACAGCCCCACGAACCTGGGGGCGGAATCAGCACTGGGCCCCCGCCTGCCCTCCTGCTCAACCCTCCTGGCAGGGCACAGGATCGTCACCGGGGACGCCAGATGCCAGATAATGGGCTGGGAGGGCAGAACCTCTCTGTCTAAGGGCTCGGAGCTGCATTGCCCGGCCCAGCCAGGCCCTCACCAGACAGCCAAGCACAATGGCTCTCTCAGGCAGGCAGACAATTCAGCCCTTTCAGGCTGAGGGCAGCCAGGCTGGCACCCCCTACCCCTCTGTGTCTCTCTGGCTCCCGTAAGTGAATCACTCAGAATGAATGGCTCTGGGAACAATGAATGGGAAGCAGGTTTGAGTTCTTCCTGAGCAAACAGAAAGCTGGATCCTAGGCTCACCCGTGCCACTGCTGCTGGAGACCTCTGCTGTGGATGTTCAGGGTCACGAGCCACCACCAACATGTCACAGAATTGTCACTGACTGTGACCATCAGAACCACGTTCAGAACATCATGGGTTGTTCGAGAGCTACGGATTGTTCTCACAGAGCCTCGGAAAGCCAGTGTCCCAGAACCATCCATCCTGAGCCTAGAGTCACCAGCTCAGGGAGTCACAGACTTGTAGGACCATCTTCTGTTTACCCACCTCTCCCTCAAGCCTTCAGTTGGCAGAACCCAGCTCTTTAGAGAGGGGAAAGGTCTTAGAGACCATCCTGTCTAAAGCTTCATTTTGTAGGCAGGGAAACTGAGTCAGCTCATCAAGGTCACAGAGCTAGGGCTAGGACACAGACCTCGCCACTCTGCACCCTCCCTCCACTTCCAAGCAAAATGGGCAAGGCCTGCGGCTGCCTGAGCTCCTGGACACTTGGCCCAGGAACCTGCCCTTAGGGATTGGCCTGGCCCCACTCTGAGGGATCACCTGATGCTGCCAGGGCACCTGTGGTCAAGCCCTTCCACTGTGTCAACATCTGAGGCTTTGTGAGCGCTGATGTCAGGATGATGTAGTTGGCAGGTCTAGACAGGCTTGGATTCTTTTAACCAATCCCTCGGTCCCCTGCCTAATAAGGGAGAACAGTGCATCCTCATGATTTTTACCTGAATGTATGCCCACTGGTGATCACACAGGGAGAGAGCCGGTCCTCCTGGGTTTCAGCCTGGGATGCCCATTGCCTCATCAGGGTCACTGCAGTTCACTGCCACACAAGGAAACCCAGCCTCACTTCCCAAGAACCCATCACATGCTAGGCTCAGAGGAGCTACTAAGAAAGAGGCTGGGCCCACCTCTGAAGCCCCTCTAGTCCACCGAGAGAGTCACATATGCATGTGACTACAAGTCAAGCGCAGTATGATCGCAATAAATACAGAAGAGACAGGAATTGAGGAAGGCTTTGTGAAAGGGGTAGCATTTAAACTGAGCCATCAGAGAGCTCTCTGCATCAATTCCTGACTTCTGCTCCTGGCTGTGTTGGACTAACAAGAACTAGGCTGACCTTCTCACCTTAAACACCTAGAAAAAGGAACAAAATAAAAACAAAAAACAGTTTTTCCAGCCAGTGTGGCTCAGTGGTTGAGCATCAACCCATGCACCAAGAGGTCGCCGGTTCAACTCCCAATCAGGGCACATGCCCGGGTTGTGGGCCAAACCCCCAGTGGGGGGCATGCAGGAGGCAGCCAATCAATGTTCTCTCTCATTGATGTTTCTATCTCTCTCTCCCTCTCCCTTTCTTTCTCTCTAAAAATAAAGAAAGAAAAAAACTGTTGGATACTGGAGTGCAGGGTTGCAGCTGGAACTTGTGTGTCAAAGTTCCAGAAAGAAGGAAGCAGTAAAGGAGCTCCAGAAATTTGCATGTGACTTTCCGGAGTTGTTGCTGAGTGCTAGGGTGAAATTCCACAAGACTGGGTGAAGAACAACTTAAAAGTGGCAAGCTGAACTATTCCCAAAGCTCACACCGGAGAGAGAACATTTGAATTATGACCAGCCTGAGTGGTGAGAAGTCATTGAAAACCTAGAACGTTCAGGGGAGACTTTGTAGAAGCCATGCCTTAGCTGTAAGCTGAGCTATGAGGGAGGGCTAGTCCAGACCAGTCATAGCAAAGCTTTAAAACATTCTTCAAAGGGATGAAGCTGACCTGCAAGTAACCTATCTACCTGTTCCAACAAAGCCCAACTTCTTTAAGGGAAGACAACAAAATTGAAACACTCAACTATGTAACACCCATGATGTCCGGCATCAAGTCAGAAAATACTATCTGTGCCAAGAGGCAAGAAAATGTGATTCATAATCAAAAGAAAAAGCAACCAAGAAATGAACCTAGAAATGACAGAGATGATGAAATTAGCATACCAAGATCTTAGATGTTGAAGTATTTTAAAAATATATAAGCATAATGAGGAGAAAAATGGAAGATATAAAAAAAAAATCAAGTGGAACTTTTAGAGGTAAAAGATACAATATCTAAAATTTAAAAATTTTTATTAGATGAGATTAACAGCAGATTAAACACTGCAGAAGAAAAGTAACTGACCCTGAAGGCGTAGCAATATAATCTGTCTAAAATGAAGCACAGGGAGAAAAAAAAGACTGGGAAAAAAATGAACAGAGCTTAGTGTGATATGCCATCAAATGGTCTAACATATGTATAATCGAAGGAGAGGAGAGAGAAAGGAAAAAATAACAGGAAATGTCTGTGAAGGAGTAATAGTTGTCAATTTTCTAAATTTGATTCAAAAAATATAAACCCACAGATCCAGAATCTCAATAAACCCCAAGGAGGATAAACATAAAAACCCCACACCAAGGTACATCATAATCAAATTGCTGAAAACCAGTGATAGCAAGAAAATCTTAAAAGCAAACAGAGAAAAAGACATGTTCCATGCAGAGGAGCAATGACAAGAATGAAAAGATTTTCCAACAGAAACTATGCCTGCCAGGAGACAATGGGCCCTCTCTAAAGCACTGAAAGAGAAAAACGCGTCAACCTGAAATTCTAGGTTTCCAGCAGTAATACCCTTTCAACAATGAAGGAGAAATAAAAACTTGTTCATTCAAACAAAAATGGAGAGAATGTGTCACCCTCAGAGCTGCACTATAAGAAATACAGGAAGTGTTTCAGGCGAAAGAAAAATTATACTGGATGGAAACTTGAGTCCACATAAAGGAATCAACATGTGAATAAATATAAAGGCATTTCTCCCTTGTCTGTCAACTTCTTTAAAAGATAAGCAAAAATAACAGTGTGTGCTGGGGTTTACACTATATGTAAAAGCCAAGGGTAAGACGACAATAGCACAGACAGGACAGAATGGGGAGTGGAAGTGTACTGTTATCACACGTTCCTTACATTACCTGTTGTAGTGGGTCTGGAGTGCGTCAACTCAGCGACGCTGGAACTCCATCTCCCAGAATTCCTTTCCCTGTGCAGTTCCAAGGTAGCATGGGTCACAGAGACATTGTGGGCAACATCTGGAAGGTGGAGTAGAGCAGTAGCTATGTGCTTTTTTGTTTTGAGTTTGTCTGTTTGTTGCTTCTTGTGTTTTGATCACTCGGAAAGTGACACCACGGACGCCGGGTGCAGCTCATACACTGTCGCTAAACTGCTGTGTCATACTGTCATCGTGAAGGCAGCAGCTGGCCCGCAGCCGCTGCTGGTCATCCTTCAGTTTCTCCGATCCCTGGCCCGGGTGTGTGTTCAGCTTCACGATGAAAAGCCCCAGATTTTCCTGTAGGTCATTCGCATCATTGAAGTTACTCTCTTGGAAAAGGTGAGCAAGGACCTGGGGCGCTGGTTTGTTTCTGCTCTTCTCCCACTTTAAAGCCGTCTCTTCTTCCCAGTTCCCTCCTTTCAGGCAGAAAAGGGCCTTTTATAAATTGTTTAGCCAGCTCCACAGAATTGTATAAGGTTACATTCTTATAATAGACCCATTTTATATATCACTCCCAGTGGTTCTGTTCCTTTGATCGAGCCCTGACTAACAAATATATAAAGTGGCATAATGTTATGTAAATACTATGTGATAAGCTAAAGATGCATATAATTAACCCTAAAGTAACCACTAAAAAAAAAAAAAAAAGGTGAAAATAAAGTGAAATCATAAAAATAATCCAAAAGAAGCCAGACAAAGGGAAATTAAGGAAAAAAGGGGAGATGGGACAAATAGAAAGCAAGTAGCAAGACAGCAGATTTAAATCCAGCCTGTCAATAATGACATCAAATGCAAATTTTTCTAAAAGCCCATTTAAAGGCACAGATTGTCAGATTGGATTTAAAAGGCAAGACCCAGCTGCATGCTTCCCACAAGAGACCCACTTTATTTATTTTTTTCCTTTATTGATTTCAGAGAGAGGAAGTGAGAGGGAGAGAGAGTTAGAAACATCGATGAGAGAGAACATCGATTGGCCGCCTCCTGCATGCCCCACACTGGGGATTGGGCCCACAACTTGGGCATGTGTCCTGACCGGGAATCAAACCGGCGACTTCCTGGTGCATGGGTCAACGCTCAACCACTGAGCCACACCGGCCGGACAGAAACCCACTTTAAATATAAAGAAACAGATCAAAGTAAAAAGACGGGAAAATATACAGTAGAAAACACTCATCATAAGAAAGCCGGAGTGGCTGTGTAGATTTCATACAAAGTGGACTTCAGAACAAGGGATACTGTCAGAGATTAAGAAGGATATTTATTAACGAGAAAGGGATCAAGTCATTAAGAGCATGTAACACTCCTAAATATGCATGCACCTAATAACAGAGCTTCAAAACACATGAAGCAAAAACAGACACACCTGCCAGGAGACATAGACAAACCCACAAGCAGAGCTGGGAATTCCAACACCCATAATTGATAGAACAAATAGACAGAAAGTCATCAAGGATATAGAAAATATGAACAGCACTGTCAATCACTCGGCCTAATTGACATTTATAGAATACCCCACCTAACAACAGAGTACACACTGTTTTCAAGGGCACGCCAAGGCACACCAAACGGTAGGCCATAAAACGTCTCACTCGATACCTTGAAAAGGATTGAAGTCATCACACTGATTCCGGAGAGAGAAAAAAGTAAGGGATGCACAAGTTTTCTTAAGCTCGAAGAGAGAAAAGAGGAACTTTCTGTACAATGCAAATGAGTCATCGTGAGCTGCTTACAAGTGACAGCCGTGTGTCTTAAACCCTAGACAGATAAGTCTTAAAACCTAACTCCTTTCAAACCAGGGCATGAATCAGAAGGGACTTCTAGGCCAGAACAGCGCATTGTTGAAGGTCCGGGTGAATGTTCAAAGGGAGGGTGCTGGTAATAGTGGCTTAAGTCAAGAAACAGGCCTATATATAGCTCGCTCCCCGAGTTCCTACACCTCCCCCTGGGTGTCCCACAGCCATGTCCATGCGTCCAAATCCAAGCCCACAGCATACGCCCAGCTCTCCCTGCCCCGCCGGAGCACGCCTCTTTATCCCTTCTTCTCACGACTGCGATTTCTTCTGAATTACCCATCGTGGTTAACAGCATCACTCAGAAAACCAAGTGCTGCCTCTCCTCCGGTTCCCCGCCAGCCAGTCGCTGCGTCCTACTGTCCTCTCCCTCGTTGATCTCTGGAGCCCATCTTTCCCCTCCCACCGTCGCTGCCGAGTCCAAGCCCTCTTCTCGTCTCCCACCTTGTTCGCTCCCTGCCCTCGCTGGCCCCAGGCCTCCTGCCTCACTCTGCCTCCTTCTGCCCTACGCCCTGCCTGCTAATGCAGTCTCAGTTTCCTTGTCTTTCATGTTTTAAAAATCACACAGTAATACCTATGTCTCATCAGAAAATACCTAATACAGGTGAGCAAAACCCAAAATATATTTCTTTTTTTAAAATGTTTATATATTGGCCCTGGCCAGTTTGGCTCAGCGGTTAGAGCGTCAGCCAGCAGACCAGAGAGTCCCAGGTTCGGTTCCCGCAAAGGGCACGTGCCTCAGTTGCGGTTTGTCCTCGGCCCCGGTTGGGGTCCTGTGGGTGGCAACCAGTCAATGTGTCTCTCTCACATCGGTGTTTCTCTCTCTCTCTTCCTCGCTCTCTCCCTTCCGCTCTATCTGAAGATAAATGCAAAAATGTCCTTGGGTGAGGATAAAAAAAAAAGATTATATATTGAATAGAGAAAGAGAGGAAAGGTGTGTGTGTGTGTGTGTGAGAGAGAGAGAGAGAGAGAAACACTGATTTGCTGTTCCACTTATTTATTCATTCATCAGTTGCTCCTTGTCTGTGCCCTGATCAGGATCAAACCCACAACCTTGCTGTATCAGGACGATGCTTAACCAACTGTGCTACCGGGCCGGGGCCCCAAATATATATTTTTTAATAATTAAAAAAATTTTTTTTCTTTACTGATGTTAGAGAGAGAGGAAGGGAGAGGGAGAAAGAGATAGAAACATCGATGAGAGAGAACATCGATTGGCTGCCTCCTGCATGCCCCCCACTGGGGATCGGGCCCACAACCTGGGCATGTGTCCTGACCTGGAATCGAACTGGCAACCTCTGGGTGCATGGGTCGATGCTCAACCACTGAGCCACACTGGCCGGGCCAAAATATATTTCTTAATAAATAGAAGTAAAAGCAATTGTAACTTCTCACTGGCCCCCTCCCCATGATAACCACGGTTAATATTTTAGATGACTAGCCTTCCAACTCTTTTTTAAACATTTATTTATATTCTTTGCAAAATGGGATTGCTCTGGATGTGCCGCTGGGGTGACCCGGATCACCTGGGACGGTCTCAGTTGGAGCGCTGAAGTCCCGAGTCCCAGGAGAGCACTCAGCCCTGGGCAGACTGGGTGCTCGGAGCCTTGCAACGTCTGTGTTCGTTTACCATATTCGCACATTGTGATGGTGATAACATACAAATATCTTTATTTTAAAGTCTGTAGCCCTGGCCGGTTTGGCTCAGTGGTTACAGCGTCAGCCTGCGGACCAGTGAGTCGTGGGTTTGATTCCAGTCAAGGGCACACACCTCGATTGCAGTTCGTCCCCGACCCTGGTCGGGTGGTGCAGGAGGCAACCAGTCGATGTGTCCCTCTCACGTCGATGTTTCTCTCTCTCCCTCTCTCCCTCCCTCCCACTCTATCTGATGATTAATAGAAAAAAAATATCCTTGGGTGAGGATTTAAAAAAAAAAAAAAGGACTGTAGGCATACCAACGTGTATATATGTCAAAATGATCTTTTAAAGGTGAAAACCCACTTTCTTCCACTTACCGTCCTGGGACGTACCCCACAGTGTGGAGCGGTGAGCCCAGAGCGGGGATGGGAGGAGCTGCCCGGGAAGACACATTGATGCAAAGGGGGAAAGTACCACAATTTACGTGTGTGCTGTGTCTCGTGTTCTAAACTGTTCTGTTGGGGAAAACTGGACAGCCACATGCGAAGGAATAAAACTGGACCCCTACCTTACACCATACACAAAAATGAACTCAAAGTGGATTAAACACGTGAACGTACGACTTGAAACCATAATACTCTTAAAGAAAAACACAGGTGCTACGCCCCTCGACATCAGTCTTGTTGATGTTTTTTTGGTAAAAACCATCTTCATCTACCACCTCCCCCAACCCCAGCAAGCCACACCGAACATGTCTGTTCCCCGAACACCCATATTCTTCTCCCTCCCAGGCCTTTGCACAAGCCTTCCCACCGCCAGAGTTTCCAGACACTCCACCCCTTCACCTCCTGGCTAATATGGACCTGTGCCCGGAGACCCAGATCAAGGGACACCTCTGCCAGGAAGCCTTCCTGGGCACACCACTCCCTCGGAGCCCATCCCATCCCGGCTGGGTGCTCCTCCTCCTCATTCCCATAGCGCCCTGTGCTTACCAGCACAACACTGACCACGTGATGTGTTACTGCCTGTTTATCCCGCCGTGACCTCCTCAAGGTTGGCATCGACCTTCAGATCTGAAGCCTGGTGGCTGCCCGGACCAGTGCCTACCACATAGTTGTTCCTTAGTAAGTGCTGAAAGAGTAAACAAACATTAGCTAACGTGTACACACACCTTGCAGACGCCGGCACTGGTTGAAGGACTTTGCATAAATAAGCACCTTTAACACAGAAATCGCTCCACGAAGGCAGGTGCTTCTGTGGTCTCCATTTTACAGATGAGGAAACAGAGGCCCTGAGAAGTCAAGTTCTGCTGAGATCACATAACTAATCATTGTCTGAGCCAGGATTTGAACCCAAGCAACTCAGCTTCAGAATCCAGACGATCAATCACTATGTGAATCCCTCAGTGAAAGAATGAATGAACACACGGAGGGAAATAGGAGCAAACGAATAAACAGTTAAACAAAGGAATGAGTAAGTAAGTGTGCAGCGGCCTGGCATCGTGGGACCATGCCCAGCCCGCTCTGTAGGCAGCAACCAACTGCTCTATCTGTAAGACGCCTTTGTCATTTTCCAACTTGTGCCATTTAAAAATATTTAATTGGTGATTAAGAAGGTGCCCAAAGCTCGGCCCCTTCCTCCTCGCCTTTTTACTGGCACCAACCAAACCATCCCATCTTCACGCCCTCTCTGCACCAGCGTGCAGGCTACCGAGCTCAGCACCGTAGGACGGTGGAGTGTTAGAGCTGAAGGAACCCTTAGACACACTGAGAGATCATGCCGTCCAACCCTCCATTTTGTAGATGGGAAAACTGAGGCCCAGAGAGGCAAAGCGACTTGTCCAAGGTCACACAGGTTAGTGGCAGAGCTGAGAGGGAGCCTAGCCTCCCGGCTTCCAGTCTGTCTCCTTACCCACCTCTTCGCTTTAGCCTTGCCCATCAAAAGCCATCTGGAGCAAAGGCACAAAAGACAGCTTTAATGATTTCTCAAAGGCAGGTGCTACCCCAAATCTGCTTCAGTGTTGATTGCAAAAGGTCTTAGAAATAAGGGAGGTGAGAAATGCCGAGTGGAAGCCCTGTGACTCCTCGGGGCAGAGAAGTAACTGATACCATCGCGGTGACTCACCAGGTGCAAGGTGCCTCCTTGCATTACTCCACTTACTCCTCCCAGCAGGTCATCAGCCCCATTTCACAGATGAGCACACTGAAGCTCAGACAGGTAAAGAGAGTGACCGGCTCATCCGACTGTCCTAGAACCGTCCCTGTTTCAAACCTGAAAGCCCTGTGCCTCGGGAACCCTTCAGTCCCAGGCACACCAGGGCAGTCGGTCACCTGGAGGCAAGGTACCTGCCCAAGGGCTAGATCCCAGAGACTCGGCCAATTCCCCTGCCCTTGTCTACCCCAGGGTGCTGCCCCTCCCAGTAAAGAGAGAAACTTGAGAGGAGGAATAAGCAGATAAACAGGCAGGCTGGGGTGGGGGTGGGAGCTGGGGGCGGGTGGGCACAGAGGGCCAGCTCTGAAGGCCGGTGAGCCCCGGGTCACTGCAGCCAAGCCGAAGTCTTGGAGGTAGGGCTCCGCTGGGTGTCATGCCAGGGAAGGACAAACAGGCTGGTCTATTCTCGCCTTGTCCCAGGAGGAGTCTGTTCCCCCTGTTATCTCAGCCAGGTCTCTGGGTTCTCGCCAGGCAGTGCAGGGGCTGAAGCTCTGAGGTTCTCACAGAAGCCGTGTCCCTGGGGCCCTGGCTCACTCCCGTCTGGAAGCCTGGCCGGGGGATGGGGAGACGTGTGAGAGCCACAGGGCAGGGCCCCCACCCCCGGACGCCGCTGGGAGACCAGCCCCCGAGCTCAGACACTGGATTTCCATGTGTCCTGGGAAGGAGGCTCCTCTGTTTACCCACCTCTCCCTCAAACTCTCCAGATAGGGAGCATCACCTCCACCTCACAGGAGAGAACGCTTCCCTTGATGAGGTCACACAGCGTGTCGGTGACACAGCGTCTGAAGGGCAGAGCTGTGACCTCCATTCTCCTGCCTCCCCAGCCCGGGTGCTTCCCTCCTCACGAGGCTGTAAAATGATGACACAGAGATAGGCCGTGTCCTCGGTGCGTGTCTGGGTGACACTGGTTTCCCACAGCACACCTGTCTGCACACTCCCCTCGCCCTCCCCCACCCGGGCGACACCTGCAGTCATCCTGCCTGGGCCTGGGCTGGGCGAGGGCTGGCTCTGGCACCCACGCGGCCCGTGCCCTGCTTCCACGCCGTCTGGATTGTAACCGACACTGTCGGTCTCCCCCCTGCACTAGGCTCCGAGGGGCAGGGATGGCCCCCCATCCCCAGCACTGATACGGTCCGTTAATTCTCAGGGCGTCTTTTAAAAAAATTTTTTTTTTCTTTATTGATTTTAGAGAGAAAGAAAGGGAGAGGGAGAGAGAGATAGAAACATCGATGAGAGAGAACATTGACTGGCCGCCTCCTGCGTGCCCCCCACTGGGGATCGGGCCCACAACCTGGGCATGTGTCCCAAGGCGTCCTTAGCTCTTCCTCAATCAGGGGGGTCCTGAGCGCAAGAGCCCACTTGTCTCCCAGCAGTTGCCTCTGCCCCGCCCACTCACCCCATGATCCCATTGACCTTCACCTGTCACCTCACTTCTCACAGCGGGGTCCCTGGACCAGCAGCAGCAGTACTGCCAGGAGTCTGCTGGAAATTCAGACGCTCGAGCCCTGCCCCGGAGCAAAGGCCTGGCAACGTCAGAGACCACTGTGCGCTCGCACCTGAACCTGCGACAAACCTCGTGTGCGGCTGTCCCCTCCCCCATTACTACGGATGAAGCTGGGTCGGGGGAGGGGAAATGACTTTCTCCAGGTCGGACACCCAGAAACGGTGGAGGTGGGATTCAAAGCTACAGTCCATCTCCCTCCAACCTGACGGAAGCTGGAGCTGGTACTCCCCGCGGTGGGAGGAGGCGCGACACCCGCCTGCCTGAGCATCTCTCCGCACAGCGCCCTCTCCCTGCCTTATCCCAGGGAACCTTCCCGACCCCCTTATGGAGTAGGGATTGATGCTCTCATTTTACAGCCGGGGAGGGACGTGCCCAAGGCCCGCAGCAGTGGACACTGGCTGTCACGCTGTGCTAGGTCACTGCTTCCGCTCCGCCGGTGCTCTCTCCCACCTGAGAGGTGTGACCTTGGGCCATAATTCGGGTAAATCATTATCCAACTCTGACCCAAACACACATGCCAATGAGTGGCAATCAGCTAGTGATGTGTGATGCCACCCCCCAACTATTTCCATCGGTTAGCAGAGGCCAAGAATTCCCGAGATGGCCTTCCTGCATTCCTAAGCTCCAGGTCCTCCCCGCCCACTCGGGTGTGAGCCCCTCCAGCAGCCTGGGATCCGAGGGCACGCACTCCGCCCTGTTGATGAAGCAAGAATCCAACCCAGGAGTCCCGTTCCCGGGACTTCCCTGTTCCTCCTGGCTTGAGCTCTTAGCCGATGACTCACCTCTCTGAGCCTCAGCTTCCCTGTCTCTGAAATGGGTGGGTGATAACCTGACCGCCCAGGGTGTTTGGGAGACGTATTCGGGGTGATGGAAGTGGCTGGGGGAGGGGTCTCCACAGTTCTCACTGCTCAGAATCAAAACGCAGCTTGGGGCTGCCTGATGGGCTGTCCAGCGAGTGGACAGTGCACAGACAACAATCATATGGACGGCTCGCAGGGGAAGTCGTCATCTGGAAGAGGGGGACAGTGGGGTCCGGGCAGTGGCGTGGGTGTGAGCGCCCTGTGAGGAGGTGCCCCTGCGTGAGGTGGGTGGCGCAGTCTGCAGGGACCGAGGCGTGAACAGTGAGCGTGACCTCTTGCTCTCTGCTGAGAACACAGCGCCGTGGGCCCCCCACGGGAGCGCTTTGGAAACAGCTCTGGGCATGGATCTCCACATTCCTACAGACAGCGCTGGCCAGGACACGTCAGTGACTTCAAGGACAAAAGACACAGCGGGGTGAAAAAAAGAATGAATGAGAAGGAGCTGGTGGTGAAAGTAGTGGGGTTTTGTGAGCCCTTGGGACGTGGGAGTGACACTCAGACTCCCAGGCTCACCCGGGGAAGGTTTTGCAGGGACCAGCCATCCAGAGGAGCAGCTGGCACCAGACCCCCCGAGACCTGGGTGGGTGCTGTTAACACGAGCCCATTTATACAAAGGCTGGAGAAATGGAGAAGGGAGCATATTGAAGGAGGGTCCCTGGGCACACAGCGGGCAGAGCCCGGCTTCCGGCCAGGGCCACGAGCCCTGGCACCTGTACGCACCCCACTTACCCTCTCCCAGGCCTGCACACAGGGCAAAAGGCATGCCCAGGGGGCCCCAGTAAAGCCCTTATGAAGTGAAAACTGACTCATGAGTCAGCCCAAGGCCTGGCCGAGCAGCCATTCATCGCGAAGGTATTTTCTTTTCAGCTCCTTTCTGCAAAACCTCTCACTGCCTCGGAGCTGAGGTCATCGCTGGTAAACACGCTGCCTGGCGGTCAATTTCCTCGGAACTCTTTGCTTCTGTTCAACCCGCCAACCCGCCAGGGAAGCTGGCAGCCTCGAGAAGTACAAAGGGCACTGGGCTGAATCCCAGCTCTGCCCCTTCCCAGCTTGGCCAATGCAAGTCACATCTCAGGACCTTGGTTTCTCTGTCTGTCAAATGAAGTCACTGCCACCGAAAGGGTTCTGAAGAAAGACACAGCCCTGCACACTCATCAGTCCACAAATATTTGTTGAGTACATACGACGGGCAAGCACTATGCTGGACACAATGGGAATGATGGTAAAGAAACACATGTGTGCACAGGCACACGTTCTTGCACACACACACACTCACACGCACACACACTCACGGTCCCCACTCCCTGCCCTTAGAAGGCTCCCATTCTAGTAGGGAAGATAGACCTACATCAAGTGATCTGGTGCTATAACAGCCGTGACAGGTGTCTGACCCAGTTGGGGTGGGCAGGGATGGCAGGAGCAGGTCGGGGGACCCCCGAAGAGTGGCCCTGAGTGAGAGACGGAGATGTCAGCAGGCATCACGCAGGCAGAAAGATGCTGTGAGCGAGGCCCCTGCAGAGAGACAGGTCCTGTCTTGTCCCAGGCAAGGGGAAAGGTCAGCGTGCTGGGGGGGGGGGGGGGGAGGCGTGCCCATGGCGGGGCTGCAGACGCAGGAAGGGCAGGAATGGGCACTGAGCCTGCAGCCCCCAGGGCAGTTCCCCGCTCTGAAAATCCAGGCCAGATGTTCCCCGACATGTTCAAGGGGCTTTGCGGAGACATTATGAAATATCAATGGGTTCAGCTTCACTTTGGGCTAAATCAGAGACTCTAGTGTGGTGTCGACAAAAGGCTGTAATAGGGGAAAACACAACTGAAAATATTCCATCCTTCAGCTCTGTTTTTCTGTGATTGGAAAAGCACAGTACCGTGGTTTGACATCAGCGCAGTGCACAGAGCAAGTCTCTCAGGGGAGGCCGGTGTGGGCCCCGCTGCACCCAGCACCACCTGCCCCAGAGCTGAGCGTGCACAGGGCCACCGGCGGGAGCTGAGGAAGGCAGTGGGGTCCGCGGATGGTGGCGATCCCGTCATTTCGTTCTGGGAGCAGAAGAAAGTTCAGGTGCGGAATCCCGGTGATTCAGTCTTTGTGTTATGAAGAAGACTAGAAGACACCATGAGCGCTGAGCTCCTTGACATGGGCCCCTGGGATGATTTCAGGGGGTTTCACACTAAAAGCAAAGGCAGCAAAAGGAGAAATAAGCACGTGGACGACATGCAACTCAAAAGCCGCTGCTCAGCCAAGGGAACCAGCAGCCAAACGAAGGCCACACTGTGGAAAGGGAGGAAATATCTGCAAATTACATGATTTCCGATAAGGGGTGAATACCTAAACTATATTAGTAACACACAAAACCGAAGAGCAAAACACCAAGTTGATTTCAAAATGGGCAGAGGAGCTGAACAGACCTTTTAGACACATTTGAAAAGATGCTCACATCACAAACCATCAGGAAAATGCACGTCAAAGCTACCATGAGCCCGGCCGGTGCGGCTCAGGGGACTGAGCGGCGTCCCATGGACTGAGAGGTCTCGGTTCGATTCCCCGCCAGGGCACATGCCTGGGTTGCGGGCTCGACCCCCTATAGGGGGCGTGCAGGAGGCAGCCGGTCGATGTTACACTTTCACATGGATGTTTCTCTCTCTCTCTCTCCCTTCCTCTCTCTCTGTAAAATTCAATAAGCTATTGTTGTTTTTTTTAAAGTTGACCTACAAGGAGGGAAATGAGGACATTTCCCCCTCCTCAATATAGTTCCTTGAAATAAGAATAGTCATCCAAAATCATTCCTCCTGGGAACAGGAATGGAGGAAGGAAGGAAGAGGAAAAGGATGTCCTCAAGCACTCTGAGCGCCCGCTCCGTGCCCAGCCCGTGCGGAGCCTGGGCCACCCAGAGCGTAGCAAGCTGGGCACTGAGTTATGAGCAGATGGTAACAAAACAAGACAGACACACGGACGAGGGCTCCAACGTGAGGCGAGCAATCAGCAGTGGGAAGAGGCTGACCAGGGCACGAGGTCCACAGATGACCCCCGGGACTGTGCCAGTCCAGTGTCTGGACACTTGTGACCTGACTTCCAACCTCGCTTCTCCTGATTCCTCCCTCGGCCAAGTTCCCGTTCCTCCTGGAGCTTCCGTCTTCTTGGCTGTGATATGGGCCCCCAGTAAGGAGTCTGCGTGAGATGAGCTGGGCCAGGAACTCAGCCCACGGTGCAGCCCTCAGGGGTGGGGGGCGCCGGGGAGGCTTCTCCCGTGGGGTTGGCACGAGTCCTTGGGAGCAAGGGCAGGACTGAGCAGGTGCTGCCCAGCGCCACGGAGGACGCTCCACACACAGGTAAGGCCGGTGCGTCCTCGGTGGTGGTGAAGAGCAATTTGCTTTCAATGAGGGCTGACCGTAGACGCAGCCGTTCACGCTCTGTGACCGCCTACCTCCGTGCATTCAAACGTCAGCCAAGACTTGGGTTAAATTAAGGTCACCAGGAAATGATTTCTTTCCCATGCTTCACACTTCGCTGAAAACCCATAAAACAATTCATGCACCATTAGGGATGGGTGTAGGGCCCAAGGCTGCCCTCTAACCAAGAAAGGAAACGGCAGGCGGATGCTGGAGAATCCGGGCCGACGCATTCACGCAGCAAGAAGCCGTGACAGGCACAGGCGGACAGTGACCGCACACGGCACGTGCTCTGGGACCCGCCCCCTCGGCCTGCTGCTCAGAGTCGCAGAAAACGGCGGAAAGGAACACAGAGGTTGCCATCTGGATTTTTTTAATCCTCACTTGAGGATGTGTTCACTGATTTTAGAGAGAGGAAGGGAGAGAGGGGGAGAGAGAAACATTGATCAGTTGCCTCCCATACACATCCTGACCAGGGATCGAACCCGCAACCTAGGTATGTGCCCTGACCAGGAATCAAACCTGCCACCTTTTGGTGTACGGGACGATGCTCCAACCAGGAGCCACCGGCCAGGACACCCTCTGGCAGCTTTTGCCCACAACCTTTCTGTTCCAGGACGGAGGGGATTTGACAGTGGCTTTTGGGAGACAATCATCTCCCCATTTGAAGCCTCTTTCCCAAAGGGGTCGTCTGTGGTTCTGACAAATGGTTGGGCTACACGCTGTTCGCAGGAGAGTGGTTTCTGTTAGTAACAATGGCAGAAATGCCGCGTCCAACCACAGAATGGTTCAACGGAGTTCGGCACAGACATAATCTCCTAGTTCTGGTTTGCGGGGTTTTCTGATACTGACATGGTAAACTGTTTGTCCTGAAAATACTCTGTGGGGGGTATACAAAGTGACATAGTTATAACATGACTCTGAAGGTGTGTTTCCAACATCTGTGTAAGGGGCCCGTGTCGTCCAGCCTTGTGTTGGAACTCACTGGTTTTCTATTTGCCCCTTAGACCGGCGATTTGCTACCTTTTTCATCTCATGGCACATGAACCAATTACTAAAATTCTGTGGCACACCAAAAATATATTTTTTTCCAATATGAGAAAAAATAGGCATAAATAGGTATAATTCATTCATGCCGGACGGCTATTGTTGTGTTGGCTGTTGTCATTTCTTTATCTGGCAGTCTAAGGGAAAAGAGGTCAGGTGCTGCATGTTTTAAAATTCTTGCGTACACCAGTTGAAAATCACTGGGTTAGACTGTAAGCTCCCAGGGGACCCAAGAGTAAACCTGTCACCGTATTGGAAAAAAGAATGAATGGGTGTGTGGATTATTTGAGAATCTGAATAGTTCATTTAAAAATAATAGTAACAGCTCTGGACGATTTGGCTCAACAGTTAGAGCATCGGCCTGCAGACTGAAGGGTTGTGGGTTCAATTCCCGGTCAAGGGCACATACCTGGTTTGCAGGTTCAATCCCTGGCTCTGGTTGGGGTCGTGCAGGAGGCAACCAATCGATATGTCTCTCTCACATCGATGTCTCTCTCTCTCTCTCTCCCTCCCTCCCTTCGTCTCTATCTAAAAAAATCAATGGAAAAATATCCCCGGGTGAGGATTAACAACAACTTAACAGGAGTGTCCCAGCCCAGTCAAGCTAAGACCAAGAACGAGCCTGCGATCTGACGAAGTCAGGTTTAGCCACCACCGCGACGAGGAAGAGCACCCACCGCAAGAACCAAACGAGGGACAGGGTCACGGGCACCTCAGAGTTACATAATGTTATGAACCAATGTCATCCCCATCCACTTGTTTGTTTTTTTTAAGTTAGAAAAATAAATAAAAATATCACAGCCACCCTCGCAGGCGTGAAGTGGTACCTCAGCCACAAAAAGGAATAAAGTTCTGCAACACTCACAGCATGGACGAACCTTGAAAACACTATGCTGAGTGAAATGAGCTAAACACAAAGGGCAAATATTGTGTGATTCTATCTTTATGAAATATCTAGAACAGGCAACTCCATAGAGACAGAATGCAGGTCAGAAGTTACCAGGGGTTGGGTGGGGATGGGAATTTATTGCTTAATGGTTACAGGGGTGATGAACACACTTTGGAAATGGATGGTGGTGTTGATTGCACAATATCATGAATATATTAATAACACTGAATTGTACACTCAGAAGTGGTTACAATGGCAAAGTTTACGTTATATATCTTTTACCACAATACAAATGTAAAAAAAAAGACATAAAAAAGATCTAGATGAAATCCCAACAAGAGACAATACTCAATCCACTGTTAATTAACCTAGAAAAGAGAAATAAAAATTTCAAACTGGAACTCAAAAAATAAAAAAGATAGAGTTACTATAGAACTTTGGAGAAAGAGTGGAGTCCAGATGGAATTTCTTTCTTTTTTTTTTTTTTTCTTTCTTGATTTTAGAGAGAGAGGAAGGGAGAGGGAGAGAGAGAGAGAAACATCGATGAAAGAGAACATCGACTGGCTGCCTCCTGCACGCCCCCACTGGGGATCAGGCCCACAACCTGGGCATGTGCCCTGACCGGAATCGAACTGGTGACCTCTCGGTGCATGGGTCGACGCTCAGCCACTGAGCCACACCGGCCGGGCTCCAGGTGGAATTTAATTGAAGCGTGTTTAAGCCTCAAAGCAAAGCAGGACGTGCATCCAAGGGGACTGCCATCAGGTCTGGGCTGCAGAGTGGACACAGAGGCCTCTCTCCTGGAAACCCGAGTGACGATGGACACAGAATGCTAACTTCAGAAGTCCCCCCCCCCCCCCCCCCCGATGCCCTGCGCTTGGGCTGCAGACGGGCTGCTTCTCTGTGTGAGTGACTTCGACCCTCGGGGCAAGAGCGGGGTGTTTCATTCTTACATTCCACCCCTCTCCAAAATTCCTACTGGAAACATTTCAAGCACCAACATTTCTTATAGTTTGAGACAGCTAAGTTTCCCAGTGAGTGAGAAAGCAGTCGTCACCAGCCCTGGCTGGTTTGGCTCAGCAGTGAGAGTGTCGGCCCAGGGACCAAAAGGTCGAGGTTCAATTCCCTGTCAAGGGCACGTGCCTGGGTTGCAGGTTTGATCCAGGTTCTATCCCCAGCCCTGGTCATGTGTCTGTCTCACAGCGATGTTTCCCTCTCTCTCTCCCTCCCTCCATTCCACTCTATCTAAAATTCAACGGGAGCCCTGGTCGGTTTGGCTCAGTGGTTAGAGTATCGGCCCACGGACCAGAGAGTCCCGGGTTCGGTTCCCGCTAAGGGCACGTACCTCGGTTGCAGTTTGTCCCTGGCCCCGGTTGGGGTCGTGTGGGTGGCAACCAGTTAATGTATCTCTCTCACATCAATGCTTCTCTCTCTCTCTTCCTCCCTCTCTCTCTCCTGCTCTATCTGAAGATAAATGCAAAAATGTCCTCAGGTGAGGATAAAAAAATAAATAAATAAATAAATAAATAAATAAATAAATAAATAAATAAATAAATAAAATTCAATGGGAAATATCCTGGGGTGAGGATTAACAAAAAAAGGCGTCTTCGCCTAAAACAGTGAGTTGTTCTGATGTCGTACAGCAGCACTGTGTCTGCAGCAGGAGGACACTGCTTCCTGGTCACTGGGCAGAGGGCCTGGTCCATGTCTGTCATTCCAGGCTGACTTATAGCCCGTCAGAGGTGCGCTTCCCCAGCGCAAGCTAATCCTTACTTTCTCAGCTAGAACGTGGGACATGAATGAACATTTCTATTTATAAAGTGCTTACAACAATTCCTGACAAACAATTCATATAAACTATAATTTCATATTATGTAGAACATAAATTAATGTAATTGAATATAATACATTAAATGTTATATAATTAATGGCAATGTTAATTAATTAATTAAAATGATAAGGGCTGTGGTTCAATGGAAGGAGGAGAAAGGGATTTTTTCCCCCTTCCCTCCAAGCAAGACTAGGGAATTAAAAACTGTCTCAGGACTCAGATCGCAGAAATGGCAAAGCTAGGTTAAGAAAGACACTGAGTGCTGGTTTCAGGCATGCTACGGGAGAGGGGAAGGATTCATTGTGTCGCCTTGTGCTCGGAGCAACCTCGTTTGCCCTAGAGGCTGAGCACTGCACTCCCCTTTTACCCACGAAGGGAGGTTCAGGGTCTAGCCTAAACCCATCCCGCTCGTGAGTGGTGGAGGAAGATCCAAGCCCAGCCACAACGAGGCGCGTGACCATCTGCAAGTCGCTGATGCTCTGGGAGCCCCTGCTCTTCCCTTTGTGACAGAGGAGACTCAACAAAACAATTTTTAAAGTTCCTTCTCATGCCAAGGTTCTCTCTATAATTAAAACTCAGTGGTGACCCCCTCAAAAAAGACCATATTGAAAAGACAATGGTACAAGGATACTCATCATGCATTCTTTATAACATCAAAGATGGGAACTAACCTAAACTGAACAATAGGGTAAGATTAAATAAATTACATTATAGCCATGCAGTGGAATACCATGCAGTCATTACAAATGATGTTGCTGAAGAATATTATGAACATAAAAGATATTCATGATATTTTTTGTATTTCATAATATTTTGTGGGAAAAGACAGCTTAAAAACAGTACATAATGCCCGGCCAGTGCGGCTCAGTGGTTGAGCGTCGACCCATGCACCAAGAGGTTGCTGGTTCGATTCCCGGTCAGGGCACATGCCCAGGTTGTGGGCCAAATCCCCAGTGGGGGGCATGCAGGAGGTGGCCAATCAATGTTCTCTCTCATTGATATTTCTATCTCTCTCTCCCTCTCCCTTCCTCTCTCTCTAAAATCAATAAAGAAAAAAATTTTTAAACAGTGTATATCATTTATAGATTTAATGCAATTTTGATAGGGATCAAAATTCCATTTTTTTCAGAAAAAGAAAAATTCATTCTCAAATTTTTTTGTTTTGTTTTGTTTTGTTTTTATCCTCACCCGAGGACATTTTTCCATTTTTTGTTCAGATAGAGTGGGAGGGAGAGAGAGTAAGAGAGAGAGAGAGAGAGAAACATCGATGTGAAAGGGACACATTGAGTGGCTGCCTCCCACATGACCAACCAGGGCCGGGGACAAATTGCAACCGAGGCACGTGCCCTTAGCGGGAACCAAACCCGGGTCTCTCTGGACCGCAGGCCGACACTCTAACCGCTGAGCCAAACCGGCCAGGGCCATTCTCAAATTTATATGAAATCTTAAGAAACCCTGAATAGCTAAGACAATCTTGACAAAGAAGTACAAAGTTTGAAGTCTCACACTTCCTGATTTTAAAACATACTATAAAGCTATGATAATCAAAAGAGCATGATGCTGGAATAAAGACAGACATACAAACCAATGGAATAGAATAGAAAACACAAAAATAAACCCTCACATATGTGGTCAAATAATCTTCAACACGGGCGCCAAGACCATTGACTAAGGAGAGTGCAGTCTTTCAGCACACTGTACTGGGAAACGTGGAGGCTCACCTGCAGAAAAAATGAAGTTAGACCTTTCCTTACACCAGATACTAGATTTAACTGAACATGGTCCCAGAGCTAAACGTAAGAGTTAAAACTATAAAAATCCTAGAAGGAAACAGGGGGGGAAAGCTTCATGACCCTGGATTTGGCAATGATTTCATAGACATTATGCCAAAAACAGGCAAAGAAAAAATAGTTGTCAGACTGCATCAAATTTTTGTACATCTAAGGACACTATCAACAGAGTGAAAAGGCAATACATGGAACGGGAGAAAATATTTGCAACTCATAAATCTAATAAGGCATTAATATCTAGAATATATAAAGAATTACAAGTCAACAACAACAACAAAACACAAACAACCTGATTTTACAAATGGGCAAAAGATTTGAATAGATATTTCCCCAAAGAAGATATGAAAATAGCCAATATGCACACAAAAAGATGCTCAGTATCACTAACCATTAGGGAAATACAAGTCAAAACCATAATGAGATACCACTGCACACCCACTAGGATTGCTACTATCATAAAACAAACAACAAATAACAAGTGTTGGGGAGGGTGTGGAGAAATCGAAACCTTTGTGCACCGCTGGTGTAGGCAGTAGGGGACACTGTGTGTGGAAAACAGTATGGAAATTCCTCAGAAAACTGAACAGAATTACCATGTGATCCAGCAGTTTCACTTTGGGGTATACACCCAAAAGAATTGGACCAGATATATGGACACCCATGTTCATGGCAGCCTTATTCACACTAGCCAAAGGTGAAACAACCCCAATGTAAAACAATCCAAAGTAAATGGGTAAACCAAATGTGGCATACATAAGATGGAGCATTATTCAGCCTAAACAGGATGGAAATTCTGATGTTCCAACATGAATGAACCCTGAGGACATTACGCTAAGTGAAATAAGCCAGACACAAAAGGACAAACAGTGCACGATTCCACTTACATGCGGTAGCTAGAGTAGTCCAATTCATAGTCAGAAAGCAGGAATGTTGTTTAATTGGTACAGTTTCTGTGGGGAAAATGAAAGTGTTCTGGAGATGGGTGGTGGTGATGGTTGCATAATGATGTGAATGTACTTAATGCCACAGAACTGTACACTTACATGTGGTTAAAATGGCAAATTTTATGTTATATATATTTTAGCACAATAGTTATATATCAACTTAGCCCACTTTTTATTTTTTAATGCATATGTTTAAAAAGATATAAAAGGATATATCTACATTGTTAACAGTAATTATCTCTAAGCAATAGATTATGAGTGATTTGAGAAAGTGATCTCATTCTCTAAATGTTGATGATGAATTTGTTTTAGTTGTATAACAAAATAAAATCCTGAAAGAATACAATGGGCAAGGTTTTCAGTAATGTCAGCATGAGGACATTAAGCAATTCTCCTCCACAGAAAACAAGCATAATACTGGACTAAATTATTTTGCTAACAGAGCACTGGAACGTGACCAAAGGCATGTAGCAATGTGATAAGTGTTTACTCAGGCTGCTGAGGGAAGGAACAGTGACTTTGTGGCCTTTTTGCCCAGGATGTCAAATCTCTCCCAGCAAGGGCAGCAAAGCCCACAGCTTAAATGGCCAAAAGTATTGAACAGAGTGCAAGGGTGACATGTTTAACAGAGAGGAATTGACAGTGAAAGAGTTATATGTGATGGTCAGTGTTTGTGTCAACTGGGCTAAGGCATGCCCAGATAGTTAGTAAGAAATCATTTCTGGGTGTGTCTGTGAGGGTGTTTCAGGAAGAGATTAGCATTTGAATTAGTGGGCTGAGTATAGGAGATCACTCTCACCCACGCAGGTAGACATTATCCAATCAGTTGAGGGCTGGAATAGAAAAAGAAGGCAGAGGAAGGGTGAATTTCCTCTTTGTTTGAGCTGGAACATCCATCTCCTGCCCTCAGACATTGGCGCTCCTGGTTCTTTGGCCTTTGGACTCAGACTTATATCATCAGCTCCCCTGGTTCTCAGACCTTCAGACCTTAGCATGCCTGAAACTAGAACCTTTGAATGAGCCTCTCAACCCACCCAGAGCTCAGGTGGCAATAATACATTAAATATAAATGGGCTAAACCTGCTATCAAAAGGCAGAGATTTTTTAGATTGTATTAAAGCAAGATTCAGCTATGTGCTTTGAATAAGAAAGTAAAAGGATATGCCACACAAATGGAAGTGTGAGAAGGCTGGACTGGCCACACTAATAACACACAAAACTGGCTTTAAAACAAGGGTTATCACTGTAGACAAAGAGGAACATTTCATAATGTTAAAAAGGTCAATAAGGCATTAAGATTTATAAATGTATATGTATGTGCATGTAATAACAATACCCTCTAATGCATAAATATTTTAACAAACCATAGAAATGATCCCTGAAAGTATAGTCTTCATAAAGATTTTAATACTCCTCTTCTTAGTAATTTATAGACAAGGTAGTCAGAAAATCAGGAAAGATTCAGAACACTTGAGCAACACTATCAAGAAACTTGATCTAATTGACATGTATAAAACTACATCAAAGAATATATATTCTTTCAATGTATACATGGAACCTTCACCAGGGTAGATCAAGACTGCGTCAAAAATAAGTCTCAATACCTTTGAAAGGATTGAAATAATACAGAGTATGTTCCTTAAATATAAAAATTAAATTAGAAAGTAATAACAGAAAGAAATATGGGAAATTTGTAGACATTAAATAATATACTTCTTAATAACTCATGGTCAAAAAAAGAAATTGCAAGGGAAATCAGAAAAAAAGTCTTGACCTGAATAAAAATAAAAACACAATATATCAAAATTTGCAGAACTTAGTTAAACAGGGCTTAAAGGTAAGTCTATACCTTTAAATGCTTATATTAGAAAATAAATAAAATGTATAAAAATAATTACCTACGTTTCCACCCTAACAAGCTAGCAAAAGGAGAGCAAATTAAACCGGAAATGCAAGAAAGAAAGTAATAAAGAGAAGAGCTGAAATTAATACAATAGAAAATATAAGAAAATCAATAAAACTAAAAGTTCATTTTTTTGTAACAATTAATAAACCCTTAGCCAGAGTGATAAAAAAACAAAGAGAGAAAAAGCAGTCACAGATTACTAATATTAGAAATGAAATGAGACATCACTATAGATCCTACAGACATTAAAAGGATAATCAGGGTGACTTCCACTTTCAACCAAAAGGAAGTGACAGAGACTGGATTTACTCCCCTACTTGAAACAACTGAGAATCCAGACAAAAGATATGAAACAACAATTTTTCAAAACACTAGGTATCAGGCAACAAAGGATCCTGATCCCTGAGAGACAGAAACAAATGGAGTGAGCCCAGCAATGATTCCAGCTCACTGCCTTGAATGAGTGTCCAGACTGCAGCCCAGGGAGGGGAACCCAGGTGGAGCCTGGCAGACTCACTGAGTTGAGGAAACAGAGCTAAGAGGCCAGTGAAACTAAGTTGGCTAGAGTTTCAGGGCAAAGTACTAACGAGGAGAGAACTGCCAGAGAAAGAATCCCAGGGTCCTGCAGAGGATCTGCACACAATATACTGCAGAGTACTCATCAGTGCATGGGTGTGAGGAAACTACCCTCGGCCATGAAAGAACCAGCCTAATGGATTAGAAGGAATAGTAACCAGAGATCACGCAGGGCTGGGCACAGGGTCTGTTTCCATCAGCCAGACTAGAAAACCTCACAATTCATGGGGCACTGGCTATAGTACTCAGAAGGGTCTTGACTTAGTAAGAACACCACTCTGGTCCCATCTTACGAACCTTAAAAGCAAGACCCAAAGGATCAAATTGTTTCCAAGTAGCTCAACTGTGCTCCAGAATAAAAAGCTCAAGAATATTTACAGAAATACAAAATATTTAGCATCCAACAAGGTACAATTCACAAGTCAGACATTCAGTCACAAACTACCAGGCACGCAACGAAGCAGGAAAGTACTACCATAATGAGGAGAAAAATCAACCAATCGAAACTGATCCAGAATTGACACAGATGTTGGAATTAGCAGATAATGACATGAAGACATATGTCATACCTGTAGTCCACATGTTCAAAAACTACAAGATAGAACATGTTAAGTAGAGATCGGAAGATCTGAAAAAGACCCAAATCACATTTTAAGAGATGAAAGCGATAATGGAATATACAAAGGGACACACAAAGCTTTGGGGGTGATGGATGTGTTCATTATCTTGATGTGGTGTTTTCACAGATGTGTATGTAACTACTATGTATATATTTTTTAAATAAAATTGTACCCCTTATACAAACTATAAGTATGTATAGTTTATTGTATATTAATTATGCCTTGATAAAGCTATTCCAAAATAAATATAAGCAGGAGAAGAAAAAGGACAAGGGAATGTTATGAACAACTTTATGCCAATAAATCTGAAAACATAATGTGGACAAATTTATCAAAAGATAAAAACTGACTCAAGAAGAAACAGAAGATCTAAGTATACCTATATTGAGTTAAAGAAATTGAATTGGTAATTAAAAATCTTCTCACAGAGAAAAGGCCAGGCCCAGATGACTTGACTGGTGAATCCCATCAAATATTTAAAGAAGAAATACTTATTCTACAGAAACTCAGAAAATACGGGAGGAAGACGCATTTCCCAATTTACTTTATGAGGCTAATATTATCCTGACAGCAAATCCAGACAAAGAAATCACAAGAAGAAGAAAAAACTATAGATCAATATTCCTCATAAACATGGGTACAAAAATCTTTAACAAGTATTAACAAATCAAACCCAGCAAAAATCAAATAACATCCAGGATGCCAGCTCTCATGGTTTCTATTCAACATTGTACCACTACATACCCCTTAGGATGGCTGAGATTAAAAATCCTAACACCTAACTAGACCAAGTGTTGGTGAGGATGTAGAGAAACTGGTACCCTCTGCATTGCCGGTGAAAATGCAAAATGGTATAGCCACTCTGAAAAACAGCTGCACGGGTTTCCTAAAACGCACTTAATCTTACGATCTAAAAATTCTAGTCCTAAATAATTCTAATCCATAAGCAAATTGAAAACAGGTGTCCACACAAATGATCATAGCATTGTTCATAATATCCAGGAAAAAACGGATCTAGCCCAAATGTCCTTCAACAGGGAAATGTTGAACAAAATGCGGAACAGCCATGTGATGGAATACCATTCGATAATAGAAAGGAGCCGAGTACCGACACGCGCCACAATGTAGATGAACCTGACCATCATACCAGGCAAAGACCACATACTGCCTGATTTTGTCTCTGTGCACTTCTATTTTGTTTTTCTTCATTGATATTAGAAAGAGAGAGGAAGGGAGAGGGAGAAAGAGAGAAACATCGATGAGAGAGAACATCGATTGGCCGCCTCCTGCACGCCCCCCACTGGGGATTGGGCCCACAACCTGGGCATGTGTCCTGTCCGGGAATCGAACCAGCGACCTCTTGGTGCATGGGTCGATGCTCAACCACTGAGCCACACCAGCCGGGCATCTGTGCACTTCTAGGAAAAGCAAAACTACAGTGACAGGGATCAGTGGTTGCCTGGGGCGGGAGAGAGACCACCAAGGGACACTCAGAAATTTTGGGGGTGCTGGAAGAGCGCTACCCTGATTGTGGGTATAGATACACAACTGTACATATTTTCTGAAATTCATTGAACTGTATGCTTTCAATGAGTGAATTTTATGGACTGTGAATTACACCTCAGCAAAGATGTAAAAAAACAACAGGTGACAAAGAAGTTGTCACAAAGTAAAGAATTGTGGGAACAGGGAGGGATGCTCTGACCCATCTCCATGTCTGGCTTGGCATCCGTGTGCTACAAACAGCCAGCCCTCTGGGCAAGCCCGGCTGGGAAGATGCGCTACCATGGAGACAGCAGCCAGTCCAATGGGGCAGAAGGGCATGTGACCCAGTCATTGCAAAGCAATGTGACAGGTTTCGTTCGCATTCCGGTTCTGTGTACACACCAAGGAGGGAGCCATCAACCCTTTCCAGGAGAGGGGAGCCCTCCCGGGAAACCAGGTGCCCTCTTGGAGCCGAGATAGTAGGCGCTTGACTTCCTGGTACTCTCTCCCTCCTCTTTCCACCCACCAAAGTACCAGGTGGCTGTCATCTCTTTTTTAATTAAACTGAATTAAATTTAATCTTGCCTGGAGAGTTTCCTGATACCTCTTGGAATAGTTAGAGTTTCCCAGGGTGTTGCAAAAACTGGGTTGCGCCTCTCCCTTCCAAACTCTAGGGCGGCGATGGGACCACCCTCCTAGACGCTGATTGAATCTCAGTAGGTTAGAGGGTGGGGTAGGTGGCAAGAGGGAGAGAGTTGCAGGTAGGTAGTCACCCGTGCCAAGGCCCTGCATGGGACCTGGCGTGTTCAAGGAACTGTCCGGCGTCCTGGGCGGCCAGGGCATTGTTAGCCATGACCGTGAGGTGTCACGCACATGGCGGGTGCACACGGCTATCTCCAAGGGCAGGGCGAAGTCCCATGGAGTCATGCAGCTCCATGAGTGTCTGACTGTCTCGGGGAGTTGCTCTGTCCCGCCTACAGGGGCAGCCTCTTGAGGGCAGAGCCTGGGATGCACCGGTTCCCTCTGTGCCTGCACGGGAGGGAGGGTGTTTGCTGCGAGCCTGCTGCGCACTTCCCGGGCAGTCCGCACTCAGTCCTCAATGGTCGCCCGTTTCGTTATCCTGTTTCAGAATAAGGGAACTGAGATCCACAGTGGTGAAGTGACCTGACCCGAGTCACACAGCCACGGAGCTGGGATTCGCAGCCACATCGAGTTCCGGCCCAAGAGCTGAGAGGTGCTCAGCAGCCCCACGGAGTGAGGACAGGGCTGGGCCTGCACCCGGGAGAGGGGCAGCAGGTAGGCAGCCCGGTCGGAGCCCACCCGGCGCCCTGCCTCAGTGACCCGGTGCTGACAAAAGGCAGGATCACCTCGCTCACGACTAAGGCTTGAAGGATGCGCTGAAAGTTAGACCCAATGACTAAGAGGAAGGAAGGGGTGTCCCTGGCCTTCCCGCCCCCACCCCACACAGCCCTTTCCCAATTCCTCTTACTGGTTTGACGGAGTTGATGGGAGACAGGGCAGGAGGGAGTGTGGGCTGAGGAAGCTGGCTGAGCAGGAGCTGGCTGAGATTGCAACAGCTTCCTGGCCTCCCAGCCTCCTGTCGGGACCCAGGAGCCTGTCCCCGCATCTGTCATCACTCTTTGGACCCCGTGAGAGTTCCTCATCCCCTGAGGGTGAAGCCTAGCTCTAGGGCCTGGCATTCACTGCCCTGCTGTCCAGGTTCATCCCTCACAAATCGCCACTTCACAACCTCCTGTTCCCCAAAATGCCTCCCCAGCCCCATCTCACCTGGCCTCTGGCCCTGCACTCACCATTCTGCTCCTGTTCTCCATGTGTGGACGTCTGACTCTTAAAATCCTCAAACAAGCCCCTTTTCAGTCGCCAAGCCACCCCGGTCACCTCGATCTGGGGGCTGGTGTTTTGAATCATCGCTCTAAGGGCCTGTTCTGGCTCCTGGGTGATGGCAGGACACCCCAAGCTGAGTCACCCTCCCAGGCAAAGCCACACTCCCGCTCCGTGACCCCTCAGCCTTGAAGGACCCACAGCACTGGGGTGACTCGTCCTGAGTCTGTCTCCTCCTCGATTGCGAGGCGCTGCACATGGAAGGCAGTCAGGAAAAGTTTGGAGAGGAAGAGACAGGAGGGGGAGGGAGAGAAGGGTCCGGCACGGCGCCCAGCCCGTAGGTGACTTATTGACAAAGAAACGGTTCTGGATGCCTGTTTGCAAAGGGGAAATTTACTCCCTTCCGAAAAGGAACAGTGTTGCTGTTTTTATTATTTTACCAATAATACATGCTCATGTTAATTTTTTTCCTAGGCCAACGGTTGGAGAATGTTTTCTGTCAGGCCCTAAATAATTCAGGCTGTGTGGCTCACATATGCTCTCTATGGCATATGCTTCTGTTTGTTGGTCGTTAATACCCTTTAAAAATGCAAAAGCCATCCCCAGCTCACGCACAGAAACAGGCCACTGTTCGCCATCCTGCGTTCCAGACAATCCACAAAGACAGAGATGAGAACGTGAGAATCGCCCAGAAATAACTACCGCCAAGGTGTTGATGTGTTTCTCTCTAGACTCTTTCTAGTCGTGTGTATTATGTGTATTTGGCCAAAATAAAATCATATTCCTCCTACTGTTTTTTCATTGAACAAAATAACGTGGCCCTCACTCCGGGCCACCGGACGTGGATCGAAGACATCCTTTCTCGGCCTGTGTAGCACTACATTGTATGAGCTACACATACATGTTTATTGAGAGCAGATGAGTTACAGCCTCCAAGTCCTCACCAGGTTATTTAAAAGACCTGGGCACCAGGCGCCCCTCCTACGGCAGACACACGGAGATGTGTCTTGCGGATGGTTTTATCGTGTGTATTTTCATCCACTTCTTTCCAGGGAGGCCCGGGGACGCAGATGGTGCTGACAGCCCACAAAAGAAGCACAGACCAGCATCTGCTTTGACCCCCAAGGCCCGAGACGGCACGCGGTCAGACTGAGCGGGGAGCCCATCGGATGGGGGCCTGGTGCTGGCGACACAGCTGCCCTTAGTCACGGAGCACCTGATGAGTGTTTCAGACCAGGTGACACCGACTCCACCAGTCGCCAGACATTTGTCCTGCACGGGGGCAGCCGCTACCCAGGAACTCCCCGAGACGTGGCCCCTCTCTACCCAGGTGGCTATTGGATGTCCTGGCAGATGTGGCCTTGGAGGTCAGTAGACAGGAGTCTTCCATACATTCTAGGATACCCCGATAACTGTAGGGAGGCCGGGGGAGGCAGGGGCTCTGTTCACAATTATAACACATAATTAATTACACACACAGGCCAGGTGTCCCCCCCACGTAAGTCTCACATCTGCCCGGCGAGAATATGCCCACTTTGTAGGGCAGGGACCTAACACAGAGCAGTCAAGTTACTTGCCCAAGGTCACACAGTCGGGCACGGGAAGCACTAGCCCTGCACTGTCTGACCCAGAGCCTGTGCTGGGTCCCCCAGGAAGATGAGCCCTGTTTGCAGGCAGGAGTCGTGGGAGGAACGGCCACAGAGAAGCGGGGGAGCCCGAGAGTGTGGGGACCTGCCCCAGAGTCCACCTGCCCCTCGAAGTGGGGGAGCTTGGGGAGCCCCTCAGCCTCTGCTCACCTGAGCCCTCTTCCATCCAGTGGGTGCCTCAGCCCCTCAGTCCACGGGGGCCGGGGGGAGATGCGGACAAGAGGGTAGACTGGAACACATTTTGGGGCGTGAGATGTAAGGGGTGACACATTGGCTGAGCCGCCTGTTGGGGACATCACGGAGAGGTGGAGCCAGGAAGGAGAAAAGGGCACTGTCCGCTAGGAATGGCGTCTGCTGCTCCAGGGAGCAGGGGCCCTGAGCTTCCTAAAGCCACCCCTTCCTCCCTGTCCCCCTGCCCTGTCCTGGGCCGGAACCTCTCTCTGCCTCCCTGGATATTGTGATAGCTTTCAGGTGAGCTTCCTGCCACCTGTCCCTGCCCTCTGCCCGCCCACCCCACCCTGCCAGCAGCGTCACTGCCCGGGAAACCAAACCTGGTCACGTCACTCTCCTGTCTCGAACCCTCTGGAGGCCCCGCTCTCCTGATGTGAGCTGCTTGGTGTGGCATAGAGCCCTCTACTGTCCAGACCTTGCCTCCTTCCCCCTCATCGTCCCCTGAGCGCATGACAAAAACCGGTCTTGCTCCCCTAAATGTGTCTCTGGGCCTTGGCACATGCTGTTCCATCTGATTGATGCTATTCCCACTGATGGCTACGCTCCCTCGCCTTTTCTGGCAACTTTCAGTGCATCCCTCCAGGACACATTCCAGCATCGCCTTCCCCGACCTCCGGGAGCAGGTGCTCCCTGCTCAGTGCACCCACAGGGCCTCGCGGAGAGGCAGCCCGGTGCATGCGAGTGGCTGTGCGTACACGTCCCCCGGCCCGGCAGCCACTGGTCTTCCCCATTTTTAATGCCCACGCCGGAGCCTGGCCCAGGGTCAGCCTTCAGACAACAGTGCTTGCGTTAAGAACCAGACGAAATCCAGGGGCAGCAGATGGGTCTGAGCTGACTCTGCTCTCCAACCACCTGCCCGGGGTCCCAGCCCACATGACAGCCGGGGTGGAGCCGGGGTGCCAGTGGGAACCGAGCAGGCCCAGCAAGAAGGAGCTTGTCTGAGAAGCAAGCCAAGGGGTGACTTCACTATTGACTCAGCCTCGCAAACACGAAGGTGGGGGCCGCCCTCCTGGGGAGGGACGGTGCCTGGGACAGATTTAACAGGCAAGGTGCATGCTTGCGGCCAGAAAGCAGGTGATGAGTCAGGGGAGGGGAGACGCCTTGCCCTGAAAAGGGGAACAGCTCCCCTCTCACAGGTCCCTACTGATCACATCACACTCATTAAAAGAAAAAGAAAAAAACGACGTCGGAAAAGGCCCAAACCCCATAGCTGGCGCTTTTTCTTGGAGCTGAGTAATGATCGTTGGGAAAGAATGAGCACACCATCCCTGCTTTGAACCAAAAAACCAGAGCCCCAGGTGTGGGCCAGGTGGAGGCCCCGAGCCCGGCACACGCCTCTGGTACCAAAGATGCTGCCCACCCTGTGGGTGCATCCCCTGGCCCCCCATCAGGCCCGCCCCGGACAACCTGCCCCGGCCCCCAGTCCAGAGGCAGGGACACTGCAACACCTCTCCGGCTCTGCGGCGGCTTTGGCGGGTCCTGGTGACCTCATGTCACAGGGGAAGAGCCTGAGACAGAGGACGAGGAGGGGGCTCAGTGTGCAGGACACGCCCCCCTGGACAAAGGGGCACCATCGGTGGTCACTCCCAGGCAGTGACTGCTTCCCTGAGCCCCTTTTGGGGCCTGAGGGGAGGGCATGGAGGCCAGGCAGGCGCTGCAGCAGAGGGTGACAGCTGGGTTCTGACAGAGCTGGGAGGTCATCAGGGTCTGTGCCCCCCACAGAGTCACACTGGGGAACCCCCAGCCCTCTAGAGCAGACACCTGCTGGTCCCCATGTCCTGGGAGCCAGCCACCCTGCCTCCTGCCAGAGGGCCCCGTGGGGACAGGAAGTCACACGCACAGTGGCGGTTCAAGTCCACCAGCTGAGGGGTCCCGAGGGAGGCCTTTCCACAGGGCCAGTGTTGGGGGTTGAATTGTGTCCCTTCAAGAGATTGTTGAAGCCCTCACCCCCAGTATCTCCGAATACGACCTTCTCTGGTCATATGACTTACAGAGGTCATCACGTAAGGTGAGGCCATCGGGATGGGCCCTAATTTAACATGACCGACGTCCCTCTAAAAGGAAACGTGGACACAAAGACAGACACCTCAGAGGAAAGGCCATGCGTGTACACGCCGGAGGAGGCCTCTGAACGCAGGGCCGCCCGCAAACCCAGACTCGGGAGAGGCCTGCAGCGGGCTCCGCCGTCCCCAGAGGAAGCCGACCTGCCGCCACTTCCAGCCTCCGGAACGTGACGATAGTGCTGCTGTTTCAAGCCAGCCAGTGTGCGGCCCTCGGTCACAGCGGCCGAGCAGACTCGCGCGGCAGGCCTCGTGGGCCGGGGACGTGCGCGCAAAAGGGCCCGTGCTTGCTGTAGTGCTCCGTTCGCCATCCTGAAATCCACGACCCTGCCACAGGGGCCGCATTTCCACTGTGCACGGGGCCACGAATTAGGTCTCGGCTCCTGGTTTCAGACCTCCCTGCGTGCAGGCCCAGGGAGCTCGGGGCAGCCGGGCCCAGGGAGCTCCCAGCCGCCGGGCCCAGCTCGGCACTCAGCTGTGAACTGGGGACTGAGCCAGGCAGGGGTCTCAGAGCAGGGCCTACTGGGCCCCCTGCCACCTCGTTTCCCCAAGGACCTGCTCAGGACAGAATACCCCGTGTGGCCCTGAAATCAGGTCCCCTCGGTTCCCTTGCCCAGGTCCTCCCACTATGAGCCCAAAGCGAAACATTAGAGTCCACAGAGCAGGTGGTCACCAGGCGCCAGGGGCCAGCCACCACCCCAGTCCCCTTGCTAAAGAACTGTGACCTCACCCTGGCCGGTTTGGCTCAGCAGTTAGAGCATCAGCCAGCGGATCGAAGAGTCACAGGTTCGGTTTCCAGTCAAGGGCACGTACCTGGGTTGCAGGTTCGATTCCCCACCCCAGTTGGAGTCATGCAACCAATTGATGTGTCTCTCTCATCGATGTTTCTCTCTCTCTCTAAAAAAAAAAAAACCCAATGGAAAAACATCCTCGGGTGAGGATTAACAAAACAGCAACAACGGAAAGGAACTGTGACCTCTTTCTACTTTGGCTAGCTCAGGTCTCTCAGCCGGTGTGGCCGCCCCACCCGGGAGCTCGGCAGAGACTCCACCTGTGCCTCCCAGGAGCCGGCCAGGGAAGGGTCCGTTTCTGCTCATTTATTTAAAGACAAACAAACACTCCTGGGAGGTAGGTCACCTTGTCCTGGAGCTGTGTCCCTCACGCCCAGTGTGGGACGATCTGGATCCACACGCTTAACCTGGGAGCCAGGGGAAGCCCTGGGCACGGAGGCGAGGGGCCGAAGGGGAAAACATTAACTCCTGTCACAAAGCCAGGACGAGATGGTGAGATCAAATAAAGCTGGGATCACTGAGGCTCACAGATACTCCCCAGATCTGACTTGAGCTCTGAGGTTCCTAGCCCAGCAACTTTTCACGCACGTGGGCTGGTGAGAATGCCCCCCTCACCTTGCCTGCGCCTGGTGACCTGGGAGGAGGCGAGGGGCAGGTGGAGGGGCCGGGGGAGAATGACCTCGGTGGTGGTGGTACCCTGAGAACCAGCCCATCAGCCCTGATGTCCCCTCCCCCCAGCAGGCATCGCCTCCTCGGGGACAATGCCTCGATGTGCCATCACTCACCCCCATACCCTGTCTGCTCTCCTGCTCTATCCCTTCACTGAACACGTTTTACCTGGACTTTCATGTATCCACCTTCCTTCCTGACCAGATGTGGCGTTCCCTCAAGCCAGAGCCCTCCTGGGTGGTGCTTGGCCTCTGTGCCTTGCATGGGACCTGACGCCTAGCAGAGGGTGACACTGAATCTTTCGGGGACAGAACAGTCTAAGGAGGCAAGAAGGAAACAGGAAACCAGTGAGGAGGGCCAGACAAGAGATGGTGGCCCTGGACAGTTTTGCTCAGCGGTTAGAGCATCAGCCCAGGGATTGAAGAGTCTTGGGTTCGATTCCCGGTCAAGGGCACATATCTCGGTTGTGGGTTTGATCCCCGGCCCCTGTCGGGGTCGTGCAGGAGGCAACCAATCCATGTGTCTCTCTCCCATCAATGTCTCTCTCTCTCCCTCCCTCCCTCTCTTCCACTCTATCTGAAAAAAAAGCCAATGGGAAAATATCCTTGGGTGAAGATTTAGGAAAACGGAGATGGTGGTGTTGACACGAGGCGTCACCGTGGACCTGGTGGGCACAGTGGGCATCGTGGATGTGGACGAACGCAGGAACGCAGGGACGGAAGTAAGAAAGGTCTCGGGGCCCCGCGGAGACACGTCCAAACCCATTGTGGTGGCGACAGAGTCTGCAGGGGTGGAGACCAGGCAGGTGACTTTGGCCCTCTTCCCTTCACCAGAGTCTCAGCAAGCTGAAATGGAGCAGCCCCCTTGGGAGCAACAGTCAGAGAGAGACATGTATGGGGTAACCCCCGTGGCTCTTCGGGGCCCATTCCTGGCATGCACCCCTTGCAGGTAACCGGGGGAAGGAGCGGGTGCCCCCACCCCTGGACGCGCTCAGACCAACCAGGGAACAAGGCAGCGTGGGCAGCTTGCCCAGAATGAGTTCCAGTGAATCTCAAGAAATTAAACTAACCGCGAGGGGTTGGGCAGGGCCGTGTGGGGACACCAGGGAGACTGTGCATGGGACTCGGAGATCAGCAGGTTTGCCTCGCTATGGAGGCCGTGCGTGGGAAGTTTAGGGACTACAGAGAAGGAGCAACGTCTCCCCTGGCTCCACCCCTGCCCAAGGCAATGGCTGTTTCATTTGGATGCATTCCTTCCAGCTTTTCCTAGGTGTGGTTTTCTGCATAGCGGAGAGGAGAGGGAAGGGGGCCCCCCATGAAGGAGAAGGCCACCCACCCCCACTCTCGGGCCCCACACGATTCACACCAAGAAGCAGGGTTGTGACCCTTGGCTTGCTGGCCACAGGGCTGCACCTGGTCTCTGGGCACATTTTTACAGGCCAATGGAGCAAGCCGTACCTGCGCAGGTGTGTGCGATCCTTGCTGGGAACTCAGGGCCTCCAAGGAGGGGCCAGGAGGGCTTCTAGGTGTCCAGGGCAAATGAGCAGGGAGCATTCATTCATTCATTCTTTACTTGGCGGGTCCATCAGTCGGTCAGCAAACCTCCCGAGGATCCAGAGAACGTGAAGACCAAGTCCTTGCCCATCAGGAGCTCTTGATTTCGGGAAGGACGTGAGCAAGCAGAGCCGATGGCAGCCACAGTAGCCCGCAGGGTTCCCAGGGACAGAGACTCGGCCTCCCTGTCCCCACCCAGACCAGGAGGGTGGGGATCCTCAGACCAAGGACTCCCCAGGGACACTCAGTAATTGTGTCTCTTCCATCTGCCCAAGAAAATCACGAAGAGGTATTCTACAGAAAGTTCCCCAAGGGTGGAAGGAGAGTCCAAGAGCTGGGACGGTGTCTCCTCCTCATCAAACCAATCCCTTAATGAGGATGGTGGATACAAAAACGCTTTGCACTCTGGGAGACACTGGATGGAGTTGGGAGCAGAGATAGTCATCCCTGGACTGGGAGCCTCCTGAGGGCGAGACTGGGAATTCGCTGAGTCAGGGGCTGGGCCTCCACCATTGGACTGGGAATTCGCTGAGTCAGGGGCTGGGCCTCCACCATTGGACTGGGAATTCGCTGAGTCAGAGGCTGGGCCTCCACCATTGGACTGGGAATTCGCTGAGTCAGGGGCTGGGCCTCCACCATTGGACTGGGAATTCGCTGAGTCAGGGGCTGGGCCTCCACCATTGGACTGGGAATTCGCTGAGTCAGGGGCTGGGCCTCCACCATTGGACTGGGAATTCGCTGAGTCAGGGGCTGGGCCTCTCCCATCAAACTGGAGGTTCTTGTTTTAAGTCTGTAGTCCCAGAAGGTCCTGCGTCCAGGTTGTGTTACGTGAACCCCCTTGCCCCACTCACATGGGTGCTGACGGACCATTCACCTTCACCATTCAGGCGTAGCTGACTCAGCTGAACCGTCCTGCTCCTTTTAGATACAATCCCTCCCTGGCCGGTTAGCTCAGTAGTTAGAGCGTCGGCCCGCAAACCAGTGACTTGTGGGTTTGATTCCGCCCAAGGGCACCAGTTCTTCCCCGGCCCTGGTCGGGCTCGTGCAGGAGGCAACCAGTCGATGTGTCCCTCTCACGTCGATGTTTCTCTCTCTCTCCCTCTCTCTCCCTCTCTCCCACTCTATCTGAAGATAAATAGAAAAATACCCTCCGGTGAGGATTTAAAAAAAAAAAAAAAAGACAATCCAGCTACTCCCTGATATCTGAGATGATATTTTAACCATTCATTAAGCCCCTTACTGTGTATACATCACATAGGGATGAGGTAACTTTCGTTTAAATGTATACTAAGCAAGATCTTACCATCTTGGAGCGAGAAGGGAACTTGGTGCTCTGGGTCTCAAGCAGATGGTAGGGTCACCTGGAGAGCTTTTATTTTTTTAATTAAAAAATTTTTTTTCTTTATTGATTTTAGAGAGAGAGGAAGGCAGAGGGAGAGAGAGATAGAAAGATGAGAGAGAACATCAATTGGCCGCCTCCTGCATGCCCCCCACTGGGGATCGGGCCCACAACCCGGGCATGTGCCCTGACCGGGAATCGAACCGGCGCCCTCTTGGTGTATGGGTCGACGCTCAACCACACCGGCCGGGCTCACCTGGAGAGCTTTTAAAATTACCCATGGCCAGGCTGCACCTCAGACCAATTAAGTCAGCATCCATGGGGGGAGATCCAGGCACCCATGTTTTTTAAGTTCCCCCAGTGACTCCGATGTGCCGGCGAGTTCCGGTCACCGTGTTCATGTAGTCAGGACACATGTGCAAAGTACCTCCTTAGGCCCGGAACCAGGTTTGCCTCAGTCTCTGATCACTGGGTTGGTTCTCCAACCTCTCTTTTGGATGCTCCCAATGACAGGGAACTCACTGCCTCCTAAGGCAGACCTTTTCCAAAAGTCTGGTTTCAGGCGGTATGCAGGGAGGGGCGTGTTGGGAACGGGAAACTGAGAGGCACGGGTCCTACCGTGTGCCGGAACACTCCACGGGCACCATTTCTGTGACACTTGACACCGCACCCCGTGAGGTGCGGAGTGCAGCCAGTGTTACAGATGAGGAAACTGAGGCTCAGAGAAGCGAGGAGACTGATCCAAGGCCACTCAGTGTCGTTTCCTTGGGAGATTGGGCTGGTGGCTGAGGAGGGCACAGGCCTGGGATTATGTCGGGGTGTCCAGAAAGACCTTCCAGGTCCCCCACCAACTTCTTAACACCCCCACACACATTCCAAACACATCCCTCGCCCCGTTTTTCTTCCTTCTTGTCTGTTAGGATTGGGAGAGACTCTGACAAGCTCATCTGTCCAAAGTATCGGGGACCCGAGTCACCGCTCTGACAAGGTGCGCTCACACGTCGAAAGACGCAAGTTGGGCGGGGCGATGCTCACTTGAAGGAATGGCTACCTAAGGGTGCTGCTGGGGGTCCTGCTGGGAGGAAGCACACCTCCAGCCTGGACGTCCATCCTCGGCACCCACCCCGTCTCCAAAGGGGCACCTCCGGGCAGCAGTGACAGTGTCATCGGTTCTCCTGTGCCCGGTGCTTTCTTTCCCTCCCGTGCTCCCAGCCCTCACCACAGCCCTGCAAGTTCAGGACAGTTAAGTTCCCTTTACAAACAGAAACAAGTCTCCAGGGCCCGCGATCTCATCCACAGACCGTTGTTTTTCCATCTGCAGGTTGTTACCCATTAATGGGGTGTGACATCGACTTAGGGGACCATGAACAGCATTTTTAAATAGAATAAGGTAGAAAACAGTACAACATAGCGCATGTCGTAAGGGAAGGCTTGTTTCAGGAAAAGTGTTTCCGGTGTGTGTGTTGCAGGCGGGGTGACCCACACGTTTCTTACTGAGTTGTAGTGAATGTTTGAAGGCCAGGGCCACGCGCTGCTGTCTACACGACGCTACTAGAAAGTGGCTTCCTTTCCTCCTGCAGACGGATGGGTGCCTGCACTTTGGATGCCCAGAGGGCTCAGGAGAGCACAGGGTGAGGGCACCCCTATTTTATAACTCCCCTGGGATGCTCAGAGAGAGGGGGTGTCGAGCAGCCACCCTCAGGCAGACCCCCCTGCTAAGAGCTCAGCCATCATCCCGTCCAGCAGGCTCCATGCCGTTTTGACAGAACCGCCACCCCCGGGAGCCAGCACCAGGGCAGGAGGTGCGCTCTGCAACGTGAGGGATGTGGGTCGGACGCTAGGAAGACCTGATGAGAGGGTGTCGGAGACGAGTGAGCTCAGCGAGAGGCATGACAGCCTCCATCCAGGGCTCTCTGAAAGCCGAGATGGGTCTTAGACTGGTGGGTTGATCACGGGGCCTCTTAGAAATTTCTGGATGGGTGATTCCCTGACTTCGTGGTCTGGGCAGAGGGACATGGCATTGAGGTGGTGTGAACTGTAAGGGGCAAGAGGCAAGGGACAGAACAGAGCCACAGTGACATGGAGAAGGGACCTCTGAGGCAAAGCTCCCCAGCAAGTGGTCCTGCCCAGCTCCTGACCCCTGCAGCTACGGGCACTCCAGGGAAGAGCCCAGGAGTGGGACCTGGGAGGCCCAGCCCGGCCCACGAAACCCCGCGGCGGGAGCGGATCACACCTCGGAGCCTGGATTCCTCCTGAGGGACCGCGGGCACGCCCGTTCTGGTGCGTGCGCTGAGGTGGGCTTCGCAGGTGGTGCGTGTTTTACGAGTGGGAGGCAAGACCGCCAGCAGCGAACAGCGCGCGACCCCCTTTGCTGCGACCCTCGCTTCCTCGCGGGGGTCTGGACCCGGACCACAGCCCAGGGACTCTGGAGCCAGGCCCGCCGGCGTGGCCTGGATCAGCTTGTGAGTCCGAAATGCTCCAGTAGCCACATAAAAAAGCCAAAATGAACAGGTGAGCTTAGTTGTAATAATATGGTATTTAACCCAATGTATTCGGAATCTCGCCAGTTCACCGTGTAGCTGAAGTAAAAAAGTATCAATGAGATTATACACTCTCGGTACTAAGGCTTCGAAATGCAGTGCGTATTTTACGGCCAGAGCACGCCTCGATTTAAACCACACACCCGGGGTTCAACAGCCACGGGGTTACTGGCTGCCACATGGGACGGCAAACGCATCAGTGAACTCCAGGGTCTCCTCCGTGGCCGCGGTGAAGGCCAGGTCAGATTCCTTGTACGTTTGCCTCCTGCTGAACCTCGGGCCTTGGCTGGTTCTGGTGGCAGAAAAGCATTCAGGTGATACAGGTAGGGAGTTACTTCCAGTGGCAACAAAATGGGTCCCTGACTCTGGAGTCACACAGACCTGGCTTGCTCAGCCATGTGCTCCAGACGAGTTGTCCATCCTCTCTGAGCCTCGGTTGTGCCATCTGTAAAATGGGAATGCTAACAAAGTTGACATTATACAGCACTCACCTCGGGCCCGGCGTTGTTGTCCCGAGCCCTTCATGTGTATTAACTCCTCTTTCAAGAGTCTGTGATGCAGCATCCCAATTTTATAGGAGGAGAGCTGCGGCACAGAGAGGTTAAGTAACTTGCCCAAGATCACACAGCTAGTAGATAGCATTGCTAGGATTCAAACCTGGGCCACCTGGCTCCAGAGTCCCTGGGCTGAACTGTTGATCCGCACTGCTGGCCTCCTGGCGAGGCCGGGAGGATTAAGCAAAGGACTGCCCTGGAAACGCTTGGCACAGAGCAGGCAGAGAATAAACTGTTGTTGCTGCCCTCAACTGGGGCGGAGAGGGTGTGGGAAGAGCCCCTGGGTGACCTCCAAACACCTGGGGCACAGCTGGGTCATGACGGGCTAAGAGGCAGCCCCTCCGAGCGGTCCCTGTGCCGCCCCGGCCGGGGGCCTAGAGGGGAGTCCAGCTGACAAGGTGTCTTCCTCATGGCTCAGGTGCGGAGGCCTCTGAAGGTGGATGATTCAGGGCCTGAAGTGCCCAGGGCCGTGGCTCTGGGGGTGGTGGGTGGGCTGAGGGGGGTGGCCAGCGTGAGAAAGGCAGCCCCACCGATTTCAAGGGCTGGGCTGGAACAAAAGTGTGTTTGTACAAGCCTCCTGTGGAACTCTCATATGTAAGTCAGATCCAAGCAGAGTTCTGTGATCGAAGCTGGGAGAGGGGCAGGACCCTCCGCCTCCTCCCCTTCTGAGGGGGCCCCAGGAGCCCCCATTTCTCCTCCGTCTCTGGCAGCCCAAGCCACCTGAGTCAACATGAGCCCAGCGTAGCTCCCGGCACACAATCTAGGCTGAACCACCCAGGCCATGTCCAGGGAAAACTGGACACGGTGAGGGGGCACCCCCAGGGTCCTGGGGTTTCAAGGAGAGACAGGGGATCTGTGAACCCCACTCCCGCCATGGCCCAGGCCCTTTCAGAAAGCCCAGCTCTGATGAGGAAACAGTGGGCGTGGGGATGCGCCTTCACTGCTGTCGGGGACTCGGCCGGGAGCCAGGCTGGGGGGAGGACAGCTGGGAACAGAGCCACCTTTGATGCAGAGAACAATGCCCTCCCAGTGTCCCTGGTGGATGGCCCTCAGCCCCTTAGCCACCGTCTGGTGCCCAGGAGCAGGTGAGGCCAATGCTGAACTGTTCCAAGATAGTAACGGAGGAGGGACAGCGATGCCCACTCCGCAACTCAGCGTCCGGAAAGCGTTCTCCTGCCTTTTGTCTCCCTTGATTCACAACGACCGTGAGAGGCAGCACGACAAGGTCATGGCTGCACTCTGAGCTGACACGGATGGAGCCGCTGCCCGGGGCTGAACGCCTTTCTTACATGTCCCCTTCACACCAGCAACAGGACGGGCCACTGCTGCACCCCTGTCCCCGCAGAGGACACTGCGCCCCAGGGAGCGAGCCCAAGCCACCCCGCCAGAAGAGGCCGAGCCCGGGCTTGAACGCTGCTCGCAGTCAAACCACGCGAGGGGCAGCGACTCCACCAGGCAGCTAATTCTGCAGAGCAGACTGGCGGGTCACCGTCGCCAAGTCCTCGCAGGGCGGACGGGGAGAGGACTGCGTGGGAATTCTGAGGGCAGGACAATGTCTAACACAGGGATGCTTCGGGGAAGCAGATTTCAATTCGACCCAAGAAAGAACCGGAGTTGTTACTCTCGGGGCCGAGGGACGGAGGAAAGGGCAGCCTGGCGGGCACGAGCGTTCGGAGCGCTCGGTCACCGGCCCTGTGCAGGCCGAGGCGACGGTCACTCGGCAGTGTGGCGGGGGTTCTCGTGCTGGGCCTTCGCGTTCCCTGTAGCTCACGAACAGGCCCCTGTGTCCAGTCTCCCGGCCCAAGCCGCCCTGCACTCTGCAGAGAGGGTGAGCTCTCCGAAGCGTCCCTCCGCCCCTGCTGCCCCCGTGAAAGGCTTCTGCCGGTTCGCCACCTGTGCCCGTCACTAGTGCTGGGCAACAAACCGACTACCCGAAACGCAGTGGCCTAAAACCACCACCTTGCTGTGCTCAGAGTCTGTGGGCACCTTGGGGGTGGCTGGGTGACTCAGTGGGTGCACCCCCTTCCCCTGGCCCACCTCTACTCACCTCTCGGGGCTCAATGGGGACATCACCTCCCAGGAAGCCTGCTGTGACCTCTGCCCACCCCAGATGAGTTGGGGCCTCTCCTGACCACAGTTGTCCCTCTGGATAGAGTGGTTTCCCTACTTATTGGTCTCCAACAGACAGCGACAACCCCCCACCCCACCCCCCAGGGCATGGATGGTGTCCACGCCATCCGTCTACCATTATATTTGGCCCCAGCACCGGGCCACATTCCAGCCCCTTTCTGGGCTCTGCAAGTGGACATCCAGCAGCCACTTCCCCCAGGAAGCCTTCTCAGATCGCCCCCGACAACGCTAGGCGCCTGCAGGTGTTTGGGAATACCTGGACGAAAGGAAAGCGCCCCTCCCTGTTCCCAAGCCAGCGCTTGTTACAGCAGTAAAGCGGCAAAATACCAGGCGGGTTCCCAGCCGCAATGATGAAAACAGGGCATTGTTCTCGGGGCTGCTAATGGCATACCTGAGGGGTGAGGTCTGCATGCCCTCAGCGTGTTAACACAGACCTCAGCCACAGCCTGGCCCGGCCTGGCAGGGAGTCAGGCACAGCGGTGACCGGGGCAGGAAGGGCTGGCCAGGAGCAGCATGTCCCGAAAGGGGGACCACATCTGCCTCACCTGGGGACCTCTTGAAAGTACAGATTCCCAGGCCCTGCCCCAGAACCACTAAACCTGTATGGAGGATGGAGGGCCCAGGAACCTGTATTCTTAACAAGTCCCCAAGGTGATTCTGCAGACCAGCCCAGCCAGGGGCTTCTAACCTGCCCCACCCGAAGCCAGACAGAGCCCCACCCTCACCTGGCCCAGCCCACCTGGAGAATGTGCTCGATTCAGAAAGTGACCTAGAGGAGAGGACACGGAGAGGGAAGGTTCCCTGGGAATTCGGGTCAAATGTTCCCCATGGGCTGAGGGACCCAGGACAGGTCACCCACCGCTCTGAGCACAGGGTGATGTGCGGGAAGCAGAGGGAGCGTAGCTTCGAGATCCCCCAAGTCCTGGGAGGGGCCGTAGCAATGGACTCCCTTGCTGATGTGTTTTGCACAATTTGCAAAAGATCAGGCACTTTGTGTTCTTTTCCTCAGAGTCCCCCACTCCAAACTGTGTAAGTTTCAGGGCCCCTAAAAAATGGAGAAAGTCGCCCAGCCAGTGTGGCTCCGTGGTTGAGCATCGACCCATGCACCAAGAGGTCGCCGGTTCGATTCCCAGTCAGGGCACATGTGGGCCTGATCCCCAGTGGGGGGCATGCAGGAGGCGGCCAGTCGATGTTCTCTCTCATCGGTGTTTCCATCTCTCTCTCCCTCTCCCTTCTCTCTCTGAAAAAGTTAATAAAGGAAAAAAAAAATGGAGAAAGTCATTTGAACCTCCCGTGGTTGCTGTGGGGATGAAGCAAACCGATGTCCGTAAATGCCGGCCCAGTGCTCCCAGCTCTCCACGGAGACAGCCCGGCAGGCGAGGGCTCAGCCTCTCCACGGCTCCGTTTTCTCATCTGTGAACTGGACGGAGCTCCTCGTCACACTGAGCTTACATGCGTGAGTACGGGAGGCGCCCAGTCCGGGGCCAGGCACGGAGCAGGCTGAGCAGGGGTGCCCAGTGCCCATCAGTGGACAACGGCGTGAGCAAGGGAGCTGGTGATGCCAGATTCGGCCGGGCAGCCCCGAGACCGCGTGACGATGTGTGCTTCTGAAACCCTGTTCCCTGGACATGTAGACAGAAGATAAGGCCCACTTTCACCGAGCCAGTTAAAGAATGACCCAGCCAAGCACGAGGCGGAGGAAAGGACTCAATGAACCAGATTCACTGTGATTCTGGGACAGGAGTGACAGGAACAGCCTTAACCTTGATTTCTGGGAAGATGCCTTTTGGAGGAAAGGGGCAGACACCCAGAGCAGAGGATGCTGGCAGGTTCGAGCAAGAGAGCTTGGGGACAGGGGTTTCGTCCAGTCCAACCTACTCTTGTGTTTTCTGTGCTACAAGCAATCGTGACTTAACACAGAGGCCGGGATCCAGGAAAGGCCAGGTGACCACTGTCCCCAATACTCATGACATTTTCATGGAAGACTTCCTGGAGGAGGCAATGACAGGGATGGACAGAGAGAGAAGGCAAGACCGGGGGCTGCAGGGAGCTCGGCAGTGGCCCGTGTTGTTATGGCCGTTAGGTGAGCACCTGCTATGTCAGGATTTGCCCAAGTGCTGCAGTTGGACGGTCTCATCGTCGGAATCCCTTTGTCGCTGTGTATTCTAAGTCTTTGTGTTTATACTAATGGTTGTTACAGTTTTGAAACAATTTCAAATGCACATAGAATACTCCAAGGATTTCTTTCTGGGACCACTGGAGTGGCTGACCTGGCAATCACCATTCCAAATTTTGTAGTGTTTGTTTTTTGCACACAGGACATTTCCCTAAGCACCCGCAGCACAGACAGCAGTCAGGAACTGAGCACAGAGGCGTTGCCACCCTCGGCTCCGCAGGCCCCGGGCGGGGTGTGCCAGCTGTCCCAGCGACGCCCTTTCCAGCCCAGGACCCAGCTCGGGAGTTTGTCAGCTCTTCTTGGTCTGGACCAGTCCCTCAGACTTCCTTCCTTTCACGGCCTGGACACTTGAAGATTTCAGGTCGGTTATTTTTGAGAATTTGGGTTTGGCTGACGTTTCTTCGTGGCAAGCCTCACTTGTGGCAGGATTGTCCCCGGTGCACCGACTGGGCTTTGAATGTGTCCTGTGACTGGTGGTGTCATGTTAGATCCCTTGATCAAGGTGGCATCCGTCAGTTTCTCCTCTGACACGGTACTTTCTCCTTTTGTCATTCATAGTGTGCTGAGACTATGTAAACATCCTCTTCCCCAGCAAACTTTCCATTTCTCCACTTGTTTGCTTATAGCAGTATGGACTCACGGCTTCTGATTGTATTCAACAGCTTATAATCCTCGTTTAAGTTAATGCTCAAACTGTCCCCCAAGGGCCAGCAGTTGTCCCCAAGCGTTCCCGGGGCAGTGTGGCATGTCTCCGTCATGTGACGTTTCCTTACTTTCTGGCGCAAAAGGAGATTCCAGCCTTATCTTGTACTTTCCCTGCCTCGTCCTAGGATCAGCCATGTCCCCAAGGAGCCCGGTTCCTGTCGTGGAGAATGGTACATAGAGGCCACAACCTGGGTGCAAAGTGCACTCATTGCCGTGGGGGAGCTGCTGCTCCCAGGCCCTCTCAGGATACGGAGCCGCTGGCGGGGACAGGAATGGACGTAATTTCATACACACACATATGCACAGACATACCCTAGATGGCAAATACATCGCACGCACTTACACCCACATGTGTCTGTCTCTCTCCTGTATCGATAACTATGAGTGCACACTGGTAGCTCAAATCTCAATCCAAACCACAGGCCTCGTTTCTGTTCTCTCCGCTGCATCGCTGTAGCTCCCTTCTCTGGGCTTCTCCGTCCTTAACATATCTATCAGTTAGATCAACCCTCTTCTACGTAACCAGTCTCCCACTACTGCCACCTCCCCACACGCACAGAGGTGCCCATGGGCTCTGGCACCCCTCCCCCTGGCCACCCTGCACACCTTCTGGGCTCTGACACCCCCTGTAGGCTACTCCCCTTGTGGACACCCTTCTTACCTCTGGGCTCCGATGCTCACGCCAGGTCACCCCTCCAAGGGGTGCCTTCTCCCCTGGCTCAGGCCCTGACTGCCCTCTGGGCCACTGTCATCCCCCTGGACACTGCTTACCAGGAAGAGGCAAAGCCAAGATTCAAACCAGACCCTCAGCTCTTGGCCACTGTGTTCTGGGAGAAGTCCTGAGAAGGGGCTCAGGGTGTCTGCCGGTGAGCTTCCCTGGCTGGAGCATCAAGGCCTCCGAGTCCTCCTGGGGGACGGGGGGAGACAGGCCCCCCACCCCCGCTCTGCTCCTGCGGCCGTGGCCTCAGCAGGGCCCTCCGGCCTCCCCAGGCGTGAACTCAGGAAGTGAGGGTGATTGGCCTGCCTGTGGCAGGTGATAGAACAGCTTACCGTTTCTTACAACACTTTAGTTTACAAAGCCCTTAGTAAATGTGCTGATTCCTCACAGCAGCCCTTCACGGTAAGGGTCATTGCACCCATTTTACAGTAGATGACACTGAGGTTCCCAGCAGGGAAGGCACTTGACCGAGTCTGTCACACAGCCAGTGGGTGTCGGAGCCAGAATCACGCTCAGGACCGGCTGGCAGAGGCCCGATCCTTTGCATACACACCCCGCTGCACCCCACCCCGCTCCATCACCCCCCTGTTCTGCTGCGCCCTTCAGGGGACGGCTTGGCTCAGAAGGGCTCACATCGCCCGGGGTATGCGCTCTGGTCATACCTGGCAGAGCTGGGTGGTTCTGTCTGCCCTTCAGAACCCACAATCTGGGGCAGACATCACAGTGGGTGCAGTGCCAACGATGGTGGCAGGTTACCCACACCCTGTCTTCCCAGAAGCCCGCCACCCACACCCTTCACCCAGGACCAGCCAACTACGGGTGGTCTGGGTGGTGTGCAGGGTTAGCCTTTATCTGCCTCGCTGTCCCCAGGGACTCTCCTGGCACCGAGGAGGAACATTCCTCCCAGAGGGTGGGTCCGGCCCAGCGCAGGGCAAACCCCCAAGTGAGCAGGAGCAGGGCCCAGGCCCGCCCGTGCTGAGGGCGGCCGCCAGCCTGGCTCTGTGGCTTGGCTCAGGCTCTGTCGCAGGTGGGGTGGCACCCTCATTAGCCCGCACGTGTACAGGGCCCTGAGCCCTGGGCTGCCTCGTGGGAGCCCAGGACACCAGGCTCCTGCAGCCGGGCGACTCCGCTGGGCCCTGGGAGAGGCACTCGTGTGAGTCACCCCCAAGCTGAGCTCAGCACATAACTTCCTACCTGGGCTGCCAGGCACGCCACTCCTAAGGTGGGAACAGGCTTCGTTCCCCAAATCCCACCTCCTAAGGAGAGAGAGTGAATGCCCTCCAGGTGGGACTGCTGGATGTTTCCAAGGCCTCTGCTGCCCACCTCAGAGAGCGGCAGGGACCCCGAACCTCCTCCCCGGTGCACCCCAGCTGCTCCTCCTCTGGGGCTCGCCGAGGACCCTGGTCCTGACAGTCTTCTGTGGTCCTGGAAAAGGACAGGCACTCAAATGCCTTCCACTGTAGGGGGCACACTTGAGCCAGGGGATGGCAAGGCCACCAGATGTGAAGAGGGGCCTGTGGACGGCTAGGCCCAGCGGCCTGACCTAGGACACAGGGTGGCTCAGAGAGCGGGAGGGACTTTGAAGGGCTGCTGGGCGCGGTGCAGTCCTCAGTGACATCTCCTCTGTCATCTGTCCGCACCACTCTTACTAAACCACTCTTACTCACGGCACCCAAAGCGGGCCGACCTGCTCCCTGGAAACGTCCTTGAACGGCTGGCCACGCTCGGCCAGGGCGGCCTCTGGGACAGCAGGGAGTGCTCCGTGTCTGCCGCCCGCAGACCCCACCACCCAAGTCCAGATGTTTCTGAGATAGTGTCCAGCTGGGACGAGGACAGAGATGAGGTGGCAAAGAGATGACGGCCGTGGACTGTGGCCTCAGGTGGACTTGGACGCCAATCCCTGCTCTGCCTCAGTGCCCTCATCTGCGCAATGGGGACGATGAGCATGTGGCCGCAGAGCGCTAACCGCCGAGTGGGGCACACGCTGCTGGTTACTGTGAGGTGAGCAGGCGTCTGGCAGCCCAGCCTGGTCGGGGGCCTCCTCTGACGACACCCCCGCAGCTTCTCCATGGGGCTGTGTGCCCCTCGGTGCCTGACACCCATGAGCTGGTGACACTCCCTACCCCTCTGGTCTCAGTTTCCCACAAAGTTGCTAATTGGACAGCTCTCTGTCCACGCTCCACCCTCCAGGAGTTGATAAAATGGGAACGTCCTTCCACACGCGTGTTGTCCTCACGCTGTCCCAGGCCGGGAGCAGCCCAGAGCACCATGCCGCGTTGAGGGGGGCCGGCGGGGGCTACGTGCCACCTGCCATCGGGTTCACAGCTGCCTCAGCGTCCCTGGCAGACAGAAAACCACAGCAAAGGCTCTAGGCCCCACAAGGCCCTCCCGGAAGTGTTGGGGGACACCCTGGGGAGCGGGGAGAGCTCTCTCCTCGGACCCACTGCCTCCCCTCAGGTTCCCTTCGGGTCTGAGAAACCTGTGGCCACTGTCACCACAGCCAGCCCCGGCCGCCGGGCACAGCCTCCATTCCTGACTCCAAAGCCCGTGAACTTGCCACCTGCTGCCCAGCCCTTAGAGTTGGAAATGACCTCGACAGCATCGTCCCCTCTCGGCATCCACCTGGACGTCTCCAGGGGCAGAAGACTCACTGCCGCCAAGCAGCTCTTGTCACTGCAGGAGCCCTGTCACTGCCTCTTCCTTTGATGGACCCGACCACATCTGTCAAGCCCCTCTGGGGGGTGAGTCATCCTTCACCCGAACCACTCTCTTCCCGAGCCTCCTCCGTGCCAGGCGCTCTGCAAGCGCTCTCGGTTAAACCCGATGAGGCTCGCTCATCGTGCACGTGAAGAAACTGAGGCCCAGAGAGGTGAAGGGCTTGGTCCCAGGCTGCACAGCCAGCTCTGAGCCTAATCTGGACCCAACCACTTCGCCACCCAGCCCCGGCCTCCAGGGCCCCCCACCCGGAGCTGAGCTGTGGAGGGGCCTGGGCTGGCCCTCGGGGGTCTCTGCGGCGTCCTGGGAAGGGGGAGCGCTGCAGAAAGGCCGGCGCTGAGGCTGACCCCTGCCTCCCCTGCTCACCACACTGCAGGGCCCACGTGGCCCTTGGGATGCGCCTCCTCACCAGCCTCCCCCCACACTCCAGACCTGTCGACCTTGAAGTTCCCCAAGCACACCAGGCTCTCCTCGACTTCCAGGAGCACCTGCTGCTCCCTGGGCCTCCACTGGGGATTTGCACATGGGTCTTGCGTCTCCCACAGAAGTGGAGAGGGTTTCCTCAAAGTCAGGGGCCGAGTTTGCTTAAATATGTGTGTTCAAAGACCCCTTGAGCTAGGGTTGCCAGAGTTAGCAAACAGGAAAGCTAGCGGGTGTCCTGTACCGTGGCAAGCATCAGCCCACCGACCGCCACTTCTGGAGCCAGGGGAGGAAGCAGAGTGGCACTGTGTCCTTGCTTGCTGTGACCCATCCACACGAAGAGGCTGGGGCTGAGGGCGGCCATGTGACCGGGGCCGCACCTCCGAGCCCAGCACTGGGCCCCGCCAAACAAAGCCACCTCCTAACTGCCCTGCTCGCCCTGGCATCAGGGCCAATGGCTCCCAGAGAGGCTGGTTAACCTTCTGCTATAGCTGCGCCACCTGCATGCGGACACCTGGCAGAACCCCAGCTCCCAAGGCTGTGCCCTCCTGCTGGGCGCTGGGTGGATGGGGGGCAGGACCAGGTGAATGAGTGGGCTCAGGTGGTGGCAGCACCCCACTTAGGCTGTGCAGCCTTGGGCAAGTGAGTTTGCCTCTCTGAGCCTCGGGTTCCTCGTCTGTGAAACGGGAAGAACGATAAACAGTAACAGGATTGGTGATCATGCCCCAGTACTTGGCCCGGATAGGTGCTCGTAAACATGAATACTGTGGGGTCCCTGACTACCTAAACCCCCGAACGCCCTGACGGTGATCCAACAGGGGCCCCTGTGGAGACCAAGCAGGCTGGGGGACAGTGGGGCAGATGGGGTGACAAGGTCTTGGGCAGAGGACCCGAGGGACAGATTCCAAAGAGCCAAGAGCCAAGACCCCCATTTCTTCAGTCCTGCCCACAGCCAGAGCACTCAGTAGGAATTCTGGGCCCACTTGCTGGCCTCCCTACACACTTCTCAGCCGGGGTTAATTCTGGTCCTGTCCCGGTCCCTCAGCCCCGCCCAGCCTCCCCCTATTCCCGTCCCCCTCCCCACCCCGTCAGTTTCTGCAGCCACTGCAGTTCATGGGTGCGTGGCCAGTGGGCAGAGCTGCACGGCCGGGAGAGCCCAGAGTGGACGAGGGGAGCTGGCAGAGACACTGGGCCTCTACTAGATGCTCCCAACTCCACCCACCACTTTCCCTCACAAAGAGGGCCCCCCACACCCATCACTGTTCCCCTCTTTCCTCTCATCAGTGTCAGCCATGACCTGGAAATTGTCCTTCACACACTCGGGGTGACAGGCCTGGAGGGCCCCCTGGGCCTACATGCCCGGAACCTGTTGGCCTGGGATACGGAAAACACTGTGAGCTGGGGACCCCAGCAAGTCTTTCCTTCTCTCTGTGCCCCACATTCCCAGCCCTAGAGCAAAGGGGTCAGAGTGCACCCCAAAACTCTGAAATTGGCAAAGGGGCACAAGTGGGACATTGGCTGGTGCCGCCCCAGGGTCCTCGTGCAGACCCTCCCAGGCTGGGCCCCGTGCTCTGGGGGGTGGGCCCACGCCCTGAGCTGCAGGGAGTCAGCTCTGTGCTCTGCGCCCGGACACGCCTTGCCACCACTCCAGGCTTGTCCGGGAGGCCAAGGGGGCGAGTTGGCAGCACAGGAGGCTGGCCAGGCTCCGAGATGGGACAACAGACAAGGATGGGCAGGAGAGGGAGTAGCCCCCAGGGTGGGGACCGCAGAGCAGCAGAGACAGAAATAACCGCGGGGAACAAACAGGCATCACCAAGCAACGGACTCGGTGCAAGTGCAGCAAGCATGTGCACGAGCCGTGTGTGCATATGTGCACGTGTGTGTGCATGTGGGCGTGCTGCAGCTGAACATCTGTCCTGGCTCCTCTGGGCTCCTCACCTCAGCCACTCTGCTGCAACACAACACCGACAACCAGAGCTCCCGCGAGCGGCCTGGGCCCTGCCGGTTCTAGGACTTCCTCCCGCATCAGCTCCCTCACTCGGCCTCAGACAGGCAGGGAGATTTGCCCATGCCCCACAGCAGCGCTGGGCCCCTCCAGCGCCCTAGAGCTCCCCAGCGCCATGCTGTCCACATCTGGTGGCGAACACACAACCAAGTCAGCTCATGTGACAGGCTGTTTAGTCTGGGAAATGCACGTGGCCACATCCTCAGGCACAGGCCCGAGGGTGTCCCCAGGCCTTGGGGACAGGAGAGCGCAAGCTGGGTCACATCTCCAAACCACCCTCTACAACCTTATCCTCCTGGTGTTCCCCACGCCCTCAACACTCTCACTCACAGGGGTTTGGGAGCCAAGCAGGTCTCAGCTGTGTGAACCTAGACAGGTATCAGCCTCTCTGCGCCTCAGTTTACTTGTCTGGAGAAAGGGGTGCCTCCGGCACATGGGATGGCATCGGGCTGAATGAGGCACCGCAGGGACAGCCCCAGCTCCTAACAGGCACTTGGTAAAGACTGCTCCTCATCCTCTCCCCTGCCCAGACGCTGCCCTGCGCCCTGCTCTGCACCTGAGCCACAACCAGTCAGTCCTGCAGGGGAAAGAGGGCCAAAGTGGCCAAGAGAAGCTGGAGGATGTGGTCCTAGGCTTGGCCCTGGGGACAGTGGCAGCTGGGTCCAGGGGGCTCAGCCCCAGGACTTACCTTGTCCCGGACTGCCGTTCCCTCAGTGCTTCTGGGAGCAGTCCAGCTTCAAAGACTTTCTGAGGCCTAGGAGACCAGAAGCACCTCCGGCAGAGGAATGGCCCTGTCCTTGGGGTTGTGTGTGACAGGAGAAAGGTGTGGCAGGTGCAGGAGCCCCAGTGGGGACTCGGAACTAGGTTCTCCAACCTGGATCTGGGCCCGGCTCTGCCTGCAGCATGTTCTGGGACCTGGACCCCATCTCTGCTGCAAAAACAGCAAAGGGGAGAGGACGGTGAAGGACCCCGTGGACCCACCCTGTTCCGCCCGTCACCCAGAACTTCGCCTAGGATTGTGGGCGCAGCTGCCCGACTGCCCGCGGAGACCCTGGCGTGTGCTGTGGCGCAGGCACTGCCCCAGGCGCTGGAAATACAGCGGTGAACAGGAACGTCTCCAGCAGCGCGGCGTCAGGGAGATACACCGTCAAGCACATGAACGAGCAAGCCCATTTCAGCGTATTAAACAGAAGCGGGCAGCGAGGGATTTGGGTGGGCACTGCTCTCTTAGATGGGCAGTCGGGGACCCTCTCTGAGTTTGACAGTGAGCCGAAGGGAGGGAGGGTCGAGCTCGCAAACATCGGGGGCACAGGGACAGCACGTCTGTGGGGTGGGAGAGGAGATAACAGGGAGTATGTGGAGCAGGGGAGGGGAGAGGAGCTGGGGACAATTATACAGGGTGCTGAGGCCATGGAAGGGTGAATCCATTCTAAAGGTGAATGTGTGAGCTGGAAGAGTTTGAGTAGGGGAGCCACAATCCAAATGCATTTTTAAATGACTGCCCTGGGTCCTGGGGCAAGAGGAGGCCAGGAGACCGTGAGCGGGCCCCGCGGGCTCCCAGGACCAGCGTGCACAGTGGAGAAGTGCAGAGCCAGGCTATATTTTGAAGCCAGGAACCAGAATGAATCCTTTTTTCTGGATGGTCCCTAGTCCCCCAAAGGCCCCACCAGGCCAAAGCAGCAGTAACTGCCCAGGGGCCAAACATAGGCTAGCTTCCCACTGGAGTTTGCTGAGTGACAACCAGGAAACCTGTCGCAACCGGGCGTGCAAACCTGGCGTGGGCAGGTCAGAGCTGGAGGTGGACTGACTTGACGCCTCACTAGAAAACAGCCGCCATGGCCCGTCTGCTCTGTACCCCACCTTCCAGCCCTCTTTCCTCACTGACTGCCTGTGCCCCTCAGGGGAATCAGCTCCACTGAAGACGCGAGTGGGGTGGTGAGTAGAGCCGTGCAGAGACCCACCAGCGCCCAGAAGGCAAGCCCAGTGCCCTCCTCCGCGCCATCCCTCATCTGTAAGGTGAGAGCACCACCACCCACTCTGCAGGGTCCATGCGACTATTAAATACGAACCCAGCACAGCCCCTGGTGTCAGCATATACAGCTGGGGACAGGGCCACCCAGCCCCCACCAGAGCACAGAACTTGGAAAGCTGGGCGTCAGGAAAGACACCAGGGCTTTAGCGATTCTAGGAGAGAGGCAGCGATCTCTCTGCTCTGGCTTTGTAGCTAAACACAGACTTCGGGGCTTAACGACTGTGGTCATCATTAGGCATCATTCAGTCTGGAATCACCTGAATCCCCAACTGGGCTGCCTGCTGAGACAGGAACCCAAGAAGCAATCAGCCCAGAGATGGCTGGGGACCGGAAGGGACTGTGCTGCCTGGTGTCCTCAGGCTGCTGTGATGAGGCCTGGACTCAGGAGGCGGAGTTCTCTCCTCCCCAGCTCTGCCTCAGGCACTGCCCTGGGCCTGTCACAGACCGTGTGGCCACTGTGTCAGCAGTCTGCCTGGGACCGAGCCGTAGTGGGAAGGGAACACGTAGACACCAGGGAAAGCTGTAACAGTGAAAATAAGAGGCTTGATGATGCTCTGGGTTGGGGCCAAATTTCTCTGAGGCCTTTGCAAGAAATGAAGGGCAGAGAAAAAAATAAGGGAACGCCTTGTCATAAGCACGTCCACAGCTGAGCTTCCGAAGGTGCCAGGTCCACACCAGCGCCCAAGGCGTCGCTTCGCACACGCTCAGCCTGCAGTGGTGCCACACGGAGCGGCGAGCCGACGCCTGGTGAGCAGGTGCACTCCCGTCCAAACTGGCACCTTCGCCGCTGCCCTTCTCCCTTCTCTGTCCCCTTCTCCCTTCGCTGTCCCCGAAGCTGCCCGTTTATTCACTACCAGGATGATATACTAGCCATTCCACATACTAACGTGTCCCTGCACGGTCTCTCCCACCAGAAGGTGGGAGACGATGCACCCGGGAGAGGGAATGAAATTCGCGGTGCAAAGTCAGTGTCCCTAAGACCAAGGTCCTTCATCGGCCTTCACTAGACCCATCTGGACCTTACCGGAAACACTGAGCTTCAGTAAAGAAAAAGTCGAAATCTCGTAGACGCAAAGTGAATTCATTAATAGTAAGAGCAGCTATTTCCTTACTACATAGCAGGCAAATAATCTCACGTAAGCCTGGCAACCACCCTACCCCGTAGACACGATATTCCCATTTACAGGTGAGGAGAACGGCGACACGGGAGGCGGTGGAGCTGGATCTGAACGAGTGAGCACCGGACACAGCTTGGGCGATGCTGCGCCCTCTCCTCAGCCACGTCAGTCCCTCAGAAGCCCAGCACCCAACAGCAACGCCAACGTGACTTGTGCACGCGAGCACACACTCTGCCAGGGCTGCCAGCTGGGCTCTTGCAACAAACTGCTTTTGTGTCTCTGGCTAAGCCCCAGGCACGATGCTCCTGCCTGCTTGTGGCTACTCCTCAGAGGCTCTGGGGAAGGAACACAAGGCCCTGGCTGTGAAATTCTCCAAAACGGGGCCAGAAGAACCTTCTGTCCCAAATGGTCTGGCCTGAGGACTGAACCACTTAATCTGGACATCGAGACAGAGGAGTCTGTCACTCGGAGAAGCAGCGGCAGAGCATCACGGCGATCGGAAGGTGGGCACTGGCGAGCTCCTCCTCCCCAAGAGCCCATCGGGATCAGCCTTGCCCTAACCTGAGGAGGGCCACTGCCCACAAACCTGAGGACCCAGGTCTCCAGGCCCCCAGGACAGGAGCCACAGGGCTTGAGGACACAGTGTCAGGGGCACAAACCTGCAGCTCTGGCAGCTACTGCAGGTGGTCTTGGCAAGTGATGCTGGTTCAGTCGCCATTTCCTGTAGGCTGTCAGAAAGACTAGAAATAACCACACACACACTGGGCCCGGTAGAGAGAAGGTGCTCGTGCAGGGCCGCTGCTCATTACTCTAAGTCTACCCCAGGCTCTCCTAACCAGCAACCCCAAAGAGAAGTCGCCAAGGGATCCCGGATTTGCAGCCGGCAGGCGAGTGTCCGATGCATTTGTTGCAGAAAGACTAGGCCCCTACTGCACTGAGCCTGCCTTCAGCCGAGGGCTAGAAAATCATCAGGCTCCATGTGTCTTTGGGTTCCAGCTCTTAAGGCCAAAACATTAAGAGAGGCCAAGGGGTTTGTTTTAGGGAAGATCATATTCATCAATGTGGTGCCCTGACTTGCTGCGGAAAACAGACAGGCTCCATTTCATGCTGACAAGAGGCCCAGAGACAGCGATTCTGACACGTAGGTCTTCCTGTGCTGACATCGGAAAGGGCTGGGCAGCCAAGGAAAAGTATTTGGCCAGTGTCACTAAGGACGGGTTTAAGCAGCAGTCAACACCTTCTTTTCAATGTGTATTAAGTCATTCGTTTATTTCTCAAGATGTGCACACTCAAGTATTAGGTTGGCCAGGACAACTCATTGCTCCTAGGTATGTACAGGTCCTTCGATGGCTTGGTCACAAACAACTTCATAGCTAGTGCACCACACACACAAGGTAAAACAGGAAGCCAAAAACCCAAGCCACTCCAAGAAAAGATGAGGGAGGGAGGAGGGAGGAGTACTGATGTAGCATCCTGTGGGAATCAATGCACAGGAGGGAAGAACACAGAGGGATGGAAGGCCAGCCAGCTTCGGTGGGTCAGCAGCGGTTCCTTGGGATGGTCAGGGGACTGAGTTCAACAGGTCCTTCAGGAAGCTATCTGGATCAGTGATTTCTGATAGCAGACCTGGAAACAGAGGCAGAGGCTGGTGAGGAGCAGGAATGCATAGCCCCCGGCCCACTGAGTCATGGCTGCCGCATCCACGAAGAGCACACACTGCACTCCAACAAGTTCTGACAGCTGCTCGCTGGAAACTGGGCCGACTGGGGAAAGGGTCACCGAGCCAGCGCGCCTTTCTGTAAGAGGAGGCCTGCTCCGGAACCAGGCGCCGCTGTTTGCTGGAGGGTGTTACAGTGGCACAGGCTGACCTCACAATCTGCCAGGAGCAGTTCTAAACCCGTGTCCATGGACCACAGCAAGGGCCTGCAGGGCCACTGAAACTGAGTGTAAATGGAGGGGAACCTTCGGGAAGGAAAGTGTCCACAGCCGTCAGCACATTCTCAAGGGGACCTGAACTGAAGAAAGGTTAATGCCACTGCCCTGGAGGGCTGGAGAACAGAGGAGGGGAGTAGGACCCTGGGCTCATCTGAGCTTTGGCCACTAGTTCTGCTGACGCTCAGAAGCTCCATCTCTTTAACCATCATATGGGCACAGTGACAGATCCTTGTTTCATCACTGTGGGGATTAAATTAGGCCACATATGTGAAAGTGTCCAGTGCACAGAAGGTGCTCGATCAGCATCAGGTGCCCTCAACGAGCAGGGTGCTCACACGAACAAGTGTGTGGTTGTTCACCCCTGGCACCATGCCAACTGGATCCCCTCCCCAGAGCCTGTGCAATGCAGGGAAGAGGGGCACTGATCATCTCATGTTGGTTTTAAAAGGTGTTTTGTCCTTGCATTCAAAGAGGGTATGTCTGATGTTCTGAAATTTCCTACCAGTTTAAACAAAGGAATAAAGTCTGAAAACCGGACTTCTGAGTGAAGGCCACAGAGGCTCCCTGCCAACGGGTTCTCGAGCTCCCCTGCTTTAGGCCGGGGTGCTGCCTGAACTGAGGTGACCACCTTCCTTGCCCTGCCCACCTCCTGCCTTTTACTCAGTCTTTGTTCACACATTCACCAGAGCCCTGGGTGACAGGCACAGTGCTCAGCCCTGAGGACACAAATACACAGGCTACCTGCGTATTTGTAGGGATCACTTCCTGGGAGGAAAGCAAAGAGAGTGGCTAAGGTAAAAAGTCAAGGCTGGAGAGATGCATGTGGGAGTACCAAGTGAAGTAACAAGGAAATGGTGGGGAGCGGTGCTAACACGTGACCTCTGATAACGGGGGGGCACCAGGCTGACAAAGGCCCATCCCAGTGCACAGCCTCCACTGAGGCCACCGCCAAGGACAGTCAAAGTGGAAGCCAGGGCTTTTGGGGAAACTCCATCAGCTGGAGCTGAGCTGGGAGGAAAGAGAAGTTCAGCTCCCAGAGGACTAAGACAAACAGAAAAATAATGAGTGGGATCCAGGGGTAATTTTTTCCCTGCTTCTTTATATGTCACAATATTTCTACAACAAACATCAGGGGAAAATAAAACAAGCTCACAAGGGTCAGGCAGGTGTGGTCCCTTCCGCTTCGGCCCTGGAGCCCCACCTGGGACAGACAGCAGTGATGGGCGCTGCAATGCAACAGCGCCCACAGCCCAAGAGGGCACTGGGTCTGTAATCCGAGGGAGATTTTCCCAGGCAGCGGCCTAAGTCACCCCTCTCCTGCGGTCACTTGATGCTTGGTTATGAAAACTAAACAATTTTTACTGTGCTTGCACTTAATACGAACTCGTGTACAAGGAATCTGAACACAGGAGAGAACGATGACTGCAAGGTGACTAGCTGCGGAGCAAGGACTGTCTGAGAATGGCTCACATGAGAAGAGCTCAAAGTGTCGCCCTGTTCTTACAATCAGAGGTGCTCTTTGCCCTGAGGTTTTGACATTTACATTTATTTAGGAATCAGAGCAGAAACCTTCCAGGTCAACCCAGGGCAGCTGTGACAGAAGCAGGAGGAAGACAGAAGTCCTGTTCCTTCCTTCTCTGAGCTGTCACAGAGCCAGGAATCAGAGGGGGCTCTCCCAGCTTCCCAGCCATGCCCCACTGGAGATGCATGTCATCTTCCACACCTCAGCTGTCCCATCTACAGTGCGGGGTGACCACAGTTCCCACCTCACGGGGCTGCCTTGCGCACAGGGAAAGTGTAGTCGCAGCCCTGTGCCTGGAAAGCAGTAAGACCCCGAAGTGTCACGTCACTGCTCTCGTTACTGGTGGCTTGGTATTTACCTCTCTCTCCCAGATCTTTGGGTGGCCGATAGCCTCGCTCTCACGTGTGTTTCTTCTGATACGTGAAGATGAGAGCTACGGCCAGCCCCACCAAGATACACAGGTTTTGCTGCAGAAGGTCTCTGCGAGACAAAACCTTGACACTGACCAGCCACGTCGAGGAACTCCGAGAAGGTCTCCACTGGCATGAACTCCTCCTGGAAGGTCTTCAGGGCTCTGTCAGCAGCTTCGCAGATGGGCATGTCATTGTGGCGGATGTACTCCGCTAGAGAGCAGGACCAGCCTCCCTCCGTGTTGCTGGTAGGCACCTTCTACAAGACCAACAGGAGACAGGCCCAGGTGGGGGTGGGGGGTGACTCAACGCCTCAAATCAGGCAGGCCACTTCTACCTACATCAGTTTTCCCTGCAGGGTGTGTTTTGCTTCCAGGAACAATAAAATTTCATTTCACTCCTCTTACAGGCCCTTTATGACACACAGTGTCACTTGAACCTACAAGCTACAACAAGTGACTGCATTCTTCCCTCCCCACACGTCACATCTGCATTTCCCAAAGAAAAGGGAATCGTCAAGATGCCTCAATTGAGCTGTTTCATTCAGATTATAAAAGGAACCACCCCAAACCCTCTGATTCCTTCCAGGCAGAGAGGAGTGTCCTATTGTAAGCTGGGCTGGAATAAGTCATACTCAACAGGGCAATGGAGTTTATCGAAACTGAGGGGACAGGAGTGAACAGAGGGTGACTCAGGAGGAAGATTTTCCTGCAGAAGTGGGTCTGCAGCAGGCTGAGACCAGGGACAGGAGTGAGCACAGGCGCACAGGCAAATCCCTTCCCACGGTGGGTGTGCTTGTTTCTTGGGAGAGGCCGGCGGAGCAGCAGCCACCTGCTGGTGGAGGCAGGCTCAGAGCCAGCAGCACATGACCTGACACCCTTGCAGACCCCGCCGAGCCTCCAATGGCGTCCTTACCTTAAACATGTTGTAAATGAGATCAACGAGGGCCCAGAAGAGAAGGGAAGAGCGATAAGCTGAGTAGTCCTTTACTGTCTTGTCCGTCAGCCTGGAAAAGAAGGCCCCATTGCATGTCCCTGCAGGCCCTGGAAGGGTACTCCCAGGACAGGACAAGGCACTGGGGGAGCAGGGAAGAGTCACAGCAATCTGTGTGTCACTCAGTTCCAGCTGTGGGCAGGAACTTCTGAAGTCCTGGGACCCACTGGTTTATTTACAACAAAAATGTTCCACAAAATAGTTATCTTTAGCACTGACTCTCTTCCAAATTAGGGTCAACGGAAGAAAGGGAGACATAGTTGTGACACGACAACCAAAAGGCCTTAAAGAGAGGCCAAGGACTCGCATATTTCTCTGTGTTCAGCCCCAACACGAGCTCCTGGACTTGATGGGCTGTCACAAATGGAGTAGGAAACAAGGTTCTCCTGTCTTCACCTTTCCACTGGAGAACTCTTAGTCAGCAGACTCAAAGCCACCAGATACAGCACTGTGTCAGCCACGTGCTGTGATGAGCAATGGTAACCTCGAGGATGGAGGACGCAGCCGCCCGACACCTCCCAATGCCGGGATAATCCCGAGCGAGCTGCTCACCACACCTGAGTTTCTACCCAGTATCGAATGCCTCTACATAATCTCATGATGAAGCTGAGGATTAAGGACCAGCCAGGCCCTCGGAACCCTGGGGGCTGCCTGCGACAACGTCCGCTGCCTCCTCGCAGGCGCACTGGTGTGAGGAATGGTCACACCAGGTGAAGCCACTGTGAGATGCAGAAAGACCAGCTCCTCTCTGCACAGGGAGTGACACATGGGGATTGCAGTTCGGTCTCCACCACCCAAGTCTACAGGAGGTATTGTTTGGAAACTGGCTTCACATCTGCAGTAAGTAAAGGCTAGATGAACCCTTGTCATGGAGATGCTACACCTTGGAACACACTGAACAGAGCCCACAACTAAAGACACTAGAATTCAGTATTAAAGTGTGAGTGTGTGCGTGTAAGAATCTTAAAAGTCAGACAAGCACAGATGTTATTTATTATAGAAGCTAAACTACACCCTATAGGCCTCATGTGAAGGGACAGTGCCACATGGGACAGGCCATCCACACTTAGTCAGTAAATGTAAAATCTCTAACAAAAGTAAAATAATAATAAAAGGAGAATTCCATTTGCTGAAATATGCTTCCTGCACCCTCCCTCCACCAACGCCCTCCAAAGCACCCACTTTCTCCCCTGCCTGCCCCGTGTGAGGGTGCTGCAGCCTTTCAATGACAGTGAGGTAGGCCTGGGGATGCAGCCAGTGATCCATTTCTCTGCAAACAAGATGACAAGGAAGTCCCAGGCTGAAGTACTTGCAAGTTCCTAGCAAAGGACACGTTTTCCTCGAATGTGAAACATGCAGAAGAGGCCAACTTCTCTTGTGCACATTCCTAGAGCTCCATGTTTGTGTGTCTGCTACTGCCTCCCACGCCATAATGGACAAAGCCTGAGCCAGCAACACTGCCCCCACCAGCAAGATGACAGCCTCTAGATGTTCTTCCAGCCATGGCCTCTCCTCGGAGGGTGTCTCAACACCATGCTGATGCCCAACTCCTCCTCCCGTCTGTTTCAGGAGCACCCTGCTCATGCCTGAACACCACACCAAGTTTGGGCCTTCTTTCTCTATGACTGTTTTGCCTTGGTAAGCAGGAATCTTGAATAACCCTGCCCAACTTAATTATTTAAGGCCAATTAGTAAAGGTGACTAAACTGCTACAGAGAAAATGGCAACTCATGAGTGTAGCTCACACTGGATTGCCTAATTAAGCTGTGACCAAATCAGCTTTCCCTGAACTGCCCGGGACAGTAATGAATTCCAGTCTCCTAATTGAAAGCAAAACAGCTCCTGTGGGCTCAGATTTCACATCTGCCACTGAGAGCCTGTGCCCAGTAAACAGCCACTGTATGTGCAATGGAAGCAGGCCAGCCTGGCTTATCAACAACTAAGCATACACCAGATCTAACTTGTGATTCTAGCAGCTAGTTAACTATTAATGCTTCTGCCTTTTGGAAAACACTGGAAGTGATATGACTGAAATGGGGGCAGGGGTTAGATAGGAATCTAACAAGACTCGCCCCTCCTACTCTACACAAAGAAGCTGATGCTGGCCTGATTCAACAGCAGAGCTCCAACCTGGTCTCCCTGCAGGCGAGAGGCACAACTAGCAACCCTTGATAAATCAGAGCTGATGAAAGTAGAGATACCAGGTGTGCCAGTTCAGGCACATGACTGTTTCCACTGTGTCTGTCGCTATCAAGAGCCTGAAAGCTCCTCCTCGGCTCCCTTGTTAGCCTACAAATGTAGAAATGTCCCCTCGGATCCTAGCAAAAGCAGACTCCCAAGGGCAGATCTTCCATAACGGAAGGTTTCCCTAGAGTGGCAGAAGCAAGCTAACAGTAAGCGTCCCCTACTCTGTAGCACAAGGCAGGCAGAGACTGCACAAGGCCATGAGCCAAGAGTGGTGCCACGGAGTCCACTGTGTGTGGCAGTCCATGTGGGCATCTCAAGGGCTTCCTGTTGTTGTTTGCAGATGTTTCTCTCAAGACACCTCCCATCTGACCCAAATCACAGCACAAGGTCATGAAAACAAAGACCACTTCCTTCTTCGGGAGGTATCCACATCAACAGGAGAGAAAGAACAGCTCATGGAACGTGGCAAGGACAGGACAGGAATGTGACCAAGGAGGGAGATGACAAGCTTTTAATGATCAAAAAAGAAAATCCCCAACTGCAGCCATACAGAGTTCTTCCTAGTTTATGCCCAGACCACTAGCCTGGGAAACTGTCACCTGTCTGAGTCCTTGAGGCCCAAATGCGGCTCCTCGTCAGTAGTCTCAGCCTGTGCTGGGCTGGCTTCATCTTGAAATTTTTCAAAGATAAGCCTGACTCTGCCTTTCCAGTGGCTGATCACCAGACCCAAGGGTGGCCAGGCGCCTGCCGGCCATCGGGCCTAGACTCGGGGTAGCAGACAGAGCAGGATCAGGACCAATGACTGCGTCCAATGAGCATGCCTTCCCTTAGCACACGCACGTTGCCTGGCAGTTTCCACATGGGGAATACATAGTCCAGGCCACAGGGGGCAGGAGACAGCTTCCTGGAGTAGGTACTAACCTGGTGGCTCCTCCCGGAGCCACTGCCCGGGCCTGAGAGGTCACCAGCAGCCTCCGCAGGATCTCCACACGCATGGCTCTCCACTTCTCGGGGGGTAGGATGTGGAGGGCCAGGACTGTGAAATAGTGGGGCCCGTCCACTTCAAAGGCACTCTCCACCCACTTCTCTTTGGGCTGCTCCAGAAAGCCCTGGAGATTTTTCTCCTCTCGGGAAGTTGCTCGGGTTCTAGAACAAAAGGGGCATGATGAAACCAGGGTAGACGCCGGGACCAGGGCAAGAGGGGAGGAGGGTGTGCTCAACTTCTCGTCTTCTCTTAAGTACCTTGAACGCCTGAATCCCAGAACACTCCCACCCATCCTAGCCCACCCCTCCCACCTCCTCTCCAAGTGCTGCTGCTTGCTTCCCTTCCAAGCCCTGCTTGGTGGCATCCTCCTTGGCCCTCTCCCCACCCCTAGCTCAGCTCTGACACAATTGCAACCAACTATCGGCTCGGCTCGTGAGTGCCCTGGCCCTGCAGGTCAGGCGCATTCACAAACACTCCACCGTCAGTGTCCTCATAACTCCGAAAGGAAACAGCACCTTTTTACCATGGTGATTTGCCCAAAGTCACCAAGCCCGCCACTGCACTCTCCCTAACTCCACGTGGTCTTCTTACAACTAAGTTGTTTATGCTCCATTTGCACCCGGCCTCTTCCATGGCTCGCCTGTTTGTGTTCCTATATATCTGTGCCCTCTCTCCTTCAACGGAACAGCTTCTGCTAGGCAAGCACCACTTCTTGTTCTCACTCTTGCCTATACTGCAGCGATGATGACTGAACCTTAACGCCAGGCACCAGCCTAAGAGCTCCATGTGGACTGTCCCATTTCTTCCTCACAATAACCCTGAAACAGGTGCCAGCACTATCCCAACCTCACAGAAAAGGAAACCACAGTCAGAGAAAGTGTTTTGCCCAAAGTCACACACTGGGGCGGGAAAGAACTGGGCTTTGAACCCAGGCCATCTGCTCCAGAGCCTACCCACCATTAGTGAACTCTCCATCTTCCCTCCATGACAAAGCCTTGGCAAGTGGTCACTGACTCAGCACTGAGAGAGCACTGGAGCCCTTCCTGATCAGGTATTTCCGGCTACACTCTCTCCTTATACCCTGGATGGTGCTCTCAAGGCCAAGAGTGCTTGATGCTCTGTCCTAATTCTATGAGGGGAGAATAAACAAGCCACAAGAAGCAAACTTCCCAGGTGTGCAGATGGCACTGCCAGACACGGGACTGTGGGGAAGCAGGAGGGCAGTGCAAGGACACCCTGCTCTCCACAGAGTGGCAGAGATGGAACGGGGGAATATATTCAACTAGATTTTCCAGGACTGGGAATCAGAGGCTTTCTGCCATTGCAGAACTTGCTCAACCTGGCTCTCGATCATGGTGTCACATACATGCCTTAATATATAAATGAGCAACCAAAAGCAGTCACCCTCCTCACCGGACCCCCCTGTGACCAAGCTCACAGTGATGTGAACTGACTAGCTAGGGAAGCAATCTGTGGGTGAAAACAGTGCCTCTCCGTGAAGCTTCCAGGTCAGCCTCCAACTGACCAAGATAACCATGACACAGCCAACTCACTCTCCACTGAGGAAACTTGGGCAGGAGTTGAAATGTCTAGCGTTGAAAAACAGTGACACCTGAAATCGCCAGCACTGTTCTGTTGGGCAAATCACGCCGACTCTACAGGTATGCTCTCCGCCCTGGAGAATGGAGCCGTCCACTCTACTCCTAGCTGCCAACAAGAGACATGTCTCTGCAAAAGCCAAGGGTTCTGTCAAAGGCTACAAACACGCAATTAGCACTGCTCAGGCCTGAAGCACAGTGTGGATAGTGGGAATGCTTGTGCTGTCAGCGATGCAGGTGTTTCTTCTGACAGTCTAAACAGTTTAGCAGATGATGTAATGCACTGATAGAGACCCGCCCATGCATCTTTTCAACAATGAAGCCTGTGGTCTAGAGGTCAGCCTTTAAACTCACAAGGAAATGGGAGGGAAGCAGAAGATAACATTGTTGAACAGAGAAGACCAGCAAGGACAAGACACAGATTGTCCTGTCGCCTAAACTGAACTGCAGCTGCCTGGCGTGGACTGTGCACAGCCTTTCCACAGCCTGCCAATCCTCTGCCTGATAGATTTGCTGGAAGTCTGGGGCCTAAAATATGAAACCATTTACTAAATCAAATCTAAGAGCTAAAGTATATTAAATCTCTTAATTTGCTTTTGAAATATGGGGTGAAATGAAAAAATATTATTTTCTATCCCTACGTGCTTCTTTAAAATTATACTTTTACTTATCAACCTAACTACTCCATAATGTACACAAGGATAAAAATACAAATCAAATTTTTCCTGGCTGTCTTCCTTTTCAGTTGACTTTCCCAGATGATCTTTAACATTCCCTCCTTTCCCCTCACACTTGCCAGAAGCATTACTCACTGCAGAGAACACAGGGAAAGCAAGTCCAGTTTCCATTCGTAAAATGGGTTCTTGGCTCTGCCACATCCCCTAGATGTGAAACCCTCACCTGTAACACCTTGAAGTGACTGTGTGGCTCCCACCTACCACCTTCCCCCCATCCAAGAGAAGAGAGTCTTGCAAGTAGAAGCAGAAGTAGAGGCTACACCGAAGTAGAAGCTTTGATGGTCTGACATCTCCCAGTTTCTGCCCTCTCAGTCCAATGATGCAGCCCTTGGCTGCCCACAGTGGGAGATGGGGCAATTTTGGAAGGGAGTCATCTAATAGCTGCAGATGAACATTCCTACTTCAGCAAAGGCTGCCTTAGGTCAGACACATTTGCTCTGGAACTAACTGGGGCGAACACGGACAAGTGGGAGGTCTTGTTAGGTCAGCCAGACGCTGCCCAGTGGGATGCGAGATACTGACGTGTTCAGGACATAAAGCACAGTGTGAATGATGTACGGGATCAGGTGGATGTTGCTCTCCCGGCCACCCCCGCCGGTATCCGCGCTGAACGACTGCTCCATGGCGAAGCGCAGGAACAGGAGCTTGATGTCATGGATGTTCAGCTGGTACGTGGGTTCCCGCTGGCCCGTGCATTCCTGGAGGTAAGTGTTGTGCCTGGGGGAAGCAGAACAAACTCTGAAATGGAAGCGAGTTCCCTGCTGAAATCCCCTTCCCAGGTGACTGCACAGGTTACACAAATGGACAGAGGGATGAAAGGGAGAGTCAAGGACATGGGGGCTAGTAGGAGGAGAACATGGAGGATGTTTCTGAAAGTGATGCTCTCCAAGCTTTGATGAGAACCCACTGGTTTTGGGGGACCCATTTCTTGATGGACCAATGTCATACGACATAACATGGCCACATCTAGAAGTACATATTGAAAGAAGGAAGGTAGAACTTATCCCTTCTGACTGACCAGGAAATCTATTCATATGTATCATCTCCTCAACCTCCAAATAAAAGCTTTTTCTGTGTCAATTTACGTTACAATCTATTATGTCTCTTATTAACTGTGCGACCTCAAGTAAGTTACCCATCTCTCTGGGCTACAATTTCTTCATCTGTAGAGTGTGTTTAACAATAATACATGGCAAGCATTTCAATGTTGCCTATTGTGACCTCCCTTATTATTACTTCCAGGTACCTGTTTTACGGTAAGCACCTTTTCACCCCTGGCTTTACAGACAGGACCTGGGCGCGGCACCACTCCACAAGGCAGCAGTCAGAGGCTAGGGCCTCACAGAAGCTTCAGCGACTCTACTCCACAGTTTAGACAAAGGAGGCCTTGAAAGGGCCTGGTATCCCCCAAACCACTAAGCTATTAATTTTTATTATTTAAACCTCACAAGCACATGCTGTAGAAGTGAACTCTGGGGAATTTTGGCCTCAAGGACCAAGTCAGGCATCCCGTGTCTAATGTCCTTAGATCAACAAGGAGAAGGGGTAGTGAATAACAACAAATTCTACATGGTGCCCCAGATGCTGAGGGTGCCGGTTTCTCTTAGCAGAGTTCCTCTCTGTTCTGAACAGCCCCCTTGCCAGCAAGCAGAGACATGGATTCCCAATGAAGACAGCAGAAAATGGTCTCACCACAGGCTGGCCTGAAAGTTGACACGCCCCTCACCTCCTGGGAATCCCCTTTCCTACATGCAAAATGCTCAACACTCACCTTGCCAAGCAAGTGGCAAAAGCTGATTCAGGGACATGGGGTCCCCAGACCGGAAGGAGCCCATTGCACTTAGTGTTGGCGTTCTGAAGGGCAGCACTTTCCCACTCTTCCCGGCCTCGAGCCAACCTGGATGGGGAGGACAGCAGGGATGAGTGACTGCTGGGATTACTTTGGCAACCAGGCACCTGGGCAAGTAGAATGGAGAAGGGCTTGCTAACACTAAGGAAGTAAATTAGCCCATGCTCCTGACTCCCATTTGTAACCCTGACATAGCAAACGCAGGCTTCCCTGCGTCAGGTAGTAGCATTGTTTTCACCAGCCTTGGGCCAAAAGCCAGGTATATTTTCCTGGTCATATGGCAAGAATGGATCTGAGGCCTGCATGGTTTAAGGTAGAACACCTTACTCCCCAGAGATTAAGGAACAGCATTAAAACTTCAGGGTTGGCCAGCCGGTGAGGCTCAGTGGTTGAGCGTCGATCCATGCACTAAGAGGTCGCTGGTTCGATTCTCGGTCAGGGCACGTGCCCAAGGTTGTGGGACCAATCCCCGGTGTGGGGCATGCAGGAGGCGGCCAATCTATGTTCTCTCTCATTGATGTTTCTGTCTCTCTCTCCCTCTCCCTTCCTCTCTAAAATCAATAAAGAAAAATAAAATAAACTTTAGGGTTGGCAGTCCCACCCCTCCCAGTCCAGGGCCTTGGGCAAGCTGCCCACTCCAGTGAAGCAACAGATGTCTGGAGCTGAAGCACATGGGAGGGAGAGGCCTACTGAAGGAGCCAGTCCACAAGAGCCAGGGCCTACCTGACGGCTGCCAGGTGGCAATCGTAGTGCACGATGTTGAAGTGGGACACAGTGCTGTAGCCCTGCTGTTTCCGGGGCTTATTCTCCATCTCCTCCAAGGCTACCCGCTTGGTGAAGGTATAAATACCCAGGACCTTTGTGGGCTACAAAGATAACAGTAAAGGAGAGAAGTGAGGAGAAACTCCAAGGCCAGCTTTGGAAGCAGGTGAAGCAGAGCAGAAGGACCTGAACGTCTACCCTCCTAGGAGGGGAGAATCCAGGAGCAGGGTGACAGCCAGCACCCAGGCTCTTGGTTAGCACTTGGCTGGGCACGGTGAGATGAGAAGTGTGGGGAGCAACAAACCAACACAGACACTATGCAGATGGAAAGGCAGAAATGTAAGTTTAAACTGCCCTTCTTTCCTTTTTGCTTCATTTATTGAAAAATGAAGAATAAAGTGCCTTCTTGATAAGTCAGTTGCTTTTCAAAAATTATCGAGCAGCTCCAAAGAGCCTATGTTATAGCAGGACTTATAAGGCCTATGGCCCAGGGTACCCATCCTTCAATAGCTTGGGTGCTAAGCAGTAAATACAAGCTAGAGAGAAAGGGGACCCCTTTTATGACTTCAGGGGAACAAAAGGTCACTTGCTGCTTGCTACTTTCAGGTATAAGTCCAGTTGGGGGGAGCCTGATCTCCCCAGGTGTCCTGAATGGAAGTAGCATGGCATGTTTTTAAAAGTCCAGAATTCGCCCTGGCCAGTTTGGCTCAGCGGTTGGAGAGTCAGCCTGCGGACCAGAGAGGCCCGAGTTCGGTTCCCGCTAAGGGCACGTACCTCGGTTGCAGTTTGTCCCCGGACACAGTTGGGGTTGTGTGGGTGGCGACCACCCGATGTGTCTCTCTCACATCGATGTTTCTCTCTCTCTCTCTCCCTCCTGCTTTGTCTGGAGATAAATGCAAAAATGTCCTCGGGTGAGGATTAAATAAATAAATAAATAAAAGTCCAGAATTCCAGCTCTGTCCTGTGACCTTTGTTCTCACCCATACACTGGACTCCGGTTCAGCGGTTGAGTGTCAACCCATGCACCTAGAGGTCACGGGTTCGATTCCTAGTCAGGGCACATGCCCAGGTTGTGGGCCAAATCCCCAGTGGGGGACGTGCAGGAGGTGGCCAATCGATGTTCTCTCTCATCGATGTTTCTGTCTCCCTCTCCCTTTAAAATCAATAAAGAAAAAAATATTTTTTTAAAAAGATAAAATTACGCAACTGACAAGGCTCTGGGCATGGGGCCTAGCACAGAATCCAAGGAGTGCTTGTTGTCTACAATCATGGTGATGATGAAGTCTAATGTTTGGATCAGTGTGTCTTCCAGTCTTTAAAGAAGAGTGGCCAGACCCTGGCCGTTTTGGCTCAGCGGTTAGAGCATCAGCCTGTGGACCAAAGAGCCATGGGTTTGATCCTGGTCGGGGTCGTGCAGGAGGCAACCAATTGATGTGTCTCTCTCACATCAATGTCTCTGTCTGTCTCTCCCTCCCTCTCTCTCTCCAACTCTATCTGAAAATAAATGGGAAAATATCCTTAGGTAAGGATTTAAAAAAAAAAAAAGAAGAGTGGCCAAGAGGCAAGCCATGGCCAATCTAAGAACAAAAAGGACTGCGGGCGAGGGCCGCCACCGGAGCAGGCTGTGCCGCCAGGCCCAAGCCCAGAGCTGTACCTGGAACTTGTACCCCTCCCTGCAGATGCAGCACGTAAGGCCTGGCTCCTCAATCAGCTCTTCCATCTGCTTCAGGAGCGCCGTCTTGGTCACAACCTGGCCCTTTTCATTTGTCTGTTGGGGAACCACAAATGGCATGTCAGAAGGGGATTTCCTCCCACCCTGGCTGATCAGGGACAGGGCTGACCCTCACATACACTAAAAGGACTGCTGCATCAAAAGGAAATCTCTTCGGTTGGCTTCTAATGAGGGTAAAGACTCAGATTTCCCTGCTAGTCTCTTCCTAGGACCACTGAAGCAGAGGAAACCATCCAGCTGGAACCCTGGCAAGTCGCCACGTGCCACCAAAACAGCCCCTTCATTGTGCCAGCAATACCAACTCTCAGCTGCCAAGGGCTGATGCGTTATGATTCATTTACTGTTCCCACGGGAGTTTTAAAACTGCTGACACTCAGGTTTGCTGGCTTGGAGGAGGCTCTCACAGGGCTACTGCTTCCTCCAAGGCTTCAGGACAGTGAAAACAGCACAAAGCCCTTCGTGTGCACAGACCCAGGTTCAAAATCCTGTCAACCACTTATTAGTTATGTGCCTCGGTCTATTTACTTCACCTCTCAGCCTCCATTACTTCATCTTGGAAATGGGTATAATAATACCTCATAGAACCACATGAAGGCTTAAATAAAATCTTCCAAGTATGTTGCCTAAGCATAGTGCTTGGCATATAGTAAATCCTCGATAAACAATGGTTATCATCACCATTTTTCTATTTTTGTGAACTGTAAAACCTCTGAGTCTCATTTGGATAGCAGAACAATAACAGTCACAGCTCTGAGGGTTGCTGGGAAGACCGAGGAAGGTGAAGGGCCTAGCACACCAGTTCCCTCCTCTTCCTCTGTCCAGCCTTCACCTTCACCATTCCCAACCCCAGCTCTGTCCCAAAGCACAAATGATTGTGCCACGGCCATCTCCTCAACAGTGTGGCAAAAATGTGCGGACTCAGGGAGTGGCTTTACCGTCATGCCTAGGGTGCCCAGAGCCTTCTGCCTCATCGCCATGGCCATGCGCTTCTTCTCAGCCCGGGTCTCCCTGCGGGCAGCATCAATCTTCTTGTTTACATCAGGGTGTTCCCGCAGTGCCTCCAGTAGGTTCTCTGCCAGGGTCCCAATGCCCTCGTCACTGGACACCTGCTCCAGTTTATGCAGGTTTGTGATGGAGTCAGTTCCAATCAGAACCTGCCAAGAAAGGACCAGACCTCCAATTATGTAGACAAGCATTCTTCCCAGAAGCTTAAAGTTTCAGAAAAATCAATGAAATGTACACAATCTATGTTATGTGGTCAAGTTTCAATCAGATCCTTTGATTCTACACTTTGAAAGATTTATAGACAAATAGAAGAGGGTTCGGCTCTGCCATGGATCTTTGACCCGTCACTATGCTCTTTAGCTTCAGCATCTCTATCTATAAAGTGTGTGTGTGTGTGTGTGTGTGTGTGTCAGGGGGTAATGCCAGGGTTCCTATGATGACTAAAATCAGATGACATGTAAAGCAACCAGCCACAGTGAAAGGGGCTCAGGTGAGATTCCCTGGAGAAGCAGCACCTGATGAGGCCTGAGTAGTGAACTCAGTGACAGCACCGAGCAGAGCCGGCCCTTGACGTTCACAGGGGGCTAGGTCTTCTCCTGGGGCCCTCTGAGTCCACCAAACTCAGGAGCAGAGGAGTTTTCTCAGCCTTAGGATACCAGACATGCAATTACAAGAGGGACTGGAGATAAGAAAACACTTTAAAATATATATTAACAAGAAACCGCTGTGCTTGACAAGGTTGGCAATCAATGCACTATAGCACCATGCTCTGAACTGGGGTCAGAGAACATCAAAACCCTGAAGGCAGGTGTAGTTTTAAAAAGCTCTCCAGGTGAGCTCACTGGAAACAGTGCCATTTCACTGAAAGCCGCACCACCCACATCACAAGAGAATTTATGACAATTACTACATATTTGACAATAAGTTTAAAACAATGAAGCCAACTTGCAATGTGAAAGCTCAGCACTCAACTCAGATCACTCACTAGCTCATAAATCTACTCTCATGGCTTCAAATGTGTTCCTCAGCAAAATTACAGGGCACCTCATGTCTCAAGCTCCTAAACGGCAAACGCATAGTTCAGCTGCCTATTGAACCATTCCTTGGTAGCCTGCACTCAACACTCTGGTGTTTACTGTGTGTGAAGCAGTGTTTTAGGTGCTGGAGAAACAAAGACCATACCCTCCTGAAGCTTACACTCCAGTTAGGACAGACTATACGTTAAGAGTCTAATCTAATGAACTGTGCCCTGCCTTACTTCAAATCTCCTAGGCTCTCCACCACCTTCGTGGCACCATCCTGTCACCAATCCAGAAACTGAGCAGAGTTCTGATTCATCCAGCTTCTTCACTCCCCATGTGCAATCAGCCTCCAGATCCATTTATTAATCCGGATCTCTGTTGATTCCATTCACTGTCCACCTAACTAACTAGTCTCCTCAGCCTAGCACAGCACTGGTACAGTCGTCCCTCGCCTTCACACTTCAACTTTTCGCGGCTTCACTCTATCGCGGATTTTTCAAATATATTCATTAAAAAGTTGACCGAGACAGTGAAAATGATACAGAACATGCTCGGTTGTCTGAGTCAATTATACACCCCTGTATTACAATTAAAATTAAAATGACTGTGCATATGGACTCTAGGCCTATGTATTCGAGCACCCCAGGAATCCTTCAACACCAGGTGCAACCGCTCGACCGCTCCTTGTGTGTGGGCAATAACTTTTTTCCAAAAAATCAGTTGTGGTGAAACCAAGCCAATCAGAGCATGCTGTTCACTGATTGGCTATCCTGTCCTCTTCCTATCCTGGCCACTGATTGGCTCAGCCTCATGCAGGTTCGTTTCTCTCATACACGCTTCTATATCACTACACATTGGAAGCAACCTTGCTCTTCTTTGCTGTGCAGTACATCTCTTCATCTTCATTGCTTCATCATCGAACAAGTTGCACTATTTTCATAGGTTAGTGGTTGTAAGAACTCTGTGTGTGTAATTAAATGTACAATAATAATAATATGATATTTGTAACGTCTAATATGTCTTATTTTGTCTAATATATTGGGTAATACGAGTGTAATGGTGACTAAAGGGTGTTATTTCATGTCTAGAGGCTCCAATAATGTTTAAAAAACGTATTTAGAAGGTCGTAAACAGGTTTTCTATGCTCTAACTGCAAAAATATTTGATTTATAAATAAAGAATCCTACTTCGTGGAAATTCATTTATCGCGGCAGAGTCTGGAACTCATTAACCGCGATAAACGAGGGCCGACTGTACATGACAGGAGCTAAATAAATGTGTTGAAATAAAAGTGAATGGCCAGAAGTACGAAGGCCAAGTATCTAACTAGAAAGCCTTATTCTAAGCAGGGGTGGGGAATCTTTTTTCTGCCAAGGGCCATTTGGATATTTATAACATCATTCGAGGGCCATACAAAATTATCAACTTAAAAATTAGCCTGCTCTATTTGGTCAGGCTAATTTGGTGAGGCGTGTGATGTTAATGTTAACTGGTATTGATTTCGCGGAGCCTTATACGGCCCTTGGGCCGGATGTTCCCCAGCCCTGTCAAAGAAAGTAATTCAACTTTGTAACTAAGAATAAGCCTGACTATCAGCAGACCCTTTCTAAGCTCACTGTTGCCATTGGCTATCATAGCTCAGTTCCTTGATTTATTCACATTCCAAATAGAAATATTACAAGGATAGGGAAAATAATGTAAAACTCTTATGTAGGAAAAATTATCTCCACAAAGATGTACTAATTATGACCATGTCCACTGAACTGAACAAAAGAGAACAAGAGAGATTTGGGTAAGACAGATGGAAGACTCTTCCATAACCAAATTACCACATTTCTGAAATAAGTTTTTAGAACAGATTACCAAATGAGAATGTGGAACTATATTCAAGGTAGAACACTACAAACAGAAAAAAATGTATATATATCCAGCCCTGAGGACTCTCAAAACTCAACATTAAATAAAGATGTGAACAGACGTTTCACTGAAGGTTCACAGATGAAGCACATGAAGAGGGAGGTGTGCAGCATCATTCGCCATCAGGAAAACACACCAAGCTCTCACTCTACATCAATCAGAATGGCTAAAATTGAAAGTAGGGACACCCCCAGTGCTGGCGAGGACGCAGAGAAAGTGGACCACTCATGCTCTGCTGGGGAGAATGTAAAATGTCTCAATCACTCTAGAAAACAGTTTGGCAGTTTCTTGTAAAACTAAACCTGTAACTGGCAACTGTACTCTTGGGTATTTATCCCAGAGAAATGAAAACTTATGTTCACATAAAAATCTGCACATGAACGTTCACAGCAGTTTTATTTGTAATAGCCCCACACTGGAAACAACCCAGATGTCCTTGAATGAGTGAATGGTCAAGCAGGCTGCAGCACACTCACACCATGGACACCGCTTAGCAATGGAAAGGAACAAACTATTGATACCTACAACAACCTGGATGAATCTCCAGAATGAAAAAAGCCAGTCCCCAAAAGGTTACATGCTGTGTGATTCCATTTACATAACATTCTTGAGAAGACAAAACTACAGAAATGGAGAACAGATCAGTGGCTGCAAGGGGTCAGTGGCATGAGGGTGGGGAAGGTGGGTAGAGCTATAACAGTGCAACCGGAGGGACCCCTGTGGTGCTGAAACTGCCCTGAATCGTGACTGTACCAATGTCAATATCCTGGCTGTGATATTTACTACAGTTTTCCAAGATGTTACCATTGACAGAACTGGGTTATGGGTATAGATATGATTTCTCTGTATTATTTCTTAACTGCATGTGAATCTACAATTATCTCAAAATAAAAAGTTCGATTTTTAAAAAAATCCAGCCTAGCCACCAGCCCAGGCCAGTTAGGATTTGTGAGTGGTAACAGATGCCTCAGCCCAGTGGGGAGCTATCAGGAATGAGCAGCAGAGGGAGCAGGTGGGCCTCTCTGAGCACAGTTTCCAGCTGCCCGGATGCATAGCAGGAGACGGTGGTGATGACATTACAGATGTCTCAGTGACTGTGGCCAGAAATCGAAACTGTTTTACACTTGGGCCAGCCATACTCTCACAGTTCAACTGCTGCTCAGCTGACCCGTGAGATCATGAAGCCCCATGTAAGAATGCGTTGAATGAGGAAATTACAAATAGAACTAAACCCTCTCCACAGAGAGCTGAGCCAGATGACCTCTGAGAGTCTCTTTCACTCTAGGAGTCTTATGTATTAGGGCAAGCCATGTCTCAAGGCTAATCAAGGCAGTTATCTTCCTTCAGTCCTGGGAGGTGAGAAGACAGTGTATGATTCCCTCACTCTACATGTCCCCAGAATAAGGTCTACATGCAGGCTGTCTACTCACCTGGGTGGCAGGGTGCTGGATGGCCAACCCCCGAAGAAGCCTCAAGATAAATGGCAGGGCTGGACGAGACAGAAACTTTTTCCAGATGTCAGCATCCAAACTGCAAAGCAAAGAAAGGCTTATTAGCAGGCCAGAGAAGCAAAGGCTACCTTGAAACCAGCTATTAATTCTGGCTTGTTTAAATATGACCCTCCAAGAGTGCCACAAAGAATCACAAAAGCCCTGGCCAGTTTGGCTCAGAGGTTAGAGCATCAGCCCGCAGACCAGAGTGTCCCGGGTTTGGTTCCTGCTAAGGGCACGTACAACAGTTGCAGTTTGTCCCTGGCCCCAGTTGGGGTCCTGTGGGTGGCAACCATTCAATGTGTTTTTCTCACATCAATGTTTCTCTCTCTCTCTTCCTCCCTCTCTATACCTGAAGATAAATGCAAAAATGTCCTTGGGTAAGGATTAAAAAAAAAAAGAAGAATCACAAAGGACTACCCAGCTCAGCTGAGAAGCCAGAGAGAGATGAGTACTCTAAACAAAAACCAAAAGGCTGCCATCCTTTTCCCAGAGCCCCCAAAGGACTCTGTAGCAGCTGAGGGGTCACCTTGGTAGTTTCCACAGGAGGAGGGAGAGCCCTCTCTCCCCCCGCAAGGAGGACAAAGGGGAACAATTATGCCAAGATGATAGAGGAGAAAAGGAACCAGAATGAGGGGAAGGAAAGGAGCCACTTAGCCGGAGCCACTCCTTACTTTTTGGCACTGGGAATGTGCTTTTTCATGTAGTCGAGTGCATTCTGGGTGATTCCCTTCTGGAGAATCAGATCTTTTAGCTGGTGCCCATTGCTGTTGTTCTTGATGCCGGCCGCTATTTTACAGAAGCAGTCCAGGAAGACTTTATCATCGCCACTGTGATCTTCATCATACCTAGGCAGAAAGAGCAAAGAGTCTAAAGGTGTGAAAGGAATAACATAAGCTGAACAATCTTCAACAGTCTATAGGATCAAGTCTAAACTCCTTAGCTGATCTGGTTCCTACCACTCTCCCTCTTACCTGCTCCGTCCCCTAAACTCCCAACGTTCTCTTGCATTTTCATGCTTTTGCACACATGACGCCCCCCAATTTGTTATACCCCCTTCCCATCTTATATCCACTTCACCTTCTTTGTCAAGCCAATTTAATACAATATATTTTAACAATGGATTCTCCAATTATATCAAGTCTCTTAAAGGCCTGCCAGACTGGCACACAAAAATGTGATAGAAATTCAGGTGATTCTTCCTCAGTCTCCCAGAACTAGTTCAGGCTTTTGTGGGGAGTCTCCCTTTGCCTTATGAAGTCCAAGCGACATACTTCTCAAAGCTGCAGTATGGTTTGAACCGCTCCACCAAGATCTGCATTTTCTCCACCTCTCCAAAGGAAAGGTATGGGATGATGCGCAGCAGGCCCTGGAGCACACTCGGGTTGGAGCGAACAAAGGTGCTGTTGATCTGGTCCAAGAGCATCACGAGCTGATCTTTGTCCCCTGTCAAGAGGAGGTTGCCCTGCAATAGGAAAGAGGATGGAAAGGGTCAGGACTAGGCTACAGCACTTCCATCAGTCATCAGAAGGAGCCCTAAAAGAACGGCATCTTGGCACTTCCTGGGAAATAAACAGTGTGAGTCCCACTTGATAAATCAGTTTCTAAATTTCTGTGATGACTGTTAATAGTCTCAGGTGATCAAAATACACCAATACAATCTCCCCCTTCTCCAAGAGGATATAGGCTCCCTGATACTCATTTGTTCATATCTCTAGCCAAAAGTTTAGCACTAATAAGAATGGAGGAAGACAATGATGCAATAAGTGGAGAGAAACTGAACAGGGAGTTGGAGATCTGGGTTCTAGGCTTCCAACTATATAGTAACCAAATATGTCACACTGAACAGCTCACTTCATTTCTCTGGGCTTAGTTTCCTCAACTGTGAAATAGGGGTTGGACTAAGGCCCCTGTCTATCAGCTGGAACATGCCAGAATTCCATTAATGAGCAGCTTCTGAGTGAAAGAATATCCTTAGCAGCTTTGCTTCCTCTGAATCCACAGCTTTCAGGCTTCCATACAGTGATGTCACCATTAATTAGTTGAGCGTTACCACTCCTATGAGCTGAGCAGGTTCCATCACTCGTGGCTGACACAGTTAGACACAAACAAGCCTGTTGCTGGCAATGAGACAGTGCAGGTTCCCAGTGTCTTCAGATGGGTAGGCTGGGCTCACTCACCTTGTCTTCACTCAGGGGCTCAGCATTGGACTCATCCAGAATGATCTCCATGATGCTAAGCACCTGCTCGGCCACAGCTGCACCGCCACTCTCCTTGCTTTCCTGCTCAGCTACCAGGGCCTGTAGGAGGAGACGCAGTCACTCTAGGGATAACAACACAGCTACTCATTGCTGAGGGGATCTGCTCCTCAAAGATGGTTTTCATGGCTGTATTTCCCAAAGACTGTGCGTACATGCGTGTGTGCGTGCATGCGTTTGTGTTCTCAGAGAGAGTCAAGCACGTGGGCTTCTGAGAGTGGTGAAATGTGATGTTCCAGGTTTCTTTCTGGTTGCCCTGACACGAGTGGCTCTACTTCTCCATTGGCATGTGGTCTGGACTATTTTAAGGACTAACTTCCTCTTGTCTCAGATCTGAATTCAGGAAAGTGACAAGGAAGCTCTTGAGGGTCATGGCAGCAGCATGGGGGTGAGCAAGCAGGAGGAGAAGGGACAGCCTGGATGATCCAAGCCTATGTGCCAGATAGACAGACAGATAAAGGGCTTGAAGAGGCCACAAGTCCATTTCATCAGAGTCCAGAATTGAGCTGTCTTTCCCCCACCCAGGACTTCTAAGACTCAATCTTTATCTTTTGCAGCCCACATTCTTTACCAAGTTTAGAGTCCCCAGCATGACATTCAAAGTGTTCATTTCCAGCTTGACCAGCTGCTGCCGATTGACTTTAACCTTCACGCAGTAACTGAACAACTTCAGCAGCACCTGAGAAGAAAAGCCAGTCAAAACCCATCAGACCATCTGAGAGTGAAGATATGGGGACAAGCAGGGAGGAAATGTTTAAGAGAGGTCATGTACAATCAGCAGGTACTCCTCTTGAAACCCAGAGGACAGCAGAGAAGTGATCCTTAAGGGGACACGGTAAGAGGGCTGGGATCCCATACCAGGTGGGCATTTTAAATAGCAATGTTTTCCAGCAGTAGCCCTCATGGGCTGGGGCTGGGTAGATCTCCACCATCTCCAAAACTATGGCAGAGACACCAATTCCTAATGGAACAGGTGATGCTCTACTGTCTTGGAGGAAATTCTAGTACTAACTCAGACTCTGAGCTAACAGTCAACAGGAAGATTCCAAAGCTCATGGCTGGTGCGAGCTCAGAACCATGAAGGTCATTTAAAACACGGGCACAGTAATAAATGTTCTCACATCCACTGGAGGTAAAAATCATAGTGTAATATTTGTGCTGCGTTGGGAATCCTCTATTCCTTACTAAGGAGATGGATTAAAATCCTACAAGAAATTAAAGGGTTACTTAAAAATCCATTAAAAAAAAATAATAATAATAATAATATAAATAGACACAAGTACAGTTTTTAGGAAACGACAATTAAACATTGGTTCCACGGGTGACTAAAGGGACATAGCAGAAGGCTGCCATCACACTGGTGTTTTGGGGGAGTGGGCCAGGAAGAGTATAGTGGGGGAAAGGAGCCTAGATGTAGAGGACTCAGGGAAGCCGCCAGGTCCTTCCTTGGCTTGCACTGGTCCATGGCACCATGCTGCCCTTGAGAGTTAAATGGCACAATGACCACAAGCTTCTTTCCATAGGGGTCTCTCCCAAAGCAGAAGGCTGGTCCCACCTTACTGCCTCCAACTCACTGTTAGAAGGTGGCGTCCCTGCTTGAAATCTTTGATCCCCGCCAATCGGTTAAGCATGCATTCCAGGCCCCCACACTGGGCCATCACACCAGCCATCTTATACACTTCTTCTTCATCTTCCTCTTCATCTGGGGAAGAAGGGAAGCCAAGCAGAAGCAGAGGAAAAGGTGAAGATGGGAATAAAACTGACAGCCCTCTTCCAGGCTGATAGCTATTTCCCTTTTTCATATCTCTAATAAAAACACAGCCAATAAAAGGGGTCGATATTGGATATTAAACTACACTATCTCACTCTCAGTAGCTTTTTAAAAGAGTCAAGTCGGCCCAGCCAGTGTGGCTCAGTGGTTGAGCAATGTCCCATGGACTGAGAGATCCCGGTTCAACTCCTGGTCAGGGCACATGCCCGGGTTGCAGGTTCGATCCCCAATAGGGAGCGTGCAGGAAGCAGCTGATGGATGTTTCTATCTCTCTCTCCCTTCCTTTCTCTCTAAAAAAATCAATAAAAACATTTTTTAAAAAAAGATTCAAGTCAATTAAAATGATTTACTCAAATATGTGAAAATATAAGCACAACCACCAAAGAGGGTGGGGGAGGCTAAGCTAAAACTAAATCTGAACTTAAATTTGTTGCAAATGCATTATTTTCCCCAAGGTTGTTTTGTTTTTGTTTGTTTGTTTTTCTCTCCAACCCCAGAGGTATCTGAATTAGGCCATAGATACCTGTATTTTTCCTCAGTTGGAGAAGTAATCTCCCCTCAATTCTGATCAGAGGTACAAAAGAGTATTTGCCCAGAATACCCCTAAGTCCCAGGACATGAAGCACTGATTATCCCAAACCTCAATCCAACATGCAGCAGTGTCTGTGAGAAGGGCCACACCTGTGGTGGAGTCCAGGGATTCAATGAACTCCTCAGTGGCATCACCCAGCAGCCCCCGCATTCGATAAACAATCCTCATGGGCTCTCCCTGAACAAGAAAGTTGGAGAAAGGTACTTGTAAATAGGCCCAGAAAATACAAAGAACTGAACACCTGGTCTCGCTTACTGCCTCAGCAGTGTGGACAACTTCCACTTCCCTACACGATCTGAACCACAGCAGCTGGAATCCAAATGTACCTACCGTGTTTCACTTAGGAGAAAGAAAGCTCTCATTTAGTGCCTATTTAGGCCAGGAATTGTATGAAGCATTTTATAGACACTATCCCATTTAGTTTCATTAAACTCTGTGTAATAACTCTAACAACTATTATTTATTGTTTTACTCTGTGCTAAGTTATATGCTAATCAAGCACTTGATATTACTCCAATTAATAAGGACCACTATTCAAAGAATCAAGACAAGGGAGGTCAATAGGATCAAAAAGCTTTGATTCAAGTCTCAGGAACCAAAAGCAAGAAAATACAATACATCAATCTTTGCCTATGGAGATCCTAAGGTCTTCATATAACCATACAGCAAGGAGAAGATTCATCCAGATTTCCTCAATCTAAAACCTCTAACCTGATGGAATAATGAAGAATAAGTCTGGTGAACTAGAATACTGCAGCACTCTGTAAAGTGGAGGATCATGAGCATTCACTATGCCAGGTAAATGAGTTAGGCACTCTAGAAGTTACATTATTTTCATTTTGGAGATGAGAAATGGGGCTTGAGGTCACACTATAAGACATGATGCCTGCCTCTAAGCTCTTGCTCAGCATCAGGAGGGAAAATCCTGGAGGAGAGAAGCTATCAGGAAGGCCACTTCTCAGGTATGGATGCTCAATGGGAACCAAGAGAGAGAACAGCCAGAGACGGTGGACAGAAGGAGGCTTAGAAAACAGAACAGGCTCCAGTCAGTAGAAGAGATGAGCTGTTGATGAGGGAAGAAAGGGAAGTTGATGACACCACAGATAAAAAGCTGCCACAAACTGTGGACTTTGTCAGACCAACCCCTCAGTGGATTAAGTACACTAATGTGAGGGTCAAATGATCCCCAACTTCTATCTTGCCTCATGGTTCAAAAGGGGAGATGCCTGAGTGTATTCTTTGGGTTCCATACCACCACTTACAAAGGTGCCCACAGAAGAATGATCTTAAATTTTTATGGGCACCAGGGATTAAATCTGCTCCGTTCTGTTTCGACGCTAAAATGTCAGTGATAAGATGCGCTGGATGGGGCAGTCTTCTGCTGTCCTTCTGCCAACAGCACTATGTTTACCCAGCTGGATATGTAACAAATTCAAGGCCAAAATGCACAAGAGCACAATACCAATCTGGTTTCTTAAACTCTACAGAAATATTTGGGACTAAGTCTAGAAAAGTGTGTGGTGCTTCACTGGGACACAAGTTTGCTGGAATTAACTGTTTATTTGATTCACTAAAAATCCCTTAAAAGACAAGAGAAGAAGAGGAATGGGAAGGCAAGAAAGAAAAGAGATGGGAAGGAACAGAGAGATTAAGAGAAGAGAAGGGAGAGTGGAAGTGAACTATCTAAGTCAGACTTCCATGAGCAGATAGTACTGCAGTGGCCAAAAGGACCAGAGTACTATGCTTCCTTCATTTCCCTTTCCCTCAACTCCCCAACAACTAAAACAGAAATTATGCTTCCCTGACACAGCCACTAGGAAAACGTTCTGATCAGTGAGCAGGCCCCAAAATGCCAAGGATTAACCTCAGTCCCGAGGTGCCCGTGTATAAACGGTACAAGACAGCAGGCATTCCCCATCACGTGCTTCCTCAGACTTTGCCCGCCTGGCTGCGCACAGCCAGAGAAAACTCGTCCTCTCCTGAACCTCCTCAACCTTCACTAGCCAGATGCCTCAAAAGGAGGACAAGATGACTGGTATGCTCCACACAACCACAATCAGGGGAAGGACAGCTTCTTAAGAGTTGCTACAAGCTGGGTAAGTGATGACTGAAGTGGCTCCTCCTGCTACAAGTCTGCACACATCAGAACAATAAAACCACAACTCTAAGCAAGAAAACAAGCACATACCTCATTCGTGGTACACCAGACCTTCTTGTAAACCTCGGCCACAGGAAGGTCCAAACTAATGATTTTATTGTTCACTAGAAGCTGAACAGAAAAGCAGATGAGGTTGTTATTCCAGGTAATTGTAAGGTAAGTACATTTCAAGATCAAAGGGCACTTTATAGCAACGGTTCATAATAATTTTTATGTGACGAGAATCAATCGACTCTCCCTAGAATATGCACAACACACAAAATTTTGTGCAGTTTCCTGGGTTACAAATACCCTTAACCCAAATCATGGACTCCGGGCTAAAAAACTCTGCTGAAGACCTTCTCTTAGCCTGAGTCTATTTTCAGGCTCAGCCCCAGAAAAAGCACTTTTCTCTATTTCACCCAACCTGCTTTTCACTATGTATGTAATAATGCCAGACCCTACAGGCTGTCTACCAGAAGGTACAAGATACAGAGCCAGAAATCTGCACAAGAGCTAAAGTGCCAGTATTTAGGGAGATTAATGCGATCACTGGGAAGCCTCTGCCAGAGGAACATCAATAATAAAAGTCTATGCATGACACGCAATAGCCACTAACCCTTTGCTTACCTCATGCCCGGCATGGGGCAGAGCCCTTTATAAGTAATTAACCTTTACATCAGGTAGGTGGGAATCATTACCCCCATTATAGATGAGAAAGCTGAAGCAAGCTAGCTGCCCAAGGTTAACCAGCTACTAAGAGAGGAACCTGGATGTGATCCCAGCCCATGCTCTTAACCATGGCAGCTCTGTCGCATGCTTGTTACCTCCATCCCACTGTCATCCTCCAGGAGAGCCACCAAGTCACAGTCCTGGCAAATTTTGTTCTTTATATCCCTCATAAGTGGCCCGATGCCTGGTTCGTTGCTACTGTACGGGTTGCCAGGCATCCTGCCCTGTAAGAAGTCTTCTTGTTGGGGGTCCTTCTCCAGGGTCACAAAGAACTCAGTGACTTCATTCTCCTCCTGAAGGACAGAGAGAAGGATGCATCAGAAGGGATGGCATAAAGACATGTGTAGAGGGATGGCAGAGGCCTTTTAGGTTTATCCCATGCTACCTTATTCCATGAACACTCTGAGGGAAACACACCAGACTCACCCAAACCCCTTACACATTTAAAGATATAAAAAAATAGGCAGCTCAGGGTGATTTAAAAAATCCAAATATAATTCAAACATATGGAAGTTGTACTACTGAAATGAGGGGAGAGGGGGCTTTCCCTCACCTGCTCATCTCATGTGATGCTAACCAATTTGGGGCCAGTTGACTCTGTTACTGGTGGCCTTCAAGAAAAGGGTCTTCTCTATAGTACATAACATCAGGCATGCCTAACCCCAATGATCTGTCATCAATAACTGAGGACACGGGTGTTTTTCATCCTTTCTCATAACAGGAAAGGGTCTTTGGATCACACTATGCTTCTCTACTGCTCAGGCCAGGGAAACAAATATGCACGCATGTATGCACAAAAGGGGGAAGGGGGTAGTGAAACTTAATACTCCAGCTCAATATTGTTCTTTCTTAGCATATTGGATTGATAAGCAATGGGATTTTGGCAATGGGAGGTTAGACCTAGTTTAAAAAAAAAAAAAAAAAAAAAAGCGGGGGCTGATCTTGACTTTATATCTAGGAAATAAGACCAAGGAAGGTCTTTCAATTTTCCATCATCAGGAACAGGAAAATTATGAGGTTGCTTCCGGTTTTATGTCAGTGGTGCTTTCTAAAATGTTAACTAAATGGCCCACAGCCAGTAAGACTGCCCATGACTACAATGGATCACCAAGAGGTTTCACAGCAGAAAGGCTCGTGCTGACACCCCAAGCGCCATGGGAAGCACCACTGCTTACAGGATAAATGATGCTGCAGAGCCTCTCAAAGATGAAGACGGGAGTCCGGTAGTCATCCAGATTGTAGCGCTTGGCTGTCTCGATGCACACAGCCATGAAGGCCTTGGTTTCCGATTCTGTACCTGCCAGAAATCAAAGCAGCCAAGTCAGTTAGGAAAGCAATTCACACACAGAAGCCAAGATGATGCTTTAAATGAAGTACCATCAGTGACAGTTTTTTTTTCTGCCTGGTAAGTCTTTAAATGCCTTACATGGCAATATTAATAATTCAACTGGAAACCTGAAGCTGAGTGGTTTTTACACTCAAATCACATTCTGTTTGAAAACCTTAACACCCAAGTCAACACCATGCATCATGTCTTCCTCTCAGAATCATAACCTCACATTCTCTTGACCAATACAGGTACTCAAAAATGTCAAATATTTGACATTTTGACATGATCCTAACCGTATTTCAGTCAAATCAAAGGGCAATTATAAGCTTCATTCTAAAAGATTGTTTGCCCTTCTATAAGCCAAAGACATAACTTCAAGTCACACGAAGAAGAAATATCCCCTTGAAAAGGGCCCATCTGACAAGGTCACAAACCAGACAAGCATGGCATAATGAAAATGGCAACAGGACCTCCATGTCTGCCAGTAGAGCAGTCTATGTTCCCTGACCTACTCCCCCACTTCTCCCCACTTAAAAGTAACTTAAAATATTAAATAAAAGAGTATCAGTGAACTGCCACACTAGCAAAGAACCAAAAGCTAACAGTTAAGAGTAATCAGGAACCCAGGAAAGTCAGCAAAACATTGAAACTACTTTTGCCTTGAACTTTGGTTTCCATAACCTGCCAAGATCTGAGAGCTGGATACAAAGCCCCAAACCTGCCAAAGTGGAAAGTCTGGCAGGAACGCCCTACACACACATAAATCTGGTACCCTAAAAGAGCTATACCTTGGTTTAAGGGTCAAGTAGAAATTACTCTCCCTTTCTCCTAAGCAAATAACTGACAGAAAATTGTCTTCCCTTAAAATGTGGCATTGAGTAGAGGAAAAAATCTCTGAGAACTCAGCTGTTCAAAGGTTTGTGACTCACACTGCCTCAGAGGTCTGAAAACCCAAAGTTTAGAACTTTGCTGAAGGCAGCCCTGGAATGGCAGTGCCTTGAGATGCGTCACAGAAGCGATTACAAATCCTTTTCGGTCCTGAAGAATTTCCAGATAAATCCCCAAAACAGAATAAAAAAATCACAAAATACCAAAAAATTTAAGGCACTATAAACAAACAAGAACTGATATAACAAACAGCAGAATCAGATCAATAAATATTTCAAATTTTAGAATTATCAGGAACAGAAATATGTTTGATGTGTTGAAAGATTATAAAAGGGATGGGAAATGTCAACAAAAACCCAGAGACTATAAAATCTACATAGAACTACAAGAACACAATGGGTAGATTAAACAAGCACAGAGTATAGAAAAAATGAGTGAACTGAACAACAGAATAGAGGAAATCATCCAAAAATCAGCATAGAGACACAGTGAGGTGAACACCATGAAAGAGAGGTGAAGAGACATGGATGACAGAGTGAGTGAAGTTCCCAGGGACACGGGAGAATGGGGCAGAGACAATTGAAGGGATAAGGGCTAAGGATGTTCCAGAACCAATGAAAGATGCTAACCTGAGAACCCTTAACCTCTTCCTGCTCTAAGCACAAAATAAAAAGTCCAAATTGACTGAGTCCAGCTCTGGAATTTTACAGCTCCAAGAACCAGTCTTCTCTTTAGAGGAGTTTCTCCTCCTTCTTTACTTAAATGTGTGGACATGTTGCTGCCCATCCTTTGGCTCTGCAGAACTCAAGGAAATCAGACTAATGTACCTAAGCAAACCCAAAAGGGACATGGGGGTCTTGGGCTCCAAGCCACTGGCAGTGCTACCTGTAGTCATGTCCTCCAGCATCTCCAGCAGCATATCCTGGGTCTCATCAATCAGCTTGGTTCTCTGAACCACCAGCTTTCGTAGGCACAGGTATCCATTCAGCACAGTACCCACCAAGCGACTTTTAAAGTGCCTTTTGATGGATTCCACCTCGACAAAGGAGGAAAGAAGGCCTGTGGGGACAGGAAAAAGTTGCTGCAAGAGCTCTGAATGAGAACATAAGCAAGGAAGGTCTGTGTCTTCAAAATATGACGAGCAACTCAAAAGCAGGAAAAAGTGCCCTGGCTGGTTTGGCTCAGTGGCTAGAGCATCGGCCTGCGGACCAGAGTCCTGGATTCAGTTTCCGCTAAGGGCGCGTACCTCAGTTACAGTTTGTCCCCGGCCCCGGTTGGGGTCGTGTGGGTGGCAGCCAGTCGATGTGTCTCTCTCACATGGATGTTTCTCTCTCTCTCTTCCCCCCTCTCTCCCTCCTGCTCTATCTGAAGATAAATGCAAAAATGTCCTTGGGTGAGGATAAAAACAAAAAACAAAAGCAGGAAAAAGCTATCTTTGTGCTGGGCACAGAGCACGTGTTCAATGAAGTGTCTTAGTCATAGAGAACAGGAGCTCAAAAATGTAATCCATAGATGAAGAAAATGCAGAGCTTAAATGGTCAACACAAGAGAGAAGAGAGTCAACCTCAGCACCCAAGGAATTAAAGGTCAGTCCCCAAACTATACCCAGGGTGCCCTAAAGGAAGGGCCAGGTGGCTCTCTCTACCTGTGAGACTCTTAAGGGCATAGCCCTGCTGCAGATCAGTGCTCAAGGTGGCTTCCTCCAGGGCCAGCAAGCGGGCTATTTCCTAAACAGGACGATAAGTACAGTTAGTGTGACAGCACTGCCAACTACACTGGTCACCTCCACCACCGGCCAGGAGCTTGCAGCACCAACTGGAGAACTCTGTAGTCTTCATTGTTTTATTCTAATGACCCCTCAAGTCGAATCTTTGCAAAACTCCTATCCAAGAAGCCAAGCACTGCCTCATTGATGTTAAAGGATTGCTTAAAAACTGGGAAGAGCCTAAGTGCCCCCAACAGATTGCTATATCCTTATGACAAATACAATAAAGTCATAAAAATAATATCTTCAACAAATATTTCTCCTCAGCATAAAAGAATATTGCAAAGAGTACATCAGAGAAAGAGTTCACTGAAAGAACTAGGGAAAGGGCTCTCCTGGTTGCAGGGTTGGATACCTTGGTGATGAGGTTGCCCACATAGGGCAGGACTCCCCGAGCGGCCAGGTACACTTTCCAGTGAGCCGAACTGATGAGCTTTTGGTAGAGAGCCAAGTACTCAGCAGCACACTCGCCAGCTACGCTCAGTTCATCCAGGTAACTGCCAGCAAGACAGACAGAGCACTGTGAGAGAACTCAAAGAGCGCCAACAGTCCACTAGTTCCTTACACTCCTTCCATCTTTCAAGCCTTCTGCTGTCCTTCACTCCCCCTTCCTTCTAGGTGTGAGGAAGGGCCAAATTTCCCACTTGGGAACTCCCTCCACTTGGGAAGAACCCAGAGCACACAACAGGGAATGGGATTCGAGAAACTATACTAATCTGGAACAAGCACCAAAATATGAATAGTGGTTAATTTGGGCAGCGAAACTATTTTTGACTGACTCACTTAGAAGGCAAGGGTACCACAGAGTGGCCAATAATGTAGGCTTTGGAATTAGACTGCCTGAAATCAAAGGCTGCCTTCCTGTGGAGAAGTTAATTAACCCCTTTAAGCCCAGGCTACTCTGAAAATTACATGAGATAATGCACGCCAAGCTTTCTTGATATGCTCATAAGCTGGTGCTAGTGCTGGTGCTCTAACTCAACTTTTCAATACGTTTTCGTTTCTGTAGTCTTCCACATGGAATGAGATGGTTTAGAGCATAGGTATGCCTCCCATCACTCTTATCTATGGATTCCCCTGGGAAAGCAGAAAAGGCTCCCTATGAAGTCTGACCACACTACCCATCCCACCCTCAAATGGTACCTGGTGAGGAGGTCGAGGACCTGCTGCTTGCGGCTGGGAATGGTGGCGAGGGCTTCCACAATGGTACAGGCTGCCTGCCGTGCCGCCTGCGTCGCTGGAGTAAAGAGCACCTACAGGACACCGGAGGGAAGCCTGGCTCAGATGGCAGCTCTCACCAGGCCCCCAGCAGGGCAGTCAACTACCACCCATCCAGGAGAAGTCCTCTGGGTACCTCTCCAGGAAAAGGTTAAAGACAAAAATCACCCGCTAAACCAAGATCTGGCTGCCAAACTGGGAAAGAAGCTGCTAAGGAGCCTTCTTTTTCATGGAGATTTTCTTCATCAAGTAATTTGGAGAACATACCTAAGATGACTGAACTGGGAAAGAGACAAGCAGGTACCCTCCTTAGCAAAGACTTCTATAATTCTACTTTGGGAATACCTCTATGCCAAGTATTTTTCATTTTATATATTAATGAACAAATGGTTTCTAATATATATAATTAATTCTTTAAGACATTAGCTAGAAAAAAGAGGGTGAGAACAGCAGAAGATATGAAAGACGGAAGGAGAAAAGGGGACCGTGGGCACTGCGGCTCAGTTCCATTAAGTGGTTAGGGAGGAGAGCAGAGAGCAAGACAAGCTTGACGAGAAGGCAGAGAAGTTCTACTCTGGCCAGTCCACCATGCTGGTGGCTGCAACCAAGAACCTCGACCTACTCCCTATTTTGAAAGGAAGCAAAGAGAAAGAAGAGAAGCAAAGCAGACGTGGGAAAGTGCTCAGTATCTGGCACCGGGCAGCAGGGCAGGGCCCCGGGGAGGCAGTCACTCACTTGCCGCAGCCAGTTGTTATGGCCCAGTTTGAGATCCAAGGGGGAGGTCCTCTTGCCCCGACGACTCAGGAACTGCTTCCACCTCCACACGTACTTCTCAGTCAAATAGAGATGGCGGAGCTCTGATTTGCTTGGGGACTTCCCATTGCCATCTATCCCTGGCAAGCAAAGGGGTGCAGGGGGAGGTAAGGAAAAGAAAATGAAAGAAAAGGGAGGACTTTAGAGCTATCAGGACAGGGTTAGGAGGACTAATTTACCAAGTCTTGAAGAGACAAACACACCTCTGATAGGAAGACACTTCTTCCAGGCTTCATAGGATGCTTTGGGGTCTCTCTTGAGCCACAGTTGAGCCTGGGCGTGGATCTCATTGCAGTATGGCTTGACTGTGGTGAGGGCCTCCACGGGAACATCCTACAGGAGGAAAGCAGAACAACAGGAAAGCGCATGAGGCCACACCTGAGCCACAGCTCCAACACGGTGGCACTGATACCCCAAGGGGACATATACAAAGGCAAGAAGATCAGAAGGATCAACAATCTTATCTTTATGCTCAAATACGTGTTCTGATACAATTTTGCAGTAGCATCTCCACAATGAGCTTAAGGTCACTGATTTTGACTCTGTAGGATAAGATGTAGTTGGATTCTTACAGACAATCCTATAGCCACATATACTAATTCCTATCCCCAGGTTGACTGGCAGTTTCCTAAACATAAATCTTCAAGGAGTCACTGAGCAGCCTCTAGGATTTAAAGAGCCATTACTAACCAGAACTCGAAGTCAGCAGTTCTCAAACTTTTTGGCCTCAGGACCCCATCACACTCTTTAAAAATTACTGAGAACTATAAAGAGTTTTTATATGTGAAGTTCTGTCTATGGGTATTTACCATATTCATAATTAAAACTGAGAAATTCTTAAAATATTTATTAATTCATTTAAAAATAAGAATAAATCCATTTTCTATCAACCTAAATGACATTTTTTATATTTCCCGAAACAAAAGTAATCTAGAGAAAGGAGTGGCATGGTTTTATATTTTTGAAAATAATTTAATGACAGCCTTAATGAGGCAGCTGGATTCTCAAATCTGCTTCAGCTTCCAAACAGTAGTAATATCTGGTCTGGTTAAGTGTATGAAAAACATTTAGCCCTATACAGATAGACAGTTGGAAAAAAGAATAATATTTTTATAGCTTTTCCAATTAATTTTGGGGTTCTTTTCTTTGATACTATACAAAAATTCAACAAATTGTAGGTTCTCAAAGAATGACTGTAGACTCTGAAACCAATCCATAAACTCTTCCTATTTCATTACACTAAACACATCTTTTACCCATGCATGACTCTGTAATATGCACTGGCAATCTGGAAAACACTGGTTCACTGAGTTACATCAATTCCTCTTTAAGTGACAGGCTCACTTTATTCATCTGTCAAGAAAATATCTGCCCAGTACCCAATTCTGAGCAACTTGTGAAAATCTGCCTGTCAGTTGTCCTTGTATGTGCAGATGGGTTGTGGAAAAAAGCCGCTGGTTCAGCTGACATCTCCGACAACCACACAAGTGCCTTTTCTCAAGATAACATTGTACTCTGAGTGAAGCAGAAGCACTGTGTGTACTTCCCACACTGTCCCCGAGTGGTGAGAAGACCACTGCTCAAGAGTCGAGGTTCACTGCAATTAATTCATCAGGAAGCTCTAGGATGAAACTGCATCGTAGTGCAGAGCCCAGAAAGCTGGTGCCGCTGCCTCTCCTGCTAACACTCCAACAGTCTCACCGGCGCTGACTTTGTACCATCAGCACAAACATCAATGGAGTGCAAAGGACAAACTGTGACTTAGCATAATCATGAAAACAATGTTAGCCTCAGATTCCCTGACAGTCTTGGGAACACCCAGAGATCTGTGGGCTGCTCTCTCTGGGCTAAAATTAAGCAAATGTGAACACAGACACTGGGCATCAGGGCTGAGAGGGTAAGAACTCTGTGGAAATCTCCTTTCACCTCACACTGCGGATAAAATGAGTTATGTGGGGAATGAAGTTTTTCTTTTCAATCAGGGACCAATTTCATTTGCTGGGAATCAGCTCTGAGGGAAAATAAACCATCAAAGGGAAGGGAAGAGGGTACCTCAGTCCAGGACAAGGGAAATGTAGTAAACTGTTCAATGCCAGTTTCCTGCCTAGTGTTTACCACTATGAAAGCAATCTTCCTGCAATGAAGGCTTTATTTCCCATCAAGGGATTCCATCATGAAGGAACAGGAATCGGAAAGGCCCAAGAACTACAAAGGGGGGGTTGGAGGTAGCTAGCCTCAGGCACGGCCGAGAGAAAAAAATTTTGGTGCGTGTATTCTACAAGCTGGTACAAGCAAGTCAATCGGATGAGAACTTGGCTTTATCATTCACTTAACAATAATTTACAGAGTGGCTATTATATGTTAGATACCACGCTATGCATCGGAAATAAAATATATTAGTAAGATAATCTCTGGATTCAAGGAGCTCGCAGCCAGCCTAGCAGAGAAGTGGATCTTCTGAGGAGCAGCTAACAGAGCTAAGGAGAGCATTCCAGGCAGAGAAGACAGCATACAGCCACAGCTAACATTTGTTAAGGACTAACTTGGGCCAGACTCTGCTCTGAGTACTTGATCTTCATCAAGTCATTTATTCTTCACAACCTTTCAAGGTGGAGACTCCATTCCCATTTTATAGATGGAAAAAGTGAGGAACCTGAGTTAAATAACTTGCCCAAGTTCATGATGTTAGTAAATGAAAGACACACTGCATGGCAGAGGCACGGGGGCAGGTAAGAGCACCATGCTGTCGGGGAGCTGGAAGACCTGATGTAATGGCAGAAAGAGGTAGTCCTACGAGGTCAACCACTTTGTATTTTCGTGTTTAATTTACCCTTGACTTTTCGCTGAGAAACCTTCCTTCTCAAAATCCCAACCCATCTCTGCTGAACTTTGGCAAAGGAAGCGATGGTGCCCCCTCCCCCAGGTCAGGGGAGTTCAGGGTAGGAGTTCAGCACAGTGCTGGCCGGGTCATGGCAGGGTCTGCCGCCCTAACTTTCCCTCTGAGACTCCCTGCCCAGTACCTTGTTCTTCTTGCTGGTTGGAGCAGGTGGTTTGATCAGCTTCTGTAAGATCCGCAAGCACATGAGGGTAATGTTCTCAACAACCACGGGGGTCTTAATGTTCACAGCCATGAGGAAAAGGCTGAGAGCTAGGGTTGGGAGGGAAGGCAGAGTCATGGTCATAAAACACCTTGCACCTGCTCCAGCAAGGCTGTCCAAATGTAGCCACCCACCTTTCCCCTCTGTGGCTGGGACTGCACCTTGAGGCCTCCTTTCCTTTCTCTGAAAAGCTCCTCACCAGATGTTCCCCAAACTCACCACAGCGCAAGCGGAGTTCCCAGCAGCTGTCTTCCTTCGAGATGGAATCTGTCAGCAGCAGCATTTCATACTGAAGGCCACTTGCCTAGAAGGCCAACCAGAAGAGGAATGAGTAGAGGTGGCTCTGAAGGGTCAATCCTGAGACTGCCTGATGTCCAAGCTCTGACCCAGGGACTAAGAACTAAAATTTTTGGTCACAAATGGCATCATCAGAGAGTGAAAGGAGAGAGGGAGGCCCTTATACTCCATATGGCTGACCACCCACTTCTCTTTACCCTGTGGAGTTGGGTCTGATGTGGGAAAGTCACTCTGGGATGTAAGCTCTGCAAGCAAACATGCTGCTCACTCATGACAATGGGACTGGCAGGGAGGAGGAGAGGAAACGAAGAAGGAAAGTGAGGGAGGAGTCAGAGGGGACACCTGTCCTGCTCACCAAATCAGGATTGGCCCAGTGGCCCTTCAGGGCTGTGGAGACTTTGCCAATAATCAGGTCATTCATTTGCTGGGTGGCTTCTGGATTGTCTCTGCAGAAGCAAAATAACAGGATTCTGTTACTATTGATTGTCCCTCCTTCCCACCTGAAGGAGCCCAGAGAAGAGAAAATCAATGGCTCGGGCTACCTGGCCTTCCCCAGGGCAAGACTACAGCGTTAGCCCACAAGACTCTGGTGTGTAGTAAAAACCAGGTGTCACAGCCACCTTTCCTGGGAGGAGACCCTGAGTGGGGAGGAGCAGCACCAACACAGAGAATGCGACTGTCTCCCCGCCCACGTCCCAGGCTGCAGAGCCCTCAGGGGCTGTGGTGTATCGCAGTCCCAGATCTAGGCATTCACACTCTTGGCCACAACTCTTTACTTATCTTCTCCAACTGCTTCCACTTCATTTCCCACAAAGTATCCATATTTTTCACCCATAGCCCTTTGTAATAATGTCTACATTAACAATACAAATTGTAAATTGTATCATATGACTTTCTTGCTTTCCCATACTTTCTGAATAACGCCTAAAGTCCTTACAAGGGTCTAAAAGACCCTTCAGGATCTGGCCCCTCGAGACCCCCTCACTGATTCCAGCTCCACTGTTCCACCCATGGCGTCCTTCACTCCAGCTACACGGGCCTCCATGTTGCTCCCCCACCAGTCCTGGCCCAGCTCTGCCTCTCAGGCTTCCTCATGCATTTCTATGTGTGCAGCTCATGCCTTCCATATTTGTACAGCTTGCTCCTACTTCACACAGCTCTTCGCTCAAGTATCAGACCTTCAGGGGTCTTCCTGCACCACCCTATCCTATACAGCAATCCCTCCCATAATCAGGGTCACCACCCCAGCTTCACTTCTTTTCACAATCTAACCTGCTGACACTGTAATGTGGAATTATCTGTCCACTGCTGTTCTCCCATCTAGAACGTAGGCTACATGAGGGCATTTACCACTGTATTCTCAGAGTCAACACAGTGCCTGGCATTCAGTAAATGCTCAGTAAGTATTTGATGAATGAGTAAATAAATAACACAAGTAATATTTATCAACCACCCAACACGTTCCAGAGTTGAAGCCACATGCTCAATAAGCATCCACATCCAGTTCTCAACACTGTACTGGCATACATTAAATCCTCAACAAACATGAGTTATTATGCACATGAATTACTTCATTTCATCCTCACTGTGAGCTACTAAAGGTCTTTACTATCATCAGTATTTTTCAGATGAGGAAAACTTGGGCTCAAGAAGTTAACTAATTTGTCCAAGGCCAACAGTACAAAGTACAATATCAAGCCTGGGTCTTTCTGACCCACAGTCCACACCCTTAACCCCTGGGCTCCACTTCTCCACTGTCTTCTTTGGGGTGAGCCTTGAGTCCAAGTGCCCAGTCACTCCCTTCTGCTCCCTCACCAGAACTGAGTCCATTTCCCCAGGAAACCACACTGAACCCAACAAAGCCCAGTGCAAGCCAGTTATACTACCTGCACAGGGTTTTAAACGCTCCCTAAGTTCATTCGTCTATACCCTGGACATCTTCCCATTTCCTCCTCTGCGATAAGCAAGCCAAGCTGTCTGGCAATGAGAAGGGTAATTCTTTGCACCCGCTAGTGCTCCCAGCATCGCTGCTGCCACCAACCCCGGTGTTAACAGAATTACTAGCCCCGCCATGTTGCAGGCTCTGACCGAGTGAGAAGGCACATGAGCTGGCGGACCTCCTCCCGCATGGCTGCAGAGCCTCGGCGGAGATTATAATCAAAGAGCTCCCGGATAAGGCCCTGGGAAACGAGGATGTGTCTCAGGGCAGGATTGGAGGCCAGGGCCCGGAGTAGGGTGATACAATGTTCGGTGACGGCCGAGGCACAGCCATAGCACTTGGTGGAGGACGTGTGGCCACAGCCCAGGACTGATAAGGCGCGGTACTGGCTGGCAGTGAAGGTGGGCTGCACAGATGTCCGGGATGATTTGGTGGCCGCTTCCCTCTGCTGCAGGTCATATTCCAACAACTCTTTGCGTGAAGCAAAGACTTTCTAAGGGAAAAAAGGCAAAGGAGAAAGAAATAAGCAATTAAAATAAGGAAGAAGAAGAAGTTAACTAGAAAGCTTTGGTTTGAAAAAACATTTTACATGTATTTCTAATTTAACCTTCTTGATAACCCTACCATTTAGATACTTTATCCTCATTTTAAGGAAAAGGAAATAGGCTTAGATGGGTTGCCAGGACAAAGGTAAGTGGCAGAGTCAGAAGAGCGTCTGATCACAGGCACATTCCCTTAACTCCCATGTAATACTCTCATAAAGAACAAAGACAAAGGTCAGAACCGTAGGTACATGTAGCAAAGACGACACACCAGGGATTTGGGGTGGCAAGGATACTGGCTGCTCTCCTGGTCTACAGGCAGCCTCCCATCCCATAGAGATCAATACTCCAACCCTGCTACATGGCCCACCCTGGTTGAAGGGAGTTAGTATGCCCTATCCATCTAGCCTGCCAAAATTGCATCTATCAGAAAAAGGAAACAGAATTTTGGCACCTGGTATTTTAAAACCAGTAACCCCTCTACTAAAAGGTGGGTTGTGAATGGTCAAGAAAAGCAAATCTATCATGATCTCCTTTATTTTCAGTCTTCTGGAATAAACTCGGCTCTCTGCCAAGCACCAGAAACCGCAAGGGGAGAGAGGTTGTTTGGGCCAGCTACTCAGACTCTGCTTTCTCAGCTGGACTGAGCAAGGGCCACCGCAGGAGCTAAACTGATGGATGAGAACAACAGGGCTGCTCTGAAAATAATTATCGATGACATACTCTAAGCACTCTAAAGGCGTTCCCATTGCTCTACCTGAATGATTTTGGAGAGTTCATCAAAAGAGTTCTTGCAATCTCCACAGTACTCCTGAGCCAACTGCAGGATGTAACGATTCACACTGGCTGAAGTGGAACTGATGCCCCCAGCTGAGCCCGAGTCATCCTGCAACCCAAGAGGGAAGCTGTCAGCCTTCCACTGAGAGATGGTTTCACCTGGGGCCAGTCTTCTGATCATGATCCAGAACCCTCTTCAAATGCCCCTTCCAATTTGGAATTACCTGCGGCTTCTCAGGAGCTGCCTCATTCACTTTGCAGAGCAGGTTCTCCAGCTGTGGCCGATGTCCCATCAGCTGATGGTACACTCGATCAGCTTTGTCCAGAAGCGTATTGATGTTGGAAACAGCCTAGAGAGGAAAAGACACGGACGTGCATGTGAAGGCTTTTCAGCATGATGGCTCTCCCTGACTAAACCGAATGGTTAACCGTTTACTGAAACATTTCCTATAGGTCAGGTACTATGCTTCATACATTATTTATATTCTTCACAATAATCCTGTGGGGCAGGCACATTATTTCTAATTATTTTTAATAACATTTGATGTACATATATAATACAACATAATATAGATATGCAATGCTGAGGAGTAATTTATGGTAGGTCACAGTATTAAAACGCATAGCTGGAACTGGAACTTTTCTCCTTCTGACCCCAAAGCTAGATGATCTTTTGCTTCCCCTGCTGCTTCCAGTAGCTACCCCAAGAGTCTGCCCCTTTTCACTCATCTAAGTCCCAGCACGTCATGCTGGCCAAGAAGTGGCCCCTGAATAAGTTAATGCTGAGGGAAGACCAACAGCTGCCTTATGAAGCAGTCTATGGAAAAAATGCAAGGTAAGTCACCCAACTTCTTTCTACCTTTTCAAATATAAAATTATTTGCCCCTTGGGATATTCTAGTTTATTCCCAAGACTTCTCCAAAATCCTATGCAAACCATGTGTTCCAATATATCTTACTCCATTATTTACTCCCACCCAAAAGGTTGGCCCTGAAAATGGTACTGAGTTGAGGAAGACGAGGGCTAGAAAGAAAAGCATACTGCCCTGCACCAGCTGTGACCAAAGCTCAGATCAAAGCCATGGCCCTGAGTCTAGGACAGATGTGGCCTCACCTTCTTCCGGTCTTCTTCATTCTCAATGGGATCCACCGCACAGCAAGGCTTGGCATAGAGCATGAAGTCGAAGCGAGCATATTTACAGAAGCCACAGGCATTGCAGAGGAAGGGATCTTTTTCATCATAATTGATGGACCTGAAGAACCAAAGTGTTTGGGTGAGAGGAGCAGCGGAAGTTTGGTGGTATAGGGGTGACTGGATGAGGAAATAGATTGTGTCACATCTATACTCTGGACACTATTGCAGGGACACAATAACAAATAGGTGAGGATGACTTCAGCAATCAGATAACAAGAAAGGAAGACCAAGAACTAAACTTAAGGACTCCACCCCATCCACCACAGGATGGGTACACACACACACCACTCTTCTCCCTCCCTCCCTCCTTCTCTCTACCTTTGGACTCCACACTCTACATACCCATAATCCTCTAGCTATTGTGAGGGCACCAGGCACTGCAACTGCCCACACTGAGACTCTTACGGAAAATACAAGGAAGGCACATGGCCCTGGCCCAGGGGACAACTACTCGCTTACCTGCATTTATGACACTGGTAGACGTTCTCTCCACAGTTACCGCAGACCCCTGGGTTGGCAGGGACGGAGGCACTACAGCGTGGGCACTGCAGGGTCTCTGTGGAGGCCTGGTAGTTTTCATAGAAGTCTGCAAACTCAATCATCAGGTTAGAGGCCACAATGGGCAAGGGCAGGTCAATCTTCACCTCTGTCTGCCCAGGGGTCAGTTGAACCTTCTTGGCTTTGTGCCAGCGAGCCGGCCTAGGAGAGAGAGTGTCACTAGAGGGCAGAGGGCCTGAGTCTCTCTCATTTAAGACTCAGTGATGATGGTCTGATGAGACAAAGACTGTCCCTATGTATTTTTCTAAGGCAATGAAGTGGTTACTCAAAGAGCAGGAAATCTGGCAAATAACAGCATCCTAATTTAAAAAATATTTTTCCACTGCCCTTTCTCTATAAAAAAGGACAAAACATACAAGTGCTTTAAGATGTTCCATATGTTCATTTTGAAGATCCCAGAAAAACAGAAGTCCTTTACAAGGGAAGACCTTACTTCAAAAGTATGCCACACTGAAGCCTATAACCTCAAGAGGACCATGATGATGACTGCCATATGTTCCCATCATGACAACTACCTTGGAAGGATAAAGCTCAGATTGCTTTAGAGAGGCACAGGAACATACCAGAACCTGGACCAAGTGTCAGGTAGAGTCAGAGAGAAAAAAGGCAATGTAATAATCTAGGGGTAACTATATTGATACAATTAGAGCCAAAATTTACGGAGACCTTACCATGTGCTAGGTAGGCCCTATTCTCAACACTTTATTTATACATACTCATTGAATCCTTAAAATAACACCCTGAAAGTAAACTTATCTCTATTTTAAAGTTAAGGAAACTGAGGCTACATAACTCCTCCAAGACCAGAGAGATAGGCAGTAGAACTGGTGTGCATCCACGGCCCTCTTCCAGAGTCTAAGCGCTTTACCAGCAGCTGCACTGATCCTGCACAAAGAAAATCAAATCCCAGAGAGCAGCTTCTACTTGCAGGTCATCAGTGTTAACTCTGCTTTTCAAAGGGAGACAAGAAAACTTCTTTTAGGCAGAGCTCCTGGTGGTCATTTGTTGATATGGTACACTCCAGCTTTACTCTGCCTCTTGGAATAATGCCAATATTTCTATTCTATGTGCAGAACAGCACCATAAGTCTTAATATTCAGGTAATATCTACCCATGTTCTCTGCCCAACAGCAATGCCTGAGACTTCAACAAGAGGTCTGTATCTGTAAAAGCCAGCACTATAACCTGCTAGAACCTTCTTTAGCCCCAATTTAAACATTGGGATCCATGACAGAAAGATCCAACATCAGCATATAAAGGGAAGGTACCATGCAGAATGGAAGGACTATGTCCTAGAGAAATCGTGGGGAAATACTACCTGCTCTGTGAACCAGAAAATAGCATCTAAATGTAAAAAATGACAACTACTTCCCCATATAGGTGGTTTTATATAAAAATGGAACTGCTCTAGTTAACATGGGTTTGAGAAGCCTGCAGTCCCCCTCACTCAGCTTCCTCTCCCTAGGCAAGCTGTTGAAGGGCTTCCACAGACCTCGAGGGCTCCTAGACATGGTTTTAAAATAACTTTTGTTGCTCACCCAGTGTGGTTCAGTGGCTTGAGCATCATGCAATGGACGGAGAGGTCTCAGTTCGATTCCCAGTCAGGGCACATGCCCGGGTTGTGGGTTCGATCCCCAGTGGAGGGCAAGCAGGAGGCAGCCAATCAATGTATCTCTCTCACATTGATATTTCTATCTCTCTCTCCTTTCCTTTCTCTCTAAACAATCAATAAAAATATATTTAAAAATAAAGTAAAATAATCTTTGTCGACATCCTTAGGAACTGGTACTTCACTTTTGTCCCCCAGTCATGACTGAAGTGCATAAGAGGACATACTGGACCTCTAGGGATGTGCTACTTTACAAGATTCCAGCAATCAAAGCCAACAACAAGATTTAAGCCTTACAAGCCTCCTATCCCTCCTTCCCCAAGACTGAAGAACCCGTACTTGTTTTTCAACTCCACGATGGCCTGCACAGTTCGGTTGTTGTAATAGAGGTTGATAGTTCGCACCATCTTGGTCCGCTTCAGGTCTCCAATTTTCACCGTCACTTTGCTGATGGTGTGGCTGCCAATGAGCTTCACAACCTGCTGGGTGGTGGTGTACCGTGTGTCCACTTTAATAGAAGACAGCTTGATATACTAAATACGAGAGTACACACAAAACAATGTATTAGTTCAAGCCTAACAGCTCATCCTGTCTTCTTCAAAACTCAGCACTGTAACCCACTCTTCATCCATGGGTGAAATTTCTATTTAAGGTAACAAATGTGGCAGGTAAGGATTCATACCCCTGGTGACCAAGCATTAGGAGAGGAACACCTATGTGGTAACAATCAATCTCTGGAAATAAGAAACCAACTGGCCCTCTAAGCCTCAGGACTATCCATGTTGAAGATGTCACTTACACAAAACGGCACTTCTGGATTATTACACACGAGGCAGGGATCACTCTCCAGGTAATAGCCATCAAACTCCACTAAGCCAGACAAGGTGCTAAAGAAGAAACCAGTCTCAGCATAAAGAAATTTTCATCTTAGAAAGCACTGAGCTTTATAAAGCCATGAAAAGGCCATGGCTCAATATTCCCCAAGGCAATCCCCACCCTAGTAAGAACACAAGGACTTGTGAGAAATGCCAACAGTTTTTAGAAGTCATAAGAAGAAAATTTCAACTAATTGACCTTAGAAGTTTCCTGTTTCTGAGCTGTCCTGAGGTCAGGGGGATGCTAAAAAGTTATGTTAAAGTTTGATTCAAAGAGTCACAAATATACTAGAAATCATTTAATTGTATACTTAACATAGGTGAATTTTGTGATATGGAAACTGTACCTCAATAAAGTTTGAAGGAAAAAAAAGAATAGTCACTATTAAACCTTGGAAATAATAAATTGTCAGTTTAACCAATGTTCTCTTTCAAAAGCTTTTTCTAATGCAACCATTTTCTGTAAACTTGTCTTATTTGATTTACACTTAGACTCGAAACTGGAGACCTTCTTAAATTACTGCTTACCAAACCCAAATTCAGCAATTATATTTTCAGTAACTTCTATGTGCAAGGCCCCAGCTACGAGAGAGGCATTCAAACACCAACTACACAGGGGTATATTGATTCGTATGGAAGAGTCAGTCAACGTGGAGAGAGCAACTTGGACTGTTGACTGAGCTTCAATAGGGAGAAAGTAGAACAAAGCTCACTTGTAAATGTTGGAGTTGGGATGGTTGGTAAGAATATGGTTTTGAGTCCGCAGAATCTCCACAGCCTTCTGTGAGTATTCCTTCAACTGAAACAGAAGTCAATAAACGACCACAGTTAAAGCCCAAGGGAAAGTCTCATTGGAAAAGATTTTTGTCTTCTGCTTTTTAGATGACACGGCCCAAGAAGTACCAGACTTCTCGGCCCCCATCAGAATCATACAAAGCTGGGCCTAATTCCTAATTTTTTAAAGGATTTTATCTTCTGCCCGGCCAGTGTGGCTCAGTGGTTGAGCGTCAACCCATGCACCAAGAGGTCGCCGGTTCGATTCCCGGTCAGGGCACATGCCCAGGTTGTGGGCCCGATCTCCAGTGAGGGGCATGCAGGAGGCAGCCAATTGATGTTCTCTCTCATCGATGTTTCTATCTCTCTCTCTGCCTTCTCCCTTCCTTCTCTCTCTAAAATCAATAAAGAAAAAAAATTTTAATAAAATAAAGGATTCTATTTTCTTTAGAAGTTTCCACAATCTTATGATAGTGAATCTTTTTAGACCTTGTAGAGGAAGATAAGTTGGACTCTTATGGAGAAGCCATGAAAAGGTTATATAACTGTAGAAACACTCTGGGGAATGTAATTAGGGCTGTTAGAAACCCAGAGGAGCACTGTATTTTCCAAGCAACTTATTTAATGAGTTGCATTTTCCTCTTGCTTGATCTACTTCTACTCGCCAGGCCAATTTCAGATTGTACTTATGTGCTTGTGTATATTATCTATGTAGTATACACACAGGAAGTGCATACTTATATTTACAAGAGGTTTCATATATGCACCACATTTAGGGGTTGGTCGTAAGAAAAAAAAGGTTGAAATGGCAAGTTAGCCCCTTTGACCATAAATCAACTGTTACCTTCTTTTCCGTTTGTGGAGTTTTCAAGGAGAAATATCCTAGTAAGTCCACAAACTGGGCAGCTTTACGACCATAGGCTGGGAGTTCTGGCCATATGGACCACATCAGATCTAGCAGGAGCTCCTGTTGAGATTTGCTAGAGTTTCTGTAGATAAACAACAGCTCATATTACCAAGCAGCAGAAAACCCTGAGGTTCTTTATCAATAAGGCCCAGGTACTGTTTTTCTATGTATCCATTTCCCCACAACTATGAGCTAAGTTTGAATGGTTTTGTTGCCTTTTTGACAACAGATCCTAATGGATGTAGCACTGTTTTTTCCTGTCTTCAGGAGGTGGTCTATTCCCATCATCCAACATTACTCAATGGCAGTAACGGAGCTTTGTTAGCCTAAAGCGTCAAGCTTGATCATTTCCCAAACTTCTAAACATATGTTTCTCTTAGTAGAAAACAGATCACCTCTTGTTTGTGACATCAGTTTAATAGCTAAAAGGCAGATAACTCAATGAAGAAATCTGTAATAGTTAGGATTCTCAGGCTGGTGTAAATATCGACACTGTGGCTGTGAATATGTAACATAAAACCAAGGCAGAACTACACCATCTTCTCTGTTCCCAGACCCATTCGGACAGTCAAAACCATCCTGGACCCTACCTGTAGATATGCAGTGTCAGGCAGTGGGCTTGCCAGCGCACCGAGGAAGAATTGGACTCTAACAGGAAGCAACGCAGAAATTGGACCAAGGTTTCCTTATCTGCAAATTTGTTCAGTTGGTTCACCAGAGCCGTGCACAGCTGGTCCTCCTGGCTGCCTGAGCTCTCACCTGCAAGATCAGGGCAAGAAGAACAGGGAGAAGTCTGGAGTTACACAGCCAGTGCTACCATGTAGAGAGGGAGGGAGACTGTCTGTGTCTAAAAGTTTGAACTAAATGGTTAAAATTTGTAAACAACTTTTAGTTACTTCCTTGGGGACAAAAGATCAACCCCTAATGAGACATATAATAATGTCCCCCAAAAAGCATAGAATAAAGTGCCTATAACTAGCCTGGCACTGAACAAACACATTTACACTGGAGAAGAAGTATCTTTCAAAAGTTTGCTATCAAAAACAGATCTCTACCTGCACAGAGAGGTCTGAATAATTAATTGGGAGAATGTGATCCACCTTCCTTGCTTTCCACCGCTAATCACCTGTCTCAGGCCTCCAAGGACCATAAAAAGCAGTGAAGACCACAGTAAGAAGTCAGGTAAAGCAGCTTACATTTGTAGAGCATTTAAGAGTTCACAAGGCACATTTACAAGTATCATTCCATTTCACACTGACAATCTTGCCACAGAGCAAGTGTTATTATTTCACAGAAAAGGAAACTTGACCTAGTAAAAATGTTCAGTCTACTTTGACCTTTCCTGTCACTGTCACTTGGAATGGGAAGTCACACTGTTTAAGGTGTCAAGTTCAATGTAAATGAAAATGAATCCAAAAGACACTAGAAGGCATTTGGGTTTTAGGTCCCCTATAAGTCAGGATGAAAGCCACGTCAGAAGAGAATAAACCTTGTGCTCCAAGAGAGATTAGAATACATCACCCTGGTCACCAAGAGAGTGACTCTTACCCTCTTTCTCCTTTTCCTTTTCTTCTTTCTTGCTCTTCTTAGTGGACGACTTTGACTGTGTCGTGGCTTGCCCAGAGCTGGTGGCCACAGGAGCTGAGGAGGAGGAAGTACTGGAGGACCCTGCTGAGGCCGCCAGAGCAGCGAGCACTTTGCTGCCACACAGAGCACAGGAGAGCAGCTGCAGCAGCACTGGGGACACCCCCTCGTCCACCAGGAAGCTGACTTGGAGGAGGAAGTACAGGACAGCTGTAGGCAGAGGAGACAGTGGCTCAGCTCTACGACAACGACAACTCAACTTCATGCAAGAACAGGAGAAACTTTTCCATACGGTCAGGACCTCCTTCTTCCCACCAGCTCCTTCTCTAAGTTCTTGCTACTGAACGCTGCTGAGAAGAATTGATACCCTCTGTGGAAATACCTGACGAGTATAGTAACTACTATGTAGAGAATGGCTCCCAGGCCCCACTTCTTTGAATATGATGATTCTCTAGACTCCATAAACCCCTCTTTAGCTTTACTGTCACAGTCTGGAGGTCAGATACTCCTACTTTGTGTCCCTGTAGCACCGCAAATTTTGTCTACTGACCCTTATTACTTTTTAAAGTTTTTACTTGTCTTCTTTGCTAGGCAGGGTTTTGTTTATAGTCACACACCACACAACGACAATTTAGTCAATGATGAACCACATATATGACAGTGGAATACCATATAGCCTAGGTGTGTGTATAGGCTACTCCATCTGGATTTATATAAGTACATTCTATGATGTTCGCACAATGAAATGGCCTAATGACACACTTCTCAGAACATATTCCCATTGTTAAGTGGCATATGATCATGTATCTTGCTCAAGGCTGTATATCTCTACCATCCAGTTTAGTACTTGGCATACAGTAGCCTCAAAAATAGTTCCTGAAGGAACGAATGAATAATAGCAACCAAAAGGAGCAACACTGCTTACAGTCATCTTTGATACAGAATTTCTGCCAGTTGATGGTTCGCTGGGCAGCAATCTCTGCACAGGCTTTCAAGTGCTCCATCTGAAATGGAAATAAATCACCACAAATAAGTAACCCCACCAAGCAGCCCGCCTACTGCCGGTACCACACCTACTGCCTTGTGGGGTCATCATTCTGGCTTTAGATGGAAACCTAACATCGCCCTCTGTATAAGGTTGATCCAGTGCCCTGGTGAACGTGGGACCAAGGCCCACACACAAGGCTTTTACCAAGCCTCCTACGTTCAACTCCCCACCACACAAAGGCCTTTTCTTTTCAGGCATTCTTCAGACCACTCAATAATGCAGCAGGATAGGCCATGACTTGGAAAACCACAATCCAGTTTACTTTTTTCTTACTAAAAGCACAAATAGTAAGAACATTAGGAGGCTTTAATACTGAAGATGTTCCTTCTGGACACTCCTATGCAATATACTCAATTTACTCCCTAAAGTCCAAACAATTTATCTTCAGGCATTAAGACATCATTTTTTTAGCATTCAAGGAAAAATATCACAGGTGCACAAATTTCAGGTTGATCCTGTCAACACTATGTACAAATGACACTGGTAAAAAAGCCAAGTCACCCCTCTTCATAATAGAGGAACCACAGCCAGGTGGGGGGCAGGAACATGAGGGAGGACTCTCAGCCTCACATGGTAGTATAGCACCCAGTCAGGTATTAAGAATTTACCCTGATCCCAACCCTGGCCATCATGTTCTCTAAATATCTAAAAGCCCTATATAGCACCATCCAGATTATCTACTGAGCTAAGCCTCATCATATGTCCTTTCCCCACCCTATCATTTCCACCCCCTCGTACCAGGCTGATGAGTGTGTCGTACTGCAAGGCAGAGCCTGAGCTGGCTGTCACCACACTTGCCCGGAGGAATATCCCCTGTTCCTCCAGCAGCTTCTTGATCCCACGCACGTGGGAGTCCAAGGTGTGCAAATCCCGGAGCTGGCGGTACTTGTCCTTTGATCCACAGATGAAGAGCAGAAGTTTGCGGACTTGCCGGCGCACAAATGGAGTCTGCTGGATCATCAGGTACTTGAGGAAAGAAACAACACAAACAGTCAATGAATCTGGAACTGTATCTGTACCAGACTTGGCTCCCTGGCTTTTCATGAACTATTAATAAAAACTGGTGAGAGCCCTGGCCGGTTTGGCTCAGCGGTTAGTGTGTCAGCTTGCGGTCCAGAGAGACCCAGGTTCGGTTCCCGCTAGGGGCGTGTGCCTCGGTTGCAATTTGTCCCCGGCCCTGGTTGGTCGTGCAGGAGGCAGCCACTCGATGTGTCCCTTTTACGTCGATGTTTCTCTGTTTCTCTCTCTCTCTCTCTCTCTCTCTCTCTCTCTCTCTCTCTCTCTCCCTTCTCTCTCCCTCCCACTCTATCTGAACAAAAAATGGAAAAATGTCCTCAGGTGAGGATAAAAAAAAAAAAAAAACTGGTGAGAAACACAAACCAAGCCCTTTTCTTGCGGCCAAGCCAGCTTCTGGTGAACTTTAGTATTCCTTACAGGGGCCAGGAGAAAGGCACAGAAAGAAAGAAGTCAAAGAGGGAAAAACAGCCCTGGCCAATTTGGCTCAGCGGTTAGAGCATTGGCCTGTGGACCAGAGAGACCTGGGTTCAGTTCCCGCCAAGGGCACGTACCTCGGTTGCAGTTTGTCCCCGGCCCTGGTTGGGGTCGTGTGAGTGGCAACCACTTGATGTGTCTCTCTCACATCGATGTTTCTCTCTCTCTTCCCCCCCTTCTCTCCCTCCCACTCTATCTGAAGATAAATGCAAAAATGTCCTCAGGTGAGGATAAAAAATAATAATTAAAAAAAAAAAAAAAAAAAAAGAGGGAAAAACAGTAATATTCCTGTTCTCCTTCCTAGAATACTTAGGAATCTACAGGGAAGCTGGCCTCCACATCCGTCCACCCAGAGTGAAAATGTAAGGGGAAAAAACATTCAGAATCTCTCTTTCAGGTAAAAGAGGTGGGGAAAGAGGTAACATTACATCTATATACCTTGACATGGTCATGTGAAGTTTGCTAACAGATTATTCATCCTAGAGTTAATCTCACGCTTGCTGTGGTTACTAAGCTATGGTCTCTGGGCCAGCTCCAAACCCACCCCATAGTACCCTGCTGCTCTGTGATGTCCAGTCCAGAATTACGCTAACTGCATTGCTTCTTTGCAACGGGCTCCCTCTTAGGTTCTGCCAATAGGGAGCACTAGAGGAGCACTGGAAAGCAGGAGGAAAAGAAGGCACTTGCTTCTTCCGGACTGCCTGCTATCCTAGCAACAGCCCTTCACTCTGGCAGCCTCCATCATTTCTTTAGTCTTCAAGGACAAACCAATTGCTAATCATTAGCTTCTTTCAGTACTTCCAGAATCAACCACATCATATCCCCTCTCCTCAGAGCTCCTGAAGTACCAGCTGCTGCACCCCTCCTCAGATCCACTGTGCCTCCCTCTTCATACACAAGGCTGCTGGTAGCTGCTGCCAGCAGTTACTATCTCTGTGTACCTCAGTGTTACCTTTTAATCCTTTTGCTATTTCAATAGCTGTTTAACCAACTGCCTATATTAAAATCTCTGTTAATTTAACTAGTATACATTCTCTTTTCTGGACAGAGTTCAGTGTTAAACTTGCCCATTATCACTGTGTGGGGGAAGCTAGACAGACAGAATCAGAAAAAACAGTGGACGGCTTATTTGATGCACATCTTCCACGGTGTCACCATATTGGGGTGGGGGGGCAGGCAGAAGTAGGGTTACAGGTGTTCATATGGAAAATAATACAACAATGAATAAATTATAATACAAGAAAAACTGTTTCGTATACTCACAACCGTAAACCTACTTTTGCCCCATCCTATAGTATACTGCACAGGGGTGAGACCCAGGGGAAATGCTGTGTGAGGGTTAGGATGAAGGGGGCAACAAAGGTAGTCACAGCCAATGTGTCCTCTCTTCAACTGGCACTGCTCCCTTCACTTACCTCTGAGAGAAAGTAAAACCAGGAATGATCAAAGACAGGAGGTGGGATTCGAGAACTGGTGTCAGCGATCTTTTTGATTTGGTATGGAAGCCTCAGTACCATCTCTGTTAGAAGCTGAGTATAGGCCTCAAACACATCAGCAGCATGACCCTGGGAGAAGAACATTTGTGTGAGAACCTGTGATTGACAATTTCCACGACCACACTTAAGAAAAAGGCTGGTTTACTGCTCACGAGGCATACCTTACGCTAGAGTTGGTCAATGGCGCCTTTTGAAGCTGGAATCATCACTGGCTGACAGTTTAGTTTACAAACCAAGCAAGGCTCCAGGCTCCTGGGCAATTTCATTACATGCAAAGGTTACAGTGGAGATAGATCTCACTGCTCTTAACAGTTCTAACATTTCACTCTGTGGTTTTTGACACTGGATTGATTGTATTCAACTTACACAAAACTTAAAATTAGAATGGAAAAATATTGAAAAAACAGGAGGAAAAGATTTCTGACTTTCTATGAGAAATGTATTCCATTCCCTAGAACTAAAACTTCCATAACAATAAGAAATATTTAAATAAGCCAAGGGAGCCAGGATCACTAAACTCAGTCAAGATCCTCGGTTCACATCACACAGACAGGCAGGGGGACACAGAGATCTAAGGACAGTGGAAACAACAGCTATCCTGCAAGCTGTGTGGTCCCCAGGAAGAGTCTGTACAACTTGTCTCATATTTACTCCCCAGTTATTTAGCAGTTCTGTGCCAAGCACTGGGAGTATAAACAGAAATAAAATATGGTCTTTATTGACAGTTTAAAGGGAAGACTCCACATCTGTGCACAGGGAACCGAGGGAAACGCTATCTCAATCAGACTTGACAGCAAGGAAGTGAGTGTTGGAGAGAGTTTGCCCTAGGATCCAATGCTTGAGCTGGGTCTTGAAGAAGTAGGAATTAGCTAAATGGGGGAACACAGGGATACAGAGGGAGAGGAAAGAATTTCAGAAGGAACAGCATGTACAAAGGCAACATGCCATATGTGGAGAAATGCACAATTTAGTAGGGCTGCATGCAGGGATGTTGTAGGTGCGAAAGCTAGAGAGTACGGTAGATAGCTGGATCCTCAAAGAACTTTTTGGATGAAAAGTAATAAAACACCACCAAAGGGTTATTAAAAAGAGAAGGACATGATCAGATTTCTATTTTATCCCTGTTATACTCCTATACTAGTCTAAGCAGTTCTGAGTACGTAGTAAGAAGCACAATTAGTCCAACCCATTTAGCTCCACCACATGGACTCAATGGTATATAAATGGTAATAATGAACATTTATTGAACATTGGTACATGGTAGGCATTGTTTTACAAACATCACCTCATTCAATGCTCACAACAACCCTATAAAGCAGATACTCTGTGTATTCTCATTTTCCAGGTATACAAGCTGAGGCTTACTAAGGTTAGTCAGAACTTCTCCAAGCCTCATGGCTAGTGAGAACAACTGTTCCTAAGGGCTTGTTCCCAGACTCACCTGATCAGAAAGCCCATCTTCTAAACTAGCATGTTAAAGGGCCTCTAATGACAGCAGGGGGAGGATCTGACATACACATGAGGATGTGATCCATTACTGATAATGTGACCTTGTACCATCTCATCTTTTTATAAGGAGCTTAATGTGAAAGCACCATGACTGTCTGATTTTATTCAATTCCTCAGGTTTACAAAATGGCAGGACTCAGGATCCCAACAGAAGGGCATTTATTGAATCACGCTGAGAGTAAACCCCACTAAGGGATGCAGGCTCCCACCTGCAGCTCCTTGCCCTCAGTTCCTTCAGCTGTCCTCACTGAGTCTGCTCTGGATGAGGGACAGGAGTAGTTCTTTGTCCAGGAAAGGCCCTCACCTTCACATACTGGCGGAGGAAGAACGGGCTCATGTCAGGTGGGGAGGAAGTAGTATGTGGTTTCAGCAACTGGCTGGTGGCCACAGGCTCCTCATCATTCTGTTGACTCTTCCAATACTCCAGCAGAGATCTGAGCACGTGCAGGCAGTAGTCCACAGCTCCAGAGCTCAGCAGGGCTGCTGCAGTGGCACTGGAGATGAGGGAGGACGACTGGGAGGGAGAAGGTTAATAGTGGCTTGTAAATGCAGCTCGGTGTTGGGGAAAAGAAACACACTCACACAATTAGCTGTCATGGAAGTGAGTTAGTCGGTCTCCATTTAAGTTTCCCAACTAGCTCAAACATTTCCCCAACTCTTTTGAATAATGGCATGGTAAGAAAAAAGAAACAAAAAACCATCAGTCCTCAACTCTAATCTCCCTCCACACACATGCCAGGGGCCAAGAGGCAAGGCCTAGATAACCTTTCCACCTGGAGGGGATGGGTTTTCTCTTTTTCCTTAGGCAACTAGAAAAGAAAACCATTCCAAGAAGGAGAGAAAATTTTTCATTATAGGCACTTTCTAGCAACCCCACCCTCCCAGTAGGGGCTCTTCTCATAGAACCAGCTTCCAAATGAGATGGGGTGAGCGATCACATAAATAAAAAAGTAGGAGAAAAGCTACTGTAAATAAAACCATTAGGAGAGCCTTGCAAATCCCAGCAAACCCCACAGCTCATAAGCTCATTAAGACTGGATGCAGTTCAGCCTCCATTTCTACCTTCTCTGCTTTGTGTTAATCTCCTTTCTACCAAGCACACACTTCTTTCTCTCTGCTTTATTACCATACCTTATAGCAACATACAGTGAGGAATCCTCTTAGCTACCCCACGCCTTGCAGAACAGTCCCCTGCTTTTCCATAATGGAACTTCCAAACCCTTTAATCCTTCCAATGGAGGGATTGTTGCAAAGATCAGGACTTGGAAGGGATTCTGAAAAAGGTGGAGGCTCTGTTCTTGAAGAAGTGACAGCTTAGAATCTAACTCCTCTGGAGTAACAATGGCCTTATTCTAACGCAGAACTATCACCTCTACCCTCAGCCCTAGCACCTACCAGACAATCCTCTTACCTTTCCCCACACCCATAAACTCAAAGCAAAAATACCTCACATATGGAAGACTTGGATCCGGATTTGGTCCGGGACATGAAGACACTCAGGAGTCTCATTACTACCAGATGGACTTCATTTAGGGCACTGCGCTCATTCTTCTTGGAGACGTCCTGCAGGAGGAAGCATAGCCCAGAAGCTCACACTTACTTTTAAGCTTGAGGCGTCCTCGGAACAACATTCGCTCAAGCCTATCAACACTAAATGCTCCTCAGGCAGAATCAGAGACAAAACAAGCCCGTGTATCCATGGACTGTACCTGGATTACTGAAAGCCTGATACACTTAAGGGGCCATACATATTAAGATAGAAACAACTGATTTACTCTTTTCACCTTGTAGAACTACAGAAGGTCCAAGAAAACAGGGACTTCGTCGTGTTCTTCATTTATGCCCATATCCAAAAGTATGCCTGGGTCAAAGCAGGCACTGAAAACACTTTTGTTGAATCAACAGAACTAGAGCCCTCAATGGATGGTCACCCTCTGAAACTAGGGGAAGTTCTCTAAGAGAAAAATAAAAAACTGACACCTGATCTTAGCCAATCCCTATTTCCTCACAGTATAACTCTCAAATTTTACCTTTTTATCCATGCCCAGTTCAGCAATAAGCTGGGAAAGTAGGTTGTCCAGGGCCCCCTTGTCTTTCTCGTCTTCTCCATCCAGATCTGCAGTGAGCATCAGAATGACCTAGAAGTCAATAGAGAGAGAAAACGTGAAAGCCAACTCCCTAGAAAACAACTCGAAACACAAGGTGTTTCAGAAGAAATCCCCATCTACCTGACTTCCTTGTCAATCACGGTAATCCATGAAAAGGTTCTAAATCCCAAGGTATGCAAAGTTTAAGTGTCCAGGGTCAGAAGGGTGAAATTTTGGTATATACCACACTTGGCATCACAGCAATCGTTTTGCAAGAAGTTTGCAAACTAAATGACTAACCTACATTACAGCCAACCAAAGTGGGTTGAAATAGGGCACTGTGCAGCTAGTGAGAGAACAGCTATCATAAGACCATACTCTAATACACTAACATTAATGAAGAATCACTACAGACTAAGAATCTTTGGAGCACACTTTTACTCCTCACTCTTGTCAATAACTAGGCTGGATGACTGTGGACATTTTTTTTTAATTCTCTGACCCTCGGGCTTCTCATCTATAAAATGAAGGGCTATGACTTGCAGTTCAAAATTGAATTCCATTGTTTTATGACCTAATACCAAAGCCTTACAGAGCCTCTGGAAGAGGAATGTTAGCATGCTTTAGGATGGCCCAACTACAATGTGACAGACCCAGTGAACTGAGGGATACCTGCATGTATGGGATGGCCCGGACACCTCCAACATTTCGTAACTGGGGCAAGGTTTGCAGTAGTCTCTCCAACAGCATCAGACGGACCATGTGCAGCCTACAAGGCCAAAGAAAATATATGAAACATGAGGTAATATACAACCACTTACCAGTTGAATATAGCTCTTTCCTCTTGCTCCCAAGGTAAACGAGGCACCTACTGCTTAAGAATAATCCTAGCATCAAAAAATGTTAATAAATGCCTATTTGGTATACCAGCAACATGGGAGAAATATCACCCTGTTAAAAGGGAGCAAAACTATCGCAAAATACAATTAATGGCGTACTGAAAACCTACCAGAGAAAAGTTAAAATATTGCTCAAGCAATCAGGTGCTAGCTGTTCTCAGTATCAAAATCGAAACTTCAATAGTATACACTATGGCTTTTTTCTAGCACATGGCTCTATTCTTCCTCCAGGCATTATTTTCTGGCATTCTTCTATCTATAAATTCTGCATCATCCAGTTGCATAGTGACCCAACCTTTTCGTTCTCGTGCTTCCCAAGTCCTTAGGAAGGCCCGTCACTGCTTTACCCTGTCCTCTCACACCTTGCCCAGCATTTTTCCTAGTATAAAATTCTATTTCAACATCACCCTTCCCATACTGGACCCATGAGTTGTCCCATACACTCTGTTGGCCACTACCTAGCCTTCTTCATCTACAGATACACAGCTGGGCTTCCATACTAAGTTCGGTGTGCCCTTGGACCTCTAGTGAATACATTGATTCAAAAGGACCAACATGAAAATAAATTAATTAGGGTCTTGTGGACAAGTTGATTGGCAGTTTCACCTAACACATGGTCTTACATGAATTTAAGAGTTTATTTGCTGAATGAATTAATGGATTCACTCTCATAGTAAATCATTCTTCATTTTACTTTACGAACTGTTCGTAAGAAACGATATGCCAATCTATTTTTTAAAGTGTGATTTTCATGTATTGTATATCTCAGCAGGCAGTTATCTACAATATTGACAAAATAATAAAAGTCTGCCCTGACTGGTTTAGCTCAGCAGTTAGAGCATTGGCCCTCAGACCGAGGGGTTGCCGGTTCAATTCTCGGCTGGGGGCCCAAACCTGGGTTGCAGGTTTGATCCCTGGCCCTGGTTGGGGTCGTGTGAGAGGAAACCAAATGATATGTCTCTCTCGCATTGATGTTTCTCTCTATCTCTCTCCCTCCCTCCCTTCCACTCTCTCTAGAAATCAATCCTAGGGTGAAGATGAACCAAATAATAATAATAATAATTTTTAAAGTCTGAGTGAAAGAACAGTGTCTTATTTGAATAATGATTACCATTCTAAAAAGAACTCGAAGGAATGAGCTAAATGTCCTTTATTTATTTATTTATTTTATCCTCATCTGAGGACATTTTTCCATTTTATGTTCAGATAGAGTGGGAGGGAGAGATAGGAAGAGAGAGAGAGAGAGAGAAACATCGACGTGAAAGGGACACATCGAGTGGTTGCCACCCACACGACCAATCAGGGCCGGGGACAAACTGCAACCGAGGTATGTGCCCTTAGCGGGAACCGAACCCGGGTCTCTCTGGACCGCAGGTCGACGCTCTAACCGCTGAGCCAAACCGGCCAGGGCAAGCTAAATGTCCTTTGGAATGCTGTCACACACAGAAGCCCACCCGTGCATTCGTGAGTAATTAGGCAAGCTGTGGGGACTACAAACAAATAAGAACTGGTCAGGACGGGTGAGGTACAAGTGAGGAAAGCTGAGAGGACAGCAGCAGCGCAGCACTTTCAGGATGAAACGTAAGCTTTGAGATGGATTAAAATCTTCATGTTTGAAGAACATGCATGTGAATGAATACACACACACACAGGAAAAAGTCAACAAAATGAGCAGTTTTTCTGCTAAAAATCATTCAGTTCAAAATATTGATTCATTATTTCTACACTAATGTGATAACTGTGGGCCTCAACAAATTTAACAAACACTATATCACCACAAGTGCATTCTTAGATTTTTCTTCCTATTTCTCTAGTCACCTCTTGGTTAAGAATATATTCACTCCACCAAGCCAGTATAAACACCACCAGAATATCTTGAGGGCATTGGATTAGAATTTGTAAATTAGTTTCAATTTGCCAAGTGCTCTACCACTGTATTTCTTAGACATAAACATGTATTGTCTCTGTCTTACTTCTTCAGTACCGTATAAACATGCTGAGCAAGCAGCTATTGCTAGTGTATATTTAATAACTATCACTGTTGAGCATATAACAATGCCATTTACAAAAAGAATGCTACAAAATGAGTTTATGGGTAATGATGAAACAAGAAAGATTTGAGTAAGGAGGACACATGTTTTTATGACAACCACTTCTCAGTTACTAGGAATATAGGGAAGCTTTAAGGGAAAAACTACTTTCTATTCTCTCTGAAATTAATTTGACATAATTCTAACTAGGACAAAGAACACAGATCTAGAACACTTGCTAAGATTTAAAACTGCATCATGAATTTATTATCTTTATATTTGAAAAGAGATATACTGTTATCACCCATTCCGCCTCCTGCAATGGATCCTTCATCCTATTCCTAAAATATTTCTCCACAGGAAAGCCTCTTGACTGAGAATGACCAGGTCCTGACCTGTTGCTGGTGTGGACATCTCCTTCCCCTTCCCCTTCTCCTTCTCCCTCGGAGCCATCTCCTTCCTGGTGTCCAGTTGTGGTGCTGATGGCACCAGTGCTTGAGCTGACACTTCCTGGTCCAGCTGGATGTCCCTCTGCTGTGGTATCACCATAAGCACTGCTCCGGCCAGATACTGGAGGGAAATGGTTAAAAAGCACAAATCAACTCCCAAAGCATGACGGAATCCTATGCATTCAGAAGTCAGCCATAGTTAGATGGCTGGTAGTTTTAGAAATGTTTTCTTCTGTGTGAAGCTATATAAGGATGAAATTCACAATTTTGACCCATAGCACTACGCTAATTGACTCTCAAGACAGCCATTCAGCCTTCTACAAAACACAGTATCTACCTACAAGAACTATCTTAATCACAGCTACTGATGAATTTCCATTTCACCTTCCAGAGGATATACACTGATTTGAGAATCTAGATATTATCAACTACTCTTAATCTCTCCCATAAAAAATTTTCACATCCAGACTGATTCCCCTAACAGGAGCAAAAATCAGTACGATGGATTTCAAGGTCATGCTATAATTGTTTTAGATTAATCATAAATTGGGATTAGGTATGTCATTGCTTTCTTCCACTAACAGATAATTAAAAGCTGCCTATAAAATATTCCAATATTAACCTCACTGAGCTTAAGCTATTATCACTAAATGCTTGAAACTCCAGGGGTGAGGTCAAATGAATTCTATGAGACTTTCATTAAGTCCCCAAAGCTTCCCTCTGCTGACACCAATTCCAGGAGTCAGGCAGGGATTCCCATTTTGTCCCCACCCTCTGCCCAAGGAGATCAGGACCCCAAGCCACATTACCACTGTGTTCGCCAGCCACAGAGTCCACTGCACTTCCCCCGCTCTCCGAGCCCACACTACCACCATGTTCAGCAGGAGAGGTCCGAAGGGTGGAACCATCAGTCGCTGCTGTGCTGCCCTCATCATCTGAGGCTGGAGCTGAGAGAGTAACAAGAGCTGTTACAGGTAAAAACCCCCCCTTGGAGCGAAAGCATCAAACCATATAGTGCAGAGGACACAATGCAGTTTATCTGTCCTGTCGTCAAAGGAAAAAGGGAAAGACTTGCTTTGCTGGTTAATAAGTAACAGGAACAAACACTATACACGGTGGATTGTGAACAGTACTGAGACAGAAGTGAAAACCCAGTTCACTGGGCATTTCCTTCGCTGGTATCAGTGCGAGTAGAACAGTGCAGAGATTCAGTTAAGAATCTGTGACATGGACATTGTTTTCTAGCTAAAATGCTTCATAGTCACCATTGTGTAGGTGTTACCGACACCTGCTGAGATTGAAAAGTAGCCATTACCATTGGAAACATAGAACTCTTCATTTTAATGACATTTGTTTGGTAACAGGCAACTTGTGCTTATGTTAGGAAATCACTTATGTGAGCTCTTGAATCAACCCTATTTGTTTTTCTTTTTAATCAGGTGGTCCAGTGGGGTGCTCACTGGGGAATTTCACACCTCCTAATCATCCTCATCAGATGCTAATAATGAAGCAAGGAAATTCCCCAGAGACAGCCACAGCATCCAGGATCAGGGCTGAGCTGAGACAGGAGGAAAATGCTGGATGAGGTGCATGGGGACGAAAGCCAAGACAGCCACAGAGCACAGTAGGAATATGACTGGCACAGCACGACAGCAACCTCCAAGCCTGAAATGACAGCAAATGGACGGACCAAGGAAAGCAACAAGCCATGGCAGCAGGTGAAAAAGGACAGCCGATTTCTCTCTTTCTTACCTATCCAGGGTAAAACCCCCAAAAGGAAAAGAAAAAAGAAAAAAACAAATATAGGGAAGCATCAGTCTGAAAAATTCCAAGTCAACCCTTAAATTACTCAGGGGTTGCTTTTCCAGCGGCTTGTTCAAGTGTTCCATCCTCTTCTATTTTGGTCCAACTCTCTACTCAAGAAATTTTTTAAATCAAGTTAGGAAAGAGACTGAAAGTGAAGACAAAATGAGGTCCGAACATTTCCTATGAATTGTGCACAAAATCCCTACCTCCCAAACTCACAGATCCCTCAGGGTTAGCCACAATGACCTGCAACTAACTTGGCTTCTTGCAGCTTCTCTTTTATTAGCAAATGTAGAGAAAACAGTTAAAAGGTATAATCTCTACTTCTTGTCTTTCTTTTAATGTCTAAAGTGTTAGAACTCTGATGAAGAACTTCACCTGAAAGCTGTAATTTAAGCCATCAAGTTAATCAACCTGCAAGCTGTTCTCTTGGCCTTTCCTCAGGGAATTAGCTGAAGCCAGGCAGCATGCAGTGTAGGAAGCGAAGCCATGAGCACCCTTGGCGAGCTGCATCAGTATGCCTTCCACACCCGTATTTCCAGAGCAAAGGCAGAAGCGGGAAGTCCAGAATGGCCTGTCAAAGCAGCTGCCCATTACACTCTCACAGCATTGGAAACAAGGCCTGAGGGCCCTGGGGCCCTGAGCCGTGCTCCTTGCTGTGGACAGTTACCTGATGCTGTGGTGTCAGAGAGGGTTCCTGCGTCCAGAGAGGAAGAGCTGGGTGCTTGGCCGGACAGCCCCAGGCTCTGCAGGCCCAGGGCACTGCTGCTGCTGCCTGGGAAACAAGTGGAGAGTGAGCACAACATCCCCTCCAGACCCCATCCACAATGCTGCTTTGGCCACCTGCTGCCCTCAGGAGTCTAAACTCACCAGCATTAGACCCCCTCTGGCCTAGAGGAAGTTAATCAACAGCTACTGCTGTCCAACCACCACATTTGGTTACAGAGATGGTGGAAGGCTTCCTTCAGTTCAGGTATGGCACAGGCTGGAGGAATCTAACAGATTTGGGAGGGAACAATCCAAAGGACCAAACTAACAAACTATGAGATTGGTTCCCAGACCAAAAGTGTTACCACAATACCTCTCACTCTCCACCTGTATCTCTGAACAGCTCTCACCCAGATCAACCTCTCCCCAAATCTGGGGACAAGCTAGGTCAACTGCACATCAGTAACTATCAAACCCTCTTTCCTGTGCAAAGCCAATGAGCCACTGTGTTCCTGGCATTGCCTTCTACCTTGTTGGTCCTGCTGCAGGCTCAGGGCAATGGCTAGTTCGACCATGGTCTCGTCATCTGCATCAGGCGGGATGTCCAGCATGGGGGGGAAGCCCTCTGCGCCTGCAAGCAGGGCCTCCAGGGGAGAGGGGTTGCCATTGTTGACATTTTCAGCTGTCTCCAGGACCATCGACTCAGACTGCAGAAAGAAAGTTCTGTCAGTGTCCCATGGTAAAGGGTAGCTCTTGGAAGTCCACTGAATAAGAGCTAGAGGAGAGTTAGAGGCCCCTCTTCCCCTCTCTGGCTCCAGACTCACCACCATCTCAAAATCTCCATGATCGACCTCACTCTGTTCCTGGCTTTCCTGACGGATGTGACCACCATTCGGGATCCCCGATGACTGCATTTTCTCATCTGCATCATCATCGTCATCATCATCCTTGTCTCCTGAGTCAAAGAAACCCCAGTCACCTGAAGATACTTCAAGGTCTTTCCTCCCTCAGCATGTGGTGTGAGGAGTCACGGAGCAAACAAAAACCCAGGCAAGCTACCAGCTGGCACCTGTGCCTTAGAGGTAAACTCCAGAGTGCTATGTCCAGCCTGTTCTCATGCTTGCTGGACCTGGCAGGGTCTAGAAAGATGGGGTTGACAGTGATAGCTTGCCCCCCGCCCAGGAAAAGACTTTTCCCAGCTGATGAAGGGGGTGGAGGAAAACCTTGGATTCCAAAAGGATTTCCATAAAGCAGAGAAATCTAAAACCAGCAGGCCCACAAGTACCCAACAACTCTTAGGAGACCTTGGACAACACAAAGAACATAAATAAATAAATAAATAAATAATATTATGTTATCTGTCACAGCAGCTTGGAGTGTTATTTTACTATTTTTTTCCAAAACTGGATCAATTAGATTTTCACACTATGAGAAATCATTATGAGAAGAACCAGGATTGAAATGTAAAATCATCAAATGGAGGCTGAGGACACCACTACAGGTCCTGCCCAGCCAGCTCCTGTGTGAAGGGGAGAGGCCTTCTCATAAGGGAGAAGTTAGACTCCTAATTGTCAGAAGAAGATGGAGACCTCGCCTCCCACTCAGTGGGCTGGAAAAATATGTGAATGTGGCCTTAATTGGAAACATACACTATCTGCACTCTAGCTTCTCACCAAAGATGTACAAACTGTTGCCTAACTCATCAAAAGCTCAGATAAGATCTATGACATTCAAGTAAGGTTGAAGGTCACAGTTATGAGTATTCCTCTTCACCTGCCCTGTGCCATACAGTAGCACCAGACTCATGTGGCTACTGAGAATTTAGAATGTAACTAGTCCAAATGGAGATGTGACATCAGTGTATACTACATACTAGGTAAAGACTATATAAAAAAATATTTTTAAGGATGCAAAATATTTCACTAATAATTTATACTGACTACGTGTTAAAATATTTTATATACTAGATTAATTAGTAAGTTAATTTCAACATACTTCTTTTTACTCTTTATAATGTGGCTAATAGAAAATATAAAATTATGTATGTAACTTTCATTGGAAATTTACTTCTGAGGCAAATCAAGTAACCAGAGTTACGTAATATAATGCTACTATGTAGATACTTGGAGAACTGCTTTTACAATGGTAAATGTTATGCCCTGGACTTGTGTCCAAGTGTACCATGAGGGAAATCTCCGGTGAAATCTGCTGTCAAACACTGCAGGCAAGACCACTGAGGATACTACCCGCTAGGCAACAAAATGGACCCTTAAAGTAGAGCTTTTATGCCAGGAAGTCTATTTTTCCTGAAAATTTGCCTTTTTTTGCCTTCAGTTACTGTGATTTTGTAACTGTTCTTGTGTTATTTTTGCTATGGCTCTTTCAGTCAAATATAAGATCTTCATTTAACCATGCAGGACCTCATGATGTAGATTTTTTTTTTTTTTGTATCCTTGGCTTGATTTTACACTATTACACCTTTATTTTCCCATGGCTTTGATGTTCTTTATTTTTATTCTACTACTATATGCATTTTTATATGACACCTTAAATTCTTTATGGAATAAGGTAGGGTAAAAACAAAGGATATACAAACAAAAGTCTCCAGGACTTTGGTCAACACAGGCAGCACATTCTCCCTTCTCCCCCTTCCCACCACACCCATATGAGCCTAAACCCAGACCTCACATTACCCATTGGAGTGTTGCTTCGAGGGGAGGAGGGCAATGTCACATGTCTCCGCTTGTTCCTGGGCCTTAGGACTCGAATGAGAGCTTGTTTACAAGAGAAGCTCACGGCAGGATCCTGAGGTTGAAAGGAAACTGTCATGCTTAGGTTTTATGTTGTTCATGAAACTGTCTACAAAACACTTTCCTCTCCGGTCAATCATGCATATGCATGTGGAAGAGCTACCTACTCTCCCTGGTAACCCTTCTGACCAAGTTCAGCAGTTAACCCATTTCCTGACCTGGCATGTGAAGACCCTTTTACAACATTCTTGTAACTCAGTTCTGGTGACAAACTGGCAGGTCATTTGCCCCTGAAGTCATCGTAGCTCTACAGATGGGTTTTGGCTTTTCATCAGATGATCAGGCTCATCTTAGCTCCATGCTAAAATCAGTACCTCAAACTCTTAGCTTCTGTGACAGAATCACTGGAAACAGATGATGATGGTCCTTCATGTACTCATTTTAATTAACACCTAGCTTAGCACTAAGTAGCAATGACCAAGGAAATTCCTGGGGATTCAGCACTAAACAAGACAAAGTCCATCACCTCTTCAAACCATTTTTTCCCAAGGAATGGGTAAAATCTTAAAGCTTTTATTGATATTCAGAACTCTTAATTCCCATTTTCTCCTTTAAACCTGTTTTATTTCATTAGAGAGCAAACTTATAAAAAAAATTTTCCGGACATTTCCAGGCTATGTGGGGTTGTAATGATACGTACAGGACACAGTAGCATCTGCATGTAGATCTTGGATGCTGTGTTAATACAGTCCAGCTCACACGTACAGTAGCCATGGATAATGTCTACCAGAGCATTGACAGTCGCTTCAATATGAGTTAGGCCTAAAGGGGGAGGGGGGGATATAATGAAAAAACTTCTAATTACCTGAGAGTTCAAGACAAAAAAACAAATTCTTATCCCCACATAAAGGTCAAGCCAGAAAACTAATAACTAGTACACATACAGCAAAACAAAACACACACAGAATATAGGCTGTCAGCATTATTTGATTTGTTTTATTAATAGTATCCTAATCTCCCAAGCTGTCCTCAAAAGCCTTTCCAGATATCCTGCATACAGAAATGAGTAGCTGTCTACACTCTTGGATATCAAAACAGGGCAGAAAAGTGTGAAAAGATGAGCTGATTCTAAATGTTCCCCACTAACCCCAAACCTTAGGTGATGATAAACGTGACCTTGACATGCCTTTTAGGTTAACTGCCCAAGCAACCTCCAAACACATGAGTACCAGGGGTTGTTCTGCTTTTCTACTTTTCTACTTTTCAGATCCTGACTCTCCCACCTATTCTCAGGACAGTGTTAGATACCAAAGGCAGTGGTGGCTTAGAAATAATATAATTCTCAAGGCTGATACTTAACTTTTACCTTTTGAAATGGCTTTGAATCAAACTCTCAAAGATTTTTTAAAAACAAAAACACGACTAGGATACACACACACATACACACACACACGAAATATTCACCCCGACATGAAGAGATACAAGAAAACCCCACTTCTCTGCCCCTCCACTGCATTCCTGTATCAAGGACAATGCACTGATAGCACAGACTTCTACTTCCTACCTGTTAATTCTGGAAGAAATGGATGATGAAGACTAAAGGCTAGGGGTTTGATCTGTTCAAAGACAGAACATATGTCAGGCTTCACTATCTATCAAGACTCAAGTGTTCCTTTCAGCATGATACCTGGCAGGCAGGCAGGTGCCAAGAAGGCATTCTTGGGTTTGGATGCATGGAGTTTCCAGAAGTGGTTCACCAGCTGGGTGATGAAACTACAGCAATCTCCTTCCAACTGCTTCTGAGGCTCTCTCCCCTCCTCCACTCCTTCTAAGCAGGAGAAAGAAAATTATTAACGACAGTAAATCAGAGATAGAATTTAATTTGTTTTAAGGTTAACTCAGGTCAAGGAAGCTTGCCTGGGGAGGGAGTTTCAAGTGGGGCCCCAATCAATATGCCAACTATCCCTAGATTCCAGCAGGCACATCTAGGAAAAAAACAGTCTGGGAAAGGAATATCACAGAAAACATTGTATGTTAGAATTAAGTCGAAGGGGGAGCATTCAGGATCTTTACAGCAGATTCAGAGACCTCAGGTCCAACTGTTAAACTTCTAAAAACTGGAAGAACATCTGAGATTTCCTAGCATGATTCCTGGATCATCGTATTAGAAAGAGGAACAGATGCTGACATATGGGTGCATGTAAATAACAGAATTGTAAAGGCATCAAAAAACCGTATTGATAAAGGCAAAACAAGTTTAGTACCCAGACAAAATGAAGAGACAGGAGGAAACAGAATTGAGCACTAAGAAAGGCCACCACACGTATTAATAAAATACTGGCAAAAGAACAGCATGAAAATAAAAGACATGAGCCTTTTACTTTGAAGAAATCAGGGCCCAAGCTTAACTTTACCCTGAAGATCATAAGAGGTAGTGACAGATTATATCAATGTTCAGAGCACTAAATAAACCCAAGGATAATTCAAGGAGTAAGCACTGGAAAGAATAACATTTACTTAAAATGGTACAATCTTAATGTCACAAATCCTCCACAAGGTATAAAGACAAGAAAGTAAAATTCCTGGCTCAGAACGTGAAGTCAGTCAAAGGCCAGTGACAACAGTAAGAGGATGAAAGTGTGTAGAAGGTATATTAAGCAGATCAGGACCACGGCCATATAGGCCAAGTTCACCTGTTTCCATCTGGGGCAGCTTTGACTCCGTAAAGTGGACAAGGTTGTTAGGGCGCATGATGGCAATGGAGCGAGCTGTGATCACCAGCCTCTGGAAGACCTCAGGGTCCAAGTCCTTGCCTTCTTTGCTGGATGTGTTGAGACACTGCACAGCTTTGCTCAGCAGGGCCTGATCCTATAACGGAAGGATCACAGAGGATAAACCACAAGCAAGGGCTGGGTACTAAAGCAAAGCAGAAAGGAGAGCTGGCAGATGGTCAGGATGGCTACCTCCTCTCAGGAGAACAGGTTAATTACTACCAGTGAACTGGAACAAATCTTCAAAGTTAAACTTCTAATACATAAAATATTAAAGGCACTAAAAAAAAAATCAAAAGCCATGAAATCAGTATCAAAGTATGATGGGAAAAGTAGAAACAATCCAATTCTCCAAAACTGCAACATCCCAGATCTCTTTCCTACAATAAAAGTCATTCCTTTGCTCCCTGGCTGAGTGGCTCCGTTGGTTGTAGCATCATCCCACACACCAAAGGTTGCAGGTTCAATTCCTGGTCAGGGCACATACCTAGGTTGTAGATTCAATTCCCGGTCAGGGGACATATGGGAGATAATGGGTGGATGTTTCTCTCTCATATCAATGTTTTCCTCTCTCCCTTTCTCTCTCTTCTTTCCTCTCTCTCTAAAATCAATGAACACATCCTCAGATAAGGATTAAAAAAAGAAAAGAGTCATTCTTTTGCCAGTTCGTATCATCCAAAGAGTGTGCTTCCAACGCTACCTTTCCTTGAGAGGTTCAGCAGGTTAAACTAGCAGTTCTCAGTTCCTTGGGTTGGAGGCATAAAAGCTAACCAAGGCATCTAGGCTGCTGGCTTCTTCCTCATGGATCAGACCTGTTGTCTTTTCTATGTATGGAAACTGGCCTAACTTACCGCCTTCAGCCCTACTTACTTTTATAGGTGAGACCCTCTCTCCCCAGATTTCCCCCTCAGTATCTCCCCAACAACCATTCAACAATTTCCTCACAAGCAAGTACACCTAATTACGGCAGTGCCACAGCTGCTGGAGGGAACACCAGCAGTCCTGATCTCTCGAATGAGTCCCCTCCGTTTACTCTCTTCCAGTGAAAAGACACACACACTCGAATGTCCCTCCCTTCTCTTTCTTAAATCTTGCTGGTCCTATTAGAGTGACAGAAAAATAAATAAATAAATGCAAACCTTCAGTTTGCAGGGATAGCCATTAATTACTCAGGAGACATTTTAGACCATATGGGTCTAATCTCAAACGCTATCCTTTCCCACCTTACTTCACTATGCCCTTGCTTTATATATGAAAAGCCAACACATTTGATTCCCTGTCAGCAGCCCCAACCTCCACTTCTACAGAAGGCATCCCGAAGAGGGAGCAATTACCTTGTGGCTGTGGTAGGCAGAACGGCTGGTGTGCAGGCTGGCCAGAAGGCTCTTAGACTGCTGCTGGACACTGGCAGGTGCTGGCAGGGACAGCAGCAAAGTGGCCAGCTCCTGAGCGGCATTCTTATTTCTCTCCTGATGTGAAAGACAGCAGGGTTACCATTAACCCTGCCACATGCACCAGGCCATATGCACCATCTATACCCTGCCCTCCTCCTTCCTCCCTGCTAGGCCCCCAGGGCAAGGTGATGCTCCATGGACTGCTAAAAGCCAAACAAAGAATTTCAGAAATTATAATCCTTCCACAATACAGGTACAGAAATTGAGTCCAAGCTCATGACTCCAAGAACAGTGTTCTTTTACCAGTACTCATCCTACTCTATGAAACACTCTAAGGGTCCCCCCAAAGTAGGACAGGAGGCCTTAAGGTGAAGACTTCTCTGGTGCTTCCCTGCAAATCAAGATTAAGCTGTAAATGTTCTTTAACTGCGAGGCCCTGGGGCCTCTGACTCCACTGACTTCTTGCCTCTCCAGAAAGCGTCCATGTACTTGAAAAAGTAACTTGCCTTTTCGATGATTGGGCCAACAGCAAAGCAGCTTTCCAGGGCTTCTAAAGAATTCACAACCAGCCTAGGGAGACAGAAAAGCTGGCTTGAGTACAACAACAACCCTTCTGCCTTGCACTTGAGCCTGTGCAAACTATAGTTGTGAGGACCTTGGGGACAGCTAATGAATGCCAAATACAAAATCAAAGCACAAGAAGACCTGCCACAGGCACCATGCATATCGTTTCCTTGTGTTACAGGCCAGAAGAAACCTGGCTCCTGCTTGGAGATCAGCCTAAGGCCGTGTTCATAATCCGGAACTCAAAGACAGGGCTTTTCTTCCTCAAAGAGGATAAATGTGCTTCCTTCTGCTGCCTGTGGCAGGGATCACTGAGATGGGCTTAACAGTCTTGATGCAATGGGACCCGAAGCTCAGGTGCCCACAGACCACAGGCAAAGGGATACATACACAAGGGGAAAGGTTAAAGCCATCTTCTTCTACTGGGAAAGTTAGCTTGTAGTTTACTTACACCTCCTACAGAATGCACAGAGGCACTTCCTATAAGTCCCTAAGTATGGGGAAGAGGGCAAAGTTATTTTTAGGAGCATGCTTATTGCCAACATTTAAAGTATACTACAAAGCACCTTTAGAAACCTGAGCAATTTTCTCTTAGGAAAGAACAGGAAACCCAACTGTTGGAGGGTACCAAGTAACATGCTCCCCAGGGCCGCCTCCTGTGAGTTTAATGTGGCACAGTAAAAAGACCAACACTCTGACAGCCGACGCTCTGGATAGACAGGGAAAGGATTGAGAAGGCAGCTGGAGAGCAAGATCAAGGGGTAAAGGAAGACAGTAAAGAGCCGGGGAAAAGGGACCAGAGGCATAAAACAAAGTCGGACAGAAAAAGCTCTCCGGTGGCTCTTCAGATGGTAGAACTTCTCCGTGGTCCCACTGCCCCTGGCCGCCCTTCTCATCCACTGTAGAGAAGCGCAGAAAGGAATGGGGTAAGGAAGAGAAAGCCAACACGTCTGAAGCGGCCAACATCAAGTGCGCACGTGCAACCCTCCGCATTCTCCACTTGTACACGGACAGCTCTGCAGCCGTGCAATGACCAGAACAGAAAGAAGCAGGAGGACTCTTCCACAGAAGCAGAGTCAACGCAAAGCCACACCATTGGGTTACACTGCTCTCTGACACACACTCACTCGTGCAGAGGAAAGAAAGAGGGCATACTAACCGGTCCAGCTTGGTTAGGGACTCAGTTTCAGAACTTGGGGGAGAAGCAAAGGAAAAAAAAAAAGGAAAAAAATGTAAAGCTCAGAGAAACCTGGAAACACATCCTAAGCAAACAATATAAGAATAGGGTAGGGGAAGAGAAAAAGAGAGAGAGAAAGAAGGGAGTGGGGAGGCTGCTGGTGGGAGGCAGTGATTCAAGCCAGGCTATTCTTCTGACTTACAATGTAAGAAACTCAACATCTTACATCATGAGTTACTTCACCTGCCATGGCAAACCAGTAGCTACCTAGCGCAAAGAAGCCGAGCGCAGTGCTTAAGAAGGCCACTGGAGGGAACCTAGGAGGCTCTGAACTCTGCTAGACGCAGCAGCCAGCCTCTTGCAGCAGTGTTATTACCACATAAGTTGCTGCTGCAGAGAAAGATGAGAAAATGATGAAAGAATGAAAAGGAAGAGTTTTCCCTATAATATCAGCAATACTGGATCCTAATCTACAATACTGGCTTAAGCATCTTAGTCAGCAGCCTCTGGCTACTCCAAAGGGTACCTGAGCACTAAAAGAAGGCACAGAGCCCCCTGGCAGAGACTGGAGTCAGATGGCTCTCAGCACACTTTCAGGCTTTGTCTGCACACTAAGGAGACAGCAAGTGTCGGGAGTTGTGTGAAAACTTGAAAATCACAGGCTCAACTTGGGGCAGTTAATAGAGACTGACTGTCTCAAGACACAAATTCTGCAGGGAGAGTGAACAACGGTGAGAACTGAAGCAAACCCCTGCCAGTGCAGGTACCTCTCCAGGACAGTTCCACTGGTCGTAGTGGGGGCAGCTGAATCACTTTCTCCAGTGCCATTGCTCTGGTTCAGGTTTGAAGGACAGATGTTGCTGACGGAGGCAGAAGGGAATTCTTCCGGGGGCTCATCTGGCCAGCCAAACTGCTCCTTAGTCTTGCCATAAATTTTTACAGCATCAATCATGGTGACACCTGCTGGATCCACCGAGGCCCCAACTGTAATAAGCAAGAGAAGCCATTAAGAAGCACATTCTCTGAAGGGCTAACACCACTGCCTCCAAAGCAAAGACCAGACTAAGTTTTAACAAAGTAGCAAATCACATGCATTTTATAGTCATAAAAGAACCTTATATCCTGCAACTTCAGCAGCACTTTAGTCTCGTACAGATGCTGAATACATGAAGAAACCGTTCCACTGCCCACAGCCTACCAAGTCCACTACTTGGAAGAAGAGTCGCTAACCATCACTGTAGGGATCAGACCCTCTGGTGCTATCAGGGTACTAAATCTCTCATTCCGCACCCCCAGGGAGCTCTGAGCACTCCCTTTGTTCAAAGCACAGATCATCATCGATACAAACAGGATCAGACAGGTAGCCGGTAAATACTAGAGAAAGATGCGAGCATTAGGAAAGGCTCAGGATTTGTACTCGGGGTTTTAAGTTTTCAATAGCTTGGCAAGGCATTACCAAACACCTCTCAGTGACGTGGGGCCTATGGCTCCCATCTGTGCTTTAAGAAAGCCTTGTGATTTCACATGCTAATCTTGCCTCCTCTCTGGATAAGCATGCAGGCAGCCCATCAGCAAGGCTGACCCAAGCCTATTGAAGTAGACACTCAAGCAAAGCTTGACCCTGTCTCCACCCCTCCCATTCTCAAGTAGATCCCCTTCCTGTCACCTTGCCTCCTTCATATCTCAAATGAAGCTCAGTGTTTCATAATAGCAGAGATGACAGAAATATAAGCAGAGCAGAGGGTGCCCAAAATACTAGAGAGCCACAGAGAAGTGGCCCCCAAGTCGGTAGCCACAATGGAAAGGATACAGTCTGTGCCAGGGGCTTGTGACTCACTGAAGAGGTTCAGTTTCTTATCAGCCTGCAGGGCTTCTTCTCTGGTGAAGGGGAAGTCGAACCAGCGGGAGCGACTCAGGTTAAGCTGCATAGTTCTGCCGAAGATCTCAATGTATGATGGAGCTCGTTCAATTGCCTGGGTCCCAATCTGGATGCGCATGCCTGTCATCACCATTGTGCTGTTGTTGTTACTAATCTCAATGGTGAAGCCACCAGGCTGCAGGGAGGAAAGGCACACATCAGAGAACGAATATAAGTTCTTAAGGGCAAACCTGTAAGCCTTCCTCTGACAGTATCTTAATGTGTGACCCCAGAGAAGACCTTTATCCTTGTAACTCCCCAGTAATGATTTCTCTGTTTCCAAAGATGGGCAAGTTGAGGTAGGCAGTAGGCTCTCTTCAATTTCAGGCTTCCTTCTCCCCAGCAGTAACCACCTGCCTGCCCTCAGCACAGTAACCCTGCTAATAACATTTATTGTACAGAAGCCCTTCTGCATGAGAATAAGAATATTCATTCACTCCAGGGACCACTTAACTAGAATCAAGGGTGAGTGGCCATGAGTATATACTTTATACTTGTATTCTAAAAAAGAGATGTGTTCTCTAACAATACCATTTATGAGGGACTGAGCCAGCCTGATGCGATCCTTACCTTGGTGTTGGCCACATACATGCCAGTGGAATTCAGCCGGTGCTTTATCTGTTGTGCATTGTAGACCTGCAGGAGGTCATTACCACCAAACTCCACATCTGTCAGCTGCTGGTTGTGTTCAAAGAAGTCAATGGGGAAGGTCACCTGGCTAGACGTGCGGGTTGCTGTGGAGAGCAGCATCAAATCACCAGAGAGCATCAGTAAGTGTAGTCTCTACCACCTCTGCGCACGCTCCACAAGAAAAGACCCCTCCCAGCTGAGCCCACACTCACATGCTCCAAGCTTTCTAGACAAACTCTGGATTATAATGTTTGCATCAGTATGATGCCTACATGTGGCTAGCTGTCCAACAGTCATTATCCTTATAACCCCAATGTCACCTAGCAAGACAAAGAAATCTGATGTTGGTGTTGGGTACGTTTAATGACAATAGGTCCTCTCAGAGTTGGTTTATTTAAAATAAATAGAAACTGCTTCTTTACAGGAGGATGAGCTGCATCACAATGTCAAACACAGACTGGAACAAAGTTCAGGTAATGAGAGGACCTCCACCATGATCTGTGCTTAGCCAGATTCACTTACTCCTAAATTCAAGCTTTCACTCCTGAAGAGTTCTCTAGCAGCCAGGAACAAGACTCCCAGCTCAGAGACCTATGAGGGGTTCTTCACTACTCAGTGGGAAATCAATCAACTGAAGAGCCTACTCTTCAATCAGTTCTACCCTGCACTTCAGGCCATGCAAGCTATTTTCCCTAAACCCAGGGGAAAATCTCTCAAACAAGGTCCAAGAGATAATTCTTTACTGGGCACCTAAGAATGGCAAACTCAAAGTGGAGAGTCAATGGGCACTTCCCGTCTATACAGTGCATCTCTAAAAGACACACAGAACATTGGTGGCCTCAGGAAGCTTGATTCCACTTTTTAGGTGGCACATATCCCTACCTTTACAAAATGTGCAAGCGGGATAGTCACCGACTCTTCACAGATATTTACAACAGTCTACTCTGAGCCACCATCTAGAAGACTGCTACCTCATCCCCCACTGGTCTTGAGGAGGGGCCTTACTGATGGTGGCTGTTTTGCGTTTTCGAACAGGCTTCATTATGCTGATGACACTGCTAGGCTGCAGGGATGGCTGAAGCCAGTAAGAGGTGTTCTCCACATTGGCCATGTAAATGCGCAGGCTGCCATCCTCACACAGTAAGATCATCGTTGTCCGCTGCTGCTCGTTGCAGGCTGTGTGCCTAATGGCGACCATGTCTTGGATCTAGGAGAAGGGGACAAAGGAGGGTATTAGTTCCTGTACCTACAGATCAGAACCTACAGAGAGAAAGAGGCAGAGAAGCAACTGGTTTCAGAGTCATTTGCAGGGCTGCAGAAGAGTGGCACATGTGTTTAAGAAAAAATGGATCCAAATTCTTTTATAGACCTCCACTGAAAGAGCTGGGAAAGTAGCATAATATACAAACAAAAGATTAGACCAGGTTCAGTCTATTCAAGTGATGGGAGAATGTGACACTGACCTTTGCTTTAGCAGGAAGAGTCTTTATCTCTTGAATAAGAAAAGTGTCTGGTTTCACCATAACTACCAGTGGCACACCTGTAGTTTGCTGGACACAACACACCAAGCCAGGATGGTTCATCACCTCAGACCACTGGCAAAGGGCAGGAGATGTCTTACTGCCACCATTGGAACTGCAGACAACAGAAGTGGCCAGTCAGGTGTCAATCGCCATCTACTCATGCTGTCTTTGACCTAAAGGCCATACTCACTAAACACTTGACTCCCAGAGCAAGATATCTGTCCAAGGACTCAATTACCCACAAGTCTCAGTTCTATTCTGAGCCATGAGTATACTCTTATATGCCCTAATGTGTACCCCCAGCAAGAGTCCTAGTTAGGATCTCCACTGCTAGGTTCCACTGTTTGGGAGAATACGTGACCCTATGAGCCTAGAAGTTGTGAACTACATAGGGCCATGGAGCTGCCTAAGACTGATGACCCACTTTAAGTTATATGTGAATGGTATCGATCTTATTTCATCCCAAACCAGGTAATCCACAAAACAGAGGCCAGAAAGAAAGTGCTAGAATGGCTCTTCAATAGCAGATAAGAAAGACGGGAAAAAGTCTTAAACCTCTTCTCCCTCCTCCCTAAATAAAACACTCACTACTTCCCACACACCTCTATCATCTGGAAACCTGATGGAAGCCTCTACCTCCTTAACCACAACTATGCCCCACTACCGATACTACGTTCTATGACCGAAGAGGCCCCAGGAGGGCAACTTAAAGTGTATTAGGACAGCATGGTGGCCAGAGAAACTTACTTTCCCTTCTCAAAACTCAGTAACCACATTGAAATCCAGTTTGCTGCCTTGACTACAGCTTTTCCTTCTGAGTTACAGTGGCCCCCAAAACTACCCCTTTTGGCTTGGAGTCTCCACGGTGGGGGACAAACCATGCAGACAGCCCAACTTGCCAACACTGGATGCTGCTTGATTTTAAAGATACCCAGCAGGGAAGGAAGCAGTTGCTGGAGAAAAGTACGTTTCACCAGATTCATAATAGACACCACAGGAGTGGAGCTCTCCTACTGAATGTGGGCATTATACAGCTGAATGCTAAGGGCTCATTCCCACCTTTTGATGTTGATGGAGAAGAGCTGCAACACCTCCAGAGTTGTCCTGCTGATGGTGGCTGCAAACGATTTGCCTTGACAATAGCTGAAGAACAGCATCTGCAACACGTGGGAGTAGTAGACAGACACCCCACCACCTGCCACCTGGCTGTTACTGTCCTGTCAAGACAAAGACACAGCATCTACATTAACTTCCCAGGTTGCCTTGAGTACCAGCTTCCTGTGTTGCTGGGTATTAGGTTTTTTTTTTAATCCTCACCCGAGGATATTTTTCCATTTATCTCCAGATAGAGTAGGAGGGAAGGAGAGAGAGAGAAACATCAATGTGAGAGAGACACATCAACTGGCTGCCTCCCGCATGACCCTGACCAGGGCCAGGGACCAAACCACAACCAAGGTACGTGCCCTTGATTGGAATTAAACCTGAGACTCTTTGGTCCGCAGGCGTATGCGCTAACTGCTGAGCCAAACCAGCCAGGGCCTAGCTATTAGTTTTAAATCAAGATTGTGGGTTCTCAGAGTCTAAGCATGAGGTCCCTGTGGCTAAATCTTAGAAATACGTGAGACTAAAAAAACATCAAGTTGAATCAGTTTAGTCCTAAAGGACAAGAGTTTTTGCTATTAGGTAAAAAGTTAGAAGCAAAAAGAAAAAAGAACAACAGAAGAGTTGCTAAGCTAATTAAACCTGTAATAGAAGAAAACGGCAACATTTGCTCTAACCTTCAGGTCCTCATGGTTTATTTCCAGAACATTAGTGACATAGAAGGGTCCCTGCTGGGCACTGCTGGCCTCTTCCATGAGTTGAGTATAGATATACCCAGCTGAAGACATAATAACAATGATGTTCTTTCCCTCCTCGTTGAAGAGGAAGGTAACATCTCGTATTTTTGAGCTCGGCAGGAGAAAGTAGAAGGTTGGACTCAAGGCATCAACAGACAGGTCATAAATCTGCGGAATGAAAGAAAGAAAGATGAAATAAGGGAGATCAATTGCAGCTCCATCCCCAAATTATCCTGGTAAATCCAAAAGGCTGCAATTGGTGAGCAAGTGTTAGGCACTGATGAATAAAGATGAGTAAAGTATCTTTTACTCTCCTTCAAGGAATGAGCAGGGGAGAGATCCGCAACAAATTCTGTAACAAGTTCAGTAATAGCTGTGCACTTGGTACAACAGGGGCAGAACCAGAATTGCCTACACACAGAAAGCTCCTGCTCAGCAATACAACAAAAGGCAACAAAATGTGAGGATTCTTTATTTTTAGTTTCTGGGAGAAGCTAGCATACACTGAAGATGAGACATTCTGGATTTAAAAACAAAACCATTCTAGGACCACATCATCAAAGAGCTGTTACTGTACCTTGACAAAGTCTGCAGTGACAATCGCTAACTCAGTCTGTGAACCAGGTAACCACACGGCTTTGATGATGAAGTTTCCTGTTGCCAACTGGGGGTGCAACACCAAGTGATCCGAAACGGAGCCTGAGCTACTGAAGGTCAGCACATGGCAGTCCTGGACACAGTTTAAGGAACAGAATAGTTGAAAGATGATTTGGAAATAAGCTAATTCATTTCAGAGTTCTAATGTTTCCTTTTCTTTCCTAATATTCACTGCCTTCAGACAGTATTCAGGCTGTCTAGAACATATTCAGGTTCAAGAACATACAAAGATTATTCCAAAATAAAACAATCTGGAAAAAATTCAGAGAAGGATTTCTTTTACATCCCAATGGTTTTTAAGCTTAACCTCAACAACCAGTAAGAGAAAGTGGTGCTGCGAACAGGAGAGAGAAGGTGACTAGGATCCATAGCTCTAGGTAATCAACCCTGGATCAAGTTACCTTCAGCCCACACACAGCCAGGTAGTCTTCCTTGCATGGATTTCCAGTGAGGCTCAACACAGTAAAGGGGACTGGGGCAGATGCCAGGCGGGTCAGAGTCAACTTCCTTTTGCTGGAATCTGCTTGCTTTAAGAGTGCAGAGAGCTGCAGAACAGTGATCTGTAAAGGAACAATTACCAATTTATTCTTAACCCTTGTCTTCTCAGAGAACACAGCAAGAACAAAATCTTCTCCAATGGGGATACTAGTTTGCAGGTTTTTATTGTGGATAAGCCTCTTAGGAAAATCTTAAACCAATATCAGCTTCTATTTCTCCTGGCTGAAAGATATGGAATGTCTTCATTTCCTTCTTCTAATGAGGACCAAACAGATGAGTAATAAACCCAGTTTTACTTTGTAAAAACAGTTCATAAAAATAAAAAATTTCTATGTCCTTTCTAGTTTAGTACACAATGTTTTTGAAAGTATTTTTCAAGCTGTTTTAAGAATTATTCATATCTCTCGTTTGTTTTTCACTTAAGATAATGTTAAAACAACTTACCGGAGATGGAGAAGCCAGAATACAGAAAAACGTGAGTTAAGATATCCACCACTCTCTCACCTTCTACAGGTTCTATAACACAACATATAAACTTCCCTGTGTCCTTAGAGGGCTGGGAGGTCAGGGGAGAACTAAATAAGGAATACTCAGCCTTCCTATGAAGCTGTTTGTCTCTTAGCTTATGCTTTCCAGAGCGACCAAACTGGCAAGACTGGAAGCCATGCTGTCGTAGGTAACTGCTGGCCATTATCTTTCTCTGGGGGCTTGAAGGATATGTTTTGAGTGGGAATTTACTAATTAGAAAGAGATTCTTTGTTTAGTCATACTGGGTCTAAGTCTAATCAAGTAACTAAGGGTTCAAGTAGAAATGCTCCTTGAGCACTATCCCTAAAGCATTCTTGGAATCTGAAAGACGTTTTCCTAATGGGCCAATCTGAGCACAGTCATCTATCTGTTTTACTTAGCACTTAAGACAAATATAACCTAAAATGAGTGGGAAGGAACTGGAGGACCTACCTTGCCTTTCTCATGGCTGACTGCCAAATGTTGGCGGCGCCCATGGGGGGAGGAGAGCACACACATAGCCACCCGCCTGAGCACATGGGCGCTGATTAGCTGTCGAATAGTCTGGCCCTGGTCTCCACTGTAATTCATCCGAACATTCTCAAAGGCACCTTCCTGGGAGCCTAAGGTGGGAACCTGGCAGGGAGGGAAGCAGAGAGAATAGGCAATAATAAGGCAAACAAGATCAAGTGGATTTGGACACCATTCAAGTGACCAAGATACTACAGTTAGGTCATTCAAGAGCAATGGAACCCAATCTCTATCCATGGACATAGGTAAATTTGTCAAGTTATTGTCAGTCCAATAAGAACAATGTAGTAAATGTTTCATAAAACTAAATTTAATTAATAAAAAGTATTGGCTCTTAAGAAATGTTACAATGCCTTTTTTAAAAATAAAATGATAGTGATCATGGAATGTTTTCTCATTGATCTAACCTGGGAAAATTAAAATTTTGACCCCCAAAAAAATTTTTGGGTCACCAACACCACCCCAATATTTTTTATCTAGAAGTCTAAGAAACACACTGCTCTATTTTTTTTTTTTTAATCCTCACCCGAGGACATTTTTCCATTTTTGTTCAGATAGAGTGGGAAGGAGAGAGATGAAGAGAGAGAGAGAGAGAAACATCGATGTAAAAGGGACACATCTAGTGGCTGCCTCCTACACGACCTCAACCAGGGCCGGGGATGAATCGCAACCAAGGTACATGCCCTTGACCGGAATCGAACCCGAGACTCATTGGTCCGCAGGCCGATGCTCCAACCGTTGAGCCAAACCGGCCAGGGCAGAAACACACTGCTCTAAAACTGTGACTGTGTTTTGTTTGCTTTGAGAATGAAAAAAACATATTGGACCACCTAGGTGTCTTACACTTCTTACATTCAGGTATCTTAGACTTAAAGACATGGATTCAGAAACATCTTTGACACTACTGTAGAACCACTCTAAAACTGTAACTGATTTTTTTTTTTAATTGATTTTTTAGAGAGAGAGAGAGAGAGAAACATCGATCAGCTGCCTCCTGCACACCCCCTACTGGGGATCAAGCCCACAACCCAGGCATGTGCCCTGACCAGAAATTGAACTGGGACCTCTCAGTCCATGGGACAACACTCAATTGACTGAGCCACACTGGCTGGGATAACTGTTAACTGATTTTTAATAAAATACCAAAATATATGTGTGTGGATTTCCAACTGAATATTTTTCCCTTAAATGCAAATCACCTTGTGACACCTAGTCACGTACCTCATTTATTTTTGCACTTCCCTTTACTTTCCACTAAAGAGGCCAGGTAGACCCCATCGGAAGTCCTATAGTCAGTACTGAGCATAGGTTTTAAAGTGGATAATGACTTACAACTTATAACCCATGTCATATAAAGAGATAAAGGAAAGTGACCTAAAGCAAACGATGACAAACATTATTCTTGCAAGCCAGATGAGCCTTAGAGGGGAAAATAAAATAAAAGGTTTTCTATTTATATATGGAAGAAATTTCTATTATAACTGTCGCCAAACGAAGGTCCTTACATCTTGGTGGTTCATATATTTATATGAACTGAAAAAGCGGACTTATTCCAAACAACTTCTTTAGAAGATACACCTCATGTGCTGATTATTTTCATACAGGATGTCACGTATCTTAGGTTCTAAGTTCTAAATGGCCAGGGATTGACTGTTTTAAGGATATTTCTTAGAGTACCTAGCACACTTTGGCATCTCAGTTTCCTGACACTGACACACTCACCATGAGCTGGTCTGTCATCTCAACCACCTTGTCCACCGTATGCAGCTCACGGAGGGCTTGCTGAGCCCGGCTGCTGCTCCCCACGGCTGAAGCCTGCTGAAAGTTGGTCTGAATGGCATCCATGAGGAAATTGAGCATGTCTAACACGAGAGGAGCGAAGGAGAAATTGGCCTGAGAAAAATCCAAATACACAAATGAGAAAAAAAAAAGAAGACAAAAATAATGGGTCATAGTCATCATAATAATGTTGCCAGTACCTACCTACAGGATCCATTATGGAGAATCATTTCATTCTCTCCATAATACTAAATTTGATTCCAATCAGTATGTTACTATGCGACTAACTCTAGAGCAATCTTTCTTTAAAATTATGAGTTTTTAATTGATATTTTTAGAGACAGAGGCAGGGAGAGAGAGATAGAAACATCGATGTGAGACAGAAATATTGATTGGTTGCCTCCTGCACACACCCCACTGGGGATCGAGCCCACAACCCGGACATGTGCCCTGACCAGGAATTGAACTGAGGCTTCTCAGTCCATGAATGATGCTCAATCCACTGAGCCACACCAGCCAGGCTAGTGCAATCTTTCTAAACCAGGAGTCTAACATAGATAGCCTAATGTTTGATCATGTCCATCATGCATAGTTAATTAACTGTGAAACTAGAATGGTTCTAGTTATGTACCATCCTTGGGAAAATTGAAAAATTAATCACTCAAACCATGTTCTGTATTGTATGCTTCAGATGAGGAGCTCTGGCCAAGAAAGGGTGCTCTAGTGTATTACACAACTAAAACACCCTCCCACAAACGCCCATGTGCTACATCCTTCCCTGTCAGGTGTGACTGACAACACATACCATTCACATGTGGGAATGCGTAAACTTAGAGAAAGGGGAAACAGCTCCAAGTCCCACGAGTGGAGCAGCAAAAACTCTGTTGTGCATTGTGTGCTCATGAACCACCTGCCAGGCTCTGCCTTTTGCCCACGATGCTGGGCACCATTAGAACCCACCTGGTTCTGCAGCTCCTCTCGGCAGCCCTCAACTGTGCGGCACAGGCTGCTCTTCTTGGGCTTCTCCTCATCAGCAACCTTGCCATCACTGATGGTGACTTTGGCCTTGTCAGCTGGGGACGTGCTGGTGTGGCGCACCAGACTCTCTGAAACCCTGGGTTCACTCTGAAATGCTGACTCCTTCATGGTAGAGCTCATGCCACTGCTAGGTGTTCGCTTCACCAGCGCCTGGAGACAGAAAATGTCAGAGGCCCTAAGCATCTGGCACAAGCACAGATGAAATACTGCCTAAGATCCTGGAGGAACATCTAACCCAAAGGAAAAATTAGCTAGCCATTGAACACATATCCAAAGGCCTGAAGCTTCATGGTATTCACCTAATATCTAAAACGTACACATAGCAACAGGTCCTAATTATAACATCTGAAATTATGGAGAGGGTCTTAGGAAAAAAACTGCAAGATCTCAAATGACCCTGTGAGTTACATCATTCTAAGTTAAGTGCTTAAGCCATGATTAGTGACAGAATCAGAATTTACTCCTAGACCCAGGCCACCATGAAAGTGACATGAGAATTTCCCAGTTTGGCTTAAGCATTCTCACGTTAATAACAAGCCACCCTTCTTAGCCCAGCACATGTTCCAATCTCTCACCAAACAGCTGCCATCTTCCTTGGCTCCACAGTCACAGAAGAAGGATCCATACTTGGCATAGGAAATCTCGTGATCCTTGTGGCACACCTTGGCGCATACTGTGCACACACCCACCCCATCAACCATTTTGCAGGTGTGGCAGTGGTACCTATGGAGAACAAGAACCAGCAAATGAGCCCTGAAGTCCCAACAATCACGGTCTGGCAAACCCTCACCTAAAAGGAAGAACTACTCTTACCAATGCTGGTTCATGAATTCTTTCTGAGTGATGGTGAAAGTGCAGAGTTTATTGCAAAGAGAATCTTCATCCTTCAAAGATAGTAAGTTTTTTAATCAGAAATATAACCCTCCAGACACACACAAAAAACACAGCCTATGTAAATAGTTGACTCATAAATGACATGTAAACCTGCTCCAATTGGAAATGGCTTGCAGGCTATAAATGTACTACAATTTCAGATGAGACCTTAGATTTTGTGGTTAAGAAAAGGAGAACTCTTATGCTTTCTCTAAAAGGGAGCTCACACCATTCTCATGAAGAACTCATCCCTAAAACTCTATTTTGGATGCAAAAACTAGGAAATAGCAGGATATTTGACTCTGGATGGAAGAAGATATATATTTATTAAATTGTCCTTTCCCCCCAGAGACTAGGTCCCGACAGTTTGTTCTGTAGGCCTGGAGAAACATTCTGGCATTAATAACGTAAACTGGGAGAAAACAATAAGGACTCTGAAGAGTTCTGAAGTTCACAGGGCCTGGGAAAGAGAGTGCCAGCCAGGAATTACTCTGTGGTTACCTTGGCGGTTACTTGGTACTTACTGAATCCTCAGCCTGGGAGTCTTCTTCTTCCACTGCCAACTCCTCCACCCAGTCTGAGTCCACCTCAATGGCCCGCTCTTCCCCATCCACCGAGAGGTGACTTGAACCTTGACCGTTACTCTGGCTCAGTGCATTGGTGACATCAGCCAAGTAAGACATAATATGGCACGTGCACTCCAGGACTACCACATGCTACAAGAGAAGACCACCACACTATAGATACCTTGGTCCTCCACATCTCATTATTACGTAAACTATGTTTTCTCAAGCTTTTCCCAATAAAGTTCCATTTCAGAGGAATGGTACACAAGAAAAAAAAACTTTTAATTATCCATTTCCCCAACTCTTACCACTATGACCACAGATAGCTGGTCAATAAATTGTACTGAGTTACTGTGTATTCATTTATTCTTAAGCACAAAGATGAGTCTTTACAAATATCTTGTAAAACAAAGAAAAACTGAAATTACGAAAAGGGAGATAAATGAAGACAAAAATAACTCAAGACTAGATTAAAAGTATAAATAGGTTCTTATTGGCACTTTTCTACCATTAGCATTTTTAAACCATTAGTGAAAGACATGTAAATTACTGTGTTTTAAATCAATACAGTACAGGAGGAACAGCTTCAGAGATCAAGTAAAAAATATTTCCAGCAATCCTTTGCAGGTAGTTCATGCTTGCCTAAAAAACCCAACAGTCTAGCATCAAAGCCTCAGATTTTTCAGTTTCTCACTCTGCACTCTGACAGTTCAGAGCTGAAAGGATAAAGATTAGCAAGAAAAGAGAGAGAAATGAATGGACCCACGGTGGGTCTCAAAGGCCAGTTATCTGTTCTTAGCCACCTATGTCAGGTTCATGAATTGAAGGGTGGAGGGGATGCCTGAATGCAAGATTTCTGTCAGTTTCAAACCCTTTTTCTCAGCACAGTGACCTGAACCCTCAGGCAAAGTAAACAATTCTAGTATCTAGACTGGAGCTGAAGAGGTAGTCTGTAACCCACATAACACCTCCTCGCACACAGATCCAATACAGGAGAAGGGAACAGTTTTCCATAGCATAGCAGTATCTAAGAATAGCCGGAGTTCACTGTTTTAAAAAGGATTCTAATGGATGTTTGTTTACCAGAATATTTCCTTCCAACCACCTCTTGTCACCCAAAAGGTGCGAAAGGGCACACAATTAGCAAGTACATGTTTCTAGGTCTTTGAGATTGTAGCCTTCTCCTCTCTAGGCTGGCCAGGGACAGAGCCAATAGAAAAGAGAGACTTCCACCTGACCACAAACAGATTTATCACTCCCTGACTGTTGTCACTCCTCACTTCGCTTACCTTTCCATGCATTACATTGGCATTCAGTTTTTCAACCACATTCTTCTGTGACAGGTATTTCTTGCTATCCCAAAGAAAAAAAGGGGAGGGGGATAAAAAATCAGATGAAACGAAAGGAAGCATCTTCAAAAATCTTGCATCAATTTGTGGACACTATGAAGCAAAGGTATTCTTACAAAACTATGCAAGTAATCAGAGGTTTGGAGTGCTCTGGCCCTATCACTGACACTTAGTACACTTTCCCCAAGACTTCTAGGAATAATGAACAGCCAAACCCTACTAAGAAAGGAGTGAAGATTAAGTCTAAAGTGAACAGAAATGCCCAGCTGGTGTGGCTGAGTGGACTGAGCGTTGACCCATGCACCAAGAGGTCACCAGTTCGATTCCCAGTCAGTGGTGGGCATGCAGGAGGCAGTCAATCGATGTTCTCTCTCATTGAGGTCTCTCTCACTCTCCCTCTCCCTTCCTCTCTCTCTAAAATCAATACAGAAAATTTTTTTTTAAAAAAGTGTGTCCGGCCAGTGTGGCTCAGTGGTTGAGTGTTGACCCTGTGCACCAAGAGGTCACCCGTTCAATTCCCGGTCAGGGCACATGCCCAGGTTGTGGGCCCAATCCCCAGTGGGGGGCATGCAGGAGGGGGCCAATCGATGTTCTCTCTCATCAATGTTTCTATCTCTCTCTCCCTCTCTCTCTAAAATTAATAAAGGAAAAAAAAAATTTGTTTTAAGTGAACAGAGTAATTGACTACTCCCTCAATCCCTAATAAAAAGCAGGGATTCAAGTTTCTTTTATACTCATTCTGAGCTACAAATAACCTGCAACTACTTATCCCTCTTTTATCTAAGAGCAATGTTGTAACCTATGGATGGGTTCTGCCAATTTCATCATCTTACCATCTACTTAGCCAGTCCACAGCAGCATTATGAAGCTGAAGATGGCCAGCACCTTGACCTGCACTGGCCAGGGTGGCCATCACAACCATGAGTTCAGGGAAACCAGTTCCATCACCATTGGCCAGCATCTCTGTTGCCATGGGGATCAGGGTACCCAGAAGCACAGCACATACACCTTCCCCAACTTGGCTGGTAGAAAAGAAACAGCAAATTAGTGAGTAATCAACAGGAATCTGACTCCGTGTACCTCTAAATTTATAAGAGTAATTAAAGGAAGTCTTCAATTAAACACCAAATACCTGACCATATACTTTGGATCTGGGCTCCTAGAGCACAAAACTATCACCTATATTAAAACCAACAGGTCAAGTCATTCCAAAGGTTTTTCCACGGGAAAAAGCAAGGAGCTCTACTAGATTCCTTAACTCTAGTGAAGGGACCTATGGAATCACTGAAAATACTGACTGATGCCTTAAGGAGAGAGAGCTGCAAAAGCTCTCAACATATCCCTAGAGTCGTTAGGGCCACGTGACGTAAATTCAGTTGTTCTACCTGTTTTCCCGAACAATGTATGTAGTCAGTAACTGCAACAGCTGCCGATTCTCCTGAATCATATCCAGCTGATCGGAATCTTTGGGGGGTGATGTGGTCATTCGCGTGAGCCAGGCCTGGAGACGCACAGGTTCCACACAAGCCAGCTGTGCCAGAGAGCCACAGAGATGCAGAAGGCTCGGGTTAGGGCTCTTCTCAGCTGAGGACAGAACGAGAGGCCAAGGTCAGTGAAAGAGGACAGGAGGAAAGGAAGGAAGGCACAAATTGTGAGCCAAGAAAGGGGAAAGGCTTCAAGCAAGTTTTCAACTTCCTTCTGAACTTTCTCTGAGGGATTCTCTCCACTTGTTAGCATTTTCATGCGATAGTTACACTCAGGCAGAAGATATGCATAGTATTAGCCAGACATCAAAGTTCCCATAAGAAGATTACTAAAAGCTGTCACTCACTCAGCTGGAAGAGTTTGGTGAAGAATTTCAAAACTCGGTTACAGAATTTAGCAGAGAGGTTCTCATTGGCTGTTGCCATCATGATCTGCACAAGTTCTCCACTGGGAGGCAGAAAAGGGGAAAAAAAGAAAGAACCACATTAAGTCATATGTTTTCTATTTCTTCACAATCTCATCTCCTCTAGGGGAACTGGTCATTTGTGAGTCAACAACACAAGGTGTTCCTGAAATCAACTCCTCATCAATAACCTCAAGGAATCAGCAATTAACCTAAGTCCTAAGTCCTCCCAAAGATACTATCTGTATACCTAAGTAGTCCTTAAAGTATTCCTTAAGAAAGAATACCTAAGTTAACATAGATAACTCCTTGCTTTCAGGAGGCATTCAAAAAATGTTCACTGAATAAAACAAAATACAGCTCACCTGTCAGAGAAAAATTCCTCCATGGCTTTACGAGCCTGGCTGCTTTCCAGTTGCTTTTCCAAATACTGGAGACATTCCTCTAAGATGGATTCATCCAGTCCACTGAGGATCAAAAAGAAAAATTAACTACCAAAAATGTCCTCCTAAAACTGATTTTTAAAAACCTAAAGTTTGTTTATGACTAAACCTTGGGGGTAATATTCAATTTTGTTGTGTCAAAATTTAGCATAAAGCCTAACACACAATAAGTGCTCAATAAATATTTGATAAATTAAACTGTAATAAAACAAAAAGTTCCTAAAATCTGAGATAACTGATGTAGTCAATGGCTAAGAATCCAAAAGACCACTGCTGTATGGAAGAAAGGAAGGGAGGGAGGGAAGAAAGGGAGGAGGAAAAAGAAGGAGACTATGATAAAAAACCTGGTCTCCTCAACAACATAAAGTAAGGAAATCCCAATATTTAGACCCTTAATTTATACAGTTCTCAGTGGGGTAAAACTGCAACTTACTCAACTGTTCTTTATGGCTCACCCACATCAACAATGGCCTAAACTATCAAAGTCAAACAATGCTAGGAAACTACCTAATTCCACTGACCACCTATCTCAGAAGCCTGGTCACAAAACTCTAATAAATTTTATCAGTTTCTTTGTACACTTCATCATATCTAGTACAGTGCTTGATAAGCATCTGTTGAAATATTTCAAGTTTCTAAATCTGAACATTTAAGCCTTCCATTTTTTTGTTTATTCTTAAGAATTAATCACAAAAAAGGATTCCAAATAACATTTCATGCATGTCCACAAGAACACAAAGAGTACACAAGTACAGAAATTTCTGCTAAAAACCACAATAAGCTATTAATGACATAAAGGAGCCTGTATTGGTACATTTCACTGAGAGTAGCAGGTCACAGGAACCTGACTGATCTCCTCAATCAGGCTCACCTATTGGGATCTGCATGATTGGCCAGAATGTTGTAACAACCAGTGATCAGCTTTTCATACACACGAGCCAAGAACTCATCAGACTCAGCTGGGCCCAGGATGCGCTCCAGGGAGTTGCTACTGATCTCAGCGACACTCTCAGTGCTCGACTCCAACAAAAGGGGAAGCAGGGTCCGAATTACCTGTGGTGGGTTCATCTCCTCGGACCAACTTCAACAAAGAAAATGGAACAAAGTTAGTGAATATACTCCTCCAAAAGGCTGCCAGGAGGATAGGGGTGCGGGGGAATAGGGCAATTCAATCATTATTGAGGGGGAGGACTTTCATTCCAATCTTTTTTCCCTTTATAGTTATTTTTCACATAGATGCAATGATATATTTTTTTCATTGTTATAACAGAAGCAAAACTTATTTCTATATGAAAAATTCGTTAATAAAAACAATAAGAAGTAATTTATGATATTCAGAAAAGAAAATTAACTAAAACCTAAACTAGTAACCCATCCCAGATAACTTTTCTAGAAGAACTGCCAGGAATCTGTATCACTTTTAAGGCAATGTGATATAGGACTTTACCCATGACCTATGTATAGGAAGACAAAATAGTCCCTCCATGGCCTACCCTAATGACCAAATGGCAGTGTCAAACTCCAACAATGATTCTGGAGAAACACAACTTCAAATACATCACTGTCACCTAAAATTTAAACCCAAAGCACCTCCAAATCACAGCATGATCTAAACCCGGCATGCCCTTCCTACGCAGAAAGGGGAGGAGGTACTCTGTTGCCCTTCAGAACTATATTAAAAATCATTCTAGGTGAAGGCTCATGCTCTACTCTAACGCAACAGGCTTTCTGCTACAGAAGCATGGGCAAAGGCATTATTATGTATATGTTTTCTTATAAACCCTTGCCTTTCTTTAGCTATGACAGAATACTGGCGTAGAGAGCACTTCGGGCTACCATAGTAGTTACTCACACAATAAGATCTCCAGTCAACCTGACCAATGAGAGGAGGGTATGCTTCAGGGAAGCAGCCAGGGGCAGACTCTGGCCACAAAGAGTCCCCAGGTGAGCAGCTTGCACAGCACTGATGTAACTCTCTGAAGGGATGGTGTCATTTGCAAAGGCATTTCGCTGAATGAAGACAAAACAGACACAAATGGACAGGCCATCTACCTACCCAGGATAAAAATTCTCCCATGGGAAAAAAAGAAACCAAGCTGACATAAACTAAGGCCCTGTTGCGGATTACAGACAATGGTTCTACTCCGGATACACTACTATTCATCCTCGGAAGGACAGTGAGGGGGAGTGGAGGAAGCAGTTAACAAATTTTAGTCAGTACAAAGTTAATTTAAAATTTTAAAAGTTAAATGTAAGTTAAAATTTAGTTAGTACAAAGTTAAGCTACCCAATATCACTTTCCAAATAATTAAAATATACTACAGTTGACCCGGACCAAGTTGGAAGTTAGGGGCACTGACCTCCCATGCTGTCGAAAATCTGCATGTAAGTACAGTCAGCCCTCTACTTACACGGGTTTCCAGCCCCAGAACTGATCCTTGAACAACACCAAACTGAACTGCACGAGTCAATTAAAAAAATCCACCTATAAGTGGACCCATACATTTCAAGTCCATGTTGTTCAAGGATCAACTATATATTCAACATGAAAACTGCTCTCTCTAATAACTGAGAAGGATCTGGATTTTGCAATGCATCTGTGTCTCCATTACAAATATCTTAATTATCCTTGTACTACAGCTCCAGGTGACGTAAACTGAAGTCACAATTATAAAGCAAGGATAACAAGCTTACAATAGTTGGCTTTTCCAAAGAACTGTAATAAGAGAATAATCTGTTAACAGAGATAATCTGAGTACAGCATACACAAAGTTCAAGTAAACTGACAAAAGACTAAACTGTTTCTAAAAGCCTAGAGAACCTAAAAGCGACCCCATAAAATTATGACAAGAGGAGCACGTTCTTAACATAACCTAAAAAGGAAAGGAAATAGAGTTAACATTTACTGAGAGTTTATGCCAGAGAATGTTAGGCACTTTACATTTAATATACTTAATTTTCACACCCAGAATTTAACAGATGAAGAAATAGGCTTGTCGTAACAGAGTGGTTGTCCTGTAACACAATAACATAGACTTCTTAGCAAAAGACCATATGGGTACCATTTGGGTAATTCAAGGCTTTGATTATTGACTCAGCCATAGCAAATACTTTTGGAGCGTACGAAGATCTCTTGGTAGCTACTTTCAACCTAAAGAATAAGAACAGAACACAGAAGGGCTAGTGCTCCGCATCTCTACTCCTGGAAAGACAGACACTCACCCAGGAGCCAATGTTGGGAAACTCATTGGTGTTGATGTTGTTCCAGGACTCACATACACCCTGCACTGACGATGGCAAATTCTGAACCAGTGTTGGACCTGGTGGCAACAAAAAGGACAAGGAGCAATCACAAGAGAGAAAGAATAGGTCACAGCATTTTAAAAGCCAGGCCCAAATGCAGAAAAGAAGTACCACAGCCCAGTCTGTCAAAATAATTACTAAGATAGCTTAGATGGCTATTTCAATAGCAGTACTATGTCCAAGAACTAGCTAATTGCTTAATAACCAACAATCTCAACTGTAAGGTTTTCATTTCCCACCATATTCACTTTCTAATCTTGTAAGTAAAACAGACAACTGAAAACAAGATGCAAAGTGAGTGCAAGTCATTACAAGTCAGGCTAAAATCACTATTAAACATCTGCTACACCTTCTACAAATAAGTATTGCTTTGATCCCTTTTATCCTTAAAATAAATCTTAAGGGCAGGAATCATGAAGAACAGCATTCAAGGAAGTAGTGGACATTTAATTTCTAAAAGAAATAATATTTGAACATCAAAACATTATTTAAAGCTTGAAATTTAGAAAATACAAATGGCTAGAAAATTTAAAGGGTAACTATTGTACTTAACTCCAGTTCTTTTGATTCAACAAAAGAGCCTAATGCTTTATTTTGTTGTTGTTGTTAATCCTCACCCAAGGCTATTTTTCCATTGATTTTTAGATAGAGAGGAAGAGAGGGAGGGAGAGAAACATCGATGTGCAAGACACACATCGATTGGTTGCCTCTCACACAACCCTGACATGGGTGGGAATCAAACCTGCAACCCAGGTACATGCTCTTGACCCAGAATCGAACCCTCGACCCTTCGGTCAGAGGGACGATGCTCTCTCTAACTGCTGAGCCAAACTGGCCAGAGCAAGCCTAATGCTTTAGAACCACTGATCCTGGTGTGGATTTCAGCTCCACCACTTGCAAGATACAGGATTAGGGGCAAATAACTTCTCTAAGCCTCAATTTCCTAATGAGAAAAAGGGAGTAATACCAACACTTATCTCTTAGGGTTATTGTGAAGATCTAAACAGATAAACTTGTCAATGCTTAATGCACAGAAAGGTTCCAATAAATGGTAAATGCCAATACACAGGTCAAGAGGGAGAGAAGTGGTAGTACTGGTCGTACCAGTAATAACAGTATTATACAAACGCACACTCACCCAGAGTGTTCGCCTTGCACCTACTAGAGCCAATAGCCAGAACAGCAGCAAAGCCATGCAATTTCTCCTGGGAAGGTTTTTCAGTGGATCCCTCTTCATTAAAGTTCTGTAGCAAATACGCTCTGAAGAAAAAATAGGGGAATATGTGAAAGCTGAAGGAAATCTACTCCCATCATAGTTAGGAGAAACTAATCCTGGACAAATTGAAAAACCTATACCTGTTTTCCTAATCTATTAAATATAGTTAATAGCTCTTGCCCCTTTCTAGTCTCATAAGAATTCCAATGGGTAATTGTTTCCAAGAATATCCCATCATCTGAAATGCTCCCAAAGCATAATTCCAGTATAAATGAATTCAGGAAACTGACCACTGTATCAACCCCTCTCCCCCTGGCCTTGGAAGATTGGCAATGTACAAAGGCTATGAAAGTGTATGTGTGTATATGTGAGTATATATATAGGTTTTCAAAACTGTTTAACTTTATTTACCCAGCACTTCCCAAACCAACTTGCCCAGGAACATCTATTAACAGCTCTGTTTAGAAAGTACTGGCCTGATGGGCCAGATTAGAGACTATGAGCTCTCAGAGGGCAGATCCTTAGCTTTGCTACTGCTATATCCCAGCACCTAGAAAACCACTTGGCACATAGCAATCACTCAAATTTATTAGTCATGTTTACGGCTATATTTATTTGTTTAAAAATGTTGCCTCAAGCAACAGTCCTCTCTCTACTATAAGGAACTCACATTAAAAGAAATTAGTTAACGGGGAGGAGGGGGTCAATGGGGGAAAAAAGGGAAGACATATGTAATACTTTCAACAATAAAGATAAATTTCTTTAAAAAGACATTAGTTAAGTTTACAAAGATCCAAGTCCCTTTTAACATAAAAGCCCCATAGAATTAGAGCTGAAGAGTAAAATCCTGCAGTGACCAGATAAAGTGAATGAACTTAAAGGGACACAGTGAGCACGACTAAAAGGGGTGGCCACTTGGAAGCTCTAGTTTGTTACTGACATGTGGGAAGTCAGGCCCAGTTCTGCCAATTCCTCCAACACAAGAAAGGCCAGAAACTTTGATTTGTGAATAAACTCCCAATTTTTATATATTGAAAATGAATTCTAAAATAGTCAGACAGCATGAAGAACAAACAAATCTATATGGCATGCAATTTGCCGTGTTTATTATAGAAAGGGCTGCATTTCAATATACTCTAACTCATTAAGAATTTGTTTCTCTAACTATAAAATTTAAAGAGCTTCATCTCAGTGAATAAAAGAAATGACAGTGCTTGAAAAAATTACATTATCTTTCTTTGTATCTTACAAGTAAAATACTAGAAAATATTTAAAGATTTATGAAAATTAAACTTTCTCTTGACTCTTATTGAACTATTTGAAAATTCTTTCATGGGATACTCCTTCATATTAGAGAAGATAAAAAGAAAAAGAAAAAAAACTAAGCCGATAAAAACAAACAAAATTCTGAGTCACTGGGAATCTAAGGAGTGAAAAGTACTTAGAACTACAAAGTTCAATTTTAGGAATTTCCAGTCTCCTAAAGAAAGTAGACCACCCAAAGATCTCAATTCCCCCTTTCTACCATCTCCAGCAGGCAGCCCATCACACCTAGTGAAAGATGCATAGGTGTCAATGAGTTGTAGTGTGGCTGGAAGTAGGTTCTTGGTGATCTCAGATGACTTATGAGGATCAGTTTCAGCAGCCATCTTAGAAAAATGCTCATCCAAAGAGACCTGGACTTTCGAGATAGCAGCATCAAGGGTGTAGATGGACTGCAGGCTAGGAATTTCATGAAGTTGCAAGATGGTGGTACAGTCGATGCTACAGAATGATGAGATCTTTAAAAAAAAACAAAGATATTAATTAGTGGTGGCAAAATGCTATGGCAAAAGCCAAATTACGTCATTATGGATTATAGATCCAAAACTAACATACCTGTCGAGCAAAGTACTCCTCTACAATTTCAACATCATATTTCACTGAGCTACACTTGGTGGAAGCCAGTTCTAGGAGAGAACCAGCATGTTCAGCCTTCATTCCCTGTTTGATAAGGTGATCCTGGTTGGACAGTAAGAAAAAAGTGTTCAGGAAATCAAAATAGACAAGAGTCTAAAGTTGTCATTACCCTCGCATTAAAAAGTTCCCAACAACACAGGAACACTGGCTCTGGATACCCGGTAGAAGCAAGCTCTATATTACACTGTGGTACCTTTATCCAGTTGACATAGGAGCTAATCCGGAGGCGAGAAGACCACCGCAGAGTGTGTAAGATGTCACATTCACTCATCTCAGGTGAGTTCATGGCCAGCTGGTTCATGTAAGTTTTTGATGGCGGCAAAATTCCTAGGATCCTCCACAGTATCAAGAAGTAATATTGAAGGGCACAGGCCTCCTGAAAGAAGCAAAAAGAGCAGTCACAGAAGTGGCAACATTGCCTCAAGGTCTCCTAACAGTAAGAAATGCTCCAAACACAACTCTCAAAGCAGAAGAGTCCCGGTTTTCAACTAAGATTTGACTCTGAAGTCTGGTCTCAGGTCTTTCTAGAGACTATATCTAATAATAAAGCAGAAAATGGTAAAGCACACATACAAATAATTTGTTCCATATCATGCACACTTCACAGGCCAAAAAAAGCTGTTCAAGGCCAACTTTGGCTCCCCAAATAATTTAACAAGTAACCCAAAGAAAGCAGGACATTCTCCTTGGCTGGCCCTTTCTGTGGCCTGAATTTGCTGTTAAGGCTTCTAGACATAGAAACACATTCCTGTGACCACAGAAAAAGCTCAAGTGTGAGGTTCTCCGTATCACCCATCAAGTACTCACAGGATATATAATACTTAGGTGGCCACTAACTCTTAAAGTCACATTTTTCCCAATGCTAACAAAAAATAATAAAATTATCTCTAAGATGAACATAATCACCTTAACTACATAGAAATACTGAAGTGTCAGTCAGTTTTGCAAACAGATATTCAGTAAATTGATTAGGTTCTAGAAGGAAATTTCTGGTAGAACTGCTACCCAATTATCAAACAAATGCCAAACTTCATAACTAGCCCAGGTTTCCACAGTCTTACCAGAGCTGTTACGTTCTTGTTTTCCTTTCTCCTGACTGTATCAAGCTGGGACCCAGCTGCAAGCAGGGAGGTCAGGGCAGTATAAAGCTCATCATAATTGACAAGCTTAGAGAAGAGAACATCACACGCCTAATACCAAGAAAGAAAAACAATCATTTCTTCTTATTTTTGGAAATACATTTTTCCTACTACCTACACTATCGCTTAAGCTCATGACTGACAAAAGAGTATATTTAAATTCTGATTAATAATTTCTTATTGCAGCAAGCATCCCACTCAGGGCCCTCACTCAGTTTATGGGCCATTGTCAGTACACAGTGCAGGCTTTGGAATAAGGAAACTGTTTGTCCATTGAAATACTGGCATGTGAAAATGCTAAAAGAGTCTTCAGGAATAATGTGTCAGAGGTGACAACCACCAAGAGGACATCCTCTACATACAACAAAAAAGGAAAATAACATTTTCCTTTTAGGATAAGCTCAAATCTTATCATAGACCAAATTCCCTCATTACATAAAGTTATTCCCTTTCACCCTGACAGACTGATTTTGGAGGAAACCATCTGACCCGCATATAAAATGGGGTTTTAAAATTCCTGGTACCACAGAATCAAGTCGGTTCAAATCATCCTCTGAGGCCTCTGGGGACAGGACACAGTAGAATCTGGGTTGTGGCACAGCATCTGAAAAATAATGTGCTTCTTAAAAGAAGTGTTTTATTTTCAATTCTGTTTAATAAGTGTAAAATGTAAAAACTAAGAAAAGACTGTGGAACACGGTTTCTCAACCTTGGCACTATTGACCTTTGGACTAGATAACTCTGCTATGGGAGGCTATCCTGTGGACTACAAGATTTTTGTCTGGTACCATCCTGCCTCCCAGTTGTGACAACCGAAGATGTCCGTAGACACTGCCCAATGTCTCCTTTGGGGGTGGGGGACACAATCACCCCCAGTTGAGAACCACAAGTCTAGGAGTTAACTAACATGCTCTGTGATCAAGTTAATCAACAAAACTATATCATTAGACAAACCGCCTTAAACTTAAATGCTATTTCCCCAATATCAAAGGGACTAATAAGAGTTCCCAATGATAGTAAATTCTTATGAACACCTGATGAAAGTTTCCACAAAATACACTTAACATCTAACAATCCTCAGGATGAGAGCAAACACATACTAAAAATGAACACAAGAGGCACCTCATCAAAAGAATGGACTACTAGCCCTGCTCAGTGGTTAGTGTCAGCCTGCACACCAAAGGGTCATGGGTTCAATTCCGTCAAGGGCATGTACCTAGGTTGCAGGTTCGATCCCGCATGCAAGAAGCAACCAACTGATGTGTCTCTCACATTGATGTCTCTCTTTCTCTCTCTCTCCCTCTCCCTCCCTCCCTTCCATCTAAAAATCAATGAAAAAAATATCCTCGAGTGAGTATTAACAACAACAACAACAAAAAAGAATGGACAACTACAAACACTAAAGAGAATGTCATGGCTCCTGTTATTTTCTGAAGAGTGACCCAAAGGAAATTTAGCCTATGAGATAGAACCACATCTTTAACGGAAATTAAATTTAATCACCCAGAGTGACAGGAATAGATATACTGCAGTCTGTGGCTACACAAAAGGATTCCTAATTCTTATATCTCAATATTTTTTGTTTTAAAGTGTATGTTGGACATGTGAGCATCTATTTCTAAAAATGTTTTGAAACTGTAGGTATTTGCCATCCATAAGGAATAGACAAACAAATGACCAAAGACCCTCAAGGAGTCTGCAAGCTCCAAATTCAATCCTACCCATGAGAACCAATGAGTCAGTTTCTTATTGACAGTCTTCTTTCTGACCTGATGAAAAATGCTTGGACCAGTTTTCTTCTACTTCTTTGAAACCATGATAGAGGGGGGTGGCCGTCCGGCGGCTGCTGCTGTCTTGGGATCCACTTGCCCACCCAAAAGGAGGACTGAGCAGGTTATGCTGCACCTTTTAAAACAAATACTCAAAGTAAGAAAGATACACAGTCACCATGCTGCTTCTCACTCCAGGCATGACACAGACTGGCATCAGTGCTTGGGGTACACACAACAAAAATAAAATCTTAGATTTTTCTATGACTTCTTTTAGGAAGGATCTTTTTGCTGGAGTATAAAGGGAATAGTGCTCAATGAAACATTTTAAGAAATGCTGAGTATAATAATCCTTAACTGGCCCTTCCATCCTCATTTTGGATTCCCTACAAAGGAATTCACTGATCCATAAAATGTACTGCTAGACCACCACTCAACCAGATACTCACTGAGGGTCGATGTTCAGGGCACTGCTAGACAAAGCAAGGTTAAGTCAAAGGACACCTGTGAACAGAGCCTATCATCCAATTTTAACAAACACATCAAATCAAGTAATCTACATTTATCGCTTCTGGCTAAATATAAAATGTGAGTGCATATACACACATCCCAGTAGTCTTCCTAAGGCTACTCAAACACCTACCACAATGAACACCTAAAATCTAAGGTGAGCAGATCATTACAGTTTGGATCATGGTAACTCGAGAAGAAAACACTCTGAGTAACAGCTAGTAAAGCAAAAAGCGTTTTGTCCATCATACCTGCTCAAACAGATACACAGGTGCTTTGGAGTACTGGTGAAGCAGATAATCAAAGATCAAAAGAAGGCGAGCTAGGATGAGAGGCACAGAGCGCATCTGGGCATCCATGTTGGCACTCAACTCCTGGATGATCTGCACAAAAAGGGTCAATATGGCCTGCCGGCCTTTCTCAGTGAAGTTGTGGAAAATGAGAAGCAGCAGCTGTAGGTGTTCTACGTTCAAGTCTTCTGTCTCACTGGGCACCACCCCTTGCAGGGCATTCTGCTTCATTGTCAACAAAAACCTACCACAGAGAAAAGGAGAGTATGTCTGGTGGGGAAAAGTTAGAACATCGCCCAAAGTGTTACAATGTCAAGTGCTAGAAGAGTTAAACTGCTTAAACCCAGGCATTAAGATAGCAAATTGAGTCACGCTGGTGTGGCTCAGTGGCTGAGCATCGATCCATGCACCAAGAGGTCACCGGTGTGATTCGCAGTGAGGACACATGCCCAGGTTGTGGGCCCCATCCCCAGCGGGGAGCATGCAGGAGGCAGCCAGTCAATGTTGTCTCTCATTGATGTTTTTCTCTCTCTCTCTCCCTCTCACTTCCTCTCTCTCTAAAATCAATAAAGGAAAAAAATTTAAAAAAAAAAAAAAGAAAAGATCGCAAATTGAGAAAGACAAAAAGCTACATGTAAAGAAAAGATAAAAGCTAAATCTTGGCTACAAAAAAGCCAGATTTGCCCGGCCAGTGTGGCTCAGTGGTTGAGCGTCGACCCATGTACCAAGAGGTCGCTGGTTCAATTCCCAGTCAGGACACATGCCCAGGTTGTGGGCCCGATCCCCAGTGGAGGGCTTGCAGGAGGTGGCCAATCGATGTTCTCTCTCATCGACATTTCTATCTTTCTCCCTCTCCCTTCCTCTCTCTCTAAAATTAATAAAGAAAAAAAAAATTTTTTTTTTAAAGCCAGATTCATCCACAAGAAACCTTCCGCAATGTCAAGGGTGACCACAGGAGTGTTAACACTGACCCAGCCATTTCTGACTATGGAAAGAGCTGCAAACTCCCAAAAGGTGGTGCTTTTTTAAAATTAACAAATCTGGTCAGGTAGAAACAACTATTACTTTTCCCTATGTTTGTCCCTAATTTTTGCTTTGAGAGTTTAAAGTACAGGTTAAATCAATGCATGATAATAGTTGAAAATAACTCAAATCTCTACTATTTAGAGAACTGGTCGGAAGAGCTATTATGCAAAAAGAAAGGAATAAGTGTAGCCAACTATTTCCACTGCCTTTGGCTATTAGAATAGAGATTTGTGTTTTAATAAGGGTATCTCTCACCACATCCCCACCACCACCACCTCCTGGCCTTTTTGCAAGATTCCACCAGGAAAAATGTAGGGTCTTTGGCATTCGAGGGGGGTTATGATGTCTCAAATCCAGCATTACAGTTATTTGATTATAGAATGGGGAAGAAAAAAGCAAAGCTTTTCAGGAAAACAAACTGCTTTGAAGACTCCTAACGATGTAAACAAAAATGGCAAATATAGGTCCATCTAAAGAGAATTTAGATGATTGATCTGAACTTCCCCCAAGTAAAAAAATTCTTTAAATGTTGTTCAAAGAACTGACCGGTTTGGCTCAGCGGTTAGAGCTTTGGCCCTCAGACTGAAGGGTCTCAGGTTTGACTCCCGGTCAAGGGCACGTACCTGGGTTGCAGGTTTGATACCCAGCCCCAGTTGGGGTCTTTTGGTAGGCAACCAATCGATGTGTCTCTCTCACATCGATGTTTCTCTCTCTATCTCTCCCTCCTTACCTTCCACTCAATCTAAAAATCAATGGAAAAACATCCTTGGGTGAGGATTAAAAAAAGAAGAAGTCAAACATACAAAAAAGAAATAATCTTCTTCACAGGGCTTTCCTTGGCATTTTCTTACCTGTCCCAAACTTTAAGGCATTCAGGGACATCGGGGTCACCTTGAGCAGCAGCTTTATGTTGCCAGATGAGCAGGAGGCGTGAAAGTACAGAGAGGCTTTGAGGATGGATGTACAAGGGCCATGGGCCCTCAGAAAAAGGAGCAACTCCCAGCTGCTGCAACAGTGTGTTCTGACATGAAAGACATATAAGAGACCATTAGAAAAAAGACAACAAATGAGGCAAAAAGGTTACTAATACTCTCCAATATTACTTTTTAATACTGGAAGGAAGATGCAAAAATTCCGATTTAGAAGTGGTTTTGAAAAAGATCATTTCATTCAACAAATGACAAAAATATAAAGGAGAAAATTACTACTCTAACCCCATTAACAATTATCATTAATTAGTGTCAGAAATTGGGTCCTGAAAAATGAGAAATGCCTGAGACAGCAGAATCAGGTAATATTCCAAATGGATAGAATATGAAAAGTCTGTACTTTCCAAAGAAACCTTAAAGAATTGTAATAGCTAACATTTTTTCTTTCATAATCAGTTACATACTACAAATAACACTCAAAAGGGGGAGACCCAACAACTTGTAGGTCCAACAACTTATATTAACAGTATTAGCAGGGAAATTTGCCTGTAAGATGTCAAAGCATCTAGAATTAATCAGGGCTGTCTGCCTCCAGTTGTGGCATGTCTTTCAAATCAGCTTTACTTTCAGCTCAGTATCTAAGCTGCAACTTATCTTCTCAAACACACACAAACTGAGCAGAATGCCAACAGAAAAGCAGACAAAAGCCTGCTTTCTCACTTGGCTTCAGAATACACAAATCATGGTTACCTCAGGACACAGGATAAATTTCTAAGTCTGCCAAATTAATTTATATTCTTATAAAACATCCTAGAGCACCTCATTCCTTGGAAATAATTATTCAAAACATCACAGATATCACAAATAGTTCATGTGTAGTGGGTGGTTACTAGGGGCTAAGTGCTGTGCATACACTGTCACACCAAATGCCCAGAGCTATAAGGTTGGGTGGGCATGTGCTCCACTTTCCTGATGGGAAACAGCTCAGAATGTTTTAAGAACATGACCAAAGCCACAAGATTACCAAGTAACAAAGCCAGGTTTACCTCTAAAACTTACATTCTTAAGCGTTATGCTCAACACAACTGTAAACGATTTCTCAGTCCATGACTCAAGGAAACTATTCAAAATAATAAACTTCCCTGAACTATATCAAAAATAAACACTGTAGCACTACTGCAATAAAAAATCAGAAAAGAAATCTAAATGTTTAAGGGATGTGCAGCCATAATGGTGACAACTATAAAGACCAAGGCAGCCCTGGCCGGTTTGGCTCAGCGGTTAGAGCATCGACCTGTGGTCCGGAGAGACCCGGGTCCGGTTCCCGCTAAGGGCATGTACCTCGGTTGCAGTTTGTCCCCAGCCCTGGTTGGTCGTGCGGGTGGCAGCCACTCGATGTGTCCCTTTCACGTCGATGTTTCTCTCTCTCTCTCTCTTCCTCTCTCTCCCTCCTACTCTATCTGAACAAAAAATGAAAAAATGTCCTCGGGTGAAGATTAAAAAAAAAAGAGAGACCAAGGTAAACATAAAAAAAAAAAAACATTATATATATATAAAATTTGAAAAGGTAAAAAACAAAAGAAGTATTGATGTTCTGATTAAAACTGTAATCTATATAGATAGACTAGAAGACATGTAAAAATTAAGATCATGATGAAAGGATTACGGTTAACATACATGCATTCCTTACAATGCAAATTATACAATATTTTTTCAGTGAAGTTTTTGTTCTGTGTCAGTTTCTTGTGTTTTTGTGCCAGTTTTTAGGCCTCAGAGCTGTAAGAAATGAACCTGGTTTTTCCCTACCACTTCAATCCTCTTATCTCTAAGTAAGAGGAACAGACTTTCTAAAAAGTAAAACTGAGCCACAGCAGCAATCCCCTGGCCTGAACCATTCCTTCCTACCTTCCAAGTAGTCTTTCTCCACCCCTCTTCCATGCTGTATTATCAACCTTAACTTTTTAACTCTTGAATTTCAGACTCACATTTCCAACTCTCTTCTAAATGTTTTCATCCCATTGGCACCTCAAAATTTCACCATATTTAAGGTGATTTTTTTCAATAACAGTAATGGTAACTATTAAAACTAAAGACATTGATAACCTACAATGTACAATTCTTGTATACAATTCTGGTATACAAAAATATACAAATTGTTTTCTCGTTTGATTGAAGGGGCTATAAAATTCAACATACCGCCCTGACCGGTTTGGCTCAGCGGTTAGAGCATCAGCCAGCAGACCAAAGAGTGGCGAGTTCTATCCTCAGCACCAGCCAAGTTGTGTGGGAGGCAACCAATCAATGTGTCTCTCTCACATGGATGCCCCGCACCCCCCTTCCACTCTATCTAAAAATCAATGGAAAAATATCCTTGAGTGAGGATTTATAAAAACAAACAAAAAAATTCAACATACTGACAAAAGCAGCAATATATTCACATAGGAAATGCCTCTGCTAATTGCCATTTACTCCTTTGTTAAAGGAAAGCCTCACTCTGGTCTGTGTGGCTCGGTTGGTTGGAGCATCGTCCCATGCACCAAAAGGTCATGGGTTCAATTCCTAGTGAGGGCACATACCCAGGTTGCAGATTCAATCCCCAGTCTGGGAGCGTGCAGGAGGCAACCGATCTATGTTTCATTCTCACATCAATGCTTCTCTCTCTCTCTCCCTTCCTCTCTCTCTAAAATCAACAAAAGCATGTCCTTGGGTAAGGATTAATAGTAAATAAAGGTGAGCGCCTCACACTCAGCTATACAATTTTCTAGACTACACAATGGCTTTAAGAATGACCTACCACAAGTGACTGACATGTTGGTAAGCTGACATTGACTCATTTGTTTTTAAAAACAAGAGAAAAAATGATAAATTGAGCCTCATGTAGACCCCAAAGGATCATTCTGAGTAAATGTGAAATAAGTAATCCTTGACTAAATACAATCTCTGACTTAAACCTAGGAGTGAGCAAAGTGAGTACTGACTCTTTCTACCCCCAAGCCAACCCTATTTCTATTAAAGACAACAGCACCCTTCTAGTCTCCATTTGCGATTTAAACCCAGGCAATAGCCCTGGCCGGTTTGGCTCAGCGGTTAGAGTGTCGGCCTGCGGTCCAGAGAGACCCGGGTTCAGTTCCCGCTAAGGGCATGTAGTACGGTTGCAGTTTGTCCCCGGCCCTGGTTGGTCGTGCGGGTGGCAGCCACTCGATGTGTCCCTTTCACGTCGATGTTTCTCTCTCTCTCTCTTCCTCTCTCTCCCTCCCACTCTATCTGAACAAAAAATGAAAAAATGTCCTCGGGTGAGGATAAAAAATAAAAATAAATAAATAAATAAATAAATAAATAAATAAACAAACCCAGGCAATATCTTATAGACTCCTTCCTCCCCATGTCTTTCACCCCATTCAAATAATGTTCCATGGTCGCTACAACAGGTCCTCTATCCACACTGTTTCTCCCCTTTTTCTCATGATCCCACACTAATTCAAGTCATCTTTATTTCTTTAGTGTCTACAACAGTACCTGGTACATAGAAAATGCTCAACGAATACTTATTGAATGAATGAATATAGATCACTATAGTAATAATATTATTAAATTTTTATATTCTAGAAGTAATGTTAAATATAATAATAGTAACAAAGTAACAAAAATAGCAGCTAACATTTAGTAGGTACTAACAACAAACTAGTACTAAAAGTGCCAGGTTATTTTTTTTGCCCTGGCCGGTGTGGCTCAGTAGGTTGGAGCATTGTCCTATACACCAAAAGGTTGCAGGTTCAATTCCCTGTCAAGGCATATATGGGAGGCAATCAGTCAATTTTTATCTCTCATATCGATGTTTCTTTCTCTCTCTACCCACCCACACCCCAACCTTTCCCTGTCTCTAAAATCAATAAACAATCCTCTGATTAAGATTTTTTTTTTTAAGTGCCAGGCAATTTTTTTTTTGTGATAAAATAACATAACATAAAATTTACCATTTTAACCATTTTAAGTGTACAGTTCTGTGGCATTAAGTTCATACACATTGTGCAAGCGTGACCACCACTATCCACCTTCATTTAGCACTTTATCTTCCCCAAAGGAAACTCTGTACCCATTAAACACTAACTCCCTGTGATACTGTGATATAATGAGAAATACATATTTGGTCTTAGTCCCATTCCTGGCACAGAGATCCTAAAACTCTTGTAATTTCCTTAGTGATTGGGGTGAAAGAAGCATCTTTTGTTCATCATAAGCCCCTTTCAGTAATACCTGAGTTTAAGCTAAAGCAGTGAGGCCCTAGATAGGTGGGCCCTCCATAGTTTCAGGATGGAGGCTGTTTGCCAGAAGAACCATGTGATTAGAGGACTAGAACTTTCAGCCCCATCCCTGACCTCCTCTCTGCAAAGCGGAGCTAGAGTTTGAGCTAATCACCAATGGCCAATGGAGCAGAACACCAATGGAAAACCAGATGAAGCCTGATATCTCATTTGGCTTCAGGAGACACCAATCATCTTAGTAGACTGCTTTATTAGACATTTGAAGTAACAGAGAGGCCATGCCAACCAAGCAAATCTCTTCCCACAGCCTTTTAGCAAAACGTCCTCTTCCCAATATGTTCAAAAGTCCTCAGTAAGTACATTTGAATTTCTTCTCTAAGTAGGGAATAGGCCTACTGGTCTTACTCAAAACCATGGTTCTTTACTTCACTGACAGCTGAAGAAAATTTTCAAGACATGACTTACATTTGTTTTCTTTTATAGACTGAAGCACATTTTATTAACTTCCCTGAGAGGACACTGTGTGCATCTTACAATGTTAAGTCAGGGACCTTGGGTAATGTGGCTTTGTACATGACTCCAAAGACACAATATCCACCTGGCCAGTGTGGCTCAGTGGCTGAGTGTCAACCCATGCACCAAGAGGTCACCAGTTCAATTCCTGGTCAAGGCACATGCCCAGGTTGTGGGCCCGATCCCCAGTGGGGGTTGGGGGGCAAATTGGAGGTGGTCAATCGATGTTGTCTCTTATCGATGTTTCTATTTCTCTCTCCCTCTCCCTTCCTTTCTCTCTAAAATCAATAAAGAAAAACAAAACAAAACAAAAAACAAAGACACAATATCCAAGGTAGGGAACTCAATAGCAGATCATTAGATTACACTGACTATCCTGCACTTTCTTCCATCATAGCTGTGAAATTCAGGGGAAGAATTTAAAGTCCTATATTTGGAGATGAAAAGGCTTGAGGATTTCCTCAGTAGCTATGGGCAACCTGGTTGCATGTCGATACAAGGTCTGTAATTATTTTTAAAATACTAAGAGGACAACGTCATTAGAGGAGTCTTAAGAACTATTCTCTAGAGAAAAATATTTTTCTCCATTATTTGGACAAGTTCAGGCAGGAAAAGACCAAGTCTACGAACTCTGAAACTTCCCTAAATAAACTCAGATTTGGGCAAGTAACTGATAACTTTGGCAGGCTGCCATGACCCTGTACAATCTGAGAAGTACTGCCGGCCATATATTAACTGAAGCATTTCCTTCTCTTCATCTTAGGTAAGTCAACAAGTTTTCTACTCAATTTATAGTCCCTTCCTGCCTCCCCCCACCCCCCAAAAAATATTTTCATGTAACATTAGGTAAGTATAAATAGCTCTTATAATTATCTTTTTGAACCACAGAAGAAAATTTTTTAGAATTTCTTGAATAGGTTGGGATTATGAGAATCAATTTTAACCTCTTGAAAGAGCTTCCCTTGAATTGTGTCTTAATTCTCATGTGCGAGCCCTTGAATTGTGTCTTAATTCTCATGAGAATCCACTGAAAGAATCTTAAGAGTAACAATTTTTTTTTCAAAACAGCAAGGCAAGTTATTGGAGATCTACCAAATTCTACTAGGGGAGGGGGAGTGTCACAATAACTTGGAATCCGCATTTCTAACAAATTCCCCAGAGCTCCTATGCACACTAAAGATTGAGAACCGCTAACTTTGACCATGTTAAGAAAGTTACTATGAAAATATGACATTGCGAAATGTTGGGAGAGAATGTGAAACCACGTGCCTCTGATACATTGCTGATGGGAGTAAAACTTGGTACAGCTCCTTAGAAGAACAGTTTGGCATTATCTGCTTAAGGTCACAAACTCCATTACCTGTCAACTCCACTCCTAGTTATAGTCCCAAGAGAACAGAGGAGATGTACAAGAATGATCATAGCAACACCTGGAATTGCAATTAAACCTGACACAACCCAAAGGCCCATTAGCGGGAGCAGAGGGGAAATGAATAAACTGATATAGTCACAAAGACAGTGGAATATCATATCGTAGTCAAAACAAGAACTGCAAAAATATAGATGGGTCTTGGCAATATACTACTAAATAATAGTAAGTGAAAAAAGAAAGCCTGAAAAGATTACATAGAGCATGACGTCATTTGCTATAAAAACTTTTAAAAACAATAATTTTGAAACTTAAGAACTATAAATGTGAAAATAAAAATATATATGAAACTAATGAAATGAAAAATTTTCAGATTTAGAATTCAGAACATTAGCTACTTCAGTGGGGAGAGAAAATTGTAAGACTTTGAAGTTCACAATCAAGATCCTAGACTTCATTTTGGTGGTGGGTTTGCAAGCAGGAATGTATATGAGAGCATCCATTTCCTATCATTTGATTCCTTTAAAACACACCTTTTTTTTTATCCTCACCCAAGGACATTTTTTCCATTTTTTGTTCAGATAGAGTGGGAGGGAGAGAGAGGAAGAGAGAGAGAGAGAGAGAAACATCAATGCGAAAGGTACACATCGAGTGGTTGCCTCCCGCACGACCCAACCAGGGCCAGGGACAAACTGCAACCGAGATAAGTGCCCTTAGCGGCAACCAAACCCAGGTCTCTGTGGGCCACAGGCCAACGCTCTAACCTCTGAGCCAAACCTAGGCCAGAGCTAAAACACACCTTTAAATTTGTATTTCTTAGATTACTAATGATGACTATTCCCTATATTTGTTGGCCACGTATAGATTTTTTAATAAATTGCCCTCTTGTTTATTTTGTCTACTTTTCTACCAGGATACTCATTGGGAATTGTTTGTTTTATAGTTTTTCCTTTTCTTTAGATTCACTGACATTTTCTTTTTTCTAAAATGATCCTAATTAAGGCAGAGGGACATATTAGAATACTCTCTCAGCACTCTTTCCAGTGTGGGGATGCCATGACAAACTGCATTCCTTAGCAAAACAACTGCAGCCTGCCGAGAGCTCACGGCCAGAGCTCTTGGCCCAACCAGTCAGAGTGCACACAAACCTGCAGGTTAGGTGACTGAAGGTCAGAAGTCACCAGAGAGTGGTTGAAGTGATAGAGAGCAGCAGCGAACTCTTCATCTGATGAACCTTGGAGATAAATGGGAAAACCAATTATTCAAGCAGCTATTTGATGCATCACAACACCCTGCCCACAGCCAAACTCCACTAGAAAAAAATATCCTGTCTGTCCGGCCGGTGTGGCTCAGTGGTTGAGTGTCAACCCATGCATCAAGAGGTTGCCAGTTCGATTCCTGGTCAGGACACATGCCCAGGTTGTGGGCACAATCCCCCATGTGGGGCATGCAGGAGGCGCCAATCGTTCTCTCTCATTGATATTTCTCTCTCCCTCTCACTTCCTCTCTCTCTAAAAAAAAAAAAAAAAAATTAATAAAGGAAAAAATAAATTAAAAAAGAAAGAAATATCCTGTCTACTGACCTTTGAGTCCATCTTTGTCCACCTCCTTAATGATACTGGCCAGGGTGGCCATATGGTGTTCTGAAAGAGATACACTCAGATAGTTTCGGATAAAATTGTTCCGAGAGTTCAGCATGGAAGAGGTGATGAAATTCAAAATGTTGGAAGCCAGACCTAAGAACTAAAAAGAACAAAAAAAAGCTCATATCAGGTTCAGAAGTCCAGAGCCCTCCAAATCCTGAATGTAAATAGGAAGTAAAATATGCCATAGGTCTCATGCAATAAACACAATAAATTTGAATATCAGATCTAAAGTCACCTACAGCGGGACTAAGTTTATGATAGTCCTTCCCATAGTTCTACCAGTTACACAAAACAATATGCCAGTTTAGTACCACAGACTTCACAAAATAGTGTATGAAGATAGGAGATTTTCTAATAGACTGACTCATTTCTTTCTCTACTAAGGTCCTAGCCAGCTCTAGGACATTACTGATATATTTAATTCTGAAGCCTATATTATCATTATAGAATTCCTGGCTCTTTATTTCTCTATTAAAATTAAATTGGCCTTGGCCGGTTTGGCTCTGCGGTTAGAGCATTGGCCCGTGGACCAGAGAGTCCCGGGTTCGGTTCCCGCTAAGGGCACGTACCTCAGTTGCAGTTTGTCCCCTGTGATTGGGGTTGTGCGGGTGGCAGCCACTCGATGTGTCTCTCTCACATCGATGTTTCTCTCTCTCTTCCTCCCTCTCTCCCTCCCGCTCTATCTGAAGATAAATGCAAAAAAATGTCCTCGGGTGAGGATTAAAAAAAATTAAATTAAATTGAATTACTGTATAAATGTTTTATGTCCAGATCCTTGACCAGACTAAGCTGTATGGAAGCAAAGATTGTATCTGACTTGTTTGCTGATACAACTTCAGAACAGGGGCTGACACAGAGTACATCATGAATAAATACTGGTTGGAAAAATCATTAGCAAGGACTTATTATGTACCAGATCTAAGCTAAGGGCTTTCTAATTCTTCACAACACCCTTAGAGGCAGGTACAATCACTCCCATATGATAAAAGACAAAACTGAGGCGAGGAGAAGTTCAGATTCTTGCCCAAAGTCACAAAGCCAGTAAGTGAGAAGTAGGATTGAAACTCACTGCTGTCTAACTCCAAAGACTATGTTACGAACCCTCAATCAGAGAAACAACACTAAGAGTACAAGTTATTTAATCAAGCATAATCAATACACTTAAGTCCTAAGTAAAAATATCTTTAAATGTTACAATTATCCATCCTACAAAATGTTTTCGTTCAAATGATCTGCTTTTCACACCCCTTCTCCCCATTTCTCCTTCCCTTAAGTCTCAGAAATACACTCTTACCAAGTCAGGATCTTTGCGACTGGCCAAAATGTTGCCCTTCTCACCAGGGGCCTGCTTACTGGGGCTTTTAACTCTCGGAGAGCTCTCCAGTGGAGGGGGCGGGGGAGGAGGTGGAGGTGCCACTTTCTCTTTACTGGGAGAAATGGTCTCTTCAAACCATTGCCCCAAAATAGGCTCACTGTCATCATCTGAACAAAGAGAAAAGTAAAAACAGAACACATTTTTTTAAATGTTAGTATATCTGCTTTTTTTTAAAAAGTGCCTAAGTCAAAAGGAACACAAGGATATCAACAGTGGTGATAGTTACACAACTGCATAAATTTGTCAAAACTCATCTATGTTTTTATACCCGAAACTAATATAATATTGTATGTCAACTGTAATTGAAAATTTTAAAACATCTAAATGTATACATAAAACAGAAGTATTTTATGTTATGTAAATTATACCTCAATAAAACTGATTTTTTTCCTTTGTTGTAAATTTATTTTTTTTAAGGACCCAAAGGAAGAGAAACAATCTCACTTTATTTTACTGACAACAAACCAAATATTTTCAAGAGCAAATTTTTACTTGCCTATCAATTGTAAACCCCAAGAATCGCACCTTTCACAACAATATACGTAGCTCACAAACCTGATTATTAACAATCTGATATATTTATCTCTTTCAGTCTCTCTCCAAACTGAGGCAGGAGGGAATGCTAGTTTTCCCCTGTAGTTCATGATAACAGTCTGGAATTTCTCTCCCTAAACTTCCCCAAGCCACACATCTATGACAACAACCAAACCGTAGACCTCACATACCTTTTGAGTCTCAGTGGGAAAGCTCAGAGCTAAGTTCACAAAGTGGGTTAACACAAAAAGAAATATGAACTAAGAGCATTTTGATTTTGGAAAAGGAATAAAAAGCAATCTTGGCTTTGCTGATAGTAGGTTCTATCACTCAGTCTTCAACAGTTCAACTTACTCTTAAATAACACGTCACCTTTGAGTACACATAAAATCAAGATGCAGGCTAGGCAGCTGAAAAAATAATGGTAGGGGACTTTCGGTCAAGATGGCGGCTAGGTAAACGTGGTCTCGCGTCCTCTCACAACCACATCAAGGTTACAACTAAACTACAGAACAACCATCATTCAAAACCACCTGAAATCAAGCTGAAAGGAAGTCCTACAACTACGAAATTAAAGAAGCCGCATCGAGACTGGTAGGAGGGGCAGAGGCGGACGGGCTGGTCCCACACCCATGTGTGGCGGATAAAAATTAGGAGGACACCTCAGCTGGGAAGGTCCTCCCAGAGGACTGAGGGGTCCCCGTCCCACACCAGGCGCCCAGCTCAGGGTTCCAGTGCCAGGAAGAGAATCCCCATAACTTCTGGCTGGAAAAACCAGCGGGAACTGAGGCTGAGGTGGCAGGAGCCCCCGGCAGCTCCTCTTAAAGGGCCCACACACGGACTCACTCGGACTTGCTCCCTCCAGGCTCCAGCGTGGGGGAGGCAGCCTGAAAGACAGCAGAGTCATCTGGGGAAGAACTGAGCTGTTTGGCATTGGTGTGAAGGCTGGAGAGGCAACTTTCTCCTGGACAGACGTGCTATCAGAGGCCTTTGTTCCTTTGGTGAGCCCTTCCCTGGGCCGGCAGACGCCGCCATATCTGGGACTCCAGCTACCTGGCTCACACTGTTTGCCCCGCCCTGGTGATGCCCTGAGGGCCCCGCCCCCCCCAACTTTCAGGCCCACCCAAGCTGTTTCCAGTTGCTTTACCATAGGATTGGCCTGTCTTGGATCCTGCTTCAGGTTTTCCTAAATTCTTTCAAACAAGCAGCATCTGGTCTCAGCTAGCCCCATACCTCTCATTAAGTAATACACAGAAACAAACACAGGGAGGCAGCCAAAATAAGGAGACAAAGAAACAGGTGCCAAATGAAAGAACAGAACAAAACTCCAGGAAAAGAACTAAGTGAAATGGAGTTAAGCAACCTAACAGATGCAGAGTTCAAAATACTGCTTATAAGGATGCTCAATGGACTTAGTGAGAACCTCAGAGAACTTAGTGAGGGCCTCAAGAGCATAAAAAAGGACCAGTCAGAAATGAAGGATGCACTAACTGAAATAAAGAATAGTTTACACAGATGCAATAGTAGAGTAGGTAAATCCAAGAAGCAAACCATCAATTTGGAATATGAGGAAGCAAAAAACACCCAATCAGAACAGCAAAAAGAAAAAAGAATCCCAAAAAATGAGGATAGTGTAAGGAGCCTCTGGGACAACTTCAAGCGTGCCAACATTCGAATCTTGGGGGTGCCAGAAGGAGAAGAGAGAGAACAAGAAATCGAAAACCTATTTGAAACAATAATGGCAGAAAACTTCCCTAACTTGGTGAAGGAAACAGACATACAAGTCCAGGAAGCACAGAGAGTCCCAAACAAGATGAACCCCAAAAGGCCCACACCAAGACACATCATCATCAAAATGCAAAAGGTTCAAGACAAAGAGAGAATCTTAAAAGCAGCAAGAGAAAAGCAATTAGTTACCTACAAGGGAGTTCCCATCAGACTGTCAGCTGATTTCTCAAAAGAAACTTTGCAGGCCAGAAGGGAGTGGCAAGAAATATTCAGAGTGATGAAAAGCAAGAACCTACAACCAAGATTACTCTATCCTGCAAAGCTGTCATTTAGAATCGATGGCCATATAAAGAGTTTCCCAGACAAGGAAAAGCTAAAGGAGTTCATCACCACCAAACCATTATTATATGAAATGTTGAAGGGTCTTCTTGAAGAAAAAGATAAAAAAATATAAACAAACAAAATGGCAATAAGTACATATCTATCAACAACTGAATCTACAAACAAATGAACAAGCAGAACAGAAACATTCTCATAGATACAGAGAACTTTTGTTGGTTACCTGATGGGTGGGGGCTGGGGGGATGGGTGAAAAAGGTGAAGGGATTAAGAAGTACAAATTGCTTGTTAGACTGACAAACCTCAAAGGGAAGGGGGGGTGGGGGGGTGGGAAGAAATAAACCAAAGAACTTTTATGTATATATGCATAACCAATGGACACAGACAACAGTGTGGGGAAAGGCAGGAAAGGGGTAGGAATGGGGAGGAGGGGGTCAATGGGGGGAAAATGAGGAACATCTGTAATACATTCAACAATAAAGATAAGTTAAAATAAAAAAAAAAAGAAACACTTAAAATAAAAAATAAAAAAATAAATAAATAAAAAATAAATAAAAGCATCGCACTCACAGAAGCAGAGTAGAGTGGTGGTTGCCAGGGGCTGAGCGGTGGGGGAAATGAGATGTTGGTCAAAGGGTAGAAACACCCAGTTATCAGATGAGTAAATTCTGAGGTCTAATGTACAGTATGGTGGCTATAGTTAATGACACTGTACCATATACTTAAAGGTTGCTGTGAGTATAAAACAATAAAAACAACTTTCTCACCATAAAAAAAAAAAAAAAAAAAATAATGGTAAACAGGAAACTAGAGGAACCACTGGGGCAAGTTCCTACTGCACTCTGTAGCTGAGCTCCTGGGAGACAGAAAAGAAAGGGCTCTACCTTGGCTGCTGTCCTCCTCTGTGCTGCTGAAATCATCCTCGTAGTAGGTGTTTGAGTCAGTAGAGGCGCTGGCATCGCTGCTCATGGAGCCCTTCCTCTGACGCTGCAGGACACATGCCTAGGCAAACAGTGAGGAATGTATAACTGATTATCACAAAACCAGAGACATCCTACTCATCTCATTCACCACTTGGAAAGTTTTCTCTGTGTCTTATTCTTTTGTCTAAATCCAAGTAGTAGCTCTCCTAATAGCTCCCTCAGGACTCTCATCATTTTATCCTACAAAAGCACCCCAAAACCAGAGATAAAAACAAGAATGGAAAAAAGGGTGTTTCCATAGTGTCCTATATGTTTTTGCTTCAGCATGCCAATTGTCACAAGTCATCAAGTAGACATATGTGTCACAATGCTAATAACGGCAGCTGATTCAAATGTTTGGAATCATTTAAGAATTCCTCTCATCTTTAAAAATATTACCAAAAATTTGGCATTTATAAAGGTCACCGTATACAGTCAGTCTTACTCATTTTGAGATTATATTATATAAGGTCTTCCCAATTACCAATGGCACGACTCCACCCACCTTTCTGTAGGAAGTTGAGAGTAATGTCAACAGCAAGTTCGTCAGTGGAACAGAGTCAATCAGCCGTTGAATCCTCTGTATGGAGGTGCTCTGGGCCATAACACTCAGGACCGCAGGGGGACCGTCTGTCTCCCAACCCTGAAGGTAAACATCAAAAGACAATTAATGTTATGAGTCATCAGGAAATAACAACCTGATCTGATAGCTCAAGCTAGCTTACCCAGAAGTGGACCCAGCCATCCATATGTTGATTCCCTGGGTTAACACAATCCCCTCACCTTGTGCAGAGCCTCCACTTGCAGGTCTTGAAAAAGGGATGTTAACAGCTTGACAGCATGGTTTGCCAATATTACTGAGAGCACCCCAAATCCCTGATGCCTACACAAAGAAAAAGGGAAACACAAACCTTAAGATAACTCACAAGAAATTACAACCTTACAGTGGATCTTGCCATTTTGGGGTCCTAGACCTCTTTCAGAATCTATGAACCTTTCCCCAGGGGGAAAAAAAGGTGCACAAACATAAAAAAATCTGCATGTAATTTCAGAAGTGCACAATTTCTCTGAAGCCCATCCACAGACTGCCTAAGGATCCATAGGCTTTAGGTTCAGAACTCCAGGACTGCCCTGGCTGGTTTGGCTCAGCGGTTAGAGCGTCGGCCTGCGGTCCAGAGAGACCCGGGTTCAGTTCCCGCTAAGGGTATGTACCTCGGTTACAGTTTGTCCCCGGCGGTCGTGCAGGTGGCAGCCACTCGATGTGTCCCTTTCACATCGATATTTCTCTCTCTCTCTCTTCCTCTCTCTCCCTCCCACTCTATCTGAACCGATGTCCTCGGGTGAGGATTAAAAAAAAAAAAAGAACTCCAGGACTAGCCCCAGCTGGTGTGACTGAGTTGGTTGAATGTCATCCCGTGCACCAAAAGGTTGCCAGTTCCGGTCAGGGCACATGCCCAGGTTGTGGGTCTGATCTTCAGTCGGGGTGCATGTGGGAGGTGCCAATCGATGATTCTCTCTCACATCGATGTTTCTGTCTCTCTCTCAAATCAATAAAAATATACTTTAAAAAAGAAAAGAACTCCAGGAGAAACTTCCAAATCTTTGAAATTTTAAAATTGAAAAGAACTCCAAGACTAGAAGAAACTTCCAAATCTTTGAAATTTTAAAATTGAAACCATCAATTCAAAGCAATTGGGTCATATGAAGATGCCGACATTTAAATGGTGTTTGAACTTTGAAAAGTCATTCTTTTGAGAATAAAAGGTTACAAATTACCAACTTCTATAAAATGTTTTCTTTCTGTCCAAATGATATGACAAAGAGTTACTATATCTAATACACAATGAGCTCATGTAAGTAAGTCAATTAGAAAAAAAGGACATAAACAGCAAAGACAAAACAGACACAGGCAGTTTACAAAAGAAGAAACAAAAATGACCAATACATATGTGAAAAGGACCACAATCATACTAGCAATCAAAGATCTACAAGTAAGACCAATATAGTAACATCTTTTACTTCTCATGTTAGCAAACATGAAGACTAATGATACCGTCAAAGAGGACATGGGGAAATGGGCACATGCACACATGGCTGGTGGGAATGCAAACAAGAGCAGCTTGGGAAAACGTTTCCAATTTCTAAAACAGTACGCCCTTTGGCCTAAAACATTATAATTCTAGGAATTTACCCCAAGGGGATAATTAAATAAGTTCACAAAGATTTATGTTTTAGAAGGTTAAATAAAGCATAGTTTATCAAAATAAGAAACTTGGAACAATCTGAGTGTTTAATAAGGTAATCAGTTAACTATGGTATATTTATATAGTAGAATACTGTCAGCCATTAAAAACTTACATACATAGTTTGTTCACTGAAAAGATGTCAACAATACTTCATAACAGTTATCAATGTTTGTAAACATATTTTATATGTGCACACAGAAAGATGTCTGGTAGCCCGGCCGGTGTGGCTCAGTGGATTGAGCATTGTCCCATGGACTGAGAGGTCCCGGTTCAATTCCCAGTCAGGGCACATGCCTGGGTTGCGGGCTCGATCCCCCGTAGGGAGTATGCATGAGGCAGCTGATGGATGTTTCTCTCTCATATCAATGTTTCTATCTCTCTCTCCTTTCCTCTCTAAAACAATCAATGAAAACATTAAAATAAAAAGAATGTCTGGTCCTGGCCGGTTCGGCTCAGCGGTTGGAGCGTTGGCCTGCAGACCAGAGAGTCCTGGGTTCGGTTCCCACTAGGGGCACGTACCAAAAAAGAATGTCTGGTAGAATGTTTACCAATTTGGGTGATTTTTTTTCTTATGATTTGTAGCTTATAAAATGTATATATACTATTTTTAAACCCCAAGAAACAACAGCCACTTTTAAAATGTAACTGCTGTTTCTAAGAATATAGGTACTCTCCTATATTCTTAGGAGAATTTTGGCATTCTCCCATTTCCCTTTACAATACCAAGAGTGAAGATAAACTCACAATATCACAAACAACTCTTTTCTCTGGAATGCACTTACCTTCCTACTTTGCCTAGTATCTACTGTCATGTGTGGCTTAGCAATGGGGCTGTGTTCTGAGAAATGTACTTTCATCATTGTATGAACATCAGAGTGCACTTACACAATGCAGATGATCCAGACTACAACACACCTAGGCTATATGGTATACCACCATCGTATAAGCAGTCTGTTGTTGTCAAATATCATTATGCAGTGTATGACTGCACTGCCAACCATCCCAATGAATATTTCACAACTATTCCTCAGGGAAGCCTGCCTTGATTTTTCTGACCAAGGTCAAATGTCCCTATTACAATACACTCATTATACAATTTGACATATATTCGCATAAATATCAACTTTATATCTCTTGGGAATGTGTCTATTTTTTGTAATCAAAGCATTCCTGACTAACACAGAGCTTGGGACAGAGAAGGTACTCAGTGAATAATGTGTTGAATGAGGTCCAGAATTTGACTTCCTCCTTGAATTCCATACTCATATATCCTACCTACTACCTACTCAACATCTCACATAGAGGTCTGACAGTCATCTCAAACTCAGTATGGACAAGATTAAATTATTTAGTTCTTCTCCTTCGTGCCTCCTAATCCACTCCAAAGCTGGTGTTCCCTAGCTCAGTAAATTACAGAACTCAGTTTTACTCATACCAAAAAATTTTGATATCATATTTTGCACACTCAACATCCAAGCCATCAGCAAATCCTATCAGCTATACCTTCAAAACATAACCCCATTTGACCTCTTCCCCACCTTTATCACCACCACCCTATTCCAACCCCCCTTCCTTTATCATTTGAAGTAATGCATTAGCTTCCTAACTAACTGTTCTGCTTCCTTCTTGTCTAATGACCCTGCAGTCTGTTCTCCATACAGAAGCTGGATTCTCAAATCACTAATAAATCAGGTCACACCACTCCCATTGAAAACCTCTTACACCTATAGATTACACTTGGTCCTAGGTGACTTGCCCCTGGCTACCTCTCTTATCTAATTCTCTAGCACTCTCCCTCCTCAATTTCTCCGATCTAGCCATACTGAACTTGTTGAGCCTCAAAAATGCCAAATCATACTTCCAGCTCAAAAAATAATTGCATGGCTCACTCTGTCACTGCACATACATTCTCTACACCTCATCTTCAGAGCTCTTTCCTGACCATCCTAACTAAAATAACAGCTTGTCACTCTCTAGCCCCTTGCTCTGGCTTATTTTTCTTCACAACACTCATTTATAATAATCTATTATGAACTTAGTACATTTGTTCACTGTTGTTCAGTTAGAATATAAACTATATAAAAGCAAGGACATTGCTTTGACTGTGCTATATTCTCAATGAATAGAGCCTAGTGTATGGTTGGGACTGAGTGAATAAGTAAAATCCAGAAATGCCTGGGCTCAGAAAACAAAACCTTGAACAGCACAGAAGCCATATCTCTAAATCCTTTCCTAGCAAGCAGGGCTTAATGACCAGGTTTCATCAGAACAGGAGCAAATGTTTTAGGAAGCAAGCCAGGAAGACCCGACAGAATCCTCGCTTTATAGGTAAACATGCAAGTTGAGTAATCACCTCCAAACCAACCGAGCACATTATACAAAAGCATTTTTTTCCTGATTTGAACCTCATAAAAATCCTAAAATATATATTACATAGATATTTTTTCCTTCTTACAGATGAGGAAACTAGAGAAAATGAGTGATTTATGCAAAATCACACAGCTACGATGTAGAGATAACAGAGACTATGATTATCATCTTAGTTGTTCAATTCAACTGGGTATGGAGGCAAATTTTTCTATTGATGTGGAGATGAGAAGAGTTAAACTAGCCCCCATCAATAGAAAATGTCAAGGAAACAAAACAAAACAAAGCAAGAGTGGCAACCATGTGGACACATACCCTTTTCCAGGCCCCAGTTTAGGAGAGCCCACGCCCTCTTTTGTACGAGAAAGGATGTCTCTGACTCGGAGTGCAGCCAGTGGATCTTTCTCTTTCCCCTTATCAGCCAAGGCAGTAGGACTGAGGTTCAATATGAGGAAAAGGCTGTTTAACAAGCACCAGGCACCCAGCAACTGGAAGTTCTGATAATGCTGTTGAAAAAGGCATAAGAGACACCTGAAACTAATACAATATTGAATGTCAACGTAATTGAAAAATAAATAAGAAAAAGGCACAAAAGAAAAACATGAACATTGACATCTTATAGGCTACAAGACAGGAATACTAGAGGCTACAAGACTGGAACGTAGCAGAGACATGCTTCTTACCTCACCACCAGCCCGGCGAGAACTGCAGATTGCTTGTCCAATCATGTCATAGATTTCAAGCTGTCCAATATCAAACATACACAGAAATCTGAGCAAGCTGACATATTTCATTATAAATGCTAACTCCTACCTAATTAATTTAGCTTCAAAAGTTAAATATCCTCAAGTCACTTTCCAATGATACAATTCCATCATACGTTCCTTCATCTTCACATGGCATTGGCTTCCTCTTTTCACTCAGCTCACATGTCACCTCAGAGGTGTTCCCTCCACCCATTCTAAAGCAACACAACCAGGCCCAACACACCCAGATCACTTTCTATCACATTTATTCATCCTATACATGTATCACTATCTGAAATTACCTTATGTATTGTATGTCTCCATTAAAAGTACACTGACACACAGCAAGCCCTCAGATATATATGCTGATAGAATGACTCATCTTTTACAAGGTCCACTGTCACCACAACATTGTAGTATTTTCTGTAGGGTCAAGCAATCCGGCATATAAACAAACTGAATGCCTATCTCTTAGACCTACTTCCCAAGGGGAAAGGGTATGAAGAGTACTCCATGTCCTTTCCTCTATCAAGAATGTGGAACTTGCCCTGGCCGGTTTGGCTCAGCGGTTAGAGCGTCGGCCTGCGGTCCAGAGAGATCCGGGTTTGGTTCCCGCTAGGGGCACGTATCTCGGTTGCGGTTTGTCCCCGGCCCTGGTTGGTCATGCGGGTGGCAGCCACTCGATGTGTCCCTTTCACGTCGATGTTTCCCTCTCTCCCTCCCACTCTATCTGAACAAAAAATGGAAAAATGTCCTCGGGTGAAGATAAAAAAAAAAAGAATGTGGAACTTGCCATATTCTCTCATTTGAACAGTCAAGGCACTCGCATCCCCAGAGGGGTGACTTACACATTTCTGGACAATCGTAGCTGCATCACTCTCATAGTCTTCTTCTTTGGAGCTCGTGGACCCTGTCCGCACTTGCTGAGCACTACCCACATGAAGGATGGCCATACAGGTTGCCACACTCACACCTGAAAAGAAAAGATGCACAGATTCCAATCATGGCATGGTACCAAGAATCCACCAAAACTGAAACAAAAACACAACCCACTCACAAGCAATTCAATGATTCGATTCCTGAAAGTAAATTCCATAAGGGCAAGACTAAACATAGCCTTACCATATAATCCAGCAATCACACTCTAAGGTATTTACCTATGTAAGTAGAAAACTGCTAACCACACAAAAACTACACACGTACATTTATGGTAGCTTTATTCATAATTGCCAAGAAATAGAAGCAATCAAGATGTCCTTCAGAAGGTAAATGGATAAACAATCTGTGTACATATACAAGGAATATTATTCAGCAATAAAAAAAGATGAGCTAGCCCTGGCTTGTGTGGCTCAGTGGTTGGAGCATTGGCCTGTGGACCAAAGGGTCCCAGGTTTGATTCCAACCCCCATCCCCACCCCAGTAGGGGTGCATGCAGGAGGCAATCAATCAATGTTTTTTTTTCTCTCTCTCTCTCCCTTCCACCCTTTCTGAAAATCAATGGGAAAAAAATCCTCAGGTGAGGATTTAAAAAAAGAGAGAAATGAGCTGTCAAGCCACAAGAAGACATGGAGGAAACCTAAATGCATATTCTAAGCAAAAAAAGCCAGTCTGAAAAGACTACATACTATGTAGTTGATTCTAACTATATGACACTCTGGAAAAGGGAAAACTGTGGACACAATAAAAACATCAGTGGTTATTAGAGGTTGGGGATGACGATAGGGGAGAGGCATTACTAGGTGGAGCATGGGGGATTTTTAGGGCAGTAAAACTATTCTGTATGATACAATGATAATGGATATATAATATATGCATCTATTAAAAAAAAACACACAACTGTACAACACAAAAAGGGAGCCCTAGTCTAAACTATGAACTTCAGTTAATAATAATATGTCGATATTGGTGCACCAATCATAACAAACGTATCATATTATTATAATATGTTAATAGGGGAAAGTGTGTACGGGGAAGGAAAGGTATATGGAAACTGTACAATCTGCTCAAGTTTTCGGTATACCTAAAACTAATTTAAAAATAAAACCTATTGCTCTGGCCAGTGAGGCTCAGTTAGGCACCGATCCGTGCACGGAAAGATTGCCAGTTCAATTCCAATCAGGGCACACACTGGAGTTTCAGGCTAGATTCCCCAGTAGGGGGCATGCAGGAGGCAACTGACTGATGTTTCATTCTCACATCAATGTTTCTCTCTCTTCCTCCCTCCTTCCTTTCACTCTAAAAATCAATTTTAAAATATTATATAAATACATAAAATCTACTAATTTTAAAATATATTTTTAATAATTTTTTAATTTTTTTAAGATTATAGAAGAAAAATCCCACATTTAGTTTTTCTGGAAGACATCAAGGACAAATCCCTTTCTTTAAATCTAACCCCAAGTGATAAAATTTCAACAAACCAAAACTGGGATCTTTACTCCAACTAGAATTTTTAAAAAGTCTTTAATCCTGCCCAGCCAGTATGGCCCAGTGGTTGAACATTGACCCATGCACCAAGAGGTCACTGGTTCAATTCCAGGTCAGGGCACATGCCCAGGTTTTGGGCCACATTCCAGTGGGGGGCATGCAGGAGGTGGCCGATCAATGTTCTCTCTCATTGATGTTTCTATCTCTCTTTCCCTCTCCCTTCCTCTCTAAAAATCAAAAAAAAGAAGAAAGAAAAAAAAAAACTTTTTAAAATCTTTTTTTTTTTTGGTATGTGCCCCTAGCGGGAACCGAACCCGGGACTCTCTGGTCCGCAGGCTGACGCTCCAACTGCTGAGCCAAACCGGCCAGGGCACTTTTTAAAATCTTTAATCCTTACTGACTAAACACACTGAGATCCATGTGATTCAAGAAATTCCCTGAAAATTGATATTAATAAACTCCAAATTTAAAAATGCAAAAATCGCCCAGCCAGTGTGGCTCAGTGGTTGAGCATCAACCCATGCACCAAGAGGTCGCCGGTTCGATTCCTGGTTAGGGCACATGCCCATGTTGTGGGCCCAATCCCCAGTAGGGGGCATGCTGGAGGTGGACAATTGATGTTTTCTCTCATTGATGTTTCTATCTCTCCCTCTCCCTTTCTAAAAATCAATAAAGAAAAAAAATTTTTACTAAAAATACAAAGATCAGAGGTAGAGGACTAGGAAATAAACACTGGAAATGGGCTTGGAGAGAGCTCACAATCACATGCATCCTTAGCTTTCTATTCCTACTGCTTGCTGCTCTAGCTTAGGCCATTAGTGTGTTCTTGCCTGAATAACTGCAAATTCCTCCTAACAAATCTTCCTGCCTCTAATAATTCCCCATACCAAAATATCCTGCATACTACTGCTTGAATGTTCTTCCTACAATATAGCTCAGATCATAGCACACTTCAAAATCTTTAATGGTCTCTACTAGAGGATGTGGATCCAAACGATTTGGACCGCATTTCTAAGCCCTCTGTGATTGGGGCCTACTTTCCTTGCAGCTGTAACTCACTAATCAACATACACACACACACACACCCCAGTATGTTCCCCAAGCTCTAGAATACTTTTGGTCCTGCTTCTGCCTCTGTCTAGGGATAGCCAAGCTTAAATCCTACCTGCCCTAAAGATACATTAACAGAACTCAGTTCCTTCATGACTATTGCCTTTAGTGGAAAGTGCCTTTATCTTTAGATTCCTATTTGCACAGAGATGTTCAAAACAAGCTGTTAAAGAATGTAGGAAGATGACCAGCTTCAGCAATTTCTTGGTGCCCGCAAAGTCAGGTTTCCAAGACTGTTCAAAACCTCACTTACAGAACTAAGTAAACATCAGAAATTGTTATACTTCCAAGACATCCCAGGGCTATGATATTTAAAACCAAGAGCTAAAAAGTTGTGGTAACAATAACTTAAAAGGGAGTAAACACCAGCTGTCAGGTCCCATTTCCAAGACAGTGTGATCAAGAGGAAGAAAGGGGATTTTGTAGAAGCATGAAGAATAACATTCATTGTATTTATCAATATAAACAGATACTACCTGTTCTACAAAACCTTCCTCAAACCTGCTCCCACAGCAAGACTCAATCTCCCCTTCTTTGTGTGTGCCCCCAGTATACTACACTTCTCTTATTGCCTTTTGGCATCTCCTGTTTTATATTATACCATGCTCGGGTATAGGCTCATTCAGGGCAGGGATTACATACTATTCACCTCAATAACCCAACAGCACTTGGCATTTTGCTTTTCTTTTTTTTATTTATTTTTGGTACATGCCCCTAGCAGGAACCGAACCCGGAACTCTCTGGTCCACAGGCTGATGCTCCAACCGCTGAGCCAAACCGGCCAGGGCTAAATTTTGCTTTTCATACAGTAGACACTTACTATCTGCACACACTATGAAATCAAATATGTACTTAACACAATGCTACCTGTTAAATAATAGGACAACTTACAAGATTCCTATTAAGACTTCATTTCACTTAAAAAGGATATTAGATGAACATTGGGGGAAGGAAGTAAGCAAAAGTAAAGGGAGTATACTCAGAAGGATTTCATGTACCTGTGCTTGACTGAGAAAGGGAGATCAGACATAATAACTTCTCACCTGCATATAGACAACTCAGGCTGAGGACTGTCACATCTTGCAGACGAGAGGGACTGAGAGGTTCCAACACAGGTAGAGAAAGGGTATCTAATGCCATGGTTACATCGATCACCAGTGAATGAAAACTGAAACATAACAGAAAAGAGGAACAAAAGTATCTCTTTGAATCACTTGCTTCTATAATCTAAAAGCAGGCATACCATAAAAACTAAACAGTTTATATCTCTTTTTGAGAAAAGCATTAGAATATAAAGTATATGTCCCCTGGAGCACCTTACCCATTACGAACAGCAGTGGCATCTGCTACTGTTGCAGGCATGATGAAGAAGGAATTGGCCAACACTGCATCTTGAAACCGATTGATGTAGCGTAGGAAATATGGCAGGTTCAGACAGACACGCAGTAGCTTCTCTGAGCCACCTGAATTAATGAAAAGGCTTGATGTTACAAACAAGCTTCTGTCTGCTATTTGATTCTTTTCCACTTAAGGAATTTTTGAAAGTAAAGAAACCAGCAGAGGAACCAGCTTTCTGATAACAATTAAGAGTCTTACCAAGCTCTTGAAGACTAGACACATTCTGAGCTATGAACACATTCTTGGTTTTGATAGCAGAAGCTTGATCTGTGGATGACTGCTCATCATTTTCTCCTTCCACCTGAAGAGAAACAAAGAATGTGAAAGGCCTATCAAGATACTATTGTCTGTTGACTGCTGACCCGGAGTTCAGAACCAAACCAACTGTTCACACAAAGTAGCAACTCCATGGACACTCTTCAGACTCCCCAGTTAATGAGATTCCTCTCTAATGTTGGGGAAATTAACTTGTTGGGGAAAATATATAGCTTTAAAATATATATATATGTAATATATGTATATCCTGCAACTAATACAGAGTGATGCCTTTTACAAAAAAACATGCTCTTTACATGTTTATTTACATTGAGAAATGTTAGAAAATGGTCATCAAAATAATAATAACTGGACAGAAGGAGCTGGGGTGAGTTTTAGTTTGTTTTTGTTTTTTTGTATTCTTCAACTTTTTTTCTACCATAGGCAGGTACATCATCTTATATCACAAATGTCAAATATGTCTGTTACTTATTTTTTTTTAGTATTATTGTCTTAACAAGAACATTTGGCTGAAGTAACTCACCGGAGTCTGTGGGCCTACAGGTGGTGATGCTATAGTTCTAGGGTTGAAAACTGACGTCAGCTGGTTCAAAAAATTCATCTGTACCTCCTTCTGCCTCAGCTCTGGGCTTACTGGTGAGGCCAGCTCTTTCTGATCTTCCACTGTAAAATACAAAAGCAAAAAGAGGGATGAGAAGAGTGCCACTAGAAAGCAAAACAGGAAATAGCTGGCCAGGGAAGTGGCCAAGTAACCAGGAACACTCACCATCTGAGAGTGTCTTCACTGTTTGTGGCAGCTTGGCCGATTTCATCATTGCTGTAAATGTGATAATTTCAGTTCTGTCTAATCGGCTACAGCCAGTGCACAGGCCCTTGATGAGGAGAATCAAGTGTTTCTGAAAAGAAAACAAATTCAAATATGTCTTTTAGAAGATCCTACTTTTTTGAGACTTCTAAATAGCACAGAACCAAATCTAGGTTCCTACCAAGAACTGCAAAATCTTGGGGAAAAACACCAAAGTAGAGATCACAAACTGATGGTCCTCTGACCATATCTAGCTTGCAGATTTGTCTTACTCTTCTCACAATGTTCTTGGTTTTTAATTCGAAGTTAATGCTAACTTTTTAAAACATGGAAGGTTTAAAATACAAATCCAGATTTCTTACCTCTCTAAATAATTCACAAGACATAGCAATAAGCCTTTGAGGCTCTACTGCCACATGGCAACAGTGAGCTAGAGCCAAACAGTGATTGGCCCCTTTATAGCTGGGTCATGCACCCATTTTGACTGGCATACTTTACTCATTTTATGTTACTTGCCTGGCCTTGTAGGCATGAACTGGAATCCCCTTGAAAAAGCCTCTGCAGTCCTCTATACCACAGATGGAAAACCACAGCCCCGATTCAGCCCACTGCCTGTTTTTGTAAATAAAGTTTACTGGACCACAATTATGCTCATTCATTTACGTAGTGTCTATGGCTGTTTTCACACCACAAAGGCAGAGACTAGTTGCAACAGGACTCGATGGTCAGCAAATTATTTACTATCTGGCCTATTACAGGAGAAGTTTACCAACTCCTGCTCTATACCACCCCTTCTCCATCATTCCACTAGTCAGCCACAATCCTACCACAAAATAAGAGCCAGAAATGGGCCCATCACTCTCACCTGGGACACAGCACAAGCCTCATCTGGATTCTCCAGGCGTAGGAGAGAGAACTCAATCAGGACTTTACAGGCTGCTGCCACCGACTGAAGTTGGTTCCGGGGAACTGAGAAAGTAATAAGCTTTACTTAACCTCAAACTTCTGTAACTCACTTCAGCCTCACAGTCAATATATCACACAAAACATGTATTGAACTCCATATATCCAACATTTCCAATATTTCCATGATAATTACCCAGAAAAACAACCCAAGGGGGCAAACAAAGGCATCTTGCATTGATAACCATCAACTGCTTACAAATCAATTTATCTTACATATACTAGAAATGAAGATAATTATAATAAGAAATACAAGTAGTGCCAAGAACTGCAAGTATATTAACTCAATCCTTAAACCAATTCTATGAGGTTGGTATTATTGTCTTCTGCTCTCCCTCCTTTTTTTTTTTTTTTAACAGACAACCATAGAGAGGTTAAATGGCTTGCCCACAGTCACACAGCTAGAGTCAAATTCAGGAAGTCTGGCTCTAGAGTTCACGCCCATAACCACTAGATTATACTACCTCTTTTTTCCCATAGTTATTCTAAATGCCTTTTTGCAAGGGGTTTACTACAAAAGTTTCTTCAAGATAAAAGTCATTCTTTCACCAGTAGCCAGTGCCTATAATAAACAGCACTGAACACTAAAAGCTTACTCAGCAACCCTGTAGCTTCCTTTCACTTTACTTGCTTAAAAACTATTTAAGTAAACAAATCATTACAATTTTTCAGAACTATATGAGTTAGGATTTTAAAAACCCAAAAGTGCAAAAATTCAGAAATAGTAGAAAATAAGAGCTTAGTCACTTTTTGAGTAGAAATTTTTAAAAGATGGGGAATTGAAGTAGAAATCTTTTCAAATAACAGAGGACACAAAAGAAGAATTCACTTTCTCACCAAAACCCAGTAAGGAATAGAGCCTTGGTTACTGGCTGCTAAGCCCAGTTTGGGATCCACCTATACCCCCAACCACCTCAGAAATTAACACACTAGTAATTACATTTAAGAAATCAATAAAATGCTTCTGATTAAGAAGGCAAGGAAGCCCTGGCCAGTTTGGCTCAGCAGTTAGAGTGTCGGCCTGCGGACCAAAGAGTCGTGGGTTCAATTCCGGTCAAGGGCATGTACCTCGGTTACGGTTCGAGCCCCGGCCCTGGCTGGGGTCGTGCAGGAGGCAACCAATTGATGTCTCTCTCTCACATGGATGTTTTTTTCTCTCTCTCTCTCTTTCTCCCTCCCTCCCACTCTAAAAATCAATGAGAAAATATCCTCAAGTGAGGATTAAAAAGAAGAAGGCAAGGAAGGTTAACTTAATAAGATATGAAACAGGGGTCGAAATAAAGTATCATTTAAATCCCTCTTGGTTGGCCTAGGTAAAGAACTCCCAGAGCCTTATCACACTGACGGCTGTCCCCACTTGCGTGAACAGGTCAGAAGTGCTAAAATACAGACTTCATTAGCAACTTGTTCAGGCACCCTAACAGGAAGATACACAATCCCTATTCACAAGCCCTCAGACGAGAGTGACAAGAGTGGAATACTTACTGAGGCTGCAAACTGTTGTAATATAGTGTGTAGAAAGTGCAACAAAAGATGAGTAGAATGGCTCGTACTGCTTCTCGTGGTGCAGGATTTCTGATTCACTACAAAGAAAATAATTCGGCCAAGATTTATTTAGTGCTTACTATATGCCAAATACCCTACCCATTCATTTATAGGCATTGTCTTACCTAATCCTTGTAGCAACCCTACTTGGAAGGCACTGTTATCATCCCTATATTCAAGACTGAGAATGTGAAGCTTAGAGAATTAAAACTAAGTACCTTGTCCAAGGTATCTGGCTTAGTGAATGGCAAAGGCTAATGGAAATACAAGTAAAAACATAACAGGATACCATTTTGTCCTTTATTACTGATTACAAAGACCAAAATCTAACACCACCATGTGCTGGCCAAAAGGTAGACCAAAGCACTTAAAATACTACTGCAGGAATACAGATTACAGTGACCCCTTCTGAAGACCAAACAAGGCTAGTCCATAATGTAATAACTTTATTAATTTATTTTTTTATTTTGTATCCTCACCCGAGGACATTTTTGCATTTATCTTCAGATAGAGCGGGAGGAAGAGAGAGAGAGAGAAATATCGATGTGAGAGAGACACATCGATTGGCTGCCACCCGCACAACCCCAACTGGGGCCAGGGACGAACCACAACCGAAGTACATGCCCTTAGTGGGAATCGAACCCGGGACTCTCTGGTCCACGGGCCGACACTCTAACCACTGAGCAAAACCGGCCAGGGCACATAATGTAATAACTTTAAAACAATCAGTAACTCAAGGGAGGAAATCATATAATTGGTTCCAAAATTCACTAGGTACTAGAATTTTTCTCAACCCCATGCCCCTTCCTGCTAGATTACAACTAGATCACAATAAATTCAGTGATTTTATTTTTTAATCTTCACCAGAGGATATATTTTTTTATTGACTTTGAGAGAGAAACATCAATGTGAGAGAGAAATATCGATCCATTGCCTCCCGTATGCTCCCCTAATGGGAATCAAACCCGCAACCTGGGTATGTGGCCTGACTGGCAATCGAACCAGCAACACTTTGGTATACAGGATGATGATCCAACCAACTGAGCCACCTGGCCAGGGCACAAATTCAGTGATTTTTAACCACATCCCTGATCTTTGGCTGAAGAAATGCCCTCTTCTGTGAAAGTGTGGAGCCCAACTAGGTCTAAAGGCTGGATACATTTATATCATTCTATCAAATCAAATGCTAATCCACAATCCAGGAAACAAGAAGGCAAAGAAAAGACTAAAATGTATCTTATTAAATGGAAAAAGCAGAGCAATGTGGTTACATAGTTTCCTTGATGAGTTAATTCTCTAACCAGAAGTATCAGCCTAGGAAGAGAAATGTAAACAGTAAAAATTCTATCCACTTGCAAAATTAACACAGGAGCCAAAAAGACAAGTTGAAGATTTGGAAGGTGCCAATATGAATGATGAATCGCCTCAAATAGCACTTAAGAGTCTAGCATTGCAAACACTTTGCTATTTGGGGATTAATCATGAAAAAATGGGTATCAAAGATGAGTTCCTTATCTTGTACCAACTCCTTCACCAAGAAAAAATATTTTTGGAACACTTACGACGTACAAGGATCTTCCTGCCCACCAATGACCATTTCTCCCTATTTGTCAGATTAACAAAAAGGGGGAAACAAAAACCTTTAAACCAAGTAGCATTCAAAGTTTCTAGTGACCATCACATTGATAAGGGTCATATTACATTCAGCAGAAAACTCCCTACTAAATACCCTTGCTTCTACATTTACGTAGTTGTTCCTTCATGTCCATCTGTATACTTTCTGATTCATTATTCTACAGTTTTTCCACCCCATAATTTGATGTATTTTACTGAGTTGCTGACCTTCTCTGCTTTATTTCAAACTTCAGAGCTGCTCACCCCCACGTTTTTCTGTTGAATAGGTTTATCAAAACTAAGAGAAAAACTGCCCACTCAAAGAATGAACTTACTCTGTTGCTTTCATTCCTAATCAATGAAACAGATCCAAAATATAGGAATAAACTTATTTAATTGCCTGGTTCAATGTTGCCCCATTATGATTTAATAAACCCTACTTCCGGCCCTAGAAAAACACAATTGCCTTGTTCCAATAAAGAAACAAGATTGTACTTTGGATCCCCTGGCAGTGGGCAAGGAGACACATGATTAGTGGTGTTGTTCTTATATCACTCAGGGGCTAAGCAGACGTCCAGTCCTTAGTTCATTCTAGCTTGATGCCTGTGTTAGTGGCCAGAGTTGTTTCATTCCTGGAGCACATTTTTAAAAAAATAAAAGAAAAAAGGCACTTTGGGGAAAGATGGACATTGGCATGGGGGAATAGAGCAGTCTTTTTTTTTTTAGAATTTTAAAAAATAGTTTTGTTCATCCTCACTGGAGGATATTTTTTCCATTGATTTTTAGAGAGAGTGGAGGGGAGGGGAGAGGAGGAAAGAGAAAGATGGCAAAGAGAAAAACATCGATGTGAGAGAGACACATTGATTGGCTGCCTCCTGTACATGCCCCAGGTCAGGCCAGGAATCAAACCTGCAACCCAGATATGTGTCCTTGACCGGGAATCGAACCCACAACTCTCCAGTACTTGGGCTGATGCTTTAACCACTGAGCCACGCCAGCCAGGGCAAACTGGAGCAGTCTTGAGCTCCACTTACAATTTGCTTAAGGCAAACTAAAGCTAAACCTAGGGGAAATTAGGTTTTTTTAATCCTCACCCAAGATTATTTTTCCACTGATTTTTTAAAATATATATAGAGAGTGGGAGGGAAGAAGACAGAGAGAGAAACATTGATATGAGAGAGACACATCGATTGGTTGAAACCTGTATGACCCTGACCAGGAGGACCAGGAATCAAACCTGCAACCAAGGTACATGCCCTTAACTGGGAATGGAACCCGCAACTCTTTGGTCTGCTGGCTGATGCTCTAACTGCTGAGCCAAACCAGCCAGATGGGAAATTCATTTTAAAACCACTTGAAAAAGGGAGTAGACATGTGGTCAATAACAATGTCATATCTCTTGATTTTAAAGAAGTTACCTAGTAAAATGTACTGCCATACTTCCTGACCCCACCCTCGTTCCCCAAGAATCTGATGGAAACCAAGACACCAAAGGATGCAAAGATATGAAAGGAAAAAAAAGGGGGATAAAGGCAAGAAGTTAGGTAGGAAGGGGAAGAATGAAGAAATTGAAGGCAAATATAACACAGAGGAAGAAAAATAAAGAGACTTTAAAAATATATCTCTCCTCTGGGCAGTCAGGCTATCTTCCTCAAACATCTGATCTGCTTTTTCTAACTTTGCAACAGCAGCATACAAAATAAATGTGAATACATAGGGGAATAGCAGCTAAGCAGCCAGGTCAGAGAAATCTACTTTGACATGTAAGTAAAAAAGAACTGGAAAGGTCTGGAAATATGTAGCTTTTTTAAGGAAGAGGCAGAAATCTGAGAGGGCAAAATAAAAGATGAAAGATTCACCTTACTTCTCCCTCTTAGACAACATACTATTCAAATCTTTTGGAGAAACTGTGGAAACTCCATAAACCCCTTCCAGCGCATCAGAACCATAAACTCCCAAGTGTAGAATCCTTTATGCTTACTTGTTTCATGATACTTACAATAATGAGACAAACAAGCATAATGAATTCATTAATGAATTATATTTTAAAATAGTATATGTTTATTGAACATCTGCTGTGTGCCACAGAGTTTAATACATATTAACCAAAGAACTGGAAGCTTTCAGGTATGTCCCTCACATTCTTGACAAACCTATGGTGAATGTAACGCTAAGACAGGGAAACATGAACTAGTACCAGAACTAATCTCACAATTATATTCCATCATTTGGTGGTGGGCTTTTTTTTCTATAGGTCAATCACAAACTTATATCCTAAAGAATATAAATTCAAAAGATCATGGCATTAGTGCATCCCTTTCTCCCTTTCAATATTTTTAGGAAATGGTCCAGCTGGTGTGGCTCAGTGGTTGAGCAATGACCCATGTACCAAGAGGTTGCCGGTTCGATTCCTGGTCAGGGCACATTCCCAGGTTGTGGGCCAAATCCCTAGTGGGAGGCATGCAGAAGGTGGCCAATCGATGTTCTCTCTCATCAATGTTTCTCTCTCTCTCTCCCTCTCCCTTCCTCTCTCTCTAAAATCAATAAAGAAATAAAATTTAAAAGAAAAGAAAGATTTTTAGGAAATGACTGTGCATTATCTAATGTGGCTGTTGCAACAGCTTCTGTCTTCCCAAGTAAGTCTCTCTGGCCTAAATTTTATCAAATAACTGGGAGGCAGAGACTCAAAGAGGCTAATCATTATCACTAAGGAGGCCAGGACAGCCTAGGAAGGACTGGCTTAGGGGAAAGAGGCAATTTCTTTTTGTAATCTACAAAGAGTCAATCAAATTATTTGGTGACAGCCATGCTCACCACCATATATCGCACAGAGTTAAGAAAGGAACTCTGTATTTGATATTAAGACTTAAAAAATTTTATTAAAACATAAGACTACACTCAGCAATTATACTAATTAATTCCACAACATGTGCTCCATTAAGTTAGTTCTAGCTCCATTTCTGGTCTGGAAAAGTAATAGTGCTTAGACTTTCAATCTTTGCTACTAAAAGACATACTAGCAACAGGCAGTAGAAATAAAAATAGCACCCCTTTAAGTAAACTCAGATATCTTTTTCTTTTAAAAATCTAATGATACTTTTGAGAGTACCTTCCCAATTTCTCCATGCTAATCTATTCTTCCTTTGTTTCAGTTTGGTTACCAAGGCAAACTTAACAGGGTCAGGACCTAGGAATTTTTTTACCTACCTTTCTTCTAACTCAAAGGTCAATTCCAACTAAAAAAGTATGAAAGAACAGGGACAGAAGACAGAATAGTGAATTACTGAGCAGTCTCTTAAAACATTTGTCATCATTCCCAATAGCAAAAAAAAAAAAAAAAAAAAAAAAGAGGAGGAATTTGATGGGTTAATAGGCTACCAGATAGAAAGTAAGAACTGGCATGATAGAACCAGGATATCAAAAAGGGAAGCAAAAAGTAGCAGATTGCAAAAGAGAAATAGAAGGTCCCTGGAGGCAAGGAAGAAAAGCATAGCAGACATAATAGAAAGAAGCACAGGAACTCTGGCCGGTTTTGCTCAGTGGTTAGAGTGTCAGCCCATGGACCAAAGGGTCAAGGGTTCAATTCCTGGTCAAGGACACATTACCTGGGTTGCAGGTTCCATCCCCCAGTCCCTGTCGGAGTCGTGCAAGAGGCAACTGCAAGTGATCGATGTGTCTCTCTCCAATTGATGTTTCTCTCTCTCTCTTTCCCTCCCTCCCTTCCTCTCTCTCTAAATATCAATGGAAAAATATCCTCAGGTGAGGATTAACAACAACAAAAAAGAAACACAGGAACTGTAGAAGATGGAAGCAGCAACCACAGAAGTAAAGTAGCAGCCTAGGCATCTAAACGAAGCCCACCACAGCATCTGATCTGGTCTTATACGTAGTGATCACAACTTGATATTCAAGAAATACTTCCATAATTCTGACATCCTTATTTCATTTTCTTTGAAAGGCAAATAAAACTTGAGAAACACAATACTGATAGCACAGTGCTAATTTTTGTGCTCCAAATCAGGGGTTGACAAACTATGGCATGCAGGCTAAATCCAGCCAACCACCTGTTTACACAGTCCACATTTAAGAACGGTTTTTGTGGAATCTAATGAACAAAATAAACTAACAAATAAAATAGAAACAGATTCATAGATACAGAGAACAGACTGACAACTGTCAGAGGGGAGGAGGGGTTGTGGCACTGGGTGAAAAAGGTGAAGGGATTAAGCAAAACAACAACAACAAAACTGATAGACACAGACAACAGCATGGTGGTTAACAGAGGGAAAAGGGGGCGGTGGTGTGGGGGGCAGTAGAAGAAGGTAAAGGAAGGATAAATGGTGATGGAAAGAGACTTGACTTTGGGTGGTGAACACACACTACAATATACAGATGATGTTTTATAGAACTGTATGCTTGAAACCTATATAACTTTATTCATCAATGTCACCCCAATAAATTCAATAAAAAATGTTTTAAAGAGCCCTGGCCAGTTTGGTTCAGCAGTTAGAGCGTCGGCCCGCAGACCAGAGTCCTGGGTTCGGTTGCCGCTAAGGGCACATACCTCGGTTGCAGTTTGTCCCCTGTTGGGGTCGTGTGGGTGGCAACCAGTCCATGTATCTCTCTCACATCGATGTTTCTCTCTCTCCTTTCCTCCCTCTCTCCCTCCCGCTCCATCTGATGATAAATGCAAAAATGTCCTCAGGTGAGGATAAAAAAAAAAAAATGTTTTAAAGAATGATTTTTACACTTATTAATGGCTGAAAAAAATCAAAGAATAATATTCGATAACATGAAATTCACACTGCAGTGTCCACAAGTAAGATTTTGGAACACAGCCACACCCATACAGTGGCCAAGTCGACTAGTCTATACAGACAAGTCTATGGCTTGCAAATATTTACTGTCTGACCCCTTACAGAAAAAATGTGCCAACATCTGCTCTATACCAAACTTAACACTTAATACGTTTAGTTGTTTTTAACTATAAAGAACTTGTAAGCCAGATGTTTCTTTTGGAAATTTTTCTTAAGATCATATTCTTTTCATAGAGCCCAAAGAGGACACATAACAGGCTTTCAAAGTTAACTCAGCCACAAAAATCAAAACAGAGACTTTGAGTACCTTGCCTTCTAATAAAAGTTTGTTACTAAACAGCCATCAATTTGGACCTTTTTTCTAAACCACGAAGAGAGGTCTGAATAGTGTCCAAAAACACAGGCAGCTCTGATCATCTTAGCTAACACAGGGTGTAAGCGGGGCCCATATTACTTATGTGGCAAAATTCAAACCTAGTTTGATATATTTGGTTTTGGCTCCTTCTACAGGTTGGAGGGAGTTTCTTAACTTATAGTTTTAAAAGACATGAGCCTTTTCCCTGGCCGGTTTGGCTCAATGGTTGGAGCATCAGCCAGCGGACCAATGAGTTGCAGGTTTGAGTCCGGGCACCTACCTTGGTTGCAGTTTGTCCCCGGCCCTGGTCGGGTAGTGCGGGAGACAGCCAATCAATGTGTCTCTCTCACATTGAAGTTTCTCCAACTCTCCCTCTCTCTTTCCCTCCCACTCTATCTGAAGATAAATAGAAAAAATAAATAAATAAGTAAAATAAAAGGCATGGACCCTTGCCCTGGCCGATTTGCCTAACTTATAGTTTTAAAAGGCATGCACTTTCTCTGGCTGATTTTGCTCAGTGGTTAGAACATCAATCAGCCTGTGGACCCAGGGGTCTGGAGTTCGATTCCGGTCAGGGGCACATACCTGGGTAGCAGGTTCGATCCCAGGCCCCCATGGGGGTCATTCAGGAGGCAGCCAATCAATGTGTGTCTCTCACATTGATGTTTCTCTCTCTCTCTTCCTCCCTCCCTTGCACTCTATCGAGAAAATCAATGGAAGAATATCCTCGGGTGTGGATTAAAAAAATAAAATAAAAGGCATGGGCCCAGAATACTGGATGTATTGGTAAGGTATCAACAAATGATTTATAACTCACTCAGCACATTTCCACAAAACATAAAAGCAAATGTTCTTTTTAAAAAAAAAAAAGGGGGGGTGGAACATTATCCATTATAAGTAACATGACGAGTATAATTGAGAAAAAAAATACCACTAATCCAAATGTTTCAAACAGTTTAAAAGTGGCTACATAATTTAAGAGCGGTATCTTTGATACTTGTTTACATCTTCAGAACATTCTTGGCTTACTACTGAAACAGAAAAAAATCTATCTGCAAAGTTAACTGTGACGAAAACTGTTACCAAACCCAACCATTATTTAATTATAATTTTTATAAAACTGCATCCAGAGCAACACAAACCCAACAACAGGCACTGTAATAAACAGTATGTCAAACCATGGGCCTTCCTTTAGTAATAAATAGCACTTTCTAACCTTCTGGATAACAATTAGATATACCCTTGTTGGCACGAAGCTAAAACGACCCAGTTAGCAACTGCAGGGAGTTGCTGGAGTAAAGGCTGGCTAGGAAAATGAGAGTGAGACTAGCTTTAAAAGCACGTCTACCTACCATGCACCCAGTGAGAGACAGGAAAAGGCAAGCACCCTCTTCCTATTAACGCAACTCTCCCAATCTAAGAATCTGTGTACAAAAAAGGCAAAAGCCATGTAACAGCAAACCCACGGTCCCACCTGTAAAAGGGTCTGAAGACACTCGATTGAGAGAGAGAAAGAGAACACCTTCTTTGGGAAAATGAGCCCTTGGACTAACACACGGAAATGTTCTTCATCAAAGACCGCCGCGGTAGAAGTATACGGTAAGTGCAACCCGAAGAGAAAGTCGTCAGTGGGCACCAGTGGCTCCAGTCGCAGAGACCGCGCGTGCCCCGGGTGACCCCAGCACCCCGGGGAGACCGTTATTAAATTGTGTGGAAGGTCTCCACGTGGACGCCCGGGCTCCGCTCCGGCCCAGGCTAGGGGCAAGAGTGCCGGCGAGAAATGCAAACTCATCGGCGCTGTGACCTTAACACAGGGGGCAGCCCCGGCGACATTCCCCTAAGAGCGCGGTGCATCTCCGCCGCTCAGAGGGTCGGGCCACTCCCTCCCGAGAGCGCGACCTCACAAGTTTTGCTCGGGAGGGAAACTGAGGCACAGATGATGTACGTGGGCTGACAGAAGGAACCCCGGACAAGCCCCGGTCTACCAGGGCCGGGGAGCCCCGAAGCCGTGGCTGGGGCGGGGGTCCCCGAGCGGCAGGGGCGGCCCGGGGAGCGGGTCCAGACGATCCAGCACGGCCTCCCCTCCCCCTCCCCACTCCCGCCCCGGCGGGGCCGCCGCCCGGTACCTCTCGATGACTGAGGCCACCAGCTGCGGCAACTCCTTCATCTCGAAGGCGGAATAGGACGCGGACAGCAGGGGCCGCACGGCCACCTCCCAGCCCGGGGTCGTGTCCACCCCTGTCGCCGGGTCCCCGGACGCTGGCGCTGCTGCCGCCGCATCTTCGCCGCCGCTCGTCGCCATCTTCCGTCGTACTACTGCGGCTCCCTCCGGGGGATTGCCACCGGCCCAGCGCCGCCTCCCGGGAGGGGGCGGAAGTGACGCAATCGGTCGCGTCAGCCTGCGCGACGCAGTCGCCGGTCTAAACACGCGACGCGCGGGGACGGCCTCCCTCAGCCCTCACAGGGAGGGCGCGGCGCGGCCCTGGACGGGTGGGGTTGCTGCGCCTGCGCAGGACGCAGCGCTTCGGGGAAGGGCGGGGGGCGTTAACCTTCGCGCCTGCGCGCTGCGAGTCGTTGGTGAAGGTGGGAGCGAAGTGGCTTCGGTGTACCAGGAGAGGTGAGTTCGGGCACTTGGTTTCAGATGATAAGACCAGGGCAGCGGAGTAGGCTGTGTCGCGAATATAATGACTCCGGCCCCAGACGGCTAAGGAGGAGAAGAGGAGGCGGAAGTCCACTCACTCACCCGCTTCGTCCCTCCAGGGCTCCCTAGAATATAATACTGCGCGCTCCACAGTTTACAAAGCTGCCTCCTTCCCACACCACCTCCCGCGATCACTGTAATCACTGGTCCTTGCTTTCTTCGCGCCCACATGCCCTTTCGGTTTTGATTACCCTCGTTAGCAATATTACCAGCTGTGTTTGCCCCGCCCATCCAGTCGGCCACATAAGGTTCCATTTTCCCCGTTTTTCTACGAGCAAAGAAAGAATGTGAGCTTTTAATCATAGGGCATCCTGTCTAGCTGTTATTGAAGGGAAATGATGTGGACACCAGCACTGAGAGGGAAACGCCGTTTGACTGGAGGAAAGGTCTGCGTGCACTCGGGACGTTCTCCAGCACGTGAGATCTTGCTGGGCCGCAGTCGGCCTCAATGAAAACATCTTCGCAAGAACCCGGGAGACGGTTTGAAAATCCTGAATCCCTGAAATGTCCCAAGTTTTGGAAGAGCTTTTTTACCCGTGTGACGCCGATGAATAAATTGGTGCCTGGTGATCGATCTGCACTCTTAGTGAAAAAAGACCTTTCTTATATTAGAAATAAATTCAGGCCCGGCTGGTGTGGCTCAGTGGTTGAGCATCCACCCATGCACCAAGAGGTCGCCGGTTAGATTCCTGGTCAGGGCACATGCCCAGGTTGTGGGCCAAATCCCCAGTGGGGGGCATGCAGGAGGCGGCCAGGTGATGTTCTCTCTCATCAATGTTTCTAGCTGTCTCTCCCTTTCCCTTCCTTTCTGTCTAAAATCAATAAAGAAAAAAAAATTTTTTTTTAAAGAAAGAAATTCAGTCAAGGCCAGTCTTGGAGGAAACCATGGCTTCCATGAATTTCTGGAGATTTGGAGAAAGCACTGTAGGTAGAGATCTTTCTTTATAAATACCACATTCATTTCCGCATTGGAAGTTTGTTCTTAGGTTGTTACAAAGATTTGGAATGGCATCTTCATTCTAAATTTGGATGACAAAAGAAAAGAACAGGATAAATAGGGGACTAAAAAAGACTTCTAGATGAAGCACAAACTTCTAATACACTGGTCCAGAAAATAAGATAGAAACTAAAGAATAGTTATTTTTATAAATTAACTGAAGGATTTACAATACTAGCCCCCTTCTTATCCCATGTGGCTGGGCAAATAACTAAAATAAAATTTAAGACTGATACCAGAGAGATGATCTAGTCATATTACAGGAAATGCAAAGAAAATTAAAAGCAGCTATTGCTGAATGGTATGGTTTAATGTGGGAATACAGACTAGGAGGAAGCTGGAAAAGTTCTGTATCTTGACACAAGTCGTGGTTACATGTGGATACACACAATAGTATTCATTGAGATATGTACTTAATATGTACACTTTAGTGGTTATGAAGTATAACTCAGTCTAAAAACAAGAAGAGGCCAATGGTACTGCAGGAACCTCAAAAGCAAGATATATTGGCTTTGTTTTTTTCCCAAAAAATATTCCATCTGATACAGAGTTGCTTGAAATAAACCCTAATAGATACTGTGTGTTTAGAAGCAATTAGATGAATAAATAATAGCTACTATTAGCTCCCAGGAGCCAAAAGAGGTCAATCGATTCCCAAGCTCTTACAAAGTTACAGGAAACAATAGTCAGTGCATATGTGGAAACTCCTAATGCCACAGTGAAGACTGCAAATGGAGAGCAGCTCCTCTTTAGGAATTCACAGTGAACAAAGATTTTTAAAAATATGTTTTTATTGCCCTGGCCGGTTTGGCTCAGCGGTTAGAGCGACAGCCCATGGACCAAAGAATTGCGGGTTTGATTCTGGTCAAGGGCATGTGCGTTGGTTGTGGTTTGGTCGCTGGCCGTGAGGGAGGCAACCAATCTATGTGAGAGATCACATCGATGTTTCTCTCTCTCTCCCTCATACTCTGTCTGAAAATAGATGGAAAAATATCCTCGGGTGAAGATATATATATATACCAGCCGGTGTGGCTCAGTGGATTGAGCATCATCCCATGGACTGAGAGGTCCCAGTTTGATTGCCGGTCAGGGCACATGCCCGGGTTGCAGGCTTGATACCTAGTAGGGAGCATGCAGGAGGCAGCTGATCAGTGTTTCTCTCTCACATTGATGTTTCTATCTCTCCCTTCCTTTCTCTCTAAAAAATCAACAAAAACATATTTTTCTCTCTCTTTTTTTTTTTTCTCCTATATTGGCTTTGCTTTTGTTTCAGATTTTTTTTTTAAAGGATTGAAGCTTTATGAATTAATTGGAAGTCCTCCTTGTCCCCTCTCCTTTTCTATTTCCATCCTTCCTTTGCCCACAGGAGAATCAATGTTTCTCTCTCACATCAATGCTTCTATCTCTCTCTCCCTTCCTCTCTCTCTAAAAAATCAATAAAAACATTTTTAAAAGAGAAGAAAATGTGCCTTGCAGTCTTCTTGCTTTAAGAGAGACAAATAATTCTGGCAATTGTGCAGGACTAGAATAGAATGTCCATTTCACAGAACAGCAGGTAGCAAGACTTATAGGAAACTGAGGAAGGAAAGGACACAATTGAAATTATTAAAATTATAATAAAGTAAACATTCAAATTTTAATGGTGTTCAGTAATAGCCAATGTGAATTAGCAAATGCCTCACTGACAAACTTCTACAAAATGAAGTTTAACATATACTTATTCAGCTTTAAACAACACATTAAATGGAAACTATCAGAAGAGTTTTGTTTTGTGAAATGATTTTTATGTTCCTCAGTTCTGCCATCTTTTAGGATTTACACTCAGCAGAGTTTGGACCATCAGATTGAGAGAAAGGAGAGAAAGACAGGAGGGAGAAGATAAATGGTAAAATGTGGGGCATCTGAGTGAAGGGTAGCTGAGAATTCTTTGTACTATTCTGGTAACTTTTCTGTAAATCTGAGATTGTATCAGAATAAAAAGTTAAAAGAAAAAACTTTGTAAATACTTTATGATTAGGAAAACATGATTAGAGTATAAAGACATTTGGCGGGCACTTAACAGAAGGAAAGTAGTATACATAGTCTAGGGAAAGTGGAGTCCAATGATTATAATGTATCCTCTGGGGGTGGGGAGGGGCTGTTCAGGTCAGCAGAAATGAATATTCTGGTGTCTTTTACACTCATATGCCATGAGTAGGATATCACACCCCCTATTCTAATTCCATAATAACCAAGAAAACTTATAAGAGCATTTTAACTTACTATCCAGACTTTTTCATAGGAAAGAACATAAATTCCAACTAGCAGAAAAAAGTGTTCTAGTCCTCTTTGTAATTTCAGTCTTCATTGTTATCAATAAACTGGCGTTCTGGTTCAGTTTCTAGTCTAGCTTATTTTATCACAGCACATGGGATATAAAACTTCACCAAAACCATAAAAAGAAGTACTGTGGAGCTTATATGAATAACTGTGCCTTTTCTATGTATTTCTGCTTTCGTAACTTCCATTCGTTCAGATCTCATGGTGGGCAATAGTAGACAAGAGTATGCTTCAATATAAATCTGTAGACATTTTGTAAAGATACCTTCCTAAATAGCCTCAATCTCTCTACTGGACACAGAACCATCTCAGTACCATGGATTAGACATGTACGTAACCCGCCCTGGCCGGTTTGGCTCAGCGGTTAGAGCATCAGCCCGCAAACCGAAGAGTCTGGGGTTCAATTCTGGGTCAAGGGCATGTACCTCAGTTCCAGGTTGGATCCCCAGCCCCGGTCGGGGTCGTGCGGGAGACAACCAATCTATGTCTCTCTCTCACATCAATGTTTCTCCCTCCCTCCCTCTCATCCTCCCTCCCACTCTTATCTATAAAAGTCAATGGAAAAATATCCTTGAGTGAGGATTAAAAAACAACAAAAAAGAAATGTATAGCCCTGGCCGGTTTGGCTCAGTGGTTAGAGTGTCGGTCTGCAGACCAGAGAGTCCCGGGTTCGGTTCCCGCTGAGCCTTAGCGGCTAAGGGCACGTGCCTCGGTTGCAGTTTGTCCCTGGCCCTGGTTGGGGTCGTGTGGGTGTCAACTAGTCGATGTGTCTCTCTCACATCGATGTTTCTCTCTCTCTCTTCCTTCGTCTCTCCCTCCTGCTCTATCTCAAGATAAATGCAAAAAAAAATGTCCTCGGGTGAGGATAAAGAAAAAAGAAATGTGTATAACCCTAGTGCTGGCAGAAAAATGGGTTCTTGGTTGGAGGTCAGTCTCAACTGACATCACACTCAAACTCCTTGAAAAATGAGGAGGCCAGCTGTACACATCTCTTATGTTATAAATCCTTACTGGAAAGATGGTCTAAATAATACAAGAGAGACTTCCCTGAAAGAGTATTTAATTGATCTCCTAACAATCTCTAATGGAATAACACTAAAGAATTTCAACCTTGTGACCATAAGAGGGGGTATGGGAAATCCATATTGCTAATATAGAAAGCTCTCCATGATATACTGATAAAATCAAGTTGCAGAACATTATGTGCTCTGGAGAGATATATATCAAATTCTTCAGTGGTTATCTCTGAGACATAGATGGTTGGGGAAGGTTTTGAAGAGGAGACTCAACCATAATTTTCTTTGAATTGTTTAATAATTTAATGACATAGTCTTTTATTTTATTTTTAAATATGTTTTTATCGATTTTTTTAGAGAGAGAGGAAGGGAGAGATAGAAACATTGATGTGGGAGAGAAACATCGATTGGCTGCCTCCTGCACACCCCCTACTGGGGATCAAGCCCACAACCAGGGCATGTGCCCTGCCCAGGAATCAAATCGGAACCTCTCAGTCCATGGGATGATGCTGAATCCACTGACCCACACTGGCTGAGCTGTATGTAGTCTTTTAAAATAAATAACTTGCCCAGCCCAGCCAGTGTGGCTCAGTGGTTGAGCATCAACCCATGCACCACGAGGTCGCCATTTCGATTCCAGGTCAGGGCACATGCCCAGGTTGTGGGCCCAATCCCTAGTGGGGGGCATGCAGGAGGCAGCCAATCGATGTTCTCTCTCATCGATGTTTCTCTCTCTCCCTCTCCCTTCCTCTCTCTCTAAAATCAATAAAGAAAAAAAATTTTTTTGCCCTGGCCAATCTGGCTCAGCGGTTAGAGCATCAGCCTGTGGACCAGAGTCCCGGGTTCAGTTCCCACTAAGGGCACATGCCTCGGTTGCAGTTTGTCCCCAACCCCAGTTGGGGTTGTATGGGTGGTGACCACTCAATGTGTCTCTCTCGCATCTATGTTTCTCTCTCTTCCTCCCTCTCTCCCTCCCGCTCTATCTGAAGATAAATGCAAAAATGTCCTCGGGTGAGGATTAAAAAAAACATTTTTTTAAAATAAATAAATAACTTGCCCAGCTGGTGTGGCTCAGTGGTTGAGCATCGACCCATGGACCAAGAGGTTGCCAGTTCAATTCCTGGTCAGGGCACATGCTCAGGTTTGGGTTCCATCCCCAATAGAGGGTGTGCAGAAGGCAGCCAGTCGATGTTTCTATCTATCTCTCTCCCTTCCTCTCTCTAAAAATTAATAAAAATATTTTTTAAAATAAAAAATAAAATTAATAACTTGGCAACAAAATGTTAAGTAGTTCCTTCATATGAAATACCAGTATCTCCAATATTGAAAGGTAGATGGTACCTCTGCTTACATTTTACAAAAAAAAATAAATGTGACAAAGTACTGTCTACCTTGTTTTGATTCTGGAATAATAATTGTCAAATTTTGCCAGGCCGGTGTGGTTCAGTGGTTTAGCATTGACACATGCACCGAGAGGTCGCCAGTTTGATCCCCAGTCAGGGCACATGCAGGAGGCGGCCAATCAATGTTCTCTGTCATCGATGTTTCTATCTCTCTCTCCCTCTCCCTTCCTCTCTCTCTAAATATTGATAAAGAAAAAAAATACTTGTCAAATTTTGAATATTAAGGTAGTTATAAAGAATAGTTTTCCAAAGCTTATTTGGACTTTGAGTCTAAGTAATCACAGTTCTCTTGATTTTATTTATATAAGTACATGTAATACTGAAAAGACTGTTCCTTTTTTTTTTTTTTTTTTAATCTTCACCCAAGGATATTTTTCCATTTTATCTTCAGATAGAGTGGGAAGGGGAGGGAGAGAGAGAGAAAAACATTGATGAGAGAAAGACACATTGATTGGTTGCCTCCCACAGGGCCGGGGACCAAACCACAACCAAGGTACGTGCCCTTGACCAGAACTGAACCTGTGATTCTTTGGTCCGCGGGCTGACGCTCTAACCGCTGAGCCAAACCGGCCAGGACGTGTTCCTTTTTTTTTAATCCTCACCCAAAGATATGTTTTTATTGATTTTAGAGAGAGGTAATGAGAAAGTGAGAGAAACATCGATCTGTTGCCTCCCATACACACCCTGACTGGGGATCAAACCCACAACCTAAGTATGTGCCCTGACTGGGAATCGAACCCGAAACCTATGGTGTACAGGACACTCCAACCAACTGAGCCACCTGGCCAGGGCAATACCATTCCTTTTTAAAATAGAACTTAGGGTTCCACAAAGCTCATTTCCCGTATTGATCTTATGAGAATGTTTTATGTAGCATAATAGGATTTGTCAGAGCCTGTGTTCCAGAGAAAACCAGAAAAGGTGAGTAGGATTATTTCTTGGCATTTCAATGTAAGAATCCCTCACTAAGTCACCAAAGGCACTATAAATTTAAGAAACTAAGGACAAATGTCCTAAGGCTACTATGAAGGTGTTAGAAACATTGATGTGAGAAACATCCATCAGCTGCCTCCTGCACACCCCCTACTGGGGATCAAGCGCGCAACCAGGGCACGTGCCCTGACCGGGATCAAACCAGAACCTCTCCATCCACTGAGCCACACTGGCCACATTTTGGGGAATCATTGTTCAAGTAGCTGCTTCATGCTTAAGGTAGTGTGAATTCAGAAAACAGTTTATCAGTCCCTGGGAGACCGAAATGACTCAAGTAATAAAAAGCTGGGATGCCCCATTCAGGAAATTGTGTGGTGAGCAGGCAGGAAACTCACAGGTTCTGGATAGCCAAAATCGACAAGGAAGGATTTATGGAGGATTTTAGATTTGAGACAAGCCATGTTTTGAGAAGGGGAAAAAAGCATTCCTAGTAAAGAACGTAGAGAAACAATAGATTCATTACTTAAAAACAAAATTTGAAATGAGCAGAAATCAGTAAATAAGTCTTGGGATGCTTCAGATCACTGTAGCTTATGTAATAAGCTTTTAAAAAGAATAGCAATTTATAAGGACAGTCAAATTACATATCTTAAATTTCTATCATACTTTGTTCCAGGAAGAATTTAGGGCCTCTTTTATGAAAACATGATGTTTGAGATGCAGCAGTTGAGCCCTGCGGTTTGGCTCAGCAGTTAATGCGTCAGCCCAGGGATCGAAGGGTCTCGGGTTCCATTCCGGTTAAGGGCACATACCTGGGTTTCAGGTTCAATCGCCGACCCCAGGCAGGGTCATGCAGGAGGCAACCAATCAATGTGTCTCCTTCACATCAATGTTTCTCTCTCCCTCTCCCTCCCTCCCTCCCTTCCACTCTCTTTAAAAATCAGTGGGAAAAAATATCCTCAGGTGAGGATTAACAACAACAAAAAGATGCAGCAGTTGAAAAAACAAATAGAATTAAATAGCATGATCCCATTAAGATTTGTACACAACACTAAAGAACCATATGATTAATAAATATTAGTACTAGTTCACAGTAATTTTTGTATTTAAAAATTTTCTACAACTACACATTCTATTTAAAATCAAGGAAAAAAGGTGTTTGTAAGTGACTTAAGAAAGACACAATTAATCTGCTACTGAGGCCAGAAGGAAATTCCTCCTTGATCTTCTACATACGATAAACAATGTCCTTAACATCTCTAAAATAAATCCAGCACCAAGTTCTAAAATCAATTCCTGATACAACAAAATGCTACCCCCTAAATTCAGTCTAGACGCACAGCTGGTTCCCTGAGGTCTGGCTTAAGCTGGGACGGATTTTAGAGTAGCTTGAAGAGAAGATGGATTATATATGTACGTGGGGGGTCTACCACAACTGTCTGGCCCAGTCTCCTTTGAGTCATGTTTTTCATTCTCTTGTTGCTGTGTTTTCACCTCATTAATTTTCATTTTATTTTATTGTGTGTCATTTGTGGTTGTGTAAGCTGTCCCAAGTGCTTTTAAAAAATATTTATTTTAATTTTATTTTTTTAATGCTCACCCAAGGATATTTTTCTATTTATCTTCAGATAGAGTGGGAGGGAGAGAGAGGAAGAGAAAGGGAGAGAGAAACAAGGACATGAGAGGGACACATCGATTGGTTGCCTCCTGCATGACCCTGACCAGGGCCGGGGACAAACCACAACTGAGGTACGTGCCCTTGGCCGGAATCGAACACTCGCCTCATTGGTTGGAGGGCCAACGCTCTACCACTGAGCCAGATCAGCCAGGGCTATTTTTATTTTTCAATTACAGTTTATTTTCAATGTTATTTTGTATTGGTTTCAGGTGTACAGCATAGTGGTTAGACAGTCATACACTTTACAGTGTTCCCCTCCTCGATATTTCCAGTACCCACCTGGCACCAGAGTTATCACATGGTATAGACTGTATGCTGTACTTTACATCCCCATGACTATTTCGTAGCTACCAGTTTGTACTCCTTAATCGCTCACCTCTTTCTCCCAGTCCCCCTCTGGCAACCACCAGTCCGCTCTCTGTGTCTATGAGTCTGTTTCAACCAAGTGCTTTTTGTTTTGTTTTTTTAGTTTTTGTTTTGTTTTTGTTTTTTGTTCAGATAGAGTGGGAGGGAGAGAGAGGAAGAGAGAGAGAGAGAGAAACATCAACGTGAAAGGGACACATCGAGTGACTGCCACCCACACGACCAACCAGGGCCGGGACAAACTGCAACCGAAGCACATGCCCCTAGCGGGAACCGAACCCGGGACTCTCTGGTCCGCAGGCCGACGCTCTAACCGCTGAGCCAAACCGGCCAGGGCTTAGTATGTTTTTATTGATTATTTTTTAGAGAGAGATAAAAACATTGACGTGAAAGAGAAACATCAATCGGCTGCCTCCTGCACGCCTCCTACTGGGGACGGAGCCCACACTTCAGGCATGTGCCGTGACGGGGAATTGAACTAGGACCTCTCAGTCCATGGGATGACGCTCAATCCCCTGAGCCACACCTGCCAGGCAACCAAGTGCTTTTCGTAAAGAGGTGATATGCTCACCAAGGATCTAATTAAACTTCCTGGGACATTTCTTCTGTTTGTGCTCAAGAAGCATGGAGCCATACAGTTTAGTAGTCTTCAAAGCCGAGGAGTAACATCTTCTCGTTAAAATGAAAGAGCCTGACAGGGACTTATGGTTAACCAGAGGGCCAAAGGAATGCCTTGAAGAAGTTTCACATCTGCACCAGTGCAATCAACAGGATAGTCAAGGGCCAGAATTCTACTCCATAGAGAAAGGCAGAATGGGTCCCCTCGCAATTTACAATTGTAGACTCCAAGCAAAATAAATATTGGAAGAATGCTAACAAAAATTATTTGAGTTTCAGAAAAGTTTAACTTATTTTGGTAGTTATCAAATTGAGGGGCATTAATAAAACCGTATTGTTTGCATATGAGCCTGGTCACCTTTCATTGTTGGGGGTAGAGGAAGAGGAACAGGTATCAACCTCTTGCAAAAGTGGTATTAAATCAATAGGCTACAGTTTTAGTTATTTATTTTTTTAATCCTCACCCGAGGACATTTTTGCATTTATCTTCAGAAAGAGCAGGAGGGGGAGAGGGGGGAAGAGAGAGAGAGAAACATCGATGTGAGAAAAGACACATCGACTGGTTGCCACCCACACAACCCCAACCGGGGCCGGGGACAAACTGCAACCGAGGTACGTGCCCTTAGCGGGAACCAAACCTGGGATTCTCTGGTCCGGGGGCCGACGCTCTAACCGCTGAGCCAAACCAGCCAGGGCTAAGCTACAGTTTTAAGAAGAGAGTGAGTGGGGCAAAACACATTACTATTTAACCCGCCCCCCCCCCCAAAATGTAAAACTACAATTCTGTATTTAATTCATGCACATTCCCCAAGAACTGATCACTGTCCAGAGTCAAAGGCTAAGGAAACATTCACAAAAGCCATAAACCATTTTACATTATTCCCAACAGGGAATGCAAATCACTGAATATTATTTAGCTGTAAACTTTGTATCAAGAGATCACATCATGTATGCTGACCAAACTAATAAAAAAAAAAATGACATCCACTATACTTGAGGAATCTGCTTATAAGTGAAACATTCAATGCAGGGGGCCCCCAAGTTAACCTAATTAACGAAGAGAGAGGGACAGATGTCTCAAGGGATATGCACAGAAAAAGAGGAAGATGAGAAAACATCAGAGAAAGCATCAAAAGCCATAGGTGGAGGCTGAACTGAGTGCTGCTTTAGGATGAACTCGCAGTGAAAAGGTAATAATGAAAGCTGACATGCAGGGGATTTTATGGAAGGTCGGATAGCTTCTCTCCCATCAGCCCATTCTCCCCGACTCTGGCACATGCCAGGTAAATGTGAACTAGAATCTCACAGCTGTATTGGGCTGGGGGAGCACAACAGGCCGCTTGGCAACAGCCAGGGAGGCAGCTCACACTTGTGCGTACAAGACCGAACTCCAGCCGGGCCTCCTCACGCGCGGGCAGGAACTTTTACACGCATTCCCTTCTCCCAGCTCACACTGAGCACAACATGCCTTGAGTCAGGATGAACACACACCTGTTTTTTTCTGGAGATACTTAGATGTTTATTCATTCAAGTCAATTTCACAATTTCATTACTAAAGTAAAATCATTTTTCTTCCTTCTCTGCCATAATCTATCATCAGCAAATGACCACAGAAAGATAAAAAGTGTTGTTTTCTAAAAACCACTTCTGCACTGCTTTTTGTCCCCTCTAATACAAAAGTAGCCTCAAAGTGTTCCTAAACCACAAAAAAGGACTTAAACAGTGCCACTTGTCCCTTGTATTCAGACGCTTGAGTGTGCCTCTCCCCTACAGGACTAGAGGTCTACTCTGTACATTTCATTCTTCACAGTAAAGAAAAACCCCATCATTCCCCAACTCCGTGAACAAGGTAAAGATTTTAGGACATCTTTCATTTGCAATAGAGACAACATCCCAGCCAATCAGCAATGCCTTGTCCAGAAAATACCAATTTCCTGCCTCTACCCTTTTTCTCCATTTCTTAAAGATCCATAAGATTTAAAATCTACTCATTTAAGAGCAATCGTGTGACTTACACATGTCAATTGATACCTAAAACTAAAAATAAATAATGAGGTTCTGAAACAGGATGACTCTCTAACCAGGTTATCAGATGGCTAGACCAGGCTGTGGATGACATGAGAGATCATGAGGTACTGTGGGACAGGCAGGTTCTCTCTCCTCCCTCCCCTGAAATTTCTTCAAGGTTCAGACAGCTCAGTAGTATTAAAAAGGCCACAGCTTGGACACCTTAGGTGAAAGAGCTGGGCAATGATCCATAAACCAAGATGTCATTTACACACTTGGCTTTTGAGAAACTGAAACAAAGACTGGGTGGCCCAACCTGAATGACAGCATGAAACTAGAGGCTTAATTAAAATAAGTTTGACACCTAATATAGATTCCTTCACCAGGAGTTACTTTGCAGAGAAGCCACAGATGCTGGGTCAGTGCTCCAGCTTCAGCTAAGGATGGATCCTCCTCCCCAACGTAAAACAGCAAATGCACCTATAAGGTGGAGTTGTCAGTGAGAGTTCCCTTCCGACTCAAGCAAGAAGCAGGAAACAGAAGGATTTCTGATTAACCTGGGAAACAGAATGCAAACCAAAATCAACTTAAACAGGCTTCACAAAAGAGAAAACTCTGTTGGAAGGTCTTATATAAAAAAAAATTCATAGATGGGTAGAGAGGAAACTGGGCAATGGCCTTTGGACTTTAGGGGAAAATCCATCAAGATGCTTTGAGGTTCTCAGCTGAGAGCGTGAGTTCAGTCTCCATCCACTGACGACTGCACCAGACAGGTCCCAAAAGGAGTCTCCATGAGAGTCCACCTTCTCCCTGACAACTTAACTAAGGTGAGTGCCCAACACACGTCCTCCGCCGCCCCAACTGCGGCTGGAGCTGGCTGACGCTCCCCTCGGCTCGCTCTCTGGCAGTGGGTCTGGGTCTTTAGCGCCAGGCGCGATTCAGGAGTTTCACCTGTGCCAGTCTCTTAGTGATCATGGTGGCAAAAACCAGGCCAAAGAGGACACTGCTGATTAACACGTAGTCATAGTCATCCTTCAGGACATCAAACTGTTTGGACGGGTAGACTCGAGTTTGGTAAATGTCCAGACCATAGGCCACAACCTGGAAGGCAGAGGGAATGAGAAGTAGGTAAGTAAGAAAGGCAGCCAGTGATCCACACCACCGCAAACTCGGCTAAGAAAGGAAATGAAACCCTCAGCTGTTTCCCCAAGGGTGAAACCAAGAGCATCTGTCACACAGGGTGGCTGTGGAGACAGTGGCACAGGGTGGCTGTGGGCTCTACTCACCAAACAAGTGGACTCCAGGCCTGAAGGAGCAGTGTAGATACCTCGCATTCGAGAAACTGTCTGGTTATAGTTGATGAATCGTTCTGCGTGTATCTGTACATCTGGAGAATACGGGATTAGGTTCTCCTCTCTGCAAAACATCAGCCGGGATGGCATTCAAACTGCTGTAAGGGGATCCCTTGGCTGCCCTTTCGGAGTCCTGGGAGCTTTCCAGGCCCCAAATCTAGCCTCAAATCTTCCTTCAAAGTCTATTAGGTAGTTAAAAATTTAGCAGCTAACTGTTAGGAAGGCCGCAAGAAAGCAAGCTGTGTGGAGACTAAGACTGAAATCTGAATTCCTACCTTGTTCTAAATCTAAAAACAAATAACATACAGACAACCAGTATTCACCCCAGGCGAGGAAGTCGGGGCCATTTACAAACCAAAACCTTGAGCCACTGGGCCAGTTCCTGCTCTTCACTCCAGAGTGCCTCTGTCTACACCCCTCCTGAAGACCTTGTTATGACCCTGTGTCTCTTCCCCAGCTTTACCCTCCCCTCCCCATTCTCTCCCCACCTCCAAACCATACTCCTCTCCCCTTTCCTCCTTGCAAAGACAGATCTACTGTCTCTTCGTGCTGCCCAGTTTCTCACACCCCTAAGGGAAGAGAATTCAGGATGGAGGTGAGAAAATATGCAGAAATGATGGCTGGACTTACTCAGATTCATACTAACAGTGACAAGCTGCTGACTTCCCTATAGGACCTAGCCCCGATGACCTCCCTGACCTCATTTCCTAGTGTCCCCACCACCAGCTGCTCCAGCCTCACTGGCTTCCCCCCCCCTCCCCTCTAACTCTCGGACATGCTCTTAGGGCATCTGCACTGGCTCTTCCCTCCGCCTGAAAAGTGCCCTCAGATCTCTACAAGGGAGCTTCTTTCCTCCTTCAGATCTTTAACACAGTCACCATTTCAGAGGGGCTTTCCCTGGCCACCCTCCCAACGTTCAACACACATATCCCCCTAACCCTTCATAACCCCTGTCCCCTTCTTTGCTTTTTTCCTCTTCAACATTTACAGGTAGCGAGCAGTTCATCTTATTGTCCATCTCCCCAACCAGAATGTCAGCTCCAGGAGGGTGGACATATTTCTCAGACTTTTTCACTGCTACATCCCCAACCCCCAGCACAGCAGGACAGCAAGTACCAGACTGAGGGCCAAACGTGACCAACAGGTTAAGTTCCTTAAGGTCAGAGCCTTCACCCTGCCCACAGGGGTCTCACCTGCTTTGTTCTGTTGGGATCTCAGGACGGCGGGGGTCCAGCAAGGCCTTAGGGAGGGAAAGAATCGCTCCGGAAGGTAGTCCGACTGCAGAGAAAGAAGTCAAAGTGAATGTTCACACCAGTCAATCGACCCCAGATAGGGCTAGTTACAAAAATGTCACTATCACAGAAATTTAAAATTGAGTTTAAAACAACAACAAAAAAAGGATCCATGAGGTTCCCTTAAATGGCCCCAAATGATAACCTAATAATATGCATGGATCTGAACGAAGGTTCCCACTTTTGAAGATACTGGTTTCCTCACATTTCCTGAGACATCAGGACATAAAGTTCTAGAATCAAGAAATGGGTAATGATGACAGAGAAGCGCATGGAAGTCCACTCAGATCTCTTCACCCCCTCCTTTCCCTCCAATACTACCTGCCCCGAACGGTCTCCCTCCCATGAGCCGAGTGGGCCGCGGGCAGTGAGGCCAGGGAGGTCCAGAGGACACGAGAGCCCGCTGCTTTCAGAAACGGCGGGACTGAACCTTGGGACACTGCTGAGAGGGCTGTGCTCCTCATATGAGAATAAAATAGTGGTACCAAGTGCCTGTCAAAGCTCTGAGTCCCAAACATCTTTGGGAAAATCAGCTAGACAGAGCAGCCTGTTACACATCACTAAGTCCAGAGCTTAGACGACATAAGGACGAGACCCAACTGTGTCAATTTCTGCAGTCAGCACAGGCCCTCTGCTGGGAATAACATCAGGGATCAATTTTCTTTTTTTTTTTTTAACCTCACCCGAGGACATTTTTCCATTTTTTTGGTCAGATAGAGTGGGAGGGAGAGAGAGGAAGAGAGAGAGAGAGAGAAACATTGACGTGAAAGGGACACATCGAGTGGCTGCCTCCCGCACGACCAACCAGGGCCAGGGACAAATTGCAACCAAGGTACATGCCCTTAGCGGGAACCGAACCTGGGTCTCTCTGGACTGCAGGCCGACGCTCTAAGCGCGGAGCCAAACCGGCCAGGGCGAGGGCTCAACTTTCTGAGCGAGGTGACAACGCAGAACAGAAGTGGTTCATTGGAAATGAGAATTAAAACGCGCCATCTTCTGTGGGTGGCAAAGCCAGACTAAGGAGCTCTTCCTGCTGAAATAAAACCCCTCTCACTGACCTTCCCTCACGGTGGTCACACGTGGCTCCGCCGGCAACACATCCCTGGCTCTGTCCTTCAGTGTGGCTGCCCAAGGGAACCCAGTCACCCCAGAGACCCTCCTCTGGTCACTCACTAAGCAGGTGTCGGCTGGTGATGCCCCGCTCGGTGATGGTGGCTTCCATGGCACTGATAGAGGAGGGGAAGATGTAGGACTGCTGGAGGACCTGGGGCAGCTGGGGACGGTCCAGGGAGCTGAAGGCAGTGGCATTGTACTGCTCAGTGCCCTCGTAGAGCTCCAGCACGGTGAACTCGTTGCGCCGGGCCTTGGTATTCCAGTACTGGTACTGCAGAGAGAAGAGGGGACAGCTGGGGGCACAGCTGCTGGTCCAACTGGACAGGAAACTACATGGAACACATCTTTCCAATCAGCTACACACCCAGGAAGGGAAGAAACCACCCAGCACCTGTTTTCTTCCTTGCTAAGTGTACTAGCTTTCAGAGTCGTTTTCTCTAGGCTACCCAAAGTTCACCACAAGAAACAAAGAATTCTCAAGATTTCTGGAATTCGGAATAATAATAGCTAACATTTGAGTGCTTACTATGTGCCAGGCATTGTTGTACGCTAGACCAGCAGTGACTGTTACTATCCCAGTCAACACACAGAGCTTAAATGATGCAACACACAGAGCTTAAATAACTAGTTCGAGTCAGGGGTGTACGGTCAGGAAATGGAAGGGCTCGATCAAACCTCAACCTAACCCTAACCAGCACTCTATGATGCCATCCGGGGCTTTTGGATCCTAAAAAACACAAAGCAGCAACTGGTTCTGGAGCACGAGGCAATGAGAGGATTTAGACGCAGGGACCAGCCACACAGTCCTGAGCTGTCAGGGCCCTGATGGCGACGTGACTTCATCTGTGACTCCTTACCACCACCCAGTTCTCTGAGTGCACGATGTGGACGGGGCCCTTGGCCTTCCTCTGCACGGAGGAGTGGATGATGCGCCCAGTGACACCGTCCACCAGGAAGATGCCGATGAAGGTGCGCTCGTGGTGTACGTCTGTGCTCTCGGTCACCACGGCCAGCAGGTTGGGGTTCAGGCTCTGGGGAAGGGGAGAGAAAAGCTCCCTCAGAACCACAGGGCACATCATGGCTCCACTCCACTGAGAGTCCAGGCGGTGAGGCAGGCCTGAAGCTCGCTGGCCTGGCAGAGGAATCAGGTTCTCTGTTAGAAGAGCTGCCCGTTTAGAGTCTGCTGGGTGCTGGGTGCCATGCCATGTGCTTTGCCTGCCTCATTTCACTGAATCCATAAACAACCTTACAAAGTAGCTATCATTATCCACATTTCACTTGCTCGAGTCACAGACATAGCAAATGGTAACCCAAGATACAATCCAGGTCTGCCCAGTCACTGGCCTAAGGACACGGCTCCAGCAACGCTGTTTCTCTCCACCAGTGTCCTCCCTATCACTGAATCAATGGACGAGTCTCAGTTCTCACCTCACCTCACCTCCTAGTACCATGTGACACAGGGGATCACTCACGTCTTGAAACACTTTCTCCACCTGGCATCCAGGACACCCACTCCCGGTTTCTTTCTGCCTCACTGGCCACGCCTTCTCAGGCTCTTCTGCGGGCTCCTGCTCATCTCCCGATCTCTCGGACGTCTCCATCTACACTCACTCTCGTGGTGACCTCAGCCAGTCTCCTGGCTTTCACACCATCCACAGGTGCTGGCAGTGCCCAACTTCACGTATCCGAGCCAGACCTCTCCCTGAACTCCAGACCTGACTAACAGACTGCCAGCTTAGTATCTCTTCTTAGATGTCTTGTCTTATCTCAAACCTGACATGCCCCAAACTGAACTCCTGTTCTACCCCTCTAAAGCCTGCTCCCTTCAAGACTCCCCATGCGCCGTGTCAGACCTGGAGCCTCTGAGTCACCCTCGGCCCCTTCCCTCTCACACACATCCTATCCACCAGCACATCCTACTGGCTCCACCCTCAGAAGTACCCAGATCAGCCCGGCCGGTGTGGCTCAGTGGACTGAGAGGTCCAGGTTCGATTCCCGGTCAGGGCACATGCCCAGCTTGCGGGCTCAATGCAGGAGGCAGCCGATCCATGTTTCTGTCTCACTTCGACGTTTCTATCTCTCTCTCCCTTCCTCTCTCTCTAAAAAATAATAAAAATATTAAAAAACAAAAACAAAGTGTTCCCTGTGATATTTCCAGTACCCACCTGGCACCATACACACTTATTACAATATATATTTTTTTAAAGTACCCAGAATCAGATCCTTTGTCACCACCCCAACCAACCCAGTTTAAGCTGCCATCGGCTCACCTGGACTATTACAGCAGCCCATTGCCTGCCTGCTCTCCTCCTCGGCCCACGACAGGCTGGTCTCAACACAGCAGGACAAATCACCTGTTACATCTCAGTCGCTGTCTCTTCTCTGCTCAGAACTTCCCAGTGGCTCTCTGCCTCACTCTAAAGGTCAGAGTGATGGCCTGTGATCTGGCCCTGTCACCTCCTGACCTGAGCAACCTGGACTTCCCTCCTCAAAGACCCCACTGTAGTCACACTATCCGCCTCGCTGTTTCTAGAACACTCCGGGCATGCTCTGGCTTTTCTGTCCAGAAGGCTCTTCCCCAGGTATCAGATGACTCACCTCTTCACTCCTTTGAGCTTCGTTTACGTGTCACTTTCCCAGTGAGACCCTCGCTGAGCCCAGCGCCAAGCTCCCTTTCCCTCTTCTCAGCTTCCTATTTTCCTATAAAACTGGTAACCCTCTAACATACTATCTAATTTACCTATTTATTTTCTTTATTGGCCTCTTCCAAATAAGGTGAAAGCCTCACGAGGACAGAAAATATCTGTTTTGTTCACTGATGTATCCTAGTGTCTGGAGTACCTGGCACCCAGCTGGCACTCAAACAAATAAAATAAAAAGAGGCTTCACCTCTATGGTATTCCTTCCCAAAACCCATAACGGCAGTCTAACCATGAGAAAACCATCAGACAAACCCAAACTGAGAGACATTCTACAAAACACCTGACTAGTATTCTTCAAAACTGTCCAGGCCACGAAAAACTGTCCAAGACCACAGGAAACCAGAGGCGTGACACCCTGCGACGTGGGGCCCTGGACTGGATCCCGGGGCAGAGAAGGACATTAATGGAAAAGCTGGAGAAACCCAAATAAAGAAGAGAATTTAGTTCACAGCCTTGGACCAATGTTGGTGTCTTAGTTTAGACAGATGTACTATGGTCCCCTAGGGGGAACCAGACAAGGGGTTTATGGGATTCTATGTAATATCTTTGCAGCTTTTCTGTACATCTAAAATTAAGCCAAAGAAAAAGTTTGTTAAAAAAAAAAAAAGCCTAACCTAAAAAAACTGCATAATGAATGTGAATCCAAAGAGCCTTACTCCTATTATGCTTTCAACAGCAAAAACACAAGTATTCCAGTATATTTCACCTCGTACAAATGAAATTACAGTAGCTCCGGCCAGCTTGGCTCAGCGGTTAGAGCATCAGCGCGTGTACCTGGGTTGCAGGTTCAATCTCCGGCCCTGGTCAGGGTCGTGCAGGAGGCAATCAATCGATATGTCTCTCTCACATCGATGTCTCTCTCTCTCTCTCTCTCTCTCTGTCTCTCTCCCCCTCCCTCTCTCCCTGCCTCCCTTCCACTCTAGCTACAAATCAATGGAAAAATATCCTCAGGTGAGGATAAACAAAAAGAAATTACACAGTAAATTTTTTTCTAGTGCAAGTCAAAATGTACTTTAGAATATGTATTATTTTGGCTGTTCTGAACAAGTAACACTGGCTGTGTCCACGTGGAAGGCATCCATCAATAAAGATTTCAAGCTGCCAGCACTAATAATAACGTTAACTGTGTGGAGGACAACACTTTAACCACATTACTTGAAAACAGAAGTCAGGAAGCCTAAGGAAATGACCCACGATGAACAGTCTGAGGCAGAGCCTAGTCTGAACCTGGACAGTCCAACGGGAGGCTTGTGCTCTGTCTCATGCTTAGTGAGGCAGCTTCCTGTCCAGTTCGGTGGCCGTGTTACCCTGCTCTATTACATCTCCTCCTCTATCTCGGCCTCTGCTGTGCCGGAGGGTGTTAACTAATGTCCATTACTACAGTGACTATATTCTCTCATAGGACAGTTTTGCAGCCCACAAGTCCCCTCTCCATCTCCAGCCCTTTACTATTAACTAGAGTGCTAGATCAGAGAGATGGCTGATGGGTCAACTAAGGTTCAACCCAAGAAAGTTCTATCAGCCCAGCCGGTATGGCTCAGTGGTTGAGCGTCGACCCATGCACCAAGAGGTCACTGGTTAGATTCCCGGTCAGGGCACATACCCAGGTTGTGGGCCCGATCCCCAGCGGGGGGCATGCAGGAGGCAGCCAATCAATGTTCTCTCTCATGGATGTTTCCATCTCTCTCTCCCTCTCTCACTAAAATCAGTAAAGAAAAAAAAAAGTACTATCACTAAAAATAACAGCAGCTAGCATCTATTGGGCAGTGGCCGTATGCCAGGCCCCAGGCTAAGCATGAGTCTCTCGTGTGATCATCACAACCACCTTGGAAGGGCACAGTGTGCCCATTTCACAGACAATAAGTTAGGTTCATAGGAATTAAATGACTCACTCAAGGTCTTGCACCTACCAAACTCTAGAGCCAGAATTCAAACCCTTGCTCTTCCGCTCTATAGCAGAGCCGTGCTGTACCTTGTAGAGCACGCTGCGGTCCCCCATCACACGGCCCTGGGAATGGACGTGCTCGCTGCTGCGCTTCCCCTTCACCTTGACGATACGCTGCACTTCTGGGGGAATGGTCAGCTCCCAGCTCAGTTCAGTGGAGAGATCCTAGAGCAAAGTCAAAAGAGCCAGCACTTGTAATCAGGAGGCTACACCTGGACCCGAGACAGCTGTAGCTGGACGGGTCCAGCAGTCCATTATCTGCACTTTGGTGCTGGAAGAAACAGAAAAACCACAGTAAGGATGTGAAGAAGATTTAGAACTCTCAGTTTGAATTAGAAAGATACTAAAGCCATTAAAAAGCAGAGGATTATTCAATAGCTTCTCATTGTTTATCTGAGTAGGAAACATCCAAAGAAAATTTACCACTTATTGTTCAAATCAAAGAATCCATATATTGGGCAGCATACAGATCACTGAGTTGGCAGGGACCTCGAAATATTATAGGAAACATTCTTTAGAGTCATAGGAAACCAATAAGCAAACCTGTATGGTTAATTGCTATTACAGGGGGACGGGAGAGGGGCACAAGGGCCTCCTGGGGTGCTGGTGCCATTCTGCTTCCTCGTCTGACTGCCATGGACACACAGGTTCCTTTTTTGAAGGGTCACCATGAGCCAGGCACTGCTTTATGGGATTTACACGTGTTCACTCCCTGACTCCTCACAATAAACCATCTGAGGTAGGCACTATCATCTTATTCGACAGACAAGAAAACAGTGCTAGAGAAATCCTACACCCAAGGTCACAAAGTTAGTAACCGAGGTTTCACACATAGGCAGCAGCTGGGTCTAAGCTCTTAACCTCCGTATTACAGTGGCTCCCCGAGGTCCTACAGGACAGGACAGAAGGGCCGTCTGGTGAGAACACGCCACAAATGACTCCTCCATGCAGCCCTGCTAGAGAGACCAAGACCAGGCCCTTGCAAACCTCCGAGCTGGACTTCAGACCAGTGTGCATCACTGTTGGCAAGAGTGGGACTCAAGTATGTCAGGGTCAGAGCAAATCAATCCCACTTCTAGAAATAAAATTCGAAGTACACATTCTATCAAGAGTAGGTTAATAACACCATCTTCATGTAGAAAGTACTATTACTCAACCCCCATTCCCACCTCCCACCCTCCCCAAAATGGAGAAAAATGTCCCTTCTCTCTTCTATAGAAAAGAAATGCGGGATGAAAACTCCACGGGAGCAGAAAGTGTCTATTGTCCACTGCTCTTCCCGCAGCACCGGGGACCATGCCTGCGATGTTGCAGCTGCTCAATAAATAGGAAAACAACTTTGAATCAGAATTCAGGACTATGCTGATCTAAATTTACAATAGAGTGAATAGTACCATTCACTTCTTAGCCAAATAACCAGAAAACACCCACATCTCTCCTACAAGGGTCCTGCCAGGATGCCCCTTCCCTACCTTCCGCAGTCGATATCCACACAGCCGTCCCTGTTCCGCACCCACCAAGTAGAAGAAGATGGAAGGGGCCAGCTCATGGAGCTGTCGCAAGACATTCCGAGTGGCTGGGAAAGCTGTGACCTTGAAAACCCCCGAGAGCCCAAGAAAAGAGTTGGAGGAAAAGGTTAGGAGTCTCTAAGCAGTTTCTCAATACTCACTACTATTTCCCATCAGAGAGAGCCTTAATAAAACAGCAAATCTTAAAACAATTAAAGTCTACTGAACTTAATTAGGGCTTAAACTTAGTTCTGTTAAGAGCCCGAGTTTGCACAAACGCAGAAAGAGTAATCAAGAGGCTCAGAGATGCCCTTCCAGACCAAGGTGCGCTGACTGCGCACAGCTCCCATCCCTGGTCCTCTGGCTGTTCTCCAACCCTCCCCCCCCAACTCTACTTGGACGTCCTCCAGCCACTCTGAAGATGTCATACCTTATACTCATCATCTATCAACAGCAGCACCTTGGCATAGTCTTGATCCATGATGGGGAGAAGCAAAGACTGCAAGATGGGGCGCTTCAGCACTGGGGGAGCCACCTGACTCCACTTCCCAAAAATGGGGTTGAAGACATAGAGGGAACTCATTCCTGTCTCCTGAAACGGGCAAACTGTCAGATTCCACCAACATGAAAAGAACGCACATCCTAGGGGTAAATCTGGAAAGCTGGGACTTCAGCTCAGCTGTGCTGGATTCCTTAGTCTTTGCCCTCTTTGTGGCAAATAGTCTTGGCTGAAGGTAAATGGTCCCCGAGACTAACGTGTCAAAAGGGAAATAAACTTCCTCTTCACTCCAAAGCTAACCAAGAACTGGATAGGCTCAGGGACCAATAAAGTGGTCAAGAACCAATTCAGCAACCCCAGGGCAGCCCTTCTGGCAGAACACTTCCCAGCCCCCTTTTAACAGTACCAGAATGAACCCACAAAAATCCATCTAATTCTGGGAGGCAGAGATATAAACAGCTTCGTGTCCTGCTCTCTCCCATCTAGAGATGAGGAAACAGCCACTCAGCTACCAACAGCCGCCTGTGTTGGGAAGAAGGCGAGCTGGTTCACTGCACATCTGGTAAAGTCACACCCACTTTCCGTCACTTCCACATCAGTCCTGGACGGTCCCTCCACTCACGAAAAAAACCTGAAGAAACAGAGTTCTAACACCTCAACACTGATCTTTAACTCTCATATCATCCTAAAGGCCTAGAAGAAACTTAAGTTACAAGACACCAGAAAGCCACACCACTCTGGCTGCAATCAGAGGTGGCCTCACCTTGTCCTTTACCAGGAGGGTGCACTGTGGGGGGTGGGGGAAGTGAGCAGTGGTTCTCTGCACCATGAGTTTAAAGGAGGAGTCTGGCTTCACGTCGGGGAGATACTGTTTCCACAAGATGGTGCCAGAGCTGCTCTCAATGCCGAAAAGCTGCAAGATAAACAAATAACTGGCTCACTACTAGAAAGGCAAACCGAAGAACTGATTCTATCCATGAAAACCAGAACCCGTGCTCTCCCCGACCACACCCGGGGCCTCAGAAGGCTTGGTACCTGGGGCTCCAGCCCTCTTACCTTGCCTGAGGCTGTCACCATCACCATCATCTTCTGGAGGTTGAATTCATCTCTGGCCAGGGTATCAATGTTGATCTCGTTCTTAATCTGACTTCGGGGCTTCCGAGCATCGTAAAACATTTTCCAGAGGTGGGAGGTCCATGCTTGCAGCAGGATGAGCTGGGACGAGAGGCGTTTCAGGAACATCCCCAGCAAGCCGTCTGGTGTCAAGGAAAAGGTGAGACAGCTGAGGCTCCCTCCCATCAGACTAGGTGTTCCCAGCAGGGGATACTTGCTTTTCCTAACGAGGGGTTGCTCTCTCTCCTTGGCTCCACACCCCCGGCTGCACGCCCGAGGGGCAGTCCTATGTCTGATACTAACAGTCTCACACTCAGGACAGCCAGGCAGGAACTTCCAAACCTACTTACCTGGCTCACAGTGCTTCACCTGCCTGGGATCTCAGAATAGACTAAACGGCGAGGGAGCAGCCATGCCGGATGCAGCCATGCTGTGCATGTCTCCACCACAGCCCCACATCCAGAATGGCCAGAGGAAGGCTCTGGGTGCCAAGAAACCAGAAGAGGGAGGGATGGGGGGTGCAGGGGTGCATATGTATGTGTATCATCAACAGGTACTTCCATTTTCCACTGTTTCAGTCCTTTCTCAACTATTTAACCTGCACTCAACAGACCTACTTGCGACCAACTTCCAGGGCTATCACTCTCTCTCTCCCTGACTCCATCCATGACATCGCCACCCTCAAGTCTCCTCTACAGGGTAGATTTGGTCACTGAAACAAGGGAGCACAGTAAAGAGCATGGCCTCTGGAGTCTGGCAGACCTGGATTAAAATCCCAACCCCACTGTTTGCTAGCTGGGTGACCTTGGGAGAGCTACTTGGCCTTCTGGCCTCTGGTTCCTCATCAGTACAATGGCATGGAACCCACTGACTGGGCTGTTGCAAGAGGACACACGCTGCATACAAGGTTTCGCACAGTGCGGGGCGCGCGGGAAGTGTCACTGAAAAGGGGGCGTGCCCTTTCTCATGTAACTTTTCTTCAGCTCAAGGAAGAGAAGTGAGAAGCACACAGGACAAGCCACAGCCATAGCAGTCCACGCACACACGGGATGTACCTTGTTGATGCAAGTCAGGAAAAACAAAGAACTAACCAAAAGCTAGTCATGTGGGCAGGCAACGAGCAAAGGCAGCAGGAAGCAGAGTTTACCTTGAATCGCTGGATCCAGGCAGCAAAAATAAATAGTAAAGTCAAATTAATCCTCGGCTTAAGAAAATCTGCAGTGCCTACCAGGTGCCTGGCCCAGAGCAGGCCCTCGATAAATGTCTGCTGGACCGCGAGATGAGTGGGTGGAAGGGAGCGAGGTAGGGGGCAGGAGTGAATCAGAGTAGAGGGAACCACGTCCATCCTAGGGGCTGGGACTGTGGGGGCCTCAGGCACTGGCCACAGTACCTGGGTCAACCCAGTCATGTCTCTCTAGAAAGATATGGCTGTTGCTTTGGGGACAATGGGTGTACCATGCCTGACACAGTGCCTGACACACTTTAGGTACTCGGACAACGGTAGCTCTTACTATACTAAACTAAGTTTCTTTCCTCAGGGCCCTTCCCTAGAGGGAGTCACAAGTGACACCTTTCAGAGAAAAGAGTGGGTACATAAACCATTTGGCCACAAAGCACTGCAAACTGGTCTCAGAGCCAGTTCAGAACAGACTGGCACACGGCTGCGACCCGGGAGCCAGGCATGCTGTGACACAGCATCGCTTGTGGTCCAACTAATAGCCCCATCCCCAAAGCACCTTCTCCAGCCACTCTGCTGTCCTAACCTCTTGAGTTCATACCTGCCTTCTTGCCAAATTCTCCTTCCAGCTCAGCCTGCGCCCCAGTCAGGGGAAGGTCCACCATCTCTAGGCACACCACCTCTGCCAGAGACTCCTCCCGGCTCCACAATACCGCCTTCCCTGCTGGAGAAACTGTGGTCACAAAGCTAGGCCCACCCCTCATCTCTTGAAGAGACTTGCTGGCTCAGGGACTCCCTGCAGCTCTTGTGTGAAAAAGAGAAACAACAGAAAAAGGGGCTGGATTCAACAGGTCAAGCGAGGAAAGTTCCATGTCCCACCCGAGAATGCTAAGCAATTCCTCAAAAGCAGGTGACATGCTCTGGAAAAAATATCAGGGTACGCTCTACGTGACTTTTCCAGAAGCCTGCCCACAGCCCCAGACAAGGAGCCTGCTGGAGCTCACAGGCGGTCCTAGAGTACTGGACTGAATGAGGTCTGCTCACCCAGCTGCTGCAGGAAAAGCAGCAGGTGATCCTCGGTCTGCACCAAGGCCCGGTAGCCCACGGAGTCATCCTTCTTCAAGAACACCTGGATGTACAGCTATAAGCAAAGAGTCGAGACCACTGCAGTCAGCGAGAATTCAAATGCCTCTTAGAGCCCCCGGCCCCAAGATTCAGAGCCTCAGGAGTGGTCGGAGGTCCAGGTCACGGCAATACTTGATGTCTAAACAATGCGGCTATTACCTGGACGCCATTACAATAACACATATTCTCAGAAGCCAACACAACGGTGCTAGGCTCGAGCTCAGATCTCATCATGGAGGAAACCTGAGTACTTCTCGGGTCCCATATCCTTCACCGCGTGCCAATCACACCCCACTAAGTCAGCAGGCGGCCAGGATTAGACTTCCCATTTTAGAAACAAAAAGCCCCGGCCCAGAGAGGCTGAGGAACACAACCAAATGCGCACGAAGGCAACGCTGGGCAGCAACGAGGAATGCCAGACGCCGGGCTAGTGACCCCTCACCAGCTGTGACTCAGGATAGGTCCTGAATCTCCAGAGTGTCCTCGTTTGTAACAACCACCTCAAAGGCTATTGGGAGGGTTACGTCAGCGCACACACGAAAAGCTTTGCGCGGTGCCGGCACAATGACTACTTGGAACGAATGGTACCTGCTTTCCCATTATTCACAGGAATGTATGCCAGGTCAGTGGCGCAGGAAGAACTAGAACCCAAGTCCGGAGAGCTCTAACCCAGGACTCATGGCTGTGCCCTGGCCCTGAGGAGGGGCGCCCCAGGACGGAGCCTGAAGACAAAGGCCCCCACTCACCCGCTCTGGCCGAGTGCTGTTCTGCTCCAGGCTAAAGGTGATCGTGGTGTCGAGCAGCCGCCGGCCTGTCTCCACCAAGTAGAGGTTAATGGTGTAGGTCTGGTTGAAGCAAGCCAGCAAGTCCTAGGGGAACAGACAGCACGGGGGAACTGGAGGGATCCCCCAAAGCAAAGCCTCCTAAAGGAAGTCTAAGAACTGAGGGGCAAAATGCCCTAGAGAAGGCCCAGGCCAGGAGAGGAAATATATGCAAAGGAAAATAAAAGAGCAAAGAAAGCTAAATCCTAAGGCAGAAATGAGCTACCAGAGTAAATCAGAAAAATTACAGCCGCTGTGCTTGTCCAGTGCGCAGAGACGTTTTCCCCAGAGGCACAGCCATGGGCAGGGAAATGGCAGGCCCTCTGGAGAAGCTCAGGAGAAGGAGCCACAGCAAACCCTGTGCTCGGCCAGGCTCCCTCTCTGCTCGTGCAAATGCACATTCCAATGGCTCTGCCAGCCGGGGGCCCAGAAATGCGGACATGAAGGCCAGAGGAGAAGTGATTAACAAGATTCTAGAGATGCTACTTTCTAATCTCCCAACTAAAAAGAATCAAGAGAAATAGCATTTACACAACTTAGGAAATCTCATTTGAGGCCAGAAACTCTAGACCAGCCCATGGCCTAAACTGCACCCCAACTTCACTGGGTGACCTCCTGGGTCTAGGTCTGGCATACTGTCCAATGCCGCACCCTACCTGTGGACCAGACTTCTCCGAAAAGCTCCCCACTGACGCGTCTTCAGAGCTGCTAGGTTTCTGCTAGGAAAAAAGGAGGACAGGAGGGGAACACTGAGCCAAAGGGTCACTTCCCAGTCACCAAAATGGAGCTTCCACCTCTGGGTCTTCTCAGCACTTGGGAGAAGGCAAATCTCAAGTCCCCATTCCCGCCCACAAACCCTTAACAGTCCCAGACCAAAGTGAGGTCGTCATATTAGGGCCCACTCCTGGGGACCAAGGGAGTGTACAGAAAGCTCTACAGATGACATGAGACCTTGGTTCCCAACAGCCTCTTGCCCCTGGGTTCAACGTGACCAGGAGACTATGCCCAGACTTTGGTTCCCTGGGCTCCTGACAGACACAGGGAAGGAAGCCCCAGTGCTGTTCCTCTCGACACTCACCGCTTCATTCCGACAGGTCATGACCGCAGCCACCGTCTTCTCCCCGGTGGTGGCAAAGCTCACGAGGGCAGTCTGGGGGGAAAGCAGGGCGTCAGTTCCCAAATGGGGCCTTTACCAGCCAGCGGCCTTCCAGAGGGTCACTTCTACAGGGAGGTCCCTTGGCCTTGGAGTTGAAAGTACTCCCAACTTTAGAGCAAAATGGTCAGGGCATGGGAGAGCAGAGGAAGGGCCCAGTGGCACCCACAGCTGAGAACAGGCCTCTCTCCTACCCCCAACACAGGCACAGGTCTAGCCTCAATCCCACCTGCTCTTAGCATCTGTGGGAAGCTCTAACCAATGTCCCCACTTTCCTGAGGACTCCGAGGAAGGTGCCAGTTTTACTCTAAAGATCCTTTATAACTCTTAGGAGAAAAAGTACCCCATTTCTGCTCGAAGGCTAAGCCCTATCAAGCCACTTAGGGGAAGATGTGTTCTATCTTGAGCAAATGCCTCCAGCTTCAAAGGCAGGGATTTCTGGCATCTGCATCTTGGCTAGATCCTCCCCAGTCCTAGCAAACCATGCTGCCTGGTTACCTGTGGGAAGTTTCTGAGCAGACTCAGGACCCCGTGGTGGTAGTGCAGCAGAGCATAGTGGCTTGGGGACAACTGCAGGAAGAACTGGGCCCGAGAAGGATCCACTGGGTTGGGCTGTGTGGGAAGGACCCGGGGTTGGAATCCACTTGCAAATTCTAAGTCGAGAGACTGGGAGGCAAGGAGGAGGAGGGTTAGGGCTAGGAGCCGAGAAGTCAGCTTTCCACCCCAGGCTTGCATCCTCTGCCCCACTTTGCCAATGAAAGTAACTAGGCCATGGCATGCGCCTCCTGAAGGTCCCATTCAGGTTCTCCAAAGAGGACAGTGGCCCACTTCCCCTTTCACCAGTTCAGCCAGAGGTCTGGCCTTCTCTCAGCAGCTGCCAAGGCTCAGGAAGGCCGCAGTGACTCTGGGAGAAAGACTTCCAAGCAGTGCAGGCCGTGCCTCGGGCCAGGGGAGCAGCGCTGGCCTCTCACCTGCAACGGGATCTGCCTCAACTCCCACTCCGTCTCCAGGGCCAAGGTTTGGAGGGACCGTGAGCGCGGGTCCGGGCACACCAGGACAGCCTCCTCCACCACACCACAGGTTCCGGTGAGACTTTGCAGCCAGGGAGTTGAAACCCGGACCTACGGGAAAGACATCATAACAGCAGGCCCGTGAGGACTTTTTACACTTCCCTCTCAGCTCATCAGCGACGTCACCGCCAGATGCCACTGGGGCGCCTAAGCACAAGGTTCTTCACAGGTGACACCAAAGGGTTCTTCCTGTCCCCCAGCCTCCCGAAAGCTCCAGAGCCAGAGAAAAATCCCAATTTTCTTTCTGGTTACTAGAGAAATATACCAGATTATCTTTTTTTTTTAATTTTATTCCTCACCCGAGGATACTTTTCTATTTATCATCAGATAAGAGTGGGAAGGAGGGGGAGAGAGAGAGAGAGAGCGAGAGAAACATCCATGTGATAGAGCCACATCGACTGGTTGCCTCCTGCACAACCTGACCAGGGCTACCAGATTATCTTTAATACCTAACACTTCAGATAAGCATTTGTTTACTGTATTTGACATATGCAGTTTCTCTATCACTGTTTTATAATGTTATTTTGCAAGACACTTCTAGGCAACAAACAGATCTATACAATTTCTTTAGCCATCCCAGGAGAGCACTATGTGTGAATGTAAGGGCTTTGAACGCTTGATGAGGAGCCCTGGCCGGCTTGGCTCAGCAGTTAGAGCACTGGCCCACAGACCAAAGAATTGCGGGTTCTAGTCCAGTCAAGGGAGGCAACCAGCTGAAGTGTCCCTCTCACATCGATGTTTCTCTCTCTCTCTCCCTCTCTCTCCTTCCCTCCCACTCTATTTAAAGATAAAGAGAAAAATATCCTCGGGTCCTGGCCGGTTCCTGCTAAGGGCACGTGCCTCGGTTGCAGTTTGTCCTGGGCCTGGTTGGGGTCGTGTGGGTGGCAGCCACTCGATATGTCTCTCTCACATCTATGTTTCTCTCTCTCTTTCTGCCTCCCTCACTCCCTCCTGCTGTATCTGAAAATAAATACAAAAATGTCCCCGGGTGAAGATAAATTAAAAATAAAAAAGGAAAAAGAAAAATATCTTCGGGTGAGGACTGAAAAAAAATAAACACTTGAAGAGGAGAAGGCAGCCTCTCAGTGACTAGAATCAGGGACCCTTTTTAAAAAAAAATTTTTTTTTCTTTCTTTATTGATTTTAGAGAGAGAGGAAGGGAGAGAGAGAGAGAGATAGAAACATCAATGAGAGAGAACATTAACTGGCCCCCTCCTGCATGCCCCTCACTGGGGATCAGGCCCACAACCTGGGCATGTGCCCTGACCGGGAATCGAACCAGCGACCTCTTTGTGCATGGGTCAACACTCAACCAGTGAGCCACACCGGCTGGGCAATTTTTTTTTTCTTTACTGATTTTTTTTTAATCCTCACCCAAGGATATTTTTCTCTTTATCATCAGATAGAGTGGGAGGGAGGTAGAGAAAGAGAGAGAGGGAGAGAGAGAAACATCGGTGTGAGAGACACATCGACTGGTTGCCTCCTGCACGACCCGACCAGGGCCAGGGATGAACCGCAACCAAGCTGTGTGCTCTTGACCGGAATCGAACCCACAACTCATTGGTCCGCGGGCCGACGCTCTAATCGCTGAGCCAAACCGGCCAGGGATTTTTTCTTCATTGATTTTAGAAAAAAAGGAAGGGAGATAGAAACATCGATGAGAGAGAACATCGACTGGCCGCCTCCTGCATGTCCCCCACTGGGGATCAGGCTCACAACCTGGGCATGTGCCCTGACTGAGAATCAAACCAGCGACCTCTTGGTGCATGGGTCGACACTCAACCACTGAGCCACATTGGCCGGGCAAATCAGGGACCTTGAATGGCTTCTGCATCAGCCTGCTGGGTCTCCGGTCCTAGTGCAAGGAAGGGCTTATCTCTTCCCCTCCTCAATTCACAAGGCTCCTCGAGGCAGATGCCTGACCATACCTGTTGCACAATCTCTCCATCTTCCACATTAAACTTGACAATGTTCACATGGCTGAAGGGAACAACGCCGAGGGCCCACACCACCCCAGAGCCGTAGGAATACACCATCTGGTAATGGATGCTGTCACTAAGAGAGGGTAGAAAAAGCAGGGAGCAAAGGTCCTTAGCCAAATGTCATAAACTACTAGTCCCCAAATAGGCTTTGTTTGTCTCACACGGTTCTTTTTTATTCTTTCAATTAGTTGTTTACATTTAGAACTGAGATTTTACATGTAAAAACCAGATTTCTAGCTTTTCTTGAAAAGACATGGCACCACTGCATTCTTATATGGCACCTATCAGTTGAGTAAGGCTGCCCCCTTGAGGTAGGCCAGGCACACCGCAGCTCCCAAGAATCCCCATAGAGCCTGCTATCTACGCCCTTGACCGCACGCACAGGAATCTGACTTTTGGGTCTGTGCCTTAGGTTGTTTAACTAGATCCTTTCCTTTCCTCCCTCCCTCCTGTTCCTTTCCAGCTTCAATGCTTCACACCATCAGGACCTCTGGAAACCATCTCAAATCTCACTAAGCTCCTACCTTCGGCCTTCCTGAGTTGTTGTAATTCTTACTATAAAAGGCTTAGTCTGACTCGAACTAGAAGTCAAAAAGCTAGAAGTAGTATGACCACGAGCGAGAGAGCCACTACCCTAGCTTGACTGGCTCTCATGCCCAGCTTGAGAGTTTTCTCCTCACTGCAATGGGAACTCCAGAGGTAGGACAGCCTTTGAGGTCAGGCCTAGATCTAGTGAGCCCAACGCACTACACATGATGCCAACACGAGGTGAGCCTGGGCCAGAGCAAATGCTTCAACCCTAAAGGAGAAGGAGGGGCTTGTAGAGAGCAGGACCAGGTAGCCATCACTTGGTGGGAAGGCAGCCTTACCTTTCTGGGAGATGTTCCACCCACTTCAGGTGCCCACTGGAGAGGTGATGGAGGGCAAGAGTGGTCTTCTTCAGGACTGCAATGTACCTCACTGACTCCTGCAGGCCGACCAGTCCAAGTGCCTGGAAACTGAGCACAGGTAGAGGGTGAGCATGCCCAGCGCTCAAGCTAGAGAAGACAATCTGGAACACGACCATTGTGGCTGGGTAGGTAAGAAAATGGACTTTGGGGCCCAACACATCTGGATCCTAAGCCTGGCTCCAACTGGTTAGCTGACTTGGAGACTGCACTTTGAACCACTAGGTCATACTGCTTCCCTCAGGCCCTCCGAATCTCCTAAGGGTTGTTCCCTCCTTCCCGAGGAACTTCACAGCAACCCTCTACCCTGCCAGCCATTAGACAGTACTGTCATTACTGGGCTACATGCCTGCCTCTCCCATCTGACAATGAGTTCCTTGATGACAGAACTAACTCACATTCATGTACATTCTCACTGCCTGGGGGCTGCCCAAGTGCTTACCAAATAAATGACTATCGGGTGTGTAGGCTAATGCAAGTTGTCCTACCATTTAAACAACTATAGCAAAGATGTCCTAGGACTTCAAGCTACTCTCTAAGCACAAAATTAAAACACTGAAGGTTCTGTATTATGTTCTTATATCTAGAACATCGCAGAGCTCTCAAGTCATGGTAAGATTAGGAAAAGCAGTTAAGTACAATAAACACTGCACCTAGCTCAGAGCTCTGCATCTGATAGGTGCTTACTAAATGCTGACTGAGTAGACACGTGTTCCAAAACCTCAAACACATCAAGCCCTGGCCGGTGTGGCTCAGATGGTCACAGTGTCGTTCTGTGCACCAAAATTGCTGGGTTTGATGTCAGTCAGGACACATACCCAGGCTGCGGGTTCAATCCCCGGTCGAGGCAAATATGGGAGGCAACCGATTGATGCTTCTCTCACATCGATGTTTCTTTCTCTCTCTCACTCTCTCAAATCAATAAAAAACATATCCTCAGGTGAGGATTAAAAAAAACAAAAACAAATAAACAAACAAAAAACATCAAAAACTGGGTGTTTGATGTTCTTTGCCTCTGTAGTGGTCCCTGGGAAAAAAGCCAAAACACTCAGAGTTGCTGTCCACACAGACCTGTGTTCCAAGAAAGCCCTGAACCAAGCCCAGATGAAACACAGCTTCTTCCCCTCTACCTGCCACTGTCCAAGATAATCTCCCAGTTCAGGCCCCCGATGTTAGTCTCCCAGGAACGCATGATCCGGCCTCCATTGGATATAGTGACTGCATCTGGAAGAGAAGAGACCATGGTGACATTATCTCCCAAACTGGAGTTTTGTAGCCTCCTAGGGCCCGTTAGCAGTGGCCTCATCTCTGATAGATGGGTGCAAATAAGAGCTATTTGCATACCTGTTGTTTCCTGTTGGGAATACTCCTCCTTTCCCTACCAGACCCCGTGCAAGGAAGAAACCAAGGAGTGGGGAGAGGGAGCCGACACCTTGACAGAAACAAAGCAGGACTCTGCTCACCCTGTCCGTACAGCAGCATGGCATCCACTGCCCCTTCCGCTGTGCCCTTGTCCACATGGCGCCACACTGAGAGACATAAGAGTCAGATATTACTACAAAATAAGAAGAAGCATCCAAGAAGATGGGTGGGAGAGAACAAAAGAGGTCTTCGTTTGCACAGTGGTGCCCAGTTTTATTTCAAGGGAGGGAAGGACTACAGGTAACTGGCAATGATCCACTCCCACTCACTGGGCAATGCGGGGAGGAGGGGTGGAGAGGAGCCGCTACTGCCCCAAACTAAGGTCTCTGCGCCTCCCATCTCCACTACCACCTGTCGAGCATGTAAATGAACAATGACAAAATTAACAAAATCCATGTGATTCACAAGAAAAATAATAATTGTAAATTACATAGCCATGATTTTAGTGCCTAAAACATCCATAAATGCAGAAGTAATTAGGAGGGCGACAATCCAAACCTTTAGTGCGAAACAGAGTAACGTGTTTTTTGCAGAAATATCTAATTTAAAAATACTCAGGACTTGGACTGAGGGAATCAACTACAAAGGCCAATTATAGGAATATATTAAATGACAAGACTAAAAAAAAAAAATTTGTCAGAACCCAGTAAGAGATGCATCTTTTGGCCACCTTGTCCCTAACTTGGGAACCAGCCAGGCAGACTTCACCAGCCACAGACCATTCTGGATTCACTACAGTCAGTCATTCCATCCCGAGCTGACTCGTCTACACAGTTCACTCACAGATATCCCCAGTCCGGGAATTTAATGCTGCAATCACATTCTTCTCTGTGGCCACAACCAACTTCTTGGAACCAGGGGAAAATTCCAAGGAGGCAAATTTGAGCTTCCCAACATATTGCTGTCTCCTAAAAAAAAAAGGGGGAGTGTGTGTAAGGGGCCAAAACCACCACTGCACAAAATACTTTGGAAAAAAGAACTCCACAAACACAGATTATCACCATCATACCTATCTTAGGATGCAGGAGAAATGTTTGTCAATGAGGAGATATGACCAAAAGCAAGATTTCTATGCAATGTAGTCTGAAGCAAAGGGAACAAGAATATACCTAATAGGTGAAAAATACAAAACTTCGTTCTAAATGTAAGCATATATTTATCTCAAGATAAGTGACACCAGCCAGGTCAGTGTGGCTCAGTGGTTGAGCGTTGACCCATGCACCAAGACGTCACCGGTTCGATTCCCAATCAGGGCACATGCCCAGGTTGTGGGCCAAATCCCCAGTGGGGGGCATCCAGGAGGCGGCCACTCGATGTTCTCTCTCATCGATGTTTCTATCTCTCTCTCCCTTCCTCTTTCTCTAAAATCAATAAAGAAAAAGAAAAAGATAAGTGACACCAGAAAGAACACCTGGAATTCCACTAGAACAAACATTCCAGTTCTCTCTGCATTCATTAATAATAGTGGGACCAGGACAAAGTAATGCACTGGGAATGTTTGTTGAATGAATGAGTGACCAATGTTCTGATTTGTGTAACTGCACATGCTTGTCTGGAAACGGTGCTCTCTGGGCCCCGCCTCACATTGTGGATCACAATTCTACTTATTTCCTAGCTCTCAGCAGCCACTCCAACTTTTTTTTTTTTTTTAATTAATTATGTAAGGAAGATTGTTTTCTTTCCTTTTTGATGCCCACCAACATCCCGAGAGTTTCCTGGAGAGAACAGAAGAGTTTGCAGAAAAAGTCCTCTGGAGGGGAAAGTGCTTGCACTGCTCATTTTCAGAGTGACACTTTTTACAGTCACACTCCAGAGCACACTGTGCCTGAAGGGAGGCTGGAGGGAACAAGTCAGCAACAACGACAACAACAAAATAGTGGGACTAGGCACTCATACTACACATGAAGAGACACAAACCTTGTTGTCCATGAACATACAACCCAACTTTCCTTCCTATTTTCACTGACCTCCGGAGGAAAAAATCATACAAATATTTCAACAAAGCTCCATAGACTGGGTCAGGCTTTGCTCTCTCCAGCCTTTTCCAGCCCACACCATGTTCAGGGTCCATCTGACTCATTACTCACACTTTCTTGGGGCTGTATCTCATCACTTTCAACACTCTTACCTAAGCATAAAGGGAATGTAATTAGCTTCGTATGGCTGACTACCAAGTACACAGGAAGTACTTGCACATTGCTGTTGATGAAAAGGTATTGCATCCTCTAGCAAATTAATCATACGTGATGCTTACACAGGATTTCTCTTGTCATGATGTTGTCTGGTCTATTTTTTTTTTTTAAAAGAAACTAAGCTGGTAGTAGAGAGAGAGGCTTATATTACACGTGACAGTTTCTACCAGTATTTCCACATACTTGATTCTCACTGTATCCAGTGAACACCCCACGAAGTACGTAGGACAGTTATCACTCTCATTTTACAAGTAAGTAAATCAAAGTCCACTGAAGTCACCTAATTACTGTCAGAACTAGAATGTAAAACTAAGAACTTCCGACTCTAAAGCTCATGCTCTCTTTTATTTATTTATTTAATTTTTTTTCTTTATTAATGTTAGAGAGAGAGGAAGGCAGAGTGAGAGAGAGATAGAAACATCGATGAGAGAGAAACATCAATTGGCTGCCTCCTGCATGCCCCCCCACTGGGGATTTGGCCCACAACCTGGGCATGTGCCCTGACCGGAATCGAACTGGTGACCTCTTGGTGCCCATGCTCTCTTTTAAAATACTGTTATCTGGACTATAAAAATAATGCCTGCTCATTGCAGAACTGTGAAAAATACATAAAAGTATAAAAAAATGCCCCAAATACCACCATAAACTTAATCATGTTTTAGTGTATTTCCTTCTGTTTATCTTTCAACTTATAAATTGCATATACCTAGTGTTCAGCTAAATTGGAATCATACTATATATGCTGTGTATGTGTAATACATATATATTATAATGTGAGCATTTACCTTATCATTAAAAATGCGACTTAAGCCCAGCCGATGTGGCTCAGTGGTTGAGCATTGACCCACGCACCAAGAGGTCGCTGGTTCGATTCCCGGTCAGGGCACATGCCCAGGTTGTGGGCCCAATCCCCAGTGCGGGGCATGAAGGAGGCAGCCAGTCAATGTTCTCACTCATTGATTTTTCTCTCTCTCTCTCTCCCTCTCCCTTCCTCTCTCTCTAAAATCAATAAAGAAAAAAAAAAATTTTTTTAAAGTGACTTATGTTGCCCTGGTGGTGTTGCTCAGTGGTTAGAGTAATAACCCATACACCGAAGGGTCGAGGGTTCGATTCCCGGTCAAGGGCACATACCTGGGTTTCAGGTTTGATCCATGGCCCCAGTTGGGATGCATGTGGGACATAACCAATCAATATTTGTCTCTCATGTCAAAGTGTCTCTCTCCCTCTCTCCCCCTCCCTTTCTCCCTTCCATAAGCTAAAAATCAATGGAAAAAATATCCTCAGGTGAGGATTAACAAAAAACAAAACAAAGTGACATGTGCACTTGTCACACTGTCTTAAATCACACACTTACACAGCAGGTCCTCAAATAACACGGTTTCATTATAACAATTTGCCATAGGGACTTAACTCTTTGTTTATATCAATTAGGCTATGGTAAAGTTGGTTTTGATATATGTCGTTTTATTTAAAATTGCAGAACCTATTGATGCCATTAAGTGAGGACTTACTGCATATCTTCCCCATGAGCTCCTTCACATTTCTGTATCCACAACACCTAGAACAACCACCGACTCATTACAGGCACTCAACACATATGTGAATTAAATTGCCTGATACAGAAAAGACTTCACAGAGGAGATATCTAAGCTGGGGTCTGAAAGTTGAAATGTTCCCTGAATAGTAATGATAATGGGTAACATTACTGACTGCACTCAATGAGCCAGGCATTGTGCTAATTTAAAGGAATTATCTCATTCATCCTTACAACTACTGTAGGAGGTAATGGACTAGTATTAGTAAACCATTTCACAGAGATAGAAAACTGCACAGAGTGATTAAGTCACTTTCCCAAGATCACACAACCCTTAAATGGCAAAATTGAGATTCAAACAAAAGCAAGCAGACTCCAGGGCCTTAGGAAAAAAGTGGAGGGAGGGCAGGTGGGGTGAATGAATGGCACCTCCATGAATGGCAGCACCTCTTAGCTGACGTGAAACGTGCGGGGACCTGTTCTGAGGCCAGAGCTGGGTTGGGCTGAGAGGGGAAAAAGAACTAGGTTTAGGACTTATTATTACACCCAAGGTCCTGTTCACATGCCCGTGAGATGACAGATCAGAACCCGGACAGTCACAGAAAAGCGGCCTGAAGAGGGCGGAGGGAACAGTGATCTCTGACCAGACCCCAAGCATGCCTGAATGTCAGGCCGGCTACACGGGCTTGCAGTCACATGGGGCGGCTTCACGGGCTGTACAGTCACAGCGGGCGGCTTAGAAGCGCCCCCAACCTTTGGTTCAATGCTCTGCTGTCGCCGCCTTAAAACTTCACTTTTGAACAGGGTCCCACGTTTTCTTTTTTGCACTGGGCCCCACAAGTTATGTAGCCTAGCCGGTCCTGCTGCCTGACAGCCCCCCTCCCTTTAGCAGGCAGAAGACAGGCACTGGGAAAATAGCCACATATTTCCCAAAGGGGCCCCACACGTACGCACCAATCAAACTTGCCCACTTGATCTTCATAGACCGCAGCCGCGGGGATGAGCAGGGCGGCCCAGAGCCAGACTCGGGAGGCCGCCGCTGCCGCCATGACGGGAGCCCGAGCCCCGCCCGCCGCCGGCCCAGTATGCACCGCGCCGCAGGCTCCGTCCCCGCGGAACCAGAGAGTCGGGACCACTCGCAAAGCCCTCGGTGGGGCGCTCAGGTCTCGGAAGTCGCCGGACGCGCGGAAAGTAGCCCTGGAAACGTGGGAAAGAGCGCAGGGGGCGGCCGGCGGACAGATACCGGCCGCAGCAAATATTGAGTCAGGCATGTGCGAGGACAGTTTCCGAGGGCCGTCCCAGAGGCCCCCGCGCCGCCGGGGTCCTAACAGGCAACACCGCCTTCCGCCGCACGTGCCTGCAGAACGATGCCCAAATCCAAGCGCGACAAGAAAGGTGGGTGAAAGGGACTTTGGGACTCAGGGGGAGCTCCGCTGGCTGGGTGCCGGCTGCGATGGGGACTCTGGGAGCCTTGGGGGCACGGAATGGGACGCCCAGACCGCGAGCTCGCTGCTAGCTGGCGGCGGGAGCACCTGGGGCACAGGGAGCATCGGAGGGCACCGGAGCCTGGTTGGAGCAAGGGAGCGGAGACTGTTTTGCCCGGCCTCGAGTGTTCCTCCAAGGCCTGCTGAACCAGGAAATAGCTTCTGAGCACCCAGACTGCGCCCGATCTCGCCTTGGTCCGCCTTGTCCACCTCAGCCCATCTCCCTTACCTTTCCGCACTCTCGCCACCCTGGCCGCCTCTGCCTTCCTTCAGCACAGGTTTATTCTCGCGTCTGGCTCTGTACTTGCAGTTCCTGTTGCTCGGCATGCTTATGATCCGATCTTAATATGGCTGATTTTTCTCAGTTGTCAGTTTATATGGCACCTCTTAAGAGCATTCCTCATCATGGTGGCGTCTCTCACCCTGGCTGTTTAGGGGCCTGGCACTCTCTAGGCATAGGAGGATACAGCAGGTACAACAGGGAAGGCCTAGAGCCTCGTTGAGCTTGAAATCATGGGACGTGTTACACCCAATAATACCAAAAACCGCATAACTAATGTCAGATAGTGATGAGTTCCATGGAGTAAAAGTGAGAGGAAAAGGTGATGTTATTTTGTATAATGTGACTGAGAAAGTCTCTCAGATGAGGTGACAGATGAGCAGAAACCTGAAGAAAGAAAGTGAGCAACCCACAGAGTTGCCTGGATAGTGGTGTTCCAAAGAGAGGAAGCAAAGGTGCAAAGCTGAGGTGAGGGCATGTTTGACATGTTCTGGGACATGAGGCCAGTGTGGCTTTGCAGAGTGAGCAAAGGGAGTAGGGGGGTTTGGGCAGAGTGGGCAGGGCTTCTGAGACCTTTGCAAGGAATTGGTTTTCACATCCTGGTGAAATGTGCAGCCATCTGAGAGAGAGCTTGAATCAAGGAATGACATGATTTAACTTGGCTTTTAAAAGATCACCTAGTTGCCTCGATGAGAGTGGACTGGATAGGGTGGAGGCAAGAGTGGAAGCAGCAAGACAGACTTGGTTTGCGGTTGTAGCAGTGGAAGTGATGGAAAATGGATCGGTGTGTTGCGTTTGCCCACCTGTGCTTCATTTGCCCCTGACTGGTGGGATTACCTTTCTGTATGTATGCCTTGTGAAGAGGGACTAAGTCCCAGGCAGGATAGGTAAGAAGTGGCCTCTTCCTGGAGCACCCTGCTCTTTGCATTTGATGCTCTGTTAAGTGTTTGTAGGTTCTGTGGAGGGGCCATGATGAGACCTGGCACATGCCAAACCCTTCTGGGTAAAGGGCTATTTGGCCCCCAGCTGTTGTTACAGTAGGGGTGCTTATCACTCCCAAAGTGGTATTGCTGCATCTGTGGGTCCAAACTGCAAAAGATGTAACAGAGGAAATAAATGATGAGCCCCGGACTTATTCATTCCACAGCAGAGACCAGCCATAGATGGTCTCTGTGCACCATGGCCAAGAGCAGGAAGGGACCTGCCTTAGCCAGCAGGCTACGTCTGCCACTGCAAGCACTCCAGGAGCGGGAACAAGCCTCACGCTATACCTCAGTACAGATTCTAGGTTAAACTAAGAAGAGCAAAGGAATATCGAGTTTGTCTGCATAACAGGAAATATATCAAAGGACCTCTAGGGTCAGGAGTGACAGCAGGCACTCTGAGGACCCTGGGAGTAGCCTTGCTGCCTCTCCCAGCACTGGCTTGGCCCAACCAAGCTCAAAGCGAGAAAAAATGAGTCTCCAGGACATCCAACTTTGTCTCTCATCATGTCTCCTGTTTCTTTTTTGTGTTAGTTTCCTTAACCAAAACTGCTAAGAAAGGCTTGGAACTGAAACAGAACCTGATAGAAGAGGTAAGAGCTTGTTCTTTTTATTTTTCCAGACCTTGTACTTGGTTTTTAAAGGTGGGTATAGACTGTTAGGGAAATACACTGTTTTAAAAAAGAAAAGAAAAAGCTGCTGGTCCAGCTCTTTTCCTCCAGTGGCAGCACCAATAAAAATTCCCATAGTAATGATTTCCAGCTTTGAGCCCTTACTCTGTGCCCTGCACAGGGCTGTGTCCCATATGTGTCATTCCACTCCATACTCACATATGAGATGACGTTATCACTGTTTTGCGGTTGGGTAACTGGAGCTTACAGAGATTTGTTATTCTGCCTAATGTCAAAAAGCTGGGAGTTACCAGACGTGGGTAAATGCACCAATCACGGTTTGCACTGCTCCGGGGGCTGCAGGCTGCATGGAAAGGGTCTCTCCTCCTACACAAAGATTCTGTTTCCTTGAGACCACCTCATCATGGCTGCGGCCAGCAGTGTGTGCAGAACAGGGCTGGTGAGCCGCCTCCCGTTAAGAGTAAATAAGGAGCCCTGGCCGGTTTGGCTCAGCGGTTGGAGCGTCAGCCTGCGGTCCAGAGAGACCCGGGTTTGGTTCCCGCTAAGGGCACGTACCTCGGTTGCAGTTTGTCCCCGGCCCCTGGTTGGGTCGTGCGGGAGGCAGCCACTCGATGTGTCCCTTTCACATCGATGTTTCTCTCTCTCTCTCTCTCTCTCTCTCTCTTCCTTCCTCTCTCTCCCTCCCACTCTGTCTGAACAAAAAATGGAAAAGTGTCCTCGGGTGAGGATTGAAAAAAAAAGAGTAAATAACGAGGCTTCATATGCTTGATTTAGTAGGCGCCTTCCTAGTGTAGCTGAGTATTTCTAGGTTGTCAACAGTGAACAAAACAAAGAGAAGTGGCCACAGAGAAGTCAGGAACCTGCGAAGACCGTAGGATCTTGACCCATGGCTCAGCTTCCCCTGCACTTTGAGGTCACCCCTGCTTCGCCCCCGGGATCCTGACTTTGAGGCCTAAACTTCAGTTGTAAGGGACCTGGAGCATATTCTTTCCCATGTGAGGCCAGGGTGTTGCCCAACCCGTGGTGCCCCTTGAACTTCAGAACCCCCTGAATTGTTCCACAGCTTCGGAAATGTGTGGACACATACAAGTACCTTTTCATCTTCTCCGTGGCCAACATGAGGAACAGCAAGCTGAAGGACATCCGGGACGCCTGGAAGCACAGCCGGTGAGCAGGCAGCGGGAAGGGCCCTGTGGAGTGTGGAAAGGGCCACGCTGCTCTCAGAGCACAGGGGCAGTTATTGACTCTTGGTTCCCTGGGTCACACAGATGGCATCTTAAGGACAAAGTGCCATGCCCCCACTAAAGGGCACTTTTTAACTATTATAGCTGGTCTTGCACTGAACTCCTTGAGTGGCAGGACTTGGTCATTGCTCAGGGAATGTTTGAGCATTGCTCCCTCGCCCTTGGGGTCTGGTCATTTTAGGAACACCCTGTCAGTTTTAGAAGGTCGGGATGTGCTCTGGGATGCACCAGGGACCCAGCAGCAGGCTATACAAGCCATGTGGCAAGCACCTGTCCTTGGGCTGGAATTATGACAGTGCGGATGACTCTGGTTGTCTGTTGCTACCCAGCTGGTTCAGACTATTAAACAAGCCTCCGTACATTCAGACAGGAAGGACAGGTTATCGACATAACATTAGAGTGGGCTGGTAGACAATATATTGTGAATGTCGGGTCTATAGGCAGGAAAATTGTGAAATGGACCCTGGGTAGAGACAGGGAGCAGGGCTCCATGGAAGACGTGGGAGCCTCTGAGCACACGTCCAGCTACAAGCAGGACTAGAGCTGGTTGGCACTTAACTGAGGAGAGGGTGGAGCGGGCCACCTCCTTCACAGACCCCTTTCCCTCTGTAGGATGTTCTTTGGCAAAAACAAAGTGATGATGGTGGCCTTAGGTCGAAGCCCATCTGATGAGTACAAAGACAACCTCCATCAGGTGAGTCTCTGGCCCTCACCGGGAGGGGCCAAGGCCAAGCTGCCTTCTCTCCTGCTGCTCTCACGTGGCACACACTCCGGCCGGCCGGCCTTGGACTCGGGGAGAGCAAGCCTTGGCTTAAAGCTCCGGTTCTCCTTTAACCTCCAGACCCAGAGAGTAGACTCCCACACACATCAGAAGTGCCTCCAGCCCTGGCCGGTTTGGCTCAGCAGTTAGAGCGTCGGCCTGCGGTCCAGAGAGACCCGGGTTCGGTTCCCACTTAGGGCATGTACCTCGGTTGCGGTTTGTCCCCGGCCCTGGTTGGGTCGTGCAGGAGGCAGCCATTCGATGTGTCCCTTTCACGTCGATGTTTCTCTCTCTGTCTCTCTCCCTCCCACTCTATCTGAACAAAAAATGGAAAAAAATGTCCTCAGGTGAGGATAAAAAAAAAAAAAAATGCCTCCAGATGTTGCCAAATGTGAGGGGGTGGGCGTCAAAATTGTCCCCAGCTGAAAACCACTGCTCTGATGTGACCGGACCAACCCACTTTTGTTCTTCAGGTTAGCAAGAAGTTGAGGGGCGAAGTTGGTCTCCTTTTCACCAATCGCACTAAAGAGGAAGTGAATGAGTGAGTGTTTTGAGGAGTGGTGGGGAAGAGAAAGGTCGGCGAGGACTCTGGGGAAGGAATAATCCAGAGACTCGGTACAGTGGAGACATCGAGACTGGTTCCTGGAACCTGTTACTGAGTCTTTATTCCCAGCACGGTGCTCCAGGCTAGCTGCCACCAGCAGCTGAGATGGGAGGGGAGAAGAGGAGGGGTGGAGAGGTGAGGCCCCAGGGAGCCTGACTTCAGGTGGGCTGGTGGGCCAGTCAGGAGCCTCTCCTCCAACCACTTCTCGTTCCCCAAGGTGGTTCACAAAATACACAGAAATGGACTACGCCCGAGCTGGAAACAAAGCAACTTTCACCGTGAACCTGGACGCGGGGCCCCTGGAGCAGTTCCCCCACTCCATGGAGCCACAGCTGAGGCAGCTGGGCCTGCCCACTGCCCTCAAAAGAGGTATGGGGAGGTCCCTGGAGCTGAAGGTCACCGCCGAGTGGCCAAGAACACAGGCTCCCAAACTCAACAGGCCCCTCTCCTCCCCTTTCTGGCTGTGTAGGCTATTTCTACTGCCTTCCATTTTCTCATGAGGAGTGGGACTAAGAGTGCCCACCTCGTGGTGGGTGAATGTGGACAGTAACTTACAGCAACGGGGGAGGCGGTCACTGCTCCCCGAATACGCCACAGGGTGCTGATTAACCTGCGCCCCAGTGCGTCTGGAGTGCTGGGGGGACGGGTGGCCAAGCAGATTCCTCCTGACTGGACAACAGACAGAAAGCTCTGCCAGAAGTAACTGCCTGCCCCACCCCTTCTATGCAGGTGTGGTGACCCTGCTGTCCGACTATGAGGTGTGCAAGGAGGGTGACGTGCTGACCCCAGAGCAGGCCCGCGTCCTGGTGAGTCCGGCCCAGCCCCTCCCAGCAGTCTGCAGGCGGTGGCGGGAGGGACCCCAGAGACTCCTGATCACACCCGCTCCCTGACTCGGTTTGTTCCTTGCAGAAGCTTTTCGGATTTGAGATGGCTGAATTCAGGGTGACCATCAAATACATGTGGGATGCACAGTCTGGAAGGTTCCAACAGATGGGAGACGACTTGCCAGAGAGCGCGCCCGAGTCAGAAGACGAGTCAGCACAAGGGTCAGAGGACGACGACTGCTGACGGGCATGCGGACTGAGGCCCTCCCGGCCCGTGCAGGTGTCCTCGTGGCCACTCAGACTGTCGCCACCCCTCCTGGGGGAGCAGCTGTTTGTTTTGCTTGGATGAAGACAAGGGAGGGCGATAGGGACAGACTGTTTTCCTGCAGAGAATAAAACTGTCTGCAGGGTATCTCCCTGTAGACTGCAAAAGGAACTTTTCTCAGGAAAAGGCCTTTGGGTTTGGGCTTTTGTTTGGATTCCTAGGGTTCTTTTTGTTCACCTTGCAAGTCAGCTTCCAGCACTGGTTCCTGTGAGACTGCTGGGGACAGGAGAGCAGCCGCCACGCTCCTCTCCCCTAGCCCTCAGTGCCCTTCCTTGAAACGGGGGTTCGCTGAGAAAAACGGGCACCCTGGCTGCCCTTCCCACCCCTCCGGAGAGACACACAGCAGTCTCCATACCAGAGCGAGGAGCTTTGGGAGGACCAGGTGACAGGCTTCATTAGGACAAGAGTAAAGCCCCGGCTGAAATCGAGGGAGTGTGTGCACGTGTCCCCGGCATCCGGGGAGGTCTTCTTGATGGTGACTAACAGTAAGGTTTTGCCCAAATTGTTCTATCTGTAAATGGCTCGGTGAGGGCATTTCTGAAAGAGAAAACCCACTTCAGGCTGTTTGGCCCTTTGTCGTGTGTGGAAGGGCCACCTGCAGTCCTGCTCCTGAGAGGTCGCGTCGGAGGCTGGGGAGCCCCTCGCACTGCCTCTGCCCTTGGAAGACGAATCTGTACTCCTTCGCCCTTCTCCCCAGGCCCTTGGGAAGGACGGAAACAAGTTGCCGGCGGCAGAAGAAACCAGTTCACCAGGTTCACCCTGGGCCTGGGCTACCCCAGGTCAAGTGCCTGCTTTATTCAGATAAGAAATGTGGGAGTAGATCACGGCTCCAGCCTTTACACTTTGTGAAGGCAGCTGGGAATATTGCAAAAATATAGGAAATTAACAATTTGTGAACCGAGATTAGGAAAGAACAGGCTAAATGAAGCAGCTTACAGCCAGGGTAAGAGAATGAACAGTGACAGATGTAGTGTGCCCTCTGCCACCTCAAGTCAGGACTGGGCCTAACGGAAGTAGTTGGGGCATTCGTGGGCAACGAGATGCCAGGCTTGATCAAAGGCCTGCACAATGGCCGGCTCCAGGGGCCCTTCCTCAGTCGCTGCTAGGTTCTGTTCCAGCTGCTCCAGGCTGGACATGCCCAGGATGACTGCGTCCCCATGGGCACCCTGAGAAGGGAGATGGGCAAACATCAATATACCCGTGCACAGTGACCTGTCATTCCCAGCCCTGCCCCTGCTAGGATTTGGGATCTGATATCTGTTTATACCCTATAGTACTACGGAAAGAACTTATCTTGCCTTCAGACGGCTCCTAAGCCCTGCCTCCAGTGTCAGCAGCCACTCACCTCTGCCACTCAGCAGCTGGGAAGACCTGGGTTACTTACTTGACATCTCTAGGCTTCAGACTCCCTGTACTTTGCAGGGTGATTGCGGGAATTAAAATTTTGTGAAGTGCTTTGCTTCAGGCCTGGCACTTAACAGGTGCTCAGTAAAGGGGAGCCACGCAGTGCCCAAGCTGGGGAAGGGGAACGGGACAGCAGGGAGAGGGCAGCCCCACCAGGTGCAGAGTCCGGATGCTAGTGGTTAGAAAACGGAGGTTCCACATGTTCACGCCACACGTAGCAGTGGGACTGGCCAAGAGAAATAGCCTCTGAGCCAGTGTCCTCAATAAAATTGGGATTATATTGCCCTGGTCAGGTGGCTCAGTTGGTTTGGAGCATTGGCCCATACACCAAAAGGTTGCGGGTTCAATTCCTGGTCGTGGAGCATATGGGAGACGAGCAATGTTTTTTTCTTCCTCCCTCTCTAAAAAGAAATCAGTTCTCAGGTGAGGATTAAAAGATAAAAATAAGATTGGGATTATACCTAATAAGGCCAGTAGTATTTGTGACAGGACACTTAGAAATTTAAAAACAATAGGATTACCACCCAAAAGAACTGGGCCATGGAGAAATTTCAGAGCAAGCAAAGGAATAATCTCAGAAGTCGTCAAATAATTGTGCAGCCCTCTCCCTTCTTCCATCCATACCCTCCAAAGAGAAAGGGGAACCAGAAGCAGAGCCTCCTGGGAGGGCTGGTTACCTGGAGCTGTGAGTGGTGGTACATCCACCGCAGGGCGGCTGAGGTCATGGAGGGCGCACGGGCGCCATAGACAGCCTGCAGGGCCTTCTCCACCAGGGCGATGGCCTTGAAGTGGTGCTCCTTCCAGAAGCTGGGCAGGTGGGGGGCACAGAGGTCAGCAGCATGGGGTCAGTCACCCTGGGGCCCACAGGCAAAGAGCCAACCAGGGCAGCTGCATCCACCCCAACCCCACAGCACGGGGTGGGGCCAGTGTCCTCTAGCAATGGGGCTCCTGCCTTATTAGGCAGCAACCACTCGGGATGCTGGCTCCCTCACCAGAGACCTCCACATCTTTGTTCCTAAGAACTGGAGGCCTGCCCTCACTTTACCAGCTGAACAAAGGTCGCTAGTGCAGGAGCAAGCCCCAGGCCACCTGAGCCTCAGTCCAGGGCTCTTTCCTTCCCTCTTGGCTAGTGATGAGCATTTCCCAGGGAACAGCTGTGACTTGGAAGACCTGGCATAAGTTCCAGGGATCCTCCTTTCCTCCCAGAGGTCCCAAGATAACAAGAAACCCCACAGAGGGTTTGGTAATTCCTGTAAGAATCCAGAGACATGGTCTAGGCTGCACAGGAAGGCCTGGAGCCCACAGGAAAGCAGCTTAGAACTTCTCCATTCAGATAACAGGACCCTGCCCCCCCACCCACACCAACCTAATGCAGACGTCTCCAGCTCACCGATTCCTGTAGGTTTCAGCCCAGGTATTTCCAAAGAAGCGGCCCACAGGTTGTTTCCCGTCCTTATCTTCATACTTGTACTTGCCGGTCAGCAGGCCCCCTATGAGGAGGCTGCAATCAGATCCCCTGACCCGCAGTGTTCCCAGAGGCTGTTTTGGACTAACTAGGGTTGGGGGGACCAGGAAGGATGGAAGGCACAGCCCAGCCTCTTGTCAAACCCCTCCCTGCTTCCCAGGGCCAGGAGTGCCCACACCCCCCCAGGAGGAGCCTGTCCCACAGCAGCCCATACCAGCCAAAGGGTTGTAGGCGTAGAATCTCAGTCCAAAATGCCTGAGGCAGGGGAATAGTTCCGTTTCCACCTGCCGGGTGGTGGCGTTGTACATGCCCTGCAGGCAGAGGGGCCGGCTGGAGAGGGTGCACATGTCAAGGGAAGGGACCCCAGCAACCTTCTTTTAAGACCTTCAGTCAAAACCTGCCCAGGACTTCAGCAGTGATTTCCCAGATCAATAGTGGTGGTAGGTGATGGGGAGACAGTGTTGGGCCCCGGGAAAGGAAACGACTAGAGCTACCATTCCACAAATATCTGTGGGTGCCAACTGTGAGTTGGACACTGGGTTTCCAAACACAAGTAAGCCCAGCAAGATCTCTCTGTCTCCAAGAAATGTTAGATGCAAGTTAAAAATCCAGAGGAGCCTAGCCGGTGTGGCTCAGTGGATTGAGCACTGTCCCATGGACTGAGAGGTCCTGGTTCCAGTCCCAGTCAGGGCACAGGCCTGAGCTGCAGGCTCGATCCCCAGGAGGGGGTGTGCAGGAGGCAGCTGATCAATGTATCTCTCTCATATCGATGTTTCTACCTCTCTTTCCCTTCCTATCTCTCTAAAAAATAAAATCAATAAAAAAATATTTTAAAAAAACAGAAGAGCCCTGGCCGGTTTGGCTCAGTGGTTAGAGCGTCGGCCTGCGGATCAGAGTCCCGGGTTCCGTTCCTGCTAAGGGCACGTACCTCAGTTGCGGTTTGTCCCCGGCCTCGGTTGGGATCATGTGGGTGGCAACCACTCAATGTGTCTCTCACATAGATGTTTCTCTCTCTCTCTTCCTCCTTCTCTCCATCCCTCTCTATCTGAAGTTAAACGCAAAAATGTCCTTGGGTGATAAAAAAAAACAAAAAAAAAAAAAACAGAAGAGACAGATAATCACAATAAAGGTGGATTCTATGATTATAGGAGGACTCACAAATATTCACTAAATGTATGATTAGGTCTGGAAATTAGAGGCCCCACTGGGGCATCTGGAAAGGCTTCCAGAAGAGGCATCTAAGTGAGACCTGAGCACTGGGAAAGGGGAGGAGTGTTCCAAGCTGATGCACAGACGAAGGAAGCAGGAAGGATGGGACTAAGGTGTTCATGCAGGCAGAAGGGAGCACGGGCCAGGGGGACCCAGGGCCAGAGCGAGCCCGTGCCTGTTGTCCAGGCTCAGAAGCTTGAACGTCATGCTGGGAGCACAAGCACCTGGGGCCCATATGCAGGCTGTGAGCCGCGGAATGGCCGCTCTGGAGAGGGCATGGGGACAGTCACAGGGTCCAAGAGAAGTCAGGATCAGCAGGAGCCCTGGAGACTGAGGCCTCTGCACCCTGCCACACACCTGGTACACAGTAGGAAGAATCCAGCCGTTGTTCTTGCAGAGCGTACAGATCTCAGCCACCTCCCAGGCTGCATAGTTGGAGAGGCCAAGCTCCACAAACTTGCCCTGCAGGGAAGAGGTGGTGGTCAGAACCCAACACAGTCCCGGAGACCAGGAAGGGAAGACCACGGTGAAGACCATAGGAGTGGGGACTGCTTTGGGACAGCCCTGGAGCCTCCACTCTCCTGGGTAATGACAGGACAAAGAGAGGAGCAGCAGACCTCCTCCCGGAGCTCAGGGTACCACCCTCACCTCCTGGTGAAGCTGGTGGCAGGCACGTAGCGTTTCTTCCACGGGAGTGCCATGGTCAGGTGCATGCAGGTAGAAGAGGTCTACTTGGGAACACTGCAGTCGCTTCAGTGATGTCTCCAGCTGGGACCGGACACTGTCAGGTGTCAGTGACTTCCCATCCCAGGGATTGGCCTTGGTGGCAATTTTCACTTTGAGGGGAAAATGTAATAGTTGAGAGACTTATTATAACTACGTACTAGCCATGTGACCCTGGTTAAATCATTTAAGTTCTCTGAGCCTTGGTTCTAAATCTGTAAAATAGCGCATGCAGAGGAATGGGGAATATCTGGCCAAAAAGCTGTGGGACTTGATAATGACACTGTCTTCATTGGGAGAGCATGAGGATGAACTACATGATCTTACATGTAAGTTCTCAATATCCACTGCTGTTACAATAACTATTATTAGTCACAGAATGCAGGCTGTGCCGAGCCCTGCACTGGAGGCTGAGTACACAGAGATGAACTAAACACACTCGGTCTCTACCCTCAAGGAGTCTGGAAGGTGAGGTTATAGTGTGGAGTGCAGCACAGAAAAGCACCAAAGGAGCCCAAAGAAGAGGTGCGTGGTCAGCCTGGGACTGCCAGGGAAGGCTTCCTGTGGGACAGCCCCCAAGCTGAGTGTCCAAGAATGAGTCCCAGTCAACAAGGATGGGAAGCCCATTCCAGAGGGTGAGAACACAGGCAAAATCAAAGACAAGGCAATACAGTATGTGCAGGGCTTGCCATACTTGGCAATTCCGAGTTACAAGAGCATAAACTCCAGGCATGAAGCAATGGGACAAGAGAGAAGAGAAAGGGCACAGGCCTAATCCCAAAAGGTTTTCTCAGATACCATCATCCAAACATTTCAAGTCAGTGTGTGTTCTGACTCTGGCTGCAGTATAGAGAAAACACTCAAAGGGGCAGGCCTGGAAATATAAAGACAGGTAAAGAGGCTGCTGGGAGAATTCAGGGGAGGGAGGCATCTGCCTGGACATGAGCGCTGGCAGAAGGCAATTATAGTTTCCCTTCCCCTTCCAGACTCATGGAAGCGTGCACACCCACACACCCACTGTAGAGACACGGTCCCCATAAGGAGACAGTCTGCCATGCAAGCAGCGTGGCAATGCTATAAAGAATGCTGGCTTGTCTGGATAGGTGGGTGGTTGGAGTCTGTACTTTTCACACTTAGCAAAGGCAACTCAGCAGTTCAGAGGAAAGTCATCAGACCACTTCATATGAGGGAACAAGTCCCACAGCTTTTCTTTTCTTTTTTTTTTTTTTTTATCCTCACCCAAGGACATTTTTCCATTTTTTTTGTTCAGATAGAGTGGGAGGGAGAAAGAGGAAGAGAGAGAAACATCGACGTGAAAGGGACACATCGAGTGGCTGCCTCCCGCACGACCAACCAGGGCGGGGGACAAATTGCAACCGAGGTACATGCCCCTAGCGGGAACCGAACCCGGGTCTCTCTGGACCGCAGGCCGACGCTCTAACCGCTGAGCCAAACTGGCCAGGGCCAAGTCCCACAGCTTTTCGACCAGATATTCTCCATTCCCCTGCATGCTTAGTATGAACTTTTGTCTCAGGTCCAACCTGAGGACTTTGATCCAGTGAGTGTGTGAGGACATAGGGAAGGGTTGGAGGAGAAACACCAATTCAGAAACAAAACCCTCATTATCAAGGAGAGGCACCCAGATAAACTAGAAAGTGTGGGCCTGAGATACATGTCCCCATTCTGTTCCTCCAGATCCACCAAGCTACGGGTCTAAGGACCCAGAGGGGAAGGCCCACAAGGGCTGCAAAAGAAGAGCCTTAGGGGGGAAAAGAGGGGGCAAAGTGTGGTAGTAATAATAGCTAATGTTTACTGGGCCCCACTATGTGCCAGGCACCCTCCTAGGCACTTCTAATGGCATCAGACTAATGAGGGACAGTCCCTCCACACACACACTTCCCCCTTCCAAGCTATACCTGCCTACTGGCCAGCCTTCCACACACTGGGCACTTTTAATTTCCAAGCCATCTTTGTACAGCTGTGCCCTCAGCTCTATTGTCCCTTTTTGTCATTCTCTGCCCAGCAAACCACTACTGATCCTTTAAGGCCCAGCTCCAGTATTTTCTGAGCCTCCCCTAGTGCCTCTCCCTGTTCTGGTCGACCCCTCCCCTCCTTCCCCCAGAGCGCTTTCCCTTCTGGATGCCCAGGTAATCATTGGCTTCAATCTTCCCCACTACATTCTGAACTCCCTGGGGGTGAGTTAGAGTCACTTTCCCTCCCATGACCCCATAACAAAGCCTGGCATGGGGCTACCTTACCCCCTCTCTCACACCTCCACCTCTGCCCCCCACCCCACCCCCGCCCAGCCTGCTACTGCATCGCTACACCTCTCCTGAGCGTGCCAAGGGGACTGTCAGCTGAACTGAGCAAAGTCTACGGACTGATGAAAGAACAGAATGAGAAAAGGGTGCTCAGGGCGGTGAGGGCAGTGGGAGAGGGGCACAGGCAGAGCGCCTGGGGGCCTGTCTATGGGCACCTGACGGGATTGGAGGTGGGGATGGCACAGCCCTGGAGGCCAGTGCCTCAGAGAGGTACATTAAGAAAGCAACAGGGGTACAAAGCGAAAGGCTAGACCAGACCTGGGGGTTCCCGAGTTGCAACCCCTAAAGGAAGGAGAAGGGAAAGGGAAGTTGGTCAGGACAGAGCACTGTGCGGCCTGAGGAGCTGGGGCTCGGGGAGGGGACGAAGCAGACCGCAGTGCATAATGGCTGGGGTCGGGTCAGCGTCCTGCAAGGTGCAGGGGGGAGTCAGAGGGCCGGGGCGCGGGCGCAGGCGTTACCTCTACAGTCGCCGCCGCCCAGCCCGAGCCCCAGGCCGCCCAGGATGCTCTCGGACTGGCCGTCGCTGTACATGAAGGCCGTGTCCAGCTCCGTGTGGCCGCGCTCCAGGAAGGCGCGCACGGCCGCGGCGCTGGCGGGCGCGTCCATGCGGCGCCCCATCTCCATGGTGCCCAGCACGGTGGCGGGCCGGGCCGGGGCGCCCGAGGCGGACCGCGGCGGCCGGGACATGGCGGCGGCGCTGGCGGAGCGAGCCTGCGGTGGTCCCCGGCTGCGCGCACAGCGGAGCGCGGCGCGGGTCACAGCGCGAGACGCAGCGCGGAGCATGAGGTCCGCGCCTGCGCGCTGGGGCGCCCGGGACCCCGCCCACCGCCGCGGGAAGGAGGAGCCTCGGAGGCGGCCCCGGAGCACCGACAGGGAGCGTCGCCGACGTCCCCTCGCGCGCGCTTTGCTCGCCACCGCCGCCCCAGGGGCTGTCCGGCCAGTGCGCGGGGCGAGAGGCGGAGCCGTGCGGTTCGGGGGCGGGGCGGCGCCTCGGGTCAGCAGACCCACGCAGTGGAGAGCCAACCCAGAAACCCGGCAGGGCGGCGGGTCTGGACGTGGTGAGCCGGCTCGAGGCTGGGAGCAAATGCGAAAGCTGCGGGTCGGGGCTCCGGGACTCTCTGGCACATCTTCACAGCACCCTCCTCCAGCCCCTGGCCCGTCCTGAGGCTCCTGCCCTCCCCTGTGGCGCGCGAGATCCTAGGTGAGGCTCTGAGCGGGGATTACGTGGCCCTCGGGGGCTCATGTCCCCCTCCTCAGGGGCGACAAGCATGGCCGCTCGGACGGGCCTGCCCGAGGCTTAGGGTCGGGGTCCCGGATTCTGACGGCTTTGTTTTCCCCAGGGCGGGCCAGGGGAGGGGGCCTCGCAGCGACGGCGCTGACCCCAGCGACTGCCCTGTCATTATCCCCGCCAAACAGGCGGCGGGCGCTGGGCTGAGTCACGAGTTGGCCCAGAACCTGGAGGCCTGGAGTGGGTGGTATCCACAAGCCTGGATGCTCCTCCCCTCTACCTGTTCCCTAGGTCTGCACGGAGCCCAGATTGCACTCTCCCCATCCCAAAAGCATCTACATCGGGAGGCTGGGTTTGGAAGTGTGAGGCTTGGCGCCAGACTTGTCCATTCACCACTTACTGAAGGCTGCGGTGTGCCAGGGACCCTGAAGGGGAATGGGGGAGCGCTCCAGCCAGGACGGAATAATGGTCATCCATGGCTCTTACCACTGAGTGTTTAACCTGTGCCAGGCACCATTCTGATCGCTTGGCTTGGATTATCTCATTTAATTCTGCAGTCGGCCAGGGAGGTGGATACTTGCATTTCCCCCCATTGTCAGATTGGAACTCTAAGGCTGCATCACTTGCCCAAGAGTTCTATACTTGTAGGTCAGTTCTAGAGAGCTTCCTCATCCTTAGGTCATCTGAGCTCATAACTAGATCTTTCCTTGTTTCTCTTTCTTCCTTCCTCCCATTCCTCCCTCAGCATTTTTACTGTGCAGCTGGTGTGTCTAGACTCTACGTTTACAATCAGGTTGAAGGGGAAGGGTTGGACTTAAAGAGCAATGATCGCTGAGGAGTGTGATAAGCATTCTTCCGGTTTGTGGATGGGGGGAGGGGAAGAGGTGACAGGTGTTGTCCAGCCAGCCCTTGTAAAGCCTCTTTGAGAGGGCAGTTTAGAACTTGATCTGAGTCTCTCTACCAGGCCCTCCATGAGGGGGACAGTACTAGGGGACGAGACAGCACGTGCAGAAAGAAGCCTGGAGGCCTGAGAATGACTATTGAAGACCTGGGCAAGGGACAGGAGATGAGGGAGGGCAGTTTTTTGTTGTTTTTGTTTTGGTCAATCCTCACCCAAGGATATTTTTCTATTTATCATTAGATAGAGTGGAAGGGAGGGATGGAAAGAGAGAGAGAGAGAGAGAAAAACATCGATGTGAGAGAGACACTTCAATTGGCTGCCTCCCACACGACCCCACCCAGGCCAGGGATTGAACCAGAAACCCAGGTATGTGCCCTTGACTGGGGATCAAAGCCACGACCCTTTTGTCCAAGGGCCAATGCTCAACTGCTGAGCTAAACTGGCCAGGGCAGGAGGGCAGTTCTTGAAGTATCTGGAGGATGTGGGCTTGATCTGGTAGATGAAGGTCACTTGAGCAGCTTCATTGGAAAGCATTTCCTTGACTCAGTGTATGATCTGGGAGAGGAGGTGGGGTGTGGCGGGAGCTGCCTTCTCCAGCAAAGCCTTTCTCTTTATTTTATTTATTTATTTATTTAGTCCTCACCCGAGGATATTTTTCCATTTATCTTCAGATAGAGTGGGAAGGAGGGAGAGAGAGAGAGAGACAGAGAGAGAAACATGGATGTGAGAGGGACACATCGACTGGTTGCCTCCCGCATGACCCTGACCAGGTCTGGGGATGAACTGCAACCAAGGTACGTGCCCTTGACCGGAATCAGACCCGCGACTCATTGGTCCGAGGGCTGATGCTCTGCTGCTGAGCCAAACCGGCCAGGGCAAGCAAAGCCTTTCTCAGACTGTGGCCATATGCATCAGAATCAGCTAGGCAAGCCTCTTAAACTCACGGTCTCTAATCCCCAACCCAGACATACTGATCCTGAATTTTGAACATATGCCTTCCTTGATCCAAAGCACCCCAGCTGTGGTCCTTGTCAAACCTACAATTGCAGTCAAGCTTTGTTATAACTCTGAGCAGCCATTGATGCTGTTTGAACAGGTGGGCCCATTTCCAGAAGCCAGGCCTGGGGCCCAGGCTGACTCCTTACTTAAGTCAGAACCTGTGGGTGACAGGCCCTATGCCCTGGTCCTCAGAGGAGCTCAGGTGTGTCTCAGAGTGTCCTGAACCCTGAGCTGCACAACAGCCATGTACACATTCAGGGGACCACCCACCCAGTGCCCTGGGCCCTGTGAGCCAAGGTACATTCCTCAAGACGCCCCCTCCCTCACTGGACACGTGTCCACCTCATTTCTTCCCAACCTGGTGAAAAGAGGGAGTGAGAGAGTGGCCTCAGGGTTGCTGAGATATTGGACTGTCATCCACAGAACAGTCGCTACCATGCATTGTCAGGCCCTGGGCTTAGAGCTCTATGTGCATTTCATCTGCACAGCAGCCCAAGGAGTGAGGCTCATTATCCTCATTTCATAAACAGGCTCAGTCAGGTTCTGCACTTGTCCAAAGCCACTCAACCTTATCTGTAAAATGGGGACAGTGTCCCTACCTCTCAGGAAAGTGATGAGGATGGCAGTTTATTAAGGTGATGAGCTGCAGGGGCATGTTTGGGATCTATAAGAGGAGGTTGAGGGAGGCAGTCCAATTTGGGGATGAGTGAGGACCAAAAGGACTGGATTTAAAATGTCTTTGGGCCCTGGCCAGTGGTTAGAGCGTCAGCCCGTGGACCAATGAGTCCTGGGTTCGATTCCGGTCGAGGGCACATACCTCAGTTGTGGTTCATCCCTGGCCCTGGTTGGGGTCATGCGGGAGGCAACCAGTGGATGTGTCTCTATCACATCGATGTCTCTCTCTCTCTCTATCTCTCTCTCTCTCCCCCCCTCCCTCCCTCCCACTCTATCTAATGATAAATAGAAAAATATCCTCAGGTGAGGAATAAATAAATAAATAAATAAATAAATAAAATGTCTTTGGCATCGCAAAGATACAGTTCTTACCTGAATTGCATGTTAACCTGGGGTGCTCTTGGGATGCTCTTGCAGGTGCTGGGGCAGGACATCGGGTAAACATCAGCTGTCTAAAGGTCATCAAGGTGGGTCACCAGGATACAGGAAGAGGCTTCCAGCCATGCTTGCTGGGCCCCAGAGATGCTGTGCTGAAGCAGGCAGGCGGTGACCTGGGGCGCCCCTGCCCCAAGCTCCAGGGCCTCTGCCCACTGCTAGTCACATTAGGGCCGAGAGCCTAGAGCTTTCTGAGAAAAGAAGCTGACTCGCTTCCTTTCCCTTCCTGACACTCTCAGGCGCTGTGACCTCAGCAGTTCCAGGGTGCAGTCAGGATGACAGTCCACTAGGGCTGCTATGACAGAACACCATAGATTGGGTGGCTTATAAACAACACAGATTCATTGAGTGCCAGCAGACTCAATGTCTGGTGAGGGTCCGCTTCCTATTCATAGATGGCTGTGTTCTCACTGTGTCTGCACATGGCCGGGGCAGGGGCGGAGCTCTGTCATTGCGCTAATCCCATGCATAAGGGCTCCACCCTCCTGAGCACTTCCCAAAGGCTCCCCATCTTAAGACCATCACAAGAATTTTGGAGGAATAAATGTTCAGTTTATGGCACCGGCATGGCTTCAGGAGGACCCTGGGCCTCCCGACGGGACTAGGAACTGGAGGGAGCCGGAGGAGCCCCGCGCCTGCCGGGTGAGGAAAACCCCTCTGAGCACAGTGACAAAAGGGGAAGCCCGCCTTCTGGCTGCGCAAGAAGCTGGGCAACGATGCCAGACCACAGGAGGGTTCTGCCTCGCCCAGGGACAGACGCGCCTGAGGCAGCGTGGCATGGTGGCTTTGAGCAGGGGCTTGGGTCCTGGTCCTGGCTTTGACTCATGGCTCTGCCCCTTCCTGGCTGGGTGGCCCTGGCAAGTTGCTTCCCTGGTTCCTCTACTTTATAGAGTTGATATGAGGACAACATGCAAAATGCATGCAAGGTAATTAGCACAGAGCTGGCAAAGAGCTCAGCGATAGGGCTGTGATGAATCTCGCCTGGCAGAGGTGGTGCCACCTGGCTCTGCTTTCTCTCTCTTCTCTGGGTTGTCACACAAGAGTGACTGCTCTAGGCACTGTGCAGGGTGCCCAGGCCCAGGGAGGGGCTTGCCCTGCCTGCCCCCATAGCCAGCCATGTTCTGGCTTCGGCAGTGGTGAGAACGGGGAAGTGGCTCTGGACTGCTTGCCAGCAGGCATCCCACACAGATGAGCTCCCAGGAGCAGATGGCCTGAATCCCAGCCACCTGTGCAACCTCGGGATGCGCCTGGTCCTTATTCTGCACCTGCTTCATCTGCCCTGCTGATGGAAGAAATGTCCAAACCTGTAGAGAATTTTTGTAAGAGTTTACTTGAGCCAAACTGACGACCTATGCCCAAGAGAGGATCTCAGATGCTCCGGAGAAGGCCAGTTTTGCAGTTCCTTATATGCATTTGAAATTAAGGAGGGAACGTCAGGAAGATGACATGAGGCTGGGAGAAAGCAAGATGGGGATCAGATCATAGGATATGTGCTTTCTTGATGGTGGTTACCTCGGGAGGGGTGCTACTTCGGCTCTTCAGTGGTGTTTTAACCCAGATGCACAAGAACAGTGGACAGGGCTTAACACTTCCCACTGAACAAGTTATAGGCCTGGGGCGTGAATTCTCACCACGACCTGCCCAGCTAGGAATTTATGATCAGATCACCCTGTGAGGTTACTTTTCTTTTCTTTATTTATTTATTGTTCTTTATTGATTTTTAGAGAGAGGAAGGGAGAGAGAGAGAGAGAGAAACATCGATGAGAGAGAACATCGATTGGCCACCTCTCGCATGTCCCCCACTGGGGATTGGGCCCACAACCTGGGCATGTGCCCTGACCGGGAATCGAACCGGCGACCTCTTGGTGCATGAGTCAACACTCAACCACTGAGCCTCGCCAGCCGGGCATACTTTTCATAGAACCCCATGGGCCTGGTCTCAGCAGACCCTCACAGCATAATTTACAACCACAAAAGGTTGGAAACAATCTGAACATTCAGACATCACAACAAAAGTGCCGTGTTTGAGGGCTCAGTTCTCCACACTGTATTTATGACACCATCTGACCCTCACACCAGTATGCGGGAGGCACCATCGCCCCGGTTTACAGCTGAGGGAACGGAGGCACAGTCGGAGGCACAGTTGCAGCGCTGATGAGGGTTACGACGGGATGTGGAGCACGGGTCCCTGACTCAGATCCAGTGCTCCCTGCACGTGTGCTTGGCTCGGGTTGGCTCTGATCTCTGGACTTGAGGCTGACTGTGTCCTCTGGTCCAGGGGCTCAGTCACTGCCAGGTGATAAGGCTGGGGATGGGCCTAGGTTGGAGGCACCGTGACTAGGACCCCGAGGCTGAAGCCCTCCTCTCTTTCTCCCTGTAGAGCCCTCGCCTGCCTCAGCGCACCCTCCCTCCCGCCCTCTGCAGTCATGGTCTGGAAGACACTGGGCTTGGGCAACTTCTCCAGCTGCCCCAATGGCTCCCGCCAGTGGATCTGGGACGTGTTTGGTGAATGTGCCCAGGACGGCTGGGACGAGGCCAGCGTGGGCCTGGGCTTGATCTCCATTCTCTGCTTCGCAGCGTCCACCTTCCCGTGAGTAGCGCCAGGTGTCAGGGCCGGGTTTAATCTCTTGAAGATCTACCAGACTATTTTCCTAAGTGGTTACACCGTTTTGTAGTCCCGCCAGCAGTGTATGGAGGTTCCAGTTCCTCCAGATTCTCATCAACACTTGTCTTCTAGCTTCCATAGTATAGCCATCCGGGTGGGTGTGAAGTGGTCGTTTTGATTTGCATTTTCCTGGTGACCAGTGAGGTTAAGTGGCTTTCCATATGCTTACTGGCCAGCTGTGTATCCTCGGCAAGAGGTCTGTTCAGCACCTTTGCCCATTTTTCGTTGGATTATTTGTCTTTTTATTATTGAGTTGTAAGGGTTCTTTATATAGTCTGTGTGTACGTAAGAATACGTAGATAATAAACCTGCAGGTAATTTTTATAAGAGTTTATTTGAGCCAAACTGGTGATAATTGCTGGGAAGCAAGATCTCAAAGGCTCCGTGGAATGGCGGTTCTGCAGTTTCTCTGATGTGTTTGAAATTAAGGAGGGGATGAAAGGAAGATGACAAGAGGGTAGGAGAAAGCAAGCAGGGATTGGATTACAGGACGGTTAACAGGATTATGTGCTCTGAAGAAGGTGGTGATTTCACAGGTGTGTTAACCTGGATACAAACACACACATGCGCACGCACGCGCGCGCGCACGGACAGGGCTTGCTTCAGGCAAACAAACCTTTTTGTAGGAAAGTTATATGCCAGGTGCATGACTACGCCTAGGGAAAGTCTATGATCAGATTACCCTGTGGGATTCCTCTCCATAGAACCCCTTTTTTGCCCCCCTTCATATGATTTGCAGATATTTTCTCCCATTCTGTGGGTTGTCTTTTCACTTTCTTGAGGGTGTCCTTTGAAGCACAAATGTTCTAAATTTGATGTTCAATTGATCTGTTTTTTCCCTTCTGTTGCTTGTTTTTTGGTGTCATAGCTAAGAACTCATAATCTAATCCAAGTAACAAAGATTTACCCTTCTCATTGTTTAAAGAGTTTTACAGATTTAATTTTGCTAAATCTGACATTTGGGGTTTTTTTCCCACACCACCAAGCAACGGACTCCATCCTGACACCATCTACCTGGAAATAGCACCAGGCCACACAGGTTAAGGGCTGTTTTACAGGACGTTCACCTCCCCCACCCCAGGCACAAGTCGAGGTTGTCAGCTGTGCTTCTGCCCAACCAGCTGCAGATTGGAGGCTCCCATGCCCCCCTCCTGGGGTTTGATTAATTTACTAGAGTGGCTCACTGAACTCAGAGAACCTTACTCACTGGATTAGCAGTCTATTATAGAGGCTGTAACAGCCGGAGGTAAACACGGATAGGGCAGGGTGTGTGGAGGGGCAAGGGGCTTGCACGCCCTCTGAGCATCCACTCTCCCCAAACCTCTGCACGTCCACCCACCCCGTCTCCAAAGCCCATCTTCCTGGGTTTCTATGGAGACGTCATTACGAACTCACTCTCCAGCCCCTCTGCCCTCCCCAGAGGTGGGGGTGGGGTGGGACAGAAAGTTCCAACCCTCTAATCCAGCGATTTTCAACTGGTGTGCCATGAGAATTTTTTTTTTTTTCCACGAGAACTTTTAAAACATGCAGTACCTATTCAGTCAGGGGCATTGAAGTGACCTGATCTAATCACATGGTTTGTTCCCCGGGCAACCAGCCCCCCTCCTTAGGTGACCTAGGGCCTCCCAATTCCCCTTATTAATATAACAAAAGACACCTTTATCCCTGTCACCACCTAGGAAATTCCAAAGGTTTTAGGAGCGCTGTGCCAGGACCAGGGAAGACCAAATATTAGTATATTTTTTATTGTAAATCACAGTAGCTCAGTTTCTCTCTTGCTCTTAGGTCTCTGATCCAGTGTGAGTTACAGTGTACATATGGGGAGGTAGGGGTTCAGCCTCCTTCCTTGGCATGCAGACGCCCAGTTGGCCCAGGACTGTGTGTCAAAAAGACTGTCCTGTCCCCACCGCGTTGTCCTAGCAGGCTGTCGAGGGCTTGACACTGTTCACCAAACTCAGAAAGAGTCAGGAGGCTTTGGCTAGAAGTAGATGAGAAAGATTTTTTCAAGGTCTCAGGGTTTGCGAAGGGGAAACACACCTCGGCAATACCCAGAGTGTTCCGAAGAAGAAAGAAAAGCTGAAAGTTCCTATAGTGGAAGGTGTACTGTTGAGAAGGTCAGCCCTGCATTCTTAGCTTTTGGATTGGTCCACAGTGGTCATCCTCTAGATGACCAGTGGTCTGGAGAGGGGGTGTCAGGGGGTCTGGATGCAGGAACATCCTTTCCTCGGTCCTCCAGGGGTGACCAGAGGGTTGTCTGGAGGTTTGATGTAGCCCCAGGCGTTTAAGCTGAGAAGTTTAAGTTCACTCCATTCCTCAACAAGTTTACTGGATTACCTGGTTCCGGGTGCCACACTAAGGAGGACCCAAGTAAGCAAAACATCCTGGCCCCCTTCAAAAGACAGTCTGGGAGTCCCAGGGAAGAGGGGCCGGAGGAAGAAAGGCCATCCAGTTAGCGGTGATGTCGGGGGCCACGGGAGAGGCCCTTGGGAGGCAGACCGGACGGGTCTGGGTGACTGACAGAGGCCGAGGGGGAGAGACTCCCTGTCTGGGGGGAGAGCTTCCCCAGAACTATCTGAGGAGCTGGCTGAGCTTCCCCTTCCTGCCATGGCATAACGCTGGCCCTGCCTGGGTCTGGCTGATTAACCAGTGAGGGGGGCGAAGGCCTGGGAGAGTCCCAAGTGATGACAGGAAGGGCAGCCACCTCTCGGCCTTTCCTGAGTGTGACAGAATCACTTTACGTGCAATTTATGGAGGTGTGTCAAGTCACAGTGCCCTGAAGGAGCTGCAGGGGGCATGGCACAAACCTTAGTTAGGGGCCTTCCCAGCCCCAGACCTGTGCTGGGCACTGTCCCTGCCCTGAGGGAGTTTGAGTCCAGGAGAGACCAGGGTGTTACAAGGGATGCTGGGAGCTCACGTCCAGGGAGGCCCTGAGCAGGAACTGGTATTTCCTGAGCAGTGACGGATGAAGAGGAGGGTGGGCGGGCCTTCTGCAAGTGAAGAGCTCAGAGGAAGAGAAAGCAGCCCTGGTGAGCGAGACCAGAGCCTCGGGGTCTGGGTGGGAACCTGCCTCCCAGACGCCCCAGCGGCATGACCTGGCTGGCTCAGCCCCCAGTGAGGAGGGTCCTCTAAACAGACTTGAGCACTGGGGGGCTGTGAGGACTGAATGAATTTATACACATGAAGGACTCAGAACTGTGCCTGAGACCTCATGGCCGCCATCAGCATTGGCCCCAGGCTGAGACCTGGCGAGAGGTTCAGAGAGAGGGTCCCAGTACCAAGGACCTTCGGGAAAACGCCCAAGGAGCTGACTGCCTCCGGCTTTTGTGTGGCGAGCTCCAGGAGCCACAGCCCTGCCCTTTGAAGATAACAGCGGGCTGTGGCTCGGCCAGCATCTTGTCATCTCCCGCTCCTGGAGATAGGGCAGCGGAGTGCCCAGGCCTTGGCTTGCCGCCGCCGCCACCGTCCTCTTATCAAACTCCCTATCCCCTTCGCAGAAGAAAACCTGGGGTCCCCAGGGTGTTGTGGAGGAGAATGTGCCATGTTACGGATCTTTCTGGAAAGATGCATATCCCATCGAGTTCCTGGGTTGGAAGGGATTCTCCCTGCTAAGAACCCCCAGAGGGCCCAGACAGGCTCGGGAGGACCCTGCAGGCTCCCAGGGACCTGTGCGTCTGCTGCCCCTGCCTGTTACCCTGCAGCTGTCTCGTCGGGGCTGTTCCCTCGTCGCCCCTCCAAGGCGATGTCACGGCCCTCAGCCCCTGAGTGTGCGTCTCCCTCTCTGCCACAGACAGTACATCAAGGCCTGCAAGACGGGCAACATGGACCAGGCCCTGTCCCTGTGGTTTCTCCTGGGCTGGATCGGCGGAGACTCCTGCAACCTCATCGGCTCTTTCCTTGCTGACCAGCTGCCCCTGCAGGTGGGCTGGCCCCGGGCCGGGTGGGCTACCTAGGAGAGCCATGGCAGAGGCTTTGGGGCCGCCAGCACTGGAGGCCCGGGCTCGAGTCCTGACCTGTTGCTCCGTCTTATGAGGGCCCCACACTGTAGAGAGAACTCTGTGCCCTGCCATGCAGTATGACCATGGGCTGGTCACTGCCCGTCCCTGGGTCTCAGTTTCCCCATCTGCAAAATGACCACATCAAACCAGAGGGTCGCCGGAATCTTTCGCTGCTGACTGCTCTGATTCCGATGGAGCTGGGGGAGCAGGTGGAGGGGAACCTTTTCCCCTGAGAGTCCAGGAGACATTCTCCTATGGGTGGGTGGAGCTGAGGTTTCAAACAGGAATCCATTGTCTTCCCAGGGGCACTGGGGAGTCTCACGTGCTCCTGTGTCAGGCCAGACCGGAGCCCACACTAACCTCTGAGGCTTGTTTGGTCCTGACAAGGGGAGCTAGTCCCCGTTTCCTCCACCTGCCCGGCCACACACTTTACCTGCCTGCTCTCTGCCAGGTAGGAACCATGATCCTCCCTTTCCTGATGATCAGACAGAAGCTCAGAGAGGTCAAGTGACTTGCTCAGGGTCACCCAGCTCAGGGTCGGGCCCTGGAGTGGGATGTGAGAGAGCCTGGGACTGAGACAGCCCCCGACTCCTCTTGCAGACCTACACGGCGGTGTATTACGTCCTGGCCGACCTGGTGATGCTGTCCTTGTACTTCCATTACAAGTTCAAGAACCGTCCCTCTCTGTGTGAGTACGGCGCTCCCTCCGTGTCGGGTGCGCTAGGGGCGGCCGGAAGTTTGGGAGGAAGCAGCTGTCCCATTGCTGGGCGATAAACCGCAGAAAGGCTTCCTCGGACCTTATCTGAAAGCCTGGGCCCTGATCGGCCAAGATAGAGTCCCAAGAGCAATGAGCACATCCCGGCAGGACCACAGGGGTTCCTTCACTCAAAGTCTTACTCAACAAACATGGCTTCTGTTTCTCCTCTGTGCCTGGCCTTGGCCTTGGCGCTGGGGAAGAGGCACAAAGCACACAGGCCCTCACTGCCTTTGAGGGTTCAGAGGCGGCCGTAGCCAAGGTCAGAGCGAGGGCCGTGGGAGACATGGCCTACAGCACTGCTTTTGAGAACCGCCCCTGGACCCCACTGCCCTCATGGTATCGCTTTTACAACCCCAGGAGAAGGGTAGTATTATTACACTCATTCTACAGATGAGGAATTAAAGCTCAGAGAGGTTTGGTTACTTGCCCAAGGTCACACAGCCACTGAGGGGCCAGGCCATGACTCCAATCCCAGTCTTTCTACTGCCACTCAGACACCTAACCTCGGCTTCCCTCCTGCCTCATGCCCAGTGTCTGCCCCCATCAATTCCTTGCTGCTGTTCACCTTGGGACTGGCATGTACCACGCCATTGCTGAGCAGCCTTGGCTCCATGGCTGCCCCGAGGGAGGCCTTCAGGGGGCGGAAGCTCCTGTCTGTGGAGCCAGGAAATAAGGTGAGGTGCGGGTACATATGGTAGGGTGGAGGTGGGAGGCTGGCATCAAGGGCCCCCGTGCATGGCCACCTGGGCACGGGGCTTGCCCTCCAGGAGGGAGCTTGGGGATCGGCCCCTGCTAGGCCCTGAGCATGCCTTTCTGCCTTCGCAGCCCTTCACTCGGCAGGAAATCATTGGCTTTGTCATCGGCTCCGTCTCCAGCATCCTGTACCTGTTCTCCCGGCTGCCGCAGATCCGCACCAATGTGAGCCCTGGCGGGGTGGGCGCCGTGGACGGGAGGGTGGCCTGGCAGCTTGGGCCTCTGGGCTGCGGAGCAGCATGGTGCAGAAGGTCTGGGTCCACACTCACGTCGGCGTGGGCACCTTAATCCAGTTCTCCAAGCCTCGGTTTGTGCCTCTGGGAAAGGGGCATGATGGTGCCTGCCGCCCAGGGGTCCATGTGGCCTGTGTGAGTTCAGGGAAGCAGGAGGGCAGGTGAGAGCGAGCGGCTCAGCTGAGAGGCCTGCGAGGAGAGGAGGCGGTGAGATGGGGACTTGCTGGGCAGCGAGAGTCAGCATGGCACTGGAGAGCAGGGCATCATGGGCCACAGCCAGGTCTTCGTGGACCTGGGCAGGGGGCCTGGGAGAGGTGGCCAGAGAGAGGATGAGGAGTCGGGCCCTGGGGTGGGTGGCTGGTGTTCCAGGCCCGTCGGACTCTGGGCACACAGTGAACAGCAGATCAGGGCCACACGCACAGTGACAGGGCAGATGGGTGTGTGGACAGTCAGTCCCGAGGACAGGAGCCCTGTGTGAGGTCTCTGACCCAACCCCCTCCCCTCCAGTTCCTGCGGAAGTCGACCCAGGGGATCTCCTACTCGCTGTTCGCCTTGGTGATGCTGGGGAACACGCTGTACGGGCTGAGTGTGCTGCTCAAGAACCCCGAGGTGGGCCAGAGCGAGGGCAGCTACCTGCTGCACCACCTGCCCTGGCTCGTGGGCAGCCTGGGCGTGCTGCTGCTCGACACCATTGTATCCTTCAGGGTGCGAGGGCAGGCGGGCCGGGGCGGGGTGGGCGTGCAACCTCTGCCTGCTCGTGGCTTCCACATCCCTCCACCCACGCATCCCTCCACCCACGCACGCATCCCTCCACCCACGCACGCACCCCTCCACCCACGCACGCACCCCCCTCCACCCACGCACGCATCCCCCTCCACCCACGCACGCATCCCCCTACACCCACGCACGCATCCCCCCACCCACGCACGCACCCCCCTCCACCCACGCACGCACCCCCCTCCACCCACGCACGCACCCCCCTCCACCCACGCACGCACCCCTCCACCCACGCACGCATCCCTCCACCCACGCACGCACCCCTCCACCCACGCACGCACCCCTCCACCCACGCACGCATCCCCCTACACCCACGCACGCATCCCCCTACACCCACCCACGCAGCCATCCACCCACCCACGCAGCCCTCCACCCACCCACCCAGCCCTCCACCCACCCACGCAGCCCTCCACCCACCCACGCAGCCCTCCACCCACGCACGCATCCCTCCACCCAGTCACCTGTCTGCCCTGCATCCCACCGGACACAGGATGCGCACGCACAGGGTGGCCTTGCCTCAGGAAGCTGACAGCTCAGTGGGGGGCAGACAAGACGCTCGTAATTACAAATAATTACTGCATTGCAGTGACACTGGGGGCCACAGAGAAAAACTGCCAGAGTGTGAGCCCAAGGGGGCTGTCCTGGTTTAAAGGCTCAGCAGAGGCCTCCATGGGGGCCATTTAAACTGTGTCCTGAAGGAGAAGCTAGTCAGGCAAAGGTAAGAGGGACGTTCCCAGCTCAGCTTGTGCAAAGGCCCTGAGGACCAGGAAAAGTCGGGCCATGCAGGCCTGAGGAGAGAAAGCTGGAATGTGGAGACACATGTGAGTTAGTCAGACACCTTGGGGTTGAATTCTGGCTCGGCTCCTTCACAGCTGTGTGACGCAGGGCGAACTGTTAACCTCTCTGTGCTTCCGTGTCTTCTCTGCATGGTGGAGTTGACAGTCGCAGGCTCACCGAGATAGCGGGGAGATTACATAAGATAAGGTGTCCGGCAGCGCTGTCACGGCCCAGCACAGAGCGTGCCGGTGAATGTTTGCTGGAGGACGGAATGGGCCTTATTTGGACCTCATTTGGGAGAAAGTAAACACGGTCCTTGTTTCAACATTTGCTTAGTCCCTGCTGGGTGCAACGAGCGACAAGTTTAAGCTCACCTGGAACTAATATAAAATAATATTGAATGTTAAAAAAAAAGTTTAAGCTCTAGTGCCTGCAATGGCCCAGCCACTTAGTGAAACTCCCAGGAGGGTGTAGGGTGGGCGGAAGACAAGACCACGGGGCTGGAGTCCGGGGGTCTGCCCGAGGGAGGGAGACCCCAGCGCCGGGCTTGGAAGAGGAAGCTGGGCTAGGGCTTGAGGAGCGGGAAGGCATTCGGAGTGGAAGGTGCCGCAGAGCAGAGGCTGGGAGGTCCCGGCTGGCCCTTCCCACCTGCCCGAGTGGGGCGGAGAGGGAGGGAGGGAGCTCTGGATGGAGCCGCAGGCCCCAGGGGCAGGTCCACACAGTCTGTGCTTGGTTAGGCCTTGACGCCGGCCCCTCCAGATCTCCATCCAGTTTCTGGTGTACAGGAATGCCACCACGTCCTCCGAGCACCAGCCCCTCCTCCCAGGCTGACCAGGGCCCAGGCCAAGCCCAGACGGCCGGGACCTCCAGATGCCACATCAGGAAAAGGGGTGGGCAGTCACAGTGCCGAGGACCCTGGGCTGGGCTGGAGGAAGCCCGGGTTGGGGGCCTAGTACCCTGACCCAGCTGTCTACCCCATGCCTCCAAAATCTCCTGGGCTGACTCTCCAGAAAGAAGCAAGACTGTCCCTAGGGCCAGCCTGTGCCCCCACCCACTTGGAACCCCCCCAGGGTCTGAGGCAGCTGTCCCTGGGATCTTTGATGGAGGGGCTGCAGCTGGGACCTCACCCCTCAAAAAACAGTGCGGCTGCCCCTCGGCTCACCTACCTCACGCTGCTGCTGGCCCCTGGGGAGGGCACAGCCGTAGCCGGTGTACCCAGGACTATCTGGACCGCAGCCAGCCTAGTAAACAGTACTTCCCAGCGAGGCCTGCTCTGTGACTCCTTCCCCAGATGCTGGGTCTGGGCTGCGCTGGGAACAGCGGTGGATGGAGATCTGGGCCCAGGTGGGGGCCTGAAGGGTCAGGCTGTGGGGGAGTCGAGCGGGAGGGGCCCTCTGCCGGTGAGCCTCCCCGTGGCCTCTCGCTTCTTTCTGCTTCTCTGTGTCGGGCTCCACACCTGGTGGTGGGGACACAGCAGTGAGAATGACACTGCAACGGGGTCCCTGCACCTTGGAGCTCAGGAGGAAGCACAACAGTTGAGGTTCACATCTTGGTTCTGCATCATAGCTTCTCTGTGCCTCAGTTATTTTATCTGTGAAATGGGGTGGCAGTATTACCACTTCGTGTGTCCTTACAAGATGGTGCAATTATGGAGGTTAGCCCCAAAGTCTGGCACATAGTAAGAGCTCAATAAAGGTTAGCTTTGGTATTTTTAATTGGAGGAGAGAGACAACCAGATCTCCCTGGCGACCCAGGAGGCCTTCCTGGAGGAGGCGACGTGGTGGAAGGATGAGCAGGAGATGACCAGGGGGAAAGGTGGGAGTGTTGCAGGCCAAAGGAAGAGAACGTGTGAGAGCAGGTGGGGAGGGAGGAGTGGAAGGCAGGGCTGAGCCCTGAGTTCCGGTTCCTGGGCCCAACCTCAGTGTGTCTCGAGACTTGCTTGTGGGTCCACTTCCCTGTTGGCAGTGACCCTGGGGGTGCTTGAGGACAGAGAAGCCGGCTCCCCTCTGCTCTTGCCCTCATACCCCCTTCAGGTTCCCAGGTTACGGGAGCCATCGGGTGGACTGGGAGAGAAGCTGTCCCTCAGCCTTCCTTTTGGAATCTTCCTCGTCTTGCCTGGAGAGAGCGAGGAGCTGAGCAGTGGGGACAGCCTCCCCGATGCAGGGGCCGAGGCGAGTGGGGGTGGCGCTGGCGCTGCGGCCCAGTTTGGTGCTGCAGATACTTGCGGAGCCCTCCCACTCAGCCCTTGCTGTGCTGCAGGTCTGGGATGGGGGTGAACCTTTTCCAGGAGGTCCAAGTGCCATAAGAATGAGGAGACTCAACCAGGGAAGGCTTCACGGAGGAGTGGCCCTGGAGCTGAATGTTGAAGGCAGAGGGAAGGGAGTGTGCAGAGGCCTGGAGTGGGAGTCTGGCTGCTCCCAAGGTGGGGTGTGGGGGCAGGGCAGTGTGGTGGCTCACAGCAGGAGGCCGGGTCTGACTGGGGGAAGGGAAAGAGGGAGTTGGGGCTGGGAGACCAGGGACGGCACCTCTGAGGTCCAGGTGGGCAGGAGGGCAGGAAGGGCCAGTCTCCCCAGCCCTGTCCTGGGTGTGCCTGCGAAGCCCTGTGTGTAAGCTGGCATGCAGCTGACGTTTATTGAGCTCTTGCTGTGTAGAGGGCTGGACCGTGGCCTCTCATCCATTTCTCCCAAGCCCCTGGGGTAAGTGCAGTTATGATGGCCATTTAACAGCTGGAAAAACAGGTCTTGAGGAATTACGCAACTTGCCTGAGATCCCTCAGTTACGCCTGGCAGCTGTTGGAACTACATTCGGGTCCCTCAGCTGCAGGGGTCATCCCACACCTGGTGGCTTGGGGACCTTCAGAGTACCCTCCTTCCCTGGCTAGGGGCTCAAGGGTCCAGCCTCAGCCTTGCCCTGGGGAGCAGCCCAACCCAGCTGGGCTCAGGCCCCCTTCCCACTCTCCTGAGCGTGACTTCCACAAGCCTCTGGTCTGTTCAGTGCAGGGCGCCCCAGGCCCCAGCTGGCTCTGGCCCAGGCCCGGTTCAGGTGCCCTTTGCCAGCCAGCTGTCTGGCTCCACCCAGGGCTGTGACCTGGCTGGATGATGCTGGTCACCTGGGGCCAGGTGGAGCCCTCCCAGCCTGAAGACCTGGGGCTCCCCTATGGCAGCATGAACCCCTGAACCAGAGCTGGGTGGGAAGAGATGAAGTCACAGCCCCCACCCTGGGAAATCCTCTGATGGGGTGATATCACCCCTTCCTCCTCAGGAAGCCCCTGTCTGATGGAGAACATGGTTGTGGTTAAATCAGGCTCATGCTTGCAGGCTCGTGCCCCAGCACCTGGCACGTGGTAGGTGCCTGGTAAATAAACGGTGGCTACTCTAGCTTGTCCAATGCCCAGCACCTCCCCAGCTTCTCCCCAGTGAGGAAGGGCCAGTCTGATGGGTTCTGCTGCATGCCTGGGCCACGCATGCTGGAGGTGGGTTCCCCGAGTGCAAGGTCCCCAGGTGGATTTCTTTTCTCCCCCGGGCTCACACCTCTTGTTTCTTGCTGCAGGCAAGGGGTGGTAGGTTGCTCATCTCTAGGTGTGGCCTAACTATTGAATGAGATGCTGCATATGAAAATGCCTGCACAGCCCTGGTCAGGTAGCTCAGTTGGTTAGAGCTTCGTCCCAATTCACCAAGGTTGAGGGTTCCATCCCCGCTCAGGGCACATACAAGAATCAATCAATAAATGCATTAAATAAGTGGAACAACAAATTGATGTCTCTTTCCCTTTCTTTCCTCTTTCTAAAATTAATAAAACAATTTTTTAAATGCCTTACACAATACCTAGCCCTCATGGTCCCCACATCTCAGGGGCGGGGGTACAGGAACAGCGGTCTGGCAAGCAGGTGGCATTCTGCAAAAAGCAGAAGGAATGACCCAGTGGCCCCATCCCCAGCACCAGGACCTAGACCCTCCCCGCCCAGGGTTCCCCTGGCTTATTTAGCAAGCCTGGGATTTTCAAAGCCACAGCTTGGACAACATGGCCTTCAGTCCCCAAAGCTGAGAAAGGGGAGAAATCCACAGCTTCGCCCTCTCTTCACCCCTTCTCCTTAGGACTTGGCTTTCCTTGGAGCAGGATGGTGGGACCCCAGAGGTCCTCGGTACACAGCCAGGTGCTGAGTCCTAACTATCCCAGATGTCCCAGCATTACCTGATCAGGTTAGTGTCGGCCCTATGGTGGGGAGTGGAGATGGCCTTTTTTTTTTTTCAGATGAACTCATTTCAACCAATAACTACTGATCAGTTTCCCGGCCCTGTGACAGCCGTGAAGACACAGCTACCCACCAGCACATGTAATGAATATGTACGTCCCCAACCACCCAACACCAGACAGTATGGGCAGAGACTTCTGTCCTGGTCCCCATCGTATCCCCAGTACACAGTAGGTGCTCAATAAATGTTCGGTGAAGGAGTGAAGTGAATGCTTAAAACAGTCCCTCAAGGAACCCTCAGTCAGGGAAGGAGACAGGCGTGTAATTTGCAAGCACAAGACTGCAATTTCTGCACTTTAAATGGGAGAATCGTCTCACAAGTGAATTCGCCCTCAAGCTATTGGGCCCTGGCCAGTTTGGCTCAGCGGTTAGAGAGTCGGCCCATGGACCAGAGAGTGTTGGGTTCGGTTCCCGCTAAGGGCATGTACTTCGGTTGCATTTGTCCCCGGGCCCGGTTGGGGTTGTGTGGGTGGCAGCCAGTCGATGTGTCTCTCTTACATCGATGTTTCTCTCTCTCTCTCTTCCCCCCTCTCTCCCTCCCGCTCTATCCGAAGATAAATGCAAAAAAATGTCCTCAGGTGAGGCTAAAAAATAATAAAAAAAATTAATAAAGCTATTGGAAAAAATACAGAATTGGCTATTATTAAAACTTGGAAAGTTGCAGGCAATGAGAATATATTGCTGTTTTGCACTATTTCTACTCGTGAAGTCATTGCAAAGTAATCTGAATGTCTAACGTGCCTGAGAAATGGGGTCAGGTGAGAGAATTTCATTCACTAGAACAGCGATTTTCAACCTTTTTCATCTCCTGGCAACACAAACCAATTACTAAAATTCTCCCCCACACCAAAAGATATCTATATTGCCCATCTGACCAAAAAAAAAAAAAAAAAAAAGTAAATTTTGATTCATTCCACACCAGACTGCTATTGTGTTGGTGTTCATGTTTTTATTTGACACTCTAAGGGAAAGAGGGCAGTGCCCCTGACAAAATAGTCAGGTATTGCATGTTTTAAAAATTCTTGCAGCTCAGGGGTTGAAAATCGCTGCACTAGACCGAAGAGATACATCAATATATACGATGTGTCTATTCACCGCCCCCTCCCCCCAGCATTCATCCAGCAGTTATTCCAAGATGAAAGTGTCACAAAGTAGCAACATTGCCCAGTATGTCTATGAAGTAACATTTTTAAAGACATAGGAAATAACTAAAAACAGAAAATAAAACCTTAAAAATATTATACCACATTTAAATAGGTTTTTATGAGTTTACATAAAACATTCAGTCTCAATTTTCTTTTTAAAACGCTAATTGGACAATCTCAGAAGCGATACTAATTATAATGAAACTATAAAACAGAAAAATAGCACCAACTAGTTATAAAGGTGTCTGTTTAATACCTCCCTGCTTCCCCCGCCCAAAGTGGACTGCGAAACCAGTAACAAGGTTCTCAGAAGCCTTGCAGGAGCAGGTGCCTTGAAGTAACAACCTGACAAGATGGTAAGGAACCTGGTTTTCCTACTGAAGGTTTTACAGATTTTAGTTACATTGAGAAAACTATAAAATGAGATTTTCACATTTAAATTCTAGACTATGTAACTTACAGTGCTTGGAACAAGACATACTTTATTAAATTTTAAACGATTTTGCTATAGAGGCTTAAAAACAAATGCTTGCCAGGAAGATTCTCTCTTGGCCCCGTTTACTGTTAAGCGGAGGAGACGTGTCCGCCTGTTTGGCTTGCGATGCGGGTTCAGTGCCAATGCTGACCCCCAGGCCCAGCGACTGGCCCCAAGTCGGTCCCCAGCACAGGTTCCCCCTCTCCTGCAGCCCCTGGAGGGTCCACCCAGTGAGCGACAGGCAGGCCGGGGGAGGGGCTCCCAGGAGGGAAGGAAAAGGCGCACCATCGGCTCTAGGTCAGCGCCCAGCCTGCCCCAGGGGTCTCAGGAACAGGAAACCTTCGCAGCGGAAACCAAACAGTTCTGAGTGTATCCGAGTTTCTCAAGCGAGAACATCTCAACTGGCGCAGGAGGGAAGGCCGTGACTGCATGGCACCAGGCTGCAAGGAGGGGGTGGCACGGAGGGGCCGGCTCCACCCCCGCGGAGGCGGCGGTGCCAAGGCCTGCCCCAGCGGCAGCCTGGTCAGTGTGAATGAGTTAGGAGGCAGGGAACCTTGCAATCTCGGGCCCAGAAGGACCTCAGGAGAGGCTCCAGGAGCTGACTCGTCCAGACCACAGCAAGGGGGCAGTGGAAGGGGCTCTGGGAGACCGAAGGCCAGGGCTGTCCACCTGAGCTTCACACGTGGCGAGATGACCATCATGGGTCAGGGGAGTTCGTGCAGAGCCCGGCCCAGGCCAGCTCCTGCCTTCCAGACCAGGGCTCCTGCCACCCCACCTCACCAAGGCTGCTCCTTGTTAACGGCACCCTAGCCCATGGGGGTGGAGGGGATGCCCCAATGCTGCCCAGAAGGCTGGTCAGCCATCCAGGGCTCCCGTCCTTCCGACCCAGGGATGCGCGAGGACCACGCAGCCACCATGCTTGCCTGGTGCAGAGAGAGGGAGGTGGCCGAGTCAAGCTACAGACAGACCGTTTGCCACTTGCTTTTTCCTTCACCGAAGAAACCCACCGTCAGAGCCCACTGCTTCCAAGCTCTCCACCCCGACAGCATCAGAAGTGAGCAGTGATGGCTCCCATGGCAGGTTCTAGAAGGCAGAGTAAGATCAGGCCTGCTAAACATCACAGTCACAATTTCTGGGTTTCAAGTGTTATTTTATTTTTCATTTATTATTTTTAATCCTCAGCTGAGGACACTTTTTGCATTCATAGAGTGAGAGGGAGAGAGGGAGGAAGAGAGCGAAGAAACATCGATGTGAGAGAGACACATCGAGTGGCTGCCACCCACACAACCCCAACTGGGGCCGGGGACAAACTGCAACCGAGGTTCGTGCCCTTAGCGGGAACCGAACCCGCGTCTGTCCAGACCGCGGGCCGACGCTCTAACCACTGAGCCAAACCGGCCAGGGCATCAAGTGTTATTTTTGGTCACATGATTGATCCCAATCAAAACAAAAACCATTTACTCAGCACCCGTGTGTGCCAGGCACTCTGCTAGCACCCCTAAGGTTGTCACCCCTATTCCCACATAAGGAAATGGCTCTGGGTCCGCCCCACCCACGGTCCCACAGCTGCGACACGCAGAGCTGTGTGGCCACAGCCTCCTCCTTACCCATCTCCATAAAGATGCCCCATCTGGAACTTCCTCGTCAGAGCAAGCAGAGCGAAGCCAGGACCAAGGAGTCAGGGTCAGAGGTGTCAAGGATCCAGGCCCCTCAAACCAGAGGGACAACCAGGGTGTGGGCCTACTGACTGGCCCACGGCCGCCCCGAGGCCTCTGCAGCTCTGAGGACCTAGGCGTATGACCTGGGCTTCCGCACGTGGCCAAGGGCTGTGGTGAACGGAGATGGCCGGGGTGTTGGACCCTCACAGTCAGTGTTTGCTAAGGGAGGAAAGCAGGAGCAGGGTGGGGAAGAGCAGAGACGAAAGCCCAGGGCTCCCACTTCACGACCGGTGAGACTTCAAATGCCCCGGCGCTCGGGGTGGGGCTGGGTGTCTGTGGAGTGAGGGGCCCAGAGAGGCCGCTCTGGGCTCTGCACAGACCCCTCTTCACACTCCAGAGGTCCCACCCGTCCTCCGCCCGACACCCTGCGCGGCCTGCTGCGCGTCCCCACCTGGGGTGGGCCCTCACGACCAAGCCACACGTGCCTGGAAAGTGAGGCAGGCGAGAAAGAACACGAGGCCGGTGCTAACTGCGTCCCAGTTTCTTTTTATTTATTTTTTTGTTCTTTTTTTTCCTTTTTTTTTTTAAGTATGGAAGCTCAAGTATAAGATGTAGATTTTTTTAAGCTTTACAAAAAAAAACAAAATAAAACAAAAAACTCCTTTTGCATTCCATAAAAATTGACAGAAAAGCACCTGGCCAGAAGAGCAGATGGTCGGCAGGCCCCGCCCACACCCACAACGTGGTCTCCGAGGGACAGGGCCAGTCGGTGCAGGACAATGCTGAGGGCCACCTCTCCTTTCTCCCAGAGCTGTCCCCTGCCCTCCCCCAACCCCAAGCAACTCCCAAACACACGTGGAATCAGATTTCCAGTTTTTCTTCTATCTTTCACACACCACAGTTATTTCATAAAATTTTTTTGTTTTACATTTTTTACACCAATGTAACAAAAAGGTGGGAAGGAAGGGGAGGCAGACAGACAGTGTATTTTATGCTTATAAATGGCGGGGGGGGACAAGGGGCTGGGCAAACAAAACACACACGGTCTCTATGGAAACATCGAGTTTTGATAGCAAAACGTGGTGGGAAGCAGGCCTTGGAGACGGAGAGGGTGTTTAGCGGCTTTATTCTCAGGGTTTGATGGCGCTGTGCAGGTCGGTGATGGTGACGCAAGTTGTTGTGTGACCTGTTGGGGAGGGAAGGGACAAGGGCAGGGAGCAGAAAACGAACTTTCTAAGAAAGGAATCTAATGAGTGCATGGCATGTCCAGTTAGCGTGAAGCAGAGGTTTAACATTGCTGCTTTCTCTTCAAAGCCTCCACCAGGTCGTTCTTAAGAGCTTCTTGTTTTGATTTGTCTGCAAAAGTCTGCACAGACCTGCAGGGAGGAAAAGAATTCTCAGTAGGTTTCAGAGGTGGCGGCGCAGCAAGGGGCTGGGCGGCACCGTCCTGTCCAGGTGACAGCAGTGCCCCACAGGGCACAGAGCCTGCGGACAAAGGCTCAGCTGGGCCCCAGGCTGGCTGACTCAGCACAGCTACCAGGACCTCGTCCACTCCTCTGGGCACAGGTCCCAACGATGCAAAGACCCTCTGCTTCAGACAGCTGCCGACTCAGGTCAGGGCCGAAAGGCAGACTTGGGGCCACGAGGACTCCCACTGTAAAGCTCCCCCTCCCTTGCATGGCACCCCACTCAGCGAGGGTTCAGAACCAGCAGCCTGGACATTTGAGCACACTGGGTTCACAGCCAGGGCGGGACAACTTTCAGGCTTTGCTGTGAGGCTCCTTCAGCTGGTACCTGGCCAAGAAAACCCCTCAGCCTGGATTTCGAGGCAGCAGGGAGCTGCAGCAGGTGGCCCTGGGCCCTGCCCTGGAGCCTAGTGCGGGGCGGTGTTAACATGCCCCTTCCGCACAGCAGGCGCACTGCTCGGCCAGGCCACGCAGGCTGTGCGCAGGCCCGGCCCCTACAGCGCTGTCCCTGCACTGCTCCGGTGATGCTCACAGCGCCCCGGGTGGCCTCAGTGTTATCACCCCCAACTCACAGATAAGGAAGCTGAGGCTCAGAGAAACGCCCTGGTAATGACAGGAGTGACCACCTTGTCAAATGTACCCAATGTTGGTTAACCAAGAACTTGTTAATATATTTTTCATCAACTTTTAATAGCTGCGAAGCCATGGAAAGAAAGCGGGGAGCGGCCTCCAGGAGCGCCGTGGACGCGTGCTCCACAGGAATCATTTCAGACGCCGACCGTGGGACAGACGGGGGGAGGGAAAAACCCCAAATGCTGGAAATATAACAGCACCCCGAGGTGAATGCTGCCTACTGAACCCTGGAAAAACCATGGGTGGTATTCTCAAAATAGAGTGGAATGGAATAGGTAAGATTTTGAAAGGATCTGTGTTAACTGAAAAAATGTCCAAGAGAAATATGGACATTTTTGGTTGATGCTGCCGAAACACACATTAGTGATCATTTGCCCTGGACGGCCCCTGGCCCTGCGCCGACAAAGGAAGGGGTCAGACCCCAGCCATGGCGGCCTCTGGAAAAGCTCTAATGGAGGTTAACATGACTGGCGGGAGGACGCCGCGCGTGAAACAGCGTCTCACACAGTCCCCAGCCTGCAGAGTGCCGACTCCTCTGGGAAGGAGGAGCCCAGCACGCCAGGCTCCCACCACCAAGGAGAACGTTGCAGAGTTAGAACCAGAGTTAGATCAGGTAAGAGACAGGTTAGGCTGGGACAGCTGGACGTATAGGGTAGGAGCAGGGCACTCATTCAGGGGTAGAGTTTGGGATGCCCGGAGGGAGCACTAACTTAGTGGGAAGGAGCACCCGTCCTGGACAGACAGGGTGCCAGGCTGCCCACCGCTGCACAGGGCTTCAACGCTGGGGAGCCTCCAGAGGGTGGCACCAGGCACTGAGGCCAGGGACCCAGAAAGCTGGGGGGGACTGAACTATCCTGGAACACCTTAAGGGGGCTTTCTCAATGCTGCGACGGGAACACGCCGGTCCCAGCGTGAGGCTGGAGGCGCAGACACTCTGGGCCTGGAGTCGGGGCGTACAGCTCTGACCCACGTGCCCCACTGGTTACGCAGGTGCCCACCCCCCACCTGGGAGATCCCACGGAGCCTCCTCTGGTTGGGCCCTTGGTGTCCAGTCCTGGCCCTGGGGCCCTGCCTGGCTGGGCTGTCAAACGCCTCATGTGAAAACCAGCGTCCCTCCTCCTCTCCAGGGATGCTGACTGCTTTCATACTTGTCACAAGCTGCAGTCATGGTTCTCGGCCATTATCAACAAGCAAGGCTATTTTCCTTCCCGTCAGCATAAGGCGTTTCAGAGGACAGCTGCAGCTCATTAGGGGTGGAAGGTTATGCTGGTCCAGGCAGCTCCAGCAAGGACCGGGGCGGGGTACATCGGCCAGGTCAGGACTGCAGCCCCCACTCTGCGCTCTGTCCTCAGACTCGGAGCAGTACACCCCTTTCAAGTCAGCTGGCCCCAAACAGGCCGTCTCCCACTAGAAAGGGCTTGTTTAGCTTCTAGGATCCTTGGTGGAAGATTGGGGAGGGCAGATTCGGGGAGGCGGTCCTGAAGCACATGGATGAACAGGAGGCAGGACGCAGACCCTGGCTCTGCGGCCACCAAAGCCATGCAGCCCTGAGGCTTCTGCTGGAGGTGGAGCTGATCCCAGACCAGACTTCGACAGGAGCCAAAGCCAAAACCACCGTCTGCCCACACCCAACCCCCACCCAGAGTGCAACACACACACACCACTCACGCGACACGGGTCCACGTTACGTGGGGCTGAGTCTACGTTAATGTGGCTGCTCAGAGCCATGAGCCGACACAGGAGTTAGTGGTGGTTTAAGTGGCGCGCGGCAACAGCCAAACCAGCGGCGACTTGGCAGGTTGTGAGTCCTGTTTAGTGGGGAGGGTGCTCGCCCTCTCAGGCAGGGTACCTGGATCGGCCTAATTATCAGGCTGGATGTGGATCTGCCGCTGGGTCAGCACCTGGGAAAGCTCCCTCTGCAACTGCTGAAACTTTGGGTTGTCAGGGATAACGTCAACAGATCTACAGAGAGCATTCAGAGATGAATGGAGCAGGGGGGAGGACGAGGGTCTAGGGGCACATGGGCGGAAGGCAGCTGACAGCTGATGCAGAGGGGCACACGGGGCAGAAGAGGGGAATGTCATCAAGGCCACTGCCACTCTGGGCTGCGATGTGGAGTCACAGTGCCGAGCTCCGCACTGGCGGTGGTCACTGTCCAGGGCTCAGCACTGCACCCCGCTGGCTCTGCATCTGCTCTCCAGCCGTCGCCCGGGCTGGGTGGGTGCACCGGGTGTGGGTAGGGCAGTGGCCCCGGGCTCAAGTGCCAGCGGAAATCAATGTTGCCTGAAGGGGAGGGGGGATGAAACCCACCAGGGGCCAGATCAGGGTCCAAAAGGCAATCCTTGCTGTTTCAAAACTGTATGAGTAGGAGACTAAACATCTGTCTGCGGGACCAATTCACAAGCCAGGGCAGCCCCAGAGCTGCTTCCGCCTCTCCTCTGGCCCAAAAGGAGAGATCTGTACCCGAAGTGGGGACAGAGGGCTGGAAGCCAAGGGGAGCATGAGCCTGGGACTCGGTGGCACGTCGGGCTGCGGGGCAGACACCCTCTCATCTGATCCCCTCGGCAGCCCTGCTCCCTGACTGGACAGGGCTCCCCAGAGGAGTGGCCCGTCCAAGGCTGCACAGCGCTGGGTGATGGAACATGATGAGATCCTGGCCTCCTGCCCCGCCACCGAGGACCTCAGGGACCCAGAGAGCCCGTCAATCTTCACTCGGCCGACCCTGGACACAGCCGAACTGAGAATCCAGGAAGGGTGGGAGGGGCAGCTCAGGACCCTGGCCACAGCCAACAGAGCCCTGGCAGAGGACATCAGAGTGGCTGGAGACCCTCTCCAGAAAACAGCAGGGTGAAGAGGCTCCTTCTGTGGGACTCTCTGCTGCTCAGAAACCCAGCCGACCAGAGGAGGCCAGGCCAGGCAGGCTGCACTCTCTCCTGTGTCTTAGGGTCTAGTTCGGAGGCCCCCTCAGACCCCAGAGCCAAAAGGGCTGGGCAGGTTCTTTACATGAGACTGACATCTGGGGGCCAAGAGGAGGCCGACTTCAGGGAGGAGGGCATCGATGGCTGCTAAGGGAACGTCCCCCACATGACAGAGCGGAGGTAGGAACCAGTGTCTACCGAGACTGCAAACCACGTACAAGGTGCTTCCCTGCCCAAACCTGCACAGCGGCCGGGCAGGGCCTCTGGCTGCAGCGCTCAGTGAGGGAGCTGAGGCACAAGGCCATGCAGCTATTGAGCAGTAGACCTACGATCAAATCCTTATCTTTTGGTTTCCAAAACTTGTACTTTTGGGTACATTACCTCAGCCCATTGACGATGTCCTTTGTTTTCCCAAAGTAGATCTCATTCAGCGTACTTCTGATTTTGTTTTCCATGTCCTGGGGAGGGAGGTCAGTCAGACTCAATGGCAAACAGTTGGGAGTCCAGAGGTCCACACCCTCCCACCAGCTCACCCTGCAGTTCCCGCTGTGACCACAGGGGGGAGGCGCACGACTGCAGCCAAGACATTTGGGCTGTGCGCTTTGTCCACAGGCACACAAGATGCCAATACCCAAGTACTGGCGGCCAACGCTGGCCATTACTGGGAGCTGGTCTAAACCACATCACCACCCCCTCAGCCTTCTACCAGTTTTGTGAACAAGTCTGTGAAACCGGACAGCACCCCCCTTCTTCCAAACAGCATGGTGAAGGGAAGCCAGTGGCAACTGAAGTTCCTCCAGAGCCCACCAGAGTCCCAGGGACCTGCTTCCTTGTCAGGCTCAGGTCTCCGCTCGCTGGGGGAGGCAGGGCTTAGGCTTCCAGAGTAGAGCCTTCTGGCAGTATGAGTTTGGGGTATGATGGGGGCGGGGGGAGTGCCCTAGGAGCTATGCCTGGCTTGCACCCAGATCAGAGGCTCAGAAAACACGAGGTCAGGACAAAACATGAGAAACACGCCACTGGCTGCTAGGGAGTTAACTGGAAGAAAGAAGCGAGGGAGAAGGCCAGCAAGCCGGCAAACGGGCCCAGGGGCAAACCAGCAGATGCTGCGGGAGCAAACCACAGCCACAGGAGGGGCCGCCCGGACGCCCACTCACCTCTACCAGGCGCCCGATGTTGGCTATGTGTGGTGAGCAGTCGCTCACGGTTTCGTCTTTCTCCATCTGCAAAAGACAAGACATTCCTCCAAGTTAGAGTGCGGTGCTCCTGAGACGGCGCCTCGGCCAGCAGCGTGGCCCTCCACAGTTCGCAGAGAACCCGTTCCTCCTGCTGGCCGCTCCAGAGCCAGCTGCAGTGGTGCATGGACCTCCCCAGTGGGGGACCCAAGCACAAAATGACCCAACTTTCAGGTCATGAACAGCCCAGCCAGTGAAAGCTCAGGGTCCCCTTTCCCAGGGAGAGTCTTGTGCTGCTGCCCTTGGTGGAACAGTCCCCCCGCTGAGCCCACAGGAGGGAGGGCAAGGGGACACCCTCGTCAGGCACGGGCTCCTCCAGGCCCCAGAGAAGACAAGCGCAGGCTTCTCCGCTACACTGCTCGGAGGCGGGCACAGCACAGGCACAGCAGACTTCCTGTCCCCGGGCAGGGGCTCCCGACGTGCCATGCTGCTGCTGCGCCTCCCGTGCCCCGTGATGGCGGCTACGGGGGGCCCGGCAAGCTGGGGCACAGGACTCCTGGGCTCGGACAGACGAAGTGACCTGCCCAATGTCACACAGGTGGTAAGGGCAGAACCTGGGTCCAACCCTTCCTAGCTGTTCTGTGAAGCTCAGTGACGGGAATTGGAGCAGGAGACTCTCACCCGAGTCTAGGGCACAGCCTAGGGACATCGTGGAGTGGGGTTCTGGAGGGGGTGGGACCCAGCAATTCGAGTCTTGGGCAGAGTCCATTTCAGCCCAATAATCAAAACTCTGAGTAGTAAAAGGAAAGAAGGAACTGAGGATTCCTGACATGAGCACTTACTCATGAATTGTGGGTTTCTGCCCACTTTCTCCCTATGTTTAAGGCTTATTTCCCTCACAAGATTATAAATTCTTTAAGGAGATTTGCTGGTTTTATGCCTCACAGAGTGCCTAGCAGACGGCAAGCACACACATGCTCACTGTTGCTGAACAGAAAATAAAAGCACAGGGCCACCACTACCGCTGTCGACATAAAACATGGAGGCCGAAACAGGTCATCAAGAAACAGGAGGAAAGCATAAGAACTGCGTCAGGAAGGCTAGAGCGCAAAATGAATTCAGATTAGTAAAAGCAGAGGAAAGGGCAGGGAAGCTCACTATCCCCAGAGCAGAACACCAGCGGGGCAGAGGCCGAGCCCTCTCGCACAGGAGGGGGACCGGAGCGGGGAATGAAGCTCCAGTTTGGTGCTGATCGGACCATTTCTGATGGGACTGTTAAAAGCCATCTGCTGGCACATTTTATTTATTTATTTATTTAAAAATATTTTTTCTTTATTGATTTTAGAGAGAAAGGAAGAGAGAGGGAGAGAGAGAGTTAGAAACATAGATGAGAGAGAACATCAATTGGCCGCCTCCTGCACGCCCCCCCACTGGGGATCAGGCCCACAGCCTGGGCACGTGTCCTGACCGGGAATTGAACCAGCGACCTCTGGGTGCATGGGTCGATGCTCAACCACTGAGCCACACCGGCCGGGCATGTGGGCACATTTTAACATCGCCTGTCTCTAGGAGCCGGCGTGGGCTCCGCCCGAGAACCTCTGGCTCCGTGCTGATGGGGATGCTGGGCGGCAGGCACCGAGCGCCCCTCTACTTGCAGCGCGGCACTCAGGCAGGCTCCCAGCGAATGCCCCGCACCAAGGCTGAGGCGTGGGGCTAGACAATGGCCGCTCAGATGGGGCCTCTGCCAACGGGTCGGATGCCACATTCCCAGGCATGCCTCACCTGGCCCTGGGCCAAACTGTTTGCCCGGGGTTCAAAGGAAGACATAGCTGAGAGGGTTCATCGACGTCCTAGCAATGGCATCAGGGCCCAAGATGATCAGAAGGGTCACTAGAGAACCCAGAAGCATGGGTCAGCTACCAAACACAGGTGCTTCCCAGGCGGCAGTCACCTTATTCCATTTAGTCCTCACTAAAACCTATTTTGAACCCAAGGATATTGAGGTTTAAAGATGTCAAGATCTGCCCAGATCACAGCACTGTTAGCCTCCAAGACTTTGCTCTTCCTGCCTCAGCAGGCTGACCATATGTACCTGGGCAAACAAACCAGGTACTCCAGCTTAAACATTAACCTCTGTGAAGAGACTCGTGGCTTTTAGACTATGTCAGACTTGACAAGACGTGGTGTGGCTGCTGCGATAGCTTTCGGGCAACTTGAAGCACATAAACGAAACGATCACTGGTGCCCAGACCGGAAGCGGCAGGAAGCCCCACAGCTCACGCGGGAAGGCAGTGGTCCCATTCTGCCCTGCAGGGCTGGATTCCGTCTGGACACCGGGCTTTCAGAGAGCCATGTCCAAGTTGGAGTTCACCTGCTTGAAAGTTTTAACACCCTAAACCCAAGACACGAGAAAGAACTGGGGAATACTTCAGGCTGCAAGGGACTCCGGAGATCCTAGCAGTGGGCAGGGGGGGCAGATCCAATCCAAGTCACGGCAAGGGCAGCGAGGGAACATCACAGGATGACAGAGCTGTCTGAGGAGAAGTGGAGTGCCATTTGTCAAAGATGGTAAGGAGGGGTAGAGACAGTCTAGAATGCATGGCCTTGCAAGGCTCTTCTAAAGGTACAAGACATACCTTTGCAGAGCAGAGATCTGGTTCTGGCAAGACTGTTTTTATAAGGCCTGGTCAAAAGGAAAAGAGGAAAGGAAATGCTAGAACGATCGGCCTCTCTGCCCCTAACACAGAGCCCTGAACTGCCCTGGGCACTCTTTGGTGAGTGATACTGGGGACTCTACACCCTCAGACTCCAAGGGTCCCCACAAAACAGAAGTGAGAGTGCCCAGGAACTAGAAGTGATAGCTACTCCCCAGCACTTCAGGTCTAACACACCCCACCCAGAGGAGCCTCGGTGTGTGCTGGGACAGGATCTGCCCTGAGCAAAACCCCGTCCAAGACAGAACAGTGTGTGCATGCCGAGTGGGAGTCGGGAGCACACTTGGAGGAGGGGCGAAGCTCTGTCTACGTACTTTTAAAGGGGATTTTTGGACGCCAATGCCCTGGGACTGTGCATCCCCCCTCCTCCCCCATGAAAACGGCTCCTGAGCCAGACTGAGGTCTGCTCAGAGAGCTGCTCTTTCGGGCAGGGAGAAGTATGGGGGTTGGTGACCCAAATGACTTCTGTCCTTTCACAAGTAAATGTCTCTCTCCCTCCCAGCTTCACACAGAGGGCAGATTCCTGGCAACCCCAGGGAAGTGATGAGGTTCTGAGTTCACTGAGAATCCCATTTTAAATGGGCACCAAGGGCAAAGGGAGGCCAGGACTGTTAGCAAAGGCTCTGGGCCATCAGGGTAAGCAAAGCCACATGACCAATCAAACTTCTCGGAGAGGAAAGGCCAGAGCCAGTGGACGTGCAAAGGTAAACAGGTGTGTGTGTGTGGGGGGGGGGGAGGTGAGAAGGCTCGGTCTCTCAAGGAGCAGACGGACTCCTAAGCTGTGGCAGGGAGTCTGAGCCCAAGGCAAAGGCCCAGCAGGGATGGGGACAGAAGGAAGAAGGTGGGCTGGGAGGTGGGGCAGGGGCCTTGGCACACAGACATGTTCCCACAGCCCCCTCGCTCACAGCCCTGCCAACTCCCTCCACACCTGGTCAGGGCCAGCTTTCTGGCAATGCTGACCCACCGAAAATAGAACTCTCTATACAGTGCATATATTATTACATCCTTGTGAAAGTGGCTGCCAGAGGAAAACATTTTTATGTGCTGTGGTCGCACAGATGTTCCACAAGGTGATTCCAGCCGAGTCTGAAGTCAGAGGCCAGTCGGCTCGCCCTGTGGAGCCCCTCTCCTCCTCTCCGTGGCTTGGACACAGGAAGGACACAGGCCAAGTATTTGGAAAGCGGGCTGTTTTCCTCCGCTGCCATGTGGCATTTTTCAGTGAGTGCAACCTGAGGGTGTGGCCCCGAAGGAAGTCAGCCCCACCCAGCTCCACAGCTCATCGGGGCCCGGCTAGGCCTCGGTTTCCTTGCCGCTGCCTCACTCTGCATGAGCTCATATGTGCACAATGCCCAGGACGGTGCCTGGCGGAGTGGCAGCTTCATTCCCAGGACTTGCTGGCCCTGGCTCTTGGGCAGAAGCCAGCAGTGTCTTCCTGGTGACTGAGTTGTGCCGGGTAAGAGGCGGGCTGCAGGCAGCACTGAGAAGACAGTGGTCAGACAGCCTCTCTGAGGGTTCAGTCTGCCGTTTCGGGCAGTTCTCACCGAGCCTAAAGCTATGTACACTCTAGAAGATGGAAGTCTCTGTCTGCAAGCCGTGTGGTGGGAGCAGTAGCTGCCCTTATTTATTGACATAAACCATGTGTCAAATGGTTTTGTATTTCCACTCTGTCACAATCTTTCCAAACAGGCACTACTAGCTCTGTGGTGAAAACGCTCAGTTTCAGAGAAGGGACGTGGTCTGTCTAGGTCACATGGCCGGATCTGAACCAAGGTCTGGAGGATTCTGAAACCTGTTTCTTCCATGAGACCACTCTGCGCGCTTAACGTCATCCAGGTTCTGTACCAGAAAAATCAAAGCCAAGCCACAGTCCAGAGCTCGGAAATTCCAAGCAGTGTCCATCCCTGTGTCCTCTGCCTCCCCGCCCCTACAATCCCCCTGGGATCTCTGGTCCCTTCCTCTACTGTCAACTTTCGCAGTGGAACGGTTGTGTCTCATGTCTGCTTTCCTTCCCAAGCAGGCACTGGGTCATTCCACCCAAGGTCATTCAACCAATACCAAACCAGCCGCAGAGGCCTGGCTGCTGAGCCGCTCCCCCGGGCCCAGTCCACCTCCGCAGGGAGAACGCACTCCTTGGAGCACCTGCACCTGGCCCAGCCCTGCTCTGCTCCCCACACCTGGGAGGCCGGCCACCGGCCTCTTCTCCTGCTACAACATAGCACCTCGCCCAACTGCCACGCACGAGTCAGAGGATTTCCCCGTGTGACCCTCAGGCAGGTGCCTCTGCGGGGGTTTCATGCTTGAACATACGTCACGGGGCACCCACTGCTGAGCGCAAAGAGCTCGGCTTGCGAACGACTGGCCTAGCCTCCCCACTCAGCAGAACATTCCACCCTTGTTTCTAAATATTTAGAATCTGAAAAAAATATCAAACGAACATCTGCAGGGCCTGTCCGCGATCGGAAACCTTGCATCTTTCCAGAGATTTATGGTCTTGCCTCTTTCCCACGTCTCCAGCTGTCACACCAAGTGACCTCTTAGTGCAACTTCCTTTTCAACAGGTTGGTACCTGGCGTGCAACAAGCCTTCCCAGTGGGGCCGAGGTGGCAGTCTGCCAGGGGGCAGCTTCTGCCCTCCTTGAATGGAAGGATGGTACCATCTGGCTGTGATGAGCTTCCCCAAGGACTGCTACTCACTATTCCTCCCACAGCTGCAGGGATTTGCCAAAACACTTTATCTATCTGCTTCGCTTTCCAGCTGACATCCCTAGGAGACATCTTTTGTTGGCGGTGGAGTAGAAAAGGCCAAAGTGGAAGAGACACGGTGCAGAGGGAGCTGGCCCGGGGTGTGCTTGGTCTGAGCCTGCTGGGTGTGACCTGGCCAGGTGTGAAATTCGGCTCAAGGAACTGTCACTGTTAAACTGACCAACAATTTAAAGGAGTCAGTGAGAGCAGCTTTCCATCTCGTTCACGTGCACTCCCGTGAGCCATCTACCTGAGAAAGGAGGGGATGGGGCAAGGCCTGGAATGCCGGGGGAAGGGTGGGACCCCGAAGAGAGCCTCCGCCAAGCCTAAGTCAGGGCCCTTCTCAAGGTGGGGCATGGGGACAGGAAAGCCAGGGAGGGCTTGGGGGCCGTGACCAGAGAAGGGTGACTCAGGCTGTGCCGTTGCCGAGGCTCAGACGCCCTGTGCTGTTGGCGGTGGCCCCTTGGTCTCGGGGGTGGAGTGTCTTTCCTGACACACAAGGAGTAAGAGTGAGTTTGTGGCTCGTTTCCAGAGGAAAAGCCAAGGCCTGGGGAACTGCAAGGAGGGCTTAATGGAGGAACTGACGTGAGGAAGACTCTCATCTGACCCCCATCACCCACATCCTGGGGAGCATCCCGAGCTGCAAACACTCTACTCCACAATGTCCCATGCACCAGGAGGTCGTTGGTTTGATTCCTGGTCAGGGCACACGCCTGAGTTGCGGAGGCAGCTGATCCATGTTTCTCTCTCATCGATGCTCCCCCCCCCCCCCCCCCCCGCGAAATCCATTAAAAACATATGGGGAAAAAATGTCTCCTGACCAGTCCCTCCTTCTCTACTCTTCCTGCCTTTGCCCTTTTTTCCTGCCTTGAGGCTGACACCACCTCCTTCACTGACCTCCTGGCCTCAGGCTTGTCAGCCCCATCTGGGCCCCGGTCATCCCTCCTTCTGCCAACCACCCTGTCAGCCGGCGGAGCTATCTTTCGGAAACACAGATCTGATCAGATCACTCCACTACCCAAAAATCTTAAAACCCTCTCACTACCTCTGGTAGTGACTGTGTCTCATCTGGTCAACTTCCTTCCTCCAGGGGAATCCCAGGAAGGAGGCACTCAGAGGGCGATGGTGCTGAGCACTCCCAGGGAGGCCTGCACCCTCCACCAGACTCCACAGCTCGGGGCCCACGCTCACTGCCGCTTTCTGGGGCCACTGGTCCACTACAGCTGCCCACGCTGGCTGCAGGAGGGGCTGCCAAAAGAATGCCACCGGGCACCACAGGGCAGTGTCCCATGCACACTGAGCTGCCTGCTCAGTGCACTTCTGTGCAAATATTTATTCAGCAACCTACCGAATGCCAAGCACAGATGAGGACCAGAAAATACAGTGTGGCAGACAGCAGCCTAGTTTGTTTTTCTAGGCAGACAAATCTGGGTTCAAACCCTGACTGCCTCCTACTAGATAAACCACCATGGGAAAAGCACTTAACAGCTTGAACTCAGTTTCCTCACCTGTCAAATGGGAATAACAGCTACCTTGCTTGCGATCTTATCAGAGGAGGCAGCCTACACGGCCACGCATGTTCACTCCTCATCACTGCTCTGCTCAGCTTCCCTGGAGCCCGTGTCTCCCATTCACGGCAACCACAGCCGTTTCGCCAAGGCTCATCGGGGACACAGGGCTGAACCCACAGCCCACACTTCCCGTTTGCTCAGAAGCTGCGCATCATTAACTGAGACTTGTCTCCTGCATTGCTTCCCTGCCCCTCCTTCTACAGTTACTTACACTGGAAACTGGCCCCAGCTTTAATGCACCTCAGATGAGTTATGTGACCAGCCGTTAGGATGATGACAGAAGCATGAATTTCCCCATTAAAGCCCAAGAGCACAGGCAATCCAAACAAGGCCCGTGGCCCCGGCCCGGTGTGCTGAGGACAGCCACTCATCAGGCCTGTGTTTGGCTTGGCAGGAGGCACAGCTCGCGGCAAGCCGGAACCAGACCCTGGCCATGGGCTGACAGCTCTGATTTAAGCTATTAGGAAGACTGAGGATTAAATATTTGTCCAGGTCACTGTAAACCGGGTGGAATTATAAACAGCTCAGAGCGGTAAGTGATGCAGGAAACAGTCTCCGGATACAAATTTAGGATTTTCCACCCTTGCCCAGGTGGCAGGGTGTGGGGGAGGCAGGCTGTGGTAGAGCTGGCTGCCTGGGGGTTCGGCTGCCACTCCCTGGTCAACGGTTCCTGGAAGACGGGCCCATTTCCATGCAAAAGGAGGGGCTCTGCCCCAGGGAGCACTAGCCTTGGTTCTGGGATGGCATGGGGACAGCCCTGCCCAAAGACCAGAGCAGGGGACCCCCAAGATCCCTGGTGGCTTCAGGCCCTGTGACACAGCAGAGATAGTAGAGGTTTTGCATGGAGGCTCCAACAAGCACCCCAGGCGCGTGGCTAACAACCCATTTTCCAAATGCATGAAGATGCTTTTGTGACTGAAATACAAATCTACTTAAAAGAGTTACTAACCCACCCAGCCTGTGTAGCTCAGTGGTTGAATGTCAACCCATGCACCAAGAGGTCACCGGTTTGATTCCCAGTTAGGGCACATGCCCAGGTTGTAGGCCAGATCCCCAGTGGGGGACATGCAGGAGGTGGCCAGTTGATGTTCTCTCTCTCCCTTTCCCTTCCTCTCTCTCTCTAATATCGATAAAGAAGAAAACAAACAAACAAACAAACAAAAAACACCCACATACATAAATAAATAAAAATAATAAAAGAGTTACTAACCATATCCTTTCTGGTATATACATTTTCTATCAATGGCTCTTAAAAGTATAATAATTATCTTATTGAAATGAAAAAGAATCCTTGTGAAGCTGGGAACTACTGGAACGGGGAATGGGAAAGGTGACCTTGGCAGCAGGGGGCTTCCCCGGGGCATTCTCAAGGAGGCTAGGTTTCAGCCAATACTGACCTCTCTGAGGCTCAGTGTCTCTTGTCTCTGCTCTCCTCCCTTTACATGAACCACCCCACCACATGGCACCAGGCCTTCCCCTGGGACAGGGCCGTCAAGGGTCCTAAACATGGATCCTTACACAAGGGTCTCAAACCTGCTCGGATGTCTAAAGGAGCATCTGAAGAAGTTAGGACAAGTCTGCTCCGGGGGGGCAGCACCTTCCAGTCCAAACTCCCACTTCAACGTACACACCTGCAACCACCAACTGAGGGAAGAACCTTCATCCCACCTCTGATTTCCAGGGAGTAGAGCAGGGCCAAAGGTTGAATCAATCACCAATGGCCAGTGAGTTCATCAATCATGTCTGTGTGACAAAGCCTCCATAAAAACCCACAAAGGATGGGGTCCAGAGGGTTCCAGAATGAGGAATCAGATGGCTCCCTAGTGCCACCATGCCGGGCCCCAAACTCCACAAGGAAAGAAGAGCTGTGTTCAGGACCTTACCCTCTGTGTCTCTTCATTTGGCTGCTGATGTGTATCCTTTAATATCCTTTGTAATAAACTAGTAGTGTAGTGAGTAAATGGGTTTCCTGAGTTCTGTGAGCCATTCTAATAAATTAACTGAACCCAATGAAGGCATCGTGGGAACCTCTGATTGACAGCTGGTCAATCATGAGCACAGGTGACAATGTGCAGCTGCAACTGGTGTCTGAAGGTATTGTGGGGGTGAGCAGTCTTGCAGAACTGAGCCCTTCACCTGTGTGATCGGACGCTGTCTCCATGGAGTGTCGGAGTGCAGCTGGACTACAGGACACCCTGATGGTGTTGAAGAAGTGCTTGCTGCGCTTGCTGGTGGCGTGGGGACCACGCCCCTCACCACAATGGAACTGAGTACAGAACCCAAAAGGGTAGTACTCATCAAATTTTAATGTGCACATAAATTACCTGGAGAATTTTGTTAAGTTCAGATCCCAATTTGGTAGGTTTGGGTAGAGCCCAAGATCTCTGCATTTCTGACAGCTCCTGGGTGGCGCTGATGCTGGTCCTAGACTAGGCTGTGAGTGGGAGGCTCAGATGTGCTGCAGCTGCAGAGAGGCTCCCAGAGAGCCGACCTGCCCGACAGGGCTGCTCACGGCCACGGACATGGGGCCTGAGCCAAGGACCACTGCTCACAACACAGACGGAGCCTGCGGTACCAAGGTGGGGTGAAGCTGATGAGGGTGAGGAGAAAGAAACCATGGCAAGCCCGCAGTCACCTGGCCCTACCAAAGCAGGAAGTCAGCGGGGAGTCGGCAGGTGGTGTTCAACCACAGAGAGCTCAAAGGGCATTTATCTGAAATTACGTGACACTGGATTTACAGCTGGCTAAGTAAGCTCAGCTTAGAGCAAAGTACCATAACAAAAATGACTATCAGATCGACGCCTCCTTCTAAGAAGTCTCTGGTAGCCATGCCAGAGGGCTCTGAACTTGGCCTTGAGCTAATTAGTCTAAGACACAGAGTCAGTTAATGTGCCAGTGACAAAGCCAGGAGGAACAGCTAATACCTGTATCACTGAAACCAAGCTTCAACATACCTGATACGGGCAGAGTGGATTAAAAACAAGATGTGAGGATAAATGTAAATATTATTTTAAAGAAGATTTACTGCCAGGCTGGTGTGGCTCAGTGGTTGAGCATCGACCCATGCACCAAGAGGTCGTCAGTTCGATTCCTCGTCAGGGCACATGCCCAGGTTGTGGGCCCGATCCCCAGTGGGGGGCATGCAGGAGGAGGCCAGTCAATGTTCTCTCTCATCGATGTTTCTCTCTCTCTCCCTCTCCCTTCCTCTCTCTCTAAAATCAATAAAGAAAAAAACTAAAAAATAAAAATAAAAAAGAGATATACTGCACAAGAACAGAGCAGGAAATCCCTGGACCCTCCGTGGTTCATAGGACAAAGAGATGGGGTGAGGGGTGCCAGCCAAAGTGATCCTGGGCACATTTTGGAGGACGGGTTCTACTCCGGCTGCCTTTTTATTTTTTTTTATCCTCACTGAGGACATTCTTCCATTTTTTGTTCAGATAGAGTGGGAGGGAGAGAAAGGAAGAGAGAGAGAGAGAAACATGGACGTGAAAGGGACACATAGAGTGGCTCCCTCCCACATGACCAACCAGGGCCAGGGACAAATTGCAACCGAGGTACGTGCCCCTAGCGGGAACTGAACCCGGGTCTTTCTGGACCGCAGGCCGATGCTCCAACCGCTAAGCCAAACTGGCCAGGGCCAGCTGCCTTTTTAAATGGAGGCTGACGTAAGAGGAATGGCTGTCTCCCAAAGCAGCGGGCTCACAGGTCCTACCCAGGTAGGGTGGCAGAGGTTGTCCTGTCAGGTTGGGAGTGAGCTCTGAACTCTCCCAATATCTAGATCCTGTGATTCAGGTAGCCTTTTGATTGCTTTGGCCAAAGGTGCTCATTTTTCCTTTATGAGGTGAACGAGTGTTCTGAGCTTTGAAAAGTGCACTGCTCGGGCCTACATTGGAGGATTCGGTGAATGTCATTCAGCTCCACCCTTGGGGCACTGCTGGGGGCAGAGCTGGGCAGGGAGCAGGATGCACGGTGCTGTCGGTTACTGACACTACCAGGTACCTGCATGGGGAGGGCAGTAAACCCGCTTAGGTGCTTAAAGCAAGCACTCCCTCTTGTGAATCCTTTTAGGCTTTTATTTCAGCCTTTCTCTCCTTTGGGAGCCTACTGTCCCCCAGCAACCTGTTGCCCACTATCTGGGTTGACCCTCTGGCTCTGCTGCCACTCTTCAGACCGCCCACCCCACCTACACGATACTATCCCTCAGTTCTCTCTGCAGAAAGCATCTTCCCACCAGTGTCTGATGTCTGCTGCCCGCCCACATCCATCCTTCCCTCCGCTGTGGAACAGCCACATTTTACTCTAGGAAATCAACATCCCGTTTCTACCTACAATACCACAGATAGTCACATGACCCAGGTCTGGCCCGGCTATCTCCTCCCCCAAGGCCTCAGGAAATGATTCTGTGATAGACCAGCAACCATATCCAGACCAGTGAGACACTTCTGGGGTACATGCAGACCTTTTCTGAAAGAGAAGCTCCCCAGCACTGCCAGGAGCCACCACACGGAGGGACGGGGTCCAGACAGCAGCATCTGCATCCTAGACCCAGCCTCGCTGAATGAAGCCTGAACTGCTCGGTTATGTGAGCTGACTCCTTTCCATTTTTTGCTTAAGCCATAGTTTTACGTTTGTCACTTGCAACCAAGAATCCTGATACATGATCTAAGTCGCAAGGGAGAAATCAATTCATTCTAAAATGTTATCGGCAGTATGTCCTAAATATCACAGGAGCACTTTAATGTAAACACCCTACCCAAAGAGGACACCTCCCGTGACTGAATCTCGGGATCACTGACAGGCCTGTGGGGACAACTGCTCGCTCATCCCCACCGACAGTCAGCTGTGAGGCTGGCACCTGTGGGCACCGGCAACTCTACCTGTCTGGTAAGGCTGCCTCCGAGGTTCATGGTGCCAGAGCCGGATTTGTTGGTTTGCAGCCACAGCATCACCGTGGAGGTCAGCTTGTAATGGGCGGTGCGGCCGCTGGATTTCTCCTGGGGGACGAGACAGAGATCAGAACCTTGCGCACAACCCCAAGCTCAGGAGAGCCTGAGGTGGCCCCTGAATTCAGGGCCATCCCAACGTGCCCTTCCTAAGACATTACCACAACACTACCTTTCTTTGAAACCGCAAATGGTTTTTAAAGGGGCAATTGTGTATTCTTCTGGGATCTTTATCCTCAATGACTACTGCGACCTTGACTTATCTTCATCCAAATGGCTTCAGGCATTTTTAGGAATTAATGGGTTTATGTATCACTACCTCTCTCCAAGAAGCATCTGCTAGAGATCGGGGACCACACCGCTGGGCGTGGCCTCTGCATTGGGGCCCTGGACCGCCAGCTGCTGGGGAGCATACCTGAACTTCCACCACGTGGATGGAATCCCAGCAGCCTTTGATCTTCTTTGATCCGTCTCCAGCCTTCTTTATGAGGATCACTCCAGCAAAGCCATGATCCAGATCCCAGAGGTAGACAGATGAGACACCGCCTTCAAAATACCTGCAGGAAACAGGCCCATGTGCCCATTAGATATTAAGCCCATCAAATTACAGACCATCAGCCCATGTCTCAGGGGTTGTTGTTTGGCAAAGATTCACCTAAGTGCCTGTCTGGAATCAGGACCCTCCCTGCAATGGTTCCAGGGTTGATTCTTGCATATGTCCTGAACATCCACTAGTCGGGGGTGGGGGGTACGGCATCCTTTGGGGGTCACAGAAAGAACACAGCTTTGGAGTCGTCAAGATAAATCTAAGCCTGAGCTCTGCCACATACTCTAGCTTTGTGGTCTCCGGAAAATTTACCAAACTTCTCTGGGCTTACGATTCCTCCCAGATAAAGGACCCAGCAACGTGTGTGACGTGACACACTCAATGGGACCACTGCTAGGGAGCCATCATTACCGTCCAATATTCCTATCTTCTGCGATAGCTATTTTACAGGGGAGATGAAGAGAAAGAAAGAGAGCAGCAAACACTTTCTCCCCAGGAGCCCTCCAGAGCCTGGCCACACCAGGGCTTCTGTGGTCTTTCGGAGCTTCAACCCTCTAGCCAGGAATGGAGGGCTATGCTTGGGATGGAGCTTCCTCCTCAGGCCTGAGCCAATATGGAAAAATTCCCAATTAAGATCAAATGCACGAGGGGAAGAAAAGGCCAGAGGAGAAAAGGAAATCAGGCTAGGGTCCCAGATCCAAGAGACCACAGTCAGTGCTGTGATGGAGCCAGGCTGCTGTGAGCACAGACCGAGGAGCTCAGAAAGCCCGGGCGGGCGGGTCGCTGCTGACGTGCAGCGCCTCAAGTTCTGCCGAATCTCGTTGGGTGGCCAGAAAGTCTGTGGCTTCTTGACCCCAATTAACCCCCGCTCAATGGTGCGGCACTCTGGGACCCACCAGGAGCACGATCTCGGGCATGAACAGACCGCGGACGTGAACAGCGAGCAGGCAGTGCGGCTGCGGCGAGTGCGGGCTCGGGTCAGACACCCATGGGTCCCAGCCCAACCCCTCCAGCCACCAGCTCCGTTTATGCGCTTATCCACCCAGCAAGTACTTATTAAGGGCTACCAGGCACCAACAATGTGAACTGGGCCTCAGGACTGCCGAGAGACAAAAACAATATAGGAAAGTAGCTACCTGAACAAAGATTACTATTAATTTGATTTTTCTTTAAATATTTTTAGTGACACTTTAGAGCAGCGGTTCTCAACCTGTGGGTCGCGACCCCTTTGGGGGTCGAATGACCCTTTCACAGGGGTCGCCTAAGACATAACAGTAGCAAAATTAAAGTTATGAAGTAGCAACGAAAATAATTTTATGGCTGGGGGTCACCACAAGAGGAACTGTATTAAACGGTCGCAGCATTAGGAAGGTTGAGAACCACTGCTTTAGAGAGAGAGGAAGGGAGAGGGAGAGAGAGAAATACTGATGTGAGAGTGAAACACTGATCGGCTGCCTCCTGCACGCCCCCCACTGGAGATTGAGCCTACAACACAGGTGTGTGCCATGACCAGGAATCGAACCAGCAACCTTTAGGTGCATGGGACAGCACTCACCCACTGAGCCACACCAACCAGGCCTTACTATTAATTTTAATAAAAAAAACAAGTTCTAAGAGTAAACACATCTGTGAACTATAGCTCAAAAAGTGTTATATAATAAAAATATATGTGGAATAGGCTAATATTTAGAGAATGTGGGTGAAAAAATACAAGAATTCTTTGTACTTTTTGTGCAGAGGTCAGTACATGATAGAAGTGTGTGACGGAGGAACAGTGAGACCAAGGAAGTAGCCCCTCTGCAGGAAGACAGCCTCGAAGCTGAGAGCTGCAGGGGCGGTGGCTCAGCTTTATCCTCCTGCTCTAACCTGCCGCTGCCTGCTGGGGGCCAAGGGTCCTCACCAAGGTTGCTGCCCTTGCCCTCCCTACCAGGATTCCTCAGGCAGACTGGGGCCCGCCCACTGCCGCCGCCACCACCACCACGTCCAGTTCCGCTGCTGCACCCCCGCACCATCCACTGTGATTAAGCTGTCAAATGAAATTCACAACTCTGCCACTCCCAGGGGCAAGCCACCCGGAGGCAGGTGAGGGCAGGCCTGGGCTAAATGGCGGTCAAACAGTGGAAGGTGGGAAGAGGTTTGGCTCCAGACAAGTGCAAGTGTAGCACTGCGAGAGCAACAAACAGACACACCTGTGTGTGTGTGCTGTGTGTGTGTGTGTGTGGGGGGGAGCAGGGCAGAGCTCAGTGCCATCCGAGGTGACCTCCAGGAAATGGCCAACAATGGGCACTCAGGGACCCCACTCGGGAAGGTTTTCTCTTGTTCCAAATCTCTTCGACAACCCCTCCCCCCCCAAACACACACACACCTTCCCTGGGATGGGAGAGGGAGGAAGCAGAGAAGTGTTTTGGTCTAGGACCAGTCCTGCAGGGAGCTGCACACTCAGGCCAGCCTGGAATGCTCCTGGGACACATGGAGATGTACTGGTCACTTCTAGCTGGACCCCAAGTGCTCAGGTGAGCTCGCAGCAGGGACTCCACGAGACTTTCTGGCTTGTCCTCCTGGATTTCGGTGGTTCCCTCAGCTCACAAATTCACTAGGAGGCACCCCAACACTAGCGAGGGAGGAGAGGAGCAGCCCGCAGCGGACCTGTGAACACCCGTCCTGTGGTGACAGATGGATGGGTTTGCCACCTGGTTTGCCCTTTCAGTCTGCTTGTAGGGACAGCAGCCCCACATCAAAAGGGAAAAAACACTTGAAAAAACTGTGGCTTTTCCTGTGCTGGCAAAAAGGACAGGCCAAGAAGTCCTCTTTTCCGTTGGCCACCCTGGAACGAAGGCTTGAAGCCCAGTGGGCGTTTTCATCCTTCCGCCCCACAGCTTACAGCTCGATCCTCTGCACCTCCCCAAACCAGAGGGTGGTGTTGTTCTTGTCAAGGGCTCGTGCCCTGTGTGCTGGAATACCGGAGAGAGTGGGGTCAGGGCGTCCTGGAAAGGAACCAGGAGAGATTGTGGTGGCTTGACAGCCCTGGTCGACACCACCTGGTGACAAGTTCAAAAGTGCCAGGTGGCCTACAGTTGATCCCCACCTCCGTCCCATCCCTTAGATTTGTTTTCTTCCAAAAAATAAAACAGAGGCAAGAATGTTTTATAAGGTGGAACTGGCCGTTTCCAGTCCAGCGTCCCTCCCATGGCCCAGCTCCCATGCTGGGCAGCTTCTTCTTGGCTTGCTCTGCTCCCCTGGGGGCTATATTGACCAGGCCCAGCGTTTCCAAATGCTGGACCCAACGGAGGTAAAAATGCAACCTCAATTCTGACCTCCATGTGGGTTACTAGTCCTCCAAAGTAAAAACATTTATTGCAAGAACATTATAAAAAAGGAAATTTAAAAATTAGCCCACAGTACCATATATCAACTTATCCCATAAATACGATTTTTCCAAATTCCCTTCCAGTCTTTGTCCAGATGCGTAATTTTTATGTAACTGTAAGACCAGCAAAGGTACTGAGTGGAGTTCGGTTTTTCTCACTTGGCACAGAACCATTAGTGCTTCTCCATGGAGCCACATGACCTCCGTCACTGTTTTTAATAGCTGGGATAGTATTCCACTGGGCAGTATCCTAATTTACAGTCAATTTGACTTTTAATACAGAAATGACAGCGGCAGAGGCAGAGCGAGGCTTGGATCTCGCTGTGACTCGCTCCCTCGTCCGATCGGGTGCTCCCTATTGAAGCGAGGCAGATGTGCTGAAACCCGGCCTCCGCAGGTATGGCCCAACACCACCACAGTTCAAGAATGGACTTGCACTTTATCCACCAAAGGGGATCTCCAGGGACTTGAGTGGCTGCGAGCTGCAAGTCTCAACCTGAGGTTCCAGGACGAAGAGAGCTGGGGCTGAGTGATCGGAAGGGCCGTCCCAGTCGCCCAGGAAGGCCGGCCTCTCCGACAAGTGCCGGCAGGACCGCTGCGCAGTCAGTGCCGAGGCGACTGCGGGGAACACAGACAGCCCCCGTCACGTGGTTTATGGCCTTGCTCTGCGCGTGAAGCACTAATTAAAGAGGGACCTCAACAAGTTTTTGAAAATTTATTCTTACCTACTGTACTTTGATCATAATGACATGAAACAGGAAAAAAAATAATTTTTATGTGGTTCACATTTATGAGTTTTTACATAAAGGCTTTTGTGGGTATTTTAAGAATGTGCTAAAACGTTGTCTGAAACCACACAAAGCCATCTGAGGAGCCGCCCGCCAGAACCAACAGCACGCACATGGAAGCACTTTAACTGGCCTTTGTATATTTAATGAGTCAAATAGTATTAATATTGTTTAAATGCTAACATGCTATTTCAATAAGGTGGCTCTACCATTGCCAGCACTCGCTCTTGGGCCTCGCACATCAATGTGAATGATCAAATGTGGCCCAGCGATGATGAGAGCAGGCAACAGAGCCATTAACCTGGCCCTGCCCTGGGCTCCGCCCCAGCTCCATCATTTCAAAATCCCCGCTCTCCAGGAGAGAGGGAGGCAGACAGGCTCAGCTGACTTGGGCTCAAGAGGGAAGGCCCTCTTCCTGCAGTGAGGTCCTCTGGTCAAGTGGGCAGCTGGGAGAGCATCTTTAAAACACGGAGGCCCAAACAGGAAAGCCAGGCTTTTCTTAGGCCTGAAATGCACACACGTGGTGAAGAGGGCGAGTGACCTGTTAGCCGACAACACAGACAAACTCCGGGGCCTACGGAGAAGTCACCTTGGAACGTCTTGAACCATGCAGCGGTGGGGCCCCAGAAAGCTCCAGGAACATCAGGAGTGGGGCGGTGACAGGCCAACCCAGGAACAACTGGAGAAAAGCTGTGTTGGGTCCAGCAGAGAGGGAACTTCGGCCAAGCAACACTGGCTCGCACACAGTCCTAGTGGCGTTCCAGGCCTTCCCAGTCAACGCTAGCATTTCCCAAGGCAAATGGAACGGCAGCGAATTCGACAGTCAGGACTAAGGAGATGGGGCCACACTGGGTTGGTTCCATAAATCCCACCGTTTGAAAAATACTACGTTCATTACAACAGGCAGACACACATTTCATAAGCTCCAGAAGATCAGGTCGCAGGGGGACCTCTGTGCTGGATGACCAGGAGCAAAAGGCAAGACCCTCGGGTGGGGTTGGCGACTTAGCAGCACAATCACAATTAAGCATCTGGCTGAGCGGACGCTCTGTCGTCAGTTAGATCTCTGACTTGGGCCAACTAAAGCCTAATGTGTCAGTAATTCTCAGAGTTCTGTGTCATTCCTCCCTGAAAATCACTCTTCCACTTGAATTAATGTCATAGTCACATGTTCAGATTCTATGTCCACAACTCTTCAACCACAGGACTTCTGGAGGGAAGGAGAAAAAAGGGGAAAACATAATACTTCACACTCAAGATGACCTACTTCACAAAAGAAAAAAGAAAAGAAAATATTTCGGCTCCCAAGGCTTTATGGAGTGTTTGAAGCTGAGGAATGCGAGGAGACCTAGGATGGAAACTTGTTTCGGGAATCTGAGCTGTAGCTATGAATTAGCCAATCCCCAGTCTTGGCCAACACGGGCTGCAAATGGAACAGGAAAGATGGGCTGGAATGGACTTTGAAGTTGGCCTTTAGTCCTTCTTTTCAAATCATCTCCTGGGAGAATAGCCGGATTTGTGCTTCAATACAGAGGTTCCCCAACAGCTCATGAGTCACAGGCCATGACACTCCACAAAAGAACCAAAGCCAGGACAGACGTGCTGGGAGCAGGCCTTTCTTGGGTTCACTCAGACATGGTCTTTTAGCCATAAATGGGCTGGACCACCTTCACAGGACTGGGCCAGGAGGCTTGGACCTTCGGCAAGGCAATGATGTCTGCAATGTGGAGGCACAGGCAGTTGCCCCCAAACTCAGCCAAGTCAGGGAGCACTGTAAGGTAAGCTCCCTAGACAGGGTGTGAGGGGACTTGCCTCTTCAGTCACTTCATTAAAGAAAGCCAGGGGAAGGCAAGGAATAGTTGTTTGGTACCAATGTGGTGCCACAGACTGTCTTCCCACTTGTCAAATGAAAGAGCTGGATCAGAGATGCACCAGGGTGCCCCCCAGCTCCGACTGTCCAGGACCTGGTGGCTGCACTGGGGCCTATACAAGGCAGACTCCGCACCACAGCACAGATTCCTAACAGCTACTCAAGTTGGATAAAAACTCACTTATATGCCTCTAGTGACAAGGAACTCATTACACTCCCAAGGCAACCATTTCCCTTTTGAACAATTCAAACAGTTCTCGCTGGACCTGAGTGAAAACTTCAAACTACTGCCTTCAAGAGCCACACAAAAAAGAACTCCATGCCCTTTCCTCTAAAGGAATATCTAAAGATGGCTGATGCAAACCTGCGCTTTCTTTTTTCTGACCTCCTTGTTCTGATATTATTCCTCATAAGACATGATTTTAAGTCTCCATACCTTGGTTGTCCTCCTCCTCAAGGGTACAAGAACAGAATTAAGCCTAACTGCACATGGCCCAATGTAGAGACCAGCATAGCTCTCTGGGTGGAGGCCACCTGTCCATGAAGGAGGCAAGACCGAAGTCAGCTTTCCTGGCCATCACCTCCGGGCACAGACACCTGCTGAACTTACGCTCGGCTCAAATACAATGTTTTTTTCATGTGCTGTCATGAAATTGTCTCCCACATCCTATACTTTTAAGAACTGGGTATACTGGACCCGAGTATATCACTTTCCACTCAAATCTGCTTTATTTAATCCTCACAGACATGGCCTTCACCACTTCAATGTATCTTCTGTGTGGACCAGCTCTCTGAGCCTCAGAATTCCAAAACTTTCTAGAAAGAGGACTGCGGCGGGAGCGAGGCTCCTGAGGGGCAGCTGGTGGTCAGCGTGGAAGGGTGGCCCTGTCTGAACACTTCTTTCACAAGGGGGACAGTATAAAGATGGAAATGGCCACAGCACATCCTCAATTCTGGCTGGAGATGAGGGACCTGCTAGGATGGATGGGGAGAGATGGAGGCAATACATGTATGAGTTAGGCTTGACCGAATGCCAGAGTTCAGACTGAAAAGGTAAGTGTCAGTGCAATGGGAACAGTGGAATCCCTCTGTTCTCCAGCGCCAAGCTAGGAACATGGGCATTACAAGGTTCAAATCCGCAGGACTCCACGAGATTCCCACTTCCCTGTCTGTCCCTCTGTCACGTACACGGTGTGTTCTGCTTCTAAGATCTCATAAACAGTAGCAGCAAGACCTGTGATAAATGGGCAGGAGGGACACTCTTTACAGTAATGGGCACTTGGTCATGACAAAAACCAGAAGGTCATGTGGACACTCGTTCAAACAGAAGCTCCCATGCTTGAAGACCAATTTTAGGGCAAAGACGGGGAGATTAGAGCCCAGAGGCAGAGCCATTCCACCAGCGGCTGAGATTCTGCCCCAAGACAATACCTTTTTGTTTGCTCCCAGCTAAAAAAGAAAATAAAATCCCCAGCTACTAGCAGTAGTTTGTTTTTCTGATCATCCTTAACATCCTTATAACATACAAAGGCACCAGTACCCACAGGCGGGAACAATTCAATTCCACTCCAGGAAAAAAGAAAAATCCCAATTTGCTTGGAGAGGCAGCTAAAACCTGGCTTCCTTCCTTACAGTGTAGACCAACATTCCTTTTTCGTTGGCTCCAAATTGGCCACTGTCAAGAAGCTAAGCGTATGCCCTGTCCAGCAGGAGGACATGGGTGCTGCCGATGGGTACAGCTTCTGTAAAGCCCACAGACAGCGCCAGAAGGCAGGCTGACAGCCACCAACTACGAGGGGCCAGGACAAGCGCATTCCCCCCCCCCCCCCCCCATGGATGCACTACAAAGAGCACAGGAAACAGCAGTCTGGAAGTCCTGGCCACAGAGCCAGGCCCCGAGCAGGCCTGCAACCACTGGTGGCCATTCATTTTCCTAAGGGTCTTCCTTCTCCGGGCTGAGAAGGGCAGATCTTCTCCCTTCTTCTCCTAAACTTGGCATGTTTTGAACTGCCCAGGAAGCAAGGTTCTGCTTGCTCTGTGAACCTAGTCACATACCCACCGCGCCGGGGGCTGGAGCTGCCGCTGAAGGCTGGTCGCCCTTGTCTGTGTACTGAGACCAGCTGTTCTCGCCACAATTGTGGACCGTGTCTGAGAGTCTGCCCATGGACACGGGACAGGTATTCTGTGGAAATTCCTTGCAGGACACACAGGTGCAACAATCCCTGAGCACACAGACCGGCGGGCTTGGGCATGTGCAACTTTAATGCCAGGTGCACTTAGAAGTGCACATCTGGACCGGGGCTGCAGCGCTTTACGGCTCTCTTTACAAGGCCTTTATTTTTTTTACTTGAAGAGAAATAATGAAGGCCTCTCTGGAAACAATGGTGCCGCTGCAGAAGCTGCCAATCTGGCTCTGGGTTCTGACCCAACTGTCTACACTCAGCACCACCGTGACCAACTGCTGCCTCTCTGGACTACCTGTGAAAATACTGCCAGTCCCGCTTAAAGAATGTGGACGGTCAAGGCCTTCTGGAATTTCAAAGCCACCACTATCGTCCAAGAGCTGCCATTTCTGAGAACTTGTTCTGGGTTAGAGGTTTTTGCATACGTGACTTTACAGTCAAGAAGACTGAAACCCAGAGAGAGGAAAGGAATGCACTGGAGCCACACAGCTAAGAAGTGGGAAGTTGGAGCTGGACCTGGGGTGCGGCTGGCCCCATGTGACCCTGTTTCAGCCTGTGAGGCTGAATGTAGGCGAGTTAAACACACACATGCAACCAGACCCCTGTACGCAGTGCTGCCTCAGGTGAGGAGAAAGTCAGAAGGAAAGGAGTGGCTAGGAACCTGGGGCACGACACCGAGTATCCCGCACTGGGAACTCTGAGTAGGAGGGTCCTCTACCTCAGGGAGGCAGCTGGCACCTGCTGGCTGAATCTTTGGAAGACCACCCGTCCTGGGTACCTCTACAAAGCAGCTTCCCCAAATGAGGGACCTGCCAGCAGCCTGGGAAGCAGCCAGGGAGCACAGGGGCTCTGGCAGGAACTTGACCACTGGAGGCAGCTGGTCCTTGCTTCCAGATGGGGTCTTCACCCCAACATTTGGAGTTGGTCCAAAGGTTGTGGGTTACTGTTAAGCTGATTAACACCCCAACATTTGGAACTGCATAACCCAAAGCATGACTGTGTTCCATATGGCTGTAGGAACCCAAGAACTCTGGAGGAATCAGTCCCTGATGCTGACTCAGGGACTAGGTTTGTTAACAAACTTGTTTTCTGCACACTCCTTTTTTCATTTAACTTTCTTTTAACAGATAAAATCGGACAGTGCATGCCAAGGCAACCAGACCCAGACTGCAGCCTTAGGATGCCAGATGAAGGGGCCCGCAGTGGACACTCCGTCACTGGCCTCCAGTCCGGGAGGCGACACATGGACTTGTCCACGTCCACTCTTTATGGGCTCTTGAAACTGTAGCAGGGACCTCTGCTTAAAGAACAGGGGCACAAGAGAGCTGAGATTCAGACCGTGAGAGCAGGAAGCAGACCCAACTCCCCCGGAAAGCTGACAGGGGTCCTCTCGACCCGTCTCTGTTCAATTAAACGACACAACTGAGGAGGACTGCATTTCCCCATTAACTGCTTCCAGCACTTTCACAAGAGCCCAAGCTGTGGCAAGCCGGAGCCCACAGCAGGCGGGGAGGGTTCTCAGGCCCTGTGCAAATGGCTGAAGATACACACGGCGCACGTACAAACCTAAATACTAATCACACTGCCAACAAGCCGAAAGCCAGACAGCACTGTGTCTTTCCCCCACTGCCCTTGGAGCGTAAGACGTGCAGCAAGCGGTGCCTGTCACAGGAGCCTCCTGGGGACCCTGAAGTCCGGGAAGAGGTCCTACACCTCTGGGCAAGGGGCAGAGTGAGTGCATCGTGAGCCACTGAGACCGATCTGAGGGCCAGGGAGGGAGGGCGAATGCGCCAAACCAAACGGTCAGGTTTCATCCATCTCCAGAGTTCTCCTGACCGATCCTCCCATGACCTCACGCGTGCTTTGCCCAGCGCTCCCGCCCACTTCCCAGTGGGCTCCGAGGGCAGAGACAGAAGGCACTGCCTGGCTGTTTCTGGCAGTGCCTCAGGAAGCACTAGGTAATCTTAAACTCCGATCTCAGACAGACCAGGGACAGTGGGTAAGTAGCCAGACTAAGGGAAGTCTGAGGCAGGGTCCCCCCATTCCTGGCCTCTCCAATCCAGCCTCCAGACTGCTTATGGAGGAATTTCTTAGGGTGCACATCAGAGCTGTCCTAGGTACCCCTGGGAGCCCTGGGACCCTGCAGACCCTTCCCAATGCACTGAGAACGACACCCAAAGCCCAGGCCTGACAAGTGCCTGTGGACCTCTCCCCACCGTCCATGTCCTACTCTCACACACCCCGACCACACAACCGGAACCACCTCCGGTCTTTGTCCCAGCAAACAACACTGCTCAAAGTATGGCCCTGCCCACCCCCCCCCCAGCTGAGCCGGGGTTCCCTGAGCCCACCCGAGGTTCAGCGATTCACCAGGGGGGCTCAGCAGTGTTGATCTCTTGGCTGAGAGTTACTGCAGTGAAACAAGACAGGGCAGAAGCAGCCAAAGGAAAAGGCACCCGGGGATGGGGGGCTCCCAAGGAAACAGATGCAAGAAAGTACTCAGAGCATGGCAAGGTCTCTGTGATATTTGTGAAATGATCCTAAGTTCTCTCTCTCCTTTCACCACAGATGAGAACAACTTCCCTCCATTTTCAAGATAGAGTTTTACTTGAGGTCTCACTGTGGGCGGGTGGCAGAGCCCCGACCAGAACTCACAGCCTTCTAATGTTGCCGGCAACACACACAGCCTGCTCTCTCACCCGGTCCGCACCCATCGACCCCGCATACACAATACAAGATGCACAGAATGTAAGATATCCATAAAATAACTTTTGCAATGCTGTACACCTGAAACTAATACAAAATAATATTGAATATAAACTGTAACTGAAAAATGAAATTAAAAGAGTATGAAAAGAAAAGATAACTGCTGCAAATGAGAATCATGTGTTATACTGACAGCTTAAAGGTCGCCGAGTGGACAGGACGAGTCGGCGCCACGGGGAGTCTCAGGAACAGCGCCTCGGCGGATGGCCCCTCAGCCCCTAAGATGGGCAGTGGCACCTCCGAAGCAGACAAGGAAACAGGCTCAGAAAGTTGACTTGCTCGCCCCCAGTCAGTCAGTGAGTAAAAGCAGAACAGAGAATCAAGTCCCAGTTTCTTTCCAAGTCCAAACCCTCCCCATTCTGCACTGCTGCCTGGACACAGTGTGGGCGTCAGAGCCTTCCGAGGGAGGTGTCTGCGCCTCCCGCCTGTGCACCCCCACCCACCATCAGTTACCTGCTTCCCAGACTTCTGCGACTTCCATTTCTTCGGAAGGTCTTGCGCTGCCTTCTATAAATCCCCAGGCCCAAGGTCTGGGGAGGCAGCTGGGAACAAGGAGTTTCAGGGACCCGGGAAACCAAGGCGGTGAACTCTTTTCACACACAAACATGGATGCCCTGCCCCTCCTGGACCAGTGTTGCTCAAATGTCAAATAACATAGGTATGGAGAATGGAAGGAAGGAGCAGAGACAACCACAATTCTAATGTGGCCCCAGGAAAGGGGGAGGAGGCAGAGGGCCAGGGGAAGGCCCACATACTAAGTACCCAGCTGCTTCCAAGAAGGCTCTTGGGCTTCTGGGACTGCCATGGGGTGCCAGCCTTGTCTCATTCTATAAACTTCTTTCAGACAAGAGGGTTGATTAGAAAAGCTAATTAAAGCTTTTGAAGATTATCTCAGACCTAAAGCAAGAACACAATATGCCTCCCCACCATGCTCCCCCCATCCCCCGGACTCTGGCCTTCATTAAGCTTTGATTTCAATCAATTGCACACCCACTAAAATTAACTTATAAGGCCAATAAATTGCAACCGCATGTTTAAAGGTATTATCTGCTGCAAGCCAAGAGCCAAGGATCGCAGAGCACGGGGCAAGATGTCTGGCACAGATGGGAGTAATCATCTTTGGAAGAAAGCAGTGCCAGCCCCTTTGGTTAGAACATCTGGTCTCGGCAGAACCCGGGCCGACAGAGGCAACGGCGAGACGCAACGTGAAAGCCGGAGCAATGAAGGTTCCCATCTTCTCTGGGAACCTGAAAAATCAAAGCACTGATCTTGGGGCTCATGGCAGCTGGCTGGTTCCTCACACCACAAGCGAGATGTTTCTCCGGCAGCTTCAAGTGCCTATCCTACACTGAGAGCCCACGGACAAGTCTCTCTCAAGAAAGAACAATAATTCCAGCCAAGTCATGAGGTTCTACAACTGATGAGCTACTAGGCTTAGGCCTGAAAAAGCAGAGTCAACGCTGCCGAGAAAGAAGTGATTCCATGAGCCGGCCACCCAAGAGCGTGCCCTTCCTCAACCCTCCCCAGTGCTGCGTGCTAATGATACTCCCCGGACAGAGCCAGACCCATAAATGAGAGGTAGAAAGCCATCTTGGGGCTTGGTAGAGAAGTGACGAAATTCAAGACGACTTCAGAGTAGATAATGACTTTGCCCTAGCCCCAGCAAAACATGCCTGTGCTCAGAAAACTGACTGTTTTCATCTAAAAACAGGGTTGTCTGGGTAGTGCTAACAGTTGCTTGACAGTTATCTTCCTGGGGGAAAGTGACCACCATGGGTCCTTTCTGCCACTGATGATGGCAAACCAAAAAACCCAATAAAATACCCAGCTGGTGTGGCTCAGCAGTTGAGTGTCAACCCATGCACCAAGAGGTCGCCAGTTCGATTCCTGGTCAGGGCACATGCCCAGGTTGTGGACCCAATCCCCAGTGGAGGGCATGCAGGAGGCAGCCAACTGATGTTCTCTCTCATCAATGTTTCTATCTCTCCCTCCCTCTCTGTTCCTCTCAATAAAGGAAAAAAAAATTTTTTTTAAAAACCCAATAAAGGTGGGAGGGGAGTGGAAGGTGGGGGTGAGTACGCAGCAGAGAGCTCTGAGCAGCAGGGTAAACAAGGAACAGAGGGTCTCAAAGGGATCCCTGGGCCCCTACTCGCTTCTTTCCACCTTGGGGAGAGTCACGCTCCTGACTGCTGGCACATTTATTCCATAATGGAGAAATGCTGTGTGTAGGCAAGGAACAGGGGGTGCCACATCCCCAGAGGAGTTACAAGCCCCAGGGCGGGTTAGCCACTCATTCCTTGGCCCCGCTCCCTCACCCTGACCATACCAACTCCATGTGCTGACAATTAATTCTAATTCCCTGCAAAGTCAAAGCCTTTACAGACCCAGGAGCAAGGCCCAGAGCCCAGAACAGGATCCAAGACTTTCCCTCAGGATGCTTGTGGCAGAGAAGCCTCTGGGGGACAGCGAGCACCCCTCCCTGGGAAGAGTGGGCGCAGCTCCAGCAGGATGCCTGGCCTGCACATTTCAGCTCTAAGTTTCTGCACGCTCACTGAGGTCTCCTTCCCCTCATTTTCGTAAGTGAACATCAGCAGTAAGCAAGGTTAATGGACCTACAAGAAGCAGGGAGGAAAGGGAACCAGGATGCTGTCACCACTGTTCGTGTACACACAGACACACACTGCCAGTGCTGGAAGAAGCTTTGTCTGCCTATTAACTGGATGACAACAAAAATCCCCCCAAGTTCAGTTGGGGGGTGGGGTGGCAGGAGAGAGCGCCACCAGTCTCCCGTGTGAGTTAAGTTCATGTGGCTTCCAGGACAGAGTGAGGCCCGTCCACAGGACAAGAAGCCCCCTAATGGCTCCTCACAGCACAGTGCTCACCACAAAAGGACTATTGAGTCCCAACGTCGCCGGAGTCTGGCAGCGTTCAGCCATTTGAGGGGTGAGAGGTCAAGGGGCCAGAGCATAAGCCAAAACCAGTGCCACCTGCCATTCATCAGGATTCCAGGATTCAGAAACATCTGGGTTGCCAGGACCAGTCAGCATGGGGGACAGGCCAGGCTCCAGTTTGGAGTAGGGCAGCCCTGCTCATCTGGCCTCCTGGGGACAATGCTGTGCCAGTCTTGCTCTCGGCAGCGCTTTCTCAACCACTCCCTTTTCTTCCTGGCCCCCACACAGCAGCTCAGAGTGACTGAAACCAACAGGCTCAAGGTGGTGTCACGGGGTGCAGTTGGGGGGCAAGCCTCCCCTCAGAGTGACCTTCGCCTGAGCCCACTTGCCAACACAAAAGGCAGACAGACAAATCCATGTCGGAGGTCCACAGCTTTGTCCACTGGGGCGACACAAAGGAGTCTCTATTGGGGAGGGGCCAGGACGAAGGATAAAGAGAAGGCACGACTACTGTCCCTCAGCCATGAACAGTCTGGTCCCTAGAAAACCCAGTCACCACTGGCTTGTACTGCACAAGGCAGAGACAGGCTCCTGGCCCCTGGCTGACTTCCGTCTGCTCCCAACCATGGGAAAGAGCTCATGCCCCAGGCCCCACCACGGCCACCAACGTGACCACCACCAACTCACAGCCAGAAACGGTCTGGCTCACTCTGTGTGGTCCGGCTGGGGAACGCGCCGCCCCTACGCCCAGGAGAACGCTCCCAGTGCACTCTGACAACACCGGTGGCTTAAAAGCGGTGATTCTGGGTTCCCAATGACAACTCTAACCACCACTGCTCCAGTGGCCTGTGGCTGCTGTCACATGGGAGGGCCAACCTCCCTGCCACCCTCTGTGGGTGCCACTCAGGGGCCTTGTACTCTCCTCCCTGCGCGAGCAGTACCACGCTGCTGGTGGCAGTGCAGCATACTCCAGGCTGGGATTCCACCCTCACAAACTGTACAGAACCTCAGGGTCTGGCTTGTTCAGTTCAAACCCCCATGTGGGTACAGGAGGCTGTCTTGTCGCCCCTCTCAATCCCCCCAGTGGATCAGCTCACTCTCAGAGGAGAGTGTAGGCACACTCAAAGATACACAGAAATATGGTCATTAAAACTTTAAAGCCAGCCAGGCCAGTGTGGCTCAGTGGATTGAGCGACATCCAATGGACTGAGAGGTCTTGGTTTGATTCCTCCCATGCCTAGGTTGTGGGCTGGATCCCCAGTAGGGGGCGTGCAGGAGGCAGCAGATCAATGTTTCTCGCTGACACTGATGTTTCTACCTCTTTCCCCCTTCCTCTCTCTCTAAAAAAAAAAAAAAATCAATGAAAACAAAACAAACAAACAAACAAATAGAAACACTTAAAATCCACCAGAAAAGTGGATGTTTGCCCAGGAAGGGGCAGCCTCTTCTGAGGCGCTGTGCAGAGTCAGACCAGCTGTAGACCCCAGCTTCAGCTGTGCTCTGGCAGGTGAACCACCTCGAGGACTTCTCGGTCTCATCGTCTGGTAAATGGGATAATTCCCACTTACCCCACACGGTCACTGTAAGGATTAAGATCTGAAGATTTTTTTTTTTTAGTGATAATGGGGAAATGTTCATAATACTACAGGTGGTCCCCTACTTGTGAGTTTTCAACTCTCCGATTTTGTGAAAGCAATATGCATTCAGTAGAAACCAAACTTCGAAGTGTGAACTTTCCCCAGGCTAGCAATATGCAGTATGATACTCTCTCGTAACACGGGGCAATGGCTGTGAGTCCCGCTCAGCCACGCGATCACAAGGATAAACAACTGATACTCTAGAGCAGGGGTGGGGAACCTTTTTTCTGCGAAGGGCCATTTGGATATTTATAACATCATTCGCGGGCCATACAAAATTATCAAGCTAAACATTAGCTTGCTTTATTTGGTCATTTAATTAACTCACCATGAATGTGATGGCAGCTGGTACTGACTCTGCGGCTTTATACGGCCCGTGGGCCGGACATTTCCCACCCCTGCTCGAGAGTGAACTGCTGCGCCACCATTTTTGGGATACTGTTTGTACTGTTGCACCCTATCATGTCTACAAAACGCGCACCTATGTGTCTCCTGCTCAGGTGAGAAGGCGGCTACTGCTCTTGACATCAAACTCAAGGTAGGGCCCAACTGCAGGCTACTGTGTTCTGAGCACGTTCAAGGTAGGCAAGGCCAAGCTGTGATGTGTGGCAGGTGTAGTAAATACATTTTCAACTTATATTGTCAACTTACGACAGGTTTATCGGGACATATGGGTAAATCAAGGAACATATGTATATGAACCAGCAAGATGGGAGGGAGGAAAAGTCAAAGACAAAACTGGGCTCTTCCCCAGGTATGGCCCAAAGGATAGTACAAAGCAACATGTCTACACCACCTTATTCAGGAAATCACAACCCAAACATTTAAGTCTATAAGAAACCAGAACCCCTTCGTCCTGATTCTCGGAGATTCCAAGGGCCATCTGCAAGTGCCCGGCGCGTGGTACGCACTCAGATGTCAGTCGAGTAAATGAATACACTCTGGACCCTGGAGTTGGAAAGGACAGCTTTGCAGCCCAGTTCCACCGATGACTGGCTGCGTGAACTAGGGCAAGTTACTTCACCTCTCCGAATCTGTCAACTCATTTGTAAAACAGGGAGAGTCCTCTCTCTCACAGGCTGTTCGGAAGGCTGAACGAGATCAAGATCGTGAGGCAGTTAACACAGTGCCTGCACAGTCACTGCTGGTGACTGCTGTTATCATCACTGCCATTTTATTATCAAGTCAGCGCTATAACATAAAGCTGATTCCACTCGGAAATTCTTAGTAACTTGACCGGCTTCTTGCCAAATGGCTGGGTAAAGAAGATAGTAAAAAACAACTACAAAATAAAATATGAGATAGCAATGAGTCAACCTCTCAGCACCGCTGGAGAAGGAGCTAGTCTACAACAGGGGAAGTTCTAGATGTAACAGCTCTTCAAACACTGAAACTGATTTGAACTGTGAAAATCAATAATCTGTGGAAACTTCAGACAAATGTGAATTTAAATCCCAGCTGTTCACCTCTTCCTGGGCCTAGTGGGAGTTACTTAGCCTCTCAGGGCTTTAGTCTCCTCATCTGTTAAAAAAAAAAAAAAAAAAGGACAAAACTATCCTCCCAGAGGTTCCGCAAGGATCAAGATGATGTACGTGAAATACCAGCACGTGACAGACAACGCTGGTTACACGGCAGTGCACTCAGGGCGGGTGAAACGCTGAGGGCCATTTGTCTGTGGCTGTGCCTTTGAACTTCATTCATCTGCTTACATGTTGTGGGGCTGTTTGTGTGTCGGACTGAGATGTCACTTTTCCTCCTGAACCAACTTGTAAAAGAAAGTCTTTATTCAATGTGTTGCAGCAGATGTGCTGTGGACTGGAGAACCAGTCCAAGAGCCGCGCGGTGGAGACCTGAGCTCCCGCGCCCGTGGCACACCAGCAGAGCTCTGGAACGGCACCGGGCTTCGGCTGCTCCGAGGCTGTGTTTCACTTTCCTTCTCTTGCCTACATCCTAGATCAGGGTGGACAAACTACAAACTGCGGAACAAATTCCACCCCCTCTTAAGCTCAAGAGATAGTTTTGTACCTTTAAAGGGCAATATAAAACAAAAAAAGACAAAGCAAAGAATAAGTAACAGGGATTTATGTAGCCTGCAGAGCTTAACATTCTTACTATCTGGTCTTCTCTGCACGAGTTTGCCAGCCCTTCTCTCGATGACTGAATTTGTATGGAGGTAGTATTGCACATTTTATAGTTTTGCTGTATTATCAGTATAGAACTTAATCTAAAACAAAATTCTGATGATTAAAAAAGTATTGTAGAGAATAGCTTCTCTGGAGCTTTTCCTTGCAATATTGATCGATTAAGGGGCCGCTCTTTTTGGTGGTGTGGTGGGAGGCAGCACGGGATGGGAGAAGAAAGAAGGGGTGAGAGCATAACCGAAGCCAGCAACACCACTTCCCAAGGTGCATCTCAGGAGTCAGCAAAATGTCAGCTCCCACTGAGCTGAGGACCTCGACTCGTCCTGCCCTGGTGACTGGTCTGGAAGCAGGGACCCCTGAGCACTAGGAAAGAACTGGGTCAGACATGCAGTACGGTAAAGAACAGAGGGGCCTTTGGACATAGACAAACCTGGGTTTGATTCCTGGCTCTGCCTCCTGCCTTGAACAAATTCAACTTTACCTGAGCCTTAATTTCTTCATCTGCAAAATGGGAACTAAAACAGTCACCAAGTTTGTGGGGATTTGAGAGTATAAGGCATTGCCTTATACACTCTAGGTGCTGTCCCAATGGTACCTGCTGTCATAAGGAACCAGGACACAGAGTAACACACAGGTAAGTCTGCATATGACGACATTCTATCACCGAGTCACCTCCTAACTGAACCAGCTAGAAAACTAGTGCCCAGCATCTGCTCTGGGTGTGGAAAATTTTAATTAGCTAGGCGAGCCAGGTAACAGGTTCAAGGGAGACGTACTGGACTGCCCCATTCTCATTCACGACGGACTTATCAAAACCGTGAGAGCTCAAGCGCACAGGGAGCAGTAACTCACAGGTCTCGGTACTGGTCAAAGGCATTATTGGCTTCCACCTCCAGCTTTCTAAGCCGAGCAGAAGGCATGGCCCCATCTTCCAAAGGAGGGTCATACTTGTTACTCCATGGTGACCTGGAGGGGAGAAAGGAAAGAAGGGGGTAAACATGCATCATTTTGGGGAGACACAGCCTATGACCCTGAGTCTAAGCCCCAGCTGTCCAAAATCTCACAGAAAAAGCTACTACCCACAGCAGAGATTTCTTCCAAGGCCCTGGCAACAAACCCAGCTTCTTTGAGGTTTGCAGAGCAAGAGCTCAGCAGCAGGTAGACTTGGGTACAAAGCCCTCTCGCTCCACCTCTCACCAGCTGTGTACTTCTGCCAAGTGGCTTGATGTCTCTGTAAAACGAGACTGCTCTCTCCTACCCAGAGGGCTGGTGTGAGGAGCAATGGAGAAAATACATCCCAAGTGCCTGGGCCAGAGCCGGGCATACAGCGAGTGTTCAACAACTGTGATTTCTTTCTTGTCCTTTTTCTAATTTTCCTTTGTTTTCACCATTGTATTGATCAACAGATGCCCCCCCCCCCAACACACACACCCCTTCTCCCTGACCTGCTGCAGCTTGGAAGAAACTTTTACTCCAAAAACTTCTTACACAATTACGGATTAAAAAGACAGCTGTCGCCCTGGCCAGTTTGCTCAGCAGTTACAGCGTCGACCCTCGGATTGAAGAATCTCGGGTTCGATTCCCAGCCAAGGGCACGTACCTCAGTTGCAGGTTTGATCCCTAGCCCCGGTTGTGTGGGAGGCAACCAATCAATTTGTCTTTCTCACATCAATCTCTCTCTCTCCCCCTCCCCTCTCTATCCTCCTTCCCCCCCCTTCCACTCTATCTAAAAATCAATGGAAAAATATCCTCGGGTGAGGATTTAAAAAAGAGAGAGAGCTGTCGTTAGTGAAGTGGGCAAGAGACTCAGCCCCATGGGGACGCTGATTACACATAAGAAAATCCGAGCAATCAAGCTCTCCACGTGAACAGAGGACAGCTTTCCCAACAGCAAGGGCCATACACGTATAAAGACTGCTAGGTAATGAGAACCAGTCTCTGTTCTGCCAGCCTGAAGACTTGCTGCATTTTTTTAAATGTATTTTGCCACATCAGGAAAGCATTTAATCACACAGGGTACTGGAAAGGGAGTTATAAGGGAAATATCTACATATTAAATCCTGCAGGTGGAGTTCAGAGAGCTGGGAGTTCACAGAAGGAAACAGAATTAAAAAGGTGAGAAAAATGGAAAGGAGAAGACAACATGAAATTCAGACAAAGCCCTTTACACTCTTGGGCATAAACACCTCACTATGTCCACTGTAAGAAACCCACGCTGCCTTTCCCATTTCTCCTGCTGACAATAAGCCTCACGTCACTGAGGACTCAAAAGAATCTTTCAATGTGAGAATGGGTGTTAAGGGAAAAAGGTACCACCATCTTCTGAACCCGTTTTTACAAATTCAGTGCACAAACCTCTTTCTTCTCTACGTCAGCCAGCAGGGAAGACCTCTCCCCTCCGAGGGCGGCAGACGTGCGGGGCTCAGCCTCCAAACAGCGCCGCCTGGCAGGACTCTCCACCACAGCAGAAATGTTCTTACCCACGCTGTCCCAAATGGCAGCCATGAGCTTCATGTGGCTACTGAGTATCTGCGGCCAGTGCAACTCGAGAGGCTGAAATTTTCACTTAACTTAATTTGAATTAATTTAGATTTAGCCAGCCAACTTTAGAACCTAAGCTCCAACGGGGAGTCTTTTGTCTTGTTCTCTACCAACACTCAGCACCTCGAACAGTGCCTGGCACTCCACTTGAAAAAAGGTGCTGTTCAAAGAATAAATCAATTTCTGTACACCACCCCCAAAGCACAAGTAACCACCCCCCGTCCCCTCACTGCCACACAGATGTCGACTCCTACCACATCCCTACCCTTCCCTCACCCTAGACTGCCGAGAAGGGAGCCTGTGCTGTTCCCCTCACACCCACGCACCGAGCACCAGGTTCGTGTGTAGTAAGGGCTTCAAACCAACAGAGATGGAGCAACTTTCTGCCTTTTCTGCTAAGGCCTCTCTGCAGAACCGAGACAAAGATGCAGTTGAAGGGCACAGTCGCCTCCCCTATTTGTAAACTAGGCTTGGTACCTCCACTGCCAGTGGGAGTGGAAAACAAATCTGAAAGCGAGAATCCGAACCCCATTCCCCTGCGTGCTCTGAGTCTCCTCCACACACTCGAGCTCTGACCTTCGTTTCCCCAGTTAAACAGCCATCGCCTTCCTGTGGGCTGGGAAGACCCGTCCCAACTGGCTTTTTCATTTCCAGGCGACCTGATTAGACACAAGAGCCCATCTCTCTTGCAGACTGGGGGCCTGGAATTTTCAAGAAGCCTGTAACTCACATTTCTCCTGGCTCACAGACGACAGCATTTCAAGCCGTTAGTCCTGGAGCCGGGGTAATTGTAGCTGGGGGAAAAATCATAACATTACCCAGAATATTCTTAGTGGAAGGGGCACTCAGAACACATTTAAGAGCTTAAATGGAGGCCATTTGAAAAAAGACAGATGGACAGGAACACTTAGATTTCCAAAGTCAGGCCTTTCATTTCCCTCAGAGAACGCTTTTTGTTTCAGCTAACAGGTTTCAAACAGTGCTGCTGGCAACGGTCACACCATAAGGATCTTATTTAAGCAAACGATCAAACAGTTAGGATGGAAATGTGTGGAGAAAATCAGAAGACCTTGAAGTTTTATATCAAGAAGAGGAAAAGGGGAAGGAAAGTCCTGGGTCCCAACACCCCGGGCTCCTCTTCGGCTGAGGTCCCCTAGGCCCCTCTACAGTGCCTGAGGAACAAAGGTGGGAGCTGGCAGGGTGACCTGGAGGGGAGGCAGGTACCAAATCCCAAGGGTAGCTCTGCCTGGGCATGGCTGTGGAAATGATCCCAGCCTTCCACAGGGGAATAGCTGCCTTACACAGCAAGCTGGAGTTTTCAGGTGGAAAAAAGAAACATAATAATGATAATAATGATTAAGCAAGACTCAGCTCAAAGATCATCTCTTCCAGGAAGCCTCCTCTGAACCCCGTGCCTGGTGAGGCTGCTTGTCCTTTGGTGATGTGGTGTTGGACCACTTAGCACCTCACGGACCTTCCTCTCGAAGGGCTGGTCTCCCCATTTCCTAGGAGGCTCCCAGTGAGGACTGGACCTGGACCTATGCTCACAACCTAAACAGTGACTGGCCCTCAAGGCCAAACCTGCTCCATCTCAGGACTGCCTCAGCACCTCGATCTATGCTGGGGACACCCACACCTACATCTCCCTCCCCGCTCAGACTGCTAGACTAGCCACACCCTACTGGGCATCTCCACTTTCGCCTAAGGAGCATCTCAAGCTTAAAATGCCCACAAACCAGCAACTCCCAAGAGTCTTCCTCACCTCAATAAACAGTGACCCACCTTCCAGCTGCTCAGGCCCAAAGCCCTACAACTGCCCTTCACACCCCATCCACTGACAAAGTCTGCTGGCTCAGCGGTTAGACCGTCAGCCTGCAGGACTGAAGGGTTGAGGATCTGATTCCTGGTCAAGGGCACGTAGTTGAGTTGCAGGTTCAATCCCCCGCCTGGCTGAGGCACATGTGGGAGGCAACCAATCGGTGTGTCTCTCTCACATCGACACCCCCTCACCCCCTTCAACTCTCTCTAAAAATCACTGGAAAAATATCCTCGGGTGAAGATTAACCAAAAAAAAAAGTAGACTACTAGTCACCATCTCCACTCGTCTCTGGTCTGGTTTGGATTAGGCCAAAATGCATTATCTGCCTAACTTTCATTTGAAGTTAGAAAAGGGACATGACTATAAAACAACTGTCTAGTCTCTTCGGAAGTCAGTATTCATTAAATCTTTGTAATTTACACTAAGTTCTGAGCTACTCACTCCTTTGAATGTGTGATTTCTTTTAGTTACTCCAGTAACCCTGTCCCATTACCCTCACCCTAGCCTTCAAGGCCCTGCACGATCTCTCCCCACCACGCCTCTGACTAATCTCGCCCCCTCACTGGCCCCTCGCTGCCTTCTCCCACTCTGGCCTTCCTTCAGGCTTGTTCCTGACCAGGTCAACTTCTCCCAGGGCCATTACACCCAGCATGCTCTTCTCTCAGACCTGTGCTGGACTGAACCTTGTCATCCTTAAATCTCACTTCAAACATCCCACTAACAGAAGAGCCTTCCCTGTCTACCCATCCTATCTCTTCCTTGTCTTTTCTATTTTCTTTCTTCACTTTTCACAGTTTATATAATTTATGCATTTGTTTACTATCTGGCTTCCCCACTAGGATATAAGCTCTATTGAAGAGAGACTTATAATAGTGCCTGCCACACACTGTACATGCTTACAGAGAGACGTTACTTAGTATGCTGTTGGAAGAACAAATATTATTATTTCCATTTTCTAGGTGAGAAAACTAAAGACCAGAGATAAAAAGCAAATTGGTCAGCCCGGCCTGTGTGGCTCAGTGGTTGAGCATCGACCCATGCACCAAGAGGTTGCTGGTTCGATTCCCGGTCAGGGCACATGCCCAGGTTGTGGGCCAAATCCCGGGGACGGAGGCAGGGGGACGGGGGGAGGACGGATGGGACATGCAGGAGGCGGCCAATCGATCTTCTTCATTGATGTTTCCATCTCTTTCTCCCTCTCCCTTCCTCTCTCTCTAAAATCAATAAAGAAAAAAAAAATTTTTTTAAAGCAAGTTGGTCAAAGTCCCCATTGCTATAGGGGGCAGTGCTGGTTTGGGACCCAGGCTGGCTGGCTCCAGATAGTTTTTCCTGCACCACTTCTCTGACCCTGACCCTCTGTCCCCCAAAAAGAGCACTAGGCTGAAGCTTCAAGACTCAGCCCAGGTTCTGTGGGCTCCAAATACACCTAAAGCAGACTGCTTTCCTCCACCATTCTCTAAGGCACTGGCTACAGCAATCTAGCACAGAAATACTTGACTGGTTTACCATTCCCAATCTTTGTTAATAGGAAGAACTCCTAGACAACCTTTTTTTTTAAAATCCTCACTTGAGGGTATTTTTCCATTGATTTTCAGATAGAGTGAAAGGGAGAGAGACAGAGAGAAACATCAATGTGAGAGAGACACACTGATTGGTTGCTTCCTGCATGACCCCAACCAGGTATGGGCCCTTGACAGGAATCGAACCCGAGACTCTTTGATCAGCGGGACGATGCTCTAACCGCTGAGAAAAACTGGCCAGGGCGGCAACCTTAAAAATCTAGCACAGATATCACCTCCTTCAGGAAGTCTCCTGGATTCAATCATGGTCTCTTCTATGCTACCCTCAAACCCTGAATAAGCTTGGCACTGGCTGCATGAATTATGCCGTGCAGTAATCAACTGCTGGGTGCATCTCGGGTTCTAGATCAGTGATCACCCAGGTTAGGGACTTATGGCACCTTAGTTATTGCCCTCAGTATGGTGATGGAAAAGAGAAAGGAGAATTGCATGTTTGTTTGACAAAACTGCATTCAAATGTCCCTTAACCACACAGGCTCAGGATCCCTATCACGTCTACACCCTGTATCTTGCCCTTTGCAGGACTTAATTATAATGAAACTGCTCATTATTCTGTAACAATATGCCTCTGTTAGACTGTAAGCTCCACCAGGGCAGAGGCCTTTTGTTCATGCTGCATCTCTAATCCTCATTAGAGGCACTCCACATCTATTGGTTGATTGCATGGAAGGATGGATGAGAGGGAGGGAGGATGGACTAGCAGAAGGACAAATGCCTATCAAAGTACAGTGGTCCGGGCACCCCGGCGTGGTACTGACCGCCCAGGGCGTGGCCTGGCATGCCTACTGCACTCTCCGGGCAGGAACTCACCTATAGGAGTCCCCGTCTCTGTTGTAGTCACACAAAAGGTAATCCTTCCCCACCACCTTGTCTCTCGCGATTTTCAGTGGTTGGTCAACAGAAGACAGGAGATCTTCACATAGACTGGGGACCTGGCAGAGAGAAAGGAAGAGCAGAAACAGGGGTTAAAATAACACATCAGACCCAGACTGGCTAACAGCAACTGCAGCCAGATCACGGTCAGCATATTTAACATCTGGCCCTTGGTACCCTGCCAAAATTATGGGTCTGTTCTTTTCTTTTCCACATGTGTCTGACACCAACTGTGTCCCTCTATAAAGAAACCTGTTCTTGAATTACAGCAGCGCGTGATTTCCAATACAGCCTTCCTTCCAAATCTGTGTGCAGCTTTAATTACCTGGTCGCCAGGGTGGTCTAGTACATTTAAGTATGTATATGCTCGGTATTGGTCTCTGGTGGGCAAAGTACAAGCTGAAATCCTGAGAAGAAGGTAAACATTTTAAATATACGGGAATCCACAGAACTCTGAGAAGAGTAAGCCGTCCATGGCGGAGAACTCCCACAGGCTCCCATGCTGGGTGCAGTTTCCAATACTTTCCAGGCCCCTGGCCAAGCATTACCAGGCTACCTTGTAGAGTCAACTTTACCTGCTGCAAAGACAGGGTCACGCCAGCTTCCCACAGCCCAGAGCTCCAGTGCGTTTATATCAGATGACCTGCCAGGGGCCACCTCAATGAGAAGGCAGGCCCCAAGGCCTGGGGCGGGCAGGGCTGAATCTCGGGGCAAATACTGTTGAATGTGACACATGGCCCTGCTAGTAACCAGGCCTCTGGCCTCTTCTTCCCAACTCAAACATCAATTTCCACCAAAATATTCCAGGAAGGGATGGCAGCACTTTCAGAAATGGATTCCTTCAGGCTTGAGTCACTTCCACGCTGTATTTTCAATGTGCTGACTTACTCGTTTCATGGGCCTGGGTTTATGAAGGCCCCACCATATCGTTCACCAGGCAAGTGGCTGCCAACTGCACCAATAACCCTTCCAAATGGAAAAATTAAATCATGTGGCAAGGACACCCGAACAGCAGCTCAGAGAGGCCGACAGCTACAGCAGTTCCTGTGTTCCTCCAGAAGACCCTTTCCACCATCAGAACGACGGGGACAGAGACTGCCCAGCCTCCATGGGCTTCTCAGGGCACCTCTGCTAACCCCTAGTGTGCTTCAGTCTCAGCCTGTAAGGCCCTGTCTGGCATAACTAGAGGGCGGTTACCCTGCCTGGTAGCTCCCATCAGTCCTGGCCTCAGTGAAACGACTGATTTCTTACACGCGGAGCAGCATGGCATCTAGCCCCAAGAGGTATAAACATCATTAACCCCTGGGGACACCCGCTTGTTTTCAGAATCCCTTCTCCATGCAACATCCACCCATGGACCCCTCTCCACCAAACAAACAGACAAACAAAAACAGGGATTTTTTTCCCCCTCAAATTGGGCTACTTTCAAAGTTAGTTTCCAAGTGTCTACTGTGTATCATACACAGGCGAGGTAGGCCCTCTAGACATGGCATAGTATCTACTTTAAGCTCACTCTCATCCTGTGAAGTAGTTAAGTATTAGCCCCATTTTACAGGTTTGGGAACTGGGGCCTGGAGCTATTGAGGTGTCCAAGGCCCACACGAGAAGCAAGCAGTAGAGACAACTCTCCCCTCTGATCATAACTCTGGTTTAAGACAGCTAAGAGGAAAGACAGTGCACACCAAGGGACACTCTAGTGGCAAACAACTCCCCCACCCCACCCCCCCTCAGCTATGGATGGCCACAGAGTCTGGAAGAAAGTCCTGGCCATGGCAAGGGATATATATTTTTTTAATGAGATCTCTTACATTTCTTTTTTTTTTTTTTTTTCCCTTTATTGATTTTAGAGAGAGAGGAAGGGAGAGGGAGAGAGAAAGATAGAAACATCAATGAGAGAGAACATCGCTTAGCTGCCTCCTGCGTGCCCCCCACTGGGGATCGGGCCCACAACCTGGGCATGTGCCCTGACTGGGAATAGAACTGGCGACCCCTTGGTGCATGGTCGACCCCTTGGTGTGGCTTAATCACTGAGCCACACCAGCCGGACGGCAAGGGAGATTTTAACAGCTTTTACCAAAAGCAGCTGGGATCTGGAACTGGTCTGGTCTCCTGCTGCTGACCCAGTGAAATGATCCTCGGCACCTGTGTGCCTGCCATTACACCACGACCTTTTCCCAAGTGTCACTATTTGTTCTGTTGGCTATTACCCTGGCTCACCTCCTGGGCCCTGATCTTTGTCTAGAGCCCATTCTAAATGGTCGGAACCCTGATACTATTGGCCTAATTTATCGTGGATTGTGGTGGAGACTAAGCAAATAGGCTCTGCAATTAGACTTCCTCACTCCATTGCTTACTGGCCTTATGGCCTTGGGCACATCATTTTACTTCTCTACTAAGACTGGACTTGCTCACCTGTAAAGTGGGGACAATAAAAACCAACCTACTGTGATTTGGGGATCACATGAGCTAATGCGTCAGTACTCAGTACAGTGCGCAGCAAAGGGGAAAGCATGCTCGTTAGTAGCTGACATGATGTATACCCCCGCGCCCCCCTTCTGTACTCAACACCATCTGTTGCTGTTAGTCTTAGATGGCCACACCAGCCTACGTCACATCTGAATTCACCACACTGTTTCAGGCACTGGACAAAAACGGACCCAAGGTGCCAGCTTTTCTTCACCCCAGTTCTGCCTGGAGCCACCTGCTTCCCCTGTCCTACCAGTCATGGTGCTTGCAGCTACATCCTCCAACATAGGAAAGCTTAGAGATAATGGGGTTTGGTATAAAACGGGTATGACTTCACTCCTATCTAAGAGGTTAATCCCCAGATCAAAAGTATTTGAAGAATTTCTTCCTGGCACTTACACGAACTGAATTATATTTTTTCTCTATTTGTTGTCTGTCCCTCACTAGAATGTAGACTTTACTGAGCAGGGACTTCAGTCTGGTCAGTGGCGGCATCCCCAGTGCCTACGGCAGTGCTCGACACACAGCAAGTGCTCAATAGACTTGGGAGGGAGGGGGGAGTTTTATGACATGGAGCCTCCCAAACACCGATCGGCTTTAAGAAAAGAGTATATTATAAAGAACTAAACTCTGATGACACCAATGACCAACTGTACTTGTGGTTCACAAATATGAACCGAGATGTTGTACTATAGCTCTAGATAAAAAGAACTGGAGTTTTAATGAAAATCCTGGCATTTTGTTAATATACGACCTGGAGGGCCAACCTGAAAAGCGAGAGACCTGGGTGGCAGCCTGCACTCTGCAGCTGACCAGCCATGAAATACACCGTAGCTAAGCCACACCACAGACTCGCTGCACCAGTGAAAGTACTTCCAGTAAAGACTCGTCTAAATGATATTAATTTCTTCATATGGTTAAATGTAGTCATCCTTTTTCAGAGAATGCCCCAGCTTTGGTTTTAAGATGTCCTTAATTTTATGACACCATAGGTTTATTTTATTTTTGTTTTAAAGAATGACAACCCAATGACCTAGTTCTTTTTTTTTAATGTTTCTCGCCTGTGAAATAAAAAACAAAAACAAATGTGGCAGCCATTGGTCTAGAAAATGGGATCCAGCCTGCCCCACGTGTCCAAGTAGATCAGATCAGCGTCAAGGGCCGGAAGGGATCCCACGCCTCCCACTCTGTCCCTCTGTCCTTCAAAGCAGACAAACCTAAGGCGGCAGTGCAAGGAGCTGATTTGTGATACCAGCTGTCACCAATAGCCACACCTGCCACCTGCTCAGCCTGCCTTTCCTTTTCTAGTCACAGAGCTCCTCGTTCCATGTTTGGACAAGGCTGGTCTCCACTCCACCACCAGCCACAGGCCATCAGAGGGCAGCAGCCTAAACAGCCTGGGCCTATTCAGGGAAGGAGCTCTCCTAAGAGTCTTTTCCAGGGGCTATGGGAAGGTGTATGGCTTTCCTTCTCTTTGCCAGGGAAGCTGGGATGGGGGCTGAGGGTCCTGGGCTATAGCAGGCCACAGGAGAGCACCGGCCTGAGCTTCTGAGCAATGGGGACCCCCCAAGATATTACCTGAGGTCCTAGATCCAGCCACCCTTGAAGATCTGTCACTGGACTTTTCAAAGTTCGTGGCCAGGTACCAATCAGCTTCCAAAAAACATACATCTGAACTGTCACTCAAAAAATTATGGCAGTGCACAGAAAAACACGTACACCTCATGAATGGCATATGATTTGCCCTACCGTGCAAAGCACCTGGGATACGATACGGCTGACTGATTCTTAATCCAAGCAGGTCCAATTTTCGCCTTCTAGATAAACTCTGAAGGTGGGCCATATTTTTGTATTCTATTTCCTCCATTTCAGCCCTGTTTCTCTGATCAAAGATAAAATGCTCTGGAGGAACAATCTTACTGCTGTCATACAGAATACAAAGTATGGACTACATGAGGTGTTTATAGATTTGTGCACCAGAGCAGCTGCCCAAGGGTGCATTAGTCATGACCTGGCACCCAGCGATCACACTCCCATCCCCTCTCACCCCTCCTCCCATCTCACCCCTCCACTTCTGCCTGAACCTCTCAGACAACCACACTGTTCTGCTCACTGCTCCCGGAGCATTCATTTGCACATTCATCCTTCCACTAAAAATACTCTCCATTTAGGGCTGCTGGATAAAATAATGGATTAACCAGTTATGCTTTAATTTCAGATATACAATGAATAACATTTAATGTAAGTATGTTGTAAATGTTTCATGGAACATATCTATCTATCTACCTACCTACTTACCTACCTACCTATATATCTACCTATACTTTTTAAATCCTCACTTGAGTACATTTTTCTTTTTTTACATTTATCTTCAGATAGAGTGGGAGGGAGAGAGGGAGGAAGAGAGAGAGAGAAACATCGATGTGAGAGACACACATCGAGTGGCTGCCACCCGCATGACCCCAACCGGGGCCGGGGACAAACTGCAACCAAGGTACACGCCCTTAGCGGAAACCGAACCCGGGACTCTCTGGTCTGCAGGCTGATGATCTAACCACTGAGCCAAACCGGCCAGGGTGGAACATATATTTTTAGTTGCTAAATCTGGCACCCTATCCCCCATCCCTTTCTCAAACCCTACCACCCATTAGGGCCCAGCCCAAACTCTAATTTATCAAGATGTCACATTCTTTGGAATTTCTGCAGTAACACTGATGTCACCTGAACCCCAAATCCCCTGGGGATGGCTGCTCTGATGTTGTCATCAGCTATCATTCTACTCCTTCCTCACTATTTAACCATCTCCAGAGGCAGAGACCCCTTGACTCAGCTCAGCAACATGCACACCGAGTGGTGCTCCAGTACGAATGCAGACTTCGGAGGAAGTGAGTATTCATCTTGTGATCTGAGGTCATATTGTAGACCCAGAATAAAGGCAGTTTACCTCTGTCATCTAGTCAATTACCGAATGACCCTGCCTCCTGGGTCCCTTACACTCATTCCCAACCCTACCCCCGCCTCCTGGTCATGTCAAGTACTTAGAACAGTGGAAGGAATCACATCAAGTCTCATGAATGAGTTTGCACAGCAATTTAGCCCGGCTGGTGTGGCTCAGTGGTTGAGCATCAACCCATGCACCAAGAGGTCGCTGGTTCGATTCCCAGTCAGGGCACATGCCCAGGTTGTGGGCCCAATCCCTGGGGGGGGGGGGGGGGGGGGGGGGGATGCAGAAGGCAGCCAATAGATGTTCTCTCTCATCGATGTTTCTATCTCTCTCTCCCTCTCCCTTCCTCTCTCTCTTAAAAAAAAAAAAAATCAATAAAGAAAAAAAAAAAAAAAAAAAAGGACAAGTCCAAACAAAGCCGAGAGTTCACTCTGGGGTGCTTATGTCATCGGCTCTGCCGCCTCCCAAGCCAAGGAGGGCTCTGGCGAGGACACGTGGTTGGTGCCAACGCCCCAGGACGAATGGTTTCTGTCCAAACTGCTCATCTGAACTGCTTAACAACCTTCGTAAGGAGTGTTCAGTTAACACCAAAAGTGTCAGACCAATCCAGGCTGTTGGGGGGATTAAAACTTCAGTCCAAGTGACATGGAATAATAAACAACACTGCACGGGTCAGGACAGCGTTTCTGCTGTCGGGGCTGGTGGTGGGGTTCAGGGCTCCATCAGCTTCTCCACCGCCACAACATCCCAGGGAGCAGGACCCACCATGCCCTTCCTCACAGACTCCCTTACCTGGCTCCCTGGTGCCCAGGGGCCAACTGGAAAGATAGAAGGAAAGGGAAATAAAGTGAACTTGGGCAGAGAGAGAAAAATCCCAGAAGGAAGGAAGAAGTTAGGATGCTATTAGCTAGGCCTCAAGTGACACCTCAGCAATAAAGAGAACAAAGATGAGGAGGGTGTAATAGTCAACAGCATGCCAGGCACTGTGGTGCTATAAACTCTACCTGCATCCCTCCTTCTGCCCTCAAAACAGCCCTATATATAGCTCCGGTTACCATTCCTACTTTAAAGAAGGGGAAACAGGGCCTTCGAGAAATAACTTGCCCCCAGTCACAGAGCTACTAGCCAATGTCTAAGAAAGGACATGTGAGACAGACACAGTATAGCTAGGTTTAAAAAAAAAAAAAAAAAAAATCACATCTTGCTTTTGCCCCCAAACTGAATACTCTTCTACTATCTAGCCCAACAGCTGATCACATGAAAAGAGATACAAATCAGACGCTTCCGGCCACAAGTGAGGTTCGTGTTTGTGCCGCCATATGGTTCTACTTTGCCTCTTCCCTTCTCCATTAGTTATTAATGTTGAAAAAAATTTTTCAACCAGAAAAGAAACTTGAGACGAACCCTTTAAAAAGCACACAAGCCAGACCAGTCCAACTCCGTGGATAATCTAATCCACGGCGCCCCGTCTTTAAGAAATGCACCCTTGTACCTCGGTTTTTTAAAAAATGGCCAAATGAACACATTCCGTCTTTTGATCTGCCCGCTGGCTGAGTGCCCGCCACCAGAGAGATAAGAATCAAAACCAGACCCTGTTCACTGGGTCGCACACTCAGATGAGTAATGTTGATGAAATCATGGCTGGGCAGAGTCCTGGCCGGTCCCACTCCCCCCGCGTCACAACAGCCCACTCCCTGGAGGCAGTCAAGGATCAGGGTACTGGAGCTCCTTCCCAGTGGCCAGCAGAGGTCTCTGCTTACAATCTGTTCCTCTTATTTTTTCCAAGGCCCCAAACTTTTGCCCTTTTTTCCCCAATAAAAAAAGAAAATAGTGTTTTCAGTGACAGCCAGTGTCAGAAACAATGTACAGGGTGGCATTCTAGAAAACACCAACCTTGAAATCAAATGTGTTCATATCCTTGGCCTGCCCCTTCCCGGCTGAGCGTAAACTTCCTAAGTCTCAGAACTGGGGGCTACAACACCCGCCTCAGAGAAATTAATTCCACTCAGTAAATGCTGAGCATCCACGTCCATGTTCAGGGGATTCAGCGGCAGACAAGATAGACACCCTCGGCCCTGTTCTCACAAAGCACGTTCCAGCCATCAGACAGGAAACAAAAAGCCACCCCCAAAAGGCATCCAGACATGTCACCATAGGACAAAAGCCACACAAGCTGATGTTATTGCACCTTGCTCTGAGGTGCGGCTGTGCACGACCCAGGACCAGGCTGATCAACACAGCTACCGAGGGGTAGAGCGGGACTGGAATCTAAATTCAAAACTGACTCAGCTCTTCCAAAGTCTCCCAGGACCCACCAGGTCAATAAAGCTCCCTCCATCTAGTTGGGCTCAGAGGAAAAGGGTGAGAAGCCAACTGGGGAGAACTCGGGTCTGCGTGGACCACAGCCCCTCCTCCCAGGTGCCAGGCCAGAGCAGACACGGGGAGCTGGCACCAGGAAGGAGCTGCACTGCAGTCACCCTAGGACTGCAGGCAGGGACCCTGCGCCCACCACCCAGGACAGAGCCTGGCAAGAAATGGGGACTTGGACCCTGCTGGACCAAAGGCCTCTCGGGCCTCCACCCTCAACAACACATACACAAGGGGGGCCCTATTTCAGATCCAGTCCACTCCCTATTTTTTAACAGGAGGAAATGTGCAGTGTTTATTACAGATGTACATGCCAGGGATGTCCTAAGACATGAGACCCGGCCTCTATTCTAATTAAGCTATCACCCGACTCTGAGAGCGATATTCTTTAAGTACAGACTGCAGTCTTCATTTGGAGACTGTAAACTGTAAGATGTACCACTAATGAGAACATCATTAATGTGCACATTAAATGTAAGGAGTTCTTTGTAAACTTTAATGTAAACGTCCTAAGTCTCAGAACTGGGGGCTACAAATGTAATTGTTTCCCAATTTCGGAAACATTAAAACAAACCTCTGATTCGAGATGCTGAGACCGGAGGCATACCCAGCAGACTAGGCTCTCGCCCATAACAGGCACTGGGGCTCCAGCTACTGCGGGTCTAACACCAGGAAGCTGGCCAACAGGGCCAACGTCAGGAAACCGGATGTGACCAACACTTTTTTTTTCTACTTAGAAATCAATTTTCACATGCCATTAACAACAACGAGCTTTCTCAAGAAACAACAAGTTCTCCCCCTGCCCCCATTCTTTTCTTAGGCAGGTGCCCCAAACCACCCCAGAGATAAATAATAAACAAAGGCAAACTTCCTGGGCTGGGTTTCAGGCATTCATACTCAAGACTCAAAAGCTCTGCCTTTTGGAAGCCTGGAGCCTGGAATAAGAGGCCAGAAGGTTTTCTAAAGCAAGGGTCAGGAAGGGGCAGAACAAAGACGACACACTGAAAGGAGAAATTAAAATCACTATATGTGAGTCAACCACAGGCACACACAAGGCTCCTGTTGTCCACATGTAACCTTATGCTTCCTTGAAGGGATGAACCAGGGCTGGGAGCCTAATTAAATTAACCATTCCCTGGCCAGGAGCACAACTCATCACCTGGGTCTTTCTAAGCCGCCTGCTCCTCTTAATTAAGGACTGGTCCCTGAGGGATAGAGCATACTACGCAAGCAACTTCAGACGCCAGCGGCGGGACACTCATCGGATACACTATCTTGGACTTAGTGCTGAGAACTGCACGCAGCCACCGAGCTGGCACTGGAGCTGCCACACACGAGGCCGTAAGCAGGAAGGCTCACCCACTGGGCTCAAGCCCCCACTGCAGTCCAACGGTCTCACCCCTGCCCCTCTACCCAACAGCCTGGACAGTCTCTCCACACCATGGCCGCTGTCTCCACCAGGAACATCTGTCCTCCCAACATCACCTAATGACCCTCAGTGTCCTTCAAGGTCTGCCTCTTCCACTCATTCCCAAAGCAATTCCCTCTGTCAAAGCTACAGCTCGGGACAGCTCTGAGACGGGGGCCTTTCCTCAGGGCGGGGGTGAGCTGCCTGGACCACCTCGTGCCTGGCGTGGGTGGGGCCTCCTAAGTGTTGGTGGAATCTGTTGAATTGTGGAAAAGCAGGGTCACTCAGGTTGAGTTCTGACCTTCTGAAGCCCATGTCTGTGCAGAGGAAAGCAAGCTCCCCAAATGTTTTCCAGTGCCTCTCCTAGAGAAGGGACTGCGGACTGGCTGGGTGGGGGGAAGAGCGAGTGAGAGAGGCCCGTGTCCCGGGATGGCGCTGCAGCACCAAGCTGGAGGGAGACTCGAGCTCTCGCACCCTAGGGCTGTGGAACCATGCTGCTGCGCCTGTGGGGCTGGCCCTACCCTCAAGCTCCTCAAGGTGCCACCTGAAGCCCAGCGGCAGCCTTTCCTGTGAGAGCAAGGACAGAGCGCGGTCCTCTTGCGGACGGCACTCGGGCCTGCAAAGTCTAGGCTGCTGAAGTATCGTTGCTCTGGCTGCATTTTTATGTCACCGCAAATCTTTTGGGGAAAAAAGACCAGGTAAAAATATGTGAGAACAGCTCACTTATAACACAGGCTTTTGGCTAAGACACTGACTTCACAGGCAGGACGGGTCTCCACCCTGTATCTGAGTGCCAGATTCAATGAAACCCACGCAATCCCCAGGGCAGGAGCCCTCAACCACTCAGCTGGGGCCACCTCGAGTATGTTGCCTGGCAAGTAACCCAGAGACAAAAATATTTAAGCTGAAAGAACCATCAACTGAATGGTGGCAGAGAGAAGTACTTGGCAAAGCGGGGTTTTCATGATTAGGTCAGTGTGAACCTCTCTCCTAAAAACCACCAGTAATGGAAAAAAATCGGTCCATTTCATCACCAGGTGCTCAGGTGTAGGCTCGGCCTCAGGCTTTATAAAACGTGTGTAAGACCACGGTTAGGCCTCCCTTGCAGCTGGGAATGACTACTCCCGTAGAAATACATAAATAAGACTCTGATAGCAAAGTCTTCGAGCAGAGGGGATGTGGAAACAACCGCCCTTTACCACGGATCCGAGCGGGCTCCTCGTGGCTGAGGACAGACCCCCGGATATTCTCCATGGAACTCACATGTGTTCAGATGGCAGTAAAGGGATAGTGTGGCAAAACGTGATGAGGAATCACTAAGCCGGGCCAGACATGGGTGATGGCAATTCGGGAAGCATTTTGGATTCTGAAAGCCCACAAAACACCCTGAAGTACAAGAGGGTTTTCTCAGATCCCAAGATGAGGGAGGAGGTTTCCAGAGTCCGTGAGTGGCCGCGGACACAAGCAATCCCACCACCACTTCTGAGTCTTCATGGTGAGAGGGCTGGTGCCAGGCCAGTTACACCTCACCCCAGGGGTCCTGAGAGCCACCCTGCGAGGCCAATGACCTTTCGAAGCAGCAGCAGAGGCTCAAAGCCACCCAGCCACTGAGTTACAAACCAGAGTCCTGGCTCTTTCCACCACATGCTCTCCCCAAGTTCTCAAGACCACAAACTTCTGAACAGCCCAACAGTCTACCAAAATTCCAGTGACGCTGCTGCTCCTTTCAAGTGGCGTTGTGGGTGCTGAGTCTGTCTGTCTGTCTGAGTGGGGATGAGGCCAGCGCCGTTCACCACATTATGTGAGGTGTACCCAGAACAAGAAAGTGACTTCCCCCCCTCAGCGCAGAAATCATCCTGGTTGGCAGGACACAATGTTTCACACGGAATTCCTTCCACTGAATGGATGTCTTATCAGGTTGTGCTTTAATTTCACTGAGTCACATCCTGCGAAAATGACCACGCAAGGACAAGGACAAATCTGAAGTTCTTCCTACTGGGGAAGCAGTCGGCTCCGCTCAGGAGCAACCGCTGGGTCCCCCTGGCTATCTGGGTCTTTCAGAACCGACAGCGCCTCTGTTTCTCCACTTTGGCTCATTAGGAAACAAAACTCAAAGCTGTGGTTCCAGATCAAGTCCACCTAAATGAATGAGGGATTAAATAGAGCACCCCACCCTCAAGGACCTCAAAGTCTAAGAGGAGAGAGAGTGGTGCCAATGAAATACCAGCGCGCGATGTGCTAAGCACAGGCAAGTACAGTCTGCAGTGGAACAAAGGGGAGGGCCGTGGGGAGCGGGGGGAAAAGAAAATAGGTGATGGAGTTCAGAAGTACTAACCGGTAGTTACAAGACAGGCATGGGATGAACGGTAAAGCACAGGGAATATAGTCAATAATACTGTAATAACTATCTACGGTGCCAGGCGGGCACCTGAATTCTCGAAGGGATCACTTTGTCACCTATATGAATGTTGATCTGCTGTACTGCACACTTGAAACTAATACAAAATAGTGTGAATGCAAACTGTAAATTTAAAGAAATATTTATTGGTCCTTGGCTCAGCAGTTAGAGCGTCGGCCCATGGACCAATGAGTCGTGGGTTCGATTCTGGTCAAGGGCATGTACCTCAGTAGCGGTTCGTCCCCGGCCCTGGTCGGGGTCTGCAAGAGGCGATCAGTTGATGTGTCTCTCTCACATCGATGTCTCTCTCTCCCCCCTCCCTTTTCCTCCCTCCCACTCTATCTGATGATAAATGGAAAAATATCCTCGGTGAGGATTAAAAAAAACCCCACAACTTATTATCCTTATAATCCATCCAGGAAATGGCTTTCTGAGCTAATCAAAAGTTTACGAGGTTCTTCCTAAAACAAAGCAAAATGAAACATACCAAGCGAGGCCCTGTGTGAGATCCAAAACCGACCGAGACCTGGTGCACAGCAAAGGACACGGACACATGCGGCAGGAGCCAACTGCCCACAGTACGAGGAAGAAGGAAAGGGCTGTGACCCAGCGAGCTTCGCCCTGCATTCCACATTCAAATTTCAAGTTCTTAAGAAATGTCTTTATTTGTATAAAGAACCCAAATGACCTCGTCTCTCTTCCAAGAGTGATCGCCTGCCCCTCAGAACCCCCACCCCAATTCTATTCACTGAAGGGAAGCCAGCCTTTCCTACTACCCATGGCATAGATCTCCATCAGCTCAGTGTCCCCTTCATCTAGCTGAGACCTCCTCACTGGCAGTTCGCACGCCATCAGCTTTTGCAGTGGTTGGAGATAGACAGGCATCAGAAACCCCAGGTCCTGCCAGACAGCCTGGACTAGGAAACCCTGCAGGCCTCACAGGCTCCTCTTCGTCTCGGTACACATTCCTGGCCTGTTTCAAATGTCAGGGAGAGCAGGCTGAGCACACCATGCTCTCCTCAAGTGTTTTTAATCTGTTTCCCTAACCAGATGTTCTAAGGGGGTGACCCAGGCACTCCTCACCCAGGGCCAGGGCCTGCCAACAGCTCTGGGGAAGTGGACTCTCTCTCCAACTCACTCTGATGTCTCACATTTCTCATCAACCAGAAGGCAGGACCAAACTTACAAAGATACTCTTCAGACCTCTAAGCTTTCATGGGGTCCACCAGCAACAGGATGCCATATAGTTCCTGAAATGCAGGAGCTAGATGGACCTCCTACTAGAAAATGCTATTAGGGCAAAGCCAAGGAAAGGGGTCTTTGTGCATTTCGGATGAACTGTCCCTCCCTGCGCCAGGTGAAAAGAACCAGGTATGTTCTTCACCTCCAGAGCTTAGCCTTCTGCTACAGCGCTCTTTTAAGGTCAGATTCCTTCCAACGTACTCGCCTGACCTGGAAGCACTCCTTACCACTAAACAGAGCTATGGGAGGACTAAGCTCTCTTGTTCACTTTGCCCAGAGTGAAACCAAATGATGCTCTCTAGTCCCTTAGGAGCACCCACTGCCATCTGTCAATGCTGTGGCGAGACACACATCAAGGGTAACCAAAAAAATGACCAAAGGGCATTTGCACAAATAAGTCCAAAGAGACTTAAATTTCCTGGACACAGGCAGAATAAAAACTGAAAGGGGAAAAAATCCTTCTCCAAACAAAAGTGGGGGCTTTCAAGGAGACCTGTCGAGTGGCAAACATTTTGGAAAGGAATTTTAAACACAAACACAAAAGGGCAGAGATTTGAGGCAGAAGAGCTATGCACGCCGCTGGGAGGCCCTTTAATTAGGGGAAGATTTGCAGAGCCCCTGGAGCATCAGCAAATCTCCCCATGGTCTCAAGAATGGAAAGAATGTGGAAACCAATGGGTAATCAACAGGTTCAAATTCTGCTCTCACCAAGAAAGAAGTACGCGTTCGTGTCCCTTGCCACCTTTTCAGTAGTGCCGGTGATCCCTTAAAGCAACAGAAGAGGACCACCTGGTCTGGGAGAAGACAGGCTAGATTATCTCCTTTCTAAGGGTCTTCCCACAGACAGCACGTAGGAAAGCTCTTTTGTCAAGGTGTTTTAAGGCAGAAACAAAATTCAGGGGAAAAGGAAACACCCTCTCAGACCTAGGGACTGTATTTTTTGTTTGCATGTATTATACGGTACTTTCACAAGTATTTCCAAGAGAAACATCCTGCACATGGGCAGATAAGCTAAAAGAGAGAAGCAATATTCCTCTGTTCCATCCAGAGGAAACACTTGCCTGTTTGACTCCCAAGTGGTGGAAGGGGAGGCAAGCAGTGGTTTTCCCAAATCAGCTGACACCCCCGGGGATGCTCCTCCTTTGGGGACATCGTGACGTTCAGTGCAGCACTGGGGCACACTCTTTTTAAACAGGTGATTTAACTCTACTCTGGAGGATACCCCAGGTCCAGCAGCAGTTCTGAGAAGAGTTGCCAAATTTTAAGTTCTTTCTTTTTTTTTTATCCTCACCTGAGGACATTTTTTCATTTTTTGTCCAGATAGAGTGGGAGGGAGAGAGAGGAAGAGAGAGAGAGAGAAACATCGACGTGAAAGGGACACATTGAGTGGCTGCCACCCGCACGACCAACCAGGGCCGGGGACAAACTGCAACCGAAGTACATGCCCTTAGCGGAAACCGAACCCGGGTCTCTCTGGACCGCAGGCCGATGCTCTAACCGCTGAGCCAAACCGGCCAGGGCTTAAGTTCTTTCTAAGGGTAACAAAGATCAGGCACAGACCCTGCAGCCCTCTCCTCCAGCAAAATCTAAAAGCTTAGGCAAAATGGAAAGTCAGGAGTTTACTCTGGATTCCCTTGGGAGCAGAGGCTATTACCAACCAGAGCTGTGAGAGGCACCAGGACCTGACAGGACGCCTGGATGATCTGATTTGGGAAGTCCTAGGTCCCTGTGAGATCAGACAAGATAAAGGCAGGTGGCACTGGCAGCTCCATAAAGCACTTGGTCTCTGTAGAGCCAGCAAGGTCACACTTCCCAGGAAAGGACTGATGTGGGCTTTTCCTGAGGTAGGCAGGCACACGGAGTAATCTAGGAAAAAGGCCTGTTTCCCAGCTCTAATCTTAAAATTGCAGATAATCAACTGATCTCTGTCCCTTCCCTTATCCATCTAGAAAGTCTGACTGGCAACGAGCAGCTGATCCTCAGCAAACTGGAGTGCATGCCCAGCACCTGCTCCTTGGCAAGGGACCCATGAGGCCTGAACCAATGCCCAAAGCTCACTAGGCATCAATTCGCAGGTTGTAATCTGGACAGAAACACACTGCTGCGACTCAGTCTTTGCCCAGCTAACTCCCTCCTTATCACCCTATTAGGGGGTGTCTCAGGCTTCACGTACTCCAAGCAGCTTTCCCTGAAGCCCACCCACCAGGGTGGGCTTGGTGCTCCTCCGTGGTGCTTCCACAGCGCTGCGTTCCTCCCCGCTGGAATCCTGGTATTATATCCACTTGCACATCTGTCTCCCCCATGATCTTACTTATGCTCTGACCCAGTGCTTCAGCTCAGGCTCTAGCACTCAGGAGGGGCAGGAGCATGCCTTTGGGAGTGCCCATTATGTGCCACACATGGGGATACAGAGGTGAACAAAGTAGACAAGATCCCTGTCTCAGAGAGCTTAACAGGCAGTGAAAGAGTCGTATAATTAAACAATTCCAACTAAGAGTAAAGGCAAATGCCATGGCTAGGATGACGAAGTGGGACAGGGTGGGGAGTGAGACCCAAGCAGAGGTCTGAAGATAAGCAGAGCTGGTGTGGAAATGTGTTCCCAGAACAGGGGACAGCATGTACAAAGATCCAATAAGACAGGGCACGGGGCCTTTGGGAGACCCTATAGCAGGCCAGTGTCACTGGACAGGGCCAGATCAAGAGTTCTTAAACCCAGACTGTTCTCTGGGCTTGATCTGGATGACGAGTGGAGTCATGAAGGACCACGGAGGGTCAGGATCAGGACGTTTTGGAAAGGTTACTCTGGCTGCAGAGAGGAAGATGGGTGGGTGGGGGGGCTACAGGCAGGGAGGTCCAGAGGCTGTTAGAATAACCCAGTAACTTGGGGTGGGTAATAGCAATAAATGTTCACTGAACTGCTCTAAAACGAGGATAAACACACCTTCCCCTGACAGGCTGGATGTGGGTGGGCAGCACTCTTTAAAAGTCACCACACTGGGCATGTGCAACCATGTCCCCAGTGGCCTCCAGCAGCTTGAGCTGCACCTACTGCCCCTCGGGCCTGCCTCTCCCCTGGACTCCCAGATGCAGTTCTTCTACGTGTATGTCACATGCCCAGCTTAACACCCTCCCTGTCAAGACCCAAAGGTCAAGTACTAGCAGCAACAGCATGAAGGCCCACTTGGTATTGTGGGAAGATCTGAGCAGCCTCACCGCCCCACCTGGCTGGACAGCAGCATTGCCTAGAGCCTGATCGGGGAAACAGCCACCCACCAACCTGGCCAAAGAGGAAAACACAGGGCACACTCCTCCTGAAAAGGACAACTGAGCTGTAATGGAAAAGGCGAGGGATCCAAGCTGCTCCAATCACTGCACTTCTCCTCCGTTCACTACATGTTGTCATAAAGCCCGTAAGGCAGGTTCACCACCATCTTTTCCTTTGACACAATGGTTAGCACTGATCCACTGAGCACCTGTTTGCACCCAACGTTGCACTGAGCACTTCACCCACCCAACTGTACTCCTCACAACTGCCCTCTTTGAGAATGAGGTCAACTCATCCTTCTCTCCATTGTACAGATGAGGAAACTGAGGCATAGAGAACCTAAGTTCTCTAGCTTACTCAAGGCCACCTAGATACTCAGGGCACACCCACACCCAGCTCAGGTGATCTTATTAAATATTCTCAATGATTTACTGCCTTTCCCGCTGGGGCTACCAGCTCTGAGGACGCGGGACTGAGGTCTCTTGAGTTAATATCTCAGCCCCCTTTCATCTCTGCCTCAGATAACACAGCTTAGAAAGTAGAACAAGACAGTCCTCTCCTCTCAGAGTCTGGGGATGGGTGGGTTTATGGGGTTCATTAACTGCTATTTATTTAGCATCAATGATGCACCCACTGTATGAGGTCTGGGGTATGGATGAGCATTATTTCATTCCACAGGTGCTTTGAAGCCAGAGGGCTCTTGGATGCTAACAATACAAAAGTATGGCCCACAATGGACAGGAAGTGCTTTAAGCCAAGCCCTGTGGAGTGACAGAACCTGGAGACGTAGCTTCCCCTAACATACAGTGTTCAGAAGCAAGAAGATCAATGACACAGGCGTGGATGTGGGGGGAGAGGTGGTAAGCGCTGTAAAGCACCTGACACACCTCTCTACTCCCACCTTAAATTCAGCACACAGCCAGAAAGCGGGGGAAATCCACTAGGATAAAGGATAATAATTTCCAAGCTGGGGCAAATCCCCTCCAGGGTTTGCTCTGAACCAGGAGTGTTGTTTCAGCTTCCAGTCGACAGTAATTAATGTGCCTATCCACTCCCGAAAGAGCAGAGAGGGGATTAGCAGTCATCAAATCTCCTCCGGATTCGGTGAGTCTCTCCTCCGAGTGGCCTGCTGTCAGATCCTTGTTCCAAAGCCTCCATCTGACACAACTACCACCACCATCTGTAACATCGACTCTGGACTTAGTTCGAAGGTTTCAACTACATAAAAGGTAACAGGCCTACCAGGACCTGAAAATCTGGAGTTTCACGGGTGCTGTTCGTCTCTCTCCTGCACACCAAGCACCTAGAATTTGGTTGGTCATCATTTGTGCGGCACGCGGGGAGCCATGGGGCTCGACTGCCCCTTCACGAGGCCTCACATGGGCATGTCCTGTGCATGTTGTGATTGACAGGGCCTCTAATGCATCTTAATTGTGAGTGCGACAGGTCCAGGAAGGCAGCAACATATGTGGCAAAGGGGCAACTGCAAACTGTCTGATTAATGACTAAAAAGTGTCCAGCCTGATGAGGGCCAATGACCCAAAAACAGAGGAGGGCGCATCCCTCCTCAGCCCTGCACCCTTCGAAAGCTATGGGAGCCTCTGCGTGTACTGGAAGGCACCCCTACCTCCAATCTCCCAGCAAAACAAGAACAGGGACAGTGATGCTGCTTGGTGGCGGAGCCATGGACATGGAGGTCACATGATCATTACTGTGGCCGCTTCCACCTCCATCAGCATTTCATCTGTAACAAAGGAAGGCCAGAACAGGACCCCCTTTCAGCGTGGAAAGGGGAAAGCTACACTCTAGGAAACTGAGTAAGTTCGTGCTGGTGCTAATTACTGTGATGATATCTGACTCAGTAAGCCATCTGCTGGTGGCCGGTAGTGACAAGGAGAAAGCTGTTCTTGCAGAAGCTGTGGGCATAGACAGCATGGCGGGAGAACAGGCGCCTGAGTCAGATGGGCCTGGGGATGGTCCTTACTAATTAGCTGTGAAGCTGTGACCAACGCAGTAAACCTCTCTCAGTTGCCTCATCTGTAAAATGGGGGTAGAAGACTTGTTTTGTGGTGTCTGGTTTAAATAAACTAAATATGTAAAGGGTATAGAACAGTATCTGGCATCTGAAGTTATCAATGAAAGACCAGGAGGCCAGCAGGGTTTTCACTCATTTGCACAATGATTACAGCAAGCTCGTGCAAGTTTGATGTGACCTCAGAACCCCATGCAGATGGCTACTACAAGCCAGGTCTGTGCTCGAAGTTCCAGACACAGTCTCTAGTACTCAAGGTGAGTCATCACCCCCATCTGCTACATGAGGAAATCGAGGCTCACGTCACACAGCTAAAGTGATGAAGATGAGAGGTGAGTTTGGTTGGGCCTTTCAATTTCAAGGTGCTCAACAATATCACGCCTCAACACTCCTCAGCAGTCACTGTAAGCTAACAAACTCAGACTAAGAGTTGCCCTAAAAACACCTAACCAAGAATTCTATAGAACCTCAATCTCCAAGTATATAAAAACAGGCTTCATCAACCTGGCAAATAAAGTGAGGGTGGGAAGAGGGGGCAGGGACCATTCAATAACCAATTTGTTTTCAAGGAACATGTAGAATAAATGGGCACTCTGCTTCCAGCCCATCCCGAACTTCCTTTCTTGGTTGGTAGCCCTTCAGATGCTTTTTCTGCCTTGTGCCTATGAACAGGTAGCAGGAGGTGAGTTGCTAAAGTAGCCTTCCCACCATGAGAAGGTCTCAAGAGAAGCCCGAGAGGGGAAAACACCATGGAACAGAGGACCATCACGGGGTGACTGTGAAACACCCTCACACATGGACCTGGGTGTTTCCAAGCTGGAGAAAGGGATGCCTGGGGGCAGTACTGGCCCTGTGGGGAAGAGGAGGAGATTTGAGATGCGGGTTTAAGACATGAACAAGAGATTAGCAGTCTTGGTAACATGGAAGTATACACTGAATGGAAGTGGAGGCACAAGAAAGCAGGAAACTGGACAACAGAAAGGGATCCTGAGGGTTCAGAGTTCAAGGGGCCTGTCCTGGATAAAGTACAGGTACCTGTGTGGCACCTCTTGGTGGCTAAAGTGAAGGCAATGCGGTCAAATGACCAGTGAGGCTACAATGTCAGCTGGCTTGACCTTGGATGGTGAAATCAACCTTACGACCCCTCCTACCTTGTCAGACCATCCAACCACTTTACCTTTTCCCCCAGGGCTTCCAAAAAACTCCCAGGGATAACTAGGAGCAGTAATGCATTCAGGGAGCTGAAGCAGGGAGGAGAGTGCCTGCTGAAGCAACCAGGAAGGGGAGGGGAGACCCACACACACCATCCAGGGAGCCAACCACCTGCCAGGGCAGAACATGAAGCATGGTATTAGGTATCTCTGTAGAATGACAAACGTCCTTACTAGTCATGAACCCAGTCTGCCACAGTCTACTCACTATGGGGTGGCAGGCACTGGTGTTTCCCACAGCTTCCTGCTCAGGGATCCCCACCTTGATAGTTCAGGGAAGGCAGGGGGACAGTTTTCATGACTATCTAAAATGCCTCAATGGAGCCCTGGCCGGTTTGGCTCAGTGGTTGGAGCGTCAGCGGGTTCAATTCCTGGTCAAGGGTGCGTACCTCAGTTGTAGGTTTGATCTCCAGATCCCATTAGGGTCGTGCGGGAGGCAGCCAATCAATGTGTTTCTCTCACATCAATGTTTCTCTCTCTCTCTCTCTCTCCCCCTTCCACTCTATCTAAAAAGCAATGGAAAAATGTCCTCGGGTGAGGAACACATTAATTAATTGATTAATTAATTAAAATGCCTCAGTGGAGAACTTTCTAATCTCCCCACTTCCAGGTTAAATAAACCAAGTCCTTACAATCCCACGCTGGGTTATAAACCCCATCTTGTGAAAGTCAAGGCTGGGGCTGTGTTCACCTGTGAAAACACAGTCAGGAAGGCTGCCTGGGGCATCAGGGCACAGCCCCCAGGCAGGCAGTACCCAAGGGTTAACAAATAGGTCCTAGGAAGCCTGTGAAGGTAATTAATGAAAGCATCAGCTAGCATTTGTTAAACACTTGTCTTACACGTACATGTTGACACTTTATATACGTTCCCAAGTCCTGGCAGCTGCCCCAGGAATTCCGTTTTCTTATCCCTGTCTTGTATTTCGAAGGAAACCCCAGGAGGTACAACGACCTGCCTGCGGTCTCAAAGCTGGAGAGTGACAGAGACACAGTTCAAGTCCCAGTCAGCCTAGTTCTGCTCAGGGACTGGAGACTGGCTGGGAGAACCTGCCAGAGGCCCCAGGCTGCTCGACTCGGCCATACATTTACCCTGTGGAGCAGTACGTGGCCACAGACCTGAGAGAAACCGATGCCTCTGCGCCAGCAAAAGGAGGTCCTGAAGGCACTGAAACCAGCATAAGGGTATCCATGGTGACGTTGTTTTAGTTCTGGGCAACAGAGCTCATATACTGAGACCATCTGGCCCTCAGTTCACAGAGACCCGGAGAGACGTGCTGATCACAGAGCAAGTCAGTGGCAGACCCTAAGCTACAACCCAGGTTCCCCGACTTCCAATGAGATTTGCTTACTGCACGCAGTGCTTTCCCCCACCCACCTTTTCCCTCCTCCTGAAGGAGCTACAGGTTTTCTGAAGCAGTTCTATCTTTGAAAAAAAACAATAGAGAAAGCTATGTTTCCTTTTATGTCATTTTACCACATAGTTATGAACATTTAAAACCTAGCCATCACACTTAAGGCCACTGCCAAAAAGAGTCCAGAGCAGGCAACTGCCAAAAATGGTCTAGAATCCAGGTTATCTGGCGTGTAGGCTATGAGCCTTTCCAGGAATCAATGCTTGCCAAAGAAAAATGGTTAAAAGAAAACAGGTTCTTTTCTTTCAACTGCAAGACTTCTCAGAACCTTTAATGTGACAATATGGATGGTGAAACTCCCAGAGAGCAATTACAGTGTGCCATGCGCCCTCAACTGCTCACTGTCTTTGTTCCACTAAGTGAGCTGACAAACTTTATGGAAGTCAGGGAAAGGAAAGGTTGCCTCCAGGAGAAGATGCAATCCACCCACTGAGCAGAAAGCAGGGGCATCCGCGGAGGACTTTCCCAGCCATCCTATTTTACTGTGCACTTTCCTGACTAGTAAAGACAAAGGTTTGTGTGCATCGCCTCCTCCATGAGGCACCTGTCCGTGCGCCCAGCTCCTTGTTCCCACAGCGTATTCCTACCTTTCTTCATCAGTTAGAGGCACCAGCACACAGCGCTTGGGAACCTGGAATCAGAATGCTTAGGTTCAAAGCCTGGCTCCACCACTACCTGATGACCTTGGACAAGCTGCCGAAGCCCTGCTGCTTCTTTTGGTTCAGAACTACAAGTGGGAACGATGACACTAACAACCTCAGAAGGTGTTTTCTGAAGATTTTAGGAGATACATTCTTTGCCATAAGCTGCAAATGTTTTTTCAGAGTTTGTTCTTTGCCTTTGAATTTTATTGTTTAAACTTGCAAGTTAAATTTGCAGACACCAAAGCCATCCTTGTGACATTAGCGTCTATACTGTACAACCCCCCATCTCAATATCAAATAGCATCAATGTTTTCCCTCTGGTTCCTTCATGTGCATTTAATATTAGTTCTTTTTTTTTTTTTAATCCTCACCTGAGGACATTTTTGCATTTATCTTCAGATAGAGAGGGAGGGAGAGAGAGAGGAAGAGAGGGAGGAAGAGAGACAGAAACATTGATGTGAGAGAGACACATTGACTGGTTGCCACCCACACGACCCCAACCAGGGCTGGGGACAAACTGCAACCGAGGTACGTGCCCTTAGCAGGAACCGAACCTGGGACTCTCTGGCCCGTGGGCCAACGTTCTAACTGCTGAGCCAAACCGGCCAGGGCTAATATTAGTTCTTTAGTCCACTAAGAGCATGGGTACATGCTATGCAATAGATATTTAGCTTGTTTTCTTTCAAAGTTATTAGTTGTTTTGGCAGTTTTACTCAATAATTAATTGTTTTCTCGCAGTGAAATCTGAACATCACTGGTACTGTATGTATCCTGAGTTATTATGACATTACTGGGCCTGTTTCTGAGCTGCCCAACTCCATTCATTCCGCCCTCCGTTCCGAGCTCTGCGGTACCTTCACACACGGCCCTCCTGCCCCCTGGGAAGCTTCCTGTTCTAGAACTGTTCATGACCAGTGCACATCTCATTAGTCTCCTGGAAACAGGCTTTGCTCCCCAACGAACACAACACACACAAAGCAAATGGCCCCTGTACTTTTCTCCTTCATTAATTTGGGTTCAAGTTTTAATTTTCTGAACGGCTTGCACAGGAGGCAATTCATCTCATTCTTAATGGACTCAAATGAGGGTGTATTATTCTGCTGTAACCGAACTCATGAGAACTTCAAATAACTTCTGGCCATATCTCTGGGGAAGCAGGTCAGGTGAGGGCACCCAGGAAGTCCCATTTTCTCTTTCTAAGCAAATCAAGGCATTTCGTCCTAGTTTAGAAGGGCCGCCCAGCTGCCACCTTCACAAACCAGAGGCTGCACCCTTAGGTGGCAGGGTCCTTGCCTCAGCAAGAAGGGTAGATCATGAAAGGCCCCTTCCTCTGGAGAGGCAGCCCTGGGCGGGCAGCAGAGGACCAGTTCAGCACCTCGAGTCCAGGGTCTGCTTTCGGGGTCCCGCTGCTTTAGTCACCACAGCTGCAGGCCATTCAGAGAGCAAAGGCTTGCATGAAGAGGCTCACCACAACTTTCCAAGGACTGGAGTTCATTAAAATACTGCTGGAAGCCCTTGGCGGGAATGCTTTTCCTTGTAAAAGGGGACTGCAGCACTGTCGCCTGCAGGAAAGCTCAGGAACACCAGTCCAACAGAGACTGTGCAGGAGTTGCTGCAAAATTACCAATTATTCAATCCGTCCCCTATTTCTGCTCCAGAGACTGTCCAGCCTAAGAGAGAACACTTCTCGGCAAACTCTCTGCCAAATGGGAGAAGGGAAACCAAGTTCCCCCACCTCTGACAGAAACCCACAGGGCACTTCCCTAGGTATAGGGAATGGGGTGCAGCACAGACCCCTCCTCCTGGCCAAGCCTGTGCCTCACGGGGAGTGGTACCCCTGCCCTCTGAGAGGCCCATTCACAAAGCCCAGCTAAGCAAATCCAAACAAGGTCCCAGAGCACCAGTGAGCCTTGGCAAAGCCATGTCCCCAGGTTGACAGGGCCCAACTTCCTGGAGCATCAACTTGATTTTGGTGGAAAAAACATTCTTTTTATATTAAAGTGTCTTACATTAGGACATGTTATGAATTGGAACACAATTTTTTATTTTATACTTATTATTATTATTATTATTTTAATTCTCACCTGAGGATATTTTTCCATTTATCTTCAGATGGGGGGGGACATTAATGTGAGAGAGACACACCAATTGGCTGCTTCCCACACAACCCCCACCAGGGCCAGGGACCAAACTGCAACTGAGGTACATGCCCTTGGCTGGAATCAAACCCGCAACCTTTTGGTCTGCAGGCCGACGCTCCAACCGCTGAGCCAAACTGGCCAGGGCGGAACACAATTTTTTAAAAAGACAAAACAAAATTCTCTACTTGAGGTAGCCACTTTCAGATTCACCCCCAAAACTCCAAACATGTGTTTGCTCCCCTCTACTGTCAGGAATATCTTTAGGAAAGAATCTGAGAAGCAGTAGGAGGCCAGGTGAAAGGTGGCCAGCAACAAGTCAGAGGAGACAGCAAAACTTGTAGCTAGCTGGGCACAGCCATTAAAGGGCCTAGAACACCTTTACTCAAAGACAAAGACACAAAAGTATGCCTGCTATGTATCTGTTCAATGGATAACAGAATGCATGACCATGGCCAAGTCTTCCTTCTTCCAGAAAAAAACCTTCCCTGAATTCCCTACTAAACGCAAACACTATGGAGCAAGGACTTTCACCTTGTACCCTCAGCACCCAGAACAGTGTCTGGCACACAGATGTCAAATACAGACAGAATAACTGTTCCACAGCTCGACAGTCATCGGAAAGACCCCTGGGCTGAGAGAATCCAACCAAAGTCATTCTATCAGGGATCAAGTTTTAGGATCCCTGAATTTTTTTCCCTGTGGAAGGGGAGCCAAAGAATAAAGGCTGCATTTCTTCCCAGGGTGAGCACAGTGCCTCACTCATAGGAAGTGCTCAGTAAATGTCGAGTGAACCCATGAACTTTTCACCTACTTTGGCTAAGACCCCTTTAGAAAGGAGAAGACATTTTGGATGTTGCCTCTGAAATTAAGAAGGAGAAAATGCTGGTATGAGACTTTTAAATGGCGATGATAATGGGAAGCTAGGCAAGAAAACACAAGTCTGCTCACTCGTGAACACAGCTAAATCATAGCACATCTGGCCTTCCAGACCCCCAAGGGCCAGCACATCTTCATCACCTGGGAACATTCCACACAGCTGTCACGGGAAAAATAATTTCCAGACTTCCTTGGTTCAACTATTAGAAAACTGAAATCTGAGTACCAATGCTGCACAGAAATCAGATAATCGGTAATATTAACGAACTCTTAAATATACCATTAGCCTCAATTTTACCAGTCACAATGAGTGGGAGCTTGGCTCCATGGGCAGACTCACAAAGAGCAGGTTCTTAGCAGTGGAAGCTGTGTCTCCACACACTTGCTGCCTGAGCCCCAATGGCTAAGTGCACCCCATGCACCCCAGCCCTCTAATCTGTCAAGGCCTCCAGCTCCTTTGCCAACATCATACTACCCGGATGAGAGGTGGATAATTTCTGTAAGCGGTTCAAAGTAAAGGTACTGCTGAGGCTGGCAGTGCAAGCCCTATACCCAGCTGGCCCTTTCTATTTCTGGAGGGCAACTCTGGCTGCTAAAAAGAATAATATGCAGAAATGAAAACTGATCAAGTTATCAACTCCCTGGTCAGAGCATCCGGATGTCTCTTTCACCTCCAGCCCGTGAGCCTGGCCAGATGGCTTGGTACTTTCCCAGCTCTGATGTCTTTCCCCTTGCTTGGTTAAAGTCTGGGGACACCCAAGAGCTGGACCTTTGGGTGACTATAATAAAGAAAAGAAAAAGAATTTAAAAATGAAGTGAATAGAGCAAGCAGGGACTTTTCTGCCTGGTTAAACAGACTTAGGGCTATTTTTGGTTTGCTCTTAAAAAGGCAAAGGATGGAGGGCCTGCTGGGTGCCAATTTGCAGAAACAAACTCCTTCCTCAGCTCAGGGCTGAAAATACACCCCAGCTATTGCTGCCAGTGTGCAGAGCAAAGCCATAGAAGGTCAAAGTTTAGGAAGCCAAGGGAGCATCTTAACATCACAGGATTCTTGGCCCACATGGACGTGTGGGTATTTTTGAAACAGCTTAACAATGGATTTCAGCTGGCTTTACTCTGGTACAGTGGGATTAATATGTAATAAAATGATGTTTTGGCCATCTGCAAAAGAAGGTCATTTCCCACCAATCAGAGTATGCATTATAATCCCAAGCCAGCAAAAGCTCTGATGCTGGAAAGAGAAAAGAAGAAAAGCAAGCTGATCTGGCATGACAGACTGGGCTGCCTCGGCCTAGCTGCCAAGCATCCGCCACATTTCTCTTTAATACTACTCTGTAATCGGACCACTGGTAGACCGGGTACATTTGCCTACAGTTCTCTGGCTCCTACATCTAAGAGAGGCCATTCCCTTCATGGGGAATGCTGGCAAATCCTAACATTCTTGTCAGTCTTAAAATTGGAGACTTTTCTTAAAAACAACCACCTCCACTTCATTATTTTAGGCAGGTGAGCACGGGAGGAATGACTGCAATTTGCACCGAGCAGTGCATTAGCAGCTTTGGAAACATCTGACTGATCCCAGATTACATCAAACAAAGGCCCGGATACATTGCTTCTAGACGGACCCATAACAGTGTAAGTTTTCTGAAATTACAGCTTTGGGAAGAAACTAAAACTGCAAGTGAACTTCAGAGCCACACTCAGCACGAACCAACTCCTACAAGCATAAGAGAATTTTGAAAATCCAGTTAAAAAGAAAAACACTGTCATTCCCAGGGAAAACAGAAGAAAAACAGCAGTGATTAAAGGAAAACATTCAAAGAGGTAATTTCTAGGACTAGTCATAGGATCCAGTATAAAACTAGCCTAAATGCCCTTATACACTTCAGTGCAAAGCAGACCATTAATCAAAAGTGGCTTCTGAAGCATGTCAATAGTTTTAATGAGGCGTGCTTTACCAGATCCTAATTCGCTGAAAAGTCATGCTTCATTTCCATTTTGACATTCATCATACTTCAAATTTTAAAAAATTAATGAGAACACCAATTCCCCAGGCCATTCTGGATGATGGGAATCTACTACGGCCCCCTGTTCAGTCTTAGCAGGTAGATGGGGCCCAAGGCTGGTCTCCAGACAACCGGTGAGGGGAAGTCAGTGCCTCTCTAGCCTCCCCATGAAGCAATGGGCTAAAGTGAATTGATAATCCTAAGTGGCCTGGCTCTAAAAAGGGAACGTCTTTCAAGTCTCTAGGTGTTTTTATTTTAATTATGTGAATTTAAAATTACTCTCCATAAAAGATCTGTTTTAATATTTTAGATTACTAATGAATTAAATTATTTCACATTTTCCCCCACACAGGTTAAGACTGACACATCAGGAAGACGCACCCTATTTAACCTGTTGCAGGAGAAATTGGGACTCCTGGTGCTGCTCAGCCACACCATCACCCTGGCTTCTTCCTCAGAGTCTAAATCACCTAAAATAGGTGAAATGGTCATATATATACATTATGGAAAGTCGAGGAAATGATAACAAATAAAAGCATCCAGCTCAGTCCCACAACCTACACCTGTCTCCATCCCCTCACCAGCCCCATTCTACAGAAGACGATGTTAAACGTGGAAAGTCAGTGCACTGACAGTAATCTATGGGATGCCACATACAACATCACATATCAGGGACAGACACAGTGTGGCACTTCAGTGGATCCAAGCACCTTCCTGCAAACTCAACCACAGGGCTGATCTCTCCCACCCAGTATTTGGCTAAGGTAAAAGATGGCTCCCTCTTTCACCATCAATGCTGCAATTTCCCTGTTGAACCCAAGTACAACTGGCATGTGCAGCAAGGGAACCAGCCAACCAGGTTTCCATAAAAGCAGCAGTGTGCACATCCCTGAAATAAAGAATGACGAGGGAATCGCAGAGAAAATACACAGCTGTAGTAAAACACTTCAGTTGCCATAAGAACAAAATAGCCTGTTAAACACCAAGAAGAGTCTACTGAGAAAAATTTGCTCATCACTCATTCTGTTTATTTCTAAAACACAGTAATAACTAAATTGGCAAACTAAACTTAAATTCAGCCAAGCACACTTTCATGCTGAGTTTAAAAGAAAAAGCCTCTGCAGCCGACCAATTTAGGGATCTGATCATACCTTCAACCTTTGCCCACCTCTTCTACATATGATCCATCGAAACCCTCCGACCGAGAAACACAGACACACAGCACTTCTAGACGGCATCTTGTAATGCTGCCTTCATAGGATTGTTGAGTTAAATGCGGATATGCAGGTAAACTGCTTAGCACAAGTGTTGCTACAAGGCTCAGTAAGGGGGTTGATTTGATGGTGACAATTAGCACATCAAATTCTTCTTCTGACTTTCAAGGACATCGCCTACCTATCCAACTTTATATCTCATTATTTCTCAACAAAGACTCTTTTCTCTGACCCCTGTCTCCACAACTCACATTTCCCAGGCACATGTCCACATTCAACACAAAATCAGATCTAATCGATCCAAGGTTCGAACCAATGTTTAAAAATCAGGATATTTCATACACAACTCCAAATGTATGGCTCCTCCAGAAAAACCTGAAAACAAGCAACAGATACCATATTCCCCATAGGGCACCAAGTGACTGGAGCAGAGGGGCCACTGCCCTCTCAGATGGAGCCTGCCAGCCAGAACCTTGGTTACATCAAGCCCACTTCAGTGACTTACGTCTCCTCTCTGGCTTTTGGTGAGTCCAGATTCTGAGCAAGTAGTAGGTTCATCTGCATCACAATTCACCTTCTCTGTTTAATACTCATCTGAAGAATGTATCTGTCCAGCCAGGACCCGTTACAGTTTCCATTCTCCTCTTCACACCCATCACAAGCACCTGTAGCTGGCTTTCCTGTCTGAGCCATTGACCTCAAGAAACCTCCTTCTTCCCACTTCCTGGATGATTACACGTAAAAGACAGCAAGTTCACAACCCCTTCGACAGAGTCCACTCAGTCTCATACAGCTGCCTCTCAACTGAGAGTCTGTGTCCCTATAAACACAGAGTAGCTGCACTCTGGACCTTCCAGACCACTGTGAAGAGTGTATCTGGGAATGACATGAGTCTCCTGCAGTCATGTTTTTTTCCTAGTAAAACTTCTGGAATTCATACAATGAAATTAGACATATCACTACAGCATATAAACAAGTCTTCAAACCACTATTTCTTTTTTCATCCTCACCCGAGGATATTTTCCCACTTATCTTCAGATGGGGGGCGGGGGGGACATCGATGTGAGAGACACACATCGACTGGTTGCCTCCCACACGACCCCGACCAGGGCAGGGGACAAACCGCAACCAAGGTACGTGCCCTTGACCGGAATCGAACTCATGACTCATTGGTCCATGGGCCAACGCTCTAACCGCTGAGCCAAACCGGCCAGGGCTTCAAACCACTATTTTAAAAGCTACCTTACTGATGAGCCAGGGTTGGCAACTGATAATTATATCCAAGAAGACATGGGACACAGGAAAAGAACAGAGGACTCAGACTCAGAGGGCCCAGGTTCCAGAGCCAGGACTCACTGGCCAAATGATGTAGTAACGGAGTTGGCCTCTTGGGGCCTGGTTTTATTTTATTTTACCTCTTTTTAATATTTCCCATAGCTTTTAGATATTTTTGAATACTTTTCAACATTTTCAAGCAATATTATGGTGCCAGTTAATCTGAGGCATCGTTTTGAGACCAATGATTTTGAATCTTTAAAAAAAATTAAATATTTCGCCCTGGCCGGTTTGGCTCAGCGGTTAGAGCGTCAGCCTGCGGACCGCGGAGTCCCGGGTTCGGTTCCCGCTAAGGGCATGTGCCTCGGTTGCAGTTTGTCCCCGGCCCTGGTTGGGTCTTGCGGGGGGCGGCCACTCGATGTGTCCCTTTCACTTGGATGTTTCTCTCTCTCCCTCCCACTCTATCTGAACAAAAAGTGGAAAAATGTCCTCGAGTGAGGATAAAAAAAAAAAAATGTTTTTTTTTTTTAAAAAATTAAATGTTTCAAAAACAGATGCAATGAGCTCTTCAAAAGCCGACTTGTGTTTTCTGCCATTTCAAACTAGAAGTGAAGCCAGCGAAGCATTTCCCAGGGTAGGTTTTCACATTGCTTTGGTGAGAGCAACTTCCACAGTGGCAGGGAGACTACTGAAGCCTGGCACCACCCACTGCTGACTGCCTGTTGGATGTGAGGCCTTCTTCTCCGTGCCTAAAGGTGAGCGTCTAGAAACGGAAAACAAGCCAGTGGGGGAGAAGACAGACTGTAAGCAACTTCAGAACTCCAGTATTGGGCTGTATTAACACAGGTGGTGCTGAAATTAAGACAACCATATGAAACTCATCTTCTCTCTGTCTGGGGGAATCTCGTAACCCAGTGTGGTGTCTGGCTGGAGAGAAGGTTTCTTGTGTGTTTTGAGTTCTGCATGGAAAAAGGTACACAAACCAACCAATTATGAGCCACGGCCCCAAATGAAGCCACATGAACAAGGCACGTACCAGGTCGATCAGGTCACTGAGGTTTTTCTCGATTTGCTGTGGAGGCAGGCGCCTCATTAAGTCCAAGGCACAGTCTAGCTGCTGATCACTCTGTGAAAGGAAAAATAAAAGTGTCTTAAGTCATTTTGCCCATAGAAACACCAAAAACCCACTTTTAACAAGCATTTTTGAAGTCTCAGCTTGCCCAGGGTATTCTAAAGACCAAGCAGGCCTGCAGTGAGCCCTCAGCCCCGTGTCCTAGACACTGCTAGTCTCTCTGTGATAGCAGTGTCTGTCTCAAGTGGAGGCGTCCCAAAGACAATCAAAGACGTGGGAAGAAGCCAGAGAGCTCAGAAAGTGAGCCTGTTCTACCCACATCTCAAAGCCTCATTCATTGGCTTTCCTTCTCCAATACAGCAGGCCATGGGAGATGCAGATGTACTAGCTCCCAAATGGTTCTGCAGTGAGCATGCCTGGATAGCAGATTAGGCTTTATCCTTTGGTATTATAACCTGGTCTTAAACAGATAACATCAGATAGCATCACCAGGCCAGGTTCCTTGATGAGCTCCAAGCCAGGGAGAAAGCCAGGCAAAGAACAAGCGGCAAAATGCACACAAAGGTTAAGTGGTTCAGTCATTCCACTAAAGCTTGGTACATTTTCCATGGTGCCAGACCCTTGCAAAAGAGACAAGGACCTGAACCAAACCACTTACAGCCAAGAGCTCACTCTAGCTGGCCAAGTGGACTGCAAGGCAATACACTGCTGTCACTGCTGTCGCAGCGGCCTGGGACGATAAAGACTACTCTCATTCACTGAGCACCTTCTTTCAGCCCTGTGTGCTTCACAAAATTCTCCTCATTTAATTTCATGATGCAAATATTCACTGAGAGCCACCCTGTACCAGTCACCACAAATATGTAATGAATAATGGAGGGAGAAAGAATGGAGTGGGGGCAAGAGTGGTAGAGTGCAAAGTAAATTCAGTGCAATGTGGGTTTTAACACAGAAGGCCGGACCCAGGAGGACCAACGAGAAATAAGGTGAGAAAGGTGGGCCAGGTAAAATGAAGACTCTAAGGTGAAGACAAAGGCAGATGGCATCCCCAGTACAAGCACTCAGAAGCACTGTCTGATCCGCATCCCAATTCTGTTCTGGTCAGACCAGTCCCAGGATGTTTAAAAGTCCTGTATCAAGAAGCTAAAGAATCTTCATAAAATATACAAAGCAATCCTGGGAATGCCACATTTGGCTGTAATGAAATATAACCTTATAGACTATGACCATCTATACTCCTATATATTAACTTTAAATAGGCTCAGGGACAAGGATCCACTTTATATTCATCAAAGCCATAACACATTAATTTAACTGAAAGCAATCTCATTTTCAGGTAACTGACAAGGCATATGCAGCAGGCGGTTTCTAAAAAAAAAAAAAAAAAAAAAAAAAAAAAGGAAAGAAAAACTTATCCCCTGCTCAAGATGGTTATCAGTGAAAATTTATTCTGGGACACAGAGCAAACTGGCTACCTGCAAAGAAACACAAACACACATACACACCCCCAGACAAACAGACAGACCCCACCCCCACCGAAACATTGTAGCACTTGTTTTGCTTAGTGAAACATTCTAGCAACCATGAATTCCCTATTTGTGCCATGCCTTACATGCCAGCCAAGGCCATGGTGACATGAGTCTGGCCCGCTGGCATGGGAAGACATTTTAACACCACTTCTAAGGTTGAGAACACAGACCAGCTGATTTGACACTAGAGACACATTCCATTCCCAGTTCTGCCATTCATTAACTTATGGCCCTGGGCAGAGATGTCAGCCTCTACAAGCCTCTATTTATCCATAAAATGGAGAGTACCTACTTCATACAGTTCTTGCAATGATTTAGTTAATACCTGTGAACTGTTTACTTCATAGTAGTATGTATTTAATTGGGAATATTTTCTGTATGTATGCAAATACATACTTTAAAATATAAATATTTTATAACATTCGTCCCACTCAACCCAACCCTGACGTCTTTCCTGTTGCTCTAAATTGGAGCTAGGTGTTCAAACTCCCTAAATAGTTATGTGCCCCACTGGCTGTGCAAGAATAGAAAACCTTAGATGAGTCAAGTCAGCTAGTTAAAAGGTGCAAACTAATGGGCCAAAGACCTTAACAGACACCTCACCAAAGGAGATACACAGATGGCAAACATATGAAATAATGTTCAACATCATATGTCATCACAGAAATGTACATTAAAACAATAATGAGATAACATCATACACTTACTTATTAGAACGGCCAAACATTCTAATGAGTGTATGAACTCTGATGACACAAAACGCTGACAAGGCTGTAGAGAGACAGGAACTCTGACTCATTGCTGGTGGGAATGCACAATGATGCAGGCACTTTCAAAGACAGTTTGGTGGTTCCTTATAAAACTAAACACTTTTACTATACAATTCAATAGAGCCCCTTGGTTTGTACCCAAAGGAATTAAAACCTTGTGCACACACCAAAACCTGCACACAGAAGTTTACAGCAGCTTTATTCATAATTGTCAAAACTAGAAGCAATCAAGATGTCCTTTAGTAGGTGAGTGGGTAAACAAACTGGTACATCCAGACAATGGAATATTATTCAGGCTGAAAAGAAATGAGTTACCATACAGTCAACAGTATTGTAATAACTATGCATGGTGCCAGGTGGGTACTGGAAATATCACGGGGAACACTTTGTAAAGTATTTTATTGTCTAACCACTATGTTGTACACCTGAAACTAACACCAAATAATACTGAATATAATTTGTAATTGAAAATAAAATTTAAAAATAAGAAAAAAGAAATGAGTTATCAAGTCATGAAAAGACATGGAGGAACCTTAAATGTAAATTACTAAGTGAAATATTAATATATTAATATGAAAAGACTACTTATGTGGGATTCCAACTATATGACATTCTGGAGCAGACAAAACTATAGACAGTAAAAGGATCACTGTTGACAAGGGTTGGAGGAGAGGGAGGGATAACTGGGCAGAGCACAGAGGATTCTGAGGGCAGTCAAACTACTCTGTGTGATACTGTAAATGGTGGATATGTGTCATTATAAATGTGTCCATACCCACAGAATGTACACCACCAAGAATGAACCTTAATGGAAACTATGGATCTGAAGTTCCTGTAATGATGTGTCACTGTCGGTTCATCAACTGTAACTCTGATGGGGGGTGCTGACAGTGGGGGAGGGTACATACGTGAGGGCAGGGGTTCCAGAGACAGCCTCTGCACCTTCTGCTCAATTTTGCTGTGAACCTAAAACTTTCTAAAAAGGTGTGAACTGCCCTGGCCGGTTTTGCTCAGTGGTTAGAGCGTCGGCCCTTGGACCGAAGAGTTGAGGGTTCGATTTACGGTCAAGGGCATGTACCTCAGTTGCGATTTGGTCCCAGCCCTGGTCGGGGTCACGCAACCAATCAATGTGTCTCTCTCACATCAATGTCTCTGTCTCTCTCTGTCTCTCTCTGTCTCTCTGTCTCTCTCTCTCTCTCCCTCCCTCCCTCCCTCCCTCCCTTCCACTCTAAAGATAAATGGAAAAATATCCTCGGGTGAGGATTTAAAATAAGAACATGTGAACTAGTGTTTCTCCACTGGGGCTGAGCCCCACGAGTCATTCGGCAATGTGTGAAGACCATTTTTGGTTGTCATCACTGGGAGAGGGGAAGCTACTGGCATCTAATGGGCAGGGACCAGAGATGCTTCTAAACATCCTACAATGCACAGGATAGACCCCAACAACGTGGCCCAAAATGTCAGTAGAGTCAAGTTTGAGAAACCCTTGTTTAAAACAATCAGTTTTGGGGACTAAAGACTCCCAGACTCTAATCAAAGCTAAGGCCCCAGAAAACTGCACATACAATTCTAATTCACAGACCACTCACAACCCCTAGAAACTTCCGGTCTTTGGAAATATTCTCAACTTGGATGCTAACTATCTTTCTAAGAACTAAAATAAAAATTTAGACAAAAGCAAGTTTAGCTACACTAAAGCTTTAATCCAGAACATACTAGATGAAGGAATCAACTAGAAGTTGGGCAATGTATTACCTAGGAAGAGAAGAGCCATAAGTGGACCAGAGAGAAGGTCAACAGGAAAAGACATTGCTTTCACCTTTCCTCTGAGCCTGTTCACACCCTCAAGCTCAATATGCTGACAGCAGCCTCCCCCCACTGTGCCAGCAGCAAGCACTAAAATACTGTTGCAAAATGGTTTAAGTCATATTCTGCATTAATTCCAATTAATTTTATTGGAAATATTTCACTACAAATTTCTAAGGCTATCTAATTTTCATTAAATTAGTAAATGACTGAAAGTTTCCCATAAGCCAAGCAACATGGGAAGGCTTAATGACAGCTTGTAAAAAGTTAGAATTAGAGTTAACTGGAACCCTTTGCGTGGGAGTCATCCCAAATCCTGAGGGGTCCAAACAGGAAATGGCACAAGAGAATGAGGAAAACACGGATGATCTAAGGTCCATGCAACAACACGAGTGACCCCACAAACAGAATGATGGTGGGAGTGAGAAAGCGAGTCCCAGGGGACCACCTAGGAGGCTGTCATTTTTATAAAGCTCAAAAACAAGAAATGCTGAACTATAATTTAGACATAAACACGTATGTGCATATGTGTGTATGTATTTTAAACTAATATAGCAGGAGTTTTTTTTTTTCTTATTAGCCAAGACAAGGGAATGATAAATACAAAATTCAGAAGAGTGAGAAGAGCAGTTTTAAAGGGGAAAAGGCACTAGGGGAAAACGAAAGCTGATATTCACGTAGATCTTGCACGAAATGGTGGTTTTGAGGGTATTGAGAATATCATGATGCTAAATCCTACATATGTTAATATGTTCCTTTGTGGTTATCAGATAGCTAAAAAAAATTTAAGTGACTTTTGTGTATGGTATAAGATGGGTCCAGTTTCATTCTTTTGCATGTGGATATCCAGTTTTCCCAACATCATTTATTGAAGAGACCATCCTTTCCCCATTGTGTATTCTTGGCTCCTTTGTCATAAATTAAATGAGCATATACCCATATTTCATTGTCATTACTTCACTTTACTAAATACTTTCTAAAGGTAATTAAAAAAATAAAAACAAGAACAGGCAAAGACAGGAACTGGGATTCATGAGCTGAGTTCCAAGCTCTACCCTGTCACTTGATGCCTGTTAGACTTGGGCTACTCACTTAACCTTGTGGTCTGGGATTTGGGCTAGACAGCCTCTAAGATTCCTTCTAGATTGGTCCTGTACCCTACAGCAAGTGCAGATGCACCCACAGGGTCCCACCTGCCCTGCCCTTCAACAGCCCACTGCAGGCCTGCAATTAGGTTTTAACAACCAAGCCTTGAGTGCCATCCTCTGTGGGCCAGACCCTGAAGTAGGCCCAATGAATGAAACCTAGTTCCAATCTTCAAGGAGCCACCAACAAAATAGCAAAAAATCATAAGGCTGTGTGACGTGTACAAGAATGGGACATAGAAGGTGCAACGACAAGGCATAGTTCCTAACACACGGATCTGCATTTCTTCCTGGGTCCCTTTCCCCTAGGGTTCCCCGCCTTGGTTACTTCTAACCAGTGGCTTCCTATTTACCTTGTATACTGTCATCGTGTGACTAAGGGCTCGCCACACGATAGCTCCTACAAAATCCTCACTGATCCTGGACACTTCCTTCATAAAATGAGCTTTACCAGTTCCACCTCCCACTGGTGGTGTTTTCCAGGTTGAAAGGTAAATAGCAAAAGAATGACCATTTCATTTCACTCTCCAGAATTCTCTGCCCATTCAATTAGTCATTCGATAATTATCTGAGTGTTTCCTAGGTGACAAGCACTGTTTTGAATGCTAAAAGGTGACCATTCAGGAACTTACGGTGTAGTCAAAATTCATGTGGCAAAAAAAAAAATTAAAAACAAGTCCTCGTTAGGATGTCAAAGAATAAAGAGGGGACAGTCACCCCACTTAAGCTGGTAAGGCTCTAAGGGGTCAGTTTAGGGTTTTGGTTGCGGTTTTTCAAAGTATATAAACAGGGCTAGGGAATGTTTCACTTTCTGTTGATTGTTCACATGACTCAAAGAAAAACACAAACTGCTTCAATCACCCTACAACAAAGAAAACAACTGTTAATACAAACTAGAACAGTGTTTTTCGAAAAATACGCAAATAAAACAATATAGCTTTAAAAAATCTAAGGAATTTTCAGACACCTGATAGTGTTGTCATCATTTGAATACAGTAAAACTTGGCCTATTAAATGAACTAAGAGCACAAAGACATATTTTGATAGCATCACCAAATAAAATGTATTCAGTCCTCTAGGTAAGGATGCAAAGAGCAAGGCATGTCCCAACCTGTGAGAAGCTCAAAGTTTAATACAATAAACGCACATATCCACAAAAATGAACAATAGTTCCACAGTAAAGGTGTATACTAAGTGGTACCGGGAACCTCAAAAGATTTCTCCGAAGAGGGAGTACACGAGCTGGTTATCACTGGCCGAGCAGGAGTGCCCGACAGGCAGGAGGGGCTTCCGGGCAGCAGGCACAGTGAATACAAGGAGAGGGGTGGAGGAGCAGAGCACACTGCCGTGCTCCGTGAGCAAGGTGCTCAGGAGGAAGGGCAAAGTAGTGGAGTGGGGTCCTTGTCATGCAGGATCGATGCCAAGGCCGGAGTGTGCCCAAACTGCTCAGAGGACAGCAGTTCTGAGTAGGTGCCAGGGTTCCATAGAGCTCCAGGCCCCAGGCTCAGAACCTCACTTCACCTAGCATTTTGCTTTTGTCTACTTTATAGGGTAGACTTCTGTGCCATGCTGTTTGGCTGTTAACACTTTAAAATCTACTTCTCCAGAAGGAATGACAGCCCCTAAAATGTTTCCAGAGAAATGACGGAATAGTGTTGTGTCTTAGACGTTGAAGCAGATTACATTTTCCAAAAAATGGCCATACCAAGCTCACCCACCCAACATGGCCTCCTACAATGTGACCGATGTTCCTCCCATTGTGGGATGGAGTCTATGTTCCCTCCCCTAGTTTTTATCAACAGAGAACAACACAACTGATGCTCTGTGACTTCTGAGGCAAAGCCCTAAAAGATAGCTCATCTTCTACCTTGCTTGCTGAGCACTCCTGTTTGGAGCCCCAAGCTGCAACGTAAACAGTTCAACTGCCCTAAGGCCACCATGCTGGGGGAAGCCCAGCCCAGCCCATGCACAAAAGCCACATGAAGGCACCCTGGGACTCTCTGGAGTGAGATACCTGGCCAGCCCCCAAGTGCTCCAGGCCCCCACTGTTCCGGCTTTAGCTGTGTGACTACAACAGCTCGAGACTCCAAGCCAGAACCACCCAGCCAGGGCCCTCCTGAATTTTTGGCCCAAGAAACCACTGGAGACAATGAAATGATTGCTATTATTTTAAGTCACTAGGTTTTGGGGTGATTTTGTTGGATGGCAATAGTAACTGATACAGAAGAATGCGTCTGGTGACAGCGGGAAACAGTCTGACCAGGAAAGGGACTGGGGCAGGAAGGCCAGCAGAGGGGCTCCACAGCAACAGGGCTCTGACTGTATGGTTGGAAAGCACCAGGAGGGTCAAAGACTTTAAGGGGCAGGACAGACAGAACAAGGTTACTTCCTGAAAATGAGAGGCAGCCCAAAAGTTCTGAGATGACTAAGCTTTCCAGCAGGGACCACCTGCTAGAAGATGATGCCACAGCCTCATTAGCATGTATATGGTTTGAGTGTGCTTTTTTAAAACAGAGTTTGTAATTTCAAGGACAGGCAGGAACTCAAACTGCTAGCATTTCAGAGTAGAAGTCCTGCTTGGCCTGCTCTAGTGACTGATTGGGGCAGATCTGTACTTAATAGCATCTGTCTACACATAAACAACCAACCAAAGGTTCAAGGCCTTTACAGTTTGTTCTCAAGTTCGTCAGGACCTCTACTCGTTTACATTCCCCAAAGGCTTAGCAAATACTTCACAGACAACACAAAGGTAAACTTCACTGGAGCCCAGGCTGATTTATCACAGATTTATGGAGTCTAACTTAACCATAGTTTGCCTTGTATAATCTGTGACCCAACAAGCAACTTTGTTTAAAAGTTGAATCTGTTTTCTGCCATGTGGCCCAGGAACAATTTGTGCTGGGGACTGTTTGGAGCAAGATTCGCTGGCCAGCCCAGTCAACCACTCATCTGTAGTTCACTCTGGAAAACTGCAGTTCGTACTAATAAAAAGAAAGTGTTCCTTCCACTGAATGCCCTCTAACTGAATCTTCTGGGAGGGCCGCAGCGATGACAGCCGCAGATGGAGGGAGAAGGCTCACCAAGCACAAACACAAGCATTCCCTTTGGATGACTTTCCGTTCCCATGGGAAAATCCAATACCCTATGTCCAGTGAATCAAAGCCACAGTGACAGCCCATTTGGCAGATCACATCTCCTCGAACCTTTTGGAGTCAACTGTACATCATCATAGCTGGGTCAATGCCATCTTTTAAAAACTGAGGGAAAACCACTCAACATGAAAGTAACCATTTACAGTACACAACTCAGTGGTTGAGTCTATGTCATTTTGATCACCATGAAAACATATTAGCATTACAAGTCTGTGCCAGGATCACAGACATTTGGATGTGGGTGGATTTCTCAAGTTCATCCCAATCTTACCCCTCATTCCTCATTTTACAGATGAATAATGAAGTTCAGAGGAAGTTTTGCAAGGTCACAGAGTCAGTGGCAAAATCAGCACTTGAACCCGTATCTTCATGTTGAGAGGTTTTCTACTACACCCCATGCTATCTTTCCACTTGATTCAGTCACTGAGCAACTGTGTGAATGATGGGGTAGGCACTGGGCACAGAGAGCTGAGCTGGTCAGACATGGTCCTGGCCCTCAGGGGACTTGTGACCTCAGGAAACAGACTGCCAGAAAATAACAGCAGGAAAGAGGGACAATGCCACAGTACTCTACACACAGTACTCTACACTCCACTGACATGCTAGTTATCCCATTACCACTGACGAGCTGGGCACTCCCCTTCCACTGACTTTTCCAGATACCCAAAGCACCCATCTTCTTTCAATCCTAAAAGATGGTGATTCCTCTAAGATGTTTTACAAGCCCAAACGAGGTCAAAGCATTTCTCTTTGGCTGAGGGATGCCATTAAGCACATATACTCCTGGAACATGGCCCTGTGTCTGCTTCTTAAATTTTTCTGCCTCTCTGTCAGACTGTCAGCTACACTCCTCATCTAACATGGTGCTTCTAATCTACTATGAGTTCTGAAATTAGAAAACTGTTCTTTAAAAAAAAAAAAAAGACTTTGAGAGAAAGAACAAAGTGCAGGTTCATAACATAACTTGGGGATCAGCGTCAGAGTCCCAGTTTGTCAGCACCCTGACACTGTGTGACGGTGGTGGTGGTGGTGGTGGTGGTGGTGGTGTGTGTGTGCATGCGTGCACATGTTTATTCAAGGTTAAGGGTCCACACGTTCATCCTTTTCTCAAAATCAAAGACTCTAAAGGCACAGATGTGATCTCATGATAAAAATTCTTATTCTCCCACTTACCCTGCAGGGTGGGACTAAGCAAGTTGTCACTTAATCCCCTGGAGCCTCAGTTTTTGAAACTTTAAAACACAGGCCTAACAACCCTCTCCACCTTGCTGGGCCACGGAGGATGAGGTAATGTGTCTGGCACCGTGTCTGGTCCATCCTCCAGAAATGGGAGGACTCTCCCAAGTGGAAAGCACAGGGCTTATCTGCTAGGCTGTTCACATAAACGGTGTTGGGTGCTCAAGGGCCCTTTCCTCCCTGATATTTTGCTCATTTGACACAGGTTTTCCATTTAGGCTGCCAGGAGTCTCTAGAAAGGTAGGCGGGGTATTACTTCAGTTTCCAAGTCATTAAGCACCAACAAAGAAGGGCAGACTTCCACAACTCTCACCCCACACAGTGCCTCTGCCCTGTTCACGAGGGAGTGCATGGGACTAATGGCCCCCTAAAGCCAAAATGAGAGGAAGGGAGAATCTTTTGGGCAGAAAACAGAAAGAGCTGACCAAGTTTATATTCGCCCACAAAGATCTTCCCTTCGTGTCTCTGTTCTGTTCTGTACTGTCCCACGTTCAGCTTTCTTTCGGAAGCCCTCTGACCCATCTCTCTAGCCCAGGATGGCACCAAAAAACATTTCCACCCTTTCACCTTGGTGTTCCCAAGCCTATCTGAGGCCATCAAAACCAGACAAATGGGACAGCCCTAGCTGGGTTCCCAAACTACCTCACCTCCCCACCCAGCAATGAGAATTTCCAACATCCTCTCTCCCTGGTGTATTTATACCGGGGCAAAACTTAGCAACCTACATACAGGCTCTGTGTGGAGTACTACAACAGCCATCAGCTGATTTTTCCCTCACACCTCCCTTCAGGGAGTGAAAGATCCTAAATGAATCACGCTCAGGAGGCGGAGCTGTAGTGTGGGTTAGAAAACGGTTCTGGAAAACAGAGTGAACGTTTACGGCCCCACAATCTCTGCAGAACACAGAGCAGTTTCTCTGGTTCCTGGATCAAAGTTTACCTGGTACACTGGGTGGAATGGCAAACATTCTCGAAAGGAGTTAGCAACTGGGGGACGAAGGAGACATGACTGTGCAAGCACACTGTAAATGGGCCGAGCAGAGTCACTGCTCAGCAAAGGGGGGAAGCACGGAGCACAGGTGTACTTGGTGCTCTTCTGCCTCCCAGGTAAGCAGGTGCCCTTTTCCTCCTGCATCTTCCACCCCATCCACCTCACTGATATTTCAGAAAGCGTGCCGATACCTGTCCCATGCCTTGAAACCTGGTTCCCAATCAGCACTCAACCTAAAGGCAACTTCTGCTGCTTTTTATGATTCTGCTGTGCAGAGCAGAGGGGATCTTATGCAGGGAAACACCCAGGTCAGATGACAAAGGACAAATCCGCTGCTTTGGATGCTGCCTGCCAGATTTCTCACACACTAGTCTCAGCTCTGCTAAGGGTGAATGAGCCTTTTATCTTGGGTGTGGCTCCCTCTACCTCTCCAGATTTTCAAACACAGAATCATAGACATATTAACCACCTAATCAGCAACTTCTTTTTAAAATGAAGAAAATTGAGGCCCAGACTTAACAATAACTAAGACTTATCAGATCATTAAATAGCAAATGACCAGGACCTGAAAACAAATTTCTTGATTATACAGTTTAGTGCTTTCCAGCTGCTTACAGTGTAATCATATATCAAAATGTTAAGAATGGAGTTGGATTAAAAAAACAAACACTATTTTAAATAGAATTCTACTAGAATTAACAATGGCATTTTAAAGAATACTTATATATTGTCTATATAATTTTATTTTCCAAATTAATTGTTCTTTATCAAGAATACTAAATATCCAAAATGCAAACAACAAATTTTGAAAGAGAAAGTAAAGAAAGCTAACATTTGCTAAGGGCATACCATAAACCAGGCAGGCATGTGTGGGTTTTGGATGAGCCTCACAACAGTTGGTCCATGAAATGGGCACTATTATCCCAGTTTTACAGATAAGTAAACCATGGCTCAGAAAAGTTAAGTGACTTGTCCCAGATCTTGAGCACTGAATGACAGAGAAGGACACAGAACAAATATGCAGGTCTGCCTTCTCTGACCAAACAGTCCCTAGAGAGTGTTAAACAGCCCAAACTAAAATAAAATTAATTTAAAATGACTTCTAGAGAACAACTTGCTAGCTCACAAAATCAGAAAGGGGCAGTGAGCCTCTTCCCCCAGGCTGGGCAAATTATGGAAAATTCTCTCTACTCCCAAATTCTGAAATCTCCTGTCACCTTGAATTACAGACTCTATTCTCACAAACACTACCACCGACGGGTGGACTTCTCGAAAACACTACAGGCTTTTTTAGACAGTTTCTCTGGTTGATAGTTTCCCAGACCCCTTCAGATGACCTGTAAGGCGCTATTACCTATTGTCTGGTCATTAATGTTTCACAGATGTCTACAGCTGCTGCCTCTGCGTGATCCTGGCTGGTTTCATGTAACAAGTGACTAATCCCTCCACTTTGTCAACTGGTAGTCAGACACATAATTAGGGGCAATCCCGTGACGTCTTCGATGGATGCCATATATGCTGTCCATGTCTACCTTGATGGCACAAGAAATTCAAGAAGCCTTTCACTTAAGTCAAAGAATATGAAAGCAGAGTGTCACCATATTCCAAGTAAGAGTTAAAAATAAAAATAAAAAATTTGGAAAAATCATCATCCACATGTTCACTGACAACGGCTAAGAAAAGTAAACTCCCTTTTTCCTAACAGAAGCCAGTTCACATATGCCTTCCCCCAAACTGAGTTATAAGATGGCCTGGATGAAATCTGTAACATTTGACCATGGGTTAATACCACTCTCACCCTGCACATGGCTTCCAAAGGTATGGGGGAGACCCTGGGTCCCAACTGCAAACAGCGCAAACAGACAAGTCTTGATGGGAAAGCAGCAAGATTTAAAGGATCTGGGGGGGAATAAAGGCTCCATCCATCCAAGTATTTCACCTAGAAGGCAGCAGCGCTGCCTTGTGTCTTATGACCAAAGAGAGCCTTGAGGAAAAGAGCACAGCGTTTATACATTAAGCAAAGCATTTGGCCCATTTCTGTCCTCGGGTCCTGAGCTCCCGTTTCAGATGCCTATGAAGGTGGAAGACTGCACATCTCAGCTTGCTCTCTCCAGCTCAAGGGCCGCTGTGCATTATGGTACTCCACTCCACACTGTCAACCATGGGTGCACAGCAAATACAAAAGACTCCTGCAACAAGCACAGCCCTCGGGCACCCCCAAATATAACACCAAAGCTCTAATAAATGTTGGTGACAGAAAAGCACAATGCAATGTTTACAACCTGTGATAAATTGTAAATCGAACCTAAGACCTGTCACAAACTCCCCCACTTCCAGATGTCAGGACCCACCAGATAGGGAAATGACTAAAAATGAGGTCCTTCTATACCTAAGACCTAACACAAGCCACCTTGCCAGTCTATGGGTGGTAAACAAACAAAAACCACTGAAGTAGGGCAGACAAGGGTTTAAATCCCTCATCTTCCACTGCCTAGCAATGGAGATCTGGACAAGTTCTTCACCTTCCTGAGCCTCAATTCCTTCATCCATTAAGTTGGAATAATAATACCACCTATCTTGCAGTGTTGTTTTCAGGACAACAGCATAAAGTATATGTATGTAAAAATAAAAATAAAAAAACTAGCACAGTTCCTGAAACATATTAAGTGTTCCATAAAAATAGGTGCAGCCCTGGCCAGTTTGGCTCAGAGGTTAGAGCGTCGGCCCATGGACCAAAGCATCATGGGTTCGATTCCCAGTCAAGGGCACGTACCTCAGCTGCAGGTTCAATCCCTGGCCCCAGTCAGGGTCTTACAGGAGGCAAGCAATCGATGTGTCTCTCTCACATGATGTTTCTCTCTCTCTCTCTCTCTCTCTCTCTCTCTCTCCCTCCCTCCCTCCCTCCCTTGCTCCCTCCCACTCTATCTGAAGATAAATGGAAAAATATCCTCGGGTGAGGATTTAAAAAAAAAAGTAGGTATGATCACCATGCTCTTACACAGAGTAGTTCCAGAAGGCACAAGCTTCTAAGGTTCCTCTAGGGAATGAAAACACATACACACCTGCACTTATGTTACCTAAAGGCATGCAAGCGGGAAGCCAAGGCAGAGGCCGACAATCAAATCAAGGCCGCTCCTTTGTGGTTCTTTTGGGCTAAATGAAATGATCTTTACTAGCAAAAGCACTATTCCTCCATCAACAGACAAGTTTCCTTAGAATTAGTGAACATCTTGCCAATGACACATTTTCTCAAGCTCAAAGCTTTCTTTCCTTCCATCTTCAAATGAATGCTGAGTGCTGCGTCTCAAAGTTTGTGCCTGCACTGGCTGGTTTGGCTCAGCAGCTAGAGCATTGGCCTGTGGACCAAAGAGTCAAGGGTTCGATTTCCAGTCAAGGACACGTACCTAGGTTGCAGGTTCGATCCCTGGCCCTGGTCGGGGTTGTGTGGGAGGCAACCAACTGATGTGTCTTTCTCACATTGATGTTCCTGCCTGCCCACTCTATCTAAAAAAATCAATGGAAAAATATCCTTGGGTGAGGATTAACAAAACAAACAAAAAAAAGAGGTTTGTGGCTAAGTAAGGGGCTTAAAGTCCTTCAGTGAGCAAAAAGAATTTTAAAAAGGGAAGCAACAGGTTCCAATTCTAAAATATCTTTTTGATAACTAGGAACTACACCCAAACACTGAACAGTACTGTTATTACCATCTATTACACTACCACCTAAAGCAGGCTGTGCCTAACAATACAACTTCCACTGAGTGGTTACTCCAAGGCAGGCTGAGACCTAATTAAAATGCATTAATATAAATAATAGCTAAAATTTATTAAGGCATTGGTCTAAGAGCTTTATGGGCCAATATCTCCTTTAATCTTAAAAACAATGCTAGGAGGTAAGTACTAGCATTCTGTCAGATGTGGAGGCTGCGACACATGGTGTGGTTTGGTTACATGTGTCATCAGCAGTGGAGGTGGCATTCAAAGGCAGGTCTACAGGACCCCAAAGCCTACACACCTAATCAGTACCCTGTACTGTCTGGCAGCCAGTCCGCTGCTCCCCTTCTTGTCCTAAGAACCACGGCTACCTCTTTGTTTACAAGTCTCCAAAGGAAGAGGAGCTAGTCACTTAGCATCCAGTTTTGCCCAGCTGAGTGGCAGGTGAGAGAGCGGTGTAGCACTCTAGTTAAGGATGCAAGTTTGAGAGGTTGTTTGCATTAAGCTCCTGACTCTACCAGATCCTGGCAGTATGAGCCTGGACACGTTACCAAACTCTACTGACCTCAGATTTCTCAATCTATAAAATGAGAGTAATAAGAGCACATACTTCATACTGTTATTTTAAGGATCAAGTAGGGGTAATCCCTACACAGCCCTTAGCACATACCTGGGACATAGTCATTGCTCCATAAATTTTACATGTTAAGTCAACAGAGAAGAGGAAGGGAAAAAAAAGGTAAAAGGATATAATCTAAAATTTTAAAATAAAGGCCTCTGGCCTTCTGCCAACTCTAGAAAACAGTGCTAGACTTTGTGCACCCGCAGCACGGCGGCGACTGTGAGCACCAGGAAGTCCTCGGGGTCCGCAGAGCCTGCCGGCTCAACTGCTCAATCAAAGGAAGGCTCGACTGGGCTCCGTGATCTGGGCTGGGCCCATTTCAGCACGTACTTCTGCAAAGCAGAAATCCAAGGATGGTATATATAACAATTCTTTACGAATCTGAAGGCTCGCTCAATTTCTCAGAAGTGTTTGCCCATTCCATGGTAGATGAAACTGTTTCCCACCCAGGCCTATATATTCTCTGACTAATGACTGTCATTAATAGCAAAGAGTCCTGTAATATGGGACCTTAAGTCAGTAAGGTCTTCCAGGAATATAAAAAATGTCGCTCTGGTCCTCACAACTTGCTTCTGAGAGCAGGACAGGGAGAAATTCGAGGACATGGTGCTGACCACCTCAAGGCTAGGGTGTCATTACCCTAATCATCTTTGGTTAGTAAGTTCCTCACTTATCTACGTTACAGTCAAAGCCACGCAGTACGCAACAGAGCCTCAGGAGACACCCTTCCCTAAATACGTCTCTGAGTAGGATGCTGCTAATTTCCACTAGAGGAAATAAAGGGTAACATCAATTCTTTCTTGTCTCTTGGTCATGTGAATAAACACAGAATGCAAAATCAGCCAGCCTAAGAAGCTGTGCACTTCTGCACAGTCTGAAAGACTTGATAGGAAATGGAGACTCTCTACCACTGGAAAAGTGATCAGGAACAAAACACAATGGGCAGTGGAACTTACTCCCGGCACTGTCACAGCAAGACACCCTTCTAGTATTCCAAAACTAGCAATGCATGCTCCCCATAGTCCCACCAGCCCAGGGGGAGGGAGTAAGCTGTTTACCAGGGACCTCAGCAGAGCCAGCCTCAAAACTCACTAGTGGGAGAGCTTCATGACACAAAGAGAAAACATCTTTGCTTCAGTTTGCCAATTTTCTTATACTGAGCTCATAAGTTCCATGACCAAAACGAATGAGAGGCACCACAGGAGAGCTTAGAAAAGCAGAGGGGGCTGTTTTGTTAGGCGAGTTCCTCTAACATGAAGGTAGAAATCAATTCACTTTCCCCTCCTAACCCTTGAATCCCAGGAGAACGCCAATGTTTGGATGGCCTACAAATGCTCAGCTTTCCGGCAGTGCCCCGGACAGGGAATTCATCCATCCAAGTATTGTTTTTACCTCCCACCTCCTCCTCCGTCAGGGAGGGGACCGGGCATACGGTTCCGAGGTCGTGCTCCTCACTTAAAGGATCGTGGGAATGCTTACGGAAACACTTGTGACAGTTCTGCCAGCTGGATTTGCTGCTTACTGAGAGGCTGGAGAGCTGGGGAGTGCAGGACCAGACACAGGAGGAGTGGGCCCAGGGAGGCAGAGGTTACACGGTATCATAAAACAAACAAAAATGACCAAGTTGTCCACTTTAAGTATGTGCCACTTACTGTACTTCGATTATACCTCAATAAAGTTACAGAGAAGAGAAAAAGAGAGATGGCCAGTCTCCTACCACCTTAAAAGTGGCCTAAACCTCCGGGAAAGCAGGTTTTAATGAGAAAATTCAATTAGAAAATAAACTTAAGGAAACCCAGAGCAGGCTGAGCGGGAGGAGGAGGCTTTCCCAAATGTCTCTGTGCAAGCAGCACACCAAGGTACTCTGAAAAATGACCACTGAAGCGTCCCACTGCTCTCTGAGGCCATGGGACTCGTCTGAGCTGACATGTGGAACTAGAATCTGAACCCAGATCTCCCTTTCCTGGCTTCCCGCACTGCTTCATTAGTGACACTCTACGTAGGAAGAACCTGCCACATAAGGACTAGGATTTCAGCTCTCAAACACATCGAGTTGTTCAAAGGAGGTAACAGCACAGACATGTGCCCGACTTCCCACCAGAGCTGATGGGCCCTGACTAGCCTTCAAGGTCATCAGCAAGGGCTGCCCCCTCTCTTGCTTTTGGTTTCCCTTATAACCAATAGCGGGCAGATGGACAAAGCTGGGACGTCTTCTGACTGGGGAAAATGGCTTAGCTGATTCTCACAGGAAGATTAAATCCAGAACAAGGGAGCAGGGGTAGGAATCCGTTTCCAATCGATGATGGAAAACAGATTTACTCATCAGCCAGGATTCATTCTTGCAGGATGTAAAAATCAGCGCGTTCCACACAAGACCACAAAAGTTCAGGAGGTATGGAGGGTGGTGGCACATCCTGGAGAAGATGCCTGTGGGAAAGAAGTCTCTGGCCTTGGGCTAGCCCATCAGAGAGCCCAGGAACAGCACGTCTCTTGGCAGGTGTTCCAAACACACCCACACGGGAAGGTGAGAGCAAGCACAGAACTGCCCTATTCACGTAAATGTTCTACGCTGCCGGGAACAGAAGTCACGAAACCACCCTAGCCAACTGCAACCTTTTTCCCGTACAGCACCCCTACACACATCTGCACTCACATGGGAAACAGTGGTATCAGCTAGAAAAGTCTGAGTTACTAAAGAATCACAGAAATTTAGTGACCTCAGAATCCACTTCCCCTTTACAAAAGCCCTAAAGCCTTGGGTCTTTTAGCCTCTGCGTGGTCATTACCAGAGGAGAAAAACTCACCCGGTCCCAGGGCAGCCCATTTTCACACAGCACTGATTGTGGAGTGCTCTTCCTTACACCTTTGACATCTCCCCACCGACTGTCCTCCTGTTCTCTAGAGCCACCCCAAAGATGTGCAAGTTCTTGGCCACACAACATTCCTTCAAATACCAAAAGCAAGCCATCACGTCCTCCCTCACAAGGCAGCTCACCTCCTGGCTAAATACTCAAAGTTCTGCCTGCGTCCGGGCTTCAACACAGTTCTGAGACCACTCACCCTCAGGGTGTTCCTGGGTTTAATTCCACTGACTCAATGGGTGCTTACTACATACCACTCATCTTCAAGCTTATTCCTGTTAGATTCAGCCCTTGGAGTCTGTTGCTGTTTTGTTTGTTCTTGAGAGAATCAAGGTCCTAAAACCTAGTACTTCAGCAGCTTCTCTGGCTGCCTGCATCACATCCTTTACCCAGTAATAAGAAGGCAGGATGGGGCCAGAGCACAACCAGGCAGGGGGTTGCTACCAATTTTGCCAACAGCTGAAGTAAAACATACATGTATTACTGACAAGTCCAATACACTGCTTAGAAAGTACTTCAGGCATAATCATTCAGGAAACGCTTTAATAAAGGATACATTTGTAATGAATATGTGTTAGAAATACATGCTGGGAGAGATGATGTAAAAACAATTTGCTCTCTTATGTAGATTAAGCATTTCTCCTGAAATCCAACCCTGGCAGTTCAGCCAACCTTTCCTCACAGTCCAGCCTAATGCCAAGTGTTCTGGATGGCAACTACTGGATCCAAAGCAGGGAGCCGCCACGTTGCTAGAGTGTGTGGTGTATGTACCAATGAACAGCGTGAGGAGGAAAAGCTGGTTGGCGGCCAAGCTGAGGTCCCCTAAGTGCAGTGACTTAGTCTCTGCTTTGGTATTACTGTGTCCAACTCTACTAATTCACTCTACTTCATTCTTAAGACAGACTATTACATTAAAAACCATGCTTTCCAAGAATAGTTAATGCAATTAGGAAATATACATAATATACAAATGAGCAGGAATGAACACTCTAAAAGAGTGAATCCCAGTTAGTTCGCCCTGCATTTCTTGGCTGCATAGCTTGTGTCCCAGCTACAGCCAGGGGTCTCTCCCCTCCCTGCATTCAGAGGGTAGGGACATGTGGCACACTGGCAGCCTGAGCACACAGGTGTTCGTTTGCTTCAGAACTTTCCTTGGAAATAAAGTGACTGGGAGGTGTACTTAGGAGCCCTACATTTTCTCTGGGACTCAGCTCGGTTGCCCAGCCAGCCCCGGCAGAGAAGCGTTTCAAGGCAGAAAGAGAAGACCCCACTGGCCCGCTGGGAATGGGCAGATCACATTCATTTAATTTCACTGAGCACCGAGCGAGTCTATAAAGAACAAGCCATTGATTGGATGGTGGTGATGGGCATGTTCACCCGTTTTCACAATATACACCCAGTGTGTTACCAACACACTCAGAACCCTATAGAGAACTGCTTCAGACCCTCCCCGGGCTCCAAAGTGGCAGAGGCCATGGTGACAGTGGGTGAGGGGTGGTTTGATGGGGGGTACCCAGAACACAAGAAGGAGAAGGAACAAGCAGCCCCCGGTTGCACAAGGGCACATGAGAAGTATCCACAGGGGCCCTTCAAACTCATCACAGCAGATGTTTTCAGATGCTGGAATTTTAGGAGGCTTTAGCCTTTGAACTTCGTCTGTGATTTCCAATGATAATGGGCAGGCATTATTTTTTAATCATTAAAAAAAGGATAAAGAAGTTTTAAATTGACACTTTTCAAAAACAAAAGCCAGCAATCACACTTGTTTAGATCTCGGTACAGACTGTAGGCGAATTCTATTCTCAGAATGGAGAGACCCAGACTGCTCTTTGAAATTAAACCAGAGGATCTGATTCAAACTAATTTAAGCTAGGGGAGGGTGGATGGGTATAGATGGAAAAAGATAGGCCGTGTTGATAGGTAAATGGGGGCTCATTATGTTATCTGTTTGAAATTTTCCATAAAGATTTTTTAAATTTTAAATCAGCACTCCTTTGCATTAAGCCCCAGCTAAGCCAGGCTCCTGCAGGCTTCAAGGCCTGGGTGAGTCTAATGTTTGTTTACTGGACATTAGGCAACGTTCTCGCACTTGTACTCGGTCCAGGGAAGCTCCTCTAAGGGAAGAGGAGCAAAACGAAACCCTAAATGAAGCTTTGCAGCAGCCAGGTACTTAAAGGACTGAAAAAAACACAGGGTCCTCAAAAATCACCAAAAACCCCTTCAACTTGGAAAGCTTTGCTTTCACTGGTTTCCTATGAAGATGCCACAAGGCACCCTGGATCCTCCAGCTCTGGCTTGTTTGTAGGAAAGTCCCGCTGCTTCTGGTTTAGTCTGGCTGCCTTCTTCTACACATCGTACAAATACAGCGCCTTTGTGCTGCAGGAACCGCCTCTACACCAACTGCCCGGACAGAAGGCTGGGTTACTTGCATTCATTCTCTCAGGGTACAGAGGGTGTAAGCATGCCGATGTCTAGCACCCCACCCAACCCCACAAACACTTGAAATAATTAAACCCTTCTCTACAATGAACATGTCTTTTAAAAAATGATTTTTAAAAATCTATTTCTATTTCAAAATAATTAAGATACTGTAAAAACAGAACCACACCTACTCAGGACCCAGCTGTAAGGAAATGCAAGGTTGCTCAGGTCAATTTCTGATCCAAGGCTGCCTTTAAAAGCTTCATGAGCCCTGCCCGGTTTAGCTCAGCGGTTAGAGCGTCGGCCTGCGGTCCAGAGAGACCTGGGTTCGGTTCCCACTAGGGGCACATACCTCGGTTGCAATTTGTCCCCGGCCCTGGTTGGTTGTTCAGGAGGCAGCCACTCGATGTGTCCCTTTCACGTCGATGTTTCTCTCTCTTTTCCTCTCTCTCCCTCCCACTCTATGTGAACAAAAAATGGAAAAATGTCCTCAGGTGAGAATAAAGTAAGTAAGTAAGTAAGTAAATAAATAAATAAATAAATAAATAAATAAATAAATAAATAAATAAATAAATAAATAAAAGCTTCAGGAGCCACCCACTGATATGGCTCAGTGGACTATGCATCGTCCCATGGACTGAGAGGTCCCAGTTCAATTCCCAGTCAGGGCACAAGCCGGGGTTGTGGGCTCGATCCCCAGTAGGGAGCGTGCAGGAGGCAGGCAATCAATGTTTCTTTCTCAAACTGATGTTTCTATCTCTGTTTCTCTCTCTCTCTCCCTTCTTCTTTCTTTAAAAAAATCAATAAAAAAAGACACAAAACATAAAAGCCTCATGAGCCAAAATTCAAGTCACTCTGACATGAATCCAAGTGCATCCAGGGTGTCTAGCACTTCACAAATGAGGAAACTGAGGTGCAGAGGTTGGGTCACCTGACCAAGACTACAAGGTGGGTATGTGGGGGCTGAAGTGTGGGATGTGTACCAGATATGGCCTTCCTCTTTGAGAAGACACAAACCCCTCTAGGGGAAGTTCATGGTTCCTCCTCTGTGAGGCCAGGGATAAAGCGACAAAAGCTACAGACCCTCTCCACCAAGAAATGCACACACACAAAAAAGTTTGCATAAGGTATTTGGTGGGTTCCCACACCGCGTGATCTCCCAAATGCCTGAGGTTGAAAACCTCTGTTCAGATTTTTGATCAATGATAAACCGTGGCAAGACAGTGTCCATGTGGAAAGGGACATATGTGTAAATGTCCTCACCCTCTCTTCTCCTGAAGTCTGCATGTCCCTCCCCCAGGGCTGCCCTCGTGGTGTTTTCAACACCCCAGAACGGAGGGCTCACAGATGCCTATGCTGCCCCCACCATCAATCACATACCCAAACTAACCTTTACCGAAAAGTAAGGATGAACAAAAAGGGATTATTTCCAGAAAACAGAATAAGACTAGACCTGTCTAGATTATAAATCTAAAGTTTTGCTAAAATAAACTACATCCTGGCTCCTTAGGGTACTGCCGTCTTCACAGGTCCTGGGTGGGCTTTTCCACTCTCCCCTCACCTCACATCTCAACCTGCCACAAAGGAGTCATCTCCGGGAAATCTAGACCTGATCCCAGGGCCAAAGTATACACTTTTGAGAAGCAGGTGAAATTCAGAGATGAAATCTAGAAAGCAATTTTGCAAACAAAAAAAAAGTTTCAAATTGGGAGAAAAATTTTTTTCCATGTACAAATGTCTGGCCCAGAATTCTGCAATGGTCTTACCCACAGCTTTTACACAGACATGCATTTCAGCATTATTTATAGTAGCAAAAAAATACAAACAACCTTAATGCCCAGTATAAGTAAACTACGGCACAGCCATAAGATAAACACTGCACAGTCAGTAACAGGAGCTGGCAAAGGTGTGTTAAGTGAGAAGAGAAAAAGATGTATGTAATGCCAGTAAGAAAAAGCAGGATACAAAATTTAAACTTTGAAAGCTACATTTAAAAAATTTGCTCAAAGACTGAAAAAAAAAGCAAAGTGATTTTTATCCATAAAAGGGGAAATTCTGAGTGTTTTTTTTTTTTATCCTCTTGATACCCTTTTTGCATTTTCCACAAATGAAACATATACCTTTTCCCCTTTCCTTTTTTTCTGATTACAGGCTCTCTGTAACAAATTCAAGCGTCACAGAAACAAGAAGTCCCCCTATGATTCCACCACCCAGGGGTAATGATTCCCCAAAGGTAACTACTAATAATAATGTGGCTCCCGTTCTTCCAGATGTTTTCCAAAAAGCATTCTTTCAGAATCCAATAATTTCCTGAAAAACCAATCCGTATGCCTGGCCACTGTGGCTCAGTGGATTGCACGTTGTCCCATGGACTGAGAGGTCTCAGTTCCATTCCCCGTCAGGGCACATGCATGGGCTGTGGACTCGATCCCCAGTAGGAGGCGTGCTGGAGGCAGCCGATTGATGTTTCTCTCACTGATGGTTCTAGCTCTCTCTCCCTTCCTTTCTCTCAAAAAAAATCAATAAAAACATATTTTTTTAAAAACAGGGAATTTGCCCTGGCCGGTTTGGCTCAGTGGTTAGAGCGTCGGCCCGCAGACCAGAGACCTAGGTTCAGTTCCCGCTAAGGGCACGTACCTCGGTTGCAGTTTGTCCCCGGCTCTGGCTGGGGTCGTGTGGGTGGAAACCAGTCGATGTGTCTCTCTCACATCGATGTTTCTGTCTCTCTCTTCCTCCCTCTCTCCCTCCCACTCTATCTGAAGATAAATGCAAATAAATAAATAAATTTAAAAAACAGGGAATTTTATGACATGTAAATTACAGCTCTGTAAAGCAACTGAAAGTCCCAAACACAACAGTGCCAGGACTCTCGAGGCACTGACAGTGCTGGGCGGCTCAGCCTGGGAGGGTGAGGGAGACAGCCCTGGGCTCTGGCCCTACTTTTCTCAAGACCACTTGGCAAGACCATGTGGTAGGACCAGAGGAAGCTAGCAACCTCTCAGGAATCACTGGACAAGCCACCTGCATGAAGAGGCTCACCACCAGGTAGTGGGGGGTAGGAGGGCAGTTGCAGTGGACACAGGACACAGGAGAGCACTGGCCAGGCTTGCCTCAAAGGCAAGTGGTGGAGTCAGAGCACTGGCCCAGGTGCCCAAACACCTTACAAAGTTCAGGATGCACTGTGGGTAGGAAAACCTAGAATGAGGCTTTCATTCAAAAGAAGCCTTAAAGCCCTGGGTGGTACACTCAAAGGTGAAAAGAAACAGGCCAGAGTTAAAATGAACCACATGACAATAAGCCATCTGGAAGAGAAGGGGAATGGATTAGGCATTACATAAAAAGCACAATGACTACAGAATAGAAAAGCAGTTTGGATTCCTGTAACGATGTAAATGGGTACAATTTTCTTAGAAAGTAATTGGCAATAGTGTATCAAAAGCTTTTAAAGTGTTCACACCCTTCTAGGAATGGAGCCTAAAAAAATCATTCAAATGTATACACAAAGGTGCTCACTATTGTGCTGCAAAAAATTAGAAATACCTCCCCAACAATACAAAAATGATCAAAGAGTTTGTAACCATTACAATGTTTGCACAGTCATTAAAAACATGGAAAAGTTATTTATTTTACATTAAATTACCAAAGTTGGATATAAAATTTTAATCTCAACTGAGATAAAAAATGTCCAAATCCCAGAGAGAAACAATATATGAAAATGTTAACAGTGTTTTCCTTTGAGTAGGATGATTGATTCTTTTTCTCCTTTTATCTATTTTCTCGAACACTCCAAAATTTTTATAAGAGTATTTCTCAATCTCTAAAAAATCTTTCTGCCAATTGGATTTTGTTTACTTTAATCTCTAGGATTTGTACTATGTAACAAGGCTGTACTAAGTAACTAGACATAAAATTCTAATTCTGAATATGCTTTCTTAAATATGACTCTACTGATCAAAAAATGAAAACTCTGCCCTGGTCGGGTAGCTCAGTTGGTTAGAACATCGTCCCAATACGCTAAGGTTGCAGGTACACACAAGAATCAACCAATGAATGCATAAATAAATGGAACTACAAATTGATGTTTCTCCTCCCCTCTTCCTTACCCTTTCTAAAATCAATAAAAAAATAAAAATGACAACTGCCACACACAAGATCGTGGTGGCCTCCAGGAGGTGTGCTACCTCTCCTATCCCTCACTGAATAATCTCTGCTGGGAGCATGTTAATCTCCTATCACCCTTTGGAAGATAACGATTTTGTAGTTGTTTGATGTTGCTTTGTTTTAAGGCGGGAAAGAAAAATACTGATGGCCCTGGCTGGGTAGCTCAGTTAGTTGGAGCGTTGTCCCGTACACCAAAATGGTTTTGGGTTTAATTCCTGGTTGGGGGCGTACAGGAGGCAACTGATCCGTCTCTCTCACATCGATGTTTCTCTTCCTCCCCTCCTTACCCACTCTCTAAAATCAATAAAAAAGACATACCTTCAGGTGAGGAATTAAAAAGAAAAAATATTGATGAAGTTAAAACTTAGCCTACACAGTCACTAGCAGGAATAGACCTAATCCTTGAAGGAACTCAGTATCACCTAGAAGGAAGCTAGAACCACAAGACCTGTGTTGCCTCCCTAAGAGTATTTTGTGGATGCAGCAATCCAGCTAAATGATTTTTAGCTAGCAGGTTCATTTAACAGACATGCCCCAGGGATGCCCAAGTTCAGGATCAGAGCAGTCCAGCCAGAGCTCAGCTGAGAACTGGTGGAGGAGGGCACACTGCTAACTGCGCAGTTCAATACAGCCCCAGGAGCTCTCAAGCCCTCTGCTCCTCTTAGTGGCCTCAACTCGAACGCTGTGCCACTCTAATAAGCTGGTGCCACCTAAACTATTTGCAACTAATTGTAGTTGAAGTAGAAATTTCATTTTATGTTTAAGAACCAACAGATTTGATGTTAGCTCTCTAACTATGATGCTTACACCTGCATTCTAATAAGCTTTCTTCAATGTGGGAAAAAGGGAGACAGAGCTAATAGCGGGCCGCTGTGCAAACTCCTCCACCATGGAGTGGGTGGGGCACATGAGTGCTTCCCTTGTGTGTCTGTGTGTGTGTGAACCTTTTGCAGGGCTAACAGTCAACCTGTCAGCCAATCAAATAAGTGTTAAGGGGCGGGCCGTGGTCCACAGAGATGGGAAGCCAACTAATCTCCAAGGAATCAAGTGTACCAAGGGAGGCAGAGCCTGTTGCTTACACAGCGGGCAGGGCAGTGTGCGAGCGGTATGGAAAGGAATGCTGGGTGGCTCCAAAGGTGAAAGTAAATATCCAGAACGTCGATTTTCTCTTCTGGTACTTTCCACCTGTGAGGGGGTTTTTCCTTCTCAGAGCAGAACTTTTACTCTTGGTTGTAAATCAGTTTGAATGGGCTATCCCCTCCCTTCTCCTTCGCCCTATCAGGTATTTGATTAACATTTTTCTACTTTTATTGCCCCAACGTGAAGAGTGTTTAGAGACTGAAATGAATACATTACTTCACACTCCAGTGACCTCCTTAATCTACAAAGCCCAGAGATAAACACTCCCAAATGTTTCCCTCTCTGAACCAATCAAAACCTGGTGGCAGTTGTGACAATTTGGGCCACAGAAAGATAGTAAGTGTTTTGCCACCTCTTACCTATGATAATTTTGTTTCCTTCATTCAACTGCAAATGATTCACCTTAGAAGTTGCCTGGTGACCTAATCAACTTTACTCCCTAGTTTGCAACAAGTTGTCATTGGGCCAAAATATTTCGGGGGGGGGAGGGGGGGAGACACACACAAATGGATGTTTTCAGTTTCTGTCGGTTTAATCACTGGCCTTGCTCACATCCAGAAACCTCTCCTACCTTGTGCCATGTGGATCCTACTAACTTTGCTACTTACTTTCCCTACTATCTCCCTTCACCATGACAGTTAGTTTCCACCCTGATGGCGTTTAGCCACCTGTTGCTCCTCCTCTTCTGTCAGATCTGACATGCATGTCACCTCTCCAGGTTCTGGGTCACCTCTTTTCAGCTGGCCATGGCCTGAGTGGGAGAACCCTGTATCCTGGAACTATCTGAACACCGGAGGAGATGATGGTTAAAGGCCGAAGAGGTCCAGGGACATTGGAAGATGACATGACACTCGGATGCTGCTTCAGGCTGCCCGGTAACCCCTCCTGACTTCTCCCATCTGGCTTCCATCTGACCTGAACAGCTGGCCAGGTGGTTTTCATTTGCAGATGAAACCCCAGCAGCTCCACGGCCACAAACCTCCTGACCTGGAATTGATGTAAGGCTGACAGGCACAAAGTACACCCGTACTACTGAGCAGGACTAAAAGGCCACACTTCCCAAAGCCAGAACCAGGGGTAAAAGAACAAAATGGGGTCTTGATGCTTGAAAATCTGACCACAGCCAAGGAAAAGAAATACAATTGTCTGACAAGGTGTGAAACAAAGCCTGGCACTAGAAAGGATTCTCACATGTCCTTCAATCTGTGTCACACTGAAGATGCCAGTATATTGGACCTTATCTCCAAGCCACTCGCTAGCACACTCAAGATAATGAAAGAACAGGCAGGTCGTCATTGTGAATTATGTTATGTCTGCGCAATACAACATTACAAAACAGCTAAGATCAGGTTTATAAAGAAAACAGTAATAATATACAAACACAGTGGTTAGGATTATAATAGTTATGCCAGTGAAGGGTTTTCTGTGTGCCAGACACGGCTCTAAGTGCTTGACATGTGTGACTTCATTCAATCCTCCCAACATGCCTACAGGATAGCTTCTATTATTAAACCTATTTCATAGATGAGAAGACTGAGACACAGAGAGGTTAAGAAACGTATCAAAGATCACAAAGCTAGTAAGCAATAGAGCTGGAGTATGAACCCAGAGCCATGTTTTGAACTGCCATGCAATATTGCCACTCATAATAATGTAATAAAGTATAACATAATAACATATGTACATAATGGTATCTATGTATTCATCCACCATAAAATTAAATTATAATAATAAAAGGCCAGAGAGAAATACTCCAACGTAACAAATGTTTTGTCTAAGTAGTAGGATTCAGGTCATTGTTTTTTTTTATACTTTACTAATTTTCTACAATTTACCAAATCAGAGGAGACCGTGACTATCATCATTTTCAAGTCCTTAAAAGAAAGAAAGATATGCAGGGCGCTGGGACTAGGCCAGTAAGTAGCCCCTGGCAGTTCTAATGAAACTTTCACACAAGTTACTTAAATCCCACCACCACCATCACCACACACGTTTCTTAACCTGTGGCATGGGAGTACCACTGCCTAACCTCGGGGATGTGTTAGGATGAAATGAGAGCAGAGGCAGAGCTCCTGGCACAAAATCTGGCATCACAATAACTACATCCTTCCAGAAGTCCCAGACACTATTCACAATAACAACATCCACCCCTTTTTAATGGCCAGCCCACCAGGCATGTAACAACATACTGAGTCAACTCTTTCTAACTACCTGGTGGGCAAAAGGAAGAAAATGAGGTTCAGGAGCTTGTCCAGGGCCACAGTGCCTGGAAGGGGATGACCAGAGATTCAAATCGTTTGTCCAACATCAGGGCCCACACTCCTTCCTCGATCCCTGCCATCCCTACAGACCAAGTACAGGTGAAGATGGTACCACCACCACCATCTTCCTCTTTCCGGGCCACTCCCTTTCTTGTCAACTCTCAGACTCCCTAGGGTTCAGGGAGAAGGGAGCATGCCTCACAGGAAATAATTACAATGTAGCTCTCGTATCTTTGTTCACGTTCTAAACCTGATCCACCTGGTTCAATTATCCCCCAACTGTCCTGAGTCAGTCCAAGTTCATAGACAAACTGATGCTGACAGTCTTGGGGATAAGCTTCAGCCCTCCCTTCCATACATAGGAACAGTCTATTTTCCAGCATTGAATTCAAGAGAAAAGATTGTGACTGCCATCTTGGTATATTTGATTCTAGGTGAGAGAGTGGTAAGGTGGTCTTTAAATATGCACTCTGCCAGTTGTCCCAAACAGGACAAAAAGCTCAACCTCAGGAGGTTCAGCTAGGTAAGCGAAGCATCGCTATGGATTACAGCCTGGACCAGCGGAGAACAAGTGTCCGTCTGCAACACTGGACGCTGGGGCACTTCCAAAGAGGTGCTCTCAGAGGCCACTACCTGTAAGCCACCTCGAAGCAGAACCAAGCTTTGATGATGCAGCCTGACTCACTGGCAGGTGAGCCCTGCTTCAGGCGACCAAACATATGAGCATTCTAGTCTCTCCCCAACCTCCCAAACAGACTTCCTGCAAGGGTGAATCAGAAGAATTTTTCACTTTTTAAAATTTTAAACAAGTTCATCATATGGTCCCTTACTACACAATTCAGCAGTGTTTCTAGAGTCTAAGAGCAAAGGCTACCTTGCCCTGACTGGTTTGGCTCAACAGTTAGAGTGTCGACCCACGGACCGAAGCATCTTGGGTTTGATTCCCAATCAAGGGCACATGCCTGGGTTGCAGGTTTGATCCCCAGCTCTGCTCCATGTGTCTTTCTCACATCGATGTTTCCTTCTCTCTCTCTCTCTCTCTCTCTCTTTCTCTCTCTCTCTCTCTCCCTCCCTCCCTCCCTCCCTCCCTCCTTTCCACTCTATCTAAAAACCAATGGAAAAATATCCTCGGGCGAGGATTAATAAAAAATAAAGGCTACCTTGAAGGGATCCATCCTAAAGTAGGAGGAGGAAGCGCACTTGGAGATGATCAAGGTTCAGCCCATCATTTCACAAACAAGAAAACTGAATCCAGAGAAAGAGAAGCTTGTACAAGAACCCTTGGAAGTTAAAACCTGTAAAAACTATCCTTTTACGCGTGTGCTACGTCAGCTGACATTTAGGCTTGTGTTGGAAAATCTTATACTCCTAAAGGATAAAGGGGCAGGGGAGGAAAAGTATCTAAAATGCAGACACTCACCACGTTTGTTTTGGAAAAGACCAGTCCAGAGTCCACAAAAGGTTATAAAAGACCCCAATGACACCACCACCAATGTTTGTCTTTGGAATAATAGAAAGGGATATTTATTATTTGTAAGAATTATCTCTGCTATTCCATGACTCATTCCTGCATGCTAGGACTGCTCTCATCTGGTGCCAAGGAACAACTGCTAAATTAGAAAGTTTGCAAAAGTTATTATTGCCCGATAAGTGTCACACTGCAGGGCAAACTGATATGCACCAAATCAACTCTGGGGAGGGACTGTTATTGTTCCTCTCATTATTACCAGCTGTTCCCATTTTACTGTAAGGCCTTAACGACATTTTAATCCAAGAACTCATCAACCTCAGGAGTTGAATTGCTCAGAAATGCCCACAGAGTGAGCATGAGTTCTCAAGGACCCTGGCTCAGGAAGGGAGTGGTGGGGGCAGAGGACAGAAACAGGAGAGGAGCAGGGAAAGAAAGACAATGGGTGAGAGAAAAAGAACTTACTGCCACAGATGGCACACAAGAAGCCTTTAAGCGTGGAAGTGCACAATCCTATAACTGGCAAAATAGGAGAACTTTTTTCTTGATCCCAACTAATATGTGGTGGAAGGAAGGAGTGGAACATATAATCACAGATAAAATAACATCACCCTATATGTGTGTAGCACCTAAGAGCCTGCAAAGTGCTTGCACCTTAGTTTCTGGACCCCCAGAGAGAGGGTAAGGTAGATAATACCATCCCCACTAGACAGAAGGGGAAGTAGAGGCTCTGGGCGGTCAGTGCTCCCAGTGTCATATGGCTACTCGGTAACAAGGCTGGGACTATCAAGTGAGCACACTTCTGCACAGGATGGTTTGAACCCAAATCACCTAGTTATTGTTGCTTCCATTTCTCTGGATGACTCAGAAGTACCTAGTACCTATCCAAAACCAACCTCAGGGTTTTCTCCCACCAAAACCTATCAATTGCATGTAGATAATAACTAACATTTACTAAGCATTTCTATGTGCCAGTAGTGATGTTATAAAGCATTTTAATTTACAATTTTATTATTTCTCTCCACCTGCAATACCAACCTTCCCCCCTTGCCAGGCCACCATCAAGTCTCACCTGGTCTACCAGAGTTGTCTTCTGATTGACCCACACCTGCCCCAGCCCCCTCCCTTCTGCACACCTGGGTCAGAGCAAGCTTTTCAAGACTCAAACTTGATCACCCTCTCATTGCTTATGCCTTCAAAGGCTCCTAGGATAAAGACAAAACCCACACTGGAGTCTAGAAAGAAGGTCCCGCCCATCTCTCCATTCTCATTTCTCACCCTGATCTTTGGCCCCACTGTCTTCTTTCACTTCTTTCAGCCCCTCCTATCACTAAGCTCCCTGCCACAGGGTTTTTCACATGCTGTTCCTCTGCCTGGTTTGCCATTCCCTCAGCTCAAGCCTAGCCCTTCCTGACCATCCACATGTCGAACCCCCACTCTGCATCTGGGAGCCATGACCATCTGTGCAGTGTCTCTCTCCTGCAGGCTCCAGCAAGGGTGATGTTCTTCCTGGTCACCTCTGTATCGCCAGGGTCTGGCATGGTATTTAAGTCATGGTCGGGGACAAAGAGAAGGGGCTGTATGCTATCTCCTCATCCTAGACATTCGGGCCTCCCCATCACATGAACAGCAAGGACAGTGAGAGGCCTCGAGGAGGTGTGGGAAGAGCACTGGAAGTGGAGTCAGCACGTCAAAATCAGGAGGCCTGATGGGGACTGTTCCTGTGGGTGAACATGACTCGACTGCAGGTAAACCCCAGGCGCCTTCTGGCTGGAATCAGTACTAGACCTAAGTCCTATGAGTGAACACACCCCAAATCCGTCCACTTCCACTACACCAGCCTCTCTCACTGGACGACCTAACTACTCCCCGCTGCCTCCACGCTAGCCTCTCGCAATTCTGTACCTGCAGAGCAGTTGGAATAACCTTTTTGTAACAGAAGATCACAGTACGCCCCTGCTTAAAACCCGTATGGCTTCTTGCTGCCACAAGAACAAAATCTGATGCACAGGTGTAATCTGGCCCTGCTGACCCTGCAGCCCGAGACAGCGTCTTGTCACTAGCAGACCCTTCTTTCTATTCCTCCACCTCAGGGCCTAGCACCGGCTGGCCCCTCCTCAGACCCTGTGCTGGCTACCTCTCAGCAGTCTCATCTCACCGGGAAGGCCCCATCCCAGGGAACTTCCCTCCTCTCAGGTCCTGGCATATCACCTGCTTTGTTTCTTCATAGCACTTATTGGAAATGCTCGCGTTTACGATCTGTCTCATCCCAACAAAGCAGGGACTTCGTGTCATTCGCCATGTGGGGGAATATTTGCTGAATCAATGCCTGTTACAATGTTAACAGCAAACCATTACTGAGCCCCTCCTGGGAACCAGGCAGCTAAAGAAGCATGAGATACATTAACTCATGCCCCAAACAAGCCTATTCCCATCTTACAGATGAGGAAAGTGAGAAACAAAGGAGAACAACAGGACACGTGGGATTCAAACCCAGGCAGCCAGCTCCAACAGCCGCACTGCTGACCGAGAGATGTGCTACCTCTCATTGCTCTACTGGATTACAGATCTGTCTCCACAGTGCACGGGGACTCCTCAGAGCAGGTACCATATTTAGTGGCACTGGTTTCCCCAGGGTCAGGCTCTCATAGGAGGTCCTGGATAAAAGCTTAGAAATAAAGGAAGGAATCAGGGAAGCCCTGGTGAGGAAAGCTGTATGAAGTACAGGCAAGACTGGCGACCCCTCTTTGTGCATTTACAGTTCACATCCACACTCACAAGGTGGGATGAGGACTGAAGTACTGGCCATAGAAGATGTACCCCCAAAGAGCAAGTCTGTCCTGTAAGGTCACCCACCTATTTTACCCTATAATAGCTACACGCTGATTTTAAAAAAACTATTTTCCACAGGAAGTGAATAACATTTGGAGGGGTTTCCTTATAGCTTTTATTTTAGAAAATTATATACAGTCACTAAGAACTTTATTGTTTCCTATATGTTGCACATAAACACACAATCTTCCTTCAATTCTTTCAACCTTGTGAGACTCACATGCACATCCCAACTGATAAGGAGGCCCAGTGACTTGAGGGAACTTGTCCAAGGCCACACAGCAGCTAGATGGGACAGCCAGGCTGTCTGACTGCAAACTTGCATTCTTTACCACAATGGCAAAAGTTTCAATGCATTTCAGAAAGTTGTCACACTTTTCGCCAAACGACCTAAAAGTACTCATTCAAGGAGTGGAGCTTCGTGGCCGGAAGCAAAGGCAGAACCATTCTGGGGGAAAGGACTGTTCTTTGCAGTAATGTTTAAAGTGCCCCACCACCGCCTAAAGCTCCTCTGGCGAGAAACTGCAGATGTCAGCAGGAACCATGGAGGAAAAAGAGACACTCTTAGTAAAGGGAAGGAGGAGGGGCTAAGTGGGTGAGTTCAAACTGTGAATTCACAGAACCTTACTGAAAAGAGGAAGCCAAACTTGCAGACCAAGCAGCCAGGAAGCAGAGGGCCCAGAGAGGCTGACAGCTCCTCGCCTTGCGGGCCAGTTACAGGGCCTGGTCCAGAGGAAGGAGCAGGCAGGCACCCACGACTGAGGGCAGATGGAGGCAATTAATGCCTCCTGTCCGTGCCCCAGTGAAGAGGAAACAAAGGTAGCCATCTAAGAAATATGAAAAGCCATATTTGTGCTGAGTACATGCTAACGAGAGTGGAGTGTGGTAATGAAAGCACTCAACACCAGCAACTGCTAACCAGGGCGCCTGGGGTCCCAACAGGCTCTGAGCATCAAAGACTCAAGGATAGTCTGTTTCCATTTCTATTTTTTAACTCAATAAATAAACTTTATTCTCTAAAACAAGCCAAGCTGAGAGGACTTCTTTGTGCTACCCAATGGGTCTGCCAAGCAGGTAATGGAGTCCAGACCAGCAGGAAGCCCTCACTGGTCCCCACATATAGTTTGGGACAGTTAGTCTTCGACATACGTGGTTTAATTGATCCTGTAATACATGACAGTTCAGGACAAGTACGACAGCCACAGCACATGCCCTCCTGTCTGCCACAGCCCTGCCACATCCTGGGTCTCTTCTGCCTGGCCAGTTCACTCGTAACATCCACTTGCCACGGTGGGCCTTGGGATTTGCAATCCTGTTCTATAAAAGTCACTGAGTCCCTGGCCGGTTTGGCTCAGCAGTTAGAGCATCAGCCCATGGACCAAAGAATCGTGGGTTCAATTCCGGTCAAGGGCACGTACCTCAGTTGTGGTTTGTCTCCAGCCCTGGTCGGGATCATGCGGGAGGCAACCAATCGATGTGTCCCTCTCACATTGATGTTTCTTTCTCTCCACCTCCCCCCACACACACACACACACACACACTCTATCTGAAGGTATTTGAAAAAATATCCTCGGATGAGGATTAAAAAAAAAGTCACTGAGGAGCTATGGAGAGAGAAGAGCCCCAATGCCCGAATGTGCTGCTCAGCTTAAATCCCTCCCAAAGGGCTGGCAGACTCAGAGGTCCACGGTAACAGTTATGTGTAACACCACAACAAATGCTGCCACCTACTTTCTTTCCAAGCCATGAAGATGTCACAAGTTCCGAGCAAGTTATATACATGAGAAGGCCAATTTCCTGCATCTCATAGGGTTCTTATATGTAAGGCTCATAATCTTAAGAGCAACCAATAATCTGCTATAGTAAATGAAATGTGTTGAAGAGAGAAGAAAAATCTTTGAGACAAACAAAAGAAATACAAAAATAATCTCTGACTACTACTAAAACCTCTCAGAAGAGGGTCAGCTGCAAATCCAAGGCAGGATCAGGTATTCTACAGGGAAAGAACACCCACACACAAGATACATCCCTAGTTTTACCCAGAGGATGGCATACTGTAACATCTTTTCAAGATCTCAGTCTTGAGTTCCCTTAAACATTCATAAATAAATGGCCTTAGGTGGAAAGCAGAACCATCCCTACCCATGCACCACTGCACTGTACAGAAAGAGGGACTCCAGCTCACAGCCCATCCAACCATACGACATCCTCAAACCTTGGGTATTTCACCGGGCTGCCCCCTGGTCTCCTTGGGAAGAGAGAACAGAGCAGTCTAGGATAAGAACTGCTCAGACCACAGAAATAAAAAACGCAACCCAAAGACCACTAACGTTTTAAAGGAAGAAGGATGGACAACTTAGTCTGAAACACAACTTCAGCGAGAGGTGCAAATGCACAGGTCATCTTTGTTCCACTAGGTCACAAGATTGTAAGAAGCACTAACAAGGGTCATAATACTCACCTTAAAGCACTCTTGAGGATTTTCATCCCGGAAATGGAATAATGACCAGCATTCCATGCTATTACTTAGAGATTAGCTCAGTAGGTGGGGGGAGGAGGGAAGGGGTGGCTTAAAGGTTACATTTAACCCCAGAAAGGCAGGAAGTTCCAGCAAAAAGGCTGTCACTCTATCCAAATCTTGTTGGAACTAAAGCACAGCAGGAAAATCAAGCAAACCAAGGGGAATTAGAGCCATTCACAAAGGGAGGGGCCTTGGGATTAATGGACTCTTTAATTTTCGAATTTCCTGAGGTTTATGGCTAATTAGGCCCCTTAACCATACTGTAATGTGATCAAATTTCAGCTGAGTTCACGGAACAGCTGAAGGAAGGAAGAAGATGGCACAGAAATCACCACTGGGCCCAGGGGGACTGCAGACAAGGCCCATAGCACTTGCTTCCTGCCTTGATCTGCACTAATTAGGCGCCCCTAATTCCCCAAACAATGGCTCAGAGGGCACTGTGTAATCCACCGTGCACACTTGGAGAGCTCTGTTCTTACAATACTACTTACTAATCATTCTCTCATTTGGTACAAGCAAATACACACACACACACACACACACACACACACACACACACACACCACTCAAAGGTGGGGAGAAATGACAGTAAGTGAAACTAGCAAACACATATGTAGACAAAAATATTCAAGTTTGTTAACCTACTAATGAAAAATCAGGTACTATTTATAACCTATTATAGTATTAGAAATGAAGGAAGAAAAACACTCAAGGTTGACAAGGAAGCAATAAAAGCATCCTCATATTGTTGGTGGCATTATGACACGGCATGACACTCTGGAAAAACAATTTGGTAATATCTGTCAAGAGGTGTGAAAGCATTCATATTCTGACACAATAATATTACTCCTGGGTCCATCCTACAAAAGAATCCAACTACACAGAAAACTGCTTAAAGGACCATAGTCACTGTGACATTGTGTAGAATGCGAAAAACTGAAAGTAACCTAAAGATGGAACATCAGCCAAACTAATGCTGTGTTCATAATCTTCTCTAAGGAGTACTGAGCAGACACTAAGGAATGATGGACGACTTCTCAGTAATGGGAAGAAGTCTTAGGTCATCTAAATTATTTTTAATAGACTTTACTTTTTAGAGCAGCTTTAGGTTCACAGCAAAATTGAGTGGAAGGTACAGAGAATTTCCATGTAACTCCCACCCTCACTCATGCACAGCCTCCTCTATTATCAATATCCCCCACCAGAGCAGTACATTTGTTACAACTGATGAATCTACTTTTGACACATGATCATCACCTAAAGTACATAGTTTACATTAGGGTTCACTCCTGGTTACATTCTATGGATCTGGACAAATGTATACATAATGGCACGTATCCATCATATACAGAATAGTTTTGCTGCCCTAAAAATTCCCTGTGCTTTGCCTATTCATCCCTCCCTCTCCCCTAGCCTCTGACAACCACTGATCTTTCTGTCCCCATAGTTTTGCCTTTTCCAGAACATCATATATTTGGAATCACACAGTATGTAGCCTTTTCAGATTGCATGTAAGTTTCCCCCATGTCTTTTCATGGTTTGACAGCTTGTTTCTTTTTAGTGCTGAACAATATTCCACTGTCTGGGATGTACCACTGTTTGTTTACCCATTCACCCACTGAGGGGCATCTTGGTTGATTTCAAGTTTGGGCAATTATGAATAAAGCTGCTATAAACATTTGTGTGCAGGTTTTTGTGTGGAAGTTTTCAGCTCATTTGGGTATATACCAACGAGCACAATTGCTGGATCATATGGTAAAATATGTTTAGTTTTCAAAGAAACTGCCAAACTGTCTGCCAAAACGGCTATACCATTTTGCATTCCCACCAGCAAAGAATGCAAGTTCCTGTTGCTCCACATCCTGTTCCGCATTGGGTGTTGTCACGTTCTGGATTTTGGTCATTCTAATAGGTATCTAGTGGTATCTTGTTGTTTGGTCATATGAATCTTTAAAAAGGAAGATAAATTATAGGCTACCTATGATTGTAACTAATGAAAAAACTACATGTATAAAAGACATAAAAAATGAAACTGTGACTAGTGATTTTTTTCCTGCTATAATCCAGACTTCACACAATGAATTATATTAAGTTGAACCATATTAAATTGACAATAATCAACTATTGTGGCCTACGAAAATGGCAATTTTATATGGTTCAACCTTACAGTTCTATAATTAAAATAAATCGTATTTCAAGCGTTCACCGCACTTGTCCTTAATCTGCACTACCACCCACTCTTTGATATAAAGAAACATCCCACACGTGGGAAAACAAGCTGATCAGTCGAAAAGCCAATCTTTAGAATTTTGTAATCCAAAAAAAAAAAAAAAAAAAAACATTATAGAGAGATCCCTCTAAGAGGATGTGAAACAGATGATAGAAAAAACAGCCCATGAAAGTCAGTTCCACCATACTCAGAAGCCCAGTTATGAAAGTGGCAGGCAGACTCTCCTCCCACTATTATGTGGAGATGGCACTTCTATGTTATATATTCAACGAGCAGAAAGTCGTCACCAGGTCAGGAAACCCAGGATGTAAAGTCAGACATTGGAGGTTTTTTTATAAGAGTGTGTGGCGGGGAGCAATTCTGCCCCTTCTGGACTTCCCCTCTCCCTTCTGCCTGTCCTTCCAAAGGCTGCCTCCATCTCCAACCAGGACCCACTTTTTCCATGCCAGTGTCTTAGAGGATGTTTGCTTCCCTTTTCTGGCCTGAGGATAAGGCTAATTTTATTTAACAAAGTCTCCTGATTCCTTGCACCCAGAAAACCAATCTGAAGGACAGAAAAGGCAGATTGAATAACCATCCATTCGTATAGGTGGAACCATTTTTTAAAAATATAAGCATGGCCTGGCCGGTGTGGCTCCGTGGTTGAGCATCGACCCATGCACCAGGAGGTCGCCGGTTCGATTCCCGGTCAGGGCACATGCCCAGGTTTTGGGCCAAATCCCTAGTAGGGGGCATGCAGGAGGCGGCCAATCGATGTTCTCTCTCATAAATATTTCTATCTCTCCCTCTCCCTTCCTCTCTCTCTAAAATCAATAAAGAAAAAAATTTATTTTAAATACAAGCATGAGCCCTGGCAGGTTTGGCTCAGCGGTTAGAGTATCGGCCTGCGGTCCAGAGAGACCCGGGTTCGGTTCCCGCTAGGGGCATGTACCTCGGTTGCGGTTTGTCCCCGGCCCTGGTTGGTTGTGTGGGAGGCAGCCACTCGATGTGTCCCTTTCACGTCGATGTTTCTCTCTCTCTCTCTCTCTCTCTCTCTCTCCCACTCTATATGGAAAAATGTCCTCAGGTGAGGATAAAAAAAAAATAAAAGATAAATAAATATAAGCATGTACATAGAAAATACATCAAATTTTCTGCAGTATTTCTGGGGGTGGAGCTAAGGAGTAGTTTCACTTTCCAAGTGATGTATTTCTATGTTGTTTAAATAGAATAAGTAGTACTTCTGTAGTCAGAAAAACAAGAAGGAAATTATAGTATTTTTAAAAGGAGAATAGGAAAAATGCTTTGATTTACTTCTTTTTTAAACTTCCTACTACTCCTCACTCAGCTTCCCATCCCCTACTTCATAGCTTCCACATGATAGTATTTCTTTATCCAAAAAAAGGGGAGAAAGAACCACACCGTACTTGGAGACCAGCACAAGCTGGGCACTATGCTAGGTGTTTCATCACATCGTGTGCCTTTCTGCGTAGCTAGAGAGGGTACTGCTCTCTCAAAACAGCTGCTGAGGCCAGCTGCAGGCAGCCAAAGTCTCTAGGAAAGGTCCACGAAATGACAGAGTACTGGCCTTGCAGAACCATCTCTGGGGAGGGTACCAGGAGCTGCGTGTCGTATCTCATTTACTCTTCAAAACAACCCCATGAGGTAGGTTACTGAGACTGGCGTCCCTATTTCAAGGATGGGAAAGGTAAGCTCATCATCAGTCAGAATGCGAGCTTCGTGAAGGCAGAGCTTGCTCTGATTCATTGCTGGACCCCAGCACTCAGAACAGCGTGGGTCATGGGAGAGTTTGCAGAACTATTATTATTGGTGGATATGGGAATGAATCCTCACAGGCTCCGAGAGGTGAAGTGACTCGCTCACGGTTGCCCTGCCAGTAAGTTAGTGGTAGAGGCAACTTTTGGGCTCCAAACTTGTGGCACATGGGAACAAGAGAACGTCTTAGAACCATGCCCTGTCTCTGCCTCTCTCCCCCAGCCCACCCCCTTCCCCAGAGACCCCGGCAGAAGCTGAAGTTTGCCTAGCGTGAGCTGAGCATGGGCATCCAGACAGCATTCCAGGAGAAGCGTGTTCAAAGCAGGCCTTTCATGGACATGCATGGAGGAGGACATGAGCTTGCCAGATGAGCTGGCCTCCACCCATGCCACCTGCTCACCTCACTCCTAAACCCTCACAGCCACTGACCCCTGACGTGAGCACTACAGTCAAGTCTATTTTTTTAAAACACCTGATTGAACTTTTACTTAAAATTATAGTTTTAAATGTTCATGAAAACTGATCTATTTTTAATAGCCACTGCATAAACAAAGCTTTAACTGAAGATGAGCTAGAATGAGGCATCCCTGAGTGGGAATTTGAACTCTACAGTTAATTGCAACAAGACTATAGGTAAATTACTTCACCTCACTGAGCCTCAATGTTCTCATCTACAAAACAAAGATAACACCTAGTCTCACTGGAATGAATAAAGATTAAATTATTATATTTAAATGAGATAACGCATTTACTTAATGTCTTGAATACTCTTCCTAGCACACAGGGGTATTCAATAAATAAGTGCTATTAATATTAAAGACAAAAATTATTCAAATGGCTGCACAAGAAAGGGCTTAAAAAAACCCACTTAGTCCAATACCCTCATTACAGATGGGGAAACTGAGGCTCAAGGAGGTATGTAGATAACTTCTGATTATCCACTTACCACAATGTCTTATAAATAGTGGGCACGCACTGAATGTAGTATACAAATAATACCCCGTACAAAATAACATATTCACCTAATCTGCTTAGAAATAGGTCCAACATCTGTAATACTTTCAACAATAAAGATAAATTTTTAAAAAATAAATAAAATAAAATAGGTCCAGCTTAATGGCATTATTCCCTATGACTCTTACCTAGGATAATTTCTCAATGGGAGTCAATATCCATCTGGACCGGTACTGTCCAATACAGTAGCCACTAGCCACATGTGGTTATTTAAATTTAAGTTAATTAAAAGTAAATAAGGCCCTGGCCGGTTTGGCTCAGCGGTTAGAGCGTCGGCCTGCGGTACAGAGAGACCCAGGTTCGGTTCCCGCTAAGGGCATGTACCTCGGTTGCAGTTTGTCCCCGGCCCTGGTTGGTCGTGCGGGTGGCAGCCACTCGATGTGCCTCTTTCACGTCAATGTTTCTCTCTCTCTCTCTCTCTTCCTCTCTCTCCCTCCCACTCTATCTGAACAAAAAATGAAAAAATGTCCTCAGGTGAGGATAAAAAAAAAAAAAAGTAAGATTGAATTCTCACACTAGCCACACTTCAAGTGCTGAAGAGCCGCAAGTGGCTGGCTAATGGCACAGATATAGAACATTTCGCTCACCATGGAACGTTCTAGTGGACAAAAGTGGAGACATCCTTAAACAACATGCAATTTCTGTTCTTAAACAGTGGTTTTAGTTTCCTGAATCCTATTGTCTGCTAATAGCACTACCAGAACACAAGAAGGAAAAGACCTCATAGCCTTCCTTTTTATGCAAACCTGCATATTCTTATTAAAAGGTTTAAAATAGTGTATTATTGGGGAGTGTTGGGGTCTAGAAGACAATGGGGACCAGGGACAGGTAAAAGTAAAAAGAGTTTTAATAAAACGTGTTCTAAGCAAACATATAACTTGTGCCGCTGTCCTCCTCATCAGTAAACTGAACATTCTTCATTCAAAACAGGTCAGAGGCCCACTCACCAAGCCTCACTAACACAGAAGGACCATAAAAGACTGGGTAAGCACCTGTGGTTTTCCAACAAGATGTGACTGGTATACAAGCTAATTTCCTTTACAATTTGTTTCTGATGCCAAAATACTCATGTAACCATACCTAAGTTCAGAACAGTCACACATTCACTCCCTTTAATGGTCCAAAGAGCAAGCAGTTCTGATAGTAGAACATGACCCAGAAAGTGAGCCTCTCTGCCCCCACGCCCACCTCCATCACCTTCTCTGAGGTCCCAGCAGGCTGGCAGCCCCTCCAGGAGCCAGGAGGGCCAAGTGGCACCCTTAGCTCTTGGGATACTAGGACACATGACCAAGTTAAAGATTCCATATGAGTCTTCCCATCTGGCAGTGAGACCCCTTCAAAAAACACAGGGTGCAGAAGCATTTTTATAATATTCCACCCTTTATGTAAAAAAAAGGGAGAGAATAAAATATACAGTTGACCCTTGAACCACGCGGTTTGAACAGCACAAGTTCACTGCCCCTCCCCAAGAGCAAATAATACTCAAAGAAAGAGAGCCAACTGCTGAACTATATAGGTAAAGGCTATATTGTAGGTCAGGTCAAGGTACAGAGAGGGTGCTGAAATGAACAAGAGTAAAATAAGAGACCCGTTCATGTGGCCTCTGTCTCTCTGCCCAGTCTCGTCAAGATCTCCCACCCCTACCTTTTTGGCTCCCAGAGTTTAAATTATTGTTGGTTCCCCTGAATATGCCACATTCTCCTGCACCTGACTTCTGATACATACTGTTCTGTTCTCTCTGCCTGTCATGTCTATATCCATCCCTTGTCCTTCTGACAAACAAGTCCTCTCATCTTGGTTCCAACAAAACACCTCTCCCCTGGGGTCCCACAGCCTCAAATCCCCTCAGCCAGACACCTTTTTCAATGTACCTGCACACACCCCTTACAGCAATTACCTCCCATTCCACAGGTTTTTTTGTCTGACTGTCCTCCATCTGAACGGTCTCCAGTAGATACGAAAAGTATCTTTATCCTAGCCCAAGTGGAGCACATACTACTATTAAATGTTTGTTTGGATAGATGGATGGATGGGTGTGTGGATGGGAGGGCAGACAGATGTGGAAGGCTATGCTAGTCAGAGAAGGCTTGGTGGAGGAGGGGGACAGGATCAGGTCCTAGAAGGCAAGTGGGATAGACACAGGTAAAAAGAAGGCAAGAAGGGAGATGCTGCAAGCTGAGGCCCAGAGACAGAAATAAGACAGACACTAGTGGTCCACAGGTGAGCATCTTTTATATCAACAGTTATATATGTTTATTTCAATGTGTAGTTGCTATTCATGACAACTGATACTGGTTTTCCGCTTATGGTAATGACAGAGTTTCCCTCCTACATAATTTACTTTAGCCCTGGCCAGATAGCTCAGTTGGTTGGAGCATCATCCCATACATCAAAAGGTTGCAGGTTCAATCTCCAGTCAGGGAACGTACAAGAGGCAGCTGATCAATGTTTCTCTCTCACATCGATTTCTCTCTCTCTCTCTCTCTCTCTCTCAAAACATATCCTGGGGTGAGGATTAAAAAACATACATACAGCCCAGCCGGTGTGGCTCAGTGGTTGAGCGTCAACCCATGCACCAAGAGGTGGCCGGTTCGATTTCTGCTCAGGGCACATGCCCAAGTTGTGGGCCAAATCCCCAGTGGGGGGCATGCAGGAGGCAGCCAATTGATGTTCTCTCTCCCTCTCCCTTCCTCTGTCTCTAAAATCAATGAAGAAAAAAAACAAAACATACATGCGTACATACATAAAATAATTCACTTTAAAAAACAGGCAACATAAAGAAAAGTTAATTAATGATTCTGATATGGAGATGGATGTGGCAAAAACCACAAAGGCTAACTTTAGAACAGGAGATTTTTGCAGGAAAGCAAGGAGCTCTCTACGCTCAACCAAAACAGGGAGCCAGATTGAGGAAATGAAGCTTGCTGGGCTGGGAGCACAAGGTCAGATCAAAGGGCCCCGGAGGTCAGCCAGTGAGGCAAAAGGGAAGGCGGCAGGACGGCACTGTGAGAGCAAAGTGACTGGGAAGAATGTGTAGAGAGAAAAAAGCTCCCTTCAGCCAGATAATCCCACCCCTGAGGATTTATCTTAAGAAAGTATCACAAAAGGGAAACACATAGACATACAGTCAGCCCTTGTTTATCGCGGTTAATCAGTTCCAGACTCTACCTTGATAAATGAATTTCCGCGAAGTAGGATTCTTTATTTATATATAGTCGTCCCTCGTCACTTCACACTTCCACTTTCGAGGGACGCGAAGTGGCGAGGGACGACTGTACCTATGTGTGTGTGAGTAAAGACAGACAGATATCCACTGCAACTAACAGAGAAAGGGCTTACAAACTGTCCACTTATTTAATCCTCACAAGAATCCAATGATGCCCGGCCAGTGTGGCTCAGTGAGTGGTTGAGCATCGACCCATGCACCAAGAGGTCGCCAGGTGGATTCCTGGTCAGGGCACATGCCCAGGTTGTGGGCCAAATCCCCAGTGGGGGGGCATGCAGGAGGCAGCCAATCGATGTTCTCTTTCATCGATGTTTCTATCTCTCTCCCTTCCTCTCTCTCTAAAATCAACAAAGAAAAAAAATTTTTTTTAAAGAATCCGATGAGGTAGGTATTCTAATATGAACATTTTACAGAGCTATGAGAACTCAGCTTTATTCAACAAACCTTTTCCACATTGCTCCACAGTCTTCATATTTCACATTTTAAGGCTGCAATACATCCCATTGCATTGATGTACCATCATTTTTCCACCTACTGGTGAACATCCACTTTCTCAGTGGATATTTGCTACTGCGATTCATGTTTCCTAGGTACATTATAACAAAATAGAAGCTATAGATTAAAGGGACCTGGGATTGAATCCGGACCTGGTGCTACTCAGAGTACTGGCTTTCTGGACTGGGCAACCCAACTGCCAGGAAGCTCCTTCACAATGTCACACTGGAAAGCGGTCTTTCCGTGCATCACTGGAGAAGCACGTTCAAAGATGTTTTCAAATGGGCCTCAGTTTATGTGGCAGATAAGACATTGGCCTACTTCAGAGCAGAGTCCAGATTCTAAAGTGTTAGGCACAGGACCCTTATCCCAGTTGACTGATTTACTGTGGGATCTGGACAAGCCACAGGCCCTGTTTGAGCAGCAAAATTCCATGACACAACAGAGGTCAAAGGCATAAGGTTTAAAGTCAGAGCAGCTGGCTCTGTGACTTATTAGCAATTTACCTAAGTTTCTAATTTATATAATTTATAATTTATATAAAGTCACAGGATTCTAAATTCATAAGCTCCCGTGCTAGAATTCTAGGAACTATACTAAAAACACCGTAGTCCCCGCTTATCCACAGTTTCACTTTCTGTGGTTTCAGTTACCTGCAGTCAACCATGGTCCAAAAATATTGAATGGAAAAGTCCAGAGATAAACAATCCATAAAGTTTAAATGCCATGCTGTTCTGAGTAGTGTGATGAAATCTCCGATGACCGCTCCATCTGCTTGGACGTGAATCACCCCTTTGTCCAGCATCTCCGCAGGTATATGCTACCTGCCCATTAGTCACTTAGTAGCCACCTCAGTTATCAGATCGACTGTCAAGGTATCGCAGTGCTTGTGTTCAGGTCACCCTTGTTTTACTTAATAATGGCCCCCAAAGTGCAAGAATAGTGATGCTAGCAATTCGGATATGCCGAGAGAAGCCACAAAGCATTTCCTTTAAGTGAAAAGGTATGTACAGGGTGGGGCAAAAGTAGGTTTACAGTTGTTCATATGGAAAATAATACAATAATTCATAAATACCAGCCCTGGTTTCACACACCCACTGGAAGTCTTGGAATGTATCCCCCCGGAAGGGGAGACTACTGTAGGATAATGCGTGTACAGTGCCAACTAACGTATGTAGTAATGGGTGCTACTGCCTTCCTTTCCTTACAAACTCTGAGGGCCTAATGAATGCTTCAGGTGGTTTGGAATCTGGTTGCACTTGTTCCAACATACAGACCATCACCTGAGGCTTGGAAATAATGTTTCCTTTCCTTAGAGAATCTGGCATGCAATGGAACTCAACTCACAGAACTTTTTTTGTTAATCTAATGCCTCACAAAGCACTCTGAGCACATCCCAGAAAGGTCCAACACTATTTATGTGTCCATGTTCTGCCAGTTAGTCACATGATGGGAGGGCCCTTCCTTAGGGATCATGGCAACCAGTTCTTGTCTGTTATCTCAAGAAATGCTTCCTCAACAACCAATATGTACCAAACAGATACCGTGGAACCAAAATAAAAGCAGGATCCTGGGGGAAATTCCCACAATGCTTCTCTGTGCTCTCCACATGGAATTGAGCAAGCTCAGAAACCATAGTCCATCAACATGGGGAGAATAGAAAAACAAACAAACAACACTATACAGCCAGTTTTATCTGTAGGCAAAGGACAAGGGAATTCTAGCCATCAGATAAATGTCTGGAGGAAGTTATTTAAAGAAAGGAATGAAGAACTCAATGTAGTTAAGGAAATGTGAAGGCTGAACCCATTTCCCAGGAACCTCACCTACTGACAAATAAGATGAAAAGTAATACAGACTGCCATGAACTTAGGACGTGGAGATCCTGCCCATCTTGTGAGCAGGTGTTGACATGCACAGCCTAGTGCTCCAAGCTCTCTAGGTCAAAAACCTGTGTGTGTGGCTGCACCTCTTGGGGTTGGACTAATTGGTTTTCTGTTGGCTATGTAGGTAAGCCGCTAACTATGGCACCTCTGCTTATTTCTGGCCCCAGCTGCAAGTGTGACACATCTAGGGCATGGAGTAAGTTGGTCCCGAGTTCGAATACTAGCACGGTCACTGACAATCATTATCCCCAGACTATGCTCATTATTTCAGAGTTCACCTGGATGTACAGAGAGAAGAGGAGGCAGGGCAGAGGAGAAAAAAGGCTACAGTACTCAGGGCCTCAAAAGTGAATCCAAACCCTGACTATGGGTTAGAAGTTACTATGTGGGAAATGAGGCTCCCTTTTAAATGAGAAGCTGCAAGCCCATTCTTGACACATTTTAACACGGGCTCCAAGTCATCAAAGCAAAACTAGGGGCAGCCACTTAACAAATAGTCTGCTTTGAGCTGCAAGCGTTTAAAAAAATGTGACAGAACATTTGTTAGAACCATCAACATAAAGCACTTTCCTCTGTACATAAAACGACATCCTTGGACCAGCCTCCAGTGTGTATTAAGGGCTTGAGTTTGGGATCAGAAGGACCAGTTTAAAGGCCACCTCTGCCCCTTACTAGTTGTGTGACCTTGTACAAGATACCTCTGAATTTCTTAGGCCTGCAATTCCACATCTGCAATATGGGGGCATGACCAGGGCTATGGTAGATCCCACGAGATGGTGTCTGTAGTGTTCATCACACGTGGGCTGGCACAGTTCAAGTCCCCTTGCGTGATAAATCCTCTAAGCATATGTGCAGTGGCCCAAGAGCAACCACCCTAGAAGCCAGAAAGTCAGGGCCTTTCCTTAGAGTGATCATTACATCTACATTTTTTTTTTTTTAAATCCTCACCTGAGGACATTTTCATTTTTTGTTCAGATAGAGTGGGAGGGAGAGAGAGAAGAGAGAGAGAGAGAGAGAGAAACATCGACGTGAAAGGGACACATCGAGTGGCTGCCACCCGCACGACCAACCAGGGCCGGGGACAAACCGCAACCGAGGTACATGCCCTTAGCGGGAACCGAACCCGGGTCTCTCTGTACCGCAGGCCGACGCTCTAACCGCTGAGCCAAACCGGCCAGGGCTACATTTTATATTTATGGTAGTCCTTACTACAAGAATTTTTTTAGATTCAATCTAATTTTCTTCCCTGTGGAATGGTGCTCATTTGCATGAAAAAAATGATGAAATTCCTACAGATAATAATGAGCCTGCATTAAGTGCCCACATAGGAGGCCTGAGTTACAGCACTTCATGTACATTATTCCTATTTAATCCTCTCAACTACCTTGTGAAGAGGAGGATATTATGCCCACTTTACTGATCAGGAAGTTGAGGCCGAGAGAGATGATGTAACTAGTTCAAGCTCACACAGTCACAGTGGGATTCAGATCCAGGAGTCTCTTTCCACTATACTATATCAGGTTGCCTTCCAACAATATTTTTTAAACCATTTCCTTTATCTTGCCTCCTTCATATTCCCCTGAACCTCAATACTCTACATGCCTTAAAATCAAACACACGCCCTTAAAATAATACATTAAACCCCTGAGGCAGCAAAATCTTGCAGGTCTCAGGCAGTTCACAAAGAGTACCTGTGACAACTTGCCACCTTCAGAAAAAAAGAGAAAATGGATCAGAAAATACACACAGGACCTGGGGGCTGGGGGTTGAGCTGAGGGTCATTGATTAGCACCATGCCCTGCTCCCCTCAAAGGCGCTGGGTACCAAAAGTAACTGGCACTCCAGGGTTGGCCACTCATGCCAAGAAAAAGAAAATTAAGCCATTTTCCAGAAGAGTGACTTTTATTATAACCTGGAACAAAAGCGTCATTTCAAACAACTTGTTCACGGAGAGGCAGGTGTGTGCTCTTCAAGGCCCATAACCAACAAGGCTTTCTACTGAGCTGTGGAAAAAGCAATTCCTCCTCTGCGAGATAAAGCATCGACACAATGTCCAAAAGCCCTCCAACAGTTTCCACATCTGAAGTCTCTTTCAGCTCTCATAACATGCTAAGAGTCCATGCCACTGATAATCACATAACATTATTACTGATGTTAATAATAGTAGTTAATGTTACCATGTGTCTGGATTTACATGTATTCACTCATTTAATCCTCATAAAATCCATCAGAAATAGATACTTTTATTCTCACCACTTTACTGTTAGACAAGGAAACAGGCAGAGAGTGAAGGAAGCTGCCTGGGTCTGCAGGCTTGGACCTGAACTCTGGCAGTCTGGCTCCAGAACCTGCCCTTCATTGCCCCTGGACTCTGGAATCAAAATAGTCTAGGCCCTGGCCAGCTTGGCTCCGTGTTTAGAGCATCAGCCCTTAGACCAAAGGGTTGTGGGTTCGATTCCTGGTCAAGAGCACGTACCTGGGTTACAGGTTCGATCCCCAGCCCTGGTTGGGGTTGTGCGGTAAGCAACCAATCAATCTCACACTGATCTTTCACATCAATGTCCCTCCCTCCCTCCCTCTCTCCCTGCCTCCCACTCTATCAAAAAACAAACAAAAAAACTGCCTAGGATCTTTCAGAAGCTCCCAGGATGGCCAGTTGGGTGACTTTAGGCCAAGTGACAAGTGACCAGTGCCCACCATGTATAGAGCCACCAGTGAATGCCAGTGCAGTTAGGATCACTGTTCCCCCTAAGCCCTGATCCCGCCCCTGCCAGCACCTCCAGACAGTCTTCAATGCCAGAGTGGCCTGAACAGATGCAGAATGTGCTGACCTCATCTCGGAGACAGACCCCGGCTCAGCTCCTTCCATTCCTGTCCTTCCCACCTGAAGTGACACTGACTGACAGAATTAACATTAACTACTTGAGAAGCCACATTTGGCCGAGGGCTCAAGTCCAAAGGGAGATCTGGACACTGCTAGAATGTCTCACACCCAGACCACCCCGCCCTAGTGTTTAGTCTGTTTTAGGCTGAACTGCATGAAATGCTGACATGCAACTATTTCTAATGTAGGAAAACAGCAATTTCATGTGGTTCAAGCTAATGGGGGAGGAGCCCTTACATTTATTAAGGACCTTCTAGACATTCATTCATTCAACAACCAACAGCTGTCAATAAGGGGCTGTCACAATGACAAGGATATGCACAAAGAACTGTGGTGCCCAGAAGGCACACCCCTACCAATGGCAGCCTAAGACATATCTAACACTTGAAGATTTAGCAGGTTTCTTTCTAAAAAGAGATCACAGCTCAGAGAGTTCCAGCTGCTTTCAACTACATGAACCAAAAAAAACTTTAATTTCTAACCTAAACCCAGACTTTGGCCACTGCAGTCGGACCTATAGGTGAACCTGTCTGGACCTCAGCTCCCTCATCCATAAAATAAGTGTCCTGGTGAGTCCGTACACATGAGAGGCAGGCCAGCAGAGTTGACTAAGCATGAGCTTTTGAGTGGGATGGACCTAGCTCTGCCAATTAGCTGCCACTAACTAGCTGAGGGCCCTTAGGCAAGTCACTGAACCTTTCCGAGACTCAGTTTCCTGAACTACACAATGAGGAAACAGCTTCATCGGGTTGGAGTTGAGAGAGTTAGAGATAGTGACTGTAAGTATCCAGGAGAGACACTGGCAGAAGGCAGGTGGTACTGCTGTGACTAACAGAATCCAGGAGGGACTACTTAATAACTTAAGGATGAAAACTGGTATCTCGGGGCACCTCCAATTTCTGGTCATGAGTGCACTCCTTAATACCAAGTCAACGACATCAAAACTCAGGACTATCGGGGGTTCACGCCCACTATGGCTGAAAGAGATTTCAAGACGGAGCTGTCTGGAGGAGGATACACAAGGAAGCAAGGACAGTGCACTTCAGAAATTCTCAACAGCGCCAAGAATCTAAGTGGCCAAGCCTGGGTTCCTCAGTGACCGGTCCACATCCAGCCCCAGGGACCACACACTGACCAGAAGGTCACCAGCAAGCTATGCTCACCAGAAAAGCAAAGGCTGATAAAAACCAAGCCAGAGATGAGACAGGGAAATACTCAAGAGCAGCTCCTCCAGTGGCCACAGGGGCCTGAAATCAGACTTTACTGGGAGTGTGCGGTGGATAAAAACTCCTCCTCTCAGTTTCCTAGCACAAAATTGCATGCTGGAAGCCTGTCCAAGTGAAGCCAGGTATATCCTATCAAGGCCAAAGCCTCATAATGGAGAGCCTTGAGTAGCAGTACCAGATGTGAGCAATCCAGACCCAAACTCTAGGTCTACCGATCACAGCTATGACTGAGAAGGGAAGAGGGCATTTGGCATCACCAGGAAATGCTCAATGCCAACAGAAGGCTACTCGCTATTCATATACCCCAGAAGAAAGGTACATGAAAAAGCATCTTTTCGTGACCTTAATTTTTTTTTTTTAAATCCTCACCCGAGGATATTTTTCCACTTTTCTTTAGATAGAGTAACAGGGAGGGAGAGAGAAACACGGATGTGAGACACACACAGTGACTTGCTGCCTCTCGCAGGACCCTGACCAGGGCCAGGGATCAACCGCAACCGAGGTATGTGCCCTACACCAGAATTGAACCCACGACTCATGGTCCGCCGGCCAACTCTCTAACCACTGAGCCAAACCAGCCAGGGCTGACCTTAATATATATATATATATATATATATATATATATATTTTTTTTTTAATCCTCACCCGAGGACATTTTTCCACTTTTTTTGTTCAGATAGAGTGGGAGGAAGAGAGAGGAAGAGAGAGAGAGAGAGAGAGAGAGAGAGAGAGAGAGAGAGAGAGAAACATCGACGTGAAAGGGACACATCGGGTGGCTGCCTCTCGCACGACCCACCAGGGACCGGGGACAAACTGCAACCGAGGTACGCGCCCTTAGCGGGAACCGAACCCAGGTCTCTCTGGACCGCAGGCTGACACTCTAACTGCTGAGCCAAACCGGCCAGGGCTGACCTTAATATTTTTAATTAAAGACAGTTCACTTGGTAAATATAATGAGTCCTCTGCCTAAATCTTCTTATGGAAACCTCTGAGGCAGTAAGTACAAATAATGTTAAACAACAATGGCTTCAGATCAGATTCTAACTCAGAAGGGTCATGCTGAATTGAGTGCTAAAAGAGGAAGCTTCAGCCTTGGTCAGTGTGGCTCAGTGGTAGGGCGTCATCCCATGCACCTAAAGTTTTCAGGTTCTATTCCCAGTCAGGGCACAAGCCTGGGTTGCAGGCTCAATGCCAGGTAGGGGGTGTTCAGGAGGCAGCTGATTGATGTTTTGCTCTCACATGGATGTTTCTCTCTCTCCCTCTCCCTTCTTCACTCTCAAAAAATCAATAAAGATATATTTTTTAAAAGAGGAAGCTTCACAGAGCTGTATAAGCAGTGGCTGGAGAAGTTCAGGGTCTGAGCCAGTGGTTACAACTGCTTGTCATCTGGTCATCTGCAGTGTGGTAAGAACTTTTCAGCCAGAAAACACTGGGTTGGAAACCCTTAAGATTGCCACCCATAGGCAAGGGACTCTACCTCTTTGGGGGTTTCAGCAGAACAAGGGGCTACCACTTGCCTTCCAGGTTGGCTGGGAGGTTAGATGAAACACCACCTATGAACCATCCATATTGACAAAATAATAATAAATGACCAAACACTCCTGCTGTACTTACAAAGTGCCACTTTTCACACATAAAGTCACTTAATCCTCAAAATAACCCATATAAGGCAAGTGGATGGTAACCACAAGGGTTGTTGTCTTGGAAGAAATACAACTACTGGACTGGACATTTATCACTAGAAAGTTGTAGGTGAAGGCTTCTTTTCACAGGTTTCCAGAGATGTTGGAACAGGAGGGGCAGGGGAAAGGAAAGGTGAACAGGCCCCCAACCCACTTGTGACATGGACTTCCACCACCATGGTTCTGCACTCATGCCCAAGATGGTCAGAATCTCAGATTTACCTGCTCCCATCTGCCTCCTCCATTTAACATTAAGGCTCACGTTCTAACAGGCCTATCTGACTGCTCAGAGCATCCATGAATGAATGACCTAATGGAAAAAACACTAGCAGTAGAAGTGCCTGGTGTCCAGAGCACAAGCTCCAGAGTCACTACCCAGGAAGGACTTGGGTTTTCCTCGCCTGTGTACTGAGAGTGATGTGAGAACCTGATTCACAGGGTTGCTTTGGGTATTAAAAAGTACTCCGTTAAAAAGAGCTCCTGTCACTGTTACAGGCACCATGCAGCCCCTCCACCCTGCAGCTCTGGTCTCTGTCCCCCTCAGCAGACTGGGCGGCTTAGGTGTCTGTTTGCCCAATGCCGTGCAAATTGAGCAGAACTTGGCACCATGGCAGACACAGAATGGCTGCACGGATAGATCACTGGGTTATCTAGACTGAAATCCCCAGTCAGTTGTTAATAGGATATCAAGGCTTTGCAGACACCACTATCTAGGATTTAAACTGACCAGAAATAGTTGCTGGGTCAATGATAAACCATCCTATCAGAATGCCTTCACAGGGGAGCTCTGGGGACAGAAGCATTGCCCTCAGCCCCAGAGGTGGTAAATCATGACATCTCACTCTGCTGTCCTATCTTTCTCAACCATTCCTTCCTTTCCATACCCACAGCCACACAGTGGCAGGGATCTTCATAGCCCCACAGTTGATGTTTGCAAAATGCGTCTTTGACTTCCCGGGTCCTTCCTCCACACCACACCCAGATGGCTCTTCCTAAAATACCGCTACTCTGCCAGCCTCCTCAAATTTCTACCTGCCCTGTCAAAAATCTAACTGGCTCCATACTGTCTCAGATCAAATGCAAACTCCTTAGCTTATCAACTCAGGCACTCCACAACCCACTCCCCAGACTGAGGCACCCACACTCGCTGCTCTGTCTACTCCGTGGCTGGTCCTCAAATTCACAAGGCTGACCATGCCCCTGACCTTTGTTCCAGGCCCCTGCCTAGAATGGCCTCCTCCCTACTGCACCCCACCCCATCCTCTCTGCCAGGGCAAAGTCTCCCCAGGCTTCCCACAGAGTGTAGGCTGGAGTGGTCTGCAGGGCTCCCTGGAGGAGGTGGAATGCAAATCTTTTCTATTAACACTTCCTTCCTGCTGCACTTAACTTTTTGGATGCATCTTGCCTCCCATTCCGGATTAGAGGACTGGGATGATGGCTTCTATTTGTGTTCCTTACTTTATGGAAAGCAGAATAAGGCAAATAATAATCACAGCTACCACTTACTGTGTGCTAAGCACCAGATTAAGTACATTACACACGTCATTTCTTTCTCCTGATATCCCTATAAAATGTTATCCTCAAAAAAACTCAGGCCCTGGCCACGTAACTCATTTGGTTAGAGTGTCATCCCTATATGCCAAGGTTGCAGGTTCAATCCCTAGTCAGGGCACATACAAGAAACTAACGAATGCATAAATAGGTGGAACAACAAATCGATGTTTCTCTCTCTCCTCTCCATAAAAAAAAAAAAAAAAAAATTAAAAATTAAAAAACTGAGGTGGAGGGATATTAGAATCCTCACTCAGATCACATACTAAGTGGCAAAGACAGGACTCCAACCCAATCTGCCAAACCCACGTTCTGTGGAGCAGGCAGCAAACATAACGCAGCCACCTCTCCGCTCACACCACTCATTCACTCAGTGCTTATGAAGCACATACCAAGCGCCAGGCGGCCAGTGCAAGGTGTGGAGCAGTTAGTGAGAACCACACAGAAGAGGTCCCTGCTCTCACGGAGCTCACATGTGCTGTCCCCAGTCCTGACACTCCTCTTCCAAGCCTGGGGGCTCCACCAGGCATCAGACCTGAGACCCAGCATCAGGTGGTGTCAAGGACACAGAGAGCCTTTTCTTCTATGGTGAAATAGAGCCTCAGGCTCCATTAGGGAAGGTCTTCATTCAAGGCACAGCCCAAAGCCAAGCAAACTTCAAACAAGCCTTCAGCAGGCAGTAAGGAGTGGAGGAAAGGGGTCTAGCTCTGGAGTCAGTAAACCCAGTTCCTCCACTTAGTAGTTACAGAGGGACTAACCACATCCTTTGAACCTCATCTATAAAATGGTGATGATGATGATGATAATAATAATAATAATGAGTACTTACATAATTATGCGCCAGATGTTGTTTGAAGCACTTGACATGCATTATTATCTCATTTAATCCTCACAAAAGCCTTATTAGGAGGCACTGTTATTATCCCAAGGCAGTCAGTCTGGCTCCTAAATCCTAACTTCTTAAATTATGCTGCCTCCCTCCTAAGGCTGAACCCTCCTGGTGGGGCTGTTGCAGGAGGATACATCAGGCTAAAGCTCCCAGTGCAGTGCACGGCACATGGCCGGTGCTGTATAAACATCAAGTCTCCACCTCCTTACACTGAAACATTAATCTGTAAAGGCTCAGGTTTGGAAATGGCATTGCTCTAGCTGGTCCTGATACAGGTGATCTTGCAACTGCACCCTTTGGGCTACTGCATCCCACTCTCCCTGGTGGGATCTACTGCAAGGAGAAATGGGACAAAATCCTGTACCTACGGCCCCACTGCTCACTGTTTCTGAGAACCAAAGTGAGTGTCCAGACAGGTGTCAGGTGGACCTAGATCTGAGTTCCAGGTCTGCCATTCACACTGGTCAATCAACTTCTCACTGAAGCTTCAGGTTCCTTGTAAGTAAAACGGAGGATAGGTATAACCTAAGTCACGTTTCTGGTTCACAATAAACCCTCAGTCAATGGTAGCTACCCAGGTTCAAAGGGCAGGACTTCCGTGGCACAAGGTTACGTTCCTGGGTTGGGAGAGCTTCTGGTCTGCAGAGGAACAGACAATGTGCAGAGACGAGAGCAGGCACCCTCCAAAAGGTCTGGGAGTGAAGCCTGGGGTGAGCCCCAACTTTCTCTTACGTCTCCTGCCGTATCTCACACAAATGTGCTTGCAATTATATTCAACAAGGCTCTTCCTCCTTAGACTTTAGGCACATTAAACATGCCCCTTGCCCTGGCCGGTTTGGCTCAGCGGTTAGAGCGTCAGCCTGCGGTCCAGAGAAACATGCCCCTTTCATTTCCCCAATAATGTAAGCTGTGAGGGTGCAGTCTCTTGCCTATCTTGCTCATCACTATGTCCTCAGCACATAAAGCAGCACAGAGAAGGCAGTATGTTAGTGAATTATGTTATCCTATAGCTTCAGATAGCCCCCAACACACTTCTGCATTTGCCTAACCTGTATTTGCCTAACAGCAAACATTTCCCCAATTGGGAAACAGGAGTCTCAATGGTTGATGTACCTCCCCAGCCACTTCTCTGTGCTGTCAGCTGTCCTCTTTTCTTCCCCACAGAATATAAAAGAAATACAGTCGGCCCTCGTTTATCATGGTTAATCAGTTCCAGACTCTACCACGATAAATGAATTTCCGCGAGGTAGGATTCTTTATTTATATATAGTCGTCCCTCGCCACTTCGCCCGAAAAACCCGCGATAGAGTGAAGCTGCGAAAGTAGAAGCGCAAAGTGGTGAAGAACGACTGTATAGGACTTCTGAGTTATAAACAGAAATATCTGCTTTCGAATGTATGATTTATTATCTCCTTAATCTCAAGCTATCGGATGTTGGCTACTTTTTCAAGCATTCCACCAAAGAGGCTAGTTGGATTTAAATGAACAGGGCGGTATATACATGAGGGATCGGAGGTGAGCCATGTATCTCACCCACACCAGGAGACCAGCCAAGACACATTAGTGTTAACTATATTGTTTCACCTTGTAACAATATGACAGGCATCACCTATCAGCTCCTGTCAGGCAAAACCATCTGTTAGTTGGAGAGCCAACTCTTGAGGGGGCCTCACCTGTCCCCTGCAACAGTCCCACCACCAGCACGACTCATAACTCTAAGTTAGAATAATAATTCCTTAGTTAGAAGCTAGAGTTGTGTAAGGAAAAATGCTTTAAACTGTAAAGCACAGACAGCGGTAAGATTATTACCTGCTAAGGAAATGCATATGAATTCCTTGCCTATGCATTCTCAACTGATGCCAACAAAAATCATGGAATTTACTCCAAAGTCTAATGCATTTTAGATTCTCAAACTGCTATTTCCCTCCACGGATAACTGAGATCTAGATGTTTTTTCTACCATCGAACCTACTGAAAATAAAAACCAGTGTTCTTAATTCATTTACCTACGCTGCAACCCCACACCACCACATCTGGCCTACCCCAACTGTCTACACAGTTTATTAGTCAGAGTATTCTGGTAGGGGATAAATTTGACAATAAGCAGTCAGAAATTACTTATCAACCCAGGGGATACTAAGAACAAGTTATTGAGAGAATAAGTATGAACTCCAAGAGACTAAGTTCATGAACCCCAAAAAGAGCACTCCATCCAAGCCACCTGCTTCAATGCCAGGTGCTCCTAGGCCCCAGGGATACAGCCATGGAAAGTACAAGACAAAAATCCCTCAAAGGGCTCCCATTCTGGTCGAGGCTAACTGTGCCTGCATCACCATACTTCTTCACTATTAAATGAGGTCTCCTATGCGAAGGACCCAGCACACAATCCATAGTCAATAAATGTTCCTGCGCTTCCCTCAGTAGCTCAGTTGGTAGAGCAGAGGATGGTAAATGCTGCTCCTCCCTTGCATCTCTGAGTACCCCATTATTATGTTTTCTAAACAGTGTTCTTTATATCTTCCCACACTTAAGCAGCCTGGGGCAATGGGAAGGACAAAGTTTAGAGCCTTGCCAGTGTGCTTCCACTAAATGTGCAACACCTCGGTTAAGTTATTCAACCCTCTGAGTCTCAGCTTCTTCACCTGTAAAATGGAAACAGCAAATCCTCAAAGGGCTCTTGTATGGATTAAATGAGCTCATATAGGCCAAGCTCACGGCCCTTCAAGAAATGGTAGCCCTTTTCCTCCACCCCTTCCATAGTACTTTCAGACTGTCCAAATAAGACCCAACATGGGCCTCATGAGAAGCCTCCTAGGTCATTTAAGGGCATTTCCCCATGACATTTGAAGAATCAGGCACCCAGGGCTAAAGCAAGAAGCCCCTCCCACTCAGCCACTTGCCTTGAGTAGCCCCACCTGGCAACCGCACCCACTCTCCCCTGCTTTTGCCCTAAGAACAAATTTACAAAACCTCACTGCACTTTTAAAGTCCTCACCCAAATCTGTGTATAAGTGTCTTTCTCCACCCAGGCCTACGGCTGGGCCACCACCCCCTGCAGCCGGTTCTCAACCAATGAAGAGAAACAAGTCCGCCCAATAGCATGAAAAACGGCATCGGCCAAGTTATTTAATATTCAGCAAGGCATCAAGAAAAAACTTGGACAGTCTGAATTAGTCACCCTAGTTCATTCAGCAACATCCCTTAATTAAACAAGGAACCAAGATCCTCAAAACTCTTTGGAGCTCAAAGTCCACATGCAAATATCTGCCCAGGCTGGGTGGGAGGAGCAGGTGGCCCGCCAGAGCTCTGTCAGTCCACTCTTCAAAGGTTCCTTGGCCATGCGAGGCAGAAGCCCTCCGGCCCTACCAACCCAGGTGCTGGGCCTGCTCTGCACAAGGTTCCAAAGTGGACAGGAGAGCAGGCTCACATGTGCGGGCCTAAGTGAAACCTCAGGCCAGCCAGAGCGCCCAGAGCACCTGCCTTCATTACCAAAACAAACACCACGAGGGGAGCTAGCTTCTCCCTGCGAGACTGGCTCACCTGATCCAAAACACCTCCATAATCAGCAGTTCCAACCCTCACGAGCTGACAGTTCAGGGGGAAAGGGAGGCTACGCCTGCTGGGGTGCATCGTGTCCAGGCCGTATGTTGGCCTCGGGGTCGGCTGGCTCCCCCAAGGGCTGCGACCTCACAAGGGCGATTGTGCGTTCATCCCTGTCCTGTCGGCTACCCCACCCTCATCCCTCCGCTCTCACTCAGTCCCCACTCAGTCAGCACCGCGCCCGCGGAAGGGTCCACAGAGCACCGCGCTGCCTTCCGGGCACAGATGCCCTCCTTTCCCTCGCTCGCTCCCAGACGCCTCCCCAGAAGAGGCAACCCTCAAACCTGAGAAGGTACAACCCAGGGACCACCCCACTCCCCACTCCGGGCTGGTGAGCTCCCCTTACTTTCCAGGGACGGCAAAGAAGGTGAGGGGAGGGGACCACCTGAGTCGGGGGCAGGGCAGGGAGCAGGGCCCAGAAGGGAGGGTAAAGCCCAGGGAGGGTAAAGCCCAGGACAGAAGGGGACTGGCGCAGGCTACTCTTAAGAGTGGTGAGAAGTCCAGGGAAGGGGATCATGGGGGGGAGGGGGTGACGTCCAGGCGGAGGCATGGTCCGAGGAGGAGGAGGTCCTGACTAATGACCAGGAGGGAAGAGAAGATTCAGGCTGAAGCCAAGGAGAAGAAACAAATCTAGGCTGAAGCCATGGGAGGAGTTGATGGGGGTCCGGACTGAGGCCATGGAGGATGGCGACAGAGGCCTAGCCTGGGCCATGGGAGGGAGAAATGACGGCCTAGCCTGGGCCGCAGGGACGAGGAAAGGGGACCTAGCCCAAGCCATGGGGAGGAGGAAGGGAGGCCACGCCTGGGTCACCGGAGGGAGTGCCTGGCCCACAGGTCCAGGAGGGTCTAGCCTGGGCTATGGAGACTAGCCTGGACCCCGGGGTGGAGAGTGGGACTCCAGCTTGAGCCAAGGGCGGGGACTGAGAGGGGGTGGCAGGGTCGCTGCCCACCCAAGCGGCCCGGGCCGGCGGCCCCCTTCTGAGCCCACAGTAATGGTCTCTACCTGAGGTCCCGGACCCCGCCCCTCCCCCACCCGGGGGAACCCACCCTTCACCGGCCGGGGGTCGGCGGAGGGAGGGGGACGTGAGCTCCGGCGGGGGTCCCGGGGGCTGCGGGAGGGTGACGTCGGGCTTTTACCATGGTGGCGGCGTCGGCGGCGGTCCCGGTCCCGGCGTCTCTGGCTCTCCCCCCAGCAGCAGGGCCCGGCGCTTCCACTTCCCCGGGTGCCCAGGAGTGAACATCCGGGTCAGCGCCCCCCCTCCCCCCGCGCCGGGCCGCCGCCACCATCCTTCCCCGCCCCGGCCGGGCCCGGGCCCGCCCCCCACGCAGCCGGCTCTCGGCCAATGAGCGCGCAGGGCCGCGGCGATCGCCAAGTATGGAGCGCGGCGCGGGGGGGGAGGAGCGCTGATCAGGGAAGTGAGGGGCGGGGCCTGCGGGCGGGACGGGGCGCGGCGGCTGGCGGGGTGGGCGGGCCAGCGGTCCAGACCCCGCGTGGCGATCGGGCTGGCACTGGGCTGACACCGGGAGAGGATTTACGCCGGCACCCAGACCCAACCATCCGCGCTGGGGCTGCAGAAGCGGGTAACGGCAGAGGAACCGTGCCCGCGGGCCTCCCGGGTGGGGATGCGGAAGGCATTGAGGCTGGGAGGGGTCAGTCCCTCCCCGCCCCACCCGGTGCACGCGCTCTCTCCCGCGGCGGACCCGGAACTGGTGTGGCCCGCGGGCCCAGCCCATCCTGGAGAGAGCGCAGCGAGCGAACCTGAAATGGAATCCCAGCGCTGCTACGGGTGGAATCTGGAGCGAGTCGCTGCACCTGAGCCCGATCTCTTAAAAAAGAGCCTTGGGCCACACCACTTTTTGAGCACTTACTATATACCAGGCCTTGTTTGAGGCACCAAGAGATAACAGTTGAACGAGACATAAAGAGGTCTTCTTAGCTACCTACTACAGGATAGCTGTGAGGACGACACAGCTAGTGATTAGAAAACTGGGCTCAATAAATATTGTGTTGTATTTTTACGTGTGCTACAGAGAACCAGCCCATTTGTCCAGTGGAGCTGCCTCACTCCATAGAAGGACGCAGGAATTTTTTTTTTATCCCTCTTCATTCAATAAATATTTTTTGAGCTTGCTCTAGAAGGCCGGAGACCTGGGATCCTAGCTCTGCCCTCCCTACCTTGCTTGCTCTCTTTAGTAAGAATCAAATCAGGTCACCTAAGAGGGAATTGTAAACTGTAGTATTGCATAAATGACAGGAATTATTACCAGGAGCCAGGCTATGTCCTAGCAACTCCCATCCCCCCCCCCCAACTCATAATGGAGTAAAACCTGCCACTGACAAAAAAAAAGATGATACAAGTAAGTCCCACAAGAATGATTCAGATCTGTATTATGGGAATTCAGAAAACGAAATGGCATTTAGGGATTCTTTTCACTTGGTAAGTTTTTATTAAGCACCCACTGTATACAAGCACAAGGCTCTAGGGATAAAGCAATGAACAAGACAGTCCATGTTGTTACATATCTTGAACGTTGGAGGGGAGACAATGGGCCACTAAGTAGATAGAGTGTCAGGTGGAGACGAGATGTGGAAGAAAATCAGAGTGAGGGGATAGGCAGGCCAGTTAGCAAAATGAGACCAGGAAAGGCCTAACTTAGTAACATTTAATCAGAATGAGGCACAAGCAAGGGCAAAGACCCAATAGGGACAGTCCCTGGTGTGTTCATGGGACAAGGAGGCCAAGGTGGCTGCCCTACATTGGGCACAGGAAGAGTGGTGGGAGCCCAGGTTAGAGAGATGCAGAGCAGTAAGTAACAGGATCTGTCTGGCCTGGGCTTTTAAAGGGATCAGGAGGCTGCTGTGTTCTGAATGGACTGTAGGGGGACTAGGGCTGTTAGAGAGCTAGTTCTGTATTCAAGGCATTTATGTATCTAAAAAGCACTTACATGGGGCTTCCTCTGTGAAGGACACTGTTGACCACTTTACAAATAATAACTCATTTAATTCTTTAAAAAAAATTTTTTTTTCCTTTATTGATTTTAGAGAGAGAGGAAGGGAGAGGGAGAGAGAGATAGAAACATCAATGAGAGAGAACATCGACTGGCCACCTCCTGCATGCCCCACACTGGGGATTGGGCCCACAACCTGGGCATGTGTCCTGACTGGGAATCGAACCGGTGACCTCTTGGTGCATGGGTCGATGCTCAATCACTGAGCCACACCGGCCAGACTCATTTAATTCTTATAACAGAGACCCAAAGAGGCAACCCAGGGTCACACAGCAGAGAGATGAAGGTTCTTCTGTCAGGGCAGTAACATAGAGGTGGCAAGGAGAGATCACATTCTGGATTCTTGCTGATAGATTGGTGGTAGGCGTGAGAAGAAGAAAGGAGTCAAGGATAATGCTAAGATTTTTAGCTTGCAGGGTGGGGGGGATGGGGAGGAGGGTGTCAGTGGGGGATAAAGGAGAAACATCTGTAACAAAAATAAATTAATTTTAAAAAAATGATTTTTTAGCTTGATCAATATTGGAAGGAGTTGCCATTTATTGACCTGTGGAAAATTGTAGGAGTAACAGGATTTTTTTTCCTTTGGGGGTGGGGGGCAGGCATAAGAGTTCGTTTGGGGAAAATTATGTTTGAAATTGCCTGTTGGAGATTTATTTATTTTTCTTCTTTATTGATTTTTAGAGAGAGAGGAAGGGAGAGGGAGAGAGAAACATGGATGAGAGAGAACATCGATTGGCCGCCTCCTGCACGTCCCCCACTGGGGACCTGGCCCACAACCTGGGCATGTGCCCTGACCGGGAATCAAACCAGCAACCTCTTGGTGCATGGGTCAACGCTCAGCCACTGAGCCATACCAGCTGGGCTCTATTGGGGATTTAAATGTAGATGTCAGATTAGTAATCAGACATGGAAGTCTGGAGTTGGGGGAAGAAGTTGGAGTTGATGATAAACTTATGAGACTGGTCAGCTAATAAATGATATTTTAAGAGCACAAGACAACTAGGTAAGCTCACTTAGGAGGTGAATGTAGAGAGAAGAGGTCAAAAAGATAAAGAAGAGCCCTGGCTGGTTTGGTTCAGTGGTTAGAGCATCAGCCCACAGACCAAAGAATAGCAGGTTTGATTCCAGTCAAGGGCACATACCTCAGTTGTGGTTCATCCCCGGCCCCAGTTGGGGTCGTGCAGGTGGCAACCAATCGATGTGTCTCTCTCACATTGATGTCTCTCTCTCTCTCTCTCTCTCTCTCTCTCTCTCTCTCTCTCTCTCTCTGTGTGTGTGTGTGTGTGTGTCTCTGTCTCTCTCTCTCCCTCTCTCCCTCCCTCTTACTCTATCTAAAGATAAATGGAAAAATATCCTCGGATGGGGATTAAAAAAAAGAAGAAGAAGAACCAGCAGGGCAACTGAGAAGGAGAACCAAGAGGACCAAGAGAAGGTGGTGTCCCTCCTGGAAGCCAAGGGATAAATGCGGGCACAAGGGGAAGTTACAACCCTGTGAGGGCTGTGCTGTCATTTCCACTGTACAGATGAAGGAACTGAGGTACAGAAAGGTTAAGTAACTTGCCCAAGATCACATAGCTAATGATTTCAAAGTCAGGCAGTCTGGGACCAGAGCCCACACTCATAACCCCAGGTCTGATTATGTTGCTTCCCTGCTCAAAAACCTTTGAAAGGTGTTACCTCATAATAAGAGGGCTCAGGAACCAACCTAGAACTCAGGGACATGCTACTCCGCCTCTCTCAAGAGACCCCATTTTTGCTTCTTCTGATGCATCTGATACATTCTTCCTTTACTGTCTGGCATCCTCAGCTTACAGCCCTCTTCCCTCAACATTTCAGCCTACATGAGGTCCATCCAGGTGACCTTCGTCCTCCTTTATTCTCTGCATCAGCTTGCTCTATTAACTGGCAAATTCTTTTTGTTTCATAATTCAGACCCCAAGACAGAATTCAATTAACTCATCTTTTAGCAGTGACAGCTCATTGAACAGGTCAGTGGCCAGTCCACCGATTGGCTGCCCATAGGTCAGAGATCACCCCTTGACCAGTCTACTATTGCTATGAGCATAGGGGCATGTGGCATTAAACATGACTGCCTACAAGGAGCTATGGGTAAGCAGGCAAGCACCATAAATATTTTTAGTACTGTTTCTCCTCCCTTCAAGTTATTTCAAAGACCGCAATCCCCTTCAAGTTCTTACTGTCATATTTTTCCACCCGCCACCCCTCTTACTGGTCTCATGAACTGACTTTCATCTCACCTCCTGCACTTTATGACTTCAGCATCCATAAGCATAATCCATCGGAAATCTTACTGACTTCTCCCTTATTCATTTCTTCCCTACCGATGAGTTTTCCCTCCTCCTGTCTTCAGATACCCACTCCCACTGGTCTTACCCTGGACTCACTCTCACCAATAATTGCAGTATCTCAGAAAACACAATTGCAAAGATTTCAAATCTGATGTTAGCCTCCTTACCACAGTATCACGCACAAGCATTTCTTCAACCTCATCAAGACCTGCAAACCCTTGACCTGCCAGATTTTCACCTTTATCTTCCCCCTCGTGCTCACTTCACTCCTTACCAGCTTAGTGATGATCATTATACTCACTTCCTTGCAAAAACCCATAACCCCTTTGCCTGTTGTTTTCTAACTTGTCCAACATAGTTAAACCCAGTCAATCTCCTACTCTCTGCTTAAATTAGAATATACGAACATTGGTGGAAAATTAAAAGTGACTAGTGTCACTTCATTTTCTACCAAAGACACTTTATTTTTTTATTATAGATTTTTTTTTCTTTATTGAATCTTTAGAGAGAGGAAGGGAGAAGGAGGGAGATAGAAACATTAATGAATCGACTGGCCGCCTCCTGTGTGCCCCCCACTCGGGATTTGACCCACAACCTGGGCATGTGCCCTGACTGGGAATCAAACCGGTGTGGTCCACGGATCAACGCTCAGCCACTGAGCCACACAAGCTGGGCCTGCCAAAGGCACTTTAGAACCAAATCTTAATCTTCAGGGAAGACAGTAACACGCATTCTTCAATCATCATCATTTTCAATTTCTTTATCATTTTCCGCAGTAACACATTCGCCACGTGCTTTTTCTTGTTTTGTTTTTTTTTAACTTATGAGAATCTGAGTTATTTTTCTCGTTGATTTTCTCTTTGGGATGTGAGTTAGTAATAGCTTCTCTTTCCAAAGCATGTTGTAGGCAGTTGTAAAACCTTTCAATTTTCTTGTTTTCCTTCATTTTTTGATTTGCTATCATTAATAGGAAGTAGATACATTCCTCTGTCATCATCAGTTTTCCCTTACCCGCAGCGAACAGCCAACATCGTCTTTCCTCCTTCTCACTGTTATGCCAGAGTTCCTGAAACCAGAATCCACCGCCACGGAATGCACAATCTGTGCATCCTGCAAATGTAGATACTTAAAGAGTCACTAACCATGGCACACTGCCCTGGAAGGTGTTTGGGGAATCCCCTCCCCGTGAGTGCGGTGCAGGGCGGGACCGATTTCCGGACATGGACCTGGGCGTACCGGCGGAGCCCTCCTCCTGGCCCCTGGGAGCCGGAGGGCCATGACTTCCTTCCTCAGACTCCAGGAGCGACTAGTGTCACTTTAAATTGATGACCACAAATTTCAAAGGAGCCTAGCATACCTGCCTTGCAATTCTGCTATATTTCCCAGCTGTGAGCAATTCCCCACCTTCTACAAGGATATCTTCACTCTTCTTCCTCCTTTGTCTCCTTCTCATCCTTCACTCTGAGCAGGTGAGCTTGCCTCATGCATCATGGAGATAATAGAACCAATCAGACAGGAGCCCTCTGGTCTACCAACAACTCCACCTTGCCCACGTTCTCTGCCTTCCCCACTCTTACAGAGGATGAAGAAGGGTTTGTGCACCTATCACGGCCAACCCCTCCACTGACAATCTGCATCCCTCTCTCCTTAGTCACCAGTTCCCCCTCTATACTGGATTATCCCCACCTTCTTAAAATAACATGGCCCAATGCTCATATTTTTTAAAGTTTTAACAACAAAAACTTCCTTGGTCCTACATCTCTCTCCAGCCACCTCCCCATTCTTTCACTCCCCTTCACATCAAAACTTTGTGAGTTCTCTGCAGTTGCTGTTTCCACACCAATGCCAATTTCTCCTCAGATCAGTCTGGGTCGAGCATCTGCCTCCACCTGTTGACCTGGAAACTCCAGGTTGCAGAAGCCAGTGGTCACTTTGGGGACTCATCTTGCTACTGACTTCTCCTCGATGCACCTCTGTCAGTGCTCAGATTTTCTTTTCCTTTTCTGAAGGCTCAGTTCTGGGCACCCTTCTTTTCTATGTCTAACTGCTCTTTGGTCACTAGGGGTCTTCAGCACCTAGAACGTAATAGGTTCTCAATGAAGGTCTGTGAAATAAGGCAATAGTATCAATATCATAGGATTATTGTATGAAGAAGTGGACAAGAACGAATAATAAAGTGATGGCTACTTTTAAGTGAGTGGTTGCTATGTGCTAAGCTATTTTATTGGCTCTGATTACTCCCCCAAATCCTTTGAACTAGGAACTTCTATTATTATCACTTTATAGAAGAAGTTGAGGCTTAGACAAAATGACTTGCCTAAGGGTACACAGATAAGTGGATAAATCCGTCCTCACTTTTGTCTTTCTGACTCAAAGTCTTTTCTCAGAATCACTAAATTGAAATCATATGTAGGAAAATGCTTTGTAAACATCAAAAGATGATGCAACATTCCAGCATATAACATGACAACTTGCACACAGTAGGTGCCCATATGTGTTTGCTGAATTGAGGCAGGGTGGCAGGGAAGCCCAGAGCAAAACAGGACCACCACCTGAGGAAAGAAGAGCAATCTCCTTAGTGGAAGGTGAAACAGCCTTCCAATAAATATTGAATTTTTTTGGTGGTGCTCATCAGCTACTACAGGACACGTTAAAGCAGGCATTACCCAGAAGTTCACCCAACATGGTTTCTATCCTTCCTTCTTCAGTTAAGTCCCCATGGCTGGAGCTGTTGGGTTAATAAATGCACAAAGTGTCCAAGGGCTGAGGATGGCTTGGCTCCTAAATCACCTCTGATTTAAAGGCCTGGGACTGCTTCCTGAGTTGTGGATCTTGGAATACTAACAGTGGTTTTAGATATTTTATTTTGCCTTTGGAGATACATGAGAATTCTAGAATTAGCCAGCTTTTAACCCCTTGGTAGACCAGGAGGGAAGGAACACCACCTGGTAATTCCATTTTCCCCATCACTTAGCTGGTTTAGAGGTCACTTCTCAGGTATCTCCCACATATGAACACCCTTTCCTTTCTACAACTTAACCCTTTCTCATCCTCATTTAGTTTGGGTGGAGTTGAGCCCCCCCCACCCCCATCCCCGGCTCCAGAAGAAATTATTCTGATTGGCTGAAGCCAAAGTATGGCCTTGGCCATACTAATTGTTTTGGAGATGGACCCTTGACATAATTAGAGCCATAGTGCTTTCTACAGAACACTGATCAAAATAAACTCTGCATGAAGAGGTTGACCCATCAAGTAAGTTTGAGGAATCTCGGGGATCTATTTCTTGGGATCCTTACACTTCAATGATCCCATCTCTCCCCAGATTGTTCAAATACTCCTTCTTAACTAGATGATTACTGTGGTTTTAAATATGCCTAAGTGTCTCACACCTTATATTAAGAAAAAAAAAACTTCATGAATTCCACACCCCTTCTAGCCTACCACCCCATCTCCTGCCTTTTGCAGCTACTGAATTGGCAGTATTTCCTCTCCCCACTTTCTAATTTCCCATTTCATCACTTCTCCAGTGAAATGACCCTAATTAGGGTCACTCATACCTCCATGTTAAGACCACATGGATGTTTTTATTTATTTATTTTGTTGTTGTTAATCCTCACCCGAGGATATTTTTTCCATTGATTTTTAGAGAGAGTGGAAGGTAGGGAGGGAGGGAGAAAGAGAGAGAGAGAAACATCAATGTAAGAAAGACACATCAATTGGTTGCCTCCTCCAAACAGGGGCTGGGATCAAACCTATAACCTAGGTACATGCCCTTGACCAGGAATCGAACCTATGACCCTTCAGTGCAAGGACCTGACACTCTAACCGCTGACCCACACCAGCCAGGGCCATGTGGATGGTTTTTAGCCCCACCCCTTGACTCCCCAGTAGCATTTGACACTATTGGCACCTCTCACCTCCTTGAAACATGTTCTTCCTTTGGCTTTCATGACATCACATGATTCTCTCGGTCTTGATCCTACCTCAATGATCCTACCTCCTTTTCTGTGTTCTTTGCGGACTCGTTCTCTTCTACACAACCACTAAATGATGGGGTTCCTCGAGGCTCAATCATGGGATCTCTCCTTCTTATACTTTGTGCTTTCTCCTTAGACAATCTCAACCATGCTCATGACTTCATTTACCAGCAGGCCTCAGTCATGAGCCCACCCCTGGGGCTGGCAGGGATGGGGACCTGATAATTGGGGGAGTGGAGCTGTTGCCTTGATAATGGGAAATCAGGGTACTATAACCAAAAGGAGGTGAAAGACATGTTAAAGAGTAGGAAAAAAACAAACAAACCAAAACACATGGTCATTACAGGCATGCATTCTGGGTAAACTCATGCAAATTAATGAAATGGGCTCCTTTTGGGTCTCAGAAATTTCTAGTTATTGGAACCCTAAGCAAGAATGAATACAGGCACACAAAAAATGCTGATTTCCTTTGAAGACAGAACACAGTGTGGTTTATAGAGGAGGCAGCCTCAGCTAGACAGCTTAGATCAACTTTTTCCATCCCACAGCATCTTGAAAGAACATGTAGCAAGAAGGGGGAGGTAGACAGACCACTAGCAATCCACTTCGTTTTAATACATCCCCAAAGTCTTTAGTGCCAAGAGGTACTTTAGTCTGAGGTTAGATACCATCGTCTCAGGGCTTTGTTTTTGCTTTTCTAATTGGTACCTGGGAGAACTTGCAGCTGCCTCCTGCTGGACCAGAAGTATTTGTATCCTGACCATCTGTGGGGTCTTGCTCAGAGTTATAGAAAGGCCTCTCACATGTGGGCCAGCTGTTGGAGTTTTTATATGCATATTTGGGGGAATTCATGTTTAGTTTATTAAGCTGCCCAGCCAACCGCCCACCAGGCTTGGGACGGTCTCTGCAGTGTGTCTAAGGCTGACCCTTCAGACTCAAAAGAATCATCACCTCCTCCTCCTCCTTGGAATATTCTCTGACAATCCCCTCAAAAGCTGTGTGGGGCCTGCTCAGTGTTCCTGCAGAAACCCTGTACTGAATACACATATCAAATCACCTTTTCACTTATAATTTGCCCTTACTGTTCTCTGGGCTCCTTGAGGCAGGGTCTGTGAGTCATATCACAAGCAATTAGCATGGTACCTGGAATGTGGTACCCTATGAAAGGAGCCTGTCAAATGGTGAGCCAGAGAAACTCCAAGCACACTCATCCAGGATGCAGACCAAGGCCATCCTCAGCTCCTCCCAAGCTCTCATCCCTCATTCCAATCAGACATTGCAATTTTCCAAATGAAACTAAACCAGATGCAGAGCTGACGCAGGGAGTCGAAAAAGTGGCAAGACTTGGAGACTAGTCTAATGAAAGGCTGGAATAAAAGATCAGAGCAATAAGCAATTAGAAAAAAACTTTTAAATACCATTTGCCATAACATCAAAAAGCATAAAATACTTAGGGATACATTTAATGAAAGACGCACAAGTCCTATGTACTTGGAAGACTTGAAAACATTGCTGAGAGAAATTAAAGATCTAAATAATAGATGTACCCTACTCGTGGATTGGAAGACTCAGTATTGTTAAGCAGTTCATTCTCCCCCAAGTGATCGACAGATTCAATGCAATCCAATTTAAAGTCCCAGCAAGTTTGTTTTGTAGAAATTGACAAGCTGATTTAAAAATATATGTGGAAATGCAAAGATCTTAGAATCTTGAGAAAGAAAGAAAAAAGTCAGAAAACCCACACCACCTGATTTTAAGACTTACTATTAAGCTGCCGAAAATAAAAACTGTGGCATTGGCATAAGGATAGACACATAGATCAATGGATCAGAATAACACATAGATCAATGGATCAGAATAGTCAAAAAATAGACCCACATATATACAGTCACACACGTTTTGACAAAGGTGCCAGTGTAATTCAATGAAAGAACAGTGTTGTCAACAAATGAACAACTGAAGGTCCACTTAGGGAAAAAAATGAATCTTGACCCTTACCTCACACTATATATAAACATTAACTCTAAATGGATCATAGACCTAAACATAAAAGCTAAAATTATAAAACTCCTAGAAGAAAACATGAGAAAAAAATCTTCATGACGATGGGGAGACAAAGGTTTCTTAGATAGGACACAAAAAAATCTAGCTAAAAAAGAAAATAAATTAATGCACTGGATTTGATTAAAGTAAGAAAAGTGTGCTCTCCCAAAGATAAGAATTTAAGAAAAAGATTTCAGAGCCATAATTTTAAACTTACATTGGACTTTTAAATTTATTGAAAGAGCCCTGACCAGTTTGGTTGAACAGTTACAGCACTGGCCTGTGGATCAAAGGGTCGCAGGTTGATTCCTGGTCAAGGGCATGTAACTGGATTGCAGGTTTGATCCCCGGGCCCAGTCGGGATCATGTGGGAGGCAACCAATCAATGTCTCCCTCTCTCTCTCTCTCCCCCTCCCACTCTATCTAAAAAAATCAGTGGAAAAATATCCCTGGATGAGGATTAACAAAAAAATAAATAACTTAAAAAAAGAAAGAAAATGGCATTCTCTTTACTACATAAGCTTCCATCCTTCTAAATAAACACAAATAGCCCTGGCCGGTTTGGCTCAGCAGTTAGAGCGTCAGCCTGCGGTGCAGAGAGACCCGGGTTCGGTTCCCGCTAAGGGCACGTACCTCGGTTGCAATTTGTCCCTGGCCCTGGTTGGTTGTGCAGGGGGCAGCCACTCGATGTGTCCCCTTCATGTCAATGTTTCTCTCTCTCTCTTCCTCTCTCTCCCTCTCACTCTATCTGAACAAAAAATGGAAAAATGTCCTCGGGTGAGGATAAAAAATAAAATAAATAAATAAACACAAATATTAGCTTTATTTTTTGTTCAAGTGATGAATGGAATACATAGTGTAAGAGGACCTTTGTTGAGATTGTTAACTGCCAGGACCAGGCTAGACCTGGTGATCTATTTATCTAAAGTAATCAATGTCACTGTTGTCAGAAAGACTCCAGATTTTGGTCAAAAAGGAAAGCAGAGGTCAAAGGCAGAGAAGTGATGGCAAGTATCTGGTCCAGCAGGTAAAGTGGCTGTAAGTGGGGAAAATGAATCACTAAGGCTGAAGGTAGGCAGATGGGGAACAAGATGCAAAGGGGAAAAGTGGAGGGCATATGGGTCAGGGTGATTCAATGCAGAGGCCCAGAGCAATGCTAGTAGTGATGGAGCCCATTTCTGATATTCATTAGTGCTGCCTGATTGACAGCTTAAAACTGCCAAACAGGTTCAGAAATACTTGATCTAAGATCCTGTAAGGTCTGGCTCAGTTTAAAACTTATGTGTGTCGCCCTGGCCAGTTTGGCTTAGCAGTTAGAGCATCGGCCTGTGGACCAGAGAGACCCAGGTTCAGTTCCTGCTAAGGGAACGTACCTCAGTTGCAGTTTGTCCCCGGCCCCGGTTGGGGTCGTGTGGGTAGCAACCAGTCAATGTGTCTCTCTCACATGGATGTTTCTCTCCCTCTCTCCCCCCTCTCTCCCTCCCACTCTATCTGAAGATAAATGCAAAAATGTCCTCGGGTGACTTGGGTGAGGATAAATAAATAAATAAAAATAATAATAAAAACTTATATGTGTCAAAAAACAAAACAAAAAACCGATTGCCAAGCATCTCTCAGTTGGGCACCGTTGTCGGACACTGCCACTGTGGTTCTTTCTGGATTGGCCGTTCATTCTCTGCACCCACACTACCAGTGATTGCTGCAGGTATGTAGCACTGACAGGCCACCTGTTCACCCTTTTTATTTCCTCTTCCTGGGCACAAGCATAGTTTATAATTTCCAGTCTCCCCTGAGTTAGGTTGTGGTTATGTGACTGGGTTTTCCAATGAAATGAGGGAGGAAATAACACATGCCACCTCCCGACATGGCCATAAGATGCCCTCTCTTTCTCTCCAGCAGCCAGCAGAGGATCCAAGGGAGGACTCCAAGATGGGAGAAGTCTGAATCCCCTTACAGGACAGTCCACTGAAAACATCCAATCAGACCATATCTCCTGGAGAAAATAAACCTGTTTTGTAGTAAGCCACTAAGAGTTGGGGATTGTTTGTTTCAGCAGCTAACATTGTCCTGACTAACACAATTCTAAAGAGTTCCCCATGATAGCTTCCAATATAACAGGACATGTTTGGGATGATCAATTTAAGCCGGATTCCCATAAATGTGAAGGTTCCACAGATATTTCAAGGAAGAACCTATGAGGCTGGACAGAGATCACATAGCTACACAGATGGTGAGCTAGGATTTGAACAGAGGTCTGTCTGATTCCAAAGGCTTTGCTTTCTTTACTCCTCCACATTACCTCAAACAAAGAGGTGTTTAGATGTTTTGAGTGATGATCATAATGATGAGAGAGACTCTAGGGTTCTGTGTAATTTACTCTCTGGCACATTTTTCTATAACTTCCACCACTTCCCGCAGGCCAGTGAGGTTGAATATAATGACACCCTGTAATCCTCATTTTTATGTCAACATCATCCTCAAGGACTCAAAGGAGGATAGTTAAAATTATTATCATTTTCTCCAGCCAGCAACCTAAATGTTTGCCAGTCTGGTAAAATACTTCTGGGACCATGCCATAAATGTACAGGTCTTCCTTCTCCAACCTCTCTTTCCTTCCTATTGCAACCACTCCAGTCGTAAACTGGGATCTATGCCTCTCCTAGCTGAATAAATGCATCTTTTTTTTCTCCCTGCAATGTTGAAAGGGCAAGTGACTGAACCTCCATATCCTACTTTCCACATCTATGAAATGGGGATATGATACCTACCACATAGAATTGTTATGAGATTTAAATAAGATAAGCAATAAGCAGGTGGCATATAGTATGCTATTCATTTTTATGTGTGGTCCCCCTCTGTCACCCCCCAACAATCTTCACTGTTCTTACCAAACATCAAATGACTCTTGGTTTTTTTGCAAGCACATTTACCATTCTTGTTACATGGTCCATGTTTTGTTTTGTTTTTTTATCCTCACCCGAGGACATTTTTTCATTTTTTGTTCAGATAGAGTGGGAGGGAGAGAGAGGAAGAGAGAGAGAGAGAAACATCGACGTGAAAGGGACACATCAAGTGGCTGCCACCCGCACGACCAACCAGGGCCAGGGACAAACTGCAACCGAAGTACATGCCCTTAGCAGGAACCGAACCCGGGTCTCTCTGGACCGCAGGCCGACGCTCTAACCGCTGAGCCAAACCAGCCAGGGCTGGTCCATGTATTTTATACCTGGTTATATCAGCCTTGTATATCTTTGACCTTAAACTCTAATAAGCAGAAAACCCATGGTTGCTAAATATTTATTGGTCCCATGTGCTCTACTATTTATTCATTATCTTCCATCCACAATAAGAGATCACTGAGCACTTTCTATCTTATGAGCTTTATGAGCTCCTGGAATAAGGTTCTATTTCTGCCCATAAGGACCAGCAGAGAGATTATTTAAAAAGGCATGATAGCTTATCATTATTATTGTTATTAAAAATAGCATTTTAAACATCTGACTACAGAAATACATGCTTATTGTAAAAACATTATAGATAAAACACACAAAAAGAAAAATACCCAAGAAATAATCACCTATATTTTTAGAATCTATCCCTCTAATCTTTTTCTGTTGTACATATATACCTGTTTTACAAGAATAGGATCATACTGTGCACACATTTTTGTAACCTGCTTTTTCCTGCCTAATAACACATTATGAATATTTTACATATTATTAAAGATTCTCCTGTGGCATAATTTTTAATGGTGGCGTAGTATCCATTGTATGGCTAGATCATTATTATTATTTTTGTTTGTTTGTTAATCCTCACCTGAGGATATTTTTCTACTGATCCTTAGAGAGAGGGAAAGGGAGGGAGGGAGAGAGAGAGAAACATTGATGTGAGAGAGATGCATCAATCAGTTGCCTCCCGCACGACCCTAACCGGTGCCAGGGATCGAACATACAACCCAGGTAAGTGCCCTTGACTGGGAATTGAACCCACGACCCTCTGGTCCGCAGGCCAACGCTCTAACTGCTGAACCAAACCGGCCAGGGCTAGATCATTCTTTTTTAAAAGCAATCCCCTAATGTACAATAAGGTTATTTCCAGTTTTTCACCATTAGTAGCAATGAACATCTTCGTATGTACTCCTCCACTCACAGCCCCATTTTCTTAGAACCCACAAGTAAAAGTTTACATCAGAGAAGAGCACTTTGTCGAGGATTTTCCTGCCCATTGCCAAGTTTTCTATTAAGAAGTCACACAAACTCACGACCCACCAGCAGTGTAGGAGAATGCTATAATAAAGGCTTTTGTCCAAGATGATGATTATGAAGAAAAAAATAATCAAGAAGATAATTGTTTGCTAAAGGCTCACCCCACGCCAGCTGTGTTTATTTGTTGAACTCTATAGCCATGTTTCTTGGTCCAAACACGAAAGGTTCTTTAGACTCTTAGTTTATTTAGTGCCTCTTTCAACACCCTGAAACTTTAACCCAAGTTTTATCTGAAGGAAAGGAAATTTCTGGTAAATACAGTTTCCAGTTTGGAAACTCAACCCAAGCACTTCCATTCCTTATCCCAGCGTGGACCACCTCTGTGGTTTTAACTGCTGGGAATCGGTCAGAGGGCTGCTGCTGACTTGGGAGCTGAGAACTTAAGTGCTTATAAGAAATGAAAGAGCTGGTCTGGGGTGAAAAAGTCATGTTCCGAGGTACAAAGGAAAAACCAATAACAACCCAAGAGTTTGGAGTTTCATTTGACCCGCTCTGATAATATCACTATGGTGATGGTCTCTGTAAACAGTTGCAAAATAACAAGATGAAAAGGAATGAGCAAGTTCCACCCAGGCGATCTGGAGCTATTTTAGGGATGAAGGCAATGTCATCTGGGGTAAATATGGAATGCAAAATCTGTTCTTTTAATAATCATCTCCTTCTCTTGTGGGGCTGAACAAAGGCCTGACCTAGCATCTTTGGGGCTGAGGAGGAAGCACAGCCAAAAAAATGGAAATAATGGTTAATAACAGATGCTGGGACGATTCTTCTCACACCCTTGGCCTCTGAGACTCTGCTGAGCCTGGTGTGGCGTCCAAGGGTGGAACAAGGGTGACGTTCTCGGGAAGAGCTGGCCTTGCTGAAAGGCTGGGATCGGTACCCCAGGGAACTGAGCTTGGTTGTCTGCTCCTGACCTTGATTCCTGGCCCAGAGAGGGTGGAGGGAAGCATCTTCAAGGCCACAGTCTGTCGTCTCCAGGGCATCGCCATCTGCTGCAGATGACATCTGCCACTCCTATCCTCATGCTATTCTCTTTGAACCCTTGACTCAGCGAGCCCCAGTCCAAAAAGCAGAACTAGATTTTGCACCAAGAAAAATATGTCAGGCCATTCACTAGCTGAACTCCTTCCGGGCCCTGAGACAGTTACACTCTGCACTTAAGCCCTCGCTCTTCCCTTCTTCCCTTTGCTCCTTCTCCTCTAGACAGCTAAATTGCAAGTTTCACCATCATCTCTAGTGAAGATCCTCAAGGGAAGGGGTTATTCAGCAGCTACAGAGGCTGGAATAGTGCCCGGCACACAGAAAGTTCTCCGTAAGTGTCAGTTGATAGGAGCAGAATCCAAAATCCCATGCCTGTCCGAAAATGGACATCTGTCCAACAGGTCTGAGACGATAGCTGTTTGTTTATTCACTCATTCAACAAAGATTTATTGAGCACCTACGTAGGAATCTTAATACGCCTCTGGAGCTTCAGCGATGAGCAAGATCCCAGGGCCCTGTCCTTATGGAGAGTACATTCTTGTCGACCCTGATTCTGAGCGGTGAGCATAACTGTCATCATAGCACCTTCTCTGACCATTGGACATAAAGTCACACTCAATCCCTTTTCCCTGTTTTCTTCCCAGCACCCTCATCACATCAGGGCATATTATATACTTGTTTGCTTTTATCTGTCAGTCTTCCCACACAAAAGTGTAACCTCTTTGAGGGTAATTTGTCCGTGGTGTTCTCTGCTGAGTCCCCAGCACCACATCTACCGCACAGTAGGTGCTCAACAAATAAATAATGTCAAGTCTACTTGTTCAATGAACTCTGTAACCCAAGAGCTTTCTGGCAGAAATCTCCAGGAAATGAGCTGAAGAACTCCAGGTGGGGTGGGGGTTGTGTGTGGGGGTCTAATAACAAATTACAAACAAGAAATTCTAACCAAGAGGGTATGGGCGATAAATGGTGATGGAAGGAGACTTGACTTGGGGTGATAAACACACAATACAATAAACAGATGATGTATTATAGAATTGTGCACCTGAAACCTATATAATTTTGTTAACCAATGTCACCCCAATAAATTCAATTAAAACAAAGAAATTACAACCATCCCTGGATGGGCTTTACAGTTTATAAAGCAGGGAGGTGTAGTGGGTTGAGCATGGGCCTTCACCTCTCAGAGCTCTGCTTTCCTCCCCTAACTTTGGGGACTGTTGTGACAACTGGACAAGGTAATGTGTGTGAATCGGGACCTAGTGCATAACTGGTGCCCCATGCCTGAAGACGAACACTGTTGTTGTTTTTTATTATTTGAGTTTTTTAATTCCATGTGGATGTTATTATTATTGTCATTTAACCAACAAGATAAGCTCACAGGGGCTGAGTAATTTGCTCCCAGTAGCTCAGGAGGGACTAGGACCCCCCAGAGGGGCAGAATTCCAAATACAGTGCCTTCCTTATCTACCACCCCACAGCTGCCAACTCTGGCAGGAAAGCACATCTTATAAGTGCCTCCTATTTCTTCCTCTGCCCTTTTGGATGTTGCCCATCTTCGGTGTGTCACCCATCCCTGTGGGAAGAGAAGAGCTCTGGGGAGAACCAAGCCTGAGGGGTGGGTGTGCATTAGTAAGTGAAGGTGGAATCCTCCCCTCACCCACCTCCCCAGTCCATTCTGCAGCTTCTCCCAGGACGTGCCCCACTTCTCTAATGCTTAGGGACCCTCAGCCTCCCAGTATCTAAGCTAAGGGTATTCTGGTCCAATCAATAGGGATGGACCATGAGAGCCATTAGCATAAACTAATCAGAAAATTTCAAAATTCAGAGGTCCTTGGAGCTCTGACTAGACTGTAAAAACTACCAGTAATTCACCTAGCCAGTGTGGCTCAGTGGTTGAGTGTTGACCCATGCACCAAGAGGACGCTGGTTGATTCTTGGTCAGGGCACATGCCCAGGTTGTGGGCCCAGTCCCCAGTGGGGGGCATGCAGGAGACAGCCAATTGATGTTCTCTCTCATCGATGTTTCCATCTCTCTCTCCTTTTCCTTTGCTCTTTCTCTAAAATCAATAAAGAAAGAAATTTAAAAAACTATCAGTAATTGAACTTCCTAAAAATAATTATAAATTTAAAAATAATATAATAGGACATACAAATGGCTAAGAGACATATGAAGAAATGCTCAACATCACTAATCATCAGAGAGATGCAAATTAAAACAACAATGAGGTATCACCTCACACCTGTCAGAATGGCCGCCATCAACAAATCATCAAACAAGTGTTGGCGAGGGTGTGGAGAAAAGGGGACTCTAGTACACTGCTGGTGGGAATGCAGACTGGTGCAGCCACTGTGGAAAACACTATGGTGTTACCTCAAAAAATTAAAATTTGAACTGCCATTTGACCCAGTGATCCCACTTCTAGGAATATACCCTAAGAAACCTGAAACACCAATCAGAAAGAATACATGTACTCCCATGTTCATAGCAGCACTATTTACAATAGCTAAGATCTGGAAACAGCCCAAGTGTCCATCAGTGGATGAATGGATAAAAAAGCTGTGGCACATATACACAATGGAGTACTATGCAGCTGTAAGAAAGAAAGATCTCTTATCCTTTGAGACGACATGGAGGGACCTTGAGAGTATTATCCTAAGCGAAACAAGCCAAGCAGAGAAAGACAAATATCACATGATCTCACTCATTTGTGGAATATAATAAACATAACAGTCTGGGGAACAGGGTAGACCCAGAGATGTGAAAGTAGGGTACAGACTGACAACCCTCAGAAAAGGGGGTGGGGAGGGAGGGAAGAGATAAACCACAGAACTTATGCGCATGTATGCACAACTGATGGACATGGACAACAAAGCTGGGGATGGGATGGGGGGTTGGGGAGGAGGGTGTCAATGGGGAAAAAAGGAGAAACATCTGTAACAAAAATAAATTAATTTAAAAAAATTAAAAATAAAAATAATATAATAGAGTTTATTGTAATTCATTGAGCATCTTCATGGTCCTGGGCAGTGTGGGAGGTCATCTACAAACATCCAGTCCTGATAATCTGGAAAGGCAGATGTTATTATTCCCATTGCATAGATGAAAACTTGAAACCCAGGGAGATGAATGATCTTGTTGGAAGTCACGTAGCTAGTAGGAGAAGGCCCAGGATTTAAACCCAGATCTGTCTGTCTACCGTCAAGGCTCATGCTCCCTCTCCTACACAAAGTATGGGGCCAGGTGGGGGGGAGTTACGTGCACTAGGTCATCTATCCCAGCATCACGCTGAAGGAAATTGGAAACATCCAAAAACAAAAAACAACAAAAATAGGGGGATATTATATGAATTATAGTGAGTGTATCCAGTAGAATATTTTGCAATTTTTTTGTTGTTGTTAATTCTCACCCAAAGATAATTCTTCCATTGATTTTTAGAGATAGTAAAAGGGAGGGAAGGAGAAAGAGAGAAACATGGATGCAAGAGAGACACATCGACTGGCTGCCCCCTGCACGACCCTGACCGGAGCCAGGGATCAAACCTGCAACCCAGGTACATGCCAGGGCATATTTAGCAATTTTTTAATATGATACAGAAGAATATGATGACAGAAAAATATTTATGATAAATGGAAAATGTAGCATACAAAATGTATATCCATGGAGATTCCAATTTATAAACATGCATGGGAAATATAAACATGCAAGTATAAAAGACGGAAAGGAAAATATATCAATATGATCATAACTGTGTAGTAGGATTCGGAGGGATTTTTTTCCTCCCTCTAGTTATTAGTCTTTCTGTGATGTGGTTAAATTACTTTGCAATTTACAGATTTGGAAAAAGTTCTAAGACATTGTTCTCAGAAGTCCTATAGATTTGCACAGAGTGCACACAAACCAGCATGCATTGTTTTCGACTCCCGACTGGACAGATGACTTTCCTTTAGCAACTGCTCCAACCCTGCAGACCGGCCTGCTTCCAACTCATAGCCTTTCCTGCACAAGTTCTTGTCCAAGCAAGTTCTGGGTATTACTCTCACCCACTTCTGTACCTGTCTGCTAACGCCATGCTTCCATGTAGGGCTGCTCGTCCAATAAGGCAGCATTGCCACACGTGGATATTTACATTTCAATTAATTTAAATAGAGAAATAATTCAGTTCCTCGGTCTCGCTGCCCATATGCCAAGTGCTCAACAGCCACACGTGACTAGTGGCTACTGGAGTGCACAGCACAGATGTAGAATGTTTCTATCATAGCAGAGCGTTCTATTAGCACTGACCTAGCATCTGGACAATTTCTTAAACTCCAGAGAAAGGATTCCCCAGCATGTGTTATCAATGGATTGGCCAGACAATGACTTTTCCATCCTAAGATTTTACTCTCATCTCGTCTCTACTCTCCAGAGATCTCAAGGGCTAGGGAGAATAAAGGATGACCCCTCCCTCCTAAAAGTTGGGTCTCCCAGTTATAGTTAACGAAAAGTGCTTCACAGAGTGAAGATTGATTAGACAGGGTGGAGAGTGGGGAGGACTGATTAGACTCCTCTTTTTTATTATGAATGTTATCAACAGAAGCCATTCATTGATGTGGACTGTATGCCAAGTACCGTATATATTTTACCTCCACCAGTCGCCACAACCCTAAAAGGTAGGCATTACTTCATTATGTAGTAAAATAAAAACATTGAGAGGCAAAGAAGTAGAGAAACTTGCCCAACTTCATGAACCAGAATCCATACCGTCAGATACCAAAGCTCATGTTCTTTCTATTTCACCAATGCACCATACAGAGGATTCCAAATCTCAGAGGAGGATTCTGATTGGCCATTTGGGTAACAAGCCTATCCTGGCGTCAATCATGATGGAAGGAAAGATCAGCACCATGACTGACCAGGTCCTGAGTCATTGTCCACCACTGTGACTGACTGTCCTATTAGAATCACCTAAGATTACGGAAAGGCAGTTGCCAAAAAGAAAAAAGGATGGGAAGAACTGAAACAATTGCTATTCACTACTTTAACCCCATCATTATAATTCCCACCAGGCCTACCCACACACTGATCTCATTGGTTGTCAAGATTATATCAATGAGAATAATAACAATTATTACTATCTTATTGAGGGCTTAGGTGCCACGGCTTGTGCTTTATTGTTGATCCTCGCACTCGTACACGTTGTTCTTCAATCATGTTGGGCTTGCTTTTTCACTTTGGGTAGAAATAGCAGATCTTGTTTCCTGGCTCAGACTTGACCTTCCTAGGTTCTCTACGGTCTGTTTCCCACAGCTGGCTCACCCCCTGCATTATCCTCCAGACTAATTCAGGTCGTTCACGTATTAAACATCAAAACAGTCTCTCTTTTCGAGTTCAGTGAATTAGACATTCACACACAGGATTATTCATTAGGTGGGGCACCAAGGGGCCGATTCTAAAACAGAACAGTCCACACAATCCAACCTGGGGACTGGGCAGTTGATTGGAGGCTGGACCCGATGCCCTCCAGAGGGCCCTGGAGAGCTGAGAGGTCTGTGTCTCAATGGTCAGGGGAGAAGGAGGAATGTTCCCGGGCCATGGCTTCTCGTTGGATTGAATCCAGCCTACACAAGAGCCGCTTGGGGCCCAAGTCGTCTAAGTAAACACTGATTCCTTGACGAGTTTCCAAAATCAGGAACAGAGCAACTGTTTGGTTTGAACAGGCTGTGCTCTGTAAACCACCGCCTGCATGTCACCAGGGCCCCGCGTAAATATTTTAGCTACAGATTGGAAGAACACAACTTTTTGTGAAATCCCATCACTTCATTGCTAGACTTACAGTGAATTATGTATTGTTTCTGTTGTTAGACTTGAAATGAATTATGTGTTATTTCTATTTATTGAGAGGTCCAATTCTCTAATTCGATTATAAGCATCTTAGACATGTGCCTACTGGGACTGTTAAGGTTTGGGGATAGCCCAATAAATAACATGCCTTTTCCTGCTTGAATATGGGACAAAATGAAGGGAAGACACAGGAATCAAGTAGGCAGAGATGAAAATGTCATTGTATTACCAATTAAGCTGATTATGGAGAAATCCAAGTTTTTCATCTCTACTTTCAGCCAAAAGGGTGAGAACTTGCTATTGTAAACCTCAAGAATTCTCTGTTGTAGAGGATTTTCAAAGTCACACATCCCTGTAGGTGAGCACATCAGTGAGATTTTCCCTGGCTCACAAAACCGCAAGTCTAGAACCGCGCTCGCCAATAGAAAGAACACAAACCACACGTGGACTTTACAGTTTTCTAGGCCACATTAATGAAAATAAAAAGGAACAGGAGAAATCAATGCTAATAACAATTTTACTTAAGTCAATATATGCAAAATATTATAATTTCAGCATGTAATAGAAAAATTATTAGTAAGATATTTGACTTTCTTATTCATTCTAAATCTTTAAAATCTGGTATGTATTTTACACTGACAGCATATCTCAATTTGGCCTAGCCACATTGCAAGTGCTCAATGGCCACGTGTGGCCAGTGGCCATTGTATTGGATGGCACAGGCACAGACTGGACAATCAGGACTCTGGGATTTTTCTCTATCTGACTTCATGTGTGTTGTCTAGTTGTTGAGTAAGCTTTTTCACGGCTGCGAGAGGACTTCCCGTAGAAACCAGAGCGTTGTGTTCCTGGTTGACATTCAACAGGACTGAGAACCTGGCAAACATCTTCCAATGTCTCATTGACCCATAGAGGCCTACACCTGCCGTCCTGAACCAGTCATTGGCAAAGGGCATGGGATTGCCAGGACTGGACAGACTACGCAGAGGCCTGGAGCTGGCATCAATTCCCTGACTCTCACAGCACTTACTCAGTGGCAGGGGGATGTGATGGATGTTGGGGAGCCACGGCCAAAATCTATGTGAGGGAAGGTTCTAGCACCCAGGATTACCATCCAAATCTTCTCCATCACTCCTGAGACAAGAGAACACAATTCCTCAGAGGGGCGTCTTTTATAACCTTCTCCACAAAGGAGCAAAGAGCTCATTAATACAGTCTGTTTTCGGGCCAGCACGAAGCTGAGCTGTTGACAGAGATCCACAAGAGTTTCCTAAGGAAACAACCCCCCAAATTCCATTTTCTTTCGGCACAGCGTAGACATGCCGTGTAGACGAAACAGCCCCGCCCCGCTTCTACACCTGCTCTGCCCGCTACTCATCAGTTGAGGGACCTTGGGCGGCACAGGCTGTCCTGGTTATGTTTCCCTAAAATACGGGATTATTTTAGCCCTGGCCGGTTTGGCTCAGCGGTTGGAGTGTCGGCCTGCAGTCCAGAGAGACCCAGGATCGGTTCCCGCTAAGGGCGTGTGCCTCGGTTGCGGTTTGTCCCCGGCCCCTGGTGGGTCGTGCGGGAGGCAGCCACTCGATGTGTCCCTTTCACGTCGATATTTCTCTCTCTTCCTCTCTCTCCCTCCCACTCTATCTGAACAAAAAGTGGAAAAAAAATGTCCTCGGGTGAGGATTAAAAAATAAATTTAAAAAATACGGGATTATTTTATAACAGGGGTGGTCAGCCATTGTTCTAAAGTCTTGTGGAATTGAGCCCTTAACCTGTGGGTCTGTGCTAACTCGGGGCAGTTAGTGTCAGAATTGAATGTGAGACACCCTGTCAGTGTCTGGCGAGAATCAGAGAATGGCTTGGTGTGGAAAAACCCACACATTTGGTGTCAGAAGCGTTGTCGGTGTGAGTTGTAGTAGAGAACACCTGTATTTTTCCATCTGCATATACTCATGAGAAAAATGGGACAGCTTTGGTAGTCAAGATTATCCTAGAAAACGTAAATGGTGTAAGTTCATTGGGACAGAAAGCAAAACAGTTGTTACCAGGAGCTGGGGGGAGGGGGGATGGGGAGTTAATGCCTAACAGGTGCAGAGTTTCACTTTGGGATGATGAAAAATTTCTGGAGATGAATAGTGGTGATGATTGCACAATAATGTGAATATACTTAATGCCGCAGAATCGTACACTAAAAACGGTTAAAATGGTAAAATTTCATGTTACACACATTTTACCATAATATATATATTGTAAAAGATTATTCTGGAAAGTGCACAGTCTACTGACTGCATTTTATTCATGGAACTGACTTGCTGTGGCACAATTCTCAGCTCTGGCTGTTCTGCCATTTATTCTCCCATCATTCAGAAGGTTAAGATCAGAGATTTTGCAGTCAGGCAGACCTGGGGGATATGCCCAGACCTACCACTTGCTAGCTGGGGGACCAGGATAAGTTACTTAAATATAAAAATGTCAGCTAAATTTATTGGTTGATTGAGCGTTTTCATTGATGGCAAGCACTGCACTGAACATTTGACATGTATTACTTCATTTCATCCTCATTAATACCATATATAATATAGTCTAACATTTATTCCCATATCTCAGGAAAGGAAAGTGAGGCACAGAGAAGTCAAGTAACTTGGCCAAGGCTACACAGTCAGCAAGCAGGAAATCAGGACTCACACCCAGACCGGGCTGACTTTTCCCTTAGGCACAGGAGGCACATGTGTAGGGCCCAAGGAACTTTTAGGGGCTCACAAAATTGTTTTAACTGTCATTTATTTTAAAATAAAAAGAAAACAATGACTATAATGATAATGACTATATAATAATGAATTCAGTCTGGATTAGATACATCTTTATTCCAACATAGTAAAAAAATATGGTCAGTATTTTTTATGGAAGGGTGGGTCTAACTCCAGACCCCCTAACTCCAGGCCCCCAGGTTTAAACCATGACAGCTTACCAATGCTCCAACCTCAGTCAACCCACTTCAAGACTGGATGCCTGCGTAGAGTCAGACAAGTCACTACTTAAGGCTCCTCCTCCATGAAATGGGGATAATCAATGGTGTTGACTTGCCTACAGCCATGGAGATGCCCAGAATAAATGTGCAGAACACCTGAGCAACGAGCCTGCCACTCAGTGAGGGCCCTGTAACAATGAGCTACATCTGACATCACTCCTCATTGTAGCAGAAGGGGCTGCAGCGTGCAGACCCCGGAGGGGCTGTCTCTGGGAGGGCCAGCTGGCTGACAGCCTCGGTGTAGCCAACACCTCATCAGGCACACCAGGAATTCCACAGCATCTTCACAGCAGCCTCTGGAGAGATTCTGATGTGTTCTTCAACCAACCAGGGGAGAGCCATGCATATAAAAGCTTCCAGGCCTCAGCGATAATGTTCCCCCTTCCCATACCCCTCTCCACTCCCTGGGGCCCTTTTCCATCTTTGCTCTGTTTCTGCAGGAAGCAGGACAGAAGGGACTGGGTTTTAAGCAAGTGTAGAAAGAAAGAACACAGACTTGGAACTCTCAGGGACTGGCTTTGCAGTCTAGCTCTGACTGTTTGAACAAGCCATGTAGCCTCTCTGAGCCTCAGAGTCCTCAGCTGAATAGCGGGAACACACCATTAAATTAGGAATAATTGTCCTTACCATTATTACTACAGGGTAGTGGTAGAAACATAAGGATTTTGGGATCAGAGTCTTTTGGTTCAAATTATGGTTTCTACCCCTTGACGGTACGTGACCTCCAAGTCTAAGTTTCTCATTTGTGAAATGGGGAATAATAATAGTAACCATCTCAAAGGGTTATTGGGAGGATTGAATGAGATAATTAGATCTAAATGAGCTCTTTGCAGTACTGGGGACACAGTAAGTATCAAAGGTCAGCAAATGTCACTTTAATTATAATTGTGCCTCTTTATGAGTCCTATAGCATATAGTCCGGTTTCCTAACTGCACACAGTAGATGTTCAGTAAATAGATGTTCAATGAATAAAGGAATGAATTAATGGGTGAACTAATAAACAAACCTGTCATCCCTCTCGGTCTAGAACTCTTTTCTTTACGCCAAATCCCCCTTGACCTAATGGCAATAGAAATTTTTACAGCCTCAAGATTTTCCATTTTCTTGTTTCTTCTTGAGTGTGTGAGGTGGTTTAAAATATGTCTGTGACTTTGACATACCTTTCCAAAGGTGGACCCTACTTTCCTTCCTCCTCACGGTCAGCTGAACTTAGTGACTCCCTTCTAACCAATAGAATAAAATGGAAGTAACAGTATGCAACCTCCAAGACTAGGTCATATAAATCATTGAGGCTTCCATCTTGGTCTCTCTCTTGGATCGCTCACTCTGGGAAAGGACAGATGCCATGTCACGAGTATGCTGGGGGGGTACATTTAATGAAGAACTGAGGCTAGTCCGGCCGGTGTGGCTCAGTGGTTGAGCACCAACCCATGCAGCAAGAGGTGGCTGGTTTGATTCCCGGTCAGGGCACATGCCCAGGTTGTGGGCCCAATCCCCAGTGGGGGGCATGCAGGAGGCGGCCAATCGATGTTCTCTCTCATCGATGTTTCTATCTCTCTCTCCCTCTCACTTCCTCTCTTTCTAAAATCAATAAAAGGGGAAAAAAAGAAAACAAAAAAAGAAACTAAGGCTTACTGCCAACATCCATGTGAATGAGCCATCATGGAAGCAGCTCCTCCAGCCCCAGTCAAGCCTTCGGATGACTGCAGCCCCCGCCAACACTTTGACTGCAACCTCATCTGAGATTCTGAGCCAGAACCAACCAGCTGAGCCACTCCCAGAAAGGATTTCTGACCCACAGAAACTGTGAGATAATGTATTTTGGGATAGTTTGTTATACAGCAATAGATAACTAATACATTTTATATAAGAGGTTGAACGAATGCTTTGCTAATAATATCTGACTCGTGGAGATTTCTGATGGTTCATTCTCCATATTGTTTTAACACTATTCAGAAAGTCAGAATCCATACTTTACTTCTGATGTTACTATTACTAGACCATGCCTGCTAACTAATTAAGGACCCTTTCTCCCTTAGGACCTCAGGTGGGCTGCATCCTGGTGGCACCACCAGATCACTGTTGGGAAGGAAGAGTCGGGCTTGGTGACAATCAGGCTTCCATCCAGTCAATAGCTCATATTTGGAAGCATCATGTTGCCAGTTTCAGGAGAGTCCATCTCAGAGACACTATTTCCTTACTGACAGCTCCCATGCTGTTTTAACAGCAGCTAATCCTTTCACCTTATTTGGAGACAACTTCAGAATCCTTTCCCAGGCTAGCCAAGTCTCTGCACTCAACTGGAGAGAAGTCTCATAGGCCTCTGCATCTGGGAAGTCTCTGCCTAATGTGGAAAAGAGCTGGAAAGAGTGTCTGTGCCTGGCCAGATTGAGGGCTGGGGCTGATAAGGACAAGTCAGCTCTTCTTATCTCACAATGAGGACATCAGCAATCAGGCTGTCCTAGGGCATGGCCAGTGTGGCTATTGCCATCAAGTTCAACAGTCTTTTACTGTGGACAAGTCCAGGGCACAACAATGAGCAGACAAGGTACTTGCCCTGAAGGAATGCACAGTCTGTTTGGGAAGACAGGGAAACCAATCAATAATTACAATTAGAAGCAATAAGCAGAGTTTTACCCTCATACCAGGTGAACTGGGAACACAGAGCAGCAGAGAGCAAGGAAGAGTTCCTTCCTTGGGGATGGAGAGGACAGGACAGAGGCAGGTTATACTAAGAAGGCAGGATCAGCCATGAGCCAAGTACAGAGAGGAATAAATCCTGGGTCAAGGAAGTTGAAGGCTAGGATGAAAATTCCTCTGAGTTCCTGGTCATAACTTTTGGGTGCTGGTAGGATCTAATTTATCCTCCTCTAATTCCTCTTAGAATCCAGCTGAAACATTAACTGCCATACCAGACTTGAAAGTTGAAGGAAGATCTCACGAAAAGAGATCAAGGTCCATAAACCCACACCCAGTATATAGCAAGGGTCCTGTCACAAGGGCTGAGTGCAGATTTCTTGTCAAATCTGGAATCTGTTCACTTTCTCCATTTGCACTTCCTTCAGCTGGGTCTCGACCACCATCCTCTTCTGCTTGGACTATTGCAGTAGTCACCTAACTGGTGTCCCCATTTCTACACTTACATGACAGCCACAGTGACCCTTTCAAAAACTCAAATTGACCTGGCCTGTGTGGCTCAGTGGATTGAGCATTGTCCCATGGACTGAGAGGTTCTGGTTCAATTCCTGGTCAGGGCACATGCCCAGGTTGTGGGCTCAATCCCCGGTAGAGGGCGTGCAGAAGGCAGCCAATGGATGTTTCTGTCTCACATCAATGTTTCTTTCTTTCTTTCTTAATATGTTTTTATTGATTTTATAGAGAGACAGGAAGGGAGAAAGAGATAGAAACATCAATGTGAGAGAGAAACATCGATTGACTGCTTCCTGCACACCCCGCACTGGGGATCGAGCCCGCAACCCGGGTGTGAGCCCTGACTGGGAATCGAACTGGGACCTCTCAGTCCATGGGACGACACTCAATCCACTGAGCCACACTGGACGGCTCACATCGATGTTTCTATCTCTCCCTCCCTCCCTCTAAAAAAATCAATAAAAATATATTTTTTAAAAATAAAAACTCAAATCGGATAATGTCACTCCCCTGCTTAAAACACTTGAAAGGTCTTCTATTACTTGTAGGATAAACCACCTTATATTCTGTGCTCTACCAAGTCCATGTGTCTGTCCTCTGCCTACCTCTCCTGCCCTGTCCCACTCCCTGGCCTTCTACTGTTGCCCAAATATACCAAGCTCTTTTTCACTTAGAACCCTCTAGTCACTTAAAATACATTTAGCAAGCACCTTCTATGCGCCAGACAATGTTCTTGGGGCTGAAGGTACAATAAGGAATCAAATGCAAGCAATTCTTGCACTCAGGAAGCTTACATTTTAGTGAGGGAAGACAGACATAAACAAGACAAGTAAATACATACAGTATGTTGGATGGGACTCAGTACTAAGGGAAAAGAAAGAAAGCTCAGAGAAGGGATCAGAGATATTGGGAATGAGTTTGCAATTTCAACATGGTAGCCAGGTATGATCTCAATGAGATGATGACATTTGAGACTTGAAGGGGGTGAGGAAACAAGCCATGCGGATACATGGGGAAACAGCATTCTCGGCAGAGGGGGTAGTAAGTGCAAAGGCCCTGAGGCTGGGCCATGCCCAGCATGTTCAAGGAGCAGCAAGGAGGCATGAGGGGCTAGAAGGGAGTAGATGAGATTCAAGAAGTAACAGGGATCCTAATCAGGGGAGCCTGAGGGGCTGGCACAAGAACTTGGCACCTGTAGAAACTTTTACCTGGAACACTGTATTCTGGTTCTTCACATAATTGGCTTTCTACCATCTTTCAGATCTCACAGAGACTTTCCTTGATCACCCTCACACTTTACTCTCATGGCACGCTCTTTTTATCATCATGAGTACCCAAATATGCAATTGATCTAATTCCACAGCATAAGTTCCACTGAGGACAGGAGCCCTGTCTGTCTTATTGACCATTGTAAACCTAGTGCTTAGCAGACTGTCCAGTACTTGGTAAGTGCTCAATAAACAATTCATTGAACGAAAGAAACAGGGAGATTCTGTCATTATTATTTCTAGTATGAACCCTATGGAGTATGAAGAAATATGTTTTGATGTAGGAGGAAGACCCCCAGGAAACCTGTGGGCATTGGCCTAGAGGTCAAAAAGCTGAGAGAGAGAGAGAGAGAGAGAGAGAGAGAGAGAGAGAGAGAGAGAGAGAGAGAGAGAGAAACCAAAACACGCCATATTTAAAGACTTGGGAGCTAGAATGGCCTTGATAATATCATAACAGTAGAAGCTAGAAAGCAAAGGAACAAAGCTTTCAAAATACTGAGTGAAAAATATTGTTAGCACAGGATTCTATACCAATCAGGTGTGAGATAGGATGAACACAATTCCGGATATGCAAACTCTCAAAAATTTTACCTCTCATGCACTTTTTCTCAGAGAGTGATGGATGATATACTCCACCCATATGAGAGAAAAACAAAAGAAAAAGACAAGTAGCCAGGAAACAGTGGCTCCAACCCCGGGGAAAGGTGAGGGAAACTCCCAAGCTGATGGCAAAGGGTAGACTCAGGGTGACAGCTGTGCAGAGCTCAGTCCAGATGTGCACAGGACAGGAGAGGGCTCCAGGATGGAGGTCTGCCGGAAGAGAGGGGAATTCACACACTATCGACTCCATGCCACCAGGACTGCTTGCATAATTTGCAGGGCCCAGTGCAAAATGAAAATGAAGATCTTGTTAAAAAATTATTAACAATTTCAAGATGGTACAAACAACATTAAAGCTCTGGGCTCTTCTGAGAATGGGGCCCTGTGCTACTGTACAGGTCATATGCCCAGGCAGTCAGCCCTGCGTGTTGACCATGTAAAAAAACTGTCTTGACAGCTATTCTTATTAGCAGGCTAAGAGAACCAACTCTAGCTGACTGAAGGAGAAAGGGAATTTATTAAAAGGATATTAAGTGGTCCATAAAACCCCAAAAGGGTTGGAGAACCTCGTTCATAGCTATCCAACTAGAAATAGCTCCTCAACCAGGCTGCAAGCTGCTATGGTGAAGGTGGTGTTACCACTGTCCCCAAGTACCAAGCACTGTGGGCACGGTTCACTGCCAGTGTCCTGCACTGCGGCCCTGCTGCAACTTCTTCTACCAAAAAAACCCTCCTTGCATTTCCTGCTTCTCTACTTCCTAGTTATCTATTCAAAATCTTAGTTAGATGGGTGCATTGCATCTGATGGGTGGAGCTCAAAGCCAAGTGCCCACGCCCTCGCCCCAAGAGGCTGGGAAAGCAAGCATCTAGAATCTTCCGCGTCTATGGTAGAGTTCTGCTTCCCACGAGCCTCATATGGGGGAATTCCCCCAGTACAGGATGGGTTCAAGATTTGTCGTTTTGGAAGAATGACAAATATCCATTGTAGAGTTTTGGCAAGAATTGTTGATGTGCAAATTAAATATAAACAAAACTAAGCAAATGAAAAAAAAAAAGAGAGAGAGAGAGACAAAAAGAAATGCAGAAAAAATATTTAAAAGTTAGCCCAGCCGGTGGTTGGGCATTGACCCTGCACCAAGAGGTCACAGGTTCAATTCCTGGTCGGGGCACATGCCTGGGTTGTGGGCCCGATCCCCAGTGGGGGGCATGAAGGAGGCAGCCAATCCATGTTCTCTCTCATCGATGTTTCTGTCTCTCTCCCTCTCCCTTCCTCTCGCTCTCTAAAAAGCAATAAAGAAAAAAAATTTAAAAGTTGTTCAAGAAGAGAAGCACAATGATAGTGTACTGTCTGGCTCAGTGTTCTACATTTGCATCTTCTGAATGATGTAAAAACTGAATGTGGATTTAACCCCAAATTTTCATATTTATCACACTGTGAAGACGGAAGGGGGAGAATCGGGGTTGTTGGTGACTTTAGAAAGCTAAAACATCATCTGCTGTAATAGGAAGTTAATAGAGAATGCCTTAAATGGATTCATAAAAAATTAGAAGTGAAGTCGTATATAGAAATATGGACATAAATGCCAAAAGAAGCTGCTAAAACATTGAAAGTGGTCCTCTGGGGACTAAGTTCATACTTTACAGCAGGGTTTGCTCTTTGTGTTAATGTTCTGTGGGTTTTAACAAATGCATAATGTCATGTATCCACCATTATAGTATCCTATAGAATAGATTCATTGCCTTAAATGTTCCTTGTGCTCATCCCTCCCCACTCATGCTCCCTGAGCCCCTGACAACCACTGATCTTTGTACTGTCTCTCTAGTTTTGCCTTTTCCAGAATGATCTAGAACTGGAATCATATAGTAAGCAGCCTTTTCAGAAAGACTTCTTTCACTTTGCAACGTGCATTTAAGGTTCTTCCATGTCTTTTCGTGGCTTGATAGCTCATTTCCTTTCAGCTGGAATAATATTCCCTTGTCTGCATGTCCCACTGTTTGTTTACCCAGTCACCCATTGAAGGACATCTTGGTTGCTTCCAATTTTTGGCAATTATGAATAAAGCTGCTATAAACATTCGTGTGCAGGTTTTTGTGTGGACATAAGTTTTCAACTCATTTTGGTATATACAAATGCAATTGTAGAAATATAACTGCTGAGTCTTATGGTAATGCCACGTTTCGCTTTGTAAGAAACTGCTAAACTGTCTTCCAAAGTAACTGTGAGATTTTGAATTCCCATTAGCAATGAATGGGGACTTCCTTTTGCTTCGCATGCAGCATTTGGTGTTATCAGTGTTTTGGATTTTAACCATTTTAATAGGTGTATAGTGGTGTCTCATTATGGTTTTAATTTGCAGTTCCCTAAGGACATATGATATTGAGCTTTTCACATGCTTATTTGCTATGTGTATATCTTCTTTGGTGAGGTGTCTGTTGAGATCTTTTGCCCACTTTTTAATTGGGTTGCTTGTTTTCAAATTGTTGAGTTTTAATAGTTCTTTGTATGTTTTGGATACAGTCCTTTATCAGATATGTGTTTTGAAAATATTTTCTCCCAGCCTGTGGCTTGTCTCTTCATTCTCTTAACTGTGCCTTTCACAGAGAAAGTTTTAGTTTAAATGAAGATTATCTTATTAATATTTTCTTTCATGGTTTATGTTTTTGGTGTTGTGTCTAAAAACTCATTGGCAAAGCCAAGGTCACCTAGATTTTCCTCTATGTTGTCTGCTAGAAGTCTTATGGTTTTATGTTTTACATTTAGCTTTATGACCCATATTGAGTTCTTTTTTGTGAAAGGTATAAAGTCAGTATCTAGATTCATTTTCATTGCATGTGGACGTCCAGTTGTTCCAGCATCATTTGTTGAAAAGACTATTCTTTCTTTATTAAATTGCCTTTGTTTCTTTGTAAAAGATCAGTTGACTGTATTTGTGAGGATCTAATTCTGGGCTCTCTATTCTGTGCCATCAATCTATCTAGTCTTTCATCAATACCACACTGTATTGATTACTGTACCTTTATTTTATTTTATTTTTTTATCCTCACCCGAGGACATTTTTTCATTTTTTGTTCAGATAGAGTGGGAGGGAGAGAGAGGAAGAGAGAGAGAGAGAAACATCGACGTGAAAGGGACACATCGAGTGGCTGCCACCTGCGTGACCAACCAGGGCCGGGGACAAACTGCAACCAAAGTACATGCCCTTAGCGGGAACCGAACCCGGGTCTCTCTGGACCGCAGGCTGACGCTCTAACCGCTGAGCCAAACCGGCCAGGGCTGATTACTGTACCTTTAAAGTAAGTATTGAAGTTGGGTGATATCAGTCCTCTGACTTTGTTCTTCAACATTGTATTAGCTATTTTAGGTCATTTGCCTCTCTCTATGTAAACTCAATTAGTTGAGATTTACAAAATAGGCTGTGGGGATATTGATTGGGATTTCATTGATTTTACAGATCAAGCTGGGAAGAACTGACAATTTAGCACTGAGTTTTTCTATCCATGAACATTGGTTATCTGTGCATTTATTTTGTTGTTCTTTGATTTCTTTTATCAGAGTTTTGTAGTTTTCCTCATATAGATCTTGTACATTTTTGTCAGATTTTATACCTAAGTTTTCATTTTGGGGGTTGCTAATGTAAATGGTATTGTGTTTTTAATTTTAGATTCTAATTGTTTACTGTGGGTATACAGAAAAGTGGTAGACTCCTATAACCTTGCTGTAATCACTTATTAGTTCTGGAGCTTTTGTTGATTCCTTGGGATTTTCTACATAGACAATCATGCCATCTGGAAACAAAGACAATTTTATGTCTTCCTTCCCAATCTGTGAATGTTATACCATTTATTTTTCATTCAATAAATGCATTATTTTGCTAAAAATAAAAATTGGGGATACTTGGAAAGGCACCTGCAATGCTGATGTGCTGAGACACTCTGCTACCAGACAAAATATTTTAAGTGTATCAATCTCTGTTCCCTTGTGCCTCCAAAGTTAATGATCTTACAGAAATCAACAAGTGTTGGCAAGGATGTGGAAAAATTGAAACTCTTGTGCACTGTTGGTAGGAATGGAAAACGGTACAGTCACTGTAGAAAACAGTATGAAGTTTCCTCAAAAAAATTAAAAGTGGAATGATCATATGATTCAGCAATTCCACTTCTGGATATATACCCCAAAGAATTAAAAGCAGGATCTCAAAGAGATATTTGCACACCTATGTTCACTGCAACATTATTCACAATAATAAAGATGTGGGAGCTACCCAATGTCCATAGACAAAGAAATGGATAAAGAAAACATGGTATATACAATGGTGTATTATTCATATGCTACAACATGTCTGAACCTTGAGGAAATTATACTCAGTGAAATAAGCCAGTCACAGAAAGACAAATATTGTATGATTCTAGTTATATGAGGTATCTAGGGTAGTCAAAATCACAGAAACAGAAAGTGGGATGGTGGTTGCTAGAGGCTGGGGGAAGGGGAAAATGATTAGTGGGTATAGAGTTTCAGTTTTGCAAGATGAAAATGTTCTAGAGATCTGTTGCCCAACAGTGTGAATATACTTAGCACTGAACTGTACACTTAAAGATGATTAAGGTAATACATTTCATGTTATGTGTTTTTACTACAGTTTTTGAAACGTTAATGATCTTTCCATATTGGACTGGAAGGATGAATTAGAAGGCCTTTCAGGTCCCACCAGACCTTACTAGAAATTTATCTGTAAGCAAATACTTAACATGCCATGTTATTACGATTTAAATTTTAAATCTTTATAATGTCTTAAAGGGGCTCTTTGTAAAAGAAATGATTATTTTATAGTGAGAATGGCCAACTTGATCAGATTTTAAAAGTTAACATTTTGTTTCTTGAGTTTTTTAAGGGCATCAAAAGTATAAGCATTTCCTGGGATTAAAAATATTTGTTTTCTGCATCCAAACAAAAAGCAGCTATTCAACTACCACTTATTATGTAAATAAAGTAGAACCGGCCCTGGCTGGTTTGGCTCAGCGGTTAGAGTGTCAGCCCATGGACCAGAGAGTCCTGGGTTCGGTTCCCACTAAGGGCACGTACCTCGGTTGCAATTCGTTCCTGGCCCTGGTTGGGGTTGTGTGGGTGGCGGCCAGTCGGTGTGTCTCTCTCATATCAATGTTTCTCTCTCTTCCTCCCTCTCTCCCTCCTGCTCTGGAATGCAAAAATGTCCTCGGGTGAGGATAAAAAAAAAAAAAAGAAAAGAAAGATAAAAGAAGAAGTAGAACCAGCCAAGTTATCTGCACAATTAGTTTGTTTTCCATCTTAAAGGCACTATCAATTATATATCAAAAGTGTTTCCCTATTTGCTTTGCCAAGCAGGAAGCTCAGAGGAGATTTGCAGTCCGTCACTAACATCTACACAGAACTTTAAGCAAAATGTGTTTAGGCAACTTTGTGTTCTAATTTACCTCTGAATTCATCAAATTTATTTCCTCCCCTAATTTTAACTTAGCCCTAGCTTCATCCCTTTAAAAAAAAAATCTTTTGCACAGCACACATGCAGTAAATCTTCTTTGGAACATGGGAAGGTATATAAATAAACAAAATACAAATGAGTAATGTGAACTGAGCACCTTACAGATCTGGTCTTACATTGTCACGAATTTCTAAATATCATCTAATCCATTACTTCCAAAGACAAATAAAACTCTAGAGCCAAGTGACATTCATCTTGTGAAGCAGAAGGAAACAGCAAAGCATTAGGGGTGAACTCTTCAACTAATATATTTCATATCTCTTTGTAAACAGGAAGCACAGCTCTAACAGCCAAGCGGCTGATGGGGGAAGGAGGTGGAGAGGAAGGCTGGGTCTGTGAATGAATTGGTTCTAGGGGCAGGCATTGTTCACTGCAGACCTGACTGAAGAAACCAGCAACCTTCAAAGAAAGAGATAGGAAGTTAAAACTATGCAGTAAGGAAATCCTTAACCACATGGATGCATCATAAATCAAGATGACACTAATGACTTCTGTTAGTTGTAACCTGCTTTGAGCGTTTCTCCAGCAGTGGGAATGAGGGACTTTGAGCTATCCCCACTCTCCCTTCTAGTTTTCTTTCCTAAGAGCCACAATAAACTTAAATGAAATTGAGCAAGTGATCATCAATTAGGGTTCTTGGTTGCACGCCACAGAAGCTAAGTCTACCTCAAGCAAAACCGAAATTCATTACAAGGGTGCAATAGACTAAATGTGTCCACCCCACAGGTTCATATGTTGAAGCCCTACTCTCCAGTGGGATGGTATTTGGAGAATGGGGCCTTTGGGAGGTAATTAGGGTTAGTTATAAGGTCATGAGGGTGGAACCCTCATAATGGAATTAGTGCCTTATAAGAGGAGACACTCAAGAGCTCCCCTCTCCTACCCAGCACACACAAAGAAGAGGTCATATGGGCACACAGCAGGATGGCAGCTGCCTACAAGCCAAAAGAGGAGGCCTCAGAATGAAACCTTCCTTGTGAGCACTCCCATTGTGTCCCTCTGATCTTACCTCTTAACATTCCTCCCTTCACTCACTCTGTTCCAGCCACACCAGCCCCTTAGCTCTTCCTCCAATAATGCAAACATCCTTCTGTCTCAAGATCATCCTTTTGACTTTGCCCTTCCCTCTGCCTAGAACTCTGCTTCCCCAGAGGGTTGCCTGCAGCCATCCCTCGAGGTCTTCAATTTACTCAAATGTCTTCTCAACAGAGACGGCTTCCTTGACCACCTTTGGACCCTCCATTCCCCCACCCTGCTTTATCTTTCATAGCATCTCTCACCAGCAAACATGTTATACATTGTCTGCTTAATTGTTCGTGGTCAGTGCCTCTTCTGAGAGATTGAACTCTTCGAGGGCTGCTGTATATCACTGTGAACTCTGCCTGAAATGGAGTAGGTGCTCATGAGTAATAGCTAAAGGGAAGAACCCTCACTCAGGAAGGCCACTGCTACACTCAAACGCTGGGAAGCTAGGACCCTGAAGCCCCTACAGCATGAACCTCTTTTCCCACCATCTGAATGTTGATCTTGAATTTCCTCCCTTTCAGAGGAATCTCCAGAGGGTAAAACTGAAAGCTGAAGGCATTGGCCTTTTAAGCCCCCAAATGCCTGAAGAGCGGGGCACGGGGTAGTCCCAGAGCAGGGTCAAAAAGATTTTCTTTTTCTTGTCCCCATCACCCTGTTTTATTTTTCTTCACAGTGTTTGTCACTATTTGAACGGGAGCTGAAGCCTCATTTGCCACTTGGCCATTCCTGTATTTTATGTCTGTTCTTTCTCAAACCTTCCCCTTCTGATTTTCCTTTGGGGACACTGCCAGTCCCCCACACTCAGTCTATATGACTCAGTGGGCATAACTCTCACCCCGGCTCCAGGAATGGGCAGGGGCACCAGGCCTACGCCAGTCAGTCATCTGTATCCCCCTGGCCACAGGGGCTGCTTTAACATGGCCATTCAGGCAAAAAAGAATCAGGACCAATCCAAGTCAATGGGTCTGCGGGGGAAATAGAGCACCTTCTTCTGGCTGGTTTTAAGAGAGAACAGGATGTAAACCTGGAGCTGCCAGGGCCACAAGTTGGGAAGAGCCTTCCTGTGTAAAGTTTCACAACAAAGGGAAAGAGAAAGACCGGTGCTACTGAGCTCCTGGATCCAGGCATGCCTGAAGTCAGCAGACTCTTCAGATGCATGTTGCATAAGCCAGTTTGAGTTGATTGTCACTTCCACAAAGGGATCTTTTTCGTTCACTCTTCCCTCTCAACTCACCATTCATTCATTCCCTCTAACCCTTCAGTTAGTAGGAGCTATATTTCTAGGTCAGACATCAAACTCTGATAGAGGATAGAAAAGCACTTCTTGCTCAAAGCCCAAACAAGTGGAGGAAGAAGGGGAAAGATCAGTCCATCTTCTCTGTGTTTTCAAACATTTGGATGCTTGTCAACAAGAAGACAGAACTCTTCGCTTTCCATCTGATAAGTTGGAGTTCTGTTAATGCCAAAGGCTCTGATTCTCATGCTCTCCTTAGAACTGTGAGACTTGTTAGCATTTGATGGAAGTCTTACACATGTGCAGAACTGGGAGAGAAGTATCCTGAATACATGTGCTGAAATATTTGTACAACTTCCCCTTAATCTACTTAAACGGTGTCACTGTTTTTAGAGCACGTTGAGCTCTTGTTCTTTTTCAGTGTTAAAAGAGCAGAGGTAGATGTACACCTAGACTGTGTCATTATTTTTTAGAAATAGTTAAACTCCATCACTTTTTTCTTACTGAAGTGATAAATGTCTTATAAAAAGAAAACATTACAAGCTAAGATCTGGAAACAGCCCAAGTGCCCATCAGTAGATGAGTGGATAAAAAAAACTGTGGTACATTTACACAATGGAATACTATGCAGCTGTAGGAAAGAGAGATCTCTTACCCTTTGAGATGACATGGAGGGACCTGGAGAGTATTATGTTGAGTGAAATAAGCCAGTCAGAGAAAGACAAGTACCACATAATCTCACTTATTTGTGGAACATAATGAACAAAACAAGCTGCCGACCAAAAGAGATCCAGAATCATGGAAGTAGGGAACAGGCTGACAAACCTCAGAGGGATGGTGGGTGGGAGGGGAGGAAAGAGATAAACCAAGGAACTTATATACATATATGCACAACCAAGGGACATGGGCACTAGGCTGGGGAAGGCAGGAGGGGAGTGGGAGCGGGAGGGAGGGGGTCAATGGGGAAAAAGGGGGAACATCTGTAATACTTTCAACAATGAAAGAAAGAAAGAAAGAAAGAAAGAAAGAAAGAAAGAAAGAAAGAAAGAAAGAAAGAAAGAAAGAAAGAAAGAAAAAACATGACAGAAATATATAAAGAAGGATCTGTAAATTTCCCCATGAACTGACTCTCTAAATTGATGCATTTGACAGTGTGGTGGGTGTTCTAATAAACATTGATACATGAAGTTCTTAGACACAAATCAGACATATCATTTGTGACTTCGTTTTTTCTTTTATATGTCGTGGGCAACTCTCTGTGTCTTTATATAGAGCTATCACAATCTCTTTTTTTTTCTTTTTCTCTATTTTTATTTATTTATTTATTTATTTATTTAAAAGCTCATCTTTATTGTTGAATGTATTACAGATGTCCCCCCTTTTTTCCCCCATTGACCCCCTCCTCCCCAACCCCTCCTCCCTCCTGTCTTCCCCACACTATTGTCTGTGTCCATTGGTTATGCATATATGCATAAAAGTTCTTTGGTTTATCTCATCCCGCCCTACCTCCCCCCTTCCCTTTGAGGCTCATCAGTCTAAAAACCAATTTGTACTTCTTAATTCCTTCATCTTTTTCACCTATCCCCCCAGCCTCCACTCATCTGGCAAGCAACAAAAAGTTCTCTGTATCTATGAGTCTGTTTCTGTTCTGCTTGTTCATTTTGTTATTATTTATTTATTTATTTTATCCTCACCCGAGGACATTTTTTCATTTTTTGTTCAGATAGAGTGGGAGGGAGAGAGAGGAAGAGAGAGAGAGAGAGAAACATCGATATGAAAGGGACACATCGAGTGGCTGCCACCCGCACGACCAACCAGGGCCAGGGACAAACTGCAACTGAGGTACATGCCCTTAGCGGGAACCGAACCTGGGTCTCTCTGGACCACAGGCCGACGCTCTAACCCCTGAGCCAAACCGGCCAGGGCCTGCTTGTTCATTTTGTTTGTAGATTCAGTTGTTGATAGATATGTATTAATTGCCATTTTATTGTTCATATTTTTGTTCTTCTCCTTCAAGAAGACCCTTCAACATTTCATATAATACTGGTTTGGTGGTGATGAACTCTTTTAGCTTTTTCTTGTCTAGGAAACTCTTGATATGTCCATAGATTCTAAATGATAGCTTTGCAAGATAGAGTAATCTTGGTTGTAGGTTGTTGCTTTTCATCACCTTGAATATCTCTTGCCTCTCCTTTCTGGCCTGCAAAGTTTCTTTTGGGGATCAGCTGACAGTCTTATGGGAGCTCCTTTGTAGGTAACTAACTGCTTTTCTCTTGCTGCTTTTAAGATTCTCTCTTTGTATTTAACCTTTGGCATTTTGATGATGATGTGTCTTGGGGTGGACCTCTTTGGGTTCATCTTGTTTGGGATTCTCTGTGCTTCCTGGACTTGCATGTCTGTTTCCTTCACCAAGTTAGGGAGTTTTTCTGTCATTATTGTTTCAAATAGGTTTTCAATTTCTTGTTCTTTCTCTTCTCCTTCTGGCACCCCTATGATGCAAATGTTGGCATGCTTGAAGTTGTCCCAGAGACTCCTTACACTATCCTCATTTTTTTGGATTCTTTTTTCTTTTTGCTGTTCTGATTGGGTGTTTTCTGCTTCCTTATATTCCAAATTGATGGTTTGCTTCTTGGCTTTACCTACTCTACTATTGATTCTCTGTAAATTATTCTTTATTTCAGTTAGTGCATCCTTCATTTCTGACTGATCCTTTTTTATGTTGTTGATGTTCTCACTAAGTTCCTTGGAGGTCTCCTTAAGTCCCTTGAAGATCTCACTAAGTTCCTTGAATGTCTTACCAAGTTCCTTGAGCAACCTTATAACCTGTGTTTTGTTTTGTTTTGTTTTGTTTTTTTTGTTTGTTTGTTTGTTTGTTTTTATCCTCACCCGAGGACAATTTTTCATTTTCTGTTCAGATAGAGTGGGAGGAGAGAGAGAGAGAGAAACATCGATGTGAAAGGGACACATCGAGTGGCTGCCATCCACACGACCAACCAGGGCCGGGGACAAACTGCAACCGAGGTACATGCCCTTAGCGGGAACCGAACCCGGGTCTCTCTGGACCGTAGGCTGACACTCTAACCGCTGAGCCAAACCGGCCAGGGCATAACCTGTGTTTTGAACTCAGCATCTGATTGATTGCTTATCTGCATTTTGTTTAATTCTTTTCCTGGAGTTTTGTTCTTTTCTTTCATTTGGGACATGTTTCTTTGTCTCCTCATTTTGGCTGCTTCCCTGTGTTTGTTTCTATGTATTAGGTAGAGTTGCTATGTTTCCTAGGCTTCGTAGGGTGGCCTATTGTTGTAGATGTCCTGTAGGATCCAGTGGCACAGCCTCCCTGATCATCCCAGCTGGGCCCTCGAGGTACACCCCTAGTGTGGACTGTACACCCTTGTGTTGTAATTGAGTCTTGATTGGTGTTGGCATGTCAATGGGAGGGATTTACTCAGGCTGATTCCCTGCAAGGACTGGCTGTGCCCACTGACCACTGGCCTCTGACTACCCTGGAGGATCATCTGTGTAGGGGCCCACCACACAGAGCAAGACTTACTTCATCAGGGCTCTGGTACCCACTGAGTCCGTTCATTGAGTGTACTACTTGTGGAGGTGGTTGAGTGGTCGTGTTTTGATGTGGTCTGAAGCTGTCCACTGGGTGTGCTGGCTCTGGGACCAGGTCAGCCACTGCCTGTGTTCTTTCCAGGGCCATCAGGCATAAGCTACAAAGTGATCTGCAGATGGCTGCTTCTTGTGCTGGGCTTGGAGGTGCCCAGGAAAAGCCAAGTTGTGAACCAAGGCTGGCTACTTCTAGTGCCAGGCCTGGGGCCACTTAATGAGAGGTATGGGGCTTGCTGAGACCAGATGCTGCTTGTTCAAGAGATTTTAGGAAACTCTGAAGCAGGATCCTAGACAGGCCAATCCTATGGTAAAGCCTTTGGAAATAGCTTGGGTGGGCCCGAAGTTGGGTAGGGTGGGGCTTCAGGGAATCATCAGGGTGGGGCAAACAGTGTGAGCCAGGTTGCTGGAGTCCCAGACATGGAGGCTGTCTGCCGCCCCAGAGAAGGGCTCACCAAAGCAATATCAGCCTCCCACAGCACATCTGTCCAGAATAAAGCCGCCTCTCCAGCCCTTCTCCCGAGGCCAAACAGCTCAGTTCTTCCCTGTATGTCTCTGGCACCCCTCAAGCTGCCTCCCCTCCAAGCTTAGAGGGAACAAATCTGAGTAAGTCTTCTTGGGCCCTTTAAGAGGAACTGCCTGGGGCTCCAGAAGCCTCAGCCTCAGTTCCTGCTGGGTTTTCCAGCCAGAAGTTATGGGGACTTCTCTTCCTAGCACTGGAACCCTGAGCTGGGCGCCTGGTGTGGGACCCCTCATTCCTCAGGGAAACCTTCCTAGCCAAGGTGTCCTCCTGATTTTTATCTGCCACATGTGGGTATGGGACCAGCCCATCCACCTCTGCCCCTCCTACCAGTCTCGATGTGGCTTCTTCTTTAATTTCATAGTTGTAGGACTTCCATTCAGCTTGGTTTCAGGCGGTTCTGAATGATGGTTGTGTTGTAGTTTAGTTGTAATTTTGATGTGGTTGTGAGAGGAGGCTAGACCGCGTTTACCTACGCCGCCATCTTGACCGGAAGTCACAGTCTCTTAAAATGTACCCTATTCCATCGTGTGCGGGGCTATGCAGGTTGCTTGAGTTGCCAGCGTGTGGTGGCTCTGGTTGTATAGAAATGCCATCTTATTTTTCCATTGTTTATAATGTTTGCTCTAATAAATCATGCTATATTTGCATCTTTCTATGTTTGCATGCTTATACAAATTTGTAGAACATGTTTCTAGATGTGGAAGTCCTGGGTCAACGGGTATAAACATTTCAATTTCAATAACTAGTGCCTACTTTCCTCTACAAAGGTTGCACCAGCTTTTACCAGTAGAGCATGAGAGTGCTTTGGATGGCAATTTTTTTTTTTTCCCTAGTAAAAACCATTGATAAGTGTCTTAGTCTGTTTGGGCTGCTATAATAAACTGCTGTACACCAGGTGGCTTATAAACAGCAGAAATGTATTTCTCACAGTCCTGGAGGCTGGGAAGTCCAAGGTCAAGGTGCCAGTGGATTCAGTGTCTGGTGAGAACCTGCTTCCTAGTTCATAAATGGTCAGCTTCTCGCTGTGTCCTACTGTGGCAGAAGGAGCAAGGGAGCTCTCTGGGGTCTCTTCATAAGGGCACTAATCCTATTCATGAACACTCCACCCTCATGTCCTAATCACCTCCTAATACCGTCACATTGGCAATTAGATTTCAACATATTACTTTGGGGAGGGGTATAAAAACATTTAGTATATGGCAACAGGGTTGTGCTCTCCCCCCACCCCACCTATTTAGTCAGTATTAGGGAATGGGTTGCAATGAGCTGCTTGCTTTCATTTACTTTTGTTGGCCTCATTAGCCAGAAATCAAACTCAAGTTAACTTGGCAAAAAAATAAACTGAAAAGTGAGGTCAGTGGCTTTAGGCACAGCTGATTCAGGGCTCAGGTGATGACATTGGAACTCATTATCTGTTTCTCACTGGGTTGACTTTATTCTTCTGTTCTAGGTCATGGCCCCCAGCAGCTCCAGGCTCTGCCTTTGTAGTGACAAGGTGGCTGCAGCAGCTCCAGCCTTCATATCCTCTCAGATCCACGTTCTATACACAAAAGCAAGTTTGTTTTCCAGTAGTATAAGCCAAAGTCTTCACAGCCACTCTAACCACTGAGCAGACCGGCCAGGACATCACTCTTTTTTTGTTGTTGTTAATCTCACCTGAGGATATTTCCCCCCACTGATTTTAGATAGAGTGGAAAGGAGGGAGGAAGAGGGAGAGAGAGAGAGAGAGAAATATCAATGTGAGAGAAACACATCAATTGGTTGCCTCCTGAATGACCCCAACCAGGGCTAGGGATCTAACCTGCAACCCAGGTACATGCCCTTGACCGGAATCGAACCTGTGACCCTTCGGTCCATGTGCCAACGCTCTAACTGCTGAGCCAAACTGGCCAGGGCCAGGGAGTCATTCTTTTAAAAAAATTTTTTTTTAAATCCTCACTTAAGGATATGTTTTATTGATTTTTAGAGAGAGAAACATCAATCTGCTGCCCACTGCACGTGCCCTGACCTGGAACCAAACCTACAACCTAGCTCTGTGCCTGACCAGGAATGGAACCCCCAACCCTTTGTTGTACAGGTCACTCTTACCAGACCTATCATTGACCCAATGATAGTGGCCCAAGAAATGGGCTGAGCTGGGGAAAAAGAAAGAAATGGGCTGAGCTGATTAACTTAGGCCTACGTGGTCAAGTGCGCAAAATCCAAACCCTACCACAGGGACTGGGAGTAGGGGGAGAGGCAGAGGACGTAAGGAAAATCTGGGCGTGCCAAGTGGCTGCTGGGGAGGTAAAGCTGTCCGGCTTGGTTGGTCACTGCTGCCTCCAGCGTTGTCTTGCAGCAAATCCATTCTCTACCCGCAGCCAGAAGGGGCTGTCTGAAAAAGAACAAATGGGAGCCTTCTTTAAAACACTTCAGTGGTTCTTCCTTGTCCTCAGGGTAAATTCCACCCTCCCTAACAAGGCCTCCAGGACCTGGCCTCTCCTTTCCACCCTAGCCTCATTTCTCCCCACCCTCCCCACTCCCCAGCATTCCTTAGTCAAGCTGCAGTGCATGGATTAGTTGCCTGAATGGCCTCGTTCTCTCTCCCACTTCTAGGCCTTTGCAGAATAGTCCTGGTGATTTATAAAGCACTTACTAAGTGCCAGGCCATGTGCTAAGCATTATGTGTTTATTATGTACCCCAGCTGAGTACTCACAATAACCCTATGAAAGACAGTAAGGTGTACAGATAAAAACACACACTCCAGAGTCAGACTGCTGGAGTTCAAAGTCTGGCTCATGTATTAATCATGTTTTTATATTCTGTGTTTTATGATGCTTTGACATTTTAGGGCCTTGCTAATCCTGGAGAGACTGCCTCTCCCAGGGCTAGCTAATTCCTAGACACAGTAAACAATTTGCCTTGAGCACACCTTTCACGTGCAAACCAATCAATTCAAAGCCCAAACACCCAACCACCTCCTCTGTCTAACTCACACACACCAAGTCAATATCCCTCCTGCCCTAAATCACCCAGGGCCAGGTACCAGACAACTAGTGACCACCCCATAGCCTGGAGCCTGGTGAAATTACTCAAACTAAACAACTCTAAATGGCTTCCCTTGCCTCTCCCATTCCTTCCCTAAGAAAATCACAATCAGGTCTTTTGCCAAGGCTTTTTTTCTATCTCCTAAGCGACCTGGTTCTTTTTCTCACATGGCCCTGCACGGCATGGTGTACCCCCTCATCTTGGAAACTGTAAGTAACAAATTCTTCTTTCAAAGGCAGTTGTCTCCATGTCTGTCATCTTTCTGCACACGAGTCAAATGAAATCTTGGAAACATTTCACAAACACTTAGCCCTTTATTAGTTGTGTGACCTTGGACTCCATCTCTGCCTTGAGTTCTCTCTATCCAAAATAGGGATAATAATAATACATGTTTAAAAGGTATAGGGGAGCCCTGGCCAGTTTGGCTCAGTGGTTAGAGCGTCGGCCTGCAGTCCAGAGAGACCTGGGTTCGGTTCCCGCTAAGGGCACGTACCTCGGTTGCAGTTTGTCCCCGGCCCCGGTTGGGTCATGTGGGTGGCAGCCACTCGATGTGTCCCTTTCACGTCGATGTTTCTCTCTCTCTCTCTCTCTCTCTCCCTCCCACTCTATCTGAACAAAAAATGGAAAAATGTCCTCGGGTGAGGATTAAAAAAAAGAAAAATAAAAAAGGTATAGGGGAAACTTGAGAAAGACTTTAAAATGGAAAAAAGAAGGAAAACATGAATGGGCCCCTGATTAACTCACCCATCAGGGTTATCTCTCCCTATCATACCACTTGTAACATCTCACTGGTTCCCTCATTTCCTAGTGAGCTCAGTCAAGTCTGTGATCATGTTTGTGTACATCTGTGTAAGAGTCCTAATTTCACCTGTTTTGAAAATGATCCTTTAATGTTCCACCAAGATACCCAACAGATGCACCCAACAGAGCCAGGTAAACTGCACTGGCAGACGGGCACCTGTCTCGTGGGCAGTGTCACGCAGGCACGGCTTTGCTTGGCTCTCAGAAGTGAATCCCAAGTAGCAATAGAACTTTTAACTTTGATAACTCTCCATTTCTCTATTTCCTTTTTGTCTGCTAAGTCTGTGTGTTGTTTTAGGTCCATTGATAGCTGATAAATTATTCTTCTTTAATGGCAGCGGTGATTAGGAATTTGACTTTTATGGTCAGAATATTCAATGATCTCTGTGAAGGGGTTCATGGATTATAAAGATTTTTTTTTCTGGCTTTGGCTAGTTTGACTCAAGGGTTAGAGCGTTGGCTGGCGGACTGAAGGGTCTCAGGTTCGATTCCTGGTCAAGGGCACCTACCTAGGTTGCAAGTTTGACCCTGGTCAGAGTCATGTGGGAGGCAACCAACCAATGTCTCTCTGCCTTCCATTCTATCTAAAAATCAATGGAAAAATATCCTCAGGTGAGGATGAAAACAACAACAACAAAAAAAACCCAGAATATTGTGGATCTAGTTTTAATGTTCTACTTTCCAGATTTATAAGGAAGCATTTTGTCTTTCTTCTTAAACCATCTGTAACCCGTAACAATTGAGTGGATATTGTTTTTGTAAACTGAACTAGAACATTTAAAATATCGGATTTTCACTGACCTCGCAGAATTCAGAAACTCTTACTGCCTCCTTGCTTTTCATGGTAACAGTATTTGCATAGGTGACATGCTCTCCATCTTATCTCATTGTAACTGTGGGGTATTTTGATTTCTCCTCGGGACTCGTCATACCATCTAACAGGTTCCCTCATTACCTAATAGATTCCATAAACTCTTTGATGCGGGTTCATTTCATATGCTTATGAAATAAAAATGTTATCTTTAAAAAAAAATTATCCTTTGAGTTAATATATGTAAGATGTTTACAACAGTGCCTGGCCCCAGTACAGGCTCAATAAATGTTGTAAGTAAAGGATTTAGATTATTTGCATTTTACAGGTGAGGAGAATAAGGTACAGAGAAGGTAAGCAAACTTGCTTAAATGGCACAGCTTGTCAGAGGAGGAACAGAATGAGAAGTCAGGTCTGTCTGCCTGCAGAGCCCCTGTTTTCTTGTCCCCACCTCCACCACACCCCTCTCCTACCCACATCCTCTCTGACAGCACCCTGCTCACTCCCACTTATTCTTCAGGTCTCGTAGTTGGTGCCTTTCTGGATCCTTCTGGGCTAGGTCAGCACTGCCTCCCGCCTTGTGTCTTCCCCTATCCAGCTGATACCCTAAATATGTTGCAACCGGCAATTTCTTCATCTAAAGGTTGAGCCCCATACCACCAGGGACGAAGGCAGTTTCCATCACCAGCCAGCACAGAGCCTGGCGTGCAGCCAGTGCCCACGTGCAAGTGCCAGAAATAAGGCATCAGGTAGGCATGGCGTTTTGTCCACCTGGGATGGAGAGCAGGGTGCTTTCTGGAACTGCCTGGAATTCCCTTGCTCTGTTTTCTGCCCACTCCACACTCCCTGGGTTCCTGGTCCCTTCAGAGAGCACCAAGCCTCCAAATGAGGATGCCCAGAGCCACCAGCCTCTCATGACTTGAGTTTCTGGGTTTTGTTTTTTGCTTTCCTTTTTTTTCCAAATCAAATTCCAGAAATTCAGGTTTAAAAATAACCAAGAAATGCAATCTTCTCCACCAAGTCGTTGGCAAAAACAAATCCTCAACAAAGACCAATGTGCAGTCTCGCTTCACACTTACTCATTTTCAGACGCCAACTCAGCTCTGCTTTGGGTGGGGAGGAAAAAGAAGCAGAACTCCATGGGGCTGAAGGGCAAGGGCACAGCAGCCGGGGCCGACCCTGCCTTGCAGGCACACGCCCTTTGCAGGAAGACAGCTGCTTGAGACTGCTGTGAAGTCCGGTTTTCCTTGGAGTCCCAGCTTGCTGGTCCCCAGCCCTGGGCTGGGCAGGAGATCAAAGCAGCCCTGGAAACCGGTCTCCATGAGTGATCCGGAATTCACTCTCCTTCCCTGGGGAGACATCAGCTTCTGCTGGAGCCTGCCTTTCCCCACCATGACTTAGGGAACCGGTGGGAGGACCGCGGAGCAACATTGACACGCCTGCTCAACAACAGCCGCCATCTCCCTCCTCTTTCCTACATGATCTATTTTTTGACCTGTCATCTTTCTTAATGCCCATTTTGTGGGTGAGAAAAATGTATGATGGAAGAGAGGAAATTCAGGACCAGGGAAGGCCTGGAAAACTCAAATTTCATATTTCCTCCTCTTTTGAATCAGCAGTTATGTCCCTCAATGGGGTTTTCCTGCATATGCTTGTATAACTCCCTTTTAAAACAATTTTTGCTGTTTTTTCCTTTCCCTGCCCCTGGGTAAGTTATTCCAACGACTACTTTCCACCTCAAAAGAAAGTAGTGGACAGGAAAAAAGTGGTCGTGTGGTCTGTTGGCTACAACTCCAAGTGGAGCCAGGAGACTTTGGTTCTATTCTGAGCCTTTTTGGGAACAGGACGAAGAAGGAGGACATGAGCCCTGCCCTCTTATGGGAGTTCCCGCCACCCCATGCCAACAGGAGGAAGGTGCTTCCTTCAGATCAGAGGGGAGCAGGAATTAGCATTTATGAAACACCTGCAAAATGTCAGGTCCTTTCCTGACCAGTTCACTTCGTTCCCGAAACTTTGTGAGATAGGCTTTTGTGATTTCCATGTTTCAGATGAGGAAACTAAGGCTCAGAGAGGTGTAATGACTTGCTTCAGGTAGCACAGCTTATCAGGGGCAGCTAGGAGCAGAGCCTGGTTCTGGTTCTCATGTCTGAGCTGTTTCAGTTGGATATGCAGCCTGCTGACCCTGCCTTATTCATTGAGTTACTCAATTTAGTGAGCACCTATTATGTACCCCACCCCGTTATAGTAGTGAGCAAAACACAGATCTCTTTCTTTAAAAAATTTTTTTTCTTTATTGACTTTAGAGAGAGAGGAACAGAGAGGGAGAGAGACAGAAACATTGATGAGAGAGAACATCAACTGGCCGCCTCCTGCATGCCCCCCGCTGGGGATCGGGCCCACAACCTGGGCATGTGCCCTGATCGGGAATCGAACCGGCGACCTCCTGGTGCATGGGTCAACGCTCAACCACTGAGCCACACCGGCCAGGCTAGATCCCTTTCTTTTTTTTTTTTTTAATCCTCACCCGAGGACATTTTTTCATTTTGTGTTCAGATAGAGTGGGAGGGAGAGAGACGAAGAGAGAGAGAGAGAAACATCGACGTGAAAGGGACACATCGAGTGGCTGCCACCCGCACGACCAACCAGGGCCGGGGACGAACTTCAACCGAGGTACGTGCCCTGAGCGGGAACCGAACCCGGGACTCTCTGGACCGCAGGCCGACGCTCTAACCGCTGAGCCAAACCGGCCAGGGCTAGATCCCTTTCTTTATGGAGCTTATCTTCTAGTTGGGGTGGGTGGAGGAAGGATGAAGATAGAAAATAAACATAATAAATAAGTAAATTATGTAACACGATAGGTTTTACATACTAAGGACAAAAGAAAAATTAGAGAAGGCTGAGGTTATGGGGAGGGCTGGAGACACAGTTGTAGCTTTAATTTTTATTTGTTCTTATTTTTATTTTATTTTATTTTTTTCCATCACCATTTATCCCCTCTATGCCCTCTTTCGCCTCCACCCCCTCCCCCACCCGCAATCACCACACTGTTGTCTGTCCATAAGTTCTCTCTTTCTTTTTCTTTTTTGCTCAATCCCTACACACACACACACCACCACCACCACTACCAGAGCTGCCTGCCTGCTCTCTATCTGTGAGTCTGTCTGTCCTGCTTGGTAGTTCAGTTTGTTCATTAAATTCCACACATGAGTGAAATCATATGATACTTTTCCTATATGATACTTGCTTGTCCTTCTCTGACTGGCTTATTTCACTTAGCATAATCTTCTCCAGGTCCATCCATGCTGTCACAAAGGGTAAATTTTTTTTCCTTTTTATGGCACAGTGGTACATTTAAATAAGGTAATCAAGATAGGCTTCCTGAAGGAGGTGACATTTGCTTGAAGACTTAAAAGAGATGTAAGAGTTGGGAACGCTGATGTCTGAGGGGAGATTACTGTGAGAGGGAATAGTTAAGTCAGTGCAAAGGCCCTGAGGTGGGAGGTTGCCTAGCACAATAGAGGAAGAGCAAGGAGGCCAGGGTACTTGCAGCAGAGTAAGCAAGGAGTCCTGACACAGAGAAGAGCCACGCTGCCTGTTATGTTGAGACTAGACTGCAGAGGGGCAAGGCGGAAGCAGGGAGAGCGGGGAGGGGCTGTTGCAGCTGCCAGCTGAGAGGTCCTGATGGTGAAGACCAGGCGGAGGGTGAGCGGTGATCAGATTGTGGGTTTATTTTGAAAGGAGAGTCCACAGGATTTCCTGGTGGATTAGAAGTGAGGTGCAAGGGGGAGAGGCATCGGGGCACTTCCAAGGTTTCTGCTGTAAGGGGGGGCTTCCAACTGCGGAGCTGAAGAAGGCGTTGTGTGGGGCAGACCTGGGCAGGGGAGGAACATCAGGAATTTGGTTCGGGACATAGTGAGTCTGAGATGTGTAACTTCTGTCCGCACAGGGCCAAATAAATAACGTCCAAAAGCATGACCGAAGGGGCCATTTATGAGGAACCTCCAGATAAACCGGTCAGTTCCCCAGTTGCCCCAACCCTGACCTTCCTCTAAACCAGTTCTTTTTAACCCAGGGTTCATGAACTTGGATGGAAAAACAAAATTACATCTTCTTTTCTCACTAACCTCTGCCTAGGATACAGCATTTCCTTTCATCATGAATGTAGGTAGCAAACCCCGATAGCCTTAGCCAGACCAGGGACTGTCACCAACGGGAATCACAGATATTTTCATTTCATGTAACAGGTGCCACAGGTGATCCCCAAATGCCTTTGACCTTCATCACTTCTCTGAACTTATGGAAGCTATTGGACCTGCCACTAGGTTTTATGGTTCAATACATTAGCAAGCATATCCATTACAGTATCATAAATTTGAAATTATAACATTTTTATAATGGTATTTCATTATATTTTGTTTCCTTTGTAAACCTGTGCATTTTGTTGTTTGTCTCTAAAATCATTATTCTGAGAAAGGCTTCATCAGTTCCTCACACTGCCCAAGGGGTCCCTGGCACAAAAGAGTTAAGACCTCTGATCTAAGTTAAATGTCCTTGACAGAAGAAGAGCAAACAAACACTCCACCCCCCAAAAAAACAAATAAGCCACTAAAATATCTTGATCTATGGCAGGAGTCATGCCAGACACTTTATAAGCATTACCTCATTTAATCCTTAGAGTTGCAAGTGGGTGTTGAGGAGACTGAGGCTCAGAGAGGTTCAAGTCACCCGCCCAGTCAGTGGAAAATCAGACATTCAAACTCAGGGCTATTTCTAAAGTCTGTGTTTACTCCACTCAAAACAAAACCAACCAACCAAACAAACACAGGAGCCTATGTTGTGGCCTATATGTCCTTCTGAATCAGCATGGTGTCACCGTCACGTGGCAGGGCTATATGAGTTGAGTCCAGAGACCACAGCTAGTCCGCCTGGGCTCACCAGCCTGCGCTGTCCATTTAGGTGTGACTTTAGGTAAATTACTTAATCTCTCTGTGCTTTCATTTCCATGTCTACATCACGGGTATGATGGTGATAATAACCAGCATAGATGTGTTGTAGGGTAACAAGTGTGGAATGCCTAGAACAGTGCCTGGAATGTAGAAAGTGCTTGTTTCTAAGGATTTATCTATTTACTTATTTTTTCCTTTATTGATTTTAGAGTGAGAGGGAGAGAGAGAGAAACATCGATGAGAAAGAACATCGATTGGCCACCTCCTGCATGCTCCCCACTGGGGATCGGGTCCACAACCCGGGCATGTGCCCTGACTGGGAATTGAACCAGCAACCTCTTGGTGCAGGGGTCGATACTCAACCACTGAGCCACACTGGCCGGCAGGATTTATTTTTATTAAGAGCTTTGGCTCTAGAGAGAAATAGATTGGGTTTGAATGTCAGCATAACTTTTACTAGCTGTGTAATCTTGGGTAACTCACTTAACCTCTCTGAGCTTCACTTTTCTCATTTGTAAGTGGGGATCATAATACCTGCTTCGTAGGGTGGTTGTCAAGATGAAATGAGATAATGAATACAAGATACTTATGTATTTACTGACTAGTAAAAGCAATCTCTAATAGATACATTCTCAATAAGTTGTTGTTATTATTATGTACTTATATCTCTTTTCAACCCCAATAATTTCTGCAATGCTTACTCTTGTCTTTATTAAGCTTTCTCAATCTCATTCCTCTACTCAGTGGACCGTCTAACATAATCAAATTATTAAGGTTAAATCTGGACATTTATTAGCAAAATATTTATTGAGCTCTTATCACATGCCAGATACTGTTTTAGGCACATGGATACATCAGTGAACAAAAGTCAAAAACCTATGCCCACAGCATCTGGCCTTCTAGACATTAGATATTCTGCCTCATATAAAGTCCCCTTTACTGATCTAGAGAGAATCAAATTAATATTTGACAATAATAACTTCATATCAATATATTGGACATAGGTCTGTACTATCTTCTCTAGACGGAGCCTCTCTCAGCTGGGCTCCCAGCAGCTCTCCAGCCCCATTCCCCACCACCTAGAACTTTCTTCTTTAGACATGCAATGCTCATTCATGATTCTGTGCCTTTGCACATGCTTGTCCTCTGCCTGGAACATCATGTCTACCTGACAATCTCTGACTTGTTCTTTGGGCCCTGAGTCAAATGTCCACTTCCTCATGAAGCCTTCTTTGACACTCTAGGGCAGATGTCCACTGTACTTGAGCCCTCCAGAGGACATCTGAAGTGGGGGGTCTGAGAGAACACCACAGCACCCCCTATGGAGAATCTGTCTTTTTCATATTGACATGCCGGTATTCCACAGATATTTATATGTTAGCCTCTTGTCACTTTTAGATACTGCTTATATCTTCTGTCATCTGTCTGTTACTGTCAGTGTCATTTGTTGAGCAGAATTCCTTAATGATGATGTAACCAAGTTAAGATTAGCAACAATTCCTTAGTCATCTTTAGTTGTCCCTTAGGGAACCATCCCCTCCTTGCTTTTCACCCAATAGGCTGATCTTAACCCCAACTTGCCCCTAATTCCAGGACTGAGCTCATGACTAAGCCTAGCCAATCAGAGTATTTTTTTTTATCCTCCCCCGAGGACATTTTTCCATTTTTTGTTCAGATAGAGTGGGAGGAAGAGAGAGGAAGAGAGAGAGAGAGAGAGAGGGAGGGAGAGGGAGAGGGAGAGGGAGAGGGAGAGGGAGAGGGAGAGGGAGAGAGAGAGAGACAGAGAGAGAGAGAGAGAAAGAGAGAGAGAGAGAGAGAGAGACATCGACGCGAAAGGGACACATCGAGTGGCTGCCTCCCGCACGACCCAACCAGGGGCTGGGGACAAACTGCAACCGAGGTACGTGCCCTTAGCGGGAACTGAACCCACTGCGGTCTCTCTGGACCGCAGGCCGACGCTCTAACCGCTGAGCCAAACCAACCAGGGCCAATCAGAGTATTTCACCCCCCCTAGCCATAGTGATTGGTTCAGGGATGGACACATGACTCAAGCCTGACCAATGAGATTCAAACCTGGAATTTTTTTTAAAGCCAATTCAAATTGGGTTTCTATCCCTCACAATCAAGAATCCTGACTAGCACAAGCAATCCTTGTAGAGATTGTTCTATGAGCTCTCTGTTACCTTGTACCTCTTTCTCTAGACTATTAAATATTCCATGGCCAGGATTGATTCTTATTCATGAGATGATTTAGGGTCCAGGTCCCTTCAGACAAATGACAGGAGTGTTCAGATAGTTCTGGGACAAGACTGTAAATATATATTCTTGTCCGTCCCATGTGAATGTGAACTGCTTCTTGCCCTTTCTGTTAGGGATGGAAAAGAATGCATTTGCCAGATCAGTGACCCCCATACCATGTATCTGAGGCTGCATTAATCTGCTCTAGTAAACATACCACCTCTAGAATAGCAGCTGCCATTGGTGCTACTACTTGGTGGACTTTACAGTAGTCCACTGTCACCTTCCAGGATCTGTCTGGTTTTTGTAGGGACCACATTGGTGAATTCACCCTCTATTGCTGATTAATCACCCTCAGCCTTATTTGGTCTTTCTCTAGTGCATTGGTAGCCTCCAGCAGTAGCTACCCAACTCCAAAGTCTTTAAAACTCTCAAACACCTGATACATTGCACCCATCCGTTTATTCTCTTCCTCTAATACTCCATTCCAGTTCATCAGCGGTGAAAATTTTAACAATTGCACCATAATTGCACGCCAGAGGCGACTGTGCTCTATAGGCCACCATTGACAGGGTCTTCATTGCCAGGCAACTGGCAGGTGGGCCAGCTCTCAAATCCCAATTTAGTTTGCCTCCTAAGACTACTTCCAGTATCAACTGATATAGGTTGGGTTCTCTGTGAGACTGACTCTGAGTCTGAAATTTGCCTGTAAGAAGTGGAGGGGGGTGGCTCTCAGGAACAAACCCTGTGTGTGAGAGAGTGAAGCAGAGTTGGGCAGAGAGAGAAGGCAAGAAGTTTCTCTGAAGGCTTCAGACAGAACCATTGGGGAGTTCTGGAGTGAAATGGACATTCAGAGTTGTCCTGCCTTGAGGCAAGGGGTTATGCTTTCATACTCCCTCCTGGACCAGTCATTGGATGCAGGATGCCTTTAGGGAGGGGACTTGATCTTGAGCAGAGCACCACTCCTTGGCTGGGCTGGGGGAGTAAGTGCCTGGTCCTGAAGTGGGGGGTCTGGGAGAACACCACAGCACCCCCTATGGAGAATCTGTCTTTTTCATATTGATGTGCCAGTATTCCACAGATATTTACATGTTAGCCTCTTGTCAGTTTTAGATACTGCATGTATCTTCTGTCATCTGTCTGTTACTGTCAGTGTCATTTGTTGAGCAGAATTCCTTAATGATGATGTAACCAAATTAAGAGACTTTCCTTCTTAAGAATTTGTCCCTAGTCCGAGATCCCAAGGATATCCTTTTACATTACGTGCTTTCTTTGAATATATTTATCTTCCATCTTTAGGTCTTTAATCCTTCCAGAGCCCACTCTGAATGTGGGTATTATGTAGGCACCCAACTGTATTCCCTTTTCTTCTATGTTATGAACCAGCTTTCCCTACTTGTCTTGAAATCTCTGATTTCTGGTTTCTGCTCTCACCACTGTCTGAAGATGTCATGTCAGCACAGCATCATTAATATTCTCACTCCGCGGGTTTTCAAAAATTCCCATTCGTGTTGCCCTCCATGCAGTACTCAGCACTCTGGACCACTTCTCTTAGAAGCTCTGTGTGCATGCCCTTTCTAAACTTTTTATTCCCGTCTGCCTTTTCTTCCTTTGTCTCTTCCTCCTCTTTCATCCCTAGGGCTTTGCTGGCTTAACTTTCTCTTACAGCTCTTAACAACTGGTATAATTTAAGGCTCTACCCTTGTCTTTATTTTTATCCCTTGTAATTCCATCTTCTTTGGGAAATTCATCCATTTTCAAGATTTCAATACCTCGAGGTGGGCAAATCCAGCCCTGACCTCTCTTGTGAATGCCAGCGACCAATTCCAAACTCAAAATTGGACATGATTTAATATGTCTAAATTCAAATGAATCTTAACCATGAAAGTAATTTTATACGATTTGCCTGTATTTTATACATTTCCAAATCCTTCAACGTTCTAGCATAGTACCTTCTATAAACTAGGTGTTCAGCCTGGCCGGTGTGGCTCAGTGGTTGAGCATCAGCCCATGTATCAAGAGGTCACTGGTTCGATTCTCCGTCAGGGCACATGCCCAGGTTGTGGGCCAAATCCCCAGTGGGGGGGGGGGCATGCAGGGAGTGGCCAATTAATGTTCTCTCTCATCCATATTTCTGTCTCTCCCTCTCCCTTCCTCTCTCTCTAAAATCAATAAAGAAAAATAAAATACAATAAAATAAAATCCTAACTCTGTCACCTAGGGTTGTGTGATTTTAAAGAAAAAAAAAAAAACAAAAACTAAAAAACCATGTGTTGAACATATATTTATTCAATGAATGAAATGATCTTATATGTTTAGCCATATTAGAAGTCAAGGTCAAATGTTTTGGTTCAAATATTCATGGTTCAAAAAGATCGCATAACATTTCAGAGGGAAGTTCAGCCACAGGTCAGCTTTCTTCTTCCTTTGGGAAGGGAGTGGCTCTGTCCTGGTTGGTCATGTCCTCCTGTCTTCAGTGTTCCTCTCAGTGAGATAGACTGGGGAAGGAGGAACAGGGTTGGCACTGGCCAGAGCCATAGTCACTGTGCTATACTGGAAAGATCGTAGTTTTGGAGTCAGAGAGACCTGCATTGAAATTCCATATCCTCCACTTATGAGGGCCTGGTTTCCTTATCTAGAAAAGTGGGTAAGAAGGGTTAACCCAGATGGCCATGAGAAGAATAAAAGAAACAACACATGGCCTTGACCGGTTTGGTTCAGTGGTTAGAGTGTCAGCCTGCGGACCAGAGAGTCCCAGGTTCGGTTCCTGCTAGGGGCACGTACCTCTGTTGCAGTTTGTCCCCGGGGCCCGGTTGGGGTCATGTGGGTGGCAACCACTCAATGTGTCTCTCTTACATCGATGTTTCTCTCTCTCTCTTCCTCCCTCTCTCCCTCCCGTTCTATCTGAAGATAAATGCAAAAGTGTCTCGAGTGAGGATAAAAAAGAAAAAAAAAGAAACAACACATGGAAAGTGCCTTGCGCCCAACAGGTGCTAAAAAGACTTGTGAGTCCCCTCCCTTCTCCCTTCTTGCAGCCCTCTCCTGCATCCAGCGTGAAGCTGAAGGCAGAATGTCTGAGCTCTCAGGATAAACGGTCCCCACTATGAGTGTCCTGCACAACCAAAGTCAGACCGAAAGTCTCCTTAATCCGCACAGCACCCCCATGCATCTGTAAGGCCGACTGAGGGGACTACAGTTGTCTCCCCTTTACAGATTAAGAACTGGAAGTATCAAATTCCCAAGAGCATCAAATGAGCACTTTACCGTTTACAACAGCTCAGAACTCAGACTGTCGTGCAGGGAGCTTAGTCTTAACTTCAGGTGGGCGATGAAGGAGATAGTGTTAAACTGTCCATCCACCATGATCCTACCTGTTAAATGTTCAAGTCGCTGCAGGGATGACATTTAAAGTCACCAATAAGCATCCCCAGTTTGTCTTGGGAATCCTTCCAGACCACCGCCTTGTTTTTCCACCCTGCTACTCCTTACTCGTAACTTTCTTGGTCCTCAACTCTCTTTGTTTTGGCTTCATACTGTGATTCGTATCCTCCACCCATCTCTTTGCTGGATGGCCCTCTGGGCTTGACTCACTCTTCTGGCTCTCAGCAGCCACCCGGATCCAAGCCATTGCTTTTGGTCTTTGTCCTTCAATCTCCCACACTGCTCCCAAGGGTAAGAAGCAGCCCATCTGTTGGATCTGCTGGATGTGCCCCACCCCTCCCTAGGACCACAAAGGTCGCGGTGGCCTGCCAGTTTCAAGATGGCAGAGTAAAGACGTTGCTTCCCCCCACCTTAAAAATCATGCCAAAACAAACAAGAAATGCAAAAAAAAAAAAAAAAAAAAGTATTATTTTCTAAACCAGGAGAAAACAGCAGCCTTGATCATGAAATGGAGAGAGGAAGGGCAGAAGCACCCCAGGTGAGTCTGATGATGGTGGGCATTGGAGCCCTCCGAGGAGCACCAGGCTAGACATTCAAGACGACGGAGGGTTCATCCTATGCTCTTCTATATCCCCAGAGCTTAGCACAGGACTGGCAGAATCAAGTCCTCATTCAACACTTGTTGAATAAATTACGCCATTATATATACATCACATATATCACATATAATATTATCAGCATCTGAAGACATATTTTACTGAAAGGAGAACTGTTAGAAATATTTACTGCATTGCTAACGGAGCTGCCATTATTTCTATAAGAAAGAGGGCCCTTTGAAACCCATACACTAAGGAGGGTGCTCTAAGCAATAGCTTTGCCCTGATGTTTAGCATTTCATTACTTCAAATATTTTTTTTAAAATTCACAAAATCTGCTCTTTCATTAGCTCAGTTTTTGTTTTTCATTATTTTCATGTGAACTTGGTTCCTGTAGAGGTCAGGACTTGATAATTACATTCAGCCCTTTGCAATTATTAGTAAGGAACCAGGTAACAGCACTGACATTTAATATTTAATTGTTTTTGATCAGCATTAATTAGTCACAGATGCACACCAGATTCCCGTTTAATTAAATACTCTTGGGAACATATTGTGGGCTCAGGGATTCTAACCACATCAAAAAGTAAACGTTCAACTTTAAAAGTTAGGCCCTAGAGACCCAGGCATCCATGGAGAGGAAATTCCAGATGTCTAGCATTCTCCCTCTTTTCTCAGAAGTAAACCTCCTACTTCCAGCCCCCTGGAATCTCAGCTCTTCGCAGTTCTGCTGGGAACTTCCAGGCTGCAGCCATCTCCTCTCTTCTCTGTCTCGCATCATCAGTGTCACCCTCTCTACTGAATCATTTCCATCCACACGCAAACATGAGTAATGTCTCCCATCCTACAAAACCCGCTATCAACTCCACCCCTTCTCAAGCTATTGGCCCTTTCTTTGTCCCGCTTTGGAGAAACAGTCCTTGAAAAGAGTGTGTATACTGGCTGTCTCCAATCTTTCTCCTCCTAGTCTCTCTCAAACCCACTGTCTTCAGACTTTGGCTCTGACCCCTCCAAGGAAGCTGTCCTTGTCAATGTAAACAAAATAACCTCCTTGAAGCTAAATCCAATGGCCAATTCTCCATCTTTATTTGGCCCAGTTCATCATGTTTTTTTTCCTTGAAACATGTTCTTCATTTGGCTTCCAGGAAGCCATTTTTATTTTTTGTTTTCCTCCCACACATGGTCATTCCTTCTCCTTTGCTGATTCATCCTCCTCTCCCCAGCCTCTAAATGTTAAGAGTTACCACAGGTCTCATTCCTTGGTCTAACTTTCTCTTCTGGCCCTACTCATCCCATCCTATAAGTGATCTTAGAAAAACATAGATATGCATTGAACTCCTCATTTTCATCTCTGGTACTGACCTCTCCCCTGCTTACTCTACATTTCCACTCAAATGTTGGGTAAACCTGGGTTCTTCAGAAATCAGAGCCTGAGGCAAAGCTCATACATGGGCATACTCCATTGAAGAAGTGCAATCCCAGGGCAGAAAGGGAGAAAAGAGGGAAATGAGGCAGGGAATGAAAAGCAAACAGAAGGAGTACATTGTCAAACTAGCCACAGATTTACAAGAAAAGCACAACTGGTGGCCAGGTCACACGGGAACATCTCCACATGAGGAAGGTGAGGCAGGGGTGATGACAGAGCTTTGGTGCTGCCTCTTGAGAAGGAGAAGGCATATTTCTGGCCTGCGGAAAGAAATAAAATTCATCTGTTGACTCCTTCTCCTCTCTTGTTTCTCAGTGATAAAAGTTTACCCCTGCATCTCTGGATTGTAATCCATGGCCTCTTTTGGCTCCTTGAGGATGCCAGCTCCCCCAATTCTGGTTTAGAATGTAATCTGGGCTCAGAAGTGTTAGGAGGAACCATAGCTTCCATGTCTGGTCACTTGGGCCCAGTGTCTGGAGCTTTTGCATAATGGAGGTGAGCTGGAGCCTGGCCCTCACCCTGGGGGAGACTGAGACAGCCGGTGGTCTTAGCAGGCAGCCATTAGTTGTGGTGGCCAGGGCTCTTTTTTGAGTAAGCAGTCAAGGGGGGGTAGGGGATTGAGGAAATTTGGGGCAGCACATAAACTGGGTCTACTGGGCAGCTCCAACCTTAACCTAGCCAACATTGAATTCCTAATTCTGTTCCCCCAAACAAACTTCTTTGTCTGTTTTTCCCATCTTACTTTCAACTCCCATCTTTCTGTTTGCCCACACCAAACATCTTAGAACGGACCTTAACTCCCCTCCCTCACACAAACTCCACATCTCACCTGTCAGCAAATCCCATCAGCTCTACCTTCAGACTATATCCAGAAGCCAACCTCTTCTCTCTGCCTCCTTTCCCACCATTCTTAGATTATTGGAATAGTCTTCCTACCTGGCTCTCTGCTTCTGCCCCTGTCCCATCGTCCTCAATACAGTGGTCAGAGTGGTCTTTGTCAAACACAAGCAAGATGGTGTCACCCCTCCTCTAAAACCACTAATGTCTTCCCATTTCACTCAGAGTAAAACCAAAGTTGTTGCCATGGCCTTGGTATAGACAAGGTTCTATATCATCTGCTTCCACCACCCCTCTGACTTCATCTCCTCTTTGCGCACTCTGTTCCAGCCATACTGTGCCTCTACAGGGCCAAGCAGACCTTCCCCCCCACCTCCAGGGCCTTTGCACTTGCTCCTTTCTCTCTGTGCCTGCAAAACTCTCCCCTCAGTTATCTGTATGGCTTTCTTTTTCAGTCCTTCAGAGCCCTTTACCTCTATGTTCCACTGCTTTTCAGCTAGAGAAGGCTCCATGGAGGAAAAAGAAGCTGAAGGATGGAAAAGATAAGGAAAACAAGAAGGAAGGGGTGACCTCTTCAGGAGTTTGTTGGGAAGCCCAACACAACTGCAGGAATAGTTTGGCCAACAAGGAGACCTTTTATGTGGGAGAGTAACAAAAGACTTGAAGGGGGAGTGAAACCATTCTCAAAAGGCTTTGAATGCTAAGTTAAGGAGCTAAGCGATTGTTCTACAGGCATAGGCATCCAACCGAGAATCAAAGTCAGTTCATTCTCATTTCCATGGAAAAATGTCTTCCAACCAGAGCCTCTGAATCAGTGTTTGTTCTGGTGGTCTAAACATGTCCATGAAGGAAGCAAGAAAAACCAGCATTGACAAAGGAGCAACAAAGCTTAGAAAAATGTGTCCCTGAGAAGAATTTTCCAGACCCTTTCAGGAAATTGATGGGAGAAGATGGTCTTTCCTAGAGCCACTGCTTGAGAGCTTACATATCCAATGATGTGTCAACTGGGGGTTGGAAACGGGATTTCAAAACCAACCCAACAGGAAGAACAGGGAAGATTAGTATTCTCTTTTGATACCCTTTGGTCAGGCCTACCTGGTGCAACCTCTCAGATCTCTTTAAAACCAGTGTTGTAAGGTCAAGGAGGTCAGTGAATGTGGGCGCCACTGCCCTCTGCTGGAGGGACTGGCATCCTCTCCAAGACCTGTATTTGGCTCCAGGTCAATAGTTCTTAATCTTCTGTGGATTCTGGGTTCCTCTAAGAATCTGAGGAAAGATGTGGACTCAAAGAAGAAGAAGAAAAAAAAAGATATGCACCCATACATAAATATTTATATAGAGTTTCAGGGTTTCATGGAAAGACCCTCTGAAACCTGTCTGTCAACTTCCCAGATAAAGGTGTGACTTTAGAAGCAGACAGATCTAAGTGCCAGCTCAGGGCTGAGACAACCATCTCTTCAGTGAGACAGAAGAGAAATTAAGAAAAGGTTACCTACCTATTTTTTGCCAAGAATGCCTCCCCACAACTTGGGTCATATGTTTAGAAATATTTTCTCTACCAAACAAATTGCACTGACCAAGAAATCCCTACTTTTTATTAATCAAACAGAACAGGCAAGTGATAGCCATTAACCTTATTATGGCTGACTTCATATACTCCAGGTAAAAATCAAAGCTAACTTGACAGTAAGTTAGCCAAGGGAGTTCTATCGTGAACAAATGTATGATTTTGGTTGGCCTTTGAAATACTAATACTCCAGCTATGATTATTATACTTGCACCAACTCTCACTCACACCAACTCTCGCTCTCAAGCTCACATGCTTAAATCCAAACTAATTCAGTGATGCTATTTGTCGCAAACTCATGCTCTCTCCCAAATCCATGTACACGCAACTTGAGGATACCTTCAAATGCAGGTAAATGCAGAAAATGTGCCTTCAAATGCACTTTTCAAGCATTCCCTCAGATTCAAACTCTCTCTAAAGTCAATGAAAACAATACTGAGCCCAAAGCTACACTTCAATCCCCTCTGGTTGTTACTCTTAAGCTTGTGTTCCACACTGGGGCCCACTGGCTTCAAAGGCAGGGCCACGTGGGAACACAGAATATCAACAGAGCACCACTTAGTACCTGGGCTGGCTAGTGCTAGAGATGTAAAATGGAAAAAGACATCATTCTTGTTCCTTTTTTGTCATTCATTCATTCATTCATTCATTCATTCATTCATTCAAAGAGCTATTGATTAAATGCCTTCAATGTACCAGACACTATGCAAAGCACTAGGGATATAATGATAATGAGACAAGTGAAGTCTCTACTTTCATGAAACTTACCATCTGGTGGGAGAAAGGGGGGATGGGTGGAGGTGGTGAGAGGACAGGAGTAAATAAATAGAGAACACAATTGCAAATTGATATGCACTAGGAAGGAAACAGAGGGGGTAGGTGGGGCCAGATGGGGAATAGAGGTGGGGCAAGGACCTCTCCTAGGTTTACCAGTCAGGATCCTGGCAGGAAACGCATGGTACACTCAAAGTGGGGAATTGAGGAGAGTTTAATAAAGTTACTATTTCCAAAGCAAGAGAAATGGTAATAACTTGGAGTAAGTAATGATGGGAGCTATTACCAACATTAGGCCCAAAGATACAAGGGGAAGACGCAAAAGCAAGAATCTGAAGAGAGAGCTGATAGGGAGGCCCATTTGATGAGAGCTTCTACATGTACATACCCACCAGTTAGTGGCAGAGTAGACTGGCATCCACCTCTCATGATATTCAATCTAGCGTGTTCCCTGTTGGTTTAGTTCTAAATCTGCAGAAACAAAGTATCACAGACTGATGACTTAAAGCAACAGAAATTTATTCTCTCAGTCAGGAGGCTAGAAGTCCAAATTCTGGGTGTCAGCAGGGTTGGTTTCTTCTTGGTGACCTAGAGGGAGCCATCTGTTCCGCGCCTCTCTCCTAGCTTCTGGTGACCGATTCCTTGGCTTGCGGCCACATAGCTACAATCTCTGCCTCCACTGTCACACAGCCACCTTCCTTCTGTCTCTGCCTCTGCAGTGCTTTTCCTCTTCTTTTAAGGTCGTCAGTCATTTTGGATTTAGGGTTCCCCGTGTTCCAGCATGATCTAATCTTGACTAATAATATCTGCAATAACTCTATTTCCAAATAAGGTCATAGTCTGAGGTTCCAGGAAGGACATGAAATTGGGCTGGGGGACACTATTCAATCCAGCATACCTGCTTCAAGATCACAAAGGACTCAGTTTGCAAAGTGTCTCTATCATCTTCTCCTCTTTCAAGGACCGTTTCATTAAATTTGGACCCCAGCCTGGCTAGTGTGGCTCAGTTGGTTGAGCATTGTCCCATGCACCAAGAGGTTGCGGGTTCAACTCCCAGTCAGGGCACATGCCCGGGTTGTGGGCTCGGTCCCCAGTGGAGGAGTGCGGGAGGCAGCCAATCAATGTTTCTCTCTCCCTTCCTCTCTCTCTAAAATCAATAAAAACATATTTAAACAAAAATGGAACCCCACACTCCTCTTATATTATGTATTCAGAACACATGATTGAGTAGTTTAATCTTTGAAAGAGCAAGAATTACCCCAGTGAGATGCCACTGCATACCTACCAGATTGGCAACAATTTTAGAGTGTAATTAAAAATCAACTGCTGTTAAGAATATGGAATAACAGGAATGTTCATATACTGCTGGTGAGAATGTAAACTGGTACAATCACTTTGGGATAAAGTTGGCAGTATCTAAAAAGCTGAAGATAAGCATACCCTATTGCTCTCCTTAGTTATATGTCTTTAATTCTATGAAAATGTATGCCAGTATGCATACGGACACGTAAACAATGAGGAGACTTGTTGGTAATAAACTCAAACTGGAAACAACCCAATATCCGTGGATAGTAGAACAAATAAACAAATTATGGGTAGAATGTAATGGAATACTATAGAACAATTAAACAAGAATGAACTACACCCACAACAACATGATCTTGAAGCATAATAATGAGCAAAATAAGTCAAATATGATAGACTAGAGACTGTATGATTCTATTTACATAAAGTTCAAAACCAGGCAAAATTAAACCATATTGTTAATGAGTAAGAAAATGTCAGGATAGTGGTTATGCTAGCAGGGAGGAAGGGGTTATGATCTGGCAAAGGATACACTGGGGAGTGGGTTTCTGAGGTGCTGGTGATGTTAATTTTACAATTTATTTGTTATGCTTTATTTATGCTGTATTTATGTTTTTAGCACTTTTCTGTATGCTTGTTATATTACCCTCAACTGTAAAAAAATGGGAGGGGCTTCTGGACTTTGGAACCAAAGAAGCTACTTAGTAGCTGTTTGACTCTGGACACATTACTGAGGGGGCAAAACAATATAAGACCCCTCTTGGAGAAAGAAGATATGAAACAAAAAATATGAATTGCCCTTTAAGAAAAAAATTAGTGCCCTGGCGGGTTTGGCTCAGCAGTTAGACCAAAGAGTCGGGGGTTTGATTCCGGTCATGGGCACGTACCTTAGTTGTGCTTTGGTCCCCGGTCCTGGTCAGGGTCGTGCGGGAGGCAACCAGTCAATGTGTCTCTCTCACATTGATGTTTCTCTCTCTCTCTCTCTCTCTCTCTCTCCCCCTCCCACTCTTTCTGAAGATAAATGGAAAAATATCCTTGGGTGAGAGTTAAAAAAAAACACAAAGAATTAGTTTTTTTTTTTTTTATCCTCACCCGAGGACATTTTTTCATTTTGTGTTCAGATAGAGTGGGAGGGAGAGAGACGAAGAGAGAGAGAGAGAAACATTGACGTGAAAGGGACACATCGAGTGGCTGCCACCCGCACGACCAACCAGGGCCGGGGACAAACTGCAACCGAAGTACATGCCCTTAGCGGGGAAACGAACCCGGGTCTCTCTGGACCGCAGGCCGACGCTCTAACCGCTGAGCCAAACCGGCCAGGGTAAGAATTAGTTTTTAATTGAAAGGAAACTGAAAAAAAAAAATATCCAAAATACCTACTGGAATCTGAAAGACCTTTATGCAGGTGCTATGCTATATAATATTCTAATTTGTGTTATTAATGAAACTGGATTTACAACCTAGTAAACTAAACAAAGAGCTTATGTTGAGTTGATTAATCAGCTGGGGCTAAAATCTAATGTACTTAAGTGACAGTTTTTGCTTTTTCATTTTTCTTCTATCCTATGTAAAAAGATGCTCTCTTTCTTGTTGTGAAATTGTGTGTGTGTTTTTTTCATTGTTTTTTTCTTTATTGATTTTAGAGAGAGAGGAAGGGAGAGAGAGATAGAAACATCGATGAAAGAGAACATCGATTGGCCACCTCCTGCATGCCCCCCACTGGGAATTGGGCCCACATCCTGGGAATGTGCCCTGACTGGGAATTGAACTGGCAACCTCTTGGTGCATGGGTCGATGCTCAGCCACTGAGCCACACCAGCCAGGCATGAAATTGTTTTATTACAAGACTGTCTTAACCCATTTGAAATGCAAACTTTTATCTTTGTGACAATTGTTCCATATAATTGAGAGAAGTCCTAATGATAATAATAATGACTTACACAGAGTTTGACTTGGGAATCAAGCACTGCTTTAGGCAGATTGTAGTTATTGAAACATTTTGATGACACTATCATCCTTTAAGTACTTCCTTACTTTGTGACACAAGATGCTGTTCCAGGGTCATCTCATATGTTCTCTGCTCCAGCCCTGGAGTCTCAGTCATTTTTTTCAAGGAGCCCTGGATTCTTTTAGTAGAGAATGGTATTTAGAAGCCAAGATCTAGGCTTGCTTGTAGTGCTACGGTGTGTCATTGCTTTTAGGGCCTCTCAGCAAACAGGATCAGGACACACACACACACACACACACACACACACACACACACACTTATATCTATCTCTATTATATTAAATGGCATGAGTTCATACTGATGCATTGAATTCCAGTCCAACAGCAAATAATTTTTTCAAGCTTTCCCCTTTTTCATGTTTGTGACTCCCTTCTCCAGCACTGAGAAATCTATTTTTAAACATTTTGAATGTAACAAAATTTATAATATGTGTATTGCTGGTTTTTAAAATAATTTTGTTCTCATTTGTATTGGTCTTTGTTCTCCAAGAACTATCAAAACTCCAGAGTTTTAATTTATTTTATTCATTCAACCAACATATATTTATCAAGCAAATATTATGTGTCAGATTATATTCTCAGGCTGGGGATACAGCAGTGAACAAAACATCATATTGAGAAAGGAACCATGGAAAGAAAATAATAGATACAAAGCTAGGAAATGGCAAAGCTGGGATCTGAACCCAGACAGCTTGGCTCCAGAATTCATGCTATACCATCTGCCTCTGATTGCTTTTGTAATTTGCTCTCTGCCTTCCACAAAACTTTACAACTCTCTTGAATCCAATAAAAATGCCTCTGTCAGTTTCTAAATCTACACAATGCATCTTCCACATTACTTAATTTTTCTGATGCTCAGTTTCCAATTCTGTGAAAATATACCAATCTCAACCTGCTGTGAGCATAAATGAAATTATATGAGATGCCTGGTGTTACTTGTGACACATCATAGGTATTTAGTGAAGTTAATTTTCCTTTTCTATTTCAACATAAATGCTACACTATAAAGTTCTTCCAGAACAAAGACCTTTTCTCTTCCTCATTCAATCCATTCATTCTTACATCCATTCAAAAAGCATTTATTGAAAATCCAATATATTCCAGGCTCTCTGCTAGCTGTGAGGGATACAGGAACAGCCTCCATTCTCAAGGAGCTCACAATCACATCTAAGAGACACACAAATAGTTACAATACAATCTGCTACGTAGCTCAGATGAGAACTAGAAGAAGGGTGGTCATGGAAAAAGCCTTTCTGAAAAATGGGCTCTATCATAACAAGGACCAATAGAGCAATTCTGTTGTTAAAGTTGCCAATGATAGATAAAAACAATAAAAGTGTGAATGAATTTGATCCAGTTCAACAAATCTTTCATAGACAATCTTACTGCCCAAGGCATTGTGCTCTGAATTGAGAGTATGCAGGTGAAGAAGGGGCAGCTCAGGCCCTTAATGAGCTTCTAGTTTTCCTAGTAGATACAAACTTCTATAAAGAGATGTTTCAATACAATGTAGCAAATGATAGGAGTAGGAAGCTCCTGTAACAAGATGATGATGATGAGGGGGCTCTAAGGTCTCTGAATGTAGGCTTCTTAGAATGAACTTGTTGAAGCTTGGATATATCCAGTAGGTGAATGGGAGTTATCGATAGCTTCTAATCAAAGGAATAATATAGTCAAACTGGTATTTGTTGGTAGGATGGAGGATGAAAATGAGGAAGACTGACTAAAATCGATGACACCAGCAAGGAGGCTGAATTAAGAATGGGAAGCGTGGGGTAGACATTTGATGTGTAAAATTTGGTAGTTGTGCAATTACTCGGGGACAGTGTGTAGGCTGAAAAGAGCGTTGATGGAAGGAACCCTGTGAAACAACACTCTGAGCAGCTGGCAGAGAAAAAGCAGCCCAGGAAAGACACCTAAAGGGAAGAGTCAGAGAAGGACTAGGAAAGATTAGTCTACTGGGTGTCCAAATGAATAAAGAGAAGGCGGAGACAAGGAGGATCAGGAAGGAGGGAGCAGTTGTGTCCAATGCTGTACAGAGGTCCCCAAAGCCTCCATTTGATTGGCAATAGGTGACCTTTGCCAGAGCAGTTTCTATGTAAGTGGTGCCGGTGGGAGTTTCACTGCAATAAATGAGTGAGTGAGGGAGTAGAAAAAGTGAAGGTGTGGGAGTAAATGAATGAATAAATCAAACGCTGTGCCCTCATTTGCCCTGGGAATTTCCAGGGCCAACGTCGGGAGTTGGTGCGGAGGAACGGCCTTCCAGACAGGGCCCTGGATGCCACCTGGGAAACCTGTCAGCCTCGAAACCCTTAGGTAGGCGCGGCTCCAAGGTCAGGGTCACCTCGGGCCTCCCGGCAACCCGTCACCTTGACGACCAACAGACGAAAACTGGAAAGGACGGAAGCAGTCAGGTCATCTCGCGATATCTGGCAGGCCGATGCCGGTCTTTGGGGCCGAGGAACCGCGGCCAGCTCTCGCGAGACTTCCCTGGAGTCGGAGCGCGGGGCTAGACCGTGAGGAAAGCTGGAGCCCCGGGTGGGAAACATGTCGGATTCAGACCTCGGCAGGAAGTGGGACCGGTGCTTGGCGGATACGGTCGTCAAGATAGGTAAGGGGCTTCTCGCCCCTGGCAGGCCCCGCCCGGAGCCGAGCGGCCAGCTCAAGGCTCTGCTGACCGGGAGGGCGGAAGGGAAGCTCCACGAGAGGTCAGGCCGCCCGGCCTGCTCCAGCCCCTCGGGCCAGGGCGAGCTGCCCGAGCCCGGGCGGGAGGTCACTCGGGCGGTGGGGGACAGGGGCCGGAGGAGCCTCGGCACGCCGGAGTGGGAGGAGTGGAGTCGCAGCCCCGAGGAGGCGGGGGTTGGGTTGGCAGGTGGCAGGAGAGGTGCTGAGCGCATCTAGTGAAAACCGGTATGTAGGGCACAACCTTGTGCCAGAGGCCGAAATTGTCCCTGGGGCCGCATCTGCCGCGCGGGGAGTGGAGCCTGGTCGGGAGGCCACATCCCACCGCAGCTGAAACAAAAGTGTCTCCTAAAGAAGGTCATCGGGAGCATTTTTATAGACACTGCCAGGCCCTAACGTGAGTTGCTGTCATTCCCGGGTTGTAACCTGATTTATCGGCGTGGAAACTGGAGACACAGTGATGGTGATCTGGAATGAGACTTGCCCTGGAAAGTAAGGCATTGGCCACTTTGTAGCCCTTAATGTAACTCGGTGTAGCCTTTTAACAGGTGCTCAGGGACGACACAGATTATGAAGTCACTGCATAGAGGGAATTTCCTTTATTGAGCGAATACTGAATGCCACTGTGCGGGGTGTGCAACTTCATACATTATTTATTACCCCATACAGGTCATGAAATTGAGAGTCGGGTGAAGGAATTTGCCCAAAGTCTAATAAATGGCAAAATTGGGAATTAATCCCAGGTTTTCTGGCTTCATGTCCCATAGTCTTTCTTCGATACTAATTTTTATTATCCAAATTTGATATTTTTGTGTGGGAATCTTAAGAGTATTTCAGAGGATTGCCTTTGAATGAAAATATAGAAAAAGAAATGATTGTAAGCCCCATGAGAGCAGAGATGTTTTTGGTTTATTTACTGCTATATCCCCAACCCCTAGAAGAGTGCTTAATAAAAATTGTTGAGAAGAGTGAATAAATGAAGTAATGTATCACAGGTACCACTTCACTCTTGAATTCACTACTTACCAGCTGTGTGATTTGGGGCAAGTTATTTAAGTTCTCCATGCCTGTTTCCTCATTTGTAAATTGGCAATAAAAATTATTACTATTTCACAGAGTTATTGTGAGGATTAAATGAGTTTATGTAAAGGCTTGAGTATGAATCACTTACTCAGAATGGGTTATTTTGGAAGTGACCAAAGAAATGCACAATTTTTATTACTGTTAACAGCTTACGTTTAGGAGAGAAGATTTAACATCTAGATATGAAAAGACCAAAGTTATTACTAAACAGTGTGATGTAGTAGTTAAGAATGGGAGGTAGACAGAGCTGAGTTTGAAATCACCCACTCTCACTCTTCACCCCTCCCTCGGTAGTTTTGTAGCTGTGGATAAGGCCTCTTCTTTAAATGGGGATAGAGAGACAGATTTACCTAAAAGGATTATGCAGCATGAAGGTTAGAAAAATACGTAAAATACTTAGTTAGCATAGTGCCTGGCACTGTGTATTTAGTAAACTTTGGTAGTAATAATTGTTGATATTAATACTGCTTTGCCAGTGATGATCGTGTGAGGCAGGGTGTAGTGTCATTGTCATTCATGAGTGGGACGTTGGTGGGGGGTATGGCATACACAGGTGAAATAATTAAATGAGGTACGATGATGTATGATTTCAGATAAAAATTAAAATTAGCGATTCAGACTCTGCTGTAGTGCTATTATAAATCAAGTAAGTGGAGTCATCGAGTAAGAGTTTGCAAGGGAAATGAGCCTTTAGCTGACCGTTGGAGGATGACTTGGATGGTCTGGGAGGGTGGAAGAATTTGAGCAGAGGCCTGGTTAAACTTATATAGAGAGGAAATTGAAGTATGGCAAGGTGAAGTAGCTAGAAGTGGAGGAGCTGGGTTAGAACCCAGGCATTGTAATTTCAGCACCCCTGTTCCCCAGAGAAGGCTGCTTTGGGTGGAGTCAGAACTGTGAAATGTCTTGGAAAGATTCCACTTTGTCTTTAAGGCTTTTGAGTTGCCTTTGGCTTTTTCACATGCATTCTGCAGATTCAGCGCCTCTGTCTTAGATTAAACCTATTACTTTCTGCTTCCAAGGCTCATTACACCTAGGCTGGTGGGGAATCATGGGTTGGTTTTAAACAACAATATTTAGTGAGCTCTGGGCCAGTCAGTGGGCAAATAGAGAAGCAAAAGGCATTTCTCTGCCCTTAACAGGGAATTGGTTTGATATAATGAAGTTTTCATATGATTGTTCTGGCAATGTTTTTTATAAAGAACAGATTTGGAGTAGAGGAGACAAACAGTACTATAAATGTGAAGTGATAAAAGTCTGAACTGTTAGACTGGAAAGGAATATTTGAGAAATTCCAAACTTTTTCCCCTGTTCATAAAATGAAAATAGTAGAACCCACTTCCTAGGCCAGCACAGTGACAAGTTCATAGTTAACTTGGTTACTCAACCTCATCTTTGTTTCTTATAAAGATGACTCCAAGTGGTAAGGTCATTGATCAGAATTTGGAAGTAAAACAGGAGGGGTGCATGTATGTATACCTCATTTACACCAAATAACATATAAGACTTAGTAACTGATTACATTTAGCAGGAGCAAGACTATAGGGAGAAAAAAAGGCCATGATTTTGGTTGCTTTCTGCTTACGTAGTTAAATTTGAGAATGATAACAGAGAAGTTGAAAGGAGGCTTTTAATTTTGAGGGGCAGCTGAGTTCAGATTTTGAGGGGTAGTCCCTTTAGTGATGGACTTAGAGACAGGGTATAAGAGAGATGAAGCATGGAAGTCTAACTTTGGGAGGCCCTATTTACTCTGAATGGTCTTTGAGACTGTGGGGATGAACTCTTCTGTAGTGAGTGTATTAGTTCCTGTTCCTTTAGGCAGTGAGGTTATAGAACTCTTTAAATCACTTTGTCTGGCCCTGGCCAGTTTGGCTCAGCGGTTAGAGCTTCGGCCTGCGGTCTAGAGAGACCGGGGTTCGGTTCCCGCTAGGGCATGTACCTCGGTTGCAGTTTGTCCCCGGCCCTGGTTGGTCGTGCGGGTGGCAGCCACTCGATGTGTCCCTTTCACGTCGATGTTTCTCTCTCTCTCTCTTCCTCTCTCTCCCTCCCACTCTATCTGAACAAAAAATGAAAAAATGTCCTCGGGTGAGGGTTAAAAAAAAAATAATAAATAAATAAATAAATAAATAAATAAATCTCTTTGGCTGTATGCTTTTCTGGTACTTCAGAATGGAAATGGAGACTCAGGGAATGGCAGCCTGTCAAAAGATAAAGGTATTTTAGAAGACTTAGATGGGGAGGAAAGAGCCAATGCAGGCTTTCAGTTACATATTGATAATTTTATACAATATGATAGAGACTGAAGGGAAGCCAAGGTGAATGGACAGCTCCCTTTTGAGCAATTCTCTGTTTGGCTAAAGCCTGTTTGTTCCTTTCCCACTGGTTTGCTAAAAAAAAAAAAGAGAGAGAGAGAGAGAGAGAGAAAACACTTTTTAATTGCTCATGTTTGGCCTAGATGTTGCACAGATGAGTTAAATAGCTCTCGTACTCATGCACTTTAGGCAGTGGTTCTTTTAAAAAGTGTTGTTCAAGGATCTCTTATTTTGAGGCTTGAGTAATGTCTTTTTTTTTTTTTTTATCCTCACCCGAGGACATTTTTTCATTTTTTGTTCAGACAGAGTAGGAGGGAGAGAGAGGAAGAGAGAGAGAGTGAGAGAGAAACATCGATGTGAAAGGGCCACATTGAGTGGCTGCCACCCGCACGACCAACCAGGGCCGGGGACAAACTGCAACCGAAGTACATGCCCTTAGCGGGAATCGAACCCGGGTCTCTCTGGACCGCAGGCCGACGCTCTAACCGCTGAGCCAAACCGGCCAGGGCAACAGCTCATTCTTAAGCCATCTCAATGACTGATGCAGTCAGTGTAAGCCATGCAGAATTCACGGGAGCAGCTGATGGCATCATCAGAAACATTCAAATGGCAGACAGGGAGGATCTATCAGGTAGTCACTGCCTCCTGCCCAGTGTGGCTCAGTTGGTTGGGGCATCGTCCCCCACACCAAAGGGTAACAGGTTCGATTCCTGATCAGGGCACATATCCAGGTTGCAGGTTTAATCCCTGGTCATTGTGTGTGCGGGAGGCAACTGATGGATGTTTCTCTCTCACATCGATGTTTCTCTCTGTCTCTCTATTTCTCTGCCTTCCTCTCTCTAAAATAAATCAATTAAAAAAAATAAAGAAGATAGCTCTGGCCGGTTTGGCTCAGAGGTTAGAGCATCGGCCCGAGGACTGAAGGGTCTCGGGTTTGATTCCCAGTCAAGGGCATGTACCTGGGGTGCAGGTTTGATCCCCGGCCCCGGTTGGGGTCATGCAGGAGGCAACCAATTGATGTGTCTCTCTCACATTGATGTTTCTCTCTCCCTCTCTCCCTTCCATTCTGTCTAAAAATCAATGGAAAAATATCCTCCGGTGAGGATTAACAAATGAACAAACAAACAAACAAAAAGATAGTCACTGCCTGCCTTCATTCCAGCAAAAGAAAATGTGGACCTTACATCCAGAAATCTTCTCAACTGACAGCCTTACAGAATCATAAATTGGTTTATAATTTACTCTGATCATTAACCTTTTTTTTCCCTTCTGTTTTTTTAGACATAACCCTTATTAAATACCTGATTGCCTGCATACACAGTGTGGGCCTCACTTTGGGAGCTCATGTGCATTACTGCCTCCTGAAATGAGACTGAACACATTTAAATGTGTTTTTTTTTATTGATTTTTTTTTTTTAGAGAAACATCAATGTGAGAGAGAAACATCCATCAGCTGCTAGGGATCAAGCCCCCAAACCCAGGCATGTGCCCTGACCAGGAATCGAACTGGGACCTCTCAGTCCATGGGATGCCACTCAATCCACTGAGCCACCTGGCCAGATAAGATTCAACACATTTAACTGAACTGACTTATTCTCAGAACTGAATGATTGATCAAGGAAATATAGAGCAGTCTATCAGCTTAGCTTCTGGAATGCAAAACTTTATTATTTAAAGTTTCAAAGGCAGGACTGAAGGGACCAAAATTATGCCACCCTGAAGCTGTTGTTTTGGGATGTTGATTTTAAGCTGTTTATTAAGAAGCAAAGGACTTAGAACCTTTGATTCTCCCCTCTGTCTGGCCCAAGAGATTCAGACAGAGAAAAACCTGCTTCAGAAAGGAGACCTTAGGATGCTGCCTTAGTCTAATGTGAATTAAGTATGGTAGTACAAGAGGACTTCAGGCAAGGGCCTGTTGGCTGGATACCTGGTGTCCCATAGTTTCTGAGTCACCTAGGGAGATTTTCCTTTCATGTGTGTTTTGCTCTTCCTCAACTCATGTAAATCGCCTGTTCTCACGTCTGAAATTGAATACCCCATCCCCCTCACTTTTTTCCTGTGTCATGTCTTATATACCCAATGTTGTCTCACTGTCTTTGGGAATTTTCATGGATTTATCATGTCTATGTGAATTCCCCATGCACATGCATTAAACTTTTCTTTTCTTCTGTTAAAAAGAAAAGAAAAGCTGTTCGATTTTCCCCATTAATTCTGGTTTTAAAATATCTTTATTTTGTGTTTAATAGGAGTATGGTAGGATAGGTGGTTTCTAATGTGGTTTGAGCTGATCAGTTGAGCCCATGGATCAACAAAACAAAACACCTCCCTGTAATAGGCACAATTGGCCTTGTTCATTACACGTTTCTTTTAGCTCCTGTCCCTTTCTTTTCCTTTCTCCCCCTCACATGTTTACCTTTCTCTTTGACTTCTATTCTTATTCTTTCCACTGCCACCCATATGCCTAGTTCAACCGTAAGGTTTGAGATTAATGTGTCTTTTCTTTTTTTTTTAAAGTTCTTAGTTTAGCCTGGCTGGTGTGGCTCAGTGGTTGAGCATCGACCCATGTGCCAAGAGGTCACCCGTTTGATTCCCAGTCAGGGCACATGCCCAGGTTGTGGGCCTGATCCCCAGTGGGGGGCATGCAGGAGGTGGCCAATCGATGTTCTCTCTCATTGATGTTTCTATCTTTCCCTCTCCCTTTTTCTCTCTCTAAAATCAATAAAGAAAAATTATTTTTTAAAAAAGTTCTTTATTAATCTTCTCAAGAAAAATGTATGCAGTCACCACAGATAAAGTCACTGAAGAACCTTTACTCCTTCTGTTGTCCAATCTCCAGCTCACTTTTACCAGCACCAACATTGGCCTTTGCAGTCCCCCTGACTTTCTTCATTCCGTTCTTGTGTTCCTTTCTCTGTTTTCTTTCTTTTTTGTTTTCCAAGTGAAATAATTTAAGTACCAAATCAGATTTGATTATTTTAGGTCCTTTTCCACTGTTGACAGCTTTGGTGAGCAAGGCATAGTTCATTTCCTATCTACCCAGTGAGAAATCTTGATGGATACAGGATTCATGCGGTCCAAAGAGAATATATGATTCTAATGTGTTCATTATGTATTTGGGAGAGAGTTCTGCTATGACTAGAAATATTGAGTCAATTTTAGTATAAAAAATTAGGACTTATTACCAAGAAGTTTGACTACACACACAGGAGCTAAAGACACTCTACTGTCATGTTGGAATGCCATGAAAAAATGACAGAAAAATCATCCTGGAGCTTAAAAGTACTCTGACATGGTGAGATCTGGTCCTTGTCTTCCGTAGTCAAGGGCATGAAACCTTGGAGGGCCACTGGATCTTAATTCACGTTGTAAAGATCATTCTCAAAGGAGATAGTCTCATTTGCTTTGTAGCACATTACAGTCATATTTTGTGAAGTTTCAGTCTGAGGCTCTTTGCTTATTGGCAACACCTTTCTTTTTTTTTTAATCCTCACCTGAGGACGTTTTTCCATTTTTTGTTCGGATAGAGTGGGAGGGAGAGAGAGGAAGAGAGAGAGAGAAACATCGATGTGAAAGGGACACATTGAGTGGCTGCCTCCCGCACGACCCAACCAGGGCCTGGGACAAACCGCAACCAAGGTACATGCCCTTAGTGGGAACCGAACCCAGGTCTCTCTTGGACCGCAGGCTGACGCTCTAACCTCTGAGCCAAACTGGCCAGGGCAACACCTTTCTTTTCACGCATAAATATTTTTTTGTAATTATGGCAGCCAAAATAGTATGCAATGTCAGGGCAGTAATGGAGAGTCCAACGTAGAGTGCCTTATTGGAGCTCCTCCATGGATCCTGTTTCAAGCACACGTGAGTTTCATTGCATTGACCATCTGAAGGCTGTGTCACTGCTAATCCCATCTGTTGGGCAAGAGTTCAGTGATGAGCTGGTTGTAGTTGTTTCTTGTGGTTTGATAGGCTGAATTTCTGTTGTCTGCACTGGAGAAGATAAAGTAGCTACTGTCTTAAATTTCTGTATGCCTGCTGGCATTATCAGAGCAGATGTAGAGACCCTCAGTGATGTTGGGACCATGATGATCTTAGGTGATCTGTGTTAATGTTTGGTGTTGATGCTGGAGTTGTAGGAGCAGAGGTGAAGACCGTAAGTGATGCTGGAACACTGGTGACCTCAGGTGGAGCTGTGTTAAATTTTGGTGTTGATACTAGAGTTGTTGGAGCAGAGGTGAAGACCATAGGTGATGCTGGAACACTGGTGACCTCAGGTGGAGCTCGGTTGCGGTTCATCCCCGGTCCTGGTTGGGGTTGTGTGCGAGGCAGCCAGTTGAAGTGACTTTCTCTGTTTTCTTGAAGTTCTTCTCATATAGGCCGTATTTCGCAAGTCTATGTTTGGGTTCATTTTTCTTTGTGCATAAATCATGCCAAAGCCAGTTTTCTTGCCACCACTAGAATGGGCTCTGAATCCAGTCACAAAGATGACATCTGGTGTGGTCTTGTACATTTTGGCTAGTTTTTCCTGAATTTCTGTCTTAGGTACTGTTGCCTTCCCAGCATGAAGGATGTCAATGAACATTTGTTTCCACTGAAGTAGTCTGTTGGTCATGAACTTCCTGATCTGGATAGTTACTGTGTCGTTCATGATGGGAGCTGATCTTCAAGCAGCCAGGGAGAAAAAGAGAGCACTAATTTTTCTTAATAGCACATATCACCAGCTGAAATTTACAATTTGTTTCTTTACTTGATCTCGCTATAATATAAACTTCATGAGAATTAGAGACTGTTTAATTCACCATTGATCCCCCAACCCCTGGCATAGAGTAGGCATACAGTAATAAGTGCTAAATGAATGACATGTATTGCTGAGAATTTTGTAGACTGTGTTCTCCCATATTTGCTGTTCAGTGTGTGTTTATTAATTAAATGAATTAGCATTTAAATTAAAAAGTCCAACCAAGGTAGATTTCACATGAATTTCTGCCAGTTTACATGTTTAATCACATGTCCTTGTACTCTTGGGCCTTTACCAGCATTTTATTTCATCTGGGGATATAAATTACTGTCAGTAGATCTTAATAATGAAGTAGCATTAGAAATATTTGGGAGTAGTCAACCAAGAAACATAAACCAGAGAGCACTTTTGTTTTTAAACAAGTAGAGTGAGATGTTGCTTTAAGTGGTAGTGCCAGCCCCTTACTGCAGGAAATTAAAAAGGAGTGAAAAATATTACATTTTATGAATGTCATGTTCCGTTTTATGTGAAGGTGTCATTAATGATTTTTACTAATTTTATGGATTTATTTTTGTTTTATCAGATTTATTGAATGCTCTGGTTTTCTTCCTTCACTCAGTTCAAGGCCTATGCCATGTGTTTTCCTTGTAGTATTGAGTAATTTGTCTTGTATGTACCCACGTAAGTCACATATTCTTGTTAATGAGAATAGGAGGCATAGGATCTTACCAATATATGAAGCTTGTGCTTGTCGCTCTGCGCTGGATGGGAGGTTATATGTTCTGTTTCCCAGGGAAAGTAAGATTCTAGGAGATGAGAAAATCACAGTTATGAGACTTATGGAGGTGCTTCCCAGTGATTTAAGAATTTCTAAGCCCTGCAAGTGTGGGACGGGGAAGCACTGTCATTGCCGTCAGAACCCTGTTGCAACTTACTCCTGAATGCTGAAAGTCTGCCCTTCGGGCTGTGATGTCATGACCAAGTTAATGTGTGTGACAATGGCAAGAGCCTCAGAGTTGCAGATTTTGCAGGCTTGGTCTTCCTGGTGACTTTAAGGAAAATCTGATCCCAGTACTTCCTGATTCATATGGAGGTCTTGAGAATCCCTAATGTGACTTGTACAGCTGTAAAGTTGATGGTGTCCTTTTCCCTGCATTTCACTTCCACTGTGAGACCAGAGTAAGGGATATTTGGTGTTACTATTCACTGTACTGGCCAGTAACTCTAAAAAAGGGGAAGGAGACATCATGGTTGGGGGAAGGGTTGCCCAACTGTGATACTTTCCTGAAAAAGGCTGTCCTTGCAAGACAGGTGTATTAAGCACAGCAGTGTTTTTCATTTTCTTAGTAATAAGGAAAAAATGCAAGCTGTGGACATTTATAAGCACAGGGATTTTTATGGACACTTAATCACAAAGGTATGATCGATCATTAACTTAATTTCCAGCTCCTCTTCCGTTCTAAGCTTGGCTTGGTCTTTCTGGTGACCAGCCCCCATCCTGAAGCTATCCCAGAACACACCAAGAGTTGCCTCATTTGAACAAAAGACACTCTATCACCCAGGAAATTCCAAGGGATGTAGGAGCTCAATTCCAGGAACTGGGGGCAGAGGCTTATATATATGTGTATGTATTTTTTCCTACTGTTTTACCATGTTGTATCCAAAACGTCATTGCCAAATCCATTGTAACAAAGCTTTTGCCTTGTGTTTTCTTTAAGAGTTTTATGTTTTTAGATCTCTGAGTCATATTGAGTTAATTTTTGTGTATGATGTAGGGTAAGGAAAGATCCAACTTCATTCTTTTGCATGTGGATATCCACTTTTCCCAGCACTATTTGTTGAAAAGACTGTCTTTTCTCCATTGAATGGTCTTTGCACCCTTGTCAAAAATCATTTGACCATATATGCAAGGGTTTATTTCTGGGCTCTCTATTCTATTCCATTGGTCTGTATGTCTTTATGCCAGTATCACTCTGTTTTGATTACTGAAGCTTTGTAGTACATTTTGATATCAGGAAGTGTGAGTCCTCCAGGTTTTTTTTTTTTTTTTTTCAAGATTATTTTGGCTATTCAGGGTCCCTTGAGATTCCATATGAATTTTAGGATGGGTATTTCTATTTCTGCAGAAATATATATCATGGGATTTTGATGGGGATTGCATTGAATCCGTAGATCACTTTGGGTAGTATTGACATCTGTTAACAAATAATATTCTATGGTATGGATATACCACATTTTGTTTATCTGTTTATCAGCTAATGGACATTTATATTGTTCACACTTTTTTTTTTTTTAATCCTCACCCGAGGACATTTTTTCCATTTTTTGTTCAGATAGAGTGGGAGGGAGAGAGAGGAAGAGAGAGAGGGAGAGAGAAACATCGACGTGAAGGGGACACATCGAGTGGCTGCCTCCCGCATGACCCAACGAGGGCCAGGGACAAACTGCAACCGAGGTACGTGCCCTCAGTGGGAACTGAACCCGGGTCTCTCTGGACCGCAGGCCAACGCTCTAGCTGCTGAGCCAAACTGGCCAGGGCTGTTCACACTTTTTGGCTATTACGAATTATGCTGCTGATATCAAGTATACAAGTCTTTATGTGGACATATGTTTTCATTTCTCTTGGATATGTAGCTAGGAGTAGAATTGCTGGGTTGTATGGCAACTCTGTGTAGCATTGAGAAAAATCATTGAACGTTAAACTGAAGAGTGACATGGTTGAATTTCTGATTTCAGAAAGATTGAAGTAGCATGAGGAGAATGATTTGGAAAGGGTTAGAATGAAGGCAGAGAGATGAGTTAATATATTATTGCAAAGTCATGCCAAAGATGATCAAAATAGAGGAAACCAGAAATAAGTTTTGGGCAGGAGTGGAATGGAGACAAGTAATGGTGAGAGTACAGTGGTAATATTTATGGAACTTGAAATGTAGGCTCATGAGTGGGAGGGAGTCAGGCCAGGCCTATGTAAATGGAGAATGGTGTTGTGGTTGACCAAGAGAGGCAGGAGGGGAGCCCTGGTAACATTTTGCAGTTTATTGATTTCTGGTATGTCTTGAGATAGGTCATTGATTATATGCAGCTCAGTCAATAGGATGAAAGTTATTGCTTTGCCATGCGTTCATCTTCATGAAAAGAAAGAATTTGGCCTTGTTTCTTTCTTGTTAAGAAAGTAGGACAGTAAATGACTTAGCAGCTGACCTGCCTTAGAATTAACCAGCAGATTTTGTATATTCATCCATTAATCAATTAAGTGTAGTTAAATTGATTGTTTCAAGCCATTTTAATGTTAAAAAAATACACTGAGACCATGAATAAAATCATGGAAAAAGAAAGCAAATTTTGTTTTTCTTTAAGTATCAGTTCATCTGATAAATGTGGGTTACCACAAAGTATTGGTGGCTCACCAAAAATTGCCTTTTGGTGGCCTGTGTTTGCAAACTGATATCTCTCCATTTCAGGGAGTGATATCAATTAGGCTAAACTAAAATACTTCAAAGGGTTTTGGTTGTTTATAGGTTTGAGTTTCAAATGAGTACATGTTAATTGTTGAATTAGTAGCCATATTTTTGTTATTTGTATTTCTAAGCAGTTTTTATGTATTTCTAAACAATTTTCAAACAAATGCAATAATACTTTTTCCATTTGCAGCAGCAATATATGAATAACAGAACATTGTGCTCTTGCTAGAGGAGAGTTTTCTGTTAGTATCATAAAATAATGTAATTAGGCGGTATATGGAACTTGAAAACATTTAAATTTTTGTCTGGCTGTGGTTTTATGCTTTCCTAAAATGTGGGCTGAAACAGTTTGTTAGTAAATATGCTGAATTGCTTTCTCTGGCAAGTGCATTTTAGTATCGAATCCAAGTAAAAATACAAATATTTACTTATAAAAGTCATTTGGTGTGGTAATATTTTTACTACAGCCATTGACCCACTAGTGAAATGTTAGGGAATTGCTGGATTGGATCCTGTTTATTTAAAGGCCAAGAGAGGGAAAGAGAGAGGAAGCTAACATTAATTTAATGCCTGTTATTTGCCATCGTATTTGGTACACTAACATATTATCCCTTTTTTATTCTCCTAGCAACTCAGGGAGGAAGTTTATCTCTGTTTTTCTAGCAAGAAAAATAATGCTCAAAGATATTTATAGAAATTGAGAAGCTGATTTTAAAATCTATATGAAAATGTAAGCAATCCAAAATAGCCAAAGCAATTTTTAAAAAGAAAAACCAACTTGGAGAAACAGTACCTGATTTCAAGACTTACTGGCTACAATAAATAAGACAGTGTGGTATTGAAGAAGGGATACACAGATAGATCTGTGGAATCAACTAGTGTCCAGAAATAGACCCATAAATACATGGTCAGTTTATTTTATTATTTTTAAAGACTTTTTATTGATTTTTAGAGAGAGAGAGAGGAAGGGAGAAGGAGAGAGAAACATGGATATGAGAGTGAAACATTGCTTCGCTGCCTCTTGCAGGCCCCCAGTCTAGCCTACACCTGGGCATATGCCCTGACCTGGAATTGAAGTGTCAACCCTTTGGTACACAGGACGACCCCCAACCAACTGAGCCACACCAGCCAGGGCTGGTCAGTTTATTTTTGACAAAGATGTCAAGTCAGTTAATGGAGAAAGAGAAATCTTTTCAACAAATTATGCTAGAATGACTGAGTATCCATGTAGTGAAAAAAATGAACCTCTTTATCATACTTAAAAAATTAACTCAAAAGGATCACAGACCTAAATATAAAAGCTAAAACTATAAAACTTCTAGAAGAAAACAGGAGAAAAATATTTGTGACCTTGAGTTCAGAAAATATTTCTTAGGTCACAAAAAAGCAAAAATTCACAAAGAAAATAATGACATACTGGACTTGATCAAAATTTAAAACTTTTGCTCTTTGAAAGACACCATTAAAGGAACAAAAATATAAGCCTGGCCGGTGTGGCTCAGTGGTTGAGCACTGACCTGTGCACCAGGAGGTCGCCGGTTTGATTCCCGGTCAGGGCACATGCTCATGTTGTGGGCCTGATCCCCAGTGGAAGGCATGCAGGAGGTGGTCATTCGATGTTCTCTCTCATTGATGTTTCTCTCGCTCTCCTTTTTCCTTCCTCTCTCTCTGAAATCAATAAAGAAGAAGAAAAAAATGATTTCTTTTTTTTTTTTTATCCTCACCCGAGGACATTTTTTCATTTTTTGTTCAGACAGTAGGAGGGAGAGAGAGAGAGAAACATCTACGTGAAAGGGCCACATCGAGTGGCTGCCACCCGCACGACCAACCAGGGCCGGGGACAAACTGCAACCGAGGTACATGCCGGAACCGAACCCGGGTCTCTCCGGACCGCAGGCCAACGCTCTAACTGCTGAGCCAAACCGGCCAGGGCAAAAAATGATTTCTTAAAAAAACAAAAACAGAAACCAAAAAACCCCCAAAAATATAAGCCACAGAAAGGGAAAAAACATTTGCAATACATATATCTATCTGGTAAAGGACTTGTTTCCAGAATAAATTAGGAAGTCGTAAAATAATAGGAAGACAAATAACTCATTTAAGAAAATGGGTAAAATGTTTGAAAATATATTTTACAAAAGAAGTTAGACTAATGACAAACACGTGAAAAGTGGTCAGTAGGGAAATGCAAATTAAAATAACACCCATTAAAATAGTTAAAATGAAAAAGACTGACATCACTAAGGGTTCATTAGGATGTGGAACAACTGGAATTCTTGTACACTTTTTTTTTCCTTATTGAATTTATTGGGGTGATATTGGTTAGCAAAATTATATAGGTTTCAGGTGCACAATTGTACAACACATCATCTGTATACTGTATTGTGTGTTCACCACCCCTAGTCAAGTCTCCGTCCATCACCATTTATCCCTCCTTAAATCTCCTGTACCTCCCTCCATCCTGCCCCTTCCGACAATCACCACAATGTTGTCTGTGTTCTTGTATACTGTTGATGGGAATGCAAAATGGTATTACCTGTTAGGTAAAACTGTTAGGTAGTTTTTATTAAGTTAAACATACCATCTAGTCATTCCACTCCTAGGTATTAACCAAAGAGAAATGAAAACATGTTCATACAAAGTCTGGCATATGAATTTCATAGCAGCTTTATTCATAATGCCCCCAAACTGGAAAGAACCCAGATGTCCATCACAGATAAATGGTAAATGGCTAAACAAAATATGGACTATCAATAGAGTAGAATGTTCAGTAATAAAAAGGAAAAAATTACTGATACATACAATATTATATATATATATATATATATATATATATATATATATATACACACACACACATTTCAAAATCATTAGGTTAGGTAAAAGAAGCTAGACACAAAAGAGTATTGTTCTGGGTTTCAGCACCAAAAAACCCCAAATAATCAGACAAAGAAAAAAAGAGTACAGGCAGTCCTCGGAGATGTGCATTCAGCTCTGTACCATACAATAAAGCATATCTTGCCCTGGCCGGTTTGGCTCAGCGGTTAGAGCATCAGCCTGCGGTCCAGAGAGACCCAGGTTCGGTTCCCGCTGAGGGCATGTACTTCGGTTGCAGTTTGTCCTGGCCCTGGTTGGTCGTGCGGGTGGCAGCCACTCGATGTGTCTCTTTCACGTTGATGTTTCTCTCTCTCTCTCTTCCTCTCTCCCTCCCACTCTATCTGGACAAAAAATGAAAAAAAATGTCCTCGGGTGAGGATAAAAAAATAAATAAATAAATAAAATAAAGCAGATCTTAATCTTTTTGCTGATGGAGGTCTTCTCTTCAGTTTGTTATTTATTTATTTATTTTGGTTAATCCTCACCCGAGGATATTTTTCCATTAATTTTTTTTCTTTATTGTTTAGAGAGAGGGGAAGGGAGAGGGAGAGAGAAATGGAAACATCGATGAGAGAGAACATCAATTGGCCGCCTCCTGCATGCCCCCCACTGGGAATTTGACCCACAACCTGGGCATGTGCCCTGACTGGGAATCGAACCAGCGACCTCTTGGTACATGGGTCGATGCTCAACCACTGAGCCACACCGGCCGGCCCATTAATTTTTTAGATAGAGGGGAAGGGAGGGAGGGAGAGAGGGAGAAAAACATTGATGTGAGAGAGACACACCAATTAGTTGCCTCCTGCATGACCCCTACCAGGGGCTGGGGATTATACCTGCAACCCAGGTACATGCTGAAACAATTATCCCGAGCCTTCAGTTTGTAAAAAAAGCAAGTCTGTGAAGCACAGTAAAGCAAGGTGCAGTAAACGAAGTATGTCTATATGTACTTTATGATTCCATTCATATATAAAATTCTAGAAAATGTAAACCAATCTGTGATGACAAAGTAGATAAGTGATTGGCTGGGGCAAGGGGTAGAGGGAAGGATGGACTGCACAGGGGCACAAGGAAACTTTAGGGGGTGATAGCAGTATTCTGTTTATTGATTGTGGTGCTGGTTTCACAGGTATATATACACCTATCAAACTCATTGCACTGTGCAGTTTATTCCTTTTTTTTTTATTTTTTATCCTCATCCGAGGACATTTTTTCATTTTTTGTTCAGATAGAGTGGGAGAGAGAGAGAGAGAAACATCGACATGAAAGGGACACATCGAGTGGCTGCCACCTGCACGACCAACCAGGGCCACCAGAGCCGGGGACATAACTGCAACCAAGGCACATGCCCTTAACGGGAACCGAACCCGGGTCTCTCTGGACCGCAGTCCGATGCTCTAACCGCTGAGCCAAACTGGCCAGGGCGCACTGTGCAGTTTAAATGGGTGCAGTTTATTGTACATAAATTATACCTCAAAAAGTTATTTTAAGCCAAAAAGATGAAAATGAAGGAAAGTACTCAGTTTCAGTGAAGATCTAAGCAACCAGAACCCTTAGGCTTAGCTTGTGGAAGTATGAATCGGTGTAACCACTCTGGAAAACTGGCAGTGTCTACTAAAGCTAACAGTGTTCACCCTGTGACACGGCAGTTCTACACCTAGGTATATACCCAAGAGATATGCATACATCTGCTTACCAAATGACTTACACTACAATATTCATAGAATACTATTCATAATAAGATCGACTAGAAACTACCCATATGCCCATCGACAGAATGGATAAGTAAATTGTGGTATATTAATGTAACAGGCTACTATATAGCAATGATAATGAATGAACTATGTACAACCACTCATAGCAGGGTTGGGCCAAAGTACTCACTGTGTGATTCCATTTCTGTAAGTTTAAAAACAGGCAAAACTACTCAATGCTATTAGAAGTCAGAATATGGTTATCCTTGGACAGAGAGTTTTGACAAAGGGAGACAGGCGGCCTTCTGGAGATGTTGGTTATCATCTGTTTCTTGCTCTGGTTGCTGGTAACATGGCTGTGTTTAGTTGGAAAATTCATTGAGTGGTACACTTAACTGTGCAGCTTTCTGTATGTATATTTCAATAAAAAAGTTTAAAAAGGTGTGCTGTCACAGAAAGCTGTCCTTGAAAATTATAAAGTGAGAAGAGCAAGTTGTAGAACATCATGTGTGAAATATGACCCTATTTTCATAAATGGACTGATAAACTTAATCCAGAGTATCCTTTAGGAATAATGATGCTTAGTGGGGAAGATCATTAACTTTGATGTTTTATAATGTAAGCAAATAAACAAATGAGAACAGTTTCTTTTCAAAAAATGATTTACTGAGTTCAGTTGGTTCCTACAGTTGAGGACTGTAATGCTCTTTAAATGAATATGTTAAGTCTAATTTTGTTATTGAACAGGTTAGTAGTTTAAAGTGAAAATCCAACTTTGAAAATACATTGGGCCCTGGCTGGTTTGGCTCAGTGGTTAGAGCGTCGGCCCAGGGACCAGGGAGACCTGGGTTCAGTTCCCGCTAAGGGCATGAACCTCAGTTGCAGTTTGTCCCCGGCTCCGGTTGGGGTCGTGTGGGTGGCAACCAGTTGATGTGTCTCTCTCACATTGATGTTTCTCTCTCTCTCTCTTCCTCCCTCTCTCCCTCCTGCTCTGAAGATGAGGATGTCCTCAGGTGAGGATAAAAAAAAACAACAAAAAAAAAACAAAAAGAAAATACATTGGTGTCTGTTCATGAGGTTTCTCATTGGTCATCAGGTTAAAGGGATTTGTTTGCTCTTGGTGGATGTGATGTCCAATTGTTGCTTTCCTTGGATGGCCCCACCTTAATAAGCTTCATGAATTTATAGATCTATAGAATGATGGATTATCAGAGCTGGAAGAAACCTTAGGGATTCATTTGGTCCATTGGTTTTTTAATGTCTTCCAAAATATCCTAGGGTTGCCATTGGGTGGGGTAGGTACGGAGAGGAAGGTGAAGAGAGGCTGAGCAAGTGCTTTCTGGCCAGACCTCCATCCCACTCTCCTCCCCCTGCCCCTACAGAGCAGCACCACTTTGATCTGCTTTATTTATCTATTTTCTGTGTAGTACTCGATGGGGCAAAAGTAGTTTAACAGTTGTTAGTATGGAGAATAATAATATAAGAATATAAACGCTGTGTTTTGTGTGCTCACTACTCTAAACCTGTTTTTTGTTGTTGTTAATCCTCACCCAAGGATATTTTTCCATTGATTTTTTAGATAGAGTAGAAAGGAGGGAGTGCGAGAGAAACATCGACATGAGAAAGACACATGGATTGGCTGCCTCTGGCACGACCCCGACCGGGGCTGCAACCCAGGCAGGTGCCCTTGACTGGGAATCAAACCCAGACCCTTCGGTCTGTGGGTAGATGCTCTAACCCCTGAGCTAAATCAGCCAGGGCTGTAAACCTATTTTTGCCCCACTCTGTATTTTATTTGGATAAATAGTTTCATTGCTTTGAGGAAAAAAGCTGATAACCACTAACTCATTTCAACCCTTTCATCTCACAGGTTAGAAACTTGGAGCCTAGGGAGGTTGAGACGTGTTTCCTAGGTCCATTCAGATAGGGTAATTTGTTTGGAACTTATTTCTTTCTCTGTGGACATTGGACAGATTTGTTCATGAGATTGCTGCTTTGTTGGTCTTTTCTGATCCCAGCTAATAACTCTTCTCCTTTTGGATTTACCCAACCACTGGGGTCCCACACTAGGCACACACACACACACCCTCTCCATTCCCCTACCACTGACCTATAACTGGTTTGGAGCTTGGTTTAAGATACTATTTCTACTGAATGGGGCTGGTTTCTATTTCAGCTGGAGACCATCCTTAACTGAGATGGCCGTTTGGAATCGTATAACTTATATGTTACAAAAACAGGAGAATTCATTTATTACCAATTTTCAAAATGTGCTCTGTAGAGCCCTAGAATTTGTGTGTTCCCTCTAGCACAAATATGAAGGGCCTGGAGGTAGGGTCTGGATGCTACTTGGACTCCTCATGTAGAAGCTTAGTTTTTATCTGTTGAATGTACTGGGTTTCCACAGAAGATTTCTCTGGAAGAAAGGATTTCTGCTTTGAAAGAAGGACAAGGAACTGTGAAAATGATGATTTAGCAGAGCTTCTCACTGTAAGGGTGAGGAGACACTGCGATGGAGAAGCAGTGTGGGATAGTGAAAAGAAGAGTGGGCCTATAGCTGTGTGAGCTTGGGACAGTTATTTGCCTCTGAGCCTCAGTTTCTTTGTCTGTAAGCTTGGTTTTGATGAGGCCCATGATAAGATAATAATTAAATGGATGTGAAAGCGTTTCATAAATCATAAACCCCTAGATTGGTGGTTCTCAACTGGGGGTGATTCCCCCCCACCTCCCATATCCCACCCCCGGGGACATTTGGCAATTTCTGGAGACATGTTATGCTTGCCATACTGGGGGTTGGGGGGTGGGGTGCTACTCACATCTAGTGGGTAGGGGGCAGGGTGCTGTTAAACATCCTAAGATGTACAGGAGAGCACCAAAGAATTGTCTAGCCCATAATGTCAATAGTTGAGGTCAAGAAATCTTGCCCTAGGCAAATGTAGCTTTTTACTCTTTCTGCCTCCCCAGCTACAGCCCTTTCAGACTAATACACAACACAGGGTCATCTATTCATACATCTATAAGCATATACTCTTTTGGCAACTGAAAACAAGATGGGAAATGAAGAAAAGAAAAAGGAACAAACAATAATTAGAATGACTTATTTATTTATTTGTTTGTTTGTTTGTTTTGGTACGTGCCCCTAGCGAGAACCAAACCCGGGACTCTCTGGTCCGCAGGCTGACGTTCCAACTGCTGAGCCAAACCGGCCAGGGCAATAATTAGAATGTCTTTTTAAAAAACATAGTTCATAATTTCAAGGCTTTTTTTTTTTTTTTTTTAACCAAATGCATGCTTGTGGAAAAAAAAAATAAGAAAGAATTTTATTACTTATAAGTGAAAGTCTGTTGCAATTGGTAACTGTTAACAGTTAGCAATTTAACCTGTCATTTTTAAAAGTAAGAAGTGGCCCTGGCCAGTGTTGGCTCCGTTGATTGGGCATTGTCCCGTACACCGTAAGGTTGTAGGTTTGATTTCTGGTCAGGGCACATGTCCAGGTTGTGGGCTTAATCTTTGGTAGAGGGCATGCCGGAGACAGCTGATTGATGTTTCCCTCTCCCTCTCCCTTCCTCTCTCTAAAAATCAATAAAAATATATACTTTTTAAAAAGTAAGAAGTGGAGAAAATGAATTTGAAATGCTCTTTAGACAGCACGACAAAAACAAGAAATACAAGATAAACAAGTACAAATTAGAAAAATATGAGAATATGAATGAATAAAAATGGTATAAGACATGTCTTGGAGAGAGGGCAGGTGGACAGGCAGATTACAGTGTGGCCAAAGGGCTTGTTTAAGAGTACATAGACTATTCATGTTGCTTCAGTGATGTATCTTCTGGTAGATTTTAAAGCTATTTGATCAGTAGTTAACAGTGTATATGGTAAGAATTAAAATCCTGTGCTTTTACTTCAGTTTTCTTTATCCAACCTAAACCTGCATCAGGATGCATAGGATAACTTATAATTTTTGTAACACTTTCACATAATTATTGATGGATTTGTAGACTTACTTAACTTTGACAAATGTTTACAAGTTAGAACAAATGTATCTGATTGTTTGTCAGAATCTGCACATATAAACCACTCGGAATTCCTGTTTGATAGATTGTAAATGATTAACTGAAGCAATTGATTTAAAGCAACATAATTCACTTTTTACTAGGAAGGTAGTTCTAAGAAAGCTGCTAGTTTCTTGGCATCATTTCAGATGACTAAATTGAAATCCATTAGTTGTAGGATTTTTTTTTTTTTTTTTTTTTTTTTACCATTTCAGCATAGGCCTTTATGTGACAAACCCTGAACTTGTGAGCTTATAAATATCCCACTTTGATTGGAAGCAAAAGTACAGTATATAACTGCTCCAGTCATATATTGTCTTAATATTAGAATAAATGCTTTTAATCTGTATTCCCAGAAAAGATTGGCTGTGATCATTAAAAAATCACAACTTATTTTTTTCTCCTTGTTTCAGTGCAACTTGAAATTCATTTTATTTCAGCTCATAACTTGTATTTTAGAAGACATTTTTTCTTTACTCAGTTTATGAAAACTAAATTTTTGGCTTCTTAAAGTATGCAAGTCCAGTGATTTGGAGAGGTTTATATATGGGACTTTGTAGAATAGTGATGCCTTTAAGAAATGCTACTGTAGCCCCGGCCGGTTTGGCTCAGTGGTTAGAGCGTCGGCCCACAGACAGAAGGGTCGTGGGTTTGATTCCTGGTTAAGAGCACATACCTGGGTTGCAGGTTGGATCCCCTGCCCTGGTTGGGGTCCTGTGGGAGGCAACCAATCAATGTGTTTCTCTCACATTGATGTTTCTGTCTCTTTCTCTCTCTCCCTCCCTCTCTTATCTAAAAATCAATGGAAAAATATCCTTGGGTAAGGATTAACAAAAATTAATAATAATAAAATAAAATAAATAAAATTTATAAAACAAAAGAAATGCTATTGTAGAATGCTACTATAATGCAAAGTCATCTGGGTGTTGTGTCCTACCTAGCTTTATAGTCTCTTGCACCTTATTAGAACCAGATTTGAATAACAGAGAAAACGCTGCTTGCTCATAGAAAGTCCCAAAATTCTGGCAAGTCCTTCCAACACCTTTGCAGTGCCAGTTTGGGATACTCACTATTTACACCAAGTGTACCTTAAATGCAAACCCATTGGTATCTTAAAAAAAATTTTTTTTTTCTTCATTGATTTTTCTTAGAGAGTAAGGGAGAGGGAGAGAGAGATAGAAACATCAAGGAGAGAGAACATCGATTGGCCGCCTCCTGCATGACCCCCACTGGGGATTTGGCCCATAACCTGGGCATTTGCCCTGACTGGGAATCGAACTGGTGGCCTCTTGGTGCATGGGTCGACGCTCAACCGCTTAGCTACACCAGTTGGGCCCCATTGGTATCTTTTAAAAATATTTGACCCCCTTTCCCATCTCTATTTGTCTGTGTCCATGACTATGCATATCCTTACCTAAGGATCCATTATTTCAGAACCATTAAATGTCACCACCCCTACTCAGAAGTTCCTGATCCCTGATCAAAGGTGCCTTAAACACCGTCTCTTTCATTTCTGCCTAGCTTGGAATATGCAAAGGTAGAGGGAAGGCTGTTGAGGTGGAAACAAAATATGCAAGGTAACATTTTTTTTTTTCAGTTGGATGGGTAGAAAAGAGAATCTGAGCTCCTTGTAGTCCCTTTCTCTGCCACTGTCTCTCCTCCTCCCTTCCCAAACCCTCCAGGATGGTTTGGGTACTCTGCTCAGTGCTTCTAGTACATCCTATTTCTGCCATTGTATCTTGTACTTAGAGTTTCTAATTATCATTTGGCTCCAACACTAGACAGTGAACTAAATGAGTGCAGGAACTTATTATTCCCCGGGGCCTAGCGTAGTACCTAGCACATGACAGGTACTCAGTTGGTATAGATAAGGAAATGCCTACACATAGTGTTGGCCAGTATGAATTTTGGAAGGTATTTAGTTTCCTTTGGTAAGTCTAAATGAATGATTACAATAGTATGATTGTAATTCGTATGATGGATCATGGCAACCAAGGACCAGGCCTCTGGAGTCAGACTGCCTGGGCTTGAATCGCAGATGTGTGACCTGAGGCAAGTTGCTTAACATTTCTGTTTTTCAGTTTCTTGGTCTATAAAATGGGGCCAGTAAAAGAAGTTTATTGTGAGGATCAAAATGAGACAATTTAATCCTGAAGCATCAGTGCTTAGGTAAATGTTCTTTATTTAATATTTATGGCATTCCTGAAAAGAATGTACATGTTGCCCTTTTATAAATCAAATTATATTTTAGATTTATTAAGGGAATTTGGTATTAAAAGGTTATTTGATGACTTGGAAATAGCACCAATGTTTTTGTAGTTATCCAGGTAGAAGTTCTCAGCATTTTCTTTGACAGCCTTCCCCACAGCACCCCCCAAAACCCCAGATACACATACACACACTTAATCACTTGTTAAGTCTTGCAAATTCTGCCAGTAAAATGTCTCTTCCTTTCCAAGTAATCCTACACACCTTAGTCAGATGAATCTTCCTAAAGCATAGCCTCAGTCTTGTTAGCCTCTTTAAGAACTCTTTAGGGAAGCCCCTTGCCTGCTGAATTAAGTGCTGTGTAGGCTCCTTGGCCCAGCTTCTGGTGCCTTCAGAATGGCTCCCACCCCTTTCTAGCCTTATCTCCTGCTCTCAGGGACATGCCTCATGCTTTTAGCTGGACTGCTGCCCTCCCCCTCCCCCATTTCCCTACACAAACCTGCTTTTCTGCCACCAGGTGGTGGAATGTGTGCCCATTCCTCACAAACTCTGGCTGTTAAACATCTTTTAAGACAACTCAAATGCTACCTCTTTTTAGAAGATTAAAAAAAAATCTTCCCAGCAGAACACCGTCCCTCTCTCAGGGCACCAAGGATCTGCTTTTGTTCACTTTTATGGATACCTGAGTTGTTATCCCTTCTTGATCACAAGCTCCCCACGGAAGAGACTGTGTCTTACTTATTTCTGACCCTTGTTGAACCCAGCACTCTTACCCTTCAGTGCTCAGTAAATATTTAAAGTTTCAGTTTGTTCTTGAAAGGCTTTTTGTGGGGCAAGACAGTGACTGTGCAATGCATTGTTCTTACAAACTTTCTGCACACTGTGCTGTTCCATCGTCACTGTCCCCAGTCAGGGACAGGCAGTGGTTGTCCATATTCTTGTTTTCCATATGAAGAAACTGACACCTAGGAGAAATTATATAATTTACCCAAAGGACTGACACACAACCACTAAGTAACCTAGCCAGTATTCTCAATCATGTTTAACTTTCTTACCCACAAGTCCATACATATAACCTTATAACTGAAGTATAACCACTGTGTAACACTTCTCACTTTTCAAAGAATAAATACTACATACTGGAGTAGTATGCTCCAAGAGTAAAGACCTTTATTCTCAGTGTCTTCTACCTAGTAAATGCTAATAAATGTTGATCAAGTAAATGTGTAAGGAAAAGAAGTATTGGTACTTATTTCTCAGTTGAGTTTTTCATTTGAATCAGGAATAGGCAACAACATAATAGCAATAATAATGGTGTACATAGGGTGTAATGGATTGCTGATTCTTATATTTACTTTCACAAGGATGAGAATCCAGTTACTGGTACTGATGAGGAGGGGCTGGAGGTGTTGGGAGGGAAAGGACTCCCAGCAGAATACCCCTTTAAGCAGTTTGGAGTCATTTATCAGCCCTCAGCCCATTTGGATTCATTTTCTCTGCAGGCAGTGTGCAGGGAAGTATTTCCTGGCTTGATTTGTTGACTTTCTCATTGATTCTAAGTAATTTCAGGTTTTTGTTACCACTCCTGATAAGTCAAATATCTGTGGTTTCTGTTGTTTTCTTGAGGGACTGAAGAGTAACATAGTCATAAATTACCCATGCATAGTGCTACAATCCAGAAAAACATTTCCTTATCACATGTAACAATAGACATCGCCCTGCTGCTACCGACTTCTCTGAAGTTTATCCCTGTTTATAGGAAAGAGCCATCACTTTGGAGGCAGACAGCCTGGGTTTGAATTCTACTTTTATAGATGTGTGTACTTGGGGAAGTCACTTAACCCCTCTACATTGTTTACTCTTCTGTAAGGGAGGATCATAATACACCTAAAAGGTCGTTCTGTGGATCAAATGAAATAATGTGTAGAAATGTAATACAGTGCTTGACACTATAAATGTTAATACTTTCAAAGCACCTCCCCCTAAATAAAAGTAATGCATTGCATCTTTTATTGTTTATTGAAACTTAATTCTACATTTTTCGTGTATAACCGTGTTTCTTCTTTTGTATTATACATTCTTGTAAAGTTGTTTGGCTGTCAGGATTCTGAAAGTTGGATTATATACTATTGCACTCATTTAAAAAGGACCCTTTTGCCCTGGCTGGGTAGCTCAGTTATTTGGAGCATTGTTCCAGTGTGCCAGGGTTGTGGGTTTGATCCCTGTCAGGGCATGTGCAAGAATCAACCAGTGAATGCATGGATGAGTGGAGCAACAAATTGATGTCTCTCTGTCTCTCTGTCTCTCTGTCTCTGTCTGTCTGTCCGTCTGTCTGTCTCTCTCCTTCTCTCTATCTCTTTCCCCCATCCTCTCCCCCCACCTCTCTAATCAATGTATTAAAAAAAAATGTGGTGCCCAGAGATCCATTACAAAGGACCCTTTTGTGAGTTTGGCTTTTCTCAAAGCAGAGCTCACCAGTAATGTCTTCCATGCTTACCTTCCCTATCTTTACTCCTTTCTGTTGACTGGTTTACTTGTTCTGGTCAGAATTTGGACAATTGATGTCTACCCTAGAAATTTCTACAGATGTTCCAGCCCCTGTCTAGTCTGGATGGCCACAGGAAGGTTAAGGTCTTGTTAAATTGCCTCCTTCCTAGTCTGTTTCCTCTATACCCTGCAGCAATGTTGACTTTTGAGAAGCTGATTAACACAGACCGAATTTACCATCTCTGGGTCTTTGGTCTGGCACTCTTTCTTGGTTAATTCACATGGCTTGGCATTTACACATGGACACCTGGGACAATCTGTCTTTGCCTCAAAGGATTAAGTAACACAGTTTGGAACTGACTGAAAACTTCTTTTTTTCCTCCTCATAAATTGGGCCCTGAGCATCTTTCATAAATCAGGAATGTTTCTTGGAAATGTAATTCTCACTAAACTCAGTCCCTAGGGTACTTTTCTATAAAAGCACATTCATGTTTGTTCTGTCATAACAAATGCATTTGATGGTTGTAATAGCGTTGATAGAAACATGATTGAACAGGAAAACATGCCCATTATAAATAGGTCAATTTGATAGCAATCCATGTTCAAAGCATAAATATAGCTTTATTAAGCACAGACAGCTCTAGGAAAATCTTTATTATATTTTAAAGCAAAATGTTCTTGTTCAACAGTGACTCTGAAGGAATTCCCTATTTAAAAAATATGTATACATATATATCAGAACCTGATGTAGTCCTAGAAACGATTGCTAATGCCGGTGAAATATAGTCAACTGCAAAGAGAGGGGGAAAAGATTCTGATTTCAGCTGTGGCTCACCCTCAGTGTGATCTGAGTGAGCCAGTGACTGGTATTTTAATAGGGTATTAATTACATTACACTTTTGACATCTTTTGAGTTTTTTTTTTTTAATCCTCACCCGAGGACACTTTTGCATTTGCCTTCAGACAGAGCGGGAGGGAGAGAGGGGGGAAGAGAGAGAGAGATAGAAACATCGGCGTGAGAGAGACACATCGAGTGGTCGCCACCCACACGACCCCAACCAGGGCTGGGGACAAACTGCAACTGAGGCACGTGCCCTTGGCGGAAACTGAACCTGGGATTCTCTGGTCCACAGGCCGACACTCTAACCGCTGAGCCATACTGGCCAGGGCTGTCTTTTGAGTTTTATTAGAGCAGTGGCAGAACTTACTACCACTTATTGAACTCTGTCAGACACTGCTAGATACCTTACATTTCCTTCTCCAGCACCCCTGTGAGATGGTCTTCACTCTGCAGATGAGCACGTTGAGGCTGTGCGGGATTGAATCATTGACCTGAGGTCAGAGAGCTAGCAGGTCAGGAGTCAGCACTGGTTTGAACTCTGCCTGTCTGACTGTAACACCAGTGCTCTGCCATTCCACTCAGCAGGAGAGCGAGCCCCTCATTTTCTGGAAGCTGTATCTTTTCTTTCAGACATTTAATAATAAAGTTGTTTGGCACTAGGCTTCTAGGATCTTAAAAAATTGCTTGTAATTCCTGTAGCATCTCATATTTATAAACTGCCAATTGCTTATGGTAAAGTTTCTGCTCATACATCTTGATATGTTATTACACAAATTAAAATGGAGTTGCTTTGCAGTTTTAATTCAATTTTAGATATAGATTACGTTTCGCATTGATAACTATACATTAGGCTTAAGAATTTAGGAGCTTGGTTTGATAAGTAGTAAATGTGAGCTGGAGTGAGACCTTAATTATCATATAAATAACATATAGTAAATGGACCAGTGAGGTGGGTTTGTGGGCTTTTTTCCCCCCTCTCCGAAATTTTAGAGAAATGTTTTCTAAGAGAATTACTGAGGATTTGTTTTATTTTTGCACTTCTCCAAACTGAGTTATTCCTCCTTTATTGAAAGTCCATTGGCATTTGCAACTTTTACAAAGATAATTGGGCAGGAGCGTGTGTTGTTCCTGCTTGTTATGTTGAGGGACTAACATCCAAAGTACACTTCTACCCCAAGACTGCAATTGGATTATGTAGCCTGTTTGTTAATTCTTTGTGATATGTTTGCTTCCTAATTATTTGCGGTGAAGTAAAGCTTTATGACATGTGGCATGGTGAGAGCAAAGATTTTTCTAAATAAAGTTGCATTGACTAACTGAAAATTGTCCATATGTCATAGTAATAGCCATCAACATATATTTCCTCTTCTTACACAAAATGTGGTCTAAGATGTACACTGGCATACCACTGTTAGTTGTTTTAAATTTGTTAGAGACTCCATGTGAGCATAAGATAAGGCAATATTTTATATGTAGTTAGTGGGAGTGAGTTCTCTGTTGTTTTGTTATTAAAATAGTATCAGATGAACTGTTAGGGAGTTGCTCCTTCCTAAAAATGTGTGTTTATCTACTAGCCAGTTTTATGATGTCCTTTTGGGCACTAAGCATGCATTAGAGTGCAGGGTTAGATTGATTTGGAGTAATTTCTTTTCGAAAGAATTTGTGCCAATTCTTTTTCCTCTCCAGAAGAAATGGTTTCAGAGCGCGGGCTCTTTGCCTAATGTCAATTCCATAAGGCTCCTCTGTTGTGGGTTTTTTTTTTTTTTTTTTTGCTGCCCCCCCATCTTCCCCCCTCCCCCATAACTGAGCTTTGCCATGAGGAAGATGTGTACCTATAATCAGGCATTTCTTTACTTTAGGGTTATTTGTCATTCCAGACAGCATGGACCAAAAGAACAGGCTTGTGTGGGGGGAGGCAAAGTTATATAAACTGTTCATAGTTAAATATTTGCTTCCAGGGAAGGTGAAAAATGCTTTGTACTTTTTCCTTTGGCTTTTTTCCTCTAAGGGAGCTTGTCATGCAACAACAGAAAAAAAGGGGCCAAAGGCAGAGAAAACTCTTCTCTTTTCCATGTTGGTTTGTTTTTATTGTAAGACAAACCTTTCATGTTTTATTGTTAATGAAGTTTAAACCTGGTGTAGAGGTGCCAATCTTTAGTGGAAACAGCTGCAGAGTTGGTGTCCCCTGATCAGGTGGGACTTTCTTTGAAGCAACATGTTGCCTTTTAAAAGAAAATTGAGCATGTGAGAACTTGAACCTGTAAAACTCATCAGCAGTTCCACCATTGTTTATCTCTTAAATAACTGAGATAGTTAACTTTAAGTAAAACACTGGCATTTAACAATCATTTTTTGTATTTTTTTTTCTGAAGAGGACAGTCTTATTCTTTTGTGTCTGAAAAATATAGAAATGGAGGGGGGAAATGATTCTTTAAGAATTGACGATGTAGCAGCCCAGTTTAACCGAGATCATAGAGCACACTCTAGTCTGTGCTGTGATTTTGATCTCATGTATACTTGCAGATAACTACCTTTTATAGGAGAAAAACTAGGTGGTTAGGCATATATCTGAACTTAAATGAAGTCTAGAGATTAAAGATTTTCTACTGTATATTGATTGATGTTGAAGCATTTCTCATCTTTGTGGGTGAGCGATACTGTTAGCAGTGGGCTTAGCATCGTTCTTGGTCTACTGCTAGGAAAAGTTGAGCATCAGAGAGCTTTCTTTCCTTGGGGAGAAAATCGGAGAGACAGGCATGGAGTCAGAGGGACAAGAAAAATGCTGAAATATTTTCCTTTTGGGCTTTTGATTTGTTTGCCAAAAAATTGCCTTCCAGATGGAGAAGACCAAAAGCTCTGATTGTAAGCCATTATGTTTGTACTGGCCTACCTCCCCATCCCATTGCCTGGTTTGAAATCTGTAAGCCAGTCCAAATCCTTTACCTCATTTTCTAGTACCAATTTACTGTCTTACTCATCTTCCAGCTGCAAGGGGGTGAGGCAAGTCATTTTGAAACTGAGCCCTGTGCCATTTTATAAACCAAGCAACAGCAGATTCTTGCCAAAGAGTATCAATCGCGATAGCTCCCATTTCTCTTAAATTCTTGACTCATGCCTACCAGGTAGACTTGTGTCTGTGACATGTGCGGTCGGATTAGTCTGGGAATGAATCTGAACAGGCCCTTTTGGCCTTGTGTAGACTTGTTACTACCCTGGTTGCCTAGCGTTCTGGGCTCTTGCATGGGAAGCACAATTTGTTTTTGGCTGTGTCTTGCTTCACTGGCAGTACAAATCTTGATACTCCAGTTTCCCTGGGGAGGTAGTGATTGTATAGGGGTTGAAATTGTGGGGGAATCCAATGTCAGGATATATAGTGGATGGGTATAGTGGCTTTGGAGTCTGGCAGACTTGGGCCAGTTCACTGCTCTACCACTAACTAAACAGTGTCCTTCAACGAGTTATTTTCTGCATCTGGAAAATGGGGCATAATACCATATCAAGTTGTTGTTTGGCTTAACAGATAATTTTCTGGAAGGAAGAGAATGTTGGGTATTCATGGGAAATACTGAAATGTTAGTTTCTTTTCCTTCTCATTATGTCAATCTTGAGTAAGTTAGTTATTGTAGTATGTAAACAGACTAGTTTTCTACCATTTTATTAAATTACATGGAAATTGGGATGCCATGAGTGATTTTTAGATGTTGCATATTAAAGTTGGCCACCAAATCAGTACCAAATGCTTGGTCTCTTGGACAGGGCAGAGTAGTAATTTTTAATAACAATTCATATTTGTGTAACAATTCATATTTGTGTTTCTTTCTTATGAAACATAAGAAAGAAACACACATCATGGCCATATATATACGGTAGGGGAGAATTACCAGAAATCATTCCGGGTAATAGCATACTTTCTTCAGCGTCAGCTGGATTGTTGCATAGGTGGATCAGAACAGATGTGGGTTAGCTTGCTTGCTCGTGATGAAGTTCCCTGTGTTTGGAGCAGAAAAGATCAGATTGGTTGACAGAGTACTTGGAATGTTCACCTCACGGTAGCCTAAACTGATGGTTAGATAGAGAGGAAGCTCTTGAATTTCAATAGCACACATTTGAAAACCATTGAGGCAAGTGAGAACTGGGACTTTTATATGGTGCTTAATTGTAAAGATGGTAGTGAGGGACTCTGTTGGACCACAGAACAGACACTTAGTAAAGCATCAACATGCTCTGAAAGGTGTGAAAACAATGGTCAAATCTGAAGGAAAAAATCAGATTTTGGTTCTTTTCCTTGACATTTTTTTTGTGTTTTTTTTTTATCCTCACTCAAGGACATTTTTTGCATTTATCTTCAGATAGAGTGGGAGGGAGAGAGGGAGGAAGATAGAGAAACATCCATGTGAGAGAGACACATCGAGTGGATGCCACTCACGCAACCTCAACTAGGGCCGGGGACAAACTGCAACCAAGGTACGTGCCCTTAGCGGGATCCGAACCCGGGACTCTCTGGTCCGTGGGCCGACGCTCTAACCGCTGAGCCAAACCGTTCAAGGCTTCCTTGGTATTTTTTGATAATGGGAAAATAAGTTTATCTCAAAGTTTGGGACAGGTATCACTATAGTATGTGAGGTGACTTTTTTTTTCTAAAGTAGTACCACAAATATTTTTATTTTAATGGTTCTACACATTTTAACACACTTGATGAAAAAAATATAGTTAGCACTCAAATCTATGATTATACCAATATTATTACTTAAGAAGAGGCAAAAGTTATTTAATTAAATACATGCATTGATTATTTTTAAAAGAAAACTATTAAGTAAATTGTACAGGTGATGTGTGGATTTGGCGAAAATTGTGACAGTAGCACTAGAATCACCAAGGTTTGAGAAATACTGGTAAAAATGAGGATGGTGTCCTTTTTTTCAAGCTTAGATGTCAGTGAAGTTTAATTAAATTTTTTTTTTGAATTTCTTATTGATTTTTTAGAGGGAGAAGAAGGGAGCCCTAGCTGGTTTGGCTCAGCGGTAGAGCGTCGGCCACGGACCAATGAGTCGCGGGTTCGATTCCGGCTAAGGGCACATAGGTTGCAGTTCATCCCAGGCCCTGGTCGGGATCGTGTAGGAGCCAATAGTCGACATGTCCCTCTCACATCGATGTTTCTCTGTCTCTCTCCCTTTCTTTCCTTCCCACTCTATCTGAAGATAAATAGAAAAATATACTTGGGTGAGGACTGAAAAAAAGAGAGAGAGAGAAAGAGGAAGGGTAAGAGATAGAAACATTGATGTGAGAGAGAAACATTTATCGGCCACCTCCTGCATGCCCCGTACTGAGGATCGAGCCCGCAACCTGGGAATGTGCCCTGACCAGAAATTGAACTGGGACCTCTCAGTCCATGGGATGATGCTCAATCCACTGAGCCACACTGGCCGGGCTCAATTTAAAATGAGATATTTATAATTTTTTCCTACCAGACCATTAATAAAATAGACTTGTGTGTGTTCTTTTATTTTGAAAGATAGTGGTTAAAAATGCTCTATGTAAAGTGAAGGGAGAGGATTAATCTCCACATCTGGACACTCTTGACTTGTGACAACCTTTAGGAATTGTTCTAGATCACTCCTTTCCTTCTTCCTAAAAAGTAGCCATCATGCAAACTGTTGAAATGACAAAAGGAGCTTCCTCTTGACATTGTTTATTTGCTGTTTTGGCTGTGGCACCCCTATGGAAGAGGGTTCGGAGTATTCCCAAGCAGTGCACAGAGCCGCTCCTCAAGCACTGTCTCTTGGCTTGTTCTCTCACCTCCAAGACTTGTGTAGACAGAATGGGGAATAAAGTTTTTATCCCCTGTAGTGGGCAGGGGCCCAAAGGCATCTAGAAAGCCTCTGACAACAAGAAAGGAAGGTTAGAAATGAGAAAATCAACTGTATATCAAATTATGAAAAAAATCTTTATAGATGTTTTCACATTTGTGAAATGTTCATTTTGTTTTTGTCAAGTTACTATTATGAGATGTAACGTGTTTTTCTTCCCTCTTTGCAGGTACTGGTTTTGGATTAGGACTTGTTTTCTCACTTACCTTCTTTAAAAGTAAGTGTGACTCTTACTACCTTTCCAACATAATGTCCTAGTGTACATACACATAGCAGGGACACTTCTGGAAGGCACATCTGCATGGCTGCCAACCCAGCCATTTATGGGTTTAGGTAGCTAGACAAAGAATGTGGACTCAGAAGAGGTCAAAATGGGTTGAGCATCTCCAGCATTCCCCCTGGGCACTGAGTCAGGGTGCTTGATATCTGAAATACGATATCATTTTAAAAGCTTGTTCTTGATGCCAGTGAGTCATTTGGCCAAATCTACATGCTCAAATATTTCTAATTGATTATAATTTATTTTCTAAAGGAACTTGAAAATGAGAGTTCTGCTAGTAATAAAAACAAGTGGGCCAGAAATACACATGCTTTTTGGCTAAAATTCTTCTAAGCAAAGGACAAGCAGTATCCCTTTCATTCTGTGGAAGAGCTGAAGTTTGGCCGTTAACTTCTTTCAATGAAGAACTAGTGGAAGTACATAACCTGAGAATCCTAAATAACATGTCGTGTTCATGTGAAATAATCATTTACAGTTTGGGCTTAAGTAAACCTCACGACATTACTAGAATCAAAATATATAAATATTGGTGAAATTCTTAGATATTTTTAAAATTCAAGCACCTTACTGAAATATTTCTGCTAAGGTTAAAAAATCAGTTAAATCTGTAGTACTTTCAACAATAACGATAAGTTTAAAAAAATAAAATATAAGTTAAAATGAGCAAATGATTAGAACTGATAAAGAGAAGATAAAAAGTTCAATTGTATTTACTGTGTTCATGTTGTACCATTATATACCATTTACATGTACCATTATTAATACCTCAAACCTGGCAGCATAAGTACTTAATAAATACTTGGTAAATTAACAAGTTTACTAATAGCCTCCCTCTTCCTTTTTTTGACTCTTGATGAAATATTGATGACATGTGGCATAGTATAGTCATCTGTGTGATGCATGTTGAATATTTATCGAACCCTAAGCAAATGTATTTGAGCCAGAGAAAAAGCTGTATCTGCTTGTAATGGTTCCTTTTTCTCTCACTAGGAAGAATGTGGCCACTAGCCTTTGGCTCTGGCATGGGGTTGGGAATGGCCTACTCCAACTGTCAGCATGATTTCCAGGCTCCATATCTTCTGCATGGAAAGTATGTCAAAGTATGTATCGAATCAATCTTTTCTTTCTTTCCAAAGAAAGAATTTTCTCTTCAATCCCTGAAGAATTCTTTATAGTATATATAATGAATAAACTGTGTATGTCATGTGGCACCACTGAGGTTCTACTTGTTCTTTCGCCTTGACTGATGTTGACAATGCTTTAGTGCCTCAAGTCTCTCCCCTCCCCTGTACCTTGAGATGCATCTGTACATTCAGATCTATGTTCGTATGTTAGCTGACTGGACTTGACAAACCTGCCTGAAAGTGTATCGTCGTGGTAAAGTAGGTTTGTGTTAAATATCGGTAAGTAGCACTTTTGTTCAAGATCTTGGAGTGCCCTGTAAACCTCTCACACATACTCAAGCTAAACTTGAAGACTTCTGGGACTCAGTCATTATTCTGCTTTTTATGAAAGAGGGCAGGTTCTTGACTATATGTCCCACATAATTCTGCCAATGTCCTTGTCTACAGATGGATTTTTTTGGTTAATCCTCACCCGAGGATATTTTTCCATTGATTTTTTAGATGAAGTGGGGAGGGAGGGAGGGAGAGAGAGAGAGAGAAACATTGATGTGTGAGAGAGAGAGACATCAATTGGCTCCCTCCCGCATGACCCTGACAGGAGCCAGGGATCGAACCTGCAACCCAGGTACATGCCCTTGACTAGAAATTGAGCCCACAATCTTTTGGCCCATGGGCCAATGCTCTAACCACTGAGCCAAACCGGCAAGGGCTACAGTTGGATTTTTAATGATGCAGACAAGATGGAAAAGTATAACACGTGCCTCAAGAGGGAAGAAGGTGGCACGTTCCCTAAAGATTTTTGTGCAGCAGCATTTCTCATTGCCTTGCTTTAGATGACTGGTTACCGTGGGGTTTAAGTGGAAGGATCATGGGAAGCTGGGTGCTCAAAGACAGAGGGGTGTGTTTATTTTTGTATCTCCAGGGCTTGGAACAAAGTAGGCACTCAAGTAAATGTAAAATGAATGAATGAAGTAAATGGTAGATCCTATTAGATGTGTCAATTGCCTCAGGCTTACTAAGGCATAGCCTTTATAGCAATACAAACTTTAATGAAGAACTTCACATTCCCTGGATATGTAGAATCAGCTGCTTTCTGGGTTAACCTTGAGCTAGAATCACTATGATCTTGGCAGCCTTAGGAGGCTAGTGGAAAGAGCACAGAAGCCAGGACAGCTGGGTATGAGTCCTGGTCTCTCACTTGCTTCCTGTGTGGTTGTGAGTGGTTCACTTCCAAGATTCTCTTTTCTATCTATAAAATGAGGGTAAGAGTTTCTACCTATAGGGTTGTTGTGAGAATTAAATGTGAACGTGGTTTTAAGCTGTGAAGTATTATATAAATAGGTATGTTCGTTATTGTGGTTGAGGCCAACCAAGAAAGGGTGATTGACTTGTCCATTGTTCCATCATAATAATAACTAGAGCAGAAAATGTGGTACTAATGAGTGTCCCAATTCTGGTCAAAAGCTGTCACCAAATCCCAAATGACAGTACCCCACCACAGCTCAGTAGTGTCTGTCTTAGAACCTGCCCAGAGTGTCAGCTGCCTACTGACCATCCTATGCATGTTTGGAGAGAGAATTGGGAGCAGGGAGAGTTGGCCAGTTAGGAAGTGGCAGGCCTTTTGCCACCCTCCATATTAATGGACCATCTCTGCGCCAGAGCCGGGGTGAGGTAATCAGAGGGACAGTGCAAGAAGAGGCACAGCTGTGTGGCACAAAGCTGATGACAGGCAGTTTCCACTGCTCCCCAGCTCTTCACTTTATTGGCACTCCAGCTGAATTGGGGGAGAACAGAAAGGAACAGGGAGAGGAGCTTCAGGTCTTTTAATTGTTTGAAATGTTCCAACTGAGTTGCCATGGATAATGGCTCAGGGGTGATTATATGCATATTATATATTTAATGGCTGGGAGTTACTGTGGAAAATATTGTTATATTTTTTACAGCCTTGTGTGTACTGCTCCAAAATGGCCTTGTAACTTTATCTGAACTTGAGTCTGTGCCTTGATGTTGTCATCCTCCTTTCTCTAAAAGAGGAGCGAAGTCCCAACTCGGGGCTTTTTGAATGTGGTCATATTATGGTAATTGCTTCTTGAGTGCCTGCTGTGCCCTGTGGGTCACCCTAGGTGCTCTGTTTTCTTTCTCTGGACCTCCCCCACCCCAGTAGATCTGTGAGATGTTATTTCCTCTTTTAGCAGATGAGAAATCTGCATCTTTCTGAGGTTAAGAAACTTGCCAAAGATCCCATCATTAGTAGGCCGTTTGATTCCGGACCCATGTTTTCCCCTCACCTGTGATCTGTCCCTTTGATGGCTTTAGGAATAGACTTGTTCAGGAACTGATTGTTTAGCCCTGTTCATTCCTTTTCCATTCTCCTTATTCAAAGTTTGGGGAGCCTTTCTTCAGGACCTGGGCGGGGTGTGTACAGTCCTCTTGTGAGACAGTTTTTTGTGTGTTTGTTTTTTGTTTTTTTGGGGGGAGGGGTGGAGAGAGACTGATTTGTTGTTCCACTTGTTTATGCTTTCGTTGGTTGATTCTTGTATGTGCCCTGATGGGATCGAACCCAAAACCTTGGTGTATCGGGAGGACGCTCTAACCAAATGAGCTCCCCGTCCAGGGCTTGTGAGACAGTTTGAAAGCAAACAGAGTAGTAAGGATTTGGGCCTATTGGTCCCTTGGGTCTGACCTGCAGCAGCAAGTTAAAGAGGGTTGTCAAAATGCCGTCTGTACAGTTCTAACCTGAGTGTCCTTACTTTACAGAAGCAGGAGCAGTGACTTACACCTGAGAACATCCCAGTGGGAGGAGAAGAGAAATCATGTTTATTCCTCAGGAATACTGAAGTGCCCTGGAGTAAGCTGACATTCTTCTGTAACAATGTTATCAGCAGTGCTTTAAACTCCAGCACACTGTTTATGTATTTGAAACCAAGTCTGTTTCTTGTTTTGTATTTTCTCTCTGGAAATTGCAAGGAGGTGGTCTTAAAAGAAATAAATTAAACAAAAATAGGCAGCTTAGTGCATTGCCTGCGTTTCTTTGCCTTTGGTGTCTGAGCATGAGGAAGATTATACTTGAACTGCCAGCAGCTGTGGCTGCCTGGTCCGAGCTCTGCGAACCTTCCTGAAACCACAGCCGTGGTGCATTCCTAATGTGTAGTTTTTAGAACTGCTTCCACCTCATAAATCGGGGGTTGGAGGTTGCCGCTGCGTTGTCTGGTGCAGATGACGAATGTCTTGAGGAGCCTGGCCTAGGGATAGCAGCTCTTTACGATCTGTATGTTCTCCCCAGTGGGCCTGGCAGGGCACGTTTCAGCTGAGCCTGCTGCACTGAGCTCAGATCGCTGGCTGCATCGGCACGGTGTGTACCTGACTGTGTCGATGCTCATGGTGTGATGTCACGGTTCTCTGCAGCTCCATGGAGCTCGACACAGTCCGGGCTTCAGCACTGGGCACTCTGTCCTGAGGTTTGGGAGAGTACGTGGCATACACACCTGGCAGGAAGGGCACGGTTAGGGCATGCTTTGTCTTCATGAGGCCACTGAAATTTGAGGACAAAAGGGCCACTTCTAATGTCCCTCCGTGAGTTTATTCCTTTGGTTTCACTTGAAACAGGGAGGCTGGACACAAAAGTCACACTGTAGCAATTTCTTCTGAAAATATACAGAACCCCAGATCTCAGTCTTTCATTTGTTATTTCTCTCTTTATAATACAATGAAGATGGGCAGAGATGATCCCACCCATTCCTTTATCCTGTAAATGTGACTGAGCAGCTAGGGTCAGCTAGGCACTGTCATAGGCAGCAGAGATTGGTGGATGAAAAGACAAGACACGCCCCTGCCTTCAAGAAGCATAGTCTGATGGAAGGACAGACAAACTCTTGTGACACTGGAAGAGGAGGGTTGTAGACAAAGTGCAGTGAGGACAAAAGAGAAGGAACAACGAAGTCTCCTCAGGGTGGCCTGGCAGAGGAGGAAGTAACGTGGACTGAGACTTGGAATTGACCTGGACATTCCTGACAGGCAGGAAGGAAAGGGGGCCTGGCATCCTGGCGCAGTGCCGTTACCTACAGGTGGGAAACTGCAAGTGGGCCAGTACAGCCAGCGCGAGCAGGGGTGCGGGAGCGGTGCGCGGATGGGGCTGGGCACTGGGGTACAAGTAGTCTCTGACCCGGTTCTGGAACATTGATTAGACAGTTCTTGAAAGTGTTGTAATGAGCAGATTCAGGGTAGAAATACCCTTTCCCCCTCCCTCGTCCTTCACTGTACTCTGTCCGGAAAGGTGTGCTAAGCTCTGGGCCGAAGAGGCAGCAGTGGACCTCGGCCCTGCAAACTGTCCGGCTCCTCTGCTCCCTGGGCTTGTTTCCTTGGATCAGTTAAAGCCCAGAGATAGGCCTGGGCCCAGGACTGTGAGTCATGGCCGTGGCTTGCTAGGGCTATTCTGCTGTTTTCTTCTTTTTTTTTTTTATCCTCACCCGAGGATATTTTTCTATTTAGTTTCAGGTAGATAGAGAGGGAGAGGGAGAGAAACATCGACATGAGAGGGACACATCGACTGATTGCCTCCCGCACGACCCCGACCAGAGCTGGGGACGAACTGCAACCAAGTACATGCCCTTGGCTGGAATTGAACTCGGGTCTCATTGGTCCTCGGACCGACGCTCTACCGCTGAGCCAAACTGGCCAGGGCTCTGCTGTTTTTCACTTTGCCCTTTTCATTCCATGATCAGGACAACCCATGTAATTAAGAAAAATAACCAAGCTACCTGTTTCATCCCTTACCCTTGTCTTCTCCATATTTGCTTTAAAAGTTAATATTTCCTCCCGATTTTTCCGTTTTTATTCAGGCAGAGAGGAGAATAACAGGTCCCCTTCCAAAAAAAAAAAAAAAAAAAAACACACAACACAACCTGCCCACTAATTCTCTAGACATGTCAGAAAACATGGAGTGGAAACGGAGACTGGAATTAGACTTCTCTATCTCATTAGTTACTAGGTTTTAGGCATTTATTTGGATGGATCCCTCTGCCCAGCATCTTTGAAATACCACTGATGTGTTTTGAGAAACTGGTGAGCTCTGTGAGGGAATAGTTCTGGGCAAAGGCCAGCCAAAGGCAGCATTGGCTGTGCTTTAATCCCAGAGCACTTTGTATTTCTGTCTTGTAGCTCTTAGCAGAGACTGGCCCAAAACACAATGCTCCATCTTGTCCCCACTCCCTGCCCCCATCTCAAATCAACCTCCAGAAAGTTCCAGCTTGTTGGCAAAGGCATACGTTCTGTTCTACTCTAAGTTTCTTTAGAAATTCAAGTCCTCCGGGGCCCTGCTCCCTTGTGGGGTTGTGAAACTTTGACTTTGTTGCTTGTCTGCCCTTCTGAAACCAAATACAAGGAAACCCATGGGTTTGGGGAGAGAGAGAGATGGGAACCCAACTGGGCACAGGATACTAGGATAAAACTGTGGCGCCCCAAAAGAGGCCTGCTCTGCCAACATACATAAATACATATAGTCTGAGCTTGACACTGTAATTTGGCCCAGAACAATATGTATTTTGAACTCATTTAGGTGAATGACTTTGGCATTCCGAGTGCCCACTGGGGGAGCCCTTATCAGGCTGCATTTGCCCTATGCAGAAGTATGCCTTTGTTCTGAGAAACACACTCTATTGAGCTGTCTCCTTTAGTGAGTGTCATCCTCTCTCATCCATTTCAAAAGATCTAAGGATGCAGTCTTGAAATCCTGCTTGCAGGAAATGCAGAGTTTGGGCACGGAGGAGAAAAATCTATGTCGTTTTGCTTTTAATTTTTCCAAACCTCACTGTTTACATTTTTTTTTTATGTAACCAAGCCATAATTACATTTTACTTGTTGTGGTGCAATCTGATTGTATTGTTGCAGGACTATTTTTGAACCTGTCCAAATAAACTCTGCAAAGTATTTCCACAAGGATGGACTCCATGGGGCTGGAACAGCCTTCCTCCTGACTGGTACTGAGACACAAACGGTTTCCTGTTGCATGCTTTCTAATTACATAAATGCAAAGGGGTGGAAGGGAGAAAGTGGAAATTCTAAGTACCAAAAGGAATGTTAAATTTAGAATAACAAGCTCATCTGGAAGCTATCACTACTTTTTTTTTTTAAAGTGTGCTGCAAGCACCACTTCCCCTTGGACACCCGAGGATGATTTTGGGCAAACCGACCTGGGCAGGAGCAGGGCAGACGTTCCCATGTTCACGGAGCAGCCTCTGTGTGGACCAAGTGTGAGAGTCAGTGATAAGTTGTAGTGGGTGGGGAGAGAGGCAGGGTTATACAGCGGGAAGGACATATGATTTGGAGCCAGAAGACCCGGGTCCGAGTTCCTACTCCACCATTTACTTGCCATGCAGCCTTGGGGGTGGGGGGTTTCCTTAAGCTTTCATCTATCAAGGGAGAAAAAGCAATTCCTACCTTATAGGCTTTGAGGGTCAGATACATGTGCTAACACAAGTATTTAAAAAGTTGTCGCTATTTGAATCTGAACAGAATGCATGGTTTCAATGGTAGGTAGGGGACTGTTCTGGTACAGAAAGGGTATGCATAATCTGGGCTCACAGTTGGCTCTTAGTGTCTAAATCAGCAAAATCGGAGGGAGAAAATGGATGTCTCAAATGAGTTCCTGGTAATAAAAAGCCTAAAAATTGTTAGAAAACTCTGTGTGTCTTCACAAGTCAGTATTAATGTCCGTTGTTTTTACTGCTCCATTAAGATACCATGAATAAAGTCACTGTGGCTTCTCCCCTTCTGACACTCGACCTTGGCTTTTTAAAAACCAGAGATGCAGACTGAGCACAGGGACTCAGTAGAGGCCAGGGGGGAGGGGGAAGGACACTGAAGAAGCAGAATGGGAACTCCAGACTCCTCAAAGAGCTCTGGCTGGTAGGAAACGGAGGTGACTGCACTTTCGCATGCAGGATAATTGGCTTCAACTGTGCCATCCTTACGAGGGAGTTCTGAGTCAGAAGGTGTCAGTGGGGGAAGGTGGTGTCAAGAATTCTAGGAGGAATTCGGGAGTGGGCAGGAGTGAGACTTTCATAGGGAAGGAACTGGGACTAGAAAAAGGAGCTCATTATTAACTGTCAGTCAAGTTGTCTGTGTTCCTGGTCTAGCCAGTTTGAGGCAGGTAGAACTTAATTTGATCACTTCAAATGAATATATAATAATAGTATTTATTGTGTACATACTCTGTGTTACTGCTCTAAGGCTTTACATACATCATAATGCTTAATTTGTGCAACAATCCTTTGAGAAAAATACCATTATCCTCATTTTATAGATGAGGAGATAGAGTTTGAAAGGATAAATTAACTTGCCTCTAGGACAGACAGCTGAGAGGTGATTCAGGAGGGATTTTTACTCAGAACCCAGACCCTTAAAACTCTGCTATGCTGGACGAAAGTTGTTTAAACCGGGAAGGAAGGCTCATTCAAAATGGTTTCATCCAGTTTAAGCCTGATTTTTTTTTTTTTTTTTTGGTACGTGCCCCTAGCGGGAACCGAACCCAGGACTCTCTGGTCCGTAGGCCCACGCTCCAACCGCTGAGTCAAACCGGCCAGGGCCAGTTTAAGCCTGATTTGACACACACCTGATTGAACTAGTTGAAATTGATCAGAGTCAGTTTCATTGAGTTTAAATTGATAAGGGTAAATTAATCTGACTTGAAATCATTCATATTTGATAAAAAGTAAAAATAATAATTCCTGTGTTATTAATCAGAAACATAATTGTCAACTAGAGCTTCACGTTAGTGATACTGATGAGTTTTGCTAAATCCTTGCAAATATAATGAAGCATCATGACATTTTATTGACCTATGAATCTTAGAAACTATATACACTTTTTTTTTTAATTTTCACCTGAGGACATTTTTGCATTTATCTTCAGATGGAGCAGGAGGGAGAGAGGAGGAGAGAGAAACATCAATGTGAGAGAGATACATCGACTGGTTGCCATTCACACAACCCCAACCGGGGCCAGTGACAAACTGCAACCGAGGTACGTGCCCTTAGTGGGAACCAAACCCGGGTCTCTCTGGTCCGTGGGCTGACGCTCTAACCACTGAGGCAAACCGGCCAGGGCAAAACTATATACACTTTTAGTTAGGTTTTTTTTTTTTTTTTTTGACATAATTTACAAACAGTAAAATGTGGTAAAATGTTCCACCACTTGGTAGAAAATGGACAGAAACCTGTTTTATAATGTGTACTGATAATATTTACTACCTTTATATTTTACTTTTAAAGGGTTAAATTTTTTGGTATCTAGATTTTGATATAATTCTACACTTACAGAAAAGTTGTGAAAATAATACAAGGAACTGCTTTGTATCCTATGTTCACCATTGTTCACATTTTTCCTTATTTATTGTTCTGTGTGTGTGTGTGCGTGTGCGTGCGTGCGTGCGCGCGCAGTATGTTTTTTTTTAATCCTCACCCGAGGATACTTTTTTCCATTTATCGTCAGATAGAGTGGGAGAGAGAGAGAGAAACATCGATGTGAGAGAGACATCAGTCGGCTGCCTCCTGCCCGACCTGACCAGGGCTGGGGACCGAACCACAAGCGAGGTACATGCCCTTGACTGGAATCGAACCCGCGACTCTTTAGTCTGTGTGCCGATGCTCTAACCACTGAGCCAAACGAGCCAGGACTTTTTTTTTTAATTCTTATAAAAATTTTTTTTTCTTTATTGATTTTAGAGAGAGAGGAAGGGAGAGGGAGAGAGAGATAGAAACATCAATGAGAGAAAACATTGATTGGCCGCCTCATTCATGCCCCCAACTGGGGATCGGGCCCACAGCTTGGGCATGCGCTTTGATGGGAATCGAACTGGGGACCTCCCGGTGCATGGGTTGATACTCAGCCACTGAGCCACACTGGCCAGGCATGTCCTCTCTGTTCTTTAAGCACCAGACATCTCGGACTGTTGTGTTTGCTTTCCTCAAGCCTCAGAATCGATCATTTCTCTGAGGAGCCCTTGTTCCTTTTAATGGTGAGTGGTAGTTAGAAGCCAAGATCTGTAGGTACGCTCATTACTATTCCTGTATCATTGCTTCTAGGCCTCTCAGCAGACAGAGCTATGAAATGTGTGTGTGTGACCTTGAGATCGTACTGACATCTTAAGTCCAAAACCTAGGGTTTAGTCTGGCCTTCTCCCAACTGCCCCATAACTCCGTCATCTAACAGTGAGAAACCTGCCTCTAGGAATTTAACTTCTGAAGGAAGTGCTTATAAATTAGGTTCACTTGGCTCCTGTATGTGTGCAGATGAACGGAAATACACTATGCTGCTTTGAGAGGTGGTCATGGTGTTGTGTGTGTTCTCTGGTCTCTTTGCCTTGTCTGTCTCCTTGTGTCTTCCAGTTTCTGTCATTCCTCGTCCTCTACCATTTCTGCTGCCTGTGTCTCTAGATGTGATCAAAACCCAGAGTACATGTTTATTCTATGTATGGCATAGTTTTATTCTTACTGCTTTTCAGTTAGGTAGTTCAATGTTTCCTATATTTTTAAAGCTTCGAAATTAACTTCCTTTTTAAGTGGGTGGCCCTGACTGATCATGTCTATGGGTCAGTGACTTTCGATCAGAAGAAAGGCTTCCCCAAATCCTGACTATAGAGCATCCTCTGTTCTCCTCCGACCTGCTTCCCTGGGTCACTGTGTAATCAAGAGACAGTCACTCGATCTCTCTGGGCCTCATTGTAAGACGGTTGTAACGATCCCTTCCTGCCACACAGTTCAGATGTGAGGTCAAGCACTCTGTGGCTGAGGAGAAACATGGAATAGCCAGCTAAATAAGATGATTTCATAATATAGTCAATTATGTAACAGATTCTGATCAAAACAGTGACCCCCCCCATTTAAATCAGAGGTATATCGATTGTGATATCACGTGGCAGACTCTTTTATGCCACAGGAATAAGAAAAAGGCCCACCACTCTTACAGACTTGACTTCCTCTGCCCTCTATAGGGGACTTGATGGGTAAAACCCAAGTTCTACTTGTTTTACCAGGAAAGGTTCTGTCAGGGAGCATGACTCTAATTGCAGATCTTTCCTAACCCACGTAGAGACCCTTCTGGAAGACCAGGGGTGGAGCCACACGAGAGGCGTAGAGCCTGTCAGCCAGTGGCCACAGCTAGTGAGGTGTCTCAGTTCCTCCCCTGGGCCCCAGAGAGCAGCCATAGAGCTGCTTGTTGGCCTGGACCTGTGAGCTGTCAAATCCCAGTTCAGTGGAGGAGGAGGAGCCTGGGGGGGTTGTCGTCACATCGCAGGATCTTGACAAGTCTTCCGAGGGCCTCCAGCCTCCAGCCTCTCCCCTCCTATCAGTCTAAACGCTGTTTTATGCATGTTATTTCCTGTTCAGAAATTTTCAGCGGCTCCCCAGGGACACACAGACTATGGGCCCCGTTATTCAAGGCCTTCCACCATCCAGCTCCTGTCTCTGCCTCCGACGGTATGCCCACTACCCCTCCGTGGAGTAAGATAGAGCCACATTTTTGGGGTTTGAGTTCCAGTTCTGACACGTGTTTGCTGTGGGGCCTTGGAAGTTACTTACTCTGGCCATGCTTTGGTTTTCTCACCTGTAAATGGGAATGCTAATACCTCAAAAGGTTATTATGAGAATTAATTCATATACAGACAGCCCTTGAACAGTGCCTGGTATATAGTAATGTTAGACTATACGGTATTATTATTGCCCCTCCCCCTTTAATCTATCCACCCAGCAGCTAGTGCTAATACATAAATTGGATTATGTCAGTCCTCTGTCCAAAGCATTCCAATGGCTTTGCCTCCCACTTGAAGACAAAGCCAAAGTCACTACAGTGGACTCCCAAGATCCTACAAGAGCTGGCCCTGCTGGCACCTGCCTGACCTTGACCTGCCTTCTGCCTCGCTCCTCTGCCTCAGTCATCTTGTCCTCGCTGGCCCTGAGCACACTGGCACATCCCCACCCCAGGGCCTTTGTACTTGCTGCTCCCTGCTGAGACCACTCTTCCCCCAGGCATCCACACAGCTCGCTCCCTCATCTCCTGCAAGTCTCTACTCAGATGTCTCCTCCTCAGGGACACCTTCCTTGACCATGCTGGCTTTTGTACCCTTCCCCCTACACACACCCTAACCTGCTTCCCTGCCTTGTTTTTCTGGCATTTGTCACTATCTCAGTCTATCTTTACCTACGCATTTGGTTGATTGTCTTCTCCCACTGGAATGTTAAGCTCTACGAGGGCGGAGATTTTTTTTTGTATTGCACTCTATCCTGAGCACCTGAACAGAGCCCGGCACATAGTAGGCACTCAATAAATCTTTGCTGAGTAACTGAATATTAGTATATTAACTCTATTTTGATCAACTAAATCTAATTATTTGTTACTGAAACCCATTTTCCTTGGGCTAACAAATTCAGCCAAACAAGTTTCATCTCATAAGCCAGTGTACCCATTTGCTAGTGACTGCCTAGAGGAGATGTGTTAAGAAGGATTCTGAGGCTATTTCTGGGCCAATCCAACACAACACTTTTTGTGGTTAGAGCGTTGGCCTGAGGACCAAAGAGTTTCAGGTTCAATTCCGGTCAAGGGCACGGCACGTACCTTGGTTGCAGTTCCATCCCCAGTCCTGGTCAGGGTCGTGCAGGAGGCAGCCAATCGATGTGTCTCTCTCACATCAATGTTTTTCTCTCTCTCTCTTCCCCTGCCCCCTCCCTTTCACTCTATCTGAAAATCAATGAAAGAATGTCTTTGGGTGAGGAGTGAAAAAACAACAACAATAAAAACCCAAAAAGTATTGTGTTGATGGTGTCTGCTATGTTGCTGTAGAGGTCACATCTGTCAAATGCACATTCCTTTTTCCTGTCCCTTTCTTTCTTAGCATGGACTGCTTTCTCGACTTGCCCAAGTCTTGCTCATATCTCAAGCCTCCGTTCAAATCCTATGTCCTCCAGCAAGCCTTTGGAGGCATGTCACCCCTCCACCCCCCACCTTGCGATTTCTCCCCTCTCTGAACTCCTTGGCCCTCCTGGCTGGTTACTTCCTTGGCTATGAGCTTTTCCCTTGCTCTTCAACTTCCCACTATTTGTGTGTCTGCCTTTTTCCCTTAGAGGGCAGGTCTTAGACCTTATTCTATCTCCAGAATCTGACACTGTGCTAGACACTTAGGTAAGCAGTCAAAAAAATGCATTGTTTTAATCAAGATTTTGGAAGATAAGTATGAGTAACAAGCTCCTTCAAACCAGTTTAAGATTGTAAGATACTGGAGAAGCTCAGAGATTCCAAGGAAAAGGTGAATATTGAGGACGCACAAGGCAAGAACCAAGCCTTTATCAGCTCAGCAGTCAGAATTCCCTCGAGTTCTGCCCTTAATGGGACTGAGCTCCCCAAACACAGTTCCTGTGCTTCTCAATGCAGATTTCTCAGAGAGAGAATCTGATCGGCCCAGTGTGGGTCAGGTACCACTCTGGTCGGATCCGCTCTGGCCAGGAGGGCAGGTTCATGGAAAACAGACTTGGTTTTGGGGGTACCCTGTGTCTGTGGATGTGGTTTGAGGCTCTAGAAGAGGGACTGGGCAGATACCCAGATGATACCTGTTTGTGCCTTCTTTTTATGTATTTATTTATTTATTTATTCTTTTTTTTTTTTTTTTTTATCCTCACCCGAGGACATTTTCTCATTTTTTGTTCAGATAGAGTGGGAGGGAGAGAGGGGAAGAGAGAGAGAGAGAGAAAAACATCGACGTGAAAGGGACACATTTAGTGGCCGCCACCTGCACAACCAACCAGGGCCGGGGACAAACTGCAACCGAGGTACATGCCCCTAGCGGGAACCGAACCCAGGTCTCTCTGGACCGAAGTCCGACGCTCTAACTGCTGAGCCAAACCGGCCAGGGCTCTTTTTTTTATTTTTTCTTTATTGATTTGAGAGAGAGAGGAAGGGAGAGGGAGAGAGAGAAACATCAATGAGCGAGAACATCGATTGGCTGTCTCCTGCATGCCCCCCACTGGGGATTTTGCCCACAACCTGGGCATATGCCCTGACCCGGAATTGAACTGGTGACCTCTTGGTGCATGGGTCAATGATGCTCTACCACTGAGCCACATTGGCCGGGCCTTTTGTGCCTTCTTTTTCTCCTATTCCCAGTTCCTAAAAAGGGGATCTTACAATGAATTTATCTGGAGCACAAAAACCATAAGAAAAAAAAATGCTGCCCTGGCCCGTGTGGCTTAGTTGGTAGGGCATCATCCCGGGCACAGAAAGGTTACTGGTTTGATTCCTGGTCAGGCACATGCCTGGGTTTCAGGGCTCGATCCCTGGTAGGGGGTGTGTGGGAGGCAGCTGATCAGTGTGTTGCTCTCATGTTGATGTTTCTCTCCCTCTCCCTACCTCTCTCTCAAAATCAATTTTAAAAAAAAGAAGGAAAAAATGCTGTTCTGTGGGATATTAAATATGCACAGAAAGGCATACTCTTGATTGAGGACAGAGAAACATTCTTATCCCACTCTCTGTGAATATGTGTGGGCCACTGGGAGCCGCGAAGTGGAAGAAACAATGTCGATTTGCCTGGTGCTGCCCACCACCATGCAACCTTGTTTACGGTGTTTACCATGTTTACCGTGTTTACCCCCGGGGGCAGGGTGGGAGGATTCCAGCAGAGGCCCTTTCCTGAGAGCCCAGCTCTGGTCCTGTTGCAGGGAAGTGGGTGCCTTCTGTGGGGTCAGGCAACCCCAGCTGAAGAAGATGGGGAGAATTCTGTGTGTGTGTGTGTGTGTGTGTGTGTGTGTGTGTGTGTGTGTGTAATGGGTGGGGGAGGAAGCAAACAAGTGCAGAGCAAAGTGAGTGGTTGGGGAGAGCCCCTGGCACCCCATCTCCCACATTTAGGCCGCATTCCTGGCAACCAGTGTGTTTGTTCTTACAGATGAGGAAACAGTCATAACCACCACGCATAGTGCCTCTTTGGAATGGAAAAAGGACAGTTCAACGTTGGAGTCAGACAGACTTGGGTTTACATTTCCACTCCAAACTTCCCAGAATCTAGTTCTCATCTCTCACCCTCTTCTCATATCTCCCTTATTCTTAGCAATGATCCCTGGTCTCCCACCCTATCTACAAAGAGCATTTTTACTTTTTCCCTGGGGCCAAGGACCCTTCCCTCGGGGCCTCATTCCTGATTTCCAGTCTAGGTCAAGGCCACACCCCCCACAGCCTCAGTAGCCCTCAGGGACAGACCCTTTGGTGCAGAGCCTGAGATGCGGCCCAGAGGCTTTCTGAGCCTCCAGGGACCAGAGGAGGACACAGCCCAGGGGGTGAGCTCAGAGTCAGAATATCTGATTCTGCTCCTGACTCACCCGAGTGCATGTAGGCAAATCCTTTCCCTCCACGGAAAGGGATAATACACGTAGCTACCACCGCCTGAGAGCCAGGGGCATGCCCGGCGCTGTGCTTCAGGGACCCAGCTCTCAGCCCAGAGCGAATTCTCCAGGTAAGCCTGCAGTTGAATACTATTAAAATTCCTGTTTCACAGATGAAGAAACTGAGACTCAGGAAGTGCATGACTTGAGTAAGGTGAGAAATCGTGCCGAGGCCTGGGTTTGATCCAGGAACTCTGACTCCCAGCCTCCCCTCTGCTGTATACGCACCTCCCTCAAATAGCGTTCGTTTTCAGGAGCTGTGTCGAGCACTTTGCCTCCATTTATCTCCTTGAATCCTGGCTCCCTCTTATCACAATTTTACCTAAACGTCACCTCTTTGAGATGTCTTCGGGGCTTCTTCCGTCACATCACCCACTCTGGGTCACTTAGTTCCTCCATAGCGCGTTGGTTAGGAGAAGCCCATTCATGTGCTTATTAGTATACTCTGCCTCCCTGCTTCTTGAGGTCTGGGACCTTGGACCTTAGGGGTCTAGTCCATTATTGTGTCCCCTGTCTGGCACATAGTAGGCACGATACATATGTGTTAAGTAAATGAGTGAGTCCCCACACGAACTCTGGAGTGTACATACCATACCAGCTGCATTTTACAGAGAAGGAAACCGAGGCCCAGACGTGAAGCAACTTGCGGAGTCCCAGAGTCAGTGGGTAATGGAGCGAGGATTCAAACCCAAGCAGAGAGACTCTGGAACCTTCCGTGATGAGTCCTAACGGCCCCTCCCAGTTCCAAACTTGGAAGCGTGGACACCCTTGGTCTCTATCTCACCGGAGAGGGAGGGACTGTGGCTCCCCTGGGCCCTCCCAGTCCTGACCCTCTGGTTTCGTGGGGCAGACTAGGAAGGAAGGCCTTTTGCTTGTTTTTACTTTTTCTCCAGGAGAGTGCAGAGGTTTGGACCCCTGTCGAGGCCAGGCTGACGGGATTAGAGGAAACAGCTGGCCTGAGCCCGTGCCCTGCGGGAGGGAGCTCACATTCCCGGGACTCAGGGAGGGAGCAGCTCCCCACAGCCCAGCCACATTCCAGGTCGGTCTTTTTCCTGAGCCCAGATGTTTGCTAATGAGCTAGGGAGAGAGGCTTTCAGCCCTCTACCCCCGCTCTGGGCCCCACATCACCAAGGCCCCAAGAGGCTGGCCCAGGGCCAGCAGGCTCTGGCTTCGGGCCCGTGCCCTGTGCCAGCCAAGCCTGTTGGGGCAACTGGCATACCACTGCCAACCAGGTGCATGTCAGTGAGCTCGGAGACTAACGTGACAGGTCTGCCCTTCCTGCTGGGGCCCCACCACCCTGGGTCCTGGTGGTACAGCATCCCTGCCCGGGGAGGGCTCTGAGACAGCCACGAGGGTGTGGTGGGCAGAGGAGCGCAGGCTTCTGTCTGGGTTCCAGTCCAGAGTTTGTCAGTCCCTTAGCCATGTGATCTTGGGCAGGAAACTAAACATTTTGATGCCTTGACTTTTCTCGCCTGTAAAATGGGAATAATGACGGGACTGTGTAAGTATTTGATAGTGCTTAGCATAATGCCTGGCACATAATGGTAGCTGTTGATACCGTTAACAAGTCACCTTCCAGACCCTCTGTTTTCACCATTAAGGTATGACTCAGCCCCAAACCCATATCCTTGATTAGGTAGTTGAGATTGTTCTAGAACCTCCCTGCATTGAGCAGTAGCTGAACTGTCAAGGGCTTCTATTCCTTCCTGGCTCTCTGGGAGATCTGACAAGCTCATGAGGCTACACTCAGTGTCCTGCATTGCTGGAAGGTTCTTATCGAATGGAGACATCCACTCCCCACCCTACCCAAGGTCCACACTGAGAATGCTGGTGGTAAGCAAGACAGTAAGTATTTCCTGAGTGCCCGCTGTGTGCAATGCAGCAAGGCTGGGCTCTGTGGGACAAGATCACCCAACAGGCAGTAGCTATTCTAGCATTACTGTGTGACTAGGTCAGTTACCTAACCTCTCTCTAGGTCTTGCTTGTTTTTTACTTATAACATGGGGATAACAATACTGTTTATCTCACAGATTTATTAGGTGGGTGGGAAATACTTAGAATGGGACCAGGCACAGAGTAAGGTGCTCAATATGTGTGTTCGATTATGATGGTTATTATAGTTGTCCTTGTGGGGGCACTTACCTATGGGGGATAATACTTCATTTAGCCAAATATATTGTACACCTTGTCTGGCCCGACCTTAAATGCTGGGGATGCTGAAATCCCTGTCATCCCTGTGATCCTTGCCCTCAAGGAGCCCATGATCTAGTGAAGGAAAGTAATCTACTCAACTAGTCTGGAGGGAAAGAAGCATTACCAGAGAGGTATATATCCCCTGCTCCAGGATCACACGAGAAGAGGGAAGTTTCGGCCACCCAAGGGTCTTGGGAAGGCTTTCTAATCTGGTGCTTGAAGAACGCCTTTACCAGGAGATGAAAGGAGGGGAAGGGACCCTCTGGCAGAGGGAACAGCATAAGCAAGTGCTAGGAGGCATGGAGAGGGCAGGTAGGCCCCACTAGACCATGCAGTTGTCAGCAGGCTGCTAGGAGCCACCCAGGATGCTCAGCAACCTCCAGACTTTAGACGAGCAGGGATGCAACAGTCTGGGAGCTTCCCGCCAGGCTGGGCGGGACAACTGGGATAGAAAGCAAATCTCCAACCTAGGATTGTGTCCTGGAGGACTACTTTTTAGGAGCAAAGTTCTTTTCTTACTCCACTGGGCACAGAACAGAGAGGGCATGACTGCAATCCACCCAAGTGCCCAACTGCAGATGGATTCGTTGGGTGCCCCCCACACCCCACCACAGGTGAGGCTGGATACTGGGCCAGAGAAGTGAGTCCATTTCCTGGTGCTCTCTTTCTGAATAGTCCTTCCTGGGCTTCTCAGACCCTTTTCTGGACGCTGAAGTCAAGTGCCCGAGTTAAGGAGAGGCTGGGCGGAGGGTGAGTGACACTAGGATACTCAGGATACAGAGTACGGGCCCAGCTGGTCGCATGTCCAGGAGCGTATCCATAGGCTGGGCGCCCCGCAGGACTAGTGTAGGAGCGAGGACAGTCTCCTGATGTCGGGACTCAGTGGACTAGAGCGCCACACCCTCGGAGCAAGACTGGTATTCCCACATAAAGGAACCCCTCCATCTTTGTCACCCCGAGGCCTGGCATGGCCTGATGGCCCCTTTTCGGGAAATGTTAGGGGGAGAGAAGTCGAAACGCGGAGAAACACGGAGGAGGGAGCTTTAGAACGAGCTGGGGCGCTGGGCTCTCTGCCCTGTGCCTAGGGCGCCGGCCAGGGTGGCACCGGCACCACCAACTCCTCCGCGCCATCTGTCCACAGCGAAGGACAGCCCGAGGCTCCTGGGCGGGCAGGGAGAAGGGGCCGGGGCCCCGGGCAGCGGAGGCGCCCCCTCCTGCGCGCCCGGAGGGAGCGGCTGTGCGCGCCCGCCCGCTCTTTCTTGTTCGCGGTCCCTCCCTCTGCTGCCCCCGCCCTCGCTCCCTATTTGGAGCGGAGACACCCCTGACGTCGGAGCCGCTCGCTCGCCGCTCCCCCGCACCGCGCGCCCGCCTGGGGCCGCAGACGGCGCGCTGCGCAGCCCAGCCGAGCCTCGCGGGGCCGCCGCCAGCCCTGCCGGCCGCCTCCCGAGCCTCCCGGGGCCGCCGGGCCTGCCACCCCCGCGGTCCGCAGACAGCTCCTCAGGACCCGGCGGGCGCGCCACGCTCCTCGCCGCCGCCACCACGCGCGCAGTAAGTCCCGTCCGGGCCGGCACGCGGTCGCCCGGCTTCCAGACGCTTCGGCTGCAGGGGCAGCGCCGCGCCCCCGGCTGCGAGCTTCGCACCGGCCTGTCCGGCGGCCCCGGGCACGGGGCCGAGGCGTCGCCGCCGAGCCCCTCGGACGCCGGCGCTGGGGACTTGGGCGCGGCACAGGGTGGCCAGGGGACACCGCTGTGCCCTGAGCCGGTCCCCAGACTCGCCCGGGGTTTCCTTTTCTTGGTAGGAGTTTCCGCAGACAGGAGAGAAGGGGAGGGAGGTGCGTAGCGGAGCGAGAGCCCGGGGGTCGAGGGCGGGCCGGGCCGCACCGGCGCCCGGGCAGCTCCCGGGGCTCGGCCGCTGGGCTCGCGTTCCCCAGCTGTGCCCGGGCCTCGCAGCGCTGCGAGCCTTTCCGCTCCGGTACGTTTCTGCCTCCTTTTTGTCTCTCTGTCTCTGCCTTCCAGTCTGTCTGTCTCCCTCTGCCTCTGTTTCCGTCCCTCTCTTTCTCTGGTTCTGTCCTGTTCTTTCTGTTTCTCCGTTTTGAGTTTCCCTGGGTTTGTGCCTTTGCCTCTATGTTTCTCTGTCTCTGCGTCCCACCCCTCTGTAGGGGTCTCTCTCTGTGTCTGTGAGTCTCCCTGATCCCTCACCCTAAAACGCAGACAATCCCCCAGTGTTGGAGTAGTCCGAATAGTTTCCTGGACCCTGTAAAAGAAACGAAACCCTCCCCCTACCTTCCGCCTGCCCCCGGGGCCTGGCCGGGGTCATCCCCCTGGAATTGAGTCTGGGGCAGGGGGAGCCAGCCTTTCCGGGGGCTCAGTTTTCTTAAGCGTTCCACCCCCGCGAGGCGGCCTGGACAACAGGGCCCTGCTGCCGGCCACCTGCCCGCCTGCTCCCTGGGCGGGGCGATTCTGATCTTTTACAAGCAGCAGTAAAGGGGCAGCTGCTTGCCTTGGCGTGGCCAGGGGGCTGGCGGGCACCAGGGGAGAAGTGCACATTTTCAGGCTTTCTGAGGTCCTCGCCCAGCTGGAGGACAGGGGCCTGTAACTAAGGGAACACCCACCCACCCCGGAAAACAGAGGTCAGGGCCTGAGGCCAAGTCCGGGCCCTGGCAGAGGATGGGGGTGAGGAAGCAATTTGTCAGCAGGCCCCTCATCCTTTGTGACTGTCAACGACCAGCCTCCTGGAACTCCCCCATGCTGGGGCTGCTTGGGTGTGGTGTGCCTTTAGTTGGGGCCAAAGAGAAGGTGAAGCCGGAGCATTCCCTCGGTGACCACCAGCCCTCTTCCCTCCACCCCTGCAAGCTTTCTTCTGGGCCTGTGGGCAGGAGGCGTGGATGGGGGTGTAGGTGCTCTGTGTCGGTCGTGAATATATCCCCATTCTTTTAAAGTGAAATCTCAGATTGAGTTTAGCCCCTTCCCCCCAGCCCCAACCTCAAGGGCCGGAGGCTGGGGAGCCCGCAGGGATGCTGGTGGGGTCTGCAAGGGGACTTCTGCTGAGCAGATGTGTAGTCGGGCCCTGCAGCAGTTCATTAGCATAGATTTGTTTTGGAGACAGCTTCGGGTCTTCCGGCAGGAGGTTCTTCGGGCAGGAGGGCCGTGGCCGGGGTTGGGGGTTTGCAGCCTGGAAAGTGGAGCTGCCTGGCAGAGGTGGGCCGGCCTTTTGGGCCTGGGCTTGGCCCTGCGTGTCAGCCCCCTGGACAGTTGGTTCATGCTCTGCCAGCACGCTGACGAGGAGGAAGGAAGCCACCCTGCGGTGAGACTGGGGTCATGGAATCACAGTGGCTTTAACAATGCGCAGGAGCCAGATTCCCTGAGGAAATCTGCTAAAGTGTACATTCCCAGGCTGCGCTCCCTACTTTAGAGACAGGAGGCACAGGGAGGCAAAACAAGTGGCCTGTGGCCTGAGATGTAACCTTCACTGCCTCCAGGCTCACAGTGAGCCCGTAGATGATCTTGGGCCTGAATTTGCCCTTGACCCCAGAGTAGGCCTGGGAAAGCCCACTGAGCCGACCAGGGCTGGAGTCGGACACTGCCTGGCCCCCTCCCAGAGTGACCTTTGCAGTTACACCACTCGAGGAAGTCCCTGTACTCAGTCCAAGACCTGCAGTGATTGCCGCACCCTTGCTGATCCCTGAGCCCAGGGCCACAGATGCCACACCCTCTGCACCCAGCAGCAAGCACAGCCTGGCAGCCAGGCCCAGCCTGTTTTCTGGAAGTTGGATTCTAGAGGGGGCTGGTCTCTCCTGGACCCTGTCCCTTCTGTCCGGGGCCCAAGAATGAGAGTCTGAGTGGGATCTTCCTCTCCGCTCCCACGCGGGCAAGCGAGTGTGTGAGGGGGGCAGGACTCAACAGTGTATAAAACGTTTTCCCAACCATACTGTCGTTTGCTTGAGTTTTCCCTGGAGGTTTCCTCAATCCAGCTTCACCAGTGGCAGGTGCAACCCCAGATTTACATGTTTTCAGGACCACCCAGGATCTGGTGGGAGGGAATGGGGAGGGGAGAGGGAGGATCCTGTGGGAGGCCGAGGGGCGGGCGTGGGCAGAGTTCAGGGAGGATGAGTGGCCCAGGGTGACTCTGAGCTAGCACCAATGTGGACATTTACTGAGGTCTGGTCCCCTGACAGGGCCCTCTCCAGGGGTTTCCATGCACAACCGCCCGGTGAGGTGGGTATCACCACTACTCACCTTTGCAGATGAGGAAACTGAGGCAGAGGAATGTTAAAGTGGCTGCACTAGGATGGGAACTCGGTCTGTCCCAGTCTGTTGTGGAGAATGCAGGAGACCCAGACCCTGCCCTGTGTGTGACTGTGTGTGTGGGGGGGTGGGGGTGGGGCTTGAGTGAGTGGATACTGTCTATCCAGAAAATCCTGGTGTGCTTGGCCCTGAGTGACCCTGAATATTCAGATTTTACTCTAAAGAGGAAACGGGAGCGATTGTTCACTTGTTATACACAATGTCTCTTGCTCTACAAAGGGCTTCACCGTGGGTGGTGGTGGGCCCAGGTCTCCCTCGAAATCGGGGCCCTCCTGAGAATTTAAGACCTGATTCCAGGATCCAGGCAGTGGGGTGGGTGACCCCTGTCTGCGGTGCTGTTATGGGAGCCCCTTCCCTGGGGGGTTGGCTCCCGACTTGGCTAGGCCTCAGAATCACGTGGGAACCCATGCAGATGCCAGGCCGCACCCCAGACCTGTGGGGTCAGAAATCTGGGGCTCAGACAAACGTCTCAAGGAAGAGGCCCGGTTCTGGTTGGTGTGGAGACGTAGAGGACCCCGAAGTCCTGACCTGAAGCCCCCCACCCCCAGCACTTCCCAAGGAAGCTGAGAAGGCAGGTTTCCCTTTTATTCACAGCCTCTTCCTGGGTGTGGGAGGTACGCTGGCCACTTGCTTGCTTTGTGCCTCAGTTTCCACAGTGCTGGAATGGGTCCGCCAGCATCCCCCCGGAACCTTCCTTTCTGTGCTGCTGGCGGCCTCGGAATGTGTTGAGTGTTTCATGAGGTCTGCGAGGCTCCGGAGGCCTTGGGCTTGGGAATGCACAGTGAGGTGGGAAGAAGGCCCCACCCCGGCGCAGGCACCCTCGGAGGTCTCCCCTCAACTCTGAAAAAGGGCAGTGGCATACCTTTCCAAGGCTCCAAAGAGCAGGGGTCAGCCATGGCCAGGAGCTCATCTGCAGGGGAGTCAGGAGTGGGGCTTGAACCCTGTTTTGAGGGGCTCCCAAGCTTCCCAGCCAGGTGGTGGCTGAACCACCGGAGTGAGAGACACAGGCTGAACAGGGGTGGGAGCCCCAGGCCTCACTGTTCCCAGAATCTCCGCCACCTTCTCCGTTTCCTGCTTTCTCTTCTGTGACCCTTTTCTTTTCTTTTCTTTTTTTTGGGTACGTGCCCCTAGCGGGAACCGAACCCGGGACTCTCTGGTCCGCAGGCCGACGCTCCAACCGCTGAGCCAAACCGGCCAGGGCTCTTCTGTGACCCTTTTCATCTGCAGAGGTAGCTGGTGCTCACCCTGCCGCTGTCCAGGTTCAAGCCTCAGTCCTGTGTACTGTCTGCGGGTTCTAACTAGGGACCAGGCCAGATCTAAGCACTTTGACATACTCATTTATCCAGGCTCATGACTGGGCACAGAGGGTTGTTGTAAATAGTAGATCTCTGTTTACTATTTGCTTTCTAGTAAATCTCCAGCAAATCTCTTAACCTCTCTGTGACTCAGTCTATTCATCTATAAAATAGGGGAAACCAGTGTCTACCGCAGAGGGTTGTCGTAAGGACTGAATACATGAACTGATGTAAAGGCGCCTAGGACATGCCCGTCCATCGTTCGCTGTGCTGGGCAGATGTGGGTAAATCCCCTCTCCTGGCTTTTTCTCAGGCAGTGCCCTCAGCCAGGAGTTCCGTTCCTGTCCCCACTGTTGGTAATGAATTGTGATCCTGTATTAAATCCAGAGTTAAGAATCTGCTCCCTGCCGCCCACAGCCCTCTCTAACTGCCCCTGCTCTAAACAACTTCCTCCTAACCCACTTCCCTCCACCTCCCCCTCTAGGCTTTGAGCTCCTGAGTGGGCGCAGGGTCTGGGCCCCCAGCTCCCCTGCCATCCAAGAAGTTGCTCAGTGAATGAGTGTGAACTGCAGGGAACTGCGTGACTCAGGGGAGGGGCATTGCTTGGCCTGACTTGCCGGGGGGGAGGGTGGCTTGGGACAAGTAGGGATCCCCCTTCCCACCCGTGACTTGCTGTGTGACCTTCAGGATGGGGAGGGAGGGATGAAAATTTGTGGGTGAGGCTCTCAAGTCTCCGAAGGGAAGGTCTGACTGCTGTATAAAAAAAAAAGTAGCTGAGTTGTTGCTTGAAAACAGAAAAGAGTATAAACCAACAAAAAATTAAACCTGCTAGCAAAGAGCCCACCCCAGTCAGGGAAGTGGTGGGGGCAGCAGGGGTGCTTGGTGGCTGGGTGTGAGGGTGGAGGAGGGTGGATGTGTTCTGATGACACAGTGTCTGTGGGAGAGAGTGGCCTGGTGTCCTCCCTGCCTCCTGCTCCAGCGCCCAGCTTTGGCTCTGCTGCCTGCCCCGCCTCCCTCGGGCCCCCAGGGAAGAGAACTGGCCTGAGCAGGGTGGCTGCTGGGTACCAGGCGCTCTCGCTGCATCTTCCCAGATGTTCTTCAAGGAAGGTGCTGTGGCCCTCGTTCTAGGGTTGAGGCAGGTGGGTGCAGCTCCTAGGTGGGTGGGCTGGGTCTCAAACGTAGCAGACCCCAGGGCCTTGCCTGTGGGAGCCCAGGCTGCCTGCTGGACTCAGGGCTGCTGGCTGGTGGACACTGAGTGGCCCCAGGCCCCTCCTCTGAGGTCCTGGCCAGGGCGTGGGGAGAGGCCGCCTGGGTTGGCTCCTGGGCCCCCTCTGTGGACACAGCTGGCCCCTAGGATTAGTCTCAGCCGTGCACTAGCAAAGGAGGAAGACCAGGGAGGTGGCCTTCTGCCTCGGTTTATCTCCTTTCTCTCCCGCTCCTGCTACAGTGTGACCCTAATAACCAGTCCCCATCCTCCGGGCCAGCGACTCCCCTACAAAACTCACTGTTCTCTCCCAGTCAGCCTTGTTATTAACCTCAACCCCAGTCTCTCCTAACCTTTAGTCTGGTTCTGGACCATAGCCTCAGTTCTAACCTCTCTTAATTTCAACGCCAACTCAGACCTGAGCGCTCATCCCCAGGATTCCATTAAAACCCCAATTTCAATCCCAAATCTGAAGGAAACCTGAAATCACTCCCTGTCCCTGTTGCCTCCCTGGTCACACCTACCCTGGCCTTCCTGAGGAATCATGATGGGGTCGGGTACAGGACAAAAGCCCCCAGATTTCTCTCAGGTCTCTAGGGGCCAGTCCCGCCTGGGGAGGACAGGGGGCTCTGGCCTTAGGTGGCCTCCGGGCCCTTCTGGTCAGCCAAGGTCAGACCCTGACTCAGGCTAACCCCTGGGGATGGATGAGCAGCACCATTAGGAGTGAGGAAGCCTCCTGGATGCGCAGCCTGTTGAAAAATTAGCTAGGTTGCCAGTTAGGAACAAGTGCATTCTGTTTTGTTAGGATGTGGTTATACTAAAAACAGGGACTTTGCTGTCGATCTTGTGAGCGAGACCGGAAATGTGTGGGTGAGAGCCTGGGCCATGACACAGACTCACATGGGATGGGGACAGATTGTCGGGGCTCACCACCTACTGCTCTCCTGCTCCCCGCTGGGGAGAGCAGAGTGCTGTGGAGGAGGTCACAGCCCTGCAGGCTGGCCGGGACCCTGTCCTCAAGCCCAGCTGAGCCAGTCCACTAAGATTTTCACTGCGGGAGCAGACAAGACCCCCCTCCCCAGCACATCCCCCACCCGAGACACTGTAAAAGTGCCTGCCACTTTGGTCAGAAAGTGGGCTGGGGGTTGTTCTTAATGGGATGTCCAGCTCCGAGCCACCCTCCTCTAGTGCTGGGCGTCGGTGGGACAGTACCTGACCCCAGCTCCTGTTTCAGCCCCACCCAGGCCCCTCCGGGGATGTCCCAAGACACAGAATCCCAGACTGACTGAGCTGGCCTGGCTCCCACGCCCGGCTGCATATGAGAACATCCTAGAAGCTGTTAGAAGCGCAGACTCCCACCCACCCTAGAACTTCCACTCCACAAGTCCCCAGGGGATTCTGAGGATCTGCCAGGTTGGAAAGCCAGCGGCCTAGGGCACCTCACTCACCTTCCAGGTGGGGACGCTGCGGCCCGAGTGTCCAGGGCCAGCATGTGTGGACTCCTGACTGTCCAGTGTCCTTTCCCCAGTGGACCTCCTTGCAGGCATTGCCCTCCTTTCTGAATCTCCCCCAAAGGCTTCCTCCACGTTTTCTGAGGTGGGAGAGTGGGTGCAACCTACAGAAGATAAAGTTGGGGAACCTTGGGCGAATTCCCTCTGCCGGAATCCTTGGGACACACTGCCCTGCAGCGCCATCTGCTGGCAGATTCCGGTATTCTGGTGTTTTGCTTCATGCAATTTGCAGAGAGCGTCAAGCGGTTGGCTTGGATGGTCTCCCGCTTGTCCCAGGTTAGGATGGAGCTGGGGATAATGATGTGTGTGTAGACTCAGGGCTCGAGTCTTTGGTGGGACATCCAAAAAAGAAATACAGTATGTTCCGGGATTAGTTTTTTTTTTTAACCTGGGGTCCAGCCAGTGAAGCGGCCCAAGAGTTCCCAGCGACAGGAAGATGGAGGTTAGCTTTCCTGACACCAGAATACCGACAACTGTGGCAGACATCCAGGACCTGCTGGACGGCCAGCCCTCGAGGGCATGCGCAGTGTTTTGTGTTTGCCAGGAGGACCCACAACTTCAGAGTGAGGAGGGAGCTGGTAACAGCTCAACAGTCAACGCATGCTTGAACTTTGTGTCCCATGTCGTACTGGCAGCAGCCCTTGGCCGTGCACAGTATTACCCGCCGCCTTTTCGGTTGAAGAAACTGAGGCCCAGAGGTCAAAGTAGTTTGTTCAAAGCTACCTAGTCAGCTGTAGAAATAACTGAAACACAGAGTGTGTGTTATCTGCGGAGGGCTTTTCACGCGATGCCTCATGTAGTCTTCGTGAGACCCGTCAGAGGCACATGCCGTTACCAGCCCCAGGTTTGAGGTTCATAGGGGAGAAATAACTTGTCCAGGGTTGTGCTTGGCTAGTAAGTGGTAAAGCTAGGATTTGAACCCAGGCAGTCAGATGTCAGAGCTCATGCTTAGAACGCCACTGCCCGCCCTCTTGCCAGCCTCCTGAGCCTGGCTGACCTCACCGGCGGTCTGTGCTCAGTTGTAGGGCTCTCAAGGCCACGGGCATGATGCTTCGGGCTCTGGTGGGGGCTGTCCTCCCCGCCATGCTGCTGGCCGCTCCACCGCCCATCAACAAGCTGGCACTGTTTCCGGACAAGAGTGCCTGGTGCGAAGCCAAGAACATCACCCAGATCGTGGGCCACAGCGGCTGTGAGGCCAAGTCCATCCAGAACAGGTGGGGTGCGGGGCATGGGTGGAGGGGAGGAGGAGGGTAGGGCTGCCCATCCCTGACTCTGCTACAGTGACCAGGGAACGGTGACCTCTCCTCCCACAGAGCCTGCCTAGGACAGTGCTTCAGCTACAGTGTTCCCAACACCTTCCCGCAGTCTACAGAGTCCCTGGTGCACTGCGACTCCTGCATGCCAGCTCAGTCCATGTGGGAGATTGTGAGTACCGCTGCCCCGCCTGCGATGCCCCACAAAGCCCGGCATGGTCTGGCTCACTAGACTTTCTAGCTTCACCTCGCTTTGCTCACCTTCTTCACTAGCTGGACACGTAACACCAGCTCCTTTCAGTCTCTCACAACTGCTTTGCTGGTTAGCGTCACAGGGCCTTTGCACATGCTCGTTACCCAAGTTGGAACACCTTTCTTCTCCTCCTCGCCTAGTTAGCTTCTGTTCATCCTTCTGCTCATAGCTCAAGCATCCTTTTCTCAGGGCCCCTGTCCCAGTCCCCTGAGCACTGTGTGCCTCTGCTTTGAGCGTCTGTCACATCCCCAGTTTTTCATCTGCATTTGGGTGATTTTGACAAGTCTGTTTCCTACACTAGACTCTGAGTTCCTTGAGGGACTGTGCCTGGTGTCCCCAGAACTCGCATGGAGTAGGTGCTGTGTGGAAGGAGGGGCGAAAGAAAAGGAAGGAAGGAGGAGGAAAGGAAGTAACTAGGGGCAGAGCAAGATGCTGAAGGGGTGCGTACAGGGCAAACTTCAGCCGGGCTGGTGGTTCCGGGTGCAGGGAGCTCTTTGAGGAAGTGATGTCTGAGCTCAGACCCAGAGGTTGAGTAGAGGTAACTGGGCAGTGTTTGAGGCAGGTGGTAGGGGGTGGGTTGGGTGAGGACCTTCCAGGCAGAGGGAACAGCGTGTGCAAAGTCTTACGCAGAGCAGTCAGCACAGCTGGCAGGAGTGGCACGAAGTCAGGGGTGGAGAGGTTCGCCGGGGGCAGCCTGCAGGGCCTGGTGACCTTAGTAAGAAGCCAGGGTTTTCCTCCAAGTGCCGTGGGGAGCATTGAGGGGAGTTTTAGGCAGGGGCAGGGCCATGTTGGATTTTGTCCTTCAGGGAGCCCTCTGGCTGCTGTGAGGGGATGGGTAGGAAGGTGGCAGGACAGGGTGTAAGGAGACAGGTCAGGTGGCATCTGCAGGGACTCTCCCCCTCTCTCCCTGGAGGGGTCCACAGAGCTAACTGGGTTCAGGTAGGCTCAGGATTCCGGGGTCTCTGGGATTCTTGGTCGCATGAGGATGTGTTACCCTTGAGACCTCCCTGCCCGCCTCAGGCCTTTGGAAACATCTCTGCTGTCCTCCCCAGGTGACGTTGGAGTGCCCCGGCCACGAGGAGGTGCCCAGGGTGGACAAGCTGGTGGAGAAGATCCTGCATTGCAGCTGCCAGGCCTGTGGCAAGGAGCCGAGTCACGAGGGGCTGAGTGTCTACGTGCAGGGCGAGGACGGCCCGGGCCCCCAGCCGGGCACCCATCCCCACCCCCATCCTCACCTCCACCCTGGTGGGCAGACCCCTGAGCCCGAGGAATCCCCAGGGGCCCCCCACACCGAGGAAGAGGGGGCTGAGGACTGAGGCCCTCGACTCCGCCTCCCCTCTCGTCCCCCGTGAAATGCTGGGGGAAGTGTGTGGGGAGAGGCTGAAGCCCCCCTTTGGCACTGGATGGACTTGGATTCAGACTTGGACTTGGAATGCTTCCTGGTTGCCATGGAGATCTGAAGGGAGGGGTTGGAGCCAAGCTGCACAATTTAATATATTCAAGAGTGGGGGGAAGAAGCAGAGGTCTTCAGGGTTCTTTTCTGGAGGGGAGGGGCTCTTCCTTTCCGCCTCCTAGAGATGTGCTCTTGGGAGGAGGAGGAAGTTGGCTAAGCTGCTGAGGTGGGGTGAGGCCATCCAAGATGGCAGGAGCCAGGCTAAGGCCCATGCAGCCTCTGGTGGGGCAGGGCCCCTGGGGCACAGTGGTGGAGCTGGGCCCTGAGCTGAGTGTGGGTACCTTGCCAGCGGTGGCCCTGAGGGAGGCCTGGGTCCGGGCTAGGAAGACCACTGGCAGAAGCAGGATGCTCCAGCCCCACGGGCTTCCCCAAAGGCGCCCACCCCACTCCCATGCCCAGGGCAGCTTCTCCCCGTGGCACTGAAGTGGCCCGCCCTCCATGGTTGGGAGTCAGGCCTGGGCAGGACCCTGCTGACTCATGGCCCTGGAGCCAGGGGCCAGCTCTTTGGGCCTCTGGCTTTTTGGCTTTCCAGGGATGAAGGGAGGAGTCTTCCTCGGCCAGGCGGTAGGGATGACCCCCCAGACCATCACACAGAAAAGCATCCCTCCTCCTCTTCTCTGCAATCCCAGTGCCTCCCACTGCTCCTCAGATTCTAGGCCCCTGGGTGAGCTGATGGAGCCAGCCGCACAGTGCGGGGACTCTTTCTGTCTGATGGTGGGGAGGAGTCTCCCTGACTCAGAGTCCAAGGAGGGACCTGGGTGGGATGGATTCCGGCTGAGCCTCACGAAACGAGGAGGGGTGAGGGCTCCCGTGGGCACTGTTCACTGTGGCTCTAGCTACCTGATCCCACCAGCCTCCCCCTCCCACTGCACTTTAACCCTAGAGGGCAAGAGGGATCCGAACTGGGGCCGGCCGGGAGAACTGCCTCTGTCTGCTCTTCTGTCCCCGGGTGGCTTCCAGCCCCACCAGCCCCCTGCCTGGGGTGCCCCGCCCTCATGGCTGTTCCGACATGAGCTTCTGGAGCTTGTAACCAGTACATTGTCTCCCTGACGGACCCTGAGTGTTCTCAATAAATTCGTTCAACGCCTGTGTTCTCTTCTGTCTGGCTGGCTCCGCTGAGCCAGGGTTCTTGAGGAGCCCAGAAGCAGGGCCTAGGGGAAGGGGTCAGGCTACACAGTGTGCCCTGTTGACCCTCTCTCTTTCCTGCCATGTGCACCCCTGGGCCCTGTCTCCCCAGTTCCCACCTCTCCTTGGGTGCCTGTTTCTGGCCTTGCATATATCGGGTGGGCTTCCCAACTGGGCTTTTCCGATTTTGACCCTTGGTCTCTGGGGCCTGCCTCATGCCATCTCTTTCCACCCTCACAGCGACCCAGCGTGGTCCTTCCCTGGACCCCAGCCTGGGCCAGCAGGGGACACAGACAAAGCTGGTGACTTCAAGTTAGTATAGTATATTTGCTGTGCCAAAGACTTGACGTGAATAACTCGCCTGATCCTCACCACCACCCTATGGTCCAGATATTGCCCTCATTTTGCAGATGGGGCATCTGAAGTGCAGAGGGATGAAGTAATGTTCCAGGGTCGTCCAGTTACGAAATGTCACCAATAGGACTCAAACCCGGGCGGTCTGGCCTAATCACTGGGCTCTCAGTAGGACCTTAGTAGTTGCCAGTTCTTAATCACCTGCTGTGTGCTGGGCTGGTCCTGACACCTCACAATGACCCTGCAAGTTTGGAAACATTACCCACATGCCACTGAACGTGCCCCCCCACCCCCCAGTTCTCCATTGATACAGGACAGCCTGAGGGCCATGACCTTTCTTCCTCTCACAAATTAGTGTATGGGGACTAATGATCACGCCTTCACTCTCAGGGCGGTGGTGAGCTTGACACAAATCAATGTACATATTGCTGTAACCACCACAGACCAGGCAATTTACATATATTATTTCTAATCCTTGGGAAATGCTCACCCTGCTAATGAGAAAAATGAGGGCCTTAGCCTTAATGTCCTTGGGAGTGCTTTTATCCAGGCTGGGAAGGAGCGGCCCCAAGAGTCTAACCTGGCGCCCTCTAGTCGTGACGGTTGTGTACTGCACGTGATTTCCTCTGTCCCAAGCCTTTCCTTCATGGCTCCTCTGCACTGTTGTGTTATGTACGTCCTAACTCGAGAATGACCCTTCTTGCAGTTGTGCAGGACACAATGTGTATAGCTACCCACGGTGGCCCTGCATCCCTCGACATGGAGTTGGGTTGGAGAGAAGTATACCTCCTGCATGCAGACCTCAGTGATCCTCAGTCTTGGAGGGACAAGCCCTGGCCATATTCATAATCTTTCTTTTTTATTTTATTTTAAATAGTCTTATTTTTATTTTTCCTTTATTGATTTTGGAGAGAGGAAGGGAGAAGGAAAGAGAGAGATAGAAACATCGATGAGAGAGAACATCGATTGGCTGCCTCCTGCATGCCCCCCACTGGGGATCGGGCCCACAACCTGGGCATGTGCCCTGACTGGGAGTCGAACTGGCGACCTCTTGGTGCATGGGTCGATGCTCAACCACTGAGCCACACCGGCCAGGCTTAATAATCTTTCTATATGGCTGGAGGCAAGAACTCACACGAGGCTGCAGAGAAAGTCCCTTGGGACTTGAGGACTCAGAGGCCAGGTCCAAATGAAAGATGTACTGGGCTGTGGTTTTGATGCTGGGCCTCTGAGACCTAAGCACTGTCCTGGCAGGATGTGTCAGGAGCTGCCTCCGTCCTGTGTATGGAACAATGCAGGGCATAAGTTCATAGGAACATAAAGAAATTAGTAAGAGGCTACTTGGAAAGAAAGGAAGGTGGGTTGGCAGGGCTGGTGGCAGGCCTGGAGTGCTAGTCAGAGTTCAGACTTCATTCTCTTTGCAGTAAGAGCCCTAGAAGTGTCTGCGCAGAGCTGAGTTTCAGCAAGCCTAGAAGAAAGCTCGTGGGAGGAGGAGGGGAAGGCTGGAGACCAGCTGGAAACTGCAATAGTCCAGGCAGGGAATGACGGCGGCCCGAGCTGGGCAGGAGCACAGTCTGGGAAGGTGGGACCACACGGCAGAGGCGGGGCCACACCAGGAGACGCTGCTGATTGGGTTTCGGAAGAGCGAGTGGGAGGAGCCAGATTTGAGGGACTAGAGACGCAAGGCCAGTTGTGCTAGTTTGCTGATGGAAATGCGATGTGACTTAATGACTGCCAGTTCTTCTCTTCGCCAACCTCAAACTGAACCACGACAGCCTAGAAAAAAAACTGCAGATCCCCCACTGCCATTCCCACCCCCTCCCCCGCAAGGGATTAAAATCTTTACAAGGGATTAACACTGACACACAGCACTGTGAACGCAGGCCCCTGCTGGGAATGAGTACCCGCCTCCTGCCATGTTAGCCTGTATGGAACCAACAAGCCCGAACTAGTTTTCTTCTGCTCCAAGCCTCCGGGAGAATCCGGTATCCTGGGTTCAAATCCTGGCGGGACCACTTCTTAGCTGTGTAATCTTGAGCAAGTCACTTAAGATCTCTGAGGGCCAGTTTTTCCATCAGTAAAACGGGGGATCATGATCAAACCTTCTTCACTCTCAGGGTCGTGGTGAGCTTTACATAAATCAGTGCCCTTGCAGGGCTTGAAGCAGTGTCTGGCATAGAGTTAAGACCGCGGTAAATGTCAGCCACTATGAAAATGATTGAGAATGAATGATTGGTCCATAACTATTTGTGGTTGGGCTGAGAGTTTTGTTCTTTCAGTCACTGAACAAATATTTACTGACAGCCTAACATGTGCTAGGCTCCAGCAGTGAGCAAAACTGACAAACCCCAACCATCATGAATTTTAGCCGGTGGGTCTCTATCTTCTGTGAGGGCAGCTTTGGGCAGGCCTCACGCCCTCCCTGGACCTCGGTTTCTCCATCTCTGTAACTAGGAGCTCTCTTTGGTCCTCTGTGTGCTGACAAAAACGGAGGCCTTGGGCAGAGGACTTCCTAGGACTCAGTGGTCCCATTGTGGCACCAGCCTTCTCTTCTAGGGAGACAGGACCCGGTGGCTAGAAGTTACTAGCCAAAGGCTAAACATCCTTGAGGGTCCCTCTCTACCCTCAAATGTTAAGGAAATCTAGGACATTATTAATCCATTACAGAAATTATACATTTAGGAGCGTCCATGCACACTGAACTTCTGAAAAGTTCTTAAATTCAAGATAATAACAGTGTGGCCACAAGGTGGCACCACCACCCAGGCCCAAACTTGAACAATTTTTTTTTAAAATTCTAGCGAAGTACAAATCATAATATAACAAACATCTGTAAATCTATCACCCAGAATGAACAAATATTAACATTTTTGTCATGTTTTCTTTAGGCCTTTTTTTTTTTTTTAAATAAAGGTTATCAAACATCACAGCAAAAGTTAAAGCGGAGGGACAAATATTCTAGTCCACTATATACCACTAATTTTTCAGAGCTAAAATTTATCAGGCAGCTCCTCTGTGTGAAATGGCTCAGATATCTATTCTCTCCCCTTCTTCATCACCCCAGTTTTATAGTAGCAGAGAACTGAAGAGGCTTTGCCAAGTTCACAGAGCAAGTAGCAGAACCGGGATTATGAACCCAGGTCACGGGGCTCCAAAGTCTGCTGTCCACAGCGCCTCTCAAGTTTGCTGCTGGCCAACCAGGAATCCTTGGGCCGAAGGATTTGCCGCAGAGCTGAATGCATTCCTATTGTTCAGATGGGAACACTGAGGCCAACAGCTAGCACTAACACAGCACCATGAAGTTTACAGATTACTCCAGGGTCATTTCATCTCTTCAACAACCCTGTAAAGTGGGTGCTGTATTACTTTGCTAACTACCGCAGACGAGAAAATAGTGACCCAAGGCGATGGAGCCACTGGCCCCAAGTACACAGAGCTGGTAAGCAGCAGAAATGAGATGCCAAGTCTGGTCTTTATGACATTCGTCCCTTGCTTGGTATACTACACCCTGTTCCTTGGGGCACAGCAGAAACTGTCAGGGTGGTGCAGGTGGTGTTGGGAAGGACAATAGACCTCCTCCTGCTGCTGCATAGACCTATCTGTGGGCAAGAAGGAGTCTCTGAGTGCCAAATAGTGGCTCACGGGTGGGTGAAGGGTGCTGTAGGTTCCTAAGGCGTCTCTGCTTTGGGTGCTGAGCAGACCCAGGTTTCAGTTCCACTTAACCACTTGCTGCTGACCTTGGGTGAGGCCCGTGGCCTCTTTGAGCCTCAGTTTAACATCTACCTCTCAGCATTACTATAGAGGTCAGAATAATACAATGAAGCCTTTGGAACATAGCAGGACTCTTACATGTGGAAGCTGTAGGGATTCAGAACGAGTTTTCACAGGATGCTCCTCTGTGACCTGCACATTCTTTTGAGCTGTAGGCAGTCAAGACCCTGTGGGCTCAAGAGAAACTTGGACCTCTCCCTTAAAGAATTTAAATTTGGGGCCTTGCCCGTAATAAGAGTTATCACGAGAAATAACCTTTTGTGACTTACCTATATGGCAGGGTGAACATCTAATTACTGAGCACCTGCTCTTCTTACCCATCTCATGATGTCATATAAACCTCCTTTTTCATGTCTGTCTCTGAGCCTCTCATGTATGTGGGATTCCCATATGGACGTATGTAATTAAATTTGGTTATTTTCTCTTGTTAATCTGTCTCATGTCAATTTGATTATTAGACCAGCTGGAAGAACCTGGAAAGGTGGAGGAAAATTCTTTCCTCCCCTACAGAGGTATTACTTTTCTGTTTCTGTGGAGGGAAAAGGGCCCCTCCTCACTCTCTAGATTTCCTTTATAGTGCTCTTTATTATTATTTTTTCTTTCTATAGCAATTGATACTTTATCACTCAGCATCTATTATGCTTATTGTTTATTGTCTGTCTCCTTCCACTAGGATGTAAAAGCCACAAAGCTGGGATCTCTATTTTGGTTAGGGTAGTGTCTCAGCTGGTTAGAACAGTGCCTGATACCTACTAGGTGCTCAGTAAATGTTTGTTGAAGGAATGAGTGGAATTCACAATATTAATCTGTGAAGTCTGATAGAGACTCTTTTTAGCCAGGGGAAGATACACAGTGGGGCCACACCGTGGGGGGCCGCACCTTACCCCTCTAACTGCAGGGACTCTACCCTCCACCTGGCCCGGAGTTTCCCAAATCTGTTCACACTCGGTTAAACTGGGAGTGCCAACAGGTCAGGGACGTCTTCCTTACTGCTTCAGGCTGTTGGGGAAAAGGGATAGCTTCTGCCGGAAAGACCCCGAGGAAGAGGTAACCGGCTGTTTAAAGGTTTGAAGGAAGTATTATAGAGGTAATTATATATTATCTATAGATGTATAATATTATATATGTAAGTGTATATATGTATATATGTGTGTGTGTACACATATGGGTGTCAATGATCTGCCCGATATCTGCCAGTGGGCTCCCCCTGATAGTGCGGCGACCCGGCTGCGGGTGGGCAGAACCGCATTGGGGGGCAGTCCTTGGTAAAGGCGGCCACAGACTCCTCCTCTGAGTTCCTCCTGCGCCGCCGCCACGTGTGGGTTGGGGAGGGGTATGCGGGGCTGTGGAGGCTGTCACAGCTGGGGAGGCGACCTGCTGCAGCTGGGGCACTCGGAAGGTCCCTCCACGGGCCTAGGGTGCCAGGGACCCCGCCCGCCTGCGAGGCGGGGGCTCGGATCTCCCCGCCCATTGCGAGGAGGGGCGCAGGCTCCGCGGCGCGAGCCCGTGCACTTCTGGTGTCACCGCCGCTGCTCCGCGAGCGCCGGCCCTCGCCGCTCCTCCCGGGCTGCCCGGGTGCCGGCCGGCGGGCGGCCGCCTCTTCCCTCCAAGCCCCGCGGCCCCTGCCGCAGTCGCCGGCGGCGGATCAACGCCGAGCGCCCCAGGTACTGAGCGCGGGCAGGAGCGGGGCCCGTGACCCGGCGGCCGGGTGGGGAGGGGACGGAGGCGCGGCCGCTGCTTCTCTGTCTCCGCCAGCCCGCCCAGCATCACCTCCCCGCCACCCCGCGCCGCAGGGGACCGTGTCCGCCCGATCCCGGGAATGCCTCTGCCCCGGCTCTGAGACCTGCCTTCCCCGCGGGGGGCTTTGCTCTGGCCCCCGGGCCCCGAGCACCACGGCTCCGGACCTAACGCCCAGCTGCCTCGGAAGAGCTTGCCCCCGCCCGGGAGCGCCCGTTTACCCTCTCCTCCCACCTCCCCGGATCCTTGCCCCAGGCAGGCGCCCTCGTCCCCATCCTACCGCCCCTTCTAGGGGGCTCTGCTCCCACCATTTAACCTCCGAGAGTCCTCCGGCGTCCCCATCCTCCTGACTTTCCTTCCCCCGCTCCTTTAAGGCGCTCTGCTCCTCACCAGGTGCCCCCTCCCAAACTTCCTACCCGTTTGGTCCAGGTGTCCCTGCCCCACACCGGAGGACGCCTCTGTAACCCCTCTCCATCCTCTTCGGGTCTCTGCCCGTTGACCTATCGCCCCATCCCTCTCTTCCCACCTGGACCCCCACTCCCCCGGAGGCGCTGGTTCTCACCAACGACGCCCCTCCAGCCTCCACTCCTTCAGGTCCCTCGCTGTCCTCAGGATTCCTCTCGGTCCTCACGGCCTCGCCGTCCGTCCCCCGCCCCCATGGTCCCAGAACCGGGCCCTGCATACAACAGCACCCCTGACTGGGGGTCGGGGCCGGTGTCGGAGCCGGGGGGCAGCGGCTGGGTGGCGGCCGCGCTGTGTGTGGTCATTGCGTTGACTGCAGCGGCCAACTCGCTGCTCATCGCCCTCATCTGCACGCAGCCCGCGCTGCGCAACACGTCCAACTTCTTCCTCGTGTCGCTCTTCACGTCCGACTTGATGGTGGGGCTGGTGGTGATGCCGCCGGCCATGCTGAACGCCCTGTATGGGCGCTGGGTGCTGGCGCGAGGTCTCTGCCTGCTCTGGGCCGCCTTCGACGTGATGTGCTGCAGCGCCTCCATCCTCAACCTCTGCCTCATCAGCCTGGACCGCTACCTGCTCATCCTGTCCCCGCTGCGCTACAAGCTGCGCATGACGCCCGCGCGCGCCCTGGCGCTCGTGCTGGGCGCCTGGACCCTGGCCGCCCTCGCCTCCTTCCTGCCCCTGCTGCTGGGCTGGCACGAGCTGGGCCGCTCGCGGGCACCCGCCCCGGGCCAGTGCCGCCTGCTGGCCAGCCTGCCCTTCGTCCTCGTGGCGTCCGGCCTCACCTTCTTCCTGCCTTCAGGTGCCATCTGCTTCACCTACTGCAGAATCCTGCTGGCCGCCCGCAAGCAGGCCCTGCAGGTGGCCTCCCTCACTACCGGCATGGCCGGCCAGGCCTTGGAGACGCTGCAGGTACCCGGGGTGCCCAGGGAGATCCGGGTTTGTGGGTTGGAGCGGAATGAGCAGCTAGAGTTCCTACCCGGCATCCACCACTTAATAAAACGCTTGCGGGCGACTTCCAAGTGGCCATTCCCAGCTCCCGCCTTTCTTCTGCACTCCAGACCCAGTGCCCGACTGTTCACAGGATGTGAGGCCGGCTTCTGAAAAGTGACACGTGCAACAGGGAATTCAAGGGGTCCCAGCTCTCCCACCTGCTCCTCCCGGGTCTTCCCCATCATGGCATCGCAGGCCAGAAACCTGGGGATGATTTTTCTCCTTTTGCTCATGGGATTCATTAGCAAGGCCTGCTGGTGCTGTCTTTTAAACATGTGCCATCTCCAATGCCAGCTTCCTACTCCACACCGTCATTGCTTCTTACCTGGGAGCCTTTGACAGTCTCCAGCAGGCTCCCCCTGCTCCCACTCCCCCTGCTCCCACCCACTTTCTGCACAGGAGTCAGAGTAATTAAGAAAAAGAATGATCGCTTTACTTCCTTGCTTCAAACCCTCTAGTGGCTCCCCATTTCTGTCAAGATAAAGAGGAGACCCATGTCAGGATCTGGCCTCAGGATCCCACTTGCCTGCCTCTCCCACTTCACCTCCTCCCTCCTCCCCGCCTCTGCACCAGCCATTTGGTTCTTCCGGGGGTTCCTTGAAGGCACTAGGCTGACGTCCCTGCCAAGGCCTTTGCACTTGCTGGCCCCTCTGCCTGGAACGTTCTCCCCCCAGAGCTTCCCTTGCCTGACTTTTTCAGCTCACAGATCACCTCTCCTAGAGGCTGTCCCTGACTCCTGTCTGCAGACCCACTCCCCCTCACCCGCTTGTTCTCCAGCGACCCTGGTTTATTTGCTGACATAGTTGTTGTCTCTCTCCCCACTCGAATGTAAGCTCCACGAGGACTCGGTGTGTCTGGGTTGGTTTCGATCTCCACTGCACATAGTAGCATAGCAGGTGCTCCCTAATTCCTTGTGAACGGGGTAGGTGCTCGTAGCTCAAGGCCCTGCAGGGTCTAGAAGGGAGTACCTGCTTTTGCCACCCAGGCCACACTGTGCCTAAGTACTAAGTACTATTGTCCACCCGAGGGATGGGGGTTTAGACGGATCAGGCCTGAGCCCCACAGAAGGAGGTCACAGGCCCCAAGTAAGGTCCCGACTGGGCTCTCCAGGCTCATCCTGGCGTAGACTGAGGTGGAGAGGCTCTTGCAGGATGGGGGAGGGGTGCCTTGCGGGTCACTGGGTGAGCAGGGAACTGGCTGAGGGCTGGCAGGCTATGACCCGTTGGCAGTCACTGGAGCAGCTTGTTTGTCCCCTCCCAGCAGTGAGGCCCAGTGCTGCAGCTGGCCATCGACCAGGAGGGCGGGGCCTTGGGTGGGCAGGCGGGCCTGGGTGCGGGCCTGGGTGCGGGCCTGGGTGCGGGCCTGGGTGCAGGCCTGCTCTCTCCCCCATCTGTGCTCACTGGAGCGCCCTTGCGTCTCAGCAGGTGGCTGTGACCCTGGCGTGTTCTTTGGCAGTAGGAAGAACTGCCATGGGCCATCCCTGCTCTCTCTCTGGGTTCTTGTAAAGGGACGTGTCCCAGACTCCAGGCGAAAGGACACACCTTGGGATATGTCTTACTACCCTTCGCCCTCCCCCACACGCCTGCAGCCACTTCATCCATATGTACTTAGCATTTCCTTTAAATCACCTCCTTTATCTTTTTACTTCCACAAATTTGGTTAGGAAGAAAACTTGTCCCTTTCGGAAATGGAAAGTCAATATCTGTGCGGTAAATAGAAGGTGATCAAACACAGCCTCGGTGAGGGTGCAGAGCAGCAGTGTCGCTGAGGTCCAGCGCGGCTGCTTGGAGGGACTGAGCAGGGCTGCTGCTTCTTGGCTAGCTGTCAGCCGGAGGTTAAAGACCAAGTAGCATCCGCACGAGACTTCCTCACGATGTAACCAGAGAGCTAGTGGGGGACTGGAAAGGGCTAATGTTCCCACTCTGTGATTTGGTTATTTTACAAGGTGTCCGTTTGCCACCTGAAGACACCGCCCACCCCACACGGTGGGAAGCTCTGTGCTGGTGACTGAGGACGGGAGAAGTTGGCTGGTCGTGGTGAGGTTGGTGGGAGAGGTCTGGATTCTTGGTTCCAGCGGGGCCTGTGACACAGATTTTCTCTCCATGAAGCTAACTGGCTGGCACCAGGATTGAACCTGAGCCCGTGGCCTCAGAACCTGGGCAGGAGTCCCCAGGAGCTGTCAGCTGCAGCCCCACAGTCTGTGAGCGCTCCCTGTGGGCATGGAGCTGAGCTAATCCCAAATGCCCAACGGGGAAAGTGCTGCCACCATCACCATCCCTGTGTGACAGGTGGGAAACTGAGGTTCAGGGAGAGGGGCCGTGACTCGCCCAAGGTCACACAGCTGGGTAGTAAGGTTCAAGCTCAGATCGGGCTGATGCCAAGGCCTCAGTGTGAGCACTGGGCTGCCTGGGGGTGATGACACTGTCTTAGACACTACTTCAGGGACACCACCTCGCATCCCTCTGCGTTACTGGTGTGCCTTCCCAGTGTCCTCTGTTGGGTCCCCCAGCCATGACATCTCTGGGCCTCCAACCTCGCTCGTTTTCCACATCCACTCCCTGGTGAGCTCATCTTGTCTCATGACTGAGAAAGCCACCCACACGCCGATGGCTTCCAGCCTGGGCTGCTTAGTTGACATGCTCCAAACAGAACTCGGCTTTTGCAGGCCCAGCCCCAGGCCCCCTGCAGTCTTCCTCATGTCAGCTCACGGCAACCCCATGCGTCCACGTGCTCAGGCCAGGGACCTTGGAGGCAGCCTGAGTGCCTCTCCTTTTCTCACAAACCACATTTAGTCTTATCTCTACTTTCAACACATGTGCAGGCTCTCGCCACTTCCTGTCTCCATGACTGTCCCCTTCTCCCAGGCTGAGCCCCTTCACCTGATGCCTGGGTTATTGCAAGAAGCTCCCGCTGACTCCCGATTCCATTCTCGCTCCCTTTCAATCTTACACAGCAGCCGCAGCCATCCCTTTAAAATGCAAGTCCTGTCGCCCGGCAGGTGTGGCTCAGTGGTTGAGCATCGACCCATGCACCAAGAGGTCACCAGTTCAATTCCCGGTCAGGGCATATGCCCGGGTTGTGGGCCCGGTCCCCAGTGGGGGGCATGCAGGAGGTAGCCAATTGATGTTCTCTCTCATGGATGTTTTTTTTTTTTTTAATATTTTTTTCTTTATTGATTTTAGAGAGAGAGGAAGGGAGAGGGAGAGAGAGATAGAAACATCGATGAGAGAGAACATTGATTGGCTGCCTCCTGCATGTCCCCCACTGGGGATTTGGCCCACAACCTGGGCATGTGCCCTGACCGGGAATCGAGCCGGTGACCTCTTGGTGCATGGGTCAACGCTCAACCACTGAGCCACACTGGCCGGGCTCTCATTGATGTTTCTATCTCTCTCTCCCTCTCCCTTCCTCTCTTTCTCTAAAATCAGTAAAGAGAAAAAAAGTTTTAAAATGCAAGTCCTGTCATGCCGTTTCTCTGCTCCCGTGGCCTTGCATCTCGCAGCACCTGGCTCTCTCTCCTTCCGTGGATTCCTTTCCTTCCTCACTCTTTCTCTCTCTTTTTTTTTTATCCTCACCAGAGGACATTTTTGCATTTATCTTCAGATAGAGTGGGAGGGAGAGAGGGAGGAAGAGAGAGAGAAACATCGATGTGAGAAAGACACATTGACTGGCTGCCACACACATGACCCCAACCGGGGCTGGGGACAAACTGCAACCGAGGTACGTACCCTTAGTGGGAACTGAACCCGGGACTCTCTGGTCTGTGGGCCGACGCTCTAACCGCTGAGCCAAACTGGCCAGGGCCTCACGCTTTCTCTTTTAGCCACACTAGCCTCTTGGCTGTTCCTTGAGCACACCAAGCACAGTCCTGCCTCAGGACCTTTGCACTTGCTGTTCCCTCTGGCCGGAGTGCCCTTTCCCTACATCTCCACATGTTTTCTCTGCAGCCTCCATCACTTTCTCTCACTCTTCCCCAGGTCCCCTTCAGTCCTGATTTCCCTAGTCAGTGTTCTCAGCAGCACTCACCACCCTCGACATGTTACATACGGTCCCATTTATGTTTCTGTTGTTCATTTCCTCCCACTAGGTGGTACGCTCCATGTGGTGGGAGCTTGTCTGTTTACTGCTGATCCCAGCGCCTGGCATGGCCCCCGTGCTCGGTGCTTGTTGATCAAAGGACTGAAATGAACACGGTGCTTCACAGAGCCGACGTTCAACCCCTGCTCGTGTTGCTTCCTCCCTCCACTCCTTTCAGAATCAGCTCTTGTGTCTGATGGTTCCCAGGCTTGGGGCATGTCGGGCCTCTTTCCTCCTGTTTTCAGCCCCATTTTGCCCTCAGCTCCCTTCCCCAATCCAGCCTCTAGCTTCCCCACAGAAGGAAGGGAGTTGGGCACAGGTCCCCGAGGTCCCAGCGCCTCTGGGTTGAGAACATGGGAGCTGAGCAGGCGTGAGCGTCTTCTGTCCCCCACCCCCATCTGCCTCTATGTGGACGGGCTTTTAGAAAGCCACCTGTGGCTCAGTGGTTTCAGCCAGGCCTTCCTGGCCCCCGGGGCTGTGAGAAAGGGGGTCATGCCATGCTTAGGGCTGAGGCAGGGACTGTGAGTGTGGGGGTATTGGGTAATGGTGTCAGAGTGAGATGCTGCCAGGGCAGGGGTGGAGGGAGAGAGACTGAGGGGGAGGGAGGGAGGGAGAGAGAGAGAGAGAGAGAGAGAGAGAGAGAGAGAGAGAGAGAGAGAGAGAGAGAGAGAGAGAATATGCCCATGTGGGAATGGGGCTGATCCTTAGGCCGTTCCAGAGGGACCAGTCAGACAGCTCAGCCTGGTGGGAAGAAGCAGAAGGAGGCCCTGCAGAGTTTCTGCTTTCTCAGCGTCTCTCTGTCTGCCAGGATCCCTTCCCCACTGTCTTCCTCTGTACCTCATCTTTCTCCCCTTCTCCCACCACCCTCCTCTCCTTCAGTTCCACTGCACCCCATTCTCTTCCTTCCTTCTGCTTTCCTGTCTTCCTCTGCTGAACCCTCTCCCATCACTTTCTTCTCCTGTCCCTCCTCCCCAGCTTTCCCCTCTCTCCCTCACGCAACTATGCCTCATTCTGTCTTAACGATCCCTCTTCCCTTCCATCTCTGCTTCCTCCTCCTCAGAGCGGGAGGCTGTGATCACAGAAATATCTCAGAGGGGAAGGAGGGGGCTGAACTGGGGAGAGGCTGACAGAGGAGCAGTGTCGAGCACGACAGGCTTGGCTGCTGCTGGGCCTGAGGCGACCTGGTCGAGCCAGGGTTGGGTGTAGGAGCCTGTGTGTCTGGCTGGTCATGGGTTCAAATCCCGACTCTTTCCCATCATGTCCAGATGACTTTGGACAAGTCCTTCTCCTCCCTCTACCCCAGGGGGTAATGTTATTTATCACTTGAGGTTGTTTAAAGAGTCAGTGAAGTAATATATGTAAACTTGGCACATAGTAGGTGCTCAACAAATGTTCTTGTCCTTTCCTCTTGTGGTAAAAGATGATTCTGGGGAGCTCATCCCTTTTTGAGCCATTCTAAGGAAAAACACTATTGATGCCACCAGCATCATCATCACTGTTACCAAAGAGCAAAACTGGGCACTACTAACAATCAACAACAATATAACCAGCAGGTGGTACATGCTATGTGCCAGGCTCTGTTTGAATAACTTGCTGTACATTATCTTAGCTAATCCTACTGCAGTTGTATGAGGTACGTGCTATTATGATTGCCATTTTACAGATGAGAAAACTGAGGCACAGAGAGGTGAAGCGCTTTGCTGAAGGTCGCTCAGCTAGTTAGTAACAGAGCCACCACTGGAAACCAGGCCGTCTGGCTCCAGAGTCCGCCTTGTAACCTCACACTATGATTAGCTGGTTGTAAAATTTTAAAATCACACAAGGAAATACACAAGTCCATTTAAAAATAAAAATTCAGATATAGAGACAAAGTATAAGACCCCTCCAACTTCCCTCCAGTCACCTTCCCATCCCAGGGACACTTGGTAACTTAGAGTATGTCTTTTATCTATGAGTTCACTTATTTGTTTATGTGCCTAAAGAAGTTTAGTGTTTTGTGCATTTAAAAATTTTTATTTTATTTTTAAAAATATGTTTTTATTGATTTTTTAGGGAGAGAGGAAAGGAGAGAGAGATAGAAACTTTGGTGTGAGGGAGAAACATTGATCGGCTGCCTCTTGCACGCCCCCTCCTGGGGATCGAGCCCACAACCCGGGCATGTGCCCTGACCCGGAACTGAACCTGGAACTCTCATCCATGGGCCGACGCTCAGTCCACTGAGCCACACCCGCCAGGCTTGTGCATTTTTAAAAAACAAATGAAATCACGCTATATTGTTTTGCAACTTGCCATTATCACTTAATAGATCTTTCCATTTGATTGATTCATTCTTTTTTAGAAATATATATATTTTAAAATTGATTTGAGAGAAAGAGGAAGGGAGAGGAAGAGAGAAAAACATGGATGTGAGAAACATCAATTGGTTGCCTCCCGCATGCACCCCAGCTGGGGACTGAACCCACAACCTGGGTATGTGCCCTGACTGGGAATCGAACCAACAACCTTTCGGTGCATGGGACGATGCTCAACCAACTGAGCCACACTGGCCAGGGCTGATTGCTTCATTCTTTTAAACCTGTGTGTAGTATTCTGTAGTGGGATGTACCATGGTTTATTTAGCCACTCTCCTCCTGATGGACATTTAGGCCATTTCTGTTGTTTCCCTGTCACAAACAGTGCTGTGGTACACCGTCTTACATATGCCAAGTGTGCAGATGTGTACGGGTGTTTGTGAACACAGTAACCTGTAGGTGGAATTGCCCCCTGGAAAGGCACTGCCAAATTGTCCTCCAAGTGGCTGCCCTCTGACAGTCACACATGTCGTGGACACGTATAAGGGACATGCAAACTGTGACCGTGAGGGGCCGTGGGGTGGCTGCGGGGCAGAGAGAAGTGGGGAGGGGGAGGTCGGCACAGTCAGATCCTAGGGTGTGGGCTGATGGTGGCCATTGGCTCCTGCTCCATGAAGGCCTCTCAGTGACAGTGGTAGGGTTTCTGTAACCCCACCCTGACTGAGGCCCACGGATGCCATCCCCCCCCAAATGGAAGCAGTATGATGAAGTGGAAGAAGCTCAGTTTCTGAAGCCAGAAATGACTTTGACCCCTGACTCAACACTACTCCGCTGTGTGACTCCTGGCAAGTTACTTTGCCTGCCTGAACCACATCTGCAAGACGGAGCGAACCCTCACTTCCCATAAAGATGGAACGGACAGCAAAGACCAGATGCTGATGGCTAGGAAGGGCTCAGTGAACGGGGACCACAGAGCTGACTTGGGGTCACTGGTGCTGTGGTTCAAGGCCTTATTCTGGCACAATGTGACCTGGGGAAGGTCCCCTAGGTTTTCTGAGCCTGTTTCTTCTCTCTTCCCTTTTGCCTGTGTTCTTGGGTCAACTCGTTGGGGAGAAAAGGAAAAAGGAAAACCCATGGTTGTTCCCAGGAAGAGCAGAGAGGGAATCTCAGAGGATCTATAACTCCATCTCCGGAGCTTTCTCCTCTGATGATTGCTCCCAAGGTCTCTCCCTCAGTTCCCCGTGCCCTAGAGCTCTGACAAGGTCAAGGTTCTCTCTTGCTGTCCCCTGCCCCAGGTCAGCAGGTCTCAGAGGGGTCCTTGGATGGGTGAGGCCTCCTGGAGACAGTCGCTCCTCCTTCCTTATTGTCTGTCCCCATTGATGGCAGCCATTGGAAGGCATGGCAGATCTTAGGAGATTCTTTCTTCTCTCTCTCTTTTTTTAAATCCTCACCTGAGGACATTTTTGCATTTATCTTGAGATAGAGCAGGAGGGAGAGAGGGAGGAAGAGAGACAGAGAAACATCGATGTGAGAGAGACACATCGAGTGGCTGCCACCCACACGACCCCAACCGGGGCCGGGGACAAACTGTAACTGAGGTACGTGCCCCTAGCGGGAACCGAACCCGGGACTCCTGGTCTGCGGGCCCACGATCCAACTGTTGAGCCAAACCGGCCAGGGCCTAGGAGATTCTCTGGGGAAGCAGGAGCCTCTCCTTCAAGCTGACCATCTGGGGCCACAGGAGCCGTATGGAGACGACTCTGGAGGAGAGAAAATGAGAAGAGGAAAGAGAAAAGTAGGTCCTCTTCCCCCTGCCCCCTCTTGCTACAGAGCATTTGTCCTGACGTCTGTGCTGCTTTGGGGAGCCAGAGCTGCTGGCAGAAGGACCAGGTCCCGAGGGCGCTGAAATTTCGCCAACCTGGTACATGTACCACGGAGCCAACCTCAGGGCCACCGTGTGTGTGCCTGCACTCCTTACCCACGGCCTCACAGCGACTCCGTGAGCTGAGTATTGTTTCTCCCACGTCACAGATGTGGAAACAGAGACTCTCTCAAGGTCGCAGAGTGAGTAAGTAGAGGCATGGTTTGAAGCCAGATCTCTTGTCTTTTTTTAAAATTTTTTTTCTTTATTGATTTTTAGAGAGAGAGGAAGGGAGAGGGAAAGAGAGATAGAAACATCGATGAGAGAGAATATCGACTGGCCGCCTCCTGCATGGCCCCCACTGGGGATCGGGCCCACAACCTGGGCATGTGCCCTGACCGGGAATCGAACTGGTGACCTCTTGGTGCATGGGTCGATGCTCAACCACTGAGCCACACTGGCCGGGCCAGATCACTTGTGTTAAAAGCCCAGCTCTTGCCTCTGCCCAGTGCTGCCCCACCAAGACAGAGGGGAGAGAGCAAGGGCCTCTCTGTGAGAATTTGTCCCTGCTATTCATATAACCAGACTTCACGCGCATAAACACACTGAGGGTGGGAGTTCCTGTGTGCTTCTCCTCGTCCCTCCTGCCCACTAACGTTTCAGAATCAGAAGCCCTGATTCTATAGGAGCATAGTTTGGAGCTGGTGTTTCAGCACCATGGACAAGAACAAAGTTTGGCTCCTTTGAGAAGGCAGGGAGAGAAAAACAAGGTTGGAAGGGGGCGGATGGGGTCCTGCGTCTGAGAGCGGGGTGGGGGAACTTGACTTTTGTGCTAACGTTCTAGGGCTGACACATCTCTTCCGCCCCCTTTCCATCTGTGAAGGTTGCCTGGGAATCTGGTTCCCTTCCTGCTTCCTTTTGACTCTTCATCTCCCTATACCCAACCCACCACCGGCTGCCTCACGAACTAAGCTGGGCTCTCACGCCGTTTAGGAAATGTCGGGGTGAATTCCTGGCTTTCAAAGCCCAGGTGTGCTCCCCGGAAGTAGACACACACTTTGCATAGTTCAGTGAAGTGTGCACACCCCCTGCACACTGGTATTTACTTAACGTTCTGAATATAGGCGGGTCTCACTTTGCGTAAATCTTACGTATGAAAATCCACACTGTTTACAACACGTGGTTTAGAGGACTTCATGGACCCCTCGGGGCTCACGGATGGACTTCAAGATGGTCTCAGAACCCTTTGGAAGTGTGGGAATGTTTGAGTAAAAATGGATAAGCTTTTCGTTTTCTGGGGAGCAGAATGGGCTCTCAATGGGCTTATGAGGTTGAAACCATTATGGGAACTTCACGGCTAAAGGATCATCTCCAGTTCAGGGACTGCGGGCTGCCAGTTTGCAAAATCAAATTCTAACCTCCTCATGCCCGTGTCCCCCTTTCAAAGGCAGCTGTGGGGCAGCCCCACCTCCTGCTTCTGACGTCTATGTTTGGGAATGGAGATGTCACCAGTTCACATACAATCTGAGTTGTAAGGTGCCGTGGTCACTAGCACCCCTAAAAATGTTTAATAGATTTCATCGCGAACATTCGCTCTGTGCTCGTCTTCAGGACAGCACTTGGTTCCGGGGAGCATGCGGGCAGGAGAGGTTGCCAAGCCCTGGACAGCAACAGGGCCTCGTGTCAAATACTGTTCAGCTGCACTAATTCTCGTAGTGCCCCGGGCTTGGGAGGTGCTGGGCTCACGTCCTGCATGTCGGCCCGCGTGGGGTTGTCCTTTGCACGGAGGGTGGGTCTTTTGAACTGATCTGTGTCTGGGGCAGTGTTGCTCTGTCTCACTGCATTTCCTAGAGCTCCTTGTGAAGTGCCAGGCCAGGATAAGGCTCAGTCTGGGGCTAAGGTTGGCTCCGTCTGGTCCAGGGTCGAGGCTCAGTTTGAGACCTTGGTTATACAGGGCTCCATCTATGGTAGGCTTCAGGCTGGGACCACGATCAGGGATTGGTTTATTGCTGATGTCAGGGCGTGGTCTGGAGTCAGGGTCAGGCCTCAGTTTAGAACTACATTTGGGGCTCAGTCAAGGATCAGAATTCAGTTTGTTGCTGGTATGAGGGTTTAGTCTAGAATTAAGATTGAGGCTCCGTCTGTGGATGGGATCAGGGTCCGACAGGGGCCCTTTCTCAGCTGACTCACATGGCTTTCCTTTCTGCAGGTGCCCAGGACCCCACGCCCAGGGGTGGAGTCAGCTGACAGCAGGCGTCTGACCACCAAGCACAGCAGGAAGGCCTTGAAGGCCAGCCTGACCCTAGGCATCCTGCTGGGCATGTTCTTTGTGACCTGGCTGCCCTTCTTCGTGGCCAACATAGCCCAGGTAATGCCACTGCAGGGGGCAGATGGGTTGAGGTGTTGCTGGGGAGGCCTTCCCCCACCACCCTGAGCCCCACCCCAGCCCAGGCTTGGGGAGGGAGGAAGGGGGATGCCTCTCATGGTGTGTCTGTGCATGTCTGTCCCGGCCACGCTGGGTGGGGTGGTCTCTGTTCCTGCCCTGGGACCAGGTGTGACGCACCGCTTCCCTCCAGGCTGTGTGCGACTGCGTCTCCCCAGGCCTCTTCGATGTCCTCACATGGCTGGGTTACTGTAACAGCACCATGAACCCCATCATCTACCCACTCTTCATGCGGGACTTCAAGCGGGCCCTGGGCAGGCTCCTGCCATGTCCCCTCTGCCCCCAGGAGCACCGGGCCAGCATGGCCTCACCCTCCATGCGCACCTCCCACAGCGGCCCCCGGCCGGGCCTGAGCCTGCAGCAAGTGCTGCCCCTGCCCCTGCCCCCGGACTCTGACTCGGACCCTGACTCAGGCTCAGGAGGCTCGTCAGGCCTGCAGCTCACGGCCCAGCTGCTGCTGCCAGGAGAGGCCACCCAGGACCCCCTGCCGCCTGCCAGGACTTCTGCCACGGCCAACTTCTTCAGCATCGATGCTGCGGCACCCAAGCTGCAGCTACACCCGCTTGGTGCCCCCACGAGCTGATCCAGGCTGGACTGGATGCAACCCAGTCCCGGAGGCCTTGGGCCAGCTCTTGGCTGAGGCCAGGAGGCTGCACGTCTCCAGGGAGCCCTCTGAGCTCCAGTGGGGTGCACTGTATCAGCCCCCACGGCCCACTCCAGGTCCCCCACCGGAGGGATAATAGCTGGCTTCCAGGCAGTTTCCTCCAGGATGCTGCATTGCTAAGTGTAACCTGTGGCTGAGTGTAAAGGATGGTTGGAGGGCTCGGGAGGGGGGAAAGGGTCTCTTGGTTCAGATTAGGATGAAAACAGTCTCTTTTGCACATTCTTTCAGATCACATATCTGCAGAGATGGATTAGTGCAGGGCTGTGTCCCTTGCGCCTCTATGTGTAGTTCACAAGCTGTCAGATCAGCTGACCTGGGAGTTCATGAAAAATGAACACCTCGGCCCCCACCCGGGACCTGCTGAGTCAGACTCTGCGGGCGAGCCAGGTCCCCGGGGACCGTGTGCGCATGGGTGGAGGTGTGCTGGCTTAGCTGATCTTTCACCCTGAGGATGCTTTCTGGACAGTGTCTGGACCAGCCAGCCTCTCAGATTTGTGTGGCCGCACAGGAAACTCCTGAGCCTGGGCATCAGGCAGGCCTACATTTGAATCTCTGCTCCACTACTTACTAGCTCTGGCACAGCTTACTTAACCTCTCTGAGCCTGTTACTCCATGTGAAAATGGGGTAAAGATGCCTGCCTTGTAGGGTGTCATTCTGCCTTGTAGAATTAGGACAGTGTGCATAGGATGCCCACACTCGGCAGGTGGTCAGTAGGTGGTACCTGCTGCTGTTATAACTCCTGGCTAGTCAGCCCCTTGGCCTCTGGCTGTGGGCCAGGAAGGGCCATTTGTTCCCACTGTTTTATTCATTTCCATCTTCCTCCTCTTCTTCAGCCCCATCCCAGCTCCCAGACTACTGTACTGCCTCTCCTGGGGCAAGGGGGTGGCTGATGGCTCCTTGCTCAACATCTGAAATGGGTGTTCCTCTGTCCTTGGCTTCCTTGGCCCTAGAAGGGAACCAGCTGATGGGCCAGAACCACCCCCTTGCCCTTGGCCTTCTGGCCTTGCCTGGGTTAGTGAAGGAAGCTGGAGTGGTGGCCACTCAGGTCGGCAGAGTTGCAGAGGAGCTGTCCTGGTGTGGGCTGGCGCCTCAGGCAGGCAGGTGAACCCTGGCACAGGGGCCTTTTTTTTTTTTTTTTTGAGGGAGGGCTCCGTTCCTACACTTTACCTGCTGTAGTTTCCTTTTCAGTCGGAGGGTTTTTTTTTTTTTTTTTAAAAGGAAGAGGTCTTTTATTTTATTTTATTTTATCCTCACCTGAGGACATTTTTCCATTTTTTGTTCAGATAGAGTGGGAGGGAGAGAGAGGAAGAGAGAGAGAGAGAGAAACATCGAAGTGAAAGGGACACATCGAGTGGCTGCCTCCCGCACGACCCAACCAGGGGCCGGGGACAAACTGCAACCGAAGTACATGCCCTTAGCGGGAACCGAACCCGGCCGTCTCTGGACCGCAGGCCGACGCTCTAACCGCTGAGCCAAACCGGCCAGGGCCGGAGGGTTTTCTTAACTCCCCACCTGCACCAAGTTTCATCAACCCAACTCCCAGGGGGTGCTCTCTTGGTGGCCTGACGCTCTCCTTGGTGCTGATTAGACAACTCTGGGCCCAGCTGGCCAGCGGACCATGGTGCTTGTTGGGGCTTTCTCTCCGCCTGCCCCACCCCCGGGCCTGCTCCAGTGGACTCTCAATAAACACTAGCTGATGACAGTGACTGCAGTGTGGACTGGATTCACTTTAGCGGGGGCACTCCAGCAGCTGATGAAGTGGCAAGAGACCCTGGGCACAGGTGTCCTGGGTTCTGGTCTGGACTCTGCCCCTAATTTGCTTTGGGACCTCAGCAAAGTCATTTACCCTCTTGGGGCCTCAGTTTTCCATGGGTGACATGAGCTGTTTGGATTAATAGCAGCCAGAGTTCTGTAAATATTTGTTAAATGAAGGAACAAATACACACACCCCTGAGGACCAGTTCAGCTCCAACACGGTAATTCCTCCCATCTCGCCTCCCCGCCGCCTGCTTCTGAGCTAGTCAGTCCTGTCTCTGCCGGGATCCTGATTTCCGCGTCTGCACAGTGGGTGGGGGAGCCATCTCTGGCCCTGTCGTTTAGGGACAGTGGGAGGAACAAAGGGGAAGGTTCTCGGAGGTGCAGGTACAGTGGCTAAGAGCCAGGCCCTGGAGGCTGACTGACGAGTTTGAGATTGACCAGTTATGTGACTTTGAGCAGGTTACCTTGGCCTCTCTGGGCACCAAATATCTGCCGGTGTAAAATGAATATAATAATAGTAGCTACCTTATCAGGTTGTTGTGGGGGTCAACCGAGACAATCCACGTAAGCCCTGTGGACATGGTAAATACTCCGCCAGTGGTAACCATTCTTCTTTATTTTCACAATCATCATCACCTCGTTCCTGCTACAGGACATCCTTCCCCCATATAACCCATTCTTGCTACCAGGCCCAGTGCCCACCCGTACTGCATGCAGATTCAGCATTCACTCACCGTGCTTACAATTACACCCAGGGCCACCATGCAGCACAACCTGGGGGGTGCCCTTCACAGCACGTCTGCGTGATGGACGCCCCTGTCACTGTGCAGTGCGCAGCCTCCTGGCTGTACACGGCAGGTCTGATCAGATCCCCCAAGAGCAGAGAGAGTGAGCGCCCGCTCTGAAAGTGCGTCGGAGGTGCCCGCGGGCTGGTGGGCAGCCTTGGAGTGGATGGAACATCAGGCAGATGCTTGGCTTGATTGAGGCGGGGGGAGAATGGTGGGTGGGAACCTGGGGCCCCACAGAGCCCCCGGACCTCCTGATAGAGAGTGGACCCCACGGCTGTGGCCTAACAGAGTACAGGAGGCCCATGGCTGGCAGTCCTGGGCTGTCACTGTGCTTGGTTGACTCTGCAGGACTCTGGCCTTGCTTCCCTAGAGAGGGACCATGGTCTCCCTACAATTCCCCCTCCTTTCAATGCCTTGCTTTTCAATCCCGAAGCCGTCAGTGTGGGAAAGGCACTGGTGGAAATCCTTGCGAGCTCCTGTGGGAGCCCGGTGGGTAAGAGAGCACCGCATAGGGACATCTGGGAAGATGGCTTGTCCCCGTTTGGGGTCAATCCAGCCCTGGGCAGGGCCCCTGGGTCTTGCTGGGGCAGTCCAGTGGGTTGGGGTCTGCACCATGGCTGCAGATCGGGGGGCTCTCAGCAGGGCAGGCAGCAGCAGGAGGGGAGGCCCCTTCAGACTGGTCCAGCCCTGTTGGCACCTGGGGTTGGCTGGGGTCAGCGGATGTGGACACGTTGGAGGTGTCTCTGGGTGCAGGACCCTGGGTTTGCCCATCCTGGTCGGCGGTCTGGTCTGATGAGGAAGTGGCGGCTGCCTGGCGAGGCTCCTCTGGGGGCAGGCTGCCTGGGGCCAGCAAAAGCCCCTTTTTATCCCAGCCTGGCTTGGTGTGGATGCCCACGGCCTTCAGGATGACGTCCATCTGCTTGGCATAGTCCAAGTGGCCACTGACCTGCAGGAGGACAGCGAGTGAGGGCCCTGGTGGGTGGGCAGAGCCCGGGCCTCCCCAGGGTCCCAAGCTAAGCACCTGGGCCTCACCCTCTCCCTCCGTCACCAATGCCCTGTCTCCAAGTCTCCAAGACTCTGAGCGGGGTGGGAAGCCGCTAGGTTCAAGGCTGCTCTGGGACTCACTAAGATGAAGGAAGTTTCTCTATAACACCTGGGTCCCCTGGGGGCAGGAAGGACTCTCCTGATAGTTGGAGCGGAGGTCCTCATTCTCTCTGCAGCTTCAGATGAGAGCAGAAGAGGTCGGCTGCTCACCGGCTCTGGGGCCTCGGACAAGCCCCTTTATCCTCTGACCTCCCCTTGCCTCAGCTGTAAAATGGGGACAACAGGCATAGCTACATCAGAGGGTTGCTGCGAGGTTGCGGTAAAGCCCTCAACCTGAAACTAGAGCTATGGCACAGACGGCAAGGTGCCATCTCCACGTCACTCTCCCCCTTTCCCTCAGTCGTAAGAACTTCAACGCACAGCTGGGTACCTTCCTCTCTTACATCTGAGTGGCGCATTGCGACACGATCTGGTCAATGAGATGAAGCGGCAGTGTTCTGTGGTGCTCCCCGGGGGGTCTCTTTAAAAGGGGGAGTGCTCTTTCCCCGCTTTCCTGCTGGCTGGAATCCAGACCTGATGGCCAGAGCTGGAGCAGCCATCTTGGGCCATGAGTCGCCCACTGAGGTCCACTTGTTGGCTTGCAAAGCAGCAAAACGGGAAATTTTGGCCCCTGAAGACTGGAGCCACCACACCAGCCCTGGACTGCCTATTCTGGGCTTTTCTTACACGACAGCATCAACTCTTGTATGTTTAAGCCACTTCAGCTGGGCCTCTGTTATAGGGTCCCGAATGGTCACCAAGACAAGGGCCAGGCACTCAGAAGTGCCCGCCCTCCTCTTCAGAGAATGGAGACACTCCCGTTTTTGTGTCAGTAGAAGTGTGGTTGGAATGCTGGATGCCTAACTGTGACAATGAACTACGCTCAGTCACAGGGGGTCCTTCATGCACATCGCAGAACATGAGCTTGTTGGGTATACTCCTTGCCAGGTGCTGGCTGTTCATTAGAGATGAAGAAATTGAGCCACAGAGAAGTAGTGACTTGCCCAGGGTCATAGAGCCAGAAAGTGTCAGAGCTGAGATTTGAATCAGGTCTGTTCTCTTCACAGAACATCAGTGAGTGAGAGGAAATTGGAAAAATCATTTGCATTTTACAGATGAGGCCAGTGGAGCCCAGGGAGGGGCGGTGGTTTGCTTAGTGACACACAGCACGCAAAGAGCGAAGCGTGTGCCGTGCTTGAGATGCTGCGTGCAGAGGCCCTAGCGCAGACCACTGAGCCACACCAGCCAGGGCTTTACCAATGCTTTTAAATGGTGTTCAGTGACAATACACACACGTATACACACATATAAGGGGCCTTTCAGATCCCCGGCTTCAGGGTGGAGGTCAAGGGGGACAGCTGCCTTCCACAGATGGTGGGCATTAGTGGCCACATGGCACTAGAAAGAACCTAAGTTTGGGATCTGAGAAAAGGGGTTCCAGCCTTGGCTCTGCCTCTTACTAGTAACGGGGTGAGTCCTTGTAATGTCCCGAACCCTAGCTTCCCCATCCGTAAAGTGAGGATCATAGCACCTGCCTTGAATGTCTGCTACAGGAGTTCAAGGGCCTGGCACTTCACAGGGACTCAGTACATGCTACCTCTTACCATTATGTTCCATATACAACCCCAAATAGTTCTGCAGGGACGCTACCCCGTTAGTGACGCCCACCTCCTGGTGTTGGGAAGAAACAATACGAACCACGGGGCCTCCACGCTTCCTGTTTCCTGCCTGACACCTGACGCCCAAACTGAGGCTGAGGCCACCTGCCTCCTTTCAAACCTATAGGGCACCTTCAAGTTCCTTTACCTCTTGGGCCTCAGTTTCCTTATCTGCAAAAGGGGCTAATAGAGGCACCTAGACCACGTGACCTTGAGTGAGGATTCAGTGAGACAGTACATGTAACAGGCCTACTGGCCTCGAGCGAGGTCACTGGCCCAAGGCACAGTGTGTGGATGTCCGCAGCAGGGATGTGGTGGTCCGGAGCCCAGACTCCGCCTCTCACATGGAGGGTCCCCTCCTGCAGCCTCAGCTGCCACATCTCTACAGTGGGGTTATTATCCCTACTTCCTGGAACTGCCACGAGCATCGGATGACACAATCTGCCGAGCCCGGAGAGCAGAGCCTGGCACGTGCTGGCTGTCATCATTACTGTTAAGTGTCTATTTTATGCCATGCCCGTGCTAAGTTCAAGAAGCCAGCTGGCATTTCCTGGGGGGCATGAAGAGTTCAGAGACCCTGGGCTGGGTCTCTGCCCCCAGAAGCCTCATGAGTTGGCCCCTGGGGTGGCAGAGTCCCCTGCCCACTGCAACGCAGTCCCCACACGGGGAGGCAGCCTGGCCTTTGTCTGCTTCACTCACTCCAAGATGCCCCTGCTTGCGACAGGGCCAGTCCCGCACTGACTCCTGGTGCAGGCTGGTCCTTAGGTCAGGAACCACCTCAGACCATGTTTGGGGCGGGTGGCTGATATCTGAGATGATTCACGAAGGGCCCAGGCCATGTGCTCCGGGGAGAAGGCAGACCCTGCAGGTCTCTGCCCGGAGCACGGGGAGAAGGCAGACCCTGCAGGTCTCTGCCCGGAGCACGGGGAGAAGGCAGACCCTGCAGGTCTCTGCCCGGAGCACAGGGAGAAGGCAGACCCTGCAGGTCTCTGCCCGGAGCTCAGGGAGAAGGCAGACCCTGCAGGTCTCTGCCCGGAGCATGGGGAGAAGGCAGACCCTGCAGGTCTCTGCCCGGAGCACAGGGAGAAGGCAGACCCTGCAGGTCTCTGCCCGGAGCACAGGGCAGCCAATGAAATTCTTCCTCCAGCAACCTCTCCTCCAGCAAGAATTTTCAAGGAAAACAGGAGGGCGGCACAGAGGCAATGCTAATTACTCTAATTACCCCAAAGAGGAAAGCACTGCTTTTGGTGATGTTCTCCTAATGTGATAAAGAGCTATTATTAGGCAAGAGCTGGGAAGCTGCCAGCAGGCAGTCAGAGGAGGGAGGTGTCTCCGAAGCTGCTGGTTCAAAGGGCAGAACTGAGGATGGTGGCAGAGGCAGGAGAGGAGGAGGCCTACTGTGCACCACGCTCTCACATGCGCTGCCCTGGAAGGTGGGTGATTGCCTTCATTTCACAGATGAGGAAATAGGCACAGAGAGGTTAAGAAACTGGCCCAGGGTCACACAGCCAGTATACCAGTGTACCAGCGGCCAAGCCAGGATTCTAAGCCAGGTCTCCCTGGTACCAAAGGCCGTGCTTCTCCCAATATATCCCATTCTGAGGCTTCCGGGGGCAGAAACGATCTCGGGAGGGCTTGTGGCATCTGGAGGGAATTTGCATTTACGAGGAACTCTCAGCTGTTCCTCTTGGTAGACGGAGACTCTTGGGTGGTGAGGCACAAAGTCCTTTCTCCTCTCCCCCCTTCAGGGTACAGGGACCCTTAAATAGGACAGAGACCCCTGGACACAAGTCAGGAGGCCTCGCTCTGAGTCCTGTGGCTTCCTGGTCTTGTCGCCCAGCCCACCTCGCTCCCCCAGGGAGTGGACAGCTGGCTCTGGTCTCAGAGCCCAGACCTCTGACTCTGGCTACGTGAATTCATTCTCTCAGCCTCCGTTTTCCAGTCTGTGGCTCGGGGAAGCCGAATACCCCCTATCAGGGGCTGTCGGAGGGTTACATCATAGGAAGCGAGTCTGTCAGGGATACGGATGATCTAAAGGGCTTCCCCTGGCTCTGGGGCGGGAAGTTCATGTCTGCCCTGGACGACTGTCTCTTTAACCAGGAGTGAGCTTCACCTGTGAATCCAGACACTCTTATTCCTGGGCCCGCACCAGGCCCAGAGCCCCCAGTTCGGAGGGCACGGCCGCCCCACTGTGTTCTCTGCGGGTCAGAACTTGTCTGCTAGGACCCTGGGAGTTTGTGGGGACAGAGATAAAAGTGAGGACAAGGTGGCCCAGCGACACGGCAGCAGGCGAGTGGGGGGCTGAGATGACCTCGGGCAGGGACATGGCCCGAGAGCAGCAGGGGCGGCAGTGACTGGTAAAGTTTTGGTGTTTAGTTTTTCTGTGCTAGAATTCCGAGTCAAGTTTCAATAAACGTCAAGTCAGTGTTAGCTGCGCTGGTGGGGGAGGGGCCAAGGTGCCATGGGGGGTTGTGGGGACAGGCCGCAGAGTCCTCTGGAGTGCCCCTCCCGGGGGTTTTCAGATGCCCCAGAGGAGCCTGGCCTGCCTGCTCTCAGGCGGGATGGCACACCGCACTGGGAGCCCCAGCGCCGGGAAGTGGAACCCCAGGAGCCTGAGTTACCCTCGGAAGCGCTCGGCACTTGATAAATGGCAGCCGGGAATGTAATGGGAAACCAAAGCTCTGGCTCTCACGGGCTTTGCGTCACAGGACTGTCGCCGGCTGGAGCTGTAACTGCAGCCCATTACCCTCCCCCCGGGAGCGGGCACTCTCCCGCCATTTCTCACGCCTACCCGAGCAAGGGCGATGCCCACGGGCTTCAGACCTGGGTTTGAGGCCAGCTCTGCCATGTTCCTGCTGTGACCCTGGGCAAGTCCCTGGGCCTCTCAAAGCCTCGGTGTCCTCATCTGTACCGTGGGGATACGGATGCTGCCGGCAGCAGGCTGAGGGCAGAGCTGGGCTCAGCGTCCACGCATGAAGCTATTGACTCCCTACGACAGGCATGTGCGGGTGGACGAGGGTCCTTCAAGCCTGACGGGTGGATCTAGAAACTCAGCCAGGTTTGCGTGGCTGCCCAGGGCAGCCCCCTGCCCCCACTCCCAGCAGGAATCCTCTGCAACAGCAGTCCAGCGGGCGGTAGGGATGGAAGACTGCCTGGGGAGGAAGTGCAACTGCAGACCTGAAGGACCTAAAAGGTCTGCGCTGTGGGGCCCTGGCATCTGCATTTTAAACAGACTCCGCAGGTGCTTCCAAGGTGGGACCTGGGCGCAGGTCCCTTGTTCTGCGTTCCAGCTCCACAGCCCTGCAGCCGGGGCTCCCGCTGTGGTCTCCTCGAACCCCTCCACCTGCATCCTCCCCTTACTGCCAGGGAACACACACGGTCCTGACTAGTCATAGGGGTGGGGGCGCCGGGGACATCGGTGGGGGGGTGAGGGGCAGGACTGGGGCAGTGGTGTAGGGGCCCGAGCATGGGCTCTGGGGATTCAGCTACGGGCTATTCATTGCTAGTTGCGTGACAGAAACTTTTCTAAGCTTTCGTTTCCTGATCTGCGATACGTGGGGTAGTAACGCCTGCCCCAGAGGCTGCGTAAGGGTCAGAGGCAAAGTGTGTAAAGGGCCTGGTGACAGAGCTGTGCACAGGGGTCCCCTTTTCCCAGGGAAATGCTGTGGGCTCCCTCCTCCGGCATGGGACGGGCCTGGCTCGCATCCCAGGGAACAAAGTGCCCGCACTGGCAAACGCAGAGCCCCAGGAGGCCAGGCGGTGGTACTCACAATGGAAGACAGGTCCACGTTCTCCACCCTCCTGTCCTGCAGCAGCACGGGCTGCAGGCCGGCGACGTGGACCTGCGCCGAGGACGTGCGGTACACGAAGCTCAGCAGCCAGTCCCCCCTGAGGGCACAGAAGGGCGGACGTCAGCCTCGGGGAAGCCCCAGGGCAGGGATGGGCCCTGCCTGGCCCGGGGAAGTCTGGTGGGATGGGTACTTCTGTGGGACACCAGGACCCTGACTGTACCCGTGGGGTGTGACAGGGGGAGCAGCAGGGGACCCTTGGCAGTGCTGCCCAGGGCTGGAGCGCCCGGAGGTGTCTGCGTTGTTCCCTGCTGGGTCCCCAGGGCTGGGACAGTGCCTGGCATGCAGCAGATGGAATGAATGAGTGAATGAGGAAACGGGGTGAGTTCCCGACAGGTCAGCGTGTGGAGTGGACAGCGGCTCTCAGCTCGGGGTCCCCAGTGCCCGGCGGAGGCTGGTACAGGGCTCCCTGGGAAGGGCAGCAGCAGGGCCCTCCTGGGGCAGAGGACCATTCGGATCTGGAGGCCACCACGCTCTGTGGGGCGGGGGGCTCTGGGTCGAGCCCCCATTTGTCTGGGAGCTGCAGGGAGCAGCTGTGCCTGAGTCAGCCTGGCCCAGCCTGCAGCTCTCTCGGCCTCAGCCACCTCCGAGGAGCAGTGACAGCCACCCAGGCAGGTCACAGCCCTGGGAACACTCCTCCACTCTCGTGGGTGCTGTGAACCCTCCACCCCCACCCCCAGTCAAACACACCCCCCACTCCACGGAGGGAAGATAAATCCCGGACCTGTGCTGCCTGTTTCTTTGGGCACAGTGAGTGCCGTCTGCGGGGGACGTGGCCCGAGGTCTGTGAGGCGGCCTTCCTTCTCGGGCCTTGCACCCTGGCCTGGGGTCAAGCTGGGCTGGCCGAGCATGCACTCGGACCTCACACTCAGCAAGCCCATCATGCGAATGTTTCTGTCCTCCCCTCTGCACCCAGGACCGAAGTCCAACCGAGCACATCTGGTTGTCTTTTATTTAGATCAATGCCAATTCTGGTTTGCGAGGCAAATTGAGTCCATTATTTTTGTTTGAAAGAAGGGCCGCCCCTCACCGCGGGGCGGGGGGAGATGGCTGAGAGTCAGGAGGCCCCGCCCTGCCTATGAGACGAGCTGTGTGTCCCCCAGCTGTCTGGGGCCCCCGGTGTGGTGGGGCTCTCCAGGCTCCCTCTGGGGTCTCTGACCAAGGGAGCCCCTAGAAGTACTGGCCCAGAGTCGAGGGTCCCTCTACAGGCCCTGCTGTGTTCCCAGGGAGGTCATCAGCCCCGGGCTCTCTCCACCACCGTCCCTCCGTCCCTCAGGGAGAAACCAGCAGGGCAGGGCTTAGGTACCCCTCCTCCCTGTGGCCACTTACCAGAGTCTTGCTGATTCTTCCTCCCCTCCCAGTCCATGCCCAGCCCTCTGCTCCAGCCCGGAGATCAGGCACCCTCAACACCCCGTGGACGGATACGACACCTCCTCCCTGCTCGCCCTGCTCTGGCCTCACTCCCTGGGCCACCACGGCCTTCCTTAAACACTCAGCTGACCACGGTCCTCCCCCCCGTAGAAGCTGGCCATGACCCCACACCGCCTACATGCTTTGTCTTCTAGAAAATTCCTTAACTCTCCCCGGAGAGCAATGCTTGTAAGTCCCAAAGACAGTCCGAACACCGGGGGCCCAAGAAGCACTTCCTCGAAGGGCGGACGGCCGAGGGGAGGAGGGAGATGAACGCACGTTGTTCTGTTGAACGAATCACAAGGCTCATGCATCGAACACTGCGTATGAGAGTGGTCTGTGGTCTGTGGTTCTTTCTTTTTTTTTAAATTCCTCACCTGAGGATATTTTTCTACTTATTATCAGATAGAGTGAGAGGGAGGGAGAGAGAGAGACAGAGAGAAACACTGATGTGATAGAGCCACATCGACTGGTTGCCTCCTGCACGACCCGACCAGGGCCGGGGACGAACCGCAACCAAGGTACGTGTCCTTGACCAGAATCGAACCTGCGACTCATTGGTCTGCGGGCCGATGCTCTAACCACTGACCCAAACTGGCCAGAGCTCTTATTTAATCCTCATCCTAGGATATATTTTTATTGATTTTAGAGAGAACAAAAGGGAGAGAGAGAGAGAGAGAGAGAGAGAGAGGAACATCGATCGGCTGCCTCCTGTACATGCCAAGACTGGGGATCGAACCTGCAACCTGGGCATGTGCCCTGACTGGGAATTGAACCTTTGACCCTTCGGTGCACGGGACAACGCCCAACCAACTGAGGCACACTGGCCAGGGCCTGTAAATGTTCCTGATACAGACAGCTATAAAAGAGCAAAGCAGAATCATTCCTTCCAAAATATCTGTCTTACTTATGACAACATTCTACTCAAAATGTAAGTGGCACGCACTTAGACACATTTAGGGGCAGAACAGGAATACACGTAAGAAGGTTCCGTATCCTCTACACTGTGCCGAGCAAACACGGGGCGTTTCCTGGCACTCAAGACCCTTCCTCTGCCTCTCTCGCCGGAGTGGGCCACATGGAGCCAGCTTCAAGTCCCGCCTTGTCAACTACGAGCTGTGCGACCTTGAGCAAGTTGCTTGGCCTCTCTGAGCCTCAGTCTCCTCTCAGGGTGGGCGGGAGGGTGCACTGAGGTGGCACGCTCATGCACAGTGCTCACACGCACCTCGGGAAGCGTCGGGTCCATTCTGTCTCCTGCTCTGGGCCTTCTCAGGCAACGTGCCCCCCCCCCCCAGCCTACTCCTCTAGTCTCTGATGGGCTCCTGTCCATCCTCTCAAACCTCAGCTTGGATGTCACCTTCCCCGGGGACAGCCCCTGAGCCCTTCCAGCTAGTATCCCACCTTTGCCCCCTCGGTGCCTGGTACCTGCTCCTTCTGTGATGTTTGTCACAGTCCTGTGTGTCCATTCCTGGCTCTTTCCCAGGACTGTGCCTTAGTCCTGGATCCTGTACCCCAGGAACTCCCTGGGGTGGGGCCCAGCGAGCCAGGCCTCGGTGGTCCTCCAGGCGATGTTACTGCACGAATCACACGGCCGAACCCTGGCTGTGCCGTCACATGGCCTGTTGAAGGGCCTGGAGCCACTGTGGGCAGAGGACTCACCTCCCGCCCACATGGTACCTGGAGCAGAGACCTCAGGGAGTCCCCCTGGGAGGCTCAGGATGAAACCCTCTCACCGTGGAGGGAGACAGGCCTGCCTGAGTTCACGTCCTGGCTCTGCTGTGTGATCTTGGTGAGGTACTCGACCCTCTCTGAACTCCAGTTTCCTCACGGTACGGCAGGGAGCAGTACCACTGGCCCCGCTAGGTTCCAGGGGTTCCGTGAAAGCTGGGGGAAGCAAAGGGGTCTGCCTGGAGCCTATTAATGCACTTTATACACTTATAAGTGTATATGGTCTGGTAGTGCTGGCCTGAGCTCCCCACCCGTCACTCCACGTTTAAGTGGGTTCGCGGCAACTAAAATGCCCTCGGGAGCCAAGAATATACATTTCTGATTTGGTGTTTAATTTACCAAGAACTACAGTTATTGTTTTGGTCGTCATGCGCCTTTCCTCTCCTCTCCTTCCTCCTGCTCCTCCTCCTTTCTCTCTCTGGAGAGATGGCCCAGGATTTCACAAAATAATTGAAAAGCAAGCTTATTAGCCTCAGGTTCTCAATAGGACAGATGGGTTTAATAAGGTTTTGTTGCTCTCCGATTGCACACACGCAATTTTAATTCTTTCCCTTGCTGTTTATGAAAAGCACCGAAGTCACGTGTCGTGTGAATGTGCCAGTACCAGTGATTCTCATTGCTGTCTTTACCGGGCACCTACCAGGAGCCAGCCCGTTTTAATTCTCCGAGAAGCTCATTTAATTCTCCGAGAAGCCCTGTGCGGAAGGGACTGCGATTCCCATTTAATAGGTGGGAATACTGGGGTTCAGAGTTGCTTGTCCAAAGCCACTCAACGGGTCAATGGTGGAGCCGACATTTTAACGGAGGATGGTCTGATGTCAAAAGGTTGGTCCATTCTTTCTTTCTTTTTTATTGGGTTTTAAACTACCTTTACTTAAAACATCAGAGATTTTACTTAAAATCTCTTTCATGCCCTACTTCCAGTGCCTGTCCATTCCTTAGGGGGGGCACTGTTCGGTTTCCTGTGGCCCTTCTGGACTGTCCTGTGACAGACAGGCCCGGGGACACGCAGGCTCGTGCGGGCAGTTTTCCCCACAAACGGGGTCGCAGTACGTACTGTGGAACTCACTTTCTCTCCCGTTACCTAGTCCCCTACCTATGACCATTTAGGTTGTTTTCATGAGATAGAAACATCGATGAGAGAGAACATCGATTGGCTGCCTTCTGCATGACCCCCACTGGGAATCAAGCCCACAACCTGGGCATGTGCCCTGACCAGGAATCGAACCCGTGACCTCTTGGTGCATGGGTCGACGCTCAGCCACTGAGCCACACCGGCCGGGCAGTTGTTTTCATGTTTAAATGATAAATGAAGCTGCAACTATCCACCTGTTACAGCCCTCTCTGTGCTTGTGTGTATCTAGTGTATCAGGGTCTTAGAAGTCAAAATTGCGGGGGGAGGTGTCAGAAAATTGGCACGTTAAAAATTTTGATAGATATTGCCAATTGTCCTCTGAAAAGGGTTTACTAAATTCAAACGACTGCTCACATCTCCACATCTTCACCAACACGAAATGTTACTCGTTTTCAAGTGTTTGATAATCTCATGGGTGAAAAACAGATCTTACTGATTTTAGTCTGCATTTATTTCATTAATGATGAAGCTGGGCATCTTTTCAAAAGTTTGACTATTTGTATTTATTCTGTGAGTTTATGTGTAGATAGCCTTTGGCTCTTATTATATATATTTTTCTTATTGATTTGTACGAGCTCTTTATATATTTCGGCTCCTTGTCTTTTGTTTCTTTGTTCTTTTTACCATACCCTGACTCTGAAAACTCAGCTTAGAGTATGTGTGATAGAGACAGAGCGATTGGCGGGCCTCCTGTGTCCTGGCTCATACTCTCTATCGATGGCTAAAAGCAATTTTTATCTTTAGCTCTGAAGTAAACAGCTAGCTATTCCTGTGGGCTGAAGAATCAAAATGATAAGGGTTTTAAAATCTGTTCCAGGCGTGGGTCCTACTTCAGGATGGTTGAGCTTAGGTCAAAGTGAAAGTTAACTGGCCTTTTGCCTTACCCTCTCTGAGCCCCCGTTTCCTTGTAAAATAGGGTTCATAATACTAACCCCATGGGGTTTTGGGAGGACTGAAGGAGAGAATTATAACAAAGACAGGGTCTGGCAGGTGGTAAGAGGCTGATACTTATTATATCCTCTCCTCTCCCCATTGTTTCAAGATTCATTAAAAAAATTTATTTTTCCTTTATTGATTTTTAGAGAGAGAGAAAGATAGAAACATCGATGAGAGAGAACATCAAATGGCCACCCCTGCATGCCCCCTACTGGGGATCAGGCCCACAACCTGGGCATGTGTCCTGACCAGGAATCGAACCGGCGACCTCTTGGTGCATGGGTCGACGCTCAACCACTGAGCCACACCAGCCGGGCTCAAGATTCATTTTTATGTTTTTAAAAATAACTGTCTATTTCCACGTGTCCCTTCCCCTAGAAGCGAGTATCTCTCATCGTGTCCATCTTTGTATTCTCGTGCCCAGCACGAGCTCTCGGGCATAGTATGTTGAATGACTGAGTTGCCCCTAAACTCAGGCCAGAGCCTTTCCTCCCCCCACCCTGAAATACATCCCTTAGACTTGGGCGTCCAGCATTTCCCCTTGCTCTACACTTTGCCTTTCGAACGACCTCACCTGTCCCTCTGGCTGTAGCTGAAACTGACGGTCCCCTGTCCCTTGCTGAAGTTCTAATTCCTCTGCGTTCTAGCGCTGCATTTCCAGCCGCCTCTGGAAACTTCCCCAAGTCCTACCTCCTTGTATTTTGTTGTTACTTTTTTAAGTTGTGTTAATGGAGCCAGTCACCTCCCACCAACACTCCAGAGTCACTTTTTCTTCTTTTTCCTTTTTCCTCTACCACTAGTCACCCAACCTTTCTGCTTCTTAAACTTTAAACCTGTCCGTTGGACCTGGGATGAGAATGCTTCTCTGGTGATGTGGTCAGCACGCTGTGATGACCCCAAAATAGGGGTCCCCAAATCTTCAGGGGCCTGATTTCAGAATTCAGAATAATTTTTAGACTTTAGGAAGGTAGTCTGGCTTGTAGTCTGTGTATCACATTAGACTCCTGCGGGGATTGTGGTGGGGACCCCAGGTCATTCAGCCCATAAGTGCAGTGGGAGAAGGAAGCAAAGCCTCGCCCGGCCAGTGTGGCTCAGTGGTTGAGCGTCGACCCATGCACCAAGAGGTGGCCGGTTCGATTCCCAGTCAGGGCACATGCCCAGGTTGTGGGCCCGATCCCCAGTGGGGGGCATGCAGGAGGCGGCCAATCGATGTTCTCTCTCATTGATGTTTCTATCTCTCTCTCCCTCTCCCTTCCTCTCTCTCTAAAATCAAGAAAGAATAGCAACAACAAAAAGGAACAAGAAGACAAGCCTAGAAATCGCTCTCATCAGCTCAGGGCGAGTTTGTCACGAAATGTTTGCACCATTCCTGGGGAAGAGCACAGTGCCCAGCACGAGCCGGTGCTCACTCCACGTCTGTTGAATGAATATCCCAGTGGCTGGTGCTGCTGCTGCTGATACACATACCAGCATCTGCGTGTACTCTGACTCTAAACTGTTTAACCATCATCGCAGTCCTGGGGGAGTCACTAGGATTATCCCTCTTTTACTGATGGAGAAACTGAGGCCAGCATGGGGACCCAGGTCTGTGTGGTTCCAAATTGTGAGCTCCTAAACACTGTCACCCTGTCCTGCTTCATTTGGAGGCTGATGGTCCCGGGCATCTTCTCAGGCCCGTCTCCTACGGTCTCAGCTCATATGCTCATCTCTCTTCTTCCCCCAAATCTGGGGTATGGCCTTGGCTGAAATCCCTCAAGTCCTCCTCTCGAACCCCAAGCCAGGTGCCTCCTTTCCAGCCCATAGCTGTCCGTCGTGGCAGGCCCCCCACCTCTTGCTGGAGGTCTGCGCATGGCGTGGGTATGGATCCCCCATCGCCGCCAGCTTCCTGTCCTGTCACCCTGCCCAGCGCGAAGCCGTGCTCTGGGACCTCAGCCTCTCCCCTCCCCCTCCTGCTGCCAAATGGCACACATGGGAGCTGCTGGTCGCACCGGAAGACCTCCCACTTGAGGCCTAATCTTTGTGTTTCAAGCTACGTCCCACTCACCCATGTCCCCCTTTCCCCAGGTCATGGTGACAAGCCCGGTCTCAGGCCTGACACAGACAGACTGTTTTCAGGATCTTCATCCTAGGGGGACAGAGGCTTCAGAACACTGACAGGCTAGTGTGCCCCAGTCCCCAGGATCCTCCAGGACAGGGCCAGGCCTCAGACCTCTGTGTCCCCAGCACAGGCCCGGGCACACCAGGTATTCGGGCCTGGGGTTTGGACAGACCTGCAGTAGCCATTGATGATCCTGCCGGACACCACCTTCCGGAAAGGCTCCCAGTGCTTGGCTTCTCCTTCCACGGGCGCACCCAGCAGGACGACGTCCTCGATGATCCCCTGGCAATCTGGCAAGAGACCGGGAAAAGCTGTCAGTGTCCCTGGCCACAGTGGGTCCTGGGAGGGCCTCTCCAACAGTGGGGGAGGAGATGGATGCCACACACACACGTGTGTACACACACTCAGGCACACACGTACAAACACACACACTCATATGCTCATGCACACATGGAAACACACAATCATGCACACACAGTCATGCACACACAGTCATGCACACAGACGCAAACACACATGTGCACACACAGTAACGGGGCTTCCACTTTCTGAGTTCCAGGCCCTGCGTCAAGCCCATCATGTGCCTGAGCTATTCCTGCAAAGCACCATTATTCCCATTTTATTTAATTTTAAATTTTTTTTTTATTCCTCACTCAAGGATATTTTTCTATTTATCATCAGATAGAATGGGAAGGAGGGAGAGAGAGAGACAGAAACATCGATGCGATAGAGACACATCGACTGGTTCTCTCCCGCGTGACCTGACCAGGGCCAGGGACGAACCGCAACCAAGGTACGTGCCCTTGACTGGAATCGAACCCGCGACTCACTGGTCCGCGGGCCAACATTCTAACCACTGAGCCAAACTGGCCAGGGCCCATTATTCCCATTTTGGAGTTAAGGAAAACCAAAGGCGTTTTCAAGATCACATGGCTAGTAAGTGACAAAGCCTGGGGTGGGACCCAGGTCTATTTCTACCATTCAGGAAGCTCATGGGCCATGGACTCAGATGAAACGTCTTCCTTTAGAAGAAACTGCCAGGCCCTCCATCATCGCACATGCAGGGGACACACCACAGCCTTCCTTGGCAACAGTTCCCTGGGGCCTGGGCAGCGAGGAGGGACGGGGGCAGTGAAGAGGAGATGGGGCGCGTGGGTCCCGGGACAGGCCGTACACTCATCAGCAGCACTGACTGTTTTGTTCGTGGCAAAATTATGCTCAGAGACCAAGATTGTCTTTGCCAATAATTTAACACAGATTCACTGCGGGGATTATAATTTAACATACTATTTCACAAGCCACTAGCATACAGGATAATGTCCCTTAATAAGCCAATAGAGAAATAACATACTCCAAAGCAATGTTAGACTGTTCTAGGCAAAGAGGATATGGAAGAAATCAAGTCCAAATTTCATTGAGGTAACTTTCTACTGGCTGGTTCTTGCAAGAGTGGGCTTAGCCGGGCCAGGAGCTGATGTCCGGCTGCCCGCGCTCACTGAAGGTCCCTGATGCCAGAGCCTGACGTTTGGGAACGAAGGTGGCAGTGCTGGTGGCCAGATCATCTGCAGGGGCCGTGCTCGGTTTCCTCCGCTGCCTGCAGTCGCCTTGCCCATGGCCGGAGCCAATGTGCCAATGTTTTCAGAGAGTATTTCGATTAGCAGAGAGTAGCCTTGCCTACACCCAACACTCTCGGTAAGTCCTCACAGACTCTTGGTGTTTACAGTTTAAATATCCACTACATCAGTTGCTCTTCCAAACGTTCATATCAATAAAACACTCAGCAGCACAACAGTCCCGACAGCATCATCCTGACACGGCCTCGCCAATGCAAACAAATTCATCCTTAGATCAAAACAACTTCCCTTAAGTTACAAACACGTGGATTCGAAATCCTAACAAACCAAATCACAACACTGACCGAATGGTTCAGAGCTATTTTAGGCCAGGGTTGTTCAAAGTGCAGTTCACGGACTATCTGTCCTGCAGAAACAGGGAAGAAGCATTTCTCTTATCTTGTTGCAGCCTGGAAACCAACAGGCCCCAGGTGGACGTGCACACCACACTTTGAGGAGCACCGCTCTTGGCCCATGAGAGGTGCCCTCGCACCCCCACTTTGTCACTCTCTATCCCTTTACTCCGCTGCATTTTTCTTCTTGTCACGTATCACTCGTTTATGTCTGTCTCCGCCTCTATCATCTCGATTCTACGAGGGTGGGTGCTCCAGCGGCCTAATTCACAGCTATAGGGGTGTAGGACAGTGCCTAGTGTATGTTTGGTGCTCAATTAAGATCTGAATAAATGACTGAATGAATGAGTGAGTGAAGTGCCATCCCTCAGGAAAGCCAGCAATATGTACTTTGCAACTGCAAAGCCCTGAGTTCAAATCCTCGCTCCCCCCACGTGGCGCTTTCTTACGAGTCTGAGTTCTTGCACGTCTCAGGAAGCTGCCTGCTCCGTGTCACTCCTGGGGAATGGGCCCAGGAGGGGACAGCCCCACCCAGCTTTGCCACTCTCTTGCCAAGTGACACCGGACAGCTGGCTTCCTCTCTCTGGGCCGCAGTCTCTAAGCAGAAGGCAGCTGTTTTCTGCTTGGGCTTCCGTGTCACAGTTGGTCTGAGTAAAGGGTTCCAGGCTGAGAGAAGTTTGAGAACCCCGGTAGTACCAAGTTCTCTGAGCGCTCCTCTGGCTCTGATGTTGGAAGATGCCGTGGTACGGAATGCTGACGTCACTCCTTGCTCCCGGGGAGAGGATCATCTGGCAGAAGACTGTAACACTGCAGTACGCTGGCAGTTGTGCTGAACAGCAAGGCTGACTCAGACACCCCTGATGTAAGGGCTTATTTCAGGATGAGATTTTATTCCAACCTTTTCCCTTGGCAGATGAGGAGACTGAGTCTCAGAGGGGATGGGGACATGCCCAAGGTCACACAGGTAGTGGGAATGAAGCTGGGCATGGAACCCAGTTTGCAGAGAAAGCTGCCCTGGGGTTGTGCTTTCTGCTGTTTGCAGTAACAACACCACGCACAGCGACTGCATGTGGGTTATCACTGCGCCCACGGTGCCCAGTGGTTATTGACCCAGGGCCAAAGACTGAGCTCAGGGCTCTCCTTGGGGGCCAGCCACTCAAGGCGTTTGCTCTGCCCACAGAACCTCACTAAAGAGCTGGGACCACTTTCCACCCTGGGTGCTGACCCAGGAGGGCTGGGACCCCTTGTGGGCAGAAGTGGTAATGCAGGATTCCCGACTGAGTTGCCCAGGGCAGCTGCTAGGATCCTGAAAGTGGCTGCTTCTAAAAGCAAAAAAAAAAAAAAAAAAAAAAAAAAAAAAAAAAAAAAATTGTCTGTGACCTTGAACTGAGACAAGTAGTTAAACCTCATTAGACAGTCCGGGGCACAGCCAAATCAAGTCAGGGTGGCGGCAAGTTGGAAACACACTCACCCATCTTTGAAGCTGGCTGCCAACTGTCTCACTGGACCTTTTCCTCTTTCATCCCGAGTGTCGCCACTCAGACATGCTCTTCTGCTGTCAGAGGATGTGCTCTCTGCGACACTGCAGACCTGGACATCAGCCATGTGGCGGCTCTCAGTAATGCACCATGTTAGCAAAGGGAGCTGGCAAGAGTCACGTTAGACACCCCCAGTGGAATTCTGTGGGGCAGCTCGGGGCATCACCACCCGACCAAACCCGTAACAGGATGGGTCAGGAGGGGAAACCCGGGCTAGGAAAGAAGACGCTGGCCGCTGTCGTAGATGCTGGAAATGAAAAAATGTCAACATTCGTTGCTTGGTCCCAAACCTTATACCAGCAGATTTCAGCCTTCCAGGTAAACTGCAGAAACTCCTTACTCAGGGACCACCTTCAGGATGAAGCCCCTTCCACGGGCACAGAGGACCCCTCGCAGCACGATGAGAATTCGGTGAAGATGCCCCCACTTATCAAGACCAATGAAAAAAACTGGAATTTAACATTTTCATAACAACTGATATGAGACCTCAACGCCTTTTTGTTGCAGGAACAATGAATTTTTGCTGAAACGTGATTTATTCCCATTGCTACCATCAACCTTTCTCCTTGTGAATTTTAAAAAAATATTTTTTTCTTTATTGATTTTAGAGAGAGAGGAAGTGAGAGGGAGAGAGAGATAGAAACATCCATGAGAGAGAACATCGATTGGCCGCCTCCTGCATGCCCCCCACTGGGGATTTGGCCCACAACCTGGGCATGTGCCCTGACCGAGAATCGAACTGGTCACCTCTTGGTGCATGGGTCGACGCTCAACCACTGAGCCACACTGGCCGAGCATCTCCTTGTGAATTTTTAAGGTATTAAGATAGTGCTATAGCTTTGTAAATGGTCACACTTGTATGTAAAGGACGGCAGGACCCGACCTGCATTCTGTCATCTTCCAGGTCAGGAGTCACAGGCAGGCACAGCAACTAAGCTTGGATTCTCATTTCTTCCACAGTTCTCTGTATGTTATCAATACCCTACTTTTCCTGGTAAAGCTGGAGGCCCCTTTTCCTGTTATAACATTGGCATGAAGGAGGCTGCAGATTCCCAGTGGTTAAAAAAAGAAAAGCTGTATCAGTTGTGTCTTTACCCTCCACTTTCAGTCCTCACTGTCATTCACGGGGTACCTGCTTTATTGTCATTCCCACACAGACCCTCCATTTGGCAACTAGGTAGGAGTGGTGTGCAGAAGCATTGTCTTCGGAGATGGACCTTCAATGTGCTGTTTGTGCCCAGCCACGAATCACAGGCACTGTTTTAGGAGGTTAGCGGTGGCGGGTGGTGATGGAGCCACGAACAGTGGCCTCGGTCCCCTTCAGAGCACAGCCTCTGGGGAGAAGTGATGGCTGAACAGGTCCGTATTTCCTATTTTCAAAGACGTTCGTCAATTGTGGTAAGTACACATAACGTACAATGTACCCTCCTGACCACTGTTAAGCGTGCAGTTCATCCACACTGTTGTGTAACTCTCCTCACTCACTTTTATCCATCAGCATTTAGATAAATCCGCTTCTGTCTGGTCAAGCGCCCGATGCGTCCAGCGGCTCACACTGGGACCCTGACAGGACACTTCCGCCACGTAGCACTTTTCAGTCTGGAGACCGTCTTGGCTTTTCAGAAAGAACTAAGAGCTGAGAATGGACAGTGTCTTCACAATAGCAAACTTCCGTCTACACTACAGCCTTGGTCTTAAAAACTGTATATAATTGGAGTTTTTATAAAAGCAAACATTCTTAAAAAGCACCACGCAGGGCCAGCTCTTTCTAAGAGCCCGCGGAGAGTCCTTTTGTACAGCGAAGGGACCCTTTGTCACTGGGAATAACCGCTGCCACCTTCACTTTTGTCATTGCGTCCTTTCCGTACAGCGGGCTCTCAGAGTGAGGCAGGCCTGCCCAGAGCTTTCCTGGTCTTTCCAAACAGCCCCTCTAGAAATCTCATCAAATGGCTGGAAGGGCAGCAACACACCCTCCTGCATGCCTGTCACGTCGTCAGTAACGAGATTCTCCTGGGCTGCAAAGACCAAAGGATCTCAAGTTTGAGAAGCAAAAGAGGCGGATTTGCTCCCTCCCGGCAGGGGGTCGTGTGTGCAGTGAGCGATAAGTGGCCAGCGGAGGAGGAAATTATCTCCTGACTGCGGTCCAGGAACAGACCTGGAAGGAAATACGAATTGCATCTAACACAAACAAGATCCATTCCCAGACCCCCCTCCCCCCCCAGCATGATCAGCCCACAGAGAAGCCGCCAAAGGGAGAGGGAGGGAGACAGGTAAAGGGAGACAGAGCTAAGGGAACAGGGGAGCCTTGCCCATCTCCCCCGCCTCCCCCCGCATAAGGTTCACACTGGAAAGAATTGCTTAAAGAAGGCCGTTTGAGCCTGGCCGGTTTGGTTCAGCTCAGCGGTTAGAGCGTCAGCCCCGGACCAATGAGTCGCGGGTTCGATTCCGGTCAAGGGCATGTACCTCGGTTGCGGTTCGTCCCAGGCCCTGGTCGGGGTCGTGCGGGAGTCAACCAGTCGATGTGTCTCTTTCACATCGATGTTTCTCTCTCTCTCTCTTTCCCTCTCTCCCTCCCTCCCACTCTATCTGAAGATAAATGGAAAAATATCCTCGGGTGAGGGTCAAAAAAAAAAAGAAGGCCGTTTGATATATACAAGGATTTGGGATGAATTCTTTAGGGGACAAGTAAGCCTTCATCTCCCTTTTTTGGTCCTCATCTCTTCAATTTGACCATACAAAGTGGTAAGGCTATTATCAGCATCCCGGCACTGGGAAATTAATCTGCACGCCTGACCTTCCTCCACCCCCAACCGTGGGGGACTAAAGCCGGGTGTGTCTGAGGACAAAGCAACCGGTGGATGGATTCCACGGAAGGGAACTGAATCACATCCAGTGTGGGGTCTGCTGTCAGGAAGATGAGAGCGCCCCTGACCTGTTCCGTATTTCAACTGGCACCTAGTGACGGCTCAGAACAGTTTCCAGCCGAGTGGGAGTTTAGGGACCCGGGGGCAGGATGTGGAAACCTCTCTGTGGGAGCTAACTGCCAAACTCTTGGCCTTGGTTCTACCTGGCAAATGTCATGGGCAGTAATGCTGGCCTAACTAAACTCACAGGGGCCAGGGATGACACTGGGGAGAGATCTTGCTGCAAAGGCTTTTTTTTCTTTCTTTCTTTTTTTTAGTTGTGCTTTTTGTTCTCTTCAATTTCTATCTATTGAGCTTAGAGTGAGGGGATGGTGGGAACCTCGGCCTGCTCTCCACTCATTCATTCGCTCACTGGTTGCCCCTGCACGTGCCCTGAGTGGAGACTGAACCCACAACCTGGGTGCATCAGGACAACGCTCCACTGACTGAGCTGCCCGGCCAGGGCTGCAATTCTATTTCATCCTCCTCCTTTTTAAAAAAATTGTTTTTTCTTTATTGATTTTAGAGAGAGAGGAAGGGAGAGGGAGAGACAGATAGAAACATCGATGAGAGAGAACATCGACTGGCCACCTCCTGCATGCCCCCCACTGGGGATGTGGCCCACAACCTGGGCATGTGCCCTGACCGGGAATCAAACCAGTGACCTCTTGGTGCATGGGCTGATGCTCAACCACTGAGCCACACTGGCCGGGCATCATCCTCCTCCTTTTTTTAAAACTTTTTTTTTCTTTATTTATTTTTAGAGAGAGAGGAAGGGAAAGGGAGAGAGAGATAGAAACATTGATGAGAGAACATCAATTGGCCACCTCCTGCATGCCCCCCACTGGGGATGTGGCCCACAACCTGGGCATGTGCCCTGACTGGGAATCGAACTGGTGACCTCTTGGCGCATGGGTCAACAACGCTCAACCACTGAGCCACGCCGGCCAGGCTATTATTATTTATTGTATTATTTTCCATGCAAACAACTGTAAACCTACTTTTGCTCCACCCTTTATTAGCTGTCATCTTCACTTTTTTGTTGTCGTTGTTAATCCTCATCTGAGGATATTATTCCATTGATTTTGAGAGAGAGAGAAATAGATGTGAGAGAGACACATTGACTAGTTGCCTCCCGCACGACCCTGACCGGGGCCAGGGATCGAACCTGCAACCCAGGTATGTGCCCTTGACCAGAAATCAAACCTGAGACCCTTTGGTCCTCAGGCTGATGCTCTAATCACTGAGCCAAACTGGCCAGGGCTTCACCGCTTTTTGAAGTAAATCCTTGAGTAGTTCCTGTAGCAAAGCTTGTCTAGTCTTTGTCTGAAAATACCTTTATTTCGTCCTCAGTCTTGAATGATAGTTTAGCTAGATATAGAATTTTAGATGGACAGTCTTTCTCTCTTTCTTCTGGCTTCTACTATTGTTTTGAGAAGTCTCATCAGTCTAGTTGAGATTTCTTTTAAGATCTTCTCTTTATCTTTGGAGTTTATCAATTCCACTATGATGTGTGTAGGGGTAAAATATTTGTTATGCTCAAGACTCAAGCTTCTTGAATCTCAGGAATCAATTCTGAAAAATTTTCATCCAATAAATAATCTATCTTTCTTATTCTCTTCTTTGGGAATTTGTATTAGGCAACTGTTGAACTTGAACTTCTCTTTAACTCTCCATGATGCCTGCACCATGGGTAATTTCTTCAAATTAATCTTCCACTGAATTATTTATCTGTTTAGTTTTATCTAATCTGTTGTTTAACTCATCCACTAAAGTTTTTCTTAAAATAAGTTTTTATTGATTTTTTTAGAGAGAGAGGAAGGAAGAGAGAGATGGAAACATCAATGTGAGAAACATCGATCAGATGCCTCCTGCACACCCCCACTGGGGACTGAGCCCACAACCTGGGCATGTGCCCTGACCGGGAATCGAACCGGGACCTCTCAGTCCATGGGACAATGCGCAATCCACTGAGCCACACCGGCCGGGCTCATCCACTGAAGTTTTAATTTTAATGATTCTGTTTTATCATTTCTAGAAGTTTCATTTGATTTATTTTCAAATTGTCCTGTTCTTTTTTTAGTGCCTTGTTCTTTCCACTTATTTTCAATGTTATAATTTATGTCTTTAATAAATGCAAACATAATTTTTTTGAGAGGAGCCCTTTAGACAATTCTATTAAGTGTCTAATCCTGATGTCTGAGGACTGACACTCTTAGCTGCTGAGCCAAACTGGTCAGGGCAGCAAAGCTATTTTAAAAGGTGGTCCTATTTCAACTTATAATTTACTTGACTGGATGTAGGTACAAAAATAAGATTTCCCTGTGGGTGCTTCTTCTCAGCCCCTCCTAAGCTCTACAACTGTTCATCCATTTCTGAAACACAGGGCGCAGTGACCGCTGGTAGGACCGTCAGGGAGCAGAGCTCCGATAAAGCTGCTGGTGGCAGCAAGTTTTTATGATAAATAAACGATCTGCTTGTATGGACAGCCCTGCCACACCGTGGAGCCTACCTGTGGAGCAGCCGGCAGCAGCCTACGCACTTGGATGTCCCGTGAGATGTGTGTGTCCATGGACCTCCTTGGTCCTGAGGCCAGGTCCCCAGCAGGGTAACTGGCCTCAGGACCATGAACTTGGTCACTGATTTTCCTCCTCTCTGCTACTGATTTCTCCACCTGCATCTGCCACACCACAGGGGCCTCCCAGTGACTGCTGGGATGCTGTATAATTCTCAAAAACAACCTCATCTGAGTTCCTTTCCCTCTTAAAAATAGAGAGCCATGTGACCCTGATTTTTAGTGTTTTGGTCATTTTAAAACGAGGTGACTTGTCCTTAAGGGATCCAGTTTTTCTTTCTCTGTCCTTTCTTATAAGAACATTTTAGTCAGATCATTGCCTCCTGATTCTCAGGTAGGAAAAAAAAGGTCACTCAAGTGACGTTGGGCATCTATTGGCCAAAACGCCAGTCATGCTTAGACGGGCAGAGCTTTTGCTCTGATAACAAGTGAGCAGTGGTCGATGCCAGCCCTGCGGTGCCCGGCCCTGAGAGCTGGGGCCAGCGCGTACCTGCCCACTTCCTCATCTGGAAAATGGTCCAAGGACCCCTGACTCCCAGGGCTGTCGGGAAGGTTCCATGGGATGACTCCTAGAAACACCTGTCACAGCAGGTGCCTCATAAATACTAGTTCTTTCCCCTCTTTGCATTTTTGGTGCCTACTGACTGGAACCCAGGAGGGTATAAGTGGGTGGCACACCTTCCTCAGGAAGCAGGGGGAGCTGCTTAGTTTGGTCCAAGCCCTCGCTGGAAGGCAGTCGGTAGACCCGCCCCAGCCAGCAAACCCTCCCAGTGCTGGCCTTGGAGGAGCCCCTTCTTCTGTGAAGCGTGTGCCCCCTGGAAAGTCACCACAAGGTGGTGCTGTGGGGACCACTAAAGCTCCAGGTATAGCCAGGTATGGCAGCTCCCTGGAACGCCGTTCCAGTTACAGAGGGTGAGAGCATCCTGCCAGAGGGTGGGCTCCCCACACCCCGGAGTGCCCCCTGCTCCCTGGGGTCTCTGAGATGAGCCACGAGACCGGGATCCGAACCTGGCTGGCCCTGCCTTCAACGAGCTGGCAGCCTGGGCAAGCTGGGTAAACACTCAGCTGTAAATGTTTTTTTTTTTTTTTTTTTATCCTCTCCTGAGAACATTTTTGCATTTATCTTCAGATAGAGCAGGAGGGAGAGAGGGAAGAGAGAGAGAGAAACATTGATGTGAGAGAGACACATCGAGTGGTTGCCACCCATATGACCCCAACCGGGGCTGGGGACAAACCGCAACCGAGGTACGTGCCCTTAGCGGGAACTGAACCCAGGACTCTCTGGACTGCGGGCCAATGCTCTAACCGCTTAGCCAAACCGGCCAGGGCCTCAGCTATAAAATTAAAGGGTCCCCATGGGGCAGGGTAGAGTCCCCTGATGTGGGAGTCAGACAGGCCTGGGGCCCACTCAGCTCAAGCTGTGTGATGGTGAGCAAATCCCCTGAGACCTCTGAGCCTGTTCTCTTGAGAACCAGGAATACGTGTCCCTCTCTCCCTGGCTGGCTGTGACGATAAGTGTAGCCACTGCGTAGGAAGGGCCTGACTTGAAAGGCACTCGATCAGCCGGCCTCGTCTGGTGCAGTTCAACAAACCCTGTTAGTGGGGATCCAACGTGGGCCACACTGGGGGCTGCAGACCCCAGCCTTGGGGAAGTGAAGAGTGAGAGAAAAGGACCCCGGTCAATATGTGTGGCCACGGACGGAGACGGGTAGGACAGGGTAGGAACTGTGTGCAGAAGGGAGGTCCCCTCCTATCTGAAGTCCCAGGTGGGGATGAAGTCTGGCTGACTTCTGCCCCCTCCATGCCCTGCACAGGTCCTGGCACATGGTAGGTGCTCAGCAGAAGTCTGCTGCTGACGGATGAATAACTACAAGTGACAGTCAAAACTGAAGACTCAAGTCAGAGCCTGCGTCCGTGTCTCTGCTTTCCGTCCGACAGATCAAGCCTCTGCGGTCTGAGTCTGTTCATCCCTCCAACCTGATTTCTCCCAGCTTCCCAGCAACCTTGGCTCAGGTAGCCTGCCTTCCCAGACCATTTACCTTCCTACCTCCGGATCTTTGCTCTTGCCAATCCTGGGCTCTAAGGCCTCCTGCCTCCCTCATAGCCTCTCCAGGCTTACTTGTTCTTCAAGGCCTACCTACCGCCTCTTCCCGGAAGCCTTCCCTGCCACCCGGAGGAAAGGCCCCCTCCTCCGAACTGCTTAGTGTCTAGGCCCTTGTGATGAAGGCCCTTGGACAAGTCACCTAACCTCCCTGGACTTCTGGTTCCCCATCTGTGAAAATGGAAAGTGCAACACCTGCTCCTAGGTGTAACACGGCCCACACCTCCCCAGGTACTCGGGAAGAAGATCAAGATGGATTCTGTTCCTATCCGGCGCATAGTAGGTTCTCAATAAACATCCTCTTCCTTCCCCTCTCCCGCCGTTGGAATGATGGTTTTTTACTTTGGATGTGAACCGCTGTTCTCCATCTAATTTCTGCAGGAGAATGTGGCAGAATGGACTAACCCTGCTTCCCACTGCTCTGAGACTGTGATCCAGGTTCAACAAGTCCGACGAAGCCTCCAGCTCTAGCAATGGCTAAATTACAAAACGTAAGATCACCCAAACGAAAATCCAGCTTCGGACCTGTCACCTAACTAACAGTCTTCCGCATACCCAGGTGCTCACCAAGGCTGACAAGACCATGAACTCGAAGCTTAGTTTTGACTGCTACCAGCCTCCTGCCAATCAGGCAGCATCTGGGGAAGATTCTTCCCAACCAGGACGTTCTCCTCGAGGTTCCAGGCCCGTAAGCCCAGCCCCGACCTTTCTAGGTAGCCAAAGGCAGAGATGTCTGAGGCTCTGATGGCTCGCTAAGCCTGAGCACTCAGCTCCTAAAAGAGGGTGCAATTCTTAGGCAGAGCGAGTCAGGTTGAAATGGAAGGTCCTGTTAAGGTCCTGTTACCTGGGCAGCTGGTACCTCCGCGTGCCCTCACGGAAGTGAGAACCAGGCAGTCAGTGCCTTTCGTTTTTGCTTTGATTGCTAGGAAGCTACCAGCTAAATTCAGCAACTCAATGACAGCAACTGGGTACGTGCAGGAGAAAATATCACGATAACCCTAACAGTGGTTACTGAGCGCCTACGACTCGCCAGCCGTTCTGCTAAGTGCTTTATGTATATTACCCCACTTAGTCCTCTTAATCCTCCTCTAAAGAAAGTGTTGCTAGACCCAGTTCACAGGTGAGGAGACTGAGGCCTCGGGACCAATCACGTGCCTGTTTGTCCGGCTGGTCAGTGGCAGAGCTGGAATTCCGATCCGGGCCCGGCTGCAGGAGTCCAGCGCCTTCTGTTCCAGGCTCTGCTCCCTGCATCTGAGCCCCTCAACGGGCTCCTGCGTCCCATCCAGATCTGTATCTCTTCTGGTCCTGATGTTTTATATTTACCCATAAATTGTTGCTTTCGTGGCTGTATTTCCTGAGAAGTCCCACAAATCCTTTGAGGAAGGAGATGGGACTTTGCATAAATAAATAAGCAAATCAATGGAGGTGTGAATAAATGAGTGAACAAAAGACGGAGGAAATCAAGGATAATGAAGAAGATGCTAGAGACCTAAAAGATCAGAGTTCACACGGGGCCACCCTGTCCTGGGGTGCCAGGGGCAGGGGCCCCCACGCTGAGGCCCTGTCATTAAAACACGAAGCGTGGGGTCCACACTGCCCCACAGGCAGGAGCGTTTTTATCTTCCGTTCTGCACGACAGGCCTGGCCGTTCCCTAAAAGACCACGGTGCTGACAGTCTGTAAGCAGGCTTCATGATCGTGGGCGTCCCAGATACAAGGAAAAGAAACCCCAGTTTCCATTACAGAACGCCGTGAACTGAGATGGTTAATTAATATGTAAATCAACAAGACTTGGGGTGTTTTCTTCCCCTGTTTGGACCCCCCCCCCCCGCCCCGCCTCCCAGGAATGCGCCTTCTCTGCAGACAGTCTGGATTCTTCAGTTATTATCAGCCAGGTCTCATGCACGGGACTTGCTTATGCAAAACTCTGAATGAGGGGCAGGCCAGGAGGGAAGGAAACAGAGAATGGCCACCAGAGAGGGGTCTGTCCATGCATCTGGGATGGTCATCAGGAAGAGAAATGTTCCTGCAGGCCACTCCTTCCCTACCCCTGTGCCCGCCACAGAAACTGGCACGTACCGTGTCCCCAGGAACGCGGGCAGCGAGCGCGGACATTTGCTCCATCTGCTGAGCGGCAGTTACTGGTGGACCTAAAAGCATCAGCATTCAGTTTCCAACACGCTCTCTTGTGAGTTTGCATAATGGGCCTCTGATCAGCTCTGGGTGCAAAATGGCTAAAATCATGTTTCTGAAAAGCCTGGGACCAGACCTGGGGACATGCTGGCCACCTGGGCACTGTAGCCCTCAGGGCTCCATCAAGGTGCCAGCAACCTCCCTGGCCAACATCAAGGGCGTCCACATCCCCAGGAGGAAGCAAATGGCTTCAGAGGGCGTTGGCATGATCCTGGCCAAGCTTCTTGGAAATACCCCATTAACTCAGAAGAAAGCAGCAAATGAATCCTAAATTCTGCTCACTCATTCCTCCCCTGGGAGTGCCAGTTGTCTAAAGATGGTACTGTTTTGCCCGGCCAGTGTGGCTCAGTGGACTGAGTGTTGTCCCATGGACTGAGAGGTCCCGGTTCGATTCCCAGTTGGGGCACATGCCCGGGTTGCGGGCTTGATTCCCGGTAGGGGGCGTGCAGGAGGCAGCCGATCGATGTTTTTCACATCGATGTTTCTATTTTTCTCTCTCTTCCTCTCTCTCTAAAAAAATCAATAAAAACATATTAAAATTTTTTTCCTTTATTGATTTTAGAGAGAGAGGAAGGGAGAGGGAGAGAGAGACAGAAACATCGATGAGAGAGAACATCGATTGGCCGCCTCCTGCATGCCCCCCACTGGGGATTGGGCCCACAACCTGGGCATGTGCCCTGACCGGGAATCAAACCAGCGACCTCTTGGTCAAAGCTCAACCACTGAGCCACACTGGCCGGACTAAAACATTTTTTAAAAAGATGGTCCTATTTGAGCGAGCTCAGACGCGGTGAGTGCCGCAGCCTTGGATGACTCCACCTGGATAAAGTCATGGAAGAAAGGACCTAATCACGTGTGGGTCCCCCTGTGCCAAGCACTGTGCTGTCACTCCCACTACAGTGAAGGGCCCGCTGTGCACACGTCCTGGTGCCGTGTCCCGTACCAGGTGCTGCTGGCTGACACAGGGGAGAAGGGAGTGGACGCCGTCCCGACCCTCACCGTCTGCGCCGGCAGGCTAGGACTGTCAACGCCTACATCGCAGGGCTCTCTGTACATCAAAGGAGAGAAAATGTGCGAGGTGCTCAGTTAGCATAGTGCCTGGTGCACAGTAAGTGTCCGCTACATGGTGGTGACTAAGTCAGAACACTCCCGAGAGGCCTCAGTATCCCACTTTACTAACTGGCCTGACGCTTGATGACGGGACGACCCTGAGGGCACCCAGACAGTAGCTGGCAGAGCCTGGCCTTGAACTCAGGTTGCTAGACTCTAAGTCCAGTGTTTCTTCTTCCAGCTCGTCGTTCTCCACGGGTTGCCACAGTTCCCCGCCTCCTGAAGACTCAGGGAAAAGCGATTAAATGGAGGCAGCTTACAGATGGAGAGGGGGGGGCAGGACTGACTTAATTAATGGTTCCAGTGCCCAGAGTTCAGCAGCCCCGCAGGCTTTTGTCTGCTGGGTGAATACACCGACAGGCAAGCTGGCACATCTCGGGATGTCTCTCCAGCTACGTGGACAGGGCCATTGGGCAGAGACAGTATGTAATGCCTCTAATTAATTCCCTTCAAGCCCCGTGGGAATGAAGAAGAGAATAAATGCATAAGTAAGCTGCAGCAGAACCGACATCCTGGTTCATGTGGCTACTTCTTGGCTCAGCCAGCGACCACGAGTCAGTTTGAATTGAGCTCACTTTCTAGCTACTCAAGTTTTGAAACCTTGGTAAAGCAAATACGTAGAAAAGGGAACCATCCACTGGGGCCCAGAGTCGCTCAGTGAGTACTTGGACAGTGGCTCTTGTTGGCATCAGGCACCGTCACCCCTGCCCTGGCCACCTGCTGGGGCCAGAAATACCCTTGGTCAGAGGGTCAGTCACTCCCAAAGCAATTCATCCCGTTGGCTGGCAGGTGGCCCATTGTCAGCAGCGCCTGCTCTTCTCCGGGGATTCTGGCTGCGTTCACTTCCTGCCCAAAGGCACACATGCGACAGGTGCGCTTTTGTGGTGGTTTGAGTGGGCAGGCTCCCTGCGTGGGGTGTGTGTACTGGCTGATCGCGCCTGCTGGCAGTCCAGAAGGGGGTGGCCCCAGCGCCCTGGATCACTAGGAGGTTGGGCAATAGGCCAACCAGCGGGCCCAGGTCCGGGGGCTGTGGGTTCTACTTTGCTGAGGCGGCGCAAGCCTTTCATGCCCCAAGGCCTCGGGCACCTTGGCAGGCGGCACGCACGGCAAACATCACGGCTGCTCTCATGTCCCTCGTTACTGAGTCACTACTGACAGGTATTCTCGGCTGTCTCCTATGCGCCCAGGCCTGGGCCGGAGGGAACCAAAAAGGCAGCGCTTGTCCTGAAGCCAGGCACCCTCTGGTAGGGGAGGGAGACCTGGAGGCAGGCGCTTATAACAGGGCAGCGCGGCCGAAACAGACGCCTGGGCCATGGCTGAGGGACGGGGCAGGAGGCGACCAGACGAGGCAGAATGACCCGGACTTAGGGGTCAGGCACGGGGCACGAATCCCAGCTCTGCCACCTTCCTGCTCCGACTTTGTGCAAATCTTTGGCTCAGAGTCTCGGCCCTCCTACCTACACCTCTGTCACATGGGATGAATAATACCAGCCTCATGAGGACACTGTGGGGATCAGAGTTGATAAAACGGTTGCTGCTGGGCAGAAGCACAGACATTCCTCCCTGTCGTGACTGACACTGACCCCAGACCCACACTTTACCCTCTGAGGCAAAGCAAAAGTAACAGTCACCTTGTCTACTTCCAGTTCCCAAAGTGCGCGGCGCTTCCCAGGAGCTGCTGACTCCCTAATGACAACAGTCCTATCTCCGGTGTTCAGTGTTCGGGAGGCTGACATCCGAGGACACCGCATGCCCTGCGTGGCTCCGTGAGAAAGCGCCTCCAGAAAGTGCTGCTTTTCCATCAAGAACAGACTGATGCGCCCAGCCGGTGTGGCTCAGTGGTGGAGCGTCGACCCATGCACCAAGAGGTCACCAGTTCTATTCCCGGTCAGGGCACATGCCCAGGTTGTGGGCCCGATCCCCAGTGGGGGACATGCGGGAGGCGGCCAATCGATGTTCTCTCTCATCGATGTTTCTATCTCTCTCCCTATCCCTTCCTCTCTCTTTAAAATCAATAAAGAAAAAAAAAGAACAGACTGATGAAAACTTGGTCACCTTGGTCGTTGTGAGTGTGTTTTCCCTTTAAGAACCTGGTGTGCATGTGTGTGTGTGTGTGTCTGTGTGTACATGTGTGCATGTGTGTGTGTGTAATTTGGCAAGCCAGGACTTCTGAAATCTAACCAGTTGACACCTTTTCGCAAGAAACTTTTCTTTTCAAAACGCTTCTGAATCTGAGTCTTCCTTCGGCATGGAGCATGCGGGAAGGGATTTCTGGGCTCTGTGTTGAAGGGTGTGTCTGAGCTGGCTCCAGGCTGCGGGCAGGGAGAGGGGACAGCATTCTGCATGGTGAGAACAGGTATAAAGCTACGGGACATCTGGAACCGGGCAGACAGCAATTGCCCTGAGCCCCCGGTTTTCCTTGTTGGGCGGAGAGCAGCTCTGAGTGTGGGTGAAGGAAGGACAGTTGATGGAAATCTCAGGACTTGCAACCAAAAAAATCCCAGTGGACCCACCTGGCACACCACTTGGCCTCACCCTGAGCCTCAGGTGTACGATGGAGAAAATTATGCTGGCCATCGGTTGCTCTAAGGATTAAAGGTCGAGTCACTATAAGAGCCCGAGTCAGCCACTGTGGATCCAAATCCCAGCTTCATCATGACTAGTCCTGTAACCATGGGCTAGTGCCTACGCCTCTGATTTATTTACTTATTTTTTTTATCCTCACCCAAGGATATTTTTACATTTATCTTCAGATAGAGCAGGAGGGAGAGAGGAAGGAAGAGAGAGAGAGAGAAACATTGATGTGAGAGAGACACATCCATTGGTTGCCACCTGCATGACCCCAACCGGGGCCAGGGACGAACCGCAACCGAGGTACATGCCCTTGGCGGGAATTGAACCTGGGACTCCTTGGTTCGCGGGCTGATGCTCTAACCGCTGAGCCAAACCGGCCAGGGCAAGCCTCAGTTTCCTCATCTGTTACATGGGGATAGTTAAAACCTCATAGGATTACTGCGAGGATGAAATCAAGTAAGACATGTATTTAGCTGTGCCCAGCACATAATAAGTGCCCAATAACTTAGCTGGCAAGATGACGATGATGATGACAGAATGAATCCACCACGCAAGTAGGTGGTAGGGGTCTCAGTAAACCTCAGTTGCATCTGGGTCTATTTCTGTCTGCAGAGAAGATTCCTCAGCCACATCAATTCAAATAGTCATGCAGGAGGCAAGGGATTCCCACTGGGAGTCAGTCCTTCCCATCCAGCCTGGGCGCATCTGAGAACGCGGCAAGGCTGCTCTGAGAACACGAGGAACAGATGGGCAAGCTCCGCAGATGCCTCCCACATCTCCAGGGTGACGCACGGTGGAGCGTGGTCCAGCCCCCCCTTGCGCCTCTGCAAACCCCGACCACCTGCCTGGAGACGTGAGAGGAGCAGAGCCCGGCCTGGCAGCCTTGCTGAGCGTCTGAATGCATCCTGACAGCCTGGCTTCTTGTGACTCCTATTTCCTAAGCCAAGTACTACAGGCTTGACGTGGTGGAGATGGTGGTCTCCGCCGAAGGACAGGCCACTCAGGTTCGGGATGTCAGCCCCAGCCAGGGGCTGCCCTAGAACTGGGTACGGAAGAACAGCAAGGGCTCCCTTTACTGAGCACCGGCTTTGCGCCAGGTGCTTTCCAGATGACCGACACACGTCACTGTGGACCCCCGCAGCCATTCTGCATGACCCCAAGTCGGGTCTTAGGCAGATTATTTCAACGGACTGCACGGCGAGCGCCATGAGGGTAGGGGCCGTGCTGGCTTGTCCACTGTCGTCTCGCCACAGCCCAGCATGGCGCCTGGCACACAGTAGGTGCTTAATGAATATGAGCCAATGGGGTGAATTTGATTTTTTTTTTTATCCTCACCCGAGGACATTTTTTCATTTGTTGTTCAGATAGAGTGGGAGGGAGAGAGAGGAAGAGAGAGAGAAACATCGACGTGAAAGGGACACATCGAGTGGCCGCCACCCACATGACCAACCAGGGCTGGGGACAAACCGCAACCGAGGTACATGCCCTTAGCGGGAACCGAACCTGGGTCTCTCTGGGCCGCAGGCCGACGCTCTAACCGCTGAGCCAAACCGGCCAGGGCTGAATTTGATTTTGAATTTCCTGTTTGGAAGGTCTGATCTGAGATACTGCTTCGAATGACAACATCCAACCAGGAGAGGCCCCAAATAATATAAACAGGAGTTCTGGCGTCAGAGAAAGGGATCAAAATCTTAGTTCTCAGGCTGCTACTCCACCTTCCTCTACATCTCACTCTTCTCATCTGAAAAACGGGGTTGCTGTGAGGGGTGGAGACAGTGTCTGTAAGTCCCTGAGCAAAATCCAGGCAGAGAGCTGGGCCTTCGCGAACGGCAGCTGGTGCTACTACGGCTGTTGCTCCTGTTCTAGTCATTACGGTTGTGGGCAGCTCTGCATTTTCAACAGGTCATTGTTTCCGGGCCCTGAGCACAGCCCAGAGCCAAGTGCCATCAACCCAGCTCAGAGCTCTGGTCCTTTGGTGGGTAACATGCTGGGTGTCATTGCTGCCTCTGTCGGCGAGGGGACCCCTTGGCCAAGCTCCTGGGCTCCTGGGTACCACCAGTCGCTGGGGCTCTCACCCAAGCATCCTTAGGGCCTGCCCCACTCCGGGTGTACTTCTATCCTCCAAGCTGTGAGGCAAGGTAAGCGGAGATAGGAAAGTCCCTAATTTGTAGATAAAGAACTTGAGGTCAGGAAGAATGATGAGGCCTCAGCTGAGAATTACAGAGGCTAGAATGCTACTAAGGTCTTCTGGCTGCTCACTGAACGTGAAGTTCTAGTATGTGCTCAGGGAACGAAGCTTGCTACATAGTGGGTGTAAGAATAAGATGCTGTGGCCATCACTGGTGCTATTCATTACACAGTTCTGGCTCTCCCCTTCTGAGCACAGCTGGGAATACATTTACGGGCCCCTCCTGGACATTAGGAATGTCCATGTGCCTTGCTTTGGGCAATGAAACGTGAGTGAAAGTGACTTGTGTCCCTGCCTGGTGAAAGTGTTTTAAGAGCCATGCATAAGTCACCACATTCTCTGTCTCTTTCTGAGGAACCACATGTTGAGAGGGAGCCCCCATTGGCCTGGGTCTCTGAGTGACCACATGATCAGAGCCTCCTGCCTGTCCACAGAGGACAGGTAGCATGAGTGAGAAATGAACATTTGTGGGGTTACACCTCTAAGATTTTTGGGGATGTTTGTCACTGCAGTAAAACTGAGCCTATCCTGACTGATACAATGTGAATGTTTATAATGTTAAACTTCAAGTTCAGTTCACTGATAGAGCATGCACTCTGTTGGTTTTATCCCAGGCAAAGGAGGCACAGAGGTTGGTCAGACACGATCCCTGTCCTCAAGGGTCTTCTCATCTAGACACTCATTTGAAAGGAAGCTGACCACACTGAGCTTGAAGGAAGGGCAGACCGGCTGTGAGGGGCACCTTGTGGATGGTGGCAAATCCCCAAAGCAGTAACCCTCTGTTCTCTAAAACATCACCCCCAGAGTGGTGAAGCTGGTACATTCTACAGGAAGCTGTTCTGGAGAAGAGGGGTGGAAGAAGGAGTCACAGCCAGGAGGGAGTGGGGAGGACTGTGTTCCAGGTGACTTGGTGGGATGTATTGCTACATTTCATCACTAGGTCTCAGGGGCATCCAGAAAACAATCAGTGGATTCAAATGCATTAGCGTAATTCCTCTTTGACGTCCCCTAACTCAGACAATGACAGCTTTCCTGCAATTAGGTGAGGGTCTCCTCCGTGTGCAGGTTAATCGGTGTTAAACAAGCAGGTCTGCCTGAAACCAGATAGCCGAGCTGGAATGAATTAGATGCGATGCAGCAGCTCCGGGCAAAGGGTGAACAATTCATTCGCGATTACGGCCAGCTGGAGACCTGAAGATGACCCATCGGTCACATGAGGCCAGGACATGGGAGGGGGCTGTCGAGGAAGAGGGGAGAAGGTGACAGGAAGGAACAGGACCTGGGGATATAAACAGCTTGGCTCGAGGTTTAGCATCAGAGGGTTCTCCCTGCCACCTGGAGTCGCTGAGAAGCTGGCAGGGTGGACGGGAGGAGCCTCTGTCGCGGAGACAGCGGGGCCACAGTCTCCATGGATGTGTACAGCAGCTGGTCACATTCAGAACAGGCCACGGCCAAGTGGGCGACAGACCCCTTCTCAGAGTGTTCTTGACCAAGGTCAAGGCAAAGGGTCACCTCCCGTCCACCCACAGGTGGGATGGGATGTTATTAGATGAGGGAACACGATCGGGCTGATCAAGAACAAAGCCTCCTGTTCAGAGCCCTCGGGCCGTGAGCTCTGCCTTCGGAAGGTGGGCTGGAGGGGAGAAAACCGGCCGCCCTTCCACCCACTGGGCTTCCGGTCAGATTGGAAGCTCCCCATCCCAGCTGCTGCTTCTCTTAAAATGTAGCGGTTTTCTAAGGGAAATGTGGACGACCTACGTGCCCACGTGAAAAGGACCCTCTCCTCTCAAACACGGATGCGTATCTGTGCCACGTGCTGGGAACACAGAGATGAGCATGACATGAGGTCTTCCCGGTAAGGAGTGTCACGCGAGGCGGGGAGGTCGACATGCAGACGCTGCCCCCGACTCACAGCGAGGCTTATCCCTTCCCTTGTCACGTGTCCACCTGGTATGTGCCAGGCACAGTGATAGACTCAGGATACTGTGACAGGGAGAGGGGCAGGGCCCCTGCCCACCCTCGCCCACCCTCCCCTGCTGCAGTTCCTGGCCAGGGCGGCACAGAATGGCCCAGGGGAGCTGTTTCCAAGATGGGCACCTGACCCATTCCATGTAGGGCCCTGGCATGTGTATGTTGGGAAAAGAAGTGCCCAGGTAGCTCTGATGTGAACTCCTAGGTGACAGCTACTCGCGGACCAGAAGGCCAGATGCATAAACAGGCAGTTATAACAGCAAGGCCGGTGTGGGGAAGATGCTCAGGGAAGAATGGAAGCGACTGGGAGAGACAGTCCAGCGCTGGGGTGGAGATCGCACAGTCTCCGCCAGACTGCCTGCCCTGCCACCTGCTAGCCTGTGACTTGGCAAGTTACCTGCGCTCTGTTATTCCAGTTTACTCATCTGTAAAATGGGCGTGTAACAGTATCAACCTCACAGATACACGCGAAGAGCTTGGAACTGTGCCCAGCACGTGGCAATGCCCCACGAGTTGTATCAGTCTGTGCCGCTGCCATTACGACTGCGGCTATTCCTATTAACAGTATTATTACCGGAATCTATGATTAGGATTAATCTTTTATTGGAATCTAGTACTACTATTATTGGAGGCAAAGCTTCCAGACAACGTGAGACCTGAAAAGCGGGGAGTTATTTGGAAAAGATGGAGAGAGAACACGGTCTGTGGAAACAGCCTGGTCCGCTGGAGCCCAGTGTGAGGCAGAGGGTGGTGGGAGAAGATGCTGGAAGGCAGCTCCTGAGCGGGGCCCGTGAGTCATGCTAAGTCTGCTCTTGATCTGGAGAATAGTGGGGGTGTTGGAGGCCCCTGGGGTCGGCTGAGTTGCTGGATGCGTATGTGTGTGTGTGAGTGTGTGTATCTGTGTGTGTGTGTGTGTGTGAGTATGCATACGTGGGTGAACTGCAGGCTGCCTGGGGCCGACCTCCCTCCAGCTCCTCCATCTACAGGACCTGCCCAACTACTCACTGACTCCTCGATTCAGGGACCAGTGTCCAGCCAGTCAGACCCCTTAGCCAGGCATGTGCGACCTTGTGCCAGGCGCCCGCCCTAATCATGTCCCATCGTTCCACTCTGTCCCCTTCCATAGGCTACAGAAACACCGGACTTCATGCTCGCAAACACCCCGAGAGCCTGCCTTGGCCCCGCTGACCTGACCCTCCGGAACGCCCTTCCCTCCGGCTCCAATGGATGACCCGCCGGCCGTTCAAGGCCTAGGTCCTCTGCACAGTAGAGCTCGTGGTTAGGAGTGGGGGCTCTGGGGCCTGTCGCCCTGGGGTCGAGTCCTGGCTCTGGCACTTAGGATACCCCCGAGGCCGAAGTTTCTCATCCGCGCGGCCGGGACGATAGCCCCCAGGGCTGCAGTGACACTGACCGAGACCCGGCAGGAAATGCTCAGAACACAGCCCGGCACAGTGAATCCAAGCCCGGCTCACGAGCACATCAGCATATGCTTGATGCCCTCACAGAGCCAGCCCCTCCTCTTCCTGGGCACCCGGACCTATGCCAGCACCAGGGAGAGGGTGGGGCACGGGCAGGTCCATCTCCATGGAGTTCACGAGCAACACAGGGGCCAGAAAGTGGACACAAAATGACAAGCTCCTCCAGCTACGCGCCACTCCCATAGCTCCCTGGGCACAGTGGGTCCGACTGGACTTCAGAGGAAGAAGCGTGTACTGAGTGTACCCAAATCGGGCAGGTACTTCATATTCATCGTCTCACTTGAATCTCCCGACGAGCCTTCGAGGGAAGTGTTCTGAGTCCCATGTTCAGATGGGAACTGAGGCTCAGAGAGATGAAGTGACCTGCCCAAGGTCCAAAGCTAGTTAGTGTCTCAGTCAGGACCCAAACCCAGGTCCGCCTAATACCAAAGCCCTGGTTCTTTTTGGTGGGCCATGAAAGTCCAGGAGAGGGAGCAGCGGCCAGGAAAGAGGCAGGAAGGCAGCTGCCATGGTAACCATCCCCCAAGAGGCTGAGGTGCAGGGACATCTCAGTGTCTCACCAACCGGCCCTGCCACCCGGAGGCCACCTGCCTCCCTCCCGCCCAGTTTCCAGCCTCACGTTCCGGAGGCAGCTGATGGGCGGACTCACTTCCGACTGCCGCAGCCAAATGGAAAATGGTAATTAATTCAACTTGATCCGGAGGGGAACTGAAGAGTTGGCTTGTATTAATGATCTGAAGTTAACGTGTAATTTATGCTAATTGCAGCCAAAGACAGGCCTTTCTCCTCTAAATTGAGAATCGGTCCTGTTAATAAGATCACGTCCCTGTCTGTAACGAGGAGCCTGGCAGATGGTCTGCTGCATGGATTGGGGGAAAGATGACTAGGAAAGGAGCAAAATGATGAGAGTGCAGAGAATGACAACTTTTCAAGAGCTTCCCCCGCGGGGAGCAGCTGAGAGAGCGAGGGGAGTCTGCAGCCACCCCCTGGACCCGCAGGGCCTCCAACCTGAAGGTTGTTAGAGGATGTGTTGAACAAGACCCAGCACTGGGTTGGCTGCCTGATCTCCACGCTCTCTGGCCTTTGCCGCTGCCCCGAGGTGACATCAATCTCTTGTTGCAGATGGAGAGATGGCTGTCTGGGAGGCTCTGTCCTTGCCTAACCCAGGTTACCCAGCTGAGCAGAGGCAGGACTCAAAACCAGGTCTCAGCTGACTGCAAAGCCCATGCTTTCCTTTCCCCCAGCACGAGAGCCTGGGTCACTGTTAGAGTCTGGATTACTGCCTGGCCCTCCCCCTCCGCTGTGGGCGGAGTGCCCCACCCTGCCCACTGACCTAGGGCTGGGCCGTCACTTGCTTCGGCAAGAACGTGTGGAAGATGAAAAATCGTTAACAATTCTTTGCCGCTTCTCCCACCCAGAAGAGGGGTCTATTCCCCGCTGCGCCCCCTTGACTCTGACCAGGCCTGCGCCCTGTAACCCACGGGATGTGGCAGGAGTGATGCGCCCTGGAGTCTTGGCCCTAAGAGGCCTCGCCGGTTTCACTCTGCCGTCTGGAAACGCTGCCCCGAGAACACCACACGAGGAAGCCAGGCAGGCCTGCTGGGGGGTGGGAGGTCTGGGGAGGGACCGAGGCACACTGGGCGACTGCCAGCGCCATGGCCAGGCAGTGACCGAGGTCCACGTGGACGTCCCAGGCGTTCCAGCTCCAAGGCGATGGCACGAGTGAGGCGAGGAGCGGCCCTGCCTAGCCGGTCCGTAGCCCTGCGACAGCCCATCCGTTACTGCTGCCCGAGCCGCTGTGGGCGCACGGGTGGTTTGCAGTCACAAAGCACTGACACCGAATGTCAGTAAATGACACGAGCAGAGGTCTTTAGTGTGCACCTGCGGGTGGGCTTAGCTCTGGCACTCTAAGGATGGGGCAGGAGAGAGCATGCCCTGGTGGCTGCTGCCCCTTGGCCTCACCAGGACACACACACGAGGAGCAGATCCGAGCCCAGCCCGCAGTCCGGGGCCAAGCCTAGGCGACGTGGAGCCAGAAACAGGCGTCTCTAGAGCAACCGAACCGCAGACAGCCTGCAGGTCCCGGGCACGGAACACCTGGTGGTGTCACCCTGAGTTTGGGGCTGGTCTGTCATGGGGCATCGCTGCAGCAATAGCTGACAGATGCATCCATCCTGCCTCTCTGTAACCCACACATTTTTACAGCAAAGACCGAGTTCTGTGTGAGAGATAGCCCCCCTATTTTCCCCGAGGGAGATTCTGACGGTCTCGTGACCATTTGCGCAAAGTCGCGGGAACACAGAACAGGGCATCGTGCCGCGGGAGGCAAGGGCGTTGCTGCAGCTCAACAAAGCCATTTCCTGGAGGGGATGGAGAGCTGAGGATGGGGAGCTGCTGTGGGTATCCAGGGGTTCCTCCCAGCAGGCCTTGAGGTCCTGCTGGATTATCTGTGGCAGGTAGAGCAGGTAAGGGATGCCTTTTCGACTTGCTCTGTCTCTGCTGATGCCGGGGAGGGGAAGCATGGAAGCCGCCTTTACCGGAGCTCCAGATTCAGCCCGGCCTCCTCAGTGGTTTTCCCCTGACCTCCGACCCCAGGCTAGATTTTCCTGCTGAAAACAGCTCAGAGCTGGCTCCCCAGGCCCTTCTGCACAGTGGTCCCAGGTTAACCAAAGCTACTGGAAACAGGACAGAGGTGCCTCCCCATTGCTTACGGATGTGGACAAAGCCACATGGGAAGGAGGCTGTTGAAAGCTCCAGGGGGCACCAGGGTCCTCCACGGGGCATAGAGGAGAGGTGAGGCCCACGGCAGGGCTCACACAGCGGCTCGGCCCTGCCACAGTGAATGTCAAGGATGACGTCCATCTTGCCTTTGCAGCCAGGAAAACAGCTCTGATCCCCAGTCCATGTTAGCAAAAGATAAAGAACAGGAATGAATCATGCTCCAGAGCTCAGGGTCTCTCCCATGCCCGCTGGTGACGCCAACACCAAAAATAACATCAGGCAGCCTGACTCATCGGCTTGCCTCAGCTCCAGCCAACGGCGGACAGTCCCACCCCTCTGGGCTTGCTAGCAACTGGTCAGCAACCAGATCACAGGCTGGGGCTGACCACGGACAGTGCCCAGGGCCCACCTTCAGGCGTAGCCTTAGGTTGGCAGACACTCTGAAGAGCAGAAGCTGCCAATTGGCATCCTTGGGCTGAACTTGGTCAATGAGGGGTTTTACAATTTGCAAAAACACTATACGTGGGGTACCTGGCTTGCTCCCCACAGTAAGTGCGTGGGATGGGAATTACTAACTCTATTTGGTAAGTGGGGAAACTGAGGCTCAGAGAGGCACTCAGGGACGGCCTGAGGGAGAATGCTGAGTGCAACTCCAGCCCCTCCCATCCACCCGCTGCTCTCAGGACAGGGACCCTGTCTTAGTCGCTTCTCTAGCCTTTAGGGTCCTGCTGCGGCTATGCTTCACCAGGAGAGAGATTAGTCTGGGTCGCACAAACAGTGGGCCACTCCTAGGTGCCCCAAGCTCTGCATCCCAGCCCCCCAGCCCCCTCCTAGGGCAGCCTCTGCTGACATCTGTCCCGAACCTGCATTCTGTCCTGGAGACCTCACCCACCCGAGGGACACTCAAGGTTTCCACTGCCTTGGCACAGGAAGTATCCCACGGGAGGGCACGACACACTCCCAGAGGTCTCTGCAGCGGGTTCAATGGTGCCCCCCAATGACAGGTCCACCTGGAACCCGTGAACGAGACCTCATTTGGAAAAGGTGTCTTTGCCGATACAATTAAATTATGCAGATGTAGTTAGTTAGGGATCCTGAGATGAGGTCATCCTGGATTTGGTGGGCCCTAAAGCCAACGACACTGTCCTCAGAAGACAGAAAGGAGGTGGCGCGAAGATGGAGGCAGAGATGGAGTGGCGCGTCTATGAGCCCAGGACGCGAGGACGCCGGCAACCCCACTGGCCGGAGAGGCGAGGACGGAGCCTTCGGGGCCAACACCCTGACTTGGAACTTTTTGGCCCCTCCTCTCCCTCCTTCAAGAACATGCATCAGAACACCACGGCCAATGTCATTCCTCTAGGACTGTCTCACATCCACTCCAATTTATGTACAGAAAAAAGAATCAATTTTCCAAGTGACTTAATGACTTTGTCTATTTCCAAGCTGTTTTAAAGTGTGAGCCATTATTTCTGAAAGCTGAGAACACAGTCACAGACTCACGGCTCCTGGTCCCGCACCTCTGGACGAGGGGTACGCTTGGGAGGGTCTGAAAGCCCGACTCACCTTTCTCCTGTGCCATCTCGTGCAGGCAGAAGTAGATGACTCTGGCTCCCAGGCTGAAGCCAATCAAAGTGACAGGTCGCTGGCCCTGGGAGAAAAAGGACAGGTGTCAGGGAGGGGACACGGCCAGTTCTAGCAGAACTTCAGCCTGGATGAGGGCGGCCTTTGCACACTCAGCGCCTGCCCTGAGCTTAATGAATGAGGCAGGCGCCGTTGCTGGCCCCCGAGCTCTGAGGTCTCGTTAGGGGAGTCAGGACCCTGGTTTACACAGGAGTGCACCTGAGCTGGACCGGCCGCCTCCGAGGCCGACAGGCAGCCTCTGGCTGGGGTAATGTCCTTTCATCTCAAACCGTTACCCAGCTGCTGCCTCTTCTGCCCCCCGAGACAGGACTCATCTACCTCGTGGCAAATGACGGCAGTGGAGTGGGGCCCTTCTGGAGCCGAGGAGAGGAGCGGGAAGGTGCCCCCAGGTGCGATGGGGGAAAAGGCAAAGAGGGACGTGGGAGGGACAGCTGTTCCGTTTCTAGTTAGGCAGGTGTGACATGAACTAGTGACCTTACGTTATAAGAGTGGGTAGTGAGTTAGACGTAAAGAGGAACGTCCTAACTAAAGAACTTGTAGAAAAGGCAAGTCATGAGAGAAAGAACGTTATCTGGGATGTCTGGGTACAAGTTCTACCTGGAAGGAGAGGGAAGGAGCAGATGAGCTCCAAAGGTCCAGTCTGGTCTCACCAGTCTATTCCTTTTCCTTGTTTTTGCACCAACACGTGTATCCACGCCCCTCCCCCACCTCCATTTACCACCATAGGAAACCATTCCATAATACTCCAATTCCGCAGGAACCCTGTGGCAGAGGCTGCTATTCACCTCCCAACACCCATGCACCCACCCACGTCCTTGGTGATAGAACTCCCGAGTCTCCCTGGGCTCCCTGGCCAAACGCTGAGTTTCTCTAACTCCCCTGTAGCTAGGGACGGACACAGGGCTGAGTCCTGGCCAGGGCCGTGAAGGGAAGCGATAGGTGTGACTTCCAAGCATGCCCTTCACCCCACCTTCCTGCCTCCGACTGTCGGGAACGTGGGTGTAACCTGGACCATATTACGTGGTATTTGGACCACTGACGATTTGCTCAGAGGGTGGCCCTATATTTCTGGGGAGAAACACCTGGCCTTGTCCATACCTGCAGGTGCCTCTGTCATTCCGTCCTTACCTAGGGACACAGACTGTAATTCTTACCGGTCCATCCTAGGATACTTTCATGCCTTGAACTGGAGGAGCAGCGAAGACCACCCACTCCCCAGAAGCCACTGGGCCACCTCCACCCAGATGTCTTTAGGGCTGATGTCTGTGCACGTCAGCCCCTCATTTCCCCCGGGCCCCACCCACAACCATGCCCAGGTACCTGCTGCCGCGAGAGCAGGATGTGGGCCAGGTGCTTGCCAACCTCTGCGGATCGGTGGAGACACACCCCCCAGGGGTTGTCGATGACGTTGGCGACAGTGAGGAGGGAGGCCGGCCAGGTGAGGGCAGCCGCAATGCCTGGGGAGATGAATTATGAGTGATGAAGGCAGTGGGGGTCCTGGTGGGAAGCGGCTAGCCGGCTGCTGGAAGACCGAGTGAGTGCACGCAGAGTCTCTAACCCGGAACCCGCACGTTCTCCAAGTGCTGTCAGGTTGCTAAACAGCAAAGAAGAAAACGGAAGCGCGTGCATTTCTGACCCATGGACTCTAGATCCCTTCTGTTCAGGCATCTGTCATGTGTGAGACTCCAGAGATGGCCCCAACTTGTCATTCCACCTGGTGCCCCCCACGTAGCCTCAGAACTCTGCAGTGTCCCTGCCCCTGCCCTGCCCTGCCCATCCACTGTGGGTGCAGCCGTGTGACTTGCTTTGGCCAGTGAGATGTTATTAGATGTGAGACTTCAGATGGACCTGGGCATGGAGGCTAGCCTCTCATGTACTACACCCCTGGTGTGGGCTAGCCTGTGATCCCAGGAGGAGAGACCAATGGAGCAGAGCCAGGTTGCCCCAGACAAGGCTAGCCTGTGTCAGTGGACAGTCAGCCGACCGACAGATGCATGAGCAGGCCCAGCAGAGATCAGCCAAATGAAGTCTCATGACTCTGGAGCTGTTATGACAGATGATGGTTATTTTAAGTCACTGAGTTTTGGGGTGGCTTCTTACACAGCAATAACTCACTGATGCATTCTGTGATAACGTGATTGGCTGTTTACCTGTCTCCTTCCCACAAAGACTCTACACTTCTCATAGACAGGGATACAGTCTTTTTTTTTTTTATCCTCACCCAAGGACATTTTGCATTTGTCTTCAGACAGAGCAGGAGGGGGAAAGGGAGGAAGACAGAGAGAGAAACATCGATGTGAGAGAGACACATTGACTGGCTGCCACCCACACGACCCCAACCGAGGCCGGGGACAAACTGCAACCGAGGTACGTGCCCTTAGCGGGAACCGAACCCGGGTCTCTCTGGACTGCAGGCCGACGCTCTAACCGCTCGGCCAGGGCTGCAGTCTTAACCTCTCCATGTTCCTAGGGTCCAGCACAGTCCTGGCTCACCGGGGGCCTCAGGTAAGCAGAGGTATGGTACCAGCATGGGTTGGGAGCAGTGGCATGCTGCTGGCCGTGGGGACAGGAAGGCTCACCAGATAACACTGTGTACTTTAGGGCCTCCTGCGCCACCATGTTTGCAAGCCCACTGAGGATGGTCTCCAGGGCGTTGCCGAGCTCCATCAGGTACTTGGCCTCCCAGGCGAGGCAGTACTGTTCGCGGCTGCGTGCCAGGGCAGCCCACGGAGCGCTGAAGGTGCCTGCGGAGGACACAGGTAGGTGGGGTCTCTCCTGTCTTTGCTAGAGGATGCCCCACCCCACTTTCCCAGACAGGGGACCACTCACCCTTAGGGAGAGACAACAAGAGGCCCACCCCTGCCAATGAGTGGCAGCTGTTGGCACCTAGACGGAGCATGGCACCACCCTGTGAGTCAGCAGGCTGGGGGTCGAGTCCCAGCTCCTGCATTCATTCACAGATGGGTGACCTTGGCACATGGCTCTACCACCCTGAGCCTCCCTTTGCTTATCTGTAAAGTGGGGAGATTAACATGTACCTCCCTTCACAGAGTCATTTTCTGTCACCCTGCATTTAATTCTGGCATCAGGCTGCTGAGGACATACAATGGGAACACACAAGGGGACAAGCAGCTGGCTCTGAGTCAGCATCATCTCATTCCACAACCCTGCCTGGCAGCGTCTGGAAGTTTGGGGCAGAGGGATCTGAGCCCAGCTCTGCCATGATCTCGCTGGCTCACCCACTTTTTCTGAGCCTCGAGGGGCGATGCCAGCACCTCCAAGGTCAAGCAAGAAAGTATAACCGTGACTGTCTGCCTCCCCCTCCCTCCCTCCTGGCCTTCTCCAGGTGACACTCAGGCCCTCGGTGACCTGGGCTTCTCCTTGCTTTCTTCCGTGTCATTGAGAAGAGCCGTGGCCACCACCCTTGGATCCCGGAGCTCTGGGAGGCAGGAGGCTCTGGGCACGTGTGTCTGGTTGTGTGCTCTGGGTTTCCTGGCCCACCCTGATCTCCCTCTGAATGATGAGCTGTTGGCTGAGCCTCACACTGGGTACTTGCAAACGTGAGCCAGGCAGTGAGCACACCTTGGCGTGAGCCCTCAATGCCACCCTGGTGGAAAACACACGTGTGGGTTACAGCAGCAAAGGGAACTAGGTTTGTGGAATGCCAATTAGAAACCAGGTGCCTTCTGTACATTATCTTGTTTAATTTAATCTTTGTAAGGACCTTGAAAGGCAGGAATAATTTGTTCCACTTTACAAATGAAACAGCTGAGGCACAGAGAGGTTCAGTCATTTGCTTGAGGTCACACAGCCAAGGCATACTGATCTCTCACCTATGTGCTTAAGTCCTTTGCTATCTTCCACTTGCTCTCACGATAAATGCGAACTCCTCGCCTCACATGATCCTGCGTGATCTGATCTGGCCCTGCCCACAGCTCCCTGCTCTAGCATCCTGTGCTCCTTTTGGTTCTTTTGCACCACTGGGCCTTTGTACATGCTTCCCCTTTGCTTGGTAGACACCTTGCTCCTTCTCTACCCAGCTAATTCCCAGCCAGTCCTTAGCCTGAATGTCGCTTTCTCTAGGAAACTTTCCCTCATTCTGCAGAAATAACTCTGTGCTCCCCCTATTGTGTGATCCATAAAGCTTCCCTGCAATTGCTTGCTTAATGGCCTGTCTTCTGCCTCAGACCAGGTGTTCCCAGGTGTTTAGAGGCCGTGACTGGGCTGCTCACCACTAAATTCCTAGGGTCTGGCTCAGTGTCTGGCACATGGTGTGTATAGTACTCTATACATATTGCTGAATGGATGGATTGATGGGTGGATGGGTGGGTGAATGGATGGATGTATAGACAGATAGATGAAGAGTAAGATGCATAGATAGTTGGATGGATGAATGATGGATGGATGATGGATGGATGGATGTGTAGATAGTTGGGTGGGTGGTTGAATGGATAGATAGTCGGATGAATGGAGGATAGATGGATGGATGATGAATGGATGGATGGATGATGGATGGATGGATGTGTAGATAGTTGGGTGGGTGGTTGAATGGATAGATAGTTGGATGAATGGAGGATAGATGGATGGATGAGTAGACAGATGTTGGATGAAGTCTCCTCACTTCTCTAAGCCTCAGTTTCCTCCTCTGCAAAATGGGGTTCCCCTACCCACCCTCTAAAGACATACACAGGCAAGAGCCTAGGCTAGGGTCTGGCCCACAGCAGCAGGCCCAGCTCAGCCAGCATCTACCCTCCCTCTGCATCCTTGCCCACTCCACCCTGGTCCTCACGGTATTTGCCGGACGCCAACCACCCCGTGATGGCGATGGTGATGTGTAGCTGCCTGCCTTCCGTCAGAGGCAGAAAGGTGAACTCCTCAATGGCCCCAACACGCTTCTTCATCTTATATCCTAGAGACGCAGACACAGAAATGAGAATGGAGGTGACTAGGGACCCCAGGGAATGTTAGTGAGAGTGGCTTGCTGTGCTTGCAACTCACACGGTGAGCACTGACTGTGTTCAACCCCTAAGGTAGCTGCTATTATTGTCCCCAGTTACAGATGAGGGTAAGAGGCTTCCAGAGGCTGGCCAGCCCCCGACTGGCAGAGCTGGGGTTAGGACTCAGAGCCCAGGCTCATAACCACCACTCTGCCCTGACTCAGTCGGTTCTATGTAGTTTTTCCTGCCTACAAACTTCAGGGGTACAACACACTCCTTTCAGTAAAAGTGGATCACACTGACCAAGATTCTCAACGTGGGAAGTGACCCCCAACTTGAGGAGCAGAACAGGAATCTGGGGGGCTGCTGACACATGACTTGGGAAAACTCCCCGACGAGATGCTGGTAAATAAAGGGCAGCCATGTGCTTCTTACATGAGGAAGCCCAAGCATCTCTGAGGAGGCCTGTCCGGAAACTTACTAAATAGTGACAAGCAGGTCCAATGAGACCCTTCTCAGGAAATCTACACAAGGTGCAGTTCTCTGTGAAGCCTGCTGCAAGTTCTGGCAGTGCTGGGACCCAGCAGGAGAATGCCATGTGGTCCTGGGCCATCTCCTATGGAGCCATCACCGGGTGCGTCCTTCAGGAGCTGGGCCACCCTGGCCGAGGCCCTCAAGCCCACCGCTCCCCTCGAACCTGACCTGTCAGGCTAGCTCCAGCTGCACCGAACAGCGAGGTCATGACAGCTATGCCGGCCACTGAGCCCAGAGCCGCTGCGCCAGCACTGCCAATGATTGTCGCGGCCCCGGCGGCCACCAGAGGGGCAGCTAGGCCCCCGGTCACACCTGCAAAGAAGCAGAAAGCAGGGTAAAGGTGGGAGTGAGGATGTGGCCTGCTGGGTTCTTCTCCCATCAGCTGCTCACTGCCTTCCATGGAGGCTTCTAACACCAATGGGTATACTGATGGAGCACCTACCCCGTGCCCAGGGCACCTCCCGGCTGATCGCCCGCCCTCTCCACGCCCAGCCTGACGTCATCCGTCAGTCACTCTGCCCTGCACTGACCCACCTGCCACCATCTCACCCTGAGCTGGCCTTACCGATCACTGTCCCGCCTCCGACGGTTGCCAGGCCTATCAGCAGATAGCGCTTCCATTTCCTCCGGTTTTCTCTCTTCTTCCTGGACGCCTCGGCCGTTCTGGGGGAGAAGAGGTTAGTCTTTAGGGTTGGCTGTGCCTGGAACCCCTTGAGACCCCCCCTGCCTCACAAACCCCCAAACTGGGATCAGTGCTGGGTACTCTGTCTTTCAGAGAAACTACCAAAGTCACCCTGGGCCCATCGATGCTTTTAAAAAGCTGAAAACATTCTAAAACCCAGCTGGGGATTCCCAGTGTGTGGGATGCACTACTTACCCAAAGGATCCATCCTAACAGGGTTGCAATTTGAATGAGGAAAAGACAAAAAGATAACAATAATAGTAAAAGAAGCACAGAAATATCTTTTAACAGATGGACCCAGACGAGGACCGAATAGAATCGCAGACTCCATCGCCTCCCCCCTTCCTTCCCTTCCCTTCGACATCTGAGCTCGCCTCCCTCTGGGATATTGGGAAACCAACTTCCTACAGAATAATCATTTCAAAGATGGTTAGGGAAATGTCCGCCCAAGACCCTGGCCTTGGGGCAACAGCTAGCCCCTTCAGACGGGAAATGTAGAAGCTGGGAAGTGCAGCAGGAGGGAGGCATTTGGAGTGGATCGGGTTGGTGAGTCCTGAGCCTCAGCGCTGTGAGTTCTCAGGAGCGTCACTGAGCCCCGCTTTCCTGTGGGACACCCAGTCCTCAGCGCTCTGGGACAATAAGGAGCAGGCCCGAGGGCAGGTCGGGGCGTCATTATGAGCTCGAACTCTGAAGGGAAGTTGGAGTTCGGACAGCTCTGTGCAGAGCGATCGTAGATGGTGATGAAAGAAGAGTGGTTAATATTTACTAAGGAATTCCTGCACGCTAGCCACCATGCTGTATACTCCACGTGGTTTATGTATCGGAGCAGCAGTGTTGTTATGGTCCCCATGTCCCCGTGTCGGGGCTAGGAGTGCCCGCCTCCCGAGGGCCAGGGCTAGGAGTGCCCGCCTCCCGAGGGCCAGGGCTAGGAGTGCCCGCCTCCCGAGGGCCAGGGCTAGGAGTGCCCGCCTCCCGAGGGCCAGGGCTAGGAGTGCCCGCCTCCCGAGGGCCAGGGCTAGGAGTGCCCGACTCCCGAGGGCCAAGGCTAGGAGTGCCCGCCTCCTGAGGGCCAGGGCTAGGAGTACCCGCCTCCTGAGGGCCCAGGGCTAGGAGTACCCGCCTCCTGAGGGTCAGGGCTAGGAGTGCTCGCCTCCCGAGGGCCAGGGCTAGGAGTGCCCGCCTCCTGAGGGCCTGTCGGGATCCTAGAAGGAGTCTGTCAAGCATGTGGCCCATGGCACACTGCAGGTGGTGACAAACAGTGTCTCCTGCCTCTCCCCCAGCCTCAATGTGCTCTTTTGTAAAATGGAGAAAATGGTCCGGCCGGTGTGGCTCAGTGGTTGAGCATCGACCCATGCACCAAGAGGTCGCCTGTTCGATTCCCGGTCAGGGCACATGCCCAGGTTGTGGGCCCGATCCCCAGTGGGGGGCATGCAGGAGGCGGCCAGTCGATGTTCTCTCTCATTGATGTTTCTATCTCTCTCTCCCTCTCCCTTCCTCTCTCTCTAAAATCAATAAAGGGAAAATAAATAAATAAATAAAATGGAGATAATAATATCTATCTCTTAAGGTAGTTGGTTTGTAAAGATTAAATTCATGCCCTGGCTGGTTTGGCTTAGCGGTTAGAGCGTTGGCCCGCAGAGCAGTGAGTCCTGGGTTCAATTCAGGTCAAGGGCACGTACCTCGGTTGCCGTTAGTCCCCGGCCCTGGTCGGTCGTGCAGGAGGCAACCGGTCGATGTGGCCCTATCACGCTGATGTTTTTCTCTGTCTCTCTCTCTCTCCCTCCCACTCTATCTGATCTTAAGTGGAAAAAATATCCTCGAGTGAGGATCAAAAACAAACAAAAAAAGATTAAATTCATTCCTTCACCCATTCAATCCCCACACTTTGGCTGAAAGTGGACCATGTGGGGGCTTTCTGGGTGCCACGGATCGGGGAGCAGAGCAAGGCGGTATGGACCAATACCTATTTCCTTCCCATCTTTTCCCTCACAAACCGCTCACGATGGGCATCATTCTCAGGCATCAAAAAGAAACGGGACCTGAGCTGGGCACGTGGGGATCTGCTCTGCTTTCTGGTGTTTTGCTGGCTCACCTCACCCAACTTTTGTCCTAAGCAGCTCCTGGGTATACAACACAGCACTTCTCAGACGCTTCACTGCAGAGAAGCGCAAAGCAAGGATGGCAATCTCTGTGCCCATCACAGGGGCTGGTTGTCCCTGCATGAAATCCACCAGACGTGTGGGATGAGGCTGAACCGCACATCTAGCAAAGTGGCAGGTGGATGGCGAGTGAGAGCCTCGGTCTGAGGTCAGGACTCAGACCCCGTAAGCACAGGCTTGAGCCCTTCCTGTGCGGTGGTGCCAGCGTATCACAGTCACCAACTCCTCAGTGAGCCCTCCCTGCCCTGGTCCTCCCCGTGGAAAGATTCCACGTCCCTGCCCTGTTGAACCGAATGGGCCCGTGACCTGCTTTAGCCCATGACATGTAGGTGTGTATGTACCACTTCCGGCAAAGTCTTTAAGAGTCAGTGCAGGAGACTGGTAAGTTTCCTTTCACTTAGCTCTAAGACCAGCCATGTTCCAGGTAGAGGTCACTCTGTCAGCCTGGGGCCCAGAATCCAGACAGTGTGGACTAAAGCCACAGCCCATCTGCAGTGGGCGTGTCGTATGAACAAGAAACGCACCTGTGTGGCCGTAAGTCACTGAGATTTGGAGGTCATCTGTTACTGCAGCAAACGACCATCCTAATGGATAGAGCCACATACTAGCTTGGTGACTATGCACGAATTACCAGTCCTGCCTGAGCGTCCTCATCCAACAGGTGGGGATAACACCAGTGCTTAATTCCCAGGGGTGGTGTGAGAGCTCTGGGCAGTAGTCCACACACAACACTGGCACATGGCAATCTGCGTTTGTTGCTATTATCATTTCGTTCATTATTACGATCATTTCCTCCTAAACACGGGAGATAAACTTTGGCCCTTAATTGCAAACAGAAAGGCTGCAAACCAGTTGCTTTGGGCAGAGTTCAAGGCCCGAGGAAAAAGTCGAGTTGCTGAGGATGTACAGTGGGAACATTCAAGTCCCGGGGACCTCACGGGGACATGCCGCTGGCTCTGCGAGTCAGTAGCATCACCTCATTCCACAGACCCTGCCTGGGAAGGCCTGGAAGTTTGCGGCAGAGGTATCTGAGCCCGGCTCTGCCATGATCTCGCTGGCTCACCCACTTTTTCTGAGCCTCAGTTTTCTCACTGGGGAGTGTCAGTGGAAGGATGATGACAGTATCAACACAGTGACCAAGGTCAGGCTCCCTCTCCCTCCCTCCTGCCTCCCTCTGCCCTGAGAATAGAGTCACCTCTCCTCCATGACACTCAGGCCCTTCATGACTTGCCTGCCTCCTTCACAGGCTCACGGCTCATCACTTAAAAAAAAAAATTATTATTTTAAAATTTAAGTATAGTTGGTATACAATCTTACATGGGTTGTGTCAGTTTTAGGTACACCATCTCGTGATTTGACACGTTTATAGCTTACAACGTGATCACCCCACTGATTCTAGTGATCATTGGCCACTGTGCAAACTTATCACAATATCATTGACTGTGTTCCCTTTCTCCTTTCCACCCCTCCCCCACCCCTTCCCTTCGGGTCACCATCCCTTTGGTCTCTGTTTTTATGAGTCTGTTTCTGTGTTGTTTGGTTGCTCATCATCTCTGAACTTACACTTTGCCCTCCAGGGACACTGGCCTCCTGCAGGCACACCGCCTGTGCCTCGTACTGTGCGCCTGCTGGCGATCCGTTGCCAAGGAACGTCTCACCTTCCCTTGTCTGGCTAAACATTACTCATCACTCAAGAGTCACCTCCTCCAGGAAGCCTGCCCAAGCCCCAAGGTTCCTTAGCTGCTCTGGCTCTGGGCCCTCTAACCCTCCAGGTGGTATTAGCCTGGAGTCCAAGACCATTGATTTTCAGAGGGTGGTCTCTGGATCAACTGCACCAGAATCTCCAGGGGGTGGCTGTTACAAGTGCAGCTTCCTGGGCCGACGCTCTGGGCGCGAGGGCGAGGAAACTCCCTGTAACAAGCTCTCCAGGGACCTGCTGTAGCTCAAGTTTGAGAACCGCAGGGCCAAAGGTTCAGGACATAGGCCGAGCCTTTCCTGCACCCCTCCCCGCCCCGCAGCTGGCCCTGGGGTTGGGACGTGAAGGATGCTCAGAAAATCTCTTGGACAGAGCCGAGTCATTCTGACCAGGACTGACCATGAACGTCTTGCTGCAGGAATCTATTCCCCCACTCGCTGTCCACATCTGTGAGAGCCAGAGTGGCGTGCGACAGAGGACAGGCCAGTCACCGTCGAGAATGAGATCTGGTTGCAATGGCTACGTGTGGGCCAGGAGGGTACTGCAAATATGGGGGGAACACTCTGTAAAGTTTATGATCGTCTAACCACTGTCCTGTACCCCTGAAACTAACACAAAATAATATTTCAAGTCAACTGTAATTTAAATAAATAAACATTATTTAATTATTTATTATTATTTTTAATCCTCACCCGAGGATACTTTTCTATTTTATCTTCAGATAGAGTGGGAGGGAGGGAGAGAGAGAGAAACATCGATGTGAGAGGGATACATTGACTGGTTGCCTCCTGCACAACCCTGACCAGGGCCGGGGACGAACCGCAACCAAGGTATGTGCCCTTGACCGGAATTGAACCCGCGACTCTTTGATCCGCAGGCCGACGCTCTAACCACTGAGCCAAGCCAGCTAGGGCTAAATAAAAATTATTTAAAAAAGAATGTAATTCTGGGATATTAGAACAATCTGAATGTTATGACATTTTAATGATTACTACAGATGTATTTTTAAGAACATGGTCAAATTTGGGAGCGGGCGCCCTTGACATTTCTCAGCACCGTCTGCTTCTGGATTGTCCCGCAGTGACATCCACGCATCTGTGACACTAGACGTGTGATCAGCTGAGTTTATGGAGGGGAAATGCATAGCCTCAAGGGAAGAAAATAACTAAAAAGTAAATACAGTTCTTGAGGCTGTTTTTAAAAAAATTTTTTTTCTTTATTGATTTTAGAGAGAGAGGGGAAAGGAGAGGGAGAGAGACAGAAACATCGATGAGAGAGAACACTGACTGACCGCCTCCTGCATGCCCCCCACTGGGGATCGAGCCCACAACCTGGGCATGTGCCCTGACCAGGAATCGAACCAGCGACCTCCTGGTGCATGGGTCGATGCTCAACCACTGAGCCACACCGGCTGGGCTTGAGGCTGTTTTTAAAGGTATGGATGTTAGTGTACTGAATCCACTTTACAAAGATTAGATGGACCATATACTAGTCTCTAGTATTCTGCTTTGTATTATTATTTAAATGTTTATAAACATTTGCTGAATCCAAAAGAATACAATATTTTCCCTAAAGTTATTTAGCTAAGGCACCTTCTCTTCATGTTCACCTGAATTGCCAATCTTTTTCCTTATTTATTACGTACTTGACCGTTCTCAATAACTGTTTTGTACATAAAACAAAGAGGTTTGCCATCATCACTAATAATCACAGCTTTTTATTCCTGCTATTACTTCAGTTGTCTGAATGGCAACATCTAAACCACAAGAGAAGACAAAGTTACATCAACGATGTGTCTGTCTTATATTTGGAGATGAGAATTCAGAGCACGAATCTCAGTTCAGACGAAGCCCTGCTCCTGTTACCGACTTTGCCGGTTGGTTAGATACCATGGCAATCTATGCCATCCCGCTGGCTGGCCACACTCCTGTTCTGGAATGCTGGAAATGACCTGGGTTGGCGTTCCATGTCAGCCTTCCAAAGACCACGTCGGAGCCTACATGCAGATCTGGGCCAAATCCCAGGCTCGAGTCACAGACACGTAGCGAGGAATAAGGGGTCACACTGCCCATCTCGTGCTCCCACAAATCAGCATCACTTCCTGCCATCTTCTTTCCCTGAGAGGGTGTTCCCCACCCTGTCATCCTCACCCCGCCCTCTTCCTTGTCTTAATCACCTTCAGATAGACAGGGACAGCTTATCTCTGGACATCAAGGGCCACTTCCCTAGTGAAAGCTTAGAAAGTCCATAAAGAACTATCTTTACTGCTTTCTTCAGAATTAAGAAGGGAACCTGGGCTGGCCGCATGCCTTGAGAGAGGCGGTAAGTGACGTGCAGACTGATATGGTGGTTGAATTGGACAGTGCCCTGACCAGCTGGGTGGCCTTGGGTGAGTGACATGACTCTCCTGACTTGCTGTTTCTTCTCCTGTGAACCCCCCAGGAGACTGTTATGAACACCAAACGAGCTGACATCTTGTGCCTACACCTCGATAAAAGTTAGATGCTGGCAATGTTATGATGACGTGACCAGTGTCAACCCGCAGCAGGGCATTACCCAATGTTTGCTGAGATCTACTATGTGCCAGGCTCTGTTCCAAGCTTTTGCTATGTATGCATTAGTTTAATCCTCATAACCATCTAACGATGAAGACACTACCATTATCCCCACGTCAGAGACGAAGAAACGGAGGCACAGAGGCGTGAAGTCACCAAACAAGTCGGGGAAGCTTGGATGTCTTCAGGGCTCAGATGGGGACCCAAGAACAGAAAGGAGGTGCATCACACCCTGAGCCCCTGCTGCAAAGGATCACCTTGGAGTGCCAAGTGATAGGCTCACCTTGCAGAAACTCAAAACCTTAGAGTTAAAAGAAACCTACGTATAACCCGATCCGCTGCTCGTGTAGGCGAGAAAGCTGGTGCTGGTGCCCAGACAGGGAAAGCAGCGTGTCTGGGGCCACACAGAGACTGGAAGCAGAATCACACTGAGAACCAGGCTGAGCACTTGCTATGCGTTTCCTGTTTTTTTCTTCTTTTTTTTTTAATGGATTCTTTTTCTTTTTTTAAATGGACTCTTCCAGAGACCACAGATAGAACCCGAGAGGTCTCCAAAGTCCCTAACGTTGAATTTAAAAGTTGCACACATGGAGTATTTTTCTGAGGAAAGGGCTCATATACAGTAACAGCAATGAAACAGACACTATAGCAAATAATGATATTTATCAGCTAGTTACTCTGTACAAGGCCTGGTCCAAGCACTTTACATGTATGAACTCATTGGAGCCCCAGAAGAACCCTGTGAGCAGGGTGCTATTATTATCCCCATTTTGCAGGTGAGGAAACTGAGGCCCAGAGAAGTGAATGAACTTGTCCAAGGTCACCTGGTCGCTAAGTGGCAGAGCTGGGCCCTGTTGGAACTTCTGTTTCTACATGTTCCCTGATCTGATTACTGGTATTATCAGAACAAATCCTCTGGGTGACATGTTTCTCTCTGACGATAAGCTTTGCAAATCATAGCCGAGACTTTCCTTCATGTCAAGGCACATAAGAGCCTACAGATGTCCAACACATCCGAAATCTGGGCAGCCCCTGTGATGGTGGTAACTGACCTGGGTCCAGGTGTTCTCTATTGGCATAGCTCTGGGAGTCAAAACAAGTCTGTTTTCAGGTTATTTCAACAGACCAAGCGTCCTCCTTTCTCAATGAAACCAAATCTCCCTTTGCCCTCCAAACCCTGGCAGGAGGGCAGCTCCAGTTCTGGACTTGGCTTCAGAGCTAAATTCCCAGCTGGGCTGAGCTGGCACAACCTGGCTGCTCCAAGACAGTCATCGCGGCCGCACAAAACCCAAGGCTGGGAGACGTGCCTGGTGCAAGGAGCCCGCAATTAGGCTGTGACTGGACCGACTGATTGTTCTGGGATTAGATTCTGTGCAAGGTGTTTAGCAAAGAGCTGAGCTCTGGCCAAGCTGCCAGGATAATATCCCTCTACACACTCCCGCCAGTGCATAGTTAGCAAAGCGGCTCTACAGCTGCTGGGTCCTGGGGCACTTGGGGGAAGGGAAGGACTCGGACCTACCGGCCACTTGCTCATGCCAGCCCTGGGTCAAGCACCTTATTGTGTGGTTGCATTCATTTTTCACACCCACCCTGGGAGTATGCCATCCTTGTTCCCCTTTTACAGATAAGAATATTGTGGCTGCCTTGGCCAGTGTGGCTCAGTTGGTTGGGTGTCTTCCTGTATACTGAACGGCTGCCAGTTCGATTCCCAGTCAGGGCACATGCTGGGGTTGCAGGCTCAATGCCCAGTAGGGGGCGAGGCAGTCAATTGATGTTTCTCTCTCATTGATGTTTCTCTGTCTCTCTTCCTCTCCCTTCCTCCCTCTCTAAAAATCAATTTAAAAAATTAAAAAAAAAAAAAAAAAAAGAGTAGTGTGGTTTAGAGAAGGGAGGGTACCTGCCCAAGGTAAAAAAAGCAGATGGATGTCAGAGGTGAGATTTGAACCCAGGCCACTCCAGCTCATGGACAAGAACCTGATATGAAGTGGGGTGTTGGGGCCACAGAATGTTAGAAGTTACAAGCCCTTAGCAATCATCCAGTCAATCTCCTCTTCTTAGAAATGGGGACTGGGGCCCAGAGAGGGGAAGAGACTTGCTAAAGGACACACAGCAAGTCCGGGCTGCTGTGGGACTCTCCGTGCACCGCCTCTTAATGGAGGGAGGGGACAGAGGGGGCTGTTATCTGAAAAGCGCACTCAAGGGGCAGTTTTCGATTCCCGGCAGACGGGCCGGGGTCTCAGGGCTCACTTACTCAGATTCCTCCTCTTTGCTGTCCTTCAGGCTCTCCAGGAACGTCTCTTCCAGGAGATCCAGCTCCCCGGAGGGCACTCCGAGGAGGGCGGTCATGTGGCAGATGAGGACTCGGGCCCGCGCATCATAGCGCCCTCGGAAGAGACAAACAGCGGCAGGGGGTCAGTTTGCCTTTAAGAACAGAGATGCTAACAGCAGAGTAACGGATAAAACCCAGACCCTGGAAACATTAAACCCACGGCCACGCGGGAATCAGTCCGTTCAACAACAGCGCAGCTTCCCGGGCGGAACACTGCGCAGCTACTGAAAATATCCATCCAGAACGAGGTAGTCTTTTCTCACCAAATTAGCAAAGATCAGCTGTGGTTGCTTTCAGATCTCAAAGCTGTGAAGGCGGCGGCGAAGACGGGTGCTCAGGGGGCAGTGTGTGCTGATGTGAACCCTCTGGGGGGCGGTGTGACCATGTTCCTATCTAAAACTTTAAAAATGTACACCCCTCTCCCCAAATCATAGGGCCAGAAAGCCGAATGGTGGCTATGGGGGGATGGGAAGGGGGATGCGGAGTTAGTGTTTCATGGGGACAGAGGTTCGGTTTTGCGAGATGAAGAGCTCTGTGGGTGGGTGGTGGTGACGGTTCACCACAGTGCGAATGTACCTGACGCCACCGCCCTGTACACGGAAAAATGGGTAAGGTGTTAGGTTTTTTTTTTTTATCCTCACCTGAGGACATTTTTGCATGTATCTTCAGCTAGAGCAGGAGGGAGAGAGGGAGGAAGACAGAGAGAGAAACATCGACGTGAGAGAGACACATCAAGTGGCTGCCACCCACACGACCCCAACCGGGGCCGGGGACAAACTGCAACCGAGGTATGTGCCCTTAGCGGGAACCGAACCCGGGTCTCTCTGGTCCACAGGCTGACTGACGCTCTAACCGCTGAGCCAAACCGGCCAGGGCTAAGGTGCTAGTTTTTATGTTAGATGTATTTTTACCACAATAAAAAAAACATGGGGGAATGATGTGGACCCTCTTTGGCCCAGGAACTCCATTTCAAGAATTCTGATCTTCAGAAAATCCTAAATATAGAGAATAGTATACAAAGGCCTTGCTGTGGCATTTACAACAGGGAGTGACAGTCTGCAGACTCCTAATGGCAGGGGTTACATAAGTAACGACAGCACATCCGCCCAGTGGAAAACTACAAAGCCATCAAAAATGATTCCTAAGAGCCCTGGCTGGTTTGGCTCAGCAGTTAGAGCGTCAGCCGGAGGACCTATGAGTCGTGGGTTCAATTCCGGTCAAGGGCACGTACCTTGGTTGTGGTTTGTTCCCGGCCCTGGTTGGGGAGGCAGCCACTTGATGTGTCCTTTTCATGTCAATGTTTCTCTCTCTCTCTCTTCCTCTCTCTCCCTCCCACTCTATCTGAACAAAAATCAAAAAATGTCCTCAGGTGAGGATTTAAAAAAAAAAGATTCCTAAGAAAAGCTTGCAGTAACTGGAAAGAAATGCATTATGTAATGAAACAAATTTTAAAAAATGGATAGATTTGCCCTGGTTGGTTTGGCTCAGCGGTTAGAGCGTCAGCCTGTGGACCAGAGAGTCCCGGGTTCAGTTCCCGCTAAGGGCATGTACCTCGGTTGCAGTTTGTCCCCGGCCCGGTTGGGGTCGTGTGGGTGGCAACCACTCGATGTGTCTCTCTCACATCCATGTTTCTCTCTCTGTCTTCCCCCCTCTGTCCCTCCTGCTCTGTCTGAAGATACATGCAAAAATGTCCTCCCGTGAGGATTAAAAAAAAAAAAAGGACAGATTTATTTGATAATATGCCACAGATAAGAAAAACAAATAAGAAAAACAAACAAAACAAAATAAAACAAAAAACACTGCATAGGACCAAAGGAGAAGGACATATGTTAAAAATTGGAGATTTTTTTTTGGCCTTTACAAAATTATCCATAATGATTCTGGGTTAGTTTTATAACTGGAAAAATTAATCTGTCAAAATCTAACTAAAGGTGGTCTGTCCCAGCTCTGAAGCCTGTAAGAACACGTCAGTATCTGGTTCATAAGGAGGGGGGGCTGAAAGGGGTCAAGTGGCCCAGCCCTGTGTAAGGGGTCAGTCTTCAGGCAGCACAAGGACAGGGTCCCGTGCACGTGCCCTGTTCTTCACTGCTGATTGCATCCCCAGCCTCAGCTGTTAGACCGCATCCCACCCCCAGATGACGGGCCTTGCGTGGCATAAGGACCCTTCTGGCTCTCCTCTTGGGTGCGTAGCCTTAGGACACTACATCACCCAGCACCCACGCCAGAGACCAGGAACACCCACGGATCCCCTCCCTGCCCCCTCACACCCCAAGTCTCCGAGTCTTATGGACTCTATCTGCAAACATCTCTACTGCATCCATTTCACTTCTTCCCATCCCCCGCCTGGCCTGCCCCAAGCACATCTTCACTGGTCCCCCCACCTCCATCTGCCCACAGGATCCGGTCCATGCCCTGTAGCCTGGCCTGTGGGGGTCATCTCCCACCCACTCCCACGCCAGGCTGTGTGCCTCTGACTGTGGGTCTTCAGGGAGCCCCTCACCATGCAGGGGGAGGTCTCTGTGCCTCCTGTGCCCAAGGCAATGGTTCTCGAATTGGTCAGTGTTCGTTTGAACCCCTCCCCTGCTCTTTCCATCTGAGGATCACTTTGCCCCTCTGAAACGTTTTCTGATAGTAACTGTAAATCATTACAGTTGTGCTCCATGCAGAGGAAGCTGATGAGTATCCTATGGCTGCATAACAAATTACTAGACTTAGTGTCTTAAGAAATACAAATTTATTATCTTGCAGTTCTGGAGCCAGAGATCCTAAAATCAAGGTGTCGGCAGAGCCGGCTCCTTCTGGAGGGAGAATCTGTTTTCTTACCTTTCCCAGCCTTCAGGGTCGCCTGCATTCCTTGACGTGTGGCCTCGTCCTCCAATCTCTCCAACCTCTGCTTCCATCATCCCATCTCCTACCCTGACTTAGATCCTCCTGCCTCCCTCTTAAACACCCCGTGACTAGACGGGGCCCACCCGATATCCAGGATAACCTCCCATCTCAAGATCCTTAACTTACTCACAGCTGTGAAGCCCCTTTTGCCATGTAGGGTGACATATTCACCGGTTCCAGGCATTAAGACATGGACATCTTTGGGGGAGGAGGGGTTATTCTGTCCACCACTTAAGCCTTGAACTTCTAGTTCCCCCCAAGTTCCCCCCATCACCTCCTCTCTGAACTGCCTCGGGAGCACTGGTTCCTTGGGGTCCACCGTCCCTCACGCAGGCCTCTCTCTCACTCTCACTCCATTTTATTGTTACTCGGCAGCATCTCCAAGCCCTCCACACGTAAGAGCTCAAACAGTGTTTCTTCAATGAAGGAATGAATGAACCAACTCTTCACATCTTTAGGTCAACTTCCCTGTGATTCCAGTATGAAGACGGGCTTCCAAATTGGGTATTTCTGACGCCGAGGGGAAGCCACAAGGACTCAGGATCCAGTACTCAGCACCCACCTGTGCAGGCGTGTGAAGATGTGCGTTGTCTAAAATGCAAATTCCCCAATCCCAAGGAACATCAGCATTATCTGAGAAGGTTGTCCAAAAAAAAAAAAGGGCTCCGCCCGGCTGGTGTGGCTCAGTGGTTGACCGTCGACCCATGCGCCAAGAGGTCGCTGGTTCGATTCCCGGTCAGGGCACATGCCCAGGTTGTGGGCCCGATCCCCACTGGGGGGCATGCAGGAGGCTGTCAACTGCTGTTCTCTCTCATCAATGTTTCTGTCTTTCTCTCCCTCTCTCCTTCCTTTCTCTCTAATATCAATAAAGAAAAAAATTTTTTTAAAGGGCTCTTTTTTTTTTTTACCCTGAAGGGCATATGGGACCCTCCTTTCCCTGGGCTCAGGCCTCCCAGCTCTCTCTCTACCTGCCTCCTCTCCCCCACTGCTTCTCGGGGCAGGAGGGTGACTTATAGACTGGGTCCCGTCTGATAGGCTCTTCTCTCTAGGACCCGCCAGCCCGCCCACCCCCAGGCAGCGAGCTTGGCAGGGCAGGGAGGTCCCCTGGGGGGGACATGTCAGCACACCCCACCACCAAACTGCCGCCGTGTTCTCCGGTCATCAGCTGACGCTGCAGCTCCATCTACCTCCCTCCTTTGAAACCTCTCAGCTGGTTCCAGTCCGGTGGGGACAAGAGGACCCAATGAGTGGCACCTCCAGGAGATTCTGTGTGTCTGGGACGGTACCCGGGAATCCATCTCTGACCATGCACAGCCAAGGATGAGAACCACTGGTCTGGAGGACCAGATCGCGGTCACTCCCGGTTCTCCTCTGGGTCCGTCTCCTCCCCAAGCCCAGAAACGTCTCCACGCCTGAGATAGGACTCCAGTCAGGGCTCCTGGCACCCTGCTCTCTTCTTCCCCTGGAGATAATGCAGACCTGAAATCTGTCACGACTAGAACCACATCCAAACCCTGCCATGACCTAGGAGGCCCCCGGCCGACTCCCTGACCTTCCCTTCTAGAATGTTCCTTCCACAGAGCCTTTGCAATGGCTGTTTCCACTACCTGGAAGGCTCACTCCTCATAGCTTCACATGGGGCTCCCCCTCCCCATCCAGGTCTCTGCTCAAACGTCTCCCACCCAGAGGGGCCTCCCGACACCCCCACCCCACGACTCTCTCTCCCTTCTCACAGCAGTTTATTTCTCACAGAACTCACCCCTCTATCATACTCATGTGTGTCTGTCTCTCCCTCTGAGCTAGAAACTTTATCAGGGTCATCTTTTTCACTGCTCTGTCCCCGGTCCTTAGAACAGCGCCCGCCACAAAGGATAAATGTTCCCATGATGTGACAGACCTGGGTGGGAATCCTATGTGTGCGTCTGACCTTGGGCAAATGGCTCATCCTTACTCAGGTGAAAGATGGAAACAAAGAGTCATCACACACAGTTTCCACCAGAGGACTTCTGGTCTACGACGGGCCCCAGTAAATGTCACGGAATTGGTCTCCTCTGCTGGGTGTCTGCGAGGCTGGGCAATATGACACTAGTGTAGCAGTGGCTAGCCTTCAACATGACGCAGCTCCCCAAGTTCTGAAGTCTGAGGTTTCAGCTTCTGCAAAGTAAGCTAGCTCGTCCTTGAACCAGGCCCTCAGAGCGAGCTCTGGTCTAGCAGCATCCGCCCAGCCGGCCTCGGCGGCCCCCTAGATGTGGGACTGTCTACGTGCTGGGGAACAGAGAACTGCATGTTGTATCTTGGGGTTACTAGGCCAATTAAAGCTCCAAACTCAGGAGCTCGAGCCCTCAGAGGATCATAGACTACTGTACCCAGGTGATAACCGAGCTCTGGAAATTAGCCAAGCCTTGGCCATGGTGATTAAGTGGTGGCAATTATAATTAGTCACTAATCTGCATTCCATTCGTCAAGGCTGCCGTGATACAGGCTGCCAGGTGCACAGGTAACCTCCCAGGGCATTCTCAGGCACGGGGCTCTGGAGTGGCAGCCTCGTGTCAGGGTCATTTCAACGACCTTGGTGGCCAGGCTGCCGGACTTGGAGCTGATGTTCTTTTTAAGGCAGGTGGTGAGTGGTGGGGGAGGGGCACGAGTCCCAGGCTCTCCTGGATACTGGGGTTCTCTGGTCTTGGCTCTACCACCAACTTGCCAGGTGACCAGATCACTTCTCCAAGGCCTTCTGCTCTGTCTTGAGGCTTAGGCCCAAAGCCTGGGCACTGTTCTTGACCCTTGCTGTTTCTCCATCCCCCGACATCCAATGCATCAGTTAATGCTGACAGCGGCCCCTCCAAAATATATCCTGAGTCCGACCACCTCGCTCCATCTCCACCGCTGCCGTGACTGCCACGGTGACCCTCGCTCCACCACCAGCCGTGTCACTGGCTCCTCACCTCTCACTCTTGTGTCTGCACTCTGTTTGCCACACAGCAGCCAGAGGGACTCTCTGAAGTCGTGAACCTGATCGTGTTCTCTCCCCCCACCTGAGACTCTCCAACAGATCCCCCATGCACCTAGAGTGAAATACGCATTTCTTCCCATGGTCTGTAAGGTGAACATTATCTGACACCTTCCCGCCACCCTCTCCCACCTCACTTTCTATCAGTCTTTGTTTCATGCACCAGTATCTGTTCCACCAAGAGGCCAAGCTCATTCCTGCCCCAGGACCTTTGCACTTGATACTCTAATTAGAAAGCCTTTTCCCCAGAGCTCTGCCTGGCTGGCCCCTTCTCATCCATCAGGCCTCTACTCAAATATCACTTCCTTAGAGGAGCCACCAGCCTCTGAAGTAGAACAGTCCGTGCCCCAGTCACTCAGTCCCCATTCCCCTGTTTCCTACCTTGTTACATTTGTGATAGGTTTATTGTCTGGATCTCCAGAATGTAAACCCCACCAGGGCAGAAACCTTTGCTTTGTTCCTTGTTGCCTCCCAGTGTCCAGGACAATGCCTGGTGATGAGTAGGTTCCCAACTAAGATGTGTTGGATCATTAACTAACTGAAGGTCCCACTTGTTTGCCAGGGTCCACAGGTGTGCCCACCCGCTCCAAGCAGCATAAAAGAACTTTTCCTGCTTCCCACCTCCAGCTGAGACTTACTCTCCATTCCCAGTCCCCTCTCAGTCCTGCTTCCCCAGGGGACAAGGGAGAAAGTGGGTTTACTGAGTGAGACCACTGTCCTCCTCTGGGTGGGGTCATCTCTCTTGACAACATCTGGAACATGCTCTCCAAGATCTACTCATCACTCAGTTCCTTCCTCAAACGTCACCTCCTCAGAGAAGTCCTCCCTGAGCCCCTCCACTGCTTTCTATTCCTTAACCATGAGGTTTTTTTCTTCTTATCACCATTTACAACTTGATTTTTAAACTTGCCTACCTATTTATTGTCTCCCCTCTAGAATATAAGCCCTACATTCACTGTGCACCCCAAGCACTTAGGCCTGTGCCTAAAACTAAGTGGATGTATAATCATCTTTGTATGAGCAAAGAATGGAATATCCGTAGGAATGAACGAATGAATGAATGAATGAATGAATGAATGAATGAATGAATGAATGAATGAATCTCTGTTGAGAAAGGTCCAAAATCGGGAGGTGGGGGCAGATGATTGCATCGGATGAGAAATGCATCCACTTCTGGAAGAAACACCCTGATTAATAACCATCTTAATACTGGAGTCTTCATTTCTCCACTACTCACTCTAAACAGACTTGGTGCCACCCTTGACGTGTGTTGATTAATGAATCCTTGCAACCACCCAAGGTGGTAGGTACTGTTAAAACCTCCACTTAGTCAAAAAGGAAACGGAGACACAGAGCACTTAAGGCCCGGGCCCAGGGCCACCCAGCTGGTGAGCAGTGAGGCAGTCCGTCTGGCCGCAGAGGCTGTGCCCTTGGCCCTTGACCAGGACAGGAGAACCACAGCTATAAGACAGCAGAACACTGTCTTCCACACATTTCCCAAGTGTGCCCACTGCTTCTGCTCCTCCCTGCTGGCCTCACCTTGAACCTGGGTCAGTCCTTGACCTTCCCCAACCTGTCTAGCAATGGGCAGTGTGCCCACAACCTCTCCCTACTGCTCCCGAGGGCTGCTCAGGTCCTACCCAGTCTAGCGCCTGGGCCAGCACTTTTGGAAACCTACCTGAAGGACCAAGGTCAGAAGAGCTGGTCTCCTGAGGTCCCTTCCAGCACAGAGAGCTAAGGGTCAGCCTCAGAGTCTGTTCCCCCTCACTGGCACTCCTACTCAGTGCTGGGTATCACCCGAGGGGCTTGCACCTGTGATTGCTAAGCCTCCCAATGGTCCTAGGAGGCTGGTGGTACGATGCCCCATTTTGCAGATGAGGAAAGAAAAGTGCAGGGAGGTTAAGGAACCTTGTGTGTCACACAGCTGAGAGAGCGGTGGAGCTCAGAGCTGTCTGCTGCCATGACAGGTCAGGAACCCTTTGTCTCTCTCCTTAGGGTCCGAGGACACACCTCTCAGGCCATATTCATAAACTGCTTACCTGGCCCACTGCACTACCATCCGTGATTTACCAACTTTTCTAATTACATATTTTATGTGTAATATTTAAAATATTTATTCCAATTCTCATCCTAAGTTAACATTATTTCCATATGAAGAAACCACATCTTACTCCAATTTCATGCGACCCTGGCCACTGCTGGGCAGTGGGCTTGATCTCATGTGTGGGTTCAGGGTCTTCACTTTGTGAGGCACAGCATGGCTGCTGGGCCAGGAACTTTAGGGCGGACCCCTCGTGGGCAGAAGTTGAACTCAGACTGTTTCAGGCATTACTCCTGCCTCTTTTCTTCATGACTTATTTTGGGGGGGCAATTTCATGACCAGTGTCATAGGAGTGGTCACGGGAGCAGAGGGGCCACCTTCTAGGATGCTGGCACGATGGGCTGCTCCTGCCACATGGGCCACCCACTCTGCACTGCGGCCTCATCAAACCCTCTCAAAGTCAGCGCTAAGGACGAGGGCTTTATCAATTTCTCTCCACGCGGGGAGCACTACAGCAGCTAGGAGTGGACTCCGGATTCACACTGCCTGGGTTCGAATCCGGAACCCCTCACTTTCTAGCTGTGTGACCTTGGGCAGGTTATTTCCCTCTCTGTGCTGTATTTTCCTCCTTTGTAAAATGGGGACAGTAATAGTATCTACCTTCCAGGGTTGCTGAGGGGTTTAGAAGAATTAGTATAAAGCACTGAGCTCTGGGCCTGCACACAGTAGGCACTCAGTGGGCACCAGCTATGGTTAAAACTACTGCCAGGGCCCAGAAGAGGGCTTGGCACCTGCAGTGGGTGCTCAGTTCTCATTTGCTGAATGGGCGAACCAGCCAGTTTTTATGCTGATAACAAGCTGTATGAATCTCTAGGATCTGATGGAGAAGCCAGCAACCAGGTGACAATGTTTGCATTTCACCATGACCAAAGACCAGACTCTCAGACCCTTCTGATTCATTAGGGAGGCAGGGTTTGCGAGTCAGTAATAAAGACCACGTCAGAGAGCAGAAGATTGCTAGGTTCCGTGCTGCTCTGCAGGTCCCACGGCCGCGAGTTGATGCTATCTTTGGCTTCAGAGTACAGAGGGCAAAACACCATGATTCAGTTTAAGTTTCCCGGGCACCAACGTAGAGTTCACAAGGAGACACGCTCTGCTTTCAATGGAGTCTTAAAACCTTGAAATGTAGTCCCGGGCTACTCACTTAACCTGCTGAACCTAATTTCCTTCTCCTGCTGGTGGAGATACGGCACCTACCTTAGCAGACGCTCTGGGGCTTATTCTGAGCGACACTTCACAAGCTGTGTGCGGACCTAGGAGAGCAACTAGAATAACTTGTAAAGATGACCAACTACAAATCAACCAGTCCCATCTGAGATGGCCAAATTTGAGGTCCTAGAGCAGTGGTTCCCAACCAGGGCTGCTTTTGCCCCCCAGGGGACATCTGACAATGTTTGGAGACATTTTTGGTTGTCACATCTCAGGAACTACTTCTGGCACCTGGTGACTAGAGGCCAGGGCTGCAGCTAAATATCCTACAATGCACAGGACGGCCCCCCAACAGAGAGTGACCCAGCCCCAAACGTCAACAGTGCCAAGGTCGCAAAGCCTGGTTTCAAGTTAGCTCAGATTCAGGTTAACCTTCAACACAAAAGACATATTGTTTCAGTTGTGTGGGCCAACGGCTTGGTGGGCTGTTACAGGAGGAGCAGAGAATGATGAACCTACACAAAACATTCCAACCAGCTGCAAAAACAGCATCGTTTTATGACTAAGATCCCAATACTGTTGGTAAAGGTCAACCTTCCAGGAAGTTCTGAGACATGCAGCTTTTCATGCTGATTTCCTGGGCCGATTTCATGACTAATCAGCTCGCCTCACGCTCAACAGACAGCCTCTGCCTCTGCCGAGGGCCCCTCCCTCATCATTCTCTGTAGAAGACAGTCTAACCCTCAAGTTCAGACAAACCACCTGCTAGTACCTAAACGCGTCCTCTAAGGAAAGGCTGTCATCCATCCATTCTTCCTTCCATCCATCCATCCATCCATCCATCCATCCATCCATCCAATACTAAATTCCCACCAAGGGCCCATCAGTGTTGTAGATGCTGAGATAGGATGACATACAATCCAGACAAGGCCTGGCCCTCATGCAGCTTGTGGGGAAGGACTTGAACAAATGGCCCAACAACGACATTGACCTTCTCTGCACTGTTCCCAGACCCCCAGTGGATGCGGCAAACTGTGGATAGTATTAAACTCTATGCCATATTTTTCCCTTTACATACAGACTTATAACAAAGCTTAATTTATAAATTAAGCACAGTAAGAGATGAACAATCACTAATAAAATAGAACAATTATAACAATACACTGTAATAAAAGTTATGTGAGCGTGGCCTCTCTCTCTTTCTCCCTCCCCCCCTCTGATAAACGATGTGATAACCGAGAATGGCTATTACCTGGCTAATGGGAGAGTGGTATATAGAGCACAGATAGGCCGGACAAAGGGATGATTCACATCTCAGGCCAGACAGAGCAGGACTTCAAGATTTCGTCATGCTACTCAGAACAGCGTGCAATTTAAAATTTATGAATTGTTTATTTCCGGAATTGTCCACTTAATGTTTATGAACTGTGACAGACCACTGGTAACCAAAACCATGGAAAGTGAAACCGCAGATAAGGGCAGGGGGAAATACTATAATTCAGTTAAAGATCTCAAGCTGAGGTCACCTTGTGCAATGTCCTTATGAGAGACATGCAGAGGGGAGGAAAGGGAGGAGGAGGAAGCCCTGGAAGACGGAGGCAGAGACCGGAGGGATGCAGCCACGGGCCAAGGAGCCCTTGAGGCTCTGAGCAGCTAAAAGAGGCATGAAGGAGTCTGGCCTACAGCCTTCAGAGGGAGCGAGACCCTGCTCACACCTTGCTTCAGACTTTCGGCCTCCAGAACTGTGAGAGAATAAATTTCTATTGCTTTAAGCCACCCATCTGTGGTCATTCGTTACAACAGCCCAAGGAAACGAATGCAGTGAAATCCCGTACCGCGACGGCCCGAGCAACCGTGGGTAAATTGCTTAACCTCTCTGGGCCGACTTCCTCATCCACAAAACGGACACTCGGACCCATCGCGTTCATTCATGCAGCAGGTGTTCGCTGAGTGTTACTACGTGCTGGTGCTGGAAGTACTGGTGGAGAACACAGGCGTGGTTCTGCCCCACGGATACCCACCGGGGGCTTTCCCTGGGAAGTGCTGACTGAGTGAGGGATGAGGGAGAGGCAGGGAGTACCTGGGCAAGAGGAGCAGGGGGTCTGCGCCAGGGGAGGGGCACGTGCAGAGACCCACGGTGCCAGAAGCTGCGCACGCAGGGAGGCCGGCGTGGGGAGGGGCGGGGGTGCGAGGTAAGAGATGCTGTGGGGGAGGGGCAGCCCACCAGGAGGGCCCTCTTTCTCCGAATGCAGCAGGGGCGGTGGGGCTGGAGCGAGGAGGCTGCACTGTCAGATGCAGCCTCAGGAAAGATCAGTCAAGCTGCCCAGTGGAGGGCGAACTGCTGGCCAGAGTGGTGGCAGGGACACCCGTGAGGAGCCCCCTGCTGTCACCCAGGACGGGGCAGATGGTGGCTCAGACCAGGGTGGTGGGTGGGGACGGGGAAGGGGCCCGATTCCAGAGCTACTTGGAAGGTAAAGCCACAGGGCATTGTGAGGAATAAATGAGATCACCGCTAAGAGGCACCACGCACACAGTGCTTGGCGTCAATGAAGTGCTCCGCTCCTCGACTGTATGGGGTTCCCTTTCCTTCCTTCCCAAAAGACCACGGGGAACCAGGCCTCAGGTGGCAACACCTATCACGGCCTTTACTGGCTGAGGGTGAAGACGAGCGCCCACAATTTACAGAACTTAGAAAATCAACTCACCATCCTTGAGTGAGAAGCTCAGCAGGTCCTAGGGGAAAAATAACAGGAATTGCCCATAAGTTGATCGTCATCAGCCTGCTCATTTGACACATATTTATTGACTCTCACTAAGAGGGAGAACAGCCAGACAATATCTCCGCCTTGTGCTCTAGTGGTGAGCCAGACAAACAAGTGAATAAATAAATGCGTGAGAATTTCGGGGAGTGGAATGAAGGCGAGGAAGGGCTGTTTTATACCCGCTCAGCTGACCCAACAGCCCGTGTCACCAGCTGCCTGTTTTAACTGCACACAGAGCAGGCGGGTGACACGCCTAAGGGCACACAGCAAAGCAGCTGCTTCTGAAAGAAGGCACCGCAGCTTGGCACTCGGGAGCAGGGGCTCTGGAGTCAGGGTGCCAAGGTTCAAACCCGGGATCAGCCACTTGTCGGCTGCATGACCTTGAACAACACGTTACTTAACCTCCCTGTGCCTCAGTTTTCTCGTCTACAAAATGGGAATACTCACACTTCCAACCTCATAGAGTTGCTCTGAGAATTAAATGAGTTAATATTTGTAAAGGTATGAGCACATACTAAGCCCTGTTTAAGTAATAAATTAAATCAATAGTATATATTCAATAATGATAATTTAATATTAGCTATGATGATGATGGTATGATATTCTGATGAAATATTTTATCTTTCAACTACCCCATCCGTCCAGAAGCAATTTTCAGACTGACTTAGGAAATCATTTGTCCTGGTTTCCCCGGCCGCCGCCACCCGGGTGGTGGGTGTACCTGAATGATCACCAACGGGTCATCCTTCAAGATGGGGTCCTTCATCAAAATCTGAGCAAACATGTCAGCTCCTTCCCCTCCCAGGCCGCTGGCAAAAGCAGTCATGGTTGGCAAGACGGCTTCGGACAACTCCAGCCACGTCGCCAGGCCCGTCACAAACTCTGCGCAGAAGGAGCTGAAAGACACACGACTCAGATCGCAAACCTTCCAGACCGTGCACCTCCCAGGCCGTTGGGAAGTGGAGATCAGACCTGTTCACGCACGTGAATAGCCAACACATAAAAAACAAAACAAAAAAACCCCCACGGTGACCGCGGTCCACGGAACACAGAGGAACTAAAACCTAATTTCAGGTGGTGGGGATTTGAGCTTCTTCCCCCACCAAACCTTTGACCAGAGAGGCTGCTAACCCACAGGACGAGGTCAACGAGCAGTTCCTGACCATGTGCCCTGGGCCCGGCCTGAGCCCGGGCTGTGCTGGGGGCTGAGGGATCAGAGATGAGCGAGATTCGGCCTCTGATGAGAAGCTCACGGCGCGAGGACACAGGGACATCACTAACTGGTCCTAGCGCCGTGTGGTACACAAGGACAGAGGCAGGGATCGAGCACTGATGAGTCCGGAGAAGAGGCCCCCAGACCGGCCTGCGGAGGTGAGGTACGGGGACTACAGAAACCTTCCCACAGAAGGGGACTTGCTGCTGTTGGAAATCACGGAGGACACGCTTTCTCGGGAAAAGTCAGCCACTTAGAAGCAGACAAAGTGCAGGGGATGAGTCCGTCCTCCCCCCATGCCCGCTGCCACCGTGGGGTCTCTCTCCAGAGCGGGCATTTGAGTTGAGTCCCAGAGGAATCCCTGGGTGGGAGATGTCCGGGATGCTCCAGGGGAGAAGGAGCCCCAGGAGCTGAGACACAGCGGCAGGAAGCACATGGCATTTTGGGGACAGTGGCAGAATCTGCATCAGGCTTTGACTCAAAGTCACTGCTTGCGGCAGTGAGAGTGGTAAGCAGTGGTGGCGGGCAGGGGGTGCGGAGCAGGGGACTCGGTCAGAAGAAGAGGCTGAGACCTAGAAGTCAGGTCCACCTCCAAACCCAGCTGCCCAGCCTGCCTCAGCCGCACTGTCCTGGGGCTCCCTGTACTGGGTTCTGCACCCCTAGTTCTGGCCAGATCGGAGTGGAATCAGGCCTCCCAGAAGAAAGCAGAGTTCCTGGTGGAGAGGGCAATGTCAGGAGGCCTCCCGCTTGCACCACCCGGTCCCAGCCCCCCGGATCCCCAGTCCTTAGAGCTGGGGTGGTGAAGCCCGAGTGGAGAGATCTCTGCAGGAGCCGTGCAAAGCTCAGATTTAAATCCTGCTCCACCACTGTTAGGTCTCAGTGTCCGGGGGGCAGCTCTGAAATGATTATTAGGATCCTCTTGGGATCAGCGCCTGTGGGAGGTCAGGGAGGGTGCAGGACCGGGCAGGGGGAGTCGCCGGGCTGTCAACCGAGGTACATGCCCTTGATCAGAATCCAACCTGTGACTCTTTGGTCTGTGGGCCGGCTCTAACCACTGAGCCACACCGGCCGGGCGGGTGTCATTATTTTTATTCATAAGATGGCCAAGGGAGGCAGTGGAGAATAGGGTTCAGAGTCAGGTTCTAAAGTCCTTGGGGGAGTTCCCCTCATGTCTTTTCTTCATCTCTCTTAGCTTCACTTTTCTCTGCTGGAAAATGCAGATGAATACAGGTCCTGCCTCATAGGTTGGTTGGAAAGATTCAATGACATGGAAACAGTGCCTGGCACCCAATAACCCTCAATAAATGTTAGCTACTGCAATTACAATGATTATAATTAACCTCGTTGCGATGACTGGGATTACCTGGGATGGCATGTGGGTGTGTACGGGGGCCAGGGGATGACTAAGTGAACCGAGCAGTACTCGGGGCTAAACTTATCTGCAGAATGGGCGCAGGGCTGAGGGCAGCAGCCTGGCCCCGCCCCGTGTCCACGAAGTCTTGGCTGCAGAGAAGCATCTCCTAACAAGAGCGGAGGTAAGTTAAGAGCATAGACTCTGGTTCACATCCCAGCTCTGCCACTAGCTGTGTGATCCTGGACAAGTTACCTAACCTCTCTGTGCCTCAGTGCCTCAGTTTCTTTATCTGTAAGACAGAGGTGATAATGATGAAACCTATTTCACGGGGTTGTTGAAAGGAATAATACCTGGCTCACATAAGGCACTCTATACATGTTTCTTTAAACAAACAACTGAACTAATAAATATATATGTAAAGTGGTAGTATGGCAATCTGTCAAATAACAATGTAATCTGTCAAATAGCATTTTACTTTATTTTTTTCAAAAAATGTTTTGTTAATCCTCACCCAAGGATATTCTTTCCATTGATTTTTAGAGATAGTGGAACGGAGAGGGGAGAGGGAGAGAGAAACATTGAGGTGAGAGAGAAACATTGACTGGTTGCCTCCTGCACACATAGCAACCGGGGCTGGGGATCGAACCTGCAATTCAGGTACATGCCCTTGACTGGGAATCGAACCTGCAACCCTCCTGTGCAAAGGCTGATGCTCTATCCACTGAGCCATAGTGGCCAGGGCCAGACAGCATTTTAGACCGTCAGGTCCTCGGTAACTGCTTCTAAAGTGGTGGGTGGTCTAGTCGAGGTACATGAAAATCAACAGCAACGATGACAACAAATGACAATCACAGCACAACGATCTCCCAGTCCCGGGGCTAAGTGCTTTACACACACTGCCTGCTTACTCCCCACCACATCCCCATGAGGGAGGGAGGTGCTATTCTTACCCCAATTCTAGATCTAAGGGCACCCAGACCCGGAGGGGTTATGTGACAGCTCTAGGGTTCAAGGCCACAACTGTCCGACTCCAGAGGCCATGCTTACCCACTGCAGAGACTGCCCCTCTCCGGGGATTACATTCCTGGGCACTCACCACGTGCCGGGCGCCGGCTAAGCAGGTGCATCGAACACTCCCTTTCATCCTTACCGAACCTTGCAGGTGGAGGCCCTGGCCGCACAGGTTAAATGCCTTATCAGGGTCCCACTGATGGGAAGGGCAGAGCTTCACCTGGAGTCCAGGGAGCCGAGTCCAGAGCTCCTCCTACTCACCAGGGGCCCGCAAACCTCCCAGGCGGCCACATCTGGCCTGCAGCCTGATCTCTAGATTAAGTTTTATTGGAACACGGTCACACCCATTCCTTTACAGACGGTCTCCGCAGCAGCTTTTAGGCTACACCAGCAAAGCTGAGGGACTGGGGCGGAGACCACATGGCCTGCAAGCTGAAATACCCCGTCCTCCACGGAAACGTCGGCTGACCCTGCTCTACCCATTCGTATCTCCATGTTTAAGAAACAATTAACTGTAGGAAACAGTGTCTGTGGCATCGACAGCTCGGAGAAGACATAAATACTTTAAAGCCTTGCTTTTATGCCCCATGCGGACAACAGCTACAGAGTGGTTTGTTCAGATTACTGAAACCAACAGCATCTCTGGGCTGTAAAGAGATCGAGGCTGTCTTTAACGTGTGTTTTGGGCCCAGGGAAACGGCGATCAACCACGTGGAAAGAGCTGGCATACCGAGCCAGAACTTTCAGGAAGGAACGCCCCAAGGCAGATGCTTCCAGACCTGTGTGCTTAGGACACATGGGGTGGGGGCATGGGACAATAACGCACTTCCCTATGTGCCCTCCCAGGTGGTGCCCAGCACAGGCCTGGCACACTTTCCAGGTCCCTAAATATTTGTGTGAACTAAGTATGCAAAGCTCTTCCCTGCCTATGTATCAGCTTATGAGGTCAGGGGAAGCTTCCAGAAAGACGGAGGCTTCCAAGGTCTGGCACAGGTCAGAGCAGGGAGAGAGTCGGACCCTTGAGGAGATAGGACTCCGGCATGCTTGGGAATAGAATATCCCATGAGATGTATTCTAACCTGCAGATAGAGTGTGTGATTTCATTATCAACAATGAGAATATCCAATATTTGTTTGGCAGGCTCTGCAGGGGCCATCGACACGGTCCCTCCTCACGACCACCCTCTCCGATGATGTTTCTCTGCAGCAGTAATTCCCCAGCCCCTTCTTCTTGGCAAGCAGAACACACCTCATATGATGGAGGTTAAAAATGGCAAGTGCCTTGATTTTTTCCCAGCCCCCCTTGCAGGTGAGGCTTGGGCAAGTGACTGGATCTAGCCAAAAGGGGAAGCCTTCTTGGCATGTTCTGGGAAAGAGTTCCTCCCTGATGAGAGAGACTTGAGAGGAATGAATCCCTGCTCTCCTCCTTTGTGCCTTGGGCCTTTTCCGGTGAGGATGTGATGTGTGGAGCTGCAGCAGCCATGTTGTGGTCACAGGGGAGGGCCACGAGGAGAACTGAAGAGAAGCCAACCCAAAGGTTTTCTGAGGAACTGAATCAAGCCTGGAACTCTCTACCTTTTGGTTTCCTGTTAAGTGAGAAGAAAAAAAAAATCTATTCTTTTAATCTCTTTTATTTTTAAAAGTTCTTTGGTTTTTTGTTTGTTTTGTTAATCCTCACCAGAGGATATTTTTCCATTGATTTTTAGAGAGAGTGGAAGGGAGGGAGGGAGGGAGAGACAGAGAAACATCAATGTGAGAGAGCCACATCGATTGGTTGCCTCCTGCATGACCCCAACCAGGGCTCAAACCTGCAACCCAGGTACATGGCCTTGACTGGGAATTGAACCCGAGACCCTTTAGTCCATGGGCCGACACTCTAACCACTGAGCAAACCAGCCAGGGCTTTAAATCTATTTTAGTACAGTCCTGTTACTTGCAGCTCCAAAAACCCAGACTGGTAGGAGTAAATTCAGTATTGTCTCCATTTTATAGATGAGGAAACAGGCAAATAAAATAAGTCACTGAGTTAGCAAGTAACCAGTACCATTTATTGAGCACCTACTATGTGCCTGGCACTGTGCTGTGGGCTTTACCTACATTATCTCATTTAATTCCCCCCATTTTATTGATCTCTCTCTCTTTATATATAGATAGATATAGATATATATCAATCACTGTGTAAGTTTAAGGTGTACAGTATAATGGTTTAAGTTACATATATTGTGAAATGATTACCACAATAAGTTTAGTTAGCATACAGCATGTCATACCTACGCAATAAAAAGAGAAAGCAAAAAAAACACACACACAAAAAAATTGTTTTCCTTGTGATGAGGACTCCTAGGATTGACTCTTTTTTTTTTTAATCTTCACCCAAGGACATTTTTGCATTTATCTTCAGATAGAGCGGGAGGGAGAGAGGGGGGAAGACAGAGAGAGAGAGAAACATCGATGTGAGAGAGACACATCGAGTGGTTGCCACCCACACGACCCCAACTGGGGCCGGGGACAAACTGCAACCGAGGTACGTGCCCTTAGTGGGAACCGAACACAGCACTCTCTGGTCCGCAGGCCGACGCTCTAACCACTGAGCCAAACCGGCCAGGGCAGGATCAACTCTTTTAACAACTTTCATGTATATCACACAGCAGTGCCAACATAGTCGTGCTGCACATTACATCGCTAGTACTTATTTATCTTGTCCGAAAGCTGGTACCTTTTGACCACCTTTCTCCAGTCATTTAATTCTTGCGATCACCCTGCAAGGGTGGGTATTATTAGCCCATTCTACAGATGCAGAGACTGATGCTCAGGGAAGTCAAATAATCTGCACAGGGTCACATGTGACTGGGAAGTGGCAGGGGATCTGAACCCAGATCTGAGTCCAAAACCCAGAGGATGTCTCCTGTTCTAATAGAGCCAGCATTTATCTACCCTTCTGTCCATGAAACCGTACCCAGTGTCTTTGCTCCATCAAGCTGCGTGTAAGGCTCGAGGGACTCAGAGACGAAGGAGGCGACCCCTGCTCTCTGGGAGCTCAACCTGGAGGGGTGGCGGTGGTGGGAAGAGTTACAGTGTGGCCTGGGGTCATGGTGATGTGTCACAGGGCACACAGGTGGAGAAACACCCTGGTCTGCGGCTGGGGAAGGTCAGGGAAGACTTCCCGGAGGTGAGCCCCAAGGAGATGAATATGCTCAAGTGTTCAGTCCAGTGGAAGAGACAAAGATAAAAGACAAAAATAATACAAACAAACAGAAACACCCGGCTAAGACCCAAGGCATGGGGACATTTACTCATGGGGAGCTTTAGGGGGCGGAGTCTTGAAAACACTGCAGAAACACTGTTGCTCCCCGATTCAGTAACGGTATCTCTCTCCTCCTAGGCGCCCTCCCCGCTTGGACCTTTGGGCATAGTTAGTTCCTCCATCCGCTCCTACCACAACGTCCAGCCTATCCCCAAGTCAGCTCCATTCTCCCTGAGAAAAGCCTGTCTCACCTGTGCCCTCCCTCCAGCTCCTGGTCAGGTCCTGGGCTCCCCGATGGCTCCATCAGCCTCCTCACTGGCCTCTCCTGCCTCTGAACTCTTTCCCTATAGACTCCCTGAAGCCCTTCAAGGCCAAAGCCAGAGCTCTTAACAACTCTGTTGCTAGGACTTTAAATATACATTTTTTTTTTTTTTTATCCTCACCCGAGGACATTTTTCATTTTTTTGTTCAGATAGAGTGGGAGGGAGAGAGAGGGAGAGAGAGAGAGAGAGAGAAACATCGACGTGAAAGGGACACATCGAGTGGCTGCCACCCACACGACCAACCAGGGCCGGGGACAAACTGCAACCGAAGTACATGCCCTTAGCGGGAACCGAACCCGGGTCTCTCTGGACCGCAGGCCGATGCTCTAACCGCTGAGCCAAACCGGCCAGGGCTAAATATACATTGAAATGCACCTGTTAGATATTGACAACAGCAGAAATTAACACTTTAATTCAACCTGTTATTCTTTTGCTCCCATGACACCCCATCTGTCTGCTGTTACGATCAGTCATTTGGGCACCCCCTTTCATTGTGAGCTCGGGAGGGCAGGAGCCAGGCCTTGCTCTGTTTTATCTACAGGGTCTTGCAGTACACCCAACACACAGTGGGAGTTCAATAAATGCATGTCACATGCATGAATAAATATCTTATCCCCCTATGAGACTGCGTCCTACCTGAGGGCAGGACACTGCCTGCCTTGTTCATCTTATTCATGTACACCTTCCATGTACTTCCGATGGTGCCTGGCACACAGCAGGTGCTCAGGAAATGCTTGGTGAACAGATGAGTGAGTGAGTGCTGAATAAGATGTCATATTCCCCTACTGGGCCATGAGCTCCTTAAAGGCAAGGACAAGGACAATGACTTCCTCCTTTCTGTAGGGCCCCATAGTACCTGGCAGCCTCCTTGGGTTGTCAATAATGGTCTCTCTGAAGAAGCAGGACCTTCCCTCTGTGAGACCAAAGCACTCACCTTTGCTCAGGTTCTGGAAACAACTGGGACAGGGATATGCCACAGACGGCGGCATAGGCAAAGCGGTTGGCCTCGGACAACTCCCGGCCCGTGGGCAGATGTGGGTCCCCCTCCATGGCTGGCTCAGCCTCCGGATGCAGCCTGCGGCTTGATCTGCCCCCTGTGGCCATTTCCAGTCCTGCAGGAAAAAAATCTCAGTGAGATGCATCCAGGGGGCAGGCAAAGGTTACTTAAATGGGACTTGAGAATTGTCAGCCATGAGCCCGGCCGGGTGTGGCACAGTTGGTTGGGCGTCGTCCCATGCACTTGGAGGTCACTGGTTCGATTCCCCATCAGGGTACATATGAGGGTTTCAGGCTCAATCCCTAGTAAGGGGCCATGCAGGAGGCAGCCAATCAATGTTTCTCTCTCATGGATGTTTCTATCTCTCTCACCCTCTCCCTTCCTCTCTCTGAAATCAATAAAAACATATTTTAAAAAAATATCAACCATGAGAGAAAAGATTGACAAATTAGCCTTCATTAAAATTAAGAAATTCTATTCATTGTCTTCAAGAGAGTGAAAACACATACCAAACACTAGTAGGAGATCTTTTCAATATATATATCAACAAAGGATTTGTCTCCATAGTATATAAACAACTCCTATAAGTCATTAGCAAAAAGGAAGGAGGCAAATTTTAAAATAGGCAAAATGGGTGCTCCATAAAAGATAGCCAATGGTCACTAAGCACATGCAAAGGTGTTCAACGTCATTAGTCATCAGAGAAACAGAAATTCTAATCCCAATGAGACATTGCTACTCACCCATCAGAATGACTAAAATAAAAGACCGACGAGACCAAGTGTTGATAAAGATAAGGGACAAATAGAGCTTCCATACACAACTGGTGGGAGTATAAATTAGTCATCAGGGAAATGGAAATTAAAATTCAGTGAGACACTCCCATTCACCTGTCAGAATGGTTAAAACTAAAATGATTGACAATACCAAGTGCTGGTGAGAATAGGAGCAAATGGAACTTTCATACACTGCTGGTGGGAGTGTATGAAATGTATGAAATTTGGAAAATGGTTTGACATCCACTAAAGCTAAATATATGTCTTACCTGTGCCCAGCAATTTCAGTCCTGAAAATGCGGGTTTATGTCCACCAAAAGACATGTACATGAACACTCCTAGAAGCGTCATTCATAATAGTCCCAAACTGCAAAAACCCACATGTTCACTCGCAGTAGAATGGATAAACTGCACCATATCCATACCGTGGAATATTATACACCAATGAAAAAGAATGAAGTCTGGCTAGCTACAACAACATGAGTAAATCTCATTGACAAAATGATAAGCAGACAGCCATTCATGAGGATACATTCTGTAGGGTTATGTTTATATGAATTTGAAGAACAGGTCAAACAAATCAAAGGTGATAGCAGTAAGAAGAGAGGTTACCCATGGGAGGGAATCTTAACTCAGAGGGGCACAGGGAAGCTTCTGGTGATGGAAATGTTCTATATCTTGATCCACATGGTAATTACATGGGGATAAGTATATTCTAAAATTAATTCAGCTGTATGCTTAAGATTTGTGCACTCTGTGTATGTTTTACTTCAATGAAAGGAAGGAAGGAAAGAAGAAAGGAAAGGAGGGAGGAAGGTCTCCTTCCCCCTCTCTCCCTCCCTTTATTCTCTCCTTCTTTCCCAGGGGGAGAAGAGGAAGAAGGGATCCGAGGGGAGAGGAGAAGAGGGGAGAAAACAAACCAAGCCAAGCCAGGCATCCAAGGGGCAGGAAGGGCCCTAGGTGCGGGCACTGGGAGGGGTACCAGCCTTGACCACAGGGTACTGTGGATATGAATGCAGGCTCAGGAATAGACAGACCTGGGTGGGAATGCAACCCCCTCCACCTCATAGATATGGACTTGGGGCAACACAACCTCTCTGCACTTAGCTTTCTTCACCTACAAATGGGCCTGGAAGAGCTTTGGTGGCAGTAAATGACATAGCCACGCATGTTAGTATTTGTAAAGCACTTAGAACAGAGCCTGGCCCAGGGCTCATGCTATATAGATGCTTGTCAAAGAAATAAATGCATAAAACAGTCAACAAACAAATAAATGAAATGCTCAGCACAGTGCCCGGCACACAGTAATGGTGTACAAGTAATGATAAGAGTTAACATTATTGAACCATCGCTGGACGCAGTTTTGACAGGCATGGTCTCCGCTAACTCTGCGAGCCAGGTGCTACCATACTGTTCAGTGTGCAAGCGAGGGAAGAGGCTCAGATGAGAAGTAACGGGCCCAGGTCACACGGCTAGTCAACGGCAGACCAGAGCCCAAAGCCAGAGCTCTTGGCCCACCACCTCTGTTTTCAACACTCATCCTGTCGCCAAAAGGTTCCCACTCTAATACCCACACTCTGCACTGATATCGGCCCATAAGTCCATTCTCATCCAGCTGAGCAATAAACATTTTTGTTCTCAAAAGATAACTTCTATGGAGGAGTAGCTTAAAAGTCTGTTCACAACTATTATCTCATTAGCATTTCAAAATAACCCTGAGGGCATCAGAAGCAACAAAACAACATCTGTACGACACACACAGTTTACAAAGCATTTTCCAATCCATTTAATTCTCACAACGACCACGTAAGGCTAAATAGGACGTGAGTCCCTCCCTGGGACATTCCTCCCCGACCTTGACATCATTCTGGCCTCAGCCCAAATGTCACTAGGCTAAAGTACTTCTGTCCCTCTATCCCAGCATCCCGTCTATTTTTTTTTTTTTTTTTTACAATACTTGGCCCTATCTTAAATAATATATTTTAAATTATTCATTTACTTATGTATACAAATAGAATATCAGCTTCTCAAGGCAGGGCCCTGGTTGTTTCCTCACTGCTGTACCTCAGCTTTTTAAGCAGGCCCTGGAATATTACAGACACTCAATAGCTACTTGCTGGATGAATGAAGAAGGGTATATGATGTATGATGTCCTGTTCTGGGCCTTGGGGCAGATCAGGGGACAAAACTGACAGATTCCCTGCCTTTAAGGGACTGCTGCTCTAGTGGGACATAGGCAATAATGCACCAATACATATGACAATAATAATTTAAGTAACGCCCAGCTGGTGTGGCTCAGTGGTTGAGCATCGACCCATGCACCAATAGGTCACCAGTGCGATTCCCGGTCAGGGCACATGCCCAGGTGTGGGCCCGGTCCCCAGTGGGGGGCATGCAGGAGGTGGACAATCGATGTTCTCTCTCATCAATGTTTCTATCTCTCTCTCCCTCTCCCTTCCTCTCTCTCTCTAATATCAATAAAGAAAAAGAAAAATGCTAACAGGAGAGGGACTTGTGGTGGGGTTCTTTCAGCATTGATAATAATAATAATAATAATAATAATAATAATAATAATAATAATTTAAGTAACTTGCCCAAGATTACACAGCTAGTAAGTGGTGGAACCAAGACTGCACTTGGGTGATCTGCCTGTAGGACCCATGTCCTTAACAGTCCACCAAATAAACAGTAAACATTTGGTGAGGAAGTGATCAAGTGATCAAGCGGGCAGGGTGAGGGGGCTATGAAGTGATGGGTAGGAGGGAAGTGACTGCGGTATGCAGATGACAGGTGCCATTCCCATAGAGCCTGCAGGAAGGGAACAGCCCTGTGGATGCATGGGAGAGTAATCCAGTAGAAGAAACAGGACAGTAGTAGAGATAGACTAGTAAACACAAACCAGCAGAATAAACATTATGATGGAGAAAACACAGATAGAGAAATAAAAAGAGGGGGCCTGGAACCCAGAATTGGCTTCCTGGAGAAAGTGATGTTGGGATAGGGGTGGGGAGGAAGAACAAGCTCTGGGCAGAGGGGATGGCACATGTCAAGACCCAGAGGTAGAAAAGAGAAGATGCTTTTTAAGAACCAAAAAGATGCTCAGTGCAGCCAGGGTTAGGACGATGGGTGGGTGAGGAGGGGTAGATGAGGTTGGAGGGGATGCTGGCAGGGGCCACACCACTGCAGACCAAGTTCTCTTGGCTCAGGACTCAGACTTAAATGTAAGGCCACAGCCATGTGGGGAGCTGTGAGGACATGTGAGGCCTCTCCATACTATTTTTACAATTGCCTGTAGTCTATAATTATTTTTTTTAAATAATAATAATAAAAAAAAGCAGTGGGATGTCTCTGAAGAATGTGAAAGACCTTTTCTTAAGGTCTAAGTAAACTAAAAAGAAAAATTCACCACCTCCCCAAATTAACCAGTTAGTTAATTTAATAAATACGTATTGGCACCTATTATGTGTCAGGCACCGTCCCACATGCTCAGGACACGGAGGTGACTAAGAAAGATAGACAACAGCCCTCCATCACGGAGCTATATTCCAGTGGAGCAGACAGACAGTATGTAAACTCTAATATATAGAATAAGACCATTTAAAATAATGACGAGGGTTCTGAAGGAAAAGAAACCTTAAATGATACTTACCCAGATTTTAAGAAACAACTGTGGGCTTTCCCTCTAGGTCTGAAAACAGGCTGTCAGCTTCAGGATGGTTCTTTGGGGAAATATGCAAATTGCCCTGGAGGAGCAAACCAGAAAAACCAGCCCGTGGGTTCACAGGGTGTGGGATCTGGAGGAGGGACGGGGATCTGATTACGCAGGCTCAGGAAGCCTCCATACTCCTTTCCTCTGGGCCTTTGCCCCAGGTCCCTCTACCTCGGATGCCTTTCTCAGGGGGGCAGCAGGCAGCCCTGGACTTTGCTTGGAGTGTCTGTTCTAACTCTGCGTACCCTGAATTGTGGTTGCTGTGCCAGCTCCTTAGTTAGACTGGCATTAGAGGGCAGGCACTGGACCTCCTCCATTCCCGTGCCCAACCCTTACCTGCCATAGACTGAGCGCTCAGAAAATGCCTGTTACGTGAGTGAATGAATGAATGAATGAACTAATTTGGGGACTTAAGCAAGAGCTAGATCTTCCTGGTTATTTCTCTCCTATTCTCACCCTCCCACTGAGCATCAGCTGAGGAACAGAGATGGAACAAGGGCCAAGTGTCTGGAATTACCCAGGGATGTCCCAGAGCCCCAAACCCAGGGTCCCCCAAAGCTTCAAATGAACTGAACTTCATCCTAATGGCCCTTTTTCAAGCCAAGGAACTAGAATAGTATTTTCTGCCTCTTTAAGCCTCCGGAGGGTTTTTAATGAATTATCAGTGAAAACACCCTTGCTCTGGACGTTCACCTTGTACAGGGCACGAGAATGTGCCTGTAGCATGCCCACAGACTCAGGGAGACAAGCTACGAGTCCAACCACGTCCGACAGATCCAGAGAAGAAAAATGGCCGGAAGAATCTCCTCCAAAATTATTTCTGAAAGGTGAGACGCCAGAGACTTTTCTGGATTTCCTAATTTTCTGCCATAAATATGTATTGCTTTTGAACTTGGGAGAAAGTTATTTTGTTTCTGTTTCTATCCATTGAGAGGGAACCGTTAGGACTCCATCACTAAGCGGGGGCGGGAGGGAGAGGGTTGATTCTGGATGATTTTAATTTTTTCCTTTGACATTTCTGTTTCGTGAATTTTTAATAATGAGTACGTACTGATTTTAAGATCAGAAAAAAAAAATAGACATGATTGTAAATTATAACATGGTGTGCTGCTAGGGGTTCAGACTGGCTGGTGAAAAGTCGCTCTACACATTTTCTTCCCAACTTTGTATCTCAGTGACGGCTGCCCTGAAATGGGCCTCGGTGGCAGCATTTACACCACAGAAACTGGCAAGTGCTGCAAATGAGGAATTTTATTTTCCAGAGAGGCGGTTAATAGCATGCCAGGATATACGATACGATTCCAGTTATGCTTTTAAAAAATGTCTCAGAGCAAGACCACAAGGAAACACATCAAACTGTTAACGATCATCGTCTCTCAGTGGTGGGGCTGTGGGACTAGAAGTAACTGTGTTTTATTCTCTCGATTTTTCTGTGTTTTTAACACTTCCTGTCATGAGCTTATTGGTGCTTTCATAATAGAAAAAAAAATAACTCTAGTTAAAAACAACAATTCTGTTCTTGATCCCTAGAAGGGGAGTGCTTTATCTCGGGAAGTCCTGGCCCTGTGCAGACCAGCCGAGCCTCACAGGGCCGAGGTCACAGTCACGTCCCATTCTTCTGCCCAGTAGGTATTGTTGTTAACAAAATGGACAAGAGCTGGCATGACAGACAGGAATTCTCAGCTACCCGTGACGGTGGGATGGAGGTGCCCATGGTCCCAACTCTATGGACTGTCCAGTCAGATGGGCTGGGCCCCAAACTATTCCCGCTGTGGAAGTATGGAGGCAGCAGTGGGGTAAGGGAATGTGCCACCTACACTGTGTACACTGGTCCTCGGGGGCCTCCATGCCCTCGGTTGGAGTAGCTCCCAGCTCCCTGGGGTCTCCTGGGGGTCTCGTCCTTGCCCAGGCACTGTAAAGACACCAAGGCCTGCACTTGACCCACACGAGCCCCAACTCTCAGGGAAACGTCACAGACACAGTGAGAAGGGCAGGTGGACACTGCCCATGGCGCGACTGCAAAGACCAGCTCTGGGGTGGACAGGGATGACTCCATCGTAGGACCTTGTTTTGATGCTCTACGATATTTGTCTAGCCGGTCACATTACCCGTGACCAAAGAAAATGTTGGCTGTGTTACTTTTGTCAGTAGTGGGGGGAGACAGCTGTCCCACAAACATCTATCCTCAGTCTGCAAGCACCCCCAGTAGGCGCTCCACCAGTATTTGCTGGCTAATGCTATAAACAACACGTGGGGTTTCCTCTCCGGGAGATGACAAATTCCAAAGCCAGCACCACGGAGAAAGTCAGATATGGTCAATATCATCCTTGAAAATCCTCACATCATCCTGAACACCCCATGGCCTGTGCCCTTAGAAGATCACATGCAAGAATAAATTTCTTTCGTTTTTCTTACATGCCAGCCAGAGGTGGCCTTTTTTTTTTTTTTAAACTTGGAGCAGCCAGTAAAGGCCAAGGTCAAATTGGGGTGTGTGTGTGTGTGTGTGTGTGTGTGTGTGTGTGTGTGTGTCTGTGTGGTGTTCTCTTTCTCTTTCCCTCTTTTCTGGTTAACTAGTCACAGCTGCATTTTTAAATGAGTCTGCAGTACAGAAAAACGAGCATTTCTACTAGAGAAATGGCTACAGTGTCGCAGGAAGGCTGAGAACTAATTGTGTAATTGTTCTGGAGCCAAGGAGAAGGAAAAGCATCTGGCTGAAAAAAGTCCTTTATGAAAAATAGAGCCACAGCACTGGTTTTAGGCCAGAAACTCGGAAGACTGTAAATCCAAGTACACACACACACACACACACACACACACACACACACACACAGTCTTGAGATGGTCCCAGAAGGGAGGATTCAAGGCAGGACCAGTCTACTCTCCCTTCCCGTCTCCAGCAATTTGGGAGAGAAACTCATTCATTCTATACCTCTATCTGGAAGTCAAGTTGGAAGCCAGGGGTAAATACAGCATCTCAGGAGGTGTCCATGCCAACAGATCCAACAGAGAAGAACCCAGAGGGTTTTAGGCAACTCCACTACAGACCAGAAGAAAAAAGAAATGTTGGTATGAAAAGTTCCCTTACTTTGGCAGTCTGGAGGATAGGCAGGGTGCTGGGGTGAGAGGGCGCCATCAGGGTGGGTACCCAGGCTCTCTAACATTTTGTCCGCATTTATCATTGGGCCTCCCTCACCCACTCACACCCTAGGACACGCTGCCATGATCTCCCCAGCAGAAGCCTTCTCACCAGTCTCCCACTTCTTTCTGCTCTCACCCCTAACTATCCACCTCACAGCACCCAGACGGCTCCATTCTAAACTGAAGTCAGATCATGTCCCTTCTCTGCTCCAAACCTCCAATGACTTCCTCCTCACCTCCCGCCACAGTCCTTACAATGGCGACTGGGCCATGTGCAATCCGCCCCCCTCCTCCTGCCCCCCTCAGCCCTTCTGCTCCAGCCACACCGTCCTGGATCCCACCAGCCACGTTCCCACCTCAAGGCCTTTGCCTAGGCTGTTCCCTCTGCTGGGAACACTCTTTCCCTAGATAACCACATGGCCAACTCCCTTCCCTCCCTCCAGTCTTTGCTCAAATCTCACAGCTCAGTGAAGCCACCCTGTCCCATCCTCTCATCCCAACCCCTTGTACCTAGCTCCTCTGCTTGGTCCTGAGCACACAGTCACTGTCTGACATATATATCATTTACTGTTTATGTTTACTGCTTACTGTCTATCTCCCTCGGCCCACACGTACGCACAGCAGGCCTTTACAAACATTTGTTGAATGAATAGTGGTTTCCACTTGGGATTGTTAAAAAATAATTCAAGAGGCGAATCTGCCTGGGAAGGAAGGCAGAGAAATGGTACAGTGTGTAATGGTTCATTGGATCCCCTGGTTTTCAAACTGTTCCACAGGGCTCCAGGGACTTCTCTTACTCTGGTGGGCAAGAGGAGAGCCCGTGGGGAGCCCTCGACACCCCACCTTCAAATTACAACCACAGACGATCCAGCAATACCGCTCCTGGGGGTATGCCTCAGAAAATGGACAGCAGGGTCTCAAAAAGATATCTGTACACCCGTGTTCACAGCAGCATCATTAACAATAGCTGAAAGATGGAAGCAACCCAAGTGTCCACCAGTGATGAATGGGTAAACAAAATGTGTTATGTATATAATAGAATATTACTCCGCCTAAAAAAAGGAGGAAATTCTGACATATTACAACATGGATAATACTTGAGGATGCTAAGTGAATCAGCCCATCACAAAAAGACAAATACGCTCCACTTATTAGTCAAAATCATAGGAGCAGGAAGTAGAATGGTGGTTACCATGGGCTGGAGGGAGGCGAGATGGGGAGTTATTGTTTAATAGGTACGGAATTTCAGATTTGCAAGTTGAAAAGTTCTGAAGATTGGTTGCACAACAATGTGAATATACCTAACACTACTGAACTGTACACTTAAAAATGGTTAAGATAGCCCTGGCCGGTTTGGCTCAGCGGTTAGAGGGTCGGCCCCTGGACCAAAGAGTCCCAGGTTCGATTCCGGCCAAGGGCACGGTTCAGGCCCCGGCCCCAGTTGGGGTCATGTGGGTGGCAACCAATCAATGTGTCTCTCTCACATCAATGTTTCTCTCTCTCTCTCTTCCTCCCTCTCTCTCTCCTGCTCTATCTGGAGATAAATGTAAACATATCCTTGGGTGAGGATAAAAAAAATGGTTAAAATAGTGAATTTTATGCTATATGTATTTTATCACAATTAAAAATTTCAAATTAAAAATCATAACAGCAAATGCTTGGAAAATGTTAGTCATGTGCCATCTCTTTCCACACATCGTCTCGTTTTCTCCCAACAACCCTACAACGTAGGTGCTATTATGTCCATTTTACAGATAGAGACAGAGAGGCCCTGAAAAATAAAGGTCAAGGTCACAGGACAAGTGATGTGGACTTTACACTTGTGTCTGGGTCTTAGCCCTAAGGCGGCCTTCTTACCTATGATGCTACACTGCTTCTCTTTGGTCTAGGTTATACCCCGAAGTGGCCAGAAAGATTTCAAACACAATTTGAAAACCACCAAATTAGATGTATCTCATTAGCTCCCCTCTGTCCACAGGCTAATATCTTATTTTTCGGCCAGCTCTAAGCATCTCTGGGACAGGCCTTTTCACCTTTATTTTCCTCTCCTCCCTGCTTCTAGCCTGTGTCAGCCAAACTGAACCAGACCCTGCTTCCAGCCCACGCTGGGTTTCCCACCTCGGGCCTCAGCTCGTGCTGTTTGTTCTCGGTGTGGGTGCTCATGTCCAAATGGTGTCCTTTTCCAAAAGCACAGTTTAACAATAAAATCGGTGAAGATTTCCTGTGGGCCTACTCTCATGATCCCATTTCAGCCTCATAACAATCTTACGAGGGAGAGACTACCAAACCTCCAACGACTACCACTGTTCCCATTTTACAGATGAGAAAACTGAGGCTCACAAAGCTGAAGGCTGCACAGGCAGCAAATGGCAGTAACAGGATGTACCCCCCAGGCCTGTGTGACTCCAAACCCAGGTTCTTCTCCACTTTACTAAAGGGGCTATGAGCCTTCGTGGATCTGTCCAGCTAAAGTGGGCCTGCCACCTCTGAAGCCACCCACCTTCTCTCGGGTTTAATGACTGGTTGCTTCTGGGGGTTACGGTCCAGGTGGTGGACAGGGTACAGGCAGAAATTACTCCCAGTGACGAGTGTATAAATCCACCTGAGCGAAACCTCCCACATGTAGTGCCTGGGATGTCTTCTGGCCTGGGGTACTAGTCTAGTTTGGGCTCAGATCTGAAGAATGAGGAGGTGTTCACCTAGGGAAAGTGAGGCGAGGGAGGAGGAGTGGTCTAGAAGAGCATGGGCAAAGGTCCTGGGGTGAGGGAGCAGTATGCCTCAGGCACAGAGGGCTTTGACAAAGTGGTCTGAGACAGGCTGGAGGAGTAGGCCTGGCATAGGCCTAGACTGTGTAGGGCCTGGTGGTTCATGTTAAGGTTTTTGTTCTTTATCTTAAGAAAATGTGAAGCCACAGCAGGGTTTTATAGAGGGTGGTACACTCAGATCGCTCTGGCTGCTCCATGGAGGGTAGCTAAGTGGAAAGTGGGTTGGGCCACTCTCCAGTCCCTCTCTGCCTGCCGTAACACAGCCAAGGCAGTGGGGCCCCCATCTCACCTGTGACCCCAGTTTATAATGTACAGCCGTTTTCTCAGGTCCCACATGTGCAGGCCCAGGTGGCTGATCCAACCACTGTAGCCTGGTGGTACCAGGGCAGGGAGAGATGGTTTCAGGCTGATGAGAAATTCTGCAGGCTCTGACCTCGATCAGCTTCACGTGCTGAGCTATGGCAACCTTGTCAGTCTACTGGGCCCCTCCAAATGCTCCTGGGCCTTAGGCCTAACAAGCAGAAGGGCTCTCAGAGTGGCAGGCACGGCACAGGGCTCTTTGTGGCTTCAGCTCCTTTCATCCTCATGACAACCTTGGAGATAGGTATTTTACAAATGAGGAAGCCGCAAAGCTAGTATCTGAGTCCACATCTGTCTGAGGCTGCACACGTGACGGCCAGGGTTGTAAACACTAATGTGCTGACTGTGCCATGAGCATTCCATTGCTGCAGCCAGCAGGGAGCCTCTCACAGCCCATCGCTGCCTCTTACATTTCTCTACTGGGAGTAGTAACAGGTTATCAGCAGGGCTCCCAGAGCCTCTAGAGCCTCCAGCACAGTGGTTCTCAACCTTCCTAATGCCGCGACCCTTTAACACAGTTCCTCATGTTGTATGTGGGCATATGGCATGTGGGCGTATGGTATGTGGGCGGACCCGCCTGGAGACGGATAGAGGAGCGGTGTCTCGGTTCCTAACACCATCGGAAATATGTGTTTTCCGATGGTCTTAGGCGACCCCTGTGAAAGGGTCGTTGGACCCCCAAAGGGGTCGCGACCCACAGGTTGAGAACCGCTGCTCTAGATAAACACACCCTAGCTTACACTTGATTTGACAGGGCCTCTGACACAGGCCACACTTTGGATTGTGCTTTACCATTTATGAAGGATTACGACCCCCACTATATAAGAAAGCAGAGGCCCAGAGAGGTGGAGTGACAAGATCACACAGGTAGGAAGTGGCAGTGCCAGGTTTCCTGGCTCTGAGGTTAGTTTAGGACTTCCTTTGGACCACTCCCTACCCACCTAGCACCCTCAACCCCCAAATCCCTGGGGAGTGGGGGGAAAGCTCAGGCTGGCTGAGCATCTCCAATAAGCAAGGGTCAAAGGCTCAGAGGGCTGGAGGCTGTGAGATTCAGTCTTTCCTTGATCTCTTTACACACTTCACAGATTCCAATGGTCTCTCCTCTCTGCCCAGCACCCTCCTCATGCCCCCCCCCCCAAAAAAAGGGCAGTGTTCTATTCTACTCTCTGGAGTGTACTCATGGAGGGGCAGCACTTGTCTTGTTCACTGCTATATCCTCAGTGCCTAAACAATGCACACACCAGCACACAGTAGGTGTTCAATAAATATTTGTTGAATGAATGAATGAATGAATGGATGCCCCTAAAGCTTAAAGGGGTTTTATGTTTTACGCAGTGAAATGAACACTGGATTAGAGAAAGGAGAACTAACCTGTCCACTCCTACTTGGTGTTAGTCAGTAGTCTCTGGGCCAAGACCCAGGCTCTAGCCTGGTTGTGGTCCTGACTCCTGTGCCCCCAGGGCATGGCAGAGAAGGACACTGTGAAGGCCTACTCTATGCCAGGCACTGGGTCAGGCTGTGGGGTGGGGTAACCCAGGTTATTATCCTGTTCTCCTTCCTTGCTGTGTGGTCTTGGGGAAATCACTCCATCTCTCTGAGCCTCAGTTTGCTCAGCTGTAGAATCCGCCCTGAGTTAGCAGCAGTAATTCTTCCCTCCTCTAACGGTAGCAGCTGGGGGCCTGGGGTTTTCTCCAGAGGTTATTCCCAACCCCCCTCGGTTTGAGGGTCTGCTGTGAGCTCAGAGGCTACAGGGGCGAGGAACGAGGGGGTGAGGGGTGCCAGAGGCCTTCCTCACCAGTGCGTGGAGGTGCGCGGAGGGGGGGCGTGGGACCAGGGGAAGATCAGCGACTCCACGTGACCTTGAGCAAGTCCCTTCTCCCGGGACCAGCGAGCATCGGCCTCGCTTATCAAAGGAGGAGCTGGGTGACCTCGGAGGGCTCCGGGGCTCCGCCCCGCCTCAGTTTCCCCAGCTGCCTCCCTACATGATTTCTAAGGGCACTTCCGGCTCGGAAAGAAAACAAGCAATCACCAGGCAGTCTTGTCGCCGGGGCACTCCTGGTGGGTCGGGCGCCCACGAGGGGGCGAAGCGCGGGGTGGGGGGCAAAGGGCTCGCGGGTCCGGACGGGCGGGAGCTCCCGCGTGGTGCCCGCGGGGTGGCGGCGGGGAGTGGCTGCGGCGGGATCTGGCCCCTTACCTGGAGGCGACGGCGGCAGCGGCGGCGCGACAGGGAAGCGGCTCCGGCTCCTCCCGCCCGGCTCCTCCCCCGTCCCGGCCCCGCTGCCCGCTCCCCGCCCCGAGCGCGCCTGGCCCCGCCGCCCGCTGCCTGCCCCGAGCGCGCCTGGCCCCGCCGCCCGCTCCCCGCCCCGAGCGCGCCTGGCCCCGCCGCCCGCTGCCCGCTCCCCGCCCCGAGCGCGCCTGGCCCCGCCGCCCGCTGCCCGCTCCCCGCCCCGAGCCCGCCCGGCCCCGCCGCCCGCTGCCTGCCCCGAGCGCGCCTGGCCCCGCCGCCCGCTGCCCGCTGCCCGCTGCCCGCTGCCCGCCCCGAGCGCGCCTGGCCCCGCCGCCCGCTGCCCGCTGCCCACCCCGAGCGCGCCTGGCCCCGCCGCCCGCTGCCCGCTGCCCACCCCGAGCGCGCCTGGCCCCGCCGCCGGGCGGGCGGACGTGCGTCGGGAGCGGGACCTTCCGGGCTCCAGCTCGCGGGCTGTCCCCTCCCGGCTCCGGGTGCCGGCGTCAGGAAGTGACGGGCCTGCCCCGGCGCGAAACTCGGGCTGTGGGCACATCGCCCCGCTCCGCCCAGGGCGCCAGACAAGGCCCTGCAAGGTTGACTCTGCAGAAAGTGCTCGCGAGGCGCTCCGGCCAGCAGTGGAGAGCCCAGCAGCGACTTGGTTGGAAAATATTCCAAAGTAAATTAGGGAAAAACCAAAGAACCAGCCACAGAATCACCCTTCCCGCGTGTATAGACAGCACTTCGAAGTTTACGGAGTGTTGCGATATCCTTGCACTCCCTGATTTTTCTTTCAGTTTCTCTGATACTAACTTTGGTTCAGTCTCGGGACCTTTGCATTTGAGGTGCCCCTGCCTGGTACTCTGCCCCAGACCTTCCTCTTCCTGCGTCTGTTTCCAGCTTTCCCTTGCGGTGTCCACTCAGGCTGGCATCTGCGAGTCTTCCCTAACCACCCAGCACACCCAGTCATTGAACAAATGTTTACTGAGCACCTACTATGTGCCAGATACCGTTCTAAGTGCAGGGGAATCAGATACCAGGCTTCCAGTCCTGTTCCATTTAATCGTAGTATTTCTCACTCTATGGAATGTTTTGTTCATTTTCTGTTTGTGGTTTATTATCTGCCATCCTCAGTAGAATTTAAAAGCTCGTAGAACGGGCGTCTTGGCTGCCTTGTTCTCTGCTGCATGCCCAGCCCCAGAGACTGTGCCAGGCACTTGGTAAGTGCTCAGAGTCATTTAATGAATCTATGAATGGATCTTATTACCCTAGCTACCCTCTGCATTCTGTCACACCCATTCTACAGAACAGGAAGCTGAGGCTCAGGTCCAGGTCCTGTAGAAGTCACAGAGCTAATGAGTGCCCGAGCGGGAGCATGAATCATTGGGGCTACAGAGGCTGTTGCTCTCTCTCTTGGTGAAGACAGATTAGTACCTTGAATGGAAAAAGCAGTGGATGAGGTCAGAAACCAGCTATCAGTGCGGAATCTGTGACTCATGCATACCTTTGCAGAATGCTCTGGGCCTTCATCTGCTCATCCCCCTACTGACCAATCAGGACCAAGAATAGCCACTCTGCCTATAGGGCTATTGTGAAGGTCAAATGAGCCAATAGTGTGCACCCTTTGGGGGTATAACTGAGCATGTGGGCCTTGTCAAGATAGAATGTTAGCAACCATATGGAAGTGATGCTAACAGAAACTCCAGCCAGCCCTCTTCTCAGTGTCTGGTGGCCCCTTCCAGCCACACTGGCTTTGCAGAACCAGGCATTATGCTGCACAACGCCTTGGCTTTGCCCTGTCTCTAACTCGGTTTGAGATCTCGTATTGAACATGCTTGACTCTGGACATTGGATCCATGCCCACTGCCCACCTCACACCCGAATCACCCCCACCAAACAGCACACAGGACCTAATCCATAATCAAGGCTGTGGAGGAAAGGTGGAGAAAATAGGTTTATCTTTCTTGTATGCCTTTGACATTTTTGAGGTTTGGTATTGGACTTGGAAGAATTTACTTTCCTCATCTGTAAAAGGAGGGTCATTATGGCCCCCATAAGGATTGTTGTGAGGATTAAATGAAGATATACAGCTAAAGTGCTTTGAACAGTGTCTGGCACACAGGACACGCTCAATAAAAATTAGCTGCTATTATTCTTGGTGAAATATACTTATACTATGATGTCTTCTAGCAACTCCTCCCAAAGGAATGTTTAGGGGGTTGTGCTAGAAGGAGAAGCCTTTTCATAACCACTAACTAATTCAACCAGAATTTAATGAGTAGTGGGTAAGGTTCTAGGCATGGCAGATACATCAGGGGAAAGGCTGATGTTTGGGCCAAAGTCATCAGATTTAGCAAATAAAATACAGGACACCCAGTTACATTTGTGTTTCAGATATACAACAAATACATACTGTTTTAGTGGGAGTATGTCCTAATACTGCCCAGGACATAATTATACTAAAAAATTATTCATTGTGCATCTGAAATTCAGATGTAACTGGGTGTTCTGCGTTTTATCTGGCAACTCTACTTGGGCCCCACCCCTAGAGATTCTGATTCTGCTGGTCTGAGATTGGGCCAGGCACAGGTATTGTTCACAAGCTCATCAGGTGTTCTAATGTGTGCCCAGCGTCAGGAACCACTGATGGAGGGCCTGTCTGTGGATTTTATTCTGCATGAGATGGTGAACTGTGGAGGGTTTGGGGCAGTGATGCGATATGATCTCATCTTTCAAGAGGAGCTCACTGGTTCTTTGTGGAGGTCAGAGGAATAAGAGTGGACACAGGCAACCAGTTAGGAAGCTGCTGTAATAATCCAGGCCCGGAAGGGGCCTGGGTGTGTTGAATGCCTACTATGAGCTAGGCACAATAAAAGTATGTAATGGAGGCATAGGTTCTTGGGTCCTGCCCAGACCTACCCAGGTTAAAATTTCTTAGGGGTATGGAAGCCTAGGAATTTATACTTTTAATAAGTTCCCCTGGTGATTCTGATGAATAATCAGATTTGGAGCAACTAAATGATTGGCTTCTATTGTCCCCGAAATGATAGAAATAACCATGAATACTGTTAAGGGAGCATTATCCTTGTGGTTTTTCATGCATACCTTATATCATTTAATTCTATGCAGTTTATACTATTATTAGCCCCATTTCACAGAGGAAGGAAATGAGGCTCAGAGAGGTTATATAACTTGGCCAGGGCCACTGAGCTACAAGACATTCGAGGCAGGATTTGATCCCAGATCTGGCTGATTCTGCTATCCTGCCCTCTCATAGGCTTAAACATCAATATAGATTCAAAGATATTTGTATGAGTTGCAGATAATGGATCCCCACCAGGGCATGTCTCCTTTGCTAGGTCCTAGAGAAGTCCATCTTTCCGGGACATCAGTGGGGCTGGGCCTGGCATGGATTTTTGTTGAGTGGAACTGAATTCTGGGCTGATGTCACTGAAGGCAACCCCACATCCCTTCCCGAAGAGCATCTTTATAATGCTGTCGTGATGAACTTGAGACTGAATGACTCAGAAGATGGTTTATGGTCACTTCTTTCCTAATGACGCTCAGAAACAGACGCTCTCCGGTGGGGAGGGACTGGACACACCTTTAGAAGAAGGGCAGGGTGGAGGGTGTTGCAGATGGTTTGTGGTTACCATGGATATTGTTACATTGCTTTTGTTTGTGTTTCCAAGGCATCTTTGGCCCAAAGAACTTAGTGTCTTTTTGTTTATTGGACCATCAGCTGGAATTGACTAAGCTAAGTGGCAGGGGTTTGGGGTCAAAGCCATTTGGGTTAATATTTTCCCCCATTGTTCTTATGTAGGTAATAATTTTGTAGTCCTCTACCTTATCTCTTACACAGAGGCTTGGGTGATGACCTCTACCTGCTTCTTATCTAAGAGTGCTTTGCACTTGCCCCTGGTCTGATATTTTCTAATGCATGAGACCCATAACACTGGTGGCACACAAAATACCTTTAGCTGCCCTGGTCGGTTTGGCTCAGTGGTGAGAGTATTGGCCCGAGGACCAAAGAGTCATGGGTTCGATTCCGGTGAAGGGCACATACCTCAGTTGCGGTTCAATCCCTGGCCCTGGTTGGGGTCGTGCGAGAGGCAACCAGTCAATGTGTTTCTTTGCCATCGATGTTTCTCTCTCTCTCTTTCCCTCCCACTCTATCTGAAAATAAATCGAAAAATATATCCTCAGATGAGGATTTAAAAAAAAAAAAAAAAAAACACCTTTAGCTGATACATGAAATTACATTAAATCACTTTGGATCATACATGAGGAAGTTATTCCCTTCAGTTCTTATTCTGTTGAGAACAGTTTAATGCTATTGAATCTTCTTTTTTTTGAGGTAGAATTTTTATGTTTCTTATAAACTACTAATCAAGGCCATTAATTAACTCATATTTAAACTATTTGTGGTGACTTACAGGTTCACAAACAAGCAGACAAAAAGTATATATAAATATTTCTTTTAAAAACAAACTTTATTGAGATATTTTGACATATAAAATTATATATATTTAAGGTGTACAATTTGATGTTTTGATATGTGTATGTCTCGTGAAAAGATTACCCCAATCGAGCTGAATAATTTACTTCATCCCCTCTATGTAGTTACCAGTTGTGGGGTGTGTGTGTGTGTGTGTGTGTGTGTGTGTAGATTTATTTTAAGATCTATCCTCTTAGTAAATTTCAAGTATATGATACAGTATTGTTACCTATGGTCACACGCTGTACATTAGCTCTCCAGAATGCATTCCTCTCGCATAACTAAAACTTTGTACCCTTTGACCAGTATGTCCTCATTTCTCCCTCCCCCTTAGCTCCTGGAAACCACCATTCTACTCCTACTTCTATGAGTTCGACTATTTTAGATGCCACACATGAGTGGGGTCATATAGTGTTTGTCTTTCTGTGTCTGGTTTATTTCACTTACTACCATGTCCTCCAGGTTCATCCATGTTGTCACAATGAGAGGATTTCCTTCTTTTTTAAGGCTGCATAGAAATCTGTTGTATTAATACTCCTCTACAATTTGGTAATAATCCCTTTTAATGAAGGAAGAACAGTCTTCAGCTCAGAAGCTTTGACTATCTAAAATAATGAGTTAGGATTTAATAATTCTGTTATTTATTTAATAATCTTTTATTTTGGGAGGATTTTAGATTGATTGAAAAGTTACAATGATAGTACAGAGTTCTTTTTTTTTACTTTAAATATTTTTTTTTATTTTTTCAATTATAGTTGACATACAATATTATATTAGTTTCAGGTATACAACCCAGTGACTAGACATTATATAATATGATAAGTGATAAATCTAGTACCCATCTGACACCATACATAGTTATTATAATATTTTTGACTATATTCCCTATAGTGTTCTTTACTGTGACTATTCTGTATCTACCAATTTGTACTTCTTAATTCCTTCACCTTTTTTCATCCACCCCCCAAAGCCCCTTCCATCTAGCAACTCTCAAAATGTTCTCTGTATCTATGAGTCTGCTTCTGTCCTACTGTTTGTTTATTTTGCTTTTTAGATTCCACATATAAGTGAAATATGGTATTTGTCTTTCTCTTTCTGAGGGTATTTCACTCAGCACAATACCCTCTAGGTCTATCCATGTTGCAGATGGCAAGATTTTATTCTTTTTTTAAAAATTTTTTTTTTCTTTATTAATTTTAGAGAGAGAGGAAGGGAGAGGGAGAGAGAGATAGAAACATCGATGAGAGAGAACATTGATTGGCCGCTTCCTGCGTGCCCCCCACTGGGGATCGGGCCCATAACCTGGGCATGTGCCCTGACTGGGAATTGAACCGGCGACCTCTTGGTGCATGGGGTTGATGCTCAACCACTGAGCCACACCAGCTGGGCTCAAGTGTCTCTTGAAGACAGCATATGTAAGGGTCTTGTTTTGTTATCCATTCAGCCTCTATATGTCTTTTGATTGGAGCAGTTAATACATTTGCATTTAAAGTAATTGTTGATAGATATGTATTTATTGCCAATTTATTATTCACATTTTTTTATTCCCCCCCCCCCCCAAATAACATAGAAGTCTATTTCTTGCCCACGTAACAGTTCAATCCTTCTTCTTCTTAAAGAAGACCCTTTAACATTTCTTGTAATACTGGTTTGGTGGTGATGAACTCCTTTAGATTTTTCTTGTCTGGGAAGCTCTTATTTATCTGTCCTTTGATTCTAAATGATAGCTTTGCTGGGTAGAGTAACCTTGGTTGTAGGTCCTTGCTTTTCATCACTTTGAATATTTCTTGCCAATCCCTGCTGACCTGCAAAGTTTCTATTGAGAAATCAGCTGACAGCCTTATGGGAGCTCACTTGTAGATAACTGCTTTTTTCTTGCTGCTTTTAAGACTCTCTCTTTGTCTTTAACTTTTGGTTGTTTTGATTATGATGTGTCTTGGTGTGGACCTCTTCAGGTTCATCTTGTTTGAGACTCTGCACTTCCTGGCCTTGTGTGTCTATTTCTTTCAACAGATTAGGAAAGTTTTCTGTCATTATTTTTCACATAAGTTATCATTTCCTTGGTCTCTTTCTTCTCTTTCTGCCAATCCCAATGATGCAAATGTTGGTATGCTTGAAGTTGTCACAGAGACTCCTTATATTATCCTCATTTTTTTGGATTCTTTTTTCTTTTTACTGTTCTGATTGGGTGTTTTCTGCTTCCTTATCTTCCAAATTGCTGATTTCATCCTCTACTTCATATACTCCACTATTGATTTCCAGTCTTGGTATGGCTTTTTCTTTATATCCTTAGTTGTAAGTCTTCTGTTCAGCTAGATTTCAGGCAGTTCTGAATGATGATTGCTCTGTAGTTTAGTTGTAATTTTGATGTGATTGTGGGAGGATTCAGTACTGCATTTATGTATACCACTATCTTGACTGGAACCCCCGAGTCCTTAACTAAGAACCATAGATCCTTCACCCTGATTCCCCAGTGTTAATATCTTACATAATGATGTTGCTTTTGTCAAGATTAAGAAACTAATACTGGTACATTACTATTAACTAAAGTATAGACTTTATTCACTGGTTTTTCTACCAATGTTCTTTTACCATCCTAGAATCCTACTTCAGATACCACATTGCACTTAGTGTTATGTATTATGTATTTTCATTAGGGTGCATGTCTCTGAGGATGGTTGGCCACTGCTGTGAGTATCTAACGCTGATCAACATAATGGCTTCAATCATAATGACACTGATGATGTGTGGAATGTAAAATTCAGAAGTATGTGGCTCCAGAGTTGGCCCAGTAGCTCAGTGATATCAGTAAGGAGCAGCTCTTTCCATCTTTCATTATCCTTAGCGTGTTGGTTGTTGTCCCTCACTGTGTTCTCCTGTGGTCCACAGATGGCTCCCTCAGCTGCAAGCATCCTTCAATAGTTATGTTTAAAATCAGAAAAGAAAAGAGAAAAAGGGAGCTGTCCTCACGAGCCTTTTCTTGTGGGCTTTTCTTCCATAGTCAGGGTGGAAATGATTTCCCAGAAGCCCCCTTGCTGGGATCACATGACTGGATCACATGACCACCCCTGGTGGTAGGGGAGTCTGGGAAGGCAAGGATCTGGCCAAGGGGACTGGCTCAGAGCCCTGTGAGAAGGAACAGGCCAGTCCTAACATTAACAGAGCTCAGGGCAGGAACACAAAATGATAAATAAAACATGTCCTAATTTCCCAAGCTGACAGATACACCTTCAATACCACCTGGAAGATCAGGTGTGAACTTAGATTCTTCAACTCCTTGGAGTTCCCTGCCAGAATGTGGCCCATCTTCCTTCTTTCCCCAATCCCAGTTCCATCCCGTACCACATGAGGTCTTGCACACTGGTGTGTGGACACTGCAGTCCACACATCCAAGTTCTGTCTACCCTCCCACGGACAGCCTCCCCTTGGCCATTCTTCAAACCTAGGAATGTGAGTACTGGCTGCACCCCTAAGAGATGGGTCAGGGGAGAGGCTCACTCCTGCAGGCTGGGTGTGTGCTTGGGGCTGGTTTGACAGGGAATATTGGGGTACCAGGTGCCCAGAGCGTGGACTTGAGTGGACACGTCCTCTTGGCCTTTTAGACCCCTGCCTCCACTGGGATGGGTGTGGCTGGAGGATGAACCCAGAGCAGAGACTGCTCTTCCCAGTACGGACTGGGCAGACACTGCACAGACACAACTAGGTTCCTCTTAAGCAGTGGTTCTCAACCTTCCGAATGCCGCGCCCCTTTAATACAGTTCCTCATGTCGTATGTGGGCGTGTCTGCATGTGGGCGGACCCGCCTGGAGACGGATAGAGGAGCGGTGTCTCGGTTCCTAAGACCATCGGAAATATGTGTTTTCCGATGGTCTTAGGCGACCCCTGTGAAAGGGTCATTGAACCCCCAAAGGGGTGGCGACCCACAGATTGAGAACCACTGCTCTTAGGCAGAAGGTGGAATGGCCGTTGAGCAGGAGGCCCTCAGTGTCTGCCCCAGTGTGTGCTCAGTGGGGCCAGGGGGCTTATGTTTTATTGACCGTCATCTCCCTAGGACCCAACTCAGCACCTGGTATATAGTAGGTGCTCAATAAATACTTATTGAATGAATGAGTGAGTGAGTGAATGAATGAATATCACGCCTGAAACTGTCCTGCATCCCCCTTCACACAGGGATGGAGGTTGTTGGAGGCCAGGGTCTAGAAGGGAAGTCGGGGGGCGTTTGTTCAGGATCCATGGCAGAGCAAGAGCCTGGAAGTCTTGACACCTTCTCCACCGTACCCTCCTCCCCACCATGCTTACCTCCTGTGGGCACATCTTTTTCATGCACACAGCCACAGACTGCCCTCTCAGGGTCTGCCAGGAAGGGCCTGCTGTTGCCATTCCAGAGTTTCAGGGCTGCTAGGGACCTCTGAGCACCCACACGCCAAGCCCTCCACATGCAGTCGTGGGCCTCTGCGCACTGGTGTACAGGCCCTTCCACCCTCGGGCCCAGCTTCCTCCCCCGACAATCCCTGACTCAGCAGGTCCACTCCCTGGCCCCTCCACCCTCAGGCCCAGCTTCCTCCCCTGACAATCCCTGACTCAGTAGGTCCACTCCCTGCCACCGAATATGCGCTGCATCTCTCAGACTCTGCTTTCCTCACACTGCTCCTGCCACCTGCAATGCCCTGTTCACCCATTCCTTCTGGCTATTCAAATCAAACCTTTTCTTCAGGTCCCAGCCAGTTCCCATAACCTTCTGAGGCTTGTCCTGGCCGCTGCACCCTCCTTCCTCATGTCTTCCCTAGAAATTCACAAAGGCCCCGTCCTGCCCTAAAGCACTCTTCCATTGAACACCCAACAGAGGTCACAGGCCTCACCGAGCACCAGGTCTTATGTAGGGGAAGCGACGGTGAGGTAGCAGAATTCTCTGGGTAGCTAGCTTATTTATTTATTTATTTATTTATTTATTTATTTATTTATTTATTTATTTATTTATCTTTATTGATTTTAGAGAGAGAGGAAGGGAGAGGGAGAGAGAGATAGAAACAACGATGAGAGAGAACACTGATTGGGGATCGGGCCCACAACCTGGGCATGTGCCCTGACCGGGAATCGAACCGGCGACCTCTTGGTGCATAGGTCAATGCTCAACCACTGAGCCACACCGGCTGGGCATAGCTAGCTTATTTAGAGGAGGGATATTGAAGGATATGACAGGTGGTCTCATAGGCAGAATAGAAATGGCACACAGGCCTCACCGAGACTGAGGTTTGGGAAGTCAGGACCTGAGGCTGCTCTCTGCCTCTCGGAGACGGCGTGGCCTCCCTCTCGTATGCTCCCCTGTGACTGTCCGCTTCATTAGTTGCTCGCGTCCGGCTTCCTGCCTTTGACATGCACATGGCTCCATAGCAGCTCCTTGGCTTTCACTCCACGGGGCCTTGTAACTCAGGCATGCACGGACGAGTCATGCACGAACGAGTCATGCACGGACGAGTCACGCACGGACGAGTCACGCACGAACGAGACCACCCAGTCAAATGGTTTGAGCAAAGAAAGGGAATGTATTGACTCATGTAACTACTGAAAAGTCCAGAGGAAAGTCAGCCTTTAGGCATGGCCAGGTCTAGGTACTCACATAATATGATCAGGGAACTCTCTCTGTCACTGGGCTCAGCTTTTCTCTGGATTGGCTTCATCCATAGAAAGATCCTTTCCTTGGCATGGCAAGATACTTACCAGCAAGTCCAGACAAACATTCTATCAGTTTGGCAACTCTGGCAGAAAAAACACTTCCTCCAGAGAGCTCCGGAAAGAGCTCCTGGGGCTCCTAGGTGGAACTGCTGTTGGCTTAGCCTTGAACCAAACCCTGTGGCCAGGGGACAGTGCTTTGCAGGTTCGGGACACATGCTTTCCCCCTCCCCCAGAAAACAAATATAATATTATTACCATTGGAATCTACTTGGAGTGAGATTGGATGGGGAGGATGCAGGCCCTGGAAGAGAACCCCAATCAGATTGGAAGTTCATCTCCAATGCCCTGCTGCTCACATCGGTTCTCTGTAGGGTGATCAACTGTATGTCTGCTGAATGCCCCTCATTTGTCTGCAAACAGCATCTGCCTTTCTTGGAGGGCCTTCTCCTCCCCTGTCACAAGATTCTCTTGGGGCTGCCAGACACAGCTCTGCTGGTCACAGAGAAGGGCATGTGACCCAGGAGGACCAATCGGAGTTCTTCCTTGGGGGTTTTTCATCATGTAACCAAAGGAAGAAAGCCTGCTCCTTTCTTTCTGGGAGTGAAGCTAGGAAGACATGAGTAGGAGCTGGCCAATCTCATGGAAGCAGCTGGTCAGAGAGAACAGAGCCCAGATGCAGGAGGAAAGGAGACAGAAGTGGATAGAAATAGTCTTTTTAAAAAAATTGTTTTTCTTTATTGATTTGAGAGAGAAAGAGAGGAAGGGAGAGGGAGAGAGAGATAGAAACATCAATGAGAGAGACCATCGACTGGCTGCCTCCTGCGCGCCCCCCCCCCCCACCCCCCGGGGATCAGGCCCACAACCTGGGCATGTGCCCTGACCGGGAATGGAACCAGCGACCTCCTGGTGCATGCGTCGACGCTCAACCGCTGAGCCAGACTGGCCGGACAGAGAGAAACAGTCTTAATGAAGGCCCAGGTCTTATTTCATCATTGCCAAGGCCCAACAGGAATCTGTCTTTGCCACCATTCGGTTAAACAAGCCAGTACATTCATCTTTTGCCTACCTTGAGCAGCTGGTATTTCTTGGGCATATCTATGTGCAGGTACACTGTACTAAATGGTCCCTACAGGTGATCTCATTGAATGCGTATTCCCTCATTTTATAGACATGGGAACTGAGGGGCAGAGAGTTTAAGAGACTTACTCATTCAGCCAGTAAGTAGCAGAGTTGGGACACCCACAAAGTCTCTAGAGCAACCCACAAAACTCAAAAACCCTGGGTGAGGTGGGTGTGGATGGGGAGGTATCCCAGGATGGAATTAGCCCTGGGCACTGATCTAAGACCTAGCCTTTGCCCTAAAGCTGTTTACTCTATAGCATTGTTATGTTAGGCCTAATTTGTAAAAAGCTATGATATATATATATATATATATATATATATATATATATATATATACAGAGAAGCACATGCAAAATATAGGCACTGTTTACACAGAATTAGAAAGCAAATACCCACCTTTGTAGCTACCACGTAAGTCAAGAAATAGAACATTGCCGATATTCCAGAAGCCCCACCGGGTGCCTCTCTCCAGTCTTTCTTCTCTAGTCTTGCATTATTCTAGTCTCATTCAGCTGTTTGATTTTAGTATCCACGCGCACATCTTCTTCCCCTAGCTAAGGTGACAGCGGTGGGGGTGAGGGTGGGAAGGACTGTCCCTTCCTCTGCACTTCCTTGCTTCCCCCACTCACCATGCACGTGATAAGTGTTCCCACACGTTTATTGACAGGCTGACTGGGGTGGGCGATGACCTACTAAGTGTTGGGAACTGTGCCAGGTGTTTGAAGTGTCATGTCGTTGAATTGTGACAAAACCTCTATCAGGTAGACCTGATTATCCAAACAAGGAAACTAAGGTTCAGGAAAGGCATATGTCATGGCCAAGGTCATGCAGAGAGCGAATGGTAGGACTTGGTTTTGTACCCAGGTCTGTCTGACTGAGGGCCCTACATTGTCTGTGTGTCATTTCGTTAGAGCGGGGAAGGGGGGAAGGAAGCAGGAGGGTAGCAGGGGGGCGCTGGTGTAGTGATTAAGGGGGGCTCAGAGCTGGGCTAGATTGCCTGCTTTCAAACCCCAGCTCTACCACCCAGGCAAGTTACTTACCTTCTCTATGCTCTAGTCTCTTCCCCGAATAGGGATTGTGAGTCGATTCCGTGAGATGACATGTAAGGTGTCTAGCATAATACATAATGGGACTTACCTCCGAGGGTTGAGCAGTGGCCGGCATGTGGTAAGCCCCCGATAAACATTAGCCACCACGCTCGCTGCCGTTGTGTTGGAACTGCTGTGTCCACCGCTACATTGCAGGCTGTTTATTTTCTGTTTGGCTTCAGTGAAGGGGCTCTGGCTGGATGTCTTTGGAGAACTAGAGCTTGTTTCTTCTGGGGATCACGAAGCCAATAGAATGGAGACTAGCCTCCTCTGACAGTGGCTGGCCTGAGATCCAATGCCATGTGTTCCTGTCTGACCTCACCTCTGAGCAGGGCTGACCCAGGCACCTCCCCTCTGGGCCTGACATCAGGGTAACCTCACCACAAGGTCAGACAGGCTCTGAGGATTGAGGTGGGGGGTGGCTCCCTGGCTCCCTGGCTTGTGGCATTGCTGCTTGCTTGGGCTTTTGAAGGGCTGTGAGTCATGGTGGAATTTTTCAGCAATCAGGGGCTTGGACAGCTCTTGTATTAGTTCAGGAATATTGGTTGCAAGCAACAGAAACTGATTCTGGCTATCTAAAGAAAAAAATTAATTGTAGAGAAGAAATCTGAGTGTTCACTGAAGTAGCTCAGAGTGGTGGGGCCCACCTGGTCTGCTGCTGCCACTTTCAAACCTGCATCCCCCCCATCACCATCCCAGATTCATCACCAGCCTCAAGTTCTGGGAAAGATCACGTGACCCATATCATGTGACCACCTCAGATGAAATGGGAGGTGGGTAAAGGAAGGACCAAGCACCCCAGTTGGTGTGAACTCTCCAACAAGATTAACCACAGGGCAGTTTTCTTAGGAAGGAAGATCGGGGGGCAATAAGAGGGGGGCAGCTGAATATAAGACAGTCAAAGGAAAGAAGAAAAGACAAATTCCCACTCTAGTTTTATCCTCTTTGGGCAAACAAGCTCTTATGGCGGGTATTCAGACATCCTGAAGACACGCTTGCCTTCTTCTCAGTGCAGATGGGCTACAGACAGAAGCAGTGTCTGTCTCTGGGTCCAAATTTCCCCTTCTGGTAAGGACACCAGTCATATTGTTTTAGGACCCACCCTAATGACTTCATTTTCACTTGAGTATCTCTGTAAAAACCCTATTTCCAAATGAGATCACCTGCTGAGGTGGTAGGGGTTAGGGCTTCAACCTATCTTCTTCTGGGGAGGGCAGACACAGTTCAACCCATAGCAGGCGCTTTGTACATATTAGTTTTCCTTCCTCATCAAAGTTCCTTATCAAATAAGATCAAATACCCTGCTCACTACTTGGAACAGAGCAGATGCTCAATCCATATTTGTTGAATAAATAAATGCATGGGTGGATCCAAGATTTCATGGTGTTCTGAATTGTTCAGAGTTCTCTACTGACCCAAGAAATATTTCTCCTTTTAAAATAGTGATCTTCAGATCTTCTGACAAGAATATAAAGTTCACAAGAATAGCTCCAGGCAGTTTCAAGAGGAGAGATCTGATTTCTCTTGAATGTGCTCTACGCTGTGTCCATAGCCAGAGAAATTGCAGAGACGTCTTTCCTTCCTGGAAAGGCTTTCTTTTGCCACAAAGAATTAATTGTTCTAGCAAAGGCTGAAAAACATCCTCCAGTCATTTGCAAAGAGGTTCCAACAATGAACAAGGGCTGGAAGGTGACAGGCTCCCACAACTGTCTGCCCCAGACACCTACTAAGTCAGGAAGCTATAACCAAATGCAGGAAAGCCATCTCTCAACTCTGTCCTTCAGGCCAGGGCGCCCACATACCTTGAGCGCTTACGATGTGCCGGAAATGTTCCTTCTGATACAGCAAAGTGACTTCAAGTTCACGCTCTGGAGTTGGACTTCTGTGGTCTACCCTTGGCTGTATGATCTCCAGCAAGTTACTTAACCTCTCTGTGCCTCAGCATCCCTGTTTGTAATTTGGGGGTAATAATAGCACCTGCTTTATAGCATATGTGATAACATATGTAATTTACTTTGCACAGTGCATTCAGATCATGTTAGCAATTATTGTTTTATATTTTGCTGAGGTCATTGCTGATGCCGAGGCTGATTGTGGGAGGTGAATTCTAGAGGCCAGATTTTAATAAACGTCCTTATCAATAAGATTGAATAAAATAGTAGGAATCTGTTCTCATCTTTCTTGTTAGGGCTTTCTAGAACTCAATCCATCTCTCTCTCCTTGTCTTTTTATTTCTCTGCTTTATCTCCTTATGGCCCTGAGTGCTCAGCCATGGGTTATTTTGTTAATTCCTCCAGCAACACTGTGAAATATGGATTATAAACTCTGATTCATGGGCAAAGAACCTGAGACTCAGACAGGTGAGGTGACTTGTAAGTGGTGAAGCTAGAATTTAAGCCAGGTATGTTTGACTCCAAGGCCACAGATTAGGGAGATGGGTCTGATGGAGATGAAATTTGCACACACACACACACACACACACACACACCCGCCCTAATTCTTCATCCTTTGGACCTCCCGTTAGGACCTAAGCACAAAGTTCTCCACCAGATTGGCAGTCCTGGACAATGCTCCCACTTTGCACTGGTTTCTCCACCCCATCATCAAGGCCAGCCCCCTGCTCACTATCACACTGAACAGGCCCCAAGAAACCCATTCACCCAAAGGGTCAATGATTGATGATAAAGGCAACCCATTACGATTGATGATAAAGGCAACCCAACAGGATTGATAAGGGCAACCCATTATGATTGATGATAAAGGCAACCCAACAGGATTGATGATAAGGGCAACCCATTACGATTGATGATAAAGGCAACCCAACAGTGTTGATGATAAAGGCAACCCAACAGGGTTGATGATAAAGGCAACCCAACAGGGTTGATGATAAAGGCAACCCAACAGGGTTGATGATACAGGCAACCCAACAGGATTCTCATGCAGGAACACTGGGTGAGCACTGGAATTCTCTGGCCTCTCTGGAGGCTCCTGAGCTTAGTTTTCTGTTCTCCCTCACAAGCCCACAAGTGACGACCAGCTTCCTGGTTGTTTTGGACCTGCACGCAGAGGATGCAGGATGGTGGAGCAGAAAGAGCTCTGGAAGTGGCCGCTGTGCAACCCGAGGCAGATGAATTTACATCTCTGATCCTCAGTCTCCTCATCAGCACATGATCTCTACTTGTGCAGGTTGTCAGACGATTCAGCTAGATAATGCATATAAAGCAGTTTTGCAGGGCTCGGCACATAGTAAGCACTCAATAAACACGCACCCACCATTATTATGGTAGAAATGGTGTTGTCATTAACAACTGAAATCTTGGTGAAGGTTTCCTTGTTGGTGGAGGATCCAGGAACTAGATGGAATGGGAGAGGTGGTGAGTGGGGAGAGAACGTTCTTTGTCTGTCCCACTGGCAGCCATCCCCAAACCCACGTGCCCAAGGCCCGCTCAGGAAATGCAAAACAATTCTTGTCATTTACTCATCCTGGGAGACAGAGTGTTCTTCAGGCCCACTGGCCTTGGCTTAACAGTGTGGGCAACACATACCCACGCCCACTCACACATTCTCGTTCAGCACCAGGGGTCAATAAGGCCAGCAGCGTGGGTGTCACGGAGTTACCCCGATTTCAGGAACAGCTAATTGCATCCATACTTATGTTTTGACTTTTCTTTGTGAGGCCACAGGAGACGTGACCCACGCATGTCCGTAGTTCAGGGGCTCCACAGTGCCCTTAGCTCCCGGCTGCAGGAGTGTTAGGGAGATTCCAGTTCTACCAGCTCATTTCGGGGAAAACGAAGCTCTGAGAGGCAAGACTTGTTCAACAACACAGGGTCGAGCCCTGTGCTCCAGTGGCAGAGTTCTCGCCTTCCTCCCGGACAAAGCTACGGTCACTGGACCAAGTCTCCAGGAGGAAGAGGGGGAGGCAGGACAGGACAATGGGTTGTGCTCGGGGAGCCCCTCTGAGGTCTCAAGTCTGCTTTTCAGTTATGGCCTTTGGAAGCAAATGACGTGTCATCTCTCACCCTCTGCTCCCCTGCACCCCATGGGTCCCCCGGCTGAGGCTTGACCTAGATGGCCACAGAAGGTCATTCCCTCCAGCAGAGGCCTCCTCTATGTTATGGAGCAGAAAGGACACAGAGAAGACACAAAACCTTTCAGATGACTGAGACTCTTGGGGCGAGACGGGAAATGTGGGGGCTCTTTGGAGAGGACCATTGCATTTACGAGGCCTCTTACCTTTATGACTAAAGCGCAAATGGAAAGCGAGATGTAGTAACAGAGAAAGCAGCACCCGTGAGATTTGCTTCTGGAGTGCGGGACAGTGCATCAGCTGGGCAGCTGGGCTGGCGTGGGGCTGGCGTAGGGGGGAGCCCTTGGAACTCCGGGATTCTCTGTCAAGGCAGGGCCTGATGACACGGAGCTGGGAAATCCTGGTAGGGGTGCTGGGGGAAATTTCCAGATCCACTCACATCCCCTCCACCCTCCTCAGCTCTGCCAACTAAATGTTGGGGCTCCCAGGTGCATCAGAAGCACCACCTCTTCGCACAGTTCTCTCCTTTCATTCTTGAGGGGAAGGAAGACGGGGTGACTCGATGGAATAGCCAAATCGCTGGGACCTTTACCAAGGCGGGGTGAGCACAGACTCCCTGTGGGCTCTGACTTCCCAGGAGGGAAAGTGTGCAGCAGCCAGAAATATGAACACACTACCCCCCACACAAAACCCCAATCCTAAACCAAGCAATAAAATACAACCAGCTACAGAAATCGCAAAACGATAAAAGAAGAGTCTGGTCCTATTTGTTCTTCAATAACGTTAATATTGCAATACTTTCATTAAGGTATAGAAAGAAAAACCCGGAGCTTTGGCGTAAGAGGAACAGAAGGCCCCCTTGTAGCATTCAACTCATCTGTGCCTCCTCCCCACTCCAGACAACCTGGGGCAGACATGTCTGTCATCCAAGCACACAGTCCTGGACCCAAGACAGCCATTCTGGCTTTAGCTTGCAAGTCTGGCTGGCATTTCGTCTCCTGCAGGAGCAGCCCTACTTCATAGCCCCTTACCCTGTCCACTGTGAGAACAATGGGGCCGCAGAGGCAGAAGGTGCTGTGGGTGCCCGGTTAGGGTGGACTCATGCCACGGATGAGATCTCGCTGGGTTTCTCCTCTCTGCAGAAGACAGTCCTGGGGCAGGGCCAGCAGCCGCCCTGGCTGTTGGGGTGACAGCAGAAGAGGATGGACATCAGCAGCGCCAGGGCGGTGATTGAGGTGAGCGTCCACTGCATGACACCAGGGTAGATGAAGGGCAGGATGAGGACGATGAGCAAGGCCAGCAGGAGCAGGTGTGCCACCAGGCGCCGGGCTGCCACGCGGTTGGCACTTGCCACATCCTGCCCATCCTCTCCCGCCAAGCTGGGGTGCCCTGCTGTCAAGGTGGCAGGATTCACCAGCTCCTGAGGACAGAGCCACACCTCTGGGCATGGCCGGGCTAGCCGCCCCACCACGGCCTCCTGGTCACGCAGGCTGCTGATGAGGCCCCCGGGGACGGCGGTGGCCTTGCGGCACAGCGGGCAGGTGATGGACCAGGTGTCGTTCTGCACGCACAGCAGGAGCTTCAGGCAGACCGGACAGAAGGAGTGCTGGCAGCCCAGCAGCTTGGGGAGTCGGACGCAGCTGTAGGGCTCCCGGCACACCAGGCACTCCAGGTCACGATCCTCGGAGCCGTGATGACCCCCGGCAGGGCCTGCGGTGGCAGTGGTGGTTCCTGCCGAGATGAGCTGGGGCTGGTGCGGGGCTGGCGGCTGTGGGAGCTCAGGGCAGGCCATCCTGGGCATAGCAGCCAGCGGGACGTGGCAGCTCAGGGCCTGGGCATGGGCACGGTGCTGCTGGGACCTAGACGTAGCCTGACCTTAGGCGAGGCATATCAAGCCTCCGTCTCCTTATTGTGAGCTTCCTGGCAACAACAGCCATCTGGCACCACTCTCCCAGGGCTGCTCAGCTTGTCTCTGGGCTGGTGTCGTCCCTTCCGTTATTATTATTTCTTTTCTAGAGTTAATCAGTAACTAGCAGGCCTGGAGACTTTGAATTATCTGATAGAAGGGCCAGAGTGGGCAGGGCCTATTAGTGAATCAGAACTTCCCTGTGCCTCCTGAAATGCCCGCAGGACCTCAGCACCGCAGGACCTGGGCTCTGCGAGCTTTGGGGTGCATCGGAGTTCCCGCCTCCACCACCAGGCCACCCCTGGAGCAGATCTCTAGCCCCCAGACCCCGAGCACACAGATCCAGCAGGTCTGGATGGGATCTAAGAATGTGCAGGTTAACAAACTTTGTCATTCTAACAGGTGGACTGGGGGACCCGCTTTGAGAAACACTGCCATAGGCAGTCTCAGACAAAACCTCTTGGATGTCAGGATGGGGGGGGTGTTGCCTGTGCTTTGAACACATTTGTGAGCAGGTGGCCCATGAAAAAGAGAGATGGGAACGTATCTGAGGAGGAAGGGTGGGGGAGGCCCAGCTGAATAGTCTATTTCCAGCTGCTGATTGCTGAGCATCTCATCGGCGCCCAGCTGTGCCCTTCACATACCTAATGATAGGTACCATCAGTTGCGTGCTGGGCACATCGCACACCCAGTAGTACTAAGAACAGCTGCCATTTATTTGGCCCACTCTGAGGAAGCCCATGCCAGGGTCCTGTCTGCGGTCCCCTGCAGTCCAGGCCCAGTGCTGTAAGGAGGCACTGGGGCCTGGAGGCAAAGGCAGGCTGGGGTCAGGGCAGGCCTGCTGGCTGCCCGCCAAGGGGCCTTCCGTGGGGCAGGAGTCTATTAGCGTCCAAAGTCGGGTTCCCAGCCTCATGTGTCCAGGAACTCAACCTCATCCGTTTGTGTGGAGGCAATTAGCTTCCAGGAAGGTGACTCAAGCTGACAGGACTCCCGTGGGACTAACATACCTGCAGCATAGTCGTTAAGAAAACATACGTGTCCTGAAAGTCAGAGGGTGGGTGGGGTGGCACCATCCACTCCCTCAAACAATTGCCTCCCTCAGGCCACGCCAGATCCAGAAGGACATGCGGAGCGATCCTTCGCCGCTCAGGTCACCTGTTGAGAGCCACATAGAGAGCTCTTCTGACCCAGCCTTTTCCCCACCCCAAGGGGCAGGAGGTGCCCTCTTGCATCACCCTTCCCTGGGCCCTCTGTCTCTGAAATTTAATTTCCCACCCCTACTCCCACCCCCACCAGGGCATCTCTTCTCGTCAGCCTTCTGTGTGACAGTCAGTTATTTCTTTTCATTCTGTTTCCCCTCAGGTCAAGCTGAAGGGGGCCTGAGATCGCTCACTGGGCATCTGTTTTGTCCCCGTGCCAAGCATCCATTTTTCTTTCTTTCTTTCCTTCTTTCTTTCTTTCTTTCTTTCTTTCTTTCTTTCTTTCTTTCTTTCTTTCTTTCTTTCTTTCTTTCTTTCTTTCTTTCCTTCCTTCCTTCCTTCCTTCCTTCCTTCCTTCCTTCCTTCCTTCCTTCCTTCCTTCTTTCTTTCTTTCTTTCTTTCTTTCTTTCTTTCGCTTCATTGTAGTGAGAGAGGAAGGGAGAGAGAGAGAGAGAGAGATAGAAACATCGATGAGAGAGAACATCAATTGGCTGCCTCCTGCATGCCCTCCACTGGGGATCGGGCCCACAACCTGGGCATGTGCCCTGACCAGGAATCGAACCAGCGACCTCTTGGTGCATGGGTCGACGTTCAACCACTGAGCCACACCAGCCGGGCCATTTTTCTTTCTGTTACCAGACATGGGACCTGGCCCTGAGCAGGTCTGTCTCGGGCCAGCAGGTAGTGTGTGGGTTCCTGACTTCGTGTAGGAAAGGTTTCACAACACAAGTCCAGGTGACTTTTAGGGCATGTTTATTAAAGCTGGGGACAGTGAAAAAGGAAGGGCTTAGCATAGAAGAAGCAACAGGAGAGCCAGGCTGGGCTGCTTTGGCTCACTGGGGAGTCAGAGAAAGGGAGGCCTTGGAGACAGGTTCAGGGGTTAGCCTGGGACAAGCTGCCGCTGCCCCTTTCTCCCCTTGCAAGTTTTGTGGGGACCCCTAGAGTGTAGGGGATGTGTGCCTGTGGGGGAAGAAGAAAGGGAAGGGGGAGGTGCAGGCGTGCTCCTGGGAGAGAAAGCGCACCAGCCCTGGGTCCTTTGTCTTGAGGGTTTTTATCTCTCTCTTGCAAGCTGGGGAATCTTAGGGGAGGTCTCAGGGGAGGGTTTCAGCAGAATATGCATCAGTTTTCCAGGTGTGCTCTTTCAGGGTCATGGTCTCTACTGATTGGTCAGCGCCACGGCAGTGGGTTGTTAGTTATTGCAGCGGGTCCTGAGGTTGCCCACCTGGTTTTGCTGCGTGTCTGAACCTGGATCTGAAACGTAACCGAGGCCTAGACGTTATCTCTAGGGAGGTGACCTCTGTATCTGGCTGTAAATTGCTCTGTCAGTTTGTTCAGCTGTCTGTCCCCGTTTCCCTGTTCCACTTGTCCTGGCTTCCTGGCCTGTCTCACCTCTGCAGTGGCCTGTGTTCCCTTTGGGCAACCACCGCTCCCCACTCCTGTCCTGTGTGGTTCGCAGCTCTGTGGAAGGGGGAGGTGATGGGAGTCAGGGCAGACCAATCAGGGTATCCCGTCCTGCGGCTGCAGCAGTGGGTTCAGACATAGGCATCTGACCTAAGCCAAGCCAAAAATATTCAATTCTGGGCCCTGGCCGGGTTGGCTCAGTGGTTAGAGTGTTGGCCCTCGGCACGTACCTCAGTTGCGGTTTGGTCCCCGGCCCTGGTCAGGGTTGTGTGGGAGGCAACCAGTCGATGTGTCTCTCTCACATTGATGTTTCTCTCCCTCCCACGCTATCTGAAGATAAATGGAAACATATCCTCGGGTAAGGATTAAAAAAAAAAAAGATTCAATTCTGGGACTTCTGTTGGAACTACTGAGAAATGTCTCTGCTTGATTTCCAAACCAGAAGATGGAACTCTGGAACTGCTGGGACCACTGCGTGCAAAGAAACGGCCTAAGAGTAAGGTCAGCACACACACACACGCACACACACACACACACACACACACACACTGAGAAGAGTCAGAAAAAGGCCTGATGACATCGTTTGAATGCCTAGATCCAGCCATGCCTGAAGTCAGAGCTCTATCCTTGGTTTTTTTAGTTATAGTAAACTCTAAAATCCACCCCGCTTTTTTTTTTTTCTTGAGCAGGTATGAGTTGGACTTCTGTCCCTTGCAAGGGAAACAGTAGCACAGCAATGGATGAAGAAGCCTTTACTTACCCAGGGTCAAACATTGACCAGACTACCAGCTTGTACATGGCCAAGAGCGAGCTAATGCCTGGGTGTTCCTAGGCAAAAGGCGACTGTTTCTTCCCTCTGCTTTGACTTGCACTGGAGAACGCTCCTTTCTGTTTGCTAGGCCCCAGTAAGGATTGGCGATGGGAGGGGGAAACATTGTTGAGCTGCATCCATTTATACTGAGAAATAGAAATCCAGGTGGAAAATACCATGAATTCAGCTTGGCCATTGACCCCTCTTCCTATTTGAAACAAAAAAATCAGAAAGGTAGCTGGGTGAGGTTGAAATCAGACGAAGGGCAGTTATTTGGGGTTAGTGTCTAAAGAATAACTATTTGAGCCTGGCCGATGTGGCTCAGTGGTTGAGCATTGACCCATGCACCAAGAGGTTGCCAGCTTGATTCCCGGTCAGGGCACATGCCCAGGTTGTGGGCCAAATCCGCAGTGGGGGGCATGCAGGAGGCGGCCAATCGATGTTCTCTCTCATCGATGTTTCTCTCTCTCTCCCTCTCCCTTCCTCTCTCTCTAAAATCAACAAAGAAAAAAAAATTTCAAAAAAAGAAAAAGAATAACCATTTGAAATTTTGGGGAAAACACAAGTAAGAAAATATATTGATTATAACCATCCAACTATTACAGAAATATATTGAGTAGAATGTGAATGTTTCTTTGAGAAAGTTCCACTCCCTGAGAAATGACGGCTTTCAGCAGCGCGATCCTTCATGTTGTCCCCGTCCCACCACTTCGGCCTGGGAAGCCACTTTGTTTCTTAAAGGTGCCTCGGCTTACGTGTGATCCACACTGGCTTTATAGTTGGATATCTGACTCCTGTCCCTTTGCTAGCTGGGTGACCTTAGGCGAGTCATTTCCATTTCACTGAGGCTCAGTTTTTGAATGTGATAAAATGGAGACAAGAAAACTGTAGGAAATTATGGGAGATTACTTACCCCCTACCCCTACCCCACCTCCATCCAGACCTGCTCAGGGGAGGCTCAGTAATTTATGCACCTTGCTTTGTAAGTGACCTTGATGTAATTGATCCCTGCCAGGGATAAGACACTTTGATGATCTGCTCATTCAGTGCTTCTCAAAGAGCAGAGAATGTGGGCAGGACCTGTCTGGAGCCCAGCCGAAGCAGGCCTATCCCAGGGTAAGTACACAATGTCTCCGGAGCCTGGAAATGTCGAATTCATTTAGATTTCTCATTCTCATCTGTGTTATATGTGTGCTTGCTGTAACATTCGCATTCTAAAAACCAGAGTCCTTCCAAATCTCCAAATAAAACATACTTGTTTTCTAATTGCTGTACAAAAATGAACTCATTAATTCCCAGTAAATTTTCCCCCCTTTGAAATAAATTTCTTTCATCCTGTGACTTTAAATACCCCAGGGGTTATAAGGAGTTGGGGAAGCTGAGCCTCAGGCGGGGTTAGAATTTCACACCCAGCTGCGAGTGAGAAACGGAAGCCTGTTCTCTTGAGGTGGGCCACTCAGGAATCCTACTGCGCCGGTAACCGCAGACCCACACCCTACAAAGACACTTTGATCTGAGTTTTAGGCTCTGCATCAAGTTCCTTGGGAAAGGAGTGAGGGAGCAGCGATGTCATGAGGTCAAACTGTTGGATCCATGCCTGGCCTCTGATCTTGGCCAACACCCCCGCCACACACTCCAGAGGCCACAGAGAGCCGCGTCCCAGCCAAACGCCCATCAGCCAAGCTCCCCACGCACCCACCCACCCACCCACTGGCTGGTGTCCTAGCTCCCACTCTTAGTCCAGAATTCCGACCTCTGTGCTCCTGACAACCCAGCTGGCTACACCTCCGTCCCCTTCAAAGCATCTGTGTGTCTGAGGGTGGATTGGTGGGGGAGACAGAGGAAGGGGATTTGGAACCAAACTGACCACAGGACAATGAAGATCAAGGGATGGGGGGCAATGATGCAAAAGAGAAAGTGTCTTATGCTCCAACTGCAGGAAGCTGGATACTGCGCTTGTGTTTTCTTTTTCTGCTCTTTAAGAATAATTATGTTTTAAAGAATCCATGCTTATTGTAAAAAAGCAAAAAGGAATTACTGATGATCATAAAGAAAAAGACATCAGTAATCAGCGATCTCACAACCCCCAGAGAACCAGATCTAATTCTGATATGTTCCTTTAGACTTCTGTTTACATACTTATGCAAAAACGTTTTCTTTCATTAAAATGGGACCCTGCTACTTATACATTGGTAATGTGTATTTTTTTTTAATCCTCACTTGAGGACACTTTTTTTTTGCATTTATTTTCAGATAGAGCTGGAGGGAGAAAGGGAGGAAGAGAGAGAGAAACATCAACATGAGAGAGACACATTAAGTGGCTGCCACCTACACGACCCCAACCAGGGCTGGGACGAACTGCAACCGAGGTACGTGCCCTTAGCAGGAACCGAACCCGAGACTCTCTGATCCACGGGCCGACGCTCCAACTGCTGAGCCAAACCGGCCGGGGCAGTAATGTGTATTTTTACTTAATAGTTTATCATACATCTCTTTTGCATATGAGTAAATATACAAATCATTCGTGAAGGTGGATGATTGTACCATATTTTAGCTAATCAGTTCCTACAAGTGGAGTGTTGAGGTTTTCCCATTTTCCACTGTCCTTAGCAGTCCTGTGACGAGCATCCTCGGACATGTGCTTTTCATATCTTGCCCTTTCACTGTTGCAATCTGCACGTTATCTTCTCTATCTGCCATTTTGGCTCAGAGCGTCTGTGGTTCAGGTCCCAGACTTTGATCTACGCTAAGTTCTGTATGAGCCTGATTTGAGGCATGAAGATTGGGAACTATCGTTGATGAGCAGTAGATGAAACCACTTCTGTCCGACTCCAAATTATTAAAGTACATCTACTCCTGAGGCTACAGAAACCAGATAAGGAACCCCTAAGTCCACATTTAAAAAAATTCAGAATGCTTCTCAGATCTAGACCCGTTTCCCAGTGCCACCTCTAAACTCACTTTCCTGTCCCTCCCAGTCCCTAGCTCTTGGCCAGCTCCAGTTCAGACTTCAACTTGGAACTCATCCTTGACCTACTTCTGACTATCTCCTGAGACACATGCAGGATGTCTCTGAGACTCCATTCTCTTAACTGCTCCTTTAACTCCACGCAGCTAAGCCAGTGGGCAAAGGGAACCCCAGCTTTGCACCTGGCCCTGGCCCCCAGGGGAGCACACCTGGCCCCATCTTGGTGGAGATGGAGCAGCTCACAGGTTGTGAGGGTCTCTGTAGCCTCTTTCCCGTGCCCTCTAGTTGTTTGGACTAAGTATGCGTGAGTTCTGGAAAAGAGGAGTTTGAGGAAGAGGTGTTCTTATTTCCTCACGAGCGCACCAGAAGACCTGAAGTCTGGGCCACGTCAGACACCGCTGCCTTAAACCCGCAGATGGTCAACTCTATCAAACACCTGGTTGAGAGAACTTTTATTTGGAGGAGTTCAGCTCAGCCATTCCTCTACATCAGCATTTCTCAAACTGTGGTCCATGCATCTCAAATGTGGTCTCTAGCTTTCTGTGAGCTCCTAAAAGACACTCTTGAAAAACTGGGGGTGGAGGGAGAGGAAGGTTCCATCAAACTTGGAGAATCACACGACGTTAGAGGGTGAAAAGCTCTTAGAAATCCTGAAGTTAAAAGCCAGCTTGGTTTTGTTAATTCTGATTTTATCTTGAACTTATCTGCCTGTGAAACCTTTTCTTTTGGAACAGTTATTTTTTATTTATTTTTTTTAACTTATCTTTATTATTGAATGTATTACAGATGTTCCTCATTTTCCCCCCATTGACCCCCTCCTCCCCATTCCCGCCGCCCTCCTGCCTTTCCCCACACTGTTGTCTGTGTCCATTGGTTATGCATATATACATATAAGATCTTTGGTTTATTTCTTCCCACCCCCCATTCCCCTTCCCTTTGAGGTTTGTCAGACTAACAACCAATTTGTACTTCTTAATCCCTTCACCTTTTTCACCCATCCCCCCAGCCCCCACCCATCTGGTAACCAACAAAAGTTCTCTGTATCTTTGAGAATGTTGGAACAGTTATTAATACTGTGTATAACTCTGGGTTTTGAGAGTTGGGGACATGCTGTTGAATCAAACTAAACCATTAGAAACTTGCATTTAGGTCTGCTTTCTAGAGGCTCTCAAGAGTTATATTTTGGGGCTATTTTGTTGGCTTTCTTCAAAGGATACTCTAAAGAATAAGCTTATGAAACTGCATAAGTGACTGTTTCCCATTTTTGCTGTGGCCACCAGGAAGCTCAATGATAGCAACTGTGAAACATCACATTTTGCACGTGGTGCTGCAGTCTATCCCATCCTCTTAGTCTCACTTCCTATTCTAGTTTATGGTTTATCTGGCCCTTGTATATATTTTCTGTAAATTAGTCTAAAACAGTTGTAGAAAGAGGAGATGTACAAAAACAGAAGAAAAGAAATGAAGAAAAAAAAAAAAACAGTAGAGGAAGAATTGGTAAACAGAGGACAGAAGGCCGAGGTGGAGGTCTAGAGTGTGGGTGTGTAGCCTGGCATCCCTCTCCTGAGATTAAACCTATGGACTCTCGCCTCCTCAGACTCATGCTGTCCTGGATACTAGAGGCTTAGAGACGACATGTGCCTGCCTCAGAACACCTCTCCACTGTCCACTGCGCACCACGTTCCAGGGAGCACAGACCTGGGATCAGGACCACTGGACCATGTGAAATTTAATCCTCCCAAGCACAGCCTGTGACCCATTAAACTACTCGGCAGGGTGGTTAGGCCAAGGTCAGGAGGCTGTCAAACCAGCCCCCTTTCTCTCACAATGTCTAGTCCTGGCCTTTGCAGAGTCCCCCTGGGAAGAAGACACTTGACTAGAAATAATGGAGGGTCCTGGGCACCTGGGCTTTGAATAGGTGGTGGGAAGGCTGTGCTTGAGTAGACTGGCTGGTCCAATAGACCTGTGTTCAAATCTTAGCTGTGTGTCCTTGAGCAACCAACTTCACGTCTCTGATTCTTAGTTTCCTCACCTGCCTAATGGAGATCAAAAGAGGTCTGTGCCAGGAATCTCTGGGTCTTAAGAGGCAGACAACTCAATTCAAGCTTGCACAGCTCACAGATAAAGGGTGTTTCTTGGCTCATGTCACTGAGAAGTCCAGAGGTGGTCTGGCTTTAGGTAAGCCTCGCCCATGTGGCTCTCGTGAGAGTTAGCATTTGTTGAATGCTTTCATGGACTAGTCATTTAGTCCCCCCAATACACCTAGGAGATAGATATTATTGTGCTTTGTGATGAGAAAACTAGGTCAGAGAGGTTAAGTGGCATTGCATGGCAAGTAAGTGGTAGCCAAGACACCACCCGAGAGTGTCTGGCTCCTGAACCAGCACTCTGACCACTGCACTACACTGAATGAGAGCCTTCCTTTGCCGGCCAAACATGAACGTGAACATGTGTCCTCAGGTGTGAGGAGGGAGTCCCAAACACCCAGCCCTTCCCACTCCCAGCACTGTGCCTCACCACCACGTCCGCCTTGAGTCCCAGGACTCATCTCATGAGGCCCTTTATCTCAGTGTTGCCAGTAACCACCAGGACTCCAGATCCCAGGTCACCCCTTATCTTGGGCTTGCTGATCTTCGGTCGGTTATCAGCAAAAATCCCCATATCTTGACTTCTTCCTTGGAAGTTCCCTTCACCCAAGTCACCCCAGTGCTCTAGCAGGAATCCGTCCCCCACCCTTGGGACACAGCTGCCCCCACTGCCCTCTCAAGTGGTGGCCATGTTTACTCCCACAGCCCTTGTACTGCTGGCTTGGAGGTGGGGCAGGTGTACTCCTTGCTGCACAAACCCTTCTCTCTCCCCTCATCCAAACCCCCTTAACTTTGAACCTCATGTCATCAGATTCTACATCCTACTGTCCCTGTTTTCCGCTGACTTCTGAATCATTCCTTCACATTTCCCAGTGATCTTGACTCCTGGTTCATTGTTGCATTTTTTCCAGACTCCAGTTGGAATTTGTGATGATTGCAGTATATATGTAGATGTTCCTTCCAAGCTTCAGGCCTCAGTTCCTTGACCATCCCTCTTCCCGTGATCCTGATCTCCACCCAACCTCAGCCTCTCACTCTCCTGACCACATTTTTAAAAAAATGTGTTTTTATTGATTTTAGAGAGAGAGGAAGGGAGAGAGAGAGAGAGAGAGAGAGAGAGAGAGAGAGAGACATCATCGATCAGCTGCCTCCTGCATGCCCCCTACTGGGGATGGAGCTTGCAACCCAGGATGTGCCCTGACCAGGAATCTAACTGGCGACCTCTTGGTGCATGGGATGACGCTCAACCAACTGAGCCACATCGCCCGAGCCTGACCACGTTTTGTTTTTCTCAATAAGCCACAATAGCAATTTCATGCATTCAAGTCTCTACCTACTACCCCTGTCTTTCTAGCTCACTCCCTCTAGTATCCAAACTCTGACCATCCCTGGACCTTGGAACCTCCGGTGCTCCTATCAGCGTTTCATGGCCTCTCATCCCTTTATGTCTTCACCCATCTCTTTCCCCTACTCCAGTTCCACGGTTAATTATTACAATCACTTGACTCCTTGATAAAATCCAGTTCTCTGCCTGTGCCAGTAAAGCTAAACAGGCTGGAGAAAAACACACAACAATGTTGACCATAATCTTCCAATGGGGCTTTCATGCTGCCAGGCAAGGACCTGCTTTGTCCTTAGTCTATTTATTCTCTCCTCTCCAACATGGTTAGTTCATACCTTCTGCTCTCTCCTCCAACCCTCACCTCCTCCTCATCCTTACTTTCAAATGTTGACCTTGCTGCCCATTTATTGAGATATTAAACCAATCAAAGAAAACGTCCCTAATCTTCCCATCCTCGTCTGCCCACCCACCAGCATCAGCCTACATCTTCTCTGCCTCCCCTCCTGTTCCATAGGAGAATTTCTGAGCTTCCAGATAAAGCCAACCCTTCCACTTGTGAACCAGATCCATCCCCTTGGGTCTGGTCAAGGACACTGCACAAGCAATCCTCTCCTCTCTTTCCTACATCACTGCTTTTGCTCTCTTCTGGATCATTTCCAGTAGCATAAAACAATCTATGTTTTTCTCATCTTAAAAAAAATCTTATTTGTTTAGTCTTCTTTGAACAAAATTCTTGAAAAAGTCATCTATAGTCTCTGTCCCTAGTTCCTATCCTCTTATTCTCTGTACAGTTGACATAAGTTTATAGTGAACACCTGTATATCCATCACCTAGGTTCTACCGTCAATATTCCACTATACTTGTGTTATCACATATCTAACCATCTAGCCATTGCTCTATTCATCCATTCATCCATCAATCCACCTAATGTCTTATGCACTTCAAAGTAAATTGCAGCTATCAGTACAGTTCCCTCTAAATACTTTACTATGCATATTACTACTTAATATATAATACTAGTTTACAATTTTTTCTTTTGTAGCAAAATTTACATACAATGAAATGCACATATTGTAGGCATACACTCCTCTTTTAAACCTGTTTGAATCAGGCTCTCATTCCCAGCCTTCCACCAATGACCTCCATGCTAAATCCAATGGGCAATCCTTAGTTTTCCATTTACTTATTTAACACAAGCAGCATTAGACCTGGTTGATCACTCCCTCCTTTATTTGACTCCTAGACACTGTCATTTTCTCTTACCTCACCTCACCAGTCACTTCTCAGTGTTCTTTGTTGATCTTCCTCATCTCCCTGATCCATTCTTGTTGGAGGACCCCAGGGCTCATGCCTTGTCTTCTTCCCTTCTCCACCTACATTCACTTCCTTGGGAGTCTCATCCATCTCATGGTTTACCTATCACCCAGATGCTGACAACTCCCAAATTTGTCTCCAGCCCTGAAGCTCACTTCTGAACTCCAAATTTGCATATCCAATTGCCCACCCCACTGGTTGGATGTCTGATTGACATCTCAAACTTGGCATGTTTAAACCCGAACTCCTGTTTCCCCCTCCCCCAAAATACCTAAGCTACCTGCAACCCTCTCCCCCTCTTTTTTTCCAGTGGATGAGGACTCCAACTGTCAAGGTGCTCCGATCAAAAACTTGGAATTGTCCTTGACTCTCTTTTCTTTCTTACTTCATAACCAATTGGCCAGAATCCAGTTGGCTCCATCTTCAAACTATATACCGAACCTAATCACTTCTCTCCACTGCCACCTTGTCTGAGCCATCATTGTCTCTTACCTGGGTTCTTGGCAATAGCCTCCTAATAGGTCCTCCTGCTCCCACTCTTGTCCTACGTGTTCTCAATACACCAGCCACAATTACCTTTTTATTATTACATTATTATTTTAAATCCTCACCTGAGGATATTTTTCCATTTATCTTCAGGTAGAGTGGGAGAGAGAAACATTGATTGGTTGCCTCCTGCTCAACCCCTACCAGGGCCGGGGACTGAACCACAACCAAGGTGCATGTCTTTGACTGGAATCAAACCTGCAGCTCTTTGGTCCATGGGCTGATGCTCCAACTGCTGAGCCAAACTGGCCAGGGCCACAATTACCTTTTACAAATGGACGTCATCTCATGTAATTTCTTTACTCAAAACTCTGAAGTGACTCCCAGCTCACTCTGGATAAAAAAAAAAACCAAAGTCCTTACGATGGCCTACAAGCCTCTCCATGAGCTGACCCTGGTATCTCTCTGAACTTCTACTGCTCTCTTCCTTCTCACCAAACTTTAGCTTATTGCCTTCCCATTCAAATCCAGGGCCTTTGTTCTAGCTGTTCCCCCTGACTGGACTTCTCTTCCTCCAGACACCTACTTGCCCTTTAAGTTTTTATTGAAATGTCATCTACCCAATGGAGCCTATCCTAACTATTCTATTTATTACAACAAACCTCTCCTCCCAACTCCACTTATCCTGCTACAGGGTAGAAAAATAATAGAAAAAAATTAACAAAACAAAAGATGATTCTTTGAAAAGATCAACAAAATTAACAAACCTTTAGCTAGACTAACCAAGAAGATAAGACAGAAGATCTAAATTACAAAATTAATAAATGAAAAAAGTGACATTACTACTTACCTCACAGAAATAAAAAGGGTATAAGGTGATACTACGAACAACTACATGCCAGCAAATTGGATGACCTAAGTGAAATGAACAAATTCCTAGAAAGACACACATTACCAAAATTAATTTGATAAGAAATAGAAAACCTGAAACTTTTAACAAGCGTGGAGCTTGAATTAAAAATCACAAATGTCTCACAGAGAAAAGTACAGAACCAGGGGGCTTCACTGTTGGATTCTATCAAATGTTTAAAGAAGAATGAACACCAACCCTTCACTAACTTTTCCAAAAAAATAGAAAGGGAGGAAATACTCTCCAACTCACTCATTCCTTGAGGACAGTATTGCTTGAATATCAAAACCAGACAAAAAAACATCACAAGGAAAAAAAACCCCACTATAGACCAGTATTCTTTATTAATATAGATGTAAAAGTTCTCAATAACAACAACAACCAAAAAACCTGGCAAACCAAATCCAGCAGTATATAAAAATAATTATACACCATGACTAGTTGGGATTTACCCCAGTAAAGTGAAATTGGTAATACATAAAAATCAATTAATGTAATATACAGTTTTAATAGAATAAAGGACAAAAACCATATGATCATCTCAATTTTTGCAGAAAAGACATTTGGCAAAATTCAACATACTTTCATGATAAAACCACTCAAGAAACTAGGAATAGAAGGGAACTTCCTTAGTCTGATTAAGAACATCTATGAAAAACTCTATCAAAATCTAGCTGGCTTTTTTTTTTCTTTTGCAGAAATTGACAATCTGATCTTAAAATTCATATGGAAATGCAATAGACCCAGAATAGCCAAAACAATTTTGAAAAATAGTAATGAAGTTATAGGACTCACTTCCCGATTTCTTAAAAAATTTTTTTTTCTTTATTGATTTTAGAGAGAGAGGAAGGGAGAGAGAGATAGAAACATCACGAGAGAGAACATTGATTGGCTGCCTCTTGCACGTCCCACACTGGGGATTGGGCCCACAACCTCGGAGTGTGCCCTGACCGGGAATCGAACCAGCGACCTCTTGGTGCATGGGTCGACGCTCCACCACTGAGCCACACTGGCCAGGCATCATTTCCCGATTTCAAACTTACCACAAAGCTACAGTAATTAAGAGTATGTTGTACTAGCACAAACACAGACATATAGATCAATTGGATAGAATTGAGAGTCCAGAAGTAAACTAATACATTTCTGGTCAACTGAGTTTCAACAAGGATCTAAAACAATTCAATGGGAAAGAACAGCCTTTTCAACAAATGATGCTGGGTCAACTGGATATCCACATGCAAAAGAATAAAGTTGTAAATCATATATAAAAATTAACTCAAAAGTGATCAAAAAGCTGAATGTAAGAGCTAAAGCTATAATACTCTTAAAAGAACACAGAGATGTAAGTCTTCATGACCTTGGATTAGCTATATCTGACAAGCACCTAGTATCCAGAACTTATAACAAACTCTTACCATTCAGTGGTAAAAAGACAAATAACCCAGTTAAAACATGGGCAAAGGATTTGAATAAATGTTTCTCCAAAGAAGAGATATACCAACAAGCACAGGAAAAGATGCTCAATATCAATCATCATTAGCAAAATATAAACCCAAACCACACTGCGATATTATTTTGTACCCACTAGAATAAAAAAGACATAATAACTGGTGTTGGGGAAGTTGTGGAGAAATTGAAACCCTCGTACATTGCTGCTGGGAAAGTAAAATTATGCAGACACACTGGAAGTCATTTTGGCAGTTCTTCCAAAAGTAAAACATAGAATTGCCATATGACAGCAACTGTACTCTTAAATGTATACTCAAGAGAATTGAAAACATGTTCATATAACACCCTGTAAATGAATGCTGATAGCAGTATTATTCATAACAACCAAAAAAGTGAAACAACCCAAATGTCTATTAACTGAAGAACAGATAGACAAAGTGTGGTACATTCATGCAATGGCATATTATTCAGCTATCAAAATGAATGACATAACGACACATGCTGCGACATGGATAAACCTTAGAAACACTGTGTTAAGTTAAAGAAGTCAGACAGGAAAGGCCACATATTGTTTGATCCCATCTATATTATCTGAAATAAGCAAATATGTAGAGTCAGTAAGTAGATTAGTGGTTGACAGAGGAAAGAGGAAGGAGGGATCTGGGGGGTGACTTCTACTGGGTTTGGAGTTTCTTTCTAGAGTGATGAATGTATTCTGGAATTAGATAATGGTGAGGGGTGCACAACCTTGTGAATATCCTAAAAAACAATGAATTGCATATTAAACTAGTGAATTTTACAGTATGTAAGTTATAGCTCTGTTAAAAAATAGTACCTACTTTTTTCATTGTTGGAGAAGGAAGATACAAGTATAGAAAGGGAGAAAACCAGAATAAATTCTGAGGTTTTGACTTGAAATTTGAAGCCAGGTATGAACTCATGGCTTTCGATAGATAGATGATAGATAGATAGATAGATAGATAGATAGATAGATAGATAGATAGATAGAGATTTGTGGTGTGTGTGTGTGTGTGTGTGTGTGTGTGTGTGTGTTTGTACATTCCTTTGTCCACTCAAAGTACCTGGGAGAAGTAACATCCTCATGCAATGAACACAGCCAGCCAACCCAGATCTTGTTTCCTAAATACCATTCTCCTCTGTGGACTCTGTTAAGGAGTCCAAGGAAGCAGGACACCTTGGATGAATGGCTGATTCCAAGGGTGGAGTGGAGACAGTACAAGGTGAGTCTGGAACACCACGTTGTGCTAGGAAGTAAGGAAGTGCTCAAAGAACACTGTCCAAATCAGGGATTATTTGGTATTAAAATAAGTATTGATAATAATTGATTCCAACTCATTAAATAAAATTGGAATCCATGAGTCCATATAGATGTAAATCAACAATAAAATAAACAAAAAAAATGTCATAAACAGGATATCTACATAGAATACCTCCTCACACAATACTTACTAATTACAAAAGGGAAAAGAATAACTTCCTAGTAGAAAAGCCTGGCAGACACCACCTTAATGAGAGATAAAAAATGAACATAGTCAATAATGGGATAGATCTAAACAAAGCTCTGCCTGATAGGACGCTGGGAGAATTCAGCACCGCTTCTCTGATATTCCTGTCAATGATGCAAAAGCTAAATAGAATCACGAGGAAACAGTTAAACCCATATCAAGGGACAGGCTATAAAATAACTGGTCTGTAATCCTCAATAATGTCAATGTCATGAAAGTCAAGGACCAACTGAGGAACTGTTCCAGATTTCAGGAGTCTAAGGAGGCTTGACAACTAAATACAACATGTGATTCTGAACCAGATGTTTTTGATATCCAGGGCATTTTGGGACAATTGGGACACTTACATGGGGACTTTGGCTTAGATGGTGCTGATTGCCTGATTTAAGAAACATAGTTTTAATGTGGTTGTCTGGGGGAATGTCTGTGTTGGTGGGAAACACACGCTATAATATTTGGGGATGATGCATCAGATTGGCAACTAATTCTCAAATGACTCAGGAAGAAAGTTCTTCATCAGTGGTGTGCTGGAGCCTCCCATGCGTATATCTTTCCAACTCTGTATGCAGGAACATTATGTTGCTAGATGGAAATGTGCTGTGGTGGGAGTGTTTACATCATGGAAATTGGCAAATGTTACAACTCAGGCCTTTTTTTTTTTTTTTTTTGTGCTCTGGAGAGCCAATTATTAAATATTTACTAACACACCATTCTTTGTATCATCTTTCCAACTTTTTTTTTTGAAATTTTTGATTGTTTCAAAAAGTTATTAAATTTAAAAAGGAGAAAAATTTAATAACACATTACTGTTTCAAACTCTCCTTTGAACAAGGCTGCAGTAAAAATGTAAAGAGCATTTGTATGGTGTTTTATACATAACAAAATTATACTTCTATACTTTCATCTAATATTCTTTTAAAAAATGTTTCTTTGATTTCTTAGAGAGAGAGGAAGTGAGAGAGAGATAGAAACATTGATGTGAAAGAGAAACATTGATTGGCTGCCTCCTGCACGCCCCCTACTGGGGATCAAGCCCACAACCTGGGCATGTGCCCTGACCGGGAATCGAACCAGGACCTCCCAGTCCGTGGGACAATGCTCAATCCACTGAGCCACACCAGCCGCCTCATTTAATATTCTTGACAACCCTGTGAAGTAGAAATGATCATACCCACTGTAGAGACAAGTAAATTGAAGCTCACATAAGTTATGATCTTAAATTTTAGGACAGTGGCTCTTTTTTTAGTTTTTTTTTTTTTTCCTTTATTGATTTTAGAGAGAGAGGAAGTGAAAGGGAGATAGAATCATTGATGAGAGAGAACACTGATTGGCTGCCTCCTGCATGCCCCCCACTGGGGATTGGGCCCACAACCTGGGCACGTGCCCTGACCAGGAATCGAACAGGTGACCTCTTAGTTTATAGGTTGACGCTCAGCCACTGAGCCACACCGGCCAGACGACAGTGGCTCTTTTTATCCATTTTTGTACCCTTGTTGCCGGACATACTCTTTGGCATATCATAGTTGCTTTATAAATGATGGGCGAATGTCTCCCAATAGAAGATGAAAGTTTCGAAAGAATATATGCACCCCTATGTTCATAGCAGCACTATTTACACTAGCTAAGATCTGGAAACAGCCCAAGAGCCCATCAGTAGAAGAGTGGATAAAAAAGCTGTGGTACAGCTGCTGGTGGGAATGCAGACTGGTGCAACCACTATGGAAAACAATATGGAGTTTCCTCAAAAAATTAAAAATGGAACTGCCATTTGACCCAGTGATGCCACTTCTAGGAATATATCCTAAGAAGCCTGAAACACCAATCAGAAAGAATATATGCACCCCTATGTTCACAGCAACACTATTTACAATAGCTAAGCTCTGGAAACAGCCCAAGTATCCATCAATAGCTGAGTGGATAAAAAAGCTGTGGTACATTTACACAACGGAATACTATGCAACTGTAAGGAAGAAAGATCTCTTACCCTTTGAGATGACACGGAGGGACCGAGAGTATTATGCTGAGCAAAATAAGCCAATCAGAGAAAGACAAATATCACATGATCTCACTTATTTGTGGAATGTAATGAACAAAATAAGTTGATGAACAAAATAGATCTAGAGACATGGAAGTAGGGAACAGACTGACAAACCTCAGAGGGAGAGGAGGTGGGAGGGTGGGAAGGGATAAACCAAAGAACTTATATGCATATATGCATAACCAATGGACACAGACAATAATACTGTGAAGGTGGGGGGCAGATGGGAGTGGGGAGGAGAGTGTCAATGGAGGAAAAAAGAGAAACAAAAATGAATAAATTAATTTAAAAAAGAAAAAAGCTGTGGTACATTTACACAATGGAATACTACACAACTGTAAAAAAGAAGGAACTCTTACCCTTTGAGACAGCATGGACGGACCTGGAGAATATTATGCTAAGTGAAATAAGCCAGTTAGAGAAAGACAAATATCACATGATCTCACTTATAAGTGGAATCTAAAGAACAAAATAAACTGACAAACAAAATAGGTCCAGAGGTATGGATGCATGAAATAGAATAGCAGATCTCAGTGTATGTGTGTGTGTGTGTGTGTGGGAGGGGGGGTTGTTGGGGGGAGGGGACAGGAAAAGATTAACCAAAGAACAAATAGACATATATGCATGACCCATGGACACAGACAATAGAATGGGGAAGGCCTGGGGTGGGTGGGGGTTGGGTGGAGGGGACAAAAATGGAGGAAATAGAGACATATGTAATTCTGTCAGCAATAAAATAAAAAATTAAAAAAAAAAGAAAAGGCAAGTTTCAAATCCAGAATTTATGACTTCAAGTCTCATGTATTTTCTCTATTAAATTAAACTTTTAAACATTAATTTTAATTACACAAGTGTTGCATGTATGTATCCATCCTAAAATTTAATGCACCACAGGTAAGTCTAACTTCTTTGTGACCACTTTTATCACCACCTCCATGGCCCAAATCCCATCCCTTCTACAGAGGTAGCCTTTCTCATCAGTTTGGGGTTCTCCTTCAGACCTGTTGCTATGAATTTGTGCTTTCCTCTGAATCACACTGGACAGCAAGTTCATGCCCACCTTTGACAATCCTGGAGCGTTAGTGTTTTTTCTGGAAAAGAGCTCCACCTGTAACCAAAACCCAGGTTTGATGTCCTGCTGCAGCAAAAGCCAAACTTGTGAGACAGGTGCTGGTGAGAAAGGAAAGAGGTTCATTTAAGTGTCAGCCACCTTTGTCCCAAAGCCCATCTCCCCTCCTCAGTGTAGGCAGAGATTTTTAACAAGGAGGGAGAGGGAAAGCAGAACAAAGAAATCAAGGGGAGGGGCTTGAAAATTCTCTACATGCAGGCCAGCACAGTCTATCCTGATAAAGACCTTGAAACTGGTTAAGCAATGATCTGGTGGGCATCCTCCCGGTTTTTGTTTGAAGGTCAGCAAATCTGATGGAGCTGGAGTCTATATCTTCTGAAGTTAGTCACTAGGATTCTTATACAAACATGCTGTTTATCTATAAGCTACATAGTAGTCAGAGTCAGCATTTACAGAAACAGTGTCAAAAGAATGGTGGGGTGGGCTACAATACCCCACTGCTACACACCTGCCTTCTCCCTTTTTTTTCTCTGTCAACCTTGATTTTCCTTCTCTTTTTTTGTAAAAATAGTATAAAGTCATCTCACCAGCAATTGAGCCACCCTCCTCTGCACAGAGGCCTCAAGAAAATTTATTTCCATCTCTGAGTGAAGTCCTGGTTTGTAGCCTTGCCCCAGCTTTGTCCCTACATCACAGGAAAAATGACTATTCCCTGACAGTGACCTTGTCCTCTAAACTAAACAGCTATTCCTCCCCCTTCTCCCCTTTACCTCTTCCCCTTCCCATCTCCTTCCTACCCCTGTTCATCCTGCCCCTCTCCCAAAACTTAACTCCTTTCTCCCCTCCCCTCCTCCCTGCCCTGAGCTCTCCACCCCTCTGCCTCTGCTCTCTCTCCTCTCCTCCCTTTCCTCCTTCCCTCTCCTCCCTTCTCCTTCCCTTCTCCCTCTACCTCGTCCCCGCTGCCCACCTTTCTGATGCCCCCCATGCCCTTCCCCTCCTGTCCCTACCCCTCCCTCTTTTCCTTCTTCCCCATGGCCCTTCCCTCTCCTGCCCCTCTCCTTGGCACCCACCCAAACAGAAAACAACAACAACAACCACTAAACAGCTATGACTTGAAAAAAGGAGGAAGGAGAGACAAAATATTTTCCAAATGTAAGAGTGTGAGGGTGAGGTCATGCAGGGGTTAAGGGTGAGCTTGGAATATTTTTGTTTCTTTGTTCACCTTCCGTGGGGACTTTCTTCACTCTACAGAGTCAGCAGTGTCCATTTATCTTCAAGAAAACAACTCCTAAAACAACCAAGCCAGCAACTAGGGAGACCTTTCTCCAGTTGGTGTTGGGACTGAGGTCAGAGCACGTGGTTGGCAGTGTAAATTTGCTGGCAAACATATGGATCTCTTATTAAAAATGAAATGGAACTCAATCCAAGCAATTCATCTTAAATCAGACGTTGTTTAAAGAGTGTGAAGAATGTACCATTTGTGTATATGTGATCATTTACTGTGATAAATCTGTATTTTTGTTCTCACACTGGGGTAGTTTCTCTTCCTTCATCCCAAGGAGGTAGTCAGAAGCAGAAGTTTCCAGGCCCCCTTATAGCAAAGTTTCCCCCACACCCAGGATTTGAGTTCTCCTAGATGACCAGAGTGGGATTTTCTGAAAGAGGATGGGGAGCCAAGGGTTGGGAGAGGCAACCCTTAGGAGGGGGACAGAGGAGAAATTTGAGAGAGCTTCCCCAGAGAACAAGAACATTAGGACAGAGAAATGTTATGAGTTCCAGAAAAGTGGAGCAAGCAGGACCTCTGATGGGAATAACTATGGTCTGAGCAGAGGGAGCTCTGACCCAGGCACAGAGACTCCTGGCCTGGGCAAGGACCTCCTGTGTTCATGCTTAGCTCAAAGGCAGCAAAAATGCCACCTTCAAGGTAGGCTGGGATGGTGGACCTGGCAAGCCCAGTGTGGGCTGACAATCGGTGGGTCTCTCCCAGAGTGTTCTAGACTGCGCAAGTCCCAAGGACTTTTGCACAATCCTAGAGAGAGGAAGGCCTTGGAAAGTGTGACTGAGATGGAATTTTCCTGCAGCCAGGCAGGTATTAGATTTAGAGAATGAGCATTTTCTTATGCCAGATTGTTAGGGAGTTCAATGGACATCCATTCAATTAACACCGACTTTGACACAATAACAATTTTTACTTTCAATTTTTATCTATGTGGGTATATTCCATTAAACACTTTACAAGATTCCAATAAAGCCCTGTCGTATACAAAAATCTCATTTTATCCTCATGTTACGTTTTGATGGTGAATAAGGCCGGTATTGTCTAAGTTGCTGAAGCCCAGAGAGAAATCTGATCCGTAAATGAGTCTTTCACGACTCTTTTCTGTGTCCTGGGAGGCCTAGATTGGGCTCCATGCTGTTCCATTTAACCTTGAGATTGACCGCCCGCACTTCCAGTCTCGTGGCTTCTACTGGCCTTAAACTTTACCAACATTTTGCTTCTCTAATTCTCCTTCCTTTGATCTGACTTGACCTATGCATATGAGACTGCCCCACGGCCTGTTTCTGTCCCCACCAAAACTCCGTGCTTGGCTGTCATCCCCATCAATTCTAATCTTGTTAACACGGGGACACTTCTGTTTCTTTGCTTCAACCACCGGTTCAGATCTAATAGACGTAACATGAGTACTTCCTACGCATCAGGCATTGTGTGAGGCATTCTCATGTGATACTTCATTTACTCCTCATGTGGGAGGTATAACTGGGTGTGATTTTCAAATGTGGCATCTGAGGTTCAGAAACATTGAGGAGCGTGCCCAAGGTCACCCAGCTAGGAAGTGGTAAAACAAGGATTCACATCTTCCTTTTCTGGGTCTGAGTCTCTGATCTGGGTTTAACCTCACTTCCCAGGCTCTCCATCCATTTCCAAAGAGAAGAGAAGATAAATGTTAAAAGGAAACTGATGCTGTATTTCTCTGAATTTCAATTGAATGTTAGTACCCGCTCTGATTTAAAGTCACCCCAGGAGTAGGAACTCGGTTTTGACTATTACCTTAGACACACCACCATGATGGCAGCCCTGGTTCTTATAGCTCAGTGTCCCAAAGTGAGTCCCATGGAGCAACTCTTGGGTGGGATGTTTTGCAAACAAGGGATTCCACTGGCAAACAAGCTTGGGAAGTGGGGTGTTAAGTAAAATGAAGCAGGGTTTGATTCTGCTTGTGTTCTTATACAAACATGTGCATTCGAATTGCCAAGGGATGATGGGGTAGATATATACCACAATGTTTCCCAAATGCATTTGATCATGGAAGCTCTTCTTCCCTTTTAGATAGAGTATCTTCCAGGACGGGGATTCAGCAGAGCAGGGGTTCGGAAACTTGGATGCCGCCTCATTCAGCTGAATGAAGACATTTTAGCTTTTCCACGTGTGGGCCTCGACAGCCACTGAAGTGAGCCCGGTCTCTGAAAACAGCCAATGGGAAAACTGAGCGGATGTGGCTGCCCTCGCAGGAAAAGTCCCTTTCTTCATATGTAAAGATGATGGAGTTGACAGGCCACCACTGAACACTGGGGCTTCAGGGTCCTGAAGGATGATCAGAGCAACCCCTCATCCTCCAGGAGGGGAAACAGCAGAGCGAGAAACCAGCTTATCCTAGACGACCCAGACAAGACCACAGTCCCAATGCCCAACACCACGGGGTTAACCCTCAGTTAGTGCCAGACACTTCACATACTTGACCTTGTTTAACTTTGTTTTTCAATCCTCACCTGAGGACATTTGTGCATTTACCTTCAGATAGAGAGGGAGTGAGAGAGGGAGGAAGAGAGAGAGAGAAACATCGACGTGAGAGAGACACATCGATTGGTTGCCACCCGCATGACCCCGGCCGGGGCCGGGGACGAACCACAACCGAGGTACGTGCCCTCAGCGAGAATCGAACCCGGGACTCTCTCGTCCACAGGCTGATGCTCTAACCGCTGAGCCAAACCGGCCAGGGCTTGTTCAACTTTTAAGAATGATATGTGTACAAAATTTATATACTCTTCATAGTAACTGTCTATAAAGGTAGGGTTGTCAGATAAAATTTAGGACAGACAGTTGAGTTTGAACTTCAAATAAACATCAATGAATACTTATGCTGAAAAAATAATCATTACTTACAGGTATTTTTATTTGCTAAGTCTTACAATCTTGCATGAGTCCAAAGCCCTTAGGGAACTTTTAGCCATAGAGCATGGAAAAATTTTGATATTAGGTTCACATCCTAATTTGGCCACTTACAGACTCTATGACCTTGGATAAGTTACTTGACCCCTCTGAGCTGCAAAGAGCTGTAGGAAGAATTAATTAAAGAAAACACGGGTGAAAGCTCCTAGCACAGTGCCCAGCATGCAGTTGGCACTAAAAAAATGACAGCTTTTATAATTATTATTTGCTTCAAATAACACTCTTTCTTAGGCCCTTGTCCTGGTCAAAATAGCATACACGTGGATCTTGGAGGAATAAATTGGAAATGTGTACTTGACCTGGGCAAGCTAAGAACACACTTCACCCTATTCCCACGACAGCCAGAAACAGAGCAACAAGCAGAATGTAGGCTGATACATGCCCTTTACTGCCTCAAAGAAGAGAACTAGACGCAGGACCAAAGGCAGTTTCCTGGGGTGTCAGCGATGTGCCTTCTTCAAAGGACAGTCCTGTCTTGAGAAAGGCTGTGAACAGTGACTTGCAGCTGCTGGACAGGACAGAGGTCACGGTCAGATTCCAGGTTTCCGTAACCGTGAGGAGTTTGCATTCTCGCTCAGCAACCACGTGGGACCAGCTTCAACAGTCAAAGGCAGGGCCCTGCCACACCAGCTCGCCCATCAAAGTTGCTTGCGTTTATGGAATGTGCACCAGGCAGTAAACCAGGCAGTTTAGACCCGTCAACGTGCAAGCTGGGCATTGGTATGTCTAGTTTGCTGATACAGAGACAGAAATGGAATGAGGTGAGCTACCTCATCCAGGATCACACACTCAGGAAGTGGCAGAGGCAGGGATCGAACTCGGCTCTGTCTGATTGCAGAGCCCTAAACTCTTTCCAGCTCGCCTCATTGCTACTGCGGTTGATTGCTCTCCCTGTGTTTTGCAGTTCAGTTTACAGGTACACTTTAAACTCCTCAGGGTAAGAAGATTTTGGCTACTAAAGCAATTGTTCTTTGGATGTCTGTGTCTTAAGGCTTCAGCAATACCATTTACTACCATTTATAAATTTTAATTGTCCGAAAAACTTGTAGATAAATATAATTCAAGAATCCTGCCTACTGGTTTGGCTCAGCAGTTAGAGCGTCGGCCTGCGGATCAGAGACCCGGGTCCGGTTGCCACTAGGGGCACGTACCTCGGTTGCAGTTTGTCCCCGGCCCCGGTTGGGGTCGTGTGGGTGGCAACCACTCGATGCGTCTCTCTCGCATTGATGTTTCTCTCTCTCTCTTCCCCACTCTCTCCCTTCCACTCTATCTGAAGATAAATACAAAAATGTCCTTGGGTGAGGATAAAAAAAAGAAGAATCCCAAGAACATGTCAATGCGTTTATCTGAAAAGGTGGGCTTTTGGTGGCCAAGGTGAAAGGGATCGACTCATCTTTCAGGAATGGGCTTAGGACAATTTAGAAGCTTTCCCCATGCTCTTGCCCCTCCCCAGCAGGTCTGGATGGGACGCCCTAGTCCCCTAAGGCTGGCACCAGAGAGGTGACATCATAATGCGATGTCCAGCTTTGATATCTGCTTCTCCCGGACACGAGAACATTCTTAGCCTCAGCGCTGTCTGCCTTGGGTACCCAGCAAAGGAGCCTGGGCTTGGTTTTCTAGCACAGTGGGTCTCTTTCATTTCCTGCATTAGTCTGTCCCACTCGACACCCATTGCCGGAGCCCCCCAAGCCATAGATAACTAAGACAGTCCGCAGCACGAAGGAACCGAGTCGAGTGGAGAAAGGCAGATAGCAAATCAGAATTTTTTTTTATTTTTTATTTCTCACCCGAGGATACTTTTCTATTTATCATCAGATAGAGTGGGAGGGAGGGAGAGAGAGAGAGACAGAAACATTGATGTGATAGAGCCACATCGATTGGTTGCCTCCTACATGACTCGACCAGGGCCTGGGACGAACCACAATCAAGGTACGTGCCCTTGACTGGAATCAAACCCGTGACTCATTGGTCCGCGGGCCGATGCTCTAACCGCTGAGCCAAACCGGCCAGGGCGCAAATTGGACTATTTGATAACAAAGAATTGAAAACGAATAGACAAAAGCTACATGTATCAATGCAGATAAATATTTTAAAATATAACGTTTCATAAGCAGTATAAGTCACGGAATGATATATTCAGTTTGTGTCACTTACACGAAGTTAAGAATGCTAGACAAGCCTGCAGATTGTGTAGTGGCACAAACCTATATATGATCAACACCAAATGTATGAGGCTGGCTACTCAAGGAGAAAGGGAGGGGGTGGCCGTTGATGAGGGTGTCCCTGGGGCTTCAGTTGTATGTGTGACATTTTATTCCCAAGGAAATTGTTACTCATACTAGTGTACATTACATTCTCTCTATATTTGTAATCATTCAAATTTTATTTTAAAAGGCAAGCTTTAAAGATAACACACATATACACCTATCTCAATTTTCTATTAAAATGCATTTATGGCCCAGCCGGTGTGGCTCAGTGGTTGAGCGATGACCCATGCACCAAGCAGTCACCAGTTTGATTCCTGGTCAGGGCACATGCCCAGGTTTTGGGCCCGATCCCCAGTGGGGGGCATGCAGGAGGCAGCCAATCAATGTTCTCTCTCATCGATGTTTCTCTCTCTTGCTCCCTCTCCCTTCCTCTCTCTCTAAAAATCAATAAAGAAAAAATATTTAAAATGCATTTATGTTCATTGTAGCGAAAAAGTGGGGGGAACATATTAGGTTAAATGACATGAAATTGTCACTTTTGCAGGTTAAACATAGTCCAATAAGGTTTGACCTACTACACCCAAATGACAACCATCACTATCTCTGAGAGTGGGGCTACGGATACTTTTTTCCTTTTCTTATTCTTTAATGCCTTTTTAAATTTTCTACCATGAACACGTTATGTAGTGTTTGAGATGAAAGAGAGAAAGTTGTCTTTCTGCTGCCCCCTTGTGTGCCCTACAGCACAGGGCTCCCCTTCCTGTCACCTGCCACGATGGTTAATCTGCGCCACAGGGCAGGGCCCTGGCACAGGTGCTGCGGGTGCAGTACCAGGTATTGTGAGTGTCTAGTTCAGGGATAGGAGCCCCCATGCCCACACTCCATGCCCTTTCCCCCCACCAAGGGCCAATGATGAAATGGAGAAATCAAGGGAGAATCACATGAAAACAAAAACTGATGTCTTTTATTCCCCTCGAGAGCAGTGTACAATGTTCTCTTTAGTTGCCAGAAAAAGTAACAGTGGAGGATACGAAACTATCTATTTTACATATATAGTTATTATATGTAATATATTTCAGTTTTATAACCTTTAAAGGAAAGCGGAGAGAATGGGCGTGGTGAGGTAGAAAAAGAGAAGTGGGGACAGAGGAGGAAGGAAGGAATAGTTATTGGGTCAAGGACTTTGTTAGGGTCATTGACCAATGCCTCAGAACAACTCCTAGCAGAAGCCATGACTGCTTTCATTTCCCAGATGAGGAAACAGGAGCTCGGAAAGATTATGACAAATATTCCTGGTCACGTGGGTTGTGAGCAACAGAAATGGGAATTGGATCCAGTTCAATCTGACCACGCCAAAACTCTTTTCTTGTTGGTCTACCATAGGCTAAGTGGGTGAGACAAAAGGGGTGCTGGAAATCCAGAGAAAGAAGATGAAGTCTGAGAGGGAAAGCAGGACAGAGGCACACAGTAGGTCCAGCCACCACCAACAGCACACATGGAAAGAGTGACAAAGGGTGACAAAGCTCCGAGTGTGTGCGTGCACATGCAAACACACATGTACACCTAACAACAACAACAGACACGGAAACACAGAATGACGGAGAGTGAGAGAGAGAGATGAAAGAGAGAGAAGACTATTGTTGAATAACATTCTTCCCTGTGGTCTACTAGGAGACTCTCACAGAAGATAATCAAACCATGTTGCATTTTTACAACATTAGGTACACATGATGACATTAAAGATTTGGCCTTGGTACTAGACACCCCCGCCCTGATCTTGTCCTTCTCAGAGACTCTGCTGGTCAACCATCTGCACAGAACACCCACTTTGTCCAAGTGAACTTGCAGAGGGGGACTGGGTGGTGGGGTGAGGTGTCGACCTTTGTCCTGAGTAGCTAATGTCTTCACATGTCCTCTGTGCCCGTCAAATAGAGTGACGTCATTAATTCAAATTCTAGTACTATGTAATCTGTGACAGTTTGGACACACCTGAGTTGATATTTAATTTTGTTTAGAAAGCCCCGTTTTCACGGGAAGAGCAAACTGACAATAAAACAAGACTTATCTAGGGTAACAGGGTTGGAGAGGCAGATGCCGAGGACGTGGCTACATTAATCAGAAAGCAATAATCACGCAAAAGTGTTTATTTGGGATCAAAGAATTGCAGTTTGGGGTATACAGACATGGGTAGCAACCTAAATGGTGCCCACTAGGGAGAAAAAGTCAGGGGTTTTGGAAGGAAAAGGAAAAAACGAAGTTTGCATAAATTGTTTACAGAGAGTTTTGATTGGTGTTGGCCGAAGAAAGCTAATCTTGGCTAAACGTAAGTGGTTTCTCAGGCTATCAATAAGCAAAAGTTCATTACTGTAGCAAGTCAGGTGTTCTTTGTAGAGACCTTGGGATATTTGGGGTTTGGTCCAATTTAAAAGTTCATGGCTTCGCCTTGGCCGGTTTTAGCTCAGTGGTTGGAGCGTTGGCCTGCAAACCAAAGAGTCGCAGGTTTGATTCCAGTCAAGGGCACGTACTTCAGTTGCAGTCCAGTCCCCGGCCCCGGTTGGGGTTGTGCGGGAGGCAGACAGTTGATGTGTCTCTCTTACATCGATGTTTCTCTCTCTCTCTCTCTCTCTCTCCCCCTCCCCACACACTCTATTTGAAGATGAAAAAAAAAAAAAAAAAAAGTCATGGTTTCACCCAATGAGGACATACATAAGGCCCACCTCCTTAATGGCCTTTCAGTTTTATTTTAAAACCCTTTACTTAAGTGCCTCCATTTTATTTTACATTTGCCTCTTTTGCTCAAGATCTTTTTCTGAAAGCATCACTGATTGATCAACCATAGATTTGCTTAGTCCTGTGTTGCTGGGATTGACCTGTCCCAGAAATCATGTCCCACGTCAGGGGGAATTTTTAATCTCTGTTGGTTATTTCGAGGAGTCAGTGTCTTTGGAGTTAATGGCCACACACGAGCAACCAGGAGGCAGTCAGGAAATGCCTCTTAGGCAGTTTTCTTGTCTGGGAACTTTATTAAGCCACCTAAAGTCCAGGTGAATAAGTCTAGTTTGTCATTTCAACCCACTGATCTCGGTGGCTGTAGTGTTTCTGGAGTATATCTGAGTGAGCAGTAGCAAAATTCCAATAACAATCAATGATAATGTTTGAGGTCCTGATCTTAACCAAGTGCCTGCCTTTACCTGAAGGAAGCCAACTAAAAATATCTATGGGGAACCAGAGGGTGTCATTAAAAGTCATTGAACTACAGATGTCCTGTGCTACATTTCCAATTTTCTCAAGTTCAAATTCAATTGCATCAGAAGTGTTGATCCAGGTACAGTAGGAGATGGCATAAATGTTGCCTTGTTGTTCAAGAAGACAAGCGTTATTTGATGATCTAACACAACCCTTGCTGGGGAACCCAAGGATCTTAGTTGTTGACCCAAGGCTTGAGCCGTGGAGTTTGCTAATGCAGCTATGGTTAGGGATAAATTCTTTGTCAATAGGTCATTATGAATTGTGCCAATCCAAGGAACAAATCTTTTGGCAATGGTAGTCAATGGAGATGGAGCGTAAAGAGAGCGTTGTCAATCAAGTCTTGTTTGACCTATGAGACCGTGTTTTTTTTTTTGTTTTAAACAAAGAATTGAAATGGAATGCTATGGCAACCCAAAGTACATTGTCCTGCCATCCGCCACTGTCTAGTCATCGATATGCCGGTGGTCCCCCTTTATAATCACCTTTGTAACCAGAAGGGGCGAATGGTACATGGCCAAGAGTATGTCAGGATATGGACTTAGGAATACATTCTAGCCAAGGACCAGTGCAGTCATTGCAGTTCCTTAAAGGGCCAGTCGATAACCATCTGGACCCTGTGTGACAAAAAGCTTGACAAACACAGTTGAGATTATATCTCTCACAGTTTTGGGCCAGCCATTCGTCTGATGCTGGAGGCAAAAGAAAGAATGAAAGCGTACAGGTGTTTGGAATGTTAGATGAGTGGACTTTTTGAGAAAGGTTCTTCTTTGGGGGGTTGGGAAGAGACCCAATCAAATAGTATTACTCTGTGGGCAGTTTTAAGGGCTGGACTTGAAATCTACTGTAGCACTGGGGACCAGGGAGAAATTGGTGATGGGTATAACTTGGGGGGAATCTTTAGATCTGGATGATCACGGTTTTTGGAGACACAACCAGCATTTGAAAAGATTTTCCCAGTTGCTGTATTTTGGGAATAGTTTAGTAGAACATTATTTTTCCATTTGCTAACAGAAGTGCCCTCAGAGGAGGAAAGACTCCAGCTAAAATGAAACAGATTTTAACCAAGCACTGTCTAGTCACCATTTTGGACATAATACAGGAAGTCACTAAGGGATATTCCCAAACCACTAGCTAATTAACGGAACCTTCCTTAGCAAGGCAATCAACATAAAAAGAGCAATTAACCATAATATTCCAAAAACCTCACGGACATGAGGCATATCAATCTTGGTAATTAGGAAATTGTGAAGAATGTTGAATTACTAGGTAGCTAAGAGGCTCAAAAAGTTTATCAGCATGATAGAGCAGGTCTGTCATGAGGAGGAACAGTAATAAGGTCAGTAGGGGACATGGTCCTGAATCTTGGGAAAGCTGTCAACATCAGTCATCTGCTTGATTTCCCAGTTAGTTTTAATCTTAATTCTCCAGTCAGTTCCGGGGTCCAGTTGGGCCTTGGAGCCTTCTTTAAATGAGAAACATGAATCCAAGAATCAACACCTTTAAGTTTTTCGACACAAGGATTAGTTAAGAGTACCTGATGTGTCCAGCCGGTGTGGCTCAGTGTTTGAGCGTCGACCCATGCACCAAGAGGTCACCGGTTCGATTCCTGGTCAGGACACATGCCGAGGTTGTGGGCCTGATCCCCAGTGTGTGTGGGAGGGCATGCAGGAGGCAGCCAATCAATGTTCTCTCTCATCGATGTTTCCACCTCTCTCTCCCTCTCCCTTCCTCTGTCTCTAAAATCAATAAAGGAAAAAAAAAAAAAAAAAAAGAGTACCTCATGTGGTCCTTTCCATCGAGGTTGCAAAGATTCTTTTTGAAGATGTCTTTTCCAATGGACAACAATCTGCTGATGTAGACTGGAATGTTTGTTGCCTTCATTTTCCGGGAGCACATTGTGGAAAGATTGTTCTACCAGTGTATGGTTTTGATCTAAGGCCCTGATTATTCCTTTGCAATACTGAAGCATGTCTCCTTTAATTAGTTGAATACAAAAAACAGGGAGGGCCAAATGCACGGGTCAGCGGGCCAAGTAGTGACAGTTCGTGTTTCCCAAAGGGAACAGCTCTCAGGTTCAAAAGGACCCGAGGAAGTGCTTTGGGCCAAGCACATTTTAAGGTCTCCACAAATTCTGCCAACTGAGATTTAATAATGCCATTTGTCCTGTGGGTCTAGAGGACGGAGGGTGATAAGCACAGTGAACAGGCTGTAGAACAGGCCAAACCTCACAGACTGTTTCATGACATGGGCAGTAACATACAGGGGTGGGCAAAAGGAGGTTAATAATAACAATAATAAACAATACAACAATAAATAAATAAATAATACAAGAATAAACTCTGTGTTTCACGTACTCACAGCTGTAAACCTACTTTTGCCCACCCCTGGACATTCCTCGCTCACTATGAGTTCTGAGGGTATGTCCCCGGTGGGTATAATCTTTCCTAATAATATGTTCCCAACTGCCAAAGCGGTGGCTTGTGGGCAAGGGACGGCTTCAGTCCAATGAGAAAACATGCAAACCATAGCAAGAACGAATTTACAACCTTGGGAAGGAGGCAGTGGATAAAATCCATTTGGCACGCATTGAAAGGTCCTTGAGGCAAGTCAGAACGTCCAGGGGCTGCATGGATAGTCTTTTCTGGATTGTACTTAGGACATCCAGTACAAGTCCATTGGGCCTCTTTTGTGGCCCTTGAGCTATCTCCCCATCAGTACTGGTCCATGAAACTTGGAAGTTCACTGGATGCCCAGTGGGTCATCTTAGGAGTCATTTATTTCTATCAGGAGTCGTTTCATGGACTCTGGCAGGATAGGTTTCTTCTTTGGATCATACCACAAATCGGTCGGTAGACTGAAACTACAACCACTGTCAGCTCAGTAAAGTTGTTCCTTGTAGGGTGCCCTCGATTGAGCATCCTTAATAATGAATTTTAGATTGTCCTTCGGGAAGTAAGTAATGTTGTCTACAAGGGCCTTGGTTTTGATAGATTTTAAGGCAGTATTCCTGGCTGCTTGATCAACCAAATTGTTGTCTTTAGCTTCTTCTGAGTCTAATTTTGAATGTCCAGGAACTTTGATAGTGGCCAAGGAATACAGAAGTTGGATTGAGACTAGTAATTTATTAACGAAGATAAAAGATCTGACCCGGCGGGAGATCACATCCTCAACGTAAGGCCAGTGTAGAGAAAGGAGCATTTTATTACACCGGTGGGCTGTTACACCGGCGGGCTGGGGGGGTACAGCTTCCCCAAATCCTCAGCCCCGAGCTTCCTTTGTTCTTTGCTTATATAGGCACAAACTACAGAAAAAAAAAAACTACATTAAAAAAACAAAAACCCCACATTCTCTTGGCACCGCGTAATTGGTGTCTGGGTCGGTATGAGTTGTCTCAGAGGTAAGGAGTCTGCTCAGGCAGAGGTCAGGGCCATCATTAATCTCTTTCTTCTCATGGTTCCTCTGTGTTTCTCAAGGCCCTTATGTTTACAGAAAGAAACTGCCAGGGTGCGTACGTGCAGTAACTGAGGGTCAGAATGGAGTTCAATTTTGTTAAAATATTATTAACCCTTTCAGAAGAATCTATTCTTAATTTGAGATCCTCCAGAGCTTAGAAATCTTCTCCGTTGCCAGATCATACCAAAATCGTAAGTGGCCCCAAAGGTGTAAGGACTTTCTGTGTAAATGTTTGCAGTGTTACCGTTTGCTAAAGTGTGAGCTCGTCAAGGTGTGGAGTTCAGCCCGTTGAGCTGAAGTGGCTGTCGGCTCCAAAGCTGCTCTGACCACCTTCACCTTAAACAGAGACCATCTGCCCCTGGCCGGTTTGGCTCAGCTGTTAGAGCGTCAGCCCGCAGACCTAAGGGTCTCAGGTTTGATTCCTGGTCAAGGGCATGTACCTGGGTTGCAGGTTTGATCCCCGTCATGGGTGGGGATTGTGCGGGAGGCAACCAATCGATGTGTTTCTCTCACATCGATGTTTCTCTCTCTCTCCCTCCCTCCCTCCCTCCCTTCCAGTCTATCTAAAGAATCAATGGAAAAATATCCTCGGGTGAGGATTAACAACAACAACAACAACAACAACAACAAATAGGAACCACCCGTGAGCCAGAGTTAGCTCTAGGTGTCAGTAGTTGTTCAAAGTCAAAGTCAAACAGTCATGAGCAGTTTCCTCCAAAGGCAGAGGAAGGGGAGTTGCAGGGTTGAGATGATCACAGTGAGAGTGTGACTTGGGGAGAAGTTAGTAACAGGATTTCATAAGAGGTAAGACAGCTTGCAGAAAGATGCTGAGTGTGATGGGAATTTAATAAAGCTTCTACTGCCTGAGGAACAGAGACGGTGAGGGGAGAGCCCACGATGACTTCTTCTGTTGACGGGGCAAGAGCTGCTGTGGCTGAAATGACTCTCACGCAGGGAAGTCCTTTGGCTGCTGAGTCTAATGAGGGCTGTAATAGCCACTTCTCAGGAAAACAACACGCTTGTTCCACGTTCAAGCGAGCTGATAAAGCACATCCCCAAAAGAACTCTATAGAGCTTCGATGTGAAGGGAAGAATAGATTTTGTTAGTCCACTAAAATAACTTTATTGATTATATACATAACACACAATTACCTTGTCCTCATTAAAAAGAATTACATATAAAGATCAGGTCTCATTCCCTCTTCCCTCCCTCCTCACTCTTATGAGTTTGGGCTTCATCTTTCCAGACCTTTTTCTACATATTTAAGTGCACATATATACCTGCAGAAAACATATAGTTCCTCTGTTTTGTTTCACGCTATTGTTCCGTTTTACGTAAAGGCTATCTGGAATGGCTCGCTCTGCCATGTGCTTTTCCCTTCACCCACGTGTCTAGGGGAGCTATCCACCAGTTCATGTAGACCTACCTCCCTTCCCCTCCACCTCATCCTTTTTTTTTTTTTATCCTCACCCGAGGACACTTTTTTTTTTTTTTTTTTTTTTTTTTTGCATTTATCTTCAGATAGAGTGGGAGGGAGAGAAGGAGGAAGTGAGAGAGAGAAACATCGATGTGAGAGAGACACATTGAGTGGTTGCCACCCACATGACCCCAACCGGGCTGGGGACAAACTGCAACCAAGGTACTTGCCCTTAGCAGGAACCGAACCTGGGAGTCTCCGGTCCGTGGGTGAAGCTTAACCACTGAACCACACCGGCCAGGGTTCCACCTCATCCTTTTAAACTGTTGTAGACTAGCCCGGACAGTGTGGCTCAGCGGTTGAGTGTTGACCCAAGCACCAAGAGGTCACTGGTTTGATTCCTGGTCACGGCACATGCCCAGGTCCGGGGCTCAATCCCCAGTGAGGGGCATGCAGGAGGCGGCCAATCAATGTTCTCTCTCATCGATGTTTCTATCTCTCTCTCCCTCTCCCTTCTTCTCTCTCTAAAGTCAATAAAAAAAAATTAATTAAAAAAAAACTGTTGTAGACTATTTAGTAAATGGCTGATAATTTAAGGAGTCATTTTCTTATTGATGGATATTTACATTGTTTTTAATTCTTTACTTTTACACACCATTATGCCTTTAACATCCTTGGACACATCTCCAAGTGTGTGCAAGATTTTTAGCATAGATAACGAGCTGTGGTATTTCTGGGTCATCGGGCTTCCAGAATGTTACCCGAGACGGCCCAAACTGCTCTCCAAAGTGGCCAGACTAGTTTACCTCCCCAAAGCAGTGTGGGAGAGTCCTCATTTCCCCACACCCTTGACGGGGTGTTCTTGCAATTAAAGTTGCATTTCTTCACTAAAATTCTTCTAGTCACAATTTTTTACTGCTTTGTACTAAATGCTACCCAATGAGGTTTGATGGTTCTTTGAAATGAACTCTGGTGAAGTTGGTAGAGCACCCAGTTAATTCACAAGGACTCCCTGGCTTTGGCCTTGAGATCTCATTTGTAAGCAGTATTGATTTGCACTCAAAGGGAGACATTGTCTAACACACGCCTCTGCTGAGAGAAGACCAACTAGCTCATTCAACATTCTAGGCATGGGCGACAGACCACGGGCTTGTGCAGAAAAGATGTTTACAAGAAGGGCAAGTGTTTGCAAGTCTGTCTGTATTTCACATGGTCTGCATTTCCATGTTTTGTGGGGACAGACCCTTCTTCCCTGGTTTCTGAAGTCTGCATGGTCAGTGTTTACCCCTGAACTCCTGAACCTTCCACAATCGGAGGAATGATTCAAAGAACTTCATTAGGCTGTTATTGCTGGGGGCCCGGGGCTTTGCAGGTTTCTTTAATCTTTATAACTCTCCTGCCCGTTCTTATGTTATCGTAGTCATTTTGCAGAATAGAAAACTGAGGTTCAGAAGTTAAATAACTCACCTAAGGTGAAATCAGGATGGAAACCTAGGCCAATCAGGCTCTAAATCTTTATGATCTGCTTTAACACAGAGAAAGTTAAATAGAAAACCAGACAATAGTGATATGGGATAATAGAGGTGCTAGAAAGACTGTATCAGTGTGGGAAGCATATGAGAGTTAATAATGAAACAAATTCATGTGTTAGTAGAGTTCTTTGAAGTTTGTAACAAATTACATGTGTAGTATAATATAGTGGTCAAGAGCATATACTCTGGAGCCAGATGGCCTGGCTTCAAATCCTGGCCCTGCCACTTGCTAGCCATGTGACTTTGGGAAAGTTACTAAACCCCTCTGTGCCTCAGTTTTCTCATCTATAAAGTAGGAATTAAAAATAACTCATATTTCATTGGGTTGTTGTAATGATTAATAAGAGTGTTTGTGAAGCAATTAGAATAGTGCCTGGTACATAGTTAACACATAAAAATTTGTCATTATTATGTTTACTATTATATTTGGTCTTCATTGTTTTATTCCCATTTTACAGGTGGGGAAAAGGAACCTAGGGAGGTTAAGCAACTAACCCAAGATCATGGAGTCAGTCAGTGGTAGACCTGGACCAGAAGCTGGGTCTCTGCCATCCCGTGCAGGGGTTTTCCACTACCTCCCCACTGTGCTAAATACAAGCAGAGGGGTCACTGCAGGCCTTGGAATGTCTGTGCAAGAAAAGGCGGAGCCAGGCACAGTTCACGCTCTTTCTTCCTGAGAATCAAAGAAGGTCTGTTAAGAAAGAATTTCAGGAACTTCAGTGCAGAGTGTAAGACATTCCTCAACAATTCAGTCCAATTTTGTTTCATGAATTTTTACTAACATGTGAATCTACCTTTCTAATCTACTTCTCTTCCTCTTCACCCCAGTCCCAGCTATCACCATCACCATCACCATCACCATCACCATCACCATCACCATCACCTGTCTCTGGACATCTAGAGGGGCCTCCTACCTGGCATCCCACCTTTAACCCATTCTCCCCACTATAGCCAAAGACATATTTCTAAACATAAACCTGATCATGTCAGTTCCCTGATTAAATCCATTCAATGGCTCCTTATGGCTCTAAGGACTTGGCATAAAACCCTTTCATATGACCTACGAGAAGGTCCAGAGCTGGGCCTTCCTTCTCCTTCCTGCCTCATGGCTCAAGCCCTGTGCTCCTGTTAGACTGTATTTCCTTCAGTTCCTCTGAACCGAGCTCCGGTGATGGATACACAATCCCTTTCGCACTGAACTCTCTTATTCTGGCCAAGTCCTACTCATCCTTTAAGCTTCTGCTTACAACTCCGCTCTCTGGGAAGCCTTTTTGCATTTTCCACTCCACTCCTTACAGCACCTTACCTCCTCCTTGACAGCACTTGTCAAGGCGCATTATTGCAATTGCTGTATCCTTGCCTACGTGTCCCACTAGAACCTGGGCTTCCTGAGGCCAACTGCCACGGCTCTTTGGTTCAGTCTTACACCTGGCACCCAGCACAGGGCCTGAAATGAGAGTTATTTACACATCAAAGATAAATACAGATGCCAATGGAAACTGAGGAAGTGGAGGATCTCACCAAAGAGGAACTTAAAAGTGGAGTGAGAAAATAAGATTATTAAGGGCAGATACTTCAGGACATTTCCAGGGATGGTGACAGAGATTGCGTAGTTGGCCAAGAGGAGGGGACAGTGGCAGCAGGATGGGAAGAGACAGTTAAGAAAGAGGAGCTGGGCCCTGGCCAGTTTGGCTCAGCGGCCTGCGGACCAAAGAGTCCGGGGTTCAGTTCCTGCTAAGGGCGCGTATCTGGGTTGCAGTTTGTCCCCAGCCTGGTTGGGGTTGTGTGGGTGGCAACCAGTCAATGTGTCTCTCTCGCATTGATGTTTCTCTCTCTCTCTTCCCCCCTCTCTCCCTCCTGCTCTATCTGAAGATAAATGCAAAAAAAAAAAAAATGTCCTCGGATGAGGATTAAAAAAAAAAGAAAAGAAAGAGGAGCTGGGATATGAGGGAGAAGAGGGCATAACTAATGGAGTTAGCGTCCAAAGTAGGTGGGTGTGGAATAGGGCGACCAACTATCCTGGTATGCCGGGGACTGTCCTGGTTTTAAAACGGAAACTCCTGTGTTCCAGGAAGACCCTTCCTTAGTCCAGGCAAACCTAGGTTGGTCACCCTGGGTGGAATGGAGATTACCAGAGGCACCAACAACTTTGGACAAGGGCTACCTCTCCCTTGAGTTAAGAGGGAAGGTAGAGAGGCAGAGAAGGACAGGCTGAATCAACAAAGTGAACGGCCTTTGGAACCAGGGGAAAGCTCTGCGTTTGAGCTGTGTGATCTCAAATGATCACACACAGAGAGGTTAACTGACTCTCTGGATTTAATCCCCTGCAATTTGGGACAATTAAACAAGAATGAGCCTTGTGAAAACTCCTATCCCAACTGTAGGCTCACAGCTGGAGTTAACATTTTTAGTTTCCAGTCTTGCCTCACTTTCGCCGCTGCTCTCATCTCCCATTCCTTCCTCCTCTGTTTCTCTGGACTTTTTCCCGTTTGTTCCCTGGACTCACCGGCTCCTCACTCGGAGGACCACCCACCGCTAGGGGGAAGAGCGGCACAAACAAAGGGGTGGCTCTCTAGCCCCCTAGGCGAGCTCTCTATGGCGCCTGACCATCGAGCTGCGCGGAGGGGGCGGGGTTCTGCCACGTGACCGGGCAGTCGCCAGGCCCCCGTCGGCCGCTGCGCTTCCCCTTCTGTGCACCTGAGCCTGTCGCCCTGCGGTCCTGCGGCGTTGGCTCCTGCCGCTGCGGGCCGCGGGGCCAAGGCCATGTCCCGAAAGCAGGCGGCGAAGAGCCGGCCGGGCAGCGGCAGCCGGAAAGCCGAGGCCGAGCGCAAGCGGGACGAGCGGGCGGCGCGCCGGGCCCTGGCCAAGGAGCGGCGGAACCAGCCGGAGTCCGGCGGCGGCGAGGAGGAGTTCGTGAGCTTCGCTAACCAGCTGCAGGCCCTGGGGCTGAAGCTGCGGGAGGTGCCGGGGGACGGGTGAGGCGGGCCCGGGAGCGCGGGAGGCGGCGCCGGGGGACGCGCCGGGCTTGGCGACCGTCGCCCGCTCTCGTCCCGCCCCTCGTTCGGGCGGCCCCGAGCGCCAGCCGCCCCCCGGTGCCGGGGCTGCCCTGGAGACGCTCGGGTCATCTCAAACTCCCCTAATCGTGGCCAGGGCCGTGAGGAAACTGTCAAGTGGTCCCGAGAGAGAATCCGGGAGCGGGTCTCCTTCAGATCAGTGTCCCGGAAGGCCTCTTGGAAAGGTGACATTTAAGCTGAGACCTGCAGGGATGAGAGGGAGCCAGCCCCTTGGAGAGGGGGACAGCACGCAGAGCAGGCGTGACCGTCAGACAGGCAGAGGTGTAGGCCTCCCTGTACAACACTTCGCCTCCTTTGAGTCCTTACTTTTGGGTACCCGCCCCCCCCCCTTCCTCCTTTGGTAAATTAGGTCTGTGAGGGCCTGTTGTTGGCTGAAGGCAACTTCTCTCATTCTTACTCCCTTGGGCCTCAGCTTCTCTGTAAGCAAGGGCGCCTACCCAAGCTTCCTTGGGGTTTGGACTGGAATCTGGGTCCAGCCTTTTTAGGGAACACGGGATAAATAAATGGATGGGAGGGAGAGAAAGGGGGAAAATGGCTTCAGGAAAGGGGATGTGGAAACAGGAGCATAGATGGAAGAAGGCTTCGGGTAGGGGAGAAGGGAGGAGGACAGTTAGAATGGATATGGTTTATAAACTGGCCCGGATGAATTTTTCCCCGTCTTTCCTACATGTGCTCAGTGCTTTAGGCTCTTTGGATTTAGTTTGATTACATTTTATTCAGCACCACCTAGCGCAGTGCCTGGTACATAGAGGCATTCAGTGCATTTTTGTTGAATGAATGAATGAATGATAGAAATATAGAGGGAGGGACAGCTAGACCCTCAGTAGGGCCTCTCAAAGGGGCATTTCCTTGGTGGAGTCACTATAGTTAAAGACTTGTTTTGCTGCCCTGGCCAGTTTGACTTGGTGGTTGGAGCGTCAGCCTGTGGACCAAAGGATCTCGGGTTCGACTCCCAGTCAAGGGCACGTACCTGGGGTGCAGGTTTGATCCCCGGCCCCGGTAGGGGTCGTGCATGAGGCAACCAATCGATGTGTCTCTTTCACATCGATGTTTCTCTCTCTCTCCTTCCACTCTATCTGAAAAAGCAACAGAAAAATATCCTCGGGTGAGGATTTAAAAAACAAAAAGACTTGCTTTGCTGGGTCTTGCTTTTCACCTAGTACCTTGATTTTGTCAAATATAAAGTTTATTAACAATTCAGGGCCTTATTTTCATCAAACTTCACAAGCACAAGACACTGCTGTATAAACCAAACTACCAATTGAATACAGTGGGATTGGGGTGGGGCTATTCCTTGCAAATGATTGGATTGCTTGTGTCTGCTATAGTGGGCATGATATTCTCAATGTTAGGGTGTCCAGGAAACTGAAATACTCAACAGAGGGTTGCTTATGAGCAGAAATCACACTACAGGAAGTTGTAAAATCTTGAGGGAGCTTTCCTGATGCTATGGGAAACTTTGGGATGCTATCTCTCTACCCACCCCCCAAAGAGCATACTTCTTTAATTCAGCAGACATTGGTGAAGCAAGGAGCTGGGAATACATCGATGACTAGGATACTACGGAGTTTATAGCCTAGTAAGAGAGAAACATAACAGCAGGTCTCAAACATTTTGGTCTTAGGGCCCCTTTACACTCTTAAAAATTTCTGGGGACTCCAAAGAACTTTTGTTTATGTGGGTTGTAGCTAGAAGTATTTACTATATTTGAAAGTAAAAGAGAAAAAATTAAAACAAGAATACACAAACACATTCCATTTGCTATCAGAGTGATAACCTCATATATCAGATAGTCTCAGGAAAACACTGTACACTTGTGAGAGAATGAGAGTGAAAAAGATACATAACATCTTAGTTTTGAACTCATGGATACCCTGAAAGAGTCTCAGAGATACTTTCCCCCATATCCCCAAACTGGGCCACACTTTCAGAATGGATTATATAAATAATTAGAATAAAGTTTTGATATATTCTTTTTTTAAAAATGTTTTTATTGATTTTTTTTAGGGAGAGAGGAAGGGAGAGAGAGAGAGAAACATGGGTGTGAAAGAGAAACATCGATTGGCTGTCTCCTGCATGCCGCCTACTGGGCATTGAGCCCGAAACCTGGGCATGTGCCCTGACCAGGAGTTGAACCGGGACCTCTCAGTCCATGAGACGACACTCAATCCACTGAGCCACACCGGCCGGGCTGATGTACTCTCTATAGTGATTGATTATAGTGGTGCTATTGGGAAGGAAGGCTAACACTCCCTGAAGTAGTCAGGGAGGCCTCATTCATTCAGCAAGTTCTCATAGAAATCTACTCTGCTAGCTGCCTCAGAGGAGACCATATACAACTGGGTCATGAAGGACCCAAAGGACTAGGCCAGGAGAACACTCCAGGCTGAGGAGTAATATATGTAAATATATGTGTGCACTGGAGCACATTATTTTGAAGAGGTCTACAAGATGCCAAGAGTGTAGGATACAAGGGTAGAAGTGAGGGGCAGTGAGGCTGCAGAGGCCAGAGGTCAGCTTCAGTGGAATGCTCATGTTTCTCACTTCCAAGGTCTTTATTCTTTGGACAGTGTTGGGTAAGACAATAATTCCTCTTTGGGCTCCATAAAGCTAATGAATTCTTCCCATGGGTACCATGTGAGATGGACTGTGGGTCAGCCCTCCTCCGTGTTGTGGTGCTTTTGGATGTGATAACAGGCTTTATCACTGCAATGGATGGTGTTTCCTATGTATGTGATGGGCTGGCAGGTATCAGCATATTCTTTTTTTTTTTTATCCTCACCAGAGGACATTTTTTCATTTTTTGTTCAGATAGAGTGGGAGGGAGAGAGAGGAAGAGAGAGAGAGAGAGAGAGAGAGAGAGAGAGAGAGAGAGAGAGAGACATCGACGTGAAAGGAACACATCGAGTGGCTGCCACCCACATGACGGAGAGAGAGAGAGAGAGAGAGAGAGAGAGAGAGACATCGACGTGAAAGGAACACATCGAGTGGCTGCCATCCACATGACCCAACCAGGGCCGGGGACAAACCACAGCCGAGGCACATGCCCTTATCAGGAACCGAACCCGGGTCTCTCTGGACTATAGGCTGACGCTCTAACTGCTGAGCCAAACCAGCCAGGGCATCAGCATATTCTTTTACTAACATTTATTGAGTACTCTTTGGTGAAATATAAAGTTATGATAATATTAAAAAAATGGTTGACAGTTTTCATTCTTCTGTCTTTCCATTCTGGTCCAATTACAATATTGAGTAGCCTGAGAGACTGTCTTGTTATGTAGGCATATTTATTGTTGGTCGTATGGTACTTGTAGCACTCTGGAACCTCCGGGTGCTTGGGGATGAATTAGCTGGTATCCTCTAATGCAGTGGTTCTCAACCTTCCTGATGCCGGGACCCTTTAATATAGTTCCTCATGTTGTATGTGGGCGTATCTGCATGTTGGCTGACCTGCCTGGAGACGGATAGAGGAGCTGTGTCTTGGTTCCTAAGACCATCGGAAATATGTGTTTTCCGATGGTCTTAGGCGACCCTTGTGAAAGGGTCGTTGGACCCCCAAAGGGGTCGCGAACCGTTGCTCTAATGCTTCCATGAGTTGAGTCAGTTTAGCATAGATTAACTGGGAGCTATATATATATATGCATCATGGGTCACTTTCATATTTGTTATGTTGTCTGGAAGGTGGACCCATGTAAATTGGATTCAGCTTCAAAACAAGAAAGAAATATTTTAACCTTGATGTTGTCCTTAAAAACATCATTGGCTCTAGGGTGAATAGAATCTCTAATTGGATTAAGCAGTACAAACAACATTAGCATCTCTCTGAACTATATATCCAGTTGTATCTTACTAAATATAGCCCTAAATTACATAACTAATTAGTAGTGTTCTAAAATTAAAACATTCAAGAATCACTCATTTTAAATTTATCTGTGTCCCCAAACAAGTTTTATTTTCTTTCTTTTTTTTTTAGAGAGAGAGGAAGGGAGAGGGAGGGAGAGAGATACAGAAACATCGATGAGAGAGAACATCGATTGGCCGCCTCCTGCGTGCCCCACACTGGGGTTCGGGCCCACAACCTGGGCATGTGCCCTGACTGGGAATCAAACCCGCGACCTCCTGGTGCATGGGTCAATGCTCAACCACTGAGCCACACCGGCTGGACAAACAAGTTTTATTTTCTATTTTGTTTTTATAATCGTAGGCTCTTGGTGATGGAAAAGTATTTACACATCGTCTTGCCTTTCTCTTAGTTACCTGCATCACCTGCGCAGCAGCCTCAGCTTTTGTTTCGAGCACTGTGGTTTTCCACGCCAGTGGCACAATGAAATCAGCTGGGAACGTTGGGAAAAATACAGGGCCTGGGCTTCCCCCTAGATCAGCTACGCCAGAATCTCAGGCAGTGGAGCCTGGTTACTGATCATTTTTTAAAAGGTCCACAGGTGATTCTCATGTGCAGCCATAAATGAAAGCCACTGATTTATTAGTGTCTAGATTCCAGACTAGTGTTTCCTAAACTTGAACATGCAGCAGTCCCTGGAGGGCTTAGTTAAAAGACTTGGAGTGACTAGGTTTCTGGGCCCAACCCCGGTGTCTGATTCCGTGGGCCTGGGCGGCTCCAGAATCTTCATCTCGAGCAGGTTCTCAGGTGATGCTGACGTTGCCAGTCAGGGACCACACTTTGAGAGTCAGCGATCTACAGCAGCACTGTCCAGCAGACGTAAAGTGGAAGCCGTGTATGGAATTTAAAATTCTTCCGGTAGCCACATCAAAAAAAACGAAAGAAACAGGTGAAACGATTTTTAATAGGTATTTTAAGCCACTCTGTCGAAAAGAGTTCAACATATAATCAATATAAAAATTTTTAATGTGAAATTTTACATTTAAAAACAGCTATTCCGAATCCAGTACACCTCAGTTTGGATCCACCACATTTCACGTAGTTGTGGCTGGCGGCTTTGGCACAGACGTACACGATTCTTGCAGGTTGCCAGTAGATAGAAATTTACAAAATCCTGAGTCTACACAGTCTGTGTCCCTAGAACTGAAATAAACTTTCCTTTTACTTGCTAAAATCTATGTCTCTAGCTCCATTGTTTTAGCTTTATATAATTGTACAAGTATAACATGCTTTTCACCGTGACAAGTAGTGGGAGGTAGCTAGCCTGTCCCCTGAGCCTTCTTGAGCCTAAACATCAGTAGTTGTTTATATTTTTCCTATTATGCATTTTAAGATCACATCATGTCATCTGAACATGTCTCTTAAAATGCAGTAACCAGAATGGTACCCAGTACTCTAGCTGTGGTCTGACCTCAAAGAATAGAACAAAACCTGTCCCCCCTCCTTTTTCTGCACATGGACTACTATTACTGCAGCCTAGGAGCCCAGTCATTTTTTTGCTGTCTATAGTATTACAGTAGTGGCTCATACTAAATTATCAAGCCCTTAAAACCCTCACACACTGCATGTGTAGTTGTTTGTTTTTGTGAACTCAAATGCAAGACCTTTACATAGATCCCTGTGGCACAGTGGTTCTTCAGTGGGGATGATTTTGTCCCCCTGGAGAACATTTGGCAATGTCTGGAGACATTTTTGGTTGTCCCAACTGGCGGGAAGGGAGGTGGTGGTGGTGCTACTGGAATCTAGTTGTAGAGGCCAAGGATGCTCCTAAACATTCTACAGTTAACAGGACAATCCCCACAACAAAGCCTTGTCCCCAAATGTCAGTAGTGTGGGGTTTGAGAAGTCCTGCGGTAGTGTGATGGGCGAGCGTGTGGACTCAGGAAACGGTGGGATCTCCTAGAGGTCCTTTGGGCAGTGATCGTTTTGTTCCCATGAGTGTCACAGTGCTGTCCCTGGGCTCCCTCAGGGAACTCAGGTTGGCTGTGGTGGTGGTTCACATTTCCTGTGTCATTATCTTGCAGCGGTCAGAAAAGGAAGTGATTTGTCTATCTTGATTTTTCATTTTTACTATTTTTAGTGAGCTCAGGAAAGTTTGGTAAACGTAGAAAAGTATGTTAAAATAATGTATAATTTAACACTGACTTCTAATTCCACTACCTAGAAGTAACTGCGGCTGACATTTTGGTGGCTGGGTTTGAATCCTGGGTCCACCACCTAGTAGTTATGTGACCTTGGGCGAGTTACTTGAGGGGGATAGTAATAGTACTAGCTCAGAGTTGTGAGGACTGAGCACCTTTAATGCATGTAAAGTGTTTACCAAGTGCCTGGCACATTGTAAGAGATGTTTAAGTGGTGGTTTCAGGGTTCTTTCTTTGCCTGCATTTGTGTGTAGTGTGCAGATGAACATGTGTGAGCTCATGCAGTGGAGTTTTATACCTACTTTTTTGTCTGTGGAGAACATTTGCCCATGTTACTGAAAGTACTTAGAAAGCATGTTACGCTCTGTAGAACACCATGAATTCTGATATGTTAAATGTAAAATAACTAAATACATAATTTTGGGCTAAGTAACACCTATTAAGCTAGATTAAAGAGTAGACCTAAAGGTTTAAGAAAAGTTTGAGAGAAAAGCTTAACATTGAGAATGCTTTATTCATGAGCTTACCTTTTTATTTTTTTCCTGTGGTTGAAAAAAGACTGCCATTGTTAGATTTTAGTAACAGACACCTCAGTCTAGCATAGATCTGCTGTATTCCAGTCCCTTCTAGAATCTTGCCTCAGATTGATGCAAAGCATCTTCATTTCTAGTTTATAGAATCTGTCTCATCTTTAAATATCCTCCCCCCTTTGCAAAAAAAAAAAAAAAAAAAAAAAGAATAAATCATTATACATTTGAAGAGATTCCTGACTCTCTCCAACTTTCTATTGAAAATTCATTTTTCTGAGTTGAAAAACAAAAACCTCTTTCTCCTATGCATTTACATCTGAGGTCCTGGAAGTGATAAGTTGATGTTTTGGAATTAGAGTAGCATAGGTTTTCATTTGAAAGAGTAAACAATTTGGTGTGAAACTGGGCAACTGTTTGGCTTCAGAATGTTTTTGTTTCCTCAGTTTTAAGGATACCAGATTGTGTTTGTCTTGTTCCAGGCTCTGTGTATCTGAGCTCTGTGTTTGTGATATCGTTTGCAATTTTAGAAGCCTTTGAGGAGTTTGAAAGTGAAGAGAACTCTTAAAGTTTATTACCAGCATTTGAATTTTAGAAACAAAACAAAATAAACATTGTGTTTGAAATTTTCACTGGGCAGGACTAACATCATCATTGTGGCTCCCTGGGTGAGAGGTGGGGAGCCCAGGAGGAGGGAGCATGTCTCTGCAGAGAGCAGCTACGCGTTGTGCAAGTGCCTCTTACAGCTTTCTGCGTGGTTCTTAGGACTCCAGCAGGGTGCCGGGTTCAGTTGTTTGTGCTGGGGCTTGACAAATTATGATCTTTGGGGTACTCTGTTAGGTGAAGGACTAGTTAGCTGGGGAGCTGCACTGAACTTGTTTCAGAAAAGAGGCAGTAGATTGGATTTATCATTTTGGAAGAGCATCTGGGAATCAGAACCCTTGAGGAATGGCCTGTAGTGTCTGGACCTTGTCTGGACCTTGTCCCCAGGCGGTTAGTGTATCACCAGCCTCACTTTTGAAGCAGCTGCGGCCCAGGGATGTTGAATGACTTTCCTGTAGCAGCCAGCTGGTAAGTGGGGACTAGTCCTTGTTTGTTGCCCCTTAGAAGGCAGTGTAGCTGGACATCTGCCCTAGTTCTCTCCCCTCAGTATCTGGGAGGAATCTTGGAAAGTCAGAATAGGCTTTCTCTTTCTCTGTGTGGAAGATTTCTGTGGATGGCCTAGCATGAAGCATCATTGTTTTAGATGAACTAAATTCATTTTTACAAGGTTTTGACCAACATTTGTGTTTTGATAGCAATTGCCTGTTCAGAGCTCTTGGTGACCAATTGGAGGGACACTCACGAAATCATCTCCAGCATCGACAAGAGACAGTGGACTACATGATAAAGCAGCGGGAAGATTTTGAACCCTTTGTAGAAGATGACATTCCCTTTGAGAAACATGGTAGGTTCACCGTGGGACACTGGATTCTCCAGGAGGAATACATTGGGTAATTAAACCCATTAGCACCCCCCACCCTCCTAGCCAAGGATTTGGTTACATAAACTATGGCATGTATTCAACAAATATTTATTTGTCTGCTCTGTAATAGGCAGCATGCTAGGCAGTTGGGATTCAGTAGGTTTAGATGTGTGTGCCCTTAATAAAAATGATGATGTTCATTGACTTGAAAAGCTGTTTATGACTTCTTATTCGGTGGGGGGAGGGGAAGAAGCAATCTATAAAATAGTGTGTATAGATTGGCCCTATTTTTGAAAGGTATACACACACAGAAGCACACTAGAAAAATTCTAGAAAGATATATTTCATGGTTGTTTATTCCTGGCTCCACTTATTTTTCAGAAACCACTTACTCCCTTTAAACTTTTGTAAAGGGGAGATAATAATAGCACCCGTTACAGGCTTTTTTGGTGAATATTAAATAGAATGTTGTGATTAAAATAAGTTCTTAACTGTTAGCCATCTGGGGATGATGGGTCTCTGGGCATTTTAAATGATCTTCTGTAGATTTTTCTAATTTTAAATGATCATGTATTACTGTACTTTTATAATCAGAAAAATCAATAAAGTCATTTTAATTTCTCACCAAAAACCTAACTTGTTTCCTTCGAGGCAAATTAGTGATTTAAAAATTTTTTTTCTTTTTTCTTTATTGATTTTAGAAAGAGGAAGGGAGAGGGAGAGAGAGAAACATCGATGAGAGAGAACATCAACTGGCTGCCTCCTGCATGTCCCCCACTGGGGATTTGGCCCACAACCTGGGCATGGACCCTGACTGGAAATCAAACCGGCGACCTCTTGGTGCATAGGTTGACGCTCAACCACTGAGCCACACCGGCCAGGCTATTTAGTGATTTTAATTAGGCACAAATCTAGTAAGAAAATACATATGAGCTTTTATTTTTATTTATTTTTTCTTTATTGATTTTAGAGAGAGTGGAAAGGAGAGGGAGAGAGAGAGAGAAACATCGATGAGAGAGAACATCGACTGGCTGCTTCCTGCATGTCCCCCACTGGGGATTTGGCCCACAACCTGGGCATGTACCCTGACCAGGAATTGAACCGGCGACCTCTTCGTGCATAGGTTGATGCTCAACCACTGAGCCACACCGGCCGGATGTGCATATGAGCTTTTAAACTTTAAGTTGACAGTTATTTACTGAGGATGTACAATGCTAGGTGCTGATATATTTATGTTTTACAATAGCATTTTTATCACAGAGCTCACAGTCTTATCAGGAAAGAGACAATATTTCCGGTGTTTTAGAGTGCTAACTCTGGAACCATGTCAAGAAAGAATGGGAAGAGAGGCTGAGAAGGGAGTGATTTAGGAGGCTCTCCACATTGGCCAGATGAAAGAGTAAGAGGGTCTCCACCAAGGCAGCTGCTGGGGATGATAGTGGGGTCCAGACCAAAACCCAGCTGGTGGTATAATTGACGGGCCTCATTAGAGGTGGAGAGGAGGGGACGGGGGAGACAAAGGTGATTCTGAAGATTCTGTGTGGGGAATGGCTAGGTAGCTGTGCTGGTGGCAGTAGAGAGGGCTGCAGGAGGAAGTGATTTGGGAGGGGAGCTATCAATGACTCATAACTCATGCGAGAAGAACTCATTCACTAGGCACCAGCAGCGAAAGAGACACAGCAACAAACTCCCAGTGAGTAGCTGATACCAGTCACTGAGTTGATGGTCCCTCTCCCTGATCACTTTTTGTCTAGCACATAGGTGCAGTTTACCAGATGGTCAGCAGTGTACAAATTAAAACAGGTGTAGGGGGCAAGTTTTGTAGTTTAGCTATATAAAATGAATTGTGTCATTGATCCAATGAAAATATTTTAGTTGAAGTGAGTTTTTAGTTTGTGACCTGAAATTCCACTTTGAACATCTTGAGTGAAGTCATGTGGTAGATTGGGGGGTATGACAGGGCAAGGAACTTGTGTCCAGTGTGATAGTCATTTTAGATGTACAATGGGAAAGTGTTTTCTTGAAATGTCACTGTGCGTTCCTGATCGCTGGTTGGTGCTTCATAAAGAATTTGAGCTTCAGAGTGAGGAGTGGCTCTGACTGCCACAGCGGAAGTAGAAAGGAACGTACCAGTCTGTACATTCTGTCTGTGTGTCCGTTGAAGACTAGACTTGCTACATTATCGCTGGTATCACAGCTATGTGGTTTTTTGTGTTATTTTTAAAATTTAATCCTCACCTGAGGATATTTTTCCACTGATTTTCAGATAGAGTGGTGGGGGTGGGGTGGGGGCGAGAGGGAGAGAGAAACATTGATGTGAGAGACACATTGATTGGTTGCCTCCTGCATGACCCTGACCAGGGCCGGGGATCAAACTGCAACTGAGGTTTGTCCTCCTTGACTGGAATTGATCCCGAGACTCTCTGGTCCTCAGGCCGACGCTTTAGCTGCTGAGCCAAACTGGCTGGGGAGCTATGTGTTTTTAATGTCTGTCTGCCCTGTTACATTGAGATTCTTGAGGGCAGGGACTGTGTCTTTCCCCAAATATGGCAATGCCTGGCACATGGTAGGCGCACCTAAGATATTTGTTGAATGAATAAATGAATGGCTTACTTTTCAGGGCCTGGTTACCCTTGCCTCTGGCTGTTTCTTCTAGGGTTATTCTTTTCCTTTAGACTATGGCTTTGGAGAATCAGCAGCATATTTTCTCCAACTGTACAAATATCCAGAACACAGTCCTTAATGCCTCCTCTCCATCCCTCCTCATGCCCAGTCATTCATTAAGTCTTGTTACATCTACCCCAGCATTTTTACTGTCATTGCTACCACCTTGTAAAATCAGGCCTCTGTGGTCACTAGCCTAGATTTCTTCAGTACTCTTTCAACTGGTCTCATTGCCACTTGACCCATTCAGTTTGTGTTTTATAGCCAGAGTAGTGACTTAAATACATCTAACCTTTCTCCTATGTATAGCCCATTGGCTGCTCCCCACTGACCTCAGGATAAAGTCCAAACTCTTGAGTTCTTTGCGATCTGTGATTTTCTCATTTCTCTATCCTCATCTCCCACCCTGCTGTCATAGCATTCTAAGTTCCTGCAACACTGTATAGTCCACAGACTCATCTCTCTCCCTCCTCCCTCTCTTCTTTGCCTGGAACATCAGTTCTCTTCTGTCTGTCTCCTGCTTGTCATTTGGGAATTAGCTTAGTTGGCTAAGCCGAGAAGCTGATCTGCTACACCTTACCTCCCCCTCCTCACTACAAACTGGCCTGTGTTCCCGACCTGGAGTTAGCCAAGCTGCAAGGTTTTAGAGTCCAGTCTTCCACAGACTTCCCTCTCTTCTGACACCAACTGCAAGTTTGGGGTTTCCTGAAACCGCTCTCAGGTTTGATGATTTGCTACAAGGACTCACAGAACTCACCGAAGGCTGTTATACTTACAGGTATAGTTTGTTACATGGCAAGGTTATAGCTCAGAATTAGCCAAAGGGCAGAGTGGAAAGGTTCCAGACATGAAACTTCTGTTGTCCTCAGGATGCATTAGCCTTGTGGTATCTATGTGTGATTCAGAGTATTGTCAGCCATGACACTCACCTGAATTATGGTGTCCAGAGTTTTTATTGGAGTTTCCTTGTGTGGACATTATTGATTGATTGCCTAGCTCCCCAGTTCCCAGGTCTGGCTGACATCACATAGCCAGAGTGTCATCTCATTAGCTTAAACTGTCAGGTGCAGCTGAGGAGCCCACTGTGAACAACAGAGACATTCCTGTCACTTGGGAAATTTGAAGGGTTTAGAGGTGGTCTCCCAGGAGCCAGGGGCAAAGGTCAGACCTTTCTTGGGGCAAGGCCAAATTCTTTACCATACAACCCTTTCCTGTTGCACTTATGCATCAGTAGTGCCTATTTTCCTGTTTGCATGCCCTCCGCCCCCCATTTTTTGTCAACTTCTCAAGGGCAAACTGACAGGCTATATAATGGAATAGCCAAAAGCCAGGAACTTGGAGTCAGGCTGCCTGGGATGTAATGTCAGCTCTGCTGTGTACTGGCTCATGACCTTGCTCATAGTTTAAATTACTCTGTGCCTTGGTTTCTTCATAAGATGGTGTGCATGATAATACTCTCAGAGGGCTGTTTTGAGGCTTAAAAGTGATAATCCATGAGGAGCAGAGCAGTGCTTGACACGTAATATGCATTCATTAATGCAAACTTATAATCACTGTTTGTTGTTACATTTCCTGTGTCTTTTATAGAGTTAGGCTTATAGGAAACATTGAGTAAATGTTTATTGAAGGAATACGTAAATGAATCCTTTCTTTGTGAATGATTGGTACCCTTTTGAGTAGCAGTCTACATACTGTTCAAGCATCTTAATTCCTAGACTCTGACAATGCTGATGGACTTTTTAGATGTATGTCCTTGCTTCTCATTGTTTGGAACTAAGTAAGTACTAAAGCATGTTTGCATCTGGGTTTTTCCGTTATTAAGACTTCATTTTTCTCTCCTTCCTATTTCCATGCAGTGGCCAGTTTGGCAAAGCCTGGTACATTTGCTGGCAATGATGCAATTGTAGCCTTTGCAAGAAATCATCAATTGAATGTGGTGATTCATCAACTTAATGCCCCTTTGTGGCAGGTAGGTCGCCTATTCAAGAGTTTATCTGAAGCTCTTTATGAATCAGCTTTGGGGATGTCCTGAGATGGGGCATGACCTGTACTATTGAACTGTATAGGGTACAGTGTGAGCCTAACTAAAGACTGGAAGCTTGTGGTAGCTTGGGATTACCCCATGCCAAGTTCACATGGAGTCTGGAGTGTAATTCAGAAACCTTTAAATGCCAGAAACATTATTCAGCGGTCAGTTAATTGGGTAGTTTGGGGGCAGAGAGCCTAATGTGGAAATACTGCTGATAATTCTGTGAAATGGCTAAGCGAACTTTAAAGGATTAGTGTGTACAAACTTAGTTTTGAAGTATGCCTAGTCCCACGTGTATGTTTGTGTGTGTGTTTTTTTCTTTTTCTTTATTGATTTTAGAGAGAGAGGAAGGGAGAGGGAGAGAGAGAAATATCGATGAGAGAGAACATTGATTGGCCACCTCCTGCATGCCCCCCACTGGGGATCGGGCCCACAACCTGGGCATGTACCCTGACCAGGAATCGAACCGGTGACCTCTTGGTGCATGGGTCGATGCTCAACCACTGAGCCACACTGGCCGGGCTATGTTTGTGTTTTTTAGGTGGAGGGAAGCAGAGATCTAATGTACTATACTAACCATTGCTAAAAAGGATGTTCTGAACATCAAAAGTTATTTCATGGCCTAGGTTGTCAAGTTCCATTTCTCTGGTCTGCTCAGCTGCATATATGGTGCCAGTGGTTTTTCTACAGCAGATAAGATTTTATACCAAATGTTAAATGTGCTGTAGGTTGGCAGAGCATATCACTGAGCCATGAGTTGTCCTTTCTTCCCCTGTTGTGAAGTAGCTGTCCATTCAACTGTCTTTACCTTTGGTACCCTAAATTAACCTAATCTCCCACTCCATGAAACCAGACATTCCGTGTGGAAGGTCAGAGGTTGGGGTGAAAGTATATGCAGGCCATGGTGCCCTTGCTCTTCCTCCTGCATCCGGGGTGCTTCCTGTGCTTCGGAGCTCTCCCCCGTCAGAGTGGGGTGATTTCTTCTTCTTTTTTTTAATCCTCACTTGAGGATATTTTGACATCTATCTTCAGACAGAGTGGGAGGGAGAGAGAAAGAGAGAGAAACATCGATGTGAGAGAGACACATCGATTGGTTGCCACCTGCACAACCCCAACCGGGGCTGGGGACGAACTGCAACTGAGGTACGTGCCCTTGGTCGGAATTGAACCCGGGACTCCCTGGTCCAAAGGCTGACGCTCTAACCGCTGAGCCAAACCTGCCAGGGCGGACTGGGGTGATTTCTGTCAGTCCTCCCCCTCCACTGCTCCTCTGGTTCTAGCTTCTTTTTGTTTTTATTTAGAAAGGTAAAACATATTAAATGTAGAAAAATTTGAAAATTCAGAAAAACCAGTAAAGGCAAATAAAAATCACCCAGAGTCACATTCCTCAGAGATTAGTGTTGACATTTTAGTGTGTATCCCTGTCATTCACACATACTCTTAGCTATAAAAATATTCATATGTAACTAGAAAGATATGTATCACAATGTTTTGTTTTGTTTTATTTTTATTTGTTTTTTTTTATCCTCATCCGAGGACACTTTATCTTCAGATAGAGCGGGAGGGAGAGAGGGAGGAAGAGAGAGAGAGAAACATCGGTGCGAGAGAGAGACACCGACCGGTCGCCACCCACACTACCCCAACCGTGGTGGGGACAAACCACAACCGAGGTACCCGACCCCAGCGGGAACTGAACCCAGGACTCTCTGGTCCGCAGGCCAACGCTCCAACCGCTGAGCCAAACCGGCCAGGGCTATGTATCACAGTGTTTTTATACTTTCTTTACACACATAAAGACATGTCCATATATATGTACACACACTTGTGTATCCCTGTATATTATTATTATGAAGTCAACAGTGGCCTTTTTTCTCACTTTAAAAAAAAATCATCACCTGAGGATATTCTTTTTCCATTGATTTTTAGAGAGAGTGGAAGGGAGGAAGGGGGAGAGAGAGACAGAGAAAGACAGACAGACAGACAGATACATCGATGGGAGAGAGACACGTCGATTGGTTGTCTACTGCACATGCCCCACCAGGACCGGGGATTGAACCTGCAACCCAGGTATGTGCCCTTGACCGGGAATCCAACCCGAGAGACCCTTTGGTGCTCGGACTGACGCTCCAACCACTGACCCACACCGGCCAGGGCTTTTCTCACTGTTTTCATAGGCCACCAGCATATATTTTCCTTTGTAAGTTGTTTATTCATAACCTTTGCTCATTAAAAATAAAGTCGCGTTTGTAGAGATATAATTTGCATATAGCATAATTAACCCTTCTCAGATGTACATTTTTTTGACAAATATGGTCGTGTCATGTAACCACCACCACTGTCAACACAGGATGTTTCCATTACCCCCAAAGTTTCCTCATGACCTTTGCAGTGACTAGTCCCCTCCCCATATCCGCAACCCTAGTACCTAATAATCTGATTTGTCTCTTACGGTTTTGCATTTCCAGAGTGTCATCTAAATGGTAGTATTGTGTCTGGCATAATGTCCTTTTAACAAAATTATGGCCAAATAAATTAGACAGTCCATGGGTTAGTGCGGGATCTTACAGGGAGGGAAACGTGTGTATCCTTTGGGGCAGTGTTGTCGGGTGCACTAACACCAGGGAGAGCCGTCATATCTTCGTGAGGTGCCCTCTTTCTAAGGATGGTCTTTAGCCAGGAAGACTTACCTTCTTCATTGTCCCAGTTTTTTGTCATAAAATGACTACTGTTCAGCAGAAGTCCTCAAAATCACTTGACTATACAGCATGATGACCCTGTTCTTGCAGGGAAGCACTCAGTGCCAGCTCAGTAACCACAGCCTGTTTTTCTTCCTTTGATAGCTTTATTTACTTTCTTAATTATCTGAGTAGTTGCGAAAGATAATTCTGCCCAGTTAGGATTTTTTCAAATACATTTCTGTAGCGTTCTCTTTCATGGATTGCTACACCTTGAAAGTATATGTTTTTAAAATAAATGTATTTGCTGTATAATGGAACTGTCCACTGGCTCTCCCCCACCTCCCCAGCCAGTGAAGCATCTTATGACATTTAAGAGTTGAAACTGCTTTGATTGCTACTGTCCTAGGTGAGAACTCCTGCAGTGATAATGGGTAGGCTCATACAACAATGGAGATACTGAAACCTACGTCTTTTTCCTGGTTACAAATGGAATGTATGCTTCTGTGAGCAATATAGACATGAGTGACATAGAAAGTGAAAGTCCTCTATAATCTCTCTCCTCATGAAAATTACAGTGTGCTATTTGGTGACTATTCTTGTTATTTTTTCCTATTCATAATGTGTATATAGTATTATTTAAATACGTCAGTTCTGTAGGGAGTATGCCATTCAGAGATTCTAATGACCTAGTTTCCTTTCCCAGTACTCTCCCTGGGAGATAAATGATGCTGTCTCTATTCTGTGTGTGTCAGAACCAGACCATCTGTACTTAGAGACCTGGATAGATTACCCGGAGAAAACGCCCATGGTGCTGCCTTCCGGCCCCTGTGGTTCCTGTTTGCTCCATGGTTTTTGCTGTGCTTTCAGACCACAGATAGTGGTAAAATGAACAGTAGTGCCTTAGACCTGTGACTTTCAGTAAAAACAAGAAGGAAGTGCTAAAATTTTAGAGTTTTAATGAAGAGATGGTTACTCGGCTTTCTGAGCCAAGAGGCAGCATTGCTTTAGAGTTTCTGTGAGGTGGAGTGTTGGTGGGTGTGCTCAGGCTGGACCTCAGGGCTTCCGCATGCCATGACCGGGGGACACTGCTCTTGCCAGGTGATCCAGGGGCGCCATTCACATAGAATATCTTGTGAGTAGTGCCTCCAGGATTGCTCATTGCGGTGGTACCGCTTGACTTGAAATAATTTTGTTTTGAAATTGATGTAAATGGGAGATTTGAGTTTGTTCATGTTTCTCAGTATGTGGTTGATAGAAAATGCTATTTTTATTGTTACAACGGGCGTATTTTCTGTAAAGTAATGAAGCGAAAGTGGAAGGCCCCTCATTTTTATGGCCTTCTTTCTAGGTCCTGGGAAGGGCTCCAGCACTTTTATATTTGTAATCTTGTATTTTTTTTCTCAAAGAGGCCCCCAACTTGTTTGCACTTCAAGCCCAGCAAACCTGCCTGTGGCGGTAGGCCTTGCTCTTGGGGGCTGCCACCTGGAGAGGCCCCGATGCCCTGCCGCTGCAGCCTGCTTGCCTTCCCGCGGCTCTGCCTGGGTCTCACGTGTGTTTTCATATGGATGGATGTCCATATAGTTCCCCACTACGCACGTCAAAGCACACATGCATGGATGGGAGCAAGATAAGTCAGACAGTGCTCTGGACGTACCCAGTCGTCCCCAGGTCCTTCCATACGGAGCCCGTGGACTGGGCTTCCTGGGCATAGGCAGCATTTCTCTCCAGGAGGTGACACCGTCCAAATCTTCACTGGTGTCTCCCTTCTTTTGCTTCCAGATTCGTGGTACGGATAAAAGCAGTGTAAGGGAGTTACACATCGCATACCGATACGGAGAGCACTACGACAGCGTTCGGAGGATCAATGACAACTCGGAGGCTCCGGCCCATCTCCAGACTGATGTGAGTGAGGCCTCTCTTGTCTTCTGTATTCTCGGCTCTGAAGGAACCAGGTCAAGAGCTGGGTGCCTGGAGCTAAAAACCAGTGGTGTTTTTGTGGAAACTTGCCTTTAAGAATCTGTGGGCTTGATGTTTTCTTTTACAGCTCAGGTGAGAGTGAGATAAAGTTGCTTGTCATTCTTTTGCTTTCCCTAATAGCTGGTAGCTCTGACTACGTGGATAGAATTTATATAAAAATTTTAAATTACTTTTTTAAAAAAAAATCCTCACCCGAGGATATTTTTCCATCTATCTTCAGATAGAGTGGGAAGGGGAGAGAGAGAGAGAGACAGAGAGAGAGAGAGAGACAGAGAAACATCAACATGAAAGAGACACGTCGACTGGCTGCTTCCTACAGGGCCCCAACCAGGGCTGGGGACAAGCTGCAACCGAGGTACGTGCCCTTGACCAGAATTGAACCTGTGACTCTTTGGTCCTCGGGCCATCGCTCTATCGCTGAGCTAAACCGGCCAGGACTTAAATTACTTTCATGTTTTAAAATTAATCCATGCTTCTGGACCTGGAGATTATTATGCTAAGTGAAAAAAGCCAGTCAGAGAAAGACAAATATCACATGATCTCACTTATATGTGGAATCTAATGAACAGAATAAACTGTTCCAAAATAGGTCCAGAGGCATGGATACATGGAACAGAGCTCAGAGGGGAGGGGGGACAGGGGATAGAAGAGATTAACCAAAAAACATATATGCGTAGCCCATGGACACAGGCAGTAGTGCAGTAAAGGCCTGGGGTGGGGGGTGCTGGGTGCAGGGAGGCAACAGGGCGGGGGAAATGGGGGACATCTGTAATATTGTCAACAATAATAAAAAATAAATGAAAAGATGAAAAAGTAATTCATGCTTCATATCTAGTGTTTGAAACTATAGAAAAAGTGAAGAAGAAAATAAAAAATATGTAAAATCATCTACTAGGACACAGTTTTTGTTATTGTTTCGGCATTTATATAGCTTTGTTTCCTGCTTTTAAAAAATTAACATTATTGCCTATGCTTTTTCTCATGTCATTACACACTTTCTTTGTAACTTAAAAAAATAACCAAAAATTTTTATTTTTTGAGTATGTAATATTTGCCCACAGGTCAGAATTTAAAATGTGTGACAGACCCTGGCTGGTGTGGCTCAGATGGTTGGAGTGTTGTCCTACACACCGAAAGGTTGCAGGTTTGATTCCCAGTCAGGGCACGTGCAGGAGGCAACCGGTTGATGTTTCACTCTCACATCAATGTTTCTCTCTCTCTCTAAAATCAACAAAGAGAAAAGTATAACAGGATATATAGTGAATGTCAGTCTCCTACCCTTGTCCCCCTCCCTGGATGCACCCAGTATTACCAGTGCACATAAAATCTAGAGATATTTTATATATCAAGCAAATATGAGTGCATATGCATGTATTCCACTTTTTATTATTCTTTTAAAAAAATATATATATTTATTTTTATTTTATTTTTGTATCCTCACCCGAGGACATTTTTTCATTTTTTGTTCAGCTAGAGTGGGACGGAGAGAGAGGAAGAGAGAGAGAGAGAAATATCGACGTGAAAGGGACACATTGAGTGGCTGCCACCCGCACGACCAACCAGGGCCGGGGACAAACTGCAACCGAAGTACATGCCCTTAGCAGGAACTGAACCCGGGTCTCTCTGGACCGCAGGCCGACGCTCTAACCGCTGAGCAAAACTGGCCAGGGCTAAAAAATATTTTTAATTGATTTTTTAGAGAGGGAGGAAGGGAGAAAGAGATGGAAACATTGATGTGAGGGAAAAACATCGATCGGCTGCCTCCTGCACACCCCCACTGGGGATTGAGCCCACAACCCAGGCATGTGCCCTGACTGGGAATCAAACCAGGACCTCTCAGTCCGATCCATTGAGCCACACCTGCCGGGCATATTCCACTTTTTAACAGTGGCATTGTGTTCTGTTGTATGGATGTCTTCTCTGTTTGAGCAGTCCCCTATTGATGGACTCTTGGGAGGTTTTCAAACTTCTGCTTTATAAACAATGTACATCTTTTCACACACGTGTGAGTGTGTCTGGGATAAATTCCTAGAAGGTCCTTACTGCATCAGAGAATGTGTGCGTCTGTCATTGTCATAGGTATTGCCACGTTGCTCTCTGTCAAGGTTTTACCAGTTTGTACTCCCACGTGCGTATGTCTCTTCTTGTACCTCTGACAGCACAGCCGGTTATCAAATTTTTAATCTTTGTCAATGTTAGGGAAAAAAATTGGTTTCTTGACACTTTAAAATTTGTATTTCTCTTACTAGTGAGTGTACACATCTTTCCCTGTGCTTAAGACCTATTTGTATTTCCTTTTTCGTGAACTGTATTCATTTTCTTTGCCCATTTTTTTTCCTATGAAGTTTTCTTAATGACATTTTGGAGATCTTTTTTAATATTATGGAAATTAGCCCCTGTCTGTGGTATGAGGTGCAGATATTTTTTCACAGTCTGTCACTTATGCTTTTATTTATTTTTTATATAGTCTTTGCTATGAAGGAATTTTAGCTTTTTTTTATGTGGTTAAACTTATTTATCAAGTTTTCCTACATGTCTTCTGGGTTTTGGGTCATAATTAGGAATGTCTTTCCCAATCAGGTTAAAAAGAATTCTCTCATAGTTTACAGTAGTACTTTTATGGTTTTTTTAAAAAAATTAAATCTTGTCTTCATTTGGGATTTATATTCATATAAAGGTGTGATGATATAGATACAACTTTATATTTTATCTTGTGGTTACCTTGTTGTACCCAAACCATTTATTAATTATACATCTTTTCTTCACTAATTTAAATGCCACTTTTTTTCATATACAACATATCTAGGTGGGTCTATTTCTAGACATTTGGGTCTTTTCCACTGGCTTCTCTGCTCGTGGGTTAATGTGTTCATTGTTTTAATTAGTAAGAGTATATTTTAAAATCTGGTAGAATTTTTCACTCATTTTACTTTTTTTGTAGTTTTCTATATTCTTGCCTTTTTTTTTTTTTTTTTTATCCTCACCCGAGGACATTTTTTCATTTTCTGTTCAGATAGAGTGGGAGGGAGAGAGAGAGAGAGAGAGAAACATCGACGTGAAAGGGACACATCGAGTGGCTGCCACCCGCACAACCAACCAGGGCCGGGGACAAACTGCAACCGAGGTACATGCCCTTAGCGGGAACCGAACCCGGGTCTCTCTGGACCGCAGTCCGACGCTCTAACCGCTGAGCCAAACCGGACAGGGCTTGCTTTTTTTCTTATCCAATTAAAAGGAAGTCCAATTCATATTTACTTTTATTGGGGTCTCATTAAATTAATAGATTACTTAAGGAAGAATTGACATCTTTGTGGTGTTGAATCTTCCTAGCCAAGAACCTGGTAAACTTGATTTAATTGACTTTTTGGTCATCTGTGGAATCATTTTCTTTGTATAGATTTTGCCCATTTTTTTGCTGAATTTATTCTTAGGTGTTTTGTCTTTTCTGTTCCTATTGTAAGGAAAGGATCTTTTTGCCCTTTATATTTCCTAGCTGATTATCTTTTGTACATATGAGGGTTGTTAATGAAATGTTAATTATGTGCATACCCAGTTATCCTACAGGATTCTCCTTTATTTTTAAGTTGATGTAAATGCACAGAACATAAAGTTAACTGTTTTGAAGTAGACAGTTCCGTGGCACTCAGAATACCCACAGAGCTGCTCAACCACTTTGTCCAGTTCCAGACATTTTCACCTCTGGAAGAAAACCCATGCCCATTAAGCAGTTACTCCCGCGTGCCTTGTCCCCCAGCCACTATTGTCCACTCTCTGTCTCTGTGGATTATCTGTTCTGGGTATTTCATGCAAATGTAATCATACAACATATGGTCATACTGTTTTCAAGGTTCATCCATGTTGTAGCACATACCACCACCTTATTCCTTTTTTCTGAGGCTGAATAATATTTCACTGTATGGACATACCACATTTTGTTCGTCCCTTTATCTGCTGAGGTGTGTTTGGGTTGTGTCCACCTTCTAGCTATTGTGAATAGCACTGCTGTGAATATTTGCGTGTAAGATTGTTTGAGTATCTGTTTTCAATCTTTTGGGTTTATACTAGGAGTGGAATTGCTGAATCATATGATAATTCTATGTTTAACTAAGTACCACACTGTTTTCCACAGTGGCTGCAGCATTTTACATTTCCATCAGCAACGTATTGAGGGTTCCACTTTCTCCACCTCTACAACAATGCTTGTTATATTTCTGTGTTTAAAAGTACGGCCATCCTGCTAGGTGTGAAGTGGTATCTTGGGTTTTGATTTGCATTTTCCTAATGACTAATGATGTTGAGCATCTTTTCATGAGCTTCTTGGCCGTTTCTATCTTTGGAGAAATATCAAGTTCTTTGTCCATGTTTTAATTGGGTTACTTGTGCTTTCATCGTTGTTGAGTTGTAAGAGTTATTTACATATTCTGGATATTTCTTATAAAATATATGATTTGTCAGAATTCTTTTTGTTTGTAGTATTTTTTTTTTAGGTATGGAATTATCATCTGCCAATAGTGATAGCTTTTCTTCTTCCTTAATTTTATTCTTCTAATTTTTGTTTGGCTAGTTGACTGTTGCCTCCTAAACGTTAAGTGATAATGGTGGTAGGGAAAGGCCTTATTGTGTTCCTTACTTTAGTGGGAATGAAGCATCATGTTATGGATTTACCGTGGTTATTGACCATACCCACATTGTGAAATCGTTAGCTTGTTTCCAGTTACTCACCACTTAGTAGCAGTGTGATGAGCAGTTTATGTAAATCCTTTCTATACTTGGCATTATTTTCTTTGGATACATTTCAAAGACTCCTGATACACATTGCCAAATTGTTAGAATATAATTTTATAATGGGTTGCTTTTTATTAACACTCTATAAAGCACATTGCTGGATTCCACTTATACTTTTCCATGCACAAAATAGAATTGTCCTTGCCCATTTCCCATCTCCCTGTGCTAATAACAAGCAGAAGGGGAAGGGATTGAGCACCTGCAGAGGGATGATATTAGCTTTTCTGATTTAGGTATAGGTTGTAAAGGCCCCATGGATACTAAGTGAACTGCTCTTTGTGGTTTTAGAACTTGTATTGACAGAGTCCCTTGAGTGTGGTGGTACACATGTGAGGTTAGATGAATCATGTCACTGCGGCCATCCAGCTGGGGCAGGAACTTCAGCACATCAGAGCTTGCTGACAATCACATAGGACCTAGGGGACCAGATGAGAGGTGTATGGGTGTTTCTTCAAGACCCGCTGTCCTGCTGCAGAGCTCGTCAGGTGCTAGTGCAGAGGATTGCTTCTGTCATTAGGCTCACACCTGGAAGTCAGCTGAGCCCAGTGCGTGCTGAGTCAGCAGCCAGGGCCAAAAGGGAGGTATCCGGAAACCATAGGAGCGCTAATGCCTCTCCTACTGAAACTTCATCCCCTATCCTGGGCCGTCCTCTTTAATACTTCTATTGTGGACTGGAATCTCAATATCAGTGTGATATTTAGCCTAGTCATAGCTCTTAAGATTGTTTCTGGAATCTTTTCCCTATATATTTGAATGTTTTTGAGAAGAGAGTGTCTTCCTATGTTGAAGATTCTGAACATAGTGTGCAAGAGTTCCATGATAATTACTCGGAGTATTTCTTTTAGTTTCAGATGCTTCATCAGGATGAATCAAATAAAAGAGAAAAGGTCAAGACAAAGGGGGTGGACGTTGAAGACGAGCTGCGAGACGAGGTGGAGGATGCTGTGCAGAAAGTGTGCAGTGCGACGGGCTGCTCAGTTAGTATCTGTCCGCAGGGGCCCTGGGTCGCAGACGAGTGCTGCACCCCAGCAGGCCAGCTCTCGAGGGGCCACAGTGGGCCACCGTATTTGTAGTTTGATGAGCTGGTGTGACACGACTTAATGAGAGCTGTTTATTCATTTCTCTCTTCTTCGCTAGACTTGACCCAATACTGCTCAAAATCCTACGGAAGTATGTGGATTTTTCCCCTCTGATCAGTATTTGTACAAGTAAAAGCATTTTATAAGGGGAATTCATTTATATTAACTGGTTATTCAGATGACCAACCTTACTGAAAATCGACATTTTTCTAAATGGAAAAAAGTTCTGGAAACCTTGTCTCAATTCTCACTAGGACATCATTTTGTTGATCACACTGTTGAAGTAGAGAGAGGTAGGAAAGTATTCCCAGAGTCTTGAAGTGTTTCTTTGTTTCTTGGATAGGATTTTAATTTGATAGTCCAGAACCTGGAAGCTGAAAATTATAATATTGAATCTGCAGTAATTGCCATGCTTCAGATGAACCAGGGGAAAAGAAATAGTAAGTCCATGCTCGATATTTATAAACTTTCAAAATGTTTGTATTGGTGATTTTTTTATCGTATTGGTGATTTTTCAAATACTGATTTTTAATCGAGTCACAGGTAGTAATTAGACTGTTCTTTCACTCATTCATTCAGCAGTTGTTTACTGAGCACTTGCTATGCAGGCTGTACTAGGTTCTAGTCCTGCATCAGGGAGAGTGTATTCGGGGGTGGGGATGGGATGCGGGTGGTGGAGACAGATAAGTAAAGTGGCACAATAGTACATAATGGAGTTGCGGGTACAAGGTGCCTGGGGGATGCGTGAGAAGTCCCTCACCCAGTTTTGGCAGGATGGAGAGTGTCAGGGAAGACTTCATCCTTTTAGAAGTAAGATTCCTTCATAAAATCAGAATGATAACTAAAATTGAATGGAGAGAAAAAGACCTTATTTTTCTGATGGAAATATTTAGATTGCCAGCATCTGTCAACTGGTGATTATTCAGAATTATTTTTACTTGAACTGAGTTTAATTTTGTGACACAGAGGAAGGAAAAAAGATGCGATGTCTTAACTGTTTTCTCAAGTCATTTATTGAAAATGATTTCAATACTTACTGCCAGATATTATGTGCCAGATACTGTTCTGGCATTAGTATTCTATGTGATGGGGTATTTTATTATCCAATTTCAGTACTTGCTGTGCCTTCTTAGAAAGAACTCGGTCTTTGTGACTTTAAACCGGCACTGTCCAGTATCTGTGCATCCATTGTATTGTGTGCTTGACATGTGGCCAAGTGAGACCGAGGAACTCAGTTTTAAATTGTATTTAACTTAAAATTTTTTTTTCCTTTATTGATTTTAGAGAGAGAGGAAGGGAGAGGGAGAGAGAGATAGAAACATCGATGAGAGAGAACATCGATTGGCCGCCTCCTGCATCCCCCCACTGGGGATCTATCCCACAACCTGGGCATGTGCCCTGACCAGGAATCGAACTGGCGACCTCTTGGTGCATGGGTCGACGCTCAGCCACTGAGCCGCACCAGCTGGGCAAACTGTATTTAACTGTAATTTAAATAGCCACATGTTGCTAGTGGCTCCTGTTCTATATAGCACAGCTTTAGAGACTGTTTCTTTTCTGGTATTTGCTGCAAATGAAAGATTTCCCCCTAAATACTTGTGTTAAAAAATGGTTTGTCTAATGAAGTAGAGCAGTCTGCTGGTGGGAAGCCGATGACAAGGCCAGTCCGCAGGTGACCGTTAAGTCTGTATTCCAGAGTTTACCAGTGTTCTCCCTGTGCTCCCTGCTGTACTGACTTGATAGTAGGAAGCTTGCTGGCCGAATGACAGTGAACTAGGGACCCAGGTGATTTTGGAGTCATTTCACAAGAATTGAATTGTGTAACTACCTTAGGTTCTCGATTTTAATGAACTGTCTTTCTTTGGAAGATGCAGAGGAGAACCTCGAGTCCAGTGGCCGAGTGCTGAAGCAGAGTGGCCCTTTATGGGAGGAGGGTGGCAGTGGCACCAGAGTCTTTGGAAATCAGGGCTTAACTGAAGGCAGGACTGAACCCAGTAAGGCGCAGGCCAGCCCTAGCGAAGAAAACAAGGCAAATAAAAATCAGCTCCCAAAGGTATGGAAGGTGGGCTGCAAGGGCAGAGGGTGGGCTGCTGGATTCGGTGGCAGTGGTGGGAACTTGGAGCTCGTTTCGATGTGCAATTGTCTTTTGATTTATAAAGTAGTCATTATAGAAAATGCGGGAGTGTATACAGGTATAGCAGGAAGCAGAATGAAGGCCTCGCTTGTCCCGCTTGGTGTACACAGTGAGGGCTGGAAGGAAGTGCACACTGAAATTGGACTGTGTGTGCACATATATCCCCTTCCCACCTAACGTTACTGTGTGTATGCTCTGTCCATGGGAATTCACGTTATAAAATCCCATTTTTCATAAAGACCGTCATTTGCAGTGAACACCTGCATGATTTATTTGTATAAATCTGTGTATTTTACGTTGCTTTCTTGGCTAGAGTCCCACAAGAGGACTTGACAGGTTCAAGGACATGGATATTTGAAAAATTTTAAGGCTTTTTTGCAAATTGTCAACTGCTTCCTAGAAAGGTTGTGCCTCTTCCTCACCGCCCGTATGCCCACAAGTAATATATGACACCGTTTTAAAGACTTTCCCCAACAAATTAGGAGCTCAGAATGCAACATTAGGTAAAAAGCCACAGGTACTAAGCTTCTGAGGAGTTTGTTAGGGTTGCCCGGGCATTACATTATGGAGAGAAAGGTGTCCCGTGGCATGTTTGAGGGTTATCTCTTGCTGGACTAGGGTTCATGTTTTCTCAGGTCCCTGTGAATTGGTTTATGAGGAGAACGAAATTGATTTTGTTTGCTCGCTCAGCAAGGGGATATCACTGGAAATGGCAGTTTGAGCAGTAATGGAAACCAAACCATGTAGGTCGGGTAGGGGGGTCTTCTCTGTTCTGTTCTTGTTGAGAGGCGACCTGTGCTCTGTGCCTCTGCCCGCCCCGCATCCCCTTCCGCAGGCGGCGGCCGGGGCAGGAGCCGCCACTCAGCCAGCGTCTTCCCTTCCAGGTGACCAACAAGCAGCGGAGAGAGCAGCAGCGCCTGGAGAAGAAGAAGCGACAGGAGGAGAGGCACCGTCTGAAAGCCCTGGAGAGCAGGAGTCGCCACAGGGACAACAACAGGAGCGACGCCGAGGAGAACGGGCAGGTCACCTTGGTGAAGACCTTTGCTGCTCTCAACATCTGACTGCCTGCTGGGCGCTGGACGACGGTGGGCGACGGCGTGCTGTGCACCAGGCTTCCCGTGGGGCCGAGCCTAGAGACCGCCCACAGAGCCCACGCGGGAGCTCCCGCTCTGAGCTGCTGTCCAGGCCGCCCCTTTTTTGTTCTGAGTTTTTTTGTTAGAGATGTGTGTTATTTTATGAACATCCAGTGAAGCCGGTCGTGTTCTGTGATCAAAGGTTGAGTTTCAGGGTGGACGGTAGATCAGGAAATACCTTCTAGGTGTGGTTTGGTTTGTTATGCAAATCAGAACTCTGATCCTGGCATCTTTCCTTAACCTTTGGGGTGAGTTTTGCTGTACTTGTTCACGACGTCGTTTAGATTAATCACTAGAAGTTCAGAATGAGAAGTTTCTTTTGTTTCTCTTTCATTTTCAAACAGATATAGTAATATCCAGGATAGTTTGTAAATGATCAACTCAGGAACATGTTTAGATATCATTTTCTTTTAATCCAAGTTCATCAGAAAATACTTGAGGAAGTGTTCTCCCGAAGTACCATGACCTGGGGTGTGGCTGGAGCCAGGGTGGGGAGGAGCTCCGGTTCTCTCCTCCCTGAGCCTGGTGTCATTGCAGACGGGGTGCAGGTGCTGTTCGTTCATTCACCCTCAAGCCATAGGAGCCGTGCGCCTGCCTGTGGATAGGCCTGGCTTTGCTGAAAGTCGACCGTGTTGAGTGTTTGGTACTTGTTCTTTGATGATGGGAAGATGACGTGTTACTGGTATGATACAGTTCTGGGGTTCTGACAGCACGGAGAGTTGTTAAGGGAGAAACAGGAATTCTTGAGTGTTTGCCTAGGAAGAGTGTAAGAGCTGTTTGGTTTTGTAGGGGAGAATGTCTGGAAGAACATCTAAGGTTTTTCATCTTCACATTGTAAGTAACTGTTTTCTTCCTCACTTTTCTAGACTTAGATGCCTTAGAGAAACAAAAGACAACTTGGCCTGTTGCTGAATTTTCTTAGTATTGTGAAAATGAAATCCCACAAAATGCTGCATTTATTTCTCTTTAGTTTACATAAACCCCGTTTGGGATTCTGAGGTTGGACAAGCTCTCCAGCGCCACCACACGCTGTCAGGGACGTAGGTTGGACCGCAGGGCAGAGGGCGTGCTTCGCTGGGGACTTCGGATGAATGCGTGGTTCTGAAAGGGACAGACTGGCCAGTGGGATGTGTCCTTCCTCAAACTGACTGAGGGGGACGTGGACTTTCAAACTATGATGTCCCAAGTGGCCAGTCTCGATCCGTCTTTGCCTTTGGGGGACCTAGCATTTAGACAAGTAAGAGATGCTGAATCAGAAGGTGAATTGTTACCGCCCTCCCCCACCCCCCCACCTCAGATTTAGAAGTTCTGAGGGAAAAGCTGTAAAAACGTATTGACGTGTGTAGACCTATTATTGTCTGGGCTGGCCCTGGATTCATTGATTGGCTCAGTGGGCGGTTTGTTTTCTTCGGTTTAATGATGTGTTTTAATTTTTTGTTCTTTTTCCTTTGGTGACTTTCTGTGGTTGGAGCATCAGTGGTCTCTTCTCCAGGAACTGCTCCTAGGACATTGTGGCTCGGGGTCTTCCCGGTACAAGGCACTGTACTGTTGAGCAGGCTGAGAAGCGGCCCAACCTGCCCCATGCCCCGTGCGGAGTCCTGGGTTTGAGGCGCTAGAGCTCGGTCCAGACGAGGGAGGGCCCTGGCCTCATGTCCCCACTGTGAGGTCGGGGCTTTCAGCTCTGGGCAGATCGCTAAGTCTAGCCAAGCTTTTCTGAAGGAGCATTCTTTCTTGTCTGTTTTGTACTACGAGTGTGCAGGAGACCAGATTCTCTCAGGAGGATCACGATGTGTGCCGGAAATTCAGCAGTCAGGAGTCAGAAGTGGCTCAGGGGACCCACTGTGCGACGGAGGAGGCTTGCTTTGTTTACTCAGTTACTGAAGGTGGCCTTGGGTCCTACTAGGTTTTAGAAGTTTCAGAAGCTGCTAAAAAGTTAATAAAGAATATTGGGCACATTTATTTATAAATTACTTAATTCTGATAACAGGCTTCAGCATTGCTGGGGTAAAATAACAGTGGTTTTAAAAACTAATCAAATGGCTTCAGTAATTTCCTCTTATTGCTATTTCATAGCTTTCCAGTTATAATTGGTCCGTGTATAATTTAGTATGTTACTTATTAGGAATGGGGTACATGCCTCCAACTTTGGTGAATCTTCTAGCTAAGGGTTTGGATGTAGACCTCACTGCCTCGTCTCGCGGAAGTATGAGGTGGACAGAATCCATGTACTTAAGTGGCCTTCGTAGTCGCTTGAAAATGACTGTATTGGCACCGAGATGGAGGCTGTGTCCAGGCCTGAGTGGCGCGGTTGGTAAGGGTTGCCCAGCACAGTTACTCGTGTGGCCCAGATCAGGAAGTGAGTCGTTTAACCTCTGTCACATCTTGGCTCCTAGAGATTTTACATGAGGTTGTCTCAGGAGCTTCTACTGAGCCGAGGAGAAAGGGGTGGGCAGTGATCAGAGCTGCTTACTAGTCATATAAACTGTATGTGAAGGTTTGATGAATTTTTAAAAAAGATTTTTTAGCCCTGGGTGGGTCAGTTGGTTGGAGTGTCATCCCATAAACCAAAAAGGTTGCGGGTTTGATTCCTGGTCAGGGCACATACCTAGGTTGTGGGTTCGATCCCTGGTCGGGGCGCATACGGGAGGCAGCCGATCGATGTCTCTCTCTCTCTCTCTCTCTCTCTCTCTCTCTCTCAAATCAATGAAATCCTTGGATGAGGATTTAAAAAAAAAGATTTTTTAAAGTTCAAAATAAGAAATAAAACTGTAGTGGCAACAGCTTTGTCCTGGAGAGACAGTTGTATTCAGACAGCGGAGAACCACAACTTTCGGTGCCGGTTGCCGTCAGGAGCTGTTAGGACGCGTGTGCATATTTGATGTCGTTGGTACGAACGTGAGCTCCCAGCACTGGCTGAGGAACTGGCAGAAAGAAGAATCTTCGGTGGCAGCTGAGGTTGTCACTAGTTTCTTTTATAAGCTCTGGAAACACCTGCAAACACATTGATTCCTGGGACTTGTGAAGTGGGCCTTCCCTTGCGGGACAGGAGGCGCTGGGCTTTGAGGGAGCCTTGGCTGCCCTGGGGAGCTCTTACAGTAGAACGATAGGTTGGGGGGTGAGGGGGGGGCTGCTCACCTACTGAGTAGGTGGATATGAGACGGACTGGCATTGCACTGTTCTCCTAGTGAGTCCCCGTCATCGGTGTGCAGTTTCTCTCATCCTGAGAAACTCTAGCCTCTGCCTTGGTTGTACCGGGTTAACAGAGAATGCTCTCAGTTCACCTCTGACGTGTCCGACTGAACATTCAGTCGGTTCAAGGAGACCTGGGTTCCCAGTCAGCTAAGTTACCCTGACCAGAGGGTCTTTGTGGGCGATGAGAACGGAGCTCCTTGGTTTGCGTCGCATCTGTGGCTCTACCTCCTTACCTCCAGGCGTAGCAGACCCGTAGGCGCAGTCGATGCGCGTCCCTGTCGGCCTTTCTCACGGTGCACGCTCTTCCGGCTGGCTCAGAGCAGGTGTGCACGGCGCCCTTACAGGGGTGTTTTCCCGACTCGGGAGCGAGTCCTGCGTGTCCACCGATGTTGAATTGAGGAGCTAGATCTAGATGGCATCTTTAAATGAGAGCGAATCTCCTGCCGTCTCATATTCGGGGGGATCTCCCGCCGTCTCATACTAGGGGGACGGATAGCTGGTCTGACGTGGAGACTGAGCACGTCGCAGTGTGGGACCCACAGCGTGCACCGCCTGGCGCCGGGGAGAGGGCCTGTGCACTGCCTGGCCTGCTCTGCCCCAACGTGCGTCCCTGGAAAACCCTCGGGCTCCTAACGGTCTCCTCTGAGGGTTACTGGAGCCTCGCTCTCTCCTAGTTAAGACCACTTCGTAGCTCAGTTAAAATGTTGAGCATCCTTGCAACGTTCTCTAGAACGGGGTGGTCCAGGGCAGCACCTACTTCTGTAAGAGCAGGCCCCCGCACGGTGGCTTTATCTTGAGCAGGGCACGCCCAGGGTGCGGCACTTGTTCGCTCTCTGTGCTGGTGACCGTGGTAGGTGACGATCACTGGACAGACCTCTGGTCTGCCCCGAGCCTTCCTGTCAGCTTCCAGCAGGTCGCTGCCGCCAGTGTCCCTGGCAGGCGTTTGAGAGGCACAGACCTCAGGCTGTGGTTCCACCCCCTGACAGGTCCCTCGACCCAAACTTGGGGAAAGCTGGTGTGGGGCCCCTCAATCTCCCCGCGCTCCTTGTTCATTTCCCCTGGTGGGGAGGGCCCTCGGCCTCCCGCCTGCCTGCCAGCATCTTCCACCAGCACCCAGCTCAGTGGGGAGAGAAGAGCCGGGACGCCAGCCCCGTGTTCCCGTGGCTGACGTGGCCGTGCGGGTGGCCGTGCGGGCGGCGCCAGCCCTGGTGGAGGAGGCGTGTGTCCGCGAGAACATGGCTCGTCCCGGCTCAGGAGCCTCCTTTCCTTCTACTTGCACTATGTTGTTCTGGCTTCAGTCTGGAGAGCAGTGTGAGCCCTCCGTGGGTCGTGACCCGCAGACGGAGCAAGCCTTATACACGGCGCGGGGGCGTGGCCTGTCTGCTGCCCCGTCCACTCCTCTAGGTGGCTCCTCCCCACGTGTTAACTCCGCCCTTTTATTGTTTATTTACCAAAGTACTGTACTTGGCTATTTGCAGTGTTTTCAAAACCAAATGTTTCTTTCTTTGTGTTTTTAATCTTCAATACTTGGTGCAATAGAAGCTGCAAAGATGTGCCACTTTATCTATGAAAATGTATTGTATACCAATAAATTCTAGTTTAAAGACAAGGCCGCTGCTTGTTCTTGCGTCCGAGCACCGTTGAGGGTATGAGTCGGAGAGCGGTCCGAGAAGTGCCCTTTCAGAGAGCTCGTGGGGAGGTGCGTCCCTCCGCCGAGGTGCGTCCCTCCGCCGAGGTGCGTCCCTCCGCCGAGGTCTGCACTGCAGGGCGTCTGGGCCCTCACGGAGCTGAAACAGCAGCGTGGCGCTGTCGTTCAGGGGACCCCAGGGCTGCACGCGGGATCTCTGAGGCCTGGGAGCCTTGCAAAAGGAGCAGCTGTCTGTGCCCCCTGGGGTTTCTCTCAAACCCCGAGAGTTGGCTTGACCCCATTCTAGGAGGGGGCCAGGCACGCGGACAGCACTGACTCACTAGAAGAGGGTCTCAGAGGGGTGGGGAGGGGTGGCCACGGAAAACCAGAGGGAGGGGAATCCCTCAGTGCCTCCCGAGGGGCCCAGCCCACACCTGAGGTCAAGTCCTGGTTCAGCAGGCCTCGCCTCGGCCTTGCCACTCCGGACCCCGCTGGCTTGCTCCGATTTTGTCCTGGGCACGTAGCCTTTGCGTGGGCTCTGATACTGGGCAGCGCAAAGCCTCTGGTACGGAGGAGCTTCTTCCTCAGTCCCCGTCCTTGTTTGATTTTTGCCTCATCCTGTGACCCAGAGATCTGGGTGCAGAAACTCCATCCGGTTCCTGAGCCCATGAGGCCCAGATTCGGGACCCTGTACACCCAGCTGAGAGTCTTTCCGGAAGGTCCTGCCTGAGACTGCTTTTGTGGGCTCCTTAATCCTCTGGACTCAACTGACAGGTTGGGTGGCCTGCCGCCTGGGTCTAGGTGACCTGTGAGGCTGTCTGTGAGACTGGGTGTCTGTGACAGAGGATGTTTCATAATGGGAGAACGCAAGGGTTGTGTGTATATTTTCCTCTAGGCTGCAGGCAGCATTGCTGACTCTGGGAGAGTGAGAATTTATGAAGCCAAAGGTCGGGATGCCCTAAAGGGGGAGTGTCTCTTGGTGACTGCTCTTGGTTGCCTAGGAGAAGGCCGGGCTGGGAACCCAGGCTCAGAGGTACCCGTTCACCAGACACACCACGAAGCCCCCCCCACACACACACACACACCTGCACGTGTGCCTCGAGTGCAGTCATTGTCATACAGCGTGGCTGTGAAGGGTCAGGACCATCCTGCTTTCATCGGTGCTGGCTCGGCAGAAGGAGCATCTCCCACCTCGCGGACCTTGTCTGGACCTCTGTGGTGGCGGGACGCGGGTATCTCAAGACACTCAGTTTTTATTCAGTTCATTCACCCACCCAGACATCCAAGAATCCCCCCACATCTACTGAACCTGTGCTGCGCGTGGGTCCTTATCTGGGCATTGGATCAGAGGCGGACCCTGTCCTCGCAGCTCCCAGCCCCGGAGTGCAGTGCAGAGAACACAGGCCATTGAAGGGGGCACTGATGTGAGGTCAGAAGGGAACTCCAGGAAGGCGAGTGGAGAAAATGACATTGGACCTGGCGTGGAAGGGGAGACGGGTGTGGAAATGGGGAGCAAAGGCACTTTGGGCTGAAGGACCAGCATGAGCAAAACCCTAGAGTGGGCTGTCCACATGTTTAGGGCAAAATTGATTAAGGGTATGCAGTTCGTTTGGAGAGACTGAGTTACGAACACTGGCCGTATGCCCTTTGCTACTGTGACATGCTTGTCTTGCTGAGTGAATTCCAAAGGCCAGTCTGTCCCGGCTGGGTGCTGGGAGCTGGCCCGCGTGTGCTTGTGACCTTGGCACACACCGCAGGAGCAGACCTCCAGGAGAAATGCCGGGAGCTCTCTCTCCAGCCGGGTTGGCCTCTGCCCCTCTGGGACTTCGGCTCAGGGCACTGAAGGTGAATGGTTTTCAGACGTGTCCACTTGAGATAAATGAGCCCTCAGTGCAGTGAGCCAAGGGGCTATTCAAATAAATTAGTGTAATCATCATATGCATGATGCCACTTCCTAAAATAACCTCAGTGACATGCCCATGGGTTCCACGGGACAGGTGTTTATTTAGCATCTACTGTGCGATGGATACAGTAGGGAGGAGAAACGTCAAGTGACCTAGTCCTGATGCTCCAGGCACTTGGAATACGTTGTCTCGTGTAAACCTTAAAACCACCCTGTAGGCTCATGGTTCATCCCCATTTTACACTTGAGGGAATGACTAACTGGTCCAAGGTGGTAGATTTGAACCCCGGGCAATCTGCCTCCACCGTTAGGAACCCAAGTGACCGGGTGAGCGGCTCCAGGAAGGGTATGAGCACATTGCTCGGTGTTCGGAGGAGGGGAACCTGCGCCAGGGAAGCCTGTTAGGGAAAAGGTGGCCTCTGAGGTGTGCCTTACCCCACGTGGAAAAGGTGGCCTCTGAGGTGTGCCTTACCCCACGTGGAAAAGGTGGCCTCTGAGGTGTGCCTTACCCCACGTGGAAAAGGTGGCCTCTGAGGTGTGCCTTACCCCACGTGGAAAAGGTGGCCTCTGAGGTGTGCCTTACCCCACGTGGAAAAGGTGGCCTCTGAGGTGTGCCTTACCCCACGTGGAAAAGGTGGCCTCTGAGGTGTGCCGTACCCCACGTGGATCTGGACACGGCGACGAGAGCCTGTGAACATGGAAGCCTCTAGGTTGAAGGAAGCCATTGCACAGAGGCGTGAAGGCGGGTGGGCAGGGGGCACGCCCTGGGAATGGCGAGGAGCATAGAGAAACAGCTGCATAAGCAAGGCTGGAAAAGCAGGTGGCACCGAGCTTGAACGCCAGGGATTGGCGGACAGTGGGGAGCCACCGATGGTCAGGGGGCGGAGGAGTGACGGGATGGAAGTTGCGCCCCGAGAAGATGAAGATGGCGTCGGTGGACGGGATGGAGACTGGATGGAGGATGGAGGGCTGAAGAGCCTTTGGTTCCGAAACTCCAGTCTGAGCTGTGCCAGCACTTACTAGTGTGGAGTAACGGCTGGCTGCCTGCTGGCCGGACACGTCACCTTCGGCAAGGAGCCAGGAGCATGGTTTGTAGAAAAGAGTGAACTTGACTATAGCTTTCAGCTCTCCCGCAGGGACGCTGCAAAGCACCCCCAGGAAGCAGACGAATGTCCATGAAATCATAGACTCTGACACTAACGCGGGAATGCCAAGCAAGTCATTGAACTGAATGCTTCATTAATAGCTTTTTTAGGGGCTAAATGGGAACAAAAGCAAAACCAATCCAAATCCTGTCATCAAGATGGGAGAGGCAAGCTATGGAACATTCTGGCAGCAAAGGTCCTTCTCCAGCATCGATGTAGCCTCCCCTTCCTCCCTCCCTTCCTTCCTTTCTTCCTTCTTTCCGTCTTCCTTTCAATGAATTAAAAAAATACTTAGAACAGTGCCTGGTAAACGCCAAATGCTTAATAGATAGTAGCTAATATTATTATTATGACTGTCATTTATTCATTCATACGACATGAATGCTTATGTGCTAGGCACGATAATATTTTGTGTACTTTCACACATGCTGACATATTTAAGCATCGCCACAATCAACCTGCTGGGGAAATGTCATTGTTCTACAAATGCAGAAGTTGAGGCTATATTCATATGTCAGTGCTTTTTAGATTTCAGTGTGTACACCAGTCACCCGGGGTGGGGGGTGTCTTGTTAACCTATAGATTCTGAGTCAACGGGTCAGGGTTCAGGTCTGAGATTTCTAACAAGCCTGCTGCCCTTGTAGGCCACACTGAGCAGTGGGGCTCAAAAACAGATGCATTGCTGACAAGTGGCAGAAGTCTGTCCCTGCACCTTCTGACCTCAAATTCAGGGTTCTCTTTCCTTTTTTCAGTCCTTCCCACAAATCTGCAGCAGGAAATCAAGTGCGTGTGCTATAAACACACACACACGGAACTTAACACAGACCCATTGATTCATTCACCAAACATTTATTGATCCCTGGGAAAGCAAAGGATACCACCTGGTCTGTGGCCAGAAGGTCACAACAGGGGTACTGAGGTCATGTTCTTAAGTTCCAGGTTCACTTTGTCAGATGGCCACACAGCTGCTAGACCGCCGGGTCCTCGTCCCGTTGTTACCTTGAACATAACCTCTCCATCTCTCCCAAGTCAGTTCCTTCTTCCCAAGTTTCTCATTTATGCAGCTGTACCAGCAGTCTAAGATGGTTGTAAAAACTTACGTGGTTATTTTTTAGCATAGTTATTATTGAAAATTCGAGAGGACCAATTTCACTAGCCCAGAAGCACACTTTGCCCCCATGCTCATGACAGACAATACAAGTTCAAAGCAATCTCGGTTTCCTCCTAGGAGCCTGAATAAAATGGCCACAAGAGGGCGCCTCAGGACCACTTTTCCAACAAATGTCCCTATTTTTGCTTTAAAACCCGACCTTCTGGTGGTTCTTGACTGGGCAAAGCTCGCACAGCTGCCTCCATCCTTTGGCTGGCACAGAACTTCACCTTTTGACGTTTATGACAACCATCCTTTCGATTTCTTCACTTTGTTGCGTGTCCACTGTGAGCTTTGCCCTGTACAATGCCTTTCTGCGTCCTTGATCTCATAGAATAGGTTCACCCCAATCCTGGAAGATTTTATCAGCATATTATAGATAGTGGAGATCTCATATCTATATCTGGGAGTAGAATCTGCCACTCCATGTCGCTTCCAGGACAGGCTGCCTGCCACCTGGTGGGAATCCTTTGATGCATTAAATTCCCACGATGCTGAAATTTCTTCTCCCCTCCCCGAATCAGGAGGTGCCCTGCCCCGGGAACTCTAGTCTGTCCAGGATGACAACCGGAGGGTCACTGTCAGTGGCTGATACCGACTCGTGAAGAATTGCAGGTGTACTAGCCTGGGTGTGAGGACCCCTCAACTAGAACTTGCCCTCGCTGGGCCCTGGGTGCCTGTCTGTCAAAAGAGGAATTTGGATAAGATGGTTCCAGAGCTACTTTTTACTCCTAGTCTGTCTGCTAATGGGAGGGATTCAAAGCCTGATGGCACAGTGGGGACAATATTTTTAGGTTGGTATTTTTCATGCTCCTCACATCCCACCACATGGCCAGAAATACTCCTTCCGGAGATTGCCATTGTTGTCTTGGACAAGATTGTAGAATATTAGAAAAAGAATCACAAAAACTATCATGGAAAATTAAAAGGACAGATGTTGGAATGGCACACAGGGGCCACCCGGGTCGGATTTCTTCCAGCTGTTTCTTGGTGCTTAGCTCGTTGCTAGCATATGGGAGGTGCTCACAAAATGAATGAATGAGTGAATGAAAGCTGTAGATTAATCGAGTCCTACAATGATGGGATCTGAGAATCAGAGAATGTTAGAATTACGGGAAGCAGTATTCACTTATTCAGAGGAGGTGACTGAGATTCCGGGGGGTGGGTTACAGTCTTCTGGGTGTTGAAGGGGGACGTGGCCTGGGAGGCCAGCCATGATCCAGGCCACAGTCTGGGCATCCTCAGGGAGGGATGGGTTTGCAGGAAAGGAATTTTCCAGAAGGAGGGTCTTTGGTGCCAACGTTCCCCGGGCCTGGGGCTACAGCAGCTGGAGTGGGGGCCTCGGGAGGCCACGAGAGGAGCTGGGGCACGGCCTTAGCAGGGCGGCGTGGGTCCCGTGCACAGCTTGTTGGGGTAATGGGCGTATTTGCGGTCATAGGTGCCCAGGTTTTGGCGAAAGCAGAGTGCAGCCGTCCTGTCACACTCGCAGGTCTGTCGCTGGCAGGCAGTTCTGCCGGCTGATGGGACAAGGAGAGTCAGGGGCCAGCGGCTCCGGCCTGTTGCGCTCACAGCCACGGGACCGCTCCAGGTTCCATACTCTCACCCCCCTGCTGCTGGGAGCTCCTTCTCACGGGGGTGTCTCAGGGATGGGTGAGAGGCAGGGTGGGACACTGGAGGGCCTGCTGGGACCAGGGTGCTGGAAGGCTTCCCTCCTCCCCAGTCTGCTCCTCTGCCCTGAACTCCCCCCACCCCCAGGGGAAGCAGGTTCACTGACTCTCATCTGCCCCAGCCTGGGGGGATTTCCAGGCAGCTCCTGCCCGCCTGGGAGCATTGCTGACGGTAGAGCACAGTCAGCAAGCAGAGAGGAAAATTAGGAAACAACAGCAGCCCGACCCAGGGGGCCTGTGCTCAGACTGGAGCTGCTGGGACTGAAGCTGGGGCCCCTGTGCTCGTCTCCATGCGTGGACGGAACTCACTTTTCTGGCATTTACCTTAACCATCCCCCCTCCTCGTGTGTGCCCACACCCAGCCAGGGGAGCAGAACTGGCATCGGGCGCCAGGGGCCCAAAGATGCCTCTTCTCTCGCTGCCTCTGTCTGCCCAAGTGGCTCCGGCTCCTTTCTGTTCCCAGGAATACACCCCACAGCTCAGAAACGTTCAGGCTCATTTCCCTACTCCAAGGCCAGTCTCCGTTTCCCAGCGGGGTTCTGCCCATGCTGCTAAACTGAGTCGGAAGGGGCTTAGCCGTCCCGTCGGTTCTTTGGGGTGGTTCTTGCCAGGAGCTGGACTAAAGCCGGGCAAGTGAGCGTGATTACGTCCACTTTATAGATGAGGAGGCAGAGGCTCTCGAGGGTTCCATCACTTCCCCAAAGTCACACAGCAGGTAGAAGGTCAAGCCCCCAGCCTGTTGTCCATCCCCACCTGACACCTCCCAGCACTGTCCCGACAGGTGGCCATCTCGGCCTAGCGTGAAGCGCCAGTATGGGGAGCTCACTCCCTGACCTTGCAGAGTAGATGGCGGCAGGAGCAAGACACTGAGCCAGAGCCGCCTCCGGTGGTCTGGTCCTCGGCCCGCCCTCCCCCGGCACAGGCTGAGGGATCTGAGCTCAGCCTTCTTTGGCCCTCCCTGTCCTTCCCTGTGCCTCTCCTCCCCTGCTGGGCCTGCCCTCCCTCCAGGCTGCCCTGGCTTTGCAGCAGGAAGATGGCTGGGTTATCTGGCCTGAGCTGCCAGGGCACTCTCCTCACTCCCCTTCCCCACTCTCACTTGGTTCAGGCTGTTTCCCAGGACGGGGACCAGAGGAAACCTAGTTGGTCCAAGTGGGCACTGGCCGTGGGAAGGCTGAGCAAGTGGGCCTAGCCTGGCAGCCCCACTGGGGGGTCAGCCTTTGGGAATGGGGTCTGCTGTCCCAAGTCAAAGCTTCAGCTCTCCCTGTCTGCGACGATGCCCTTGAGGCTCTGTCCTGGGGACTTTACCCAGAGCTGCCGCCCAGGCCTGGGGAGGGTGCCTGGCTCAGCTCTGCCCCTTGGCTTGGCTCCCCAGAGGCTGGAGCTGGGAGGCCTCCGGGTGGGGGGATGTGCCCGGGCCAGGGCAGGGGCAGATGGGTCACAGGGCTCTCGAGGCTGGGTGCCAGGTGAGCATCTGGGTGGCGGACATGCATCGCCCGTTCTGGGATGATGGAAGACCCGACCCCTCCAGCCCAGGGGCTGGTCAGGGGCCACCGTCGGGAGGGGTTCCTTCTGCCCTAGCCCCCTCCCCAGCGTTTGGACCTAGGCCGGCCACTCACCGCAGAGGATGTTGCACCTGCTGACAGAGAAAATGTACCTTTCCAGCTTGGGTTCACAGCCCCGCTGCTCCAGGCGTCCGTAGCAGCAGTCGTGGGCATGGCAGCACCTGGGAGGGTCACCGGGGTCTGCTCGGGGCTCCGGGAGAGGTCGGCCCCCACTTTCTAAAAGGTCTCAGCTCCTCCCTCCTCCCAAGATGCTGCCCTAGCCCTTCCCCCCCGGGGAGGCCCCGTGGGCCGCCCGCTCACCAGTCGGTCTCGTCCACAGGCCAGTGGGAGCCGCCGACGCCGCAGTAGCAGCCGTAGTCGTTGTACTGCAGCGCCGACTTCCCGGTCATCTTCTCGATCATCACCCCGAACTGGACCAGGTTGCCCCCCGCCAGGGCCACTGCGGGAGGGCGGGCAGGTGCCGTCAGGTCCCTGAGGGTCCCCGAGCTCCCCTCCAGTTCTAGTCCAGACATCTCTCTGACTGTCCGGCTCACCTCGTGACCCCAAGCACCTGCCTTCCGGTATCAGTGGTGCCGATCAGTAATGCTAGCTCCGTGACCGCCACTGCCCCTGGATCCCGTGTCCTCTCCCCGCTCACGCGCTGCAGCCGACCCCTCCTGCCCCCCTCCCCCATCTCCCAGGGCAACCCCCGCTGTTCCCCAAGCCTCTCCCAGCGGGTCCTGATCCTCTCCCCCCCCCCCCCCAGGCTTTGTAACCACCTGGACTTCCCCCAATTCCTCCAGATCCTTCCAAAAATGGAAGCTAGGGTGGGGGACAGAGAGTGGGCGACAGGAGCCCCGTGTGTGCCGTCTGGAGTCCCCGCCAGCCCTTTTCTCATGGCCCCCGGGCCACCTCGGCTGCACCCTCCCCCCTCCAATGGTCAGTGCTGGCTCAAGCAGAACTGGCCTCAGGATGACCCGCCGCACCCTCCCCAGGGCCAGGCTCAGGGCCTCCAGGGAGTTTGGGGTTCCCAGCTGGGTCAGGAGGAGGGTGAAGGTCGCAAAGGTCACTTACCCAGAAGGCACAGGAAGGTCAGAAGAGGGGGCGGCTTCATCCTGGGAGGAGAGAGAGCAGAGGCCGAGGAGCTGGGCTGCAGAAGGAAGTGAGCAGGGACACTTCTGATCTCCGGGCACCTTCTGAGTTCATTAAATACTGGGCCTGTCCACTCCCCCTCATTAACCCCTGGGTGCCCAGCGATGCAGTGTGCTTCCAGGTCCGGCCCTGGCCAAGTGCCCGGGGGAGGGGCTACCCTGGCTCTCTGTGCCCGTGCCTTTCCCATCCATCTCAGTACCCCTTCCCCAACCCTCTGCTCGCTCTGCTGATGGAGCTCCCAGCAGGGGCTGTGCCCGGTGCTTTTCATTCTTGGTATTTTCTTCTCACCCCCATTTTGCTGATGTAGCAACTGAGGCCCAGAGAGGCTGAGAGACCTAAGTTCACGTGGCCTGGGGGGTGTCAAGTCTGCCCTGTTCCCCTGTGGTTGGCGGTGCCAGCATGCCCTCGGCTCCCGCCCCTCGCCTCGCCCCAGCCTCCGTGGTACCCAGAGGGTGACCGAGAGCAGCTTGGCCACCAGCAGGACGCCAGGGGCCTGGGAAGCCATTTGTCCAGAAACCTACAGGCCAAAGGCTGGGAGCTCAGCCCGCAGAGCTTGGGGATTTTCCTTTACTGTTCCTTCGTGGGAAGCTCCTAATCGGTGGACAAGCAGTGAGACGCTCCGAGGTGGAAACTGTGTCCCCAGATTCTCGCCCGTGGGGTAGTGTGGCTGCCGGAGAAATGGCTCTGAGTCAGCCAGAAAACCCACATTCCAGCTTCCTGATGTCAGCTTCGGGGCTGGCTCGAGGAGACAGCAGCCCCCGGCCCGGCTTGTCCCCACGGTCAGAGGGTAGAGGAGACGATAGCTCTGGCGTGGTCAGAAATGTCACAGTCCCACTGGCCGTGGACTCACAGCGACTCCTTGGCTGAAGCTGCCCCTCCCTCGGGTCCGCTCAGGCTGGCCTGGAGACGAGACACCCCTGTCCGGGCCGCGTCCTCCTCCTGCCCCTGCCCTCCCTTTCCTGGTCTGAGACTGGGATAACTTGACCAACCACTTCCATCAACGTCCGGGGCTTGGGAGCTGCTTGCTCTGTGGCCCCAGAGTCCTGATTCCACCTCGTGTTACGTGGCCTGGGGTAGGTCCTCGCCCTGGCTCAGAAGCTGGGTTTTCCTGTGCGGAGGAGAGAGGGCATCCCCCCCCCACCCCCACCCCACCTCCTGCTCGGGAAGCTCCGTGCAGCTCAGTGGGGAGCCCACAGGGGCTGGGCCCGAGGACCCCCAAATGGCCACAGGAGGAGGGTGCTGCCATCGTCCCCACTTTACAGAGAGGCAAACTGAGGCACATGCCTAAGTCCAAAGCGAGCCAGGACTTGGGCCCAGCAGTTCAGAGGACTCAACTAAGCACTGACAGTGGGCGCAGTGCCCAGCGCCCATGATACCTTTAGGTATCTCAAAACGTTTTAATCTCTTTAAAGTCAGAAGAAGAGTTACTGTAATCCAGTCAAGATTATTTGTCTCCATGGCAACGCGGTCATTACATTTGCTTTTGACTTTTTTCATTTGTTAATGCAGGAAAAGGCCCATGGACGCAGAGGTGCCCAGGGCCCACGGCGGAAGTCTCCCGTGGCCCCGAGCTTCCCGAAGGCCCAGCAGCGGCCCCTCTCAGGAGCTGACTTGGCACCCTGGCCGGTCTGGCTCAGCGGTTAGAGCGTCAGCCCGCGGACCAGAGAGTCACGGGTTCGATTCCGGTCAAGGGCACGTATCTCGGTTGCAGTTCGTCCCCGGCCCTGGTCGGGGTCATTTGGGAGGCAACCAATCGGTGTGTCCCTCTCACATCGACGTCTCTCTCTCCCTCCCTCCCTCCCACTCTGTCTGAAGGTAAATGGAAAAATGGCCTCGGGTGAGGATAAAAAAAGAAAGGAGCTGAGTTGGGGCCTGGCCTGGGCCTCTGTCCAGAGGAGAGACCGAGTGTCACACTGCAGACAGGAAGGAGTCCCAACCCCGATCCCCTGTCCCCACCCCGTCAGGGGCAGAGTCCCTGGCTGTCACCTGGGAGAGGGACGGGAAAGCTGGCGGCAGGGATCCCTGGTGGAGGCTTGAATGGAAGACTGAAGTCCTGAGAACACTGCTGTACCCTAGGCAGCGGCCCTGCCTCCTGCCCTCCCACTTCTTGCCAATACCTCCTCCTGGGCATCTTCGTGCTGGGCTCCCTCACCCACCGACAGCAGGGAGAGGAGAGGGCCCGCGGGGAGGCCCCGGGCCAGGAGCCCCCAGCGCGGTGAGTCATGGTCTCCAGGGAGGGGGCTCCTCCGGGCTCACCAGTGCCTTTTGATTTTAATGAGGGCACCTCCTGGCACCTCCTGGCTCCTGGACCGGATCACAAGAGCCCAAACGGTGACTCACTGAGGAGCTGCCATCTCAACAACTGAAAATTAGCTTTGATTCCTGGTCAGGTTTGGCCCGCAGCCCTTCCTGCCTTGGCATCAGGGAGTTCCCCCGCGAGGGCGGAGCTTCTGGGACATGCGTCTTGTGAGACATTTTGAATCCTGGCCTGGCCAGGATGGGCCCTGCCAGCCTCTGCCAGTGTACACCTGGGACAGAAAACCCAGGACCGTGGGGCCAGAGCCAGGCAGGCCAATCCAGGGGGCCTTCCAGGCAGACGTGCCCCAGCTGACGTTTGAAGTGGGGCGTTGGGAGGACTCGGACTTGGTAGAGTTCAGGCGCTCGGGGCATGTGGTTGGTTTGGTGGTTTTCTCGCCAGTGGCCCCACATGGTCGCACTGTCTCTGCATCAGGGAGATCAGGGCTGGAGTGTGAGCCCCGCCCCTTAGGGGCTGTGTGACCTTGGCCGGTCTCGTCACCTCTCCTAGCCCAGCTTCCTCGTCCATGCTCTGTGGGTAATTAGATCTACCTCTCAGTTTCGGACCGGGTGGAAAGGAAATGAAACGTGTAAATCCCTGTGCAAGGTGCCACGGCCATAGGAGGAGCCCAGGACTGTCGCGTCCCTCCCCCTCTCCTTACCGGGTCACAGAGGAGGCAGCTGCCGCCCCAGGAGCTCACAGCACCCCCACCCCCAGCTGGCGTACAACACACAGCTGAGCCAGGGCCCCCAGCATTTCAGGGAGATTACTGTCCCTGCTTGGCAGGTCTTCACTTCCACGGGGGAGCGTGGTTGGGGTGGCGGCGAGTGCAGGGAGCAGAGCCTATCTTCCTTCTCTCGGTGTGAAGCTGCCCCTTGTAGTTTAGAAGCCATCGTTGTCATCGTCGTCATCATCGTCATCATCATCATCGTCCTAACAATACAAACGGCAAAACAACAAGCATTTGCTAAGCTCCTGCAGTGTGCCAGGCACCGGGCTGGGGGCTCGTGATCTGCCCGACCTCATCACTTCTGTGGCTTCCCCGAAAGTCCCGCAGACTCCCAGCAATGACCTGAGGCGTCTTTGCCTGCTCGGTCAGTATACTGTATCGAGGACGCGCTATGTGCTAGGGTACACGGGAGAGCAAAGCAGGTGTGATTCTGCCCTCGTGGGGCTGACGGTCCAGTAGGAGACAGACATTAGTAATGACCTACTGAGCGGAAACGTACAAGTAGAAGTAAGTAGCTTGGCAGAATGTTTCATGGGCTATGAGAACATTTAACCGGGCATCTGATCTAGGCAGGGGGTTGGTAAGGGCTTCTCTGTGTAAGAAAGGATTTAGCAGGGATATCAAGAAGTTAACTGGGTAAAGATGGAAATGGAGAGAGTTTAAATGAAGGAACAGCCTGTGCAAAGGCCCGGTGGTCTGAGGGACATAGCACCTGAAAGGAGGCTGGGGTGGCAGGGCTGGTGATGGACCAGCCTTGAAGGGTGTGATTCATCTCATCGGGATGCTGATCCAGAGACCTTGACCTTCCACTGACCCCACAGTAAGCCTTTTGCTTGAGCCTGATGGGCAGGTGGCCTAGAGCTTTCAGAGTGCTGGAGAGGGGCTGGGAGGCCCCCAGGAGAATGGGGCAGCTCTCTGAAAGACCTGTGATCTCTTCGTCCCAGCAGGGAGCATCCGGAGGCCAGGAGGCTGGTCCCTTCAGTGGGAAGAGGCTTTGTACTGCTCTGTCACACAGCTGGTTCTCCCCTTGTGATGGAGAATAAAGAACGCGAGTCCTTGATGTGGGCCTGTTGTCATCGTTCATAAGGTGGCCAACGTCCTTGTAAAACGAGACAGCTGTGCCTTGTTGGCCTGTGTCTTAGGACAGGGGACGCCAGGGAAGGCTTGAAGCAAGGAGGGTCCTCTCGTACCCACGTTGGGACAACATGCCACGGCTGCGGAGAGGAGACCGCGAAGGGCACCGGCAAGGAACAGAAAGGCAGGAAGCAGGGTGCAGCACACCCCGGGGTGGCACAGGCCCCACACATCGGGTGCCGGGCGGGGCTCTGCTGGGATGCACTGGGTGGGTGGCAGAGTCTGAGAAGGGGTGTGAGTGCATGGGGCCACCCCCCTTCCACTGAGCCTTCGTGGGTGCAGGGGTCACGAGAGGGAGAGGAAACAGCAGACCCTCATCCCACCAGGGCTTCCCTGCTGACCCCAGAGGGAGGGGGAGAGGGGGGGGAGAGGGAGGGCTCTGGGGGCAGGAAGCTCATGCAGGCCCAGGCCGGTGCCGTGTGCACATCAAGGCCTGTGCGTTTGGCTGGGGTGCGTGTGTCTTGAGTGCCTGTGTGCGAGGGGACCTGTGCAGGCCTTGCCCACTGTGAGGGCCCCTTTGCTCCATGCGCCATGCTGTCCCGGCTGAGCCGGGGCTGTGGGCTCGGAGTCAGGCTGCCTGGCTGTACCGTCGGCTATCTGCCTACTTTGGGCAAAGGACCTCCCTTTCCATGGTCTCTGTTATAATCCGTGTGGCGGGATGGATAGCGACAGCATCTGTCTTGTCACATTGTTGGGAGAGTTGATAAAACAACACCCGGAACACGCAGGTGCGGTAGTTATGACTGTTCTTGCTGCTGTTAGTAGCAGTATTACTTGTTAGCACAGATTTGGGGGCCTCCCTACAAAGCCCCTTCCTGCCTGGAGCCTCCCCTCCCTTTTCTGGAGGCCTCAGGAACCTGTCCTGGCTGGTAGTGGTCAGGCTCACCCCTGACATTTTAACCTTTGTGGGGCCTGGGGGTCCTGACGCCGTGTGTCTAACTATTTAAAAGTCCCGAATCAGGCCGACAGACTGGAAAACAAAGCACGTTCAATCTTTCTACGAAACACGTTTCTAACCACAAATTAAAGGATATATGGAAAGCTGGTTTCATGTGACTGAAAGTCAGAAATGTGTCCAAATCGATTGAGCTGAATGATTATTGCGTGTGTCTGGGCCTTCTGCTGAGGGGCTGGCAGTGTTCGAATGACGTACAATGTAGACATACGTACTTCATGAATTATTGTATGTTCATTCCGTAAAATGTTTCTCATGCTTCCATTTCAGCAAATTCTCCAATTATGTTGTAATCAAATGCTTATGTAATTTATGTTCCTCAGACAGTAATGACCTAAATGACTTCTAAAATGTAATTGTACACCCTGGCTGGTGCTTCGGTGGGTTGAAGCGCTGTCCGGGCACCGAGAGCTCTCGGGTTGATTCCCGGTCAGGGCACATGCCCGGGTTGTGGGCTCAATCTCCAGTAGGGGGCGTGCAGGAGGCAGTTGATTGATGTTTCTCTCTCACATTGATGTTTCTCTCTCTCTCTAAAAAAAAAAAATCAATGAAAACATAAAAAAATTGCCCTGGCCGGTTTGGCTCCTCGGTTAGAGTGTCGGGCCACGGACCAGAGAGTCCCGGGTTTGGTTCCCGCTAAGGGCACGTACCTCGGTTGCAGTTTGTCCCCGGCCCCGGTTGGGGTCATGTGGGTGGCAGCCACTCGATGTGTCTCTCTCACATCGATGTTTCTTTCTCTCTCTTCCTCCCTCTCTCCCTTCCACTCTGTCTGAGGATAAATGCAAAAATGTCCTCGGGTGAGGATAAAAAAAAACAACAACATATAAAAAATAAAAGAAAAAAGTAATTGTATTTGAGGTGTATAAAATCCAATTATACTTCATATGAAACATAAATTAGAGTAAATCTAGAGAAAAAATTAAAATTACTTTAATATGTTTTCAAAAGAATTCTAAAATATTCTAAATTCTCTATTGAAGTTAAGAGGCAAAATATAAATGATAGCTAATGAGTATAAACCATTATAAATAAAACCACTTGAATCAAGTTGGCTTTTAAAGTTCTTGCCTTGACATTTAGTTACATCTTGCCTAATACTTTAATAAAAAAATGATTTGCAGTTCTAGTATTCTGTGTCATTTAGCTGGCAATGTAAAGAGTTGCTATCATGACACAGGTTATTTGTAGACCTGCATTTATATAAATTTACGAGTAAAATGCATTTTGTTTAATATCACCAGATGTTTCTTACCACCCTGGAAAAGTGGCGAGTTTCCCACTAATTCACGACCCTCTGCGGACCCCTGGACTGGAAGGAACAGACCAGAGAACGGGGATTTAGAACTAACGGGAAGTGACATTTTGTTCTGCAGGACCTCATGCGTTCATGCTGCAGAGAGGGAAGGTCTGCGAGGGAGTCCGCCCCTCCCTGTGCTCCTGCCACCCGTCCTCCCTGTGTCCCTGTGAAGCGGCGTCCGGCTCCATCGCCGCGTGGCTGCGGCACAGCCTTCGTGACGCAGGGATGCTGTGGCCTTTTGTCCCCGGGACACAGGGCAAGAAACGCAAGGCCGTGTTTCGCTGGGGCCTGGAGGGCATTAGTTGTGAGAGTGTGTTTAAGGTTGGGGATGGCACTGCCCAGCCAGTGCCGAGTGCCCTGGCAAGGGACAGAGGCACTCATAGGCCTCTCGGTGAACGTGTGTGTGTGTGTGTGTGTGTGTGTGTGTGTGTGTGCGTGTCTGTGTGATATGTGGGGTCCTCTAGCGCATGGGGCCCAGGGCGGGGCCTCCTTTGGTCTTCATCTCAAGCCTGTGCTGGTGGGAGTGATCGCCACCTCCTAGGTTGTTCGAGGGGTTTTACAGGAACTTCCACCACAAGCCTGTGGAGAGAGTATTATCCTGTTTTATGGATGATGAAACTTAGGCTCAGTGTCTTCCCAGGGAGGTAACCAGCCCAGGGCACAAGACTACCCAGTTCACAGGTGGGGCAGAACCCTAGTCTGATGCTGTTGCTCCATGCTGCCTCCCAGTGGCGAGTTTAGGCACAGGCCTGACACAGCTTTTTCACTCAGGCCCAGAGGCCTCGGGGTCCTGGAAGTTGGTGTCTAGTTCCATGGATGCACTGAGGCTGACCTTAGCGGCCTCCCCTGACTGTTTATGCTTTGATCTTCCAGAGCCTGCCACTCTGCCCTCCCTGGAGGTACCCAGGGGACTTTGGGACCTCTTTGTTTTGTGATCTGGATTCCCTGAAACTCTGCAAACTTCCTCTCTCCTGGGATCCATCAGCTGACGTCACCAATGCCCCAGTGCTCAGGGATGCTGCTCCTTCAGACCTTCAGGAGCCTGAGGCATGGACTGGAGGGAAGAATCCCAAGTGGGGAGGTGAGCGATCAGGCTTCCGGCTCTGCTACTAGCCGACCCACTGCACCTCCTGGGCCTCTGTTTCCCGACTGAGCCAGGAGATGACTGCATGAGACTCTGAGGAGGTCTTGCAGGTCTAAATGACACTAGGGCCACGGCCCTGGACCTGGTGGGACTCTTAGCAAGGCATTCCAGTTGCTAAAGAGCCCGGGTCCCTGTTATCTATTGCTGGTGACAAACCACCCCGACACAGTGCTGAAGCCACAGCAACGGACTGTTCCTCACGATTCTAGGGGTTGGTAGTGCGTTTCCCTGGCTGATGTCACCTGTGCGGGGCTGTCATCGGCATGAGGAGCCACTGGGCTGGAAAGACGGCCTCACCGCCATGTCTGGGGGTGGTGCTGGCTGTCAGCTGGGCACCTCGGTTGTCTTCCTCCGCCAGGATGAGAGGTGACAACTCACCCTCCATTTGACTTGATCAGCTTGCTTACACTGGGGTCTTGGGTTCCAAGGCAGAAGCGACGCCATCGCTCGAGTCTCCAGCCCTGAAACCCAGCCCCGGCAGCCACATTCTACTGCTCAGTGCGAGTCACAGAGCCAGTCCAGATGCCAGGAGGTGGGGAAATCGATCCTACCACTGAAAGAGAGGCGTGACAAACGTCACAAAGGAGCCTAGACACTGGGAGGGGAGGAATTTGTGGACATTAGCAATTTATTACAGACTCATGGAAAGGTGCCATCCTCAGGGACAGCTTCAAATGAACTTACACCAAGGGTTGGCAAACTTTTTCTATAAAAGGTCAGATAATACATCCTTGAAGCTTTATGCACTATATGGCCAGTCACACTACTTCATACTGCCCTCATAGCTCAAAAGCAGCCACAGGCAGCATGCAAACAAAAGGGCGTGACTGTGTTCCAATAAAACTTTATTGACAAAAACAGGTAGTTGACTGGATCTGGCCCATGGGCTGTAGTTTGCTAACCCTTGACTTACACACATGTTGGCAACTGCCCTGGAAGCATCTTGAGGGCAGGAACAATGTTTCATAGGAGTGGCCCCTGCTTTTAGGCACGAATTCCCAAAACTCACATCATTAATACTATCAATCAAGTCACTTTCAGCTTATTTATTCATTCAGTAAATATTATTGAGTTCCTACCATGTGAGAGTAAGCAAGACAGACAGTTCACTTGCTTTCTACTGATTGTAAGGGACAGAAAAAAATGGCTTAAACATTCAAGGAATTTGGGCTCAAGTAAGTGAAGAGACCATAGGTAGATCTCCCTTCAGGCAAGGCTTGATCAAGACTCAGGTTCAGTTCTCTGTGATCATCCACTTGCCTCCTCTCTCCTCCATGGTAGTGATGTGAACAGCAGCCAGTAGCTTCCTGGGTCTACCTGCTTCCTTGTTCCCACTGAAGAGAGACTACTCCCTTAGCCATCAACAAAAGCCCTTGTTGGTTCATCTTAGATCACGTGCTGAATGAGCCAATTCTTGTGCCTGGGAAAATGGCAGGTGGTGATTGACTCAGATCTGGGATACCAGGGCCAATTATTATAGCCAGGAGGGTGGTAAGCCCCTGATGGCTTCCACCAATCAGAACCCACCTCCTGGGACTGGACCTAGGGTCATCCCATCCCCTGCTGCTACACGTGGGTGGGGGGTAGGATGGATGTTAGAGAGGCCATCATACTGAGAAGGAATCATCACGCTGCGAAAGTCACAATGTTCCTTCCTGTCATTTTGTAGGGATGGGTGAATGAAGTACAGGGGCTATTAGGCGGCAGAGCAGGGCAGTGAAATGCCTGTGGTCAGGTGGGAACCAGCTTTCTTATGGGACTTGGGTGCATCAGGCCTGAAGAGGCCTAGAGGTCATCTCATCTGAATTCCTCATGGTATATGTGGGGAAACCGAGGCCTACAGAGGAGCAGGGATTTGCTGGAGGTCATTCAAAGTTAGTGGCCACGTGGGAATAGAGGTTGGGTCTCCTGACTTTCTATTTCTTTGTTTCGCCCTCACACTGAGCACAGGGCTTTGCAGTCAGCAGGCACCTAGTAAATATGTTGATTTGATTCGCTTCTAGTTACGGCAGGTGGACCTATGCTGGTATATTCACAGGGACATATCCCAAGACCTTCGTAACCCCCTCCAATTGCAAACAGCCAATAGCGGGAAGTAATATGCCATCTATTAACATACAGCAATGATACGCATGGACTCTGGACAAACAGACCTGATCTCAAGGCCCAGTTCCGCCTCGTAGAAGTTCTGTGATCTCGTGGAAGTTGCTCAACCCCTTCGAGATGCATGCACCTCCAGTGTCTGGGACGCTGTACCCACAGAAGCTGTAACTGCGAACCGTAAGCCACCCGCGAGGCCCTCAAGGAGAAGCAGTGCCTAGGTGAAAACACGAGCTGACGAGGAGGTGACTGCCTTGCAGTGTGGGATCTGGGGACTGACTCGTGACTCGCCCGGCACAGGGCATGACCGGTGCCAGCTGTATGCACCAGCTTTCTTTTCAACCCTATTTGCACCACGCTCCTTCCTGTCCTAGGCCCCTGCCTGGAATGCTGTGCCTCGCGTTCTCCTCCGTGCCCGGTGAGCTCCTCCCCGTCGCAGCACGAACGCCCTTTGTCAAAGAAGCCATGTGGTGAAGATAATGCCAGTGGCTGTAGCACAACTCCCCAAATGTCAGTGACTTAAGTTTATTTCTCTCTCATGTAATGGGCCACTGCCAGTTGCCCAGAGTAGGGACAGGCTGGGGGCTCTGTCTCATGAAGGCTTTGAGGAATCCAGGTTGATGAAGACTTTTCCATCTCCAACACATGCCTTCCAAAGTCACCCTGAGCATCGACATCAGCCAGAGGAAGGAGATGGGGAAGACATCCCCATTTCTTAATGTTTCAGCCTGGAAGTGGTAAACCATCTCTGCTGCTCACATTGCACTGAGGAGAACTGATCACGTGACCTCGCTCAGATGCAAAGACTACCTGGGAAATGGAGTCCCTGACTGGGCTGCTGTGTTCATTCCGGTAATAATCAGGAAGCCTGACCCTTTGGTGTCTCTGCCACAGAAGTCTATTCCATGCTTTTAAGGCATCATATTCTTTTCCCTCCATGCACTCATCACAGTTTATTAGCATTAAAAAAATTTTTGACGTTGATTTGATTATCTCTCTCCTTTTGCAGACTCTAAGCTCCATAAGAGCAGAATATTCACCATTGTATCCTCAGTGCTTAGCACATAAGTGTTCAATAATAGTTTGTTGAATGAAGAAAGAAAAGATCTATATATCATATATATATTTTACTGTTACCATGACAGCATATGTTATATGTGGGTGCTTTTCATGGCAACTGACAAAGTAACCAATTTTGCACGTTAAAGAATAAGGTAGGTTATTGGCTCCAGTCAGCGAAGATTCTGAGGCATGGTGGCTTTCAGGCATGGTTGGATCATGGCGCCTGTTCTGTCTCCTCTGCAGTTCTTCCTGTCCTGCTCTCTCTCACTGTTACCTTTGTTCTTAAGCCGGCTTCTCTGGTGACTGTAAGATGTGCGTGCACCCAGGGCCTCATACCCTTTCACATTGGGAGAAAAGAGGGGTCTCAGCGTCCACAGTCACCGCACAAAAGTCTGCAGATTTGTTCTGATGACCTAGGACAATCTCTGTTGCAAAGGGGATAATCTAGAAGCTGACTGACCATCCTTTGGGCCCATCTTTGGATCTAGGGGGCAGGATTTAAGCAACTGCATGATTGTTATGCAACAGGGAAGGAGTGGATCCCCAGAGGAAAACCTGGGTTCTCTTAGGAAGGTTCTCTTAGGGCAGATGGGTGCTGCAGAAACACAGAGCATGCCTTCACTGGTTCTAGATCTGCTCACAGTAAATACAGAAATGCCTATGAAATTAAAGGTGGGTGGGGAGAAGGGCCCACTCTTGCGAGGCTGGGGAGAAACACCAAATTCAAGCTAAGTCAATATAGTTGTGAAGCTGAAACTACTCTCAGAGAAAAATCCAGAAGCTCTCCAACTGGATTTGAGTATCTCTGCAGATAGTATTTGCTCTAAGCCTCAGAGTCTTAAGCTAGGGATAGAAGATTTGCTGGCATAGTTTTTAATTTTTTTTTTCTTTATTGATTTTAGAGAGAGAGGAAGGGAGAGGGAGAGAAAGATAGAAACATCGATGAGAGAGAACATCGATTGGCCGCCTCCTGCATGCCCCCACTGGGGATCGGGCCCACAACCTGGGCATGTGCCCTGACTGGGAATAGAACCAGCGACCCCTTGGTGCATGGGTCGACGCTCAACCACTGAGCCACACCGGCCAGGCACTGCGGTCATAGTTGTTGGGAGATATTTGAGATCCAGGAAGTCAGCATGCGGAGAACCCTCCAGGTTGCCTACCTGTCAGCCAGAATGCAAAACAAACAGTTGGATTTCCTTAAACAAAGAGAAATGACAACCTTAGGAAGAAAAACCAGCAAGCTAGTATGCGAGAACAAAAAGAACTTCCCCAAACAAAGCAAAGTGGCTCTGTGCTCCCAGCAAGTCTTGCAGCACATAGAGGAGCTGTCAGAAGTCAGAGGGAAGAACTGGGACAGCAGCAAACACATCGGCGTTGCCTGGAGATACCCCACACAGGTGCAAATTAACTGCCAGCAAGTCCTACAAAGAGAGAAGAATTTAACACACTCAATTGAGCAAACATCAAGGGTTCTAACACTGTGTCAATTGCCAAGATGGAAAGACTGTGCTGATCTCAATGGACAGATACGCAAATGTGCCAGCGCTACAACAGAAGTGTGTATAAAGCGTCAGGGGGCCACGGGAGGGACAATTCATATTGCTGGATGGCCTTCGAGGAGAGCTGCAGAGAGGGCCTGTCACCTGGGCTGGGGCCTTGAAGGGTGGACAGGGCTCAGGAGGGAAATGCAGCAGGAGCTGTGGGTACAGAGCCCCACAAGCTCAGAAGTCCTGTGGGCATCGTTGCTTTTCTCTGCTCAGAATCTCTTCTCCCCTCCTTTGGTATCATCCCATTTTCCCTTTTTTCATTCCATATGATCCTGGTGGAACTGCCAATCACAGTGAGGCTCCACCCCCTAAGGCAGGCACAGGACCCAAGCCAGCCAATCAGACTCTCTCCTGGGACTCAACATCTTCAGCGGAAGAATACACTGGTTTAAGACAGATGGTGCCCAGCATTCTGTTCTTAGTGTCCTACAGAGACCCTGAGGTCTTGCTACTGAGACAGGCTCCTTGAGTCCTGTCCCTCCCAAGGCCTGCTGGATCAGCTCTTCTTTCGATTTCATGAGTCACCCAGCGTCCTCTCCCCAAGGTCCTTTTTGACTTTGGATAGATAGAATACATTTCTATAGCTTACAAATGAAGATCTTTAATTGATATGGAAATTGTACCAGGAAGAAAGTTGAAGGCAACAGGCCCTGAGGGAAACAGGGAACCTGGGATAGGTCACTAGACAGAGAGGGAACCACGATTTGGCACACTGGCTGCCCAGGGTACCTACAGTTGCAAGCCAGCCACCCGCTCGCCAAGGACAAAGCTTGGGGGGCACTGAGTGGTTGCCGACATCAATAATTTAAAGGGGATGAGGAATGGGGAGGCCTCATGGTGGGATGGCGCTTTGACATAATCAGGTTAATTAAAGAGGGAGATATTTATCGTACCAGCACCACCCAACATATATGTTTCTCATGTATTTCTTCCGTTCTTCCCTAATGGAATGCGAGTGCGTTGGGGGCAGGCACCGTCTTGAGCCCTGCTCTATCCCCAGTGCCCACGACACCTGGCACACAGTAGGCACTTAGGTCTTCGATAAATGTGCATAAACAGCAAACTCAAGTTTAGGGTTTCTAGAGGAAGAAACAGAAGGGTTGTCCCACAAAGAACCAAAGGAATGTGCTCATTCATGTTAAAGCTCTGGGGAGAAGTTGTGAGAATAGCTGTGGAGGTTCCTCCGCCCAGGACACAATGTTGAGTCAGGCCGGATACATTACTTGGGGCCCCAGCCCAAGGTTTGCAGTTCCGTGTGCTAATTTGGCCAGCTCTGTGAGTCCAACGTTGTCTTGGTTATCGGGTTCAAATGCTGGTCCACATCATGGTATGGAAATTCAGACTCACTGTCTTCACATGAACGGAGGAATGAAACAATGTGGAGGCATGAGGTCCTGACGGTATCTGTCCCGGGCACCTTGCCTCCCTCCCACCCTCTCACGATCCCCCGAGAGGGTCCAGATTCCTCTTCTGTCACTCTTACTCTGAAGACACAGTCAGTGAGGGGAGCATCATAATTTTAGAAAAGCTTGTTGGGGCTTTTTTTTTCTTGGCTGACAATGTTGGTGGGAGGGGCTGTGGCTGAAATTATTTCAGTGTGGTTGAGGGACGCCCAGGTGGCACAGCCCGGAGGCAGTCACCAGGAGCAGAATGAGGAGGGTCATCATGACACGTAGGTGTTGGGTGAGGTGATGAGATCTCAGAGCACCAGGAATGAAATGGCCGGTAACCCACTCACCCGCTGAGGTTTTGTTTGATTTCTGTAAGGCACACCTGAACGACAAGATGGTGCCTATACGGCATCTCAACTTCAGGGAAGCTCCTTGGGGCCAGGAGCCTGTCAGGACATCTCTTCTAAATTAGACAGAGACTCAGACTGGCATTAGATTTTGGTCAGGCACAGCCGTCATTCATTCTGGGACTTCCTTTTATTACCTTTACATGTTTGATGCACTGTGTTTTGGACTTTATATCTTCACCTTAGCTTACCTTCTTATTTTGTTGGAATGCGTCCTCAGGTAATTTTCTAAGAAAAAGAAGCAAGCTTCTAAATCTTTCCATGTCCCCAAATATCTTGGTTGCCTCATATTTTGGTTACCAGCGGTGTTGGTGGCAAAATTGGACCTCAGTTCTTGAGTTTGGCAAAGAAACAATTCAGAGCCAAGAACTCAAATTATAAGAGAAGGTGTGTTTAGAAAGTTGCAGAGGTAGGAGAAGTGAGCCAGCTGGGCTGCGTGGGCTCAGGAAACAAGTTACAGGAGCAAAAGAAGGGCCCTTGGAGCTTAGGGGAGAGAAAGGCAAGGTAACGCACCTGGGGAATGAAGGGAGGGAAGGAAATGGTGCTGGGTTCCTGTCTTGAGGGTTTTAAAGGCTGGGACTTCAGGGGAGGTCTTCGGGGAGGATCTCAATAGAATATTCCTCAACTGTATGCTGATGCACCAAAATGAGATTTATTCTCTTAACTTCATCCATCCTTGGTTGTGGTTGGCAAATGGCACCAGTTGGATTTCTGCTCTGTTTCCCTGAGCAGGGTGATTCAAGCTATTTACCCTCTGGTTGGGGAGAAGTGTAAGCCATTTACTCCTAAGTGTCCTTGGTTAGGGAAGATAGGATTTGGGGATTTGCTAGATGGCTGTAAACTGCTTGGTCGTTGAACTGTCTCGGTTTCCCTGTTCACTTGTCCTGGCTCGCTAGCCTGTCTCACTTTCTCTGGGTGTTGACCTCTGGCCCAGGGATTGGCAAACTATGGCCCCTGGACCTTATTGAACCTTCTGCCTGATTCTTGTTCCTTTATATATAGCTTGTTTCTGTCACCCTCTTTCTCGGAGCGTTTAGGATCCCTTCTTCATTTTCAGGGTTCTAGAATTTTGCAGTGGTGTGGGGAGGCGTGAGTCTTGTCCCCATCTGATATTCTAGGCACTCGTGGGGCCATTCAGAGGACTGTCATTGTTCGGCTCTGGGGAATTCTTATGTTTCTTTGAGAATTTCCCATGCTCTGTTTTCTCTTTTTGGATTTTCTAGGAGTTGACTATTGGGCTTGCTGGATCGATTCTCTGAGTCTCTTATGTTTTCGGTTATATTTTCTTTTTTACAGTCTTCCTGTTCTACTTTGTGAGAATGACCTTGACTTGATCTTCCAACCCTTCCTTGATATGAAAAATTCCAGCAATCACATCTTTTCTAACATTTCTAAGGGCTCTTTCTTGTCATCCATTTACTGTTTTAACATAGCTTCCTTGTGTTTTATGAATGCATTGTCTTCTTGAATCTTTCTGAGAGTAACAATTAGAAATTTAAAAAATCATCTTCTGCTCCCTGAGTCATCTCTGTTTCTGCTGAGTCATCACACCCCCTGCCCTGCTTGATTCTGCTGGGCTCCTTCGTTTTGCAGTGTTTCCACACATGTTGGGTGGTCCTTGATTGTTCATATTCACAAACAAGACAACAAACACCTCCATACCTGTGGGTGGGGCTGGTCATTCAGTGGGTTCTGTTTTTGGATGTATGGGCAGGAGCCAGCCTTCGTGCCAGCACCAAGAGCTCTTTTATCTTGGGCATTCAAGTCCACACGAGCTGCCCTAACTATTCCCAGACATCTTGTTGAAATAGGGAAGAGCCCTCTGATATTTTTGCTGGGAGTGTAGTGGTGGTCATATGGCAGGGGGTAGAGAGATTCGATGCCCAGGCTCTAGGCATTCTATGTGTGCATGTGTGTTTATGTGAGTGTGAGTGTGAGCGTGAGCGTGTGTGGTATAGAGGAAAGGGTTTGTGTCAACACTTTCTCTCAATGTTGTTGGTAATAACCATTATTTACTTTGATTATGGGTCTCTCCTTTCCCTGGAGCCTTGATCCAATAAAGCTGGCTATAGATGGAGCCAGTATGCTGAGGGAGACAGAGAGCGAGAGAGAGCAAGAGTGAGAGAGAGAGAGAGAGAGAGAGAGAGAGAGAGAGAGAGAGGAATCCCTTGATCCAACATTATTCGACTTGCACTCTGAACCTTCAGATTCTGTGAGCCACACATTCTCTTCAGCACGTAGGTTACTTTGACTGGGTTCTGACATCGGAAGCAGAAGGCTCCAGGCTGATCCAGGAGGTTTCCATGGCTGGCAGAAAAAACATGGTCCTGCTTATACCCAGGAGACTCCAGGATGGAGGTGTATGTGGAGGTGAAGCTGAATACCAGGCACTGTGGCTGGAAACCTCAGCCAAGACTCTTGGGCTCCAGCCTTTCAAATGGGCCAACGGCCATCAGGAAGTGCAGCCGTGTGTGAAAGACTCTCTCTCTCAAATGTTCTGGGCTGGACAAACCCTCACAACTACTGTACTGCTTCAAGGGAGAGGAAGAGGGTTCCCCCAAACTTGACTTAAACTGCCCACCAACCTGGGTTCAGTGAGCCAAATGGATTTCATCTGATAAAGTGTGACATTTCTTGTACTTGAGTGTTATAGAAGAAATCATGCTGATGATTCCCCTTCTTCTCCTTCCTCCTCCTCCTCCTCCTCCTCCTTATCACCATCTTTATTTTATCGTTTCCCAATTCTTGGCTAGTCGGTGTTAAATCACACCATCTGTGAGATATCAATAGCCAAGCTCAGGCCCACTCCTTTCTCATTTTTCCTCACCAAAGGTTGAAACAGCTTGGAGTGTTTTCCTACGCAGGGTCACCTTGCTATACTGTGATGTGAGACAGAGAACATTTCCAGATCAGGATCTGACATAATTGGTCAATCAAGTCCTTAGCTGCTGAGATAATGGAAGGAAAGTGATCAAGATGAAAGGAAATAAGATAAGTACTTCAAACATCAACCACAGGCTAGCTGTGAGCTACACGCGGAGAAATCAATCAGCAGATAGCACAACATCGTATAAGACCTGCAAGATACAGTTTCAGAGTTCCATCATGAGAGGGGTCCGATCAGGGTGGGCTGACCCACAGAACCAGGCTCTATGTCACACCCAGAAGTGGAAGGATTACTTAATTAATCATAAAATGGACCAAGGGGCATAGTATAAATGGTCGTTATGATTCATGATAAATGTTTATTGAGTATCTCTGATGTGCATGACTTTGGGTGCAGAAACAAACCAGATGGTAGCCTGGGAGTTTGTGATCTCCAAGAGGAGGTAAGCTGGTGCAGAAATAACTTGAACTCTCAGTAGAAAGTGGTTGCCCTGGCCAGTTTGGCTCAGTGGTTAGAGCGTTGGCCCGCGGACTGGAGAGTCCAGGGTTTGGTTCCCGCTAAGGGCACGTGCCTCGGTTGCAGTTTGTCCCCGGCCCCGGTTGGGGTCGTGTGGGTGGCAACCACTCGATGTGTCTCTCTCACGTCGATGTTTCTCTCTCTCTCCCTCCCGCTCTATCTGAAGAGAAATGCAAAAATGTCCTCGGGTGAGGATAAAAACAAAAAACAAAAAAAGAAAGTGGTTACATGGCACAGAGAGAATTCTATAGTATTTGCATTACAATGTTTCAAAATGTGAAAACAAACTTAGGTGAGACCAGATGTTCTGGAATCTGGGTTAACAAGAGGCAGAATTGAAAGTTCACTACAAAAGCTACTTCCATGGGAAGGGAACAAATATTATTTAATGACCTTGCCTCCCAAACCCAAATCTGATGTCAGCTAAGAACTTAAGAAAAAGACTCAAACTAGGGAAGCACGTTTGAGGCCAGCTGCTGTTTCCATACAGGTGGCGCTTCAGGTGACAATCTCAGCAGGTTCGTGGGGAGGGACTTAGCATAGCTTGGGCCATGCAGGTTTAGTGTGTAGTGTGTAGGCTACTTCAGCTTGACCTTGAACTACAAGGGGCCGGCCTTAGCACGGTGCAGGGATAGCAGGGGTCTGTAGCAGGTGCACAGCCGAGGACAGTATGCATTGCGGGGAAAGAGGCTCCCTAAGCCAGTCCTGCAGGCCCGGGGGGAAGAATAATGGTTTCTTCAGCCAGGTCTGCAGGCCAGGACTTTAGCTTCAGCTAAATTTGAGTGTTTTGTTTGTTTTTTAAAAATCCTCACCAGAGGATATTTTTCCATTTATCTTCAGATAGAGTGGGAGGGAGGGAGAGAGACAGACATGCCGTTGGCGGGAATCAAACCCGCGACTCTTTGGTCTGCGGGCCAACACTCTAACCTCTGTGCCAAACCGGCCAGGACAAAATTTGAGTGTTTTTATTTATTTTTAATTATTTTTATCAATTTGTTTTTGTTACAGATGTTTCTTCTTTTTCCCCCATTGACATCCTCCTCCCCATCCCCCCTGCCCTTTCCGCAGCTTTGTTGTCTAGGTCCATGGTTATGCATACATGCATATAAGTTCTGTGGTTTATCTCTTCCCGCCCCCAACACCCCCTCTTCTGGGGTTTGTCAGTCTGTACCCTACCTCTATGTCTCTGGGTCAATTTTGTTCATCAGTTTGTTTAGTTCATTATATTCCATAAATAAGTGAGATCATGTGATATTTGTCTTTCTCTGCTTGGCTTGTTTCACTTAGGATAATACTTTCCAGGTCCCTCCATGTCATCTCAAAGGATAAGAGATCTTTCTTTCTTACAGCTGCATAGTATTCCATTGTGTACATGTACCACTGCTTTTTTATCCATTCATCTACTGATGGACACTTGGGTTGTTTCCAGATCTTAGCTATTGTAAATAGTGCTGCTATGAATATAGGGGTACATATATTCTTTCTGATTGGTGTTTCAGGCTTCTTAGGGTATATTTCTAGAAGTGGGATCACAGGGTCAAGTGGCAGTTCAATTTTTAACTTTTTGAGGTAACACCATAGTGTTTTCCACAGTGGCTGCACCAGTCTGCATTCCCACCAGCAGTGTACTGGAGTCCCCTTTTCTCCACACCCTCGCCAACACTTGTTGTTTGATGATTTGTTGATGGCAGCCATTCTGACAGGTGTGAAGTGATACCTCATTGTTGTTTTAATTTGCATCTCTCTGATGATTAGTGATGTTGAGCATTTTTTCATATGTCTCTTGGCCATTTGTATGTCCTGTTTGGAGAGGTGTCTATTTAGGTCCTCTGCCCATTTTTTAATTGGGTTCTTTGTCTTCCTTTTGTTGAGTTGTATGAGTACTCTATATATTTTGGAAATTAATCCCTTATCTGATGCACCATTGGCAATTATGGTCTCCCATATGCTCAGTTAATATTTGACAAAGGTTGCAAGAGCATACATTGGAGTCAGGACAGTCTCTTCAACAAATGGTGTTGGGAAAAATGGACAGCTACTTGCAAAAAATGAAGCTAGACCACCAACTTACACCATGCACAAGAATAAACTCAAAATGGATAAAAGACTTAAATGTAACTCGTGAATCCATAAAAGTTCTAGAAGAAAATGTAGGCAACAAAATTTCAGACACCACACGCAGCAGAATCTTCACTGATACCACACCTAAGGCCAGAGAAACAAAGGAAAAAATGAACACGTGGGACTACATCAAACTAAAAAGCTTCTGCACAGCAAAAGAAACAACCATCAAGATGGAAAGGGAGCCCGCCATGTGGGAGAGCATAGTTCGAGTGTTTTTAAAGGGCAGTGTCCCTCAGGCTTTCACGGGCACAGGGAGCACCTGGGGGTTTTGTTAAAATGCAGATTGTGACTCACTTGGTCTGGGTCGGATCTTTGCGTATGCGGGTAGGTGCCACCCCGGACCTGCTGAACCAGGATCTGCATTTTAACAGGATTTGGGGGGTGATTTTCCGTCACATTTTGAGTGTTGCTGCAGAGGCCGAGGGCGTAGCTTTCAGCGGTAAAGGCCTAAGTAGTTGCCATGAATGAATGGCCCAGCTTCCTCTCCCTTTACGCTGCGTTGAGTGGCCTCAGAGCCAAGGGCGATGTCTGCAGATGTATTTGGTTGTCGTAACGGCGAGGATGCTCCTGGTCCAGTGGGTGCAGGCCGGGGATGCTGCTGAACATCCTGCACGGCCCAGGAAGCCTCCGCCACAGAGAATTACCTGGCCCAGAATGTCAGGAGCGCTGAGGTTGAAAACCCTCCTGTCCAGGGACCAGCCTCGAGGTTAGGTGGCTTGTCCAATGTGGCCGATCACACATGAAGTCGCAAGTGAGCTTTGATTATCTATGATTTATTAATTACAGAAATCGCACTATGGCCAAATGCTGGATTAATCCATGGAAAAAGGTAGCTTTTGTAACAGAGAAAAAAAAAAAAGAGAAAAGAAATGGAAACTCTTATTATAAACATAAAATGCCATCTACATGCAGCGAGATATAGAAATGATGCAATTAAATTAGTGTCAACTTGAGGGTGAAGAAGGCAATTAAAGTAGCCTGTATTTGTCATACTCTGTCTCTAGGGATCAGATTGCTCAGGAAATTAAAAAAGGAGCTGGAATAATTGGAGAAGCACGCCTCAGGGTTTTCTGTTTGCTTGTTTTTAATCTGAACAGGAGCAGTTCAAGAAGGAAAACAAAATAAAGGAAGACAGGCAGGTTGATGTAGGGGAGAGATTTCCTTGGAATGTGGCAAATTCTCCGGCCCCAACCCAGAGGTCTGAATCAGAAGGTGTAGGGATGGGGCCCTGGAAGTCATTTTTACAAGCCCCTCAGGTAATTCTGATGCTCACTTTGGTTGGAGATGCATCGTTTTAGGAAAAAGGCGGAGATATTGGGAAGCTGCCTAGAAACATGAAAGGAGCCGAGAGGGAGCCAGTGAGGGAATGAGGAGGACCAGGGTTGAACTGTGATTCCCTTGGAGTTCAGCCTGCAAAGTAAAACCATGTTCTCTCGAATCTAACTTGCTTTGATGCTGGTTCTTCTGTGATCGTATTGGAAGTGGTCAGTGGAAGCTTTTTATACACCCGGGTCAAGAATGCCACCAACCAGACAATTGTAAAATAACATCAGTTTGAAGATGCATGTAGATAACACCCAATGCGGATGCATTCAAATGAGGGGTAAAAACTGTGCGTTTTAGAATAAATGAATTTTAGTACTTTTCAGACTTGATGGTCAGCTCTCTGTATCCAACCAACTGCTGATCAAAAATATTTGAGTAAAAGCCCAGCTGGTGTGACTCAGTGGTTGAGCGCTGACCCATGCACCAAGAGGTCACCGATTTGATTCCTGGTCAGGGCACATGCCCAGGTTGTGGGCCTGATCCCCAGTGGGGGGCATGCAGGAGGTGGCTAGTCAATGTTCTCTCTCATCGATGTTTCTTTTTTCTTTTCTTTTTTTTTTTTTTAAGAGAGAGAGGAAGGGGGGGAGAGAGAGAGAGAAACTTCGATTGGCCGCCTCCTGCATGCCCCCCACTGGGGATCGGGCCCACAACCTGGGCATGTGCCCTGACTGGGAATCAAACCAGCAACCTCTTGGTGCATGGGTCGACGCTCAACCACTGAGCCACACCGGCCGGTCATCGATGTTTCTATCTCTCTCCTGCTCCCTTCCCTTCTCTCTAAAATCAATAAAGAAAAAAAATTAAAAAAATATTTGAGGGGGAGAAAAGGTTACGTTGTTGCTGACATGTGCTATGTATTTAGACTTAGGATGTTTGTGTCTGTACTAAATATGTACAGACTTTTTTCTTGTCATGGTACCCTAAACAATACAGTATAACAGCTACTTATCTAACATTTGCATTGTATTAGGTATTACACGATCTGGAGATGATTTAGAATGTATGGGGGATGTCAGTAGGTTATATGCAAATATGTCATTTTATGTAAGGGACTTGAGCATCACAGGTTTGGGTGTCCTCAGGGGCTCCTGGAACCAATCTCCCATGGATACCAAAGGACAGCGAGGTTTTCTTCCTGGGAATTTGAATGGGAGAAGGTTCCTGTGCAAACGAGGGCACTTGATTGTCGGAATTTGTTATTGGAGTCTCTTTCTGATGTCATTTGAACTCATGGTAGAACCTCTAATAGTCTGTCCTGGACAATGAGGCTGAACATGAGGTGAGAAACCACGTGGGAAGGATTTTCAGCTTTGGGTCTGAGGTGGCATGCTGGGATTCGCTTCAACTGTGAGTGATAAAAACCCAAAGTAATGGTCTTAAACATGATGGAACATTTTTTTCTCACTCACAGAAAAGAAGTCTGGAGGTAGGCCGTCTTGAGTGTAAAAACGAGTCCACGATTTCAAGGACTGGGTGTCTATCTGGCTGCCCTGCTATTCTAAATGTACTACCTCATGGTTCAAAATGATTGCTCGAGTGCCAGCCATTGTGTCCACATTCCACTTAGGAAGACAGCCCAGGGCCAATCCCAGGGGAGCTCTGGTCCAGTAAAGGAAGAGGCCTGCAATGGAGATGGAAAAGAAGTAGCCCAGTGAGGTGAGAGAAAAACGGGAAGAATGTGGATCAAAGCAAGAAGAGGGTTTGAAGAAGGAGGGTGAGGGCCTCTCTTTCCGTGAGGGCCACTGCATCCTTCTCTTGTGGCATGCTTTGCTCTCTGTTCTTCAGAAACATTCTGTTGAAGGATTTGTCCCACGGGAACATGTGCATTTCTCATGACCTCAGCAGCCACATGTGGCTAGTGGCTACCAGACCGGACCGCAGAGACATAGAACGTGCCCACCACTGCAGAAGGCTCTACTGGACTGTGCTGGTCTAGAACATTCCAAAAGGACCAGCTCTATGGCGGGATCGGATGGGTCGGGAGAGGGAGTGGGGAGAGCCAAGGGGAGCCGGAGTTGGCCTGGGGGGGCAGAAATAACTGGAGCTCTTCACACAGGCGCGGTTTCAAGCATGACCATTGCTGTGGCCACCCAGGAGCAAGCAGGAGCCAGCCCCAAATCCTGAAATACCACTTTTGCTACAAGTCAAGCTCTGTCCTGTGTGGCGAGAGAGAGTCCACTCAGCCCCTCATTTATTCAGTACACTTGGGCCAAGCGCCTCCGTTGTACTTGCTCTTTTGCTGGGTGGAGAGAGGTCAACTCAACAGCCCGTGTCCTCCAGGATCCCCACTTAGTGCTGGGCTCTACACTCCCCCCGAGATAAATTATAACGTGCTGAGTGAACACGGAAAAGAGCCGTGATTCTGTGGGGGAAGAGATCTTCAAACCCGGTTTGGGGGTATCCAGGAAGGCTTTTAGGAGGAGGAGGCGGCTCCTGAAAACAGTCTGTGGGGTTAGCAGGAGAAAGCTACGGGGAGAAGAGGGGGCTGGGACCTCCAGGTGGCGGAGGGCATGAGGCAGAGGTGAGAAGCAGCGGTCCTCTTGGCTGGAGTGATGGGTATGCGGCAGAGGGTACATGGGCACATGTGAGGCTGAAGGCATGGACCCAGGAGGAGGTTTGGCTTTTACTCTTGGGGTGCTGGGCAATCTCTAAGGAGGTTTAAGCAAGGGATGACCTGGAAGTAGAAGGATGCTTCGAGGAGGTGAAGGGATTAAGAAGCTGATGTAAAAATCTAGGGGGGAGACAAAGGCAGGCGGAGCAAGGGCGACGATGACGGGAATGGAGGGGCGGAGCCTGGCAGATACTTAGCAGGTGGAAGCAGCAGCACCTGTGACTGACTGCAGGTGGAGGAGAGGGAGAGGGTTGCCAAGGTGATAAGCCCATTTTCAGCTCGGGCAGGTGGGTGGAGAGATGGTGGTGCCTCTGGCGGAGCTCAGGACCCCGGGAGGAGGTCTTAGAGGGAGCTGTGGGAACAGGAGGAGTTCAGGTTGGGACATATTGAAAGCAAGGGGCTTATGGGACACCCAGGGGGAGACGTCCAGTGACAGCTGGTCGTCTGCACCTGCAGCTCAGGGAGGGTCTGAGCTGGGGGCAGAGATGGGAGAGTCATCCACCGAGAGTTGAAAGAAATTGCCCATTTGATGTTTAAGGACTCAGAGAGGGGCAGAGAAAAACAGTTTGGAAGGTGAGTAAAACGAGAGGGAGCAGTGTCGTGGAAGTGGACCCTTAGAAGATTCTAAGAAGCAGGCGGTGGTGAGTGATATTGAAGAGTGATGTTAGCACAGTGACCCAGAGGGATAATGATGGGAAGGGTCTACTGAAGTGAGGCCTGGAGGCCAGTGGGGACTTGCTAGGAGACAGAGATGCTCTATACTGCGATGGGGCGTGGGTTACGTGGGTGTATCCCTTTGTCAGAGTTGTCCAGCTGAGATTTGTGCATTTCAACATATGCATATTTTACCTCTCGGAAAGAACTGTAAATAATGACGATGATGATGATAGGTGAGTGGAGGTGCAGAGTGGGTGGAAATATAGATGACTGAAGAAGGCAGAATGTTGATACACGCAGAAGCTGGGTGATGGATACAGAGGAGATCATTATAGGATGTTGTTAACTTTGTATATGTTAGTAATTATGAGAAATCAAAAGTGTAAAATAACAAGGTTGAGTGCATGGGAGCGATGCTTTCCTTTCTCTCTTCCTGGCTGGTGGTAGACTTCTTGGGTCTCTCTTCTGTTTTTCCGCATGACCGCTCAGGGTGTGGGAAGTCTGAGATTCAGACTTAGTGGCGGACCTAAGTTTCATAGAGGTGATGTATCATAGGAATTAGGTGCTCAGTCTTTGGAGCTCTGAGTTGGCATCCCAACTGTTATTAACTAAGAATTTGTGTTAATCATTGGACCTTTTTCATTCTGTTTCTCATGTATACTGTAGAGTTAATATAGCTACGTCATCAGGGAAGTTAAAAGATGTTAAACAAAAGAGTGTGTACAAATCATTTAGGGTGCTTCTAAGTCAAGGAAAAGAAAATGCAGCTCAAACTAGTTTAAACAATAAAATAAATCTATTGACTTGTGCAAGGAAAATACTAGGGAAGACTAGGGGCTTTCAGGTATGGTGTGACCCAGAGGCACCTTCTTCTTCTCCTTCTTCTCCTTCTTCTCCTTCTTCTCCTTCTTCTCCTTCTTCTCCTTCTTCTCCTTCTTCTCCTCCTCCTCCTTCTCCTCCTCTTCCTCCACCTCCTTCTGATTTTTCCTTCTTTTTTATCTGTCATTTTCTCTCCTCTCCTGCCTGCTACCTGTACCTTCTTTCCGTTTCCTGTTTTGTTGTGCGTCACAATTTCCTTTTTTCTGTCCTCCAATATGTCAGTCCTGGTCCTGTCCCTGTGCCCTTGCCTCAGCTGTTCCCTCTGCCTGAACTGACCTTCCCTTGGTCATCTTGAGGCTGACTTCTTCCTCCCACTTCAAGGGCCTTCTTCTAGGTAGCAGCTTTCCTGGCCACTCTATCTCAAAGGCATAACCTGCCTTCCCCTACCTTCTCCTTCTCTCCTGTTTTATTTTCTTCGTATTACTTATGATGACTTTTTTCCCTTGTAATTTGTTTATTGCATTTGTTCCCTCCCAGTGGCTTATAAGTACCAAGAGGCAGGGACCTTGCCTGTCTGGCTTTTGCTGGATCTTTGGTGCCCGGTTCTGGGTCTGGAACATTAAAAATGTTCAATAAATGTCCTGTGGAATGAATGAATGGAAAGTGGGAAAAACAGTATCATCTACCTCATGGGATCGCTAAGAGAATTGAATGAGAAAATGCATTTAAAATGCCTGGCCTGGGACTCGCCGTGAAGCACGTTCCCGCGAGTGGGAGTTGTTGAGATGCACTGTTTCCGCTCTTGCTGCTCTCCTGGCTTCTGAGCCTTTCTCCCTCCTGCTGTCGTCCAGATGGAAACGACTCCCAGGCCACAGCCCAGCTGAAAAGTGGGAGAGTCCTCGGCCGGCCAGCTGGCTCCCTCCTCGCCTCCACGCTGCGGAAAGCGCTTCCTGTGATGTCCTTCCCTTAGGGGGTGGAACTCATCAGTAGCTTTGCCCTTGAAAAGTCTCCTGGGCAAGGTTTGAACTAAATATGAGGAGCTCAGATGGTCTGAATTTGATTTCCAAGGTCTGCAGAGACCAGTAAAAGCCTCATCACTTCGCTGGCCAAATAAAAACACTGGGAATCAAAGGGAAATGTGCTTTGGGGAAGGAGATTAGCAAAAAGCCCCCCCCCACCCCCCTAACATTTTAGTCTTTCCTGAAAGAGCCTTTTCTTTGAGAGAAATCTTTTCCTCCAAGAGTCCATTCTCAGCTTCTTAAGCTAAGCTGAGTAGCAGTACCATCCTTAGACCTTGGTCCCCAGGGCCCTGCCCTAGGGTGGGACCCCGCAGGCCAAGGGAGGTGCCTGCCTGGAGCCGGTGAGCCCGGAGCCCGTGAGCCTGTGACTGCAATTTCCTTGTCCAAATGGCTCTGAGTCACCTCCGGGACCTGTGCAGGTCGCTCGCGTGGTTCATCCTCTTGCGTGAAGCTGACGTATGATGCCACGGGAGTAGGACATGAGCCAAAGTACTGGCTGAGAGGGAGGGAGATCTGGAATGGGGGTGCGAGGGAGGAGAAGATGAGTATCAGTTACGAACTCGGAAGCAGCTGAGACAGGACGGACTGTTTCATTAACCTTCTTGATCACAGTGTTTTACGAAGTCTGGGCTGGATCATGAAGAGGGCTCTGTGGCCCACGGGGCTCTTACCTCCCTTGGTGTCGCAGGGTGGGCATCTTATCGTCTATCGCAGGGTAACAAGGCATAACGGGAGGGCACGCGTGGATGTGAGTGGCTCACGGGGTCCTCTGTGCCAGGTGCATTTATGTGTCCCCCCAGATTCTTGCAGCCTCACCTGTGTCCTGGACCCTCGGCATTTGCTGTATCCAAGCCAACAGTGAACCAGGTGGTTTCCACCCTTGAGTGGTTTCCAGTCCCCCACTCACTCATTTTGTTAATTAATATCCCATCACATTATGCATAGAAGACTTTTAGTCTCGGATGGTCACCTTTCTGCCCCCCCTCATGAACCTGACCTCACGCTACTTGCTATCAGGCAGGCTGCGCCGGTTTAACTCCACCCTAAAACTGAGGACAGATGCAAAATGGAAGTGATGTTTGGAATAGGTATGGCCTCTGTTACTACAGCCCAGAGATAGCAATAATTGAGAAATGGGAATTTCATTCTGGCCAGATGGTGTAAACTAGGACCCAGAGGCTTCGCTGGCTGCTATGGCAGCTGGCATTCACCTTGACGGACATCCCAGTCAAGCTACCCAGTGTCCTGGGCCCTAGAAAAAACAGGCCTTGGATCAAGACAGCTCTCAGTTTTAGTTCTCACTCTGTCAATTACATACTGCTCATGCATCCGTGTGTGTGCGCGCGTGTGCACGTACAGTGATAGGGTAAACTTCTAGAAGTGGGGTTGCTGAATCCAAGGATAAAGGCATTTATAATTGATCAATTGTTTAACGATCGCCCCACAGTTTCTCTTCACAACACACTGTAAGACTCTGGTTTTGTTTTATTTTATTCTTTTCCCCCCCTTTATCCTCCATCTCTACCACCAACGTATCCTTCATCTGCTTATTTAGATATATGGTTCCTTGAAAAATATTTAGTGTCTATGTATGTGTGCTTTCAAATGATACACAAGATAATGGCACTATACAGGGGCGGGCAAAAGTAGGTGTACAGGTGTCTGTATGGAAAGGAATACAGCAATGAATAAACAATGATACTAGGATAAACTCTGTTTCGTGTACTCACAACTGGAAACCTACCCCTGTATACTTTCCCTTTTGCTTCTGTTAAGATGGCAAACTGGCACAGGCTTGCTGGCTGTCTTTGCCAAACCAGTCTGGCAAAATGACAGCTCTGAGAGAGAAGCTTGGATTTGAAGTATCTAAAGAGCGAATGCAGGGTCCCGAAAGGAAGAAGAATGCAGCCGATCGGCCGCAGGGAGTGGCTGTGGGAGAGAATCGCGGGTGTGCCCTGGAGCAGAAGCCAGGCTGGAGAGATCACAGAAAGCTTTTGATGTTCTCGTCCTCGTCTCCCCTTGTCTCTTAAGCCAGCCGAGCTCAGATGCTCCAGGTCTGGAGGTGATCCTCGGGCTGTCCAGAAACCCTGCAGGGCAAGGAACTGTTCAAGACTATGCAGGCTGCTCAGCTACCCTCAGGCAACCATTCTCTCCTCTCATTGTCATCCTTCATTACTTTCTCCTACACAGCACCCCAAAATCCCAGGGATAGCCGATTTCAACCTCAGGATGTGGCGTCCTGCCAGTGTGGCTGCTTCCCAGGTGTTTCGTGCTGAAATCCTGATCAGAGCACCGCTTGGGGTGACAGCAAATGGCAATCGTCAAATCTGGGACTCATCCCCTCCCCTCTCTGCAAATTCACCTGCGGGCACACAACCGCACCCACTGAAGGAAAGGGAATAGAGTTGACAACACACCATCTGAAACAGTATTGTCAGAATGGATGAACAAGACATTTAAATAAGCATGTTAAACATACACATTTGTAGACAAGGAAAGACATGAGCCCTATAAGCCAAACAAAAAAACAAAAAACCCCATATCTAAGTGTCCATGTTCGTTACAAAGAATATAATCATTGAAATAGGCTAGCCAGCTAAAGAATGACTCGGGAGTTAGCAGCTAGACTGAGAAAATCTAAGTATAAAGAGAAAACAGAAGAGCAAATCTAAGTGATACGCAAGATAAATGTGCCAACATCCAGATAATGTAAGTCCCAGGAGGAGAGAGGAAAAATGGAGGGGACTAGTCAAAGAAATAATGCATATAAAATGCCTGTATTTTTCCTGGCCAGTTTGGCTCAGGGGTTAGAGCGTCGGCCTGCGGACCAGAGAGACCCGGGTTCGGTTCCCACTTAGGGCACGTACCTCCGTTGCAGTTTGTCCCCGGCCCCAGTTGGAGTCGTGTGGGTAGCAGCCAGTCGATGTGTTTCTCTCACATCGATGTTTCTTTCTCTCTCTTCCTCCCTCTCTCCCTCCTACTCTATCTGAAATGCAAAAATGTCCTCGGGTGAGGATTAAAAAATAATAATAATAAAAATAAAATAAAATGCCTATATTTGAAGAAAGGTGAATGCACACAGGACGGATACAAATGGACAACCAGTCCGGTTGTAGTGAAAGTTAAGAATATCAAAGACAAAGAGGGAACTTCCAAAAGTCTTCCGAGGGAGAAGCAGGGAACCAACCACCCATCAGGGCTCAGATTAATACGAGACTTCCCATCAGCAGTAGTGGACGCGAGAAGAGAACAGGAATATTTCTAAGTTATAGAAGAAAAACATGGAACCTAGACTATGATTTCCTTTCAAACTGTTATTCAATGTGAGGCTATAAAAAAAATGTTCCCAGGAACAGAAGGCCTCCAACATTTTGCACACAGAGACTTACACTGAAGAAATTTTTGGACGAAGACTCAGGAAGCGCAAAGCCTTTACTGGAGGGAGGGAGGGACAGAGCAAACAGGCCATTGCCCTGGATGGAAGCAGAAGGAAACAACACCCCAGGCAAGCATTTAATTATGGTTTTTTCCAAAGGGCACTTCGGAGCCTGTCTTTGAACTGAAAAGCAATCACGGAGGAGTCCGGCGGTTGCGTCCTCACTCCAGTGGGTCCTGAAAGGTAGCAGGGAAGGAAACGAAACTTGACCTACATAGTAATCAGTGGCACTTACTATAATTCAAAGGACAAAAACGTGTTGCTAATTATAAAACTGTGAAGGGCATTCGTCTTTGCTCAGTACAGGTTCGACCAGCGCTTCCCGAAGTGGGGTCCGCGGGCCAGAGCAGGGCCTTCTGTCCGTGGCTAGCTACGCACAGATGGAGGGACAGTGCTCAGCAATGTCAAAGCAACTCCACAGAGTGATTTTATGTCCGTCGCATCGAATAATAAAACGTTTGGGTTCATCTTTGGTATGTCTTTTATTTTGCAAAAGTAGGAATCTGAGGCAGATCAAAGACCGGGGACAGTTTGAGGAACCCGGGATTAGACCAGGGGTCGGCGACTCCTTTTGTGAAGGGACAGGCATTCCGGGCTGCGACTATTTACGTCTACTGTCGTGGCGTGCAAGTAGTCACAGACAATATGCAAACCCAAGATCATGGTTGTGCTACATCGAATTTTATTTATTGCCACTAAAATGTAAATTTCAGATCATTTTAATGTGTCACCAATGTTACCCTTCTTTTGATTTTTTCCAGCCATTTAAGAATGGCAAAACCATTCTTAGGCTTGTAAGCTGTACAAAACCAGGCGCCGACGGGCCGTAGTTTGCCAATCCCTGTTTTAGGGAGAGGAATGTTTGCTGATGCGCATTTTCTTTTGAATAGGAAATCCGTTCCTAGGGCTAAAAAAGAAAACGTATATTGAGAAATCTCCCTCTCACCCCGTCTGGGCCCACCCCAGTCCCACGCTAGCCCTGCTCTCTGTAGGTCACCGTTTTAATGAACTTCGTGAGTGTCCCTTAAGGTTTATGGCAACATTAGCAAATGCATATGCACATGTCCACCCTTTCCTACCATTCACACCTTCCTTCACCTTGTTCTTGTCACTTGCTGCCACCACGGAGATTTCCTGTCTGCAACAGAGAAAGCCTCCCCCACAAACAGACGTAGTCCACTTTGAGGTTGTGACCTTGTTTATTTAATTAGTTCACTCTGTATGGGTACTTGGGTTATTTCCAACCCAATTCAGAAAAAGTGGCAACAGAAAGGTTTCTCATGAGTTACTGTGTATGTACAAGTGTGCGTGCATGTGTGCTTGTGTCTGTGTACATGCGTGCGTGCATGTGTGTGTGTCTGTGTACGTGCGTGCGTGCATGTGTGTGTGTGCACATGTGTGCGTGCATGTGTGTGTGCGTGTGTGCGCGTGCACCTGTGTGCCTTCATAGAGTAAATTTCTAGAAGAGCGGTCACTGAGCCAAAGAATGAACACATCATTTTGATAGATGTGCCAGTTGGCCCTCTGTGGGCATTTTGCCCTCCCACCAGCTACATGTGAGAGTGCTGGTTCCACCATGCAGCCTTGCCAACAGAGCAGGTTGTCACACGTTTGGATATTTATCTATTTTAATAAATAAAAATGATATCTCAGTGGCATTGTAATTTGCGTTTCTCTTAGCATGAGTGCCAGTGGACAGGATCAGGGCTGCCGCCAGCAAATGCAGCAGCTTTACGCAGAATTAGAAAAAGGCAGCCCTTCTGGGAAGGTGAAGGCAGCAAGCACCGCCTCTGGGTCAGTGCAGGTCGCGCTGAGCTGTGCGTGGGTTAAAGCTCGGCTCCCACCCGTGCCCCCAAGCAGGGTGCCTTTGTGTAGGGATCCACGTCCAGCAGCCCTGATGGTGACTGTTCAAGAAGCCGGTCCAGGTGGGACTGTCCCAGTGGAACCCTGGATGACAGGGGAGGGTAGGACCAGCTACATAACTTATGGGTCTCAGTGCAAAATAAAAGGCTGGACTCTATGTTATTATGAATTTCGAGATGGCTGGGACACGGCATTGAACTAGGTGCAGTGCCCTTCGGAGCACGGGGCCCTGCCGGGCTCTGCATGGGCCGCAGCCCAGGAAGCCGGCCCTAGGCGAGGGGATAATGCCCCGGGCTCCAGCTGGTAGCCAGCAACACATGCACCCACCTTCTCCAGGCTGGCACACAGGAGAAGAACATGCCACGTGGAGGATGTGAACTACAGCTCCCCAAACATCACACCAATGGTCCTGTCTTACCCCAATAGGCCAGCAGGAGCTGCTGTCGCCCAGGGAAGGAGCGGAGAATGGCAAGGTTTCACTGTGCGGGACCCAGTGCTTTACAGTTGGTATTCCTTTCAATTTTCTAACAAGCCCATGCAGTTGGTAGCGAAGTTATCTCCATTCGGACGAGGGAAGAAAGGCTCAGGGAGGTGGTGTTGGGGGGTTTGACTCAGCCAGTCTGACTCCAGAGTCTGTATTTTTAATCCCTTACACTATATTACCTTGTGCCAGTTTGTTCACACACTGGGGCAGTGCATGCATGCACACACTCGCATGCACACCCATGCACACACACCAGCACACACTCACACAGTTTGCCAATGCATTGCTTTATTCAGAAGAGGTCCTGAGAGTGTAGCTGTCACTGCTAAGCAACAAGCAGGACTTGGAGGACAGTGGGAACGGAGAGATCTCCTGCCACCCAAGGAAGAGGGGAAAAGGGGCCGGGCATGCATGCCACAGGGCTTCCCCTTCTGGAAAGAGGGCTTCTATCTGGGGATCGAAGGGCTCCTGGCTTGTCTCTAGGATGGGAGAGGAGTGTTTCCCGCATTGCTGGGGAGCTAGCTAGGGGTGGGGGCTAGAGAAGGAAGCAGCGTGGGAGGCCAGGCTTCCAGGGCAAGGGGACCCTCAGCACTGGGGGCCACGCCCACTGCACTGCATGTTGGTGTAGTATCGGTACTTTTTACTGTAAGTGTTCTGGTTTCTCGCAAAACGGGGCAGCAGTTTTATCACAGTCACACACTTGAGTCTGACAGTAGTCCTGTTTTTCTGAAACCACAAGAAAATAAATACCGGCGAGGCTTTGTTAATATTTTACGGCTCCTTGTGGACGCCTGGGGGAAAAGACACAGTCCCTGCCCTCCAGAGGTGTCTGATCTGAGACAGGCACCATGCTCTGGATATTTCCGACTGATGGGAAGGCAGAGTCCTGTCCTCGGGACGCTAGCACTCAGTCTGATGGGGATACCAGCACCCAAGCACTGGGAGACTCTTAAAGGCCTTCCTGACAGACAGCCATTGTTTCTTTTTTCTGGCCAATAGATGTGTCCAGGTGCAAGGCCCCAGCTCCCAGGGCTTGGGAATGGGTCATGATTGGTGTAAACCAGTCATGCTCAAACCTTTTTCCTTTCAGTGATTGGTCTCTGGGTAGCACGTGACCTTGTTCTGGTCAATGAGCCACAAGGAGAAGTCTCCTGGGGCTGTGGGAAGGGTTAATTTCCTTCTCAAAAAGAGAGGTGTCCAAGGGGAAAGCCTCTTCTATAGGGTAAGGCCATGATGCTTGGGGTGGCACCATGCGCCCTGGTGGGGAAAAGGCTGGGTCCCTGATGACACAGTTGAGAAGCTGCCCCAGCCCTGGCACTGCCCTCTTCCAGACTTCTCCATCATCCAAGCCTTTTTTAGATGGGCATTAAAAGGTCTGAGCCGGCGGGAGATCACATCCACAATGGAAGGTCAATGGAGAGCAAAACGATTTTATTGCATGCGCCTGGGTGCAGGCAGGCTGAGCCCAAAAAGGGGAGTCGGCCTCAAATAACAGTTAGAGTTATCTACTTCTAGCTTCTGGCAGTTCCTGCTGACGTGCTCTGCCTGGCCCATTGTCCACTTTGCAGTTGGACTGGTCTGGTATCTCGTCCTGCATCTGCTGGGTGATTCACTGTCTTGTGGATAATCCGATAATCCTTAGTCAACAGAAGGCTGAGCAAGGGTCATGCAAGCAACGCATTTTTCACACTTCCCGCCTTTTGCAAGCTTTTACCTTTACCCTTTCAAATGTCACTAACCCTTTCAGGCATCCTGTTGCTTGCAACCCAAAGCCTGCTAAAATACAAGACCCCATGGAGAGGTCATGATGGGGAGACATACTTTCTGATCTTAAAGAGCTCAGGGTGTTGGGGGGCAGGCGATGCTTTCTCAAAACCCCAGCAGGGCATCTGCTGTCTGAGGGCACTGGGCAAAGCCTTTCCGTGACCACCCAGCTCTCTCCTCCCCTCAGAACCAAACTAGCTTCGGAATGTGGTTACGCGTCCTGCCTCAGCTTCACTTCCCACTTGCTCCCCACCCACTGTCATCTGTCCCATTCCATGAAAACAGCCCCCACTGGGGTCCTCAGTGGTCGTCCTTCCTCTAAATCCGAGGAGCCTTGTCAGCCCTTACCGACTCCGCTATAAGTTGGCTGCTGTTAACTTCTTGACCTTCTCTCTCAGCTCTCCTCCCCCCTCTCTAACTATCCCTCTGTCTTCGTTCTGGGCCTTTAAACATCAAACGGTGAGCACATCCCACTCTCAGCTCGCTGCTGCGATTCCTGAACCTGTGTCCCTGGTCCAGACCCCTCCCTGAGCTGCTCATTCCTACATCCAGCCTGCCATCTCTCTCAGCCTGCCGGGGGTCAGTGCAATGCAATGAACTACAAGCAGACACTGCTTGGAGTGAGGGGGAGCATCGCAAGGGAGTAAATGCTCCAGATCTTTGGATGCAGCCCAGTTTATTTGCAAAGTGGTTCCTCAGGTTATATGGTGTTTTAGGTAATTATTCCCTTGAGATGGCATCTCTGCTGACCATACATCCAAGCCCAGTATATTTCCTGTCTCTTGCTTTTTTCAGCGGAGAAACATCAAAGGAGATACAAAAAAAAAACAACAAGAAAACCCATTCTCACCTGGGCTTTCTTGCCCGTTGTTCCTTTGGGGCAGCTGCCTGCCCTTTGACATGCAAACCTTGTCTGTTCACATATATACAATACACTCAGGGTGGCATTCCTACCCTCCAGGCAAACCTTATCTATCCACACACTTACTCTGATCCTTGGTTGGCCAGGTCCCGAGAATGCATATCTCAAGGTTACATTTTGTTCATCCATCAAACCCCCAACCCTACACCAGCGACTGTTTCCCGTCTCCCTGGGTGTTCTGCAAGCCTCTTAAACATACTCTACATGGAACTCCTCCTCCCCTCACCCACTTCATAGTCGTATACCACCCAGCAGCGCCCTGTCCTCCTATCCAGTCAATCACCAAGCTGGCTGTTTCTACCTGAAATGCATCTTATTGTCACTCTCCACCCCTTCCAGCAGGACTGCCTTTGGCAATGGTCTTCTCACGCCCCCCCCCCCCCCCATCATCTCCACCCACCCTGCAGCCAGGGTGAGTCCTATGAAATGCAAATCTGTCCTTCTAGCCCCGTCCCTTCCTTCAGCGGCATCTCTCACCACTCCCTGTCCTTCAGCCTCACAGGACGGTTACCGTTCCCTCGGGTCCCTTTGACCCTGCTGAGCCCTTTGTAGAAATGCCCCCCAAACCTTCCTCTCCCCTGATGCCTGCACAGCCTTGAAGGCTCAGCGTGGGTGTCCCCGCGTTCAGGCCTTCCTGAACCTCAGCCTGTGCTCAGGGCCCTGCCCTTCTGCTTACTTCCTACCGTAGCTCCCATCTTGTGCTTTCATTTTCTTCACTGCCCACTCACCTATGAGCTCCCCGAGGCAGGGACGCTGTCCCTTTGTGTCTCTGTCTCTGGTGCCCAACGCAGTGCCCTGCACGGCGGACACAGCAGGAGAAACAAAGGAGACGGTGAAGTGGGAAGACCCTTCGTCACCGCAGACGCTTTGGCCATCTGGGTCAGCAAAGTTGTAGCTCAGAAACTTGGTGCCGCACCCGTTTCTGCTCTGCAGGTTGTCATAGCGACAGTCATGGGTGGCGCAGCACCTGTGACGAGAATACATTGTTGGGGCTGCCTCTGCACAGCTCCAGGGAGCCTGGCGCCCTGTGGTCTCGCCCCCTTGACCCTGGGCAGAGACCCAGTGACCTTGCAATGGTCTAGAGCAGAGTTAACACGATGGCTGCTTTTCTAGCTGGGACCTCCTGGGGTTCTGTGATCACGGACACCAGCACTGCCCTGGCAGCTCCCAGCCCTTCGGGGACCACAAGTGCACAGAGGGAGGGGAGGGCTGGGGTGGCCTCACCCATCCCTCACATCTTTGGGGGATCCGTGGCCTCCTATGCTGTAGTAGCAGCCATAGAAGGCATAACTGGACACGGCTCTCTTTCCTGTCGCCAACTGGGTCATTTTCTGGAAAATCAGCAAATTCCCATGGGTCTACAGCAAGCGTGGAAGGAAACCGTCTGGTAATGGGGCCTGGAGCCTGTGTCCTCCTTCTCTGTCCCTCTCTGCTACTCCCCCCCCCATGGCCTCTCTCCCACCCACTGAGAGACGGCCTTCAGAAATGGGAAGGAAAGCTGGGGTTGAGGGTGCTTCCATCCTGGGCTGCCCCCTTGTGGCCAGAGGTCAGGGTTCACTCTTACCAAAGGCCATGGTCAAGGCCAACAACAGAAGGGTCTTCATGTCGACAGTTCTGTGTAGGAGAAATGCAGATGGATTGCCCTAGACTCCTCTCCCAGGTGGCCCCAGCTTCTGCCCTGTTCCCCTGCTCTCCGCCTCGCACTCAGCAACTCCGGAGAAAAGAATCTACAAGGGAACCCACAGACGTGCTCCTCAGTCCAAGACAACTACCTTGTCACCCACAGAACACACGAGTGTGCACAAGCAGGACCTCTGACCCCGCCCAGCTCTGTTCAATGTTTCACACACACACCGGCCTCAGACCCAGTGAGACCCCCACACGATACGCTAAGGAGACCTCCATGCTCCTCATCCGACTGAGGGTTCCTGGAGGTTGCAGCCAGGTCATCCCCGCCAACTGGGAGAGTCCCAAGGCCATCGGTTGTGCGCCTCCCACTAGACATATCTTACTTGTTCCAAGGCTTGGGAATTCCATCCCTGGAGTCCAATCCCCAATATTTTTCTCCCAAACTAAAGCACAGCACCGTCTCTTTGGAAGACTTCACAAGCCCTTCCACATCTACACCTGCGTAAATGCATGTACACTCACACACGTGTGCATTCAGATACACACTCGTGGGCTCACCCATTAGTGCAGACCTTTTACACAATACACTCACATACCCACACAGCACACTGGTTCACACAGACCTGAATTGAGTGCATGCACGTTTATGTTCATGTATGCAACACACACATGCATAAACACACATGCACACATATGCACAACACAGACACTCTTAAAGGCAGCCAATGAGCAGGGACCCATGATCTTGACGGGGCATACACTTTGGGATGTTACCTCTCAGAGGAGCTGCAGTTGACAGTTCCAAGTGACAGTCTTGTGGCCTCTGAACTCCAGCTCCCCTTAAATAGCTGCCCCCTTGGGGGAGGTTGGGAGTTGGTGGGTACCCAAATGGGGTGGGACTGTGGCCAGCTGGGGGACTCAAAATTTGGCATCCCCATACCCCCCAGGCAATCCCCTTTTCTTCCCCTCATTAGCTGGCAGGACAGAGCTGAGGACGGAAAAAACTTGTGTGCTGTTGGCTGATGTCAGACTTTTAGATTCCTTTGTAATCGTTCCCCTTGGCCTCATTCCTGACTGAGCACACTCCCATAACCGGCTCCGGATGCGAGCACCCGTCACCTCCCTGGAACCACATTCATGAGAGGCCAGGGGCATCTGCGGTTGCAGGCTACGGACGCATCTGTGCGGCCAACGGCACCGCTGCCTGAGTGAGGACCGCCCCTTTCTTCAGCTAAATGTGGCATTTGGGTATAGGAAGGGGGCATTCATTTACTGTTAGTCATTCATTCCATCAGCCATTCATTCACCAGAAATACATACTCAACCTTTACAGAGTGCCAGGACCCATGGGGCTTTGGGAGGGGTGGTGAGGACTCGTCCTGCCCACCCCCCCGGGCCCCAGCCGGGAAAGGGGTGCAATGAAGCAGATGGTCCCTTCCTACTGACTCGGGCCAGCTCCTCCACCTTCTCTTCTGGCCCCTCTTTCTTCTTCTTCTCCTCCCCCTTCTGGACAGAGCCGGAGACTGCCCTGGAGTTCCGCGAAGTACTGCCTCCACTTTGTCCCAGGCCTCACCTGTCTGGAGATGCAGCGTCTCAGATCTGTTGTTCCTTCTTCAACCGTCAGGGTCACAGTGACTCCAGTTGTTTTTTAAAATATTTTTTCTTAATTGATTTTAGAGAGAGGAAAGGAGAGAGAGAGAGAGAAAGAGAAACATCGATGAGAGAGAACATCGATTGGCTGCCTCCTGCATGCCCCTCACTGGGGATCTGGCCCACAACCTGGGCACGTGCCCTGACCGGGAATCGAACTGGTGACCTCTTGGTGCATGGGTCGACACTCAACCACTGAGCCACACTGGCAGGCCACAGTGACTCCAGCTTTAATTTCTAAAGCAAATACCTTTCCCCCTGCCCTACAATCATGCTAAAAATTTAGCTTCCACGCCCGTAAGTAAACACTCCCTGACACCAGTCCCCAAAAAGCCAGCGTGGCAGAGGCCATGGTGCTCATAAAACATCCCACCTGCACCCCACCTCCCCAGGCATGCGGGCCCAGGAGACTGGTTCTGGTGAGAGCACACGAGCATTAGTGCGAGGGGCCTTTCTCTGGCCCTCTTGTGGGACCAGAAGAGGGAAGAGCTTGGACCCCTGAGTCAGGGCATGGAGAAAACCTGTCCCGGACAGTCCCGCAGACCCTCAGTGGACTCAGAGAGAAAGAAATGTAAGTCACTGCGCATGGAGATTGGTAGTGACCGCAGCGTAACCGAATCCATGCGAACAGCCTTGTGGCAGCTTTCACCTGGAAGATACAATTTAGTTCAAGTGCTACACCTGTCTTAGGTTGACCTGGGTCCCCCGCCAAATTCATGTGTTGAAATTCTAACTTCCAGTATCTCAGAAGAGAACCTTATTTGAAAATAGGGCCTTGGAGGATGTGATTAGTTAAGATAACGGTATTAGTCTGGTCCTCATTCAATTTTACTAAGTGGTGTCCTTATAAAAAGGGAGAAATTAGACGCAGAGCACACGGGGAGGACACCACGTGGAGATGTGTGTGGAGACTGGGGCGGTGATTCCATGAACCAAGAAACGCTCAAGATTGCTGGGAAATGGCCAGAAGCCAGCGAGAAGGGCTCCGACTCTCTCTCACGGCCCTCAGGTGGAGCCAACCACGGGGCACCTTGAGCTCAGACTTCTGGCCCCAAGAACTGTGAAACAATACATCCCCCTATTTAAACCACTCAGTCTGTGGGACTTTGAACCTCATATGCAGCCCTAGCAAACTAACCGCCCTCCAGGGGTCTCTCAGGCTGGGATTTTCCTCTCGTAGCTGTTTGTTTTAGGCCTAAGTCAAGGTTCAGAAGGGTTACACCTTTGCCTTTTGTTAAACAGCACAGCTTTGGGGACATGTCATTCCTACAGTAGGTGAACTGCCTCCCCCACGCACGTCCGGATCCTGGTGGGCCCTGGCATTGTGTCCAGCCCGCAACGCTCAAGGACCCTGGTGGTGGCATCAGGCATGGCCTCTCTTTTCCCATCTTTCCAAGATTTTTTCCCCCCATCAAGAATTCAAAGTCCATGATTTGGCCTCTTGACAGCCTCCTTCACCCAAGGACTAATTTAAGCCCCTGGAGAACATCAGCGGACAAAACAAACATTACTCGTGGGGCGTCATTTCAGTGGAGAGACAAGGAACAGAAGTCACAGTGAATAAAGTCTATAGCACGTTAGGTGGTGATAATGCCATGAAGAAGGAGGCAACGGAGGCAGAGAAGGGCTGCGGGAGGGCGTGGGTGCAGGGGGGCTTACCATTTTACGCAGGATGGACGTTCTCTAGCGGAAGGTGCCTTGAGCATCGTCAGGGTTCAGAAAAGTTTTCTTGAATCATTCACACTTGAAACACTCAGCCTGTTGGCCGTGGTTATTTTCCATCTTGGCATTATGGTTGAATTTTTTCTACTACTTTCTATTTCTTATTTTGTGTGTGTGTATGAGGAAAAATGACTCATTACTCTTTTTTTTTAAATGTATTTTTTTAAATGTATTTTGAAATACATTTACACTTACAGAAAAGTTCCAATGGTATAGTTGCCATGTTAACATGCTACAAACAGCCATGGTACAATGGTGGGAACCAGCAAATAAACATTATTAACTCATCTGCAGACCTTATTGGAGTATCACCAGTTTTCCTACGAATGTCTTCTTTCCAGCCCATGAGCCCATTCAAGATCTCACATCGCATATAGTTTTCACGTCTCTAATCTGCGATAGCTCCTTAGTTTTTCTTTGCTTTTTGTGACCTTGAAACTTTCGAAGAGCCCTGCTCAGGTTTTTATAGAATGCCCCTCAATTGGGTTTATCTGATGTTTTCTCATGACCAGATTGAGGCCATGCATTTTTGGTAAGACTATCACAGAAGTGACATTGAGCCTTTCCCAGGGAAGCTGATCAATGGTCCATGATATTGATAGGTTTCTTTACTACTGATGTTCACCTTGATCACTTGGTGAAGGGGGTGTCTGCCAGGTATCACCACTGGAAAGTTACTATTTTTCCGTCATAATTAGTGTGTATCTTGAAACCATGCAAGTATTCATTTCTCCTCATACTCACTAGTTTTAGCATTAATCCACGTTCTTGCCCGCAACAATGATTACTGGTGTTTTTTATTGCTCTCATTCCTCCAACATTAAGAACTTAAATTCTACTGTAGGTAAGAGCATTTCTTTGTATTTATTTATTCAATTAATTATTTATATCAGTATGCACTCATTATTTTCATCTATGGATCATAAGTCAATACCATCATGATTTATTTTCTTGTTCAAATTGCTCCATCTTGGCCTTGGAGAGCACCTTCAAGTTGACAGCTAGGTCCTTTTGGCATGTTCTCATCATCATTTTTTTTTCTCCTTAGCATTTCTTTACTTTCTGGAATTACAAAATGTTCCAAGCTTCTCTTGTATTTAACTTTCCAATCATCCATTTCTCCTAGGAGCCCTGGTTCTTTTTTGAGAATGGTATTTAGAAACAAAGATCTGGGAGACAGGGTGCTTATTGTTACTGGTATGTCACTGCTTTTGCCCTTCTCTGCAGTCAAAGTTGGGAAACACACCCATCCACACACTCAAAGTCATCACCAAACCCAAGGTCACCTACACTTTCTCCTATGTAATCTTTTAGGAGTTTTATAGCTTCATATTTTGCATTGAGGTCTATGATCTGTTGGGGAGTTAATTTTTGTGAACTATGTAAGGCCTATATTTAAATTTTTTTTTTTTTTTTTTTTTTTTTGCGTGCACATGTCCACTAGTTCCAGCACCATTTGTTGAAGACGGTCCTTTCTCCATTGAGTTGTCTTTCTCCTTTTGTCAAAGTTCAGTTGGCATCCGGCCAGTGTGGCTCAGTGGTTGAGCATCGACCCATGCACCAAGAGGTTGCTGGTTTGATTCCTGGTCAGGGCACATGCCCAGGTTGTGGGCCCGATCCCCAGTGGGGGGCATGCAGGAGGCGGCCAATCGATGTTCTCTCTCATTGATGCTTCTGTCTCTCTCTCTTTTCCTTTCTCTCTAAAAATCAATAAAAGAAAAAAAAAAAGAGAGATCAATTGGCTACATTTGTGTGGGTCTATTTCTTTTTTTTTCTTTATTGATTTTAGAGAGTGAGGAAGGGAGAGGGAGACAGAGATAGAAACATTGATGAGAGAGAACATTGATTGGCCATCTCCCGCATGCCCCCCATTGGGGATTTGGCCCACAACCTGGACATGTGCCCTGACCCGGAATTGAACCGGCGACCTCTTGGTGCATGGGTCGACGCTCAGCCACTGAGCCACACTAGCCGGGCTGTGTGTGTCTATTTCTAAGCTACTCTTGGATGGAGCACAGAGAGGGAAATGGAGGTGGAGAGGTCGAAAGAGGCCACATTGCTGCCAGCCTTCTGGTCTTCTTGGCTCAAGTTATGACACTGTGAAGCCATGTTGTAAATATGAAATATTATTCATCAGCCTTATTTTCAATCAATTCCGTATTTGAGAGAGAGAGAGAGAGAGAGAGAGAGAGAGAGAGAGAGAGAGAGAGAATGAATGAGAATGAGTAGTGGTAGGTTTAGGATAGATAGATGTGAAAAGAACCGCCGGTGGAGGATGGTTCTAAGACCCAGAGGCAATCAGAGGCTAGTGTTGGTGTGACCTTATGGAAGAAGCCAAGAACCCATTTGGGAGCCAAATAAAGTGAGTCTTTCATTGCAGCAGGGGCTGGACGTGTGACCCTTGGTGGACGACGCAGCTCAGTGGCTCTGTACGTCCCTTTGGGTCGGCTGTGTCCCTCCGTTGCTCAGACTGTCTCTGGGGCTCACTCCAGGGACACAAACAAAACAACCTTTTCAACTTTTCCAGAGAGCATACCTCTTTAAAAAGCTTTTTTAAAGTTTTCCACTTTTAAAAAATTGTCATTCAGAATGACCGTCTCATATTCGCTCCACCCTGGCTGCCCCCATGCCGCAAATCTCTCAGCAGTTAGGAATGTGGGCTTCTCCTTCATGCTTGAAGTGGGTGGGGCCCCCAAAGAATCCCTCTTTCCACATATCCTCAGTCGAAGGACCTCTCCTAGGGATAAGACCCCTCCCTGCCTCCCCTTGGGAATAAGCCAGCCCACTGCCTTCTATAAGGTGCTTTGTGTACTATTATGCATATATCAGTATTTGTATATCCGATCTGTCCACCGCACCTGGGGCTCTTCAGTGCCAGGGGCTTTGCAAGCACAGAGCGGTGTCTCCCCCAGCACACGGAGAACTCCTCAAGAACATGGAATGGTCTTTCCATCAGACAGGGAACTCCCTGCGTCTCATACCTCGATATCATCCCCTGTCATGCTCCAGGAAGGTCTGAGAAACCTGTCCCTTCAGTTCAGACCACACAGAGCGTGCCAGGACACAGGAGGTGAGCACGAAGTCCTCTGCAGAGGAAACGCTCTGTTAGCATAAAGGGGATCAAGTTCAGCCCCCTTCCTCTCCTGAGCTGAAAACTCAGAGGGGACTTGCACTGAGCTGACGAGGTGAGATGTCAGCCGCTGGGCATCTCTCTCCCTTGGCACACAGCACAGGGCCTGCAGGAGGGAAGGGCGCCATTCGCGTGTGTTGGGCGAGTGAATGAGTGAATGAATGAGTGGTGAATATGTGGGGACAGAGGGCCCATCCAGACGCCAGGTAGTAGGGCGACATTTGCCAGCACACCACGGTCTCCTGCTAAGCTTCTATTGAGTCATGTGTTGGTCCGACAATGACTTTCCTAATAATCTTATTTTTATGCACCAGAGAAGTTTTTTGTTTTGTGTACCTGTGTAAAATGTTGGCATTTTATTTTCCTTTTGATTTGATTTAATTGCTCTGATTGTTTGCATTTCCACCACTAACATAGGAGTTAGGGCTATAGTCATTTTTCATCTGGGTAGGAATTCCTGAATAATATAAAATTTTTTCTCAATTATTACTGTGTTATTTATTTATAAGTAACTGATATTAATGATTAGACAAAGTTCTGATTATTGATGCAATTTCACCATAAATTATTATTTGTTGGAGAAATATACAAGTCCACATATAAAATTAATAATTGCAAATGATTTAATTAAGCTAACTTAATAAAGAAGAGAAGTTTTTATAACTTCAGAAAACTGATTTTTTGGAAAATATCTAAAATCATTCAAAGTGTATGTAATCATTATACTTTGTGACTTTTTCAGAATTTAAGGAATTTAATACAACTCGATGTGATAATAACCTCCTGTTTTGCTTTATTGTATGCTTGGTAAATGCCTGTCATGTAGTAGGCTCTCCATAAACGTATGTTGAAATAATGAATCAATGAAGGTCAAGAATAAGACACAAATACCTGCTCTCCCGCCTGGAATTCAATAGTTTACTGTAAGTCTTAGCCAATGGAACAAGACAACAGCAATGAATAGGTATAAAACTTAGGGGGGAAAATGACAAAACCGTCTTTTGCACACACCATGATTTTCTTTATAGACAATGCAAGAGATAATTAACATTATAAACTAAGAGAACTTGACAAAGTTGCTAAATACAAGAACAACATAGAAAAACCAAAGTCGTCCCCACATACCACTAATAATAAATTAGAAAATGCAATGGTGGGGGGTGGGGGGGATACCATTCACAATAAGAACAAAAAACAGAATTTCTAAAAAAAATTTAATATACGTGAAAAACTTTAATGAAGAAAAATCATAAAATGCTAGTGAAGAACATGTTAGAAGATCTAAATAAGTAGAGAGTAAGACTATGTCATGTTGAGTTGGCAAGACTAAATATCATCAAGTAATCTATAAAATTCAATTGAATTCCAATAAAAATCTTAGTGGGAGTTGTCATGTAACTCAAAAAGCTGATTCTACAATTCACATGGCAGAGTAAATGTTTAAGAATAACCAAAACTTGCCCGGCTGGTGTGGCTCAGTGGTTGAGCACTGACCCATGCACCAAGAGGTCGCCAGTTCGATTCCCGGTCAGGGCACATGCCCAGGTTGTGGGCCCGATCCCCAGTGGGGCCATGCGGGAGGCAGTCAATCGATGTTCTCTCCCATCAGTGTTTCTATCTCTCTCCTTCTCCCTTCCTCTCTCTCTAAAATCAATAAAGAAAAAAAAATTTAAAAAAAAGAGTAACCAGAACATTTCTAAAGGAGAAGAGAGACTTTTTTAGTATATGTAAAGATTTAAAAAGTCATAATAATTGTGCAGAGTGTAGGCAAATAGATCAAAGTAAAATGAAGAACCCTATAAATAGACCTAAACATAGGTGGAATCTTATGTGATAGAGGAAGCATGGAAATCAGAGGGGGATGGAAATGACTGACCTTCCCTATGGAGACATGAAATTATATTCCTGCCTCAGACAATACACAAAAACAAACTACAAATTGATTAAAGGGTTAGATCCTGAGTGTAAACACTGAAATTCTAGAACCAATAGAAGAAAATACAGAAAACTATATATTTTTTTGACCTCAGAGTCATGATAGACTTTTCAAACATGGTACTAAAACAGATTGATAACTTTTATTACATAAAAGTTAAAAAGCATTTATACTATATGAAAGGGTTAATAATGTTTTAACAAAACTAAACTCCATTCTGACCCTCAGTTACTGCACGTACGCACCCTGGCAGTTTCTTTTTTGTAAACATAAGGGCCTTGAGAAACCCAAAGATAAGGGGTTAATGAAGGCCTTGAGAAACTCAGAGGAACCATAAGAAAAAAGAGATTAATGATGGCCCTGACCTCTGCCTGAGCAGACTCCTTACCTCTGAGATAACTCCTACCAACCCAGACAACAATTACGCGGTGCCAAGAGAATGTGGGTTTTTTTTTTTAATGTAGTTTTTTTTCTGTAGTTTGTGCCTATATAAGCAAAGAACAAAGGAAGCTCGGGGCTGAGGATTTGGGGAAGCTGTACCCCCCCAGCCCGCCGGTGTAACAGCCCACTGGTGTAATAAAATGCTCCTTTCTCTACACTGGCCTTATGTTGAGGATGTGATCTCCCGCCGGCTCAGACCTTTTACTATAAAAGATACCTTAAGAACATGGAAAGACAATTGACACGCTTAGAGAATATATTTGCAACATATATAGCAAAAGATTGATGTCTTACCATTCTTCTGCTTTCTGGAAGCAGCTAATGCCAGGAGGGAAGAACAGACACCACACACCTGCCCTCTGCCCCCAAACAGAGCTGAGCAGGGGAAAGATAGGGGACGGAGCTGAGAGAAAACAGGACCAGTGTGAGCACAGAATATTCATTCAAGAAGAATTCCAAATGGCCACTAAGGGTTTGTAAAATTGCTCAGCTACACTAATGGCCAGGGAATTAGAACAAGTTAAGACAACAATGATACACCATTTTGTACTCATGACTGAGAAAAATGTGATGTTATCAGGTACTGGCTATGGTCCCACTAGGACTGTAAACTGGCAGAGCCATTAAGGACAGCATTTTGGAACAACTAGGAATGTTGAAAATGTGCATGCCCCCTACATGACCTATGTAGTATTCTTACCCAAACTGTTTAACCTGATAACCACGAGGAAACAATCAGACAAATTGAGGGGTATTCTCTATGACAACTGGTCTGGATTAAAAAATGTCAATGTTATGAGAGATTAAAAAAAAAAAATAGATCGAGGAACTTAGTAGATTCAAGGAGACCAAAGAGACCCAACAGAATGCAATGCCTGATTCATATTTGGATTCTGAATTAGAAAAAAAAAAAAAAGCAAACAAATTGTATATAAAAGACATTATTAGGACAATAGGGGAAATTGATATTAGGCATTTTTAATGGATACCGGATAATGGTATTATTGTATCAATGTTACATTTCTTTGCTGTCATGACTGTGTTGGCTTATGCAGGAGAATGTCTTGTCCTTAGATGACAGACACTGAATTATTCAGGATGCAACTTCCTTTCCAATGCTGTGAGAGAGTGAAGTGAAGCAATTGTAGCAAAATGCTAACACTTGGTGAGTTGAAATGTTGCCGTCTCTCTCGGCCTGCTGGGGGTCGGCACAACACAATGAACTACAAGCACACGCTGGTAGGAGTGAGGGGGAGCATCGCAAGGGAGCAAACGCTCCAGATCTCTGGATGCAGTCCAATTTATTTGAAGCGTGGTTCCCCAGGTTACATGTTGATTTAGGTAAATTATTTCCTTGAGATGGCGCCTCTGCTGACCATACAGCCAAGCCTTGTCTCTCGCTTTTTACAGCGAAAGAGACATCAAAGATAAAAAAATAACAAATCCATCCTTGCCTGGGCTTCCACGGCCCATTATCCTCTCCGGGTGGTCTTCCAACCCTTTGTCATGCAAACCTTATCTATTCACATACAAACAAAACATTCCGTACCAAACAGGGCAGTCTTTCTGCCCTCCAGGCAAACCTGTCTGTCCACACACACTTTGATCCTAGGCTGGCCAGGTGGCGAGAATGCACATCACAAGGTTACATTTTGTTCCTCCACCAAACCTTCATCCCTACAAAGGGTTGAATGGATGTTATTATAGGAATCTTGCAACTTTTCTGTAGATTTAAATTTTTTCAAAATAAAATTATGCAAAAAATGTGAATACTCTGTGGTGCAACATGGCTATTTTCAATATTGAGCTTAGAACAATTCAGATCTATAGGGATCAGTATGAGTAGAGCAAAAATATAAAGTAAGACATAATGTTGTACATTGTTTATGGATACAAATATGTAGCAGGACTGTAAACTCTGGACTGGACACATCGAGTTCACTGTCTGGTTTCCTGTGGGCAGAAAAGGAAGGATGGAAATAGAGCAGGTGAGGGGATGAGGAGGAATTCCATCTTAATTCATAAAGCTTTAATCCTTAAAAAAAAAAAAAAAAAAAAAAAGCAGAAACAAAAGCAAAACTAATCTAAAAAAAAAACAAAGAGAAAGAAAAAGAAAAATTCTTAACAGTGGTTATCTTGGGCGAATATGGGGAAAATTCACTTTTAACTTGACACATTTCTGGTTTGTTTGTTTTTGTTTAAAATGTATCTTTATTGTTGACAGTATTACAGATGTCCCTCCTTTTTTCCCCCATTGACACCCTCCTCCCTGTCCCCCTCTTCACCGCACGCTGGTTTATTTATTTTTTTTATCCTCACCCGAGGACATTTTTGCATTTATCTTCAGATAGAGTGGGAGAGAGAGAGAGAAACATCCATGTGAGAGAGACACACCGACTGGCCGCCACCCACACGACCCCAACTGGGGCCGGGGACAAACTGCAACCGAGGCACATGCCCTGAGCGGGAACTGAACCCGGGACTCTCTAGTCCACAGGTCGATGCTCTAACCGCTGAGCCAAACTGGCCAGAGCTATTTTTTAATGATATTTTTTTCTTCTCTCTGATCATGAGATAAAAAGATTTGCTGTCTGCACTGGGTCAAGGACCGTACTAGTCAAACTAGGCATTGCCAATCTGAAAAAACAGAGTCCCTCTAAGCTCATGGGCGTCTCTGGTTAGGTATGTGACCTTGGCCAACTTCCCGGACCCCTGTCTGAAGGGCAATTTTCCCTGTAGAGTTAATGTCTGTATTAAACAGGATAAATCATGTGTTGTGCTTAGCATAGCGCCAGGCACACGGGAAGCACCCCAGAAATGTTAATGCCACCATTATTATTGCTGCAGCTGCTGACACTATTCCCCAGCTGGCCTGTTGCCAGGCATCCCTGTCCACGCTGCTGCCCTGGGCTCGTCTGTCCCTGCATGCCCGCGATGGGTTTGGTGGCAGGCTCACTCATGTGCTGCCTCCACCACTAAACTCCAAGCAAGAAGTGCCCCCCCCATCCATCTCTGCACCCGGTGTGCCACACAGTAGGCACTCAGGACATTATTTTTGCATGAAATGACTTTCGCACGACACCACCGAATTTCTAGCCACTGTTCCCCACGCTCAGAACTCACTTCCAGGAGTGTGTCTGTTTCCTCGGCGGTTCCAACACCTCCCACTCCGACTGCCTTGTCCCCACCTGTTTTCCTGGGCCTCTCGTCCCCGGGTCTGTGTTCATGCTCCTGCCTCAGCCGAAACTGGGGACCCCAGGTCCTTAGCAGTGTGTTAGATCCTTAAGACAGTTCTGAGCTCAGGGCCCAGGTTGGGTGATTACTCCAGCCTGAGGAATTAGCAAAGTTCTTGAAGCCGGATAAGGCTGTGACCTGGATAATTCAGGACTCAAATCTACCCCCTACTGGAATTTTCTGGGCAGCTGCCCAGGCCCCTTTGGCAGGAGCGCCGGCCCCAGCTCCGGGGTTTTGCTGGACTCATGTTTGTGAGGCTGGGCTGGGGGAGGGGGCTGAGCAGAGGCATGCCCGGCCAGGTTCAGGCCGAAGCTGCTCCCCACCACCTCCAGGCCTGTCTTCACGGCTGGCTCACTCCCAGTCGCAGCTTTAAGACTCTGGAGTCTGCTGGGATCTGCAGCCTGAGCCCCCAGTGTGGGGCAGGAAGCGGGGAGCCAGCAGGGCCAGGGGCTCCAGCCTCGCCCGTGAGACTGTTCCCGGGAGCTGGTCGCAGGAGCTGAGGCTGGGCCAGCGAGGTCAGTTACAGGCACGGGGCTGCACGGGTCAGGGAGGGTAAACCAGCTGCGGCTGGAGAGACTGGAGGGGGTCTGGAGAGCAAAGCAGGGTCCTTGGGAAGGGTGGGCGAGGCGCAGACCCTGTTACAGGAGATCCCTTGGGTTACTGGGGTTCTTTTACTCATAAGCTGTCAAACCTTGTGAGCTGTGTTGCTCTTGTTTTTAATCCTAACCCGAGGATATATTCTTACTGATTTGGAGGAGAGAGAGAAACAGCAGTGTGAGAGAGAAACATCGATCGGTTGCCTCCCGCACGCACCCCCACCAGGGATTAAACCGCAACCTCGGTATGTGCCCTGACTGGGAATCGAACCTGCCACCTTTTGGTGTATGGGACGACGTTCCAACCAACTGAGCCACACCGGCCAGGACAGCTCTGTTGTTCGTAAGAGGCAAGGCCTCACCTGAAGGGAAGGTGGAGGTTAGCCAGATCACCTATTGAATTAGGGGCAAAGCTGGGCAGTCATAAATAGAGGTAGAGTTGAGACTTGTATTTATGTTCATCTGAGGCCTTGCTGGAATTTCTTTTTGGCTCAAACCACACGACAATATTTGTCACTGGGAATAGAAATTGTCAATATCTATTTAACATTTCGTAACCTTTTCTGAGCATCCGCTGAGTACCAGACACTTTGGAACACGTAGAAAGAAATGCAGAGATGGGGATGGTGCCACCCCTGGTCCCTAGGAAGACCTTTCCCCTCCCTTCCTCCGGCTCCTTCTATCCCTCCTCTGCTTCCACTCCCAAGCTCCACCCCTCCCCCAGAATTCAGAGAGGCTTTGGGCTCAGTATACGTGGCCTTGGGAGTCAAACTGATCAGGTTCAACTCAGAGCTTTTCCACTTGCCGGCTGTGTGACGTGGGGGAACCACTTCCTTCCCTTTGAGCCTCCGTGTCGTAATCTGTGAGAGCAGCGCCTACCTCGTAGGATTCCTTGAAGGATCGACTGAAATAAGTACATAAGGACTTAATATGGTATCTGTGCTCAGTAAGCATGAGCTATTTCTATCAGTCATTCAACAAACATTACTTTTTTGAGATTATGTGTTTGGGAAACTGAAAGGGCTTGCATGAGGCTTCTCCCAGGAGTGCACTGGGGAGCAGGGTGATAGCTCAGGCCAGGCCAGGGAGGGTGGCGTGGGGCCAGCTTAGAGGGCCTGGTGCCTGTGGGGCAGACAGGTACCTCTGACTTTGGCAGCATGTGGTATGTGCGGTCACAGAGAAGACTGACCCAGAAACAGACAGTTACAGGCACTTAGACAGACGTGAGCAGAGCAAGGACGATGGCCAGGTACAGAAACTCACCAGGGCAGAATGTCCCAGATGCCTCGTGAGGGGCAAAACTGGAAAAACAAGAACCTCGCCCCAAGGGAAACCTTTCCTCCCCTAGCATATTGCTGTTCATGCTGTTTGGACCCCTGACTTTTTATACCGCTAATTATGCGGTTGAGGTAGTCACCTAGGCCTCAGTTGTATTTCTGCTCCGGGCCCAGAAAAGCAGCAAAACCAGACAAATGGCCCCATGGCTGCCTCAGACCAGCTGCACTGACTAATAACCCTCTACTTTGGCACCAACCAATCAGCAGAGACCACTGACTGTGAAAGAGGACACCTGGAAAGCTGATGAATATTCTATGGAGACCCTCCCCTGAGACTTCGCCTAAGATTCCCTCCCACCTGCAAGAGAGAGATAAATACCCTCAACACAAAGGACCCAGCGTGCTCTCCCCCAGGGAAGCAGGCCACTGCCATTCCCTTCCCTCTCTTCTCTCTACGGGACCCCAGGAGACTTGCAACCAGGGGAGCAGTGGGCAGCGGCAGCTTGTCCTGGGCTAGCCCCTGAACCTGTCTCCAAGGCCCCCTTTTCTCTGACTCCCCAGTGAGCCAAAGCGGCTCAGCCTGGGCTCTCCTGGTCCTTCTGCTAGGCCCTTCCTCGTCTCACTGTCCTAAGTGTATTTCTGCTGCAGCCACTAAGTTCTTGCTGGCTTTGCTGCGCTTTGTCTTTTGATTGAAATCTTTCCGTGAAGAAGACAAGAACCGAGGTCTCATCATCTCACCGGTAACGTATTTGGTGCCGTGACCGGAATTGTTCTTACTGTGACTTGGATTGTTTCACCACTGGTAAGCCAGTCGTCCTCGCCAACTGGCTTGAAGGACATGACTAACTGTGTTCTCTTTCTTCCCTGCATCTTTTCCTCTGGCCACGGGGTTCTCTCTCTCTCTGCGGATTGCCACACTGTAGGCATGGGACAAACATTTAAAAGCCATTAGGGCACTTGCTACTAGAAGACTCCTGTGACGGGACGAGTCAGTCAGGGACTGGGGGAGTTTGTACGAGGCACCCCACTGACTGCAAGACAATGTCCATGCACCTAGGGACACTGTAAAGTCACACAAAGCCCTTCCCTGTGGCTTTTCCCTGTTGGGTTACGAGTTCCAGTGGAGAGAGAGAGATCCTTGCTCCTTGGCTGGAAAGATGTTCTTTTCTTCCCTTTCTCTTCCGTCCTTTGTGTCTGGAGTTAAATTCAGGCTGACTTTCTTTGAGATCTTTCTGAAATCTTTGAGGTGGAGCTAAAGATAAGGGTTGAGAAGAACCTAGGCTATAGCTAAGGGTCAAGATAACCAAGGACGGGAAAAACTGGATGGCTGATTTTTAACATTGGCTTTTCCATTGGAATTGCGTTCTGAGGGTCTGAACACAACCCTTTGCCACATAAACAAGAGTTGAACTTGTTCAGATCTAAAGATGAGGGGCACATCTTCCCTCCAGCCTGAATTTGGGGTATTCTTAGGTGACTAAGAATCTCTGTGGAGGTGTCGAGGGTATACCTCGCCTCCTGCAGGGGCCCCATAGGAAACCCCAACTCAGCTGTAATTAATTATTTGACTCGTCTGGGGAGTGCCCATAAAGGCTGGCTACCTAGAGCTCTGAGTCCTCATGGTTGTATTAGACAGCCAGAGAGCGAAACCAAGGCATGTAAGGGGGTTTGAGATGATTCTGGAAATAAAAGCCCCTTGGAGCTCAACCCACAAACAGCACACTTACAACCCACTACACAACATTCCTAGACATTTGTGCAGACCCTACAAATCTCAAAATAAAACTAAAACCAACATGGGAAATTGTGCCTCCAAGGCTGGAAACTCCCAGCTCCCAGCCCCCATTAATACTTCTTATAATTAATAGAAAGCTTTTACTTGCAAGTACTTACAGAAATGGGGGGAAAATAACTACAAGTGATCAATTTAAGATGGTCAAAATGTAGCACTTTGATGCTTAAATTAATTTTTTGCATGCAAATCAGAAAATGCCAGCTCTAAAACTAAAACTGAATGAATGGGAACCTTATCTTGATTGGAAATTGGAGACTTCTAGGAGAGGTACAGGTAAATTGAACCCAGGATAGGTCGGTCTTAAGAACCAGAAAGGTCGGTCTTAAGTGAGAAGGGAAACGGATTATATACATTTCTATACTAGAACAAGAATTAGGGAATCTGCCTAAAGAGCTTCCTGACTTTCTCCGGGGCCTGGATGGGTTTTCAAAGGATTTTTTTTTTTTATCCTCACCTGAGGACATGTTTGCATTTATCTTCAGATAGAGCGGGAGGGAGAGAGTGGGGAAGAGAGAGAGAGAGACATTGACGTGAGAGAGACACATCGAGTGGTTGCCACCCACATGACCCCAACCGGGGCCGGGGACAAACTGCAACCAAGGCACGTGCCCCTAGTGGGAACCGAACCCGGGACTCTCTGAGCCAAACCAGCCAGGGCAGGAATTTAACTGTTAAAGAATATGGTCCTGGCTTTTCTGACCTATGCCATTAATATACCTACTGGTTTCTGGGCGCAAAACAACAGAATTATTAAATGGGGTCTGTTGGGAAACTCCTGCAGGAGAAGCCTGTTTTTACTGAAGAGAGCCAGGTCACCGAAAGAAGGGTCATAGAAAACTGATGTGGGAATGGAACGAAAGAGAGTCCCCGGGCGGTGGGTGGCACAGCTTTCTGCACAGTTAGTCATCTCCAGTGGTTTCGCCACTTTTCCCGGGAATGTCAGAAGTGGATGAAAGGACAAGAGGTCAGATCCTTGTCTCTGATGTCAGGCGCTGCCTTGCTAGGTGCATTTTGAGGGATGGGGAAGATGGGAGGTTCACTGACAAGCTCAGTTGCACCCACACCCCAGCAATGAAGGGTAGACAAGGAGGGAGATTCCAGTGGTGAGTTTAGGGTCTCTCACGTGGGACTGGGGTGGGTCGCACGGTACGGCTAGCTGAGTCTGGAAACCCGGCCCCTAAGCAGGGATGCTCTCCTTCGAGCCCACTGTAGGCCGGGGGAAACGGGGATGCCTGTTTCTTCCATACTCTCCTCTATTCTCTTCCAGGTGGGAAACCAACCCTCCATCCCTCTGGATTCTCCCTTAGAATGCATCCTCCAAAACTGGTCAAAATTTGACCCCCAGGCTCTGAAGAAAAAGGGATTAGTTTTCTTTACAATACAGCATGGCCCTGATGCAAGCTGGGAAAACAAAAGGCCTGGCCAAAGAATGAAAGCCTTAATTATAATGCCGTTCTCCAGCTAGATCTTCTCTGCTGTTATCAGGACAGATGGACTGAAGTCCTGTACATCCAACCCTTATGGCCTTGAGGGACAACCCAGACCTTTGTAAGACCTGCAGCTAGACCTGTTTTGCCAGTCCCAGGGGAATGGACAGAGGTCCCATATTCCCAAGTCCTTATGGCTCTCAGGGATCACCCTAAGCTATGACTGCCTGTAAACCACATCTCTCTGTAATTGCTACAGAGCCTGAAAGAAAAATATACCCACCTGGCTAGTGCGGCTCAGTGGTTGAGCATCGACCCATGTACCAAGAGGTCACCGGTTCAATTCCTGGTCAGGCACGTGCCCAGGTTGTGGGCCCGATCCCTAGTAGGGGGCGTGCAGGAGGCGGCCAATCGATGTTCTGTCTCACTGATGTCTCTGTCTCTCTCCCTCTCCTTTCCTCTCTCTAAAATCAATAAAGAAAAATTATAATACATATATATATATATTAAACATCCCAAAAGTGGGTGAATGAATTTGTCAGTTGTTTGCCAACATTTGGGTGACCACCCAATTCTTGAGATGTTAAACACCACGACCCTTTTTTCTTTCTTTCACAAATGAAGTCTTTACAGGGCCAGAGGTATGGCTCCAGAAACAATTCAGAGCCCACCAAATCTCATCTGGACCACTTTTTAAAATGCAAGTTTCTGTGAGGTAATCCTTACAGAAAGGGAAAACAACCACCACCGACCTAAGCCATCTGAGCAGATCAGATTAATTCATTTCAGCTAATAAGCATTCAGTGCTAGACAAGTATTACGTTCACCTACTTTTGGCCTTTTATTTTAAAAGCTAGAAAATAAATTTGGAACTATGAATACATGTCTTACAGTTTGTTCGGTTTGTCTCTGAAAGGTGTGAATGTGTTAGCCAGTAAAAGAGCCTATGTCTCTAGAAGTCATAAAATGTATCTGCCAATCTAAACAATGCTAGTCACTTACTTTGAGTTGTCACTAAAAAGGTTTAATTTTCTAAAAGTTAAGAATTCAAATTAAGTTGGAAAAAAACCCAAAAAACTGTATAGGACCCCACGAGACTTGTAACCAGGGGAGCAATGGGCAGTGACAGCTTGTCCTGGACTCACCTCCTGAACCTGTCCCAAGGCCCCCTTTTCTCTGACTCCCCAGCGAGCCAAAGCGGCCCAGCCTGGGCTCTCCCGTTGCTTCTGCTATGCCCTTCCTTGTCTCACTGTCCTAAGTGTGTTTTTGCTGCAGCCAGTAAACTCTTGCTTTGCTGCACTTTCTTTCTTTTTTTCCTTTATTGATTTTAGAGAGAGAGGAAGGGAGAGGGAGAGATAGAAACATCGATGAGAGAGAACATCAACTGGCCGCCTCCTGCATGCCCCCCACTGGGGATTTGACCCACAACCTGGGCATGTGCCCTGACTGGGAATCAAACCGGCGACCTCTTGGTGCATGGGTCAACGCTCAACCACTGAGCCACACCGGCCCTTTGCACTTTGCCTCTTAATTGAAATCTTTCCTTCAAGAAGACAAAAACCAAGGTCTCGTCATCTTGCCCGTAATAAAGCCATGAGCTCTGCCTGGCAGGTATCAGGGAAGGCTTCTCGAAAGAGGTGGCACCTCCTCTTAGGCCCAGGGAAGGAGTTCATATGTCATTCTCGATGTCACAGGCATTCTAAAGGCCTATTCTGATTTCCCCCGTGACCTTACGAATTTCAAACAGCACTTATTTTGCCAGCAAAACGTGTTTCTTCGGGAATAGCAGAGAATTGCGATTCCGAACAAGCGAGCTATGGCAAAACCATCGTCCTGAGAACAGCGGAGGAGGGGGCTTGCTTTTGTTAGGCTTGAGGAGGACGCCGGGGAGGGTCGTTTTGAACGTGGGAGAAGAGCAAGAGTTGGAGGCTGTGGGGGTTTCTCATCGGCTGACGGCCGTGGTTGGTGTGCCGCTGCCGGGGCAGGGAGAGGTCGTCCTGCTTTTTCTTAAGGCAGAAGGTGAAACTGATGTGTGAGGAATGTCCTCCCTTGTCAAAATAATTCTTCCCTTTCTTCTTCCTGCGGCTGTGCAGCCTGCGATCGGTGGTACGTGCACGGGATGTCCCCCTTCAGGACTTCCCGGCTCCATTTCCAACGCGGTTTTCCTTCTTTATTTTCACAGCCCCGTCCCAGCAGACGCTGGATTGTAAACTTGAGCAGCAGCTAATGGATGTAGCTTTGCATTTGCTTCCTTAGTTCCTCCCTGGAGCTCTGCCCGCAGAAGTTGCTTGAGAAGCACTTGCTGGGCTGGGTTGGGAGAGGGGGCAAGTGGAAGGGCCTGGGACTGCTGTCGGATCTTGCCAATGACAGCAATAGCCTGTGCTAGGGCTTCTCCCTCCTCCAAAAATGAGGTGACATTGCAGCGTGGAAAAACAACTAGGCTTTTACCGGGTGAAAAAGAGAATGAAGAACATTCCAGAAGCATTCCTACATTCCCACTAAACACGTAAAGAAATTTCCCTTTTCTGAGAAATCAAGTGGGGGCATGTCCCACCTTTCTAGTAAAAATAGCAAACATCTATGGAGCCCTTGCTGTGAGCCAACACAACTCAACTTCTGCCATGTATCAACTCAGAACATAGGGATGAGGCAGGCGATAGGGTTAATCCCATTACTCAGGTTGGTAGACTGAGACACAGAGCAGTTAATGAACTTGCCCAAGGTCACACAGCTAATAAGCGGTGGTTCCAGAACATGGGTTCTTAACTACCGCGCATCTGTCTCAGTCATTGGGGTGCTCTGCACGCCTTCCCAACTCGGACGTTGTTAGTAACATGAAATTGCCCATGGTGGGAGTATTTACACTGGAGAAATGGGCAAGTGTTCAAAATGAGGGCTTTGTATTTTTCCCCTGGAGAGTTGGTTAGGAGGTATGTACCAGAGTACCAGTACCGCTGCCTAACACCCTCAGCTGCCTCGTGAGCCATTCCAATGCATGCCTAGGAGTCCTGCGTGGGTTTCTCCTTCTACCTGGAAGGCCCTTCCTCATGCTCTTGTCCTGGTCAACTCCAATCCACTCCCCTGCCTCCCCAATTTTTTTTTTTGTGGTAAAATACACATAACCTATAATTCATCATCTTAACCACATTAAGTGCACAATTCAGAGCATTAAATACATGTATAATGGCGTACCACCATCGCCACCATCCATCTCCAAAACTCTCTCATCTTATAAAACTGAAACTCTCTACCCCTTAAATGACAACTCTCCATTCTCCCTCCCCACAGCCCCTGGCAGCCACCATTCTACTTTCTGTCTCTATAATTCTGATGACTTGAAATATCTCCTATAAGTGGAATCATATAGTATTTGTCTTTTTGTGACTGGCTGATTTCACTTAGTGTAATGTCGCTGAGTTTCGTCCCTGTTGTAGTATATTGCAGAATTTCCTTCCTTTTTCATTCAGGCTGAGTAACATTCCATTGCATGTAAATACCACATTTTGCTTTTTCCATTCACTTGGGTTGCTTCCATGTTTTAGTTATTGCAAATAATACTGCTACCAATATGTACAAATATCTCTTTGAGATGCTTCTTTCAATTCTTTTGGGTATATACCCACATGTGAAATTGTTGGGTCATATGGTAATTCTACTTATGATTTTTTGAGAACCATTATACTGTTTTCCACAGCAGCTGTTCCATTTTACATTCCCACCAGCAGTGCACAAGGGCTCCATTTCTCCAATCCTCTTAAAGATTCAATACAGGGCCTCCTCTTCCAGAAAGCCCTCAGTGATCTCTTTTCTGGGATGGGTGCCTCTAATGTGCTGACACAGCATTTATTGAGCAACTACTCTGTACTAGACTCTGGGCTTAGCACTTGAAACAAAGGTTTGCTTAAGACATGATCTCTGCTCTCAGACCCTCACTGTCCCATTACTGATGAACATGTCGAGAGGGTAGGACTCAAGATTGAGATCTATGCCAGGCCACTAGAGAGCCCTCCAAGCAGAGAGCAATAGTGAGGCAGGCTGGGCATAAGACAGTAAGGAATAGTGGAGACTAGGGCAAAGCCAAACACATGTCCAGTCTGTGGGTGCAGCTACTTCTCAGCTCTGGCCAGCTGTTGCCATGCAGGAATCCAGAGCCAGGTTTGCCAGATGTTTTAAAGAGAAGCCGGAAATTTGGATTTCTGTCTGAGATCTAATATTTATACATTAGCAACTGGTCCCATTTTTTTTAAGGCTCTGTGTAGGACAAGCAAAGCATTTCCTAGCGCTGTATATAGCCCTGGACTGAAAGTTTATACCCAGTTCTACTCATCAGGCAATTCATTACTAGGAATTATAAGTAATAACTGTAACTCAATGTAATGAAATCATAAGACACTTAGGTGAGATTTCTGGTGAAAGTCCTAATCGATATGTCTTTATCGGATCTCAGCCCCTTTCTGTAATGGAAAGCCCATGGACTTGGGTGACAGATAGGTAAGGCTTAAGATTCTGGGTCCTTTTACTAGCTGTGTGGCTTTGGGAAAACTACCTAACATCTGCCCCTCGTTTTCTTACTTACAGAATAGGATCATAATGCCCACAAGATTTTGTGAGGATGAAAGATCACCTGTGGCACGATGTCTGCCCACTGAGTACTGAATTCCTCTCTCCTTTCCTCCTGAGCTATCAGCCTTGTGATCCCCTCCAACAGGAAATGCCAGAGTAGACAGTCTGAGTGATAAGTTCTGTACATTCCAGAGAAGGCAAGCTTTATGTGGAAGGAGCAATCGGGGAAAACTTTCTGGAGGAGGAGAATTCAATGTAGCCTTTCTGCCAGTGAGCCTCGGGCAATCCTGTTCTGTGTGCCAGACTCCTGTTGGGTCATCAAACCATTTGATAAGGCCAGGGGTGTTTCAGTGGCTTGGGTCCCAGGGCCAGAGATTGTCCAGGTGCCTATGGCTGTCCTCAGTGGGGCTTCAGCCCTGGGACAAGCTTGCACAAGATAGACACAGCAAGTGCTAGAGGACAAACATGTTTATGGTATGCCTAATTCATTCCACACATATTTCTTGAGGACTTACCAGGGGTCAGAAGTTGTTCTAGGTTCTGGGGTCAGAAATGAATCAGAGAAGAAGCCTGCCCCCAATAAATCTTCTACTCTGGTTGGGGTATTTTAATTGATAATGTGTGAATGATTGGATCCATTACCAAAGAGAGGGGAGCTGGAAGGGGCTAGATTGTTGGGGTGACAGTGAATTTAGTTCTGGGGTTCCTGTGGGCCACTGAGCTAGAATATCAGGCAGGTATTTAAATTTTAATTATATTTATTTAAATATAGAATTAATAGCCCTGGCCAGTTTGGCTCAGTGGTCAGAGCGTCGGCCTGCGGTCCAGAGAGACCCGGGTTCGGTTCCCACTAAGGGCATGTACTTCGGTTGCAGTTTGTCCCCGGCCCTGGTTGGTCGTGTGGGTGGCAGCCACTCGATGTGTCCCTTTCACATCGATGTTTCTCTCTCTCTCTCTTCCTCTCTCTCCCTCCCACTCTATCTGGACAAAAAATGAAAAAATATCCTCAGGTGAGGATAAAATAAATAAATAAATAAATAAATAAATAAATAAATAAATATAGAATTAATATAACATGAATTATAGTATAATTATTAAGATTCAGATACCTGCCTGATATTTAAATTTAGTAATCATTTAAGTTATATTAGAAGTGTAGACTCGGGCAGTGGGGAGAGTATGAAAGCTAGTGCCAGAGAGGTCATGCATTCACTCAGCAAACCTAACTGAGCACTTGCTATGTGCCAAGATTCTGGGTCCACCTTTTACTAGCTGTGTGGCCTTGGGAAAACTACCTAACATCTGCCCCTCCATTTTCTTACTTACAGAAATGAAACAGACACCGTGCCTGCCCTCATCTCAGTTTAGTGGAAAGACATAACAGCAGTAACATCTACACTCATTGTGATTCACTGGGCACCCGCTCCGTGCCAGGCACTGCTCTGAGCCCCTCAGCCTGCCTCGTTGCGTTGAATGATCAAAATTACAAAATGAAGCAGGTTTTGTTTTTGTCCTGCCTTACAGATGATTAGACTGAGACCTGAAGAGGCCAGGTGACACAGGCAGGCAGAGGTGACACCCAGGTGGGAATCCACTTCTGTCTGACTTGAAGCTCAGGCTCTTCGACCGACACTGTGTCTCCTCTCCATTCATACGTTCAGTCACCGTCCACCCGGTGCTACTGTTGAGTCAGAGCCAGACCCAGCGTGGCCAGCGGGAGCTCCTGGAATCTGCATGGAAATAAGACCCAAATCCCTGACCTCAGATGAGCTCACCCCAGGAGAGAGGAAGACAGGGGGAGCAGACACTGGCATTTGGGGGAGGGGAGCTGGGCAGCAGGAGCGCCGAGGGCAGGGTGGCCCCTCGAAGGCCAGAGGGAGAGAGAGTTCCGAGAAGGAGATGGATCGTCAGAGGGATGGAGTGCCTGAGAGACTGAGGGGGTGAAGCCAAGCCTGGGTAACACAGGGCTTTGGGGGACCCCTGAGAGCCTGCTTGGTGGCTTAGCCGGAGCCAGGCAGCGAAGGGTTCAGCAGGGAGGGAAGGGGTGATGAGCAAGGGAGGCTTCTCTGCCTGAAAACTGGGCTTTCAGAGGAAACAGAAAGCTGGAGAGAGGTCAGCAGAGGCAAACGATGTTTTCCCTTCTTGGGCTGCCCTGTGTTTGGTTTAGATGGCGAGGCCTGTGCACGCCCCTGGGCAGAGGAAGGAATTGGCCGCAAAAGAGAAATAAAAATGCAGACGGGAGGAGCGCTCCCCACAGGAGTCACCGCCGTGGACATGCTGTGCATTCACTTAGTCGATGCCTTTACTGTCGGTTTTCCCCATCCAGAAGGGCGGCTCGGGGGAACCCCATCTCTTGTTCGCAGTGGGTCTCCAGCCTGACCCGTAGCAGACACTCAGTGGGTACTTTGTGTATGAAATTGGATTCACAGGGCTCCGTGGGGGGCCTGTGGGTAGGTCCCAGGGAGAGACGGGCCATGAGGGCCTGAAGGAGGGGCTCTCAGGATGGGAGGAGGGGAGCCCCCACACCTGCTCAAAGGGGTGTGTGTGTGCGCGGGTCAGGATGGGGATGCCGGGACTAACAGCAGTGGAGGGTGGAGAACAATGACAGCTACCGTGTCCTTGTGAGAACTCTGTTAGCATTCTTTTGCCGCTGCTCCGTTACAAACGTATTAATCATTTAGTCCTAATAACTCTCTGAGGCAAGCGAACTACAATCAGCCCTGAGGTGAAATAGCTCATAGTGGGGAGGCCTGGATTTGAACCCGGGACCTGGGGCCATGATGTAAACCCCTGAGCCACACGCCTCCCCACCTGGCCTGATTTTCTACAGTGCCTTCCTCTCCATGAGCCCCTAGGTGGCTGGAGTTGTTATTCTCGTATGTATGTCTCGGGACCAAACAGAGAAGTGCAGTGACTTGCCTGGGGTCACGAGCTTGCATTTCTCTACTGCTGCAAGGCGGTGGTTTTCCCTTCTCCGAGGGAAGAAACGCAGCGATTTTGTAGGGAGTCTGTGCAAAAGGAGGTGCCGGCTGCGTTTGCAAGCATTTTCCTGCGACTCCGGAGTGGGGGTTTGCAGGCTCCTGAGCAGGACAGAGAGAGCTGGTGCTGGCGGATGGGGAGCAACAGGAAGAGAACAGGGCAGAGTCTGGAGGGGGTGCCACCTGGCTGTCCTGGCTGCCCCGGGGATGAGGCTGAGCGAGACAATGAAATTCGAGCAGGAGCGTGGGCTGGAGGCCTTGACAGAGACCCAGTGTGGCAGGGGGAGGGCGGCCACACCCAAGGGGGCCTTGATGGAGAAGAGTCCCGGAATGTGGGTGGCCCCAGCCAGATGGAACTCAATATCCCTCCTGACAGCACCACCCCCCTGCCCCCCCGTCCTGTGATGTGCTTAAGGAAGTAGCTGCTTCTGAAAAAGTCCCGAAAAAGTCCCCAGGGGTCTCGAGGGCAGAAGTGTGGCTTCCTCTGAGTTGCCAGGAATCCTGAGGCTGGCAGGGGTGTGGTAGGTGGGCAGGGAGGCCCTTAAAACCAGGCGGCCCAACCCCTGCCTCTTCTCCAGGCCTGACAGTGACGACGGAGAGAAGGTCTCACTGGTGAGGAATCTCATTCTGGGGGCTGCCTTACCTGAGGGTGGACAGGTTGGCACACAGCGGGGTGGGAGAGGGGACCAGCCCCTCATTGCTCCCCCCGCAGACTGCAAGGAGGTCGCCAGTCGCCTTCAGACAGTGGGGCTGGTGCTGTCTGTCCTGTCCTGATGGAAGACATGGACTGTGGGGGTCCTGGGAGCACGGGGGGCTGCTGCATGTGCGCTGGAGGGTTTGTCTGTGCAGAGCCCTGGCCCCTCCCCAGCCCCCACAGTTCATGCTTCTATCAGGCTGTCTGTCTCCAGTCTCTCCACCTCTCATCACTGCAGCACCGCTTACTCCCAAATTATCTGTGGCCGTGCTCCTTCCCCTCTGTGGTTACTTGGTAAAAATAGCCAGCCCCACGTCCTTCCCCTGGGAGCCTGCTGTGGCCTTCACTGATGGTCCATGTTCCCTGCCCCACCCCCAGGCCAGCTGGTTCACTGCCTCTGCCACCGTCTCCATTCTCTTTCGGGCCCCTTTGCATGGGGCCTGGCACTCACACCCACGGCCCATGTCCCCAGGTATTCTGAAGTGCAGAGGGATTTCGGTCTTATTCAGGTATGATGAGGCCAACAGAGCAGGAGACGCAGCATTTAAAAGTTAGGTTGTCACAGTTTCCAAGGGAAGGGGACACACCACAGCGTGCAGGGCCCCTCGGCAAGCGCCAGGGCCGAGCAGGAGGCGAACGGAAGCCTGGTCCAGAGCCTGTCTTGCGTTTTCCACAGGAGAGGACCATTTCGGATTGACTAGCTTGTATCATTTCAACGGACTCCAGGCTCCAGGGGTGGCTCCTGCTGGTCTGTCCCCGGCCCTGGGGTGATTTAGGGCAGAGGAAATATTGCTGGGGAGCATGAGTGTGAGGAAGGCGGGTGGGCAGGGGGTTTAGGACGGGTTGGTGCGCAGATGAAAGGCGTGCTCACAGCAGTCTGGAGGAAGGAGCTGGTCCTGGGAGGCGCTGTCTCTTCCCAGCCCAGCAAGGCCCCCAAGATGTCAAAGCCTCATAAGACATAGAAAAGGAACAGCATGGTCTCTGCACAGGGGCTGCTCAGAGGCGGGGAGTCCAGTCGGTCAAAGGAGTTGTCACCTTCCTGGACTGAATCCTTGGGCAACTCACTTTCTCCTCCTGAGCCTCGATGTCCTTGTCTGTAAAAATCAACAACTGGTATTCTCTTGTTCAGCAAACGACTGTGGAAGGGACAGACACTGTGCCGGTGGGGCCGACACGTCTCACCGGCCAGGGTCGTTGGCAGGTTTAAAGAGACAGTGGACAGTGCCTGGCACATTGTCGGTGCCCAGCGCATGGTAGTTGGCATCTTCCTCCTGTCACAGCTCCAGGAAGCAGCTGAGGAAGGTCAGCGTGGAAGGGGAGGGTCTCGGGCCATTGCCTTGGCTATTAAGAGCCCTCAGAGCAGAGGCCACGGGTGGACAGAACCCTCAGGAATGCTCTTGGAACTCAAGGAGCTGCTGGACAAAAGTGAAATGGAGAGGCCGTCCCAGGAGTCAGGAGCCCGGGAGAGCTGGAGGTTGTGTGCTTGGAGCCAGGCCTTGGGAGGGCCAGGGCCCGGGCACTGGCGGAAATGACCGCTGAACCCAGGGATCAGAGACAGCAGGGCACCGGAGGGGAAATCCTGCAGACCACTGGCCAGCTGAGGGGGTGAACCAGGACGCTGCGGTCCAGAGAGGCAGGGAAGCGGGCAGCGCTGAGAGGCCAGGTTAGAATCAGGCCCTGGCCCGACACGTGGCATTTCCTCTGCCTTTGGGTGTGATTGTTTTGGACGCTAGGCCAGTGATTCATGTATACGCTGGGGAGGGAGGCTGGGGCCTCTGGGCTCCGTGGCTGGAAGGAGAGCTCATCCCTCTGGGGAGAGAGGCTGTGTGGTGCATGGAGGGGCACAATAGGCCTGGGTTCGAACCCTGCCTCCCCTGTTACTGTGTGACTTCTGGCAAGCTCCTTGAGCTCTCTGGGCCTGCACTTCTCCACTGGCAAATGGACAGTGATACCCTTCTGAGGTCTCCTGAGTGCCCAGGATCAGCTTGTTGTAGGCACAGTGCCTGGGTCCGTGAGAATGTTTCAATTTTAAATTCTTTTACCATTGGAGAAAAGAATGAATATAATAATAATAATGAATCCAGCATGGATTGCATTTGTTTTTGTACCAACAGCATTGTAAAATATGATTTAAAAAGAAATTTTTTTTTGGAGGAATAGGACTGTGAAGACAAAAGTGCTTGGGGACCCACGAAAACCCCACCGAGGCCCCGAGAGCCACATAAGGCGTGTTCTTGCTTCATTCCTGAGCCCCTGCTTCGGGCCGGGCACGGTCCTCAGTGCTGGGAGACAGGGGCGAATCCTCTCAGCTTCTGCCCACAAAACACCAGCAGAGACCACATCCTTGAACAGGCCCCCAGCCCAGCCAGCGTGGCACAGTGGTTGAGCGTCGACCCATGCACCAAGAGGTCACTGGTTTGATTCCCGGTCAGGGCACATGCCCAGGTTGTAGGCCAGATCCCCAGTGGGGGGCATGCAGGAGGCAACCAGTCGATGTTCTCTCTCATCCATGTTTCTATCTCTCTCTCCTTCTCCCTTCCTCTCTCTCTCAAAACAAAAACAAAAACAAAACAAAACAAACAAAAACAGGCTCCTGGCACCATAAGATAAAGGAAGACGAGACTTACAACCATCAGCTGCCCTTGTGCCCTCCCAGCCCAGCACCAATCTCTCCCTCTGTCTGGGATGCAGAGAGACTGGTGCAGGGCTGGGAGGGCACAATGTCCTTTCGTCTTTCATCAAGGACCCTGTCCATCTGTGTCAATTCCTGCCCCTCACTTGTGCCATCAAATCTCCATGCATTTAAGAATCCCATCTATTCCTCTGGTTACTTTTAGCCATTTTCTGCAAAAGGGGCATTTGTGGTCAGGTGGCTTTGTGGTGGGACAGTTCTCTCCCGTCTTTGTTGGGGACAATACCCCACGATGCCCCTCTGCCCCCAGGCACCCCTTGGATCAACTCCTTGAGGTGCTTGCCTCATCTTTTCTCACTGGGGTTGTCCATTGATCGACCAACACGAGAGGGCGGGTCTTGGTGGGAAGCCAGGGGCAGGACCCGAATGGGCTGTGGGGACATCTCCTGATATGTATTCATGGGATGTATTTTCTTTTCCAGAACCTCAGAGATGAAGGGGCTCCTCACACTGGCTTGGTTCCTGGCTTGTAGTAAGTGCTGGCTCCATGACTTTGAACTTGTGACCTTCTGCCCTCTAAGAACAGCAGGGTAGTGGAGAGGAGACTAGTCTTTGAGGCTGTAGAGACTGAAGTTTGAATCTGAGCTCTGCACTTACTGTGTAGACATCAGCAAAAGTCTTGGCCTCCCCCAGCCTCCGTTTTCTCCCTTGTGCCGTCGGGTAATGGTCAACCGGCAGGCCGTGGCAGGATTCCAGGGGGGGATGTGGACAGGTTATGCTCTATGGAGAATGCGTGGCTTGTAAAGGCAGGAGGCGGATTTTTTGGTTTGATGCAAAACGAAATAAAATAAAGCCAAGACAAAAACGAAATCAAAAGCAAGCACCTTATAGGACTATTCCTTCCCATGGTTCCTGGTCATTTGACACATGGTTCCAAGTGTCAAAGTTCCGGAACATTCTCCACTCAGGCCTGTCCACGTTTTCTCTGCCCCCCACCTGCTGCCACCTCCTGGCCGGCCAGAGGTAACTGCACAGCATGGGGGGCGGGGTCTGTCTTTAGGCCTCCCCTGCAGCCCCTGACAGGCCGTCCTGCTCTTTGGTGTCTCCAGATCCCTGGAGACTCGGAGGACCAGGCAGCCTGGAGCCTCTGGCTCACTGTGTACCCTGCACCAGCCACCTTTCTCTCTGGGCCTCAGTTTCCCAATCTGCAAGATGAGGGGGCTGGCTTCAGTGAGCTCTAATGGGCACATGCTGCTCCGAGATTCCTGTTCTAAATGGTGTTTGTTGGGAGGGGGGAGGGGTGCACTGTCAGGGGACATGGAAAGAGTCTGCCTGCTTCGTACAGACACCATATTAATTATGCCTCATGTTTCTTGGTCACTCAGTATGTACCCACCACTGTGCTCAAAATGTACATCCTTTGTCTTAATTTAACCCTCATGACAGCTCCAAGGGGTAGGTGTTCGTTTTAGGGAAGTGAGGCTGAGAGACAAGTGACCTATTCGGCATCATATGGGAATTAGTGGCAGGGTTGTCATCATATGGGAATTGGTGGCAGGGCTGTGATCATATGGGAATTAGTGGCAGGGTTGTCATCATATGGGAATTAGTGGCGGGGCTGTGATTTGACAGGTGTGCTCATTCTCCAGGTCCAAACCTGTAACCACTTCTCTCTACTGCTTACCCTGCCTCCCTCGTCCCGGGCGGCACTCCGGGGAGGATAAACAGTGACACCTGGGCCCCTCCAAGCCCCGAGGTGGGAAAGGGCGGGAGCATGCTGGAAAGCAGGGCTGTCTTTCAGGTGTGCCCGCTGCGTCAGGGAGTTTGATGGACCTGAAGTCAATGATTGAGGAGGTGACGGGAATGGACGCCCTCAAGAACTATGGCTTCTACGGCTGTTACTGCGGCTGGGGCGGTCGAGGGTCCCCCAAGGATGGTACCGACTGGTGAGCTGATTATCATGACTGCCCTTTACGCTCCAGGCTCTGCGCCCACATTAACTCCTCTCATTCCATGTCGATTCTGCAATATGGATATTAAACACCATTTTATAGATAAGAAAACTGAGTCTCGGAGAGATTAACTGACTTGTCCAAGATACATCTAGTAACTCTCCAAATCTCAGTGGCCTAAGTTATCAGATGGTCTATTGCTACATCACAAACCATTCAGAAAGGTAGTGGCTTAATTCGATGATGAGCATCGGTTTTGCTAAGCGTCTGCCATTGGGGCAGGGCTCGGTGGGACGGCTTGTCTCTGCTCCGCCGGCTGCAGCTCGGGCGCCTCGGTGGGGGCCGGATGCCCACTGTCCACATGATGCTGGACAGCTGGCACGTTGCTGGCTGGGCGCTCGGTTCCTCTCACTCAGGCCTCCCAGATTGTTTGGACTCCCTCACAGCACGTGACGCTTGGGTTCCAGGAGTAAGTATCCCAAGACTGCAAGACAAAGGAGGTAGCATTTTTATGGCTGAGCCTCAGGAATGTACGGTGGTCCTTCCAGTACACCCCTGGTTGACACAGTCATAATGGCTTTAAGAGGGAGGGGACCTAGTTTTCACATCTCGATTAGGAAGTGTCAAAGTTCCGGAACATGTCAGATGGGAGAGATTGTTCTTTGGAAAATGCACCCTGCTGGGCATGTGTGACGGAATGGGGCACTTAAGCAAATGGATGGCAAATGGTCGGAGGCAAATTTGTCACTGCTGGAGTGGAGTTTACAGACACACAGGACAGGGAGCTAGAATGATCTATGGTGGTGGGTTAGACTTGGAGACATCAGTATGAACTCCTGTTTACCTTAATGTAGATACAGATGGTTACATATAGAAATATGTATGTGTGTGTGTGTATGTGTGTGTGTGTGTGTGTGTGTGTGTGTGTGTATATATATATATATATATATATATATATATATATATATTTTTTTTTTTTTTACTCTGTCAGTTGAGAGGACCTAAAAGAAACCACCCCTCAGTAGCAATAAGCAACACCTAGTGCCCAGATCTGGTTTCTAATACCACACCATTGTCCAAGGAACCGAGGCTCCTTGAGAAATGGCTGATACTAGGACTAGCCCAGGAAATATGCAAGATGAGCCTGGAGCTTCTCATATCAGAAAGTAAGGATGTGCTCAAAAAACAACAACACAGACCCCAGACAGACCCCGTTGACAGAGATACGTCAAAGAGCACAGGAGACAACTGAAGAGCTCCCAGTGGCCAACGCGGGGACAATTTGAACAAAATGTAAATACATACCATGAGAAAAACGTCAGAGAAATCCCAATAGTAGGGCATCCTGCAAAATACCTGACCAGTACTCCTTAAAACTGTCAAGATCCTCGAAAACAAGGGAAGTGTGAGAAACCACCGTGGCCAAGAGGAGCCTAAAGAGGCGTGATGACTCGATGTAATGTGGGGTCTGGGGTGTGATCCGGGAACAGAAAAGAGGACCTTAGGTGAAAACTAAGGAGATCTGAGTAAGCTATGAACTTTTTACAACTAATCAATCAATAATGATAAATTATTATTTAGTAATTAGTTAAATTATTTAGTTAATATTGGTTTATTACTTGTAACACGTATCATATATTAATATTGATATCATATATTAATCTTATATTAAGATGTTAATAGGAGAAATAGGGGTAAATGGAAACACTGTGTACAATGTTCTCAACTTTTCTGTAAATCAAAAAGAAAAAATTAATGCAACTTGCTACACCTAACATACTAGAAATTTACTTTTTGATCTTATAACAGTTCAATCAAGCATGTTGATTCTGGGACCCAAGTTCCTCCCGTCTTGTGGCTCTGCTCTCCCCTGTGGCCTCAGAGTCCTTGGCTGGATCATCTTCATCCAGCTGAGAGCTGGAAAAAGAGAGAAAGTGGAGGATAACCTGTGAGATTTTTATGAGTAGGTCTGAAAGTGGTGTGCATCACTTCTGCCCACATTCTCTTGGCTGGAAACTCGTCATGTGACCACATGTGCCTGCAAGGGAGGCTGGGAAATGTAGTCTCACCATGAGCTTAGGAGGAAAAAGCAGGTCAATGAGCTGCTAGCCAATGGCAGGCAGCCCTAGAGCAACGACATATTATTATTAGATTCTTTCTCTGCCAGACCACACCCACCAATGGCCTCTGCTTAAATGACATGCCTCTTCCACTCAGGATCTAAGTGTCTTGCATTGACAGGTGCTGTTGGGTGCATGACCGCTGCTATGGGCTGCTGGAGAATAAAGGCTGCCACATCTGGACACAGTCATACGGATACAGAGTCTCACGGGGCCTGGTCACCTGTGGTAAGGCTGGGGCTTCCCATTCAGGCCACTGGAAGAGCCTGGGTCTCTGCTGGCTCTGAGTTCAGAGGCCCCTAGGGGTCAGCCAGCCTAGATCTTGAGGGAGGGGCAGAGCTGGGGGCAGGAGGGGCAGGAATATTGCAGCTGTATCTGACTCCTTGGAGTGAGTATTTAGTAGGTGCCAAACGCTTTACATGCTTCCTTTTACTTGCTCCCTGAAAATACCCGGTGAGTAGGTTTAGTCCCCCCATTTTACAGACGAGGAAACTGAAACACAGAGGCTTGCAGTACACACATCTAGAATTGGGATTCAAGTTCAGGTCCACCTGAGTTCACAGCTGAGTCTGGGTATGGCGTCTCTATGAGAACGGGGGTTCCTCCAGAGGGGGAGCTGTCTCCACCATCAGACTGGGAACTCAAAAGGGGAGGGGATGTGTCTCCTCCATCAGACTGGGAACTCGCAAGGGGAGGGAATGTGTCTCCTCCATCAGACTGGGAACTCCCAAGGGGAGGGGATGTGTCTCCTCCATCAGACTGGGAACTCGAAAGGGGAGGGGGAGCTGTCTCCACCATCAGACTGGGAACTCGCAAGGGGAGGGAATGTGTCTCCTCCATCAGACTGGGAACTCCCAAGGGGAGGGAATGTGTCTCCTCCATCAGACTGGGAACTCCCAAGGGGAGGGAATGTGTCTCTTCCATCAGACTGGGAACTCCCAAGGGGAGGGAATGTGTCTCCTCCATCAGACTGGGAACTCCCAAGGGGAGGGAATGTGTCTCCTCCATCAGACTGGGAACTCCCAAGGGGAGGGAATGTGTCTCCTCCATCAGACTGGGAGCTCCCTGAGGACAGGAGCTGTGTCTCTCTGGGCGGTGCCCTCGCCCCGGGCAGCAGCTGGGCCTCCTTCCTCAGATCGTACATTTCCCCAGTGTAGATGCAGGTCCTCCCTCCTCACTGAGCGCTCCATCTGAGCAGGAAGGAAACTGGGAGTCTGCTCAGCTTAGAAGCAAGTCCTGACCAAAGGCAGCCTGGGAGGCAGAGTGGGTAGAGTGTACCTGCCCTTCCTCATTGTGCATTTGGCGTCCTGCTTGCAGAGCGCGGATCCTCCTGCCAGATGCAGCTCTGCGCCTGTGACCAGAAGCTCGTCTACTGCCTGAAGAGAAACCTAAGGAGCTACAACCCTGGTTACCGATACTTTCCCAGCATCTTCTGCTCCTAGCGGCCCTCGTGTGCTCCTCCAGACCTCGACTTGCCCCTTCTCCTTCCCCATGGGGCTCACCCACTCTGCTGGGTTCCTGAGAGAGGCTCCCAGGTCTTGCCCCTGGTTCTTTCTTGATGGCCCACTGGGCTTGGTGGAGCCCCACGGTCACCCTTCACCCTCCAGAGAATCCCCAGAGAGTGACTCTGGCCATAGGACTTGGCAAGGGCAAGGTCCCTGGCCTCTGCTTGCGAGATCAGTCCTTCCGGTGCCCGGAGCTCTCTCCTCAGTCGTCCTTGCCTCTGAAGACGGTGCCCCTTCTCCAGGAAGACTTTACAGGGATGCACTGACTTTTTGGTTTCTGCCACCCTCTTGAGAATTTTACTCAAGGAGAGGTGAAATTGACTTCATAAATCTGACAGTGAGATATTAAACAAAATTTATCCTCCAGACTAATAAAAACCATGCTGATATTCTCCTCTGTGGCGGGGGACCGCCCATGTCTCTTTCTCTGCCACGACCCCCAAAGTTAACCACCTTCTCTCAGAGACGGAGGAGCAGACTGGCAGACAGAAGGGGTTCGGAGATGATTGTCAAGTCTTCTCTGGGGCTCAGCTCCTTAAATCTTGGGGGTCTTCTGGAGCTAAGCATGGAGTCTCATTGTCCCCTGAGTGGGTGGGAAGAAGATGATTGACAATTATGCCAGCTTGGGCTTTATTTAGGCCACAGAGGACCACCTTCAAATTCCAGCTTGGCTCCTCCAGCTGGGAAGCCTACCATTTCTGAACCGCTTTGACATTGTCTTTTTTTTAAAAAAATGTTTTTTTATTGATTGATTTATTTCTTTTAGAGAGAGACATCCATGTGAGAGAGAAACATCAATCAGTTGCCTCCTGTATGCACCCCGGCCAGGTACCAAGCCCACAACCTGGGCACAAGCCCTGACCAGGAATTGAACTGGTAACCTTTTGGTGCACGGGACGGCACTCAACCAACCGAGCCACATTGTCCAGGGCTCTGGCCTTGTTTTTATAAAAAGAAACTGGAATGTCTCTTGCCCTGTAAGTCAGGAACCCTAAGCCACCTTGATGCTGATGCCGGGTTGCTGAGGTTCTGGGATTTCACAGAACAGAACATTTTTAAAAATAGGGTTCAGCTATGGGGTTTATTTTTACCAAGTAAGGACATTAAAAAACCCAGCTCATCTAGTAATTTGTAAAAGAATACCAAGACAGCAGGACGAAAGGACGTATTTTAAAACAAAGGAGAGTCCTGTCCAAGAAAAGCCCTTTGGCTTCCTTCCACCAACAAACCCCAAAATAACCACATGATAAATGGGATCTATATTTAAAAACCTCCAGTGTTACACATTTTTCAAAATAAAATTTGATTTTTTTATTACCCTGAATGTATTGGTGTTTTAGAAAAGTTTGATACGGACTCATGTCTATATTTGACAATATAACACAGAGTGGGGCTCAAATGTCCAATTTGCTCATGAAATTTTTTTGATCAAAGCCATTTCCCAAATCCATTTTTAAACAAGCATGTGGAGAAAATGGGGTGTTAATGCCATTTCTCTTCAAGTGCAATATTCTGGATGATGGAGAAGAGACCCGCCCAGGCTGCTCCCTTCCCTTCAGGGTCAGGTGGCAGGCAAGGCGATGTCTTGCTGGTAAGTTCTGCAGGAAGGGACTGTAAACAGGCCCTTCTCCTTGGGACATCCCACCTCAGAGACCCAGTATTCACACAGGTGCCAACAGGCATTTGTGGACGAAGGATGCTGTGAGATTATGAAAGCAACATTACAAGCTGGAAGGGTCCATGGAGAACCTTCATTTACCTACAAGGACATGGAGGCTCAGAGAGGTTAGGAGACTTTTCCAAAGTCACACAGCACATCGACAACAGATGCTGGTTCTAAACCCTGGGCTCTGCCCACTTTCCCACTGTCTTCACCTCCAGCCCACACAGAGAGAAATAGCAGCTGGAGTGGGTCAGGGACTCAGCAGCCCCTGGATTCCACCTGAGAACCGGCTCTGTTTCTTCTCGGCCCTATCCGCCTCCTGGGATTCCAGAGGCTGTCCTTGGGTGGTTAGTCTGGCTGGGGTTCCAGGCTTCCTCTTCCGTGGAGGGGACCCCACTGCTGTCCTCCAGTCCACCGCCTTGGATCCACCCTCACGGCCGTGAACAGCTCTGGGGAAATGTTGAAAAACAAGGCATTGCTGGAGCTTGGGAAGAGGCAGTCCCCTTGACTGTTTCATTTGACTATCTGTTGGCTGGCAAGAGAACCATCAGGAAGGTCTTCTCTCTCAAAATTGCATGGCCCTCCTTTCAAAGGAGACCCTAACCAGGCCATAAATGCCCCCCTGGGTAGAGCTTTGTATACATGTAGGCAGACAGCGCAGGTACATAGACACTCAACAGACAGGGGGCCTTAAAAATACAGGCCATTCACTGGCGTTGAAACGGATCCTGCCAGATGGCCTCCTTAGCTTCTCTTGTTGGAGGCTTGGAGGTGCTGAAAGGCTGATGGGGGTTCCAGGCTGTCCTCAGGTGTTCCCCAGTTCCCTGCCCTGCCGCTTGGGCTATAAGAGCTCAGGCAGCAGCACCAGCACAAAAGAAATAGCCTCGCACAGACTTTTACTGGCTCCCATAATCATGGCAAGTCAAATCACTGTTTAAAAATTCCCTTATTATCTGCATAGGTATCTGCAGTAGTTCTGCTGCTCTGATCACACTCTGTTTGATACAGTCTGCTCCCCGGTTCCCACCAGCATGCTGGCCACATAGCAGGTGCTCCGCAAATATTTGTTGAGTGACTGAGTGATTGAATGAACAAATGAACAGTCCCTGCCCTCAAAGAGTTCACAGATCAGTCTGGGAATAGGAACTGAGGAGCTGAGCAGGCAATACAGGGGTCGTGGCACTTTGACCTCTCTGGTGGGGGGTTCTGGACAAGCGCTGAGCTCACCCTTCGGCCTCCCAGTCACGGATGTCTCCCTGGTCTGGGATTGTACTGGGTGAGGGGATGGGTGCCCCATTATACCGCCATGCTAGGAGGTGTCCTCAGGGGACCAGGGGACATCATAGCTCAGTGCCCTGATGTCCAGAAGGGGTGTGGACTTCCTACATGTCTTGCTCCTGAAAACGAGGTTCCAGCCATTATACGTGTCCAGATGCTGCTGCGGACACAAGGACAACTCTGGTCACCTTGCAGATCTGCTTCTGTCACTTGCTCCCGGGACCTGCACCAGCCTGGGAAGGAAACTGGAGTGCTCACTTCTGGTGAGCCAGAGAGATTCATACCACTCACACGCCACCAGGCAGCAAGAGCCTTGCCCAGGAACCTCAAAAATCCTGCCACCTCCTGCAAGCCTCCCAGGATGGTGACAGAATCCCCTTTCCAGCAGAATTCAGAAAGCCCACAACTATGCAACAAGTGAACCCCTAACCGGGGTTTGCTATTATCAGTCAAGGGCCCTCTACCCATCTTTTCTTTCATGCTATCTATTTGCATCACTCTCTTCCTCGAAGGCCTTCAATGGCTCCCCATTGCCTGGTTCTTCAGCCTGACATTTATTATTATTTTTTTTAATCCTCACCTGAGGACACTTTTTGCATTCATAGAGCGAGAGGGAGAGAGGGAGGAAGAGAGAGAGAGAAACATCGATGTGAGAGAGACACATCGACTGGTTGCCACCCACACGACCTCAACCGGGGCCGGGGACAAACTGCAACCGAGGTACGTGCCCTCAGCGGGAACCGAACCCGAGACTCTCCAGACTGTGGGCTGACGCTCTAACTGCTGAGCCAAACCGGCCAGGGCCTCAGCCTGACATTTAACGTCTTCTCCCGGGAGCTGTACTGCCTTTCCAGTTTGATCTCCCAATTATTCCCTACCTCCAAAACCCTCCACTCCTCGGACCTTGCCCTATGCTTTCAGGGCTCTGCCTCAGCTCGTGTGGTGTCTTCCCCTCCGGAATACTCACACCTATCCTTACCCGTGGTCTGCATTTTCCCCTATCAGCAATAATAATAATTAAAGCTAACACGTACGGATTGCCTTTCGTGTGCCAGGGACTTTCAAACAGGGTATCTCATTTAATCGTCTCCAAAACCCGATAGATTAGGCACAATGATCCCCTGTAGTGGGTGAGTAAATTGAATCTGAGCATGTAACCTTGGCCAAGCAATCAGAGAAAGGCAGAGCTGGGATTTGGACCTGGCACTGTGCAAACCCAGAGCCTGGGTACTCCCTGCCTTGCTGGCCTCGGGGCCTGGCACGGAGCGCTCAGGACACGTCCAGTCAGTCAGACGCCGCGCACCGCTGCCCCATTTGCCTCCACGGTGCTGCCTTAGATGCCCAGAGAGCAGGGGTCACGTCTTCTTGGGAACCACAGCCAGGAGTCAACATTTAGGAACTCAATACAGAAAACCTGGTTGGAGGGGAGCCTGGTCAGCGAAACTGCGCTGGCTCAGTGAAAACAGATGGCCGTAGCCGTGACCCCGAGGCCCTGCAGTGTTTCGGGTGCCCTTGAGCCCTACGAGAAGCACAGAATTAAACCCTCACTAGCTGTACACATTCTGTACCCAAACCATCCAAATAGCTCCTGCACACTCCGCGGGGTTAGCATTCTATGACTCAGAGTTTTGGGGTAACTAGAAGTACTGGGAGCTGGACACCGGGCACATGTCCTGAGTGACCTTGGGCAGATCCCTGACCCTTCCTGACCCCAGCTTTCCCCCTTTCCAGGCGCAGGTGGATCAATCATTCTAACTGTAGCTCTGGTCCGTTCGTGGACCATGGAACCAGTTGAGAGGGTTGTAACTGGCGTGTGCGCATGCGTGTGCATGCTGATTCAGCACAGGTGGTCAAGTGCTGAGTCAGCAGATTGTGTTTCTCTTGTGGGTGTGCACGTGGGCCCAGCTGTACATTCTATGGCATTCTGTGACCTGCCATCAAAAGGGTTTGAGGAACCCTTGCTGGCAGGACCTCTCGGGGCCTGCCTGGCTCTGACGTTGTGGGTGTCTCAGGGGCATCCATGTCTTAGCTTCGTTATTCAAACTCCAAAGGCTGCCCCGGGGCTTGATGCTCCTGGACTCCCTCAGCCTTCTCTTCAAACATTATCTGATCGGAACTGGCCTCTGGCCGCGGCTCTCCAAGCCTGTGATGGCATCGGTCCCTAAATATTCAATAACCACCCAGCACAGGAAGTGGACACCGGTGTTTGGCTCCTCACTGGGCGACAGAGCCAAGCCGCTGAGCCTCATCACGGGGAACCAGCGTTTAAGGGCTTTGGAGTCAGGCACAGGCTCACACGGCGACTCCGCGTATTTCCTTGCCGTGTAACTTCAAGGCCTGTGATTTCAATTCTCTAAGCCTCAGTTTCCTCAGCTGTCAAACGGGCTAATAACACCTTCCTCACTAGGTTGTTGGAAATATTTAATGATACGACACGCACAAATTACCCACTGCAGTGCCTGGCATACAGTAGGCACGCAATAAATGATACCTGTCATGGGAGAGAACCACCAAACCCAAGCCCGAGGGTTTTGACTCCAGTTAGCCCTAAACACAAGCCCTGAGGGTCAAGGGCAGCGTCCAGGGCAGAAAGTGGTCCCCCTTCTCCTAGTCTTCCCAGGCTGCCCGGTGCAGCACTGACCCACTGGATGTGGCCGCGGGGGACACTGTGGTCGTAGCGGTCCTATTTGGGGAGCATTGGCAAGCTCTCAGGAGGGAGCAGCAGCACCTGCTGGGAGACCCAGACTGAGCCCAGAGCAAGCAGGTGCTCAGCCTGTCCAGAGGCCACGCATTTCTGACCTCCAGCTGTTGTCTGTGCTGTGCCCTGAGCCTGGAAGGCCCATCCAAGGACTCCGCCAGCTAAATCCCTCCCATCTGCCTGGCTGAAATGCTGCCTCCAGGTGGCATCTGTCCCAGGTGACAGCTTCCCCAGCAGAGGTCATTGTCCCTCTTCTGGGCTCCCAGCGAGTACCCATCATTTGTCCACTCAAATACGCACCAATTAGTCCTTCAACACACAGTGATGGGGCAGCTGGGGGTGCCAGGCCTGGCGAGGCTCTGGGGACACAGATCAGGCAATAACCACAACATGGACATGTCTCTCTCAAGAAGCTCAGTCTGGGGAAGGAGACAGACACAACGAGACAAGCGCTCCACAGCGTGGTGAGAATGGGAAGTCTGATAAACGAGTTTGGGGTTGAAACAGGAAGCTACAGCCCAAGCAGGAAGGTGGTGGGCTGATGCTGCGGGCCAGCCCCCCCACCCAGATTCTCCTGGGGTCTGTGGTGCGCCGTGTACCCCCTCTCCATCACGGCAAGCAAAGGGCACGTGTGCTGCGCATAAAGGACCCGGTCACGCGTCTCAGGCCCCATCCGCAAACACAGGGGACCTCCTGACCCCAGCTCAGAGACCACAGCTTCCCAGCATCACAGGGGACCTCCGGACCCCAGCTCAGAGACCACAGCTTCCCAGCATCATGTACATTCTCCATGGGGACGGAAAGGGTTAGGAATTTAGTCCCAGTGGAGAGGGGAGATGGAACCTGATACATTCTGAGGATGCCCTGGGACGGCCAGGTGGATGGGCTGCTCCGGAACGACGGGCTATTAAACACGAATCCCCAAGCTGGATCGGAACCTCTGGTCTGGGGACCAGAAATCTGTCAACAAGCCCCGTGGGTGATGCAGACAGCCCTCAAGTGCGGGGACACTGGGAGGCTGTATGGGTCACAGAAGGTGATATATTCACTGGTACAGCCCAGTGACATCCATAGGGGCTGGACAACCGGTGGTCCTTGTCCTCATTTTTCACATCTCAAAGTTTGGGAGGGTGCACCCAGGGGGAGGAGTGAGAGGTGTGTCCTAATAAATACAAAATTATACATCCCCATCCTCATCCGCCGAGCATAGGTACATTTTGTAACTTTCTCTTTTAATTAAAAAATGTATTTAGACCATTTTTTACATTTTATGATAGAACATTTTCTTAAACCGTGTCATTCACCTGTCTGCCTTTTAAACCGAGCCCTGCTCTTGTGACTGCCGAACTCGCCACCAAGTTCAGCTCTTTCTTTGCCTGGGCCGGTCCTTGGGTCTTGTCCTCTTGGTAAGCCCGTTTACAGAGAACCCCCTACCCTGGACAGCTCACCTTCCCCGGGTAGCGTCCTGTGAGCTGGTTAGCCAGCACCCCCCTGCACTCATGACGTTCCCTCTTACTAACTCTCCATCCACTGAGCCCCACCTGCCCTTGGCCATGAGCCCTCACTGCGCCTGCTGGGTGTGGAATTGAGCCCTGTTCCCTGCTGAGGTCTCTTTCTCGCTATTGCAATCATTCCTGGTTAGACTCTGCCTTTCCTGCTTAAGCTACTGAACAGCTCCAGTTTTCTTTAAGTTAGTTATGTGCTCGAGACCCAGGTAGAATCTAGTTCATCGCTCGGCCCCAGACCTCTCACCCGGGCCCCTACGCGTGCACCTGCGAAGCCGTTGTCTTCACTCGTGAGTGACGGCTCAGGACCCACTGAGAGCCCGATCCCCGAGCCTGCGCCCTGGGTGAATGTCCGCAGCAGCGCGGTGAGGACAGGCTTTGATTTCAAAGGTGCTGAGGACGCTCTGGAAGCTAGGTTAGAGCCCTAGACATCTGTGTTTGTAGGAGGCCAGTCTCTGGAACAGTGGCCGGGTTCGAGTCTCCAGTATCTCTGTTCAGAGTACAGGCACGTTGATTAAGAACAAAGGAGCTCTCAGTCCACTGGGAACCCCAACCCCCGATGACTATCTGCTCTGCCAAGGCCGTCTGCTTCCTGTCTTGGTGCTGTGACTTCACTAAGGATAATATGGAACATCAGTGCTCTCTTTGGGAAACTTGAGATGTCCCCGAACTGGGTCCTCTAAGAACTTTCCTTCCCATGTCCCTCCTTAGCACTTCAGTCTTCCTTTCTGTTCCCCTGAATCCTTCGATAGGACTTCCCTGCAAACCCCTACCTTCTCTGTCCCTCTGTCCACCCTGTCAGACCTTTCCCCTGCCCCCTCCAGCCCCCTGGTCACTTGCATATGCAATCCTCTGCCCCCCATCAGGGACCCCCCAAAGCTACTGAGGCTGAAGAAGAAAAAGGTGCATTGGAAACAGACTGGAATGTTTGCCCATTCAGGTGGGTTTGGAGACATCCAGGCGGCCACTTGATGTCCTCTTGCCTCCGGCCCCAAATGCAGTCCCCAGACTTCTTAAGATTACACATGGGACGTATGAACGTCTTTACCTACGAAAGTCTTAAAAGTCTCCAACAAATATTGTAAGAAGCATTAGTCCTCATGTTGAATAAGAAACCTCGACTTGTCCCACCTTCCAGAAACACAATTCTAATAAAAAAAAAAAAAAAAAGTGAAAATGAAGCAAAGGGAAGAGTTTACTGCTGTCTGCCTGACTCATGGCAGAAATTTTAGAACGAAAGCTGTAAGCTCGCTATGCGTGTGTTGGTGCGTTTATGCATGTTATGTGTTATGTGATACTTTCCTCTTCTAGAAGGCATCACCAAATTTATTTATAAAGTCCCTTCAAGGAGTTCTAGTCAAATGGGCTTAGAGATAAACAAGCACTTATATCAATTAAATTCCTGAGACTCCCAGAAATGCAGAGACTGACCCAAATGTTTTCGACTTCGTGTGAGTTGAGAACATTTTTGGTAAATCTGATTAGTTAAATGTTTTCGGTTTAATAAAAACAGCTCTGGCTTCTGAGTAATCAGCATTAAGTGTAAAGCAAGCATACATTTTAATTTTATTTGGGTTTGCTAGTTCAATAAGCTAATATCATATCTAGATGTAATGTCTAGAGGTAGTTCTAATATTATTCCTAGATGTAATAGAAGATTATATTATAGTCAAGATTATAAAACCATAAATTCAACCTAAAATCAAATGTACAAGTAAATATGCAATACAAATAAATGGCTGGATATCCATTGCTCCATGCTTATTGTACACAGCAGTAAAACAGAAACGTCCGTGTGCCTGTTTTTAGGTTTTGGGTGTTTTTGTTTGCTTGTTTTCTGCTTTGCTAAGACTGCCTAACTTGCATGGGCTGTAAAAAGAGCTTTCAGGAAAATAACTGGAGGGTAAACTTTATTATATTTCTGCCTAAAAAAGTTTTCAAAGTCATTTTGGTAACTTGCGACCTTAGACCTATGCTAGGTTAAATTAAGTAATAGATATTCATTAAATGTCTAGATGATGTATAAGTAAGATAAATCACTGAAACACTAATGAACATAATTTTAAGTACATATACTTTTGGCTTCTTATTTTCATGTAGTATAGAGAAGCTAAGTTTACTTGGGTCTGTTAATAAACGTATTCTTTTTGAGACACTGGAAAATTATAGTATGAGAAATATATGTCTCTAGAAATTGTGAGGTACAGTCATAAAATTTGCTAGTCTGCTCAGAATGCTGGCATGTGACATAGTTCACAATTCTCTACTTTTTAGTTTTCTCTGTAAAGCAAAGATTATTAATAGTTAAAAATTATGTTCAACCTGGCTGGTGTGGCCCAGTGGATTGAGCATCAACTCATGCACCATGAGGTCACTGGTTCAATTCCTGGCCAGGGCACCTGCCCGGGTTGCAGGCTTGACCCCCAGTAGGGGGCGTCAGGAGGCAGCTGATCGATGTTTCTATCTCCCTCTCCCTTCCTCTCTAAAAAAAGCAATTAAAAATATATTTTAAAAAAATAAGTGAAAAAGTGTATATGAGGGAATTAGGATGTGGTTTTAATATGGAACAGTATATAAGGTATGAAGGGTGTGTTCTTGTTAAGGAAAAAGAGTAATTTTGTCCTAAAGTAAGGTGATAGGTCGTTCCAGAATGAGACAGAGAAAAAAGATAGGACAAAACCTGAGATACAGAAAGTTGTAGGTTTGCAGAATAGGCGTTTCATGTGCGGTCCAGCTGCCTAAGATCGAATAGATTTATTTATAAGTTCTTTTAAAAATTAACTTTGATATCAAAAGTACACTGATGCCAAACTAGAATTTGGTTTTCTGTCCAAACAACCACGTTTTCTGGATTATTTGTCTGCTGTTCATAGGGGATTGTAAAAGATAATCAGCCTAGGAACCAAGATTTTCTTATCAGAATTATCCCCTGCACATTATGTTAACCTTTATCATGTCCCTGGTTAAGAGAACCCAGAGTTCTTACATGTAAAAGGTCTAAGGTTTTTTACATTGTTGACAATCTAGACTTCCCAAAATGAAATCTTCTTATTCTTTTTTTTAAATCCTCACCCCAGGATATTTTTCCATTTATCTGCAGATAGAGTGGGAGGGAGGGAGAGGAAGAAAGAGGGAGAGAGAGAGAAACATCGGCGTGAGAGAGATTCATCGACTGGCTGCCTCCCACACGACCCCAACCAGCGCCAGGGACGAACTGCAACCGAGGTACATGCCCTTGACAGGAATCGAACCCGCGACTCTTTGGTCCGCAGGCCGACGCTCTACCGCTGAGCCAAACCGGCCAGGGGGAAATCTTCTTATTCTTGAGATTTCCCAGAGGACCCCCACCCAAAGGAGAGCTGTTGTAAATAATTAGGTTTATTTGATATGTTAAGTTGCATGGAAAGGATTGTCAAACAAGAAAAGATACTTAACCTTCATTAGGTTATATTTGTATGTGTAAAGTGTTATTTCAGAAATTGTGTCAATTCCTAGAAACTGGCCAGTGTCCTTGCTGACCATGGCACGTCCTGATTCAATGTTATCAGTCGTATTTCCAGTTATTATTTTTAAATGTTGTGTGCCACCGAAATAGCCAATTTTGGGGGTCAAATGAACTTGTACCAGATATTTAACCACAACCATTTGACTCTTCTTTATGTTGTTTTACTCTGATTCTTCTCTGAGAGCACTTGCCAGCAGCTACAGGCTGGAATCCTTCGCGATGGAGCCGATTCTAAACGAAGGTTAGCGCGCAGATGTGTCAGAGGACACTCCCCGAAATGAACACTTTGGAAGGGATGGAATGGCGCAGGGTCGGGCCGAGGGGGAGACTGGGTCACTCACACCACGGGACTGAGGCGGGATCTTCACAGCCAGTGGAGAGACTGGCGGCTTGTGAACCTGCTAACCCGACATCAAGCAGAACAAGAATGAATTACATGGGACTGACTGGTGAGGGGTGATTATGATTTTTGTTTGCAACAAGGCTGGTTATTTATTTATTTTAATTTTTTTTTCTTTATTGATCTCCAGAGAGAGAGGAAGGGAGAGGTAGAGAGAGCGAGAAACATCGATGAGAGAACATTGATTGGCTGCCTCCTGCATGCCCCCCATGGAAGCTAAGCCAGGAACTCATTCCCAGACTTTGCCCTCAGTTTGTATAGATCTGAATGACTTCTCTTCCCAAGGTCCCCAAGGTACCCTCATTTCCTGGGCTTTCCAGGAAGTGACCTTCCCCACTCACCTGTGAGGCTGGGAGCCCCGGGAGCCAGGTCCCAAACCAGTTTTTCCAAGAGGGTTTTGTAAACATTGGCTCCATGAAGTCACCCTTAGTTCCTTGAAACTGTCTCGTCACCCCTGAATCCATGCACACTGTCCCCAACACCACATTGCAGTCGAAGCCGCGGTCCCACAGCGGGTGCTCCCCGGTGTGTCCTGGTGCACGGAGAGCAACGTTATCACCATGAAAATAAGAATACTCAGGAGGAGTTTCTGAGTGTTGGAAGAATCAGGTAAGGAGAAAACATAAATGTTTCATATCTGTTTTTAAAAGTGTAGTTTACTGCCCTGGCCAGTTTGGCTCAGCGGTTGGAGCGTCGGCCTGCGGACCAGAGAGTCCCAGGTTCGGTTCCCGCTAAGGGCATGTACTTTGGTTGCAGTTTGTCCCTGGCCCCTGTTGGGGTTGTGTGGGTGGCAGCCAGTCGAAGTGTCTCTCTCACATCGACGTTTCTCTCTCTCTTTCTCTCTCTTCCCTCCTCTCTCCCTCCGACTCTATCTGAGGATAAATGCAAAAATGTCCTCGGGTGAGGATTAAAAAAAAGTGTAGTTTACTAAAGTTTTATAAGCACAGATATCTTGAGAGATAAGGAAAAGGGTTCCTTATACCTGGAAAATAGAATATTAAAAAACCAGCCATGCCCAGCTGGTGTGGCTCAGTGGTTGAGCATCAACTCTTGCACCAAGAGGTCGCTGGTTCGATTCCCGGTCAGGGCACATGCCCAGGTTGTGGGCCCAATCCCCAGTGGGGGGCATGCAGGAGGCAGCCAGTCGATGTTCTCTCTCATCGATGTTTCTCTCTCTCTCTCCCTCTCCTTTCCTCTCTCTCTAAAATCAATAAAGAAAAAATAAATAAAAACAAACAAATAAAAAAACAAGAACAAAAAGCCTAGGTGGTCAATGACCATTCTTGTAGCCTTTAAATAATCTATTGAGATCAGAGTCTTATTTTGAAAACAGGAATAACTTTTCTTTCGTTATCTTTGACCAAAATAGGAGGCGACTGCAGAAAGAAACTGGGGTGTCAATGGAAAACCAGAGAGCACCTTGTGGGTTCTCCAATATCTGGCTACAATGCTCCAAATTAAAGTTTCTAATCATTCTCCCGCCTTCTTTTTTTTTTTTTTTTATCCTCACCTGAAGACATTTTTCCATTTTTGTTCAGATAGAGTGGAAGGGAGAGAGAGAGAGAGAAACATCGACGTGAAAGGGACACATCGAGTGGCTGCCTCCCGCACGACCAACCAGGGCCGGGGACAAATTGCAACCGAGGTACGTGCCCTTAGCGGGAACAGAACCCGGGTCTCTCTGGACCGCAGGCCGACGCTCTAACCGCTGAGCCAAACTGGCCAGGGCTCTCCCGCCTTCTTGTGTCGGCCTCGCTGAGCACGACAGCGCCCTCCTCCAGAGGCCCAGCTGCAGAAGCTGCGCGACTTGCTATCAGCTTCCGAGAAATCTCCATGAAAGATCACGCGTGGGCAACCTTCACGCCTGCCGGTGTGCGGGCCGCCCAGGAAGTTCACCGGAACACCCGTGCCACCACTGGAAACGCAGACACAGACCAGGAGACGTGCTGGCTTGCTGTCCTCAGTCTGTCCTCGGACGATGCTTACAGCCCAACAGCTAGAAAGCTTCTCGGGGCGCTGCCCCCTGGACTCAGAAACGGGGTTTCCAACTACTAATGTCTGTTTTTCTTTTCTTTTCATAGAAACTCCCCCATTAAATGGTTGACTGCTGCACCACCCAGCAAATATCCTTTACAACCGAGTCTCAACACGTGGGTTAGCGGATCCTTAAGGAACAAAAGGCAACCACATGAGAAGGGACGTACATTGTGCAGAGGAAAGAATGTCCCTTCTTTCTAAGGGACATTTCTTTCTAATAGGTCAGGCTCCTCTAAGACCTATTTTTGACTAGGCCTCGTCCGCAAGAGCAGGAATCCTGTCATGTTGGTTTAGCCAGAACCCCCACCCTGGATATCTGATCCCCATCAATACCTGATCAAATGCTTCGCCGCCTCCCCCCCAGATGGTGTCTGATGGCCATGGCCTGCCTTCAGCAGGAATCCTGTCGAGTTGGTTCAGCCAGCATCCCCTCTGACCCCGGATGTATCCTCTCAGCAATTTTCCATCCACCTACCCCGGCCTGCTCCTTGGCTGTAAATCCCCACGAGTCCCTGCTGTATTCGGAACCGAGCCCCGTCCCACATGAGGTCTCTCTTCCTCTGTTGCAATCGCTCCTGGTTACAGTCTGCTTTTGCTGCTTTAGCTACTGCCCAGCTCTAGCTTTCCTTTGACCTCATCCTTTTCGGAAAGATTCCTGGTCATCGTGCTGATGTCTCCGCACTGCCCTTCCCGGGCTACCTCCGCCGCCCCACTGCCGCTCCAGCAGGGAGCCGGGAGAAGGGGAGGCGGAGTGTATGGGAAGAAAAGTCACATCTCAAACTCACCAACCCATTCGTTTCAGAATGACAGGTTCTAGAAATTGGCCAACTCCTTTATCAAGTCTGAGAAACCCTGAGGAGAGCATCGAAAAGTGTTTATGTAGTTGCCACGTCTAAAACTCTGAGTCATCGATTCTAAACAGCTGACTTAAACAATCCGGAAGGTTGCACAATTGCTTTCCTAAGTCGAAGCTGCTGGACGCCGAGATTACTCACGTTTCATCAGGTTTCAAATAAACTGGCTGGTTGTAAACCTGGAACCTACTATTATCTTCTCTGAGGATCTCTTTATCTCGGACCGTGTGCTATCACGTTGAACAGCCAGTCCAACTTCAAACGCGTCTCAGCTTGCAGACTTTCTTCCTATGTAGAGCATCCCAGACCTTTAAATAGTGTATGCATTTCAAAGGGTTTTTCTATCCATGATCCAATACAGCCTCAACACATCCCATGGTACAGAGTGGGGACACGAGAGACAGCAAGGTATGTTGCTTAAGGTGACATATAAGTTAGTGGTGCCAGGACCCGAACCAGGTTCTCAGATCCTGAAGTTTGGGGCAGTCTCCCCAGCCTGAAATGATTCCATAGAGCAGCCTTAGAGTATCTCATGGGAACGGGGACATCCTGAGGACTGGGATGGGGACTCCTTTATGACCCGCACTGCTGTGCCTGGTGCCTGACACGATGGAGCAGATCCCAAGGTGGACGGTGTCCTCACACGTTCCACTGATCCTCGTATGAACCGTGAGGGAAGTACCACGAACTCCCCATTCTGTGTGTGAAGAGACTGAGGCACAGAGAGGTCAGGAGTTTGCTCCAGGAGCCACAGCAGCACAAAAGGGTATGAACCCCAGAGCCCACCCTCATTGCCCAGGGCAGTGTGCTGCATCGATGCGGCTGCCCCTGCTTCAGATGACGCCCAGGCAACGTTTCACCTGCCTGCTGTCCCAGGAGGGGAGACTACCGGTCGGTGGCAACCACAGGCTGCCCCGGGCCCTCCAAGCCACAGTGATGGCCATGGATGAGGCAGCTGAGGACGGGCCACTTCCCGTGGCCTGCTTGATCATGTCACAGAGCTCTAACCAGCTGGCACGGGTGAGGGCGAGCCCTGCGGGGAAGGAAGAAATCAACACAGTGACGCTGGTGCTGCTGCGGCTGATAACATTCTTTCAACAGCCAGAACGGCCCCAACAACAGCTGCTCGGTGATGCACGGGCTGGTCGCTACATGCCAGACAGGCTGCTAAGTGATTTCCAGAGGTCTGTCCTCATCTCTCCCAATACCTGGTGAAGGCAGTATTGTCACCTCCACTTTATAGGGAAAGAAACTGGGCTCAGAGGGGTTCAGTAACATTCCCAAGATCCCGCCCCCAGGAGTCACGAGGCCCCAGAGCTGGCACCCCTGGTGTGGGGGACTCTGAGCCCACACTCTTGACTGCTATGCTACAGCATTTCTCTCACCAGCCTTTCATGTGATACATTTCTCCCATAGAGTCAAGATGGATACCTTGTTGCTTATCTTTTTTCTTTTTTTAATCCTCACCCAGGACATTTTCATTGATTGTTAGAGAGCGGAAGGGGGAGAGAGAGAGAGAAATATGGATGTGAGAGAGAAACACTAATCTCTTGCCTCCTGAACACACCCGGACTGGGACCGGGGACCGAACCCGCAACCGAGGCACATGCCCTGACTGGGAATTGAACCCAGGACCTTTTGGTGTACGGGACGATGACACCAGCCAGGGCTACTGCTGCTCATCTTGCTTTACAGAATTTCCCATGTAACATGAGCTTTTTCATCTTGGGCACTTTGGTGTGAGTGGGGAATTGCGGGCCCGTGTTGGTGAGGTAAAACTTTTCCTCTACTCTTTCAGGTGAGTGAATGAGGGCCTGTGAATTAAACTAACAAAGGACAGACACAGAGTTCACAGCAGTGAAACTCAAAGAAGTGGTTAGACTCAGGGGCTAGCTACCTTTTTAGTAAAAAAGAAGGTTTAGATTTCAAGGGACAATACATTGTGGGGAAATGACTAGGAAATATAGGAAGACACTAATGGAAGATAAGGGCTATTTCAGTAAAGTGTTTATGCAAATTCATCTTGATGTTGATGCCCCATCTTTGAAGATAAGAGTTGTTCTTCTCTTCCTGGTACAAGGGCAGGGACAGGAGTGTGGGCACCTTCTTCAAAGGGAAATGTAGGCCCTTTGAGGCTGATAAGGGGAGAACAGAGACTACTTTGTGTGTCTGTCAATTCTCAGTTGCCTTCAGCTCAAAATAACTCTGATGCCAAGGTGACACATTTTGGGTGGCACATTCCGATCCCTTGTGAGGCCACAGATCCAAGGAGGGGCAAACAGGTCTAGTGTGGGGTCTCCTGGCTCCCAGCCCACAACTCCTGGAAGCCTGCCCCTTGCCCGGCCATGTTTGTGCTCCCTGAGAGCAGACGTCGCGTTCTCATCCCTGTTCCCCTGGCGTGGGACTTCCCAGAGAACTCAGGCTGCCTCCCGGGTGCCTGCAGACTACATCCAGGTGCAGGTGGTGTCCGCGTGGAGCTCGGCTGCCCCGAGCGTCTCTCGAGCGCTTGCTAGTTCACCCAGCTATTGATGGTGTACCTTCTCTGTCTAATATGAGTTCTATTTTTGTTGCATTTATTTATTTATTTTTATTTTTTTAATCCTCACCCAAGGATATTTTCCATTTATCCTCAGATAGAGTGGAGGGAGGGAGAGAGAGGAAGAAAGAGGGAGAGAGAGAGAAACATCGGCGTGAGAGAAACACACCAACTGGTTGCCTCCTGCACGACCCTGACCAGGGCCGGGGATGAAACGCAACCGAGGTACGTGCCCTTGACTGGAATCGAACCCGAGACTCTTTGGTCTGCAGGCCGATGCTCCAACCGCTGAGCCAAACCGGCCAGGGCTGTTGCATTTATTCTTATGGCCACCTTCTGTCTATGACAAGTGATACTGGTTTTCCCTATACGAGTGATATGTTTCCTTCTTAAATTTATTTAGATTAAGAAAAGCTTTAAAAAAAAGCAAAGTGAAATGTTAACGCAGACCTCAGGACGGCGATGTGTGAAAGGCTGGGGTGTGGGGAGCACCGTCCTCGCGCCCTCCTTCCTGGCCCACGCAGCAGAGGCGGGTCGCCCATCCCTCAGCCCAGTGAGCTCTGCAGGCACAGAGTGAACACGCTCGGTGTCAGCCAGCCGGCCAGCCCCGGGCTGGCCATGGGGACAGATTCTGCCTGCTCTGGAAGCCGGCATAGGACACGTGAGGTACCAGGGCGCAGTGACGGGAGAGGGGCCAGCACCCCTTTGGAATGGGATTCTCAGCCAGAACTGTCAGACTCTCCACAGCGCTTGTTTAAAAGGCAGGTTCGCCCTGGCCGGTTTGGCTCAGCGGTTAGAGCGTCGGCCCGCGGACCCGAGAGTCCCGGGTTCGGTTCCTGCTAAGGGCACGTACCTCGGTTGCAGTTTGTCCCCCACCCTGGGTTTGTCCCCCACCCTGGTTGCGGTCGTGTGGGTGGCAACCAGTCAATGTGTCTCTCTCACGTTGATGTTTCTCTCTCTCTCTTCCTCCCTCTCTCCCTTCCACTCTATCTGAAGATAAATGCAAAAATGTCCTCGGGTGAGGATTAAAAAAAAAAAAAAAAAGGCAGGTTCGTGGAAGCCACCCCAGACCCCGAATCAGCACCTGGGCTGGGGAGGGGCCCCAGGGGATGCAGGCTCGGGTGGCTTTACCTCCAGAGCCCCGCCTCTGCCTCTGCCACTGCCACTGCTGGTGACCTCCTGCGGGACAGTTCTTATCAGAGCCTGCGTCCTCCTCTGTAGGCAGTGAGGTGTAAGTGAGAAAATGAACTGAGGTTCTCAGCACAGGAGTTTCCGATCTCCCTCGCAGGAAACCAGGTGAATTTCTCCCTCTTCCTCCTGCTCAGCGTTTCTCTGACCTGGGGTGTCAGGGCGGGGCACTTCCCGCTGGCTGTCAGACTCCGCTCAGGGCTGCATCCTTGAGTGGAGGGGACAGCTTTGGCTTTGGCCTGCCCCAGCCCAACCTGGCTCCTGGAGGGCACTCCAGAGGAAGCAGCCCTCCTGGAGAATGACCTTCGACCCCACGTCCAAGGCGTCCTGGGAGCAGGGCAGTGCTGGGTGGCGGTGCTGATTTGTGATAGTCACGAGGAAGGAGGCTGGGAGGTGATAAAGCATGTCCCCTTTCAATCTGCACGCCCACCCCTTCCACTCTGTCCCAAACTCCTCCCCAACCGGAAGCGCTCATCAAAAAAGAGGTGAGGGTTTGATCAAACGTTCCTGTGCATGGGACTCATAAACAACCCCAGTCTTGCAAAGAACCTTCCTGGAGAGGCCCCAAGGTACAGAGCAAACAGGAAGGAATCCCTCGGCCGGCCTTCTCAGCTTCAGGATTTCACAAACTGTTTTTTTGTGTTGTTGTTTTTTTAAATGAGGATATTTCTCCATTCATCGTCAAACAGAGTGGGAGGAAGAAAGAGAGAGAGACAGACATCCATGCGAAAGAGACACATCGATTGGTTGCTTCCCGCAGGACCCCGACCAGGGCTGGGGACCGAATGACAACTGAGGTACGTGCCTTGACCAGAACTGAACCGAAGACTCTTTGGTCTGTGGGCCAGCGCTCTAACCACTGAGCCCAACTGGCCAGGGCTCACCAACTGTTTTAAAATCTCTTCTTTAAGTGAAAACAATGAAAAAACAAACAAAAAGCAGAGGATTCTAAGCTAGAAAGGACCAGTCAGACCCTGACTCTGGGTTGTCCAGGCCGCCCCGGGGTCAGGCTGGCTCTCGGCTGACCTCATAGTGAGCAAGGATGCAGGGACCCCAAGTGTAAATGCCCCTCCCCCCTCCAGGGACACTGAGGGGTGGTGGAAGGGACAGGAGCCCCAGCCCCCCAGCACATCGCAGTGAAGGCAGGATGAGTGAGGGGAGCCCGGGTATTGGGAGCAAGATCCAGCTGGAAAAACAGGCAGAGGCGTGGAGAGGCCGTCAGCCGGGCTGGGCCCCCATGATCCCGAGGCGGGACCGGGACCCAGCGGACCTGTGGATTGGGCAGCCAGTGGTGGGAAGGGGCTCTGTGCGGGGGACATGCTCTGGACGCGAGCGCTCTGTTCGAACACCATTATTATTGTCAGTGAGATGATTGCTCACTACCCCTTTACCCAGGTTTTCTGCCTTGCCACGCCCAACCTTACCTCCTGGTCCCTGGGTGTGGCTATTCTCCCCCTAAGGGGCACCCAGGGCTGAGTCACGTACTGTCCTAGTAAAGAGTGTGGGAGGTAGGGTGAGACATGACCCTGGAGACAGAGACCTGTGTTCGAATCCCAGCCCTGCCACTTATTAGCAAGTGAGTCACCCTCAAGTTTCAGTTTCTGTAGCTGGAAAACACAGGTGACAATGCCCCGAGGGGGTGGAGAGCAGTGAGTGGGCATCACAGGTGTTCAATATGAGATGTTCAGTGTCCCCCCCGTCCCTCTCCCGCTGGTGTCCCTCTGCAGAACCTGACCTCAAGGGAACAGGAAGTTCAGGGACCGTGTCCTTCTGTCTGTCTCCTATGTGAGAGATGGGGACAGAGACAGGGTGCCTGTGTCTCTCCTTCCTTTGTGCCTCTTATCCAATCCCAGTGACTGGAAATCAGCCCAGAATGAGAACGCACAGGGTGGGAGGGCCTTGCCTTACGTCGGAGACTCAGTCCTGGCTGCCCTGAGACCCATCGGCCCATCTCTCCTCTCGGTCCAAAGTCTCACGTCTTTACCAACCTGGGATTCATTCATTCATTCATTCATTCATTCATTCATTCATTCAAATTTCTATGTGCTTAGCTCACAGAGGGGACCCCCACAGACACAACCCTGCTCCTGACCCAGCCCTGGGCTGGCCCACTCACACCACTCCTGTCAGCAGTCCCCAGAGACATCGCCCCTGTCCCCTCTTAGAGGTAAATAACTCCTGAGGAATCTAAATACCAAGGTAATCACTGGGGCCCCATGGTCTAGGGTGGCCAGTCCTGGGTGGGAGGGCTGCTGGCTGGTGGTGGTAGGGCTAACTAAACAGAGACACAGCCCTGGCCGGTTTGGCTCAGCGGTTAGAGCGTCACAGGTTTGATTCCGATCAAGGGCACGTAAGTACCTCAGTTGTGGTTTGATCCCCAGTCCTGGTCATGGTCGTGCAGGAGGCAAGCAATCAATCTCTCTCTCTCTCTCTCTCTCTCTCTCTCTCTCTCTCTCTCTCTGTGTGTGTGTGTGTGTGTGTGTGTGTGTGTGTGTGTGTGTGTCTCCCTCCCACTCTATCTGAAGGTAAATGGAAAAATATCCCCGGGTGAGGGTTTAAAAATAAAAAAAGAGACACAGAAAAGACAGGGTTTTCTCTGCTGGACGTGCCATGTCCTAGCTCGAGGTCTGGAGCACGGCTGCCATCGTTGAGCCAGGAGGAACCATCCCAAGGGCCAAGCCAACACAGTGAAGTGGCCAGCCAAGAGCAGGACAGAAAGCAGGGGCCAACGACATCACCAAGCCAGTAATGAACCACCTTCCCCTTGGACCTAGTGTTCTGTGAGGGCGTAAAAGCCCTCATTGCTGAACACCACTGAGTCCCAGTTTTCGGTGGAAGCCTCCTGATTAGTACAAGTGGGGCGGGGTGCAGAGCAGGAAGAGTCTGGGGGGGGGGGATCCTGGCTCTGCCTTTTGCTGGTTGTGGGACCTTAGGAAGTTCCTGTCCCCATTCTGAGCACCAGGCTGATCAATTTGAAATGGGAATAAATGCTCACACCTGCCAACATTGGTATTGTCAAAGTCACAGAGCCTGGAACACGGGAGCTCCAATGGGCAAGTAGAGTCGCCAGCTCTTGACCCTGAATAAACTGGACATCATGCATCCAGATCTCATTGGCTCAGAGAGGAAATGGGTGGAAAGAGGGGAAAATAGGAGAAACTATTTTCTCCTCCTGACTTATCTTAGGGGTGACTTCAGATTTGCTTACTATATAGCAACAACAACAATTTAAAAAATACTAACACAGCCCTGGCTGATTTGGCTCAGTGGTTAGAGCGTCGACCCACAGACCAATGGGTCACAGGTTCGGCTCCAGTCAAGGGCACGTACTTCGGTTGCGATTCGTCCCCGGCCCTGGTCGGGGTCATGCGGGAGGCAACACTTGATGTGTCCCTCTCATGTGGCTGTTTCTCTCTCTCTCTCCCTCCTTTCCATTCTGTCTGAAGATAAATGGAAAAATATCCTCAGGTGAGGATTAAAAAAATAATAATAATAATAAATAATAATAATAATAATAATAATAATAATAATAATACAGTTAACATTGAAAGGGTGATTACCATGTGCTAGGCACTGTGCTAAGAGCGTAGGCATTACTCTTGTTTAATACACTAACCTCATTCTATTTTCTTCTTAATTTCATTTATATTTCACACACAAGGAAAGCGAGAGCCCTCCTGGAAGGTCACATGGCTAGTCAGTGGTATAATAGAATTTGAACTCAGCACCCATAGTTCTTAATTCCTATTACACTACTTCATATGAGGCACTGAACTCCACATCGAAGGACAGCTGCTCCATCCGCTGTTTCACATTGTGCCTCAGGCTGGAGGTTGTGGGGGGCTCCTGGTGCCCCAGGCCTGTTGCTGGAGAAACAGCTACTTACATATGAATGACAGATTGTGGATCCTTGTATGAAAAAGCTGTCCATCCAGCCATCCATCCAGCCATCCATCCAGCCAGCCATCCATCCAGCCATCCAGCCATCCATCCATCCATCCATCCATCCATCCATCCATCCATCCATCCATCCAGCCATCCAGCCAGCCATCCAGCCATCCAGCCATCCAGCCATCCAGCCAGCCATCCAGCCATCCATCCATCCATCCATCCATCCATCCATCCATCCATCCATCCATCCATCCATCCATCCATCCGGCCATCCATCCATCCATCCATCCATCCATCCATCCATCCATCCAGCCAGCCATCCAGCCATCCAGCCATCCAGCCAGCCATCCATCCAGCCAGCCATCCATCCATCCATCCATCCATCCATCCATCCATCCATCCATCCATCCAGCATCCAGCCATCCATCCATCCATCCATCCATCCAGCCAGCCATCCATCCAGCCAGCCATCCAGCCATCCATCCAGCCATCCAGCCAGCCATCCAGCCATCCATCCAGCCATCCAGCCATCCAGCCATCCATCCAGCCATCCAGCCATCCAGCCATCCAGCCAGCCATCCAGCCATCCATCCAGTCAGCCATCCAGCCAGCCATCCATCCATCCAGCCATCCATCCATCCATCCAGCCAGCCAGCTATCCAGCCAGCCAGCCATCCAGCCAGCCAGCCATCCAGCCAGCCAGCCATCCAGCCAGCCAGCCAGCCATCCAGCCAGCCAGCCATCCATCCAGCCAGCCAGCCAGCCAGCCATCCAGCCAGCCAGCCATCCATCCAAAGTCAGTTTCCCCAGAAGCCCAGACTGAGACGAGGATTCTTGTGCAAGTGAAGGGTTTATTGAGGGAGTGCTCTCAGGAGAAACCTGTAAGGGAACGAGGTAAACAGGATAGGCCAGGGACAAAGTGAGCAAAGAGGTGGTTCCAGATGTCTACCCTCAGCCGGGTCCCAGGAGGAGCTCTGGGACCTGCAGTGTACCACCCAGATGGTCCTGCACAGATGAGGGTGGGCAATTACCCTCTCCATGGTACTACATTCCGTACTCCTTGGTTAAGGTGGAGGGGGGGAGATAGGCAAGGTAGTTCTGAGCAGACAAGGTCAATCCTTAAGAGAATGAAGCAGATGTGAACACTTCACAGACCGCATCTGGCTTAGCTGGGAGTAGGGGGACTGGGCCAGAAGGGAATCTGAGTGAGGCACCAACACCCTCTGCCCCAACCTCCATCTATCTGTCATGGGCTCATTCAATCTGTGAGCATTCACTGGGCACCTGTTATGTGGCGGAGCAGAGGCAACAAAGATGCGACAGACGTGGCCTCTGTCCTCCGGGAGCTCCCGTCTAGTTGAGAGAGATCAGAGGAGCCCAGACGATGATCAAGCCCACTCAGGGTAAAGCTGGGTAAATTGCAGATCCATAGAGTGCTATGGGACCGCAGAGGAGGGAGTGAGGCCTTGGAGCCAGGGAGGAATCGGCCAGGGGAGACGTCTGCGGGAAGCAACCCTTGGAGCCCGAGGAGCCTGGGGAGGGCTTAGCCACCTGAGACGGCAGGTGGCACATTTCTGCAGGAAGCCCACCTGAGCGAAGGCCTGGGAGCAGGGAGGGAAGAGAGCCTGGAAGACACGGGCTTGTGGGCCTCTCGTCCGGCCCTGCACGCGAGAGGCATTTATGGAGCCCCTGCGTGGCACTGCTGTGGGCACCAGGGAAGCAGAGGAGTCCCAGACAGGTATGGGCCCCGCCCGCCAGGACCTCGAGCCCAGTGGGGAGAGGGACACAGCACCAGGCAGTGCAGGTCCCAGACTCCTGCGAGAGGTCCTATCCTGGGGTGAAGGAGGACCGTAGGGTTTTAAGAAGTAGAGTCACAAGGACAGAAAGACCAATGTTGCGGTTTAGAGAGGCCCCTCGGGCTGCGGCTTGGACAGGGTATTGGAGGAGAGAGACTGGGCGGGGAGGCCTGCGGAGCGAGGGGCAGTGGCAGGGAGGACCACACCTCGGCCCCAGGTCCCCACCCCCTGTGCCTGCTGCTTTGGCCCACACACCATCCCCTGGGCTCCCTGGCCTTGGCTTTTCCTACGATCTCAATCCACCCTCAAAGGAGACAGCTGCTGCCAAGGTTGGGAAGATTTAGAAGGTCCAAGAGGCAAGGTAGGTGGTGGGGAGAGGCCCCGACCCTCCCCCTTCCTGGGAGTGTGTTCAAGGAGCCAGGCTGGTTCAGGGGGTGAGCTGCTTCTGGGGCAGGGGTGTCAGCAATCTGGTGGGACTTCCAAGGACCCGGTAGGGCGTGTGGGACAGCTGGGGCGGCTTCTTCTAGCACATGGGAGTGTTGCCCTTGCAGTGGGACCGGGACAGTCGGACGAAACGCAGCTCCTTCTTGTAGGTGCCCAGGTGGCGCAGCAGGCAGTAGGCCACCTCCTTGTCACAGGCGCACAGCTGCTGCTCACACCAGCTCCCTTTGTCAGCTGTGGGGGGAGGGGGGGAGCTCAGTGTCTGTCCCTTTCTGAGACAGAGCCAGGGCTGGGGCTAGCGTCCCTGGAGGGAACATCTGAAGGCAGTGCCATCCCTGCTCAGCTTTAGGGTGTCCTTCCCAGCTACGCTGACTCCAGCTGGGTGACCTTGGGCACGTACCATGACCTCCCCGGGTGACACTGTGCCTTTATTTACTTATTCATCCATTCCATGAGCCATTGAGCACTGATCCTGTGGCAGGCCCCGGGGGACAGGGCTGAACACAGCAGACCCATGAGGTCCCGCTGCACAGGACAGCAGATATTTGAGAACTGCAGAAATGAATGCCACAGACTGTGCTCCGTGGAAGTAAGAAACATGCAGAGGCTACAGGACAGGACACCAGTGCCAGCAGAGCCATTGGAGCCGAGATGGAAGGTCTGCTCTCCCTGTGGAAAGTCAGGGCAGAGGAGGGGGAGTGTTCCAGGCAGATGGAACAGAGTGTGCAAAGGCTCAGAGGCAGGAGGGACCAGTTTCATTATCTGTAAGATGGGGGTGATCATAAGTGCTGCCTCAGGGGGTTGTTGTGAGAATTCAAGTAAGACGGCAAAGCACTCAGTACATAGTAAGTGCTCAGTTAATGCTGGCGATTACCATTAGTGTTGTTGTTGTTACTGTTAAGCCCTCAGTTAACAGGGACTCCTGTGATGTGTCCATTTGGTTCCCAGCCCACGAACCCGCCACCCAGCTTCAAGCATGGACCAGGGCCAGGTGACCTGGGGTCCAACCCAGGCTCTGTTACTTGCAGCTGTGTGACCTCACGCAAACACTTCTTGACTTAGTTTTTCTGGTCTATGAAATGGAGACCATCAGGGTGGGGCCGCCTCCTGCTGGGAGGATCAATAATGATGGAAGCAGTAGCCCGTGTCACTTATCCTGCACGCCCTCTGCAGCAGGCATCCGGGAGGCTCATTCTGGCTGCCCTCATTCTAGTTCTTGAGTTAACTACATGGGGTAGAATACTGTTCTCATCCTCCGTTCACAGATGAAGATACTGAGGTTCAGAGAAGTGAAGCAACATGTTCAAGGTTACACAGCTGGTCACTGGGTCTGGGGTCTAAGTTGAGGTCTGCCAGCCTTCCAGATCCTAAAGGGATCAAAGCCCCCATTGGACCTCTCCATACACGCACCCCCATTCCTGCCCCTCCTCCACAGCCCCGCGATCACCACTGGACACAGGAGGAAAACAGTAGTTGGTGCACCGCGGCACAGAGTACTGTGTGAGGGCAGTGAGTGCCCGAACTCCCTTCCTCGGTCTCCAGCTCCAGTCCCGAGGCCCAGGTACTCACAGCACTCGATGTCCCCCTGGGAAAAGGTGTATTTGTAATGGTCCGTTTGACAATGGCAATTGTGCAGCTTCAGGTGGTGGTAGCAGCAGTCGTGAGCATGGCAGCACCTGGAGGAGAGGACAGGAGGTGGGGCCGGGAGCACAGAGCACGGGTCCTTAGCCGGCTGGTCTCAGGCAGCCCCGCCCCAGAGGAGAACCCAAGCCCCCCTTGGAAGAGTCAAGGCCCCAGGGTTCTAGTCTTCGGCTCAGCCATGCTAGCTACCGCTCACGGAGTGCTTCCCCGCTACCACGCAGCTGCCTTTTCTAGGCATTCTCTCCTAATCTTCGCTACCACCCCACGACAGGCGTGCTGGGATGACCCTCATTTCACAGACGAGGAAACCGGGACTCAGGGAGGCCAAGCCACTTGCCCAAGGTCACATAGCCTATAAGCGGTGGGTCAGGGAAGTGACCTGGGCCTGGTGCTGCCTCTCGTCTCTCCTCTGATTGATTCCCAGGGTGGAGATCAAATGAGATCATGGCAAAAAGAGGTGGGACTTTTTAAAAACACCAAGCAATGGAAGCAGGTGTGTGTGGGTATGCTGATTAGATTAGGGGTTGGGAATACAAGGTGGGGGGAATCTTCAGAAACTTTGGGGAACCCTCTAGAAGGCAAGCCCCAGGAGGGATGGGGCTGAGCAGAATTCCTGGCACATAGTACAACACGAATTCACAGAATGAATAAAGAGATGGAGAGGAAGGGGGGAGTCCCGAGTGCCTGGGAAGGGTTACCAGTCCGTGGCATCTATGGGTGGGCCTTTGCCACCGAGTCCACAGTGACAGCCGTAGGGCCAATAGGAGATGATGGGTGTCTTCTTGGTCACTTGTTTGATCATCTTGTTGAGGTTCAGAATCCCCCCCTGGATGGGCGTCACACCTGCCAAGGAGCTCAGCAACAGAGAGAAGGCATGAATCCCAGGGGTCCTCGGTGGACCCCAGGCCTGGCACCTCTGCTCTACCCGGACCAAACCAGTGACCCTGGATAACAAAATGACATCAACCACTACGGCTATTAAAAATCTAATGATAGTGAACGAATGCTTCCGATGGGCCTTTTCATGGAGCAATTTATCGACACCATCCGTCCCGTGAGATAAATACTATTTTTTGTGAATCAACTTGTTCTTTTGTTATGTCCTAGACGTATAGAAAAGTTGCAAAGTTTGTACAGCAAGTTCTCAGAGACCCCTCACCCACTTTCCTCTAATGTTATATCCTCTTACATACTTGTGGTGTGTTTATGAAAATGGAGAAACCGACATCAGTACAATGAACCTATTTTGAATCCCGGCTTTAGAGAGGAGCGGACTGAGCCTCGGCAAGTTGCTCAGGGCCATAGTTGGTAAGTGGAGGAGCCGGGCTGGAGCCCCAAGGCCGTCTGGTTTTATTCCGTCCCTGGGCATGGAGGTCCCGGGTCTGGGTCCCTAACAGGAAGACTCACGTGCTTCCTCAGCGCCCCGCCCCCACCCAGCACCGCCTTGGGTAGAGAAATTTGCATAGGAAAGAGCACGCCTCACTCTTCTGGGAAGCAGCATGATTTAGAAGTCAATGATTTTCATTTCAGTCAGAGTAGCTTCTGGTTAGAATTGACCTCAGGGGAATTTATTTTACCGGGAGGGAGAGGAATGCATTATGATGAGTTAGGAGAAATGAGATGTATTGAGTCAATGAATTCAAGGGAGAGTTTGGGAGGAAGAGATAAAATAAGAAGGGGACTGAAATGTACGTGTGTGCAACCTCCACAGATGATTCAGGAACACAGATGGAGCCCGGCCGGTGTGGCTCAGTGGTTGAGCATCAACCCTTGCACCAAGAGGTCGCCAGTTTGATTCCTGATCAGGGCACATGCCCAGGTTGTGGGCCAAATCCCCAGTGGGGGGCATGCAGGAGGCGGCCAATCGATGTTCTCGCTCATCGATGTTTCTATCTCTCCCTTTCCTTTCTCTCTCTAATATCAATAAGGAAAAAAAATTAAAAAACAAAAAAGAATACAGAGCCCAGAGTCTCAGGGAGACTTGGGGAGGCCCTAGCTGTAAAGCCCCAGCTAAATGATGTTATTATAATGAAAGTTCCTCACGCAAACAAATTAAATAGTATACCCAGGTGTGAGCCCCGACTCAGGGGAGGTTGGGGTGGGAGGAGGGGGTTGGGAGAGACTCGTGCAGTGGACCAAGGGTGAGACCACAAGCAGCTGGCCTTGGGCTGAGCTAAAAGTGACTGGCAGTGTCTGGTACTTGCAGGCCTGCTGTGTCCCCAGTGTGTCCCCTCAATGCGGGAGAACCCACATTGCTACTCCCTTTCGACATGGTGGCTCTAGGTGCACGGATGTTCAAGAGGAAACAGAAGCTTTGACGGTGCTGATGATCTCAGGCCCTCTGGAATCCAGATGCAGGGATAAGGGTCCCAAAGGCAACGCATTGCCAAGAGAGTGACCGTCCATCCACCACGTGGGCCAAGCAGGGACCTGAATTCAGAATCTTGCCTTGTTGGTATACCCCCATCCCTCTCTCTGCCCTAAATCTAGCCTTTTCCATCTCAGCGTAGAAATACACGCACAAACCAACCATCTCACCTCTGAACCACGCAGCTGTCCCTCGACAAGCAAGCCATCCATTCAACTTTGATGCAGAACGCCTTTGAGTGGTCTTATTTCTTACAGTTTTACCTTGAGGCGAGCCCAGCCCTGAGCAATTGAGTTCAGCCTGTGGCCATGAGGGCTTTGGTGAGCTGCCAAAGCTTGTCGGCAATCCTGTCTTAGTAGGTTTCTCCATCTTACCACCACCAACAGGGTCCCCACAGAGTCCTCTCCCCAAGGGTTCCCCCCACTGGTGGGAGGTAACATTGCTACCACCTACTGCATGTGCTGTGTTAAGCTATTGCTTCCTTAATGTTACTTACAATTATGAAACATTTTATGTGTTTTCTCATTGGAGTCCTTCTAATAGCCCTAAGAAGAGGGTGCTATTGTGTCCATTTTACAGATGAGGATGGAGAGAGATAGGGTGGCTTGGCCAAGGTCATTTAGCCAGGAGATGGTAAGGCCAGTGTTTGAATCCAGTTTATCTGTGCGTTTACTCTCTGTGCTGTATTGCCTCTTTACATCTGAGAGATAAATAGTTGTAGCTTGATTGCAATTTTCCTAATGATTTTTACTAGAGGTGTGTTCCTCTGCAGAATTTGGGAGTCCCAAGATAACATACAACCACATTTAAAAATTAGTCCTTTTGCCCGGCCAGTGTGGCTCAGTGGTTGAGTGTCGACCCATGCACCAAGAGGTCGCCAGTTCGATTCCCGGTCAGGGCACATGCCCAGGTTGTGGGCCAAATCCCCAGTGGGGGGCATGCAGGAGGCAGCCAATCGATGTTCTCTCTCATTGATGTTTCTATCTCTCTCTCCCTCTCCCTTCCTCTCTCTCTCAAATCAATAAAGAAAAAAATTTTTTAAATAAAATAAAACAAAAATGCATCCTTTCTAAAATCACATATTTTGAGACGCTCAAAAATAAAAAATTCCAGTTTGCTAGCAACCGAATTTTTACATTTGAGCTGCTAAAGATCGGATAGAAGCTGCCCCATCTCCCACCACCAGTCAACAGAACCCTCTTCTCAGGTTCAGGGGAGATCATGAGCGTGAATGGGTTCTAGGAATATGGAGTGCTGTGTCCTTGTGAGTTAGTATTTGGTCAAAAGGACAGAGGGGAACAAGGTGAGGTGGGGAGATCCATTTCTGTCATTTTTGTCCAAAGTATCGTAGGTGTCAGCTCAGCAGTCCCCTGGATTCTGAACCTTTGGTCCTGACCTTCACAGCTGTCTGGAAGCATGGCACACAGCTTGGCCACCCAGACCCCTCCGGCCAAAGCCAGTGTCCTAGGGGACTGGACGTCACGGGTGATTCCTTGCAAGGGACAGAGGAGCGGGGGCTTGAGGGGCCGGGGCAGTAGGGATCGTAGCAGCAGTTCAACCCAGGACAAAGGTATAGGGTCTACACAGCCCTTCTCCCCTTCCCAGCCACGGTCCTGTCCTCACTCACCAGCAAACACCAGGAGGGCACACAGTAGGGTTAGCTCCATGATCCCGGCCCAGAGCAGGGGAGTCAGCTGCTGGCAGTCCCTTCGTGCAGGCCGCCCTTATATAAAATGCACTCCCTGACCCCCGCGCTGAGCCTGACCCCGACCCTGACCTTCCCAGCTGTGGCCACCCGCGCTCCCTCCGTTTCCTCTTTTCTGGCCCTGGTGAATTTTTCTATTTTTAACATCCATTTTTAAACTTTCGGATTGCAAAGGAAGCACATGTTCAGTGTGAAAGATTTGGAAAACATAAGCGATAAGAAAACATTTAAAATCACCTGTGGGTCCATTCAGCACTGTCACGGGTTTGGGTATGTCCTTCTGGTTCTATCGCCGTCTCCCCACACTTTTCCCTGACCAAATTAGGAAAATGTAGTAGGTGGTCCTTTGCAGTACTTTGTAGCCTCTCTTTTCACTGAGCAATACAACTTGAACATGTTTCTATGTTGTTAAATATTCCTCTACAGTAACATTTTGAAAGGCAGCCTTGGATTCCATTACACGGCTATGCCATTCATTTATGAATCCCCATATGGGTTAGTTTTTCCTTTTTTAAAAAATCCTCACCGAGGATATTTTTCCATTTTATCTTCAGATAGAGAAGAGGAGGAGGAGGAGAGAGAGAGAAACATCAATGTGATAGAGCCACATTGATTGGTCGCCTCCCGCACAACCCTGACCAGGGCCGGGGACGGAACCACAACCAAGGTACGTGCCCTTGACTGGAATCGAACTTACAACTCTTTGGTCCACGGGCCGATGCTCTAACTGCTGAGCCAAACTGGCCAGGGCAATGGGTTAGTTTTTTCTACTCTAGACTGTACAGAGGTACAGTGAAAGAAACCCTGGAGGCTGACTCTCAGTTCGTGTCCAGAATTGTTGCTGTGGGAGCCACGCCTAAAGCGGACTTGCTGAGTCAAAGCACATGCCGATTTGAAGGCAGCTGACGGGTCGATGGCTTGCCAAGGTCTGCCCCAGTTCACGCATGAGAACCCTAATGAACACGTGGGTGGGTCCAGCCTAGCTAGGGTGTGGGCGCTGATGGCAGGACACACGGAGGCATCGCGAAGAGATGGTCTGCCACAGAGGCGCCACGGATAACCTTGAAAGGTTTAATGGAGAGTCCATAGGTAGCAGACATTGGTTTTCTTCTGCGTCCATTAGATGGCTGTTCACGGACATAGAGCCCCAGTGAGAGTCACTGCTCAGAGTTGTTCTCTCTCTCAACCCTCTTCCTCTTTCTTCTACATCTAATTTTTCCTTTGTTCCTTGGCTCCGTCACCAACTGACCACCTCATATGTAAGAAAACAATCTGCGCACAGAAGAACTAAAAGCAGGCCAAGTGTCTCTGGCATCTTCCTTGGCATGCCTCCCCGATGTGTGTTCAATAGTCATGCCCTTGTATTCTTACCAGTGTAGGACCTGACCCTACGAGCAGTCTTCTAGATCTGGGCTCTTGACGGGGCCTGTGGCTACCTCCCAGAGCCCCAGCTTCCCCTGATCTGGTATCCTTTGGGCAGGAACAAAAGCAGGCAGGACCAGAAGGCTTTGTTGATTCCAGAAAGCTTTTCCCTGGTGGGAGAGGAGCCCTGATATTGATGCTATAGAGGGGTCTCACAAACAGTTGTCCCGGACACCTCCAGAGGCCCCATCTGGAAGGCTGGGTTTGGGATCAGAGGAACCTGGTTCAAACTCTGGCTCCTTCTCGTACCATCTGTGGGACCCTGGGCGATCACTTCATCTCCATGAGCTTTGATTTCCACGTTCGCAGGACGGGGACGAGACGGGGACGACAGTCCCTCCTCCCTCTGGTTGCTGTGGGGTTTAGAGATTACACACATTTAGCACACTGCAGCAAGCCTCACCCCCGGAGAGAATGCCACATGGCGACCACGCGTGGGTTGCATAGCGTTCTGTGGAGGTGAAGGGGATGAGGAGGTGGGAGGCAGGACCAGACTGCCAGGATTCCAGCTGCTGCACCTCAGACGAGGTGCTCGGCAACGTGTCTTTTGTTTCCTCGTGTGTGTGAGAGGCGTGATGATAGCACCTACTTCACAGCCTTCTTGTCGGGGTTCAACAAGATGCTATGTGAACAGGGCTTGGTCCGTAGCTAGAGATGGATAATGTTAGTTATGGTTACTCCCATCCTTTTCCTCTTCCTTATCACCCACCCATCGCTGCTTATACTCTTTTCTTCTGCGTCGTCTAATCTGCTGTTCATCCTGTCTACTGTATCTTTCACCTCAGACAGTGTATTTTTTCCCTCTAGAAATTCGATCTGGGTCTTCTTATATCTTCTATGTTTCTAGTTAATAGGCACAAACTCTCCTCTATCTTCTTACACACAGAGAATATTGTTATAAGAACTGTCTTAATGTCTGTATCCACAAAGTCTATCATGTGGGTCATTTCTGGGTCTGTTTCTATTGATTGATTTTTTTCTCTCTCATGATGACTTTTAAGATCACCACGGCTTATTAGTATAGATAACACTGTGATGATCAAACTTTGTCTGTTTTTAAAGGGTGGTTTCTTTCAAGTAAATTTCCAGAAGTGAAATTGCTGGGTCAGAGGATGTTTTCAAGCCTCTTCCTTTCTCTGAAGTCTGTAGAAATTTAGAACTTCATCTGCGGTGTGTGAGTGCTCACTGGACCTGGTGATTTCTTGAGACTTGTCAGCAAGTCTGTGGGTTTTTACATCCCTGGGAACAGTAGGAAAAACACTTGCTAATGCATCGCCATCTCCAGGTAGGGGTGCAAAGGGGCAGGAGGGGGCTTAGCTGCTGGAGTGCATATCCATGAAGAGTTACCATCCGTGGAGCCTCTACCATGTGTTAGGCACTCGGTTATTATTTAATATTAACATCTACACCGTAAGGGAGATACTGCTGTGTCCATTTCACAGGTGAGGAAATGGGAGCTCAGAGAGATTAGACACCTACCCAGGGTCGCACAACAGGTACGCAGCAGTTTGCATGAGAACATCTTCCCAGAGCTGCGCTTACCAGGCACCGTTCTGAGTGGTCCCACATAGTCAGTGGAAGTGGTTACTGCCCTCGTCCCCATTTCACAGAGAGTCACTGTACCCAGGGGCTCTGCTATAACTTTCTTGCCCTCTGGGTATCGATGGAGGTGGACATGAGGAGAGCTGGTAGAGCCTGGAAGTCTGCTGTCCCCAACCTCACTGCTGAAAAGAAAGAGGACCCCCAGCTCCTAAGAGATACCCCATGGGGGACAGCATGTCCTCTCAGCCAGTGGCCAGGTCCTCTCCTCGACCCATCCCTCCCGTCAAAGCTCAATTTACCAGGATGGTCCCCCTGCCTGGACTCTATCCATGATGAAACTGCCAGAAGGTGCTGGAGATCAAGTTCGGGTTTGCAGGATAAGAGGAAATGAAAGGAGCTGGGCTTCCCCTGGGGCCCCCAGCTGCATCTCGGACAGGCCTGGCAGGGGAGGAGGAGGGAGGGAGAGAGCTGAGATTCCTTTGGAGGCAAATGACCTTCTCTTCTTCAGCTACATCAAGGCAGAACCAAAGCAAGTGGATTAAACACCTGGAGACCCCCCAAGGGTCTGTCTGCAGAATGAATACACGGTGGCAGAGCCAGCCGGGATGGCATGTCCATGAGCCACGACCACACACTGAGCAATCCGGACAAATCTCACCAACAGTGCTGAACCGAGATAGCCGACACCAGAGTACAGACTGTGAGAGGGACTGTTCATAGGACCTTCCAACACAGCCAAACTGAACTGCGCTTGTACGGGTCAGGACAGGGTTCCCCCGGAGGAGGTGGGGACTGGATGGGGTTATAGGAGGGTTTCGGGATGTTGCTGCTGTTCTCGTTCTTAGACTGGCTGCTAGTTACACTGGTGTGTTCGTGTGAAAACGCATCCAGCTGTTGAAGTAGGCAGTTAGAAAGACGTGAGCTGGGAAAGGCAGTCTGGGCTTGGAGGGAGCATCAGTGAGACGTGGCAAACCAAAAATGGACAATGGAGGCCACGGACCCCTCTGTGAGGCGGGATCTGGAGCCCCTCCAGGCTGTGGTCTCACTGGTAGCATAGCACCTGGGTGAAGGAGACTTCGAGTTTAAAGATATATTTTCTGAGACACGAGGGTGGGGGTGACTAGCCCCTTGCCTTGGGGCGTTCCAGTCTAGGGGTACAAACCCTCTGAATTTTCAAATATCGGAGCACGTGGCTTGGTTTCGGCCGGCTGAGTTGCCCGCTCTGGTTCTATCTGAGTGTATTTCTTTTTGCTTTTTGTAAAAAAAAAATTTTTTTCTTTATTGATTTTAGAGAGAGAGGAAGGGAGAGGGAGAGAGAGATAGAAACATCGATGAGAGAGAACATCAATTGGCTGCCTCCTGCATGCCCCCCACTGGGGATCTGGCCCACAACCTGGGCATGTGCCCTGACTGGAAATCGAACTGGCGACCTCTTGGTGCATGGGTTGATGCTCAACCACTGAGCCACACAGGCCAGGCTGAGTGTATTTATTTCTTACAAAAAACGCTCATCTGTTTTTCCTGCTGTTTTTTGTCTCTTGCTTGAATTCGTTCCTATGAGCAGGACTAGGGCAGTAACCACCTCCTGGGGAGCAGAGTGCTGTCTGCGGCCAGAGACCACCTTGACGGCTGCTGCCAGCTGTTTCAATCTGTGCATTTTCCTATGTATATTATACTTCTACAAACTTGAGTGATGGCGATCACAGCGAACGGGCAGTGGGAATTGCTGCAGATAGTCTTCTAGGTGATGAACTCCAGGTTGTATGGTAGAAAGAACACCCCTCTTTGATATCAGACACAACTGGGTTCGAATTCAGCTGAATGGTGACATTGCCTTGATTACATTACATTGTCTCCCTGGGGTTCTTGTGAGGATGCTGAGACGTGGGGCCTATACAATGCTTGGCTTGTATACAGTAAGCACTCAATAGTGGTACTTGGTGTTGCCATTATTAGTATTAGCTTATGGGAGATAAGGGCCACACTTCTAAGAAATCCCACAGCCACCTAGCAAATGATGGGCATTTCCTGAGCACTGACTACGTGCTGGTCCCCAGGCAGACCCCACACACTGCGTCAGGTGCAGAGAGGAAGGAACAGGACAGGTCCCAGCCCGCTAGGAACTTTTGGTGTCCCTGGAGCGAGCAGCTGCCTTCGAGCTGATTGGAACCCGGGCTGTGCAGACCCCCGGTGGCCCGTCTGGCGGGTGTGGGTTGGGGCCTCATGTGGATTTGCACAAGGTGGGTTGATCGGCCTGAGGAGTCAGAATGGGGGGATGACTGTGGACCCCAAGTCATTTGTCTGGTTTTACATCTGGGTCTATGATCCATTTTTAATGTTTACTTTAACATTTTTTGGTAAAATATACACAACAACTTTACCATATTAACCATCTTTTTTTTTTATCCTCACCTGAGGACATTTTTCCATTTTTGTTCAGATAGAGTGGGAGGGAGAGAGAGGAAGAGAGAGAGAGAGAGAGAGAGAGAGAGAGAGAGAGAGAGAGAAACATCAACGTGAAAGGGATACTTCGAGTGGCTGCCTCCCACACGACCCCAACCAGGGCCGGGGATGAATCGCAGTGGAGGTACATGCCCTTGACTGGAATCGAACCCGCGACCCATTGGTCCACGGGCCGACGCTCTAACCGCCGAGCCAAACCGACCAGGGCAGATATTAACCATCTTTGAGTGCACAGCTGAGGCACTGGGCTCATCCACAGTGCTGTGAACCATGCACAGAACTCTTCACCTTGCAAAACCAAAACTCAGCACCCACCGAACTCCCGGTTTTCCCCTCCCCGGTTCCTGGCAACCACTATTCTGTCTCCTGCCTCTATGAATTTGACCAAGTTCCTCGTACAAGTGGACTCATGCAGTGTTGTCCTTTTGTGACTGGCTTATTTCACGTAACCTCATGTCCGTAAGCTTCATCCGTATGGCGTGTATCAGAATTCTCTTCCTTTTTAAAGTTGCATAATATGATCCTTTAAAAAAAAGCTTTGCTGAATATAATTTGCATTGCATACCATTTATTCACTTCAAGTGTATAACGGGATGTGGGTTTTTTTTGTATATTCACAGTTATGCAACAATCTAATTTCAGAACATTTCAGCAACCTCCAAAAGAAACCCTACCCGTTAGCAGTTACTCCGCGTCCACCTCTCCCACAGCCGTGGCCAACCACTAATCTGCTTTCTGTCTCTATAGATTGGCCTATTCATTTATGTAAGTGAAATCACGTATGTTGTGGCTTTTTCATATAAATAAAATTGTTGCCCGGCCTGGTGTGACTCAGTGGTTGAGCGTCGACCCATGCACCAAGAGGTCACGGGTTCGATTCCCGGTCAGGGCACATGCCCAGGTTATGGGCCCGATTTCCAGTGGGGGGTGTGCAGGAGGCGATCAATCGATGTTCTCTCTCATCGATGTTTCTATCTCTCTCCCTCTCTCTTCCTCTCTTTCTAAAATCAATAAAGAAAAAAGTAAATGAAAAAAAAGAAATAAAATCGTTTATACACTTTTGTATGGACATGTTTTCATCTCTCTTGGTGTATGCCTAGGGGTGGAACCACTGAGTCCTGTGGGAACTCCATGCTCCAGGCTTTGAGGACCTGCCAGCTATTCTCCAAAATGGCTGCACCTGTGTTCACTCCGATCACAATGTATGAGGCTTCCAACTTCTCCACATTGTCACTAACACTTGTTATCATTTGTCTTTTTTAAAAATGCATTTTTAGCCCAGCCAGTGTGGCTCAGTGGTTGAGCGTCAACCCATGCACCAAGAAGTCGCTGGTTCAATTCCTGGTCAGGGCACATGCCCAGGGTGTGGGCCCGAACCCCAGTGGGGAGCGTGCAGGAGGCGGCTGATCGATGTTCTCCTTCATTAATGTTTCTCTCTCTCTCCATCTCCCTTTCTCTCTCTCTAATATCAAAAAAGAAAAAAAAATTAAAAATAAAAATGTATTTTTATGGATTTTTTTTTTTTTTAAGAGAAAGAGGAAGGGAGAGGGAGAGAGAGATAGAAACATCAATGAGAGAACATCAATCTGCTGCCTTCTGCATGCCCCCTACTGGGGGGTCGAGCCAGAAACCCTGGCATGTGCCCTGACCTGGAATTGAATCAGTGACCTTTTGATGCCATTCTAATGAATGTAAAATAGTATCTCATTTTGGCTTTGATTTACATTTCCCTGATGACGAATGGTGTTGAGCGTCTTGTTTAGATGTTTATAGGCCATTTGCTTGTCTTCTTTGAAGAAATGTCTATTCAAATCCTTTGCCTATTTTTAAATTGGGCTGTTATCTTTTTATTATTGAGTTGTAAGAGTTCTTTATATTAATATATTCTGAATACAAGTCCCTTATCAGACATGATTTGCACATATTTTCTCCCATTTTTGTCTTTTCACTTTCTTGATGGTATAGTTTTCAGGGAAGCGTTTTTAATTTTGATGAGGTTCAATTGATCTTTTTTGAGGGGGGCGGGTCACTTGTGCTTCTGTTGTAGTATCTAAGAAACCATTGCCTAACCCAAGATCACAAAGATTTACTCCTCTGTTTCCTTCTAAGAGTTGTACTGTCTTAACACTTACGTTCAGGTCTATTTTCCATCTTGAGTTAACTTGTGTGTGTGGTATGAGGAAGGGGTCCAAGTTCATTTTTTGCGTGTGGATATCCAGTGGTCTCAGCACCGTTTGTTAAATACGTCTTTCCCTATTGAATTGTCTTTGCACCCTTGTTGAACTATGACCCATTCTGATTAATTTTTGTATATGAGGTATAAATGGAAATTCTTTTTCTTTCCTTTCCTCTCCTCCCCTCCTTTCTCTCTCTACCTCTCCTTTCTTCCTTTCTTTTCCTATTGATAGCCAACTGTTCTAGCACCATTGTTGAGAGACTATTTTTCCTCCCTGGAACTGTCTTTGCTCCTTTGTCAAAACAAAAATCTCCATATATAGGTCTAATTCTGGATCATGCATTCTGTTCCACTAATCTACTTGTCTATCTTTATATCAATCCACACTGTCTTGATTACAGTAACTTTATAAGTCTTAAAATCAGGTAATGTAAATCCTTGATCTTCTTTTTCAAGTTGATTTGATATTCTAGGTCCTTTTCATTTCCATATGAGTTTTAGGATCAAATAATGAATTTCTACAAGAAAAGTCTATTGGTGATTTAGTCTATAGAGCTAATGGGGAAAATTGACATCTTAGTATTTAGTCTTCTGATTCATACACATGGTATATCCCTGCATTTATTTTGGTCTTTCTGATTTCTCTGAGCATTGTTTTATAGTTTTTACTGTACAAGTCTTCCATATATTTTATCAGATTTAGCCCTGAATATTTCATATCACTGTAATGTATCTTTTTCCATTTCAATTTTCAGTTGCTTATTGCTAGTAAGTAGAAGTACAATGAATTTTCTTGTATTTCCATCTTATAGTCTGCAACCTTGCTATACTCACTTATTAGTTCCAGTAGCTTTTTTGTATATTCTATAGGATTTTTTACATGGGCTATCATAACTTCTTCCTTTCCAATATGAAAGTCCTTTATTTGTTTTCTTGCCTTGTTGCATTGGCTACAAAGTTAAATAGGAGTGGAGAGGGTAGATATCCTTGTCTTATTTCTAATCTGAGGGGGAAAAGCGATCAGCCTTTTGCCACTAAGTATGAGGTGAGCGGCAGGTGTTTTGTGGATGGAGGTGAGCGGCAGGTGTTTTGTGGATGCCCTTTTTCAAGCTGAGGACATTTGCCTCTATCTCAATTTGCTGACATTTTGTTTGTTTGTTTTTTACATCAGAAACAGATGTCAGATTTTGTGAAATGAGGTTGTTTTGCATTTATTAAAATGATTATGTGTTTTTTCCTCTTTAGTCTGTTAATACGGTGTATTACATTCGTTGATTTTTAATGTAAAACCAGCCTTCTGTTCCTGCGACAAACCAAACTTGGTCACAGGATATTTTTCCTTTTCATATACAAGAGTGAGAAAAGGTAGGTTAATAATGCTAATACAGAATACAATAAGTAATAAGTAAATACTAATACGAGAATAAACTCTGTGTTTCATGTACGCACAACTGTAAAACCTATTTTTGCTCCTTTGTATTATGAGATATTTTTCACATTTTGTTAAGAATTTTTGCATCTATGTTCATGAGGGATATTAGTCTGCAATTTTCTTTTCTTGTGATGTCTTTATCTGGTTTGGGTATCACAATAATGGAGGCCTTATAGAATGAGTGTGGAAGCACTTCCTCCACTTAAATTTTCTGGAAGAAATCGATGTTATAAGCTGAATTGTGTCCTCCTAAAATTAATCTGGTGAAGCCTCAGCCCCTAGTGTCTCCGAGTCTGTACAGAGATGATTAAGTTAAAATGAAACTGTCAGTATGAGCCACAGTCCAGTCTGATGGGGGTCTTTATAAGAAGAGGAAATTAGGACTCACAAAGAGACCAGAAGGTGCACACACAGAGGAAAGACCGCGTGAGGACAGGGGGAAGGTGGCCGTCTGCAAAACAAGGAGAGAGACCTCAAAATGAACCAAACCTGCTGGCACCTTGATCTTGGACCTCAGCCTCCAGGACTGTGAGAAAATAAATGTCTACTGTTTCAGCCACCCAGTCCGTGGCATTTGTTATGGCACCCCGAGCTGTTCAATACAGTTGGTATTATTTCTTCCTTAGGTATTGGGTTGAATTCACCAGTGAAGTCACCTGGACCTCGAGTTTATTTTATGAGAAGGTTTTAAACTACATATTCCATTTCTTTAATAGATATGGGGCTATTTCCAGCTGAGTGAGTTTCTGTCTTTCAGGGAAACTGACCGTTCCATCTCAGTTCTTGGCATTGTCTTACATTCATTTTTGATACAGAAAATTACAAGTGATAAAATAAAGCCAGTTATTCCACTGTCTGAAAACAACCATTACTAATGTTTTGCTGTACATCCTTCCAGATAATTTTTACGTATGTGCACACCAATCCCCTTTTTTGTTTTTCCAAAATTGCTATGACCCTTCATCTCCAGGGTTTGGTTTTTTGTTTTTTGTTTGTATCATCAAGTCTTTAAAAACATGATTATGAATGGATGATTAATGACTCGCTTAATAACCCCCCCAACTTAAGTTGCTCCTGATTTGGGGGTGCATCGTATGAAACACCACAGTTAGTATCTTTTTCACCTGTCTCTGGGAACCACTCAGGTTGGCATCTTGGTTTACAGTTCCAGAAGTGGAATTACTGGGCCGACCAGTTTATTACTGACTTCTGGTATTGAGCACCCTGTGCTTGGTAGGGGGAGGGCGGGGAGAGGAAGAGCTGATGCCCCCACCTCAGGGGCTTGCCCTCTGCAGACCAGCTCAACCAGAACAGCCGGTGGGAATGCAAGACGAGAACAGGGCAACAGGGCTGTCTGCAGGCCCACGGGCGGCTGAGGCCTCCTCGGCACAGATCTGAGCGGCTCTGGGTGCCTGTGGGTTGGCAGCTGTCTTTCCTGTGTGGACTGTACTGGGCCTTCCTCCTTAGCTCCTCCTCCTTCGGCGTGCTGTGATATCGTTAGGAGGCAAACGAAAAATCGAAGCAAAAACTGAACCAAACTTTGTGCAGACAAGTAAAGGCAGAGCCCAGCCTTCTCCTCCCACCACTCAGTCCTAGGGAGCTCCCAGTCTGACAGGCAGGTCCTGTCCCCCGAGGAACCCCGGGGCTGGAGGAAATACAGCCCCTGTTCTCCAGGATGCTCAGTCAGAGTGCAGTACCAAGATCCACACACCAACACCTGTCCAAGTGCCTACAGAGGAAGGTGTGAGCTAGTGTGAATTCACACCTTCCCATGGAGGGGTGTGTGAGCTAGTGTGAATTCACACCTTCCCATGGAGGGATGTGTGAGCTAGTGCAAATTCACACCTTCCCATGGAGGGGTGTGTGAGCTAGTGTGAATTCACATCTTCCCATGGAGGGGTGTGTGAGCTAGTGCAAATTCACACCTTCCCATGGAGGGGTGTGTGAGCTAGTGTGAATTCACACCTTCCCATGGAGGGGTGTGTGAGCAAGCACGAACTCACACCTTCCCATGGAGGGGTGTGTGAGCAAGCACGAACTCACACCTTCCCATGGAGGGATGTGGGATTGGATGCACCGGGGTTTTCCTACAACTTCTGGGAAGGAGAAGGGCCCGCATCCATGGAGAGGAAGTTGGGCAGAGGAGGGATGGGGGCTGGGCGGAGGGGGTGTGACATGGGGGATGAGCTGGCCAGTTGGTGTGATAGAGGGCCATGTAGGAAGGGAAGCCCCAGGAGGTTTCTCCAGTTCCTTGTCAGCAACTTTGGGGACATGGGGAGAGAAGGGACAAAGTGAAGGTGGGGATTACTTGGAGTTTTCATGTCCAAGAGTACTCTTCCCTCCCCGCTGCCATGTTCCCCGTCCCACCATCCCAGGCCACCTCCAGACTGGAGAAGGAGTCTCGGCTTGGCGACAGTCAGATCCTTCCCTGAGCACCTGCTCCAGGCCCACGAGGCGTGACTTCTGCCATCCGTCCAGTGACCCTCTCTCAGTGAGGCCCGGTGATATCCAGTCCACAGCTGAGGACACAGAGGCCAGGGAAGGGAACGAGCCTGCCAGGGTCTCAGAGCCAATGGTGGGGGTGCTGGGGTCGGAGCCCCATCAGTGGGCTGCCCCAGGCCCCTCTGCTTCTCTCCTGTCCGTCTTTCCCACACACATGCCACCCACTAACAAAGGGCACATGGCACCGACTCCCAGGCCGTTAAACTCTCAACCAGCAGCAGCTGAGTCCCCTAGGGCACATCTGTGATGTCTGGAGACATTTTCGGTTGTCAGACTTGGTGGGAGGAGGCTCCTACTGGATCTGCTGTGGAGGTCAGGGGTCTGAGCAGCGGGGGGTCAGGAACCGCACGCCGGGAAGCCCCGCTCCAGGTCAGCCGGCTCACCCTCCCGAGGCAAGTGGGGCCTTCCTGCCAGGGGCATGTGCTGGTGCCCCTCCCGCCTCAGCCAGATGTGGGTGCCAACAGGCTTGCAGATGTGGAGGGAAGCCTGCAGACACACGCCTAGCCACACGGAGACCCTGACAAAGACGCTCTCCTCGACCAAATTCCACTCAGGCTCCGTTGAACCTTTCTCAAATAGGCCTTGACTTTGGGCTCCCTGGTTCGTCTCTGTATTGGCCAAATTTTAGGAAGAATCCTATTGAGTCAGTTCAGCCAGAACCCCCATTCTCCACATCTGATCACCTCCAATGTCTATCTGATGGGGTTCCTCAGTGCCCCCTTCCTTCTCCTCTTCCCCCCATGCTGCCTGATCACCTCCAATGTCTGTCTGATGGGGTTCCTCAGCCTCCCCCTTCTTTCCCCTCTCCCCCCATGCTGTCTGATCACCTCCAATGTCTGATGGGGTTCCTCAGTCCCCCTTTCCTTCTCCCTTCCCCCCATGTTGTCTGATCACCCTAGCCTGCCTTCAGCCAGCATCCCCCTAACCCCTGATGTTTCCTTAGTGTTTTCTATCCACTGACCTCCACCCTCCTCCTCAACTATAAATTCCCACTTCTCCTTGTTGTATTTGGAGTTAAGTTCAATCTCTCTTCCCCAAGGTGAGACCCCTTCGCAATGGTCCCTAAACCTATAGCAATGCCCCCCTTGGGCAATGCCCCCTTGCCCCACTGTCCTTTAGCAAGTGTCATTAATAATTTTAACATCCTTTTCAGATGGGAAGAGAGAGGACTTTGGACTAATTTTCTTTCGGATGCATGGGGAGGAGCCAATTCCAGGCCAGGTGCAGAAACCCCCACCCTCTGTGGGCCAGAGCACCCGGGGTGGGGACTTCACCAGGCAGCTGTGGGCAGGGCGGTGGCAGTGGTGGTGGGAGGGAGGAGGTGGAGCCTCCTTTTTCTAGGCCATGTGTCACCGTCCTCCTGCCCAGGGGCACTGCCCCGGCACTACCCTGTCAGTGTAGGTGGCAGTGAGAAGCTGGGGCCTACTCCCCAGAGTTTTTGGAGCAGATCACAGACCTTTGGAGCCCTATGTTGCTGGCCCCCCAGAACCCAGAACATGGCAGATGGGGCGCAGGTCAACCCCAAAGGGTTCAAGAAGAAGGTGCTGGTTAGATACCCCTCTGAGTGGAGGGGCCCAAATCTCAGGGCCTCTTCAAAGACCTCCAGGTACGTGCCTGCTCCCCGGGATGGAGCCTTCCGTGGAGAGGAGCAGGGGTGGAATTGGGGAACTGGCTCCTTGAATCCATTTCTCCAAGAAGGAGAGATCTGGGTCTCTGAGTGATGGCTGAGAAATGTCAGTGCATTTTCAGCACTAGAAGGACCTTACGGATCATCTAGTCAATCCTTGTGAGGCAATTGAGTCCCAGAGAGGCTAAGAGGTCTATCCGAGGTCACACAGCATTTTAGAAGCAGAGCTGGGACTAGAATCCAGGGACCCAGATCTCTTGGCTCTGAGTGCAAGACTCGGGGCAGACTTTACTCCGGGGCGGGGGAGCATTGCAACAGGTTTAGGGACCCAGCCACCAGGTTGGGTCACGTGACTTCCAGGTGCAAATATGGAAGGGGGTTGGTTCTAATCTGTGACAGGGCTCCAACCCCATGAGGCAATGAGCTTCCTCTCTTGGAAGCGGATTTTTGCTCTGGGAGGGAGGAGAGAAGGCACCTGGTGCCTCCTGGCTCTGCCATTGTGGGGGCTGTGCCTTCCGGCGGTGCAGGGCAGGTAGGAGGTGCTCAGATCTTCCTGGAGGCGTTAATCACAGGGATGGGGCAGCAGGCACCAGGGCATCAATGTCGTCAGGGCCATCAAGGGACAGCATTGTGGGCGCCGGTAGTGATAATGAGGCCCAGGACGGAGCAGCAGGCCTGGAATTGCAGGAAGGTCAAATGGCCCGACTCAGGACCTGGCTCTCTTCCTCTCGCAGATCTACCCTGGCTTTGAAGTTCTTCACCATCGCCATCCTGGCTGGCAGCCGTGAGTAAAGGCTCTGGGAGATGCCTGCTTCTCCCCACCCGAGGCTTTCTCCCTCGACCTTGGGCGTCCTGCTTCCCCACCCACTGACCAGCAGCAAGACCTTGGGCCTGTCCTTCGTCTCTCTCGGCCTGCAGTTCCCTGCCCAGCCGCTGCTAGGCTTCACCCTCTCTCTGGGGCTGTTTCTCCCTCTACCACCTGTAAACACGCCACGGGCAGTTGGCATTTACAAGCCTCAAGAGGCAGGGCCCACCGCTGAGCAAGCATCGTAAAGTGGTGGCATTAGCTGGGCGTCCGGGCACCCCAGCGAACCTAGGCGTGTGTGTACCTAAGTGTGTGTGTTTGTGTGCGTGTGTACATGTAGACGGAAGCTAATCGTTTGTTGTGAATATACACGTGTCTATGTGTGTGGGGGTGTGTCTGAACGTACAGTGATGTCCCTGTGTATAGCACACGTCAATAAAACGTGTGCGTGTGCATTAATTGAGTGGTGTGTGTCCAGAGGGTGTATGTGAATGTAGGGGTACATGTACCTCTATGTGATGTGTACGGAGCTGTGGTGTCTATGTGAGTGTATAAAAAGGCGATGGGCCCTGGCCGGTTTGGCTCAGCGGTTAGAGCGTCGGCCTGCGGTCCAGAGAGGCCCGGGTTCGGTTCCCGCTAAGGGCATGTACCTCGGTTGCGGTTTGTCCCCGGCCCTGGTTGGGTCGTGCGGGAGGCAGCCACTCGATGTGTCCCTTTCACGTCGACATTTCCCTCTCTCTCTCTGTTCCTCTCTCTCCCTCCTACTCTATCTGAACAAAAAATGGAAAAACGTCCTCGGGTGAGGATTAAAAAAAAAAAAAAAAGGCGATAGAACAGGTCTGGGCTTCTCACTCAGGGTGGTAACTCCGGGTGTGTGGATCGGGGACAGCTGAGGCCTCTGAAACAAAGTGACCCCCCACACATGCAGCCGTTCTGGCAGCAGTTTCCTCGGGTCAATGGAAAATGGACTGAACCCCTCGCTGGCTTTCTTTTCTTTTTTTGTTTTTTTTAATCCTCACCTGAGGATAGTTTTTACATTTAACAGACAGAGTGGGAGGGAGAGAGAGAGAGAGAGAGAGAGAGAGAGAGAGAGAGAGAGAGAGAGAGAAACATCGATGTGAGAGAGACACATCGATTGGCTGTCACCCGCATGACCCCAACCGACCCTAACCGGGGCTGGGGACAAACCACAACCAAGGTACGTGCCCTTAGCGGGAACCGAACCCGGGACTCTTTGGTCCGTGGGCTGACGCTCTAACCACTGAGCCAAACCAGCCAGGGCCCTCACTGGCTTTCCATCAGCCCGTTACCCATCTCCTGGACACAGCCAGCACCGAGGGAAAGAAATACCAGAAACAAAATAAGGCTAGATGTGGCCGGATATGAGACACTGTTGGTTGAATTCAGGCACAGTGAGCTGTTATTTGGAAAATAACCACTTGAGTTCAGCCCAAGCCACTGGCCAGGGCAGAGCCTCTGGCCTGACTGAACGCAGACGCTGTGTCTCCCGCCGGGAGTGCCAGTGTGGACGTGGCCTTGCTTCCGGCCACGGACCCACTCTGGATGCTGCCTGTGAGCGGGTGCATTAGTGATGTGTGAGCGTGCAGACGAGTGTGTGATGCTGGCAACTAGGACAGTGTGCGTCTGTGTGTGCGATGTGAGTGTACGAAGTATGCGTGTGTGTGTTTGCGAGTGAGTGTGTGTACCAGTGTGCAGGGTGTGGAGGAGATGATGAGGTGGGTGTGTCAATGTCTGTGTGTGTCTCCATGTGTGTCCACCTTTTGCGTGGACAGGTGAGTTTCTCACTCTTCTTCTCTCTCTTTTAAAAAAAATATGTTTATCGATTCTTTTAGAGAGAGAGAGGGAGAGGGAGAGAGAAAGAGAAACATCACTGTGAGAAGGGAACATCAGTCAGCCGCCTCCTGCCTGCCCCCTACCGGGGATCAAGCCCACAACCCAGGCATGTGCCCTGACCAGGAATCGAACTAGCAACATTTTGGTGCATGGGACAGGGACAATGCCCAACCAACTGAGCCACACAGGCCAGGATTTATTCTCTTTTATGAGATTGAAAGCTGTCCCGCCAGGGGGGTGGGTAACACCTGCACAACTCCCAGATGGGTGGGAGCAAGCTGGGGAGCAAGGGGGCCAGGACCTCACACAGGACCTCGGGGCTCTGCACAGGGCACCCTACAGGGGAATGCCATTACTGGCTGTCGTCAGATTTAGGAATTGAGGTCGAAGAGGTTGCGTAACCTGCCCACGGTCTCACAGTGTGGACGGAGAAACCTGTTTGCAAACCCAGTCCGTCCGACTCCCCGGCTGCTTGCTGCACACACCTTTCTCCAGCACCAAGGAGCCAGCAGAGGTGGGGGTGGGGGTGGGGGGAAGAGCTACCGGTCCCAGGTACCCTTCCTGGCCTTTCAGTGGTCATTGCTGCCAAATCAATCTGTGCAGCTCAGGAGACGGGCTCAGGCCCACAGGATACAGGGTCCTCTCTCCCTGTCTCAGGGCCCCAGTGTAGACACTGATATGATTCTAAACCGTCCTCTTAAAGTCACCTGTCATTTCTCCCTACTCCTCCCCTGTGTCCTCTCTTGTTTGCTCCTTCTTCTCGGTAATGGCAGAACCACGGAGCCAGTAGACTGGGAGACTCAGGGGAGCAGGATTCCCAACATCAGCTCTCTGAGGGGGCAGGCAGGTCCGGCCCAGGGTCCTCACAAGCCCCAGGTGTTGGTGGGTCCATGCTGGGAGTGAGCCTGTGGTGCATGCTGTCCCCAAACCAGGCACCGGCCCAGGGGAAGCCCAGGAAGTCGGTATTATTGTTCCCATTTTACAGATGGGAAAACGGAGCCCCAGGGAGCTGTGGTTATGGGCCTGGGCCTGACTCCAAAGTGTGCACTCGTCCCACTAAGGCATGTTGAGGATGTGAGCTCCCCGTCACTAGCGAGGTGGGACAACCACGTCTCAAGTAATTTTGGCCTTTGGGATTCCATCCAGCCTGCCGTTCCTGAAATTCCTGGCTCCTCCCTCTTGTGGTACATTTCCTAGTTTAGACCATGGAGCAGGGCGGGGGGTGTGGAGAGAGCAGGGGCAGGGCACTGAACTGGGCACCGAACCCTGGGCCCAGCTGGAGGAGCCCAGAGTTGGGGGCAGGCAGGAGCTGTCCTGCATGGTGGCGGCATCACAGCCCTGGGGCAGCGGACCTGGGTTCGTGTCTGGGCTCTGCCACTGCCAGGCTCTATGACCTTCACTGCTCTGAGCCTGAGTTTGCTCATCCATAAAACGGAGATAGAGCAGCTCTCCTGCCTGTGTGTGTGTGCGTGCATGTGTGTGCGTGCGTGTGTGTGTGCTTGTGTGTGTGTGCATGTGTGTGCGTGCGTGTGTGTGTGTAGTCATTGAATGACCAGGTCTCCCAATTGTCTCTGGATTTATCCTGAAATGCACCAGCCTCAGGACTGTGGTTGGGACACTGACTCCCCACTGGGGGCAGAGGAGTTAGGCCGAATGGGGGGACCCAGAATCACACCCCGTGTTCAGAAGAGCACGTCCATGTGCACGCAGCCCCTTACAGTGTCCTGGCAGCTTGGGTTCTCACAGGGTCCAAATTCTGTCTCCACCGCTTTGCACTGTGTTCTTGGGCAAGTTGCTAAATGCTCTGGGCCTCGGTGTCCTCATCTGTAAGGTGGCACAGCCATACCACGCTCGTACCTCACAGGGCTGCAGGCACTCGATGAGTTAATGCATGGAAGGGGCCTAGGACAGTGCCTGGCACTGAGAAGTCCTCGGCATCATAGTAACTGCTATGATTTTCTCAGGGCCACAGGGCTTAATGTAAGAACGGGAAATGCGCCCTGGCTGGTTTGGCTCAGCGGTTAGAGCGTCAGCCCGTGGACCAATAAGTCACAGGTTCGATTCCGGCCAAGGGCACGTACCTTGGTTGCAATTCGTCCCCGGCTCTGGTTGGGGTCGTGCGGGAGGCAGCCACTCAATGTGTCCCTTTCACGATGTTTCTCTCTCTCTCTCTCTTCCTCTCTATCCCTCCCACTCTCTCTGAACAAAAAGGGGAAAATGTCCTTGGGTGAGGATAAAAAAAAAGAACAAGAAATGCATACTCTGCACATCGCTTCCTTTGCCCTGGCCCTGGGTGTGGGGACAGCTGGCAGGCGGGCAGGCTGCCACAGCACCCCCTTGGTTCTCTTGCAGTCTTGCCTGCAGCGCACAGCAGCCTGTTCAACCTGAAGTCCATGGTGGAAGCCATCACAGGGAAAAATGCCATCCTGTCCTTCGTGGGCTACGGCTGCTACTGCGGGCTGGGCGGGCGTGGCCAGCCCATGGATGATGTGGACTGGTAGGTTCCAGAGTGCCTGGGCTGCTGGTAGAACTGGGTCAGGGCAGAGGAGGTCAGGCGGCTCTCCATTCCCGAGAGGTGGGAGAGGGCCCTTTCCCCAAAGGATGAGGCTTGTTGGATGAGTCAGTGACGATGAGCCTGACCTTTGACCCATGCTTTCTCCAACCGTCATGGACTCGCTATGGTCCATCTCCAAGGTCTTGGGCTTGGAGGCATGTGAACTCCCACTCTTGCCAGGAAGGAACCCATGACCAGCAGTCACACAGATCATGCTTGACAAAGGCAAGGGCTGTGACCCCTGCTGCCATCAGGCTGGAGGCTCTGGAGGACGGGGACCTGAAGCCACGGCTTATCGTCTGCTCCTGTCTCCCCCAAAGCAGCCAGCACCGAGTCGGCTGTCACTGGAAGCTTAAGCAATGCACACTGACTAGGTGTTTTTCCTCCACCGGAGGGGAGAGGAACAGCCACACCACATTTGCTTCCTGTCCCCCGCTCAACCCTTCAGAACTTTGTCCTTCCTGGCCACCATGCACAGCCAGGTGTGGCCTCTGCGCATAGTCAGTGTATAACCCTCCCTCCTACCCTGGCCACGCTGCCGGACCACCTGGCCCTTCCTGAAGCTGCGGCCAGGGCCCCAGGGGGGAAAGCTGGAGCCCTGGGCACGGCACAAGGAGGCAGAATCGTGGGCAAGAACCCGGGGCACTGGCTGGCTTTGCCTGGCTGTGTGACCTCAGACAAGTAACTACCCCTCTCTGGGCCTCAGTCTGAAGGTCTGACCAGGGAGAAAATGGGACAGATGATCAGGGTCTCTGCTGGTAGGAGACGGGCCAAGCCAGCTACATGGGCGTGTTCTCCTCCACCCGCCCCTAGGTGCTGCCACGCCCATGACTGCTGCTATCAGAAGCTCTTTGACCAGGGCTGCCACACCTACGTGGACCACTATGAATACTCCATCGAGAATAACACTACGATCGTCTGCAGTGAGTCCCTCCCCAACACCCGCCCGCAGCCCGTGCTGGGGCCCTGCGCCGGCTAGCCAGATAAAATACAGACGCCCGGTTCAGTTTGAGTTTCAGATAAACAACGACAAATGTTGACACATAAGTATATCCTAAATATTTCGGGGGACACACTTATACTGAAAATGAAATGTTACTGAAATCCATTAGCATTAGCATGGAATTCAGCATTAGCATAAGTACGTCTCGTGCAGCATTTGGGACACACTTATACTAACAGTGTTTGTTTGTCTGAAATTCAAACTCGCCAGGCCTCTTGTTTTTGTTAGTTCAGTCGATCAACCCTGGCGGTGGCCCTGGCGCGTCTCCCTGGTATGTTCTGATCCGCAAGCCTGAATCGGCCCCTGTGTCTCTCGTGCTGGGGAGTCTCAAGCTTGGAGGGCTGAGGGGATGATGCTGATGCCGGGTCTGGGTGGGGCCCAGGAATCTCTGCTTTGAACCAGATCCTTAGGTGATTGTGAGACTCTGTGGCACACTGGCCTGGGAGTCGGGGGACGTGGGTTTGAATCCAGGTTCTGCCAGCACCTCCTTGCCATGTGCCCTGGGCAGGACCCTGCCCTACCTGGCTCCAGTCTCCCCGGGTACGTGAAGGGTTTGGATCAGAGCAGACCGGTTTCCTTCTAGCTCTGTCACTGGGACCCCACCAGAAGGTGGCCCTACCCCAGGACTCTTAGTCATTCCAGAATCCAAGCTATTGGAGCCAGATCTGGAGGAGTTTCCTCCTTTACCGTGGACTCTCCAGGGTCTTTCCCCAACGGAAGGGTGCGGCATCCAAGCCAGTGGCCCAGGTGTCCCTGCCCTGCCTCCCTTGGTGCCCCTTCTTGGGGGCAGTGCTGTGGGCAGCCCCGGCCCCCTTTGCCTCCTTTCTCAGCTGGGCTTGCTCCTTGTCCCTCACTAACAGCTCACCAGCAACCCCAGCTTTGCAAAGAAACTCGTCTCCTGTTCTCTGGGAAAGAGCCGGGGGGACATGGGGCTGGACACATCTGGGGCCTTGGGAGCTCAGGGCTCTGTGGTCCTCCTATTCTGCTGTTGAAATGTGGAGTGGGGGGGGGCTGGCTTGAGAGAGGGATGTCCCTCCATTAAAACCCCAAGCAGTGGTTTTCATGATGGCTTCTGGGGATTCCTGGGGGCAGAGGGGGGCAGCCGTTGTGAGAGGTAATGGTGGGGGGAGGCCCCTGAGTGGTCCAGCTGGCTCTTTAATGCGTATCATAGCTTAAGAGGCTTCTCTTTCCGCTGTTTGATGTATTAGCCTTCTGCAAAAAGTTTCATTCACAAGAAAGGATTCTGCTGATAGAAAGGTTGAAATATTGCAAACCATTGGCTAGTGCGTGGTTCTCAGAGGGTGTTCCCCAGCCTTCGGCATCAGCATCACCTGGGCACTCGTCAGAAATGCAGGTTATCAGCCCCGCCCTGACCTACTGAATCCGAGGCTTGAAGCGCGAGGGCGGGGCGGGCCGCCTGTTTTAACAAGTCCGAGGTGGTTCCAATGCACACCTAAGGCTGGGCCTGCTGGGCTGAGGGTTTCTGGAGGCTAATGTTCATAACACAGCGACAACAGCGACAGTTACCATGTATTCAACATTGGCTCCGTGGGAGGAAGTGTTTTCCTCACTGGATCCTCAGCACGAACTTCCTCCTGCGTGGGTGTTCGGCAGCCCTGTGATGGAAAACAGTTCCCAACACCTGAGTCCTTGTCCCAGCTCTGCCTTGGGTTTGCTGGGTGACGTCGGGAAAGCAGTCCCCCTTCTGGGCCTCAATTTCCCAGCGATGCCATGATAGCTGGACCCGAGGGCTTGTCCGAGTTTAGCATGAACCAGAGCCACCGGGAGGGCTGTTCACACGGGCGCCGGCCGGCCCAGAGCTGCGGAGCTCGCAGGCGTCGGGTGGGCCCGCCCGCGGCGCTGGTCCAGCTGGCCCTGGGGCCACTGGACCCTCAGAGTGGTGCACTCCCCTCCCCCCAGGAGATCTCAACCAGACGGACTGCGACAGGCAGACCTGCGAGTGTGACAGGAGCGTGGCTCTGTGCTTCCAGAAGCAGACGTACAATGAGCGGCATCGCAACTTCCTGAACATCTACTGCCAGGGCGCCACCCCCAACTGCAGCATCTACCAGCCGCCCCGGGAGGAGGCCTGCAGTTCCACCTCCTCGCCACCCCCTGCGCTGGCCTAGCGCCCCGGGATCTGATGGAGGTGGGGGAGGCGCTTCCTGCTCGGGGACCAGAAGCCTGGAGCGGTGGAGGTGGGGGCAGATCCGGAGCCCCAGGCCACCCTGCCACCTTCTCCCTGCAGCCCCCAGCAAAGCTGGGCCCTGACTGTGGCTTCCCGGCTCCCCCAGCCCAGCACTGGGTGTGGCTGTGTCCTGCAGGTGGTCCTGGACTTGGCAGGGAACATGGGGTCCCTCCTGAGTGTGGAAGACAGGGCCTGAGAGAGAGAGGCCCCTGCCCCTCGGTCCCTAACAAACCCAGGAGAAGGCAGGGCCCAGCCCTCAGCCTCTCCCCCTGCGCCTCCCCTCAAGCAGCAGCCAGGCTGGTGGGCGGAAGGACCTTAGACTCGGGCAAGGAAGGGCTGAGGGCTGGGACCCACCTGGTGAAAAGGGAAACAAAGGCCCAGGCAGGGAGCTGAGCAGAAGATTCAGGAAGGCAGGAGGGAGGGAGCAGCCTGGGGCAGAGGACAGGTGGGGAGAACGTGGAAACAGGAGACCGGGTGCGGGTCAGATGTCTAGACTAGAGGTGGGAGCGGGGTGGTGTATGTGAATTCTCTGAAGGCGGAGGAGTGAGGGTCACAGTTTTTAGGAAGGAAGGGGCTCCTTGCTTCTGCCGTCTGGAGGTTCTCTCCTTCCTTAGGCCTCCTTCCCAGTCACTGAGGTCTTTTATGCTAAGGCTTGAGGAAGGGGCTGAACTTGCCTTACATCGGTCTGGGAGCTGCCATGGACAAAGATGCTCTCCTTGCCAACGTTATTAGGCTGGCTCCCTGAGATCTCTCCTCAACGTGTGGGTTTCCAGGTCCATCTCTGCACCACCCAGTTTTAGCAAGAATCCTGCATGTCATTTTCACGAGAGTCCCCACCCACCATCAATATCTGACCAGATGCCACATCCTCTGCCATCCCCAGGTGACGTCTGATCACCCTGGCCTGCCTTCAGCAAGAATCCCATTAGGTCAGTGTAGCGAGAATGACCTCATCCTCTTAGCCAGTTTCCGTCCGCCAACCCACCTCTCTGCTCCTTGGCTATAAATCCCCACTTAGGAAAAGTGAGGGTTGGTAACTGTCACAGTAAGAACTCAGCCCGGTTCTGTACTGGTCCCTGTTGCAATAGTCTTGAATAAAATCTGTTTCTACCACGTAACCTACTGTCCAGCTCTGGTTTTCTAACGGTTGTGGTACCGTGACTCGGATGATATGTCGTTCATCATTGGACCCCAGACCTCTCACCCAGGACCCCAAATTTGCACCTTGGAAGGCTTCGTCTGCTGGCTCGGGGTCCGTTGGTGAGCCCGACTCCCCAGCCAGTGCCGTGGATGAATGTCTGGCTTTGATTCCTAAGGTTCTGAGGACCCTCTCTGAAGCTGGTTAGACTTCCAGGCTGCTTTGTCAGGAAGGTACCTCCTGGGCTGGAAGTCATTCTTCCTGACTCTTTCTTTTGAGTAGAGATTCACTCCCTGACTCTCTAGGTTGAAAAAACAAATTTTTTTTCTGGCTTTTTGGAAAGCTTTTCTGTGTTCTCTATTTGATCCTGCTCCCCCCAGAGGAACTTGCCAGACAATGGAAACCCCACTTCTCAAACCCTGCTGGAATTCGGACCTCCACTGGCTTCTTTGGGAGACTTGAGACCTCCGCAAACTGGCTCCTCTGAGACCCCTCCCTTCCACCTCGGGTCTGCCCTTCGGTTCCCGTGCATCTGTTGATAGGACCCCCTTCAGATCCCTACCTCCTCGTCCTCTGTCCACCCTGCCGGCCCTTTTCCTTGCCCACTCCAGCCTCTCAACTCCTGGGTCACCTCTGCCACCCCCTAGCCTATTAAGGGGCTCCCACAGGACTCAGGGTCCCCAGAAAGCAGCTACCTGAAGCTAAAAAGGAAAAAGGCTCGTTGGAAACAGACGGGATCTTTTGTTTGGTCAGATGGGCTTTGGGGACATCGAGAAGACTGCTTGAGATCCCCTCAGTCTCTTGCCTGAAATGCAGTCCACAGCCTTCATGAGATTACATATTGGGACACCTGAAAATCTTAGAGGTCCTTCCCACAGATATTGGTACGAAGCATTAGCCTGCATGTTGAATAAGGAACCTCAATTTGTTTCATCTGCCAAAACCATAATTGGGATAAAAAATATAAAAAGGAGCAAAGATGAGATCTAACGATTTTATATAGTGTATCACTGTGTTTTACTTATTATAGTGTTTTACTTATTCGTGGCTAACATTTTAGAATGAAACCTATCAAGATCTCTGTTTGCATCGTCAATATGTGTATGTACGTATGTAATGTTTTTCTGCTCAAGATGGTATCACCAAATTCCCTTATAAAGCCTCTTAAAGGACTTCTATTTAGAATGGCTTAGAGATAAACAAGCACTTATATTCAGTATTCCTGAAATATCCAGAAATATAGAAACTAACCCCCAATTTTTAAGCACATATTCAAAAATTTGAGCAAATCTTTGATAAATAAGATCAGTTTATTATCATCGGTTTAACAAAAACAGCTATATGTTCAGAGTTATCAACATTAAAGTATAATATGAGCAGCCCTGGCCGGTGTGGCTCAGCGGTTAGAGCGTCGGCCCAAGACCAGAGAGTCCTGAGTTCGGTTCCTGCTAAGGGCCCATACTTCGGTTGCAGTTTGTCCCCGGCCCCAGTTGGGGTCGTGTGGGTGGCAGCCACTCGATGTGTCTCTCTCACATCGATGTTTCTCTCTCTCTCTTCCTCCCTCTCTCCCTCTCACTCTATCTGAAGATAAATGCAAAAATGTCCTCGGGTGAGGATTAAAAAAAAAAAGTATGATATGAGCACACACTCCATTCTACCCGGGTTTACTAGTTAAACAGGGTATCGTCATAGCTACTAGATGTTTACAATGATAAAGTCAACGTAAGAACAAATATACAAGTACAAATGTAACAAAATGAATTCTTTGATGCCCACTACTTCATATAGATCAAGCGCAGCAGGAAACCAGGAAACCCATGTCTTTAATTTTGTTTTAGGTTTTTGCTTTATGGTAGTTGCCTAACACACATGAACTATACAGAAAGTGAGCAGGAAACACCCTGAGATGAGGCTAGCCTTGTTTCATGTTATCAGATGTCCGCCTAAACAGTCTACAAATCTTTGTAGTAACTTATAACCTTAGAGGTATGCTAAATGGGATCGAGTGATCGATACACAGTCGTCCCTCGCCACTTCGCGCTTCGACTTTCACGGCTTCATTCTATCACAGTTTTTTCAAATATATTCATTAAAAAGTTGATTGAGACAGTGAAAATGATACAGCGCGCGCTCGGTTGTCTGAGTCACTTATACACCCCTGTATTACAATTAAAATTACTGTACGTATGGACTGTAGGCCTATGTATTCGAGCACCCCAGGAATCCTTCAACGCCAGGTGCAACCGCTAGAGTCTGAAACGGATTAACCGCGATAAACGAGGGACATTAAATAAATAGATCATTTATTTCTAAGTAAGATAAACTACTGGAACATTAATTACTAAGCTCAAGTTTCAGCTTATATACTTTTGGCTTCTTTTCATATGGGATAGAGAAATATATTTGGGTCGCTTAATAAACATATACTTATACTAGAGGAAATTGTGAGATGGAGTATCTATAAAACGTGCTGATTTACTATAGAATGTTGCTATATGGCAGCCAGTTAACAATCGACTACTTCCTTGTTCCCACCGGAAATTCAGGTGACTAAGGGTTAAGAATTCTAATTAATACATGTAAACAAAACTACTAAGAAGAATAAGGATGAGGAAAAAAACTATGCAAAATTGCAAGAATGTAGGATACATATTTTCTTTAAAGAGTAATTTTGTTTTAAAGTAGTTGTTTAGAGGGTGTTTAAAAATTGTTACAAAATGAGAAAGAGCCCAGCTGGTGTGGCTCAGTGGTTGAGCGTCGACCCATGCACCAAGAGGTCACCGGTTCGATTCCCAGTCGGGGCACATGCCCAGGCTGTGGGCCAGATCCCCAGTGGGGGGCATGCAGGAGGCGGCCAATCGATGTTCTCTCTCATCGATGTTTCTATCTCTCTCTCCCTCTCCCTTCCTCTCTCTCTAAAATCAATAAAGGGGAAAAAAGTCTTTTTTTTTTTAAATGAGAAAAATATAGGACAAAAATATTTCTGAGTGGATACAGCAACTTGTAAAGAGTTTGTGGAAAAGGAATTTTACTGCCAGTCAAGCTGGCTACGATGCAGCTGATTTATTTATAAGGTTTTAAAAGATCAGCCCAACAGTATATCAATGCAAAAGGAGAATTTGATTTTCTCGGTTAAAACAGCCAAGTTTTCTTGGATTATTGCTCTGCTCTTTACAAGAGATTGTAAAAGATTTTCCTTTACCTTTTGAGTAAACTGCCCAGGAAGCACAGAGTTTGCGTTTTATTGGAATAATTACCTGTGCTTATATTAACGGCACCTTCGATTTTTAAGAGAGCCCAGATGTCTCACTTTCAAAAGAGCTAAGGATTTTTTTGTTTTTCTTTTTATACTTTTGACAATTTTGCTTTTCCAAAACCAAATCCTAAATGAAATCTTGACCTCAAATGGGCCCTTTCAGAGGGCCCTGGAAAATCTCAAAGGATTTGTTCTTCCACCTTGTGAAAAGAGAGATGCTAAAAATAATTTGGTTTATTTGACATGTTAAATTGCATGACAGGCATCAAATAAAAAGAGATGATTTAACTTTTTCTAAGTTATATTTGTATGGCTAAATATTTTAAATTAATACAAATATTTCTTTTAAATCTATGAAGTACAGCCCTGGCCGGGTGTCTCCGTTGGTTGAGCGGTGTCCCGAGCACCAAAAGGTTGCAGGTTCAATCCCCAGTTGGGGCATGTATGGGAGGGAACTGATCGATGTTTCTCTCTCACAAAGATGTTTCTCTCTCTCTCTTAAAAAAAAAAGAAATTAATAAACATGTCCTGTTGGTTTGGCTCAGCAGTTAGAGTGTCAGCCCGTGGACCAATGAGTCGCGGGTTTGATTCCAGCCAAGGGCACAGACCTTGCAAGGTTGCGGTTCGTCCCTGGCCCTGGTCGGGGTTGTGTGGGAGGCAACCGGTCAATGTGTCTCTCTCACATCGATGTTTATTTCTCTCCCCCTCTCTTCCTCTCTCTCCCTCCCACTCTATCTGAAGATAAATGGAAAAATATCCTCCAGTGAGGATTTTTAAAAAAAAATAAACATATCCTTGGGTGAGGATTTTTTTTTAAGTATGAAATTCATAGAAATTTGTCAGTGGACTTGTCCGTGAACTGTCCTGGTACAGTGCTATCAGTCATGATCCCAGTCATTATTACTATCAGAATATGTTGTATTTTACAGAGACAACCACATTTCCTTGTCAAATGGATTTTAATAAATTCTCAGCAGATCTTTAAGCATGGCCAGTATTAAGCCTTTTGTCATTTACAGACAGTTACTGTTTTTCTCTGACGCTTCCCTGAAAACTCACGCAATCAGCTAGTAGCCGAAATACTTAGTCTTCATCAGAAAGGACTATTTCTGAGACCCAGGGAAAGGACTGTGACAGGTACTCTGGGGAAGAGGCTTCTGATGACATTGAACAACTTTGAGATCATAGCACTGGGCTGAGTAAGGATTTCCAGGACTAGCAGAGAAACTGATGCATTCATGAAGCTGCTAACCCAAGACCAAGCCGAACAAGAATGAATTCCATGGGGTTGCGTTAACCGATGAAGGATGATTTGCGGTTTTGTTTGGAACATTTCTGGTTCTTTACTGTTCTATTTTTCTGGATTTAAGGAACTGCTTTCCCTTTTATTTTAAGTTACCTATAACTCACGACAATTGAGTAGATTATACTTTCATAAGCAGAAATGAAACATTTATCTTTTCTCCCTGCCCGATCCTTCCAGAATTTGGAAACTCTTATTTTCATGACAACATAAATATTTGCATAAGTGCAGTAGGAATCTGTTTCCTTGTAACAGAACATCATTGGAAACATGGGTTACATTACCAAGGCTTGACTGGAATATCATATTTGAGGATGATGCGCAGAGAATGCAATTTAAAGAACCGGAGAGGACTTGAGAGAGCCAAGGCTGACAAAGCCCTCTAGGAAAAACCAGCCTGGTCCCTGCAAAGCCCAGTCAGGAAAGTCCATTCCTGGCAGTCCGAGGAGACAGGGTATCTTGGTTGCCTTGAGAGGAGCGGACTTAACCTAAACTATAGGTATTGCAAGAAAAACCTGGGGGTGAGTTCTTGGCTTCGCTTCTTGGCCTTGAGAGACTTTTAAAAGTCTGAGATTCCTTATGAAAGGGTCCGGCAATGCCAACTCAGAAAGGCCTACGTGGTCAATTACCATTCTTGCCGCCCTTAAAGAGATCTGACTTATTTTGTAAACACGAATCAAAAAGGGGGTTACTGGAGAGATAAATAGTGCACCCTCGTGGGCTATTAAATTATAGTCATGTTCAGTGTCTTTGAGCTAATGTTTTGCCTCTGGGTTAAACTGCATTTTCCCACTCCGCTTTGTTACCCACCTGGACACTGCACTGGGCCCCGCCAGCTTGCACTGTCTCTCAATCCTTCTGGTTTCCTTCAAGATCTGGTTCCAACTCTCCAAACCAGTGTTTCCAGTTTTCCTCCCATCTTCCCGACTTGGAGTCACAGAGACGTGAACTCTGACTGCCCAGATCCTTCCTGGGACCATCGAGGGAGCCCTTCCAGCTGACGCTGGATGCTTCATGCCGTGACATTGACACTGAGGGCTGTGCCATCACCAAAGACATTCAAACGACAAATCAGGAGGCCCGCTGGAGCGCCACTGCTGACCTCGCTTCACCCGTGAAGAGGCTTCAACCCCAACTTCAAGAAAGCGCAGTGGGCCGCCCTCTAGACTCCGAAGCTGAGTTTCGTCTGCTCCAACCATTATCTTTGTTTTTCTTTTGTTTCCATAGAAATTTCCCTCATTTAAATGGTGATGGGTCACACCATCCAGCAAATATCTTCTATGACCAGATCTCAGCAGACGGTCCCACTGGTCACTAGTGACCGAACAGAAATGGACTCACATTGTGCAGAAGAGGGACTGACACAGGCTCTCCTTGACCACCCGGTCGTTGGGCTCCTCTGAGATGTCTTCTCATCTAGGCCCCGACCTTCGGGCTTCCGTGCCCATCTTTGCATCCGCCAGGTTTTAACCACCCACCATGTCAGTGTAGTGAGAATCCCCACCACCCTCAATATCTGATCAAATCCCTCCCCTCATCCTCCTGGCGCTGTCTGATCACCCTGGCTGCCCTCAGCAAGAATCCTGCTGGCTCAGTTCATCAAGAATTCCCCTACCTCGTAGTAATTTTCTATCCACGGACCCCTGACCCTGCTCCATAGCTTTAAATCCCTACTTTTCTTTCTTCTTTTCAGACATGAGCCCAGTTCATACTGAGGTCTCTTTCCCCCATTGCGATGGTTCTTGAATAAAAGCTGTTTTTACTTTAACTTCTGTCCAGCTCCGTTTTGCTGCCACACCATCTCTGCCCAGACCTAGGTCGCTCTTCTCTAGTGTCTGGAAATCACTGCTCTTCCTCAAACCCTCCAGGGCGGGGCTGCCAGACACTTCTCTAGAACTCGGGCGGCACCTAGTGGTCATGACAGGTCACCACCGGTGCGGTGCTCCGCACCTCCTCCCGAAGAGAGACCCTGCCCCAGCCCGGCAGTGCCCAGCAGAGCACAGGAAAGGATGAGCACTTCCAACCTCCACCATCCTACCATTGCCACTAACACCACCTCTCACCCAGAGCACACTGGGTGCACCCCTGGCTCTGCCACTTAAGGGCCACGTGGCCCTGGGCAGTCCCTTTACTGCCCCCTCCACATCTCAGTTCCCCCTTCTGTAAACTGTGGGAAATGATGGAGAGCACGTCGTGGGGTTTGAGGCCACGGGTGAGAGTGCCCCTAGCACAGGACCTGGCATGGACAATGGAAACCATCAGCCCTGGTGACGGGTGCCCTTGGCTGGCATCTTGAACCAAAGGTCCCAGGGCCAGGTTGGCAAATAGCTGTAGGGAGAAGGAAGGAGGAGCTGATGGAACATTCATGGGGACATTCTCTCCAGACGGAAACCTGGCAGAAGCCAAGCTGTGATTTAACAAGAAAATCTGGGGTGGGGGAGGGTGGAGAGGAAGGTTCTGTGGACTCCTTGTCCCAAACCCGCAGCCAGGCACCTGGAGCCCCCCAGCCCTGGTCTCAGCTGCACTGGGAGCCCCGTCTCCCTCACGCTCAGGACAGACTGTGAATGCAGACTGGCAGCCCTTTCCTCCCCAGAGGTTGGCACAGCCGTGCTGGCTGTCAGCTTCCCCGGTTGACACCATCAACTGTGACAACAGCCAAAGCTGGGCATCGGGAGCAGGTGTCCAGCACAAAAGGCAGAGGCACACCATGCTCCGTCAGGGCCGGCGGTCCCGGGTCTTGGGAGGTCAGCGCCCAGGAAGCAGAGCGGGATTTATTAAGCACTTTCTGTATGCCGAGCACTGTGCTCAGAGCTTTGTGTGGTCCATCTCCTGTAACCCTCTCAGCAACCCTTTGAGCTCTGAATAGCTTTGTTTATAAAAGGAGGAAACGGAGGCCCAGGGAAGCTCCGGGTCGTGCAGGGGAAGCAGGGTTTGAATCTGACTCCCAGAGCTTAGCGGCGGAGAGCATCCAGTCAGGCCCTTCATCTAGAGGAAGGGGACGGGAAACGAGGTTTAGAGTCAGAAGACAAGGGTTCCCATCCAACCCCATTTGCCCTCTTGGAGCCTCTGTTTTTATCTTAGGTGGTCCCCTCTGCCCGGAGCATGCTCCCCTCCCCCGTGCCTTGCCTGGCTGACTCCCACTTAATCTTTTCAGGACCAGAAGGCTTTGCTGACCAGCAGGTCAGGATGGGATGGCCCCAGCTGTGCCTGCATCTGGGCTTCCCAGTCCTCCCAGCCCAGTTATTTCCTGTTTACCTGTCTGTCTCCACCTGGGCTGTGAGCTTCGGTTGGGGAGGCCTCTCCTACTCCCACTGAATCTACAGTCCCAGCCCAGCCTCAGCACACTGGATGTTTGTGCAATAGATGAATGAATGGATGAATGAATGAAACCACACACTTTAGTGGCTTAGCCAGAATCAGGGCGTATTTAAAGTCTTGGAGCAGCCCCCTCGGTTATACCGCCTCACCCAAGTCGCTGGATTCGCTCTGGGACCAGCCTGTGAAGGAGAATCTTAGGGCGGGGAGTCAGTGCTAGGCTCAGTCCCCAGCTCTGCCACCTGATGGTGGTGTGGCCTTGAGCCTCAGTGAACTGGGGGTTTTTACAGCACCTGCCTGAAGACGGGTCAGGTATTGCGCGTGAAGGTAGCCCTGGGCCTGGACAAGGTGAGGCTCGGTACCTGGAGGCTGCTCAGTCCAGCAAGCAAGGCTTTGGGGACAGTCTGGACTCCCCTTCTTCCCACTCAGCATTCTGGGGCCAGGGCCACACTCCATCCTTTCTCTTTGTTGTCATATCTGGATGTGACTCTGCTCCCCAGTGAGCTCAGTAATGCCTGGCCCATCCCCTGAGCTGCCGGCCTCTTCACTCACTGACCCAGAAACCCAGTCGCCCCCACACCCCAGCCCACTGCCCCTCTAGTGCCCGCAGCCACACCCACATGCCACACTCCCCACATCTGCTGATCCCCAAGCCTTTCAGTTCCACAGGCACCCCAGGAGTGGGAACGGGGGACAGCAACTCCACAGGCCACCGCTGACACACTCGCTCAGCGCACAGTCATCCCAAAGCAGTGACACCCTCTCCCCGTGGGCACAGCCCACCGCAGGCCCTTGGTAGAGGGTGTGCCCACCGCTCTACCTCTGACTGACTGATGGCTTCAGCCAGACATCAAGGATCACGGCTGGTCAAGCTTACAGAGAGCTGTTGTGAAAATACACCCACTTTCCACGTCTGCCCCTTGGAGGCGGGGAGCCCGCTCCGACCGCAGGGCCCAGGGCCAAGGAAGTGAACGTCACTGAGTCCCTGTGATGGCCACGCTCGGCCTCCCACGTTAACTAGCACAAGCCACGGTTCTGCCCACGAGGACGCTGGGGCTAAAGGAGGTGGGGCTGCCCACGTTCTCACAGGCGGGGAGTGGTGGGCTGCTCAGAACACTGGACCCCGCGGCTCCCAGACTCCGAGTGACCACAAGGCTCTCCTTGATCCGGCCCTGCCCATCTCATCCTTGCGCTCCACAGCCCACGCTCCCCACGCTGGGCTACTTGCAATTCCTTCACACTCTGCATTCTCTCTTGACCTCATGTCATTCAACACATACATCAGGGATATTTTTTAAATATGTTTTTATTGATTTTTTTTTTTTAACGGAGAGAGAGATAGAAACATGGATGTGAGAGAGAAACATCGATTGGCTGTCTCCTGCATGCCCCCTACTGGGGATTGAGCCTGCAACCCGGGCATGTGCCCTGACGGGGAATCGAACCCGGACCTCTCAGTCCACTGAACGATGCTCAATCCGCTGAGCCACACCGGCTGGGTGGTCAGGGGTTGTTTTTAAAGGGACAAAGATCCTTGCCCTCTGAGCTCATTCTACTGAGAGTCAGATAATGACCGGCTGCCCTCAGAGTGTGTGCAGTGCTCTGGGTGGCAGAGAAGACTGGAAGGGCCGGCCAGGGAGATGCCACGTGACGGTGGGTGGGACAGTGGGCAGTGTTAAGAAGGGTGGTCAGCCTAAGCCTTCTTAGGAAGGTTCCAGCAGAGACTAGAAGGAGCAGAGAGTGAGCCGCGTGGGAAGCGCCCTCCAGGCAGGGGGAACAGCGGGCAGAGTCCTCAGGAGGGAGCGTGCCCGGTGCCCTCAAGGGGCAGCACGGAGGCCAGGTGGCTCAGTGGAGGGGGCGACAGGGAGGGTACAGGAGGCGAGGTAACAGGGTGGGCTGCTGGGAAAGATCGTGCGGGGTCTTCGGGGCACTGAAAGGATGTTGGCTCTCACTCAGGGGAAAGGGGAGCCCTGGGAGGGGGGACTAGAGGAGGGACAGGGTCAGATGCCAGACCCTGTGCTGACCAGGGTGGAAGCAGAGAGAATGAGGGGCAGGGGCGGTGACTCAGGCCGGGGCGATGGTTGCTCAGACCCAGACGGCAGCCCTGAAGGTGGGGAGATGTGGTCCAATTCTAGATTTTTCCCTTCTTGTTTTATTTTTGTTAATGTGTACATTTTACTGAAGTGTTTTATAAATACAGACTCTAGATGTATTTTGAAGACAGTGCCACCAGATTGGATGTGGGATGTAGGATGTGAGATCAAGGATTTGACACGCAGGTTTTCGGCCTGGGTGGGGCTAAGGTGCAGGACGGCCCCCAGCTGAGACGGAGACGGGCAGAGGCGCTGCGAGCGTGTGCTGCCTTACCTTCCACCTCTGCCCGAGCCTCTGCACAGCCCTTGGCCACCCCACGCCTCACCTCTCAGCTCCCAGACAAGAGGCCAGACCCCAGCATTCCTCTGGGAAGCCACGCCCCACCCTCCCAGACGGTGGTCGTTGCCCTCGGGCCAACCGGATCCCAGCATTTCCCAGCCTGTTTTGGAATCGCCTGTGTCGCCCCAGGTCTGAAAGCAATGTGGAGTCTGATGCATTTTATCTCTCTGCCCTCAGCCCAGGGCCTCAGTGTGCTTTTGCTGAGGGGATGATGGTTGCCCTTCCAGGACAGCAGGCCTTCCCAGTGACGATCAACAGCATCCCTCTGCTGTTCCCAGGCCTGGGTACCAAAACAGGCCCATTTCCTCTGCTTCACAGATCAGGAGCTGAGGCCAGGCAGTGGAAGATGGCCTGGGTCTCTCCCTAGAACCCCTGTCCTCTGTGCTGATCCCCACCCTGGCCCCTGTTCCTCCTCTGTGGTAGATGGCCAGACACCTCCAGTCCTGAGCTGGACTCGGCGGTGGTCAGGAACCCCCAAGGAGGGAGGTGCCTGTCTGGGGCCCGGCCCCTGGTTCTGTGCCCACCTTTCTGCACCCACTCTGCTCACAGACCTCAAAGACACTCTCTGATGCCCACAAACCTCGAGCTTCCCTTCTGCAGTTGCAATCACTACAGCACACGTGGGCAAGTGGGAAGGACAGACCGATTTACCCTGGGACCATGATGAAGACCAGTTAGGCAGTAAACTGCTGCAAACCACACCAAAGCCGAGTGACTTCAAACAGCTTTCTAGCTCACAGTTCTGCCAGTGGGCGATTTAGCCTGGGCTCAGCCTGGCGGTTGTTCTGGTCTCGGCTGGGTTCCCTCGTGTGTCTGTGGTCAGCTCTCAGCCTTTGCTGATCTCGGCCGAGCATTCTCACGTCTGAGGTCTCAGCTGAGACGACTGGGCCGACTGACTCTGGTCCAGGTGCTCCCTCCCTCCAGCAGGGTGGCCCAGGCTTTTCCTCATGGTGGAGGCAGGTATCCTGAGAGAGTCCGATGCACTAGACCCCCTAAAGCCGAGACTGGGGAACTGGTGGACCGTCACTCCCCCGACATCCTACTGACCAATGCAGTCACAAGGCCAGTTCAGAGTTCAGATTCAAGGGCCGGAAAATACTCTACCTCTTGATGGGAAAGGCAGAGTGTCCCATCGTGAGAGATGAGGATACAGAGAGATAAGAACAACGGCAGCTGTTTTTGCAATCCACCATGCCAGTTGGGCATTAAAAAGATCAGGGTCACCTGGCCAGTGTGGCTCAGAGGATTGAGCATCGTCCCACAGACTGAGAGATCCCAGTTCAATTCCCAGTCAGGGCACATGCTGGGGTTGCAGGATCGATGCCCAGTAGGGGGCGTGCAGGAGGCAGCCAATCGATGTATCTCTCTCACATCAATGTTTCTATCTCTCTCCCTTCCTATCTCTCTTTTAAAAAAATCAATAGAGCCCTGGCCGGTTTGGCTCAGCGGTTAGAGCGTCGGCCTGTGGTCCAGAGAGACCTGGGTTCGGTTCCTGCTAAGGGCATGTACCTCGGTTGCAGTTTGTCCCTGGCCCTGGTTGGGGTTGTGTGGGTGGCAACCACTTGATGTGTCCCTTTCACGTCGATGTTTCTCTCTCTCTCTCTCCCTCTCTCTCCCTCCCACTCTATCTGAACAAAAAATGAGAAAATGTCCTCGGGTGAGGATAAAAAATAAATAAATAAATAAATAAATAAATAAATAAATAAATAAATAGAAACTTTTTTTTTTTTTTTAAAAGATCAGGGTCCACCCAGATTAGATCACTTTAATCTTTAATAGAATTTATGTCTGATGTAACCAGGAGCTTCTAAGTTTGGATGGAAATTTCAGATGCCTCTGATTCCCTCCCCCTTGCCCATTCTTCGATGTCTTCTTGGTCGCGACATCCATGTGGCAGCTGTGGGTGCTGGTGTTCTCATGCTCTGTCTCCCAAGAGGTGACCGTGGGGTCAGTTTCCTCCCACCTGGGGGTTTTCAAAAGGCAGCACTGGAGCCAATGAGAAGAGACTCCGAGTGTGCCTCTCAGGTCTGTGACGTGTGTGCCAAGACCTCGTTCTGCAGGCTGTCTGCTCTGCTCACAGCGAGCTCTGGACGGAGGGCCCCTTCCCGAGTCCACCCTGCCTCCTGATTTGGGGTGGGGGTGGAGGGAGAGTGGAGGGAAGACCCTGGGGCCTCTTCCCTCCTGGAAGCTTCCTGGGGTGGGGGCTGGGGACATCTCTCTATGCTCTCACCCTGTTTTATTGCCTCCAGCACTTTCCGCTGGGGGAATGTGTCAGTGAGTTATGTATATACTGTGGTCTGTCTCCCTGCACAGAATGCCAGGATTTGGTCTTTGATCTCCACCCTCCGATGCTGAGCGACAAAGGAGTACCCCCGGCAAAAAGCGAAGCCGGTTGTGGTGACGGGGGAGGGCTTCCCAGAAGTGATCCTGGAGCAGATGCTGACCGGCAAGGGGACCGTGGGCTGCCTAGCACTGGGGCTTGCGCCTGCCGCAGCGGGGCCGGCTCAGGAGCAGCTGCTTGAAGTTCTTCTCGTAGGTGGGCAGGCTCTCTCTGAAGCAGCTGGCAGACCGCTTGTCACACTCGCAGGCCCTCAGCCCACAGAGGCAGCCGACGCCAGGACCCAGGGCACATTCACCTGCAGAGAGACAGAGGGTCACTGGGCGCTCCCAGCTCACTCCCAGGGTTCGGGTCTAAGGTTTGGGAACACAGAGAGCTCAGTGGAAGGGGTCGGGGGCTGAAAACAGAAAAGGAAAGTAACTCAGAGTCCTTTTCCTCGGTCCCTGAGGCCTGATCACAGCCGGACATGTCACAAGCACTGGCACAAGCAGCAGCATGGGAGAAAACGAGGGGAGTAGGGGAGTGTGGGCTGCACGGAGGGGGTGCCCTGAATCAGCGCACCTGGGTAGCACGCAGGCCAAGGTGATGGGACCCATGTCCTCGGAACTCATCTCATGTTTCCAAACGCTTGCTGGACATCTCACGTGGATGTCTCAGGCATCAGCAACTTAGGACGCCCCAAAGGAATCCATGACGCGAGTGCCCTCTCCGCCCACCCAGCCCGGCCTTCACCCACACTCTCGGCTCAGTAAATGGCACCACCTTCTACTCGAGCCAGAAAACTAGCAGCCAACCTCGATCCCTCCCCTCCTTTGCCTTTTCACCTCCAGTCTGCCAGCAAGTTCCATTGATGTCTCTCTGTTTAAAACAGTTCCTGCTCCGTCCTCTTCTCTCCATCTTCTCAGCCTCCCCCCGATTCCCGTCATCACCGGCTTCCTCCCTCATGGGAGGACGTAAGCAGGGACCTTCTTCAAATGTAACCTGGATTAGGTTCGGTCTCCTGATTAAAGCCCTGGGATGGGTTCCCACTGTTTGGGGAAGACATCCCGAGTCCTTGCCGTGGACGCCAAAGCGGGCATGCCATGACCGGGCCCTCGCCAGCTTCTCCATCGTCACCGTCCCTCACTCTGCCACCTTCGCTCTTCTCCAGGCACACTGGCCTCTTTGTGTCCCCTGTCTTGCTCCATCTTGTCCCAGGGCCTTTGCACTCACTGTCCTCTTTGTCTAAAACCGTTCTCTTCAGGATCTTCAAGTGGCTGGATCCAGCCCACCCTTTGGGTTTTGGTCAAATGTGCCCTCGTCAGAGAGGCTCCCCGTGACCACCGACCCGAGGCTCCCTCTTACATCCCTGGTTATTCCGTAACTGACTTGCTTGCTTGTGTCTGTCTCTCCTCAATGGAGTGTGGACTCTGTGAGACTGGGCTTTGTCTTGTCTATCGCAGGATCCCCAGCCCGCGCAGATGCCGGCACATAGTAGGAGCTCAACAAACAGTCATTGACGGAAAGAACGAATAAACCTCCGCTGGCCTTTGGGACCCAGTGTCTCCTCTTTGGCCAAATCACCACTCGGTGGGGGGCATTTATTTAGTAGTGAGAGCTGTAGTGCTCTGTGTGTGTGTGGGGGGGGGGTCTAAGGCACAGCTTCCTCTTTCCAGATAACTCCACCCAGTGCCACTCTCTTTTGAGGGTTGGGGGTGAGAAGGGGAGCTTTGTTGAGTCTGGGCAAGTTAGCTTCAGCATCCTTATTTATAAAATGGTGACAAAAATAATAGTGTCAAAAATAAACAGCGGTGCCTGCTTCGTAGGGTGTGAGGATTTTCGTCACTGTTGGCAGGTGGCGTGGCTGGGTGTGCCCGGCCACAGAGTGCTGTGCAGTGCCCGCCGTGATGACAATGGTGTGCCCTCAGCCTCACATGTCGGACAGGAAGATGCAGTGCTGGCCCCGGTCCGTCTGCCTGCCTTGCTCCCTCCCCCAGGTCCACGATTCCTGCAGGGGCTGTCCTCCTCCACCCCGCTGGAGACGTGATTCTCAAGACATGTGCGCCCCCACCCTCTGCCTCAGCACCGCCTCGCCACTCACCCTCGTGCTGGACCCTGCCGGGATGTCCCCACCTCTGGTTCTCAGTTCCTGCCGCTCCCACTGTTCCTGCCGCCTGGATCACCTTTGCCCTCACACCCCTCTGCCCCATCTGTGAAAATGGTTCAAGATCCAACAAGCCCCAGCACTCCCAGGGACCCCCTCAAGAAGCCCATCCACATCCAGGTCCAGGTCTGTCACCCGGCTGCCCCAGCGCGCCCCTTGCTCCCGTCCCCGAGCAGCCACTGTCTTCTGCAGGGCCCACTTGGGCTATGGCTGGTCCTCACAGGGGAGGAGGGCGACTTGGGCAGAGGGTCCCACCCATTCACCCTCACTCTGCCCCCGAAGGGCCCTGACGTGACACACTTTCTCACCCTGCCTCGCCCACCTCCTCTCTCTTTCCTGGCCTCTTCTTTTCCAGCTCTCCTTCCTGCCATCTCGATTCTCCAGACTCCTCTTCCTGTCCCTCACGGCCCCTCCCCTCCGGCCTTGTCTTCCGATCCTTCCCAGCGCCTGGGGCACGGTTCTGTCCTGACATTCAGTTCTGCATCCAAAGGCGTGCCCAGCCCCCAGGCCTCGGGAGGTGGTCCTGAGCAGTGGTCTGTGACCGTGGACTGCATCTCTGCAGGCATCCCACGGCCGTGGGAGGACCTGGCCCGTCATGGCCCGGAGGAAGGGGCAGCCCTCGGTCAACCAAGGCATCTTCCAAAGCCATCCTTTCAAATCAGGCCTACATCGCCCTGGCCGGTTTGGCTCAGTGGTTAGAGCGTCAACCCATGGACCAGAGAGACCTGGGTTTGGTTCCTGCTAAGGGCACATACCTCGGTTGCAATTTGTCCCTGGCCCTGGTTGGGGTCATGTGGGTGGCGACCACTCGACGTGTCTCTCATGTCGATGTTTCTCTCTCTCTCTTCCTCCCTGTCTCCCTCCTGCTCTATCTGACGATAAATGCAAAAATGTCCTCGGGTGAGGATAAAACAAAACAAAACAAAACAGGCCTACATCCAGATCCTGCATCTTCCAATTTACTAAGGGGGAAACGGAGGCATGAAAACTGGAACTGACAGCTTCAAGATACTCTTTCTCATTCCGTGAAACACATGTCCACAGGTGAGACAGAGCAGGAAGGTCCGCATCCTGCCTGGGGCTACCCCAGACCTCCTGCCAGGCCTCCGTCTGGGTCTCTAAATTCCCCCCTGGGGTGCCCCTGTTCCATCTCGGGGCTTTAAATGCCGTCTGAGCACTGACGACCCTCCTGTGCTCCCACCAGCCCGGATGCCTCCCTTGAGCTCTAGACTCCAATGAGCTCCGTCCACTCGACTCCCCTCCTGGTGTCTGACACGCATCTCAAACCCCACATGGCCCCTGACAAGCTCGTGCTATGTCTTCATGGTCTGCCCTGCCCCCATCCGCACGAGCCCGGAAGATGACACCATTCTCCATGGCTGCTCAGGCCGAGAACCCCGGGTTCAGCCTGTCTCCTTCCCACCCCACCTCTAGTCCATCAGCAGGTCCTGTCAATTTACCTCCAGAACACACCCAGCATCTGACTTCCCTCCATCTCCACGCCACCACCCTGACCCAAGCTGTGGTGACTCCCCGCAGTGCTACTGAAACAGCCCACCAACGGCTCCCCCTTTTCCTTCCCCAACTTCTCGGCAGTGGCCTCAGTGATCTTTCTAAAGCAAAATCAGTGCAGATCACTCCCTGCTTCCAAGGATCCAACAGCTTCCCCTGCAACTGAAGTGGAAAGTGAGCTCTTTACCCTGTCCCCCCAGTCCTGTGGGACTCGTTCCCATCCAAGGTCCAGTCTCCCCTCCCCTCCTTCCTGTCTCCTCTGCTCCCACCACACTGGCCAAATGCCACCTCCTCAGAGAGGTCTTCCTTAGCCGCCTAGAGTGGCCGTCCTTCCCTCCCCCTGCACTCTGTACCTTGCCACCTTGTTTCAGATGCTTTGTAGCACTTGTCACTACCTGGATGTACCTTTACTTCTGAATATTTTATCATCTGTCTCCCTCCTTAAATGCAAGATTCTTCCAGGCAGGGAGTGCGTCTCGTTATCGCAGATCAGCCCTGAGCACGCAGTAAACACACCCTCACTCCCTGTTGCTGCCTCGCTGGCTGGACTGGCCTGCGGGGCACGCAAGGGGTCCCATCCCAGGAAACAGGAAGCCAGGCTCCGGGTCCAGACCTGCTGCCCACCTGCTCTAGGGTCTCAGGTGCTTCTCCCCGAGCTTGTTCCTCCGCTTTCAAATGGGGATAAGGATGCCTGCATAGATCATTTAATGTTTTTTCATTCATTCACTTATCCAACAAACAGGTATTGCGTTCCTACCAAGGGTCTGGCCTTCGGCTAGGATCTGGGGTACAGGTCTGAGTGAGCAGACCCCACATTGCATAGCTCCAGGGCATCCTTCTCCGTGGGCTCTGAGCATGCGTGCCCCCCATCGAGACACACTTGTTCCCTGCTCTCCCGGAACTCATATTCTTTTTTTTTTTTTCATCCTCACCCGAGGACATTTTTGCATTTATCTTCAGATAGAGCGGGAGGGAAAGCGGGAGGAAGAGAGAGAGAGAAACATTGATGTGAGAGAGACACATCGACTGGTCGCCACCCACACGACCCCAGCCAGGGCCGGGGACAAACTGCAACTGAGGTATGTGCCCTTAGCGGGAACCAAACCTGGGACTCTGGTCTACGGGCCGAAGCTCTAACTGCTGAGCCAAACCGGCCAGGGCCCAGAATTCATATTCTGTTGAGGGAAAGTTGATGCAGAAGGAAACAAGGTCGTTCCAGGTGGAGACAAACACTAGGAGAGAACAGTGGTGCTGTCAGCAAGTGGAAGCGTTGGGAGAAATGAACTCAGTAGAGGAGGAAGACCTCAGCCAACAAGTGCAATGGTTACCAAGTCCACCTTTCCCCTCTGGCAGAGGGAGAAGGCCCGTTGGCAGCAACGGTCTCCGCCAGGCTCCTCCCCACACAACATATGCATGCATGTGTGGGTGGAGGGGGCTGTCACCACTGGCTGATCTTACAGTCCCTTGCAAATGCCAAGTACTTATGTAAGCCCACTCAGAGGAGGCATAACAACCTCCCTGGTTGCCGGAGGGCAGCCTTCCTTACCTGGCAAATTGGCCCCGGGGCTCGGGTTACAGGCCTATCTCTGCACTGATCTCTTAGTGACATTTAGACATGTGGACAGACCAAGTTGTTTTTCTCCCTTCCCTCCCCTTCTCACCAACTGCATCCCAGAACAGCCACTGGTTGCTAGGCAACCTGGGACTGGGCTTGGGTGCAGGATTTCAGAACTGGAGGCTGGGGAGGTGATTAACCATTGCAGGGCAGCTCTTTGGACTGCCCTGTCACTGGGGAGAGGGAGGTGGGGAGCTTTTATTCTGTAAGGAGTTCATGGCTTTAGCTCAAGGGACGCTTCAGAGAAATCTCTCAATAGAAGTGAAGAAAAGCCCAGTGCTCTCCCACAAAGTGAAGGGGAGAAGAACACTTGGATGAACAAAGCCATCTCCTTCGAAAAGGAAGGGCATTACCTAAGCACCTGCTACGGGCAAGAGCTGCTAGTGGGGTTACGTTCGTCGCTCCTTCCAGTGACTTCACGAAGCACATGTTATTGTCTCCATTTCACAGACAGGGAGCCTAAGGCCCAGGCGGTTTGGCAATTATCCAGCGAGAAGGGGTGAAGCTGGGATTTGGACCCAGCTCTGCTCAACTCCGAAGCGTTGTTCTCCCTGGGCCTCTTAGCAGGGTACACAGAGCTAGCACAGAAAGATCTGGGGCGCTGCAGAGGAGCAAATCCACCTGCCCCTGGGCCAGGCCTGAGCATCTTGATGAGTCTGCTGCAGACAGTGAGCCTTGCATCTGTGTGAGTCCCCTGATCAAGTGCACCCATTACCCTCCCAGCAGCCCCTGCCACTGGGGAGGGCGGTGTGAGGCGGGAGCACCAGCTCTGGGGTCAGAGGACCCGGGTCCGAAGCCCAGCTTTTCTTTCCCTGGCTGTGTGACCTTGGCCATCTCACTTAACCTCTCTGAGCCTCAGGGTCTTCCTCGATAATGGTTTGTCATGGGGGTTCCAGTGTTGTCACAGACACTCATAACCCACAGCTACTGTTATTACACCTATTTTATGGATGAAGAGACCGAGGCCCAGGAAACGCAGGCCAGGCAGTGTGTTCCAGAGCTCTGGAGGGGCTCAAGACACAGGTGTTCTGATCTTTTCTGTTACGTGGATCAAGCCTCCCCCGTCTCTGGGCCTCATTCCCCCGTCACTACAATGAAGCGTGGGTCTGGATGGTCTCTAAGGGCTCCTTCAGCTCCAGAGAATACCAAGAGAGCCGGGCCTGAGGCTGCCTTGTTCAGTGCCCCGTCCCTGGCACAGTGCTGGCCCTGGATGGGCATCCAGTGGGCACTCAGTCATTACTGGGCAAGTGAACGAATGTGCCTGAGTCTCCCTTAAGGTCTCAGTACCCATCAGCAACAGATCCAGGATTAGAACCCAGATCACTCAGGTCCCAGGCCTGTACCAGGGATCAGGGCCTCAGCAGGGTAGGTGGGGACAACAGTCCTGGTACTCACTGGCTGGGTCAGCTGAGGAGGGGGTGCTGATGTCCTGGCAGTGACAAGGAAGTACCCCTGCATGTTAATTCCCTGGGCAGGGCGCTGGCCTCCAGGAGCCCCGAGCAGGTTTCAGGAACAATGGGCCACTGTCGCTCAGCAGGGAGGGTCCAGCTCCCAGGCCCTGCCTATGCCTCCTGCCACCACTCAGCATGTGCCAAGCAGAGGACATTTCCACAGGCTGCCACCTGGGGCCCCAGCCTGTGTTCCAGGTCACTCTCCTCTACCTCCTCCACCACACGGGAGGTGAAGAGGGTTGGTGAAGGAGCTTCTCCAGCAGCAGAGTGCCCAGGCTGGCCCTGGTGGGCACAGCCAGCCCACAGCAGCTGAGGGCAGAGGCGTGGTCTGGGCCCGGCACTGATGTGTGGGAAGGTCCTTTGCACCTACTGAAGTTCCGTTTCCCTCCTCAGAGCACCCTTTCCCTCTCCCTCGATTCCTGTGCTTTATGGGGACAGCAGAGAAGAGAGATCCTTGAGTACATTTTCTCTAAAACAGATGCCTTTCTAGACATTTAGGAGAACACTTGACATGACAGATGCTAAGATCAAGATGAAAAGGTGAGGAGAAACCAGTGAGAAGAAAGCAAGACTGTGAGCCAGGCTGAGAAGAGAGCCAGGGGGCATCTTAGCTGTGTGCCCCTTCCCTCACCCACCAGCAGCCAGGCCTGCCCCCACCCCTGCCCCCACATCCCGGATGCAGAGCCTAGACGGGTTGACGGAGGTGGCCAGAAACTCGGCCAGGCCTCCAGAGGGCATCAGTCGCCACAGCAAACAACACTTCGGGGGCAACCTGCTCCGGCTCCTCCTGCCCTGCCCGTGCTATGGGCCCGATCCCTTCCTCGCTCCTCGGTCGTGACCCTGGGGTCTCACAGAAGAGTCACTTTGCTCTCCCCACTGACAGTATGCCTGGGCCAGGGGCTATGGAGTCCGAGAAGCAGATGGAGCTGAAGCTGGCCCTCCCAAGGCGGGGTCTGCGCTCTCAGCCCACTGTTTCAGGTCTCACCGCTGCCACCGGGAGTCTGCACAGTCTTGGTCCATCTTGGTGTGTCCTGGGCCGGAACTTTGGGTGAGGGCACTGAGCACCCCCTTTAAGGGGGGAGATGAGGGACACCGACCTCTGGAGAAGACACGGACTCCAAGACACACTCACAGCTGTGAATAAACATGCGTGGGGTGGGGGAAGGAGTCCCTGCTACTACACAGGGGAGTCACACACTCTCGGGGTGGGGGGGGGTCCAAACACCGACTGCTGGAATGAGTGGCATACACAGGGGGGCTACGGCCCAGGGCTCTCAAGGGTGCTGATCTCTGGACTGAGCTTGCCCTACGCACATCCACACCCACCAGCCCCGAACATCCCCGGGACATCGGGGCCACTCCCCAGGTGCTGGACATTCAGTACTTGCCCGCCCTTGTCCTTTGCCCTCCTGCTTGAATGGCCTTGAGACATGTGAGTTCCCTTCCCTGTCCCCTCCTATTGACTTCCGTGTGCCCCACGGCACCCATCCCAGGGCTGGGCATGCCATCACCCTTACCAAATATTTGTTCAACGGAAAGACAGCCGAGCTGCCTCCTGAACACACGACAGACGTGAGGAGAAAGTTCTCGGCAGCAACAGTTGCCAAGCGAAGCTGCAAACTCCAACATGATCTCAAGTCAACAAGCATTTATTGAGCACGTGCTACACCGCTCCGTGCTCCCAGGCGCTGGGCGCCGCGCTGGGCAGCAGCCACGGGGGCACACAAAGCAAGGACTCCCAGGAAGCTCTGCTTCTCGGAACTTGCCATCTCAAAGCCCTGGGGGAAATCTCACTCCCCAGATGTCCTCTGGGTGCACGAGGAGGCAGACACTAAGGGGAGGCTGGGGTTCCAGGACATCTCCCCACGGGGAGGCTACTCACAGACCACGGTGCGGTTGACGATGTGGAACTGGTAGCTGCTCAGCACGGGCTGGCAGCCCAGCTGCTTCAGCTTCTCATAGCAGCAGTCGTGGGCCCGGCAGCACCTGGGGGCCAGACCAGAGTGGGAGGGGCCTTACCACGAGAGGGCCCTGGGGAGTCAGCTGGAGGCCCTTGGTGGCAAGGACTCCCCTGCCTCCTCCCCTGGACGAGAAGGGGCTGAAGGTAGGGAGGTAAATTAAAAAAGGATAATATCACAAATACTATAAATAATCACTCACATTTAGTGAGCCCTGTCCAATCCCTATCTCATTAGCTCCTCACACTAACCCTGTGAAGTGTGATCACTGCCCCCCTTTCATAGGGGAGGAAATGAGATTCGGATGCGAATTTCCCAAAAGTACACAGCTAGAAAATGATGGACTCGGGACCCAACTTTAGGTCTGTGTACTCATTCATTCGCGTAATGACTTTACTGAGCACCTACTATCTGCCAGGCACTGTGATGGTCTCCGAGGAGACAGTTGTCAGCAAAAACACGGAATGCTTTAGTTCTTGCCCTCATGGTGCTCAGAGTGACCAGGGGCGGGGGTGGGCAGAAAGGGAGAATGTTCGAGGAAAGCTTAGGGATGGCCTCGGCTCATCTCTTCAGCCGTATATGAGGGGCAGGAATGCAGAAACCTGGGACTGAATTCTAAGACATGGAAAAGAAAATGCTCTGGCTGATGCCCCGGGCCAGACACTTCCGTCTTGCCCTCTCCCCAGCCCCGTCCGCAAACAGGCTCTTTGCCATCTGTCATCTTTGGCTAACAGTGTCAAATTTCTCATCCACCTTTGACCTTGGACAGGGGAGGCACAGAGCATCAAAGGGCCTGGACCTTAAAACAGGCAAACTCTTGTTCAAATCCTGGCTTTGCCACCTGGTTGCTGCATGTCTCTGGGTTTCACCACTCGGATTTCATGGGTCCTCACTGTTGTCATCTGTAAAATGGGGATGGTAACCCTGCCCCAGCCACTTGCTGCGAGGATTAAATTACGTCTGGTGTGCAAATCACCAATCCCAGTGCTCGGCACACGACGGGCACTTCATCCGTGTGGGGTCCCCTCCAGGGCTCTGGCTCCTTCCAGCTGGCACATCCCATGTCTCAGGAGCCCGAGCCAGAGGATCAAGCTCCAGAAGTAACAGTTCAGGCCCCGTCGTGGGGACATTTTTATCCTGGCTAGGTTTAAAGTGGCAAGGAACGTTTTGTTTCTTATTTCTTCCAATGAAATGACTCGCACACTCTCCTGTTTCCTACACCCAGACCCCTGATGATGACACCAACCTCCACTTTTTCCAGGCACTCCCACTCCCTGATCCCCGTCCTTGGGGGAGGCCTGGCAGCCAGGTTTGTGCCCTGTGAGCTCACCCAGGTGGATGGCTTTTCCAAACTGGGCCACGCGGAGTCTCTCCTGGAATACGGGATTAGGACTGGGAGACAGCGGGCCAGTCTTGCTGCGCCTGTAATCCTAAAAACTGGGGAGCTGAGAGAAGACCCTGTTCTCCCAGAATCGACAATGTTTCCAGCGCTCTGAGCAGGACTGACTCCACAGTCTGTAAGGCCTGGTGCAAAATGGAGACCTGGGACTTTCCAAAGGGTGCGGGTCCTTGGGCATGCTGGTCCCACGCCGCCGCACGGCCACCATCCGGGACGCCAGCCCTGCTCCGGGTTCCTCCAGACCTCCCTCCGATCCCCATTCAGTTTTTCTCTCATGCTCACCTGCACTGGTTTCTGTGACCCACAACGCAAGAGTCCCGATACACTCCCTCTCGTCGACCATGGATTTCAATGCAAATTAAATGACAGGAGGCCTCGAGCTTCCCCACTCACCTGTCGGTGTCGTCCACTGGGGTCCCTTTGCCCCCGAGCCCACAGTAGCAGCCATATCCGTAATACGTGAAGAAGGCACTTCGCCCGGTGACGAGCTTGACCATCCTCTGGAACTGCCAGAAGCTGCTGTGGGTGGGGCCCATCACTGCCAACGAGAAAGCCGCAAGAGGAAACAATGCCGCCATGGCGTTCCCTAACTACAGAGCCTGGCACTGGGGTATCGGGGGCCCCTACGCTGGTGCATCAGCAAGCTGGGGTCATCGGCCCTTTAAGGGGAAGAAGACAGGATCAGACCTACCGCGCGTCCAGAGGAGAACCCAGTTTCCATGGTGCTCAGAACTATACTGTCAACCACAGTCTCCCCCAAAGTGCAGAACCACCCCCCTAGGCAGAAACTCCCTCAGGCCTGATGTTCAACATTAACGGGAAAAATTCAAGGCCATGCCCTGATTGGTTTGGCTTAGTGGTTAGAACATCGGCCCTCAGACCAAAGAGTCTTGAGTTCGATTCCGGTCAAGGGCATGTATCTCGGGTGCGGTTCGGTCCCCGGCCCTGGTCGGGGTCGTGCAGGAGGCAACCAATCAATGTGTCTTACTCACGTCGATGTTTCTCTCTCCCCCCACCCCTTCCCACTCTATCTGAAGATGAATGGAAAAATATCCTCATGTGAGGATTAAAAAGAAAAAAAATTCAAGGCCAGAAGTGCCCGTCTCTACAAATACCATAGGGCATTTACAATCTCACAGGAGAAGCAAAATAGTTAAGAGGCAGAAAAGATAAACTCAATCCATTCATCCATTTTTTAAAATGGCAAATACACATGGACTCAGCAATTTTTATTTCTAAAAATCTTTACAAAGTGCTGCAGCATTATTTGTGATATCAAAAAATTGGAAACTGCCCTGGCCAGTGTGGCTCAGTTGGCTGGAGTGTCGTCCCGTAAACCAAAAGGTGGGGGGTTCGATTCCTGGTCAGGGCACACACCAGGCTGTGGGTCTGATCCCGGGTGGGGCACATGCAGGAGGCAGTCGATCGAAGTTTCTCTCATATCCACCGACAGGGGATAATAACTAAATGATGTCTTGAAAATATACTATGTTTAATAGCAATACCAATAGGCAACGGGATTGAGGAGGTAAGTGGAGAGCAAAACAGGCAACATTTATTCTATATACTTTTATCTGTCTGATTCTTTTTTTTAAATGAGCATATATTACTTTTTCATGAAAATGTTTTAAATGCATGTGTAAAGTCCTGGAGGATGTATACCTAACTCTTGTAAGTGGTCATATGTGGGTGTAGGAGAAGGGTTGGGATCTGGGAAGGGTGAGAAGGGGCTTTATTTTGTTACTCTGTACTCATTTATTTTAGTTTTGTTTTTTTAAATCCTCACCTGAAGATATTTTTCCATTTATCTTCAGATAGAGTGGGAGGGGGAGAGAGAGAGAGAGACACTTTGATGTGAGAGAGACGCATCGACTGGTTGCCTCCGCACGACCCCTGGGCTGGGGAACTGAAGCACAACCGAGGTACATGCCCTTGGCCAGAATCGAACCCACGATTCTTTGGTCCACGGGCCGATGCTCTAACCGCTGAGCCAAACCGGCCAGGACACTTATTTTGCTTTTTCATTACATGCATATGTTAATTTTGCCATGAAAATAAAATAAAAAATGAACTTGAAGAAGAAAAACAGAGACAGAGAGCTTGCGGACATTTCCCCAGGAGCCTTCCCATCTCATGCTGAGGTTTGGATGCCTTGTCACAAAGCATCGAAGAGGGGGCCGAAGCCTGGGGGTGGTCACTGCCGCCCACGGGGCCCTAGAGAGAGGGCGGGGCCTGCTGTGGAAGGGCTCTGCCTGACTAGGGGCCCCCCACACCATGATCTTGAAAACTGTGAATTCCACCACCAAGGGGAAATGAGAACCCTATTTCTGAGATTTTGACTTAGGGACCACAAGCTATTGCTCCACAGCGGAAACAGATAGAAAAGCGGATTGAGACAAATCTCTACACAGCTAACTGAAGAGCCGAAGAGATTTCCAACGTCACCCACTCTGCCTCCTAGCACGCTCTTCCCACGTTGCAGGGGTACCCAGCCGGTCTCCCGACAGCAATGCCTTATAATCCCCAGTCCCCCCCTAAGTCACCCTAAGAATGCCTTCCTGATGGAAAATAACTGTTCCTAGATTAGCTAAATGTATGTCTGTGGTTTTGTCCTGGAATCCACACGACTTTAAACAAAGGCAACCAGCATCCGAAGGGAAGACTCCTGAAGGGGTGTGTTTGGTAAAATAGTCAAACGCCCTCTTTCTTAGCCAATGGTGGCAACCTTTGATTTCCCAGAAGTTTTGGGCGATCTCAACCCTGGCATGAACCCATTTTGCAGAAGAAACAGAAGCAGGAGGACTTTGGGGGAGCTTCTTCCACTCCTGATTCTGAGAGTGGCACCTGATTTCCCCTCACCCCGTGCCGCCTCAGGGGGGACCCCAAAGACAGGACGATGGTGCCTGGGAACTCTCCCAACTGCTCACTACTTACAGCAGGAGGTGAAGACCACGAGAACCCCGAGGACCTTCATTGCCGAGGAGACCAGGGGGCCGAGGTGCCAGGATCACAGTTCCCTCTGGTCACAGGGGTCAGCCAGCTGAACGCCTGTTCGGGGAGGAAATGACCGAAATGCGGTGAGTCCGTGTGGGTGGGAAACCCCAGGTGCAGTGCGGACCTCGGAAGACCCTCCGTGGAGCGCCCAGAGCAAAGACAGCTTTTAAATACCTAGTTATCTCTAAATGTGATACTCTTTCTGGTATTTAGACTAAATATAAAGATAAGAAGTCTTTAGTTGCTTAAAAAGTGCAAGTGTTGTTGTTTTTTTAAATTTCTTTCTTTGGCAACAGTATCCCTTCATCTCGTTTTTTCCTTTTTATCCTTTTGAGGGTCAGTATTTCTTCACTCCCAAGCGTAAAGGCGCACGTGTGGTCCGTGATGGAGACCCAGCGCAGGGGAGTCGAACCCCATTGGCACGGCAGCTACCCCACCCGCCTCCCATGTCTTCCTTCCCCCTGGGTTTCCTCTCCTTAAAGTGAGACTGAAAACGCCTATCAAGCATTTCCAGCATTTACAAAGAAATGACTGAATGCCGGTGCCCTTTTCTTTGAAGGCTTCATGGGTAGGACGTTATTTAATCCTCAGAAAAACTTGAGAGGCCCCGTCGTCATCTTAGAGGTAGAGAAACTGAGGCTCAGAGCGTCTGAACGACTTCCTTGCTGAGCCCCCGGTGGCGCAGACGTGTGGGGACCCACTGAAATCATGCAGTGAAAGTGATTTGTACTAGAAAATGCTGTGACAGGTAAACACACCCTTCCTCTCGCTATCAGCAATGGTGATGGTGCCCATGTTCGGCACACTTCCCACGGGACAGCAGAGGGAATGTGGGCTGAGTGCCCCACCTTGTCACCGGGAGCCCCCATCAGCCAGCAGCCTTCTTTATTTACTTATTTATTATTATTATTATTATTTTTTTTTTTTTTATCCTCACCCGAGGACATTTTTACATTTATCCTGAGATAGAGCGGGAGGGAGAGAGGGAGGAAAAGAGAGAGAGAAACATCGATGTGAGAGAGACACATCGACTGGCTGCCACCCACACGGCCCCAACCAGGGCTGGGGACAAACTGCAACTGAGGCACGTGCCCTCAGCGGGAACCGAACCCGGGTCTCTCTGGTCCGCGGGCCGACGCTCTAACCGCTGAGCCAAACCAGCCAGGGCCCGACAGCCTTCTTTAAGTAGAAGTCCTTACACGCCCATCATAAATGAGGCTAAATCTGATAGCATCAGGGCTTGGCGAATGAGCAATGGCTCCGCTGAGCCTAGAGGATGAGGCAGGAGCGGAGCCAGACCTCCACTCCGTGGCAAGGTCTGCCAGGAAAACTTCTGAACGAGGGTCCTGCTGCAGAGCCCTGGGAGAGGGGTCAGGGGTCTCTGCTATCTGCCCTCTTGGGCAAAATCCTGGTGGATGCTGCCGGCCTGGTCCCAGCCAGCCTTCCTCTGTTTCTAAATTAGTTTCCATCTCTACAGGCTGCCTTCCGTTTTCTTGTTTGAGTCTTTAAAAATAATTGTGTGGTGGGTTAGCTTATGAGGAAGGGACCCACGTCTTTGCAATGAGCAGGTGCTCGCACCGTGGAGAGACAGAAAAGGGAGCCGGTGCACTGAAATGGCACAGGCTCTTACTAAGCACCAACTGTGTACTTTCCCAGTGAGACAGGGTTCTGGCCCAAGGAGGGCTGCTGAGCTGGCTGGACAGACCAAATGGGCAAATACTGTACACATCAAATACAGACCAAAAGCCCAATGTGGGGAGAAAGTCTATGTTTGGGTCTCCATTGTTTCTGGAATGCTTAGCCCAATCTTTGGTAGGTCCCCTCTTCAGGGATGGGACCTATCCCTGACACTCTCACTGAGAAATGCCTCTGCTGTAGGGGACTGTCTGGTTCAAGGTTATGACCCCTCCTGGTGAGGGGAGTAGGAGTCACCCCTAGCCAATGCTGCGCTCAGGTGATGGTTTAAAGAGCTGTCGCTGACCTGGCCAGTTTGTCTCAGCAGTCAGAGCATCAGCCTGTGGACCAAAGAGTCACTGGTTTGATTCTGCTCAAGGGCACGGACCTCGGTTGTGGTTCGGTCCCCAGCCCTGGTCGGGGTCATGCCGGAGGCAACCAATCAATGTGTCTCTCTCACATGAATGTTTCTCTCTCTCTCCCTCCCTCCCTCCCTCCTACTCCCCTCCCACTCTATCTGAAGGTAAATGAAAAAATATTCTCTGGTGAGGATTTAAAAAATAAAATAAAAGGCCATCCCAGCTCCAGAGCTCCCTGGAAGACCAGCTGAGGCCTCTGTGAGGCAGCTTCTCCCTCTCTCTCCCCAGTCTTGCCTTGCTCACTTCCCAGCAGGCGTCTCTCCTGGCTTCCCCCCAGCACTGCGTTTCTTCATCCCAGAGTCTGGGTCCAGGGAGGCCAGTCTCAGCCCGTGCAGAGTGAGGAGCACTGCTCGAGAGATTGTACAATAAACGCCTTTGCGTTCAGAGGTCGGAGCCGTGAACTCACCTCCAAAAGGAAGTGGTATTCGAGGGGGCCTGGACGTACCTTGCATTTGCACTCCGCTCCTGTATACTCCTCACTACATCCCTAGCCATTTGACAGGTGAGAAACCGGAGCTCAGAGAGAAGTGACCTGGAGAAGATCCACACAGCTACCCAGTGGCAGGGCCAGGGCTTAACGCCAACCCAGTGCTCTCTGCACCTCACCAGACCCCTGACGAGACCTCTTGTTCATGTAGCATCTAGAAGGTCGCAGAGCATTGCACAGACACTGACGTTCGCGGCTATGACTTAGGCGAGATGGGCATGTTTTTCTCCACGTGAGGAGTCACTGTGGGAGTCCTGGATTGTGCGGAGCCAGAACCAAGAAAGAGGCCGGAGACTTGATGAAGGGCGCGAGCACAGTAGGGAGCATGGCATGGCCTCCTATGCCAGCCTCTAGGGCAGCAGCCAGCAAGTTGGCGGGTGCCTGAGAGCTACCCTCTCAGACCTATCAATGCATCTTACACAGACGAAACGCTGGTTGGCTTTTTCCCCACGGAGAAGATAAGGAGGACAGAGCCTGAACGATCCATAAGTCAAGGCTCGTTCCATTCTGTTCCATTCTGTTCATCTCTTTATCCCCAGAGTCTAAGTAGCACAGAGCCAAGGACAAACCAGTAACAATGATAAGGGTGGTAACACTTGAATCGCGCTTATTTTGTACCTTGCACAGTTTCTGAGCACTTCACATGTATTTACTCATTAAGTCCCCAGCCAGAGAAGTACTGTTATTGTCCTCATTTTTCAGGTAAGGAAACGAGGCACGGAAAGACGGGCAGTAAATAAATACTTGGGGAATGAATGAATGAATGAATGATCGAAGTACAATCATGCTTCAAGCTACAGAAATAAAAAACAAACCTACAACCTACTGAGGGCCAGCACGGGGCTAAGCACAGTCTGTGGACTATCTCCTTGAATCCTACTGGAATACTCCCAAGGAGACACAGACAATCCACCCAGCTTATTGCTGAGGGAAGAGAGATGGGAAGAGGTTAGTAACTTTGCCCTGCAAACCGACAGAGCCAGAACTTACTTAACCCAGGTGTGTCTGACCCCGAAGGTGGCACCCCCAGCCCCTTAGCAGTTCTCCTGCTTACCTGTGGGTCACTGAGTGAAGGGCTGTACCCATCCAAAACACAGCTGAGGAAACCCAACCGAACAACCTGAGCATCCAAGCAGATGCCACAACGCTCTTGTTTCAGACACAGTGCTACAAAGCACCAGCCTCTCTCTCTCTTTTTTTTTATCCTCACCCGAGAACATTTTTGCATTTATCTTCAGATAGAGTGGGAGGGAGAGAGGGAGGAAGAGAGAGAGAGAAACATTGATGTGAGAGAGACACATCAAGTGGCTGCCACCCACACGACCCCAACCAGGGCCGGGGACAAACTGCAACCGAGGTACGTGCCCTTAGCGGGAACCGAACCCAGGACTCTCGGGTCCGCGGGCTGACGCTCTAACCGCTGAGCCAGACCGGCCAGGGCACATCAGCCTCTCTTTGCTCACACCCAGACGTTGAAGAGGAATGAAGGTCGAGAGGCTGCTCTCAGTAGGAAGGCAGAGAAGGAGAAATGATTAAAACAACAGTTGACCAAGCCTGGGAACCCGGGGCCACTGAGTGTCGGGGCAGATGGCTCCAGCCACATCAACAGCATTGCTCCTGGAGCACAGTTATGGACTTTGTGTCGCCAAGAAACGGTTTCATTTTGCCAGAGACTGCAAAGGTGAAAAGCATATAAGCTCCTGCTTTCAGCCCAGCCCTGGGGGATGGGGGGTCATTTAGACTTCAAGCAGCCAGATAGCCTTGGGGGGATACCCACTGGCTGCTTCTGTTTTGGAGAAGAGGGTTGGAGCTGGGCTTAGCTCCCTGAGCCCTAGCTTCTTCATCTGTGAGGTGGAGACAATGACCCTGACCCCCATGGATCGCTGGCACTTGGGCAACAGTAGCCAAGGTCAGCTGCTGCGTCTGATATGTTCTGCTTAAGATAACTGGGCGGTAGGCAATACATTTTCAGTTTTCTAATAATGTGGGGGAAATAATAAAAGAACTGTAGTACTTCAAGGGGTAAGTTTCATTATCTGGAAACTTCCCTCTTGCAAGTCCCCTCTGGAAGCTGATCCAGTGGGAGAAACGACTAACTGTCCAGCCTCTTGGCCTCTCCACCAGAATATGCCCCAGTTCACCTTCTGCTGGAAGGTTGTCTATGACCCCAGTCGACATGTCTAATGGGATGGAGGACAGGCAGAGTAGGACACTGGGTATAGACTGCAAAATCTACAAGTCACTAGTTCAAAAGAGGCCAAATGCTCTTGGGGACAAGCTGCCAAGAAGCTGAAGCTCCTGCCTTCAGCCCAGCCCTGGGGGAGGTCATTTAGACTTCAAGCCAGATACCCTTGAGGGGATACCAGTTGGTATCTTGCTGGGTCTCTCAATGGACAAGCCAGCTGTGGAGTCAGCATCTCCATCATCATTAATTTCATTCTCGTTTGCCAAGCACACAGCGTGAAGCAGACACTGTGTGGGCAAAGTAGAGGACTCAGACACGGCTCCTAGCCTTCTGAAGGAGATGCGCACTGTAAGACGAAAACGTCATGATGATGACATTGACCCTGACCACGCACTGACCACGTGCCAGGCACTGAGCTAAGACCCTTACATGCACTCTGTCACTTCACCCTCACCGCAATCCTATTCTTAGCATCTCCATTCTACAGATGTGGAAACTGAGGTCCACAGAAGCTAAATCAGTTACCCAAGGTTCTCAGGTTGCGAGTGGTGCAGCCAAGATTCAAACTTGTCTCCAGAGGCCATGCCTGCGACACCCGTGATGGTGCAATCGGTGGGCACAGGTAAAGTGCCATGCAGGAATGTGGATGGGGACGGGGCTCTGGGGTACAGGGTGGGCTTCGGAGTCAGTGGACTGGGGTTTTAAGGTTGCTCTGCCACTCATTAGCCAGGGGCCCCGAGACTCAGTTGTTTCCAATGCTGTCTCTATGGAGGGGAGGTATGAAGATTAGAGCAGATAGCCTAGTGAGGGTGCACGGTGCCACCGGGTTGGGCATGTTCTACTGGACCAAAAGAGACCAAAAACAGCACGTGAGGTTCGAGGAGAGAGAAGGTGTTCCAGAAAAGCTTTCATGAAAGTGGTGGTTTTTAAGATGGGCCTTGAAGGATCAGCAAGTTTGGATTGACTTCAAGGAAAGGAGCAGGGTGGGGTAGGCATGAGCAAACTCTGAGGGCCCATTTGGGAACCAAGTTGGCTGGAGTGCAGCGGGAGAGCTGGGGAGTAGAGGGAACGGTGGCTGGGAAGGAGAGTGTCTACATGTGAGCTGGCATGGCAGTGACCTCTGGCCATGTTACTGAGAACCCACTTTGCATGTGTGCACCATAGGGTCCGTCCTTTGCAGAGACCTTCTTTAAAGAAAGATGGGAGACAGAGGCAGCAGAGTCAGCTCTCTCTTTAAAGAGCTGGTGGGCGCAGCCGTTGACTGGCCAGCTGCCTTTCCTTCCCTCCAGCCTCCCTCTCATTTCAGGCTGTGCATTGCGTGGCACCAGGGAGCAAAAGGCACACTGCTAAATAGTAAACACACCCTAGGCACAAGCACCGTTTCACTGGTTGCCTGCATGGGCACACAAGCACACACAACAACACACACACACACACACACACACACACATACACATACACACACAAAGGGGGTGAAAAGCCAAGTTGATTTTCCAAAAGACTGAAAGATTCTGAGGTGATATTAAAATAGCCGATGAAGAATGCACTTTAATCTTTTTCTAGTGGGCATTGAAGGGCTAAAGAGCATTGCTTAGATATTTCTGACAGAATCATTTACAGGAAATAAACCACCAGCCCAGAGGTGCAAACCCATCAGCTCCCAAAACTGCCACCTTCTGAACCTTCTTGGGGCCTCAGATGCCTCCCTGGGTGTCCAGAGTGGATGAGGAGGTGACCCTAGCAGGAGGCCTGCCCAGCCCAGGCCCTCACCAGCAGCTCCCACAGATGAGGTGCTTCCTTTATGAGATGGGCAGAAATCCCACCGCTGAAATGATCACCTCCTTCATAGTCCCTAAAGACCTTTCTGACGGTGCCAGTCACTTAGCACTGAATCATGTCCAGCCTGTGCCTGCTTTTCCACACTTGGCTCCCACTGTCCTGAAAATAATCTGATTTATAACTCTCTGGGTGTGAGACGTGTCTTCTCAACCAAATGTGACCATCTCGAGGAGGGCTGGAGTCATGCCCATATTGTAATCCTGTTCCATGCCTCCGGGATAGAAAAACAGCAAATATTTTGCCGCAAAGCTGGGTAATGAATCCTAATTCTTTCCTCTGATATGGTTCTTGAATATCTACTAACGTTATCTTTTGATATAGTCACTAAATTATTCATCTGCATATTCCAAGAGTCTAGAACAGTGCCTGGCAGATGATAGTCCGGTTAGGACTCCTGAAGCTACCTTAACTCCATCGTGGAAGAAAGACTTCACCCATTAAGTTGTTCTGAAGGGTAAGTGAGCATGAGGTAAAGGAAGGGGAGGAGGGGCTGGGGAAATTGGAGAAGAATCTTCCAGGCAGAGGGGTCAGCAGGAGCAAAGGCCTGGGCTATGATGAGGGTGTGTATACGTGTGGCCCTGTGACAGAGAACAGGCCCCAGGGAAGCCATAGAGGGGCAGCCAATCTTGGACAGAATCAGAGGATAGGTCCCCTTGCATTAAAACAGGAGGGAGAGCGGAAAGTAGGGAGAAAAAAGCAGACAAGTCTGTAGGTCTGACGGCAGAAAGCTGAGAACGGTTCCATATGATGGCTTCTATTTTCTCTGTGAAGAGAGAAGCAAGTTTACCTTTTGAGTTGGAACAGGGAAGGGGAGAGGTGGGAATTTTCAGGAGAGAGAAAAAGGTTTGAAACAGCCACTGAGCAGAAAGGGGACAGAACTGAGAAGTGGAAGGATTCTGTGTGGGGTTGGAGGGTTTAGTTGAGGTTGGAGACCATTCCACTATGTCAGCGAAACGTGGCTGGTCGGGATTTCTTCAGTTCCTGGTGTCAGTGGACTGACTGGGGTTTCATTAGGTGGGAGGAACAGAGAACAGCAGCCAGGGCTGGAGGATTCTGGCAAGAAAATGGCTGGGGTGATGGGCCAAGGAAGAGCCAGGTTGACAAGCAGGGGCAGAGCAGAGAGGGAATGGACTGGAGTCTCCACGATGTTGAAAGACAAAGAAGTGACCGGAGTTGCTGGAAGTGTAAAAGTGATGGTCAGGAGGGTCAAAGCAGGTGTGAAGGTGGTTGAACACAAGGTCCCAGGTGGGATGCGGCAGGCGACTGGGAGTCTGATGGGGAAATGAGGACGTCAGGGATCTGGTACTGAAAGAGTTGCACTGAGGACAGAGAAGACAGACCAGTGGTCCCCAAATCAAACAGAGTTCCTAAAAGCAGCCACTCAGATTTCTAGGGTCACCAGGAATCAGTCCAGCAGCTTCATCTAAAAACTGGGGACACTAACAGGGTCAGAGCCTGACCCAAGGTCACAAACGGGGTCCCAGCCCCCAGCCCCCAGGCCAGCCCCCAGGCCAGGGCTCTCTCCCTCAGGAGATGGGAAACCAGGTGGGAAAGCAGGTGAGGACCAGCCAGGCCCTGGGTCCCCGCCCCCGGCCCCCACCCCTCCTTACCGGGCCTGGCCTGTTCCGGGGGCCAGACCGGAAGCACGTGGCCGCCCACCTGCGCGGTTGCCCTGGAGACCGGGGCTGTTTACCAGCGGGACGAGCCCAGCGACCGCGGCGGATGGAGCAGAGAGGCGAGGTGAGCGCAGCTGGCCGCCGGCCCCACCCCGGGCCAGCTCACGGCCCCCCGCGGCCTGGCCAGGACCAGAGAGGCCAGACCCGACCCCCTGGACATCGCCCGGGTGGGCCTCCCCAAACCAGAACAGGACGCACCCTGGGAGACAGGACAGGGGTCCAGAGAGTAGGGGCTACTCCCCAGGGGCAAAGCCAGCCTGGGCCGAGCTTACCTTTCCGGAACAGGACAACCCCAGGGCTCTGCAGAAGCCACGGGGCCTAGGAAACCACTGGGCCATGCCCTCCTGGCTGAGCAGTCCAGGCAGGACACAGACTCAGAGGGACAAAGGGACGTCCCGTCACATGGAGAGGCCGGAACCAGATCTGAGCCTCCCCCAGACCAGTGTTCTTTCACTCAAGTCAACTCTCACTTTCTAGAAGTTCTTTCTTGCCCCTCCCCCAGATCCCTCCTCTTGCTGCTTACATTTGTTTCCTTCTGGAGCTGCCCATACTTGGAAATAATGGAGCTACCCCCTCCACCTACCCATTTCCCTGAAAATCATTCCCAATTCTTTTCCCAAACCTTTGATCACTTGATGGCTTGTTGTCCAGTGGCTCTACTCCCCCTTTGAATGTGGCACTCTGCACAGGACAGTGTATTCTAAGCAGTAGTCCTGGTTGGAACTGGGAATGGTACCAGTTCTCATCCTTGGGGCAACTCCCATCTCCTGTTGGTTCTTCTGAGCCGTTTCATCCTGAGAGCCTCACAAGGAGACATGGGGATTGGCAGGGGATAGTATTAACTGGTAAATATTTTTAAAAGACCAATTCACATGTATGCATCCTTAGTACATACCAGTAGATGGTATGTGGGTGGCTATATTTTATTGCATTTACAGTAGATTTCTCTTGGGCCGTGAGTGAAACAGGGTGGTCTGACCCTGTGGTGGGACGTGGGCCCTAGGAAAGCTGGAATATGGCTTTAGCATCTCCTATCAATTCTCCCTTCTTCCCAGTTGATTTGGTGGTTAATCTTAAGGAATGAGCACCTGCCCTTCTGGGAACAGTTCTCGGTGTTTGTTTCCGGACTGCTAGCAGGCCTCTGGGACGCTGCTTTTATGTTTAATAAACAGGCCACTTGCCTATTCAGCTGGCAGCTTGATGGCTGCCTACGCCTGGATCTTGTCAAATCACTTGGTGGTTGTGTCTGCCAGGCCTAGAGGTGGTGAAATGCGCCGAGCAGGGCTCGTGGTGGGTGCTGCAGACGCCTTGCTGGACCGAGGGGGCGGGCAGGGGCTCGGGACCCAGGGTGTGACTATAAAGGCACGAAGTTGGCCCCGGTCCCCAAACACCTGTTTGCCCCACCTCCCCTCTCCGTGTTCTAGATGCTGGGGAGAGTTGGGGTTCCCGCCATGCAGCAGATGGTCCCTGCTCTCGGGGGGAGGCAGTGGGTTATGAAAGCAGGTTCGATGGAATGGTTCTACCTGAAGGAGGTGTTAGTCTCTAAATAACCATGAGTGGGCTTCTAGGAATTAGTCATAACTGAGGTTTTTCTCTGGGATAGCTCACAGTCATGTTGTCTTATGACCAGCGTGTCTTGGATCTGACACCCCCGAACATGGATAATTACATAGTACCAAAAGGTATAGAAAGTGCATGCGCATACTCAAGTTTTACTGGTAAAAATAACCCAGCAGAGAGCCGGGGCGAACACATGACTGCGCTTGTCAAAGTTGTTAAGGAAGAGGTTTCTAAGTTACCAAACTCACTGACAGTAAAGCCTTCCCGAGGCATGTGTGGGAGTTGGAAGCCAAGTCTGTGATAATTCTGCAGAAGCTGTGGCAAATTAATAGCCATTCCACAACGGGGGAGGGGGAGCCGCCGTGCCAGGGAGCTTATCTTTGGCAGAACAGTTGGGCAGTTATGACCTCCTCGTGCTGCCCTGAGTTACAGTGCAGAATTGCTTAATTACAAGTGAAAGATGTTAGAACTAAACTGAGAGGGGCAAAACCCCCAACACATTCTTCACAGTTGATCAGAAAATAGATTAAATCAACAAGGAGATGGGCAGGCTTTTTTCATGCCAGGGAGAAGGCTCCTAACTCCCAGCCACCAGATTGGGTGTGAAAGCTGAGTGTGGGAAGCGGGAGTGGAGGAGGACTGGGTCTGCTGGTGGAATGGAGACAGGACAGAGGCCGTTAGAAAGAGAGGGTCGTGCCCTGGCCGGCTTGGCTCAGCAGTTGGAGCATCGGCCCGCGGACCAGAGAGTCCTGGGTTCGGTTCCTGCTAAGGGCACGTACCTCGGTTGCAGTTTGTCCCTGCCCCCGCTTGGGGTCGTGTGGGTGGCAGCCACTCCATGTGTCTCTCTCACGTCGATGTTTCTCTCTCTCTCTTCCTCCCTCTCTCCCTCCCGCTCTAACTCAAGATAAATGCAAAAATGTCCTCGGGTGAGGATAAAAAAAGAGAGAAAGAAAGAGAGGGTCGATTTTGCTCTGAGTAGGACTTAAGGAAAATACAGGATATTGGGTTTTGTTTGGTTGTGGTTTTCATGGGGAGGAAGAGGGTACCCCCTAAAAGTAGGCACTAATGGTAACGTGCACAGAATGGTACTGTTAGAGTTCAGAGCTGAGGGGCTTGGATTACATTACAGGGCTGTGTGATGAAGGTGGCTCGGAGTAAGTGAATTTGAGGTAAGTATAAGATGAAAGTGTGGAATTAGAAGGGATTTATTAGAAAGCATTGATCTCATATTTTTGAGGCAGTTTCATTAGGCACCAACCTTCCGGCATTTCTGTGCCGTGGGCGGGCCAGGCACAAGTCCCGTGACTGGCCCAGCTGGTTAGAGTTGCCTGCACCCTGGGAAGGAGCTCTGAAGCAACAGGCAACGCATTTGGACCTAAAAGAATAAAAGCATTAAACAAACAGAAAACCAAAACCCTTTAACCATTTAATCAAGCCTGGTGGTCACGGCCTTACCTACATTATTTCATGATACTATCCTCTTGTTACAGATAAAGAGACTGATGCTCAGAGGCATTTAAATAATGTTTTCAGGGTCATCTAGCTAACTGTATAGATGGGGAAAGTGATGTACCAGAAAGACAGAGCCACTGCTCCTGGCACCTCTGCTTTGCATAATCACTGCTTTGCATAATCGCTGCTTTGCATAATCGCATATGGCTGTGTTCATGCTAAGATGGCAGGGTTGAGGAGCTGGAACAGACACCATGTGGCTCCCAAAGCTGGAAGTATTGACAGAAAGAGTCACCCCTGGTCTAGGTGGCAACGTGGCCTGATCCTTCTCATCATTCTGGTCTCTCAGCTTAAAGTCCACCCCACCCCCCAGTTGAGAATAAGAACGATCTTTCCTCACGATAATAATTTAAGTTGCAAGGATTTGGGTTCACTGATACATCCAATACCTGGAATGAATGAATGAATTGTAGCTGGTGCCACCTCTCCACTGGGGCCAGTTGGATTATTCTGGCACTTGGGGAGTGTATGGCTGGATCCAGAAGTCCCAGGAGGTTTCACCCCTGGCCTCTTCTCTTTTCTTCTGCTTCTTTAGGGGTCTTGAGAAGCAATGGCCACAGAAGTCCCTGTGAATGTAGCCCCGCCCGAGTGCAGCACTGTTATCAGCACCGCAGCCGACGGCTTCATTTGGCAACCAAACATGCACGTCATAAGGCCCAAGTCTGCCAAGGGACGCACACGGCCCAGTCTACACAAACCCCAGGGCACGGGCGTGTGCTCTCACTGCACACCATCCTCTCCACCTCCCGCCATTCCCTGCGAGTCGCCAAGCAGTCAGAAACCGGGAGCCTGCATGCCCAGGTCTCCAAACCACGGAGGTCCCGATGAGGTCCCTGAGCTGCTGCAGCAGATGCCCACAGGGGCTTCCTCTTCCCTCAACAAATACCGGGTCCTTCCTTCCATCAGCAGGAAGACCCTGGAGGAGGGGGCTGTGGAAACAGTGGCCAAAAAGGCCAGCTCACTGCAGCTGAGCAGCATGCAGGCTCTGTACCAAGAGGAGACCTGCACCGTGAAGACAAGCCAAGAAGACTCCAGAGCCCCAGTTCGTTCCCGGGAGAGGAAACTCATCATCCAGACCAGGAGACAGAGTTCCTTCAGGGCCGGAGACCTGGAGGAGCCATCAGATCAAGAGCCGAGGCTGCTGCTCGCTGTCAGATCACCGTCAGGCCGAAGGTTCGTTCGCCATTTCCGGCCAACTGATGACTTACAGACCATCGTGGCTGTGGCTGAACACAAGAACAAGGCCACCTATCGGCACTGCAGCATTGAGACGATGGAGGTGCCGAGGAGACGTTTCTCCGACCTCACCAAATCTCTGCAGGAGTGCAGAATCCCTCACAAGTCGGTGCTGGGCATCTCACAGGAGGACGGGGAGCGGTGGGTCTGAGTCCACAGCCACCCAGCTGGGGTCCTGGTCTCTGAGCAAGGGGCATGCTCAGGTGCCATGGCCTCCCGGGCAGATGGTTCCAAGTGCCATGTGAGCCTGGTGCAGCTCTGATTCTTAGGACCCTCGTCTTCACAGCATCCCCTTTGAAGCAGCGAGATGTGCACCAAGAGCACTGAGAAGATTCTCTTCCAGTTGTTAAATGCTCCCCACCCCTGGAGCGAGCTGGTCAGTTACCAGGGCTGTTCCTGCAGCAGGTGTGACCAGGCCTTCTCCTTCCCAGAGTTTTGGGACCTTTCTGGGCACCTGCTCACCTTTACAATGAACTCCTTCTCAAAGCCAATGGTTTGCCTTTCTGTATTTGATACAGGATTAAACACTTCCCAGAGAGGATTCTAGTCTGGTAAATAACCAGGGTTCAGGAAATGTCGAACTGGCATTTGCATTTCTTGCAGGCATCTTTAAGAAGCAGGTGGTGACCCTGTGTTGGAAGCAGCCCCTCGGCTGGGCGCAGGCGGCCAGAGTTTCTCGGGGTGTTCGGTTTCTGTGAGATCGCTGCAGAGGAAAGAGAGGTCTTTTGCTAGTACAAATCCCCTGCTACATCAGATGTCTAAAACAGTCTGAGAGCTGGGAAGCAAATCACTTCCACAGCCATAGATTAGCCAGGAGCTGCCGTGAAACAGAGCCTGCCCGGGTTTACGACGTTTGGTAGCTAATCTGTGAGCGCAAAATTCTCCCCATACCGAGAGAAGCCATTGCGAGCTGACTGGCTTTGCTTTTGCCAGTAATGGGATCGTTTGTTTCGTGACCGTACAAACCTGCAAGTCTGTGGGTTTGGACGAAAGGCCCCCTGGCTTATCTGGGTGTGGAGACACTGTCTTATGCCCCAGTTTCAGTGTCTCGCCTTCGTCAAACGCGGAGGCTCCAGTGGGGCCCCGTTCTCTGACGTAGAGCCCTCCGCAGGGGGACGGCACCCGGGTTCGCCATCACATGCTGTGCCTGTGCTGAGCGGCCATGTGGCCAAGTGTCTGGCTGCCTGGCCTGAAACCCAGCCGACTGCCTGAGCCTGGAGCCACGTGGAGGCCCCAGAGGCTTGTTTTTCCAGCTCTGAGTGGTGACGTGGACAATTTGCCAAAGCTCTCTTGTATTGCTAGTTTAGCAAGACTCCCACGTCTCATCTGGATCCCTTTATGGCCAGTACCCCCTTTATCACCGCTCAGAGCCGGGAAACGTCCCATCCCTCCGCCCCTGAGCTCGGCCACCCTGAAGCCCCGCGGACTGACGTGCACACAGAGAACGGGACTTCTAGGAGCATCTCATTGTCGCTGCCTCCGCACAAGGGGCGTCTTGGGCGTAGATAAGGAAGGCGGCTGGACACGTGACTTCCAGCAAACCGATACTTAGCCGTGGAGATCAGTGCCACCATCCTTTCTACTGAAGAAGGTCACCTTGTCCTAACCGCACCCCGCACCACCCCACCTAGAACAGGTGGCAGAATGAATTTCTTAAGACCGTCAGGGTTTGGTCGGCAGCTCCGTTGACAGTGGAGGTCTGCTGGGGCTCGCAGTGCCCGAGGTCCCCCAGTTACTGCCCACGACAGAAGGGACAGCGGCTCAAGCCTGGTATTCACAGCGCAGGAATTTCACCTCCCACCCAGGACGCAAGCACATCGCTCTGCCTTTGATGTAGCAGGCTGGGGGAAGAGCCTCCCACAAACTCACACCTACTCTGCAGTAAGAATAAAACGCCACCCACCTGGGGCTCAGTCATTTCTCCAGCAGGAAATCTGCCGAACGCCCCGGTGAAGTGGGGCATGCTCCAGGGAGTGAGAGCCTTCTGCACCTAGGGCTGCGCTGCTGCTGTTCAGCTCAGATTCGCGGGGCGGTGAAAAACACGGAGGGCAGGAAGCATAGACATATTCTAGGACATATGACGAAAGCTAGATTTGAACCAGCTTAATAAACTTCTCTCTTTTTTTGGACAAAAGATGATGATTCCAACAATAAAACCAATTTGTGTGAAACTGAGTTGATGGAGAAGCGCATCTTATCATTTAGCCCAAGACTCTGGCGGCCACGCGCCGGTGGACAGGGGTTTGGTACCGGATCTTCGGTTTCCTCCTTGGCAGAGCACTCGGCTCGGCTCCCAGTCCCTGTCCAGATGCCCACCCCTCCCGTAGCTCTCGCTGCCAGCTGCTTGGCATAGCACGAAGCTTGTCTATAGGGAAAGAGTCTCCCGAATTTCTCCTAGAAATCATTCCACGTAGTCTCCTCTCAAGGTTGGCAAGAGCAGACTAGATCAGAATTTCAGAGTTCTTGATGGCTCTGCGTGTGGCCTAGGCTGGGCCCCGTGCACCCCTCTTGGCGGCCCTGGGTCGCTCAGCTTTGCCCACTTTGTAATCACAGGCCTGTCATTCATTTAACCAGCAGTCACGGGGGGCCTACCCTGTGCCACACTTGGTGCTCGGCATTGGCACCCCAGCAAGAGAGCATTGGCAAGAACATGTGGAACCATCTCTGGACTCTCCAGCCTGGCTGAAGTGGGCCGCTGCTGCTGGACCCGTGAAGGACCCTCGAGCGAGGATCGGGCTACGTGGCCGTGTCTTCTCCCCACGGCGTGGAGATGCGAAGGCCGCTCCGCACCACGGCTTCCAGTGACGGCAACAGGAAGTCCTCTCGTGAGGGGTATGAACCTTGCATAGGACAAAGCGCCATGACAAGGTCTCCCAGCACATCCCCTGATAAAGCCCGATAGGCAAATTGGTCCTGGCAGCAGAAGGAACAGCAGGAGAAATAAGTGACTCATCATTCAGAATCCAGAACATTTTCACCGACAGATGGCAGGTGGTTTTAACACAACAGTCCTTGCCCTGAAAGTACCCGGGGACCCAGCCAACGGCCATCAAGCCAGGGCAGCCCTGGGGAAGAGGTGGCCTGTGAACAGGACCGTGGGCCAGCAGTCCCCCAGAGCTCCCACAGAAAAGGCTGCCCCAGCAAAGAAACTCAGACAGGCCTCCAAGCGGTCCGGCGACAGATCGCTATCACGCAGGACAAAAGGAGGCGCTCCACCGGCTGAACCCGGCTTTTGTGCGTCCTCTTTCCTGCCATTTTAAGTGGGTTTCGATGGCAAATAAAGCCCTGTCCCACGAGGCAAGAGAGTTTCTCTGCACAGAATGTTTCATTAAGGTCTTCATAATAGGTCGAGAGAAAAGGGTGCCCAGTTTCCTGTGGTTCGAGATACATTTTAGATGAGCCTTTTCTCTGATAAGAGGCTCAACTCTTCTATCTTTCAGTAGACCTGCAAAGAAAACGAGATTATTTTACTTTAGCGTTTGTTTGGGAACCATTCCGAGAGTCAAGTAGGAGCATCGGTTTTCTCAGTCCACGGAGGCACGACACCACGAGACAAGGAGAAGTTTGCGAGCCGGTCGACCCTCGCCCCGAAACCAGAACCAGCCGAACCCCGCGCCGACGCCGAGGAGGGCAGAGGCCACCGCGGGGGAGTTAGCAGTCCAAGTGGAGCAGACTTTCGGTGACTCACCGACGTACACGACAGTCGCTCACATTGTAAAAATAAAATTGGCTGTTTTATTTTGTGTCTCCCCTGGCGATGACATTTTCCTTTCCCGCCAGCCCTTTCTGACATCCCCCTGCGTTCCTCTGCCTTCAAACGGCTCAGGAAGCGGCCGCCGATGTGGAAGAACAAACCTCTGCAGGTATTTCTGGACCCACTTCAATCCTCTCCAAAGAGGCTGAGTGATCGAGGTGACAGCTGCCCACGGGTACAGTTCGGCAAGCCGCGTTCTGGTGGCCCTGCTGCTGTGCGGAGAGCCGGCGGCAGGGGTCAGAGTGGAGGATGGACGACCGGCTGCTGCACGTGGACAGTGACCGGGGGAGATGATGGTGGCATGGGCCAGCGTGGTAGCCGTAGATGTCGTGAGAGGTGTTCAGATTCTGTGGACACAATCTGTTTTCTTAAGGGGGAAAAGAAAAGATAGTTTGACAAGGTGGGAATTACTGAAGGGGGCTTAGCTGACCACATCAACAAGTGGACTGTTTCTGCAAAATAAACCAACACGACACACACGGTGGGTGGGGAGAGACACGTCCCAGCAGTCTCCCTTCATGTAAAGGAAATGCATGAAGGAGCTTGGACAAGGCGTACAGAGAATCCCAAGGCTATTAATCGCTTTAATTAAGAAGAGATGCAACTGAAAAGGCCGCTATTTCACTTGCCGTGCGGGTTAAACAAAATCAATTACCATCTAACTCCAGGGGTATGAATACTGACCAAGGTCACTAGAAAAGAAGTCCTTGTTCCAGTAAAATAACACATTGTTTATTTCTCCCCTGCTCACTTCCTCCCCTGCCTGCCTCCTCCAGTCATTCAAACCCAGCAGCTGATTTGGGCTGCATTTTTTTTTTTTTTTTCCCGTGGGAGGGCAAACGAAACCACTGTCCTTTGGCCTAATTAACAAAGCTCCTAGTTTCATCATTTTCCTGCCCACCTGTCCTTTCCAACGAGGACATCTGTGCAGTCGGGCCTTGGTGCTTTCTGTGACCAGCTGAGAACCACCTCTGACAGCTGTCCTCTGGCAGAGCGAGAGGGATCGCGGGTCCACTCTTGACGAAGTACCGCGGACAGGCAGCCTGGGTCCACGCTGGGCCCAGATCTGTGAGCAGCCAGCCACCTGCAGAGAACTGTGGGAGCATGGCGGCGACTGTCACCCTCCCAACTGGGAAATGCAGTCTGGAAGTTGCCCGTGGCCCCCAGCCCAGCCACACATCAGCCCTGGGATGCCGCAGTGTCAGACAGGCCCAGACTTAAACGGCTCCAGACCGAAGAGGGATAGCCGGTTCCCCAAACCCAGGCCTGGGCCTCCGCGTGCTCTTTTCCTCCCTGACAGAGTCCCTAGCAGGCGCTCATCTTGTTCAAATCATCTGTAACAAACTCATCCAACAAATACATGGGGGCACCTATGTGCCAGGCACACGTGAGGTCTACCCGTGCACAGAGCTGGCCAGAAATCCCTGCCCATCCGGAGGTTACATTCTGATGCGGGGAGACAGGAAAGGAACAACGCACCTGAGAGGCAATGTGGTGTGGTAGAAAGGGATACACGCAGTGGAAGACAGGAAAGCAGAGCCAGGTGGTGGCGGAGGAGGAGATCTTACGTGGGTGGTCAGGGCAGACCTAACTGACAAAGTAACATCTGAGAACTTGAAGCAGATCAGAGAGTCAGCCATGTGGATGTGGGGCTGGCAGAGCAGGTGCAAAGGTCCTGAGGAGAGAGCACATCTAGCCTGTTAGAGGAAAGGCAGGGGGCCCGTGGCTAGAGCTAGGGAGGGGTGAAGCTGTCAGAGATGGGGGTGGGGAGACAGAGTACACGGGGCCTTTTAGACACCAGTGGGGAGCCGCTGCAGGGAGCTGAGCAGAGGAGTCGTACCTGATATGTGTGTTCAGATCAGCACTCTGGCTGCTGGCCATAGGCAAGGGCAGGGCCTGGAAGACAGGTAGAAGCTCTTCCATAATCCACGTGAGAGACGAAGACCCGAGTGGTAGCCTCAGGTGTCACGAGAAGCCAGCTTCCGGGTGTATAATTCATTTACTTAAAAAAAAAAAAAAAAAAAAAAAAAAGCAGTTGAATGATAAAATAGCATTAACGTGAATGCTCACCCCCATATGCACCATCATCATCATGGATCGTTTCTCCCAGCAGGAGGGCTCACTCTCTCAGGTTCCACTGAGCTGCCCCGTGAACAAAACACATTCTTTTTTTTTTAAAATGGAGAACTTGGAAAATGTAGAGAAGATTAAGAGGACAGTAGAACGCGTCCATAACCCTTTCCGTGAGAGATTGCCATTGTTAGGATTTGGACACATTATTTCATTCCGAAAGATCGAGTTTATTCTGCGCGTTACTTTCTTGCCAGTAGGCACACGAGCATTTGGTGACGTCCGTCACCCTAGCAAGCACAGCAGTTTTAGATCCTTCTTCCGAAGTTCTTCATAACTACTTTAAGACAGTAATTTTTCAACGTGTACTGTAATTTATTAAACTATTTCCCTTATATGGCACATTTACATGTTTCTGGGTTTTCTTTTCTTTCTTTCTTTCTTTTTTTTTTTTGCTATAGACGTTGATGCTGAAATCTTTTTTATGTAGCTTTTTGCATCTTTTGAATGATTTCTTTACAACAAGTTTGCAGGGACAAGATAGGTAGGCCTATAAAAACACTGTGTGGATTTGGCTTTCAAAGAATTATGCGGTAAGCACCTAACAGTTTCACTGAAGCATTTTGTTTTGAGGTTACTGCTTTTTATAATTTTCCTTACTTTTGTTTGTGGAAAATAGAAATTGAAAGGTTTTTGGGGTTGTTGTTTTTTTCATGTCCTTCATTGCTATTAAAGACATTTTTACATGTCTTTTAACAGATTTAAAATATAAAATTAAAAACTTGGGGTGCAGTTAATTTGTTGTCATAATCTGGGACGCTCTATTTCAATTAAAGCCAAGGACAGTGGGACTGATCGGGGCTGGGAGGTAAATGTCTGTCTTCATAGACATATTTGTTGACATTTTCATCATACTTGATATAAAGCATTACACTTTTCAAAATCCATATATTCATGAACTGAACTGTATAAATGTTGAGTTTTTATGATTCAAGTCTTATTTAAATATATATCGTTTTTATTGAGCCAACAAACGGAACAAGTGCGTGGCGTGCACCAGAAATGGGGCATCAGGATGAATCAGACAGGTCTTCGCTTTCAAGCAATTTCCAGTCTAGTGGGAAGAGGCATGTAAATAAAAAACACCATATGTGGGAAGCACTGTGCTTGTCTTCTATCTCCTTTGACAATCGTCTGAAAACCAACCAGGCGCAACCGTGGCGGAAAATATCCCTGTTCATCTACAACAAATCGTCTCAGAAGGCTGCCTGAGGCTCAGCTTCACGGAGTCCGGCCAGAGCCGTGAGCATCCCGTCCGAACACCTGGGCTACCGAGTCACCGTGTTCTGATGCCTTTCCACTGAGGTTTAAAAAGAGGGTGAGGGAGGTACGAGAGGCAGATTGAGGCCAGTCTGCGAGCACAGGAAATCAGGCGTTTCTACTCGAAAGGGGCCATTCAGGAGACCCTCCTAGGGCTTATGAAATGCTCCTGGGCCTGGTCCTGGCTCTGCAGGCTGTGCCACCCTGGGCCAGCCAGGGCATCTGGTAGCAACCAGTCTAGATGCTTCAGTCCCATCCTCCAGGAAGTCCAAGGTGCGAGCCATCTGCTCAAGAGAGAATACATCACTGCACACTCCCGCAGCCAACCCCAAGGCTGTCCCTTCGTTTTCAGACAGAGGAGCGGGAAGAGCAGTGCGCAGAAGAGGGGTGTGCGGCTGGCAGGCCAGGGCGAGGCTGCAGACACGGGGGAAACACAGCCCATCACCAACAAACCTTTGACTCAGCATAGCCAGAAACGCCCCTACATGGGTTTGAACTCTAAGACTGTGTCCAATAGGCAAAAATCAAATAATGGGTTTTTTTTTTTTTAGGAGGACCTCAGCATCGAAAAGGCTCTGGAGGTCTTTAAAAAGATGTGCCCCAGTCTCTGGGGTTGGAGCCAGGGAAACACCCTTTTAAACCCCCATGCCTGCCCCACCCCCGAAATACTGAGGGTCAGCCAGGCTAAGAGCTGCTGGGCTGGCTCATTTCAGGGGCCCTTCCAGCAGCCATGGTCTAGGAGTGTCTTCATCTCAGTCTCAACAGGGCAGACCAGCGTGTCCATCCTCCTCTCCCCCACCCCTCCTCCAACTACTGTTCAGCACGTACCCATGAACCCGCCTTGATGCTCCTTTGCTTTTCATTATTACCTGAATTGTCCGTATTTGTGGATTTGGTAGCTGTTTTCCCAATGGGAAAGGTTCACGAGCCGGGACCGTGCGTCTGTACCAGGCAGTGCGTGTCTGGTAAATATGCACTGAACGCATGAATGAATGGCCCACGGCCCAAGAGCACACGTGTACACTGGGTGTTGGCCTCTGGGAAAGGGCAACCTAATGGTACACTATCTAAGAGGACGTGGAAGGTACCTCCCAGTTCCCTGGAAGTAGGCCCGCCAGGTGGGTGCCCCTGGCTTGTGCTCAGGCCGCTAGGGCCAGGGTGAGGGAGTCAAAGAGCGGGCCCCTTGGGGCCAGACCACCTGGGCTCAACCGCCAGGTCACCCCGGGCACGTCATGTACACTCTCTGTGCCTCAGTTTCCCAGAGTTTTTAGAGGGTAGTTAGTGTCCTTAGCTCCCGGTTGTGAGAGGGACATGAGTTAACACACAGAAAGCACTGAGGGTCGCACGTGGCACATGGTCAGTGCTCGTCAAAAACTCTGCAAGGAAAATGGACGGAGTCGCTCACGTAATCTGCGAGTCAGATGGTCATTCCTGAGCGGGCAGCTGTGCCTGATGGCCTACCAAGGGCTCTCTGTCCACCGCCAGCATGCTGCCCCTCGCCCTCCAAACCACTCCTTCTTGGGTCCCTCCCTTCAGGCCCTGGGTCACTGCACAGCGCCACCTGGTGGACTTCCTGGCAGAGCTGCAGCCTTGCATAGCCCAGCCTACACCCGTTACTAAATCCCGTGGACACGGGGCCAGTGGCCAGAAGTGGAGGCAGAGGCCCCAGCTCTGAATAATATGAGAAGTCAGACAGGAGATAAAAGCTACGGAAGCCCCTGCTCTGAAGCGTCTGTGGGCAGAGCTTTTATCCAAGCAGTCGAAAGAAGGGGAAAGGGGCTGCAGTTGCCCAAGGCTTCCCAACTCCACCTGACCCCTCTCTGTGCCTCAGCCCAGAACTGCCCTCAGCGGCTGCCTGTGGAACCGGGAGCGACGTTCTGGCCGAATAAGGAGGCGACAAGGAGGACGGCTCGCCTCCTATCCAGGAAACCGTGGGGATTCAGAAAGGAAGAGGGACTGCCCAGCAGACCGGCGTCTCCCGTGTCTCTGAGGCTGACGCAATGCAAGCAGCTGGGGGGCAAACCCAGCTCTCCCAGAACGAGGTCCAGACCCCAGGCAACCGCAGCCGGGGCTCTGGGCCTCTCTCCACTCTCCGAGGTGGAGGTGCAGAGCCCAGTGTGCTGGGGCTCTGGCCCCTCTAGTCTCTCGGAGCCGATATGCAGGGAAAGGGCTGGGGCTGCAGCGGAATGAGGCCTGAGGAGCAGCCCACCGACGTGCTTTCTCCAGCACTGTCACTCCAGCTACTGGCCTGTGACGATAACCCTGGGAGCAGCTGAGGCCTTCTGCAGTGGCCAGGGGCAACAGTCCTCCCCGACCTCTTCCTCTACGTCCCCATTCACAAAAAGGGACACCTCTCCTCCCCTAGTGATGATATTATGAATAACACGGCAACAAATACCCCAAGCACTTGCCCTGTGCCTGGTGTTGAAGCACAAGCTTTCTGGTGACTCTCTCTCTCAACCTCACAGCAACCCTGAGGTGAGCTCTGGAAGAGTCACCGAAAGCCATAATGACGCCCTGGCCAGTTGGTTGGACGTCGTCGTCCCATGCACCGAAAGGTTGCCGGTTAGATTCCCGGTCAGGGCACATGCCCAGGTTCCAGGCTCAGTCCCTGGTAGGGCGTGTGCAGGAGGCCCAATCAATGTTTCGTTCTCACATCAATGTTTCTCTCTCCTTCTCCCTCTCTCCTCTCTCTCTAAAAATCAATAAAAATACATATATTTAAAAGCTATAATGACAGAGGGTCCTTGAAGAGAGGGCAGGAACAGTCAGTATGAATCATCTGAACCCTGCGATTCTAAACTAGCTGCTCTTTGCTATCACAGAATATACCATGGCAGAAATCTCTTTTCTCCCCGTCTCTCATTCCTCCACATCCCACCAGAAATCAGAGGTGGGTTTTTGTTGTTGTTGCTTTTTCTCTTTGTCTATCAACAGGTCTCTTGAATGTTTATTACACTTTTTTTAAAAAGTTCCCCATTAACTGATGAGGTGGCCTTGCTTTGGGGATTTTCATTTCCAGCCAATCTGGGAAATGGCTCTAACATTTAATGAGATGGTCAGTGGCTTTTGCAGTGTCTTCATCGGTGACGCTTCTCAATTCCTGGTTTAGAAAAGACATTGAACTCCTTCAGGTGCACGATGAATTCCTTCATCCCTAACATTTACCCTCTAGAACGGGGCCTCGGACGCTGTTTCATGCCACGCATTCACTGCATGGAACTTGGCGGGGGGCAGTGTGAGCCACAGCAAGCTCCGCTGGTTGGAGAGAGGTCCAAGCAGGACTCACTGGCATTATTCGTTTAGGAAGACAACTCAGCTGGCAACATTTAAGGGATTCTGGACAACTGCAAACGTTCTCATGTGCCGTTTTAAGAAATGCTTCATGACCAGCTGTTAGCAGGTGTTTTTCGCGAGAGGAGGCTGACGTTGCTCAGTCAAGGATGACAGTCCTTTGTTCTTCTAAGGAGAAACCAGCAGATCCCTGGCTGGTTTGGCTCAGTGGTTAGAGCGTCGGCCCGGGGACCAGAGAGTCCCGGGTTCGGTTCCCGTTAAGGGCACGTACCTCGGTTGCAGTTTGTCCCCAGCCCCAGTTGGGGTTGTGTGGGTGGCAGCCACTTGATGTGTCTCTCTCACATCAATGTTTCTCTCTCTTTTCCTCCCTTTCTCCCTCCCGCTCTATCTGAAGATAAATGCAAAAATGTCCTCGGGTGGGGATAAAAAAAAAAGAGAGAGACTAGCAGAAAGTCCAGCCATCACAAAGACCCTATGCCAAAAAGCTCCCCCCCAAAGCTCCCCACACAGTGCCTGAGAAGGAGAGGACCCTGGGCTCTGGTCGACACCTGCACCTAATTGAGAAGCCCACGCGTGTCAGGGAAGAAAACGTCCGCAGAGCAAGGCGGCCGGAGTGGGGGCCAGAGCGGAGCCGGGGCCCTTGGCAAGCACTTGCTTCCCGGGCAGCGTGGGTTTTAGGAGGGGCAGTTTGCTCTCTGGTCTGGCTGCAGTGGAGTCAGGAACCGCTTAGAAACATGCGTGTCGGGGTTCTGGGGTTCTGGCCTCTGAGGGAAAGTGGTATCAGGAGCTAAGCTGCCCTACCGAGCAATCCTCGGGGCCAGCCTGAATATTGAGATTTATTAGCCGGTGTAAAGTCGCTCCTGGAATAAGGTGGACAGGAGCCGGAACATGCTTTCCTGAGCACCACTGCCCTGTCCGACCCGGGGCCTCAGAAGACACCCCAACACCGCGGTGGGCGGGGCCTCCTGGCCTCAGCCCTGGGAGACCGTCCTCCGGTCCTGACTGATAAACACGCCCAGAGCCTTCGTGAGCCTCAGTTTCCTTCTCTACGAAGCAGATGTTAACACCTGACCTGGTTACTTTCCACAGCTGTTCCGAGGAACCAGAAAGAGGACAAATGCAGTCACGCTTTGAACAGTGTAAACACCTGTGGCCGTGACAGGTCGTGAGGTTTGATGTCACTGTGGCTCTTATGCACCTGCGTCTGGATCTGAGCACCCAGGGCCGGTGGGGCTCCATTTCAGACCCAGCTGGATCTGAGCCCCAGCCTCCTGTTTCTGCTCCACCAAATTCCTGCCGGAAGAGTCCTTAAAGCTTGGATGTTGATCTTTTTTTTTTTTTAATCCTCATCTGAGGATACTCTTTTTCCATTTATCTTCAGGTAGAGTGGAAGAGAGAGAGAGACATCGACTGGCTGCCTCCCGCACGACCCCTACCAGGGCTGGGGACCAAACCACAACCGAGGTATGTGACCGGAATCAAACCCGCAACTCTTTGGTCCTCGGGCCGAGGCTCTAACCGCTGAACCAAACCGGCCAGGGCTTGGATGTTGATCTTAATTTCAGGGTGCCCGGAGACTCATCTAAAACTGGCGAATCTTTACAAGCACCACGACATACACTCTCAAATAAACTAACAAACGCAGAAGCACCCACCACACCTGCTCCAGAAAACCCCCAGCGTCTTCAAAATGTGGAAATACAATCCAGACACCCTGTCTGGACCCGGTTTATGAAGCAGAATCTAGCCCTCTCTCTCATGATCGTCAACCAGAAGGTCAAGGTGAGACGGGCCCCCGAGCCACCCTCTCGTGGTGGTGGAAGCCGAGACCAGCTGGCTCAGAAACCTAGGGCAGGTACCAGGCAACCAGGTGGCCATCCACCCAAATATAGAAAGCAAACCTTTACCTAGATTCTGCTTCCAGAAGGGAGTCACACTTTGCTCTTGTAGAACTATTTCCTGGCTGAGAGCTGACCTACATTGCCGTCCCTGCCCACACTGGTAATTGTCAACCACGGGGCGCCTGTTCTTTGGCCACCGTCCTTTCCCTGGTGTTCGGCCTGTTAATTGGTTCCCAGTGGTTCTGTTGAGCCAACTGCACCGAGTCCCTCCCTGTGATCAGTCTGCTGGCATTCTTGAGCATGCCCGGGGGGACAGGGGCCCTCAAAGACATCACAGTGACCCCAAAGAGTGTTCCACTCACAACCACCGTCTTGGAGGAGGGGGTTCTTTGAAGAATGTGTGTGACCACGTGGAAATGGAGAGGGGAGGAGACGGGAAGGCAGGCGGTTTAGCCTGCTGGAGAGCTGCTCCCTCTTTTTTCTTTGTTAAGACCAAAGAACATCAAAGCAGAAAAGCATTGTGAGGGCAGAGAGGGACCCGGCGTGAATACCCCCTTCAGGAGAGGCCGGGGAGCTCTCCTCCAGGCTGGGAAGCCTGATTCCATAGTATGAGAGCAACTAATCAAAGCGCCCTTAGCTGGTCACAGGTCGGGACTCAGTGAGGAGACTGGATTAGAGCGGGGGGAGTGACTTAGCTCCTTAGTGGAAGCGTCTAGAATAGCTCCTCGGACTTCCTGGCTCCCGAGACAATGGTCTCTCCACTCCTGAGACAAATGCCGGTGTGCCTCCCTCCATGTCGCTTTGTATCTGTCAGATTCTGCTTTATCCCCAGTGCCTTGGAAAGTGGCTGGCACATAGAAAGAAATCAATAAATATCTTTGGAATAAACGAATGCCCTCTTTAGTGACTCTGCCCCCTTAAGGCAGAGTGGATTGGGGTTCTATACAGGCTGTTTCGGGGGCTCAGACCCATAAGCACATTCTATTGGGGTTTTCTTTACATGCTAATCACAGTCCTGCTTCAATAATGGGGGAGGGATGCTGGTGTGACGACCTGGGCACTGGAGGGAGAGGGGAATATAAAAATGGTCAGCGGTCTGTCAGTTAAAGGAATTCGGTGAGAAGAGGAGCACAGCCAGAGCGCAGCAACTAGGGAGCGCACAGCCTGGAGACCAAGGCCAGGAGAGGACGGAAAGGGCCCCAGCAGGTGTGTCTGCGGAGGGACAGCCCCGTCCAGAAACACTGAGGAATGAGCGGAGGCCCTGCCAGAATCAAGAGAAAGGCTTGGCAGAGGTTCGCCTCTGGCGGGTGATTGCAGAGGTCTGGAGACATGTGCCGGCTTTTATGAGATGTTGCTGGATGTCACTGTGATGCGCTTGGTGCCAGGCCTCCGGTTAGAAATGCAACCCAATTATGACAGTGTTCCTGTGGGGAGATGTGGTCTGTCCTGGAGATGCTCCTTCTAGCCCCTTTCCAGGGCCCGGTTGGGCTGAAAGGCAGGGCCATCTATACCTCTACATCTCAACAGACTCCTGGACACAGCAACAACACCCAGTTTGAACTGAGCGCTTCGAAGGAGAATGAATCATGGCGAGCAAGCCGGGCGGTGGAGCGGCTGGAGAAGCAGGAGGAAGCAGGACCCGGCTTGGGGTGGGCTTTCTGTCTGGGGCTGCCAGGCACAGGCCTCGGTGTCGGCTGTGCCACCAGGGAGCTTAGCCGTTTCCGCCTGGGGTAATCCAGCCCACGTGACGTGGCACTGTGACTCAGCCAGCGCCCTGGGCACCAGCGGTTTCGTCAAGTCTTAGCCAGTTCAGGACATTCCAGTCCACAGAAGTCCCTGAGTCAGATTCCCTGGGTTAGAAAAACAGATGACGCCGAACGTTCCCCTTAGTCTAATCAGCTTGAAAGAAATTACACTAAAGGAGAGAGTTTAAAGGTCAATGGCACCTCCTCCCCAGTCGCATTCCGGGGGCGACCCTGCCAGCAACCTCCGTGCGAGGCAGGACGGGCTCGCCCTTCCTGGACATGCTGGTCTAGGAGCCCAGGGGCGGCCCGGCTCTGAAGGAAGAGAACCAGCCGAGAAATCCGTTCGCTGTTGTAGGAGATCCACGAGAAACTGGACCAAGCTGTACCCCAAAGCAGAGGCAGAGGCTGCAAGTCGACATTTAGGATTTTATTTGGAGGGGACGGAGGTAGGCGCTGCTTCCACCTTTCCCTGCACTCCCCAAACTGACACTGAGTAAGCAGCGTGTCTCCCCCCCCGTGGCGCGGGGACCTGTCTGCTCCGTGGAAATGCCTTGTAGCTGTAGGCTGGCATGAAGCCTCCTTCATCAAGGTCAAGGCAGGCTCCAGAGCGCAGAAAGTAAGGGTGCTGCTCCCCCGTCACCCCATCCCTCTTCTGGGACCTCAGTAGTCTGAGGACCTGGAAGGACCAGGACGGTGCAAAATTTTCCTTAGCTCTAAAAAAATAGGGGAAAGGGATGGCAAAGGCTAGGACTGGCAGCCCACAGGCTCTCTTCTCTCCCTTCAGGGCACAGGTGACCTGTGGCATCTCCTGCTTGTAACCCAGTGTAACGCATGTGGGCAGCACATTTGCAGGGCAGCAGGGAGGAAGCTGGACAACTGAATGTGCTGGCCTAGCACCCATCCCCGAGGGCTTCTGTACTGGGGTGCAGGGCAGAGAACACTGAACCGAGGCTCAGATGATGCGGTCTGTAGTGTTAAGGCTGGGTGACATTCGGGAAATTCATTTCCCTCTCTGGTTCTCAAGCTCCTTTAGTATCAGAGGACAGTTGATTCCTTTGTTCTATTTCAATGGTTCGCCACTAATTAAAAATCAAAACAAAAGCAATGGGGGGCTTTTCCCTTTTCTCCACTAGATGGCACTGTGCCTCCAACTGCAGGACCAGGGCCTGCAGCCATCCAGTGGGTATTTGCTCAGCGGTTCCACTTGGCCTAGCACAGTCAAGGCCAGGATGGCTGCTGTCCTTCCAGCGGGAGGCCGAGATTGTGCAATCGGGCTCTGCAGGTTGAATCCGGGCAGAACAGGAAATGGTCAGGAGCTTACACTTCTAAAAGCCGTTCGGTTTTAAAAGGTAAAGCTCTGGTTAAGGTTGGACAGGCCAGGCGGACTCCTGGGGTAGGGCCTGGACTTGAACCCTACAGCATCGCCCCACATAAGTGTACCCTCTTTTCACCAGGACATGTCGTCGCCAACAGATTCTGGCACAGGCTCTGTGCTAGACCTCCATTTCAGCTCAGCTTTCTAGAATGTCAGCCTCACAGATCCAAGGCTCTGAGCATTCCAGCGAATCCCAGGGCCAGTGCGCGCTGCTGCAGAATCCCCGCCCCCAGGGGGCGTCCAAGTCACCTGTGACCAGCGCCCTTCCCCCTGCCTGCTCCAGTCCAAGATGAAAAGACTGACATCTCTTTCAGCTGCAATCTCGATATTATTTTTTTTTTACAGAAGGTCACATAGTTCAAGTTCACAAATGTTCCGGAACAACCATGTTTGAAAATGTAGTCAGTGAACTCTTTTTTGAATATTTAAAACAATACAGTATTGGGTAAAAACACTTAGAGTCTTTTGGGGGTGGGGATAAATGTGTCTAAAGCAATGTTCAAATTTGTGAGCAAATATTAGAGTATAAAAAAAACAAAAGAAAGAGTTTGGTTTGTGGCATTTGTGTGATTGGGGGTGGGGGGCTCTTTCTTAAATTTAAGGTGTTGTTAGTTTTGCTCTGAAATTTGAAAAATATCAGTAGCAAATTCCTAATGACCAGGCTCTACTGACTCCTAAAAAGCTTCCTGTATTTCCCTGAACATGTGTTTCGGTTTTAAAACCCCTTCCAAGTTCTCTGCCCAAAGGTCAGAATTTCCATCAAGTGTGACTGCTCCTGGGTTATTTTTGAAGATTCCTTTTTTGAACCTCACCATTATTGTGTTTTTCCACTGGCTTGTTTTTTTAAACATAATGTTTTGGATATAACAGAATAATCATTTGTTCTTTTCTTTTTAAATGGAGGGCGATATAACATTGGGAAAAAAACACATAAAAAATGAATTCATAATGTCAGCACTATAAAATAACCACCTTCACCATGCGTAATCCCGCTTGATGCTGGCCACATGTGTAGGTATTTTTGTTTATTTTTAATCATAGAATACATGCTATTTTGTAGAACATTTCTTTTTAAAGACTTGCCACAATGTATCCAATATCCACTGACGTAGTTTCCAATGACGTAGTGTCAATACCTACTCCAGAGATCCTTTAGAACAGTGTTCAGTTAAAGCTAAAGTGATCCTGGGAAATTACATTACCTAACCCGACCTGTTTACTTCCCAGGAACAGGAATTCCCGGGGCTCTGACTGGTGAGAGGACTGTGAGGCATCCACAGCCCTGACTCGGCATCCTTAGCCCCATCCTCAGATTTACTTCCCTTCTTCTGCATCCCCCCGGGCATCTTTATTGAGCACTTTTGAAGGTCTGTCTCCCTTGGTTTATTGTTTATCTGCTTGCGTGTGATGGAGCTGGGCAGTGTCTCCTTATCTTCCCATCCTGGCCCAAGTGTACGCACAGCACATCACACTTGAGAGCTGAATGAATGAGAGGTGCCCAGTGGTGCGTCTTCTTCTGTCGGAGACAGTGGGCTGCCATCTATGGCAGAAGTCGGGCTTCTGAGAGAAGGTAAGAAATAAAATGGAGCCAAGCTCCCACTCGCCGTGATAGGGAAGGGTTCGAAATATTTCTCAAGCACAGGATTCTGCCTTCCGTCCTTCCAGCTCCCACCTGGCAAGGAGTGGCACCAACTCCCACAGGCACATAGGTCCATGTGCACCGTGCATCAGCCCAGTCCTTCTGCAAACTCAGTGCTAGCCTTCACTGGCCACGCCAACCGAGAGTCCAGCACAGTTCACTCTCTCAGGGTGGCACTGCCTGCTCGCCCACCTGCTCACCGGGCAGTCTCCGGCTGCCAAGGCCTCCCGAGGAAGGGCAGCAACCATATCCGCGAGCTCAAGGCAGGAAAAACAAAGGGGAGTCGCGTCGGCACCGAATCTCTTCCTGGCTACACGAAGGGGTTCAGAAATCACTCTACAGCACGGCACTTTGGCTTTAACTACCTACAGAACAGGTCGAGATCCCTGCTCACGTTTAATGACAACAAATACAAAATACAAAAAAAACTACTGTTGTGTCCTTAAAGTTTGCTCAGCTCGGCCTTGCGGATACCAGTAATGAGACATGGCAGGCCGGTAATGAAAATGTAGACGCTGCCTTCATGCCGTGCAGGGTAAGAACGGGCATGACGTGCCGAAATACTTCCATACGATGGTAATCACTTGATAATTCTCTGCAAGGTTATATTAAGGCATTCTATGCCATCCCAGACGCCAGGACCAAAAGATCCCTTTTAATAAAGCTCTATCACATAAGCATCTGTTTATACCCTGCGTTGACTCAGCAAGGATTTGAGGTAGCCGTCAACAGCAGTCACGGGAACAGCTGCCATTCGTGAGGAACTATCACACACGAGCCACTGTATACCAGGTGTTTCATTTACATTGCCTGTAATTTTACAGAAACCCCTCCAGGAGAGAGATATTATTAGGGAGGCAGTAGTTGCAGAGGTTAAGAACTCAGGCCCTGGCGTCAGATTATTTGGTTTTAAATCCTGTCTCCATCAGTAACTAGAGGTGAGACTTTGGCAAGTTGTCCAACCTCTCTGTGGCTCAGTTTACCATCTGTGTAATGGAGATATTAGCAACCATTTTGTAAGGTTTCGAGGTAAGTGGGATCAGCATCTAAAGGACCTGGCGTACAGGAAAGGCTCAATTGGTGTTAGCAATGTGGCAGAGACGTTCAGTGCTCACGCAGTAGCCCTTGTTCTCCCCAACATCCAATCCCCCTGCGGTTAAGCAAAGCCAAGTGGCTAGTCTGAGTCCATGAAATGTGAGTGGAAGTGACATGTGTCATTTCTGGACGCAGCATGTAAGAGCCAGTGCATGACTTTTTAGCTCCCTCTTCCCTGACTCAGTGGCCCTAGAAGCCACATGTTGAGATGATGGCAACTCTGGAAGGAAGGAACCTGCATCCCAGAGTCACCAGGTGGAGGGGGGCCCAGATGACACACATCAGATTTTGCATGAACAAAGCATCCGTTTTTGCTGGACTAAGCTTCTGCTATTTCCAGATTTACTTGTTACTACAGCATAGCATGCCCTATCCTGACTAACGTAGCTACTACTGTGTTATTCTTTTTACCTTCTTTTTTACATTGGAAGAAGCTGAGAGTCAACTAGCCGAAGAGAGAACCTCCATTCAAACCCAGGTATCTAATGAACTCCCAAAGCAGCCACATTAACGACCATTTGCCTCTTTCTGGAACCCCTGCCAACTCCTGGGTGCTATGAAAAACAGTCCTCTTCAGTTAAGCATTGACCTGAATGTCAGAGATGGTGGCTGTGGGGGGCTCTGTGTACTTGCGTATCTGGACTGTGACCACCTTTCAAAACCACATCAGAAAACTGGAAGGGAGAGGAGCTTCGAATTCTTTCATCACCCCAAGGGGAGATGACTCTGAATCCTGAATCTGGAATGCTCACGGATGGGCTGGTTGCTGGAGGGCCGCAGGGGAGGAGCTGAGGTAGTCTGACTGTATCCAGGGGACCAGCAGAGCCCCAGACACCCTGCTCCATGAGAAGTCAGCCTGCAGGGCTGGGGCCCACTCTCTCTAGCTGACAATAGCCCTGCCCACCCCGTCTCAATCCGACGTGTAATCAGTCAGCACCCCTCGTTTCTCCTCGCAAGGCCCTCAGCAGGAATAACGTTACGTATTAAAGGAAAGGGCTCCGCTGGAATATCTTCCACGCTAAACAACAAGGGCTGGGCATTCTCGTTCCAAATGCTGGGCTAATTCGCTGTTTCACCCTGGCTTCCTCTTTGCGAGGTAGTGGACTGCACCCTGTCTGCTTCCAAGGCCCCTGCCAATCCTGAAAGTCTGCGCCTCTGTGGGTGAGGAACGGTGGCCGTGTGTCCTCGTGTGGGCTCCAAGGTCACAGCTGAAAAGCAGCAGCAGACACAAAATGCAGTGTTCGCTCTGCATCTTTTATTTTTTGTGTCTACAAAAATCATTGCAAATCCTGCTGTCTACCCCACGGGGTGGTATGAAAATGAGCTGGATTGCTATAAAACCCCCTTAAAGCCTCCCATGAAATGTCATATAAGCGCTAAACATGCATCTCCTGTAGCTGCCATTTAAAAATTCTGCTACTGTCACCTCCACGAACCCACGAGATTTTGTCTTTACTTTTATTAAATGACACTTGTACTTAAATTGAAGTTCTTAATGTGTGCTGTGAAAAATTAGAAAATACGAAAAAATATAAAGAGTAAAATAAAAATCACTTACAGTCCGACTCCCAAGCAACAACTTTGGTACAGTTATCAGCTGGGTACACTTCCTGTCAGTCTGCATCGATATATCATTTTGAATTTAAGTCAAGACGAGGCGCAACATACAAGTTTGGGTCCTACTTTAACAGGAGGTCATAAACATTTTCCCGTGTCTTCCATTAAAAATGTTCCATAAATGCAACTTTTTTTTTTTTATCCTCACCCAAGGACATTTTTGCATTCATCTTCAGATAGAGTGAGAGGGAGAGAGGGAGGAAGAGAGAGAGAGAAACATCGACGTGAGAGAGACACATCGACTGGCTGCCACCCACACGACCCCAACCAGGGCTGGGGACGAGCTGCAACCGAGGTACGTGCCCTTAGCAGGAACCGAACCCAGGTCTCTCTGGATCATGGGCCAGTGCTCTAACCGCTGAGCCAAACTGGCCAGGGCCATAAATGCAACTTTTAATAACTTATAAAAGTTCCTCTTATGGTGCTTTTTAATCTCCGTAACCACATTTCAGGTCTTTCCAGTATTTTCCTATTGTGAGTAATGCTGTTTTTTTTTTTTTTTTTTTAATGTACCTAATTATTTCCTTAGGGTATACTTGTATGTGCAACTACTTGTTTTTAAAAAATGTGTTTTTATTGATTTTTTTTTTTTTAGGGAGAGAGAGATAGAAACATTCAGCTGCCTCCAGCACGCCCCCTACTGGGTATCAAGCCGCAACCCGGGCATGTGCCCTGACCGGGAATCGAACCGGGACCTCTCAGTCCATGGGACAACGCTCAATCCACTGAGCCACACCAGACAGACTGTGCAACTCATTTGTACTAAAACTGTTTCCAGCAAATACTTAATGTTGCAAAAAAAAAGGTAAGGATCAAGTCATTGTTGACGTGACAAATGGCCTGCTCAAGTAGCAGAGCTCCCTTAGGGAGGGCCCTCAATAGAAAAATGATCGCTTCCGGAAGCAGGGTGCACAGACAGAGTAATTCTTCAGGTTGCTCTTAAACTAGGGTTAAGATACTGTTACATGGCATCTCTTAACCAGAGAGCTATTAAATCAAAAACAGGCATTAGTTTAAAAGTATAATATTTCTGTTCAAGGGAAAGAACCTGGCCGCCCACATCTTCCTTGTAATTCACCAGGCTCTCTAAAAAGCACAGATTGCCTACAGACACTAGCTGACAGACACAAGCGCTTTGAAAGTATAACCTTTCTGTGTCCTCCCTCTGAAAGCAGAGCTCTGGGAAGCTCGGCTCTGGCCGAAACAGTTGCCAAGGATACCCTGAGTAGCTACGGAATCCAGACTCAATTAGTCCAAGAGCCCCTATGGGTTAACCACTTTTTATTTTGACAGATTAATTCATATTTTTCAAACAGAAAGCAGGCAAAATACATAACGCAATCTGGGTTTCATTTTCTGCACGCCTTCAGCTACAAATAACCACTTCTCCCCCAAGAATGTGTCTTTAAAGGAGGCATCCCATCAATAAGCATCACAATAGTGATGTCAACAGCAACAATAATTAGAACAGCAAACCGTTCATTGCGCCAGCCATCACGCCCGTGAAAACAGTTTTGGATGTGTGAGCAGGACTAAAGCGAGTAAAACGAATAACTTCACCTTGAGAAATTGGTTTATGAGCAACAAATGTTTAGCAGGTGACTCCCCGCACCAAGCACTCTGCCAGGGGTTTTATTTACATTTTCACCCTCACATGCACCCCGCGAGGGAGGTGCTATTAGTCCCATTCTGCAGAGGAGGAAACTGAGGCTCGCAGATTGAGGAGCTGGTTGCACCCTGAAGTGAGAGAGCTGGGTGTGAACGCGGTGAATACCAGGTTCTCAGGCCTCTCGATCGGGGGCACAGTACGCACCACGAACAGTGGAAAAGAAGTGTTTGCAGCTCTTATACTCACAAATGCCTCTTGAGAAGCCCTGTCCAACCGGTCTGCCAGTAAACAACCCTTACTTGGTCTCTGAGGAAGAGGCATCAATTGGTTTTTCGTCCCCCAGGAATGTCCTAACCCTTATCCACACAGAGGAAGCCCCAGAGCCTTTACATTGGAACCATCCTGGGTCAAATCCTGCAGGAGGAGATTAAAAACACACAGACAAAGCATTTCCACTAGAAAATGTGAGAAGTGGCTCGTTTTTGAAGGTAAAAATGAAAAGTGTCGGGGGATCTGTGAAGGAGCCAGAATCCTGACAGGTGGCGAGGACAAGTGGGAGAGACAGTCACACTTCTGCTCATGGAAAATGGCCCCGAAGGAAGTCACTTTCTGCCGTGGGCCTGGTGGGTGACACTGAGATAGCACCATTTAAACCAGCTAGAGCCACCTCCAGCTTGCAGACAGGGAGTGTTTCTCTCCATTTACATATCTATTCAGCGCTGTTAACTCCTGAGAACTGAAGGAAGGAACCTAAGAAAATAGGACTGGGTACCGGGCTGGTGTGGCTCAGTGGTTGAGCGTTGACCCATGCATCAAGAGGTCCTCAGTTCGATTCCCGGTCAGGGCACATGCCCAGGTTGTGGGCCTGATCCCCAGTGCGGGACATGCAGGAGGCGGCCAGTCGATGTTCTCTCTCATCGATGTTTCTATCTCTCTCATCCTCTCCCTTCCTCTCTCTCTCTAAAATCAATAAAAAATAAAATGGAACTGGAAATCCAATTTCTGGATTCCAGAACCGGGTCTGCCAGCAGTGAGCTGAAGCGCAGCCTCACTTTTATATACAGGAGGGAAGGGCTGAGGCTACCTGGGGGCCCTTCCAAGTTTAACTCAGTGTGATTGCATCCAATCAGCAAACATTTATTCAGCACCCACACTGTGCCAGGCTTCCCGGCTTTAAGATGTAAAGACTTGGTTCCTGTCCTAGAGAAACTTAACATCTGGGAGAGAGAAGGGTGTGTAAATAAACAATCCTAGGAGTCGTGAGGTGAGTCTATCAGGAGCACAGGGGAGGCATGATCTGTGGTGAACTGGGGGCTGGAGGAAGGTTCATGAAGGAAATGATGTCTAAGCTGAGTGTGGAAGGATCTGAGACATTTGTTGGGGGAGGGGAGAGGGGGTATCTGGTAACCACCACCCGCTCCTCAGCCCCGCAGCCTTTCTCACCGAGAGCAAAGCAGAGGTGAGAGTTCTGTGAGCTCCCTGGGTGCAGAGGTGCCCGGTCTTTGGCTGGTTCACAGGGCCGTGGGGTGCACAGCCTTGGAAGAGAATCCAAGGTGGTTCTACCAGGAGTAGCTCTAAAATCAGTGGGCCAAGTGGGCATCCTTTGGGCAGGGCTGTTCCAACATCCTTCCTCAGAGCCTTGGGGTTCAGAGGCGTGAGATGAGGTGACAGGAGGAAGGCTGAGCGAGCTGGGCCTCGCCTTCCCAGGCAGCGACTGTGTAAGATTTTGCTCTCGGGCGGGTTCTGCTGCTTCAGTGTCTTAGAAAACCAGTTCTCCTGGGCCTGGATGGTTGTCAGTTCCCAGTGATCTCCTCCCAGAAAGCCTTAAACATGAAAACAATCCCAACAGAGGTCGTCTCGGTTTCTCCTCTCATCTCTGGCAGCTCTTTCTCAGCTGCCTTGGCTGAGTTCCGAGTCCTCCTCTGCTAGGAGACCATTCCCTCAACGTTGGGATTGCTCGGGGCCCTGTTCTGGATTTGAGTCCTCTCTTGGAGGGGGCAACTTCCTCCCCTGCGAGGGAATTTCGTGGCGCTCCATGGATGTATAGTCCTCCTTTGGCTGATAGCCCCACGTGTCCAGCTCATTCAGCTCCAGACCTACCACCCCACTGTCCTCCTTGACATCCTCACCATTTGATGCTTCCAACTAAGTATGATCTACCCAGCCGGTGTGGCTCAGTGGATTGAGCACCGTCCCGTGGACGGAGAGGTCCTGGTTCAATTCCCCGTCAGGACACCTGCCCAGGTTTAGGGCTTGATCACCAGTAGGGGGCGTGCAGGAGGCAGCCGATTGATGTTCTCATCATCGATGTTTCTATCTCTCTCTCCCTTCCTCCCTCTCTAGAAAATCAATAAAAACATACTTTAAAAAAGAGCAAGTATGGTCATGCCTGGAATTATGGTTGCCCCTTCCACCCAGTTCTACCCTCCCTGGCCCTCCTAATCTCGGTAAATGGTCCCAGCAGATCCCCATTGCCCAAGCCGCACCTTGAGGAACAATTCTTGGCTACTCCTTCTTCCTCACTCCCAACATTCACTTAACCAGCAACTCTTCATCTGTCTTCTAACGGACTCTCAAGTCTCCGCCTCCCCCATCCCCACTGTCAGCACCCTAGTTCAGCCACCACCGACTTTCACTTGGACCACTGTGAGAAAGCTCCTGGATGAACCCCCCCCCCCACATCCCATCTGGACCCCTTCTGATCCGTTCCCACACAGCTGCTGGGATATTTCAAGAGCACAATCTGATCATAAGAATCCCCTGCTTCAAGCCTTTTAATGCCTTCCTTGCAGACCCTTACTATCCCAAATCCTCCGTGTGGCTTAAGAGGCTATGCTCGGCCAGGCACTGCTCCAGCCTCAACTCTCCAAACCCTTCCCTCTCTCGGCTCCTAGAACGACCCCTGCTCTCTCCCTCCCACTTTCGTACGCGATGCCCGACGGGACTCTGCTCGGGCCCCTCTGCCCGGCCACCCCTTACCTGGCCTTCCCCTCTCCGCTCAGACGCCCTTGCTCGGGGAAGTCTGCGCTGTCCGCAGAGGATGTGCCTACCGCTCAGGAGTCATCTTCTGCGGCACTTGGCCCATTTTATTTACACGCATTTGTTCATTGTCGGTCTTCCAAAGGGTCGGGTTTGGCTCATTGCTCTATAGCTTGTGCTCAGCATAGTGCTGTACACAATAGGTGCTCAGTATGGATTTTTAAAAAGTAGTTTGTTAGCCCAGCTGGTGTGGCTCAGTGTTTGAGCGTCGACCCATGCACCAGGAGGTCGCTGGTTCGATTCCCGGTCAGGGCACCTGCCCTGGTTGTGGGCCCGATCCCCAGTGGGGGGCATGCAGGAGGCGGCCAGTCGATGTTCTCTCTCATCGATGTTTCTATCTCTCCCTCTCCCTTCCTCTGTCTCTAAAATCAATAAAGAAAAAAAAATTAAAATAAAAAAGTAGTTTGTTAAACCACTTGTGTATCTCTTCTGTTCTTGGGGGTGGGCACACACAGCGCGCAGCTCCCTCCGTCCCCTCCAGAGCGGCTGTCTGTCCTAGCTCCCTGGTCTCCTGGTCCGCCTCCGGTCAGCAGGCCCTTCTGTTCTCTGCAGGCCCCGCTTCACGACAACCCTCACACGTCGCATGGGGGGACTGCCACCAAGAAAGCCACTTTATTTTCTCCTGAGCGATGCCTGCTCTGTCACCATCCACCCACTATTGTTGTTTCTATAAAAATAATCATCAAAACTCTCTCAGAGTTCTGTGTCTAGAGTCCAGACTCCAGGTGAGCACAGAAAAAGAGGAAAGGTTAATTAAAACATGTGTCTGGTATCGGCTCTCATTGTTACTCTTGCAGGTAGATGCATATACACTATGGGGACCGCGCTGGTTAAACAATAATTCCGCTCAGTAGAAATCCATAGCTAATATCTTAGAATGTCAGTGGTCAGGAGCAGGACAGGTGGGCAGGACAGTCCCCGGGGATCTGGCGGATTTATAAGGCATGATGCACGGAGCAAAAAGAAACCTTGCTTGTCCAAGTCTGACGGCCTCTCTCCTGCTGCAACGCAGGCACGTGACCGGGAGCCAAGCATCAGTGACAGCGGCTGGTGTGTTCAGCAAAGGCTGTTGCAAAGCAATTAAAAAGAGACTGTCATCCTGTAGAGGCCGCAAACAAAAGGCCAGGGATGCTTTTCCCTTTTTTAATTGATCTGAGCTGACAACTACTTCATTAGCAACTAGATTAGCTTCTAATTAGCACCCTAATTAAGTGCTTTAAAATCAGAACCTGAGAGGGGTGCGAACTGGGAAGGGAAGGTGGGGGCAGGTTGGACCACTTGCAGGGAATGGAAAGGAGCTTCTTAACCTGCGTCTGTGGCACAGGCTGGGGTCCTGCAGGTGGGTTTCCATATGGAGGGTGTCCTGTGCCGATTTTATTTCCTTTTTCTTTTTCTTTATTGATTTGAGAGAGAGAAGAAGGGAGACGGAGAGAGAGATAGAAACATCAATGAGAGAGAACATCGATTGGCTGCCTCCTACATGCCCCCCACTGGGAATTGTGCCCACAATCTGGGCATGTGCCCTGACCAGATCGAACTGGCGACCTCTTGGTGCATGGGTCATTGCTCAACCGCTGAGCCACACCGACCAGGCGCCGATTTTATTTGCGAGGCGAGTGGCTCAACCCTTACTTGGACTGTCGAGGCACTACAGCACAGAGAACTGCTTGCTCACCAACAGCACGAGAAAGTAGCTGGAAAATATTTCACCGACAAAAATAAAGGGAGAAAGCAAAGTTGATGCCGTTCGCTCACGGTCTGTCCTTGTAGGTTCTCTAGAAGGGCTAGCTTGGACCTTGTGAAACCCTTGGACCCTAGGCAACCAAGAGGAATCTCTCCAGCCAAGATTCATGAAAACCCAGCATTATTCCTTGCCACACCACAGTGAGGGCAGGTCTAGACCCTGACGCGCACTCCACGTGGCAAGTACTTCGCTCTGAGATGTGTGTTGTGAGGTGGAGGCAGCTGTCTGGCAGCTGTATAATACTTGTTTTTAATTGACTTGAGAGAGAGAGAGAGAAACATCGATGTGAGAAAGAAACACCCATCTGTTGCCTCCCGTATGCACCCTTACCAGGGATCAAACCGGCAACCTTTTGGTGTATGGGACGAGATGCTCCAACCAACTGAACCACCCAGCCAGGGAAGCTGTATGTTACTTTTTTTTTTTTTAATCCTCACCTGAGGATATTTTTCCATTTATCATCAGATAGAGTGGGAGGGAAGAAGGGAGGGAGGGAGAGAGAAACACTGATGTGAGAGAGATACACCGACTGGTTGCCTCTTGCATGACCTGACCAGGGCCAGGGACAAACCGCAACCAAGGTACACGCCCTTGAACAGAATCGAACCCAAGACTCATCGGTCCATGGGCCAACGCTCTAACCACTGAGAAAACCAGTCAGTGCTATGTTACTTTTGTTGTTGTTAATCCTCACCTGAGGATATTTTTCCATTAATTTTTAAATAGAGTGGAAGGAAGGGGGGGAGAGACATGTCGATTGGTTGCCTCCCACACAACCCTGACCAGGGCCAGGGATGGAACCTGCAACTCAGGTATGTGCCCTTGATCGGGACTTGAACCTGGGACCCTTTGGTCCCTGGGCTGACACTCTAACCGCTGAGCCACACCAGCCAGGGCTATATGTTACGTTTAACTGTCAGTACTGAGAGCCCCGACCATGCTCAGCTGAACAAATTGTGGGACGGGAGCCAGGACTGAGACCATAAAAGTCCCACATAAAAGCTTGGGAATTTTATTCTTCAAAACAAGTACCAAATTTCAATTGCTAAGATTTTTTTTTTAATCAAGCACAGAGGAAAGGAAAGGAAACATCTTTATTTTTTTCTGAAACTCTCCTTCGAAATATCTCCTCCTTTTCCCGTCTTTGCCACAGTCATTTGGCATGGCTCCTCCTATAAGCAGGAATTTCTCACATACGTGTGATGAAGGGTTTCACTAGCTCATCAGCAGAAGGGTATTATAACCCTACCCAGCCTCTGGAATCTTCTGAGCTGGGAATGTAGATTAAAAGCAGGTTCGAGCCCAGGCCGGTTTGGCTCAGTGGTTAGAACTTCAGACCACGGACCAAAGAGTCGTGGGTTCAGTTACACTCAAGGGCACACACCTTGGTTGCAATTTGGTCCCTGGCCTTGGTCGGGGTCATGCGGGAGGCAATGTGTCTCTCTCACATCAATGTTTCTCTCTCTCTCTCTCCCTCCCACTCTATCTGAAGATAAATGGAAAAATATTCTTGGGTGAGGGTTAAAAAAAAAAAAAGGCAGATTCAATCCATTTAGCTACAATGGATTGAACTATAGACAGTATGAGAATTAACAAGTCTGAAACTCTCCAAAAGACTTTTCTGAATTAAGGGGGGTGTGTGGATTGTGAGTGGGGTGGGGACAGTGGGGAGGGTGCTGGACTAGAGGGACAGGAGGTATGAATTCATCATAAAACTTGCATTAGTTTGTGTTATAAACAAATCAAGGTCACTTCTTAGGAATATCTCGTTTAGTCACGAACTTGTAGCACTGTCCCTACACGTCAGAAGGGTGACAATAGAAACTGAAGTTGACTAAAGACTGCCTTAGAGTTAGGACATGGGCGTGCCCCACTCCTACACCAGTTAGCCCTTCAGCAGGGTGGGGTGCTCGGGACAGGAACTGGGGGTCAGACCAGCCTGAGTGTGGCCTGAGGAAGGGATTGTATCTGAGTCCCTGTTTCCTTACCTGTAAAACGGGCAGACAGACTCTACCCTTACAGAGGTTTTATGACTATTAAATGAGAAAACATTTGTCAAGTGCCAAGCACACGGTAATGACTAATAGGTGCTCGTTCCCTTCTCCTCCTTCTCTCCTCACCTTTTCCTGCAGTTATTGTTTCCCCTCTCTGGCCCCTCTCTTCCTCGCCTCCTCCTAGAACCACATATTTGAAGTCAGAAGATATTTACCTGCAGATCAATTGAATCCAAAACACAGGCCATCCGTAGAATTCCTTGCGTATAATTGTCATGAGTTTTAGGCATTCCTGGACGTCTTATAATCCCTATGCAGACTACTGAGATTTAAAGTGCTTATCAAAACAGTCTAAACATGAAGCCCTGAGAATAACAGCTCGTGGTGCTCATTATTCCAGGACTTTCTCAGAATCTCTTTACCCTGTCTTTGTCATAGCACTTCAGATGGTAGTCACCGTCCCCTCCGCCTCCTCTTGCCTCTGCATTATCAGCCTTGACAATAGCACCTATTAGAAGACAGGGGTGCCCTTACTCAAGAGCGTAACGTTGCAAACAAATTCGCCAACACAATGCAAAAGCTCTGACAGACTGACTTTTGGAGCAGCCGAAAGGGGAAATGCTCTGGTTATTCATGCAAATGACAGGCCTGCCCATTCTTAAAAACTGCAGCCCTGAAAGACTGCATGTAGCGCCGTTCAAGGGCTATTCACTGCCCTCAAGGGCTTGCAGACCCCTTTCCGGCAGGGTGGATGACCTTGGAAAGAACAGGGAAAAAGACAGAAAGCAGAGCAAGACAGGGATACAGCCTGAAGAATGAATACCCACATTAGAAGATGGCAGGAGGAAGAAGAGCCAGCAAAGCAAACAGAGGACATATGGTGACAAAAATAGGTAAACCAGGAGAGTGTGATTTCAAGGAAACTGAGGAAGCAGGGAAAACAAAGGTGTTTTCAGCAGTGCCTGCTACTACCGGTGCCAACACATTCTGCCCATTACTACAAGCCAGGCTCATTCTAAGTGCAGGACCGAAGATACCTCAGTTGCCACAGCTGATGTGATAGATACTATTATTATTCTGCTCATATTAAAAATAACAAGGGAGGTTCTGAGAAGACCCATCACTCTGGAAGAGTGTGGGATCCTAATCCAGGCCACAGGGCTCCCAAGCCCTGCTCTGGTGCATCAAAAGCTGGGCCACTAACTAGAACATGGACATTTCCAGCAAATACACTTCTGCTCAAAGCTGGCTTCCCTGAGCAACAGATCCTGAGAAAGAGATTTGTGCAAGAAAGTTTGTTGGCGAGTATGCTCAGATCACACCTGTGGGAAAGTGAAGGCCATAGGAATAGGCAGAGGGAGAAACCGAACTGCGACACGGTCACAGCTAGAGACTCAGCCGTCCCCCTGGATGGCCCTGCAGAGCTGGGCCAGGGAGGGCACTGGGCTGAGAGCTGTCAGCCACCAACAGCTGGAGAAATGAGTGCTTCTTCTGTCCTGAGGAGGGTGGGGAGAACCCCTGGGTAGTTCACCACAGAATCTAAAAAGGAAGGGATGGTTTCCTAACAGGGCATTTAATAGGGGCGTGGCCAATGCCAGGGTTTGCCTCCCAGCTCAGCCATTGGTTGGATGCATAGTCACTTGCTGAACTTCCCTGTTCTCCATGTCTTCATCTATAAAAGAAGATGATAGCCCTGGCCGGTTTGGCTCAGTGGTTAGAGTGTCGGCCCGCAGACCAGAGAGTCCCGGGATCGGTTCCCACTGGGGGCACGTACCTCAGTTGCAGTTTGTCCCCAGCCCCGGTTGGGGTCATGTGGGTGGCAACCACTCAATATGTCACGTCGATGTTTCTCTCTCTCTCTTCCTCTCTCCCTCCCACTCTACCTGAAGATAAATGCAAAAATGTCCTCAGATGAGGATAAAAAATTAAAATTAAAATTAAAAAAGATGATAAAGCCTTTTTCATAGGATTGTTGAAGAAGTAGGTGAAATAGTGTACATAAGTCCGTGCTGCTAAATAAATGTTTTCTCCCCAGTTTTGCAGAAACCTAATACTCCATAGAGAAGGAACAAGGTGAAGGTCAAGCTGAGCAGGGGCTGCCGTAAACCAGACAGACAGACTCACGATAGGCTGGGAAGGGAGACGCCAGGTTGGGCCACACAACCTTGAGGTCTGCGTCGTGATAAACAACGACTTTCTCTCGGTCAGGGTCCCTTCCTGCATTGTCAGGTAAAATACAGAATGGGGTTGGGAGGGCAGGGAGGGTGACCCCAACAATTCCTAGAGTCGACCTACTCCGACATTCCGAAGCACAGGAAAGCTGGTCGGAGAAATACAGCCAGAGAGAGACGGCAAATGCCGCGCAGCGGCCTCAGCAAACGGCAGATGCTTGGGTGTTTTTCTTGTTGGAACAGACACAGGCAGAAAGCCCAAAGGTTTCTTAAAGCAAAAACAAACAGAAAAACCTCACCAGGCTATGAACCACAATTTGCTGGAGAATATGAGCAACTACGAATGATTAAGGTACTTCTAATACGTAAAAAGGTATTACGTTTCCACCACCAAGCCTGAATACACACTGGTGTCAACCCGTGTCCTCAAGATTAGATCAGTGCCACTAGGGTGGGGCTGGGAGGGCAAGGAGGACTGTGGGTGGCATGTATGTGCCAAGCTGGAGAGGAGGAGGGAAAAGAGAAAAGTATCACTTAATGAGCAGCCAGCACATTGCTAGATGCTCACGCTTCAGCTCATTTCGCCTTTAAAACAAACCCGCGAAGGGGTATTGGTATCATCCTATTTCTCAGATTGGAAAACTGAGGCACAAAAAGATAAGTATTTTCCTAAGTTGACTGTGGTAATGAATGGGCTAATTGGGATATGAACTCAGGCTTCTCCTCTTTCCACCACTCCAGTCAATGACCTCAGCGTACCTGGGACGGCCGCAGGTCCCAACACCTCCCCACCACCCTCGGTCCCCACAACAGGCCCAGCACAGCCACGGCTCAGTGTCAAATGGGGCAGGCGAGCACACGACTGCCAACTGCCAGGTCCCCTCCTGCCCTGGACCACCCTCCTCCCAAGGTTGGCAGGGTTTCTCAGGCTGTTGAAGACATCAGCACTCAGTGAGCTCGATGACCTTGAACTCGTAACAGAAAACCTAAGCAAGCACACGGGTGCTGCTGGCTGGGCCCCATCACTGAGCCTGTTGAAGTTGGGTACATTGTGTTTCCTTGAGAAAGACTTGGTTCTAACCCTAGCTTTTACCACTGATTAGATGTGTGACCTTGGGTAGCTGATGTGACCTCTCCGAGCCTCAGCCGTCATCTGTACGATGGGCAAGGACTCCTTGCAAGCTTGTCGCATGGCAGTGCTTCCTCAGCAGGGAATGGAGACACGTGAAGTTACCAGGTGGCCTGTTGACCGGGCGTTAAAAACATGGAATCGCAGGTGAAATCCTTTCCTCTCTTAGTTGTTCCAGGTAAGACCAGAAGCAATACCTGCTTGGTTCTGCTTCGTCTTTTCCATCTAACACTTGCTCGTCTCCCTTTTTTTTATTTTTATCCTCACCCGAGGACATTTTTGCATTTATCTTTAGATAGAGCAGGAGGAAGAGAGAGAGAGAGAAACATTGATGTGAGAGAGACACATCGAGTAGCTGCCACCCACACGACCCCAACCAGGGCCAGGGACGAACTGCAACCGAGGTACGTGCCCTTAGCGGAACCGAACCCGGGCCTCTCTGGTCTTGGGCCGACGCCCTAACTGCTGAGCCAAACCGGCCAGGGCTCGTCTCCCTTTTTAACAGAGAACAGGCTGCAAGTCCGGACCATTTTCCGGGGGCACTGGGATAACACTGCTTTTTTTTCATTGTATGTCTCTTCCTGGTCATCTTCTCTGTGTGGTAAATGATCCTGGCTTTCTTCTTACAGTGGTAACAACAGCTTTCCTTTTAAGCGACTTTTAAGTAATTTTTTAAGTCCATGTTAAAGAAAATTAAGTAGAATAACAGTATAGGTGGTATGCAGAAATGGCAAAAACTGTGAAGACAGAACACAAATGACTGAATTTTGGGGAACACTATTACAAAAAGTAGAGCTTGCTGCCATTTGCCCAGCACAGACCTGCCATAGAGTGGGCAGTCAATAGATGTGAGCTATCAGATTATAATTTTTATATTATTAGCCTTGGAGTTTAATTGCATGGCTCACTGCCAAAGTACCCAGGCATTCCAATTTCTTTTTCACAGCACTCTGGCACGAACAAGGCATTTTTCCTAATAAAAGGGGGGGGGGATAGATTCAAAATATTTGAATTCACAACTCAGTTCTATCACTTACCAGGTGTATACTGTTAGATAAGTCAAGTAACCTGGCCAAGTTCAAAGTCTCCATGATAATAGCTACCCCTTTAAAAACAAAACAAAACGAACACTTATTACGTGCCATGACACTGTGTTAAGGGCTCTACATCAACTGTGCTGCTTAAATCTCACGATACTCCTATGGATGGGGGATTGTTATCTTCTTTATACAGATGGGAAATAAAGCTGAGAAGTCACCTGAGAGACTTCGGGTCAGAGCTGGTGAATGGCGGCGCCAGCGTTCAAACCCAGGTATTTCTGACTCCCACCCACCTGCCAGGGTTGATCTGAGGATCACAACACAGAGTGGAGAGGATGCGCCTTCTGTGTGACAAGCACAAGGGCTGCACCTCAGCACGAGCAGAACAGTCCTGGCCAAGGCACGGAGGGAATGTCATCTTCTCTAACTGGGTCCAGGAGATGCACAGAAGAGGGCCGGCTGCGCCTGGGAGGAGAGCTGGTGAACGTCTCAGAAAGGTGATCGGCTCCCAGCCTTTGCAGCAGGACTGGGACCGGCACTCCCTGGCGGTTCGCCAGGAAGAAAGACAGGTAAGGAGCATGCGAGGGTGGGCACAGCAGCACATCTGCTCCTGCCAACCACGCCTGCCCCGGAAATGCTCAGGGCTGACGAGGAGGATGCTGTGGGGAAGAATCACCCGCGTCCAGCCCGGAACAGGGCCGACACGCACAGTGCAGCACAGGGCTGGGGGCCGGAAGAGGCCGAGAGGCACACAGAGGCCAGGAGGGGCTGCAGTCAGAGCCCAGGATCCCCAAAGAGCAACGACAGACATACAGACGGTGCGATTAGGGGGAGAATGGAGATGGGTGCGTTCACTGTTGCCCACACACCACACACAGGTTCAGATCGCTGGTCCCGCACGGCAGGTGTTTGGCGTTATACAATCAATGACAATCATTATCATGATTAAATGTGTACGTTTTATAAAACCATCAAAAAGAGTGCCTTCAACCTTCCACACGCCGGTCACAACTTTTCAGTGTTCCTGAAAACTAAGCTCTGAAAGGCAGAAAGAACCTGGTTCACTGGAGGGAGCAAGTGGACGGGACACTGAGACGGGAGTGGGGAGGCCCGGAGGTCGGGTCAGCAAGCGTGGTGTCTCCTGCGACTTAGCGAGGGAGGACAGACAGGAGTGTCTTCATGGGAGTGGGAGAGGAGGGAGAACTGACGGCTGGGGGCTCTGTGTCCGAGAGACGGGGCAAAGGCAATTCCACGGAAGCATCGGTGAAAAGGCTCCATGAGTGCTGAAGGGCATGAGCTGATGAATGTCGATTGTACTGGCTTCTGTGAGTATTATGCAAATGAACCCAAAGGGGACAGATGATGCTTCCAGGTGACCACTTGTCACATTTTAGTACCTTGCCTTTTGAAAAGCTGACTTCGTCCTTGAAATACCTGAGTGGGAGTCCACAGTTTTGAATGCCGTTTTTCAGCTCTGACTCATTGTGGGCCACATTAATTTCCTCTTTACAGAAACCACTTTCTAACACATGATCGATGCTGTTTATTCAATTTACCGCCCACACCTGTCGGACGTCACTGATGTCCAGAGGCTCTGCAAATACTAGTCTTCCCCACACATTTGGAAAAGCCGTGTTCTTTCGATTATGGTCTTAAAATGGGAGCATCGGATGTTTGTCTCCATCACGTTAAATCAATAGATGAGCCATGAATTGTTAAGGAGACGTAAAATACATCCAAGTAGGTCAATCCATCAGGTGACAGTCTTAACACAAGATCGTCCCACAGCCAACCCCTTGTCTCAGCCAAAGTCACAACGGATTGATTCATCTCCCTCGTTCACAAATACATATTTAATGCTCTCTTGGTTCGATGGAGTTTTCAGAAAGTTGGGAACTCAGTGACCGGGCCACCGCTCAAGAGATGAAACCAGAAGACAGAACATGGTTTGGAAGTTGCATTTCCTTCCCCTTAAGACTACGCAGCAGAAGAAATGACGACAGGCAACAGATAAATGAACAGCAGACAGAGTCCTTTGTCCAGTCCCACTTTCCTCAGCTCATCCATCTCACATTGGGTGAATGAGGACGATCGCTCGTCTTGTCTAGCCAATACTTACCATTAAAACACTCAACAGAACTATGTTGTACTTTGTATTTGTTTTTAAAATATATTTTTATTGATTTTTTTTAGAGAGAGAGAGGAAGGGAGAGAGAGAGAGAAACATCAATGTGAGAGAGAAACATCGATTGGCTGCCTCCTGCACACCCCCACTGGGGATCAAGCCCACAACCTGGGCATGTGCCCTGACCGGGAATCAAACCAGGACCTCTTGGTGCATGGGATGACGCTCAATCCACTGAGCCACACCGGCTGGGCGTACTTTTTATTAATGTACCTCTTGGTGCTATTACAGAATGAGGTGCTTTTTTATTTTTTTGATTTATTTTTTTGACAAGTCCACATTTAGAGGATACAAGATACATTGAAGACGGTATTTACACATCTGCCAAGGGCTGTCTGTCTCTTTCCGATGACATTTACAGTAGCCTACTACTTCCCCCCTATTTTCTTCCTTGATGGTTGTTATGATGTTATTTGTGCCATAAATAAAACCCTGAGAAAACTAGAAAAGAATCTGATCTTTTTTAACCCATTTTTATAACAACAAGTTCAGAAAGAATTATATCACCATAAACCTGGACGGATGAACAACCCTGCCAAGTTAGGAGCCTTTTCCTCCCAAACACACTGCTACTGCAGCCACTATAATGAAACAATAAGGGTCTTCCTCCTGTCCAGCTGGTGTGGCTCAGTGGTTGAGTGCTGACCCATGCACCAAGAGGTCGCAGGTTCGATTCCCGGTCAGGACACATGCCCAGGTTGTGGGCCCGATCCCCAGTGGGGGGCATGCAGGAGGCAGCCAATTGATGTTCTCTCTCATCGATGTTTCTCTCTCTCCCTCTCACTTCCTCTCTCTCTAAAATCAATAAAGGAAAAAAAAATATTTAAAGGGTCTTCTTCCTAACTGGTAGAATGAGACTGATTTCCAACAATGGAACAGGCGTGACCTCCAAGGCACCTTGTATCCATCTTAATTCCTTCTTCCCCTTCTGATGTATCTCTATGGAGACAGTTCAGTCGATCTATGGGCCTCGGCAAGCAGAGCATTGTGAGAGGTGCCGGGTGGTTGCACAGAACTGAGTGGCAGAGTCCAGGGCCCTCAGGACTCTGCAGGGAGCAGAAGAATGAGCAACCTCAGTGGTGGCTTCTCTTTGCTTCGGTCAGTTCTCTGCTGACCCTGCTTCGTGTTATGGACATTTACTGGTCTGGGGCCCAGCCTCCAAGTACCAGCAACAATCCTGCTTTCATTTGGATATTCACTCCTTCCCTGCTCGCTCTCATTCAGTGTGGTTTGGTCAGAGCTGAGCCACGCTGAGCTGAGGAATGGGGGCTGTGAATTTGAACTAGGCCTAAACCACTGGGCACACTGCATTCCTCTGATAATAAATACTGGTCCTGAGAGGTGCACATGAACCAAACTAGGCTGTCCCAGCCATCTAGACTCAATTCTAAGATTTTTATTGGTCTCTCTGACAAAGTGTTCTGTTTTTCCTAGACTTCAGCCTCGAAAGATGTGATCCTGGAGCTGTTGCAACCATCCTATCACCATGAGGGAAAGCCTGCCAGAGAAAGGTGCCTACTCAAAGGATGCAGAGTAGAGATTCGGGAAGAAACCAGTTGCATCACTTGAGCTGTTGGATCAAGTTATGCCTAAAGTAAGGTCTATCCCTAGACTTTCCAGTTGTGTTAGCCAATAAGTTCCCTTTTGCTGAAGCCTGTTTGGGATACGTTTCTCTTGCTGGCAGCTGAGACTGCCAGAAGACATATTTCCCACGGCACTGATGTGCAGATGTTACCACTCATGCTCAGAAAGTATCAATGGCTTCCTATTGAGTATGGAATAAAGTTTAGATTCCTTAGCCTGGCACCCAAGCCCTCCCACAAGAGGGCCTCAACTTACTTCCCCAGCTTTATTTATTTATTTTTTTTATCCTCATCCAAGGACACTTTTGCATTTATCTTCAGATAGAGTGGGAGGGAGAGAGAGAAACATCGATGTGTTTCTCTCTGCAACCAAGGTACGTGCCCTTAGCAGGAACTGAACCCGGGACTCTCTGGTCCACGGGCCAATGCTCTAACCGCTGAGCCAAACCGGCCAGGGCTCCCCAACTTTATTTTGAATTACTATCTTATATGAAACTCTTCTATCAAACTGGAATGCTCTTTGTCCTCTGAATATTAATCACCAATAGCCACCTTTGAAAAGAGTCTTGTTTTTCTCTAAGAAATAACTCAAGTCTCACCCACCCATAGCCCCAGTCATCTCTCCTTTCTCTGGATTTTTATCACATTCTCTGTTTCGAGCTTTTCTTTGGTACTTGGCATAACCTATCCTACTGCTCTCATTCTTTCAACCATGACCTGAGGGGCACCTACGTACGCGAGGCAGTGCTGGGCTCTGAGGAGACGTGGTATCTATTCTCAGGGAATTTGAAGACTGATGGGCAAATCAATGACTACACATTTGTGCAGAGTACTATATAATTATAATTAAGATCAATAGTACCAAAAAGAGGTCAGGATTTCATAAGAAGGTGTAATAATGGAACCAGTCTAAAGAGTTGGGGACAGGGAAGACTTCCCTGAAAAAGTGACCATTGATGCACAAAGAAGAGACCAGTGTGGCTGGGAGGAGGCACCTGGGTGGGGAGTAGTAGGAGCTGGAGCTATAGAAGTCAGCAGGGACGACTTATGCGGACTGTCAGAGGGCTTGACATTTAGAATGACCCTAAATATTAACCTACCAGCAAAGGCACAGGGGGATTTTCAGCAGGGAAGTAGCCTGATCAGCTCTGTACGTAAAAGGATCACTTGTTGCCACATGGAAAATGGATCAGAGGAGAGCTGAGAGGCAGCTGTTAGAGTTACAGGGGACAGACGATGGTGACTTGAACTTTGGCAATATGAAAGGAGATGGAGAGGATTAAGTGGTTCAATTATATTTTGAAGGTGGACGCTGTGTGATGTAGTGATGCGGATGTGGGCAAGGAGGTATGAGAGACAGAGACTGCCAGGATGGCTCCTGGGGCCCGGGCTTTAGCCACTCAGTAAAGACGGGAAACACGGGAGCCAGAGCAGGTTTGGAGGAGAAGGAGGCTTGTTTCAGATGAACTGTTTGATTTGAAGTAGTCGTGGAATACAAACATTTGTTAAGAGACAGTTGTACATACATGTTTGAAGTTGCAAAGTCTAGACTTTAGATGCAAGTTTTGGGGTCTCTGCCATGTGGGTGGTATTTCAAGCCGAGTTCACCCAAGGAGAGTGTAGAGCTGCAAGATGACCTAGCCTGGAGAACTCCAAGTTTTGGACGTTTCATTGTCAGAACAGACGTGACACAGATGAGAGAGAGATATCCCCAGCTTCCCAGATAGACTGGAACGTCTTGAGAACAGGAATCCTGCCTCGTCTATTTCTTTGAAGAGTTGGTGCTTTGGACTTAATATGCTTAATGTGTACTAAAGAAATACTTGTTGTGGATTACACCAGGTAGTGGACAGAATATTGGGCTGAAAATCAGAGGTGTATATTCTAAAATTTTATGATTCTGGGTGAGAGAAAACCTTGAATCCACACTCATAATCTAACTGTGTAACTGGCCCTCATTCATACAACTAGTATTAAGTAGAACCGATGGAGACACTGTATAGGGCTGGGATCGGGAAATATAAAGGGGAGGAGGGAAGGAAAGAAAGGCGCTTTCCATCTTCTTTAGTCCTCACCACATGCCTGAGTGACAATCCCGCAGAACGTGAGGTCTGAAAAAATGGAGGTTCTCAAAGTTTCAGTCACATAGCCAATAAGCAGTGGGGTAAGAATTCAAACTCAAATCTGTTCATCTCCCAAGCCTGTACCTTTTTTATCTGCTGTACGTTGTCCTCAAATCCCTGCCCATCGACACACAATTTAGAATGAAATTAACTAACAATGCAAAGTGGTCTGTGATTAAATGTCGAGATAAGAGCAGTGGATTGTGAATGCCACAGTTTAAAGAAAGATCAGTGTGATAACAGATGGTTGGAAAAGTGTGGTAGACTGGCTGTACCTTGAAATAAGGAAAAAGGAGCTTAAAAGTCAGGAATGCACGTTCGTGAGACAGGGCAGCAAATTCCAAAGCCATGACCCTAGCAAGAGAGGCAGAATTAAGCCTCAGAAATTCTCCTTCACAGGCCTCACACAGGTTCTTCGAGCATACGTTCCCAGAGTCAGGAGCCTGTCTGCCATTATGCAGAGTGGACAGGAGCAGGTAAAGAACCTAAATTCACCCTGGCTGGTTTGGCTCAGCAGTTAGAGCACCGGCCTGCCGCCCAGAGTCCCGGGTTTGGTTCCCGCTAAGGGCACGTACCTCGGTTGCAGTTTGTCCCCGGCCCTGGTTGGGGTCGTGTGGGTGGCAACCAGTCTATGTGTCTCTCCCACATGGATGTTTCTCTCTCTCTCTCCCCCCCTCTCTCCCTCCCACTCTATCTGAAGATAAATGCAAAAAAAAAAAAATGTCCTCAGGTGAGGATAAAAAAAAAAAAAGAACTTAAATTCATTTTCATGACAAATAAGGGGCTAGGAAGCATGCGACTTTGGCTCTAAACAGCATTCACTGAAAGACATGATGTCAATCATAAGTAAAACAAAACACCCAATGGCTTTAATCAAATAATGAAGGTTGTCTGTGAATTCCCATTCAGTCCTAATTTAACTCTGCTTGAATGAGATTCCCCCACTACATCCGTTCCTCTCAATACTGCAAGCTCCTTGAGCGCAGGGACCAAATATAGTCATTTTCTCATGTCCTGGGGGCTTGGCACACAATGCATTATCCGAATTAATTATCGTGTAAACATGTTTTTAAGCTACTAGATAATAAATATTATGATGTATATTATACCAATGGAACCCTGGGCCTCGAGAATGGAAAAGAAAGCAGTGAGGTGGCCGATTGTGTTTCTCCTATTACTGGGTTTTTATCAACCAAAGAGGGAAGGAAGGGAAGCGGGAGCTAAATGTTCCATTTCAACGTCAACAATTTCCAACCTCCCAAATTAATTAGGAGATTGAAATATATTCTGAACTTGCCAGAAAATTACATTTGGTACAGTTACAAATTACCAGCTCCCTCTAATCCCTTTGAAGGAGTAGTAAAGATGTACTGCAGAGAAAGGGCAACACCACAGTCATCTATTTGCACTGAGCCACTCATTATTCTCAACTCCGCCGGTGACTAATTGGATCCATTTACAAGAAATGTGGCCAGGAAGCGTGGGGTGACCTGAGGCCAGGAAACAACCAAGCTTGACCTCTTTCTTAATAAAAACGAGCTACAGACATTAATGCGTGTTCCCAAGGACTCTCACACTGATACCGTGCTTAAAAGCATGCCAAATGCTTTCACTTTCATCTCATTTCTTTTCCCCACAGTGATCTTGTGAATCGGTAGCACTTAGCACAGTGGCTGGTAAGAGTGTAATCAGTATTCACTGAACGGACAGAGGCCGGGCAGAAACTGTTCGTCCCATTTTCCAGATGCGAAGCCCAGGCTCAGAAAAACTGTAAAAGCTAAGTGATCTCCCAGGGCTCCCAGGGGAACCGTTGGCCCAGCTGTAAAATGTGCGCGTGCGCTGAGATGGTGCTCTCCAAGGTCCGGTCCATCCCGTGACGACTGGGAAAGTCTACACAGCCCCCTGCGGGCCCCAGAGCGTCAGCCGCTCCTGCACGAGGGCCCGAGGGCCCGTCGGGGTTTTGCATTTTCCAGGCTTGCTCTGGGTCCCTCCTCTTCCGTGCTCCTCCCCAGCCCTGCCACAGGGGGAAGGGCGGCCTGACTGTGGGGCTCCGGGGCCACTCCGCCGGGTGCAGACCGGCTGCAGTCTGGACTAAAGCACCGAGCCTGCGCACAGGGCTCCTCGGTTCCCGGCGGGGTGGACACCGCAGCCTTGGACCTCTGCTGGGGGCAAACTCTCAGGGCCGCCCCCTCTCTCTACCCTAAAGAGAAAGAGCCATCTTCAGAACAGAAAGACCTTTAGGTTACTATTCTAAACTGCTAGTTATGAAAAGGAAGTTAACCTCTCAGCAAAATAGTAGCTCCTGGAAAGGCAGGTTAAGAACCAGGCTGTCTGGGTTTAAATCTGGACTCCACCACTCTGCCTAGGTGACACTGGGCTTGTTTCCTCATCTGTAAATGTGACTTTTAAATGTGCTAGTTGATGTAAATCACCTACCAGAACAGTGTCTGGAACAGTAAACATTCTATAAGTGTAGAATTTTATTATCCCAAATATTTTGCTGGACAAGTAGGTTATCAATACTACCCCTGAAATGGCCTGTTTTTGATGTTGTTGACATATGATTACAAGATTGGCCCTCCTCTCTCTTAATTACCAAGAAGTCTTCTCTTCTTTGCCTGAAAAAATTCGCCATCCCTCCTAACTTGCTGACCACAAAGCATCATTCTCAAGGAGGGGTGTCTTAGGTTGTGCTTACATAGAAAAGAAAGCCTGTAATTTGGAAGTATTAAGATGCTGAAGTGTTGTTGTCACTCGACATTTGGCTAGTGATGGCTCTCCCGATATTTCTTTCCTTTGTACAGATTTGTCAGTAAACAAGAAAGCTTTACTTTGACTTAAGAGTCTGTGGTGGTACTTTCCACAATACCTGTATGAATTGTAAAAATCCTCCCATCCCTGTATGCATTCCCCTTTGCAATAAGTGTCTGCTGCATTTCCCATCAAGCTAGGGAGTCTACTTCTCTACCCCTTTGACTCTGGGCTGGTCTTATGACGTGCTTTGACAAACAGAATGCAACAGAAGTCTCACTGTGGAATTTGTAAGCCTAGACCTCAGAGGCCTTGTAACTTCCACTCTCTTTCTTTCTTGTTGCCACGGTGACCAACCATCTTGATTTTCTCAGGCCTGAGGAGTTTTCTATGATATGGGACTTTCATTGCTAAAACCAAGGTAGTCCCAGGCAGAGCAGTATGACTGGTCCCCCTACTTGCTGCCCTGAAGCTACCATGATCCTTGAGGATGGGAGATCCTATGGAGTGAACATTCATCACCACCAGCATTTGGTTCTTCCAGTCCTAGTCTAGTTGCCAGATGATAGCAGCCACATGAGTTCATTCCGGCAAGACCAGCAGAACCACCCAGCTGAACTTATCCCATGTTTCTGTCCTAAGGAATTGTGAGCAAATGCAGTGGTGGTTGTTTTAAGCCCCCTAGTTTTGGTTTGTTACACAGCAATAGATAATTGTTACACTACTGTAATCCCTTAACTACAGGGCAGTATGTTAAAAACATAAGGCCCTACCTATCCCAGTAAGAATCATAGAATCATAGATGACATAATCATTCCTTTTGCTCTTCCCATGAATTCTGCCCATCCCATATAAGAAAGCTTTGTCTCACTTTCTTACTGAACCAACAAATAATTAATTCACTAACTTCTGGGTTGTACTTCTTTAAGGGTGCTTCAGCACTATTTCAGCATCTGATCATGCATTCATCAACAAATATGTTGTGTGCGTCTACACCTGTGTTAGACACAGTCCTAGGCATTTAGGATAAAGTCACAAACAAGACAAAGTCCCTAGTTTAGGAGAACTACCAAAGCAATAATTCTGTAAATATGACATCAGATAGTAATAAATTCCACGAGGAAACAAAAAGCTCAATATGAAAATAGAGAGTGATGGGTAAAGGAGAGGAGCCTTTACTAAAGGACTAATTACCAAAAAAGAGAAATTGCAGTCATTGTCTGAAGTTTAGGAGAGGCTGGGGAGCTGTTCTTTCAGCACCTTCCTCATTAGCTAAACTGCTTCATTCACCTAAGATAGTGGGCATTTACCGTGATGGGGGATTGCTCTGAAAGAGTGAGGAGAGACAAAGGTAAATAGATCATGGACTCTTTCACCAAGGGAATTACAGCTAGAAACATCACCAAATGCACAATACAACAGCTCATTAATTTGGCTTAGTGCCATGCCCGAGCAGGTAGGAAAACAGGTGTCTGTTTCCTCGCCAGCTCTCTTCCACCACACCTGGTCACCTTTGTACCCCGAGGAAACCTAAATTTCTTTTGTTTATCAAATGTTCAGGTCCTTCCTACCTCAGGACCTTTGCTCATCCCTCAGCCCGGAATGCTCCTCTCTCCTCGTTTATCCACTTAGCTTTCACTGAGATGCCATTTCTTTAGGGTATCCTGCCATAGCCTATTCTGACTAAGTGTATCCACTAACTATAAGCAACAGTTCTGCATAGACCCACAGCTATCTTAGCAGCTTACATCAATAAGCATTTCTTGAACTCACAAGTGTGCAGGTTAGCTAGAGTTCAGCTGACCTGGGTTGGGATTGGCCCAACAGCTCTGCTGACCTCAGCTGGGCTCTCTCATTCATATTTAGGGCTCAGAGGTCAGCTAATCTAGGCTCTGCTTAATCTGGGGTGACTCTGCTCCACGTGTCTCTCAGCCTCCTCATGGGGCCAGCGGGCTAATTGAGGCATATTCTCAAGGTGATGGCAGAGGCACAAGGGAGCAGGTGGAAACACACAAGACCTGCCAAGGCCCACACTTGGAATTGGCTCACTGGCACCTCCACTTCATCTTAGTGGCCAAAGCCAGTCACATGGCCAAGCCAAAAGTCAGTTGGGTGTGGAAATATCCTCTGCTGTTAGGGAAGAAACTTCAAAGTCACGTGACAAGATTGAAATTACGAGAGGTAAGGAGCTAGAACCGATGATGCAATCTGCCAGAGTCAGCCTCCTATCACATCCTCTCCAAGAGCCCTCAACCTCATGGGCTCACCACCTGTACAATCAGGTTACAATATATGCATTAGTTTGTTGGATCTTTTATTCTCCCACTCGACAGTAAACTCCACATGGGCAAAGAACAGGTTGGGATTATCTGTATCTCACACTGTGCTTAGCACGTGATAGGTGCTCAATAAGTATGTGTGGGTTAAATGAATGTGAGTGGGAGAAACAACAGTGGGAATTGTCCACAGGAGGGAGAAGTAATTTCTGAATGAGTGGAGCAAGGCAAGCTTCTTGAAGGAAACAGGCTAGGAGTTAAGAATTCAATGATTTTTTTCTCTGGCTCATTTCTATTCCCTCTGGCTGGTTTTGAAGCAGAGATTGGACTTCAAAGTTATTCAGTCCATTGAGCAGAGGGCTTGCTATTCCCCCATCCCGTGCCTTGGTGGGTGGTGAGGCCTTTGGGAGGGTCCAGATGCATAGCTGAGAATACCCTGGACTGGAAATCTCTGGGTTCCAGCTCTAGGTTTCCCGCTCACTCTCCATCTGCCACTTTGCCTTCAGCCCCCAGCCCTCCAATCCTTCCTCCATGTGGTGAGCAAACGGATTTTGTTAAAACCTCAGTATCAGAAGTCCTCTAACAGCTTCTCGTTTTCCTTAGGGTAATGTCTGAAGCCCGGGTGCAGCTGACTGTGTCCTCAGAACGGCACCTCCGCTCCCCTCTTCGGCCCCATCTCTTGATCTGTCCCCTGCTTTCCATCACCTCAGCTCCAGCACTGTGTTACCTTCAATTTCCAGAAAACACCCATCCATTTCCTGCCTGGGATTCTGTTCACACAGCCTCCCCTGCCTAGGACACCCTGCTGCACTCCGCCCCCCGAGACCTGGCGCACCCCTCTCTGCCTTCCATCTATTATACCCTCTGGAAAGTCTTTCCTGTAAAACTGGTCTCTGCCGCCATCAGTCCTGCCTGTCGGGCTCCCCTTATAGCTCGTGAAATACTGTTTGAAACTATTGATTTATATGACATAGCAGTTAAGTTCTTGGATTTCGAGTCCCAGCTATGCCACTTGCTTGTGGGAGATGACAACCCTCCCTCGCGACGTGTGAATTAAGTAGGTTGAAAGCATTGGAACATCGCTGGCACAGAGGTAAGTGATCAGTACACGCCAGCCATTGTTTTGTTGTCTCTTCTTCCTCCTTTTTAACATGCCTCTTGCCTTGGCTGTGAGGAAGTGGTAGTGATAGTCGAAATATCTATAATCTCCTTTGGAGAGTTTTTTGTCCAGTGAGGGGGACAGATATTAAATATATGTGTGTAACTGCTGTGGGATGATTTCACAACTGAGCAGTGGACTGCAGTGTTGACGGGCGGTGAGAATGAGTGTGAAGCCTGTGGTTTGGAGAAACTGAACTGCACGAAGGGGGTGGAACTAGCTATAGGGTAGGGACTGATTGACGTGTTTAGAAGCACAGACATACATATGTACTCACATATTCGTACAAAATTCACGGAAAGATACACAGAAAAGTCCGTGAAGTAGACTGGGGAGGGGCAGAGAAGAGAAAAGAAAAACTTTTGCCCAGCCGGTGTGGCTCAGTGGTTGAGCGTCGACCCATGCACCAAGAGTCACTGGTTCGGTTCCTGGTCAGGGCACATGCCCAGGTTGTGGGCCTGATCCCCAGTGGGGGGCATGCAGGAGGCGGCCAATCGATGTTCTCTCTCATCGATGTTTCTATCTCTCTCCCTCTCCCTTCCTCTCTCTCTAAAAATCAATAAAGAAGAAAAAATTTTAAAAACCACTTTTTACTCTCTGTATTTGAAATGATTGACATGATTAAGTGACGTTGTATAAGCAAAAGGCTAGTTTTTAAATGTTTTTAGCAATGCCATAAACGCTAAACACCTGCGTGAGGGGCGGTGTGATAGGCAGAAGCATGGACTCCAAAAGATGTCCACATTTTAATCCCCAGAACTTGTCAATATGTTACTTTACGTGGCAAAAGGGACTTTGCAGAGTGATTAAGCTACGGATTTTGAGATGGGGAGATTATTCTGGATTACCCAGGCAGGCCCCGCAGAGCCACAGGGGTCCTTTTAGATGAAGGAGGGAGGAGGGCCCAGCCAGAGCGCGGCAGCCCGAGGAAGACGAGCTGCCTGTCGCCAGCTTTGGAGACAGAAGAAGGGCCACGAGTCAAGGGCCTTCAGAAGGCGGAAAAGGCGAAGGATGGGTTCTCCCCTTGGAGCCTCCAGAAGGAACCCAGCCCTGCTGACAGCTTGATGTGGACCCCATGAGACCCATTGTGGACTGCTGGCCTCCGGAACTCTAAGATAATAAATCTGCATTGTTTTAAGTCACTGGGTTTGTGCTCACTTGTTATAGGGGCCACCGGAAACTCACACAGCTGGCCAGCTCAACACATTTTTAGAAGACGAAGAAGGGAGAGAGGAAGGGAGGAGGGAAGGGGAGAGTTTAAACCGAGAGAGGCTGAACCAGTTCAAGGAGATGGTGTCTAGGGTCCGTTTCAACCTCACAGACTCTGACGCTGTTTGTGGGAAGGAAAGCCTTGGAAATCAGCATTTACTAGGGGGACATCTTAGTCACTGTGCTATTACTTGCAGGCTTTATTGCAAGTCATCTTGAGCCTTCCTTTTAAACACTCAAAATCAGCCCTGGCCGGTTTGGCTCAGTGGTTAGAGCGTCGGCCTGTGGACCAGAGAGTCCCCGGTTCAGTTCCCGCTAAGGGCAAGTACCTCGGTTGCAGTTTGTCCCCAGCCCCGGTTGGGGTCATGCGGGTGGCAACCACTCGATGTGTCTCTCTCACATTGATGTTTCTCTCTCTCTCTCTCCCGCTCTATCTGAAGATGAGTGCAGAAATGTCCTCGGGTGAGGATAAAAAAAAAAAAAAATCAAACACACTGCTGGCCCCAGAGCTTTCGGGAACATATGGAATGGAGATCCCCACGGATGCAATGGGAACATTTAAAATGTACATTCGTATTTTACTCTGAGCCCGGCTGATGCGCAGCAGACCACGGGGAAGCTGTGATCGTGGGTGGGTTTGCCCGTCATCTCTGTACACAGCGGGGGCGCGTGGTGTCCCGCCGTGAAGCTGGTTAAGGCAGGACGGAGCCAGGCTGAACTTTGCTCCTGGGCAGACCAGCAAAGGAGGGGAGACATCAAGTCCAGGTGCAGGGACAGTGTGACAGGCTGGCCTGGAAAATGGCCCGCCCTGATGAGGCTTGTTTGATCCCGTTTTAAAATGTCTCTCCAGTGAAAATAAGCGTGTCTCCCAAATTCTCTCTCTTTCTCTGCATCAGCAAAAGTTGCTCTCTGGATGAAAACACCTGATCGCTTATTATCTGCCCACATTTCCTCGGCCAGGGATCCTCCACCCAAACACGGTAGTCAAACGGCTGATGCCTCTGTCCCATTCAGGTCCCAGCTCTCACATCTCCTCAGAGAGGCCGTCCCCAACCCATGTGACTCGGCAGTGTGCTGGGCACATCCGTGGGCAGCAGCCAGCGCTGCCCGGGCTCCCAGACACGCAGCAGGAGGCGGTCAGCAGGAACCCAAAGAAGAGAACAGTCTATGGACAGAGAGCTGCCTGAGTAAAAGCGGTGGCCTTGGAAGACCAGCCAGCTGGCAGGGAAACAAATACCCCCACCTACTCTCTGTCCTTTGTCACCAGCCAAGACTCAGAAATGGCAGGACTCACGGATGCGGTCCATGTGGCCCGGCCTTCTGGGGCAGAGAGCAGGGTGGAGAGTGGGTGCAAAGGGCGAAATGGCAGAACCAGAGAAGCGGTTCTCTTCTGCTGGCTGATCCTGCAGAGAAACGCAGCAAAGCCACGTTCCGCCTTAGCCCTGCAGGCTGGGAGGTCATTTCCAAACAGCTCTCAATGTGGAATCCACTGCAGACCCCGCGTGGGTCTGTTCATGGAGCTCCCTCTGTGCTTTATCGACATGTTCTGAGAAGGTCCACGCGGCCTCCGTGCCCGTGTCTCGTGGAGGCGAGCCCCTAGACGTTTACCCTGGGGGCTTTGTGGTCCCCCCGATATGAACCTTGTCCTCGCCAGTCCTTCTCAGGCAAGAATTCCCTTCTGCAAGTTTGGTGTGAGCAGGGGGCTTCAAACGTGCTCCTTGGTCACTGCCGGGCAGACTCGGAGACAGAAGAGTGGGTGGCTAACGTACGTGTCAGACTGTTAAGCAGCTTAATCCTTACAAAAAACCATGAAGTGGTATAATCATCTCAGCTTCACGGAGGAGCAAGGGAGACGAAGAGAATGACTTGTCCTTGTCCAAGGTCACGGGGCCAGCAGGTTAGCAGCTCCGGGACTGGAACTCTGGGAGGTCTCACTCCAGCGTCTGCGTCCTTCCCACTCCACCAGACGCTTTTCAAATCAATGAAATGGCTCAAAAACACAGAGAAGAGCTCGCAGGTGAGGGAAGGCGCTCAGGGTAACAATGCCGGACGCATCTGCCTGGGCGCTTTGATTCACGCGAATTATCCCATTAAATTCTCAAAACCTCCCTAATAAGATGTATGCTGTTGTTATCTCCATTTTAAAGGTGGGCTTGAGCCCTGGCCGTTTGACTCAGGGTTTAGAGCATCGGCCAGCGGACCAAAGAGTCACAGGTTCGATTCCGGTCAAGGGCACGTACCTTGGATGTGGTTCGGTCCCTGGCCCTGGTCTGGGTCGTGCGGGAGGCAACCAGTCGATGTGTCTCTCTCACATTGATGTTTCTTTCTCTCTCCCTCCCTCCCACTCTATCTGAAGATAAATGGAAAAATATCCTCTGATGAGGATTTTTTTTTTTTTAAAGGTGGACTCGAGTCTTTGAGGAGTTAAATACTTGTCCCAGGTAAGTCATGGCTCAGAATCTGAGCCCCAGGGGGCCTGACTCTGGAGGTACGGCTCTTCATGAGAATTAGAATGACAAAGAATGGAATTGAGATGAGCAAATATTTAGGAGATGGGCATTGAAGTGGAAAACACAACCAGCACCAGGTAATCTCACTGGGAGGGGGAAGCGCGCAGCGAGAACTGCTCAGGGAATCTTCCAGAAAGAACCTGCTTTCTCATGTTAGGAAGACCAAAGGAGACTTAACTTGAACTTGGGTTTCTCATCCCCAGCGCTACCGATACTTTAGGTGGGATCATTTTTGTTGAGGAGGGGTGTCCTGGATACTGTAGGATGATGCTAAGAAGCATCCCTGGCCCCTCCTACATGCCAGCCCACCTGCCCAGTTGTGACAACGAAAAATGTCTCCAGGCTTTTCAGATGCCAGCTGGGGGTGAAATCACCCTCGTTCCCCTGCCCCCAGTTGGAGACCACTGCTCTAACTCAGAATGAGGGCAAAGGTAGAAGGGAATCTCAAGGTAGAAGCTTTTCTTCTGGAAAACCCAGAAGTCAAACCTCTACAAGGAAGGGCTGATCTCCGGAGGCCAGGGAGAAGCCAGGACGGGGAAAGCCACGGAGAAGACCTCGTGGTTGGATGGAAGGGGCTGGGCCTTGCCATTGGGCAGGCAGGATTCAAGTCCAGGTGCGTCACTTGTTACTATGCATAGTGGACAAACTGCTTCACCTCCAGATTTCCGGTTTCCCAGGCTACAAAAGGTACGTAAAACATCTACCACCTATGGTTGTTTAGGGGATCGGATGATGCATCTAGTGTTCCCTCATGTGATCGGGGGATTGGGGGGTTCACGGAGTGTTGGCTTCCCCTTTTCCTTCTTTCCTAAGACCAGCAAAGCCAGGTTCTGCTGCTGGGCCACGTGACTGCTCTCCATTCTCCTGCGTACATCTCGCTCCGATAAAGTCCTTCCTCGCCCTCCGAACAGCTGGCCAAGGATGAGTCACCGCCGCAGAAGAGCCTATCTCAGAGAATGAGGGGGGAGGGCATTCTGGGCAGAAGAAGCAGCCTGTGCACAGAGGGAAGGGCACAGAGAAACACGAACTATGGAATATGTGGGAATGGCCAGCCGTCTGGGGGGCCTGCAGAGCGCAGTCATCCCAAGAGCGAGGCTGAAAGATAGACTGAAACCAGATTCCACATGGCCAGGCTCTCACTGCTTATCTGCTGAACTCCTACTCATCCTTCAACACCTGCCCCAAAGCAGGAAATACAGAGCAAGTTGTATGTGGACCTAACGCACTCAGAATGGAGTAATCTCAAGAGCTGGGGCTAACAGGGAGTTTGAGAGAAGGGAGGTCAGGCCTCGCTCTATTTACATGACACACCGTGATCTCATTGTCCTCTCTCCCAAATGTCAAAATGTCATCTTCTTTGTGCTACTCACTCCAGCTCCCCCAGGTAACCTGCATCCTCTCTCCTTCCTTTTCTGTACCCCCAACACTCTTCTGACGACATCTATGTTGACTACAAGTTGTTTTTGTGTCTGCTCCTCAGTCAGGCAGTGTGCCCCTTGGCGGGGGGGGGGGTTGGTTGCCCATCTTTATATTCCGCATGCCTAGCACAGAGCCGTTATGACAGATGTTGCCAGCGGCCTACTCAATGGCCATCCTTCCCATCTTCCTTTCTAACAGAGTCCCACTGGGCTACATGCTTAATTAAAAATATTCACCCCTGCACACCCCCTTGAAGTTCAGGTGCCATGTGACTTGGCTTGGACCAATGAGAGGCAAGTTGAATTCTCTAGGGGGAGCCTCCAGAAAAGACATTGCTTTCCTGGTAAAAGGTCAGACCCAGCTGGCTCTTTGCCTATGGCCCTTTATTTCCACTTACCATCACCCCATCTTCCCACCTGGCATCCGGGAGCCACACCTGGAGGTGAAGCTGCCATCTGGTGACGTGAGGATGAAAGATCACACTGGGCCAGCAGAGCAGGCTTCGGGGGGGATCTGAGTCCTTGGTGGACTTCCTCGAGCATCTGTGAGGACCTGGCCCTTCCCTCTTCTGGATTGGCTGTCAGATAGAAACATCAAACCCCAGTTTGGTTCATCTGCTGGATGGGCTTCTGCTACGTGCAGCTGGGCGCAGCCCTGAATGCTACCACCCGGCACTGCTTACTGAATTTTGGTGATTCATTGGACGGTCAGATCTCACCCTGCTCCACGAAGGCTCCTTGGCCTCCACTGAGCCAGGGGAGACACACAGAGGACACACAGCTGTGACGGGGCCCTTACGGTATTTCCTCTTAGGTTAGACATTCCTAGGGATTCCCCAAATCCTTAATATAACAAGGACCCCAGGGCTTTCTCTTCCTGGGCCACCCTCCTCTCTCAGAAGCAGCTAATTTTGGAGACCATTCCCAACTAGCTGATGTAAATTTGGGGGAAATCTGTCAGACGGTACATGGGTATAAACATTGATTTTGGAATCAGTTGGACCATTTGTCTTTTCTTTCTTTCAACACTTATTGAGTGGCTGGTCTGCCATATGGTAGGCACTAGGCTGAGAACTGGGAATACAGGAGGACTGAGTAAAAACAGCCCCCCTTAAGGAGCTGACAGCCTAGTGGGAGAGACAGAGCCTCATTAAATACAGCACCGATGAATACTTAATTATAAAGAGAGATAAGTAACACATAGAGAATGCTGGAGCATATAAAAGGATCTGTTCTGGCCTATCTGGTGTTCAAGGAAGGCTTCCTGGAGGAGGTGGCACTCCATTCTGCCACTTACCAGCTGACGTACCCTGGGCAAATCACTTAACGCTTCCAGGCCTCTGTTTCCATAATTGAAACATAGGATTTATACTATTTCCCACTTACATTTGTGAGGCATAGATGAAACAATGTTCACAGTGCCTGGCCTATGGGAGGCACCTCTGAGGCCGTTGCTCTTATGAGCTGGTTTCAGTCCAAGCCCTCGGTCAGCTCCTGCCTGGCGTCAGTGTGCTCAGCACCAGGACTCACGGTGGATCAGACGCTGTGACTCCGCCGGTTCAAACCTGTGAGGCCGCAGCTCAGGAAATCACGTGCTGGGGAGGGTGAGAGCAAAAGCTCAGGCTGAAGGATAATTAAGTCCCCAGGGCTGACACTGGCAAGGTCTCCATCTCCCATCTCCTCTGCCTCAGCCTCCTCCTTGGGGTCCCAAGTTACCTCAAGGCTTGACTGATGCCAACCTGGGTAGAGGGATGGGGGGACCGTGGAGCCCGCCCCTGTGATGCCCTGGGAAGATCCAGAGATTGCGGGCTGGGAGGGGCTGCAGAGAGCGGGACCAGCTCCTAAATTCCCAGCATCACTTTCCGTGCTCCCACCTGGAGGGCTGCGGGGCGGGGCCATGGTGGAGAAACCCAGGCAAATCCACTTCCCTCCTTTGAGACTCAATTCCCTCATCTGCAAAATCGGTAATTAGATGAAATGTGTGGTTCTCAAACTTTGCTGCATGTTAGAATCATCTGGGAGAGATTTTTTAAAAACCCAGATACCCAGCTACATCCCAAACCAACTCAGAACCTCTGGGTGGGACCCGTGTGTCAGCATTTTTCAAACTCCCGGGGTGGTTCCAGTGTGCAGGCAGGGCTGAGACCCAGGGGGCTAGACAAACTCTAAGGGTCCTTCCAGCTCTGAGGATCATGAGTTACAAGTCTCATGCTTCCCTGTCCTCATCAGTAAAGAAAGGGTAATGACAGTGTGTCCCTCATTGAGGTAGTGATTGGGAGGAAGAGGGGGGAGGAGGAGAAGGGACTCTGTCAGGCCCTTACCTCTGTCCCTTCTCCCCACCATGCCCATGCCTCTCACAGCAAGAGAAGGAGAACACATTTAACTCCAACATCCTGAAGAACCCAGGAGGTGGGAGGCATTGGCACTGGAGAGTGCCCCATTGGTAGGAGAAAGGATGAATGAATACAGATAGCCAATCAGCTGGGGCCTTGGTGTTGCACTGCCCAGCATCTTTGGAGAACTGCTAGAAGGCATCAGAGATGTCACTTAGTCCTAACTTTTCATTTAATCAATGAAGACTCTGGGGCACTGAGAGGTTAAGTAATTCACCCAAGGTCACACAGCCTTGGGCCTAGCCAGGGCTCAAATCCAGGTTGTTGTTGTTTTTTTAACTTCGGCTAGAAATCATTAAAAAGAAAATAAGAACACACGGCCGCCTCCTCTCAGAGGACAAACTGCATCAGCATTCATCAGTCTTTTCACTCTGGCAGGGATGCCTTATCTCTTCCTTCTAAGCAGACACAGTGCCTACAGCCGAAAGAGCAATCGTGATAATTAATACTAATATTTTGCATTTGGAATTTTCCCCTGGCGGCAGCTGCTGTGACAGCATCCACTCACTCAGCCGCACGGCGTCAGCCAATCCATCAGTCCGCGGGGGCTCGAGGAGATCTGCGGCAGCCTCTCGGCCTGTGCTGGGTGCTTGGAGGGACCCAGCAGCACGGGAACCCGTTCCAGCACGCAAGAGCCCGCCGAGGAAAAGTCAACCCCAACAAGAGGCTGTCAGGGACCGAGGCCTCTGCAACGTGAGTTCCCACAGCATGGTCATGAAAGTCAGATGCCGTTATTGGAGCTTCCTTTGAAATTGACCTCTCTGTTCCCTTCATCTGGAACCACGCCTACAGTTCGTTGGCCAAAGGTAGCTACCATGCATTCAAGAATAATGCCAGCTAGCACCTACCACACAGGGAGGGTTAAAGAGTTAAAGCATGCAGGGCTTTCAGAACAAGGCCACACAGAGGGTCAGCACTCGGCAATGCTGGCCATCACCGGTGGCGGTGTCTGCATCAGCGATGGTCCACTCGGGAAACAGATGCAATGCTCAAGCCGTTTACTAGGAAGACAGTGCAATACAGAGATTATTTATGAGGTGGGGCAGGGTTAAGGAAAGCTACAAAGGGTGGTGAAGCACCCAAGGGGCCAGCAAGGGCCAAAAGCCATTACCATTCTAGACCTGAGGGACAGGGAAGGGGCTGGCTGCTGGTGAGAGCTGGGGCCAAGGAAGAGGGAGCTCCGCAGAAGCCGTGGTCACAGAGAAAAGTGGCCACTGTGAGACCCATTGTAGCCATGCAGGAGGGCGTGGGGAGAATGGAGGCTCCATCTCTGTCTTCCTGCCTTCCAAGCTCCTTTTGGTACCACCAACTGGAAAGCACAGGCCAAGGGCAGCTGACTGATGCAGTGTGCAGCGGTCAGCCTCTGGGGACACAGAGAGATGAGAGAACAGCAGACCATCACCCCAGCAAGGGGCAGCAGAGGTGGGGAGAGGGCAAACAGAGGTTAGCCAAAGTCAACATGACCAACAATTCAATATGGCGGCGATGCCTCTGCATGGCGATACTTGTGCATGGCGATACTTGTGCATGGCGATACTTGTGCATGGCGATACTTCTGCATGGTGATACTTGCATGCCATGAGCCCTGAAATGCACCCGCATTCTCAGCTGTTTCCCACAACTCAATTCTTCCTTGAATGTTTAGACTTTTCAGGAGAGGAAGGAACAGGGTACCTGTTACTTATTCTACAATTCTGGCAATGATCTGGAGCCAACAGCCTTAAAGATTTGAAAATGTACATCCTTTGAAACAGGAAGTAGGTGTGGAATTTTGGAAAAATGTATCCCCACGTCTAAGCAACCAAGGGGAGGGGGTTCCTGAAAACACTCCCCGTGCCTTTGCCTGGGGCCTCTCTCAAGCTCCAGTCTCTTCTCTGGGAAAGGGGGTCTTCACACGGGTTCACTGCTCTTGGGCTCCAGGATTGGACACCTGTGTCTGGCTCCCGGCTGGCCACACTCAGTGGCCTTGTGTAGTTTGCCTGGTTGCTCAGCCTCTTTTGGAGAAAGAAGGCATAATAACTGTTCCTACCTCACAGGGGTGTTTCGAGAACTTAATGAGATGATATGCATACAGCACTCATCCTAATGTCTGGCACATAGCAGGTGCTCAGTAAATACTGGCTCTTAGCCTGGCCGGTGTGGCTCAGTGGTTGAGCGTCGATCCATGCACCAAGAGGTCATCGGTTCGATTGCAGGTCAGGGCACATGCCCAGGTTGTGGGCCTGATCCCCAGTGGGGGGCATGCAGGAGGCGGCCAATTGATGTTCTCTCTCATCGATGTTTCTATCTCTCTCTCCCTCTCCTTTCATCTCTCTAAAATCAATAAGAAAAAAAATTTTTTTTAAATATTGGCTCTTATTACAACCCACTGACTGCTAGCTCTTTGAGGTCAGAGGTCATGACTAGTCAACTCTGGACTTCACTATCAAGAACGGTGTCTGGCATATACCTAATAATAATCATTGTATAAGACAGGACAACATTCCTATTTTCCCCAGTGAGAAACTTGAGACTCACAGAAATGATTTGGGTTGCTCAAGGCCACAGAGTTATTAAAAACCAGAGCCAGGATTAAACCCAGGTGATCTGACGCCAAAGCTGCATCTTCCACATCAGCGGTTCTCAAATTTTAGCAAGCATCAGAGGCACGGTAAAACATCCCCCGCGTTTCATCGAGTAGACCTGGGGTGGGACCCACACGTTTGTATGTCTGACAAGTTTCCAGGTGCTGTGGATGCTGCTGGTCTGGGACCACTCTCTCAGAACCCCCGGTCTGCACTCTCAGCCTCCCACTCAGTGTTCATCTCCTCCGTGAACCCTCCTCTGACTTTCTCAGTCTCTCAGGAAATAGTCTGCATGATTGAATTCCAACCCAAACCCGTAACCCTACCTCATTTTGCAGATGGGATCCTAGAAGATCATCTGAGCTTCCCTATAGGACTGGCAGCTCTGGGTGGGCAAGAACCTTGAACCTTGAACCTCGTTGTCTCGAGCCTCTTAAACGCCATTTGTCATCTTTCCCTCTCTCCTTCCCCCCACCCCCCCTTGGGACAACCTTGGGGTATACTCTCCCATGCTTGCCTGTGCTCACACAAATATATACACATGTTGGGTTTTCCTCCCACTTTATCAATAAAAATAAGTTTGTACTATACGATTACTCTGTTTGCATGCTCTCTCATTCTCCCCCCACACCTCAACTCCATCCCCTTCTTTTTTTTTTTTAAATCCTCACCTGAGGATATTTTTCTACTTATCTTCAGATAGAGTGGGAGGGAGGGAGGGAGAGAGAGAGAAACACTGATGTGAGAGACACATCGATTTGTTGCCTCCTGCATGACCCCAACCAGGGTGGGGATGAACTGCAACTGATGTACGATGTATGTGTCTTTGACCTGCATCAAACCTGCGACTCATTGGTCCGTGGGCCAGCGCTCTCAGCGCTGAGCCAAACCGGCCAGGGCTCCATCCCCTTCTTTTTCTTTCTTCCAGTTTTACCCTTTGGGAAGAAACTGTCTTCCCCATTCCAGATAAGCCCTCCAGAAGCAACCCTACCTAGACTCTGACCGCTCCCCTCCCCCTCACCTGCCCTCCCCACTCAGTGACCTAGCTCACTGGGGAGTCTGAGAAAAGGATCTTGGGGCAGCAGCCCAGCGCCTTCCTCCCCACTCGCCCTCGGGAGTGAGCTGCCCACGGGGAGCCAGGTTCTGCTGGGTTCCTCCCGTCCTTGCTGTGGCCCGAAGCTGCCTACACCTGGGTGGGCGTCTGCCTATTCTGGGTGCAGCAGAAGGCAGCCCACTTCCCGGCAGATAACGCCACACTCTCTAATAGCAGCTTTATCTTTAGTAAAGGTGATGTTTGGGGGCTCCATCTGCCTTCCTCGTGCTCTCATTTCTCAGTTGGTTCAGAGTGTGGGTGGGGAAATAGGGGCATTGTTTATCAGCTCCTGCGGACTCGCAGCACCTACAGCATATCTGAGACCTAGAGACCGGGCTTGTTTTAAATGGCTGATGCTGGTAGGAGGCTTTTGCAAACAACAGATGGCCCAACTAAAAGTAGCTTGAACGATAAGGGGGCTGTTATCTCATGTGGTAAGAATTCTGCAGGCAGATCTGTTGCCAACCTCCTGATCCTGGACTTCTCCCCTTTCTCAAAGTGGGGCCTGGCTCCGGGTCACCCTCCTCGTCACCATGCACTCAACCATGGAGGAAGGGATGGGAGAAGTTTGACCACTGGGTGCCAGTGTCTGTTGTGCTGTTTTCTATCTGTGGATCCTTGGGCAAGTGACGTAAACTCTCTGCCCCTCAGTCTGTGCCGTGAACAGAACGAGAGCTTCCTTCTAAGAGCACGATGGGGATGGAGAGTGCCAAGCACTGTCCTTGACACATAGCAGGACTCAATGCCTGGTGGTTCCTGCCCCATTTCCCCCACTATAACCCTCTCAGGTAAGGAGAGGGACTTGAATCGATACAGAGAAATACTCCCCAGCCACAAGAGACCATTTTTCTCCCTAGAGGCCATCTGCCAACACGTATATAACAGGCACTCAACAGATGTGCTGTATCTCTGCTGGGGCTTCTGTAGCAAAGTACATGTGCTGAGTGGTTTAAACAAGAGGTTTATTGTCTCCGTTCTGGAGCTGAGAAATCCAAGATCAAGGTGTCGGCGGGGCCGTGCTCCCTCGAGGATGTGTCCCGGGCCCCTCTCCCAGTGTCTGGCGGCTCCTAGGCTTGCGGAGACGTAGCTCCAATCTTCACGTGGCGTCCTCCCTGTGTGTGTCTCGGTATCCAAACCTCCTCTTTTTAGAAGGACACGGTGATATTGGGTTAGAGACCCATCCTACTCCAGCGTGGCCTGATCTTGGCCAGTTACGTCTGCAACAACCCTACTTCTACACAAAGTTACTTTCTGAAGAACATGGGTTAGGACTTCAGCCTATGAATTGGGTGGGGGCGGGGACACAAGTCAGCCCGAAACATACCCTGTGCTTCAGCAGTGGTATCCCCCAAACACTCTTCCCTCTCTGTGTTCTTGCCCGTGACCTGAGATGCCCTTGCCCTTCCATTTCTGTCAAACTCCTACCCATCCTTGAAGGCCCTTCTCAAACCACCTCCTCCGTATAGTCTTCCTTCTACCCTCTGGTCAGAAATCGCCCCTCTCTGCTCTGTCCTCCCATGAATTCTCTTTTTACTGTCATTATGGTGCTTTTCAAAGTCGGCCCCACATTTGACAGTGTGGGTTCAGAGGGGCCACCCTCCAGCGGGGTGATTTGGGACCTCTCTACTCCAGTGTGGTCCACGGGCGAGCAACATCCGCATCACCTGGGAGCCTGTTAGAAACGCAGAACCTCAGACCCAACCCCAGACCTGGTGAATCGAACAGTCTGGAGCGGAACAAGGTCACCAGCTACTCTGTGTGCACACTACGGTGTGAGAAGCACTGACCTAGCACGAGGAACTCATTGGAGCTTCAGTTTCCTCACTGTAAAGGGGGATAGAAATGGGTATCTGCCTCATAGGGTTGTTGGGGAAATAATTGAGATAATGTGCTTAACGCAATGCCTGGAGCGGGGTAGGTATAAATAATGGTAATTATCATCATTATTACTAGTATAAACTCTTAAAAAGCAAAGATCAATATTAAATAAAGGAGTGCACCTAAAGCTCTTAGAATAACCACGCTGAGAATTCACTTCATGATGGTTATTGTTCCTGCTGCTAATCTCTATGACCCACCCCTGCTTTTCCTACCCGCCCGCCTTGGGCCAGGGCCCTGCTCGGGCATCGCCCGTCAGTGCAATGGCCCAGTTAACGGGCCCATATGGAGAGGGAACCCTGGGCCTCATCAGTACTAATTGCGTTCACTCGCCAATGCCAAGACCCCCCTCCCAGGCTGCTGTCACTCAGCCAGCTGCCCCTTGCCCCGGGAGTTCCACTCGCGGCCAAGAGTTCTGGACTCACATATGCAGTAGTTTTCTGTCTCCACTCATCTCCTGCAGGATCCCTAACAGAAATCGGGAAGGGGAGGGGAGGGGAGGGGAGGGGAGAGGAGAGGGGAGGGGAGGGGAGGGGAGGGGAGGGGGGAGGGGAGGGGAGGGGAGGGGGGAGGGGAGGGGAGGGGAGGGGAGAGACAGTGAACTGGAATTGCCATTGAGGGTGAAGAGAGGTTGTGGAATGTAATTTTGGCACATGGGAAGGTCAGGGCCATGGATGTCAGGACCACCTGCTATGTGCTGGGAACCCTCTTGGACCCTTTTACATCCCTTATCTCATTCACTCCCCGCGAGAACCCAGAAGTTGTTCTTTTCATCCCCATTTTGTAGATGAGGAAGTTGGGGCACTTCGATATTAAAGAGCTGACGTGAGGCCACCAGGCTGGTTAGTGACAGCTGAGATTCCAGCACAGGTCTCTCTGATTCTGAACCCTAACCCTGAGACAGATGGAAGACAGGGGAAGTGGGAGGAGGCACAGAGCAGAACAAAGCCCAGCAGGGGGAAGAGGGTGTGTTCCTCTGGGAGGGATCATTGAGAGGGCCCCACCCAGCCCTCCCGTGGACCTTCCCTCCCACAGAGACTAGCGGAGGCCTGGTTTAGTGTGCCTGTGTTAACAGCGTCAAGAAGTGTGCAGCCCGGAGCCAGGGCTGGTGCCCCAGAGGGTGCCTCATCTGTCTGCCGGCGGCTGCATGAGTCACCGGGCCACTCATCTCCATCTGCTGCCGTTCCAAGGTTTGTGGGAATTAGATGAGAGACACGTTTTTCAAAAATGGTCATCACTCCCATCGTACAGATGAGGAAACTGAGGCTCAGAGTGGGAGGGGACTCACCTAAGGTCTCAGAGCCAGTGAATGGCAGAGCTAGGATTTAAACCCAGCCCTGCCTCATCCCAAAGCCCATGGTGCCTGCTGATGCCCCACTCGAGAGAGGAAGTCTAGAAAGGAATCAGCTTGGAGACAGAGGGAGAACAGGTGGAAGCCACCCTCCTCTGCCCCTGTTGCCACAGCACAGCTTGTCCCCGGGGGATGGGAACAAAAGTTCCTCTTCCCAAAGCACAGCCGGTAGAAGTCCAGGCCAGAGGCCCTGCTCGGAGGGAGCTTGGGACACCTCCTCGCCATTGCCCGAGACAGAATATTCCATGGGGATCTCCAATCTCTGACCCCCCTGGGCCCAAATCCAGCCAGGCCCGAGTCCCAGGGCCCTCACCAGCCACGCCCATCTTTGAGACCCACCTCTGTAAGGCCATGTCCAAAGCGGTGTTGGCTTGATGAGCGCCATATTCTTTGACCACCTGCCCTGTTATTTACTGAATATTTTTCTTTAAAGTGGCTAAATTTAACTTGGCCTCCTCCTGAAGAATAATATCCACAAAATTACAGCCATGGGGTGCTCATTATTCATGTTGATACCCACAGAGAGAAACACACAGCTATTAAAATACAATCTGCTGATTTGTGTAACAATTCAAGCGATCTAACACCAGTGATATGCGTATCAAATTCCAGAAAACTCTGATGTCTGTGCACTTGGTCCTCTCAACAACCTTTAAGTGGCAGGGTTAAATGTCTCTCAGTTTGACAAATGAGGAAACTGAGCATGAGAGTGACTCACCCAAGGTCACACAGCCAGCGAGTTGGTGAACCCAGGTCCCCTGGTTCTTTGATGCCTCCTGCTCCCACTTCTCCGAAAAGCACAGTCTCCATCTTCTTCCTCACCAATGCTTCCCTGGGTCTCTGGCAGTGACTTTGGGCCCAGTGCTCTGCCAAGGCGACCAGCAGGAGGACTGCCAGTGGTCTTCCCTTTGCTCGAAGCTGTTTTCTTGCAGCATTTGATGTACCACACACAGTCCAGGCACCTTCCCCTATAGCAGTGGCCTCTGAGGCAACCTAGAATGGACAGAGACCAGAAGCGCAGAGCAAGCTGGGAAATCTGCCTTACCCTCATGTAACCAAGGCACCGCAAGGGAGAAAGCCAGACAATGCCTCCAAATTGTCTTGACAGAGCGCGCTCCACTCCCTGTCTCCAAAGGATAGTTGGAAGAGAGACCTTTCCTGAATCAAAGCTTCTTCATGTCACCGGCACAAACAGCGCCTTGTCCAATTTTTGTCGTCAAGACCAATATTGGGGATCTTTGATTGCATGGAACAGAAATCCGTGCTGAGTCACATAAGCAAAGAAGAACTTCATTGGGAAGACACGGGGAGCTTGCAGGTGAAAGGAAGAATGGAAACTGACAAGCCAGTTCTCAGAAAGGACAAGAAGCCAAGAATCCTCACAGCAGGAACTAAAGCGTAATCCCTGCCAGGGTCCTGTGGGTGAATGGCGTTCACCCTGTCGCTGTCTTCATGTGACTTCCCTTCAGACTTAAGTTCCAGGAGCTGGCCTGGGCCCTGTGTTCATCTCTTGGCTAGATGATGGACAGGACACCTTGATTGACAGCCCCACCCATTCTACCCAAAGCTTAGTAGGGGAGCTCACAAAAGGAAGATCAGAGCTGCATTATCATAAAAAGGAGGGATGGGGGCTGAGCCTGCAAAACACTGACATCGAATGTCATCAGCCATATGGCCTTTAGAGATGCCGAGGGGTCCATCCGTTCCACACTCAAGGTAATTCTACCCCTATCAGAGCTGTAAAACGAGGTAGGCTTCAGCTTGGTTCTCAAATAACTAGCTACACTGAAGGAAACCCTCTTGGGGATGTCTTGGCCTATAAGTGTTTCTGCCTCCAGATAACTTTCAAGTCCTGGGCTGGTGACCAGAGGAACAGGGGGAGTTCTGAAGGTTCCTGCTCACTCCCCCTCAAAGCCTCTGTGGTGCTCACTTTCAGAGATGGGCATAGGGTTCCTCCCATCCTGTACACCCCTTCACAGATGGATCTGTTCCTCCCTTGAATCTGAGCTGGCCATGACTTGCTCTGTTGACTATGAAGATGCAGTGGATGGGGGGACATCCATAATACTTACAACAATAAAGATTTAAACAATAAAATGCAGTGGATACGATGCTGTGTGACTCCCCATCTGAGTCTTAAGAGAACCCCTGGCTTCCATTTTTGCATCCAGTACCTGTTATAGACTGCATTGTGTGTGTCCCCCCAGTACTGACCCCCGGTGTGACTGTGTTTGGAGATAGAGCCTCCAAGGAGATATGAAGTTAAACGAGGGCATAAGGAGGGGCCCCTGATTCAGTAGAACTGGCGTCCTTGTAAGAAGAGACAGAAAAACCCGAGTGCATGTGTGTTCCCAACCCAGGAAAGGCCGTGCGAGGACACAGCTAGGAGGTGGCCATCTGCAAGCCAGGAAGGGAGGCCTCACCAGAAACCAACCCTGCCAGTGCCTTGATCTTGGACTTCCAATCTCCAAAACCATGAGAAGTCACTTTCTGTTGTGAAACCCCCCAGTCTGGTATTCTGCTATGGCTAACGCACTGCCCCACCTTTAGTTGATGGAATCTCTCGAGAATTAATCCTAGTCCCTCTCTTCATTCCACACTCTATTCCTGGTGGGTCCACCCCAGTACTCAAATGCCACCTATATGTTGACAATGACAAAATACATCGGACTCAGCCCACTTCTCTCCGGCCCTGTTGTCGTCGCGTTCAAGCCAATCTCTCTAAGTGTGTTAGTCAGCTATTGCTATGATGATGCTTCCTGAGGTTGCAGGTCAGATTCTGCTTTCTCTATAGATCTCCTCATTCTCCAGGGACCAGCAGCTACCGAGGGCACGTTCTCCTCATGGCACGGGGCAGATGCATCAGGGAGAAAGCCAGCCCGGCAAGCGCTCCAAAGCCCTGCTTGTGTTATAGCCGCTAGCATTCTGGTAAAGCAAGTCATATAGTTAAGCCCAAAGACAATGGGACAAGTGTATATAGCATATTATTTCTCCCACAGAAGGGAAGCCATCACAAGGGCCAGAAAGGAAGAGGGGAAGGTGAGTAATGAGATCTATCACACCTGAGCTCTCACAGCCTCTATGATGGGCATCCTCCCCAAACCACTGGAAAGGCCGTCTTTTATTTTTTATTTGTTTTCTTTATTGATTTTTTTAGAGAGGAATGGAGAGGGAGAGAGAGATAGAAACATCGATGAGAGAGAACATCGATTGGCCGCCTCCTGCATGTCCCCCACTGGGGATTGGGCCCACAACCTGGGCATGTGCCCTGACCAGGAATCAAACCGGCGACCTCTTGGTGCATGGGTCGACGCTCAACCACTGAGCCACACCGGCCGGGCGTCTTTTAAAAGAACATTCTGATCAAGTTGATCTTTGGCTTCACACCCATTAGTGGCTCCCCACTGCTTGTAGGAAAAAGTCCACATTCATACGGTTGCCTGCAGGGTGCTGTGTGATGTGGCATTCAAAGAGAAGACTGGGACATAGACACATACCGAAGGAAGGCCATGTGGAGACACAGGGACGAGATGGCCGTCTACAAGCCAAGGAGCGGCCACAGAAGAAACCAACCCACCCACACCTTGATCTTGGCTTTCCAGCCACCAAAACTGGGAGAAAATAAACTTCTGTGTTTAAGCCACCCAACCCGTGGCACTTTGTACTGACAGCCCTAGTAAACGAATACACTCCGTACTTTCCTTCATAGCACGAGTCACAAAGGTGATGACATGTTATTGGGTAACTTCTTGTGTGCCTGTCTCTCCCACTTGACTGTGAACGATGCAGCCATACAGGGACCACATCACCTTATCTGTCGCTCCATCCCCAGCACCTAGCATGGTGCCTGGCACAGAGTAGCTGTTCAAACATGTATTTGTATGAATGAATGAGCCTCCTCTCAGATGGCAAAGCAAGGGCAGAGGTAGGAGCTGGACCTGGTACAGACCCACCCTGCGACTCCCCTGCCACATCGACTCTGCTCCCTTTCTAACAACCCTCCCAACCCAGAGCCGTTCCACTTCCAGGCTTGCAATTTGATTTACTCCCGATTGACATCATAGCCATCACCATGGCAACGCCCAGCGATGCCTGTCTGCCAGACAATATCTCTTCCATTAGGAAAGGGCAAATGGACACCCAGGATGGGAAGGAGTCGCTGGCGAGGCACACGCGTCAGCCCGCACAGCCCTGCAGGGGCCCCCGGCCCAGAGGGGCTGCTGCTGACGTGTGACAGGCTACGTGTCTCGACGGAGGGCGGCTGCACTGCCCTCCCTGCTCATTGAAGAACTCCTTATCTCTGAGACAGGCCAGCCAGCCGAGCAAAACTACGTGGGTGGAGGCCAACTATAGCGTGGGCACGTCTGTCTGTCTGGCTGGCTGGCCTGCGGAATCTGCCCCTCAAGACACCTGGGCAGTGATCAAAGCTGGTGCTTTCCTGTCTGTCTGTCTGTCCATCTCTCTTTCTCTTTCCGATTTCTTACTTCCCTTCCTGTCCACTGTTCCCTTGCCCCTCACTTTCTCTTGTTTTGTCAACATCTACTGAGGACATGCTGTGTGGCATCTCTGTCTTAGACAAAGGAGGAGAGTTTCTGGTGTCCAGACAGGTCTCTTCCTTATAGAGAAGGAGTTAAGCCCCACCCTTGCGCTCTGGGAGGAGCTCTGAGGTTGTGCATCCAGGGTGGGGGGCACTGAAGACAGAGACCTTGCTGGTGACATCTCGGAATGTGTTTCCTGCAGCAGCAAGGTTATACGTGACAGTTGGGGAGAGTTGAAATACAACTAATGGGATTTTGTGGCCAGCCTGAACATCCCAGCATCATCGTATCTAGGCAAATGGATTCCAGATTCCAAACCTTTAGACACTATCTTCATATAAGCTGAGACTGTAGCTGGTGGCTTCCCATTGCCCTTCTCTGTGCCTCTCTGGGGCACTCAGACCACCTCAATCCCCACAAGCAAAAGGATCAGCAATTTAGAAGACATCACAATGTTGGACAGTGCTCGCCCCGCAGGCAGGGCTGCCTGGCTGAGAAACAGCGTGGTATATGCTACACAGTGGTCAGTACAGGCTTCCAGCAGAAGGGTCCAGGCTCCTGCCCCGGCACTCTGCTGCCTGGCTTTCTGATCTCCGGCAAGTTGCCCCCCTTCAATGAGGCTCAGTGTTTTCATCTGTAAAATGGGGATAATAGTCCCTACATTCCGGGAGCACTGTGCAGACGGGTTACATCACCTATGAAGAGCTTGGTCCACAGAAGGCATGGAAGAAACGCCAGCTGTCCCAGCAGCTTCCTCGGGAAGGCAGAGCTTGTCACGCAGCCACCCTGCTGGCAGAAGTGTCAACAGGAAGAGCGAGATGTTGAGAGATGCCTCCTGAGCTGACACTGACAGAGGAGTTGTGACAATCTGCCTCTTGAAAAATCTCAGCAAGCTGCCTGGGCCAGGGGAATCCAACCAGAAAGACGATGCCCAGACTCGGCAAGGTGTGTGCTAATCACTGGTGTTCATGAAGGACGAGCCTCAGCTGAGCTAATTCCTTTTCCTATTAATTTCAGCATCTTCCCCAGACTTTCCTGGAGGTGAAACAGATAAGAACTTTCTGGGCATGGCAACAGGCTGCCAACCTTCGATGAGTCACTGGGCCCTTCCAGAAGTCAGATTGTCTAACTGGTCACTGAATTGTCACTGATAACTTCAATGGACAGGAAATAGCACTGGCCTCTGGGTTCCTTGAGGGCCATGTCTTCTTGATCTGCCATAGTCCCAGCGCATAGTAGGGCCTAGCACACAGTAGGTACTAATAAATGTTTGTTGGATGGATGGATGGATGGATGGATGGATAACTATACGAAATACAGTGAACTGAAATGAAAACTGCCTCCTTCCTGCCAAGGAATTCCATAAGCATGTGAAGACCCTGAGCTGGGGAAGCAGCAGGGCTCAGGCTCTGGGAAAAACTATGAGGACCACAAAAGTGGTTGAACTCCTAATGACCTTGAGACCCAGGGTAAACCATTTCTTGTTCATTTGCAAGGCATGTTTCATAGAGGTAGGGACTGAGGGCTTGCGGGCCAACCCAGGCCAACCTCTCTTGTAGATGAGGGCATACGTCTCAGTTTCCTCTTCACAGGGCGGGCACGATCTTGGCACCTCCCTTGCTGGGTTCTTGCAAAATTGTTTTGCGATGATGCTAGCTAAGCGGTTTGCACAGAGCCTGACACATCTATGTGTACAATACCATGTTAGTGTTATTCATAACATAAATGGTATATAACATATACATGCTTATGACGTAAATATCCAGTATTAATATCATTGAGACAGAGGGACCTCGAGCAAGGAGCAGATACAGAGGCAGCAAGAGGCTTGCCTTTATTTAGCTGCGTTGTTTTCTGATTCCTTTCTTTCCTGGGTGCAATGAACCCCAGGAGGCCAAAGGCATCTTCTTAGCCCAGGCCAGCTCAGGGGGAGGCAGCGGCCGCGGTGCAGTGAGAGTGAATTTTCAGGACAGACAGACCCCAGTTCTGCCATTTACTTGCAGTATAAACTTGGGCAAGTTATTTTCCTTCTCCAAGCCTTGGTTTTCTCCTCTTGAAACTGCAAATAACAATACTTTCTTTACATGACCATTGTTACCAGGATTCAATGAATTTATGTACCTTTAAGAGCCTGGTCTGGGCTGATGCTGCAAAAGACATCAGTTCTCTCTCACCTAAAGAGGCAGCCTGGAAATCCATCAGCCTCTAAACCAACATACAGGAAAGATGCCAGGCCGGGGCCATCAGGGAGGATGAGGCAGAACTTCCCGGGTTAGAAGGAGTCAGCATTCCAGGCAGAGAGCATGACTGGAGATAAAAGTCACCCTATGTTCTGGAAGCTGGAGGAAAGCCTGGGGAGGGGAGGAGAGGGGGATGTACCTGCAAAGAGAGAGCCCCTCATTTCAGTGTGAAGGAAGGAAGACACCACATGCAGTCCATGGAGAACAGGCTCAGACGTGGAGTTCCGACCCGGAGCTCTGCCGGCCATTGCGAGGCGCTGACAGATGGGAACAGCAAAGGCCAGGAGTCCGGTTAGGGGCTGTTAGAACCGTGTGGAGATGAAGATGCCTGACCCGTGGTACCGGCAGTAGGGAAGGGAGACGGGGGACAGATTTGGAAAGGAGTTTCAAAATATTTATTGAGTACTTTTTCCACCGCCTCTGACCCCTCAATATCCACTCGGAGCCTTCCCTCCTAATCTTCACCTGGCAGCTATGTAATCACTTCAAAACAGATCTGATCACATCAGCCCGGCTTTAAAGCTTTCCGATGGCTTCCGACTGTCCTCGAGATGGGAGCGGATTCCCTGGCGTGTTCTGCAGGGGCCTGCAGGGTCTGGTCCTCATACTGTCTCACATGTCCCCACCACAGAGCCTTTGCACACGATGTTCCCTCCACCTCTGCTCTTCCTTCTCCTCTTCCTCCTCTAGTGAACACGTGCTCATTCGGATCTCAGCTCAAGTGGACTTCCCGACTCTCTGGTTAGGTCAAATTCCCTGATGTCAGGTAAGCACCAAGTAGCTCTCTCGGCGGAATGTGTCATAGTTGCTCTTTTACACTGATCAGCATCTCCCTCTTCCACTAACATGTGGGTCAGCACGGTGTGTGCTTTTGTTCTCTCCTTGCATCCCCAGCACACACAGGTGTACTCAGTAACATCGGTTGAATGAATGAATGTACACTCCATGCCAGGCACAGTGTTAGGCACTTTGGGGAGTCATCAACAGGCAGGGAATTTTAAGGACTGGTGGACCAGATCCTAGAAGGGAGAGGTCCTTCTGAACCTCTGTCCCTTCCTCCCATTGGCTCATCTGTGGTATTCACAGCATCAGAGCATCTCGAAGGCTGGCATCCCCTTGGCAACACTGCCATAATCTGACGCTTATCTGGACTGTGCTGGCTGGTCCCAGCCTCAGAGGAGCTAAGGCAGATGCCATGGCAACGGCTTAGCTCCTGGGGATGCCAGATCAGGCTTCTCCATTCTCTGGGGACTGGGCCTGGGATCCAACCTCACAGGGACAAAGTCTTTGAGAGAGAAAAACCATCTTCAAAGTTGCTGGGAATGTGTCATTGCAATGAATTGCCTGCGAGCCCAGGGGAGCCACAGATCAATTCATCCTATTGATGGGCTTGTTCACATGTCTGCAGTGACTGTCACCACAGGAGCAAGGCTCCTCTGTGGGAGGGGGAGCCACAATTAAAGCAGGCTGTGGAAAGCTCCATGCAGTTGGGGGAGAGGAGCATGGTGCTGAGGAGACAGGCAAGTACCCTGGTTCAAATCTGGGTTCAGCCCTCTTATTCCCTTTACCTCTCTGAGTCCCAGCATCCTCATTTACAAAACGGGGTCATAATAAAGACATATTATGCAGGACTGTGGTGAGGATCGGTTCTGTCGATAGGTAAAAAATCTCTGGAACATAGAGAGTACAAGCCAAATCATAGCTGTTTTCATTATGTCGATGCCAACCAGAATCCCCAACTGGGAGTGCGGTGAGGAAGAAAACTTTATTCAGTACAAAACAGCTCAATTGCGATACAGCACAGCTATGAAAACAGCATGACTATGGGGCATTCCTGGGGCCAGGCAGAAGTCCCCTCCCCTGGTCCCTGATTGGTCCACCCTTATGCAAATGAGGACTCCATATCCTCACAGTTTGATTAGTCCAAAAGGCACTGTCCTGATTGGTCAGAAATGAGCTGCTCTGATTGGTCAATGGGGATATAGCTGCACAGCTCTGATTGAATGGGGAAAGACTCCATTCTACTGGTTGAAATAGGATTCCAGGAACTCCTTCATAAGGGCTGGCTCGGAGGGCAGACACACAGGGCAGGCAGGCGGTTCAGTACAGAGACGGGTAATTCAGTGCAGGCTTCTCCTTGAAGTACAGTTTGCATGAGAGGCCTCGATGTAAAAATGGCTGCTAGGCTCTATTTTTGTTTGTTGGTTGGTATTTTGCTTGTTTTTTCATTTGAGCCCAGTTAGCCACCAGGAGCCCTTCTTGGTAGGTATCTCCTTTCTCAGGGTCCACATTAGCATCACTGCAGATAGTGTAAACAGGCTACTGCTGAGACGTGTATGTTCTTACGTGGGTACCTAGTAAATGCGATTGGCAGCCCCTTGCCAGGGATCTGCAAAGGTCCTGGCTCAGCTGCAAGGGCTGAGACCAAGACATTTCCCCCAGAACTAAGTCACACTGTTTTCATGAAGACCCTCTGCCTCTACCAGAGCCAACTGTGAAAGGGTGGCTGAGCCTGCCCCCCCCCACCCCGTTGGAGGATGCCAGCCTGGCAGGAAGGCAGACAAGTTTACTAAGCCCAAATGCAAACTGATTCACCACTAAGAGTGAGAGGCCAAAGTGAAGGTGAGCAACCATTCACACGTACCACTAGCCTGAGTACACAAAGCCTGCAGGCTTGGGGCTCCACCAGCTGGGTGGGACCTCAGAACCCCGCAAGGTCATCTCCTTTAAGTGTTTCTGGAAGTCCTGGGGGCAGGAGTTGTCCTTCAGACAGGTCCATACTAGACAACCTTGTGCTTGCTACCGAAGGTTGGGTGCAATTTTTATGGCTGCTCCAACTGCTGCTTATGTTAGGGTGCTGCTACAAGGTTCAGTGCTCCCCAAGTTAGAGCCTCAAGATGCCAAAATAAGTCATTTTCCCTTCTGTCCTCACTGTGTCAGGGCCATGCTAAAGTCCACGTACAAGTGGGAGATTTCGTTCATGCAACAACTATTTATTGAGCATCTACTATGTGCCAGGCCTGTGCTAAGTTCTAGAGGTACACTAGGGCATAAATGTGACATGGTATTTGTTCTTGGTGGAGTTTGTGGTCTAGTGGGTGAGAGGGATGATCAACAAATGATCAGAGAAATTAAAAATTGGGAGAAGAGCCACTAAGGAAATAAACAGGATGTTTTTCAGTTATATAAACGAATAGGAGGATGTACCTTGGGATTGGGCAGTCAGGGAGGACTTCCCTGAGGAGGTGACATTTATGCTGAGACCTAAGAGCCATCTTGCCAAAAGTAAGGGACAGAGAATTCCAGGCGGAAGGAACTGAGAGGAGGGTAAGTGACTGGAACACGGGTCAGAGAGAGAGAGGCAGAGGTGAGGTTGGAGAGGGAGGCTGGGCCAAGTCATTGAAGACCAATGTGAGGAGTTTGGATTTTATTTTGAGTGTGATGTGTTTTAAGCAGGGCAGAGATGTGAATTGACTCTTGTTTTTTAAATGTCACTCTGGGGGTCAAAACAAGAGCAGAAGCAGAGAAAGCAGTGCGGAGTTCAAGGTAGGGGTTGCTGGGGAGCGGGGTGGAGGGGGTGAGAAGTGGGTGGATTTGAGAGATATTTTGGAAAGAGAAACATCCATGCTTGCTGATGAACTGAACATGGGTATCTTGCTTCTTTTTATTTATTTATTTTTAAATTTATTTTAGGTAGCGAGGAAGAGAGAGATGGAAACATCAATGAGCAAGAACATCGACTGGCCACCTCCTGCATACCCCCCACTGGGGATTTGACCCACAACCTGGGCATATGCCCTGACTGGGAATCAAACCGGCAACCTCTTGGTGCATGGGTCGACGCTCAACCATGGACCCACACCGGCCTGGCTTGATTGTTTTTAGTATAAAAATAGCACATACTCTTTGTTTCAATGCCTTTCTCAACCAAGTACTTTACAGAATTGTCCCTGTCTGGCCCTGGGCATTGGACCCAACGCTTTCTGCAGTTTCCCTTCCCCACGCGGAGTTTGCAGCTACCTACGTGTCCTGCAGTAGCCTCAGCTCAGCCAGGAGCACCAGCTGGGAGCACCCAGCAAACACCTATAAGTTCATACATGCTACAGACAGCAGCAAATCAGGCATTGCAGACCAATTCTAGGTTATGTTTAAAAGAGAGAGATTACGAGACTTACTCCAGATCACACAGCCTCCATGTAGTGAGTTAAAAAACCCCAAATGTAGTTATATTGCTATTAGACCATATATAGTCATTCCAAGAAACATTACCTAAGAGAGATCCTTAGAGAATTTGCTTTAATGAATAGCTAAGAATTCATTTATTCAATAAACCCGCTGAGCTTCTGTGATCTATCCTGGGCACCAGCTCTCTGTTATCTGCTGCATGCCCGGCACCCAGCCAGCCTCTGGCATTACAAAGATAAAGCCCCCTTCCCTCACGAAGCTCACAGTTTTGTGGATGAAGGGGTGTTTGGAGGAGGATGGTAAGGACATCTCCAAAGTGAAGGACTATAATGCAATAAGACAGTGCAGGAGAAAAGTCACACACAGCGTGCTACAGGAAAGCGAAACCAAGTGGTGTAGAAACCCGCTGACGATGTATCTGATGTGGAACATAGTGGACACTGCGAAAGCTTGGAAATACTTCTTCTCGACAAGTGTATTTAGCCCATTAATTTAAACCACCCACCACGGCTGGCTCTCAGAGGCTAAGGTAAGTGTCAACCCTGCTTTCAAATGGTCCTAGATTTCAAACTGGTTCTACAGCTATTTGTCCTGTGCCTGAGACGGGCTTTGCTTCTGGGTGGCCTTAAGAACAGAAGCTCCTTGAAAAAAGAGATCCTGTCTCGGGCTTTCTTTGCATCTCCTCCCTTCAGCCTTCAGGAATGGCTTCCTGGATACCTACTGTACGCTAGATTGTAGTGCTGGGAGCACGGAGCAACGACAATGGCCGGCGTGGTCCCCGTGCTCATGGAATTTGCAGTGGGTGCCCAACCAACTCTCAGAACCAACTCACAGAGGTCTTGTTGCATGGTATTGATTGCCATCTATAGCTTTATGACTCCTAAATTTGATCTGCATCTGAGAGTTATCTGACCTCCAGACTGATATCCAACTATGAACTCTACCTGGATACATGACTTGCCATAAACTCATTATGTCCAAACCAGTTTCTAGATTCTCACCAATGCCACCACCAGCCTGGTCCTCCCCCAGCCTTCCCTGCCTCCATGAAGGGGACCACCACCCATCTCATTACATAAATCCATAATCTAGGAAGCATCCCTGATTCTCCCCACACACACACACACGTCCAGTCTCTGCACTGATCCCCATCACCACCATCACCATCATCTTTTACTCCTGTTATCACAACAGCACCCCCGCGGACGTTCTCCCAGCTCACTCCGTCCTCATTCATGTGCTACTCAGTGGTGAGGTTGATCTCATAACGTGTAAACAAAAGCAAATCTCTCCCCTGCTGTAACCTCTCAGGGACTGCCCATGGCTCTCAGAGTAAAATCCCAACTCCACGGTTACCTGCACTGTTCCTTGTCACTCCTGCCTGCCTCTCTCCTCAGCGTGGGCCGCTGTCACTTTGCCCCAGCCGGTGTCGTCTCCTTTCTCTCCCTGGACCCACAGCGCCCCTTCCCACGCCTGCTGCTCTGCCACTGACTTCTCCTCCTCTGCCTTGTTCTTTCTTTCTTTTTCTTTACTGATTTTCGGGGGGGGGGGGCCGGCGGTAATGGAGAGGGAGAGAAAGATAGAAACATCGATGAGAGAGAACATCGATTAGTCACCTCCTGCATGCCCCCTGACTGGGAATTTGGCCCACAACCTGGGCATGTGCCCTGACTGGGAATCGAACTGGTGACCTCTTGGTGCATGGGTTGATGCTCAACCACTGAGCCACATCAGCCAGGCATGTGCCTTGTTCTTTAAACAGCTGGGTTCCCCCCTCAGGCTTCAGCTCAAATGTCACCTCCTCAGAGAAGCCTCCCCTGGCTTCCTGATCCAGCGTACCAACCCACCCTGGTGACTCTCAGGCTTAGCACTCAAATCCTCCCCTTTGCAGCATTCGTGAGACCAAATCTTGCATGGTCTTACCAACGAGAATGTAGGGTCCATGACGGTAGGGTTAGCATCCCTCTTCACTCAAATATCTGTTGACTTGAAACCAAGCAACAACCAAAGCTTCCTAGGGCTGCTGTGAGGCTGACGGGAGACAGTGTGTGGGGACACTCTCAGAGCATCCTGGCCGGCCTGCAGATTTCAGGAAAAGCAAGGCATTACCCTCTTCTCCTGGGAAGAAAGCCTGAGACAAGGGGGCAAGAAGCAGACGGGAGTGCTCCCGACCGCACCTGGAGGAAGTTATTTTATTGGGTTTCCTCCTTTCCCTCTTAGCAATGTGTCTATTTTTAAAGAGCTGGAAGAGTGAGATACAAGACTAATGGCGTCAGAGCTTCCGCCCTTCTTTGTCCCCCGAGCAGCCCTCCTTTGCCTCTTTGCACGTGCTCGCCAGCAGCCACCTGCTCGGAGATGCGGGCTCCTGCCCCAGCCTCCCTCTCTCCCCACCTCGCTGAGCGCACGGGGCCAGCCAGGCCGTGTGCTCCTGACCCCAGGAGGCTTTGAAGCCAGGAGCTGTGGCTGCCTGTTTGTAACAAGGCACCACGGATGGTAACAAATCATCAATAAGAAACAGGCACCTGATGACACAGCAGCCATCTGCTGTCAACATGGACCCCTGCCCGCAGTCATCTGCGAACTCCAGGCAGCCAACCTCCTGGAGAGGCAGCAGGGTGGGTGCAGGGACATGAGCTGGGGTGGGGGGCAGAACCCACTTGAGCTTAGCAAGTAGGGATCAAGCCCCTCCATGTGCCAGGAACTACATCTGGGTTCCTACCCTGGCTCTGCTTCTAAGCCAGGAGACTAGGGTAAGTCCCTTAGCTTTCTAGGGACTTAGGAACCATCAGTGTTCCTAATCTGTAAAATGGGCATACTGATCGTTCAAAGTGGGTATAATAATCATTCCAAGTGGGTAGCGAGGATTTATAGTTTTCATAAACAGAGGAGACACTCAAATATTTGTTGAACTGAAACAAAACAAACAACTGCAAAAGTTTCCCCGGGAGCTGCTCTGAGGATTCCGTGAAACAGTGTGTGCGTATGTGTGCACGCGTGTGTGTGTGTTGTGTGTGTGTGTTGTGTGTGTATGTGTGTGTGTGTGGTGTGTGTGTGTGTGTGTGAGAGAGAGAGAGAGAGAGAGAGAGAGAAAGCACCTGGCACAGTGCTTTTTGCTAAAGGTCTTTTTCATCAATGGTTTCATTTCATTTCACTTATTCAATTCAACAAATATGGACAGAGTGCCACCCTGTGCCAGGCACCATGCTACATGTGGCAGATACAGTTGCCCAAAGAGATGAGGTTACTGGCCTTGCTTGAGCTTGCGTGGCTGTAGGGGAGGAAGAGAGCCATCAGGTGATCCCATAGCAAAATGTTAAAGGTACTGGGGTAATGAGAGCCCCAAATGAGGGATTTGACCTTGAGGGTCCCCTGGGGCAGTGATGCTTGAACTGACACCTGAAGAAGTAGAGGTGTTAACAGAGAGAGGAGGGAAGAATGTTCTGGGGAAAGAACACAACCCAGACCAAACCCTGGGTCAGAAGGTAGCCAGGGCCTGTGAGGGTCTGCAGGGAAGCCAGCATTTCTGGAGGGTGCAGAGTGGGTGTGAAGAGGAAGAAGTGGGCAGGGACTGTCTTTGTCCTGAGAGCCATGGGAAGCGTTCACAGGGTTAGTCAGGGTGTCACGGCAGCAGGTTTGATGCTTCGCAAGGTTCCCTCGGGCTGCTGCATGGAGAAGAGGTTGGAGGGGACCGAGGGAAAGTAGCAGCCAGAAGGCTACTGTCGTCATCCTGGAGGAAGACGAGGGTGGTCTGGTCATCATGGTGATGGCAGAACTGGAGAGAGCGTCCAGGTAGCTGGCTGCACCATGGGATGGATAAGGCTGCCCATCACCAGGGGGGGACAGGAGTAACCGCCCCACTTACAGATGACAGAATCAAGCCTCCGAGGGGAGAACTGGTCCCCACAAATAGCAAGTGATGAGACCAGGCTCAGGGCCAGTCTCCCGACTCGAGGGTTCGATGTGAGGAACAATGTCAGGTATCATTATTTAGGCAAATACTAAGTGAAGACTGGTCCCTGAGGCCAGAGCTGGCCCCTTTCCCAAGGCTCATGCTGCCAAAGCTAGGAAGGCAGCCTCCAAGCTGACCAGTTCTGCCCAAGTTCAAGTATGCCAGCAGTGGGCAGGAGGAACCAAGCTCGAGGGCCAGCTAGAGACAGGCCCTGGGGAAGATGAAGAGGTGCCCTCTGGAGGTATGCAGACCTGAGTACAAGTCCTGACTTTGCCACCTCCACCTATGTGCCCCATGACCCTGCCAGGGGCTTCCTGGAGTCTGACCCCCACTTGGGACCATTGCACCAAGGCTACAAGCCTTTGTAACCCAGGCTGGGTCCACTGAGGTACCTAGTGTCCCTTCCACCTGAGAACAGCTGCTCTGTCTCTGCAGGGACGGCTTCTGGTGGGACAGACTCTTACGGGGGTGATGAGCATCCGTGCAGGGCCTCAAAACAGGCGGTGGGAGTGGTCTGCTCAGTGAGAGGACTGTTTTATCACCGACACTGTTTGACTTACCAATGCAAGGTGGAAATGAAACGCAGACTGATCTTAGTCAGTTTTATTGTTTGTAAACTCGCCATAGACGATGCAACTCTAGTTGCTTGGACTCAGAGCAGCTGGACCCCACCGCCCTGCCCCTCTCTACTTCCCACCTGCTTCCTGGCTTTGCCAGATGCCATCTCCCACTGCCACTTCCTCTGGAGAGCAGGGGCAGCTTGATATGACTTTTTGGAACACAGGTGAGAGTCAGGGGCTCCTTTGTTTACTTACCCAGCAAGTCTTCTGCAGCGCTGGTGTGTCTCAGGGTCAGCATTAGATGCTGCAAATACCAGTACGTGTTAGACACGACACCGCCCTTGGGAGAGCTCATTCGTTCGTTCCCTCATTCACCTGGTATGATATTAGTTGAGCACCTACTGTATGCCAAGCCCCGTGCTGGCCGTGGGAACTGTGGCCCCTCAGTGGGGTTATGGAATGGGAACGGCAGCCTTCCTCGAGAAGATGCTACTTCGGCTCTCCTCTGTAGACAAGTGGAAGATAACTAGATGGAGAAGGGGAAGAGTATGTTCTAGATGGAGGGACCGACACAGGCAAACCCCAGAGGTATGAAATGATCTGAAGTCAGGGAACCACAAGTCATTCTATGTGGCTGAGAAGTCCACATGGGTGACTGGGCAGGAGCAGGGCCAGAGAGAAATCAGGGACAGATCATAAAGGGCCTTGGATGATAGGCTAAGGAGGGGAACTTTTTACTGACAGCCATGGAGTGTCACTGAAGGGTTTTAGGCTGGGTTGAGAAAGGGGACAGGTAGGGACAACCATCAGCAGACATTACAAAGACCTGGTTGCAGAGTGAGCAGTGGATTGGGATACGTGAGACTAAAGACAGGGAACCCAGGTGGGAAGCTATTTAGGAAGCTGGGACAGAGGCAGAGGGATGGAAATGATGGATGTGCCCCAAAGACGTCCAGATGGTGAAATCTACAAGGGGTGGCTTATCAGTTAGCCATCGCCAGAAAATGCGGCAAACCAAACCATTCCAAACTCAGTGACTTCAAACAACCTTTATTCTAGATCACCCAAGAGTTGGTTGATCTTGGCTGGGCTTGGCTGGACTTGGCTGGACTTCCCATAAACTGCAGTTGGTTGATTTTAGCAGGGCTTCACTAGGGAGGTTTGGTCCTTCTCTGTGTATCCCTCCTCCCCCTCCTGGCACCAGTGGGCATGTTCTTCTCATGGCAGTGAGGGCAGGGGCACAAGAGCACAGACCCAGTCAGGCAAGCAATTTACAAGCCTTTAGGTACGTTGTACCCGCTGACATCTTACTGGTTAAGTCATGGGGCTGAACGCAAGGTGAAGGGGTGCGAGCTCTATTCCTCCTTTTTAGAGGAAGAACCTCCTAGTCACATGGCACAGGGCACAGGGCACAGGGGAGAAGAACTGGGTCCGTTCATGTAATTTCAGCACCAGATGAGGGCTTGGAAGGGTAAGGTAAAGAGAGGGAGGAGGTCATGAGTTTTTTTTGCCAAGAATGTGCCACATGTCAGCCCAACTGCCTCCAAAGCGTGGACCTGTTCCCCGTTGCACCCCACAGCCATACTCATGTGGGTCCAGCCCCGTCAGGAATGATACCTGAGACAGCGGTCATCTCAGATGCCGTGTCTGTGCAGCCTGGCCACCCTGCTCAGGATGTCCTGAGGGACGAACCAACCTCACTCCAGCCCCGAACCCCTCCCAGGCCTTCCCGGATCTCTCTGCCAGCTGTGCCGGGGACCTCCAGCCTTGCTCTGGGCCCCCGGCTTGAGTCACTGGAGGACTAGCTTTCCCTTCTCATGCAGACTGTGTGGATTACACATTGCGGAGACTTGTTTTCCTCCACGTGGGCAGAAACAGCTGAGCCGCTGCTTCCAATCCTGCAGACAGAGGGGTGGGTGGGAAAAGAGGTGTGTGTCGGGGCGAGGGGGAGAATCTACTACTTCCCTCCCCGCTGGGACACCCCCCTCTGCACACACCTCTCCTCTCTGGCTGCCCCTCCAGACTGGCTGCCTGATTTCTCCAACTGCTGCACCAATGAGGAAGGAGCTTTACTCTCCCCAGGGGGTAACCCTGGGGGGAGGAAGCAGAAGTGGCCTGTAAGCTGATGGCCCAACTGGGAGGTCACCTCCCCTTTCTTGATCTCAGTATTCACACCTATGAAACAGTAACATTGGTCCAGGAATCGCTGAATGTTTAACAAACACTCGTATGATGCTTACTAAGTGCCATGCTATCTTAAGTGCTTTGCAAATATTCACTCATTCGATGATCATAACAACACTCCAAATCATCCTCATTTTAGAGCTTGGAGACGGAGGCACAGAGAGGTTAAGGAATTTCCCCAAGGCCACACAGCCAGGAAATGACAGAGTCAGAGCCTAAACACAGGCAGTCCAGTGCCAGAGCCCACACTTAACCACCGCTTTCTTTCCTCTCCTCTCCAAATGTCTAGAAATCCAAAGGACTGTCTCTTGGAGTCATGCCTGTCCCACGTCTTTCTTTATTTCCTTTCGGATAGGTTGAATTGTGTCCCCCAAAAAGATATGTTCAAGTCCTGACCCCTGGCATGTGAATGTGACCTTTGGAATAGGGTCTTTGCAAATGTAACCAAGTTAAGATGAGGTTGTACTGGATGAGGGTGGGCTTTAATTAACCACAGGTGGCATTTGCACAAGAAAGGAGAGGGAGGTTTGGTGACAGACACATCAAGACCCAGGGACGCACGGGGAAGATGGCCATGTGAAACAGGCAGAGATCGGGGTGACGTATCTACAGGCTGAGGAGTGCCGAGGAGTACAGGCAGCCACCAGAAGCTGGAAGAGGCAAGGCAAGGGTCTCCCCTAGAGCCTCTCAGGGACCACAGCCCTGCACACACCTTGATTGCAGACTTCTAGCCTCCAGAATTGTGAGAAAATGTCTGTTCTTTCAAACCACCCAGTTTGTGGTCACTAATGCAATGGATAAAGAACCCTTGAAGGCTTAAGCCGAGGCAGCTCTGGAAAATGCCCTCAAGCTGGCAGCCTTCTCTACCCACCCGTTCACGTCTCACATCCTCTGTCTCCCACCACCCCTTATTTCTTCTTCGAGGCCTTGTAGCCACCCAACCAGGCTGATCTTGATTCCCAGCGAACCTTGGTCCTGAAATGCAAGCTCCGGGCTTGGGATGACTGAGTTGAAAGGATGAACAGCGGATATGGAACCTAGATGGGAAGCTAACTGGGGGACAGGTATCTTGAACTTCATGGGGGCTGGGAATGGGGCTTTGGGAGCCTGGGAGAAGGCTTGGAAGTCTGAGTGGCTGTGCCCTTAAGCCCCAGTCCTTGACCTGCAGCTCAAAGCCACTCCAGGTGCCAGTCACGTCTGTCACCTCTCAGCCTCAGTTTCCACCCATCCAGAGGAGGACTGAGTGCCCGCTGTGCCGGGTGATCAGGAGAATTAGATGAGACAGTGGGTGTGGAAAGGCTTTAGGGAGCTGTCGAGTGGAACAAAGGCTGCTTGGGAATCCTTGTGCCTCCTCCCACAGGGCCAAGCACCCGGGACGGAGTCTTGTTCATCCTGACCTTCTCTAAGCACTGGACACAAAGCCTGGCTCACTGTGGGTGACCATATGGATTAACGGCAGTGAATTTTGCCTTGTATCTTGATTAATCTTCATTATGACAAAGTCAGCGTTCCATTCCCAAAACTATCGTTTTCTACTTATGGCTGAGCCCACAGCCCAGCGAGCACGCAGAGGCGATCCGGGCGAAGCAGCCAAGCGGGAGAACTTCGTCTGCCCAGCTAGCTTCCTTTCCTCTCCACCCGGCCCATTCCCCCTGCCCAGCAGTCCCGCCCAGGTCCCTCCTCCAGACTGTTCTCCAGAATCCTCGTGCCCAGCCTCCCTGTCAGCGGGCTGACGCCTGCAACCACGGGAAAGACCCAGGTTAGGCTGACGTGTAATGACGGTCTGGCGGGGCTTACCGCTCTCGGGGATCCCAGCGGTGACATGGAAAAGACCGAACAGGTGGGGTGGAAACTTCCCAGGCATGGGAACTTGACAGGTACTAGTCTGAATCCCTGCTCTGTCACCTCCTTGCTCCGTGGCCTTGGGCAAGTCACTCCACCTCTCAAATCCAGACTTTGTCCATAAAATTGGGCTATGGGGTTTTTATACGGACTAAATGAGACATGTAGGTGTGAGATCATTAGCTCTGGCCTGTACTTCTGTGGTTTCGTAGTCACACCTGGCAGACCTCCTGGCTTCTAGATCAACTTGTCCTTGATCGTGATAAACCTCTGGCTCTGGGCTGTCCAACGTCGTACCCAGAGACCACACCTCTAGTCTGATGCTTCCCAGAGCGGCACCTAAAAGCCTACACATGCCCCTGGTCAGGAGGTGATGGCTCAGAGACTATAAGGCTGGACAAGCATGACCAAAGGCATCAGCAGATGGCCTGCCCATGCCCACCACGGTAACCAGAGCCATCTGCTTGGTGGCATCGTGGCCGTGATGGGGGAAGTGGATAAACAGCTTGTATCATTTGGCCCTAAAATGGACTTGCTGGGGGACAAGGAGATGTAGCGGAGGCCAGCTTGGCTCTGGTCCCAGGCAGAGGGGCCCCAGGACCCTGGCAGGCCGTGCACAGTGCCGACTCACCTGGAGGCAGCTCCATTCCCCGGGGAGGAGCTGCGGAAGGCCTTTAGCACTGGCCAGGTCCTCTCCCTCAGCCCCAGCAGGAATTAGCTGAGGCTGCTAAGTGGCCTCCTGCTTTCTGCTGTGCTCTGGAGAAAGGGGGAGGGGAAGGGTGAGGGGGGAGTAGCACCAGCGGTGTGCGCATGGGGTGATTGTCATGGTTACGCTCTGACAAAACAAATGGCTCTGCTTCCTGCAGGCCACCTAAACAGCCATTGCAATGTGGGCATTGATCAAGCTGGCTGCCAGGCTTGGGCACTGGAGCCTAGCCCTAGGTGCCCCCTCCAGCAGCTGTGGGTAAGGGAGGCAGCTGCTGGCACTGTGGACAGAGGGAGTATTTGCCCAGACACGTGTTGCTTCTGGGGCAAGGTAAGGGCTGGTCCAGCTTGCGAGGATGATGGGCCGGCGCAGCTGGGCTGTCCCAAGTGTGTGCGCGAGGGTGTATGCAAGAACTTGTGTACCTGTGTGTGCCAGTGAGCGTGTGTGTGTGTGTGTGTGTGTGCATGAGGGTGTACACAGTGTGTGCTTGCACTCCGAGAGGTGGATCAGAAGACGGCTCAGGATGTTCCAGCGTTAGAAGTGAGAGATAACACGACCACATGTTGCTGCTCGAATTCTCTCTCTCTCTCTCTCTCTCTCTCTCTCTCTCTCTCTCTCTCTCTCTCCCTCCCTCTCTTCTGTGTGTGATTCTCTCTGCGTCTCCTTCTCCTTGTGTCTCTCTCTGTCTCTCTCCTCTCTGTCTCTGCCTCCCTCTTCCCTCTCTCTCAATCACTTGCATTCCTGCCACCTGTTTCTACCATCGCCCAGTCCCCCGTCTCTTGTCTGTCCTCCAAGGCCCGGAGACGGGCAGGAGCTCTGCGGGCTGCTCACCCCTAGCAGCCGGGCTCGTGCCTGCTGCCCTCCGGCTGCCCGGCGTAAGACTGTCCCCAAAGCTGCCGACAAGTGCGCCCTTCTCAGAGCCCCGCGTCCCCCGGCTCCTGCCAGGTAAGCGGGGCTCCAGGAGGGAGAAGGGGTCCTCTGGCGGAGGGAGGGGGGCGGACGCAGGGGCACTGCAGGGGTGCAGCAGTGGCTAACACGTCAAGCCCTGGCTGGAAGTCCCGTCATAACATCTCCCGCAGCCGCTGCAACAGTTTACGTGCCTTGGCTCCCTCCGCACCGCGCACTGCACCGTGCCCGCCCGCGGCGCCGCAGACAGCGGGGCAGGGGGTCAGACCTTCAGCCTGCCCCCCTTCCCCCATCCCCCAAGAGCAACAGGCACCTTCCCGTCTCTATTCCTATTCGCTTTTCTTTCTTTCCTTTTTGGAAGAAGACTTGAGAGGCGGCAGAGCGCTCTTCCTCTCCTCTGCTGGCTCCGGAGCCTGTTCTCTGGGTTCAGCTGTCCGAACCCAGCCAGGGCACGCGGCAGCTGGGAGAGGCTCAAAGGGAACAAACGAACCCCAGGCCTCTTGCTCGGGGGTGGAGGGCAGAGGGAACAGAGGCTCCCTTGGTTAGCTGGACAGGAGGGGGCTATCGCTGAGCACACGCGTTGAATGTGGGGATGTGTGCTTAAAAAGTGTATGGGCATGTGTGTGCAGAGGTGTCCCCGGAGGCTAGTGACATGCATAGAGTGAGCTACATGAGTTGTGGGGGGCGTGTGCAAATGCACTTACATGTTTAGGGGTGCATGTGTGGGATGCCCTGTGTCTGCTGGTATGTTAGGAGTGTAGGTCACGTGCATGTGTGTGCGCCCGTGTGAGCGCACACATACACCTGTGCGGGCAATTGTAGATTCCACTTGACCCAGAGGTTGCTGGGCAGGATCCCCAAGGCCTAATGTAGCTGACTGCAGTCCCCTAGCTTTGGTTAGCATCGATCTCCAGGGATAGTGTTCTGGCTGTTTCCAAGCCAGACCAACCAGGTGATGATCCAGGTCCCCAGGTGAGGTGGGCACTGTGCACTGCTGAGTGGCCTGCAGACCTCACTGCTTTTCTGTTGTGAGACAGGCCAAGGTTCCTGGGCTGGGGTGACTGGGTCCTGAGCACCCTCCTCTGCCCAAGGTAATTTGGGGTCTGTGGAAGTCCAACCTCAAATCCTGGCCAGATGAAGCTCTCGGAAGGGACTCTAGCCATTGGCCATTGGTTTGCTGCTTGGTGGAATGGGCTGCTGGGGATGTTGTCTTGGGCCCAGAGGGAAGAGTGGCATTCCTGTCCCTCCTGGTCTCCCTCATGGTGCTCAGCTCTGAGTGAGCACCTGTCCCAGTCTCTCCTTACCACCATGTGATGCTGACTGCAGTTCCACAGGAAAAGGGACCATCTTGGTGGAAGAGGGACAGTGAAGGAGGCACCCAGAGGCTCCTCTAGGACCGTGGGCGTCTGCTCAGGTTCAAGTTGTCCTATCTGCTGGGTGAATGGGTCTCTTAGCACCTCCTGGCTGACTCCCTCCAACTACATGACCTGGGCACCCAATGGCCAAGCTGACTTAGCTTTCTTGTGGTCTCACAGGCATCCCCAGTCCAGCCAGACTGGGAAGGGGACTTGGGCCATGCCAAGCAATGGGTCACCATACACAGTAAGTCAAAAGACTTCCGTAGGGGTGTTGGGAACAGCCCAATGGGATCAGTAGACAAAGTATGTCTCCAGGTCACCAGGAGCACAAATCCTTTCATCACATTAACCTCTTTTAAGAGAATGTGTCCACTGGGTGCTCCCAGCTGGAACCTTTCCCTACCAGGGGTGGGGAACCTTTTTTCTGCCAAGGGCCATTTGGATATTTATAACATCATTCATGGGCCATACAAAATTATCAACTTAAAAATGAGCCTGCTATATTTGGTCAGGCTAATTTGGTGAGGCGTGTGGTGTTAGCTGGTGTTGATTTCGCAGGCCTTATACGGCCCACGGGCCGGACATTCCCCACCCCTGCTAGACCATGCTTTCCAGGTTACTCACCCGGCAGTACGGCTGACCCATGCAATCCTCTTGGAGAGGGGGCTGGGATCAGGAGTTTTCAGTGTGGGGCTAAGAAGGCTTCCTGGAGGAGGTGATGTTACAATGGGGACTTGGAGGGAGCAATGGCAGGATGTGGAATATGGATGGATAAAGAGGAGCAGGAAGGTTTCTATGTGGCCGGAGATGGGAGTACAGGCAGGCTTGGGAGGTGCAGGAGGTTTTGATCAGCTGGTATCAAGTAAGTCAGTTTGAATGAACAGACAAGCTAGGGTGAAAAGAGGGAAAGGAATGAAAATCCTTTGGTCACTGGGTGCCTACTTAATGCCAGGCCCTGTGCTGAGCACTGGGTCTCTGTCCTTAAGGAGCTTGCAGTCTCTGGGGAGACCAACATTAATCAATTACCCAAGATTATGTAAACTAGCACCCATGAGAAGAGATCTCATCAGGACAGCCAAGAGGAGAATGCACAGGAAGAAAATATGGGCGTGAGGCATGGAGTCCAGGGCCAGGCTGGAAGCACACCTTTGTGAGTCGCCTGCTCACACACTGGAGCAGGGCAGAGGTCAACCACTTCGGGAAAGAGGGGAAGGCCTGATGTTGGACCTTGAGGGATGCTTGCCTATGAAGACCAATCACATGCCTTACTTTAGTCCTGAGAGAAAAGCCTACAAAAGAAATGGAGAAGGGGCAGCTGGAGTGAAGAGACCAGTACCTTCCCTGCCTTGTGACATCCCCTTACCAGGTACCTTACCTGTAGTATTGTATTATATTCCCATTGTATAGATGATGCAACTGAGTCTTGGAGGGCTCAAAGAGCTAGGCGTAAGGTCACATAACAAATGACAGAGTCGTTTCACCAGAAATGAAGTGAGAGATGCTGGCACGTGTGCCAAACAGTGCCTGAGTATGTGCTATGTCCTGGGTGCCCCAAGAGAAGCCGGAGTGAAATGCCATCCTTTAGGAGAGAGGGTGGTTATTACAGCAGGATACGGCTGAATGAGGCTGTATCCTGAGTGGCTCAGAGGGGGAGCAGTCATCTCCAGATAAAGGAATCAGGGAAAGCTTCAGGGAGGAGGTGGGACTTGGAAGGACTCAGAGGCTAAGTAGGTCTAGAAACACAGAGATGAGACACAGAGATGCTGTGGGTTGAGGGAGCAGATGAGACACAGAGAGCATAGCAAGGGCATAGGGTTGGTGCTCGTGAGGGATCTGGGAGGAGCAACCATTGTGGTTTGTCAGGAGCATAGGGTAAGACTGGAGGAGCGATGTGGGGTCGGGCTGCAGAGGAGGTCGCAGTGATCATCAGGGAGGCTGGGTTTGACATGAAGGAGTTGGGCTTCAGTTAAGGCTGTTGACAGTCCTGGAGCAGACAAGCACTGTGATCAGATCAGGACCTCAGGAAGACACATTGACAAACCTGAGGAGTTGAAATTTCATCTCTTGGATACTCACTGGGATCTGGAGGGATCCCAGTCCCCAGTCTGAAAACCTTTGGCTAGGTGATGAGCTGTGAACATTCCCAAGACAAGGGTCCCAAGTGACCTCTGTAGCTCCTCTCTCTCTTCCTATAACCACACTGAGAATCCACCTGCTGGGCCCAGGACACTGCTAGGTGGTTCTTTCCATGGGTGCCCCCCTGGAGACAGTGAAGGACACAGAGTCGGGACAGACAGCTGGGAGTGGGGTCGTTATCTGAGACCCCACCGATATGAAGTTGTAGGTTTAAAAAAAGTCACCATGATAGAAGAACGTTAATGAACTGACCACTTAAAAGTAATCCCATGTGAACATCAGTCCTGCCCATCACTTGACAGCTATGCCCAGCAGGTTCTCTTTGGTTGCTGGGTGGGGTCAACAGCTGACCACGCAATGCCAAGGGCTTGACTGGTGAAACCGAAACCTCGTGAAAATTGTGGGATTTAACGAAGCCAATCAAAGGGGACGCTGGAGGACTCATCCAAAGCCCCACAAAGTCATAGACAAATGGAAGCCAGGCAGAGGTGGGCCGAGTAACAATAGAAGAAGAGAAAATTAGCAACAATGAGTTCACGATGGGAGACTCTAATCATCGTGCTATGACACTGAACTATGAAATGAAAAATGCCATATTCTGCCAGCATATAATTTCGTGCAGAAATTATCCCCCTCCCCAACCCAGTCAATACGTGCTTTGTTCTTTTTTCACAGAGAGAGGAGCTACAGAGGTCACTTGGGACCCTTGTCTCGGGAATGTTCTTTGTTCTTTTAACACATGGTTGTAATTATCATCTTATTTTGGTCCAATATAAGATTCTATTTCCATAGTTTTAGTTTCATGTTTCAAAATAAAATCCCAGTTGAAAACCTTTTTCCACCCACTATTTCCTATGAAGTTTTGGTCCCTGTCTGAAGTGGATTCACTTGGAATGGACTTTTTCTGGTTCAGTTATTGGGGGGATATGGAGAGCATATGTGGTCAGTGTTTAATATTTGTAGAGATTATGAAAGAATAAATGAATGAATGAGTGATTGACTATGTGTCTCCTCCAAAACCGTGCATTTTTGCTTTTCACGACTCTTGCTTCATTCATTCATTTATTCAACATTTAATGAGCACTGATTGCCAGGCACTCCTGTAGGCACTAGGGATACAACTGTCAACAAAAGACACAAACATCTCTGTCTTTGTGGAGCTTATAATCTAGTGGACCCACTGGCCAATCTCCCCTCCCCCCACCTCGTATTCCCTTCCCAATGTTGTGACTTCTGTCCCTGGGATCATCATTTGCTCAGAGACCCAAACATTCACAGTTTTACTAGCCAAATTAGATTAGGTGGTGCTACAGTAAGAGGCAGCGATGTTTTCATTCTTGCTCATGTCACACGTCCAAAGTGGGTCACGCATGCTGTCATATAGCACAGGCACTCCTAGGTCCAGGTAAGCAGAAGCTCCTCACGGACACATGTCTCCACAATCACCGTAGCAGGAAACAAGACATGGCCAATTACACATGGGCTTTTATAGCTTCTACTCAGAAGTGACACACTTCAACTCCACTCAATTCATTGGCTGAAGCAAGACACACGGCCACGCCCTCAAGGACGGCAGGGAGGTGCAGTCTGGCAAGTATCCAGAGGAGGAGACACAGAAGATCAGCCCAGCCGCTTGGCACTCAGGGTCTGGCTTCTTCAAGAGAAGGGCGTCATAGCCTTTATGGAAATGCGAACAGGAAATAGGGGTAGAAGAGAGATCTTGGGTTGGATTCCTTTGAGCATCTTATCCCCCAACGCTGGCCAGCTCTGATCAGCAGATCCGCATGCCTCGTGACCTGTGAAGTCAGCTTCTGCCATTCTCGAGCCCCAGCTTAGCCAAGCAGCAGGTTTGTCTTAGTCAGCAAGGGCTGCTATAACAAAAGTACTGCGGACTGGGGCACTTAAACAGCACTTTTCTTCTCACACTTCTGGAGGCTGGAAGTCAGATCAAGGGGCGACTATGGTTGGGCAAGAGCCACTTCCTGTTCATAGACAGCTGGGCACGTTCTTGCTGTGTCCTCAGGTAGCGGAGAAGCAGAGCTCTGGTTTCTTCCTCTCCTACATAATCCCGTTGTGAAGGCTCTGCCCCCATGACCTCATCATTACCTGATCGCGTCCTAACAGCCCCACCCCCAAACACCGTCACACTGGGGGTTAAGGCTTCCACATATGAGTTGGGGGCGGGGAGAGACCACGGACATTCAGTCCATAGCATAGAGGAAGGTCTGCCATAAGAATGCCAATTCTCACCCTGGCCGGTTTGGCTCAGCGGTTAGAGCATCAGCCCGCGAACCAGAGAGACCTGGGTTCGGTTCCGCTAAGGGCACATACCTCAGTTGCAGTTTGTCCCCGCCCGACTGGGGTCGTGTGGGTGGCAGCCAGTCGATGTGTCTCTCTCACATCGATGTTTCTCTCTGTCTCTTTCTCCCTCTTTCCCTCCCACTCTATCTGAAGATAAATGCAAAAATGTCCTGGATGAGGATTAAAAAAAAACAACAGCGCCAATTCTCTTGTGGTACTTCTCCTCTGAGCCTTAAAATAGGGATAATCATCTTTATTTTGCTTCTACTCATAAAGCTCCAATTAATTCATGGATGTGAAAGGGCTCTGATGATAAATCTCTTCATACGAGGCATGGGGGCTTATTACTATTACTTTTATGGCTCAGTGGTGGATTGAGAGGGTGAGTTGGTGGGACCCGAACCCCCACATACTCCTTGTAATTCCATCATTTTCAGTTCCTCGAACCTTGAAGCCTTCTCTAAGATCTCCCTTTCTAAGAGCTTTCTCACGATCCTGTGGAGAGGTCTGGCCTGACCAGCTTCACCCCTCATCCCATCTGCCCCCTCACAGGCCGCCGCTGCCCACTCACCCTTCAAAGCCAGTTGTGTTCTGTTCATGCAGCTTTCCCTGGGCCCCTCACGACCTCAGCTGAGTCGTGCATGCCTGTCCCCCTGGGCCCCTGGTGACCACAGCTGAGTCGTGCATGCCTGTCCCACTGGGCCCCTGGCGACCTCAGCTGAGTCATGCATACCTGTCCCCCTGGGCCCCTGGTGACCACAGCTGAGTTGTGCATGCCTGTCCTGCTGGGCCCCTGATGACCTCAGCTGCGTTGTGCATACCTGTCCCACTGGGCCCCTGGTGACCACAGCTGAGTCGTGCATGCCTGTCCCCCTGGGCCCCTGGTGACCACAGCTGAGTCGTGCATGCCTGTCCAGAGTTCAGGAGCCCTTAGTCCGGCCGAGCATTGTGCTTACGTTACACACATCATCTCATTTCTTCATAACGATGCCAGGAGGTAGACCAGCTGCCACACCCTTTGTTACAGATCAGGAAACAAGCTGGCACAGTGATGTCAGTTAACCGTGTCACTCAGACGTACAAGTCAGAGCCTGGCTCCAGACCTACGTCTGCAGGGACTTGGGAGCCTGAGCTCCTGCCCCTCAGGCTAACTGACCGCTCGGGCTCCTCATGACCTGCCCCTGGTTGGGGTAGTCTCTGTTGCTGACAACCCCACTGTGCACCTTGGACCCTCAGAGACCAGGCTTTTCTTTTGCATCTGTGGAGTTTGCTGTGGTGTGTAGTGTGGTCAATGCAGAGACGTAGGAATAGCACGGCCATAGTTCAAGTCCCAGACCTACCACTTACCAGCTCTGTGACTTTGGGCACATTTTTTAACCTCGCTGATGGTCACCCAGACCATATGTAAGGAAAACAAGGCAGTTAGAGAGTCGTGAGGAGTCAGCGTGATGATCCACATAAACTGCTTGGCACAGGGCCTGACTCAGTGACATTTCTCTACGTGCCAGGAACCTCCAAGTTCTATCTCCTTAAACCATGTGGCAGTGGGGAACCCTGGATCCCAGACATGGCTTCTTCAACTGTCTCCCCATGCCCTATCACTTTCAGCTAGCTCTGCGTCAGCTGCAGTCCTACTAGGAAAAGGGACACTGCAAACCCTCCTGAGGTTCTCCTGCAGTAAGTGGCCCCATAGGCTACATTTGGGACCTCTCCATGTGTCCACTGTGGTCGATTTGCCTCTTAGTTCAGGTGATTCCCAGTGGGAGTCTCCTCGAGTGTGCTGGTTCCGAAGGAGAGCAATGGGGATGATCCTCATTGGCCCTGGGAGGGACATAAGAAGGGCAGGAGCCAGTGGGGTGTGGGACCTGGGGGTTTTGTGCCAGTCTGTGCTGAGGAACCACAGCCTCCGAGTGAGAGCAGGCAGGTGCCCTGACGGGGCCTTGGCATCTGGACTTGGCTAGCAGGCAGCAGAGGGACGCTGTTAACAACGCGGGTTCTGGAGCCAGACTGCTTGGGTTCAAAGCCTGACTCTACCGTGGACTCGCTGTGTGGCCTTGAGATTTACTTAACCTCTCTGGGCCCCGATTTCCTCGGCTGCAGAGTGAAAATGATCTATTTCATAGGGTCTGTATGAGGATTAAATGAGATAATCCCTGGGGCATTCCAGAAACACTCAGTGCCACCTCTGAGAGTAAATTAAACAGGTCAGACATGGGGACTCCTTCAAAAGGGCCCCTGTCCTGTCATGTGGGAGAAGGGTACAGGGTTCACTCTCTAGGCCGACCTCTTTATGTTAGATACAGATGCCAAGACCCAGGCAGGGTTAGGAGATGACCCTCTCCAGATCATTCATGGATTCATTCTACAAGGATTGAGGGGTACTAAGGCCTTGGGGTGAAGAGATCAGTTTCTGAAGTCAGAGCCCAAACGCCAGCTGTACCACTCGCACGTGCATCAGCTTGGGCAAGAGATGTAACCACGCCAGGCCTCAGTTTCCTCATCTACAAAATGGGGATGATAGTCAGGCCTACTTCACAGGGCTGTCCTGAGGGTTAGCTGAGCTAATTCATGAAAAGCATTCGGAATAACGCCTGTGTGATATTAACTGCTCAATAGTGTTAGCTGTTATTATTTTAAAGACCTGTTTCAGCCACTGTTCTATGTGCTGGAGTGTATAACAAGGAACAGGACAGCTTTGGTCCCTACACTCTCAGGGGTGTTGGCAAAGACAGTCACAAAGCCAGCAGCCCGCCTGTTGCCAGGCCTGAGAGGTGGGCGCTGGGAGTGTGTGACAGCAGGGTTCCCGTCTGGGGCCCACATGGAGTCAGTGGCAGAGTTGGCACTCGGGCCCGGGAGCCTTGACTTCATGTCCAGTGCCCTCCGCCCACACAGCCTTTCCGTGCCCTCTGAGGGGACAGCCTGTGGCGGCGAGCAGCCACGCAGCTTGGCACAAACCCCCTGGGACCACAGAGGGAAGCTAAAGCAATGCATATATTCTCCAGCCAACACCTAAGCTAGGCACCCTGGGAAAGGCGGTCCCTGGGTGGCCGGATGGCAAGGCTGGGGGCTGGGGGTGGCCATGGGGAAATGCCAAACACACAGGAGCCCGGATGCAGTGTAAAGTGGTGGGAGGGTAGGACCAGGAAGACGTCCCAGAGAGAGAAGGAAATGGGAGCACTCGCCAACACGCGCTGAGCCGCGGCGCTGGGGTACCACCTCATGCACAGCGTCTCACTTGCCACCCTCACGAGAGCCCTGGGAAAGAAACCACCCTTTCCCGTGCCCATTCTGCAGAGGGTGAAACTGAGTTCCACGGAAGTTTTCCAGTAAGAACGTGTCTGTTGTGGAGGAGGCAAGGCACTCTCCGGGAGCAGGGATTCGCTTCCTCATCTGTCATTTCACCACTCAGGTGTAGGGGAGGGCACGGGACAGGGTCTGTCTCCAGAGCCCTAGGAGCCCCAGTGCAAGAGAGCCTTCTGGAAGGGAAGAGGCTATAGGCTGGATTCTGAAAGAGCCCTCCCTGTGTGCCATCACCCCTGCTCCTGGGCAGACAGGGAGGGCTGGGCTGGAGACACGGACGAGGCCGAGCCACGCAGAGAATCTTTTTAGTGCCTTTCAATGGGGCCACGGGGGGTGCTGGCCGCCCAGCCAGGGGAGCTCATCTCTCAAGCGTACCCCGGAAAGGTGGGTGTAAAAGAATTTGTGTCAATGGAGTCCAATCTTCCCAGAGATGGAGGGGGGCTCATTTCTGAGGGACACTCAGAAGGCAGAGACTCCAGCACGGGAAACTCATTGCTCCCAGGGAACCCCCTTTTGTCCACCTGTCAACAAGCACTGTTTATGTGTATTTAAACCGCCTTCTCCTTAATGTGACACAACAAAGATTCTTCAGAAACCTCACAGACAACCCTTCATTTTCTGGGGTTTTCAAAGTTGGAGGTGCCTCTTTCTCCCTCCTGCGGCAGGTCCAGACCCAGCCTCTTGGCTGGAAGCCTCGGGAGCCGTGGTGGCTTGGGCCTCCCCGCCAACTGCAGGGCTGACTGTCCTCAATGTCCCCACTGGCCAGCCTCCAGGTCTCTCAGGCCATGTGGACACACTAAGCCCCGAGAGGCCTGTGCATTTTCTGTCCTGATCATCCCCCCAACTCCCCACCCAAAGTGGGGAGATGACAGCTATCTCTGGGATGGAATCCTACAGGCTTTGGGGTGAAATAGGATTTTCCTCACGACTACGTTATTTAACTGAACCCATAGCCAAGGCCCATTCCCATCCCTGACACATTCCATCCTATTCATTCCTCATTCACCACTCACTCATTCATTCATCCAACAAATGAGCACATGCCATTCATCCATTCACTTCATCGTTGAGCACCAGCTATGGACCAGACACGGAGAAACCGAGTTCTGGTCTGGAGTTCCAGGAGCTGACAGCCCCCTGGCTGGGGGGCGGGGGGCGGGGAATGGGGGGAGAGCCACACAGGCCTCAGGGCAGGGTCCTTGTCCATCTCATTCCCCTCTGTGGCCCAGCCTAGCACAGTGTCTGGCACGTAGTCGGTGCTCCATTTACATCTGTTGAATGGAATCCAACGCACGGAGGATGAGATAGCTCCTCTGAGAGGCGCTGACGGTGCTGGTGGGGCAGTCCCATGCAGCACAGGACTCCGAGAAGGCTTCATGGAGCCGGTGGCACTTGAGCGGGGCCTTAAAGGGTGGATAAGAGCTCCTCCAGGAAGGGGTGTGGGTGGGGTCAGCATCCCTGGCAGAGCCAGCCGTATCAAGAGACGGAAGCAGGGAGTCAGGCTTGTCTGGAGCAGAACACGCGGTCTGGGCTGGCTGGAGCGAGGGGTGGGGGTGTCAGGAGCATGGATTTGTTACCTGTACCTGCTGGGTGTGGGCCCAAGGTGAAGAGCTTTGGACGAAGGAGACCAGAATGTGTGAACCTCAGAATTCTAGAAGCTTAGGACAATCAGACCACCAGACCGGATCCAGAGACCCAGCCCCCTCTTTGACGGGGTGTTGGTGCAGGTCTGTGAGTGAATGGTCCTTGGAGGACAGGCTTCCAGTGGGGACATGACAGCGTGGACTTCTAGCAGGGTCAGCGACAGGGAAAAGGATGAGGACCCCCAGCCCAAGGTAACTGGGCAGAGTAGCAGAGTACATGGACCAGAACTGCTTGGTGGGCTCAGTCTGCATCAGCCCAGGCCTGGCTGAGCCTACTCAGCCCCCCAACTCTGTGGACATAGTCTTGGGGGGATCTGGGCAGGGTGAGGGTGAGAGGCCTCCGGGATGGCTTTCCAAGCGGAGGAGGGAGGTCTGCCATACTGTCTCTGGGACAGCATCGAACGGGGGATGAAAGAGGACGGGGCAGACTCCATCTCCAAGGGCAGAAGCAGGGGGGTACTGACAGGGGCCCTTTGGTGGAGAACCAAGGACCTCCCCAGCTCTGCTGGCTCGGCTGCCTGCACGGGGTCCCTCAGCCCGGAAGTGGCCCCTGCAGGAGGGCCCACAGAAGAAGGCAGAGAAGAGTAACCCCATCAGGATCCGCCCGATTCCTGCCCACTCACTTGACAGGCATCTCTCCTTTATCCTCTCAGTTTCCTAAGAGGGCACCATCATAGTCCCATTTTACAGATGCAGGAGCTAAGGCACAAAGAGGTTAAATAACTTGCTCAAGGTCACTCAAGATGCAAATGGCAGAGCACCGCTGAGTAACTGACCCAAGGCCACCTGGAAGTGGCCATCCAGGGACTCTAACCCCAGGCAATACTCGGGTACAAGGACCGAGCAAGTTTACCCCTTTCCAATCTCTTTCTGAAGCAAATATTCCCCGGCAAGGAGAATGGGGGAGGCCCCTCTCCTTGACCCCAGAAGCCCTGATGCAGACATTGCCCGCTGCCACCATGAAGACTAAGACCAGCAGGGCCCAGCACTCTTTCCCCTGCTCCCTTCCCTGCATGTCCTTTACTGCGTCTCAGTCAAGTCACACCACAGCTGCTGCAGGCTCGGGCTGGCCCAGTCTCTGTTCTCGGCCCAGAACACTGCACCCCAGGCTGCTGCAGGGCCCAAACAGGGCCTCAGACCACAGTGGCATCTTTTGGAGCTGGGGATTGGGCAGGGGATGGCTGATGGGGATGCAATCAGGATGCAATCAGAATGCAATCAGGATCATAGCAACAGCTTGAGAGGCAAGAGCCAAGGGACGCTCCGAGTCCCTAAGACCCACAGCCCCAGTTCGCCAGGCTCCTGGTTGTCCTCCCCCACCCCCACCTCACCTCCCCTCGTCCCCTCCCTTCTGCCCCCTGTCGCTCTCTCCGTGCTCAGCATGGACTGGGAAGCATCTGGGGAAGGGAAAGGACAGCTTTGAGGGAAGGCTGCTCCTGTCTCCTCGAGCCTGGCCACTCACCAGCTGTGTAACACTGGATTCCAGACTTCCCTGCACCTCAGTTTCCCCACCTGTAAAGTGAAAGTGGGTATGAGCATGGGCAATGATTGTAAACATTAGAATCTGGTAGGTGCTCCCGTTAGGAGTTCCTCTGAGCTGCAGCCTGTTCGGGAAGCTGGGACACAGGCCAAGGAGACGAGCCTGCTGTTCTTAGAGCTCAGAGCCCTGAGGCGGGGGGCAGACAAGCCATTGCAGATGGGCAGTTACAGTGCTTCTGATGCGGGACGTGACAGACCAGGGCTCAGAGGCTGTGGGAGCCCGAGGAGGGCGTGTCTGATGGACGAGGTTGTCAGGAGGGCTTCATGGAGGAGGTGACAGTGGAACTGGGCCTTGAATGGTGAATAGGACTTTGTACAGCAGAGAGGAAGGCAGCGATCATCCCATAAAAAGGCTCAAGGATAAGAAAGAACCTGATCTGTTCAGGGAGGTTGCTGACACTCATTCCTTCATTTATTTCACTTTATAAAAATATTTATTGAGCACCTACTACATGCCAGGCACTGTTCTGGGCGCTTGATACATTATATTCAATTTAGTCTTCCCAGTGCCTGTGAGATGGAAGCCAGTGGCCCCTGCCCTCACCCAGTTTTATAGGTGAGGGGCCCAGCATCCAGGGATTAAACGACACACTCGGGGTGATTGAGGCAGTAAGGTATCCACCAGGATTCAAATCTGAGTTTGGCTCCAAAAGGCCTGTCTGAAGGACAGCCAGCACTTGGGATTCACGTGTTCTAGACCTAGACCACTGAGAAACAGCCTTGGTATTTAACACGGGACCTCCTAGAACTGTGGCGCATTCTCAGGGCTCAGGCTCAGCACATTTCGTTCAAAGGAACACAGTCCGACACCCCACATCATTCAAAGCTTTCTGACGCTTAAAGAATAGCAAATGGGGCCCCACTTGTAACTCAGGGCACCCCTTTTTAAAAGTCCTCTTTTCTCCCCAATTGTCCCTGTGGCTGCTCTAAGGTCTCTAAGTGGCCCCTCCATCCCCACGCCCCCCACCCATCCTTTCTCCCAACCCATTCAGGCCCCTTTCTGTTTTCTCACCCCTCTAGCCCATTTTCCAGGTTCAGCATCGCATAAGTCAAGGACCTGGGTGAAGACAGGCTGTGTGGCAGAGTAGGGGGAAGAGGTGGGGAAGGGAACATGTGGACCCTGACGCACTCAATTCAGCCTGTATCACCACCTCGGACCCGCCCACACTGTTCCTGAGGCCACGCCCTCAGTTCTCACACTGTCCTGGACACAGTGTTGGTGGCTTCTTCCCCGTCAAGTCTCTCCCAGGTGTTTTCCGTGGTCTGGTGCCCACTCGAGGCTCAGCTTGGGATGGTTGGAAGGGGGATGCCCTGCAGTATTTGCTCTGGTCCCCATCTGTCACTAGGATGGCCCTGGGCTCCTCCCAGGAGAAAGCACCCATTGTACCTCTGTGTCCTTCAGACACCCTCAACTCACGTGCAAACCAAGCAGCTCTCTCTGGAGGCCTCAGTATCTTCCTCTGCAAGATAATGGTGCACCTGGTTGTTGTGGGAATAAATGAGATCATAGATGTGCCTGGCACATTTTCAATGTTCAATAAATTTCAGCTGCTCTTACAATTCCTCCCACACTTCCCAATCTCCTCTGCAGCTAGACTGTAGGCTCCTTAAGGACAGAGCTGTGCCTCGTCTTTGCATCCCCAGTGGCAAAATTAGGGCCTGGAATGCAGTCAGTGCTTATCAATGCTGGATGCGTTGATGAAAATATGCATTCGTTGGGCTCCAAAGAATTTCAAGTTTACTCTTCCCAAGAGGGATGATGTTGTTAAGGCGTCAGTTCAGAGTGAGTTCACCTGTGTTCTCAACGTTGTTCATGCAAGCACCACTCCCAGCCGAGGGGCAGCCTAGGAACCTGGGGTGGACAGCAGGGGCAGGAGGAGAAGACTGGATTGGATAAGATGCCCTTGGCAAGACCGCACCCCAAGATGAACGGAACCGTAAGTCCAAGTTCGCCCCACATCTGGGTGCTCGTGGCCTGAGGCCGCATTCCCCAATCAGCATTCCGGCCAGGCGGGAACCAGGAGGAATGAGGGTGGCCCGAGGCAGGCTCAGGAAGTGAGTGTCATCATCCCGTTCTGCCCCCTGTGAGCAGCCAGGCTGTGCTGGGGCTGCCAGGACAGAGAACCTGGGAGAAGGCAGCTGGGATGCAGAGCTTACCTACCTCCTCCTATCAGCCAGCCTGCCGCAGATAAGCCAGGACTGAGAGCTGTCTGGGCCGGAGCCACAAAGGAGGACATAATTAAAAAGACACTGCTGGCCTGGCAGAGAGGGCGGGAGCCCCGAGGATCCTAGCCTGGCTGGGGGAGGGCCTGGCCGGAAGGGTGCCCTCCTTTGAGAAAAGGTGGAGTGGTCCGCACACATTGAACAGCCTGGTAAATAAATGGCAACAGGCTACCAGTCCATGGCCGCTTCGCCCAGCTCAGAGAGGAAACCCAGAGAGAACCTGACCTCAAATGTCTATTCCACACCCCTGGTGTGACTTCGCTTCCACTCCCAGCCCACCCCTCAAGGGCAGTGGTTACCGGGGAGGGTCTCAGGAGCCCAACCGAGAATCGATACTCTGGTCTTTCACATTGGAACGATGACGCCATCCATTCCTTTATTCATTTCACCCACACGAGGACACAGCAGGGAGCTGAGACAGGCGTGGTCGTGCCCTCCAGGAGCACATACTCCAAAGGGGACCACAGACAGTACCGAAATAATCTTGCACAAACAAATGTGTCCCAACAAACTGATGGAAATGCCCTGATGGAGAGAGGCTCTGTGAGAGGCAGAGGAAGGATGCTGGGCACCGTAGTCTGGCTTCCCTGCCAGCGGACCCCGAGACAGGAAAGGATGAGTGGTAGGTTACTAGTTCAAAAGCGAGCCGTGGATTGAGCCTCCCAGGAAACGAAAGACTCATACAAAGGAAGAGAGGACACGTTGCGGGAGGGCATGGAAGCAGGGGAGACCCACAGAATGTGACTGGGAACGTGGTGCCTGGTGAGCTGGGCGGGACAGCAGGCCCAGACCACACAGGGCCCAGGCCACCTTAGGGACTTGGGTCTCTATCCTAGGAGCAACAGGAAACCACCGGTGGGTGAAAGAGGGTGGCGGGGTGAGGGGGATCTCCGCCATGTGTGAGTAAGGACTGGATGGTTCCGGTGGGGGAGGCGGGCGTGGTAGATCAAGAGGCCAATAGGAGCTGCCGTGCAGGTGGAGATGGTGGTGGCTTGGACGAGGATGCTGGTGGCCGAAGAGGAAAGACCAGCATCCTGGATGGATGCCAGGGCTTTTCCAGAGATAAATCACAAACCTTGGGGACAGGTTGGGGAGGTGGAAAAAGAGGTGCCAGGAATGACTCCCAGCCTTTTAGCCTGAACACCTGGTGGGATCATGGCTCCCTTCACTTTGGCATCTTTTGGAGGTGCTCCTCCTTCCCCTAGTACCGCAAGTCTTGACTATAGTGGGTAGATTCACTGAAATCAGAGAAGGAGGGGCCTGAGTTCTTCCAACCCCTCCTCTTGCAAAGGCTGCATGTGCAGCTCGGAGACCGCGGGGCTGGCGGAGGACGGGTCCGGCCGGGAGAGCCTTGTCTGTGGGGAGGACCCAGGCCGACGGGAGTCTGCTTGACTCCAGCCCTGGTGCACCATCCGCTGAGCAGATCCAGGCGGGTCTCCTGACTTTAGGCCTCAGTTTCTACTGTGAAGTGGAATGACCACTTCTCCTCTCCCAGTTCAGTGTTTCATGGGTCACTGGCTGCGAAGTGCTGGGGGAAGAGGAAGAGAATGACGCTCTGCCTATGGGGTCTAAAGTGGGAACACTGGGTTGGGGGGATGGGGGCCTCTCCCCACTTCCTGCCCTGCCTGTGTCTTGTAGAACCTGAAGGCCGAGGAGCTGGCGGGATGCCTGGTCTGCTGAACCAGATGACAGGGGCAGCCCTGCCCCTCACCGCTTCTGATGTCACCTCCTTTGTCAGTGGTTATGCCCTGGGTCTGACTGCATCCCTCACCTATGGCAACCTGGAAGCCCAGCCTTTCCAGGGTAGGGACCCCTCCTCCATATTGAATCCCCACCCCAACAGGGTAGCCGATTGACATTGGGCAAGTCCAGTAACCTCTCTGAGTCTCGGTTTCCTCAAGTGTAAAATGGGCATACCATTTCTGCCCAGCAGGCCTCCAAGCTGGTAGCAAGTAGGGTCAGGAATGGAGCCCAGGTTTGGGCTCGGCACTGCCAGCTGGCCCAGCACTATTCAGGTCCACAAGGCATGCCCAGCTGTGTCAAACGCTCGGGCCTCCACTTTCTCCTGGGAGCCTCGCAGAGGGAGAAGCCTCAAGACTCAGCGGAGCCCTGGCCGGTTTGGCTCAGCGGTTAGAGCGTTGGCCCGCGGACCAGAGAGTCTCGGGTTCGGTTCCTGCTAGGGGCACGTGCCTCGGTTGCCGTTTGTCCCCGGCCCCGGATGGGGTCGTGTGGGTGGCAGCCACTCAATGTGTCTCTTTCACATCAATGTTTCTCTCTCTCTCTTCCTCCCACTCTATCTCAAGATAAATGCAAAAATGTCCTCAGGTGAGGATAAAAAAATTAAAAAAAAACAAACAAAAAAAGACTCAGCGGAAACCAGGAATTTCCAGCCCCAGGTGTGACTTTCCCCTGTGACTTTGGGGAAGCCACTATTCTTCTCAAAATCAGGATGTTCCTCTGCCTGTCTGAACACTGGGGTTTGCAGGAGGAGCAATGAGGTAAATCTCGAGGAAGAACAGTGCGGAATGAAAACAGTCTGCGAATAGAATACAATAGAATACAATAGAATACAATAGAATAGAATAGAATAGAATAGAATAGAATAGAATAGAATAGAATAGAATAGAATACAAATCAGTGGGTGGGGCAGTCAGGACCCATTTGTAAATCATACTCCTCTCTTTCCACTGAAGGACGGGAGTCACAGGGAGGCTGGCCTGGAGGGCGCCACGTAATGGCTGGTTGGGGCTAGTATTCCCTCTCATCCACAGTTGATCAGGGCCTTCTAACCCCCAAGCTTCCTGTCATGGGCACCACCCTCCAGCCTGACCTGAGATTCTGAAGCCATTTCGGTTCCCAAAAGGAACCTGTGGGGAAACCTTCCTCCAAAATCTCCTGGGCAGAGTGAATGACCCTGTTCCTCTGATTAAAAAATCCCAGAGAGGGTGACTTAAAAGGGGACCCATTTGGGGACCCAGGAGACTAAATTACTGAATAACTTTGGGACAGTCCCTTGGTTTTCTGCATCCAGAAAAAACCAGTCCCCCATTTTATAGACGAGAAAACTGAGGCTCAGGGGGACGGAAGCAGGGTTTTGTGGAGGGCTCACTATGGGCCCAGCATGTGCCGTCACAGTGTGGGTGGGCAGATGAAATGAGATACATACAACCTTGATCCTCTGAGTGTGGTCCCCAAGCCACAGGCATCACTGGGGAGCTGCTTAGAAATGCAGATCCAGGCCCCGCCCCAGAACTACTGAATCAGAATCTGCATTTTAACAAGACCCGCCCCTCAGTGATTTGTGTGCTCTTAAAGTCTGAGAAGCACTAAGGTATAAAAATGTGGGCACACAGCTTAATAAATGGTGGCTATTTTTTCAATTTGCATGATGATCCTATGAGTTGAGCTCTGTTGTCCCCCTTTTACAGATGGGGCTGGGAGGCTTAGAGAAGCTAAATGTCTTATCCAAGGTCACCAGGCTCAGAGAGGTGGCAGGGCCCAGATTCGAACCCTACTTTACTTCCCCCAATGCCCCAGCTCCTGGGAGCCACGGATAGCACATTCACCACGTAGGGGTACTTTATTCGGCCCACACAACAGGTCACATAAAGTGCAGGTTTCCACTCTCCCTTGAGAAGTCAGAAGGCCTGGCCTCACTGGCCTGCAGAGTACGGGCAGGCTGGGACAGGAGCCGCTGTGCCTTTTCCAGTAGCCCCACAGCCCACAGCCTTCCTGCTGCCCCACTGACCCCGCCTGGCCGCAGAGCCGTGAGGTCCCAGCCCGAGTCCCCTCTGGCATTCTCTAACTGGCAGTGAGTACCATCCTAATACCTGGCAGACCTAGACTTGGGTTCCTTCCCAGGGGTGGGGTGTGCAGGGTGGGGCTGGGGCACCCCATGATGCTGGGCTCTGCTCCGGCAGGCCTCTTCGTGTACCCACTAGACGAGTACACCACGGTGATTGGCTTTGAGGCAGTCATTGCTGACCGGGTCGTAACGGTACAGATCAAGGACAAAGCCAAGATGGAGAGTGGCCACTTCAATGCCACCCACCTTCGAGCCACAACTGTCACAGGTAAGGAGGCCAGAAGGGCTGTGGCAGAGCCTGGGGCAGAGTCTAAGGCAGACTGAAAGGACAGCAATAGGATAGAGTAGAAAGAGCACTAAACTAGGAGTCAGGAACCCTGTGTGCCTTTGGGCCAATGATCAACCTCTCTGAACCTCACCTTACTGTCTGTAAAATAGAGGTACTCTCTCCTGTTCTCATCTTGAAAGCACGGTGAGGATCAGAAGATGCAACAGAAGGGTTTTATTTATTTTTTTATTAATTTATTTTTGTTACAGATGTTTCTCCTTTTTTCCCCATTGACACCCTCCTCCCCAACCCCCCACCCTGTCCCCAGCTTTGTTGTCCATGTCCATCAGTTATGCATACATGCGCATAAGTTCTGTGGTTTATCTCTTCCCTCCCCCCCACCCCCTCTTCTGAGGGTTGTCAGTCTGTACCCTACTTCCACATCTCTGGGTCTACCCTGTTCCCTAGACTGTTATGTTTATTATATTCCACAAATGAGTGAGATCATGTGATATTTGTCTTTCTCTGCTTGGCTTGTTTCACTTAGGATAATACTCTCCAGGTCCCTCCATGTCGTCTCAAAGGATAAGAGATCTTTCTTTCTTACAGCTGCATAGTACTCCATTGTGTATATGTGCCACAGCTTTTTTAACCATTCGTCCACTGATGGACACTTGGGCTGTTTCCAGATCTTAGCTATTGTAAATAGTGCTGCTATGAACACGGGGGTACATATATTCTTTCTGATTGGTGTTTCAGGTTTCTTAGGGTATATTCCTAGAAGTGGGATCACTGGATCAAATGGCAATTCAATTTTTAATTTTTTGAGGTAACACCATAGTGTTTTCCACAGTGGCTGCACCAGTCTGCATTCCCACCAGCAGTGTCCTAGAGTCCCCTTTTCTCCACACCCTCGCCAACACTTGTTGTTTGATGATTTGTTGATGGTGGCCATTCTGACAGGTGTGAGGTGATACCTCATTGTTGTTTTAATTTTCATCTCTCTGATGATTAGTGATGTTGAGCATATCTTCATATGTCTCTTAGCCATTTGTATGTCCTGTTTGGAGAGGTGTCTATTTAGTTCCTCTGCCCATTTTTTAATTGGGTTCTTTGTCTTCCTTTTGTTGAGTTGTATGAGCACTCTATATATTTTGGAGATTAACCCCTTATCTGATGTATCATTGGCAATTATGCTCTCCCATATAGTGGGTTCCCTTTCCGTTTTGATGGTTGTTTCTTTTGCTGTGCAGAAGCTTTTGAGTTTGATGTAGTCCCATGTGTTCATTTTTTCCTTTGTTTCTGTTGCCTTAGGTGATGTATCAGTGAAGATTCTGCTGCGTATAATGTCCGAAATTTTGTTGCCTACATTTTCTTCCAGGATTTTTATGGATTCACAAGTCACATTTAGGTCTTTTACCCATTTTGAGTTTATTCTTGTGTGTGGTGTAACTTGATGGTCTAGTTTCATTTTTTTGCATGTAGCTGTCCAATTTTCCCAACACCATTTATTAAAGAGTCTGTCTTTGCTCCATTGTATGCTCTTGCCTCCTTTGTCAAATATTAATTGAGCATAATGTCTTGGGTCAAATTCCGGATTCTCTGTTCTGTTCCACTGGTCTATATGCCTGTTCTTGTGCCAGTACCAGGCTGTTTTGATTATAGTAGCTTTGTAGTATAACCTGATATCCGGTATTGTGATCCCACCTACTTTGTCCTTCTTTTTCAAGATCGCTGTGGCTATTCGGGGTCTTTTTTGGTTCCATATGAACTTTTGGAGTGTTTGTTCTAGTTCTGTGAAAGATGTCACTGGTATTTTATGGGGATTGCATTGAATCTATAGATTGCTTTGGGTAATATGGACATTTTAATGATGTTAATTCTTCCAATCCATGAACAAGGTATGTGCTTCCACTTTTTTATATCTTCCTCTATTTCTTTTTTCAATGTCCTGTAGTTTTCTGCAAATAGGTCCTTTACTTCTTTGGTTAAGTTTATTCCTAGGTATCTTAATTTTTTTGCCGCGATGGTAAATGGGATTGTTTTTTTAGTTTCTCTTTCTGTGAGTTCATCATTGGTGTATAAGAATGCCGTCGATTTCTTGACATTAATTTTGTATCCTGCTACTTTGCCAAATTCATTTATTAAGTCTAGTAGATTTTTGATGGAGTCTTTAGGGTTTTCTATGTATAATATCATGTCATCTGCGAATAATGACAGTTTCACTTCCTCCTTTCCAATTTGGATTCCTTTTATTTTTTCTTCACGTCTGATTGCTGTGGCTAAGACTTCCAGTACTATGTTAAATAAGAGTAGAGAAAGTGGGCATCCCTGTCTTGTTCCTGTTCTTAAGGGAAATGTTTTTAGTTTTTGCCCATTGAGTATGATGTTGGCTGTAGGTCTTTCAAATACGGTCTTTATTATATCAAGATATGATCCCTCTATTCCCAAATTGCTGAGCGTTTTTATCAGAAATGGGTGCTGGATTTTGTCGAATGCTTTTTCAGCGTCTATTGATATGATCATGTGGTTTTTATCTTTCATTTTGTTTATGTAACAGAAGGGTTTTAAAGGTATCCGATCTGTACAGAACAGAATAGATGTTGTTTAAGTTCAGAGCTTATAGAATGAGTCACACCCAGGTCTGACTCCCTATTCTGGTGCTTGCAAGTGGTGTGAGCTTGGATAAGAAATTAAAATTATACATAAAATGAAGCTAATAATTATACACACCCAAAGCTCAACAGAGAGCATGTATACTGAGCACTCATCACAGTGCCTGGTACAGACTAACTACTAAAATTGTGGCTACTCGTGCCTGCTATTGAGGATTCTGAGGCTCAGAGAGGGTGAGTGACTGGCCCAAGGTCACACAGCATGTTCGTGGCAGAGCCAGGACTTGAATCCAGACCAAGTATTAAATTATGTAAGAGATTCTTACCATTGGATCTATGATTGAAGTGATGTTTGTTCATCTGATTACTAAGACATTCAAGAATATTTTGATGGGCACCATGTATAAGACGAAAAGCTGCCCTCAAGCTGTTAGGACCACTCACAGCCTGGAAGAATAACTGAGATGTACCCAGAAATAACCAAAGAGCAGCTGGAAAGTGGCCAAAAGAGGTCTGGACAATGTCAGAGGAGGGAAAGAGGGCACAGACGGGGGGCCAGGGGAGTATTTATGGATGGATGGGTAAGACTAGCTAAGGACGGATGGGGGCATGGGCCTTTCAGATAAAAGGACAGAGCAAGAGCAAAAGCATAGGCCCCAAGGGGGAAGGGGGTGCTTGATTGCGATTCTTGTGGGGATGTGGAATTGCGGATGGAGATGTGACCCTCTGTTGGGGTTCTGTGGGTCCAAGTCACCCGATCCAGCAGGGTACATGTCAACAGGCCTGGCATCAGACCCATGCAGGTCCAGATCCTGGTTCAACATCTTAGTTATTTGCTGAGGCATTTGGCCAAGTCACACCCCTGTGCTGAGCCTGTTTTCCCGTCAGCAAAATGGGCTCCTCAGACCCACCGCACAGCAAGCTTAGAGGGGACTAGAGATAATATGTGGCCGCTGCTGACTCCAGGCCTGGCACTTAGGAAACATTCTGCGAGGGGGGGTTTCCGCCATCCCTCCTTCCTGCACACTGGGAAAGGTGGTTTTGGATGAAGATCTGGAGCGAATCCTATTCGTGGTCAACCTGGGGACCATCGCCCCGATGGAGAACGTCAAGGTCTTCATCAGCACCTCCTCGGAGCTCCCGACGCTGCCCAGCGGGGCTGTGCGGGTCCTGCTGCCTGCTGTCTGCGCCCCGACCATCCCCCAGTTCTGTACAGAGAGCGCTGGCCCCTCCAACCAACAGGCCCAAGGGTAAGGAGCCCCTGCCCGGACAAGGGGACAAGGGTCGGCGTCTCAGGTGGGCAGCGAGGAGTATGTGGGTGGTCAGGGTGTGCAGGGCGGTGGAGATAGAGTCAAAGGTGAGGCTCAGAGCTAGAGGCCACCACCTGAACAATTGCTCCTCCCTGGCCCACCTTGAGAGCACTTGGAATCTCCCTGAAATGCCTTGGAATGGCACTGGCCAGGAGTTCTGGAATTGGGACAGCTTGGAATTCGAATTCCCAGGCTTTACTCTTTAATGCACTTAAGACACTGAGTTGAGTGTTAGGGATCCAAAATCATCATGGTCCCTGCCTTCTTAGAACTTGGTGGGAGAGGCCACTATCCAGTTAGTAATATCACTAATGTGGAGTCATCTGTGTACTTGCATGCATAATTAATTATGTGAGAAGTATGTGTAGAAGGAGTGATTCACTGGGCTAAGAGTATAAAAGAGGGACCTAACCTGGGGTCCTGGGGCCAGGCCAGGCCTCTCTGAAGAGTGATATTTCAGCTGAGAGCTGAGTGATGAGGGGGATGTAGGCACAGAAAGGAGCATTCCTGTACTTGAGAACAGCAGAAGCAAAGGCCCTGAGGCAGCAGGCTAGGATAGCTACAGCAGGTGGGCAAGTGAAGGAGAGAGGTCAGAGGGCTGGTGCGGAGTCAGATCACGTAGGACCTTGTTGCCACAACAGAGAAGCTGGAGACACAGCCAGCTCAGCCCAGGGAACACCAGCTTGTATGTTACCTTTGTAAGTACTGCCATAGGCACCGAGCCTCTGCATTTGAGGGGCAGGACCTGGCAGAGCTGGGGACATGCACGACTTTGGCAGATGAAGGAACAAGAGGCCCGGGGTGGGGGGGGGGGCTGATGCCCCTCAGGTGGCCCCAGTAAGCTCATTCCTGCCAACCCAGCAGGTAGTTAGTAGGGGTGCTCATGGGAGAGGCCTGCAGCAAATCCCCAAGGATGAGGAGAGGAGGAGGCGTGTTCAGTGCTGGTGAAAGTGGAACTGGGGACAGCCACCATGCACAGCAATCTTGCAATACTCAGTCATGCCCTCTGACCCAGGGGTCCCAGAGGAATCCTTTCATAAGTTCGAAAAGGGGACACGGACGAGGATCTTCGTGGTGGTACCCGTGGACACGGGGGGTGAACAAATAAGTACAATATAAAATACCTACACAATATAGCAGGTGCCCCCAATGTGTATGACAGGGACCATGTGGCAGCAAAGACTTTGCTATACAGACTTGGACAGAGCTTAGAAAAACAGTGTCGAGTGAAAATAAAGGGAAGTCATGAATGAGATTCATAATAGAAGGTAATCTCTTCCACTTAAAATGCATTCACAACCAAATGCCACCGTGGATGTGTGCATATTAAGGACATACATCAAAGACCTCAGAGGGTGTGCCCTTGGGGAGGGGAGGGAGGGACCAGGAGGGACACAGGAAGAGAGCCAGAAACTGGAGCGCTCAGCAAGGGACGCTTTGCCAAGCTCTTTCCAAAAACACCTGTGTCGTTATTATCCCCATTTAATGGATGGGAAAACCAAGGCTTATGGGAGGGCCCCCAGCCCCCAGAGACAGAGCAGGGATTCGAGAAGTGGTATGAGCTAGTCAGACAGGAGCCAGACAGACCGGGCGAGGGTGCACGCTTGCCCAGTCCTGGCTGCGGGAACTTTGGCTACTTGCCTGCTCTTGCAGAGCCTCGCTTTCCCACGCGGGAGATGGGGGAGACGGGGGCCTGTTGCTTTTTCCTGGGGGTTCAACGTGCACTAATGCTGTGGAGTGTGGAGCTGGCCCCTGGCCCAGCCCTGCGAGGTGGCGGTGCGTATGTCTGCACCCAGGCTCTCCCTGGGGTCAGGTTGAATGGTTGAATGGGCTGGGCTGCAGGGGTGCCAGGACTGCCCGAGACTCACCATCCTCTCACGCTGCACCCCCTTCCACCTTGGTCCTGGCCGTCGTCCTCCTCCTCCTCCCGTCCCCTTCCCAGCAGAGACAGGCATTGCTTCGGCACCGACGCCGGGGCCCTGGACTCCTGGAACAAGCTGTGCCTGGCAACTCTCCTGGACACTGACGTGTCCAACCCCATGGAGTACGAGTTCAACTTCCAGCTGGAGATCCGTGGGCCCTGCCTGCTCGCAGGTGAGCGGCTCTGCCCAGACCCAGATAGGCGCCAGAAAGACTCGAGGCCCCGGGTGGAGAGGGCTTCGGGCCCCAAGCTGCCAGGGATGGAGAGGAAGGGGAGGTAGGGAAGGTGACAGGCCCAGATGGAGGACATCCTGAAGTACACTGAGCTCTGTGGATCCCTATTCCCTGCTCTCCAACGTGTGGCCCAAAGATGAACCCCTCCCAAGGACAGGTTTCAAAGCTGTCCCCGCCTCCACCCCAAGGCTCCCGTGGTTCTTGGTCTTCTCCTAGAGGTGGCAGCCGTGTAGCTGCTCACCCTGCGCAGCGGAATCCCCGGGGGACCTTCCGGGGTCCTGCACCCGCTCCCACCCCAGAGCTTCCAGTGCCCTTGGTCCGGGGTATGTCTTGGGTATTGGATAGTTAAAAGATTCCAGGTGATTCTAACATGCAGCCAGAGATGGGAGCCGTCGTCCTGATGGTTGCCCTCTCCAACCCACTCAAGGTTTGAAAAGGATGTGGTTTCTGGTCAAGAGTGTTTTGTCGGAGCAGCATGACATTCCAGCCTAAGAGGCGTTTATGAAGTGTCCACCAGGGGAGTTTTGAGCATTTTCTCTCTTTATGAGCCTCTGTGGGGAAGCAGTTCCTTTGACTCCTCCCGCCATGGATCCCCATTTTGCAGATGGGGAAACTGAGGAGACCTGTCCATGGTTACACAGTAGGTCAGGAGCCCTGAAGGGGCTGGAGTGTCATCTCTGGCTTGCATCTCAGTGTCGCCCACCAAGCCCTGAGCCTGTCCTGCCTTTCTGTGCCACTCAGGGGTAGAGAGTCCCACCCACGAGATTCGAGCCGACGCTGCCCCGTCCGCGCCCTCCGCCAAGAGCATAATTATCACCTTGGCCAACAGGCACACCTTCGACCGGCCCGTGGAGATCCTCATCCACCCCAGCGGTACTGTGCCCCAGGAGGGACCCCTGGGATGCCTGCGGGAGGGAGGAGGTGTGGCCCCGTGGGGCACAGACAGGTGCCCCCCCAGTGGTCAGCCAGGGAAAGGGTAGGGGTGCGTGGCGGAGGAGAGGAGACCAGCCTCCTAGGAAATTTGGCTCAAGCTGGTGGAGTTGAGTGTCTCCTGCCCCGGTTCTAGCTCCAGAGGCTCTGGGATTCTTCCACCCACTCACTGGGACACTTTGTCCCCAGGCCAGCTGAGCAGAGGACCTTTGAAACCCAAGCTCAGTGAGGCCCTGGCAGCTCTGAACCCTCAGGGAATAGCTCTTTTGTCTCTTTAAGAATTCACAGAATGTCAGGACCTGAAAAGATCGGAGCACCCAGTCCCACTCCCATTTTACAGATGGATAAACTGAGGCCCAGAGAGGGACAGTGGGTCAGCCATGGCCACTAGGCACGTCTGCCTTGTAGCTAAGGAGTCTTTCCGTGGCCCCACACTGCTTCGGGCAGCCAGGGCTTCTGCACCCCTCTTCCTGTGAGGAGTCCTCCCCACTGTGGGGATCCCGCCCCTAAACCAAGCTCCGCCCCCCACTGGCATGACCCTCACACTTGGACAGGTGCCAAGAGTTGCTCTTCTCCCTGCAGAGCCCCACATGCCACATGTCCTGATGGAGAAAGGGGACATGACCGCAGGCGAATTTGAGCAGCACCTGAAGGGAAGGACAGATTTCATCAAAGGGACGAAGAAGGACGGCAGTGCGGAGCGGAAGGTGAGGGTGCTCAGGGAGAGTCGGGGATGGCAGAACTGGCTTGGCACTGGGGACGCGGTCTTCACTGGACCAATGAGGAGACTGAGCCTGGGGGGCGGGTGACTTACCCGAGCTCACACAGCAAGCTGCTGGCAGATCCTCGTCTCTGTCTCCCTGGGTGGGCTGGGGCAGGCGGGCAGAGGCGGATGGACTCACGTGAACAGCGAGGGCAGAGCAGGGAAGCCAGACACTGACCCTCCCCTCCGCCACCCTCCTCTCTGCCATCCTCCCCTCTGCCATCTTCCCCTCTGCCACCCTCTCCTCCAGAAGCAGAAGGATAAGAGGCCCTCAGCAGAGGGACCAGATGGGGAAGAAACGATAGGAGGCTGAGCCGACAGCTACAGATTGTACCAGACCTGCTCTGGCCAGGTTGGCTCAGCGGTTAGAGCATCAGCCCGTAGACCAAAGGGTTGCGGGTTCAGTTCCCAGTCAAGGGCACATACTTGGGTTGCAGGTTCGATCCCCGGCCTGGTCAGGGTCATGCAGGAGGCAACCAATAGATGTGTCTCCCTCCCTCCCTTCCACTCTATCTAAAAACCAATGGAAAAATATCCTCCGGTGAGGAGTAACAGCAACAACACAACTGTGCCAGCCCAGCAGCCCAGCAGTCCCTCTCCTGTTCACGACCTGCACGCCAAGCTGGCTCCTGAATGCCAGGACAGGTTTAAGGAGGATGACCCACTTCTTTTGATTGTCTCCCCTTCTTGGATGAGAAAACTGAGGTTTAGCACCCCAAAATAACTGGCGACCCGGGGAAAGGAGATGACCTCGCTCTTGGGAGTTGGCTTTGGCGGACGGAAGCTGAGCACTCAGACTCGATGGCGGGGCAGTGTGGGTTTCGGAGCCTCCCCTTTCCTGGTGGCCTGGCTGGCAGAAGTTGTAGCAGCTGAGGAGTGTGCAGGGATGCAGGGACACGTAGACAGCTTACTGCTCGCCCCGATTGTTAGAGATCCCCCTGGAAGCCCCTGTGTGGTGGGGGGCCAGGAGGATGGCAAAGGGAAGGTGTAGATGGCTCAATGCCCATCATCACCACGTTAGAGCCCCCACTGGAAATGCCTGCTCTCCCAGAGGTGCCCCTCCCCCAGCTGAGTCCGTTGGGAGAGGAGGCTGAGCCAGGTTCTCAGAGTGGGGGTGGCAAAGCCGGTTGTGCTACTGAGCTCTACAGCATGTGGACAGTGTCAGGGGTGGGGGCAGCAATGGGCCTCCCAGGCTGAGGTCCCCTGCCTACCAAGCCATAAATCAATTAGCTCTGGGACCACTGAAGCAAATGAGAATTAATTTGCCACCTTAGGTTGGTTATGCAAATACCTTGTATTCTCCTGAGCTCCAGGGATGACAGCGATCAGCCTGAAGCTGCTAAGAAGTGATGAGTTTATTGTAATGAGATAATGGCAGCTTGAGGAGCCATTAGAGAATCCTGAGCCAGGGCCTCCTCTCTGAGAGGCAAACATCAGGAGAGCTCTTCTCCCTGGCAGATGTGGCTGTCACTGCCCTGGGCTCTGTCATCAAAAGAGCCAGGCTGGGCAGTGGCTCTAGGCAAAGGGGCTCCATGAGGGAGGGAGAGCGTGATCTTTCTCCAGGGAAGGAGGCGGGCATCCAGAGGGCGAACGTCAATCAGAAAGAGTGGGTGGAACAAGCTGTCAAAACTGTCATTTAGCAAAGAGGGAGCAAATGACACAGAGAAAGACACCATGTAGAAGACATGACGATGCAGTGAGAAGCAGAGACAGAGACTGAAAAAAAAAAGAAAAACACACATGAACACACAGGTCGGTGGCAGATGGACCCACACAGATTCATTCTCTCGTTTATTCATTCAACAAACACTACGTGCCCAGTAGATGTCAGGCTCTGTTCCAGGCACTGGGGAGGCCACACTGCAAATGACACATCCTTGTCCTCGTGGAGCTTATGTTTGAGCACAGGGAGACAGACAAGAAGTAAACAAATGAGCAGGGTCCGTTGGGAGAGGGCTGGGGTGATGCCGTGATGAGTGACGAGCACTGGCCGCTGCTTAGCCAGGTGTCTAGAAAAAACTTGCCCGAGAATGAGACCTGGTGGATGGTGAAGAAGCAGAATAATGGTGACATGTTTGGGAAACAGAAAGGCAGCCGGTGTGGGGGAAATGTAGGGAGCAGAGCGGGCAAAGATGAGGTGGACAGGCAGGCAAGGGTCAGGCCCAGCGGCTTCATGAGCCACGGCGCAAGGTACGAGGGGAAGTCATTGCTTACGCAAGACAATGCCAAGAATGACTGTGCTGCCTGCTCTCTGGAGAACGGACCGGGGGAAGCAAAAGTGGAGGAAAGAGGTGAGAAAGAGGCTATTGCATAGGCCCAGGCAAGAGAGATAGTGTCCTGAACTTGGGTGGTGGCTCTGGAGACAGAAAAGGGGACAAGTGTAGGATGCATTTAAGCTGCAGAAGGGGCAATCCTTTGCTGAAGGAGTGGATGCGTGGGGTGAGAAAAACACAGGAAGCAACGACAATTCCTCCGTCTTTGGTTTGAACACCATGGTGGGGGATAATGTCATCTACTGAGCTGGGGAAGGGATTCAAACAGACAGAAACTGGAAGACAGACACAAAGAGACATGTCCACCCAGAGACGGCCAGATAAAGAGACAGGAAGAGGGAATGTCGGGATGGATGGAGAGGGAGGAAATGAGATTGATACAAGTGAGTGGGAGAGTCAAGGAGGAGGGCTCAGCATGTCAGCCAAGAGAACACATGAAAAGGCAAAGATCTACGGCACCGTTCTTCCTTTGTTTACTGAGCCCGCCTCTGCACCAGGCTCTATGTTAAGGCCTCGAGATGCAGAAGAAACTCAGGCATGACCTACCTTCAAGTAACACACACGCTAGAGGGGAGGCAGAGATCTAAGCAAAAAGTTGCAGTGTGAGAAATGCCTGGGCCCCATGACAGCCAGCGGCAGTGATGATGGCTACTGCTCGGGGACAGTGACTCTGCCGGACAGCAGGCTTCACAAGCATTGCGTTTATTCCGTACAACTCAGAAGACATTTACTCTTGTCCTTATTTCATAGACAAGGAAACTAAGTAACTGAGTCCACATGGAAGATGGGGGCAGGTTTTCCCAAAAGGTAAAATTTGAAGAATGAGTAGGAACTTATCAGGGGGAGAGAGTCAGTCAACCAGGGAAACCAAGGTCACAGCCATGATAAGCCTGAGAGTAGCTCATACACTGAGTGTGAAAGAGAAAGAAACTGATATTCACCCGAAGACCTGCACATGTGCCAGGGCTTCCTGTCTGTGTCCCACCCTGAGGTGGGAACATTGTTTGCCTCGTTTTTACAAATGAAGAAACAGGCCCGGAGGAGGGACTTGTTCAAGATCACACAGCTGGACGGTGACAGGACTGGGATTCGAACCCAGGTCTTCTGCCTCCTAAGTCCATGCTTGCTGTTGCAACCTGTGAAAGTCTAGCAAACAGAGGAGCCAGGTACAGTTGCCCTGGAAGTCTCTCATGCAGAGTAGGGTGGGATCTTGACAGTACTTGGAGAGTTATGGGAGACCATGTGAACAGCGCTGGACCCCTGGAAAACCCAAGTGAGAGTTTTTCTTTCTCCTCCAGACAGAAATCATCCGGAAACGCCTCCACAAAGACATTCCCCACCATTCTGTCATCATGCTCAACTTCTGTCCTGACCTCCAGTCAGTCCAGCCGAACCTGAGAAAGACCCATGGCGAGTTTATCTTCCTCATCGACAGGAGCAGCAGCATGAGTGGGACCAACATCCACCGGGTCAAGGTACCTGCTAGAGGACCCCTCCCCCAGGCTCTAGTGCCCCACACCTGCTTCATCAGCACTCTCAGTTCCGAGAAGCCCCCCTCCCACTTCTGAACCACTCTCCATGACTAAAAGGAACAACTTTTAAAAATCAGTTTGAGTCCAGCCAGTGTGGCTCAGTGGTTGAGCATCAACCCATGCACCAAGAGGTCACCTGTTCGATTCCTGGTCAGGGTACATGCCCAGGTTGTGGGCCCGATCCCCAGTGGGGGGCATGCAGGAGGCAGCCAATCGATGTTCTCTCTCATCGATGTTTCTATCTCTCTCTAAAAAATCAATAAAGGAAAAGAAAAAAAAATTTTTTTTAATCAGTTTGAACAGAGACACCCAAACTCAATGTGCTCCCAAAATAAAACCCTGAAGTGGTGGGAGCAGAGGTAGAACTATTGTCCATTTATAAGGGATGAAGGTATCAACATCTTTCCTTGACATCCTACAACTTCTGTTGAATGTCTGCTCAAGCTAAAACACCTCAGTAGGTACTGAGTGGAGAGGGGTACAGCTGGGTGTTGAATCCAGACAGCAATCCTATGAGGTTAGTCCTGTTGCCACCATTTTCCAAAGGGAAATTCTCATCCTGAGAGTTTCAGCAACCTACCCAAGGTCACACGGCTAGTATGGTCTAAGACTAAACCCATGTCTGTCTGACTGTCCCTATGATCTGACATCAGAGACTCACTGGACTTGGCCCCTGCCATCAAGGAATGTGTAGAATCCAGTAGAAAGGATTTGGTTCATCTTTTTTTTTTTTTTTGAAATGCCTAATATGTGCAAAATTCTGTGCTTGGCCATCTGGAAAGACAGCAGGATGTAAACTCAGTTCCTGCCCTCAAGGAACTCACAGTCGCGAGGGGCACAGACCTGCTAACCAGTCCTGCCTGGAGCATGGCCTCCCTCCTGTGAAGAGCTCTGATGAATGCAGAGACAGTAATAAACCTCCCCCAAACATCCGGAAGCATTGCCTCTCCCTCAGGAGATTATCCGCCACAATTTTGGCATTATCTAATGTTCTCTTGTATTTTTAGTTGTGCAGATGTCTGTCTCCTCCTCTGGAGTTAGGAACTCATTGAGGGAAAGAACCAGATCTTTCTTCATCTATCTCTCCCCATGGGGCCTCGCTCTATGTTTAGGCATAAAAAGCCCTCAGTAGGGGTTCATTGAACTGGGCTCAGGAGAACAAGGGATGAGGGAACAGGATGGGAGAGGGCTCTGTTGCCACCTGAAATGTCACTCCTTCCCCAGTTTGTGCCTGGAGCAAACTCTTGTTTCCGGGGCAACCGGATAAATGATGGGGGAGGGGAGGGGAGAAGCTAGGTGGGATTTGTGATAACAGCTAACTCTTCAGTCTTGCTATGACTGGATTTTGTCTTGAAACATGAGAGAGCAATCATATATGGGACCCAAGTTCCTGTTTGAGGCCTCTTGACACTGGGATGTAGGATTGGTTGGTACCTTCTCCCCATCCCTGCCCACCATCAAAAACAAATATTGGGGTGGGGAGCTGTCCACAGTGCTGGAGTGCTGAAGCACGGTCCAGTGCCCATGTGTATTCGTTCCACAGCTGTACCAATCTGTGAGATGTCTCCACAGTTATTCTAAGTATCACAGGATCCTTAAACATCCCTTAGAGAGCAGTTGATCCATTTTCCTTGCCTGTTTTCAGGTAAGAAAACTGAGTCACCAAGAAGCTGTTTCTCCCAACGTCACTGTGAGTGAGGGAGCCTAAGCCTTCCATACCCTGGTTCAGTGCTCATTTCCTTACATTGCTGATATGGAATTATACCTACTTGTCCTCCAAGAAAAGCTCTCTTTTTTGATGTCATTTCTGCTGCATGGCGTAGTGAAGAGAAATACCTGGGTTCCAGGATCAATTCTGTCACTGACTTGCTATGTGGCTTTGGATAAATTGATTCTCAACTCTGGGCTTCATTTATACTTTATGTAAACTGAGAAGGAAGAATTAATACAGGAACGGCAAACATATGTCTGTCAGACATCCCTCTGTTCCCCTCTCCCAAGCCCAGACAAACATCAGTAGTTGACTATGACATTATTTTCACTGAGTCTGGACTCAGTCTTCTCATCTTGGTGTTCCAGGCCATCAGTACCAGTTGCATGGAATTGGTTCATGAGTGGAAATCCATTTCCTGAGCCAAAGACCTTTCCAATCTTGACACTCCAGAATTCTCTGATGACAACTTCCTCCAGGGCTCCTCTCAGTCGCTTTCCCCTGGAATCTTCCTTGCCCACTTTTACAGTTCAGCTCACTGACCTCAAGGTTATCATTTCACAGATGGCTTTGCATTGGCACAATCCATTCTGCTACACATGCCCCCTTTTTTTAAAAAGGCACAGAAATTGCTCAGGCCACACACTGCTTTCCCCACTGACAATGAGGCCATTGGGGGGTTGCTTGCATCATTAATTGTGGCCCATTAGGTTGAAGTTTTAGGAAAAACTGGGCTTAGGGAGGTAGGAGAGAATACAAATCCAAACAGCCATGCCGAAGGGGAAAGTTCAACCAATTTAATTTCCTGCAGCTGGTCCCATTCTTCAGCTGCCACTTGCTGCCAAAAACATGGCTTTGAAAATTCTAATAGGTGTGAGCAGAGACAATCTGTATGGATCAGCGGCGTCTCCCACAAGCAGGAATATACATTAGAAGCTAATGAAAAAATAAGCAGATACGGACTTCTTTCATAGAGAAGCAAAATGTATTGACACAGGCAACAAAGAGGACATTAATGTTAATGTTTAATGTTAGTGTTGACAGAGGGGGTGGGAGAGGGCTGCAGGTCCTTATGTGCGGAAGATGCCAGAATCCATTTACAGCTGTTTGCTTCTAGAGTCTGGAGCGGAACAGTTTGTTTCCCTGAAGCCATGCTGAGATCCTTGGACTGCCATCAATAAACTATATGGGGATGAGGGAGAGCACCCCCCACCACCACCACCACCACCCAGTCTTGAGTTCTGTGCCAAGGCAGAGCCAATATGATTAAAGATCTTGGAGCTATGTGTTATTTTTAAAAAGCTTCACCTTTTGTAAAAGAATTTTTAACTTTAAATGGATTTTTAGAGAGAAGAAGGGGAAAGGAGAGAGAGAGAGAAACATCCATGTGAGCGAAACATTGATCAGCTGCCTCCTGCATGCCCCTTACCGGAGATTGAGCCCACAACCCAGGCATGTGCCCTGACCAGGAATGGATCCAACAACCCTTTGATGTACAAGATGATGCCCAACCAACTGAGCCACACAGGCCAGGGCTCAGAGCTATGTTTTGAAAGCCTCAGTCCTATTCTTAGATTTTGTGATCCATCACAATTCCTTAACCCTCTGATCCTCAGTTTCCTTATCTGTAAAATAAAGGTATTAATATTAATATGTAGCTCATTGGGTAGATAACAATAACCATTTACTGACTGTTTACTATGGGCCAGGCTGAGGCTCAGAGGAGTGACATAATTAGCCCAAGGTCAAGTTAGCAATGGTAAAGGTAAGATTGAAACCCAGATATGTTTGACATCAAAGTGAACTTCTTAACCACTCTTATAGAGATTAAATGAGATAGTTAATATGACGTGTTTAACACAGTGTTTGACATATAGTAATTGCTTGATATTTATCATTGCATCTATCATCATCAGTATCATCATTTTCCCTCCTGTCATCTCCTCCACTTTTCTTCTTTGTCACTATTTTTTCCAATATACCTTTATCAGGGTCTCCTGGTGCTGCGTAGTTAAATAGGTTAAGACTATACTGTTCACAGACTTTGGAGGCAAAGTGACACATGTCCAAGTCCTGGCTCCACCATTTCCTATCTGAGTGCTCACCAACAAGCCATTTGCCTGTCTGTGCCTCAGTGTTCTCCTGTATGCAATGGGGTAATATTGTGCCTGCTTCAAGGGTTATTGTGAAGATTATGAGGTAATCCGGGTAAAGTGCCTCCTGATCATTCAACAAAAATGACCTAAAGAGACTGTCCCAAAGTGATCCGTCCCTAGTTAGTGATAATTAGGGTGAATTCTGCTGCAAAAGACCCTGGAAGAAGGCCAGAAGCCTGTCCCACCACCAGAGTGACATGGATTAGCCACATGCCTCCCCTAGACATCAGTTTTGTCTTGGCAGAAAGGAGGGGGTGCTCCATGCTCTCCCTACCTCTCAGGGTCAGCAGGAGGTGAGATGAACTGGCAAGTCATAATAGAATGGCTTTGGAAAGTCAGCCTTGCTACACGGATGAGGGATTTTATGAGATGGCTTCAGTCCAGCCTCAGCTCGGCATCAGCAGATTTCTGGATCTGGGGGGAAAGGGCAATGTTGGGTGCAGACAGGGGTGACAGGTCTTCCTGGAGACAGAGTCTGTGCTGGGACAATAATGCCCATGTGTGGTGGCAGAAGTCATAACTCCTTCCCGAATCCTGAAAATCCCTTTCTTGCTCGCCAGGATGCCATGCTGGTGGCTCTCAAGAGTCTCATGCCAGCCTGCCTCTTCAATGTCATTGGGTTCGGATCCACATTTAAGACCCTCTTCCCTTCCAGTCAGACCTACAACGAGGTAAGGAAGGGCAAGGCTGGGCCCAGGAGGGGGTGGGGAGGAGCAGAGGAAAGGAAGGAAAAGGAAAGAGGAGGCCTGCTCGGAAGCTGCCCCCCATCAAGGACCAGGATGACACCCAGGAGCAAAGAACCAAAGAGCAGCTAACTGTACAGACAGTTTTCCGACATCTCGGCCTCTGACATCCTCCTCTTGCAAATAAAGAATATGTTGGGCAAAGTATGGGTGTGCACAGAGAGGGGTACAGGGAGAGGAAGAAAGAGGGTACATAGCCTAGGCCTGCCGCTCACTGAAGCCTCTGTCTTTAGAGGACAATGGATGCATGCAAGGCTGAGCTAGAGAAGTGCACAGGAAGGGGTAGCGGAGTGAGTAGGTGGGTAAGCGAGCTGAGAACGGGACTCACAAGGCTCAAGCTACAGTTTTAAACAACAGGACTGTGGCCCCAGCAGCGTGTTCAAAATGGCAGCAGCTTACGCAGTTCTAGGAATAGGGAGGGAGGGAGGGAGGGGGAGGGAGGAGGAGGGGGAGGGAGGGGGAGGGAGGAGGAGGGGGAGGGAGGGGGAGGGAGGGAGGAGGGAGGGAGGGGGAGGGGGAGGGAGGAGGGGAGAGGGAGGATAGACTTAGGGGCCACTTTTCAGTTTAAAACAGATTATTGGTTTTTAAAATACAAAAATAATATATGTTGATTATCCCATAATTTTTAACGCTAAATGATCCAAAAGAAAACACTTTAAATCTCTCATAATCACCTCAGTCAAAAAAACAAAAGGAGAAACAATGTTAAGAGCTTAGAATAAGTCCCTCCAGACTTTGTTCTGTGCATTTACACACATTTGCAATAACGATAGGGTTAGGTCTTCGGGAAACAACTTTTCTAACACAACAGCCTATCATGGGCATATTTTCATGCCATTGAGTATAAGTCTGCAGCACAATTCCAATGGCTGCCTAGTATTTCACTCCACAGACAGACTGTGACTTATTTACCTAAACCCCTGCAGCTGGGCGCTGAAGTGGTTTCCATTTTTTTGCTACTTATCATCTTTGTATCAAAGTCTTCACATACATCCTTCATGATGCCCTTGGGATACATTTCTAGTTTGGCTGGTTCAAAAGTACATATACACTTTGACTTTTGACATGGGCCACCACTCCAAGCATGGATGTTGGAAGAACATCTTCCTGAGTCAGAAGCAGAAGGACATCTGATGTCCAGTGAGAATCTGTCCTTGCTGCAGTGACATCCATCCAATGCCAATAATCCTTGGGCAGAAAGGACAATGATAAGTTAATACCGGGAATGGTAGTGTGCCAGGCAGTGGTGGGGGCGTAATTGGGCAGAACCATGCCAAATAAGTGGTCACTATTCTTCCCGTACGTGGGGCAGAGATGAAATCGGGAACATGACTCAACTCTAGTGAGGTTGAACTATTATCCAGGGCAGTGATTTTCAACCCGTGTGCTGCACGAATTTTTAAACCATGCAACGCCTGACTATTTGGTCAGGGGCACTGACCTCTTTGCCCTTAGAATGTCAAACAAAAAAAATGACAACAGCCAACACAACAATAGCCGTCCAGTGTGAATGAATCAAAATTATACCTATTTTTTTGTTGTTAGATCGTCAAAATATATATACTTTTGGTGTGCCACAGAATTTTAGTAACTAGTTTATGTGCCATGGGATGAAAAAAGTTGAACATTGCTGATCTAGGGAAACAAAAGACTCATCCCCCAAGGGGCTCAGCGTCTCCGCACCACATGGTGACCCTGGGAACTGTCTCCCCTGCTTGTGTGCCCTTCTGCAGGACACCTTGGCCATGGCCTGTGATAACATTCAGAGGATGCGGGCTGACATGGGTGGCACCAATGTCCTCTCCCCGCTCAAGTGGGTCATCCGGCAGCCGGTGCACCGAGGCCACCCGCGGCTCCTCTTCGTGATCACGGACGGCGCGGTCAGCAACACCGGGAAGGTGCTGGAGCTGCTGCGAAACCACGCCTTCTCCACCAGGTGGGCCCAGGCTGGAGACCTAGGGCCCGGTTACCCTGGGCTGCCCGGGGCGGGGCGTCCAGGACCCAGGCCACATGGAAAGTGCCAGAAGGAGAGGAAAGAACCCCATCGTGCTTTGCTTCCAGAGCGGTGTGGTTGACTTCAGAGTCTGCCTTTTCCCTTCGTGAGTTCAGGAGGGAGGAGCTGCCCGCCCCTCTGCTCCCGCTGGGCAGCCTAGGTAGGAAAGGCCCCTCCTGCGCTCTGATTCTGAGCTGGGTGGAAGTTACGGGCTGTGTGTGAGCGAATGCCCACTGATGGCCTCTTCCCCGCCCTCTGCCTGAAGCAAGGGCCAGCTGTGAAATAGCTCTCCGGACCACGCACTGTCCCTTTCCCCATCAGCGCACAGAGACGGCAGAGAGGATGGGAAGTGGCAGCCTCTCCTCCCCTGCCCCCAGGTGCTATAGCTTTGGAATCGGACCCAACGTCTGCCACAGGCTGGTGAAGGGGCTGGCAAATGTGTCCAAGGGCAGCGCTGAGTTCCTGCTGGAGGGGGAGCGTCTGCAACCCAAGGTAGGTGGAAGGGCCCCAGTCCCTCTGGTGCTGGCACCTCAGAGGCTGGTCACGCACAGCTCTGGGGCGGAGCTGGGATTTCACCGCGAATGGACTCCACTGGGCCACGCGGCTCCCCAGTGAGAATCAGAAGTGGCCGCCACAAAGCAGGCAACTCAAGAAGCCCAAACAGGACACTCGGTCCTGGTCTCCAGGCACTGGATCACGAGCCATCCATGGCTGAGCAGGATGGGGCTCCTGGAGTCACTGCCTTGATGCATTTGGGGTCATTTCTGGCCACATGCCTGATGGTGACAGATGTGGCTCAGAAGGATCTAAAAGGTCCAGAAATCAAGGGGATTATAGTCTTCTCTCTGTTTCCTGCACACGTGGCACAATAATCCCACCCCTAGAAAACCCGCGTCAGTCCAGGAACCAGACAGAGCTGGAGTTCAGGGTGCAAGCAGTCTATGGGAGGAGGACGTCTGGGAAGGAGAAACGAGGCGGAGACAGAAAGGGATGCTCTCAGTCCAGGATGCACACGCAACCCCTGAGAAAGGACAGGGAGGAAGCGGCTTCGGGCGGGGAGAGCCTCAGACTGCGATGCAGGTCTGCCAAGGTCTCAGCCCGCCACGGGGAGCAACCGTGGCCCATCAGGTACCTGTGTTGGGCTGCAATGCCAGGCACTAGAATCCCTGCCGTGCTCAGTTGTTGCCTGGGGGATTCCAGGGACTGGCGTGGTCTAGGCTCCAAAGCCGGGGCACTGCATCTGGAGACTGGCACCTGACAGTCTCTCTTGAAGGGAGATTTGAGAGTGCACCTCTTTGGCGCCAGCAATCCCCAAATCATTTTTCTCCAGGCTTGCAGTACATTTCAGGAAATGCGCCTACATGATGCCAAACTATGGCTGTCATTCATTGAACCCATATCAAGTGGCAGCTACTTCAAATCCAGTGTCTCCGATGATCCCCCACTGAGAGCTGAGAATTACTAACTCAAGTTAACAAATGGGGAAAATGAGGCCCAGGAAAGCAAATTGACTTGTTCGAGATCACCATCCAGTCCAGGTTTTTGACACAAACTTTCTGTGTGCCCTGGACTCGTCACGACCCTCCTCTGAGTCTTGGATTTTCTCATCTATAAATGCTAAGCTTAGAGAAGATGATGGCCCAAATTTGCTCCAACGCTGACATTCGAGGAGCCTAAGAAGTGGCATGTTCACTGGTGGGCAAGCCACCCCAAGGACTCTTGTCACTTCTTCGCTGCTCACAACCCCACGTGGTCACACCCACCTGGTCTTCGTGCTTTTCCTCTGGACATACCCCTGCTCACACCTTTCCCCAACCTGCGTTTTGATTCTCACAACAGATGGTCAGATCCCTGAAGAAGGCCATGGCCCCCGTCCTGAGCGATGTGACCGTGGAGTGGGTCTTCCCGGAGACCACCGAGGTGCTGGTCTCTCCCGTCAGCACCAGCACCCTCTTCCCTGGAGAGCGGCTGGTGGGATACGGCATCGTGTGTGATGCCTCCTTGTATACCTCCAGTTCCAGATCTGTAAGTATCTTAGAAATGCCAGGGGTCAGGGAGGGGTCCAGAAACATGCCCACCAAGCCATCCTAGCTGGCAAGACTGTTCATGGCAGGAAGGAACGAATTGGATCTGGGTTCACAGCTGTGAGGTGTAGCTGCCAGGCCATGGGCATTCGGTCATGGTAAGTGCGTGGGTAAACACCATCATCTCAGTATGTGGTTCTCCGGATGCCCTGCAGCAGAAGAAGGAGGGGAACGTGGTTCAGATGCAGAGTCCTAGCTCCAGCCTGGGTCCCTGAATTAAAATCTCTGAGGACAAGGCCCAGGAACCTTCATTTCACATGATCTCCCCAAAATGATGTTGATGAACAATTCAGTTCAGAACAACTACACTCGGGTTCCTTTCCCCGGACACTCTGGTCAGGTCATAGCTCCTTAAATGAGTTTGTGTTTTATTTACTTATTTGCACAGACGATTTTCTTCTACGTGGTGGCAGAAGTGGGATAAAGTGGGGGACTGCTCAAAGGGGGTGGAATTTATGCTAACATGTGTGAGATTGCCTGAGAAGCTGTTTCTTCACTCGTCTTCCCTTTTTAGTGAATCTCTGCACTTCCCCTCGAAGGATATATCAACTTGTCTTGTTTAATATGTTTTATTGATTTTTTTAGAGAGAGAGGAAGGGAGAGGGAGAGAGATAGAAACATCCATGAGAGAGAAACATCGATCGGTCGCCTCCTGCATGCCTCCCACTGGGGACCAAGCCCTCAACCCGGGCATGTGCCCTGACCGGGAATTGAACTAGCGACCTCCTGGTCCATGGGTTGATGTTCAACCACTGAGCCACACCGACTGGACTCAACTTGTTTTGTTTTGTTTTTTTTGTTTTATTCTCACCCGAGGACATTTTTCCATTTTTTGTTCAGATAGAGTGGGAGGGAGAGAGAGAGAGAGAGAAATATCGATGTGAAAGGGACACATCGAGTGGCTGCCTCCCGCACGACCCAACCAGGGCCGGGGACAAACTGCAACCGAGGTACATGCCCTTAGCGGGAACCGAACCCGGGTCTCTCTGGACTGCAGGCCGACGCTCTAACTACTGAGCCAAACCAGCCAGGGCCCAACTTGTTTTGTTTTTAAGCAGGAATCACAGACTCAATGCCTAGAGGGTTTGGGCAGATGTAAAATGAGTAAAATCAACTTGCTATAAAAATGAAAGGGGCCAATGCCATGAGGGACAGCAGTTATCTCTGAGTTCACAGAGAGGCACTTCGGAGCGAGGAGTATGGTGAACTGGCAGCTCACGCCCTGTGGGAACTGGGCAGCCCTTGCTCAGCTCTAAGCCACTGTTGCTACGCAGGAACGTGGGATCTGTGCTAAAGGTGTTCCCAATCTTCCAGGAGAAGTTAGAATTTTATGTGGACTTTCCAGATTTTAGAATGCTGTGAAACTGAAGAAGCATGGTCAGTGGTGGTGACGGTGTTTTGGAGAGCGGATGTTATGGTGTGTGCAGACGGTTAGGTTCAGCGGCAGGGAGAATACACCAAACACAATGCTGGCCAAGTCTTGGCACAGTCTAGGCCCTTCCTGGGGATTTGGCCGGCAGCAGGTGCTCAACAGACCACTAGAAGGGACCGTCCATCCATCCTCCTCTCCCTCCCTGGGAGACTGGCAAAGTTTTCTCCTGCTTCTAGCAAGGCTGTTGGGTAAAGGGCACCCTCATACCTTGTCGGTGTAAACAGGACTTGCCCTCCTAGAAAGCAATCTAAAAATAACAACTGAAACTAGAAAGGCATCACTTTTCAACCCACAAATCCCTCCTGAAGATCTAACACAGAGAAATAAAAGTGATATTATGGAGTTATGGCCAAGGATTTATTGTAGCAATTTTTATGATGGCAAAAATACATGGCCATGTCCTGATGTCCCCTCTCTCTCTCAAAATGTTGTTCGATGTTACATGAAGCAGGAAAATGTTGTGAAAGACATGGGTACAGATGATTTCATAGCAAGAATATGAATTTCTCATCAAACTTAATTATTCAGAGGGGGGACAGCAATTTGTACACCTGAACTGCTCAGTTAGGTTTCTAATTTTCTTTTGTAAATTCCAGCATTTCGTATACCTCTCTTTCTTTTTTCCTTTTTCTTTTATTCTTTCTTTCTTTCTTTTAGAGAGAGGAAGAGGGGAGAGAGAGAGAGAGATTTGTTGTTCCATTTACTTATGCATTTGTTGGTTGATTCTTGTGTGTGCCCTGTCCTGGAATCGAACCCACAACCTTTTGGTTTGCAGGACAACGCTCCAACCAACTGAGCCACCTGGTCAGGTTCACATATTTGTTTTGTTTTTTGTTGTTGTTGTTGTTGTTTTCATATATAGCTTTTTTTTTCTTTATTGATTTTAGAGAGAGAGGAAGGGAGAGGGAGAGAGAGATAGAAACATCGATGAGAAAGAACATCAATTGGCCGCCTCCTGCATGCCCCCCACTGGGGATTTGTTTTAATTGAACTGATTTTTTTAAAGTGGTTTTCTGCTCCTTTTTCCCTTTTGTCCTTTGTCCTCTTTCCTGCACCAGGGGATTTATACTTGGGTTGTGCGACCAGGCCTGACTTTCTGTTGAAGGGAGGAAGGTTAACAGCATTTTCTCTTTGTGTTTTTTATATCCTCTGTCATCAACTTTTATCTAGCAATGGGTGACACATTGATTTTTTGACTGATAAAACATTAAATGTAAATATAAATATAGCCACAAAGTGAATGCTTAATAAAATGGGGTGGTAGAATCTCATGCAGTCAAATGTTTAAAAGAATGGTTGACGTGCAGGATATCCGAATGTTTCAAGTGCCAAATCCCAGATACTGCTACATGTAAGAAATATGGACCAGTTTTTGTAAAACAAACATGACTCCCCAAAAGCCTTTATGTCGTATATATGTGTGTGTGTGTGTGTGTGTGTGTGTGTGTGTGTGTTTACGTTACCCCCAAAAGCCTTTATGTTTGTTTTTTGTTTTGTTTTTTATCCTCACTCAAGGATATTTTTCCATTTATCTTCAGATAGAGTGAGAGGGGGAGAGAGAGAGGCAGAGAGAGAAACATTGATGTGAGAGAGATACATTGATTGGCTGCCTCACACACGACCCCGACCAGGGCCAGGGACCAAATCTCAACCGAGGTACATGCCCTTGACTGGCATTGAACCCGAGACTCTTTGGTCTGCAGGCTAACACTCTAACCACTGAGCCAAACTGGCCAGTGTGCCTTTATGCTTTATATATATGTTTATATTATGGAGAATGGAATGAAAGGAAGAGATGGTTCATTCTGTTCATTGTAGTTACCTATTTGGAGACAGAGTGGCATTTAGAATTACATTTTTAAATTTTTTAATAAAGAAGATAATTAAAAATATAAACAATATAAGTGATATGCAGTCATTTCCACTCACCATCTCTTAAACAGAAGTCTGCCTAAATTCCCCAAGCAAGCAAAACACTTTGTTATTATTCCAGTTCTTCCCAGATGGACTCTCCACACTCACACTGCGGCTCAGTGGAGGTCCTTCCTGGCATCTCCCTCACTCCCAGCCCTCTCTTCCCTCCCTCCCTCCCTCCAGGACAAGAGGAGACGGTACAGCATGCTACACTCGCAGGAGTCCGGCAGCTCTGTCTTCTACCACTCCCAGGATGAGGGGCCCGGCTCAGACACTGCAGAGTGTGCCAAAAGCTTGGGGGCACCCTTCAACCTGAAACAGGCCAAAGATGCCCGGTCATCCAGCGGAGAGTCCCCCACCAATCCTGGTAAGTGCTTCTCTCTGTGCCTCCCTCGCTTCTCCAGGAGCCACGATGGCTGCATTTTACTGAGCACTTACTATGTGCTAAGCACTTTGTACAAACAATCTCATTGAAAAGTTAGCAGCTGCAGAGGTGGGCACTATCTGTTTTACAGATGGGGAAACTGAGGCAGGGGGCGTAAGTAACCAGGCTAAGCTCATGGAACTTGAAAGAGGTAGAGCACAGGTAAAGAATCTAGACCTGTCTGCTCCCGAAGACGCTTTGTGGTGTTGGTTTCCACTCGGGGGGTTTACTGATCACCTTCCAAGGCTAAGTACTGAGCAGCGTGGGACACAAAGATGGACACGGGGCACCTGTTCTCCAGAAGCTCTCCGCCTAGGGAGAGATACAACTGGCCTTAATTCTGGTAGAAAGCAGAGTGGCAGGGGCCACAGAAGATTCTCAGCAGCAGACACTGCCTGAGCAAAGGTGCAGGGGTGACACCTAGCAAATACATGCAGGATTGGTTCCTCGGCTACCACGCTTGGAGCGCTTGGAACCTTGAACAAAGAGCAGGAGAGCAGCTGGGTGGTAGACTAGGGCCCGGGGAGGTGACGCACCCCAACCTATTTTGGTAGGTGAGCAGGGGAAAACTCAAGAAGTTTCCAAGCATGAAAGGGTCTGCCAGCCCCTCTCTCTTTGCCCGCTGTCCTCCGCCTCCACTCTGGTGGCTCCTCTGTCACCACCCGTGTCTAGGTGTGGACCTCTCCCAGCGACGACGGGCATATAGCACCAACCAGATCACCAACCACAAGCCCTCCCCACGGGCCGCCACGGCCAGCGACCCCACGATGGCTGCCAGGAGATACCCACTGCGGAAAGCGAAGCTGCAGGACCTCACCAACCAGCCCAGCCCAGACACCCCGCAGAGGCAGCTGGATTTGCAGGTACCCAGGCAGGGCGGGTGGAGTTGGGGAAGCCCCTGGGCGGGGTGAGCTGTTCTCCTGCTTCAACTAGAAGCATGGACCCTGCCCACAACTTACACTGAGAAGTGAGTCACCTCTTCTTTCCTTTTCTGGACTTTCATCTGCCTGACCCCCAATGACACCTTCCTAACAGTGATGCCCATGGTCAGTGACATCACCTAATCTCTGCACATAGCACTTCCCGGTTGGCGAGAAGCATGCGGAGCTACTCTCTCATTTGATTTTATAGCACCCCTGGGAAAGGAGGGAGTGTGGGGGCTGGCCACCCTGACTCTGTACAGATGTGGAAATTAAGGGCCAGAGAGGTAAAGTGACTTATCCAGGGTCACACAGCTTATCAGGAGATTAAAACTCAAGACCCTCTTCCTGCAAAGCCCTTGCACCTTCTGCAAATCCCAAGGGTTGTACTTTCACACGGGGCAGAGATCACCTCAGAGTTAGAGCCACAGCAGGACGGATCACCCACTGTCCAGCTAGACCCGTTTCTCAGCCTCAACACCATGGCGACAAGAATTCTTGTTGTGGGGCCACCTTGTGTACTGTGGAAATTTGACAGCATCCCTGGCCTCTATCAGATGAATGCCAATAACACCACCACCCCCAGTCATGACAACTGAAAATGTCTGCAGACATTGCCAAATGTCCCCGGGGGAGGGTGGCAAAATCAGCAGCTTGAGCGACACTGTTCTAAACGCAGTCTGTCCGGTATTATCTGCACGCCTTTTCCTATTTCTTAAGAATGGGCTTCATGTAGCTTTGTCATGGTGAGTCTGTGGTTCCATAGGAGCTGCCTTCCACTCCCCACTCCCACCCACCGTCTCCATCATCCCTCCCACCTCCACGACACATAAGCCCCTGTGCTCCCCAGGGGCAGAGACACTGCCACCTCGTCCCTGAGGTCCTCCTCCGTCCTTAGCCAGGGATGCAGTGGGAAGACACTGACCTTGGAGTCAGGCAGACTCTGCTCCTCAAACTGTTACTTAATCTCTCCAAGCCCCAATTTCTCCACCTGTGAAATGGGGAGAATAGTGTGTGCAGATGGTTGAGCTAACAGTCATCAACAGATATTTCTTGGGTCCTGTAAAGTGGAGGACTGTAAGTGGAGGGCTCTTGCATGCACCGGGTGATAAGAGACCAAGTGCCAGGTGCAGCACCTGGCACGCAGTAGGTGTTCTTCTTGGTGGGAGCTCTGGGCAGCTTGGATTCTCTTCTCTCCTACTTGCTTCTGGCCCATCTTTGCTCATCTCCACCCCATCCCCTGCTTGGCTTCCTCCCCAGTCTGATTGTCCCCAACACCCTGGCATGAACACACATGCAGACGCGTGCATACTTGTGCACACTGCCTGCAGCCTCTGGCTGGCTGGAGCGCTGAACCTGAGACTAATCTATCGCCATGAACACTGGCAGTTTCTGCTTCTCAGTGTGGTGGTGATGGTGGGGCAACGGTGGGGGGAATCCCAGTCTCTGATGAGGGACGTGGGGTTAGGGATCCCCTGGGACGCAGCAGCCCTGGCCGGGTACCAGCTCCCACTGAGGCCATCCTAAGAGTGACCAGTCCCTGTCTTCTCCCATACCCTTGGACCATCCCAGGACCTTAGGCCCAGAGGAGACAGGAAGGAGCACCTCAGCCCCTGCCCCAGGAGCCCCATCTAATGGGGAGGTACAGTCCTCTTCCCAGTAAATACCTGACAGAGACTAAGAAGACCCACGGTTAGCTGTTGGCCCGAAAGACTGAGAAACACTTTTTCTCTTTTTTACACCGAGTAACCACCCTTGTCCCATCTCCTACCAGACAGTGCATATGTTGCCAGACATAAAGTTCATTTCTAATGAATGTAATATTCTTTCATTACAAAAGTGATACATACTCAGAGATTGCAATACAAACCCTCAAACAGTTGAGTTGAGTATAAAGTAAAACAAAAGTACCCCTTCCGAGGACCCAGACCCACTTGGTTTTGAGTGTGTCCTTCCAGAAATACACACGCACAAACATACATGTACACAATAACACGTAGATATTTTAAATAATCACATATACAACCTTCTCTCCAAATTACGTTTCTAACGTCTTCTTGATTCACTTTTTAAATACAGTAAAAATTAATCTTTTTGGTGAATAGCTCCATGAGTTTTGACAAATGAACAGTCATATAACCATTTCCACAATCAAAATACAGAACAGTTGCAATTTTTAAAATATTTTTTAAATTGATTTAAAAATTTATTTTCTTTATTTATTTTTAGAGAGAGAGAAAGGGAGAGGGAGAGAAAGATAGAAACATCAATTGGCCACCTCCTGCATGTCCCCCACTGGGGACTGGGCCCACAACCTGGGCATGTGCCCTGACCGGGAATCGAACCTGCGACCTCTTGGTCCATGGGTCGATGCTCAACCACTGAGCCACACCAGCCGGGCTTAAATTAATTTTTAGAGAGAGAGTATGGGAGATGGAGAGAGAGATAGAAACATCCATGAGAGAGAAACATCGATTGGCTGCCTCCTGCATGGCCCCTACTGGGGATCGAGCCCAAAACCCAAGCATGTGCCCCAACCAGAAATCGAACTCTTGGTGCATGGGATGGTGCCCAACCAACTGAGCCACACTGGCAGGGCAGCTGCATTTTTAACATAAGTTTTATCTTGGCCATCTTCCCATGTTAATTTTAAAAAACTGCCTCTTTCACTGCAGTGCTCTGTGTTCCAACACACAAACGTACCATAACTTATTTGCCAACCCTTTCTGAAGCACGTTGAGATAGTTTCCAGATTTTCACACAATCCTTTTGTGTTAACCAACAATACTGCAACAAATATACAGTACATATACATAGATATTTGCATCCTTGTGTATTTCCACAGGATTCAATTCCTAAAAATGGAATTGCTGGGTCCAAGGAGCTTGTGCCTTGTTAGTGTCGACAGGTAGCACATGGCTACACTGTTCTCCCGCAGGTGTGGGTCAGTGCGCACTCCCACCAACAGTCCACGGGACACCCCACCTCCTCATTGACCACATTTATATGTCATCAACCATTTACGTATTTGCCAGTCTGGAAGATGGAAAAAAACGTAATTCATTTTATTTTATTTTTTTAATCCTCACCCAAGGATATATTTTTATTCATTTTAGAGAGACGGGGAAGGGAGAGAGAGAAACATTGAAGTAAGAGAGAAACATCGATTGGTTGCCTCCTGTGCCTGCCCGGCCAGGGATCAAACCCAAAACCTAGGTACGTGCCCTAACCAGGAACGGAACCCGCCGCCTTTTGGTGTATGGGTGATGCTCCAACCTACTGAACCACCGAGCCAGGGCTGTAATTCATTGTAATTTAGAGCAATACTCGAGAAGCTGAGCATTTTTTCATGGGTTTATTGGATACTTTTTCTGTAAACTGCCTGTGAATGCCCTTAACCCATTATTTTATTCAGTTTATCTCCGCTCCCACCAGTGATTTATAAGAGCATTTTCTTTAAAATGAGCTTTGTCGCCCGGCTGGTGTGGCTCAGTGGTTGAGCGTCAACCCATGCACCAAGAGGTCACGGGTTTGATTCCCGGTCAGGGCACATGCCCAGGTTGTGAGCCCGATCCCCAGTGTGGGGCATGCAGGAGGCGGCCAGTCGATGTTCTCTCTCATCGATGTTTCTATCTCTCTCTCCCTTTCCTTTCCTCTCTCTCTAAAAAAAAAAATCAATACAGAAAAAATAAATAAATAAAATGAGCTTTGTCAGAAGAGATAAACCAAAGAACTTACATGCATATATACATAACCAATAGACACAGACAACAGTGTGGTGAAGGCAGGGGGGAGGGGTGGGAGCAGGGAGGAAGGGGTCAATGGGGGAAAAAAGGAGGGACATATGTAATACTTTCAACAATAAAGAGAAAAAATTAATTAATAAATGTTTTAAATGAGCTTTGTCATGCACGTTGCAAATATATTTCCCAGTTTATCCCTTCCCTTTTGATGTTTTATTTTGTACCAGCACAAGAATAGACAGATTAAATCCACAAAACAGAGCAGAAAGTCCAGAAATAAAACCAAATGTTCATGAGAGCTTTGTCAGCATCGAGGTGGGGAGTAGATAAACCCTAGAGATTATTCCATAAATGAACCATATTCAATAAATGGTGCTGGAATGTGTACTATTCGGAAAAATCAAGGAAAAGGCTGGTTTCTGTTTCTTTACACAAAAATAGATTTCATGTGAATCAGAGATTTAAATAAACAAACAAAAAATCACAAACATTCTACGGGAATTTTTTTTTAAGTGGGAAAGACCTTTTAAGCATGACATATGAGAGAAGACATAAGGAAAAGGTTAACTTTAAACACACACACACACGCACACGTTTTAAATTTTATGGCAAAAATAAGTGAGTTTAGATCGTCCCTGGTATGTGATTTTCCATGGTTTTCCGTGGTTTGGACTTAATCCATGGTTGGCGATTATTCGTGTTGATGTTCCTCACGGGTAGTAGAGAGCAGGTCATTTGTCCTGGAGTACTCCAGGGGGAGCTGGGATGCCCAGGGCAAGAGCTGTGGCCGGGGTGGAGGGAAGGAGGCCAGCCTCCTCCTCTTCCTCTTGCCCTCCTAGCCCTTCCTGAAGAGTGGCCCAGACCTGTGCCAGGGCCCCAAACTCCGTGGCCCAGGAGCCCGCAGGCCCTCTCTGCTGCCCCAAGGCTGCCAGCCCTTCCTGCCCTCTGGCCAGGAGCCCCAGGCCAGGAGCCCCATGAGGGAGCTGGATCTTGGGTCCAGCCTGAAGCCTGCCTCAGACAGCCGCAGCCCTGGGGACCCAGGTAAGTGTCCTCAGGGTCCGGGGCCTGACTGGGGACGGGGAAGACTCCTTGGCTGTGGCCTGCCTTCAGAGGACAGGCCCATCGGACAGATGCCTGTGCCTTTGGCCCCTTCTCTCCCTGAGGACCTCACCAACCCCACACTTTCCCCATCAACCTGGGCTGCCTGTGCCCTACCAGATGTCCTCCTGAGAGTGCCCCCACCCCAGCCTACCTGACCCCTCAGGTACTGGCTTCCTGGAAGGTCGGTCTGTCCCACCCCACCTGTTTTTCAAGTTCCCTGAGAGTGGGGGTGGGAGTACTGTACTGTATTTGCTTAGGGGTGTCTGCGCCCTGGGAAGGGATGATGTCCCCTGGGGGCTGGCCCTTTGTCCCCCAGTTCAGAGCACTCCCTCTTGTCCCTCCACCCACAGAGCCGTCCCATCACCCCTCTGCCTTCGAGACCGAGACATCCTCGGACTGGGAGCCGCTGACCGAGTTCGAGGAGCAGGCCAGTTCCGACAGGCCGGACACCCCAGACCTCGTGCTGGGCAAGGCCGTGGTCAAGGGCCTGCGCGACAGCCAACATCTGCAGTGGGAGGTGAACTTCGAGCTGGGCCCCCCCGGTTCGGAGCCGGGCAGCGCGCGCGACGCCGACCTTTGGAGCGAGACCTTCCACCACCTGGCGGCCCGCGCCATCATCCGCGACTTCGAGCAGCTGGCGGAGCGCGAGGGCGAGATAGAGCAAGGTGAGCGCCGGGCACTGCGCCCTCCACCCGGGCCTCCGAGCCCCGCCCCCTCCGAGAGCCCCGCCCCAAGCTCCACCCACTGACCCCACCCCCCTGATCAGCTCTCCTCCCCCGGCTCCAGCCCCTCTTCTCTTCCCACAGCCGGATGCTCCACCTCCCCAATGCAAAGCTGCCTCCAGGTGCCTCCCTTCACCCCCAGCATCCCCTTCCTCCAGCACACACACAGCCCGGGGCTCCATCCCCTCCTTGACGTGCCCCATCCCCCTGCCTCCAGGAGCCGTCTCCCCCCCACCAGCCCAGGGCTCCTCCAGCCCTCCCACCCCCACCCGGAGTTCCTTCCTCACCTCTCCTCCCCCATTCCTCCTCACTTCTCCCCGTAGCGCCCTCTGGGACACAACAATGGGGACAGCCCGATTCTACCTGCCCTGCTCCTCTGGGACCACACCTACCGTCCCACAGAACCCTCTAGACCTAGTCGGTCCACTCACTGGGTCAATGCCACTTACTGAGTGCTGATCAGATGGGGACCAGGCTTGGGGCTGAGCGCAGTGACCACCGCATCCCTGCCCTTACTTACCAGTGCTTGACACTGACTAGCAGTAAAGCCGATTTTCATCAAATAAGTATACACACAATTAACTGACTGTATTTGTCCTAAGTGCTATTAAGAATAAGTACAGTCCCTGACTGATTTTGCTCAGTGGTTAGCGTCTCCACCTGCAGTTGCAGGTTCGATCCCTGGCCCAGGTCAGAGGGGGTGCGTGTGGGAGGCAACCAATCCATGTGATATGTCTCTCTCACATCGACGTTTCTCTCTCTCTCTCCCTCCCTCCCTTTCACTCTATCTGAAAATCAATGGAAAAGTATCCTAGAGTGAGGATTAAAAAAAAAAAATTCAATGGAAAAAAATCCTCGGGTGAGGGGAAAAAAAAGAAGAGATACAGGAATACAAGAAATCGTATAGCAAGGGTGGTAGGGGGGCTAATTTAGTTCAGGGATGGGGAAAACTTTTCTTAAAAAGAGACTCCTGATATCCTGATGGAGTTCACCTGAAGAATAGATAGATATAGCTATAAATGGAGACTATTTCTATTATTTGATACAGTTTATGCTTTATTTATATAATATGATTTATATTTTATATTATTTGTATTGTTGTGAATATTTCAGATATAACAGAAGTAAAACCAATGAATCACTGAAATAATAATTAGTAGAAGTTGACTGTGCACACACCAAAAAGACAGTTTGCAAATTGAAAACACCCAAACCAACACATGGAACCAGGCTCAGGGGCATATTATCATAAAGCAGCCAATAGAGTGAGGAAGCAGTTAATTCTTCCTGGAGATTTGTTACAATATTGGCATTTTCAGTGGTTACCTTATATTAACCTTGGGAAACAGTTCAAGTTCCAGAGGCAGAAGCAAGAAATGACCCAGGTCAAGTTAGCCTTGCAAAATGAGCTAAATTAAACTTTGTATAAATAAACGGGTTTTGCCTGCTCAGGGAATTTTCAAGGCTGATCTCTGTTTGGTTTTTATTTTAACATTGTATAAGATGTTATTTTTGTTTCCGGTGAGCACTTCACCTTACAGTTTACAAAACGTGTCTATTCTCCATGTCCTTGGCTCCTCAAGCAGCCATTTGGAGGTGGCAAGCCACAGAGACTGCTAACCTGTTGCATGGAAAGAGCTCGGGCTTTGGGAACAGACCATCCTAAGTCCCCATCTCAGGTCCACTACTAACTCGCTGTGTGACCCTGTGCTTGCCACTCTCCCTCTCTGGTTTTCTATCTTCCCTGCAAAATTGTCCAGTGGGCCAGACCAGTGGTCCCCACTCAGCCAGGAGACCCTGAATGAGACCGCAGCTATAGTCTCATCAGTCAGCTAAACTGAAAATCAGAAACACAGACAAAACAGAAGGGTTTGATTTTTTAATAACACTAGTTATTTAAAGAAAGTATCTTTCTTATTCTTAGATGCCTTACCTCTTTTACATTAGAATGTCCTTATTTTATGAAATGATAATGGATGATCATCTTGGGGTTTTTTTAATGTCCTTAATTGGCAAGTTGGCAACCCCTTAATTTGAAGAACTTAATTTAATACTAAAGATGGGGACTGCTGGTCTAGCCCTCCTTCTGGTTTCCAGAGCTCCCGTGGCAGAGAGAACGGCCTGAGTCCACAGGTGACCCCAGCTTCTCCCCCCGCAGGGTCCAGCCGCCGCTACCAGGTGAACGCCGTGCACACCAGCAAGGCCTGCAACGTCATCAGCAAGTACACCGCCTACGTGCCTGTGGACATGAGCCAGCGGCAGTACCTGCCCACCGTGGTGGCCTACCCCAGCTCCGGTAAGGCCGGTGGGCCACGCAGCCCCGTGGGCTGGAGGAGGCGGCTGGGATATAAAGGAGCACAGACCTGGGGGGGGGGGGGCAAGGAAGGGCCTAGAAACAAAAAGACCCCCGGTGGATGGTGGACAGTTTAGCCACCTGGGGGCACATGAGCCCCATCCCACGGCTCTGCAGAAGGCTGTGAAACCATCCCACTCCCTTATCCCACCAAATAAACATGACCTCACTGAGTTTTTCCAGTTAGGACAAGGATATGTGCTCACTGTAGAACATGCCAAACTACAGAAAATAAATAAAAGTGACCGGAAGTGACAGTCATCCAGAAATGAGTACCAATCACCTCCTTGGAGTGACTGTCCTTCCAGACCTCTCTCTATGGATATCTACATGTAGAGAAACTAAAAAATATGTAATTTTGCATGCTGGATCATACCACTGTGTGCTATATCTTATGAAATATGGGTGTGGAAAATCTCTCTCCGTGAAGGTGAATCTCTATCATCATTTTAACAGCTGCAGCGTCTTCTGCTGCAGAAAACACTATCATCGTAATAGTCAGTGTTCCAAAGTTTATATATATATATTCATTTAATTTATTCATTTAATTTATTCATATATATATATATATATATATATATTCATTTAATCCTCAGAACAATGCAAAGTGGATACTATTACCCCATTTTAAAGATGGGGAAACAGAGGCAGAGGGGGTTAAGTAAGTTGTCCAAGGTCACACAGCAGTAAGGGGCAGAGACAGGCTTTGAACCCCAGGGACCTGGCTCCAGAATCTGTGCTCACCCCCGCCCCTCTCCACTGCCTGTTGAGGTTTATCAGAACCTATTGAACCAGCCCCCCACCCCGCCCCGGGTAATAGACCTTCAGTTTATGCCCTTTTTGATGATTGTAAATGATGCTGCAAAGAACATCTTTGTGCACCTGCCGGTTATCTGTTCAGGGCTAATTAACTCTCAGAGGTAAGATTGCAGACCAAGATTGCCCATTTGTGAACTATATGTACTTTTCATTTCCTGAATTACATTCTCCTGTCCTTTGTAGTTCCTTTTTTTTTCAGCAGCCCTCCTGAAAGAATTGTGTTTGGAAACAAAATGTACCTTTCCTCATTCCTCTGTGCCCTGCACTCTCTGTAATCATCGTTGTTCCCTTTCAGGCTCTGGCCAGCAGCCAGACTCTTGCTCCACTGGCCATTCTCACTCCCTGGGCATTGTCATCCTGAATGACATGTTTATTCAGGATGTCTGTCCTTCCCACCAATCTCTGACCATCATCCTAGCGTCTGCAGCCACAGTCTGAGAGGTTCGGGGACCTGGCCTCTATCTTAATCCAAGTCCCACCATCCCCTAAGGTCTGGATCAGCACTTCCCACAGTGTATTCCAGGAAACTGGAACCCTAGTTCCCCATCCTGTTAATAGCATTCAGCACAAAAAATAGGAAATACCAGCCCTGGCCTGTGAGACTAGGTTGGGCATCATCCCATGCACTGAAAGTTTGCTGATTCAATTCCCAGCCCGGGTTGTGGTCTCAATCCCTGGTAGGGGGTGTGCAGGAGACACATTGATGTTTCTCTCCCTCCCTTCCTCTCTCTCTAAACATCAATTTTAAAAAAAAGAAAAAAAAAGATAGGAAATACCAGATCAGGAAGAAATATTTAGGAACCACTGAACTAAATAAAGCTAAAAAGCTTTCTTCACAGCAGAGCTTCTCGGAGGCTTTAGGATGTTACTATACATCCAGAGGCTCAGAGAATGGACTATAGTATGCAGCTTCTTCAAAATGTATTTCCTGCCCGGCCGGTGTGGCTCAGTGGTTGAGCAGCAACCCATGCACCAAGAGGTTGCCGGTTCGATTCCCAGTCAGGGCACATGCCCAGGTTGTGCATGCAGGAGGCGGCCAATCGATGTTCTCTCTCATCGGTGTTTCTCTCTCTCTCTCTCTCTCTCTCTCTCTCTCTCTCTCTCTCTCCCTAAAATCAGTAAAGAAAAAATAATTTTTATAACAAAATATATTTCCTAACAGAACTAGTCATTGTTTAAAGAATAACTGTATTACAGACTAGAATAGGGTTCCCCAAAATACATGTGGGTGTGTGTCTTCATCTCTCTTCCATCCATCCCCCATTGGTGATGCCCTGGGACTTCAGGGACCTGAGACAGCAAACTGGGAAAGAAGGGAAATGGGGTGTTCCTGAGAAAACCAGCCTTTTAACTAACTAGAAAACATTGCTGCTTTCTGAACATTGTCTCAGCAGTAGTGTTTACCTGGCAAGGTAGGTGTTATTATCCTCACTTTCCAGATATGGAAACTGAGGTTCAGTGGTTAGCACCCCCTCCAGCTACTAAAAGATGGAGGTGGGATTCGAACCCAGGTCATTCTGGCTCCAAAGCTCATGTCTCACCTCGTACAGTGTCTTTCTGTCTTTGGATAAATGACAGACTGAAGCCAGAATCATTGCTGCCAGGCTTGGGGAGGAGGCAAAGGACTGGCACAAGTGCGCCCACCTGACCCTCCCCCTGTCCTCGTGAAGGTGCTGCGCTGCGGATGGTCAGCCCGCGGGGCCTGAGCCAGGAGTGGAGAGGCAGCTGCTCCGGCTTCCGGCGCTCCCGGACCATGCTGGGGGAACACTCGGCAGCACGGCCCGGCAAATTTCAGAACCTACGTAAGAGCCACCTGGGACGCGTTCTGGGGCCCGAGCTCCGGAGTGAGGGCATCCTCGTGTCCGAGGCCCTGGGGGCCTCACTCTGAGTCTGCACTCTGGGCGCGTGCAGGACCAGGGCGAGGCCAGGCCTCCCAGGCACTCTGAGGCCTGAGACGGGCAGAGGGGCACAGCATGGCCCAAGCATGCCGCCCTTAACACAGCTGTGCGGAGAGAGCCTCTGGGAGCCGGAGAGCAGGGCCTCCCTGCCCACGTGCCCACACCATCCCTTCACCTCTCCCCTTTGAAGGTCCAGGGGCTGCTCCCTGCCTCACTCTGAGTTCTCCCAGGCACCAAAGGCCGGGAAACCTAATACATAGGGGGAAAGTGAAGAGCAAAGAGGCAGGCCCGTCTGTTTGGGTCCTACCGTCTGCTTCGTTCAGGATTCCCAAAAGCGTCCTTTCCACCTTCACCTGATCGCACTGCGCCTGCAGCTGGGGTCCTTGAGGATCCCTGGTTTGGCCTTCATGAGACTTTGCACTAATTCACAGGACGGCTTTACCTCTCGGTGTCCTGAATGTCTGCGTGTCTTTCTGTCCCTCTAAAGACAGCCTAACTGCTGCACTGGTCCTACCCCTTCTTCGTGCCCTCGTGCACCGCAAAGACCTCCTACCTTCTTCTGTGCACAGGAGGAAGGACATTGGAGGTCCCACCTGGCTACAAGCCCACACACCCAGATGATAGCACATTTGTTTACCTGAGGGACTATCGCAGACACTGATGGGTTTAAAAAGGCACGTGTGTGAGCGGTGGAGGAGCTCTAAGATTTGAGTTCCAACTCTGGTTCCTTCAGAGCCTCCAAAACCGGGGACCCTGCTCTAGCCCTGCCACTCGGAGCCTCCGGCCTGGAGGAAATGTCTTCCTTTCTCCGTGGCTCAACTTGTGGTGGCCCACGGCGTCCATCAAAATCACAAGTCCCTTCTTTTCAGCTGTCCTCTGATTCAGACCCAAGTGTCTGTGACTTCTAGGCTCTCATTCTATCCCAAAGCCTTTCCCTCCCCACGGGTGACAATGGCTAACGTGTACTGAGAGTTTCCTGTGTGCTGGGCACTGTCCCAGTTATCCATGGCGCCTCACCATCACCTGAGCTTGTTCCTTTTATTGTCCTCATTAAGAGATGAGAAAACCGAGGCTCAGAGAGGTTAAGTGAGTTACTTAAGATCACACAGCTGATACATGGTAGAGCCAAGACTTGAGCCCAGGCAGTGTCTGCCTCCAGAGCCCAGGAGGTTAACCACCATGCTATTTGCCTCCCGGTTGCCTCGGCATTCAGTCACTAGTTCCCTCCCATGCTGCCCCACCCCACCTCGAGCACCCATTGATAAACAGAGCTTCTCGGCCCTCATGGAGCCACTGAGGGTCTCACGGGGGACCAGAGGCTCTGATGAACATATTTGTGCATGAAGCTTTTTCCATTATTTGGTTTATTCTTTTATGGCCTATTGCCCATCACTCTCCATCTCTTAAAATAATAATCCTAAGAATAACCACCTCAATTACTCATTTTGAACAGATTATGTGCAATTATTACCCCCATTTTACAGATGGGGAAGCTGAGGCTCAGAGTCCTCTGACAACCCAGTGCCATGTTCTGGTGCCTCCAAGAGAGCTGGCACAAGCCCGTCCTCAGTGAGGCACAGACCTGGTGCCTCATGCCCACCTCTATCCCCATCCCCAGCTCCTGCCCTCAGCCCCTAACCTGCTCCTCCTTCCCTGGTGGGTCTGTAGCTCAAGGTTTATTGAGCACTTACTAAGATCTAAGCTCTAAGCACTATCTGTGTGTTATCTCATCGAATCCTTACAACACTGTGAGATAGATACTATTATCCCTAATTCACATTCAAAACTTATAAAGGCCCGGCCAGTGTGGCTCAAAGGTTGAGTGCAGACCCGTGCACCAGGAGGTCACTGGTTCAATTCCCAGTCAGGGCACATGCCTGGGTTGCAAGCACAATCCCCAGTAGGGGGCGTGCAGGAGGCAGCCAATTGATGCTTCCCTCTCATCAGTGTTCCTATCTCTCCCTCTCCCTTCCTCTCTCTGAAATCAATAAAAACATATTAAAAAAAAAATTTTAAGAACTTATGAAGGAAGTAACCTTGCCAGAGTCACACAGCTAGTCTGTGGGGGAGTCGGGATTGGAACCCAGGCATCCGACTCTCGCGGCGGAGCAATGGTGGCGTCTCTGGAAGACGGTAGGGATGGACCCTGACCTTCGTCTCCCAGCCCACCCCCAGGTTCTGTGAATTCAGCCGTCACTCTCCTGGGATGGGCGGGAGGCGAGAAAGGGAGAGCGGGGTGCTCAGGCCTCTCTGGCTTTCCTCTGTCGTAGATGTGGAGGTGAACCCCACCGCGAACCCCACGGCGCCCCCCAGTGAGACCACGCCCCCAGGCCATGAGAAGACCGCTGCCTCCGAAGGTAAGCGCTGGTCAGCCGCTGTCTCCTTACTGAAGATGGTGACAGGGATTGATCCTTGGGGCAGGAGAGTGTCCGACCCAACAAAGTCCTCAGTGGTGCATTTAGTCCTCAAAGCAACTCTGTGCAAAACAAATAGGAATATCCCTGATTTAAAGACGAGGAAACTGAGACTCACAGAGGTAAGGTGACTTGCCCAAGGTCACATAACAAATTGGTGACAGAGCCAGGCCTAGAATCAGGCCTCCCAAGTCCTAGCTGAGGGACCATTCTACCACCTCACTCTGCCTGGAACCCTCCAGCGATGTGCCAGGGAAGGAAACTCGATGTCCCCACTCAGGGATGAGGGGGTTGGATCTGAAGCTGTCACTGCCCCTCCAGGTAACCTTCCAGGAGATGCCAGGGGCCACCAGCCCAGGGAACTCGGAGGCCTGTTTCTTATACCTGGACCCACATATTTCACGCCTCCCCATACCAGCTGGGTCTGACACAGCAGGCAGCCTCATGCCCACCTCAGGTCCCTGGGGGTGCAGGCCAGCCCCTGCCCTCTGCGGGCCTGTTCCCCCGCCAGGCAGGGAGTGGGTGGACAGGGTCCTCTGTCGGGCAACAGCTGTCATTGTGTGGCTCTCCAGGTCCCCTGCACAATCTGGCCAGCAACACCCTCTCTTCTTTGAAGACCTCTGAGAACCTGTTTGGATCCAGGTACGTGGGATTTCCACTGGGGGAACCCTCTACCGTCACCCGTTTTCCAGGGGCTCTCCCTGGCTTGGAAGGCCAATGGCAGGCCCAGCCTGACATTTAGACAGAAATGAACAATCCAAAATGTGCCAAGAAGGCCCCCGATCCAGAGATAGCGCTGTCTTCCAGGTAGCCCACTGCCAAAACTCCCCCTTCGTGGTTCGTCTCCCGCAGTGCGGACTCTGCAAAGGCAACCGCTCTGACCGCGGGGCTGAACAAACACGCACTCTCGAAAGAGCGCCCTAAAAAGAACACTAGCCGGGTCCTTGTCCAGGCACTCAGGGGAAATGCACTCCCCAGGCCTCAGTTTCCCCAGCTGTCAAATGAGGAGATTGGGGGAGGTGACCCATCAGATCCCTTCTGGCCTGACTTTCAGAGGCTGCTGAGTGAGCACTGGGGGGTGGGATGACCAGGCACACCGCCGGGATGGCTGTGGCCACTGTCCCCTGGCTCCGCCCCACACAGGCTGAACCTCAAGAAGTCCAGGCTGCTGACGCGAGCGGCCAAGGGCTTCCTGGGCAGGCCGCTGACCAAGGCTCCAGAGCCCACACCGGGGAGCCAGAGCCTGGACTACGTCCCACTGGTGAGTGCCCCAGACCCCAGCCGCTCCACAGAGGGGCCTTCCTGGGAGCCTCCTCCCACCCCCCCCCCTTGGCAAAGGGAGGAAAGCCTAGACCTTCGCACCCACGTAGTCAGCAGGGCAGAGGGGTCTGCACCAGGCCCCCGCCTGGGGTCTGGGAGTGTTTCTGGAAGCCCGCACAGCATCATAAAAATTCTTTGCAATCTGCTACCTTTTAAAAAATTCACGGGAATTGTACATTCTACTCCACCATCTATGTGTGTGTTTTTCAATGCATAAAAATAAGCCTTGAAATGACTCTCAGGAGTAAAATTCACACCCAAGAGACACGTACCGCATTTAGCCAGTGTCTTTGCACTCAGCCCAGCACGCCGTGGCGGGGCGAGACGCCCAGGTGTGCAGTGGAAGTCTGGAACTGAGGAGCACGGGTGGTGGCCCTGCCACATCTGGGGCCAGCGGGGCATGGGCGCAGAGGGTGCCGGGAGGAGGACATGGTTTGGCTACACGGCACCGCTCCGGTCTGCACACCCACGCGCATAGTGCCTTTCCAGACATCCCGGGCAACAGAGCACCACGCACGGAGTCACTCAACAGGGAGTCCCTGGGCCAGGCCAGAGCTAGACCCTGGGAGACAACCTTGAACTAGATGAACGCAGTCCCTGAGCTCACGGCATTAAGTGTCCGGGGGGGACACAGACAAGGAACCAGGCAACTCTGCTCCTTGGGTGCTGATTGGAAAGCTCGGGTTTGGTGGGGCAGACCAGGGCGGGTGGGGGCACCTCCTCCAGGCTGTGGTCGGAGGATGGAGCCTGGCTCCCTAAAGAGTGTAAAGGTTAAGCTGAGACCTGAAGGATGAGGAGTGACAGCTGACAGCCTAGGGAGGAAAGAGGGAGAGCGTGGTGGCTGGAGAATGGGCTTTGAGGAGGAAAAATCAAGGACAAACCAGTGCTTTGGAAATCAGAGTTTGGACTATTCTAAGAGAAAATTGACGCCATTGCACGAATGGCCTCCAGAGAGTGACATGATCTATGCCTTACAGAGACCCCTAGGGATGTAGGAAAGACAGAGGGGCTGGGGACAGGGGAGGGAAGCAGAGGGGGCAGATGGTGGATTGGACGGGTGTTTAGAAAGCAGACCTGTTGGGACTTGGAAGCTGATGGGCGTGGAGGGTGGAAGAGGGCGGTGAGCTGCCCAGAGCCTGCTTGATGGCAGAGGACAGTCCCAGTGGCCGAGATGGGCTCATCTGCTGGAATAAGAGGTAGGTTTGGAGTGAATGTGATGAGTTGGGTTTGGAGAGTGATCAGTTTGAAGTACCTGTGGGATAAAGGATGGAGATGCTCAGTCAGCCTGGGTACCCCACAGATCCCCCAGGAAGGTGGGGCAAGCTGGGGAAGATGAATGGTGGGCTATGTGGTCCCAGATTTTTGCATGGCCTGGGGTTCCACGGGCCAAAAAGTTTGAGGCCCACTGAGGGGCTCCCCCACACACAGGTGTCTCTGCAGCTGGCCTCCGGAGCCTTCCTGCTCAACCAAGCCTTCTGCGAGGCCATCCACATCCCTATGGACAAGCTCAAGTGGACCTCGCCCTTCACCTGCCACCGAGCGTCCCTCACGGCCCGCCAGCCCGAGTCTAAGACCCCCAGTCCCCAGGTGCGCACCAGCCCCTCACCTCGGCACCCCTCTTGTGACAGCTGCTCTGCAGAGCCTCTGGCAGAGGACAAGCCAGACTGGGAGCTCAGAGCTGGGACAGAACACACAGGGAAGCTCTGGGCCACGGTGGTGGCCCTGGCGTGGCTGGAGCACAGCTCGGCATCCTACTTCATTGAGTGGGAGCTGGTGGCCGCCAAGGCCAGCCGGTGGCTGGAGCGGCAGGAGGTGCCCGAGGGCCGCTCGCGGGGCATGCTCCAGGCCGCCGCCCTGCAGCTGTTCGTGCTCCTGCGGCACTGGGACGAGAGCCTGGAGTTCAACGTGCTGTGCTACAACCCCAATGACGTGTAGGGCGGCGCGGGGCTGGGCAGGGGACGGGCCCTCGGGCCGGCGGGGCGCTCCGGAAGCTATAGCCAATATATTGGTTGCTAGTAAGAGCCCTGGACTCTGGCAATCGGGAGGCCTGAATTCAATCCCCACTTTGCTACCACCTAGCTGTGCATTAACGCCAGACCGTGCCCCCTCTCTGGGCCTCAGTTTCCCCACCTGTAAAATCACTGGGTGCGGTGAGAATTAGACTAGTTAGAAGGTTCAAAGGTTCCCTTCTGCCCAGACATGTGGGCTGCTGGGGGGGGTTACTGCCCTGGGGTGGAGAGAGAGTGCAACTTGAAAATGAGTTCCCTCTGGAGGAGGAGTGCACGGGCAATGCCCCCTCAAATTAAAGGGTGGGTGAGCGAGCCCCCAAACTGCAAGTAACCAGACTTACAAGCTTGCAGCTAGGCACGAGAGACCACCTCTGCCTGCTGCATGGTGGGACAGGCACTTGTCTCCATGGTGACTGTCCAGGACTCCTAAACCCCGCTTACCAGAGAACCATCCCTCCCACCACTTTATAAGAGTCCCCAGGGCCTTTTCTCCCAGCCTGGAAGCCCTTTGTATATTCTAGTGTTGGTTTGCCAATCATTTGTGACCTCCTAGCTAAGAAGAGAGGTGAGCAGGACAAGGGGGAGACACCCTGCAAGCCAAGGTGTTAGAATTAAGCGGCTATCTGTGCAGAAATAGTCCCCGAAGAGTAGATGTAGTCACAGAAGTCAGTGCAGAAACCGGGCGGCACCTTAAATAATTTACACACTTTCAGCAACTGCGTAATGCGGACTCTGCCCGCGTGTGCTGAGGGGCTAGAGAGGCGCCCGTGCCCGCTGCGTTCTGGGACAGTGGGGCGCTGTCCCGCCACGCCACACCCTTAGGAGGGGGGCCGTCCTTGCAACAGAGAATTCGCCTGGCCACAGTGCGTGCTGGGCAGCAGCTTCAGCCAGGAGACATGGTATATTCAAAGAAATGAAGGACTCCCAGCTTCAAGGCAGAAGGGCCCCGGGGACTTCACTCTCTCAGGCCCACCTCGTGGTGCCCGGTGGTGACGTCTCTGTTGCAGCCTCAGATTCCCTTCTGGGTGCTGCCCAGTGGCCTCTGCCCCACGACTCCCCTCGCCAAGGAAGCCCACCAGCTTGGGACCCCAGGCTGAATCCGCACACCCCGCGCACACACCCCTCTCCAAGGCCTTAATCTCGCCTCATCACGTGGTTCCATTGGGCCCGCGGCCCTGGCACAGACATCCCCTTCCCGGAGATCTGGGGGCCCACAGGTCAAACTGACCCGTGCAGGACCTGTGGGCTGAGGCTTAGGAAGACTCAAGAAACGCCCAGTCTTCAGCAGGCGCTGAGGGAGAAAAGGAGTCCAGCCGAACACCCACAGGGTCTGGAGAAAAGGCAGCCCCAACAGGAAGTGGTACCCTGCCCCCACACAGCCCACCCTCCATGCAGAGCCCCCCGACCTCCTGCTGAGCTGCAAAGTCTTGTGGAGGCCTCTCTGCACCAGCCCCTCTGGGGCTCTCACGGAAAGCTAGGGATCCACCCCTCAGGGAGCAGACGGGCTGGAGACTTAATATAAAATCCCATCAGCGGCTTGGCTGACTGTTCTGTTCTCACCCTCTGGGCAGGAGCCCACCAGGCAGTCACCAACACAGCGGCCACCCCCACCCCAGGCAGGACAGGATGCCAGTGGGAGGTGTCAGCTCAATGTCAGTACCACAGAGGGATAAGGGCGTCAGGCTCTTGCTCAAAGGCCTTGAGCACATGTGAGGACAGCCTAGTCACCTCCCTCCACACCTCCTCCGCCCCCCAAAACAACACCTCTGTCGCTATGCAGCCAGCAGCCCCAGCTCCAGAGTAAGGAGGGGGGACGTGGCATTCCCTTCTGGGCCCATCATTAACGGAAAGATCGTCAGGCTGACGGTTAAAGCACCTGGCACGAGTTTGGGCAAGTGGCATCCCCTCGCTGGGTGCCCTAGAGCTGGGGCCTTTCCCCTACCCTGACTTTCCCAGAGTCTCTGCCTCTGAGCTCTCTTCCTCTTAGTGACCATGGACTTGCTCTAATTTTCTGGATGACCTTGAACAAGTCACATGTGCTTTCTGGGCCTCTTTCCTCCTCTGACACGACCGGGTTGGACTGGGCGGTCCAGCCTCCCGATTAACCTGATTCTGGGTCCCCAGGCTCAGTGTGGACAATGACTGGGGTGTCAAGGTGGCCCGGCACCTGCTCAGTGTGGAACGAGACACCCGGAAGGAGTAACCGAGAAACGCAGCAAGGCGGTGGGCATACCAGCCCCTCTCCAGGGGACGCAGCTGGAGCGCTGGACAACTCGATGCACAGCAAACTGCTGCCCTCCGCGCTCCCTGGCTCTCCCGCCCAGCACCCAAAGGTGCCGAGGGACAAACCCTCACTGATTTCAAATAACCCAAGGGCCTTGGAGGACGCACGGACAAGAGACATTTTTAAAAGAACTTTAGTGGCATCGTGATGGCAAGCAGTCTCGGGAATGTGCCCCAGGACTGCCAGGCAGAGGACAGAGGGACCAGCTTTAAGGAAAAGACAAACCTTAAGTAATTAGCCCACGCACTGAAGCTAAAGTGGTTCCAAAGGTTCTCGAGTAGGCGAACCGTTGCCCCTGTGATTGGGATTAATTTGGATTAATCTGGCTTCTTATTCACCTAGGCCTTGCTTTCTAGGTCATGAAAAGGGACCTTTATGCCTTGCTGGCTGAAGAATCAGGCGAGTGCAAATGCCCAGTGGCACTGTCCAACAAAGCCGGGCCTTCAGGGGGAAAACAGTGATCAGAGAGCCAGGGAACCGCAGTGTTGGCCTACACTCCGCCACCAATGTGCTGTGTGACTTTTGGCAAGTCGCTTGCTTTCTCTGGGCCCCATTTCATCTTTTGTAGAACGATGAGGTTACACTAGATCAGCATTTCCAGCACTGTTTCTTGGTGGATATGTGAATTAGCAATTCATAAGAAATTGTCTTGTGGGCAAATATATTGGGGAAACACTAGGAAAACAGATTTCTTTAGGTCAGAACAGCCTGGGCCCAAGAACATGTAAATGCGCATTGGCAGTCTCCAAGAAGGTGACGCAGAAGGTCACTCCCCCCAGGTTATTCAGTCTGGGACATGTGGGTGTAGGTCTCCCTTAGGGTTCTCCAGGCACCACATTCAAAAAGCTTTTGTTGAGCACCTACTGTGTGCCAGGCACGCTGGGGTAGCCTAGTGAACATCTCAGGTGGGTTCCCATCCTTGCTGGAGCTCCGTGAGAAGCATTTGAAGAACGTCTGTTCCATGAACCGCCTTCCCGCTCCCTGGCACAGGTGTGTGTTTGACTGGCCACATCTGCAGCCTGTGGTCTTGCCATCTGTGGGTGTGGCCTCGGACCAGCACTGTCGAGGCGCCATTCGCGGTCAAGGCCAGCCCTGAGCTCCCTGACATGCAGGGACGGTGTGAGTCAAGCTGACCCAGCAGCACACGGCCCTGCGCAGACAGGCCCATCCCCTGGGGCCTTCTTGTCCCAGTGGAGCAGGGGAGTCCCTACAATAAGTGCCTCAAGGGTCCAACCTCCTGCCACACACACGGTCCTCCCTCGAGGCCACTCAGCGTAGGAGACCAACTCCAGATCCGGGGAGAACTGGGCCCCACACTCAGGCAGACCGACGCCGGACTTGGAGATGGACCACTGGCTTCCAGCAGCACTTGTGATTTCCCCGCCGTCCCCTGCCTGTGGACAGAGCGAGCGACATGTGCTGTCCTCCACTGCTGTGACTGATGAGTGTGGTCGTGGTGCCAGGCTAGCTGCTGGGGGGTTTCCACCTGTTCCTCGGGTGTCCGAGAAAGCAAGGTTTCCTCTTCCCTCCAGCTGCTTCACCTGGAACAGCTGTCAGAAAAGGCTTCTGGAAGTTTCTCCTCAACCCTGACTTGCCCCCTGTTGGCCCCGACCCTTATTGGAAGGCTGTTTCTTCCTCTCTTGGCGACTGTTCCCCTTCCCTTCCTTGGCAGAGACTCCCATTGAGAGGAAGTGGAAAAGGGGTCTCCCCCAATCTGTGTGCAGCCCACCCCTGGCGACTGGCCGCCCTGTGACCCTGCCTGGCTGCAACCCGTGGGACACCAGCACCTGCCATTGCGGCTCCAAGTGCTGCCTCTCACGACCAGCATATCAGACCGTCTCCGAGTGGCCCCCAGACACAAACGCATTCCACATCCTTAGTGTCCAGGGAAGAGGCAGAGAGGGCATTGCTGCCCAGGGAAGGGGTTGTGTGTTCACTGCCATGGCATCTGGGAGACCTGTTTTCCCCACCCATCTAGCAGGGACAAGAGGAATCAACCAGGAAAGAACGGGCACGCTCCCGGGCTGCAGCCACTGCGCACCGCCAGGGTGAAAGGGAGCAGGGCAGGGGCGTGTGCAGCTTTTGCAGCCGGATAGCTGCTGGGCAGAGATCTGCCCTGAGGTCAGGAGCTGGCAGCCCCTCCTGGCCAGGCCCCAGCCCCTACCACGGGGCTCCTTGCACCCCCTGCTCGCCGGCCCCCAGCCTGGTGACCTCAGCCTCTGAACAGCACTCTCCAGGTTACCTGGCAAAGCGGGATTTCCCCTGTTCATGCTGCAAACCTCCCAGCTCGGAGCCAGCGGGCTTGAGCTTACAGCTGCTTCCCACGGCAACACCCTCGCCTCTTTGTGGTCGACTGTGGTGACCCGCGCAGTGCAGTTTCACTATTTGCCCAGGTGGCTTTGGCTCAAGTGGCATGGCCGGTGCTTGTCCCCTCGGAGCCTCAAGTGCCTACAATGTGCTGCCCCAGCCCCTTGCCTGCTCACCCGTAAGGTCCCTGTGGTACCTGTGACACTTCCTGTTCATCGCCTTTCTGCCCCGTAGCCAGTTAGGTAGACACCGTGGAAGTCCGGACATCAGCCGTCTGACTCCACCAATAACTCGCAACTCACGCCCTGGGGCTGTATGACCGTGTCTGTCCTCAGAAGAGTGGCCTGTCTGTGAGCGGTGGCTACTGTTCTCGTATCGGCTTTTCGTTCATAAAAACTGTTGAAGCTGACAGTGTGACAAAACGATCCTTGTGTCTGCTCTTTTGTTCTCAGAACTGATACTTGACTTGCAAATCAGTGGTCCAGTGACCTGCGTGCCTCCAGGTGGTCCCCTCTGACGTGGTTTGGGTTTCCCCAGGGTGACTCCTGTCCCACTTTGTCTGGGATGAAGTAGGGAGGTCCCAGGATGTGGGGCTTTCCAGTTTTAAAACTGGGGCAATCTGGGACAATTGGGACCCGTTGGTCACGGTAGTTCCCCAGAAGCAGAGCCTCAGAGAAGGACTCGGTGCAAATAGTGTGTTTGTGTGACTCTGGGCGACACTTAGGCAAGTGAAGAGTGGAACAGCAACAGGAGCGAGGCCAGTAAAGGGGGTGTTACTGAGCAGGTCACCGCCATGGGTGTGCACCTGCATCCCCCTGGGGAACTCTGGGGAGCAGCGCAGACTCACTGGGAAGGAATGGGGGCCCCAGCTCCACTCAGTCGCTGGCTGAGGGTCACCCCAGGGCCGTGCACTCCACAGCACTGGCCTGCCACGGGCGCAGCAGCCAGGCTGGCCCCTGCAGTGAGAACGCTGCCAGGCAGAGGTGCCAGGTGCTGGCAGGTGGCCAGCCCACTGCACAGACGGGGAACGAGCTGGGGGGCCCAGCCCCTCTGACGTCTGTGGAGCTGCTTTCCACATTCCCAGGTTTTCTCAGAAGCAATTAGTGATCACAGAATACGTGTATGTGAAAATCATCACCAGTCACCAGTTTGTCTCGGAACCCACACGCGCTGATCCCCAAATCAAACACAAGGCCCCTTTGGAAATCCTCAGAACCAATCATCGCTTCACAGCCTTCGAGAGAACAGCTGACTGAGATAGGAATCCCCACGGGCCAAAAACATCGCCGCGATGTGCTACCAACCCCAAGAGGAATCCTTCGGGAGCCAGCGGGCTGCGGCTAAAAAGGTCACAGTGAAATACTGTTCACAGGCAGGCCTTCGCGGGGTCATGGGCTTTCTCGGAGGTAGACAAGCCCACCACAGCCCGAGGCTGCTGGGGCACCACCTCACTGACTTAGATGAGCTGGGCACTGCCTCCAGCTTTGTGAGAACCCTGCTTCTTTGTTCTCTCCTCCCAGTGTGCACCCTGTGAAGGCCGCGCGCGTGTGTGTGTGTGTGTGTGTGTGTGTGTGTGTCCTGCTGGGATGACAGAAGGGTCTCCTAGCCCCTCGCACTGTGAAAAACACGCTCCAAAAAGCAGGGACTCCGAGCCCCTGGGTTCTTTCCAGGAACTCTCTAGAAGAGAGAATGAGGCGAGCCTGGAGGTTGGGGTCTCGGGGTCTCCTGGGCCCTCTGTCCTATGGTTGCCAGTCCCCTACAAGGGACTTCCGCCCCCTGGGAAACCTGGGCTCCTGAGGCTCAGTTCATCTCTAGTCTGGTCTGAAATGGGGAGGAAAGGGAAGGTGGGTCCCAGCCAGGCTGCAGCTCTCTGGCTCTGCCCTCCAGCAGCACTTGTCCTTGTCCCCATCTGAGCATCACCCAGAGTCTCCCAACCATGGGTCCTTCCTGGAAACATCCAGACCACTCACCCAAAGTCCAACCACTCAGATCCAGGGTCGGAGGAAGAAAGGGACACACGCCTTCCATGGTATAATGAGACACAGGTAATCTGCTGGGAGGCATCCTCTCCTAGCCTAGGAGCCTGAATACTCAGGATGGTGTTACCCCAGCTCCTAAGCCCCCCATAATATCTGGGCAGAGGGGAGTTGTCTATGATGGCTCCCTTAGCCACCCCAAGGAGAACTAACCATCCCCTACACTACTCATAAGCTCCAAGATTCTCCAGGTTGCAGATATGGACCCTCCCAGGCACTGCCCGGGTTTCTGTCTATCCTTCATTCCTGGCTTCAGCATCTGGGGCTTCCCCAGAGCAGGAAACCAGGGGCCCTTGGCACAAATCCCTTGGCACGCAGAGCCTGCAGTGCTGTTCTGATATCTTCCAGCAGAGGGCGCTGTGGGCATGCACTGCCTTCCAGGTTCTGGGTGGGCTGAGACATTCGAGGAGGGGCAGCAGGAATGAGGAGAGGTTTCAGAAGCTATTCCTGTTCCCTGTCAACAGTCATTTTCCTCCAAGAAAAGTGGGTGATTTTTGAAAGGCTGTGATGGCCACATAGTCACCTGTGTGTCCAGACACCGGGCTAGCTCACCTGGGACTGGAAAGGAGAGGCGACTACTTGGTCCTTGCCTGCTCTGCCCACTCCTCCTCCTCTCCACCATATTAGTACCCCCTCCTTCTCCAAACTTGGTACAAGCCCACTTCTTTCAGGAAGACTTCCCAGGCCTCCTCTTCTAGGAGCTCCCAATCATAGGTGGAGGTCTCCCCCAGGTCACAGATCTTATCTCCTCCATCAGACGAGGGTTTCCCCAAACAGGGCTCTGTCTCCTCCACCCAACTATGCACTCTCTGCGGCAACTCTGGCGTAGCTCCATTAGCAACTGTCTTTTAGGACTCTGTCCACAGGGAGCAGTTCGGGGACAGCCCTCTTCCCCACGCCCCCAGGGGACGATCCGGGATGCCCTCAAAGTCCCGTGAGCTTTGCACATTGGGCAAGAGAAAGATGGGATTGGCTCCGGCAGAAGGTCAAAGGATCAGGCAAAAGATCCTTGGGGAAGAACAGAAAGGCAGCAGGGGAGACCTGTGAGAGACTGGAAACACCAGACACCCTTGTCTGCACACTTTGCCCGCCTCTGCAGGCCCTCCACGCGTCTGCACATCACTGCCCAGTAGTTCAATCCTGCCCTATTCTCCCTGCCTCCGACTTGGCCCCTCTGAGGCCAGCCTGTGCAAGGAAGCCAAGGAAGACTCCTAAAACACCTCAATGCCTGTGGAGGGAAATTCCAAACTCTCACCCTGACATTCAAGACCCTTCACCATCTTGCTCATTTTGCTTTTTGGTCTCATTTCCTTCCCTTCCTGCATGTCACAGGCAAGGTCCATTCATTCAAGGACTGTGAATGTGCTACCTACTACACGCTGGGCCCTGGTCGAGACTGGGAAAATAGCAAAAAATAAAGAAATATAAGTCTGCCTATCTTCGCTTGCTCGGCTGCCATAACAAAGTACACAGACCAGGAGCTTAAACGACAGAAATATATTGTCTCGCAGTTGTGGCGGCTAGACGTTCAAGATCAAGGCACAGCAGGGCCGGCTCCTTCGGGGCTGAGCGCGGATGCGGATGCGGATGCGGGCGCGGATGCGGGCGCGGATGCGGAATCGGGTGCGGATGCGGGTCCGAGCCGCTCACCCAGCAGCTGGTGGTTCCTCCGCGCCTGCACACGGCTTCTCCGGCGTCTGTCTTCAACTTCCCGCTTTTTAAAAGGGCATCAGTCGCATTGGATTCAGTAAAAATGACCTCACTTGAACTTGATTACCTCTGTGAAGACCCTGCCTCCCAAAACGGTCACATCCTGAGGTATCAGGGGTTCGGGCTCCAATATATGCCTTTGGGAGGAGTCACAGTTAGACCTTGTAACACTGCACCCGCAGGGCTGATGTTCTGGTAGAGAGAGCTGGGCAAGAAACACACAATCAAGTAAATATATTAGGACAAGAGGTGACAGGGCAGCACGAGGAAGCAGCGTTAGGGGGAAGGGGGTCACAGGGTGCAGAGGACGCTATGCCAGGGCCATCAGGAGGCTGCCCCACAAAGTGACGTCGAAGCAGAGACTGGATTCCGAGTGTCCCCCACACAAGCCATTCATGTCGTTGCCATGTTTTCTCTGCCCACGATGGGTTTTTACCAAGGGCAAACTCCGTCAAAGCTTAATGTGGAGCCCACCTCCTCCAGGAAGCCTTCCCTGACCTGCAGCCCAGGGCAGAGCAGACATCTCCCACCGTCCTTTGTGCTCTCGGTAATGGCTGTTACGAGCACTTTCAGTGGTATTTCAAGGCTGTGTGGCCATCAGACTATAAGCACCTGAGAGCAGAGACTGGCCCTCAGTGGTCTCTAGGCCCTCAGCAGTGCTTGGAACATCCCAGGTCCCCGTAAATGTATGCTGACGTAGGTTAGAGGGCGACCCAATCATTCTATCTTTAGTGCATGATCAGAAGTTACAATGTGGGGAGTCCTAAATGTCAGGAATGATGCTAAGGTCTTTCCATGGATTCACCTCATTTGCTCCTCACAATGCTATGAAGTATCATTCTAGTTGTTCGAGATAAGGAACTGAAGTTCAGAGACATTAAGTGATCTGCTCCGGGTGGCCCAGCCAAAAACTGGCGGAGGCAGGATCCAAACCCAGGTCTGCCCAGCTCTTGGGCCAGGTCTCCTAACTTCAAGACATTCATTCATTCATTCATTCATTCATTCACTCCATCTGTGAATTCACCTGACATCTACCATGTTGGGTACCCAGGCCTGGCTAACTGGGCCAAGTACAAACTGGGGAGGAGAAGGGAGGGGAGGGAGAGGGGAGGGGAAGGGAGGGGAATGGAGGGGAGGGGAGGGGAGGGGAGGGGAGGGGAGGGGAGGGACCATTTGTTCCTGAGCTCTCCATGCCCAGCTGTGGGACAGCCAGCTCACTGACCCCTTGCCCACTATGTCCCCTCCTCACCACACCATCCCAGGAGGTAAATATAGCCCAACTCTTCCTGCACCCCCCAGAAGACAGCCAGGGACTGCAGACACAGGAGAAGAATCTGCGACAAATCCTCTGTCCAGTCCCTGCTCATCACAGGCCGCTCAGCACGGCCCACGTGTTTGCCATTTCTCCACTGCGCTCCCCGTTACCCGCTCCTATCCTGCCCCAAGGAGGGGCAGCAGCAGACGGCCCTGGCCCAGGGACCAAGTCCCAGCTGCTCCCACTGTGGGCAGTCTCAAGATGGAAAGGGTGCTGAGAAACCTCAAATGTCCACCCCACGCCCAGCTTACAGATAAGGATACTGAGGTGAAGGGAAGCATAGGGCCTGGACCAAGGTCACTCAGGTCCCCCAAAAGCTGCCCTCACTGTGTCTAAAGATCCCATGTTAGAGCTACTCTAAGGCAATGTCTTCAGAAAGGCCCCTGTGAAAATACCACTGTGTGGGTGAGGGCTAGAGATGGGGGGCTTCAGAGGGGAGACGCCCACGCTAGATACTTAGGCTGGAGGAAGCCAGATCCTAGGGCAGCAGAGAGCCCCAGGGGAGGGAGCAAGAGCCGGAAGGCAGCTGGGCAACCGGAAACAAATCTTGCTGTCCTCCCCACTGTGTAGTAAAACCCAGATTCCCCGATGCTGCAATAAGATAGGGCTGGGGAGACTGCCACCCCTCCCAACAAGCATTCAGTGGGGGCACGGGTCATTGCAGGTGCACAGCCTGTGCCCTAGGCAAGTCCCTTCCCCTCTCTGGGCCTCAGTTTCCCCACTTGTTAAATGGGAGGAGAGGAATGGATAACTGCCAAGATCCCCTCCAGCTCTGAGGCTGGTAAGTTTAACATCCTGATTCCAGAACATTCCAGGATGCATGCGGATCGCGCCCACCCTCGGCCCCTGTGAGGCTGCACTAGCTCTCCTGGACACACAGACCCTTGCCGTGGGCCACGAGGTCTCCAGCACTGAGATGGCAGATTCCAGCACAGCCGCGTCAGGGCCAGGGTGGACAAAGGAGCTCTAGGACCCCGGAACGCACGGAGCAGACAGCAAACCTGGAGCCTCCGGCAACCGCCGACCAGGCAGATGGGCAGGATTCAGTTCCAGAAAGTTCCGAGGCCACCACCACAATGTCTCCTGGGGCCAGAGGCCCGATGAAATTACAGCCACCATCAATCAGAGGTTTGGCCCCGGGTAGTGGAAAACGTGTGAGTTTCTGGGCTGGCCTCTCCACCCAGCATCTGCCCGTCACCAGCTGGGCACGTCACTCCACCTCTCGGAGCCCTGGTCTGCCCATCTGGAAAATCACCATGCCCACCTCCGTGGTGCCCGCAGTTGGAAATGCACTGGGCCCAGGGAGCTCAGAAGAGGGACCCAACAGGCTCCCGCACCACCCGCCTTTCATCAGTCTTCACTGCGGGGCGGGCAGGCGGGCGCAGTTCCCTGGGTTTTATTAAAGCTGCGATTCTCAGTCCAAAGAGAACTCCAGGGTGATATCGCAAGGCCTGGGAGTTGGTAGACACCGTACACACGGTACCAGTAATAAAATTAAATTAATAAATGTTCCCAAGTTAGCCCCTTGTGGAAACCAAGCCTGCTGCCTGGGATGGGCTGTGCTAATGGGGGGGGGGGGGGTCCTCCAGCTGGCAGTGGGCGGAAGCCAGCTTGGCAGGACCCCTCTCCCCACTGTCTCTCCAGCCTCCATCTCCCTCTGTTTTTGCCCAGCTGTATTTTCTCTCCGTCTTCATTTGCTTCTCTCTCCCAATCAGTTCCTATGCCTTTGTCTCCGGTCTCCAGGGGCACCCAGCCGGAGTCTCAGTCTGTTTCCCGGCTCCCCTCCCCACTCGGGCCAGCACCCTCCCTCGCACCCCCCTCCTGCGCCCTGCCTCCAAACCCAGGGAAGCCACATCTGTCCTAACCCAAAATCCTGCCAATTAAGCCGCTCCCTCGGCTCCCGCGGCTGCTGCTGACGCGGGGAGAAACAGGCTAGCTAGGCCTCCGCCTACGCGGGTGGGGTAGGGAGAGGCAACAGCCCCCTCCTGGGGCCAGACAGTCGCCGTCTGTCCGCCCACGGCCGGTGAGATGCGCGAGGCCCAAGCGCAGCTGGCTGGTCCGAACCTTACTCCTGCCCGGCCTCACGCTTGGGGTCCTCCACCTGCTCAAAGACCCCCACCTTGGTCCCCTGCAATGACTCTCGAGCTCGGGTATCACCACCTTGGTCCAAATTGCGCTCTAGGCACCGCCCCTCGCACTCTGGTTCGCCTAGTCTGTTCCAAGACGCCCCACCAGGCTTTCGTGGACCTCCCCTCGCAATGGAGGACACCCTCCCAGCTCCAAGACCCCCACGAGGCTTCTCAGCCCCGCCCCTCGCACTGAGGGACCCCCTCTGAGCTCTAAGACTCCAAATTGCGCTCCTGTCGTGCCTCTCCAGTCCCTAGCTCGGCGACCACCATCCCGCGCTCCTGGCATCCCCAACTGCACCCTCCCAACACCCTCTGAGCCCCCACTGCGCCTCCCCACTCCCCCCCCACGCCCCCACCAGAGCTGCCACCGGAGCTCCCAACCTCCCATCCTCGGTTTCCCCGTTTGGAGAGACTGGGCTCCGCCTCCACCAAGGCATAGCCCTGGGAACCCAGAGGGGGCACTTAAGAACAATTGGCTCGCACACAGTTGGCAGCGATACCTTAATAAATAATGGTCTGAGAAGCATGTAAATAAATATTAGAGAGCATTACGCAGGCAGGAGGCGCTGCACGGGGCCCCAACTGGTTTGAGATGCCTCCGAGAGATGGCAAATGCTGGCGGCTGGAGGTTCCCTGCGCCCCAGGGGCTGAGCTGGGGGAGTGGAGGGAGAGGCCCAGAGTAGAAACCCAGGGGAGAGAAAAACACAGAAAAACCCAGGAAACGATAGGGAAAGGATAAAAAGCAGAGGTGGAGAGGAGGAGGAGAGGAAATAAGCCCTCGGGAGGGAAGGGAGGACAGAAGGAGAGGGGCAGAAGAGGTGGGATCTGATGCCCCGGGGGTTACAGAGGTGAGAGTGCCTGCCCGGGGTTCTCCTCCTGCCTCTCTGATTGCTGCTTCTCAGTCTTCCTTGCTGGCTTCTCCTCATGCCCCTCCCCCATCTCAGACCTGGGCCTTTTCTCATCTGCCTCCACTCACTGGATGAGCAGGTCAATGTCACCCACGTGTGGAGGGCTGGCTCGTGCACACGCCAGCCAGAGGTCTCTGGACAGGCTGACACCTCTCATGGCGGTCTTAGACCACCTTAAGGTGCCCGGAATGAAACACCTGTCCTGTCCTGCCAACCCAGTCCACTTCACCCACAGTCTTCCCAGTTCAGCAAGTGGCAGCTCCCTCCTTCCAGTTATTGAAGCCAAAACCCCTGGAGTCATTCTTGATGCCTCTCTCTCACCTCTTTATCTACCTGCCAGGGAATCCTGTCCTCTCTACCTTGAAAATGCTTCTGGAATCCTTCCATTCCTCCCAGCCCCAGGCCCCTAGTTCTGCGCCCTCATCATTTCTCTCCCGGATTGTTGCAACAGCTCTTCCTCAAAGGGCTGCCCCACCCCAGCCCACCTCCACAGTCTCTCTATCAACAGGGTAGAAATAAAAAATACAAGTCAGATTAGGCCACTCCTCGATCAAATGTTTCATTCAGAGGAAATGCCAACATCCTTAAAATGGCCCACCAGGCCCTAGAAAGCTACACTCCACCCCTCCCCTTTGGCTGCTGATCTCCCCGACTTCTCCCCCCCCCTTCTCCAGCCATCCTCACTGTGCTCAGACAGGAGCCTGTTCCCACCTTAGGGTTTTTGCATGAACTGTTTCCTCTTCCTGGTACGTTTGCTCCCCGTTATCCTCACAGTGTAGCCCATCAGCTCCTCCGAGTCTTGGTTCACGTGTCCCATCCTCCAGGAGGCCAACCACGGTCCTCCACTGAAAACCGAATTTCTCTCACCCTGCCCAAAAGAAAACCTCTTCATCCTAATCACTCTGCTTTCCATTAGTCCGTAGCACTCAGCCCCTTCTGCTGTGCTACATAACTTACCTATGTGTTCGTTGTCACTCTCTTAAAGGGGCAGTAAGCTCCATGAAAGCTTGGATTTGGTCCTCCCCACCCCCACAGCGCTGTAGCTCCAGTACCTAGAACAGTGTCCGGAACATAAAAGAGACTCAAAAATATCAAGGGAAGAAGGGAGGGAAGTTGGTTGGAGGGAAGAAAGGGCAATAAGAGGAGAGAGAGAGTCCCAGGAGGAGGGAGCATCATGGGCGGAGGTGGGTGGCATGGGCCAGCATCACAGGATGGGGAGTACTTGCAAGGGCGCTAACAGGTGGGAGCTTGGAGTGGCCCTGGGGCTGGCATGTGTAACTCCACCAGCCTGGTGCCCAGGCCGAAGGAGCACCCAGTGGGGGATGCAGCAGCCCCATCTCAGCCAAGCACCCCAACCCCATGGCAGGGAGCCCCAGTTTCATCTCAGGCCCCAGCTGGGCATTGGACCCCAAGGCTACAGGCGGTACTGCATGGGTAGGCCCCTGGTAACAGCCACAGTAATTACTGGTTGTATGAGATTAGGGGATAATTATGCTTAATAAGTCCAAAAGTAATTACCATGCAGGCTGCTTGCTGCTTTGGAAAACAGAGGCCCCCAGTGAGCAGGAGCCAGGGAACGGAGAAGAGTGGGCATCAAGGAACATCAGAGGCGCTGCTCCATTTCTCCCGCCGATGCCTGAGCCCTCTCAGTGGCCCCCTCGCCCGGGCTTGCTCACCTCCAGTGATGAGGAGCTCCCTACCACACAGGCAGCCCCTCCCATCGCTGGAAGTCTGCACATACAATTTTGCATTCAGTGTTGGCTATTCCTGCCCATACTGGAATCGCCATATCCCCCTTTCTTACTCTTCACGTTCTGGCTCAATATCTAGCACATGCAGAAACACAGAACTAAAGTCTCGTTTGTAAAAGGAACAACACGTGTCGTATGCATTGCCACTGGCTCTTATTGACTCACATCACTAGGTGGCATTTCCCGTTAGTCCCACTACTCAGGTGAAAAGTCTGAGCCTCTGGGAGGCCAAGCTCATAGGGGTGGTGAATGGTAGGGTCAGAACTCATATTTCAGTCTGTCTGATGCCAAAATCTACGTTCCTAACACCTCAGCTTTGCTGCTTCCCCCTGGGGCCACAGGAAACCAATCCAATCCATCTTCCCAGAAACGAACCCATGCCCCCTTGGGTTGCTTCTTTTTTCCTCTGGACAGAAGCAGTGGCTGCACTCATTGCACCATGCCCAGGAGGCCGTGTGGCAGAATGGAAAGGACACCTGGTTCTTTCCATTGGTCCTGCTGCCAGCCAACCCTGTGGCTTTGAGGAGTTGCTTGGCCCCTTTGGGTTTCCATTTTCCCATCTGCACAAAGGGGGTAAAGGGGCCCCCAGTTTGTGATCTTTGGTTCTGTTCCCTCAGAGCAACCATAAGACCTGAGCAGCTCCAGGCCCTCCCTGGCCCAAGGCTTCCACACCAGGGGCCTGGGAAGACTCCGTGACCTGCTGCAACCCCTGGGACGGCTTCCTCTCTTCCTCTGGACGGAATTGCCTTTTAAAGGCACCCCGAGAAGATGCCTTAGAGGGACAGAGCTTTGACACACGACCCTACCTTCCATGACCGCAAATGTCTACCTTCAACTTCATTCTTAGACTTCGATTTCCAGGGAAGGACGATAGAAGTGGAAGTTTGCAGGACACTCAGATGATCATATTAATGCAAATGCCCTCCTTACGTTTCCTGCCATCATCTGAGTAGAGATTCATTTGCATGATTATGATAAGTTATGGTGTTTTATAGGATGACACTTTGATGTGCATTTTCTCAAATGATCTCGACATCAACCCTGTAGAAGCATGGAGAGTGCTGTCCATATTTTGCATATTAGGCAACTGAGGCCCAGGAAGTGGAAGCAACTTGTCCAAAGTCACACAGGAAAGAAAAGGCAGAACCAGCCTTTGAACCTGGGTCTGACTCCAAAGCCTGTGCTTGTGATCACTGCTCTACACCTCCTCACAGCCTCAACTAGCCTCTCTGGCATCTGGGAAATCAGAGAAGAGGGTGATGGAGGCGGTGAGGAACTGAATTCACCCTCCCCGACAGCATCGGAGCCCAAGGGGGCTGTCAGAAGCTACTGGAGCTCTCTAACCTCATCCCACTGGCATCTTTCTTGGTAGAATGTTCCATGTGACCATTTCTCCACTGAGGACTTTCCTTAGGGTCCCAGGGGGAAAGAGAAGAATCTGGAAAAGTAAATACCACAATAGAGGCACCTATTCTATGCCTGGAGCAATGCAACGTGGGGACAGAGAGCACATGGAATCATTAAACCTCTCCAGCACCCTGACTCGCCAGGCCGAGGGGAGGAATGGAGTGGACCTCAGAGGACCACAACTATGGAATCAGGAGGGAAAACGCATCCTCAAGCTCCCGGAGTGAAGAACAATTGCTACTGCTGTATAAATAATAAACTGCCAATCAGCTCCATTAATATGAAACATATAGCCCTGGCTGGTTTGGCTCAGCGGTTAGAGCGTTGGCCTGCAGACAGAAGGGTCGTAGGTTCGATTCCCAGTCAAGGGCACGTACCTTGGTTGTAGGTTTGATCCCCTGTTGGGGTCATGTGGGAGGCAACCAGTTGATGTGTCTCTCTCACATCAATGTTTCTCTCTCTCTCTCCCTCGCTTTCTCCCACTCTATCTATCTAGGGGGAAAATATCCTCAGGTGAGGATTTAAAAAAATTTTTTTAATATAAAATAATTTATTTTTCTGTGATAGTATCAAAATCACAAATATTTCCAGAAAATAATATCACTAAAAAACAACGATCCATGGGAGAAGCAGGCAGGGGTTGGGATACAGAAATGCTCCCCAAGGAAGTGGGGCGGTGAACCATCTCTCAGATGTACAAAAGTATGGAAGCTGGGCACTGGCGTCAGATCTGATTCGGTGGGTGAAAGGCAAGGCCTGGGAACCACAGCTGGATGGACTCTCCCCCAGGAGATTCTGCAGCAACCACTGCAGCCAGTTGTGGGGTTGGGGACCACTGCCCAGGCGCCAGGGTATGTTTCAGCACCAGGGACAGGGGCAGATGCTTTGGCTTTCTGGAAAGTACTGCCTGTGGGGAGTTGAGCTCTTTTCCGTTTGGGGTTGGTGGGTTGGTTGGTGGTTGGTTGGTTGGTTGGTTTATTTGTTTGTTTGTTTGTTTGTTTGTTTGTTTGTTTGTTTGTTTGTTTGTTTTTGGTGGGAGAGAAGAGTGGGAACTTCTAAACGCCTCCCTCTCCCTGGCTGGGAAGAAACATTCTTTGTGGCCACTGTGGGTCAGGCCTTGCTGGGCATGCAACGCCAATGAGGGGGAGGGGACACACATGAGACTCAAAGATGAAGGGCACCTCTCTGTCCCCAAAAAAAAGACCTCCTGCTTTTACTTGACAATGAGGTTGGAGAGATAAGGGAAGTGGGAGAGTCCTGGGCTAGGAGTCCTGTATTAGTATTGAGTCTCCCCCAGCTAACCATATGGCCTTGGGCAAGCCACTTCCTCTCTCTGGGCCTGACCGCGACACTTCCTGGGCCCTGTGGCTGGTAGGGTGAAGCTAGGGTTTGATCCTGATTTTGGTGACGACTCAGATAATGCTTTCTCCTACCTCTCACCATGGTCTGGAAATGATGACTAATTCCAAACCAGCATTTCTCCAACTGTGACCCTCAAAGGTGGCCGTGTCCTGAGAGACAGGTGTTCAGTGCCTATGAAGAAGGAAGGGACAGTACTATAGTAAAAATAAGTTCAAGAATTACGAAGCTCACCCAAGTCAAACAGATCTTTTTGCTGTAGGACTTCTGGGCCCTCTACTGCGCTGTTGTTGTGGGTTATTTTCAAGACAGTACTCAGTCTTTCTTGAACTTTTTTCCATGGAACGCCCATAGGAATATCTAATAGCTACATAGCACTTAATACGTGCCAGGCGCTGTGCTAAGATCTTTCCATTTTAAAGCATTTAATCTTCATAACAACCTATGAAGCAGGTACTAGTATTAATACCATTTTGCAGAAAGGGAAACTGAGGCACAGGGGACTAAAGCACTGACCCAAGGTCACATGGCTCGTGTGTTCCAGAGCAGGGGTTGGGACCCAGGCAGACGAGCTCTGGAGTCTGTGCTTGAACCGCATCCCGGACTGAATCTCCCACTCTGAGCACCTGGAGCTCATAGGCCACCGTTCAGGAAACGCTGTCCCCGATGAACATCCATGCAGCCATGGAAAACTTTAACAATCGATTTCCTTGCCAGTTTTGTTTGCTTTGGGCTGGTGTTCGGATTCCCTGGACAAAGAGGAGCAGGCGCAGATGATGGCTGGGGGCGCAGAAAGAGCCCAGTGTGTGTGTTTTTAAATTAAGTAATGTATCTATCTACTCTTCTATTTATAAAGTAAGATGGGCTTTGCTGGACATGAGGCTGGGAACTGCTGCATTTCTGGTCACCTGATGGGGACAGGAGAAAGGAGAGAAGAGAGTGGCTGGAGGAGGGCGGGAAGAAGAGAGGAGGTCAAAGGGAGGAAGAGAGGGGTCGAAGAGAAAGGAGGGTGGTGAGAGAGCAGGAAGGAAGGACAGAGTGAGAACAGGAGGGGAGGGAGAGGCCCAGAGTGGGGAAGAGGGAGATGGGTACTGAGGGGAGAAAAGAGAGAGAAAAAGAACTGAGGACAGTGGGAAACTGAAGAACCCCTCCCCTTAGCTCCTGTACCCTGGGGTCTCCCCCTGCACCCACCTCCTCCTAGACCCCACTCCCACTCTCCTCCTGCGCAGCCCCAGCCCAGGAGAGGCCCTCTTTGTGGACAGTGCTCGGAGGACACCTGCAGGACTGGGGGCTGGCCTGCCTGCGAGCCTCAGGACTGTGTCTCTGGAGTCCTCTCTATCCCCAGAACCCCCTTCTGGGCCTAGCCCTCTCTCCAGGCACTTTTGTGTGCTCCTTCCCCCAAAGAAACCAGTGCCTGTCACCCCCACTGCTGCCCAGCCCTGCCGCCCGCTTCCCTCCCTGGAACTTCAGGGGCCCTGACGAGGCTTCTCTGCAGCGGCTCCTCCCGCTGAGGCTGCTCGGTCTGCTCCGGGACTCAGCTGTGCCTCTCATCTTCCAGTCTTAAAAAATAACCTGAACCCTGGATCCGGCTTCTGTCTTCACGGGGAGCATCAGCACCAAATTGGAGCATCGTTGCCCAGCCTTGGGGCTTCCTTGAGGGCAGCGGGGTGATGTCATCCCATGGGCCTGAGACACAGTAGACTCCAGCCCCATCCAGGTCAGCCCGCCCCAGCCTGCAGCCTCTCACAGCCCAAGCCCCCACTCCCAACACCTCTGGGAGGAAATTTGGGGCCAATGTTGCCATGGTAACCATGATACCAGCAATTGTTATTCATTGTTCTCAGGGTATAGAATTAGATGACCTGCAATCAAAATGAGAAGCAGCTCCCATCAGGGAAAGAGCAATAGACTGGGAGTCAGTGAGGGGCGAGGGGTGTGGGTGCCCCCAGCCCCAGCAAAGTCACCATCAAGCAGAGTGACTCCAAGTTACCTATCTTTCCGAGGACTCAGCTGCCCCCCACACACACCTGTGTGAATGTGGGGAGGGTTGGATGAGATGACCCTCAGATCTCCTAATCAGTGGATGCCTCCGTAGCTAAGTGACTACATGAAATTCCCCTCGACACCTACCCCCGGCTCCCAGGAGAGGGCGAACACACAGTCAAAAGGGGATCATCAAGCTTCCTGTTTGAGGTCCAGCAGGAGTCAGAAACATGTCAGTCCACTGGAAGCCGGCCTCCCTCGGGAGTTGGTCTCCCTTAGAAAGAAACCACCCGCCCGGCCAGTGTGGCTCAGTGGTTGAGCATAGACCCATGCACCAAGAGGTCGCCGGTTCGATTCCCAGTCAGGGCACATGCCCAGGTTGTGGGCCCAATCCACAGTGGGGGGCATGCAGGAGGCGGCCAATCGATGTTCTCTCTCATGGATGTTTCTATCTCTCTCTCCCTCTCCCTTCCTTTCTCTCTAAAATCAATAAAGAAAAAGAAAAAATTTTTTTAAATAGAAAGAAACCACCTCCTCAGGGCGGACAGCCAGGAACCTTGGACCTCTTCCCATCTGCCCACCCCCACTTTGCTCCGGTAACCCCTTCCAGAAACCTCTGCTCAGGAAATCACCGGAGGCACAGAAAATGCTTGAACACGAAGAAGTGCATCACAGTGTCACTTATAGCAGGAAAAACACAGAGTCCATCCAAACTAGGGGAATGGCTAAGAAAAGGAGGGTACACATCCCCAACCAGAACACTGTGCCCGTCAGTAATAATTATACTTGCTGAGAGTTTCACTCACGTGGGAAACTGCTTATGCTCGAACGTTACACAGAAAAAACAAGATGCCAATTGGTGTGTGCTGTGTGATTTTTTTTATGGCATGGAAAAAATGCTTGTTTTAGGGTAAATTTTATTTTGTTTCTTGGACTCAACTTTCCAACATTTCTACAGCTAGCACGTATTATTATACTCTGGAAAGTTTAGTAAGTCATGTGTTAAAAGTGGGCCTTGACAGGACGTGACAGGGTGTGACAGTCCTTGACTGACGTTTCCAGGCGTGGGCTGGATGACTTCCTCCACCTGTCCGTGCCGTGGTTTCTGACATGGGGATGGTGGTGACACCTGCGCCAGAGGCTCCTGTGCGGCTGGAATGAGACAAGAGCACCGAGCATGGGACCTGGCACATAGCAGGTGCCCAGTAAACACCAGCTATTAACTGGATTCTGTATGGCCATCGTCTCAGCGACCTTTCTGAAACTTGGCCTCTGCCTCTCAGTCTTAACTCTCTCCTGCTCTCTCAGCCCTGTCTCCAGCCCCATCTGGAAAGTCTGTCCCCTGCTCAGGTCCATCCAGCCCATGTCCATCCCAAGATAGCAGCCACCCTAAATCCTGCTCAAGGAGTTGCCCACAGGGTTCCTCCAGGATGCCCAGCTGAGGTTGTACCCCCAGCCTCGGTGGAGGCTGGACCACTTCTCAGCCCCCTCCAGTACCCCAAATGGGGTCTGGCCCCTGGCCAAGGATTCTTGGACCCCAGTGGCTCTAAAAGAAATTCTCCAGCCCCGGGGGCCAACCTAGCATTTTGCTAGCCTCTGCCACTTTCTCTGGCTCCTCGGGGGAAGAGACCAAGGGCCTGCGTGGGCCTCTGCACCTGAGCCCAGGGAGAGAGGAGCATCTTGGGATGAATCAGCCAGTAGCAGCACCCCCACCCACCATGCCTGGTGACAGACATGCTTTACCTCTGATAATTCCATCATTTCTGGCACCTGGAAAGAAGGGAGGAGGGAAAACAGAGAAAGTGAAGGAAAAGGAGAAGGAAGGAAGGGAGGGAAGGAAAAGTAAAGGTGAGGGGAAAAGGCTTTAGTTTTCTCATTTCATCATTTCCAGGCAGGGAGAGACGGAGCAGAGCTGGCAAGAGAACGAGGAATATTTTGACTGAGGCCCTCTGTGAGTGGCAGGCAGAGGGGAGGGGACAGGCTCTGAGGTGTCAGCCCTGTGGCTGGGGGAAAGGAGGGCCCTCTAGGAACACAGCCTGAAACCCATCCTCCCTCTGCCTTTTCCCCTCACACTTACTTTTCCTTCTCCTTTTCCTTCACTTTCTCTGCTTTCCCTCCTCCCTTCTTTCCATGTTTCCTTCCTTTGCTCATTAACTCATTCCTATTTTAAATTCCTCTTCCATCTGTTTGTTCAAGTGACGTCCCCTTGGCTGAGCCCGTGCTTTGTGCTGAGCCCGTGCTGGGCACTGGGGACAAAACACAGCCCGGGTCCTCAGGCACACGCACTGACCCCCAGAGCACGGCGGGGGCCCGGGGACCAGGACTGGCCGGCCCTCGGGGGTCTGGGAAGGCTTCCCTGAGAAGGTGCCCACCACGCAGAAGGGTGAGGCCTTGTCCAGTGGGTGAGGCAGGGCAAGGCGCCGGGGCAGAGAACTGTGTGTGTGAGGCATGGGGGAGGAACGGGCCAGGAGTGGCTGAAGGGAGGGTGTGGCCAGGTGGTGAGGAGATGATGCCTCTTGCATGACTTCCAGTGGGCCAGACACTTTGATCAGTACTCTCCCCTGTACAGAAGGGGACACTGAGGCTCAGAGAGTTCCATGACTTGCCTAACATCACATAGCCAGGAAGTGGCCGAGCTGGGACTTGAATCCAGACCTGGGTGGCTCTAATGGCCATGATCTTGGCCTTGAGATGATAAACCTCGGCTCAGTGGTTCTCGGAGAAGCAGGAACCCTGACAGGTAAATGCTGGGGCCGACTCTGGCAGCCTCAGGGCACACGGGGTGCTTCGCTGTCACCCCCAGAGGCAAGGTGGCTGTCTGTGGGCAGGACACCTCACGCTGCCCTGTGCCGCCCTTTGGGCTGCTGGGTGTTCATGCTGTGTGGCCTGTCTCCCTCAGAGAGTCGTGCAGATCCTCGCAGATGGGAAGTGCCCTATTCTTGTGTCCCTGGTAATGGGAGTCATCCTGTGTGCCAATGGGCACTCATTAAATGTCTGCTGACTTGAGTTTAAAAAACTGACCTCACAACCTGCTGGCTATGTGATGTTGAGCAAGTCTCTTCACCTCTCTAGCTTTAGTTTTCTCACCTGCAAGACGAGAGTAAAAATGTACCTACCTGTAGGGTCACACTGAGAATTAAATAAAGTTATGCACATGATATGCTTAGCTCTATGTCTATCACAGATAAAGCTCTTAAAAATGGGCCCTGGCCGGTTTGGCTCAGCGGTTAGAGCATCGGCCTGCGGTCCAGAGAGACCCGGGTTCGGTTCCCGCTAGGGGCATGTACCTCAGTTGCAATTTGTCCCTGGCCCTGGTTGGTCGTGCGGGAGGCAGCCACTCGATGTGTCCCTTTCATGTCAATGTTTCTCTCTCTCTCTCTCTTCCTCTCTCTCCCTCTCACTCTATCTGAACAAAAAATGGAAAAATGTCTGTGGGTGAGGATAAAAAAAAAAGTTAATAACTAACAGTATTATTAACTATGGTAGTGATGATGGTGGTGATGGTAGCCATGTAGATGGCAGTGTGATCATGGCAAAGTTGGTGGTGATGGTGATAGTGGTGGTGACAGTGGCAGTAATGGTGGTTATTTAGGCGATGTTGATTGTGATGGTGGTGGTGGTGGTGGTGGTGATGGTGGTGGTGCTGAGGGTGGTAGTTATGGTGGTGGTGGTGGTCATGGTGGTTATGGTGACGGTGGTGATGGTAGTAATTATAGTGATGGTGGCGGTGATGGTGGTGATGGTGGTGGTGGTGGTGGTGGTGGTGATGGTGGTGGTGGTGGTGGTGGTGGTGATGGTGGTGATGGTGGTGGTGGTGGTGGTGCTGGTGGTGGTGGTGGTGGTGATGGTGGTGATGGTGGTGGTGGTGGTGGTGATGGTGGTGGTGGTGATGGTGGCGGTGGTGGTAGTGGTGGCGGTGGTGGTGGCGGTGGTGGTGGTGGTGATGGTGGTGGTGATGGTGATGGTGGTGGTGGTGCTGTTGGTGGTGGTGGTGGTGGTGGTGGTGGTGGTGGTGATGGTGGTGGTGGTGGTAGTGGTAGTGGTGGTGGTGGTGGTGATGGTGGTGGTGGTGATGGTGGTGGTGGTGGTGGTGCTGGTGGTGGTGGTGGTGGTGATGGTGGTGATGGTGGTGGTGGTGGTGGTGGTGGTGATGGTGGTGGTGGTGATGGTGGCGGTGGTGGTGGTGGTGATGGTGGTGGTGATGGTGGTGGCAGTGATGGTGATGGTGGTGGTGGTGGTGGTGGTGATGGTGGTGGTGGTGATGGTGCTGGTGATGGTGGTGGCGGTGATGGTGATGGTGGTGGTGGTGGTGGTGGTGGTGATGGTGGTGGCAGTGATGGTGATGGTGGTGGTGGTGGTGGTGGTGATGGTGGTGGTGATGGTGGCAGTGATGATAGTGGTGGTGATGGTGGTGGCAGTGATGGTGGTGGTGGTGGTTGTGGTGGTGGTGATGTTGGTAGGGATGGTGTCGGTGGTGGTGATGTTGGTAGGGATGGTGTCGGTGATGGTGGTGGTGGCGGTGATGGTGGTGGCAATGGCAGTGGTGATGGTGGTTATATAGGTGATGTTGGTGATGATGGTGGCGGTGCTGATGGTGGTCATGGTGGTTATGGTGGCGGTGGTGATGGCAATGATGGTGGCTGTAGTGTTAGTGATGAAGAATGATGATGTGATGACGATAACAGGCCTGCCGAGGCAGCTCAGGTTAACCCAGAATCAGCTCCCCCACTGGCCCTTGCAGTCCAGCTAATACTTGGCAAAGCAGGCACTTGGAACCCTGACAAGGCCTTTTGGCCTCAAGTTTTGCCATTGAGGTGTAAGCAGAAAGCACACACCCACATTTAATAGGAGGCTGGGATGCTTCATATGGCATGTTCTGCCAACAAAAGGTGAATGTGATCATTTTGAAAGGAATGTTTGTGCACTTGAGCTGCTGAGCAGCCACTTACTACACTGCTCGGCAGGGAGGATGAGACACGTGGGCAGCAAGAAATATGTACCTATTACGCCCAAGGCGGTGGCTGACGCCTGTGTGGATCAGAGGCTGGATTCCTCTTGTCCGGGAAAGAGCTGCTTGAAGAAATAAGCCACAAGCCTTCATTGAGCACCTACTGTGTGCAGGCTGGGCCCTGGGAGGCCACACCTGAGCATGAAACCCAGTTGTTACCTTGAAAAGCTAGGTGCAAAGAAGGGAAACAAAATATATGGAATAAAGACACTAGTATCTGCCCCTTCGTTCAGCAAAGGTCCATGAGCACCTGGTATGTATCAGGCCTGTGGTAGATGCTGGGAATATTAAAATAAAGGAAGGCTCTGTCCTCCAGGAGCTCCCAGCCTGGTGGGGAAGACAGGTGAATAAATACATGCTCACTCGCAAGAGAATGGGCCCCAAGCCATACAATGAGCTTTGCTCATTGAGGGCTCACTGTGTGCCAGGCACTGGGCGGAGGGTTTTACTTCTGTCATGTCATTAAGTTAATCTTTTTATCTTTTTTTTTTTTTTTTTTGGTTAATTCTCTCACCCAAGGATATTTTTCCATTAATTTTTTTTTAGATAGAGTAGAAAGGAGGGAGGGGGCAAGAGAGAGAGAAACATCGATGTGAGAGAGACACATCAATTGGTTGCCTCCCATGTGACCCCAACTAGGGCCAGGGATCAAACCCACGACCATTCAGTCCACAGGCCAGCACTCCAACCACGAAGCCAAACCAGCCAGGGCCATTAAGGTACCCTTACCGCAAGCCTGTGAAATCAGAACCGTTATGATCCCCACTTGACAGAGAAGCAAAGGTCCAGTAAGTTACCCTAAGTCACAGAGTTCCTAAGTAGAGGAGTCACGACTTGAACCTGGCCTTGGGGCTCGTAGGCACCCTTCTGGCCCAGGAGAGGGAGGGCTCAACTCTGCCTGGAAAGCCAGGGACGGTTCAGAGGAGCCCCTGACTGGGTCGCAGAGGGGGAGGAGGAGGGGGAGGCGGAAGGCAGAACGAGGCATTCTAAAAGGATCAGCAGAGCGGAGGCGGGAAGGCACGTGGCATTGCCAGGGGACAGGGAGAAGAGCAATGGGACCAGGGCAGTTCCTGCAGGTGTAGGGAGAGTTGAGACCGCTGAGTGAGGGCTGAGAGCCACATACAAACCACTGGACTGAGAGCAGACCTGTCTGGAACTCAAAAGAGCCCACAGCTGAGCTCTGGGCTCCTGCTGGGCTGTGCACCCAGGAAGCGTGTGACTCCCTGCCCTCTGGGCCCCTGGTCTTCGGAGAGACAAATCCTCCCTGGGCTCCAGATTAAAACTCCACTCTCAGATATGGCTGATGTGTTGGAAAGAGCACGAGCCTGGGTTAGAATTCCAGCTCCAACTCTAAGTAGCTGTGCAACATGGGGCAGGTTACCTAACCTCACTGAGCCTCTGTTTTCTCATCTGTAACGTGGGCGGATTAATCCTGCCCTCTCTTTTGTGCAAAGTTAATAGCAAGGTGCCATTAAAAAGAAAAAACTAGCCGCAGGTCTGGCATCCAGGAGATGTTCCCAAATAATGGATTCCGCTTTTCCTCTCCCTTCTTTCTCCCTTCCTCCCCTCTGAGCTCCCCTGTTCCTAGATAGCATGGAAATCACACAGCCTCGATTTTCTGAGATTGTCCTGATTTCAAGTGTTCTGGCCCCTAATCCCCACAACCATCAACAAAATCCCAGGAATTCTGAAGTGTTTGCATGCAGAATACACCTTCCAGAATGTGCACCAGCCAGGAGCCAGCCTGCAGTTCCTCTGTGACTGCTGGCTTGGGGCGCAGGAAATACCATCCCCACATAGGGAGGACGCAAGGTTAATGCACATATATGGAAAGATATTTACCACAGTCCCCAATATTCCACCTACCCTCAGATTAGAAATAAACCAAAAATACTCGTCTAAAGGCGGATGAGGTCGGTTGCATCTGGAAGGTGTTAGATACAGAGGGGTTCCTGATAAGTCCCCCTTCCTGGGGCTGGTGGACAACACTCCTGTTCACCACTTCCCTGAGCTCCACACCCTTCTACCAACTGCCACTAGGAGGCCTCAAAGGCAGTGCAAACCCAACAGGCCATAACTCATCCTGCTTTTCGCCCCAAACCTGGGCTTCCCGCAACCCATGTTTACCACTTCAGTCAATGGCTCAAAGGCTGTTCCGAAATCTAGAGGTCATTGTCAACACGCTCCTCCTCCATCCTCCTGCCCTGGCCCCCGATACTCATCTATCATCCAGCCTCGCCTACGTTACCTCCTGCTGACCCCACGGCTTCTTCCCCGGCTGTCCACCTGCCCCCTCAGGACCTGACCCAAGCCCTCGCTTTCTCTCACCTGGACAATCCCACAGGCTCCTGACTGGGGTTCCTGCTTTCACCCACCCATTCTTCACACCACAGTCCAGGCCATCTTTGTAAAATGCAAACCTGATTATGTCACTTCCTAGCTTAATGGTTCCCACTGCTCTTAGGATAAAGGCATCCTTGCTTCAAAAGCAACTTTCCCTAATGGGTCAGAAAGGCCCTGTGGGCTTGGCCCCAACTTCCTGTCTAATCTCACTTCACAGCCCTCTCACTCAGACACAGCACCTTCCTCTCCCTTCCGCACACTCACTCTGCTCCTTCCCACCCCAGGGCCTATGCACATGCTTTTTCTTCTCCTTGGAAGGCTTTTCTAGCCCTTTTTCACCTAGATAACATCTTATACTTAACATCTCAGCTGAAAGACACTTCCTCCAGGACGTCTTCTGTGACTTTCCAGACTCATTCTGGGCTCCCATAAAGCACTGCATGTCTCTTCGTAGCACTCATCACAGTTGCAACTGTACACTCATTTGTGTTGTCATTTGATTAATGCCAGTCTCCCTGAAACTCCCCAAAGGCAGGGATCATGGTTGGTTTTGTCCATTTCAGGACAGAGGCATTGGTACATTGTAAGCACACAATGAATAAAATCAAATGAATGAGTGGTTGAATGAATGAACGAGTGGTTGAATGAATGAGTGAGTGGTTGAAGAATGAGTGAATGAATGAATGAATGGATGGATGGATGGATGAATGAATGAGTGAGTGAATGAATGAATGACATGATACTTCTTCAGGTACACACCTTCCACTTCTCGATCTTCTGTAAATCCTAGACACATTAAAGGCAGGTTGAGACACAGAGGGAAAGGGACTTGTCAAGTCACACAGTAAGTGTGCAGCTGAGCCAGGAGAACCCAGGCTCCCTAACTGGGACACTCTTCCTGCCTGCTGACTTGGGGTCCACGCTCCACAGGGGTGGGAGGGATGCAGGAAAGGGGGCCTTAGAGGAGGGTCAAGGGCCAAATGAGGGAAGAATTCTACAGGCCTGGTCTCTGCACACCTGGGCTCTCATCCAGGCTGTTTTCCCCACGTTACACTGGGCCCTGCAACGCCACATGCAAATGTATGCAAATGAGGTGCAAACACAGTCTCTGGCTTGGATGAGAGAAATGGAAAACCCGGTGCCAGGGGGAGCCATCTAAGACTAAACCAAGCTGTCAGGCCCTTCTGGCCATAAAGCTCTGCCCCGACCCCACTGGCTACATAACCAAAGTGGGGGGGGTAGCAGATGGGAAGGGCTCCCTCTCCTGCTCTTCTGAAACACAGACCACCAGCCCCAGGGCACTTGGCTGCTATGGACTTGGGTCACCACCCTCCTTGGCACAGCTGTCGGAAAGATCTGCTCTCCACAAACCTGCAGAAATGTCGGTCAGTAATGGTCCCTCATGGCCTCACTCAAGCGGACTCAATAACAGGTCCCATGGCTCCTTCGAGACAGAACCTACAGGGCCAGAAGGCCCTCACCTTTTCCTTAGCTGATACACTCTTGTCCCTCCGAAACTCAGCTCAGGGAGCCCTTGTGAAGCACAGTCCACAGTCCCCAGTCCCCGCAATGCCGCCCATTGGCAGGGACTTCCACCCACCGTGGGCCTCCCACAGCCCCTGGATGCCCTCCAGCAGGGCCTGGCCCGCGGGTTCCTGGCTAAGGCTCTGTCTTCCACACTGCGCTGGGAAGACCTCAGGTGCACCTGACCAAAAGGGAGAGGGAGTTTGGTGAGAGAATGAATGGGTGAATGAATGAATGTAAGTGATGGGGGAGGAGAGAATAAATGGAGCATCAATGTTCTCTTTAGGAAAATCCCAGAAAGCCTGAGCATGCCAGTGAGGCAGCAGACAGTGTGGGCTGGATGGTTCTAGCCTCCTGCCCCCAGGTGCCACGGAGGCTGGGCCCTGCCTTGGCTGACATCCTGGCTCCTGCTCCCCCTCCCTCCGCCCCCCAGCATCAACCTAATTGGCTGTCAACACCAATCTTTCCTCCCTAAAGTGAACTATTCCTTGAAATCTCACAGCCCATGATTAGATCTATGGCAGCTTTCTAAGCAGCTCGATGGTTCCCATGGCAACCCCACTGGTACCCAACTGGCAGCAGGCCACCTGGAGGAAAGGGAGAGGAGGGAGAGACAGGTGTGGGGCTGCTGCCTGAGGCAGGAAGAGGATGGACGGAGATTCAGAGAGGATGGAGAAATCAGGAGGGCCCTGGGGAGGGAGGAAAGGCTGGTGACATGGGGACGTTGGGGTGGATGGGAGTGATCTGGGGAGGCTGGGAGACACAGGGAGAGGTCAGACGGGCAGTTAAAGGAAGCTGGGATACTTGAAGTAGCTGAGGGCGACTGGGAAACAAAGAAACTGGGGGAGTTTGGGAGACGAGAAGGTGAGAACTTGAACTGGGGAGACATGGGAAGGCTGGGAGCAGAGGGGCGAGGTTGGGAGGCGGAAGCTGGGCAGGACGGAGGAAAAACCCTAGGGGTGATGGCAGAAGTCAGAAAGCCGGCCAGGCTGGCAAGTGAAGCAGGACGCCAGAGAAGCGCATGCTGGGGAAGCTGAGGCAGAGAACGTCCCCGGCCCGCCACACGCCCATACCGCCCTTGAATGACGAAGGAAGGAGATGGACACACCACAGCCCACCGGGCCCCTTGGCCGCTGACCTCGGCCCAGCTCCAGGCTTGGGGTGTGGGGCCTTGGCACGGCCAATGAGGCCCAGCGGCAGCCACAGAGGGTGCCTGGCAGACAGAAGACATTTAAAGGCCAAGGAGCCTCATCAGAAAGTCCCCTCACGGCCAACGTGCCCAGGTTCACGATGAGCTGACTCAGCGGAGCCCTGTCTCTGGGAGGAAGCGCCTCCACCCGTCTCAGGCCAACAGGGAGGCTGCGAAGAAATGCAATGGCTCCCTGGCCGGTTTGGCTCGGCAGTTAGAGCATCGGCCTGCAGACCAAAGAGTCGTGGGTTCGATTCCGGTCAAGGGCATGTACCTCGGTTGTGGTTCAGTCCCTGGCCCTGGTCAGGGTCATGCGGGAGACGACCAATTGATGTATCTCTCACATCACATGGATGTTTCTCTCCCTCTCACCCCCTACTCTATCTGAAGATCAATGGAAGGGTGAGGATTAAAAAAAAAAAATGCAATGGCGCTTTCGACAAGGGTCAGCCTTCAGCTGCCCTCCCAGAGAGAAGTGACCATGGCTGGGAGGTGAGGCCTAGGGAGGCCCAGTCAGGCTGAGACGGCCAAGAAGAACCCTCATCTCGCTGTCTGACCTTGAACTCACCTCAGTGCCTTCTTTGGAAAATGTTTAGGTCAGATGAGGCCCTTGGCAGGAGTCCTTCATGTGTGAGTGACAGGAACCCAGCTCAAAGTGGCGACAGCCAAAACCACATGTATTTGCTCAGGAAACGGAAGAGTCCAGCGGCTTTAGGCATGGCCCAGGTGCTCCAGAAATGTCCCCAGGAGCCCCTCTCCCCTTTCCTTCCTTCCTTGTTGCTTTATTCTCAGGCCAGCTCTCCCCGAGGTGGTGCGTGCTCGCCAGCAGCCCCAGGCTCACGCCCACCTCAGCAGGACACTGATGGTGCCCGCAAAAGTCTCAGGCTGGTGTTCATTGGCACAACCGGGTCCCATGCCTCTCCCTGAGCAATAACCATGACAGGGACCCTCCCAGGCCAGGGACTGCTCTAGGCACTCTGTGTGTATCAACCTATTCAGTCCTCAAAAAAATGTTGGGACTACCATTATTTCCACTTCACAGATGAGGAGACTGAGGCCCAGAGAGCTTCTGTAACTTGTCCATAGCTGAAGAGTGGTGGGCCTGGAATTCCAGCCCCCACCCAGGCAATTTGGCTTCAAGGTCCAGATTCTTAAGTGCATGAGGGTCACCTGCGGGGCTTGTGCCAGCTGAGTCCCGATTCAGGAGCTGGGCCCAGGGACCTGACGCTGCCCTCCGCAGGCCACGCTTTCAGTAACACTGAACAGCCCTTGGACGCCGCTGCGTCCCGCTGCTCGAACCAATCACAGTGACTCTGATTTGCCACACGTGGGTCTCATGGCCAGCCCAGGGGGAGGGAAGGTGGGGGACCAATGCCTAAGCCACGTGGACCCAAAATGAAGGAGGGCAAGAATAGAGGAAAACAGGTTCTGTAGTTACAAGAAGGGATGTTTGGCCACCTTGGTACCCCCTCCCTGTGCCTCAATTTCCTCATCCATGATTTGGATATACCCTGCCTCACAGGACTGCTGTGAGGATGCAATTAGCTGATACCTAGAAAGCACTTAGGAACAGAGTGAGCAGCACCCAATAAAAGTTAGATGCACACTCGATGTGCATGAGCGCAAACACACACGCCTCTGCTGATCATCGTGAACGAGGACACGAAGCACCAGCCACGTCCTTACAAACACACCTGTGAGGGTGCAGACACGCGGGTTACAGGCAGCACTTCGAGCACATGGCATGCGCCAAATCTCCAGGACACACATGAGGACACAGGTGTGAGCAGACAGATGGGCACATGCTCGGAGACCTTAGCACACGCAGGAAGTTGGCCCCTGGGGTTGTTCTCATGGACCCACTGCTGCTGGCTGCTCCCTCAAGTAAGGTCTCCATGGTGGGTCTCTGTGGGAAGAGGCAGGTCCGGGACAGGGTGACATCATAGCTGAGAGCCAGGTGTTTAAATCAGTCAGCATTGGGTTTGTGATCTTCTCCACCAGCCACTAGCAGGGTGACCTTGAGTGAGTTGCTAAACCTCTCTGAGCCTGTTTCCACACCAGGGGTGGTTATGAGAACTAAACGTCTGCGCTGTGAAAAGTGCTCAGGGAGGGTCGGCTACGGTTATTGTTTTATCATGATCATCCTCTCTAGTGCCTGTGTTGGCTTTCAGATGTGGGGGGAGTCCACGCAGATTTAGACAAACAGCTGGGACTGGGTCAACCCTCCCAGCAGCGGCGGAACCAGGCTCTCCCCCCGCCCCTGTAGCAGTGGGGGCAGTGACATTGTTCCTCTGCCCTCCCCGAGCCACACAGCGCCCGCCCGCCCATCGGGGCTGAGCTGTTGATAGTTTCCCTGAGCAGGCCGGGCCTCCCCTGCAGCTCTAAGTGGCAGCGTGGCTTTCAGAGATCACAACAATACGTAATGTTTATTCGGTGGTTTGTATAAATGTATAGGATCTCTATTGGGTGTGGGCAGATATGGTTCGCAGTGCAGAATGGCCTTCTCAGGGAGCAGGCACCAGGGAGTTGGTGGCTCAGCCTAAAATCACCCATGACAGCTTCACAGTCCAGGACAAGAGGGTGTTAGGGACAAAACAGCATCCAGGACAGCTCTCCAAATGTCCCCATGGCCTCACCCCAGTCCCTGCAGACCCCTCTCGTCACACCCTTCTACCTCTCCTGACAGTCAAGCCAAGCGGTTAGGAACTTGGGCTTTGGCCAGTTTGGCTCAGTGGTTACAGCGTCAGCCTGCAGACCAGAGAGTCCCGGGTTCGGTTCCTGCAAGAGGCCCGTACCTCAGTTGCAGTTTGTCCCCAGCCCTGGTTGGGGTCATGTGGGTGGCAGCCACTCGATGTGTCTCTCTCACATCGATGTTTCTCTCTCTCTCTTCCTCCCTCTCTCCCTCCCACTCTATCTGAAGATGAATGCAAAAATGTCCTCGGGTGAGGATAAAAAAAAAAAAAAAAACTTGGGCTTTGGAGCCAAACAGACCCGGATTCAAATGCTGCCTCCCTCGCGCTCTCCGCACTGGCCTTCGGTGCATCCCAGCGGCCGCCTCCTCTGCAGACCAGAGCAAACCGAAGAGCCCGCCTGCGAGGGCAGAGGCCCCGGGAGGGAACCTCACGCTGGCACGCAAGAAGGCTCGATGGCAGCACTTAGGGTTTTCTACCAGTCTTAACTCCTCAGCTGGTGTTTCCTTTTCTTCTTCTTTTTTCCCAGAACCACCGCCAGACCTTGGTTCCAAGACACCATCAGCCATTGGCACCTACGAGTAACAATGGCACAGGACACAACGGCAGCAGCATACGCCCTACAAGCTGTATGACTCACTTTTGTTTTCTAAATACGTTGAGCACCAAGCTGAGGTCCACGGTGACAGAGTATCTGTCCTGTCCACTGTTGCGCCCTCAGCTCCCAGGACAACAGCATGCAGGGCCAAGGGATCTATTTGTCCACTCGCTCATTCTATAAACACTGTCGGCATCCATGACGGTCAGACACTGAGCACAGAGAAAGCAAGCCCGGCCCATGGGGATGGGGAAGGCAGAACGAACGAGTGGTCTCTACTCAAGGCGGGAGCATTTGAAAGTCGTCCCCTCTCAGATTATTTCTTCATTCAGAAAGTATCTGTTACCCAGTCCTGAACCCAACAAAGATGCCAGGAAGCCTAACTCTCCCCTTCGAGAACTTCTGGGACAGCCAATCCAGACCATTGCAGCTGCTGCCCTGCACTCTAGAGTCAGCGCAGACTGGTTGATAAGTTCATCATCCAGGTGTTTTGCTCATGAGAGTAGCTGGGTCCCACCTGGCATCTCTTTAAAACTGGCATAAGGGAGCCCGGCTGGTGTGGCTCAGTGGTTGAGCGTCGACCCATGCACCAAGAGGTCGCCGGTTCAATTCTCGGTCAGGGCATACGTCCAGGTTGTGGTCCACATGCCGAGTGGGGGGCATGCAGGAGGTGGCCAATCGATGTTTCTACCTCTCTTTCCCTCTCCCTTCCTCTCTCTCTAAAATCAATAAAGAAAAAAATAAATAAAAATAAATTAAAAAACTGGCATAAGGGAGTAGAGAGGTCTCTTCCTGAAATGCTCAGGCTCCACGTACTCCAGGGTCTGCAGACTAGCCTTGCTTAAGCCCTAATTAGCTCCCAACATGCACTTGGGCTGCTCATGCAAATTAACCTCCTTTCCTTGACTGCTGTCACAAAAGATAGCTTTCAGTCTGAAGTCCTGAGGCTGGCATTCAATGACCATAAACAATCTAGCTCCAACTCTGAATGGACAGACGGACGGACGGACGGACGGATGGATGGATGGATGGATGGATGGGAAGGTGGATGGGAGGATGGGTACATGGATGGATAGATGGTTGATGGGTGGGTAGATACATGGATGGATGGATGGGTAGATGGGTGGATGGATGGATGGATGATGGGTGGGTAGGTGGGTAGCTGGATGGATGGGTAGGTAGATGAAGTGTTAACCCTCTCTCCACCTCTCTCTCATGAGCCTACCCCTCAAGCCATGAAAACCTGCAGCATCTGGCCCCGACTCTAGGTGGGGAAGTAAATGGATGGGTCAGCGGGTATATAAACTGTTGACTCCCTGATCTCTTCCCTTCAGTTGACCTACCCCTCTAAGCATGAAAACCTATGCACCTCTGCCCTGAGGGTTCCCCACAGGCCACTTACGCAGAGCCCCAGGACAGTAAGCCTCCAACTTTTCCCCATCAATGGGAAATCTCCAGTCAGCAACAACATCAAGTGAAATAAGTGAGCCCATACAGACAAACACTCATTCATTCATCCATTCAGTCAACAACCATTTACCGACCACTTCCTATGTGCCAGGTAGTCTGTTGGGCACAGAGTGATAAGCCCAACCACTTACTGCCTTCAGGAACCTGACCCAGGTCAGCAGAAGAAACAGAAGAAACAGAAGGCCTGCATCCCTCCATGTTTTCACACACATATTTGGATTTACACATTTATACAAAATGCCCAACCCCTCGTGCCCCTCCCCCATTCCATGTAGACTCCCCCCAACCCAACCCCAGTAAGGGTACCTTCCTCAGGGTTGTCTGTACCCCCACTAGGTGGTAGCACAGGGCTGTTCTCCTCTAGGTCCACGTTCGCTTGTCCACTCACCACCTCCTCTTCCTGCATCGTTCTCGCGTGTGCAGCGGCGGGCGTGCTGGGCTGCTCTGCCCTCTGACCCTGCCTCTGATGCCACCCAGCCCTCGTCTCTGCTCAAAACCCCGCAGACAAGGAGACCTTCACTTTCCGTTTCATCTTACAGATGCCCAATTACACGCGACTGATTTCTCTCTTTTTACTTTCTAACCAAGACTTGTTTCTCTTTCTAACCAAGTAGTTAAAAATAGATCTACTTATTTTTTAAAAACACTAGAGAGAACCAAGTTGACTTCTGATTCTGACCCCAGCAAAGTAGATGCCCTTCTCCCAGTTCCTCCTGCTGAGTCCAGCTGAAACCTGGGTGCTATCTCTAACACAAGCGTAAGCAGACCCTCAGCAGTAAACAGAAGCCAGACTGGTTAGGGACCTAAGGGATGACGCAGTGGTGAGTTCCCTGAGCTTTTTTGTTTTGTCTTGTTGCTGTTGTTGTTTTTGTCTTATATATCTCAGACTGGGTGCTGAAGAAGCCGGCAACCTGAAAATGCCATTAGGAAATTTTAAAGAAAGAGAGAGAGAGAGAGAGAGAGAGAGAGAGAGAGAGAGAGAAGAGGGGAGGGGAGGGCCTGGGAGGAGTTGGGAGGGGAGGGATGGGGAGGGGAAGGAAAGAGAGAGGAAGAGTGAGAAAGAGCTTGCTGTCCCTGCCAAAGGACCAGGAGAGATCAAGAACCCAGCACACATCCCTGGCCAGTTTGGCTCAGCCATTAGAGTGGCGGCCTGTGGACAAGAGAGGCCCGGGTTCGGTTCCTGCTAAGGGCACGTGCCTCGGTTGCAGTTTGTTCCCGCCCCGGTTGGGGTCGTGTGGGTGGCAACCACTCGATGTGTCTCTCTCACGTCGATGTTTCTCTCTCTCTCTTCCTCCCTCTCTCCCTCCCGCTCTATCTGAAAATAAATGTAAAAATTTCCTCGGGTAAGAATTTAAAAAAAAAGAACCCAGCACACAGAAAACTTTTAAACAATAACCACCAACTCCAGCCAAACAGCACAAGAAAAACCCGGTCTCATCCACGTCCCAGGAGATAGGCGCCATCGCCCCATCTCAGCGCCCCCTGGGCCAGGGTGGTCCCAGCCCTTCCGCTCAGGGCCGCTGTGCCCAGAGAAAACCCCTTGGCCCTGTCTGAGCTGACTTCAGAGGTTGGCCAGAGCCCGATTTAAAAATACAAGTGCCCATGTAGCCTCAGTGCCAGCTGCCCACTCGGTGCAGGCTGTGCTGCCCACTTCACAGATGCCGACGTGGCCACTGTGGGTGGCACAAAGAAAACAAGGGGGGGTGGGGAGTCCAGAGAGGCCCGGGGGTGGCTAGTGAGGGGGATGGACATTTCTCAGAGCCTAGACCACAGAACAGGGCTGTTGATGCCATCTGGTCATACCCAGTTCTCTGGTCTCCGGAGAGAACCAGGCCAGTTCTGCGCAGACTCACCGTGGCATGGGCTCTAGAGCTTGGCAAGCCTCCAGGCAGGCATCAGTCCCCAGATGCCAAAGTCACAAGCAAGTTCATCAAATCCAGGCTTGGCCACTGACTGGCTGTGTGAGTTTGGGCAGATCACTTGCCCTCTCTGAGCATCAGACGCTATTCGTAAAATAGGGATGATAAAAGTACATACTTCATGGGGCTCTTGTGGGAATTAGGTGGGATGACGCATGAAGAGGGGCTCGGCCAATCTATGGTGGTTGTCATGTTGTCACTGGTGTTACGAGGTGGTGTGGCTGGTCTGCGCTGGGACTCAATCAGGGAGCACAGGGGAAGGTTGAGGTGTCCTGGCTCCACTTTCCAGAAGCCCCAAAGTCCAGGCATAGCTGCACCAACAAAGCTGCCAGGGGAGCTTGTTCTCCTGTTAGACAGACAGGACCAGGCCCAGGGGGAGTGTTTCTGCTCAAGCAAGCTGACAATAGCAATATACTCAGAACGTAGAAATCTAGACCACTCTCTCCAAGTGGAAGAAACAGCACCCCTGAAAATGGAAGGGCGCCTAGAGATTACCAAAGCCACCCCTCCTCAGTTTTCCAGGAAGGGAAACTGAGGCCTGAGAGGAGAAGGGATTTGTCTGATTCCTGAGAAAGCTGGGACCCAAGCTAGCATTCCTGACCCCCGACCAGTGCAGTGTCATTCCACACCAGCACCTCGCCCTCTCCATTGCTGCCCCAGCCCTGGCTTTGGCTCTCAGGCCTGAGCGGTGGGAGCAGGGGCCTGGCCCTGCTCCAGAGGCTTCTGCTGGGGGCCAGGGGGCTGCTCTGTTGCCCAGTCCCACCAGGGCCTGCTACATCCTTACATAACCCACTCCCCATTACATAATCTGCTTCTTCCTTCCAGAATGGGAGCTCCGGGAGCAGACGAGCGTGGGGAGAGACCATGAGCTGCCTCCACGTGGAAACAGGGTCATTACCAGCACTCAGTCTCCAGGGCCGGCTAACGGCCTTCCCGCCTTGACCTGGAGCCTGCCAGCCTCCTCCCTGGCTCCAGGGACACGCCCAGTAGGACTGGAGCCCAGGGCAGGCAGGGCACAGAGGGAGGTCACCATCTGCAAGGGGTTTGGGGGAGGAACCTACCTGGGGCTGGACCCTGCTGCTCCAGCCCCCAGGCAAGCACCAGCCCCCAGACGCCAAAGTCCCAGGCAAGTTCATCAGCCCTAAAGAGTCCCCGGAGGGAAACCTGGAGGCAGGCACACTGGGGGCCATGGGCGCTGGAATCTCAGGTCTGAGTTTGAGTTGGATCATCTTGGTCACTAGCCAGGTAACTACAGACACATGCATTCGCTTCTCCGCACCTTGGCTTCCTTATCTGAAGAATGGGCCGAAAAGGACTGGCCTCGTGGGTGCTGCTGACGGTAAATGAAATCCTGACTCGCAAGGGCCTAGCATAATGCCTGGCACAAAATAAGTGCCCATTTGGCAGATGAAAAAACTGAGTCCCAGACAGGTGATGTGACTTTAGGGGCACATGTCATCTGGGAGCAGCAAAGTTACACATAAGATAGAGAGCCTCCCACACGCGAGACACATGCCTCACATATACAAACTGGGCAACTCCCTAAACAACCCTGTGGGGTAGGTACTATTAGTCTTCCCGTTTGACAGGTGAAGGAGAACCCAGGCTGCCAGGGGGGACATGACTTCCTCAAAGCATGCATTTAGGAGGTGACAGACAGGATTTGAACTCAGACATCTGGCCTCAGAGCACTGCAGCAAGCAGCTAGAGAGAAGTCAGGAGGGATGCCCCACAGCTCGTCCCCATCACTTAGAAATACAGTCACCCGCCACCTTCCCTGTCTCTGGCCGCTGCTGTGCTGTGTGACCTTGGCCAAGCCAGCTGACCTCTCTGGGCTCTCGTCTCCCCATCTGAAACAGGAAGCCTGGTCCCTGAGCTAACAATTACCAGGGTTATTGTGAGGATGCATTAAGATAACGAGTTGGAAACTGCTTTCCAGCGGAGAAAGTACCGCACAGCTGTGATGTCTCATCACTTCCGCAGCCTCAGCTCCCTCCGACTCAGCAGGGACTGGCTGATGGACACCGGGGACCTCTCAGTATCTCTGGCTGCTCAAACACCTCTCCTTTGCACGGCCCCAGCTCTGGACTGCCCTTTGGATACAGAGGCAAAGCTCCGTCCTTCTCTCTAGCGCTGGGGTGGACCAGCCTGGACATCTGTTCCACCCACCACCTTCCTGCCTTTCTTTAGTTGAGTCCCCTGCTGTGTGCTTCAGGGCACTCTCACACTTAACCCTCACAATGACCTCTGTAAAGCTGGGCTTCATCGGCCCCATTTTACAGAGGAGGATGCCAAATCTCAGAGAGGTGAAGTCACGTGCCTGGGGTCACACAGCCGCCAACCCAGGGGAGCCGGGAGCCAAACCAGTCCTCCCTGCCTGCCAAGTCCACACCACGTTCCTCACCAACCCGCTTCTCCATGAACTGGGCGGTGCTGTGCCCATTTCTCAGAGGGGGGTCTGATGTTCGGGAGGGTTAAGGCATTTGCTCAAGAAGCCAAAAAAGGAGCCGGGCTGCAAACTCAGGACTGTCTGGGGAAGTCGCCTCGCTTCCTCCCTGCCCCTCAGTGTCGTGACCAGATGCGCGGGTGACGGGTGGCAACAGTCAGTCCTCAGGAGAAGCCAGGCCGGGTGGACACTGAGCGCTGATCGAGAAGATGAAGCAGAGAAACAAGGGACAGGAGCGCCAGGGTACAGCCGGGCCAAGTCACACCCCTCTCCAGACCGCAGTCTCCCCAGTGTACAGCATGCACCAGACCCTGGGTTGGCTGGGGAGACTCCTCAAAGCCCCTCCAACTGCAGGAGGCTGTGTCCTGAGCAGGAGTCCCCAAACCTGGCCGCTCACCAGAATCCCCTGGGAGCTGGTTACAATCCCGAATGCTGGGCCGCACCCCAGAGAGTCAGATTTAGGAGGACCGGGAAGGGGCCTGGAAACCTATGCTATATACATCCATCGTGACCACCACCCACACTGCCACCCCAAGCTTGTCATCAGCCACGTCCGAGAATCCCAGTCTAGGACAATTTTCCCAAGACCACAGGGAACACAGTCCCCTGCCTGGCCTCACAGAGTTCACACTAGGGCCAGAGGTGTACTCAGGGGCCTGGTGTGAGTGTGTGTGTGTTGGGGGCAGGGGGACTAGGCAGTTCATAGATGGTATCAAGGGGTCTCTAGTATAGACCGCAGCTCAGAACCAGGGCCTGGTAGAATTCTAGATGTTGGGTTGGGGTGGGACCTTGAGATGTCCCCACCTTCTTGTTTGACTAATTCTTCATTTAGCAAATAGTTGGTGGCAGCCGCTGTGTCAGGCAGGGTTTTAGGCTGGGAGTGCAGCAGGGAATAAAGCAACGTCCTTTCTCACGTGACGCTCCGTGCTGGTGGGGAAGAGGGTCGGAAAGCAGACAAGACTAGCACAGCCCTCTGTGGCCCTCGGCCGCCCTTCCCAGCGACAGCCCCTTAAATAGGACCCTAATCTCAGGCTGGGAGCTTAACCCTCATTGCACAGTGGAATCACTGAGGCTCAAAAGCCATTTCAACAACCTGTCTCCCTACTCTACGTAGGCAACTCCGCCATGCCTCCCAACCAGCCCTGTGTGTCTGCCTCGGAGCAGAGCCTTCCCCGTTGCCACGGCAACCCCCCTGGGGAGGCCTGCCCTACTTTGCATCCTTGGCATAGAGCAGGCGGCCTCACCCCACGCCTTAAGACAGAGAGATGGGGTTTATCCCATCATGGAGAGAACTGGTCCCACTGGGAAAGAACTGGGCTCCTTCATTCAGGCATTCAATCAACTCAGAGAGGCATCAAAAACACACCAGGGACCACGCCAGGCCCTGGGAGAGGAGAAGAAATAAGTCATGGTCCCGCCCTTACAGAGCGCACCACCTGTGGGGGAGGCTGACGGATAACCAGACAGCGTGCCAGTCCAGGCCAGAACAATAGTGATGAAGGTGACAGCTGCTAAGCACAAGGTGCAGTTTTCGCCCTTTCCATGGGTAGATGAAATGATCCTCATTTTATAGATGAGGAAACTGAGGCTCAGAGAGGTTAAGTAACTTGCCTGAGGTCACACAGCTGAGAAGAAGCACAGCCAGAAGTAGGATCCAGGGAGATCCCAAGCCACACTGTAGGTGCTCAGGGAAGGGACCCCAAACTCCATCAGACTGGTCCCGAGGTGGCTTCCTGGGGAAGGATGCCTCGGTCCTCAACTGTGATCTCAACAAGAGATGAAGACAGGTCCGGGAGCATCATGGGGCAGAGACTCGAAGAGCTACCTGACTATCGAGAAAGACCCAGCGCGGGGGTGTGGCCTGGTTCTCCCTGGCTGGTGGGGCTCCGCGGGGCCTGGGAACTCAGGCTTTGAGAAAAGAAATGGAATGGGAGGAGGTCAGTGTTGGAGAGGCGGGCTCAGGGGCCACAGGTGCTGCCCCCTGAAAAGTTAACATGCCCCTGGAGGCACCGAAGGGCAGGTGTGCACACACGTACCACCTGCCTGTCTTCACACCCGTGGGCAAGAGTGCCCTAAACTTACACTCCCGTGCGTGCGAGGGAAAGGCCAGGTTAGGGGCTGGCTTAACCCTTGCAATGTCTACAAACACAGACGTGTACTACCAAGGAAGTGTCGTGCTTACGAGTGTGGCTTTGGAGACACTGCCTGGGTTGAAACCCCAGCCCTCCTATGTCCTAACTGTGGAAACTAGGGCAAGTGACCTAACCTCCCTGAGCCTCGGTTTCCACATCTGTGAAAATGAGCATGATAACACAGCATGTATGTCTACTTCCTCGAAAGGGCCCAGGGAATGAAAACCCGTGTTCACAGTGCCTGACACACAGGCTGTTATTATCTTGGTGGCACGTGCCAGCACATGGGTCTGTGTTTTTACACAGGTAGGTACACGTGGGTGTACAAGCCTGTGTGCACATGAATGCACACCCATGACAGAACGCCCGTCTGTGCCGGCACATAGGTACATCTCCTCACTCGTGTAGAGCTGAGTGGGCACTGCTACGAGTGGGAAAGCAGAAGCAGCAATGAACCAAGGTGGGGACACGGACCGCGCTGTGTGCCTGCCGGGATGTGCACACACGTGCAAGGCCAGTGCCTGCCCATCCTGAATATGTGCCTTCACGTGCACACCCGGGGGGTACATGCAGTGGGCATGCGGATGCGTGCTACAGGCTGACACGTATTACATATATGTGTTTTGATGCAGGTTGAAGGGAGGAAGACCTGGCTGAGTTTCTCTCCCGGAACCACTGTGATGTAAGGAGAGCTCAGGTCTGGAAAAGACCGTTCGATCAGCAGGGTGGGAGAAAGTGCTTACGGCCCGCAAAGCGTGTGGAAGCCGCGGTTCGGGAGAGAGAAACACACGAAGATTCAAGTCAGGAGCCCACAGAGGGTGAGTCCGATGCTTTCCTGTGTTCCCGGGCAGGAAGCCGTCCCCAGGGAGCCGTGGCCCTTTGGGAAATATTCAAAGGCCTGTCCAGGCCCCAGGCCACCCTCAACCAATTGAGGAAATTAGTTTTCTTGGAGGGGGAAAAAAAAATCCTACCCATTCCACCACCACCTTGGATGTTACTTGGAGAGGAATAGACAAAAATGGAAAGGCTGTGTAGCAAGACCCCTCTTGGGAGATTGCCCTGAAGCAGGCCTCTCCCCTGGGGACGGAGGAACAGGGGAGGAGGAGGCTGTCTGTGCCTTAGGCTGTCAGCAGTTATTCAAGACCAAAAGCCCAAGTAGCACAGAGGGAAATAGCTCCTGAAATGAGGAAGACTTCTGTTTAGTTAGCACTTCAGAGTTTCCAAAGGTGTCATCCCGTGAATCCAAACCCTACACCTCTATAGTTCAGAGAGGTTCAGTAACTTGCTCGAGATCACACAGCATTTCATCTGTAAAGCTAAGGCTTTATTGTCTGATTCCATATCTCATGTCATTTTTGCACATTTTGGCACCGCCCAAACATAACATGTCATCCGTGATTCTAGTAATAAAGTAACGTGGGTCCTGCTCACAAGGAGAGAACTGACACAAAACCGAACAGCAGAAAATAGGGCTCATTGGGCAGTTCCTCACCAAAGGGTCATGAGGGAAAGGAGCCTCAGCTGGCCCGGAGTGGTAAGAAAATGCTTTGTGGAGGATGGGGAGCTTCCGCATGGGCCAACGGATGGGCAGGGTTTGGATAATTGGGAAGTGTGGGCGCATCCCAGGCAGGGGGCACCAGACGCAAAAAGGCAGAAATTGGAAGGAGCTTGGTGTGTTGACATTGGGGGTGAAGGCAGAGATGGGCACGTATTGTTCTGGATGGGAGAATGTCTGTTTGGCACAAGAGAGAGGAATGAGGTAGGGGAAACCAGGTTGCCCAGATCACACAGGCAGAGGGCCCAACCATGAACTTCCGTCCATGTTCAGTCTAAGGCGGTACAGAGCACTTAACAGGTACTTAATGTCTTTCTGGATGGACAGATGGATGAATGGATGATGGATAGATGGATGGATGGATGGATGAATCATACAGGTAGAAAAGGTGAGTGTGACAGCAGGGCTCTGGGCTAGGAACTGGGAGCCTGAAAGTCAGGTCCCTGCTCTGCCACTAACCAACCATCTGAGGGATGTCTCTGGGCTTCTGTTTCCCCATCTTTAGAGCCCAGGCGATTCTCAAGGATCATCCCACATGACAGTCTGTGATTTTGTAGACAGAAGAGGGGCTCAAGGAGGAAAGCCTACTCATGTAGTCCCGGGAAGGAGCTGGCAGCAGAACACAGCCCCTGGGGGGGAGAGCCCAGCTGGCTTTCAGCCTGCCTCTGCCACATGTCTGCTGTCACTTCCCCTCCCTGGACCACAGTCTCAGCAGATGCACTCCAGCCTTTCAGGATCCTGAGACTTGTCTGAGGGGCCAAATCTATAGAGCCAGGAACCCAGCCCCCCTCTTCTTACCCCACTTAGGAGATTAAAGCAACTTGGGAAAAGCACTTATTCTCAGCTCCTGGAATTACCCTTCATTTTCCTGGCAGATAAATGGGGCAAACAAATGATGCCGATGCATTTAAATGGAGCAAGGCAGGCGGAAGTTATAAGATTTGAATACACTTTTTGGCTCCTTTTGAATATGCATTTGCCCAAGGGAGTGTGGGGCAGCCAACTCCCGGCCAAGAGGGAGGTTATTTGAGGTTGGGGGAAGGAAGGCACAAAGACAGGGCTGGCAGGAGTCCCTGCTCCTCAGGCTCCCAGAGCTAACTGCGGTTCTCTACCAGCTCAAATGTCACAGACTCCTAGTAAATTCTGGGAGTTGATACACCCCATGGTTACTGTTGCCATAGCAACTGCCTCCCTGTAACCATGTGTACCAGCAGATCACAACAGATAAGACAAGTCCACAAAGGTGAATGATGGGTAGCCAGCCCAGCCCTCCAGCAGGCCCCCAGAATTCTGAAATAGGTCCAGGATTCCAGAATACACCCAAGGCTTCTCAGATGTCCCCAAGAATTCTGAAACAGAGCCCAGAGTTTCAGAACAAGCCTGGAATTCCAAAATCTGTCCTCAAATTCCAGAATATTTTCCCCAAGGTCCAGAACACACTCTAGATATCCACAGAATACCCTCCATGTCTGGCGGTCTGGGCACAGTCTCCAGGTAGCACCCCCAAACTCTAAAGCATGCCCCAAAATAGAACATGTCCTTAAATTAGTTGATTCTTCCCAGGAACTGGTTTCCTATTTAACTGGGAGGATTGTGTTGGAAAAGAGGTTCAGGGGGACAAGCTGCGGGGTTGAGGAGACAAGGACCTTGCCCTCGTACCTTAGAAAATGCAGACCATCACAGACATGCCCACCACATGCCAGCCCTGTAGTCAAGGTGGCTCCCCTGGCCTGGCACTCCCAGTATGGTCCACAGTGAGCCTCGTTCCCTGCAGTGAGGATGAGTCGATGCTGAGTCATCCTACTCTCTGCCAGGGCCCCTGGGTGACCATCAGCACATCAATCCTGGGCCTGCAGGGAGGGCCACCCCACTCTCCGGAGGTAGGGAGCAGCTGAGTTGTGAAGCCTCACCCTCCTGGCCTGGGGTGGGGCTGCGGGGAGCCCGGCCCTCCCCACCATCCCTGCCAACATGGTCATCCAGGATTCCTGGACCAGAGCACCATCCCCATAAACCAGGAGGAAACGTCAGCACTGTCTTAGTCTCTTCCCTCTTCCTTTCCCACCGCACGAATTCACTGGCGAATGGGCTCTGTTCTCAGTTCCCTCTCTCTCCTGAATCCCATCCCTCACTCATCCCCGCTGCCTGGTCCAGGCCTCACCGCCTCCTCCCCAGTCTCCCGGCCCCGCTTCTGCCCTCTCCACTTCATCACCCCCGTGCAAGGCCCTGGTGGTCCACTGTCCCGCTCTGAGCTGCACCCCTCCCTGTGCCATGTCACAAGTCAGGCACAAGCAGCTCACCATGGCACTCAAGGCCCTCTGGTAGCTGGCCGCGCCCAACATTTCCGATTAATCTCCCTCGACCTCTGCCAACCTGGTTGGCTCACAGTTGTCCAGAAGGCCCCGCCCCCTCCAGGGAGTCTGCTTCTCGTGTCTTCCTCCTCCTCCAAGGCTCTCTGCAGCATCGCTAAATCTCCAGACCCTTGCAGGGACCACTCCTCAAAAATGACTGGAACGCTCCTTCATCTCGCCCTCGCTGAAACCCCAGCACGTCCTGGCTGTCTCCGAGTTAGCTGTGGATTGTCAGAACTGCTAGGAGCCTCGAACAGCTTCAAGTCCAAAGGGTTTGCAAACTGGACTCTGCGGCACCCCGATCGGTGGGGGGCAGAGAGGGGCCTCCAAGACCGCGGGGGGAGGGAGGTCAGAAGGGTGGAACAGCCAGGGGGGCCCACAGCCCTCCATACCCGTTTCAACCCAGAGCCTGCTCACGTTTATCTGTTTCAGATGGTCGTGAACGTATTCATTCATCCTGTCGTCAGATTTTTATTGAGCACGTCCTGTGTTCAGTGCTACGAACAGAGACAAACTATCCGCATGAAACTCAGAAGCTAGTGGGGAAGACAGATCATCAACATGCTAACAGAGACACTAGAAAACATCAAGGAGTGGTAAATCTGAGGACTGCAGAGTGGGGTAGAGTACAGAGGACTCGAGGGGTACAGGACACTGTCAGACAGGCTCAGAGAAGGCTCTCTGAGGAAGGAACTCCCCAGCTGACTCCTGAATGACAAGAGAAGGGCCAGCTATGCACAGAGCGTTCTAGGGGAAGGATATTCATGCAAAAGGAAAAGCCAGTGCAAAGGTCCTGTGGCAGAAACAATCCTGCCATCTTAAACGCACACACACACACACCAGGGGAAGTGACCAAGGGCCAGGGCCATTCAAGGTGAGGCTTCCACAGCCTGTTCCACTCCGGGAAATTGGGTTTCACTGCTTTAAAAAATGTATAAGCCGTTGACCTAGTCTAATCCTGCCACTTCACAGAAGGAAAACTAAGATCCAGCATGCCCAGGGATTGCTTAAGGTCCAACCAAGAGTTGGTTGCAGTGCTGAGACCAGCACTCAGGTCTCGGGACACTGCCCCAGGCACCATCTGTCACCCCTCGTGAGCAGTGCAGGCATCCCTGGCCACTGCTTGTCCCCGCCACTGGCTGACCCTGCTCCTGGCCCCCACCCCGCCCTGCCCTTCGCACAGGTGAGAAGGTGAATGAGGTAATGTCTCCCAGGCCAGCCAAGCTCCAGGGAGCAAGCAGCCAGCCAAAGGAAGGCTTTATTGGATTTGTTAAATTTGCATCCGGTGGCCAAGGGCCTCCTGGCACCAGACAGCATCACAGAGGGAAAAAAGAAAAGCAGACGATGAAATTAAAAGGCATTTCACTTCCAGAGCCGAGGCTGACACGCGCAATTCAAGAACAAATCTCTCCCTGGTTTCTTCCCTCTCCCTCCGACGCCATCCTGGGCCACTGTCTGTGCTGCAGCCAGGCTGCCAGGGTCACAGCTCACACGGTGACATAGGCCGCCATCTTGGGGCACCTCCCCCAGAAATCAAGGACCTGGAAGGGCTTCTGGGGAAGGAAAGACGCCCGGAGGTGTCTGAGAGGTCAGTCCACCCGTTGTCGGTGGCACGATGTGAACTTGATCACCTCGGCTGCAGAGGGGCAAGCCCAGCCCCTCCTGGCGCACAGCGGGCTAGGCACACAGTAGGCGCCAAATAAATGGTGCTTTGTCAAGGCGCCCGGAGCCCCAGTTTCCCCATGGCCTCCGCAGAGGGGGAGGGCTGGAATCTAGATGTTTACTCCCTGCTCTCACCACCAGACTCATCCAGTTTGCCCAGAGCTTCTGATCAGAGCCAACTGTTTGTGTATAAATACATTAAATTGCATAATATTTTCACTACACCCCCTGCAGAGCTCCACCTGATTCCTGTCTGTTCCTTTCGCTCAGCCAGGCCACTAAGATATCTGTGTGTAAACAGATGCTGTTTCCCCACCACTGTCAGTGTGAGTGTGTGTGTGTGTGTGTGTGTGTGTGTGTGTATGTGAAGGAGAGAGCAATTTCGTTAAATGTGTGTTCCCAAGGCCAAGGTTACCTCTCTCTTATCTGGGATGCCCTTGAGAAAGGGTCTGTGGGAACTGACCAGGAGGAAACCAGGTAATTTGCAGATCACTTTAGAGGAGACCGTGTCCCTGCTGGCTCTGTTTAATGGTGTTTTGTTGTTGTTGTTCAACAAACATCTGTTGAGCCCTTAGCGTGTACAAGGCAATGTCTGAAATGTTGTTGTTTTTTTTCACAAGCGAAACAGACCCACTTTCTTTCCTCTTGGAGTTTACATGTCAGGGCTGAGGAAGTGGATGGTTAAGTGAATCCATAATCTGTCAAATGACCCAGTTGGAGGGGTGCTGATGCATGAGTCAGTGTCGGCCCGCAGGAGGTCTCTGATGATGTGCTGTGGGATTCTGTCTTTGGACCGTCTCATCGAGGATCTGATGATGGAGGAATCCTAGATTCAGGAAGTCCAGGGCATTCATGCACAGATGTTTACAAATACCTCCTCCGTGCCGGGAACTGGAGAAACAGCTATGAACAAGACAGACCAAATCTCTCCTCGTGGGGCTTACATTTTAGTTGGCAGAGACAGATGATCAGCCAACAAATAGGTAAAATAAACAGAATTTCAGATGCTGATACGTTCTATGGGAAAAATAAATGAGAGGCTAGAGAGTGCTGGGAGGTAGGGTTGGAATTTTAAATAAGATGATCAGGGCAGGCCTCACAGAGAAGAGAACATTTCAGCAAAGGCCTGAAGGAGGGGAGACAAGTCAGGAAACCCACCTGACTGACACCGAGCACTCTGAACACAGGAGAAGCATGTGCAAAGGCCCTGGGGTGGGAGTGTGCCTGGCATGTTCATGGAGCAGTGAGGAGGCCAGTGTGGCTGGAGTAATGACAGAGGGGTGTGGGGTAGTAGGTGAGGTCAAAGGGAAACAAAAAGAGGCCATTGCGGGAATCCAGGTGGCCAGTGAGCATGCTTATACCAGGACAGACATGTGGGGTAGTGATTAAAACGTGGGCGCTAAGGCCAGGATGCTGTGATCCAATGCACCTGCTACATAACCTTGCACAGGTCACTTTAATTTCTGTGCCTCCGTTTCCTCATCTTCAAGTGGACTTGGTAAGAGCATCTTCCTCCCAGGGTGGTTGTAAGACTTAAATGAGCTAACGCCCACAAGAGTGTTCAGTACATATTAATCACGTAAATGTCAGCTCTTCACCTTTACAGGGGAGAGACCTAGCAAAAAGCACCGTAATTAAGTAGTCATGGTTCACGTCGCCAGTGATGTCCTGTGGGAGTCATGTACCCTGGTATATGTGACGAGAAGGGTGCTTCACCCCATGGTATGCTTTCCAATACCTCAGTCTCATCACGAGAAGAACATCGGACAAACCCAGACAAAAGGACATTCTACAAAGACCTGGCCAATGCTCCTTAATGCTCTCAAGGTCACAAAAGCCAAGGAAAGATGGAGAAACTGTCACAGACCAGGGACACAAAGGGGACATGATGACTACATGCAATGCGAGGCCCTGGACTGGATCCTGGAACGGGAAAGAACGTAAGTAGCAAAACTGGTGAAACCCGCCCTGGCCGGTCTGGCTCAGCGGTTAGAGTGTCGGCCCACGGACCAAAGAGTCGCAGGTTCGATTCCAGTCAAGGGCACAGGGTCGTGTGGGAAGCAACCAGTCAATGTGTCCCTCTCACGTGGATGTTTCTCTCTCTCTCTCCCCCTCCCACTCTATCTGAAGAGAAATAGAAAAATATCCTCGGGTGAGGATTTAAAAAATAAAAACTGGCCCGGCCGGTGTGGCTCAGTGGTTGAGCGTCGACCCATGCACCAAGAGGTCATCAGTTCAATTCCCGGTCAGGGCACATACCCAGGTTGTGGGCCAAATCCCCAGTGGGGGGCATGCAGGAGGCGGCCAATCGATATTCCCTCTCATCGATGTTTCTATCTCACCCTACTTCTCCCTTCCTCTCTCTCTAAAATCAATAAAGAAAAAAAAAAAAAACTGGCAAAACCCAAATGAAGCCTGGACTGGAGTTACTAGCCATGAGCCAACGTTGGTCTCTGAGCTTTGACAGACGCACCAGGGTCATGTGCGATGGTGACAATAGGGAGAACCAGGAGAGGGGCAGAGATGTTAGCTCATATCAAACTCCCAAGGGCTGGAATGGCATATTTACATTATTCATTCACCAGATACATAAAGGGGCACCAGGCTGCCTCGCTCATCCCACAGCATCGCAGGGGAGAGGCACCAGCGAGCAAGGAAATGCGGAAGGGCAGGAAGGGCTCCCTAAAGCCCAGGCCATTCGCCCCTGAGAAGGGTGCTTCCCCACCATGGGAACGGCCCCAACAGAGGCTGCAGAGCCCTTTGCCCTGGAGACCAGATTCTACCATCCAAAGAGGACGCTGCAAACGCCCTGGGGGGCTCTAGTCCCCACCAGAAAGTCTGGATCTCTGGTAGATCTCTAAGCCTTACCCCAACCCCCAAATGGTTGGCCCCAGGTCACCCTCTCCCTTCGTGTCCCTGAAAACCAGCTGCAGCTGGCAGAGGCAAGCTGTTCAAACCCTTTCCTGTTGACACATCCGCCCACCGCCACACGTCATCACTGCCAGTCATTCAACAAACTCTTCCTCCATATGGTGAGGGACTATGACACAGTTCAGAAGGGGTCAGATCACAGCCGTGCCACCTCCAGCTGTGTGACGGCAGCCAGGCCCCTTAACCTCTCTGAACCTGTTTCCTCATCCAAAAATGGGCATGATAGTAGATCCTACTTCAGGATTGGTTAAGTGCTTGTTGCAAGATAAGTGTCATAATTGTTCATATGAGGCAAGCATTTCGCTGGACACAAAAGGGCTACAAAGTTGAAAAGCCCGGACCCTGACATCTTGGAGGGAGGTCAGGCATTTAACAATGAGTTACAGTAACAGAGAAATGTGCTATGGGGAGCATCTGTTAGGTCACAGCGAACCCACTCTGGGCCCCCAGCCCCATATCCCAAGACTTCAAGGAAGGAATTGTAGGATCCCTTCCTCAAAAGTTTAAGGACCCTGCATTTAGTCGGACTCAGTGACCCACCAAAGAAGACTGGCATTTGAAATCTGCATGCCTTGGTTTGAGAAAAACTCTTTTTGGTATTTTAAAAACACAACAGAAATACAGACTTTCCCAAATCTTCAAGGCCTGCCCTGGATCAGCCCTCCTCCTCCCCCTTCCATCCCTGCCGGTCACCCCTGCACCCTTTGCTCCGGCAGGAGCCCGGTCCTGTGGGCGTCCTGAGGCCCACCGCCCTGCTGCTACCCCCAGGGGAGGCCTCAGGTGCCCCGGTGATGACTGTGGACAGTTTGGCCAGCGGGCAAGGACAGGCCATGTCAGGGCCAGGCTGTTTGGAGGCAAACACCAAGTGTAGGCAGGCCAATCTCTGAATGGCAGAGGGCCAAGCTGGCGGCTCAGGAACTCAGCCAGCTGCCTGGGGCACCAGGAGGAAGTCAGGTGGAGGCACCTGCTGTTGGGGGTACAGAGCCAGTGGGTTGGAGTGGGGGACGCCTGGCTCATGACAGTGATTGCTATCGCACGCCTGCTCCGTGCCAGGCATTGTGCAAAGCGACTGCATTCATCAACTCGTTGAGTCCTCGTGAAATGGGGGACGGTGTTCCTCCCCATTATTTAGATAGAGTTGAGGAACTTCCCCAGGTCACACAGCTGTAGGTGGCAGAGCTTGCCTTCCAATCCAAGCCACCCTTTTAACCACGCCCCTGGTCTGCATCACCCATTCCACTCATTTCCTCCCAGCTGCAGGCCTTGCCCTGGGCTCTGGGGTCACTGAGCTGAACAAGGCCCAGTCCCTGTCCCAGAAGAGCTCGTGGTTGAAGGTGAGCAAAGAACGCATGCGCATTCTGGTGTTCACACTGATCGAAGGAGGTACACAGGCAAGGGGCTGCTGAGTCTGCCCTACGCAGTCCTGGGGGGCTTCCTTGCGGTGGCATCATTGGAATAGGACCTTGAAGGACTCTCTTAAGAAACTGTGCATCCAGCAGGGACGATTTCATGAGCATGGGCAGCCTAGGGCCAGGCTCTGTTCTAACTTCTTCCAGACAAGGACCTGGGTCTTAGTCTTATTTCCCTGACCCGTGGAGGGTCTGCCTTAGCTTGCTCAGGAGCCAGGGCTTTGGAGGCAGGCTGGGGCTAATCCCTCCTCTGCCACTTTCTAGCTGTAGAATATTAATATTCACAGCAACAATAACAATGCACGGATGGATGAATGGATGAATGAATGACCAGAGGGCTATATGACCCAGAGCTCTTCAAATCTTCTGCCCAAAACCGTCAGCCCCAGAGCCAGGGCTAGGGCCAGGCAAGCATTCATTCATCCATTCATTCACTCGTTCATGAGACACATATTTGTTGATCCAGGCATTGTGCTAGGTGCTGGGGACACAGCAGTGAACAAAATAAGCCAAAGTCTCTGCCCTCCCTCAAGCCCACCCATTCTAGAGAGCAGAGATAAGCTATAAATAACTCAACAAGGAAATAGAAGTATGTCCAGCCTCAAGAGTTGCTCTAGAGAAAGATAAAGTGGGGTAAGGAAGATGGAGGGGTCCCGGGAGAGAGACGCACTAGTCAATGGAAGAGCCCGGGAAGGCTCACAGGTGGCCTGAAGGGGGGGGGCGGGGAGCCCTGCAGCCTCAGGAGGAAGAGGGCTCCAGGCAAAGGGACCAGCCAGGAAGGGAGCCGGCTGGATGCTGTGAGATGGCCAGGCTGCCAGTGTGGCCGAAAAGGCGTGTGGGCTTCATCACGCAGGTCTCGTGGCCTTGTTAAGATCTGGGCTCCTCGGCAGAGTGAAATGGGAGCCACAGGAGAACTTTGGGGAGGGAGTGATGGGGTATGACAGCTGCGACAGGATATGCCAGCTGCTGTGCAGAGAGCAGACTGCAGGGACGCAGAGGCGGGCAGAGGGCAGCCTGCGTGGAGGGGAGAGGCCACGTGCTGGGGGAAGCAATGAGGGTGGTGAATTCGGGATCTATTTCGAAGTTAGCTATCACAAGGTTTGCTGAGATGGTACATGGGGGACAGGAGAAAGAGAAGAGCGAAGGATGACTCCCGACCTTGAACCTCCGCGACTAGAAGCATGGCGTCTCCATTGCTGGGATGGGCAAGGAGTGGGAAGAGAAGACATCCATGCCAAGATGGCAGACAACACACACAACGACTTTGGTTCCACACACCGCGTGGATGCCGAGACAACAGTAAAGGGATTCATTTCAGTGTTTCAGGGTAGGAGTCCAGAAGGAGAGGGAGAGTGGGAGAGGAAACCACACAATTTCAGGAGCTGGGAAATAAATGCGTAATTGTGGGAAATGAATCAGGAAAAGCAATCCCCCCAAAACTCAAGGATTTGTCGCATCAGGTACCTTTCGCCACTCCAGGTCTCACAACTGTAGACTGGGGAGCTCTCCTGACGACAGGCAGCAGGCTAGACAGGACTCTCCGCCATCTCCCACCCTGCGCCCAGTGACCCTCCGCCATCGCCCACTCTGCGCCCAGTGACCCTCCGCCATCTTCCACCCTGCGCCCAGTGACCTCCGCCATCGCCCACTCTGCGCCCGGTGACCCTCCGCCATCGCCCACCCTGCGCCCGGTGACCCTCCGCCATCGCCCACCCTGCGCCCGGTGACCCTCCGCCATCGCCCACCCTGCGCCCGGTGACCCTCCGCCATCGCCCACTCTGCGCCCAGGACACTGGCTGCCAGACTCACCGTCCAGGCGGACGGCTGGAAGAGCTTTCTCCGAGAACCATGGACCCACGAGAAGAGATGCAAAGAAAGCCTACAGATGCCCTCCGTGCGCTTTTCCACCCAACAGCCCCGCCAGGTCACCCTGCGAAGCACAAGCCTGCAGACCCACCCGTGTGCTCGGAGCTCCCAAGCACTCCTCCTTTTCTGTTTGGCGGTGTGCACAGATAACTGAGCTTACCGGACATCAGAAGAATGCCTCTAACTGGAAAGAGGAAAATAAAACAAACAGGAACACCGTCTTGAAGATAACGGAGAATAGCAAGGCAAAGAGAAACCTGTCAATACCCTCAGAGAAGTAACATAAGACTGCACAAGTCAAATTAAAATGAGATTCTGCCTGGCCAGTGTGGCTCAGTGGTTGAGCATTGACCCATGGACCAAGAGGTTTCCGGTTCGATTCCGGGTCAGGGCACATGCCCAGGTTGTGGGCCTGATCCCCAGTGGGGACATGCAGAAGGCGGCCAATCAATGTTCTCTCTCATGGATGTTTCTATCTCCCTCTCCCTTACTCTCTCTCTAAAATCAATAAAGAAAAAAAAATTTTTTTAATAAATAAATAAAATGAGATTTTCATTTTCCAGAGAGAGACACAGAACACAAAATAAAAAATATTTTCAACGTTAAAAATGCAATGGCAACCCTGGCCAGTTTGCTCAGTGGTTAGAGCATCGGCCTGTGGACCAGAGTCACGGGTTCGATTCCAGTCAGAGTCGCTGGGCTGATTCCAGTCAAGGTTGCAGTTTGGTCCCCAGCCCTGGTTGGGGTTATGCGGGAGGCAACCAATCAATATGTCTCTCACATCAGTGTTTCTCTCTCTCTCTCTCTCTCTCTCTCTCTCTCTCTCTCCCCCTCCCTCCCTCCCACTCTGTCTGAAGATAAATGGAAAAACATCCTCAGGTGAAGATTTAAAAATAAAATAAATGTAATGGCAGACATTAAAAAGGAAAAATTGGATGATCAGCTTTAGCTTTTCCAGCTTGACAGATAAGGAAAATCAGAGGGAAACATTGTTTTAAATATAGGGCTTTTCCAGGAGTTCCTTTTTCAAATAATAAGAATTCTAGAAAGAGTATAAAAAATGTAAGGGACGGGATCATCAATACAAATAACTCAAAAAAACTTCACAGAGCCAAAGACTAGCTTTCTAGATGTTAAGGACTCACAGAGGGCCCGGCACAATAAATAAAAATAGTCCCACACCGAGGCGCATCATCGTGAAATGTCAGCATCCTGGGAACTAAGAGAAGATTCTCTAGGCTTCCAGCTTGAAAATATAAAGAATGAGAATAGCTTCCTTCTCCCTGGAAGCCAGAAGGCAATAGAGCAAAGCGTTCACATTTTCGAGAGGAAAATAACTCCAACCTGGAATCTATGCTTAGACTAACCGCTGATCAAGCGTGAGGACAGAAGAAAGCCCTGTGCAGATCTGCAAAGTCTCAGGAAATGGCCAGCCCATGGGTCTTTTCTCAGGAACCACTGAAGGATGTGCTCCACCAAAACGAAGGCATAGGCCAAGAAAGAGGAGGACCCAGCACAACAGAGAACCAGGGAAATCCTCTGGCTGATGGGGGAGGACTCCAGGGTGACACCGCGCACAGGTGTGGAAACCGGCCAGTGCAACCTGAAGCCGTCAGGAGGCTCAGAAGAGCCTTCAGGAAGGTGAAATTGACAGAAAACGGATGCATCAAATGTCTTGATAGGAGCGTTACACTATTGTCCCGAGAGCTTGGAGGTTACATAGTCGTAAGGACAAGCAAAGAAAGATACATTTTTCAAAAGACAATTAGAAACTCCGGCAAAAACAAACACTTACACAGGAAAGGGGGAAGCATCACAGCATTATGGGAAGACTAGGAGATTGGGGAGAACGAGGCAAGGGTGGGGGAGGGAGCACAGAGCTACATCCTCACTCCCTTCCCCCCACTCTGACTTGCCAAAGTGAGCAGATCTGATCCTTGGTGGAACTGCTGAAACTTATTTTATTTTATTTTATTTATTTATTTATTTATTTATTTTATCCTCACTCGAGGACATTTTTGCATCTATCTTCAGACAGAGCTGGAGGGAGAGAGGAAGGAAGAGAGAGAGAGAAACATCAACATGAGAGAGACACATCGAGTGGTTGCCACCCACACAACCCCAACCGGGGCCGGGGACAAACTGCAACCGAGGTACATGCCCTTAGCGGGAACCGAACCCAGGACTCTCTGGTCCGCGGGCCGACGCTCTAACTGCTGAGCCAAACCGGCCAGGGCTGAAACTTATTTTAAAACAACTACTTAAAGTCTCTGAGAATAGTCCTAAGGGCATACAGCAAATGAAGAAACATGGATTCAAGAAAATCTAATAAACCTCCCTAAGAACAGCAAGAGTCTGTGGCGTTTGAACTATGACCCACTTCCTTCTTCTCCCCTCCCAGCTCAGCACGATGGCAGTGCCACTCGCTCCCAGCCGGAGACCTGCAGGGTCCCCAGGTAGGGCAGGATACCAGTGTTTCTCATCCTGCCCCAGCTTACTGCCACAGAGGCTAAGTTCTGGGGAGTGCAGAATAGGGACGGGGTGCTCCTTCCTTCCCAGCCCCACCAGTGGGGTTGAGGCTCCACCTTGGATGTCTCCAGCTGAGAAACACTGGGGCCCCAATCACCCTCACCCTGACTCATTCATAAAGCAGAGTCGCCGTGCCGGAGAGGCAAGCCGAGAAGACCCAGGCTGCAGCGAGCCCCCACTCCAAGGGCCCAGCTCCTAAAGCCCACTGTCCTCACTCCCAGCCCCAGAGCCCTGGCTGCCATCTGGCCCAAGGGGAGAGACGGGTCCCAAAAAGTGTCTCAAAAGAACTGAATTCATTTACAACACAGTTTGGGGACGTTCAAGATTGAAAGTGCTCTCCAAAACAATAGAGGTTTGGGTGAAAAATTATTTAGAGGAGACTGGAAGATTCGTCGGAGATAGAAGGCAAGCCATAAACGAAGTAGTTTATCAGAGAGAACCAGGGAAGGACAGAGATAAGAAGAGCCTTCTCTGGGTCAGAACACATCTCAAACAATGACCTCAAAAACTGTGTCCACACAGGAGGCCAGAGTTGCTACCACATATTATTTCAGAAGTCCAATTTCCAACAAAAGAAAATATACAAGACATGCACAGAAACAAGAAATTTTGGCCCACACACAAGAAAAATAGCAAGCAATAGAACCGCCTGTGAGAGGGACCAGATGTCAAATTTAACAAAGAATTCTAAGTAGCTATTATAAATATTTTCAAATAACTCCAGAAAGCCATGCTGGACAGTGGAAATGTGAAATGGGGCAGCCTCTGCAGAAAAAGTTCTTGCAGTTCCTCAAGAGTTTAAACATCAAGTTACCCTGTGACCCAGCAATTCCACTCCTCTGGGTATCATACACCCAAGAAAAATGAAAACATATGGCCGCACAAAAACTTTTACATCAATGTTCACAGCAGCCTGATTCACATTTGTGAAAACAACCCAAATGTTTATCCACTGATGAATGGATAGACAAAATGTGGCATATCTATTCAATGGAATATTATTCGGCCATGAAAAAGGAATGAAGGCTTGACACAGCCTACAGTAGGGATGAACCTCGAACATATGTGCTCAGTGAAAGAAGCCAGTCACAAAAGACCACGTACTAGATGATCCATTTATATAAATTGTCCATAATAGGCGAATATATAGAGATAGAAAGTCTCTATGTGGTTGCCAAGGGCTGGGGGCAAAGGGGGAACTGGGGATAGCTAAAGGATACAGGATTTTTTTTTTTTTGAAGTGAAATGCTCTAAGATTTATTGTGGTGATAGTCACACAACGATGTGAATATACTAACAACCACAAACTGTACAATTTAAATGGGTGAACTGGAGGGTATGAGAATTGTATCTCATTAAAACTGTTACACCAAAAAAAGTCAAATAACTAACCCAAAAAATGAACATTCAAGAAGTAGCAATACAAGCATGTTATTTAGAAACGTGAATATAAATACCAAAATAATCAGCTAAAAGAAATCAAAGGAGTTGACTCTCTGGGGTCAGGGAAATAAATAGAGTGAGGTCAGGGGACAGCTGATATTTATAATAAACCTTGTAGAACTGTTTAATTTTTTAAACTATGTGCATGTGTAACTTTGATGAAAATTAAAACTTTTTGGACTTAAAAGTAAAACCTCTGGGCTTGCGGTCTAAAGCATCTCCATTTGGAGGAGAAGAGGGGTTGTAGGGAGAGGAGGGGCAAGGAGGAGGGGAGGGAGGGATGCTGACCGGGTACCTTAGATTCACTCCCACAGAATCAGAAGCTTGTGCACTTGGCCAAGGGCTGGAGCCCCAAAGAGAAGAAACAATGGGGACAGCAGACCTGGCCTGTCCCTGCCCATCGCCTCGAAGATCTGGGCCTCTGGCTCAGGGAAGAATCTTCAAGCTTCCAAAGAACGTGAGCCCATTGCTGGGGAGACTGTCATTGCTGGGGAGACTGTCACTGTCCATCAGAGCTGGTGCTGGCCCAGATCCACAGGCATTTATTGAACACCTACTGTGTACCAAAAACCTGCACAGATGTCCTCTCATAATCCCCTCAAGGACCCTGGGAAGCAGGTGGGTTTATCCTCATGTTCATGTTCCACATGAGGAAATTGAGGCTCGGGGAGGTTTCACCGCTGATCTGGGTTCACAAAGCTAAAGAGAGCAGGCGTAGCTCACAGGTCTGGCTGTGTCCAGGTCTCCTGTCCCTCCGGCGTCTCCCAGTGCAGAGGAGGAGGCAGGAAGAGCTTGAGGAAGAGGACCCCTTCCTCACCGGGCCGCTGGGCCAGACCTGAGCCGGCTCACCCGAGGCTGGATCCTCAGTTTCCCCTTGTGGGTGGGTTGCAGTGAGAAGCCAGGGAGGCTCTCCCTCAAAGTGGTGGCTCGACAAACTTGGGCGCTGGACTGCGGGCAGTGACTCCACACCGGCGGGTCCAGCCCCCCAGAGCCCCGAGCAGCCCGTCCCTAGAAGGCTCAGCCCATCACCGCTCGCCTCTTTTGGGGCCACCCAGATGCTGAACACGACTTCCAGGCTACCCACGGGCCTCTGGTGCCAGTTATGGTCGCCCCACATCAAACCTCCAGGAGAACGAACCAGCACCCACCTTCTATTCTGGAAGAAACCTGAGTGTCATTGAACCCTTACTGTACAAATGGGAGACAACACCCTTAAGAGAAAGGGACTTGCTCGAGGTCACACAGCAAGTGGGTAGCAGAGCCAGCTCTCCAGCCACACCTTTACCCATGATGCCTTTCCTGCTGTGCCTCCACCGACAGGTGAGGTAGTGCCCGTGCCGCCTGCTCCCCATGACAGCACGCCACCCTGGACTCACTGTCGTTAGTGACACGCTCCCTTGTTACCTCCTGCTCTTCCACCCAACCTCACTGCCGGGAAAGAAGCTACTAATTCACACTACAAAGTAAATGACTGCTGAGTGCCCGTTTCCCCCACATTTTAAAAATATCTAAGACTCTCTCCCCATGACATACAGCTGCCACTCAATAATTGCCTCGATGACAACTGGGAAAGGTGGCAGTGGGCCCACGTACATCAGCAGCAGTTAGGAGGGCAGGTTTGGATTCAGACAGATTGGGGTCGAATTCTGGATCCGACACTGAGTGGCTGTGTAATCTTGGGAAAGCCGCTCAACTTTTCTGAGCCTCCGTTTCTTCATCTGTAAAGTGGGGCCACACTACCCACCTCTCAGGGAGGTGGCGAGGATTGAGGGGGACAATGCACGTAGAGTCCTTTACCCAGCGCCCAGGCCGGCATGAGCACCTGACAGTGTTGCTGTGGACAGCTAGCGATCAGGAGGGAGGAGAGGAGGGAACACGCACAGACAGGATTCTCTTTTTTCCATGACATTCAGAATCACCTCACGCACGAGGCTTATCTCTCCAGCTAGACGGGGAGCCCCCTGATGCTGGAAACACAACTCCCCCCCTTCTGATCCCCACCCAACCACATCCCCATACCCAGCACAGGGCTTACAGCATAGTAGGGCCTCAATAAAACCTTTGTCTCCCTGTCCATGGATGCAAAGAGACCAGCTTAATGTGGAGGGCACAGACCTTGACCGTGGCCCCAGCAAACCTCCCCCTGGCGAGGAGTTCAAAGCAGCTTTTTACAGGGGCCCTTGGAGGTGGTCAGGACCAACTCTCCCCGTTTCACAGACAGGTAGACTGAGGCAACCAAGAGTGAAAAGACTCCTCGGGCCACAGCCTAGAGACCAGGGTCCTAACCCTCGACCCTCCCTCTGGACGCTGGGAAGCTGGCTCAGCCTCCTGTCCACTTAGGTCTCCCTTCTGTCCACATCTGAGCCCCGGGGCCGTGTTCTCCCAGCACCTGTTGTATTTTTAGATGCTCTGAGACTGTTGGGGAAACAGAATAGATCCACATTTCTATTCGAAAATGTTGTCATCACGTTGAAAACTCCCCTCTCTTCTCTGTCACACAAAGGCCGCTGGGCCTTCCGTTTTGCCTGCCTGCTGCTGCAGTGGGCACCCCTCTCCTCTGGGTAGCTGCCCACTCTCCCCCTCCTCTCCTCCCACGCTCCTTCTCACCCCAGCCTTTAGCGCCTGGAATGCATCTTGTCCCTCCTCCCTCCAGGCCTTCGCATCCGCTGTTCCTTCGGCCTGGAAGGCCCTTCCCTAGTGCTTCCCTGTGCCGGACCCATTCATCCTTTAGAACTCAGCGGACGCCAGAGCCGGCCAGGCATCCCCAATCTGCGATTGATGGCACCCAGAACTTATCTTTTGTAACATATCACACAATTTATAATGACTTAAGAATTTACAACTTAAAAATAACTTCAATTATATATAATCGTTTCATCCTTGACAGGTTGAAAGCTTCATGATGACAAGCCCCTGTGTCTACCTTGTTCCCGGTTGTCCTGTAGTGCCTAGCAGAGCCCCTAGCACATAGCAGGTGCTCAATAAACATTTCTGACTGTCTGACCTACTAAGGCAAAGGAAACTCCCATTTGAGCATCTACTATGCATGGGTTTCTGTATGTTATTCCATCCAATCCTCACAAGCAAGATGAGGTTGGTGGTCCCATTTTACAGAATACGAAACTGAGCTGGAGAGGTGATGGGACTTGCTACAGGAGGTGAGAAAAACCCCATGGAAACTCAGGATCCTTCCTTCCTCCCCCTTGAGGTTTTTAGGGGGAGGTCATTGTGACATCCTCTGCCCTTGAGGTCGGTCCACTTGCCCCAGGCTCCAAACAGGCTAAAATGGGCCCAGCTCTACTGAGGACCCAGTGCTGTGGGGCCTCCCCCCACCCCACCCCCCCTTCAGGCTCAGGACCAGGTCCCAGGCTAATAAATCATAGATGACCATGGCGCCTCAGCGCCCTCTAGTGGTGGCAGGAAAAAGCGTCTAAGGGGAAAGAGGGAAGGAGGGGAGGCAGAGGGGAGGATGAGCGGAGAGATGAGGAGAGAAAGTCAGAGCTGAGGAATGGGTTGGACAGCAAGAAGAGACAGGCAAGGCGTTTTGTCCTTGCTCCAGAGTCCCTCCTTTACCCCCTCCTCTGCCAGCTGCCTCTCTGCATTTCTGCCCTCCAGTTCAGCCTAGGTCCTGGGGACCTCAAAGGGACACACCTGCACAGGTTGAAACGAAGGAAACCTTTCTCTCCCACTGGACTGGGACAGTCCATCCATCTCCTGGATCGAGCTATCAAAGGCCTCCCCCGCTAACCGGGCTAGCAAGAAGTGCCTGCCCTCTCCCTCCTCTCCCCCCACAGGGACGGGGGCTCTGCACTGCCCACCCAAGGTCAGGGACGCACAAACCCGGGTCTACCCAGCCCTCATGCACTCCCTCCCCTCCCCCATCCTGCCTCCGGCCCAACCACCCCAAAATCCCAGCAGCTGTGGTTGCCATGGTAAGAGCACCCCCCACCCCTTGCACATAAATAAACTGCAACCTGGGGACCTGGAGCTGCTGGAAGAGGCCGAATGTGCAATGCGCAGCGCCAGCTCATTTCCCTCTCCTCGCACTTCGGGATAATTAGTGCAAATTAAATTTCACACCCCTTCTCCTGAGCAGCGAGAGCTCCCTGGGAATGGATGCCCACGATTCATGGGGGAACATACTCCACTGTCTCCTTGCAACGTGCAAATGTGAGAGAACACTTCTCAGCTGCAAGTCCTCCACAATTCCCCCAAGTCGCTGGCACCCAGGCAGGCTCAGACACTTACCCGCGCTGTGGGTGGAGAAGAAGAGCCCTGGAGGGGGGGACGAGTTCAATCCCCGCTCTGGCACCCTTCACCCAGGCTTTCCTCGTCTGTAAAGCCAGAAGGACGGGCCATAGGAAGGGAACCCTCGAGTCATCGGGGCCTCAAAACACACGTGCACATCCACGTCCACGTGCCCGCTTCTCCTGTGGCCTGTGTGGTCACGCGGGGCCCCACGCCAAGAAGGGCCACGCTGGGTTCCAGGCTGTCTGCTGTCTAATTTGTGAACACGAGGTCTACACTTCATTTTGCACTGGGTCCTGCAAAGTATGTAGCTGGTTCTCCCTGCGCTCGTGTATTTACATATATTAAGTATCTGAATAAGCAAACGTGCTAAACACACCTCGACGCCAGTAATAATAATAGAGGGCCAGAGGCTGCCTTAAGTACTTTCTATAACTTAACCCCGTTTAACCGTCACAACAACCCTGTAAGGCTGGTTCATACAGTGCTTGCAGACCTGGGGACCGTGCGCAGACCTGGGGACCATGCGCAGACCTGGGGACCATGCGCAGACCTGGGGACCGTGTTAAGTGCAGGTTCTGAGTCAGCAGGTCTTGGGAGGGGTGGCTGTGACTCTACATTTCTAACAAGCTCCCAGGGGAGGCTCCCAGCGAGGAGGGCAGCCCCTGGAAGGACCCCAGGGAGACTCCTCCTGGCAGTGTCCCTCACAGAGGACAGGATAGTGGCCCAGCCTCACTTCCCAGAGGCAGGACCCAGCCACCCTTTTCCAGCCCTCCACTGTGGGTCTGACGTTGCACCTCACCCATTTCATGTTGCACTGCGTCCTGCAAATTCAAACTTGGCTGGATGTTTTCTAACAGGTTCTACCACAGCATCTCTTCCTGCTTATTACATCATGTCAAGTAGAACTTTCATCTTTTTTTTTTTTAAGAAAGGAAGGGAGAGAGAGAGGAACATTGATGTGAGAGAGAAACACTGATGGGTTGCCTCTTTATGCACCCTGACTGGGAATTGAACCCTCAACCTGGGTATGTGCCCTGACCGGGACTCGAACCCACCACCTTTCAGTGTATGGGGTGATGCTCCAAACAACTGAGCCACACTGGCCAGGGCTAGAGCTTTCGCTTTTAACCTTCAAAGTTTATTTACTTATAAAATGTTTGCTTTATCCAAAAGGATACTGTGTACATATCAATAAAGCTATGTGCCCCCAGCCAACAAAATAGTCGCCTCTGGTTAGATGGGGGTGAGACCTCATTAGACAGTATGCCAGGGTCATTTTTACTGGCCCTGCCACTGAACTTCACCCCCTGTCGCATTCCCAACTGCAGATGCTTCTTTTTCTCATCTTTCCGAAAAAGCAGTGACTCATAAACAAGAACAGATTTCTCTTGCTTGCAGAAAAGGTAAATTGCTGGCAGAAATAAATTTGCAGATGCTAGAAATTCACAGAAAGGAGCTCGTTGGTGGAGAGGGTTTGATATCCTGCCCTGCCCCCCCCTTTCCTCCTCCTGTCTGTACCCTTTCTCTTCCCTGCTAAGCCAAGCTGGGTGCTATCATGACTTGCTGGGCTCGATGCTGGGATGCTGAGCATGGGGAAAAGGTGGGTTCCGCCCTTGAGAATGTCTCCCCTGTTTATCTCCTGGTTTGTCCCAGTTCCTGGGCCTGGGATTGGGCCAGGGGCCCCTGAGGTGGAGGACTCCGGCATCCTGGCTCCACACAGTACACTGACCTCAATTTATGTGGGTTACTCCCAGCCTGTGGACCTGTCGCCTGGTGAGCAGAAGGCCTGTGGGACCTGCCCAGGGCCTGTGGGAGGTGGTTCCTTGCTCGGGCAGGTTGTGGTACCCAAGTCAGCAGGAGACGATTCCAAGAGTGAGGACCTGGGGTCAGTTCTAGAGACCTCCTTCTCTGACACAGAATCCACGGTGGAGGGGAAGAGTGGTGCCATTTCCTGAGCCCTCGCCATGCCAGGCCTCCACACACACCTTCCCCAGTCCTCACAACCACCCCAGGAATCACTGCACCCGTTTTACAGATCAGGAAACTGAGACACAGGGAGGGGAAGTCACTCACCAACACTCACACACCCTCTGGTGACAGATCAGCAATTGGAACAGACCCTGGACTGGTCTCATTACATTTTCCTTCAGACCTTCCTTCTCTGCCTCCCTCTGGCTCCTCGTCACCCAGCCCCCCTCCGTGCCATCCCAGCCTCCCTACTCCATCCTCTACTGGAATCCTGACTCTCTCCTCCTCCCTACTGCTCTTTTCACACTAAGCACAGAGCATCCAAGAGAGAACATTTTTCCAAAGAAAACAAATGTACGGGAGCCAAAAGTGGGGGTAGGGGATCTCCAAGCCCCGTAGGAAAAATTCAGCTCCCAACAGTGGCAAAGTCCTCAGAGATGGAGGCCAGATGAGGCTGAGATCCTTCCCCTCTGCCATCAACACCCCAGAACAGATTACATTTGCAGTCTCCCACTTGCACCTCCAGACCACCTTAACAACTGAGTTTTAGATTGTTTAATAGCCCTACACTTCCCTCCCTGTCTAATCTGCCCTGTTGATAACTTGATAATTTAAGCTTTTAATTTGATTCAAGTTCAAGTTTCTATACCCCCCACAAAACCCACTGCCCTTTCAGAAGACATTAGTCATTTACACTCTAGTGCGAATAAGTATCTGACCCTTCCCTGAGAGAGGATGTTAGTAGCAAAGATTAACCCCAGAGAGAACCGTGCGCTCTCTCAATGTCCATTCTTCTCCAGCAGCTGCAGCGACTACATGCTACATCATCTCCAAACACTCCAGGGCTAAGAGATGCCAGATGTGGCCAATGGCTGTCCCTGAACAGGTCAGGTGCCGCCTCTCACTAATTCCCAGCATGGCAAAGGCCTGCCTGAGGTCCCTATAGGCAGCAGATGGCAAGCCAACTTCTGCGTTGCCATAGCAGCCCTGGAATGGGGTGAGGAGACTGCACTGTGTCTTATGCTTAGATTACATGAGGGCACGTGGATGGATAAGATGCAAGTTTTAGATGTTATTATCCCCTCCCCCAACCCCATGAGGTGGCCGCAGAAGTCTCTGGAGGTACCCTGGTAGGGTGGGGCAGTGGTCAGGGCCCAGGACCTGAATGTCAACAGACCAGGGCTCCAGGTCACCCAGCTTCTTACTCTGGCTGGAGCAAAGCCAGCTCTGAGGTCAGGTGCAACCAAGGGGCTTCCAGGAGCCCACAAACCCCTGCTTGGAGGTTCAAGGACATATTGTATGTAGGACCCTCAAAGATAGTAGGAGTCCCAGAGGCAAAAGGTCTGGGGGCCAAAGATCAAAGGGCAGGTTGGCCAAAAGAGGCCCTCGGGACCTGCCTCCGCATCTCTACCAGGAAGAGGTGCGGGTGCCGAGGTCTCTCACTGGCACCAGCGTGCAGTGCAGGGTCCAGCCCAAAGCGAGCCACCTGCCTCCAGCTCCCCACAGGCATGCACACTCCCTGGGGTGTCTGAGCTGTGGGAGCAGGAACCACAGAAGCAGGATCTGAGGCAAGCTAGCAGGATTGGGCCAAACGAGCACACAGCTGACCCTGAAGCCCTTCCCAGTCCACTCTCAGAGCCAACCCTGGTCCTCAGAGGACTGCCCACCATGTGCATTCTCAATGTGCACGGTGAGTGGTGTGAATACAACATGCACACATACAACGTGCACACACATGCAACGTGCACACACTCAGAGTTTACACACAGTGCACACAACGTATACAGTAGGTGCTCAGGGTGTGAGCACATCGTGCACCTGCCCCAAGGACTCCTTTATCCACCAGTGCAGGCACACACAATGTGCATAACTTGTGCACACAAGTCACGCCTAGGAGGCCCACACATTGAGCAGAAGAGGGTCCAGTGAGAACTTATGTGAACACGCCCGCACACCTACCTCCAGTGAGCATACAGAATGAACGCAGCATGCATGCGATTAATACACGCACACACACAGTGCCCTCAGCCCTGCAGGAGCCTCAGTTTCCCCATGGATACCCAGGGAAATCATCCTGGCCCTGCCGCCCTCTATGTTCACACTGAGGCCTGTGTCACGTGGGTCACTGGTCACCTAAACCTCTGACCTCACAGGTGGTTTGCTGCACGGTCAGGGTCCCCTCTGTCTGGGACCTCTCCAGCAGCAGTGGCTTCACCACCCAGGGAGATTCCTGTGCTGGGCAGGGTGAGGGTCTAGTGTGGCCACCAAACCCAGAACACACGTACCTGTTGGGGCCAGGAGCATCCCAGCGTCACAGAAGGAGCAGCAGGCTAGAGGTCAGAATGTGTAGGTTCCAGCCCCTGACTCTGGGCCTCAGTTTCCCCATCTTTAATCCAAGGAAGCTGAGCTGGAGCTGGTCTCCAAGGGACATGCAGTTCTGAGATGGATTCCACATCACCAGAAGCAGCTGGGGGCTGGGGAGGCAAAGGGAACGGAAAGACCTGCTGGGGGAGGCCCCGCCCCAAACTGAGATGCCAGCACCACCCGGTCAGGCCTGGGGCAAGCCCCTTATCCACACAATCTCACTTATGAAGAAGATGTCACTGGGATCCACCACTGACGGATCAGGACATGGCAGCTGAGAAAGGACCCAAGGTCACACCTCCAGGAAATGGTAGAACCAGGATTCCAGCTCACATTTATCTGACTGCAGACCTTAAACCCACGAAAATCACACCGTGGGCCTGGTTTCCTAAGTGCTTTCCATGCATTAACTCACTTTATCTACGTAACAACCCAGAGGTGGAGCCTATGATTATCTAGATTTTAGAGAAAACAGGGGCCTCTCTGCTAAGTAACTTGCCCAAGTCACACAGCTATGAAGTGGGAAAGCTGGGTCTAAAGCCAGACCGTCTTTATTCAGAACTTAAGCTTCCCACCGTTACACGAAACCCACCCTGCCTGGCCCCCAGGACAGCGAAAGGCCCAGCAGAGGTCATACGGAAGATCAAAGCCACACTTTTTTTCACTGACGATACGTATCAGTCATCTACTGACTCAGCAATGCTGCGTGACGACCACAAAACCTCGATGACAGGCGATAACAGACATTTCTTTTCTCTCACCAGTCTGCAGGTCAGCCAGGGGGTTCTGCTGCTCTGGCCCCGGCTCGGCTGGTCTCAACTTATCTTGTTCTGTGTCTGCTGACACCTGGCAGGTGGGCTGGGTGCTGGCAAGTCTAGGATGGGCTCCCGCTCACCTGTCGGACAATTAGCTGGCTGTCAGCTAGAATGAGGGCAGCGACTGGGCCACAGGTCTCTCGTCCTCCAGCAGACTAGCCGAATTGCTGACACGAGTCACGACAGTCAGTCATGCAAGGGTCACAGTGAGGGAGAGGATGTGAGAGAGAGGGAAGAAAGAAAGAAGGGAGGGAGGAGGGGAGAAAGAGAGAGGAGGCTGCAGCCCTCTTGAGGCCTAAACTTGAAAGTCGCACGTGGCCACACCTCCACTTTGCATTGGTCAAAGCAGATCACCAGGACGGCCAGACGGCCAGACGAGGGCCGGAGAAACAGACGCCACCTGTTGAAGGGAGAGGCTGCAAAGGCATTTTGTCAATGACGTGATTACAGAGAAAAGGGAAGAACTGGGTCCGTTTTTGCAGTCGATCAACTACACACACCGTGTGTCTATTTCCCACTTTCATTTTTACACATCCTCTTATTCTAACAAAGTCATAGAAAATCAGACCTGGGTCGGGGGCGCTTAAAATCAGCTAATCTCCGATCACCCATTCCACAGATGGGGAGCCTGAGGCCCAGAGAGGGACAGGAACGTGCCGGGGTCCCGGCCGAGGCTCTTCCCTTTGGCTCAGGGAGCAGCGCAGACTGGCAGCTTTCCCTGGCGCTCAGCGGCCGGTGCCCTCACTACCAGCCCCCTGAGCTGGTACTTGGCAATTAGCACCCAGGGAAGCTGGATCTCATCTCAGCCCTCACCCCCTCCCCCTATCCAGACGGAACACTTCGGATTTATGAGTCACACCAAGCCCTGACATTTGTGTCATTATCTTCCACGGACAAGGTGCCTTCACCCGTTATTCAAGCCCCATGTCACCCTAACGGGAGGGCTAAAGCAGTCACAACAATCACCCTTAGTGTTTCCTGAGCACCTTCTGAGGGGCACACGCCATTCTGGACACTTGACATGTAGTAGCTCATTTAATGCTCACACCAGCCCAGTGCCGAAGGTACGATTGCTGTCCCAGAGTACAGGGGGGAGGGTGGTTCAGAGCCCTGAAGGCCCTACCCAAGGCCACATAGCTAGTAAGGGTCCGAGCAGGGGCACCAACCCGGGTCGGTCAGCCTCGCTCCCAGCTACATGCTATGCCAGGTCAGCGAGGTAGCCTGTAGAAGCCCTGGGTCTGAGGTTGGGGGTGGGGCTCACCTCCTGATAAAGGAGCTGAGATGAGCTCCACCAGGGATCAGAGCGGTGGGGCGGGGCACAGAGCGCCTGAGAGAGAGACTGCGAATAAGAGCATAAGAGCATGGAGCTCAGCTGACCAGGTTCAAATCCTGGTTCGGTCCCCTGGATTTGGGACTTTGGGTGATAAAGTTAACCTCTCTGCACCCCAGTGTTCCAGTCTATAAAATAGGGATGATGGGAATCGTATTCACCTCCTGGATTTGTTGTGAAGATTAAATGAGTTAACATGTCTAAGGCAATTACTGGCACGTAGTAAATGCTCAGTAAACATTGGCCATTATCATCACTAACTGGCCCTTTTGGCTTCTGCACCACCAGAGAGCAGACCTTACGGGCTGCTACCAAGCCAGCTCCGAGAGGCGCCCTGCAAGGCTTGGATCTGTCCATCAGAGGAATGAGAGGGTAGTTGTGAGGGGTCTGTCCCCCTCCTTTCATGACCCCCCCAGGGCTGGGTCCAGACTCTGTAAGACTCAAAGCAATGAAAAGAATATGGTGCCCTGCTCCCCTGCACTGTGTTAAGTCCAAATAAAAATAACGCTAAAACATAAAATGAGCACAAAGAAGTTTAACAGCGTCCTGATTTTTCAAATGATGACAACGTTGAAGCTCTGTCTCAAATGTCGTTGGAGTTTATTTTAGTGCCTCCGCCTTGCTGGCATCGGAAGCGTGTGCTCGGTCTGACTCGGCTTGCTCCCGCGCTGGCTCCCGGGGGGAACCCACAGACCCCAGGCCGGGGGCAGGAGCCCTTCGGAAGGGGTAAGCGGAGCCTTTGCCAAGAGCACCCCACTCTTCAGGGGGGATGCAAGGAGAAAACCCCCACCCAGGGCACTAAAAAAAAACCCTCCAACTGACAATTTGGCAGCTGCAGTTGCCAGGGAGATGATGAGGGATCCGTGCGGCGCTGCCTCCCACTTGGCAGAGCCCCTGCCTCCGCCCCAGGGGGGCATTCTCCTGTGTCATCGTGGGGGCGAGGGGCCAGGCCAGGAAACAAGAGCCCCGAAGATCACATTCCCCCATTGTCACTGTTGTCCTCAGAGCAGAGGGCGTGGGCCAGACAATGGGCTGATGGACAATAGGAAACAGCAGATGGCCTCCCCCCACCCCCACCCCACCAGCTGGTGCCACCCAGCTTGCCAGGCCTGCTGGTGAAGTCGGGGTGGGGGGCCCAGGCTCAGCTGGCTCCAGACCCCAGCCTTGCACCTGCCCATTTTGGGTTTTTGGAAAGAGGCTTGAACTGGGAATTGAGACCCCTGAGTGATGAAAAATAAGAGGAAGAATAAATAACAGCCAACATTCACTGTGTCTAAAATAAATCTGCTCTTCGTGTAAAATGCAAACTCGTGCGAGGCCCAGCACGGCCGAGCCCCCCGCCAGCTCTCTGGTGTCTCCACAGCACTCTGGCCTGGATCTCGGTACCAGGGTTGCACTGCCCTTCCTGTGCGGAAACACGGGCAGACTTTCCAAACTCTGCACCTTTGCGTATGCTGTCCCCGCTGCCCAGAACACCGCCACCTCCACCTCCCCATCGCTCAGGTCCCACCTTCAGTATTGTCTCTCTGGACAGACTCTCTGATCACCTGGTCCTAAGTAGTGAGAACTTGACTCCTTCCAATAACACTTGTCACCATTTGTGACTATTGATTGTGTTTCCATATTAACAATGTCTCCCCTGGCTGCCTGCAAACTCCAAGAGCACAGAGACTATCTAATTCTCCGCTGTATCCCTTGCACCAAGAACAGTGCCTAGCACATAGTAGGTGCTAAACAAATGTTCTTTGAATGTGTCAGTCTCCAGCACTTAATCCTCCCAGTCTATCCCATGAGGTTGTTTTTGTCCCCATTCTACAGAAGGGAGCGTGGAGGCTCAGAGGGGTTAGTAATTGGATACGCCGAGGCTAGATTCTGGGCTCATCCAACTACAAAATCCCTGCTCCTAATCCCATCCACTCCACTGCCCCTTCCCAGCTCTACCAGCACCAAATCCCTCTGGGGCAAGTGTAGGTCCCTTCCCTCCTGGACCTCTGTTTATTTCCACTTGTAAAATGACAACACAGAGCTTAATATCCCTGAAGGTTCTTGTTACTCTGAGAGCCTAAGATCATCACAGAGATAAGCAGCCCAACCAAGCCCTTCTCCACCACCCCTGTGCCCTCTTGAATTCACCCTCTTATTGCCCGGGGCTGGGAGGCTGGAGGTCTGAGTGGAAGTGTTGGCCAGGACGTGGAGGAACTGGAACTCTGACGCACGGCTGATGAAAATGCAAACAGTAGCGACACTCTGCAAACCACTTGACATCCGCTCACCGTGTGACCCAGCAATCTCACTCAAGAGGAATGGAAACCTATGTCCACACAGAGACCTGGATACGATCGATCACGGCAGCAGCTTGGTTTGTAAGAGCCCAAACCTGGAAACAACCCAAATGTCCGTCAACTGGGGCATGGACAAAATGCGACACCTCTATCGGACAGAATACTCCTCAGCAATGCAAAGGAATGAACTACCGGCGGGAGCGAGAGCGTGGATGAGTCCTGAAAGGACCACTGAGCGCAAGAAGCCAGAAGAGGTGCCCACCGTGTGATGCCCTTTATGTGACCGTCTGCACAGAGCAGAGCTACAGGGACAGAAAACAGATCAGTGGTTAGCGGCCAGGGGAGGGGAGGGGCATGCGGGTGATGAAGACGTTCTCTGTCACCACTGTGGTCATGGTAACACAGCTGTATACACTGGTCACAATTAATCAAATTGTGCACTTGAAATCGGCTCGTTTTCTTGTATAAAAATTATACCTAATGACATGACCAAACAAAGGAAAAGGAGGCTCCCGGGTTTGAGAGCCAGTCTTTCCCTTGGACATGCCGTCCCCTTGCTTTGAGTCTACTTGGGGATGGGTCTGGGCCTCCTGGATGCCAGGTCCTCACTGACCTGGTGACTAAAGCCCAGCTGGGAGAAGCTGTGCCCTGGCCAAGCCCCTCATAAGGGCTGTTCCTAGTGCTCCACCAGGCAGCCACTCCACAGGCCCTGGCCCTGCATGGGCTTTGGGGCTCCCACTGTCCCCGATCTCCCCGCCTCTTTCTGCAGTGGCCCCACCTCACCAGCTCCTGGGCGGGGCCACAAATTGAACCAGAGCCACAGGCAGTGTTATAACCCCACCCCAGGGCCAAAGACAGCCTCCTCGGGACTTCCTGACATCATTCATGGCCACCTCATCCCTTAGTCAGGACACTCCCTCCCCACGGACAGAACAGCCTGTCCCTGCCCAGGGGAGGTACCAACAGGTAGACAGCTCCAGGCCCAGACAACAGGAGAGTCCCCAACACAGAGGTCTCCAAACACACATCCACACCTCCCTGCCTCCACGCCTGAGCACCCTCTTTCCTGCAGGCGGCAAGAGGATGGGGGTACTGGACCACCCCTTAACATTTGCTGAGCCCAGAGCAAGCATTCGCATGGAGGTCTGTGGCAGGAGCACCCCACCCCTTCTCTTCCCAGCACTGATCTGTCCCACTCTGCAGGGGCCTCGTGTGAACAGGGCCGAACACCATGCACAGGTCTGGCAAGCGGCCACTCTTTGGCCAGCCCTTGGACTTGGGGATGCTCACACCAGAAATGTGGTCCAGCGGCATGAGGATGACCCAGGGAAGAGGCCCATGCAGGCCCTGGAAGCAGACTTAGAGCCATTCAAGCAAGGAATTTGGGGACCCAGTTCCCGAAGTATAGTCCAGAAGTGGACACGTGGCTTCTGGGTGGACACATCCCCGTGGCCTTGCAGACCCCTTGCCCTGGGGATGGGCTCGGCCAGAGGAAAGCCAGCTCGGCCCGTCTAAAGCAGGGGCGCAGGGCAGGGGCCGCAGGGCCCCAGGTCTAAGGACTGAGGGCAGGAGTGGGAGGTGGTGATTCTGAGTCAGATCACGAGAGGTTTCAAACGCCAGACTAAAGAGCTTAGCCTGCTCTCCTGGGGGTGCTGGGGGAAGCCCCAAAAGTCTAAATTCAGGACCGATTCCGAAGCGCGGACAGGAAGCCTTTTCAAATTCGTAAGAGTTTTCATAGGAGAAACTCGCATACCCAGGGAAAGCAGCTGTTCCCAGCGGTGGCCGGCTGGGAAGAAGTCCACACCCTCCCAGGACAGGGTCTCTTTTTTATGGGCGGTTAATAGTAAAAGCGAATGGTGGGTAGTCAGTAGACCACCAGAAAAAACAATGCATTTCTGAGTTAACAGATAACATCAGAGTTCTCCACATTCGATACATTCATTAACCTCCTTCCTGAGGCCTGAGGTTTATCTCTGGTTGGCTTTCCGGCTTTCTGGGTAGTCAGCCAAACCCGAGGCTACAGAGAGTTAAACAGTCACAGAAGGTTAGACAGAGTCCAGCGTTTCCCAGACGCCTTTACTGCTGGAGACAGATTGCAGCTCCAAGTGAGTTCCCTACAGAAGGAAACGAACATCTATTGACAAGTCTGGGGATGCAGGAGGGTCAAGACCAGATCAGGACTCTGGAACGATTCATTTAACACACATCCACTGTGATCATCCACCATATGCCAGGGCCTAGGCCGGGGGCTGGGATACGACCATGAACCATACCAAAAAGGTAAGGGAAGAGCTTGGAGGGGGAAGAGAAAGGAACACCACTGACTGAGTGTCTGCTCTGGGCTCAGTACTGGGCAGTTTACAGAAATTACCTTGATTAACCCTCCCATCACCTATGACAGAGGTACTACTCCCCCATTTCACAGATGAGGAAATTGATTTCCATGAGGCAAAGTGAGTTGCCCAGGTTTACACAGTCAGAAAGGGTTTGAGCTTGGATTGAAACTGGGTCTGATTCCAAACCTAGGGGTCTTTCCACTTCCACCGAGAGTGGAGCTATACCTCTTCCTGCGTGGGAGTGGAAGTCAGAAGGTGGGGATGCTCCATAGGAAAGGAAGCTGGCTGCCCCCAAGGACCAGGGAGCCCCACCACCCAGCCAGTTAGAGCATGCATCACCTGCCTGTCTTGAAAGAATTAAAAACTATGCAAAGCAATCGATTCCAGTGGGAACAGCCTCCCAGTTCTCCATGATTTCATTACTCTTGCCTTCCTCCTGCCCTTTCCCAGTAGGATTTTCCATTGTCCTCTCAGGAAAGCTAGAAAGGAGAGGGGGGAGGGAGATTTTCCTCTCTAGAAAGCTTGGTTCTTTGTATTCTTTGGAGGGATTGGATTGGAACCAGACACGGAACACCCAACAGGAGGATTCCCTGGCGTTTCTTCATGAGGAGGGAAGGCATCAGAGATCTTCTCCAAAGACCACAACGCATGAGTGTATGTCTGTGTGCATCGTGTGTGTGTCTCTGTATCTCTGTGTGTCTGTATGTGTGTATCTGTGCCTGTCTGTGTCATCTGTGTGTGTCTCTGTGGGTGTGCATGTGTCTGAGTATATATCTGTGTGTGTTTACGGGCATGTGTGTGTGAGTATGTGTATGTATGTGTTCTCGTGTGTATCTGTGTGTTTGTGTTGGTAGGTGACCATCTAATGGCTTATGGTAGGTGCAAATACTCCATGTCAGACCTGGCTCTAGTCCTGTCTACACAGCTCACTGGCTGTGTGATCCCTCACTAAGCTGCCTAATTCCTTGAGTTTCCTTCCCTCCCGTGTGAAATGGGGAGAGTGATGAGCTAGTCAGCTAAGTTGTGAGGGCCGACTGCATGGTGTATTATGCGCATCATCCCACATACAAACTGTGTTCAATATGCTACATTTGTATGTTATTAGGGCCTTTCTCCCCACACCTTTCTGATGCATTCATCCCCTCAACGACTATTGACTGAGTCCCCATTGTGTACCAGGTACTCCAGTTCAGGCACTAACTGCCCTTTCTCAGAAGTTATAGAAAAGGAATAGTCCTGGTTTAAGTTCTTATTTATTCATTCATTCAATGCTTATTGTGTCCCTGTCTAGCTGTGAGACCTCAGGCAAGTCATTATCCTGTCTCCACTTCCGAATCTGTAAGCAAGACATGGAAATAATGCCTGCCTGCCATGTTTGGGCATTAGAAGGATGAATTAGAAACAACAGAATATAAAAGGCCTTTTCATCAACACCATGCGAACAGTAGTTATCACTGATGTGAGGAGTTGCATGTCCATGTAGGGTGCAAAGCTATGGGACCGGGAGGAAACCTCAGGCTGTAACTCGAGGGAAGTTTGCAGATGCCCTGCTGAACCCATCACCCATCTGTGGGAATTTGGTCTGATGGTTTCACTGTAGCAGGCTCTTCCTGACTCCATGCCCACACTGGCCCAGGTGGCTCTGCTTTCTCTGGGCCTCTGTGTTCTTCCTTCCTTGAGACATTCTCTTCTTAGGTTGCTTGGCTTGCTCCCAGCTCTTAGAGCTTTTTAATTTGCTTCTGGCCCACTTGCACTCCAAAAGGTGTCAGCGGGCTCTAACACCAGCATGCGGTTCTCCAAGTCGACATCTCCCAACAGCTGTCCCCGCAACTGTCACCCTCAGAGGTAACCAACAACACATCCTCCCTTGAAACTCTTCAAGAAACTGGGTTGCTCACGCTTACAAAAATGATTTAGGTTTACCAGTTGCCCTGTCCTGGAATACTTCCTACCCCCTCTATAGGACACATACATACACACACACATCAAGCAAAGCTCTACCTCTAATAATTGTGCATCTGGTAAGCTGCTTCACCTCTATTCCACTATCAGTAAAATGGGGAGAATCATAGTACCTACTTCATAGAGTTTTTGTGAGAATTCCATTAGTATGTAAAGTGCTTAGAATAGTGCCTGGCACATAGTCCATGTTCAATAAATGTTAGTTTTTTACTCCATCCTCTAAGATCTAAGTCAAGAAGCTTCCCCTGGCCAGCCGATTTCTCTCTCTGAGCTATTGCCGACACTTGTACAGGTATTGACTTTTTCCTAACTTCATTCGTTTTGCAAGCATTCACTAAGTTCCCACAGAGATAAATTAAGCAGGGTGCTGGCCCCAGGGGCTCCAGCCCAATGGGGAGAACAGGAAACAGATTAGCAAAATCTGAGATAAAGAGTACAGGGATGGAGAGAGCAAAGGGGTGGGGGTGGAGAAGCCCAGGGGCCAGCTGGGTTTGGTCAAGGCTTCCAAGAAGGGGAGCTAACTGAACAGAGTCTTAAAGGATGAAAAAGTGTTAGTTGGGCCAAGCAAGGGAATAGGGGCTCCTCAGACAGAGAGGAGTAAGAGAAGGCCTGACCCCTTTGAGGAACCACAAGTAACTCAGAGTGGCCAGAGAAGAAAGGGGTGTGGTGAGGGGCTAGAGATGGACTGGGAGGGAAACAGAGGCCAGATCACAAAAGGCGTTTGATGACCTGTTGAAAAGCTAGCACTTCTAAGTGCAACCTAGTATCCTGGAGTGGAGCCTGGAAAAGACAAGGGACAATACTGGAAAAACTAGTGAAATATGTAACTTAGTTAATAGTTTTGAACTAATGCAAATTCCTTGGTTTTAACAAACATACCATGGTTAGATGAGATGTTAACGTTAGGGGAAGTGAGGTAAAGGATAGACAGGAACTCTCTATGATATCTTTACTACTCTTCTTTGAATCTAAATTTATTTCAAAATTTTTAAAAAATGTAAGGCTAGGACTTTATCTTGAGAGTGAAGGGAAAGCCACTGAAGGGTTTAAAGCCGTGGATAACCAGGTCAAATTTGTGCTACAAAGATTCTCTGGCTAAAGTGAGAGATTTGAGTGGGTAAGCCTGGACCCAGAGAAAGAATCTCCCAAAATCTAATAGACTGTGGAGATGGAGAACAGTGAGCAGAGCTGAGAGCTCACCAGAGGGTCAAATTTAAGGAATTTGCTTTTGATTGGATGAGGAGATAAAGGGGAGGGCTAAACAAAGGAAGATATTTGAGTTGCTGGATTGAGCAATGTGCTCACCAGGATTCTTTGATTGCAAGTGACAGAAACACAATCAAACCATGAAGGGAAAAGGCAAATATTACCCAGCTACTCACTCCTGTCCCAAACCGAGGGAAGTCAAGAGGTGGAACTGACTTCAGGAGCAACTGGAACCTGGGCCTAGGGCACTTGGGGACTGCCCTCTTCCCATTGACGCGTTGATGTCATTCCCTATCCAACAGTAAAGAGCTCAGGACTCATATCTTTAAAGCCTTGTAACCATTAGGAAAAGACATTTTTCCTAACAGCTCCAGTTAGAAAAATCTCAAGGAAGAGCTCTGATTGGTCAAGCTTGGTCAGGTGTCCATCTCTGCACCTGACACTGTGGCCTGAGGCCTGGGGAACAATGATTGGCCTGATTTGGATGTTTCCCATTCCCCTTCCTCATGGCCAGGAGGTAGAATGCTGATCGGCTGGTCCCATTAGAACTAGACTGGAAGAGGAACAATTATGCCAAGAAAAGAAGTGCTGTTGCCTGAAGAAATGTGGAAGAGAGAGGCAAAAGGATGGGTGGTAGTGTCATTTCCAGGGATAGAGCAGGACAAGGGAAAAGCAGGTGGAAGAGGTGGAGCAGAAAGGAAATGTGTTTAGTTCTGGACTTGGGAGATTTAAGGTGTCTGGAGGGCATCAGGCGAAGCCACACAGCCTCAGGAGGACTCTTCTCTGTGAACTCCATTTGGCTTCCTGTGAACTTGAACAGTCAAGCTTCCTTTCCCCAAAGCCCCAAGGGCTTCTGGGGCCTGATGCCTTTAGCAGTGACTGGCCCTCACAGGTCCTCCTAGTCACACTGACTCATCACAGCCCACTCACAGCACAGCAGCACACCGCACACTGCTCTGAGCATCCCCATTGGAGGGGATGGGAGATGAAGGCTATGGGCTGCCTGTGGAGAATTTTGACTTCCTCCTCACCGCAGACCTGGCCTGGAGGGAATGTCCCCTCAAGCCTTTTCTCACACTCTCCTTCTCTCCCCAGGAGAGATTGGGAGCCATGGTCCTTATTAGGAGAGAATGGGAGACAGTGTGGATAGATGGTCAGAGCTGGAGGAGGTGAGGATTGGGGGTGGGAAAGATGGGGTTGTTGGGGGAAGAGAATGCACAAGTCAGCTTAGATCATTTCCCAGAAGTATTTCCCACCATGGTGAAGCAAAAAATCATGGGATCTGGAGTCAGATGCCCAGCTTTGAAGCTCAGTTTTGCCATGTACCAACTGTGTGACTTTGGGTAAGTTCCTAAAACTCTCTCCATCTTATTTACTTCATCTGAAATACGGTGATAGTTTCCTGCCTCATGGAGTCTTTGGTAAATTTTAGTTTTATTTACTCAATTAGTTAATGTACATGCCCCTCTTTAGCACCATGCTGGAAATAAAGTGAGCACTGGGTAAAGGATAACTACTTGTACTTCATCTTGGCTTCATTTGTTCAACTTTCTTGACTTTGAAAGAAAGGATGGATGGTTGTGTGAATACATGGATGGATGGATGGATGGATGGATGGATGGATGGATGGATGATGGATGGTTGGGTGGATCATGGATGGTTGGATGGATGTTTGATTGTTGGACAGAGGGATAGGTGGTTAAATAAATAGGTGGTTGGATGGATGGATGGATGGATGGATGGATGGATGGATGGATGACGGATAGTTGCACAAATAGATAATTGTAGAGATGGATGGATCATGGATGGTTGGATGGATATTTTGTTGTTGGGTGGATGGATAGGTGATTGGATGTGATGCCGAGATGTGTAATACATCATCCCAGTCCACACTGAACTCATAATTCAGTGGAAAACAAAGACACAGAAACAGATTATTACAGCAGAGAGAGGCATAGAATCCAGCAGGGAATGCAGTAGGGTCAAGCATGAGTTCGTTAGCTTGTTAGAAGAGGAAAGATAATGAAGGTAGTTCCAGCTCTCAAGGAACTCACAAACTAATTAAACAACTAGCCACTACAGATTCTTTCTAAAATTGAACCAGGTATAAATAAATCTGTAAACAGAACACTGAAGTAAACAAGGTATTCTTTAAAAGACAGTGAGCTCAGCCCTGGCCAGTTTTGTTGAGTGGTTAGAGCATCAGCCGTCATAGTAAAGAGTCTCAGGTTCGATTTCTGGTCAAGGACACGTACCTCGGTTGCAGGTTCAACCCCCAGCCTCGGTCTGGGTCGTGGTTGTGCAGGAGGCAACCAATCGATGTGTCTCTCTCACATCAACATCTCTCTCTCTTTCTCTCTCTCTCTCCCACCTCTCTCTCTCTCACACTATCTAAAAATCAATGGAAAAAATATCCTCAGGTGAGGATTTTAAAAAAAAAATGAAAAGGCAGTGAGCTCAGATGTATAATAATTCCTGCTTCAAAACATCATTTTCTCCTTGGAACAACCTCAGAGTTAATTCCCCAAATTTGCCAGAACACACACATTTCTTTGTCCCTGCTGCTCAGTCTCACCTCCTCCCTGGGCCGCCTGCGCTACCGTGATAGGAAAATAAATACACGAAGGCGTCTCCGCTGTGCACTCCACAGCTGTGTGTTACAAGGTGGAAAAGGCCCAATCATCTCCCCGAACAGGCAATCAGAAACAGACCAAATGTCCACAAGCTCGTGTGGTGCTGGCCTTCCCATCAGCGGTTTAGGTTTTAGTCTTAAATGGGAAATAATTCACGGCATGAAATTTGAAAAATACCCAACCAAGAGTAGTAATTGAATGGGCCCCAGATTCGGCCCTGGCCCTGGTTCCGCCACTGGTCATTACACCACCTGGGGGAGGGAGGTTCTCGGACCTCAGAGCACTGTCTCTCAAACAGAAGGATCCCCCGAGATGATGTCTAAACTCTCAATGCTGATATTTAGCAACAGACGTATTTTTTTTATTGTTGACAGTATTACAGATGTCTCCCATTTGCTCCCTTTTGTCCCCTCCATCCAACCCCCGCCTCACCCCAGGCCTTCCTCATACTATTGTCTGTGTCCATGGGTTATGCCTATATGCATATATGTTCTTTGGTTAATCTCTTCCTGTCCCCTCCTACCCACCCCCACTGAAATCTCTTATCCTGCTCCAAGCATCCATACCTCTGGTCCTATTCTGTTCGTCAATTTATTTTGTTCATTAGATTCCACTTATAAGTGAGATCATGTGATATTTGTCTTTCTCTGGCTGGCTTATTTCGCTTAGCATAATAGTCTCCAGGTCCCTCCATGCTGTCTCAAAGGGTAAGAGCTCCTTCTTTTTTTTAGCCCCATAGTATTCCATTATGTAAATGTACCACAGCGTTTTTATCCACTCATCTACTGATGGCCACTTGGGCTGTTTCCAGATCTTAGCTATTGTAAACAATGCTGCTATGAACATAGGGGTGCATATATTCTTTCTGATTGGTGTTTTGGGATTCTTAGGATATATTCCCAGAAATGAGATCCCTGGGTCAAACGGTAGTTCCATTTTTAACTTTTAGAGGACCCTCCATAGTGTTTTCCAAAGTGGCGGCACCAGTCTGCATTCCCACCAGCAGTGTGCTAGGGTTCCCTTTCTCCACACCCTCACCAGCTCTTGTTGTTTGTTGATTTATTGATGGTAGCCATTCTGGCAGGTGTGAGGTGATACCTCATTGTAGTTTTCATTTGCATCTCTTTGATGAAGAGTATTTTTTTTTTCATCTGTCTATTGGCCATCTGTATGTCCTCTTTGGAGAAGTGTCTATTCAGGTCCTTAGCTCATTTTTTTTTTTAATCCTCGCCCGAGGACACTTCTTTTTGCATTTATCTTCAGATAGAGTGGGAGGGAGAGAAGGAGAAAGTGAGAGAGAGAAACACCGATGTGAGAGAGACACATCGAGTGGTTGCCACCCACACGACCCCAACCGGGGCCAGGGACAAACTGCAACCTAGGTACGTGCTCTTAGCAGAAACCAAACCCAGGACTCTCCGGTCTTCGAGCCGAAGCTCTAACTGCTGAGCCAAACCAGCCAGGGCCTTTGTTCACTTTTAATTGGATTATTTGTCTTCCTGATGTTGAGTTGTATGAGTTCTTTGTATATTTTGGAAATTAATCCCTTACCAGATATATCATTGGCTAATATGTTCTCCCATACAGTAGGTTCCCTTTTTGTTTGGTTGATGATTTCTTTTGCTGTGCAGAAGTTTTTAGTTTGATGTAGTCCCATTTGTTTATTTTCTCCTTTGTTTCCCTTGCCCTAGGCAATGTATTGGTGAAAATACTACTGCATGAGATGTCTGAGATTTTACTGCCTATATTTTCTTCTAGGATTTTTATGGTTTTGCAACTTATATTTAAGTCTTTTATCCATATTGAGTTCATTCTTGTGTATGGTATAAGTTGATGGTCTGGTTCTATTTTTTTGCATGTACCTTCCAATTTTCCCAACATCATTGTTGAAGAGACCATCTTTACCCCATTGTCAAACCTCCTTTGTCAAATATTAATTGACCATATTAGCATGGGTTGATTTCTGGGGTCTCTGTTCTGTTCCATTGGTCTATATGCCTGTTCTTGTGCCAGTATCAGTCTGGTTTGTTGGGGGTTTTTTAATATGTTTTTATTGATTTCAGAGAGAAGAAGGGAGAGGGAGCGAGAGATAAAAACATTGATCAACTGCCTCCTGCATACCCCCTCCTAGGGATCAAGCCTTAAACCTGGGTATATGCCCTGACCAGGAATCAAACCAGTGACCTCCTGGTGCATGGGCTGACATTCAACCAGCTGAGCCACACCGACTCGGCAGTACCAGGCTATTTTGATTACAATGGCTTTGTAGTATAGTTTGATATCCAGTATTGTGATCCTTCCAACTTTGTTCTTCCTCAAGATTGCTGTGCCTATTTGGAGTGTTTTTTGGTTCCATATAAATTTTTGGAATACTTGTTCTACATCAGTAACAGACATATTTTTATTTGTAGTTTTAAAATGAAGGGATTTCAAGAGTTTTCAAAGCTCAAAGGCCTGAGGCAAAGTCCCTTCCAGTCTCTGAGCCCCTGGTCACCATCTGACATGGGAAGGTGATTGATCACCCAGCCTCACAGCAGTACTGAGGGGTCACAAGGGACCATATCTGTGAAGGTGTTGACAGATTGTAAAGCTGTACACCAGTGACTAAGGAGGTGGCTCTCTAGACATTCGGAGGGTGCGGGCCATCCCCGTGGATGTTAGCCAGGTCACACTAGCTCTGAAGGGCCCCTGTTGGCCCACTGCCCCTCTCTGGCCGGGGAGCCAAGGTCCAGAGGAGTGCAAGGCCCTGAGTCTGTGGGTGAGGGGGTCGAACTGGACGCTCAGACTGCCCATCACAGGTCCTGGCCTGACCAGAGCGTCGGTCCTCCAGGGTCTCAGATCTCGGGGGAAGGCGAAATCCAATCCCGAATCTCTTCTGCCAGCAGTTCCCCAGCAGCACCCACCACACGTGGAGAGGAGCACAGGCAGACACCCACCCTGGCGGCAGTAACAATAGTGGGACAGGGCATCTGGAGAGGGGGTGGCCGAGGGAGGTGTTGTTTCCCTCTGCTCGGTGCTGGCGTGCAGGGGAGGCTCACGGAGGCTGCTGCTGCTGCTACTATCACGGCTGCAGCCAGATGGGGGGGAGGGGTCTTCAAGAAAATGGCAATGGCCCAGAGCCATCCTCAGCCCAACCCTCTGGGCAGGGAAGAGTGTTAACAACTACTTACTGTCCTTTGCTGACTGCCTGTGATGGGTCAGGCTCCAGAGGGTGGTTCCGAGCTGGGTTGTGGAGTCAGGTACCATGTGTCAAGTCCAGGTTCTGCCATTTACTACCTTGTGTGGCTGCAAGCAGAAAGCTAATCTCTTTATTCCAGTTCCCTTGTGTGTGAAAATGGTTTAATCATTGTGTCTCCCTCAAAGGGCTGTTGGGAGGATTACATTAGATAGTGTGGGCAAAGGGTTGTCCTCGGGCAGACCTCTGATAAAGTCAGGTGGAGATTTGCACGCAGGGGGTTCATTGGGGGGCCCTTGGGAAAGCACCCGTGAGGGTGCAGAAAGCAGGATCGGACGGAAGGAGAAGCTGACCTGCTCTGAAGTTGCCACAATCTGGCGCTCTGGGGCAGGCTCACCCGTCAGGCTCTCCCACACTGAGGTCGGGGGGCTGCACCCCAGAGGGGGTGCGACCTGGCCGTGGGCTCAGGGCAGTCCCGAGGAGGCACTCCTGGAAACTGGAGGACGAGTGCCTCCGTCCTGAAGGGGGAACTCACTGCACCATCCACTAAGAAGGTTTAGGACTCAGTAAGTAGCAGCTGTTAATATCATTATCATCACCATCATCACCACCACCATCCCCACCCCATCAAAGTCTTCATTACCGTCACCATTATCACCATCAACCTCTTCACCACCGGCACCATCATCTTCACCGTGTTTAACCCTCATTACTGCTCTAGGAAGTGGATGCTATTAATATCATTTTATAAATAAGGAAGCTGAGCCCTGGCCGGTTTGGCTCAGTGGTTAGAGCGTCGGCCCGAGGTCCAGAGAGACCCGGGTTCTGTTCCCGCTAAGGGCATGTACCTTGGTTGCAGTTTGTCCCCGGCCCTGGTTGGGTCGTGCGGGAGGCAGCCACTCGATGTGTCCCTTTCACATCGATGTTTCTCTCTCTCTCTCGCTTCCTCTCTCTCCCTCCCACTCTATCCGAACAAAAAATGGAAAAAATGTCCTCGGGTGAGGATAAATAAATAAATAAATAAATAAATAAATAAATAAGGAAGCTGAGGCTCAGAGAGGTTAACTGACTAACCTAAGGATGCACAGCTAGTGCGTGACAGCCAATTCTGGGAAGCCAGATCTGTCTGTGCTCATTCCAGTGCTCATGCCTCTTCACTCCAAGGTGAAAGTCCATCCATCCCATTCACCCTTCCCTCCAGAGCTGGACAGATGGCCACTCAACGACCCCATACTGGAAGTTCTCTCTCACTCGGGCAGCCAGATGAGACTCGGTGATGGAGCCAAAGACTGTCTCTCCAAAGTTCTTCCCCATTGAAGCCCTAGATCCATGCTAAAGAACTCACACGTGTTTGAACCATAACTGTCCACCTCCAGGGTGAGAGAAGAAGGGAGTACCAGGGGTGGGCCTTAAAAGCCCTGAGTTTCATACAGACGCCCACAGTCCTGAAATGCTCTTGGCCAGATGCCTTCCTGGAGAGATGGCCCCAGGAGGAAACCGAACCCATCCCTGCCCCACCCTCCCCACGCAGGGCTTCCATTCCATCACACTGGCAGGTTTCAAACCCCCACATACCCTGCTTGTTCTCACCCCACATCTCCACATAGACCCCTCCCTCTTCCTGGTGCTCCCCTTCCTGGCTTCTCTCCTGGCTACTCCCTCTTCATCCTTTGGGTGCCAGTTTAGATGCCAGCTTCCCTAGGAAGCCTTCTCTGACCTCCAAAGCCCAGGTCAGGGGCCTTTCCTCAGTGCCCCCCAGCATCCTGTGTTTGCCCCTCCCCCACCACATTGAGAGCCTTGTGAGGTCAGGGACCAGGTCTTGTTCACTGAACTCAGCACAACATCAGGCACACAGCCTGTGATGAATCATGAGTGAGTGAGTGAGTGAGTGAGTGAGTGAGTGAGTGAGTGAGTGAGTGAGTGAATGAAGTGATGGAAAAAGAAGAGTCACTTGGTGTGATCTACCCCAGTCCTCTAGAAATGACCTCAAAAAAGAAGAGAACCTTTGCCCCAAAGTCTTAATATTCCAATCTTACCATGGCCCCTCCCCTCTGCCCCACATCACCCCCCAATCTGACATATGGGAAACCTCCCCCAAACCAACTCAGTGAGAACCACACTGGCCCCCAGACAGACATGTGGAAATTGTCTAAAATCATAGCCACTAAAGTCTTTAAAAGCTTATCAAAGCCAGGGGAGGAAACTGAGACCCAGAGAGGGTACATGAGCTACCCAAGATCACACAGCAAGCTAGTAGCCAAACCTGACTGGCTGCTCCAGTCCACCAGCCCTCCCCTGACCCCAGCCAGTCCAGCCAGCTCTTTCTCACAGTTGTGCTAGACCGGCAACGCTGTTGTCGCCTCTCTCTAGGGGCAGTGAGTGGAGAACACATCTCTTCTCCCCGTCCTCACCATCAGCAGGACACTTGGAAGTTCTCTGGAGTCTGCAGATCCCTTGGCCTCCCCCCTCCCCGCTCCCTTCTCCTCCTTCTGTCCTCTGTCCTCTTGCCTAGTCTTGCCTCTCTGGCCGCCAAGCTCTGTAGGGGCTGCGAGCAAGTGTGGGAGGTTGGCACCAGGGAGGCTGCAGGTTGGAAATAAATTCTAATCAAACACAGAATCATTCGGTCTTCTCCCCCTGCTCCGAGGACAGAGTTTTTGCTGGGTATTACTCATATGTTCGGAGACAAATCTTCTGAGGCTTCTCAGAGCCAGAGGGAAACTTGCAGGTTTGGGAGGATAAAAATCTTTTCTTTTTTCCCCCAGGCTGGTTCTTGCTTTGATTATCTTCTTTCTCTGCCTCTCATTAGGGCAGGACTTTGAGGAGATAGATTTCATTTGGCCTTTCTCTTCCCATCTTAAAGGCATAGGTTGTTGGAGGGGGATGAGGATGGGGCCAGCCCTGTACGCTGGGTGGAAGGAGACAGGAAGGGACACAGGGGAGGGGTTGTCATAGCCATTGAGGACAGGGGACACTAGCAAGGAAGCTACCAGGGAAAGGATAGCCTTTCCAGAAGCAAGGACCAAAGGAGCTCCAGATAATAACTGTGTTCTTCTTGAGGACCTTAATACCTCTCTATCACTTATCACAAACCCACCTCAATCCTATCTCTATCCACAAAATGGACCCAGAATCCAAACACCTCTCTCTTCTCACAGCTAGCACCCCCACTTCTGGCCACCATCATCTCCTCTTTAGACCACTGTAGGGGCCCCACCATCTGCAAGTAGGCCCCCACTTCCAGTCTTTCTCACCCCCATAGTCTCTCATCGAACCACCTTTCAAAAACAAGTATGCCACATCCTTGCTCTGCTAAGACTAGAATCAAATCCAACCACAGCCTGTGAGGCTCTGTCCAGGCTCTGGCTCCTGTGCCGTCTCAGGCCCCGGCCACCCTGCCCTTCTCCCTGTCCCCAGAACATGCCAAGCTCTTCCCCAGGTATTGCCGCAAATGCCGCTTCCTCAAAGGAGCTTTCCCCACCCCCCTGAGCTAAAGCAACACCCACCCCTATCTCTATGGTATCATCCCACTTCATCTCTGGGAGAACTTTGCCCTGTGTCAGTGCGACTAGCACAATGCAATTAACTGAGTTCAAATGACCTCTCGCCAAATTCTGTCCCCTGGATGGTGCTGGGGTGGCGTGGGGAGCAAGAGCCATCTTGAGTGGGATTTGAAAGATGAGAGTGGAGCAGCAGCAGCTACGTGCATGTATTATGCTCAGAAGGTCGGGGCGGAATGCACCCTGGTCTCGGATCTGCGGTCCCCCTTGTTGGTGAGGGATGGCGCCCGGACCTGCAGCTCCCCCAGCTCCCCTTCAACTTCTCCAAGTCCTGGGCCAAGTGTGGGTGCAGGTCTATGGTGAAGGGTGCCGGCGTGTCCAGCAGGTCGCCCACGGCAGCAAGGCTGGAGGTGGGGAGAGACAGATGCGGATCCCAGTGTTGCTCTCACCCATGTCCTTCCTGACCACCTGGCTGACTTCCAGCAACTCAGGCCTAACCCCAGATGCAGAACAGCCAACACAGACCGCCCCACGAGTTCCCACACTTGAATACGGTCTAACCCCTGTAATAAAGCCTTATTCTGAACCATTCCTAGTGCTGTAGCTTCTCTGATTGACGCCTGATGGCTATCATCTCTACTTTAGCCTTCGGAAGTTAGTTCAGTTATAATATGTTCATTGACTTTCTCACCACATGACATGGGAAGATCTTTGAAGGCAAGGATCTTGTCCATCTCTTCACAGCTATCCCCAGCACGCAGAACAGAATCTGGCATGTATGTAGTAGGTGCTCAGCAGTCACTGAGGGGTGGAACAGCTTCCATTAGCTGGAAGGACTTGGTGAATAAGAAGACGTTATATACATGGAAAGATGACCAGCCCACAAACTCCATGCATGCACCTAGTATGTGCACAACACCAAGGAGACCCTTTCCTTCAGCCTCAAACTGCATCCTAACCACAGTGTCCCCCACCCCAAGAGCACACCTCCCTCTTACTGCCCACCTCCTCCAAAGAAAGGCCAAGGCTCCCCACCACCCCCATCCCACCTCTTCTAACTCCCAAACCCCTACGTTCTGGTTCTTGCCTCATGGTCACAGAAGTGGCCATACCCAAGGTCACCAATGCCCAGATGACCACAAAGCCCTGGATCTCCTCAACACTATTAACCACCACCCTCTCTTCAAGCTCTCATTCCATCTGGTTCTGCTCCCATTTCTCAAAACATGTCTCCTCCCAATCTTTCAATGGACAGTTCCCAGTGTCCTCTCCTTCATCCCCTCCTCTGTTCTCTTCCTCCCCTCACTTTTCTCTATATATCCCTCAGATCCTAGCCCCCAGCCCAGGCGATAACACCCACCACCATCATTTGACCCATTGTCTTCAAGGTCATAACTGAAATCTAAATCTCCTAGTTGCAACAGCTCTTCTGATTCCCCCATGTCCAGTGGTGTACAAGAGTTGTGACATTTTGACACAGTATCTGGACCCAGAAGCATCAAAGTGGGTGTGTCCAATTGTAATTTTATGGTCTTTATTATCAAATGTCATTCATTCTCAACCCACATCTCTGACCCAGACCCATTGAGTCTTGTGAACAGACCCTTGGAAAGGGAAGGAAGTGCCTCAAACCACTCATCAGATTCATCCAAGCTCAGCACCAGTCATCCATGACACCTGAGGACATGCAGGGCTCAGCACGTGATAGGACTTAATAAACATGTATTGAATGAATGCATGAAAGGGTTAGTGCCTGGGGGGGAGGAGGGGGGAAGTGCTGATTCAACACCAAGGAAGGGGGTTGGAGTATTTAGTGGGAGGCCAAAGCACTCCTGCAGGCTAGGAACACAGAGATCCAGGGATGAGTCTGCAATAGAAATGTAAGGGAGAGCACCCAGTGATGGTGACTGAGACCCTGGGGGACATTGGCGTGGGTGGAATCTTCATCTTCAGCTTATAAGACTTCCTGTATAATTAGATACAGGGGAGGGCAATCAGATACTAACCAGTCTTAGCCCACCCAGTGGTGACATGACCCCCCCGGACACTATGTCACAGCCAGCCCAGAGCTGCCACCCCAGGGATCCCAGCCCATTTCAAATGCTCCCTGTGTCTCCAGCCACCTGGGCCTCAGCTTCTGCAGGGGACGTCTGTGGAGAACTCAAAGCTCCTGGAATAACTCTTGCACTCACATGGTGCTTGCAGTTTGCAACGACCCTTTGCACATCATCCAGGTAGGTTTCACTGTCCCCATTTAACAGATAAGGAAACTGAGGCTCAGAGATATCAAATGACTTAGCCAAGAGCTAGCAAGAGGTTTGGTGAGATTTGAACCCAGGCCAGTCTGACTGGGACCTTATCATCCCACTTTAACAAGATGTCTTTCGAAAAAAGCTGAAATCTGGACCCACTGAAATTCACAGTAGAAGGTCTACATGAGATGTTTGATAATGCAGTCAGTGCATATACTCGGTGTTCAAAATACACAATTACACACAACTGGTGCTGAGTAACACAGCCAATGTTGACAATAGGTGGTTTCATAGAGCACAGTAAATGCACTTGCGAGACATGTGATGGTGATGACAAACATTACCAGGGAGGGGTGTCACAGGAACATGTTAACACACAGCTGGATTAACAACCCAATTAGTTGTCATCCAGTAAGAAGCAGGGCTCTGGGGACAGGTAGTGGGTAGGAATGGAAGATCGGGGGAAAGTGGACAACTGGGCCAGGAAAGGCAGCAGAGTAGAGAATATGGGCCAGGGGTAGGAGGGTCAGGGTGCGAGGGATGAGAAGGCATGCCAGGGACCAGGCCAAAGTTTACAGACCAGCTTTGCTAATGACCTCATTTGACTGAGCCCCACCACTGGTCAAAGGAGTCCCAGTCGTGGTGGTGATGGTGATACTGGTACCCAATGTGCAGCCTCCTCTGAGGATCCAGTTGGGTGTCAGACCCCTCCTCTCTGTACCACAGAATCCTGAACTTGCTCTGCCACCTCAGTGTCTGGTCATCTGTCTGCCTCCCAGATCACAAAATGATTTCAAACCAGGCAGTCTGACCCTAGGGTCTGATGGATGGATGATGGATGGATGGATGGATGGATGGATGGATGGATGGATGGATAGATGGATGGATGGATGGGAAAAGAGGAGGATGGGGAGGTGAAAGGTGGTAAGATGTTGAAATGATGGTTACCACGGTCACTTAAACCCATATCCCAAGAAGGCTTAGGAGAAACATTAAAATCTAGCATAGACCCCAGGTTAGGGACCACCACCCCAAAAACCCAGCCCGTGCATTCTCAGTAGAAGGGCCTGAAAGCATCTATGGGCCTTTACTGCCTAAAGGTGAAGACCATCATTTAGCACCGCATTTCTCATGGCAGTCCCCAGGATGGAGTCACGCGTACAGGCAGGACCTAACACAATTTCAATTGAACTTGACGAGGAGTAATTATTGAACACCTACTGTGTGCCCAGCACAGTCATTTGCTGACCAGCTGGCAGCTGGCTGGCTTCCTCTGGCAGGCTGCCGGCCTGGCCAGCCGACTGACAGAATCCATATCAGCTTACACAGCAGTTGGCATTTCCTTCACTGTAAATGCCCTTGTCTCCCTGGATAGAGGGAGAGTGTGATGATGACAGGGGTGGTCAGAATGATTTAGTTTCAACTGGGATGCGCCCTGCCTGGGGAATCTCGCTGTCATCAGGTGTTGACAGTTTATGGCTGTGGGTATTTAAACAGCTCAGCTATATGTTTCGATAGGCATCATATAAAATGATAAACAGGCAGATGAGAGGCGAAAGGGACAGCCTGATCTGTTTGGGAAAAGATTACTTGGGAGCTGCTGACCCAGGCAAAAGAAAATATTGACAGTAGGTGAGCTCTCAGGGTGTCCCTGGGGTTAATGATGGAGCCTGGAGCTGACTCCCTGCGGTCATCCCTCTAGAGTCCAAAAGGGAAGTGCTCCTGAGTATATCCTCCCCTATTGTGGTTTGGGGGAAATAGTTTAGCCTCTCATCATAATAAAAGCAACACATCTCCATTGTAAAATATTTAGAGAATTCAGGAAAGTAGAAAAAAAAGATATTAAAAAGCGTCTGTTAATCGTCATCCCAAAGAAAACACTATTGACCTTTTCTTCTGTCTTTTTTTCTCTCATATATATATACTTGCAAGAGCTGATATGGTAATAGTAATTACTAATTAGTAACTCTTAACATATCATAGCTATGTGCTAGGCATTGTTCTAAGTGCTTTACGTGTATCCATTCATTTACTCCTCCCGAAGCTCTGTGAGGTAGAACCATGATTATGCCTGTTTTACAAATGAGAAAACAGAAGCACAGAGAGGTCAGCTGGCCTGGGTTCACAGCCACCGTCCCACAGCACAGTTCTCCTGTCACAGGGCCAATTCCTGGTCTCTTCTTTGCCTTGAGTGTATGACATACGCACTTGTCCGTGTCAGCGCACACACTTCAGAAACATTATTTTGAACGGTTGCTAAATATTCGAAGCGGGTGCACTACAGCTTACTTAGTCATCCCCTATTTTGGATATCTTTTTCCCGAATTTTCAGTGTTCTATAACGTCACAAGCATAGTGGCGAACAAAGTTTCCCAGAAGAAAGCCACTGCCTCCCACTGTTTTCCTTTCAGAGAATAGGTTCCCCCGCACCCACCCCATCGCCACCACACACGCGGGCCCAGCTCCGCACATGTTCCTAGCCCCCAACTCTCCACATGCCCCCCCAAGACAGAATCAGAACTCCGAGGGGGCTCCCACCCTGCACCAAATATATCCACGCCTGCCTCGAGCAAGATGGGGGGAGAAGAGCCCCTGTCCATGGCCACCTGGGCAACTCACCTAACCTCCACCAGCCTCGTTTTCTTCCTTGTGAAACGGAAACACCAATGCAAACCCTGCCGACCTCAAATGGAAAGTTCTCTGTTAGGCTCCGATGACAGAGCTATCATAAAAAGGCTTTTGAAACTGGAAAAGAGCTCTACATAGGCAAGAGATTGTTATTATTACATTAATTCGATAACATTCCCCGAGGAGCTGCTGCCTGCCAGGCATTTGTGTGAAACCCTGGGGACGTGGAGACCAGCAAGAGAGCCCAGGGCTGCCCGAGAAGCAAACACAGTCTGATGGAGGACAGACCAGCAATGACACACAGTGGGGCGCCCGCTTGGACAGAGGGAAGCATCAGGGCCGCAGGAGCCTAAGTGAGGCACCTAATCCAGGTGGAGGGGACTCAGGGAAGGCTTTCCTGGTGGAGGTGACATGTCAGCTGACACCTGGAGGAGGAGGAGGATTTGGCTGGATGGAAAGGGGTGAGAGGCTGAGAGAACGGCATATGCAAAAGTGCAGAGGCGTGAAAAGAACCACATCCTGGAAGGAGCAGCGTGGCCAGAGCAGGTTTACAGAGAATTGGAATGAGAGGAGGCTTGCAGTGTAGACCACACCGCATCTGCTCCGTAACTGCACCTCACTCCCAGGAAGGGGACTCTCCAGGCACACTGTGGATGATGGAGGAGCATGGCCCACTTTACAGCCTGAAGGCACACAGCATTGTGGGAAGCGACCCACAGAGATGGGTGGGCCCTGCTCCATAGAGCAGTGCAGGGCAGTCTTTAGAGGCCTCTGCCCACCCTTGGCCCCCTTCCTCGGATCTGGCTCCATTGCACCCCAGCCGGGCTACCCCAAAGCAAGCATTTGGTGGATTCCCAGAAAGCTCAGGGGAAGAACCTACTAGGCACTGGGTATTCAATCATTGTTATGACCTTTAAATCCTTCCAGCAATCTTCTGAGGCCTGGGTTCATGGTCCCATTTCACAGCTGAGGGTCAGAAAAGTGAAGTAATTACTGGGCCCGGGGTCACGGGTGGAATGTGTGCTTAGGGTTCAGGTTAATGTAGGCATCAGAGAGGCCAAGCCCGAAGCCTCTCCGCTGGTGCCCTCGGACAGTTACTTCTGTTCCCCTCCACTCACACCTGTCCATGGGACGACGCTAATGCCTCTCCCTCTGCGGCTGCGGGGAGGCCTGGCTGAGATGCGCGCCCAAAGCATGAAGCGTGTGGACTGCACAGCAGCTCAGGGCCTGAGTCTCCCCACATGCCCTGCGAGTACCCACTTTCCTGAGGTCAGGACGGAGGTTGGGTTAGATGTGAACTCTGCATTCACAAGTCCAATCCCAGGCACGTTCTTGTGCTGACTGAGTTCTGGGTTTGGTCAGAGCCCAAGCTGACAGTCCCTTCCAGCTCAGCTGGGACTCCGGGAAGGCCCGCAGCCCTGTTGCCCTCTGGGCATCTCAGAAATGCCCCACATGAGGTCCCTTTCTGCCAGTGGCCCAGAGAAAACCACCCAGGGGCTTTCCGGAGGCCTCAGCCAGAAAGTAAGGGGGTGAAAGTCCTGCCGTGTCTCCAAACGAGACTCTCGACATTGCTGTGCCCCAGTTTCTTGGTGGTGGCAGAAGTTTCACTGGCCCACGGAGTCCATGGGGGGGGTGGGGGGGACATATTTCCCCTCAACAAATACAGGGTAGGGCAAAAGCAGGTTTGCAGTTGTTCCTCTGGAAAATAATCCAATAATTAATAAATAATAATACAAGAATAAACCCTGTGTTTTGTATACTCACAACTGTAAACCTACTTTTGTCCACCGTGTGTGTTTGAACACTGTTCTAGATGCTGGAGAGAGAGCCCAAAGCAAGACATCGCCCTGGACAAGCTTCCATCCTTCTGAGGCGCATGCTCTTCCTACACCAAGACTGCCCCTCCCACGCCGCCGCCACCACTTCGGAGGCCCAGCCAAGTCCCACCTGCTCTGACCGGCTCTCTGCCCCAGAACTCCTTGTTCTGTGCCTATTCCTTCCTTTCCTATCATAATTAGTCATGAACTTGTCTGTCCTTGCCTGTTCCCTGTCCCTAACCTTCCGCCCCTGACTGCAAACAGAAGCAACTTGAGGGCAGGGGCTGTGCCTGACTCATCCACGTGTCCCCAGCACCCAGCCCAGGACCAGGCACACAGGCTGGCTCAGGGCTCCGGGCATACAACGTATCACAGCGGCGACAGCCCGCAGGCGACGGAGGCAACACAGCCAGGCTTGGGCTGTTCTCGCTTCTGGCTTTACTCAAACGCTGTAGGCCTCAGTTTCTTCGTGTGTGCAATGGGGACAGGATATAGTGCCCCGATTGGTGCGATTGATCTATCGATCACTGTGAGAATTAGCAAGTGCTCCTGACCCTGAATGCAGTGCGCTCTCTGGTTACAGGCCGCTCCTGCCCAAGTTCCCTGGGGTCTGGCCGGGGAACTTCTGGGATCCAGGGGCGGCTGCAAAGCAGGATGTGAAACGCCGCGGGGGGCAGGGAGGGCGGAGGCAGGCGGGGCGACCGCTCGAGGCCGCCAGACAGTAAATAATTCACGCAGATGAACGGGAGATAAGTGCGGCTTCGTGGGGGATAGAGTTCAGGTCGGAGGAGGCTCGGCCGGCTGCAGGGGACTTGCGTCTGCACGGCCTGCGAGGGGAATTAACGCGCTCTGTCGCCGGGACAGCACAGCACGGCCCCAGGTGCCGGCTCGCGGCCACTCCCTGTCATTGGCCGGAGCTCCCCGGAACTGCCCCGCGGGGCAACCGGCCTCGGCCCGCCGCCTCCGCCCAGCCGTCCCCATGGCAACCGCTGGCCCGGTCCAGGGTTCACGGCCAACCGGATCCTCAGCCTCCGCTCCCCCAGGGGAGGATGGGCGTTTTAGGCCCAGAAGCGGTGGAAGCTGTCCAGTCCCACAGCCCTTCCCTACACCGAAGCAGCTGAAACCTGGGGGTCTTGGGGTCAGCATCCCTGGGTTTCCACCCCAGCTCCACTTTCTAGCTGTGCGGCCTTGAGCAGGTGACTCCGTTGCTCTGTGCTTCCATGTCCCTTGTCGGTAAAGTGGGGATGATGATAGTGATAATAACCCCCTCACAGGGTTGCTGTGAAAATTAAATGCAGACTGTAGAACAGTTACTGGCCTATAGCAAGCGCCTCATAAATATTATTTCCCATATTGGGAAATGGAGCCCCAGAGAGGCGAAATACCTGCGCAGTGACGGTCACACGGTTGGGGGTAGAAGGCAATGGCCAGTCCATTCTGAGACACCCACTGTGAATGCTGGTGGCATCTATTAGGGTTTCTTGAGGGTTTCCTAAGCTTCCTGTGGGCCCCCCCCTACCCGACCGCTTGAAGTTTCACTGTCATTGAATGGCCGATGACCAGGCAGTGAGGTCCCTGAGAGCCAGAAAAGGCCTTGCTTTAGCAAGCTCTCTTGTCTCCCCAGGGCCCACCCCACCCCACACCTGACAGATGAGCCCTTGAATAAATATGGATTTAATTAATTAAGTAGTTGATTTCTTCTTCCCAAACACCCTTCCAAACCAAACTCTTTCATCCCTTAGCCACCCACTCTGTCTTAGAAGACACCCTCTCCCGGCAACTTCCTGTCCTCGCTGTCTGCCCCCACCCACCCCGCCCCCATCACCGCTGCGTTAGGATTTCCCATGGCACATTTCCCGGGTCCTGCTCTTCCCTTCAGCCTGTCCTTCCTGACCTCCCTTCCCCTTTGGTGACCCTTTGTCCTCAAAACAGCTGTTTCTGGGTCAAGGACCTTCCTGCAGGCCCATGGGTGTGCACTGCCTGGGTCAAAAACAGACCCTCCCGTGTGAGAGGTAACAGGAGAAACCAAATCTTCATCCCAGAAAACAGGGGACATCGGTGGAGGCCCAGTGCCAGCAAGGTGGGGCTGTCTTTCTGGGCTCTGGGTCCCAGTGGAGTAGTGGCTGGGGCCGAAGGACACAGGCTCTCTGTCCCCAGGGTCCACCCCACAAGCTCCAGCCCAGCTGCCAGGTTTCCCCGGATACAGCTCGGTCTCCAAGGATTTGTTTTTTGCACATGGTTTGGGAGAATCTCTGCTGCTGGAATAGGACAACCTTTTTCCCCCTTCTCCTTCCCTCCAAAAGGCAGCTTTTATAAACCAGAGCAGCTGCCTGAAGGTTTCCAAGAGAAAATTCTGCACAGTTTCTAAGCAGAGTGACAGTTCCCCTCCACAGGAAGTTGCTTTTATGAAGGGTTTTGTTTTTGTTTTTAATCTCTTTTTTTTTTTTAAGGTTCCATCTATCGGTCATCAGGCAGTACCTTGGGTCTTGTGGGCATTTTTGTTTTTCCCCAGTTTGCCTGGAACTCAAGATTACATCTAAACCACAGTGACTTGCCCAACAGAGGCGGAGTTGAACCGTTGAAAAGTGGGTCATCCGCATCGCCTGGGCAGAAGAATCCCAAGTAATTTATGGAGATACAACCTCCTCAAAGAGAGGGAGATAACTCCCCACTCGTTAAGTGGGTTAAACGTGATGATTTCCTTACAAAGAGCACAGTAGCAGGGAGGGGTCAGGGAGAGGGACTTTGCCGTGGAGAAACCGGACCAGCGCTACCTCAGCCGGATGGGTGATCAAGGTCAACATCAACAGTGACAAGCCATGTTGACAACGTGTCCTCAACACGATGTGATGAGAAAATGACCCTTTATCTCCATGGTCTTCTTCCCAAAACCCGTAACTCCAGTTGAACTATGAGAAAAACGTAAGACAAACCCCAGCTGAGGGGAGGTCTACAAAATACCTGACCAGTATTCCATCAAAAACCAGGAAAGTCTCAGAAACTGTCTCAGCCAAGGGGTGCCCAAGGAGACATGATGACTAAAAGGAATGTGGGATTCCGAATGGGATTCTGGAACAGAAAAGGAGGTCAGATAAAAACAAATGAAATCTGAATGAAATGTGCAGTTCAATTAATAGTAACGAACCAATGTTTGTTCCTTCATGGTGAAAATGTACCATTCATAGTAATGTCAGACATGAACAATAGAGGAAACTGGGTCAGGGGTAGAGCTACTCTCTCCACAACTTTTCTGTAAATCTAAAACGATTCTAACATTTAAAAAAATGTTTAAGTGGCTCTCCTGTTTGCTACCACGCTACCATGTTTGCATTTCAGGCGATCCCAAGCCCCAGTTCCCTTTGGTTCCCTCTTTTTGACAGCATTAAGAATCTGAGCTGCTGACTTCAGGGGTATCCAAGCCCCTAGCTCCCAACCTCATTTCTGTGGGAACTAGCATCATTTTCAAGCCAGGGAAAACGTATTTCCTCACCATTGCGTACCCAGTGAGCCTGGCACAGGGCCTGGCCCATAATGGGTGCTAAGTTGATATCTGTCAGATGGATGAAACTCAAGAAGGATCTGTAGAAGAAGATCCAAGCAGAAAGCCAAGCTCTTCCCTTCCTAGGGCAAAAAGTCATACCTGCTAGTCTCCATCCAGAGAGGGAAGACCTCGGACAATCCGGTTAGGAGGGGGTGAGACTTCTCTTGACACTGCTTTGGGGAGCAAGCAGACAGATTTACTTAGGATTGGATTTGTTGGCTACTTTGGGGAGCTAATGTAGATCATGAGAAGCAAGCTGACTCCCCCACTCCACCACCTACCCTGAAGTGATGCCTCCACTGCCCCTTAGTACCCTTGGGGTATCGGTTCTGTGCTGCCATCTGCAAAGGAGCTTTGTGCAGCCAGACTGTTTGCTAGGTCTTGAAAGTCCATCACCTGGCACATAGTAGGCACTTCACATATGTTCATATCAATGGCAACCATTTATTAGGCACCAGGCCCTGTGCTGGGGAGGGGGGAGGGGTCTGTTTAATTGTGCAGGGGACATTTTGTCATCCCCATTTTACAGTGACCCTAAGAGCTTGAGAAACTGGCCCCAAGTCACAATTAGGAAGCACAGCAGAAAAGTTTCCAATCCAAATCATCTAAGTCCCAAATGTGTGCCCTTTACTCTCAAACCACCCACCCTAACGTCTGCCCCTTCCGCCAGGCCCTCGAGGTCTCAGAATCTGCTGCCTGCTGTCTGCAGAGGCGCCCTGAGCTCACTCCTTCATCTGTGGTCTCCAGACAGCAGTAATTCTCAAGCCCCTTTCCTTTAAAACTTAATTTGCCAATTTCCCCCTTGGAGGTGCTTTCCGATATTCCTTCAGGCTGTCAGCCTGGACAGGCCACAGAAGCAGAAGCCAACGAGATGGATGCTTATTACAAGCATTCAATTAGTGGAGTTTGAATAATGCAGCCCTGGGTGCTCCGTCCCTGCGTGGAGGCTTGGAGACACCCTCCCCCACCTCAGGCTGCTAATGGCCTTTTTCATATTTATTGCTACCTAACCAGATATCCTGCACTTGGTATAATTTGATATTTGCCCAGTCCCCAAAGTGTCTTCTCAACAAATGTTTACCCCAACGTTAGAGTGGATGGATAAGATTTATGTTCCCTTTTGCGGAGTGGAGTCCTCGGGAAAGGCAAACTCTGTCTTCCCAGGCAGAGAACACTGCCTTGGCTGATAGGGTGGCCTCCAGCAGGAACATTTTAATACATCACTTATTAAAATGGACCTGGAGCCTTGGCCAAGGGCTCCCGCACTCCCCCCCTTCCCAGCAGAGGGCAGCTCGGGGCCTTAGCTAACTACATCCAAGCCCTGCCTCCCTCTGACCCCTGATGGGTTGTCTGTTGCACAGACTAGCAGGAGAGCCCAGCCTCATAACAACAAACCAACAAAAGGATCTTTAAGGCTTCAGGACAGTGGCTGCAGCTGGGACTGAGCCCAGGCCTGGGGTCAGATGACTGCATCCCCATCCTGGCACTTGGGCTCTGGGTTCGAGTTCTGCCCCAGTGACTTAACTAGCTGAGTGACCTCATACAAGTTACTTAATGTCTCTGAGCCTGGCTTCTCCTGCACAGTCAGGATAATAATGTCTACTTCATAGGGCTGTTGTGAGTGGGGTAAACAGCAAAAGCTTTATTAACGTGGACGTGGTGTGGTCCTTGTAGTCCTTCTGGGGTGTCAATTTTCTCACCTACTAAGAGTTCATGGTGGTGGGTTTCCAGGGTTGCTGGGCCAGTTATGTGAGGATGGAGGGGAAAGCACTTTGTAATTGCACAGTGCTGTGATCAGGTAAGCGGTAATTACCCCTGGTGCAGACATGCCTGTGCCTTCGGAGAGAAGCTTCCCAGATGGCTCCTGCCCATCTTGGCAGATTGATGGCGAGTGGAAGGTGGGCCCTGCCTCTCTGTGAGGCACCCCCAGGCCTTGTCACAGGAAAAGTGGGGCTTCGTAATGGCTACAGGCCCATTAGCTCCACAAGGCTGGGATTCTCTGGGGTCAGCAGGGAGCAGATCCAGGTTCAGGGACCGGGCATGCGCCTGGGAAAATCAAGTTCGCATTCCCAAATCATCCTGCTGGCACTGCCAGTGCCAGCTTGCCTGCCATTCCTAATAATGACTAATGGGATTACAAGCTCCCTGCTTGGTCCTCCTGAGCTCTGGGCCTCCACTGCCTGGGAAGGGGGAATGAGACATCACCCCTCCCCCACAGGCCCCCTGGAGCCCCTCTTCCTCCCCCCAACCCCACCCCAGGGCCTGTCTTACCTGATGTCTGAGTCACAGGCAGGCTCCTGTCACTGTGAGCTGTGTTGTGACTCCCAGGCTGACAGTTTTACAACAAACACATTAAAAGCTCCCAGCACTGGGGCTCCTGGATGTGGAACAACCCAGGAGAAAAAACTCTCCCTGCCTTTCTTCAGCCAAAATCCTTCTCCCAACCCCTCCTCCCCCAGAGGCCTGTTCCACCGCCATTAACTACCCTGAACACAGCAAGGGGCCGAGAAATTTTTTTCATAACAAGCCTTTCTGAGCGGTGATTGCAGGAAAGCTTCGGAGTGCGAAAGCCTGAGACATCCCAGGCTGTGGGCCCCGGAGGACCCGGCTCATCCCTCACGCAAGGACCTGTGAACTCAGGACAGAGAAGGGGTGAGGGTCACCTCGCTCTTCTTCACACAGGTGGCCCTCAGTAAAGGAGTGTATGGACATATGACCCTGAGCGCTACGATGTACTAGGTGTTGCTATCCTCCCTGGGAGGTGGGAGCTGCATTACTCCCACTTCACAGATTTGGAAAGTGAGGCTCAAAGAAGTGAAGGGACTTGCTCAAGTCCATACAGTTAGGAAGTGAAGGAACTGGAATTTGAATCCAAGTCTGCCATCCTCCAAACATCGCTCTTAACAAGACTGACTGCCTCCAACACACCAGCCCTCCATCTCCCACACCCCACCACGGATGGCAGGAACCTCAGGGAAGCAGAGAACCCAGTGCAAATCCACACTGAATGAACGCGCTCTTTGGGGGTGGCCTTGCCTGTCCAGCTTGTCTCTCCCACCATCTGAGCCCAACCCACAGTGCCCTCCACTTGGCCTTTTTGCTTCACAGACCAAAGCTACCCTCCAGCTCCTTCCTGTGTGCATCCAGCAGGCAAAAAGCAAGTCCCCCAGAACCGAAGCAGAGAAAAGAGAGGAATGAGACACAGGAACAGTTCTTTTATTGTACATCGGAGAAATAGCCCTGTGTACTGGTTAAAGGTGCAACATACAGAATATCGAATTAAGAAAAGAGGAACAAGGAAGGAAGGGAAGAAACCTCTTGAGGTCCAAAGTTGCGAACAAAAAAATGGTAAAAGATTTCCTCACGCAAGAGGCATTTTTGCAAATACCATGCAAAACAGGCAGCTGGTGTGCCTTAAGAGAACCCTTATAAATAACAGAAAAGACACTCTAAGCATTCCTTTACGTGGACTCAGAGCACAAGGAAAAAGAAAAGAAACCAAAATGCCTTTTGGCATTTCAAGATATTTGGCACTCTTGTGATTACATTTTTTTACAGTCCATTAAAGAAAATAAACTGACACAATATTGCAGAAAAAAACAGGCTGCTCACACAACAGACTGCAGAGAGAGGTTAGAAAAAGCTCAAGCATTTTTTTTTCTTTTTCTTTTTTTTTTATGGTTTTTCTTTCCTGACATATAAAATGTGTCCATTTGCATTAACTTGGGCAAATAGCTTGCAGCAACAAAGAAACACAAGCTTTACAATTCATTTTAAAATAAAACAAGGGTTCTTTCTATGTATCATTCCTTAGAAAAGTTCTCTTATTTTCAACACATTCCTGATAACTTTGAAAGATGACCAAAATAAAACAGTCTCTATACAGATCACTTTCTGATATTTTTTTTGTACATCCAAGGATAACAACATAAAAAAATAAAACCGAACAGCATTTCACATCCAAGTGCACAGAATAATTTTTGCAAGATCAAATAATGTAAACATTGGGAACAGCCAAATCAGCGAAGGATGCCAACACCTCAAAACACCGGGTGTTGCCACTTCATTATTTAAGTGGCTCGAAATCCGGATCTATAATTGCGCAATATTCACTGTATATAAAAAGAAATGGATATTAATTTTGACAGCTGCAACTGAGACTTCTTTTTTTATTTCTTTATATGTGTGTATATAGTGATTTTGTTATTTTTTAAATTTTTTTTAATTTTTATGTTTGCAGAGGAGCCCAGAGCCTTCTCCTCCTCCTCCTTCTCCCACCTCATCTGTCTCCCGGCCTGACACGAGATACAGGTTGTTGATTTCATCGCAGGTAGCAAGCTAGTAATAAATTTCAAAGTGCTTTCTCTTTTCACGCTCTTTTTGCCAGTAACTGTTACCGCCGTTCTTATTCTTATTCTCTCCCTTAACTCATTGTCTTTGGGGGAGTTAGACACCAGGAGGTGCCTTGTCTGTCATATTTTTCAGCACGTCATCAATCCTATCATCTTCAATAACAACTGCAAAAAAGGGGGGAGAAAAGGAAAAGTGAGTGCGCTGGGCCTCGCCAGGGGTCTCGGTTACGCCCAGAGCAGGAGGGGGAGTTGGGGGAGGGCAGGAGAGGCGGGCTCCTTGTGAGCAGATACAGCCCCATCCTCTTTGGTCTCCGCCTGCCCCGGGTCCCTCCGTGGCTTTCCTCTGAATCACTCCCCCCACCCGCTGGCTGTGTCCCGGCTCAGTTCTAAGAAAAGGAAGCAGAGAAGGAGCAAATCCCCAAGCTCTGGCCGAGTCCACACCACCCACCCCACCCCCGGGGTGCATTTATTTAGAAAGAAGTCTCCAGGTCCAAAGAGGGAGGGGAGGAGGAGCCAAGGTCTCCGGGTCTGGGACCCTCGAGGATGCTCCAAGAGCGGCTCGGGTAGCCAAGACTGGGTGAGGCGCGTCGGGGAGGGGGAGGGACGCTAGGGGCTGGTTCCCACGGCGTGCCGCCGGTAGAGGGGTCTGGCCTCGCCTGGGCCGGGACCCGCTCTAGAGTGAACTCGGCCTCTCTGCTCTCCCCTGCCGCTGCAGAGGTCAGAGCCTGCCTTCCCTGCCTGCCTGGGGCTCGCCACCTCTCGGTATCTGCCTCTCCTTGCGTCCTCCGCCTCTCTTGCCATCTCGACCTCGCCTCGCCCTCCTCAATCCCTCCATTAGTCGGCCCGACAGTCACCTGTCCAGGTCTCTGTGTCTGGGGTGCCGGTCTCCCTCATTGTTTCAGCTGCTTCTCTGCCCTCCCCAGACTAGCGTCTCCGCTCACTGTCCCTCCCGCCCTGGCTCCCTCTCTCGAGCTTTGTCTCGGTCTCTGCCCATCTCGGTCCCCACCCCCAACCGGCTGCCTCCCTATCTCTGCGTCTCAGTGTTTCCCGGCTGCTATAGGTCTCCCTCATTGTCCCCGCGCCTCGGGAGCTCCTCGCCGAGCCCCGCGGTGGGTGCCCCAGTCCCTCCCGGGCTTTTCCAGCTCTCGCGCCGAGCCTGTGCGCTCGGCAGACTCCCTCCCCCTGAGTCACAACGAAAACCTCGAAAGCCCCTCGACTTTCCCGCAGGAATGGGGTCCTCTTTCTGCACTTCCCCATGCTGTCCCTTGGGGAGTCCTGGGACACCACCCGCCCTCCGGGTTGTAGAGCGACTACACTGCGCAAAAGGGGGGTGGGGGTAGAAATCAAAAAGCAAACTTCAGTGCGAGCGGGGTCCCAGTATAACCTTCATCCAGCCCCCGGGGCAGCTGGAAGCCGCCACGCCCCCTAGGTGACCCCACGGGGAACCAGGCTGAGGAGCAGGGAGTCCGCGGCCAGCTGAAGCCGGACCCGCAGTGCGGGATCCCCCAATTCCGCACGATGGGATTCCATTCGGTCGGAACGGGCTTCGGGGTGCGGGAGACCCCCGCCAACCTCCGCCAGGCCTCAGTGCCCGAGAAAGGGGGTGTCTGGGGAGGAGGCCGCGAACTCACCCCGCTTGCTCCGACCGATCTGGCCCAGCTTGGGCGGCCGCTTGTTCTGCCCGGCGCCAAAGAAGTTGTTGGTGTCCTGCAGGCGGCAGGAGAAGATCTGGCCCACATCGCCGCCGTCGCCGTAGGGGCTCAGCTTCTCGTCGCCGTAGGGCAGCACCTCCGACATGGCTGCGTCCGGGGGCTCTGCGGCGGCGCCTCCTCCGCCCGCGTCCCCGCCCGCGGCGGACAGGGTCAGCGGCGCTGGGGCCGGGGGCGGCCGGCCGGGAACGGCCCTCGGGCTGTGGCGGCGGCAGTGGCGCCGGCGGGAGGCGGGGGGCACCGCTGGGGCAGGAGCGCGCAGCCCGCCTGCCACCCGGCGAGCGCCCGCCGCTGCGCTGCGCTGCGCTCCGGCTCTGCGCTCGAGTGGCCGCTGCTCCGGCAGAGGCGAGCAGGATTCACATCCTCGGCGGGCTCGGGCTCTGGGCTGGGGCCGGCCGGGCGGGGCCGCGAGCCGGGAGCAGGAAGGGTGTCCCAGCGAACCCCGAGGGCGCGGGGCCGAGAGGGGCGCACTCCGGGGAGCCGGCGGGCTGGTCCTGCGGCGAGTGCGGGCGGCGGCGGCGCAGGTCCGGGAGGCTGACTGGGGAGCTGAGAGCCGCGGGGTGGCGAGGGGCGGAGGGGGAGGGGGAAGTGAGGGAGGAGGGAGCACACGAGGGGGGGTGGGTACCCGGAGGGAAGGAGGGGGAGAGAGCCACCGACAGGGAGACGGGGAGAAAAACAGACCGAAGGGGAGAGGGAGGGAGGCAGGGGAATGGCCAAAAAGAGACCGAAGAGATAGAAAGAGAGGAAGGAACAGGAGAGAAGACTGGATCAGGGTCGGAGAGGCAGAGGCAAGAGAGGAGATAGAAAGGGAAAGAAAGAGAAGGGAAGAAAGAGGGTCGGGGAGGGAAACAGGAGACTGAGTGAGGAAGGAGAGGGAAGCTGGGACTGAGGCGCCAGCAAGCTGCAAGCCAGAAATGCCGGCCGCGGCGCGAGGCGAGGCACGGGAGGAGAGCAGAGGAGGGCGGGAGGAGGGGACCCGGGGCCTCGGAGAGATCCCTGGAAGCCGAGCTACGTCACGGGGCCGCGCCGGCCGGCCCGGGCCCGGCTCGCTTCCTGCCCCCGCCCCCAGCACCCCGCGTCCCGCCCGCGCGGAGGGGCCCCAGCGAGCCCCGCCCCGGCCTGGCGGCCTCCGGGCGCCTCCTCTCCCCGCGCCCCCTCCCGCCGGTGTTTACCCGGCCCCGAGCCGGTGCGCGGCGGCTCCGCGCCGGACTCGCCTGCTCCGCCCCCCGCGGGGAGCTGTGGGGAGCGGGGCTTCAGGAAGCAGGAGGGGGCGCGGGCAGACGACGCACACTCCAGGAAGGACAGGTGGATGCCGATCTCTTCCTAGAGGCCAGATGCTGGGGCAAAAGGTCGGAGGGCACCAAGGTGACCCACGGACACGACCTCCCCTGCCAGCATCAAACCAGGGAACCCCTACCCCCCACCACCACATTTGCGCCCCATTTCAGAATCTCAGGGCCCGGCCCCTTGGGCCTCACACCCTCCCTCCCCTCTCCCCGCTCTCCGGCTCCCGCGGGGCCTCGGGGTGGAGGCAGTGGGGGAAGGAAAGGGCCCCCCCGCCTCTCCGAGGAGAGGGGAGCGCCTCATTACGCAGGGCTCGCCTGGGATGCCCTGCCTGGCTCTCAACGTCCGCTGCCTCAGCTGGGGACGTCCCGGGCCTGCAGCCCTCTGCCCTCGGGGACCTCCCTTCCAGCAACCGCCAGGAGCCCTGGGGAGAGACTGTGGCTTCTGAGCGGAGGAGCGGGCTCCCTGATCCCAGGAGGGAAACTGGGGCAGCCCCAGAGGCCTGGGAGGCGCATCTGCCAGGCAGACGGTAACTCCGAGGGGGCAAGGTGTGTGAGGAGAGCTTGTTATCCTCGCCCGGAGCCAACAGCACCTGCTCTCCCCCTGGCGACCGTTCGCTCCACAGAGCCATCCTGACCACAGAAAGGGGCAGCCATCCCAAGGTCATGCTACCTGCTGAAGGCAAGGTTAGGAAACACATCTAGGTCACCCTGGTGAGGTCTCTGCTGGCTCAACCTGTTCACTCTCCCCTTAATTCTAGAACTCTGGGTGGGTAGGGGCTGGGGGGAAAGGGGGCGTTAGTGATATAACATCTGGTAGAGAGGCTGCCTGAGCCAAGACTGCCCAGCCCCCTCCCCAAACTGTTTTAAAAAGTCACCTGGCCTCCAGAGAAGGGGAAGAGGGGGCTAAGAACTGGGACACAGAGGCAATGTGGCAGATGGAATGAGGGTGACCTTTGGATTCAGGCCTGGGTTTGAGTTCCAGCCCTGTCATTTGCTAGCTGTGTGACTGAACAAGTCATGTCCCCTCTGAACTTCCATGATTTCAGCTGTAAAGTGGTGCTTGTGACCAGCGATCTGCCTGTCCCTCAGAGGACTGTTACGGAAACAAAGCATCAGGCTCTCGTGCCGACTAAGGGTGGGTATGTACTAAACATTTGAGAAATGATTTGGAAGTGAGTGAGAAAGAACAGTACCACTTTGTTCGTTCCCATTTCAGAGCCATCAGAGCTAGGCAGATCCTTGGAGATGACCCAGCTGACCTCTCATTTACAAATGAGGAAACTGAAGCCCAGACAGGGTGAGGGGCTTGCCCCCAACCCCACAGCTTGTCAATGGCAGAAGCAACAGGTCTCCAGCCTCCCTTTGCTTCACTCGCAAGCCACCTGTCTCCGTTCATTAAGGGTTTGTGTGTGTGCTTTGAGGTCAGCACCAGGCCAATTGCTGGAAGAGAAAAAAAGCATAATAAGCAGGATGGTAAAGGTTACAACAAGAGGCTCGAATACTTGTATCACACTCTCTATTTTTCCCCCAAAGCATTTTCACATCCATTATTGACCTTGCTTCTCAAAATAAATGCCTTCTGAGGTAGAAAGAGGAGATGTTGCATCCCTGTTTAACTGATGTAGCAGAAAGAGGGTGAGTGACTTGCCAAGGTCACAGGCTAGTGATGGAACCTGGAGAAGCCACTCTTCCCCGCTGGGATTCCAGGTCCCTGTAGGGGAAACCCCACAATGATGACAGTATGCTGCGTACAGTGGTGACAGGATGCCGGGCTGGGACCACCACACTCATCTCATACTCACCCAGCTCCCTCCTTGCTGCTGAGTTATGAAACAGTTTACACGTTGAGCTCTTACCGTAGCGCCACTGTACAGAAGGAAAGCGGGAAGGCACAGAGAGGGCTGACAAATCCCCGCACACACAGCAGGTAGAGTAAGGAGAGAAGCCAGGGTTTGCACCCCATTTGTTTTTGTTTACCTTGCCTTGTTCCAATAAGGTTAAAAGTGGCAGCACCACACCTTCCCAACTCAGTACCCACCTGCTTAGTGAACCACACACCCCTCCCAGGCACATGGCACTGTACAGTTAGAAAAGCATGACGGTTACTTCCTTCGAACCTTTCATTCAGAAGCAGCAAGACTGGGACAGTTAGGCCCATTTTACAGATAAGGTACCTGAAGGTTGAAAATGTGCCTGGCTGGTGTGGCTCAGTGGATTGAGCATGGTCCCATGGACTCGAGAGGTCCTGGTTGGATTCCCCGTCAGGGTACATGCCGGGGTTGCAGGCTCGACCCCCAGTACCTCAGTAGGGGGCGTGCAGGAGGCAGCCAATCCATGTTTCTCTCTCACGTAGATGTTTCTATCTCTCCCTTCCTCTCTTTCTAAAAAACCAATGAAAACATATTTTTTTAAAAAGAAAGTGATGTCGCCAAGGTCACACACAAGTTCTGCAAGGGAAAGCATGAATCAGTGCGGCATTCCTCCACCTCTATCACTCCATCACAAAGGCCTCACTCGGTCCTCCGTTTCTTCCAGCCTTCAGTGGGGCATCCTTCATCCTGGAGCCCCGACCTGGATGCAGACATGTCCTGGGGCTCCCTTCCTGCCTTCCCCACCACAGAGGGGGCTGGCTCAGGTGACCAGGGCTATGTTGAAGAAGCCAGGCTCAGATGGAGGAATGGACCAACCACGGTAGGCGTGGAGGCTGCCTGCCCGCCACCCAGCAGGGCAGCCTGGCACACACCGTCTGGTGGCGTAGCTCAGGGGGAAGGGGGCCACCTCCCCATTCCAATCCCCACTCTGTCATTTCCTGAATCTGTGGTCATTTCACCTCTTTGTTCCTCAGTTTCTTCATCTGCCAAATGGGGATAATAATTGTTCCTACTTGGTAGTTTGTTCTGGGGAAGAAGATCATACATGTATCATATTCCAACACACAGTAAGTCCCCAATAAATGGACTTATTATTATTAGCTATTGACATTCTTTGTGGCCTTGAATAAACTGATTCTCTCCTCTAGGTCTCTGATTCTATGTCATAAATTGGGAAGCTTGGAGAAAATCCCTCCTTTTTTTCAGCTGCAAAATCAGCCAGTTCTCCCAAGTCTAGTCAAAACCCGCCTCAGGCCTCACCTGAAAGGCCCTTCACCAACCCTAGAACTTCGGAGAATTGACAACTACAGGGCTGCACTGTCTCCACGGGCTCTTTCAGTGCTGGTGAAGCAGAAAAAGGGAGATTCAGCCCCGGGGTGCCCAGCACAGAGCAGGTGCTCGGGACATATTAGCTCCCTGTCTTTCCTTCCCCTCGCTGCCGACCAGATGGGGGAACCGGGGCACAGGCAGCAGCGAGACCTGGAGAAGAATGCAGCTGTTGGATACCTCCGCCCTGCTGCGGGGCATCGGCTGCCCCCACATCCCCACACATGACAGGTGCACAGACACCACGAGAGAGCAGGTTAACTGACTGGAGGCAGCTTAGACCTTGGGTCAGGGAACAAGAGAAGAATCGTCCATCTTCCCTTCACTCAGCAACATCTGCTGAGGGCTTCCATGGCAGGCACAGTCCTTCCCAGCACAACTCAAGGAGTATCAGCTTCTTTTCTTTCTTTGTTCAATCACCCTTTCTTCAAACAAAAATCTTACGAGGAACCTCAATCCAGAAAAAATAGATAAAGGGCAAGCTTCTGAGGAGATAGGGGCTCAGGACTCCACCCTTTGGGTCCCCCATACTCCAGTTGGTCCCCAAAGGGTCTCCAAAGAATGCCCAGAGTGCTACACAGCTCAGTGTGAAGCCACCTCCCGAGTCATCCAGTCCAACCCCCTCCCGTTACAGAGGGGAAACTGAGGCCCAGGTGGAGCATGCTGGAACCCAGGCCTCCTACTCCCAGCCTGGATCCCACTGCACACTCGGAATTGTACGGGGGAGGTGGGCTCCAGCAACGCACAGTCAGAAAACAAAAGGGTTTATTTAGTTCAACAATGAAGTTGCTGTGTGTCTTTAAAATAAAATAAATAAATACAAAGATGATGGAGTAATTTAAAAAATCTTTTATTGTGCCGACAACCCACAAAGTGAGAGTCCCACAGACAAGAAGGCTTCAGCGTGAGGACAGCTCAGCACTGTGACACAGCAGCTCTGCCACAACCCCCGCCCAGGGTGCGCAGGTGGGAGGCACTGAGCTCCATGTCACCCTGGAAACAATTGCCCCTCTCAGCCCAAGGAAGGCCTGGCACCACGCGCTCTTCCGTGTCCGCGTGATCCCGGGAGCAGACAAGGGGGGTATGACTTTAGTCCCAGCCTGTCCACTTTCTCCTCTCCAGGGCTCCCAAGAGGCCTGAAGTCCCCTGACTAAAGAGCCTCTGACTTCACCAGAGCAACCAGCTGAGCCCAATCCTGACCCCACAGGGGACTAAGGAGAAGCTGACCCCCACCACAGTTCAGAAGGGCACCACCACCCTCTGAGCCCAAACTCTCACCACCATCACTGTTAAGAGCTCGCCGTGCCTCGGAACCATCCCAATGGCTGCATAGGTATCTATACTCACAATAACCTTAGAAGGTCATCTCTATTGGATGTCGTCCGTCAGGGCTCTGAGGCCAGAGAAGGTGAGTGACGAGCCCAAAGCTGCATAGCCTGAGAGAGGCAGCTGGTCCAACTCCAGGCCAAGCTGCCAACTGTTGGGTGACAGTGCCTCCCTGAGGAAACCCGGGAGTCAGGAAACCAAGGACGACCTCTTTAGTCTCTGCACCTTGGTTTACCCACAGAAACTTAGGGGGTGTGGATTAAAGAGCCTTGCAGACCCCCTTTGGGGATCTGCTGAAAGAGAGTCCATCTTTTTCCTTCCCAGACACTGAAAATGGCGTGTACAATTTCCAGTGGAGCTCTGAACCCCAAAGACCCCTCAGATGAAGAACTCAGGACTTGATCCTATAAATGACAGTCCCCACCAGTGTCCTCTGACAACAGAAAGGCTTTTACTACCTTAAGCCCAGAGGTGGCAGAACCAAATGAGGAGGTTCTCACCTTGACTGTCCCCCAAACCTGGAGTCAGACCCATGGGGGCTCGACCCCAAGCAGAGGGATGTGGCCACTAACTGCTGAGCCAGTTTCCTCCGAGGAGACTGTGCACAGCTCTGGACCCTTCTGTTCCCACATGCTGTTATTTGAGCACTTTCCCATCCCATGGACCTGATGTCACTTGATGTCCATGATAAGCCTGTGAGGTTGGCAGGGCAAAGCAGGGGTACTTTCCCATTGCAGAGCGGGGGAAAGTGAGTCCCAGACAAAGAAGGCAGAGCCAGGACCGAGTCCCCAGGTCTCCCAACAGCCAGCACAGTGCTCTGTTCACCGGGCCTGCTGGAGGGCAGGGGGAATGAGCTGAAATCAGAAGACCCCAGCTCCACCCCTTCCTACCTGTGTGACCCGGAGGCAGGCACTTCGCTTTCTGAGCCAAAATTCCTTTCAGGGGGGAACCAGATCCACCTCAAAGGGATACTGTGAAGATGAGATGAGGTGCTGATTGGGTCAAGCAGGGGACAGTTCCAGGCAGCAAGTCCCACCACCCAAAGCCCTCCAGGGCCTGCAGGGGTGGCCAGGAGGGCCTTTTCTTCCTAGGAAAGGACTGCCTATGTCACAGCAAGGGGAGAAGAGTCACAGCAAGGGGAGAAGACTGAGGAGCAGCCACTACATGGTCACAGGGGCCCTCCCCTGTGCCCTGCCAGGCCCTGGGCTGAGCATGGGATGGGGAAAGGGGGATTGGTCTGGGAGGGTGGGTGCCAGGCACAGGCGAGAAAGATGTGAGGAGACACAGACTCACAGAAACAGACAGGGTGGCTTTGGAAAGGAAGACAGATCGCATGCAGGGGAAGAAACTCTTTCACAGACTCAGAGGCAAGAGACAAGCAGGGCAGACAAGAGGCAGAACTGCTGAGTAAAGTGATGTCAACTCCAGAGGCGGCGGAGAAGGGGGCAGAGGAGCTTGATGCACAGGAGACAGAGCACAGTGCAGAGACAGGACGGAGGAGATGAGAGCAAGAAGAGCAGGCTGGGCTGGGAGAAGCAGGGCTTCTCTGCTGAGACACGCTCTGGCGAGGGAAGCAAAGTCTATGCCGTACAGTTTTTTTTAAGCACCCTTTCCCTGTGAAGTCATTCGGGTATTTTAAGACCATGTGATGCATTATGCATATCTCGTTTTTGTTGAAGGAAATCATGGTTAGTGTATTTAAAGATGTGAATGCCTGGGAAATTATAGGGGGAGAAATGTGGGATTTTTTTCCCCTGAATTTTCTGGGTTTCTCCAAACTTTCACATCTGCACCCAGCTTCCTGGTGAGCTGGGCAGAGCAAGGAAGGAACTGGAGAGAAAAATTCCTGCTTCCTGCTTCTCCTCTGTACAGGCTGTGCCCAGGTGGACCTGGGATCAGCAGCCCAGGGTGCTCCTCTGCCTCTGCTCTCAGGCCTCTGAGGCCTGTTCCCCATCCCTCAGGGAAGAGAAAATTGCACGGGCCTTTGCAAGCACAACCTAGGTTTCTCCTCCAAGTCCTCCCGCCGGACTCAACCATAGGGGCACAGCGCCACCTGGAGGTCACAATAGAGAATGCAGCATTAGGAGGGAGTCTATCATGAGTCCTGGGGAGGGTGGGGGGTAGAAGAAATAAAAATTATGAGCCAACTTATTGTAAGCATGTATGAAGATCCACCCTCTGAAACACCTTAAATATTAGGGAAGACTGAAGGGGTGGGAGGCCTGCCGCTTTGGCCATTTGGACATTAATATTAGTATGACCTCATTTTTTAAATATGTTTTTATTGATTTTTTTTAGAGAGAAAGGAAGGGAGAGAGAGATAGAAATATAGATGTGAGAAAGAAACATCGATTGGCTGCCTCCTGCACGCCCCCTACTGGGGATCGGACCTGCAACCCAAGCATGTGCCCTGACTGGGAATTGAACCAGCACCTCTCAGTCCATGGGACGACGCTCAACCCACTGAGCCACACCGGCCAGGCAGTCTGACCTCATTTGTACCCATCTTCCCCCAGCCTAGAGAACATTCAGGGTAGAGATCCATGGTGCCTGGCACACTCGGTGCTTCATAAGTGCTTGTTACATTGAGTTGAGGCCCTCCGGAGTCAAGGCCCATCCTGGACGAACCCGGATTCGAGGAGCCTCGTGTGCGGCAATGGCTCTGGCAGGGTCAGAGGGTCAAGAGCAAGAGCTGGGGCCCATGTTATTTCACAGGCAGGCCCTCACCCAGGTCTGGTTGGCCCTACTGACCCATGCCAGCGTGCCCTCTTCGTGGGGAAGGGAAATGCCAGGTCCCTCGGCTGGCATCCGGAAGACAATAGGGCAGCTGCCGGGAAGTGACTAACGAGCACTCTGGGAGCAATTCAGGACATCACACGTGGAAGCTTATCTCATTCAAAATTGACAAGTTAACACTATCTAATGAGAGAGAAAGTGCTGAGCTTCCTGGGAACGTGGTTTTGAGGCTGTGGCAGGCAGCTACCTTGAAGAGGGTCCACGTTGAATCTCTCAGGCCAGCAGCCCTGAGGAGGGGCTCAAAACTGCCCTCCCTGGTCTTCAATCCACCTGCTATCTCACAGACATGCAACATTTTAGAGCTGAATGGAGCCTTGGAAAGCTTCTCATTCAAATTGCTCCTTTTATAGACAGAACTGAGGCCCAGAGAGGTTAAGTCACTCCATTAAGATCACACAACAACAGAGCAAGGACCAGAGAGAAAGCCAGCCTCTGGTCTCCTGGTCCAAACCATTTACCACCATGCATTGTCCAGACTTTCTTGTGTTGAGTCCTCAAAGCTCTAGTGAGGTCACTGAACATGATGTTACTCTACACAATCTACATAGGCCTCAGGCCCTAAGAGAGGTCCTTCCCTTACTCCTTAGAACCAAAGTCACAGCCCTCATCTCTGGTCCAAAAACCAACACCCACAGGCAGCCTTCCAGGAGTGCTGGCCCCCCAGCTATCTCATGTGCTAGTTTACTCATTCATTTCATGTCCATTCAGTGGTTGGGGCTTGGGTTCTACAGTCATACTGCCTGAGCTTAAATTTGTCTCTCTCATGTGTCTGGGCAACACTTGACCTCTCTGGGCCTTGATCTCCTTTTCTTTAAAGTAAGAATAATGCAAACACTTGCCTCTGGGCGAGGATTAAATGGTATCAACCATGTACAGCTCTTAGCAGCTACCTAGCAAAGAACTAGCACTGGGGCTAGCTCCAATCCGTGTCTAGTGACAACCTAGAAATTGTCCTGGAGAAGAAATAAGATACAATCCTGCCCACGACATCTGGTTAAGAGCAGGAATAGGAAGACTGTATTATGGATTCTCAGAGGCAGGGCACCTAACCTAGGTGGGGAGGGTCAGGAGAGGTTTTCTGTAGGAGATACGGCTGAGTTTCAAAGGGTGCGGAGATGTCAGCAAAGTGAAGAACCAGTGTGGCATGTTTAAGGACCCTCAACAGCTGCGTTGCTGGAGCCACAAGTGTGAGAGAGAGAGGGATGAGGAGAGGCTTGGAGAGGTGGCCAGGGCCAGGTCACACAGGCTTTGAATCCATGGAGGAGCCAGGGCTTGGGCCTGGAGATGACAGGGAGCCTGGGGAGGAGCTTAAAGCAAAGGGACATGGTCCGGTTGGTGTTACAATCGGACCATTCCAGGTTCTGTGGAGTATGTGTTCTCTGCCTGGCTCTTCTTCAGCAATGATCTACTGACCTTGGCTGGTTTATCTTGAATGGTCAGGGAATCTGCTCTAACCAGGCCAGTCTCAAAGACCCCTCCCAGCTACCATATCCTATGAACCGCAAATATTGCCCACAACTGGGCGTCGCCACACCCCCATGAAAGGATGCACTCAAAGACAACTCTGAACCCTGTGAGCGCTGAGGCTGGCTTACTCATTTTTGCATCTCCAGGCACACAATGTACATTTAGCTAATGTTTGTTAGATGAATAAAATGCGTATCAATGATACAGCACTTGCCCTGGCCAGTTTGGCTCAGCGGTTAGAGTGTCGGCCTGCAGACCAGTGAGTGGGGGTTCGATTCCCGTCAAGGGCACGTACCTCGTTGCGATTCGTCCCCAGCCCTGGTTGGGGTTGTGCGGGAGACAGCCACTCGATGTGTCCCTTTCACGTCAATGTTTCTCTCTTTCTCTCTCTCTTCCTCTCTCTCCCTCCTACTCTATCTGAACAAAAATGGAAAAATGTCCTTGGGTGAGGATAAAAAATAAAATAAATGATAACTTCCTTTGAGCATTCCTGAGGCCCTGTGGGATCACCAGATCCATCACCCCACGAGTTTGGGGGCCTAGGACCAGGGCTGTAATAAAGGGGTCAGATTGGCTGAGTTTGTGTTGTTGGCTTGTTCGTTTTTTCCACGTTGGTTTGCTTCTTGGATTTTGCATTATAACTCTGAGTTAGGATTGCAAAGACCTGTCTTCCAGCTCCCACTCCACCAGGATGAGCTGGGGAACCCCAAAGCCTTGAGCTGCGGCATGAGACTAGGGTGTGACTGGTGACTCGCTGTGCTGACTGGCTTGAAAAGCACTGTGTCTGTAATACTGTTGTCTGTTGAACAACTTTCCTTCTTAGCTTCTCGGGCTTAACGTGATAAAAAGTCTGTGTAGTCTTTATAATCAGACCTTGGTAGCCTTGAGCAAATCTCATAACCTACAGAAAGGGTAACAGGGCCGCCCCTGATGGTTCACTGTAAGTCTTACAGAAACAAAGCCTGTCAAGAATTAAACATCGCCTGGCTTGTGATGACGTGTGGCTGTAGGCAAAATGTCACCCCAGAGCCTCACTTTTGTCACTTGTAAAGGTGGGAGGGATAACAGTGTCCACTTTGTAGGACCCCAAGCACTACTGCACATAAAGGGCCAAGCAGACATTCCCCACAGCAGGGCAGTTGTTCAAGAAGATCCCTGCCTGACGCTGTCTCCTAGCATTAGTGACTGGGCACCAGGGCTGACTTGGCAAAGAATCCAAATTCACAACAATCCCAAGGTCAGTTCAGAACTAACTTCTAATTTCCTGTCTCCCTGTCACCCCCAATCCCAGCCTGGGCCCCAGGTCTCAGTCCAGGACCCTTCACCCCTCCTGGAGATGAGGCTCCTAAAATGGAAGGTGGGAACTGCCCCAGGTGAACGATCATGAGACAGGCTCAGTCCCAGCCAGGCTAGGACCAAGCATGGACCTCACCTCCGGAGCCGGGCATGGGGTGTCGGTGTTCCCAACCAGCTGTGGCTTCCTGAGGCAGGGACAGTAGGCGGCTCCCGCAGCCCTGGCTGTCTGGAGTACTCACACAGAAGTAGTCTGCCCAGGAGTTGGGCTGGGGTAGGGCGGGCTGGCTTCCTTTCTCTTCCATCCCTTTGATCAGATTTACAACCGATCAAGGACTGAACTCTGAGATTACCACCGTCCCCCCCCCGCCCCACAGGCAGTTCACTCATTCTCTACCTGGACCCTCTTCCACAATAACCCCGGAGGGGACAAGGCAACGGGGGCAGATGCTTTCTCTGCCCCTCTCACCCTGCCCCGCCCCAAGCACCTCTGTAAAACCAGGGTCTGAACACCTCACTGGACAGGACTTGGCCTGGCAAGTAGGTTCTCACCATTTCTGCCGGGTCCTCCACAGTAGCCCCCTTCTCGTAACTTGGGGCACAAGTATCTTGTGGGGTGTTCCTGCGAGCACTGAGGGAGTGAGCCCCGCCGCCGGTGAGCAGGAGGGCGGATGGGAGCTTTGGAAACTTCGGCCCCAGCACTTGCTGACCCTGTGCCCGCAGCCGTGAACCTGCTCTCCGGGCTCACTTCCTCATCGGAAGCTGCAGACACCCTGAGCCTGCAGGAGGCCCGTGAGGATTCAAGCTCAAAGGAGCGTATGCTAGTACAGGACTCCTAAACGTCAGTCTCCTCCTGCTGCTCCCCAACACCCCACCGGCCCCTCAGCGAGGCAGGGCTGCCCTCCAGGAGGGCCCTCCCCCAGGCCTCAGCGTCACCGAGCTGTCCAGGCTGCGGGAGCCCCAGACACAGCAGAGGAAGAGCACACACAGGCCTCAGTCTCCAGTTCCACTCTCATGTGGGATTCACTTCCAGCCCGGGGAGCCTCAGCCTAACCAATGAACTCTTACTGACAAACAACAGGCTAACACTTGGTTTAACATGTTTAATTTGTGCTGTCCACACTGGACACTGCATAGAACAGGTGTCACCCCCTGAGAGGACCCCCACCTCCCCCACACAAAGGAGGATCGGGAGAGAATGAACATTCAAAGCCAGGAAGGGAGATAAGAAAGAGCTGTGTATGTGACCCCTGACTGCTTCTCTTCCACTCACAAACTCACGAGGGGCAGGTGAGGGTGACAGGTAGCGGAGGAAGGGGTGATACTCATGGGCTGGTGACTTTTCACTGTGGGAGAGGGAGCCTGGAAAGGCTCTGTGCTCAGGATGCTGGCTGCTACTTTCCTCGGTGAGCCTTGGAGAGAAGCTGAGGCAGCCAGGGGCGGGGCAGCCGGGGGCGGGGCAGCCGGGGCGGGGCAGCAGCGGCCTTGCTGCTTCCTATGGGAGCTGAGCCCTTTGCAGCTCAGCTCAGGCAGGGAAACCAGAGTCGCCCTCACAGGCCTCAAGGTTCCCAATCAGGGTAGGGGCATGCTCTGGTGGCCTCCCTTTTGGGCAGCGGACACAGCAGCAGGGCTGCAGCCAAGCTGCCCATCTTCACCTCTGCTAGGGACGCTGAATCGACCACATCCCAACCGTCCCTTCAAGTGACCACTCTTCATTCTGCTGATCAGAGTCCCATCCTGTTCGACAGAAGGCAGATGCTGGACTTCACTTTCTTCTGTCCTGACACACAGGTGCACACATTGAGGAGGCAAGCAGGTAAGGAAAAGGGACACAGGTGACATGTCCAGCCTGATCATTTTGTAAGCAAAAGGAAGACTAGGACAGAGTCTCTCCAGAGGCAGCCCTGCAAGGCATACATCACACTCAGAGCCCAGCTCTGCCTCCCCCTGGCCGAGCCGTTCACGGCTCAAGTCCACAAGAATCAACAATTCACCGGAAAGGACCAGAAGACACAGGAGCAGAAGAGCTGCAGCTCACTGGCTTTGGCGCTTAAGCGATGAGGTGTTCGCAGTCACGCACACACTCACCGGGCTCCTGGGAAGGGATGCCATGCCAGCACACCCACCCCAGGGTGGGGCTTTGATTCCCGTGGTGTGCTGGAAAGGGTCCCCTCTCAGGCTGGAGGTATGAGATGCAGACAGCTCCCCACCTCCTTCCCCCAGTCATACCTGGAAATAACAGTTGCCCCCACCACTGCTCCTCTAAGGCCTCAAGATAAAAACCCCTGAAAGGGGGGAGCTTCCTTTCAGGTGTAACTGCTGGGCTTCAAGACTGTTAGCTATTGTACAAGGGAACCACCCGGGTGATCTCCTGCCTGCAGATGGGGCAATTCTTGGGCTCTGGCAAGGCGCGGTAGCACTCGGTGCAGGAACAGACGTGCCCGCACTCCAGAAAGACGCAAGACTTGAAGTTGCTCAGACACACAACACAGGTGCTCTTCAGACTCTCCCTGTCCTCGGGCTTGGCCTGGCTCAGTAGCTGGGCCTCATGCTCCCGGAACTCCTTCTCCATCTGCTTGATGCGCAGTCGCTCCTGCCACTGCAGATACTGCTTTCGGAGGATGAAGAAGAGGGTAGCACACGCAGCAAAGCCAAAAACCAGCGTCAGAGTCTTCCAGAATCTGGCGCTCGACTCCTGCTTCTGCAGCAGGCTGTCAAAGTCCTGGCTGCTTAGATAGTACTGCATGCCCTGCTTGGGGGGCTGCAGGCGGATGGAGTTGTTGTCCAGGACCAGTTCACCCACCCCTGTGAGGGTGGCCCCGATCTTCAGCATCTCCTCGGTCTCCTGGATGCCTTTGGGCCGCTCACCGCTGATGTAGTGGCCGATGACATCAGTAAAGGACTGAATCGAGGGGTGGAACTTCTCATACACAGTCTCTAGGCCCAGATCCAGGGAATCCAGGGGTTTCAGCACTCGCACGGCCACACCCACGCCATCCTCGTGGGGTACCAGGTCAAAGGGCACCGTGTTGGTCCTCTGGTGAATGATCTTTGAATAGTCATTCCTAAAACAATAAGAGAACTCAAGATAAAATAAAGGACAGCAAACACGTCCCACCCAGGCAGAGATGGAGGGCACATAAATGCCAGGAGGACAGGATAAAATCTGAAGTTACTGCAAGAGCACAACAGAAATCAATATTATCCAAGTGCCTCAATTTGTCAGGTTCTCAGGCCATTATCAGTGAGCAACAAATACTGACACAGATCACCTCTACCATTTATCTCCTTCTGCCACTTTAAAATAAATATCCAATTCTTTAAAAAATTAAAAATAGAACTACCAGATGATCCAGCAATCTCACTTCCGGGTAATAAACCGAAACAAGGATCTCAAAGAGAGCTCTGCATGCCCGTGTTCACTGCAGAATATTCACAATAGCCAAACATGGAAGCAGTCTGTCTGTCAGTGGATGCATGGATGAAGAAATGCAACAGACACACACACACACACACTGGAATGTTATTCAGCATAAAAAGAAGGGAATCCTGCCATATGCAACAAGATGCATAAACCTGGAGAGCACTAAGCTAAGCAAACTAGGCCACTCACAGAAGGACAAATACTGCATAATTCCATTCATACGAGGCATCTAAAATAGTCAAACTTATAGAAACAGAGAGCGGAATGGTGGTTGCCAGGGGCTGGGGGCAGGGGAGAAAATGGGAGCTGCTGTTGAATGGGTATAAAGGTTCGGTTAGACAAGATGAACAAATTCTAGAGATCTGCTATACAGCTTTGTGCCTCTAATTAACAACACTGCATTGGTGCACTTAAAAACTTGTTAAAAGGGTGGATCTTGTGTGAAGTGTACTTGCTACAATAAAAAATAAAATAAAATAAATACAAAACAAAACCCACTAGGATCATTTGGGAAAATGGTACTCTATTTAGCAGCAAAATAATCCACAGAATTATTTTAATAAACACCGAAATCATTAATCCATGCCATAAATCAGTAGTTTCAAACTTCAGTGGGCATATCAACAGATTCCGGGCCCCCATCCAGAAACTCTGGTTTGGTAGGTCTGGAATGAAGCCCAGGAACCTGCATTTGAACAAGGTGCTTGGATGACTCTGAGTCAAGAGGTCCTCAGACCACACACAAGAATATGATCAGCATCAAGAAACTGGTCCACACCCTGTCTCAGGAGAAGCTGCGTGTCAGGTCTTGGGCCAGTGCAGGAAGGCTACGTACCAAAGGTGGGTTGTTCGGTTCCACACCATCTTGTGCTCCTGAAGTGTCAGCCGCTGAATCACCCCCTTGCAATTTTCCACAAACTGGCTGTTAAGTGTTTCTTTAACAGACCGAACAGCTCCTAAATGGAAACCAATTATTTTATTTTGGAAGAACTGTTCTGCCCGTCCCTCTAAGGTAATTTAAACTTTGTTTTTAGTTTGAGTTAGTTTCTTTAATCAAAACGATGGAAGTGTTATCTATCACCATAAGTTATGTTTTGTGGGCCTGTAACAACATTGTAAGGTAGAAATTATTTTAGAGATGGGGCAGTAGAGGTTCAGAAAGGTTGTGTGATTTCCCCAAGGTCACACTGCAGTAATTCAGGTCTTTCTGACCCCAAAGTCCAAGTTCTGGACCACTGACCCAAGGATACAAAAGGCCCTGAATATCAGCAAGGAACAGACTTTTAGAAGAGGAAGTTACTTTTCACTTTACCAATAAATAAACATACCTTCAATAACAGCATAAGGCACACATTTTCCTGGAGCTTCTGAAAGGATACTCTTTAAGTCTTCACCCAAGTGGATTCTTTTAGCTCCCTAAATGCAAACAACATATTAAACTGACTATTGAATACTGACATGTCCAATCAAACTTAAAGGGCAAAGGAGAAAGACTATTTACTTTTTTCATGTGGAAAGAATAAGGAAATAGGCAGGAAGGAGACTATGGGAAATTCAGACTCCAAAGCTATGTCGGGGAAGTTTTAACATATAAACAGGCATGGGGCAGTGCCCCTCTCTGCCATTTGCAGAATGGAGGTGCCACGTACATTCTTCCTCCAGTTAATGGAAACACACATTCCTTTTTCATCTTAATTTTTTTAATGAAAAGTACAAATTAATTTGCATACCACAGACTGAACGTAATTTAATCTCTTCTTGACAATGCAGAATGATGCATCCAAAGGGCTTTTGTGTAAAGCATGTAAACGAGTGCCTAGTACATGGGGGGGGGGCTGGAGAAATAGTGGCATTACTATCACCATGCCTTTATGAATTCATGCTCTACATTGTACACTATTGTAAAGGGGTGCCTCTGCTTTATAGGGCAAGGCTGTTAGCTGGTGCCAAACACTGTTCTATTTTCAGTTTGTCTTTCTCCCCTCTCATAATCAGGTGAGCATGGTGACGGCTGCTACTGTCTTCCTCTAACAACCCCTAGTTCTCCCATCCCTTCCAATTCAGTTTCCAACCTACTGTGCCTGGGAACCAAGCAAGCCTGTTACTGCTTTATCACAAATATGAGAAAGCAATAAAAATCATTTCCTGAGCATGTATATGCCAGGCACAGTGCTGGGAGCTAGGAATTCAGGTATGAATGGTGGACAGTTCCCACACACAGGGTATTCCCATCCACAAATCTTAAGGATGCCAGATAAGTAACCATAAAGAGGAGATGAGATGCTGGATACATATTAAGGTCACTCTAAGATAAAGCTACTGCTACACAGTAAATGACAGCAGCAAGGTTAATAAACACGTATTAACCACCTACACTGTGAAGATAATAAAAAAAAAATCAATAACAGCAATAACAACTAACAGTTTATTTACTTGTTTTATTATTTGTCTCCCTCCACTGGACTATTCAACTCTAGGAAGGTTAGTGCCCTGTTTGTCTCGTTCACTACTGTCCCCTTCATGCTAAGAACAGTGCCTGATACACAGGAGGTACTCAATAGGTATTTGATGAATAAATAAGCACTTAGATATGCTATACAGCAGGCCCTATGCTAAGCACTTTAAATGTATAAATCCATTTAATGCATATACCATCCTTACACAGTAGACATTATTATCCTCAACTACAGATAAGAAAACTGAGGTTCAGAGAGATGAAGTGACTTGTCCCAAGTCACACAGCTGATAAAGTATCCACCACAGGACAGCCAGTCAGAATTTTTTTTAAGGGCTGAAGGAGGAATATGGTCGGAAAGATGTGGGGCTGAATCAAGCTTCAATGAATCTATGGTGACTTTGAGCAACTTAACTGATCTTAGCCTTGGTTTCCAAAATGGTAAAAGATGGGAAGAACGATCTCACAGAATTTTTATGTGGATTATATGAACCTTAAGATGTGAAAGATTCTAGCCCAGAGGCTGGCATATAGTAGACAGGCAATAAATATGCATTCCCGTCGCTGTAAGAGATGCACAGTGATAACACACAAACCCGACTACGGAAGTCCTGTAATATGATCAAGAAAACAGAATCTAAAATATTAGGACTCCCAAATCTTTTTACAAAAAGGAGCTATTTCATCCTCATTTAGGAACTAATTGGCAAAGCGTTTAAGGTCATCCAAAGATGGGTGCTGGAGAGTTCATTGCTTCAAAGAATCCCACATCAGGCCCACTTGATGCCTACTTGATTTCTGAGTCAGAAAGTGGAGATAGTCACAGCCATTCACTTCAGGAGTTACTTGGTTATTTAATTAGGCGAACAAAAGGGGAACTGGAATCTCACTAGGATCCCATTTTCACCACAAATTCAATTGCTTGGTAACTTGGTTCATTCCAGATATATTGTAAACTTGCCTCACAGCAGGCATTTCACACATTTGATTCTAAACCCTTACTGAAAACAATCTGATAATGAAGTCAGTAGGTTTAGGAATCTGTCTTTCAAATAAATGTCCAATTAAGCCCTAACATTGTAGTGTAAAAATTTCAACCAAAACGAACCCACAAACATTTATTGAGCATCTACCACTAGTCAAGCACTGAGTTAGACCCTAGAAGGAATGAAGAAAGATAAGACCCTGTCTGTAACCTAATAAGGTCCATCTCTCCTGGGCCAGTCAGATATTCACAGTAAAGCAATGTCGTCAATTTAAAAAATAAAATAAATTCTACATGTGGAGGAATCAAAAGCTCTAAGTTCAAGTTCCAACCTGACTAACTGTAAGACCTTTCCTCTGAGCCTCAATTTCCTGATTTGCAATCTAGAGGTAATTTCCATTTTCTCTACCTCAAAAATTACTGTGAAGAAAAGAGTAACAAGATGGGAATGTCTTATGTAAGCTATAAAGTGCAGCTCAAAAGTGTCATTTTTAAAATAACTAAAATATATTTTTAAAAAAGGAAGAGTCTGGGAGCAAAAAGCTGAGTAGGTACGGTCCCTCTGTTGAACTGCTCTTCCCCAAGGCATCTATCTGCAGGGTCTCCCTCCTCTTCTCCTGGGCTTTGTTCAAATGTCACCTTATTTAAAATAGCAAACTTCCCTTTCCCCAGCATTACATTTCCTCTCCTCCCTGCATGACTGTAGTATTCAACCCCATCCGTCATACCACCCGATTTATTTGTCCATTGTCTGTCTGGTTGTAGGAGAATGGACTCTCCATGAAGGCAGGGACTTTCGTCTGTTCTACCCATGCGATATTCCCAGTGCCTGCAGCTTAGCAGGTGTTCAATAAATATTTGCCGAATAAAGTACTGAAGTCAAGATTCAATCTGAGACCCCTTGGCAGACCCCTCATCCACAATATCAACCTACAAAGCATGCGTTCATCAAGCTGTCTCCTACAGGTTATGCTTTACATTCTTGAAAATACAGGAATGTGCCTGTTGGCCCAACTCGTGAAGCAGTTATCAATTCTGACCCTATTTCCCCCATGTACTGGCCGGGTGACACCCTTCCTTAGCCTACTTCCTCTTTTGTGTAGTTTCTGACGGTGGAGCGGCCCACGGCGAACGGTGGGCTCACCGTTACCGGGGACAGAGATGAGCCGGCTGGGGACAGGCCGGCTCCAGCACTGACCTTGAGCTCTTGGGCGACCTGGGCCTTCTGCCGGTACACGGAGTACAGGGCGGCGGTGACGACAGAGCTGGTGCCCAGGAGGATGAACTGGCCCAGCGAGGGCCGCCCTCCGTTTTCCATGGCGGGGCCGAGCCCAGAGTGCAGGACGGGACGCCGAGGTCAGGCCCTGCGACCCGGGCCCAAAACCTCCCGCGACCTCGCTCCCCCAGGACCGGACCCCCGCGAAGACTTTTCCCGGAAACCCGCGCCAGGTCGCCAAGCGATGGCGTAACACCGCACCGGAAGTGGGGGCGGGGAAAGAGCAGACCGGAAGGTGGCGTTGCCAGGGTGATCGCCGCGCGGCTGCGGCGTCCCCAGGGGCGGGGCCTCCGGAGCCCCGAGTGGGGCGTGTTTTGCAGGAGCTGAGCGGTCGGTCTTGCGCGCGGCGCACCGACGGTACACGAATGGCCCGCGTCTACCTGATCTCCGTCGCGTTGATTTCCTGGGGTTATTGAGCTGTTTGATGGGTTGTTCGATTGGGAGGAAAGAAGAGAATGTGTAATAAGCATTTATGAGTACTATACATTTAAGCTTCAGGGCAAGCTTGAGACGTGGATTTTATTCTTCCACTTTATAGATGAGAAAACAGGCCAGAGAGGTTAGGGGATGTGCATGAGTCACAATGCCAGTGAGGACTAGAGAGGAATTTACTAGACTCCAGAGCCCTTGCTCCAAGACGGTAGATTATATCACCAAAGTAGCCCCTTAATCTGCCATCACTACGTATAACATATTGTTTATTAATTAATAATTACAGCTACATTTATTGAATGCCTATTACGTGTCAGGTATTATGACAAAAAGCTTCACAGACGTCATACCATTTAATTCTCACAGCACGGCTGTGAAGCAGATTTCAGAGACTGTTTTCTGACCTCTATAGTGATCTCCTGCCTAAAATAATCAAGAGATACCCCAAATCTTATCCACAGTATCAACCTACAAAGCATGCGTTCATCAAGCTGTCTCCTGCAGGTTATGCTTTACACTTGAAAATGCAGGAATGTGCCTGTTGGCCCAGCTCAGTGTGTATAAAATGCATTTAAAAACTGTAAACTCTCCCAAAAAGTAAAATCTCTTTATTAAAGCAGCTGGCTATCCCTGACATTTTTCTACCCCCTATCCTTAATTATGCTTGGAGTCAATTATGCATATAGTCTAGCCCAGCAGTGTGGCTCAGTGGTTGAGCGTCCACCCATGCACCAAGAGGTTGCTGCTTGGATTCCCAGTCATGGCACATGCCCAGGTTGTGGGCCAAATCCCCAGTGAGGGGCATGCAGGAGGCTGCCAAATGATGTTCTCTCTCATCGTTGTTTCTACCTCTTGCTCCCTCTCCTTTCCTCTCTCTCTAAAAAATCAATAAAGAAAAAAAATTTTTTAAAGAGTTACAGTCTATGAACATGGGGTTAGAATCTCCAGATTGCCAATACCACCAGATAACTTTGCTGATTTTCAACCCAAGAGATAATCATAAATTTGTTACACACACACACACACTTAAAATAAAATCTATCTTTAATTTCTTGATGGAATTTGTCAAAAAGTTTGATAACATTGTGTTGGCAAAGGTGTGGGGACATAGACTCCTGTAATATTGCTTGTGGGTATAAAATTGGACACTCTTTATGGAGAACAATTAGGTAATGATCAAGATTAAAAATAGCCACACCCAGTGACCTAGCAATTCCACTTCTAGAAATTCTTCCTACATACGTACACATGTGAACACAACACATTTACAAGATGACTCACTGCAGCATTGCTTTAATAACAAGAGACTGAAAACAACCTAAATGTTATCAATAGTCAATTGGTTACATAAATTTTTAAAATATGTGCACATGAGTATAGTAAAGTGAAAAAGCAAACTGCAAAACTGTTTGAGGATGAGCCCATTTAATTTAAAAAGAAGAGAGAAATATATGTTTCCATATCTCTAGAAGGATTCATCAAAAGCTGATAATATTGATTGTTTCCCTTGAAGGGAATTGGGTGGCTAGAGAACACAGCCACTTTTTACTCTTTTGTACTTTTTGAGTGTGAATGTATGGCATATTTCAAATTAATAATATTTGAATTTAAAAGAAGAAGAAGAAGAAGAAGAAGAAGAAGAAGAAGAAGAAGAAGAAGAAGAAGAAGAAGAAGAAGAAGAAGAAGCCAGTCACTCTATAACCAACAATTACAAGAGCTTCCTGCGACCCAGGCTCTGGGCCAGGCACTAGGCTGTCAGACAGCCAGGCTCTGCCCTCTGGCTATTCAGCGTTTTGTGAAGAAGCAGACAAGGGCAGCGTTATCTACTGTCCCAGGTCCAATGATACTAGCACAAGCAAAAGGGGTGCAGTTTACTTTCCTCCCGAGGGAAGGGATTTGAGTTTTGTAACAGAATGGAGGGTGGAGGGGCGGGATGGGAGTGGAAAGACTTCAAGCAGGGGGATTGTGATGAGCAAACATGTAGGCTAACTAACAGTTGACTTGTATAGCCTGAGCCCAGGACGAGTGACAGGGTAGGGAGCAAGTAATTGAAACGGAAGGTTGGGATCAGATCTCATTGGTCCCTAAACGCCAAACCAAAATGTTAAACGTCATCCAGCTACATGCAAAAAAATGAAAGTAGACCATCAACTTACACCATACACAAGCATAAACTCAAAATGGATAAAAGACTTAAATGTGACTCATGAATCCATAAAAATCCTAGAAGAAAATGTAGGCAACAAAATTTCAGACATCATACGCAGCAGAATCTTCACTGATACATCACCTAAGGCAACAGAAACAAAGGAAAAAATGAACACATGGGACTACATCAAACTCAAAAGCTTCTGCCACAGCAAAAGAAACAACCATCAAAACAGATAGGGAACCCACTCTATGGGAGAGCATAATTGCCAGTGATACATCAGATAAGGGGTTAATCTCCAAAATATATAGAGTGCTCATACAACTCAACAAAAGGAAGACAAAGAACCCAATTAAAAAATGGGCAGAGGAACTAAATAGACACCTCTCCAAACAGGACATACAAATGGCTAAGAGACATATGAAGAAATGCTCAACATCACTTATCATCAGAGAGATGCAAATTAAAACAACAATGAGGTATCACCTCACACCTGTCAGAATGGCCGCCATCAACAAATCATCAAACAGCAAGTGTTGGCGAGGGTGTGGAGAAAAGGGGACTCTAGTACACTGCTGGTGGGAATGCAGACTGGTGCAGCCACTGTGGAAAACACTATGGTGTTACCTCAAAAAATTAAAAATTGAATTGCCATTTGACCCAGTGATCCCACTTCTAGGAATATACCCTAAGAAGCCTGAAACACCAACCAGAAAGAATACATGTACCCCCATGTTCATAGCAGCACTATTTACAATAGCTAAGATCTGGAAACAGCCCAAGTGTCCATCAGTGGATGAATGGATAAAAAAGCTGTGGTACATATACACAATGGAGTACTATGCAGCTGTAAGAAAGAAAGATCTCTTATCCTTTGAGACGACATGGAGGGACCTGGAGAGTATTATCCTAAGTGAAACAAGCCAAGCAGAGAAAGACAAGTATCACATGATCTCACTTATTTGTGGAATATAATGAACATAATAGTCTGAGGAACAGGGTAGACCCAGAGATGTGGAAGTAGGGTATAGACTGACACCCCTCAGAAGAGGGGGTGGGGAGGAGGGAAGAGATAAACCACAGAACTTATGCGCATGTATGCATAACTGATGGACATGGACAACAAAGCTGGGGACGGGATGGGGGGATGGGGAGGAGGGTGTCAATGGGGAAAAAAGGAGAAACATCTGTAACAAAAATAAATTAATAAAAAATAAAAATAAAATAAAACGAGAAGGAATATTAATCATCTAAAAAAAAATGTTAAACGTCATCACTTTAAGAGTAGGATCTAGTAAAGCTGTTTGAGAACCAGCAGGGCATGATTTAACCCGATTTTGGTTTTTTTGATCATCAAAATTCCTGTATCCTGAGGTCAGAGCAAAGGGAAAGAATAAAAAGGGGGCCATAAAATTGCCCTGTGAGTCTCCCTGTGAGAGGTCCTTGTTTGTGGGTTCTGACTATTTGGGGCCCTTTTATTTGGGGACACCCCGCTTTATTGTGCTTCACAGATATTGCGTTTTTTACAAATTGAAGGCAAGACCCTCCACCCGCAAAAAGATTACAACTCATTTTATCGCAATACGTGCTTTATTGCACTGGTCTGGAACTGAACCGCAGTATCTCTGAGGTCTGCGTGTATTCTCCAGGCCCTTTTATGGATTCCTTGGGAGCTTGTTAAAAGACCATCACTCTTAAATGAAACATTTTGGTTTTAAATAAACCTGCCACTTTTGCCAAAGGCTGAAATCCTCCATTAGTCATGCTGAGCATGGTCCTACTGGGACATTTTGAAACTTCCATCACGTAGCCCTTGTTAGGAGCGATGAGCAATGAGCGATGGGCAGCTTCTGCTGCAGTCACACGTCCCTAGGGAACCTTCTCTAGCTCAGAATGGCTGTCCTCAATGAGTCACAGGTTAAAGATCAGCCTCTAAATTCGAGAAAGTGAGGTAAGTTCCTTAGGCACCAGGCAGAGCAAATGGGGAGTTCGTTGCTAAGGACAAGGCCACCACTGGAAGCACTGAGTTCCAGACTCATGCCACTGATTTCCTCTCAGAGGAGCAAAAATCCCCTGAAAATCACTGGCTCAATGCCCCCTTAGGCTGTCCATCCACTGAGACACTTGGCAGGGTCCAGGCACCAGCAGGAAGGAAAGCAGGCCTCCCACCACCTGCACTGACACTACCAGGCAGGTGTCACAGGAAAGAGGAAACAGAAAAGATGTTGACAGTTGCATGAGTTTGACACTCGGTTTTCTTACAGAACTTTCCCTTGGGAGAGCTAACATAATTGTTATTAGGAAGTATCTACTGTAGCCAACAAATTTTAATGAGTATTTATCCCATGCAGTGTACTCTTCCAGAAACAGTGGGACACAGGGACAATGTGCCGGACATGCCCCTGACCTCATGCTGGGTATTAAGGAGACTTTTTAAATAATGATTTAAACCTCACCTGTTTGTAAAAAGAATCTGAGATGATTTCATAAAATGGAATACATCATAAAACAGATATATCAAAAATAAATCACCCAGTAACAAACACCAACTAAAAGGAGAAGGAAACTACCTGGCGTAGGCACCTAGGCTGAGCTCATCACTGCAACTGGGCACCATCCTTGACCGTGAGCTTCCCAAGAGCCATGGCAAAGGGAAATGTGTTGGGGTGCAATCTAGTAGAGAAGCTAGGACAAGCACCCAAAATACTACCGTTCAAGGCATTTTGTGAAAAGTCTGATGAAGGGAGAGGGACCAAGTCGTCCAGAGGTCAGCAAGTGGTCCACCATCCATCTCTGAGGATGCCGCTCTCAGAAGCTTATAGAAAGATGTAGGCTTTAACAGGTCTCAAAAGAGGTTGCACCCCGGAGAGTCCCACAAAGTGGGCTCACTTTCTCTCTCAGTCTCCCTTGGACCAGCAGGACCTACTTACCATTGACTGGTCAAAGGTTCCAGCAGCAGATGAAGGGAAATCTCATGGAAAGGGGTCTGTGAGGTCGAAATGGTGGGCCTTGGCCTCACCTGCACCACGAACCACAGGAGAAGGGCCAGCCTTGGAGAGGGCCTGACCTGTCACTCCTTCACTTTGAAATTCTTCAAAACAGTGTGTTATGAACCAGACACTAAAATTTCCTTTTTTAAACAGATTTATTGACATATAATAAACTGCACGTATTTAAAGTGTCCAATTTGGTAAGTTTGGACATATGTATACACCCATGAAACCATCACCACAATCAAGAGAGTGAACATATCCATCACCCCAAAAAGTTTCCTAAGAATCCTTGGCAATCCCTCTCTCCTTCCCCACCCTCCCAACCACCCCCAGGCAACCACTGATAAATGAAATCATACAGTATGTACTATCCTTTCTCTGGCTTCTTTCACTCAGAAAAATTATTTTGAGATTCAGCCATGTCGTAATATGTATCTATAATAATTTTGTTTGTTTGTTTGTTTTTACTACTGAATAGTATCCATTGTATGAATTCATCACCATCCGTTTGTCCATTGGCCTGTTGGTGAACATTTGGATTGTTTCCAGTTTTTTAAACTATTACAGATAAAGCTGCGTTGAACATTCATGTACAAGTCTTTGTATGGACATATGCTTTCATTTCTCTTGGGTAAATTCCCAGGACTGGAATGACTGGGTCATACGGTACATGTATGTTTAACACTTTAAAAACCTGCCAAACAGTCCAGCCGGTGTGGCTCAGTGGTTGAGCGTTGACCCATGCACCAAAAGGTCACTGGTTTGATTCTCAATCAGGACACATGCCCAGGTTGTGGGCCAGATCCCCAGTGGGGGGCATACCGGAGGAGGCCAATCGATGTTTCTATCTCTCTCCCTCTCACTTCCTCTCTATAAAATCAATAAAAGAGAAAAAAAATTTTAATAAATAGATAAAAACCTGCCAAATAGTTCCCCAAAATGGTTGTACCCTTCTCCATTCCCACCAGCAATGTAGGGGAGTTCCAGGTCCTCCACACCCTCACCAACATTTGGCATGAGCAGCCCTTTGATTGGAAACATTCTAATAGATGGGTAATAGTATCTCATTGTGGTTTTAATTAGCATTTCATTAGTGACTAATGATGTTGAACATCTTTCTCTGTGCTTATTTGCCTCCCACATATCGTCATGAGTGAAATCTCTGCTCAGATCTGTTTCCCATTTCTACTGGGTTGTTTTGTTTTCTAATTATTGAAAGTTCTTTGTATATTTCAAATACAAGTCCTTTATCAAATACATGATTTGCAAATATATTCTTCAATACTATACTTGACCTCTCATTTTTTTAAACTATCTTTTGGAGAGCAGAAGTTCTTGGTTTTTATGAAGTCCAATTTATCCTTTTTTTTTTTAATCCTCACCTGAGGATAGTTTTCTATTTATCTTCAGATAGAGTGGGAAAGAGAGAGAAGGAGAGAAAGGGAGAGAGAGAGAAACATCGATGTGAGAGGGACACATTGACTGGTTTGCCTCCCGCATGACCCTGACCAGGGCCAGGAACAACTGCAACTGAAGTACGTGCCCTTGACCGGAATCAAACCCGCGACTCATTGGTCCTCAAGCCGCGGCTCTATCGCTGAGCCAAACTGGCCAGGACCAATTGGTCCATTTTTTGATGGATCGTGCTATAGGTGTTGCATCAAAGAAGTCTTCGCCTAACCTAAGATCACAAGACTTTCTCCTATGTTTTGTCCAAAAATATTTATAGTCTTAGGTTTTACATTTAAGTCTCTGATCCATTTTGAATTAATTTTTGTGTGTGGTGTGCCAGGCGCCACGCTTTCCACGCACCACTCCGTGCCGTCATCGTCACAGCTGCCACAAAGCAGTTAGCTACTATTTGTATCCCCATTTTACAGGTGAGAAACTTAGTGAGGTGAAGTTTCAGTGTTTATCCAATTTCATCCTTCTCCAGAGCTGTATGCTTCAGCACTAAACTATACCGACTTTTATTTCATTCGTGTTGTTGGCCCTAAAGACAACGGAGTGATTCATGGGGGTCATTTCCTACCCTGAACCTCACGCGTCACTCCTACTCAAAGATGTACTCAATGACAGTCCATCTAGGAAACTGGTCCAGAATTCCACCGGGGAAAATGGAAATTATTTGTAAAATAATCTCCAAGGGTCCTTCCATCTCCACATTCTATCCTCTAGGATTTTCTCAGGAAAAGGGGCAGTCAAGGCTGCAATGGGTACTATTAGCCACAAGGAGGCGCCTGGAACACAGGATGCACAAGACCGAAAAAAAGGGGGGTGGGATGGGGTGTGGAGCAGCGTGGAGCCCAGGAAAGGGAGATGAAGGAATGGCAAGGGTCTGGAGACTTAAGGGGAGCACTGAAGTTAACTGTGGACCCACTCTGGGCTGTATCTAGGGGCCCAGTTAGTCCTCAGACTTGATACTGTGACCGTCACCCTGTGCTATGCAGGATCCCGCCCCACCCCTTGTTATTAGCAGAACCTGTTGGCCGGTGGAAGGCACCTGGCACCCTGGGTATTGGGAAAGGATGATTTAGGACAAGCTTGGGAGTCAGGCGCCCTGAGTCCTAAATCAGCTCTGCCATTGCCTGGCCATGTGATCTCTGGCAAGTCCCAGCATCTTCCTGAGTCTATTTCCCATCTTTATTCCAGCTGGGATTCAAGTCAAGCTACTTGAAAATAGGAGATTAAAACGGCCCCTCCTCAGGTACTGGGCAAACCCCCTCACTGTTCTGAGCCTTGGTTTTCTCAGCCGGAAAAGGGGGTAATATCCCTGTTTCTGCTCTGACTGCTGTCGGCCCAGATAAGCTGAGGTGTGGGCAGGCACGTTAGGAATTCTTCTCCTTTCATTATTGTGTTCTTGGTTTGCAAAACAGAGGCGAGGAAGCGGATGAATTTGAACAATTGTTTTTTAACCAATTACATCTGTTCAGCATCGTTTGGTAGGTAATATTGTCGTTTCTGAAAAAATGTTTACTGTAGTCACAAGATAAACAAATGTGGCTGGAGGGCAAATGAGTAATACAAAGACACAAATAATACAGAAGTTCACAGGAGAAAAACACATTGCCATAGGCTTTTACGGTCAGGGAATAACAATAGTAGTAACATCGACTGAACACTTACTATGTGCCAGGCACTAAGCCAAGCATTTTATGTACAGAATCATAAATCTTTGATTTGAAGCAACTTTGGGGGTCATTCTCCCACACCTAAAGTATGATTATTCATTTAGGGTCCATCTCCCTCACTAAATTCTAAGCTGAATGAGTCCAGGAGTTGTATCTGTCTTGTTAACTGCTGCATTCTCAGTATTTAGCCCAGTACCTAGTATATACTAGGCGCTCAATAAATATTTGTTGAATAAATAAGTGAATGAATTGCCCTGATGGGTTTGGCTCAGCAGTTAGAGTGTCGGCCCTCAGACTGAAGGGTCTTGGGTTTAATTCCCAGTCAAGGGAATGTACCTGGGTTGCAGGTTCAATCCCTGGCCCCAGTCGGGGTCATGTGGGAGGCAGCCAATCCATGTGTCTCTCTTGCATTGATGTTTCTCTCTCTCTCTCTCTCTCTCTCTCTCTCTCTCTCTCTCTCTCTCTTCCTCACGTGAATATCCTCATGTGAGGACTAACAAAAATAATAATAATAATAAATATATAAATGAATGAATGAATCAGCAACCCCATTCCAAACTGACTCCCAATAGGAGAAGCCCTTCTACATTGACTCAGAGAGGGACATCAGCCTTTGCCGGAACAATTCCCTTGGTAGAGAAGTTGCTGCCTCACAAGGAGTCTATTGTCAACCATCTTGTATCCCTGGCACTTTGTCTCGCTGTCCCTGGTTCTGCCCCTGAGCCTTTTTGTCCATCCTGAGGGAAAAGCTGGATATGGAGCCCTTTTGCACGTCTCAGTAACCTCCTTTGAGCTCTGCCAACCAAGAGCCCACCTAACTCTGACTTAAGGAAGGAACATTACGGTGGCTAGAAAGGACGCAAGGTCATCTTCTCAAGATGGGAGGAAGCTGTCTATGTGTGAGGCAAATGGAATGGCACTTGAAGAGAAAACAGACTTTAGATACTGGAGAGGAAGGGATCAATGTAGGATCCTCTGCTGGACCATGTGCAGAGTCATGGTGGTCCTGTTCCCCTTGCCAGGGATTGGCTTAGGAATGAGCATGTGACCCAGTTCTGGCCAATGAGCCAGATGGGAAGTTCTGGGGAGGGACTTCAGGGAAATCTTCCCTTAAGAAGCACAGACTGAAAGAGATGGTCCCTTTTCCACCTCTGACCACTGTTGAGGCCATGTTGCTGCCACCAAGACCAATACATGGAGAAGGGCAAAGCCATGGAGAAGGGGAGCCGGGACTTTGCTCTAACTGTGCTGAAGACACTCCAGTCTTGAACTTCTTGTCATTGAGATGATCAACCCTATCGTGTGTTCCCAGTGAACTGGCCACTGGTAAGCATCACCACCAAGAGCACCCTAACAGATACAGAGATAAAAACTGAGCTGCGTTAATGAGGGCTCTTTCGGTGACAAAATGTAGAACATGTTGGTTCAAATCACTAAAAAGTTCAGGGCTGGCTGGATCCAGAGACTCAAATCATGCAGAGCATGGTCCAGGATCTCAAGGGCTCCTCCGTCATCCCTGACACACCCTGCTCTTTCCAGGCAGACCCACGTGATGCCCATCAGACAGGATCTGCCACCTTTCAGCTGTGGCCACCAGTCCATCACTGAAGACCCTTAAGCCCCATTTCTCCATCTGCTCAATGTTTACCATGCACAAATAGCTCCCAAGAACACACACATTAAGAAATGTAGCTAATATTTACTGAGTGCTTATTCTATGCCAAATCCTTTATATGCCTTATCTAATCAAATCCTTGTGATAACTTGTGGCAGAGACAGCTAATTATGCCCAATATTTGTTCCATCCGTTCTTTCCTGGTAATAAAACCTCTCATTTTTAGTTGGACACATAAAAACTACATTTTCAAGCTCTCCTTGCAGAGGTACAACCATGTGACTAAGTTCTGGACAAAGGAGAGGGAAGAGAAGTGTCGCATCAAACGTCTAGGGCATGTTCTTAAAGGGAAAGAGGCACCTCTTCCTGTACTCCCCTCTTTCTTCTTGCTGGCTGGAATTCAGTTAAGATAGCTGGAGCTCCAGCAGTGATCGTGGATCGTGAGGCAGAAGCCAGATATTGAAGATGGCAGAGCAAGAAGAAAAATGGGGCTTGGGTCCCAGTGGCTTTGAAGCCACGCTGCACTTTGTATATCTATAATAGAGAAGTGACCTTTTGTCATTTTTAAGCCACAGTTGTTTTGGCTTTTTTTGTTATTCTCAACTGAACCTAATCTCAACTGCAATTCTGGCTCCCCTGGACTAGCTGTCCCCGCCCACTTCCCTGCTTGGCTTTAATAATTTGCATGTGTATCATTGGTCTGCCATAGAACGTAAGCTCACGAGGGCAGAGATCTTCTGTTTTGTCTCTACATTCCAGCTCTTCAATAGTGCCTGATACATAGCAGCTGCTCCATAGACATTTGTTGAATGGGTGAATTGAAGGACAACCAGCCCTAAAGGTATGTAACATTATGATTTTACAGATGAAGACACTGAGGCTCAGACAGGGCCACACGGCTAGGAGGTGATGGAGCCTGGATATGAAGTGAACCCAGGAAGTCTGGCTCCAGAATCCATGCTCTTAAACACGAAGCTGCCACCCAGTGCAGAAAAGCCCCTCGAAATGCCTGGAGCTGGACCCATACCCTGCCGCTCCAAGAGGCCTAGTTACTCATGCGCATTGGGAATGGAAAAGGAAAATCTCGTGTTTCCTTGAATCTAAGACACACCATAAATGTAACTGGGAGCAGGGAAATCGACACTTCATTAAATATATACATTGATCATAAGACACACCCTGACCTCAGAAACACTGTAGTGGAGAAAATGTGCCCGCCCCTTCGATGGAGGCCATGGAGCAGTCACTTGTCGGAGACCTTTTCTTAAATCTTCCTCGAATGGATGTAGTTTGGCCAATCTTTTCTGCACAAGAACCTAAAACAAGGCTGGGTTGTTTGGTTTCCACCCCCCACCTACATCTCTGCCAGAGTTAATCACTCCCTTCCTTCCTGAGGCTCCCGCACGCCTCCTTCTTTCAAGCTACAGTGTAATTTATGTGTTTACATACCTCCTCTGTGCAAGTCTGGGTTGGGGAGCCCAGGATCACATCCTGAATCGTGTCCTATTTGCCTCCGAGGCCCCAGCACAGGGTCTGGCCCATTACAGGCTCTTAGTGAATATTTGAATATTTGGGATTGCATGAATGAACCAATGAGCAAATAAATGGAAGAATGGGTGAATGGTGATGCCTACACCTGTCAGATCCTCAGCCCACAGGTGTGTGTGTGTGTGTGTGTGTGTGTGTCCATGGATGGCCATGTCCCTGGTAGAATCCACGCAGTCTCCAGGAATTAGAGCATCAGAGAAGAGAGGGGGCAAAAGACAGGCCTCCTTCCAAGCATTAGGGGGAGGCATTGGTTATGTGACCTTGTAGAAAAGAACTGCTTTGACACGGGGGGAGAGGACCAGCCTCTGACCCTGCTATGGCCCCAAACCTCAGTGTCTCCTCAAATCTGGAGGAAGCCTGGGGCTGCTAACCTCACCTTCACCCTCCCCAACTCGCAGGCAGGAAGAAGGCAAGACACATTTTCTCCCCAAAATATGCAGCAATGGCGGTTGCCATGAGCACTAGGATCCTCATGTTACTTGACATTGGTTTTTTTAGAAGTTCGGTTGCTATGGTAACAAAACACTGTTTGCCAGACTGAAGATGAATCTCTGGCTCAAATCGGAGGGAGATGAGGCTCTTTCTAGACATCTCCTGGAGTGGCCGGGCGAGACCAAACCTTCCACCTCTGGACTCAATAAACATCAAAGAATTCAATTCAATTGCACTGAAGCAGTCTAGGAAAAAAAAAAAAAAAGGCTGATGGAAGGGGAGTTCAGCTCCCATCTGCCTGCCTGGGGTGGGGGCTGCCCAAGGCCCTCCTCAGAGCCCCCCAGGCACTGTCACACTGCCTGCCACATGGGTGCTTTTAAACATCACTCACGGTTGCTGCTGACACAGAGCTCAAGAACAGAAAACACAACCATAGCCCATCCGTCCAAAAACATACAGTTGATCCTAGAGAAACAGGAGTTTGAACTGCACAGGTCTACTTAACACGGGTTTGTTTTCAATACATGGCTGGCCCTCCAGACCCCCAGGTTTCACATCAGAGGATTCAATTAATTGAAAACAGTAGTTTCCATCTGCGGTTGGGAATGCACATACATGGAGGGCCAACTTCAGTTACACGTGGATTTTCAACTGCACAGAGGGTTGTCACCCCTCACCCCCACGTTGTTCAAGGGCCCACTGTATTTCTTGAGCATCTACTCCTAGCCAAGAATAGCTGGGTTACAGATCAAAATCCTCCTGCTGTAGTCTAAATCCTGCCCTCAAGAAGACAGATGATAAGCAGTAAACAAGGAAAACATGGTTTATCAGAAGGTATGGTAGGTTGCTGTTCACTTCCGAATCCCTGTGAACTATATGATATGTCACCTTACATGGCAAAGGAACTGTGCAGATGGAATTAAGTTAAGGATCTTGAAATGAGGGTATTATCCTGATTATCCAGGTGGGCCCAAGGTAATCACAGGGGTCTTTATAAGAGGGAGGCAGGGGATCAGAGAGAGAAGATGCTCCACTGTTGGTGTTAAAGATGGAGGTAGGGGCCCCGAGCCTAGGAAGGTAGGCAGCCTCTAGGTGGAGAGGACCAGGAAACAGCTTCTCCTCTGGAGCCTTTAGAAGGAATGCCACCCTGTGGACCTATCTCGGACTTCTGACCTCCTCCAGAACTGTAAGATAATACATTTGTGTTGTTTTAAGCCACTGTTTGTGGTCATGTGTTACAAATGCTGGTGGGAGCTCAGGAAGGTGAGCACTGAGAATCTACCACGGGATTTAGCAGCTTGGAGGTCATCGGTGACCTTGAGAAGCGCGGTGGAAGCCGAGGACGGATGGGAGAGGACCCAAGAGAGTGACGGAGAAGGAACTGGACCCAAGAAGCAGAGAACACTTTTTCAAGGTTTGTTATAAAGAAAAGCAGGGAAATCAGCATTGGCTGAAGAGAGGATGGAAAATCAAGAGGGTTTTATTTTGTTTTTGTTTGTATTCATCTTGTATGATGATCCAAAAGAGAGGAGAGGGGGAACACAGATGCAGGTGGGCGGGTGAGTCTGGGGAAGTTCTCTCCTGTTGTTCCAATTTTCTTGAGGAAGTAGGAAGCAAGAGCCTCAGCTGAGAACAAGGAGGAAGGAGGAAGGAGGCGTGGGGTCGGAGGAGAGAGGAGGAGGTGTGAAGTCATCCTGTAGGAGAGAGGGAGGGTGAATGACTGGGGAAGTATAGTAGACTTGCCTGGCAGTGGAAGGGTTTACTGAAGACGAGTGTCTGTGACTGCACAGTGATCTGTGGTGACCTCGGGTTAGTAAGATAAACTGGGGGAAAGGCAATGCACGTAGGGGCTGGGGAGAGGCAGAATAACGGTGCCCCCAAAGACATCTACGTCCGAATCCCTGGACTCTCTGAATATATTAGATTACATGGCAAACAGGAATTAGAATTAAGGTTGCAGATAGAATTATGGTTGGTAATCAAGTAACTATGAAATGGGGAGATTATCTTGTAATGTCCAGATAGGTCAATGTCATCCCAGGGGTCCTTTTAAGTGGCAGAGGAAGGCAGAGAAGACTGAAGCAGAGAAGTGGCAGCATGAGACTCAGCCCAATGTTGCTGACCTGGAGAGGGAGGACCAGTCAGTGAGCGAAGGAACAGGGGTGGCCTCTGGCAGCTGGAAAGGCAAGGATGCAGATTTTCCTCTAGAGCCTCAAGAAGGGACGTGGCCCTAACGACAGCTTGATGTCCGCCCAGCAAGACCCACTTCAGACTCTGACCTCCAGGACTGTACGAGAACACATTTGTGTTGTTTTAAGCCGTTAAGTTCACAGCCATTTGTTAGAGCAGCAATAAGAAGCTAACACGGGGACACGCCAGGAAGTCGGGATTGAAGCTGAGAGGAGGGACGTGAGCGCCGAGGAGGATGGAAAGGTAGTCGGATCGATGAACTGGAAGACCAGGTGGAGTCAGAGTTGCTGGAGACAGGACACCAGAAGGTAAATTCTTACACTGCAGGATGCCTTAAACTGACGTTACGAGGGGGCAAGTTCAAGGGTATGAAAATGGGAATGCGTGCTAAGATGGGGTGGAGGACAGGATCCTCGGAGGGCCAAGTAGGGACTGGAATGTTGAAGGATATGGAAACCAGCAAGAATGAAACAGAAGCGGAGAACAGTGAGCCAGAGTCCGAATCTTTAGGGAAGAGGGCCCCTGGGGCTGGCAGGTGACTGCAGCAGACAGGAGCAGTGGGTGGCCTGGTCCAGCAACAGGGGCGATCTAGGGAGGAAAAGGGATTTTGATTTGTGAGCAACAAGGGAAACAAGGACATCTGCCCCACTGCAGGCTCCGTGGCTTGAGGGGTGTGGGGCAGGGACCAGCCATCCACTGAGAGGGCTGTGGGAAATACTGCATGGAAGGGCCATAGTTCACCCCCTACTGCTCCATCCGTTTCACCCGCCTCCCAATGCCCCCCAATGCCTCCCAATGCCCCCCAATGCCTCCCAATGCCTCCCAAAGCCCCCCAATGCCCCCATCGCCCGGCATGCACACCCTCCCACGAGCACTGATCAGGCTGGCCCTGTGAGACCAGGACAATGTGGCAGAGAAACACTCTGACTTCTGAGTGTTGTCCCGTCCCGGTGTTCCTGGGGACAGCTTTGCAGCTTCCATTTTGGCCTCTTGGCTCATTCACTCTGGGGAAAATCAGCCATCATGCCATGAGGACGCTCAAGCAGTCCTATGAAGAGAAACTGAGGCCTCAGTCGACCACCAGCACCATCTTGCCAGGCATGTGTGTGAGCCACGCCCGAGTGGACCCTCCAGCCCCGCTTGACTCTTCAGATGACCCAGCCTCAGCCAGCATGTGACGGAAACCTCATGAGACCCAAAAATTGCCCAGCTGAGTTGATCCCAAATTCCTGACCCACAGAAACTGTGAGAGGCAATTAAATGATTATTGTTTGGGGATGATTTGTTACACATGGAAAACTGAGACACTAGTTCTTTTTTTTAATAGTCCCTCCCCTGGCAACGTCTTTAAGTTTCCAACAAAGTTTCTTCCTCAGGCGGGTGCGCTCTGATCCCCTTGACGGCGTTAGGATGCTCTGGGCTTCACATCACACAAACGATTATTCACCTGATAGTTGGTTTAATACCCATTCCTTTTTTTTTTTTTTTATCCTCACCTGAGGACATTTTTTCATTTTTTGTTCAGATAGAGTGGGAGGGAGAGAGAGGAAAAGAGAGAGAGAGAGAGAAACATCGACGTGAAAGGGACACATCGAGTGGCTGCCACCCGCACGACCAACCAGGGCCGGGGACAAACCGCAACCGAGGTACGTGCCCTTAGCGGGAACCGAACCCGGGTCTCTCTGGACCGCAGGCCGATGCTCTAACTGCTGAGCCAAACCGGCCAGGACAATACCCATTCCTGTGACACATGTCCCTCTCCTACACAAGACCGGAAGCCCCAGAGGAGAAGGCCACCTATGTCTCTTCTGTGCCCAGTGCCTGCCACATGTCGAGTGTTCGGAAATCACTTACTGAATGGCTGACTGAGTGAGTGATGAGTGACCATATGTGGTTACATGAGGGGCTCAAGGGGAGGGACTCGCGCTGACATCGGGGTCAGTGCAAAAGGGAGCCCACCTAGAAAGCCCTCCTCCAGCCCTGTCTGACCCCACCTGCTCTGGCTCAGGGCCTGGTGGACAGCAGGAGTCTCCTCTTCCCCGGCTCATTCCTGAGACCCAGCGGTGCCCTAACGCTGGCCTTGGTTTAGACGGTTATGCAAACATGGGTTTGCTTTGAACTGGACTGTGACTTGATGGATGCACCAAGAGCTTATCTCTCAAATCCAGGCATTCATCCATCACCTTCGTCCTCTCCTGCGTTCACACCACTCAGTACCTGAGCATCTGATTGTGGACCAGGACTATTCTGAAGTCTCCTGGATGCTTAAAATACTTCAGAACGAATAGTCATTTTTGTCACATTCCTCTTTTTCTTTATTCCTTCGTCATGAATACACAATTTTCCCAAAGGTACAGAGCATGCCAAACTGATTTTAGTCACTGCTTTGCTGGTTACTAGCTGTGTGGCCTTAGGGAAGTCATTGAACCTCTCTGAGCCTCGTCTCAGTTCCCTCATCTGTAAAATAAGAATTAATAGTTCCTACTTTGCAAAGGTAATTGTGGGGGTGGGCTACAAGAAAGGAAAAGGTTTTGCATAATGCCTGATACATAGCTAGTTTTAAGTGAATATTGGTTTGTTATTGTTAGAAATGAACAGCGCCAAATGAATCAGAAAGGAATACAGCTTCGAACAAATCTGAAGCAGAATTTTGGATGTTCATGAGCATTCTAGAGCACATAGACTCTTCTTTTTAAAAAAAAATGCACATACAAAGTATCCCAACCAAAAGGTACACACACACACACACACACACACACACCTATAACTGAGATATAGCCACACAATAAATCATAGTTCATCTCTATTCATCACCTGTACACCTGTATAATCACTTACCACCACCTGGGTATTAAGAAAATTGTACTTTTAAGAGCATCGGAAACCTTGCCAAAATCTCTCTAAAAGAAACGGTTCCCAGCCTTCAAGAGAAGCAGCCTACCAATTGCTATCTACATTTTTCAGAGAGGAAAGGCAGGCAGCCCAAGGTCACAAAATGAGTCACTGTCGGAAGTGAGACTTTTTTTAAAAACGAAAAGTGTATGTGCTGTCCTTTAAGAATAATGTGCTGACCCGCCGTCAGCCAGGGATTTGCTCTCAGCTGTTTCTCCTATAGTGGGAAGGACGAAGCTGGAGTCAGCTGGTGGAAACACACGTCATTCAGCTCCTCACCTGCTAAGGCCAGATGCTGTCCAGGGCGCACGGAGTCGATAGTGTGAACGATAGATGCGTCCTCTGAGCCCAGAGTGCTCGGGGTCTCAGGAGTAGAGGAGACAGGCATTAAACAAACAATTACACAAATAATGAATGGATTCCAGTTCTGATCAATGCTGTGAAGCACAGAACCCAGGGAAGTCAGGAGAGGTCGGGGAACTATTTCCCTAGAGCCCTAGAGCGGAGACATTTAAGCATTGGCTTGGAAGGTGGCTAGGCCAGAAGAGGAGGGGTGGGGACAAGAGGGAACAGCTCGTGGAAAGGACCTGAGGCGGAGGGTGCTCAGTAGCTGGAGGGACTGGAAGGAGAGCACAGAGTGCTAGTCATACAGAGCTTTTGGGGCCAGTGTGACATTAGGAATTGTGTTGATTACCTAATACAAATTCTCCTAAAGCTTAGTGACTTAAGACATCAATCAGCATTTGTTATCTCACAGTTTCGGTGAGTCAGGAATTCAGGAGCAGCTTAGAGTCGCTGACAGGTTGCAGCCTAGGTGTAAGCTGGGGCTGTCGTCAGCTAAAGGGCTAACTAGATGAAGCTGTGGCTGGAGGCCACTTCCCAGGTGCCTCCCCACGTGCACGGTGACCTGGTGCTGGCTGTCAGTTCCCTGCATGTGGACTCCTCCATCGGGCTGCTTGAGTGTCCTCATGCCATGGCAGCTGGTTCCGACCACAGTGAGTGATCCAAGAGAGAACAAAGCAGAAGCCACAATGTCCTTCATGGCCTAGCCTCACACGACGTCATTTTCACAGTATCTTATTCATTACTTAGGTCAGCCCTACACAGGGTGGAGGGGACTGCACACAGGCATGAATCCCAGGAGGTGAGGGTCACTGGGAGCCGTCTTGGAGGCTGGCTACAACAGGAATGCCTTCCAGACCACTCTGTGTCCCCACAGGGTCGAGTTTTGAACTCAGCACTCACTTAATAAAATGATTCCTAAGGTGGCAGAACGTTCAAACCAGAAGGGACTATAGCAAAATAGTCCAACTTCTTCATGTGGCAGAAAAAAGTTACTGAATAAATGCATTAAAAACATGCATGAATTGCCCTGGCCGGTTTGGCTCAGCGGTTAGAGCGTCAGCCCGCGGACCAAAGGGTCTTGGGTTTGATTCCCGGTCAAGGGCACATACCTGGGTTGCAGATTCCATCCCCAGGCCCTGCTGGATCATTTGGGAAGCAACCAATCGATGTGTCTCTCTCACAACAATGTTTCTCTCTCCTTCTCTCCCTCTCCCTCCTTTCCACTCTATCTAAAAATTAATGGAAAAATATCCTAGGGTGAGGATTAACAAAACAAAACAAAAAACATGCATTAATTAATCAGTTGATATGCACCGAGGTACTTTTACATTCCCAGGAACAAATGATAATGAGACCAAGTGACTATATGAATCTTGAGCACAATTATCAGCCATCAGAAAACCACTGAGGCGAGATTTCCATTAGCCGTGGAAAATTAAGATACACTCTGCATTCCTTCCCCAAGCCTCACTAAAATGATAATAAAGGAGAAAAGGTGGCATAGATGTCAGGGGAAACAGAGAGGCAACGCGGGCAGCTGAGAGGTATTCACATTTTGGAAGATGAGAGGCACATGGACAAGGGGTAACAAGCTCCGCCGAGTGGAAAAGATGGAAACCCACCAAGAATCAAGCCATAGCATGCTGGGAGCCCCTGGGAACCCAGGAATCCCAAGCACCAGATACCTCTGATTATAAGGGTGCAGGTGGTACCTATAAATTGAGGATAGAGTGAAAGCTTGCAGTGAGACCCCCAGACACTCTCCCCTGTCCCGAACAGTATGAAGATACCCACCCTCCCCTTGCACCCGAAGACTGAAGCTTTACCTCTGGAGAAAGTGACCCAAAGCACCTCTGGACTGAGGACCTCAGGCACAGCTGAGGGTGAGGGAGGCACCCCGCTGAGCACAGATGGCCTGGCAGCCTGCAGCCGATCAGTGAGACAGGAGGTCCCAGCTCCATCCACTCCCAGAGTGCTGCAGCCAGATTTGCACGGCCCGGGCCGCGTGGGCAGAAGGCTCTCGCAGTTCTCTCTGGAGACACTGGCCAGCACAGAAGCAAAGACCTACAGACATTTGAGGGTGGTTGAAGAAAAACCAGAGCAGGACTGTAGGTAAAGTGGTAAAAGCAGATTTTAACCAGGAAATGTTACAATAGGGGAAAGACCTCATACAGCACAGGGCTCAGTTCCAAATACAGCAGGGACCAGTGGGGACTTACAGCCAAGGCACAGGTGGGGGTCAGTGGTGGGAAATTACTAAGTGGACACATCAGGGGTGCAAAGGATTCTGACTTGACAGGAGTCCTGCTGAAGGCAGGCCAGGGTGATCAGACCTCATCGGGGGAGGGGATGAAGAATTTGATCAGATATTGAGGGTCGGAAGTTCTGTCTAAACTGACTTAACAAGATTCTTGCTACAGCTGGGCGATGCAGGATTGGCTGGGATGGGGATTAGTGGAGAAAGGGCTCAGAGAAGCCTGGCTAAAGTTTGATCAAGGAGAGTCTTTGTCGGGATTACCGTACATGAGATAATGAGGTCCACACATAACAAGTCCTGTTCACCTCCCTCCACCCCCCCATCAGCTTTTCTGCCTCTCAGACACAGTGACTACCAGATGTCAGAGGAAAACTGTAAACATGAAAGTCAAAATTAATTATAAAAAATTAAAAACAGGAGAAAGGAACTCAGGGAGCTGAGGAATGCCTAAAACTGAAGAGGGCTTTTAAAAACAACTATAATTTAAAAACCCTAAAAATTCCAAAAAGAAAACAATTCCATTTACAATAGCACCAAAAGAATAAAATACTTAGGAATAAACTTCCCCAGGGAGGCAAAAGATTTGTACATTGAAAACTACAAATGTTACTGAAAGAAATTAAAGAAGCCACAAATAAATGGCAAGACATCTGTGTTCATGGATTGGAACAGTTCCTATTGTTAAGATGTCAGTACTACCCAGAGTAATCTACAGATTTAATCAATCCTATCAAGATTCTAATTTTTTTTGCAGAAATAAAAAAAATCCATCCTAAAATTCATATGGAATCTCAAGAGGCCCTGAATAGCCAAAACAATCTTGAAAAAGAACAAAGATGGAGTTCTCGTACTTCCTGATTTCAAAACCTATGACAAAGCTACAGCAATCAAAACAGTATGGTAGAGGCATACAGACAAGACATGCAACCAAGGGAATAGAACAGAGACAGAAACATATGCTTGCGAATATGATCAAATGGTTTCTGACAAGGGTGCCAAAACCACTCATTGGAGAAGAGACCGTCTTTTCAACAAATGCTGTTGGGAAAACTAGATATCCCCGTGCAAAAGAATGATGGCAAACCCTTACCTTACACTATGTACCAAAATTAACCCCAAATGGATCAAATACCTAAAAAGAAGTCCTAAAACTATAAACTCTTAGAAGAAAACATGGGGGAAATCTTCATGACATTGGATTTGGCAATGATTTCTTGAATTTGATACCAAAACAGAAATCGATAAATGGGACTGCATCAAAATTTAAAACTTCTGTGCATCAAAGGACACAATCAACAGAATAAAAAAGGCAACATAAGGAACAGGACAAGATATTTGCAAATCATAAATCTGTTAAAGGGTTAATATTCAGAATATATAAAGAACTCTTACAATTCAACAACATAAAAAATAACTAACCCAATTTAAAAATGGGCAAAGGGCTTGAATGGCCCTTTTTCTAAAGATATACAAATAGCCAACAAGCACATAAAAAAATGCTCAACATCACTAAGTAGGGAAATGCGAATCAAAACCACAATGAGATACCCTCAGGATGGCTACTATAAATAAATAAACAAACAGAAAATAATAAGTACTGACAAGGGTGTACAGAAATTGGGACCCTTGTGCAATATAAAATAGTGCAGCAGCTATGACAAGCAGTACGGTGGTTCCTCAAAATTTTTAAAATAGAATCACCATATGATCCAGTCATTCCACTTCTGGTTGCATATCAAAAAGAGTTGAAATCAGAGTCTCAAAGAGATATTTATACACCCATGTTCATTGAAGCATTATTCACAATAGCCAAAAGGTGGAAGCAACCCAAATGTCCATCAACGGATGAATGGATAAACAAAATGTGTTATGTACATACAATGGATTAACATTCAGCCTTAAAAAGGGAAGAAAATTCTGACACATGCTACAACATGGAGAAACATTGAGGATATTATGCTAAGTGAAATAACAGTCACAAAAGGACAAATATTATATCATTCCACTTATATGAAGTATCTACAGTGGTTAAATTCATAGAGACAGAAAGCTGAATGGTGGTTGCCAGGAACTAGGGAGAGGGAGAGATGGGGAGTTGTTATTTAATAGATGCAGAGTTTTGATTTTGCAAGATAAAAAAGTTCTGAAGATGGGTTGCACAACCATGGAATATACTTAACAATATGAACTGTATGTTTAAGAATAGTTAAGATGATAAAGTTTATATGTGTATTTTACCACAATTAAAAATTAAAGCAACTATAATTAACATTCTTAGAGATATCGGAGATAATGAACAAGAATAGGATGCTATAAAAAAAGAACAAGAAATTGCTCTTAGAAGTGAAAAATTATGAGAAGAGTTAAAAATGTAATAGAAAAGTTGGAAGATTAAGTTGAGGTAATGTCCCAGAAAACAGAACAAACATTCTTTTTAAATGAAAAATTGGAAAGAACATTTAGAAAAATTAGAGTATCGATCCAAGAGGCCCAATATCCAACTAAAATTAAAAATTAAAATAAAAACAGAAAACAGAATGGAAGAACTTAGCACAAAGAAATATCCCCAAAATTGATTTCCAGATTAAAAGAGATGGATTTACAGATGAAAAGACCCACCAAGTGCCCAGAGTAAATGGACATCATTGCAAAACTTTAGACCTCTGGAAAATTCTAGAAATTGCCAGAGAGAAAAATTGGCTCACACATACAAGATTAGGTCTCCAAATGTCATTTGACTTTTCAACAACAGCAGTGAATCATGTCCTCAAAATGCGGAGGGAAATTTATTTCCAATCTAGAATTCTACACCCAGCAGAACCATCAATCAAAGCTACTGAACTATATGATCTGCCAAAACAAGGAAATAAATCAAGAGGGGGCTGGGGCAAGGGATCCAGAAAACTGGATCCAGCCCAGGAGAGAGGCAACGGCAATTCCTAGGATGGTGGTAGAGCAAAGTCCCAGGACAATAACTATGAATGTCTGTAGGGTAAGCAGTCCAGATTGGAGCCCAGGGAGGAGGCCTCCAAGAGGGGAGTGTCTCTAAGAAACACATAGACCTAAAAGATCACGTGGGGTGTTCAACTAGGTTGGACAGTTGGGGGATGAATTAGTGCTGGGTATGAAAGGAAGTTCTTTGGTTTCTTTTTTTTCAATGAGGTGATTACATATTTCTAGAAAAGCAAAAAAGTTGTCCAATAAGGCCCAGCTTTGAATATTTGCATAGTCACAATAATTAAACACTGGATAATGATGCCACAACAACAAAATATTCTAACTAAACTGGGAGGGAGGAGAAAAACGTGTGTGATGGGGGTGGTAGATAAAAGGGCATAAAATCTTTATCTTCCATAGCAGGGAGGCAATAGATCATGTCTCAAAAAGTGGAAAATCTGAATTAGAAGTGTTATTTAAAAATAAGGACATGTGACAGAAGTGCCATCTAAAATGTGTAAAAGAGTGGCTGTCTTTGGAAGTGAGAACTGACACTGGGGAAGAGTGGGGCAAGGGATTGATGTGTTTTTGGTTATGTCTACCATAAGTCAGCTGTTTGCCTTTTTAAACTAATACAAGTGTAAGTATAATAGAAATAAAAATTAATTTGAAAGAAGAAAGAAATCCAACTGCCAGCCAGTCTATGAAGTAGTGATGACCAAGGTGAGGTTGGGAGCGCTTTCCACGGAGCAGAGTAAAGGGAAGGGAGCCTCAATGGAGAAGACAGCCTTGAATTCTGCCTGGGTGAGTGGACAAGACCGGCTTTTCTAGTCATCTGAACAGAAAGGATTATGGAAGCCCTGAGGGCAGCTGAGCCCTCCAAAGGAACCAGTTTGGAGGAAGAAGAGCAGAAGGCCAAGCCTGGGGTGTATGGAGGAGCCTGTGAAGTGAGGAGTGGTCCTGGGGGTGGGAGGGAGTATGGGAATCCCTGCCAAGGAAGCCAAGGTGAGTGATTAACAGGGCTAACAATGTCAAATACTGCTTTGAGATCCAGGGGACTTAACCGAAAATCGGACTCTTGCACACTTGATCTCACACTGTCCTAGGTGACCTCCTCCCCACCCCACCCCCACCCCCACCCCCAAAGAGGATTTTCCAAAAGCAATGGGGACAGCACAGAACCAGAACTAGGGGAGCAAGCCTAGGGAGGCTCCGAAGTACAACACATGCCTGTCTGTGGCTTCTTGATCTTTCTTGTTCTCTGGTAGGCAGGAGGCTTAGTTACCAGGTAAAATGTGTGCAATGCTTGAGATATATTTATACTTAAAATTGTTGTTTATCTGAAACTCAAATTTAACCAGGTGTCCTGTGTCTTTATATGTTAACACCAACAAGTTGGGGAGTTAACCTCAGACAAAAGCTTGGAAGTATCTCAGCCTTGCAAACTGAGACTTTGCTCTTGGCCAGCCCCCTGCCATTTGGCAGGAGGGGAACCCAAGGCAGTAAGTTCAAGAGGGTGAACCTAGGAGACCCAAGGCTGGATGGAGCCAGCAGGATTTTTCAATGACCTGTCCTTCAGGCCAAAAACCACCTGAGGTCCTTTCTACGAAGGGAGCTAGGGAGTTCCTGTCTTCATTAGCCCCCAGGGGCAAATCTGGCGCCATGAAAAGCACCCCAATGATCATTGTGCTTCTCAGAGCCTGTTCTCTTGTGGGGAAATGAGGTCACGTCTACACCTCCAGGGTGAGAACAGAGGGGGATGTCCATGTCCTTCTGGTGTGATTTTTACCACAGCACGTATTACTTTTATAATCAGCAAAAGGCACTAAAGACATTGCGTTATTGAAAATAAAATAAAGTCAGGCTGCGGTGGACCAGAAATCTGTGAGGCCCCTCCAAAGCTAAGATGCTGTAATTCTAAGTAATTTCTGGTTCTTTATTTACGTGTCATTTTAGGAGCATCCAGTGATGTAGCCTTGTTGTGGATTTTTCGCTTTTATTTCTCTGAGGATTCTGAACCCAACCCCTCACGACTCATGCTCTCTGCCTGCATGTTACCCCCACTGTGAAACACATCACTGCCTCCACTCTCAGAGGTCACTTGCTTTGGTCTGGCTGGGTCCAAGACTCTAGGCTCATTCCTGACCTGGAGGACTCCCCAGGTGACCTGTTCTGAAGCCAAGGAAAGGGCTTAGGTGACAGATGACTGCAGTAACTCCTGGGCCCCCATCAGAGCAGGCCTGGGATTCTAGGGAGCTTGCGCTTTAATAAATCCTGAAAAGGGGAAGTGTCCCCACACTCAGGGATTACTGTCTTTCCCAGCATACTAGAACCCCTCCCTAGTAAGAGCCCCCATAGGAGGGTCCCAGGGGAGGATGGAAAATGTCCCATCCAAATGCAGCACATGGTGGACTGACAGAAGAGTGAGGTCATGGGTCACCCAAGGCTGAGTGGAGCCCTAGTTCCACCTCCTACCAGCCTTGTGACCTTGAGCAAGTCACTGAACTGAGCCTGGACTGTCCTGAGGATTAAATGAGATCATGGCTGCAACCCCCCCAGAGGTGTTGGGGAATACTGGAGGAATTCACAAACAGGAGTTTTATCTTTTTAATCCTCTGGAGAATCTAGAGGCTGTCCTTTGGCCAGAAAGAAGGAGCTTTTCAACTGCTATGTGCACTGACCCCTGAAATGCTCTGGAAGCGTCCCCCACCCTCAAAGGATGCCCTCCCTGCTTCGTTCCAAGCGAGGGGCACTACCAGCCACTGGAGCAGTGACTTGGCCTCCCAGCTCAGGCGAAGCCGCCGGGCTCACGACCTTGGAAGAACCTGGGAGAAAGCTTCACCAGGCGACAGTACTTTTCCACTGCACAGCTCAGGCCACCTCAGCTGGCTTTCTGCTGTGCAGACAGGAGACAAAGTGAGCCAGGCTGGCCCCATCAGGAACCCACCCAAAACCACTCTTAGAAATGGGGGGTAAGGACATGCTGTGCTGAGCGGCAGGGGGAATCCTAGAAAGAGAGGAGAGGGGTCCCTAATGCGGCTAGGGGAGCTTGGAGACCACCAGTGAGGCCAGAGCAATCTGCATTGGCAAAGCCCTCGGGTACATTTCAGAAGGCTCCTACTCCTTAACCGCCCCTTGCACCCCCACCGCTCCAGTAATAATGATTAAACCCGTTCTACCGCGCCTGTGCTGGGTCTCCGGCAAGGAGCAGCGCTAGCTAGCCTGCGAGGGGGAGGAGAGAGAGGAGGACGAGGGGAGGGGACAAGAGAGCTAGCGGTACCGCCCGGTGATGCAGGCAGCCCTGGGAGGTGGAGCCGCGACGCCTGAGGAGTCCCCACCGCAGTCGCCCTCTCTGTCTACCCCCAAGGAGCAGCCAGCCGCCAGCCCCGGCTCCGGAGACCTCCCTGACGCCTCAGTTTGGGCGGCGGGAACCGCGGGGTCCACCCTGTTCGGACCTGGGGGCGCCTCCACCACGCCCAGCCCCTGCCCCTCCTTGCTTCCCGGACGGCTGAGCGGCTCCCGGGGGAAGCTGTTCCAGGACGCCCGGCCACCGCCCGAACATCTCGGCTCCCAGCCCGGCTGGGCACCGGGCATCTGCGAAGCTAGCCCTGTCCGGCACTGTCCATCTCTGGGCACCGACTGTCTTCGGCACCGCCCAGCTTCTTGCGACTCCGGGGCCGTGCACTTCGCGCCCTCCCCTACCCCGGCCGCTAGCCAGGGCGCCCGTGAGCTCCCGGCGACCCCAGCCCCTTTGGCCGCCGCCGCGATGCTGCCCTGGAGACGTAACAAATTCGTGCTGGTGGAGGATGAGGCCAAGTGCAAGACGAAGAGCCTGAGTCCGGGGCTCGCCTACACGTCGCTGCTCTCCAGCTTCCTGCGCTCCTGCCCGGACCTGCTGCCCGACTGGCCGCTGGAGCGTCTGGGCCGAGTGTTCCGCAGCCGACGCCAGAAAGTGGAGCTCAACAAGGAGGACCCGACCTACACCGTGTGGTACCTGGGCAACGCTGTCACCCTGCACGCCAAGGGCGACGGCTGCACCGACGACGCCGTGGGCAAGATCTGGGCGCGCTGCGGGCCGGGCGGGGGCACCAAGATGAAGCTGACGCTGGGGCCGCACGGCATCCGCATGCAGCCGTGCGAGCGCGGCGCCGCGGGAGGATCGGGGAGCCGGAGGCCGGCGCACGCCTACCTGCTGCCGCGCATCACCTACTGCACCGCGGACGGGCGCCACCCGCGCGTCTTCGCCTGGGTCTATCGCCACCAGGCGCGCCACAAGGCCGTGGTGCTGCGCTGCCACGCCGTGCTGCTGGCGCGGGCGCACAAGGCGCGCGCCCTGGCCCGCCTGCTCCGCCAGACCGCGCTGGCGGCCTTCAGCGACTTCAAGCGCCTGCAGCGCCAGAGCGACGCGCGCCACGTGCGCCAGCAGCACCTCCGCGCCGGGGGCGCCGCTGCCTCGGTACCCCGCGCCCCGCTGCGCCGGCTGCTCAACGCCAAGTGCGCCTACCGGCCACCGCCCGCCGAGCGCGGCCGTGGGGTGCCGCGTCTCAGCAGTATCCAGGAGGAGGACGAGGAGGAGGACCAGGACACCGAGGAGCACCAGGAGGGAGCCCTCCAGCCCGAGCGGTCCGAGGTGTTCAGCCTGACCCGGGAGCTGAGGACGTGCAGCCTGCGGGGTGCCCCAGCGCCTCTGCCGCCCGCACAGCCCCGCCGCTGGAAGGCCGGCCTGCGGGAGCGGGCGGGCCAGGCGCGCTGAGAGCGGACCCGGCAGGACTCTCGGCCCCAGACCCGGCCGGCCTGACTTACAGCCTCCAACCCCGGCCCTGCCCGCTTGGCTCCTCCCTGGTCCCCTGGCCCCTTGCTTCCCTCGTGGTCTCCGTTGTCTGTTCTGCACCTCATCCTGGCTCAGGGTGACGCCTGATACGTCCTTTATTATTGGGGGACAAGTTGGGGGAAGGAGTATTCAATGTTCACCTATCCCCCGATCCGGAGTTTCTGGGCGCCCTCCATTGTGGAATTGCCTCCTACGCTTTACACCATCTCTTTGATAGACCAAAAAAATCCTCTCAAGATAAGAAGGGAGAAGTTACCAGAAATCCAGGAGGGTGGCCTTGGACCTCGGCCAGGTGGAGGCAGTGGCCCTGCCCTTGGCCAGCCTAGCCTTTCTCCCTGGTGAGGCATTCTTGTAGGGGAGGAATAGTGGCACTCGAGAAGTGAGGCCAGGCCCAAGGTGGGAACTGAGTCTGCTGCCATACACACAAGGAAGAATTCTCAGGCCCTATGCCTGGCCTCTCTACCCCTTGGAGGACTTCTGGGACTTTACTGTTCCGCCTCTGGAGAAGACTGGGATGGTCTTACCAACCCAAACAACATTAGGCCAGGTCACAGCTCTCTGCACCAAGCCTGTGCCCCGGCACCTGGCATTCCCACAGGACTCCTCATCCACCCGTCTCTCTGCAGACAGATGTGTGTGGTTCCCCACTAGGTGCCCCACAACCAGGACCAAGACAGGGCCTCCAGAGGAGGTAAGAAGAACCTTTGGCAGGTGCTTGGGGACACTGACTACCCAGAAAGTGGACATAGAAGGGGTGGCCCCAAGTCGAGGTTTGTCAGAGCAGGAGGGTCCTGACGGCAGCTGGATTCTCAAATTAGGATGAGGAAGAAGGGTACGTTACCCCAACAGAGGGAGTGGGCCCCTGCCCAGGTGTCTGTCAACAAAGCCACAAAAAGCCCAAAGATCTATGTGTCACCAACTGATCATTGTAAATAAAGTGGACCTGCTTTTTCAGCCTTGTCATCACTTACTGTGTTATGTTTGATGCCAGGCCTGCTGGGGTGAAAAGATTATCATTAGAGCCCTAAAAGAAAGGAGAAGACCCCAGGAAGAGGCCCCTTTCGCAGCTGGAGCCAACCCTCAGGATTGGGGAGGTAGGCGTGCCGCCAGGAAGCTGTTCCCTTAATGTCAGGGAATGAGACAGTACCAGGTGTCTCGTCTGCAAATCACATGTGTCAAGCCCTGGAGGAGTGCCCACTGTCTGTTTCGGTCTCCCAGAATGTCTCTTCTCCTGGGCACTCAGATGCAAGTGTCTCTGGGACATTTGGCAGGGAGAGAGCACTGGGCAGGGCTTCTCATCAGTTACGTATCTTTGAGAAGATTCCTGTGTCTATCAAAGCATGTTATACACTGTGTCGCCTTGGGGCTGAGACAGGAGGCAGGCTGTGAAGGAGAAGAGTGAGCAACCCCATTCTTTTCAGAGGAGCTGGAGAAATCAGTCCAGACCTTTGTGACAGTGTGCGTCTTGAGCTTGGATATCTTTATTCCTTTGCTGGGCTAGGCACTGATCCCAGAGTTATCCAGAGCCCAGACCAGTGGCCTCTGCAGTCACCGGTGATCATGATTGTTCTGTTTCCTGGAGCTGCTGGCACAGAGGGTACCACCACCACTTCATCCTGGGGAACCCAGGCAGGGTCGGGGGACTTTAATGGGGAAGCTGGGATTGAGTCCACATGTTCCAGGAGGGGTGACAAGGACCCACCTCACAAGGATGCCCTGCATGGTCGTTGTTTCCCTCTTAGATGTGTTTCTCCACATTTGCAGAAGGAGGAAAGGAAGTGGGAGGATGTCAGACCTGGGAGAGGAGAATGGGCTGTGGGCAAGGCAGCCTCTGGTATTTGAGACAACCTCACCCAGAAACAAGGTCACAATCATGCCCTCTTTAATCAGGTTCATGCCACAGATATTTACTAGGCGCCCACCTTGGGACAGGCACTGAACTAGGCACTGCGGTCCAGAGGTCGCCTCCCTTGTGGTTCCTACAGTCTCAAGTGAGATGCATATGATTAAAGGGGCAACTGCTTTATAATCACTCACAGACACGCTCTCAGCCTCAGTTCCCCTTCTCCACTTTTCTCTGGCAGCTTCCCCAAACTAGAGACACACACGCACACACAGCCACCTCCTTCCGTCTCTCGCTCACCCCTAGGCTCTGTAGACCCAGAGTTAGAAGGCCTGGATGAGAGGACTGTCTCTGCCTCCTTACCTCCTGTGTGACATTGAGCAACTCATTCAGCCACTCTGAGCCTCACCTTTATCAATGGTAAAAAGGGGAGAATATCTACTTTGCAGGCTGATTGTAAGAGTCAAATAGAATCAGGTCTTTGAAAATGCTTTGGTGAACAATAAAATGCCCAGCACGTGGAGAACAACCGTTTTACCCAGAGGGCCCTTCTCTGTAGGTGAGGATTTGATTGTGCCCCACTCCCCTCTGCCGGCAGCAGTGTCCAACTCCCATCGTCCGGTGGATGGAGGATGAGATGAGCCACGGGTGAGGCAGCACAGTGCCAGCAGCCACCAGGCCAGAGTGGGGTGTTCGCAGCTGCTCCAGCCACCAGGCCCCAGGCATCATTGCTACCAAGAAAGGGAGCCGAAACCTGGGAAACCATGCCCTCCTCCATCTCTGCATTTAGTCTGCTTTCTTCCCTGATCTTAGACCAAAACCGAGAAGAGCCCTGAACCATTGGTCAAGCGGCCTGGTGCCCCTTCGTCTCTTCTCCCAGCTTCAGCTTCCCTACCCCTAAAGTGAAAATTGGGAGGAGGTGGATCAGTGGTTTTCTTTTTTTTTTTTTTTCCCCTTTATTGATTTTAGAGAGGGAGAGATAGAAACATCCCTGAGAGAGAACATCAATTCGCCGCCTCCTGCACGCCCCACACTGGGGATCAAGCCCACAACCTGGGCATGTGCCCTGATCGGGAATCGAACCAGCAACCTCTTGGTGCATGGGTCGACGCTCAACCACTGAGCCACACCAGCCGGATGGATCAGTGGTTTTCAAACTGTGTTCCTCCGAGTCCTAGATTCCCAGGGGTGCCGTTGGAGCTGCTTTGGGAGTGATGGGAGATGGAATGGGGAGTCCCCCAACCTGCTTTAACTGGAGCCGTTTCGGTTTTCTCTTTGGGGTTCCTGTGATCCTCTTTGCATAAGGGATCCCACAGATATTTCTTTTTACGTTTAGATCACTGGGTGACATGCTCTCTAAACCTCCCTTCCAGCCCTGATGCCCTGTGGTCTAAAGTTCGCTGGGCAGATAGGCCTGAGATGTAACGTCGGAGGGTGTGAACGTGGCAATGGAGGGCTTTCCAAGAACAATAGGCAGCCCAGGACAATGTGGGAAGTGTGTCCCCGGCTAGGCCAGCCACTTGGGGTCTGATTTCCAGCTCTCTTGAACCGACTCAGGAGGCTGTGACCGATGTGATATGTGCCACAGCACACAGTTCACAGATGAAATCGGCAGGCCCACCCTCCAGTGCCATCCTGACTTCCCATGGCTTCTCTTCTACACGTGGGCCTGTCCCCATTCCCCAGACAGGCTCATGTGTTCCCACCATGAGGCTTGTGTCCTGGAATGGCTTCCCTCTGGCTACGCATTTTCAAACCCTACCCTCTCTTCAAGGCCCAGCTCACCCCACCTCCTTGAATCTTTCCTTAATGCATACCTTTCCTCCACTCCTGCCAAATCTGGGGGTGATCCCTCCCCTCAGGCTCACACAGGCCGTGGCCTGTGCTTCCCTCGTGGTCCTCCTGTTACACCTGGGATGACTGTTTTTATTTGTGTCTTGTCTCATACTGACCCCTCTTCATTTTCCCCTCCAGTACCTTGACCACGGCAGGGCAGAGAGTCGGTGCTCAATGATAACTTGTTGAATGAATACATGAATGAATGAGCCAGATGGAAGGGCCGTCATGAAACAGGAAAGTAAGTGGGTGGAGAAGCATTCCCTCTGCCAAGCTTCTGCCTGGAGAGGCTGAAGAACTATCCTCAGACGCCCTGTTCAGACATGGCTATTCTTAGGGAGGATGTCAGCAGCCTAAGAGATGAGGTCAGGGGAGGAAACTGAGGCCTCTGTCCACAGGGTCTGCTTGGAGTTCCAACGCCTCAGGATGGAGCCTTCCCACTCTCTGAACTAGTCCACCCCCAGAATAGAGCTGACACTCAAAATACAGAGCAGCTCCTGGCGGTGACCAGCCACCCTCCAGAGGCACAGCTGGGCAGCAGAAAGACCATCCAGGCCGCTGCAGGCTCTAATACGCAGCGGTCCAACCTGGGCTTGGGCCTCAGACAGACCTGAATGCCGGTCCCAGTGCTGCCACTTGATGGCTGTATAACTTCGGGTAAGTTTCTGAAGGCCTTGATTTTCCATCTGTAAAAACAGGGATAGGTGAGCCTGGACCTTATACAGTTATTGGGAGAATGAAGTACGGCGACGCCTTTAAAGAACTGATTTAGCACAGTGCTTGATGCCCCTAATAAGTGATAGCTGCTGCTGTTATGTTTGTTATCATTCTACCTGGAGCTCCCCTGACAGCTCTGGGATGAGGAGATCTGGGGCCTGGGTTCTGAGACCCTAAATATATTGCTTGTTCCTGCCCTGGTGTGGCTACCTGCCTAAAGTCCCATTCACTTCTCAATCACGGTGACAGATTTAACCACAGGTTGTCTTATTTTTGTCTCTGGTTGTTCTACCGACATGAGCCTGATCACCTTAACACTAGATTAGATCCAATAGCTTATGCTTTCTGTATATATCCTTTTCACCATGGCACCCAGCACGATGCCAGGCACATAGTGAAGCACCCAGAAGTGAATGAATGAATGAATGAATGAATGAATGAATGAATGAATGAGTGAATGAATGAATGAATGAATGAATGAATGAATGAATGAATGAGTGATCAGCTGCTGCCAGCTGCAATGTTGACAGGTAGCCTCCCAGCCAAAGTCTTCAGAAGGCTGGGATGTCATTTCTTTGTGAGTGATGGGTCAGCTCCCCCCTCTCCCTCAGCCCTGGTTGCCCTTAGCTGTAGGCTGTGGAGAAGAGGAAGATGCTGCTGGCTTAGGGACCAGCTGGTCCCCAGTGAAGGACAGCTGAAAAGGATTGAGGGGGCTGACGTGCAAATCTGGTGAGTCTCCGAGCCAGAACTGTCCCCTCTCTCCCTTTGCTCCACTGCCTGCCCGTCCATAAAGCACATATGGGTTTGTTGACTGATCCAGAATCACTGAGTTTCATCAGCACTCGAGAATGGGAAGGACGTCGGGCAGGCCAGGAATGAGAGGGGCAGCTGGAGCTCAAGCCAGCATAAAGGAGACCTCTGTGGGAAGACTGGGCCAGGACTGCTGCGGGCTGCAACCCTTGACAAGAAGGCTAGAGGAGCTGGGCTACGCTCAGGCAGACCTTGTTTCTGCCTGCCCCGCACCCATCCCTCCCCCCCTTCATGGTAGAGATTGCTTCCTCTTGCTCCTGGGCACACAACTGAACTCTCCCGTTCCCCCTGCACTGCTGTGGTCATGTGACTGTCACTCCCAGGCCTGGGCTACACAAAACATAACTTTTGCTTTATTCTCCTGCCCACCTGCTGGATGTCCTTGGAAGCTTCATGGTGAAGATGACAACGCCTCTACCAGCCTGGGTCCCTGAATGGTCGCAAGGAGAGCTCCAGCCCTGCCACCAATGGGAACAAGAAATAAAACTGTATTGTGTTAGCCACTGACAGCGAGGTCGCTGACAGTGAGGGTGTCAGTAGCAGCACATAGCTTACCGTGACCAACACACTCTCGTTGTGACCTCTGCCCTGATGCTCCTGGAGGAACCACAGTTCCCCACTCAGTTCCTGGTGACTTCACACGGGCTCCAGGGGAGGACGGGTAAAACTCCCAATCAGAATATCCCACCTCCTCAGCCCCAGAGATTGGTTCCAGGATGAGCATGTGACATGATCAGAGCCAGTGGAACTTAATTCCGGGGCTTTGTTGAAACTTTGGGGAAGAGAGACACTCAGTTTCTGCTGAAGTTGCTGAGAGGTGGGAGTACACTTGGTGTCACTGGCAGCCGTCTTGCCACCATGAGGAGAGGGGGCCTGAGAGGCCAGCACAGTGAAAGCAGAGCAGGACACGGAGAGAGCTTGAGCCCCTGAGTCCCTTCAGGCCTGCCAGATCTGTCCCTGGAGTTTTCAGTTCATTGAACCTATAAGTTGTACCTTTTGCTTAAGTCGGTGTGAGCTGGGCTTTCTGTCCATGGAATCTGAGAAAGCCCTGGCCCTGCTGTCACTGTTCTCATCAGGTCCCCAGCTCTGGAAGAGGCAGAGGGGGTCACTGAAAAGCTTCAGGGTCTGTTACAGGTCCTGCTCGTGGAACATCCAGCCTGCTTATGAGATCCAAAAGTCCCCAGGCCCTCTCCCTCTCTGGGGCCACCTGGTCTTCCACCCTGGCTGCCTCTCACACACCTTTCCAGTCTCCTCTCGATGCATGGCTCCCTTCCCCGTTCACAGCACCTGTCCCTCGGTGCCTTTGATCAGCACGTGGCTCTGTGCCTGACTCCACGGGCCTCTTCAGTCTAACAAAGCTGCCGGCTTTCTTCCCGTGCTCCAGCCAGAGGCTAACCGGTGCAGCCAGGCCTCCGGCTGGTCCCCACATCACGAATCCCCCCAGCTCACTCAGCTGCAGTTGGGAGTAGGCTCACTAGATGGAATCTGGCCTACTAGCCTGGCTGGTGTGGCTCCATGGTTAGAGTGTTGGCCCACTCACCGAAGGGTCATGGCTTTGAGTCCTGGTCAAGGGCACAGACCTGGGTTGCAGGTTCGATCCTCGGCTACCATCAGGGCACGTACAGGAGGCAACCAATTGATGTATCTCTTTCACATTAATATTTTTCTCTCTTTCTTTCCCTCTCCCTCTCTCCCTCTTCCTCCCTCCCTTCCACTCTCTAAAAATCAATGGAAAAAATATCCTCGGGTGAGGATTAACAAAAAACAAAATTGGTCTACTAAGCCCATTTCTGGGGGGATGTTCAGTGGGGAGGGGACACTTCTGAGATGGAGCACGGCTGAGTGGGCTGATCTGGGGCAAAGGACTTGAACTGCCTCTTCTTTATTCTGGGATGTTACTTAACTGCTCCAAAGCTCCATTTTCTCTGTTATATGGATGTAATATTCCCGGTTCCTGCCTCAGAGGGTTATTCTAAGGGACCATTCAAATGGAATGGAATGTGGACCATTCAAATGGAATGGAATTCGAGAGGGCTTTGAAAAGCATCAGAAACCAGACAAGAGCCAGGGCCAGGGTGCTGCTTCCTCGTGGGCACTAGGACAAGGAAGCTGGAGGGAGGCAGCTCAATAACATCCAGGTCTAAGGGCTCCTGTTTAGAGGAAGGAGCCCACTGCCAGGAAATGAGCACAGACAGCAGCAAGGGATGTTGTAAATAGACATCTGCAGGGATTTCCTGGAGGGGAGAAAGACAGGACCAGGAAACAGCTTGTGGAGCTCAAACAATAAGCCCTCCCCCCCTCCACACACACACACCGCCCCCAGGGTGGACCTGAGGGGTGGGTGCTGCATCTCTGTCTGCAGTCAGACAGCCCTGCTGGCCCCGGGAGGCCCCGGGAGACCTGAGCTGCCTCTGACGCTCTAAAGCAGCACTGAGAAGCGCTGGCTGGAGCATCTGCTCCCTGTGTGGGAATTGTGCTTGTCATGTCTTTTGCCTCAGGCCCTGGACAGCTCCACTGACTCTCCCACACCCAAGCTGGTCTCAGAGGTGATTCGGCAGCCTTTGAAACAGGGGAGACGGACATTACAATAAGATCACAGTGGACACTCACTCACGCAGACTCCGAAGGGCAGCAGACTCGGGGATCTGCCTCACATCATCCCCTCTGCCAAAGGCCGCTGGTACGCAGGCCTGGACAGCAGGGAGCTCTGCTGTGCTTAGGGGAAGCACACGGGGGCTGACTTACCAGGGGGGTGAGCACTGCCCACGGTGAGGGCCTGTTGTCAGTGGCAGGAGATGTCTGCAAGGATGGCTCCCCTAACAGTTTGAGTCCTTAGAGATGTATTAAGTTCTTCTTCCAAGACGATAAAAGCAACACATTTTTATTTGCAACCATTGAAACAGCAAAGAAACAAGAAAAAATTAAGCCCAGCTGGTGTGGTTCAGTGGTTGAGCGTTGACCCATGCACCAGAGGCCGCCGGTTCGATTCCCGGTCAGGGCACATGCCCAGGTTGTGGGCCAGATCCCAAGTAGGGGGCATGCAGGAGGCAGCCAATCAATGTTCTCTCTCATCGATGTTTCTATCTCTCTCTCTCCCTCTCCTTTCCTCCGTCTCTAAAATTAATAAAGAAAAATTAAAATTTTTTTTTTTAATCCTCACCCGAGGACATTTTTTCATTTTTTGTTCAGATAGAGTGGGAGGGAGAGAGAGGAAGAGAGAGAGAAAGAGAAACATCGATGTGAAAGGGACACATCGAGTGGCTGCCTCCCGCACGACCCAACTAGGGCCGGGGACAAACTGCAACCGAGGTACATGCCCTTAGCGGGAACCGAACCCGGGTCTCTCTGGACCGCAGGCCGATGCTCTAACCGCTGAGCCAAACTGGCCAGGGCAAGAAAAATTAATTTTTAAAAAAAGAAAAATTAGTACTCTTCCCTAGCACCGATCTTTCCCCCCCTCCCCCAGACCCTCAGCATACACACACTCCTGGGTAACTAATGTCCCAGACTGGGTTTTATTCTCTCCCTCATGCCTCCTTACTTGTGAAATAAACTAACCCACATGCACACGCGCAGAGATTTTGTCGTTTGGTTTTACAAAAACGGAGTCCTTCTCAAACACACTCTGCAACTGGCTTGATCCTCACTTACATCATGCGCTTCCCTCCAGCGCAGCGGCTGGAGATCTAACGCATTCTTCCTTTAATAGCTGCACAGTGTGTTTGACCATCCCCTACTGATGTATGTTCAGGTTGTCCTGTGTTTTCATAAGCATCCAAGAAAGGTCTGCTGCACGCAGATCTCCAGACCACGCCTCCTGAAGGAAGGAGCAGACACATGCTGAGCGTATCCACATGGGGGCTGGAAATAAATGGGATCAAGAGGAGTTTACATGAATTTCTGGTGCTGGGATGTCTCAGCTGGAAGGACCCTTAGAACTTTTGGTCCAATCCCCTGGTTTATAGATAACAAAGAGGATTTATTTGTCCAGGGCCATACAGCTTGCTACTGGAAAATCTGGGGCCATAATTTATGTTTTCTGTCTCTCAGACCAATGTCCTCTCCTCCGCACAAAAGCTGTTAAAATAAAAAGAGGTCCAAGAAAGGTTTAATCTCACAGATGCCCAAAATGTATGGGTGAAATGAGGAGAGGAGATGTATTCAAATCCCACAGAGAATGAATGGTAAAAAGAAAGGAGCCTCTTTTTATACTCTGCCTCCTGCTCCTCTTACCAGTCAGATTCCCCAAACACTCCAATCTCATTTCTGCCTCAGGGCCTTTGCACTCACCATTTCCTATGCAGGGGCCACACTTCCTCAGATTTTATATGGCTGCCTCCTTCTCACACACAGCTCTCAATTGAAATGTCACCTCTTCAGAGAGACCCCCCTTGTTTCCACATCACACATCACACACACACACACACACACGACTCAAGCCAATATCAGCCCATCCAGCCACCATCTGTCCCAAACTCTGCCTGTTGACTTCACAGTACTTATCATTATCTGAAGTGACCTTGATCATGTGACTGTTTACTTGTTCAATAGCGATCTCCCCCATGAGAACAGAGGCTCCATGAGGCAGATACTTTGCCTGCTGAGGCCAGTGCCTGGCACATGGTGGGTGCTTAGGAAAGATTAGCCTTGACGGAGCCCAAGTCTCCTGACTGCTGGTCCAGCGACGCACCCTCCACACCAAGGGGTGTCTTTGCTACATCGGGGCTGCAGAGGCTGGTGGCCCTGGCTCCTGATGAGAGGGCTGGCTGCCAGCTTCCTGGAGGCTGTGGAGAGGGTAGGGGACTTGTAAGAATTAAAAGGACTCAGGTGTGACAAGTCAGGATGGTCTTGTTTTTTCACCCTCAAAGCCAGGGCTGGAAACCCTCTCTGATTCCTCTCCCAGACCCCTCAGGCCACCACGTCTCTCTGCTGCCTCCACCTTCCCCTCTGCTTGGCCCCCACTGTGCGCTTCCAGCTGGAGGGCAGAGTGGGCTCTCCTCATCTCCCTCCCTGCCCTAAGTCACCTCTTCTCATCAGTTTGTGCCCTGGCTGCCCATTCTCCTGCCCACAGGCATTCCTGGTGCCTTGCCCAGGGAGGGGGACCTAGACACCTTCTACTCTGGGAGTGTGATGTGGGCACTTGGTCACCGGAACCCTGGGCAACCTTGGCCAAGTCTCTCTACCTCTCTGGGCTTTGTCGCCTCCTCTCGAAAATGAGGCACAGAGGCTATAGAAGCTGGTGGCTCTACGGCTTGGACACTCCAAAGTCATTCCTGACCATCATGTCTGTCCCTCAAAATTGGAAAAGAAGAACCAGGCTCACTTCTGTGTTTTACACTGAAACAGTCAAGTTCTGGGTGGGTAAATGGACTGGTGCCAGCTGCCCGGTGCGTAAGGACAGCACAGGGTGTGAGTGACATGGGCACCATGGCCTCTCGTCCAGAGGAAAGTCCTCTTGGCTGTCATGGAGTCGGTGCCCTGTCACAAGAATTGTGAGCAAACAAAATGGTTATTCTTTCACTCCACTGTTTAAGGTGTTTGTAAGGCGGCAATAGGTGACAGATACGCTGGCCTCAGGGTGTTTCTGAGGCTTGAACGAGAAAATGCACGGAGAGCACTTCAAATCTTGTTTGGCACAAAACAGCAGCTCAATAGCTCTAGTTATTACTATTACCACATAATTTGGAGCCCAGTGTCTTTGTTTTGGGAGCCTTCTCTGTGGGTTTCTTAGCCACTCGCGTGTAACGTGAATTGACACTAGAGAATTCTGTGAGGTCACCTCGAATTGCCCGCGGTGGCTGCGGCCTGGGGGGGTGGGTAAGGGCCGCCTGGGTGGACTTGAGCCTGACTACTCTCACATGGGGGAGGAAAGGGATCTCAGGCAGAGACCAGGTGACCCCAACATGGAGCTATTTAAGGTCAAGTACCCAAGAGGGCAACTCTGTTAGGGATCTCGGATCTTTTCTGGGGCCCCCAAACTCGGGGCTCCCTTCCACGTGTGTTTTTTTTTGAACCTCTACTGTGTACCAGGCACTGGTCTAGGTGCCCAGGATATAAGACAGACATCTGCCATTCTAGACAGACAGACAAGAAGCCCATGCCAGGGAAGAGAGGCCCAGGAGAGAGAACAGCCTGTGCAAAGGGCCAGTGGTGAGAACAGCCTTGGCAGGCCCCATGTGGCCGGCGGGTGACGGGAGACGAGCAGGGCAGGAGGCCAGAGAGGTGAGCGGGGCCGCGTTGGTCCTGGTGAAGACTCTGGCTTCCATTCTAAGCAGCGGAAACTTCCAGAATGTTTGTGTCTTCGAACGCCCACTGAGGCCACTTTTTAAATGGCAGAATGGGAAGAAGGAGGAAGAAAGGAAGAAGAAAAACCAGTTAGAGGTCCGCCTGGGAACTGGTGGTGCTTTGGACAAGGGTTGTAGTGGAGGAAGTGGGGAGGAGTGGCTGAATTCAAAAATTTTTTTAATATTTTGACAGTGTCACCAGAGCATGGTGATGGAGTGAACGTGGGGATGAGGGAAAGCCAGGCGTGTGAGCTCACAGATACAGAGAACAGAGTGGTGGTTGCTAGATATGGGTGGGGGTTGAGGTGGGCAAAATGGGTGAGGGGAGTCAAAAGGTGCACATGCCTAGTTATAAAATGAGTAGTCCTAAGGGTGTAATGTACAGCATAGTGACTAGAGTTAATAAAACTGGATTGCATTTTTTTTTTCTTTTTTACTGATTTTTTTAGAGAGAGAGGAAGGGAGAGAAAGATAGAAACGTCAATGTGAGGTAGAAACATCAAGCGGCCACCTCCTGTGCGCCCCCTAGTGGGGATCGAGCCTGCCACCGGGGTATGTGCCCTGACCCGGAATGGAACCGGGACCTCTCAGTCCCTAGGATTTCACTCAGTCCACAGAGCCACACCAGCTGGGCTGTATTGCATTTCTGAAAGTTGCTAAGAGAAGAGATCTTAAAAGCTATCACAAGAAAAAAATGTGTAACTGTGAGGTAATGGATGTTAACTAGACTTGTTGTGGTGATCATTTCCCAATATATACTAAATCAAATCATTAGGTTACACACCTGAAACTAATATAACATTCTATGTTGAGTGTATCTCAATTTTTAAAAGAGGGAAGAAAGACACAAAAATAAAGTACAAAAAATTAATCAGAGTTCCACTGCAGACAAAATATTCCAACCGGCAGGTTTAAAAGGTGATTCGGTCAGAATCAGAAGGGGTGAGAAGCAGACTCTAGTCCAGGAATAACCCCCAATGTCATTGCAGAACTAGCCAACTGCTGCCACCACTGCTGACTCAGGAACCTTGCTGTCCAACTTGCAGTCAGGAAAGCTGCCAAGGTAGGAAGCGGCTGACACTCCTGCTCAGACGAGGAGACTCGGAACAGATCTGGCACTAGGGCTACCACCACAGCTGCCTCAAGGAAACCGAAACACCAGGCATCCAGACGAGCCATGTGGCCACCTCCTCCCAGCGCTCAGTTCTACCTGCCATTTCTGGTTCGGTGGCACCTTCCTGGCAGAAGCCAGGTGACATGGAGAGCCTAGCTGCAAGAGAGTCTGGAAATGTCCTCTGCAGCCATCCAGCCTCTAAAGTAGAAGCAGTTATGACGGAAGGCGGTTTGGAGGGGTACTGAGTAGGCTCAGTCTTCAGAATCTGCTCCAGTTCACTCCTTAGTTCCACAACATCCTTCTTTCCATCTTAAACTTCCATAAAGCAACCACAGCATGTTACCACCCAACCTAATGGAAGTGTATCTCAATCAAACAAGAACATTCTTATCTTTTTCTCAAAAACAAAAAAACAATCCAAAGGCCCACAGTTACTGCATCCAGCTCCTACCCCCCAGGGAAACTGGCTGATGTTTACTTCTTCTCGTCACAATCCATCCTGATAGTCTTTTTTTTTTTTTTTTTTTTTTAATCCTCACCCGAGGATACTTTTTTCCATTTTTATCTTCAAAAAGAGTGGGGGAGAGAGGGAGAGAGAAACATCAACATGAGAGAGACACATCGATTGGTTGCCTTCCCACAGGACCCTGACCAGGGCTGGGGACTGAACCGCAACTGAGGTACGTGCTCTTGACTGGAATGGAACCTGCAACTCTTTGGTCCACAGGCCAACACTCTAACTGCTAAGTCAAACTGGCCAGGGCCTGATATTTTATAATCCATGCACTAAAATTGTAAAGTTCACCAGCAACAAAGCACCCTATACGAACGGTAGAGGAAGACAGATGGACAGTTAGCACCATCAATAAATATATGCATGGCATAGCAAGGTAAGGGCTATCATTCCCATTTCTGTCACAAATCATGAACTAACCATTCCATTTTCCCTTTGCCTTCAGCAAGACCCTCAGGTGGTCAGAGGTTTTAACCCAATGGATCACCCGAACTTCATTCAGGAGGAAGCTGAACCCCACGGTTGTCCTGCTCATATGGGGTTGCTGTGGCATTAGAAAGGAACCCAGAGGGTTTCATGGGATCAGAGGCACACTTCTCCCCACTCCCATTGTGCAAGTGTAATTCCCCCTTGATAACCAGAATCAATCACTTCAGCCAACACAGAATCACCCCCCTCCTTTTTTCCCTGTTTGTCCAGAGCATGAGTCTGACATGGCCAGAGGTCTGTCTCAATTTCCAAATCAGTGGAACCTCTGCGGTGTGCCTTGGTGGAAACATCCCTCCTTTACACACTAAGACCTCTAAGTTAGAAGAGCCCAAAGTCTTGGAGAGGGGAGCAGAAATTGTGTAAGTTATCCAGCCCAAGATTCCCGGACCCATGGATTCTATAATAGAAAAGAGAGAAACATCACCTTGCCTTGGTTGTTCATTCGGAGCACATACCAACTTTCGGCCAACACTTCAGATTCATACAAGGTTATCTTCTAGATGATACTAATGGAGTTCCAGTAGGCCATGTCACCAACCCATAAAGACAGATGATTCTGGTGCTAAGAGTATGTGGCAAGACCAGTAAATCTCATGGTCACCAGCCAATTTATTTACTTCTTCGGCTGAAAAAATGAAGTCTCCGGTCAGAAGCAATGGTATTTGGACTACCACAATTGTGAATAAGATACTCAGCACATCCGCTAATGATGTTGCTGGCAGAAGCATGACAGGCAGAGAATGCAAACCCATAGCTAGAAAAAAATGTCCGTTCCAGTGACAACAAAGTTATGCCGCCTCCCTGATGAAAAGAATCCAGTGTAACCCCACCTGCCACCAGATGGCAGGCTGGTCCTCTCCAGATCAGGTGCCATATTGAAGGCTCAGAGCCACAAGGACTGCTAAGTTACTCAAAATCCACTGTCCTTTTCTTCCTTAATAAAATAACCTTGATTTTATTCAGGTCTTTGATGTACCCAGCCAAAAGACAGCATTTCCCAGCTTCCTTTGCTGCTAGGTGAGACCACATAACTAAGTTCTAACTAATAAAATGTAAGTGGAGGCACATTCTTTATATTCTTTTTGTTTTCTTCTCTTTTTTTTTTTTATTTAAATTTTTTTTCTTCATTGATTTTACAGAGAGAGGAAGAGAGAGATAGAAACATCGATGAGAGAGAACATCGATTGGCCGCCTCCTGCATGCCCCCCACTGGGGATTGGGCCCATAACCTGGGCATGTGCCCTGACCAGGAATCGAACCGGCGACCTCTTGGTGCATGGGTCGATGCTCAACCACTGAGCCGAGTTATATTCTTCCATCATTCTTCCTTCTTGCTGCTTGGAATGAGCTGTAAAGTTTAAAGCTCCAATAGCCATCTAGGATCATGAGATGAACTTGAAGATGGAAGTTATAAGCTAAGAAGGTAGAAACTGGGTCCCTAATGACTGTAGAGTCCTAGACTAAAAGAGATATACAATTGTATCTTATTTAAACCACTTTTATTTGGAGTTTTATATAAGTCAAACCTAATTCTAACTGATATATTGATAAATAAGATAACAGGGGAAAATCTAAAATATAGCAATAATTACAATAAGTATAAATGGCACACTTTTACAATAAGTGTAAAAGACAAAGACTCTCAGAAATATTTTTTAAGCCAATAATGTCATTTATAACAGGCTCATTTACAACAAAGGACCAAAAGATTAAAAGCAAGGCCAGGGCTCTTATCTTGATTCATTGGATAGAATTCAGGGTGTCCATGAACTTGGGAGGAAAAATTATGTCTTTATTTTCACTAACCTCTAATTAAAATTTATTATTCCTGTCATTTATAAATGCTGACAACAAGTCACAGAAATATAAGCAGTATCTGTGACTTTGTCACCCATAAAAATCATAAATGTTTTCATATCACTTTATTGCATTATCCCAAAATATCTTTTACTCCTATTACTACTTCAAAAATCATAGCAGTTATTAGGCCTACTGTTCGATCTTGTTATATAATACTTTAACTTAAAAGTACATATAATAGCCCTGGCCGGTTTGGCTCAGCAGTAGAACATCGGCCAGCGGACCAATGAGTCACGGGTTTGATTCCGGCCAAGGGCACGTACCTAGGTTGCGGTTCGTCCCTAGCCCTGGTCAGGGTCATGTGGGAGGCAACCAGTCAATGTGTCCCTCTCACGTCGATGTTTTTCTCTCTCTCCCTTTCTCTCCCTCTCTTCCTTTCTCATTCTGTCTGAAGATAAATAGAAAAATATCCTTGGGTGAAGATTAAAAAAAAAAAAAGTACATATAATAGTCCTGGCCGGACTGTGGACCAATGAGTCTCGAGTTCGATTCCGGTCAAAGGCACATACCTCGGTTGCCGTTCGTCCCAGGCCCTGGTCAGGGTTGTGCAGGAAGCAACCATCATTGTGTCTCTCTCACATGGATGTTTCTCTCTCTCTCTCTCCCTCTCCCTCCCTCCTACTCTATCTGAAGATAAATAGAAAAATATCCTCGGGTGAGGATTTTAAAAAAAAGTACATATAATATAATATCACAAATATTTTAACTATTCTGACAACTATTTCAATACAATTGATTTGCTTTATAATTCTATGTATATGAAAACATTGTTTTGAAAAGGGATTCATAGGACTCGACAGGTTGCTAAAGGAGTCTATGGCCCAATAAAGGCTAAGAACTCCTAAAACAAAGGGACCCATGGGCTACAAACATCATTTCAGGAAAAAAGGATATAAAGGGTTTTTTTAATCATGAGAAACAAAAAGGAACATCACATATTAATAAAATAAACAATAAATCAAAAGTATATAATGATCACACACATATATGCATCTAACAACATAACTTCAAAACTATAAAACAACTGATAGGAATACATGAAAATATTGTGCACACACACATACATATAAAATGAACAGTTCAGTTGGAGATTTTAACAAACCTCTCCCAGAAACTAATAAATAAAGTAAACACAAATAAGAAAGGCAATATTTTTGAAGAGCATGATTAATAAGTTCCATATACCATATAGAACTTTATGTCCAATAAGTCTAAAATACACAATTTTTCTGTATCTATGGAATATACACAAAGATAGACCACGTGCTAAGTCACAGACAAAGACTGATATATCAGCTTTTTCAAAGATAATAATAGAATACCATATATATCTTTATATCAACAGTTTTGAAAATTTAGATAAAACTAATAAATTCTTAAACACACACACACACACACACAACTGGTTTACTAAAACTGGCTCAGAAGCAACAGAAAACCTGAATAGCTCTATAAAAATATCCTCGAGTGAGGATTTAAAAAAAAAGTATTTCTTTAAAATATTTAAAGAGCCCTGGCCGGTTTGGCTCAGTGGTTAGAGCGTCAGCCCGCGTTCCAGAGAGACCAGGGTTCGGTTCCCGCTAAGGGCATGTACCTCGGTTGCAGTTTGTCCCCAGCCCTGGTTGGTCGTGTGGGTGGCAGCCACTCGATGTGTCCCTTTCACGTCGATGTTTCTCTCTCTCTCTCTTCCTCTCTCCTCCTCCCACTCTATCTGAATAAAAAAAATATATATTTAAAGAAATTAAATCAATAGTTTAATATTTTTCTTAAAAGAAAATATGAGGTTGCCCTGGTCAGTTTGGCTCAGTGGTTAGAGTGTTGGCCTGCGGACCAGAAGTCCCGGGTTCGGTTCCCGCTAAGGGCACGTACTTTGGTTGCAGTTTGTCCCCACCCCGGTTGGGGTTGTGTGGGTGGCAACCAGTCAATGTGTCTCTCTCACGTCGATGTTTCTCTCTCTCTCTTCCTCCCTTTCTCCCTCCCACTCTATCTGAAGATAAGTGCAAAAATGTCCTCTGGTGAGGTTAAAAAGGAAAACACGAGGCTTGGGATGATTTCAGGAAAATTCTTCCAAAACATCAAGGAATAGATTATTCCAACCTTATATAATTTCTACAGAGGCTAGATAAGAGAGTTTTCAGAGGATATTGAAAAATGATTCTAAAATGTGTATAGAAGAACAAAGGCCCAAGGCAGAGGGGGTCGGTGTTTGGCCTCCAGAAATCAATACTTATTATGAAGTTCTAATAATAAAAATAGGTGTGGTATGGGTGTCGAAATGAAAAAAAAAAACAAATGCACCAGTAGAACATAATAGAGTCCAAAGCCCCGCTCATATACACATGTGTGATTTGACACAGCTGGCATTGGGAACAGCTGGAGAAAGGAAGGGATGATCAATTGGTGGTGCTGGGATCACTGGACATCCATATGGATCCCTACCTCACACCAGAGTTAATAAAAATTGATTCCAGGTAAATGAGAGACTTAAAAGTGAAGCGAAAACTTAAAAACTTTTCAGAAAACATTGTCATATGAATCCTTTTATGGCTGCTTGTGAAACTATCTCTGTTTACCTAGATCACTGGATCTCAAGGTACAGGCTCACCTAATTTCACCAAGTCCTACTCCATCGTTCTCCAGAAGGCCATACTAGTTTGACATCCCATCAGCAGTACATGAAGTTTCCAATCTTCTTTCATCTTTACCAACACCTATCATCATTCTACTTGTTTTTCTTTTTGCCATTCTGATGGGTGTAAAGTGACATCTTGTCTGAAGTTCATTTCTGTGACTATAAGAAGGTTATGCAAATCATTCCTGGCCATGTCTGTTTTCTCTTCTGTAAATTGCCTATTCATATTCTTTGTCCATTTCTCTAGAGGGTTTACTGCCTTTTTCCTGTTAATTTGCCACAAGTTCTATGCATAGTCACTAAACTATTCATTTGCTATTGTTCCACAACTGAAAAGACTTTTTTTTTTCTTTCAGTTTTTAAACATTACATGAACAAAACTCCTTGATTTTTATGGGGCCAAGTTGAAGACTTGAAAATCTGTAGAGAAGTTCTTTTCAACACCATTTCTTCTGTAAAACACCAGTTCTAGTCTTTTGCCTACTCTCCTATTAAGATGCTTATCTTATTCTGATTTAAAAAAAAAATTTTTTTTTGGAGATTCCAAAATGGCAGCAGAATGAATGGAAGCTAAACAGACCATCTCCCAGGACCAAACTGGAATTACAACTAAAATAAAGACAAATCGTTGGGAAAAAGCAACAGAAAAGCAGCTTGCGAGGACCATACAACCAGGGACACTGAATCGATCCTGGTAGGATTGCAGACGCTCGAGAGGGGGGCTGGGAGCCTACGAACAGCAGCAGTCTTAGCTGTGAGCACTGCCCTCGGGGTTAAAGCCCAAGCCGGCTCCACAGTGCAGAGCTGGGACAGAGCGCTAAAATAGCCACAGCCACTCACCTTGGGCTCTGGCAGAGGGAGGGCGGACTGGACTGGAACTGTGTGGGGACACTCGGGATTTGGAGGGCGCTCAGAGCTTTTGCTGAGTTGCGGCCACGCAGGACAGTGGCCATCTTACTCCTTCCAGGGATCTGGGGAGAGGCAACAGCCCCTCCCCTGGAGATTCAGCCACACCCAGGTGGGCCATTGAAATGCAAATTGAGGCTCATTAACTACCAGCATCTGCCCTACCCTCAGGAAATCCTCTCATACTGAACACCTGAGGGAGGTTTTCATTCAACTGAGAACCCAAGGCTCTTCAAGTAACCACGACTAATAGCCTCTGGACTAATAGCCTCTAGGCAAAAAGCTAGAGGATAACTGAACCTTTTCTGGGCTTGCAAATCTACCTAGGAAAGTAAGACTCGACAATAGTGTTTAACGTGGGTCCTCCCACACTCATCCAAACCCAGTAGAGGGAGCCACAAGCAGCAGAACACCAACATCAACAGGGAAAATTTGGCAGGCTCTAAAACCCACTGAGATAGCCAAAATGGTGAAACAAAGAAACAGATCCCAAATGAAAGAACAAGAGACCTCTACCAAAGATCAGATGAATGAAATGGAGTTAAGCAAGTTAACAGAACTAGAATTCAGAGCCATGATCTTGAGGAAGCTCAACAGCATGAGTAAGGACATCAACACCATAAGCAAAGACATAAAAACATTGAAAATCAACCATTTGGAAATGAAGAAGCACCAAGAAGAAATGAAGAATGACATAGCAGAAATGAAGAACACATTGGAAGGACTAAACAGCAGAGTAGAGGAAGCTGAGGACCGGATCAGTGAATTAGAAGACAGGGTAGAAAAAAATCAACCAATCAGAAAACCAAAGGAAAAAAAACAATGAAAAAACAGGAAGACAGCTTAAGAGAACTGTGGGGCAACTGGAAATGTAATAATATTCGCATCATAGGAGTCCCCGAAGAAGGAGAAAATGAGCAAGGGTTAGAGAATATATCTGAAGAAATAGTGACAGGAAACTTCCCTAATTTGGTGAAGAAAGAAGGCATTCAAGTTCAAGAAGTACAGAGAGTCCCAACTAACAAGAACCCAAACAGGCCCACACCAAGACACATAGTAATTAAAATGCCAAAAATTAAAGACAAAGAGAGAATCCTAAAGGCAGCAAGAGATAAGCAACAGGTTACCTACAAAGGAACCCCCATAAGGCTATCAGCTGACTTCTCAACAGAAACACTACAGGCCAGAAGGGAATGGCATGAAGTAATCAAGGTCATGAAAAACAAGGATCTGAACCCAAGACTACTCTACCCAGCAAGGCTATCATTCAAAATAGAAGGTCAAATAAAGAGCTTCTCAGACAAAAAAAGGCTAAGGGAATACATTAGCACCAAACCAGCACTGCAAGAAATGTTAAAAGGACTGCTGTAATTAGTAGAAGAAATAGGAAGGAAAATAGAACCACACTAAACAAAAATGGCAATAAATAAGTACATATCAATAATCACCTTAAATGTAAATGAATTGAATGCTCCAATAAAAAGACACAGAGTAGCAGATTGGATAAGAAAGCATGACCCATATATATGTTGTTTACAAGAGACCCACCTCACAACAAAAGACTCACATAGGCTGAAAGTGAAGGGATGGAAAAAAAATCTTCCAAGCAAACAGAAAGGAAAAAAAAGCTGGGGTAGCAATACTCATATCTGATAAAATAGATTTCAAAATGAAGGCCATAACTAGAGACAAAGAAGGTCACTACATAATATTGAAAGGATCTATCCAACAGGAAGATATAACCTTGGTAAACATATATGCACCCAATATAGGAGCACCAAAATATATTAAAAATCTTCTGGAGGACTTCAAAGGAGAAATCGACAGCAATACAATCATAGCAGGGGACTTCAACACCCCGCTGACATCACTGGATAGATCCTCTAGACAAAAAATTAACAAGGAAACAGAGACTCTAAATGAAGCACTAGACCAAATGGATTTAATAGATATTTACAGAGAATTACACCCCAAAACTAGAGAATTCACGTTCTTCTCAAGAGCACATGGGACATTCTCAAAGATAGACCACATGTTAGGACACAAACTAAGTCTCTACAAGTTCAAGAAGATTGAAATCATATCAAGCATCTTCTCAGATCACAGTGGCATGAAATTAGAAATCAATTGCAACAAGAACATGCAAAGACATTTGAACACATGGAGGCTAAATAGAATGTTATTAAACAATGAATGGGTTACCGAGGAGATCAAGGAAGAAATTAAAAACTTCCTGGAAACCAAGGAAAATGAACACACAACAACACAAAATCTATGGGATGCAGCGAAAGAAGTTCTGAGAGGGAAGTTCATGGCACTCCAGGCCTACCTCAAGAAACAAGAAAAATTTCTAATAGACTATCTAACCTCACAACCTAAAGAACTAGAAAAAAAAACAAAAAGTAAACCCCAGAGCAAGTAGAAGGAAGGAAACAGTAAAGATCAGAGCAGAAATAAATGACATAGAGACCAGAAAAACAATTCAAAGGATCAATGAAACAAAGAGCTGGTTTTTTGAAAAGATAAACAAGATTGATGGAACCTGAGCTAGACTCACCAAGAAACAAAGAGAGAGAACCCAAATACACAAAATCAGAAATGAAAGAGGAGAAGTAACAACTGACACCACAGAAATACAAAGGATCGTTAACAAATACTATGAGCGTTTATATAACAATAAATTCGACAATCTAAGCGAAATGGACAAATTTCTAGAAACACATAGCCTCCCAAAACTGGACCGGGAAGAGATAGAAAACTTGAACAGACCAATAACAACTAAGGAAATTGAAGGTGTAATCAAGACTCTCCCAGCAAACAAAAGCCCAGGCCTGGACGGATTCATGGGGGAGTTTTACCAAACATTCAAAGAAGAACTAACACCCATTCTTCTCAAACTATTTCAAAAAATTCAAGAAGAAGGAAGACTTCCAAACTCGTTTTATGAGGCCAGTATAATTTTAATTCCCAAACCAGAAAAAGACACTACAAAGAAAGAAAACTACAGGCCAATATCCCTGATGAACACAGATGCCAAAATCCTAAACAAAATACTAGCAAATCGGATCCAGCAATACATCAAAAAAATTATTCACCATGACCAAGTGGGATTCATCCCAGGGATGCAAGGCTGGTTCAATATTCGCAAATCAATAAATGTGATACACCACAGAAACAAAATGAAAGATAAAAACCACGTAATCATATCAATAGACGCTGAAAAAGCATTCGACAAAATCCAGCACCCATTTCTGATAAAAACACTCAGCAATTTGGGAATAGCGGGATCATATCTTGATATAATAAAGGCCATATATGAAAGACCTACAGCCAACATCATACTCAATGGGTAAAAACTAAAAACATTTCCCTTAAGAACAGGAACAAGACAGGGATGCCCACTTTCACCACTCTTATTTAACATAGTACTGGAAGCCTTAGCCACAGCAATCAGACGTGAAGAAAAAATAAAAGGAATCCAAATTGGAAAGGAGGAAGTGAAACTGTCATTATTCGCAGATGACATGTTATTATACATAGAAAACCCTAAAGACTCCATCAAAAATCTACTAGACTTAATAAATGAATTTGGCAAAGTAACAGGATACAAAATTAATGTCAAGAAATCGACGGCATTCTTATACACCAATGATGAACTCACAGAAAGAGAAACTAAAAAAATAATCCCATTTACCATCATGGCAAAAAAATCAAGATACCTAGGAATAAACTTAACCAAAGAAGTAAAGGACCTATTTGCAGAAAACTATAGGACATTGAAAAAAGAAATAGAGGAAGATATAAAAAAGTGGAAGCACATACCTTGTTCATGGATTGGACGAATTAACATCATTAAAATGTCCATATTACCCAAAGCAATCTATAGATTCAATGCAATCCCCATCAAAATACCAGTGACATATTTCACAGAACTAGAACAAATACTTGAAAAGTTCATATGGAACCAAAAAAGACCCCGAATAGCCACAGCAATCTTGAAAAAGAAGGACAAAGTAGGTGGGATCACAATACCGGATATCAGGTTATACTACAAAGCTACTGTAATCAAAACAGCCTGGTACTGGCACAAGAACAGGCATATAGACCAGTGGAACAGAACAGAGAATCCAGAAATTGACCCAAGACATTATGCTCAATTAATATTTGACAAAGGTGGCAAGAGCATACAATGGAGTAAAGACAGCCTCTTTAATAAATGGTGTTGGGAAAATTGGACAGCTACATGCAAAAAAATGAAACTAGACCATCAACTTACACCATACACAAGCATAAACTCAAAATGGATAAAAGACTTAAATGTGACTCGTGAATCCATAAAAATCCTGGAAGAAAATGTAGGCAACAAAATTTCGGACATCATACGCAGAAGAATCTTCACTGATACATCACCTAAGGCAACAGAAACAAAGGGAAAAATGAACACATGGGACTACATCAAACTCAAAAGCTTCTGCACAGCGAAAGAAACAACCATCAAAACTGAAAGGGAACCCACTGTATGGGAGAGCATAACTGCCAATGATACATCAGGTAAGGGGTTAATCTCCAAAATATATAGAGTGCTCATACAACTCAACAAAAGGAAGACAACCAAATTAAAAAATGGGCAGAGGAACTAAATAGACACCTCTCCAAACAGGACATACAAATGGCTGAGACATATGAAGAAATGCTCAACATCACTAATCATCAGAGAGATTCAAATTAAAACAACAATGAGGTATCACCTCACACCTGTCAGAATGGCCGCCATCAACAAATCATCAAACAACAAGTGTTGGCGAGGGTGTGGAGAAAAGGGGACTCTAGTACACTGCTGGTGGGAATGCAGACTGGTGCAGCCACTGTGGAAAACACTATGGTGTTACCTCAAAAAATTAAAAATTGAATTGCCATTTGACCCAGTGATCCCACTTCTAGGAATATACCCTAAGAAGCCTGAAACACCAATCAGAAAGAATACATGTACCCCCATGTTCATAGCAGCACTATTTACAATAGCTAAGATCTGGAAACAGCCCAAGTGTCCATCAGTGGATGAATGGATAAAAAAGCTGTGGTACATATACACAATGGAGTACTATGCAGCTGTAAGAAAGAAAGATCTCTTATCCTTTGAGACAACATGGAGGGACCTCGAGAGTATTATCCTAAGTGAAACAAGCCAAGCAGAGAAAGACAAATATCACATGATCTCACTTATTTGTGGAATATAATGAACATAACAGTCTGAGGAACAGGGTAGACCCAGAGATGTGGAAGTAGGGTACAGACTGACACCCCTCAGAAGAGGGGGTGGGGGGGAGGGAAGAGATAAACCACAGAACTTATGCGCATGTATGCATAACTGATGGACATGGACAACAAAGCTGGGGACGGGGTGGGGGGATGGGAAGGAGGGTGTCAATGGGGAAAAAAGGAGAAACATCTGTAACAAAAATAAATTAATAAAAATAAATAAATAAATAAAAATAAATAAATTAAAAAAATAAATAAAAATTTTTAAATTGATTTTTAGAGAGACAGGAAGGAAGAGGGAGAGAGAGATAGAAACATCGACAAGACAGAACATCGATTGACCGCCTCTTGCATGCCCCCCACTGGGGATCGGGCTCACAACCTGGGTATGTGCCCTGACCAGGAATTGAACTGGTGACTTCTTGATGCATGGATTGATGCTCAACCACTGAGCCACACCGGCCAGGCTATTCTGACTGATTTTTTAAATTCTTGCTATATTGCAGATGTGAATTGCCCTAGAAGGTTTTAACTCCCCAACATTTCTAGCCCAGCCTATGCACGGGCTAACTGTCAGCATTAGTCACATGCTCTTAGCTTAGCAACCACAGTGGGGGAAACCAGCATTCTCACTGACTCAGCAGAAAAGTGAGGTCTCTGTCCGGCCATCTGTGTCAAATGCCTTTACCCAATAGGGAGTGAAATCACAGTGAATGGGAAACCTTCCTGAGCAGAATAAAACTCTGGTCGCCATGAGCCACTGTGGGTGGGTTAGTGCTGTCCCATTATCTAAATGAGGAAAAGGGGGCACAGGGCGATGAGCTAACTTGCTTAGGTACCCAGCTGGTAATAAGAGGATTTAAACTGATTGGTCTTAGGCCAAGGCCTACATCCCTTGCATGCCCATTATGCCAGCTCCCCCACGTGTGCTGGGATGGGCGACGGCCCAGGATTCAGATGGAGGCAAACAGCTCGGGTTTGAGATCCACTTCTGATCACCATGAGCTCAAGTGTCCTCATCAGTAAAATGGGCAGTAATATTGCCAGTATCTACCTTAAGGTGAAGATGACATGAAATCATTCAAATCATACATTTAGCACAGGCCCTGGCACAAGGAAAGATCTAAATAAGAGCGACCTGCTATCATGAGTAACTGTCCATTGGATGAGTAAGCAAATGAGTGGTATCTGAGCTCTAACGTGGGGACTCTGGATGGTTCTTCTCACAGAGGAAAGGCCTGGGGTGGGGGAGGGGATGGGGAGGGCTGTGGGGCCTTGACAGTCTCTACTACCACTCAAAACACCTTCCTTGGATATTCCTCTCCTCTGAGCTGGGCAATGAATTTCTTAATTTTCTGTAGAGTGGAGATTAAAGCATGTTTAGAAAATGCTGTTAGTACTATTGACCTATAACTTAACTCTAAGCAAGCTTCCAGGCCTCCTCTCCCCTTCCATCCAGATGGCCCAAGCCCCTTCTACAAGGATTCTAGAACCACTGATGTCTCTCAAGCTCCATTGCCTGGGTTTGCAGTGGGTGCTGTCCCCATTTATGACCATGGGCGGGTAAAGAGCTCTGAAGATGCCAAGGGCCACAGTTAGCCTGGAGTTGATCCAAGGTCTCTTGGCACTGTGGAGTCAAGGAGTCCGGCTCCAGGTCTGGGTAGGGCTGGTTTGAGCAGGCATGAGTCAATACAGGGCAGGGGACAGGAACGGGACTGCACGCTGAGGTGTCTGACAGGCCTGGCCGGCCAGCAGGGCCCTATAATCCTTTTCCCAGATGTAATTATACTTGGCCCCCAAAAGTTTTAGAATTACTCCCGTGTCAAGTGAGCACACATGGTCCCAGGACGTCCTTCACTTTCTTTCCTGGAGCCGTGGCGGGGCCTTTAGCGTGCCTGGGCAGCGCAGGGATAGAGGCAGGGGGGAATTCCTCGGCCTCAGATCCATGGGAAGCGGTCTAGACGCTGAGAGTACAGATCAGGAGGAAAATGCAACAGCAGGGGGAGGGAGCTGGCTGCTTCTCCGAGGGCTAGATGTGTGGAAAGAAGGTGGGGAAATCTGACGGGGGTAGGGTCAGGGAGTGCAGAAGGAAATTAGGCAAACTTGCCCAACTCTACAGTGGCCCAGCTGAGTCTCTACGTGGCTGAGAGCGCCGGGCCCAGGGCCCAGGAGCCAGGCTGCAGGATGCAAAGATGTCAATATACAGGACATGGGATGTTGCCTCATTTCCCCCCACCCCCTGCCCTTCCCACTTCCCCTTACCTACCCCCACACAAGCCCTTAGAGAGCCACTGATTTAATCCTTGCTGGATGTCTGGGGACATTTGGATGCCTCTGGACACCCTAAGTGGTATTCTGCCATTCCTATATGTTCCTGGCCAAGTCATTTAGTGATAATAATTTAATTTTCATGGAATCGCAGAGTGCTCACGTCATGACGTCCCAGGATCCTACAACCATGTTCACTGTACACACATTATTTCATTCAATCCTAACAAGAACTCTGCAAGATACCGTTAGTGCATCCATTTTACAGATAGGAAAACTAAGGCTTAGAGAGGTATTGTTGTAAGGTATTGTTGTAAGGTGTCAGCGAGATAACCAGAGACGCACAGCCGAATTGTAAAGGAGCACTTTATTACACCGGCAGGCTGAAGGGGGGCTCTCCCCAAATCGACAGCCCCGAGCCTTCTTTGTTGCCCACTCATATAGACACAAACTACAGAGAGAAAAAAACTTACATTCTTGGTGCCGCTTTTGGCACCGTTAAGGAGGGGAACTGATAGAAGGGGGGCGAGAGCAGCTGTCAGAGGTTAGGGCAGCCATTAATCTCTTTTTTCTCATGGTTCCTCTGAGTTCCCAAGGCCATCATTAACCCCTATCTTTATAGTTTTCTTTGGGTTTCTCAAGGCCCTTATGTTTACAAAAAAGACACTGCCAGGGTGTGTACGTGCAGTAACTGAGGGTCAGAATGGAGTTATTACAGTATTAACTTCCCAAAGTCATATTGCTGAGTAATGGCAGAACTGGAACTCAAACTAGGGTCTGCTAAATGTCAAAGCTGGAGCTCTTCTATCATCCCAGGATGGAGACCAGAGGTTATCACTATCCTCACCGCAGAGAGGAGGAACCTGGCTCAGACAGGTCAAGTAAATCGCCAACAGTTGTATGTGTGGAATGTGGCGGAGCCGGGATACAAATCCATTTCTTTTACCACCAACCCAATATTTGCTCTGCCTGAGAGATGACCTCAGAGGTTCCCTCCAGATGAGATACTTTTTAATTCTGAGTTGAGACAGGGACGAATTGAAAGGAGAACGAGTGAAAATAAAGAAGTAGCGTGGCCCTGGCCGGTTTGGCTCAGTGGTTGGAGCGTCAGCCTGCGGTCCGGAGAGTCCCGGGTTCGGTTCCCGCCAAGGGTGCGTACCTCGGTTGCAGTTTGTCCCCGGCCCCTGGTGGGTCGTGCGGGAGGCAGCCACTCGATGTGTCCCTTTCACGTCGATGTTTCTCTCTCTCTCTCTCTTCCTCTCTCTCCCTCCCACTCTATCTGAACAAAAAGTGGAAAAAAATGTCCTCGGGTGAGGATAAAAAAACAAAAAAAACAAAAAGAAGTAGCGTGGTCTTACTCCCTAACTCAGGAAACCAGTGTAGCTGCCTCAGCCCTGCCCTTTCAGCTTCATCCCTTCCTTCGGGGAAGGAGAGGAAACGTCATTCAACAAACAGGTTTTTCAACCCTTGGAGCTTGGACTTCCTAGACCTCTCACTGACCCACCCAGCAGCTATTTCCCGGAGGTGTGTGTCCACAGTCACCCCCTACACAGTGACACCAGTCTCCTGACCCACCCACTCATCAGTGTGTTAGCAGTGAGAGTGGTCCCCAAGGAAGAGCATGAAACACATGTGGGCATAGTCATGTCCTTCCAAACTGGGACCCCACCACACCCTCTGGCCCCAAACCAGGAGGTGAGGTGTGGCTCCAGTCCCTGACCTGGCCCCGCCCAGAATCTCTGCAGGTGTGTCTGGGAGCCCTGAGGCAGAGATACTCCGGGGGAGGAGCTGCCTCCGCAGTGGGTCCCAGCCCAGCCTGGCAGAAAGCTCCCTCCTCTGCTCCTCCGCTATCCGCTATCCCCGGGAGACGGACATGGCCCAGAAGCATCCTGCCTGCGCCCAGGATCCCAGGCACGTCCAGCAGCTGCTGCTCTGTTCCCAGGAAGCCAAGAAGTTCGCCTACTGTCCCTACAGTCACTTCCCCGTGGGGGCCGCCCTCCTCACCAGGAACGGGAAGATCTTCTCCGGTAAGGGGAAGGCAGGGCGCCGGAGTCCCCCTCCGACAGCCCAGCCCCAGGGTGAGAGGAGGGTAAGCAGAGCCCAGCTCTGTCCCCTCCTGGCCAGCCTCCCCTACAATGCCAACTGCCCCTGCCCTGCCCACTGTCCCAGACTGTGGGGATGGAGCCGCTGCTCAAAGCTAGGGGCTTTCAGTTCTGGGAAGACTGGGAAGGCGGAGGAGGGAAGCTAAGGAAGTTGGAAGGGGAAGCCCTAAAGCCAGAGCCTCAGCAGTCCCGTGTGCTGGGAAGGATAAGGCTAGTACTTTCCTTTTTGTTGTTAATCCTCACCCCAGGATATTTTCTTCCATGGATTTTTAGAGAGCGTGAAAGAAAGGGGGGAGGGGGAGGGGGAAAGAGAGAGGGAAACATCGATGTGAGAGAGACACATTGATTGCTTACCTCCTGCATGCACCCCGACCCCAGTGCTGGGGATCAAACTTGCAACCGGGGTACATGCCCTTGACCAGGAATCGAACCTGCGACCCTTAGGTGCATGGGCTGACGCTCTAACAACCGAGCCACGTCAGCCATGGCAGGGCTAGTACCTTCTGAGCCCTTCTCTGTGTCCCACACCTGCTAAGGTTTCCACAAGTTATATCAGCAAGTCCTTACCTCCAACCCAGTGACCTAGGTGTCATGTCCATTTCTCAGTGAAGAAACTGAGGCCCAGAGAGGTGACATGACTTGTCCAAGGTCACACGGGGCTCGGGAGGTGGAACCCAGGCCTGAGGTACGCCAAACCCTGATTTCTTCCTGCCACCCACTGTGCTGGAGGAGGCTGGGGGGGGGGGGAAGCAGGTCTAGGTGGGGCGACTTGTTAATGGGGTGCAGAGGGTCGTGGAGGAAAGAAGCCAAGCAGGGTTTGAGTGACCAGCAATGAATGCCAGCCTGGGGAGGTGGGGACAGGAATCTGAGTTGGCATTAATCTTTCCCTAAGCTCTTTTCCTATGGTTTGTTGGTTTGATAGAAAAGCTTACTTGAGCCCTGGCCAGTTTGGCTCAGCGGTTAGAGCGTGGGCCTGTAGACCAGAGTCACTGGTTCGATTCGGGTCAAGGGCACGTACCTCGGTTGCGGTTTGGTCCCCGGCCCTGGTTGTCGGGGTCGTGCAGGAGGCAGCTAATCAATGTGTTTCTCTCACTTTGATGTTTCTCTCTCTCCTTCCCACTCTATCTGAAGATAAATGGAAAAATATCCTCAGGTGAGGATTTAAAGAAAAGAAAAGCTCACTTGAACAAAAATTCAAACATGTTTTTGCTAAACCAAGGGCATTCTCTTTCAGGACAGTGAGAAAGGTGGTGTGGAGGAGGCAGGGAAGCCATGTCCCCTCCACCCTCCCCGTCCCCACCATTCCTCAGAGGGCAGATGACAATCAGCACAGAGGGACAAGGGGGAAGGCCCAGCGCTGCTGCCTAGAGTCCCAGTCCCCCTCCCGCTCGGCAGCAGCCATGTACAGGACCAGAGGCCCATCCGTCCACTCATCCAATCAGCAACCCCAGCAGCCCTGTGAGCCACTCACCCGCTCCTGCTCGGCTCTGGGCCCCGCTGGGCCCACACCTCCCGTTCTGTAACGCCCCTTCTGGGCTCTCCTATGTTCTTTCTTGTCTTTTGAGGTCCTGCGTGGGTTTCATGCGTCACCTGGGTCGTAAGCATCTTTGAGCAGGAAAAGTAACCCTGAGTGAGTGCTAGTATGTGGAAGGACCGTGACTAATGTCTGTCTCACCCATACAACCCCTCAAGGCAGTTATTATAGCAACACTTTGCAGGGCAGCAAACGGAAGCACAGAGCTCGGATTCGAACCCAGAGGTGCCCTGACTCCCAAGTCTGCTCTACAGGGAATAAAGAATCTCTGAGTGTCGTGGAAATTCAGGCTGGCCGGGTGGCTCAGAGGAGTATTAAACATTAACCACTGCCTCAGAAAACATTTCGACACACACTGCCCCGTGGCACCAGGGCCTTGAACATGAAGTCAGCCAGTGATTCTTTCCAACGCTCCACAACCCCCCTTGCATCGATTCATTTATTCAACAAACATTTGCCAAGCACCAGTTATGTGCTAGGTAATGTGCCGGGTGCTGGGGACAGCACAGTGAGCAGAAATGGCATAATCCCTGCGCCCATGGAGGTCCTTTCCTCTTGTACAGGCTCAAAGTAGGAGCCACAACCAGTGATTGTCGGAGTGAATGAATGAAGGGAGCAGGAGCACAGACTATTTATTTATTTATTTTATCCTCACCCAAGGACATTTTTGCATTTATCCTCAGATGGAGAGGGAGGGAGAGAGGGAAGAAGAGAGAGAGAGAAACATCAGCGTGAGAGAGACACATTGAGTAGTTGCCACCCACACAACCCCAATCGGGGCTGGGGACGAACTGCAACCGAGGTACATACCCTTAGTGGGAACCGAACCTGGGTCTCTCTGGTCCGAGGGCCGACACTAACCACTGAGCCAAACTGGCCAGGGCGAGGGTAGACTATTTAAATTGCAGTGAAAGACCTGGTATCCCTAGAGAAAGGGCTGTGCCGTGGGAATTGAGGGAGGCCCCCTGCGATGTGCTGAAGTCTCTGGAATTAGAGGCTCCTGGATTTGAATCCTGGCACTTGTTTTCCAGCTGAGTGTCCTGGGCCAGACCCCTGACCTTTCTGAGTCTCAGCTTACGTTTGTACACGCGGGATCAGGATGCCCGCCTTTCAGGACGGCTGTGAACAGAGCTAGTTTGCCTGGCCGGTGGGGCGGCCAAGGTCTCCCTGACTGCTGGCACTCATGCTGCATCAGTCACCAACTGTGTTGACTCCCCTGGTTGTAAGGCTTTAAATGAACTAACGCCTGTAAAGTGACTGGCACAGTTTCTGGCCCACAGTAAGAATGTCACATGGAGGCCACTGCTACTATTAATGGTATGATGAAAATGATGACATGGTACCGCATGCGGGAGCAAACTGGGGAGACTTGGACAGCTCAGGTCAGCATAATACCTACGGCTGCCACTCACCTTCCTGTAATAATAATTTTAAAAAATTGATATGATGATGTGGAGGACTTTTGAAGGCCAAGTAGAGATATTGAGATTTGATGAGGTAGGACATAGGGAGTCAAGGAATGTTATTAAGAAGAGTAACATGAGCCCGGCCAGTGTGGCTCAGTGGATGGAACGTCCTCCCATGGACTGAGAGGTCCTGGTTCGATTCCTGGTCAGGGCACATGCCTGGCTTGTGGGCTCGATCCTCAGTAGGGGGCATGTAGGAGGCAGCCGATCGATGTTTCTCTCTCACATCGATGTTTCTATCTCTCTCTCCCTTCCTCTCTCTCTAAAAAACAAAGTCAATAAAAACATATTTAAAAAAGAAGAAATGTTAAAGAAGAGTAACATGGAACTGGTGTTTGAGGACAATTAGTCTGACAGGTACTCAGAGAGGGCTGGGGCACAGAAAGGAAGGTCAGGGGTCCATCAGGGCACATACAAGAATCAACCGAAGAATACATAAATAAGTGGAAAAACAAATCAATATTTCTGTGTGTGTGTGTCTGTCTGTCTGTCTCTTTCTTTCTCTCTCCCTTCCTCTCTCTCTAAAAAATAAAAATCAATTAATAGAATAGGTCCTCAGTTAAGGTTTGGTGAACACATAATGAATGGCTCAGACTAGAACAGTGCCAGGTAGAATGAAGAGGAAGGAAAGATCTGAGAGCTATTGTATGGGACAAATGAACCAGGCATGGGATGGGCCATGTTAGAAATAACAGAATGTGGTTCTAGGATTTCCAGCCATGTCAGCCAGAGGAATGATGCGTCACTGACTGACGTAGGAGGCTAAAGGCAGAGCTGGATTGTGCTGGGGACATGGTGGACAGGACCATCTGCAACGCTAATAGACACAATGGATTGAGCATTCATTAAGCCCTTGGCATGAAAGATCTATTATAATGTCATAGCCACCACTTGGACAATGACTGTCACACTCATTAGTCAGAACATTTCCATTGTAAATGACAGAAACCAACCAGAACTATAATGGGCAATGATAGACCTTGTCTCAGGGACAGCTGGATCGAGAACTCAAATGTCACCATGCCCTCTTTATCTTTCTGGGTGTCTGCTGGTTTCTTTCTCTAAATCTGCAGGTCTTCCAACAGGCAACAGGAAAACCTTTGCAGAGAACCTCTGATTTACATTCTTACAGCCTCAAAAGCAGTGAGGAAAGTAGTCTTCCCAACTAACCTGAAATGTAAAAAAAAACAGGGAAGGGCTGTGATTGATCCATCTCCAATCACATGCACATTCCAGAGCCAATCACTGTTGTCCAGATGGGGCGGTGTGATTGGGCTAGTGACTCACATATCTCTCCTCTAAGGGGGTTGGGGGGAGAGGTCTGTTACCATAAGAAGGAGTGTGGAGGTGTCGAGCAGACCAAACCAATAGCAAATGTACCACATTTTATAAACAAGATAACTGAGGCTGTTTTATCTGATTCCAAATGCCATGATCCTTCTGCAGCCCCTTGCTGCAGGGTGGATGTGCAGAAGGGGCCGATAGTTGTGCTAAGGGGAAGGGGACGCACAGAAGGCATTTCCCAGAGTCCCTGGATCTCCTTGTTAACATGGAAAGGGAGGGTATGGCAGTGAGACAGGGTGTGGAGAGGAGGGGACCTGGAACAACTGGAGGAAACCTGATGGGCATCGTGGGGTGAATTAGAGAGGACTAGGAGGCAGAGAGGGCACAGTAGAATTAAGACACTGAGTTTATACCTTTTTTTTTTTAACATTAAAAAAATTTTTCTTTCCTTTATTGATTTTAGAGAGAGAGGAAGGGAGAAGGAGAGAGAGATAGAAACATCAATGAGAGAGAACATCGACTGGCCGCCTCCTGCATGCCCCCCACTGGGGATTGGGCCCACAACCTGGGCATGTGCTCTGACCAGGAATCGAACCAGCGACATCTCAGTGCATGGGTCGATGCTCAACCACTGAGCCACACTGGCCGGGCTGAGTTTATAGCTTATAGTGGGACAAGTCTGCCCAGTTCTGTGACTCTCCAGCTGCACAAGACCAGCCTGTGGAGTTGCCACCCTCAGAGGCAGCTGCTGTCCCATCCAATTCAAAAGCAATTCTGGCTGCAAAGACAGCCCTGCTGTCATGATCTCGTGGTAATTATTTTCTCTCTATTACCCCGAGCCCTGGCCAGGGCCTTGCGCCCCTCGCAGGTGGGCCACCAGGATGGTAATTAATAACTACAACAGCTACCTTGTGGGATTGCTGTGGGAGAGAGGAGGAGTGCACCGGGAAGAGGGAGCTGCCGTGGGGAAAGAGGGTGAGGACACTCGGAGAAGTGTCAAGGCGGGGCCGAGGGGCTTTGGGCAGGGGGAATGGAGTCAGCCCGGCCTCCCACATGGCAGCGCTCAGCCAGTGTTCGGGAACGCCAGATCGGAGGTGGGGAGAGGACCATCCTGGAGGTCTGCTCTTTGGGGGCACCACCCAAGGGAAGGGGGTTCTCTTCTTCAGCTCATGCCCTTGGGACAGTGGTCTTTCCCTCCCATTCCTCCTCTCTCTAGAGGGACTTCAGCACTCTCTACGTGCCATCGTCATGTAGGGCAAAAGCCACTTCATTGGGTCATCTATAATGAATTCTGGGAGGAACGAACCACATAAAAAGAGACACTTAAGGATTAATCGCTGAATCCAGCTTGCCTTGGCTTAACCCTTTTTTTTTTTTCCTGTATTGATTTTTAGAGCGAGAGTAAGGGAGAGAGAGATAGAAACATTGATGAGAGAGAACATCGATTGGCTGCCTCTTGCATGTCCCCCACTGGGGATTGGACCTGGGCATGTGCCCTGACCAGGAATTGAACCAGTGATCTCTTGGTGCATGGGTCGACGCTCAACCACTGAGCCACACGGGCTAGACAACCCTTAAATCTGATCCTTCGTTTGTCTTCCCCCAGATCAGCCCCAGCCCTCCTGGCTCCCTCCCTAGGCTCCCTTTCCCCTCCTGACCTCTCTGTGGTGCTTTATATTGCTCCCTCTCCACAGTGGTCGACCTACTGCAGCCCCCGCCCCACCCACAGTATTTCCTGGTGAGTCAAAGCAGGCTTCCCTAACTGGCTTCTCCTTACAGCCCTGCCCACCTTCCACTCCTGGCTTCCCACTGTCCCCACCCCTGCAAACCCCAGGCTCATCCATTGGCCCTCTCCACTGTCACTCAAAAGGTGCTCTTTACAAAAGAGCTTCACTAACCCCCTACCCCTAACTCTATAGTTGAGCTAGAATATCCTTCCTACGTAAAACTGTGTGTTATATTTGTGGTGTGGAGGCAGGCAGAACATGGAGAGAGTGTAGTATTTCTTCGAGCACATGGACATGACATTTCTCTAGTGCGGTGATTTTCAAATGTGGTCCCAGAGCCCCACAGCCTCAGCACCTCCTGGGAACTGGTTAGAGATTCTAAATTCGTGGGCTCCAACCCAGACCTACTGAAAGGGAAGCTTGGGGTGGGGCTCAGAAATCTGTTTTGAGAAGTCCTTCAGCAGCTGCTGATGCCCAGTTGCTTGAGTGTGAGAACCCACGCTCTAATCTTCGCAGAGCGAGTGGGCACCGTGCTCGCTGGCACTGCTCTCTTCTCTGGGTGACTGGGTCCAAACCACCTCGTTGTTGGTGACCTTCTTTCCTCGCTGATGTCTTGATGATATTTGACCCCTGCCCTGCCTTAAGCATCAAACCACCTCAAAACATGGCCTCACTGGAATGCCACAGAGGAAAAGAACCGTCCTTTGTGTCTGATAGGCCAGGATGTGAGTCCTGGCTCCCTGCTACCAGCCTCAGGCTTTACCTTCTGTGAAATGGAGTTATAGTAGTATCTGCCTTACAGAGTTGTTAAAAGGATTAATGACATAATGCAGATAAAATGTTCCAGGGAGCGCCTGACAGATGCAGCAAGGTCAAAGGTCAGCAAAGGTGGGAGGGCCGGGAGTGAATGGGCCAGCAAAGGCATGGTTTTAAAGACAGTCATTTCAGCCCTGGCCAGTTTGGCTCAGTCGTTATAGCGTCAGTGCGCGGACAGAAGGGTCTCGGGTGCGATTCCCGGTCAAAGGCATTGGGTTGCAGGTATGCCTATCTCACATCGATGCTTCTCTCTCTCTCTCCCTCTTTCCCTTCCACTCTATCTGAAAATCAATGGGAAAATATCCTTGGGTGAGGATTAACAAAAAATCAGTAAATGAATAAAAAAGAAAGACAGTCATTTCAGGTGAGCATCAGGAACCTGGCTGGAAAAACTAGGTGGGGAGCAAGAGAAATTATTCATTGCATCTCCCAAGAAAAGCAATAAAAGACAAGAATAAAGGAAAGCAATTAGTAATAATAGCACCATCATCATAGTATTATCTGTTCAATCGTGTAATTGCGGATTCCGCACTTGGAGCCATCCCAGCCTCCCGTGCGTGTTTCAGAGTAAGCGAAGGCGAAAATAAAGCTGGTTTGCCCGGATAGGTCGTGGCCTGTTTTCCTGGCTTAAGGAAGCAGAACAAAATTGTCTGGCCCCTTTTTTTTTTGTCTTCTTCCTTAAAGCAAGACTTAAACTTGCTAGAGGCCCCAAATACAGTTATCCCTTTGGATCTCAGACATCCAGCACTGAAGTCGGAAATTCTACTCATTTGATAATAAGTAACTGAGAGCCTCACTGGTCTCGCTAGTCCAGGCCCTGGGCATACTGCAATGCACAACACAGACAAGCCCCTGACCACGGGAAGTTTACGCTATAATGGTGGAATTAGATAATAATGACATTTATTTCAGGGAAGTGTTAAGTGCTGTGAAAATTAAAGCGGGCCCTGGCCGGTTTGGCTCAGCGGTTAGAGCATCTACCTGCGGACCAGAGAGTCCCGGGTTCGGTTCCCGCTAAGGGCACGTGCCTCGGTTGCAGTTTGTCCCTGGCCCCGGTTGGGGTTGTGTGGGTGGCGACCACTTCACATCGATGTCTCTCTCTCTCTCTCTCTTCCTCCCTCTCTCCCTCCTGCTCTATCTGAAGATAAATGCAAAAATGTCCTCAGGTGAGGATTAAAAAAAAAGAAAATTAAACTGGGATAAATGGATTGAGAGGGTTGGAGGCAGTGGGGGGAGGATGCAATTTTAGATAGGCTGATCAAAGAAGGCTTCTCTGAGGAGGTGACATTTGAGCAGAGATGTGAGTAAGGAGAGCCATATGTATAGAGAGAAGAGAGTTCCAGGCAGTGGAATCAGCCAGTGCAAAGGCCCTGTGGCAGGAGAGTACTTGGCATCCTTGGGGAACAGCTGGAAAGCCAATGGGCCTGGAGAGAAAAGGAGATGAGGTCTAAGAGGTAGGCAGGTTGGCAGTAGATTATGTGGAACCTTATAATCATGGAAAAGATTTCAAAGTGCCTGAAAGACAGAAACAGGGTCACTGTCACACGTTGTCTAAAAGGAGCAGAAGCTCAGTGACATAGGCTTACCACCACCAAAGCCCTGACTTTGGCGCAGTTCATAGCAGCAGCTAGCAGCTGCTGAACACTTACTCTGAGGCAGACTTTATGCTAATTGCTTTACACGCATGATCTCAGCTCATTCTCATCAGAAGCCCGTGGGGAAGGCACTGTCGTTTTCATTTTATAAATGAGGACACTGAGTCTCAAGGAGGCTGAGTCTATTTCCCAAATTCTCAGAGCCAGTAGGGCACAAGGTCCCAGGGCAAAATGGAACCTAGAGGCTCTTTCTACACAGCTCTTTTTGAGCAGTGGGGTATGTGAGTATTCCCTTCTAAAATAATCTGCCTCTCTCCAACTGGCCCGTTACAATTTTCACACACAGCGAAGGAAGATTTCTCTATATGAGGGCATTCCAAGCATCCAATGCAGACACAGCAGTTGTCCTGAGAGACTGGACTCCTGCAATCTGGCTATTTGCTTCAACTGCGCATCTGCCAAACCCAAGATTTATGTGAATCTCATTTAACAGGGAAAGTGTCCCCGAGTCAGGCATGAGGCAGAGCTGGGAGGGTTGCTAGACAGGAAGTGGGAAGCAAGGCCGGCAGAGGTCTTAATTTGGGGAAGAAGTCAAATGCAGCAAGGTCAAAGGTCAGCAAAGGTGGGAGGCCAGGGTGTGTTTAAAAAAGTCATTTCTGGTGGGCATCAGGAACCTGGCGGGGGAAACTCGCTGGGGAACAAGAGAGACGTATTCATTTATTTACCTTTCACTGACCTAGCTGAGAGTCTGCGCGGTGTGGTACCAGTTATCCGGCTGCAGTAACGCACAGGTGAACATGAACAAATGCTGAGCCACAGCAGGCGTTCAGTCAGCGTTAGCCACTGCTTTCAGGGTTGCAGCTCCCTGATCCCTCCCTGTCCCACATCCCAGCTGTATGAACTGATTTCTATGTGGTTGCAAATGATAGAAATGCACTTAAACTCTTTTAGACAAAAGGAGGGTGTACTGGCTCCTCTAAACTGTGGGAAGACTTGGAATGTAGCTGGGCCTCAGGAGCAACTTACACCTGGCCAGACCTTTCTAGCCATCTTTCATCTCATCTCCCATCCATTCGTCGGAGTCTAAGCGTCCATTTCATTGTCTCCTCCATAACGAATGGGGACCAGGCCACCCGCAGGGCCCAGGCTCACACTCCTAGTTTCAGAGAGGTACTGAAGTTCCTGCACAGCGAAGAACTCGGATTGGCCCAGTGTGAGTCAGGTGCTCATCCTTAGACCAATAAAAGGGTCGTGTGAGAAAAGATGGCTGCTCCCATTTGAGCTACATGCTAAGGAATGAGGTGAGGCTCCTTCCCCAGGAAATAAAGGAGGAAGAGGTGTGAAATTGTCAAAATAATAGATGTTCACTGTAGTCTACTCTTTGGTGACCAGTATGCACACCTACTTTCTCCCCATAAGTAGAATTCCAAGTCTGTCTTCACCTAACACCTAACATTCCATACACAACTGTGAGTGAGCACCGCCCCCCACCCCCCCCACCCCCACTCCAGCAGGAGACTTGCAGCCAAGTACCCAGCCTGGGGGACAGGCTGTCTAGTGACAGCCATTCCTCTCCACCAGTTGGGCCTGCAGGCCCATGATCCTGAGAATCATGATAATGGTTTATGGGTTAAATGATTAATTTCACTCCTCCTAAGTTGTCAATGTAAATAATGAAGAGACGGAAAATTATATGAGGAGATGATGACCAAACAATTTGCAAATCTGATGAATACAGGCGGAAAAGGCTGCATAATCACAATGGAGACTCAGACTTAGAAAAAGGGAGAGCGACAGAGCAGGAGCAGACTAAGCCGATGACACACATACAGTGACTAGAACAGGATGGTTGCTTATTTCTCTCCCATCTAACAGCCCAGGGGTGGGCTGGAGGCCGGGGCATACGAATTGCTCTGCTCTGCAAGGTTGGTCAGGAGATCAGAGTCCTTCTGTCTTGTTGTCCTGCCATCCCTAGAGTGGTGTCTTAATCCACGTGTTCCAAACGGACACACATCATCATCACATCCATGTTTCTGCCCCCGGGGAAGGGAAAGATGAAGTGGGCAGCAAGCAGTATTCCCATAAATCATCATCCAGAAGTCACACCATTACTTCCACTTACATCCCATTGGCTCAAACTGCAGGACTCCATGAAGCCTCCAGGGAGGCTGGGAAATGCAGTCTCCAGCTGGGTAGCCATGTGCCCAGCTAAACTCCAGTGGAGTCTGTTGGGAAAATGAACACTGGGAACAGTCTTTGCCACCGGGTCCCCGGTGGCCCTCTGGGAGCTTCCTCCTTGACCATTATCATTCTTGGCCACATACCTGAAATGAGTGTTGGAGAGGATGTCCTCCTCGGGGGTACACAGCTCTCAGCTCACTTCTGAGGGTAGAGTTTGGGGGGCCAGGGGTTTCTTAGGGACTGAACAATCACAGGGTTTTGGAGACCAGACTTTCAGCTTCTTGGCTACCCAAGTCTATCAAAAACTTAGAAACCTGATTGGTTTCCTGCCACTTTCATACAGTAGTACCACACCCCACAATCCTTTCCAGGCATAGTTTTTAAGCCTGCCAAGTCTTTTTTTTTTTTTTACTAACTGGTTTTCCTGCCTGGCCCATCCCTACTGCCTCATTTTAGTGGTGATTACCTTGAGGCACCCAAAGCAGATGAGAATATGACCCTCTTGATCAGTCTTTGCCACAGGGCTCAGTTCCGTGGCCGCGTGGAGAAATCCTAGTGGTAGGTACACGGTCTGCCTGTCAGGTTAATGCAGGGTGAGGCTTTGCAAATACTCTGTCACAGAGTAGCAAGCGCAACAGCTTTGCACCTTGCTGTGTCTCAGTTCTTTCCAGCTGCCCAACTGCTAAGCCGAGGCCACACGGTTTAGATGTCTTTGTTAAAGCTGCATCTCGCTGTCAACATAAATTTCTGTATTAGGTATAGGTTAAGCTGCTGTCACAAAAATCCCAAAATACAGTGAGTCAAACATGACAGAAATCCCTTTTTCTCTCGCATAACAATTCAGAGTAGGCGGTTGGTCCAGGGCGACGAGGCAACTCAACTCTGCTCCCAGTTCCTCTGTCTTGTTGCTTTTCCATCCCTATGGCAGTGAACCATACAGTCAAAGGTGTCCCGCCCCATGCCAGCCTGTGGAGGGGGACAGGAAGTAAAGGGATAGCAATCTCTACAAAAAATTTCATCTGGACGTTTCCCACCTCCCTTTGGGCCACATCCCATGGGCCAAAACCTAGTCACATGGCAACACTATGCTACACGGGAGTGTGGGAAATAGAGTCTCTAGCTGCCTGGTTACAGGGTCCGCCATACTGGAAAGGGAGTCATTTGTGTTACTTAAAGGAAGAAGGAGGAAGTGAATGCTGGAGAACAACATCTATGCCTCAAGGAGAAAGCAGGCTACGAAGAGCGATGCGTCCTGATGGTCAAGGAAAGCCCAGATTCTGTGCCATTTGCTCGTGGTCTCACCTCCTTGAAAATGGAGATTTCTTCATCAGCCAAGCGGTTTTGTCCATTGTCCCCCAGGGACACCCTTGAGAGGGGCACTGGGAGGATTCCCTGAACGTGGGCTGTGCCACCTTAGTGCCCCACCTCCACTGGAGAACTGGGGATTGCCTGAAGGCTTGTGCAATCACAGACACCTTTTGCAAAGCCAGTGTTTTGTTTGTTAGTTTGTTGATTTTGACAGTTTGTTTTGCAACTCACACAGAGAAGTTGGCTAAACCCTGACAGCTGGTAACCAGCATCAACAATTTTGCAATGGCCCAGTCTTTGAATAATGAACCCCCATCCCCCACTCGCATGACCCCACCCCCGTGGCTTCGGTCTCTTAGATCCAGGGCTGGGGGCTATGCTCACCTTCTTAAGCCTCAGCATCTCCCTTGGCCCTGACCTCTGCTGGAGAGATGAGGCTAGGTTGGTCTGCCCTGTTATCCTGCCCCTGCTCCTAGGCTGTGCTTCAAGACGGGGACATTGGTAAGTGATGAGAGCAGGAGGTTCATGGGAAACCACTGGAGCAGTGGGTCACAGAGTCTCCCAATGGTTTGAGTCAAATTGTCCTCTTCTTCTCCCCACCTTGTTCAGAGCAACTGGTCCCTCCCTCACCGGAATGGGGAACGCCTCTTACTCAGTACATGCAACAGAAAGTGATTCTGCTGGAAATACCACTGGGCTCTCCTCTCTTCTCAGGGTGCAACGTAGAAAACGCCTGCTACCCACTGGGCATCTGTGCTGAACGGACCGCTATCCAGAAGGCCGTCTCAGAAGGGTACAAAGATTTCAGGGCAATTGCTATTGCTAGGTGAGTGGGGAAGCTGGGACATAGCCATTTTCATTCATTCATCTAGTCAGCTAATATTCACTGTGCACCTGCTATTCATCCCTTCATTCATCTAACATATGTTTATTCTACACTTCCTATGTGCCAGGCACTGTAGAGGACTCTGGGTTGAGTGCTGAGGATAAGAAGATAAATAAGAAAGGGTTCTGCCCTCAGAGAGCCTACAGAGCAGATATATAACCAAGGCAGCTCTAAGACAAGGGCAGGTGTCATAATAGCACAAAGCACAACAGAATCATTTCGAAATGTCATAGAAAAGCAGCATAGAAACCTAAAGCTGGAGGGACCTAAAATTACCTGGCCACCTAGACTCCCTCGTCACTACCCCCATGTCACAGCTGAAGAAACTGAGGTCTAGAGAGCTTGAACAACTTTCCTGGGAGTTAGTGGCAGAGCCAGGACAAAACCAGATCTCTAGGGTGTCACCCCAGGGCTCATTCCACTGCACCATGCTGTGTCAGGAGGTCAGACACTCTTCCCTGCTCTCCTTGAGTTGACACTGGGATTCGTCACTGTGCAAGTTGACTCCTGCACTTGCCAACACTCACCTCTAGGGGTCAAGAACCAGGACACAAAACAAGCTGGTGAGATGACAGCCAGGTATTCCTGGGTTATGATTCCAATTAACCCGATTCCAGCCCAGAGCTAACAAGAGCACTAATCAACACCCTCTATTGCCCTAAACGTAAACGTCCAAGTCCCCACACTCATGCCCTCAAAGGGAGCTCGCTGAGTTCTTGTCAGCCCTGGACCCAGACTCAGTGGCTTTGGGATTAGAGCATATGAATGGGCTCGTTTACGAATTTGGACCCCATTCGGCTTCTCATTTAATGGCAAACGGCTCATGTGTGGACCTCTGCATTGCCTGTGAGAGAGAGTTTTCTTAGCAAATGAATGGTGCCGAGAACATGACACGGGAAAGAGACTGCATGGCTAGCCAAATGGGGCTCTTTCAGGACATCTGGCTGCATGGGTGGTCATGCAGTAGGAGTGAATTCTCTCTCCATCGTGGTGAAGCTGCAGGACCTTTCTGGCAGAAACATAAGGACCTGGAGCAAGGACAATGGGGGGCGTAGGACAGAAACAAGTCCCCATGTCTTTGATAAGATCCTAAACTTGGCCTCAGTCTGGCCCCGAGGTGGACCAGGTTGCTGAAGGTTTTTCCCTGAGTAACGGGAGCCACTTATGGAGAAGGGCCCCAACTTCCCAGAGCCCTGCCTGTGCCCGAGGTCTCTCCTGGCTTCCCACAACTTTGGGAGGAATAAATGAGGCTGTGCTGGGAACATTTTGTGCGGATGAACAGAGATCAGGATGTGAATTATACTTTATAGAAAAATAAAATAAACGAGGATGGAAAATAACTCCATTTCAAGGCTGATCCAAGAAAATAATGATATTCTGGGGGAAAAGAGGCCAAAGTCAACAAAAGGTTAATGGCACAGTAGCCCTGCTCTGTTTAGAATACTTCCGGTGAAAGGTGTTTTCTCTTGGTCATGATCTACTTTTAAACATGAGTGGGTATTGCTAGCGACGATTAGCAAATACCCTTATTTATAGAAAACCTGCATTTTTCCAGCACCCAGCTGTTCTACTCTGGATATGCAGCCTGCACCAGCATCCCTGAGCCAGAAATACAGTCATTATTGCATTAATGATTTGTTAAATTGAGAGCATGGATTTAGAGGATGAATGGAAAGTGCCAGCTCCCTTGTTAACATTGACAACTGTGAGCCCTCTAAGAGAGCCCCTTAGAGATCTATAAAATAGAGAGTGCAGAGCCCAGAATGGGATTTTGCTAATGGGGAGATAAGTCTGTCCCACTGGTGTCCCAGCTGTAGTCATCAAATTCAATACGTTTCCAGCCTGTCGAGCCTGATAAGCCTGGCCTCAGTGTGTGACCAAGATCAGCCAAACCACAGGAAACCCTCGATACCCAGCACAGGCAGGAGAGGGAGAGAGAGTTTGGAAAAGCATGGAATGTTCCGAGGCACCCAGCCCGTTCTGGGATGCCTGTTCTTTCAAGCTTTTAATTCTTACTCTTAGCGGAATGTTGAATAATGGTTAAAAGTCCAGGCTTGGCACTATTGAGACCTGGTCTCAAATCTGGCTCCCCTATCAACCTCAGGCACGTTGCTTCAACAATCTGAGCCCAGTTTTGCATCCATACAGTGGAGGAGAATAACACCTACCCATTGGGCTGTTGTGAAGACTTAGGAAATGACTTCTGTAAAGTTCCTGGCACGGAGTGTGCAATAAATTAAAACTATCGCTTTAACATTATCATTATTCCTCCTGCAAGGTACAAAACTACCAAAGGCAGAGTCCACAGATCCTGGGTTCAAATCCTGGTTCTGCCACTTACCAGCTCTGTGACTTTGGGCAGGTCATGTCACCTTTCATGATCTGTAACACGTGGGTAATAAAAGTACTGACATAGCACCTATATTCTAAGGTTATTAGGGGATTCAATGAGTTAACATACATAAGGTCCTCAGCACAGAGAACTGTGATGTTAAGTGTGAGCCATTATTATTATCAGATTGTCTCCCAGTTCTCAGAGGTGTGCTGCCTGGATGCACCATCTTGTGACTTTTGAACCCTAGGTCCAATCCAACTTCCCAGTGGATTTCATATTTTCCCCACCCCCTTGAAAACCCTAATGCAGGTCACCTTGCCCAGAGACATCACAGAGCTGTGGGTCTAGAAGAGCAAGGATGACAGTGGCTGCTGGCTTAGCCTCCTGGGCTCCAGCAGGCTTGGAGCTTCCTGCAGTTAAACCCGCTTTCTTTAAGCACCATCCTTTGTCCTGTTCAGAGCTGGAGGACCGCCTGGAGGTGCCCTAATTCTGAGAGACAACCCCTTGGCTGTAAACTCCTCCAGATGTTCTCAAATGCAAGGAGCCCAGTTTTCTCTTTGACTCACATGCATTTTATTTTTTCATGCCTCCGGGCCTTGGCACATACTATTACCTTTGCCTGCAACACAGAAAAAAACAGGGCTTCACAATAGCGCCTCTGTTACTTCATCACACTGGACCTGTTTCCTTGCAGGTAAAATGGTCATTCTGACACTCGGGTTGTACCGAGAATTAAATGAAATAACGTATCCAGAGCATAGTTGGTGCTCATTAATGGTGAATTATGACCTCTACACTTCCTCCAAAGATCGGGCCAAATGCCACCTCCTCCATAAAATATTCTCTCTCACTCCGTAGGCAGAGATCGTCTCCCTGTTACCATGCATGCTTCCTGCATTTTGCTTAAAATGACAGTTTTCTATGCCACCTACTGAGCTGAGCAATCTCTTAAAGGCCAGAGACAAATTTCCCTTAAACCTTGTGTCCCTAGGGTGTGGGTGACAGGAAGTGCTCCCTAAACGCTTATTAAATATACTAATGAAAATAACGGTCCTGCCTGTGGCCTTGCCTTTGCACGTATGGGAAGCTGCCAAGCACTGTTTCTCAGCCTCCAGGACACTGCACATCTGTGAGTCAGGAACTGCCCAGCAGGGTTTGACTTCATCTGAAGGGGCCCGAATCTCAGCAGTTGTCCTCATGTCTCAGGAAAAACTGAGCCACGTTTGATTTTCTATTTCCCCAGTGACTTGCAAGATGATTTCATCTCACCATGTGGGGCCTGCAGGCAAGTCATGAGAGAGGTAAGCGGTTCTCTTTCTTTCTGGCTGGACGCCTCCTGCTTTCCCCAGGCTGTGGGAGCGCAGCCAAGCTGCCAGAAGGCTGTCTTGTCTGCTCGGTTGGCTGACTTCAAAGGCCTTCCTGAGCTTGCATGAATCACTGGAAATGATTCTCTCATTCAACAGAGACTGAGTGAGTGTCTTCTCACCCTGGGGACACAGCCGTGAAAAGACAGGCCAGGCCCTGTCCTCACAGAGTTTACAGTCCAATGCAGGAGACAACAATAAACAAGGAGCAAACACTGCCCTGGCCGTTTGGCTCAGCGGTTAGAGCGTCGGCCCTCGGAGCACAGAGTCACGGGTTCGATTCCGGTCAAGGGCACGTACCTCGGTTGCGGTTCGGTCCCTGGCCCTGGTCTGTGTTGTGCGGAGGCAACCGATTGATGTGTCTCTCTCACATCGATGTTCTTCTTTCTCCCTCTCCATCCCTCCGTCCTTCCCACTCTATCTGAAGATAAATGGAAAAATATCCTCAGGTGAGGATTTAAAAAAACAACAAAAAAGGAGCGAAATAAATAAATGGTAGAATTTCTGAGAGTGAGGAGGGCTACGGAGAAAAGAATGCAGAAGGAGTCATGAGTGACAGAAGGGGCAGCAGGTAATACTCTAGATCAGGGTCAGAGGTCAGCAAACAGCAGCCCATGGGCAAATCCAGGCTGAAGCTGTTTATCATAAATGAAGTTTTATTGGCACGCAGCCTTGCCCATTCATTCACATATTGCTTGTGGCTGCTTTGGCCGACCACGACCACAGCAGAGATGAGTCATTACACCATAGACCTCATGGCCTGCAAGGCCGAAAATATTTACTATTTGGCTATTTGTGGAAAAAAGTTTGCCAACCTCTGCTTTAGGTGGCCAGGAAGGGCCTCTCTTTGTGACATTTGAGCAGGGATACAAATAATGAGAAAAGACAAAGCAGACAGAGGTCTAGAGAAGGAGATTTCCAGGAGGAGGAGCAGCAAGTTTCATGCCCGTACACTTAGTGAGTCTGACAAGTCACGAGAAGGTCAAGGAGGCCAGAACACTGAGCGAGGGGGAAGTGAGCCATAGCACGTGAAGTCCGAGATGGACAGGGCCAGATCACATAGGGCCTTGTAGGCCATGGGAAGGAGGGTATATTTTATTACAAGAATAAAGGGAACCGAAATGTACACTTGAAAATGGTTAAAGTGATAAATCTTATGTATATGTTAGGACATTAAAACAAAAGTTGGTAAAAAGAATAAAGGGAATTCACTGGATGGTTTTAAGAAAGGCCTTAAGGGATCCGAGGTACTTTTTAGAAAGATCGTCTTGAAGGAAGGCCTGAATTTCCTCAACTCTAAAAATAAAGGGGTGAATTCCATGGTGGGCTCTTAATCTGGGCTCGGTGGAAGTTTTTGATGTGTATCTGTGCATTTGGGGGAGAGGGATGTCAGTAGCTTCCGTGGACTCTGAAAGAGATCTGTGTCCTCCTGGGTCCCCAAAGGTTAAAGCCCCCCATTTCAAGAACCCGCAGACCCCTGAGCTCTGATGTGACATCAGCTGCCCCTCTAAACGCAGCATCTGATTTAATCCCCACCCTCAGCCTAGGAGGGAGAGTGGGTTGTTCTCCTGTTTCTCGGAGAAGTGAAATGACTGGCCGAAGGAGCAGCGGGTCGGTGGGGAGCTGGCAGTCACCGCCAGCGCAGACCTCCTGCAAAGCCCGCTCCTCAGGCTGACTCCTGCCTTCGCGGTTCTATAACGGGACAAATTCGTTGCAGCCCTGGAGGAGACAACCTGGGGCTCTGCGGAATAGGAGCTTCCACCAGGCCTTTGGCTATGGAGGCTGTTTAAGTTTGGGGGAGATGGGGTTACTTCAGTTTTGCTTTTTTGCCAGGACTACAAAACAGACACCATTAGGAGAACCCAGTTCCCAAATCCAGGTGAAGAATGCCGCCATGAAGGCAGCGATTTCACAAGGTGGACCTCATCTCACCTTAGCGGGGCAGGAATGGCTGCCCAGTGCCACGGCCAGTCCACGGCCAGATAAGGAAACCACAGCAGGACGTCCGTGCCCTGGCTCCCGAGGCCTGACTCGATCCCCTTGCTCCTTGTTGTTTTCTCCGAACAGATTAGAGGTTGACAAACAAGAGAAGGCAAATGAAAAGGCTGAAGGCGGGAGGGGCAAAACTGAAAGCAAAAGGCTAATGATAAGAGAGGAAGCTTGGGGGCCAGGGACCCGGCACTGAACCTCATTCGGCTTTCATCCGTACCCTCGGGCCGAGCCTGCCAGCACATTCATCTCATTTATTTATTTTTTTAAATCCTCACCCAAGCATATTTTTCCATTTATGTTCAGACAGAGTGGGGGAGAGAGAGAGAGAGAGAGAGAGAGAGAGAGAGAGAGAGAGAGAGAGGAACATCAATGTGAGAGAGACACATGGATTGGTTGCTTCCCATATGACCCGGGCCAGGGCCAGGGATCAAACCTGCAAGCCAAGTACGTGCCCTTGACCGGAATCAAACTCACAACACTTTGGTCCGCGGGCCGATGCTCTAACCGCTGAGCCAAACCGGCCAGGGTGAGCACATTCATTTTAAAAAGCCAAAAGACCGATTGTGCCTGGGAATAGCTTGGAGATTCAGACAGAGCGTGGAAACAGCAAGCCACAAACCTGAGCATTTGTGAGCAACTGCCAGCAATCAATAGGAATGGCTTCCAATAACTGAGCGTTTACCATGCGCCAGGTACTGCGTGCGTGTGGGCACTTTCCACCATCACCCGGATCTGTAATTCTCACAACACCTGGCCAGGTAGAGCCTTGGTCTGTGGACTCCAGCTCCAGGACTCTCCATTATGCCACAGCCGATTTCGCTCTCCACCTGGCTTCCTGCCTAGTACCCTCTGCCTGCAAACTATTTCACAGAATAAGATACTGAGACCCAAAGAAGTTCGTCATTTGCCCAAGGTCACACAGCAAGCGAGTGGTAGCTCCTGATAGCGTAGGAGAAAGCTGTGGAGACAGATTTGGGTGAAAAGTCTGCTTTGCTGACATTGGCCTCTAAGCGTCAGTATTCTTATCAGTAAAATGGAGATGACAAGAGCACCTAAAGACGATGCCATATCTGTGTGTAAGGAGGCCCGCGGGCAACTTCTCCTGGTTGAGGAGTAAACGAGATGCTATCAGGAAGGGAAGCAAGTACTGGTTGTTTTTTGTCATAGCAGGAGGATGCTGCCCCAGGGGTCAGATATTGTTCTTATAAAGCCCTGGGTGAGTCCGTAATTACATGTATTGCTCATTAACATGCTAAGTGCGTGCTCGCTGCTTACCACGCCGTCTTTCATTGGCTCCTCCCTCAAGCTCTATGAGCCAGGTGCCATTGTCATTCCCGTTTTACAGATGAGAAAACTGAGGCACAGAGAGGACCATTAGAAAGGAAGAGGTAGAGCCAGACTCAAACCCAGGTCTATCCTAACCCCTCGGTCACCCTGCCTCCCTCACGCTACCTTTGTCTCTTTTGCAGTTTGGCACCAACTGGACTGTCTACATGACCAAGCCAGATGGCACCTATATTGCCAGGACAGTCCAGGAGCTACTGCCTGCCTCCTTTGGGCCCGAGGACTTACAGAAGATGCAGTGAAAGATGGAGAATGCCTACCACCTGGGAGAGCCTGGGTTCCCACAGCGCTCAAGGGGACACCGTCTGGAGAACTTCATGAAAACGTTCTCACAGACCTGGGACACCTGCCCAGTGGGCCCCAAGCCCACAGGGGCTGGGCAGAGATGACTTTTCCAAGTGACACTCAAGCACTGCAGTCTTCTACTGAAGTGACAGAGGGTCTCACTCCAGCCTGGGCACCAGCTCCCCCTGTAACCCACCTGTCCTCCCCAGACAAGAGTACCTCATTCCTTCCTTTCCTTCCTGCGGGCCCTCTCTAAAATCCCAGCCAAGTCTGGGTGGCTTCCCCATTAGCCTTCCTGAGGTTCTAGCCTGTTCTGAGCGACTTTTCTCATTATAAACATCACCGCACATCCTGACTCGGGAGAGCGCATTTTTCTCTGTCATTGCTCACAGAGGGACAGGGACAGGGTGATCTGTCTCTATGGAAAACCTGGGTGCTTTCTGCTGGGAGAGGAAATGGGCCCCTTGGCACTCTGCACCCTCAGTGTGGAGAGATGAAGTTCTTAGGCTCGTTGCCCCGTGTTCTCCAGATCCCCCCCCCCCCCCTGCCCCGGGGCTGGATCTAACTGTCTGTCTGTCCATCGTAGCAATTTCTAGTGTCTGTTTTGGGCTCCTCCTTCTTGCAGATGAGGGGCTGGGCTTCAGTGAGGTTAAGGAACTTGCTCTAGGACCATGGCAACGTTCAGAGCGGAATCCAGGTCCTGAAACTCCCACTATGATCTAGAAACAGTGTGTGCTCTTTGCCGGTCACTGTGCTCCAGTGTTTAACACACGAACCCATTTGGTCCTTACTTATCAAGTTCGGAGTATTGCCCTCCGTTTACCAATGAACAAAGTGAGGCTCAGAGAGGTTGAGTCATTTGCCCAAAGTTGCACAGCTCATGTGTGGCAGGCTGGAATTTGAACCAGGTCTAATTCCAGGTGTTTTTTCCACTCTCCCACAGCTGATGTCTGGCTGCCTTTATTTACCTGCCATATCATTTATATGACAAATATTGCAGAGAAAGATATATAAGAAACAGTCTCTGTTCCTCGAGGAACTTGCCATATGACAGGGAGAGAAAGGTGTAAACAGATCTACGGCACAAAATACTATGATCCGGGCGGGTCCCAAATGCAAGGTGGGTACTGTAGGGGCCATGCCACCTTCTAGGCTGTGAGGAGGGCCAGGGAGGGGACTGTCTGTTCCATTGGTGCATTGGTTGCAACACACACACACACACACACACACACACACAAAACACACACAATTAGGAAGGTGAGGACTGAATAAGGGACAGAGCCAGGCTGGCCTGCTAAAGGGGCACAGGTCTGGGGGTCCTCCCTGGACGAGTTGGCCTTGGGGTCAGCCTGGGTACTAGGGTAAGAATAGAGCACAGGCGTCCTCTTTCCTAGGCAAGCAAGTTGCTGGGAGCACAGGAAAGGTTGCCCTCCCTGGGCGCCCAGCTACTCTGATCCAGCGTATCTACGCATGTGTCTGGGAAGACTGGCTTCTCCACAGCACACCCCGGCCTACCTGCCGCCACCTGACACGATGAAAACTCCACTCCGCCTTTCTTTAGACATGGCTGTCGGGGTCTTAGCATAGTCTTCTGGGTGGTCTTAACATAGGGGGTGGAGAAGGAGAACAAGAGAATGCTGGAACGAAAGAGGCCAAGATGTTAGCATCAGTTAAAATTCTGCTCCATGGGAATCTAGATTAGTGATTTTTTTTTTCTTTGTGCATATCTGTATCTTTTAACTGTAACGTTTTTGCATTTAATAAGAAAAAAAATGCTATTCCATAATGGTTAAAGATTTCAACTTTGGAGCTGGACAGCCTCCACACTGTGTGGCTTTGGGCGAGTTATTTCATTGCTCTGAGACCCAATATTATCATCTCTAAAATGGAGATGACAGGATCCACCCCTGTGCGATTGAACGGAATAACGCACTACAAAGAGCCCAGTGTTGGGCCTTCAGGAAGCTCTTGATACATGTCAGCTGCTAAGGGTGACAAATTTTGGTCCTTTGAACATGGATTTGATTTTTGCAGACAGGTGACAGTCTTATAGAGCCAATCCACTTATTAATTTACAAATGATTTATTGAGTGCCTACTGCTCTGATGCTGGGGCCAGACGGTGTGGGTGCAGCGATGACGGGACAGATAGAGCCCCTGCCCTCCAGGGCTCTCAATCAGTCTACCTGTGGAAAATGCCATCTAAATGATTCTAGTACTTCATGACAAGTGTCACCCAAGGGGAAGGACATGCTCTGGGAACACGTAGCAGGAGGAGAGGAACTTGCCTAAGAAGGGGCAAGGCAGCCCTGGGGAGGGGATGTTCCCGCCAGGGCATGAGAAGCGTCATCCATTAGGGAACAGGGCTTGGGGAGGGGCAGAGAATGAGGACGGCCCAGTGTTCTTACCTACTTCTTGGAAACAGACTGCGGAAGGCAATTCAAAGGAGCGGATTCCAGAAATTATTTGAATAATGTCCACTTGGAAGAACAGCACTCCTTCGACTGGCGAGAGGCTGGGATGTTTGTTTAAAATACACACACGTTCATTCTGCAGTCCCGTGCTCGGAGGGCCTGCGATGTCCGAGCAGCGCGCTCCACTGTTCAGAACTGTCTGGTTGTTGGGATCCCACAGCTGAGTCCCAGATTCCCGAGGAAATAAATAGAAACACGCGCATGTCTGCTGCTCTTGCCAGCTGCTGCTAATTGCTTATGTAAACGACAAGATTCTTGAGGATCTCCTTTTGGCAGGGAGGAGGGCACAACTCTGACAGATACTAGGGGTACTTCGGGTGCCTGTATCAGAAATGAAGCCAGAAAATGCTGTTCAAGAATGAGTCAAGGAATAGCCCGATAAGCCTCCCACACACATAATATTTTGCATATGATTATATGAGCACAGAGACAGGCATGAAAAGAACACCTAGTCTGTTCGTTTTTGAGGGGTATGGGAAGGGGAAGTTAAGGTGAGGGGGGATGAAAAACTCTACGAACAGAAAAAAAAAATGGCATAATGACGCATTAGTTATCTATTGCCATAGAACAATTTATGCCAAAATGTTGCAGCTTGGGACAACAGAAATGTATTATCTCACAGTTTCTGCAGGTCAGGGATCTGGGCAGAGCTGGGTCCTCTGGCTCAAGATCTCATACAAGGCTACAGGTAAGGTATCAGCTGGTGCTGCTGTTCATCCGAGGGCTCGACTGGGGAAGGATCCACTTCAAAGCTCATTTGCGTGGTTGTTGGCGGGATTTAGTTCCCGCGGGCTGTTGCTCTGACTATTCAGTTCCTGGCTACGTGGGCCTCTCCATAGGGCAATCTACCACCTAGCAGCTGGCTTTCTGATCAAGAAGCAAGCAGGAGAGCGAGACAGGGTGAGCAAGACAGAAGCCAGAATCTTTCTGTCACCTAACCACAAAGGTGACAGCCCATCACTTTTGCCAAATTCTGTTCCTTAGCAGCAAGTCTTTAAGGTCCAGGCCCCAGTCAAGGGGAGGAGACTGCGCAAAGGCATGAAACCAGGGGCTGGGCACTCTCAGGATGTAAAAATCGAAAGTGCACATGGACAAGGAAAAGCAAAGAAAACAGAAAAGCAGGTAAGGGTGGCAGGAGGGCTGGAGGAAGCAGGCCTGGTCAGCCCTGTTGAGTTGACCTTATTCCAAAGGGCAGCCCTCCGTCTAGGGCAGCGGGGGTGACGTGGTCAGCTTTGTGCTTTAAATAGCTCAGGCTGCCAAATCAAGAGCTGTTCAAGATCTGAAGGAAACCATAGGGAAAAAAAAAGCTGAAAGAGTCAAATATTTTTGTCTCTGAGCTTCGAAGGAGTTAGAAAAGGAGATCATTGCTTTTCTTTTTCTTTTTGTTATATGTTTTTATTGATTTTTTTAGAGAGAGAGGAAGGGAGAGAGAGATAGAAACATCAATCAGCTGTCTCCTGCATGCCCCCCATTGGGGATCGAGTCTGCAACCCGAGTATGTGCCCTGACCAGGAATCAAACCGGAACCTCTCAGTCCATGGGAGGACACTCAATCCACTGAGCCACACTGGCCCGGCAGAGATCATTGCTTTTCATGAGGACCTTATCTATCGATATATATAGTTAGTGTTTTTAAACCAGTGTATACATATTACTTTTATTTAAAGGACTTTTTAATTTTGAAAAACAAAAAGGGACTTAAAAAAAAAAGAAGTAATAGAAAGGATATTCATTTATCAATAACATAGTACAAATTCAAGAGCTCGAACACGGTGGGTGCTTCTGTTGAGGGTAGGGGGTGAGCTATTCAGCATTGCTAAGGTTTTCCTCTGGCTCCTCCTGGCTCACTGCTGGGAAGGAGTGGGTCATGTGAGTGCGAGTTCAGAAGGCTAGCCCAGCCCCTTTCTCTCCTCCTCAGGACTGAGCCTGCCCACTGAAGGCTTGTACTCCCCGATGACTCTCAAACAAGGGCTGGGGATCCAGGAGGCCCTGTGCTGGGAGCTGGGGGAATCAAAGGTTTAAAAATCCCAATTCCCCGCCCTGGCAGGTTTGGCTCAGCAGTTAGAGCGTCGGCCTGCGGTCCAGAGAGACCCGGGTTTGGTTCCCTCTAAGGGCACGTGCCTCGGTTGCAATTTGTCCCTGGCCCTGGTTGGTCGTGCAGGAGGCAGCCACTCGATGTGTCCCTTTCACGTCGATGTTTCTCTCTCTCTCTCTCTCTCTCTCTCTCTCTCTCCTTCCTCCCACTCTATCTGAACAAAAAATGGAAAAAATGTCCTCAAGTGAGGATAAAAAATAAAAATCACAATTCCCGTCCTAAAGAACTCACAGTTTAGAGAGAGAGACAGAGAAGGAACACCTAGCCCAATCTAGGAAAGGTCAAAGAAGGCTTCCTGGAGGAAATGACCTCAAGTAAGAATAGGGATTCTTTTAAAAGTAAATCACGACAGGGGGATTAGGCCCTGGCCAGGTTGCACAGTTGGTTGGGATGTCATCCTGTACTTGATTCCTGGTCAGGGCACAGTCCTGAGTTGTGGGTTTGGTCCCCAGTTGGGGTGCGAATGGGAGACAACCAATTGACATCTCTCTCTCTCTCTCTCTCTCTCTCTCTCTCTCTCTCTCTCTCTCATCAATAAAACATATCCTTGTGTGAGGATTTAAAAAAAAAAAAAAAAAGGGAGGGGATCAGCATGGTGCTTGGGAGGGCAGCAAGTAGTTCAGTATTACTGGACCGTAAAGGTAGGGAAGGTGGACAACAAGAAGGATGCTAGGGCCAAATAGTAAAGGACTTTCTGTGCCAGCTAAGGAGGTAGGCTTTGCCCTGAGGGCAATAGGCAGGGGCACAGAGCCCATGAAGGACTTTATGAGGCAGGTGACATCGCCATATTTTTACTTTGAGTAATCACTGCTGGGCAGCCAATTAATTGGACAGCGCAAACCACAGATTGTCTGAATTTCTCAACAACACGGCATCTCCCTAATCTACCACCAGCACATTTTCATCCACCTTGTCCAGGCAAAACAGAGACGCTTCTTCCCAGTGAAATCTCCCTCTCTGCCCGCTGCTGTCTGATTCTAACCTCCACAAACTGCTCCCGGGGTTTCAAGAGGCCAGGTTTTCATCTGGCAGCAGCTTTGCTGCTCGGTCAACAGTTTTAGCAAAATAAACTCCTTCCACCTCTGCTGGCTATTTAGAGATGGCATTTCTGAAAGGCACTGTGGACAGAGGATGTTGCTGCCCTGGGAAAAGCTGTCTGTCTCCCGCCAGGAGGACACAAAGAGTATTGAAATGGTGCCAAAAGAGAAGGTCAAAAAGCCCTTGACAGTGTCTTTTGTTTTCTTGTCTTCTTCTATTTTTACATTAGCGTCAGCTTTTCCCCACACCATGTCCTTTGGGGGAAGGTTAAATGATGCTTCTTAGGAATATTATGTACTTTGCTAAAACTACACAGTCTTGCTGCCTGGAAAGAAAAGGAAGGATACAATGAAGACAGTAGGGCGCCCACAGAGCAGAGTGTACAGCAGGGAGACTCCTGTGGTCTCTCCCATAACCCCCCTTCCATTCTCTAATTCTTGTGGCTGAGCCTATGAAAGCCTGCCTGGTACCTAGTGATGTTTAATAATGGTCTCGGAATGAGTGAGACTCTCCCATAGAATATTAAATCTTCAGTATAAACAGATATCTCGGCAGAAAACCACATACTACCATATCCCGACTTCCCCTTCTTGGGATACCACTAAAAGGATGGAAGATGTTATCAGAGAACTTCAGGGGCATCCCCTGAGACCTGAGACTTGGTACCACTGTGGAGTTTTCCTTCTGCAGAGCACAGAGAGGGACAAATGGAATCAGGGCCATAATCCCTAGGGAAGGTAGCTGGGTGTTCCTCTATGATAAGGCTGTATCTCTGCCCCAGAATAGAGAACACAGAACCCCTGTAATTCCTACTGGAAGCTTCTCTGGGTATAAATGAACTTGCTTGTCCTTTCCATCCCTACGGCTGCTGAAGAATCCAGCCTCATACTGTGCTTGGTTCAGACCTGTCAGAGAAACGTCGATTTTTCTGCAGAAGAACTGAACCAGTCCAGCGCCATCTTGACTGGAAGCCCAGTGCTCTCCGTTGAACAAGAAACTGCGCAGCCCACAGCGGAGGGTGAATTACCATCAGGCTGGAGGTTTTGGTTTCACAGGTGGGTGGGTTAAGCTTCACAGGTCTGGAGAGTGTGTTTGCACCTTAGGGGGCTAAATCCAAGGCTGATTATAAATGCACCCCTTAACTCAAAGCAACCCATACAATGTCCCGTTGGTGGGTATGTCTCACCAGCTGCTTCGTCGTCACTAGCCTCATGGCAAACTGTTACATTCCTAGAAGAGTAAAGAAAATCCTTTGTACTTAAAACTAAAGATCTGTCTCAAGCCTGGCCAGTGTGGCTCAGTGGTTGAGCGTCGACCCATGCACCAAGAGGTCACCGGTTCGATTCCTAGTCAGGGCACATGCCCAGGTTGTGGGCCCAATCCCCAGTGGGGGGCATGCAGGAGGTGGCCAATCGATGTTCTCTCTCATCGATGTTTCTATCTCTCTCCCTCTCCCTTCCCTTCTTAAAAAAAATCAATAAAGAAAAAAATTATTTCAAAAACTAAAGCAGTCAGAAAACCTTTTATTCCCCCTCAGTAAACATTAAAGAGAAGAGCTGTAATAATAATGACACATATCAGATGAATAGATTTAAACTTTAAATGAGACTTTGCCCCAACTAAGTTTCCACAGGTGAGCCTGTGGTCACTGGACTGTGATGTTTCTATCTTCTCTTCCTTATCTTTCTCCAAAGGACAGTTTCAACAGAGCATTTTAAATTGTAATTTAAAATTCTCTGAGATCAATAAAGAAAATTAAAGACACTATCTGATTTCCATGTGCTTCTATGTCAACATGAGAAACATCCAAACCTGTAGAGAATTTTTATGAGTTTATTTGAACCAAACTAATGACAATTGCTGGGAAGCACAATCTCAATGGATTGAGAAAATGCTCCAGAGAATGGCAGTTTTGCAGCTTATTTTATACATCAGAATAAAAGAAGGAGACGTAGGAGGGTTACATGAAATCCACTGGTGGTAGATTAAGGGGGCGGGAGAAAGCAAAGAGGGGGGATCTCTGGGACTGGATAAAAAGCAAAATGGAGAGGTACATACTTCTCTTACATTGGTAGGTACAAGATAGCTAATAATTAACATTTACAGCACATGGAAATGATATGCAGGGAACAAGATTAACAAGGAGGGGTCTGTGATCTCTGCTCTGGAGTACCAGTTATCCCTGAGGGGTCTGAAAAAGGAGATTACTATGATATTTCAAAGGTATGTTTTCCTGGATGCAAAAAGACAGACTCACTTAAGGTAAAGATTGACCTCTGTCAAGGAAGCTACAGGCCTAGGAAGAGACTACCCACCGTGATCGCTTTTAGTTAGGAATTTTGGCCGTACCACAGGTCACACTCGCAGCCCTGCCAGACTTCCACTGCACCAAATTCGTGCTGCCACTATAGCCCCTGTCGCCCCTTGGCTTGAGATCGATGCCACCTCTCCACCTAGGACGCTGCCAGTAACCAGGACTTCCTGCTTGATGTTCACTCTGCCTGTTTCTATCACATAAGCGCCCCCTCTCTGTGTATAACTTGCGTGAGACACTGTTGGCTTATTGGGGAGGGCCTCCCCTAATAAAACTGGCACAGTGAAAAGACACAACATGTGTGAGTGACTCCTTTTGGGGATGCCCCCTTGCTCGTAACACCTCTTCTATGGAGGATGAGGGGGCCTAAGTGACATATTACTGGGGCTTGACCAAAAAATTCCATGCTGGTTGATTAAGATTATGTTTCTGGCCCTGGCCGGTTCGGCTCAGTGGTTAGAGTGTTGGCCCTCGGGCCAAAGGGTCTCAGGTTCAACTCCTGGTCAAGGGAGTTGAACCTGAGGTCCCGGGTCAGAGTCATGCAGGAGGCAACCAATTGATGTGGCTCTCTCATGTCAATGTTTCTTTCTCTCTCTCTCTGCCCCCCACCCCCACTTCCACTCTAGCGAAAAATTAATGGAAAAATATTCTTGGGTGAGGATTAACAACAACAACAAAAGATTATGTTTCTGGGAGAGGTTGAAATGCAATTAGATCAGGTATTAAATCTGGGTTTGGTATCATGGGTTTTTAGCAGGAGTGGTGCCATTTTGGGCCTGTGTTTTTTCTTCTTTGACAGTATAGGTAAATAAAATAATGACCATTTATTGATCATTGTTGAAGCTGGTTAATGGGTACATGGGATTCACTATACTCTTCTATTTTTGTGTATGCTTGAAAAGTCCCATTTAAAAAAAAAGGCAAGTAAGAAAAAAAGAAATCACTCAGTATGAATCCCTTTATCAGCCATTCCTAACAGTTGGTTTGGATAACAGGGCTCTGCCACTAACAAGCTGCATGACTTTGGGCAAGTCCCTGCACGTATTAGGGACTCAGCTCACCCATCTGAAAAATGTGGCCTTTGGGTGATATTTCTCATGGGGGCCTAAGAAGCTAGCAGGGGCTGTGGGCCTGCAGAGAGGTGCCTAAGGGCATTGGGTAGGGGAAGGATTCAGTAGTCAAGGCAACATGAACTTTGACCTCAGCTCTAACACTGTTTGTGATCTCTGGCACTGCTTATCTATACAAATGATATTCTTTTTTATTTAATTATCACCGAGGATATTTTTCCATTTATCTTCAGATAGGGTTGGAGGGAGAGAGAGAGAAACGACATGGGAGAGACACATCGACTGTTTGTCTCCCGCAGGTCCCGGACCCAACCGAAACTGAGGTACGTGCCCTTGACCGGAATCGAACCCAGGACCAGGATGGAACCCACGATTCTGGTCCTCCGGCTGACGCTCTAACCGCTGAGTCAAACCAGCCAGGGCTAAAAATGATGTTCTTATCTCGTTAGTGGGAAGATTAAATAAATTAACAGTAGTCAAGAATCTGGCACGTGGGCGATACTCAATAAATATTAGTTTCCCTGGCCCAGCAGTGTTCCTTCAGGAACTGCCTCACACGCACCACCACCACACTGGGTCCCAAGTGCAAAAGGGCAAGAAACGACCCACCGCCAGGCTCGCGCACAGCGCCCTCGCGCGCCCAGCGCTGAAACTGCCAGACCCTCGACGGCCCATCGGCCCCCGCGCCCGCGCCGCGTCCGCGCCTGCGCAGAGGCACCGCCCCCCCGAAGTTTGTTGTTGTCGAGACCAGCGTCTCGGACGCCGGCGGCGCTACCATGGCGGTGCGACAGGCGCTAGGACGGGGCCTGCAGCTAGGTCGAGCGCTTCTGCTGCGCTTCACGGCCAAGCCTGGCCCGGCCTACGGCTGGGGGCGGCCCGAGCGACCGGGTCCCGCGGCGGCCCGAGGCCGCGGAGAGCGCCCAGGCCAGGTCGCGGGACACGGCGCGGAGCCGCGCAGGCTCGGGCTCGGGCTCCCCGACCGCTACCGCTTCTTCCGCCAGTCGGTGGCGGGGCTGGCGGCGCGGCTCCAGCGCCAGTTCGTGGTGCGGGCCCGGGGCGGCGCGGGCCCTTGCGGCCGGGCCGTCTTTCTGGCCTTCGGGCTGGGGCTGGGCCTGGTCGAGGAGAAGCAGGCGGAGGGCCGGCGGGCGGCCTCGGCCTGTCAGGAGATCCAGGTGAGCGGCGGCGCCGGACGGGGAGGGGCTGGGCCCACACTCGGGCTGCGACGGGCCCTTCAGCGGGTGGGGGCGGGGCTGCGGCGTGGGCGGGGCCCCGAGTTGGGTGGGGGCGGGGTTATGGTGGGGGCGGGGCGGGGAGGCCTTTGGTGATTGAAGCCCTGAATTAAGTCAAGGTGCATCCTCCCCAGACCCAGAAATTCCTTGGACATCACCTGTTAAGGCTCATTTTCAGTGTCACTGATCTTCTGGAATGGAGACAGCACCTCACATTTGTTATACTGTTTTCCGTCCCTCAGACATCATGTTTTGGAAGATATGCCGCTAATTTTACCTGCTGCTGCACCATTGCTGATGGCTTTGTGTAAATTTTTCAAAATTTAATGACAAATCATAACACACTATTCCTGAGGTAGTTGTCATCCCCAATTTATGGATAAGGAAACGTTCTCAGGTAAAACTACTTGCTCAGAGTCACACAGCTAATAAAGAGTGGCGCCGAAAGTCGGACTCTCCGACGCCTGTGCCCTTCAGCACCGAGCCGGCTGCCTCCAGTTTAGCCAGACAATTGATGACAGCTGAAGCCAAAATAAAACTGGGAGCAGCAGGAGAAAACATCACACCTAACGGATTTTAGTTAACCTGTGTGGAGTCATCAGGAGTGAGTGGATATGTAGGGGTTCTTAGGCTTTTAAAAAATGCTTCAAGTAGTTCAGAGACCTCTGTTTCTACTCTACTAAAATCGGTGGAAGTCAGGGTTCTCCAAAGAAATAGAACCACTAGGATGTGTTTATAGAAAAGGAGATTTATTTTAAGGAATTGGTTCTGCAGTTCTGGAGGCTGGCAAGTCCAAAATCTTCAGGACAGGTAGACAGGCTGGAGACCCAGGCAAGAACCATCGTTGCAGGTAAAGCGTGAGGGTCATCTGCTGGCAGAATTCCCTCCTCTTCCAGGGAGGTCAGTCTTCTGCCTGGGGTTTGGAGCCACAGACTGAGTACAGCCCCTACCTGCAATTTACAGTTGAGGGGCGAGGGGCTGGAAGGTGGGGTGACTTGTCCAAGGACATAGCTGGGTAAGGACCAAGCAGTGCCTCCCCTGTTTCCTGGTTTCCAGCCCAGTTCTTGTTACTCAGCACTGGAGCTCTGGCTAGTTTGGGATGACAGGTGACATCTGGCCTAGTCCCCAGGCACTGTCCTTGTCTTTTGCAATGGCTTAACTGGCAGAAGCCAAGGGTGGGAAATTTGATAATCCTGCTTAGAATTATGGAAGCTTTTTTTTTTTACCTGAGGAGCTCGATCCTCCTAAGCTTACCATCTACACGTCCTTTTCTCACTTCACCCTCCTGTGTCTTAAATTTTTTAATTAGTTGACAGTTTTTAAAATTCAGGTGTTTGATTTCTTTAGGGGAAAAAATCACCAGATCTGGCATCTCTGATGCTAAAATTCCATCTGGTATCAGAGTAGAATAGTGGCTGCTCCTTTTAGATGGAGGCATATGGAGGGGGGAGGGGATTCAGTTACAAAACAGGCAAAAGACATGAGTGTATATTTTACCAAGAGGAGATACAGATGTCACATATGTATATGAAAAGATGTTCAACATCACTAGCAATTAGGCAAATGCAGGTTAAAAATACCATGTGATATCACTGCATACTTATTGGAACAGTTAAAAAAAAATAGTGATTATACCAAATGCTGGTGAGGATGCAGAGAAGCTGGACTGCTGGTGAGACTATAAAAGGTTATAGTCTAGAAAACAGCAGTTTCTTTAAATTAAAAAAAAAAAACATGCGTTACCATATGACATAGCCATTGCAGTCTTGGGCATTTACCCAGAGGAATGAAAACTTAGGTTTACACAGAAACTTTTATGTGAGTAGCTGATGTGGAAAACAGCGTGGCAGCTCTCCCCCAGAATAAAAATAGAATTATCATGTGATACAGCAATTCCGCTTCTTGGTATATACACAAAAGAATTGAAAGCAGGGACTTGAACAGATATTTGTGTACGTTTGTTTGTAGCAGCATTATTCACAATATGTAAAATGTGGAAGCAACCCAAGTGCCCATCAGCAGACAAATGGATAAGCAAAATATGGTAAACACATACAATGGAATATTATTCAGCCTTAAAAAGGAAGGAGATTCTGACACATGCTATAGCATGGATCAACCTTGGGTACATTATGCTAGGTGAAATAAGCCAGTCACAAAATGGCAAATACTGTAGGGTTCCATTCATATGAAGTTCATAGAGACAGAAAGTAGGATGGGGCTAGCAGTGGCTGGAAGGAAAAGGGATGGGGAGTTATTGTTTAATGGGTATAGAATTTAAGTTTTGCAAGATGAAAAAAGTTCTGGAGCCAGATGGTGGTGATGGTCACACAACAATGTGAATGTACTTGATGCCACTGAACTGTACACTTAAAAAATGGTCAGTTTTATGTTTTTAATTTTTTTTCTTTATTGATTTTAGAGAGAGAGGGAGAGAGGGAGAGAGAGATAGAAACATCAATGAGAGAACATCAGTTGGCCTCCTCCTGCATGCCCCCCACTGGGGATTGGGCCCACAACCTGGGCATATGCCCTGGCTGGGAATCAAATTGACGACTTCTTGGTGCATGGGTCGATGCTCAACCACTGAGCCACACCAGCCAGGCTATGTTACGTATTTTTTACCACAGTTCTTAAAAATAATTTTTCAGCCCTGGCCTGTTTGGCTCAGTGGTTAGAGTGTCGGCCCATGGACCAAAGAGTCACAGGTTTGATTCTGGTCAAGGGCACGTACCTCAGTTGCAGTTTGGTCCCCAGTCCTGGTCGAGGTTGTGAGGGAGGCAACCAATCCATGTGTGTCTCTCACATTGATGTTTCTCCCCACCTCCGCCCTCTCTCTCCCTCTCTCCCTCTCCCCCTCCTTCACCCTCCCCTACTCTGTATCTGAAGATAAAAATGGAAAAATATGCTCAAGTGAGGATTTAAAGTAATAATAATTAAAAAAAATTTTTTTCTTCATTGATTTTACAGGGAGAGGAGGAGAGAGGGAGAGAGAGATAGAAACATCGATGAGAGAGAACATCAATTGACCGCCTCCTGCATTCCCCCCACTGGGGATTTGGCCCACAACCTTGGCATGTGCCCTGACCAGGAATTGAACCAGTGACCTCTTGGTGCATGGGTCGACGCTCAACCACTGAGCCTCACCGGCTGGGCAATAATAATTTTTAAATCCTGTTGTGAATCTCAGCAGCAGCATTCATAATAGCAAAATTTCCAAATGCCCTTCAAGTTAAACAAACTGGTATATCCATACATTGAAATATTAAGCAATAACAAGGAATTAACTATTGATGCAGATAACAACCTAAATGAACCTCAAGGGCATTATGCTTAGTGAAAAAAAGTCAATCTCAAAAGGTTATACTGTGTGATTGCATTTATATAACATTCTTTAAATAACAAAAGTAGAGATGGAGAACAGATCAGTGGAAACCAGGGGATAGGGATGGGCCGGGGGTGGTGCAAATTCAAAGAGGTAACACAGAGGAGTTCTTCTGTGGTGGTGGCACAGTTCTGTGTCCTGATGTGGTGGTGATTATACAAATCCATACGTGGGATACAACTGCATGGAGCTACACACACACCGATGAGTGCAGGTTAAAAAAGATGGTGAAAACTCAGGAGGGTTTGCATTCTAGTTAACAGTAGTGTACCATTGTCACCTTCCTGGCTTTGAAATTGTACTGCTGCTTTATAAGATGTCACCATCGGGGGAAACTGGGTGAAGGGTACACAGGACCCTCTGTACTATCTTTTTGCAACTTCCTGTGAGTCTATAATTATTTCAGAATAAAAAGTTAAAAATGTATCTCATTCTGCCCTGGCCGGGTGACTCAGTTGGTTAGAGCATCGTCTCGTATGCCAAAAAGTTGTGAGTTTACTTCCCAGTCAGGGCACATACCTAGGTTGGGGGTTCCATTCCTGGCAGGGTGTGTATGGGAGGCAGCCATTCAATGTTTCTCTCATATCCGTGTTTTGTTTTTCTCTCTCCCCTTTCCTCTCTTTCTAAAAACTATGGTTGATAAAGGATTACTCTATAAAATATTGCTTCTGCTTCATGGAGTTGAGAAAGGAGTTGACAAGCAAGATAGACTTCACTTTTTAAAAAAGTAAAAGTTGCCCAGCCAGTGTGGCTCGGTGGATTGAGCATCATCCCATGGACTGAGAGATCCCAGTTCAATTCCCGGTCAGGGCACATGCCCGGTTTGCAGACTCAATCCCCAGTGTGGGGTGTGTGGAGGCAGCCAATCGATGTCTCCCTCATATCGATGTTTCTCTCTTTCCCTTCCTCTCCCTCTAAAAAAATCAATAAAAACATATTTTAAGCCCGGCCAGTGTGGCTCAGTGGTCGGGCGCCGACCCATGCACCAAGAGGTCCCCGGTTCGATTCCCGGTCAGGGCACATGCTCAGGTTGTGGGCCAAATCCCCAGTGGAGGGCATGCAGGAGGCGGTCAATCGATGTTCTCTCATCGATGTTTCTTTCTCACTCTCCCTCTCACTTCCTCTCTCTAAAATCAATAAAGAAAAAAATTTAAAAAACAAAACAAACAAAAAAAAATTTTAAAAATACATAAAAAGGTAAAAGTTATGGTGTAAGATGTATTAGTTTATAGAAACTAAGTGCTTTAGGAATCCTCCAGAAAGAAAGGCCATTGTGGGCTGGGTTGTCAGGGCTAGTTATACAGGGAGGAAGAGATTGAGTTGGAACTTGATGGATGCGTAGGGATGAGCCAGGTAAAATAATACAATAGAAATAAGGGGTGGGGGGAATAGTGTGAACAAAGGTTCAGAGGGCAGCATATGAAAGATAAGTACGGGTGGTGCACAGACTAGCCTGGTGAAACAGTTTTCAACTACAGGAAGTACCAGGACAAGGTTCTGAATAACCTATTGGCTAGGTTTTGAACAGGAGTGAGTGACACGTGAAAGCAATGTAGTTTGATCCGGCTCAGAAGCAGGTGCAGGGATGATATGCAAGTGGAAAAGTCTAGAAGTGGGTAACCATGGAAAGGAAGGGATCAGCAGATTAGACAGAATTTGAGGCAGAGCCTGGGTGACTGGACAACTGATGTCACCTGCCTGAGGGAGGGAAGGACTCAGATTTGGGTGAAATGGGCTCTTTCCTAGTGCATCCCCACCAGCACCTGCATTTCCCGTCAGAATTCTTATATTGTTTCCTTTCTGAAAACCGTGGGCCCATCAGATTCCTAAGAGGTAGAGACAGGATTTAATGACTCCGTTTCAGGGATCCTCCTGCTTTCACCCCCTTGTCTGCAAAAGTGACCTGAGGTCATTCACAAGTGGAGAGGTGCTGTTGACCACAGACTCCTGCCCATCCACAGCTCCTGGTAACCATCCAGTAGCTGCCTGCCACGGTCTTTGCAGAGAGCTGTCTCCATAACCAGAAACCTCCAACATTGTGCTGGGGGCTTGACAGGCAGCAAAGGAGTGGTGTGTGTCAGCTGCAGAATGTGGAAGTTCTACCTCAATTATATTCAGTGGTGAGCTGTCTCTGATACAATCAAGCGACAGAGTTTGGGAAAAATTCTGAATAATGAGAAAGAATGGCAGGGTGGCCTGAGCCCAGGCTGAGCAGTGAAACCTAATTGGGTTGTGATTTTTTTTTTTTTTTTTATCCTCACCCGAGGACATTTTTTCATTTTTTGTTCACATAGAGTGGGAGGGAGAGCGAGGAAGAGAGAGAGAGAGAGAAACATCGACGTGAAAGGGACACATCGAGTGGCTGCCACCCACACGACCCAACCAGGGCCAGGGACAAACTGCAACCGAGATACATGCCCCCAGCAGGAACTGAACCCAGGTCTCTCTGGACCACAGGCCGACGCTCTAACCGCTGAGCCAAACCGGCCAGGGCAGGTTGTGATTTTAATAGCTCTCAATCTTGTCATTGAAGACCTTGCCCCACTATATTTCTCCTTCCCCATTTCCTGTTACTTGAGCCTTACTTGTCTCCCTCATTCATGGTGCATGCTGTTTTTCCCCACAGGCAATTTTTACCCAGAAAAACAAGCTGCTCCCTGACCCACTGGACACTAGACGCTGGCAGGGCTTCCAGCTGGAGGAGTATCTGATAGGACAGTCCATTGGCAAGGGCTGCAGTGCTGCTGTGTATGAAGCCACCATGCCTGTGTTGCCCCGGAACCTGGAGGTGGCAAAGAGCATCCGGCTTCTTCCAGAGAGAGCCCCAGATATCATCCCACCAGAAGAGGCGCGAGCTCCACAGACCCCTGCTTTTCCCTTAGCCATCAAGATGATGTGGAACATCTCGGTAAGGATGGGCCTACCACCTTCAGAGTGCCAATCTTGGGGGACCTGATGATGCTTTTCCCCAGGAATTAGATAGGAAAAGCCTGATTCTTCATAGTCCAGGTGCCTAGATAGTTAGCCTTCCTCACCCTCTCACACAGGAGTATGAGGCAGCGTGTCTCAAAACGTAATATGCCCACGAATCACCTGAGGATTGGCAGATTCTGATCAGCAGGTCTGAGGTAGGGCCTGAGAGTCTGCCTTTCAATAAGCTCCCAGGCGATGTCCGTGCTGCCAGTCTGTGAACCACACTTTGAGTAGCAAGTGCCTAAACCATTGTTTCTCACCTGGCAGTCCTGGCTGGTCAGTTAATTTTGGGACTGAGTTACCACCATCCTCTCTCCTTCCCTTGACCTGCCTCACTGGAGAGGAGGAGCTGCACTCCTTAACTCTAAACTCACCTTGCACCTCGCCTCCAGATCAGAGGCTGGCTTGTCACCACCCTGCTGTCAACTCTTGGAGGACTCTAGGCTTTGGGAAATTGAGTATATTTCCCCCGACAAAAACAAAGATTTCTGTCTATTGGGAGTAATTTCTTCTTTTGTTAATCCTCACCCAAGGATATTTTTCCATTTATTTTCAGATAGAGTGAAAGGGAAGGAGGGAGAAAGAGAGAAACATCGATGTGAGAGAGACACGTCAATTGGTTGCCTCCCACAGGATCCCAACCACGGCTGGGGATTGAACCTGCAACTCAAGTATATGCCCTTGACTGGAAATCAAACCCGTGACCCTTTGGTTCACGGGCCGAGGCTCTAACCACTGAGCCAAACCGGCCTGGGCAGGTTATCTGATCTTGAAGATGAAAACCAATTCTAGGCAGTACCTTTTCTGGTCTGGATTACAAGGAGGGCTTGGACTTGGCATTCTGTTTGGGTGTGTATAACCCTAGATTCATTATGGGTGTGTTTCAGGCCGGCTCCTCCAGCGAAGCCATCTTGAGCACAATGAGCCAGGAGCTAGTCCCAGCTAGTCGAGTGGCCTTGGCTGGGGAGTATGGAGAAGTCACTTACAGGTAAGTGCCCATCTGCCCACCAGACTGGCTCTGAGTTCTTTGAGAGCAAAACCATCGTCTGTATCCTCAGCACTCAGCAGTGTCTGACACGCAGCCGATAGTAAATGCTTACTGAATGATGTAGTTAGTGAGGGATTTTCAGTTGGTGGGTAATTGGGAAAGATTGTAGATCACCTGCCGATGCACACTGGAGCGGGGGGAGAGGGCCATCCCAAGATGCCCATTTCAGAAAGTGGAAAATTGATCTGATTCCTGATTCTTCTGCAGTAATGCCCAGGTGGAGCACCACCTCTCCATACCAACTGAACTCTGCCCCCAGCAGAGGTAACTTACATTCATTCCTCTAGTAGCTGCAGTGCCCCTGAGGTGCCAAGAGATTTAAAAGAAAAAGTGGCCTGTCCCCCAAGAGTTCTCCATGAGGCCGGACATCTCAGGAGCAGACTCAGGTGTTGTAAGTTCTCAAATGGTGTATGCTCAGGTGCTGAGGGAGCCAGAGGAGTGCGTGGCAGGTGTGGGGCCATTCAGAAAGGCCTCTTGAAGGGACAGTTTGTGCTGCCTTTTGAAGGGTGAATGGGCATTAGCTCAGCAAAGCTGTAGGAAAGGAGGCATTGTTCTCAGGGAAGAGCGGTGAGGGCAGCCTGGCTGACAGTGGCTGTGTAAGTCCCATGTGACAACGGAGGCCTTTGTGCTTACTGTAATATCTGTAGACCACCAGGAAGAGGTGAGCCTGCTGCAGTTTTGGTAATTTACTAGCGGGTTGATTTATAGATCTAGTTCTGTCAGAAGCAGGAAGGTAAAAATAGGGACTTAAGGAACTATACATGGAAAACCCCTTCCATTGCTTGGAAGGCTCCAGTATAACTGAGGGTCCCGGCACGTCTGTGGGCTCAGCACACTCTCTCTTCTGACTCCTTTGTAGGGAAAAGTGGACCACTGAATGTCAGCTGCTTTGGGACCTAAAATTATCATGGTGTGAGCTTCAGCTGCTGACAGGGTGCTGTCACGTAGCTGTGAGCACTGATGTCTGCCGCAGAGCCCTGCCCAGACCTCTCGTCTGAAATAGTCCCTGCCACTCTCTAGTCCTTTACCCGGCCTTAGTTTCTTTTCAGCGCATTTATCACCATCTCACCATAAGTCCTAGATGTCTTTTGTCTATTCACTGTTTCTTCAGCTGTGCTATATGCCGTCTGAGGCTAGGGCTTTTAAGTTTTGTTTCCTGCGTTCCCCCACAGCTCAGTGTTTGTTGAACGATTAGATGAATGTGGCTGAAGGACTATTAACCTAAAGTACTGGTGACATCTAACACTGTCTCAGGAGACACACTCTTCCCTGAGAGCACCCTGGGTATATTTCTACTGAGCCTCTTTGCTCATCTAGGGACCTCAGATTCGGCCCTTTGCATCTGCTCTTCTCGCTTCTTCTCCCACCTGATTTCTGATCTTATCCCATTTACATGCTAAACTCCACCATACTGAATTTCTACTGCCCTCCCCCAAGGCACCAGGCTCCTCCATGACTGTTGTCTCTGCATGCAGGTAGCTATACTGAGCTGCCCTCCCAACAGCCTCCTGTCCCATTCCAGGTGTCACTTCAAACACACCCACACGCACATGTCCCCAGCACAGCCACACTCTTCCTCTGGGCTCCTGTGACAACTGGGCAGAGCTTTCCCATGTGGCACTGATAGCCATGATCTGGATTCTTCCACTAGCCCCAATGGCCCAAGGGAACAATGCCTTGACTCTTTTGATTGCACAGAACAGGGGCTCAGGGGGGTGGACTGAAGAGAAAGAGCAGTAGAAGGCCACACGTGGGCTGGATCTACGAAGCTCAGGAACTGAGGCAGCTCTGAGGACAGGGCAGGCATCATGTTCCCTGAGATTGTCTTGCTATCTCTGGGCTTCTGCTCTGTTCTCTTCTCTCTGCCACCGTGTCCTTATTTCTTACCCCCTGGCTCTTCTGTTTCTGCACCTTTGACTTGCACACTTCCTTGGCATCCAGTGGCCCCAAGCAAACCTCATGTCATCCTTTCACTAGTTCCACTGCTGACTGCCAGGTTACTGCCATGTTTCCTCACTCGTACTCCTCAAAGAGAGAATCTGACTAGCCCCTTCCCTTTTCCTGCCAACCATTTGGATCTCAGATGTGACCAGGCTCATTGCCCTTGGGTCAGGTACCACCCTTAGTCCAGTCATCTTTGGTTGAGGGGCTGAGCTGGTACACAGAAGGCTGTCACGCAATAAAAAATATGGCCCCCATGTCTCAGCAGGGCTGTGGATGTGGGGCTCCTGGAGGAGGGTAGGAAGGGCAGGCAGGTGACAGCTCTACTACCAACTGTCTGTATCCATTCATTCATTCAGTAAAGGGTTATTGAGCTCATACTCTACACCAAGTGTTACTGCAAGAACTTAGAATCACAGAGATTCTAGGTCCTTTCTTTACAACCTTATAAGGTATGTTACTACCTTTTGCACTTGAGACTGAACCCAGAGAAGTTAAGTAACTTGGCCAAGGACATACAGTGACAGACCTGGAATCCAAACCCAGGCAGTCTGATTTCAGGGGCTCTTAACCACTGTGTCTGCCACATGAGATGGATAGATGGATGGGTGGAAGGAAGGATAGACAGACGGGAGGGAGGGAGGGAGGAAGGACTGGTGGAGTCATCAAATGTGATGAGTCATCTTAATGAGTTTTTTCTCTAACACCAGGCTGTGCACCTGGAACACAGCAGATCTACAGTAAATATTTGATAAATGAAAAATGAACGGCAGTATTTATTGTGGCTTTAGATTATCTTTCCAACTGTTATCTGTTACTGGCCTCATACATTTGTCCCTTTTGACTGAAACAGAAAATCCAAGGGAGGTCCCAAGCAACTGGCCCCTCACCCTAACATCATCCGGGTGTTCCGCGCCTTCACCTCGTCTGTCCCACTGCTGCCAGGGGCCCTGGTCGACTACCCAGATGTGCTGCCTCCACGTCTTCACCCCGAAGGCCTGGGCCATGGGCGGACACTTTTTCTCGTTATGAAGAAGTAAGTGGCAGGAGTATGGCAGGACCTGGAGTGAGTGGGGGCAGGACCTGGAGTGAGTGGGAGCTGGTCCCTGCTTCTGTACACCTGGGGTCACAGGGAAGAGGATCCTCGCCCTTTAGGAAATAAGGCCATGCCAAGGGCAATTTCCCTATAAGACGATTTTCCATGAAAACACAATCCCATCTTCATTTAGAACAGGCTTTTCATCCAGTGCTTTTAGTGCATCTGGCTGGTGTCCCTTCTCTGTGGCTGCCTTATGTGTGTGTTTGGTTGGTTGTTTTTTAACACACACAATTCCTCCACTTCTGCACCCCTAATACTGCTGTAATGGACATTTTAAGGAAATGGGCATCTGTACTGTTACTCTCAACAATGTAAGGCCCAGGCTCTTCCTAATTTCAGGATAGTGGGTGGAAACAAAGAATACTTGGGGCAAAAAAGAAATAAAAAAAGCTCCAAGAAAAACAAAAAAACTCCAGGAAGAACAGGAAAGGCCACCATCCTAATAGTAAATGAGATGCTAGGGATTGTCAATGCATGATAGTCAGAGGCCCTGTCACCCTGTCCACCAGCTATCCCTGTACCCTGCGCCAGTACCTTCGGGAGAACACCCCAAGTCCCCGCCTTGCCACCGTGATGATCTTGCAGCTCTTGGAAGGAGTAGATCATCTGGTTCAACAGGGTGTCGCACACAGAGACCTAAAATCTGACAACATCCTCGTGGAGCTGGATGCAGGTAGGTGCCTGGCCACACCTCAGACCTTTCCAGGGGGCACTAGACCTGAGGTCTGGGAACATAGGTCCTTTTTGGTTTTTATGTTCTATTATAAGTTGTGTCTAAATTTAGCTCTGTACACAAGACATGAGCAATCTTTCTTTCAAAGTGGAGGCTTTTGACCTCTGGATTTGTGGAATAATAGTTAACATTCCCAAGTTCCTTTCTGATGCCTATTTACAGAATGACCCTAGTGGTGGAAGTTTTATTGAATACAGGAAAAGAGAGAGGTAGACTTGAGCTCAACCTAAGAAAGAATTTTCAAACTGAAAACTGTCCAAATGTAAGCCCAGTTGCCTCTGGAAATAATGAGTTCCCCATCACTGAAAGCATTCAAGTAGAAGCTAGATGGTTAGTTGTTTGGGGATATGGTAAAGTAGATTCATACATCTGATCACTTTTGATCTAGATTTAAAATAAACAAACATGGCCCAGCCAGTGTGGCTTGGTGGTTGAGCGTCGACCCATGCACCAAGAGGCCACCGGTTCAGTTCCCAGTCAGGGCACATGCTTAGGTTGTGGGCCCAATCCCCAGTGGGGGGCATGCAATCGATGTTTCTCTCTCTCCCTCCCTCCCTTCCTCTCTAAAATCAATAAAGAGCCCTGGCCAGTTTGGCTCAGTGGTTAGAGCGTCAGCCCGCAGTCCAGAGAGACCCGGGTTCGGTTCCCGCTAAGGGCATGTACCTTGGTTGCGGTTTGTCCCCGCCCCTGGTTGGGTCGTGCGGGAGGCAGCCACTCGATGTGTCCCTTTCACATCGATGTTTCTCTCTCTCTCTCTCTCTATTCCTCTCCCTCCCTCCCACTCTATCTGAACAAAAAATGGAAAAAATGTCCTCAGATGAGGATAAAAAAATAAATAAATAAAATCAATAAAGAAAAGTTTTTTTGTTGTTGTTTTTTGTTTTTTTTTATCCTCACCCGAGGACATTTTTTTGCATTTATCTTCAGATAGAGCAGGAGGGAGAGAGGGAGGAAGAGAGAGAGAGAAACATTGGTGTGAGAGATACACATCAAGTGGCTGCCACCCACAACTGGGCAGGGACAAACCACAACCGAGGTATGTGCCCTTAGTGGGAACCAAACCCGGGACTCTCTGGTCCGCAGGCTGACGCTCTAACCGCTGAGCCAAACCGGCCAGGGCAAGAAAAAATGTTTTAAATAAACATGTAGCTCTGGCTGGTGGGGCTCGGTGGTTAGCGCATCAGCCCATGCTCTGAAGTCTCAGGTTCGATTCCCGGTCAAGGGCACATACCTGGGTTGCAGGTTCGTTCCCCTACCCCAACTATGCAGGAGGTAACCAATCAATGTGTCTCTCTCACATCGTTTCTCCTTCCCTCCCCTCCACTTGCTCTCAAAATCAATGAAGATTAACAACATCCAAAAAAATAAACATGCAATTAAATTACCAGAAGAACTGGCTTTTTAAAGGAAGTCTGTGTAAATCCTTTTACAAATAACTAATTCCTAACATACCAATTTCTTAGGCTTGGATTTGGGGTTTCAAGTTCAAATAAAAAACTCTTGGGTATAAGGGCTCTTAGAGGTCACACCACCTGTTGAGTAAATTTAGACCTGTCTTGGGACAGGTCCAATTACTTCATTATTTACATTGATCCAGACGTATCCAGTTCTTTGTTTGGGGGCTTTGTCAGGGAGCCTTTATTTTCCTGAGGCATTTCTGTATTCGTGTAGCTGGCCTTCCCGTTCAGCTCTCTGGGGAGCCCTCTCTGCTCTCCTGGACCAACGCTGAGTCCCCTTTGGCCCTTCTCACCTGTGTCTTGATGGTGGCTTTAGTAGGGACATAGGAGGGCCTCTCGGAGGAAAGACGGAGAAGCAGTCGCTTACCTCTCCTGTCCCTTGCCCAGATGGCTGCCCCTGGCTGGTGATCGCGGACTTTGGCTGCTGCCTGGCTGATGAGCGTGTAGGCCTGCAGTTGCCTTTCACCAGCTGCTATGTGGATCGAGGCGGAAACGGCTGCCTGATGGCTCCTGAGGTGAGTCCCGCTGAGACGTCATGTACCATTAGCAGAGACTTCAGTGTTTCACTGACGGAACAAGACCTGATACCTCATTATTTTCTCAACTCTTCCATCTTTTATGACCCATAATTTGGCTCCAGACTCTTCCCTGCCACTTTGCTTTAATCTGGATCTCCCTAATGTTCCCAGGAGGAGATGCAGGTTTTGTCAGCACAAAGTCGACAGCCTAAGCAGATTCTCCTGGATCTGAGCTACAACTCACTCCAATTCTGGGTTCCTTGGGACAGAGTTCAGATTAGCCCATGAGTCAGGTGGCATGCAGAAGCACGAATAGCTTAGAAACACCAGCAATATGACTGCTCACCCACTGCTTTCCGAGCAGGTGTCCACAGCCTGCCCTGGCCCCGGGGTGGTGATTGACTACAGCAAGGCTGACGCCTGGGCAGTAGGAACGCTCGCCTACGAAATCTTCGGGCTCTCCAATCCTTTTTACGGCCTGGGCGGAGCCCACCTTGAAAGCCGAAGTTACCAAGAGGCTCAGCTGCCTGCACTGCCTGACTTGGTGCCTCTACACGTGAGACAGCTGGTGAGGTCACTGCTGCAGCGGCAGGCCAGCAAGGTGAGGCCGTCCCCAGGTTTTGCAGGGATTTTACAGGTAGAAACCTCAGAGTAAAGATCAGGTTTGGGCAAGCACTAGAGTGACAGATGGCTTACAAAGAGTAAAAGGCCAAGTACAGGAGGATAGGATAGAGTTTAGTATGAATTGGAGTAGGGGAGCTAGCCACCAAATTAGAATTCAGCAATTCAACTCTTCTTGGCTTTAGTTGGTTAAGTTACTCAGAAGGGAAAAGATGTATTTTTAAGAAATGTCTAATGGAAATGTCATTTATGGAAACAGCTGAGATCTAATGAGACAAGAGACGTGAAGACATCTACGAGAGCAGGTCTGGACATTTTGAAATTACTGTAAAGGAATCTAAAGGCTCACACATGTGAAGGCACAGCTGGTTGTGGCAGGTCCAGTTCAGGTGGCATGCTTGGTGTAAAGAGCTGAGGCGACCAGGTTCAGATTCTCGTTCTTCCACTTACCTCTCACCATACACAGCATGCTGTCAGGGTCACAGCAGCTCGCTGCTCTGTCACTGTGAGCTGCAGCTCCTCCAGACAGTGCTCTCAGCAGGAAGCGGAACATGGGCCTTTCATGACGGGGTGGCCCACTGGGAACACAGTGCCTCCAGGCAGATTTGTATACGAGGAAAAGCCTGGAGCATGGGTAGAGAGCAGCCAGTATGTGTCAGGAGAGTGAAAGCTGTGGGAGGAGAGAGAAGGGTGGAGAAGAATTTGGTTGGGACCAGAGCAGAATCCTCAGAAATGAGGATTCCTTACTAAAGAGGGTTGTGGGCTGAACACTTGGTCACAGATGTTCTAAGCCTCAGTTTCCCTTCCTGTTGCAGAGACCATCTGCCCGAGTAGCTGCTAACGTGCTTCACTTAAGCCTCTGGGGTGAACATACTCTAGCCCTGAAGAATCTGAAATTAGACAAGATGATTGGCTGGCTCCTCCAGCAATCAGCAGCTACTCTGCTGGCCGACAGGCTTACAGAGAAGAGCTGTGTGGAAACAAAAATGAAGATGTTATTTCTGGCCAACCTGGACTATGAGGCGCTGTGGCAGGCAGCCCTCCTCCTCTACTCCTGGAGGCCAGCCCCGTGATGGCTGTTGTGGCTGGTGCATTACTAAAAGAACTTGGCAGCATCTATGTTGTGATGGTCTGTGAATGCTGATGGAGGGGTTCTGAGGTGTGAGGGGAGGAGTCAGGAGAAAAGATGGCACAGAGAGGGCTGGTCAGCAGAAGAAAAGGCTTCTGATTTGGCAAATGGGAGGAACAAGTTGAGTGAAGCTCACAGTCTATAGCTATTAACTCTAGCAGTGTGGTTTTGGGTGCATCATATAACCTGTGTGGTCTAAATTTCTCTTACCTATAAAATGAAGAAACCGCTCTAGCTGGGAGTGGGCAGACTTCCTATAGAGCGCCCAATAGCAAATATCCAGGGTGTTGCAGCTACTCACCGTTCCCATCGTAGCACAAAAGCAGCCTTAAATATGGAGACGAACGAGTGTGGCAGTGCCAGTAGTAAGTACAGCGTTAGTTATGGACACTGAAACCTGAATTTCACGTGTCACTTAAATACTCTTGGTTTTTAAAAACGTAGAAACCATTCTTTGCTTGCAGTCCGTGCCAAAAATAGGCGGCAGGTTGGATTGGCCCACAGGCCATAGTTTTCCAACCCCTGGTCTAGATGAATTCAGAGTGCTCTAAAAAGCACTAATCACTAGGCCCCTCTGTGTATGGATGTTAAAACTGTGGTAAGATCTCTGCCTACAAATCCAAAGGGATGAGTTCTCTGCACCAGGTGAGAAGATACACTCAGGTGTTAACTGCTGACTACAAAGCCCTCCCTTATGCTCATGTTCTGTCGTCACAGACCTCTGAAGAGTAGATGGCTGGGCTGTCAGATGAGGCTGGGCTGAGGAGGGTGGACCTGCACTCCACTCCATAGAGGATCCAGGCCAAGGCAGTGCTGTTAGTGGCATGGTGCCTGAACTAAGGCAAACATTTGCACAGGTCAGTATATTCAGACGTCGGAATGAGAAGACATGCAGGCCTGGAAGGTAGAGAGCCTGTGCACTCCCGCTACCGAATTGAGTCTAGCAGAGCTAAAAGGACCGATGAAATAAAGTAGAGATTAACAGCGTAGTGTTTTAAACTTGACGATCTCCTCCTGACTAGCATTTCTTACAGGAATTGTGAAGAATTAAACATGCATTTACAACTGCAGAATACGTATGTGCCTTGAACTATTTGGCTTTAAGATTGAATTCTTATACCATAAAGACAAATTTTGGGGGCAGAGATCAACAATGGGGAAGGGATTTTGCATATAATCTTACACATGCTTTTAGAAACACAGCTGTTGCCTAAAGCAAGTGACCCTATAAGGTTCTTTGGAAAACCAAACAGTTCTATGTCTGTTATAAAGATAAGTGCTGTTACCTTAGATTTCCCATTTCAGTGATTCCCCGCCGGCCTCAGTGTATTATTAACCTTATTTTATCCCTTGAGAAGTTTGGAAACACTATCATTTCATAGTTAAAATACAGTCTAGTCTTCAGCAAAATTAAAAGAGGCCACTTACTGTTTTGTATCCAGTCATTACCGAACAACATCCCTTCCATCAGCAAAGCACAGTAAGGGTCGGATGAAGTTTGAAGGCAATGTTTCTCTTTATTTTAGAAATGACTGACTGCACATTTGAAAAATACCACTTAGCATGAGGTGGAAAAACTTACTTAAAAATCATCCCCTAACCCCCACCCCTTGGTACTCAATGCCGCATCTCCCACTGAGGTAAGGCTATGCCATTGTCCCACGGCTTTATTAAAAAAAAAAAAAAAAAATTAAAGGGAAAAACCAATCCTATTCAAAGCCCTTCATGTCCATGTGTAAGGAGTCCCAGGGCTCTGGCCCTTAGTCAGACTTCTCCTTCTCCTTCATGTGTAAGAAGACAATGCTGAAGATGAAGAGTCCCGCCATCATGGAGAAGGCACTGGCGTAGTAGGGATAAGCCGAGGGGATGAAGCGCTCATATTGCGTGTGCTGCAGTGGCCTCACAGACACCTGTAACAGGACAGAAGTGACAGGCCCCAGCACTCAGAAGCCCAAGTGGGGCACACACTGGCTGAAATGGACTGTGACCGGTGCTTACCTGAGTGGAAGAATACAAGTGTGTGTAGCCTAGCCGGTTGTAATCCACTTTAAACTGGAACACACCATACACGTCTGGCAACTTGAACTGGACACTGTACTTGCCACCTGGGGAAGATCAACACACATAACCAGGAAGGTTTCCTGAAGTGTTTCTGTTAGCCTCCTGAGAGCGAGTCAGAGGCGGGGACTGTCTTCCTACAGCTTCTTCGAGAACTGCTTTTACCTTTCTTCTTCAGGAAGGTCCTCACAAAAGGATCGATGCGGACAAACTCCAGCTGAATGTCATCCCCATCAAAGGGGACCCACCTGCCATTAGAGAGCTGCTCGATCACAATGCTGTACTCCTGAGAGAGAAGGCCAGTTAGCCAGGGGGGCCAGTGACGGGAGGGATGCTGCCACGCTCAGAGCTGCGCTAAGACCCCACTCACGGATCTGGCAAGAACTCCCAGGAATTGTGAAACTCAGGGCAAGCCCTACCACCCAACCCTGTGACTGAAATACCACCTGGCAGGCTAACCCCTCTGATTCGCGTCCACACCTCTTCACAGGCCAGTGCAAGTCTGCAGCCAAACCACGCTCCACCCCTGGAACCTGCCGGGCACTCTCGGGCATCCCTGCTTCCATATTCGCTGCTCTCTTGCTGACAGATTCATCCTCAAACCCAACTCCAATGGCATTTCTCTTGTGAGCCCCACTTCCAGCGGAGTGAGTCAGCAAAGCCCCTCCCATTCTGCACTCCCACAGCAAAACCAGACCTTCCCACAAGGTCTCCATCAGGATCTCAGTTTCTCTGCATCAAAACTGACTTTCTTCAGGGGAGAGGTTAACTAACTCATCCTTATTTAGGCCTCGCAGGGCCAACATAGAAGTGTTGCACAAATGCTTTGGAGCTGGGTCAATTTGGCCAAAACCTCAAGGCCCTCCCACTCCAAGCTCTTACCACCAGGTCAGTGACAGTGTAGGCATTGGGTGGAGCTGTCTCGCCCACCCGATGATGGGACACAGGCCCCACACGGAGGACACCCTCCTCTTTGAACACCCAGCGGGAGAGGGCCACAGCTAGCTCGTAGTTGCCTGTCTGGGAATACCTACAAAGGGGAAATCAGGAGAGGCTAGAGCACCAGAACCAACTTCTTTCCAGTGGGAATACAAAAATATGAAAAGATGTAAGGTGGTGTTGCTTTGGGTGTCACCTGCACAATGAATACACAATTTTCTGAATGTCTCCAGAGAAGCCATTACTAGAAAAGTTTGGAGTGCCAACACCAGCAATATAGCAACAAAGTCAAGTCCTCCAGTAATTTTAACACACCTAAATATACTTAGCCTCTGACACTTTTAGCCAAAAAGCGGTCTTCCTCCCCATCTGAGTCCTCCCCCTCTGCAATGACCCCACCACCCAGACCACATGCCCCTAAGTCCTCTGGCATCTACCTCTGGGAGCCAGGCGTGGCCTTCTGCACTGCTGAGTTGAAGAAGGCATCACTGAAGAAGTCGAGGGAGCCACTGAAGATGACCCGGGCATTGTTCCTGGCCTGGAGCCCAGCAATCAGGAGGGTGTTCTTCCCCACTGCATGGGGATACTAGGAACAACAGGAGGTTGTCATCCCAGAGAGCCAGGGCAAAAGACAAGCTGCTGGGCCTCCAGCACAAGAGGACAGCAGGCTGGACCTGAACAACCTAAGCCCTACCTGAAGGCAGAACCTGAAACACCACTGCTTCTGCCCACTTCCCTGCTCCACCACTTCTCACAGTTCATCAGCCTCAGCAAAGTGTGCTTTCCTGCTTAGTTCTCCTCTTCAAATAAAAAAGCGCTTTGCTACTGGGCCCCGGAGCTGGAGTCTCAAGGGTGCAAAGGCCTCTCTCACCTGGGTGATAGGTTTATCTGGGAAGAAGGAGTACGAGGTGGAAGAGCCTGTCAGGATGTCCAACACCAAAGGGTTGTCAGGATCAGCCACCATCCTGGAGAAGAAAAAGAGAACCCCCCCAACTCGGACCCTAAGAACTGAGCCCAAAGGACCTGGGGTCCCCTAAGGGCCATTTCTTCACAGGAATGAATCCTACTATGAAGTTTGACTCTTAATGTCATGAATTAATCTCATTTGCATCCTCTGAAGGAAGGAATACCCTCTAATCACAAATTTGATTGGTTTCCTGACAAAATTAGAGTGATCCCCTCTTCCGCCAGGCTTCTCTCTTTGCTCACTCACCCAACACCCCGAAAGAGGATGGGATTTAGAGACGATTTCCCCACAATGGTCGGGGCCTTCAGCAGGTTCTCAGTGTCAGCCACGATGAGTGTATGCTGCAACAGCAGAGGGGAGGACGGTGGTCAGGAAAAGGTGCCCCAAGCCAGGGGTCCCTCCCGACTCCCTCATGGTTTCTAGGCTGAGCTTTGTTATAGGGAACTGAAACCTGGAAGGTGACAGGCCTAATTACCTGGCCAAGGTCTGAGATGTCGTAGTTGTGATGGTCAATGACAGCCGTTTTCTCCTCATCGAACTCAATCCCACACTCACTGCCCAGCTCTCGAAGAGGGTCACCTACACAGACCCAAGAGATGCTTGGCTGAGCCCTTAGGGGTGGGCCCTAGGCCAAGCTATGTCACCTGTCCTGGCTTCCTCATGACTACTGTTCCAGTTATCCCCAGGGCCCTGTGCTTCACCTGGACCCTGGACAACAGCATGGCAAAAGATGTGAGGTCTAAATCTGAACTGGTGAAACAAAGACACCTGTCCTTCTCCCTCCACAAATACAGTGACCTTGGTTCAGCACAAAACCCCCCTTTGAAGCCAAGTAACACCTCGGCAAACAACCTGGATGAGCCCCAGCTTACAAGGTTTCTCCCCCATCACCTCACCAAGAACCCTACCCAATATGGTTTTAAAAAGCTTGTCAATGCTGGGGGGTGGGGGGGTGGGGGGGGATTGGCCAGGTGTTGTTCGTGATTCTTCTTACTTCTAAGTATCTTTAAAATTTTCCAAAATAAAAAAAGGAAACAAAACAAAATGAAAACATGTCCAATGCTTTGGGCTCCACCCAATCAGCCTCCCCCTACTTGTCTCCTGTTTTTAAGGAAAGAACCACCAAAACAAAGGGAAATAAAAACTAGGGTTCCCAGCCCTTAAAAGAACCATAAACCATGAACCAGAACGTCGCTGGTTCTGGTCACAGGAAAGGAGGGACTGAATGGCTCTGTAGTTCCCTCGCTCACTCCCTGGCCAAGGACCACCTAGTGAATGACAATTTGGCAGCTTCCATTTGTAAAACTCTCCAGGCTTCCTGGAGAAATGGTGGAAAGCACCAGAACTTCAGCAATCAGACTCACCAATGTCTGAGCTGGCAGCTACCAGGACACTGCCTCCACCGTCAATGAAGGTACTGATGGTCTCCACATTGATGTTGCCTCCAAAATCTGAAAGAAGCACCAGACTCAGTGAGCCAGAAGGTTCCTCTCACTGCTCCTCTGACATTTGGGCGAGGGAAGGTAGACATGGGACCAGCCACAATCGGTAACAGAATATCGCCCTCCAGAAGCCCAAAACCAGAGGGACGTTTACCATCAATGCCCTGATACAGCCCAATTCTCCCATTTTCCCAATGTGATGATCCAAAAATAAAGACTCAAATTCATTAACTTTTAGAAGTATAAATTAAATAGCCAAACACCCACCAATTATAGTTGTCAAGTTATTATAAGCACTTCAAGTCACATATAAAATCTCTGTTTAGAAATGCTGCACTTTCCACATCGTGAAACTTCACATTGATCACCTGCACCTTAAGAGCCACTTTTGGGGTCACCTAACGGTTTTCAAGAGCCTGCTGACTTCACTTCCATCTGAGTTGTCTGAGAAAGAGCACTTCTGACTCTACGGGTGATGCTGTCTGTCACTAAGACTAGTACTTGCTCGCCCAACATGAATAGCGTGTTTTCCTAGTAATCCTACAGGTTTGTAGCCATAGTAGCCATAACAGAACCACTTCATACACTATGCTTAAAAAAAAAAGTGATCACCGAAAAGGCTCATTAATTTCCAATATTTGTAATTGTGAAATCATACCCTTTTTTGGTCAATTTAGTCAGGTGACTGCCATAGTATCCAAAACTAACTGTAAAGATCTGAACATGAGAATGACCCTCCTTTCTTTGGTAATTTTTACGAAAAAACCAACACTTGACCTTTCCTCCAGGTCCAGACAGAACATCTTGTATCAGCAGACCCAACCTCTCATACTACAGTTACAAAGTCATCTATCCACTCTCCTGCAGAGGCCAGGCAGAGTCTTAGACAATTCAAAAACAGCTTCTTGATATAGTACAGTGGTCCCCGTAGGGGCAATACCTGAAGACATTTCTAGTTGTCGCAAGAGGCATAGCTACTGCCACCTAGTGGGTAGAGGCCCGGAGCGCTGCTACACATCCTATAGTCCACAGGACACGCTTCTTCCGTCCAAAATGTCAGGAGTGCTGCGGTTGAAGTGGAGACTCCTGGGCTTAAATCTAGGCATCCCTCCATCTTTCTAAGTCCATTTCCCTATCTACACAAAGGGACCCAGATTTTTCTGGGTAAGAGGACATGCTATGGATCCTTCTTCTCTAGCCATTACTTTACTAAATGTGTCGGGAGCTTCCTGATCCCAGAGAGGGCGAGGAACCCACTGACACACGGCGAAGGAAGCCAGGCCAGCCTTCTCACACCCGAGAGGGCTAACGGTGGTCCCAGTACCACAGAAGGTTCCCTGGAGCAGGGGCCAAACCCTTCCCCTGACCCTCCTCCAGCAGATATGTACAGACCTTCTCCCCAGGAGTGCCTGAAGGAACCATGGCAGCCTTTCCCAAAGTGGAACCCACTCCACCAGGGGCAGAAAAGGTGACAAGGTGATATGAGGCAGGGCTTTAAATCATGCTAAATCTCAGAGAGAATGTCTGAGTTTGCTACTGGTCGTAACCATTTCCCTCACACCTGCGAATCTCCTCTTGCAAGAGGAAACCTCGGGCTCAACGCCTTCTGCAGGGAACAGAATCTGGCTAGAACTGTACTTACTCTATTTATAGTTACCTTCTACTGAAAGCAAGGATGACCCTGACTTTCCATCCTCCGTGGTGATACTGGGTTCATTACCGGGTTCCTTTTAAAATATTATTTTAGTTTTTAAAAAGCAATTCAGTTTAAAGAAAAATACTAATTATTAGCACAGGTGATATGGAATGTGATAAAAATCATGAAGGAGGTACAGAAAGTCGACTAACATTTGGGAAACACTGTCCCAGGCTGTCTGCCGTTTCTCCCACCTATCTTCTCAACTTCTCTGTCTCATCCACCGCTTCCTTAAGCAACATGCCCCATCTGCCTCCCGAGCAGAACTCAGACGGTTCCTCCACTCCACTGCAGGGTTTGGCAACTCATTCCAAGTCCTTGGTCTCATCTCCTCAAAGACGACTGAAAGAACTCCTCAAGGGCAGGCTCTCTGTCACAGTTAGATCCTATTCCGGAGTCCCAAACACAGCAGAAACTTGGAAAATGCCAATTAACCTGCCGAAGGCTCCATTCACCTGCCCAGTGACCTGAAGACTTAAACTTGTACAACCTGGGGACTCTTCCACCCAACTGCACTTGCCAATTCCAAAGGCACATTTTGCAGGGGAGTTGGGGGGTAACGTGATAAGTGTTGGGAGCCTAGAGAAAAATACTTCAGGGATTTGGCTGAACCCAATCTCACATGAACTACAGAGAATAAAGTAGATGCCAATGAAGCGAAAGACTTCCCAAGCATCAACCGAAGGAAGAAACGGCAGTCCTGTCTTACCCTAGCCAGGGACAACCTGAGTCCTCTGAGAAAAAGACAAAGTGAAGCCACTAAAGAAGAGGATGACTAGATGCTCACCAAAAAAGCTCGACAAAGGAACAGCCAAAGGAACTGGGGGTATTTAGTCTGGAGAAGAAACAGCTGAATAGGCTATGACTGTGAAGTCTGTGCCAAGCAAAGTAAGCATTAGATTTATCCTCTACAACCCTGAGGAGTATAAGAAACCCCTTCCACCTCTCCCCGACCCCAAATAAACAAAGTAGGAAATCGGAGACAAACTCCAGTTTAATATAAGAACTTAACAGAGTGTTCCAATGATGGAGTTGACTGCCTCATAATAAGCTCTCTGTCACAGGAATACTGAAGTATGAATTGAATAATCTAGTAAAGATACTCATTCTGTCCAAATTCCCCAGCCCTCTGGTAGACCCCAGACATACCCATCCTGCCTCCAACAGGGGGCTGGGCTAGATCATCACCAAGGTTCTATTTCAGCCTGAGAACTATGAATCCGCCTGAATTCTTAAGTTCAACTGCTACACACCTCTTTACAGCACACCATATTAATAGCATGCCATTTCCTCTTTCCACCCAGGTCAACACAACTAGGGGGTTCTCTATCTTTCCTATCGGTGGCTTTACAGAGAAAATACACTTCTCAGATTAGCAGGGCCCCAGGCTCCATGGTCTGTGGCAACACTTGACCCTACAATCCTCAGCTGTGCCTTTTGGAGAGGAGATGTGCTGCTCCGCCCATTAGAAGTTAACACGCTCCTCTTCACTGGCAGCAGCTGCGGCCAGGGCTAGCGACCCACCCCATAACCCAGAACACGACCGAGATGCAGAAGAAAGCGACGGATCAGTCCTGAGCCTCGCATCCCGGTTCTGGGGGTGGCGTGCTGCCCTTACCTTCTACCGAGGGGGAGAAGATGATGAGATTGTCGTACAGGAACTCCCCGTACTTAATAAGAGATAGGCTGGGCTCATCTGCGGTCTTGAATGTAAGTTCAAAGCCCCGATCTAGACAAGAATAAAACAGGGACCTGAGGCAGGCAGGTCGCAAAGGGAAACCACCAACGCAGAGATCACGACCGCCCTCCCCTCACCAAGCGGCAGGCCAGACCTGGACGGCCTGCTTGTGGAAAACGAGTGGGAGGGAGGGTGGCCGTTGCCCTCGGGCTCGGGGGCCTTTCCAAACCCAGACTCTCACCCGCCGCCCCCTCGCACCCGTCTCACCCTTCAGACTCCGGAAGAAAAGCGAATGCGTCTCCCGCAGGTTGAGGCTGTCCAGCAGCACTAAGGTGCGGGGGCCGCTGGCGCAGACCTGGCCTAGCGAGGACAGCTGCAGCAGCCACAAGAGGGTCCAAACACGGGCCGCGGCGCCAAGCTCCATCTTTCTACTCCTGCCGAAGAACCCAAGCACCTGCACACCGGAAGTACCGTCTAAGGTTAGCCAATCGCGGCTCGGAGTCGTGGAGTTTCACCCGGAAGTGACCTGAGTACTCCGCGGCCGGGCGCCCGGAGCCGACTCTGGGAGGATAGCAGTCCGGAGCACCATCGGAAGTGCCTCGAGTATGGGCGGAGCCTCGGAACCCTATTGGCGGGAGGGGCGCGCGGCTCCGCCTCCCCAAAGGAAACGGCTCAATCCTAGAGAGACAGCTCTGCAGCCGCGGCCAATCAGCAGGACTCTTCATCGGCGCGGTCCCAGCCCGCTGGGTCTGGGCGATCGCGCGCCCAAGCGGAGCTGGAGTGGCGGCCGCGGCCGCTCCGGACCACCTCTTCGGTCCTCTCTGGTCCTGGACCGACCGGGACTGGGAACCAGGCCCAATTCCACCCTCTCCAGAGAGGAGGGGGTTGGAAAAATAAGATAGAGATGGGGGCACTCTAGTCTCCTGCGGCTTCCCGGCCCAGGGGCCTGGGCCCGTGCCCGCCCCGCCCAGCCTGGCGCCGGCGGCCGTGGGGAAGGGCGGTGGGCTGGCCTCGCCAGGAAAAGGCTCTAACTGGGTTCATTCCCAAGCTCCGTCCCTCACTAGCCCTTTTACCCTAGGATTTCACGTCTCTCCAGGCCCCTGGCCTAGGCTGGAAATAAAAATAGCCAGAAGCAGCTCATCCGTGTGCCTTTGGAACAGCCCTGGGCGCCTGGGAGGACTGGCGCAGGTTTTAAGGCGCGAGGGCAGGGCTAGGCCGAGCAGCCACTCAGTAAGGTTAGCTCCCACCCCTTCTAAACTGATCCAGGGGGAGGGCGCATCTCAGAACTGCCTCAGCCCCATCACAGGTCTAAGCTAAAGCGACCACGAGCCGCGCCAAGACTTCAGTCCACCTCTAACTCTGACCCGACGGTGCCAGACCGTTCCTTAGGGACACCCAAAGGCTCTTCACTCTCAGGTCTTCAACTAAACTCATCTTGGCAGCCTCATCCTCCTCTTAGTCCCTGCTCAGGGCTTGCCTGGAACAGGTCTCCAACCTTTAACATGCCCTCAGCTTCCCCACCTCCTGCCTTTTGCTCACACAGCTTCCTCTACCTGGAGCGCCTCCCCACATTCCCATCTTAAGCCTCCCCAGATATTCTCCATCCTTTATGGGAACCCCAGCACCACCACCACCCAATACTGCTCCCTTCACCAAGGGTATTTTGTTCCCATGAAGACCTGATCTTGCTTCCTCTTACTCAAAGTACGTACTGCAGCCTGCCTCAGCTAGACTGATCTCCGTAGTTACCTAAGCACCCTCCACCCCACCCCAGCTTCTCCATGATCTGAGCTCCTTGGTCCAGCCATATGGCTTGTGGCATGTGCCACAGTAATTAACATAAAATACAGAGGAGGAATGATGGACTACACGGAGCACCTGCCATGCACCGGCACCTCAGATACTCTCTCATTTTACCTTCACTTTAACTCTAGGAGGTGGGTATTCTCCCCCATCACAGACGAGGCTCAGTGAAATGAGGCTCAGGACAGCACCAAAGGCCAAACCTCTTCCCTCCGACTGTGAGCCGCTCCCACGGGGCAGGCCTGGGCTACAATGGGCAAGGGGAGGGGTGTGTCTTGGGTTGCTGGGGTGGCCTGGATTCGGTTCTGACCATGTCAGGACATCAGTTCCAACACAGCCCTTGAGGGCTGACAGAATCTGGGCCTTCTCTGGGTCTCGGCATGACACGGCTACTGTTTTCCAAAAAAAGGACTCTACTTTCCTGGGTCCCACATCCTTTGAGAATCTAATGACAGTTCCGATGCTTTCCCCAGGAAAAAGCACTTGTACTCACAAATGCAGGGAGTCGCAGAAACTTTGGAGCCTGTTTGTCCTAAAGGCCTCAGCTATTTAAGAACCTTACTCCAGAGAGAACTTCCCCATGGAGACCAGGCAGGGAGGGGCCCGGGTGCCGCTGTCAGAGAATCAGGGAAGGGGAGCTTGTAGGCAAAAGACAGTTTATTGGGGCAGCTTAATGTGGAGTGGCCTCCTTGGGCCACAGAGCAGCCGGGAGTGGGCAGCAGGGAACAGCCGCGCAGGCCTCGAGCACCCATCCTGCAGGGCTTCCCCCAGGAAGTGGGGCCAACTGCACAGAGGCAGTTTTCAGTCACCAGCACGCTGAACTCGATCCACGTGGAAGCTGCTGCCCGCTCTGTCGGGGCTGCTGGTGCAGGCCTCGAGGCAGCGCTGAGGCTCCCGAGCCCACCGGGGCACCAAACAACAGTGGTGGGCCCAGATGGCAGGCTCTGTGACAGGTGACCAGATGGCAATACTGGCGTGGCATTGGGAGCTGGAGTGGGCCTTTCCAAGGATGGTCCAGCTTCCCAGGGGCCCCCGCCCCAGGCAGAAGTGGGGTCTCTGGGGAACAGGGAAGGGAATTTGTCTTCCGAGGGTGAGGGCCCTCTCGGGCCCCCTCCAGCTCCCCTGTCACTGTGGGGGCAGGTGGGAGGAGGCCCAGCTGGGGCTGCCCTGGGAGGGCCTGGCAGTCTTACAGAAGCCCCAAACAGGGCAGCAGGCAGCTGTGTTCACAGAGGCTCACTGCCAAAGTTGCTTTTGCTTTTCTTACGCTTGGCCTTGGTAAAGGGGATGTCAAGGGACTCGAGGCGGAAAGGTCGGGGCTGGGGCATTTCAGGGGCCTGGGTGGGTGGGATGGCAGAGTTGTTGCTGAGTGGGGAGCTGAGGCCTGGTGGTGAGCTGTGATGTGCTGTGGAGAAGAGGACAGAGGGGCTGGTGAGCCAGGGGTGCAGGGGATGGAGAGAAAACACTGTGTGGGTGGAGAGCCTGGCCCAGCCCCCACCCAGCCAGAGGCCCTGCTCCCACTCCTAGGACCTCAAGGACCCCAAGCTCTAAGACGCTGCTCTGGTGGAGGCCTCAGACCCAGCACTGTGTCTGCATCCAAAGGGTCGGGGCTGGGATGCAGCCTGGGATCTCAAGCCGGACAAGCCTGGGTTCAAAGCCCAGCTCCACCACTTCCTACAAGTACGGCCTCACTTGGAACTAAAAGCATTCTGACCAGTAGAACCCCTCAGTGGTCCCAGGTTAAGAATGGTTTTTTCATAACAACTTTCCCTTTTTTACAAAGTTAAGCTATCAGAAGCAGCCAATCACCAGTGTGGCTCACTGGTTGAGCATCGACCCATGCACCAAGAGGTCACAGGTTTGATTCCTGGTCAGGGCACATGCCCAGGTTGTGGGCCAAATCCCCAGTGTGGGGGGGATGTGCAGGAGGCAGCCAATCGATGTTCTCTCTCATCGATGTTTCCCTCTCCCTCTCCCTTCCTCTCTAAAATCAATACAGAAAAAAAAATTTTTTTAAGCAGCCAATCAGAGCTTTAGACCAGCCTGAGACATTCCTTGCAGACACCCTGAGCTCAGCCAGAGATGCCTCAGTTTCCCCATCTGCAGTACGGGCACAGTGCCAGTTCTCAACTGATGTCAGTTTATTTCCTGTCCAACTTTTCCCTCCTTATTCCTCAACTCCACCCACTCTGTCTCTTAAATAACCTCAATATAGAACTGAGATGTGCTTTTTATTGATTTATTTTAAAGGGGCATACTTTTTAAATATGTTTTTATTGATTTATATAGAGAGGGGAAGTGTGAGGGAGAGACAGAGAAACATGGACATGAGAGAGAAACATTGACTGGTTGCCTCCCACACACACCCCCAACCAGGGAATAACTGGGGATCGAACCCACAACCTGGGCATGTGCCCTGACCGGGAATCAAACACATGACCTTTCAGTGCCTGGGATGACGCTCGACCAAATGAGCCACACTGGCCAGGGCTTCACTCATATTATTGGAAGCTCTATGACCTTTTAGTTTTAAAAACAAGAATGAAATGATTTTCAATTCTTGCTTTTGAAAGTGTTTTGCTTTTGTGGTCTTGTCTGCCCCGCTTGGCTCAGGAGAAAGCCACACGCTGGCCTCTGAGGAAGCTGGCGAGTGACTGACCCAGAGCCGTGCAAGCCCACGCCAGGGCCCTGAGCAGTACTGGGGTGTACTGCGTGTCCAGGGAGGCGGAGGAGTCAAACCACGTCTGCCCAGGGGATGAAGAGAGAGAGGGAAGGGGAGACTGTGTATTGAGCACCCCTGGGCAGGGCCGTTTCCCCATTTCATTTCACCTAACCCTAAGAAGTAGGTGTATCCCCCTCATTTAACAGCTGAGGAAACTGAGGCTCTCCATGGGAGAGGGAAAGGGGTTTTTAACCCAGGCCCCTCTGACTCCAAATCCACCCCGCCATGCCCCTCCCAGTTGGCAGCCTGGAGGGCTCCTGGGAGGGCCTGGAGGACGAGAGGTGGGCAGGGCACTCACTGAGGCTCTTCATGGGATCCGAGCTGAGGATCTGGTTGGCCCGCTTCGGCCGGAAGTAGTTACTGGCAATATTTTCACTGTCGCTTCGACTGAGCATCAGCTTGTAGCGGTCTTCCTCCTGCTGAGATTCCAGATCCTCATGGGTTAAGACCCCTTATCCGTGCAGTTCTTATGTGAGCCCTCACCCAGGGCTCAACAGCCTCCACAAGCCTGGTGGGATGGGGCTTCCCTGAGCCTCACTGCCTGCTCTGGCGTACCCGCCACAGCCCGCCTCCTGCGTGGATCCAGGCAGCTCAGGGCAGGGCATCTGTCTCCAGCCAAGCCCACACCCCCCACCCCCTTCCTTGGGAATGGGAAGTGCCTCACTCCCTCCCGCAAAACTCAAAACAGGGCCTCCTGCCAGCCCCATCAGGGGCAAAGACACACCCAAACCCATTATGGCATAGGCACAGAAGGGGTAATACGGCCCTCAGCTCATGGCACATTTATGACCATTAGACCCGGAGTCCCAATCTCTTTATCACCATGAACTATTATTTTTCACCACTATCATGGACTTGTTTTCTTCACCCCGAATCTCTTCCTTCAGGAAAGAGATTGACATCGTCCTGGCGGGGTGTTCATTCACAGTGCCCTAATACCCCCACTCCCGCCCCCCCACCCCGTTGCTCCACAGCTGGACATGTGACCCAGACTGGAACAACCACAGAACTCCATCCTCTGAACAGTCATTGGTCCAAGAGTAGGTCCATGGCACAGGCAGAACAGATCAGACTCTCTCCACAAGCACTGGTTTGGGGATGCTCTAAGAGACCAGTCTGTCTTCCTGTTGGCTCACTAATGGCCAGCAGCCATCTTTCCTGCCACGTGCAGAAAGCCTGCCTGAGTCCAAAGCTAGGATAGAAGGGAAGCAGAACCCTGACTGTTTGAGCCCCTAGACCCAGCCATGCCGGAAACTGGTGCACTTAACCTGCACCAGTAAGTTCCCTATTTTGCTTATGATTGTTTGCTCTGGGTGGCCATCACTGGGAAGTAAAAGCATTCGGACTACTATAACCCCCAGTGGCCCCAGGGTAAGAATGTTGTTTTCAAGAACAACTTTCCCTTTCTTACAAAGTTAAGCTATCAAAAGCAGCCCATCAGAGCTTTAGACCAGCCTGAGACATTGCTTGCAGCCACCCTGAGCTCTGGCTGGAATTCACTGTGAGTAGCCTTATCATGACTGCAAAGGTGTGTTCTGTGTGGGTTTTCCGAAATATTGGTAATGGTTTGAGGCAGGGATCAGCAACGTACAGTCCACGGGCCAAATCTTCCCCACAGACTCTTTGTAGCGGTTGATGGGAACACAGCCATGCTCATTCATTCCCAGGCCACGCGTGGCTGCTCTGTGCTACATGGCAGAGCTGAGCAGTTGTGACAGAGACCACATAGCCCACAGGCCTAAAGTAGTTACTGTCTGGTCCTTCATAGGAAAGGCTGTGACCTCTGCTCGAAGGACACAGATTCCAGTTGTAATACAAAATCTGGGAGGTGTGAAAATAAAGTGACTTTAGAATGCCAGTTACTGTTTATGGAACCTCTGAGGATCCTTTTGGTTCCGGGACACCCGCGGGGCCCAGGGAGCCAGACTGTACTGCTGGCCCCTGCGGTTCAAGCTGACACTTCTGTCCTTCGCCAGCAGGACAGGCTGACTTGGACCATCTATTTCTGGTCTTTATGACCCTACGTGACTTCACATGAGGGCCAGAGGGGTTGAGGGTGTGGGTGCCAACAGCGTTACGCAGAGAGGACCCAGGCCCAGCCCTCTGCCTGAATCCTCAGGGCGGATGAAAGTAGCAGTCCGGTTCCCTCGGGCAAAGCTGACCCACTGCACTGTGGGGCCAAGGCCTGCCAGCCCCTCACCCCTCTCCCGAGGCCTTACCATGCCTGGTTCGCTGCTGTCTGCTGCAGAGGTTTTGCGGACTGGTTTGTTCTGTGGCCCTGTTGAAACTGCTATGAGAAAACAAAAGGTGAAATCTCTGCTGCCTGGTACGGGGGCCCGAGGGGCAGGCTTGCTGCAGCCCTCTCTGCGGGGTGGGGGGTCAGGCCTGGCCCAGGCGTGGAGCCAAGAGAGGACACTTCCCAGCCCACACAAAGGGGTGGCTTTGGGAAACACAAGAAGAGGGCTCAGATGCCAAAGAAGCCATTCCCCTGCTCCCAGGCTAGGTAGCAGGTTGGTGGGGGCAGGGAGGAAGGCGGCTGCTGCCTGGAGTTTCAGCAGCAAAGGTGTCAGTGGCCATAAGCATCAGAGACATGGGACCTGGACAAACACTCTGACCAGGGGAGAACTGGCAGGGGCCTGTGGGGTGTAACAGCCTACTGCTCTCCGAATGGGCAGAGCCAGCCAAGTGGCTGCAGAGAGCCTTTGTAAGTCTGGCCATACTCTGAGGCTCCCTGGAGGTGGAGGGGCCTTCAAGATCATCATATCCAGCCCTTTCTTTCTGAAGATGGAAGCACCAAAGCCCAGAGAGGGACAGTGACCATCATAAGGTCACACAGGAGGTCAGTGCAAAAGCAGAAGTTGAACCAGGCCTGCAACTGAACAGCTCGTTTCCATGCCTGGCCCTGCACCTCACTGCTGTGATTGTGACTAAGGCACTTATACTCTCTGAGATGCCATCTCCTCATACGTAAAATAGGTGTAATGCTCCCTGTCCGTCACAGGGTGGTTGGAGGAGAAATAACAGTGATGATCATGCTAATGATCAAATGCACCACGCACTTAAGGTGTGCCAGGCATGGCTCTAAGGGGTTTACGTGTATTAACATATCTTAAGCATTCTTTAAGGAAGGTGCTGTTATTAATCCCCATTTCACAGATGAGGACGCTGAGTCCCAGAGAGATCATACAGGGAGTGGTGGAGTCAGAATTCCAGCCCACATCTGTCTGATTCAGAACACACCGTTCTCTCAGGTCCCCCATGTTTGGAATCTCAGGGTCATGTGTCTGCTTCACCCACAGCCAGCAGGGGGAGGCCCTCTGCTCCCTGTCAGTCTGCAGGGTGGCAAAGTGTGGAGGAGGGGAGGGAGGGCTAAGGGGACAGCCAGGCTCCTGACCTACTGGGAGGCTGGTTTTTATGATGACCGGCTCAGGAATCTTCCAGAAGCCATTGTCCTCGTCCCAGGAGGACTCTCGCCTGATCCTCTCCAGGTTGCTGTAGTTACAGTCCCGGCGAATCAGGGGCTGCACCTGCTCCAGGAGCTGCTGAAACAGCATGAAGTCCCGTTCCTGCCGGCGGATGGTGGCCAAATAATCGATCTTCTCGAGCTCAAATTCCGATTGCAGGTCTCTGATCTCCACCTCCGCCGCCCGGAGCTGAAAACAAAGTGTGACAAGCCATGAGCAGGAAAGACACCAAGACATTTCACCATCCATCCGACCTCCTGTCCACTAACTGCCGTCCAGCCAGCCACTCACTGTCTGTTCGTGGATCCTCATCCATCCATTCTTATCTCCACCATCTGTCCACCATCCTTCCATCTATTCCTTGGCCTTACCACCACTACCATCTCTCCATCCATCTACTCACCCACCCACCTCTCCACCCAGCATTGAAATGAGCACCTACTATGTCCATGGCCCTGCAGAGAGCAGGAAAAGAAGTTCTTCAACCGCCACTGCCAACCCTTGGTCACTATCCCACGCTCATACATTTTATTCAGAAGCCTTTTAGCAGGCTCCACACAACACCACAGTCACCACGGTCCTCAAAGATCTCAGGGAATCGTACAAATTCTTTTTGTAAGGGGAGAATAGGCAGAAACTCTCAGACTCAGCCATCCCTGCTTTCCCACCGCCACAGTCCTGTTATGATGTGACAACCACTGGACTAGAGTCAGACCCACCTTGATTTGACCGTGGATTCTAGATTATTTTGATCTCCTGCCCAGGTCTGCCAGACGGGCCCTCCATTCCCTCCTAAGCACAAATGACTCCTAACTCCAACCACAATCACGCTCTCCCTGAGCCTCGAGACTCGGCGCACAGTCTATTTCCTCAAAGAGCAGGTAAAGAAGGAGGTTTTTAATTCATGGGAATGAAAATCACATGTAACCAGTTGAGATTAGAGGCCACCTGGTAGGACACAGAGCCGTCAGGGAGGGGCAGGTGTGCAAAGGCTTCAACTAAACGAACAATGCTCCATGTCCCAAGCCGAGCAGTAGATACATGGGGCTCACAGTCATAATCTTTATATACATTTGTACATCTGGAAGCATTTGCAAGGATTTTTACAACAGCTTCCAGATATAGTTCATGTCTTACATTGTCTTATGTAAGACATGTTCATGTCTTATAAGTTTACATGTCTTACATTCACCATGTAAGTATACAATTCATGTAAAGTGTACAATTCAGTGGTTTTTGGTACATTCAGACTTGTGCAACCAAGATCCCAATCAATTTTAGAACATTTCATCACCCAAAGAGAGACCCCATACTCATTAGTCATTCCCCATTTCTCCCCAAATCGCAGCCCTAGGCAATCACCAATCTACTGTCTATAGATTGGTTTATTCTGGACATTTCGTGTAAATGGAGTCACACACTATGTGGTCTTTTGTGTCTGGCTTCTCTCATGTAACACGGTGTTTTCAAGGTGCGCTGTGTTGTATCAGGTATCAGTACTTCGTTCCTTTCTACTGCCGAATAATGTCCCCTCGGGTGGACAGGACACGTTTTACATTCATGACTGTTTTCACTTTGGGCTATAATGAATAACGCTTCTGAGAACATTAGTGTACAAGTTTTTGTGTGGACGTATTTTCACTTCTCTTGAGTGTAACTGCTGGGTCATATGGTAACATTATATTCAAGCAATTGAGGAACTGCCAGACTGTTTCCAAAGCGACTGCACCATGTATATCCCCACCAGCAGTGTTCAAGGGCTCCAATGTCTCCGCGTCCTCACCAGCATTTGTTGTTAGCTGTCTTTTTTTATTATAGCAATCCCAGTGGGTATGAGATCATATCTCGTTTGTTTTTTAATATGTTTTCATTGATTTTTAGAGAGAGAGGAAGGGAGAGAGAGAGAGAGAGAGAAACACTGATGAGAGAGAAGCATTGATCGGCTGCCTCCTACACGCCCCCTACTGGGGACTGAGCCCGCAACCCGGGCGTGTGCCCTGACTGGGAATCGAACTGACAAACCCCTGGTGCATGGGTCAGTGCTCAGCCACTGAGCCACAGCAGCTGGGCTTGTGCTTTTTATTCTCATTTCCCTGGTGGCCAACGATATTGAGCATCTTTGCATGTGGTTATCGGCCATTTGTACGTCGTCTTTGGAGAAACATCTGCTCAGATACTTTGACCATTTTTAAATTGGATTTAAAAAATTTTTAAATCCTCACCAGAGGATATTTTTCTATTTATCTTCAGATATAGTGGGAGGGAAGGAGAGAGAGAGAGAAATATCGACGTGAGAGGGACACATCGATTGGTTGCCTCCCGCATGACCTGGACCAGGGCCTGGGACAAACCACAACCGAGGTACATGCCCTTGACCAGAATCGAACCTATGACTCATTGGTCCGCAGGCCGACGCTCTAACCGCTGAGCCAAACTGGCCAGGGCTATTTTTTAATTCTTGAGTTGTTAGGGTTCTTTATATAGTCTAACTATAAACACCTTATCTAATTCTCAAGTCCATTCCATTGGTCTATATGTCTGTCTTTACACTGGTACCACAGTCTTGATTACTATAACTGATTAATTGAGTCCTCCAACTTTGTTCTTTTCAAGATTGTTTTGGCTATTCTGAGTCCCTTGAATTTCCATATGAACTTCAGGATCACTTTATCAATTTCTGCAAAGAAGCCAGCTGGGACTTTGCCAGTGATTGCCTTAAATCTGTAGATGAATTTCAAGAGCACCTCCATTTTATCGTTAAGTCTTCCAATGGATGTGTTTTCATTTATTTAGGTATCCTTAATTTCTTTCAACAGTGTTTTACAGTTTTGGGAATATAAGTTTTAAACTTCTTTTGTTAAATTTGTTCCTAAGTATTTTATTCTTTTCGATGTATTGTAAATAGAATCGTGTTCTTAATTTTATCTGCCGCTTGTTCGTTTTTTTTTTAATCCTCACCCGAGAATATTTTTCCATTTATTTTCATACAGAGTGGGAGAGAGAGAGAGAGAAACATCGATGTGAGAGAGACACATTGATTAATTGCCTCCCGCACGACCCCGACCAGGACCGGGATCAAACCGCAACTGAGGTACATGCCCTTGACCAGAATTGAACCCGTGACTCCCTGGTCCTCGAGCTGATGCTCTAACCACTGAGCCAAATAGGCCAGGGCCCGATTGTTCATTTTAAGTGTATACGAATACAACTGCTTTTTGCTTGTTGATCTTGTATCCTGCAACCTTGCTGAACCTGTTCGTTGATTCTAGTCATTTTTTTTTAGTACATTCCTTAGGATTTTCTATATATAAAGATCATGTCACCTGCAACTGGAGGTAGTTTTACCCATTCCTTTACAAGCTAGAGGCCTGTTGTTTCACTTTCTTGCCTAAATGCCCTGGCTGGAACCGCCAGTGCAATGTTGAACAGAAGTGGTGAGAGCAGACATCCTTTTCCTGTTTCTGCTCGTAGGGGGAAAGCATGCAGTCTTTCGCCAGTACGGTAGCTGGTGTGAGTTTTTCACAGATGTCCTTTCTCAGGTCAAAGAAGTTCCCTTCCATTTCTAGATTGTTGAGTGCTTTTATCAGGACAGGTTTTGAATTTTGTCAAATGCTTGTTCTGCATCTGTTAAGATGATCATGTGGTTTTGTCCTTTATTCTACTGACATTATGGATTACACTGATTTCTGGATGCTAAACCAACCTTGCATTCCTGGGATAAATCCCACTTCAGCATGGTGTATAACCCTTTTCATGTGTTGTTAGACTTGGTTTGCTAGTATTTTGTAGAGTACTTTATATCTATAGTCATAAGAAATATTAGTCTGTAGCTTTATTGTTACGTCTTTGTCTGGTTTGAGTATCAGGTGATACTGGCCCCATAGAATAAGTTGAGAAGTATTCTCATCTATATCACAATGATTTTTTTAAAATACTTTTTTTTATTATTATTGATTTTTTTTTTAGAGAGAGAGTTAGAAACATCAATGTGAGAAACATTGATCAGCTCCCTCCTGCACGGCCCCCACTGAGATCAAGCCCACAACCCGGGCATGGGCCCTGACTGGGAATTAAACTGGGACCTCTCAGTCCATGGGATGTCGCTCAATCCACTGAGCCACACCGGCCGGGCTAAAATATTTTTTTTAAGTAATACTTTTTTAAAGTAATAGCCTTCATTTAACAAATGAAATCCTATAGAGAAGGTGATGCTCTATAGCAGAAAGCAAATAAAATAAAATACCTCCATGTACATATAACAAGATATGTCCAAAACCCACATGAGGAAATCTATAAAATACTCCTGAGTGGCACAAAAACTGTATTTAAACTAAATAAAGACGTACCATATATGTTTCTGGACAAGAAAATCAAACCTCATAAAGGTATCAGGACTCCCAAGCTAATTTATAAATATAGCATGAGTCCCCTAAAATTCCATCAACTTTTTCTTTCTTTTTTCTTTTTCTCTTAAGCTAGCCCAATTGTTTATAAAGTTCCTTTGGAAAAGAAAAAGGAATATTCAGGAAAGGTCTTGAGGGAAAAATCATTGAGAGAGGATTAGCCCTATGAGATTGTAAAACGTATTATAAAACCTCTGCATTTTAAACACACTGCTGGCACTGGTATATGAATAGACAGAGCAAGGGAAATGCGTGGAAAATCCCCAAACAAATCTAAAGGCACACAGAAATCCAGCATACAATTAGAGCAGCCCCTGACGTCAGTGGAGGAGAATGGTGCTGGGAGAATCGAGAGCCCTGTGCAAAAGATAATATTTTGCTGTTGTTGTTAATCCTCACCCGAGGATATTTTTTTTCACTGATTTTTAGATAGAGTGGAAGGGAGGGAGGGAAAGAGAGAGAGAAACATGGATGTGAGAGAGAGACATTGGTTGCCTCCCGCAGGACCCTGAGTGGGGCCAGGGATCGAACCTGCAACCCAGGTCCGTGCCCTTGACTGGGAATTGAACCCGAGACCCTTTGGTTCGCAGGTTAACGCTCTAACCACTGAGCCAAACCAGCCAGGGCACAAAGATAATATTGAATCAGCTTCTCACACATATACAAGGATAAACTCCAAGTGGACCAGAGATTTAAATGTAAAAAAAAAAAAGAACCATAGAAGTTCTAGAAGAAAACATGAGTGAACGTTCCCAACTCTTACTCAGAATGTATATGCAATGATAACAAAGTTGATCGATTTGACAAAACAATTTTTTAAAACTTTTGTATGGCAAAAATACTATAAAGCATAGTAAAAAGGACAAACTGGAATAAAATATTTCCAACTTATGTCACTGAACAACAGTCAATATTCCTAATATAAATCACAATATGTTTGAATAAAAAGCTTCTACAAAGCAGAGAAGAAAAACCACCACCCTAATAGAAAAATGGGCAAAAGATATGAACACAGTTCAGAGGAATAAAATGGCGAATGTCCCTAAAACATATGAAAAGAATGTTCCACCCTTGCTCATAGTAAGAAAAACGCAAATTAAAACTACACTGAAGTATAAAATAAGTAAGCCCTGGGAATGTAATGTACAGCATGGTGACTTTACTTAGTAATACTAAGTATTGTATGTTTCAAAGTTGCTGAGAGAGTAGATCTAAAAGTTCTCATCACAAGAAAAAAAATGTAACTATGTATGGTGATGGATGTTAACTGGACTTAATTGTGGTGATCATTTCACAAGATATACAAATATCAAATCATGTTGCACTCCTGAAATTAATATAATGTTATGTCAATTGTATCAGGGAAAAAAAAAAAAAGCTATCCTGAGATCCTATTTCTTATCTATCAGAATTGCAAAAATACAAAATGTTTTCAGTCAACTCTGTCGGGTGAGGCTGCTAGCAGAAATGCGAAAGGATACAGCCCGTGGAGGGGAAGCCAGCAGTACCTAGCAAAACCATGTATGTGTTCTCTGTCCCAGCAATCCCAGTTAGAGGAATTGATTCCAAAGAAACTTACCAAAAATACAAAAGTAGTAGGCACAAACTATTCACTGCAGTGCTTTTGATTATAGCAAAAGATTGGAAACAACCCAAATGTCCGTCAAGAGAGGACTGACTGAATAAACAATACAGTCTGGCAGTGGAATACTATACAGCAGCAAAAAGGAATGAGGATACTTCTAGATATGGCTACAGAGTTGTCTTCAGGATTTATCATTATGTGAAAAAAATCTAGGTGGAGGAACGTGTGTATTGTAGCTTTTATCCAAAAAAGAGGAGGATATGTATGTGTGTGTTTTGCGGGGGGGGGGGGGGGGGGAGCTGGGGTAACATACACACACACACCTATTTGCTTATGTTAAGAAAATATACACCGCCCAGCTAGTGTGGCTCAGTGGATTGAGCGTCATCCCATGGACTGAGAGGTCCCGGTTCGATTCCAGTCAGGGCACATGCCCGGGTTTTGGGCTTGATCCCCGGTAGGGGGCGTGCAGGAGGCAGCCAATGAAAGTTTCTCTCTCACATCAATGTTTCTATCTCTCTCTCTCCCTTCCTCTCTCTCTAAAAAATAAACAAAAACATATTAAAAATAAAATATATATATATATTTATATATATATAATACATACACACACCAAATACACACACACACACACACACACACACACACACACACACACACCAAGTTTTGGGAACCTGAAGATAATGGCAGCCTCCTAAAACTGAATCTCCCAGAGACATCCTCCATAAAAACAGAATTAACAAGGAGGAAAAAATGAAACCATCCTCAGCCCAGCCTACTGACCAGGAGACAGAAAACTAGAAGCTTCAAATGACCCATAAATCCAGGACAGAGCCTGAGCCCACCCAGCAGGAGAGATAGGGGAGGAAGTGGGAGGGCAGGTGATCGGGGAGGAGATAGAATCAGCCCCCCAAAGAGAAAGCCCCCTCTAAGTGGGGAAATACTGAACACGGATCTGATACTGGGAAACTGATGGAAGAGACCAGAACCTGAGCAGGACCCACGGGGTTCGTCTGAGGCACTGTGGGAGGTGCCCTTGAGGTAGAAATTAAAAGACCCGCAGAAACAAGAAAAAACACACAAATGACACAATGAGCCCTTCCACCAAAAAACAAACAAACAAAAAAAAAAACAACAAAGCAAGCTTTGGAAAGCTGGATTTTCACCCTCTGTGTTTTTTTAATTTTCATCCCCTGGTTTTATGCCTGTGAATATGTTATCTTACAAGTCAAGAAGGACTTTGCAAATGCAATTACAGTTCTTAATCAACTGACTTGAAAAGAGAAAAGCCGGCTACCTCTAGAAACTGAGAGCATGGCCAACCTCCAGCAAGGAGACGGGAACCTCAGTCCCACAACCGCTCAGGACTAAATTCTGCCGAGAACCTGGAAATCATTCTCCCCTAGAACCTCCAGGAAGAACTGCCGTCTGCCAAGGCCTTGAGTTCAGCCTCGTGGGCTTCTAAGCAGAGGAACCATCCACACTGTGCCCGAACTTTGACCTACAGAACCGTGAAATAATAAATCCGTGTTGGATTAGGCAACTAACTGTGTGGTGATCTGTTACAGCAGCAACAGGAAACTAATACTCTAAGACTGTGTGACCCGAAGAGGGTGCTCCTGACTGAAGAAACCTGGTAAGACATACAAAAACCAAGACATTATACATAAACAAGAGAACAGCTGTATCTCACCAAAGCTACTACAAGAAACAGAAAACAAAAATCAATGCATTTCAGAAGAAAATCCCCCCAAAGCACAAACCCAAAGAACCAAACATTAAAAAGGTAACCCAACACCCCAACGTGAATAAAATTTCCTTCAACAACTAGTCACAAAACATGACAACTTCAAATCAGACATCCAAACTGAAATGGACAAAAATGAAGACAGTGTGAACTGGGACATTCTCCGAACGCAGGAAAGGGTTTTTTTAAAAAACTTAGATATGTAAACCAAATTAGGAGCTATCCGAGGAAGAATGAATTTGACTGAAAAACATAAGAGGTACTAAGAAAGGGCATGAAAAAAGCCAAGAAAACATAAAACTAAAGAGGTTTAAAAGAGGAAAAAAATCACCTTTCTGCCTTGTCAAGATCCTTTGGCTGCCAGTGTTATGTGGGGACTGGGGACCAGGAGGAGGAACCCTGCGGGTGGCTAAGGGGGACATGATGAGGCTCCAGAGAAGGTAGAAGTGACTGTCACCACGGTGGAATCTCACTCTCCCTGCTCTCGCCTCTCCCTACACTCCGCCACAGCTGCCTCCTTGCTCCTGGAACCACTGGCCTCATTCCCAGCCCCGGCCTGTCTCTGGGCCCAGACACGCTTGCTTCCTCCAGGTCATCACATGGCCCGCTTGCTCTCTGTCTTTCGGGTCCCACCTGAGAAGCCGCCACCCCCCCTAACTACTTCCCTGTCCCCACACCTAAGGTGGCCCCGGAACATCTGGGGTTCTGTTAGTGCTCGGTTCCACCTTCTGGGAGCCAGTTTCATGGTGCACACACTCTGTGGAAATGAACTGAGTTGTGCATTTGCCCTTCGGTAAAAGTGGAGAAATAAAGCCGCCTGCCCTCCCGGTACCTCTCCGTGTGCTCCGCCCCATGCTCCGCAGCGGGTTCTCTGTTGTTATTGGTACACACACACTCCCCCCGAAAGTAAGCTCCGGGCAGCAGACGCACGTCCGTCCCTGTGACTGCTTCCACACCAGGGCACGGAACAGATGCCGGTGCAAAGAATGAGTGAATGCCCGCCAGTGCAGGGGTGGGGCCTCACCTTCCTCTGCACCTTCTCCAGCAGCTTGCTCTTGGCCCTCACTTCCTCCTGGATGGAGTCGTACACGTTGAGCAGCACCCAGTCCCCGCTGTCCTCGTCCGAGTTCTGCAGGGCGGCCACCAGCTGCTTCCTGCGCTCGTCCGCGTAGCGTTTCCGCCGCTTGTGCTTCTCCTTGAGGTCCTTGTTCTTGGCCTGCTCCCCGCCAACCACCTGCTGCTCCAGCAGCTGCAAGCTGCCGGTGTGGGCGAGAAAGCACGCGTGCCGGTGTCTGCCTGTCCGCCTGTCCTGAGCACCTGCCGCCCAGCACGACCCCATCAGCCCCACTTTACAGAGGCGGAAACAGCTCAGAGAGCCGAGGCCGCTGGTTCAGGGTCAGAACCAAGGTTTGTGTGCCCGGCAGGAAGGACGAGAATCCTGCTGTGGACCCAGCGCCACCCAGCCGCCACCGCCTCCCAGTGCTGACGCTCAGCAGCAGAGCCGGCTCCCGGCTGAGCCCAGGCAACCTGCGCGATCGGGATGCAGCGTGGCTGTGGAAAGTTCCGTGCACTCAGTGTGCTCGAGGGCGTGTGCTAAGTGAGATACGTCAGACAGAGAAAGACAAATGCGTGTGCTCTCACATGTGGAATCTAAAAGCAAAGCAAACCAATCGGCCAAGCTCAGAGAGAACAGCTCAGGGGCCGCCAGAGGTGGGGGTGTGGGGTTGGCCAGGTGGGGGAAGGTGGTCAGAAGGTACCAACCTTCAGTTATAGAATAAGTCCCGGGCACGTCATTACAGCATAGAGACTATAGTTAAAAATACAGTATGGCAGCCCGGCCGGTGTGGCTCAGTGGTTGAGCGTCGACCCATGCACCAAGAGGTCGCCGGTTAGATTCCCAGTCAGGGCACATGCCCAGGTTGTGGGCCAAATCCCCAGTGGGGGGCATGCAGGAGGCGGCCAATCGATGTTCTCTCTCATCGATGTTTCTATCTCTCTCTCCCTCTCCCTTCCTCTCTCTCTAATATCAATAAAGAAAAAAAGATTTTTTAAAATACTGTATGGCATATTGGAAAGTTGTTAAGCAAGTAGATCTTAAAAGTCCTCATCACAAGTAAAACTGCTTTGTAATTATGTGCGACAACCGATGTTAACTAGACTTACGGTGGCGATCGTTTCGCAGTGTACACAGGTGTGGAATCGTTGCGCAGCACACCTGAAACTAATACTCTATGTCCACTACGCCTCAATTTAAAATGCAAAAATAAAAATCCAGTTTTTAATGTTTAATCAGGCAGGGACATGTATAATACATTTTAAAAATATTTATATCCAATATGTCCAAAAACGTTTAGCACTCTGCCCTTTAAAGGGTTTTAAACAACCACAAAGAAGGGCTTACGTGGAACTCCTCACTGGCTACTAAAGCGCCACCAAAGTGTTGTAGATGCTGCCTCGTTCCAAGGGACACGGGCTTATAACTGAAAGCCTGACAGGCAGGGCTCAGCCGAGCTCAAGGGAAAGACGGACTGCAAACCGGGCAGCTGGGCACGGACTCGGCCTCAGGCTCGGTGCTAAGCTGGATGGCACCAGGGCAGAGGGCAGCCATGTCCCAGTCACTGCCCCGCTCAGTCAGTCCTCTTAGGGTCCCCACCAGGATGCAGCCCAAGCCCCCGGGGGCACTCAGGGCCCCTGTCTCACCTCCCTCTGCCCCTACCACTCCTAAGTCACTCTGGCTTTAACAAGCTGCTGTCTCCTCCCTCTGTGCCTTGGGCCACCCTGGCGGTGCCCTGTGTCACGAATGCCACCCGAGACACCTGTCTTGCAAACCTTATTCAGGTGTCCTCTCTCCTGTGCAGCCTTCCCTGCCCAAACTCCAGACCTCACCGTGACAACTGCCACAGCACGTGCCCGACCCCGGGCTGCCCCTCGGCAGGAGCCGTCTCATTGGACCCTCACAGCAGCTTCTCAAGCTGGAACCCTCTCTGTCACCCACTTTGAAGATGAGAAGCTAAGGTACAGAGAGGTTGGACCTGGGCCCCAGGGGAAGAGCTGGGTAGTGGTGGAGGCCGACGGAACCCAGGCAACCGAGGGCACAGCCCACTCTCTGCGAGCTGCTGCAGAACCCAACCCTTGTGCACCTGCCTCCCCCGGACCATGAGCCCTTTGAAGGACAAGGTGGCATCCCCTCCATCCTTGCATCCCAGTGCCCAGCACACAGTAGTTGCTCAGTTAATGTTCGAACTGTGGACCGTGGGGCTGGGAGGAAGCTGGACTCCGGCCATGGGGCTGATTTAGTCACAGTGGTCCTGACATTCCTCTCCTCTACCAAAGTGAAAACCAAGGCTCAGTAATGTTAAGTGACTTACACAAAGCTGCACAGCCCGTGAGGAAAGCCCACCTCCCCAGGTGGCCCCAGACGGTGTTTGGGGGTGGCTTGGCCCCAGGGAGAGCAAGTTTTCCATCAGGGAGGATACCGGGACCTGAGGAAAGCCAGTGTCCCTGCCCTGGGATTCTGGAAACCTAAAGGCCAGGCCCTGCGACAGCCAGGTGGGCAACAGTCCCCCTTTCCCAGAGCAGGCACCTGATTGGACGTGGGGGCACCTGCAGCACAGGGCCCCGCCCACCTTGCTGAGTCTAGCCCCGCCCACCCGGCCACAGCTCCTGGAGAGAGGATCAGGCCCCCTCAGCCACACCGGGAGGGAGAGCTGGGTGAGGCCCCGTGTGGGGTCAGGAAGAATCTGCCGGCACTCCTACACGGGGGCACAGCTCCGAGGGGTCCCACCGGCTCCAAGCTGCGGCACTCACCGGGCAAGCACCTGCTGCTGGTCCACGATGGGAATCAGGTCGTCGGTCCGCACTGCCGCCTCCACGGCCACACTGTCCCTTCTAGAACTTGTCATGGCCAGCAAGGTCTGGGCCACGGCCTCGGTCCCCATGCCAGGCTCTGCTACCAACACCACGTCTTTGTCCACTTCCAGGCCCAGGTCAGCCTCCTGAGCACGGAGAGAAACCTCAGTGGGGGTGGGAAGGCGGCCCCCGGACAGAGGCTCCCTGTGGCCTCCAGCCCATACAGGGCATCACGGCCCTCACATCTGGATGGGTCACACCTGGCTCAGGGCCACCAGGCTGTCCAGAAATGCAGCACTCGAGTTCCTGGTCCCAGTTCCCACCAGCACCTGCCGGGTCCCCCGGCTCCCTCGCGCCCGCACGTCCACGCTGCACGGGGCAGCCAGGGCAGCGTTCTCCAAGTACAGATCGACCACAGCCCTTTCCCGACTAGAGCCCTGCATGATTCCCACAGCCTGCGCAGTAACATCAGCTTCCTCCATGGCCTGCCCCCACCCCACCCCCACCTGTCCACCTGCTGCCTCTCAGGCCTCGCTCTCTGTTGCTGAGAAAGTCGAGACCTTTCCAGCCGCAGGACTTTGGCACTTGCTCATCCCTGGGCCCCTTTTCCCTCCTTGGGTCCCATTTCAATGTCACCTTGTAGCCAGGGCTTCCCTCCCCCACCTGCCGTCTACCAAGAACATGCATTCTCCCAGCTCCTACCCAGTGATCGGGTCCAGAGGTTGGCAGGTAGTTTTCTCTCTCCAAAAATGTGAGTAGATTTAAAGACTTCCTCTCGCTCCCTGCGGCCTGTTGTGCTTCCTTAAGCAGTAAAGGGTGGGGTCTGAGAGCAGCAGTGTTCAAAATGCCTCCCTTACCCTCGGTGGGGTCCCTGACAGCACCCCAGGGCCCCCACCCACCACGCAAGCCTGGCCTCTACGCTTTAGACAAGGGTTCCAAGGCAGAGGGAAGTTTGAGGGTCACTGCAGAACAGTGGCCTCTGATTAACATCAATAATAAGATGTATAACAGGGCCTCCGATTTGTACACTGCTTTGCAATGGGCCATCTCTGATGAGCTGGGGGCGGGCTGGGGTGGTTGTCCCTGTTTTATGGATGAGGAAACTGAGGCCCGGAGAGGGAGGAGACAAGAGGAGTGTCACAGGAAGAACCAGGCCCCTGGAAGTCCCCCCTCACACACAGGGCCTGCCCAGGGTACTCACAGTCCCAGGCAGGAGGTCACCCTCTGCCTCAGCTTCAGCCCTGAGGTCACTGGGCTCCGGGACATCTGTCAGGAAGGGGTGCTTGCGGAGAGCGGGTGGGGGAGAAAGAGGGAAGGTTGGGCCAGAATCAGCCTCTGCTACTCCACCCCTGGCCTCCCTTTCAGCTCCCCAAACCCACCACCTCCTTCTGCTTGTCACTGTGGAGAGAAGGGGCGGGAAGGAGGGTGACGAGAGGAAGGGAGAGGACAGGGAACAGAGGGAACGGGAGAGTGGAGAGGCCGTGTGTTCTGAGCACCTGCTGTGTCCCAGGAGCACTGCCGGCATTGCCTCACGCGAAGCACGCATGAGCCCATTGTACAGATGAGGAAACCGAGGCCCAGAAAGTGACCACCCAAGGTCACTCAGCCGGGACCCGAACCCAGTTCTGATTCAAAGGCCTGTACTCTGCACACACACACACACACACACACACACACGGAAAGGAAGGGCAAGGAAAGCAAAGGGAGGAAAGGAACAAAGGAAATCAAAAAGGGAAAAAAAAGTCCATCAAGAAAAGAGGGTTGAAAGTGAGCAGACTGACGCGGGCGGGACAGAGCAGCAGCGTGGCCGGATCCCCGCGTGGTCCCTGGGAGGCAGCTGGACCCCCGCAACCCCAGCGCAGCTCACCGCTCCGAGCCTGTGAGGACATGAGGGCCGACCAAGGCCTCCTCCAGCGTTCTCAGGCCTGGAGCTCAGCGTAACCATGGCAACTCAGCAAACTCCCCTGCAGGTGTCCCTCCACCAGCAGAACAGGTGCCCACCTGGCATAGCCTTGTAGCTCGATCCTAACTTTCCCACTGATTTACAGAGCATGACACAGAGCTGGTCTTTCCCAGACCCCTGAACAGTATTGCCCTGAGCCGGTCACCAAGCCAGAGCCACCGCTGAGATGATGGCGTCAGAGCTGGAGCCACAGAGACGGAGCTGTTCATCTGTGTGCGCCCAGTGAGCCCATGCCCCCAGCTGAGCTCCGTCTGCTGACCCTGCCTGGCACCCTGCATGACATCACCTACCTGCATGAGGACCTTGGGCGCGTCCGCCTGGGGCGCGTCCGCCTGGGCCACAGCGGAGGAGAGCCTGGCCAGCTTGGCTTCCACTGCGGCAAATGGGTCGTGCAGGGCCGGCAGCAGATCCAGGGGCGTCAGCTGGGGCTCCTCCTCCTGGAGGAAGTGCTCCTCCTCCAGCAGGGCCCCCCGGCTGAACTCCTCATCCAGGAAGAACTTGCTCTTGGCCTCCACCTCAGGCACAGCGGAGGGCTCCAGGCTGGCGGGCTCCCTGAGCCCAGCGGAGGCCTCGGACACGGACGTTTCCTTGAGTGTGAATGACTCATCAGACCCCAAAGAAATCTCATACTTGGAGGTCGCCGCCTTGGACAGGTCCTCAGGCCAGGATGGAAGCCCAGCCTTGGAGACATCCTCGCTGGGCGGAGTGCCGGCTGTGGAGCGGACCTCAGGTTTCGTGGCCACCTCATAGTGGAAGGCAGGTGCGTACTCAGTCACGTGGGCAAACTCGGCCCTGGACGTCACTTCGGTCTTGAAGAGGACTTCGGCCTTCAGGACAGCCTCTGCGGATGGAGACCTTCCTTCAGCTCTTTAAAGGTTAGAATGAGGGGGACCTTCCCTGGAAGCTGGTCCCCAACCCATTGTCTCTAAGAGACCACCAGAGTCAGACCTCCCAGAACCCCAGATAGTGGTTCCCATCCCTGCCCCACTGCCCTCTCCCCCCATCAGAACTCAAACTCTGTCTCCTTCCACCTCTTCCAGGAGGCCTTCCCTGACCAGCCCCATGGCCTTTCCATTCTCTGGCCTCCCCTGCTGTCTCAGGGGTGGGGAATGTCGGCCCACGGGCCGTAGAAGGCCTGCAAAATCAATACCAGCTAACATCACACGCCTCACCAAATTAGCCTGACCAAATACAGCAGACTCATTTTTAAGTTGATAATTGTGTATGGCCCACGAATGATGTTATAAATATCCAAATGGCCCTAGGCAGAAAAAAGGTTTCCCACCTGTGTAAGTACTGCGCTCTTACCACCCTGCCTTGGGATTGCTTCTCTCTTTTTTTGTAAAATAGGTTTTTATTGAATTTGGAGAGCGAGGGAGGGAGAGGGAGAGAGAGAGAAACATCAATCAGCTGCCTCCTGCACGCCCCCTACTGGGGATCTAGCCTACAACCCAGACACATGCCCCGACCAGGAAGGAACCAGCGACCTTTTAGAGCCCGGGATGATGACGCTCCAACCAACCGAGCCACGTGAGCCAGGGCTGGACCGCTCCTAACGAGCAAGCCTGTGGGTCTTCCTGCCTCCGAGGGCGAGAGCTGCTGCCCGACCCCAAGGGGTCCCCGCTGGAGGCCCAGCTCAAGGCTCTTGGCCACGGGATGAACATGCCAGGCCCACGGGAGTTAAATGAACACTGCGGATGAATGTCGGCGAGACCGAACACACTCAGAGAACTCGTGTTCAAACTGGACCGGAGGGGACGCTCTGAAGGACAGGAAATCCCGGAGCCTGCCCCTCCCCTCTGCCTCTGGGTCCACACCGAGAGTGGCATCTTCCTGCCAGCCTGATCACACAGGCCTCCTGGGTGCTCCCAGCTCGTGGGCACAGACCATCCGCTTCCTTGTCGCTTGTGTCCTGGGCTCCCGAGACGTTCCAGATGTTCCCAGCTCCATGGCCTGAACCTCGCCCACCCTGGTCTGGACACTTGCACCCGAGGATTCAGTGAGTCCTACCTCCTGAGGGAGTTCGGCAGTACACCTACCCAGCACCTGGCACACAGCCATGCCCGATAAATGGCACTGATGAGGTGCCCAATATCATTGTCATTACAAGATGGATTTTACAATCTTTGGGTGAGTACTAGGACGTCTGGGCTGCTTGGCACCAGGGGTGTTTGGATGATAGTGATGGAGTGGAAAATTCTAGAATGTCAAAAAGAAGACAAAAACTTCCAGGAAGGTTAAAGTTCTTACTAATGATTGAATGCTTATTATGGGATGTGGTTGCTTTGGTAACAGATGGACTCAAACGTGAGAGAAGACTGCAGAAAATGCAGAAACTCTGGAAAGGGACTTACCCACGAAACACAGGGGATACTTTATAGCTCGAAGTTGACCTCGGGCTGGGGCCCAGCCTGTGGCCAGCCTGTGGCCAAGGCACCACGACGCGGTGCTGTGGGCGGGAACACTGGCTCTGAGTCAGACTGCCTGGGTTGGAATCCTGGTTCCACTCTACCTGCTGTGTGACCAGTGGCAAGTTACTTAACCTCTCTGTGCCTCAGTTGTCTCATTTATAAAATGAGAATCACTGTGGTACCTACCTCGCTGGGCTGCTGTGAGGAGTAACTAGCACTGATCCTGGCTCAATAAATGTCAGGCGGTAAAATGAGGGGGAAAGCAGCTGGCCTCCCCCCACAGCCCGACAGCCCAACAGCCCGGGCGGGCGCCCACCTGTCTCCTTGCGCAGGCTCTCCTCCAGCGTGGACAGCTTCACATCGTAGGAGTTGCGCATGGCAGTGATGTCCTCCTCCAGCCGGGCCCGGGACTCCTGCTCGGCCTCATAGTCGGCCCGCAGCCGGGCCAGGCGCTCCTCGTACTCCTGGGGGCGGGCACAGAGGGCACCATTTTATCACCATTTCAAAACACAGCTTTCAGTATTCCTTTTTTTTTTTTTTTGTCATTCAAGCAATCCAGAAAATATAAATAAGCCAAAAGAACTGAATTAAAATTACCCACCCAACACTGGGATAATTAATGGCTGGTGAAGGCCCTTCTGAACTTTTCCCTATGCATTAAAAAAATTTTTTTTTCTTTGTTGATTTTTAGAGAGAGAGGAAGGGAGAGGGAGAGAGAGAGAGAAACATCAATGAGAGAGAATATCAATTGGCTGCCTCCTGCATGCCCCCCACTGGGGATCGGGCCCACAACCTGGGCATGTGCCCTGACCGGGAACCGAACTGGTGACCTCTTGGTGCATGGGTCGACGCTCAACCACTGAGCCACACCGGCCGGGCTCTCTATGCATTTTTAACAGGTGAATAATATATGTTTGTCATCTGTTTTCCACACAGCAACATATCATGAACACCTTTCCAAAGCAACAGGTATGTTTTAACCGAATGTCCTCCACCCAGTCCTTCCACTCCCCTCCTCTGCTCCTGTCTCCGACTTCACGGAGAACACCAGCCGGCAGGACCTTCCGTACCTTCCCAGCCCCAACCTTCCGTCCACCTTCGGTCCACCCGCCGAAAGCGCGGCGTCCTGTGACAGTGGACCAACGGTCTGAGGCTGAGCCGCCCACTCGAGGACTTGGCCCTTCTACTCCCCAGCTCCCTCCCACACCACGACATCTCCCTGGGTTCCAGCCCACTCCCGGCAGTTTACGAAGCCTGCTCTGTTCCTCCCGATATTAAGAGCAATAAAACCCTTCCAGGGCCCACGTGCACCTCCTGCTACGGTGCCCAGGCCTAGGAGGTGCTCAGAAAGTGCTTGTTGAGCCCTGGCCGGTTTGGCTCAGCGGTTAGAGCGCAGACCGGAGTCCCGGGTTCGGTTCCTGCTAAGGGCACGTACCTCAGTTGCGATTCATCCCCGGCCCCGGTTGGGATCATGTGGGTGGTAACCAGTCGATGTGTCTCTTTCACATCGATGTCTCTCTCTCTCTCTTCCCCCCTCTCTCCCTCCTGCTCTATCTGAAGATAAATGCAAAAATGTCCTCAGGTGAGGAAAGAAAGAAAGAAAGAAAGAAAGAAAGAAAGAAAGAAAGGAAGGAAGGAAGGAAGGAAGGAAGGAAGGAAGGAAGGAAGGAAGGAAGGAAGGAAGGAAGGAAGAAAGAAAGAAAGAAAGAAAGAAAGAAAGAAAGAAAGAAAGAAAGAAAGAAAGAAAGAAAGAAAGAAAGAAAGTGCTTGTTGATGATCGGATGGAGGCCAGAGTGCAAACCCCCCTAATGCGACCCCTCCATGTCCCCCTCTTACAGCAGCGGGAAAGCTGCTGCTATACCCATCCCAGAGACAGAAACAGGCTGAGAGCTTAATCTTCTCGTTCAAATCCCTCCCTGTCCAGCTGGGAGACCGAGCCCGCAGCCACACCCCCAGCTAGCTCATGGCCGAGGCCATCCCTGGCCCCGCACCCTCTTCATTGAACACGGTGCCACCTCCCTTATCCCGGGCCTCCCGACTGCTGCTGGAATGGGAGGGAGCGAGGACAGACACTCTCAGCTCTTCCTCTAAGTGTGGCTCTCAGAACAAACCCCAGGGGCAGGAAACATAGTTCTGCTGGTGGCGGCCTCAGGTAGCAATGCCCCATGGGGAGGAGGTGGGCAACCCCTCATTCCCAGGGTAGAAGGACCCTCGAGTCCACAGTGTCTCTTCTCCCTGTTGACCACCAGGGGGCGATGCCCGCCCACCCAATGGGTCTTCCTTGGGGAGGAAGCTTCCATCCCAGGCCCTGGCCAACCCTTCTCACCCCCACTGTTTTGTGACCAATGTCCACCTGTTGCTATGTGATTCCAAAACCCACTCTGAGCCCCAACGTGTGACTTCTCTCATTCTGTGCGCTCTGGCTTGGCATCACCAAAGGCCGCCTCCTCATCCAGCCCCAGGAGCTCCCAGCAGGGAAAAGGCAGACCGGGCCGCTGAGCTCCCAGACCCTTCACAGGGGCCAGGACAGGGCCATCGGGCCACAGCTGAGCTTCTCCCTGAACACTAACCGCCCCTGCCTGTCATGGGCAGCTCTTGGGGACTCTTAGGTCCATTTCTCCCGCCCCTCTAGCCCCCAGGACTGAGGTCCCCAGGCCTTACCCGGTCTGCCACCCCCCAGAGGCTGGGCCTCAGGCCCCCACAGCCTGACCAGGGCTCCTGGGCCTCAGGGCTGGTCCCACCTGAGGTCATAGTTGAGTGGCAAAGGCCCAGCAGCAGACACGTCCAGCCCCTGCAGAGCCGCTGTTGGCGTTAGGTCTCCATCAAGGAAAAGCCAGGGCCCTAAAGGGACTGTCGAATGTCACACCCCACCACACGCTCGGGTCTCAGAATTTGGCCTTTAAATAGCAGGAGCCTCCGGAAACCAACAGCCTGGAGTTGGGGGCTGGAAAGTAGGAGGCTCTGGCCACACCTGGCTGTGCTGAGTGCCCCCCTAGGGATCAGCTCGGCATCTGCCCTGCTGGCTCCCGGGATCCTGGGAGCTCACATGGGGGAGGAGGACCTACGTGCCCCCAGGTGACAGCTTTTTCTGGGAGACCAACACCCCACTTATCCTTCCATCAAATAGGCACTGAGGGGCTCTCCACCACCCACCTGGCTGCCCTGCTCTCAGCCCAGGCTTCTTGGCACCTGCTGAGGGGGCCAACTGCTTCCACTCCACCCCCTCACCTCTGCACAGGCCGTGTCTGTGACCAGGAATGCCTTCTCGGCTTCCATCAACCCACAGCCACCCCTCCTGCAGGACCGAGGAGAGAGGGTGCGCCGGCAGACGCCCCCACACTCCTCTGTTTTCCCACTGAAGTGGGATGGACTGGACTCGAGTCAGAAACCCGAGTTCAAATCCCAGCTCTGACTCTCCTTAGCTGTGTGACCTTGGGCAGGTCACGGCGCCTCTCTGAGCCTCAGCTTCCTGAGCTGCAAAGGGAGATGGCAGTGCAACCCCAAGGTGCGAGGGTCTCCTGCCGGGCCCCACCTGCCCATCCATTCTCCCACCCGCTCCGGTCTCACCTCCCGGATCAGCTGCTTCTCGGCCTCCGTGTCATGCTGGACTACAGGTGGGGGCAATGGCTTCTCCTCGGTCTGGTCGGGGTTCAGGAGCACCTGACTGGACAGCAGGGCTGGGGGAAGACCAAAATGAGGGGCTGTAACCAAGGTGCGCACTGTCTGCAGGAGCTAAGCTGCAGTCCCCCGAGACAACCGCGTGCTCACTGGAAAAGGCTCCAAAGCACTGGGCTTACTTGAAGCGTGCCTCTATGCAGAGTGCTAATTTATTGAGCCATTGAAGAGACATTTCTCGAGCACCACATGCTCTAGGTACCGGGGATGCTGCATTGAACAAAACAAGAAGCTCCACACCCACAAGTTGAGTTTTCAATTCGGGGAGAAAGGCAAACAAAACCCACGAGCCAAAGCACGACATGTTTACAAGGTGATGTGTTGTGAGGAGACAGAAAGCGGGGAGGATGCTCGGGAGGAAGAACCAGGGGGAGGGCTGCCATCTGAACAGGGAAAGGGACAACCTCCGAGACAAGGGGAGAGGAAGGCGAGGGTCTGGAGGAAGTGAGGGACAGGGGTGAGGCGGGCAGAGATCTAGGGCAGACAGCAGGGAGCGGAGGCCCTGCAGTAGGCAGGGACTGTTCCAGAACAGCCAGGCAGCCAACGAGGCTAGAGCCGAGTGAGCGAGGGAGAGTCTGTGTGAAGAGGAGGCGGGAGGGAATGGGGCCAGATCACGGGGACCTTGCAGGCCATGGTGAGGGCCTCGGCTTTGACTTTGGGTTCAAATGGGCCATTGGAGGTGCGCGCAGGGCAGTGAAGATCTCATGTGGACAGGCTGCTGTGTGGAGAACTTACTAAGGGGACAAGTGCAGACCCCAGGAGACCTGTCGGGGCCTCTGCAGTAATTCAGGTGAGAGATGACAGGGCTCAGGCCAGGGGACAGCAGTGGGCATATCCTGGGCATGCTTAAAGGTAGAGACAACTGGGTTAGGTATGGGTTCGAGCTTTGAGAAGCCGAGGATGAGCCCAGGGGTTCTCGCCTGAACACTCAGGAGCGCGGCTGTCAACTGGGTGGAGACAGCTGGAGGGTGCGCAGGTTTGCAGGAGATCACGAGCTCAGTGTTGGACAAGTTAAGTTTGAAATGATGGTTAGACAGCTGGATGGTCAAGTCTGGAGTTCAGAGGACACACTGCATCAATCGTTTTTATAAATGTTCTGTATCTGATGACACTTTGACATCTTGGTGGACTTTCTAGCCGGGGAGAGACTGCCCCTCCCAGGGCCAGCTAATTCCTAGAGAGTGAACAGCTCGTCCGTGAGCCCAGCCTATAAAACCGACCGACCTCGAGTCCACACCCCAGCCCCCTTCTCCATCTAACTCACACACCAAGCCAGCATCTCCCCTGCCCTAAATCGCCCCAGAGCCAGGTACCAGATAAGCAGGGACAGCCCCTAGGCCCAAACCTGCCAGAATGATCCAAAAGAGCCAGCCCTAAATGGTTCCCCCTGCCCTGCCCTGCCCTGCCTTTCCCACGCAGGTTCCTCTTGCTCCTCTCTGCCCCCGAGGGGCACTGCGGCTTCCCTGCCCCCACCCACCCCACCCACTCCGAGGCCCCGCGTGCCTCGTTTCCAGGGTAACTGACATTCACCTGCTCTTGCAACAGCACTGACCTCTCATGTCACCTTTATAAATGAAGACCAGACACAAATCACACAGCCAGGCTGGAGGCCCACAGGTGAGAGCCATGAGCCTGGAGATGGTGTTTAAAGACAGGAGACCCGAGAATCCACCTCGGGAGCGGAGCGAGTGCAGAGGGAGGAGGGGACAGAGGCCCGCCCCGGGATAGCGGGATAGCGCTGCCTCCGGAGGCTGGGGAGGGGAGGGCTCCCTGGAGGGACAGAGAGGCGGAGAGGACAGGACACAGAGTGCCCAGGAAGCAAGGGTTTCCCAAGGAGGGAGCGGATCAGCTGAGTGCACTGATGCTGAGGACGAGGTGACGCCTGCCCGAGGACAGACCACTCAATTGACCACCAGGAAGTCACCCATGACGAGGGCGGGCTCCGTGGGACAGGACAGACCACTGGATTGACCACCAGGAGGTCATCCATGACGAGGGCGGGCTCCGTGGGACAGGACAGACCACTGCATTGACCACCAGGAGGTCATCCATGACGAGGGCGGGCTCAGTGGGACAGGACAGACCACTGCATTGACCACCAGGAGGTCATCCGTGACGAGGGCGGGCTCCGTGGGACAGGACAGACCACTGCATTGACCACCAGGAGGTCATCCATGACGAGGGCGGGCTCAGTGGGACAGGACAGACCACTGCATTGACCACCAGGAGGTCATCCGTGACGAGGGCGGGCTCCTTGGGGCGGGGTGCACAGCCCGCATGGACTGGGGCAAGAGAGTGGAAGCAGAGAAACTGGGCCAGTGGAAACAGACAAATGTTTCAGGTTTGCTCTGTGGGGAAGAGAGGAACCTGCCAGTAACCAGAGGGGGACCTCAGCGGAGAGCGCGTGGCCAATCGTAAGGACCGTGGGGTGGCAACGCGCGGAGCTCTGAGTCACACGCCTGCTCCAAGGCCCCACTACGAGGTGAAAGCACCACGCTCTGCCCGTGAGCCTGCTGGCTAAGCCCGCACGTGCATGTCTCCTGCAGTCCTCCCCACGGCCTCCACAACGGACGGCGTCGTTACTACCTCCATTTCACAGCTGAGGAGACTGAGGCTCAGAGGGGCTAGGTCACTTGCCCAAGGAGCCAGGGTGTGAACTGGCTATCACTGCTCAGCTCTCAGCGCTCTGCTCTGCCCTGCCCTGCACCCGTCACCTCAGCTTGCTGAGCTGCCTGCTGGCACCCCAGGAGTTGGGGACACTCCGGCTCCTCCCCTACAAGGCTGCGGTGACAACGCTGGAAGGCTGCACCAATGTTAGCTGCTGGGGCTGGGGAGCACTGGCAGGGCCTCCCCGACTCCTCCCTGGGACCTCTCACCATTCTTCCATCTAGCTTCTCCTTACCAACTTTCGGGGTGATTAGGGTCGGGGGGGGGAGTTGGGAAAGAGGAGGAAGGCAGATTGCCAAAGTGGAATCCCCGTCGTGGTGTTCGAGGCCATCCATCATCACCCTGGCCCCTGCCAACCCCTACCTGGCCACCTCCACCACCCTACTCGGCAGAAGTATCTGTGGTTCCCCAGATGCACCTTATCACTTTGTGCATCTCTGCACACACTGGCCACTCTCGTCCTGTCTAACAGGGAGACTTCTCATCCCCAAGACTCTGCTCAATCACCTCATCCCACCGGATGGGCTGCTGGAGTACCCCCTCCCCCAGGACACCGATGCCCAGGAGGCTGGACTGATTCACCGCTGTGTTCCCAGTGCCCAGCACAGGCCCACACACCTGAACCCTGGATGGGTGGGTGGGTGGAAAGGTAGGTAAAAGGATGGATGGCAGTGAATGAATGGGTGGATGTGTGGATGGTAGGGCAGATGGGGTGAGTGGAGAGAATGGGTGAATGAATGAATGAACGGGCAAGTGGGCAGGTGGATAAATCATGGAGTGGGTGGGAGGGTGGGCAGGTAAATGAAAGGGCAGGTGGAAAATGGGTAAATGAGTGGATGGTTGGGTGGATGGGTGGGTGAGTGGATGGGTGGATGGATGGGTGTCTAGATGAATGGGGTTGCGTGTGGAATGGATGGGTAGAGAGGAAGGTGGGTGTGGATGAATGGGGAGATGCACTCAGGCTCCTCTGTGCTCCCTTCCCCAAAGGTTTCTCAGATAACAAAAAACCCTGGAGTCCTTCAGTTGCAAGAACGTTGCAGACCCCTGCTCCAGGTATGGATTCTACCTGCCAGCTGCCAGCCAAATGCCTGGGCGTGCGTGCTGCCGGCACAAGGTGCCTGTCTGGGAGAGGGGGTGGGCCGTGGGGGAGTGAGTCACCCCCTGCTGAGCAGCACAGCGTGGTGATGCTGCCACAGGGACAGCAGGCAGACGAGGGGATGAGAACGTGCAGCCTGGAGGCAGGGTGCAGGATAGACAGACTGGCTTCTTCTTGGGGCATCAGCGAACAGACACCATCAGCTGTCACCAACCAGGGCTCGCCCTCACTGTTCCAAAGCGATGCTCCCAGGAAGCTGAGAGGACGCGGGGCGTTGCCTCCACGTGTCCCAGACTCCGCTGGAGGCAGGCAGACCCAGGGACAGAGCCTTTCCCCTGGGTCCCCGGACCCTTCCTGCCACGCCCTCCTGAGCCGCCCACCTGACAGGTTGCTGGGGCCCATCTGCTGGGCCAGAATCGCCTTGAGCTTCTTGATCTCCTCCTGGTACTCGCGCAGCAGGGCATCCTTGGGGTCTTCGTTGATGTGGGGCTTGTTCTTGATGTTCTTGGCTCGGTTGGCGTAGCGCAGTGTGCTGAGCGTCTCGTCGTAGTTGTTGTCGGCTGGCGACAGGCAGGCCACCATCAGCGTCTTCGTGTTGCCGCCCAGTGAGTCCTGCAGCAGCCGCGTCAGCTTCGAGTCGCGGTAGGGGATGTGTTTACAGCGCCCGTCCACCAGGGCCGAGATGACGTTGCCCAGCGCTGACAGCGACAGGTTGATCTTGGTGGCCTCCTTGAGCCGCTCCCCTGTGGCACCTGTCTTGGACTGCCGCTCACTGCCTGCCAGGTCCACCAGGTTCAGCTTGCCTGCCCGGAGGTGGTCCTTGCCCCGCTCATCTGCAGACAGACCAGGCGGAGGGGTGAGGGCCTCTGGGCGGGCCTCCCGTGGGAATGAGGGCAGAGAGCCGTCGGGCACTGAGTGCTCACCACCCACAAGGGTCTCCTTTCAGCCACATAGAAGCTGAAAGGAGGTGCTCTTACTGTGCCCCGCTTGTAGATGAGGAAACTGAGGCTCAGCAAGGGCATTTAACTTGCCCAAAGCCCCCTCATGGTGGAGCCAAAGATCAGCCCAGGGCTGTCTGACCCCAGGACTCGGGGCTAGGAGGCACAGACTGTCAGAGCAGCAGACTTCGATGGCTATCACAATGGCTCCTACATATTTCTCATGCGGCCAAAGGTGAGGGGACAGGGTGTGACTGTGTCCCCAGGGAGTTGTATCCTTTAAAGCAAAAAACACTGGCTTTGGAGACTGTTGGATCTGGTTCCCACCCCAGTCCTGTCTCCTACTTGCTGTGTAACCTTGGCAGAGCCATGCACTTCTCTGATCCTCAATTCTCCTATCAACAAAAAGACTCACAATAGCTCCCCAGCGGGGCTGGTTGTGGGGAGGAGTAAAGGGAACTGACAGCAGTTTTACGGGGTCTACACAGGGCCTGGCCCAGAGCAGGTGTTTGTCTCCTCTGAGAACAAGCCAGTTCTGCAGTGACTTCAGGCTCTGCTAGCAGGACAGACCCCCAATGCTGAAGGTGACAAGTGCTGGGTACCCTCTGGCTGGTAGCAGGGGCTCAGAGCACAGATTTTGGAGACACAGACCTGTGGGGGTTCAAGCTTGATTTCATCCCTCGGTAGCCGTGAAACTTGGGGAAACAACTTCACTTGACTCTGAGCCTCAGCCTTTCTCTCCACAAAGTGGGAATCAAAGATCCACCCTGAAGGGCTGTTGTAAGGACGGAACCAAAGCACATCTGGAAAGAGCTCAGGGGTGTGCTGCGCTTGCTGCTCCTAACACTAGTAATAATTCCTTTTAGTCCCAGACAACACCATACAGGTTCCAAATGAGACAAGACGGGGTGAGGGGGCCGGAGCAGGGGCTTCCTCCTTAGTTTCCTGCTGGTTGAAACCAGAACTGGCCTGGTTTTGCCCAAGAGCACAGGAGGAGGCGGCGGAGGAGGAGGAGGAGGAGGAGGAGGAGGAGGAGGAGGAATGAGGGACTTGAAACCTCCCTTTAGAAAAGCTCTTTTTGCAGATGTGGAAACTATACATTTGCAGAATGTATAGGAGCCTCAGACAGGTTTGTGCCCCCTGCTCCAGGAGGTCGACCCCAGGGAACCTACTGGAAGGAAATGACTCTAAGAGCAGACCAGGTTTTGAACACAAAGATGTTCGTGATGGTGATATTTACACTGAAGAACTGGAAGCTGCTGTAACACCTGCTAGAGGACTGGTTAGAAAAGGGCCATGAGCCCTACGGCCCCACCCATGCTCATCCATATGCACTAAATGCGTATAAAACGCACGGCACCCCTGGCCGGTTTGGCCGGGCAGTTAGAGCGTAGGCCCACAGACCAAAGGGTCCTGGGCTCAATTCCCAGTCAAGGGCACGTACCTGGGTTGCAGGTTCAAGCCCTGGCCCTGGTAGTCATGTGGGAGGCGGCCAATCGATGTGTCTCTCTCACCTCAGTGTTTCTCTCCCTCCCTTCCACTCTATGTAAATTAATGGGAAGGTGAGGATTAACACAAAAATAAACCGCATGGCACACAGTACGTGCTCCGTGGCAGCTAGCAGGATTATTGCTGTTGATGCTGCTGTTTGTCCTGGAAACGCGGGTCCCAGCACAGGCGGGCCTCTGGCCTCCCTGCAGGCAGTTCGAGCACCCTTCCCGGTCTCAGAGGGGCCACTTGAGGCTCCAAGAGGTGCAGTGTCTCGGCTACTAGGAGCGGGAACCGCTTCAGGCAGCCAGCTCCCCCCGACCCCAGGGGCTCCACATACCCACGGCGTAGATCTCGATGCTGATGGTGAAGATGGAGTGGGAACGCGAGGAGTTCTTGTTCATCAGGGTGTAGCCCACCGAGCGGTTCTTCCAGCCCGTCTCCAGGATGCGCTCGCACTGGGCCACGCTGTGCACCGTGTGCGTGGAGAGCCCCTTCACGTACACCCCCTTCTCCGGGTGCTCCTTCAGCTGTGGGCAGAGGCATGGGTCAGGGGCAGGGGGCCAGGGGTCCCAGAGGGAGGGGCCCAATTCAGCCCACCTTTGTCCTCCTGCAGCCCGGGTCAGCACCGCAAATTCCCTAGTGGGCAGAGGGTTTGGTGCAGGTTTGTTCCAGCCTCAAACCTACCCCTGCCTCTTCCTTGCGGGACGCTGGGCCCGTGCCTTAACCTCTCTAAGCCTCAGTTTCCACATCTATAAAATGGGTATGAGATACCTATCTCCTAGGGAGATGGTGAGGGCTCAGGGTACTAAGGCCCATACACTGCTTGGCACGGAGCCTGACACACGGCAAATGCCAGCCGCTGTGCTCACTGTTAGTCAGTGCCATCAGTGTGCAGGTGGTTTTCAGTCTGGGAGTGGGAGCTCCCCAGGGCTGGCACTGCAGCCCCCCAGGACTGAGTGCTCCTCCTCTGCCCCATGGCTCTTTGCCTCTCCGCCATGGCCCCAAAGCAACAGGAATGAAGCCGGGATCGTGGCGGTGAGGTGCCATTTGCTGCCAGAACCCCCCTGGCCCACAGCTCCGTGGGTCCTACGCGGCGGCAGTGAGTGCATTGATTTCTCTGACGGCCCCTGCTCACTCTCAGGCAGCCAAGTTGTTCTGTTGCTGACACAGAGCTGTGAAACGCAATATTACTCAAGTGTGAGAAGAAACAGCACTACTCTGGCAAGAGCAGAGTGGATTGGGACAGAGGTCGCCAGTCTGCTGGTCTGAGTCCCCGGGGCTCAGAGGCTTTGCTCCGGGCAGCGTCAGGAACCCGGGTGGGTGGGGACCTCCTGCGCCGTGGCGGGGGAGCAAGCACAGGCTGACCCCACGTGCAGAAGTGTGGGGAAATAGCCAGAGCCAGCCTGAAGGATTCGGCTTCATGGTGTGGACAAACAACTGAGGCACAGAGGGGGTGAGTGACTTGCTGAAGGTCACACAGCTATTAGTGGCAGGGCACCCATGGGGTGACAGACAGTGGAAGAGTCCAAAGAGAAGGCCTGGAGAGAGGCTGGAACATCTCCAGTAACTAAAGCTTGAAATGACACAGGGCTGACCTTGACCTAGGAGGCGGCTGTGAGGACAGAGCACAAAGGACAGAGGGCAGAGCGTGCACAGAGCACGGCCTCCGCAGCACCTGGCGGCCTCATTCCCGCCCACCTGCGTGCCCGAGGGCGGCCTTGATCACTGCCAGGCTCCCTGGAAGAACCTAGGAGGCTGCCTGGCGCACAGTAGGACCAGGTGAGTGAGCGGTGGCTCCGGCTGCAGGGAGATGGCAGTTCCTACTTAGTCGCACAGGCCTGGGACAGAAACCTGCTTCTGTCCCTTGCTAGTTGGGGAAGTCAATTTGCCTCTCTTGGCCTCGGTTTCCTCATCTGTGAAACGAGGGTAATAAATCCTATTTCTGCATGACTATTGTGAGGGTTAAGAAGGGAATGGAGCTAATAAAAAGTTCTGCCCTAGCTGGTTTGGCTCAGCGGTTAGAGTGTCAGCTCGCAGACCGAAGGGTCATGGGTCCGATTCACGGTCAAGGGCATGTACCTGGGTTGCAGGTTTGATTCCCGGCCCTAGTAGGGGGTGTGCAGGAGGCAACCAATCCATGTGTCTCTTTCACATCGATGTTTCTCTCTCTCCCTCCCTCCCTTCCACTCTAAAAATCAATGGAAAAATATCCTCAGGTGAGGATTAAAAAAAAAAAAAAGTTCTGCGGGTACTGGAGGGCTCCATGAACACAGGTCATGAAGGGGGTGAGGACGATTTGTCTCTCAGGAGCAGAAAAGGGCAGGGAGGCCACCCCTCCCAGAGGGCTCACCCCACCCCATGTTTAGACCCAGGAAGGCTTGCCTCCCACCTCGTGATCCCGGCTCCCTCCATCCCTTCCCTGGTATTCCTGTCCCCACCCACCACAGAGCCGGGGTGGCGCTGAGTGACAGCCACCAGCTGTGCCCCGTTCCTCAGTAACTAAGTGTTCCTCCGGCTGCCGGGCCACCCAGTCACCATGACAACCAGCTGGGATGTGGCATGCTGGGACTGGTGACAGGCAGGACATGTCCACCACTGATCTGGAGCCAGGAAACACCCCCACGGAGGACGGGGTCCTGACACTCTGCCGGGACAGGGGGTGCCGGACCCAGTGGAGAGGCCCCCAGGGGCCCACCTCCATCGCCCACTACTGGGTTGGTTTCCAAGATGGTTCGTGGTTTGGGGGGCAGGAGGTGTAACTCTGCCTCCCAAAATCTCGTGCTGGCCCTCGCTGATCTAATAACCCCTGATGACCAAAGTGATCAGGCCCACGCGTGCCGTGCAGCCTGACCACCCGGGTTTCTGGCCAGTCTCCACCCTTCACTGACTGCGCCTTTGGGCTGATCTTACCCAGGTGCATTGAGCCTCAATTTCCCCATCTGTAACAAAGGGTACAAACAGCACCTTCTCCTGAGGCTGTTGTGAGGTTTACATGAGAAGCCACCTCCTCTGTGAGGCACCAGGCCAAAAGCTCGCTGCACCCCTGGGAGTGTCATGGAGGGCGTCTGTCCCTGGCGCCACCCGGCAGCCTGGCTCACCAAGCCGGAGGCCCAGTCCGTGGCCTAGCTGGGGCAAGGGTATGTAGCTGCCAGGCCTTGGCCCCTCAGGGCCAGGGTGACGAGCCATTCTAGGGGCCAGGGTACTGAGGAAGGGGAGGTTGGGTTGGCAGGGGACCCCGATCCTGAAGGCTGGCCTTCCAGGGCTGTGCCCTCCCCCTCTCCCCAGCTCCCTGTCTGGGGCTGAGGTGAGACTCAGCCGCTGCAGCGTCAGGAGAGAAGGCAGCAGACGCTGGGCTGGCGGCTGGAGGCTGCTGGGGAGAGGGCTAAGCACGCAGTGTTGGGGAGCAGCCGGAGGAGGGGCTGGCGTGGGTCGGGCCTGGATGGGGACGGGCAGGGAGGGGACTCACACCCATGTGGACCTGCTGCAGCATGTGGCCTGGCACCTGGCCCCTGGCACCTGGCCCCTGGCCCCTGGCACCCAGTGTTGGTTGAATGAATAAATCAACATGCCCCTCTCCTAACTAGGACCTCATTTCTGGATTCTTATTGTCCCGGGGGTTTCCTATACTGCTGACCCCCAAAACTACCGGGAAGAAAACACCTGACCGCTCAGATCCCCCAAGTTTGGGTACAACACTAGTAGTTTGCCCCGTGACCCTGGCGAGTCCCTGCCTCTCCTTGGGACTCAGTTTCCGCATCTGTGCCAGGACAGGGTTGACTAGAAGCTCCCTCGGGTCTTTCCAGCTCCAAGCCTCAAGGACATTTCCACCATGTGACTGGACGAACAGGTTTCCAGAACAGCTGCTGCCTGGGTTTCTTCCACTGGGCCATGGAGTGGTTGCCGTCGGAGAGGACCCCTCCACCCTTCAGATGAAGCCAGGGCAAGTGGGGGTTCGGAGACAAGTAGCAGAGAAACAGCCCTTCCCCCACACGGGTGGCTCCAGGGCCCTGTCCAATCTAGAGGACAGGGAGGGTTGGAGGGTCCGGAGGGTTCTGCCCCCTCCCCATGACTGTCCAGGCACGTGGCCTGGGGAGATGGAGGCAGTTTGGGTCACAGAAAATGTCCAACCCGACTCTGTGACTCCTTAGCCCAGTGACTCTCTCTCCCAGCCTGGTTTCCGGTAAAATGGGAGTCTCCATAGCAACTTCCCAGGGCCGCTCGTTCATGAGCGACACTCCCCCAGCTCGGACACTGACTCTGAAGGAGGTGGGCCGACCCCAATGCTGGCTGTGGGCCTTTCGGACCCCACTGGTTGTTTGGTCAGATAAGAAGCACCAGATGTGGGGTGCAGCCCCCAGCACCTCCCCACACTGGCCTCTCCTCCTTGGACCTCCCAGGCCCGCTCAGCATTTGGAGTCAGAGAGGACACGTGACCAAAGCCTCCCACGATGGAGAAGGCCCAAGGGCCCCGGACCTGAGGCCAGCCTTGCCACCGACTGTCCAGTGCCGCTCGGTCACTTGACCTCACTGGGCTCCCCAAAGGATCAGCCAGGTTCCGTCTATCTTAATAGAACCCTTGAAGCATCTAATTCTGGTCAAGTGCTAGGAAATGATGTTCTTTCATTCTGGTGCCAGCCTTTTAGAGACTGAGGAGAACGTATGAAGCATGTGCCCGTCAGCCCTGACTCCTCCTCCCTGGGTCTCCACCATGCAACCGCCGGTCCCAGCCGCTGTCCTCCGATCCCAAAGGCATGAGATGGCTCATGCACGAAACCCTGCTACACCCCAGCACTCTGCCAAGCAGCTCGCCCTCATTTCCCTCTCGAATCTCACAGCAACCTTATGAGGTCGCATCATAGGTCACATCACCCACACCTGTCAAAGGGAACAAGGTCCCAGAATCTGAGCCCAGCAGTGGCCATAAAATGGGATGTTTGAGATTCAGGACCTTGAAGCCAGACAGACCTGGGTTCAACTCCAAGTTTGGTCATTTACTGCAGTGGGAACCGGGCAAGTTAATTAACCCTCTAACCCCCTTCCCACATGGGTGAAATGGGGGAATAACATCTACCTCACAGAGTTACTGAGTGAAATGGGATAATATGCCTGAAGCAGTCAGTGGACAGTAAGTCCTGAACAAATGACAACCATGGCCTTGGCCCGTGGCTCAGTTGGTTGGAGCATCGTCCCGTACACGAGAAGGTGGCAGGTTCGATTCCTGGTCGGGACACATACCCGGATTGTGTGTTCCGTCCCCAGTTGGGGCACGTACGGGAGGCAACTGATCGATGTTTCTCTCTTTCATAAATGTTTCTCTATGTTCCTCTCTCTCTCTCTCTCCTTCCCTTCCTCCCTCTCTAAAATCTATAAATAACATATCCTCGGGTGAGGAGTAAAAAAAAATGACAATCATTATTACCTTTTTAGCTTGAAGGACGCTTAGAGATTTTCGAAATACTTTTTCAGAAGCGGAACCCTCTTTTCAAATGATATCTATTACAAAACTCCATCTATTTCAACAGATACAGGTGTAGTACCGCAGGTAAGGTCAGCCCCCCAGTCATGTGGTAGAGGTAGGCCCATCAACCCCTCCCGCCATCATGGACGCGGACAATACTCCAAAATTCAAGTTCAGAAGTCCCCACTGCAGCCTCGACCAGCACCCGTGGCCTCAGGATACCTTTCCCGTATTTCTGAGGGACCACCACCACCCGATGCCAGCCTCCCCTCTCCACCAGCGCCCACCTGCCTGGGCCAGGTCTGCACCCACCTCCAGCTTCTGCTTGGTGTCAGCCCCCAGCAGGTCACGGACGTCTTCGTTGTAGATCTCCAGGTACGAGGCCTGGACCAGGAACTTGGTGTTCTCTGCGCACTGCAGGGAGCGGGCAGAGAGCAGAGACACACCTGAGCCCTGCAGCCAGGACATCACGGCAACGCGGGGGAGGGGTCAGGCTCCACAGAGTCCTATGATTCTCACATTGCTGTCGGCTAATGTTCTCTCTCCAGCCCTCAAAGGAAAGGAAATGGGAGAGGACTCCCCATTTTCAGGTAGAGAAAATGAGGCTACAGGTAAGCATTGTCGCTGAGCTGATCCCTGGTGGCTCTCTCTCCTGTGGGTCACCAGGTGAGTCCCAGGTGCAGGTACAGTGGGCTCTGCCGCTGACCAGGGTCCCTGTCTACACTTTGCCATTTCCCAGATGCAGGAACTTCTGCACATGTCACCAGGGCGCTTCTCACCTGCAGCTGGACACTGGGATGACTGGTTTTGACCCAGCCCACAGGGGCTCCAAGCCTCAGCTTCCCTATCTCGAAAATGGGGATGAGAGTTACTTCCTGGGCCAGAGTCGGGCTTCTGTGGGATATTAAAGCGCTTTGTACAAGGCTCGGTCTGGAGCAACTGCTCAATAAAAAGGAAAGCTGATTGTCACGACCAGTTCTCAAGGTCATCGTATTGATGGGAGATGCTAAGCAAAATGTTAAAATCCAAAAATGATAGGAGAAAAGCATGGAACTGTGAGGTGTCATTGTCTCAGTTTCAAGTTCTTCTCCCATCACCTTTTCAGAAACCAGCGCCTGCCTCCGCTTATCTGTGCCGAGCTGAGGCACCCCTCGGTCAGAAGTGCTCTGGGACCATTTGTCACACTTGGGGAGCCCTCAGGCCCTGAGCCCCAGCCCTGGCCCGTCCCTCCACGAGGCCCATACCTGGACACTCTCAAAGACGTGCTCGAAGGCCCTGGGGATGATGCCCCTCTGGGAGGACGGGTCCGGCAGGCCCTGCATGGTGAAGGACTTCCCGCTGCCCGTCTGGCCGTAGGCAAAGATGGTGCCGTTGTAGCCCTCAGTGACGCCCTGCATGGGAGGACCAAAACCCCGGTGCTCAGCGGGCCCAGCTGCAGGGCTGCCTCCAAACTCGCAGACTCGGGGTCCCTGCTGGGTCTCCCAGCACGGTGTCCCTGGGCTGGGGACAGGCAGGTAGAGAGGAATAAGGCACAGTTCTGTCCTCGGGTTCACTGCCTGGGGGGTAGAGCTTGTGCCCTGGAGTCTAGCCACCTGGGTTCGAATCAGTCTCCACCCTTTATCGACTGTGTGCCCTTGGACTGTTCTTACCCAGGCACATTGAGCCTCAGTTGCCTCTGAAATAAACGGTCAGAACAGCAGCTCCTCCGAGGCTCCTGGGAGGTGTACCCGGGAAGTTCTGCGCGCACTGGCAGTGGGGTGCTAGCCTGCGGAGGCGCTCCCTAGATGTCCGCCTGGATCGTGGGGGAGTGGTTCCCACACAAGGCCAGTGGAGGCCGAGGAGAGGGAGTGTGTGGGGGGCGGGCGACAGGGGGACAGGACAGGGCAGGAAGAACCAGGCACAGCCTCCTGGGCAGGCAGAATTGGGGGAACTGAAAGGGTGGCTTGCATTTTGACAGGTGACAGAAGAGGGAGGCATTCCAGGCTGAGGGGACAGCTTGAGCAAAGACAGAGAGGTGAGAGGCTGGGGGGAGGGGATGGAAGACGAAGCTGGGGAGGGGCCAACTGGTGGCACCTGAAGTCATTCTTCACTCACGGATGCATTCACTCACCCCAGAGGCACGAGGCAGACACCCAGTCCCTGCCCTCACACAGGGGGACACAGATTCTGGAACCCAGCATGAGGACGGGGAATCTAGTGTCAGAACATGGGCCCAGAGAGCTGCTCCCAGACCCGAGGGCCCACGTGGCATCTATGCCCACTTCCACTGCAGAGACCCAGCCGGTAGACTGACGTGGGGCTCGATCAGGGACTGTCGTGAAGGAAGACCCGAGTCAGCGTTCACAGTCGCCTCATTTTAATGGGCCGAATTGGACGAGCACCTCTCCCTTGTCCGAGGAATCCCTGACCATTGTGCGGGGTCCTGCGGCTCATCAGAGGGCCACGGGCTGCACAGGGACGGGTCCCTTGCAGTGGGGGAGAGGCAGTGCAGACCCATCACCCAACCAGGGGCCATGGCTGAGCTCCTCAGAACCAGGGCACACGAAGTCCCAGGAACAGCACCCACGGTATTGATGTCACCCAAACCTAGGGAAGCGCCTCCATAAAAATAACCATCACTGTGCCATCCGGCAGGGTAGCTACTAGCCACACTAGAAATGCACCTGGTGCAACTGAGACATTGCATTTCTTTCTTTCATTTTACACTTAAAAGCTGAAGCAGCGTAAAATAGTTTTCCACTAAACACAACGTTTTTGGTGCTTCATTTCAGCCAGTGACACTGGCATCTGAACTGAGATGAGCTACAGTGTAAAACGGACCACATTTCAAAGGCCCCAGCTGAAGAATGTGAAACAGCTCACTAACAGTTATTATATGATGAAAAATCTGTTATGTTTTATTGAAATAACACATTAGATATAATGGGTTAAATTAAATGTATTATTAAAATTAATTATGCTGGTCTACTAGAAACATTTTTTTTTTTTTATCCTCATCCGAGGACATTTTTGCATTTATCTTCAGATAGAGTGGGAGGAAGAGAGAGAAACATCGATGTGAGAGAGACACATCGAGTGGTTGCCTCCCGCACGACCCCGACCAGGGCCAGGGATGAACTGCAACTGAGGTACGTGCCCTTGACCGGAATTGAACCTGCCACTCTTTGGTCCACAGGCCGATGCTCTAACCCGGAGCCAAACCGGCCAAGGCTCCATGTGGTTATGTACATGTAACTTAACATGAAATAACACTGAAATTCAGTTCTTCAGTAGCACTAGCCCGTTTGGCTACAGACAGGTAGCAGGTCGCTAACTGGACAGCCCAGTTCAGCACACCGCAGAGAGCTACAGAACAGCGCTGCTCTGGAGTGAAGGAGAAAACAGTGTTATACGCATTTTTAGGCAAAACATAAGATTTCAAAAAAGTTTCACCTGTGAGTGGATTCCTGCCAGGGACAAGATCACACATGGAGCAGGTCCTCAACATCAGCCACTCTGCACTTCCTCCCGGGTCCGGCCACATCCCCCGAACCATTATTTACTAAATGATTTTCACGAAATCAACTGTTATTTGACTCTCTTTTAACCCGGTGTCATCCTCAGCAATAATTCCCATAAAACTGCATTACGGGTTGGATGTGCTAAATACGTTTCTACTTCACAGTAAACATAACTACTGAAATTGAAATAAAAAGCACTGATCATGCCCTGGCCGGTTTGGCTCAGTGGTTAGAGCGTTGGCCCGCGGACGAGAGAGTCCCAGGCTCAGTTCCTGCTAAGGGCACGTACCTCCATTGCAGTTTGTCCCCGGCCCCGGTTGGGGTCGTGTGGGTGGCAGCCAGTCGATGTGTCTCTCTCACATCGATGTTTCTCTCTCTCTCTCTTCCTCCCTCTCTCCCTCCTGCTCTATCTGAAGATAAATGCAAAAATGTCCTTGGGTGAGGATAAAAAAAAAAAAAGCACTGGTCATAAATTGCCTCATGTCCCCTTTCTGCCCCCTCCAAAATGAACAGCTTTGTGTCCCATCCAGGGGCCAAATTCTATGGCTTCTACCGCATCAATGTCTCTGGCGTCCAGGCCCACCATCCTCAGTCTGGACATGACAGAAGTCATGGTACCTGGCCCCTGGGTGGGTCATCAGAGGCCACTCTAAGGCCATGGGTGAGAAGGAAGGAGTCGAGGGAGATGGCAAGGCCACCAGCTGAGAAAGAGGCCGCAGACCAGGCAGCAGGCCAGGTGTGGTGGGGAGGAGCTAGAGGTAGGGTATGCTGAGGTGGCAGAGGGTGGGTCTGGGGTGGAGAGTCGAAGATGTCACCCAATGACAGAGAAGATCAGGAACAGAGCCTAGATTTAAGGGGTGGAGAAAAAAAGGAAAGGAAAGGACCAGACTGACGTGGCTCAGTTGGTTGGAGCATCACCCAATGCACCAAAAGGTCGTGGGTTTGATTCCTGGGCCAGACACGTGCCTAGGTTGCGGGTATGATCCCAGTGGGGCGCATCTGGGAGGCAACCGATTGATGTCTCTCTCTCACATGGATGTTTCATCTCTCTCTCTCCCATCCACCCTCTCTCTCTTAAAAAAAAAAAAAATCAATTAAAGAAAAGGAAGGGGCAGAAAGGGGCAGTCGGAAGTCCTGGAATCCTGCCCCCGGGCTCCGCGTAGTCAGAGCCCTGGGAGAGTGGCGGTAGGAGCCAGGCACGCAGCCAGCCAGCCCTAATGGTGCAGCTGCTCCTGGCTCAGAGCCACCCGACTGTGCTTTGCGTGTAATCTGCATGTCGCTCTCGTAATGGCAAACAGCTGGATGGAGCATGGACCCCAGGTACTGTGCTTGGAATCGAAACTGCCCCTAACTTGTCAGTAAGGCTCCAGGCCTCAGTTTCCCCATCAGGAATGATAACTCCAGCTCTATGCATCCACAGTCTTGTGAAGATCAAATGCTGGTCTCCACCTGGAAGGCCCCTTCCTCCACCTTGCATCTCACCTAACTAGTGATTGGCTGGACAGCTGGGGAGGTGGTGGCGGAAAGGAAAGAGCCCTTGCCCAGCAGACAGCAGGCTCAGCTCCAGCCCCACTTCTGCCAGAGACCCCCTGTGGGAGCTTGGCCAGAATGTGAGTACCTCCCTCTTATGAAGCTCAAAGCAGGGAACTGGTGAGATCCCCACCCCCTCCATAGGGTTGTAACTGTGGACGTTCTCTGGAAGTGGGAGGAAGATGAGAGGGGGATGGGGAAGGGGTAGGGGAGGGGGAGGAGACCTGGGTTCTAGGAAAGGGAGGAGGAGGCTGGAGAAAGTGGCTGGAGCATTTAGACAAGTCCTGAAGCTCTCAGATGAGGGTGGAGGGCAAGTGGCCCTGGGGGCTGGAGTTCTTGTGGGAAAGGGGCAGTAAGGGACGGGAGTAAGGACAGCCTTGGCACTGAGGGCAGTGGAGACCTGGGCACAGACCTCGTGGGCAGGTTCCCGCTCTCTCCAGCCTGCACGAAAGTCTTCAGACCAACCTGCTGGTGTCCACCTACGCCCCTCCGGAAGGGCCTTCCGGCCGGCTTGGGGGCAGTGCCGTCCCTCAGGGCCGCTCAGGGTGGCCCCAAGTCCTGCCCAGCCAGTCCTCGGAGGTGGCCTTCCCGGGAGCCCTCACCTCCACCAGCGGGTAGGCGATCTCGTTGTAGATCTGCTCGGTGACGTGGTCCACGTAGTAGGCGCCGTCGAAGGTGAACTGCTTGGGGGGCTCGTCGGCGGCGCCGGGGTTCTGGATGAAGCACTGGCCGCGCGTGGAGTCCACGGTCACCACGGGCTGGCAGTTCAGCTCCCGCTCCCGCTGGTTCATGGGGCGGCAGCGCACCACCACCTTCACCGACTCCGAGGCCATGGCGCCGCGGCAGGGGTCCCGGGGTGCGGGCCGCCGTGGGCGTCGCGGCCGGGACAGACGACCGCCCGGCGGGGGGCCCCTGGCCGCCGGGACCGGGGGACCAGCCGAGAGCTAGGCCGGGGGCGGGGCCTCCGGCGAGGGCGGGGCTGCGGCGGGGGCACCGGGCTCCGGCCGGCGCTCCGAGAGGAGGAAGGGGGCGGCGGGGGAGTCGCAGGAGCGCAGCGGGGCCGCCGTCTCCTCCCACGCGCGTTCTCGCCTGTCCCCGAGGCCCGGCCCGGGGAAGTGGGATCCGCGCTGCGGGCGCCTCCGCAGGACCCGCTCGCTCTCACGCTCCCGCGGCGTTCGCGGTTGCTCAGCAACGCCCGTGGCGTCACAGGTGGCGGCCCCTAAGAACATCTGCGTGTTTTCCGCGCTCGCCGCAGGGAGTGTGGCCCCGAGCATCCCCTGCCTAGAAGCCTGCACGCGTGGGCGGTCTTCACGCAGGACCCGCACTGGCTTCGCTGGAGCGTCTGCCTGCTCCGTGCCAGGCGCTTCACGCCCAGTTGTCTTCCCTGATACTCACAGTTCAGAGAGGTTAAGCAATTTGCCCGAGGTTGCCCAGCCAAGAGTCCAGGCCTGACTCCACCTCAGAGAGATATAAGGGGGGCCTCATGAGGGGGTTAAAGACCTACTGAGAAAGGCAACCAGGACCTTGCTTTTCTCACATCCCTGAACTGACTCGGGAGCATTTCACAGTCCCTGGGACAGAGCAAAGCTTCCTTCTAATGCGGCCCCCGTTTTCCCCAAAGACTTAAGATAAAAAAATAAATAAATAAAATAAAATAAAACTTTGAGAGCCAAAGTGCTTAGCTGCAGAGGCTGCCCGGCCTCTCCCCCGGCTCAGCACAAGCCAGAACAGCCTCCTCGCCTCCACTTTGCACAGAAACACTGTCAGCCACCGGCCAGGCATTGTGATAGGCGCCTGGAAACAGCTCAACCCCTGCCCTCCTGGAACCCGTGGTCTAACCTGGTGGGGAAGACTACACCAAAAACAAATCTCCCAGATACAGAAATCCCATAAATGAACTAGTGATTACAAACTAAAGGCCCAGTTCTAGGGACCATCCACCAAGGGAACCTTACCTCCCCCCAACCACACACACCCCCAGGGGGAGGGTGGCAGGCTTCCTGAGAGTGGCAGGAGCTAAAATGCTAAGGTTGAGGAACCAGGCGAAAGGCAGGGAGGACAAGACCACCTGTCCAGACTATGCAAAGATCCTGTGGCATGTTGCAGGAGCAGAAGGAAAGCCCTCGTAGCCAGAGCATAGCACTTTTCCTATAGGAAATAACTACTGAAAGTTTTAAGCAGGAGAGAGATGATTTGAAAATACCGATCTGATTCCTTCAGGACATCCTGGTTTGCCGTTCAGCACCATCTGAAGGTATGTTGGCAAACAAAAACAAAACAGGAAAACTGGACAAAGGCCTCCTCTTTCAAAGGAAAAGTCTACACTAGACAATCTGAAGAAACACATTTTATTTCAAGTACATACAGTAAAGAGAACTGGGCTACCCAGAAGGTGCTGGTTGGAACTAAGAGAAAACTGATGTATAATTAAGACAATGAAGTGTTTGCATACATGGGTCAAAACCTTGCCCTGGTTGTAACCGTGTGAACAATAAACGCTGTGGAAAGGAATGTTAAAGTGCTTTGGGAACATCCCTGATACCTATCCTCTCAGGTAATTTGCACAGCAAAACACATCCATCACAGAGGCAAGCTCTGGCCTAGGCCTGGGCCAGTTACCTGGTCTTCTTACATGTGTGACTCCAGTGCTGTAATCCGGGGCACTCTGTTACCAAATTCCTCTCCTTGCCAGAGAAATGTAGGGCTGGGTACTCCCACTAGGGACCAGGGCTTTGCCCAGGGAGATGCGTTCTGATAGAAACGGCTATAACAGGAGTCCTGGGTTCCCGTTCACATTCAGTACAGAATCAGTGCTAACAGTTCTAGAGAAATGAGCCCCCAAAGGACAGCTTCCTCCTATCCCTTTTGACAAGAATGACAAGGGCCCTAGCCAAGAGCATTTCCTGGGCACGGGACTATAACCTGGGAGCACCCGTTTCTGAGGACCCTCCCTCCTTTCTCTTCTGGTGGGGCTGCCATTCATTCCAGGAGCCAGCAGAAGTCTGTTAACGTTCAAGGCACTGAACAGTCACATCGTACCCCCAGGAGAGGAAGAGGGCAGCCCCCAGACTCATGACTAGGCCTCTGCCTCAGAAACGGAAGTTCATCCCAAGTGAACTTGCTCCCTAACTTGGTAGATTCGTGTCTGTCAAATTTACTTATAAAGGGGAATACCTGGATCTGCCAGTCAGCGCAGACCAATGCCTTAGACTACCATCATTTCCGTGGACTCCCTCTGTCCACCGAGGCAGGGCCCACATCAGTTCTAACTCTGGATGGCTCTGTTCTGACCCCTCCCCAGTGGAGCTAGCCTTGGAGGTGAGGTGGCTCCTGACAGCCCTGGTTAGCGCCACGCTAAGGGCAATGCCAGCATTAGGTGGCTTTCCAGGCAGCCACCGAACCTAGACTGCAGCCTGCGAGCTGAGCTGGGCAGGGCTCTGGTCACCCCTCTAACTAAGCCTGTGGCTTACTGCTAGCCCCTCCCAGTCAAACGGCAAAAGCAAATGCACTGCGTGTGTATGTCTCGGAGGAGCAGATGAGGCTGGGAAACCCTTCTCTGTAAGCAGGAGTCACAACCCTGTGGTTTCGAGTACAGACAAACCAGCCTTCCCAAGCAGTGCACTGAGGTTCCTTCTCCTGTCTGATGGTTCACGTCCCTCTGCACACAGGTGTCCACCCCGCGCCTGGGCTTTGGGTAGCACGTCCATCCTGCCCTTTCTGCACCTTCCTAACCCCCACTCCTGAGAACTCAAGGGAACTCTCCCTTAACCTCAGATGACTTGAGAAGCAGGCAGCCTGGATGTAGCCCACAAGCTCCACTGAGTCATCTCTGCGCCTCTCGCAGAGAGGGTGGCTCGCCCCCAGGCCTCTTCCCAAAGTAAGCACTCACTCCCCCTGCCTCCCCACACAGCTTTGCCTCCCAGGCAGGGCCCCAGGGCCAGGCCTCCAGGAGAGGGCTGCACCTCGGCTGTGAGTGAACCTGCCCACGCACCCTGGCAAGCTCCAGTGGAGCCCCGAGAGGACAAGCATCCACAGCCACCAGCAAGTTCACCGAAGCCTGGAGATCTGCCTACCCCTCCTGCGATCTCACGGGGCCACGTGTCATGTGAGGAGCCACTGGGCAATCCCTAGTCTCAGGGCTCTGCCACACAGTCAGCGAAGGGACGGAAGACTGGTCCAAGGGGCAGAGTGACAGACGGAACTGACCAAGGATGGAAGAAGGGCAGAGTGGCCTGTTGAGGCCCAGGGGCCAGGGTGAGGGAGGGCCTGTGGGGTGCGGCCCGGCCTCCTAGCCCAGGCCCTGCAGCTCGGCCTCGGACTTGGCATGGCTAAGGGGCCGGAGTGTCCGGGGAGGCCTGCCCTCTGGCCCACAGTCCTGCTCCTCGTAGCCGGGGTTCAGGCGGCCCATGTCAAGCGAGCAGAAGAGGCTGCGCTCAGTCCCAGCGTGGTGTTCCACCAGGGCCTCCAGGCTGGGGAACTCGGTTGGCAGGTGCTGGGGGAGGAAGGGGCTTCAGTTCCAGCTTCCCTTCCCACGGCTGGTGCTGGGCACCAACCCCCCCTTGCATGGGACCCTGCCCCACTTGAGAAAGGAGGACATTCGAGCTCAGGGAGGTCACTGTCCTGCTCACGGCAAAGCCAGACACCATTTCCTCTTTCTCTCCTCCCAGGACAGGGCTGAGACACTGGGCATGGAGCTAGGGCACACATTTAAAAAGCCTCCGCCCATCCCAGTCCCTGGAAACCTGTGAGAGCCAAGACTCCAGACCTGGAGACTCTGGCTGTCAGAGCTTAGCAAGGCCGCCCGTCAGCTTCCGCCTCTGCTGGGGACGCCAGGGTGCGGGAGAGCGGACCAGGGTGCGGGGGAGCCGGATTCCCAAGGAAAGGTGAGGCATGGCTACCCCGACTCTGCTAGTGGTAGGTACCCTCCGAAAGCTCTAGACCGGCCCTGGGGCGGAGCCCAGAGGTGAGGGGGTGAGGGGGCCAGTGGGGCGGGGCCAGCAGGGGCACCCAGAGGGGCAGGAAGGAGTTAAGTAAAGGGTGGACAGAGGAGCCACCCTTTGGGTGGGGACTGGAAGGAGGGTGCAGGGGCTCAGCAGTGAAAGGAAGGGCCCGAGGGCAAGGGGCGGGCCGACCGCGACCCTACCTCCACGAAGTAGCGGCCCAGGTGGTTCCGGAAGACTTGGTGGGGCACCACGCCGCACTGCGTGCGCACCGACAGGCACCACTGGCCGCTGGCCCCCGGCTCCGGCCACAGCAGGAAGGCCCCGAGCACGTCTCTCCGCAGCAGGGCGAGGGCGCTGGGCCTGGGAAGGCAGAGGGGGAGGCTGAAGGGGGACCTCTCGTCCGGACCCAGCCTCAGGTTGCTCCCGGGCAGTGCCCCATGGCATGGGAAACACCGGGCCTGTCCCGGAGGAGGGCCTCGGCGACAGGAAACGTTAGGCGTCCCTTCTGAAAGGTTTCTATGACAACTTCAAGACCTAAACAGGAGAGCTTTAAAGACCTGGCATTTAGGGAGCTGCCCCCGGGAGCTGAGTCTTGACTCGTTTGAATGACCTCACTTGATCCTCTCCACAGCCCTGAGATGAAGGTCCTTTCATTATCCCCACTTACACTTGAGAAAACGGAGGCCCAAGAGGCTGAAGTCTCCGGCCTGAGGTCAGGAGCCCTCAGCCCGTGTACGGGAATGTGCACCTACACGCTGGGTCCTGGGGCGGGGGGGGGGGGGGGGGGGTGCATAACCTTCTTCTCTGCTCACCCCAAGGGGCTGCGAATTCAGCCAGGCCAGGCCCTGCCTACCTGGAGATGCCGGCAAAGGCCCAGATGTTCTCGGTCAGGCTGCCTTCACTCTCCGCCAGGCACCAGGGGCCACCGGGACCCCGGGGCCATGCCTCCCACGCAGCAGGAACTACGGAAACCAGCCAGGGGTCAGAGGGAGAGAGACTGTCTCATCCTAACCAGCCCACCCCACCCCCACAGGCCCATGGCCCCACCCTTGTCTCCTCACCAAGCCTTCCCCTCCCCGCTGACAGGCACACATCCACACACAAGCTCACACCCACTCACCAGTGTAAGCACACCCACAGCTATACAGTCACCTGTGCAAGGCCCCAGGCACGCACACCGGACACAAACTCTCAGGTAGACCGATGCGCGCGCCGCACAGCACAGGCACCTGCTCGGAGAGCAGTCGCAGCCTTGCAGAGACAGACGCCAGGCCCGCCACAAGGCCTGCACCCCAGCTATGCATGGGGCAGGATGTCCTGCTACTCACAGGCCTCCCGGGCGGACAGCTGCAGCTGGGTCTCGTAGGTGCAGCCGCGGTAGGCCCCCGAGCGGATCACCTTGCTCCGGATGGCCTTCTTGCGCACCAGGGTTGGGGAGCAGCAGGGGTTCCCCAGGTGGGCATGGCGGGCGCCCCCACGGCCTTCCAACTCCAGCAGCTCCTTCTAGGGGCCCAGAGGGGTGGGCAGATCAGGTCTAGCCAAGTCAGGTCAGGCAAAGCCCCTCCCTCTGAAGTCCAGCAACCACCCCCACATAGCCCCCAAACCCTCACCCAGTTCCCCATCCACTGCCCACTCCCTGGCTGGGGTTGGGGTGCTGCATACCCCACTGCCCACGAGCCCCTCTGCTGACAGCCGCCGGAAGGAGACCAGAGCATGGACATTCTGTGAGAGCTGGTCACGGCCAAAGGGTTCCCGCACTAGGCCAGGGGGCCTCCCAGGGCTGGATAGTGGCTTCAGGGGTCCATGCCCTGCGGGCCCCAGGCCGGGCTCAGGCTGTGCCCGCTCCTCAGGGTGCTGTAGGAGGTAAGCCAGCTGGAAGGAGCGGCAGAGCAGCAGATGCAGGATCTGAACCTATGGCGAGGAGGGAGGGTCTCAGTTGAGGGAGGTCTCCTGGGGAGCACCTTAGGGATCAACCCACTTAATAAGGGCATGCCATCCTATGGTGGGAAACCGCCTACTTACCCCTCAAAAGCTCACCAGCACGCAGCCTCCCCTACCTGAACATCTTTTCTGTCCTGGCATCATGCTGGGACACCTGGGCTGAATGCATTCCTCTCCCGGTTCACCACCCATCCCGTGCATCGGGCTAGCACCCTCTGGAGGACTGGCTAAGAGCCCAGGTCCTGGAGTCACAGAACCTGGCATCCAATCCTGGCTCTCACTTAGGAGCTGCTGTGTGATCCTGGGCAGAGCATGGCACCTCTGTCCTCAGTTTCCTCATCCCCACTGCCCTGTGCTCCTTTAAAGAAACGGAGCATGGCCCTGGCCGGTTTGGCTCAGCGGTTAGAGCGTCGGCCCGCGGACCAGAGAGGCCCGGGTTCGGTTCCCGCTAAGGGCACGTACCTTGGTTGCAGTTTGTCCCCGGCCCCCCGGTTGGGGTCGTGTGGGTGGCAGCCACTCAATGTGTCTCTCTCACATCGATGTTTCTCTCTCTCTCTTCCTCCCTCTCTCCCTCCTGCTCTATCTCAAGATAAATGCAAAAAAAAATGTCCTCAGGTGAGGATAAAAAAAAAGAAACGGGCACGAAAAGTCCCCGGCATAGGCCCAGCACTCCGCCCACCCCACACCACTCAACACACTGGGACTGGGAGCTCCAGATCACGGGCCACGTCACTCCAGCAGCCAGCACAGGGCCTCACATACAGGGCTGGTGGCAAATGCTGGCTGCGGGATGGAGCCAGACCCAGCCTCCGCTTGCGAAACGGTCGGCGGCCACGGCTCTGCTGTTCGCGGCGAGCACAGTGCTTGGCCTTCCGGGATCTACCTGCCCACCTCGCTCCACGGGGCTGCACCCTGGAGCCCGGACCCAGCCTCTACTCTCAAAACATGCCAGTGTCTGTAATTAGGGACAGACCTGATGACAGAGTGCGGTTCATGGCACAGGACCCCAGAAGGGAGTGGCGGTCTACAGGAGTCACAGTGGGCTTCACAGACACACGGGCTGAACCTTGAGGGACACGTTGGGATTTGCCAGGATGAGAAGGTGAAGGCATTCCAGGCAGAGAGCCCAGCAGGAGCCACGGTGCGGCAGAGTGACCCTCCAACCCCTGAGTGCGTGGCCTAGTCCTCACGGCACACTGACCTGCTTTTGTGGCGTCCTCAGTGGGCAGAGCACAGAAGGAGCCTGTGTGGCAATGAGTGCACGCCTGGAGGGGGCTCAGGCCAGCGTGGCCAGCCCTCCAAGGCTCTCGGTCGGACCCTATGCTAACGCACAGCCCTCCATCCCAGCCCGTGATGCTCCCCGCCCGGGCCCCAGATACCTCTCCAGGCTGGCTGCCCACAAAAAGGTGACAGAAGAGCTTGCTGGCCGGGCTCCGGGGGTTTCGGGCCACAAAGGCAAACTGGCAGTCGGCTGGGCACCAGGTGGAGTAGAGAATTCGCCTCAGGGCGTGCGCCATCAGGAGCACCTGGGGGGCATCGGGCACGACAGCCTCTATCAGACCCACCACCGGGCCTACAGCTGCCAGCCAGTGTGTGCCAGCCCTGCGGGCCCCACACACCTGCTGGCAGGCCTCCTGGGCCTGCTCTCCAGCCTGTGTGCCCAGTTTAGGGCCTACCCAGCTCCTGGGGTGAAGAACTCTTCCCTCCTTCCAGTCCTGCCCAAACTCTGCTTCAAATCGAAACCCTTATCCTTCCCATGGCCACTGGCTTAAATCTCTTGCTCCCCACTGCCAATCTGCAGGTTGGGATCGCCACGCCCACGTCATGGAACCGAGGGGCAGAGCACGCGCGGCCTGCGGGGTCGCAGAGGCAGTGGTGGCAGGGCTTGGGGTTGCACTCCTGGTCTCTGGAGTCAGATGACCAGGGTCTGAATCTTAGCTCTGCCACTCGGTCTCTCTCTGTATGTCTTGGACAGATGAGTATAGCCCTCTGAGCCCTTGTTGTGACAAGTGTTCAGATGTGACAGTACCCCTGTGATGGGGCTGTTGGTGGGGTCAATGAGACTTCATGCAAGTGGCACAGGACCCGACCCCAGGACCCCCTTGATGCACAGCTCTGGGACACCATTTGTAACAGTCTTGGGTAAATGGCGCCCAGAGTCCTGGCGCATACTGTCGGGCTTGCAGTTAGCATTCAACAAACGTTGGCTTGCACCAGGAGGAGAGGATGGGCGACGAGGCAGGGGCTCCCCACTGGCCTCCAGCCTGAATCTGGCCCCCTTTCCACAGCCGTGAGTCTGGCCACAGCCCACTGGCCAATGCTGGGCAGGCTACAGAGGGGCTCGGAGATTTGCAAAAACCTCATGGGCTGGACGGTCCTGGTGCTCGGGCCAGGAAGTATTGCCTGGAGGAGGTTTTGGAGGGCTGGACTGGGTGAGACGGATGACAGGCTGTTGCCTACTGAGCCTGCCGGGGGAGGCTCCTGGGAGAGGGGACTCCAAAGGACCCGGGCAGGCTGGGAAGCTGGGGGGCTCAAGGGGCAGCGCAGGGCCTGGGTGGGGGCAGGCACGTCCTGAGGAGGACACCTGTCCTGTCCAGCCCTCACCTGCACCCACACGGGCTCCTACCTCTCCCTCCCCGCTGTAGATCTTGAGGCCCTGAAGGCTGAATTTCAGGATGATGGCCCGGCGTCGTGGACAGTCCTGGGTGGGAGAGAGTTGGTGGGAGGCAGGCATTACCTCTCAGGCCCTGCCGGCCCGGCCCAGCCTCAGTACCAGTCACTTTGGGCTGGTCAGCCAAGACCCCCCACCTTCCAGGGGACTGAGCCCTGGACAGTGGAGCCCCAGGAGCCATGGAGGTGTGCATGACTCCTGGAAGACACCCCCCAGCAGGGCCACCTCCACATCTCCCCCCTGTGTCTTCCACCCTTGGGGCACAGGTGCCAGCTGCCTAAGGGAAGAGAGTCCCTGGGCATAGGGGACGTGGCTCCAGGAGCCTGGGTGTGGTCTGGGCGGGGCCCACCATTCAGAATGGCTTTGGTCCTGCCCCTCTCTGGGCCTCTCTGGCTCCATCTCTGGGACTGGGGGCAGGTGGATCAGGTGGTCTCAGGAGCCATTCCCAGAGTCCACCCCAAGGCTGGGGTCCCCCGCAGGGAAGTGCCCTCCCCAGCTCACCTACCCTCAGTGCCCACAGCTCTTGTTGCACCAGCCACACGCTCTCCTGGGTGTCCAGGTCATCCACGGAGAAGGAACCCACGTACTGCTTGGGGGTGGGGTGGGGTAGGAGGGAGGCAGGGAATTCAAGCGCAGGGCTCCTGACCCCCATCCTCCAAATTCCCCCCCAAACACACACTCTGCTCTGTTGGGTAAGCTGTGGACAGTGACAGAGCACTGAACCGGGAGTCCAGGCTCTGCTCCTTTCCCAGCAGGTGGCCTTGGTCAAGCACTCAGCCCCGAGGCCCCATGTCCTCCTGTTTCCACGCACACATCCCCGAGCCTGGGTCCAGGAGGGAGACACAGAAACAGGTCTTCCCCACAGCTCCTCCCCGCCCGCCAGAGCACACGTGGGGAGGGACCCACCTGGGCGAATCTGGTGATGCACCTGGGCCGGTGGGGGGCGGGGCCGCAGTCAGAGGCCCTCCGGCCCCTTGCCCCAGCCTTCTGCATGGCCCCCAGCGTGCCCAGCTTCAGGCCCCGCGGGGAGAAGGCTGCAAGGCAAGGGAGAAGCGTTGGTTCCCAGGCAGCCGAGCGAGCCACGTGCTTCCATCAGACCAGCCCTCACTGAGCATGTGCAGGGTGCCAGGCAGTGCAACAGCACTGGGAGCCCGGGACACAGAGACCTGTGCCAAATGGCAAACGCCCTCCTGCCCTCAGGGAGCCAACATTCTCGTCGAGGAGAAAGACATTAAACAAGTGAGACACGGAACATGCTAGATGGTGACAAAGCAGAGGCGGCTATGGAATGCAGGTTGGGGGTTGACTGCGGCTAGGAAGGCCTCCCCAAGGAGTGAGGTTTGGGAAACAGCTAAAGGAAGGGGGGTGGCAGTCCACACCCTGGGTCCAACATTGACCCCTCTGTGCTCTGGGCTGGGCTGCCCAGCAACCAGCTTGTACAAAGGGGGAGGGGGCAGCACCTGAGAGGAAGGGTGTGACAGCAGGGAGACCGGTCCGCAAAGGCACGGAGCAGTGAAAGCGGCTGGGGCCCTTAGACCTTTCCGGAGCAGCAGGCAGAGCCAGGCATTGGGATCAGCCTTAACTGTCACACCAGGGAATTCAGGCTCTGCCCTGGGGGCAGTGGGGAGCCATAGCAGGTGCCAGGACGGGAGCTCTGCAGCCTCCAGGGCTCGCCCACGGGCTGGATGGCTCGAACTGCCTCACAGGCCCCTGGCTTCTTCAGCTCAGCCTGACTCCAGCCCCTGCCCGAAGCCCCAGCCACACAGAGCACTGGTGACGAATCAGGAGGCAGGGGAGGTGGACAACTGCCCCCGGGGCTGAGGAGCCCCACAAGCCAGCCCTGGTTCCGGTCTTTCCTGGGGCCCCTCTCCCAGATCCACTAGTGGAAGAGAGGAGGAAACCCCTTGCTGGACTGTCCTCAAGGGCTGGACTGCCCATCAGAGCTCAGGACCACAGGTGGTGCTCAATGAACGTGGAATAGAGGCATCATGGGAAAGCACGGCTGACTGCCTCTGCCTGGGTCCCCGAGGGCGCAGCCCCCTCAGTTTCCCCTGGGACCCCGAGCTCCGCTCCCCATCCCAGCTGGCTCTGTCTCACCAGTCTACTTGTAATCCTTGTAATCACTGCGCTGGGGATCAGAGTGATCTGGGTCCAAATCCTGTGACTTTGGGCAAGCCTCCTCACCTCTCTGAGGTTCCGTTTCCTCATCCCCACACCTGGAATAATGTGAGGAGTCCATGAGGACTGAATGGAGGCGCAGGGACCCAGCATGATGCCAGCCAGGCTCGGAGCTGATGCTCAACAAATACGGTCTCACCGGAGGGGGAATCCCACAGCCTGACTTCAGGAGGGAGCTTGGGAGACAGTGAGATGGGACCACTTTCAGTGGCTTCCTTGCACTGGGCCACACTGATATGGACCATCCAGTCTGGCAGGAGGAGAGGCCTGCCTGAGGGCCAGATTCCTGCCAAGAAAAAGTAGGGCCCAGACAGGGCGCAGGGCAGGATAGGGGCGCGTCCTGGGTGTGCTCTACAACCCGCAGGAGTCCTTGGAGAAGGCGGCACAGGGTGCTTTGGATCTGACATAGACACTCAGCGCCAGGAGCCCAGGAACAGTCCCTCCCTCTGCCTACCCACGACCTCCAGCCCCAGCCTCAGGCCAGGCGGAGGCAACAGCAGCAATCTGCTGCTTTCCTAAGCGGCCCGCCAGGGAAGAGCTAGAACACACAGGCTGCACCACCCCCTGGAAGCCTCCCGGATTCCTCCCTCCTGTACCTGCTCCTTTCCTGCTTTTCTGGGCCCTCACATCCTCATGCTTTTTTATCCCGATCATTTTTCACATCATGTCCATTACCTCTTGTTCCTTTTATGTTTAAATAGAGCAAAGTTACACGTGTAATGGGTACAAAAGCTATGTGTCCCCCAGTCCAGGTATGGAGATGGGGGCTCCAGTAAACTTCCCTTTCAACATGATAATCACACCATGGGCTGAATGCCCTGTACCCGAAGGCGGTGAGGATGAGAGGAGGCAAAGACAAAAACAAACTGGGGTGAAAGGGAGAGAGAGAAAGAACAGAGGATGAAAAAGCCAGCTACAGAAGTGGAGTGAGCCCTGGCCGGTTTGGCTCCGTGGTTAGAGTGTCGGCCTGCAGACCGGGGACAGAAGTGGAGTGAGGGATAATAAAGACAAAAGAAGAGATAAAGTCCCTGGCCAGTTGAGCTCAGTGGTTAGAGTGTTGGCCTGCAGACCAAAGGGTCTTGGGTTCAATTCCCGGTCAAGGACATGTACCCAGGTTGCAGGTTCGATCCCCAGGCCCAGTCGGGGTTGTGTAGGAGGCAACTGATTGATGTGTCTCTCTCGCGTCGATGTTTCTCTCTCTCTTCCCCCTTTCCTCCCTCCCTCTCTAAAATAAATAAATAAAAATAAAATTAAAAGAAGAGATAAAGGAGAAATGGGAGAAGGGAGAGATAAAGAGCACACTTCTCATTCTGCCTGTGTTGACAGAGCCCCTCAGACACTGAGAGTGTAAGACGGAATGGAGCCACATGGGTTGACACACACATCAGGGGGCACACACTCCGAGACAGCTGTGTCTAGGGCTGCGAACAGCCTCTGCCCTCCAGATCCAGAGCTGTAGCTTTCTTGGGGATGCCCCATGCCCAGGCAGCGGGGGTGGGAGGCCACTGGCTCTCTTATGAGCCCCACCCCATCCAGTATCACCTGATCCTCTCCCTGACTCCCAAGCAGAGAGGCACTTCAGCCCCAGGCCTGGAGTTGGGACAGCCCAGAGGACCAGGGAGGGCACAGGCTCACTCTGCCCTGCACAACAGACGGAATATCCATTCCCGGCACAAACACCCTCTAATCCCTTTGGACCAGACTTGTTTTTCCGAGGTTTTGCATAGGAGCCTGGTGAGGCCAGCACCTCCCTAAGGGGACATGTGGCTCTTGCTTCTCTGAGGTTTTCCAGGTGGCCCTGCTTAGAGACAGGGGCTGGACGGGCTGACTTGCCTGAAGGGCTCAAGGTCAGAGGCGGTCTGCTGCACTGTTCCACAGCTGACTGGAGTCATAGGAAGGGCCCACCTTCCAGCTTTCTGGGCTCAGCAAAGCGGAGCTCAGGGGAGTGAAGTCACTTGCCCAAGGTCACTCAGCATGAGGAGGGAGCAAGTCTGGAAGCAAACCCAGACTCTTCCTCAAGGCCACGCAGTGCCCTTCTCTCAGACTCCCCTCCCCAAGCAGGGTGTCCACCTTCGGAATTTGGTGGGTCCCAGCCTCTCCAGCTGCTGGACACCTCAGGTGCTGGGGGCCTGATCTGATCAGCAAAACAGCAGCTTTGTCTCTCTGACTGCCAGATGGTCTGGGGCTGCCAGACCCACCTCAGTCACTTGCTTCATCCCCACTGCCTCAGCTCAGCTGCACAGATGAGCCCCCTGCCCCAACACACCCTCTAGTGCCACCCCCACCTGCCCTAGGCCACCTGGAGAGAAAAGAAAACCCCGCAGCCAAGGGCCAGGGGCCAAGACCTTGGACAGGGGTCCCACAAGGTTGACTGATGTGACCTTGGACAAGTCCCTTAACCTGGCAGCCTCCATTTCTTCAACTGTAAATCGGGGATAATAATAGCAGCTACCTCCTGGGGTGCGTTTGTTTTTTTCTGAGACTGTTTCCTAGTGGGACTACGTGCCAGACGAACAAAACAAAGTCCCAGCCCTGGCGGAGCGCTCAAGCCGGGTTGGGGGACCCCGCGAAAGCAACATTATGGGAGCTGGGGGGGGGTGTTCATGGTTTAGAGAGAAATACAGTCGGGGAGGAGGATATAAGGTGTGGTGTGTGTGTGTGTGTGTGTGTGGGGGGGTGCTATCTAACACAGGGGGGTCGGGGATGGCCTCTCCAAACAGAGGACACTGAGTGGAACGCGCTGTTTCAGGATTAAGTGGGGCCGAAGCCGCGCACGGGGCCAGCGCCCGGGCGGTGTAGGGCGCTCCATGGCGTGGGCTGTTAATCCCACGGCTGTGATTCCTGGGGAGCGCTGCCACGGCTTCCAGCTGGCAGCCCCTGGCCCAGGGCAGAGAAACTCCCCGGACCCACCGAGGGGCGAGCGAGGCAGGACGCTGGAGGCGGGATGGTGGAGGTGACGATGGTGACGGCGCTGCAGGGAGTGGGCAGAGGTGAGGACGGTGGAGGTGATGGATGGTGATGGTGATGGAGGAAGAGGGCAGGGGTGCTCTCGCCATCCGAGACCCTACCCCCATCTCTGCGCTTGAGGACCGAGCCCCGCTCCCGCCGACCCCCGCCCCCGCCCGTCTCCCGGCTCCCCGGCGCGCACTCACCGCGGCCGCCGAGTCTCGGGTCCCGTCGCAGCAGCCCCGCGGGTCCCCACCGCCCCCCGCCGCCCCCCGCCGCCCCCCGTAGGCCCCCACGTGGCCGCGGGCACCAGCGCTCGAGATCACCTGGCGGCGGAGCCTGGCCCTCGCCCACCAACCGGCGCCCGTGGAGCGGCTCCGCTTGGCCGCGCCGCCCAATCAGCGGCCGCGAGGGGCCCTGGCACTGCCCCTTCGGCTCGCTCCCAGGCGCTCCGCCCTGAAGGTTGGGGGAGAGGGGGTGGTGTCCCCGCCCACCCGCCGAGGGCACCTCTTCCTGGGCTGGGGTACCGGAGTGCCCAGAGCCTCGCTGAGGCTCCCTCCTCCCGGAGAGCCCTTCCCCTCCCGCCCCCCAGCTAGCTCCTCCTCGTCCGCCAAGCAGCTCCAGCAGTCCTCCTCCGAGAAGCCTTCCCTGACCACCAGTGACGGACTCCTCCACCCACTGCAAAGCCCTCGCCGCTCCTGCTGGTCATCTCACTCCTCTTACTAGAGTGCAAGCGGCACCGGTAAGGAGCGGACTCATCCCCAGGGCGCAGGGCAGAGCCTGGCTCGGAGTGGGCATGTCTTAACCAGCGGAATGAATGAGGTCAGGATCCCGTCTCGGGAACCGGCCCGTCTCACCCTGCGTTCCCTCCCCTGGGGTTGGAGTAGGGGTTGTCGCTCATCCTCTTCCTCCGGGCCCTTCTCAGAGGAGGATTATCTGAGCCTCCAAGCTCAGGGCCTGCACCAAGAAGTCTCCTCGTGAACACTGATCATTGTACACGGACCGTGACCCTGTCCTTCGGGTTCCGCGGAAATCTACTTAGATGGGGGAAACGGCTGGGCAAATCTAGCCAGAAGTGTCAGTGATAGCTTTGGGCTGGAGAGCACTTTCGTTCCCATCAAGCCAGACATTCTACTCTGTGTGCGCCAAAACACAAATCTCAAGCCCGGTTCAGCCCAGCCTTCGGTGTGTGTTTAACTGAAACCTGCAGAGAGGAAACACCAGCAACTGCCCAAGACCACACCTCAGAAAAGCCAGGACACGGGTGCTCAGGTCCAGTGAGGTGAGCATCCTGGCGGAGAGAAACTTGGCCTGTGTCTGCAGACCTCAAAGGAGTTCCGGAAAGAGGCAGGTTTGAGCCACGCCTGGGTATCTGGCATTCCCTTTGTGTCCTCAGGGCATCTGGATGCTTTCCAGAGGCAGCAGTGAGGTGTAATGGTTACAGGCTTGATCCAAGTCTGGGCACTTCACACTCACCAAATGTGAAACCTTAGGCAAACACTTTGACCCTCGAGTACCTCATCTGTGTTACTAACACCTGACTCACAGGGACGGGAGGATTCCAATGAGTTAATGTGGGCAAAGTGCTTGGCACAATACCTGACCCATAGTAAGTGAAGCGCTCAGTAAATATTAGCTGGTATTAGACTTTGTGTTTATTCTTTCTTGAGTGTCTTTTATACGTGATTGAATGGCAAGTGCTGAGTTCCACATGCCAGGTGTTCTGGGAAACCCTCCAGCGAGAAGGCCGTGTGAGAGCCTGGAGTCTAGGAATGAGAAGGACCAAGACGGTTTACAAGTTGGTCCTGCTCTCCCCAAATCCCAATTCAGGAAGCTCAGGGTACACAAAGGATGAGGGGTTAATTCTTACTAGCTTCCTACAACATGTCAACTTTAAATAGAGGACTTGTCAATTACTAGATCCACAGACCATGTTGAGACGATTCAGAGAAGACAACACAAGCTACAACTCTATTGACTCCTGGCTCTAACAAGTGTCTGATGCATATAATTCAATCTGATGCATGCAATTTTTTAAATAGTGACAGGAATTTGCTTCAGGTCAAAATGAAAAAAAAAAAAAAAAGACCGAGGAATTAAATTCAGATAGTAAAATAATTCAAACCAAAAGAGTAATTCTACCTTCTAAATCTTTCTCAGGAGAAGGAGACAGAGGGTCAAGAGCTGAGTGGCAGCTACTGTGCTAGGTCCCGGGGATAGAGATTTACCAAAAAACACACAAAACACCATGAAAAACATCTGGAAAGATAAATATGTGAAAGAGGTATGTGACATTCACTCCTGACTACAACCCTCAAGGATCCCTTTTTTTATTTTTTTATTTTTTGGTTAATCCTCACCCAAGGATATTTTTAGATAGAGCAGAAAGAAGGGAGAGAGAGAGGAAGAAACATCGATGTGAGAGACACATGGATTGGTTGCCTCCCATGCAACCCTGACTGGGGCCAGGGATGGAACCTGCAACCCAGATACGTGGCCTTGACCAGGAATCGAACCTGAGACCCTTGGGTCCGTGGGCCGACGCTCCAACCGCTAAGTCAGACCGGCCAGGGCAAGAAGCCCATTTTTTATTGGTCTTCACTGCCACACAGGAATACAATGTTTCAAAACCAAAAGCATTTACACATTTGAAGTTCATCCCTTCAGTTTTATTTCTGTATCCAAGTAATGTGACTGCCCACGTGAGCTATTCCCCTAGCTTACCAAATTCTATTGATCTAATTCCACTAAAAGCACAGAAACTCCAAGCTTCTACCATGCATGTACACTTACTAATGAGACATGACATGTACACGTTGAGAGGTTTGCATCAGAGGAAACAAACTTCAGTGGGTGTCAGCCATCTCCTGGGCAAGCCAACCTAATCCCACTCAGGACTGCCCCTAAAACAGCCCTCACCGCATCCTCTGCCCCAGTGATCTAATACTACATGCATGATGACACAGCTCTCCACAGCCACCAGGAATCGAGTGTCAACCATTACATTAACGACTCACTTTTGCAGGAAGCCCAAAGGAGTCACCTAAATTAAGCAGGGGAGGGAATGACAAAAAAAAGGTAAGCTGGGGGGTGTGGTTATGATCCCTGAACATGTTAAGACACCTGGCCATGTCATGGTATTTCCGGATGAGTCACTGACAATGACTAAATCACACAGGTGTGAGCTTGCTATCACAATTTCCCTTTTCTCTGAAATCCCAGAATCAGGCACTGGGGCTGCCAGCTGACAAATGTGAGTGGGATGTATCATTTCAAAGCCAATATCCTACAACAGGACTGAAAACTAGAGCCAAGACGGGGAGCCTGGAGCGGGCCTTGGTGCGGCATGTCACCCACACCTGGTTTTTACACTCTCCCACCCATTTCCTCAGTAACAGTTACTTTCAACCTTGAGCACCACTGTTCCGTGCTTTCAGGTTTGTTCTAATGGCTGTCCCTGCAATACTGCACCCCCAAAATAAGTGATCTAGAATGGAAATTAAAAAAAAAAAAAATTCTAAGCCTGGCTGGTGTGGCTCAGTAGATTGAGCGTCGTCCCAGGACTGAGAGGTCCTGCTTCGATTCCCAGTCAGGACACATGCCCGGGTTGTGGGCTCAATCCCCAGTAGGGGGCGTGCAGGAGGCAGCCGATCAGTGTTTCTCTCTCACATTGATGTTTCTCTCTCCCCCCACCCCAAAAAAATCAATTAAAAAAACATATTAAAAAAAAAATTCTAAGATGTGTAATAGGTGGAATTGTGCCCCTACCTCCCCAATCAATATGTTGAAGTCCTAACACATTGTGACTGCATTTGGAGATAGGGTCTGTAAAAAGGTAAATTTAAATGAGGTTATTAGCGTGGGCCTTAATCCAGCATGACCGGTGTCCTTATAAGAGGAAATTTGGACACAGACACCTACAGAGGGAAGACGACGTGAAGACACAGGGAGATGGCCGTCCACAGGCCAAGGAGAGCAGCCTGGAACAGACCCTTCCTCACAGCCCTTGGAAGGAATCAGCCCTGCTGACACCTTGACCTTGGACTTTAAGACCCCAGGACTGTGAGAAAAGACTCGCTGTTGTTTAAGCCACCTGGTCTGTGGTACTTGGTTACAGCAGCCCGAGCAGACTGATACAGTGATTACAGTAAGATTCCTTTCATTCACGCATAAAACAGACCACGGCACTGGAGGGCCAGCTCCCGCTTCCTGGGGTATTCTGGTTGGTAGGTGTGGAGGTCACAGGATCCAAGAAACAGAATCTAGTTAGTGTCTCATCTTCCCACTTGAGAAGCAGTTGCACTGTTAGTTCCAAAGGGGACACAGGCTGAAGGCGCCTGGACTCTGAGGGTCACGGGTAGGGCAGTGATTCTATTCTTTTCCGAGAGTGAATGTGTACTCCCCAGGGAGCACCTGGTAGAGCCTTAAGTGCTGCTGCTGCTTTATTTCCAGGAAAAAAAATGAACTGTGCGGACCTTGCCCTCTCTTCCATTTGGTTCAATGTTACTGTTAACATAACGGCATTCCTTGCCCCGAATACTGTGGAATACAACGGGTGCCTCAGAAACTGGCACCGTGTTGTCTCGTTGCAACCTGTACCCCATTGGGGGAACAAGGAACGGGTCCTAGTACTTCCCCAACTGAAAAGTACAGGTCTGAAGAGGATCCCTCCTTAGAAACACTTGTCAGAGACTTCGTTGTCAGAGACAAATAAAACACGAGTCTAGGACTACATTTCAGAAAGGCAGGCAGATAATATCAAATACTATCTAAAATAACGCCTGTGTTTTCTGTGTAACCCCACTCTTCACCCATAGCCAGCTAAGGCCCCCGGTCTGGCCCAGGTGGCAGCTGATGGCTGCCTAGGCCTCTGGTGGCCCCAGTTGAGAAGGCACTCCTGTCTCTCACCCACCTGGCTTCCTTCTCTCCTGCTCCCTGGCATCTGAAACATAACGCTGTATACATTTCTTTTTTCTTGCTCATCTTTCAACAAGGAAGCTCCTAGCGGTTTGAAACCTGACTTTAAAATCTGTTAATAAAAAAACCCCAAAGTCTGCTCACCACGGCCCAATGATCGCACCTTCGACCCTCTTGTGACTTGTCGGCGGACGCCCCGCTACCTGTCAGTGCACAGAACCTCTACGGAGGGTGTGGAGGAAGGCTGCTCGCCTAGGTGCAGGTCCAACTCCATCACTATTACGTGTTCGATTTGGGGAAATCAGCTCAATTTATTATACATGTCCTTTGTATTTGTGAGGATCTGAGAGTGTGTGATCAAACAGCCTAGCAATAGGAAACTACAGCAAGCGCTAAACAAAACTGAACCCTTGCAAAATCGGATGTTCCGGCTCATTTGTTTTTGAAAAATCATTTTTTCCCCTAAAATCCTAAAATGCCTTAGTAACCCGAGTGGAGCGAACATGATTCAATCTTTGATACTTCATAATCTCGTATTACCTCTGGGTGGCTATTCTAAAAAATTATTGTGGACTCAAACCTCCCTTGTTTTACAGATGAGGAAATCAAGGTTCAGGGAGATTAAGAGGCCTGGCCAAGGTCACACAGCTGGTAAGTGACACAGCCTCCAAAGATCACTGTGTAGGACCATAGCTACAGATGTTAGGATACTGGGTAGGCTGAGTGATGTATTTGAACGAGGACTCAATCTCAATTTGAAATCGGTGAAAACTTACTCTACACACTAAACCAGCACATTTAATTACATAAACAAGTAACAGGGATTTAGGTTTGACATGAGAATTTCCTCAGAGCAAAAGTTCTTAATCAGTGAAATGAATGAGCAAGGATGTTGTGTAACTCCGTGGGTCTTAGGAAAAGAATATCCTTTGGTACCGAGCAAACAAAGCAAAGATAGGACAGACTGGATGAGTAAGGTTTCTTTCAGAGTCATGAGTATACGAGCAAAGATTTCTAATATTCCAGCTCATGATTACTAAACAGATGTCATGTCCAAAAAATTCAGTTGTCAGACAATCCTACGGGATTTCTCTTTTAGGCCTCCTAAATACGGGTTCACAGTTTATCAAGAGTAAGAATGCTGCTCACTTAGCAACATAAAAGTTCTGATAGAAGCTGCGGAACCTCGCAAGCATCAGCACCCTGTGAATTAAAAAAATTTGCCTGTGATCAATTGTGAGGAAGCCAGAAAGTGTCCCAAGGCTAGGATTTGAGAATGACCAAGCACCTGTGCAGTGTCCCCCCCAAAAAACTTAGGGCAGCCTACTAATCCAAGATCTAATTCTAATAGTTCTTACCAAACTTTATATATATATATATATATATATATTTTTTTTTTTCTTTTATTGATTTTAGAGAGAGAGGAAGGGAGAGGGAGAGAGAGAAACATCGATGAGAGAGAACATCGACTGGCTGCCTCCTGCATGCCCCACACTGGGGATCAGGCCCACAACCCCGGCATGTGCCCTGACCGGGAATTGAACTGGCGACCTCTTGGTGCATGGGTCAATGCTCAACCACTGAGCCACACCAGCTGGGCGTTACCAAACTTCTTAAAACAAAAGCCATACGGACTATTAGCAAACTTAATAATTTCATCTCCTTTTCAAGTCCCCTGCAATCTTAAGTAAGTCCTTTCTTTTCCATGAATATAACATGGGAGTCACAGGGCTGTAGGATAAGGAGAATCCAGAAGCTTGAAAAACTGTTAAGGGGAGACAGTCGAGCAGAGCAGCTGAGGCAGCGCTCCATTCCCAGTCCCTGGGTTTCATTCTGGCTTTGCCAATTACAACCTGGGGCAAGTTTCAGAACCTCACTTGGTGCCTGTTTTCCGTTCTATGAAATGGGTATAATAAACAATGACCATCTCATAGGGTTGCTTGGATTAAATGAGATAAATGAGTCAGAGCTTGACATATAGAAGAAACTTGGTGTTAGCTATTATCACCATCACAATTATAATTTAACAAAAACTTTTAACTATACTTTATCAAACATATTCAAGGCACCATAAAGGTCTTTTTGCTAAGCAAAGATTTAGCAACAAATAGTTAATTATACATTTATATACAATATAAAGAGAAAGAGAGTTGCAATATTTGAAAATGGCTTGGGAAAGTACCTTTTGAAGCCTCCTTTGACTTATCAGCTATTGACAAAACAAATTAGGAACAATTAAAACTAAGCTAATAAATTTAAATAACCAAAGGTAGGAAATTTCTCCAACAGGGGAAAAAAAGCCACTGAAGTTGTAAGAACCATGGGGAAAATGATGGAAAGAATATAGTAATAAAGACAGTAGATGCCCAGCTGGTGTGGCTCAGTGGTTCTCTCTCATCGATGTCTCTATCTCTCTCCCTCTCCCTTGCTCTCTACCCCCCCAAAAAAATCAGTAACAAAAAATTATTTAAAAAAATAAGATGGTAGAGGTTTTTTTTTTTAAACAGGATTAAAAAAATTTTTTTCTTTATTGATGTTAGAGAGGGGAAGGGAGATAGAAACATCAATGAGAAACATCGATTGGCCACCTCCCGCATGCACCTCACTGGGGATAGGGCCCACAACCTCACCATGTGCCTGGACCGGTAATCGAACTGACGACCTCATGGTGCATAGGTTGATGATCAACCACTGACCACACCAGCTGGGCTCTCTTTCTTTTTAAAAATGTTTTTAAGGAGTTCATCACCACCAAACCATTATTATCTGAAATGTTGAAGGGTCTTCTTGAAGAAAAAGATAAAAAAATATGAACAAACAAAATGGCAATAAATACGTATCTATCAACAATTGAATCTAAAAACAAAATGAACAAGCAGAACAGAAACATTCTCATAGATACAGAGAACTTTTGTTGGGTACCAGATGGGTGGGGACTGGGGGGAGGGGTGAAAAAGGTGAAGGGATTAATAAGTACAAATTGGTTGTTAGAATGACAAATCTCAAAGGGAAGGGGGATTCGGGGATGGGAAGAAATAAACCAAAGAACTTATATGTATATATGCATAACCAATGGACACTGACAACAGTGTGGGGAAAAGGAGGGGGGCAGGAATGGGGAGGAGGGGGGCAATGGGGGAAAAATGAGGAACATCTGTAATACATTCAACAATAAAGTTAAAAAAAAAAAGTTTTTATTCTTTTTCCGCCATCTTGGACCCTGTGGAGGCCTGCTGGGAACAGGACTTCTATAAGGACAAATATGTCTGGAAGGCTGTGGTCCAAGGCCATTTTTGCCGGTTATAAGCGGGGTCTCTGGAAGCAAAGGGAGCACACAGCTCTTCTTAAAACTGAAGGTGTTTATGCTCGAGATGAAACTGAATTCTGTCTGGGCAAGAGATGTGCTTATGTGTACAAAGCAAAGAACAACACAGTGACTCCTGGTGGCAAACCAAACAAAACCAGAGTAATCTGGGGAAAGGTAACTCGTGCTCATGGAAATAGTGGCATGGTTCGTGCTAAATTCTGAAGCAACCTTCCTGCTAAGGCCATTGGACACAGAATCCGTGTAATGCTGTACCCCTCAAGGATTTAAATTTATTGAAAAGAGATACTGCTTATTGATCTCTAATGGCTTCTAAGCCAATTTTTGTGAAGTAGTTCCTTATCCAAGAGCTCCAACAGTTCTGGTTCTTTAGCTTCAGCTCTGCAGAATTGACTGACCGTCTGTTCTACCAGGAAAAGGCAAAAACAACTCTACATGCTGGCAAGTAATGTCTAACGGATGGGGAACATCCAGCCCGAGGGCCGTATATGGCCCGAGAAATCAATACATGCCTCATCAAATTAGCCTGACCAAATATAGCAGGCTAATTTTTAAGTTGATAATTTTGTATGGCCCTCGAATGATGTTATAAATATCCAAAAGGCCCTTGGCAGAAAAAAGGTTCCCCACCCCCTGGATCAAAACCAACAGGGGATTTGTTTAATAATGTGTTTTTTTCTAATTAAGAATAGAATTTGCCCAGCCACTGTGGCTCAGTGGTTGAGTGTCGACCCATGCACCAGGAGGTCACCGATTCGATTCCGGGTCAGGGCACATGCCCAGGTTGTGGGCCAAATCCCCAGTGGGGGGCATGCAGGAGATGGCCAGTCGATGTTCTCTCTCATCGATGCTTCTCTCTCTCTCAAATCAATAAAGAAAAAAAAAGAATAGAATTTCTCTTGCTGGACCAGTGTGGCTCAATGGATTGAGCATCATCCCATGGGACTGAGAGGTCCCAGTTCATTTCCAGGGTTGTGGGATTGATCCCCACTAGGAGGCATGCAGGAGGCAGCCGATTGATGTTTCTCTCTCACACTGATATTTCTATCTTCTCTCCCCCTTCCTCTCTAAAAAGTCAATAAAAACATACTTTAAAAAAATAGAATTTCTCCTCTCATGGGTAAAATTAAGAATTTCTGTTTAACCAAAATAAAAATAAAGTAATTGATGTGATTTTTCAGCTTCTAAAAATGGGAAACCCTAACAATATTCCTAAATGTGTAAAGTTTCGCTTAGTTGGCTAAATGCAGTAATTCATGAACTTGTCTGGCTTAACCTTTCTGATGTACCAGGATGGCAAAAGAATCTGAGCCGAAGCAAGAATAATTTCGCAGCTCCTCTAAAGCAGGCATAGGAAAGTATGAACAGGTTAGCAAACTTAGACTAGCACTGCCAAAATTTTGTATGAGGGGAATTATGAAAAAAAAGTCATAGGTATTAACATAGTACCTAGCTCTTTGTTTTCATGTACTCTTAATGTTAATTATACCCAGTAGACAATCAAAACATGCATCTGGTTTTCTAAGATTTATACTAGACCAGGCTTCCTTCAATTAAGTCTGTGTGGAATGCTTCTGTCATATTACTAATGAAAGTTCTCCACATTTTCCTGCAAACTATCCCTTCTTTCTCACCTTGTAGGTTAAGAAGCTGACAATTTCTCTTTCAGCACTTTCTGAGATGCATTTACCAAAGGCAGTTTGTAGGTGGTTTAAGAGTTTATGAAACACTGTAACTGAACTCACTAGGCCACTAAGGGAGAGTACTGAAGCCACTGATCTACACTAGAAACTGCTGGGATTATCTCTCAGGTTCGTTGTCTTGTCTTTCTTTCTATAACAAGAAAGTGAAAAGATTTGTGTGTCTTGCTCCTTTACAATGCCTGGAAAGAAAACCAAACATTTCCTATCTCAGCATAAGGTGCACATCTTTGACAACTGGCTATTTTCAATGGAAGAGTACAATGGCCCTCTTGTCCCTTTCCTTTACATGATGCTGAAGCCAGGATGGTTTTGTCCTTACCTGAACTTCGTGACGTTAACAGAGTTGGAAGGGACCTTAAATAATCTAAACTTCTCACCCTATACTGGAGCACCTGATAGACAATGTAGTCACCAGGTGAGGTGACTGTTCAGGACATATTTTTAAAACATCATTAAACAGAGAATTCTTAACACAGGTACGTAACACTATTAGAATTATTACCTGCAAAACAGCATAACAGAAATTAGGATTATTTCCCAGAATTAGGTCTTACTCATGTTTTTTTACTAGTCCAAGAACCTATCTAAACATTAAGCATGATAAAAAACTGGAATCTATGATCTTAAAAACAAGGACCTTAATAAAATACAAAATAATTTTTAAATCTCTTATTCATTAAATAATCAAGTTCAATATATCTGGAAACATCATTTACCATCCATATAAGAATTAAAAAGTGCATAAACTAGAGCCTGTATTTAAAAAGGAAATGGATGGCCCTCATCGATGTGGTTCAGTTGGTTGGGCATTGTCCCATGCACCAAAAGGTTTCGAGTTTGATTCCTGGTCAGGGCACATGCCTGGGTTTCAGGCTCGATCCCTGGTGTGGGGTGTGCAGAAGGCAGCTGATCGATGTTCCACTCTCATACTGATGTTTCTCCCTCTCCCTTTCTCTCTAAAAATCAATAAAAATAGTTAAAAAATAAAAAAATTAAAAAATCAATTAAAATATATAATTAAATGAAAATTTTAAAAAGGAAATGTATGGCAGCTATTACAAGGAGTAGAAAAGATTCAAAGTGAGGGTAACATTCAGCTATTTCTGAGGTTATACTAGAAACTTTTAAATATAAGCTACAGTTCAGCAGCTTTTAAAATTTCATGTTTATTCATATTTTTCAAAATATATGTACATAAAAAAAGGAAGATTTACAACAGGAAAGATTGCCTTACATGCAACACAAATTCCAATGAACTCATGATGGGATCACACATAATTATGAATCTAATTCAAGCCAACCTTCTCAAGTCCATTTCCCAGCCACACGTCAGGCTGCAGATGGGATCCCAGGAGACAATGCAAGTGGAATGGATAAAACAAACATCTTTGCTTCTGGCAGCACTCGGGCCAGAAGAAGTACACCGAAAAGTTTAAGACAATTAAAATGTCAAGTGCCACAGGGAGGATAAATGATAACTGGAAATAAATGTTTCTCAAATAGAAAGCCAATACTATTTAACACAACTTCACAATACCAAAACAAATACAAGTAAGAGGTTAGGTAGTTGGGCTTCATTTAACTTTTTTTTTTTTTTAATCTCAAAAAGGAAGCCACTTGGCTTGATATCGAAAGTGCTGTGGAAAGAAAGGAGGGGAAAAGAACCCACAGATGAATCTGGAATCTAGTTTATTTTTGCAAATTGTGTGTTTTTCCACTTAACATTTCTATATTAGCAACGATGTTAACTCTCCAACATTTTCTTATAGAAAAGGCAAACAAGAAATGAGAATTCATGCTCCAAATATTAAAAAATATATTTAAACATTTGATCAAGATTTTGTTTTGATTTTTGCTAACACAGGTGACACCAGAAATCACAAATTCAATATATTCTTAAATTTCCCCTTCAGTCAAAAAAACCAAATGCTGGAGAGAACTTGTGCTTGCTGTTAAGGGAATGCAATGCCCTGGACCAGTGAAAGATAACTGGAAATGATCAACGTGAATAGTGGCCCAAAGGAGTCATGCATCTTCAGAATCTAATAGATCATAATGTTTTTGGCTTATTCCCAAAGCTAACGTATCTGTGTTTATAATAGAGAGAAAGGGCTAGTGGAGTGGTTTCATAAATAAGATTAATTATTATAGTTATAACTGGAGTCTCCAGGCAGGAGGCTTTACAATTCAGTCAGTGCTGTACTGTCTCCTTTTTACTTCCAGCACCTGACCAGCATTCTGTTCTCAATGCCTTCTACAAATATAAAATTCTTTGCAACTGTTTAGATAAAACTGGAAGGGATAAGAAAAGCCAACACTGACCAAAAAAAAAAAGAGGGTTGGGTGGAGGGAGAAAAAAAAGACAAGTATAGATTATACAGTTCAGGAAAGTCCAGAATTATCGCAGAAATTAAAATGACTGAGGGGAGGGGCAGGCACCAAGGACAGCGCCTAAAGCTAACAAACACCTAAACTGGTTTATTTATATTCCCTCCTTACAAGTTCAGAGAGGAGGGAACAAATGTAATTTTAAAAGCATCAAAACTAAAACAAATGCACACTGACCTTAGAAAATAAGATTTTAAATTTCATCACAATACCCTTTTTCCCCATAAAATTTACTTTTTTGCTTTGAAAGATTTCTTCATGGTAGATTTGCCTTTGCCAGGCAATTTCACTTCCTTTCTCACACTGGCCGCAGGCTTCTTCGAAGAGCCACCACTGGGTTTCTTGATGACTGAGGGTGAGGGTCTGGCTTTCTTGGCAGGAGTTTTGGCCTTAGGAGGGGCTTTCTTGGGCAGGGGCCTAGCTTTCCCTCGCTGGGCAGCTGGGACTTTAGGCACAGGCTTGGACCCTCTCTGCTTCATGGGTGCAGCAGCCTTCCCTGATGACTTGGCTGGGGTTTTCTTCTGCAACCTATGAACCAAAGAGCAAAGGCTGGTCACTTAGCACCTGAGAGATTTACTTTACCAGGATGACCACATAATTTACCAAAAAAGAAATAGACTATGTAGAAATGTAGCCCTGGCCAGGTGACTCCATTGGTCTGAGCGTCATCCCATGCACCAAAAGGTTTAGGGTTTGATTCCCAGTCAGGGTACAGACCCAGGTTTTGAGTTCAATCCCCGGTTGGGGTGTGTACAGGAGAAAACTGATCAATGTTTCTCTCTCTAAAATAAATAAACTATCTTCGGGTGAAAATTAAAAAAAAATAAAAAAGAGTAGAAATGTAATTTTTTTTTTATCCTCACCCGAGGACATTTCTGCATTTATCTTCAGATAGAGTGGGAAGGAGAGAGGGAGGAAGAGAGAGAGAGAAACATCGACGTGAAAGAGACACGACCCCAACCAGGGCCGGGGACGAACTGCAACCAAGGCATGTGTCCTCAGCGGGAACTGAACCCGGGAATCTCCAGTCCGCGAGCCGAAGCTCTGACCGCTGAGCCAAACCGGCCAGGGCTTTTTAAACTAAAGATTTTATTAAAATCGTATAAAATTTAACCAATTCATGGAATTCTACACATTATTTCATATTGTTTTTCCTAAGAAAACAAGTTAGCCCGGCCCGTGTGGCTCAGTGGTTGAGCGTCGACCCATGCACCAACAGGTCACCGGTTCAAGTCCCCGTCAGGGAACATGCCCAGGTTGTGGGCCAAATACCCAGTGGGAGGCATGGAAGAGGCAGCCAATTGATGTTCTCTCTCATCAATGCTTCTCTCTCTCTCTCAATCTCCCTTCCCCTCTCTCTAAAAAATATCAATAAACAAAAAAAAAAAAACATTAAGAAAAAAAGGAAAACACATTATTTTTCTTTAAGTAACCAAACTATGGCTATATTTACAGGGTTGACCAAACAGTAAATTACATATTCACACTCTTCATTTAAGTTCAGAGCCCCTGAACTTTCAAGAAGACAAGTTCAAATGTTACACGAAGAACTTGAAAAGGCTCCTAAGTTAGAGAGTTTTCACACATCCACACCTTCTCTTAGGTGGAGGCTCTTCGTCCTCAGAGTCTTCTTCCGATGAGTCATCTTCATCTTCATCCTCATCTTGGGAATCATCTGGCTCTTCCTTTGGAAATAGAACTCCTGGGCTATAAAAAAAAAAGATTAGGTGAAGGAGAAGTCCCACACAGGGCAAGGAAAATAATGTGAACCTAGATGCGTATTCCTTGAATATTCCCCATTTCCTCCAAGCTTTCCCAAAGACATCAAGTTAGGTTACAAGTATCAGGTTACAATTGAACCTACTTTGAACATGCAAAGTTATGATAAGTCTATAAAAGTCCATACCATATCTCATTCCCTTCCTCCTTCCATTTAATAAAAGTGATTCCTAATCATTTATTTATAACATTTTATGTGTATGACTTCAAGTATTAACTTAAAGTTTAATATATATATATATTTTTAATCCTCACCCAAGGATATATATATTTTTCCATTGCTTTTTAGATAGAGTGGAAGGGAGAGAGGAGGAGAGAGAGAGAGAAACATTAATGCGAGAGAGACACATCGATTGGTTGCCTCCTTCATGACCCCAACCAGGGCCAGGAATCAAACCTGTAACCCAGGTATGTGACCTTGACCAGGAATCGAACCTGCGACCCTTTGGTTCGCAGGCCAATGCCCTAACCGCTAAGTCAAACCAGCCAGGGCTAAAGTTTAATATCTGAATTTCAAATAACACTTATGCTTGCACATAAAGAACAAGAATGCTATACTTTACTCCTGCTAAAATAGGGCTTTAGTGTCATGACACCTTACTAGAAATGAAAGTTAAGAAGGCTATATAGCATAGATAAACAGAACAATGCTTGGCCCACGGGAAGTGCTCAATACATTTTTTGGCTCCATGAATAAATGAGGTACTTGTATAAGACAGGTTTTCAAGTAAATATCCCTGGTCTCTACAGTATGAAGAAGGCAGACTAGATTTCTTGGAAGCAGCCAATGCTCTCCCTACTTGGTGCAGGACAATTAAAACGTATATAACTCTTCTAGCCCTGGCCAGTATGGCTCAGCAGTTAGAGCGTCAGCCCGAGGACCGATGGGTGATGGGTTCAATTCCCAGTCAAGGACATGTACTTGGGTTGCAGGTTCGATCCCCAGCCCATTGAGGTCATGCGGGAGGCAATAATTGATGTGTCTCTCTCATGACAATGTTTCTCTCTCTCTCTCCTTTCCTTCCACTCTCTCTAAAAATTAGTGGAAAAATATCCTCAGGTGAGGATTAACAAATAAAATAAAATATATAACTCTCTAATAATCTTCCTGTCATTATCAATTACTTATTAAAGAAGGAATAAAGCCCTGGTTGGTTTGGCTCAATGGTTAGAGTGTCAGCCTGCAGACCAAAGAGTCTTGGGTTCAATTCCCAGACAAGGGCACATGCTTGGGTTGCAGATTTGATCCCTGGCCCCAGTTGGGGTCATATAGGAGGCTACCGATCGATGCGTCTCTCACATCAATGTTTCTCTCTCTCTCTATCTTTCTCCCTCCCACTCTATCTGAAAAAAATATCCTCGAGTGAAGATTACAAATAAATAAATAAAATAAAAAAGAAGGAATAAACACCAAAATGACTAGCCAAGGATCTCGAAGAATTCAATACTTGATTTTTGGAACATTTGGCTAATAAGTTTTAGCAGGATAGCTAAAATTCCTGTTCTTACATGAAAAACTTTTGCTCTAAAACAATACTGCCCAAGTAGTCTTTATTTTCAAGTATACCCAGTTTACTGTAATAGTAATAAAGGTCAAATAAATTAAGCTAAGCCTGTAACCTAGAATCAGATTTTAAATTTACAATGACCAAATACTTCATATTATGTTCTATGTGTTTGTTTACCTGGGATAATAGGGAAAACAGAGTTGGAAAGTGCCACTGAATCCTTTACCAGAGATCTGTTCCATCCACCCATTCTTTTCGCATTTCTGCAGGGTTTTCTTCAGCAAATGCACTGGAAAAAAAATTGAAAATGAAGAGTCATTTAGTTTTTCAAATTCGGCAATTCTCTCAACCACAATCATTATATATCAATTCAATGTCCTGTCATATACAGTAATTGACATGTTCTAAGTGAATCCTTTGTGGTCAAAGGGATTAACTAATTCACTAAACAATTATTAAGGCTCATAAATTTGGCAAGAGTTAAATTATAATGGCAAAAGATTTTACAGACCACTCCAATTCCTCACTTCACAGAAAGGAAACTAGAAGCCTAGAATGGTGGCTTGCCCACTGTTGCACAGACTGGGGTGTGCAAAAGTAGATTTACAGTTGTTCGTATGGAAATAATGCAATAATTAAATAATAATACAAAAACTGTTTTGCATATTCACAACTGTAAACCTTTTGTTACAACCCTTTTGCCCACCCGTTATATGGTTAACAGCTGACCTAAGACTAAATTTCTCATTATTTCCATTCATTCAAACCTCTATTGAGTACCTATAAGAATAATCACCTAGGAAACTATCCATAAAGATAAACAGAACCAATTTCTCATGAATCAGCAAAGAGTACCAGCACAAAACCATGGCTCTTAAAGGCCTCACTAATTCTTACCTTTCATACAAAGACACATTAAAAATATACTTTAGCCCTGGCCGGTTTGGCTCAGCGGTAAGAGCGTCGGCCTGCGGTACAGAGAGACCCGGGTTCGGTTCCCGCTAAGGGCATGTACCTCGGTTGCAGTTTGTCCCCGGCCCTGGTTGGTCGTGCGGGTGGGCAGCCACTCGATGTGTCCCTTTCACGTTGATGTTTCTCTCTCTCTCTCTCTCTCTTCCTCTCTCTCCCTCCCACTCTATCTGAACAAAAAATGAAAAAATGTCCTCAGGTGAGGATAAAAAAAAATAAAAATATACTTTAGAGTGATTCAGTGTCCAAAAAAATAGCAACAGCAGCGAAACTCAAAACGTTAATAACCGATTTCATCTGTTACCACTCGACCAAAGAGCGTGTAATAGTCTATTAAGGGTCAACTGCACAATTAAACAGCATATATCATAAGAAAATTTTATTACAAAACAATACCAGTTTTCTTTTTAAAAAAATCCTCGCCCAAGGATATTTTTTCACTGATTTTTAGACAGAGTCAGGGGGTGTGGGGAAAGGGGGGTGTGGAGAGAAACATCAATGAGAGAGAGACTCATTGACTGGTTGCCTCCCGTAGGACTCAGACCAGAGTGGGGGATCGAACCTGCAACCCAGGTTCGTGCCCTTGACAGGGAATTGAACCCGTGACCCTTTCTTTGGTCCAAGGGCGGATACTCTAACCACTGAGCCACACTGACCAGAGCAAAAACACCAGTTTTCAAAGTACATAAAAAACAATCAGAGGGCATTCCTTCATAACGTTAAAATATACATATTGTATATTGTGTTGAAAGTCAGTATTAAGACTTCAAATTACCTTTTTATTTAAAACAATATATCCTAGTTTGCATTTCTGTTACTTAACTTCCACATTCTTCACCCTATACCAGTGGGCCTATTCTAGTAGTTCACTAAGAAAATACACAATCTCACTAATCTGTATGTGGTAATGCTACTAAGGCAAGGGTTCTCATCTCAAATCACCAGCTGACAGGTTAAATATACTTTACCAAAACAGCATTTTCTATTACAGGACTTACGTCAACAAGAAATAACCTAAGTAGCCCTGGCTGTGTGGCTCAGTTGGCTGGAGTGTTGCCCCTACACTAAAAAGTTGTGGGTTTGATTGCCGATCACGGCACATACCTAGGTTGTGGGTTCAATCCCTGATTGGAGTGTGTTGGGAGGCAACCAATCCATGTTTCTCTCTCTCTTTCTCCTCCTCTTCCTCTCTCTAAACATATCCTCTAGTGAGGAATTTAAAAAAAAAAAAAAAAAAAGGAGAAGAAATAACCTAAGCAGTAAATATTTTAAAATACTGATTTGGTTTCAAGGCAAAATGAGATATTTTGATCAACATTCACAAACAAGCAAGAAGACAGTATACTTGAGAGATATTTCAAACTTAGAGATTTATCTAAATTACAAAAATATCAGAAAAATCTTTACAGCAAAGTACAATCAAATTCTGATCTTTAACAGACATTGTAAATTAAGGATAAGCCTTGATTATGTCTGTTTTTCTTTTTGTATATAAATTAAATTTGTAAAGTTGTTTTTCCCTCTTGGTTTTCAGTCAGCAGTTAATGCTCTGTCATTAGTAGCATGACCTCTAGGGATTTTTCACAACCGCCCTAATCCCAGTAAAATGTATACAACTCTGTCTTACTTTGATAGTTAGAATTGGTTCCTGGGTGGTTCTCCAGGACATACTTCTTCAGAGCAGTGGTGGAGCAGGTCTTCGGCTCATTCATGGCAGCAATGGCAGACAAGATTGCATATTCCATCAGGCTTCCACCAAGCAGGGGTTTCTCCCCTGATTTCTTCAGCTGTTTTCCAAGGAGGAAGAGAAAAGCATCAAGACAACACTCTCCCAAAGCAGGTCAAGACAAGACTCCTCTGCACCAGGTGGGTCGGAGTTCCTGCATTAGCACAGATATGTTTTACAATAAATTGTCATGTTAGGGACTTTCTCTTCCCACTTATCAGGTATGCAATCCAACTGAGGAGTACCAACCCTCCTATGAATATTTTTTCCTTCCATCTAGCCCTCCCCATCCAGCCTAAAATAGCAATGGCTAACCTAACCCAAAGGGACAGTCTACCCCAATAAGCAGGTTAACTTGTCAGGCCCCCCCATAAATTAGGATTCTTTTATTTGAGAATACTTCCTTTTTCTGAATCTGAAAAATGAAGTAATTATAAGAATAATAAATAGCCTTTTGAATCCTATAGGAAAATAGCAAAAGTAAAGTCTGATCATACAAGAGAAAATTACATAGGATAGCTCAAGCACAGAAGGCTGGGGAACAAAGGTAAGTACCAATAAGCAAAAATTTGAGGTATGAGGACAATCTTGGGTATGGTTCACAACAGTGATTCTCAAACAGTGGTCCATATACTCCATGGGGTTCCTGAGATCCTTTCAAAGGACATGCAAGATAAAATTTTCATAATAATACTAAGATGTGATTTGCCTTTTTCACTGTGGTGACATTTGCAGATGGTGGAAAAGCTGATGGGTAAAACTGCTGCTACCTTACCACAAATCAAGGCAGAAGCACAAAAACTACATAATATTTTATTTTTTACGGCTAGACATTGTGGTTAAAAAAAAAAAAAAAGCCGGTTTCACTTAGGAATGTCCTTGATAAAGTAGTACAAATTATTTTATTTAATCTCAACCCCAATGCACGTCTTTGTGGTATTTTATGGGATGAAATGGGGAAGAACGCATAAAGCATGTCAGCTGTACATATGATGGTGGTCTCAAGGAAAAACTCCGTGATTATTTGAGTTGTGAGTTGAACTAGCTGCATTTTTCATGGAATATCCTTTTTTTTTTTTTTTTTATACTCACCTGAGGACATTTTTTTCATTTTTTGTTCAGATAGAGTGGGAGGGAGAGAGAGAAACATCGATGTGAAAGGGACACATCGAGTGGCTGCCACCCACACGACCAACCAGGGTCGGGGACAAACCGCAACCGAGGCACATGCCCTTAGCGGGAACCGAACCCGGGTCTCTCTGTACCGCAGGCCAACACTCTAATCGCTGAGCCAAACCGGCCAGGGCTGGAATATCCTTTTTACTTGAAGGATAAACTATGGTTATTTAGACTTAGGTATCTGGTAGACATTTTCTTGAAAATAAATTAAGTAAGCCTGTCACTTTGAGGAAAACAACAGTATTTGCTGCCAATGAGAAAACTAAACTTTTCTTTTTTAAAAAATATGTTTTTATTGATTTTTTAGAGAGGAAGGGATAGAGAGAGAAATATCAATGTGAGACAGAAACATTGATCAGCTGCCTCCTGCATGCCCCCTACTGGGGATCGAGCCTGCAACTGGGGCATGCGTCCTGACCAGGAATCGAACAGGAAGGGCCCTCTCTGTCCATGGGACATTGCTCAATTCACTGAGCCACATAGACCAGACTAAAATCAAACTTCTCAAGAGAAAATTTAAATTGGAAAACTTGTATCTACCACTGTGAACTTGATAACTTCCTAGTACTTAATACTGTTCTCATGATATCAGTGGGTGATTTTAATATGATTTTTGTTATTGATGAAATGTGTCAACATTTAAACAGTTTGCATAATTCAGTGAACCACTATTTTCCAAATGACTGTGTTACAAAATTATACATGGTTAAAAGATCCACTCAAACCCTAGCCGGTGTGGCTCAGTGGGTTGGGTGTCATCCCATGCACCAAAGGGTTGCTGGTTCAATTCCCGGTCAGGGCACATATCTGGCTTTCAGCCTCAATCAGAGGCAGACTATCGCTGTTTCATTCTCACATTGATGGTTCTTTCTCTCCCTCTCCCTTCCCTTCTCTAATAAAATCAATTAAAAAAATCTAAAAAAAGCCCTGGCCAGTTTGGCTCAGCGGTTAGAGCGTCGGCCTGCTGTCCAGAGAGACCCGGGTTTGCTTTCCACTAAGGGCATGTACCTCGGTTGCAGTTTGTCCCCGGCCCTGGTTGGGTCATGCGGGAGGCAGCCACTCGATGTGTCCCTTACATGTCGATGTTTCTCTCTCTCTCTCTCCCTTTCTTCCTCTGTCTCCCTCCCACTCTATCTGAACAAAAAATGGAAAAAAGTCCTCAGGTGAGGATAAAAAAAAAAAAAAAAATCTAAAAAAAAAAAAAAAAAGATAAGGTGAGAATGGTTAACAACAGACCACTCTCTCCCAAAAAAAAAAAAAGTACAAGAAGTTTACTGATATGGTTTCAGGTTCCACATGGCAACTAATCTTTGAGAAATTACCACAAAATCAATTAATGTAATACAGCACATTAACAGAATAAGGAACAAAAACCACATGATCATCTCAAAAAACAGAAAAAATATTTGAAAAATGAGATAACCATTCATAATAAAAACTCCAACAACAAGTAATAGAAGGGAACTTTCTCAACCTAATAATAGGCATATATGAAAAATCTACAACTAACTTAATGGTGAAAGATCAAATAGACAAGGGTATCTGCTCTCATCACTGTACTGGAGTTTCTATCCAGTGCAATCAGGAAAGAAAGAAACAAAGAAAGAAACAAAATCCAGACTGAAAATGAAGAAGTAAAATGGTCTTTATTTGTAGATGACATAATCCTGCATATGTAGGAAAATCCTAGGGAATCCACAAAAAGTTCTAACGAACCCATAAAATAACTACTGGAACTAGTAAATAAGTTCAACAAGGTTGCAAGACACAAGATCAGTAAGTAAATCAACTGTATTTCTATAGGCTACCAATGAACAATTTGAAAAGGAATTGAAAAAAATTCCATTCACAACAGCATGGAAATATTTAGGAAAAAACTTACCAGAAAAAATATAAGACCTATACACTAAAAACTACAAAATATTGCTCAGGGAAGTTAAAACTCTAAATAAACGAAGAGAGTCGGTATTTGTGGATTGGAAAACTCAACACTGTAAAAATAGTGATTCTCCCCAAATTGATCTATAGATTCACTGCAATATCTATCAAAATCCCAGCTGACTTTTTTGTAAAAATTGAGAAGTGGATCCTAAAATTCCTATGGAAATGCACAGGACCCAGATTAGTCAAAATAATTTTGAGGGAAAAAAAAAGAGGATTTATATTTCTTGACTTCATAACTTAACTACAAAGCTGCAGTCACAAAGACAATGTGATTTTGGCATAAGGACTCATATAGATCAATGGAACAGAAATGAGCATCCACAAATAAACCCTTACAATTTATGGTCAACTGATTTTTTTATAAAGGTGCCAAAACAATTCAATGAGGAAAGGATAGTTTTTTCAATGAATGGCATTGGGACAATTGGATAGCCACATGCAAAAACATGATTTATACCCTTACCACACAACATAAACAAAACTTAATTCAAAATTAACCACAGACCTAAATGTAAGCTCTAAAATGATAAAACTCTTAATAGAAATAAACAGGAGTAAATCTTTGTGACCTTAAATTAGGCAATGATTTATTATTAGATACAACACCAACAGCACAAGCAACTTAAAAAAATGATAAACTGAACTTCATCAAAATTTAATACTTCTGCCCTTCAAAAGACACTATTAAGAAAAGTAAAAGCAGAGACCACAGAATAAGAGAAAATATTTATAAATCATGTATCTGATGAGGAACTTGTATCTAGTTATATAACTTCTAATTCATTAAGACAACCCAATTTTAAAAATAAGCAAAAGATTTGAACAGACATTTACCAAAGATTTTAAAAATGTCCATCAAGCACATGAAAAGATGGTCAACATTGGTACTCATCAGGAAAATACCAACCAAAACCACAATGACATGCCATGTTGTAACCAGTAGTATGGCTATAATAAATGAGACTAACCAGTGTTGACAAAGATATGGAGAAACTGGAACCCTTACACATTGCTGGTGACACTGTAAAATGATGCAACCACTTTGTCAGTTTCTTAAAACATAAATTTACTATATAGTCCAGCAAGTCCTAGTTATATACCCAAGTGAAATAAAAACATATATCTACACAAAGACTTGGACGTAAATAAATGTAATAAGTTAACATTGATCCTAACAGCTGAAACAGTGAAAATAACCCAAATGTTCATCAACTCATGAATGGATAAACAAAATGTGTTAGATCCATACAATGGAATACTATCTAGCAATAAAAAGAAATAAAAGTACTGCTTCATGCTGCAACATGAAAAAAAGTCAAAAACTGTATGCTAAGTAAAAGAAGCCAGTCACAGAAGATCACACGTTGTGTAATTCTATCTATATGAAACATGTAGAAAATGCTAATCTAGCCCTGGCCGGTTTGGCTCAGCAGTTGGAGTGTCAGCCCGTGGATCAGAGAGGCCTGGGGTTTGGTTCCAGCTGGGGGCATGTACCTCGGTTGCAGTTTGTCCCCGGCCCTGGTTGGGGTTGTGTGGGTGGCAACCGTTTGATGTGTCTCTCTCACATCGATGTCCCCCCCCCCTCCTGTTCTATCTCAAGATAAATGCAAAAATGCAAAAAAAGAAGAAAAAAAAGAAAAGAAAAGAAAAGGCTAATCTATATAGACACACAGAAGATCAGTAGGGTGGCTGGGGATGGGAATGGGAAATGACTGCAAATGGGCATAAGGGATCTTTTTTGGGCGATGCAAATGTTCTAAAATTGGATTGCAGTGATGCTTGTACAACTCTATAAATTTACTAAAAATTACTGAATTCTAAATATTAACTTAAAATGGTATATCTTATGGTATATACGTACACCATACCTCAATAAAGCTATTAAAAAAAACTATCATTTGCTGAGTTTGGGTATAGTATCAAATAATAATATCCACAAATATTTGAAAATTATCTTAAAATACTTCCTCCTTTTAAAACTATTTCTGTGAGTTGGATTTTCTTCATAGATGCAACACAAATTATACTGAAAACAAATACCAGCTGTTTTCTATTAAGTTAGACAGTAAAGACTTTTGCAAGAATGTAATAAACGGTGCCCCTCTTTTCATTCAATATTTTTTTAAAAGAAGTTATTTTTCGCCCTGGTCGGTTTGGCTCAGTGGTTGGAGCATCGGCCTGCGCGCCAAAGCCTCGCGGATTCAATTCTGGTCAGGGTCGTGTGGGAGGCCAATCAATTGATGTATCTCTATCACATCGATGTTTCTCTCCCTCTCTCACTCTATCTGAAGATAAGTGGAAAAATATCCTCGGGTGATGATTAAAAACTAAATAAAAGATAAAAATATAATTATTTCATGAAAATGTTATGTTAACATGTATGTGATGGGTTTATTTTTTAATGGATTTAATATTAAAATTTTCTTTTTTTTTCTTTTAAAGACAGTCATTTTTAATTAACACACTTTAAAAAAAATTGGTTTTTAGAGAGAAAGGGAGAGAAAAACATCAATGTAAGAAGGAACATCAATATGCATGTCCCCAACCAGGGATCAAGCCCACAACCTGGGCATGTGCCTTGACCAGGAAGTGAACCAGCAACCTTTCTGTGCGAGAGACGATATCCAACCAAGTCATACTGGCCAGGGCTAAAATTTTCTTCAGTTCAAATTTCCAGTATGACAAATATTGATAGGTATAACCCACAAAAGCTCTTGGGGGTCCTCAATAAATTTTTAGAGGATAAGGAGGTCCTGAAACCAAAACTTTTGAGAACCACTTTGCTACAACCAAGCCTTTTTGGCATCTAACCTGGAATGTTCCAGAAGCACCTTTACCAGTTATTTGTTCTAACTGGCCTCTCTCTACTGCTCTCTGCAGAGCATTCTTCAACAGCTGAGGCCTGCAGAGAAAACAAAAAATAGTGATAAATATATTGGTGAAGGAAAGAATTGAAGAAATAAATCCAGGGTTATTCCTTGAACTAAAGTTCTGCTTTCTATTACACGTAGTACTTTGTTAAAATGGACAATAAAGTAATAAATTATTAGCACCCTTAACAAGTGACATTTGTTTTTCAAGCAAGGATGCCAAGTCATTACCTGTACATACAGACCAGTTTCCAAAATGATAGAACACTCCAAAAACCTATCATTTATTATTATCAGACCACAACAGCAACCAAACTGTGTAATCATGCAAAGAATGGGTGTCTTTAAAGTTCCATCCAACTCTAGAATTCTCTGAGGCAAAATTTCTAATAAGTTTTAAAAAAGTATATACACATTAACAAAAAACTGAGTCACTTTTTACAAAGCAGTATCTAAAAGTCAGCCTAATAAAATTCCCTGAGAAAGAAAATAGGTTGTTTTTAACATAGTATCTCTGTCTTAAGAGGCTTGATATTAAAAAACTAACAAACTAGGTTATCAAAACCAAACGGCAGGCAAGAAGAAACTGAGTATCATTGAAAACATAAGAACAAGTAAAAATAAAAATAATACAGAAGAACAAAGTAGTGAAGCAAGAGCTGTCCTGTCAAGGGGTAGTGGTCTGAATGGTGGCTGGGGAACCTTAGGTGTAGGGAGAAAACAGGCTGACTTTTGGCTTAAAGCAGGTGTAGGGAACCTTTTTCTGCTAAGGGCCATTTGGATATTCATATCATCTGCAAGCCATACAAAATTATCGACTTAAAAATTAGCCTGCTAGCCCGACTGGTTTGACGCTCAGTGGTTGAGCGTCAACTCATGCACCAAGAGGTTGCTGGTTTGATTCCCGGTCAGGGCACTACACAGGTTGTGGGCCAAATTGCCAGTGGGGGGCATGCAGGAGGCGGCCAGTCGATGTTCTCTCTCATTGATGTTTCCATCTCTCTCTCCCTCTCCCTTCCTCTCTCTCTAAAATCAATAAAGAAAAAAAAATAGCCTGCTATATTTGGTCAGGCTAATTTGGTGAGAAATGTGATGTTTAGCTGGTATTGATTTTACGGGCCTCATATGGCCTGCGGGCCAGCCGTTCCCCTCCTCGGGCTTAAAGGGTCTGTGGTATGGAACAATGCAGAGTCAAATGGAAAGCTATATATCTGGCCAACAACAGGGTATCTGAAGAAAGGCCTAATCACAATCTAAGAGTTTGGTGATGTGTTTTGCCACACTTCCCAAAAATTACTAGAATAGTCCCCAATGAGCAGAATATCAAGCAACTCATTTGAAACTGGTTAGCTGCTGGTTAGACAAAAAAGATCAGTGGGGAAGCCCACTGAGGGACAGAATAATGAGGGCCAAACTATTATCATTTGTGGTGCTTCACTGAGCTTTGCCTTTTTCTTTTCTTTTTTGTTAATCCTCACCCTAGGATATTTTCCCATTGATTTTCGATAGAGTGGAAGGGGGTGGGGGGAGAGAGACACACACACATTAGTGTGAGAGAGACACACTGACTGAATGCCTTCTGCAGGACCCTGATTGGGGCTGGGGAGCAAACTTGCAACCCAGTTATATGCCCTTGACCGGGAATTGAACCTGAGACCCTTCAGTCTGGGGGCCGAACCTCTAACTGCTGAGTGAAAATGGCCAGGGCTGACTTTTTCTTTGGAGAAGAAACTTTTAATCTTTTATAATCACTGAGCATTACAGGCTGAGCTGACATCAGTTATTAATTACATCATCCATATGCTTGGGGAAGAAAAGTAGAAGGGATCCCCCACGATCTAATAGGATGCTATAGAGTAAGAACTATACCATCAAATCTTGTACACCTTTGACACTCCAAATGAAGAAACTCCCAATAAAAACAACTCCCAGTGAAAATATTTCTAAGCCAGTGCTGTTCCATTCAGGACAAATATGACTTATGCCATGACTTAAAACATGCACATGCACATACTGTTGGGTCATTCGTCCCACAAACATTTACTAAGTATTTAGTATGGTTATGCAAGAATGAACACACAGATCTGGTCATTAAACTCAAGGAATTTAGGAGATGATGAATACATAATTATGGTAGAGAACGATAAGGGTCAGGGTTGAAGTATATGCATAGAGCTTTAGGAACATAATTGAGTGATTTACCTGTGAAACAATTTTTCTGTTATTTGCTTTATAAGTTACACTGCTTAAAGGTTGATTTCTAATGGGGGTAATCACAGCTTAAGTAAAACACTGAAACCCTGACTCTTTTATCAATTAAATAACTGGTCTGAAAAGAATCTTCCTAACCTAAGTTCAAATGCTTCAGGAATGAGTATCAGTTAAATCAGTTCCCTTTAACACCAATTATCATGTTAGCATATACCTTGTCCTGGATGAGTTCCATCATCTACTCAAGAGTTCTATCACTCACTCCTATCTTCAGGTAAAACCATATTTACCAACTGCTTCAAAGCTTCTCAGATTGGCCCTATCTCTACAATCACTGCCATAACCTCAGTATAAGCCACCATGCCCTCCCCTCTGGGTACTGCGCTGCTGTTTTCATAGTGCATTCCACTATGAGGTTAATATGCCTATGAAGACTCTCTTTATTACATTCCTCAACAGAACAGGTGTCAGGTCTAAGTGCTTCAACCCAGCTTCAAAGCCTTCCATGACATGGTCCCAACCCTTAATAGTCTAGATCCAGTCAGACCCAGGCAGGCTTCTTTCAGTTTCCAAAAAGGAATGCCAACTCCTGCCTTTGAAAATTTCTAGTGAAGCTCCTTTTCCATCCTTTTCTCACAAAGCTCATTTGTCCCCCAATTCTATCATCCCATCTAAATTCTACACATTCTTCTAGACTTAATCAAGGCCCATCTCCTTTTTAAAAAATATATTATTTTATTGATTTTTTAGAGGAAGGGAGAAAGATAGAAACATCGATTGGCTGCTTCTTGCACGCCCCCTACTGGGGAACGAGCCTGCAACCCAGTCATGTGCCCTGACCGGGAATCAAACTGGGACCTCTCAGTCCATGGGACAACGCTCAATCCACTGAGCCACACCAGCTGAGCTCAAGGTCCATCTCTTCAACTTACTGCTAACTCCCAGGCACAGCTCTTTTCAGAAAAAAATCTCTAGTCTATATCACACCATTTTGCATGTACTATGGTGCCAACTGCTGATCTAAAAAAACAAGGTAATACATCAACTCCAAGAAATAGGTACTATTATTGCCTGTACTTTACTGAAGGGGAAAAGTTAAGTGACATAGAAAAATTAGGTCACCCCTGGCTGGTTTGGCTCAGCAGTTAGAGCATTGGCCTGCGGACCAGAGAGTCCTAGGTTCAGTTCTTGCTAACGGCATGTACCTTGGTTGCAGTTCGTCCCTGGCCCTGGTTGGGGTCATGTCTCTTTCACGTCGATGTTTCTCTCTCTTCCTCCCTCTCTCCCTCCCGCTCTATCTGAAGATAAATGCAAAAAATGTCCTTGGGTGAGGATTAAAAAAGAAGAAAAAAGAAAAATTAGGTCATTTATCCTAGGTCATATAACTAGGCAGCGGAAGAACCAGGTTACAGATTTGGGCAGTCTGAGTGCAGATTTTGCATTCTTACTCATTATGTAATGCCTGCCCTTTCCAATATAAAACAACCCTAAACAGTGCAAAAAATGAGATGTGTAATTTAAAGATGAAATAAAGTTCTGGCTTCACAGTGAAGCAGGTAACCCTGGGTAGAATTTTTATCAGCAAAATTGAGGTAGGAATATACAGGGTGTCCCAAAAATATATATACACACTTTGACAGCTGATAACTCACTTAATTCTCACTCCTCTTCAAGTTTAACTGATTTGAAATAATGGGTGAAGCCAGACTAAGCTCTGAACAAAGAAATTTTATGCACTAGACTTTTTTTTATGGGGATATATAAAGATAAAGTTGACAGTACAAAATTGGCAACAGTCGAAGAATTGAGGGCAGCTATTGAAAGAGAATGCGCACAAATACCGAACAAAATGATTCTTGATGTTTGCGATTCCATTGCTTCACATTATCAGCAGTGCCTGGACCAGAACGGACATCAGTTTGAAAACAGGCATTGATAAAAATTATTCATTTCTGTAGATTCTTTTACATTTTGAAAATGAACTGTATGAATGACTTTACAATCATTCAAACTGTGTATACATTTCTTGGAGACACCCTATATTTAAGTCTACTTTGAAAATTAAGGAAAACAACATAAACAAGTTTTATAAAGCCCTAAAAAAATGCAAGGGACTGTTTATTATTATAACAAGTTTTTTTTTTTAAAAAGTAAGATGATTAGATCAGTTTAATTAGAAAGCAAGGAATAGTGGGCAACTGTTGGTGGCCATGTTTTCAACCGTGGAGAAAGTCAGTTTGCATTGAGAGATAAAAATAAAAGTCATGCAGAGAGCAAATCGAAGGTAAGGGATGAAGAGTAAGATGCAACTGATAGCAGCAAGGGCTCTGAGTAGCAGGAATCTATGTAAGAGAGTTACACCAGTCTGTTAGAAATGCACAGATGGAATTCAGATCAAGAGCCTCTTGAAATTACTGAGTTGAAACTGTTAAGAATCTAAAAGGTCTCTCAAGAAATTAATATGTTGAAAGTAAAGTATAGGGCATAAAATTAAATTTTGGGCTTTGTTCATTTTGGGGGTGAGTAGAAACGAGAAAAATAGAGAGTATGATGAAGTTACACCATACACAAAGATTAGATTTTAGAATTTGATTTCTAATGCCATATGACTGAATTACCTTCAAAAGTTTCTAAAGGTAACTTCTTAGAGGCCAACCCAAAACTGCCCACATGCCCAGTTTTTTCTCTAGGGTTGCACAAAGTCATTGTTATTAAATTGAGGTGACTGGCATATTACATTAAAAAAAACAAAAAACCACAAAGTCTTTAAACATTAGAACGATATTTAGCATGATCTCATGCTTACACCATGAGAATTAATACGAACTCACTACATGCCGGCACTGTTCTAAAGTGCATGTACTAAGAGATTGAAGCCTCCTAACAACCCCATGAGTTATACACTGGTTATCAATGAGGAAATTGAGGCACAGAAATGACATATTCAGACATACAAAGCTTGAAAATGAGAGAATCAGGATTTAAAACTAAGCAGACTGGTTCCAAAGTCTCTGCTTAGCCATAATGCTCTACAGCCTCCACTATATAGAAGCAGAAATTCATGTTTAATCTCATGCGCTCCAGGGCCCATGTCCCTTTGAGTGGAATTGGAATGTCCAGGTGAACTGCCCATATTCATTCATTCACTCATTCAACAAATACTTTTTTAAATATCTATTGTGTGCTAGGCTCGGGCAAAACAAACAAAAAAAAACAATACAGATAAAAAAAACCCCTGGCCTTGCCCTGGCCGGTTTGCTCAGTGGTTATTAGAGCGTTGGCCCGCGGACCAGAGAGTCCCGGGTTTGGTTCCCACTAAGGGCACGTACCTCGGTTGCGGTTTGTCCCCAGCCCCGGTCAATGTGTCTCTCTCACACTGATGTTTCTCTCTCTCTTCCCCCCTCCTCTCTCCCTCCCGCTCTATCTGAAGATAAATGCAAAAAACAAAACAAAACAAAAAACTCTTGGTTTTCAGGAATATGACATTTTTATGGGGTAGACAGGTTACATTTTTTTTGGTTTTCACTCAAGGATATTTTTCCACTGATTTTTTTAGATGGGGGAGGGAGGGAGAGAAACTTTGATGTGAGAGAGACACATGGATTGGTTGCCTCCTGAATGACCCCAACAGGGGCTGCGATGGAACCTGCAACCCAGGTATGTGCCCTTGACTGGGAATGGAGCACATGACCCTTCAGTCAGTGGGCCGATGCTCTAACTGCTAAGCCAAACCGGCCATGGCTAGACAGCTTACTTTTTAAAAAATTATTTATCTATTGCTTTAGAGCGAGAGGGAGGGGGGAGGGGAGAGAGGAGAAGGGAGGGAAGGAGGGAGAGAGGAGAAAGGGAGAGAGAGGAGAGAGAGAGAGAGAGAGAGAGAGAGAGAGAGAGAGAGAGAGAGAGCGAGCTCCGGAGAGGGGGAGAGAGAGAGAGACTGATTTGTTCCACTTATTTATGCATTAATTGGTTGATTCTTGTATGTGCCCTGAATGGGGATCAAACCTGCAACCTTGGGGTAGCGGGACAATGTACTAACCAACTAAGCTACCTGTCCAGGGCAACAAGTTGCTTTAAAAAAAAAAAAAGTACATAAAATGCCATGTTAGAATGTAATGCACACTATGGAGAAAAACAAATCAGAAAAGTAGGAGTCTGAGTGTTGGGAGAGTAGGGCAAGGTTGCAAATGTAATTTAGGTGGTCCTATCAACCAATTTTAACATGTGAGCCATGGCTGGATATTGACTTGAAAAAAACCAACTGCAAAAAGTCATTTTGGAGACCACTGGGGTCATTTAAACATGGCTTTACTATTGGAAAATGTTAAATTATTAATTTTGCTAGAAATGATGTTAGTATGATTGTTATGTTCCCTTCACATTTAGGTGTACGTTTAAAAAATACTAAGGCAGTCAAGGCAGGCCTGCGGTAACAAGGAGTGAGCAAAGTGAATTATGGGGGGAAACCCATCCAGGCAAAGGGAACAGGAAGGCTCTGAGGCCAGCGAGGGAGGGAGTAGTAGTAGGGGACTTGGTCAGAGATGCAATGGAAGTGAAGTGCCTTGAAGGCTATTCTAAAGACTCTGGCTTTTCTCTCTGTAAGGGAAAGCCACTGGAAGGTTTGAGCAGCAAGGATATAATCTAACTTACATTTTTTAAAAGTCTCACTTTCACTATGTTAAGAACAGACTGAAGGGAATGGAATCTGACAGAAGTAGTTAAAAGGTATTGTTCTAATACAGGTGAGAGATGATGGTGGCTTGGAAGAGAGTGGTAACAGTGGAGATACTGAGGTCTACTTATGGATATATTTTAAAGACAGAAAATGATGTTGCTATTAAATGAGATGGAAATGCTATGGAAGGTGCACAGCTTTTTTTGGGGAAGGAGGAGGATTAAGAGTTCAGTTTTGGACAGGTTAAGTTAGACATACCAGTGGTAATGTCAAATAGGCATCTGTATACATGAAAGTGGAGTTAGAAGGGAGGTATAAGCTAGATTTATGTATGTGTAAATTAGTAATGTATAGGTGATTTTAAAGCATTGAGAATGGAAAAAATTACCAAGTGAATGTGGACAGAAAAGCCCAAGGTCTAACCTTGGAGCACGCATATTAAGGAATCAGGAGATGGGATATCAGCAATCCTTACGAGATTGAGAAAGAATGGGTACTGCAATTGAAGGAAAATCAGGTAGGTGTAGTGTCCTGAAAAGCAAGTGGAGTGTTTCAAGCAGATGGCAGTCACTGACTGTGTCAAATGCCACTGACAGACCAATGAGCCAATAAGTTAACCACTGAACCACTGAAATTTGCAACACTGAAGTCATTGTGAGGTTAAAATTAAAGTGTAACAAAACTGGGTTTAAGTGACAGTAGGAGGAGAGAAATTATAGAGAGCATGTATAGACAACTCATACTTTAAAACTGTATTTTTCTTGTTCTTTTGTGTGGCCAAGTTTAAATATGGCCAAATTTCACGTGAAATACATGTATGACAACAGGACTCCACTACAGTCAGTGGTAGAGAAAATCAATATGGTTTCACAGAAGTCAAGGGAAAAAAATGTTTCCTGTAACAAGGTCATAGGAATTAGCATTTTTGGGTTGACAACCCATCAATCACAAAGCAAATTTTGTTTCAACATAAGATGACCACAGGAAATGTTCCCAAAGGCCAGATATGGAACAAAGTTACACTGCTATCAACAACCTTTCTTATGTAAGTAGAGTAGAATTGTAATGAAAGAAGACGGGAGGATACAGCCTCCAGTCACCAAAGAAAGTGATAAAAGGGAAATGTGTCTCCATCTTCAAATTACCATACAATGCCTTTCTTTCTGACCCACAGTTGCATTTGTGAGTCATAATCAGGGGATAAGAAACATAACATCAGGACATTAATTTCAGATTTTCTGCTTCTATAACTCATATTTCTTTTGCACTATTTCACTCACTCTTTAATTGGGCACTCTGAAGACCACTAAGTCCTCTTCTGAATATGTGGCTTCTGGGATGAAATCTCAGTAATCTAACTGTATGTCTCAGCAATGCAAGTAAATTCTGTTATTAAACTATATCAGAACGTATATTAATATAGAAATCTTCTGTAGAAAGGACACTGAATTAAATACAATTTTCCAAAAGTCATCATAACAAAGATATCACACAAACACACTCAAAACACAAACACTCAAAACACAAACTATGTGAACAAATTTAAACAAATTAGCATGTCTGCATGAATCCACAAATAAGCATATGATCAGTCTAGATGTTTTAAGTGGCAATTTTAAAAACTAAACTATTACTGTCAAAATTCTCAAAATTTAACATGTTTAAATGATGAAGATGTTATGCTATTTCTATGTAGAGTGTTATAGAAACCTTAATTCTTCATTTTCTCAGTTATAACTCTAAATAAAATATAATGAGACCAACCACCTCATACCCATTAGGAGGCTACTATGAAGAAAAAAACAAAGAACAAAGTAACAAATGTTGGTGAGGATATAGAGAAATTAGAACCTTACACACTGTTGGTGGGAATGTAAAATGGTACAGCCAGTGTGGAAAACAGTATGGCGGTTCCTCAGAAAATTAAAAATACACGCACTGGCAGATTTGGCTCATTGATTAGAGCATCGGCCCTCGAACCAAAGAATCTCGGGTTCAATTCTGGTCAAGGGCACGTACCTCGGTTGTGATTCGATCCCCGGTCCTGGTTGGGTCGTGCAGGAGGCAACCAATCGATGTGTCTCTCTCACATCAATGTTTCTCTCTCTCTCTCCCCTTCCCTCCCACTCTATCTGAAAATCAATGGAAAAATATCCTTGGGTAAGCATTAAAAAATAATAATAAAAATACAACTGCTAGCCCTGGCCGGTTTGGCTCAGTGGTAGAGAGCATCGGCCTGCAGACCAATGAGTCCCGGGTTTGATTCCAGCCAAGGGCATGTACCTCAGCTGCGGTTCAGCCCCAGCCTTGGTCGGGGTCATGTGGGAGGCAACCAGTCAATGTGTCCCTCCCATGTCGATGCTTCTCTCTCTCTCCCTGTCTCTCCCTCTCTCTCTACCTGAAGATAAATGGAAAAATATCCTCAGGTAAGGATTAAAGAAAAATACAACTGCTACATGATCCAGCAATTCCCCTTCCCTATAGGTATACACCCAAAAGAATTGAAAGCAGGGTCTCAAAAAGAGACATGAACACCAATGTTCATAGCAGCACTATTTGCAATAGCTAAAATGTGAAGCAACTCAAGTATCTGTTGACAGATGAATAGATAATCAAATGTAGTATATGCATACAATGTACTATTATTGAGCCTTAAAAAGGAAATTCTGACACATGTGAAAACATGAATGAACCTTGAGGATATTATGCTTAGTAAAATAATCCAGTCACAAAAAGACAAATACTGTATGATTCCACTTATATAAGGTACTTAGGGTAGCCAAAATCAGAGACAGAAAGTAGAATGGTGGTTACCAGGGTCTGGAGAAAAGGAGAAAATGAGTTCTTGCTTAATGGTTACCAAACTGCAATTTTACAAGATGAAAAAAATTCTGGAGATGGATGGTGGTGATCGCAACACATTATGAACACATTTAATAGCATTAAACACTGTATGTTTAAAAATGGTTAAGATGGTCCCGGCTGGTGTGCTCAGTGGTTGAGCGTCAACCCATGCACAAAGAGGTCGCCAGTTGGATTTCCAGTCAGGGCACATGCCCAGGTTGTGGGCCAAATCCCCAGTGGGGGGCATGCAGGAGGCGGCCCATCAATGTGCTCGCTCATCGATCTCTCTCTCTCTCTCTCTCCCTTCTTCTCTAAAATCAATAAAGAAAAAAAAAATGCTTCAGATGGTAAATTTTATATTTATGTGTATTTTACCACAATAAAAAAATTAGAAAAAATAATTTAAAAATGATGAGTCGATGAGAGGACATAAGAGTTTAAAGCTGAATATTCTAGTAACTGACTTCATGAAAAGAGTTCCTCTATGAGGGTCTTACAAGTTAACATGTAATTTGGGTTTCAAAAAGAAACTATATGTGCAGATATGAAAAAGAACACATAATGGGACAAAAAATAAAATCCACATAAAAAGTTTTATTCCTAGCTCAGCTGAAAGTAATCCTTATTGAATATTTTATCTTTCTCCTTTCTCATGAGAAGGGGATAAGGGAATAACAGACATCTATGCTTGAAAGTCCAGGCCAAGAGGTCATACCTGATGTCCACTCTAAGCTTAGGGTAATACTGAGACACATATTTTCTGATGAGACTGTAGGAAGCTTCTTTAGGTTCACAAAGGCGAGTAAAGGCCAGTGGGAGGATATCCTCCAATTTTACTTGTGGTTCTGGATCCACTGCAGAGCTCCTGTTCTGAAATGTAGGATCAAAAGTAATCATCATTAGAGAATATAGAGCTTTATGTTCAAATACTTCTATAGTCATCTCAAAGGTTTTTCTAAGTTGGCTGCCAAATCAACTGACCAATAAATTATCACTTTTCACATTCAAACAAACCGTATCAAAGTGTGTAACAATACTCATGTGGCAACTTAAGATACAAATTTCAGATTGAGTTAAAAATACATATAAAAATAAAAAGGAACCGTAAACTTCATTTACAGGTCTTAATTAATTTTCAGCCTTCAAATACAAACAATGAAAAGGATCACGGAGCACCAAAAAGCACTACACAAAAGTTCATTGTGAAAGTGTTCGCCAGTTTTATGAAAAACACATAAAAATTTTCAGAGTTATAAAAACAAAGATGTAGAGGAATATTCATGATTTCAATTACTGACATAGAGGAAATACTGAATGTTTATTTCACTTTATTACTGTATACTTTCCATAAATGAAATTATGTATCTTGGGGAGGAAGAGAGCTAGTATTTATAAAAATAGAAGAAAAACTGGCTCTGGGTCTAGTTTTAAGATATAATATTGAGTAAAAATGTGCTTGTTTGCCCCCTGTTGTCTAAAAGATATTTCACAAAAAGTAGGATCATTTCATACAGCTTCCCATAACTTAACAGGGCAGTTAAGTCCACAGACCCTGGGGTTGGAGTGCTTGGATTTGCACACTGTCTATTCTATTCACTAGCTGAGCAATAGTGAGCAAATTACTTGTAACTTCTCTAGGCCTTAGTAAGAAAGACCAACCTGGCACAGCGCATAGCGCAAAGTTGCTATTTTGCGTAGTAGTAACAGTCTCACAGCGTGAAATCAAACTGTGGTATAGATTTCTTACCTTTCTGTTTCTGGATTTCTGAGGGGTTTTTCTTGATTTCTGGACCACAACAAAACTTCCAGAAGCACCTTTCCCTTTTACCTAAAGTAAATTAATTTTAGTTGCAATAACCAATATTTTTATTTTAAATTATTCTGATATTCATATTTAATAACTTTATACCAGATTAAGTGAACTACAGAGAATAGTAATACAAGAAATAATATAAAGTGCTGTTCAACTTGTCAGAGGGAAAAAAAATAATGTATCAGTCAAAAGACTTTATGGTACCATCTAGCTATTCAATATTGAACAACCCTGTAAACCCTGAACTTTTGTTACCTCACCTACAAAATTGAGGAAGAATGCTATTGTGATACCAGATTAAACAGTCTACTACAAACTTAAAAAAAAAAAAAAAAGTCCCATGGAGGAAGGGACACACTCTCTAGGAGAAAATAAGAAAAACCTCTATCTTAAAAGGACAATAGTTCCTTAAGCAAAAGTTGACAACCCAGTTGATCTCACGCCTTAATGCTTCCCACAGTTTGCCCATTACAGATTATTCCTGCATATTTGAAAGGTTATGTAAGTCATACCACGTTTCCTTTCCATAGTTTATAAAACACTTTCATAGAACTTTAAAGCTCATTTACATTAACCTGAGTCCTCCACACCTTAGCTTTACCTACACTGCTATGAATATACCAATCCAGCTGAAATGCTTCCAGACTATTTAGGCATCAAAGAGCGTCAGGCCATGAGGCAAGAGTATATGTCACAAACCATATTTTCATAAAGAAAAACACAAAGCCATCTCATAAACTGTGCTGACATACACTGACAACAGGACAGGACTTAGGTTCTAATTATATTGGTTGGATGATAACTCTTAATCAATGATTATTTTAAAGGCCACTTAAATATCAGTTTTACAACATTTTGAGAAAGCTGGAATGTAAGCTCCACACAGCAGTAATCTGTTTTCCTTGCTGTTGGATCCCCATGCACCTGGCACACAGGAGACAATCAAAATATACCGGTGTAATTAAGTACTTGTTGAAAGTTCCCAAACAGAGTTTAAATGTCTGAGTGGCACAGAATTCTGTATTAATCAAACTATGCAGAAAGGTATAAAAGAAAGGCAAGGGGACTCTGGGAAGGCAGTGAACTGAGTCCTTAGAAGCATCTCCAACACTCCTGTGGGACCTCGGTAGTTACCTCATTCCTATGAACCTCTGAAGAAGGTTTAGATAACATCTAGTCCATTCGAGTTTTAGATTTTCATGATTCTAAGCAACATTTTTATGAACTATACAAAGTAACAGATTTATGCTTGAAATTAGTATTGGTTTGAGTACTAGTCTCAATTTACTCATGCTTCTTTGACAGTCCTAACAAGTTTTAACAATTTTTAGATATGATTAAGGAAAGGTGAACTTATTTACAAAGCTAATTTATAAGGGCAACAAGTGTAGTCACATAAGCAAGGCTTTAAAACTAACAAACATAAGCCAAAAGCAATCATCATGTTTGCTGCTGCAATAATAGGGTTCCTTAACCCCACTTCTCATCTTCAGCACAAAGTCCCTAAAGAAAATAAAATTAAAAATAAAAGCAGCTAGAAAATAATTCCACTATCCTATTGCTTCTACTCACTACAACAGTTATAAAAGGAAACTGGCGCCCTGGCCGGTTTGGCTCAGAGGTTAGAGCACTGGCCTGCATTCCAGAGAGACCCGGGTTCGGTTCCTGCTAAGGGCATGTACTTCGGTTGCAGTTTGTCCCCGGCCCTGGTTGGTCGTGCAGGTGGCAGCCACTCGATGTGTCACTTTCACATCAATGTTTCTCTCTTTCTCTCTTCCTCTCTCTCCCTCCCACTCTATCTGAACAAAAAATGAAAAAATGTCCTCTGGTGAGGATTAAAAAAAAAAAAAGGTAACTGGCAGTGATTTTTAAACCTAGTCTCAGATAATAAAAGTAGGTTAAGCTTAAGCATTTCATCATGTTAACTTATTTTTAACAAAAAAGATACAAAAAGGCTGTTTTTAAATATGGACTTACATGTTGGAATGATCTTATTACCAACAACTGTTTAATACCTGTTTGATGACACCTCTATTTAATTCTCTTTTCAGTGCTTGTTTAAGGAGGTAGCCCCTTCTCTCCAGCTCCAGAGAAGGGTACTTATGGATGATATATTTTCGAATAGCAACAACTGATGCACCACTCTTTTGGAAGCATGCCTAGAAAACAGATTTACCAAACCATACACATTACTTTAAATTAGCTGCTTTTCTTTAGACAGAGAAGCTGACACGTTATCAAAATAAATTATTTTGGAAATGAACTTAACAGATGAAAAAATGGCAAGAAAGAACGAACAGTATTTCAGGTAAGCTCAGTTAATCATGGCTGTAGAGAAATAAAGAATTAAAAATATTTCTGCAACAATTTAAAATTGTTCAAAATAGCAAAGAGAAGATACAACATGTGAACAACATTCTATGTTAATGAAAAACCTCATTCCAGTTTAATTCTATTCCATATTTAAAAAGACAAATCTTCAGCACTAAAATCAGGAAAGCAGAACATTGGATCACAGGTCTTGCCTATTTTACGGAATAAGTTTTGGCACACCAGGACTAGTGGTCTCTCTGTAGGCTTTGTGTGAATGTCAGCAGAGAACATAAGCAAAGATACTCTGAATAAATGGCATAAAACTGGATTTACAGGTGGTAAAGTCTTAAGAGGAGTTTTGGATAACGACAAGGCATTAAATTGCAATTGAAAGTGTGGCTCAGTGGTTGAGCGTCAAGCCATGCACCAAGAGGTCGCCGGTTCGATTTCTGGTCAGGGCACATGCCCAGGTTGTGGGCCCAATCCCCAGTGGGGGGCATGCAGGAGGCAGCCAATTGATGTTCTCTCTCATCGATGTTTCTATCTCTCTCTCCCTCTCCCTTCCTCTCTCTCTCAAAATCAATAAAGAAAAAAAATAAAAAATAAAAAATAAATGTTTTAAAAAAAAGCCCTGGTCGGTTTGGCTCAGCGGTTAGAGCATCGGCCCGCGGTCCAGAGAGACCCGGGTTCGCTTCCCGCTAAGGGCACGTACCTCGGTTGCAGTTTGTCCCCAGCCCTGGTTGGGTCGTGCGGGAGGCAGCCACTCCATGTCGATGTTTCTTTCTCTCTCCCTACCACTCTATCTGAACAAAAAAATGGAAAAATGTCCTCGGGTGAGAATAAAAAAAAAAGAAAGAAAGAAAGAAAGTGCCCTCTTTTATTTCTATTTATCTATATTCCATTTGACTACTGCCCATGGAAGACTTAAGCAGGTCATTATGTCACAAAGGCAGCAAATTTTTTTCAAATGTTTTATATTTTGAAGCACACTTAAAATAGCATCTGTTATTTATATTATGGGTTACTCTACTAATTTTGTGTTGTCATTGTCTATAAACTAAATATAGCATATACTCATTCTCATTGGATAAAGACTTGGTTGTGTTATACACTTTGACAATAAAAAATAACTCACAGATAGATGGATCAGAAAAGATTGTACAACACAAAACAAGTTGTGATAATATGGGTCCATTTATTTCAAATAAATTTCTCTGACCTATTACAACCTATTGTTTACTCCTGATCTTATTTTTAAAAAAGGGTGGGGGAGAAAATAGGCAAAAAAGAACTCTCTAATGCCAAAACAATTTTTGCTCCACCAAACTGACAATGAGGTGGAAGTAGACATCAGGACTCGTGTTTGATTCAGAAAATGGTATCAGTGGTCTAAAACCTTGATTTGTTACACTGCATGGAATACATATACATATATACATATACGCATAATCATATTCAAACTATTCTTTAGGCCTAATTATACTGTTTAAAATTTTTTTGTTTCACTATTTTAAAATTTCAGTCCCTTCTCTCTGTACCGCAGGCCAACGCTCTAACCGCTAAACCAAACCGGCCAGAGCGTTCAGTCCCTTCTCTATCCTCACTGTAACCCTACTTCAAACCTAGGCTGAGTGATCATGAAATGAAATCCTTGAAGGAAGACAACACAAAGAAAAGAGATCTCACTACAGTCAAACTATCTAGAACAAGAAAGTTTTCTTAATGAGTGAGAGCACTTTTCCTCCCATTTATTTTTGTTAATCCTCACTCGAACACATTTTTTTCCCATTGATTTTTTAAGAGTGGAAGGGAAGGGGGGTGGGGGAAGGGGGAGAGAGGGGGGAGGGGGGGGAGAGAGAGAGAGAGAGGGAAAGAGAGAGACAGACAGACAGACAGACAGACAGACATGGAATTAGTTGCCTCACACACACACCCCAATCAGGATCAGGGATGGAACCTGCAACCCAGGTATGTGCCCTTGACCGGAAATCGAATCCATGACCCTTCAGTGCTTGGGCCAATGCTCTAACCACTAAGCAACACTGGCCAGGATGAGAGCACTTGAAAGAGTTCAGGTAGAGGTCTGAAGGCAAACCCTTTTCCAGTTTGTGTCAGTGCTGTCGTCTCAAATTCTGAGAATGACCACCAGGTTGCTCCTTCCTATATACACCACACTTGGTTAAACTGATCTCTATTTCTCTCCCCATTCTACCTCAGACCTAGGGACAGGGTCCCTAAAATGAGGGAGTCTATAGCTTCTCTTTTAACTTCTCTTAGCATTTGATCATGTGAAACAAACAGCAAAATTAACCAGCAAGGTCAGATTAGAAAATAGCCTTAAAAATTAAAATAAGAGCCCAGCTGGTGTGCCTCAGTGGTTGAGCATCGAACCATGGACCAAGAAGTTGCCAGTTCAATTTCCGGTCAGGGTACATGCCCGGGTTGTGGGCCAAATCCCCATTGGGGTGTGCAGGAGGCAGCCAACTGATGTGTCTGTCTCATCCATGTTTCCATCTCTCTCTCCCTCTCCCTCTCTCTAAAAATCAATAAAAAGATATTTAAAAAGATTAAAATGAGGAAACCATACCTGATGATTGCATAAGCTAACAGAAATCAATGGATTATAACAAAGTCATAAAGCTACACAAGGAAGATATTTTTGCAAGTCTTTTGGAATGGCTAGGTGACGAAGCAAAGTAGCAAGAGGATTTCTTATAACTCATGTTTGAAAGATAACCACTAAACAATATTAGATACTCAGTTTTGAAAACGGACCTAAGGACAGAGAGTATATTTAAAAAAAATAAAAATTCCCAATGCTATTCAGTTACCCTGAGCCACAATTTGTCTTATTCTATGCTATATCACTCATAGACTCCTGACACAGAGAAGTTAGCCCTTAAATATTTGTTGAATGAATATGTTAAGCCTTCAAATAAAAATTACACTCAACCAGTAAACTCTATGAAAAAATAAAATCTAAAGATAAGTTGAAAATACTTGCTACAATAAATGTGAATTTAAAAAAATTAACAGTGCTCATCAAATATAATTACATTATAAAAAACCAAACTTCACAATGGCTTTCTTCTATTTAAATCTCTTTTAGAAAGCAGAGCAAGATTTATGATGTCTGGACAGGAGTATGCCATTTTCAAATAAGCATAAGATGAACAGAACAAACCTAAGGTAAACTGCTTGAAATAAAAACTTGCCTTAATGGCTTCAGTCAAGATTGCATCCATCTTGGGACGTGGGGAGGAAGCCATCGGTGTTTGTTTCTGGGCCCTCGCTAGCTGGCTGGCAGAAAGGGTAGCCCAGGAAGGTATTGTTTTTTTCACTTTCTTCTCCTTTTCTTTAGATTGATCTTTCTCACTTTAAAACAAAGAATTGTTATTGTGCAAAATAAATTCTCCAGAAAGAGGCATAAAGTCAGAAAGAGAAAAAGACCAGGGAGAGATAAAAATTAATGTTTCAATTTACTTCCACACTAATGTGACATGTAAAATAAATAAAATTTTACTAAATAAAACATTTAAAAAATACGGTATTATAAATGAACCAAAAAGGTGTTTCCTCTTAGGTGCAGGAGAGAGGAGTCCTATATATTAGTGCTGGTATAAAGTGCCAGTACATATAAGAAACCAGAATTTTTAAATGTATTCCAACTACAACAGGTGAAATTTAGTATAGTGGAAAGAACTCAAGCTCTGAAGTAAGAGAGTTTGGGTTTTAGTTTTACCCCAACACTTACTAGCTATATGATCTTAACAAGTGACCGGAGTCTCAGTTTCCTAAGCTGTAAAACTGTAATACCAAACACTTCACAAGGTTGTTATGAGAATTATGAGATTATGTTTATAAAACAGTTTTGTAAGCCATAAAGCATTACACGAATTTTATTCTATGTAATAATAACAGCACTACATGTACCTGGAATATAGGGAAGCTGTTAAAAATTCCACAGACTTTACATATACCTACGAAACTGGGATAAAGGATTCCCTGAGGATTACAGCTAGAAAGTATAGCTATTTTTTTTAAAAGAACTTTTTATTGATTTTTAGAGAAGAGGAAGGGACAGAGAAACATTAATGTGAGAACAAAGCACTGATCAGCTGTCTCCTGCATGCCCCCTACCGGGGATTGAGCCCTAAACCTGGGCACGTGCCCTGATTGGGAATCCAACAGTAACCTTTTTTTTGGTGCGTGGGATGACGTCCAACCAACTGAACCACACCAGCCAGGACAAGTTATTCTTCTCTTTAAAAAGTAATTCCTAACTGTTCTGACCAATTATGAAAAGAATAAAATGAATGCTACCAGCTGTCATGCAAAAAAAATTTTTTTAGTCAAAAAAAGAATTGGTACATTTTAGATTATCAATAGCAAACTTTGTTTTCAGATTCTCAAAGTCACCCTCCAACTGAATACTTCATCAAATATATACAGAGTTTTAGGTCATTCTAGCAATGGCTTGATATAGATTAATGTTTTCTAATACAAGCATATAAAAGTAACGTACTCCTGGCACAGAGGGAAGAATAATTATTAATGGTGAAGTGTCTCCCCGGTCAGATTTTAAATCATGTTTCATTTGAAATTATGTCAATGTTTAAAAATATCAGACACTCCCACAATGAATTCTAAGCACAAAAACACTCCAGCGCAGCCAGTGTGGCTCAGTGGATTGAGAGTCGTCCCATGGACTGAGAGGTCCTGGTTCGATTCCCGGTCAGGGCACATGCTGGATTTTGGGCTCAATCCCCAGTAGGGGGCATGCAGGAAGCAGCAGATTGATGTTTCTCTCGCACATCAATGTTTCTCTCTCCCTTCCTCTCTAAAAAAAAAAAATCAATAAAAACATATTTAAAAAATAAAAATAAAAAACACACTCCAAAGCCAATAGGAATGAATTTTGGATTATCCAAACCACTGTTTTGATAACTACTACACTTTCTAATAGGCCATACAACTACATAATAAACCTATCTCAAATTTAGATAATTCTAAAAAGTAAAACCACATAGCAAATATCTAGCATAAACCAATGTTGTAACACTTTAAAACAATCTTATCTACAGTCCTTTCATGTAGTCTTTAGTTATATATAGCAAGAAAGCATAACTCCTTACTCCTTTTTGGTTTCCTCAGAGGACTTGTTTTCTTCCTTCTCTTCATTCTCAGGTTCCCCCTTTGGCGGCTCTGTCTCACTAGATGTAGCAGGTGGAGTTTCATTTTCTTGTTCTTCTACAGTGGAGACAGATTCCTCTGAACTTATGTCTGGTTCTAAAAAAATAAGGTGAGCAGAATTGCAGCAAGTAGATATATTAGAGCCTGCATCAATAAAAGGGTAAAAGTTTATCTTATTAAACAGATAAGCCAAATGCTCTAATTAACAGATGGATTCTAAAATGAACAAATGACTATGAAGATGTTTTCTCTCTCTGTTTATGTCACTCAAGTTGCCTATGCAGAGGATTGATTATCCATACAATTGTGTGAGAAAAGGGTAACAGACCAGGAAATTACACAGAAAGGGAAACTCATTTCACCCCAAATCAAATATCTACATCGTTCTACTCTGCAATATTAATGAGACTCATAATTAAGAAATTAGCCATTTCATAATTTAACAAATTCTAGTAAGAGAATAACTAAGAAAATTAACATGTATTTTCCATGTGAAATGACTGAGGCAAGAGTAGACATCTAAGAGGGAATACTGAGGTCTGTAGTTGCTTGTCGGTGTCTTTTCTTAGCATGTCTCTTTGAGCAGCTGCTATAAAATACAGAACCCGAGGAAATGGTTAAGCAGAGACTTCAAAGGAAAGGACTAAGTAGTTGGTATGGCTAAGTAACTGGAGGTAGCCAAGTTTACCAAAAGGTGACAGGTTGGATTTCTGGTCAGCACACCTGCCTGGGTTGCAGGCTTAATCCCGGGAGGGGGCATGGAAGAGGCAGCTGAGAGATGTTCTGCTCTCACATGGGTGTTTCTCTCCTTCTCCCTTCCTCTCTCTCTAAAAAACAATAAAATAAAAAAATTTTTTAAAAAGGACTCCAGTGGCAAAAATTAGGCAAAAAATAAAAATATATTTTCCTCAGAGGAGGGGGGGAGGCGGGGGAAAGAGATAAATCACAGAGCCTATGTGCATGGGTGCATAACCAATGGACATGGACAACAGGGATGGGGAGGAGGAGAAGGGGAGGGGGAGGAGGGTGTCAATGGGGGAAAAAAAAGGAAAAACATCTGTAACAAAAACAAATTAATAATAAAATAAATTATAAAAAATATATATATATTTGAAGAGTTTGGTCACTTAAATTATGTGAATTACTGGCATAATGATGACGACTTCTTTGTGGCCTTCACATAAACAAATCAGATAATTTTTTAAAATGCCATTTCCTTCTTATAACCAATTCACATATATACAATTCTAAAGGAATTTCTAGTTTCTCAACAAATTAAAATTTTAAACCATAAATTTCAGGACAGCCAACTATCATTTGTAAATGTCATCCTGGATTATGCTCTTCAACCAAACTTGCATGTAGATAGAAAATCCTCCCATATATGTTTAGCCAAAATTGAGGTTTTTGAAATAGAAACATCTGGATTCAAATTTAGTCTTTATAACTTTCCAACTTGATTATCTTAGGGCAAGTTCTTTGACATCTCCAAGTCTCAGTAACCTTACCTTAAAGAGTTATTCTGAGGATTATATAAATGTTTTAGGGGAAGCCTATAGGCTAGTACTTGTACTACATGAGTCATTCCCATCCTCCTCTGACCTCCTCTGCTGCTTCTAGAACTGTTTCACAAAGTAGTAAGGCTAGAACTTCATTATAACAACGGTATCTGGTGATACAGATAACTGCAAGATGTATTTTTTTTATCATGAATATCTTTTACTGTCCCTCACCCCCAACAATTTGACCTAATTGGCTACAAGAATAAGAACTTACTATTAGTTAGCCATGTGTTTATTTATTTATATATTGCTTTATTCCAAAAAGGATGAAAAGCTAAGAATAGTTTACTGGGCTTTACAATATAATAATAGAGCTATGCAATTAATTTAACATTCTTTTCTCAAGAATAACTGCTTAGTCCTGGCCGGTTTGGCTCAGCGGTTAGAGTCAGCCCGCAGACCAATGAGTCTCAGGTTCAATTCTGGTCAAGGGCAGGTACCTCGATTGCGGTTTGTCCCCTGTCCTGGTCTGGTTGTGCAGGAGGCAGCCACTCGATATGTCTCTCTCACATGGATGTTTCTCTTTCTCCTTCTCTCTCCCGCCCCCACTCTATCTGATGATAAAAATATCCTCAGGTGAGGATTAAAAAAAATAAAAAAGAATAACTGCTTGCCCGGCCAGTGTGGCTCAGTGGTTGAGCGTTGACCCATGTACCAAGAGGTCGCTGGTTCGATTCCCAGTCAGGACACATGCCTGGGTTGTGGGCCAAATCCCCAGTGGGGAGCATGCAGGAGGTGGCCGATTGATGTTCTCTCTCATCGATGTCTTTCCCTCTCTCTCTTCCCCTTCCTCGCTAAAAAATGTCAATAAAGAAAAGAAAAAAAAAAAAAGAATAACCATTTAGTCTGGCTGGTGCGGCTCAGTGGACTGAGTGTCGTCCCACGGAACGAGAGGTCCTGGTTCAATTCCCGGTCAGGGCACATGCCGGGGTTGTGGGCTGGATCCCCAGTGGGGGGCATGCAGGAGGCAGCCAACCGATGTTTCTCTCTCTCCCTTCCTCTCTCTCTAAAAAATCAATAAAAACATATTTAAAAAAAAAGAATAACTGCTTAATAGTTGATGGTTTAATAAAGATTCATTCAACAGATACTGAGTGTGTATTATGTGTAAGACATTGTTTCCAATTCATTAAACTATTATGTGTGCCCCTGTGCGAAATGTAGGATTTATAAAATTTAAAATATTAAGTAAAGTCTAATTATTTTCATGTACAAAATACTATAATGGGGTAGAGAGAAGATTAACTAAACATACAACTTGTAAAGTGACTTGCTGGTCTTTTATAAATTCTTGGTTGACCTTTCTAATACCTTCTACCTGGAACCCTGTGGCATGTATTCTGACAACTGATGTTATTGGTAATTTAGTGGCTTCATCTGGCTGTTAAACAAACGTGGATCAAGATGGGCCACCGAGTGGCTTATCTCAGAGCTGGGCAAAATAACCAATCTCCAACTCACCAGCTCCTCCTATTTTAATATGCTGATTCCCATGCGACCTAATGCCTTACACCATGGTACACAAATTGCTTATAGTACTCATTTGAGGATTCTGAGACAAAATGCTGGCTCAGCTTGAAAAGATTATAACCCTGGTGAACAAAGGGATAAAGGCAACAAGGGTGCATGTATTTTTAATTCCCAATCTATGCTGGTCAGCAAATACTTGGTTCTAACAGCCTTGTCAGGGATAACACCATGTGTTCATCCTAGAAAATCTGAGGTTAAGCGCAAGGAAGAGAGCAGAAAAGCATAAGGGCCCTGGCCAGGTAGCTCAGTTGGTTAGAGTGTCGTCCTGACAAGCCAAGATTGCGGGTTCGATCCTGGGTCAGGGCACTTACAAGAATCAACCAATGAATGTATAAATAAGTGGAATAACAAATCAATGTTTCTCATTTTCTCTCTCTCTCAAATTAATAAATTTTAAAAAAGAATAAGGAAAAAAATGAAAAGGTAAAAGAAGAAGTGGTCAGAGGCGCCACAAAGGAAAGAGAAGGTTGATGGCTCTACATTTTTCTCAATTCATTATGTTCCCACCTCTGTCTGGCCAATCTTCTCTCCACCATACCAAAGTTATACACCAGTGTTTTCATCACCAATTTACTCCCTTAAGGCCTCCTGATGATTTCTGGGTGGGCTTTCCACTGTCCATCCTGAAGGCCCAAGTCCTCTCTTCTTCCAGAGTCTTCATCCCCATGACATTGTTTTCCCAGAAGTTACTCTTTGTTCCTGTTCTTCCCAACCATTTTTCTGTTTTTAATTCCAAGAACATGAGATTTTCACCTTTCAAAAATCTTAGAGACAAGTTGAAACCCTTGTCTTGCCCAAATGGTCTGGAAATAACATACTGACAGGTACCACTTCTCACTTTATAAATATCCCCCCAAAACACTTAGCTATGAAAAAAAACACACAAAAAAACCCCACAAAGTTCAAGGTATTTATGAGACACTCCAAATTTCAGGAAAAACTTTTGCCTTTTGAAGTTGTTCACTGCTTTACTTTACCTGGTTTTCCTTCCTCCCCTTCAGCAGGCTTGCTTTTGGGAGGAGTTTCCCGGGTAGAATTCACAGTTCGACGAATCGGCATGGCGCTATCTTCTACCTTCTAAGAAAAGACACGGCATTAAAAAATTCTCTTTTCTCTCTTTCCAAAGGGGCCTAACTGGGTATCAGAAAACGGTGAATTCTAAGTCTACTCCAGAATCTGATGCAAATTACTTTTAACAAGTTTGTTTTTTTTTAAAAGTGCAATATAATTTTTAAGAAGTACTTTTCAAAATATGTTCTTCTATAAAAAATTTCAAAGGGAAACAAATAATTATACTTGATTTAGAATAAATATAGAAGGTTGGAAGTTTTCTCAGAAATTTGAGGGGGAAAGGGAGATGAAAAGAACTCTGCAGATTTTATTTTTTCAGATTCACAATACAGACTCCCCAAAGTAAGAGAAGGAACATGTACCAAGAAGGACCCAGTAGAGCCTGAAGTCAGGGACTGATCCAAGAGTGAGCTTCAAGAATATGTCAGCCCCTACCTCACCTAACTTGTCCGCGTGGATCAGCTGAGCTCCTACTATAAGTGGGAGTGCCTTAGGATGGACGAGTTCACCTTGAGACATATCAGTCGCCATTTAAAATAATTTCTAGGCCCGAGTACAGGTTACACTCTGAAGCCTCTGCTGTTAACCACAAGGATTTTTCCTAATGGTTTCAGTGTGGTGAAAAGTCAACCTAAAGCACAGAAAAAACCTGGTGTGAAGATTAACAGAAACAAAACTAAACTAAAACATCTAAATTTAATATACATGCAAAGGGAACAAAAATTTATCTGTAATACTTAAAGTTAATGATAGATGACTTGCTCAGTTATCACTCAGGAAGATAAAATCTGTCAAAATATAGACTGTAAAGCAGCGACTAATAAATGCACAAGCCACAGCAGCTATTGCACCTTCCACACGAACAAAGGCAACAAGGACAAGAAAGCTCATAAGGAACCAAGCACCACCCATCCTACTACCATCAGGAACTTAGAAAGGATAGAACAAGATTAAAGAACAGCTTAGTCAAACTTTATTCAAAGATCAGTTAACTAAAGAGGGAAGACTTTGTTGTTACTGTTCTCAAAAGGGTCAGTAAAATTACCTGTAACCTTAATTCCAACTTCATTAAAGAAGTAATACAAGGGGGGGAAAAACCTACTGAAGAATGTAACATACTAAAAGTCTCCAGACCCAGAGAAGTAAATTTAGACCATCACCTATGAAAACAGAAGTATGCTTTAAGACCTTATATGTCATATTTTTAATGTAAGCAAAACTATCAGGACATAATTAAATATTCAAAGATAAAAATCAAAGATAAAAACCACATGACTAAAATTTACCTGACCATTACCACCCTCTGCCCCCACCAAAATCTCATCTGGAACTCAATGACACTTTATAATCTGTCCACAAAATAAGAAAAGATCAGTTAAGTGTTTGGATCTCTGTGCTAATGAACATTAACATAGAGTTGGTAGACTAGTCTACTTTATGTTCTAACCCTGTCTAGAATTTAAGAGCTTTCAATATGTCAATAGTCCCAAGTTAAAACAACTGGGACAATTCCAAAACATCCAAGCATAGAGAATGCTTCCAGATTTACAGGGCAAATCTTTTTATGGGAAACACCAAGAGTAATACCAGACTTGTGAATTGTCAATCAGCTGCAAGGAAAGGAGCTGAAAGAATTCAAGATAGTATAATGAACTAAAACTTGTTTTCAAGAGTAAATTAGGAATATCAATGAATATTTAAAAATTATCAACTGTTACAAAAACTACTTAAAATGCTCATACAGAAATTTACTTCAAACAACCATAAAATACAGAAATAAAGATAGTTGTTTTCTGATCTGTGAAAAGAACACCAATTCAAGAGCATTATTTACGTTTCTAAAACCTAAGTCTATTTTGGAATAATTTCAATATATAGATCTGTTTATTCATCCACTAGCACTTAGGTAGTATTATATTTGCCTTGATAATGAATTTAAAAAACCTAAGCAAATCTGCTTTTTTATTATGTGAACACTATACAGAAGTAAAACATCACAATGAGGTTATTTTGGTACAGTGATATTGCTAATGCATTCATCTTTTTTAACTAGCTAGATTGAAAATACTACTGTGAAGTCAATAAAACCTTCAGGAGTCTGTTCATGGGGTATCTTTAAAAATATTTTACTTGTAAACAAAATACTGAAAAAAGTATCAAAACCTTTCCAGTCAACTCTACTCACTGATTACTAAAAATTAAAACAAACAGGTTAAAATAGGATGGGCGCACAGGAAGTTACCATTAATGCCAAAGTGATAAAACTAACTAAAATCAGAGCAACAACAGGTACATGGCCCATAAAGACATCAGACATCATTAACCTAGGGACAAGAATGAGAGTTTAAATTAGATAAGAGAAGAAGTATGCCCGGCCCTGGCCGGGTGGTTCAGTTGGTTGGGAGTGTCGTCCTGTACATCAAAGGGTTGTGGGTTTGATTCCCAGTCAGGGCACATACCTAGGTTGTGGGTTCTATCCCATCAGGGCACGTTTGGGGGGCAACCAATTGATGTTTCTCTCTCTTAAAATCAATAAAAACATATCCTTGGATGACGATTTAAAAAAAAAAAGTGCCCTGCTGGTGTGGCTCAATAGATTGAGTGATGTCCTATGCACTAAGAGGTCACTGGTTTGATTCTGGGTCAGGACACATGCCTGGGTTGCAGGCTCGATCCTCAGTAGGAGGCATGCAGGAGGCAGCCAATCTCATCAACATTTCTCTCTCTCTCTCCTTCTCCCTTCCTACCTAAAAATCAATAAAAGCTCAGTTGGTGTGGCTCAGGTGTTGAATATCAACCTATGCAACCAAGAGGTCGCTGGTTCAATTCCTGGTCAGGGCACATGCCTGGGTTGCTGGCTCAATCTTCAGTAGGGGGTGTGCAGAAGGCAGCCAAACGATGTTGAGGCTTCTCTCATTGATGTTTCTATCTCTCTCTCCCTCTCTCTAAAAAAATGAAAGCATTAAAAATAAATAATAATAATCAATATAAACATTTTTTAAAAATAAAATGTATGTTCTGTGCTTATTTCTGAGGTTATTCCAACCTTAGCGTGAGAAATAAGTTGGTTTGCCCTCCATCCCCATCCTGATATTCTTCTACTTAAAACCTCCCAATTACCACCCTCTCTTTCATTGCATTAATCTCACCTCCTACTGCTTTATGGATCACTCTGCTCTGTTGACCTCCAAAACACAGATCATCTTTTGGTCTTTGGACTGTTCTCTGTTCATCCCTGTATCAGTGTTTGCACTTGCTGTTCTCTTAAACTGGAACACTCTTTTCTTAGACGCTTCAATCAGGTTTCTACTCAATGTTATCCCCCATTAGAAAGGCCCCCCCATCTCTCTTATTTTTTCCAGGTTTCTTCATAGCAGTTAACATCACCTAAAATTCAATATGTCTGTTTACTTGTTTAGTATGTGTCTCTCCTCATGGAATGTAAGCACTACAAGGGCTAGGACTTAAATTCACCACTGTATTCCGAGTACCTAAAGTGTCCAAACATAGTGGGTGCTGGATAAATATTGGAGGAAAAGTTGAATGAACAATGATATCTGATAGTGCTTATTACTATAGTCAATATATGTGAAGAACATTTAAATTATTTAAGATAAATATTAAGAAATGTTTGCCTCAGCTCTGACTTTTCTTTGTAAAGGTCATGGAATTTAAAGCTTCAGTCTATAGTACTTCATCATAGGTTGCTTAATGAATTTTTTAATAAGTTCACTGTTCATTATAGAGCTAACAAAACTATATGAATGGTTAATTCACTCTGCCCTAACATTATCGTGTACCTATTAATTTAACTTTTGTTGCAGCACTTTTGAGTGATCAGAATTCTAGGCTGCCTCATTTGTTCTCTGCCAGAGAGCTTATCTAGCTGGTTCACTGCTGCATATTTGGTGCCTAAGAACATACCAGGCATAGAATGTTAGAAAAGTATTTGTTCCCGGACGGTGTGGCTCAGTGGTTGAGCACTGACCCATGCACCAAGAGGTCACTGGTTCGCTTTCCAGTTAGGGCACATTCCCTGGTTGTGGGTCAAATCCCCAGTGGGGGGCATGCAGGAGGCGGCCAATCAATGTTCTCTCTCATCGATGTTTCTATCTTTCACCCTCTCCCTTCCTCTCTCTCTAAAATCAATAAGGAAAAAAAAATTTTTTTTAAAGAAAAGTATTTGTTGAATGAAAGAATAGATGAAACTTACTAAAGTTTTCACCTGGGTTCCTATACGTGTCAAAAACAATCTGAGTTTATGTGTGGTTTACATGGTCCTCCCGTGGTCATCAATCTGTTTTTGTTTTTTAATGTTAAATTAACAACAAAGATTTGCCTTTGTTAAGGGAAATGTAAACTGTTTTAATGCAGGCAATAAAGAAAAAGTTGTAAAAGTAAAAAGTCCAGAATTTCAGAGTTTTAGATTACTTTCTCTACATTAAGAGAAAGCAACAAATAAATTTGTTGTACATTTCAGTTTATTGATATCCTTGAAAATACCCATTTTAGGGAAAGTACTATTATTTTATATTTTACCATAAAAAGTATGCAATACAGTATGTTATCAGCTATGCAATAAGTAGATCAAATTGTTTCCATCTCAAATCTTTCACTATATTCAGACTCAATGGATTAATGTCACAAAAAGCATGCCTGTAATTAACTGGACTGCTGGCAACTTTTTTTTCACTTTCACAGTTCCATAAATCAGTATGTACTTAGTGTCTATCTTGGGAACAGATGCTATGGATACTACATGGCCCTTCCTCAAAAGATAATCACAATCTAACTGGCTCAACAGTTAGAATTTTCATCTTCATAGGAAGAGTTCTGGACACTTCCTCCACAAACTTCCCACCCTCAATCCTCTAAGTTAAGCTTAAAAACAAAGCCAAAGAACCCTTTATAATGCTACGTCTACTTTGAAACAAAGTACACTAAACTTTTGAAAGGAGCAATAAAAATTTAAAAGCTCATCATTTTATACCTATGCCAGATTAAACAAAATTAGAGTATCTCCCAAAACAAAACAAATTACTTCTCTAACTTCAGTCTTGGACAAGACAGCTTGACCGACCACAGGCCCCAGGCTAATTCCCACATGTATTTCTAACTGCACTCTCACTTTTCAACGTAGTGAAAAAATCAGGATGCGTAATAAACAGAGGGATTTAGACGAGGAAGGGGCAGTCTCGTTCACCTTGTCCAGTTCTCAGTGCTGGAGCAAATACTCCCTCGACAAGGCTGCGACTCGTCCTCGGTGGCAGACGGTGCTCGGTTAGGTACCAGGACTCGGACGGGGGCTCTCACTTCACCACGCCTGCCTCACCTTCACAAACGCTCACATTCATTCACAAGACCCACTTTCTTAGTTACAGCCGCACCGTCTAAGGAGCGAGTAACAAGCTCCAGGAATGCCATATGGCAAAACGAAAGCGTAGGCCCGCGTCGCGGCGGCAGCGGCGCCAGCAGCTCTGCGACACTCGCTCAGACCGCAGACACCAACACGGAGGAAAGGACAGCAGACAAAGAGGCAGGGAGCGGCCGGTGCGGTGCACGAGCAGAAGGCGGGGGGGAGAGCGGAGCCAAGATGAAGGCAGCGAGGCAGGTGACGGGAGGGTTCAGCGGCGGCGGACACCGAGGGGCAGCGGGGGCGGCGGCAGCTCCGGGCTCGCGCTCGGGGTTGCACGCGGCCGAGGCCGACACCACCAGCCGGCAGCGCCCGCCCGCGCGACGCAAGAAGCCGAGGACCGCGAGCACCTGCGGTCCGCACACTCACCACAGGGAGCTCCGTAATGGCGGCGGCAGAGGCGAAGAACCCGGGAGGCGGGCCCGCCGCAGCCAGTCACTGCCACCGGCATCTTTCGAACCGGCTACGAAAACCGCTGAGGGAGTGGGCGGTGAGGGGGAGGGCGGGGCGGTGCGCGAGGCCCGAGTGGGGCCTCGGAGCATGCGCAACACCCTCAGCAAATAGGAGCGCGGTGGGCGGACACTGGCGCAGGCGCGCTGGGACGCAAGGCCCTGGACCAGGGAAGCGCTCTCCCCACCTCCCCCCACCACTACCCCGGTCCAAACAAAACAAGGGCGGGAGCGCGCGCCAGAGGGCCCCGGAGTAAGCGTCAACGAGAGGGGCAGGGGGCTAGGACGCCGGGGGGAGGGGAAGGAGGGGCGGAGCGGTCGGGGAAGGCAGACAAAAGGCGCCACCTCCGGGGACCCGAGCGCCCCGCCCCCTTTTCTCGGGAAGCGGCGTCGGCGCCCCGAGCGAGCGGCCTCCGCCACTCGCCTTCGGGGGTCTAGCGAGCCCGCGCCCGCTCCCCGCCCGCCTGTTCCGTCCTCTGTTACCTCTGTGCTTCCCCCTTCCTGGTGCCCGCGTCGCGCAAGGCCTCTCGGCGCCACTCCCGCTGCCACTCGTCGCCTTCGCTGCTGCTGTCCTCCAGGCCCAGCCGCCGAGCTCTGCCGCCCCGCCCCCCTGCCCGCGGCCCCGCGCGCGCGCTCCCGCGTCGGCCCCGCCCCCCCGCGCACCGGCGGCCGCGGCCTCAGCCCGCGGGAGGGAAGGGAGCGCGGACACGTTCCTCCCCGACTCAGCGCGCGTGGGCGCGAGAGGGCGCTCGGGGACCCGAGGCTGCGCGCACGGGGGCTGTGCGTCCGCGCACATTTCAGCGGGCACTGCCCTGGTGGCGCCAGTTAACTTGGGCGGTGCGGTGTCGTTTTGCTCGGAAGGGCACTCTTCACTCCTTACCCGTTCCTTGCCCTCTAGTTCAGTCCCTGGTCTTAACTGGGTTTCCACTTGGGCGATCCATCTGCCTTTGGAGGGGTGGGCCTTTCCCGCTTCTCTGTTTAGCCACAGCACAAGCACAAACTGCAGTACCCAATTTTGAAGACCGTGGAAGAAACGGAAAACCGGATAGCGGAGAATTCAGTACCTCACATTCGTTCCCATTAAGTATGCAGACAGTACGGACAGAGTGATGACTCAGGAAAAGAACTGGAAAAGTTGCTTTTCTAATCTATGGAGTGTTATTCCTTGACTCCCTAATCAGCATACACAAGGAGAGGTCTCAAAAAGGAAACCCCGGGATTAGAAAAGCAGGAGTTTACTTGGAATTATCATATTAGGTTGGTGTCCGCGTACGTAGGCAATGTACATACTGTTGAAAATGTAGCTTTTCAAAGCCAGTTTGGAAAATTTCGATGTATTTAAAATAAATTTTTTTGTAGGAGGGGTTGCTGGTAATGAATACAGGGAAATAATAAACACTAGAATTGCCCCAAAGCTCACAGTAGTGTGACCAACACTCACATGCATGTGCAAATCATTCTAAAGATTCATCGTAAAATCGTTTAAGCACTTGCTAGCCCACTCCTCAGTCTCTCTCTTAGCTTTTGCACACCGCCAGCTTTCCCAGCCATAGCTATCCACTCCATCAGACCCAAATTTGGATGTTTCACCACCACCACCACTGCTCACTTCCTTGTACTTGATCAACATTCCTATCCTTTGTCTCCCTTAAAAAAAAAAAAGAGTATGTGTTTTATTGATTTTAGAGAGAAGGGAGAGGGAGAGAAAGAAACATCAGATGAGAGAGAAACAAACATCAATCAGCTGCCTCCTGCACGCCTCCCACTGGGGACCAGCCCAGACGGGGAATCAAACTGGCGACCTCTTGATGCACAGTCTCCGCTCAACCACTGAGCCACACCAACGGGGCCTTTGTCTCCCTTTTTTTAAAGACCTGTTTTCATTTTTATGTATTCGTATGCTTAAAACTGCCAATATTTCTTTTTCCCTTAAATGGCTTTAGCCCCATCTCTGGTGTGGCTCATTGGATTGAGCATTGTCCCATGGACTGAGAGGTCCCCATTGGATTCCCTGTCAGGGCACATGCCTGAGTTGCCAGCTCCATCCCCAGCAGGAGACGTGCAGGAGGCAGCCAATGGATGTTTCTCTCTCTCACATTAATGTTTCTATCTCTTGCTTCCTCCCTCTATAAAAAATCAATAAAAACATATTTAAAAAATTAAAACAGTAAAAAAAAGATGTTTCTTAAAAAAAAAAAAAAAGTCAATAAAAACATTAAACCCTGGCCAGTTTAGCTCAGCAGTTAGAATGTTGGCCTGCTGACCAGAGTCCGGGGTTCAGTTCTGGTCAAGGGCACCTACCTCAGTTGTGGCTCGGTCCCTGGCCCTGGTTGGGATGGTGTGGGAGGCAGCCAGTCGATGTGTCTCTCTCACATCAGTGTTTCTCTCTCTCTCCCTTCCTCCCACTCTGTCTGAAAATAAATGGAAAAAAGTATCCCCAGGTGAGGATTAAAAAAAACAAAAAAACCATATTAATCCTGGCCGGTGGTCCCATGGACTGAGAGGTCCGAGTTTGATTCCCCATCAGGGCACATGCCTGGGGTTTCGGGCTTGTTCCCCAGTAGGGGGTGTGCAAGAGGCAGCCAAAAGATATTTTTCACATCGATGTTTCTATCTCTCCCTTCCTCTCTCTCTAAAAACTCAATAAACACATATTTAAAAAAAAAAAAAAAGAAAGAAAGAAACTACCCAACTAGCCATGGCTGGTGTGGCTCAGTTTGAGCGCCATCCAGTTGCTGGTTTGATTCCCAGTCAGGGCACATGCCCTGGTTTGGGCTCCATCCCTAGTAGGGGGCGTGGTGTGCAGGAGGCAGCAGATGGGTGTTTCTCCCTCTCTAAAAAATCAGTTAAAAAATATTTTAAAAAAGAAAATACCCTACTGGATTTCTCCTGCTCTGCAGATTTTTGCTTACACACACACACACACAATTTATTTTCTTGTTCATCACATGTACACACAACAAAGGAAACCCTTAAAATTCTTCAACATTATGTGTGATGTATGCACACACATGCAACCATGCACTAAGGCTTACCGCTTGCTGAAGTCTGAAGCTGTAAATTTTCTTTTAAAGGGGCTTGAGCCCTGGCCAGTTTGGCTCAGCGGTTAGAGCATTGGCCTGCAGACCAGAGAGTCCAGGGTTCGGTTCCCACTAAGGGCGTATACCTCAGTTGCGTTTCGGCCCCGTGCGGGTGGCAACCAGTCGATGTATCTCTCTCTCTCTTTTTTTTTTTTTTTTAATTTTTTTTCTTTATTGATTTTAGAGAGGGAGGGCGAGGGAGAGAGAGAAACATCCATGAGAACATCGATTGGCCGCCTCCTGCATGCCCCCTACTGGGGATTTGGCCCACAACCTGGGCATGTGCCCTAACTGGGAATCAAACCAGAGTGACCTCTTGGTTCATGGGTCAATGCTCAACCACTGAGCCACACCAGCCAGGCTGAGGTTATGGTTTTATAGTTTATCTCATTTGGCTTTCTTTGAGCTTTACTAATAAAAATAGTAAAGGCTGTTTGACCTTCTGCACTGAAGAGGACATGCACCCTGACAAGTTTAGGATCTGCTCAGCTCTTATCCAGTGTATGGAGGTTACCATCAGAGCACCAGTAAAAAGACTCTCTTGCTCAGAGACCAAAAAAAATTTTTAAAAGTCCCTGAAGTTCTACCAGAGATTCATTCCTTTGGTTTAAGCTTTGCTCTCTTCTGTAGCAGTTTGAAAGTGCTAATACCAAGGAGAGCTAACATACAAGCCTCAAACTGATCACAGAGAATGCATTGTTTTAACCTTGAGACTTGAGAATCTAAGGCTTTCCATTCTAAAGTCAGGAATCAGAGTAAGAATTCTGGGTGTCTGACTAGAGACGTTGCTAGGAGAGAACAGGAGTACATGACATCACAGTTCTGCCCAGGACCACCCAGCTTACAGGAGTGACTTGGGACTCCCAGAATATTGAGGAAATGAAGGGTTTGTGAACTAGAAAACCAAGTGTTAAGAAGTCCCCATAAACGAACTGCATTATCTCTAGTTTTTAACAAAAACACCCCCTTTCAGAAGCCTAATCCCTGTTGAAGCTTTAGTATACAGCAAGCTTTGCAGACTTCATGGCCTGTTGTCAATAGATTTTTGTTGTTGTTGTTGCTAGTCCTCAAATTTAATGCTAAGTGATACTTTTTTCTTATCCTCACCCAAGGACATTTTTGCATTTATCTTGAGATAAGAGTGGGAGGGAGAGAGGGAGGAAGAGAGAGAAACATGGATGTGAAAGACACACATCGAGTGGTTGCCACCCACACAACCCCAACAGGGGCTGGGGACAAACTGCAACCGAGGTACGTGCCCTTAGCGGGAAGGACCGATGCTCTGGTCTTGTTTTGTACAGAAAAGCAAAATATGTAACTTTGGAATTTTAGGCTTAAGGAGAGAGGAAATTGAAGCAATTGCAGATCCCAAGAGTGCTCCAGACCAAAGCTATGACACTGCAGTCAGAGGGTTGAGTACTGAAAGATTTATCTACTCACATCCCACCACATGTTAACAAGGAAAGGTTTGAAGAATAATTCTTGATGGCCTGGTGAGGAGAGGAGGTTTCTGTAGCTAGCAAAGCTGATCTTTATTCTTCCCACGAATCCAGGCTGTAGCTTGTGATTTCATGCCGAAGGAACCCAAAGCCAAGCCAGGGTTTGGATCCCTTAAGAATGTATGGTCCTGGCAGGGTTAGGGGTTCACTTGACTTTTCTGGTTTCCAGCCAGAAAGATGGGAAACAGCTCTCAATGTAGCTGTAGCTTGGGAAAGGATGGCAAGAGAATGAGCAATTTACACTATCAGGCAAAAAAATGGAGGCTGATGGAAAGATTTAATATTACTCTTCCACCATCATCTCCTTAATGGTTTTCTCTTGTGTGTTACCAAGACCCTGGGGTTCAGAGATAAGCAACATCCCTGGATTCTCCTCTGCCAATGTTACACTTTCCTATGCTCAGTGGTGGCAATAACTTTTACTCCATTCAGCTGAGCAGTCATGGAACTATAAAACTTTTTTCTAAATTCTGAAAAATTCTGAATCTGAAACATGTCTGGTCCCAGTGGTTTTGGATAAAGGATCGTGGACCAGTATATAAAAGCCAAATACGTTTTATAAAATAACATTTACCCTCATATGTTCTGTTTTTTGAAAATGCTGGTTGCAGTCCATTAATGTTGCCATTCACAGTCATTAGCCCTTTGGTGTACCACTGGCGCCAACATTTCTAGCTACTTGAGGGGGTCTGAAAAATGTTAGTGCCAAGAGTTTACTATCATTTTGAGGATAGTAAAGGACAACAGTTGCCCTTTAGTTTGAAGCATCTGATATATTGGATGGAGTTACAATTCAGCCCAAGGGAACAAAAACATTTGGGAATGTTATTACAGGTGCCTTTCAGAGGGGAATAGAATTTAGAACCAAGGTAACTAAGGCACAGAATTTACCGTCAAGCCTGTTTTCATGTCAGGTTCTGTAAATTTTATGTGTTGAACCATCTTTTCCTTTTTTAAACACCAGAGGTGAGACAACTGCATTTTACTTAAAAACATTTTTTTTTTTTTTAAACTGGGCAGTTTATTCTGCATATTTCTGGTCTCACCCCAGACCTAATCCATTGAATTGAAATCTTAGGGGCTGGAGTCTAGGAATCTGTATTTTTAATAAGCAGCACAAAAGGTTCTGTACCCTCAATTATGATCAACAGAACGAAGGAATTATTTTAACAACACTCACAAGGATGGAGTAGACTTGAAGACAATTGCATTTTAGACAGACCAAAAACTATTTGCTGGATTACTAAAAAGCAAAACATACCCAGTTTTGTCTTGACTGTGTAATATGAAGAAAATCTGTCAATACTACTGTTCTCCTTTCACTCTTACTTTGTGCCTTTAAGGGCAAATTTTATTTGCAGGAAGATGCCTGTAGGACAACCAGGCCTGTGATGGTGGCAGAGATGAGTGAGGGTCAGATCAATGACACCTAGGGTGACTGACTGTCCTGGTTTACTTAATGCAGGGAGGTTGAGAGTTGGTGGGAGGTAGGACTTTCTGTTTTTAAATCAGGAAAGTCCCAGCAAAATGAGTTGATCATCGTAAAACATCCTTCCTTTGTGGTTATGGGGAAGTTTGAGAAAATGTCTAAAAAGTTTAAAGAGGAAGACCCCTCCACACCCCAATAAAACCCAGTAATTTAAAGGAAACCATGAGACAAATCTGTGACTGGAAACAAGACAGATTTTTAAAAATCTAAATTATAACATTGAATTCATTTGTTAAAAAAAAGAAAATAAAGTTCAAAAAAGATGATGAAATCCTTTTCTTTACAAAAAAAAGTGAAACTGAATGGTGATGAGGAAATGGAATCTTTTCAAAAAAGGAAAACCAGAAGACACTGGCTTTGAGTATTCTTTAAAAAAATTTTTTTTTTAATTTTGAGAGAGAGAAGAAGTGAGAGGGGGAGCACCCCCCCTACTGGGGATCAAATGCAATCTGGGCATTGAACCCACAAACTTTTTGGTGCACAGGATAATGCCCAACTGAGCCACACTGGCCAGGGCAGGCTTTGAGTAATCTTTTTTTTTTTTATCCTCAGCCGAGGACATTTTTCCATTTTTGTTCAGATAGAGTGAGAGGGAGAGAGAGGAAGAGAGAGAGAGAAACATCGACGTGAAAGGGACACATCGAGTGGCTGCCTCCCGCACAACCAACCAGGGCGGGACAAATTGCAACTGAGGTACGTACCCCTAGCGGGAACCGAACCCAGGTCTCTCTGGACCGCAGGCCGACGCTCTAACCGCTGAGCCAAACCGGCCAGGGCGGCTTTGAGTAATCTTAAACTACTTGCAGCAAGGCTGGAAAAGTTTCAACCCAAAGTCTAGAAAGAGTAGCACAGTTCTTGAGAACTATACATATCAAGACACAAGATTGTTAGTTCAACTTTTAAAATTCACATTTTATCAGTGATGCCCTTGCTCTTCCCAACAGATCAAACATTTTGACTAAAAATGCCCTATAAATTTCAAATTTAACATAATTTTTGTTCTCTACTTTACATTCTATTTGGTTGAGCCTATACTTAAGAAAACAACTGAGCCCTGGCGGGTGTGGCTCACTTGGTTGGGCGTCATCCTGTGCACCAAAAGGTCGCTGGTTCGATTCCCGGTCAGGACACATGCCCAGGTTGTGGGCCAAATCCCCAGTGGGGGGCATGCAGGAGGCGGCCAATGTTCTCTCTCATCGATGTTTCTATCTCTCTCTCCCTCTCCCTTCCTCTCTCTCTAAAATCAATAAAGGGAAAAAAAAATTAAAAAAAAAAAGAGAATATTGGGCACAAGCAGGCCAAGCCCCAGGTATTGCAGGCGGGGTGCTGGGTGCTTTACCTGATCTCCTTTAATTAATTCTCACAACAACCCTATGAGGTGGATGGTGTTATCCTTATTTTATAGATGAGGAAACTAAGGTGTAAATAACCGAAGCAGGGTTATAGTAAAGCCGCTGTTTTTCCAATTCCAATTCCAATGCCCTAAAGTATATTCACTATGGCAAGAGAAGATATTGTTTGGAAATCACTGCCTTCCACAAACCAAGTGCCAGTCTCACCCCTGACACTTGCTAGGTACATAATTTCGGTGGCTCACAGTTCCCTACCTGTTGAAAGGAAAAAGGACCGCCTGGTATATATCACAGAGCTGGTATGAAGGCTGAGCTAGATAGCACCTGGCAATGCTTGGCAAACTGCAGCTTTCAAAGTGTTTTAGCATATATTCTCTCACTGATACTGGGACTACATCCTACAGCAAGAGCTTATTGTTTTGCATTACAGATGTTAAAACAAAACCCTAAACGTTTTAAAAACACTACCTGTTTTTAGTTAGCTTTTGGTGAAGAACTTTATAAATGGTGGTGGGTATGTTAAGTACTCCTAGGCAGTGGTTCTCTAACTTCAATGTGCCTAAGGATCACTTGAAGAGCTTGTAAAAATGTTTCTTGGGCTCCTTCAGATTCTGATTTAGTAGGTTTGAGTGCCTGAATTTGTTTTTCTAATCAGCTCACGGGTGATACTGATGCCACTGGTCTAAAGCCCATAGTTTGACCCTCACCTTAGATATAAATGTTAACTGTTCATTCCAAACAGGCTAATTATTCCAATGCACTAACTATGTGGCTAAACTTGGGGACTAGAAATAACTAAAACTATTCCCATCTTTTTGCTGAGAACTAATTTAAGAAAATACCAACTTAGGTTGGTTTCTAGTGAATTCTACTAAATTGAGTATAAGGCAACTTTCATCAAGTTCTTTTCACTCATTTGTCCGGAAGAGGTTTATCTGGATTAATTTGTCATAGGGCATGTTTAAGTTCCACTTTTGTATGGGAGAATGAACTCTCACCACAGTCTGTCATCCTTTGTTCATTCTTCAAACACACCATGCACTCCCCTACCATAGGGCCTTTGCACTCATACAGCCTTCTGTTTAAATCTAGTCCCTGAACTATTTCTTTATATTGCTCAGTGTAAAATTCTCTTGCTGAAGAAAGCATTTCCTAATCCCCCAGTTTACAGTGTCCTCATTATATGCTCTCATAGCATTGTATTTTCAAAACATGTGCCGTATTTGTGCATCCAACACCTTGCAGTTAAAAAATTTGAAAATTGCCCTGGCCGGTTTGGCTCAGCGGTTAGAGCGTCAGCCCTCGGACCAGAAAGTCCTGGGTTCGGTTTCCCCTAAGGGCATGTACCTCGGTTGCAGTTTGTCCCCGGCCCCGATTAGGGTTGTGTGGGTGGCGGCCACTCGATGTGTCTCTCTCACATCGATGTTTCTCTCTCTCTTCTCTCTCTCTCCCTCCTGCTCTATCTGAAGATAAATGCAAAAGTGTCCTCCTCAGGTGAGGATAAAAAAAAAAATTTGAAAATAGAAATTGTTTGGTAAACTGTTAGGTAAATCAGGTTATTGTCACTATTTTACAGGTCTCAACCCTGGCTCAAATTAGGATCACCTAGAGAACAACAACAACAAAAAAGCCAAGCTTCATCTTGTGATTATGAAATAACTGGTTTGGGGTAGGGTCCTAGGTTTTGAATTTTTAAAAACTCTCAGGTGAGCCCTGGCCGGTTTGGCTCAGCGGTTAGAGCGTCGGCCTGTGGACCGGAGAGTCCTGAGTTCGGTTCCCACTAAGGGCACGTGCCTTGGTTGTGGTTTGTCCCTGACCCAGGGCTGTGTGGGTGGCAACCACTCGATGTGTCTCTCTCATGTCGATGTTTCTCTCTCTCTTCCTCCCTCTCCCCTTCCCGCTCTATCTGAAGATGAATGCAAAAGTGTCCTCGGGTGAGGATGAAAATAAATAAATAAATAAATAAATAAAATAATAAATAAATAAATACTCTCAGGTGATTCTAACATGCAGCAGTGCTGAGCACTATTATTCTATGTTCTAAAAAGCAGTTAAGGTAGGATAGTTATTTGAGCTTTGGCAATGATAGTTTCCTAGGACTCCAGGCCAGAAGGCATATTTACCAACAATAGGTAAAAATGTCAGAAGAGTGAGAAAGGAAATCACTGGTCGTACAAGTTCAACTGCTGGGTGCTTGTTTTGAAAATCTTGATATTCTTACTTCTTTGAAAGTTTAATATCCTGTTATCACCAAGACTTACTCCCCTTTGTTAAGCTTGGCAAGCAGCATTTAAAGTGATCCCGAAGCCCTGGCCGGTTTGGCTCAGCGGTTAGAGCGTTGGCCCGCAGACCAGAGTCCCGGGTTCGGTTCCCGCTAAGGGCACGTACCTTGGTTGCAGTATGTCCCTGACCCCGGTTGGGGTCGTGTCGGTGGCGACCACTTGATGCGTCTCTCTCACATCGATGTTTCTCTCTCTCTCTTCCTCCCTCTCTCCCTCCCGCTCTATCTGAAGATGAATACAAAAAAAAAAAAAAAAAAAAGTCCTCGGGTGAGGATAAAATAAACTGATCCTGAAGCTCGTATGTCACAAACGAACCCTTTTAAGAGAGGATGGGGAGGTCCGTATGAGTGAGAATGGTCCAATGACCACTCAACGGTAGTGTCAACATTAGAACACAAATCTCCCTACTCCAGTCAAGATCTCTTTTCCACTACAGCATACAGTCTTCCTGGATGAACCCTTTGCTCTCCACTCAGGTAATGATGTTTTCCCCAGCTGGTTCCTCTGATGGCCCCTTCACCTCAAAGCACTACTTCAGCTGCGTCTCACAAGTTTTGATATTCAGTCCTCCATTGTTAGCTAACTTCTGATACTTTCACAGACTCTGAATATTGTCAGCTACAGGAAAGTGAAAACAAATCGTCATAATAAGAGAGGGAACAGTTCCCAATTGTTAATAGGATGAACAAAAGCATGACTGGAACATCTTTATGGTTAAGTGTTTTGGGTACCACAGCTATAATAAATGAAGCATAAGCCCCCTGGCAGTGGGCAAGGAGACACGTGATTGGTGGTGTTACTCTTATATCACTCAGGGGCTAAGCAGATGTCCAGTCCTTAGTTCATCCTAGCTTGATGCCTGTGTTGGTGGCCAGAGCTGTTACATGCCTGAAGCCATTAAAAACAAAAAAAGAAGCAGCAGTGTATTTTCTAAAAGTCAGTGTTCCTGTGAAAGTGGCTTACTCACCTTCAGTTAAGAATTAGAGTTTAAAATGCTGGCAGACCTAGAAGCAGAGACACCCAGTAGTAATGAGTTCATCCAGTGCTCAGATCTTGGTTTCTAAATACCACTCCTCTAAAAACAAACAAACAAACAAACAAACAAACAAAAAAACATGGCTTCTTGAAAAAAAAATTTTTAAAAAGGCTGATTCTAGGGTGAGGGCAGTGAAAATACAAAACATGCCTGTGGTATCTTGTAATAATATCACAGAGTGATATAAAATGACAAGGATGTGGGAAAGTCAAAGGGACACTCGAGTCAACTTGAAAGAGCTCCCAAGGCCAAAGCTGGAACAATCCGAGCAACAAAATAATGTGGTATTGGGTTATAACTCAAAGTATAAATAAATATGCAAGTGTGTGATGATATATATAAACTCTACTTTTATATATATCACATATACACACATATATGACTGAATAAACAAACAAACAGAAAAGACAAATCTTCCTTGCAAGAGAATTCCAGATAATTTAAGTACAGTAGACCACCCCCCTTATCTGTGGTTTCAGTTACCCACGGTCAACCATGGTCCAGAAATATTAAATGGAAAATTCCAAAAATAAATAATTCATGTTTTAAATTTCACGCTGTTCTGAGTAGCATGATAAATCTCAGTCCTACTCCATCCCGCCAGGACGTGAATCATCCCTTTGTCTAGCATCTCCCTTCTGTCCATACCACCTACTTGTTAGTCACTTAGTAGCTGTCTCTGTTATCAGATCAACTGCCACAGTGCTTGTGCTCAAGTAGTCTTTATTTTACTTAATAATGACACCAAAGTGCAACAGTAGGGATGCTGGCAATTCAGATATGCCCAAGAGAAGCCTTTGTAAAGTGCTTACTTTAAGTAAAAAGGTGAAAGTTTTCAACTTAGTAAGAAAAAAAAATCATATGCTGAGGTTGCTAAGATCTACAGTAAGAACTAATCTGTGAAATTGTGAAGAAGGAAAAAAATTCATGATACTTTTGCTGTTGCACCTCGAACTGCAAAAGTTATGGCCACAATGCATGGTAAGTGCTTGGGTGAGATGGAAAAGGCATTACATTTGAGTGGAAGACATGAACAGAAAACGTGTTCTGAAAGCAACGTGTTGCATCAGAAAGCATTAGGCCTGTAGGATTTCGGCAAGGGCTCCTCTGAAACAAGCGACCACACATAACTTTTATTACAGCATATTGTTACAACTGTTCTATTTTATTATTAGTTACTGATGTTAATCTCTTATTGTTTCTAATTTATAAGTTAAATTTTATCACAGGTATGTATGTGTAGGAAAAACACTAGTGTATAGGGAGTTCAGTACTACCCTTGGTTTCAGGCACCTGGAACATATCCCCACAGATAATGAGGGACTACTGTATATTCTCCCCACTCCAGGAAGAAAGTGGAGCTTAATTCTCTCCTCTTCTCCTACCTTCTGCCCCCAAGGTGGGCTGGGCTTAGTGACTAGATTCTAAATAGCTTAGAGTAAGAAAGGGGGGAAAGTAACTTTAGAGTTGGAGACCAGATTAACCATATAGTCAAGGTTAAACATCACCAATGATGTCATGGGGGTATCATGTACCTCCTGATATGATGAGATGGGAAGGGCACTTCACTTACATGGTATTTCTACCCCAACCCCATAACCCTAGTCTAATCATGAGAAAACACCAGACAAACCCAAAATGAGAGACATTATACAAAATACCCAACCTGCAGGACTCCTCAAAACTGTCAAGGTCATGACAAACAAGAAAATATTAAAAGGCCAGAGGACACTAAGGAAACATGATAACTAAATGCAATGTGGTATCCTAGATTGCATCCTGGACCAAAAAGAGGACATCTGTGAATCCCAAGTAAAGTCTGGAGATAATAGTAACATACCCATGCTGGTTTCTTAGTTTTGACAAATGACCTATGGTAATGTAAGATGTTAATAATAGGGGGGCCCTGGCCGGTGTGGCTCAGTTGGTTGGGCATCATTCCATGTACTGGGAGGTTGCCAGTTCAATTCCTAGTCAGGACACATGCCTGGGTTTAGGGCTGAATCCCCAGTGGGGGGCCTGCAGGAAGCAGCTGATCAATGTTTCTCTCTCATCAATGTTTCTCTCTCCTCCCTTCATCTATCTCTAAAATCAATAAAAACATATTTAAAAATAAAAAATAACAGGGGGAACTTGGAAAGGTATATATGAAACCCTGTATTTTTCTCTGAAATTTTCCTCTAAATCTAAAATTATAGTATTTCAAAAGGAAACATTTATTTAAAAACATTTGGCATACAATACTCTAACTTGTTTCATATATATATATATATATATATATATATATATATATATATAATTTCATGATTTGGTAATACATTGTCCTTTTTTTGGTAGTCCTAACACTAATAGATTATCAATTTCCCCTCTGGGGGACACATGTGATATCTGAAGCTAGCACACAGAGTATCCCTCCCTAAACTACTGGAGGATATGGAGACCTACAGCTTAAGCTTGTTGAATAGGAAAGGTGATCTTCTTTGCAAGACTAGTGCACTGGGACTAACTAGTGGTAGAGGTTCTTCTCAAGGCATTTTAAATTTGATTTGGGCATTTTATTCTTTTTCTTTTTCTTTTTTTTTTATCTTCACCTGAGGACATTTTTGCATTTATCTTCAAACAGAGCGGGAGGGAGAGAGGGAGAAAGAGAAAAAGAGAAACATTTATGTGAGAGAGACACATCAACTGGTTGCCACCCACACGACCCCAACCAGGGCCGGGGACAAACTGCAACCGAGGTACGCGCCCTTAGCGGGAACCGAACCCGGGATTCTCTGGTCCGCGGGCCGATGCTCCAACCGCTAAGCCAAACCGGCCAGGGCAGGGCATTTTATTCTTTACTGTGCAATTTTACTCTCTACTCAATAAATGGTCACCATGTCCCAATGTGCCTCAATGAAAAAGACAAATAAAACCTCACACTCCAAGTCAAACTACATCTTACCTTTTCTAAGGTACACTGTAGTGGCCTCTAATTCATGCAGGAATACTAATCCCAAGGGATACTACTCAAGTAGCAATAAATGAGAGGCCAAAATGACCAGACCCTAGTTACCAGTGCTAGGGTGGCAGACATCCTAGGTCATATACATCAAGTCCATGGAGTAACAACAACAAAAAAAGAATTCTCAAGAACCTGTTCAGAATTAGCTGATGGTTCTAAACATATTGCCATTATATCAAAAGAAGTTACACTTTGCCCAGCCGGTGTGGCTCAGTGGATTGTGTGTTGTCCCATGAACTGAGAGGTCCTCAGTTCGATTCCCGATCAGGGCAAATGCCCAGGAAGCAGCCAATCGATGTTTCTCTCTCTCTCCCTTCCTTATTCTCTAAAAAAAAAATCAATAAAAATTAAAAAAACAAACAAACAAAAAAACCCCCTACATCACTTAGGAGATTCCTGGATTATAACCCTCTGGCACTTTGATTCAGGCAGCTGTTCAAACTCAGTATATATCAGAGAATCAGGTTGCTTCTTCCAACTGAGGAATCCCAGGAACAGCACGACGCCAGACCCCCAAATAGCTTTTCAGGTCCCCTCCTTTATGATAGATGCTGTCACAAGACTTTCCATGCTTGGTTCTTTGAGAACAGCTTTTCTGTGACTGTGGAATGGGCTCTGTGGGCTCATGTAGTGGGAATCCTATATTGTGTTCAACTATATTCTGAAGAAAACTTATTGCTATGGAAAATTTTGTTCTTGTGTTTCACAAATCTTGCCAAGTCTCTTAATGTGAATATTTCTTCAGAGATGAAAGCCAGAAGAACTCTTTGGTTATCCAGATACAAAATACAAAGACTGTTTATTTGGGAGAAGCCTGTCTTTCTTCATAAGTACATTTTATAGAATGATGGCCTATAACCAATTGAAACGGAAAACCATCTACAGAGACTACAGTTTCATGAAAGACGACAAAAAACAAACAAAATCTGTAGGAGAAAGAGAGGCCCAAACCACAGTTGGTTTTATACTCACCAGAATGAGTGGCTTCAGTGAAGATGAAGTTGGGGAACAATATGATTTTCACACATGGTATTGGTTTGACTTTAAACCCCATGCCCACTTTTTAAAAAGTATACTTTAGCTTAGTTTTTTTTCATTCTTTTTTTTTTTAATCCTTACCAGAGGCTATTTTTCCATTGATTTTCAGATAGAGTGGGATGGCGGGAGGGAAGGAAGGGGGGGTGGACACATCAATGTGAGAGAGACACATCCATTGGTTGCCTCCTGCACGACCCCAACCAGAACCTGGGATTGAATCGCAAGTGAGGTATGTGCCCTTGACCAGAATCGAACCCGCAACTCTTTGGTCTACAGGCCAAAGCTCTAACCACTGAGCAAAACTGGCCAGGGCGGTTTTCTTCATTCTTTAGAAGACATCTTTGGAGGTAATTGATGATTTATTTATTTATTTTTAAATTTTTTTCTTTATTGATTTTAGAGAGGAAGGGAGAGGGAGAGAGAGACAGAAACATCAATGAAGGAGAACATCGATTGGCTGCCTCCTGCATGCCCCCCACTGAAGATTGGGCCCACAACCTGGGCATGTGCCCTGACCAGGAATCAAACTGGCGACCTCTTGGTGCATGGGTCGACGCTCAACCACTGAGCCACACCAGCCAGGCAAGGTAATTGATGATTTAAAAATAAGTAGTGGTAGTCTCTACTGAATTAGTGTCCCTAGTCCTAATACATATAAGTGGTACACTTAGTTATTTAAAAAATTGCCCTTAGGTTTGCTCCCACCCTGATTGCATTTCTAGTTGGTGTTGGAAAGAAGTGTCCCTGGCCTTCCAGAGGGGCTCTCCCACATGTACCCTTCTTAGCCAAAAGTAGCTTGCATTTCCCAACTGTAGACACACACACACTCACACACGCACACGCGCGCTCTCTCCTTTCCTCTCCCTCTCCTCCCCGCCAGGAGTAATTTGGATTAGACAACAAACAGCACCTCCCAGAGATGGGCACACATGCAGCAGCTGTCAAAAGGAGAAGTCATTTTACTTTCTTTTAAACTTGCAATGTTTGTCTTTATTTTGTTCTTTATATTTTGAAAGTGAAAAGAAATAGTATTGAGTCAATTTCTTTTTGTTTTTTTAAATATTTGTTCTATGTATTTACAAGCCTTATAGTTGCTCTAAAGATTTCAAAAGTATTAAGAGTACTTTTCCAAGGGTAGCACTTTTTTTTTTTTAAACAATTCTTGGAGTTCTCTGGTCCACAGCATTTCCTTATGTTCCAAGGTTATGTATGTTTTGATTACTATTGTGATTTTTTTTTTCAATTTTTTGAAGCAAGCTGAGAGGCAGGCAGAAAGATTTGATGCCAAAAAAAAAAAAAAAAAAAAAAAATCTTTCTTACCTTGTTCACCCCAAACCTTCTTAAATCTGAACTAACTACTCTGCTTTTAAAACAAACGTGAGGTGCATCTGAAGGGGAGGGAAATTTATTTCTCTGCTTTTCTATTATACAAGTTGTTTACAGAAACTGCAAATTAAAAAATTACACTGGCATTTGCAGTCCTTAAAATAAATTAAAAGTTCTCAACTTTTTTTTTTTTTGCTAAACAGATGTGTTTTTTAAAAGTATGAGTCCTCATTTAAAAAGAAAAGATTATAACAGAAAATATTTTCTATAAATAATACATGTATTTTGGTTTTAGTGCTCCCGCCCTCAGGTTGAAGTTACTTTTTCCAGTACCTTTTTCCTCCATGATCACCTTTTTTCTCTTTCCCCTCTCCCACTCGTGCACACGTGGGGGTTTCTGCGAGAATTGGCCTTGCTGCACTGTGATTGGCGAAGACGTGAAACTTTTTAAAAAAATACTTAAATTGTTTCTTTTGTTTCTTTTTGTGTATTTGAAGTTTTAGTTATCCTCAGATTCCTCTTCTGCTTCCCGAAGCCATGTGAAGAATGCCGTGACAGATTTCAGGGCCACACCCTTCCCATTCTGCTCTGCAGGGTCCTTGCTGCTTTCCCATTTGTAAAAGGCATCCTCGGAGATTACCTCTTCGTCATACAGGCAATCAAAAAACATCCGTAGCAAATCTGTAAGGAAGTGAAAATAAACCATTGGTTTGAAAGGCACTGTAGTTTTGAAGCAAAGATTGTATTTCCAAGCAACAAATGAATGCACATTAACTCCCCGAGAGAAGAGGATCCATGGCAATTCATTATACTCTACCTTGATAGTACAAATAGCTAAACAACAGGAAAAGAAGATGTAAGCAGTCTAAAATAATTTTTTTTAGCCTTGGCTAGGTGGCTCAGTTGGTTGGAGCATCATCCTGTGCACCAAAAGGCACGTAACTAGATTACAGGTCAGGACACGTAACTAGATTACAGGTTTGATCCCCAGTTGGGGCATGTACGGAAGGTGATTGATCCATGTTTCTGTCTCACATCGATGTTTCTCTCTCTTTCTCTCTCCCTAAAATATATCCTCGAATGAGGATTAAAATAATAATAATTTTTTAAAGTTTATACATTTCTCTATTGTTTGAAATTTTACAATAAAAATATATTAATTTTACAAATTTTGGGAGGAAAAGGCAGGATGCACTTTAAAATTCTAATATTATTTTCAAAATGAGAAGAGTAATAATTTACATGAAAAACATGGCTAAACCTCCCCTTCTAATATTATTTTCAAAATGAGAAGAGTAATAATTTACATGAAAAACATGGCTAAACCTATCTCATCTGTCAACTGTTTTCAATGCTCAGATGATCTGGGTAATTTTATTTTATTAAAAAAAATTTGTTTTCCTTTATTGATTTGAGAGAGAGAGGAAGGGAGAGGAAGAGAGAGATGGAAACACTGATGAGAGAGAACATCGATTGGTGGCCTCCTGCGCCCACAATCTGGGCATGTGCCCTGACCTGGAATCGAAATGGCGACCTCTTGGTGCATGGGTTGACGCTCAACCACTGAGCCACACCGGCCGGACTGATCTGGGCAATTTTAATTCTCTGTTTTGCTCTCATAATGGAAACCTCATTTATATTATTGTTTAATAAAGGGAGAAAATTGGTAAGGATATAAATCCTAAAGAGGGTTTTACATATTCTTTTTAAAAAAATTCCTTCATACGGGTTCTTAAAATTCATTTAAAGTCAGTTTGGTGATCATTCATATCAATGGAAGGAGGCAGTGGAATCGACAATAAATGCTAATAAATATTAGGTTTAGAATGAGCTATATTAAATTTTTTCTTTAGATTTATTTTGTAATCTTATTAGTCAAACTAATATTGAAGTCACTTTTTTCTCTAAACCCCAGCTGGTCTATGGGGGAAATGGAAGCAAGTGGCCGTGATTACATTGGTGGTAAGGCTAGAATTAAACCTCTCTCCTGGGTTTACTGAAGTTGATAATCAATTTCATCTAACTATTTAACCATCTCTTGAAAAGTTAGTGCCCTCATCCTATAAGAATAGAAAAATGAAGCCATAATGTTAAGCAGCCTTCCAAAGGTCTGGAGAGAGAGAAAACGTAGTCAGATTAATTCTCTTATTCAGACTTAGACGTCTCTCCAGTTATACCCTGAGGATGATTTGTTTCAATCTTCTCCTTTATCTCTGAGAACAATTTTCAACCTTTTTCATCTCATGGCACACATAAACTAATTACTAAAATTCTGCAGCACACCAAAAAATGTATTTTTTTTGGCAATCTGACCAAAAAAAAAAAAAAAAGGTATAATTTTGATTTATTCACATCGACAGCTATTGTTGTGTTGGCTGTTGTCATTTTAAAATTTGATAATCTAAGGGAAAAGAGGCCAGTACCCCTGACTAAACAGTCAGGTATTACATGTTTTAAAAATTCTTGCGGCTCACCATTTGAAAATCACTGTCCTAGAGGGATTCATCAGCACTAGCAAAGAAGGAAAACTTTGCAAAAGTCACAACCTAAGGAAGTGCCAAGGAACTACTTCATCTTTAAAATAGCTATGTGATATCCACTTTCACAAGTTCCAACTAAATTTTAAGATTTAATACAATTCAGTTAATTTACCAATATCACCAAGACTTAGGTGTCAGGTTACCTTATTTGTCTGATTAGCCAGAATTAATCATAATGCTTAACTGAAAACTAGTCTAAAATGCCTAATGTCTTTGTTGGGTGCCTGAGGATTCTGAAGAGTATCATTCTCTTTCATTATTTAGACCTGTGTCAAAAAAAGAGAAATATTATATGATACACATGCTAATGTGGAGATGCCCGAGACCTGCACTAACAGGGTAGCCACTAACTACAGTGACTATTTACATTTAAAATTTAGTTCCTTAGTCACAATAGCCACATTCAAGTGCACCACTGACATAAGTGGCTTATGGTTGCCACACTGCAAGGTACAAATATATTTCCACCATTGCAGAAAGTTTTATTAGAAAGACCTCCCCTGGAGTGAGGATAAAATATCTAAACTAGTTATCTTACCATTTTCTCACAAAAGTACATAAAAAATTTAGGTTTATTAAAGTTGGTAATCTGAGTTTTTGTTATCAGGAATTCCTCTACTATTCACTGTTGAAACCTATCATACCATCACTGAAGTCTTGGCCTGGGTAAATCTCACCCATTGTTTAGGTTAATTGTAGCAAGATGTAAACTTACTGGCAGGTTGATCAAGTTTTACTATTGATGCTTGTAGTGCATAAAGTGCTTGCAGTTCCTTCTCTGTATCCGAGTCTAGGTACTTGAGTAAGATCGGCACTCTCTGCTTGATAACAGCAGTGTCCACTCGGAAGGTGGAACAGTCAGCTAGAGGTGACAGAAGAACTAAGCATTAGATTTAGGGAATTAATACACAGTCATTTTCAATTTCGGAGTCGTTAAGTCACATATGACTCTATAAGGAAGGAGGAAGCAAGGGGATCCAAGGCAAAGATTTTGAAATTCAAAATGTTCTGAAATTCTTAATGGGACATTCTTTCTGAAATAATAAAAGAACATGGAGGGGATGATATATTCTGTGTGCTGGGTTCCCTCAAGAGTTCTGTACCCAAGTCTTTATCTTTAATCAAACTGGTACAGTGATTTTATGGCATTCCAAACTAGAATCAGAACATTAGAAGGGAAATTAGAGTGATAGTTCATGCAAATCTTTTCAGAAGGGTAAAAGAATTAGAACCACTTTATTATAGGAGGATGAGGACTAACTGTGGCAGTGGCCAACAACCTATCCGATCGAGGCCTTTTGGCGGAAGCACAATACGAAGTGGCCGAGGAAAGCACCCTCAGAACCAAGAGGTATAAGGTTTTATTTCCTCTGTAAGTTGGCACAAGGACACAATCTTGTTTCTAAAAGCAGTTTTTATATTTTCCAACTCTGATTTTACAGCACCAAAGTCTTATGTTTCCATAGATAACGGAAATTATTTTTAAATTTTTAAGAAGACTATGTAGCTTGTTTACCTCATTAAAGAACATTGAAAAAAACATTCATTGACAGAAAATCTTAAAATTAAAATTCTGAAATTATCTTCTAAAATAATAGAGACCTAAAATTCTGAACTTTTGAAATGATGAAATTTTTTTTTCCTATTTCAGTGATAGATATGTGGATTTCTATGAGGTTAATAGGATGATCTCGTTAAATACTGTTAAATATTATAGGCAGCTTGGAATATTTAGGGTTTCTACCAATCCTAAAATCCTAATCCTATCCATCTATGAAATTCATCAACAACATTCAATGAAATTGTCTTATATAAGGTCAACATAAAGCAGAAGCAGCAATTGGTATTTCTTTCTTCATTTATGTATTTATATAAAATGGCTTTCCTGTTAAGATTAGTCCTTGATTGATATTAGTAGGTTAAGAATATTCACCCTGTTCATTATAATGGAAGGAGGAAGAGGCTTTGAATGTTGGCAGTGAAAAGTAAATTCACAAATTTTAATGTGAACTAGGAAAGCCACGTGCAAGCCAGTAGACCCATGCTTGAAGTAGCCAGGCACTGTAGGCAGAAGGGCACCCATAACTGAGCCAAATAGGACAAACTTTAAAGACAATACAAACTCAGGCCCAAATCACTAGTATTTAACATAGAGAGGATTTCAGATGTTAAGCTTTGCCTTTAGAAACATTACTTACCTATTATAATAGCTGCTTTACAGACGGCTGTCATTAAAGCTCTAAGGAATGTAGGTGAACTCATCTGGCTTTCATCTAGGTTAGCCTGATATCAACAGGAAATGGAACAGTTAAAGATACCCTCAGCACAGCAGAGAAATTATTTCTCCTTAACTAAGTCTCATCTGGCACTAAGGGCAGATGGGGTCACACATTCAACCTTCTTGCAAAAATTAATCATCTGATTCACTGGAAAATACTTAGGCTACTGCCAGTTCTGTCTGAAAAGGTTATCTAAATAGCAGTATTTAGTTTTCAGGGGTGTTGTCACTGCCTATATACATTTGGAAGTGCAATGATTTAAAAACATTATTTCTTCCTCAATAAATAAACCATATTAAGATGAGTTATCCAAATCTATAAATTTGAAAGAACTATATACCACAACCATAGTGTGGTTCAAGGCTACTTTTCTCAGTAATGTGCAACTCTTTTTAGGTGTGCTAACACTGCTTTTCATCTTAATTTTAATGTTGAATTAGAGAGTAATCTCAAGCATCGCCTAAAACAAATCCTTCAGATGGTGGTGGCAAAACAGATACTCTTTTCTAAGGATGGCAAAAAAAATCTATTTAGAAGTATGTTAAGTAAATGGGCCCTAAACTTATTTTTTTGTTTGTTTCTCTTAATATCTTCTTGCTATAAAACACTGTCCTGAACTAGATGAGAAGCAAAAGGAAATGACAAATAAAAGAAGACATTTTCTAAGCAGGTATTTTAAATACTTTTCAAAATTATGTTCCTTATGCTCGTGAACAGAATTAATAGTTGTCTCAGCTTTTTTTTTTAAAGGGTCAGTCTAAAAATGGCCATAAAAAAATTAAAGCTGTCATTATTAACTTCTGTGTTAGAAAGCTAGGAATTTCAAAGATATTTAGAGATGATCAATTTAATGTTTATGAATTTTAGAACTGACATGGATTAACTAGCAGCTTTCTCTTTGTTGAATACCTAACCTCAAATATCACTAGGGAGGAACTGGTAGTTTCTTGAGAGCAGAATTAGGAGTGCTAACAAGTGAGGTGGCCAGTTCTGCGGATACCGGCAGAGTTGAACAAGGAGGGCTGTGTTACAGTAAGAGGCTTCATTACTGATCTTTCCCCACAGAACAGAGGCATGCGGTGCCATTGTGGACAGCGAAGGTTGAGGATGGAGTAGGGCAAGAGCCACACGTAAAAGATTTCAAGACGATTTATGTGTTCTAGTCAGTTGCTGTTTTATACCTCTTTTGAAAATATTTTGTTTAGACTGAAGCAAGGCTGGTCTAGCCCCAGAAATTACTTCTTCAAAGTCTGAACAATTATTCGTGAAGAACAAATGAGAGAATAAAAACACACCATTACTTTCTGGCTCAACAATACTTTACAAACCAGTGGATGGAGCTATTTCAAGCACTAAATTATCATTTGAAATCCCCATAGGATTAAATTTCAAGCAGAATCTGAGAAAAAGAAACAAATTAGAGTAATGTAATTAGATAATAAATACCATATCCAAACCATTTAACTGTTTCTTCTATTTTAAAGAAACAAACTGCATATTTTTTCTACCAAATAAAGTTGAATCTTCAAGAGCAGAAAAGACATGAAGAAAATGTCAAGAACATTCAAGTATAGATTAAGCAAAGATGACAACAAAAATGGGCAAGAAGATGGATCTGCTGATTGGTATAGATAAGCAAAATCAGATTTACATAATACTGGTATCAGACAGAGCAACAAACATCTATATGAATTGTGAACTTAATTACTATTGTTTTTGCTTTCTTGCTCCTTTTTAAAATCATCTTTATTAGGTATTACCTACACTCAGTAAAATTTACCCTTTGTCTTCTCTTTAAAAAGAGTAATTGTTTGTCCAAAATAGGCAGAATAAATAATGAGATATTTAAAAAATGAAGCCCAACATGGATGAAGAGGTAAAAACAGCCACATTCTGCAATATATGTGAAAACAAAGGACCAAATTGCTCATGATGGAGATCTATGAAAAATCATGAAGAGAAAGATTTTTCATTATATGCAAACAATTATATGCAAACAATGACCTGATTTTTCATTATATGCAAACATTGTTAAATATGCAAACAATGACCTGATTTCTAAAACAGAAAAGAAGGTATATGATGTCAATAACACACCAGCAAGCTTGATGCTGATTCTATGCTACATTCGATAAGAAACTATCACATGAGTGAGTTAAAAGTGTTAGAAAGGAAAGATGGTTATGCTAAGAGGACTAAGTAAGTACATGAGAAACAAGTCATGCTAAACTAACCTTTCCTTTTCTGACTTGATTATTATGTGTTAGCTCAGATGGATATAGGTACGACTCCTCTGGATTTTAGCAAGACATTTGACAAATTATCTAATGATATATATCCCCTTGTAGACAAGATGAAAAGGAGAACTAGACAGTAGAATGATGTGATGTAATAAAAAGGTTAAGAGCTGAAAGTGTCCACGGGGGTAGGGGTGCAGTCTGGTCCCTGAAAGTATGCTGTTTTGTCCCTGGCCCCACCCCATTCACATTTTACCCATAACTTGGATGAGGGCACAGTTGGCATATTACTGAAATGAAAGGAGACTACAAAGTGAAAAAGATGGCAAGTACATTTCATAACCAAGTCAGAATCTAAAATGTTCCAACAGAGCAAAAAAACGTGTGTACTTTAAGAAGATGAACATAAACAGAAATAAATTTTAAAAACCCATTTTGGTTCAAAAACAAAATGCGTAAGTTCAGAATGGAAGAGGATGTCTAAACTGTAGAACACAAAAGAATGGGTACTACCATCACAGAAAGAGCAATTTAAGTTTAGTGTGGTGAGCCTGCCAAGAGCACAGTCCAAAACAAAAAATACAACAGCACCACTGAACTCTGTGGGACCACATCTGGTGATCGCGCTCAGTGTGCCTATGTTACTTTGAGAGTGATGTTGAAAATCCAGGTTATGTTTGGATAAGAGTAACCAGACAAGGGTCTGGATACCAAGACTTCCAGAAAGAATGAAAGAACCTAGAGAGGAAGACAGGAATACAATAATAGACTATCACAATTAATTAAAGGATTCCCAACTAGGGAAGACAATAACTTATCTTGTACAGACATGGGAGAAAACAAAACAAAAAAAAACACAAATTATCAGAAGTTGCATTATTTCTCAATGCCTGGGAGTGGTTAAAAAAATAATAACTGATTAGGAGGACTATAAAAGGATTTATAAAGAGGGAGAGGACTATGTTAGCCCTCCATGGCTTTCTTTCAACTTGGATTATTAAATGTTCCCATGGAACATGTGCACGAGTAAGACACACCTAAATAAACAAGAACTACTATTTAAAGGAATACAGTAACAGATTAAAAACAGACATGATCAATAGACTCCACAAGTTAAATAAGGTATAAAATTTTCATTGTTTTTATTTATTTATTTTTTTTTAAATTTTTTTAATCCTCACCCGAGGACATTTTTCCATTTTTGTTCAGATAGAGTGGGAGGGAGAGAGAGGAAGAGAGAGAGAGAGAGAGAGAGAAACATCGACGTGGAAGGGACACATCGAGTGGCTGCCTCCCGCACGACCCAACCAGGGCCGGGGACAAACTGCAACCGAGGTACGTGCCCTTAGCGGAAACCGAACCCGGGCCTCTCTGGACCGCAGGCCGATGCTCTAACTGCTGAGCCAAACTGGCCAGGGCAGTATAAAATTTTCAGAAGCGCCCTGGCGGGTTTAGCTCAGCGGTTAGAGCATCGGCCCACAGACCGGAGAGTCCCAGGTTTGGTTCCCGCTAAGGGCATGTACCTAGGTTGCAGTTTGTCCCCGCCCCGGTTGGGGTCCTGTGGGTGGCAGCCACTCGATGTGTCTCTCTCACATAGATGTTTCTCTTTCTCTCTTCCCCCCTCCCTCCCTCCCACTCTGTCTGAAGGTAAATGCAAAAAGTGTCCTTGGGTGAGGATTAAAAAAAAAATTTTTTTCCAGAAGGGAGTGTATTAAGCCAAACACCTTCATAATAACTACATATTGCTTATTAATTTTATTGAGGCTAGTATTTAATAAAATGCAAGAAAAGTTAGAAATGTATACTTTTAATGATAAAATGTAGGGTATAGCCTAAGCTAAGGAGAGACCCAAGAAAATGGCTTATGTTCTGAGTATTTTTTATTTGACCATACAAAAACTATGAATCTTATAAAAATGGGAACACAGCCTTAGCATTTCAAATATACATACATGTAAGAATAAAAACAAACTTCATTAAAATTAAAAACTCCCATGAAGGGAAAGGCTGAATACGTAAATTAAGGAGATCCCTCAGGAGTCTTTCTGGCAAGCTATCAAGGAAGGTGACGCAGTCGTTATACCTCTACCCAGTCAAAGATCTGTTCATCATTTGCTTTGTCCTCAATAATGAGTTTCTCAAGTCGACTATATAGCTCTTCGGCTGAGAGTTCTTTCTTTGAAAGTGCTTCGGAGGAACAGGAACTGTCAGACTCTATAAAGTCCAACTTCTGAAACATAAAATGTTAAATATGTTGATATAATTCAGTATTACTATCACCCTGACAGGAAAACAAAGTCATCAGCTGTATCTTTTATTCTACACCGGATCAAAATAATCAGTAGAAGCCATTTTCTATTTATAGATCTGAAAAATTCTCACACTTCTATTCTTCTCAATATTTCCCCAACTTTTCATATTGTGTATTTCTGATTCTACTTAAAAACAAGCAAACAAACAAAATCTCTAGAATTCTCTCTCTGGGTATGCATACCTCCCAATCATTCTGGGCTTGTCTTGCTCTCAGCGGTACCCCATAGGTCCTTAGGCTCTGTTAATTTTTTAAAATTCATTTTCTTTCTACTCCTCAGACTGAGCAATTTCTTCTTTTAAAGCATTTTTATATGTTTAATGAGTTAATTTTCCAATGTGTTATTACAATTTAAAGTTTTTAAAAATAAATAACTACAGGGACATTTTTATTTTAAAAATTCAATGTTTCATAGGACAATACCAGAAACTTCATTAGCAAAACAATTAATAAAAGACCATAGCTTTTGCAAAAATTAAGGATGAATTTTCATGGGAATAGATTAGTCTAAATCAGTGACTCCTGACTGAACAACCTCAACTGCCCTTTTTTCAAGTTCGCCAATTCTTTCTTCTGCCTGCTCAAATCTGCTTGGACCCCTTTACAGTAATGCGTTGCTTTAATGACAGGGAGACAGTTTGAGAATTGCATCATTAGCAATTTCATTGTGCAAACACAGAGTGCCCTTATACAAACCTAGATGGTATAGTCTACTACACACCTAGGTTATACGTAAAGCCAATTGCTTCTAGGCTACCAAGCTGCACAGCATGTTACTATGCTCAATACTGTAGGCAAATATAACTCAGTGGTAGGTATTTGTGTATCTAAACATATCTAAACCTAGAAAAGGTACGATACAGTTGACCCTTGAACAATATAGGTTTGAATTGCATAGATCCACTTATATGTACTTACCATGAATGGAGCTTGCAGGACCAGAAATTGCTCTGGGTGAGTAGGTGAATAAATCTGAAGGCCTATGGCATACTGTACACTACTGTAAACTTCATAAATACTCTACTCTTAGACTATACTAAATTGATAAAAATAGTATTCTTTCTTCAAAAATAAATTAAATCTTAGCTTACTGTAACCTTTTTTTAAATCCTCACCCAAGGATACTTTTTCCATTTATCTTCAGATAGAGTAGGAGAGGGGAGAGAGAAAGTGAGAGTAAGAGAGAGAGAGAAACATCAATGTGAGAGAGACACACTGATTTGTTGCTTCCTGCAGAACCTCGAGCATGGCTAGGGACCAAACCACAACCAAGGTATGAGCCTCTGACCAGAATTGAACCTGTGACCCTTTAGTCTGCGGGTTGATGCTCTAACCACTGAGAAAACCGGCCAGGGCAGCTTACTGTGACTTTTTTACTTTGTAAACTCTAATTTTTAAAAACTTTGCCCTGGCCCAGCCTGTATGGCTCAGTGGTTGAGCGTCGACCCATGCACCAAGAGGTTGCCGGTTCGATCCCTGGTCAGGGCACATGCCCAGGTTGTGGGCCAAATCCCCAGTGGGGGGCATGCAGGAGGTGGCCAACTGATGTTCTCTCTCATTGATGTTTCTATCTCTCCCTCTCCATTCCTCTCTCTCCAAAATCAATAAAGAAAAAAAAAATGTTTTTAACTTTGCCCTGGACAGGTGGCTCAGTTGGATGGAACATCGTCCTGTACACCCAAAGAGTGCAAGTTCGATCCCTGGTTGAGGTGTGTATGGGAGGCAACCGATCAATGTTTCTACCCTCCTCCCCGTGAGGATTAAAAAACAAACAAAACTTTTGACCCTTTTATAATACTTAGCTTAAAACACAAATATATTGTACAGCTGTACAAAAAATATTTTCTTTATATCATTATTCTATAATCTTTTTCTACTTTTAACATTTATTTAACTTTTTAAACTGTTCTTGTTAAAACCTAAAACAAACAATATTATCCTAGGCCTATATAGGGTCAGGATAATCAGTATCACTGTTTTCCACCTCCACATCTTGTCCCACTGGAAGGTCTCCAGGGGCAATAACATGCATGGATGGAGCTGTCATCACCTACGACATCAACGCCTTCTTCCTGAATACCTCCTGAAGAACCTGAGGCTCTTCTTGAGGAGATGTCACTCTTTGCAGAAACATATCCGTGGTGGTTTGCTTGGTTTCTTTTTTTTCATCATAGATTTGCTTGTAAGCAGATAATGCACCATGCACATTCCTCTCTATTAATGAAAACCTTTCAGTGTTGGAGTTCATGTTATCAAACTTTTTTTTTTTTTTTTAATCCTCACCCGAGGACATTTTTCCTTTTTTTTTTTTGTTCAGATAGAGTGGGAGGGAGAGAGAGGAAGAGAGAGAGAGAGAGAAAAACATCGACGTGAAAGGGACACATCGAGTGGCTGCCTCCCGCACGACCCAATCAGGGGCCGGGGACAAACTGCAACCGAGGTACGTGCCCCCAGCAGGAACCGAACCCGGGTCTCTCTGGACCGCAGGCTGACACTCTAACTGTTGAGCCAAATCGACCAAGGCCATGTTATCAAACTTTTAAAGGAGCTTGTTGAGGTCTACAAATGCTTCTGTTAAAGCCTTCACTGTGTTGCCCTGGCCAGTTTGGCTCAGCGGTTGGAGCGTCGGCCTGCGGTCCAGAGAGACCCGGGTTCGGTTCCCGCTAAGGGCATGTACTTTGGTTGCAGTTTGTCCCCGGCCCTGGTTGGTCGTGCGGGTGGCAGCCACTCAATGTGTCACTTTCACGTCGATGTTTCTCTCTCTCTCTCTTCCTCTCACTCTATCTGAACAAAAAATGAAAAAAAATGTCCTCAGGTGAGGATAAAGCCTTCACTGTGAATTTTCTTCGAGGTTCTTCTTTTGCTTCTGCAGTTTCCTTTCTCTTGCTTCTTCTTCAGCGATGTTCCTATTCTAGTATCAACAACTCCTCCTTGGTCAATTCCTCAGGAACCCCCTCCAGGAGTGCTTCAATGTCATCCACATTCAGGTTAAAGTCGTTTGTCATCTCAGTCACAGCCTTGTTGATTTTCGCAACCCTTACCCTACAACATTGTGATTGCTACAGTGTTACTAGGTGACCAGAATTTTTCAGCTCCATTATAATCTTATGGGACCAGCACCATGTATGTGGTCTAGCTTTGACTGAAATGGCATTAAGCGGTGCATGACTATAGTGAATTTTTATATCAGGTATTGTAATTTTTCAGTTCCAGAATTTGTTTGGTTCTTATTTATTACTACTTCTTAATCCATATTCCCAAGTTGTATACACAATGTTTGGGCTTCTTCAGGGATGGGTTCTGTCAGTTTCTTTTATTTATTAAAAAAAAAAATTTTGTTTTCCTTTATTGATTTTAGAGAGAGAGGAAGGAAGATGGAGAGAGATAGAGAAACACTGATGAGAGAGAACATCGATTGGCTGCCTCCTGCATGGCCCCCACTGGGGATTTGGCCCACAACCTGGGCATGTGTCCTGACCAGGAATTGAACCGGCGACCTCTTGGTGCATGGGTTGACGCTCAACCACCGAGCCACACCAGCTGGACTGTCAGTTTCTTTTTTTATCCCTATGAAGAAGCCATATTTTCCTGTTTCTTTGTGTGCTTTAAAACTTTTTGTTGAGAACTAGACATTATGAATATTGTAATGTGGTAACTCTGGACATCCTAATCTCCCTTTCCCAGGGATGTTGCAGTCATCTCTTTCACAACTTTTAGACAGGGACTACATTTCTTCTTGTGTGTGGTCATTGAAGTCTCTGATTCACTAACTCCACCGTCAGCCAGTGTAACCTTTCAGAGACTTCAGTGAATGCCTGGATCCAGTGAGAAAAAGAGAGGGGTATGGGGAAGACACAAGTGTATTCTGTTTCTTTCAATTATCTGACAGACACTATCCAGGAAGCTGCTTTTAGCCTGAGGTATTGAAACAATGGCCAGGTCCTGCACTGGACTCTCAGTGAACTGACAGGCAGATTAAAAGACACACATCAGTCTCTGGAAGACAAGGCCTTTACTGCTCAACCTGGCGGAAGAAAAGAGGTACCCCTGCCTTCCCAGCTGTCTGCCACAGGGCTGGGAGTGGCTATGTAAAAATACTAAAAGTACCATAAATTTAACAGCCTCTTTTTTTTCATCAAGCATTCCCCTGGTGTTGGTCGTGAATAATTCCAATAATTGATTCTAACAGATCTTGTCAGCTCAGTAGTTGTTTTAGTGGAGGAACTTACTCTGGAGCTTCTTACTCCATCTTCCTGACATCCATATGTTGATTTTTTAAATGTTAAACCAACTTTACATTCCTGTGATAAACCCTACTTGGTTATGATGTATTATTCTTTTTATATATTGTTGGAGTTGATTTGTAAAAATTTTCTTGAGCAATTTTTCTCTATGTTAATTAGGAATTTGGTTTAGAGTTTTCTTTTTTTGTCTGGTTTTGTTATCAAAGTAATACTGGCCTTCTAGAGTGAGTTGGGAAGTATTCTCTCCTCCAATTATCTGGTAAAATCAGTATAGAATTTTTTGCAGACCTGGTATTATTTATTTCTTAAATGTTTGGTAGAATTCACCAGTGAAACCACTGGGGCTGGAGTTTTCTTTGTGGGAATGTTTATAACTATTTCAAGTTCTTTAATAGTTAATATTCAGGTTATCTAGTCTTTTTTTTTTTAATTCTTCAATTTAATTTTTCTTTATTGATTTTGAGAGAGAGAGGAAGGGAGAGAGAGAGATAGAAACATCAATGAGAGAGAACATCGATTGGCTGCCTCTTGTATTCCCCCCACTGGGGATTTGGCCCACAATCTGGGCACGTGCCCTGACCGGGAATTGAACCGGCGACCTCTTGGTGCATGGGTTGACGCTCAACCACTGAGCCACACTGGCCAGGCAGGTTGTCTATTCTTGAATCAGCTCTAATAGTTTGTGTCTTTCAAGATATTGTTCATCTCAATTAAGCTGATGTATTTATTGGCATAAAGATTATTCATAAAGTTCTCTTATCCATTATGTGTATAATGTTACCTCTCTCATTCTTTTTATTGGTAATCTGTGTCTCCTCTTTTCTTCTTTTTTTTATTAATTTGAGAGAGAGAAGAAGGGAGAGGGAGAGATAGAAACATCGATGAGAGAGAACATCGTTTGGCCGCCTCCTGCATGCCCCCCACTGGGGATCGGGCCCACAACCTGGGCATGTGCCCTGACCGGGAATGGAATTGGTGACCTCTTGGTGCATGGGTCGATGCTCAACTACGGAGCCACACCAGCCGGGCTGTGTCTTCTCTTTTACTTTATTTTCCTGATTACTCTGTCTAGAGCAGTGGTTCTCAACCTTCCTAATGTCACAACCCTTTAATACAGTTCCTTATGTTGTGGTGACCCCCAACCATAAAATTTTTTTCGTTGCTACTTCATAACTGTAATTTTGCTACTGTTATGTCTTAGGCGACCCCTGTGAAAGGGTCGTTCGACCCCCAAAGGGGTCGCGACCCACAGGTCTAGAGGTTTATCAAGTTTATCTTCTCCAAGAATCAGCAATGGACTTCACTGACTTTTCTCTATTGTTTTTGTTTCATTGAGTTCTGCATCTTTATTATTTTTTCTATTTACTTTCCATTCTCCTTTTTCTAATTTTGTAAGGCTGAAGCTGAGGTCACTAATTTGTGACCTACTTTTCTAAATACAGGTGTTCAATGCTAAAAGTTTCACTCTAAAGACTGCTTTAGTTGCATCCCACAAATTTTTATATGTTGTTTTCATTTTCATTCAGTTTAAAATAATTTTTATGACCTTTTATGATTTCTAATTTGATGCATGGGTTATTTAGAAGTGTGTTAAGTTTCCAAATATGCATTGCCCTCATTTTTAAAGGTTAGTTTATTTTTTATATTTTTAAAATACGTTTTTAATGATTTTTTTTTTTAGAGAGAGGGAGAGACAGAAGCATCGGTATGAGAGAGAAACACTGATTGGCTGCGTCCTGCACACCCTACTGGGGATCAAGCCTGAAACCCACGCATGTGCCCTGACCTCACAGGAATAGAACCAGAACCTCTCAGTCCATGGGATGACGTTCAATCCACTGAGCCACACGGGCCACCCGTTAAAGGTTAGTTTAGTTGGAGAAACAATTCTATATTAACGGATATTTTCTCAACACTTTGAGATTATTCTACCATCTTCATTGTTGCTATAGCTAAGTCTGTTTGTCCTTTGTAGGTAATATACTTACTTCTTATTTTTATTGTATTTATTAATTTTTAAATTTTATTTTTATTGTTGAAAGTATTATAGAGGACCCTCCTTTTTTCCCCCTTTGACACCCTCCTCTCACTCTCCATTTCTTCTTTTTAGCTACTTTAAAATCGTCTGTCTTTGATATTATGCAGTTTCACTAAAATGTATGGTATATATGTACTTTCTATATAGATTCATATATTTCATCAGTTCTGGGGAAATGTCAGCCACAGTCTCTCAAATATTGCCTGTTTATCATTCATTCTATTTTCCCTTCTGGGACTCCAATTAGACACGTGAGACTTTCTCATTCTGTCCCCTAAATCTCATAATATCTCTTACTATTCTATCTAGTTTCTCCCTCTTCTTTTTAAAAAATTTACCCAGTCATTTTGACGAGTCTTTTCTTATTTGCTCATTTTTGTGAGTCCCTCTTTTTGTATATGTTATTTTATACTGAGTGATAATTTTATTATCTTTGCCATCTAAATCTAGCATTTGTTGTCTACTTTCTCTCAACATGGTTACTTGTTTCATCATACGTTACATGAACTCTGAGGGTTAACTCATACATTTAGATAATGTTAATCTGTAGAAAATAAGGAGACCTAAACTGAGGATATTTTCGCAAAGAGCATTTTATTTTGCTTATTGAAGCCAGGGTAATATTGAACTTGGAACAATTTCAACCCCTTTCAAGATCTAATGGCAGCACTAATAATGGCATTGGGCAACATGTCCTTTGCATGTGCTGATTGCTCAGAGTTTGGATTTCTTCTCTGGCTATTTTTCCTCCTTGTTCTTTATGTTCTTTGGAAATTTCTTCCACTTTCTATGAGCAATGCAAGATAAATTATACTTTATGTAGGTTCTTATTGCTGTCACAGGAGTGCTCCTAGTATATCTTGACTACAACCAATCAAAAGGAAGCTAAAGTCCATAGTAACTTAATACAGTGTCTTTATTCAATACAATATACTTACTTTAAAGTCATTTTCAAATTGCTTTATTGTTGTTTTTTTTTACCTAAGAGTAATTTTTTTCTCCTTATTGCTGATTATTTTGGCTGTCCCAGCTTTAATTTTCCTCATCTGTTTTAAGATTTTGACTTGCAAGATCATACTGAGAGGGAGTTTTTTGTTTTATTTCTCTGTTGCTCTATTTGGTATAATAGTTTTATGGTTGTCTCTATTTGATGCGCATGATTCTCTGTTTAGCATCTGATTACACTGATCACTGGGTCTTCTGCCTTGCTGTGGATTTCTGGACACAGTTACCAAGATAGTAGGCAGCATAGTGAAGGTCCTGGCTGTAAGACTGTGTCTACTTCCTTGCACTTATTTACCTGTAGTTTTTTTTCTGTGGTTTTATGCAGTAAGCCTGTCCTCCAATCCTATACTTTGTGGAAGAGCATTCTAACAGATAATTTCTGGTTCTCTCTATCTGCTTTCAAAACCAGAGCTCAGACAACTTGCAGCTTTAGCTCTATTACCCTTGCTTTATTTATCAACTTCATTTCTGGTTCATGGAGATATATAGCTTGTTTTCTAAATATGACTAAGTTTTCTTTAATTTAATTTTGTATTGTTTGGAGAGAGAGGAAGGGAGAGGGAGAGATGGAAACATCAATGAGAGAGAACATTGATTGGCTGCCTCCTGCATGCCCCACACTGGGGATTGGGCCCACAACATGGGCATGTGCCCTGACTGGGAATCCAACCGGCGACCTCTTGGTGCATGGGTCGCCACTCAACCAATGAGCCACACCAGCCGGGCTGACTACGTCTTTTAAATTTTATTTTTTTATCTATAACCAATGAATGCATAGTTGACGTGGACTTAAGAAGACATCTTTTTTTTTTTTTTTTTTACATTTATCTTCAGATAGAGCGGGAGAGAGAGAGGGAAGAAGAGAGAGAGAAAAACATCGACATGAGAGACACATCGACTAGTTGCCACCACACAACCCCAACCAGGGCCAGGGACAAACTGCAACCGAGGTATGTGCCCTTAGTGGGAACCGAACCCAGGACTCTCTGGTCCGCGGGCCGACACTCTAACTGCTGAGCCAAACCGGTCAGGGCAAGAAGACATCTTGACCATGACTCCTACTTTGGTCTAATTTTAATGACTAGAATGTTAATAAAATTATTGTCATTTACTCTATAAAATAGACCTACTATGGTTGGCCCTTGAACAGCATGAGGAGTTAGGGGAACCAACCACCTGTGCAGTTGAAAAATCTGTGTATAAGTTAAATTGGTCCTCCACATACACATATTCCTAACCGTGGATTAAACAAATTCATACAATCAAACAGGAAGGCATAAGTCTTGTTCTTACCTGCTCCAAGAGAAAATTATGTACATCTTCCCCTTCTGGTAAAAAGTCCTTCCAGCTGAGGTCAGCCTCCCTCCATAAGGCTCCCACTTTCTTATGGCTCTGAAACAGAGGTAAGTCAAAATCCATTTACTTTTACAATGGCAAGAGAAAAAAAATAGAGCGCAAAACTGTTAAGACTGAAAAATCATAATTGATCACAACCAGTTACAGATTTCTTTGTTCCTTCTCCACTCCCACTGCTTCACTTGACTGGCCTTAAAAAAAAAAAAAAAAGAAGACTGAAAAATCAAAACCTTCCCTTGCTGTAATGAAGTTAATTTCTTAGGACTCTTAGCATTTAAACTGAGATGTCTGAGTATATGTACATATAATGGTAAATGGCTGAAGTATAGCTGTTTAAGGTTTAATAATTTATTTTACTGTATGATTAATATGGGGATCTGCAAGCTGATACTTGGAATTTATGAATATAATCACCTAAAAAGAGACTAAAGCATGGAGTTTACAAATTCAACACTGTCTCTTTTCCTAGACAGTGCTATAAGTATCTGCTATTAAAGCCATTCAACAAGCTTCGTTGGTACTCCTCTCCGTAGATCACAATTATGCTGCCTAACATGAGAATGGGTAAGAAAGTTGTTGCTCCTGAGCCAGGAGTATTTCAAGGGGGAGAAAAGCACAGGTTGAACCCATGAGAGAGAAGAGCTATTGTCATTTGGAAAACTGATGAGGAGGTGCAATTCCACCACTTGAATAAAGTCATAGTGATAAAGGAAAATGTCTGGCTTTGTTTTGAGGCTACAGCTGTCATCTACAGAACATGTATTAATTATTTCATATAGTAACTTGCCCAAGGCATAACCAATAACTTGATAGAGCCAGGATTTAAACTCAGACTGTCTCACTGCAGAGTTTATGCTCTATTAGAATTTCATTTTAGTTTTACAAATAAAAGTTAACAAGAATTTGAGTTTTAAGTAAGGACTAAAGTCAAGTAGGTGGGAGAGAAGAAGGGAATGTTTTATCTGCAATTAGGGTTCAATTAAACTTTAGTGCCAGCAAGCAAAGACAATTAATAACAAACAGATAATCAATTAGAACTAGAGTCCAGGCTATTTAGTATACCTATCTATGAATAACTATTACACAAATGTAATACAGAAAGACTTTTGTAGATTTTGAGGCAGAAATAAAACGTTGAAATTTTTTTTATCAATGCCTATAAAACAATGAAAAGCTATCATCTAAGTATTTGTGGGTTTGTTCTGAATAAGTCAGAAATCACTCCAGAATTTTCATACCTGAGTTCTGTTTCGTTTTGACATTTTTCACCCCAGGTGTCACATCACCGTTGTGATGCTACACCCTTTTCCCAAACCAAACCTCTTCAACCTCCACTACAGCACTGACACACTCTTTTGAAACTATTGGTTTAGACTTGCCTGTCTCCCTCTCCAGTTTATAAATTCCTTGAAGGTTTAGTTTTCTTTGTAGACTGAGATCCTAACATAGAGCTTTGCAGAGAATTATGTAGTATTTATTAAACTAAAATCAATTTAAGATAGAAATTCACAATCCTGCAGAATCATTTTTAACACCTATTTGTAATCAGATTACCTAGCCCAGATCCCAAAATAATAAAATCAATTTAAAAAAAAATTCTCACTTGAGGATATGTTTTTTATTGATTTTTAAAGACAGGGAAAGTGAGAAACATTGATGTGAGAGAGAAACATTGATCGGTTGCATCTGTACAGGCCCTGATTAGGGATTGAACCCACAACCTAGGTATGTGCCCCTAACTGGGAATCAAATACGCAACCTTTTGGTGGATGGGACAATGCTCCAACCAACCAAGTCACCAGCCAGGGCAAAAACCAATCATTTTACGAATCCTGTCTTTCTCTGAAAGCAGAGGAGTTTTCACTGAAATCAATGAAAAAGTATAAATAATGTAGCCATTTTGTTTCAAGAGAAGATAAAATTACTAGCCACAAATAAAACATACCTTGAAATTCTTTAGAATTATGTCAAATCTAGTGGAGATTAGGTAATTCTTTTCCAAATAACTAGTAAACAGAAAGACAAATACAACCCTGGAAGAAATTAGATTGAAACAGAGACCTCACTCTTTTTTTCAAATAATAAAAGGAAACAGATTTACTTGCACAGTGATACCTAAGCTATTTACAGATAACCCAAGATGAAAATCACTGCTCTTCCTAATCTGCTGTTGAGTCTGATACTCAGTGTAACACTCACCATTTGTTTGCATAGAAGGTGCAATATTTCAGAAATCAAGATCCCAGCTCTTCCAACAGGAAGTAAAGGTTTGCAAAATTCTCTGTAAAAGATAGGAGTAGTGATTAAGTACCTCAGAACAAATTCCCTGTTCTAGAACAGTAGGCAAACATGTGTGCCAAAAGAACAGATACTGTACAATCTAAATAATACTGGGCAAGACAACTCCAGTACATACTCGAAGTAATTTTCAGCAGAAGTAGTTCAGAGACTTCAGGTTCATTTTGTGCTTCACAAAGAAGCTGGAAAGGGACTTTAGAATTCCTGGATTTTGTATTTTTTTTTAACTGCTTCAGTGATAGAAGCAATTGCAAGAATCAGTCCCACTTAATACTCTATTTATTTATATAAACCCCACTTTAAGTTGAAAGGTAACAAGCAGTAGTGAAGCTTAGTTATTAAGTGTTCTTAAGAAAGGAAGCCTTTTTTTTTTTAAAAGAATATGGATGAAGCCTAGCTGGTGTGGTTCAGTGGTTGAGCGTCGACCCATGCACCAAGAGATCAATGGTTTGACTGCCAGTCAGGGCACACGCCCAGGTTGTGGGCCAAATCCCCAGTGGGGAGCATGCAGGAGGCAGCCAATCAATGGTCTCTCTCATCGATGTTTCTCTCTCTCTCTCTTCCTCTCTCTCTAAAAATCAATAAAGAAAAAAAAATTTTAAAAAAAGAATATGGATGAAACAGAAAGGGACCAATTTTTCCACAGTCAAAATCAGTATTTCCCAAACTGTATTCTGTAGGGTATCAATAATCATTCCTTAAAAAAGACGCTACAGTTAATTAAGTGAGGTAATAAATGAAACAAACCTGAACAGTTTTTACTTCTTAGTTTTACTATAGGATTCTCATAATCTTGAATGTGCTATAATACACTTGTGAATGTCAAAGAAAAGGGACACACAATGAACAGTGTGTCCGGGACACACAATGAACAGGGAAATACAAGTCTATACAATGTGGCAATAATTTCCCACTCATGTTCAAATTTAGGACTGCCTGAGACCTCAGTTCCTTCTATTACAACCTGAGCATTAACTATGCAGGTGTCACAATCTCACAAGCTGTTATGTGGAAATATAACTTCTTACAACATTGGAGCAATGACAGACATAAAAGTCAGGTTAATATTAAGTTTCTAGGAGCAATAGCCTTCTGGTTAGTTAGGGGATTAAGAAGCCAAATTTATAATCACTGCTAACCTCAACGGACCACAAGGCTATCATATCCCCATCACTTCTGCAGTAAGATCTAGTATAATGTAACATTTTTATATTAAAATTAGAAGTCTTTAAAGAGGCATAGGCTGCACCCAAGAGTCTCCAAAGGCACTAAGGCAGCGATTTTCAATTGGTCTGCCACAAGAATTTTTAAAATATGCAATACCTGACTATTTGGTCAGGGGCACTGACCTCTTTTCCCTTGGATTATATAATAAAAAAGTGACCACAGCCTACACTACAATAACCGTCTGGTGTGAATGAATTAAAATCATACCTATTTCTTTTGTCAGATCAGGAAAAAATAGAACATAATTTTTGGTGTGCTGCAGAATTGTAGTCATTAGTCTGTGTGTGCCATGAGATGGAAAAGGTTGAAAATCGCTGCATTAAGGGCACAGCACTATGCTAGAAGGCCATAGTTTTGCATGAGTTCTGCAACAATTTAACTTGACATACATCAAAAGAAACAAAACCAACTTACATGATAAGTTCTCTCACAGAGATTCCGCCTTCTTTTAACATGGGAGTCACCAGTTCAGCAAGGTACAACCAAATATGAGGAATATCAATGGCCATATCATCTGCCAATTCCAATGTTTCTGAAAAACTAAAAGAGAATAGGAAAAAAATTCACATGCACATGTAATTCAGAAGTTAAGATTAAATTAAGAGACCAAAAATTAGTCAGTAAATAAGTACCTATTAAGCACTTGCTATATTAGGTACTGTTCTAGGCATAAAGTAAATGGTGCTTGCTCTCAGAGAGCTTATATTAGTGTGGGGGGAGAGAGAAGAACACAAACAAAAGCATACTTGCAGATAGGGCTAATGTGCTGAAGAACATAAACCATATATGCTACTAGGATATCCCAATACATCCGGTGACATTTGAAAGATTTAAATGATTAAAATGAAGCAGCCATGTGAAACTCTGGGGGAACAGCTATCAATTTAATCCCACACTATAAAGAGTTCATCACAATTGAGTATTATATCCTTTGAGTCAGCTAGAAGCACTGAGTAAAAATTTAGTGTGGTGCAGACCAGACACAAAGAAGAAAAGGCAAGAATCCTTGTCCTTGAGGAGCTTACACTGGGGGGAAAACTGGATGGATATGAGAGTCTAACAACTTTACTAATAACATCATCATTATGATATGTTACCAACTGTTGTATCTTTAAAGAAAAGTTAATAGTTTCAGGCTTTCATGCTATGAAATATTTCTTAATATCAAGTGAAATAAATGGGATTTGAATATAATACTACGAAAGTTAAATACAAAATATAAGTGCAATTTTACTTAGGCTCAACAGCATAGCTATTCATTTAGAAGTACGAAAACATAATTTAAGACTTTGTTAATTAGTTCCATACAGAGCATATTAAAAAGTACAAAAACTAAAGTAAATTTAACTGTAGGAGACATACACATACTTACAAGGAAATACATATGATCATAAGAAAAGGGAAGAATGAATGAAGAGGCCATGGACAGGTGGTATTTGTCTTCATGTCCTTTCAGATCTCTGCATACATAAAATGTGTGCTTTTTCACTGCAGTTCTAGTTTCTAGCCAAAGTATACCACTCTTCTTTATCTACCTCAGAAGCCGACAACATGTCTTTACAATTTTTCAATTAAACAAAAAGGTACCACTACTAGGCAGAGTCACCTCTCTGAAAGTGCCATTTCAAAACAGTTTGCAGCTTAACCACATTATCCAACTCTGGGCTTCATAAATCTTTAATGCCAACTTTCTGGACCTTCTAGTTTCCAATTATTTGACATCTATTTGTGATACAACAGATACTTGACTATTCTCTCATTATGTGCAGACTTTCAGCTCAGTTAATGTGCCACTAATGGACCATAATCTGGATGGACTCCAGGATTTCTGGGTTAATCATCCTATAATGCCAATTCATATTCCATGGGTTAGTGGTATAGATTAAGCTGTTTAATGAGCCTATTAGACAATAACTGCAGCAGTCTTGGTCATTCAGCACTATAACTACTGCTATTTTCATCTCATATTACAACTAAAAGACACCCATATTCTCGCCTTGGTTTTCTACTTCTCAATTAGAACACAATCACTGGTCAAATCTGTACTGCTGATAAAAACAAAGATATTTGGCTGAATATAGGATTTCCATAAAACAAGCCTGTTAAGAGAAATTTCTTTTCAGGTTTAGAGTTCCTAAATCCTTCTGTATGATTTAAAAAGAAAAATCTGCCTAGCCGGTATGGCTCAGTGGTTGAGCGTCAACTCATGCACCAAGAGGTTGCTGGTTCAATTCCCAGTCAGGGCACATGCCCAGGTTGTGGGCCCAATCCCCAGTGGGGGGCATGCAGGAGGTGGCCAATCGATGTTCTCTCTCATCGATGTCTCTCTCTCTCTCTCTCCCTCTCCCTTCCTCTCTCTAGAAAATCAATAAAGAAAAAAAGTTTTTAAAAGAAAAATCTTAGGTGTATAGCAGCTCCTACACACAAGTAGTCTTTGGACTACTATACTACACAGCCTAGAACAATGCCTTGCACAATACACATTTTCTGCTGGCTGAATAAATGAAATAGAGCTACACCACACCCTCGCTTCTTGCTATGTAGTGACCATCACAGCCACTGGACTGCACTTTGGAAAGGGTCCACAAGTGGGACTTCAGGCATCCTCCTCTCATTTCAACTACAGAAGATCTACTTTTATTTACTTTATATACTGGGTTCCTGTCTAAGATTTAACTAAACAAAGGAGTACATGGTTAAAAGTTGGAATTTTAAAAAATGCAGCAAAGGTCTGATCAGAAATCTGCTAAAAAGGCAAAATAATCTAACACAGTTGGAAATGGTGCTGTCAGCACCTCTTCCACAATGTGCATCATGATAACTAAATAACAATGAAAATCTGGCTGTAGATAAATAAGGAAGAGATAGAGAAGATACCTAAAACTCAGACTGATCAAGTATTATTATGACTAATCATAAGAGTCTAACTACAGGTAAAAGGGAGAAATAAAAGAAGATGAAAAGCCTTCTTATACTGCAATATCATCTTCAAAGGATTACTACAACAAAGACTATTTAAACTAGATCCTACCTAGGCGAGTAAATAGGGTCTTCACTGTCAACTGGCACTTCTGCAATTCTGCACTTGAACCTTAGTATGCATGTCTGTGTAAGCTCTGAACTCTATCTTCTTACCAAGGGAGAATAGCCATTGTAGCAAGGAAAGTACCAAAAAAGTAGTCAAGGAGGAGGTAAGAATGCCTCTCAAAACAAACATTTCTCAAAGTGAAATATTAATATATCAAGCCTCCAGAAGGACATATATTTTGTGTTTATTGTCAACTCCAATTTTTACCATCCTGAATTTCATTTGTTATTATACTTTCAAAGTGCTTTCAATTCTGTGGCTAATAGCGAACTGCACTCAACTACCTTTACTAGATACTTTTAAAAAAGAAATCTTCTAAAGCCATGATATAAAATGATTGTACCAAGAATGTTTAAAATGCATCTACCTATCTACCTAATTTATGCCATAAAGCATTTAGATTCATGTCCTGAAAATTCTTTTTTTTTAATCCTCACCCAAGGACAGTTTTGCATTTATCTTCAGATAGAGTGGAGGGAGAGGGGGAGGAAAACAGAGAGAAACATCGACGTGAGAGAGACATGTTGACTGGCTGCCACCCACACAACCCCAACCAGGGCCGGGGACAAACTGCAACTGAGGTACGTGTCCTTAGCGGAACCGAACCCGGGACCCTCTGGTCCGTGAGCCAACACTCTAACCACTGAGCTGAACTGGCCAGGGCTTTTTTTTTTTTAAATGAAGTCACTTTTATTTTATATTTTTAATCCTCACCCAAGGATATTTTTCCATTTATCTTCAGATAGAGTGGAAGGAAGAGAGAGAGAGAGAAACACTGATGTGAGAGAGACACATTGACTGGTTGCCTCCCGCACGACCCCGACCAGGGCCAGGGACAGAACTGCAACCAAGGTATGTGCCCTTGACCGGAATAAAACCCAAGATTCTTTGGTCCGAGGGCCAAAGCTTTAACCGCTGAGCCAAAAAAGCCAGGGCAAGTCCTGAAAATTCTAAGAGGATGGGATGGCTTGATGCTGCCTTTGCGGTGATGTGTTTGATATATGGCAACTGCTATGCTCAGAGTTGATAGAGCACCTTGTAAGGAAAACTCCAAAGGATCTAAGCTTTATTTATAAACAACCTGACACAAAGAGCCTATTTGAAACTTCTGTCTAATCTAACTTAATATTTAGTAGCACTGCATGCCTTAAAAGGAACTGCAGGAGAAATGGCTGGCTTGGGAAGCTAGGCAGAAACAGCTTCAATGACTTCTCAAAAGTTGGCATCAAAGCAGTAGTAGCATCCAAGGCAGCTAACCTTAGATGCTCCCCCACAATGCTATGTAAAAACAGAAATCTTTAGATGTTAGGACTAAAGAGACTAAAGACTTAGGGCATTTTTATGGCTCTAATGAACTGGCCACTCTGGGAGTATGATCTATTTATAACTTGGACTTTAGAAGTAATTGGGAAACTCTGATCTATTTGCAAGAAGCTTTTTTGTGGATAATGACATGAAATTATTGGTTTGTTTCCATCTTAGAAAAAATTGCCAGGCCTCCCCATTTAGGGAAGAATAGGGGGTGTTTGTAGGGGTCCCAATCTAATTTAGTATTAAAAGCTAGGCCTGGAGTCACTGTATTATCTCTAGCTATAGAAGGAAGTAAAAATAGAAAAAGATGAAGTAGCCCTGGCCAGTTTGGCTCAGTGGTAGAGCGTCGGCCCATGGACCAATGAGTTACAGGTTCGATTCCGGCCAAGGGTATATATCTCGGTTGCGGTTTGTCCCCAGCCCTGGTCGGGGTCATGTGGGAGACGGCTAGTCAATATGCCCCTTTCCTGTCGATGTTTCTCTCTCTCTCCCTTTCTCTCCCTCCCACTCTGTCTGAAGATAAATGGAAAAATATTCTTGAGTGAGGATTAAAAAAAAAGAAAAGAAAAAGATGAAGTAGTCACTGAGACACAGAAGTGTTAATCTCATTTTCAGTCTCAATAAACGGTTGTGGTAGTACTGCCAGCAGCAGCAGCAGCACCAATGAAAGTGTAGACACCATGAATGGATGACACTTTTTCCTCAAGGGAATCAACAAAGGGAAATGCAAATGTCTGAGACAGCCTGGAAACCAAACTAGCACCTCACAAGTTCAAGTAAAGCTGATGGAGCTAGACCACACTTCTGGAAGTCCTTCCAAATATGAATCAGTTTCTGAATGCAGTTTGAAGAGAGACATAAAATGGTAAATAATACAGCATACTCAATTCCAACATTTTCTGGTGACTATATCACAATGTCTGGATAAAAAGCAAGTTATTTATTACCTAATATAATAGTTATTGTAAATGTAGTTTCTAAGGGTTTGAAATTATAGTTTCAAGTTGGCTAGAGGTAGACCTTGATTTGTTTGTGCGGTGTGTATACCCCTCATTGCTTTTACTATTTATACTGGCTGGTTATTAGAGTGAACAACATATTTCTCTTTTAAAACCGGGAAACCATCCTGGCTTTAAAGGCCAACAACCAAAGCACCTTCCGCCAAAGTTTCTTATTAAGTTAACTGGGTCAGATGGCTTTATCTAGTCAGTCACCGAATTCAGAGAAATCTAGCTTATTGCTGAAAGACAACTTAAAAAATTTTTCTTTTTCTTTGATTTTAGAGAGAGAAGAAGGGAGAGGGTGAGAGAGACAGAAACATCAATGAGAGAGAACATTGACTGGCTGTCTCCTGGGGATTTGGCCCACACCTGGGCATGTGCCCTGACTGGAAATCGAACTGGTGACATCTTGGTGCATGGGTCGACACTCAACCACTGAGCCGCACTGGCCGAGTGAAAGACAACTTTCTAATGATTGTAGGGGCAAGTATACACTTTCCAGAACCTTGAGGACAATGCCATCTTTCCTCACAAAATCAAATGAGTAATTATTCCTAAGTACATTCAATCTTGGCACTTAATGGTTACACTATTCTAAAAGGCTGATAATATTGGAAAGACACAAAGTGGCATTTCATCACATGCACACTTAATGTACAAGAATACAACATGAGCTTGGCAAAAAAGATTTCCAAGGAGAAAAATAACTTACATAGTGCAGAATTCTTACTGCCATTCCACTTAATAAGCATATACCCTGGGTGAGTATGAGAAGGAAGATGTGAATCTGATGTAGAGCCCTCAGGAGGTCGCAGTTCCGTTTCTCTTAGAGAGTGAGCACCTATCACCAATGGCTGTGACTATATGTTTACACAGCTCCTAAAACAACATTTTTTACCATATGCAATTTTTGCCTTAAACATTGATTTCAAAACCTAAGCCTGGGTAAGACTCTGTTGCTGTACCACAAATAACCTGACTCATGCACTTGTGATAATGGTGTATCACAAAGATATCAGAATCTGATCAAATGAGGATACACTACCAGTGACAGCCGGGCTTCATCAAAATAGCTACCAATAGGAACCATAATGAAACCAATCTGGAGCAGACTAAATCATTAACAACTTGGAGTTACATATCCTTCTGTGGGGTGGACATGGACAGACAAGCATTTCCTGGCCAAACTAATCATGGTTTATTTAAGTCAATTTTTCAAAAAATATTTTTCACAAAGAAAAGTTTTTTTCCGAAAAGAATATCCAAGGGTTTACAAATAAATAGGCTGGTGAGGCCTCAGTTTCCCCACAGTTAAGAGTTCTTTGCTATCTTACTTAAGTCATAATATAGATCCAACAATATGATTTAAAAAAAAAAAACCCAAATACCATCATACCAAACCAACATATCAATATTACACAATTTAATCTATGAAAAAGCTAAAAACTTCAAATAGATATGTTTTTATTGATTTTTTTTTTTTTAGAGAGAGAGGAAGGGAGAGGGAGAGACAGACAGAAACATCGATGAGAGAGAGACATCAACATCGATCTGCTGCCTGCTGAGGATTGAGCTCGCAACCCGAGCAACCCTGACTGGGAATGGAACCCAGACCTCCCAGTCCATGGGCGATACCCAATCCACTGAGCCACATCGGCCGGGCTAGATATGTACTTTTAAAATTAACCACTACTCAAGAGCCTAGTAAATGAATACCACGCTTGAGGAGGATACTGACCCTTTGAAAAAGTCCTGTTTGCTGAGTTTTTCTGACTGTACCAGCTGATACAGTAAGTGGCCCATGTGGTCCCTGGTGATCTGGCTCCGCTCCAGGGTGGACTCCACTCCCATTCTCACAAACACATGTAGCGGGCCCTGGGCACTCAGCTCCTCCACACACTGCATGGCTTCCTGTTCAAATAGCAAATAAAAGCTTACCCCAGAATCTAAATAGCATTATCAGAGTGTTAAAATAAGTTTAAAATCTTTTACTTATGACAAACTCAGTGAGGTCCACAAACAAGACAGTTTTCACATATAATTTTAAAAACATTAATGTAGCTTAGTAAAATGCAGCTGAAAGGGCATTATCAGTCATATTTAAAAACAAAAGAAGTGTCTTTATAAAGCAAATGGGTACAGGTTAACAATTTTATTATAGATCATTCAAAGGACCAGAGACAAAAATGTATTTTTCTACATAATTGCCTATTTTATGATGATTTAAAAAACTGAAAATGGTATATTATGAAATAGAAAGTCAATGTCATGATTCAAAGGCCTTGCTTAAAATGGCAACTGAGGTAATTCTGTTTGGGTATATTACTATTTGCAAAATACTCAATGAAAAAGGTCTTTTCTCATAGGAAAGTTGTTAAAACAGTTAGCTTAAGTACTAAAAACCTTTATGAAGTTCTTGGGGTTCTTACCATGGGGTGATTCGGCTAGGTCCATATATCTGGTGTGGAGGGTAAAAGCCTGGCAGCCAGGGTCACTGGATCACCAATACAGCAATGTGTCACCCTGCCCTCACCTATATCAACCCTGAGTACAAAAACCCTTTGTTTTCACCTCTAAAGACAGTAGCTCTTCCTAGGGGGAAGATGCATGAGAGAAGGGCAACCTCCTGACTGAAGGAGGTGTAAGGCTCATCGAGGTGTCTCTCTGCTGCTTTATTGTCCCTCTACTACTTTACTTAGTACCTCGTCATGTCAACTTTTTATCTAGGAAAATTTCAAACTACAAATTAAATAGTACAATATACATCTAGGTATCTTCACTTCAATTGAGATTCATCTGTTGTTACTTTTCTTTCTATTAAGAAATTTAACATTCATACAAGTCAATAAAAATATTATCTGACATATATATATATATAGTACATATTCAAATTTCCACAGTTGTTCCCAAATGTCCAATAAAGCTTCTTGTTCTAGGATCCAATTAAAAACCTGATATCACATGTAATAATGTCTCTTTAGATTCTTTTAATCTAGAGCAGTCCTTTTCCTCTCTTTCTAAAAAAAATATTTTTTTAGAGAGAGAGGAAGGGAGAGATAGATAGAAACATTGATGCAAGAGAGAAACACTGATCAGCTGCCTCTGCCAGGGATCAAGCCCGAAACCCGGGCATGTGTCCCAACTGGGAATCGAACAAGGCCCTCAGTCCATGGGACGACGCTCAATCCACTGAGCCACACTGGCTGGGCTCTTTTTTGTCTTTTCATGACTGGCATTTTTTAAACTTTCAGGCCAGTTGTCATTCTTATCTACACTTTTCACACACCAACCCTTGTTTCCAGCTCCATATGCACCCTCATGCACATTCATAGTCTGTTAAATAAACCACCATCATCCTAACTTCCAGGATGTTGCTGCTATCTATTCCCTATGCTTCTTATCCTTGTGGAATTTTGCTTCATTTTAAGAGCACCATCATCATTGTAATGCCTTTTCAGGAGGAAATGGAAAGGAATGCAAATATTTAATCTTCAGTATTTAATTTAAAGTGATTAAGTGTCTTCCAATGGAAATTTATTCACTGAATCTGCAGGGTCAACTAACTACATCATAATACTTCTTTTTTATATTTTTTTATCCTCACTCGAGGACATTTTTTCATCTTTTATTCAGATAGAGTGGGAGGGAGAGAGAAGAAGAGAGAGCGAGAGAGAAACATCGACGTGAAAGGGACACATCGAGTGGCTGCTTCCTGCACGACCCAACCAGGGCCGGGGACAAACTACAACCGAGGTACGTGCCCTTAGCGGGAACCGAACCCGGGTCTCTCTGGACCGCAGGCCGACGCTCCAACCGCTGAGCCAAACTGGCCAGGGCTACATCATAATACTTCTAATGTCACAGCAGTTCATAATCTTGTACTTCTCCCCGACTTTCTCATGGTTTGATTTTTCTTGTTTTTGAGCTCTCAGCTGAAATGACACCTCCTATAGTGACTACCCAACCATAGCTTCTCATATTACCTAATTTTACTTTCCTGCATTGAAACATTATTTTTTTGCAGTTGTTTACTCATTACCTATCTTTAGGGTAGCTTTGTCTGTATTATCCACTAAAAGACCCATAAAATCAGAACAGGTTACTCACTACATATACTATAATATATCCAGTCAGTATTCCCTCAAATGTGGCCAGCACATTTTAGGTCCTCAAGAAAGATATATCACAGAGGCTAAAAACACAGGCTGTGGACTCAGACATTTAAATGTAGGTCTGAATCCTGGCTCTGTCACTACCGTGTGAGTTGAGGAGTATAATTTAATCTCTCAGTCTTGACTTCCTATTGTAGGGTTACTGTGAGGATTGAATATAAAATGTATATAAAAAAAAACCTGCCCTGGCTGGTTTGGCTCAATGGTTAGAGCGTCGGCCTGCGGACAGGAGAGTCCCAGGTTCGGTTCCCGCTAAAGGCCCATACCTCGGTTGCAGTTTGTCCCTGGCCCCGGCTGGGGTCGTGTGGGTGGGTGGCAGCCACTCGATGTGTCTCTCTCACACCGATGTTTCTCTCTCTCTCTTCCTCCTTCTCTCCCTCCCGCTGTATCTGTAAATAAATGCAAAAAAAAAAAAAAAGTCCTCGGGTGAGGACAAATTTAAAAAAAACCTGCCACACTGCCAAGCATAAAACAAAAACTCAATAAATATTAATTTTTATTACTGTTAATAGCATCTATTAAGATGTTAGGAAAAAACTCTTCCTTAGGATGAGCTCTGTAAGCCTTTAGTGTGACACACTACTACTCTAAAGGCAATAGAATAAAGTATAGTTTATGCTCTAAAGCCAGCAGCCTGGCTTTGAATACTGAGTCTGCCACTTATGAGCAATACAACTTAGAGCAAGTTATTTTACCTCTTTGCATCTCAGTTTCCTTATCTATAAAAATGGCGATTATAATAATATCAACACCAGAAAGTGTTATGGAAATTAAATAAATACATATAAAATGTGTAGTATAGCACCTAGCACACAGTAAGACCTCACTATGTCCAACACTATTACCTGGTTCTTAGTGCCCCTCTGGGGCAGAGCAGTCTTGTACATTACAAAACAAAATTCCTGAGTTATACTCGACTGTCCCTTACAAACTGCAGGCCTGACCTAGGGTTAATGATGCATCCAAGGGTCCTCTTGTACTTAGGTGTTACTAAGGTCTTTTTCTCCCTATTTCTCTTGCTCATCACAGGGTCATATATTTCCTCTTTCAAAGTATTTGCTGCTCACTGACTTTGTACATCCCTCAAATTATTTCTAAAGCCAATCTCCACTGCTTTCTTCCTTGTTGTTTCTGCTCTTCATCTTTCTTAGTCTTTCTTTTAAGTCTTTTGCATTTCTCTACTTCCATGCAAGAAAAAAGCTGTGCTACCAGTTTACAAGAATAGTTCTCCTTTCTAAGAATCTAAATAACAAATCACAGTATATGAAGTATATGCTCTGGCTATTTTCTGTTAATGTTCATTTATTTATTTTTGCTGGTTTTCAAGGGCTTCTGTAGAGTCCTCCTCTCCAACATTCTTGTCATCAAAACTTCTTCCTATTTCTTATGAATTTTAGACAATGTCAGGGCTTGAGGTTTTAAGAAGGCTGGGCTATATAGCTAACCAAGCTGATTTTTTTGTATGGAAAGCAGATAATAACTAGGTTGTCAAGATAATTTTTAATCATATATACCAAAGCAAAAGTTCTTAATACCTCTGACAAATATTTTTAACAAGACTTTGCTTACTCCAGACTCCAAAATTAGGTCTTATTGTATGATCTCTCTTAAGGCCCTAAACAGGTCTACCAGCATTTATTTTATTTTATTTAAAAAAAAATTATTTTTTTCGTTATTGATTTTAGGAAGAGAAGAAGGAGAGAGAGATAGAAACATCGATGAGAGAGAACATCGACTGGCTGCCTGCTGCATGCCCCCCACTGTGGATTGGGCCCACAACCTGGGCATGTGCCCTGACTGGGAATCGAACTGGTGACCTCTTGGTGCATGGGTCGACGCTCAACCACTGAGCCACAACAGTCGGGCAGCATTTATTATAAATACAATTTAAATATATATTTGTGAAGTTACTGTTTATGGTCTGTCTCTGCCCATAAAATCAGGCAGTATATTCATCTTATTCACTACTATCCTAAAGTGAAGATCAAAGAGAAGGTCAGGGTTGATAAGAAGGGCAAATGTAAAGCTATGTCTTAAAATGTTTCACTTAGGCTATCTGACCTGAAACAGTGCTTGCTCCTTTGTGCCTCAGTTTTCTACTTATGAAATAAAGAAAAAGTAATGTCAGCCATACTGTAAAGTTAATATAAGAATGATGATAAACTGACTATAAAGATCATAAGAGGCAATATACAGGGAGCCAGAGATGCCGCATAATGATAATACGTTGTTTTGTTCATTAATATCAAAGTCAATTCGGTTACCCCATAGTGGCGATGGATTGGTACCAATTCTCTCTTCCTGCCACTTGATTTTGTAAACTATTAGTATCAATGTAAAAGACAGTACTTGCCCTGGCCGGTTTGCCTCAGCGGTTAGAGTGTCGGCCTGTGGTCTAGAGAGACCCGGGTTCAGTCCCCACTAAGGGCACGTACCTCGGTTGCAGTTTGTCCCCAGCCCTGGTTGGGTCGTGCGGGAGGCAGCCATTTGATGTGTCCCTTTCACGTCGATGTTTCTTTCTCTCTCTCTCTCTTCCTCTCTCTCCCTCCCACTCTATCTGAACAAAAAATGGAAAAATGTCCTCGGGTGAGGATTACAGTACTTGACAAAAACATATCAGGGTTGTGCAAACTGAACTGTGTAGGACTTGGCTCACACACTCTAAGTCTTGTCAGTGCACAATGACAAGTGATTCAGACCAGAACCAAGTTACTATGTCTGTCATAGGGCTTTCTCTGTTGCTGCTGTTTTCTTTAAAAAAAAAATCATTTACCTTAAAATCATTAATGTGTAGAAATTCATCAATGATAGATTTGGACTTCCTCTCCACTTCCTCGTCTGACAGTGAAGGCTTGTCAGGGGCTGATGTTGTTGGAATTTCTGGTTTTGTGACTAGTGAGGTTTAAAAAGAGTGAGAAAGTAAAAAATGACAAAAATTATTAAAATGGTTGATCATGGTTGATAATGTTTACATGTTGTTACATTGCCTTTTTCAGTAAAGGCATTAAAAATAGATACAAATTTGACAAAGCAAGATACCTAAAAGCAGAATACAGAAACATTTATTTTAGAATAGATACAGACTAAGGAACTTCATGATCCACAATAATTAAAAGGATACAGGGATATGGTAACTTTTATAATTCAAGTGTTTTTGTTACTCTCTATGTTTTGAGTCCTCTCCATTGCGTCAATGATGACAAGCACACGAGGCCTGCACAATCGTGCACAGAGCTCTAGCCACATGGGCCTTTGGCAACTGCTTGAACATGACATGGTCTCGCCTATTACCACTTTGCTCAGAGTACTCCCTCTGCCAGGAATGCTCTTTCTCTCTGTCCCATACCTGTCCCTCCCTACAAACCTGTTTTAACTCCTATTGGTCCTTCAGGCCTCAGGGAAGCCTTCCCCGATATTCCTCTGTCAATTCTAGGTAGTTCCTCTGTTAAGTACTCCCTTATAACTGTGTTCCTTTCCTTCATAGCATTTTTCTCAGTTTGAAGTTATAGGTAATATTTTGTGGACTTATTTGATAAAGGTCTTCCTGAGCCAGCAGACTGAAGGCTGAAAGCAGGGAACGAGTGCCCAAAGTCACCAGTTGCTCGGTGTGCAGGTGGTGAATGGACAAATGACCGAGACAATAAACATGCAAAGGGCAGCTGTGCTACATTATTCACTACATGTTATTTTCATGCCCTATTTTATTATGTTCCCAAAACACCTAGCACAGATAAAACTGTGCTTAAAGCTGAAAGATCTGAAGTCTCTAATCAGTTGGGAGACTTGCTTTAGAAATCCATTTAGAGACTAGAGTTAGAAGACACAATTTAAAGAGTAAAACAAATTTGAAAGTTATAAAAATGTTATAAACAACCAGTACTACTTCAGGATGAAGAGTTAAAAGATGCCAAACATTATCTTTAAACTATTTTTCATCACTGTTATTATCGTCATCATTATGACCCCTAGTACTTTTTGAAAACTTTGTATTTATCAGATAATATTCTAAGTAGTTACTTGTATTGAGCTCTCATTTAATCTTCATAATAACCCTATACTTGTTATCCCCATGTAGCAAATGAGGAAACTGAAACACTGATAGGTTAAACATGTGGCAATTTTTAGAGCATTATCTGAGTTGTTCCTCTAAGCACACACAAGCTAAACATGTACAAAACCCACACACATTACCAAGGAAAAGGAAGGTAACAAAAGTCAACCTGATACTCTCTCTGGTTCACCTCCCAGTGGCTCAATGTCACAGTTTCCATACATTTGGGAGGCTCTACAAAGCATAAGCACTCTAATGCACAGTGGGGTGTTATTTAGGAAACATGTAAGATATTCAGACTGCTTACCACACAGTAAGAAGACCTTATAATCATCACATTTAATAGAGAAAGGGGAAAATTTACAAATTGCTGAACAAAAGGATACCTGGGGAGTGAGAACTATATTATAAAACTATGAATTTTTAAGGCACTCGTGTGTGTGTTATCATGAAATCTATTCAGGCATAAAGTCTCCTTTCTATTTTTCTTTCCAAATGGAAGGCCCAAACCTTCACCCGTATTTGTTCATATAAAGTCTCTCACCGGAATCCCTTGTTTTGTTTCGGTCAGCCTCAGTGGTGTTCCTTTCCACATCCATGCCTCCTGTAAGCTGCTTTACAGTCTCTAGCATCTCCCTCCGTTGCTCTTCTTGAGACTGATTGTCTAACAGGTCTTTACTGCTGCTGCCCCTCATGAAAGTGTTCGGACGAGCTGTTGCAGATGGAAGGGGCTTGTCATTCTTCTCCCTGCCCATGCTTCCACGACTTAAAAGACAAAACAACACTTTTCAAAATAAAGACACCGTCTCCTGTGTATTTAAAATTATAAAGGAACACTAAGACTTTCTAAAGTATGCACAATAATTTTTGAGAAAACTTGAGATATGTGAGGCACCAATTATATTTCAAAATGTAATTATTTATAAAAACACATAAAATCAGTGCTTTAAAGAGAATATTAAGATAGCTTTAACTTTTCTCTTAAATGTTAAAGGGATACTGCTTAAAAATTTAAAATGACAATCCCTTGTTTTACTTTTTAAAAATCTTTTAAGAATAAAGAAGATAGTGGTGAATATATGAACTAAATGAGTGAAAGGGAAATAGAATAACAAAAGATAATGGTATCACTATCTTAGAAATTATACTTTATTTATTCAGAAACTTCAACTATATGGAAAATATTTAAGAACCAATTAGTAGAAGTAATTTTTGGAAAACTAATGTCACATAGTTTATTCATTTTAAAAGAGAATCTTCGTATTTTCCTCCTTAGTCTTTTTCTAGATAATTCTAACCAGCTGGTTAAACAGTTCCTTACCCATGGCAGACCAGAAGCAGCAAATCAATTAAAAGGGAAAGAAGAGGGAAGAGGTAGAGGTGTGACAACAATCTAACCATTGTAAAAAAAAAAAAAAAATACACACTCTAAAAGCAGAGCCATCAGGGGAAATTTACGGCATAGCAAAGAGCCACAAAGACCTCAACAGCACAACTGGTGTTCAATGACAATCCAAGTCATCATTAAAAAGTTGATGTGTACGAAGTATATTTTGTTTCAGATGTCAATGGAATAGTAACGTAGTTGAGAAACTCTACCTAGTCAAACATTACATTAGTAAAAAACAAAAGTTTGAGACCATAAAGAAACTTCAGCTCTAAAAGTGCTTCTATCAACAATTTTGTTCTCGCCCAGCCAGGTGGCTCAGTTGGTTGGAGTGGCGTCCAGTACACACCACAAGGTTGCAGGTTAGACTCCCACCAGGGCACATACCTAAGTTGTAGGTTCGATCCCTGGTCAGGGCACGTATAGGGGGCAACCAATCAATGTTTCTCTCTTACATGCATGTTTCTCACTCTCTCTCCCCCTTCCCCTCTCTCTAAAAATCACTGAAAACATATCCTTGAGCCCGGCTGGTGTGGCTCAGTTGGCTGAGCATCCTCCCATGTACCAGGAGGTTGCCAGTTCAATTCCCAGTCAGGGTACATGCCTAAATTTCGGGCTCAATCCCCAGTAGGGGGCATGTAGGAGGCAGCCGATAGATGTTTCTCACTCATCAATGTTTTATCTTTCTCTCCCTCTCCCTTCCTCTCTCTGAAATCAAGAAATAAAACACATATTAAACACACACACACACACACACACACACACACACACACACACAAATCCTTGAATGAAGATTCAAAAAAAATTTTTTTTTGTTCTCTGTCACTATACTACAGGTCTACAGGTCTTCATCCACTTCCTGGTAGACTAGCTTATAGAACTCTTGACTGTATGAATCCTTCAAAAACAAAAGTTGGAAGATAGTAGAACAGAGTAGTGGAAAAAAAAGACAACTCAAATATAACTTGAAGAACAGTGACAGCGAGGTGTGTGGGTGGGCTGGCATACCCTTTAATCCCCACGTTTGAGGTTGCTAAATTAATCCAGAGCTTCCTGAGGCATTAGCTTGGAGAGCCTTACATAGCCTCTAGGACTTTCTGAGTCAGCCTGGCTTTCTTAAGGAGCAAACCATTAGATATTTGCCAGATTAACTTACCCTTCCTTTCCACTTCATCCCAAATCTACCACCCAATTTTGTTCTTATCTTGGAAATTATAGAATGTAAAGGTTAAAGGGGGAAAAGAAAAAGGAAATCAACCTTAAGGATGATAGAAATCCATCTATAGGAATTATCATCATAATTTATGTGGGCACATGTATGTGTGAGAGAGAGACAGACAGACATAGTGACAAGCAGGAGAGTCTTGAATTAACATGGACAGCAGACTTCTTACCTGGTTAGGGTTCGCCGGGAATCAAACTCTAAAGGTGTAGATGATGTAGACCCTGAGGGTGCTGGAGGTTGTAAAGCAGAGAATCTGTTTAAACTGGAAGCACTTGACCGTAAGGCATCTATAGGTGTTGAGGATTGAGAAAAAAATACAAATCACATGACTAAAATGCAGCTTCTGATTCATCTACCTCCCTAGGGTGGGGCCTGAGACTAGGCATTTCTAAAAAGCCTAACAAGGTGATGCCAATCTCCTGGTCCACAGATCATATTCTGAGAAGCAGAGTGTTAGAATTTGTATGAAAAAAATTAGAAATCTTCACTCATTACAATGATTTGCTCTTGATCCTTTAAAAACATAATCAAATTATCCTAGGTAGGTCACAGAGGTAGGAATGATAAACAGGGAAAGGATGGAGGCAAGCAAAAACAAAACAAAATATAGGACCCTTGAACACAGATTTGAATTGTTTGGATTTTAAAATAAATACCTGTTCTGCTCACGGTTGGGAGTCTATGGATGCGAAGGGACAACTGTATGCACTGACCTGCACCATTTCATACAGGAAACTTGAGCACCTGGGACTTTAGTATCTGCAGGGGGGCCTGAAATCAATCCCCCAAGGATACCAAGGCAAAACTTATGTTTTGGGGGAGTCAAAAGTTATACATGGATTTTTGACTGCATGGGGTGATGGTGGGGTGGGATACCCCTAATCTCCAAGTTGCTTAAGGATCAACTGTATTTCACTTAAAAAAGGTAACTAATATAAATGTTATGATTTAATTTATGTAAAATTATGCATGTAGGTTTAAATGAATAATTTTTTTTTAATTTAAAGAAAAAAAGGTCAAAATTACTTAGTAGGAGGGAAAGACAGAAAGGTTAACAATGAAGTGATTATTCTTTCCATAGGGCTTCTTCAGCTCTTAAGATGTGTTCGTGATGTTCCAAACATTGCAGTCCTAAGGTCAAATCTTCAAAATATGACTTTTGAGAAAAGATTTTGAAAATTATTTCAATCTAATTCTTTTTACAATACCCTGAAATCAAATGCTCTGGTTATTAAAACTCTTTTTCTCAGCAAAATGAGTTTGCCTTTTTTTCCCTCCGATATTTTATTTTATTTTTTTTATTATTAATTTTTAAATCCTCACCCAAGGATATTTTTCCATTGAATTTATAGATAGAGTGGGAGGGAAGGAGAGAGAGAGAAACATCTATGTGAGAGAGACACATCGACTGGTGGCCTCCTGCACTATCCCGACTAGGGTCAGGGATGGAACCTGAAACCCAGGTATGTGCCCCTGACCAGGAATTGAATCCGAGATCCTTTAGTCCTCAGGCCGACAATCTGACCATTGAGCCAAACCGATCAGGGGGAGTTTGTCTTTTAATTTGGGGTCCCAGTAATATCTGTAATTATATTGAATTTATCAACAACAATAACAAAGGAATCTAAGAGAGTAAAGTCTTAAAATAGCCTAACTATTAACAAAAAACAAAAACAAAAACAAAACACCTAAGGATCACTATTGAGGAGAAAATAATAATGCCAGTCAGAAAGGGCCACCAGTAAGTTTGGGCACCATTAGTCTACAGGCCCTTTCCTAAATCATTATTAAATGACTGTTGGAACATGTTGTCTGGTAGATGCTAAAGGACCAGAGCCAGGTGAAGGGACTCTCCTTGCTTACCAGTCTCGCTTGCCTTGGCTCCACCACTGCTGCCTTTTCCCCAGCTGCCCAGCTGTGCTTTAGGTACCAGCTGAATTTTCTCATCAATTGTGGGCTGTAATGTAAGTGACAAGAGTCAATTCTAGGAAATATTCTAGTATCACTTTTCTTTTTATTTTCAGAGCAGTAAAACTAATTTTAGCATCAAAATTTTGCTTGGAATGCCAATTTAAGAGACATAAATTGGAGTTGTTCCCGTCAAAGTGGGATTTCTGTGGCCCCTGAAGCACTCTCTTGGAATCCAGCTTCCACAAAACAATCTGAAACCACTGGTGGGTCTGAAGAATGCATTCAAGTCCTCTAATATGGTATGCCAATTTGCTAAATGTAAGCAGTTTCTAATGGTTCCTCTTATATAATAATGCACAGTGATTTAAAATATAAGGAAGGAACACACAAAGACTACAAAATTAACTTATTAATCTCTTCATATGATTGTTAAGAAAACAGGTCAAAAGGCAGAAAGGCTTCATTCACATTTTAGCAAAGCCTATAATATAGCCTGGGGCTAAGGATGGAGAGGTAGAATGGGAGTATTCAATAAGAAAAACATAGAATGTTAGATAGGGAATTAAGGTCCCGGCTGACTTTCAGGTTTAACCTTCCATGCACATTTTAAGTGCAAGTGAATAGAATTACAATGTAACACAAAACATATCAACACAAAGTCTGTAATGCAGCTCTTTATAACAAAGGTATCACTATCTTCTGACAGTACTGTCATACTATAAGACATGCTTTCACATAAATCTCTCCCAGTAACAATGAATTTGTTTAATGGTTTTGAACTTTTTCTAGGATACTTATGTAAAGTATATTATGACTATCTGAATATACACAACATTAATTAAAAACAATTTACATATTTTTCAAAATATTAAGGAAATAATGTTGTAAGTTTAATACCAGCACTATTCTTTTTTTCTTTTTTAATCCTCACCTGAGGATATTCTTCCATTGATTTTTTAGATAGAGTGGAACATCAATGTGAGACACATTGATTGGCTGCCTCCTACATGACCCTCACCAGGGCCAGGGATCAAACCTGCAACCAACATAAGTGCCCTTGACTGGGTATTTAACCCGTGACTCTTTGGTCTGTGGGCTAATGTTCTAACTGCTGAGCCAAATTGGCCAGGCCAGCACTATTCTTTTTTATAGTGTCCAGTCACAGAAACAATATTTAAAAACACAAATATTATTATTAAATACTGATAAAAATTTCAAAGATACTGGGGTTGATATTGGGGAAATTCTTTAAACATAAGATCTTGGTTAAAACCCTCTCCTGCTGGAAATGAAAGTGGATGGGAATCAAGTTGTATTCAGCAAAGGAATTCCTGCTCTGAGACATAAACAACTAGAAGAATATACCAGAATCTTTAAGAACAGAATCCTAGCCAATTAACATCAAGAGAGATCCTAAGAGGTAATGTTCTATCCTGAAGCAATACTTTGACAAAACCATAAAGATGCAAAGACATATTCCATCTTCTTCCAATTTTATCAAAGTCTGTTTTCTTGTCAATTATCTTCTTTCATTTGATGTTTTCACATTAGCTTTAGATTGTCTTTAGTACCCTACTGCAAAGTGCCAATTTTCAGAACCAGGGTAAGTATATTAAATCAAGGATCAAACTAGACTTGCAAATAATTTGCCAAACTTACTGGGCTATAGAAGTTTCCACTTTTATAAAATGTAATTCTGCTTTTTCTACGTTCTTCACCCTACTTATAGTGATCAACTTCTGCTGAAAACATCTGCTAGGAGAAAATTCTTTCCTCTTACTACTGATGGATTCTCGAGAGAGGAAATTAAATGGAGTATATTAAATATTTATCACAGAATGATTTCTAGTAGGTCTTCTGTTATTTCTTTTCTTTTTTTTAATCCTCACCCGAGCATATTTTTCTATTTTATCTTCAGATACAGTGGGAGGGAGTGGGGGAGAGAGAGAGAGAGCAAGAGAAATATCAACGTGAGAGGGACACATTGTCTGGTTGCCTCCGCAGGACCCCGACCAGGGCCAGGGACAAACCGCAACTGAGGTACATGCCCTTGACCAGAATTGAACCTGCAACTCTTTGGTCTGCGGGCTGACACTCTAAGCACTCAGCCAAACTGCCCAGGGCTCCACTGATTTTTAAGATAGAGTGGAAGGAAGGGGAGGGGAGGGAGAGAGAGAGAGAGGGAAACATCAATGTAGAGAGAGACACAACAATTGGTTGCCTCCTCCATGACCCCAACTAGGGCTGGGGATTGAACTTGCAACCCAGGTATGGCCTCTGACCAGGAATTGAACCTAAGATCCCTCGGTCCAAGGGATGATGCTATAACCACTGAGCCAAACCAGCCAGGACTGTTACTTCTTTTATGACTTGGACATAGCAAACCATTAATTCCTTTCAAGGTTAGACTTAAACAGGTAGCTGTTTCTTCCCCAGAGCTAACGATACACTGTATAAAAGTTGGCAATTGACTATGATTTCTGAAGTATCTTTGTTATCATTTCTCTTATATTAAGCATCTCATAACTTTTAGAATTAACCTAGTCACTTCCTCTTTAGTAAACCCTCATAAAAATAAAAAGGACTAATGCTAGGACAAGTATTAAGAATAGTGATCAATACTGACTTGTAGAAAAAAAACTACCCCATAAAATCTACATTAAGGCTATTTTATATGAACAAAAATTAATTTTGAGAGTCATGTTTTGAAGTTGTTGTCTTTTAAATGTAACACTCACCTTAGTGATTTTCAGGAATTTTGAGGGGTCCAGGACTCTACTGTTCTTGGCACCTTGTACAGTGTTCCACCCACCTTCATCCACTCTCTGGACACCTGCCGGGAGAACAGAGTGAGCCACTCTCTCATCTGTTTTAAGTCAGTTTGATAGTGAAAGAGTGAGCAATAGAGTCAACTCAGCAGCTCCAATCAAAACCAAGGAAAAAGACAAAAGAAATAGTTAAAGCATTGCTGACAGTCTCTGTAACAGCCACAAAATGACAATATCAAGCAGCAGCCCTCTGCTTATTTGGGTCTCCCATGAAACATCAATGACCTTGAAATCAACTGATATAGGGGAGTGGGAGCGGGAAGGAGGGGGTCAATAGGGAAAAAAGGGGGACATCTGTAATACTTTCAACAATAAAAAAAAAAAAAGAAGAAATCAACTGATACACATGAATAAAGCCTAAGTGCTAGCCAAGGGAGAGCCAAAGTTAGTTTTTAAAAAAATAATTTTTCTTTATTGATTTTAGAGAGAGAGGAAGGGAGAGGGAGAGAGATAAAGACATCGATGAGAGAAAACGTAGATTGGCCACCTCCTACATGCCCCCCACTGGGGATCTGGCCCACAATCTGGACATGTGCCCTGACCAAAAATCGAACCGGTGACTTCTTGGTGCATGGGTCAACACTCAACCACTGAGCCACACCGGCCAGGCGAAAAGCTACTTTTTTACAGAGTTAATGATTGTGTTTATAGAGTTCATGATTAGAACACTTTGGGAGAAATCAGATGAAAATTATTTATTCCAAAGTTTATTTCACTTAATGGTGTCAAATGACAATATGCTTCAATCATTCCCCCAAAACCTGCTTCTTCTCCAACCTTTCAGCTTCTCAGGCAGAAAACCTTGACTCCTCTTTCCCTCATACTTCAAATACATGTGTCAGCAAATCTTTTCAGTTTAACTATTACAATATATTCAGCACCTAGCACCTTCTAACTACTACCAACACTACCAATTTGGTTTAAGCCAGAAACATTTCCTCAATTAGTACAAAAATATCTTTAATGGCTTCCCTGCTTCCTTGTCTGTTCTCATCACAGCAGTCAGGGTGACCCTTGTAAAGTACAACTCAGGTTCTGTGGTACTTCTCCGCTCAAATCACTTCTACTATCTCTCCATTTCACTCAGAGAAAAAGATTCCTTAGAAATGGCTTACAAACTCTAATAATCTGGCCCTCTGCCTCTCAGACCCTATCTTTTTTTTTTTTAAATCCTCACCCGAGGACATTTTTTCATTTTTTGTTCAGATAGAGTGGGAGGGAGAGATAGGAAGAGAGAGAGAAACATCGATGCGAAAGGGACACATCGAGTGGCTGCCACCCGCACGACCCAACCAGGGCCGGGGACAAACTGCAACCGAGGTACATGCCCTTAGTGGGAACCAAACCCGGGTCTCTCTGGACCGCAGGCCGACGCTCTAACCGCTGAGCCAAACTGGCCAGGGCTCTCAGACCCTATCTTCTGCCACTCTACCCCTTATGCCATTTGAACCAGCCACACTGGTCGCCTTGCTGTTCCTTTGTGCTTGCTATATTTCCATTTGCCTAAAACCTTCTTTCCCCATATACATACATGACTTAACTTGGTTGAAGTCTTTGCTCAAATAATACCAACTTTAATAGGTTCTCCAACTTCCCTATTTAAAATTGCAACCTCTACCCACAAAGCCTTACACTCCCCACTCCCTCTCTCTGTGCTTAATTTTTTCCTATACAACAAATTTATCTAACAAATATCTGTAATTAAGTTTTTATTGTTTATCTTATCCCCCCAGTATGAAGTAAACTGCAAGAAGGAAGTGACTTTCTCCTGTTAAGTGAAAGGCATTCAATAAATATTTGTTGCATGAATAAATGAATGAAAAACCATAAAACTCTCTATTCAAAAACATTTCTGGCCCTGGCCGGTTTGGCTCAGTGGTTAGAGCGTCGGCCTGAGGACCAGAGAGTCCCGGGTTCAGTTTCCGCTAAGGGCACGTACCTTGGTTGCAGTTTGTCCTCAGCCCTGGTTGGATCGTGCAGGAGGCAGCCACTTGATGTGTCCCTTTCACATCGATGTTTCTCTCTCTCTCTTCCCCTCTCTCCCTCCCACTCTATCTGAACAAAAAATGGAAAAATGTCCTCGGGTGAGGATAAAAAAAAACCAAAAACATTTCTGTCCGGCTGGTGTGGCTCAGTGGTTGAGCATCAACCCATGTACCGAGAGGTCACCAGTTAGATTCCAGGTCAGGGCACATGCCCAGGTTGTGGACCCGATCCCTAGTGGGGGGCATGTGGGAGGCGGCCAATCGATGTTCTCTCTCATCGATGTTTCTATCTCTCTCTCCCTTTCACTTCCTCTCTCTCTAAAATCAATAAAGGAAAAAAAAATAAAATAAAAAATGAATTAAAAAAAAACATTTCTAATCCTCATATACTTCTTGATTTTCTCTGTGCTATCTGGTATTACTGATCCTGAGCAGATTTGTTTCTTCCTTTTTTCTATGACACTCATATCCTAGTACAGACTCCATCCTCTCCACTTGTTTATCTGTCACTTTTCCAAGAGTTCTTTCCTTCCTTTAGTCAACTATGAACATCTTGCATGGATGAGGCTTTCATCTTTTCCCTCTCAATCTATTTTGATAATAAATAAAAGTCACTACCTGAAAGGCATTGTATTAGGTACTAGGGTAAGTGTGGTGTCCCAGGAAACTTGTAAGTGCCCTTTCATCCCTGGAGGATTCATCTCTCATAACTTCACTATGAGATCTACTGTGTTTCTGATAAATAACAGCTAATGGTTATTGAGTATTTACTATGTGCCGGTTGTTATGCTGAACATGTTACATATACTACCTCATTTTAACCTCACACAAATTCCTCAGTACTGATATTAGACCCATTTTACAGATTAAGTGACTTATGTAAGGTCGTATAGCTAGGATGTTGGACAGGTGAAATTCAAACCTGGATAGTTTGGCTCCAAAGTCTATGCTCTCAACCACTGTACTGTATGACCCAGTCACTGGCCTGCTCACCTTACTGCATAGCATTCCCATTTGGATGCCCTATTGTCATCTCACAATAAGCAGGCTTAAAAGAAATATGATCATGATTTCCCTCTGAAAAAGATTTCCTCTTCCAATGTTCCTAAACTTAGTCCACAGACTTTCTATTTTCCTTTTATTTCATCTTTCATTTATTTTCCTGTTTCTTCCTTTTTATTCCTATTGCTACTAATTCTCAACTCCTTCCACATAGGATTTCAGCAACAGCAAGATTTCTGATTTTGGTGTACCCACCTGATTCATCACGTGAAAAGCAATAGACTTATTTTATTTACATACCTCTAACATGACATTACTTCTTTGCTCAAAACCTTACAATGGCTCAATATCTACCAAATCAACTAAAAAATTCTTAATCTGGCTCTACACTTCCAGACAACATTTTTTTTCATTCGTTCCAAACAGTTTTCCCCCAATCAGGTTTCATCTCTCTTTATAATATATGTTTATTTTAATTTCTTAACTAAAATTCTTCCTTCCCTTCCAAATATCTACCATCCATCAAGAACCAGTTCAAGAGCCCCCTTACTCAAATAAAAATTTCTTCCAATTATCTCTCTCTCTTCTTCTCCGAATTTCAACAATCTTAATGGAGAATACATCTCATAACCGGCAATATCTTCCATTTGCTTAACAAATGTTCCCTTTATTAGTTTTGCCTCCCCACATAAACTGCAAGTTTTTGTTTTTTAATGTTTTTATTGATTTTTAGAGAGAGAGGAAGGGAGAGGGAAAGAGAGATAGAAACATCAATGAGAGAGAAACACTGATCGGCCGCCTCCTGCATGCCCCCTACTGGGGATCAAGCCCACGACCCGAAATTGAAACCAGGGACTTCTGGATGCATGGGTTGATGCTCAACCACTGAGCCATACTGGCTGAGCTAAACTGTAAGTTTTTAGAGGGAAGGAACTATATATTCCCACATCTTTTTATATCCCTTATCAACAGTGAGTATACAGAAGATGCTCAATAAAGTCTTATTGATTATTGACTTTGAAATAGTAAAAGAAATCATGTTTAATTCTTGCATTCTCTGCATTTACTCAATAACTTGTTTCCAGGTGAAACTTATCACTTATCAATGACCACTCTATTCTTTGGGTTATTCTGTCTGATTTCATTTAACATCTAAATACAGAATTCTTAATATCTGGCCCTCAAACGCCTAAGTTCTCTAATATCCAGTGGACTCCACCCCTCACCTGGTCTTCTCTTCTCTTTGGTCATGAGCTGTTGGACCTTCCTTTGCTCTTCTTGTTCTTCTATTTTAGCTTCTTTGTGAATCTGTTCAATAGTTTTAGGCCCTTGATCTGCTCTTCGAGATACCCAATTACACTATAAAAGGAGAAAATAAGGTTATCAGTCAGATAACTAAAAATTAAAAAATTTTGAAAATAGATTTTATTATTATTTTTAATCCTCATCTGAGGATATTTTTCTATTTATCTTCAGATAAAGTGGGAAGGAGGGAGAGAAACATTGACGTGAGAGAGACACATCGACTGGCTGCCTCCTGCACGACCCCGACCAGGGCCGGGGACAAACCACTACTGAGGTACGTGCCCTGACTGGAATTAAACCTGGGACTCATTGGTCTACAGGCCAATGCTCTAACTGCTGAGCCAAACCAGCCAGGGCTGAAAATCTATTTTATACTGTTCACTGCTGGAAAAGTATAAAATACTTACAAAATCTGTCACTTCAGCAGTTTTTCCTCTGCCTTACAGATGGCACTATGTGCAGTTTGGGGATTAGAGCTAAATAATTCAATTCTTCTCAATCAACCCTGAAATACTGTATACTGAGCATTCCAATAACCAGTGGATAAAAAGAGAAAAAGACTAGCCCAAATGTTTTTCTTTCTTGTTTTGTGTATTTGCAAGAAGGAGAGAGAAGAGGAATCAAGAAGGATCCGGATTCTTTGGCCCTGCCTTAATCAGAGGTATTGCTACTTGGTTCCTATCACACTCCATGGGGGTTCTGAATCGAGGATGACTAGCATTTTTCTTTCATATCATGGTTCTGGTAACCTACACAAAGTATCACACCACTCTGTTCTTTGGTTTTTCTCCCCACGAAATAAGACAAAACAAGCTGTCTCCTTATAATTATACTTCTCTCTTTCATTCCCTACTCAGCTACAGTCCCAATATTTGATATAAGTACAAGTGGTTGAAGGATTGAGTGAAGTTTTTTTTTTATCCTCACCCGAGGACATTTTTCCACTTTTTGTTCAGACAGAGTGGGAGGGAGAGAGAGGAAGAGAGAGAGAGAGAGAAACATTGATGCGAAAGGGACACATCGAGTGGCTGCCTCCCGCACAACCAACCAGGGCCGGGGACAACCTGCAACCAAGGTACGTGCCCTTAGCGGGAACCGAACCCAGGTCTCTCTGGACCGCAGGCCGAGGCTCTAACCGCTGAGCCAAACCAACCAGGGCTGAGTGAAGTTTTTTATATCTACATTTTTATATTAGCTGGAGGGAAGAATGGCAAATAGGTTTAAATCAGCATTCAATTTCTGATCAACTGGCAGTGGCTTTCGTAATAAGAAGGATTCTGAGATCATATCTGGGCTCAGCAAGATAAAAAACCAACACCAATGCTATCTGATCTGGTTGCAGGGCAGGAAAGAGGTGGGACCTATATTCACTTTTTCTAGTTTAGGGTCAGCTACAGTATACCCTGCAAGAGTTAAAATAACAAGAGACTAAAGAAGTGGTAGTGGTAAAAACTATTTCTGGTATGAAAAATGAAGAAAATGAAAGCAACACCACAGGAGGGTATACAGAAAAACAATAGAGGAGAAAACATCTCCTAAGAGTCTAGGCATTTTACATGATTCCCTCACTGAATCTTTACAACACATCTACAAGGTAGGCAACATCCCCATTTTAGAGACTAAAAATATAAGGCTCAGGGAAGTTAAATGTATTCATTTTGAAGGTGAGGCTTCCTGATTACTTAGCATCCAAAGACTACATTTAATTTGACCAGTTTGAATTCAGAATGGCTGATTTCAAAACGGCAGTGTGGTTTGATAATCAGAGTAAAGAGAAGAAACACATATCAGGGAAGTATAGGTGGCATTCGTCCTTTCACACAGCTCTCTATGAAACTTTGTCAATTCAATTTCTGAGAGTCCTACAGCAAAAGCATTAAGTTTTCACATATGTAAATACTAGGATATCCTCTCCAACCCAATTCTTTAAAAGAGATTGGAGTGATAGGCTTATTATTTTTCTACTTACCAGCCTTAGGTCTATTACATCCTGAAGCATGAATCGAATCCTAGATGAAGTTTTTCTTTCTTTCACAATTTTCTCCATCTGATTAAAATACTGGTCCATACGTGGCTACAACAGATAAAATCATTAGTATTCCTGGCTGAGGAATTCAAATGTAATTTTACCATGTAGAATTTTAAATGGCCCAGGAATACAACTTATAGCCAAAAGGTAATATGGTAGAATTTTTAATTGTGGTAGAATTTTAATGTCACCCAAAACGAAAGCTACATATTTCAGGCAGCTGGCCTCGGTCAAATGACTAATTATAGGCCAACAGAATATACATGGAAATGCCATACTGCAGTTCCCTAGAACCTTCCTTAAGAGAGAGGTGGCTAAGTCATTTGCCCCTTTCCAACCTTTCTGCTGAGAACATTAGGGACAAGGGCTACACCTTAGGAATAACAAAATGTTAAGCTGGAGAAACTTTTTTTTTTTTTTTTTTAATTTTTTTTTTTACTTTATTGATTTTAGACAGAGAGGAAGTGAGAGGGAGAGAGAGACAGAAACATCAATGAGAGAGAACATCGATTGGCCACCTCCTGCATGCCCCCCACTGGGGATCAGGCCCACAACCTGGGCACGTGTCCCGACCGGGAATCGAACTGGCGACCTCTTGGTGCATGGGTCGACGCTCAACCACTAAGCCACACCGGCCAGACGAAACTTGGTTTTTTGATCATCTCTGAGCCACCAGACCAGTCTCAGACTGCTTACTTATACAAATGAGAAATAAACCTCAATCTTGTATAAACCACTAATATTTGGGGTTTTCTGTCACAGCCAAACATAATCCTAGCTGATTCAGATGTTATGAAACATTTATGACGTTTCTTTGAAGTGTTTCTAATTTCCCGAACCCTTATTGGTACAGCACTATATTATGTTTTTTTAATGATTTTTAATCATTTTTTAATGATTGCTTATATTATGGTTAGATAGATACGTCATTAATTAGAGCATAAACTTAGGAAAGCTACCGGGTTTTCTTCATTTCTCTATCATTCTCAGTCCTGACCCATAGAAGCTCTTCTCCCTTTATTTCTGCTCATAATTTGCTTCTACAAATGACCTGTGAAAGGGTCATGCAGAAAAAGGACAAGGCACAAATAAGTTGAACAACTCATGAATTGGCTTTTTTTATAAAAAGCCAATTCATTTTATAAAAAAATGAATTTTCTATAATTTGGGACCTCTTCAGTTCTGACTTGAATGGAAACGAGGTAAAGGCACAATGGCCAAACAATGACAAGGAGGAGGGCAAGAAAGAAAACCAAACAGCCTCGATGGTGGGGGCACGATGGAACACTTTTGTGACTGTCTTAGTTCTTTCGCAACTGACAGAGTCCCTGCTAGAGGTTTCAGAGATTCTGGATTTTTACCTTTGCTTTCTCAAAATCCAGGTCTTTGCCGATGGTGGTGAGCAGGCGACACAGGCACTCTAGAGATTCTTCATCATGGTTCTTCAGCAGCTTTACCACACAGTCATGCATGATGGCTTCAGTCAACATTTTGAGTTTAAAGAGTTCTCCAATGAACTTGATGTTCCCAATGGATCTCCGCCGGGCTTTGTCCTTAGCTTCTTCCAGTTCATCATGAAGCCTCGTCCTCTCCTCTGGCTGTTGTACAAGGAATAATAGAATCTTGACGATGAAAACTGTACTGCACAACAGATGCTAAGAACAGACACTGAGATTCATGGTCCTTATCCTTTCTGGATCACGAATCTGACTGCAACTAAAGACCTATTCCTCAGAAAAATGAACTATATCCAAAAGTTTGCTTCCGTTTCAGGAGGTTTCTGGTACTCAGTGATCTCTCTTAAGACGGTTCTGAATCCCTGTCTTAGAATGTTGAGCAGCTTTGCTCTACAAGCAGCATTAAAAGAGATAATGTATTCCTCTAGACATCAATACAGTATCTGCACATGAAAAAAAGGCCACAGGCACCTATAGTAGGGAGATGTAGTAGCTGGCTCCATGAAAATTCTATTTGATAACACTCAAACTGCACAAGCACTTTTTTTTTCCCTGTGAAAATACTTACAGCACTGGCAGCCTCGAGTTCTCTCTGCTTCTTCTCAAAGACATCATCATCTGCTTTATCTTTTTCAAACTCCTTCTGGCAACGGTTCAATAGCAGCTTCCGGAAATTCACTGTGTTCCCAGGCTTGTCTGCCATGGGTACTTTCAGCTGCATCCAAATGGGAAAATGCAAAAGCAGCAAGATTACTTAAATACAGTCAATGATTTTCTCAAAATACCAATTTTATTTATTTGCAAAATCATGCTGACTGAACCACAGGTAAGTATTTTATAAGAGGTATACAATTTAGCTTTAGGCATTTCATGTTTCAATGATAAGATGTCTTAAATTTTATGCAGAAAAGATACACATTCCTCTCATATAAATGCACCGTATCTTTTATGGCTGGTTGTGCCTCTAGCTGACTTTGAAATCCATGTAAGATTATTATAACTATGACTCTGCACTTATCTAGACATTTTTAACTGTAGAGTTATTACTTTTGTTTTTCTTACTACCATTGTAGGTGTTTTGGTTTAAGGACAAATAGAAATGACGTGAATTTCATGGCCATAGAAAAACTGTTGTGAGATCCTTATCCTAGAAAAAAGTAGAAGGGGGGAACACATTTGACAATTTTTGTTATTGTTGTTAATCTTTACTCGAGGATATTTTTCCATTGATTTTTTTAGATGGAGTGGAAGGGAGGGAGAGAGAGAAAGAGAAACATCAATGCAAAAGATACACATGAATTGGTTGCCTCCCGTCAGAGTCGGATATCGAACCTGCAACCCAGGTACGTGTCCTCGACTGGGAATTGAACCCAAGACACTTCTGCCCAAGGGCTGACGCTCTAACCCCTGAGCCAAACCAGCCAGGGCCATATTTCACGATTTTTAGATATCTTTTCCCCAGGGGAATGTCAAGACACTGCAATGCTAGTACTTACCATGACTATCAATATACTATGTTTATTGCTTATTTCAATTTACTATAATATTCTATTTTACAGATGAAATCCCTCTGAGCACCATTAGGAGCAGCTATTGCAGAACATGGTAAAATGGTTTTTCTGGAATCACAAAGTAGCTCCCAAAGTTCTGAAATGCATGGTAATTGTCCTAGGTTTAGTGAAAAACAAGATGCATTGTAATTATACTCACAAAAGAGTTAATGTTGTCAACCTGAATGGACTTAGCTGCTGATGAAGGCTGAACAGCTAGAGAGAATTCTTGAGAATGGAGACTATGATGTTATAGTATACCTGTGCTAGAACTCTCCAACGTATTCCCTATGACACATGAAAGACCATTTAACAAGTCCAGGCTAATCAACCAAAGAACCAAGTGCTTCATTACATTTTATTTTCAGCAGAAAACATTAACCTAGGAAGAGGAGAAGACCATCAGATACTTTTTAGACAACCACAGAAAAGCTAACATTTACTTATCTCCAAATTCAGGCCATACAAATGAAGTAACTATAGATCATGTCATAGTCAGGCCTACTCTATGATCACACAAGATGGTAGGCATCTAATCAGCCTTCCAGAAAAGAAACACATGAGAGTAAAGAATTTCCAAAGCAAAAGCAAAAAGTAGACTCTATTTTCTACTGTATAGGACCCAGAATACACAACAACGCAGCACAAGGGAGAACCAAGGGGGATCTTCACAAGCAAGGTGGTATATAATAGAGAACCAACATGACGTTAAGTTCCAGAACAAACTAAAGTGCTTCTAAAAATCAGCAGTCATATCCAATGTGCTACTTTATTTATTTATATATTTTCTTTATTGATTTTAGAGGGAGAGGAAGGGAGAGGGAGACACAGAAACATCGATTAGAGAGAACATCAACTGGCCACCCACCTCCTGCATGCCCCCCACTGGGGATTTGGTCCACAACTTGGGCATGTGCCCTGACTGGGAATCGAACCGGCGATCTCCTGGTGCATGGTTCGACACTCAACCACTGAGCCACATCGGCCAGGCTATTTACTTACTTTTTTAAATCCTAATCGGAGGATACATATAGTTTTTTTCCTATTTATCATCAGATAGAGTGGGAGGGACGGAGAGAGGGAAAGAGAGAGAGAGGGAGAGAAACATCGACGAGAGAGAGAGAGACACATTGATTGGTTGCCTCCCCCACGACCTGACCAGGGCCGGGGACAAACTGCAACTTAGGTACGTACCCTTAACTGGAACCGAACCCGCGATTCATTAGTCTGCAGGCTGATGCTCTAATCGCTGAGCCAAACCAGCCAGGGTATTTATTTTTTATTATTATTTTTAATCCTTAACCGAGGATATATTTCCTATTGTTTTTAGAGAGAGAGGGAGAGGAAGAAACATCAGTAGGTTGCCTCCTGTACACACCCCAAACGGGGATAGAACCTGCAACCTTTTGGTATATGGGATGGCGCTCCAACCAAGCCACACCAGCAGGGGCTCCAATGTGCTACTTTAAAGAAACACAAGTAGCCCTGGCAGGTTTGGCTCAAGCGTCAACACATGGACCAAAGAGTCATGGGTTTGATTCCCAGTCAAGGGCACATACCTTGGTTGCAGGCTCGATTCCTGGCCCTGGTTAGGGTCATGCGGGAGGCAGCCAGTTGATGTCTCTCTCTCACATAGATGTTTCTCTCTCTCTGTCTCCCTCCCACTCTATCTGAAAATTAATGGAAAAATATCCTCGGGTGAGGATTAACAAATAAAAAAAAAAGAAGAAAGAAACACAAGCAAATCAGTCAAAAAGTCCTATCCAGCTTCTTGACATATTCACTAGCATCATCTGTATTAACACTAAGGACATAATTAATAATATAAAAATCATCTGGGCCACAATCTGTCCGCCCTAAAGAGATGTTTCCTGCATTACAGATTTACTGTTTAAAAAAAGGGAAGAATGTGGACAATATGAAAATCCAAGCCACTGTCATATGGTGAGAGGGATCAAAATGAAAACAAGTCAGAAAGAATAAATAAATAAAACTTGTGACAGTTTGGTTTACAGGAACAAGCGGAAATGACATAAGGGAGAATTTCTCTATAAAAAAGGTGCAAAAGACATAGTTTTCTATACCTTTTATGTAGGGAAGGACTATATTGAAAGGGTTAGGCTAAGGATCAGATTTACTTACTTGCTGTTAAACCAAAGCAATTCTTTCAACCTAAGTCTCAGTTTCATCACCCAGAACAAGAGAGACACAATACCTGAGTCTAACCTAGAGTGCAGTTATAAGCATCCAATGAAACAGGTTTGGTGGAAGCACTTCATAAGTCACAGACAAGGAAGTTGTAACTGGGATATTCAGAACACAAATTGAAAGAGCACTGGAATCTTGAGTCATGAAGTCAGGATTTGAATCCCAACTCTGTGACTAATCAGCTATGTAAACTTGAATAAACTACCTCACTTAGCCTTCATTCCTTCATCTGCAAAAGAAGACATTCCAATGATGGTAGATTGAAGGATACTATAAAGTACCTGTTGAAACAGGAGCTTTGGAGATAAGTCATAATCCCAGCTCTGTCATGTGACTTTGACCAAGTTACTTAGCTTCATCAAAACTGTTTCTTAAACATCTATCTCTTAGGACAGTTGGAAGGATTAAATAAGATGATCTAAGTAGAGTAAATAATAATGGCTGGCACAGAGTCCAATAAATGAATATAGCTATATTTAAACACTTGGAGCTGTATTTGACAAATGTTTATGAGAGTAACCTATATTATAATATAGATATCAAAGAAACTATATAATAAAGCTCACAAAGCAATGAGGCAGAGAACCACAAAATGCAAGAGAAATGAATAGCTGCTATCCCCAAATAATGGTCATGGGATATTTCACATATATAGGGCCTAAAGAACATGTACCTGTGCATAAGCTTTTTAGGTATATTCATATGGAAGTATTAAAACTGAATAACTGGCGGAATGTGCACAGATCTACATGTACATGTCTCTGAATGAACAGCACAGCTACACAACCCCCTAAAGACTTGTTTTGGAACATGATCTTAATATTCCCTGGGGATAGTTAAGAGGGAAATATGGAATAGGCCATTAGAACGTATCTTCTGAGAATAGTGATGCATGATCATTTTTAAAAAAATATAAATTCAACAGGATGATGACATTAAGTTAGCATGTCTTGTCTACTGGGCATTGACTGGCCAGGAGACCCAAGGAAATTGGTTAGAACAGAACACAAAGATTGGAAATTTTACTCTGCTAAAGCTGCTGTAACAAATACCATAGACTGGTGGCTTAAAAAACACAGTTATTTCTCACAGTTCTGGAGGCTGGAAGTCCAAGATCAAGGTGCTGGCAGATTCAGTTCTTGGTGAGGGCCCTCTTTGTGGTTTGCAGACAGTTGCCTTCTCCAGTATCTTCATGTGATGAAGAGAGGAAGCTCGTGTCTTCCTCTTTTTATAAAGGCACTAATCCCATCACGGGGAGATTATATACATTTGCGGGGGAGCCACAAACATTTAGTCCAGAACAGCAGACAAGGTAGATGCTTGCAAATGTGACCATGGATAACAGCAAAAATGAAAGGTAATGTGCAACAGAAAAAAATCTTAAGACAATTTTAATTTTCATTTAACTGTAATCCATGAAACTAAGATGTTTCAAATGGGTTGCTTGACAGACAGTTTCTCAGGGAGGGAGTTGGGGAATACAGGGTAAATGTAGGTTTATAGTTGTGAATCCATGAAACAGAATTTATTCTTATATTATTTATTAATTCTTGTATTATTTTCCATACAAACAACTGTAAACCTACATTTGCCACACCTTGTATTTTAGTAAGGCTGCTTGGTAAGCTAGATGCACTGGACAGCACCTATCTTTCCATTTTGCACAGCAATAAACTATTAGTGTGACATTACATTATGCTGTAAACTAATAGTGCATCATCTCACACTGTGTTGAGACCTGTCCAGATACTGGTCAGCCAGCAGTCTTGCGTATGAATGCTGTTAGCAATGGGTAGGAATTTTCTTTAAGCAACAGGACCTGTGCTTAGCATTGAGGTAGATACCACTTATCTCTAAAAGGATAATTCCCCGAGAATCATGAAGAGCTGTCAGCTGTGTGTTAATTATGGTAATCAGAGAGTAGAAAACGGAAGGACAAGCGTGGATGGACTGCTTAGCAAGCTTAGAATTTTCAATACTATCTCAGAACATAAAGATGCTAGTGGTAACCCATGGTTCAGCCATTTTGTTCCAGAAGCATGTTCTGGTCTGAGGTAAAGTATTTGGAGTGACTAATAGAATATAAACAAATGACACTCCCACATAAATCTAGACTGTGAAGTAAACAGCAATAAATAGATGGTCCAATTATAAATCACGGGTCCATGGTGACATACTATCCTCCATCAGTGGTTATGTCCTGACCTTAGCAAATCACCTGCTAAAACTGAACATAACATATTCCATATGTGCCTTGTACATATCTATCAAAATACATCTCTATCAGATACATCTGAAGAGGTATGTAGTACTGAGGGGTGCCCATGAGATTCAACAAGGAGTGGGCTCATTATGAAAGGCTAAGTTGTTTCTCATCAAACTTTTCTTCAAAGCATTTTTCATCTTTCATCAGGCAAGTTGCACATCCCCCCTCCTCCAGTGACTCCAACCACATGTGTGCTGTTGCCCAAGGCCAGCACTCCATGTCTGTAATTCCAGGCTGTGTGTCTGAGGAGATGTAATTGTGCCCTCCTTGTTCTTAGGGTCTCTTCCTATGCTCAGTCCTATAATTCTTTTCACGTCTTGCCTTTTTTTGTTTACATTCTGCTTTAAAACACTTAAAAATTGGCAACACTATCTGGCATAGCAGGACATAGAATGCTCAAAAATCTTCCTTGAGTGCCCTTCTGTACAGCTGAGGTACGCATGCCTGACACAGCAGAGATGAAAAGTAACAAAAGCACCACCTTAGGGCATAAAAATAAACTCAAGCTGTTAGTTTTTCTTTCATTCATGCATTTACCCACGTACAACATGTCTGAGGGTCTGTTATGTGCCAGAAACCATTTTAGGCACTAAGAATTTAACCTTGGGTGGGGGGAGTCTCTGCTCTTAGAGCTTACATTCTAATGGGGTTCTGAGATGGGGATTTTAATTTAAATTATGATTAAAACAATAGCATAACAATTTAATGTTACCAATAATCCAATTAAAATTTATTTAAGTACAGACTTAGATAACAGGACATTTTCTCTTGTCTATTCTTCTCCACTTGCCACCAAACTCAGATGTCCTACTAAGAGAAGTACTGAATTCTGGTGAAATGCTTTCCAGTTGGTGAAGGTGTTACAGGTCTCCTCAGTCATTCCGAGTTAACTAGGAGAAGCAGCAGCACACTCCAGAGGCCATTTACTCTCTCTTATAATGCCCCAAAGATTATGTGCCAGAGGTTTCATTTACAGCTTGGCAGAGGCAGGTAGTTATGTATATGTATAAATGTGTCTGTGTGAATAACTATGGTATTTACAGAGCAACTTAGAAAAGACAACACTATTACATCAATTTCCTCTGTGAATCTATAGAATTGCTTTCTTAAAAGCTTACCCTTTAAGTAGTCATGGAAAACTGACAACCATATAATTGCATTATCAAGCCCTTACTTAGATAATGGCTGCAAAGTAACGAAAGGTTTTAAATGGAGGTGTGTGATCCACATGAATGATGTGGAGGCAGAAAAAAGGTTTTAAGGCTTCTCTACACAATGAGAACAAGCCTTCTCCTAAATCTTCAAATCTCAACAATCTAAGTCAGGGTTTCTCAACCTAGACACTACTGACATTCTGGATTGGATAATTCATTGTTGTAGGGGATTGTCATGTGCACTATAGGATGTTTAGAGGAATCTTGGGCCTTTACCCACTAAGACACCAGTAGCCATAACCAAAAATGTCTCTAGACATTGCCCAATGTTCCTTGGAGAACAAAACCACCCCTGGTTGAGAACCACTGATCTAGGCCACTGTTGAAGCTAAGGTTCTAGTATTTAATATTCAAAACCTCTATATATATTTAATCCCTATTTAGGCAATTTTGTAAATTTCAGAGAAAGTTGTGAAAAAGGGATAATATTAGGGGGACCGGAAAGTAATGTGGTTAAAGTAATGACATGTTAAGGGCGGAAGTGGAAGCAAATCCATGTCAGACAATGGAGGAACTGTCAAACACTCTTAACCAACCTTGGTCAACCATCCAAGAACATTTGCAGCAGATTGGTAAAGTAAGCAGAGCAGGTGTTTGGGTCCCGCATAATCTGAAGAAAACAAAGCTGACCGGTCCACCATATGCAACTTAATGCTTCAGCGGCACAATACAGAAGCGTTTTTTGATCGCTTGATCACTGGAGATGAAAAATGGGTCCTCTATGATAATCCAAGATGCAAAAGGCAGTGACTCTCTCTGAAGGAATAGCCACGAAGTACAGCTAAGCCAGGTTTACACCCCAAAAAGGCACTTTTGTGTCTTTGGTGGAGTATTCACGGGGTCGTTCATTTTGAAGTGCTGAAACCTGGACAAACTGAATGCAGACCTTTACTGTGAACAATTAGATCGAGTAAATCAATCTTTAATTGAAAAGTGCCCAGTGATTGTCACCAGAAAAGGCATTATTCTGCAACACGATAATGCAAGACCACACTGCACAAGACGAACCCTTGAAAAAATTAATGAATTGGGGTGGGAGGTATTGCCTCACCCACCATACTCGCCCGATATTGCGCCATCGGTTTTCCATTTATTCCGATCGCTACAACATTTTCTAAGTGGCAAAAAATTTGAAAATTTGGATGATGTCCAAAATGCCATCTCCAGATATTTTGCTCAAAAACCAATTGATTTTTATCGAACTGGCATCGAAAATTTGCACACTAGATGGCAAAAGGTTGTTGATAATGAGGGTGATTACATCACTGATTAAAAATAAAAACTTCTTAAAAATTTATGTTTGAATTTAATATAAAAAAAACGACATTACTTTCCGGTCCCCCTAATAGAATGGATGTGAGGACTGAGTTACATGTAATCATTTTAGCACATATATCTCAAAGAATATTGCTATAATTACACTGCTCCTTACTCTTACTACTACTTCTACTCATGGTCACAGTATATGACCATGAGTAGAAGTAGTAGTAAATAGATTCCATTATTTCAAACGACCAACACTGACAATCCATGACAAGTGGCATAGATCTATACATTTTTACAACTACGAATCAGTCCAAAGACCTTGCAGTGTACCCTGTGGGTGTCTCAGTAGAATATGAAGTTACTGAAATAACAATGAATACAATGGGTAGGAAAAGAGCATCTCCTCCAGGTAATAGCTTAACATTTTATTCTACTGTCTTCAATTTTTCTCAGTCCATTGGCAGGTATCATTTCTCAAACTAATAATGATCTTAAAAAAACAAAACAAAACAAAAAATACCTCCAAAACAAAAAATGCCTATAGTCTAGAAGGTTTGGAAAATGCTGCTTGTTTGATTTCACAAGAAACATTAGCATAGCAAAAAGAAGCTTGAAAAAAAGAAATCTGTTTAAGCTGGCATTAGTGAAACATATATTAACATTTCAATTTGGGTCCACACTAGTCCATGGACAAGCCACCTTGGAAAAATAATTAACTAACTTTATCCTTCTCCTTCCTTATACAGTACAAAATAATATAGCACACATTCATATATTCATCACCCAATGCCAAATCTTAGCATTTTGCCATATTTGTTTTAAATATTTTACTTTTGAAGAAACTAAACAGTAAAGCCCAAGAGCTCAGAATACTTTTTCACTCTATTTTCTGTTCTTTTCCTTTTTAACTTTTTAAGGTTCAAAAAAATAAATTATGACAAAATAAACTCACATGGCCACCAGCAGGTGTAGCACCAGGTCAAGAAACAACACTGACAGCCTCCCAGAACCCCACGTGAATTCTCCTTCCAAAGAATGATGGCCTCCCAGCCTCCAAGTTTAATCTCATTATCCTGTATGTTTATAATAATCAGGTTCTTGCTTTCCTTGTTTTACCACCTAAATAAGCATCCCCAAACAGTTTATTTGTTTCATTTTTGAACTTTAAACAAACAAATCACATAGTACACATTCTTTTGCTAAAGCTTATTGTGCGATTCATCCATATGTGTGCAGTTGTAGTTCGCCTTCGTTGTCCTAGTATGAACATAACAATTTATTCATTCTACTATTGATGGACAGACACCATTTCAAACTTTCATCCATTATGAAAAATGCTATGAACATTTTTGTATATATTTCTTGGCACATAAGAAATGTATGTTTAGCCCTGGCCAGTTTGGCTCAGCGGTTAGAGCGTCAGCCTGCAGACCAGAGAGTCCCGGGTTTGGTTCCTGCTAAGGGCACGTACCTCGGTTGCTGTTTGTCCCCGGCCCCAGTTGGGGTCGTATGAGTGGCAACCACTCGATGTGTCTCTCTCACATCAATGTTTCTCTCTCACTCTCTTACTCTTTCTCTCACTCCCGCTCTATCTGAAGATAAATACAAAAAGTGTCCTCGAGTGAGGATTAAAAAAAAAAAAAAGTATGTTTATTGGTTGAGTATATACTTGGGAATGGAAATGCTAGTTATAGCAGAAAATTAACATCAGCTGTTCAGTAGATAATGCTAAACTCTCTACCCAAGTGGCTGTTATAATTTATATTCCCACTGGCATGTTTGAGAATTCTTGTTGCCTAACATATTTATCAATACCTGGTAAATTTAGAAAATCTGGTGTCACTGCATGGTTTTTTAATTATTCTTTTCATATTTGTTGGTCATTTGGACAACCTCTTTGGTGAAATGTTTAAGACTTTTGTGTATTTAAAAAACTGACTTAATTTCTTAACAATTGCTATTAGGTTTTTTTGTTTTTTGTTTTTTTAATTCCGTACCCAAGGACATTTCACTTATTATCAGATAGAGTGGGAGGGAGGGAGAGAGAGAGACAGAGAGAAACATCGATGTGATAGATGTTTTTGCATATACTGACTTTTGTGTCCTCATTAAGAAAGCCGCAGACAAATTTTTAATACCTTTTCCCCTCCTCTAGCTATCTTTTATTGTAAGTAGTTTTACATGATTGGTCTAACAGCTTTCCTTTATTTTCACTTTTTAATTGATGCTTAGGGTCTGTAGAAAATCTTTGGAGAATCTGTAGCTTTAACATCTCAGTAGTTTTGAAAAATGACTTTCAACTATTGTTTTTCCCCCAGTCTATTCTCTCTTCTTCTGGGGCTCCATTAAAAGCAAAGTCTGATCTCATTAAATCCTCCCTATCTCTTACATTTTTTATTTTTTTGGTTTCTCAGTGCTTCATTCTGAATTCTACAGACCTATCTTCTAGTTCATAATTCTTTTCTTCAGCTGTGTCTGATTTGTTATTAAACTCATTAAGTTCTTTATTATAATATTCCATTCTGGAATTTCTATTTGGTTCTTTTTATACTTTCTTGTTCCCTGTTGAGATTTTCAATCTATCTTTACCACCTTTGTGCCTGATAAAGGCAATATGTGCAGCCCTTGTGGGACATGTTTGTTGCTGGTTCTCATTCATGCTTTTTCTCCTCGTGTGACTTTATATTTCTAATTGGGTGCTGGACATTTTACTTGAAAAACTGTTCATAGATATAATTTGAAGATTAGTATGGCAGTCTCTAAAAAGGATGTTTGCTTACTTCTTGCAGGTACCTAGTGGGCACTAACAAGTTCACCCCTGAACAACATGTGTTTGAACTATGTGGGTACACTTACATGTTGATTTTTTTCCAATAAATATAGTGAAACATTTTTTGGATATTTGTGACAGTGAAAAAAAAATCACAGACAAGTTTGTCCTTATCAATGCATGAATCGTTATACCTGTAAATAAATATGAACTTATATTATCTTTTCATTATTGATGTCTAGTGTTAGTAATACATATGTCATCTACAGTGTGTTGTATCATATAAGACAATATTGATACAGGTATTGAGAGATGGTTTATCTTGTAAACAGATGATGTAAACTTACAATATCAATAAATACAGTATAGTACTGTAAATTTATTTTTTCTTTCTTATGATTATCTTTTCTCTAGCTTACTTTATTGTAAGAATACAGTGATTACCACATAAAACATACAAAATATGTGTTAATCAAATGTTTATGTTATCAGTAAGGCTTCTGGTCAACAGTAGGCTATTAGTTAAGTTTTAGGGAAGTCAAAAGTTACATGTGGATTTTTGACTTTGTGATGGCTCAGTGCCTCAAATGTTGCATTGTATAAGGGTCAAGTGTAATTTCAAGGATTGAAATGATCTGATGTTGAGCTACAGTCCCTGTGAGAACAGGTCAATCTCTGGTCACCCTTGTTCCAAGCATGCAGTCCTTTGGGATCCCAACCTAAAGTATAGGAGAATTTACTAGAGCCTCTTCCGCCACTCATTTTTCGTGGGCCCTGGTACAACTATTGTCCTCTTAGCTCATTAAGTCCATGAAAAACAAGTTGTTCAGGACTTTTAGTTCTTTTAGGAGGAAGTTTTACCAAATGTCTCACTTTTCTTTGGATTTCCACCTTTTCTAGGATCTTAGCCTTAGTAAATCTTTATTGCCTTTTAGCTCTCTGAAGCCTTCGAGATTTGTTTAAATATTGTGACAGACTTTTCTAATATCCATGGAAAGGTGGTCTGAATTACCTAACCTGGCAGTACCAGAAGCCTTAATACTTATCCCTGTGTACTTTCCCTTCATCCTTTTTCATTTTCTCTCTTACCTTGAATATAAGTTTTAGTATTTCCAATTTGTACAGTTTTATTATATATGTATTTAACAATAATTTTATTTTTCATATAAAACTTTATTAAATGGTGTCATGTTATTCAGTACTATTTTTAAGTTTGATCCATGTTGATACACTTAGTATTACTTCATTACTTATAACTGCTGTGTGTGTGTATAAATATATATTAATTACTATTCAAATCCACCAAGGAAATAAATTGTAGTATGCTCTTATTGACATATTTAGGCTTATTTTAGTTGTTTCTTATTACTCACTATTAAAACCAATACATAAATATTCTTATAAATCACTCCTTGTGCACATCTGGGGAATTTCTCTGGGGTATGTACTAAGAAGCGAAATTGCTGGGCAACAGTATACGAACAGCTTTGATATTACTGTCCAATTACTCTTCAAAGTGACTGTACCCAGCCCGGCTGGTGTGGCTCAGTGGTTGAGCATTCATTGACCCATGCATCAAGAGGTCGCCGGCCCTGGCTGGTTTGGCTCAGTGGTTAGAGCATCGGCCCATGGACCAGAGAGTCCCCGGTTCGGTTCCCGCTAAGGGCACATACCTTGGTTGCAGTTTGTCCCTGGCCCCGGTTGGGTCGTGTAGGTGGCAACCAGTTGATGTGTCTCTCTCACGTCGATGTTTCTCTCTCTCTCTCCCTCCCTCTCTCCTTCTTGCTCTATCTGAAGATAAATGCAAAAAAAAAAAGTCCTCAGGTGAGAATTAAAAAAAAGAATCATCCATTTACTTTTCCTTTAAATAAAAAAAAATACAATAAATGTAAGCCCATTTAAAAAAAAAAAAAAAAAGAGGTCGCCGGTTCGATTCCTGGTCAGGGAACATGCCCAGGTTGTGGGCCTGATAACCAGTAGGGGGCATGAAGGCAGCAGCCAATTGATGTTCTCCCTCATCTATGTTTCTATCTCTTTCTCCTTCTCCCTTCCTCTCTCTCTAAAATCAATAAAGAAAAAAAAATTTTTTTAAAAAGAAAAGGAAGTAATGGATTCATTTTCATTAACACTTAAAAATGTTTTTCCCCACTCTACCCGGTGTAACTTATATAGAACTGTGGTTTATCTGGTCATTTTCTTAATAATGAATAACACTGAGTATCTCTTCTTATCAGCCAATGGATTTTCATTACTATGAATTAATTACCCATTTTTAAATTGAACTGTGTGTTTTCTTTTCCTCCTTAATTCTAGATTTCAACATTTTGTTAGTTATATGTATTCCAAATAAGATTCCCAGGCTGTGGATTCATCCTTTTATTTTATTTATAATATCATTTGCAGCCTGGCCGGTTTTGCTCAGCGGTTAGAGCGTCGGCCTATGGACTGGAGAGTCCCGGGTTCGGTTCCCGGTAAGGGCATGTACCTTGGTTGCAGTTTGTCCCCGACCCTGATTGGGGTCGTGTGGGTGGCATCCACTTGATGTGTTTCTCTCACATCAATGTTTCTCTCTCTTCCCCCCTCTCTCCCTCCCGCTCTATCTGAAGGTAAATGCAAAAAATGTCCTCGGGTGAGGATAAAAAAATAATATCATTTGCTACACCAAGGGTTTAGATTTTAATATTCAAATTTGAGATTTTTTCCCTTTATTATTTATCTTGAATCTTGCTGAAAAAATTTTTCCACTCAAAGTTCATGAAGGTAGTCTTCTCAATTTCCTCCTAAAAGATTAGCTGCTGCTATTTAGATTTCCATTATTTCTGTGATTGCTTGATTTTTGTATTTGGTGTGTATTAGGAACCACTGCCATCCTTTCATTTCAGGCCTTCAATATCTCAAAAGTACATTAGTTACGGTAGTTAGTTTTAAGGCAGGGAAGCAGGACAATAAGGACAGTAGTTACCTTTAAGGAAGAGGGAAAGATATAGTTCTATATTTACTGACCAGAGTGGCAGGCATGTTCACTTTGCTGGCATACAATGAGCTGTACACTGCTGATCTGTACCCTTTTCCGTATGCATACCGGAGTTGTGTGCTACAGCTGGCTCATACTGGTGCACGAGCCAATTGTTAAATAGAAATTTTGTGAGTTAATTGTCAGTTGGTAGCTTAAAATCTTTACATCATTAAATTTGACAAAGAGCTACAAATAAGACATTTTTCTTTCCCAAGCAGTGTGAATGTCTGTTAAACTTAAAAAAAAAAGTTTAAAAACATATATAAACATATATCCTTTGGTGTATGGGGGAATTTAAATTCCAGCATGTAAGAATAAATATACTTAGATGCTTATTGCAGCACTGCTCGTGGTTACAAAAAAAAAAAAAAAAACCCCAGGGGAGGCAGGAGCGAGAGTGGGGAGGAGGGGGTCAATGGGGGAAAAAGGAGAAACATCTGTAACAAAAATAAATTAATTAAAAAAAACCAAAAACCCCAAAACCAAAACACTAAAAACAACATAATGGAAAGAAGGCAGGAGGTGGGGGGAAGAAAAGAATCATTACAAAAATTTTGGTATATTCATACTATGAAATATTATGCAACTGTAAAAAAAGTATGAGTAAAATCTACCTGTAATGACCTAGGGAGATGCCCAAAACATATCAAGTGAAAGCAAACTGCAAAACAACGTATGTAATTCAATTAAAACAAACAAAAGAAACCTCTTTATACATATGTGTATGTTTTTTGATTGATTTGAGAGAGAGGAAAGGAGAGAGAGGAGAAAAAGAGAGAGAGAGAAAGAAAGAGGGAGATAGAGGGAAAGAGAGAGAGAAACATCGATCAGCTGATGATCAGGGATGGAACCCACAACTTAGGTATATGCCCTGACCGGAAATTGAACCTGCAACCTCTTTGGTGCAGGGGATGATGCTCCAACCAACTGAGCCACCTGGCCAGGGCTTTATATATTATTTTATAAATATAAAGAAAACTGTGGAAGGATACATTCACACTGATTGCCTTGGAGGGAAGAGAGGATTACCTGAGCTAGCTAATTTTATGGATTAATAATGAGGCTTAAAGAAGTTATGTAACAGTCCCAAAGTCATCAAGTTAGCAAGTGGCAGAGTAGATATTTAACTTAAAATTTTAAAGTTAAAAATTTAAACCTAGCCCTGGTTGGGTTGGCTCAGTGGTTTAAGAGTGTTGACCTGCGGAATGAAGGCTCTCGGGTCGATTCTGGTCAAGGGCACGCACCTGGGTTGCAGGTTCGATCCCCGCTCCCAGTCAGGCTTGTGCAGGAGGCAACCAGTTGATGTGTCTCTCTCACGGCAATGTTTCTCTCCCTCTCTCTCCCTTCCACTCTCTCTAAAATCAGTGAAAAAGATCCTCAATTAAGGATTAACAACAACAACAAAAATTTAAACCTAGAACTGTGAAACCAGTGTTTGTAACCATTATGTCACGCATGCTATCTCAGACTTGAATCTGCCCGGAATATGCTGTTCTTTCTCTATACTTGAACTTCCCACCCTCCTAGGTCCAACTCAAGCTCTACTTGCTTCACAGAAGTTTGTCACTCTCCCACGCACATAATGATTTCTTTTTCCTCCAACTTTATTTTTCAGTCTAAAGCAGCAATTTTCTATGAGTGTGCCACGAGAATTCTTAAAACATGCAATATCTGACTATTTAGTAAGGGGTAATGACCTCTTTTCCCTTAGACTGCCAAATAAAACAATGACAAGAGCCAACACAATAGCCATCCAGTGTGAATGAATCAAAATTCTACCTATTTTTTTTTGTCAGAGTGGCAAAAACTATAAAAAGTTTTTTGTTGTGCCACAGAATTTTAGTAATTAGTTTATGTGTGCCATGATGTAAAAAAGGTTGAAAATTGCTGGTCTAAACCATCCATTTAGGCATTAACATACAGCAATATCACAGAATACCTTGTGATTTTTTTCTTTCTTAATGCTGTTTTTATGTTTGTTTGTTTTCAATATGGACTTTGAGTTTCTTAAAGACAGAAGATGTAACTTCAAAGCACCAACAGACTTACCTACCTTTGACACAGGTACTCAAAAATATTGGTGGAATAATAGAATTTTGCACTTACACAGCGAGGCATGATGACAATGAGTTGTGATAATTAAGAAAAAACTCAAATGTTAAAGGACAAACATTTCTGACACAAGTACCTTGGTAACAGAGAAAACACAGACGGTACATGGCAGTTTTATGACTGCAGAATTGAGGACAATGAACACTAACCAGAAGCTCTTTGGTCTCCCATTTTGTCTTGCCCTAGATTTGACAGGCTGTGAAGATTAAATGGCTGTGAACAATGTAAAGAGAAAGAAATCTAATAGTTTCTAAGAGATGAAATTATCAATTTTGAAGCATTTATGATAACTATCCTATCATTTTCACTGAGGCTAGACTTAGAAACAACATGTTTTTCAAATTTGAATTTAAATAAATATGAATGAAAGCATTTGCTTTATTTCTATAAGATGACACCCTAGGAAAAATTGCTTGCCCATAATAAAATTTTCAATTACTAATTTAAACCACATTCAATCTTCCTTATATTGGATGGGACCATGTGTCTATCGCAGTCTAGTCTCCATAACCCCTCCAGAAGTAAGTATGCATTTTATTAGAGACTCTTTTTATACAATAGGATATTATATTAATAAGTGCTAAAAATATATTCTCCCCTTTACGTTGCCCAACAATACTTCTGGGAAGAATGTGTAGTGAGGGGAGAATATACCTCTTGAAGAGTTCTGGTTTTACTCCTTCCTCTCTTCTTACCGTTACTAGACATCGACACATGTTTGCGTAAGCCACAGAGAAACTGGGTTCATCAATAGCCTTCTCAAAGACCAGGTCAATGACTCCTTTCAGCCGCTCCTCTGTGTCAACAGTAAGTCCTGACACCTGCTTCATCAGCTGGTTGAACATCTGTGGTGTCAATTTATTTAAGATACTTCGAACTTTTCTAAAAAGTTCCTAGAAGGGTCACATACAAAAAAGAGCATTATAGTAACTGTGACAATATGAAGTTTTCTGTAACAATCAATATTTTGTTTATAATATATAAGTTCAAATTCCCAAATTATTGACAAGGATTGTGCATACACTATAAAAAAATTAAATCCATCTATTTTAACAAATAGTAAAAAATTATAGCACATCATTTTCACTACTGATGAGAATTCAAGGAACTAGGTATATTCACACATCACTGGTAGGAGTATCATCTGGTACATTTCTAAGGACAATTTGGCAATATGTAATAAAAGCTTTAAAACTGTGATATGCCTTTTTGAACTAGTTTTAGAAATCTATTCATACTTAAAGATAGGTTAAAAAAAAAGATTTTAGCCAAAATAATTTCTGTCAATAACCCTTTATAATAAATAAAAAATGTCCTAACATAGGAATTTGTCTAAATTATGGTATAATATAAATTACAGTATAGAATACTAGAGTGGACTCTTAAAATGATGTTGTAGAAACTCTCATCAAATTAGAAATAGGAGAGAACTTCTTCAACTAGAAAAAAGGACATCTATAACCTTACTTCATGGTGAAAAAATGAATGCTTTCCCACTAATATTGGGAATAAGGCAAAAATGTCTGTTCTCATCATTTCTATTCAAAATCATACTGGAAGTCCAATAAAGAAAAGACTGTGCAATAAAGAAAAGAAAAAGAACTACAACCCATACAGAGCGCAAAGGAAGAAATAAAACTCTCTCTTCATAGTAGATATGATTGTCTACATAGATAATCATAAGGAATCTACAAAAAGAGATACAGGACTAATGAGTCCTGGGAAGGTTGTAGAATACAAGTCAATATATAAATATTAATTATATTTCTATATATTAGCAACAAACAACTAGGAATTATATTTTTAAAAAGCACCATTTACAATAGCATCAAATACCATTAAATACTTAACTAAGAATCTAACAAAATATCCATAGAAACTGTATGATGAAAACTAGAAATTGCTGATGAAAGAAACCAAGGAGGACCTAAGTAATTGGAGATCTATATCATATTCATGTATATTAGAGGATTCATTATTGTAGTCAGTCTGAACTATAGATTTAACACAATCAAAATAAAACTTCTAGTAGAGTTGTGTGTGGTTTTTATTTAGCAGAAATCAAGAAGTTGATTCTATAATTTATATGCAAAGACAAAATAACTAGAATAGCCTAAACAATTAGGAAAAATACAAAGTTGGAGGACTCATACAACCTGATTTCTATACTTACTATATAAAGCTACTATACAAAGACAGTGTGGTCCTAGCCAGAGGGTAGACACAAAGATCACTGGAACAGAATAAAAAGTCTAGAAATAGATTCATACACATATAATGAACTAATTTTCAACAAAGGTGCAAAGGAAATTCAATGGAGAACAAATAGTCTTTTCAACAAATGGTGCTGAAACAACTAGAAATCCATAAGAAGGAGAAGAAAAAAAAAGAACTTTGATCTATACCTTGCACATAATACAAAAATCAACTAAAACTAGATCACAGACCAAAATGTAAAATCTAAATCTACAAACTTCTAGAAGACAACATAGGAGAAAAGCTTTGTATTCTTAGGTTATGCCAAGATTTTTAAAGATATGATTGTAAAAGCATAATCTATGCATGAAACAACTGATAAATTGATCATTATCAAAATTAAAAATTTCTACTCTGCAAAAGACACTATATTAAGAGAATGAAAAGACAAATCACAGACTGGGAGAAAATGTTTGCAAAATACACATTTGATAAAGGATTTGTATCCAAAATATATAAAAAATTTTCAATGCTCAACAATAAAAAAAAAATACCACCCAATAAAACAGGGCAAAAGATATGAACAGAAATTTACCAAAGAAGATACACGAATGGCAAATAAGCACATAAAAATACGTGCTTCTGTAACATATTAATTATCTGAGAAAGTTGAATTAAAACTACAATGAGAAGTATCTCATTGGTCACACATCCATTAGAATGGCTAAAATTTATAAAGCAGAAAATAACAAGTGCTGATGAAGATGTGGAATAATTATAATTCTCATGCCTTGCCCATGGAAATGCAAAATGGTACAATAACTATCGCGGAAAGCAGTTTGGCATTTTCTAATAAAGTTAAACTTATATCTACCATACAACTCACCAATTCCATAGCTATGAATTTACCCCAAAAGTAACAAAAACTTATGTTCACATATATACTCTACATGAATGTTTATAGCAATTTTATTCATAATTGCCAAAACCTGGAAACTCTTTATCCTGTAAATAATGAAATACTATTCATTAATAATGAAAGAATGAATCAATCACACATGTACTATTATGAATAAATCTCAAATGCATATGCTAAGTGAAAGAAGCTATATTCAAAATGACTCCAATTATATGATATTCTGGAAAAAGCAATACTATAAGGACAAACAGATCAGTGATTAACAGAGGTGGGCATGAGGGGAGAGGATGAATACAAAGTGGTACAAGGAAATTTCTGGTGGCTGATGGGAATGTTTTCTATCTTTCTTGATTCTGTTAGCAGTTACCTGACTTTGGATGTCTATCCACAATTACAGAATTATACACAAAAAGTAAATTTTACTAAATGTAAATTATGTCCCAGTAAAAATATTAAGTTGCAGTAATTCATGAAACCATGATATAGTAGCCAAAAAGGCCTACAAAAATGTTTTGTTTGATCCCTTTACACATGTGTATTTTTGTATAGAAGGATTTTTAGATATGTGCTAATATGCTAACACTTTTCTCTAGACAAGAGATAGTAAATAAATCAATTTAAATTTAAAAAATTGCCCTGGTCAGTTTGGCTCAGTGGTTGGAGCATCAGCTTATGGACCAAAAGATCCGGGTTCGATTCCTGGTCAAGGGCACGTACCTGGGTTGCAGGTTTGATCACCGGCCCTGGTCGGGCCCTGGTCGGGGTAATGTGGGAGACAACCAATCAATATGCCTCTCTTGCATCAATGTTTCTCTTTCTCTTTCTCCCAACCTCCCTTCTACTCTATCTAAAAACTAATGGGAAAATACCCTCAGGTGAGAATTAAAAAAAAAAAAAATTACACTGTCAAGTTTTTCAGCAATGAGTCAGTATTACTTTTTTAAAAGAAAAAAAGTTCATTAGGAACTGGGGAGTCATTGTACCTCTCTAATTTTGCCTGTATCAACTGAGATAGTGTTGTTTAGGTCTAAAACTTTAAATTGTGTTTTACATGAAGAATAAGAAACATCAACCTTCAAATAGTTTCAAATATTTCAGAAGATAACTTAAGTTTAGAAAAGTAGGATAATAAAGAAGTATTTTTAAAAATTTTATTTTTTAGAGAGAGACGAAGGGAGAAATAGAAACATTAATGTGAGAGACAAACATCAATCAGTCGCCTCCTGCGTGCCCCGCACTGGGGATTGAACCCGCAATCTGGGCATGTGCCCTGACCAGGAATTGAACCGGGACCTCTCAGTCCATGGGACGATGCTCAATCCACTGAGCCACACCAGCCAGGCTATAAAGGTAATTTACTGAAGTAATGCACAGCATATTTGAAAGTATATAAAGAGAGTAGAACTTTAAAATTCTCATCACAAGAAAAGAAAATTTAATTATGTATGATGATGAATTTTAACCAGAATAATTGTGGTGATGATTTTGCAATATATACAAATGGCAAATCATGACAATGTATACCTGAAACTAGTATGTTATATGTCAATTATACTTCATTAAAAAAATCTCCAGCATCAAACAAGAACAACAACAAATTTACTGAAATCATTTATTCACCATAACTGAACATCTACAATAAATTCTGTATCAGGCACAAATAAAGTCGAAGACACAGTTACTGCCTTCCAGACCATGGAAATTTAGCTGCAGAGACAGGCAGTCAAAGTGAAGTGACAGAGCAAGCACGAGGTATATCAGGAGCCAGAGAAGGGAAGAGTTTAGGTACAACAGGGGTCAGAGGTAATGGGTTAGTCAGGGAATGCCTTTAAAAGAACATGAGGATTGGGCCGTATTATGGACCAAAAAAAAAAAAAAAAAAAAAGCTGACAAGTGAAAGAAACAGGGAGAAGACATTTTAGAAAGAACAAACATTTTAGGAAGAAATTGTTACTGAGAATTTTCTATTTTGGTAATAGGGAACAGCAAACAAGGATCAGAGGACTAGTGTGCACAAGTTATGAGAGAAAATGAAGTATTAAACGATAGGTGGAGAGATAAAAATCAGTCCTTCAGAAGATGAAGCAGGGGACCCCAGCAATGGAACCACCACAGCAGTGTATATGGTAGGGGTTTTAGACACATCATGAGGCAATGACTTCCTAGAACTGCTTCAAGGAGAAAATGAAGTCTTATGATATGGGAAGAATAAGGTCATTGGTGGTTATTCATAAAGTTGTTCATTACAGTGGTAGGAATGAAAGTCAGACTGAGAGTTTTCTGAAAGTGGAGGCAACAATAAAACCATCAATTTGACAAAAGATAACAATTAACAGGAGCATCAGTTCAACATAGGGTATACGTATGCAGAGAAGAATAAAAATTCCACAAAAGACCCAGTGATCCTACTTCTAGGAATATATCCTAAGAATCCTGAACCACCAATCAGAAAGAATATATGCACCTCTATGTTCATAGCTGTATTATTTATAATAGTTAAGATCTGGAAACAGCCCAAGTACCCATCAGTGGATGAGTGGATAAAAAAAGCTTTGGTACATTTACACAATGGAATACTAAACAGCTGTAAAAAAGGATCTCTTACCCTTTGAGATAGCATGGAGGGACCTGGAGAGTATTATGCTAAGTGAAACAAGCCAGTCAGAGAAAGACAAAAGTATCACATGATCTCATTTATATGTGGAATCTAATAACAAAATAAAATGATGAACAAAACAGATCCAGAGACATGGAAGCATGGAACAGACTGACGAATCTCAGAGTAAGGGGGTGGGGGGGGGGGAGTGGGAAGAGATTCACCAAAGAATTTATATGCATAATCCATGGATAGAGACAATAGTGTGGCGAAGGCACCAGGGGGGAGGGGGGTAGGAACAAGGGGGAGGGGCATCAATGGGGGAAACAAGGAGGGACATCTGTAATACTTTCAACAATAAAGAAAAAAACACCCCACAAAAGAGAGGGAATGAAGCAAAGATGCTCCTTCTTTACAAGAAAATGTGTTAAGAAAAATAAGGTTGTATTGGCCCTAAAAAAGAAGTCTATTTATCCTCCATTGAATTAGCTTTATCTATTCACTAAAGAAAACTAATTAATGATACATTAAGTCAATATAAATATTCTAATATTTCTGAAATAAAAATTAATAATGGGGATAACTCTGTTAACAGAGTAAAGGGATGCAGATTACAAGTCACAACAAATGAACTATTCAGTAACCACAACACTGTGGGTAACTTAATCTCTCAAAGCTTCATTTTTCCTCATTTGAAAAAAAGAGACAGTATCTATTTCCTCCTTCATAAATCTGAAGAATCTAATGAAGTAGGGCACTAACATAAGTGCCTTAAATACTAAAACAAGACATCTTTAATAATAAAGATCCAGCAGGAATTTTACCTATCTTTTGTAAGCCATTTAGGCCCCTTATCATTAAGCATTTCGCAGGGAGACTGGAGGGAGGGATGTAGAAGGTTTAAAAGAAACAAAACAACAACACAAAAAACATTAAGAAATGGAGGGAAGATTAGGTACTTACTTGACATCAGTGAATCTGGAAAAGGATGTATGTACTTAGGGACAAATGTCGGGGGCAATCAATAGAAAGATGAACAAAAGCAAGCAGCCAAATAGGATTGACAGCATGGCTTTGTGATGAATCAGTTCATCTTAGTCCTGACTTTCTCTGAACAACTTTGTTGATTAGTTTATGTAAAAAGTATTTACTGAATATCTACTATGTATGAGATTCTCTGTTGGTGTTGAATCAAAAATCAAGATTTATAAGACATATCTCTGATCCAGGAACATCATCATACTGAGTACCTACCTAGCTGGGCTCCAGGAACTATGCCAAGTGCTTTATATTACTTCATTTAATTGTCATGATGGCCCTATAAGGTAGGTAATATTACTATTTTCATTTTACAGTTGAGATTAAGACTTGCCTAACAGAACTGGCCTCTGTCTCCAGAGTTGGAACTTTTGACTGCTATAATAAACTGATGCTGACGAGAGGAAAGATTTATAAGGAATCAGACACTGAAAAGTTGCTATCTGATGCCTGGCTCTGGTATAGGTACGAAGGGCAAGAAGAGACTCTAGTTTTGGTACCTACAAGCAAAAACATCCAAAGGAGATAGCAGAGGTAACCCAGGAATAGGAACTGGCATTGTGAGTACAGCAAAAGATGAATCAGGCTTTACATTATTTGACACACACAAAATTTTGTATGGATTAAAGGAATTTTTCAGTTTACCCCAAGGAGTTCTGAGGGCAAGATATGCACAGAAAAATATGAAGAACTCAATTTTTTTTTTCCAAAAGACTCTAAAACAAGATGGGTTTCTTAATTTTAACTTAATAGAAATGAGGGTCTGACAAGGAGAGATAAAGCAATATATTAACTAGACTAGTACAGGGTAAACACTGAGAATCTAAACACACTTTTAATAAAAATATGGATCTAAGCCTAAATGATAGAATTCTATGATTTATGAACCCCTGAGACATAGTATCTATTTTGAAAAGCATACACAAAGCAATTTCAGAGAAAACAGGTTGTCTGGCATTCAAGATGGCTTTTAGAATAATGTTTACCATATAACAGGAAAAAATCATAAAAAATCTTAAACTAAGATCTCTAACTATATTAATAGGGCAATATCACAAGCTGAAACAATATCATTATAATTCCAAAACAATGGTGGAACGTGCTTCTGTTCTCACCTGGGTTTTAATGTTTTCAGGATCCTCAGCTTGGCTGTCTCGTTTTTGACTAGGCTTCCAGGCATTCTCTGCCTTTTTCAGGTGAACGTCTTCTTTCACAGAGACTGTTATGATCTTCCTGGGTTCTCTTCTCTGGCCAGGTTGAGATCTCCGTGGTCCAACATTCAACAACTAGGACAAGAATATTCTTTATTGTATCTATACAGAGTCCTTACAATTTTCTGTCTCTGCTGTGCTCCTCAAGTCAAGCCTGATGATCACACCAAACACTTCTAGATGCAAAGGTGAGTATTAGGCACTCAATTTAGATGTGATCTTTTTTGGGAGGGTTGGGGGAAAGAGGACTTAGAACACCACCAATGTAAGGTTCTCCACTACTACAATTTTAGACCCGAAGTCCTAAATGAAATAAAGTGATAGAAAATTACATTTGATAAAGCTATTGTTGTTCACAAAAAAAGACTACCCTTAACTGAAGCTCTGTTGTTTTTTTTTTTTACTAGTTGTGACTTTAAACAGGTCACTTTGAATAACTACAAAAATTCACATGTAGTAATAATCACAAATCTGCTTCAAAAATGGGGTTTCTAAACTTCCAGTGTGAAATACAAATACAACCTTATCACAAAAATTCTCTACAGCACAGACACCCAACTTCACTGTAGATCTTAATGGATTCCTCTAAATTTGCTGGGCCAGAAATACTAAAATAAGTCTTTCTTACATCATTAATGAGATCAAACTAAAATGCTCCCAGAAAAAAATGTTTTTCTCTTTTTGTGAATTCTTTGCTCCTGCTAGAGTCCCACTGTACTCATTCTGTTAAAACCAGTATATGCTGGCATGTCACACTGGTCATCATATTAAGTTCTGTTCCTCCAAGATCTGTTGTATAATGACAGCCCTCACGTTTTCTGATATAGCATTCTCTAAATGCTGAGTAAAAACTGCCATTACATTTTAAGATGGAAGCTTTAAAAAGCTTCATACAACACATGTTGACCAGAATCATACCTCACTTAGTACCCCAATACTGCCCTTTTGAATTCATATAAAGCTTCAGGAAAGGAAGTAGAAACTTAAATGTCATGCTTTATATCGGGGTGGGGAACTTTTTTTCTGTCAAGGGCCGTTTGGATATTTATAACATCATTCAAGGGTCATACCAAATTATCAACTTAAAAATTAGCTTGCTATATTTCGTTAGGCTAATTTGGTGAGGCGTGTGATGTTAGCTGGTACTGATTTCACAGGCATTATATGGCCTGCGGGCCAGACCCCTTGCTTTATATAAAAAGACAGGTTCTAAGAGAGGCATGGTCTGAGGCCTATGCTGAGAAGCTTAAAAGCCTTTATATACGACTCAAACTCAGAATTATTCTCTTATATTTCACCATCTGCCTTAATTAGAAATGGCAGTATCAAGAATGTATCAGGATCAAAAGTCAGAATTTGTAGTCAATACACACCAATTTGTCAAATATATCCAGCCAAGAACTCAGTACTGATGATCTGATCTCAGACTATTTGGTAAACATTAAAAGAACGAAGGTCAGATAAGTCCAGAGGCAACAGCATGGTATAACTAAAATAGAACTAAAGAGGATCATCAGACAGGAAACAGTTGCTAAACCAGATAGTACCACTATAAGAACAATTACTTATAACGGAAATATTGATATGATAGCCCAGACAAAACAATTCTGTTAAGAAAATGCCATAAACCAAGTATTGTATAGTTTTTATAATTCAGGATATATTCTACTTCTAATTCACTAGGGTTAATCTCTTTTTCAATGCTTGGATAAAGTCCAAATATACCATTACATCACAAGACATTTAATCCATGCATTTACTAATAAAAATTTTTTAGGACAAAGGTTGTTGGGTATAATGAAAGGTTATTATATCAAAATCATGTAAGAGTCATAGTATGATAATTTGGAAATATAATTTTAATTATGTTTAGATAAAGTCAGAAAATGTCCATTTCCAAAAATTACTGCAAATATCAACGAATATGTCTTAGGATTTGAATCTAGAAAGTAATTTATGCCACATCTCTTTACCCGCCTCAAGACACAAATGTGAATTTCAAAGGAACAGCACAGAGATGTGAGCTATATTACTAAATAGATAACAACAATGTTTCAAATGAATAAAAAGTTTTGAAAGATAATAAATATAAGTTGTTAGTCAAGGATAAAAAGTTGAAATTATAACCCATGTGCAAGTGCCCAAGACAAATTTTAAAATTATATTTGTATCTCTGGATATAATTAAGATACTGTTCACAAATATTCATCCAAGTATACTGAGTTCTTCAATAGATTTACTATATTTATAAATGCTTAATTAACATGCTTAATTTATTAATCCCTAATGTTCTCATGTTTACACTCTGGGAATGAATTCACTGTCTAGAACATCAATGCCTGCAAGGACTGGTGCGGTGGAGAAAAGTGGCAGATTAGAATCCAAAAGAACTGTGGACTCTTGAGTCCAATTCTGCTACTTATGAGTTAAGTTACTGTGAGCAAGTCTCTTAACTTTGTTGAACTTAAGTGTTCTCATATATTAAATGCTTGTCTTACCTACAAAACTTATGAGAATCATGGCATGTAAAATATAAGGCACATAAAAGTACTTTTAAAATTAAGTAAGGTATCATCATCAGTACCAAAGAACAAATGAAACTTTTTATTTTAAATCCTCACCCAAGGATATTTTTCCATTCATTTTCAGATAGAGTGGGACAGAGGGAGGGAGAAAGAGAGAGAGACAAACATTAATGTGAGAGAGACACATCAATTGTTTGCCTCCCAAATGACCCTGACTAGGACCAGGGATCGAACCACAACCTAGGTATGTGTGCTTGACTGGAATCGAACTTGATACTCTTTGGTCCACGAGCTAATGCTCTAACTGCTGAGCCAAACCGGCCAGGGCACAAAAGGAACTTTTAAAAAAGTGATATGTAGATTGATGTAATTACCTTTAAACATTTTGTGTCCTTTTTTTGTGTGTGAAAAATTTAATACAAAATGTCAAATTTATAGTATCCTTCAAAAGTTGCACTATATATAATGAATGGCTTATTTATGAAATGCAAACAAAATCTACGATCCAGTACTAAGTGTTATGAAATGTACACAAAGAAAGAAAGTGTGGTCTCCTGGATTGAAGGAGAGACAATCCTCATTGATGGCTAGAAAAGGAACTTGACAGTATAATGTGCTCAGGGTTCACAAATGTCAGAACTAAAATGAAGAATCAAAATTTGGGGTTGATTAACTAGTGAGTCACAATTTTTTTCTAGGTGAGCAGGAAGTTTAAATTTTTTACCCACTCTCATATATTTTTCTCAAATATATTAAAGAAGAAATGATACCCATCTCTGTTTTAGAATTTCATATATATTATTCCTATCTCATTCACAGACTATAACCTGAAACATCTCTGCTTACCTAGATAACCAAAGGAAATAAGAGCAATATATATACTATCAATGTTTAAAGCAAGATAACAAAGTGTTCCTTTAAGGAGAAAGGAAAGCATGGTATGAGCTCAGGAAAACTTTGCCCCTAGAAGTTTTATAATAGCTCAGCTAATCTCAAAGTTAGCTGAAATGAATATGAATGGCAAGTTATTAATCTATGTCCACAGACCCTAGCTCAATACATTTCTTTTGAGATACTCTCTGTGATGTCTGCCAACAGATTACTATTAAAATACCACAACTGCCAAGTAATTTGATTTTTAAAAAGCTACAGAGATGATACTATCTGGGTGCTTTCAATTGCTATGCACTTTACTGTCCATCAAAAGACCTTTATGTTTGAAAATTGTACACAACTTCATATGACATATTAAAACAACTGCTATGCAATAAAAATATTTTGTAACAATCTGTCGCAGGAAAGTTTATACGAGGAGTTATGGGTATTTAAGCCATTCTATGAAGTATACCTACCAAATATTAACATTCTAGGTTGGTAATTATTTATAAGCCAATTTGGAAGCTGGCAAAAGTGACGAGAGGTATGTAATCATAAACTATGAAGAGTAGGGCTGCTGCTTTTTTCCAAACAGCATTATTGATTATTCCTTCAAGTGTTAGATATAACATCCTATAAAATTCCCATCTGTACCTACACCAATATACCAAAGTAAACTGGACAAATTAAATGGAGAATATATGTTAGTTATGGGAGATGTGAAAGAATAATTACTTGCATTAAAGCAACAGATCATAATTTCACTTTAAAATTAGCTTGTGGCAACATGAGAGTTATTTAAAGAAAGTGAATTAAACAATTAAAGCTGACCTTTTATGAGACCATACAAATTCTTGATAATGGCTCATTTCCAGTCATATTACTTTGCATGCACCAAATAACTCATTTATATCTGATATATGTAGGCACACAGATTATTGAGCAAATATATATTGTGATAGTTACTTTTAAAATTCATTTTCTAATTTCAATATTTTAAAAGAGATATAGCTTATTCTCAATTCACAATATTCCCTTTTTGCTCTACCTAATTAGCAGACAATAGCAACCTGGTAATGAAAAGTGACAATATACACTGGAAGAGGAGATGTGGAAATTCATACCTTGTGCAAGTAACATATGACAAAATTGAGCAACATGATAACCACAGATGCTATTAACCAGAGATTAATCAAAATGACATCAACATTATTTCAAATGTTTGGCAAACAGAGATATAAATCAAAACTAAAACAAAACAAATGCTGACAGAAATATAAATTTAAACAACCAAAAAGGAAAAAAATGCTGAAAAATAAAGTATAAAATGGTTTCTAAAAAGCTACTCTCTAAGACTTTCTGGTGAGGTAATTCAAATTCTATAAAAATTTTATCTTAGCATTTAGAGAAAATAAAATTAAATTTAAAACCTGTATGAGAAAAGAATATTATACACACAGAGGTCTTTAAGATGGTGGTGCTCAATAAATAATATTATTTAAATTAAGGAGATTTTCTGTAGGTTTTACAAAGCCTCCAACAGTGTATGCATTTAAATATTTTCAATCGGGCTGCTGGCAATCAAATAAGTCAAATTCCTACAAAGTGACATTTGTTTTCAGGCGGTGTAGTCTTATTTCCAAGAAGGTTTCAAAAGTTGCCATTACAGAAATAAAAAGGTGATGGGAAAATAAAAAGTGTCACCTCACATCAAAATATTTTTACAAACACAAAAGTCTTAAAACAGGGTGATCTGCAAATGTACACTGAACCCTGAGCTCCTCCAGAAATTTCAGTGCCCTTGAGCCACTCCAACTTGGGAAAAAGGCATTCACATCATTGGCAACTTTCCCCCATGCTTTCTGCAAGTCTACAAAGCATGGAGTAGGCCGAGCCTGACAAACCCTGCACAGGGCAGTGCCCCAGCATAACTCCATTGGTGATGCCACTTCCACCGCTGAAGAGCCTGCCACTAGGGGGTGTAAAGGCAATCTGCAGTTTACTAACACTGCACTCTTTTGTATGTGTCGTTTGTTCGTATTTTCACTTCACGAGCTATAGTAAGGAATAAAAGCAAAACATAAAATTTTATAACACCATAGACTATTGTTAAAAAAAAAAAAAAAAAGGATTCAGCGCACCCCTAGAGGCAGGCTCTTCAGGGGTGGGTGCGACATCGCCAGTGGAGTGCAAGTTGGGGCTTTGCTCTGTTCCAGAATTGGCAATCCATGCCTGCTCTGCACTTTGCAAATCTGTAGAAACAAGGACAAAGAGATGACCATTAGCTGAAAGTCATCAGAGATCTCTAGTATATCAGGACACCTCAAAACAAAACAGGAATCATACTCAAGGTTGGTTCTATTTTTTAACCCATTTGCAGGTAGACCAGCTTCTTTCAATTAAAAATGGCCTAAGTGTATTCTTTATTTACTTTAATATTAGTTTGGAAAGAATAGTCTTCACCTCTTCTACTCTTCTTCCTGTTTAAAGGAATTAGTGAATAAAAGCCACGCTCTTGCCTTTAGATAAGATATCATGAAGTCTATCACAGTTTCTAACTGGGTTGTAAGGAACTTGCACTTACAGGTACACCTCTTCCACCAGGGCTTTGCCTTCCAAAATCTGCAAAGGCTGGAGTAAAATCTGGTCCTCGAGGCAAAATCCGAGGATCCAAAGTTCGCATTGGCAATTTGGGTTGGTTGATCTGTATAAAGAAGCAAAGGAAAGCTTAACATATCTGGTACCACAGAGATAACAACTTAGACTGAGGAGTTATGTCAGCTGAAATGGTAACCACTAGCATCCTGAACCAATGGAAGTCTAATCTGAACCTGGGCTAGTAGCTTCTTTTGGGCTAGCCTTAGTGCCCTTAGGTCAACAGTGGCTTTCTGATGCTGTGGGACTGAATTGGCCTAATATTCCAAATAAGAGACTAGACATAATCAGTGAACTATACAAGACAGTAGAAGGACCACAAGATAAACTATTTTGAGATTCTATAAACTATAGTCAAATTTTAGGATTTTCCCCCAGCATATTCACCAGGACATCAGAGCACTTGCCTATGAAAAACCTGCTATTGCTCATTTTGGTTTAGATGCTGTTGACTTATGATTAGAACAGCATGTATTCTGAGTGGACAATGAGTCTCAAAAGGATTCCTGGCCAGTGTGGCTCAGTGGATTGAGTGTCATCCCATGGAGTGAGAGGTCCTGGTTCAATTCCAGGTTAGGGCACATGCCCAGGTTTCGGGCTTGATCCCCCGTAGGAGGTGTGCAGGAGGCAGCTGACTGATGTTTCTCTCTCATCGATGTTTTTCTCTCTCTCTAAAAAAAGCAATAAAAACATATATATATATTTATTTATTTATTTATTTATTTATTTATTTATTTATTTATTTATTATTTTTTTGGGGGGGGGAAGAGAATAGTTCTCTTTTTTTTCTTTTTAATTTTTTTTTCTTTATTGATTTTAGAGAGAGAGGAAAGGAGAGGGAGAGAGAGATGGAAACATCAATGAGAGAGAACACTGATTGGCCACCTCCTGCATACCCCACATTGGGGATTTGGCCCACAACCTGGGCATGTACCCTGACTGGGAATTGAACTGGCGACCTCTTTGTGCATGGGTCGACTCTCACCCACTGAGCCACACCAGCTGGGCAAAACATATTTTTAAAATTTTTATTTTATTATTATTATTTTTATTAATTTATTTTTTGTTACAGATGTTTCTCCTTTTCCCCCCAGATATCCTCCTAAAACATATTTTTAAAACAAAGGAGATTATGGCCCTGGCTGGAATGGCTCAGCAGTTAGAGGGTCGGCCCACAGACCAATGAGTGGTGGGTTCTATTCAGGTCAAGGGCACGTACCTCGGTTGTGGTTTGTCCCCGGCCCTGGTCAGGTCATGCGGGAGGCAACCAGTAGATGTGTCTCTCTCACATCAATGTTTCCTTCTCTCCCCTTTTCTCTCTCTCTCCCTCCCTCCCACTCTATCTGATGATAAATGTAAAAATACCCTCGGGTGAGGATTAAAAATAATACTAAAAAATAAAAATAATAAAAAGGAGATTATGTTTCATGTGTGATAACTCATTTAAAATCTCACTTTGTCTGTTTTGTTAATCCAAGTTATCTGGCTTTGTATAGGCCTAGAATATGACTATAGACTGAGCAAAGCTAAAGAGCTCAGCAAGAAATCAACTAATGACTAGCCAAAGTCAGAAACAGTTAAGGTAGGAAGACAGGAAGGAATATTTTCTAAGAGAATAATCTAATTCAGTGGATATAACAATTGCCCTCTGAAGTACTGAAGTATCCTTAAATTAGCACTGCCAATCATTCAACTGTCCTCAAATAAGTACCAAAGAGAAAAGACAGCAACAGAAATAAGACCTGCTGCCACAAAAGAGTAAAATAATACGAATAAGGTCTGGATAAGCAGCAACTTAATAAGAGAAGAAGGTCATTTTTTAAGATATTTACCCTCTACTTTGATTAGGGATTAATAGTTCCTCTTCAAAACAAAAAAACTTCAAGCTTCATGACCAGCACTAGTTCATCATTGAATTAAATGCATACTTGGCAGATAAACATCTGCCTTTACTCTTTTTAATTTAATAAACAGACAAAATAAACATTGACTGTACTAATTTTCTGAATATACCATTAAGATCAGATGTGAAGATAAAGGATGCCTTTTTATCTGCACAGGATTAAAGACTAATCACTATAAGAATCTATGGGGGGGGGGGGGAATTTTGACATATACATTATTTGAATTATGTTGACTCCTATTTAAATTTGATCTGCCTTCCTAGGTTTCTGACCTGTCCGCAATGCCATTCTAATTCCATACAGAAATTGTAGAACAATAAGGAAAGAGGTCTCTATCACTTTAGCTAAATTAGCCCAAACAACAATTTTCACCACATCACTAAAAAAGCCATAATAAGCAGACAATAAGTTTTAAAACTTTACCAAACATGGGTCATACCCCAAAATTATTATAGTATAAGAAATCCAAAATCCAACAATGTTTAGGAAAACTCTAATTCTTAAATATATATTTTAATTCAAATACTATTTGGTCTGACAATTCCTAAAAATTGCTCATACTTCACATATTTGCAATGATAATAAAAACCAGTTCCCACTGATAAGAGATATCAAAGAGATATTTTCTGAGTACTCAGCTTACCTTGTCAAGAACCACATCACTGATGGGAGGCAGGCCCTCTGGTTTCTGTATACAGGCTGGCATGAACTGAAAGTCCAACAAAAACTCCCTGTCATACTGCTTCTTGCCTTCAGTATCAGCAGGCTTCCAGGATTCTATAAAAAGGGATATATGCAGAATCAACTGTCTATAAGGTCATTATATGTATATCCAGAAAAAGTACAAACCAGATTCCAATATTTACTTTATCTCATCATAAACAAACAAACACAAAAGAAACACTGAGCTACAGTCAGGAAATGCAATGTAAAGATTTTTAAATGTCATTTGTTCTTTTATGCCTTCTGGATACCTCAGGATAGTCAAGTAATCTAAAGTAATTTGCTACAGGAACCACTTCATATACACATTAAGCAGCCTTTCTTCGGCCAGGGACATTTAATCAATCTTATTATATAAACTATCATGCCTACAAATAACTCAGAAATAAGGATTTTGATAATATTCTTGGTTTCAGGGAAAGAAGGATACTTTAGTTGTTCACTTGGAAATGTTATTTTGGAGGGGAAAAGGTAAAAACTCAGAAAACACAAAAACAAATAACTTATTTAAGATTCTGAAGAGTTTAAGATGCTAGATAAATAATTTTTTTCTCTGCCTACAGTTTAATCTGAAGAAAATAAACTAATGTACTTGCTGGCTGAACCAACTAAACTAGGAATGCACATATCTTTCTCTAAAAATCATGATACTAAACACTTTTTAGCTAATATTTTTAATAAAATTTTAAATTATTTGCTATAACACTTGCTTTGCTGGTGTTACTACTGTTGAAACTATTATTACTCACAATCCTACTTTCATTATATAAAGTTGAAAAATTTCTTAAAAGTTTTATTGAATAAAAGCAAGTCACAATTTTTTTCTTTCAATTAACAAAACTCTCATCAAAATCAAGCCCCAGCTCTCTTCATGAGAGAGTACACTGGATCCTTTTTTTATTAGTGGTTCCTAATATGTAGGTCATAGACTCACTAATGGTCTATGAGAATTTCACAGTTTCAATCAAATCTTTATTACCACATTATATTTATTAAAATGTAGATAGTTTATTTGGAGTTAAATTTTAAAGAGCCATTTTTCCTGATTACTGCTAGTGTATATTGCAGGGGTAAAAGGCAGTTAGCTGGTCAATATAGTTGGGGCCCATAGTTGTACACGTTTTCCTTGCCAAACTGAAATATAAAAATATGACAATAGTGCCTCAATTTACTGAAGAATGATTGGTGGTGGCCACAAGTGCATGGTGCTATGATATAAGCCTAGATGTTTAGAAATAATTTCAGAGTTCTAAGGTTAAAAAAAATTACAATTGCATAACCTTACAATTTCATAAAGCCCATTAGCAGCAGTAATGCAGTTTATTTAAGTAGTAGCGATCAGTGGCTTTCAAACATTTTTGACAACAACTCGGAACATGAAATAGAATGACTTCATGACTCAGAAGAAACGTAAACACATATAAATGAAATGTTTCTCAAAACAATATTACCCTTACTACATGTAACACAGTGATATCTTTCTTCCCTTTCAATCCTCATCCAAGGATATGTTTTCACCAATTTGAGAGAGAGAGAGAGAGAGAGAGAGAGAGAGAGAATGAGAGAGAGAGAGAGAGAGAGAGAGAGAGAGAGAGAATGAGAGAGAGAGAGAGAGAGAGAGAGAGAGAGAGACATCAATGAGAGAGAAACATCGATTGGTTGCCTCCTGCACATGCTTCAAATGGGGATCAAACCCGCAACCTGGTATGTGCCCTGACAGGGAATCAAAACCCGAAACCTTTTGGAGTACGGGACGACACTCCAACCAACTGAACGACCTGGCCATGGCCACACTGACGTTTTTTTAACTCTATTTTCCTTTTTAAAAATTGTTGGCTATGCCTAGCCGGTGTGGCTCAGTGGTGGAGCATGGATCCATGCACCAAGAGGTCGCCAGTGCAACTCCTGGTCAAAGCACATGCCCAGGTTGTGGGCCCGATCCGCAGTGGGGGTGGGGGTGGGGTGCAGGAGGCGGCCAATCGATGTTCTCTCTCATTGATGTTTCTGTCTGTCTCTCTCTCTAAAATCAATAAAGAAAAAAAAATTTGTTTTAATTGTTGAGTGTGACTCACTAAATTAATTTCACAACCTCTTAAATGGGTTTATACTAGCAGTTTGAAAAATACTGGTCTAAATTATTTCTGGGGTCTGGTATTTAACATTCAAACCCTACCTCAATGCAGAAGTCACTCCTGATTTGGCAGAATAAGAAAAAAGTTTTCACCTATCCCCAATTTTCTATCAAAGGAACCATCTTTACCCACCACACCAAATAGCTTCACAACCTCAAAGTCAACCATGGTTTACATAGTACTGGGACAGAAGTTTAATGTATTTGATGGTGTCGAAAGATGAAAGATTCTCTAGGGCAGTGGTTCTCAACCTTCATAATGCCGCGACCCTTTAATACAGTTACTCATGTTGTGGTGACCCCCAACCATAAAATTATTTTCGTTGCTACTTCATAACTGTAATTTTGCTACTGTTATGTCTTAGGCGACCCCTGTGAAAGGGTCGTTCGACCCCCAAAAGGGTCGCGACCCACAGGTTGAGAACCGCTGCTCTAGGGTTTAACATGTATTTCACAGGGCACTTGCCATCCTGCAGATGCTCAGTGATGCAATAAGACTACTTCTGACTCACTGCTGGAGTTCAAGCCTTGTGAAATGATCAGTACCCTATCTCAAGGCACATGGTCATATCTGAAATATCCCTTTCACTTAAATAAAATTAAATGTCCTTTGTTGAAGTCAACCAGCCCAGCGCTGACTGATTCCCACTGCCAGCTGCACTTCCAATGCCAGTAAAAGCAGAATACCAGCATCAGCTATCACTTCCACCAACACAGAACTCTCTGATTTGCTAATCACTAACTTATACCTGCTGATCTACTCTGTAAATATTACACTATGATGGGCCTCTTCCTTCCATCCACTATAAGGATGTTTTACTATAAGGAGGCAATGTTTCCCTAAGGTTGCAGTAATAGTAAAGACGTAGATAGGAAGGCCGGGATAAACTTACCTGGTTTAAGAGGGAATGTGACCCCTTCACCAGAACTATCAGTGGAGCCCGAATTAGCATCTATTGCTTCACACTCAGAACCAATCTCAGCACCATTACGTATAGGCTCAGCTTCTTCTCCATTTTCTTCCACAGCTTTCACTTTTTTTAAGTCTGAGGAGTCTCTCTCAGGATGAAACCCTTGGCTCATTTTATCCTGCTCAGATTCAAGTACTTTGTCACCTGAAAGCTCCTCTTCAGCTGTAAGCTAAAGCATAAGTGAACACAGAGGTTATATTTTTTTCACTGTGTGTAAATACACATGAAGACTTACACCTATCCTCTCCAAAAGCATAGGAAAACATGTCACTCAAGATAAGGATGTCTGTGCTCAGCAAACGGTACTAGAAATGTAAGTTTACTTAAAACACTTTTCTCATTTCATCTCCTGGGATAAAGCAGACAATTCAAATGGCTACTGAAATGATTTAACATGACTAATGAAACCTAAATGTACCAAAGGTTAGAATGGAAAGAACTGTTAATCCTTGGAAGTTGATGGACATGAAACAGTCCTAGTCAGAAATCTAAATCAAGCATGCCTACCTTTACCACTACAGCTCAGCAAATATAAAAAGAAACACTACAGGGTATTTTTTTGTGTATGTGTGTGCTGTGAAATGAAGAGTTCAATGAATAGTTTAAAGTAGTATCTAAGTCCCACAAAGCTGATCATCTCTCATTTTACAAGGACAACACTTGTTAGGTAAAATCTATTTTGTTTACTGGTTCTTAGAATTCTCTGAGGCTGTGACCTGATTCAAATCCTATATGGAGAAATGCTTGGAATATATCCCCCCTAGGGAGAAATTTGGGTTCTGGTGAATCCTGACTATTTTTATTTTTTTTTAATCAGAATTTTCAAAAAATATTTTTTTCTTTATTGATTTTAGAGGGAGAGGAAGGAAGAGGGAAAGAGATAGAAACATCAATGAAAGAACATCTACTGGCCGCCTCCTGCATGCCCCTCACTGGGGACTGGGCCCACAACCTGGGCATGTGCCCTGACTGGGAATCGAGCCAGTGACCCCTTGGTGCATGGGTCGACATTCAACCAGTAAGCCACACCGGCCGGGCCATCCTAACTGTTTTTAAAAAGCAAAATAGAATTTAGTTATTCACCAGAGTATTTTTCACTATTTTAGTTTAAGTTATCAAAAACTGGATTTCTTAAGGGTAACATGAACTATCAAAACTCCTGAGACAAAGTTTTCCATGAACTTTAATTCTCTTTCTTTTTCATGAAGGGTAAGCACTCTGAAACAATCCTTTGGAAGAAGCACTCAGAGGAAACAGGCATTCTGATGGATAAATTCACACGAGGAGATGCCATGTTGAGTTGGTTCAACAGAAAATTGTGAAAAGAATGTCAGATACTCCCCAAAGTGGTTGCCCCAACTGATTTATGAAATTATGTTTATTTAAAACTTAAAGAGTTATAAATCCTACTTTGTTACATAAGTAATTATAAGAAGTATTATTGGTAAATTTTCTTCTAGAATATATCAGATCATGGGGAAAAGACACTAAATTTAAAAATGTGATAAACAGAAACAGATATTTAGGCCTTGTTTCTACAACGGAAACAGTTAAGTTCTCACACACATACACACACACACACACACACGCACACACGCTTCCTCATTCCCTAAACAGGGAGAGACAGTATGGTAACCATCAAAAGAAAGAAAAACATAAAAATTCTAAGAAAATAAAGGCAGAAAATGATTTCTTCTTATAAAACATGGCAGAAAATAGGCATCTTTTAAATTTTGAGGAAAAAAACCAAACAGATCTATCAAGTCTGACTCATGAAATAGCAGATTCCCTTTTTACTATTCTATACTCTACGAGAGTCTAAATTAACTCATAAAGACCTTGTAATACCATTTTACAATTAAGTATAGGACATCAAGAAGATCTTTAATAATCTGGCATGTGATTTTGTAAATGGTACTTAAACTTATTAAACAGCAGTATAATATATTATTCTATATACAATTATATAGAATTCCTATTTTGGATCTTGTTAAAAATGTGAAAACATGCTGTGGTAGAGAAAAAAATGTATTGGCTACTTTTGTTAAAAATCCTCACCCAAGGATACTTTTCCATTAGAAAGAGTGAGAGGGCCCTGGCTGGTTTGGTTCAGCGGTTAGAACGTCGGCCAGAGGACCTTAGTTGCGGTTTATCCCCAGCCCTGGTCAGGGTCGTGAGAGAAATAACCAGTCGATGTGTCTCTCTCACATCGATGTTTCTCTCTCTCTCCCTCCCTCCCACTCTATCTGAAGATAAATAGAAAAATATCCTCGGGTGAGGATTAAAAAAGAAAAAAAAGAAAGAAAAAGTGAGAGGGAGGGAGAGAGAAACATCGGTGTGAGAGAGACACATCAACTGGCTGCCTCCCGCATGACCACGACTGGTGTGGGGGGGATCAATCTCGCGACCATGTACATGCCCTTGACTGGGAATCGAACTTGAGAATCTTTGGTCCTCAGACTGATGCTCTCACCACTGAGCCAAACCAGCCAGGGCTATTGGCAACTTTTTTGTGTAAATGTTGTAATAGTTGAAAAAAATTATATTCTTTTATAAGAATATTTTATAACGTGAATATTATATGAAATTCAAATTTCAATGTCCATCAATAAACACCCTAAAATCAATAACAACGGGTAATCTATTGGATATTCAAAGAGAATGTATTACTTAGAAAGTTAATTTCTAAGTGGAAAAAGCAGTATAAAACTTGTTCCATGAATAACTAACTATAATTCAGAGAACACAGAATCACTATGGTGTCTGAGGCACATTGTTAAAAGGGATATTTTTCAAGGGAATCCACAAAAACAATGCATTAAATATGTATGGTGATTATTTTTCTTTCAGCAGGATGAAGTACTATTCAACTAGTTTGTAAGTATCTAACAGTTCAGAAATTATTTACTTAGAAAATTAGATTGAAAAAAGAGCACTGCATGGCTGGTGTGGCTCAGTGGTTGAGTGCTGACCCATGCACCAAGAAGTAACCAGTTCGATTCCAGGTCAGGGCACATGCCTGTGTTGTAGGCTCGATCCCCGGCATGGGGTGTGCAAGAGACACCTGATCAGTGTTTCTCTCACTGATGTTTCTATCTCTCTTTCCTTCTCCTTACCTCTCTCTCTAAAAAAATCAATAAAAATATATTTAATAAGAAAAAACAAAACAAGAAAGCATCTTTTGGCTGGACTGTCAGAAATGAATGTTTTATAAGAACTTGTTTAAAGAATTTAGTTGACAACTGCCCGTTTAGTGTATGAGTTTTATTTAGTTGTTTTTTAAAATATGTTTTTATTGATTTTTTTAAAGAAAGAAGAAGGGAGAGAGAGATAGAAACATCGATATGAGACAGAAACATCAATCTGCTGCCTCCTGCATGCCCCACAGTGGGGATTGAGCCCACAACCCGGGCATGTGCCCTGACCAGGAACGGAACCAGCAACCTTTCACTGCACGAGACAACGTTCAACCAATTCAGCCACACAGGCCAGGGGGTTGACTAGCAATTTTAAGAGGAATCATCCTTTTTTTTTTTTTTTTTTTTTTGGTGGGAGGGTTAATCCTCACCTGAGGATATTTTTTCCATTAATATTTAGATAGAGTGGGAGGGAGGGAAGAGAAGGTGGGAGAGAGAGAGATACAGAGAGAGAGAGAGACAGAGAGACAGACATCGATTGACTGCCTCCCACAAGACCCCAACTGGGGCTGGGGATCGAATATGCAACCCAGGTACATGCCCTTGACTGGTAATCAAACCTTCGACCCTTTGGTCTGCTGGCTGACGCTCTAACCACTGAGCAAAACAGCCAGGGCAAGAGGAATCATCTTTCATTTATCTTTTTATGCTATAATTTAAAGAATTTAACAAAATATTTGCAATGATGAACAACTCAAAATATCATCTAAAACATGCTGATACCTGAAACACATTCTTTACAAGGCTGAAACCTTCCAAAGGAGAGCTTGATGATCAGTGAAATTAAAGATAATGACAACCAATATTTACTCAAGTACTCTAATAAATGCTCAATTTTATGAAAGGGACTAGGATTTCACCAAAAAGCCTGTTTGCAAATGACTAAATATCTTTTAATTATACTTTTAAACCATGAAAACAGTGATTGGTTCAAAATGAGTCAAAACAGTTCTCATGTATGAGGAATAAGTCTAAAGTAGGTTTTAGCAAACTATGGCTCATGGGCCAAATCTGGCTCATCACCTGTTTTTCTATAGTGTCAGAGGTAAGGATGATTTTTACATGTGTAATGGTTGAAGAAAGCTATGAATAATATTTCATGACACAAGAATATTATATGAAATTTCAATGTCCATCAATAAAGTTTTGCTAAAATACAGCCACGCTGATTGTCTGTGGCTGCTACTGGGTCACAGTGGCAGAGCTGAGAAAGTGTGACAGGGATCACACAGTCCACAGAGCCTGAACTATTTCCTGTGTGAACCATTCCAGAAAAGTTTGCCAACTCTGACCTAAAGAGGGTGAATGTTTGAAGGGACAGGAATGGTGGCCTACTCATTTAATATTCAGAAATGCTTAGAAATCTAGCCACAAGGCAAAGAAACATGAAGTATAACAAGAGAAAGCTAATAAAAAAACAGCTGAATCTAAAGAGTAATCAGTTTGAGGGGAATATAAGTGATCCCCTGCTTCTGGAAGGCATTTTATTTTCTGTAAAAGCAGTATTTTCTTGTTCAGCCACAAGAAGTGTAACAACTATTTGAACTTCTGTAAGTTACCGCCAATTCTTACCGCCAATAACCACAATAAAATCACATCTGTGAAACATTTTTGTGGTTGCTATGGGACTAACTGTGACATCAACAAGAGCATCATGTAAGAGCAATGACAGGACAGGGAGAAGTAACAAAGGTGTACTGTAAAGTGCCTGAAGAGGGTAAGAATTATAATTAGACAGAAAAGCCTTATGAAATAAATGTATTTAAAGTTACTTTAAAATAATTTCTATACTTAATGTTTTCATGTGAAAAACTTGATAAAATTATAATAAAATAAATATAAGAAGAGTTCAAAAAGAAAAAAAGAGATTGTTTATATTATTCTTCATTTATAAACTATAGTACATAATGAGAAAAATATTTCACAATGCAGACTATGAAATTGTCAGAGCACTCCCTAGGACTGAAATCAGCCTTCGCTTCTTCATCATCTGGAACTGACATGCTGTAACAAAATCTGGTGTGGCTTAGTTCAAATTAACAAACCATATGTGAAAAGTTATCTTACTGAGATGCAGTTAAAAGATGATAAATTCAAACTAAATTTCCCTAAAATGTACATGAGGATTTCTATCACTATTGCTAATGGGTATCTGAAATAATTGTCTCCATTTTTCTTTACTGGATTAGTCTTTCCACTATAAGGAAAAATTAAATTGAGGGAACGAAGGGGTTAACCAAAAATTAAACTATAACTTATATTTTTGTCATTTTAGAAGAGGTATTTTTAAAGAGAGACAAGAATGCAATGAAGTTGAACATGCTACTGAAAATCTTTTCAAATTCTGCAAATGGACTTCTAAAAAAAAGTCAGACATTGACCTTGATATATCAAGTTTTGCTTGGAAAGCAGTATCTCAAGAAAGAGGTATAAACCCACACTTGTCTTAGGAAATAGCACCACTGTTCTGAAGATAAGCTAAAGACATTTAGTGCTGTCCCTTACCTCCAACTCTGCTTCTAACATCTCTTCAGTGGTTCGGGTCCGATCTTTTGGTTTCTTCCACATCTTTGGTGCAGTTATAGCTGTCTGAGCTGAAACACAAGATCAGGCTGCCATTACTTCCCACTGCAAAGTTATGCTTGCAAATATTAGGTCTGAATGATACCTGTATTCAAATTTAGCAGAAGAAAAGAGGGCTTTCACTCATACTGAGGTGATAGATGAATGATAATGTGAACAACTGTGTAGCTGTGGCTCAGAGGTTGCAATGGCAAATGTCTTGGGCACAAATTATTATCATCAGCTCATGTAGCCTTCCATCCAGTGGCCTAAGTTCTTCCTCCTACTTCATGGTTAGGACATACCTAGGCACATAATTCAGTAAATGGTGATTATCTACATAGGAAACTGGCCTACCAGCCCATTCTAGATGTGGCTCTGCTTCTACTGCTCATCAACTATGTGATCTTAAGCAAGTCATACTTCTTAGGCCCCTGTATATTCAACTATAAAGTGTAAGAGTGAGATTAGATGATATCCAAGGTTCCTTTCGAGCTACAAAAATATTAAATCTCAGATTCTGTTTTTAAAGCTTTCTAGACAAAGGGATACTTTAAGATTTCATTTGATAGGCAATACTTCTACAACATTCAGTTCTCATTTCAGATCAATACTGTTGGCTTAGCCTTTTATATTGCTGGGGTGAAAATTAGGAAAGAAAACATTTTTTACTGAACTATTCTACTGTATTAGAAGGTCTAGATGGAAAGTTAGGCTTACAAAGGATTTTTCAAAATTCTTGTCTTACAAATTCAAAAAAAAAAAATCATCCAACACTTGGATGTACAATTTAGAGCAAACAGAATACATTAAAAGGAGCCCAGTAACAGAAAGACAAGCACCATATGATTTCACTCATATGTGGAATTTAATGAACAAACTAAACTACCAGGCAAAATAGAGACAGACTCAGAGAGAGCAGGCAGGCAGCTCTAGTGTTGGTAGGGGAAGTGTTGGGGGTGTGTGTGTGGAGGGATTGAGAAAAAAAAAAAAAAGAGAACTCGTAGACAAAGACAACAGTATGGTGATGGTGGGCTGGGGGGAGGGGGATGAGTAGAGGTAGAAGAGGGCATACAGGTGATAAACGGTGATGGAAAAATTAAATTTAAAAAAAAAAGGGCTGCCTGGCTAGTGTAGCTCACTGGTTGAGCGTCAACCCATGCACCAATAGGTCACAGGTTCAATTCCCGGTCAGGGCACAAGCCCAGGTTGTGGGCCCAATCCCCAGTGGAGGGCATGCAGGAGGCGGCCAATCGATGTTCTTTCTCATCGATGTTTCTATCTCTCTCTCTCCCTCTCCCATCCTCTCTCTCTAAAATCAATAAAGAAAAAATATTATAAAGAAAAAAGGGAACCTAGAGAAGGCAACACATAAGTCAACAGATAGAAAGGAGGTATTACAGCAGGTGGGTAGGGAGGAGAGGCAAAGAAAAGCCACTTTATAGAGACATTATCAAAAGTGAATAAACACCAAGCCAATTCTGTACAGAAATACAAGATCATTCACTTAGACTAAACCAACCACTCTGTTAGATAGCCTCAAATCTTTTTTGGAAGAACAGAAGAAGAGGAATACTCACACTGTTTTTAGGAACAAAAGAAAGGAGACATTTAACACACTTCTCAAAATTACTGTACCATCATAAAAAAAAAAAAAGAAAGAAAGAAAACTGCCCGGCCAGTGTGGCTCAGTGGATTGAGCGTCATCCCATGGACTGAGAGGTCCTGGTTCAATTCCCGGTCAGGGCACAAGCTCAGGCTGTGGGCTTGATGTCCAGTGGGGGTGTGCAGGAGGCAGCCGATCCATGAGATTATCTCTCACATCGATGTTGATGTCTCTCTCTCCCTCTAAAAAATAATTTAAAAAAAAGAAAACCACTGTAAACTCCTTTGTTATATATATCTCAAACCAATTTTTCTTTATCCTTCCCCTCAGGGACCACAATGAACAAGAACACATTATTAGACCAGCTCTTATTCTTCCTCTGTGGCCTACTGAAGGTAAACCATTTTCTTAAAGTATGAAACTCAGATTATGGTAACTGTGGGTGGGTTTAAATGTGCTATTGCTTCACAGTCTTACACTAAATAGATATTCATGTACGTGTGCAGGTAGTAGTGGTCTCTTCCTTTTTTATGGATCTTATCATTTGTAAACTAGATGCTTGTGATTGATTGGAGAAACCTGTACATTTCATTTCACATATGTATGAATTCAGCTCTAAATCCCATTCACAGAAAAGGGGAAGAACATTTTCTGGAGGATTCTTTGGGATCAAATATAAACTCATCTGCCTCTAGACAACAAAAAACAAGAATATATCAAATGTACACAACCCAAAAACATTAAAACATTTCTTCTATGGGTAACATACTACATTTAGTATGCTTTAAAAAAAATAGCTACTTACATGGCAGGTATCGTTAGTACTTTAAAGCAGTAATCCACCACTAGAGGTGAGAGAAAGCACACACCTCTTTAGGAGGTACTCAGTCCTTTTAAAAACTGAACATAGATATGCACAGCACACCTAGTGTCTACTGAGATTGTGATAAACATCCCCTCTTCTACTATTGTTGATGGAGATGTGCAGTAAAATCTGGGTGGGCTAAAAGAAGAGGCAGGAAGAGAGCAAAGGAGGGAGGGAGAGACACAGACACGCAGATACCGACTCCCTCTTTTAAAGGAATAGCATTGCAGAACTAGCTAGAATAAAGGAATTAAATTTAAGGCACTTCCCCAGCCGGTGTGACTCAGTAGCTGAATGCTGACCCATGCACCAAGAGGTCGCCAGTTCGATTACCAGTCAGGGCACATGCCTAGGTTGTGGGCCAAATCCCCAGTGGGGTGCATGCAGGAGGCAGCCAATCAATATTCTCTCTCATCCATGTCTCTATATCTCTCTCTCCCTCTCCCTTCCTCTCTCTCTAAAATCAATAAAGAAAAAAAAAATTAAGGCACTGTCTCAAATTTTCCTTTCCTTTCTAGTCCATTCCCAATACCTACACCTTAGATTAGGCCCTTATTACTGCATTTATCTAACGAGACAGTCTCTCAATTCACTACCTTTGATTCTTTAGTACATCGTGTAAAATAATGACTGAATGATGGCTATTTCTAAATAATTGATTTGGCTGGGTTATTCTTTTACTTAAAATATTCTTTAAGACATCATCCGTAGGGCCAAGAAAAATTCCCTACACGGAGTGGACATTCAAATGTACTGATTGATCAAATAATAGCAGCACTGTGTGAAAGAGGTATTACTGACATTGTGAAAACAAAGATATAGATTCTTTCCTTCTTGTGGTGCATTAAAGCACTGCAGGACAAGTAACAATCTCTGCATGAGATTCATAATTATCTGAACTTAGAGATGCCTAAAGCAGCCTTTCCCAGCCTCCATAAAAACTCAACTCTTATAGGCACATTTAATTTCTACTATTTTAAAATACAAATATATATATATATATATATGAACAAAAAAGCAATATTATGATTTAAAAAAATTTTGCAAATTTTTACATTATTGGCAGAAAAATCATGTTTTTTTTCAGAGCTTATTTCATGAAATGACTAATGTATAAATTCAGAAAAACACTAGGGACACAGGCAAGCTTAATCATTGGGTTTTAGGAAGATTCTTTGTCTTCTCTGTCAGAGGTTTTAGAATTTATGTCAAGAATTGCATCATTAGAAATGTTCCCATTTTCAACTCTTCATCCCATGAATGGAATACAGACTTCAGAAAATTGTGCCACATCGCAACTGTTGTAACTGGCAACGACTCTGTTTTATAAAAGAAAAGCACAATGCAGTTACATCTTTCTGATATCTGTAAGACGCCTGACAAGTCATACCTTTAAGTGGAAGAGTCCCTTGTTTCTCACTTACTTTTTATATAGGTTCTATTGGAGTCAAGTTGCTAGTCTTGCAAAGTAAGAGCTAACAACTCTGTGTGCAACCTAGGAGATAACTACTGGACTTGGAGAAAAGAGGCTAATATACAAGATTCATAAATGTACTGGGTTTTATTAAATCCATCTAAGTTTGAAAAAACAATCTTCCCCAATGCCTGAGAAAAAACTGTTATGTAAGATGGCAGATCATATAAAAATGGAAAAATCAAGAGTAGTTAAAGAGACAGGAATATAAGGCATCCTGAGAAATTGCTCTGTAAAAACATGATGTCAAACATGTAATCTTTCTTTTCTTTGCGGGAGTATCAGTTCTTAGAGAAACTCCAAGTACTTAAGTCATGGTTTCTAGTCTGGAATCCTGCCTGACTCTGAGATGTCAGAAATGTTGCATAGTAAGTACAAGAACGACAAACACTACCGCTATCACTGGCATAATAATATTCTGATTTCTGGGTTATTTTTACTTCTTTTAGTCCTGTCGGTCTTTACATAAATATGACAAGTAACCTTTTCAAAAATTTTTTTATTTATTTATTTTTTAGAGAGAGAGGGAAAAGGAGGAGGAGAGAGAAAGAGAAACATCAAGTGGCTACCTCCTACATGCCTTAATCTCAAGGTAATTCCACTAGCTATGCAAGTCTGAAAACAACTTTTACTAAAGATACCATGCTGATGAACTTAAAATTGCTTTTCTTTACTATATCACTTCTTTTTTATTACTTTTTATTTACTAGGCAGATAGGTACATAAGTAAACTGTAAGGGTTAAAAAAAATTCAATTTTTTCTGGTGCCAAAAAGGAAAACCTTTTTCACTCTCCCTTTTCTTAGATCATTGCCTGGTGAAAGATTGTAACTGTAAACCTTTACTCTATCTTTGACATATGAGTAAAAAAATTTTTAAAGCTAAAGAAGCCTCTTGCCCTGGTTGGTTTGGTTCAGTGTTTAGAGCGTTGGCCTGCAGTTCAGAGAGACCCGGGTTCAGTTCCCGCTAAGGGCGCGTACCTCAGTTGCAGTTTGTCCCCAGCCCTGGTTGGATCGTGCGGGAGGCAGCCACTCGATGTGTCCCTTTCACGTCAATGTTTCTCTCTCTCTCTATTCCTCTCTCTCCCTCCCACTCTATCTGAACAAAAAATGGAAAAATGTCCTTGGGTGAGGATAAAAATAAATAAATAAATAAATAAATAAATAAATAAATAAAGTAAAATAAAAAAAAAGAAGCCTCTTGCCCGCTTTACAACTTAGGAATGTTTTTCTTAAGGGCCTAGGAGCTTCTGTAACCACCTTGCTTGTAATTTTTCCTTGGGATAAAGACAACTGACTAACACAGATGGACAACTACCAGGAGAATTTAGGATAAATTAGATACAACAGCAATGGTGCTGGTAGTTTTGCTACATGAGGACAAATTATCATTATCTTGAGAATATGTATGTAATGGATTATAACTGCCTGGCTTTACCAAAGGATGAGCTTTCCTTCTGTCCGCTATCTCATTAGTGGGTTGCATGTGATGCTCACTGCAGTTTTAATGCTTATTCAATAATAAAACTATTTTCTTTCCTACATTTCTGGAGAGGATTTTCTGGGTTCGGAGGAGATATCAATTTTTTCCCAACAATTGGGTAATGAGAATAGGAAGTCTGCAAGTGCCTGAAATGAGCAGACTAGCTGAAGCTCATGTGACCACATAATACCAGGAAAGAGACCCTGAATTATAAATCTCCCTTCTAGTTCTCTATTCTTTTGGACCATAACATGAACCCTTTGGTTCTGAGACTTGAGATGAATGTGTCTAGAGGCTCAGTCTCTGGACTGAAGGTGACACAAAACCAAGAGGCTATGAAGACTTATTAAGAATAAATACTTTACTACTGGTAAGGGAAGGGCCCAGGCGCATGGTCACAGGATTATACACAAAGTAGAATGTTCCAATAATAGAACTTTGAGTGAGAGTTCCCTCTTAGCACCCAGTTCTAATCCCTTCTCTTTTCTGTTTATTTTTTCACATTTTATTTTACTTTTTCTCCTGGCTTTCAATTCCTAAAAGTCAGCACTAAATCATTTTGATTACATCACAGTCAAGAATTTTGTATGGAGTTTCTTGAGGCTGGGGATCCTATTTTATCTCTCTTTTTCTTTTACAGATCCCCATGAGAATAAGGAAAATTTGAAAATTTATCTAAGAAACTGGGGCAGAACAAAGAAACCCAGGTGAGAGAAGGATACATGTTTACAATGGTGATGTAAATGAACTGGAAAAGAATAATGACAGTGATAAAATACATAATGATGGGTCACTGAGAAATGTCAACCAAAAGAAACACTGGAGAATAAGTCTACCAGTGTTTTTCCAGCATCTTCTAAGGGGCTGCTGTTTGAAATGCATGGATGGCTTGGTAATCATGTTTTCCATTTTATGTTAAAAACATAAGTTCATCTGCTCTATGACTGCTTCATAGAAACTTAAATAGTATTAACTAGTCTTTCCAGGGACTGGCACCAAAAAAGTATAACAAAATGAGTAGTCTAGACTTAAATTCTACCATAAACAAAATTCAAAAGTGTATTTATTATCATTTTATAATGAATTTTCTCTAATCAACGTGTTACCTTTACAAACACCACCACCACCACCAACAACAAAAATATATGAAAGAAAACATGCATTTTAATTTAAAATTAAGGCACAGAGAAGTCGTATTTTTAACGTGTCTCAAGTACTAACAACGTGCCACTTTAAATTTTTTGAAAATTGATTTTAGAGGGAGAGGAGGGAGGGGGGAGAGAGAGAGAGAGAGAGAGAGAGAGAGAGAGAGAGAGAGAGAGAGAGAGAGAGAGAGAGAGAAACATCGATGAAAGAGAACATCGATTGGCTGCCTCCTGCACGCCCCCCACTGGGGATCGGGCCCACAACCTGGGCATGTACCCTGACCAGGGATCAAACCAGCAACCTTGGCATATCGGGACAATGCTCTAACCAAGTGAGCAAACGGGCCAGGGGCAGCTGTCTTTTGTTTTTGTAACAGGAGAAGTTGTAGTTAAGTAAGGAAGAGTAGAGTGAAGAATGCTGTTTGTCTGTTTCTCTTACAGCATGGCTTGTCAAGTTATTAGGAAAATGAAATGGCAAGGTGACTCTAAGTCAAAAATTTGTTTAGAAAAACTCGGCAGAAGCCAGTCTATCTATGCACCTGGGGACTGAACCTGCAACTCTTAGGTATGTGCCCTGACCAGGAATAAAACCCACAACCTTTTGGTGTACTGGATGATACTCCAAGCAACTGAGCCACCTAGCCAGGGCTATTATGCAATTCTGTCAGCAGTGAGAACAAAGATGGCTGCAGGAAGACTATTAGCGTATTTCCTAGGCCTTGGTATTATCTTTTACTGCTCTTCCTGCAGTGTCTTAGGTATTTCTGCATTTTAATAAATGCTTTTGTGCCACTTCTTCCAAAATCAAAATATATTGCAATTTAAGGTAAATCTAGTACAGATGAGAAAAGGTCAATGACTACAGCAAAGAGATATATTTAGAAAACAGATTTCAACACAAGTAGTTATCTTTCTGATTACTCAATGCCTTTCATCTCTAAATACAGCACTACAGTTCATTGCCTTGAATATGTAAACCTGGATGAAAAAAAAACCCTTAAATCTGATCATCAGTATGTCCACATCGTCAGTGCTTTGCAAAGTGCAGAGGAGTCTACTGGAATCTTAATCTGAGGGAATGACTATGAGTAATAAAACATGCCTAACAGATATGATCATTTACTCCCTCATCTCTTCACCTACTGATGAACATTTGGGTTGTTTCCAGTTTGGGATATTACAAATAAAGTTGCTGTGAACATCCATGTACAATGTTTGTAGGGATGTATGCCATCATTTCTCTTAATTAAATACCTAGGAGTGAAATGGCTGAGTTATATGTAAGTTTATGTTTAAAATTTTTCAAAAAGTTGCAGATCATTTTCCAAGTATTTGTGCTGCTTTATACCCCCCACTAGCAAAGTATAAGAATTTCAGGCTATACTTTTTCTGGTGAGTTATCTTTGCATCTTTTCAAAAAATATGTTCTGCATATTATATATGGGTATATTTCTGGATTCTCTGTTTTTTTTCCATTGATGTAGTTGTCTTTCTTGAGGCCAATACCATGCTGTCATGTATCACTGAGGCTTATAGTAATTCTTAAAATCAGATAAAATTAAATCTTCCAAATTTATTCTTTTTCAAAATTGTTTTGGCTATTCTAGGAATTTTGCTTTTGTTAATTTTAGAATCAGTTTTTTCTATAACTTTTCTATACAAAAGAGCCTGTTGGAATATGATTAGGTTTGTGTTGAATCTACAGATAGAATTGATGTCTTCCCATATTAAGTCTTCTGACACATGAACATGGTATACTGTGATATTTAAGTCTCCTTTAATTCTCTGTGTGATATTTTGAAGGTGTTAATGTACAGGTCTTTTGTAATTTTGCCAAATTCATATTTTTTATGCTAATATACATGGTATTTTTTATTTCAGTTTTTGATTTTTCATTACTGGTATATGGAAATCCAATACACATTTTTTTCAATCTTGTATCCTGCAACCTTGCTAAAATTCACTTACTAGTTTTTGGTTTTTAAATCCTCACTCAAGGGTATTTTTCTATTGATTTTCAGAGTGGGAAGGAGGGAGGGAGGGAGGGAAAGAAGAAGGGAGAGAGAAACATCAATATGAGAGAGACACACCAACTAGTTGCCTCCCAAAAGAACCCAATCACCGCCAGGGATCAAATCGCAGCTGAGGTACATGCCCTTGACCGGAAACGAACACGTGACTCTTTGGTCCGCAGGCCAATGCTCTAACCACTGAGAAAACCAGCCAAGGCCACTTATTAGTTTTATTAGAATTTTTTTTTTTGTAGCGATTTCTTTGGATCTTCTATGTAAATACACATGTCATTTCTGAATAAAGATAGTTTTACTTCATTTCTTTCTAACTGGATGCACCTTTATTTCTTCCATTCTAGCTAGTGTAGTAAATAAGTCAAGAAAAAGAATAGGCCACCCATATTTCTTGGTTTTGACAATTCCCAACTGAATATTCTTCACTGTGTCCCAAAATATGTATCAGAATATGTAGTCAAAATGTATTTTAAGTTACAATTAATCTAAAAATAAATGCAAATTTTAGAGACCAAGAGTCTATAAGAAAACATCAGCATCCATTTATTCCAACTACAGTTGCTCACACACTTGATGAACTAAATATTTAGCCTTAAATCCAAATAAGTAGAATTTTTAAGTACTCTACTTTTTTTGAAGATTGACCTGATACAAATGGTGTTAGGAATTTACACACAAAATTTACACACAAAGTATTTCTGAGAAATACTTCCATTCTTCCTATTTGTATTATTGAACAATGGTAGTTGATGTTATCATAAGTGAAGCATTGTAGAATCCTAAAAAATGTAAGAAATGATCAAAAAAGACTCGTAGCTACATTCTGAAAACTGATAATCCATTTCATATATATGAGATAATTCTCTTTGGATTAGAACCAAGAAACTTAACTGCAAAACTTATGATAAAACTTGTTTTGGGCCCGGCTGGTGTGGCTCAGTGGTTGAGTGTCGACCCATGCACCAAGAGGTCGCTGGTTTAATTCCTGGTCAGGGCACATGCCCAGGTTGTGGGCCTGATTCCCAGTGGGGGCATGCAGGAGGTGGCCAATCGATGTTCTCTCTCATCGATGTTTCCATCTCTTTCTCCCTCTCCCTTCTTCTCTCGCTAAAATCAATAAAGAAAAAAAAAACAAACTTGTTTTGGGTTATTACAAAACTAATTCATATTCATGGGCAAAAACATTTATATCAAAATGATGAAGTAAAAAAATTCTTCTCCTTCTCATCTTCTACCCAGGAAACCATTTTTAAGCATGTCTGATCTTTTGGTGTATATGCAATCATGTGTGCATACAGCCTTTCCATTCTTTTCATACTATACAGACTATTTTACATCTTGGGATGGTTTCAAAATTAGAGTAGACCCCATTTGTAACATATACAAGAAAGCCATGATTTTTAAGAGTTACAACATGATTTAATAATGTGATTTGTGCAATTTATGAAGTATCTTAACATGTGCTATATCACATTTCAAAGAGATTATCTCCTTTTATGAACAGATACACTTATTTAAATATTTCAAATATTACTCAAATGTTATTTGAATTCTTTCAAAAATTATAACTGCCTTGGCCAGTGTTGCTCAGTGGTTAGAGCGTCGGCCAGCACACTGAAAGGTCTTGGGTTCGATTCCCAGTCAAGGGCATGTACCTGGGTTGAAGATTCAATCCCCGACTCTGGTCTGGGCACATGTGGGAGTTAACCAATCGATGTGTCTCTCTCACACTGATGTTTCTCTCAATATATCTGACTCTCTCTCAATCCCCTTCCCTCCCTGCCACTCTCTCTAAAAATCAATAGAAAAATATCCTCAGGTGAGGATTAACAACCAAAAAACCCTAATAATTACTAATTTAAATTATGAAAGCTCTGGGACTCAGAACTATTGAATGAATGACAACTATTAATGATGGCATTATGTTACAAAAACCCTGCCCTGGCCAGTTTGGCTCAGTGGTTAGAGCGTCGGCCTGCAGACTAGACAGTCCTGGGTTCGGTTCCTGCTAAGGGCACTATACCTCGGTTGAAGTTTGTCCCCGGCCCGGTTGGGGTTGTGTGGGTGGCTACCAGTTGATGTGTCTCTCTCATGTCGATGTTTCTCTCTCTCTCTTCCCCACTCTCTCCCTCCCGCTCTATCTGAAGATAAACGCAAAAATGTCCTTGGGTGAGGATGATTAAAAAAAAAAAAAAACCCGTAGTAGTTTTCAAATGTTATCAGTGATCTCACTGAATACTGAATGCTATCACATAAATAGTGACTTCTAATTTTATTTTGTGAAAGGTGTAACAGGTACTAAGGTGCAGCCTAGGTTAAGCCATGGATTCTGGAATCAGCAGAAACTTGGGTATTAACTAATGGACTAGGGATGACATCTTGTCTGCTTTTGCTGTTCCATATTAACTATTTAAGGTGAGTGCATTTAACTTTGAACCCCTATCATTGTCTACTTGTTTAGTCAACTGATAACTTATGTCAATATTATATTCATCTCCAATATAAAATTATTATTTTTTTATTATTTTTTTTTTTATCCTCACCCAAGGATATTTTTCCATTTTTTTGTTCAGATAGAGTGGGAGGGAGAGAGAGGAAGAGAGAGAGAGAGAGAGAGAGAGAGAGAGAGAGAGAGAGAAACATCGACATGAAAGGGACACATCGAGTGGCCGCCTCCCGCACGACCCAACCAGGGCCGGGGACAAACTGTAATCGAGGTACGTGCCCTTAGCGGGAACCGAACCTGGGTCTCTCTGGACCGCAGGCCAACGCTCTAACCGCTGAGCCAAACTGGCCAGGGCAAAAATTAATATCTTACATCACAAGATTTTAAATGATGTAAAATAAAACTTTGATTGTTGAAGTTTAAGATTTTACAAGATATTTAGTTTATCATAAGAAGCAATACAGAAAAGTGGTCATGAGTACTGGCTATAGAACTAAGTCTGAATGTTGACTGCCATTCAGTAGCTACGTATATAACAAACAGCAAGTATTAGTTCCTCTGTGCCAACATCTCTTCTGTAAAACAAAATAAAGAGGGTTGTTGTGAAAGTTAAAAATGTTAATACAACAGTGTCTGATAGCCCTGGCAGGTTTGGCTCAGCGGTTAGAGCGTCGGCCTGTGGTCCAGAGAGACCCGGGTTCGGTTCCCGCTAAGGGCACGTACCTTGGTTGCAGTTTGTCCCTGGCCCTGGTTGGGTCGTGCGGGAGGCGGCCACTCGATGTGTCCCTTTCACGTTGATGTTTCTCTCTCTCTCTCTCTCTCCCCCCCCCCCCACTCTATTTGAACAAAAAAATAATAATAAAATCTGTTGAAAAAACAAAACAAAAAAACAGTGTCTGATAAACAGGGAGCACTTACTCGAGAAAGATATTAAAATAAAATAAAACCGTTCCTACTAGAATGGTATAGTTTATTTTAAACACACTTGATTTGTTATACCACTTCCACAAAACACACACACACACACACACACACACACACACACACACAAAACACAAGAACAAACAAAACAAAAACCTATTCATTTGCTTAAATGAGTAAACAAATGCTTAATAAATGCTCTGTGGGGAATATAAAACAAGTCAGATTTACTCATCTTGAAGAAGGTATGAGAGAGCTGGAGAGAGATAATATATACATATCAACATTGATAAAACTCTACCGGTATTCTAAATTGATATATTTAAGTGTTAAGAACAAAGGAATTACCAGAAAGGAAAGTTCTGTGAAGACAGTCATATTGAAAAAATTAAATTTTGAGCAGGTTCTTTAATATGGTCTAGGTTGGGAAGATAGCAGCAAAGCAACAATGTGAAAATTAGTACCTATCAAATAGGTGTGGAGGATTGGAGGGAAAAAGTAAATCTGGAAAGCGACAAGGACTAACAGAGGGCCTTGATAACCTGAGAGCCTGGGTCTGAAACAACAACTCTGTCTATAACTCTTGGACAGTTACATCTAGAAACAGTATTTTCTCTGGAAGCCTTTTCTTGGACATCTGTGCTGAAAATATTTTTCAAGAGAAGTCTCAAAGCAGAGAGAATTGAGTAGCTGAGGTAATAATATGAGTCTCAGAAAGGGACTACGATAGAAAGGAAAGGGGGTTGAACAGACGGCTGAATAAATGAATGGTCTGGATAGCTGCAAGGACAACAAAGGCCTGGAAGAGTCCTGGGTAGAAGTTGGAGGGGGACTTAGAGATGGTGGCTCAACCGAGGAAAAAGAACTAAGTTACATATAAAGAAAATGCAGAATCATTATTTCTACAACAGATTTCTTATGTATTTCAACCACAAACAACAATCCTGCTTTCCCAGCCCAGCGGGGTGTTCCGTATTTGTGACATCGAACAATGCCCCTAGAATGTTACTGCAGTGGTGCATTCACTACCTCACTGAGAATACTCTCTCAAACTCAGGTAAGATATAACAGTAAAATAATAAGATAGAATAAAAATAATACATACTTCAGACATAAAATGCCTCAAAAGACAACTTGGTTTTTGGTTGTACCCCAACATCACTCTATGCCTAACTGTTGATTATGGTGTATTTGTTGAAACCTACTTCCTAAATTCCTAAGCTATAATCTCTCTAACTTGATTCATTTCTATCTTCAGGGTTTTTAGTATGAAATTCTTAGGCTGATGCCTCTAATAGAATGCTGGTAGAACAACCACTCACAGTCCTATTAATATTGTTAAAATAACAGATTTAAAAAAATTTTTTTTTCTCTTTATTTTTTAGAGAGAGAGGAAAGAGAATGAGAGAGAGACAGAAACATCGATGAGAGAAAACATCAACTGGCCACCTCCTGCATGCCCTCCAGTGGGGATTTGGCCCACAACCTGGGCATGTGTCCTGATCAGGAATCAAATTGGCGACCTCTTGGTGCACGGGTCAACGCTCAACCACTGAGCCACAGCGGCTGGGCAAAATAACAGATTTATTGAGATATAATTAACATACTTTAAAATTCACCTTTTAAAAATACACAATTGAATGGTTTATATCATATGCACAGAACTGTGCAACCATCACCTCTAACTTTAAAACATTTTCATCACACCCCAAAGAAACCCCATACCCATTAGCACTCTCTCTCCACTCTCCTCTCCCCACAACCACTAGTAATTACTAATCTACTTTCTGTCACTAAGAATTTGCCGAGTTGAACATTTTATATAAACAGAATCATACTATATGTGGTCTTCTGTGACTTTTTCATTTAGCATAATGTTCTCAAAGCTCATCCAGGAACCTTATAGTTGTAGCATGTATCAGTACTTCATTCCTTTTTATGGCTAAATAATATAGTCCATATTACACACACACACACACACACACACACACACACACACACACTCTCACACACACTCTATACACATACTCCTTTTCATGGCTAAATAATATTCCATTTTATACACATACACATTTTCTTTATCCATTCATCAACTGACAAACATTTGGGTTGTTTCCACTTTTTGGCTATCCTTTTCATTTTTCCCCCATTCCTTTTAGTTTTCATCCTAATTTTCTGTTTCTGTCCTAAACAGGAAATTAATAATGTTATTACTATCCTCTGTTTTAACGAATGCCTTGAAGTTTTCAATAGTACAGACTCTCCGTCGAATTCACTGTTCTATGCAGAACTTCTCCCTTCCAAATGAAAGCAGAGGTCACCTTGAGATGTGTCTTATCACTGTGAAGATTCAGTAACATAATGAGGATTCAAGTGTTTAATCAAAGTTATATATGCATAGGGACTATTCTAAGGAATTTTCTACCATCTCACATCCAGGATTTAATTAAGAACTTTTCAGATGGTATCATCTTCTTGAGCTTCTCGTCTTTGGACCATAAATTCCTAGAGGGAGAGATCATGACACCCATTTGTTCTGTGTAATATTAATACAGTTCAAAGAAAACATTTGAGCCCTTAATACTAGCTGAAAATAGAAGTATTAATAATATTTAACATTTACAGAGTGGTTAGTATGTATCAGACACTGTGCTAAATGCTTTACATGGATCACATTTCATCTTAACTACAGTTTTATGAAATAAATACTCTTTATTTTCTGGATGGGAAAACAGACTCAGAGAGGTTAAGAAACTTGCCCAAAGTCACAGAGATAGACAAAGGGAAAGGCTAAGACTGAGAAGTGTCAGACTGTTGCCTTAATATTGACCAGTACACATTACTGCTAGTGTTTAGATTAACCAAATACATCAAAAGTTACTTTCATATACATATATACTCAGAAAATTGCTGCTGTTATTAACTATAACAAGACTTTGGAGCAAAAAGTGAGGTGACAGTTTATCTTGAAGTTTGATACCCCTTATCCCCTTTCCACCCATTATTCTGAAGGGTTTAAGCAGAGATTTGATAAGGTCAGACTTATATTTTAAAGGGATGACCACTTGGTAGAGAATGAACTTGAAGGGGGACAAAACTGGAGCCAAGGAAATGAAAGGCATCCACGCAGAAGTCAATGCAGGTCTAAGGCAGTGGTAGAAGGGGAAAAAAAGGAGGGGACAAATTCAACAACCACATTAGGTAAAATCAGATAACCTTGTCAAATGACTGGATGTGAGAGAAAAGTAACTCAAGAGAGAAGTCCATCAACAGTGCTTTCAGGATTTTAGCTTAATTAGAACCGGTGCCACTAACTGAGATAAAGGAACAGGTTTAAAGAAATAGCTGATTAGTTTGGTATTGGACATGCTGAGTCTGAGATGACTTGGGATTTTCAGGTGGAGATATTAAGCAAGCAATTGGTAATGTAAGATAAGCTCAGAAGAGAAATTCAGATGGAAATAAAAATGTAGACGGCATTAGCAAATACCATTGGGAGCCATCTATCATCACAGTAGATGAAATCATGCAGGGAGAATATGATGAATAATAACAGAATTAGAACATAACCCACATGAGGGAATGTTTTTGGGGTGATAGAACAGTTCTACATTTTGACTGTGATGGTGATTACATGACTTTATGTGTTTGTCAAAATTCACAGAAGCGATTGCTAAAAAGCGTGAATTTTACTGCATAAAAATTATACTCAAACCTTGGCCAGTTTGGCTCAGCAATTAGAACGTTGGCCTGCAGACCAATGAGTCTCGGGTTTGATTCCAGCCAAGGGCATGTACCACGGTTGCAGTTCGTCCCCAACCCTGGTTGGGGTCGTGCGGGAGGCAACCAGTCAGTGTGTCTCTCTCATGTCAATGTTTCTCTCTCTCCCTCTCTCCCATTCTATCAGAAGATAAACAGAAAAATATCCTCGGGTGAGGATTGAAAAAAAATTATACTCAATAATTCTAACTAAAAAAGAAAAAGAGAAGAGAGCAATCAATAGTGTTAAATGCAATAAAAAGACCAATAAGCTAAAATGTATGTCCAATGCAATCCTGCTGAGGGAAGTTCATGTGGGGAGCAGTAAACACAGTAGAAGCAGGAATGGTAGACTCTTCTTGAGGAGTATGTATGAGAAGAGGACGAGCGAGTTTAGCACATTTACAATAAGAAGTACGTGGAGAGGCAGTGTGTGTAGATATGTACGTGTGTGTGTGTGTGTGTGTGTGTGTGTGTGTGTGTGTGTGTGTTTGTGTGTGTGTGTGTGACTGCAAGGGCAACTAATAGACATTGATAAAACTTTGGATAAAGGCCGGTGTGTAGACTGGGCAGAATGTTGAAAATGGCATTCTCAGTACACTCAATTTTCTTAACAAAGAATGACACAATGCCATCTGCTGAGGGAAAGGAGGGTTGGGTTGAGTACAGGATTTTACAACAGGAAGCTCATAAAAGGAATGGCTGGGTGGGGGTGAATTTGTAGAGGCACTTATATTCACAGTGGTATGATCTTGTCCAGTAGTGCTCTGCCTACTGGAATTTAAGGATAGAGAAGATGGGGTATACCATTATTTCTCAAAAAGAAAAAGGTGTGAGAAAAATCAGATTTTTGTATAAGAGACTGGCTCAGATAAACATCCTCCTCAATCTCTGCTCAAGTCTCATCTTCTGTTGAGGCCTACACCTCTCATCATGTTATTTAAATACCACAACCTGCTGCACCACCCAGTATTCCTTTCCCTGCTTGAAACTTTCTAAAATACAACTAGAGCAGGCATTTTTGGATTCTTCATTGATGAATCTCAAGTGCCCAGAACAAGAACAGCGCCCAGACACTCATTAACTAACTATTTATGGTTCAAACAGGTAGACTTTCACATCTCCCTTAGAACCTAGGTCACATGCATAAATGTATAATCCCTAAATCCTGAAAATGTTAAAAGAACTTTATAGTAATGTGGAAATCATGTTAGAAAGAATAATATAAATGTGAGGTAAAGGAGTGTTTCGATTGTAACTCTTCCTGTGACCCTGAGAAACCCAAATTACTACTCTATGGCTTATTTTTGTTATTAGCAAAATAGGAATAATTAAACCCCAGGAATAATTGCTTAAATAATAAAATTAATGCTTGAGATGTCCGAGGAAAGCTGTGTAAACAAAGTAAGGTGATTTTATTATACGGTTGTAACTAAATTACTAAGTACTATTTTTTTATTTATTTCTCACCTGAGGATATTTTTCTACTTATTATTAGTGGGAGGGAGGGGGAGAGAGAGAGAGACAGAGAGAAACATCGATGTGATAAAGCCACATCGACTGGTTGCCTCCCGCAGGACCCGACCAGGGCTAGGGATGAACCGCAACTGAAGTACGTGCCCTTGGCCAGAATCGAACTCACGACTCATTGGTCCGTGGGCCGGTGCTCTAACCACTGAGGCAAACCGGCCAAGGCCTAAGTACTATTAATACAGCAATAGACAATGGAGATAAGATATATATTGAAGGAAATGCATTTTAAAGATTTTTCTGCATTAGTGGGGAAAATTACTTTGTCAAAGTTATTGGATACAGTCCTCAAGACTACTGTGTGCAAGGCCAAGATGGATATTGGACAAAGGGAAAGCTTTTAGCAAGACAAGGTTTTCCTGAAAAGTTTCCTTTTGCCTGAAATAATAGCATTTCACTAAACTGTCTGGATTACCCTGGCTGGAAGCAGGTAAGTAACAATGGTTTCTTTTGGAGCAGATTAATTACTAAGTCTGGGGAAAAGAGGAGAAAATTCTGAACAAAGAATCTGTCTATCCATGGAGCTATGCATGACTAACTTCATTAATATCCACTGAATGAAACTTCGGGGCTCATGTTGCAAAGAAATGAACTATTGTAAATAGTGGGTAAGTGTATATCATACGAAGAGGCAAGAAGAACAGTGCAAAGTGTTTGCCAAAAGGCTTGGCACCTGAGCCAATAGTAAGCTCAACCATCAGGTGTTTGGACTCATTTTGTAGCATAAGAAAGGCAGAATTTGACCCAGCACCAGTATTCTCCAGAGAATGCTTAAGATTTTACTGTGGAAAGCAACAAGAAGGTAGGAATGACATGGCAGAAATGTACTTTTAAGGCACCTTTGTTGAAAATATTTTTACAAATAAGACGGGGAAAACCAGTAATTTTAATTTACTTATTTCCAAGGATCACTCAGACTCAAGCCTCTGAAAAAGGGAACTGAAGAGTTCTTGCTTTAAGGATCGTTCTGCTGGTTTTGATAGATGACGTGGAACCAGGAATATTGAAGAAGTCCTGTTCCAAAGGTTCCAGAACATATTTATCCGGATGAATACGAGAAGTTAAATTATAAGGGTGTACATTAGGAGAGGGATGATGCCTGTGGGACACAAACCATTGGTGATCTATTTTTGGTCCCAGCAACTTAATCTTCTAGGGATATTTCAAATACTTCTCAGGTGTAGTTGAGTGAAGGCAAGAATAAATGTCAAATTCCCTATTCCTGCTGCTGACCTCCAAGTCATGGCTTTAAAAATTAGTCTTTTTCAGGTTAGTCTAACCAAACTGAAAGATATTTACTTTTCTGGTTTTATGCTCACTTACATTTAATTATTTTTAAAGTATTTTCAATATTCTTACTAGAGAGAATAAATCAAAGGTTATTATTAAAACATTTTTTTCCTGAATTAAAGTATGTTCCTTTTATTCTAAAGTAAAATGAAACCAAAAGACAGAACATCAATTTGGTTATATACATCAGTATTTTAGTAATATCACTCAAATCACAGAATCATATCTCCATTCAAGAAATAAATCTGTCATCTTGTAACCCACAGAATCTGGAAACCAGCCCTCAATCTTAGCTGAGCTTACAAGATTATAAGGGAAACTCCTGGAAGCCATAAAAATAAGATCAGTTGCTACTACTGCTACAGCCACTACATACACTACTGGGACGTGGGATGCTGTGTCAGTACCTATAACTAAGGACTTTCCATTTTAACATCCATGTGGGAGATAGGAGATCTTGAATCCCTGCAAAGTGGAAGACTTGAAATTGAGATTCTCACAAAAAGCTCCGAGACTCCTAACAGAGTGACGCAGCCTCAGTGGAAAGGTAGCTAAAGCAATAAAACAGAACAAAATAAAACAGAACCAACACAGAGTAATGACAAGGAAGAATGTTTGGTGTCAGCTAGGTAGAGAGGGACTGTTTCATCCTGAAAAATAGTATCCACAGGGGATGTCTTCACACTTTGTTTACGGTATAAAAGGAGATTAGGCCCTGGGTGGTATGGCTCAGTTGGCTGGGCATTGTCCCATGCACTGAAAGGTTGCTGGTTCGGTTCCGTCAGAACACATGCCCAGGTTGAGGGTTCAGTCCCTGGTTGGGGTACGTATGAGAGGCAAAGGATCAATGTTTCTCACATTGACGATGTTTCTCTCCCCTCAGCCCCGATTCCCCTCTCTCTAAAATCAACAACGATAATAATAATAAATTACAACAATTGTATTTTATTTTTAAAAAACAGAGGGGGGAAAAAAGGAGATTTGGGACATTAAACTCAGATTAAGTTCCAAGACATGTGGTAAATAAACACAAACCTGCTTTGAGAGAATTTGCCCTCAATCTACATCTAAGAAAATTTAGCTGAAGATGAGTTCATAAAACAAATTTATAAAATATACAAAGAAACAATGCACTATGAGCGAGAGACAGAAGATAAAATAGAAAGATTACAAACCTCTCTCTGCCAAAATAATTTCAAATAATTTTATATCAAACAGATAATAAAAAACAAAAGAAAAAGAAAAATAGCAATTTTAAAAGTTGAAAAGTTCCTGTTACACAGTATATGCATTCAGGAAATTGTACAAAACGAATTCCTGGATGATGAGTGGGGATTGTTTTTCCACAAGTTCTGAAACTCTTTTTTCTTCCCCACCAAATATACACAGAAATCATAATACAACTTTCTAAGACTTAAATCATCCAATTAATATAGATTTTTGCACAGTGAATTGTTGCAGTGATTGTATGAATCAAGCAATCAAAAGTCTGGCCTATCTCTAAGGCTTTTCAGAGTACATGTAAGATAAACACACACAATTCTCATTTTACAGGGCTTACTCTTCAACACCCAAGCAAGCATCCAGAACTGCTGCCTTTTGCTCCAGTCAGAAATATGATCAAGAAAGTGTTTTGCAGAAGAAGAGGAAGGACCACATCCATAATGTCTAACTTTAATTACTGCTTTAATTTTTTTTTTTTATCCTCACTCGAGGACATTTTTCCATTTTTGTTCAGATACAGTGGGAGGGAGAGAAAGGAAGAGAGAGAGAAAGAGAAACATCGACATGAAAGGGACACATGGAGTGGCTGCCTCCCACACGACCAACCAGGGCCGGGACAAACTGCAACTGAGATACGTGCCCTTAGCAGGAACCAAACCCGGGTCTCTCTGGACCACAGGCCGACGCTCTAACCGCTGAGCCAAACCAGCCAGGGCTAATTACTGCTTTAAATAAGTATCTCTGCACCAACTACTGTGTATTTCTATGCATCACACCTGTGAAAAGAAAATGGTTTCTAAAGTCAGCTTTAAAGTGTTTCATCCTCAGGTGAGACAGTAAGAACTGCTCTCAAAATCAGCAACAAAAGACTGGTATCTAAACCAAATTGTTATGATTTAATAACCTCTCAAAGTAAATAAGATATGGTTAATGAGTAAGTGGCAAATAAGATTGTAGTCATTAATAATATGACAATTCCAGGTGGACATATCTAAAAGAATGATAATTTAAATTTTCATTGCTAATTTTTGTGGCAATAACATTAAAAATATTCATACAGAAGCAAAAGAGTTGGGAATGTTTCTGATAGTTTTCTAATTTAAAAAAAAAATGCTAGAGTTACATGGGTTCTTGAAGTTCATTTACTTAGGATTTTAAACAGTGTAAGATACAAAGGGAAATTACAGAATTTCCAGTTCCTTTACAACACATAAGTTAAAAACTCATGAAAATAGAAAAATGCCAAGACAGTTTACTTTCTGACATTACTAACCTCTATCTCATCCCTAATCAAGCAAAAGACATTTTTTTTCTTTTCTAGCTATCCTCTGGTTTACAATGAAGAATCTATCCAGTCTCTCACTGAGGTGCTGGGGGCATCACTAATTGTAAGAGTATTTGCATTTCAAAAAAAAAAGTACCATAGTATGAAGATTACCTGACCCAAAAGTCTGTTTGTCCATTTATCCCTGAGCACTGTCTTGCACTAACAGGCCACAAAAAGCCTTACAACTGCTTATCAGAAGAATGAGTGTCTGAGTGGATGAGTTTGGTACAGTCTTGCTTTATACTTATTTCAGTTTTGAAGTGTGGTTTGTATCCTTGACTTGTATTCCATATGATTGCTTTATTTTTCTTTCTGTTGTTTAATTAAAGTTTGATGTTTATTTAAAATTTGTTCTCACTAGCTTCTCCTATTTTTGGAACTGACCCATCACTAGTTGTTAAATGACAACTCACAGGTGGGTATAAAGAAAACAATGATCAAACAAATCACTGTTCTTCAACAAACCAGTGTTCTTTGGGGGACATTCACCTGTAGTCACACCAAAACCAAGATTGTCTTTTCAAAGAGTGACTGACAAAAAAGCTGCAGGTCATCACCCTACCAAGGAAGAAGTCTCCTGAAATAGTGACAACACTATGAATACCGATGCCAATGGAGGCCAGTCTGTTGAGCAAACAGGTGACTCACAAACATTTACGATAAGTTTCTCCTGTCCTAACTGCCTTGCATTGTTTGCTTTGCTGCTCTGGTTGATTGTGTTGTACTAGATGTTCTATTGTTCCAAGAAACCAGAAACCTTCCACGGACATTCAGGAAGAAACAGCCTCAAACACTGAGCTGGGTGGGAAAGCAACATCTCAAAAGTAGGGATCAGGGTTTTGATTTGTCAAATGTCCCTATCAGAGAGCTCAAAATAGACAACAAATACTGAGGACGTTGGTGACTAAAACCTCCCCAGTACATATCTGGATCAACTGCTGGGGGAGCACTCATTTGTCAAATTGTGTAACTTGATCTGACAGGCATAGAGAGAGCAAATTATACAGCACAGGGCAATGTTGCAGAATATGGACTATGATGACTTGTTAAAAGCTATATTCTTATGTGCTGATAACTTAAGAGTAGCTGATAAGCTTCAGATAACTTTTGATTAAAATTATAAAAATCCAATGATTTCTTCCTAAGATCCTAGGTGATGGTACATTAAAAAGGAATAATTTTGAATTGGGAAGAATATAATACATTGATAACATTAATGATAAAAGAAGAATGATAATTACAGGAGACAAGAAAAATGTTTAAAAGAAAATGTGGAAGAGAATAAAACTTATCTGCAAGTCAATCAAAGAGGGCACTTTTATTTTTCAGAACCAGTCATAACCTTTGACTCTCTGACTGCTATTTTCCTAAATCCAGGATTGAAGAGGTCTGACATAAAGGAGTTCCTTTAAGTTTAATATGGACTGGGTTTTAAAATTCTGAGAAGACAGCATTAGGGACTATAAGCCATGCTAGTTTTAATTGGTTTCCAGCCCCAAAGCAACAAAATTAACCACTGAGGAACTGATTCATATGAATGAGGCAAAAAATAAAAATAAAAACAAGAAACACATGTACAGTGAGTGACATATACCTTGGAGGCATTTTGTATATTTGAAATTTCATTTGCATTTTTAGACAATGGAGCAAGCAACTCTTTTGTAGGCTGCACTAAAACATAAATACACCATTGAAGAAATCAGACTAGGAATTTCAGCATTCATTTGATGTTTCTGGAAGTCAAGGAAAGTAGCCAATTAAAAAATAACTCAAATACTGCTTTCTTTCTTTTTTTTTTTTTTTCATGTTCAGCAAGCATATAATTAATTGCAGAATAGCTTACCTGGGACAGGGCTCTTTCTTGAACTTAAGTTCTGAGACTCCACAATGTCTTCTGTTTGCCCGTCTGCTTCTACCTCTATTTTGTTCTGAATCTCTTTTGCATCTTCAACAAGGCAAGTTCTTATGCTCTCATCCTCTTCTAAGACTCTCAGGACTGCAGTGGGAGCACCAGCAGCACTAACATCAGTGGCAGCAGCAGGAACAATGACTGGTGCAGGAGGGGAAGCTGGAGGAGTTGGAGGAGATGGAGAAAAGGAAAGAACGGTGGGAGGGGTGATGGGAGCTGAAACACACTCCACTTTCATTTCTTCCGGGGGATTTTCCAGAATCTCCAATTCAAGAGTCAATGGCAACACCTCCTGTTTTACCAATTCCACAATGCTCTCTGCGGCTGGTAATTTTTCACTAACTCCATTCATTTCATTAATTAGATTAGTACCAGAAATCAGTGGAATATCATTAGGTGCTACACTACAAGATTTCTTGCATATATCATCATCAATTACATCTGTCTGTGAAGGATCTGATGTTTCTGTGCAAGATGTGGGGCTTGGTATAGAAACTGCATCTTCTTTTGAGGAGGAGAGGTCACATCTGTCATCTAGAGCAGTGGTGAATATTGGCTGGCTACTAAGAGCAGCAGAGGTGGGGGAAGCAACTGTACTTCGAGCAATTGGAGAAACAGCAGTTGGTGATGGAGGCAGAGGAAGCTCTGGTATGGACTCTACTGCAGAAGTCTCAGACATCTGGCCCACTTGTTCTTTCTTCTCCCCACTAAGTACTAGCCTAAGCACTGGGGAAGGAGACTTGAACACTGGATCTGGTTTTGGCTTCTCCTCTGGCAAAGAAAGAGAAAAAGAATTTTAAGAATAATTCTTGGATCAGAGATTATTTTGCATTATTTTGGGCCAGTTCTTTTCATCTCTTACCCTAAATCATAGGTAGCAGAAGAGAGACCAAAATATTAGACATCTGCCACTTGAAAAACCCTGTCATATTTTTTCTAGTTACACCCATTATTACACGGTCTCCAATACATATATGGTTAAATTTTGGGGAAAGAGAAGGAATCAAGTCACCAAATGATTATTATGTCAAGAATACAATGAAAAAGCTCATCAAAACTGAAGCTAAACCACTCTTGGAATGGGAGTGGGGCTTTTCTTTAAGGTAGAGATACCTTCCATCTCCACTCTATCTTGTTCCCTGTAGCAATTTTTTCTATCAAGAATATACTATAGTGGCAGGACAGTTCAAGGGCAAACAGAGATTAAATTATTATAGACTGACATTTTTATTCTGTGTATTTCTACACTTTGGGGAATTTTTATAAAGAACATGTATTGTTCATTTATCATCAATGAAATTTATTATCTATCAGTAAAATCAAGTTCCTCAACATAAAACTTCATTTAGAAATTAACTTTCACTTTTTGAAAGCGGTATATAACCAGAAACATTAAAGGTATAAAATTGGAAATTTAGTCTTGTGTCTTCATTGTAAAAATAAATTATTTAAGGAGAAAACAAAGTTAATATTCAGATAATCAAGTCCAATAAAAAAAGAACAACATTTATGTCTGAAACATTTCAGAGTAATATATGTCTTTGTATAGACACATAAAGAATAGCAAGAGAGAAATAAATTGATAATTATAATAAAGGTACCAGAAAATGTAAGAAACACTAATTCATGAAAATTTCCATCTTTTAAAATTCTAGGTAAACTGATCATGTGATTCATCCTTGTGGGGATGAAACCAAAGGAGATTCAGATTTTTTCCTAGTCTTGTGCTTCCATAGCACAATAAACAGGCTCCAGTGGAAAATCAGATAAATAAGAGTATGCTCATCAAATGCAAACAAAAATTTTAAGCACTACTAAAATACAATCTAGACTGAAAAGGACTTCACTTTCTCTGTCAGAAATCTTTAGGCATCAATGAAAATAAGTCTTTACAATAAACTGTAGTGAACTAAGTCTGTCAAAGAAAATATGCTCTGTTAATCAGATAAACAGATGGTAAATATTACCAAGGAGCTGTTAAAGGCTAATTTATTCACTGAAACTACTTTTACTGGATTTAAAATTCACTTTAATTTATGGGCACAAAGGTCAGTGCTTCTTAAATTTAACTCTGCCTATTTATTGTAGTGGAGAAATAAGATCAATAGGCTCTCACTGACAAAACCCTCAGACAAAGTTGCCAAGGTAAGAGACAAAAATATTTAAAAGAAATATATCTTTTTTTATATATATGTGTCACATATATAATAAATGCATATTTATTTATTATAATATCTCTGATGAAAATAATTTCCAATTCACTGGAATAACTGCAGATGGGTCAGTTACCCAGATGACAGGATACCACTGTGAAAGCACATCAGAATAACACTCTTCATATCTAGATGCAGTAAATTACACAGTGGAAAAAATTAATTCTCACATTAACAACATAATAAGAGTATGTCGATTCAATTATTAATTTCAGGAAATAAAAGTTGTGATACTAAAAACAATCAAACAAAAGGAGAACTAGGACTGAAACTTCTATATACGCCTGAAAATAATCTAACATTAATGGAAAAAATTAGAAACAAAAAGTTATTTTGAGAGCTCCTTATTCTGAAATAAAAGGCCTTTAACTCATTCATTAGAGGTTTAATATAGAGCCCTGGAGGGACTCGGTTAGAGCATTGTCCCGATAGGCCAAAGTTGTGGGTTCAATCCCCAGACAGGGCACATATAAGGATCAACCAATGAAAGCATAAATAAGTGAAACAACAAATTGATGTTTTTTTCCTCTCTCTCTAAAATCAATAAATAAAAACAAATTTTTAAACTTTTAATATAGAAAGCTGAAAAGTATAATATAGAGATCTAAATAAAGAAAACAGATTTTATTAAGATTATGCTTAGCAGAGCCAAGATAATTTGAAATCTAATATAGTGCATTAAAAATGTTTATAACATTTGGCCATCTTTAGGAACTTGTGGGAATTCCATTTTTAAGAATTTTTTCTAAGAAAATAATCATGCAAGAGTGAAAAAAGACATAAAGTTCTGGAATATTTAAGGCAACACTATAATAGTAAAAAAAAGTAAATAGACTAAATGTGTAACAATGAGAGATTTATTAAAGAAATGAGGGTCCGCCTGGCTGGTATGGCTCAGTGGTTGAGCGTCGGCCCATGCACCAAGAGGTTGCCGGTTCAATTCCCGGTCAGGGCACATGCCCAAGTTGTGGGCCCAATCCCCAGTGGGAGGCATGCAGGAGGCGGCCAGTCGATAGAAAATTCTCTCTCATCGATGTTTCTATCTCTCTCTCCCTCTCCCTTCCTCTCTCACTAAAAATCAATAAAGAAAAATAAAATAAAAAAGAAATGAGGGTCTGGCATATCATGGTATATTATTCAATCATTTAAAATAGGCTTTTAAAAGAGTATTTAATGATATGGAAGGTTTGTAATAAAAGATTTTTTTTTTTAAAGCAGGGCACAAAACTGTATGTAGAGCATATGCTTAATTTGGTAACTTAAAAAAATATATACTACTGCCCTGGCCAGGTGGCTCAGTTGGTTGAGCATCATCCCATGCACCAAAAGGTGGCAGGTTCGATTCCCAGTCAGGGGCATACCTAGGTTCAATTCGATTCCCAGTCGGGGAATATGTGGGAGGCAACCGATTGATGTTTCTCTCTCTCTCTCAAATCAATAAACAAATCCTCGGGTGAGGATTAAATAAATAAATAAATAAATAAATAAATATTTAAAAATAAAAAATATTTAATACTAACATATGCAGATGGGAAAGTCTGGGGCAGTTTATTAACAATGGCTCTGGACAATGAGATAAGAGATATTTTTTCTTTTTCATTATATGTAATAAATACAATGAATGTTATATAGGAAAGAAGAAAATAACTACCTACTACTACCTTTTATTCTCATACTGTGGTGGAACCAACTGCCTATTGGTTGTCATGAGTCTAACGTGACTGACAGGGTACTACTGTCATCTAATGAGCAGAGACCAGGAATACTAAGCATCCTGCAATTTGAAGGACAGTTTCATTTGACAGAGAATACTACTGTCCTGACTGCCAGAACAATCCCAATTGAGGTACACTGCTTTAAATGACTGAATTACAACAGAATACTATTCACCAAATACCTTACCAACCCAACACCAAATGCTTTCAAAAGGCACTAAGACTGCCCTGGCTGGTTTGGCTCCGTGGTTAGAGCGCCAGCCCACGGACCAGAGAGACCTGGGTTCAGTTCCTGCTAAGGGCATGTACCTCGGTTTCAGTTTGTCCCTGGCCCCGGTTGGGATCGTGTGGGTGGCAACCAGTCGATGTGCCTCTCTCTCCCTCTTCCTCCCTCTCTCTCTCCTACTCTGTCTGAAGATAAATGCAAAAATGTCCTCGGGTGAAGATAAAAAAAAAAAAAAAGGCACTAAGACTAAAGCACAAAAACCTTTATTTGTATTAAATTATCCATGCTATCCTCAATACACTAGGCTGAATGCACTTTCCCCAAAACAGCAAACAACAATCATTAAAATGGTGTCTTTATATAATCAATACCAGCTGAATATTTTAATTCATTCAACAGTGTTTCTCTTTATAAACCAAGCTGAGGTCTTTTCCTGTGTCTTTAGGTCATCACGTAACCACTCTAGCCGTTCATGTCAAAAACTCTGAGAAAACAAGCTTAATAGCAGCTAACATTTATTAAATAAGCACTTATTATGTGCCATGAACTGGGTCAGATACCATACATATATACTGTCCTTTAACTCCTACAACTGCCACTGGGGTAAAAATGATTATGCTCCTATTTTACAGACAAGGAAACTGAGGGGTTTACAAATTAAGTCATAGGTCCAAGGTCATCTAGGTAACAAGTGCTAAAACCTGTAAATGATTTCAAATCTCATATTCTTTCAATTTAGAAAACAAAAAGGCTTATGAAAAAAAGGAATTTAGGTAACTCAAAATTATTGGAGACTTTGGGCTAACATGGGATTGTCACCCACTGAAACCATCAGAAAGGACATTTCCAGTAGATAGAAAAACCAGTCTGATGGCAGAATACATAATCTATTGATTCTGGGGGGTAATGTAGCAATCTCTGAAAATTGCATGTTTTATATCCTATTTCAATTTCAAAAGGAATCTAAAATATAAAAAATTTACATTTCATAAAAATTATTTGCTGAAGCCCTAGCCAGGTGGCTCAGTTGGTTGGAATGTTTCCCATACACCAATAGGCTGTGGGTTCAATTCCCGGTCAGGGCACATACTTAGGTTGTGGGTTTGATCCATGGTCAGGGCACGTATGGGAGGCAATGGATCGAGGTTTCTCTCTCACATCCATGTCCCTCTCTCTCAAAAGTAATAAAATTTTAAATAAATAAATAAATAAAAAATACTCCTCCAAAAACTATTCTATATACTGGCAAGTTATTGTTAGAATTTCAAATAGAAAATTATAATTACTACTGAGTTTTCTGAAAGATAGCTGGTACTAAAAGGAAGACTGTAGTAGTCCCAAAGAATTATAAAATATACTTAAAATGAAAGTTTTTTTTCTTTTCATCAAGGTAAGCTGAAATATTTTCCAATTCACCCATATCTATATCATATGTCGATTTAAAATGTTGATTTTATTATTCAAATTTCCACTAAGCATAAAAAGCTGAGAGGAAATCAAGAATTCTGCATTCTTCCTCCTGAAAATCAAGGCCTGTATGAGACAAAATACAGGTGTCTAACGACCTAAAAATCTTAGTGGGTTGGGTCTATCATCGTCAAGGAATATTATGAATTCTTTATCATGGCCCACCTATAGAGAGAGTCTGCACAGATGATATATTTTAAGGCCTTTTTTTATGGTAAATATTCAGTATGCTTAGCATAATTCTAACTAGCAAAATGGTTATAACTGTACAAAAGTAATGAAGTAGTTTTGAAAGGAATAACCTAAAAATTATTCTCCACTCAGATTGAAAGCATTCTGAATTCTGACTGAAAACTGCTTTATCACTAGGGGTAGGACACAGTTTTCCCAAATACCTATGAACTGTACCCCTGCAAGGTAAATGCCTTAAATAGTCCAAAATTTAGATTTAAGAAAGCAAGAGTCTCTAACTTTGAACAATGCTGAAATAATTATTTGACAGTGCAACTATTAGAAGCATGTCAGGTTAGGATTTGTTATGTTTTGGCTTAAAGCTATCTTATAAAACAAATATAACATAGGACTTATGTCTCTTCAAGTTTACTGAGTTCCTCAATACTCAAGAGAAAAATTACAATTATATTATATTTGTATCCTATAAACAACATTGAAATCATACATCAGAAGTTTATAAGTGTCATTAACTTACAGTCCAGTAAAACACCAATAACATTAAATACCTCCAGTATGATTATGTGCCATTTCCCAAATGCTTTTTAAGGAGTAATTTTTAGAAAGTGTATTTACTAACAGCTAGCTATAGATTATTAAAGGGTTTAAAGAAATAAATAATTCAAGAAAAAAGAAAACTAATATAATTTCGATTCAGTCTTAGAATGATCAGAAACATTATAAATAGCATGCTCCAAGTCACTTGCTTCTCTCTGTGCCTAGTGAGAACTGTTTCCCAATTTTAGCTAAGGTCAACCTAAGTTGAACTAGGCAGGAAAGACAGAGTGCAATATCCCACTTTCTGGCACGAGATTTCCCTTAATGTTTTCTATTATATAGATCCAAAAGGATTTATTTATTTCATCAAACGTTTGGAACACTACATTCAAAGTCAATAGGAGTAAAGATCTTAGTATGATTCCTGCATCAGTAATTATGGCTATAATTTAAGCACTTTTCATACGCTAGGCTTGTCTCCACAACAACCTTGTGAGGTGTGAAGCAGGTCTTCTTTATGCCATTCTGTAAGTGAAGGAATTAAGACACAACATAATGAATCACCGAGACCAAATAGCTAGGGCATGATGGAGTCAGTATTTGAACTTAGTACTATCTCCAACTGAGGCCTTAAAAGCCAAACTTACAAGAAGAAACATTTTATGTTTTTAAAATAGTAGGAGACAGGAACATTTTGAATATAAATAAAACTCTGTTCTTCTTGTAAAGCAATATATACTTTGACTTATTCTCCCAACCTTGTTGCAGAAGAAGTTTAAGGCAGCTAAGCTTTTAAAAATATATATTGACAATGAGGCATTAATAAAATGTAGAAAAAAGTTTTACTAATCACCCCTACTTTACTTCCCTAGATGTTGAACACTCTGATTTCCCAACTCAAAGCTTTGTTAAAAGTGGGTATCTAAATAATCCTCAAATGTCTTACTCTCACTCTTAAATGCTAAGGGCAGTGTATTCATATAAAAAGAGACTAAAGATAAGAGGGAGGAAAACGGTCATACACAAACCTTGCTTCTGGTCGCTAGCTGCAGTGACAGGGGTGCTGGCAGCAAGATGAGCGCTCTCCACAGTCCCATAAACCACAGGGCTGTGCTCGGGGACCTGGCTGGGCAGCTGCTGGGATTTGAAGTACAAAAAAGGGTGATAATGAGCGTGCGAACATAAAAACTAGCAATATGGAATCCAGGCCAAGTGGGGAAGACAGAGTGGGACAGGAGATCACAAAATAAAATTTAAAAAAAGGAAAAAGTACATAGGCCAGTTTAATAAATTCAAAAAGTACATGGGAAGATGGGGAAGAAAAGGAAAGAGGCAGCAGGAAAGGGGAAGGAAAAGAGATGATTACTATTAACCACAGCAAGAGAAGACTGCACAACAATCATTAGTAAATGCATTCTGCAGTGTTCCTTCTAAGGAGAAAGAGGCTTTCAACCCAACAATACATGTCACATCTGAGAGGGAATTTAACATCCTCCCAAAGACCAAAGGGGTTTGGTCAACTTCACTTATAATCTACCTAGCAAAGCAGTTAATCAACCAAAAGCAGGACAAACAAAGCATGATGGGTTTTAAAACCAGATACTGATTCAAGAAAATAATACTGAAGGGTGATTCTTGTCATTTGTCCATACAATCACATAGTGAAATGCAACTTGCCAAGTCTTTAAAAGCACTTTCATCTTAAAAATGTCTTTAGCTTCTGAGTCAAGGATGATATCTTTTCACAGTAAAAAATCTGAATAAAATATCTGGCTCTTCAGAACTTAGCTGAAATTTTTATTTTCCCTCAGCCAGTATACTGAAATAAAAAATACCCATCAAAATCCTAGCAGAGTAGGTTGAAAAACTTGCAGCCATTGTTCAACTTAGAGGGAACAAGAATTAAACAAGAAAGGACACGGACACTCATTCTACATCACATTGCAGGCAGGTCTTTGTTCTGGATTTGAGGGTTACACAAAAGCCACAAAATGAAGCAGTGTCTCTCCTCGGAGATCTAAGGTCAAGGTTTTGACACACAGTCTCCTACACTGAATTCCATCGGTGCTATCAGAGCAGAGCTCCCTGCATAATTATGATTTTCTCTTTGTTTTGTTTTGGATTTTTGGGGTGGGTGGGTGGGTGGGTGGGATTAAGGTATGGATGATTTGGAGTGGACAGAGCCACTTAAAAGTGAGAGTTAATAAAAACATTTTCCAGTCAGTTAAGTCTCATGTACAGTGGGAATATAAAATAAAATATATCATTTCAGACATATCATTTATGTTATTACAGACAGAAATGGGGAAAATACTATTTCACCTATTCATTATGTTACAAAACTGCACATATTCCACAATTACTTCTAAATGAAGACTGCTAAAATTATATTTCCACATATAAAAAATGAAGTTACTATTTTCATTTTGAATCATGGCCAAATAAATGAACAATAGAGCCATGACCACTCTACTTTGAATCCTTAGTTCCATTGGGGGAAAAATTGTATTACTAAATTTCAAAAATTAGAAAGACTTTATAGCTATACATGAAAATACAAACTCAGGTCAATTCTATGGCTGAAAATAGCTCCAGAACAATGGAAAGATTCTACGTTACTTAGCATTTATTAAACAGTTATCCACATCCCAAGAATGAAAGAGCTATAAATCGTGTCATTTACCTGAAAGGAAGATAATATTAACTACTCTAATTGCCTAGGAAATTAATAGTAAAAAAAGGGGGGGGGGGTAATTGCCAAAAGTAGGTTGTCAAATGACATCCATAGGTAAAGTGAGATGTTTAAGACAGTAAAAGGCTACTGATATCTATAAATATGTACAGATCGGAGAGTTTTTCAATCTAAGATTAAAATACCTTTAATGATATTAAAGAGAAAATTGCACAGACATTTTTAAATTAACAAAGTCCTAAGAAGATCTTATGTATGCATAAAGCATTTATAAGAAAGAAAATGAGATAACATGGTTAAATCATAGTTCCAAATCCAGGCATCCAGTATATAGTTATATAGCCAGAAAATGATAGAAAAGCACTTCTCAATTTCCTTAAGCTGTAAAAATGAGAAACTAAAAATCCTTTCAACTTTATCATTCTCTAAACCACTGATAGTACCAAGAAAATAACATATTAACATACTATATAATTCAATACTTTAATCTTGTTTTAGATTCTTTTTTTTGTTTGTTTTGTTAATCCTCACAAGAAGATATTTTTCCATTGATTTTTAGAGAAAGTGGAAGGGAGGAAGGGAGAGAGAAAGAGAGAAAAACATCGATGTGAGAGAGACACATCAATTGGCTGCCTCTTGCACAACCCCAACCAGGGGCAGGGATTGAACCTACAACCCAGGCACATGCCCTTGACAGGAAATCGAACCTGGGACACTTTGGTCTGCAGGCTGACACTCCAACTGCTGAGCGAAATTGGTCAGGGCTTAGATTATTTTTAATTTAGGATACTCTCAAACTTTAGCTTAACCTCTAATTTAAATTCTTCTCTCCCAATGAAATAACTATAAAGTCTGCTATAAAGGAGTTTCTTATCTTTCCAAAGCACGAACAATTATGGCTTATTTTATCGAACTGATAAATCAGGAAACACACTGGATATTGGGACTCAAAACATCACATCTAAATGTTGTATGAATTCTGATACCTTTAAGGAAATGATGCTCTTGGTTAGCTAGAGAACTTGGGTATATGATCTACACTGAGAATATTTTAAGGAATTTCAAAATCACTCCACTTCAGTCACTTTAATTATTGGTGAATATGAAAATTTATAAAAATAATTCTAGAAGGACAATTTGGTATCAAAATATAAAATAATTCTGTAAAGATGATCAGGAAATCATAGTTAAAAGGTCTAACTGGCAAGGGGAAAAACATTTGCAAATACAGTGATAAAGGAATTTAAATATGGCAAGATATTAGATACCTGATAGTATCCAAGAAATTAATTTCCTTTATAAATTCTACTTGAGTATCTATTCTGTTAAAGATTTATATATTAAATTTGAAGTGCTGGTCTTAAGGGATAATGGTACATTTGGGTCCAAATACTGCAGGAATTAACGTTTTAAACAGAATGCTTACCAACAGGTGAAACAGGCAACAAAATCTTGAATTGTCCTCAAGTAGTTCTTCATACAATTTAAAATTCATTTCTCTTTACATAGCCCACGTTGTTTCTACTCAGAGGCCACCTTCCTTTACTATCTATTTTAATCTTGTATATGACAGGATGCTTAAATACAGAGGTAATTATGGACAGGGAGTCACCAAACCATAGCCCAGGGACCACATATCTGTTTTTGAACTGTCTGTGAGATAAGAACCTTTTTACATTTTTAAAATACTTGATGAAAAAAATCAAAAGAACAATATTTCTTTACACATTAAAATTACAGGATACTTAAATTTTAGTGTCCATAAATAAAGTTTTATTCAAACAACCACAACCATTCATTTACAATGGTAGCGATAAAAGAAACTATGGCTGCAAAGCTGAAAATATTTACTATCTGACCTTTACAGAAAATGTTTGCTAACTCCTATTATAATTCATTAAGAGAAAGACAAGGACTCTAAATAGTTATACAAATATAAGCAAGATTCTGATGTAATTTATTACCTTAAGATGCTACTTATATGCTTCGTATTTCATCATTTTAGGTATATAGCTGACCCTTGGTATCCCTGGGGATAGGGTCTAGGAATTTCCATGAATACCATACTCTGGGGATGCTCAAGTGCCTTATATAAAATAACATAGCATTTGCATAAAGCCTATACACATCCTCATGCATATTTTAAATCATCCCTAGATTACTTAAAATATGCACTGCAATGTAAATGCTATGCAAATAGTTGTCATACTGTATTGTTTAGAGAACAATGACAACAAAAAAGTATACATGTTCAGTACAGACACAACCAACATAGGCCTAACCACATAGTACATGTCAGCAACAATGTAACATTTTTTCTGAATATTTTCAACCTGTGGTTGGTTGGCGGATGTAGAATTTGTGGATACAATGGGATGACTCTAACTGATTTCTCAAAGACCCATTCAATGACTTTAAAATAATCCTTGAACAAATACCTCATGTTTAACATATATAAATCCTGAGGAAAACCAAGTATAGCCCTCACTGAGAAACATTAAGAAGTAAAATAATAATAAATGACTCCAGAAAAAAAGGACTAAAACATGCTTCTTTACTAAGTGGGGGAAAATTCTCCCACATTCATTCATTAGAAAAAGGTGTATATGTGTTTCCCTCTGGAGTTTACCATGTACAAAACATTGAGAACCCACTGGTACCTAAAACAGATGAAAATCCTTAGCTTCATGGAGCTTATATTCTATCAAGGGAAACCTATTAAAGAATAAACCATATACATATAATGGAATATTATTCAGTCATAAAAAGAACAAATCTTGCTATTTGTGACAACATGGATGAACCTTAAAGGCATTATGCTAAGTGAAATAAGTCAGACAAAGACAAATATTGTATGGTCTCACTTATAAGAGGAATCTCTTTTTTTTTTTTTGAATCCTCACCCGAGGATATTTTTCTATTTATCTTCAGATAGACTGGGAGGGAGGGAGAGAGAGAAAAACATTGATATAAAAGAGACACACTGGTTGCCTCCCGCACGACCCTGACCAGGGCTGGGGACGAACCGCAACTGAGGTACGTGCCCTTGACCGGAATCGAACCCACAATTCTTTGGTCCGCAGCCGGACACTCTAACCACTGAGCCAAACTGGCCAGGGCAGAAATCATAAAAACAAACAAATGAAAAAACCAAGCTCATAGAGATACGAGAATAGACTGGTGGTTGCCAGAAGCAGGGGCTTCGGGTGGGTGAAATGGATAAAAAAGTATAAAGGTAAAAACTTCCAGTTATAAAATGAATAGGTCATGAGGATGTAATGTACAGTATGATGATTATATTTAATAATAGTACTGTATTGCATATTTGAAAGTTGCTGAGAAGAGCTACTTCTCATTATAAGAAAAGAAACTTTTTGTAACTATGTACGGTTGATGGATGTTAACTAGACTTATTATGATGATTATTATGTAATATATACAAATATCAAATCATTATTTTGTATACATGAAACTAATATATTATATGTAAATTATACCTTAATAAAAATTTTTTGAAAAAGAATAGACAGAGGAGAGGCAAGACAGAAGGAGATGAGTAAGGAAGTCACTGTTGTATAGGGGAGAGATCTAAGTGGCTTAGAGTATAACAGCAATGAAGGTGGTAAAAATGAGCCAGATTGGACTTGCTGATATGATTGTGGAATGTGAGAAAAAGAGAATTTAAAGATGACTTCTCGGTTTTCATCTGAGCAACTGGTATGTCAAAGGGATTTCTTTAACATGTAAAGAATGCTTATAAATCAGAAAATAATCAACTCAGAAAAAATCATCACCCCAAAAGAAATGTGCACAAAAGACGTGTACAAAAGACACGTAAATCATACATACATACAAATAATCAGTATGCATCAACATTTTTAACTCCACAAATCAATAAATAAAAATTAAATGAGATTTTTTTTTAATCTATGGAGGGTAGGTCACAACACCATAACCCAAAATAGGTAAAGTTGTTCATCACAGTATTGTTTATATGAGTGATAAACAGGAAAGAATAGGAATACTCATCAATTACCTATAGTCAAACAGGAACATTACTGCAAGACCATGGGGGGGAGGGGGTTGGTATAAAATGGCATAAACCTAAATATATTAAAAATTATAGGTATGGATATGTATATATGCATATGTGTACTAAAAAATGTCTGGAAGATTATTCACCAACTAGTAAACAATGATTATTCTCAGTAAGATTTAGGGTTACAATTTCTTTCACTACTCTTATTTTCCAAAGAAGATTTATAATTTTTACACATACAAACTCATGTAATTTTAATTCTGAAAATACATTTTCAATGACAGACAAAAGACTGAATCTGATAGTTTCTTGAGATCTCTTATATTTGTGATCCCCTACAACTATAATCATAGTTGCCAGATGATTACAAGTTCCAATACCATTGTTCAATGTGTGACTGATGGTAAGTGGTAAGAGAGGAATTTTGCTATCCATTCAAAAATCTAAGTCACACTTCCTTCATAATTAGGATTCAGATTTAGAATATCTAAGGTAAAATCATACCACTATAATAGCAAAGGCTTTCACAAAATTTGTTGAAGATTTGTGAAAAACCATAGTTCAAGTAAAAACAAAGAATCATTTAAAATATAATAAAATGTAATGTTATTAATGTGTCTCATAAGTGGATCATTACTGGGATGCCAAAACAACTTAAAACATACTCATTCCACTGGCTTCCAAAAGGAGATAAAGTATCTCAAAAGTGACCTTATGTCAAATTTTGTTTTCTTGTTTTAGGAAATTTCTACAAGCACTAAAGTTGGAGAACCGTAGTTTAATTTAAAAAAAAAAAAAAAAAGACAAACCCCTGTTGGAGACAGATCTGATGAAATCAACAATCCTGCTCTACACTTCTTTAAGGTTTCCAGGTATCAAGTTCAAAAGAAGCTGTTCAAAAAACTGAGTAACCTGCTGACTTAGAATTTTTCCAAATGACAGGAGAGGCTGTATTTTTCCTAAAATGTGGCAGCAATCAAGAGTTTCCAACATTTTCTCTGCTCCTACATCCTACGGCACAGGAATCTCTCCCCAAGTTATAACTGTGTTTCACTATAAGAGTAATTCCTAACAGAAAAGAAAAAAGGTCAAAAGGGAGTAGGGAAGAGGAAGAAAGGTATATAGTTCATTTAAAAAATTAAGTGATTTGGATATACAACCCCATCCCTTTGGAAGCAATGTTGGAAGTCTTGACTGCGCAGCATCATGTATTTATTTTTACCTAACTACAGGGTCCCATAATGAGTTTCAGGCAGCTAGCACATTTCTAAATATAGAAATATTTCTTGTGCCTAATTGCTAACAACGGATATATAAGCTAAGAGATTTTAATGCTGAAAGAAACAAAAATTTCCCCTTCTTTCCCACTTTAATATTTAAGAGATAAAAGGGAACTCTGAGATTACATAGTGCAATCCCTCATTAGAGAGATGCAAAATGAGGGGCTTAAAGGGTTCAATGTTCTGATCCAAGGTCATAAATCTAAGTGACAGAGTAGGGACCAAAACCAAGTGTTCTAGTACTCTATGATGTCCATCCAGGCACCAACCGCTGTCTGTGATAATCTTAATGAGCACATAAATACACATATGTATATTTTCTATATATTTGAGATATAAAATCTCCAGGAGTTCATCAATAGCTCACTTTAAAACCTAGGATGCAGGATAATTTCAAATTCAAAATCTTTAGGGCGAAAAGCAGCAGCAGCAGCAGCAGCAGCAGCAAAAACCTGTTTCCTCTTATAAACCCAAAGCAGTTTTCCTCAATTAACTCTTCTTGGATTGAATGCTTGCCAAAATCAAACTCATTATCCACCTCTTCAAACATCCTCATGTATAGTCCATGCTATGTGTTACTACAAATCCAGCCATCTAACCTTGAAAAGTCACCACTGACCCTTCCCTCTCTCTTACATCTAGGGGAACCATACATCCCTGATTACCTGGACAATACAGCTTTATGCCTTTTATCCCAGCAAAATGATTAATAGCATTCCTATTCACTTCTGAAACTGTCCCAATTTAGATGATATATTATATGTTCACCCTTTTTATAATTATTACTTAGCAACCAATTGCTGAATATTTCTTTAATTGGCGTCCTCTTCTTCAACTGACTTTCTAATTTATCACCTGAAATGACAGTTTCCTTTCATACATATGCTTTTGCAGGTGATGCCCCTCTGCCTGGCTACTCTCTCTCTTTCCATGTCATGAACACCAATCTGGGAACTCAGATCAAATGGCATCTCTGCTGTGAAGCCTCCCAGACTCTTCCAGTCATTCTCTGTGCCTCATAAAGTAACAATAATTGCAACACTGATACAGGTAATATCTATTGAATGCTCATTATGCCCTTAGCTTAAGCAACTTTAAGTATTTTATCTCATTTAATCCTTATAATAATAATATATGATAACTTTTATTTTCCTCATTTTTTAAAATGTGGAAGCTAAGGCTCTGGAATGTTAAGTAACTTGGCTAAAGTTACACAAATAAGTAGTGGAACAGGGATCTAAAACCAAGTATGTCTGATTGTATGCCAAAGCTTTAAATCTCTTCCCTGTACTATCTCACTTACACCACCACTGACATGTTTCTGTGATCAAACATACTTGAGTCTGTCCTGAAACTCTGTCCCACTTGGTCAACTTGATGCTTTAATAATTATCTGTATACACTTCATAGGAGGACCAGTTACATAGCAGTAAGTTTCCTCTGTCTCCCTTAGAGACTAGGACAACCTCAATGACAGAGAAAGGCTTTGCTCTTCACAGTATATTTATTGTGGTTCAAAGCAGGTAAACCATAAGGTGAAAAGCAATAGTGTTCACTATTCAGTCATAAATTCTGATGCAGAGGGTTGTCTCTTTTGCAGTATTACCAAGTAGAATGTGGCGCAGGATCTATCTAGAATTAGGCTGAAACTGGTAAACTAGCAGCTTTTAAGTTACACCTAATGGGTTTTCTTTGGCTGCCATAATGCTGTATGTTAGTAGAATTAGTAGTCAACATTTAAAGCTTGCAGGTTTTTTACATAGAGATTTCTAGCTTCTTTTGAAAGATTGGGTCAACATTTTTACACAATATAACACTCAGGCAGCAATGACCAAGCTTCCCTTAGTAACCAGGGATGTCCTCTCCTACTCTATATGCACCACTCTCTATGAATTTCTGGAAAGTGAAATATTTGTAGTGTGTATGTCGGTAAAAAAAAAAAAAGCTATTTGTTCATTCCATGAATTTCATGCATTTGGAATAGACTGGTAACTGTGGATTAAATTACAAATTAACTAATAAAAATAAACTGATGCTTCATGATAACATCACAACTCAATAAGTACTACCAACATTAATGACCGAAGGCCTTTAACATATAAAATGTACATTTAATGTGCTTTATGATTACACAAATACATATACTGTATTCAGGCCTGGGGTCCCTGGGGAAAGATAAAGAGCAAAAGGATTTCTGTGGCTAAGGACAAAAGGATAACAGAAGAAGGTGAGATTAAGCTTGAACATCACAGAAAAACAAACCAACCTCACAGGGAATTAAAAAGATATACTACCATATGTTCAAGTTGAAAATTTCAATAGAAAACAACAAAGGGTTGTCAACCACACGGCTTGACAACAACAATATTTTAATTAATGTGGAAAAATACCAAAATTTAACTGCCCTGAACAACCAATGCTAAATTTTTGCTATAGTATGCCCCTACCTAACAGAATACATAAGTAGATAATTTAAATGTGTAAATGCTGCTTGTCCCATGTTTCCTTCCAGAGACAAGATTAAATATAAGGCCACCTTGATCATTCCAGACTTGAAATATCCTTGGGGAAATAATGGGGAATGGGGAACAGTCCTATTAACAATCATTAATATGATCTTACAATTCACATACCTAGATGGTTACATATTATATTTATTTAGATGGTGGAAGACTGAGATAATGTCAGCCAGAGACTACCACATTCTGCAACAGGAACAAAAAGGTGTTTAACTAACATAATTTACTAATAACCTCTGTAAACAGTTAAAGAAGACACCCTCCACTCAAGAATCTCATTTATGTAGTAGTAAAAGGTAAGAGGTGTACCTATAATACATCTAACTAGGCTCTGAATAACACAGACAATCATCTTAAACAATACTGTTCAGTACAAATCTTTAAATTCTCAACCTTATTGTTGGCATTAATGTAGTGTGCACCATTAAATTCCTAAGGCTCCATACTGAAAATATAAAACACTGATTTAATGATGAAGTTTCCACAGGAATGCAGCTCCTTTTGGTATCATGCAATAATTCATTAGGAAAAGTGGCAGCAGCAATGCTCTGAATTTGAAGACAACACACAGAAATATTATCAATAAAAATCTATAGTTATAACAATTTGTAAAGAAAAACAATATGTCTGTTTAAATATCATTTAGATATTCGAGGCTATGAGACAACTGATGGAAATGGAAAGTACAGAAAGCAGCTATAGGAAAAAAAAAAGAATTCGGTTGAGGTTAGTGAACAAGTACACACCATCATCCATCATGGCTCACTCCGACTTACCTGGGGAGGAGTAGGTGTGGATGTGGGTCTCCCTATGGGTGGAGTAGGATTTCTGCTGCCACCTCCAGACATAATCTCCTCTGTTATGTCTTTACCTCCCTGGTTTGGATCCCGAATTCTTATCTATAAGGTTACAATAAGATGTCATATTTACTGATGGGTGTCTATGTAGAAGATTTATAGGCATATAATGTATTAAAGGTGCAAAACTGGAAAACATGTCAGATATCAAAGCTGACAGTCACATTTCATTTTACTTCAATCACAGAACTATATGGGGTCATTCAGAGAAATTAGGGCATTAGCTCTGACATGAACTAATTAAAATAATAAGCTAAATGAGATTTAGCTAATTTCTAGGTCAAATAGATAAAGTATTAACATTTATCTTGGAAGCATTGCCAAATTGAGTGATTTTATTTACAATGCTTAACATAAGACAAGATTCATGAAAGAGTTTTAAAAAATGGAAGTTACTCTGTAAAATAAAGTTTTAAAGGCCTTACATGGTTCTCTAACAAAATGAAAAAATGTACATATCCTAGGACTCAGAAATAAGAATTTATGCTGTAGATAATCTTATATATGTATGTAAGGATTCTCACTGCAATTTGGATTTCTTGTTGTTAATCCTCACTGGAGAGTATTTTTTTAAATATGTTTTTTAATTGATTTTTTTAGAAAGAGAAGAAGGTGGGGTGAGACAGACACATTGATGTGAGAGAGAAACATCAATCACCTGCCTCCGGCACACCCCCTGCTGAGGATCGAGCCCGAAACCCAGGCATGTGCCCTGACCAGGAATCAAACCAGGACCTCTCAGTCCATGGCACGATGCTCAATCCACTGAGCCACATGGGCTGGCCCGAGAGTATTTGTTCCATTGATTTTTAGAGACAGTGGAAGAGAAGGAGGGGGTAGGAAGGGAGAGGGAGAGAGAAACATCGATGTGAGAGAGACACAAACTGCAACCCAGGTACGCACCCTTGACAAGGAATCGGACCCGTGACCCTTCGGTGTGTGGGCCGACTCTCTAACCAATGAACCACACCAGCCAGGGCACAATGTTTTTTTCAGCAGACACAGAAACATCTTAAAGGCTGATGAAGAACATGGTAATTAAAAAATTATGCCATATCCCTACAATTAAATACCAAATAGCCAGTAGGAAGAATGAGATTGATCTACATGTATTGATATGGAATGATCATCAAGATGTACTGATAAGTGAAAATATGCAAGATGTATAACAATGTGTATGGTCTTCTCTTTATTTTTTAAAGGCTACTTATGATTACAGATGTCAGTGGACATGGTTCTATAAATACAGTTGGGAGTATCTGGGTCTAGGTCTTCCATCCCAGAACAGTTTTGAGACATAAAGGCTTATCACTACCTCAAAGTAGCCCTGGCTTATTGAAAATTTAAAAGAATTCACTAATAAAACCATCTGGATCTCAAAGCTTTTTTAGAAATAGTTTCTTCAGTAAGATTTCTAATATCATCTAGTTTTTTCAAGTTTGAAAGCTTGTTTCTAATACAGTTTTAAGTATTGCTTCTAATTCATCTGTTCTACTTTCTTCTTCAGTAACATCTATTATAACATCCTCCATTTTCATTATCTCCTTTATTAATTTTTTAAAAATATGTTTTTATTGATTTTTTTAGAGAGAGGAAGGGAGAGGGAGAAAGACAGAAACATTGATGGGCTGCTGCCTGTACGCCCCCTACTGGTGATCAGGCCCACAACCCAGGCTTGTGCCCTGACCAGGAATAAAACTGGCAACTTCTTGGTGCATGGGTTGATGCTCAACCACAGAGCCACACCGGTCAGGCTCCTTTATTAATTTTTCTGCATCCTGAAAGTGTTCTTCAATTCCAACACCTACCATGCTGTTTCAACATTTCTAAAGCCTAGTTCCTCAATTTTAGTGTCATGATATACCAGCACGTCCTGTTTACTAGGATGTGTGCACAAGTAATTTGTTTCAGATCATAAAGAGCCAAAGTGTTGAACTTCACTAATTTTTATTAAATGACAGTACTTTCAAGAGTATTGCTATGATGCCATATCCACCTATCATATCTGTATGAATGGGGGTCTCTTGTAAACATCAACCAGTTTGAGTGTTCTAATGAATAAAAGATTCAAGCCACTCTTCTACAAAATGTTCTGCAATGTGAATTTTTTTTTTTTGCTTAAGCATACATTCACATTTTTTCTTTCTAATATAAAATTTTTTATTGTTGACTCTACGGTATATGTACCCCATCCCCCCACCCCTTTGCCCACCTCCATCCAGCCCCTTTCCTCCTCCCTGGCCCTCCCCACACTATTGTCTGTGTCCATGGGCTATGCATATACGTTCTTTAGCTAATCCCTTCACCTTCTTTTATGCAATGTGCATTTTATGACTGCACTCTAATTCTCTTGGGCCTGTTTTACTAGACAGAGGCAAAGCCCTATAACTTACTAAAAGCAATTATAATACATTTTCTAAACTCTGCTTTCTGTTTCTTAAAATAAGTATCTTCCACAGGAAGGATTTTTCTTGTTGACCTTAAAGTTTTGCTCATTTTGTCTTGTGCTAATTTTCCCCATCAGTTCATATTTGAATGTAAAAATGACCAAGACAGAACAATATGAATGAGACAACTGAGTTCAAATTCCTCCCACTTACTGAGACATTAGCAAACTAAACCCTCCCTGTTCTGAAGCTGGAGGGCATGTTGTCATTTAGCAAACCTAGCACCATGCATATTGAAAATTGGTAATAAACAAATTGTACCTGCAACTTCTATTTAAATGCCTATACAAATGCCCTAGATGTAGTGGTGGATATAAAAAGAATAAAAAAATGGCAGTCATTTGTGAACTGAGATGAATAATGATTACAACTGTGTGTAAACTGATTTGACAAATGGATGGACATTCAATTTTAAAATAATAAAAATAAAAATCTCTTACTGTTTTTTTCTCTCTCTTGGTTGGAGGGGGCTGCTGCTGCGTAGGCACTATGATAGGTGCTGACTGATAGACTGGCTGACTTGGGTAAAAAGGCGTTCCTAAAGAATTAGAAAAAAGGAAAAAAAGCATTCAGTTATTTTGTCAATCACTATAAGAACATAAATGGCACTATGTCACTGTACCATCAGTTTAAAAAAGTAACAAAAACAAGCATTCTTCTTCCCCTCCAGCTAACGAAGTGGTCAAGGAATGATTCCCAAATACTCATAGATACCTATCTTTTCTTTAGCATCCAATATGGAAACAAATAAATAACCAATCCCTGCTGATTGCCACTAGAGTTACCTTTCTAAAACACTGATCAAACTATAGCACTGCTTTAAGAACTCTATTCTAGAGGCCCATTACCTGCCACAGTGATTCTCAACAAGGGTATGTGAAAGTGTGTTTTGTGTGTGGGTTTGGTCAGGAGCAGGAGAATATATCTGATCATCTTGGGGGATGGGAGTGGTCTAATTCTTCTCCCTACATATGGAGAACAGCTGCCACAGAAAGCCAACATTATGGCTTAGCAAATGTCCTACTTTTTAACTTTCCAAAACTTCGACTATTATTACATTTACTATTAAACCAGAGTGCTTAGAGTAAATGTGGCGAGAAGGGATCAGACACTGGATATTATGAAGATGGAACCTAGTGATTCGCTGATTTATTAGATGTGGGTATGCAAAAGAAAGAAGTGTCAAAGAAAACTCTTAAGGTTTTTTTGTCTTAGCAAGTGGAAGAATTAAAGTGTTATATACTGTGCTATTTATTTACTTACTGAGATGAGGAAAACTGGAGGAAGAATAGAGCTGAGGGCAAAAAAAATCAAGAGTTCAATTTTGGACATGTAAAGTTTGAGATTCTTATTATACCTTCAAATGGAGATATCAAGTAGTCAGGAAGAGACACAAGTCTGTAGTCAGAGAACAGGTATCCATTTTGGAATTACTACAATATGGATAACATTTAAAATATGAGGTCATAGGTATGAAGAAAACCCAGCAAAAGAAATGAAAAAGAAAACCAAGGGAGTGGCTGAAATGAAGAAAATGGTTCAAGAATGGGGAAAGTGCTTAACTATGTCAAATGATGCTGAGATGTCAACTAAGATTTAGCAAAGCAGAATTCACTGGTGAGCTTCACAAAAGTTGTTTAGGTAGGTTGGGGGAATGAATCCTGATTAGGGTACGTTCAATAATGAATGAGATAAAAGAAAATGAAGTGAGTATAGATAACTCTTGTTCTAAAACGTTTTGCTATGATGGGAATCCGAAAAATAGACTATAGCTGGACAAGAATATGGAGCCCCCCCACCAAAACCTTTATTTATTTTTTCATCCTCACCTGAGGATATTTTTCTATTTATCTTCAGATAGAGTGGGAGGGAGGGAGAGAGAGAGAGAAACATCAACGTGAGAGGGACACACTGACTGGTTGCCTCCCACATGACCCCAACCAGGGCCGGGGGCAAACCGCAACTGAGATATGTGTCCTTGACCAGAATCGAACCCGAGATTCATTGGTCCATGGGTCAACGCTCTAACTACTGAGCAAAACCAGCCAAGGCAAAACCTTTATTTTTTTTAAAAAAGAGATGGGAATGAAACAGTACACCTGCATGTTGATGGGACTAATCCAGCAGAGGGAGAAAAAAAGATGACAATGCAGAAAACAGAGAAGCGAACTGCTAGAGTAATAACCTTAAATGGGTACATGCATGGTGGGATCTACTGCATAAGTGGAAGACCGGCCTTTGGTGGGAGCTTGAATAGTTAGTTGAGTCATGGTAACAAGAAGAAAATAAATGTATATGAATGTAGTTGATGCAGGTAACAATCCTTGGTACTTTAGCAAACAGTGAAATTATGCCAGCTCTATTATCACTCTCATCATGTGACATCATCATCATTGTAAACTCAAAGGAAAATTTCTTGGAAGTAATATGATTTGTAGTACCAGAACTCTGCAGATATCAATCAGGTTTGGAGAATTAGATTTGGAAAAGAGCTAATCAAGAGGACAAAACTGAGATTTCAAAAGTTCACTGTAAAAAGACCAAAAAAACTTAGCCATCCTTTAGTGGTGAATAAACTATTCTCAAAGGAGAGCTCAAATAAGCGACTTATGCTACTCTATTATGTCACTAGCCCTAAAACGCAGAAAACAGAATCCTAAAATTGGTTTCAAATGTTGCAAGAGAAGCAGTACAATCTGCTCGCCCTGCCATATTTTTAAGCTAAGAGAAATAAGATCCAAAAGGTGAACCATCCCTTTCAAAAATATCAGATTCTGCTAATGAAACATTTTTGAGTCAACATGACTGAGAGAGGCTTCCATATAATACACATGCAACACCAAATGAGTAAACCTGGCAGAAGAGGATAATCTCAATATAGTAGGATTAAACACAATTAGTAAAACATTAAGTCAACTGTGGACCCCAGGAGAAAAGGAATTCTGTCCTAACAAACAAGTTTTCTTTCTAAACTAGTCCAACTTCTTTTATATAGTCAGGGACATTTAAAAACATTTATTTGACTCAAACATATGAATAACTTTTGCATACCATTTACCAATTAGGCAAGTTACTTAATGTCTCTGGATCTCTTATTCATGAAATGAGGTAAGTATGTCTAGATTGGGGTTCTGTCAGCTAAAGCCCATGGGCCAAATCCAGTCCAATGCCATGTATTTTGTAAATAAAGTTCTATTGGAAGACACCCACATACAGTAGTTTATTTATTTCTATGGCTTTCCCACTACAAAGGTGGAGCTGAACAGTTGCAACCATCATATGGCCTACAAAGCGTAAGATATTTTGTATCTGACCCTTTATAGAAAAAGTTTGCCGACCCTTATTCTAGAGCAATGGTTCCCTAAACCCCAGTCTATACAAAAGGTGTCAATGATATACGGCAAGATTTATACCATAATAACCATGAAATATGCACACACACATACACACAACACTATATACTTACCAAGTTAACATTTTTTGGAAAGGACTGTTCCTATTTTGAAATTATTTCAGACCTACTCTTTTGTTATTAAAATTTCATTTCATATATGAAATAATATTCAGGTAAATAGTAGTATTCTTTTTTTTTAATCCTCACCCAAGGATCTTTTTCCATTGATTTTCAGATAGAAGGGAGGGAGGGAGAAAAAAACATCGATGTGAGAGAGACACATTGATTGGTTGCCTCCTGCACGACCCCAACCAGGGCGTGGGACTGAACCTCAACCGAGGCACGTGCCCTTGACCACAATCGAACTCATGACTCTTTGGTCCACAGGCCAACATTCTAACCGCTGCTGCACCAAACTGGCCAGAATGATAGCAGTTTTCTTTAAAAGTCTTACTTTCAAAATGAAAAATGTAATAGTCCTGTGTGTTTCTTCCTTTATATTTATTTTACTTGCCCAGGATATTCAAAGATCTAGGAACCAATGGTCTAGTGAATATTTACATTTCTTCTCATTGGTTAAACCCAAGCATAAACATCAAACAAATGTACTATATGATCCTGAAAGGCAAGGAAATTTCTCAACATCTACAGTTCACAAAACACCAAGCACAATGTCTCACACATTGCAGTTCTTCCAAAAACCTTCCAAAACCATGAATTTTCCATAGAAACAAAGATAAACACAGTGGTTACATATGCAGGTCAGCACATAAAAATCAACTTATCCCATGATATGCCTAGAACAATAATAATGTCGGCATATAACCACATCACCAAACACAATATAATACTGCTGCACGAAAGCACAATCAAATTCAACTTGGGATGCCAAAAAGTTTCCCACTACCGCACTTCATGGGGAATAATGACTCACTCCCTCAGCTCTTATGAGCTGAATGAGGAACCCAAGCCCCACAGACATGCAGGAAAACAGTAAGTAGATAACGGGAGGAGAAAATGACATAGTAGAGCGATAAAAAAAGGAGCATGCAATGGTTTGAAGCCAGGGAGAATGAGACTTTCTACCACTGTAAATTCTCAATATTTTTTCCTTTTTCCACATCACTGTCACCACTAAACAATACATACACCTTTGCTCCCAATCCTAATTTTTTCAGCTTGGGCCATTAAACCCTTAGGTTGGCTGGAAATGATTTCAGTCTTCATGAGGTATTTTTCTGATATAACAAGCATCAAAATATTTAAGAAACATTGATGAGAGGAAAACTGAAAAGTAACATTGGGCAAATACTATTCATTAGTTATTTTCTTCTCAACACTGGACAAATACTGCAAGAATTATACTTTCTAAACAGAATTCTATAATCTTGGTTACTGAACTTCAGTGTAGGTAAGAATATTCTTTGAAAATCACTGTTCAAAATTTAAAACAAATAGGGAAATAAAATGTTAGTATGCAGAGTAAACTGTAAAGCCAAGGATGAAGAATTAAGAAATCTAGAGAAAACAACATCCGACTTACAAACCCCAGCAGTAGGGCTAGAAGGAACAAGTTCTCAGATTTGTTCCTGGCAGTTCGGCCATAGGAAGGTCCCTATGTCCTAAAAGAGAGGACTCCGTTTTCTTTTTTGCCCCTTTATTGATTTTAGAGCGAGAGTAAGGGAGAGAGAGATAGAAACATGGATGAGAGAGAACATCGACTGGCTGCCTACTGCGTGCCCCCCACTGGGGATTTGGCCCACAACCTGGGCATGTGCCCTGACCGGGAATTGAACCAGCGATCTCCTGGTGCATGCATCAACTCTCAACCACTGAGCCACAATGGCCGGGCGAGGACTCCATCTGTGGAACACAGACCTAGGATCCCAACTCCAAACTTTTAACCAGAACCCAAGATTAGGATAGGAGAAGTGGTAGAGGAAAGAAGAGGCATCAAGATCAGAACTGGAAATGGAAAGGTTTAAGAGTAGGAGAGATTCCAAGAAGAAGAAGTAGGAAGTGGAATGTTTACGGCTTCTAGACCGTCAGACCAGGATGGTTGCCCCAAAGTGGCATAGCTGAAAGACCTATAATTGATGGGAGCTACTGGAAAAGAACTTTTAATTTGGATAAAAGCATATTAACTAGTGACAAACATTAAAATTAAAATATCTTCCAAAATAATGAAAATAATCTAAACTTCTATTAGTAGAAGACTGGGTTAATAAATTATGATTCATTCCTAAAATAAAATACTATGTATCTTGAAATTCTATAGGTATTGAAATAGAAAAATGTCCATGAATATAATGAGATTTTTAAAAAGCCACTAAGGCACAACCGGTGTGGCTCACCAGCTGAGTGTCGACCCATGCACCAAGAGGTCACCAGTTCAATTCCTGGTCAGGGCATATGCCCAGGTTGTAGGCCCAATCCCCAGTGGAGGGCATGCAGGAAGCGGCCAATCAATGTTCCCTCTCATCGATGTTTCTCTCCCTCCCTCTCTCTCTCTCTCTCTCTCCCCCTCCTTTCCTCTCTCTCTAAAAGAAATAAAGAAAAAATATTTTTTTAAAAAAGCCACTAAGTTTTAGAACATTATAAACAATATGTATTTGTGTTAAAATTGTTTAAATGTAAATGAAAAAATATGTATCAATCTCTTAACTCCTTTAGGGAGTGGGGAAGGAGGAAAACTGACTATTTCAACTTTACATGTTCAATATTATTTGTATTTTTCATCATTAACTTGATTACTTTCCTAATGAAAAATTATTTTAAAGTCTTTTTCTAATCTAATGAAACTGGGGAGTTAGTGTTTTAATCTAGGTGATAAACTGCCAACAAGATGGCAACTAGATGGATCTGCATAAGAAATTTCCTTATAAATAAGAATATCTAGTCCTGGCCAGTTTGGCTCAGTGGTTAGAGCGTCGGCCTGCGGGCCAGAAAGTCCTGGGTTTGGTTCCTGCTAAGGGCACGTACCTCGGTTGCGTTAGTCCCCAATCCCTGTTGGGGTCATGTGGGTGGCAACCAGTCGATGTGTCTCTCTCACATCGATATTTCTCTCTCTCTCTCTTCCACTTTCTCTCCCTCCCACTCTATCTGAAGATAAATGCAAAAAAAAAAAAAAGTCCTCAGGTGAGGATAAAAAAGAAAAAAGAGTATCTATCAAAGGAAACACACATCAACAATATCTGAGGTACAACCACATTTCAACATACTGCTTTTTTGTAAAAATAAGCAAATGCAATCTATATGTAATAGAAATAAAGCCAACATATGTTATAATATTATATATATAAATCAGCAAACTATTTCTCTACTAGTAAACTCATCTGTATTGTTTCTATATATACTGCAGCAGTAGTATTAATTAAGAGCAATAAAGAGGGCTAACACAGACATATAAGAATTTTAATGAAGACATTTTCTGAGTCAACAAGTCATTTATATAAGTTATAAATACAAAACAGACTAGAATTCAGTGAGACAGCTTCCAACATGATTTTATAAATTAGAAAATACAACTGTATTCCCTTTGCAACATGGGATTGAAAGAGAAATATTAATGTTAGCATGTGATAATCTCATCTTACAGGTTTTTTTAAAAACTTTTTTTTCTTTATTGATTTTAGAGAGAGAGGAAGGGAGAGGAAGAGGGAGAGAGAGATAAAAACATCGATTTGCCGCCTCCTGCATGTCCCCCACTGGGGATCGGGCCCACAACCTGGGCATGTGCCCTGACTGGGAATCAAACAGGAGACCTCTTGGTGCATGGGTCGATGCTCAACCACTGAGCCACACCAGCCAGGCTCATCTTACAGTTTTATAAAATAAATTCTAGCTAACACCAACAGCCAATTTTACACTAAAAATAATTTAATTGGATTTAAGTTTTCAGAATAAGTTCCAATACAAAGGCACCAGAATTGTGTGAAAACAAACTTAAAGCTGAGTTCTAAGGGTACACAAGGAACACTTCAACAGTACTGGAAAATGTCTAAGCTGGGTAATACACATATATTATGTTAAAACTCATACATATATATGTATATAACATGTATAGTTCTAAAAATATCAAATATTTCTCAGTAAAAATACAACTTTAAAAAGTCATTTTAAATAAACATATATGCGACATTTCCTGAACTATCGAAGTAAATCATTTTAAAATGGCAATTTCATAATGTATACTGACCAAGGTAACAGAAAGGTTGTCTGATTTCTAAAAGAAGTAACACTTGGTTGCTGTGCCTGTTTTACCTCAAAAACCTAAGGAAAACTGTCTTGGCTTATTCTAATATTAATCAATTCTGTTGTATAGGTTCTTGACTGAGTCACTAAATCCCAATGTTAGGAAATTGGTTAGTGGATACATGTTTATCTATAATAGATTACCATCTTAAAAGAACAAGTTAGATTTTAATATGTCCTTTAGTAAAAAAGATAAATACTTATTGAATCTTAAAGCTTAATTTTTCTAGTATTTGCTCATTTTATCCCTTATAATTTACTTTCTATGGAATAAAACAAGTATAGTGTATGATAGAAATTTGATTGCATAAAATAATTTATTTCCATTACTCCTCGGTATTGGTTCACATACAAAGTATATATATGGCACTTATTTCTATATATTAAAAACACTTGTAATTTTTCAAGGCATTTACATTTAACTAATCCTTAAAACTTCCCCATGACATAGATCTTTTCCTTTTTAAATCACCACCACCTGAGGACATTTTTCCATTTATCTTCAGATGGGGGCGGAGAGGGAGAGAGGGGGAGGGGGAGGGGGAGGGGGAGAGAGAGAGAGAGAGATAGACAGAGAGACACACTGACCGGCTGCCCACCGCACGACCCAGGGCCAGGGATGAATCGCAACCGAGGTACATGCCCTTGACCGGAATCAAACCCATGACTCATTGGTCTGTGGGTCGACACTCCAACTACTGAGCCAAACCGGCCAGGGCGCCATGACGTAGATCTTATCACAATTTTGCAGAAAAGGAATCGCAGGTAAACTGAGTTACATTCAGTCATCCCATCACTGTTATAGGTGCTAGGGAATACAGCAATGAACAAAAGAAAATTCCCTGCCTTCCTGGATGTTACAATTTAAATGGGAAAAGATAAACAAATGTTTTGATAAATGGTGGTAAATGCTTGGACAAGGAAGATAAGGTATATTTATGCCATCAGCAAAAATCTAGGTATGATGAGTTGGTAGCAGATATCATAACTTCGACACATGGGCTCTTTGCAACAGAATTACCAACTCCTGCAGAAGGTGTCATTAACTAAACACATTTCTATAATACTCTTTCCTTTTAAGCCACTCTCTAAGAAGTAGCTTTCAGGTCAAAACTGTTTATAACATTTTATCTACAAATAACTTCAGACCACTAAACCTCATTGCCTAAACTGAACTGTCAAGCAACCAAATGGATTAAATACAACAAACTAGCAGAAATTGGTCAATTTTTCATACTTACCGTAAGCATTGGGGAAGTCCCCAGGTCCTGGTCCAGGATAAAAAGGACCTGGCCCCGGTGGTTGAACTGGATACTGTTGTGGGGGCCCAACATAAGGAGGGCCGCTATGACGGTACTAGAAGAGAGAAATTAGACATTTATGAATAATATGAGGGTAGTTTACAATGGGAAAATAAAGTTTCGTGTGTGTGTGTGTGTGTGTGTGTGTGTGTGTATAAGAAAATCATTTAAATGAGGTTAAGCCATTTAGTTAAACACATTCAAAATGCTTGCTTGCCATCAAGATGCAATGATGATGAAGGGAAAGGCGTGCCTTCAGTTAAGCCATAAAGCAAATCAGTGCACAGGCAGACAATTAGCTCATTGTAAAGTTATTTAAGGTTGGTAGCTTTCACTGATATTGAATCATATCACAGGAACAGCTTAATTACTAAGCCTATTTTAGAGCAGCTGATAATGGGGAAGGATGGGAGGAAAGCTAGGGGATAAAACAATTTCTGTATCATCTTAGAAAGTTTTAAGTAGAGAGATATAGAAATATATATTTTATATTATGGAAAATGACAAAATGGCTAGACTGCTAACCAACAAAAGTTCACACACTAATGCCATCATCCACCCTCCCTGCTCCCTCTGATGAGAATCTGGGTTAATTCTCTCTCTACTGCGGGACCACAAGGACCTGAGAGATACTTTACCTGTGGTATACAATACTGAGGACCCTGGGGCACTGGGTACGGCATGGGCAGATGGTTAACCATCATGATGTGCTGATTGGCCTGATACACTGCAGTGGGTGTCTGGGCACCAGGACGAATAGAAGGACTGCTGTTCGGGATGGTGGCTCTAGGAGGCTGTATTTGAGGCCTCTGGAAAAACTGGGGAAGGGGAAAAAAAAGATTTATTTATTTATTTTACAGAGGGGAATAAGTAAATTTTACTATCTTGAACTTTCTCCTTCTTTCCACTAATAAAAATCTTATCAACTTGAATTAGAAATACAATATACATAAAAAGAGACTAAACTGCCTATGCTTGGGTTCACAAAAAATATTCTATACTAATCATACTAGGTTAAGTTTTGAAAACAGGAGAGCAGTCTAATTTTTAAAATGAAGTCTCAGCTAATTTAAACTAAAAATTCCACACCGTAATTAATCATTTTAAAATGTGTAATAAAATATAATAAAAGGAGGTAGCTGGTGTCTCTCTAAAAGTTGTTTTGTTGTATAAAAGCATTGATTCTTTCATAAAGAGTAGGTGGCTTATTATTAACTTATTAAAAATTAAAAGTAGTTTCTTAAAAAAAAAAAAAACTACCATTTAAGTAATTTACAAAATATTTAGAAGCACAAGAATTTCTCTGGACATAAAATTTTTGTCTCACTGTATCAGGGTTAAGTTAAATTAAAACTATCTGTAGGTTGTCGCATGCTGATTGTCCCATGATGGTAAAAGCCTTCCTTTTCAAAAAGTGGCAACCCCATACTAAAAGGAACCCGCATTTTGTTTTCTCACATAGTTTGCAATAAAAACAAGGGTCTAGACAGGCTTAAGGATGGTCTGAAAGGAGCAGAGCTCAAATCTCTCAAATGGCAACCAGTACTTGTGGTTATTTATGGTTCTCGCTGCAGACTTAAAAGCCTTGAAACAATATACCAATATTAAATTCCCACTGTAAATTCAGCAGCAAACATCAATTGCATTGTAATAATAATAATAAGGGGACAGAGTAATAAAGAGGCCATGCAGAACCAGTAGTTTGTTACCTGGATAGGTCTGAATCCTCCCTTCAATTATGAAGCAAGAAAGCAGCAGGAAATAGAAAGAAAGCCAATGGAAAAGCTTATAGATCAGTAGGAAGGGGTAGGACATAGCATGCAGCTCAACAAAAATATCTATTTAGTAATAATAGAAGAAGGAAGATTAGAAAATCAGAATGACAATTCTCCACTTGAGAATTCAAGAACACATGGAATTGAAGAATCAAATCACATTTAATTGAAAATAAATAAATCTAGTGGCAGAAAAAATATTCTGATAGTAGCCACAGCTATAACAGCTTGAAAGGAGTCTGCTTAATGGCACAAGTACAATTGGGACTACTAATTCCTACTCTTTGTTCATGGATGGCCATTATATGATAGTTGTTTAGCTTCTCTAGGATGCACTCTCCAGCTTTAATGGAGATAAGAATAATAAAAGTGCCATTTGTCATTTTAAAGTTTTCAACATATATCAGACTCTTCACGACAGAAACCTGCATTTTTCAATTAACCAGGCATAAAAGAGGCCACTTTATAGCTTTGAAATAGGGAAATATAATAACAGTCTAAATATGTGCTCTAGCTCCAAAATCTGAGTTGCCTCACAATTCCAGATGTGCTGCTACTGGTCCAAATAAAAGCAAAGTTGAGCTTTGACCTTTGGACCCATTCAGGTCATATCCAGTCCTATTCTTGATCATTAAGCTGCCCGCAGGTGGTAGAAGTAGTAACTTTACATCTTGCTCTGAATTGGAAGAACTGGGAACCAGTGCACGAGACACATTCCCATTCAGCCTTCATACCCCAGGGCAAAGAAAAACACTAAAGAGGTTAAGTCACTTAAAGGAAAGATAGTAAAGTATAGCCTGAGAATGGAGTGAATGGGGAAACCAGACGGGAAAGGCCAGAGAATAGTTGATGGAGATGAAAAGAAAGTACTAGAGGCAAAGTTGATAACACAGAAACCTGGGCTGGGCCACAGGAGAGTAGTAGTCTTCCAGTTATCTCCACTGACACAGTTTCAGTGACAGAATTTCTGTTGGTTGCAACCAGGGACACTGAACTAGTAAACTTTTCACACTGAACTTCACTTATCTTAATTATACAGCAGATAGAATCTATTATTCATCAATGTATGTGAGTTGCAAGAACATTTCAGGAATAAACAATCATTTTTATAACAAATTATCAGGAGTCACAAAATTGTTAAAGGCCTCAAGGTGAGTGGAGTCATTCATCCGCTCAACTTATTGAGCATTATAGATGTTAGACACAGTAGGTAAAAAGATTAACCCTATAATATCCTTTTCCATCAATTCTAGAGGGCAGCCAAGACAAGGAGAGTATCAAACAGGTACAGGTGATAATCCGCTTTTGGCTATATTATCATCAAATTTTTCAAAGCACTTATTGCTGGAAAAACATAAGTTTATGGTGGGAGAAAGTGAGGAAACTAACCCATTTACTTCAAAAACAAATATGGACAAAGGTTTCCCACAGTTTTAATAGTTTACTGTAGGTGAGTACTTTTCTTACCATTATTTTCCAATGTTCTGCTAGGATTTTTAACCGGCCTGTCTACAAAAACTGAGATTACATATTATTCAAGGAGGTTTCTGAATAGTATAAGATTTTTCTACAGTGGCTTTTAAAGAGAAGTGTTTCAATGATACTCCTAATATTAACATACAGCTGAGCCACTAAAACACAAAATTTGTGGTTATATGGACATACAATAATTTTTTATAAACTAAGATTTCAGCTTTGAAGCTAAGTAGAAAAATGTATTCATATAGGCATATTAAATAACAAGATTTATATAGTGCTTACTTGCTACGAGGTACCACTGTAAACATTTTACACATACTGCATATTAACTTAGCCTTACAACAATCTCTAAAGCAGGTACTATTTTTCATACCCCCATTAGATAGATGGCTAAATCGAGGGAAAGGAAGATTAAGTAACTAGCTGAAGGCCTCCCATCTGTAATTTAAATATAGTCAGGTTCTAGGTCTGTATTTTTAACTGTTACACACACTACCTCTCAAGAAACGAAATATCCCTCATATTTTCAAACACGTGTGCTCAGTCAGAAGAAATCCTTCAAAGGCTGAAGATGGATGCAAGATTTTTATCCAACTATACTAATGGGAAGAACATCCCTCAACCATAATTGATTCTTGGTAAGAAAAATGCTACACCAATTATTTCCCAAAATGTGTTTATCATTCAGGAAAACAAATTTCTTCTACCTACAGGACTCCAATTCTCTATCTCCCTTAAAGTAACAAACTTGTTCATATACTTTTATATCCTTAATACAACATTTAACACAGAAGATTTTTACAAGGACAGGCTATCTGAAGCTTGCCCCCACACATCTTTTAAAAAGTGTCTCTCTCTCTCTCTCTCTCTCTCTCTCTCTCTCACACACACACACACACACACACACACACACACGAGATTCTAATATCTACAGAACTAGAAAAGCTGTAATGGCTGGATGTGCAAAGAAATGAAAAGAGATGGATCCTCTTTTTTGTACTCCCTCCTAACCATTCAATTGTGAACAAAGAATTGGATTTAATAGCAGTACAAGAAATTTGTATTCCATGGGTGGGCACAGTAGCAAACCACAGGTTTGAATGTGTGAATGTGAATGTGCTTTCCCAAAATGCTTGCAATGCTTTTATATCCCTTTCCTCTCCACTGAATGATGAAGAGTCATTAAAAGAATCAAACTCTTCTGGATGGAAGGACAATACAGGCCATTTAGTCTAACCAGATACCTAAAGTTTGAATCTCTTATACAACCAGATACCTAAAGTTTGAATCTCTTATATGACATGCCTTTGGGGTTACAAAACATTAACAACTTAAGACACAGTTCCATTTCATTGTTAAATGGAGTTCTGATACTTCAACAGTCTATCAGCTCCAAATGTTTCTCTCTGTATCATCTACTTTCTGGTCCAATGTCTACACCTGAATTCACATAGAAGTCAAATCTTTCTTCTCTGTAAGTGACAAACCTCAGTTATCTGAAGGCTGTCATCAACTGTCAACTTTCATACCACTGTCTATTTTTTGTTCCAAGCCAATCACCACCCTCTACCACTTTGTCCCTCCAATCAAGATTTTGAATTCGTTGGCCACCTTACTCTTTTCTCTCAATCTGTTCCCTTGCTCAAAGTGTCACTAAGAAAAATGCTACACCAATTTGGTTTGAGAACCAAACACAAATATCCAGGTAGGGTCTGCAAGAAATGTACCTGACCTTCATTCAATAAATATCTGTTGCTGAATGAAAGAGCAATATATCTCTCATATTCTGGTCAACTATGTTTCCATTAATAAAACTAAGAATCACAGGAGCTCTTTGTCAACCACATTTTACTACTGATTGGCAATAAGTCACGTTTTTCACTTCTGAGTGTACTCTTACCGTTGTATCTTAAAGCTCATATAAGGAATCTTGTAAATTTTGCTTCTTTGCAAATGTATCTGGTTTGAGGTTTGTTGTAAGGCTAAAAATATATATGTAGTGCTTAGAGTGGTACCTGGTAGCTAGTAAGTGCTATATGAAAATTATAATTTCAAGCCATCATTTCAGTTTGTACAAATTTTTTGAATTCAGAATATAGCATACAATGTCAAAATTACATGACCATCAGCAAATGTGACAGGTATGTTATTAATCCAAGCACTGATAAAGATGTTGCAAAGGGCTAGGTAGGGAAGAACCATGTACAACATAAGTATCATCTCAAAATTTGATTTTAATCTGTTTTCAGTATTTTATCTGTCAATAATCCATTAGTAAGTATGTCAGGAGAATGCCAGAAGGTGACAGCCCTCATTTGAGGTGTTACTTTGGACAGATCCAAAACAGAGGGTGAACTTTACGGTACTTGAGATTGCTGATTTTCATAGAAACACTCTAGAAGCCAGAAGAAAAGTATTACTCTTGGGAAATTATTCTAATGATGTAGGAATTATACCATTATCCAAAATTTTCTGGCCAATAACATTAGTAATAAATGCTTTATGAAGATGCTGATAATTATGTCATTTCTCATGACTTGGCTCTATAAAATTATCAAAAGACCTCTAAAAAACTACATAATACTTATAAATCCTATTCAATCACATTAGTTCTTCCTATGTGGAAAAAAACTACTGAATACATATTCATTTGCAAAGCAATAAAAAAGATATCAAAAATATGCTTTTGAAATCCCTTGATTTTTGCAGTATATAGTTCAGCCTACTAAAGGGATAACAGTAAGATTGCAATTAAGAGCAGTTTAGGTTAATATTGTTAAAAACTCTAAAGTATTCTTGAGAAAAATAATAGTGCTCTGATTTTTCTGACAAGTTACAAAGGGACAAGCAGTAAAATATACGCATAATGGGATATCATTCAAGTATCAATTACATATTGTGCTGATCTACAACTTACAATGAAGACTACTAATGTAAATCCTTTCTGTATTTTCCTGCATGTGGTCAGTATCACATAATTTAGGTTTCACTGAGAATTAGGAGATACAAGCCCTAAAAAGCTAATTTGTCCAACATAGCAGCCATTAGCCATATTTGGTTACTTAAATTAAAATCAGTACTTAATTTAAAAATCAGTTATGCAGCTACATTGCACATTTCAAGTGCTCAACAGCCAGATGTAGCTAGTAGCTACCACAGTGAACAGCGCAAATACAGAAGTTTTATCATCACAGAAAATTCTATTAGACAGAGCTGCCCTAGAGAATTATGTCAAATGGAGGAAAGAATCCCCTAAGGATTCTGTCAGGAACAAGAAGGTATTCTCTCAGATCATGAAGTAGAGTCTGGAAAATGAGCATCCTTGTAGAACACTTCATTTTGTAAGTAAAAATAGCTTGGGAAAAGGCAAGCTGTCTCACTGCTTAAAGGAAATTGAAACTTACCAAGGACTTACTATATGCTAGGCAGTGTGATAGGCAGTACATTAATATTCACAACACCCTTAGGAAATAGGTACTGTTATTAAAACACCTCAGTATTATATCATTTATGAGCCTATTTTATCCATTTCACAGATAAGAAAGCTGAGGCCCAAGGTTAGTATGTAGTAAAGCTAAGACTGAATCCCAGTTATATCAACTCCCAACCTGTATTTTCTTCACTGTTTCTTCGGCAACCCTACAACTCCTTGTGACTAAGACACCAGATAAAAACTGCCCATCACTGACTCATATCAAGCTCTGAAAGATCTAAAAGTTCTGGTCTTAAGACTACATAGATGCTTAATCTGATTTCTTAGTAACATCCATTAAACTCTGATGTGCCAGGTCTGGCCCCAGAGGCAAGCCTTAATCTTCATTTACTTTACTTTCAAAATGAAAGAAACTGCCTAGAGCAATAGAAATATTTCTCTACGAGGAACCAGTAGTTCAACTGTAATAGCACAACTTTAAATATTGAAACCTTTAGGGGCCATATGAAAAGGGAAAGAAAAAAAATCCACATAAGCCAGCTGTTTCTTTCTTTCTTTTAAAAAAAATCTTTCTGCAAAAAGAACCAAACTACAACAGGAAAACATGCATAGTTTCGATGCTTGCCACCAGGTAACATATTCCTTGAGGCCAAATATGATTAAGTTTTATGAAAATTATTATAAATCCAACTGCTTTGAATATGGCACATTACTCAGCTTTGTGAACAGTGTAGGAACTAAACTCATGTATCAACACACTGCAAAATGGCTTTGTTCTATGAACACTATTAAATACCAATTCCCTGGTCGTCTTCACAGTGCAAAGACTACCAGCCAAAGTGTATAACCAACACTTGATCTCTCTTGTAAAGACCTAAAGTCAAATAAAGACAGGAATATAAGTAACTTTAAACCACAACTACACAAATTTCAATGACATGAAATCAACACAAGCCAGAATCTACATTATACCAAGTGGCTTGTTTTTAATTCTGAGTGTACGTTCTGTTCCTTCAGTTTCTAATTACCTTAGGATTCTCAAACATCCAAACAAAAATAGCTGACATAGTTCTAAAGTCAAAGGTATTCTGCATATAAACTTACTCAGGATTTCTTTTACCTTTGAAGAAAACTGTTATTTCCTCGTTATAAAATGCAAAATAAACTAAAATAAAAGAGAACATACTTATTAATCTAAAGAATCCCTGCAAAAGCCAAAAACTAACAGTATCACGAAAATGTGGCTGAAATAACTCTAATTAAAGCATGGTACTCCTGAGTTGAGGGACTCAAAAGGAGCCCTAGTTGTCCACATATAAAAATCTTCTAGCCCTGGCCGGTTTGGCTCAGCGGTTGGAGCATCGGCCTGCGGACAAGAGTCCTGGGTTCGGTTCCCGCTAAGGGCACGTGCCTCGGTTGCAGTTTGTCTCTGGCCCCGGTTGGGGTTGTGTGGGTGGCAACCAGTCGGTGTGTCTCTCTCGAATCGATGTTTCTCTCTCTCTATTCCCCCCTCTCTCCCTCCTGCTTCTATCTGAAGATAAATGCAAAAATGTCCTCAGGTGAGGATTAAAAAAAAAAATCTTCTAAATAAAAGTACAAGAAACACATCCTATAATAGTTTCTTGGTTCTATTAAACTAAACATATTTACTATCCAAAATCTTATTTGTTTCATTTCAATTCAAATAACTTCATTTTACAAAAAAGAGAAAATATATAGGTTTTAGATTACTAAACTGGATGGCAATTATCTCTAAGTAGTTTACGTAAATAAGTTATTTTTTCTTTGAAATGTTGATAGGACTAATTGTTATTAAGCATACATAAAAAGTTATATATTTACTATTGGACTTTAGAAACAGCAATCATAGGAAGCATCATCCAGCATCAATTATTTGGTTTAAAAAAAAAAAAAAAAAAGATCACAGTGTGAAAGGATATGTGATCAGAAAGGTATCAACTGATGAATAATGCAATAAAGGAGAAATAAGAAATCTTATCATTAATTCTAACTATTCAAAGCTAATTCTCATTCTAACCCTTGATTTAATTCTTTCTGGCCAAAGCATACAACTACAGATGAAAAAAATCATTTGTGCCTTGGATTCAACTTTAAATATTAAGCACAATAAACCAAAAATATACCAGGACACAGGTATTTTCCCTTTAAAAATGTATTCTCTGTATACCACTCAATGTTTGTTTTTCACTGTATTGTTTTCATTATGTAACTTTCTACATCCTGTTTTGTATTATGAGCATCTCCTCCATGAATCTCTCAGGGTTTAGTTCTCCACTTGATTTTAGAGCTGAGAAAATTCTCTTAAATACAGACTTCAGCATATGATTCTCAAATGGTAAATAGTATCTCACCCTCCACAGAGGGTTATTTCGAAATGTAGGAAAGTTTTGTTTTTAATTGTCTCTGGGGGAATTCTACTGGCATTTAGAGCCCAAAGGTTAATAAATAAACTGCAATTACAGAGCAATTTTTCATAACTGGTTATCCCACAGAAAATGATCATACCTATTCCATAGTGAAACAAACCAAATTGGCCCCTACCTACACTTGTGGATACATGAACAGCAAGTTTTCCTAACAATTTACTCAATGCCATACCACAGCACTGGCTCAGCTAACCTCTCCTTTCAGTATTGGCACTTCAAGGCCGTGCCTCTCTCCCTCCCCTATTTCTCTAAGGTAACTACTGCTGCTGTCTGAACCAAGGTTATATATTTCCTTTTCACTGTTTAGAAAGCAAGTATGCCACAGTAAAAAGGTTTTTGTACCCAAAAGCAATGCTCTGGATTTCTCCTGCATCTCAAGAACCTATCTTCAAGAGCTAATGTTGGGGAGTAATTATTTTCCTTGCTAAATAGTAAGAATACACACACGCTTAGTTCTATTTTTTTATTAGTTGAAACATGCCATAATTTCACAAGCATCATCCTACAGCTAAATGAAAGACCAATCTGCCAATACTTTTTTGAGTTATATTACACATGAAAAATGATTTCAGGACTGAAATCATCCTTGTCTCACAAAGATTCCTTAAAGTTTTGTTTGCTTGTTGGAAATAAGAAAAGACAAAATGTATGACAAGCCTTTAGGTTAAGAAGAAGGTTTAAAAAACAGGTTTTCTCAAAGCTATTTATAAAGGCTTAAATACAACATCCCTATTTGAGGACCAGTGCTATTGAACACAGATTATACAAACACTTAACCTTGTATCAAGGAGCTAAAAAATCATTTTTCTGAATCAGTAGTTTCTTTTTACTGCTTCTTTTTTTTTTTTTATCCTCACCCGAGGACATTTTTTCATTTTTTGTTCAGACAGAGTGGGAGGGAGAGAGAGGAAGAGAGAGAGAGAGAGAAACATCGACGTGAAAGGGACACATCGAGTGGTTGCCGCCTGCACGACCAACCAGGGCCGGGGACAAACTGCAACCGAGGTACAGGCCCTTAGCGGGAACCGAACCCGGGTCTCTCTGGACCGCAGGCTAACGCTCTAACCACTGAGCCAAAGCAGCCAGGGTTTACTCTGCTTCTTGAGCAGAGATCTCCCAGGCTTCTCTATCAGGAGTATCTGGCTTGACCCCTCACTGAAATTTAAGCCTTTGCCTCTACAACCCTTTACTCAAATTTAAAAAATAATAAAGATATAATCAATTTTTTTACCTAAGGGATTATCATTTTTATTATTACTCATTTTACCCTCTAGATTCTTAGTATGTGCCAAACACTCTGCTACTTATTTTATTTGCATTATCTCATTTACTTTTCATACCAGTCCTGACATGGTATTAATAATGTCCCCATTTTACAGATGAGAAAACTGAGGCTAAGAACTGTAAATAACCAAGAACACACACTTAATAAGGAAGGGTCAAACTGAGGCCTAGCTAATGCTAAAGTCCAAGCTCTTAAAGTACTATAACAATACTAACTCTTTTTTTTAGACTTTTTATTGATTTGCAGAGAGAGGAAGGGAAAGGGAGAAGGAGAGGGAGAGGGGGAGAGAGAAACATCAACGTGAGAGCAAAACATCTATCAGCTGCCTCCTGCACTCTGCCCTACTGGGGATTGAGCCCAAAGCCTGGGCTTGTGCCCTGACCAGGAACTGAACCAACAATCCTTCAGTGTATAGTACTATGCCCAACCAACTGAGCCACATCAGCCAGGGCAACAATACCATCTCTTGATACTAGAATAGACCCTCAAGTTTCATTTCTTTATCAAATCGAAAGAACTGCCATCCACTTCATATAACCATCTCTGAGTTCTCCTGCAAAGTATCATTAACATCTTAGAATTTGCTAGGCTTTATATTCTCTAAATTGCAAAAACTGTATTTTGAGAAATAGAGACTTATATTAAATCACTGTTAGGCAATGAAAGCCTTCAGTTGACAATACCTATTTACTCAGTAAAATGAATTCAAAGTATAATACCACAGCTAAACACCAATAAATTGCTCTCATTTTATCAAATTGCACTATGTTGCATAACAACATTAAAAAGAGCTACCAGATATGACTGCTTACTTTGTGTCAGATGACTTAAGTATATTATCTCTAATGTAGAGGGTATTTATCCTCATTTGATATATGAGGAAACTGAGGCTCAGAAAAAGATCTGCTTAACTCAGCTAATTATACAGTAGAGCTAGTATTATAATATGAACCCAGGATTTATCAGGTTCCAAAGCCTAAGCTCTTTCTACTACAGCAGAAGAAAATGTTTTAGAACACTCCATAAAAACTCTTTGGGGGAAAAACACCCTGCAATTCTTTTTCTTTCTCTCAAACCACACCCTGTAGTATATTCCTGCTATATAAATTAGTGTCGGTGCATACATTTTTGAAATTTTAATTTATACAATTACTTCATTTAAAAGAACCAATAGGCTAAAAATATTAAAATTAAATAAAGTATTTTCAATATACCCTAAGAATAAAGATAATTCTATGTAGTAAATGAATGTATATTATTGTTAATTTGTTATTAGGCCTAGGTTAGTAACTGAGATTAAGTGCTTTTAGAAATACTAATGCTATTTTATACACATCAATACAAGTTACATCAGAATGTTAACAGAAAACCCTTAGAATGGTGCCCGTTCCATTCAGTTAAATTTAAACTCAATCTACAAAACCTATGAGGGTTTAGTATATCTAAAATTTTTCAAAGTTCTCTAAATTCAGAGCAATTATTTTTTGGACAGAAAAAAATAACTCATTTTTCAGTTGTGCCATAAACAGAAGCAAATGGGTTTGTTAACAAAACACTATGAAATAAGGACAAAAAGAACTGAATTACATCAGACTGAAGCTACTCTTGAGAGAGTAGCTGGGGTGGTTCCATGGAATGGCAGCATTCTAAGAGTCAGCAGCTACTAAAGCCCCCACCTATTAGTTAAGGATGATAGTCAAGGGGCAAGGGTACAGTACCTGATGATGGGCAGGTCGAGGCCCCGCTGCAAACTGAGAAAAGGAGGGAAAACAAACACAAAAGGAAAGGCACAAAGAGTCAGAAACACCACAACAAAAACCAAAATGTCACATAATATGCCAAAAGAAAAAAAAAACCCACAAGAAAAAAAGAACACAAACAGTCAAAGCTTTGCTGCAGGACAGTGACAGACAGGTACTAAGATTGAACAGGTTAACACCACTACCAGAAATAGTTTGCCATCTATCAGCGGGGAAAAACAGCTAAGCTGTTAGGCATGGGTAAGGGTGCTTCTCTGATAGGAATATTTTTTAAAAAACCTAAAATTAAAAAACTTTTTGAAACACTAAGTGGTTATATTAAGACAAAGGTATGAAAAGTTGAGTGTGCTTATGCAACTGATATAGTTGGAGGGAATGAGAAATGCTTTCACATCACAGTAGCCAGGATGTAATTATTCTATCCAACAGGATATAAAGAATGTAACAGGACCGACATCAAATTTACTTAAGTTAAATGGGATATCTCACACATGAAATGGAGGTTTTAGTATCTTCCTTCATTTCTTGGAGTTAAAGAATAAAATTTTATTTATATATTATATTTATAGATTATATTAAATATATACTTATAACCTATAAATAAATATTTAAATATATAAATAATTATATTTTAAATGCAATTAACTATTAAAGTTTAATACCAGGCATATCAAAGCACACAGCTAGTGAAGAACATCACTCTCTAACATGATTAATCAGTTGTACTATTATAAGCTCAAGAAGAAAAAGGAATAAAAGAACTCAAATTTCTCACTTATAATTTATACACAACACTATACATACGTACTCACTGCTATCTGATACTAAGAATAAACGCAAAAGAAAACATAGCTTCTCTGCTAACACAGAGTACTTGAAAGCAGATTATACGTGGTTCAACTCTTACTTTCCCTAGCGTAGAATGGAAGAAAAGGCCTATTCACCCATAAAATTTTAAATATTAAACCTCTAAGACCAAATAAACAATTCTTCATCAGAGCAAAACTGAGCTTCTAGTGTGATTTTTACTAAAAATGACAGAAAAATATTCAGGTACATACTGTCATGTATCATCTACTAATATATTAACTATTGAGATATTAAACACCCTCTTTAATAGTGAAAAAAATACTTAGAAAGCAATTTTGAATGCAAACCATACAGAATTTTTATTTAATACATTTAAGGAGTTAAAATATATTTCTTTAGTTGTTTTATTTCCTACTGAGCGTTCCTCTGTCAGCTCATCACTACAGATGAATTGGACTAAAGATTAACTAAGAAACAATCCCTCATACCTAGGATTTAGTTATGTGCAATAGTATTTGCAAGAGACTGGGAATTATTTCCCCAACTGTCATTATTTCATATTAAAATATTTTAAAAATTCCAGTGAAGCACATGCCACAATGTAGGAGGAGAGATGAAGATAGCTTCAAGAATTCACTTTAGAAGCTAAAATGTCACCACTTATTGTCCAAATAATGAAAAGTGCCTTAACACATTTTGAAGTTATTCAACATAATTCGATGAGTTCTCTATGATCTATACAATTAGAGTGTGTTAGGTCATCCATTATATTTATGAACAAAAGTTTTTCAGAATGATGATAATGGCAGCCATAGTTCTTACAGAACATTTCCTCTTCAAAGGAACTGGGGTCTACAATTTCAGTTTTCCAATTATGAAAAGAAAACAGATCATACCTCTAATATGAACATAATGTTTCAAGAATAGGCAATACCACCCTGTGGTATGAAAGTAGTGGGTCGAAGTGAGATGTTTCTTAATGACACTTTGAAGAAAACAAGCGAGAAGGGCCATGTTAAAAACTTAACCTGAGTATAGCAGTACCTGTCTTATCACTGTTCCACAGAAAGGTGCCAATTCTAAGGCTCTAAAATAAAAGCTGAAACTTCATATATTTTGGATGTTCTGGTTGAAAAAGAACTTTCTATGAACAAGAGGAGTACCTTATAAAATTATACATATATGTTTTTAAAAGCACAACTTAAGTTAGTGGGGAAGTACCCTAGTCTATTTTGCACTAGTCACCATTGGCTATTGAGTTTTTCATTTGAAATGACAATAATCCTATGGGTAACTGTAAGCAACAGAACAAACTGTAGTCGCTGCTGGCTCATATTAAAAATAGAAACTTTTGTTTCTCTTTTTCTTTTTCTTAAGAGGGGTCTTTAAGATGGTAAGGACTGTAGATATTAAGAAAAGCAGCCTTCTGTGAACCTGGATCCAATGTTAATGCCACCCATCCACCCACTCACTCACTCACTCACTCTTCTGCGCACAGTTGGTAACTGGGCATGGCCAACATAACACTGATGTAACTTTGGCACTTAGCATCACAAAATATCAAAATAACCATAGTAACAGGTTACTGCAAAAGTCAAACTGTCCACCTCTACCAATTAAGTATTCAATAGCTTCACCTATTTTGGAGGCTATTTAAAAGTAAACTGTTTAAGAGTTCCAGTGCAACCAGAAAATGGAACAGATAAATAGCTTATCCGTATATTTTTTACTTTTAAACAACATTTCAACAATTTGAAGTGAATTTAACTAAGATACTAAGAAGTATCAAACAGAAATACAGACACAAAGATAACCTGAAGGAGGGAGGGGCGCCCCCTGAAGCCAGTTGGATTGCAAAGGCAGCTGTCCAGGGAAGAACAGAAAAAGCCTAAACCGTGCAATTGCCAATGGCCCATTAATGCAGAAATAGAATGGAGTAATAAGCTTTAGCTGCTCTACAAAGCCATGGGAAGGGTCACTTCCTCAGTGCAACAGCTTACCTCTCCTCACCAGTTGAGATAGCTGTGGGATGGATGAGACTAGACTATGGCAACTTGGGATGTAAAAAGAAAATGCAACCCTGCCAAATTTCATATCCCAAACTTCACCCTCCCAGCACCAATACAAATGAAATAAAGAAAACTGGACCCAAAACAACAAGCAAGAGTAGTCTGGGGTCTGCTAGTCTTGCACTTGTTTTGGGGTATATGTAATGGGATGTTATGGGTGTGGTTTTTAGTAATGTAGGTGGTAATGGTCACTAGCAGAGCGGATGGCAAAAACTGCATAGAGGATAGTATCTGAAGAGTTTATGACCACAGAAAAATGGCTGACAACTACAGACAATTTCCCCCTTGATATCTGATTATAAAATGTAAAGAGGGAAAAAGAAGCCTTGAAATTTGTCTTTTAAAATCAAATTTATATGAAAGGGATGTCCCTCTTCAAGTTTAAAATAAAGAAAAATCTAAACTCCAAATTATTCCTATCTAATTCCCAATAGAGAAGACCACCCAATTTGTTCTTCTTTTCCCCACTATGCCTGGCAGAAACTGCCATGCTAGGTTACACTTTCAGAGAGGAAGCAATCAATGCATTTCTGTTCATCAGCCAATAAATGGATGTGGTCAAAAATAATGAGTGCCAGAGGCACCACACTGCCTGCAAGAAGTACAGTTTGTTATATTGCTTACAATGCAGTATTTTATCCAGCCTCTTCCAGCCAAGGACCTGTAAACGGGAGTCTGTTCCAAAACCTTCCTCCTCTTCCAGTTGTCTGTGCAATGTATTGGCACTGTTCTGCTGGGCTGTCAAAAAAACTGGTTTAGAGATGCAGCTCTTCAGTCAGGTTTTGCGCCAGTTCTAACCATGTAAATTTAAATCTTTTTTCCCCCAATATTATAAAAGGGGGGTTAAAGGCAACAAGGGCCATGGGATTATTTGCAATAAGAGCTTACCATAATGTTCCATGATTAATGATTAGAACCCGGGCCTATCTAAATTAATCTGGTGAGATCTCAGGCCCACTCCAAGTACTCAAGTGTCCACATCCCCAAAGCACTCTTAGAACAAAACTTGCATCAGACATTTTGCTGACTATTTCGGGGGTGGGGTGGGGAGAGAGAGACAAGCAAACAGGCAACTAGGACCAAAGTCCCACCTCTTTAGAATGGTTCCTCCACCCACTGGGGAGAACCAGGATCTAAGAACAGGTGTTGGAGAAGAGGGCAATAGGGAAAAGGAAGATAGGAAGAGAGTAAGAAAGAGATTACATTTTGGTGCAGTCTATGCTCTCCTAGTTCTTTAAGCAATTCTTTCATACATTTCAACATTTCTAAATTCATGCATAAAACTAAATGAATTAAAGCTAATGCAATGAAACATTCCTGTACTACGAACAAAATAGCAGGGGTGGGGAACCAAAAGAAGATCCCTATATTCTGAGGAAAGCACAGAGCTGAGGTACAAGTAGGGAGGTGAGATACAATATGAAATGTTACAGAAGCACCTTCTAGCAAAAACTAATCATGCAGGGCAGGAAACGACGTTGTAAGGAATGGACAGCTGAAGTTACTGTATTCTTTTGTGAAACAGAAGGACGAACCCTGAGTAAAGCCACAGTCTTTGCAATACTTATTGCAATCCATGTAAAGGATGAGCAAAGAGGATGACAGCATTTACAATGGTATGACAATTTACCACTTAAAAAAAAATAAATACACCATTGGTGTATAACATGCATACGTCCACACTGTCAAATAGTTTGAATTGATCTAGTGACAACAATTCAGAAGTCCTTCCCAAACACTGGAATTTGAGTCTAATAAATGAAATTTCTTTTACTTTTAAAATCATCGTGCTTTATTCTTCTCCTGAATTTTGAATAGTACAACTAAAAAATTAAAAACTGAACAGAACTTGAATGCAACTGGAATTTTTTAAAAATCATGTCACTGAAAAGTAAAAGAAGATAAAAGGTTCCATTCCTTCTTTTTCTTAATACTTAAACTACATAGCAAAGAGTCTAAAAATGCAATGCTAACCAATATAATAATAACAATAGTAATAAACTGTCTTTGGGACAAGTTTCCAAAATTAAGTAAAAATATTAGCCAAAGGAATCCAAGCTACTACAAACACAAACTTTTGTGGACAATATTATCCAGAACAAGTTTCTGCTTACTTACCGGAGAACGGGTTTGAGGTTGCGAATTCATTGTCTGAGGGGCTTGAGGGTATACCAACGTGGTTGGACCTGCATTCTGTCCAGAGGGATAAGGGGTCTGTCAAAGAATGACAAGAACAATATCACATTTTGAATAAATATGGCATGGTAATTCAAATTCAAAGTGTTAAAAATATTTATAGAAGTATTCATTAATGTGGTTACAGCTCTACTTTTAAACTTATCTTTATCACAATATCCAGCTATCTAAAACCAGTGCAGCATTTTTTTTAGGGGTTACCTTAAACCTCCTGATACCTAAGTGGAATTATTTGATACCATGAGTATAAAAAGCACTCACTCTCAATGTATCTCTTTCTGAAATGGACAGCCCACCCACAAGCAAAGTCAAACATGGCCGAGGGAACTTATTACTTCTCTAGTGAGCTTTCCAGAATACCTATAAGTAAAAGAAGCCACTGAGGAAGATATCCTACAGCCAAATTAGCAGTTCGCTCAGTTAACCTCTATAGTATTGCTATTCTTTTCCACTGCTTACACCTTAATCTTTTTACATAACACCATAAAAATCTACAATCATTAAGAACTTTAGACAAAAGCCTGAAATAAGTGGCAATATAATACATACTAACTTACCACAAGTTTTCTGAAAATAAGAACATAAGCTTTTTTTTTTTTTTTTAACAGAAAGAATAGGGTGGTGGTGGGGGGAGAGAGAAAGAGAGAAACATCAGTGTGAGAGAGACACATAGGTTGGTTGACGCCCGCACAACCCCGACCAGGGCTGGGGACTGAACCACAACCAAGGTACCGTGCCCTTGACCGGAATCGAACCCACGACTCTTTGGTCCGTGGGCCAATACTCTAATCGTTGAGCCAAACCGGCCAGGGCAGAACATAGGCTTTTCTTTATGAATCCATGTTAAATGCTACAGACTAAAATACTATATGCTACTGATTTCAGGAAAAAAAAACACAAAAACCTTGTAACATGTATTTGTCTTTCCCATGAATGTTAAAAGGAATAACATACCTACCTCACAAGGCATTGCTAAGATTAAAGGAGGTAATGTCAATTACTGTACAAGCACCTTTAGTTAGCAGTTCCAATTTTACAAATGAAGAAAGCAAGGGTCAGACATTTTAAGTGTCTTACCCAACGTAACTAAGTAAATATTATGTCTAGAAAGTATTCTAACTATGCTTTAAAAAAAAAAATTTACCCACAGCTTTAAACATGGAATATGTTCAATAAATGACTATTTTATTGAATTACCTAAAAACAACAACTATCTTTTGGTGTTTGTTAACCATGTAACTGAGAGTTCAGCTGGGATTACCAACTTAAAGCAAAGGTTTGAAAAGATGCATCATAACTTCCAAATAATAAAAACAAAAACAAGATTAATAAAAAATAACAGATTCATATTAGACATAAAGGATATTTTGCAATCTTTCAACACAGAAAACTTATAGGCATTTCTATACCTGGCATTTAAATTTTCACCTTAGGTTGATTTCCTTTTTCATTCTAGTTCCACTAAATCTCGCCACAAACTGAAAAACATGGCAGCAAGAATCCTGCATCTATCAAACAGGCGATAACTAGATCAACTATGATCCAAAAATTATTCAAAGGTTTCTTATCAAAGACAATTTTTAGCACTGTTCAGACACTAAGTTTATGTGTATGTATCACATTCAAACCCTGGAAAACTGGAAGTTTGAGTATTTCAACCTGGAAAAAGAGTGGTGAATAGACCTTCTCAACTCTGAATGCATTCAAATTGGAAACGCATTTCATCCAACTCTATTACAAAATGTGGGTATAGTTGTAAAATACAGCATTAATTTCATACTTCATCAAATTAAAGAAAGTCATCAAATGTTTAAAAAGTCATATTCACAGTGGTGAGGCTCTTTGGTCTTAGGAAATCTGGATACTTTATTTTCAACATTTAGTTGGCGCTACACTGAAGCATAAGCTTCTGCCTGTCAAGATACTGAACACAGCATGGAGATGTAACACTTATAAAAACAGAAAAACGTTATCTCTTTTTATACTTCAAAAAGTTAGAGAGCACTGGCCGGTTTGGCTCAGCGGTTCGAGCGTCGGCCTGAGGACCAGAGAGTCCCAGGTTCGGTTCCCGCTAAGGGCACGTACCTCGGTTGCAGTTTGTCCCTGGACCTGGTTGGTCGTGTGGGTAGCAGCCACTCGATGTATCCTTTTCACGTCGATGTTTCTCTCTCTCTCTCTCTCTTCCCCTCTCTCCCTCCCACTCTATCTGAACAAAAAAATGGAAAAATGTCCTCGGGTGAGGCTAAAAAAAAAAAGTTAGAGGAGAACTTCCCTCTCATAAAAAATGTTGAAAATGTTCATGATAGCCGTATTTGGCCTTATTCAAAATTTTCACTACTATTTTTCCACACTGGAGAGATATAAGGCAACACCCTTACAACTAACTGAAAAACCAGTATGTTAATTAGCATTCAGGCTTAAGTTCTTTCATTTAGTAATAATACTATTGCAGGCCACACATTGAGTTGGTACTCTGGAAATATTGAGACTACATTACTACTCTCAAAATGATTATTAATAACAAAGAACTTATTTTCCATTACTTAAAATTAGTATTTTAGCCCTAGCCGGTTTGGCTCAGCGGTTAGAGCGTCAGCCTGCGGTCCAGAGAGACCTGGGTTCGGTTTCCGCTAGGGGCATGTGCCTCGGTTGCAATTTGTCCCCGGCCCTGGTTGGTCGTGCGGGAGGTGGCCACTCGATGTGTCCCTTTCACATCGATGTTTCTCTCTCTCTTTCTGTTCCTCTCTCCCCCTCCCACTCTATCTGAACAAAAAAATGGAAAAATGTCCTCGGGTGAGGATTAAAAAAAAAATTACTATTTTAAACAGACAAAAAAATAAGTAGTTTCATCTAAATGCAAAGCACAGTATCTGATGACACCCACACATGGAAGTGATTCTTCTTTTACAATGTATGCTATTGTGCCATTAGCAATATATGATTTTTTTTTAAAGAATAGTTTATTGATTTTTAGAAAGAGAGAGAGACAGAGAGGCGTGAGCAAAACTTCAATCAACTGCTTCCTTCAAACTCCCTAACGGGGATGGAGCCGGCAACTTGGGCATCTGCCCTTGACCAGGAACTGAACCAGCAACCTCCTGATGCACGAGACGACGTCCAACCAACTAAGCTACACTGTCCAGGGCAATATAAGATTTTAATAAGGGCTCTGATAAAGAATTTTGCCAATAGTTCACTCAGCTTTTTTCCATTGTAGCTGGTTTTTTAGAAACTTCTTAGGAATGATGTGACTTACACCTGTTGATGCAAGGAGTGTACCTGTGGAAGATGTCTCTATGCTTTACATCTCTTCTCTGCATTTAATGACATGATTAACCAAGTTTATTGAATGAAGTTATTCTGGAATAACTTGCTTAATATAGTAGTATGCTTTGTTAAAAATATTGCAAAAACTTGAATGGGACCATACTATGAACTTGTTTCATCTCATCAAATGCATAAATAACTAAGGATAGATCAATGGAGTTTCATTTTGTTTGCACTTCCCCTTTTTAGATACCTTCAAGGTTACCACAAAGATTTACTTCTCCAAAGACATGTGTATGAATATTTTATATTTACATTGCAATCCAGTTCACTATCCAAGTTTAAAAAGAGTTATAGACTTACATTCTCATTTTAAATATATGAAGTACTTAAGAATTGTGCCTGAAACATAGTAAGAGCTATATAAATGATTTCTGTTATAATTATTTTTGTTGGCCTAAGTCCATTGTATTATATTATGAAAATTGAAAATCCTTGTAAATTTTTCACATGCCCATGATTTGAAAACCATCACATCTAGACATAAGGTGCTATGTTGATGTGTTCTGTCTTGTAATGAAATTCTCCCTCTGATTTCTCTTTAACTGCCCATCTTGGATGGTGTTTCAGACTTGACTAAAATCTCTACAACAAGCAGCATCTAGCCTTGACATGCCCCATACCTCTTGCTAAGTGGCCCCAGGCCCAGCATGCAGCAGCCGACCTTGGTTCACAGCCTGGCCACTCCTGGGCAACTCCAAACCCAGCACAAGTACTAGCATCTGCAGATCACTTTGCAGCTCATGCCAGGTGGCACCGAGCAGAACACAGGTGGTGACTGACCTTGGCCTATACCTCCTGGGAGCCACCAGAGCCAGTGCACCTGGTGAACAGCTTCAGACCACAGTGAAGCACCACTCAACTACCTCCACAAGCGACACACTCAAGGGGTGGACTCAGCGGGCACCAGAGCCTGGCTGAAGCAAGACCTGCTCTGTGAGGTGGGCCCCTGCACAGCTGATCCTCTCTAGTGGTTGCAGCCAGCCAGCCAAAAATACTGGAAGGTGTGGCTGTTTTTTGTTTTTTTTTTCCCAAATGTTCAATTATCAACAGGAGATTGCAAGGCAATCATGCAAACAGAATCATGGCCCATTCGAAGGAACAATAACAAAAAATATCTAGAAATCAACCTCAAAGATATAGAAATTATAAAAAAAGAAACAAATTCAAAAAACACATAACTAAATTTTTAAAATTCAGCAGAGGTGTTCAACAGTAGACTTTAATAGGCAAAAGAAAGAATCAGTGACCCTGAGGAGAAGACTTCTGAAATTACCAAGTCTGAGAAGCAAAAAAAAAAAAATTTTTTTTAAGGAAAAAAGCAAGTGAATAGAGTATAAGACACATAATGCATAAAGCTGGAAAAAAAACACAAGAAGAAAATTACAGATCAATATCCCTTATGAACAAAGATGTAAAAATTCTCACCAAAATACTAGCAAAAAGAATTGAACAGCACATTAAAAGAACTATACATCACAACCAAGTAGAAATACAAGGGTGTGATTCACATACAAAAATAAGTAAATGTAACACAGCATGCTAACAGAATGAAGAGGGGGAAAAAACACTATACAGAAAATCATTTGACAAACTTCAACACTCTTTCATGATTCAAAAAAACAAAAAACTCAACAAACCAGGAACAGAAGGAAACTACCTTAATACAATAAAGACAATACATTAAAAACCCACATCTGGCCCTGGCCAGTTTGGCTCAGCGGTTAAAGCGTTGACCTGCGGTCCAGAGAGACCCGGGTTCGGTTCCCGCTAAGGGCATGTACTTCGGTTGCGGTTTGTCCCCGGCCCTGGGTGGTCGTGCGGGTGGCAGCCACTCGATGTGTCACTTTCACATTGATGTCTCTCTCTCTCTCTCTTCCTCTCTCTCCCTTCCACTCTATCTGAACAAAAGATGAAGGAATGTCCTCGGGTGAGGATAAAAAAATAAATAAAAACCCACATCTGAAATCTTGCTCAATGGTGAAAGACCGAAGGTTTTGCCTCTAAAATCAGGAATAAAACAAAGATGACTGCTTTCACCACAACTATTCAACATAGTACTGGAAGTTCTAGCCAGAGCAATTAGATAAGAAAAATAAATAAAAGGCATTCAAAATAGACAGAAATAAGTAAAATTACCTCTGTTGACAGACATGATCTACTTTTTTTTTTTTTTTTAATCCTCACCCGAGGACATTTTTTTTGCATTTATCTTCAGATAGAGGAGGAGGGAGAGAGGAGGGAAGAGAGAAAAAGAAACATAAATGTGAGAGAGACACATCGACTGGTTGCCACCCACACGACCCCATCCGGGGCCAGGGACAAACTGCAACCGAGGTACGTGCCCTTAGCGGAAACCGAACCCAGGTCTCTCTGGTGCGAAGGCCGACACTCTAACTGCTGAGCCACACTGGCCAGGGCCAGACATGATCTATGTAAACATTGATGTTTCCATCTCCCTCTCCCTCTCCCTTCCTCTCTCTCTAAAATCAATAAAGGAAAAGAAAAAAATAGTTAAGATAATAGCCCTGGCTGGTGTGGCTCAGTTGGTTAAGCAACGACCCACGCACCAGGAGGTTGCTGGTTCAATTCCCCGTCAAAGCACAGGCCTGGGTTGTAGGTTCAATACCTGGTAGGAAGCGTGTAGGAGACAGTCGATCAATGTTTCGCTCTCACATCGATGTTTCCCCCCCCCCCCTCTCTCTCTCTCTCTCTCCTTTCCCCTCTAAAAAAATTAATAAGAAAACTATTTTTTAAAAAATGGTTAAGATAGACCTGGCCGGTTTGGCTCAGCGGTTAGAGCGTAGGCCTGCAATCCAGAGAGACCCGGGTTCGGTTCCCGCTAAGGGCATGTACTTCGGTTGCAGTTTGTCCCCGGCCCTGGTTGGTCATGCGGGTGGCAGCCACTCGATGTGTCCCTTTCACATCGATGTTTCTCTCTCTCTCTCCCTCCCACTCTATCTGAACAAAAAATGAAAAAGTGTCCTTGGGTGAGGATAAAATAAATAAATAAATAAATAAATAAATAAATAAATAAATAAATAAATAAATAAATAAATAAATAAATAAATAAATGTTAAGATAGTAAATTTTATGTTATTTTCATTTTATACCACAAAAAAAATCTAAGTATCAACACAGCATCTATCACAAAATCTGATCAAGAATTGTGTTTCAACATTTATTCAACTTCACTAATTAGCTGAAAGACTAATGCATATTTTTACATATGTATTTGCTTATATCTTGTTAAATTTTAAACATCACCTGATAATGTCCACCTGTCTAAACAATGACAATTTGATATGGCACTGTAATCCACTTACAACTCATAGCTATACAAAATGATCAAATACAGATTTTGAAATCATCATTTAGAAATCTGCATAAAATACGATGCCTTTTATATATTTCAGTGAAGGCAAAAACCTAGCTCTTATCTTTTATTTCCAAGGAATGAGAGTACCAAGTAGAATCAGATCCAGCCAGAATATATATTTTGCCTCCCCCCACCATCATCAAGAAACACTACAAATGACTAGAGGAAACAGAAATAATTCCTCTACTACAGAGGAAAATAATGCTTCTGCGTGTTAATTAAGAGTTCTGTGGGATACTGGTCCAACTGCCAATCTGCCAAGAACTGGAGAACCACTTTACTTTCTCTTTCCCCAAATCTGAATTCATCTCATGTGGAAAAGAGGAGTTCACAAGAAATCATTTTCTTCTTTGTTCTTTGGAACATGCCCAAGCACTATGGCTGAATCTTAGGTTTTCAGGCCCAGACAATTTTAACATTGAGAAATGTTCAACTTGTTATTTATCTACTGAAGTAAGGGCAAGTATGAGATCACATACAGCCAGTGAGAATTGTTGGAATTACTTTCAATGGTGTTCAAGTCAGGTTCCATTTATGCAGTGAGTCAGAAGGTATGCATTTTAATATACCATTTCAAGTTTATTAAATTCCTAATGATTGCACCAACCAAAAAGATATCAAAAAAGAAATCCAAGCAAATAGTCTAACAGTGTCGTATTAAAAATAAAAATTTAAATCCTCTCAGGTGAGCTTAATTTTTGAAACACAGAATGAAACTAATATAGTGCAGTAATTTTCTAATGCATGTCATTTTTCAACCATAAAAAGATATGAATTTCCCACTTTATATGTAGTATCAAGCACAGTAAGTAATATAATTCTACAGACCATTCAAAATAATCAAATATTGCAACTTCATTAAACATTATTGTAAATAGAATTCTGGCATTTATTTCTTCTTAATGAATGCAGTTTTCCAAATAACCTCAGACAAGTGCATCTGGGGCATATGCTGCACCTCAAAGAGCAAGAACTCTCAAATGTCAAAAAGAATAAATCATAGTGACTCAGTACTTCCCAGACAAATGAGCAGATTATGACCATTAGATATACTCAGGCTACCTATTTATATGCTTCAGAGACCAGCATATAAATAGGTACACAGGGTAATAATAATCACATTTTAACACAATGAAAGATTCAATTACAGTACACGGTGGTACAAACCTTGAGTACAAAGTGAATCAAGAAAATCAGGGTGAAACTATTCCTATTATAATTAAATTTAATTATAATTATAATTAAATATTAACATAAAATCCTGCTAATATACAGCACTAACATTTCCATTTGAAAAGAGCATTTGCTATAACTTCATAAAAAGGGGAAAAAAGTTCCTGTGTAAAATTTTACTACATAAAATACCTCAATGATGGTCCTGATGCATCCAAAATGTGTATCTGTCCAGAATACAAGCTAAAATGTAATTGTGCAGAATTATTTTCTGTATATTAGAAGGCTACCTTTACCTAACCTTTATTTAAATACCAAAGCTTTCATCTTTATATTGAAAGAAGTAAAATAGTATTGGCCAACTATATACTCAAAGTTATCTATAAGGGAAAGCTCTTGTCAATGGGCTTCCATTATGATTTTCCTATCTTATGATGCTAAATGTAGTAAGAAAACAAAAATCCCCTACAAACTATTTTTAGATCATCACTGAGCTGGTTAAGTAAACATTATGCTTGCTATGTAATGTGACTCCCCTAATACTTACTCTGCCGAGAATAAACAGACATCATGCACACTCAATCACATGAGACAGGTTTAGAAAACAGCTGAGTCACTCACCAATAGTCTTCCTGCTCTCAGCCACTCTGGAAATTTCTGCCTCACCACACTTGGTTTCTCCTCCAGTTCCCACTAATGAGTTTACAGTTCCCTGAAACCTTTCCCTCAATAACACCAACCAATTTTATGATAAAGCTCATTTTAGGCATCACATGGTTCTCCACCCACTTCAACCAACACACCAAGTGTTCCTGAAAATAAAAAAAACGATGACAAGCAAAAACCAGGAGGCTAACTGATTAGGCTGGTAAACTTCCTATCTCAATTGGCCAAGTCTACTTTGGAGAAAATCACATTTCTCCAGTTGATCTGCAGGAGAAAGAAGTTATCACTGCATTGTCCATATAGCTTATGTGTTTCTAGACATGACCAATACATCCCCTAGGGAACCCCAAAAGCATCCCAGAATGAATGACATGGTCTATGTTCTTGAGTTATAACACAAATAACAAGGCCTCAAAGCAAAACTGCTTTAGATTTTTTTTTCCTTTGAGGATGTTAATTAGTAGCGTCATCAATGGAAAACATGAGGCACACAAAAACTTTTCACTAGAACTGGAATATAAACCCACAAACCAAACATTATTTAAAATGCAGCAATTAGCCTGGCCAGTGTGGCTCAGTGGTTGATTGTCAATGCATGCAAGAAGTCGCCAGTTTGATTCCCAGTCAGGGCACATGCCCAGGTTGTGGGCCAAATCTCCAGTGGGGGGCTTGCAGGAGGTGGGCAATCAATGTTATCTCTCATCGATGTTTCTATCTCTGTCTCCCTCTCCTTTTCTCTCTCTACAAAATCAATAAAGAAAAAAATATATAAAATGCAGCAATTAAACAATGCTAACTTTTCAGCATCAACTAGAAGTGCTGGAAATAAAGCTGAAAAAGACATGGTTCTTGTGCTCAGGGATTTACAATTTACCTAACTCAACTGTAACAGAATATACAAAATGCTACCAGGAATGTAAATAACATGCCAAGAAGCAAAACAAAAAAGAATGAATTCTTCCTGGGAGAAGATATCCAGAGACCCTCCAGGGGTAACAGTTCAATAAGAGACAGACAGGTGAGCTGGCAGTGGGACATAGGAAAAAAGGAGCACTACATACATGCAAAACAAAGAGTAACACAGAAGAAAAAAGATCTGGAAAAGTGGAGCACCTCTGCCTGAACCCTGAATAGGTTAGTAATACCATAGCATAGGGGTGGGTGTGGCGGAGTGAGGCCACAGAATTAGATTAGGGCCAGACTAAGAAGATGTGTCAAGATAAGGATGGAGTGTACCTTGAAAAGACCCTCAGGAGATACTGAACAAGGCAGCAATATCGTTGAATTTGTTTACTAAAAAGAACTATAATAATATAAAGTCCTGGAGAAGAGATGTGTGTCAGGAATACCAATTAGGAGGCTACACAGTCTAGGTACATGATGATAAGGGTCTGGTCTACCTATACCAAAATTAATCTAGACAACAGAGGAAGATTTGAGTTAACTGGTATATTGAAATAGCAGGACTTTCTGAGCAACTAGATATCAGGGGTAAAGAAGCTTACACTCCAAGGTTTGAGTATTGGGTAGGTTAAGGGTGCTTACAGAGCCAAAAAAGACTGGGCCCCAGGCCACCTCATATTAATACATTATTCTCCAGCTACAATGGCCTTATTTATTTTCCTCAAATATACCAAGTTTATTTTCTCTTAATGTCTGTGCATTAGTTGTTTTCTCTGCTTTGGATGAACAGGTGATAAATTCAACTGTATTACATCAAGTTTTAACTGTTAAAGAAAACCCCAAGTACAAAAATGTAGAGTATAGTTGATCCTTGAACAACATGGGTTTGTTGTTTTGTGTGTGTGTGTGTGTGTGTGTGTGTGTGTGTGTGTGTGTGTGTTTTATTGATTTTAGAGAGAGAGGAAGGGAGAGGGGGAGAGAGATAGAAACATTGATGAGAGAGAACATCTATTGGCTGCCTCCTGCATGCCCCACACTGGGGATCGGGCCCACAACCTGGGCATGTGCTCTGACTGGGAATCAAACCAGCAACCTTTTGGTGCATGGATCAACACTCAGCCACTGAGCCACACCAGCTGGGTGAACAACACGGGTCTGTATGAACAGGTATTTTATACATGAATTTTTTAAATAAATCCTATAACTGTTTTTTCCTTATGATTTTCTTAATAATATTTTCTTTTCTCTAGCTTACTTTTTCTTTAAATTATTTTTATTAATTTATTTTTGTTACAGATGTTTTTCGTTTTTCCCCCATTGACACCCTCCTCCCAATCTCCCCCACCACCGCCCCGTCCCCAGCATTGTTGTCTATGTCCACTGGTTATATATATATGCATATAAGCTCTGTGGTTTATTGCTTTCCTCCCCCCCGCCTTCTGAGTCTAGCTTACTTAATTTTAATACAGTATATAATATATATACAAAATATGTGTTAATTGACTGTTTATGTTATTGGTAAGGCTCCTCCTGGTCAACAGTAGGCTATTAGTAGTTAAGTTTTTGGAAAGTCAAAAGTAATATTTGGATTTTGACTTCATGGGGTTCAAGGGTCAACTGTAATTAGACATGTATAGAGCAGAAGCAACTATAGAGCGATCTAAGAATCAGCTGCATAAAACCAAAAGTCGTTACATGAGAGTAGATGAGATGAGCTAGGGTACAAGACCAAATAACAGAAAATTATTTGAAATAAACATTCTTGAGATAGACAAAAGAAAATAGATCTTTAAAGTAGAAAGATGGAGTTTCTGAAGGCTGGGATGTAAAATCCCTTTACTTAGAGTCTGTTTACTGCCAGGCATACATCTACTTTAATTATATAAAACCTCTCTGAAGTAAATCATTTTAAAAATAAGAAAACAAGTTAAGAGGAAATAAAGTAACCTGCCCAAGGTCACATATATAATGGCTAATTCTGACTATAAACCTTAATCTGCTAACACCAATGAAAGTATAGGTAAACAAATACAAGTAATGAAACAAAATATCTTATTAACATAAAACTCAGGATAATGTTTACCTAAAAGGAGAAAGGAGGGGGATGGGATATAGAAGGAGCAAAAGAGGGCTCATAGATATTGCTAACTGATTTCTTAGGTGAGCAGTGGCCAATTATTTTATTACAGTAGTCCCCCTCCTTATCCAGTTTTATGTTCTGAGGTTACAGTTACATGTGGTCAATCATGATCCGAAAATATTAAATGGAAAATTTCAGAAACAAACAATTCATGTTTCAAACTGCACACAGTCCTGAGTAGTATGATAAGGGAGCTGTCCCTCTCCCACATTGGTGGGATGGAGCTGGTATATCCCTTTCAGTATATCCACAGTGTATTTGCTACCCATTAGATACTTAACTAGATTATCAGAGGTATTGCAATGATTGTGTTCAAGTAACCTTTATTTTACTTAATAATGGCCCCACAGTACAAGACAATTCTGACAATTTGGATATGCCAAAGAGAAGCCTTAAAGTGTATCCTTTAAGTGAAAAGGTATATATGTACATATGAAAACACATAGTATATACAGGGTTTGGTACTATCCATGGTTTCAGGCATCCATTGGTAGTCTTGGAACATATCCTCTGTGGATAAGGGGAGGCTACTGTATTCTTTCAAACTGAACTATACATTTTTATAAGATTATATATGTCCTAATAATTTTTAAAACAGTAGGTGCTGCAAAAAAAAAAAAAAAAAAAGTAAGCTAAAAGGATTAGAAATGGTGGAGCAGGGCCACCACAAGGCAGTGTGACTTCAGGAGCTGTTCAGTGTATAGCCGGTGGAGCTGCTGGTGGCCGACTTGGTGCAGGTGAAAACAGTGCAGGATATAGCTGGAAGTCAGTTCGAGATGATTAACAGTATTACCAATTAGCTAAGCTACAGCTTAGTATAGCTTAGTCTAGCTATACTAAGAAATCATAAAATTTTTATAAAGCCCACCAACACAGGTATTTGAATTTCTACAGCAAAACCCTTCATTCTGGGAGCCAAAATAGAGGAAAACACCCACTAGCTTAGACTGATTCAGGGATGGGAATTGGCAAAATACAGAAATTGAGGAAATAAAAGGCACTAAGGGTTAATACTGATTCATGATAGGGTCAAAGCTAAACAAGAGGAACATGAAGGCAGGAAGGGACTTGTCATACTGGAAATAAAAAGGAATTGCAGAATGCAAGAGCTATAGACTGAAAAACAGGAACACTAGGACCAAACATGGGAAAGGCAGAAGCAGAAACCTATGGTCAGAGAAATTTTAGACTTCAAGATCAAAGGCAGGAATAGTTTTAGATAGAGACCAGATCTAGACCAGCGTTCTTCAACAGAAGAGTCACATAATTCACAATAAGTCACAATTCATTTTAAAATTTCTGGTAGACACATTAGAAAAATTAAACAGGTAAAATTAATTTTAGTAATATGTTATTTAACCCATTATACCCCAAATTTCAACTTGTAGTCAGTTTTTATAACTGAAACATCTTGCCCTGACCGGTTTTGCTCAGTGGTTAGAGCATCGGCCTGCGGTCCAGAGAGGCCTGGGTTCGGTTCCCGCTAAGGGCACATACCTCGGTTGCAGTTTGTCCCTGGCCCGGGTTGGATCATGTGGAAGGCAGCCACTTGATGTGTCCCTTTCATGTTGATATTTCTCTCTCTCTCCCTCCCACTCTATCTGAACAAAAATGGAAAAATGTCCTCGGGTTAGGATAAAAAACAAACAACAAAAAAAACAAACTGAAACATCTTGTATATTTTACACTTTATAACACACCTGAATTTGCACTAGGTGAGCTCAAAAGCTATAGTGACTAATTTATTGGACAGTGCAGTCTAGGCTGTGTCCTTAGGGGTTGCTGACTATGTGTTTGTCCATTAACAGTTGCCCTGGGGAAGTGAAAAAGGGGAAGAAAGGAGGGTGAATCCAGGAGCCCAGAGTAATGGTTGGGTGGGGCAAAAATAAATATGCTATAAGTCTTCATAGTAGATAGCAGGAAATAAGGAGAAATAAATTGTGGGCCAAATGCCCAAATCCTCAAAGAATAGGGAAATTTGCTCAGGAAAGTCAGGGATGAGCGGTATATGAACTTGCTGCACACAAGTCATAGGGCAAGGACCTAGGCAGAGTAGTTTAGGGCCAGAGCCCGAGCCTGCCTCCTAAGATATAAGGAATGTTAAGAAAACTAATAATGTCCATGTGAAAGGCTTTCTAGTAAAGTAATGTTACCTAAATTTCCAGAGAACAAGGAGACAGAGGGTGGGTGAGAGAGTTCAAGAAAGAAATCTGGTAAAAGGTCCAGTAACTGGATGTTAGCAGAGATTCTAAAAGCACACTATTATGGAATAAAAATATATGCAGATAAGCAAATAAATAGCAGAAGGCAAGTTTCCTGATTCTAGAACTAAGCGTTTCTTTTGGAGATTAGAATATACAGTCACATGCACTTTGAAATAATCTTTTCAAAGAAATAAATGGCTTAAGTACAGGGTTGGCAATTTATAAGAAAAATCACTTTTTTGCTTACACTTTATGAGGTGGCCTTTTCCAAATAAACCCATTTGTGCATAGCACAAAGTGTGCACTGTACAAACATCTGTGGGAAAAATGGCCTTTTAAGAAAGCCTTGCTATTTATTCAAACAGACCACCTTAAGAGTAAAATCTAGTAAGTAGGACATATATTCAATAAAACAGCTTTAAAAATAGCTTTGAAGAAAAATCAAACCACATAAATACTATTTACCAAAGCAAATCTTTATGGACCCCTAGATATTATTTAAGTCACCTCTGACTTTTTCTATCGGCCATACCACTGGAATATAGCACAAGCATTTTGATGCAGAACATTCTATTTCTTATAATTTTTCATTCTCAGAAAAATCCAGCAAAATGGTATACATGAAAGATAAAAAATAATAATGTCTCTCCAGACAGATTCTCATTAGGTCTGTCTTATTACTAGTTAATTTTCAGCAGAACTGCTCATTCCTGATGATATCACCCATCTAATAAATTTAAAATATGTACATTATAAATCAAAGTCTATCTAATTCAAAGCATGGCTCTAATAGATGGCTCGGCATAAATCTGAGTCAAGCTTTAGCTAAAACAAAATACAATTAATCTACCTAAATACTGATAGTGCATCAGTCATCTCACCTCCATCTCTCTTTTCCCATTCGCATCTTGAAGCAAAACAATTCTTGTTTTATTTTATTCTTATTTTATTTAGTTAGGAAAATATATTTCATTTTTTAAAATAAATGCTTTATGATACTGACTTACAGTAAGACAGGGTAAAAATAAATAAATTTTGCAGAAATGCCAAGTCATCATTTCAGGTATGGTTTTCAAATTTTTTCATCTTGATTTCTATTAAAAGGGTTACTAACAAAAATTAACACCAATGAATCAGATATCACCTTTCATTTCTTTTGCCCTGGTTTCTACAGGACAATGAACAAATGGCAAAAAGTGAAGTGAGAATATGGCGGAGAAGAACCAGAGAGGGGGCCATAATACACCTCACAAAATAAAAGGCAGCTTACATAAACAAGAAACTAATGACCTGTTTTAGTACTTGGATATTTTCCAAATATATCATAACACAATGATGACTGCTTGCTTCTCAAAGAAGCAAATAACAGACGTGCCTACTAGATAGAATTTTGCCTTTTCATGTACTATAATGATTGCTTAACAGTTGACACTACTGAATAATTTCTGGAAAAGTTCAAGATAAACCTCACTGTGCCTCTAGATAAACATCAAGGTGATTACCATGGCTTTCTGAGTGGTTACCCTGGGATTTCTAAAACACTCTATCAGCTTTGTCTGAGGTGTGAGTTTTTATTTAAAATACAATTTTACAAGGGAAATATATCAGACATAATAAATACAGTTACAGTCAAACTAATAAAATCTTTTAACATGTTAGGCAATAATATTTTATTATATTAAGTGCCTATGTAGCAAAGTCTGGTTTTCAATAATGATGAATATAGTTATAAACTGATATTAAAGAGTTTACAAAGTGTCTCAGAAAAATAACATTGAAACGTAATGCCAGTGTAGAAAACAATAAAGAAAAAAATGTAATGCCAGAGTAGACAATTCATTCTCTAAAATTCCTTCCCAGTTTAAAAAAATGTTAAATACTCCAAAGCTATTATAACATAGGAAGTCCAATGAACATTTATTAAGCATCTGCCAGGGTCTTTGCATCTGTTATTTGATTTAATCCTCACACCACCCTATGATGTAGGTATTGTTATTTCCATTTAATAAATGGCAAAATTTCCTCTTGGAAGAAGGTTTAACTTATCCAAAATCTCATAATTAATAAAGTGGTAAAACTGGGGTTCACAACCAGGCCTCTATTTAATAAAGCAAACAAACAACTTTATTTTCTATAATGCAGTACTGTAGCAAGCTGAGAATTCTTTTCCATGGTTTACAGTTTGGATATAGGCGTGGAGTGCTCTGCCTTAGAAAAAAATATGGGAAGACTGTATGATCAATCTCTTTTTTTTTTTAAGTTAGATCAACAAAGAGAGTATCTTTCTGGGACTTTATCACAGTTCAACTGTTGGGCTATAATTGAAGCCTCTTCAAGAAGTACTCCAGTAGAGAGGTTACTCATTTTGAATGGAATCGCTTTCCAATACCAGAGATATGACTGCTAGAAAATTAAAAGGGTTGCATTTTAAATGTTATCTAACACAAATACTGCTCTTACTTAATTGTGGCTTTTGGACATTTTTAAATGAATGTTTTAGGCAATTTAACCATTCATTGTAAGTCATGATATGTGTTTTATTTTGCATTAGAACCATCCAATTACTCTTACTCTGTTACCTCAAAATCAGATATTTAATGAGCATCATTCTACATAAACTGAAATGTACTTTAATATAATTCATCACCCATCTCAACAGCTGTACTTGTCATGTCGCTCTATCAATCCGACTCCAGAAATATTTATCGTAGTAAACAGAATACTAGAATGAAACAATTTTGACAAGTAAACTGAATGCACATCATATTTTGTTAACTGAAATACTTAGTAAAAAAAATGATGAATCTTTATCTCTCATACTGCATTTCTTTAAACACCTTAACATGTAAATTCAGTTACTCAGAGGCAGTGTTTCTTTTTACCTAACCACCATGACTCGTTATAAAACCTTATTTGTGGCTTATACTATGGAAATATTCAGAACAGAAAATTAGATCACCTGCTCAGAAAAGGTAGTAAGTTCTATATTCAATATAGTACCAAACTGTTTTTGGAAAACCTAAATCCCTGCGATGGTATCCTGACAAAAGACTTTTCCAGCTTAGAAATTCAATCTTAATTATTTAATTCATGACAACAGAACAGCTTGAATACTGAGAAAAGATTCCCAGACCCTTCCTCAAAATAAGCCTTCCTTTCCTTAGAACAAGCTCTCTGAAGATGCAACAATAGAGTATCTGGCTCTTTTTTTAGTCAAGCTTGTACCTGTAAAATAAACTTTTACTGAATTGTACAAAAAACACTAACAATACCAGCCAGAAAAACTTCTCTGATAAAGCACTGTGTAATGAGCCCCAAAATGACACTTTTGGAAATTTTCATTTAGAACTATTTTCACCCATCAAAGATTTAAGGACTTACTTATGATTCAGGCACTGTACTAGTAACATGGAGCACTGAAAACCATTTTAAAGAAATTGAAATCCCTGTACTGCAGCTTTAAATCCAGGAATATTTAATTGTATTAAGGCCAAAAGCACCTGCAACCAACATGCTCTTACTGAGCTTGTATTAGAAGGGTCAATTATGCAACACTTGTCAGGACAGAATTTGAATCTATCATCAAAATAAATTAGTATATATTATCAATACTGTAAAAGCTATTTGAGTAAAGACTGTGATGCAAAGTCTATTATCTGTAAAAAGTTAATAGTCTACTTTAGACACTAGATAAAAAGACCTTCTCAATCTCCAATGCCACTCTCTCTAAATTAAGAAATGGCCCAATTCATTACGAATGTGGCCTAAAAACAGGGGCACATTCTGCTCCTTTCACTGAAAACCACCCCCAGCAAAGAAGGCCTAAGAAGTCTCATTTAAGCAGTGGGTATTCCCTGTTCCATAGCTTTGTTCTTAACATTAGAATTACATGGGCACCATCCCAAGCAATTAAATGATAATCTCTGGAGAATGGGAGCCAGGCCTCAGAAGATTCTACTGGCAGCAGGGACTGAGAACCATTGATCTCTTTCTCATTTCTGAGCAGTGACATTATATAGATCAGGGAAATACTGTACTGAATTTATCACCATTTCTGTATTCTTTATAATTAGTTCAACATTTAAATGCTATTTTTTTTGCCTTTTACTAGATAATGATGGGCTCTTATAGGAGGGTAGCTTTCACAATATACCTAGATCTGACAGGCTACTTGCATCCCTACACAGCATAATAACCCAGTTCCCTCCCCAATATTAGTAACAGTTCCTCCAAGCCTATTGGGCTAAAAGCACTGGTCTGTCTATCAGAATTCAGTGCCTGGTTCAGTGAATTCTCAGGCAGCAAAGGTATTCTACAATCTGTGCACCGTGGGCTCTTCTGTTTCCACCATCAATGTCTACTATCCATCACACCTCCTGTACCTTCTACTGATAGCTACCACTATCATCTCTACTACTTGCCTTCCTCCATTTCTCCACTTATATTTAGTTGCTGGTTTCTTGACAGTTTCTTCTACTTCTTATCTAAAATATTCCTAGCCAGAGTTCCCATTCCATTCATTTGTCACAGTGGACATAATCTTCACTATAGGTCCTGCTTCTCCCATTAAGCTTGCCTCTTCCTCCACTAATCTTTGAATTCCAGGTTTAGACATGTGGCTCTACATTTAAGAACTAGAAGTTTAAATACTGTGCAGCTGAAATTTCATAAAGCTCCAATTTTGCAATTTTATGTTCCCCAAAGTTGTTTCAGGTTGATGGTTTAAAAATCGAAACATAGTGTTCCATAAAAACAACATTGTAAGTGGTGGTTGTAATCCCAAAATTATTTATAAAAATTTATTTTGTCTAAAATGAACTGAAATGATGTATTATGAATTAGCAAGGAAGAATGTCAAGAATTGCGGCCTTGGGATCTGGACACAGTCCCTTACCAATGGTGCAACCTAAGGTACCTGAAACACATCATTTCACTTTTCAGACTCAACATCCCCAATCTACATAATGGGAATAATCATATCTATTGTAATGATAAAATACAGTGAAGTAACTGAGAAATGCTCTGAAAACTCTGGCCTATGAAGTAATTTATCATCAAGATATTATCCTCAAATACAGTAATCTGATAATAGGGGTGCACAATGGACATTAGTTCATATTGTTATAATTCAAGTTATATTAGAATGGAAAGCTTTTACTTAAAATTATTTCTAAATGTTTCCATGTTCAAATCCTTCCACCACCACTGTACTGTCCCTTATCTGTTCAAGAAATGTTATTTTTTAGAATTTGTTATTCTGATTCTTACAGCATTAGATCAACTTTTATAGCATGCGATAGCAAGAGCTTCTAGTGTGAGACTCTTTTTCAAAGACCCCCTAGAAATGGTCCTTCTTCAAGAAATCTGTATTCCTTAAGACTTTTACAATAAATAAAACTAAACAGAACAGAAAGATTTAGTGAAGGATGTCTTTTGTATGCATCCAGCTTTTCGATAGCTTCATCTTTTCTACAATTTGCACAAAGTATTATAATCACGTTTTCTAATAATAAATACTTCAACAGTGTTTTTCCCTCTTTTGGTTTTATACTTCCTAAATTCATTGCTACTGAAGTTAAAAGACAATCACTCCCAAACCCAGCTAATGCCTTCTAGGTCCTTCATACTTTCTTGGCCCTTTGGCCAGCCTCCATTCCTTTTGCTACATTCTTCCCTCCTTAAATGTTGCCAAATGATGATGTAAATAAGACCAGCTGCTTATGAATCATCACTTCTATATCCAACTTCTCTAACTCCCAATGTGAACCTCGATATACTCTATAAACCCTTAACAGTCCTTGGAATTTTTCAGTGTCTTTTTGAACATGGTATGTGGACTTTCAGTGATTTTTCTCACTCTGCCGGGCTTATTATTGTAAGGTTTTGATCACATACTAGTATTTCTGTTGTTCCATTCCAACATGACAGTCCTCCTGGTAACCCAAGACTTTTTTCTCTAAACCTGCTACTGTCTGTTTTCTAAAAGGATACAATTTCCATGTGTTTAAAATTTTAAAAGTGGAGAAGTAACACAAAAGTTAAGTTTATAGGCATTTGGTATACTGAATGAAGTAACTGCTGATTTTGCAATGGTTTCTTGGATATGACACCAAAGAGAGGCAACGAGAGAGAAAAAAACAAATAACTAAAACTTCATCAAAATTAAAAACTTTTGTGCAAATGATAATATCAAAAAAGTGAAAAGGCAAATGATTAGATGAAAGAAGATATCTGCAAATCATTTATCTGATAAGGAATTGAGATGCAGAATACATGAAGAACTCCTACACTTAACAAAATAATCCAATTAAAAAGTGGGCAAAGAACTTGAGCAGACAAATAGCCAATAAAAACATAAAGAGATGCATAACAACACTGATCATTAGTGACATGCTAACGTTTTACACACACATGCACACATATCAATTTTCTGACACCATCAAGTTTGCAATTATCAAAAGAAGCATATTCTGTTGAAGACATGAATCGGCCAATTCTGATACAAATTGCTATATGTCATTAATTTCTAAAGATAGCATTTTCTGCTTTGATTTTATTTTTAAATCAAGAGTTCTTAAATTTCCAAACAGATTTTGTTATTATTTTTACTCCATTATGTTTAAGATTATGAAAAATATAAAATTATATTCACTTAATTGTAATTTTGATTAGCCTTTTTAAAAACTGTATTCTAGAGTTTCAGTATAAACATAATTTAGATTTCCTTTGGTTAAGTTCTAATTCTGTAGTATTCAGAAAATATAAATATGATTGGAATTTAATATTCTTCTCTGTAGTCTAATATATGACCAGGTTTTATAAATGCTCCTTGTGTATTTAAAAAAAACAGTTCACTTAGTTAAATGAGAAAATTATTATGCCCTGGCCGGTTTGGCTCAGCGGTCAGAGCGTCGGCCTGCGGTCCAGAGAGACCTGGGTTCGGTTCCTGCTAAGGGCATGTACTTCGGTTGCAGTTTGTCCCCGGCCCTGGTTGGTCGTGCAGGTGGCAGCCACTCGATGTGTCACCTTCGCATCGATGTTTCTCTCTCTCTCTCTTCCTCTCTCTCCCTCCCACTCTATCTGAACAAAAAATGAAAAAGTGTCCTCGAGTGAGGATAAAAAAAAAAAATTATTATAATGTTTATTTCATTCAAATTGCCCACAGCCTTTTTTTTAACCCACAGCTTTTTAAATCTTTTATCTTGTTGAATCAGTAAAAAGTTCTCTCTGTATGTATGTATATTTTTAAAATATGTTTTTATTGATTTTTTTTAGAGAGAGAGGAAGGGAAAGAGAGAGAAACATCAATGTGAAAGAAACATCAACTGGCTGCCTCCTGCACATTCCCTACTGGGATCAAGCCCGCAATCCAAGCATGTGCCGACCGGGAATCGAACGGGCGACCTTTTGGTACATGGGATGACACTCAACCAATTGAGCCAAACCGGCCAGGCCACAGCATATATTTCTAAAGTATGATAATTATGATTTTCAAATCATTAACCTCAATTATTTTAATTTTTGTTGAATATGTACAAAATTCCATTTTCACATACATATTCTTGTGCTAATTTATAAAAAAAATTTACTATTACTGTCATTTATCTCTGTCAGGGGTTAGCAAACTATTGCCCTTGGCACGTGTTCTTGTAAGGCCAGCTAAGAAAGGTTTTTACATATTGAAATAGTTAAATAAAAAAGAATATGCAGCCCGGCCGGTGTGGTTCAATGGTTTGAGCATCAACCCATGCACCAAGAGGTCGCCGGTTAGATTCTGGGTCAGGGTACATGCCCAGGTTTGTGGGCCAAATCCCCAGTGGGGGGCATGCAGGAGGCAGCCAATCGATGTTCTCTCTCATTGATGTTTCCATCTCTGTCTCCCTCTCCCTTTCTCTCTCTCTAAAATCAATAAGGAAAAAAAAAAAATTTAAAGAAGAATATGCAAAATACCATCTGGCCCATAAAACCCAAAATATTTATTACTTGGTCATTACAGTTTGCTGATCTATGTCAGGGGTTGGCAAAGTTTTGTTCTGTAAATGTCGAGATAATATAATATTTTAGGTTTACAGACCATACAATCTCTAGCAACTATTCAACTCTTTGGTTGTAGCATAAAAGCAAGATGCATAAATAAATTAGTATGGCTATGTTCCAGTAAAACTTTATTTACCAAAAAGAAGAGAGGGGCTGATTTGGCCCTTGGGTCATAGTTTGCCAACACTGATCTATATGATTACTTATTGATCTGTCCATTTCACTGAGATGTCAATTTTGCACACTGTTTATCAACTAGTCAATTTCAATTTCTTTTATATTATATATATATATATATATATATATATATATATATATATTCTAAACCAATTATTAAGTAAATAAGAGTTTATGGTGTTACATTTTCCCGAAATTAAATCTCTATATTGTAGAAATCACCACTCTCCCATATAGATTTTTGCCTTGAATTCTATGTTGAATTTTCTAAAAGTTGCTTATACCTGCTTTATTTTTATTAGCATTTTCCTGTTAATGTTTCCATGCTCTTGTTTTCAATCTTTCTGTGTCATGTCTAAATGTATATATCTAGATTTTATTTTTTTAATGGTCTTTTTTTTTTTTTTTAGAGAGAGAGGGAGAGAGAGAGAGAAACATTGATGAGAGAGAAACATCAATCAGCTGCCTCCTGCATGCCCTCCACTGGGGACCAAGCCTGCAACCAAGGCTGACCGGAAATTGAACCAGGATCTCTCTGTCCATGGACCATGGCTCAACCCACTGAGCCATACCAGCTGCACATATATCTAGATTTTAGTTTTTGACAAATTTAAGTCATATTTAATAGGGGAATTTAACTTCATTATTATTACACTTACCAACATGTTCCACAGCCCTACTATTTTATTAGGGGGACCGGAAAGTAATGTCAATTTTTTTTACATGAAATTCAAACAGATAAATTTTTAACACGTTCTTAATCAATGATGTAATCACCCTCGTTATCAACAACCTTTTGCCATCTAGTGTGCAAATTTACAATGCCAGATCGATAAAAATCAATTGATTTTTGAGCAAAATATCTGGAGATGGCATTTTGGACATCATCCAAATTTTCAAAATTTTTGCCACTTAGAAAATGTCGTAGCGATCGGAATAAATGGAAATCCGATGGCGCAATATCAGGCGAGTATGGTGGGTGAGGAAATACCTCCCACCCCAAATCATTAATTTTTTCCAGGGTTCATCTTGCGCAGTACGGTCTTGCATTATTGTGTTGCAGAATAACACCTTTTCTGGTGACAATCGCTGGGCACTTTTCAATTAAAGATTGATTTACTCGATCCAATTGTTCACAGTAAAGGTCTGCATTCAGTTTGTCCAGGTTTCAGCACTTCAAAATCAACGACCCCGCGAATACTCCACTAGACACACAAAAGTGCCTTTTTGGGGTGTAAACCTGGCTTAGCTGTACTTCGTGGTGATTCCTTTAGAGAGAGCCACTGCCTTTTGCATTGTGGATTATCATAGAGGACCCATTTTTCATCTCCAGTGATCAAGCGATCAAAAAACGCTTTTGTATTGTGCCCCCGAAGCAGTAAGTTGCATGTGGTGGACCGGTTAGCTTTGTTTTCTTCGGACAGATTATGCGGGACCCAAACACCTGCTCTGCTTACTTTACCAATCTGCTGCAAATGTTCTTGGATGGTCGACCAAGGTTAGTTAAGAGTGTCTGACAGTTCCTCGATTGTCTGACACGGATTTGCTTCCACTTCCGCCCTTAAAATGTCATTACTTTAACGACATTACTTTCCAGTCCCCCTAATATTACGTTTACTTTTATGATCCCTTTTTCTGGCTGTTATTACATTCTTAGGGGTCTACTGATCTCATCTTAAACCTTTATTTTCAAGGAAATTATACATCTTTTTACCACTGTTTGTGCCAGTAACTTACCTACTGTGTTTCAGTTCTAACCCACCCTGTAAGTAGGAGGGTGTTTTCACCTATCAGTATGGCTCCAGACACCATTTACATTCTGATTCCCCAGCCTTTTAAAGTCATTTAGAGATTCCAGGAGCAGAACGGTATGCAGACTTGATATTCAAAGTACTAGCCTCACCCCTCACTTTCTTCTCTCACCTGAGTTTCTGATGTTCAAGGACCAATCTGCAGTAACTTCCTTCTCAGAAGTCTGAGCAACAGTCCTAAAGGACCCTTCCTCCAACCTACTATATTCTGGCAACATTCCCTTAGCTGGTTCCTACCATTATTAATCTCTGGATTACCTCAGCATCCCCTTGATAATCAATCAACTAGTATAACAAATTCATGCAGTTAATCCCCTCTATTTGAAATACTTGGTATGGTTCCTTTTTTCCCTGATAAAGCTTTAACAGCTACACTGCTAAATTAATTAGGTTGTCATGCAGTCAGCTGTAATATAAAGAAAGGTCAAAATTTTAGAATTAAACAATAAAAGAAGTCGGGAAATTTTAATGGAGATCAAGAGTAATAAGATTTGAAATAATAAACAGAGTCTTGAATAATACAGTATAGTACCTAAAAATGGAGCATCAATGATAGGTAACTGAAAAGGAGATTTATTTTGCCTTGTAACAAAATATTGGCAACATAATTTATTTCTTCTACATGTCACCTAGTTAGTAGCTATGAAACAAAATACTAGGCAGACAGAAAAGCCATCATTTGAGAAAGAGAGAATTCAAATACCTTGAGAGTTTATCATTCCTCACAGAGAAAAAGAAGAAAAAAAAAAGGTCCATTAATGGATGAAGCGTTTAGGATCAGATTTAGCTGTTCTTGTTACCTAATTACCATCAGCAAGACTGGAAAGCTGAGAAAAAGGAACAGTAAATAAACATATGCATTGAGGGAAAAAAGACTGTTTAGTAAGTGTAACACTTTATTTTCCTACCAGTCATTCTATGTATCAATCTATAATAGTCATTGTTTATAGTTAGTGGATTCTATTTGCTTTAAATGATTCTACTTGCTTTAAATCCTTCACTATTCATTGACAGAATTTATTATCACCACAAAGCTTCATGATGTCTGTATAGAGTGCTTTTCATTGAGTGTTGAGTCACAGAAATTCACAATTCTTAGCTCTATTAAGATGCTAGTTTTTGTATATTATACTTTATAGTTAGCAAAATACTTCAAGTAAACTTTCTCACCTGATTTCTGATAAAACAAATAGTCCTATATTAAGCTTGTCATCTCCCTTCTTCCACGTCCCTGCAAACTGAACACCCTCACCCAAAATAAGCCCATATGGATAAGCACATATACCCGTCCACCTCAATAACACAGAGTAATATTCCACATGTTTATGGTACTTTTCCCCCTCTAATGACCTTTCTCCCATAGTCCTACTTGCCCATTTCCCCAGAACTCTCTGAATCATATAAATGGTGCTATGAATGAGGTGTGCCTCCTGCCCAGCCCCCGTATCACATGTTGAAGCCCTAATTCCCAATGTGATGGTATTTGGACATGCGGCCCTCATGGTGGGATTAGTGCCTTTATAAAACATAGCAGAGAGTTTGCTTGTCTATCTCTGCCACGTGAGGACATAGCAAGAAGGCAAACTTCTACAACTAAGAAAGCCCTTGCCAGACACCAAATCAGCTGGCATTTTGATCTTTGATTCCCACCATCCAGAAATGAAAAAAATAAATGTCTCTGTTTTTTAAGCCACCCAGTCTATGGTACTTTGTTATAACAGCCCAAGCAGATTAAGACAGATGGACTATAAATTTCTGCAGGAAATATCATAAGCACTTTGAATTAAATAGTCCAACTGCTCCATTTCCTGACTCTCCTTAATACGTACCTGTTCTATCTCCCATCCCAAAATGTAATGGCACATGCTAATTTCTGTAGCTGAATTGAACTTGCAATTTTTATAACCATAAAAATCTAAAATATTTGAAAGTCACAGCTAAATAAAAAATAGACTGGTGGCACCAAAGTGAGTTTCTCTTCTATGGGAAATTGTTGAAGTGTGAATTTCAAAAAGATACAAACTTGCAAGGGAAACTCTGGGAGAGGTTTTGCACTATCAATTAAAACAGGTACAAGTAGTAGCCAGATAAATCAAGAAGAGCCTCCAGGATATGTCCAGAGGAAACAAACAACTCCTTAAATGTAAAAAATCCTGAAACTACCCCCCACCACCCACACACAGAATTGAAACGAAAATGAACATCATCAACAAAAAACTGAGCCTACATCAGACAACAAAAGAACTATTTGTGAAATCACAATCAGTTCTTACTGATTGGTTCTTACAAAATGTGCTGCCTTTCTAAAACAGTGTTGAATTAATATAGAATTCATTTTTAAAACATTCACTCTTTATACTTAGATTATTTCAAAACAGGAGTTCTAGTCTTACAGATTTGCCAAACATAATCTAAAACTTGGGATACATGGTGAGGAAAGTCTGAATAAGAATTACACTTAGCCCCGCCGGTGTGGTTTAGTGGCTGAGCATCGACCCATGCACCAAGAGGTTGCCAGTTCAATTCCCAGTCAGAGCACATGCCCAGGTTGTGGGACTGATCCCCAGTGGGGGGCATGCAGGAGGAGGCCAATCGATGTTCTCTCTCATCGATGTTTCTATCTCTCTCTCCCTCTCCCTTCCTCTCTCTATAAAATCAATAAAGAAAAAAAAGAAAAAAAGAATTACACTTAATTAGCCTTCTTTTTTTGTTGTTAATCCTCACTCAAAGATATTTTTCCGTTGATTTTTTACGTGGATGGGGGGAAGGAGGGAGAGAAACATCAATGTCAGAGAGACACATAGATTGGATGACTCCCAAATGGCCCCAAATAGGGGCTGGGGATGGAACCTGCAACCCATGTACATTCCCTTGACTGGGAATTGAACCGGCTACCCTTCAGTCCACAGGCTGACGTTCTAACCACTGAGCCAAAATCGGCCAGGGCTTAACTAGCATTCTTGCAGCAACACTTAAAATCTAATCACAGCCTGGCCGGTTTGGCTCAGCAGTAGAGCGTCAGCCCAAGGACAAATGAGTCACGGGTTTGATTCTGGCCAAGGGCACGTACGTTGGTTTCGGCTCATCCCTGGTCCTGGTCGGGTTAGGCGGGAGGCATCCACTCGATGTGTCTCATACTGATGTTTCCCTTTCTCTCCTTATCTCGCCCTCTCTCTCCCTCCCACTCTATCTGAAGATAAATAGAAAAATATCCTAGGGTGAGGATTTAAAAAAAAAATCTAATAACAGAAATTTTGAAAGGTCACTGAGGTTTTTTTCCTAGCTACATGTAATGCAAAGAAAAGCATAATAAAACAAGCAAATAAAAATCACTTTAGGCATATTTCATGGTAAGTTGTAAGACTTCATAAAACATGAAATTCACTGAATAGGAAAACAACTAGTGAAGTCCTACTTTATAAACATGGTTGCAACTGTTGTTGTTAATAAAACAAAACTATGACAAAAGAGCTCAAATTCTCTAATCAAATATGAGCACATTAAAATAAATCTCAACAATTAGAGAAAAGGGCTTACCAAGATTGTTTAGCATATTCAGATGAAACCACACACATAAATGATCTGAATATTTGTTAGGCCTTTGTAACTTACTTTCATACTAATGACATTTATAAAGGCATACTAACTTGTAAAATGTTTAATGACAACATTTGTTAAAGAAATTTTCAACAAGGTGTACTTTTTTTTTTTTTAATCCTCACCCAAGGATATTTTTTCAAGTATCTTCAGAAAGAGTGGGAAGGGGGGAGGGGAGGGGAGAGAGAGAGAGAGAGAGAGAGAGAGAGAGAGAGAGAGAGAGAGAGAGAGAGAGAGAGAGAGAGAGAAACATCAATGTGAGAGAACACATCGATTGGCTGCCTCCCACACGACCCCGACCAGGGCCAGGGAAAAACCCCTCAACTGAAGTACGTGCTCTTGGCCGGAATCAAACCCAAGACTCTTTGGTCTGCGGGCTGATGCTCTAATTGCTGAGCCAAACCAGCCAGGGCAAGGTGTACATTTTTTAAAAATATGTTTGTATTGCCCTGGCCGGTTTGGCTCAGTGGTTAGAGCGTTGGCCTGCGGTACAGAGAGACCCGGGTTCGGTTTCCGCTAGGGGCATGTACCTCGGTTGCGGTTTGTCCCCGGCCCTGGTTGGTCGTGCGGGTGGCAGCCGCTCGATGTGTCCCTTTCACGTCGATGTTTCTCTCTCTCTCTTCCTCTCTCTCCCTCCCACTCTATCTGAACAAAAAATGAAAAAATGTCCTCAGGTAAGGATAAAAAAATATATATATATGTTTGTATTGATTTTTTAGAGAGAGAGAGAGAGAGAAAGGGAGAGAGAGATAGAAACATCGATGTGAGAAACATTGATCGGCTGCCTCCTGCACGCCCCCTACTGGGTATTGAGCCCGCAACCAGGCATGTGACCTGACTGGGAATCGAACCAAGATCTCTCAGTCTATGGGTCAACACTCAATCCACTGAGTCATACCGGCTGGGCTGTACATTTTTAAGTAAACAGGCATATTATCAACTGAAAAATGAAATGAAACAAGAGGATTTGGCACCAATGAGGCCAACTCAGTGCAGTCAGTACTACGGGTTTCCAAGCCGACGTCAAGTCCTCATGTGCCATGAACGCAACTGCCAAACACCACTCACACCTCAAGACTACCTGAGTCAGCCACAATGTATTCCATGGAGAAGGGTTGTATAAAAATTATCAATTATACTTTGCGTTCTTTTTGGAAAGAAAAGTAAACACTCATCTATTTCAAAAATAAAATGTGAAAAAAACTTTCAAAACTTCCTCTACTTTATCCTAGTTAGCAAGGCTGATGGTCAAGAGCTGTCAAACACATTATTTATTTTCTTTATGAAGGGTGAAAATATTTTTTAAACCACAAAAAAAGTGTAAAAACTTGTATTCAGTAAATAAAATCACTATCTTAATAGTAAAGAAAAGTAAGTTTGCAAAGCCTGAAACAATCAATCAACAATAGTGAAGTAACACTGAGAATTTTTCCTTAGTAAAAACAAGACTGTCAAAAGGAAAATAAAGTCTGGAGGTTGGATAAAGCGAAAAGATAATAGGAACCATGAGTCATTTGAAACTCATCCTTTACTAATAATGAAAAGTATATGCCTGGCCGGTGTGGCTCAGTGGTTGAGCACCATCCCATGAACTGAGAGGTCACTGGTTTGATTCCCAGTCAGGGCACATGCCCGGTTGAGGGCTCCATCCCCAGTGGGGGGTGTGCAGCAGGCAATCAATCAATTTTTGTGCTCCCACCTTGATGTTTCTATCTCTCTCTCCCTAAAAAAATCAATAAAAACATATTTTTTAAAAAAATAATAAAAAGTATAGTGTTAAATATCATAATCTATCACTATTCCTCAGTGAATAAGTCCTTTGTTTAGTATTTCCACAGACAATAAAGACTCTAACCTATGGATCATCACCATCTCAGCCTACTTTATAACATGACTGAGTTGATTTCTCAGAAAAAAAGAAGAATCAAATAACATTTCCAGGAACAGTAGGCAGAAAACATGTATCACTACACTTTGGCATTATTCTGAGCATGTCTTCTCACTGACTACTGTGAGAGCACAGCTTAGAAGTACTGACAGTGACACCAAGAAAAAATAGAAAAGTGTCAACAATTGAGCAGTAAGGAGGAAATATTTTTATCTTGCTTAATTTAAGTAATTTAAGCTAAGTAAAATGACAAACTTCTGATATTTTTTTAAAGATACAAAATGAAAGAGAATGCAAAGTTTGCCTAATTTTAAATCTAAAGTAGATTCTAAAACCCATGTAGATCTTGAAGGGACTTCAGATCTCATCTCATACAAGCCTGTTATTTACAAGAGGAAAAGTGATCAATAATAGGAACTCCCACTAGGTCAAACTCTGAAAATAGTACTGCCCTATCCAGTATGGTCTAAATCTCAGCTAGAGGTGGGGGAGGAAGGGTCCCTCTTAGTTAACACTAACTACTATGGTGGAAAAAAAAAAAAAAAAAAGAGGCACAAGGTTTGGTAGGCCTTTTTTGAGTTTTGGAGGCAACATACACTACATTTAAGTGTGTTAATTCTCCACTTACCTAAGGAGTCATCTGGGAGGTTTCCAACTTTGACTGAGAAACTGAACAAAGGAGGCTATGCAACAAGTTTAGGTTGCAAAGCAAGCTGCTCTATCACATGGGAACTATGATCCAGCAGACCCAAGGTTATGTGAAGTCTCTGTGGCAGACAGATGCTGTAAGGAGCCTCAGTCATTGTGCACTGCAGCAGCTTTCTTTGGTAAAGGACACGGGTACTAAAGAAGCCAGCTTTCCCCAATACTCCATAGGGCAAATTTCCAGCTAATGCCAAAGGAAGGATTTCTACCATGTTCTACTGGTATAGTGCTACAGTGACTTCTCTACCATTAAGTGAGCCACAGCTGTGTACTCTCCAAAATCAGCCCTGGAGAAGGCAGCTCTTCCATGGGTATTCTATCTCAGCCCCAGGAGAAGCAGCTGCTCCTTATAGTTCCTGTTTATATTCTTTAGAGTTCTCTTTTTGTACTGGCGGATCCCTCATTACTCCAATTCCCTGTTATACTTAATAATACTTTGTAATAAATTTTCCCAATTCAAACTAATATATAGTTTTTCTCTCTTCATTATAGTTCAACCAATATATCTTATTAACAACTTGGGTAGTTCTGTTCAGTGCCATGAAAACAAACACAAGAATCTCATTTTAAACAATTAAGAGTTCATTTTGACATGCTTTACTTTTAAAATTCAAAATGAAATAGGAATGATCTGGACCAAGTTTAAGCACAGTACTAAGTCCTAATTAATTTATACATATATATTGTTGTTGTTAATCCTCACCCAAGGATATTTTTCCATTGATTTTTAGAGAGAGTGGAAGGGAGAAGGAGAGAGGGGAAGAGAGGGAGAAAAAGAGAGAAGACACATAGAGAGACATAGAGAGAGAGAGAGAGAGAGAGAGAGAGACAGAGACAGAGAGAGAGAGAGAGAGACATCAGTTGTAGCCTCCAGACAGGGCATGGGATGAAACCTGCAACCCAGGTACATGCCCTTAAGAATCGAACCCTCGACCCTTCGGTCCGCAGGCCGACGCTTTAACTACTGAGAAAAACTGGCCAGGGCAAATGTATATATTTCTTATTAGGACTACTTCAATAATGGTTTGGCAAGCTGTACATTCCTTCGCCAAACATTCTATAGTCTAAACTAGCATTAATCAGTCCCTAACTTATAATCACCAGCTTTCAGCATTATTTTTAATAAGTAATTACTTATCTCTTTTATTATTCAAGCTTTAAAAGGCCTAAAATATGGAAGCCAAAGTTGAAACTAATTTTATAAAATTAACTTTCATTACTAAAAAGAGCAGTTCTTGCATATAAATACTAACAATCTCAAATAACATCTGTCAAGGTTATTGGCTTGACTTTCTACACATTTATTCCAGTAAGAGACTTTGTAACTCTGGCCAGCTCTTAACCACAAAGAAGCCCAAATAAACATGTGATGGTGAGTTGGTGCAAGCAAAACAGTATCTTGGGAAATGGCTTAAAAAGCAAGGAACCAATAGTGCTATCTATCTTCTTAAAACAGTGCTTTAATATATGCTGTACCTGTTCACTGGAAATACACTAAGGAGTTCATTATTCTTTTTTTCTTTATTGATGTTAGAGAGAGAGGAAGGGAGAGGGAGAGAGAGATAGAAACATCGATGAGATAGGACATCGATTGGCCGCCTCCTGCATGCCCCCCACTGGGGATTTGGCTCACAACCTGGGCATATGACGTGACCAAGAATCGAACCGGTGACCTCTTGGTGCATGGGTCAATGCTCAACCACTGAGCCACAACGGCCAGGCAGAGTTCATTATTCTTTAACAGTTCAACAGAATGTTAAGGCTAGCAAATTCCAATAATCTATTTACAAAATCAAAAACCAAAACAAACAAAAAAGCCCACTAAAATTACTCAAGAGGGAAAGACACCACACTTTTTACAAAACTAGAAAATAACCACCAATATTCCACCAAAAAGGAAGAGGGAAGACCACAGATTACGCACTGAAAAGCAAACAAATGCTTTGTGGTTTTTAATAAATTTTAGAATCACATTTTAATTTCTAAAACAACAAAAAGAAAGACTAAATATCACTGAGAGTTCATTTTGAAAGCCTCCATAAATGAAATGTATAAAATTGTTAGTAAACACCATTATGAGAGGTGTGTCTAAAAAAATACAAAAGACAACAAAAATTACTCTTTAAGTAATGTAAGTACTGCTTAAAAGTTTGCTTTAGAAAAACAAAAATGCTGCTTTTACATGGAAATTTTTTTTAATATAGTTTTTCTTACTTGAGAGAGTCCAGGGGACGATGCATGTCCCGGGGGCGTTGCTGCAAGATTTGGATGCCCCTTGTTTAATTCATGTGCTGCATAAGGGGAAGGGGTTGGGGGTCCCGGCTGTCTTGCTACCTGTGAGGAAATCAATTTTAGGAAGAGTATTACAATAGTAATTTAATCTTAATAAGTACAGCTAAACTGGAAAACTTTTTAAAAATTTAATTCTCTGCCTCACAATTTATACTAAAGTGCCAAGCTAACAAAAGGCTTACATTTTCAATACTGAAGCACTGTAATTCTTAGAAAAATAATAAACATGAATATTTCCAGCAATTTGATAGAAGATTCTTGGGAGCATAATAATCCAAAACCAAAACCCTTAAAGGAAAATATATGCTAACTAAAAGAATCCAGACCTGAAACTGCATAATGTACAATGCCATTTATATTAACATTTTGTAAAAGGAACAAAAAAAGAGATAAATGATTACAAGCGAATGAGGATAACTACAAAAAGATAAGGAGACTAAGGGGAGTGACATAACTTCTATATCTTGATTATAGTGGGGATTACATGTCTCTCTGTGTTTGTCAAATCTCTCAAAACTGTACACACACAAAATGTGAATTTTACTTAATGCAAATTATACTTCAATAGACCTGAACCCAAAAGAGAGAAAAGTTACTTATAGAGTATAATCTCATTTTTATTTTTAATTTTTTTTTCTTTATTGATTTGAGAGAGAGAGGGAGAAGGGAGAGAGAGATGGGACATCGATGAGAGAGAACATCGATTGGCCGCCTCCTGCATGCTCCCCACTGGGGATTTGGTCCACAACCTGGGCATGTGGCCTGACCGGGAATCGAACCACCGACCTCTTGGTTCACAGGTCAACGCTCAACCACTGAGCCACACCAGCTGGGCTCATTTTTGTTTTTAAAAAATACATGAATAGTCCGGCCGGTGTGGCTCAGTGGTTGAGCGTCGACCTATGCACCAAGAGGTTACCAGTTTAATTCCCGGTCAGGGCACATGTCCAGGTTGTGGGCCAAATCCCCAGTGGGGGGCATGCAGGAGGCGGCCAATCGATGTTCTCTCTCATCGGTGTTTCTCTCTCTCCTTCTCCCTTCCTCTCTCTCTAAAACCAATAAAGAAAAAAAAATTGTCCTGGCTGGTTTGGCTCACTAGTTAGAGCATCGGCCCATGGACCAGAGTCGCAGGTTCAGTTCTGGTCTAGGGCACATACCTCGGTTGCAATTTGCTCCCTGGTCTTGGTCAGGGTCATACAGGAGACAACCAATCAATGTGTCTCTCTCACATCAATGTTTCTCTCTCTCTCCCTTCTCCTCACACTCTGTCTGAAGACAAAATGGAAAAATATCCTCAGATTTAAAAAAAAGAAAAAAAAATTTTTTTTAAAGCAGTACATGTATAGCCATGGCCAGGTAGCTCAGTTGTCAGTTGGTTGGAGCATCCTCCCAATGTGCCAGAGTTGCAGGTTCAGCCCCCAGTCAGGGCATATACAAGAATCAACCAATGAATACACAAATAAGTGGAGCAAAATATCGATGTTTCTCTCCTACTTTCTAAAATCAATACACTTTTTAAAAATACATGTACATGCAGATATGTATGTTTCTATTATGTGAAACTGTACATATGTGTGCACATAATACACAGACCTATACAAATACCAGTATATATGTCATTAAAAAAGAGCTGTAAGGGGATAAAGATCTTAATAGAAATCAGTACGGGTGTTTCTTTTTTTCCTCATTTTTATTTTCTAATGTACTTCGATAGCCATGAACTTATACAACAGAAAAATAACTAGCATTTTATGTAAACAAAGTTACATTTTCCCAATTTTTGCTGGTAATAAACTGCCCATCAGCCTGTGATGATATGAGACCACTTCACTCAGGCCCTTTTCTAGAGTCGAGCAATCAATCCTAGCCAGTTCCTCTCTATCATAGTGTAACCCAGACTAGCACTGTCCTCCATGAATGGATGCCAATTCTGTAGTCATCTAAAATTAAAGAATCCATTCTCCACAGTGTGGGTGGGGTTCTTTAATTTCAGTGGGCCATGAACCCTTTTGCACTCTGGTGGAAACTACAGACCTATTCCTAGAATCATATCTTTTAATGCTTAAAATACACAGAATTATGACAAAAACCAACTATACTGAAATACTGTTGCCTACATTCGTAATTCAAAGAAACAATGACATTCAATGAGCTATTTTTTCCATCTAAGTTCTTAGAAAGTGGTCTCCATATGGCATTAGACTTGCCTAGAATTCAGTCAGTCAGTCAGAAGCTCTGAAGAAAATCTACTTCCTGATAACTTAACCTTAGAATACCTCATGTCTATCTAAAATAGACATAAAACACCTAAAGGCTCAATTGCCTGACACCAGTGCTGAAATAAAATGGACTGACAGAGAATTCACTACAGTCAAAAGCTTTACAGTCTAAAAAGAGACATGAATGATGCTAAAATGTAACCAAATTAAATTTCTTCCTTGCTTTTTAAATAACTTTATGATTTTCCCAAAAAACTTTGTTTCCAATTTTGAGTAAAAAAATGTTTATAAAGGCATAAGGTTTACAATGAAATGTTATAGCATTTACAAATCTCATCAGAAACTTTCCAAAGGATAAAAATTGGACTGCTATTTAAACATCTACTTGAGAAAACAACCAGAAATAGAGTTCTTACAAGTAAACTTTTCACCAACAAGGCTTTACAAATTTATATTCTTATTTCATGTTTTAGAATAAATTATTTTGATATTTCACTGAAGTAAACATCAAAATGGATACTTTTTTTTTATTACTTCCTCACCTGAGGATATTTTTCCATTGATTTTCAGATAGAGTGGAAGGGAGGGAGGGAGGAAGAGAGAGAAACATCGATGTGAGAGAGACTCATCAATTGGTTGCCTCCTGCACAAACCCACAGGGGCAGGGATCCAACCTGAAACCCAGGTATGTGCCCTTGACTGGGAATAAAACCCAAGCCCTTCAGTTCGCGTGCCAGCGCTCTAACCACTAAGCCAAACCAGCCAGGGCCACATTTTTAATATTACAAAAAGTTTGCAAAGTAAAATAAACTGAGGGCCACGAAGTTATATAAACCTATATAAAATCCAATTCATCCTGATAAAACAAGATTAAATGTACCTAGGACGATAAATCATAATATTGAAAAATGTTATAAAAAAAAAAAGCTATTTATTAAGAATAAATAGATATTAAAATATATTGTGCCCTGGCCAGGGTGGCTCAGTTGGTTAAAATGTTGACCCATGTACCAAGGGTCACAGGCTCAATTCTCAGTCAAGGCACATTCCCAGGTGGCAGGTTTGATCCCCGGTCAGGGTATATATGGGAAGCAACTAATCAATATTTCTCTCACATTGATGTTTCTTTTCTCTCTCTCTCCCCTCTCCCTTCTTCTCTCCCTCTAAAATCAGTAAAAACATATCCTCGGGTGAGAATTAAAATAAATAAATAAATAAATAAAAATTAAAAAAAAAAATATATATATATATATATATATTGCTACATGCATGTCATTAATAACAAAAGCAAAATTTAAAAACTTCATCCCACTATTGGCAAGAATCTATAAAAACAGGACATAAATAAGATACCGTGAATGGGTTTACCATGCCTCCAGAACTAAAGAGCATACGTCACAACTGCCTTAAAACCTTACCTCAAAAATTATTCCATTTTGGGATACACTCTTAAAAAAAAATCTAACCTCAAAAATTAGGAACATATATATCCAGCAGCACTACACGTGATAGCAAGAAAGGTAGAAATAACAAATAATAGGAAAATAAAGTAACATAATTGGACTAAAGACAAAAAACATATAGATGTGGACCACTATCAATATAAATGAATACATAAAATAATGAGGAATAACAAAAGAAAAAATACACACTCTTCAGAACTGTAAAGAGATTCTATATAATGACAAAGACCAAAAGAATTACTTGAATTATTTCAGATAGAGATTATTGTTCATCTGGTTCCTTTTTCTCTGAAAACTGCTTGAGTGCACTTCCTAAGAGTAGTATTGTATCACCCCATAAAAACAAATGTTTCAGAGAAAGAGAAAAGGCATCTTGCCAAAGCCAAAAAAGTACTATGCTATTGCTCCATTAAAATTTTCCTTGTCCTGGCTGGGGAGCTCAGTAGCTTAGAGCATCATCCTAATACACCAAAGTTGCGGGTTCGATTCCCAGTCAGGGCACGTACAAGAAACAATGAGTGCATAAATAAATGGCACAACAAATCCATGTTTCTCTCTCTCTCTAAAATCAATATAAAAAATTTTTTTCTGAGAGCAAGTGCCAATGAAAAACATTCTCATAGCTGTTCTTAATGACTATGCCAAACTGCAGAAATCCTTGGGTATTTGTATATTCTGGTAGGGCACTCCCAAATAAATTTGGGGGTTCCTACTAAGAAAATAAAATCTGTATCAAAATAAGAGAACTAGAATCATGCTATTCTAAAAGTTAAATTCTTCCTAGAAACAAGCTGCTACATACAATAAATCTCTGACCTTTACTGTGCTCAAATTAATTCAAAAAGACCCCTATTATAAGTGTCACACTCCATTACTGAATATATGTTTTCTTTTAGTGTAATATAGAACTTAATATCTTTGCCAAGAGAGAAGGTGTATCATCTTCAATTAGAAATTATACAGAATATGCCCGGCTGGTGTGGCTCAGTGGATGGAGCATTGTCCCATACATCAAAAGGTCACTGGTTCGATTCCCGATCAGGGCACATGCCCAGGTTGCAGGCTCAATCCCCTCTGTGGGGTGTGCAGGAGGCAGCCAATCAATGTTTCTCTCTCATCAATATTTCTCTCTCCCCCTTCTCCCTTCCTATCTAAAAAAAAATAAATAAAAAATCAATGAAAATATTTTATAGCTCTGGCCAGTTTGGCTCAGTGGTAAGAGCGTCGGCCCACAGACCAATGAGTCTGCGGGTCAACGGCACATACATGGGTTACGGTTCACCGCTGGCCCTGGTTGGGATCGTGCTGGAGGTAACCAGTCAATGTGTCTCTCTCGCTTCTATGTTTCCCTCTCTCTCTCTCTCTCTCTCTCTCTCTCTCTCTCTCTCTCTCTCCACCAACCTCCTTCCCACTCTATCTGAAGATAAATGCAAAAATATCCCCAGGTGAGGATATAAATAAATAAATAAATAAATAAATAAATAAATAAATAAATAAATAAATAGTAATTTAAAAACAAATTTTTTTTAAAGAAAATAAATTATACAGAACGTAAGTAGCTAACACAACCCTATCCCAAGGAAATGGCACAAAGGCTAATGAAGTTGTTGGGGATAAAAACAAAAGTCACACAAAACTTTGAATAATTCTTTCAAAATATTCCTAAATTAATAATTACTTAATCTTCTAATCCCTAGCTAAAGTTTCTTCTCTGTGGCTAAGTTATTTTATTTCAGATCATACTGTTGTAATTTATGTCCTTTGAAGTTAGTGATAAGAAGTTTTCATATAAAGAAAAAATCATGTTTGACCATTATTTCAAAGATACTACTACCATCTCAATTACAGAGACAGAGAGCAGAGGTATAAAATAGCTTATTATAGCAACTTTTTAACCATCTCCAAAGCTGAAAGGATTTTTGTCTTTTATATAATATTAATTCTAAGCAAAATCAATCAACTATTCTTGAAGTGCAGAGTGTGTGTGTGTGTGTGTGTGTGTGTGTGTGCGCGTGCACGCGCGCATGTAAATGTTGTATTTAAGTGCAAAAAAAATATGCCCAAGAGACTTTTAATCTAATATAGGTATTATATTTTTGCATTGGCAACAATGTGGAGCTTCCAGAATTTTCATTCATTTCCTGGTGCAAATGTAAATTGGTACAACCACTTTGGGAAAGAATTTGGCATTAGCTAGTAACCTTAAAATAGGCATACCCTATGACCCAGCTTTTCCACATCTAGGTATAAATCTGTGAAAAATACAAAAATGTTCATAGTTCTATTATTCTTAGTAACTACAAATTGGAAATAACACACAGTCATTAACAGGAAAATGGATCAATAATATTTCCCTACACAAGAAATCAAGTGAAAAACTAGAAAGACACATCACAACCTGGATGGCTCTCATAAACAATACTGACTGAAAGATAACACAGAAGAATAAACATAGTATGATTTCTAAAAAAAGATAAAAAACAGGCAAAACTTGACTATATTAGTTCAGAAATGCATAAATGCACCAATGACACATTCAATAAGGCATTAATATCCAAAATATATAAAGAACATATAACAGCCCTGGCCGGTTTGGCTCAGCAGTTAGAGCGTCGGCCCGCGGACCAGAGAGTCCCAGGTTCAGTTCCCACTAAGGGCACGCACCTCGGCTGCAGTTTGTCCCTGGCCCTGGTTTGGGTCATGTGGGTAGCAACCACTCGATGAGTCTCTCTCACGTCAATGTTTCTCTCTCTCTCTCTTCCTCCCTCTCTCCCTCCTCCTCTGTCTGAAGATAAATGCAAAAATGTCCTCAGGTGAGGATAAAAAAAAATATATATATATTAAAAAGAAAAAAAAAGAACATACAATGTAACACCAATGAAAAATCAAAACAACGTGACTGAAAAATGGGCAAAGGACCTGAACAGAAATTATTCCAAAGAAGACATACAGATGGCCAATAGACATATGAAAAGATTCTCAACATTACTAATCATCAGGAAAATGCAAAGTAAAACCACAATGAGATATCACCTCATCTGTCTGAACAGCTATCATCAATAAATGAACAAACAACAAGTATTGGCCAGGATGTGGAGAAAAGGGAACCCTCGTGCACTCACTGTCGGTGAGATTCTCAGCCGGTGCAGCCACTGCAGAAAACAGTATGGAGGGTCATTAAAAAATTAAGACTAGAACTACCTTGACCCAACAATTCCACTTCTGGGTATTTATCTAAAGAAATCCAAAACACTAACTTGAAAAGATATATGTATGCCTATGTTCATTAAAGCGTTGTTTACGACAGACAAGATGTACTCAATCAAAGTACCCATCAATAGACAAGTAGATAAAGAAGATGTGGTACACATAGTCAATGAAATATTACTCAGTCATAAAAAGAATGAACCTGGCTAATTGTGACAACATGGATGGACCTAGAGGGTATTGTGCTAAGTGAAAAAAAGGCAGAGAAAGATAAATACCACATGATTCCACTTATGTACGGAATCTCAGAAACAAAATAAATGAACAAACAAACTCATACATACGTACAGAGAACAAATGGTGGACACCACATGAGAGGGGGTTGGGTGAAAAAGGTAAAAGGGATTAAGAAGTACAAATTGCCATTTATAAAAACAGTAACATCGCCCAGCCTGGTTTGGCTCAGTGGTTAGAGCATTGGACTGCGGTCTAGAGAGACCAGGGTTCGGTTCCCGCAAGGGGCACATACCTCGGTTGCAGTTTGTCCCCAGCCCTAATTGGTCGTGCGGGAGGCAGCCACTCGATGTGTCCCTTTCACGTCGATGTGTATCTCTCTCTCTCTCTCTCTCCCTCCCACTCTATCTGAACAAAAAATGGAAAAATGTCCTCGGGTGAGGATTAAAAAAAAAAAAAAAAACAGTAACATGGATATAAAGTAAAGTATAGGAAATACAGTAAATAATATTGCAATAATTGTGTATCAGATGGATACTAGACTTATTGGGTTGATCACTTCATAAGGTATATAAACGTCTAATCACTATGTTAAATACCTGAAAATAATATTATATTGTATGTCAACTGTAATTTAAAAATAAATTTGAATTTTTAAAATGTTTTTCTTGCCCTGGCTGGTTTGGTTCAGCAGTTAGAGCGTCAGCCCGTGCACTGGAAAGTCCCAGGTTCAGTTCCCACTAGGGGCACATACCTCAGTTGCAGTTTGTCCCTGGCCCTGGTTGGGGTTGTGTGAGTGGCAGCCAGTCAATATGTCTCACATCGATGTTTCTCTCTCTCTCTCTTCCTCCCTCTCTCCCTCCTGCTCTATCTGAAGATACATGCAAAAATATCCTCGGGTGAGGATTTTAAAAAAAAGTGTTTTTATTGATTTTTTAGAGAGAGAGGAAGGGAGAGATAGAAACATCAATATGAGAGAGAAACAACAATCAGCTGCCTCCTGCACACCCACTACTGGGGATCGAGCCCCCAACCCGGGCATGTGCCCTGACCAGGAATCAAACCAGGATCTCTCAGGTCATGGAACAATGTTCAATCCACTGAGCCACACTGGCTAGGTTAAAAATAAATTTAAAAAAAGAAGAAAGAAATGCATAAATGGATGGCAACACTAAATAAAAGCAGAGAACTTTTTTAAAAAGGCAGAGGGAAATATCACTTTGGGAAGAGGGAAGTTGTGAACAGGAAAGGCCACATAATGTTTTGGTTTTGTTTTAACCTGGAAAGTGATATAATGAGTTTTTACTTTAAATTCTACTTTTCTGTTTTATGTACTTTTATTTATTTTTCTTTATTGATTCTAAAGAGAAAGGAAGGAGGAGATAGAAACATCGATGAGAGAGAACATCAATTGGCTGCCTCCTGCGTGCCCCCCAATGGGGATCTGGCCCACAACCTGGGCATGTACTCTGACCAGGAATCGAACTGGCGACCACCTGGTACATGGGTCAATACTCAACCACTAAGCCACACTGGCCAGGCTGTGTTATGTACTTTTATGCATGTATGTTACAATCTTTCACTCTCTATAAAAGATTAGAGACAAAAACAAGCAAACTACTAAATTCCTGGGGTAAAATATTAGTTACATTGATATTAGTTATACTCTTGTTATAAAGAGTAGAAAAACATTAAAATAGTGCTGCAAGAGAGAAAAATCTCTAAAACTTTTTGTGAAAACTTTAGCTAGATGATAAATTTTCATTCAAAATTTTTACATAAAAATAATCTCCTATAAAATCAATAATTTTTGGTGATGCTGAACAATATAAATAGAAGGATCCTTTGAAAATATGAAGATAAACCATAAAGATCATGCAAACTAAGATTAGTCAGTAGGCATAAAATTATTTATTTAGCACTAAATTACCTGATTTGATAAAATATGCTAGCCAGCCCTAGTCGGTTTGGCTCAGTGGTTAGAGTACTGGCCTGCAGACCAAAGGGTTCAAAGTCCAATCAAGGGCTTGTACCTGGGTTGCAGGTTCAATCCCTGGCTCTGGTGGGGCATGTGGGAGGCAATCAAACAATGTGTCTCTCACACATCCATGTTTCTCTCTCTCTTTCCTTCTCTCTCTCTCTTCCACCCCTCCCTCCACTATCTCTAAAAAAAAAAAAAAAAAAAAAAAAATTCAATGGGAAAATATCCTCAGGTGAGGAGTAACGAACAAAAATTTTTTTAAAGAGAGCTATCATACATAAACTACACTTTTCAAATAATAGTAATAAAATGTAAAAATAATTACACACAAACATATAAAGCATGTTTTATTTATTGCATATATATAAAATACATAAAATAAAAACAGAGTACTTAAAAACACATAGTAAATAAACCTTAACCAAAAGCATTACAAAGGAAAACTCCAAGGTTCCTATCAAGTAATATTAATGTTTTCAGCAACAAATGATTAACATAAAGGTAAAAAGGATACATGGTTTGTGTCTGAGCGCCATCCACCCCTTATTTTTTTATCCCAAGATAAAGTTTATTTAGTGAGGTCATCTAAAAACATTCCAACAGCTGCAACTCCCACATGGAAATGACCAAGTTCAATTTGGGGTAGACTGGAAACATTCCAAAGCTTTCCTTACTTGGTTAATTTCAATACTCTACATCATCTTCTAGCAGCTGAATGGGTGAGTCAAGATTTCCCCTTGATTAGTTTTTCATATCACCCTAGTTCTTCCTTCAGCTCATTACTTTACCAATACCTACAGATATTTATTACAGAGAGTAGGAAACAAAAGCTGGCCTGTCAACAAAAAAGGAACACTACAGTGGATACTGAAAATTTTTACTTAGTATTATGATATTTTTCAAGTTCTCTCTGGAATTATCACTGCCAATCCCCACCCACCACCAAGAAAAAGAGAAAATAAATTAAATTTCCTCTTTGCTCTACATTTATTAGGTTGAACCATATGAAATTCCAGATGTTCAATTGTTTTTGACATTTAAAAAAAGTAATTTCCTATGATTCAAGTAATACTTGAATATTCAAGCAACAGATGTTATCATGGACAGTTCTACCATGGACCCCAAAATCATGGGGTTCAATTCTGAGGATTGTTTCTTTTCATATTTAGTAACTGGCAATAGAAACAAGAAAAAGATTAGCTGTTTTTTATTATTAACAACTGAGTGCCTACCACGAATCAGTAACAATGCTAGCAACATTAAATCAAAAAATTAAAAAAATACTTGCTCTCCAAATATGTCTAGGTATAAAAGGTAACAGAGTATATACCATATACTATGAATCTAAGCTCGAGAGAGGAGTCAGAGCTAGAAAGAATAAGTTTAGAGGTAAGTCATTATCAAAGTTCCAGGTAGTCTCTAAGCTAATTATAAAAACTAGCAAATGATCATTGGCTGGTGCGGCTCAGTTGGATGAGAGTGGTCCTGTGCACCAAAAGTCGCTGGTTGGATTCCTGGTCAGGGCACAAGCCTGGGTTGCCGGCTCTATCCCCAGTAAGGGGTGTGCACGAGGCAGCTGATCAATGTTTCCCTCTCACATAGATGTTTCTCTGTCTCCCTCCTTCTCCCATGTCCTCTCTCTAAAATTAATTTTAAAACATTTTTTAAAAAAACAAAAACTAGCAAATGAAAAGAGAAAAGTTTGAAATTTATAAACCAGGGGGCAAAACCCAAAGCTAAAATTTATTTCTGGGTCAATTTGGCCAATATTAATTGTTGCATACTCAAGACTTTGCTCACCCTCTCTATGAAGTCAATATGGTTTATTTCTCTTCTTATAATTACAAACAAACAAACAAAAAGATTGTCACAGAATAAATTGGTTTACGTAATTACTTAAACTAAAGTTAAACCAAAGTCAGAATCTCAGAATTTCAAAGACAAAGGCGACTGAACGCAATCAATCCAATTTGAGCACTTCTTGGATCAATATGAACCTAGCACCACAGAGAAGGATAAAACACAGCAACAGATTCTTTTTTTTAGGCTGGCTAAATTTTTTTTATTGAGGTATAATTGACATTTAAATAAAATTTTTAAAATTTTATTTAAATAATGGGTCTATTGATGTTAGCACAGGAGAGATACCAGACAGTGATCGTAATACAAAACCAGTTTGATATGATGCCTAACTTTACCTCCTCTATCATCCAGTCAACACTGACCAAGCCTCAGTGCTTGGTCAGGCCCTGTATTAAGCTATAAAGATAAAATAGCTTTTGTCTTTAAAGAGCTCCAATTGAAAGGAAGTCATATGTAAAGAAATAACATCATGTGAAAAATGATCCAGGAAGTATATTTAAAGTATTGCCGAAAACCAGCGGTAACTAGATCTGAAACTCTGGAAAGGTTTGGTGGCATCTGAGCTGCACATTGAGAAGTAAAAGGCTTCATTTCAGACCAAGAATTACAGACAGCAATTTGAAAAGAAAATTAATGGGTACAGAGGTAAGAAGGTGAAACATGTTCTACAAACAAGAAAGGACAGGGGAGAGAGTTAAGTGGAAAGAAATTACACTAATACAACTATAGCTTGGTAACAGCCAGATTGTGAAATATACAAATTCCTTGCTAAGATATTTTAATTTTTCGCTCTCAGCAAAAGGAAGCCACTGAAATTTTTAAATAAGGATGCAATCTTACCACCATTTATATTTTATGAGGATAAGAAAGAGGCTAGAATGTCCACAAAAAAGTTTTCTATATGAATGATAGCAGCATTATTCATAATAGTCAAAAAGTGGAACAACTCAGTTATCTATCAATTGATGAACAGATAAATAAAATATGGTACTATCCATACAATAGATATTATTCAGCAATGAAACATTATGTCAAGATAACTAAGTCATCACAAAGGGCCAGATACTGTACTCCATTTATATGAAATTTCTGTAATATGCAAATCTGTAAGACAAAGAAAGTAGATTAGTGGTTGCCTAGGACTTGAGTTAGGAAGTGATGGGCTAATAAGGAACATGGGGGTGGGGCAGGGGGAGTTCTCTTTGAGTTAATGAAAATATTCTAAAATTGACTGTGGTGATGGCTGTACAACTCTGAATATGCTAAAACCCATTAAGTGTACATTTTAAATGAGTGAATTATACAACGTTTGAATTTCATCCCAAAGACTAGAGAGAAATAGACAGAGACACTGAAGCTATGACTGAGGAACCAAGCTGTGTAGTAATGAGAAGAGATGATTTTTAGATGAGAATGGATTTTAAAAATCCAACTTGATTAAATAACTTTAATCAAGGGCTTCAGACATGATTGATTGATGGTTTCTACCTAAAGGCATCAACAGGAAATCTATGGAGATTCACTTCTGGCTGCAGGAAAAGACATGGAAGACTCAGAAGTACCTCAGATCATTGGCTTTGCTGACAAAACAGCAAACAATATTTTTATCTTATTTAACTATTCACTTTTAGTTTTTTCTCTTCTTCTTCCATATGTTGGAGGCTGAGTTACTGAAAATACCATAGAGAAAACATGACCAAACTTAATTTCAGCTCTATCATTGGGGAAATAACTCAGGATTTTTCACTTTCCTACCTTGCAAAATAAGGAAATCTTAGAGGGAATATAATGAAGATTAGAAATCAGTTTTGGAGAGTCCCTAATATAGTGCTTAATACACAAAAATTGGAAGCTACTAGTATTTCTATCCACAAATTAAACCTTAGGTTGACAAGCCCTGGCTGGTTTGGCTCAGCGGTTGGAGTGTCGGCCCGCAGACCAAAGAGTCTCGGGTTCGATTCCTGTCAAGGGCACGTACCTTGGTTGTGGTTTGGTCCCCAGTCCTGGTCAGGGTTGTGCAGAAGGCAACCAATCAATGTGTCTCTCTCACGTCGATGTTTCTCTCACTCTCTCCCCCTCTCTTCCCCTCTATCTGAAGATAAATGGAAAACTATCCTCACGTGAGGATTTTTAAAAAAAAAATCTAAACTATAGGTTCATGAAGACCATGATAAGAACATACAAATTATTTTTAAATTTAATTTGGTATCTAGAACATCTGTAACCATGGATTACTTGAGTTTGTATTATGTATGTGCAAGATCAATGGCAATTTTTAGAATATAAAAATATTAAATTAAGAAGAAATGAATTTTAGATCAGTTTAGGTTAGTTGAAACATCAAAGGCTTTTACCAGTTGATGGAGATACACATGCTAACAAAGCTCTTTAATTCACTTATATATGCTTTATTAATATGCCCACAAAAACAAATTAGCAAAAAGTACAGCAAAACTAAGAGCAGATCATGAAACCTTTCTTCAAGAACAAATAAAATACAAATTTAACATTGAATCATTGGCTATTGAGAAAAGAACTATTTCACTGACTATAATAAAATAAATTCCTATATGCTTTGAAAAAGATTCTTTAAGGAAATGATCACTGGTTCCAAAAGGTATGCCTATCCTCTTTATTATTTTTTTCTTTATTGATTTTAGAGAGAGAGAAAGGGAGAGGAAGAGAGAGAAACATCGATGAAAAAGAACATCAACTGGCCACCTCTCGCATGCCCAACTGGGGATTTGGCCCATAACCTGGGCATGTACCCAGACCAGGGAATAGAGCCAACGACCTCTTGGTGCATGGGTCGATGCTCAACCAGTGAGCTACACCAGCTGGGCTGCCCATCCTCTCTAGAACAATATTTCTGTACAAACATACTTCATTTTATTGTACTCTACTTTACTGCCCTTCGCAGATATTGTGGAGTTTTTATTGTTGTTGTTTTTTGGTTTTTAACAAATTAAAGGTTTATAGCAACCCTGCATCCATCAAGGACAATGGCACCATTTGTCCAATAGCATTTGCTCACCTTGTGTCTCTGTGTCACATTTTGATATTTTTCCATTGCTTTTCTAGATAGAGTGGAAGGGAGACAGGGGGAGAGAAACATTGATGTGAGAGACACACATCGATTGGTTGCCTCCTACACAACCCCAACCAAGGCTAGGAATCTAACCTGCACCTCAGGTTTGTGCCCTTGACCAGAATTGAACCCACCACCCTCTGGTCCGAGAGCCGACATTCTAACCTCTGAGTCAAACTGGCCAGGGCAGGACTTTTATGAAACTAAAAGGAAAAGTCAATGACTGGCTTCAAAACTTCAAAGGACAGACTGACTCTCCTGTTAGGGGCTAATACAGCAAGTGACTTTCGGTTGAAGCCAATGCTCATTTACCATTTTGAAAATCTTAGAGCCCTTAAGAATTATGCTCAATCAACTCTGCCTGTCTTCTATAAATGGAACAACAAAGTTGAGAAGATAGCACATCAGTTTATTACATGCTTTACTGACTTTTAATCCCACTGTTCAGACCTACTATTAAAAAAAAAAAAAAATTTTTTTTTTTAAATTTTGTGGGGATTGGGCCCACAACCTGGGCATGTGCCCTGACTGGGAATCGAACCAGCAACCTCGTGGTGCATGGGTCAATGCTCAACCACTGAGCCACACTGGCTGGGCAACAAAAGATTTCTTTCAAAATATTACTGCTCATTGACAATGTAGCTGGTCACTAAAAAGCTCTGATGAAGATGTACAAGATTAATGTTTTCATGCCTGCTAACACAACATCCATCCTGCAGTTCATGGATCAAAGAATAATTTCTACTTTCAAGTCTTATTTTAGAAATGCATTTCGTAAGGCTACAGCTGCCGTAGATAGCGATTTCTCTGATGGATCCTGGCAAAGTAAATAAAAAACCTTCCGTAAAGAATTCACCATTCTAGCCCTGGCTGGTTTGGTTCAGCAGTTAAGAGTGTCAGTCAGCCTGTGGTCCAGAGAGACCCGGGTTTGGTTCCTGCTAAGGGCACGTACCTCGGTTGCAGTTTGTCCCCAGCCCTGGTTCGGTCGTGCAGGAGGCAACCACTCGATGTGTCCCTTTCACGTCAGTGTTTCTCTCTCTCTCTCTTCCTCTCTCCCCCTCCCACTCTATCTGAACAAAAAATGGAAAAATGTCCTCGGGTGAGGATAAAAAAATATATAAAATAAATAAAAATTAAAAAAAGAATTCACCATTCTAGATGCCATTAAGAACATTTGTGATTCATGGGAAGAGGTCAAAATATCAACATTAACAGGAGTTTGGAAGATGTTGATTCCAACCCTCATGGATGATTTCAAGAGTTCAAGACTTCAGTGGAGCCCACCAGTGTGGCTCAGTGGTTGAGCGTCAACCCATGCATCAAGAGGTCACCAGTTCGAGTCCTGGTCAGGGCACATGTCCAGGTTGCGGGCCAAATCCCCAGCGGGGGGCACACAGGAGGCGGCCAATCAATGTTTTCTCTCACCAATGTTTCTATCTCTTTCTCCCTCTCCCTTCCTCTCTCTCTAGAAGCAATAAAGAAAAAAATTTAAAAAAAAAAAAAAAAAAAGACTTCAATGGAGGAAGTAACTGCAGATGTGGTTGAAATAGCAAGAAAATTAGAATTAGAAGCGGAACCTGATTTGCTGCAATCTCACAGAAGCCACAAACCAAAAACCTATAGTAGATACACAAAAAAATAAAGAGAAAGGAACCAAAACAAATTACTAAAGAAAGTCATCAATGTGCCTGGCTGGTTAGGTTCAGCAGTTAGAGCACTGGCCCTCAGACTGAAGGGTCTCAGGTTTGATTTCAGTCAAGGGCACATACCTGGGTTGCAGGAGGCAACCAATTGATATCTCTCTCTCACATACTCTAAAACTCAATGGAAAAATATCCTCAGGTGAGTATTAACAACAACGAAAAAAGTCATCAATGTTACAAGAGTAAGAGAAGAATTACAAAACAATCAGAAAACAATTAATAAAATGGCAATAACTACATACCTATCAATAATTACTTTAAATGTAAATGGATTAAATGTTGTAATCAAACGATACAGGGTGGCTAAACAGATACAAAAACAAGATCCATGCATAGGCTGCCAACAAGAGACTCACATCAGATCAAAAGACACACACAGACTGAAAAATGAAGGGATAGAAAAAGATATTTCATGCAAACTGAAAAAAAAGAAAAAGAAAGCTGGGGTAGCAATACTTAGACAAAACAAGACTTAAAAACACATGGGCGGTCCTGAGAATCTCACAAGAAAGGTTCATGGAGAGTATTATTCTCTGTCAGAATAAGAGTTGACAATATAAATTTTCATTCAGGTGAAATAAAAAATCAGACATAAAAGAGTAAGAGGTTTAAAAGCGAGAGTTAAGAAGGAAATGGGTTTTAGAAACAAAACAACACTGTGTGTTTCATTTTAGAATATGACTTTCATCAAAAGTCCAAATTATATGTCCTAAAAGTTTGTTTAGTTAATTGTTAGGAGACCAAGAACAGTGACCTCATTATATTGAGAGGAAACAGAAAAAAGAAATGATTGTAAGAGAACTAGAAGACCATTCATCAAAGCAAAGATTCAATGGATAATGACAAATCTAACAATGGTAGGAAAACTATATTGTTTAGAGATACAGAGGTAATGCCACAGGAACTAAAGTCAAATATAGTTAAAAGTAGCTCCCTCTGAAGGACAACACTGGAGAATGAAGAGTAGACAAGAGGTTGTTTCTTTTCATTATAAACCCTTCTACATTATTTGCTTTTTAAAAACCATAAATAGTATTCCGTTGCTCTATTTTCATTAAATAGATGGAAAAGTTTTAACCAACTATTTAAAAATCGTCATAAATTACCAAGATAACAAAGATCAATGTGCAAGAATATTCGATGCAGTATTATTTATTTATTTTTATTGTTGAAAGTATTACAGATGTCCCTCCTTTTTCCCTCATTGACACCCTCCTCCCCATTCCCACCCCACCCAACCCGGCCTTCACTGCACTGTCGTCTGTATCCATTGGTTATGCATATTAGCGCAGTATTATTTATAAAACCAGACCCAAAGGTCCACCAAGGGATGACTAGTTATATAAATCACAGTGTAAAAAGAACACTATTCTTTATAAACATCTCCACCCCTAAAAACGCTTTCTTCTTAATATAACCAAAAAATCCAATGATAATGTAGTTCTGTATTTAAGACATAAATCATGGGCCACTGAAATGATGCATAATTGTGTACTGATATGAAAGAGTATGTATGACATACTAAGACAAAAATGCTACTACAAGCAGTACATATAAGTATGAATAAACATTCTTTTAAAAAGTTACATGTATACCCTGCCCAGGTAGCTCAATTGATTAGTGTTGTCTGGATACCACAAGGTTGTGGGTTCAATCCCTGGTCAGAGAACATACAAGAATCAACCAATGAATACATAAATAAGTGGAACAACAAATCAGTGTTTCTCGCTCTAAAAAATAAGATATATAAAATAAAAATCAGTAAATACAATTATTATTTTTTAAAGTCCTGGCCGGTTTTGTTCAGTGGTTTGAGCATCGGCCCACAGATTAAAGGATCTCGGGTTCGATTCCCATTCAAGGGCACATACCTGGGTTGCAGGTTTGATCCCAGGTCCCTGTCGGAGTCCTAGGGAGGCAACTGATCAATGTCTCTCTCTTACTGATATTTCTCTTTCTCTCCCTCCCTCCCACTCTCTCTAAAAATCAATAGAAAAATATCCTCAGGTGAAAATTAACAATGACAACAACAAAAAGTTATATACATTTATATATATTACATATAAAAATAACTTTTAAACTTGTATGTGTGCATGTTATATATGTCTACAACAATATAAAGCATCTGGAAGAATTTTCTCTATGTACATGTTTCTCTGGGAAATATGATAATGATTAATTTTTCTGATTTTTTGTTAATTGGTATTATTTAGTCAGAAAAAATTACAACTATGAGTCAGCTGTTTAAATAGTATATGTATTATAACAAAAATATATATAACCTCTTGGGGAATAGGTAACTACACCCTTAAAATATATCTTTAGAAAGACTTCTTAATGAGAAGTTGCTTATAATTTTAAGAGGGATATGAAATCGTAATACACTAATTTCACTTAAAAAAATTTTTTTTCTTTTATTGATTCTAGAGAGAGGAAGGGAGAGGGAGAGCGACAGATAGAAACATCGATCAGAGAGAACATCGACTGGCCGCCTCCTGCATGCCACCCACTAGGGATTTGGCCCACAACCTGGGCATGTGCCCTGACCAGCAACCGTTTGGTGCATGGATCGACACTCAGCCACTGAGCCACACCGGCTGGGCTAATTTCATTTTTTTTAAGTGCACAACAAAACAATCTCAAGAAACATGTCATATGGCGGCATGACCCTTTTGGTAGTAAGACTATGGGTCTTTTTTTTCCCCGTTATACTTTTCTTTGAGTTTCATTTTTTTTCTAGCAGGCACATTTATTTTATAGTAAACAAAACCTGCTACTTGGAACTTGGTAGTTAGGTTTCCACACTGGTCTATAAAATCCTATTTAAGCCAATGTTGTAGCTGAAAAAGCAAGATTCACATTATCCTCTCTGCCCCTGAGGCCACTCAGAGCAATCATCACTGTGATTCTCATCTGTTCATGTCCTTGCAGCCCTATGGACAGGGATAGGACGTAAGGAATACTTATGACAGGACCTGCAGACAAACGGCCACTCAGACATTCACGTATAAATATTTTATTATAGTATTAATTCCACCAAATCTCACTATTTATAATATGGCTATTTGGTAGTTTAGAATTTAGAATATCAACTCAAACACAGGAACAACTCAGGTGGCAGGGCTGCCTTACAGTATTAAAGAGAGCAGGCCAAAATGGTAAAGATTTTTATTTCATTCATTGCTAATAGTAGCCCAGAGCACTGCCTTAAGATCCCAAGGTCCTTTTTCCAATTTAGTAGTAAAACTTTAATCAATTAGGAACGAATGTCTTGAGAAATGAACAGAGAGCGGTAAAGAACAGATCTATTAAGTCCAATCATTTTAGTAAAACTACCTTTATACATATACATGAGCATAATAAATTAACTCCTTATTTTTCAAGGAATACATACTTTGTAGGCCATGTGCTGTCCCTGTTCTCAGAAGATAACAATTGACAACTGACCTGAGGGTGATGGTTTCTAATGGAGACATTCACATTCCTTCAAAGCCCCACCGTCACAGCTCTTAGCTTTCCACCATGGACAAGATTGTATGTGAGTTGGGAGATTATTGGTATAAATATAACAACTGTAATAGAATTAGCCATTTCCCATTTTATAACTTAATTTCTGTAAACTTATGGTTTGTTTTTCTGATCTTCATTCAGTTGCTAATGAACCATTTATCTAACCAATCAAGGTAAGTGAATTGTTTCAAATTCCAAGGTATCAGAACTGTGAATTTGGTATTCAACTATAAATAAGCATAAATTAAATTACATGATCAAAGTCACAATATTAAGTTGCTCTGACACAGGTCCAAGTCACATGAGACATGTATATATGTTCCCTTACTAAGGATGAATCAATGATCATCACTTTACACACAAAAAGCCTGAATCAAGGAATAAAAGTCGAGGGTGTCCTGATTCAAGTTATCTTATAAATAAGCCCAATGACATTAATAAAAGAGCATGGTTTTTTCGATCAGAAACCTGCATTTAAACTCTGGCTCCACTACACAGAAACTATATAAGCAAATTACTTAAATTCAGTTTCTTCCTCTGTGAAAGGAAAAACTAAAAACAATCCTGCAGATTCATTGAACACACTAAATGAGATAAAATATATCACAATGCCTGTTACATAAAAATAATTTAAAAATCATAGCTATTGTAATATTTGTTTACAAATATTTAAACTTTTATCTTAAAGTCCTAGTATTAGGCATAATATTCCTAGTATTAGGGGTAAGCCAAACAGTTCTGGGATCAAATGATTATTAATTTGATTTTCATTGTACAAATGGGGGAAGGAGACAGGCAGGAACTGCACTAACCCTAAAGCCGTGGTTCTGAAAGTGTGGTCTCTGGACCAGTGCAGTGGCATCAGCATCACCTTGTTGAAAATGCACATGGCACAGGCATCACCCTAGACCTACTAATTCAGCAACTAGGCATGAGCCCCACCAGCTCATGCTGATAGAACTAAAGTTTAAGAACCACTAACTTAAATAAAGCAGTAGCAAGTTTTTGCTAACAATCACAGCACCTGCTTGTGCATGCTTTATTTTAGTCCAAGTTACAACACAAATTAGAAAGCAGAGAACTGGACATATATATGGCTATGCTATATTATTGCTGAGTATGATGGTACAAAGAAACAGTTACTTATAAATATCTTCATCTCCAAAATGTTTTCTTTCCAATACAAGTAAAAATCACTTTCTTGACTAAACCAATCTATTAAGTTTTCCTCTTTACCCTGCATTCCCATCACACTTAATGACCATCTTGTATTAGGTTATGATACAACCTCAGTTTCTTGGAATCCCTGGAGAGTAGGTCAATGATTCATTTTACAATGCCAGATTTTCCAGACAGCTAGAAATGAATCTTTTAAAATATTTAACAAAACTTACTTTTCTCTTGTAACTATTTAGGATGGAAATCTTTAGCCCTGTACATCAAATGTAACCTAACATTTTTCTTGATCACACAAATGCATCATTAGGAACATCAAGTGTTATGCAAAGTATACTTTAGATTTATAAAACTGCAATTTTACCCTGTTGTAATTCACTCTTTCTAATAATCTTAGGTGGGCTTCAAAACTCAATAACCAGTATCTTTATTTTTTAGTTCTCCAGCATCCTTCCAACCACACAAACATACACATCTTCATCTGAACAGCTTCTCCTTATCCTTGGAAACACAACCCGAATCTTACCTCTCATGAGATAAATTTCTCAACTCCCTGTCTCACTTGCTGGGTTCACACCTCTATCAGCACTTACCACACAGCACTTAAACTATCCACCAGTTTCGGCTTTCCCACTGGGCTGTAAGCATCCTCAGGGCAGGGAGTACTATATCCCTTGTGCCTTGCAACCAGATGCTAAAAAAATGTGTGATGAATGAACAAGCTATGGTTTGAAAAAAAAAACCCTTAGGAGAAAAGCACAGGGGCTTTGGTGGGTCCAAAGTCTTGGCTTTGTCAAAATTTGAGGAGTTTGCTTTTGTTTAGTGTTACTGTTTGGTTTTAGCTTTCTACACATCCACTGAAATGTTAAACACTTTCTTCCCTCTAATTCCTTTAACTACTCACCAATTTTTGTTTACACTTTGACTTTCCAACCGAAGTCTAAGCACACAAAGTGAACCCTCTCTCCCACTACTATTTTCCCCCATAAAACCTAGCCCAATACATAATTAGCATAAAGAAAGAAATCTGCCCCCAAACCTGGTCGGGGTCAAATATTTTTGTGACGTAATTTATTAGTTTCTCCTGAAAAATAAATCCTAATAAAATGTTTGACCAATTTTCAGAAAGACTTTAATGAGATTAAGACCTCTTCCAAAAAGCTTCCCACCCAGCCCAGCTAATTATCAATCATCTTTAGTCATATATTTCACTATTATACCTCCTTCCTAATTCTATAAATGTCTTTAGCAAGACAAACTCTCTGAATTGGCCTTTAAAAGTTTGAAATAAATATTTGACACATGCTCCTAATTAATTTTTCTGAATTTTCTTACAAAGCTGCTAAATAAATGCTTAATGAACAAATAAAAAAATAAAAATAGACTGCTGATTTTACAAATCTAAAAATTAACAACATAGTCAAGGTTCTCTGGGATCTTTATATGGCAATTAAGCAACTACAGAGTGACACAATGGACAAAGATGCTAATCCTTTACAATCTCTTGCCCACAAGATTCCTGTGACAGCCAGAAGGTGCTTTGAAAAGATAAAAAGGAAATTGTATGAAGTGGAAGTTAAATGTTTCCATGTCTATCAAAGCTTATAGTAAAAAATGACCTCTCTACTCATGTCACCAACTTTACAACAATAATAAATCCACATCTTGAAATAATAACGTTGTTACATTTTTCTTAAAAATAATCACAACTCCATTCACCACATAATTACTTATGATAGTTCAATTTCCTATAACTCATTTTATTTTATAATGTTCCCTTATCAGTTGTTTTGTTTTTAACAAGGTACATATAATACTTTGTAAAATGGCCCTGAAGGGAATATCCCAGAGTGTAAAGAAACACATTTTCAGAGTGCTCTAACATTAAAGGACTTGATTATTATTTCTCCTATTTTCTTATCTAAGAAATTCAAATGCTATTTATAGCTGACATTTAACAGAACACCCTCTATATCTTTAAGGTTAATCCTTCTTTCAAAGGAGTAAAACCAAGTAAATACATATTAAATAATATTTTAATTAGATATGTAATTTAACATTTACTGAGCAAATCCACACTAAATATTAACAAGGAATAGTAACTTTCATAAATATCATTACTCAGCAGATATCAAGATATGCAGAAAACATACCCAGAATTTTTAATGAGGATTATATGATAAATACAATTAAAGGTACTTCAAAATGAAGGATAAGTAAAATCTTAATAAAGTATCTGTCCATTTCACACACAATATAAAGTAACAATTGGGCTATTTATATTGAGAATCAGGACCAGAGTACAACATAGCATACTTGAATGGGGAAACTTGGTCTAGCCTACAGCAAAGAATCTTATCAGTGAGGGTCCTTTAGCTAGCAGCAGCAAAAAACAACTGTATGTTTGTATGTACTTTGTTCTGCAAAGTAGATCCTTAGCTTTCACCAGATAATCAAGAGTCCTAATCCCCAAAAAATTGAGTATTGCTTTTGATCTTATTTGTGAGAGTTCAACAAAAAGAAAGCAGATTTCCACACAGTCAGTAAAATGTAGTACTTCACATGAGCTGTAAATTCAGACAAACCTGTATTCAAATTACATAACTTCTCTGAGCCCAATTTCCTTATTTGTAAATGAAGGTGTCAGAACAATTAAGCAATATAATGCATGTAAGCACTTAGTACAGTACCTGGGACCTAGTAAATCACTCAATAAATGTTAAAGATACACCTGAGTTCAAATCCAGTCTCTATCTACACTTACTAGCTGGATGACCGTGGGCAAGATACTTCACCTCTGTGTCTATTTCCCCATCTAATAAAGGGAATATACTTATACTCCATACCTTTGTTATAAGGATTAAATGAGTTAATACAAAAGTATTTAGAATAGTGCCTGGTGCAGAGTAAGTGCTCAGTAAGTGTTACTGATTATGAAGAAGAAATGTTCTATGGAACTGTTTTGTCAGCTTCCCCATGTTCAACTCTTCTGACCAGGTTTAGTAAAATTTTATATACATTTCATGACTCATTACACTATGCAGCAGTATTCTCATGGTACACCTGAAAGACTTTAACTGGAATGTGTTCACTTATCCCCACTTCCCACCAAAGATGAAGTCCAAACTGTCTGCCGATCTGCATTTTATGGCTTCTTAGAGTTCATCTACTGATCTTTCAATGTTGAACAGTTATAATTATGCTCCATACTTCCGAGTACCTCTGCCTAATGAGAACCCATGATAACAATATCTTAAATGTAGCTTACTACTTATTTACATACACATGTTCTAATTTTTTTGTTGTTAATCCTCACTCAAGGATATTTTTTCCATTGATTTCTTTTTTTTTTTTTTTTTTTTGCATTCATCTTCAGATAGAGTGGGAGGGAGAGAAGGAGGGAGAGAGAGAGAGAAACACCGATGTGAGAGAGACACATTGAGTGGTTGCCACCCACACGATCCCAACCTGGGCCGGGGACAAACCACAACTGAGGTACGTGCCCGAACCCGGGACTCTCTGGTCTGCGGGTCAACGCTCCAACCACTGGGCCAAACCGGCCAGGGGTCCATTGATTTTTTTTTAGAGTGGGAGGGAGAGAAGGGGAGGTGGGAGGGGGAGAGAGAGAGAGAGAGATCAATGTGAGAGAGACACATCAGTTGGTTGTTTCCCACCCAGACTTGGGCAGGGTATTGAATCTGCAACCCAGGTATGTGCCCTTGACTGGAAATCAAACCCAAGACCCTTCAGTGTGCAGGCCAATGCTCCAACCACTGAACCACACCAGTGAGGACCAAGTGTTCTAATTTATATATTGGTTAATGTCTTCTTCATTTTCCAGTATGTACTTACAACAATGTATTACCATCTCTTAAAGATGAGAACTCTTAAAGACAAGGATCATAGTTTACACCACCATTTTCCTATATTATCTGACACAAAACCTTGCACACACAGCTATCATTCAATACACACGTACTTACTGAATTAAGTGTGTCTCGATACCCTTAATAACTCTGCCACGTCTCCAATGTTTAAGCCCCAGTAGCAATCTCCAAGAGTAGGCTAGAGGTTTTTTTGTTTTATTTATAATGCCACAAAAAACGTAACTTCGGACACGTTTTAATAAATAAATAAATAAACCTATTATATATATTTAGAAAGAAAGGCAATATAAAAAAAGACTGGGTCTAATTAAGAGACATATTTTTACTGAAAAAATAAAGTAATAGCAGCATCTACATTTCATCAATATTTCTTGTTTATTGTGAGATTTGTCCACAGAAAATAGAATGATATTAGTGATGGGTAAAAATTGGGGTTTTATAAAAGTAAAACTTTCTGAAGATGTTAGAAAGGTGAGCCCAGAAAAACTAAGGAAATGCTTATTCTTGGATCTTAAATATTCCTGTAAAATTCAATCTGAGTTGATCTTCCAAAGTAATACAAGGCTTAGACTCAGACAAGCATATGATCCAGCAATCCCAAAGGAAATGAAAACAGGAAAGAAAAAGATATCTGCATCCCCATGTTTAATGCAGCATTATTCACAATAGCCAAGACATGGAAACAACCTAAATGGCCATCAACAGATGAATGGACAAAGATGTGGTAATATATATAATATGGCAGAGATCTTTTCAAGTCATTCTTCTAAATGACTATATTCTATAGCATAGGTATAGCTATATTCTTTTTAACGATTAATTTTTAAAAGGTTAACTTCTTAATGAAAAGAACTATATTACCTACTACTATTTTGAGAGCCAAACATGTATTACACAAACATAAAATAAAAAGCATACATTACTTCTTTTCTATAAAGTTTCAGAAATGTCAATGAACAGATTAGAACAGCTTTTAAACTGGGAAGAGGGCAGTTTTCGAAAATCAAAACTAAATTTACATTCAATAAAAATGCTTGATAGCACAATGATAATTCATAAATAACTAGAGATAAATAATAGATTGAACTTATTATAAGTATCAAAAGAAATTTCATTGAGTTTTGAGAGTTAGAATACTTTGGCAATCACTGCCACCCCATATCATGCCCTGCACATAATAGAAGGGTCTTAAGTGCAACTGATTGATTCTTAGTACTAGTTAATGACATTCATTTGAGATATTAATAATAAGTTGATAATTCACTTCAGTTTGATTTAGTAGTCAAAATAAATGATTGGTCTAATGTAGGAAACATACTAACCCATATAATTCAATATAGTCCTGACATTCCACAGAAAGTTACAGGAAAATAACTGTATCCACTGTCTATAAAACCTGGCATTTGAAAAGCACTTTGATCTATTTCCCAAATGCTACTTTCTCACATAAGTCAAAAACAGGGGGAAATAATTTATAAAAATAAGGTGACAATAATCTATAATTACAATAACACCTAGATAACATTGTTAAAATTACATTATTTTGACCAAAAAAAAGTCTATGGAATTATTAAAAATAAAGCGATGTGTCTAACAATATATGGCAGTGGCTGACTAAAATAAGGAAATATATAAAAATGCTGAAAGTATTTAACACATGGGTAATGATACTATGTCTTTTATCCCATAATTTTCTTAGATCTCTATGATGTACATTTAATTAGTTTATTAAAGGAAAGAACTTACTTTTTTATTTTAATAAAGTTAGACATTCCAAAGATTACTTTGTGTGATAAATATTTACAATAAATGCTAAAGTTCTAAAAGTAACATTATTAAAATGAAACAGAAGCATTTTATCTAATATCACATTAAGCTTATTCAGGTTTATTTCAAATGAATAAGAGTAAGTAGAAAATAGTTCCTCATTTAGCTGCTGCTAAATATTTGAATGATGATTACATACCAGGTACTATCAGTTTTAAATGAATTTGCTCATTCAACTTTCATAATGACCTTTTAAGATGAGTATAATATTATCTCTATTTTATTAATGAGAAAGGAAACCGAGGTGCAAAGAAGTTAAGGAACTTGTTCAATGACATACATAGCTGCTACACTGAATCCATTTAGTTGATTCTACAGCCACTTAGCTGCTTTTAACCACTATACATTCTGCCACCTATGTAAACTGTAAATCCCAATCATCCATTTATATAATAAATATCAAAGTATTTTTATAATTTCAATCTTATCATATCATACCTGTACTTGAAATCCTTCAATGGCTCCTTATGTATGTCATATAAAATCCAAATGCCTTGCCCAGCTGGTGTGGCTCAGTGGATTGAGCATTGTCCCATGGACTGAGAAGTCCTGGTTCAATTCCCGGTCAGGGCACACGTCCAGGTTGCGGGCTCGATCCGCAGTAGGTGGTGTGCAGGAGGCAGCCAATCGATGTTTCTCTCTCACATTGATGTTTCTATCTCTCTCTCCCTTCCTCTCTCTCTCTCTCTCAAAAAAATCAATAAAAACATTTTTTAAAAATCCAAGTGCCTTATCAGAACCTTTCAAAATTGGCATGATCAAGACTTTGCCACCCTCTAGAGCTGCACTTTCCAATGTGATAACCACAAACAGCTATTTAAAATTAAATAAAATTTAAAACTCAGCTACTCAGTCACACTTGCCACATTTGAAGTGCTGGGCAGGCATCCTTCTACTGGACAGCTCCAGTTCCATGCCTTCCATCTATAATGTCTTCAGGGCACTCAGCTCCAATTAGGAGGAAGGAGTCTCTGCAATATCTATTTGGAAGGTTTGAGTACTTCCTCCCCACCCATTAAGGGCTAAATTCTCTTCATGGTTCAGATATCATCTAAAATGCCATGCTCTCAGGCTTTTCACATATCTAATAAGAATTTTTCTGTTATCAGTTTTATACCCTATTCAACTCTTTCAAAGTACTTAATACAATTAGAATTTTTTACTTTCATATCAGTGCTTTTCTTCCAGAACCTTAGAGTACATAGTAGGTATTCAACAAATATCAGCTGGATAAATGAATATTAAAAATTTTAAGCAATCTTGGTAATTTTGCATAATATTTTATTAAAAATCTAGGTCAAGGTTTTTCAACAGTGGCATTACTGACATTTTGGGCTGGATGATTCTTTGTTGTGAGGCTGTATGGTGCAGGGGGCAGCCCATCAACGTTTCACTCTGGCATCGATGTTTCTCTCTCTCCCTTTCCCTTTCTCTCTCTCTAAAAATATTCTCTCCTTTGTCTGTCGCACGAGAGATGCATGACTGATCATACAGGTATCAGCATGAAAGGGTTGTTGGGTCAAGAACCGAAGTTTTGCTCGACAACCAAGACATATTTTTCTGTAAACAACCTGGTCGAGAACCAAATTGTTCGAGATGGGAGATGTTCAAGAATAGAGAACTGCCTGCATTTAAACCATAGGTACAATATGTATTGCATATCAAATATACTTCAATAAAGCTGTCTTTAAAAACAAAGTATAAAGAAACAAATCATCAGTTCAACTGGTATATTTACCATTGGGGGAGAAATGGATTATTGCTCTATGCTGGATTATAGGACAGTTAAGTGGATTTACGCCTGGCTGAACACCATTGCCTAAGAAGTATTGATCAACTCATGCTAAATTCTGTCTCTGTGCAGGGGTCTCCATTGACATGTTGACCTACTCAATGCTAATCAATGGCTTGGAAAAAGATACAAAACAGTGATTTTCTAATTAGATGACCTACAAAACTATAAGATAACTGAATCAAGACTTTATAAAGTATAAGCTGGCTAAAAAGGATCATGAAATGCTACAGCATTAAGCAGTAATTTCTTCAAATTAAATAACTTACAGGAATTTTTTATAAGCAGTTAACAGGACAACTCTTTTAATCCACCAGAATATAGACTGCTGCTTCTCATAGTAAAATCATTGTTCCAAAAAAATTTTTATGAAAAATTTTTATTAAGTTTATGTCTGCAATTACATTAAAAATACTGGCTTAATAGTCATAAAATCTAATTTCTCTAAATAAAATATATAAGCCAAAAATATACAACATGGTAAAATTTCATAGCCTGTTTTTCAGAAGCATGACAAAAGAGTTACCAATGAATATATTTCAAATAAGCTCATGCCTCTTTAGTTTTGCCATTTCCTCTCTACCATATTATATGTACTGTCCTTACTAGAGTTTAAAAAATATTGCCTTTATTCATTTTTTGTCCATATGATCGATCACTCCAATGTAATTGTGGTTAATGAGGAACAATGACAAAAGTATCCTGCTAGCCCTGGCCTGTTTGGCTCAGCGTTAGAACATCGGCCCGCAGACCAAAGAGTCCCGAGTTCAGTTCCCGTTAAGGGCACGTACCTGGGTTACAGTTTGTCCCCGGCCCTGGTTGGGATCGTGTGGGTGGCAACCACTCGATGTGTCTCTATCACATCGATGCTTCTCTCTCTCGCTCTTCCTCCCTCTCTCCCTCCCGTTCTATCTGAAGATAAATGCAAAAAATGTGTTCAGGTGAGAATTAAAAAAAAAAAAGTATCCTGCTAACCCTTGATAAATGATCCAAGAAGAAACTTATACAAACCAGGTTAAGATAGATAGATAGATAGATAGATAGATAGATAGATAGATAGATAGATAGATAGATAGATAAAAATAAATAAAAATAAATACCAGGATAAAACATATAACATGAAGGCCTTATAAAAGTTGAGTCCTACTTTTGACACTTCTTTGATTATCAGCAGAGAACATATCTATAATGACTGACATAAGAGCATAAAGCCTGCACATCAGATATAAGAAAGTAAAATCTTGACTGCATAATTTTTTAAGACTAGCCAGTAGTGTTTCTGCCTTTCAAAGAATTTAACCAACTCAAAGTGACACATGGGCACCATACGCTGAGGCAGGAGAAGGTGAATTAAGGGTTAGTCTTTATGTTATAACACAGAAAGGATACTAATGGACTTAGACACTAAAGGAATAATGATCAATATATAATCTCCAGGCTGAGAAAAAGGGGAACTAAGAATGTCAAAGCACCTGGACAACCACTCTCCTATATTCAGTTAATGTGTAAAACATTATAAAGGTGCGGCAGAAACTTAAATTACTAAGAATGGAAACAATTAATCAAAAAGTGAAGACTAGCCCTGGCCAGTGTGGCAGTCAGTTGGGTATTGTCCTGTGTACCAGGAGGTTGCCGGTTTGATTCCTGGTCAAGGGCACATGCCCAGGTTGTGAACTCCATCCCCGATAGGGGGCATGCGGGAGGCAGCCCATTGATGTTGTGCTCTCACATAGATATTTCTCTCTCTCTCTCCATTTCTCTCTAAAAATCAATACAGTCGGCCCTCGTTTATCATAGTTAATCAGTTCCAGACTCTACCACGATAAAAAGAATTTCCGCAAAGTAGGATTATTTATACACAGTTGTCCCTCGTCACTTCGCACTTCGACTTTCACGCTTCACTCTATTGTGGTTTTTTCAAAAGTGCTTGGAATTCCGCAGCTTCACTCTATCGCGGTTAGAGTGGAGCCGCGAAAGTCGAAGTGCAAAGTGGCAAGGGATGACTGTAAACTATTCTTTAAAAAATAAGTGAAGACTTTCATATTTCTTTTTTAATTTAATTTTTATTAACTGATTGATTTTAGAGAGAGAGGAAGGGACGGGGGTGGGGGGGGGAGAAAAACATCAGTTTGTTGTTCCACTCATTCATTGATTGTTTCTTATACGTGCCTTGACTGGGAATTGAACCCACAACCTTAGTGTATTGGGATGATGCTCTAACCAAATGAGCTACTGGCCAGGGCAAGACTATCATATTTCAAGGTAACTTTTTACTTCCTAAAATCCTTTGTCTCTCTAGAATAGGCACTATATATAATTGACATATCACTTTTTTAATTGACTGAGGATTATATATACAGTAGTAGCTTTAACTAGTAAAAGTGAAATTTGGTCTAACACAAAAATAAATTCAAAAACTTAGATTCAAAACATTTCATTTAAACTATGTTGCAGGCACTGTGCTGTCACACAGGATTTTGATGGTCTCCTCTCCAAAGTACTAAGTTTACAAAGTCACATGTCCTAATTTATGAAGAATCTTAATAACATGCCTGCCTAAACTTTAACTCAGTAATTGCATTTCTATAAAATTATTCTACAAAAATAATCCAAAATAAAGAAAAGGCTTTACATTCAAGTTATTTCTAATAGGAAAAACTGGAAACAATCTAATGCTTAACTCCTTGCCAAAATACGTTTAGATATATTAATTTTTCTCAACAAAAACCCATTCCTCACCCAGTATTCATCTCTATAAATAGTACCACATTCTCTCAGTTGCTCAATCCAAGATCCATGACATTATCCTTTACTTTGTTCTTTCACATCCCACATCCAAGATATCATATTCTACTTTCAAAATATAGACCAAATACACTACTCATCTCTTTTACTGCTACCACTGAAGAGCAAGCCATCATCTTTTGCCTGTATTATTATAATAATCTCTTAACTGGTCTCCTTACTTCCACTTTACCACCACAACCACCTACCCTAAACACAGTCTACTCTTTCTATAGTAGCTACTTTCTTTTAAATCCAAAATCTTTACCAGAATCTATAATGCTCCAGATACTTCCCTGAATTCTATCTCCAACCTTTCTTTATTCTAGCCACACTGGCTTCCTTGCAGTTCTAAGACCACGTTAAACATGTTGCTATCTCTGGGCCTTTGTACTGCTATTCCTTTTGCCAGAAATGCTCTTTCCCTAGAAATATGCAAGGCTCACTCCCTCACTTCTTAGGTTTTTACTTAAATGCCACTTTTTCAGATAGAACTTCCCTGAGAGCCCTAGCTAAAGTAGGATGTCCAATCATCTTTCATCCCTTTACTCTGCCCCATTTTCATCAAGATACTTATTACCCAGTAATACATAGCATATATATCTGTTTACTGTCATTTGTAGCACACAAAATGGTAAGCTCCATGAGGACTGAGGGTTTGGTTAGCTCACCATTATATTCCCAACACACCTAGAATAATGCCTAACACACATTAAAAACAAGAAATATCTGTCAAATGCAGAGTGAATGTTAAAATTCTTATAACAATGTACAACCAATTATTATTTAAGAGATGTTTCAAATAGCATAGAAAAAGATAAGATTATAATATAAAGTGAAAAATTAGAATAAAATATCTTATACGGAGTTATCAACACAGAAGGAAAAAAAAAAAAAGATAAGCCCTGGTCAGGTAGCTCAGTTGGTTAGAGTGTCATCCCAATACACCAAGGTTTTGGGTTCGATACCCAGTCAGAGAACATACAAAAATCTACCAATGAATGCATAAATAAATGGAACAACAAATCGATGTTTCTCTTTCTCTCGCATCCTCTGTCTCTAAAATCAATCAATCAATAAAAAAATTTTTAAAGAAAAAAAAACCATACAAAACATGATTATAGTAGCTGCCTCTAAAAATCAATCAAGATTACAGTCAAGTAATCAAGATTACTAGAAATTTTCATTTTCTTCTTTTACCTATCTTAACTTTGAAAATAATAATTCAGTGGTAAAGGTGTACTTTTATAACTAGAAAAAGTTATACTTTAAGAGTTAAGCCTAACAAAAAAAAAACTCAGTACTAAAAAAATATATAATCAAAGCAAACTCTGGCCCAGAAAATGTTTGTGCCAGAAAAGAATTAAAGGTTTGCCCTGGCAGGTTTAGCTCATCAGTTGGAGTGTTGGCCCATGGACAGAAGGGTCCCGGGTTCGGTTCCTTGTCAAGGACACATGCCTGGGTTGCAGGCTTGACCCCTGGCCCTGGTCGGGGTCACGCAGGAGGCAACCGATCAATGTGAAACTCTCTCCCTCCCTCCCTCCCTCCCTTCCACTCTATCTAAAAATCAATGGAAAAATATCCTTGGGTGAGGATTAACACCCCCCCCCAAAATTAAAGGTTATTTTTCAATATAAATTGATAATTACTAGCATAACCAGATGATTTATCATCCAAACTGGGTCCTTTTTAAGAGTTCAAGGAGGTTCAAAAAGTTAATAGGTGTTTAATTGATCTACAATAGCTGCAAAATGAGTTGTTTTGAGCAAACCAGAAAAAATAATCATCTTACCCTTACCTACATGATAAAATTCTAACTCTTTAGGACAATATTGAAATCTCTAAAATCTACCTATCTCGTCTCTACTTCTGCTACACAACCTAATATACATGCCACACTGGACATATTCCATTAGTCATGATTCTAAACCTTTACTTACGGGAAAGCCTTTTCTTCCTTTCCATGTCTAAAGTTCTATCCCTTCCAGCTTAGTGTCACTTTCACAATAAAGTGACTTCTTCCTTTACCATATAATAGCAAGTTCAGATCTCTAATCAAAGGTTCTTAACCTGGGGCTTAGAGATGGCCTGATGGACATCTGTGAAATTCTAAAATTATATGTAAATACTGGGCATATGCTCTTTTTTGAGGAGAAAGCATTAAGACTGTTTTCAAATTCTAAAAATAATTCATAACCCAAAAGGATAAGAATCATTGCTTTATCATATAACTTTAAGATTACAATTATTTATTTACTCATCTCCCTCACTACATTGTTTCTCTAAAGCACTCTGTCATATTCCTAGGAATAAACAGTATAATGAACTAAAATATTTAAAAGATATGTCTGACTCCCCAATTCTCCCTCAAATTCTCTGAGGTTCACTGTAAGACAGCAGAAATCTGCTTCTAATTTTATTACCTTCATCCTCTAACTTTTAAAGCCCTTCATTTATGAATCAGAATCAATCATTTAAAGTAAAAAATTAAATCTCCTCCCTTTAAAACCAATGTTCTCTTCCAAACTTTGTGCATTTTTTACATGTAATCAGAGAGGAAAAAAGGTAAAAATTAAAAATTTTTAAGTTAAAAAAAGTAAAAATTAAAAAAAATTTTTTTTCTTTATTGCTTTTAGAGAGAGGAAGGGAGAGGGAGAGATAGAAACATTGATGAGAAAGAACATCAATTGGCCGCCTCCTGCATGCCCCCCACAGGGAGGATCTGGCCCACAACTTGGGCATGTGCCCTGACTGGGAATTGAACCGGTGACCTCTTGGTGCATGGGTCCACACTCAACCACTGAGCTACACCAACCGAGCAAGAAGAGTAAAAATTTTTTAATTTTAAGAAAAGATATCCAGCCCTGGCCGGTTTGGCTCAGCGGTTAGAGCGTCGGCCTGCAGTCCAGAGAGACCCGGGTTCGGTTCCCGCTAGGGGCATGTGCCTCGGTTGCGGTTTGTCCCCAGCCCTGGTTGGGTCATGCAGGAGGCAGCCACTCAATGTGTCTCTCTCACGTCGATGTTTCTCTCTCTCTCTCTCTTCCTCTCTCTCCCTCCCACTCTATCTGAACCAAAAAGAAAAAGAAAAAAAAAAAGTCCTCGGGTGAGGATTAAAAAAAAGAAAGAAAAGAAAAGATATCCAAGGCCTGGCTGGTTTGGACCAAAGGGTCTCGGATTTGATTCCCAGTCAAGGGCACATACCTGGGTTGCAGGTTCAATTCCCAATCCTGGTCAGAGTCGTGCAGGAGGCAACCAATCGATATGTCTCTCTCACATATCAATGTGTATGTGTGTGTCTCTCTCTCTCCCCCACCTCTACTCTATCAAGAAAAATCAAGGGAAAAATATCCTCCTGTGAGAATTACCAAAAAAAAAGAAAGAAAGAATGAAAAGATATCCAAAAAGAAAATTATAATTCATAGCGTCCTAAAAGAAATCACAATACAATACCAAAGGAGGATATTTATGAAAGAAAAAAAGACAGGTATACAAGCCAATCTATCTTGACATGTTTGTTTCATTACCACTCTTTAAATTAAGATGACAGAGAAAAGGCCTATTTATCTTATTATATACATTTAATTCTATTTGGGATTTTATTGAACCTTTTGCCAAAAAAATCTATCACATGCCTATCAAACAAACATTGCCTATAGTGTCAAATGCTCATGTGTAGAAACAGATACACAATGTGACAAACAACCTTGCGGTACTCACCGTGCTGTACACTGCCGAGACAGTGGGAGTGAAGATTCGATCCTCCAGAGGCTGCTGCACAGGTCCTCTAGGAATTCTAGAAGAGTGAGTTAAGGACAAGAGAACTCAAAAATGGATTGCTTTAGCAGTAAGAGAAAATTACCACCACAAAATTCTGTCAGCGACCCAGGCTTTGTCACCCAATTAGTGGGGTTATACACTTAATTCTCCACAGAAACTGGAAAACAAAGTATTTCAAATTTCTTAATGTAATTAGATCAATCTCTCCCCAAGTGATTCCCATGAAAAACATTCCATGGAAACTCAAAACAAATAAAATTACACATGTCTCCAAATGTTGGGCCTATGATGAAAATCTACCACCTTTCCTTTCTAGAGAAAGACTAAGGAAATATAAGCAGGGTATTCAGAAAGATAAGACTAATTCATCAACCTGGAAATTACTGACAAAGGCCCAGTATGTTCCACTAACTACACAAGAATAGAGAATACAATTGTTTCCTTGTTATACTGTTTTAGCTGCCACTTTCCCTCATATATCCACCCACCATTTTTTAAAAAGGGCTCTCCAGCATAGTATAGCTTAAAATGTTTCAGAATGTTGTCAAAACGGTCTGCTAAAAGACAAAAAGCTATCATTTTATTCAGCTTCAAAAATTGAAAAAGGTAGTAAGTTCTTCTACATGGTAAGGTAATATTTTTACAAACTCTTTAAGAATGACAACCAAAAGACTGGCACCAAAAGATTAACAGCAATTATCCTGCATGGTAGACTTACATAACTGTATTATGTGCTTTTTCTTCATTGATTTTTAGAGAGAGAGAGAGAAAGGGAGAGGGAGAGAGAGATAGAAACATCGATGAGAAAGAACATCGATTGGCCGCCTCCTGCATGCCCCCACTGGGGATTGGGCCCACAACCTGGGCATGTGCCCTGAAGGAATCGAACCTGTAACCTCTTGGTGCATGGGTCAATGCTCAACCACTGAGCCATACCAGCTGGGCCTAAATCAGTATTTCATCTCATAAAAGAGTCAACAGAGTGTCACTCTAAAACTGGAAAGTCCCAAAGTCTTGGCCCAAGTTGAGTCATCTTCCCAATGGCAAATGACTACTCATTATTACAGACAGGGGAGGTAATGCAAGAAACCGAAGGAGCTTAGTTTACAGAGCAATTTTCTCCTTTACTTCTTAGTGGTTATTTATGGTTGCACATTTTCATAAATATGATAAAAATCACTGAATTGTACAATTGAATAGTGTAAATTATATGGTATGTGAATTATATATCAATTTAAAAATAACTTAACATTTTAGTAATCTGCAACTATACTGGTTGGTAATCACCCTTTCCACTAAACAAGCCCAGATAAATCAGTATGAGATAGGCACTGCTAGGCATTTTCTCCAAAGACGGGTAAACTCAAAGGAATGACATGCATGTAAAGTTCTTAGACTACAGCATACCTCCTCCTAATTCTGCCAACTAGTAAGCTTATTACCAGCTTTCACCAACCCCTGTATCTCCAGCATACATCACTGGATGCTTACTTCTCTTTGAGCTCAGGGTAACAAGCAAATAGCTTCTCATAATACCACTTAAAATTCTAATTTAATCAATGAGCAATGTAATATGCATGTGAAGTGCTCCAGAACACTTTTTTTTTAATCTTCACCGGAGGATATTTTTTTCCCATTGATTTTCAGAGAGTGGAAGGGAGGGAGGGAGGGAGAGAGAGAGAGAGAGAGAGAGGAGGGGGACAGAGAGAGAAACATCTATGTGAGAGACACACATCAATTGGTTGCCTACCACCCATGCCCCAACCAGGGCAGGGGATCAAACTTGCAACCCAGGTATATGCCCTTGACTGGGAATCAAACCCAAGACCCTTCGGTGACAAGTCAATGCTCTAACCACTGAGCAAAACTGGCCAGGGCGTAGAACACATTTTATTTCTAAAATCTCATGACTAGAATACAGTAGTATACCATGTGACACTTCTGTTAAAATTGCTGATTTATATAATTAGGAAATATAAGCAAAATAATTAACAAGATTAGACAGATGGTATGGAATAACTGAATTAAGACTCTAACTAGAAATATAAATGCAAAAAAAAGTCTAATACTACACACATTCTTTTTCTAATAAAAATTAACAAGACAAATTTCAGAATTAAATAAAATTTGAAGGTTGAAGAGAATTAAAGCACAATAGACTCTAAATTGATTATTAAACTACTCACTATATACTCTCCACATTAAATGTCAATTAGGCAGATAAAAAAATTTCAGCAACCAAATTTCATCAGAGAAATCCAGGCTATAAGGGGATTACATAATGATCTGAATGTTTCCTACTTATATCATTAAGGAAAGAGAGAACCAATAACTTTTTTAAGCACAGATGTTTACTGAAATCTCATGAATGAAGAACTCTCCTCAGGAGAATTTTGGATCAGTGACAATCATGACTGACCTTGGGTTTAACTCGTAGTCAGTCCCTCCTCATCAAAAGGTAGATTTTGACAAGGTAGAAAGCAAGTAGTGAAAGTCAAGCGAAATCTTCCTCCAGTTTGCTGAAACACTTATGGCTCCATTTACAATTCCCAGCTGAATGTTCCTAAACTTTGCCCCACTCCACTACAAGAACAGCTACTATCTCAATGCTCAGCATAAGCAATATTCTTAAAGTGATAGCCTCAAGTTACTACTACCTCACTGAAAGGGAAAATGAAAGTACAAACCCACTGCACAAATACTGCTTTAGAGAAGACACAGGGAACTAATTTCAGGAGATGAAAACAAATGAACGAAAAAAATATTTTTCTGCATTATGTCTTATTTAAGCTTTAGGGCAACACAGCAATATCAGCCAGTTTATGCCTTCTCCACTTTCTCCTCCTTTCTACGTAGTTTTTGATAATAAAAAAGGAAATTGTATAACATAAAAATAAGGGCAAAATTTCAAAACTAGACCCTATTTCACAAAGGTACTACACATGATTTCTCAAAAGAAAGACTATTTAAAATACAGATGCTTTGGAAATAGCTACCTATAATCCCTTGAACATTATTAGTTCTGACTCCTAAGGGATATGTCTTACAAAAATTAATTCAAAATGGATCAAAGACCTCAACAGAGGCTAATACTATAAATTTTTAGAAGAGGATAAATTTGCATAACCTCAAACTTGGCAATAGATTATTAGAAATGACACCTAAAGCAAAAGCAACAAAGATAAACTGTACTTCAACAAAATTAAAAACTTTTGTGCATCAAAAGATAGCATCAAGAAAGTAAAAGGACAACCCAAAAAATGGGGAAAAATATCTGCAAATCATAATGTCTGATAAAGGACTTATATCTAGAATACATAAAGATCTCTTACAACTGAATAATAAAAACACAACCTAATCTTTTAAATGGACAAAGGATCTAAACAGTCACTTCTCCAAAGAAAATATACAAATGGCCAAAAAGCACATGAAAAGATACTAAAAATAATTAGTCACCAGGGGAATGCAAATCAAACCCACAATGAAATTATCACTTCACACCCATTAGGGTAGCTAGCACAAAAAAGCCAGTATTGATGAGAATGTAGAGAAACTGAAACCCTCATACACAGCTGGTGGGAATGTGAAATAGTACAGTCTAAAAACAGTCTGACAGTCCCTCAAATGTTTAAACATTGAGTTATCATGTGATCCACCAATTTCACTCTTAGGTATGTAACCAAGAGAAATGAAAATATATGTCCTCACAAAACTTACATGCGCAACATTATTCAAAAGAGCCGAAAGGTGAAAACAACCCAATTGCCAACCAGCCGATGAATGGAAGTATACACAAAATACGGTATATTGATACAATTAAATTTTAGTTGGCAATAAAAAGAAAAGTAATAATACATGCTACAACATGGATAAACCTTGAAAACATGCTAAGTGAAAGAAGTCAGTCACAAATAACATACGATTTGATTTTTTTTCCAATCCTTATCCAAACACATGCTTTTATTGATTTTTCTAAATTTATTATTTTTTTATATTTTATTGATTTTTTTTTAGAGCGAGAGGAAAGGAGAGAGAGAAACATCGATGCGAGAAAGAAACATCAGTTGGCCGCCTCCTGCATGCTTCCCACTGGGGATTGGGCCCACAACCCAAGCATGTGCCCTGACCGGGAATCGAACTGGTGACCTCTTGGTGCATGGGATGCTCAATCACTGAGCCACACCAGCTGGGCTGATTATTTTTTTTAAGAGAGGAAGGGAGAGGAGAGAGAGAGAAACACAAGTGTGAAAGAGAAAAATCAATCGGTTGCCTCCCATACATGCCCAGACTTGGGATCCAACCTACAATCTAGGTATATGCCCTGATCGGGAATCAAACCCACAACCTTTTGGTGTACAGGATGATGCTCCAACCAACTGAGCCACACTGGCCAGAGCTGATTCAATCTTTATGAAATGTTCAGAATGGGATATAAAGACAGAAAGACTGGTCCGGCCAGTGTGGCTCAGTGGCTGAGCGTCGATGATGCACCAAGAGGTCGCTGGTTCGATTCCCGGTCAGGACACATGCCCAGGCTGTGGGCCCAATCCCCAGTGAGGGGCATGTAGGAGGCGGCCAATCGATGTTCTTTCTCATCAATGTTTCTATCTCTCTCTCCCTCTCACTTCTTCTCTCTCTAAAATCAATAAAGGGAAAAAAAATTTTTTTAAATAAAAAAAAAAAAAAAAAGACAAAAAGATTAGTGGTTGCTTAGGAGTGAACGGACAGTGAGATGAGGGCCTGAACACACATTTCTCCAAAGACGACATACAGGCACATGAAAAGATATTCAACATCACTATCATCAGAATAATGCAAATCAAAACTACAATGAGATGTCACCTCAAACCTGTCAGAACTGCTATTATCAAAAAGACAACAAATAAGCATTGGGAGGATGTAGGGAAAAGGGAAAGGGAATAGTTATTTAGTGTTGGTGGGATTGTAAAGTGGTGCAGCTACTATGAAAAACAGTATGGAGGGTCCTCAAAAAATTTAAAATAGAACTGAAGGACAACCCAGCAATTCCATTTCTGGGTATTTATTCGAAAAAAATGAAAACATAACTAAAAAAGATATATTTAATCCTTTGTTCATTATAGCATTATTTACAACAGCCAAGATAAGGAAGCAACCTGGATGTTCATTCATAGATGAAAGGACAAATAAGATATGGTACACTTAGCCCAGCCAGTGTGGCTCAGTGGTTGAGCATTGACCTATGCACCAAGAGGTCGCCGGTTTGGTTCCCAGTCAGGGCACATGCCCAGGTGTAAGCCAAATCCCCAGTGTGGGCATGCAGGAGGTGGCCAATTGATGTTCTCTCTCATCAATGTTTCTATCTTTCTCCCTCTCCCTTCCTCTCTCTGTAAAATTAATAAAGAAAAAAAAATTTTTTTTAAGATATGGTACATTTATACAATGGAATAAAAAAGAATGAAATCTTGCCATTTGCGGCAACATAGATGCAGCTAGAGAGTATTATGTTAAGTGAAATAAGTCGGTCAGAGAAAGAAAAATACCATATGATTTCACTTATATGAAGAACCTGAAAAACAAGCCAAAACAATCAAAATGAAACAGAAACAAACTTACAGATACAGAGAACAAACTAATGATTGCCAGAGGGAAGGGAAATGGGTTGGGCCAAAAAAGGGAAGGAGATTAAGAAGTACGAAGTTTCAGTTATGAATCACACAGATGTAATGTACAGCACAGGGAATAGAGTCAGTAATACCATAACTATGTAAGGTTACAGATGGGTACTAGACTTTATAAGATGGTAACCACCTTATAAGACATATAAATGTTGAATCACTATGTTGTACCCCTGAGACAAATATAATATTGTATGTCAACTATAATTTTAAAAAAATGAACAAATAAAAGGAAAATTCTCACTTCTTTGACTACTCAAGAGACTATTCATCACGAGACACTTTTCTATTATCAATACAACCATAGATTGTGTAAGTTTTCTTTACTTCATAACTCTGTAATAAATTATTTTCGATGTTTTCTTTCCATCTAAAACCAACACAAAGTTATGTCTGATTCATTCTGTGCATAAATAATCAATCATTGGAATGTAAACAGAGGACTTTACATTTCTACCCATTTAATTTCATCATGTTGATTCTAATTCATTTAATCTTAAAATCTAATCCTACACTTAATGTTTTCATCTAAGTTTCCAAATAGTCTTTGGAAGGATAAGAATTTCATCTTAATTTAAATCATTGGGAAAAACATACTAAATATGTTCAAGAAAGAGTACTGTGACACTCCAGGAGACATTCCTCCAATTTTATTTTATTTTTTATTTTTCTTTATTGCTTTTAGAGAGAGAGGAAGGGAGAAGAAGAGAGAGAGAGAGAAACATCAATGAGAAAGAGCATCGATTGGCCACCTCCTATATGCCCCCAATGGGGATTGGACCCATAACCTGGGCATATGCCCTGACTGGGAATTGAATTGGTGACCTCTTGGTGCATGGGTCGACGCTCAACCACTGAGCCACACCAGCTGGGCCATTCCTCCAATTTTAAATCCATGTAATAAACACACACAACTTCGAGGGCAATTGATCAAATGCTTATAAATTCACCTACCTTGGATCATTATACTGTCAAAAAATGTATCATGAATACTTTGTTAAAATCAAATAATTTGACGTCTGTACATACAGGGATTTATATAGCAAGGTGCATGCAGACCTTCAGAGTATAACTAGTAAGAAACAATTTTTTTCATTATGCTTGTGAGACTGGCCATCTGTGAGAGTTATAATTAAAAACTTATAAATGTAAATTTTAACTTACAAATGAAAAGTGGAATATGCGTGAGAAGATGAAGGAAATATGCAATCAAGCCCAATCAAAATGATAATTGTGCATCTTGGGCCTAGAATACAACCAAAGAAAGCTGCTAGCTTTATATGAAAAATGCCTGAAGAAAGAAGGTAAACAACATAAAGAAAATGGTTTTATTTTTTAAATGGAGGTGTTCTATCCAGTTAGGGTCAAGTAAACCCATTCAGCCTCCCCCTCTTACTGATTACAACTAAAAACTCTAGACAAAATACAAAAGCAACGTACCTACAAAAAACGAATAATTCTGAAAAGTAAACCAAACTAGGGATGTGAAAAGGAGTTAAACTAAGTGAAATGTCCTACATGGTAGGGGAAGAGGTATCCGTTTTTTGCTCCTGCTGTTGTTATTGTTCACTATTTTATCTTTTTCTCTACAGGCTATTGTCTTGAAGGAGGGGCCCTGTTATAGAACTATGCAACAGACCAGCAATGCAAGCAGCTAGAACTCCAACAGAAACCCCTTCTTCCTGGCCAGAGGAAATGAAGATACGAGTCCTGGTGGGCCAGAGTATTGGGGGAATTCCAAAGAAAAAACTGAAGGAGAAGGACCCTAATTCTTTGTATGGACCTACACAAGTCCCACCAAGCTCATCTATGAGCTGTATATAAATGGAATAAATTCAAAGCAGCATATTAAAAGATTAAAACTGTCCCCCACCCCAGAAGCACAGACAAAACTTGAGCCCTGAGTATAAATAGGATTAAAACTGGACCCAGAATCTATAAAACATAAAATTTTAAATGTCCGGGACACAATCTAAAATTACTCAAACTACAAAATTAGGAAAATGCAACCAATTCTCAAGAACTAGCAGTCAAATCTAACGAGGTTTACTGCCTGCTTATTTTGAAAATACACAAAACTAGGGATTGTGGAATTCTCCAAATGATCCAGAATTTATAAAGCATAACAATTACAGCCATAGTCGGTTTGGCTCAGCGGTTAGAGCGTCGGCCTGGGGACCAAGAGTCCTGGGTTCAATTCCGGCCAAGGGCACGTACCTTGGTTGCAGTTTGTCCCCAGCCCCGGTTGGGGCCCCAGTTGGGTCGTGCAGGTGGCAACCAATGGAAGTGTCCCTCCCACATCGGTGTTTCTCTCTGTCTTTCTCCCTCTCCCACTCTCCCTCTGCCTTTCCCTCCCACTCTGTCTGAAGATAAATGTAAAAAATATCCTGGCGCCCTGGCCGGTTTGGCTCAGTGGTTAGAGCGTCGGCCTGTGGTACAAAGAGACCCGGGTTCAGTTCCCGCTAAGGGCATGTACCTCGGTTGCAGTTTGTCCCCGGCCCTGGTTGGTCGTGCGGGTGGCAGCCACTCGATGTGTCCCTTTCACATGGATGTTTCTCTCTCTCTCTCTCTCTTCCTCTCTCTCCCTCCCACTCTATCTGAATAAAAAAATGAAAAAAAAAAAATACCCTGGGGTGAGGATAAAAAAAAAATTTATTTTAAAGAAAAAGCATAACAATTAGTGTCTAGGACACAATAGAAAATTAGTTAACATACAAAGAACCAAGAAAATCTGACCAGTTCTTAGGAGGAAAAACAATCAATAGATGCCAACCTTGAAAGACAGATGTCAGAATTATCAGGCATAAACCATAAAGCAACTATTATGACTATGCTCCAAGATGTAACGGTATACACATTTGAAGTGAATGGAAAGACAGAAATCCTCAGCAGATAAATACAAACTATAAAGAAGAATCAAGTGGAAATTTTAGAACTGAACAAGATAATATCTCAAAAACAATTCACTGGGTGGTATCAATAGCAGAATGGAGATCACAGAGGAAATCAGTGAATCAGAAAATAGATTTTAAAACAAGAAACTAATTGTTAAAAATTGCAAGGATGGAAAAGGCAGGTGTGTGACACAAAAAAAAATAACACATCAGAAGAGGCAAACTTGAGAATAAAACCCTCTCGCTCTAGAATTATATACACAGTGAAACTTTTCTTTTACAATGAAGGTAAAATAAAGAAATTTTCAGGCAAACTGAGGCTTATTAATAAATGTATTGTCAGCAGACCACACTGTAAGAAATTCTAGAGGAAGTTATTCAGGCTTCAGGAAAATTATCCTAGATCTAAATGGAAGACAATATGCAGGGGGGGGGAAAAAAGTAAATATGAAAGTTAGTACTAAAAGTTATTTCTTAAAATATATTTTAAAGTGATTGAATATTTAAATAATGATGATGATGCATTATTGGCTTTTAAACATAGAGCATTAAAACATGACCCAAAAAAAGGACAAAGTGTAGGAGGTGGCATGGATGGCATTCGTAAATTAAAAAAAAAAAAAAAGACGGAAATAGAAAGGCAAGGTAGAAAACTACATGATATGAAATTTGTAATAAGTTATAAATTATTAATGTAATCAATGGGTCAACAAACTTTTTATTAGGAGGCCAGATAGTAAAACATCTGTGCATACATGGGAACTATAGGAGCCGAGGGCCACAGGGTCTCTGTCACAACCGCTAGCCTACGCTGTTGTAGTGCAAAAGCAGCTACAGACAACAGGTAAAATAAATGAGAACACATATGTTTCAATAAAACTCATATACAAAAATAGGTAGCTGGCCATAATGGGCCATAGGTTGCCCACCCCTGATTTAATCTAATAAAAAAGTTTTCCCCAACACTTTATACAAGACTGCTCACTTAAGATTATAAATGCTTGGTTATACAGTAATATCTGATAACACAAACCTAAAGTTTCCAAACATTAATTAAATTCATCCATGATATAGATGGGAGAAGAGTTATAGTACTATATAAATAAACTGATATTGAAAGGGGCGGGAGAGAATAATGGAGAACTAATCATAGTAGGATGCTAGCCATAGTTATAAGAAATGTCGAACATCCTTGCTCTGTTAATCGTAATTGCTTTGTTCTGATTAAAGAAAGCCCATTCTGACCTGGCTGGAAGCTGTATGCCCTGGAAGTTTACCTCGGGAATGCTGTCCATTCTCCTTACCTGAAAACTGCACCCTCCATCATGGAAAGACTAACAATCTTGGAGTCTTAAGGGCTGTGCACTAGAGACAGTCAACATTCCCCAGCTCCCATTACTTGCCCATGCCTGTAATCTGTAACTGTTTTACCCACTGTTATTCCTTCTGCCCATTTTGCCAACCATTTTACCCACTGATATTCCCTTTTGCCTACTTCCCCATGTCATACGCAATATAAGCCACTGGCTATCGAGGGAGTGCAGAGCAGCTTTTTGAAGGATGACCTGGCTGCTCCCCCATAGTGCTGGCAATATTGGAATGAATGTGAATATGTGATTCAATCTTGTCTCTGCTTAACTGGATCAAGTATTGACAGGCAGCCTGGACCTATTTGTTGTTCAGTTTCAATGTTAGTGAGATTCTTGAAATTATCGATAAAAGTTGATGGTGCCCTGGCCAGTTCGGCTCAGCGGTAGAGCGTCAGTCTGCAGACCAATGAGTCTCGGGTTCAATTCTGGCCAAGGACACGTACCTCGGTTGCGGTTAGTCTCAGGTTCGTCCCCGGCCCTGGTCGGGGTCGTGCAGGAGGCAACCAGTCGATGTGTCCCTCTCATGTCAATGTTTCTCTCTCTCTCCCTTTCTCGCCCTCTCTCTCCCTCCTACTCTATCTGAAGATAAATAGAAGAAAGATATCCTCAGGTGAGAATTTAAAAAAAAAAAATTGATGGATTATTTGAAATAATAAGAGTGCACATAGTGTTTAAACTCAGACTAGGTTCATAATAACTAAAGCAATTTCTGATATGCCAATAATCACATGTAAATGTTAATTCGGTAATAATGACATAGTGAATGATTAAATACAATCTCAAGTAATATAATAATATTAATAAAATTAAAAGGGGAAGAATAAATGTCAGAAAAAAATTTAACATATCCACCCATATTAAAAGAAACAGTAAGATATATTCCATTTCCATTGTCTTTCCTATTACACTACCTTCAATAATACTACAAATTGCCCGGCTAGCGTGGCTCAGTAGTTGAGCGTCGACCCATGCATCAAGAGGGTCGATTCCCGGTCAGGGTACATGCCTGGCTTGTGGGCCCAATCCCCAGTGGGGTGCATGCAGGAGGCGGCCAGTTGATGTTCTCTCTCATCGATGTCTCTCTCTTTCCCTCTCCCTTTCTCTCTCTCTAAAAATCAATAAAAGCCACACAAAAAATTTTTTTAATTCTAAAAGAAAAGTATGTTATAATAAAAACTATCAAATAGAAAGTTTTTCTGTAGATTTTATGTTCTTATGTAGAATGAATGTAGCCAAGATGACTCTCTTCCATAAATTCTAGGCCAGTGTGATTACCACATATTCATTGTCACATATATAAGTTTAAGAGAATCTTCCAAAAATATTTTTTAAAACAATCAAATGTCATTCTTCAAAGATGGTAGGCTTATAAAGAGATTTTAAAATAAATTGGAGCAGTAAGATCAGAAAGGTACAAATATTAGGAAAACTTAAAAAGAACAAAAAGAGCAAAGAAGAAAATGTTTTGAAATATAATATAGTACATACCAACAACCCTCTGCTCTTATCTTTCTAATTACAACATTCTCAAGCCAAACCAGCTCATTATGACATGCATACTATGATTAGTGTTAAATAAATATAAATCCAAAAAGAATATCTAACTCCTAGAACTTAACAGATTAACTTTTCCTTATCCACAAATAGTACCCTTAGCATAAAAAAATAAAATAATATTTTTATAAAAGCAACTTCTAGTTGTTTCTGGTAAATTTTGGTACTTTACATTCAAGCACGGATAGGTATATAGAAATTTTAAACTTGCATAATGATTCAAATCAAATAATGCCACCACATTATGAATATTTAATTCACAAAAGCTGCTCCTATTCTTCCCCACTTCTCCATCTCTCTCTCTCAGTATCCCCACTGTTTACATTATGGTTCCAGACCAATACAACAATTGCAAGTCAAATTAAAGTAGAGCTGGCCTCCCTCTAAACGTGACGATTAAGTAAATGAAAGATTCTGGATACTTTCTAGATCTGCTAATTAAATGTAAACAAATGTCTTATAAAAATGACAATCTAGCCCTGGCTGATATGGCTCAGTGGTAAGAGCACTGCCCGCAGACCAGAGTCCCGGGTTCGATTCTGGCCAAGGGCACATACCTCGGTTGCGGTTCATCCCCAGCCCCAGTTGGGGTTGTGCAGGTGGCAACCAAATGATGTGCCTTTCTCACATCGATGTTTCTCTCTTTGTCTCGTCCTCCCTCTCTCCCTCCAGCTCTATCTGAAGATTAGTGTAAAAATATCCTCAGGTGAGGATTTAAAAAAAAAAGGACAATCTAGATAATGCTCAAGAGTTACTGCCTATAACTATTTAACTAAGAATGTTACATATATGGTTTCATTTATTAAAAAAACAATGAAATTGCATACAATTCTAAATATATGATAGGCCTCAAAAATATTAATTACATAATAGTAAAAGTTGAAATTCAGCTTGTACACAACTCAGAAACCATAAAACCTGACTTAAACTCTATAACCTGGTTCTCTAATAAAATTTATTCCCACCCTGGCCAGGTGGCTCAGTTGGTTGGAATATCGTTCCATACACCAAAAGGCTTCGGGTTCGATCCCCGCTCAGGGCACATACCTAGGTTTGGTGTTGGAACCCTAGTCCAGGTGCTTATGCGAGGCAACCAATTGGTGTTTCTCTCTCACATCAATGTCTCTCTCTCTCTCTCTCTCTCTCTCTCTCTCTCTCTCTCTCCCCTCCTCCTCTGTCTCCCAAATCAAATCAAAAAACATATCCTCACATGAGGATTTTTTTAAAAAAAGTATTCGTTATATTTTTGAAGGACTGGAAACAATTTCTCCTATTGCTTGGTACCTAAATATATTTCATAAATTTGATAGCTCTGCAAATTTTAAATGTTTGTAAAGCTTTATTATATGATTGCATTTGCACAAAACATCTCTGAAAGAACACCTAAGAAATTGACAAAAGTGGCTTGCCTCTGAGAAGACATCTAGGGAACTGAAGGTGAGAAGATTTACCTTTCACTGTATACAGTCTTTTGCCCTGTTTGAATCTTTTACCATTTGCAATTATCTTTTTTTTTATGTTGTTGTTTTTTAATCCTCGCCCAAGGATATTTTTCCATTTACCTTCAGATAGAATGGGAGGAAGGGATAAAGAGAGAGAGAGAGAGAGAGAGAGAGAGAGAGAGAGAGAGAGAGAAAGAAAGAGAGAAACATTGACATGAGACAGACACATGAATTGGCTGCCTCCCACACAACCCCGACCAGGGCTGGGGACCAAACTGCAACCAAGGTACATGCCCTTGACTGGAATCAAACCTGCAACTCTTTGATCCCCAGGCCAATGCTCTAACAACTGAGTCAAACCAGCCAGGGCTTAAAAATGTTTTTATTCATTTTTTGAGAGAGAGAGGAAGGGAGGGAGAGATAGAAACATCGATGTGAGAGAGAAACATCAATCAGCTGCCTCCTGCACCCCCTTACTGAGGATGGAGCCTGAAACCTAGGCATGCGCCCTGACTGGGAATCAAACCAGGACCTCTCAGTCCATGGGATGATGCTCAATCCACTGACCCACACCTGCTAGGCTGCAATTACCTTTTTGAATACACAATTTAAAAAATGCTAAGTTAAAACATGCTTATCAAAAGCTTGGTTAACATAAAATTTAACAGAAACATACTTTTCACTTGTATAAATATGTAAAAAAGTCCATTCTGATATCTGAAAATATGACTTGCCCCCAAAATACTATGTAAAAGTAACAAATTACTTTTTAATTCAAATTAAAGTAACTTTTTATATGTTTTATGTTTAAACTTTTTATGTTTATATAACATAAAAAATCCTTTTAAAATTGATACCATGGAAATTAGTAGAGTTGCCAGGTTTTAAATCATATATAAATAAAATATAACATGTACGGGTGTGATCTAGAGTCATATCACTTCTGCATTTCTCTTACACACATTCAACCATGCCGTGTGGAGTGCAGAGAAGAAGAGAGATACAGGGAAACATTAACAGTGCTGACTCTTGCCATTCCACTCAAGGAACATATGCTCCAGAGTCAGTATGAGATTTGAGAGCTAAACTGATTAATTTCTTTGGTTCTCAAGACCTAAGTTTGACTCTAGTTGATTGAGTATGTGTTATATAACCTGGCCTCAAAATAACAGTGAATCATCCTGCGTTCTAACAGGGAAGAAACACAACCTGGCAGAAAGTTGACTGTGCTGGACTTATTGAGATACAGTATAGTAATATCTGACATGACTCCTTTAAAAAAAGAATTTTAAAAGTAATTCTGACTATGCAGCTTCAGAATCAACCAGTACATCTGTGTACAAAACATTCCAACCACTCTCTCCTACTACTCAATTTTCAACTGTTATAATTTTCAACGGCCACATCACCTACATTCTTATTAATAACCTCTGCAGAGATGCATATCATTATTCTATATGTTACATCTCAAAAAATTCTACTGCATTAAACATGTTTTAATCGATTTTAGAGAGAGGGAGGGAGAAAGAAAAAGAGATAAAGACATTGATGTGAAAGAGAAACATCCATCGGTTGCTTCCCGTAAGTGCCCCAAACAGGGACCGAACTCAAAACCTGAGTATGTGCCCTGACCTGGAATCAAACCCCGCCACCTTTTTGATGTATGGGATGACGCTCCAACCAACTGAGCAACACCGTTCAGGGCTGCATTTAAAAAAAAATGTTTTTTTAATCCTACTGGCTAAAATGGGTCAACCTATACTAACTCTACTCCAAAACAGTAGCGGTACAATTATTAACTAATATTCCATCTTATGCTAGTATACAACTTTAGCCTATAAATTCATTCAATTTTCTCTCTATACCACTTTTGTAATTTTTCTAGAAGCCATCCTTACCTTCTCTTTCCCAAGGCCACAACCACCACCTCAATTCAGATCTTCATTCTCTACTTATAGTAGCGTCCTCAGTTTTCCTGACTAGAGTCTCTTCCTCTTCAATTCATACAGTACAATATCACATCAATCTTCCTGAACAACTCTGTGGTCACCAATGAACAATAAAAGGCTCCCCAATTGCTTTTTTACCTCTAAGTCCTGTGATTCGATTATCACCACTATCTGGGAGCTCTTCAACTTAATCTTTATTTTCCATTCCCTAAAATGAAACCTCTCCTAAATAACAAGCATCAGGCGAGTTCCTAACTGATCGTGCAACTCCCATGGCCTCATATGCCTTCCCTTCCTCCCTCAATTAACTTAACTTCTACCTGGATTGAATTCCTGACTTCCCCACTTTGTTATAAGAGATCACATGTTGCTTCCTTTCCTTAGCCTCAGTTATCCTATTTATCATTTGTAAAAAGAGTCAGGAAATAATATCTTAAAGAAATGTTATAAGGATTAAATTAAATAAATAATCCTTACAAATAAGTACACAGTAGGTGTTCAATAAATGCTATCTTTTTTATTGTTGTGGTTAACCCTCATCCGAGGACATTTTTCCATTAATCTTTAGAGAGAGTGGGAGGGAGGGAAGATGAGAGAGAAAGAAATGCTTATGCTCAAGAGACACATCAAATGGTTGCCTCCCGCACAACCCAAATGGGCCGGGGATCAAACTTGCAACCCAGACACATGCCCTTGACCAGAATCGAACTCACCCCAGTTCTCAGGCCAAAGCTCCAACCGCTGAGCCAAACTGGCTAGGGTAATAAATGCTATCTTATGAGAACACTGTCCAAACATTTCCTCATTATTTCTTTGTATTTTAATGTCCTTTCTTCAACTAGACAAAAAAAAAAACTTTCTATATAAAGATGCCTGCTTGAAGATTTCACATTAACAAATTTGTTCCAAAGCTAATTAGAATCCAAAGCTGCTTGCTTCTCTTTTTGTCCTGATAAATGGTTTTAGAATAGGGATTATTCTGCCAAAATAAGTCTTGGTCTGAATGACCAAAAGGATCACTTTCTTATGTGAAGACTAGAGAAATAAGAACGTGGCACACAAGCCAGCTCAAGCATCTCCCAAAAGAGTAAAGGTGTTACTTCAAACATCAAATCAATGTACTTAAATCCTAAATACCATGCCTCTTTTCCAGCCAGCCTACCCAGCTACAATAACCACAGATCACAATCAGTGAAGATGCACAGTGAGTCAAAAGAGGTATCAACACCCAGACCACCCAGATTCAGGAGAGAAAGATTCTGTAGGTAACCAGAAAAAAGGGAATAGGGGGAAAAAAAAGAACTGGGCAGAAAAATCAGTCTGGATTCTCCCATTTTTTCCTACCCACTCATGCATGTTGCTTGGAAAAAAGCAGATAGAATGGAAAGAGAACAACCACTTTTAGAAAAACTAAGACCTCACTTTGAATCTTGATCCCTCTACTTTCTAAGTTAGGAAAATCAGCTCATCTCTCCAAACTTCAATTTCTTCATAAATGGTAAGAGACAGAATTATTATAAAGATTAGGTCAGATACACACTTTCTAAAACATACTAGACACTTAAATGATATTGTTTCTGTCCTCACCTTTGACTTCCATGCTATACTTAGGGGAGAAAAAAAGGAGAGAAGAGAAAGAAAAACTTTATGTAAGAGAGAATATAATGTATGAAGATATTATATATATATATTTTATATATATAAATAATTAGATACAACTGTTAATTTTAAATGACATTAAATCTAAGAGAAATGCAGGCCATTTTGACAAACATTTTATGTCATCAAGAATGTGAACTCTGGCCTGGATGGTGTGGGTCAGTGGTTGAGCGTCAACCCATGCACCAAGAGGTCGCTGGTTCAATTCCCAGTCAGGGCCCAGGCCCAAGTTGTGGGCCCAATCCCCAGTGGGGGGCATGTAGGAGGCAGCCAATCGATGTTCTCTCTCACTGATGCCTCTATCTCTCTCCCTCCCTCTCTTTCTAAAGTCAGTAAAGAAAAATTTTTTTAAAAGAATGTGAACTCTGGCACTGGCAGGTGTAGCTCTGTTGGTTGAGCAAGGTCCCATACACCAAGAGGTCGCCAGTTCAATTCTGAGTCAGGGCACATGCCTGAGTTTCTAGCTCAATCCCCAGTAGGGGGCGTGCAAGAGGCAACCAATTGATATTGCTCACATAGATGTTTCTCTCCCTCTTCCTTTCTCTCTCTAAAATCAACAAAACCATACATAAAAAAACAAGAATATGAACTCTGGTATCAAGATGCCAGATTCAAATCCTGGCACCACTACTTACTAGTTGTATGATCTTGGGCAAGTTAGCTAAGCTTTTTAAGATTCAATTTTCTTATCTGTAAATGGAATTGACAGCACTTATATGTCATAGGGTTCTGGTGAAAATTAAACAATACATGTAAGGTGTTTGATATAATCCATAACACATAATTTAATGATAGCAACTAAATTATTAAACAATTACAACAGGGCCCCTGGCCAGTTTGGCTCAGTGGTTAGAGCGTTGGCCCACGGACCAAAGAGTTGTAGGTTCAATTCAGGTCAAGGGCACGTACCTCAGTTGTAGTTTGATCCCCAGCCCTGGTCAGGGTCATATGGGAGGCAACCAGTCCATGTGTCTCTTTCACACACATGTTTCTTTCTCTCTCTCTCTCTCTCTCTCTTTCTCCCCCCCCCCCCACTCTATCTGAAGATAAATGGAAAACTATCCTGGGGTGAGGATTAAAAAAATAATTTTAAAAAATAATAAATTACAACAGGAAAAGTTTATTTCTCCTTTAAAAGAATTGTCTAATTAAAATAACAAGAACTGCCCTGGCCGGTTTGGCTCAGCAGTTAGAGCATCAGCCTGTGGTCCAGAGAGACCTGGGTTCAGTTCCCGCTAAGGGCACGTACCTCGGTTGCAATCTGTCCCCGGCCCTGGTTGGTCGTGCAGGAGGCAGCCACTCGATGTGTCCCTTTCACGTCGATGTTTCTCTCTCTCTCTCTTCCTCTCTCTCCCTCCCATTCTATCTGAACAAAAAATGGAAAAATGTCCTCAGGTGAGGATAAAATATTAAATATAAAATAACAAGAACCAAGAAATTATAGCTTTAATTATTGAGATCTAATTGTGTTTCTAAACTTTATGGTCTCAGCACTCCTCCTTTACACTTTAAATAATACACGTTGGTGAAGAACACAATCATTACTAGTACAATTTGGTACTTGTTTCATGCTAAGGTACCAGCAGTTTGACCCACCACTGATTCTGCACCATCAGTGAAAATGTCCATAAAGTGAAAAAGGCATAAAATATCTTAGAACAATTACTAACATAGTTCTGATCTCTGCCTCTAAATGTTATGCTACCCTAAGAAAACCATACTCTCTCACAGGGCACCCTGATGCCAACAGCAGAATTTCCACAATGCCAATATCCAGAATAAAATTCCTAGAGCAGAGTAAATCTAGGTAAATGGGCCAGATGCACAGTGCTCCCAGTAAGGGGACCACAGAATTCCATAAATGTACTTATGCTAAATTAATGCAAAAATGGTCATCAAATGAGATCATGAAAAAAAACCAAAGGGCTTTTCATACATACTGACAGAGAACTACTGTGCATTTGAAAAATGATATATGGATAGTCATTAATATGCTTTCTAAAAAAAGAACAAACTGGTATGTATGATGGGTTGCATTCCATTAGCCCATGTTTAGTAAAATTTGAAAATGAATGTAGCAAGAGCAGCCTTCTCTACTGTTTCCCCACTATAGTCATTCCATAGGGGTCTCAGCCCACAGTCATGTAGTCTCCTTCGTCACCTGATCCTTAGAATCTTACACTCTAGGCCAGGGGTGGGGAACCTTTTTCTGCCAAGGACCATTTGGATATTTGTAACATCATCATTCGAGGGCCATATAAAATTAGCAACTTAAAAATTAGCCTGCTATATTTGGTCAGGCTAATTTGTTGAGGTTTGTGATGTTGGCTGGTATTGATTTCACAGGCCTTATACTGACGTTCCCCACCCCTGCTCTAGGCCCATCCAGTAAGACTCATCAGTGTAGTTAAAACCATTAGAAAAACAAAAATGCCTAAGTCTTCCTTTTTCCCAATGCTTTTTTCCTTTTCTTTAGTTTCAAGTTTAAGTAGCTAAGCACCCACCTCATGACACGTCTGTCTGAAATGGGTACAGCAACTATGACGTACTGAGCCAGTGGCACCAATACAGTCTAAGAGCTCGAGTTGAATCCAACACACCTCACACAAGCCCTTTAACCTATAAACTAGAACCAATAATTCCAGCCAACACCTAGGTTTCAAAACACCTGAAAATACTTCAACTTGAAGCCCAACTTTAACTGAAACAGATCTATGTTAAAGAGGTTTATTACAACAATTCTAAAACCACTGAACTCCAGAGACAATTTATTCACATCATTAATCTAGAACACAAATTTGATTTTAGCATTCCAGTTCTTCCGACTAGCTGTGTAACTTCTGGAGGAATTACATTTAACATCCCTAAGCATTATGTGTCTTCACCTAGAAAATGAGGACAATAATAGTACCTACTTCAGAGAATTGATATACAGTTTTGAGAGTTTAATTAAGGCACTTAACCCAGTGCTTTATAAATACAGGTGTACAATAAACCACTGCTAATATTACAACCTCTACGTGTAATTTTTCTTTCTAGTATAAAGGTCACTTAAGGTACCAAAAGCAGCTGAACCAATGACAAAATAACAGAAATTTTCCCTCAGATTTCAACCACATATTTATATAACAGCTTATACAGTAAAATTTCCCCATGTTGTATATTATATTCCCTTCTTAGAATGTGACAACAGAGCTTTAGCATCTAAAAATTTAGTATACAGTCACACACCACTTAATGACAGGGAGAAATGTGTCATTAGGCAATTTAAACATTATGTGAACACCACAGTGCACTTATACAAACCTATACACCCAGGCTATGTGGTCTAACCCATTGCTTCCAGGCTACAAACCTGAATAGCGTGTTACTGTACTACAATCATAATACAATGGTTAACTATTTGTGTATCTAAACAAAACTAAACACAGGGAAGGTATAGTAAAAATACATTATAAAAGATTTTTTTTATGGTACACCTGTTTAGGGAACATAGCATGAATAAAGCTTTGCAGGATTGGAAGTTGCTCTGGGGAGTCAGTGAGTGAGTGTGAAGACACAGGACATTACTGTTCACTACTGCAGACTTCATAAACATTGTACATTTAGGCAACACTAAACTTGTGTTTTTTTTAATTTCATTTTTCAATGATAAATGAACCTTAGCTTAATGTAATGTTTTTACTTTATAAGCTTTAAAATGTTTTCAACTTTTGAAAAATATTTATTGAATTTGAGAGAGAGAGAAAGGGAGGGAGACAGAAACACTGATGTGAGAGTGGAACATGGACCTGATGCCTCCTGCACTTCCCCTACTGGGAATCGAACCCGAAACCTAGGCATGTGCCCTGAACTGGAATCGAACCAACCACCTTTTGGAGCACAGGACAATGCCCAACCAACTGAGACACACCAGCCAGGGCTCGACTCTTTTGATAACAGCTTAAAACAGAAACACATTGTACAGATATACAAAAATATTTTCTTGCCCAGCCAGCGTGGCTCAGTTGATTGAGTGTCGTCCCATGGACAGAGTGGTCCAGGTTCGATTCCTGGTCAGGGTACACGCCCAGAGTTGTGGACTTGATCCCTAGTAGGGGGCATGCAGGAGGCAGCTGATTGATGTGTTGTCTCTCACATCAATTTTTCTATCTCTTTCTCCCTTCCTTTCTCTAAAAAAAATAAACAAAAACATTAAAATAAACAAATAAAGCTTATTTTTTAAAATATATTTCCTTTATATCCTTATTCTATAAGCTTTTTTCTATTTTTAATTTTTTTTTGCCTTTTAAACTGAAAGATTTTTGCAACCTCTCCATTCTAGAAAAATCCTTTGAAGTCATGGACAAACCTCTTCGAGTGTAGTCTGCCAGATACCATTCATACACTCCTTGGTGACATCACCCCCAAGCCCAAGCAAGGTTCTGGATGCAGTTATAGAGGTAATCCTTCCAGAACTGCATCAATGTATTCCTCAGTTTCAGCAATGGCATGGGCAAAGGTCCTCCTCTTAAAAGCTGCTCTAACTTCTTGATCCAATGGTTTGACCACAGAGGTGGTGTCTGGAGGGAGAAGCACCACTTTGATCACCAATAAAAGGAGGGCGTCCGGGAGCATTATCAACTATCTTGAACGCTGTGTTATTCTTCAAACTACTTCTCCATATTGCTGGCATAGCAATTCAGGAGGGCATCTTGGAGGAGCTGGGCCATCCATTACTTCTTATTGCTCCTATAGTACACTAAGTGTGTGTGCTTGTTGATATGCTTGAAGGCCCTGGGATTTTCACTGTGCCAAGTCACAAAGTTTTTAATTTGTAGCCCAAGCAAGACTATGATCCTGTCTTTAAAAGCCTCACAATTTGGCTTGTCCTCCATAAAGATGAAAGTCCTTTTAGGCATCCATTTCCAGAATAGGGAAGTTTTATCCATACTCATTATTGTTCTGGCAAGTAATTTTTCTCCATTATCACTTTATCTAGAGTTTCCAAAATTCTTCAGCTGCAGAAAAGACTCAGCACTCACTTTCACATTGTATAATGAATAATAATTCTTGAATCATTTAAATCATCCAGAGCTAGCAGTAAATTCAACTTCAAAGTAGGGTCCAGCCTTTTCTTTAAACATGAAAATAAAGGGGGTGAGGGGAGGTGGAAGAGGGTAAAGGGGCGATAAATAGTGATGGAAGGAGACTTGACTTTGGGTGACAAACACACAATACAATATACAGATGATGTATTATAGAATTGTATACCTGAAACTTATATAACTTTATTAACCAATGTCCCCCAACAAATTAAATATAATTTCTTTTTTACTGCAAACAAACGTTTTGCTTTGGCCAGCACTGTCATGGTGCTGGGAGGGATATGCTTCCATGTCTGGTCTTCAATCCATCCAGGTCATTTGAAATTTCTCCATGTCTGCCATAGGCTCTTCTCAAAATTTTGTTCAGTCTCATTGCCTCCAATGAAGCAGATTCTTTAAAAGCTTCTTTCACTTCATTCTTGTTCTTCAAAATCGTAGCTATAGAATGGAACAAGGCTGACTGACCAGCAATAACCGTCACTGATTTTCCACCTTTGTAGTAGTTAATCACTTCTATCTTTGTCACCGGTCAATCACTCAAAGTGGCCCCGTACTGGCAAAATTAGCAATGGATTTTGTATACTTAGGGGCCACAATGAACAAAACATGAGATTAAATCAAGCACAAAGGAAAATGATGCAATCAAGAGGCACAGTAAACACGTGTACGAGGCTGCTGCGGGCATAACGTGGCATATTGTTTTACAGCAAACTTTTTTTGTAAGTAGAAAGAGTACACTCTAAAATAATAATAGTATAGTGTAGTAAATATATAACCAATAACATTTATTATCAAGTATTATGTACTGTACATAACTGTTATGTGCTATACTTTTCTACAACTAGCAGTGCAACAGGCTAGTTTATGCCAGCATCACCACAAACATGAGTAATGCAATGCACTATGGCCTTACAAGGGCTACAATGTCACTAGGCGATAGGAATTTTTTATCTCCATTATAATCTTACAGGGCCACTGCCACATATGTGGTCTATCATTGATCGAAATTTGGCACAACTGTATATACTTATTTAATATCGAGGTTATTAAATATAACTGAAAATCACTAATACTTTCCAGGAGACACTGTGCAGTGTCAAGGGTAAATAATTTTGCAGCACACGATAGGTTTACCTTAACAAATGACTTGTCTAGGAGGAAAATTTGTAACAGATGTGGATACTAAAAAATCAAAAACTTGCCCAGCTGGTGTGGCTCAATGGTTGAACATCGACCCATGCACCAAGAGGTCATCAGTTCGATTCCCGGTCAGGGCACATGTCCAGGTTGGGGGCCTGATCCTCAGTGGGCAGCATGCATGAGGTGGCCAATCCACGTTCTCGCTCATCGATGGTTCCCTCCCTCCCTCTCCTTTCCTCTCTCTCTCTGAAATCAATAAAATAATAATTTTTTTTTTAATCAAAAACTTTCACAAGACACAGATTAAGACCTAATTTAGTTAGGGTCCTCCAAAACCTGTCTTAAGAATACAAATACAGCCCGGCTGGTGTGGCTCAGTGGTTGAGTGTCGACCCATGCACCAAGAGGTTGCCGGTTTGATTCCTGGTCAGGGTACACGCTCAGGTTGTGGGCCTGATCCCCAGTGGGGGGGTCATGCGGGAGGCAACAAATTAATTTTTCTCTCACAATGATGTTTCTCCCTCTCTCTCCCTCCCACCCTCTCTTCCACTCTCTCTAAAAATCAATGGAAAAATATCCTCAGGTGAGGATTTTTTTAAAAAGGAACACAAGTACAACAAAGCTGGGTGGTATGTGCAGTAGTGTCTGTTATGTTACTCTCTATAATTTTCTATATGCATAAAATATTTCATTACAAGATGAATCACCTGTGTTAAAAAAAAAGGCACACAGAACTCTTTAGTACAAATTAAAAATAATTATAAAATATAGTCCAGCTATGATAAAGCCTACATATACAAATTAAACATTTTATTTTTTTTAATCCTCATCTGAGAATATTTTTTCATTTATCTTCAAATGGAGTGGGAGGGAGGCAGGAAGAGAAAGAGAGAGAGAGAGAGAGAGAGAGAGAAACATCAATGTGAGAGAGACACATCAAATGTTTGCCTCCCACATGACCCCAACCAGGGCCAGGGAACCACAACCGAGGTACATGCCCTTGACCAGAATCAAACCCGCAACTCTTTGGTCTGTGGGCCAACGCTCTAACTGCTGAGCCAAACCGGCCAGGGCTACAAATTAAACGTTTTAAAAAATAACTTTTCCTTATTTCAGCTGGATGGTTTACTTCTATATAAGCAGAATGTAGGACGAAGGCCAACACTATTAACTTTTTGCCTGTTAAATGAGGCAAAGGCATTCTTTCAATAACCCATATAACTGTCTAAATTCTCCACTTTATATCATCTAATAAAACAAAAACATAGAGTAATTTAAAAACCATTAGACACTGGTGAAAATATTCTTGTCTGTATTTGACGAATGAATATCACCAACAACGAGTTAGATGGGATACAAACATACAAGAAGGAAATAAAGTCCATTTTGACTTTACTTTAAAAAAATTTTTTTTTCGTTATAGATATTTTAGAGAGACAGGAAGGGAGAAGGAGAGAGAGAAATATCGATGAGAGAGAATATCGACTGGCTGCCTCCTGCACATCTCCCAGTGGGGATTTGGCCCACAACCTGGGCATGTGCCCTGACTGGGAATCAAATCTGCAACCTCTTGGTGCATGGGTTAACACTTAACCATTGAGTCACACTGGCCAGGCTTGACTTTACTTTTTAAATGACAAATAATTTCAACAAGATGAGGTCTTGCACTATGGCCCTTAGATGTAACAGGGAACACTTACTTTATCAAAACAACACAAGAGGAAATTAAACTTTTCTTTTCTTTGCACTTTGCATTAAAAGAAACTGAATGTTCTTTTGTAACTGTTTGTTTTTAGGTAAGGAGGTAAAATTCTAAAAAGATAATGTTGCTGCTACAAAATATGAACAATGAGACTGGGGGTGGTGAAAGAGAAAGGGCTAGTGCAAGCCCTAACAAAGGCCCAGCACACTGGCTATGGTTTAACCCTGAGATGAAAGCACTCTTTGTCTTTCTGGTCAATGTAAGGCCATTGAATGTCCCAGTATATAGTTTTTTTGTTTTGTTTTTTAAAAGACGGGAGAAGAGGGAGGACGGGGAGTTCTGCCTCTTTAGGGGATATCTCCTCAGCTGCCTGGCTACAATAAGGACGAAGATTACAAGGACACAAAAAAGCTTTCCAAGTATGCAGCTACCCAGTCTTTGTCTATTAACACAGACCAGCAAAAGGACTCATGTACTGTGCTTACACGACAACTCATTTTATTATTAAACAAAATTCCAGAACTGCATTTCTATTTCACACTGACCCTTTCAACCTAGTTCATTCAGAAAATTACAGAATAGTCTTTTGGCTTCCAATTTGGACTCCAGAAATGATAATCCTGCCCACTTTGCATTAGAAAAGTTTAAATTTAAAAACACATTTCAGCCCTGGCCAGTTTGCTCAGTGGTTAGAGCATCAGCCCTTGGACCAAAGGGTCTTGGGTTTGATTCCTGATCAAGGGCACATACCTGGGTTGCAGGTATGATCCCCAACCTCAACCAGGGGCATGTGGGAGACAGCCAATTGATGTGTCTCTCTCACATTGATGTTTCTTTCTTTCTCTCTCCCCTCTTCCTTTCCACTCTATCTAAAAAATCAATGGAAAAGTATACTCAGGTGAAGAGAGGAAGGAAGGAAGGAAGGAAGGAAGGAAGGAAGGAAGGAAGGAAGGAAGGAAGGAAGGAAGGAAGGAAGGGAGGGAGGAAAAATAACACATTTCATTTTATTGTTCAACTATTTTTCAAAAGGCCAAGTAACCTAAGGAGATTTTCTAATGAAGGCAACAGCAGTTTAATGTTTAACATCGGTTCACAATAGAGTCCTCACATTTCAGTACAATATCAGGGTATGGATCATAACCATATTACTCACTGCCATAACTTCACCAACTGAAGGAAAGTTAGTGAAAGAAGTTGTCATAGTTTAATTAAATTTGATTAACTCATTGTATAATTATCTTTGAAGGTACAGTTGGCATAAGACACCATTTCCTTTGAGGGTCTAAACAAAGAAAAGGCTCCTCTAGTATTACAATTAAAAATAAAAATGTTGATTTGCTTTTAAAATACACACACACACACACACACACACACACACGCAGTTAATGTGTCTTCATTACTGGAAATGTTCACTTCAAAATCCTACCCCACAACTAAGATTTTATATATGTATATGGCTTATTTCATGCAGCACTACATTAGAATTAATGTATGAGATAAATCAGACTACAAATGCATTTTAATAATTCAAGTTCATTCTAAAGGTTACGTATTGTTTAACTAGAAGTGTTGCTTTAACAACACTACTTTAAAAATTAATGAATTCTGCCCTGGCCAGTTTGGCTCAGCGGTTAGAGCGTCGGCCTGCGGTCCAGAGAGATTCAGGTTCGGTTCCCGCTAAGGGCATGTACCTCAGTTGCAGTTTGTCCTCGGCCCTGGTTGGTCGTGCGGATGGCAGCCACTCGATGTGTCCCTTTCATGTCGATGTTTCTCTCCCTCTCTCTTCCTCTCTCTCCCTCCCACTGTATCTGAACAAAAAATGAAAAAATGTCCTCGAGCGAGGATAAACCAAAAAAAAAAAAAAAATTAATGAATTCTGCCAGGCCAGTGTGGCTCAGTGGATTGAGGGTTGTCCCATGGACTGAGAGGTCCCAATTCAATTCCCAGTCAGGGTACATGCCCAGGGTTGCAGGCTCAATCCCCAGTAGGGGGCGTACAGGAGGCAGCAGATAGATGTATCTCTCTCACATCAATGTTTCTCTCTCCCTTCCTCTCTTTCTAAAAAAAAAAAAATCAATAAAAATATTTTTTTTAAAAAAAAGAATTAATGAATTCCATCTTTTGAGTTGAAATTATAAAAGAAGAGATTTAGAAAAGTCCTGGGAGTAATCTTGTAAGTATGAATGTTTAACTAAAAAAAGAGAAAAAGAAAAGACTCAGAAATTCAGGAATATGCTGAAGGTCACACAGCTAAATTTCCTTTATAATGACAGTAGAGAATAAAAAGCCAAATTCATGTACGGTTTGCAACCTCATTTTTACTGGGTCATGATTTGCAAATGAATAAATCTTCTAGTCCCAAAGGGCCTCTAAACAATTTTGTAGAAACCATACTGACTTCTGAAATGAAATGGTATTTCAATGAGAATAAAGGAATGTAATAAAAACAAAGAACAGCTATATTTATTAAGTAAATTAAAGGAAGAAGTAAATATTATATACTTTGGAAAAAAAAAAAAAGGACAAAAAAAACTACCACTATAACCACAGCCTGTAGATCTATAGATGTTCCTGTGCTATTTTTTAAGATCACTGTTAAAAAAATTCAAATGATACAGAGGATAGATATGAAGTAGAAAGTATCAGTACAGAAGGGTGTAAGGTAGTTCTTTCCATCATCCAATCTTTTTCTCCTAAAGGTAACCACTCACAAGTTTCTTATGTAACTTTCCAGAATTTTCTATAATGCACACTGCCATTTTTAACAACTCTTAAAAACTGCTTCTAAAGTTAATCATTTTCATTTTTCTAAAATGATCTAAAATGTCAAATCACTATAGATTTAAGAAAGGAAAAGGAAATTTCTAAATTTGAGTCATTCACAATTATAAAAACATGATGAGAGGATTGTTACATGAGAGAAAAGTTGTAAAATAGAGAGAATGTGGCAAGTGTTAACAGAACTATGTGGTCTAATAGTCCACCTTTAAAGACCATTTTTACCATTTAATTTCACACAATAGAGCAAATTAAAATATACACACTAGATAAATCACATTGTCACTTTTAACAAAGTATATAATCTATTAATTTTTTAAAAATATTTTATTGATTTTTGCCCTGGCCTATTTGGCTCAGCGGTTAGAGCATCAGCCTATGGTCCAGAGACCCAGGTTCGGTTCCCGCTAAGGGCACATACCTCGGTTGCAATTTGTCCCCGGCCCTGGTTGGTCATGCAGGAGGCAGCCACTCGATGTGTCCCTTTCACGTCGGTGTTTCTCTCTCTCTCTCTCCCTCCCACTCTATCTGAACAAAAAATGGAAAAATGTCCTCGAGTGAGGATTAAAAAAAAAATATATATATATATATATATATATTTTATTGGTTTTAGAGAGAGAAACATCTATGAGAGAGAGAACATGAATCAGCTGCCTCTTACACAACCCCTACTAGGGATGGAGCCCGCCCGCATCCCTGGCATGTGCCCTGACAGAGAATTGAAGGGGTGACTTTTTGGTGCATGGAACAATGCTCAACCACCTGAGCTACACTGTCCAAGGATTTTAATCTATTAATTTTTTACAACTATCTCTCAGTGTAGTCCATCTTTACTTCCTCTATGACCTTTCAGTTACATCTTTATTGAATCTGTTACAATCTAGTGATCACTCCTTTATAAGTAAAATTAGGTCAAATCATAAGCTAACAATAGCACTCCAAATCCTGATGAAAAAATATCAAAGAATAAAAAGCTAATACATGCCCTAGCCGGTTTGGCTCAGCAGTTAGAGCATTGGCCCGCGGACCAATGTGTCGCAGGTTCAATTCCAGTCAAGGGCAAGTGCCTCAGTTGTGGTTCGTCCCTGGCCCTGGATGAGGTAAGGGACGCAACCAGTCGATGTGTCTCTCTCACTTCTTTCTTTCTTTCTTTCTTTCTCTCTTTCTCTCTTTCGCTCTTTCGCGCTATCGCTCTCTCTCCCTCCCTCCCTCCAACCCTCCCTTCCACTCTATCTGGACAAAAATGGAAAAATATCCTCGGGTGAGGATTCAAACAACAAAAACAAAAAAACACCTAATACATTATTTAAGCAGTTTCAGTAAATATGTCCTTAACAGATCTGAAATTCAAGATACAGTTTTAAACATGCCTATCCCAATGATCGGGGAGAGTAGACTATAGTAATAAATATGAATCTCAAAAACTTACATTACCAAAAACATATCTCAGTAAAGAGCAACAGTATGAACTTTAAAATCAGACTTGAGCAAGAATCCCATGTCTACCACTAAGCTTAGTATTACGAGCTGAAAAATGGTATCTTAACAAGACTGGCTCCTAGTAGACCTTAAACAAATGGTAGCAATTATAATTACCATTAGTAATAGTAGTATTTTAAAGGAGAGCTTTCATACATTATAATAAATGTAAGTGCTACCGATAGTATTTCAAGTACAAAATTACCAAGAGTTCCTAGCAAAATAGAAAAAGTACATATATATATATAAATATATCTTTCATTTCCTCAATTTATGAATGCACACATATGCTATGATACAGTTAAATTTCAAGAAATGTGAGAACTCAGCTTTGGACCCAAAATTTGACATAAATTAAAATATCAAAAATACCCCTGGGCACACTTTCACTTTTCCATTTGACCTTGTGAAACAACTTTTTCACCTCAACCCAACAAATTGAGATGGGAGGGGAAACCGTTTTAGTTTCTTTTACAGTGGATCCTATCTATCACACACATGTGTACATTAGCCATTACAGACCATTTCATTCATTACCTTCCAATCTTTAACCTGTCACTATTAAAAGCAATTGTGATACACCAAGATTTTGATGAAAGAACAATCTGTAAGCAGCAGTTCCTTCTCTCACTGTTCATATATCAAAATTCTTTGTGAATAAACTTAGCACTGGAAAGCTTCAGCATGCTGTATGTCTTTATAGTTAACCTACAAATCTGTAATTTAACCCAAATTGTTCTAAGTGATAAAATGTCTCCCTTTCTGCTAATCATGTCCTCCTGAAGTGTCCCACACTCCAACATGGTCATAATCTATACAACTCTACTATTCACCCTCAAAGCACTTCCCTCCTCTGGCTGCTAACTGTTTATAGCACCGTCATCTGTCAGTCCATACAACTAATGAAGCAGCAGCAATTAATCTTAATCTTCTATTACTCCCTTACCCTATACATCATTTATGTTTCAAAACCAGGTAGAAAATGGAAAAAGATACACTACTGTGGCTTAAATTGTGACATTTAACTAAGCTTCTTGAATTGTCAATTTGTCAACTAAACCACTGCATCAAAATATGCTACCTAAGAAAGTAGTCACTGATTCTCTTAGGATTTTCATATTATAAGCACATTACCAAAACTTTACAAAATAGAAAATTTTAAAACTACCCACAATTCTATCTCCTTAGGCCACTCCTAGCATTTTTATCTTTTTTCTTCCAGTCTTTTCTCCTATGTATACATTTTCTTTAAAAGCTAACATATAATGTAAACACACAATTACTACCTTTTGTTTATTAAACCATGTATTTTGCTAGTATGCATTGCTATCTTTCAAAAATAACTTCATTATAAAATATATATACTTTGTTGAAATTTTTAATACACAAGACTATAAAGAATTAAAAATCATTCAACCATGCCCTGGCCAGTGTGGCTCAGCTGGTTGGAGTGTCGTCCCGTGCACTGGAAGGTCACAGGTTTGATTTCCGGTCAGGAAACATACTTAGGTTTCGAGTTCAATCCCTGGTCAGGGCACACAGTGTATACAGGATTCAACCAATTGATGTATCTCACACATCAATGCGTTTTTTTTCTCTCTCTCTCCCTCCCTTCTTCCTCTCTCTCTAAAATAAAATAAATCATTCAACCACAAGGCCAGTGATAATCATTACTGACAATTTAGTGTATTTCCCTCTAGTCCCAGGAATTAACTGTTTGATTTCAATTCTGTATTATTAATGAAACTCTGATAGAATATGGAATTCCCCTAATAGTGGCCTGACCTAACTTGGCCTGATTCAGGTTATCATTAGTCCAAAGTGCCATGCTGATTTTCAAAAGTGATTAATCATCATTTGTACATCTTCAAGACTACAATCCCTATCACCCACAAGTCCAGGAAAGCACCATCAAAAGCCTATCAAATTGAAAGAAAATTCATTTCTAACAAAACCAGAAGAATAACACTAAAACTATAATTATCCTTTCATACAAATGATATACAAGACTTGGCAAAGATTAGAACTCCCATTTTTAAGAAACACAAAAAAATATATAGAAACCATACAGAAGAATTATTGTTTCTCAGGGTAGATTATTTGTAGCTAGAAGACAATAGTAAAACTTTAAAATTTGAGAACTGATTAGATGAATTCTAACATACAACTCTAAGATTAGGGTCAAAATAAAGAGACATGTTGCCCTTTATTAGTGTTTCACTCTTATTGCTGTGCACTGTAATTGTGGCTCTAATGTAAAAAGAAAAATGTCAGCCCTTTGACAGATCCTTACCCGATCATTCAAATCTATTATGGAGCTCAGAAAAAGTCACTGCAAGTTATGCACACCTCATCTCCACAGCTCCTCCAGATCAGATGCCACCTGCCCACTCCACCATATGTTCTAAGCTTTCCTAGTTTCATGACACTACCTCCTCCCTCCCACTGCCAATTTGACCCTATACCTTTAATCCTGTTTGTCCACCTCCTTTAACTGAAAACCCACCGTAATCACCCATCCCAGTCTACCCTATCTGAGCTTTGGTCCCATCCACAGCACTATCAGAAAAGAGAACACAAGCCAAATTTGGGGTTCTATTGATCAAAACCCACTACTCTAAATCTGGTCTTCCCACACCAAAGACTGAGAAACAGAAACAATAAGACATTCCTCAGCTTATATAAAGCTCAAATGCAATGCAGAGCTACAGAGAAGAACATAAACACTGTCAGTTCTGTAAGATCTATTCATTCATTCACATACTCATCCATTCAACAAATATCTATTAAGAGCCTGCTTGATGCCAGGCATAGTTTTTTAGGAACAGGAGGTGGAGTAATTTATAACACCAAGTCCCCACTTTCTTGGAGCTTACATAAAACCAGTCAACTATAAGTCAACATCTCCATAAATGACATTTTCATTCTATAGCTTTAATCTTCATATACCCAAATAGTAAACAAATTAAAAATTGTAAAACAAAAGTTTAAAGAGAAAAAGTGGTGCAAATAATCTTGTAACTAATGTGAACAAAGTCACAAAGTAATCCACAAGCAAAATATTCACACTAATTACATTGGGGGGTGGGGGGATAGAAATTTTTCTATTTAGAGGCTATGAAATCTCAACCTCATGTTGAAATATGCTAGATATCTATTCTAAATGTTAGCAAAGGTGACCACACTGTAATCTGTAAAGACTTAATAGTGAATGCCTATTATGGGTAAAGCATATACTAGGCAACTGGGATATAAAAGGATAAAAAGGAATTATTGAATGCCCATCTATACAGGGCATTATACCAAAAAACATAATCTTCTTCTCAAAGAGCTTACAATTTGGTTAAATAATATATGGGTATAACAGATAACCACTCAAGAAGTTTTTTTTTGTTTTTTTTTGTTTTTTTTGTTTTTTTTTTTTTATCCTCGCCAGAGGACTTTTCATTTTTTGTTCAGATAGAGTGGGAGGGAGAGAGAGGAAGAGAGAGAAACATCGACGTGAAAGGGACACATCGAGTGGCTGCCACCCACACGACCAACCAGGGCCGGGGACAAACTGCAACCGAGGTACATGCCCCTAGCGGGAACCGAACCCGAGTCTCTCTGTACCGCAGGCCGACGCTCTAACCGCTGAGCCAAACCGGCCAGGGCTCAAGAAGTTTTTTTTGAGGAATGCCAATCAGTGACATCAATGACTCTGCAGGAATTCAGAAAACGAATATTTGTGAACTGGAATGACTTGGAACCATCCCATAAGGAAAAAAGGATTGAAATGGATTGTAAAGGAAAGTCAAGACTGAGAAATAAAAGACCAAGAGGTATTCTAAGGGAAACACAAATACAGGGATAAGAATACACCTGGAATATTCTATGACTATATACTGTGACTGGCATGGATAGTCCAAGTAAACGGGGGGTCCATACAAGATTAGAAAGTCACAGGATGTCAGAGCTAGAAATGATTCCAATTCTACCATGTCTTTCACAGTTGAGAAAAGTAAAACTCAGGGAAGTCACAAAAAAGCTACAAAGTAAGGAGATGGCAAAAATCAAGATTATAACCCAGGCTTTGCTGATTCTTTTGACTGAACACTATCTCCCTACTGAGTCTGAGGTAAACTGCAGAATGTTCCAAGAGAAAACATACAGCAGGCAATAAGGCAAAGGTCCAGGCAAAGGCCACTGAGCCACACCGGCTGGGCAAGACAACTTATTTTGAATACACATTGACCACAATTATAGGACTGGAATTTTTTATAGATTGATAGCTCAGATTATGTCAACAATAAACTCAAAAAAATAATTTGCCCTTTAAAGTAGCTTCCATAAATTATTTTTTAATTATATAAGCTTAGAATCCTTAGAGACACTTTTAATGCTTCTCTTTAAAGAAAAAAGTTTAAGAATATTTGTATTTCTATTATGCTGAAAAACACTTTCAACTTTGTTTTTTAAAAGGTTCAACTAACTTAAAAAAACCATTGTGCAATGAGAATGAACTAGAACCATATACAATTGTTATGAATTTCACAAACAATGTTGAGTTAAAAAAAAAATACAAAAAAAAGATAATTCTGTGTGATTACACTCATATAAAGCTCAAAAACTGAGCCCTGGCCTTTTTGGCTCACCGGTTAGAGTGTGGGCCCACAGACTGAAGGGTTGGAGGTTCAATCCCCAGTCCTGGTTGGGGTCCTGCAGGAGGCAACCAATCAATCTCTCTCACATGGATTTCTCTCTCTCTCTCTGTCTCTCTCTCTCTCTCTCTCTCTCTCTCTCTGTCTCTCTCAATCCCCAGTCCTGGTTGGGGTCCTGCAGGAGGCAACCAATCAATCTCTCTCACATGGATTTCTCTCTCTCTCTCTCTCTCTCTCTCTCTCTCTCTCTCTCTACCCCCTTCTCCCTTTCCCACTCCCCCCTCCCTCCCTCTATCCTTTCTACTCTATCTAAAAACCAATGGAAAAATATCCTCAGGGGAGGATTAACAACAACAAAAAGTTCAAAAACTGACAGACACTGACTGGAAAGGAACCAGGGGGTCTTCTGAGGTTCTGGTAATATTCTATTGCTTAATATTCCATATTGGTGTTTTCAGGATGTGAAAATTTACTGTGATGTTCACTTACGATTGTTTTGGAGTGCTTTGTAACCAGCTACAGATAAACTCTTATCTATGCACAAATACAACTCTTTCATTCTAACAAAATTAGGAGGCAGCATTATGGCTCCACCACTTGGCCACCCTGATTGAGTTTCTAAACCTCATGTGTAAAATGGAGTTGCTGTGAAGATTGAATCAGTGCTTAATAAATTGTTAGCTTGGGGGGGAGGGGGAGAAGGTTAATTATTATTCCTTCAGTACACTCTAAATATACCATATTCATTCTCTTCTATACCTTTGCCTCACCATCAACTAACTCCTCCATAATCAGCCAAATACTAACCATTCCTCAAGACCAAGTTTAAATCCTTCCTCTCTGAGAAAGTATTTTATGGTTACTCTTACCTTCAAGTTTCCCTTTTCTTAGATCAACTGCATTTATGAACAGCTAAATAATAATATAATGTACATAAGTTTTGTTTACCTTAAAAGAACCATATTTCACTTCCCCCATGTGCTCCACAATACACAGAGAAAAGACGATAACCTAAGTAGAATTTTTTATTGTTGTTAATCTCCACCCGAGGATATTTTTTCCATTGATGTTTTTAGAGAGAGCGGAAGGGAGAAAGGAAAGAAAAAAGGGGAGAGACAGAAACATCAATGTGAGAGAGACATATGGATTGGTTGCCTCTCACATGCACCCCAACCCAGGCCAGGGATGGAACCTGCAACCAAGTACACGCCCCTGACTGGAAATTGAACCCATGATCCTTCAGACCATGGGCAGAGGCTCCAACCACTGAACCACACCATTCAGGGCTAGAATTTTCAAAATACAGTAGTCTCCCCTTATCCATGGTTTCCTTTCTGTGGTTCCAGTCACCTGTGGTCAACCACGGTCCGAAAACATTAAATGGGAAATTCCAGAAATAAACAATTCATAAGTTTTAAACTGCACACTGTTCAGAGTAGCATGAAATATGCCATCCCACTCCATCCAACTCAAAATGTAAACATCCCTTCCATCCAACATATCCATCCACTCTGTATACACTACCTACCCATTAATCACTTAGCTGTCTATTATCAGAGCCAATGTCACAGTATAACAGTGCTTGTGTTCAAGTAAACCTTATTTGACTTAATAATGCCACCTTCAAATAAGTTTTATTACAGTCTATTACAATAACTGTTCTATTTTATTATTAATTATTATTCATCTCTTACTATGCCTAACTTATAAATTAAACTTTATCACAGGTATGTATGCATGTGAAAAACAAGTGTGTGTGTGTGTGTGTGTGTGTGTGTGTGTGTCTGTGTGTGTGTGATTTGGTACTACCCTTGGTTTCAGGCATCCACTGGTGGTCTTAGAAAAATACCCCACAGATAAGGGGAAATCACTGTATTAGGCCCACCCTTTAATCTGTTGCACAGATGAGAACAATAGGAGCATTAGATACCCCGGAGATCTTCTAGATATATCCCTAATACTGTACTTAAGTGATGACTGATAACTAGTCCATCACTTCAAAGTCCTACACCAATGCCCCAGCTAAGAATTAGGTGAGAAGCATAAAAGCGGGTGACTGAAGAGGGAGCGTTTCACATAAAAAAATTTGAAGCTCAAAAAGAACATGCGCCATATTATACTATAAAAACCAAAGGCTAATTTCTATACATCAATATGCTCCTGGGATGAAGTGGGATGCTCAAGGTAAGAAGAGAGGGAGGTGCCGAGCCTCTCAGCAGTGGCAGGGCACTGGGGGAAAACTAATAAAATTAAACACAACATTAACAGTAGACACTATTGAACACTCCCTTGGCACCATGCTAAGCATGCATATGCACTTGTCATTTAAGACTCACAAGCCCTGGCTGGATAGCTCATTTGGTTAGAGCATTGTCCTGATAACACCAAGGTTGCAAGTTCAATCCCTCATCAGGGCATATACAAGAAGCAATCAATGAATGCATAAATAAGTGGAACAACAAATCACTGTTTCTCTCTCTCCCTCCCTTCCTCTCTCTAAAATCATTTTTTAAATAAAAACACTTAAAACAATGTGTGAAATAGGTGCTATTATTAAACCTATTTTACAGAGTAGGAAGCCCAGGAACAGAGAGGTTAGGTGGCTTTCATAAGATCACACAGCTAGTAAAAGTCAGAGCAGAGATTCAACCCAGGTCACCTGAGCTCCATTCCAATGAAATCTGTGGCCACCATCCTCTAAGAACTGAAGAGAAGCTTAACAAAGCTAAATATAAAGAACTTCAGATGAGCTCTCAATATACTTCTTCCACTACATTATATAAAACTCCTTTATACCAAAGAATAAATTGTAATTATTAAATAAAAAGAAAATCATGTAAATATTTTTAAGAGGCCAAATAATTTCTACCCTCCATATGCTGGAAAACAAAGATTAATTCAAACCATGTAACTTGTTTTTCTGTTGATTTATTATCAGTTATGAAGTACAAGGTGAGAGAAGAAAACGTCATTTTTTAAAAAATAATATAAATTAGTTGGAAAATGAATTTAAAAGTTCAACTTGCTACTTTTTAAATAAATCTCTCATTATTTAATATGTTTTCACACACATCATGTTTCAACACTTTCAGCAGTTAGCACCCAGATACAAAACAAATTTCCTGACAGATCACACAACAGATTGTTTTCAGTTTGAGCTAATTCAAGTTCAGCAGTAATTCAATTATTATAATCCAGGACAATAATATTGAGCACTTTCATGTAAGAAAACAACACAACTGAAATGTGTGAAAAACTTCTTTCCAGGGCATTTAACACGTCAGCTGAGGGCTAAGTGTAAGTTTACATTACAGTTGTGAATTATTTGTAATTGCACTTAAACTGGTAGCAACGCTAAGAAGTTTTAAGCAACTACAAGTTCAGTCTTCGGCAAGACCTGCATCATGATGATTTTGGAGGCTAGAGATTTACAAGCCAAAATCATGTATGAAGGTACAACTGCACAGCTGGGAAGATAAATGTAAATATAAGAGTAATATAATCCAATCCCAAATAAAATCCTCTAGAAACTGCTATTCCATCTGATGGCCAGGCTTTTATTCTTATGAGATGTTGTCATGATGCCCTCATTCTCTCTTAATGATTAATTATCAAAATATTTGAAGATTGTAAGACATTTATCTAATCTCAAAATATCTGCTCCAACCTTTTTTTTTTTTTTTTTAAATCCTCAGGATATTTTTCTATTTATCATCAGAGAGAGTGGGAGAGAGGAAGAGAGAGAGAGAGAGAGAGGGAGAGAAACATCAATGTGAGAGAGACACATCGACTGGCTGCCTGCCACATGACCCAACCATTGGTCGTGGGCTGACACTGAGTCAAACCGGCCAGGTATGCTACAATTCTTTCTTTTTGCCCTAGTCCACAACTCTGAGACAGTGCTGGACTTAATACAAGACAAGACACTTGAGGAAAAAAGGAGCTAATCAAAAAGAAGGAATTGATGCCTTCAATACCTAAACTGAAGTAGATCAGAGCATTTAGGCCAAAATTCGGGCTTAAAACTTACTGTCACTAACTAAAAAAAGGGGGAGGGGAACAAATTTGACAATTTTTTACTTTAAACAACAGAATACAAATTTATGTGCAAAAAAACTTTATTCCTAGATTATAATAAAGAAAAATTCTGTTGCCCTGGCTGGTTTGGCTCAGCGGTTAGAGCGCCAGCCTGCGGACCAGAGAGTCCCAGGTTCGGTTCCCGCTAAGAGCACGTAACTTGGTTGCAGTTTGTCTCTGCCCCGGTTGGGGTCATGTGGGTGGCAACCACTCAATGTGTCTCTCTCACATCGATGTTTCTCCCTCTCTCTTCCTCCCTCTCTCCCTCCCGCTCTATCTGAAGATAAATGCAAAAAAAAAGAAAAATTCTGTCACAAAAGTCCCATGAAAAAAATAGAAATACTATTCAATGATATAATTCCAGCAACGACAAAGAGCATGCATGCATTAAGTCACAATACAGTGAATTGCTGTGGTACAATAGTTAGCTTTCTGATGGTCTAAGGATTAAATTTTTTTTTTCCTTTATTGATTTTAGAGAGAAAGGAAGGGAGAGGGAGAGAGAGAAACATCGATGAGATAGAACATCGATTGGCTGCCTCCTGCATGCCCCCCACTGGGGATCGGGCCCACAACCTGGGCATGTGTCCTGACCGGGAATCAAACCGGCAACCTCTTGGTGCATGGGTCGACGCTCAACCACTGAGCCACACCGGCCAGACTGATGGTCTAAGAATTAATTCAAGAACTGAAATACATTATTTTCTCTTCCTCAAATATCTCAAATATTACAAATCTCTTCCTCAAATTCAAGGTGTATTTGAGAGCTTTCAACAAATGTATTTCATTTGGCAAAACATTCAAATTGCTATCTAAGAACCTGTAGTAAAAATGGGCTATTGCTTGCTACATGGACACTAATGGCTCAAACATGCTCTACTATGGAAATTTAAAGGGTAGGTTTTATTTTGCTTCTACAGAAGACCAAGTCACTGAAACATGTACAGACAAGAAGGCTTGACTGCTGACAGTAAGACAAGATTCTTGGCAGAATTCTGAAATGTTCTCAAGCTGTCACAGCCAACATTAGCTGAAATCTCAGTATGTTAGTTTTGACTTTTTCTGTACAGTCCTTCTTAAAAGTATAAAATGCATTCATTTTGGCCTGCAAACAAAATATATTCCTGTAAAGGATCTTGCACCTAGTGTTTTCTCTGCCTCAGACACTCTATCCACAGACATGCAGATATCCCCATGAGGCAGGATAGAAAGAACTTAGGGAGAACTCCCAACAAGTGGAATGAGGAAGTAGGAGCTGACATCCAGGCCATAAGCCACTAGGTTCTCTCACCAGAGCCCCCACCTCCACTCATGATCAAAGGGAAACAGTTTATGACAGGAAACCCCTGCGGTGGTCACAGAAGTGAACAACAACAAAAAAAACCTAGCTAAAACCAGATCAACACAAGATAGAGGAAAAATTGACCAGGGAAAAATCCTAAAACTCATGATAGCATCATAATGAAAACTGACACTACAAGTAGGAGGGAGGCCTAGAGGGACTAATGCAAGGGCACTTCTGGAACAGACCATATTAAGACTCCCTCCCAACCAGTAGGTGGAATCAGAATTTGACATTACGAAGTTCAAAACCTGAAAATGAATAAAATCCCAAGAACTACTGACCACCGTGCACAACTCACTCACCAGTTGGGCCGCATCCACTTGGACTGACCAGCCATGTACTTTTGCTTTTTTCAATAGCAGTAAGTCCTAGCCTGTCTCTACCTGAATAAAAACTTGCTTTCACTCTCTCACTCAAGACTCTCACTTGGAGACTCATTCTTGAAATCTTTCCTGCACAAGTAAAGAACCTGGAGGTCTGGAAGGTACTGGGGCAGGACCAGCCAGCAGCACAGAACTGGTCAGGTGACACACACAATTTAATGCTCCATTTTCTTCATCTCTCTGTTCAAATTTCCCCTTATAAAAAAAAAGAAGCCTTCCTTAAACACACTATGTAAAGTAACATCTCTCTACAACTATGCATCCGGCATTATTTTTCCACAAAGCACTTATCAGCATATGACTTTATACATTTGGTACTATGTTTCTACCCCTGCTACAGTATAGATTTTGTGAGAACAGGGCTTTTTTTATTCACTGTTCTATCCTCACTCAGCTCTTAATACAATGCCTGGGACATAGGTGGTATGCAATAAATGTTTGTTGAAGAAATGAACAAATAAATTTCTTAGCCCCGCCTATGCATAAGGCTATCCTAGCTTCCTAGCAATAACATGTTAATGGTTAGTTTTGAGGATGCTGAAATTCAAACAGCGACTATCTCATAAACCATTTGTATTATACCTAGCATCTTATATTGCATGAAATTACCCAGCTACTCCGGCAGAGAATGTGAACAAAGTACATACAATACACTAAAGAAATAGTACAGGTGAAAAGACAAGTATCTATATTAAAATAAACAACTTATCTATTGTGTAATTCACTCCACTGAATCTGTCAGTGAAAATAAAAATTATTTCTTCTTACATTTAAAAGGCACCCATGAAAATAAATTTATACCCTAACCCCACAGAGAAGAATAAATATTAGAAGCAGACAAAGCAGGCAAGGAAAAGGAAAAAGGGTGCATAGAAAGCCAGGAAAGTTTTGTTTTTCCCAGAATTACAGCATATTATCCAACATACCAAAATAATCTACTTTTTTAAAACTTTTATTTATTTACTTTTTAATCCTCATTCAAGAGCATGCTTAGAGACATCAATGTGAGAAAAACATCTATCAGTTGCCTTCCGTATACGCCCGGATGGGGATCAAACTCCAAACCTAGGTATGTGCCCTGACTGGAAATCGAACCGGCAACTTCTTGATACACAGGACAACACTCACTACTCCACTGGGCCAAAATAATCTACTTTTAAAAAGGACTGATAAGCACTGTGTAAAGGTCAAGAAATTCTAAGTTAGATACCAAAGCTTTGTCTTGAGTAAGATACCCTTAGTTTTTCCTTACAAACCCTAATTTATTACTTAAATGCTTCACTGGCAGTTTACTTTTTCTTTCCATAATATAATCACATTATTTATTCCCATAGTCTATTTATTCTTACTAGTCAGAATAGATTTCAATTAAATCACAAATATAGGTAACTAAAACTGAAAGCAAAAATATTTACTAGTTATTTTCAATGGAAAATAATTCCAATGACAAGGTTAGAACATAAACACTGAAAGTGAAACAAAGAGGAGAGAAATAATTTGCTTCTCTATTAAAATCACTTCTGTCATCCTAAACTGTTATTTGAATGAAAACTAAAGTAGGAGTAGTTCTACTTCTTAAGAGATTTCCATTGGCATGAATTATAAATAAAAATTTAGAATAAAAGAATCATTTTAATTTCTTTCATTATTACTTCACTATGAGCAAAAGCAAATTCAATGTAATAAATCCTGAGAAGTTATCAAAACACAAAAAGACTGATAAATATACTGTACTGACATAATACTTATGTAGCTTAAGGTGTCCTCAAGCCTCAAATTCTTAGGTAAATACTGAACTTTGCTTTTCAAAGAGCACAAATCTCTCCTTTGCAGGGATTTTTATATATCTAATTTCTTATACGTAAAGATACAAGAAAGCTTTTAAATCTGCTACATTACGAAAACTGAAAATAGCAAATCTAGAGCTGAATGTTCTTTCCATATGTCAAATAATAGAATTTTTAGGATAATACAAAGGGGAAAGAAAACAAATTAAGCACTATAGAAATATTCTTTTCCTGTATGTACTTTTATCTTCCATCATGTTTATTTCTGTAATTTATTCCAATATTCATATCTTCTCAGACACGTTAAATAATAGAAAATTACATTTCAAAAATATTAACACAAAAATGCAAACATACCAGAGTTAAATTAATTTTACAGTAATGAACTTGGAGATAAGGGGAGCAAATAGCTGAAAATTGCTTATAAAGATTCACCCCATATTCATTTCCCCTATTTTCTGAGTTCATTACTAGGGAATTGTATATTCTTTGACATACCTAACAAAGATTTTACTAGTGAGTTACTGACTACCTTAAAGTTGAATATAATATACTATTAAAATATAATTGATATTTGGGTTATGACTCAATTATACTGCTTAAAATTCTTTTACATGTGGATGTGTGGGCTGGTATAAGAAGCATTTGGCCCAAACTACATCTTAAGAAACCTACTTCATTCACAATCTTCCTTTTCAATAGCTAGCAATTACATAACAGATTTCTTTTGTTTAAGTTTTAATGAATTGCTGTTAAACTGTCTCATGTGAGTTATGTGTGCTCAAAAAAATTAAAGCTAATTTAGAAAGAGGCTGTTGTCTTAACATGAATAGTTGTAACCTTCTCTTCCAAGCTCCAGGGTGTATATAGTAAAGAACTAGGTAAAAGTACCTAAAGTTTGAATTTTAACACATTATAAAATTACTATTGACAAAGCACCCACTATAAACCAACCCATCATTCTGCTGGGCATATCCTCATAAAAATCCCATGTGTCAAAGGCTGTTAGTTGGCCCCACAATTACTGTGTCTCTTCTTGCTCCTCAATAAAAGTAAAAGTGGCATATGAATCTTCTGGCAAGTGCCCTTTGAGAGAGGAAGTACATGCCCAGGTTATGGGCCCAATCCCCAGTGGGGGGGCATGCAGGAGGCAGCCAGCCAATCGATGTTCTTATCGATATTTCTATCTCTCTCCCCTTCTCCCTTCCTCTCTAAAAATTAATTTTTAAAAAAATTTAAAAATTTAAATTTAAAAGAGAGAGAGAGAGAGAGAGAGAGAGAGAGAGAGAGGAAGCATCTCTCTGCCCTCACCCTTCCCCTTCCTGCTAACTAGAATACAAACTTATGCTAGAGCCATAGCAGCCCTTTGGACCACAAGGTTCACTTGATCTACAAAGGGCATGCTCAAATGATATTAAGTTTGGTAGCTCAATGTCACTAATCATCATAAAAATTTCTTGGGAAAATGTGTAGATACAAGCAATAAAATAAAAGTTAAATTTCACTAGCCCTGGCCAATTTGGCTCAGCAGTTAGAGCGAAGGCCCACGGACAGAAGGGTCTCAGGTTCCATTTCAGTCAAGGGCATGTAACTGGGCTGCATATTCGATCCTCCCGGCCCTGGTCGGGGGGTCAGGCAGAAGGCAACCAATTGATGTTTCTCTCACAATGATGTTTCTCTACCGCTCCTTCCCACCCTCTCTTCCACTCTCTCTGAAAATCAATGGAAAAATATCCTCAGGTGAGGATTAACAAATATAAAAAAGAAGCTTGGGTTCCTTATACTTCTGAGCACCACAATGGCTGAGGATAAGGTAACATGCTAGTTAGTGAAAAAATTCGGATTAAAATCAAGGAGTCCTTTCATTATACACTAAAGACTATGTTAACACATTTACTTCTATAGCACACATAATTTTTAAAAAATATTAGGAGGCTTACAGTAATCTTAATAATCCTCAATAACAGAAGTAAAACTATGACTTACTCATTTACACAGGGCTACCACAAAGCCCTGTACACAATAAACTTTGCTGAATTAAAAAAGTTCACTTCAGATTTTACATAGCTGCCTTAGATCTCTGGAGTCTTGAAGATGTCCACTGTCTAGCTAATCCTTCTAGGTTGCTAGTGACCAGATAGTCTGTGATCACGTGATCATCTCTATTCCTGTTATATAGGACTGACTGCAATGACAACTGGAAAAAAAAAAAAAAAAGGGATTAAGAGTCAAACTCGGGAGAAATTAAGGCAGTGTGTGGAAGGACTCAGAACATGTGAAATTCCTGTGCTCGCTTCGGCAGCACATATACTAAAATTGGAACGACACAGAGAAGATTAGCATGGCCCCTGCGCAAGGATGACACGCAAATTCGTGAAGCGTTCCATATTTTTACGCAGCAGAATATTCACTGATACATCACCTAAGGCAACAGAAACAAAGGGAAAAATAAACACATGGGACTACATCAAACTCCAAAGCTTCTGCACAGCGAAAGAAACAACCATCAAAACAGATAGGGAACCCACTCTATGGGAGAGCATAATTGCCAATGATACATCAGATAAGGGGTTAATCTCCAAAATATATAGAGTGCTCATACAACTCAACAAAAGGAAGACAAAGAACCCAATTAAAAAATGGGCAGAGGAACTAAATAGACACCTCTCCAAACAGGACATACAAATGGCTAAGAGACATATGAAGAAATGCTCAACATCACTAATCATCAGAGAGATGCAAATTAAAACAACAATGAGGTATCACCTCACACCTGTCAGAATGGCTGCCATCAACAAATCAACAAACAACAAGTGTTGGCGAGGGTGTGGAGAAAAGGGGACTCTAGTACACTGCTGGTGGGAATGCAGACTGGTGCAACCACTGTGGAAAACACTATGGTGTTACCTCAAAAAATTAAAAATTGAATTGCCATTTGACCCAGTGATCCCACTTCTAGAAATATACCCTAAGAAGCCTGAAACACCAACCAGAAAGAATACATGTACCCCCATGTTCATAGCAGCACTATTTACAATAGCTAAGATCTGAAAACGGCCCAAGTGTCCATCAGTGGATGAATGGATAAAAAAAGCTGTGGTACATGTACACAATGGAGTACTATGCAGCTGTAAGAAAGAAAGATCTCTTATCCTTTGAGACGACATGGAGGGACCTCGAGAGTATTATCCTAAGCGAAACAAGCCAAGCAGAGAAAGACAAATATCACATGATCTCACTTATTTGTGGAATGTAATGAACATAACAGTTTGAGGAACGGGGTAGACCCAGAGATGTGGAAGTAGGGTATAGACTGACACCCCTCAGAGGAGGGGATGGGGGGGAGGAGATAAACCACAGAACTTATGCGCATGTATGCATAGCTGATGGACATGGACAACAGGGCTGGGGACTGGGTGGGGGGATGGGGAGGAGGGTGTCAATGGGGAAAAAAGGAGAAACATCTGTAACAAAAATAAATTAATAAAAAGTCAAAAAAAAAGAACATGTGAAATTCCTTAAATAAAAACTTATTAAATTTAAATAATTGTGCCTATGTTACAAATAATAAAAACCCTTTACACTTTTTGTAAAAAGCATGTATTTCTGGCTTGCAGTTTCTCTAGTGTTTTCTGTGGAGGGAATAAAAGTAAAATTTAACACACAAAAAAAGTTCATTTAAGCCAGGCCGGTGTGGGTCAGTAGATTGAGCGTTGTCCCATGGACTGAGAGGTCTTGGTTCGATTTCCAGTCAGGGCACACACTGGGGTTGTGAGCTCAGTTCCTGGTAGTGGGTGTGCAGGAGGCAGCTAATTAATGTTTCTCTCCCTCTCCCTTCTTCTCTCTCTAAAAAAATCTATAAAAACATATATTTTAAAAATGAATACTTGACTTCCGGTCAAGATGGCAGCGTAGGTAAACGCGGTATCGCGTCCTCCCACAACCACATCAAAGTTACAACTAAACTACAGAACAACCATCATTCAAAACCACCTGAAATCAAGCTGAATGGAAGTCCTACAACTACGAAATTAAAGAAGAAGCCACATCGAGACTGGTAGGAGGGGCGGAGGCGCGATGGGCTGGTCTCATACTCACGAGTGGCGGAAAATAATTAGAAGGATACGTAGGCTGGGAAGGTCCTCCCTGAGGACTGAGGGGTCCCCATCCCACACCAGGGGCCCAGCTCGGTTCCAGTGCCAGGAAGAGAAGTCTCCATAACTTCTGGCTGGAAAAACCAGCTGGAACTGAGGCTGAGGGAGGCTGAGGCGGCTGGAGCCCCCGGCAGCTCCTCTTAAAGGGCCCACGCACAGACTTACTCGGACTCGCACCCTCCAGGCTCCATCCTGGGGAGGCAGCTTGAAAAGCACCAGAGTCATATGGGGAAGAACTGAGCTGTTTAGCATTGGAGCGAGGGCTGGGGAGGCAGCTTTCTCCTGGACAGACGTGCTATCAGAGGCCTTTGTTCCTTTGGTGAGCCATTCCCTGGGTCGGCAGACTGCCACCATATCTGGGACACCAGCAACCTGGCTCCCACTATTTGCCCCGCCCAGGTGATTCCCTGAGGCCCCGCCCCACCCAACATTCAGGCCCACCCAAGCTGTTGCCAGTTGCTTGACCATAGGATTGGCCTGTCTTGGATCCTGCTTCAGCTTTTCCTAAATTCTTTCAAACAAGCAGCATCTGGTCTCAGCTAGCCCCATACCTCTCATTAAGTAATACATAGAAACAAACACAGGGAGGCAGCCAAAATGAGGAGACAAAGAAACAGGTCCCAAATGAAAGAACAGAACAAAACTCCAGGAAAAGAACTAAGCGAAATGGAGATAACCAACCTAACAGACGCCGAGTTCAAAACACTGCTTATGAGGATGCTCAATGGACTTAGTGAGAACCTCAGTGAACTTAGTGAGGGCCTCAAGAACATAAAAAAGGACCAGTATGAAATGAAGGATGCACAGTCAGAAATGAAGGAGGCACTAACTGAAATAAAGAATAATTTACACAGATTCAATAGTAGAGTAGGTAAAGCCAAGAAGCAAAACATCAATTTGGAATATAAGGAAGCAAAAAACACCCAATCAGAACAGCAAAAAGAAAAAAGAATCCCAAAAAATGAGGATAGTGTAAGGAGCCTCTGGGACAACTTCAAACGTGCCAACATTCACATCTTGGGGGTGCCAGAAGGAGAAGAGAGAGAACAAGAAGTCGAAAACCTATTTGAAACAATAATGGCAGAAAACTTCCCTAACTTGGTGAAAGAAACAGACATACAAGTCCAGGAAGCACAGAGAGTCCCAAACAAGATGAACCCCAAGAGGCCCACACCAAGACACATCATCATCAAAATGCAAAAGGTTCAAGACAAAGAGAGAATCTTAAAAGCAGCAAGAGAAAAGCAGTTAGTTACCTACAAGGGAGTTCCCATAAGACTGTCAGCTGATTTCTCAAAAGAAATTTTGCAGGCCAGAAGGGAGTGGCAAGAAATATTGAGAGTGATGAAAAGCAAGAACCTACAACCAAGATTACTCTATCCTGCAAAGCTGTCATTTAGAATCGATGGCCATATAGTTTCCCAGACAAGGAAAAGCTAAAGGAGTTCATCACCACCAAACCATTATTATATGAAATGTTGAAGGGTCTTCTTGAAGATAAAAAATATGAACAAACAAAATGGCAATGAATACATATCTATCGACAATTGAATCTACAAACAAAATGAACAAGCAGAACAGAAACATTCTCATAAATACAGAGAGAAATTTTGTTGGTTGCCAGATGGGAGGGGGGTTGGAGGAATGGGTGAAAAATGTGAAGGAATTAAGAAGTACAAATTGGTTGTTAGACTGACAAACCTCAAAGGGAAGGGAGGTTGGGAGGTGGGAAGAAATAAACCAAAGAACTTCTATGTATATATGCATAACCAATGGACACAGACAACAGTGTGGGGAAAGGCAGGAGGGGGGCGGGAATGGGGAAGAGGGAGTCAATGGGGGAAAAATGAGGAACATCTGTAATACATTCAACAATAAAGATAAGTTTAAAAAAATAAAATAAAAAATCAATAAAAGCAAAAAATTTTTTTAATAAAAATAAATTTTAAAAAAAATGAATACTTAAAAAAAAAGAACATGAACTTCGTAACAGGAGAGAGAACAGATAAAAGGCTGTAAGAGTCCATTAGCTGGTCAATTTGACCAATTAGATACCGGTAATAAAATATTCCAAGTTCTAAGAGTATGTCAGGTACCAGTGCATGTTCTTTTTATATAATTTTATTGATTTTTGAGAGAGAGAGGTAGGAAGAGGAAAAGAAACATTGATGTGAGAGAAACATCGCTCGGTTGCCTCCCGAGCACACATCTGTACTAGGGATTGAGCCCGAAACCCAGGCATGTGCCCCCGACTGGAAATCAAACCGGTGACTTTTCGATGCACAGGACAATGACCAACCAACGGAGCCACAGCAGCCAGAGTATGCTTAGTATCATTTTTTTTCTTTATTGATTTTAGAGACGAAGGGGGAGGAGAGAGAGAGAAACATTGATGACAGAGAACATCGATTGGCCGCCTCCTGCATGCCCCCCACTGGGAACCGGGCCGCAACCTGGGCATGTGCCCTGACTGGGAACTGAACCAGCGACCTCTTGGTGCATGGGTCAACGCTCAACCACTGAGCCACACTGGCCAGGCCAGGCTTACAATAATTTTTATAGATGAAATAAAGCAGAACACTCAAGAAATAAAAGCACCTTCACATCCTGGAATAGTAGAAAAGTTTAAACACAAAACTGAGCCTAGCCGGTGTGGCTCAGTTGATTGAACATCCCATGGACTGAGAGGTCACAGTCCGATTCCCAGTCAGAGTACATGCCTGGGTTGGGGGCTCGATCCCCAGCAGAAGGTATGCAGGAGGCAGCCAATCGATGTTTCTTTCTCACATTGATGTTTCTATCTCTCCCTTCCTCTCTCTCTAAAAAAATGAGTAAAAAAAAAATTTGAGATTCATTAGTATAAAGCAAAATATCTGTCTCAGGCCATGAATTTTGATGAAACAAAATAGGTTATAATTAACAAGCCATTAGAAAATGAAGAGTGGGCCCTAACCAGTTTGGCTCAGCGATCAGAGTGTCGGCCCTCAGACCAAAGGGTTGCGGGTTTGATTCCCAGTCAAGGGCACATACCTGGGTTGCAGGTTCAATCCCCGGCCCCTGGTCAGGGTCAAGCAAGAGGCAACCAATTGATATATCTCTCTCACATCAATGTTTCTCTCTCTCTTTCCCTCCTTCTCTTCCAGTATATCTGAAAATCAATGGAAAAATATCCTTAGGTGAGGATAAGCCAAAAAAAAAAAACAAAGAGTGGGTCCCAGTTTTTCAAAAAGTCCACCAAAGGCCATCTGTATCAAGCCAGGCTTCTTTCCCACCACTTTTTTATTTCCTGAGCTATGAAATACCAGGTCTTCAAACTGCAAATATTAGATAGAGGCACCAACACAACAAAACACTGAATATTGCTAAGCTTTGTAATCTGTTAAATTGTTTAAGTCTTTAGAAAATGATGTTTGTTTTCTACTGACTAGACTAAAAATAGCATCATTTTTTTGAGTACCAACTATGTACCAGACAGTATACCTGGTATTTTGTGGAGAGGATCTCGTTTAATCCTCAGAACAACTTGTGAGGTAGCATCAGCCCCCTCTTACAGACAAGGAAAGCGAAGCTCAAAAATGTTAGTTAAGAGACTTGCCCCCAAAAAATATCACATGATTAGAAGTGACAGAAACAGAACCTAGGTTTATTCAACTCTAAAGTTTTGTTCTTTCTACATATTTCATGACCAGTATCTCTAAAAGTATCTAGAGTCGCCCCCACCGCGGGGGAGCCCAGGCGGAGCGGGGGAGCCGGGCGACCCCCCCCCCCCCCGCCACCAACAGAGGAAGCCGGCAACACACAGGAGAACTGAGCAAACTGAACAACGAAATTGACCCAGAGACATGGAGGGTGGAGTACGGGATGACGGACCTCAGAGGAGGTGGGGAGGCGGGGGAAAGAGATAAATCACAGAGCCTATGTGCATGGGTGCATAACCAATGGACATGGACAACAGGGATGGGGAGGAGGAGAAGGGGAGGGGGAGGAGGGTGTCAATGGGGGGGAAAAAGGAAAAACATCTGTAACAAAAACAAATTAATAATAAAATAAATTATAAAATAAAAAAATAATAAAAAATAAAAGTATCTAGAGTACTTTATACCTAATATTTTATCAAAATTAATTCATTTGAAATGAAATTAGAAATATACATTGTGATGTCACTTGAGGGAAACAAATACCCAAGGTGGATGGTAAGGTCTTACTAAAAGACTACTAATTTAGTAGTCAATACTATAGCTAAAATTTGGTTACATACAGGTCTCCATATCAAAACTGAGCCAATGTCACAAAAATTCTGAAAGGTTAAAACTTACAGTATATGAAAGACAAACATAAGGTTTTAAGAGGCATACAAATCAGAAAGGTGATTTTAAATAGTATGTTAAAATGATCTATTAGATGAGGACAATAGTTGCCATACAATGAATTGAATATGAGAAAAATTAATAGTCACAAGGGGTTTTTCATTTCAACAAGAAAGTCTAAAAATGCAATAATGGTAATGCAAAAATAAACCTCAGTTCTTGAAAAGTTAGCAAATCCCCTAGAAACGTGGTTATTTTAAAAATTTTTGGTTATTTACTTCGTAATATCTGTTTGTGAGAAAAAGATATAGATCTCAAATCATACTTGCACTATATCTGGAAAATATTGTATATAAGAAACTCCACAAAACATAAATAGTATGTGAATATATAAAAAGCTGGCTATATTATAAACTTGTGAACAGAAATTATCTTAACAGTAATGATTTCCACTTTTATCTGCAGTACTTTCCTTTTAAAAATTATTGCAAAAGCCCTGCGTGGTGTGCCTCAGTTGGTTGGAGTGTCATCCCGAACACCAAAAGGTCTCGGGTTTCATTCCCGAGTCAGGACACATATCCAGGTTGTAGGTTCGATCTCCGGTTGGAATGCATGCAGGAGGCTATCCTCAGATGAGGATTAAAAAAAAAAAAAAAAAGATGTGCATTAAAAAAATTATTGCAAGAGAAAATAAAGGCATTAATTCTGTCCTTAGTGTCAGGCTCCACCCACAAAATTTGAAGACATTTAATTCTGGAGACACCTATTACTCACTGCAGGGAATCCATCTACCAACTAACTCCTGATCCACCTCATCCTTCATTCATAAATATGAATGGAAACCACCAACCACCAGACATTAATAAAGTAAAGAACCAAGATGGAAGAACCAACCTGGGAAGAGAGAAATGGTACAGGGAACACAAAAAGATACTTTTAGTCCAGCCGGTGTGGCTCAGTGGTTGAGCGTCGACCCATGCACCAAGAGGTTGCCAGTTCGATTCCTGGTCAGGACATATGCCCAGATTGTGGGCCCAATCCCCAGTGGGGGACATGCAGGAGGCGGCCAATCGATGTTCTCTCTCAATAGATGTTCTCTCTCATCGATGTTTCTATCTCTCTCTCCCTCTTCCTTCCTCTCTCTCTAAAAAAAAAATCAATAAAGGGAAAAAAAATTTTTAAAGATATTTTTAAATTTCTAATTAGTATCTAACTAGAATTAAAGATAACATTTTAGTCATAATATAAGATAAAACTGCTACCAAGAAAATGAGAAAACAAAAGTTCTTGAATATTAATTCTATAGGACTCTATCCTATTAAAATACACATATTAAAATACACTACAGATTTTAATACCAAAAAAAAAACACAAAAAAGTGGTGGAAACTACACAAATATCCATCAATAGCAGAAGAGTTAAATAAATGATGATACAACTATAGAACAATCTATATGTATTGACATGGCAAAGATTTATACAATACATGAAAAAGCGATCACTAAACATGTGCAATATAATCCCACATGTTCTTTTTAAAAATACATATAACAATAATAGTAACAGGTATTACTATATAACACACAAAGTGCCAGGTAAGCATTTTATATGTACTGACTCATTTAATCCTCAAACAAGGTGAAGCACTAATCCATTAAGTACCTCTTTCTACATATGAGGACACTGGGGCACAAAAAGGTTAAATCACTTTCCCAAGGTACACAGCCATTGGGACTATGATCTATGGGACTCTACATCTGCCAAGATGACACTTCACATTTCCAGCACTTAGGATACAAATCACAGAAAGTCCAGTTGCAAAGTCCATCCCTAAAAATCACCTATCTCCCTCTCCCCTACCCTCTTCTCCTTCTCTTTTTCTGTCTCTCTCAATTTGTAAATGCATACAAAAAGGTCTGTAAGTACAGACATGCTAAACTATCAACTCTGATAACCTCTAATGATAGGAGCGGATGAAGAGGGCTTTAAATATATAACATAAAAGTATAAATTTATACAGGTGGTATAAAATTATAAATCTGTATTCTTTTGCAAAGTTTTTAACCTAAACTAAGATCTCAATAAATATAAGAGCCTAGGATATAAAACGATAATTTTCAAAAGAGAAAATTAAAAACTAATAAATATGGGGGGAAACTAAATCTTATGAGTAATAAAAGAAATGAAAAGTAAAACTGTATATCATTTTCACCTATCAAATTAACAAAAATTGAAAACACAAATAATTTGATGCTGGCAAAATACATGAGTATACATCAGTTATTCTAATGGTCACACCTATTGACCCAGAAATCTTTACTTTATTTTTAAAATATCTGAAATATTGAAAAAACATTATACACAAAGATATTTCAACATTTCCTTTAATGGCAAAATATTTAACTTAATGATAATCCAGTAATAAGGGATGTGTTTTAATTATATTGTGGTATACCCGTATACAGAAATGGGAATATATCAATGTTAAAATAGAAAAATAGCCCTGGCCAGTTTGGCTCAGCGGTTAGAGCATCGGCCTGAGGACCAGAGTCAAGGGTTGGATTCCAGGTCAAGAGCACATACCTCGGTTGCAGGTTGGATCCCCAGCCCTAGTCAGGGTCATGCAGGAGGCAACCAATCAATGTATCTTTCTCACATTGATGTTTCTGTTTCTCTCTCTCTCTCTTTCTCCCCTTCCCCCTTCCTGTCCTTCTCTCTCCCTCCCTTCCTCCTACTCTATCTGAAAATCAATGGAAAAATATCCTAGGGTGAGGATTAAAAAAAATAATAATAATAATATGCCTGGCCAGTGTGGCTCAGTGGATAGAGCATGGTCCCATGGACTGAGAGGTTCGGGTTCAATTCCTGGTCAGGGCACATGCCCAGGTTGTGGGCTCCGATCCCCAGTAGGGAGCATGCAGAAGGCACCCGATTGATGTTTCTCTCTCACATCAATGTTTCTATCTTTCTCTCCCTTCCTCTCTCTCTAAAATATAAATAAATAAATAAATAAATAAAATTTAAAAGAACAGAAAAATAATATATTTACTGTATAGTTTACAGCTATGTAAATATGAGTATATGTCTATAACACATAATGCCAACATATGCATACATCAATATGTATATATATAGACAAAAATTCCTTCAAGGAAATATATAAAAAATGTTAATAGTTATCAATGAATGGGTACTGGAGTTAAATATTTTTGTTCTTTTTTATGTTGTTTTTTTAAACAATGATCACATATATGGCTTTTCTGGGGAAGGGAGCCTTTTATTTTTTTTAAAGCAGAAAAGCCTTTTCTCTTCATTACACTAAAGAGAAATGAATGCAGTAGTGTGTTACAGCCCATCCAGATATACTGTATTTTACTGGTTGCTAAGCAGTACATCCTAGTGTTCCCATATCATGACCATCTCTAGTGACAGGCAGGACAGAAACTCAAGCACAAATATGCCCCCATCCAAATGGCAGTGCATTCACCCTAGGGAGTGGCACATAGGGCAATTTCATTTCCCTACTCAAACCACTTCCCATCTCTCACCTTAACGTATTAAAAGCATCAGGTTTACTTTTGATGTAACATTACTCCTCACACAAGCTGCACGCAGGGGCAGACCTTTTTAACCCCGCATTATACACTACCCACTCAAGTAAATTCACCCACCAATCCAGAATTCACTGTCATTCTGGACACTTCTCTGTTATCAACTGAAACAGACAGGTAAGCCTTGCGGTCCTCTGGAAACAGCCAATCCTGCTCTGTGAATGACAACATTCCTGCTCTGTGAATGCTAACATTTCTTACTCCTACAGAGAATAGGTGGTTCGCGTGCAAGGCTATAAATCCTAATAGTGGCATTTCCTCCCAACAGAGAATCTGTAATACAGTAACTATTCCACAAGAGAATCCTGACCCAGGGCATGCTCCCCAGTTTCCCCCTGCTGCTTTGTCACAGGAACCACAGCAGACAGTCCTATACTATGCCCGCCCATGCTGCAGCAGCAGCCATTTTTGGGTCAGCCCTGCTGCAGCCCCAGCTGAAAGCCAGGACAGCAAGGACAAGATGGCAAAGGACTTTAAAAAGTTAACTCTGTAACAAATAACAGGCATCATAAAAAATGCTGCCACATCATTAAAAATAAGGCATTTTTTTATATATATATATATATATATATACCTATTTTTAAGTACTTTAAACTGTGTCATGAAAACAAATTTGGGGAGATCGGCACTAGTATTGATATAATAGTAAAACAAAGACTAATTTACTCAGAATCTTTAGGGAACACAATTCATAATCAGTTAAATTTTTACTTAACTAACAGTTAACCTAAAAAATTGCCCTCTCTCCCTTGACTCCCTGTTGAAAATTTACAAATGTATTTTAAATACTCTTCACTCTCTTAAAATAATGAGTATAATTTAATCTGTCTTTCATGAATGAGGAATTTTGCAGAGTCACATTTCAGCTTAGTTTCATTTTACAAAACAGAAACAGCTTTATTTTTCTGATTATTAAAGTGATACATGGTTAATGTAAACAAATAAATCAGCACAGAAAGAAAATGAAAATCATCCCACCTCACCATCAACAAGTTAACCCTATGAATATTGTTGTATAACCAAGCACTTTTTCCTACATCTTTTTAAAAATAAAATTGATCATACATGCTATTTTTAACTGATTTCATAGAATAAATGTCAACTTTTTTTTCTTTACTGATGTTAAAAAGAGGAAGGGAGAGACAGAGAGAAACATCGGTAAGAGAAAACATCGACTGGCCATCTCCTGCATGCCCCCACTGGGGACCAGGCCCACAAACTGGGCATGTGCCCTGACCAGGAAATCAAACTGGCAACCTCTTGGTACATGGGTCGATGCTCAACCACTGAGCCACACTGGCCGGGCTAAATGTCAACTTCTTTAATGTCAATGTTTTTTCAACATTTTTAAAGGTTATATAGTACTTCAATGCATATACAGCCCGTAATTGACCCAGAACCCTATTACTAGGCCTTTAGCATGTTTCAAAACGTTTGCTATCATAAATGACAGGACAACAATCCAAATTTTATTTGAACACCAACTCTCAAAGTACAATTCTGTAAAAGCAGATGGTATAAGGGAATAAAAGAAAGCTGGTTTCAAAGTAATCCTTGGATATGTGTTGAAGCAATCTCTTAGAATATTAACAAAATTTAATACAGCAACAGTCCAGTTTCTGTTATATTGTCTAGAGACACAAGAAGTAAACTCCTAGGTCAAACTGTCTCATCCACCCTACTTGGGAGAAGAGATTCATTTTAGTCTCTGTCTCACTCTAAATACTAGTTTAGTAAAATACTTAATTTTTAAGTTTAAAAAAAAAGGAAGACAGTAGCAGAGATTGGGGAAGAAGTCAAAGCAATTCCATGGTGTAAAACTGATCCAAGACACTAATAGGACATTTGTGAAGACTATCTGCAGAATGGAGAATGGGTATATTAAAAAAGGCTCAGAAAGCAGTTCTAGAGACTCCCAGATATATGACAGTGAACCAAGCACTTAGAAAGAGCAGCCATACTCAAAAGTACACCTACACATTCCATCACAGAAATTCCTTCGGGTTAACAAATTTATTTGAAAAGGCCAACTATTTCTGGCTATGTACCCCTAACAATTAGTCAAACCTGCTACCACTAAGAAAAGGAAGCAGGACAATAAAATGCCCCTTTTATAGGGTCTTCAACATGGAGCTTCTTTATAAAAATTAAATCCATTTCCCTCCAACCCAAAGACTGGTTCCTAGTAATGTAACCTCAATCACCCTTTCAGCCTTCGAGAGTCACATTTCAGCCAGTACCTTCCACCATGAGCTCAAGAACTTCCAAGACATTTCTTATGAGATCAGTAGTGATATTAACTTTATATTAATTTTATAATACTGCATAACAAAATATATCAACATTTGAAAAATCTGCATAACTTAGGGAACCCATTATTTCCAAATGACTGAGGCACATTAGAAAATCATGCAGGGTAAAAAAAAATACATTAAAAGTACAATACAGCCCTGGCAGGTTTGGCTCAGCAGCTGGAGTGTCGGCCCCGTGGACCAGAGTCTGGGTTTCAATTCCAGCCAAGGGCTCATAACCTCAGTTGCAGTTTGTCCCCGGCCCTGGTTGGGATCGTGCAAGAGGCAACCAATCAGTGTGTCTCTCTCACATCGATGTTTCTCTCCCCACCCCACCCCCCGCCCTCCCACTCTATCTGAAGATAAATAGGAAAATGTCCTCGGGTGAGGATTTGAAAAAAAAAAAGTGCAATACATGGGGGGGAGAGGGGGACGAAATGGGTAAAGATGGTCAAAAGGTACAACTTCCATTTATAAAATAAATAAGTCATGGGATGTAATGTACAGCATGGTGACTGTAGTTAAAAATACTGTATTGCATACTTGAAAGTGGCTAATACAACAGACCTTTAAAGTTCTCATCACAAGAAAAAATGCAACTGTGTACAGTGATAATGTTAACTAGAGTCACTGTGGTGAACATTTCCCAATATATAAAAATATTGAATCATGCCCGGCCAGTGTGGCTCAGCGGATTAAGCATCATCCCATTGACTGAGAGGTCCCAGTTCAATTCCGGGTCAGGGCACATGCCCAGGTTGCAACTCGATCCCAAGAAGCAGGGGGGGGGGGGGCGCCCTGGCTGGTTTGGCTCAGCGGTTAGAGCGTCGGCCTGCGGTCCAGAGAGACCCGGGTTCGGTTCCCGCTAAGGGCACGTACCTCGGTTGCAATTTGTCCCCGGCCCTGGTTGGTCGTGCGGGAGGCAGCCACTCAATGTGTCCCTTTCACGTCGATGTTTCTCTCTCTCCCTCTCTCTCTCTCTTCCTCTCTCTCCCTCCCACTCTATATGAACAGAAAATGGAAAAATGTCCTCAGGTGAGGATTAAAAAAAAAAAGAAGCGAGGGGCGGGGGGCACAGCAGATCGATGTTCCTTTCTCACATCAATGTTTCTATTTCTCTCTCCCTTCCTCTCTAAAAAAAAAAAAAAGCAATAAAAACATATTTTTTTAAAAAGGGAATCATGTTGTACACCTGAAACTTGTAAGTCAATTATACTTCAAATTTTTTTTTTTAAGTGCAATAAAGACCAATAGATTTAAGTATATGAAATGTTCACGGATATGGTTTCAGGCTCCAAACTGAAACTAACTATAAGAAACACCACTTGTCAAGTTTTGGTATAATAATAGAGAATAACAACAATTATCTGAAAAAGACTTTCAAAAACTGCTCCCCTTCCCTACAATGTATCTGAGTAAGAACATATTTTCTCCAAAAACAATGTACAACAGAATGAATGCAGAAGCAGATATAAGAATCCAATTATCTTCTCTTCAGCTAGACACTAAAGAGATTTACAAAAATATAAAATAATAACACTCATCTCGATAATTTTGTTTTGAATAAGTTATTTTTTAATCAAGTGAATATTTTTAAATTTTTTAACTTCTAATACTGTAAATATCAACAGAGGTAGCCGATATAACAAGAGCTCCGTGAGGTTCTCAATAAATTTCAATAGTGTAAAGGAGTCCTGAGATTAAAAGTAAATCTGAGGAACTGCTGTTTTAAGTCAATGGTTTTCACTGAGTTGTCTGTGGAACATGTGCATTAGTTTCCTGGAGTGGTTTCCGTTCTAGAAAATTAAAATCTATGGGGCCCTGGCTGGTTTGGCTCAGCAGTTAGAGCATCAGCCCGCGGACCAAAGAGTCGCAGGTTTGATTCCGGTCTAGGGCACGTACCTCAGTTGCAGCTGGTCACTGGCCCTGGTCAGGGTTGTATGGGAGGCAACCAGTTGATGTGTCTCTCTTACATCAACGTTTCTCTCTCTCTCCCACTCTATCTGAAGATAATGGAAAAATACCCTTGGGTGAGGATTAAAAAAAAAAAATTGATGGGAAGTTTTCATTTCTGCAAGTGCCTTGCATCAAAAATATAAACCACTGCTTTAAGAGCTCACATACATTAATATAAGACTCTCTCGCAATGTCAGTATCAGGTGAATCAGATTATATACCTTTTAATAAGCTGACTGCTAAATGTTGTGCACTTCTTTCTCGTATCTATTTTCTAACTAGACTGGAAAATGTTCAGGGACAATGCTACTCTACCTCTTCTCACAGTCCTCCTGCACTATATAGCAAGCATTAAATGTGTGCTGCCCCCTGTACATCACTTACAGCCACTTTCAGAATGTGTTATTATTGAAGGGTAGCTAAAAAGTAGACCTCAAGCCCGGCCAGTGTGGCTCAGTGGTTGAGCATCAACCCATGCACCAAGAGGTTGCTGGTTAGATTCCCAGTCAAGGCACATGCCCAGGTTGTGGGCCCAACCCCTAGTGGGGGACATGCAGGAGGCAGCCAATGGATGTTCTCTCTCATTGATGCTTCTATCTCTCTCTCCCTCTCCCTTCCTCTCTCCCTAAAATCAATAAAGAAAAAATATTTTTTTTAAAAAAGTAGACCATAAGGATTTGTAAACAGAAAAAAATCTTTGATCATTCAGAAGATTCTAATAGCACTCTAAATAGTAGTATCACTAATTCTTATAACTATCAACTATGGCCATCGGCCACAGTGACATTTTTGATAGCTGAGGCCACCTGAATTAAAAGATTTCCATGATCCTTGCATGCAATAGCATGAGTAAACCTCAAAGGCATTATGCTAAGTGAAAGAAGGCAGTCTCAAAAAGTTACATACTGTATGATTCCACTTATATGCCATTCTGGAAAGGGCAAAATTACAAAAACCAAAAACAATTCAGTGGTTGCCAGTGTCTAGGGGTAGGGGTAAGAAACTGACCACAAAAGGGCATATGCGAACTTTTTGACATAATGAAAATATTTCATATTTGGATTGGGTAATAGTTACATAATTTGTATACATTTGTTAGAACTGTACCCTTAAAAGGACAAATAAAGAAAAAAAAGTCCCTGGCTTGTTTGGCTCAGCGGTTAGAGCGTCAGCCCTCGGACCAATGAGTCCCAGGTTCAATTCCAGTCAAGGGCACATACCTGGTCGGGGCCGTGCAGGAGGCAACCAGTCGATGTGTCTCTCTCATATCGATGTTTCTCTCTCTCTTTCTCTCTCCCCCTCCCACTCTATCTAAAGATATTTGAAAAAATATCCTCAGGTGAAGATTAAAAAATTAAAATTTAAAAAAAGGATTTCCATGATCCATTCCAACACTCACATTCTAAGACTCTGGTTCTTTTTATTCTCAATCCCAGCATTAATGTTGGATTGGCTATTACGGTTGTTTAGGGGCTGGGAGATGAGTCAGCAGGTGAAGCCATTTGTGAGAAGCAGTTTCATTACACTTTGAACAACAGAGAAGCCAGCAAAAAACAGCTGCCATTGTTTACATTGCTGAACATGCTGTCTGGTTTCACAGGCTTGTAAAATCATCTATTGTCAGCAAGTCCCACTTTTCTTAGTTAAGGGTTAAGAAGCATCAAACTTAGCTACCAGCTCCTAAAGCACAGTGAACGTCTTTTCTCAGAGCAGAAATAATGTAAGTGCCTAAAAAAACATTCAGAAATCATTCTTGCAACTAGGAATGTGCCTTTGATCACAATAACCTGAGTCTCCTCATAGACCACTAATGTTCTACATGCTCAGACACAGGAAAAACTGTTTCCAATAAGAAAAATGAGTAAGGGCTTCTTAAAAACACACACACAAACACACACACACGATGTTAACTACTTAAAGCACAAAGAAACTGAAAACAAGTAAATAAAATATGAATTGCTAATCTTTATGAAAGAGCTGAAGAGGCCAAGCAACCTGAAACTCAAAGGAATTACCTTCTTTTGTTCTGGTTTTGAGTGTTTTCAACTCAGTTTCACTTTCCAACATCCAAAGTGTTTCATCTTTAACAATTCTTCTGTCATAAGAAGAATCTCCTCCGAATATATTTTTCAAAGTTGTGATTTCCAATGAAGGACTGGACTGACAAACACCTCGTAACTGCTTTCTATTTCATGTCCAATGGCTCATGTAAGCATTATACCTAAATAACTTCCCTTTTCATTTCAAAAGCAGTCATATTAACCTAATATTTCAAATTCGTAGTGAACAAGGAGGTACGAATAGATACACAGTATGTACAAATGTGTGTGTGTGTGTGTGTGTGTGTGTGTGTGTACTCACACAATATATAAATCTACAGTTAACCCTTGAACAATGTAGGGGTTAGGGGCACCAACCTCCTGCTCATAAAATCCGCATGTAACTTTTGACTTGCTAAAAACTTTACTACTAATTGTCTACTGGTGACCAGAAGTCTTAAAATTAACACATATTCTGTATATTATATTATATACTGTAGTCTTACAATAAAGTAAGCTAGAGAAAAGAAAATGTATTAAGTATATCATAAAGAGAAAATACATTTACAGGATTTATTTTTATAAATCTGTACAGTTCAAACCTGTGTTCTGGTGTTATTCTACGGTCAACTGTTATATACACACACACATATTTATATCCTCTCTCTATATATATCCTCTTAGCACTATGACAAAAGATGCTTAACTTTTAACGGGCAGGTACTTTCACTATTCTATTGAGTGCGCCATTATTTGAGTACCAAGGCAATATGACATAAATATAAACTTATAAGCTATCTACTATGAATCTGGTACTAATCATGTATTAACTATAAACAAAGGCTGAAACTTCAGACCTATATCTGTTTTGTAAAATATACGAAGTCCATGTGATCCTTAAATGCAGGTTGGGTAACAAGCACGGAAATTTACCTAGTTTCAAGTCTCCTTGAAAAAATATATATATGCAAGTTTCATAAATTTGGGAAATTGCAGATAAAAGAGTAAACAAACTGAAAGTCATCCTTAGGAAAAGTACTTTTAAAGTCCCAAGTAAAAATTATAACTCACACATCAATCTTGGATTTGAATTATTTACTATAGATATACAACCCAATTTCCCTCCTTCAACCTTCCACAAAGGTCCTTCTAAAACACGAGTTGGGCCCAGCCAGTGTGGTTCAGTGGATTTGTCCCATGGACTGATAGGTCCTGGTTTCGATTTCTGGTCAGGGCACATGCCAGGTTTTGGGCTCAATCCCCAATAAGGGGGCATGCAGGAGGCAGCCAATCGATGTTTCTCTCTCCCGTCAATGTTTCTCTCTCCTTTCCTCTCTCTCTCAAAAATCAATAAAACCATATTTTAAAAAATAAATAAAAATTTAAAAAAATAAAACACAAGTTGGCCTTATCATTCTCCAGCCAACAGCTTTGATGGCTTCCCACCATTACCTGGGTGAAATCCAAGATCCTTAGCATGACTTATAAGGCCCATCCTGTGGCCTCTGATTATCTGTCCACTTTTCCCCTCGATACTATTGCTCCAGAGTTCATCTGCTGATTACTGGCTGGAATACTCTTTATCTTACCACTCTTTTATATGGCTCATTCATCCTTCCAGATTCAGTTTAGAAGTGCCCCCCCTTCGCCAGGAAAGCCTCTCTCCTCATGCCTCCCATTTCTCTTCTACCCACCCACCCCCCCTAAGTTAAGTGATCCTCTTCAGAGCTTCCACAGATCCTGTGCGTATTGATTTCTGTTTACTTACTCTCACATATATCTGTCTCCTGCACTAGGGCCGTAAGCTTCTTGAGAGCAAACACTATGTCTTCTTGCCGTGGCCAGTTTGACTCAGCAGTTAGAGCATAGGACCTCAGACGGAGAAGTCTCAGGTTCAATCCCCGGCCGCGGTCAGGGTCATGCAAGAGGCAACCAACTGATGTGTCTCTCTCACATCAATGTTTCTCTCTCTCTTTCTCTCTCCCTCCCTCCCTTCCACTCTATCTAAAAAAAAAATCAATGGAAAAATATCCTCGGGTGAAAAGGAAGGGAGGAAGGGAGGAAGGAAGAAAATATTTCTCTTTAGAACCTATGGAGAAAGTATCACAACTCTGCTTTACTCTATATTCCATATGAAACAGCTTTCCAAATAAACTAGCTCCTAATTGGTACCAATACTGAACTAACAAAGCAATTCCCAACTTGTGAGCCAGACTCCTTTGGTCCACAAATTTATCATCCGCAATCTATTTCCACTATTTGAAAGAGCCTAAGAATTTATACATCAGTCCAAACTAATGAGGCTAAGACTAGCTAATTCAAACATCAGTTCTTTTTTATTAATTAAGGTTGGGGACACTGAGTCTATTATGCTATGCTTAATTCCTGATTAGCATATAAAGATCTTTTATTAAAAATACAGATTCAGCCCTGGCTGTTTTGGCTCAGCGGTTAGAGCGTCGGCCTGCGGTCCAGAGAGACCCGGGTTCGGTTCCCGCTGGGGACATGTACCTCGGTTGCAGGTTGTCCCCGGCCCTGGTTGGTCGTGCAGGAGGCAGCCACTCAATGTGGCCCTTTCACGTCGATGTTTCTCTCTCTCTCTCTTCCTCTCTCTCCCTCCTACTCTGTCTGAACAAAAAATGAAAAAATGTCCTCAAGTGAGGATAAAAAATATATATATATAGATTCAAATTAATGATTTCATAACTGCTGCCCAGAATCCCAATAGCAACCTATGAGTAGCTGAAGTATACAGTAAGTGATCTAAGTACTTTTAATTTTTTATTATAAAATATGTGATTATGCCCTGGCCAGTTTGGCTCAGTGGATGGAGCATCGGCCCGTGGACCAGAGAGTCCCGGGTTCGGTTTCCGCTGAGGGCACGTACCTCGGTTGCAGTTTATCCCCGACCCCGGTTGGGGTTGTGTGGGTGGCAGCCAGTCGATGTGTCTCTCTCACATCGATGTTTCTCTCTCTCTCTTCTTCCCTCTCGTTCCCGCTCTATCTGAAGATAAATGCAAAAAGTGTCCTTGGGTGAGGATAAAAAAAAAAAAAAATTAAAATATGTAATTATTCTTGAAAATAAGCAAAAGTATAGATTTAAAAATAACTACCCAAACTAAAGTCCATCTAGTACTAATTTTAGGCTTGCAAAGAAAAGCAGGAAGGAATTTCTCATTCCTAAATGTAGCAACAATTACTTAGGCAGAGTTCAGAGCCTTTTGCAATGTCACTTTCTCCAACTACATAAAGCTTGGTGGGAACCTAATCTGAAAAGCTTAAACAGATTGTGCTTTCTTGGTTCTCCTTCCTCTTAGCAGCTTCTTCCTCTTTTCTGTAGTTTCATCACCTACATCAAATCACCGGACACTGCATAGACAAAGAACTTTCGCTTTTCTCTTCACCTTCTGTTATGCTTATATTTTCAGATTTGTTTTTCCAGCTCTTTCTGCTCACCTGACTCCCATCTTCGTATTTCCAAACGTGTTCAGTTAATTTTGTTAAATGAGTAAGATGTTCTAGTCATTTCAAATCCAACATGTCCTAAAGTGACTTATCTGCCCACTATCTCAAATCATGATATAAAATTAAATCCTACATCTTTGTTACTCCATCAACAACATCATTTCTAGTCTCAAAGCCTTGAAATCAGTTTTAACTCTTTTTTTAAAATTTTTTTTCCTTTATTGATTACAGAGAGAAAAGGAGAGAGATAGAAACATCAACGAAAGAGAACATCGATTGACAACCTCCTGCATGCCCCCCACTCTGGATCAGGCCCACAACCTGGGCATGTGCCCTGACTGGGAACTGAACCGGCGACCTCTTGGTGCATGGGTCAATGCTCAACCACTGAGCCACACAGGCTAGGCTAACTCTTTTTTCTTTCATCAGGATATTTGAAATCTCTTTCTTCCTTTGATAGCTTTCATGACATGATCATCCTTTACTTTTCATTTTCCTCTGGACTATATTGCATCACTAAAACCTTGGAAAACTTTCAATAGGCCTAGCATATAGTCTCCATACTTCCTGTCTATCTCAATCCATCCAGCATAATCTTCATCCTTCCTCTAATGACCAAAAGTGTTAGTAGGTCTTAGGGTCTTCAAAAACTGTTATTTAACAAACACTTGCTCCTTTGGTCATTTAATAAATAATTATTATGTGTTAACTAAGCATCACTTAGGTTAATCTGTGGTATCAAAACAATGACCAGTATTACCCTTCACTCTCTACTTCTCTTCCTCTTTTCTTGAGATTCCATTAGTTCTTTCCTTCTCCACTGAGCATCCTAACCTTACCATTACTAACTGTTCTTTGCCATTCAGCTGAGCCTTCAGCTGAGTAGTAGCTAAGCAACTTTCATAAATACAGGGTGGGGCAAATAGGTTTACAGTTGTGAGTATGCAAAACAAGAGTTTATTCTTTTTTTCTTTAAGTTAAAAAAAAATTTTTTTTTTAAATCCTCACCCGAGGACATGCTTCTATTGATTTTAGAGACAGGAAGGGGGTGGAGGGAGAGAAACATCGATGTGAGAGTGAAACATCGATTGGCTGCCTCCTGCACGTGTCCTGACCAGGGATGAAACCCGAAACCTGGGTATGTGCCCTGACCACAAACTGAACCTAAGACCTTTTTGTATATGGAATGACCCTCCAACTGAGCCACATCAGCCAGGGCCAGAGTTTATTCTTGTATTGTTATTTATTAATTACTGTATTACTTTCCATAGAAACAACTGTTTAAACCTACTTTTTCCCCACCCAATATAATTCTGGAATACAAAAGAAAAATAACTTTTCTCTCCAAATAGTCTGAGAAAAATTAAGAGTAACCAGCAATATGTTTCTGAAACTTTTAGTCAACTGAAGACTTTTCACAATTGTCCTTATCATGGGACGCAAATTTTCACACATGATACCCTATGAACAGACGGACCAAAGCCTTCAATTTCACTAACAGCATGGGTAGACTTACTTTCTGTACCTAGATATGTGTTCAATAAATAATATATGGTTAATTGAAAGGGTTGTTTTTTTATTTTTTAAATCCTCACCTGAGGACATTTTTCCATTTACCATCAGATAGAGTGGGAGGGAAGAAGGGAGGGAGAAAGAAACATCGATGTGAGAGAGACAAATCAACCGGCTGCCTCCTGCACGACCCGACCAGGGCTGGGGATGAACTCCAACGAGATATGTGCCCTTGACCAGAATCGAACCCACAACTCACTGGCCCACGGGTCGACACTCTAACCACTGAGCAAAACCAGCCAGGGCGAAAGGGTTGCTATTTTTAAAGTATATATGAACTGCACTTATGATACTCAAATCTCTATTTCAATGTAGTTCCTCTAAGTAAAACAATTCACCAGACCTGGCATTCAAGATTTACCACCAATAAAAAACAATGTAGGTGGTCCATCCATGGGTTCTACAGAGATAACTAGAGTACATACATCTTTGAATCTTAAATCTCATTTTAAAAATTTACTCTTAGCCCGGGCCGGTTTTGTTCAGTGGTTAGAGCGCCGGCCCGCAAACGAAAGAGTCTCAGGTTCAATTCTGGTCAAGGGCACAGACCTTGGTTGCAATTCGTCCCAGGCCCTGGTTGGGGTTGTGCAGGAGGCAGCCAGTTGATGTGTCTCTCTCACATTGATGTTTCTTTCTTTCTGTCTCTTTCTCTCCCTCCCTCCCTCCCACTCTATCTGAAGATAAATGGAAAAATGTCCTCGAGTGAGGATTTCTTTTTAAATTTACTCTTAGGTAAACTCAAAGAATGTGAAACACCTACTACATCTTTTGACTAAACCAAATTGTTCGATATGAAGTAAAGACACTGAACCTGCATATCCCATTACAACCTAAACATAAAAAGCCCTTCAAATTCAAGTCTCTGGACCTAAAAATAAGGGCAAAATAACAACAACAAAAAACCACTACGTATTTCCTTCTTTTACGTATTCTGCTAACATAAAAAGCCATCGATCCTTTTTAAATCTGACCAAGTATTAATATGGATTAAAACATGATTCTTGGAGAACTCAGATGCTGGCCAAGCTCAAAAATAATAAAAGTAGTAATACATGATACACTGCAATAACCTTGAAACCACACTGGAAGCTGGTAAAAATAATGAAAATGAAAAATCAGAATGACAGAAAAAACTATTTTTTATTTCTCAAATTGTTTCACTAGGAATTTTGATAAACAGTAACAAGTGCTTCTTGTACTGTGTTTACAACATCAAAGAAATTGAATGCATTTCCCTGAACAGAAACCACTAATGTTATTACCTTATAAATTACACCATAAAGTTTAGAAAGCATTTTCTCTTTCATTATCTCAATCATTATCATAATCCTTTGAAAAAGGGGAGGTACTATTTCCCCTATTTTTATGGATGAGAAAACTGGAACTCAAGGAAGTTATATGATTTGCCCATGATCACATAGCTACCTTCATGTACGAAAGGGGATATAAGAAAATGTACAGGAATCTACTCATTCATGCAAAACAAATATAGGAAGGATAAACCAAAAATTAAAGAGACTGGTTACCTACATGTGTAAGTAGGAAAGAAGGGAAACAGAAACTGGGTAGCAGGGATGGGAGGAGTAATACTTCCCTGAGTATATTTTTTAATATAACTCTGACTCTTAGCACCACAGTAATGTTTCACATATCCATAAAATAAACAACTAAAACCAAAAGCAGAGGAATACGATTAGCAATTCTCAAACTATTTATGTATATCCTATAATTAAATAAGTAAACAAACTGTTATCTAAGGTTTCTCACTATTGGAGAAAGTTAACAAATAAGGAAAAGGGGGAAAGTTAAAACAAACTGGGTAGCATTGCAATGGAATTGGAGCTATTAATATAAACTCATGGTTTTTAATATATATACATACAGACAAATACAGACATATAGATATAGATATAGATATAAGTGAATTAGTATACATACATATATTTCCTAGCTCTGAGTGCTGAACAGACCTAGAAGCAGTAACATTCCAGTTACAATGAGTACACCTAGGCCCAGATCTTGGTCACTAACACCATTCTATTAATAAAATAAAAATAATCAGGATTTCTTGGAGAAGTGGTTGATCCCAGGAGTGGGGCAGGGAAAATAGAAGATGAGCCTGGAACATCTTGGGGGGGGCCAAAAAGTAAACAACAAACAAACAAAAGAATCGTGGCTTGTTGAAAGAACATAGGACCCAATCTGAAGGAACTCCTAAAGGCCAAAACTGGAACAATTTGAGCAACAAAACAAATAACAATAGTATTGAATTTTAACTCATAGAATAAAATACATAAACATGAGTTCATGGTGATATAAATAAATAAGAGAATAAATTAATAAATGGAAAAGATAACTCTTCCTCCCAGCAGAATTACAATTAATAAATGTAGAAAGAAAGAAACAGAAAGCCCCAATTAAGCAACCACAAACAATAAATTTGAATATAAGATCTACTGATTGGCCAGGCCAGTATGGCTCAGTGATTGAGTGTCAACCCATGCACCAAGAGGTCACTGGTTCAATTCCCAGTCAGGTCAGGGCATGCCTGGGTTTCGGCCTTGATCCCCGGTAGGGGGCATGTAGGAGGCAGTCTATCAATGTTTCTCTCTCATTGATGTTTCTATCTATCTCTTCCCTCTCCCTCTAAAAACCAGTACAAACATTAAACAAATTTTTTTAATTTAAAAAGATCTACCAATTTTTTTTTTTTTATCCTCACCCGAGGACATTTTTCCATTTTTTGTTCAGATAGAGTGGGAGGGAGAGAGAGAAAGAGAAAGAGAGAGAGAAACATCGACGTGAAAGGGACACATTGAGTGGCTGCTTCCCACACGACCCAACCAAGGGCCGGGGACAAACTGCAACCAAGGTACGTGCCCTTAGCAGGAACCGAACCCGGGTCTCTCTGGACCGCAGGCCGACGCTCTAACCGCTGAGCCAAACCGGCCAGGGCAGATCTACCAATTATTAAAATTAGTGGGTCAAAGACTGAGGAGAAACATTTGCAGTCTCCCTCAAGATACTTACAACTATAAAGGGAAAGGTAGTAACTCTACCATAAAAAGACTTGTAGACACCAACTAAACCAAGTAATCAAGGTAATCACCACCATATCAACACCATGCACCCATATCAACACCATGTACTTCTTGATATGATGCACTGAGAAGGAATTCATTTGGGTATTCTTAGCATCAGAAAATATCTAATAAGCCCAAACTGAGGGACATTCTATAAAATAACAAATTCATAATCTTCAAAGGCATAGAGGTCATGAAGGATAAGGAAAGACTGAGGAACAATTATGAACTAAATGAGACTAAAGACAAATAATAACTAAATGCAATGTGGAAGCCTGGAACAGAAACAGGAGTGAAAAAATTGGTAAAAATTTTAATAATAGGTCTGTAGTAGCTGATAATATTGTATCTATGTTAATTTCCTGTTCTTAATAATTGTACTATGATTATGGAAGATTTAATATTAGTGGAAAGAGGTGAGGGGTAAAAGGAAATTCTTCCTACTATTTGGGCAAGTTATTTGTAAGTCTAAAATTAGTTCAAATGAAGGTTGTTTTTTTAAAGGTAGCTGACAAATACTTTGCTCCTATGTAGTTCACATGCTAATGCCAAAGACCTTTATAACTACAAGATCAAATATAACTGACCAAGGCTTTAAAATGCTTCATAAAGCATTTCAGTAGAAATACCATAAAGACTCCTAATTTTTTAAGCTATATAATGGTTACTAATTAGAGTGACCATATAATATACCATCCAAACCAGGACCATAACAGAATAAAACCTATGGTCACCCTAGTATTAGGTCAAAGTGGTCAATGTTATTCAAGACCTAAAATCAGTTTGAATTGGAATAAACTTGATATTTAGACAAGTCACCTCTACCTCCCTCAGCCTTGGGAACAAACATCCCTGGGGGAGGAGGCCAGAAAGAGTGACCAGGAGATCCCCTAAGCAGGCTATGTAAAGGGGAAATAAGCTAATGCATATTTAAAAATTTTTTTCTTTATTGATTTTTTTAGGGAGAGGGAGAGATAGAAACATCAATGAGAGAGAATATCGACTGGCCATCTCCTGTATGCCCCCCCACTGGGGATCTGGCCCATAACCTGGGCATGTGCCCTGACCGAACCGGTGACCTCTTGGTGCATGGGTCGATGCTCAACCACTAAGCCACACCAGCCGGGCGCTAATACATATTTATATGATTGAATTTATTATGAATTTTTAAAGGTCAAGAATAAAATCAGACTTAACATGCACCACATTCAAGTACACTCACCCAGTCACAATATAAAAGCTAATGAACTGCCCTGGTAGGTTTGCTCAGTGGTTAGAGTGTTGGCCTGGGCACTGGAGGGTCTCGGGTTCGATTCTGGTCAAGGACACATACCTGGGTTGCAGGTTCAATCCCCGGCCCTGGTCGGAGCGTGTGAAGGAAGGCAACCAATCTATGTGTCTCTCTCACATGGGTGTTTCTCTCTGTCCCTCTCTCTCTCTCCGACCCCCTTACCTCTCTCTAAAAATCAATGGAAAAAATATCCTCAGGTGAGGATTAACAAAAAATAAAATAAAAAAGGTAACAAGCTAAGGTCAAATACTCTGCTGTCTGCTTTTGAAACAGCCATTACCTCAGGAAGTTGGACTGGTTTCAAATTCTAATATTTCTGAAAAAGATCAACAATGTAATATTGAGAGTATCAACTGAATATGATATAACAGCCTCAAAGACTCAACAATATTAATCAGTTGCTTGATGTCATTAAAATTCTACCAGGGGACCCACTTTCTTTGCATATTTAGTAAGAGCTAAGATATACATAATTTATAAAACAAAAACAGATATAATCTTTAAAAATCAGCAACCACATTCCCACTGTAATATTTCAAGTCATTTGAAGAGATTTTTTTTGTATGTGGAAGATCCTCATCCAAAGCAAATAAATCCTGTTTTTTAATTATACCTGAAAGGTTATAAAAAGACTTCTTTAATATGGTCTTTTCCTGAATAGCAAAAAAAAATCTTGTTAGGTTAGCAGTATTTCCCAATTTTGTTTCTTTATAATAATACATTAGAATAGCCCAAGGGTATAACCTAATGAATAAAAAATCAAATTTAGCTTGAAAATTATATAAATGCTTAAGGACAGAACAAACATTCTATGTGAAATACAATAACCCAAGAATTTGTAAATTGCTCACAATCTCAATTCTTCACAGGACAGCAAACAGTCAAAACCCATACTTTATTTTTTACAAAGCTATCATTGCCTAATAGGAATTTACATTAATGGAAAGTCAAAATCTCTTTTGAGTAGCTCTCCCGTTTTCTAGGCATTATGCAAAAGGTGGAAATGGTCAAAGTTCATTTATTCAACAGACCATATTTTATAAATAGCATACCTTACCCCATTCTCAAGCACTTAATGGATATAAAACATTATATAGTTCTATGACGCCATTCCAACTCTCCAAATGTTCCATTCCTTATTTCACCTTGCACACCTCAACCAAATAAATATTCAAAAATACTGTTTTTATCATGTCAGTTTTCCAATAAATAAAAAAACAAAACAAAAAAATGCAATTGATATTTGACAGTTCAATATAAGGAAATAGTCTTTTCAACAAAAGGTACTAAGATAATTAGATATTCACATATAACAGAATAGACTTAAGCCCTGGCCAGTTAGAGCGTCGGCCCGTGGACTGGAGAGTCCCAGGTTCGGTTCCTGCTAGGGGCAGGGGTCGTGTGGATGGCAACCACTTGATGTGTCTCTCTCACATCGATGTTTCTCTCTCTCTCTTCCTCCCTCTCTCCCTCCCGCTCTATCTGAAGATAAATGAAAAAAAAAAAAAGTCCTTGGGTGAGGATTAAAAAAAAAAAAAAGAATAGACTTAAACCCCTAATTCACATCATACACAAAAATTAAATCAAAATGGATCAAAGACCTAAATGTAAGAGCTAAAATTATAAAATTCTTAGAGAAAAACGAAGGAGTATATCTTTGTAAACCTGGGTTAGGCAAAGCCTTCTCAGACACAATACAGAAGCACAAGTGACAAAAGAAAAACATAAATTAGACTTCATCCAAACTAAAAACTTTTGTGCTTCAAAGGACTCTATCAAGAAAGTAAAAAGACCCACTGAAGGGGAGAAAATACTTGCAAATATTGTATCTGATAAGGGACTTGTTTCCAGAATATATAAAGACCACTTACAACTCAGTAACAAAAAGACAACCCAATTAAAAATTGGACAAAGGATTTTAACAGACATTTCTCCAAAGACAAATGCCCAATAAGTACCCGAAAAGATGCTCAACATCATTAGCTATCAAGGAAAAGCAAATCAAAACCAGTCAGGTACCACTTCACACCCACTAGGATGGCCTATAATCAAAAAGATAGCTAACAACTGTTAGAACCCTCATAAAGTACTGGTAGAAATGTAAAATGGTAAAAAAAAAAAAAAGGTAAAATCATGGCAGTCACTTTGGAAAACAATTTGGCAGTTCCTCAAAATGCTAAATACCGAGTTACCTCATAAAACCCAGCACCTGTACTCCTAGGTATATGTCCAAGAGAAAAAATATACAGCCACACAAAAACATTCATAGCATATTCATAACAATGAATGTCCACAAACTGATGAATGAAAAAAGAAAATGTGATACTTGGAATATTATTCAACAACTAGGAAAAAAAGTAGTACTGAAACACATTACAACAAACAAACCTTGAAAACATTATGCAAAGTAAGAGAAACCAGTGACAAAAGACTACATATTATTCCATTTATATGAAATGTACAGAATAAATAAATCTGTAGAGGTAGAAAGTAGATTAGTACTTTCTATAGCAGAAAGAACTGGGGGGAAATGGGAAGTCTAATGGGTTTCTTTTGGGAGTGATGAAAATGTCTAAAATTGATTGTGATGATGGTTACACAATTCTGTGAATATACTCAAAAACACTAAATTTGTACACTCTAAATGCGTGACTTGTATGGTATATGAATTATACGTGAATAAAGTTTAAAAACATAATGGCTTGAAGTCTAACCTTCTCTTCTTATATTCATTCAAAGCCCTCTAGAATCTGGATCTATTATTTGAGTATTCTACCACAAGAATCCTCCACTACAAGTATAGGGTTCAGGATCCTTACAACCCAGCACATATGGGGCATATTTGGGCATATTTTAAGCCCAAATCTTTGTTCATGCTGATGACCCACTCACCACAAGCCACTCCCCTCTGCCCTTCCAAACTCTGACTAGTCTTAAACTCTTCATTTCAATTTTTTTAATTCATCTCTCAGTTCAGATTTTCTCATATGCCATTTTCTAGGGCCTACAAAAAAGGAGTCATCTCCTTCACTCTTTCTCTCTTATATTCCTCCACTCTATCCTTTTTTTTTAAGATTTTTTAAAATTGATTTTTAGAGAGAGAGGAAGGGAAAGGGAAACCTCGATGTGATAGCAAAACATCAATCAGCTACCTCCTGCACACCCCCTACCGGAGATTGAGCCCACAACCCCAGCATGTGCCCTGACCAGGAATCAAACCAGCAACCTTTCAGTACACGGGACCATGCCCAACCAACTGAGCCACACCAGCCAGGGCATCCTCCACTCTATCTTTAAGGTTCAATCCTTTCCATTCTCAATGTAAAAATACTGTGTTCTACAAATATATAGTAATGAAAGGAAACTAGACTTTGAGTAGTGAGCACACAATATAGCAGCAATTTTCAACCTTTTTCATCTCATGGCACACATCAACCAATTACTAAAATTTTGCAGCACACCAAAAAAAATGAATTTTTTGCCAATCTGACAAAAGAAAAAAATGTATAATTTTGATTCCTTCACACCAGATGGCTATTATTGTATTGGCTGTCATTTTTTTATTTGACAACCTAAGGGAAAAGAGGTCAGCACCCCTGACTAAACAGTCAGGTACTGCATGTTTTAAAAATTCTTGCGGCTCACCAGTTGAAAATCACTGCAGTAGAGTATACAGACGTCAAACTATAATGTTGTACACCTGAAATTTACATAATTTTATTAACCAATGTTAGCCTAATGAATTTAATTTTTAAAAAACATTGTAGCCTTGGCCAGGTACTCAGATGGTTAGAGCATCGCCCAGATACACCAAGGATGCGGGTTAGATCCCCAGTCACAGCTCATACAAGAATCAACCAATGAATGTATAAATAAGTGGAACAACAAATCGATGTACCTGTCTATCTCTCTCCCTAAAAAGAAAAAATATATATTAAAAAAATTTTTTTAAATAAAGGTCATAAAAACTAACACATTTCAAATGTACTTAAAATAGTTTAAACTCTCTCAAATTTCGGCTGAGGTTACAAGAGAATGAAAAACTCCTTCTGTTCGGCAACAAGCCAAAGAACTAGGAGCCATTTGAGACTTCAAAAGTAGCTTCGGGTTCTGCAGTATTTCATAGATGCAAATCTCAGCTGCAGTTTATACATTGCTTGAAGTCATGCGCCTGGCTAATAATCAGGAAATAGCTGTTTTCATATTATATTAGCTCAAAGTATTATTCCTAAGGTAATAATAGATGGTGTCTCATCACAGTTTATTCCAGAACTTGATTTTCCTCATGCCTCATAATGAACTAACTGTATCATCATCACCCAGAGCGAGCCAGCAACTGACCATGGCAACCTTATTTTATGGTCTCAAGCCATCCCATGACAAACTACAAAGTCTTCACTAAAGTCATAGAGGTGTTCCAGTCTGTTTGGCTGAATCTAACATCAGTAAGCCAAAAAACAGTTGCCTTCCCCCAGCACCTAAAACAGTGCTTGACAGACAGCAGAAAGTCTGTAAATATCTGAGTGAAAGGTTAGTTAGCATGCTTCTAATATCAGTAAGTCGCCACAGAAAAGTGTCATTGACCATCAGACAGATTAAGAAACAACAGGTCTCTGCCCTGGTCAGTTTGGCTTAGCGTCGGCCCGCGGACCGGGGCGTCCCGGGTTCGATTTCCGCTAAGGACACGTACCTCAGTTGCAGTTCGTCCCCCAGCCCCGGTTGGGGTTGTGCGGGTGGCAACCAATCGATGTGTCTCTCTCACTTCGATGTTTCTCTCTCTCTCTTCCTCCCTCTCTCCCTCCAGCTCTATCTGAAGATAAATGCAAAAAAATATATCCTCAGGTGAGGATAAAAAAAAAACAAAAACAAAAAACAATAGGTCTCTATAAATCCTTCCCGTCTACTTGCAGGAACAAAAACAAACCTCAAACTATAATGTTCAGAATCATAAGCCATTATAATTCAAGATTGTCATGTGATAAACTAGTCTAACCCCTTCTTTTTAGAGAAGGGAAAACTGGTACCCAGAACAGTTATGTGACCTGTCGAAGATAACACATCTATTAGAATGGAAGGGCCAAACTAAAATTCAGTGTCTTGTTTTGTTTTTACTCCAAATCAGGTATACTTCTCAATACACCAAGCTAAATCTACCTATATTTCAAGGCTAGCACATACTCTTTCCAAGCCAAAGTCTAATATCAGAAGGACAGAAGGGGCCAAATCCCTGGTGGGGGCATGTAGGAGGTGGCCAATGGATGTTTCTATCTCTCTCTCCTGCTCCCTTCCTCTCTAAAAATCAATAAAGTTGTTAAAATGCTAAAATTAAAAAAAAAAGAAAAAAGGACAGGAGGGTATTATGAGATGAGTGGAAAAGAGACAAGGAAAGGATCAGTCAAATCTGATATGTATCTTCTCATACTCTAATTCCTCCATTATGATTCAGAAGAGAGTGAATTTTTAGCAACTATTTTGATTGCCATGTTCTCTGGTAACTCCTCTAGCTTCTCCACTTCTACTAAAAACCTGAAATGTGACTGACATTTACTAAAGTCCTAGGCAGCGGCAACAGCAATGACATTGGGAAAAATCAGCTGGAAAGAGAAGAAAGCTATGTAAATCTTAGGTAATTCTTACTCATCCTTCTAATCTGGCTCAGACATCAAGGTCGAGGAAGCCCAATTTCCTCCTTCCCCCAGAGCAGGCACTTACAGCCCACTTATCTTTGTACTTGCCTCATGGTATTCTGTCCACTTACCTGTCTGGACCTAGAGGGCAAAAATTTTATCTTAGCTTTGGCACACAGTAGATGCTCAGTAAATGAATAAAAGTTGCCACTTACAACTTTTTAGCTATTTGTGTTGCCAATCCCAACACAAAGAGCTAAAATGTGGCAATCCTATTTATGAGTTAAAATGGTTTTCAAGAATTTTTTAGCAGTAGACCCTTTTGTAAAAAATCTTATCAGAAACCCAATATGGAAAAGCCTATGTGACTCAGACATCTGAATAACTTTTTTCTTTTTTTTTTTTTTTTTTTTATCCTCACTCGAGGACTTTTTTTTCATTTTTTGTTCAGATAGAGTGGGAGGGAGAGAGAGAGAGAAACATCGACGTGAAAGGAACACATCGAGTGGCTGCCACCCACACAACCAACCAGGGCCGGGGACAAACTGCAACCGAGGTACATGTCCTTAGCGGGAACCGAACCCAGGTCTCTCTGGACCGCAGGCCAACGCTCTAACCGCTGAGCCACACCGGCCAGGGCCAACTTTTTTCCTTCTTTATCTCCATCTTACATAGGTCTTCTCTCTTCCCTAAAAGAGGACCTGCTCTCTAGGAGCACAGGTCCACCTCCGTTAGAGGGATCTGAGAGTAGACAGACTGCTGGTCACTACATGAGCTACAGAGTTATAATAGTTAGTTATAATGGTATTTTGCTGGAGGCCTTCTTATCTTCTGAACAAGTAGGAACATACACTAAACCAAATGTGGCAGGCCTATTCCTATGCTTTCAGGCTCAGTAAAGATAACCTACTTGCCTAGCAGTATGTGGCTATGAACTAATTAAAACAAGGTACAGTATCACTGCATTCTAGATTACTCCACAGAGCTTCTTAACTGTATTACAGACCTTCCCCTAGCTGTCAAATATGGGAAACTAACCTTCTGCCCATTCCCATATGCAGACTTGGTAAGTAGTAGTGTGGCACAGTAGGAAGGACATTCATGGGCTTTGGAGGCAGTCATGTCACAGTCTGAACTGCAGACCACCACTTATTAGATGGACAACCTTGGAAACGTTACTTCAGTTTCTTCATCTGTAAAATATAGTACCCACCTCATTAGGGTTTTTGTGAGAATTAAAATCATGCGTGTATGGCTCCTAGAACAGTAGGCACTCATTAAATGGATACTATTATTAATATTATTCAGATTTATCTTTGGTAAAGAGGCAAAAAAGAAAAATGCAAACATTATTGGGTTTAGCCTATAAGATAAAAATAAAAGATCAACATAAAAAACATTAAAAAAATTATAATACCAAAAAAAAAAAAAAGGAGGGGATATTTCTTTTAATATATCCATATCTAAGACAAAACAGCTAAGGACACAGGTCATTTTCAGATTGCCACAGGCCTTTACCAAATTTAGTTCCTTCGAAGAACCCACTGCTCTTTTTTGTTGTTGTTAATTCTCACCCAAGGGTATTTTTTCCATTGATTTGGGGGGAGGGGTGGACAACGATGTGAGAGAAATACATCGACTGGTTGCCTCCTGCAAGCATTCTGAGTGGGGCCAGGGATCGGACCTGCAACCAGGTACATGCCCTTGACTAGGAATAGAACCTGTGACCCTTAGTGCACGAGCCCACGCTCTAACCACTCAGACACAAAGGCAAGGGCTGCCCTGATTTTCTTAACCAAACTGGCTGCCCCAAAACAGTAACTAGACTCCCTAGACGTGTCAGCAGCCCTGAGAGAAATTACACTCTGAAGTCTTTCCATATAAATAGAGAGAACATTCTGTGTTCATAACAGACTGCAAAATTGTTCTATTAAGTCAGAACTATTTGGGCACCTGATTTCAAACTCATTTATCTTTACTTATCAGAAGGGTGGGCAATTTCCATCTAAAGGGCTAGACTTTTAATGGAGTGGAGGCACACCAAAAAAAAAAAAAAAAAAAAAACCCACCCTGAAAACATAAGATTTTTCTGTACATGGACAGTTTTCTGCAGAGAGGCTCTATAAACTTTCATCAAACTATCAAAGTTGTTTGTTACCCAGAAAAGGTTAAGAATCATTCTCAAGATTCTCAACAGAGCCTCTTGGAACCCCAGGCTGGGAAGCTGGGGTGATCATATCTCTAGGCAAGTATTCTGAAGTGCCAATTTTATAAACTATTCATACTGGATTATGTTATGAAAACTCGAAGCATATTTCTCCTTTGCCATTAGCATTTCTCATATCAGTGTTTATCTTCTTTCATCCCCCACCATCCCTGCCCACTCTTGCCTCTTTGCAGTCATATAAGAAATGGCCTTATGGGCTTCCATGCAATACTGATGCCTACCTTAAGCAGGTTCCAAATCCATTATTGTTAACATGTCCCTTCATTTCTGATTTGTCACTTGAACACTAAGTACAAATAAAGGACACCTTGTCATGTGAATCCCCTTCTGGCATTTTTACAAATTTAAAACATTGGCTGAATTAATTAACTCAATTCAAACACAACTGCACTTGAATATTTTGAGGAACTGGAGATTTAATCAAGCCATAGAAGCCCTTGGCTGAGCAGCTCAGTTGGTTAAAGCATCATCCGGATACACCAAGGTTGCGGGTTCAATGCCGGTCAGGGCACATACAAGAATCAGCCAATGAGTGCATAAATAAATGGAACAACAAGTGGATGTTTCTCTCTCTCTCCCTCCCTCCCTTCCTCTCTAAGTAAATAAATAAATAATTTTTAAAGCTATAGAAAGAGCAACTCCAGCTCTGTACTCAGTTTTGAGGCTTCAATGTATATCAACTTATCACACAATGATCACTATTGTCAAATACAAATTCCCACACTCCCTTAGGGTAGAGCGGCAAAATTGCTGTTTTAATTCATTTTTAACCAAATGCCCATTCCCACTGATAAATTTCACCATTGGTATGTTCTAATGAAATCTGTAACCTGTATTTCATTTACTATACAAACTTTTAGATTTTAGCAATTGCAACCTTTCAGTGTGTAAAGCAAAGAGAAGATAACAGGGTTGTGAAATACATCAAAATTAATTTTAGCTTCAATGACATGAAGCAAAGTAAAGTCACATAAAACCACTGGAAAATACATCTTAAATGTATCCTCTTTAACAATTGCTGCAGTATTAGTAACTACTTTTATGTTGCAACCAACTCAGAGCTTTTATTAAGTCCTTCCTTCATGAAATGTACTGAGAAAAAGCATACTTAAAACACGCAAGTCACAGCTGTGTGTCCAAATAATATCACCAAATCCACTAACGACTGTACACTCCTTACTTTTTATCACTTTGTACATCAAGAACACATACTATGGACTTCCTTTCATTTGTTTAATTGCCAAAGCAGCTCAAAGATGCAGCAAAATAACTTATTGGTGGCACTGTATAGAAATGTACAATACTAACCAAGTATGGGCAATCAAGACAAAAAAAAAAAAAAAAAAAGACAAATTAGAAAGAAATTTAAACTCACAAGGCATTAAGTATGTTTAAGAGATCCAGCACTGAAATCCACCCTAAAGTAGGCAAATTAGCCAACCCTTTTTCCCCCCCCCCGAAAGGAAACCAACTAGGGATATTCATCAAAATTAACCAGATTTTCCATGAACAACAAACAGTAAGGTATCACACTAAGCATTCTCATCGGTGAACAATTCTTAATTGAACAGAATTATGCATAATAAAAACATTATGAAATCAGTACACACATCACACTGGAATGGAATTTATCTTTACTCTGAGCCACACTGCCTGAACTGAAAAAAATGTGGACTAACAATATTTAAATAAGAGAAAATGACACTTGACAAAAACCAAAAGGATGACCTGAAATGACTCTAGAAGGAAGATAACTTTCCCTTCTCAAAGTAATCGATACAGACGAGAATCAAACTATACTGTGAAATAATCTGTGGACCTCACAGCAGTGAGTTTATTTGCTCAAACACCCTACTCACTCCAAAAGTCAAAACACACGATGACAAACACAAAAACACAATGATTATTTAGACTTACACAAGTATAGCGGCTGGGGGAGTGCATGATGAAATGTTATTCTCAGGTAGGTAACACCTTTCTAAATCTCCGTGGAATTCATGAATTTAACGTTTTACCTTCAGCGACTAGTTTTTGACTCAAATACCTCGTCATCAAATCTTTTCAATCAAAGCTGTCCAAAAACACTACAATCGAGCAAATAACACAATCTAATTAGACACAACCAATACCAGGCTTTACACCAGGAGCCCTGGTCCCCTCTAGACATCAGGCCTATGAAAAGTAAATTAAAGCCCTTTACAAATATTCAGCGTCACAAGCCTTCCAAGAAATAAGATTTGGGGGGGGGGGGGGGGGTATGTTGAAGGGTAACGTCAGTTAACTTCCTCTTCCTTTAAAAAGGTCAAGACAGGGAAGCGTCCGGTGTAACATTTCCTCTTTAGATCACGTTCCACCACAAACCACATCACAACTCCCCCAATCGCTACAAAAATTAGCCAGAGGGAATGCCTTCTGTGCATTTTGACCGTAGATTTAAAATCCAACTTACCTCGGAAACGAGCTGCTTAGTTGCAAACAGGAAATTTACCCATAAAGTTTAATATGTACCGATAATAATAACTAGGGGAGCCCACCATGCCCCGCTGCGGGGGGAGCTCGGGGAGCCGACGAGGAGGGTGTAGTCCTCACCACAATCAGAGCAAAGCCTGCCTGCAGGGCTGGTCCCGGGCACCAGCAAATCCTGCCTAATAAAGGGCTGGGGGGATTTTAGGGGAGGAGTGCTGAAAAGGGGGAAGGCTCCCCCAGCTCTAAAAAGGAAAGGCTGCAGAAGCAAGGCCGAGTAGAGCTAGTGTTCACAGTATTGCAGAAGGTGTCGGGGTCCCCCGCAATGCTGCTGCCGGGGCACCCCAAAAGCTCCAGCCAAGCCCGGCGCGGGGGCTTGAGGAACAGCCTCTCTTCCCTGGCTGGGCTGTGGCGGCCAGCGGGAGCGTCCCCGAAAGGGCCACAGCACCCGCTCTGCGGCGAACAGAGCCGAAGGGCCGGCAGGGGGGTGAAAAGGATACTGTTGGGGCGCCTGGGTCTGGAGGGCCCTGATGTTCGGGTGAGGAGGGGCCGCTGCCGCCGCCGCCGCCGCCGCCGCCGCTGCTGCCGCCGCCGCCGCCGCCGGGTGAGGAGGCGGTACCGCTGCCGCCGCCGCCGCCGCTCCGGTGCCGGGTCCGGTTCCTGCTGCAGCCGCTGAGCCTGATTTCAGAGCCGGTTTCTGCGGTAAACTCATGGCAAAGCGAAGCCACCAACCCCCCCAGAGCGGGACCGGGCGCGCCGGGGTGCAGGGGCCGGGGGCGGCGGGGGGGCGGGATGGGGGCAGACCCGGGGAGGCGGCGGGAGCGGGGGGCCGGGGGGAGGCTGGGAGGAGGAGAAGGAGGGGGCCGGGGCCGGTCACACACGCCCGCCGCCGCCGCCGCCGCCGCCGCCGCCGCCGCCGGCAGCAGCAGCCGCCCCGCGGGCCAGCACCACCGGCTGCCGGTCTCCGTGACAACGCGACCCCAGGGGGGGGGCCGGACCCGGCGGGGGCAGGAGGCGGAGAGACCGGACCTTTCACGGCAATATCCTCATGGGCCGGCGGCGGGAGGTCTTTATCCCCCTCCCTGGGGGAAGCGGCGCCCTTCTCGGTAGCGGGGCTCAAGCGATGCCGGCGGATTTTCTTCACTCAACGAGCAGAGCATCCAACATGGCGCTACGGCCGCCTCCAGCAGTCCGGCAGGACGGCCGCTCGGCAAACTTCGGGCCTTTTCGGAGCGGCTCGGTAGGCCGAGGGTGGGAAGGCCCTTCGGCTCTTTCCGGAGACTATTTGCGGTCGGGATTCTTCGTAAACACTCGAGGGCGGCTTCGGCTGCCGTTCGCGAGCGCTCTGGGGTTGACTCGCTTCCTCGGGAAAGATCGGCGAGGAGGGCTTCCGAGGCTCGCTGCGGCGGGTGTGCGGGGCGGAGAGAGAGACCAAAGGCGAGGTCTGGTCTGCGAGAGTCCTCTCCTGCCGCCCAGCCTCGAAGAACAATGGTAACGGCCCTGGAGCCTGCGGTCCGCAGAGCCCTGCCCGCGGGGGCGGGAGCGGTGAAGCCAGAAACCTGTTACGGTGGAAGGAACCGCCTAATCAGAGTGAAACCGCTGGGCAGGAACCTGCCGCGTGCGCCTATTAGCATAGCAAATAGCTGTCGCCGGCCCTTAACTACGCAGTTCACGTCCATTGTGTCGACATTTCGCCCTGGTATACATTCCGAGAGGTGAGTGGAATGAGGAGCCCCATTTCCCCTGCACACTGAGGCCGGGAGAGGAAAAGTGACTGGCCCAAGGTCACCCAGCCAGGAAAGGACAGCCAAGCCTGGATCTCAATTCCTCTTTCATGTGGATGAACCTTGCCACCTCACAAATTATCTGGCCTTATCTAATCAGAAGCCTTGACTACGGGTTCTGTGCATGGATTCTTCAAAGCCTGCCCCAAGACGGCAGCATCCTGTGACCAGAAGCCAGTGGTCAGCTCCCCAGTGTCCTATGGCAGGGTAACATTTGTTGACAAGCTCCTTTTCTCCCCGCTGGACCAACCAAAACCACCCCCACCCCCTTCCCGCACACTCCTCCCCCAACAGGGGCCTTGTCCTAGGCACAGGAGCATTGAGTGGAAAGGAACATCAGGGATCGCAGAGCAATCAGGTAATAACGGTCACCAGGCACTGAGCACTTAATATTTATTATCTCTCACAGTCCTGTGAAATAGGTAGTACCCATTTTACAAATGAAGACACTGAAGCTCGGAGAGGCTCAAAAACATCACACAAGAGCTCAAACGGACAAGAGACTTGACCGGGATCACATGGAAAGTGTAGATGGCAGAGACAAAGTTAGAGTCCATTTCTGACTCTTGCTATGCTGCTTAACACTGCCTTCCTTTTTGTTTTTTATTTTTTAATTCAAATAAAGCTCTACACATAGTGGGTGCTTAATTAATTAATTATCTACCAATTAAGCCCCAAATGGCTCCCTCTGGGAGAAAGGAGCACCTAGACTAGGGTGATACCATAAACCTCGCCACCACTGCCACATCTTTCTGGCGAGGGTTCCACAAGGAAGCCTTATCCCCCTTTTCCAACCTGGAAGACAAGAGCTACTTCACACTCTGGAACCCTAAACCATTTGGATATGTAACACCTGATTACCTACGATTGGATTTGCTGCTCTTCTCTGACTGGCTCCAGGAAAAATTCCCGAGTGGTCCTTCACTTCCCAGTATTCTCCTTCCCTGTTACCAGACCTCAGGCTTCCTTATCCCAATCAAAACCTGTTCCCGGGAGAGAATTTGGCTTCTCATTTACACTAGGGTGATAGAATGACAATTGCTTAATTGTTATTCTTTTCTGAGCTAGTTTCATTTTCTAACTTAATACTATGTGCAAGCGTCTAGTGATTACTGTGTGCCTGGTCTTTGCTAAACACTTCATGAACGTAATCTCTCGTAAAATCTCTCTTAAAACGGATAGACCTTGGGTAAAATAATGTAAAAGTCCCTACTTAGATTCTGGTCTCAAGCAACCAATGCAGGGAGGCTTAATAGGGGGCAAAGTCAAAAAGGTAGAGCTCTCTCCTTGCACAGCCCTGCTCAACACCTCCCCTCTCACACAGAGCAGTTCATATTTATTGCACACCTACTATTTGCCAGGGTACAACTCTACTAAACTTTTTGCTTAGATTAATTTGTTCCTGTCAACAACTCTTTAAGGCATTATTATATATCATTTACAAATAAATAAACTGAGGCCCAATGATGTGAAGAAGTGACTTGTATAACTTAAGTGGAAAAGTAGTACTCACACCCTAAGGCATCTGACTCCAGGCCTGATTTGACACATTGCCTTCAACAAAGCAACCTCCCCACCGTGGCCAGAGGCACAGTTAACTAGCAAAGCTGATTTTGTGTTTGCCTGCTGAGAGCCTCCACAGCTCCCCCGTTGCCATCAGGACCCAGTCTAAATTCAAGATACTTCAGCATCTGAACTCTACTCCATCCTGCCACCCTCCACCTCAGATCCAGACCTGCAGCCACCTTGGTCCTTCTTGTTCTAGGACCTGTATGCAGACTGCTCCTGCTTCTTTATAACCCAAAACCAGCCTCTCTCCCCTTATCCCACTGGCTAATTCCTGCTCCTGCTTCAAAGCTTAGTTCAGGCCTCACCTCCTCCAGGCAGCCCTTCCTCACTCCCTAGGCTGAACTAGGCTCCCTGGGCAGTGGATGCTTCCCTCTCAGGGCACTCTCCGTAGCGAATAATAAGAGCATAACCATTGGAATCAAATTACCTGAGTTTGATTCTCAGGCCTGCCATTTATTAGTTGTATGACCTTGGAGAAATCAACTCTTAAGCCCTCAGTTTCCTCATCTGTAAAATGGAGAGTCTACTTTCTATCATAAGAAATAAGACAACAAATGCAGCCCTGGCCGGTGTGGCTCAGTTGGTTGAGCGTTGTCCCATGCTCCAAAAGGTCACTGATTTGATTCCTTGTCAGGGCACATGTCCAGGTTGTGGGCTCGATCCCCAGTAGGGAGCATGTAAGGGGAATGAAGGACACAGCCGATCAATGTTCCTCTCTCTCTCTTTCCCTCTCCCTAAAATCAATAAAAACATACTTTTTTATTTATTGATTTTAGAGAGAGAAGAAGGGAGAGGGAGAGAGAGATAGAAATATCAATGACAGAGAACATTGGCTGTCTCCTGCATGCCCTCCACTGGGGATCGGGCCCACAACCTGGGCATGTGCCCTGACCAGGAATCGAACTGGAGACTTCTTGGTGCATGGGTTGATGTTCAACAACTAAGCCACACTGGCCGGACAAAAACTTTTTTTTTTTTTTTTTTGTTCAGATAGAGTGGGAGGGAGAGAGAGGAAGAGAGAGAGAGAGAAACATCGATGTGAAAGTGACACATCGAGTGGCTGCCACCCGCACGACCAACCAGGGCCGGGGACAAACTGCAACCGAAGTACATGCCCTTAGTGGGAACCGAACCCGGGCCTCTCTGGACCGCAGGCCAACGCTCTAACCGCTGAGCCAAACCAGCCAGGGCCATTTTTTTTTTTTTTTAAAAGACAGCAAGCCCTGGCCGGTTTGGCTCAGCGGTAGAGTGTCGACCGCTGGACCAATGAGTCTTGGGTTTGATTCCGACCAAGGGTACATACCTCAGTTGCAGTTCGTCCCTGGCCCTGGTCCGGTCATGCGGGAGACAACAGTTGATGTGTCCCTCTCACACTGATGTTTCTCTCTCTCTCCCTTTTTCTCCCTCTCACTCTATCTGAAGATAAATAGAAAAATATCCTCGGGTGAGGATTAAATAAATAAATAAAAAGACAATAAATACAAAGCCCTTAGCCCAGTCCTTGGCTCATAGTAATTGCTGGATACAATTTTAGCTATTATTACTATTATTATTCATTTACATGGGAATATTGTCATTTAAAATATCCCTGATACTGCCCTGGCCAGTTTGGCTCAGCAGTTAGAGTGTTGGCCCAAGGACCAAATAGTCGCAGGTTCAATTCCAGTCAAGGGCACGTACCTCGGTTGCGGTTTGGTCCCTGGCCCTGGTTGGGTTCTTGCAGGAGGCAGCCAATCAATGTGTCTCTCTCAAAAAGATGATATTCTCTCTCTCCCCCTCCTTCCCTCCCTCCCACTCTCTCTGAAGATAAATGGAAAAATATCCTCAGGTGAGGATTTAAAATATATATATATTTTATCTCCCTGATATGCCCTGGCCAGGTGGCTCAGTTCGTTGGAGGGTCATCCCATACACCAAAAGGTTGCGGGTTTGATTGCCAATTAGGGCACATACCTAGGTTGTGGGTTGATCCCTGGTTGGGGTACATACAGGAAATGGCTGATCAGTGTTTCTCACATCGATGTTTCTCTCTCTCTCTCTCTCTCAAATCAATATAAACATATTCTCGGGTAAGGATTAAAATAATAATAAAATAAAATATCCCTGATACCTAGCTCGTAATAAATAGGGTGTGAAACTTGCTGAAGAACAGAATAATTGAATTACCAAAGGATTTCATGTTACCTTGGAGAAGTCCCAAGTACCACAGAGCCCAGGCCAGGTCTCACTGTGCAGGGAGCTAGAGGGGCGAGAGTATCCTGGAACAGGCAGTATTGCCCTCAGAGGAGGGTAGTATCTGACCAGCCATCCACTGTTCCCAGAGCCCACCACCTTGCCTCCAGCAGAGACTGTAACTGCTCCCCCACCCCCCAGAATAAATGTACCTCTCCATCTTCATTCCAGAAGCTGCAGTCAGGTGAAGTCTTGGTTTATACATCTCCTGGTGGCTGGGTGATGGTGCTTTGCTTACTTGTGATCGTGTGGGGTCATGGCTCTGTTTCTCTGTGTGAACTGGAGAATGGGCTTGGGGACCCCAGAATTTTTTTATTGAAACTTTCTAAAATAATTTTGCAAGCTGGAGTTCTCTGCCCACTTCATTTTTCCTCCTGGTAGCGGGGGACCTGGCCTTCTAGCATAAAGACAAGCAGAAGCCATCTTTAGTAGCCACAGAGGGATCGTTTAAGGTGCTCCACTCTGAGACATGTAAATATCCCCCAAGGCCTGATGTGGTCGAGTTGGGCATGGACTTTGGTGGCCCAAGATCTAGACTTTAGACAGGTAAGACATAGACATGAGAGGTCAAGAGAATTTTAAAAAAGAAGGAAGAGGAGGAAGAAAGACTGATGGAGATCAGAAGGCACTCATCTGAAGTAGATGTAGGCAGAGGAGAAAGAGAGAAGCCCCAATGGGAAAAGTAAAGAAATATTCTGCCCCATCCCCTATACTGCAAGATGTTCCTAATCGGCCATGCTCTTCAGGATAGAGCTCTGACAGGCCCTTCCCAATATCACAGAGCCCAGTGGCGTGTGAAGGTGGTGGTTTCTTTCAAAGGTTGTAACCTTAGACTAGTTGATCAACCTTAATCAAGTTTCCTAACTTCTCTGGGCCATTTGCAAAATGAAGACAGGAGGTCTGCCTCAAGGATTAAAACAATACTTAAGCCCAGCTGGCGTGGCTCAGTGGTTGAGCGTTGACCCATGCACCAAGAGGTCGCTGGTTTGATTCCCCGTCAGGGCACATGCCCAGGTTGTGGGCCCGATCCCCAGTGGGGGGCATGCAGGAGGCGGCCAATCAATGTTCTCTCTCATTGATGTTTGTATCTCTCTCTCCCTCTCCTTCCTCTCTCTCTCAAATCAATAAAGAAAAAAAATTTTAAAAAAACAAAAACAATAATTAAAGGAGTTTGTCTGTAGAGAGCGTCTCCAGGGCCTAAGACACAGGAAACCCCCCTACAAAGTAATTGCTTCCCTATTCCCTCCAAGGCAAAGCTGCCCCTTCTCTAATTTGCTGCCACTGTCACTTCTCCTGGGGCTGAGTTGTCCTACCCATTTTTCCACGGGTGGGTGATGGTCCCCCATTTCTCAGCTGTTTCTGGAGGTGACCACAGCGCTCACCAGCCACTGTGGCTGCCATTCCAGCTTCACCAAATGCAAGAAGGAGCAAAAAATATTATCATAGAATGGTTAAGGTGGTGAATTTTATGTTACTTGTATTTTACTACAATCTTTTAGAAGTATTATAATATAGTCTGGTCAGGACTGAAAGACGGCTTAGGGATGACCTTACCCAGGTTTAGGGATAGAACCCAGAAATAGGGAAGGATTCTCTCAAGGTCATAGAGCAAGTGGGCAGCAGAACCAGGACTGAAAGTCACGACCTTCCTTCACTGCCAGGCAGAGCCATTTCTCTATCTGATAGCTTTCTCTCATTGAGAAGTAGGATGCCACCCACTGGTCTTTTCCCACTTCAGGCATTGGCCCTTCCTCCCCTGCATGACTCCCTCTGGAGTCACAGCCAATCTCATAAATCATTTAACAAGCATCTACTGAGTGACAATCGTGCTGTGTTGGGCCCCTAGAGAGGAAGATGAGACCACATCTAATGGGGAAGAGAGATAGGTAACAGGACCTACAAGTTAAGTACTCCCCATAATTATTTATGTTAAGATTGCCCTGGCCAGTGTTGCTCAGTGGTTAGAGCATCAGCCCATGCACCGAAGGGTCACAGATTTGTTTCTGGGTCAAGGGCACGCACATACCTGGGCTGCAAGTTTGATCCCTTCCCTGGTCAGGGCGTGTGTGGGAGACAACCAGTAGATGTGTCTCACATCAATGTTTCTCTCTCTCTCTCTCCCTCCTTTCCTCCCTCTCACTCTCTCTAAAGTTCAATGGAAAATATCCCCGGGTGAGCATTAACAACAACAAAAAGTTAAGATCATGTCACATCTCTGCTCAGAGCCCTCTACCATGTCTTTTGTTATGTTGATGGGGTGACTTGGAGAACCCCTAGGTCATGGGACAGCGAGGGTGTGTGTGTGTGTGTGTGTGTGTGTGTGTGTGTGTTTCAGGGGCGGAGTGGGTTTGCCAGCCAGGGGACACAACCACATGATTGCTTAGAGGGCTGGAACTTTTGGTCCCACCCATTGACTTATGGGAAGGCAAGAGGGGCTGGAGACTGAGTTCAATCTCTAATGGCCAGCGATTTAATTAATTATGGTTATACAATGAAGCCTCCATAAAAACCCAAAAGGACAGGGTTCTCAGAGCCTCCTGGTTGGTGAACACGTGGCGGTGCATGGAAGCTCTGCACCCTTTCCCTGTACCTTGTCCTGTGCATCTCTTCCAACTGGCGGTTCCTGAGTTATATCCTTTTTAAATTTTTTTTTTTTTTTTTTTTTTTTGGTACGTGCCCCTAGCGAGAACCGAACCTAGGACTCCCTGGTCCACAGGCCAACGCTCCAGCCGCTGAGCCAAACCGGCCAGGGCCTGAGTTATATCCTTTTATAGTAAACCTGTGATCTAGTTAGTAACATGTTTCTCTGAGTTCTGTGAGCCCCTGTAGCAAATTAATCGAACCCAGGGACAGGGCATGGGAACCTCTGATCTGCAGCCAGTGGATCCGAAGCACAGGGGACAACCTGGACTTATGACTGAAAGGGGAGAGCAGTCTGGTGGGACTGAGCCCTTCACCTGTGGGACCTGAAGCTATCTCAGGCAGAGTGTCAGAATGGAGTTCAGTCGTAGTATACCAAGCAGGTGTCTGAGAATTGTTGGTGATGTTGGAAATAGCACACACACCAGAGTGCTCAATGTTTGTTGACTGACCCACACAAAATGATGAATCCATGGGAGCAGAATAGAGAGGGTGGAGCAGAGTTCCCGTGTTCCGACTCCTTGGTACTCCATTCTCTGACCCAGCTTGGGCAGAATTAGCCTGTCCTTCACGTTGAACATCACTTGCAGATGCCTGTTTGGGAAATAGAATTAATTCTGTCTGGGTGTGTCCATCATCACCAAGACACTGCTTTGCTCTGAGCGGGTTAGTTCTGAACAGAAAATGGACAGCATTTTCCTGGAAAGGGGAAAGGAGATCAGGGAATCATCCCAGGGAGCCCTGGGGACAAATAGACCTGGATCCTGATCCCGACTCTGCTGCTTTCATCATTATTATTATTATTATTATTATTATTATTATTATTTTTATTATCATTATAGTAAGATATATACAACATAAAATTGGCCACTCAAACCATTTTTTTTTTGTCCCGATAGAGTGGGAGGGAGAGAGAGGAAGAGAGAGAGAGAGAGAGAGAAACATCGACGTGAAAGGAACACATCGAGTGGCTGCCACCCGCACGACCAACCAGGGCCGGGGACAAACTGCAACCAAAGTACGTACCCTTAGCGGGAACCGAACCCGGGTCTCTCTGGACCGCAGGCTGACGCTCTAACCGCTGAGCCAAACCGGCCAGGGCCACTCGAACCATTTTTAAGCGTATAATTAAGTGGCATTCACATTGTTGTGCGGTCATCACTACAGTGCACTCCGGAACGTTTCAGCATCCCAAACTGAAAGTCTCTCACTGATCGGCAACTCCTCATTGCCCCTCCTCCAGCCCCACCACCACCACTGTACCTTCTGTCTCTGAACTTGACTGCTCTGGGTACCTGTTATAAGTGGAATCATACAATACTTGTCCTCTTGTGTCTGGCGTATTTTCACTTAGCATAATGTTTTTAAGGTTCATTCACCTTGTAGCATGTGTCACAATTTAATTCCTTTTGAAGGTTGAATAATAATCCGTTGTATGGATACACCACATTTTGTTTATGTGTTCATACAGCAATGGACATTTGTTTCCATCTTTTGGCTGCTGTGAACATGGGTGTGCAAGTGCCTGTGGAATTGCTGGGTCATGTGGTGATTCTCTGTTTAACCCTTTGAGGAGCTGCCACAGTTTTCACAGTGGCTGCCCCATTGTACATCCCCCCAGCAATGCACAAAGATTCCAACTTCTCCACGTCCTTACTAATACGTGTTCTTTTCTTTCTTTCTTTCCTTCCCTTCTTTCCTTCCCTCCTCTCTTCCTTCCTTCCTTCCTTCCTTCCTTCCTTCCTTCCTTCCTTCCTTCCTTCCTTCCTTCCTTCCTTCCTTTTCTTTCTTTCTATGGTAGCCATCCTAATGGGTTTGAAGTGGTATAGCATTGTGTGGTTTTGATTGGCATTTCCCTAATGATTAGTGACATTAAACATCTTTTCATGAGCTTATTGACCATTTGATACCCTCTTCAGGGAAATGTCTATTCAAGTCCATTGCACATGGGTTTTTATTTCTGTTGAGTTGTAGAAGTTTCCAACTCAGCCACTTTTAACCGTGTACCTTGAGCAAGTTACATAATAACTCCACTGTGCCTCAGTTTCCTCAACTATAAAAAACAATTTTTAAAAAACCTATTAACTGCCCTGGCCAGTTTGGCTCAGCGGTTAGAGTGTCAGCCTGTGGACCAGAGAGTCCCAGGTTCGGTTCCCGCTAGGGGCATGTACCAAAAAAAATAAATAAATAAATAAATAAATAAAATAAATAAAAAACCTATTAACTCACCCTGGCCGGTTTGGCTCAGTGGTTCTGGGTTTGATTCCCGGTACCTAGATTGCAGGTTCAGTCCCCAGCCCAGGGTCGAGCAGGAGGCAACCAATCGATGTGTCTCTCACATCGATGTTTCTTTCTCCATCCCTCCTTCCCACTCTATCTAAAAGTCAATGGAAAAATATCCTCAGATGAGGATTAACAACAATAATAATATAATTAAAAAACAAAACAAAAACCTATTAACTCCTACTTCCTAGAGCTGTTGTGAGGATTCAATAAACTAGCAAACGGAAACCAACCATTAGTGTGTCTGGCTGATACAAACAACAATAACTAACATTTACTGAGCATTCGCTCTTTACAGGTAATAACTCATTTAATCCCCATAACGCCCTATGGAGCTCTGAGTACTGATGTTACCGCACATAAGAGGTGAATCATAACAGGAGCTTCCTTCCTCCCTGGTCTGACTAGTCACCCAACTTGTTCAGGGGGTGGCTGCCTTTGACCTTGCCCATACCAGGCCTATTAGCACAACCCCTACACACCAAATCTACTGAGCTGCCCTGTACTGAGGTCAGCCTGCACTGCCCCCGGGCCTGGCCCAGTGAAAGTTCTCTAACACCACCTAGCCGGCCTCCAGCACTTGCTAAACCAAGGACTTCCCACAATTACCCACACATCCCGTTTTGAACCTGGAAACCACATCCTTCTACCGTGGGTGGCCCAGCCTTTCCTTGGCTCTTTTCAAGCCTGATGCCATTTAATCATCCTGCCAAGTTTGCTGCCTTGGGAAAATCCTGGACACTGATTTCCCCCCTATCCAATGACTAGAAGAGGAAGCTGGATTTCCAGATGTCTACAGCTGGTGCCAGGCACCAGGCTGGCTCCGATGATCTCCATGGGAGCCAGCCTGCCAGCCTGGCCTGGCCTGACCTGCCGGCCCTCCAGACACCTGGAAAGAGGCTGAAGCACATTGCTATGCTCTGCCTCTCCCGATAGGATGAGGATGAAAATAATAGCAATTTAGAACTCATTCTGTAGATGAACATTTTTCAGTTTCCCAATTTGGCCATCATGCTTTTTGTTTTGTCTTGCTTTGTTTTGTTTTTGTTAATACTCACCCAAGGATATTTTTTCCATTGATTTTTTTAGAGAGAGTAGAAGGGGGGTGGGAGAGAGAGAGAAACATGGATGTGAGAGAGACACATGGATTGGTTGCCTCCCGCACGTTCCTCGACTGGGGCTGGGGATCGAACCTGTAACACTTTGGTGTGTGGGCCAATGTTCTAACCACTTTTCTTCCACTTGAATAGAAAAGTTGAAGAAGGTGCTTGGTTCTCACCCTTATGCAGGGTCAGTGGGGTCTGGATAGAGTCCAGGTTCCTCGGCCAGGTACCCAGGGCTCTATTGCATCTGGCTCTTGACAGTCTTTGCACCCTCAGTTCCCACCGCTCCCCCACTCCCCCACTGACATGTATCCCAAAAGGCCATGCACTTTTTTTTTTTTTAATCTTTACCTGAGGATATTTTTTCCATTTATCTTCAGAGAGAGTGGGAGAGAGAGAGAGAGAAACATCGATGTGAGAGAGACACACCAACTGGCTGTCTCCCACATGAACCCGACCAGGGCCGGGGACTGAACCGAAACCAAGGTACGTGCCCTTGACCAGAATCGAACCCGCAACTCCTCGGTCCACGGGCCGACGCTCTAACTGCTGAGCCAAACCGGGCAGGGCAAAGGCCACGCACTTTAATGCCTCTACAGCTTTGCGTACACCCTTCCCTCCACCTGGAGTGTGTGCTGTTCCTGGATTGCCTAGGAAGCTCCTATTTATCCTTCAAAACCCAGCTCAGGTATCATTTTAGGAGACAAACTTTCCTTGATTCCCCTCCTCATCCCCCAGATTTAATCGCTGCCTGCCTTTTGCTTCTTTAGTACTGGGACAGTATTTTCTTGTGATCCTGTCATGCTGTATTCATAAGGGGCTTACGTAGCCTTGTACCTGGCTCATAGTAAATATTCAATAAACATTCACTTACTTATCTCTTCTACGGAGCTGGAAATGGCTTGGGGTTAAGTATTACACCTTGCTCTCTGAACATAAAGAACATAGAAACCACTTTCATACCATTCCATAGCACGGCTGGCTGGCAGCTTTGGCTAAAAAAAAGGCACTAAGTTATATTCTTGGCCTTCTCAAGCCAAAACGTCAGGGAGGTCCCCCTTAAATAAATGTCAAACGCCTGGCCCAGTAAGTCCCCATCATTCAGGCCCATGGCTTCCTTCATGTCTCACATTTGTACTTACTTGTATCATGGCTGTTTCTTGCTAGAAAGTAAGCTCCCGATGGCGGGGACCGTGGCACAGTCATTGCTGTATGTCCAGTACCCAGACTGAGGCTGGCACATAGGAGGCGCTTTGTAAATAGTTGAGGGATGGATGGTGGTAGATTTGGGAGAGTAGCCTCTACTTGGGTGGACTGGAGTCCTCCACCACACAAGGATTTCTCGAGTGGCCTTCCCTGCTCCTAGGAGACACCTGAACACCTCTCTGTGGCATCATAGCTGGGAAATGTGGGAGAGAAGGGCCCAGGGCAGCACCGCCCCACTTTACAGCACAGGGCTTCGGTTTGGGAAAACAGCAGGCCTGGGCTTGAATCCCAGTTCTGAGCCCTTAGGTAGATCACTTCACCTCCTGGGCTTTGATTTCTCTCCTCCGTATGAAGGGGATTAGAGTAGTTCCCATGTTCCAGCGAAGCTGCCAGGTGGGAAGACCTAGCACAGTCCTGGACACATCATCAATTGTGGGGAGCTTCTTCCCTCTCCCATCACCTCTGCCTGATCTCTCACACAGCTGAAGCTCTTTGGGGAGCAGAGTGTCCACGTGGCCGTAGAACCGCACGCATGTAGGACTAACTCACGGACCAGAAAAGCACACTAGTTAAGAGCTCAGGCTCTGGAACCAGGTTCCCTGGGTTCAAGTTTCAGCTCATTCATTAGCTGTGTGATCTCGGGCAAGACATTTAACCTCTCTGTACCTTAGTCTCTTTATATATACAATATAGTAATAATAATATAGCGTTGATCTCATAGGACTTTATAATCAGTAAGTGAAAGAGTGCCTGATACACAGTAAACCCTCAAGAAACCAAAACATGAGCTAGCTCTTGTATTCAGGTGGAGGTCATATTCACATGGATTCTATTCGGCCATCCTCAGAGCCACTCGTGATGGGATCTGCCACAGTGATTTGCGTTTGTGAGGACTCGAATTCCTGGCTGCCTGGAGGTGAGGGGAACCTGGCTGCTCAAGTGTTCCAGGGGCACGAGTAGTGGGTAAAGCCCTGGCTCTGGAGTCAGGCCCAACCTGGGTTTGAATCTCAGCTTTATCACTTCCTGGCTTGCCCACTTTTCCTCTCTAATCCCAGTTTCCTGCTAAGAACCACAATGTCTGTTTTACAGGGTGGATTCAAGGATTACAGGTGATAACATGCAAAGCACCCAGGACGGAGCCAGGCCCAGCGTAGCTGCTCTGTGAATAGTGAGTCCCTTGCCTCCCTCTCGCTGGCGTTCTGCCCCCTCCCAGCACTGGCACTGCCTCCCAAGTTCAAAAGCGGTTGCTGCAGCTGTCGTGTCTGAAAATACATCCCATGGCTGCTGTTCTTTTCATCCGAGTCTTCCCCAAAGCCTAAGCATTCCTAAATCAAGGTTTAAAAAGACAAAAACCCGAGCTGACCTATCCACACTGCTAGTTGGCAAATGTCCCAGGGGATCTTACTCTGCCAGTCATTGAGCTTGACATTCCAGTCCCTCAGTCAAATTCACTCACATCCGACAAGATCAATGAGAAAAATAGGCAGCAATGATCAAAAGGACCAACAAAGGCTCTTGAGGTAACTCTCCCAGCAGGATTTCACACCACACAAAAGTGCATGCAGGGGGTGTTCCACAAAAGCTCCTGCACTCACAGGCATCCCTCATGCCCAGAGACACCAAAAAAAAAAAAAAAAAAAAAAAAGGTTCCCATGACAACGCTGCTGCAAATGTTATATATAAATGTGTGTGTGTGTGTGTGTGTGTGTGTGTGTGTACGCAGCCACACAGAGATGCACAGAAATAAACTCCTGGCACAATTTTTTTCTGTTCCAAACATGAAATAACCTGCAAGGATTGATTGCTGGGAGAGAGGACAAAGAAGGTTTTGTACCAACCTGCTTCCAATGGTCTGGCTCTCAGTGACGTACACCTGTTTTGATGTGGGTCTGTTTTGTTTCCTGCACCTGGAATGCTATAGTAGATACTCAATAAATAATCGTTGAACGAATGAATAAATGACAGATAAATGAAAAAAAGAAAGGAATGGAGGGGAGGTAGGAAGGAGGGAGATAGAAGAAGCCTGGAATGTCAGCGCTGGAATGGTTCCTACTGAGTATCCAATCTAATCTGACCCCCTATTTTTCTGTTGGAGAGACGGGGGCTCAGAAAAGGGAAGGAATCTTGCCAAAAGCCACAAGAAGAATTACTAGCAGAGCCCCAGTCCTGGAGATTCATTAAGTTAAGCACCTAATGAATGTGAGTTAAATGTCTATCGGAATAACAAACATATTACTTGGTGTCAGCACCTGTGACTACTTATGAACATTCTCTTAATTTGCAACCATGAGAGATTAGGATTTTCATTTAACAGAGATGGAAACAGGGCCCTGAGAAGTAACTCACTTGACCAAGGCTACACAGCTAGTTTGTGGTTGGAGTAGGAATTAAACCCAGGTCTTGAACACTAGATTCTGAGCCCCCTGCGTTATGAAATGAGGGCCCGGGGCCTGGGCCAGATGAAGGAGCAAAAGGGGAAACAGTGGCAGGGATTTTGGCTCCATCTTGCAGATATTGGGGGCTCAAACAGATGAAGTAACTTGCTTCAAGTCAGAGAGCTGTGGGAAAGGGACTAAAACTCTCATTTCAGGCTCCCAGTCCAGGATTCCTTCAGTTTATACCCTGCTTTCTAACAAAACACTGAAGGACTGAGGCTGGCTCCTGTCAGCCATCTAACTGGGCAAGGGAGGGGACTCCCCTGGGCGTTTTTGAGTCCCAGAATTCAGTCCCAGGGAAGTCGACTCAGGGCTGATTCCAAGCGTCTCCTTAGGGTTTTGCGCCCTCTAGTGGTAAAATCTCAAAACTAGAACTCTTGGCAAACTTCGTCTCTAGAACCGGGGTTTTGACCTCTGAGCCCTGGAAGGAAATGGAAATGCTACACAGCGTCCAGGTGCAGGCTCCCTGCTGCCCTGGATGTGCCATGCTCTCCTTTTTTCCTACTTCCTGACTGAGCTTCCCTTTCCACTCCAACCCTCTTGCTCTGCACAGGCAGCAGAACTGCTTTTTTAAAAAAAAATATATGTTTTGCCTGGCCAGTGAGGCTCAGTGGTTGAGCATCGACCCATGCACCAAGAGGTCGCCAGTTTGATTCCCGGTCGGGGCACATGCCCAGGCTGTGGGCCTGATCCCCAGTAGGAGGCATGCAGGAGGCAGCCAATCAATGTTCTCTCTCATCGATGTCTCTCTTTCTTTCCCTCTCCCTTCCTCTCTCTCTAAAATCAATAAAGGAAAAAAAAAAAAAAAAAAAGGAAACATCATCTATCAGCTGCCTACTGCATGCCCCCTACTGGGGGTCACCGCAACTGGGGCATGTGCCCTGACCAGGAATGGAACCAGGGACCTCCTGATGCGTGGAACGATGCTCAACCCACTGAGCCACACCGGCTGGGCTATCCTCTGTTTTCTTGCTTAAGTTTTTACTATCTGGTCTGTCCGTTTTGAATGGCATCTTTGTATTTCCATAGATCCAGCAGTCCATAATCTATGTCTCCTTTCTCTTTTCCTCCCATTTTTTAGTTGCATTTGTTCTGCTTTTTCAGAATCTGTAACATTTATGTATTATTCTTTCACCCAAGGTCCCACCCTTGTTTTAGCCTTTGCTCTACAATTAAAATGCATGAAATGTTCACTAACAGTCCTTTTCTAAATAGTCCATCTCTTAGATGGAGCTCATTGTATAGTAGATTCTATTTTTTAAAATATGTTTTTATTGATTTTTTAGAGAGAGAGGAAGGGAGAGAGAGAGATAGAAACATCGATGTGAGAGATACATCGATTGGCCACCTCCTACACGCCCCCTACTGGGGATTGAGTTTGCAACCCAGTCATGTGCCCTGACCAGGAATCAAACCGGGACCTCTCAGTCCATGGGACGACTCTCAATCCACTGAGCCACACCGGCCTATAGTAGATTCTTTAGAAGGGCACATGTGTACTGCATTCCCTGAGTTCTTGCACAGTCAAAGCTTTTTTTTTTTTTTTTTTTTTTTAGTTTTGATATTTGAAGGACAGTTTGGTTCAATATAATATCCTTGGATTGCTTCCATGAATTTCTTGAGAATTCCCCACTATTGCCTTGCTTTGTATGTTATTTATTTTTTATTGTGTCGAAAGATATATATAATATTTATCATTTTAATCCTTCATGAGTATACAATTCAATGCCATTAAACACATTCACAGTGTTGTGTATCCACACCACTATGGACACCCAAAATGTTTTCATCATCTCCAACAAAACCCTGCACCCATTAAACAGGAACTCCCTTTCGCCCCTGGCTCCAGCCTCTGGTCATCTCTATTCTGTTTTCTGTCTATATGAATTTGCCTATTCTAGGTACCTCATAGAATGTATATAATTTTAAAAGTTTTTTTTCTTTATTGATTTTAGAGAGCGTAAGAGAGAGAAACATCAGTGAGAGAGAACAATCAGCACCCCCAGTGGGGACCAAGCTCGAAACCTGGGCATGTGCTGTGACCTGGAATTGAACCAATGACCTCATGGTGCATGGATCAACATTCTACCACTGAGCCACACCAGCTGGGCATGTATGTTATTTTTTACAAGTCTGATGTCAGTCTAATTCCGATGCCTTTAAAGGTTATTTTATATTTTGCCTGGAGGCCCTGAAGGTTTTCTATCTTTAAAGTCTAATAGCTTTACTAGGAGTTGATTACTCAATGTTAAGTTTACATAGTACCCAGTGAGCCCTCTGGATGTGTGGATCCAAATGTTTTATTTCTGGAAAGTGTTCTTGGATTAGTTTTATTTATTATTTTGCATTTATCTTCAGATAGAGCAGGAGGGGGAGAGAGAAACATCAACAAAGGTACGTGCCCTTAGTGGGAACCGAACCCGGGTCTCTCGGGTCCGCAGGCCGACGCTCTAACCGCTAAGCCAAACTGGCTGGGGCTTGGATTGGTTTTAAATGTCAGCTCTTTGCCTATCTTCCATTTCAACCACTTTCGCTCTGACAGTTTTTACTTCGTCTAATTTTCATTCTCTTGGTTGTTTTCCTGCTTTTTTTTCAAAGTCCTTTATTAAGTTTTCATTTGAATCTATTATCCCTTGGGCACCTTTTAATCTTTAGTTATGATTTTTTTATTTTCTCCTGTGAGATCAATTCTCAGTTAATTAATTATTTTTTTGGTCTTATTCTGTTGTTAGTTTTTGTATTTCTGATTTGAGATGTTTTTCCATATCCCCAAATATGCTTATTTGAGTACATTTGATTCTGTTTGGAGCACTGTATCGCAGTTTTCTTTCACTTTGTGCTTGATTTGGGAGGGAGAATTTTTATCAGTTGAAATGCTCTGAATCGCATTTCTTTTCTAACAGTAGTTTTGAATGCATGTGATCTGCCTTTTGCTGGCCCCGCTCATTCACATACAGGACTCCCCACGCAGGCGCGCCCTCTGCTGTCCATGAATGGTGTGGAAGCAGGAAGTTGCTTTTATTTCTCTGTTTCTTATTTGTGTTTTAGGATTCCTTTGTTGTTGTTGTTAATCCTCATTTTTTCCACTGATTTTTAGAGAGAGTGGAAGGGGTGGGGAGAGGCATTGGGAATCAAACCTGAGACTGTTTGGTGGGCCGGCCGACACTGACCACTGGACCACACCAGCCAGGGCTTTACTGTATCTTCTTTACAAAAGAATTGCTTTTCTTGGATTCTTTTAAAAATTTATTTTCAATTATAATTGACATACAACATTTTATTAGTTTCAGGTATACAACATAGTGATTATATTCATATACCATATGATCAGCCCCATAAGTCTAGTACTCATCCGACACCACAGTTATTACAATATTATTGACTATATTCCTTATGCTGTACTTTATACCTCTGTGACTATTTTTATTTTTTATTTATTTGTTTTTTTATCCTCACCTGAGGACATTTTTGCATTTATCTTCAGATAGGGCGGGAGGGAGAGAGGGAGGAAGAGAGAGAGAGAGAAACATCAATGTGAGAGAGACACATCGACTGGTTGCCATCCACACAATCCCAACCGGGGACAAACTGCAACCGAGGTACGTGCCCTTAGTGGGAACCGAACCCGGGACTGTCTGGTCCGCAGGCTGACGCTCTAACTGCTGAGCCAAACAGGCCAGGGCTATTTTCATTTTTAAAAGATTTTTTTCTTTATTAATTTTAGAGAGAGGAATGGAGAGGGAGAGATAGAAACAATGATGAGAGAGAACATAGATTGGCCCCCTCCCGCATGCCCCTCACTGGGGATGGGCCCACAACCTGGGCATGTACCCTGACCAGGAACTGAACCAGTGACCTCTTGGTACATGGGTCGACGCTCAACCACTGAGCCACACCAGCTGGGTTCTTGATTATTTTTATAATTGATAATTTGTACTTATTAATCCCTTTACCTTTTTCACTCAGCTCCCCACCCCTCCCATCTGCCGACCATCAGTTTGCTGCCATGGCCTTGCAGCAGTTTGATACCAGGTAGCATGATACCAACTTTGTTCTTCTTTTGCAACATTGCATTGGCTATCTGAGGTCTTCTGAGGTTCAATATAAATTTTCGGGTTATTTGTTTTAGGTCTGTTAAAAAAGCCATTGGTATTTTGATAGGGATTGCATTAAATCTGTAGATTGTTTCGGGTATAAAAGAATTGTTTTGATGTTGTGAAATGTATTAGTCTTTTGTTTTTTCCCTTCATTTCTGTTTTTTTGTGGTTGTTGTTGTTCATCCTCACCCGATATTTTTCCACTGATTTTTATTTTATTTAAAAAAAATTTTTCTTTTTCCCTTTATTGATTTCAGAGAGAGAGGAAGGGGGAAAGAGAGAGAGATAGAAACATCAATAAGAGAGAACATCGATTGGCTGCCTCCTGCATGCCCCGCACTGGGGATCAGGCCCACAACCTGGGCATGTGCCCTGACCAGGAATCAAACCGGCGACCTCTTGGTGCATGGGTCGACGCTCAACCACTGAGCCATACCGTCTGGACTTTCCACTGATTTTTAGATGGAGTGGAGGGTGGGGGAGAGATAGAAACATTGCTAAGAGAGAAACATGGATCGGCTGCCTCCTGCATGTCCCCTACTGGGGATTGAGCCCACAACCCGGGCATGTGCCCTGACCGGGAATTGAACCAGGAACATCTGTCTATGGGACAATGCTCAATCCACTGAGCCACACCGGCTGGCAGGGCTTAGACTGTTAACTGTTTAAAGTGTAAAGGAGGCTGAAGGCGCAGAGGGGGAGCTGGGGTGGGGGTGCCATGATCTTTAAACAGGTGCTCTTCTGTGGTGTAAGCAAGCCAAGTTAGTGACCCTTCGTTTCGGCAGCCCAGGCACTAGAACACTCTGTAGGAGAGGGAAGCCTGTGTGAGCCCACCTGATCTGCACTGGAGGTCAGGAAGGGCTTCCTAGAGGAGGCAATGCTGAGCTGGGCATTAAAGGCTGGGTAGGAGTTTATCAAACAGAAAAGCCAGGGAAGAGCATTCTAAGCAGAGGGAAGAACATACGGAAACCCTGGAGGAGGCATGAGTGTCAGAGACACTTCCATCAACTTCTTTGCATTCCCTCCTCTGGCCTATCCTTCCCAAGCATCTGAGGCCTGGGAACCCACTGCTGACATCCTTTGCTCCAACATAGTGGAAACATTATTTTTACCAAGAGGCCCCTTGGGCTCTGGTGGTGACGTGCACCATTCTCACCAGCAGGGGGTGCTCACACAACCATATCTGACGGAAGAACGGCCTGGTGGGCACAGGCAGAATACTTCTGGCATTAGTCAGGATCCCAGGCTTCTGTTCTGGGGAGGAGGTACAGCTGGCCTTGATGACACTGGGGGAATGGGATGACCTCCCATAGCCCCACAGATCACACACCATCCTGAGAAGTCACACAGTCACACGGCACACGGTACAAGTACTTTATTTCAATTACAATAGTGCCACACCAAAACTACAGTAGCACAAAACATAATAATACAAAAAAATAGATTCCCAGCTCCAAACCCCATGTCCATGTACCTGCAGAGAAGCCAGCCTAATGTCTCCCTGGGCTTAAGGGGAGGGGTCTCTGCCCCACGCCCCTCCCCCCACCCCACTCACAGCACACCAGGAAGCAATGAGTGCAAACTACATTCCCTCTGGCTGGACCCTCAGCCCTAGGACCCTTCCTTCTGGCTGGGATGTCCCACCCAGTCCATGGTGCTGACAGACACACTCAAGGACTGTGACCATGGGGAAGGCCAGAAAGCAGGAGGGCAGGGAGGGTGCCAGGGCTGGGAAAGCCTATCTACGTGGCAGGGTGTGTATGGCGGCCCTGGTCCTACCTCTCCTCTGCGGAGTCCCCAGGCCTGCTGCTTGTGGGGACCAGGGAACCCACTCCCCACGCCCCTGCCCCAGCTCTGGAGCTGATCCGAAGGTGGGCGGGGCAGTGGCTGAGCTGGTGCTTCCGTGGGGCAAGGAGGGTCTGGCTTCCTGGGCCAGGTAAGTGCCCGTGGGCGTGGGGCCTGGCCAGGTGGGAGAACCAGGCGGGCGCTGGCTGCTCCTGCCCGTCACAGGTACCTGTTTCCCCAGAGGACCGGAGTGGGGCTCCGATTAGCTCCACTTGTGGGGAGCTTCTGAACTGTGGCCTCAGGGAGGAAATGACATTCCTGGTCCCCTGACACCACAAGCCAGATTGACTGGGTTGGGGGAAAGGTCCCCTCGCAGCCTCCCATGGCTGAAAGAATTTCCTAAGAGGAGTCCAAATAGCTACAAGTATTGTCTTGATTCCACCCAAGGGGCGGAGGGTGGGATGGAGCTCAGGGCAAGTTCAGGGGTTCCTCGGACTCCTGACCTCGGTGCCACTGACCTGCAGGCCAGAGCCTCTGCGCTGGTGTGAGGGGCAGCTCTGTGGGCATTGGGAGTCGGGGGTATGGCCTTATGTTCCAGTCAGGACACTTGGGGGCTTCACTGAGGAGTCCAAGGGACCCTGGGGTCGAGGGGCTGTCTCCTTGGGCAGATAAGGCACTACAGAACAGAGGCGGGGACGGCTGCGGTCCTGGGAGCCAGGCCCAGGCCGGGGTGGAGGATGGAGCTCAGAGGGGGGTCTGGGACCTGCGGAGATGAGAGCTATTTTCTTTTTCCTTCTCTGGGGAAGAGGTTGGCAAGGTAGACTCTGAAGTGGCTGGTGTGGGGGTTGCTGCGGAGAGGCAACAGGCCCCAGGACAGACATGGGGTGGCCAAAGGAGGAGGAACGAAGAGTGCAGGAGAGCAAATCTGGTGGGGGTCTTGGCCTCACAGGGCTCCTGTGGTCCAGATCCAGGGTGCTTGGGCACCCCAGACTGGGTTTGGGGGCCCTGTGCGGGCCTCATGCTGGTATAGCCATCAGTCCCCTGCTGCGACTTTGGGGATCAGACCTTCCTTGCTGGGGTTCCCACTGTTGGAATCTGGGTACTGAGGCAGGAACGCTAAGAGGGGCGGTGTCAACAAGCTGGGCCTCCCCGAGCTGGCCCCCTCCTCTGCCTGGCCTCCTGGCCGGTCCTCTCTACACCAAGTGATGGAGGCTGAAATCGCATATTCCAAGGGCTGAGGCAGCTTTCTGGGGACCTGCTCAATGGCCCGGGGATCGCTGTCTCAGCTCAGCCTTGCAGCGAGTGAGGGAGAGAGAGGGGTACCTCAGTGGGCTTCCCTTGTCCACAGGTTATTTAGAAAAACAGAACATAATAAATATACCAATCCTTTCCTTTAAAAAAAAGTGTTTTAAATGCATTATTTCCCTGAAGATTTCCAGTGTATTCCACAATGTTTAAAAAATAGTTTCCCCAAAAATATATATTTAAAGCATTTGACACAGTGGTATTTGTGGCGGTATCTGGCGCTGGATGTGGGCGTGGGGCTGTGTCCACTGCCCTTGTCGGCGTGGGGCCCAGGCCTGGGAGCAGCCAGCGGACACCCAAATGCCCTCCAGACGTGCCTGGGGTGACAGGGTCTCCACAGGGGGTCAAATCTCGGATTATGCTGAGAACCCACATCACGGGCTCAGTTCCGGCTGAAAACCCTCCAGTGCGGGGCTGGGTGGCCAAGGGGGCTGGGCGACACCCTGGGCCCTGGATAGAGGGGCAGCCTTGTTGGCTCCACGCCGAGGGTTCATCCTCAGTCCCTCCCCCTCCTCCACCTCGCTCTCGGTGCTTCGCCCCTCACCAGACTTCACACTTGTGACGTGGGTTCATGGGTGAGCCTGGCGGGCAGTGGAAGTGTTCCGAGAACTCCTTGGAGTTGGAGACGGAGCCGATGACCCGGAAGCGGGAGGGGCTGTGGGGATCGGTGATGAGGCCTTCGTGCGTGCTCTCAGGTGTGCGGACAGAGCACCAGACCTTTGTGGGGACAACAGGGGAGAGGCCAGGGTCACTGCGGGGTCCTCAGGTGGCCAGACTGGCCCTTTGCACAACAGTGGAGGAATGAGCCCCCCCACCTGGCTCTAGGAACCCAACTGGCTAAGAAAGAAACACGGGAGGTGTGTCCCTCATCCCAGCATCCTCCACTATGGATTCTCCCACGGTGCCCTGTGTGTCCCGGGATCTGTGTTAGATTTCACCCGAACAGAGGATTCGGCCTCCAGACCACTCTGAAAAGCTCGGACTGAGCCCACAGCACCCACACCCTGGGCAGAACAACTGTCTAATGGCCTGGTAGCTCTGAGCGCCAACAGAGGGCTATACGCTGAACGCCCACTCAAGGGACAACCTGGGGCATATTGAGTTTAAGAAATTTCTAGAATCCCAGAACCAGAAGGGTCTTTAGTGATCACCTTGTCCTCTCATCTACCTGATGCAAGGATCCTATTCCTGGCACTCTCGGCCCTTCCTCGAATCTCTCTTAACGACAGAAAGCTCACCCTCTTACAGGGTGGCTGCTCTGGACAGGCCAGGGAATTAGGAGGTTCTCAATTGAGGGGAATTTGCCTTTTGACTCTCAGAGCTCGTGGTACACCAAGATGCCCGAGTTTAGCTTTTTCCTAATGAACTCACCTGTGCAAACCCCAGGAAGAAGAGCTGGTTATTGGTGAGACCCAGGGTGGGCAAGGTCTGCTCAGCCCCGTTCTTCTTCACCCAGTTCTGGTAGGCCTGGGAGGAGAGAAAGCAGAGCTCAGGGCGCCCACGACATAAGCACAAGCAGGGTGGTGATGGAGGGGCCCGCGTGGGAGATCTCGGGAAGTTCGACCCTGTGGGGCTGGTTTCGGGGGTCTGGGCGTCAGCTCTGCCAGCCCAGCTCAGCCTAGAGGAGCCGCCGCCTCTACCCACACTCATCCCGAGGGTGCGCGGTCAACCCTACGGCTTTAAACACCATCCACGTGCCCGAGGCTCTCAAAGGCAGACTTTGTACACTCAGCGGCCCCAGCTGGACCTCCAAGCTGCATCTCCAACTTCACACGGCACAGACAGAAGGAAAGGTTACACACACACACACTTTCTTCACCACGGTAAATGGTATTGAGGCCTAAACCCCAGAACTCCTCTGATTCTTCTCTTTCAATCAAAGCAAACACCTCAAATCCGACCACTTCTCACACTTCCCATCGCTCCGTCCCGCCTCCTGCCTGGACAACCTCACAACAGCTTTCTAACTAGTCTCCGTGACGCAAGCCGGTCGGATTCCAATCCCCTCCCAACACGTCAACTTAAGTCATCCTTCTAAAGCAGGGGTTGGCAGACTTTCCGTGGAGGGCCAGAGAGTCAATATTTTCAGCTCTGGAGGCTAACTGGTCTCTGTTGCCACCACTCAGTTCTGCCACTGCAGTGGGACAGAAGCCACAGACGACAGGGCAACGGATGGGCCCGGCTGCTTCCCCCCAATTTTTATTTACAAAAACCAGCCAAGGGCTGGACTTGGCCAGCAGGCTGTAGGTTTGCTGACCTCTGTTTTAAAGGGTAAACTGGACCCTGTCATTTCTCTATTTAAATACCCTGCAGCGCTTGGCTGGTGAGGCTCAGTGGATTGAGTGTCATCCCATGCTGCTTGCTGGTTCGATTCCCAGTCAGGGCACATGCCCGGGTTGCAGGCTCGATCCCCAGTAAGGGGCACGCAGGAGGCAGCCAACTGCTGTTTCTCTCTCATGGATGTTTCCATCTCTCTTCCTCTGCCTTTCTCTCTCTCTCAAATTAATGAAAACATATAAGAAATAAAAATAAAATATAAACTACAGCGATTCCCACTGTACCCAGAATAAAATCTAAGCTCCTTGCTCTGGGCCCAGCCAGGCCTCCAACCTCCCCTCCCCCTCTCGGCCCTGCTCTCCCTCCACTCTGCCCGTCCCTGAACTTGCCAGGTTGTGTCCACCTCGGGGCCCCTGCACTCACTCTCCTTCCCCTGCCTCTTCCTCAGCATTTGCATCTCAATTCAAACATCAGCCCCTGCGGAAGGCGTCCCCTGACCTCCCTCCCCCACTGTTCCTGATTATGGTGCCCTACCTGAAATGATCTTACTTGTTTCGGTACACACAGCCTTTGTCCCCTCCCTGCCCCACTAAAATTGTGACTTTGCGAGTGGGGCCCTGTCTGTCTTGCACAGAAACTCCAGCGTCCAGAACATGCGTGGTAGGTGGAAGGTCTGCAACACACGCTCACTGACCGGTGGACTCCACACCAATCCCCGGATATTCTGGGCTCAGTTTCCTCAACTGCTAAACGGGGGATGAGACCGAACTGTGAAGTGGTTGGGGGTCTGAGCACCGAGCCCAGCACGTGACAAGGCCTAAGTACGTGGCACCTCTTAGTATTTCTGCTCTCACTGTCACGGTGAGGAGGAAGCGGTGTGTCGCTCTCTGACAGACACCTCCTCCTCATCTCTCGTGGCCTGTCACCTCTTCCACCCAACTCAGGCCCTGTGCCCCCGCTGTCACATGTCGCACCCCAGGACGCAGGGGTTAGGGACTCGGCCAAGCACTCCGAGGCTCCAGGAGGCCGGGTGACTTACTCCAGAACCAGGACTCAAGCTGGAACTGGCTCCCTGACCTGTGTCCCTGCCCTCCCCTCTGGCCCACTGCTGCCTGGATTGCTGGTGGCTTCCCCCGCACAGGAAGAACAGGCAGGACCTCGGCGGGCCCAGCCCAAGCCCTTCCCTGTGTCGGTCAGGCAGGACTCACGAGCAGAAAGCCTGTGTGCCCGGCTCGGTGCGGTGCCTTCAGACACCCTCTCAATTCGTCCTCATTACGCCCATTTCCCAGCTGAGCTTACGGAGCGGCGGCACCTGGCCCAGAGCTGGGCCCCGACTGCGGGGGCCCCTCACCCGATAGGCCGCCTTGAGGCCCCCGTTGTCCGCGATGTTCTCCCCGAGCGTGTGCCGGCCGTTCACCGGCTCCCCGTTCACGCTGTAGTTGCCGTACTGCTCCACCATGCACTCGGTCTGCCGCTTGAAAGCCTCCACGGACGAGTTCTTCCACCAGGGCCGGAGGTTCCCGTCCTTGTCATATTCCCGTCCTGCAGGGTCAGAGGGAAGCGTCAGGTCACGGGGAAGAGGAGGCCGGGGACCTGCTGCCGCGGACCCCCGCTCCACCCAGGGAGGACAGGATGCATCGGTCTGCACCCAGGTACCAGCGCTAAAGAGCCGGTGAATGAACCAATCTGGGCGGGGGCGGGGGCGGGGGATGGATGTGATCCAGGAAAGGATCGCACGCCCCAGGTTTCAGTGGGCCCACTGTCAAGGCTGCGAGGGGCTCTGACACAGCCCGAGGGGCGTAAATGGGGCCGGTGGCGCTAGGGTCACAGCCTCTGAGGTCCTGTGTCCTCCTTCTTGGCCTTGGGGTCCCCAAGGCAAGAGGAAATGGGGAGGATTCTGAATGTTAGCCGGTGAGGAGAAACACATCCTCAGCTCCTCTGATGTGGTCAGACCAGAGACGTCTCTGGAGTAGTGGACAGGGGTACGCTCCCACTCACTACCCACCCCGCGGACCGGACACCTTCCAGGAGCAGGGTGCTCCACTGTGAGTCTGACACAGTCCTCACCATCACCACACGAGCTGGCACCATCATGCCCATTTTACAGAGAAGGAAACACAGGCCTGGAGAAATGACGGGACTTGCTAAAGTTCATACCATGCGCAGGAGGCAGAGCGGGAGTTTGAACCCAGATCCTCTGCCTCAAGGCCAAGGAGTGCAGGAAGCAAAAGCAGAATCAGTGGGGCCAGGAAGCTGACAGGCCCATCTGAAGGGAACCCATACCTTGATCATCAAAAGCATGAGTCAGCTCGTGGCCCACGACGACACCGATGCCACCAAAATTTAAGGCCCTGGAGGGGAGGACACGAAGGTGAGAGCGATGCCATGTGGGGAGGGATCATCGCTTCCCAGACCCGGGGCACAGCAGAGGCCCACAGTGCTCCGGGGGGACAGGGCCGCAGCCAGCCTGTGCCCAGTGCATGCCAAGCACTGTCCTCTTTAGCCATCTCAGAAGAGTTGGGTGTGAGTAACCGACTATAAATGCGCAAATCAGGGCGTGGAATGGTGCAGTCACTGCCCAAGGGCCAGCCGGTCAGCAAAGCCAGGCCGTGTGGATTTCCTTTCTGAGACAGCGCCCTCAGCCTTCGCCACTCCCCGGCTGGGACTGTTCCAGAACACTCTCAGAGGTGCATGCCCCTCCATCGGCTCCTCCACGACATCCCCCCAAGTTCTCCCGTGCAGACCCTGGAGGGAAGCTCCTTGGGTCAGTGGGGCAAAGGGCGCTCAGGGAGACCGGCTCAATCGTGTGGTCAGCTGTGGGCCACAGGCTGGGCTGGGGGTCCGCTGAGGGGCAGGAGAAGGAGAGGGGGTGGGAGCACCAAGGCATCCTACTTGGGTGAAGAGCGGGTGTAGAACGGGGCCTGCAGGATTCCGGCCGGAAACACAATCTCGTTCTTGGTGGGCGAGTAGTAAGCATTCACCATGGGGGGCGTCATGCTCCACCTGAAAGCAACATGTGCACGGAAAGGCAGCTTGGGGGAGGGCGCGTGGGGAAAGCCACCTGGAGGGTATCCAGAGCCTTAAAAATGTGGATTCCCCTTGACCCCAGGCCCAAGTGCACACAAGTACAGGGACATCCATAGCAATACTGTTTTGGAGAAGGGAAAACCGGAAAACACCTAAGTGTCTGTACATAAGGGATTGGTTAAATCTCACATCACGCCACACGACGGAACACAGGCTCTTACAAAGAGCGCGATGGACCATTATATAGTGAGACATCTTGTCTCAGCTCACAATGGACCCGTCGGCAGTTTTCAAAGTGTGGTCTGTGGCCCTGGCAGGTATAGCTCCATTGGCTGGAGTGTCGACCCATACCCCAGAAGGTTGTAGGTTCGATTCCTGGTCAGGGCACATAACCAGGTTGCGGGTTCAATCCCTGGAAGCAACCGATGGACGTCTCTCTCCCATTGATGTTTCTATCTCTCTCTCCCTTCATTTCTCTCTAAAAAGTCAATAAAAACATATATATTTTTTAAAAAGACGTTATTTACACTGATGGCGTAAAAGCGACGGTGGAGAGAACTGCTGTGGTCGTAGGGGAGTCACAGCACAACTGTTCTGGCGGCCACTGTGCGCTTCACCAGGAGGAGGAAGCCACTTTCACTTAAGAACGTCCTTGATGGTGTAGCCTCATTATTAATTTCACCAAAGCTAGACCCTGAGTACAGGACCTTCCACACTGCGACCACATGGGAAGTCCGCATCAGTGCTCCTGGCTTTCCCCAGAACCCCACTTGTGCTCGAGGGGACTGACAAACTGCGACATTTTCGCCATGGGTGTCCGCAGACATCTTCTTGAAAATGAATACAATAAGCTCATCACCTCAAGGAAAACAACTGACACCATTTGTCGCCAATGATACAAATCCAAGGTTTCAAAAGAAAAAGAAAATTAGACGTTTCAAGCAAAAATTAAAATTCTGAAAAACTTGTATCAGTCACCACAAACATCAGCTTCCCAATACTTAAAGACTTTAGTCAGCAGGCCAGTGGTGATATTCACAGATGTGGGGTTTTTGGATATTTGCGTAATGAAAGCGTCACTATCTGGATGATATGTGAAACTCAGTGAACCACTGTTTTCCAAATGACCAATGTGTGATGTTAAAAATCATGCATGGGTAAAAGATCCATCAAAGTTCAAGACAGAAGGATGGATTTTTGTATAACAGAGTATGAAAAGTTCATGGATGCGGTTTCTGATTTCACAGTGCAATTAGCCTTTCAGAAATTACCACTTGAGCCCAGCTGGTGTGGCTCAGTGGCCTGAGCGTCCTCCCATGGACTGAGAGGTCCCGGTTCGATTCCTGGTCAGGGCACATGCCCAGGTTGTGGGCTCAATCCCCAGTGGGGGGCATGCAGGAGGCAGCCAATCGATGTCTCTCTCTCACATCAGTGTTTCTATCTCTCTCTCCCTCCCTCTAAAAAAATCAATAAAAGCATTTTTTTTTAATCCTTACCCAAGGACATTTTTGCATTTATCTTCAGTTAGAGAGGGAGGCAGAGAGAGAGAGAAACATCAATGTGAGAGAGACACATCAAGTGGTTGCCACTCACACGACCCCAACCGGGCCGGGGACAAACCGCAACCGAGGTACGTGCCCTTAACGGGAACCAAACCTGGGACTCTCTGATCCGCAGGCCGACGCTCTAACCACTGAGCAAAACCGGCCAGGGCAATAAAAGCATATTAAAAAAAAAAAAAGAATGCCTTAGTATAAGAGAAGACTATTAAAATGCTCCTTTTCCAACTACATATCTGTGTGAAACTAGATTTTCTTTAGATGTTTCAAAAACAATACACGATAATAGATTGAATATGACACAGAATTACATTGTATGAACAGATTGTATGTAATAAAGACGCAGAAATGAGAATCCATCTGTCTCCAATTAAGCCAGACATTAAAGACATTTGCAAAAAATAAAATACCTATTTTTTCCTCATTAAATTTATAAAATAGTTCTTTTTCCATAAAATATGCATAAGAATTGACATAACCTTCATAAAAAAGCTCTCTGGGTCCAATAGTTTTTCAGAGCGTAGAAGGGACCCTGATGGTATATAGTACTGAAACATTTGGCCCCTCCATGATTTTTCTGGTGTGTAGGGGAAGGGCCAGTGAGGAGCAGAGTGACACAGTAAGGACATTCTCTCCAAGAGCACAAGCAGTCACTCTGTCTCCTTCAGGTGAGCCCCACAGAGATGTGTCAAGGTGTATTGAGAACTTAAAAACATCATATTTGTATCAATCATGAACACATGAATGGGTAGGAGATAATATTTAAGTGAAAAAATTTAACCAGATAAAGGTTCAGATAAATTCAGAACCTTGGGGCAGCACCTGTGCCATATTCCGGAGATAAACGACCACCTTCTTGTGCATTTTAGGGGGACCCTGACTGTAGAAGGGAAACTTAGAGGAAATAGATGTTCAACCCTCTGTTGTCCATAAGGGGGCGCCAGAGGCACATAAAAGTTGCTTCCCCTTCTGGTAAGATTCATTCTGCAAAATGTTTTAGGCACAGAGGGAACTTGGTCTGAGAAATAGTACTGGGCTGACTACATCTGAGTTTTCTGAGGAGACTATTAAAAAACAACAGATACCAGGTCTCACTCCAGATTATTTTGATTTAAGAAGGTCTGGGGGACAGATCTTAAATTTTTAAAAAATTTCCCCAGACTCCTGATGTGCGGTGAGGCTTGGGAACCACAGTCTGGCCAGGGGCCTGTCCAGAATCTTCCCAGGCTTCTGGGGGGATGATAACAGCACCCCCGCTCAGAGCACCCTTAGGGCAGTTATATCGGCAGGAGGTCCGTGAGCCACAAAGGCGAGCCCAGCCCAGAGCACCCCCATGTGCCGGGAGCCAGCACCTCCCCAGCGGCCCGACTCACTGGTCTCTGTTGGGAGCTTTCCTGAGCTGGTCGGCAGTGACCCTCCACGAGAAGTTGAAAAAGCGCATGGCGTTCTCGAAGTAGAGGTCTGGGACTGGAGTGTACTGGACAAGACAGCAAAGTCACAGGATCAGAGCACGCACGGCGGGGAGGCACCTCAGGGAGGCACCCTGACCGTCAGCGCAAACCCCTTCTCTGAAACTGACTGGTCCGCAGGTCAGAGGCTAGAATGGGGCCTCGAGGCCTCAGGCTTGGGCTCTTCCTCAGCCCTCCCCTTGCTGGGGCCTGGCACCCTCTTCCCCTCAAGGACAGAGAGCTTCCCCCAGGGCCTCTGCCACCCAGCAGTGTCCCAGGCCCCGCAGCAGTGCACGGGCCTCAGGCAGGACGTCTCTCCAGCCCTGTCCAGCAGAACCTGCTGCAATGATGGACACGTTCCGTGTGTGTTCAAAATGGCAGGCACTGGCCACATGTGGCTACTGAGCATTTTAAATGTGGCTAGTCTGACTTTTAAGTTAAATTAAATTTTACTTAATTAGATTTTGATTAATTAGCCATCTATGGCTAGTAGCTACCCTACTGGACAGCATAGAGCCCATAAATCCAGCTCGATCTAGCTCTGAAACGTCAGGGGCAGGTACCACTGCACACCCTCCTCACCTCTCAGCCCAGCCTTTCCGCTCTTCTCAGGTGCGAGGTTCCCTCAGATCCCCTGCAGGGCTTTCTGGCTTTACCACAGGGCTCTAGTGAAACACTGGGCCCTTCGGGCAGGACCTTGGTCCTACGGGCTGTTCCCAGGAGCCCCTGGTCTCCTGTCATGACTCTGGAGCATCTTAAATCATTCTCAAGGAGAAAGGCTGCAGAATGAGCCTTGTGTTCTCAAAAGTGATTTTAATAGTCTTAGGTTTTAAAAATAACCGTGATGAAAGGTTATTATCACTGCAAAAATGCCTGAATTTATGAATTTCAATCACAAAAAGATATAAAAATTTACCTTTCAGGGCAGAAGCACAATCCATGTGCCAAAAGTTCTAACTACCAGGGATCCGTCAACGGCCCTTGTTGCCTAAATGAAGCTCCAACCTGCATTGAGATTTATGCTTCCTTTCCCCTGTCAGCACTTCAAGCGCCAAACCAGGGGTCCAGGTTTCTCTGGGAAGGTGGGGAGGACCCCGGGATAGGAGGTTAGCTCTGGGGCTGGGGAGGAGGTGGTATGAGGGACTCCACACTGTACCCCACCCGCTGTTTCAGGGGCGCCAACGCTCTCTGCACCACTATTTCCCACTCGTTAAATGTAGCCACCCACTTCCAGTGGGCACGTGGCACTGCTCTGGCACTGCTGAGCCCCAGCTGCTGGTGGCTCCAGGGAGGCGGGGCCTCCAGCTGGCCCAGGAGATGAGGAGCAGGGAACAGCTTCTGCGTGCCTGGTCCCTCCCCAAAGCCCACAGCACACTGTCTCAAGATGTCTTCCCAGTCATGGTGCCTCCAGTGTCCCATCCGGGCCCAGCCTGCCTCTGCTCTTCCCAAATGGGGACCCTCGGGGACATCTGGGACTGCAAGGGGGCAGGGTGGGAACCACTCACGTCGTTGAACACTTTGTCGAGCTCCTTGGGGTCCATGATAAAGTTGGGGTAGCCTATCATGTTGTAGATTGCATCTGCCTGGACAGGGGAGACACAGAAGACAGACAGTGAGTGACCAGCCGTGCTCTGTGGGTGCTGGGCTCAGGGTCAGGACCAAGGGGACACAGGGCCAGGCTCCTCCCACCCCGGGCTTTCACATCTCCTTCTGGAAAGATTCCTCTCCTGTCTAAATTCTACTTGTCCCTTAGGTGTTGCTTAAATGTCACTTCCGAAGGGAAGCCTTCCCTGGTCATCACCCACCAACCACATCAGAGCCTCACTCTGCTGGACGTGTCACGTCTCCCCGCACACTCAGCATGTCGTTTTCACACAGCCATTCACGCACTCGGGCTCCAGGCTGTCCCTCCCTCCTGCCGGGCTGTCTCCCCCTGAAGGCAGGACAGCGTCTGGACACGGCCTCTCCTTCATCCACCCGCCTCGAGCACCTGGCAAGCCTCACCTTTTCCTTGGCTGACTTCCGAGTGTCTTCATCCATCCACTTCAGGGTCTTCAGGCTTTCCTCAAATGCCTTCTTGATCTCCAGGATGATCTGGCTGGCCTGTGGAGACAGAGCTGAGCCTGAAGGTCGGGGCAGTGGATGGGTACCCCAGGCAGGAGGATGACACCAGGCAAAGACTAAACTCAGGTCTTGGCTCAATGCCTCAGGCTCCTAGGTGCTGGGCTAAGAAGTGGGGGGCACAGCCATGTTCCCCAACCTCATTCTCCAGGACACTAACATCCCGTAAGACAAGACTAGACTTCCATAAACAGGGCTCCATGGTCAAATACAGTTAGGGTAAGCTTTGAGAATGCTGGAAAAGCCTTTCTGCTGCAGGACTTTTCAGAGCCTTTAAGGTGTACCATGCAGTGCAATTCTTTTTGGAGAGGGCTAGAATACATAGCCTTTCCGAGACTTCCTGGACCACAGAATTCCTTTTCGATGGAACAGGCTTTGAAATCTAGAGAACTTGGGTTCTAAGGAGCAGTTTCAGAAATGCTCTGTTCAGGTTGGACAGGAATGGCCATTCTCAAAGGCAACAGCGTCAGGCAGACCTGGCAGCTGAAGACTCCAGACCAGGGGGAGGCAGAGTTTTGCTGCAGAAAGCGCAGAGGGGCTGATGTCCGACAGAACTGGGCTGATTCTGCACCAGCCCCTCACAGGCAAGTCGCGTAACAGGTCTGGGTCTCCATTTGTGAACCTTTGACTGCAGAGTATATCCATGTACTTCATATTAGTAATAACAGAACAGCTACCTTTTATTGAACCCTGATTTTTGCCAGGTGCTCTTATGGGTAGTAACTCATGAATCTCCCCCGGGGGGATGGACACCTCCACCCCCATGTCACCCAACCGGGAACTGATCAATCCAGGATCGATCTGATTTGGTGCCTGGTTGTCTTCCCTTGCTCAGCCATGATGTCTTCTGTCCATCTAGAACAAATCTGTCACCCATGGAATAAGAAAAGTGCCACACTCTAGGCCAGAGCTGCTCTGAGTGGAGATGGCTGGACGGTGATGAGGATTAAATGAGATAATACAGCTAAAAGGCCTGGCACTCACTCACAGTAACGATCACGAGTAATTGTCATTATTCAGGGGTTTAGAAGACCTTGGAGTTCAGGCTGGAGCCCTGGGCTGGAGTAGGGAAGGACCAGAGCGGACCAGAGTGTGGGCTGCCAATGAGGGGCCATCGCTGGCATGATGTCACAGCCTATGTCCCAGGGGAGGCACTTACTATGTTCTTGCTGTCCTCAGCGAAGGTCTCTTTGACAAACATGGGGCCCAGGGCGAAGCCCAGGTTGTTTTCTGTGTCACTCACGCAGAACTTCCAGCGAGGAAGACAGGTCTGGAAACACAGTGGGAGCGTTACTGGGCCCCCGGCCTCCTCCCCAGCCCGTCTGTCTGGCACTTAGCACCAGCTGGGGCCCCTACTTCCTTCCAAAACTTCAGGGAGACCTTTTCAGACCCAGTAGAAGTTATTTTAGGCATTGGACCAAGAGACCACAGAACACCCCTCATCAGGGCCATCTGTGTCCTAATGCAGGCTCCAGGCACAGCACTGCACAGACGGCATCCTGTGAGCCATCAGAGTGAGCCTGGGAGGCGGGGACGGGCCCTTGACAGAAGAGGAAACAGAAACTCAGCACAGAGAAGTCTCTGGTCTGCGGTCCCACAGTGACTGGAACTCTGCCGTGCCTTACCCCACACCCCACGCTCCCACCCGTACCTTGTCCTACCTCCTGGGGGAGGCTAAGAATCCTTGGGAAGTCACCTTGTCTACCCCCGAGCAACAAGAGAGCCTTCTCAGAGGGCTAGGATCCCCGCCCCATTTTAAGCCTCCCGGGGAAAGAACTGTCACAGTGACACTGCAAAGTGTCCCTTTGTCCCTAGCCTCAGCCTCAAGCCCGCTGGCCTCTGTGCGAGCTGGGACAGGCACCCCGGCTGCGGCCTCGAGAGCAGGGCTGGGGAAGAGCACCCAGGCTAGCTTCAGCCCCACCCGCTCCCCTGCCCCGCAGCCCTCGGTGGACAGTCTGCACGACCACACGTGGGGGCCCCGCTCCCATAAATCCCTCATGCTGCAGAGGAAGCCGAGTCCTCTGAACCCTGAACAACAGGTGGTAAAAACCGCCCAGGCTCGGGGCAGCCTGCTTAATAATAGCCCTCAACTGAAAACAATCCAAACTCCCACCAACAGGCAGATGGATAAACAAAATGTGGTGTTTTTATACAACAGCACACTACTTGGCAACAAAAAGGAATGGATGACTGATATATATGACACGGATGCATTTCACACACTTAAGCTGAGCAGAAGCAGCCAGATACAAAAGGGCACCCAGCGTAGGATCCTGACTACCCCATTTATACCTGCCGGGGGGGGGAGGGGGGGCTAATGGGAAGGGGCACAGAGAACTTCCCGCTCAGAGGATGCTGAATAAATGGGGTGGTGGTTACATGGGTGATTTCATTTGCCAAAACTCACTGAACTGTGTACTCAGTGTATACATTTTATTGCATGTAAATTATACCTTAGTTTAAAAAATTGCTCCTGGGCAAGAAGGAAGAATGGAATAAAAAGGAGGTCTAACCTTCTCTAGGTTCAGTCGCCCAGGTTCTTTTAAGTTTTCCCTCCCAGGTGTCCATCTGGACGTCTTCCCTCTCCCCCATCCCCACCCACCCTTCCCCAGGGGTAAAGTCTCCAGCGGACACAGGCCGCACCTGGCTCTGGCCGGGGCTGACCACATCGGAGGTCAGGACCGGGGGGTTCCCTGGGAGGAGGGGCAGGGAGGGCCCTGGAGCCCCTGAAAGAATGTGGGGGCATTGAGGGGCGGGTGGAGACCACGTGGTCCGGGGCCTGGGAGGATAATGACATCGGAGAACACCTGTGTCGTATTACCACGAGCCAGGTGCTGCTCCAAGCGTTTTGTGTTCATGGGGAAGCAGTGGTATTGAGGTCCCCTGTGTAAAAGGGGGATGGTGGTGGTACCCACCTCTCAGGGGATGTGAAGGTCACGTGAGTTATAGAAGGAAAGCGTTTATCATCATCACCACTGAGAAGGAGTTGGAAGGGAGAGAACAGAGGCCACCTTTTGCTGTAAATTCGCTAAACCGCTAAGGTTCTTCATTATTCTTTAAGACCTGGGGTCTTCTGTCTACGCCCCCACCCCCACCCCAGCTGGCTTGGGTCCCCTCCAGTGTGCTCAGGGACGCCTGGGCGGACCTCTTCAGTGGCCCTCTTTATTCTCTGCCTGCTGTCTACTTCCCTCCCGAGTTCCAGGGCCCTGGAGGGTACCATGGCCACGCCAGCCCCTGACCCAAGGCCTGGCACACAGTAGTACCCAACACATGTATGGGAGTGAGTGCACAGTAACAGACTCACTTTCTTGGTCCCATACATGACTTCCATGAACTTCTCGTCGGCATCCTGAAAGCGCTGATCAAGGAAGGTGCTTGTCTTCCGCACCAGGTTCCAAATCATGTAGTTGTTCAGCAGGCTGAGGCACGAGGAGACAAGACATGCTCAGAAGTGCTCTGGGCTGGAAACGTCACAGCACTTCCCCCACTGACCTCTAGGGGGCGTTCACACCCAGCATTCTGATCCCAAGGGCTCTCCACACTTGGCTCAGTTTGTTTGGTGCTACTCTCTAAGCACACGGACTTGACCTCTTCAAGGGCAGTGCCTGAGTCTTCTGGTGGAAAGCCCTCAGTGCCTGGTGCAATGATTTGCACAACACACATGCTCAGTAAGTGCTTGTTACTAGCCTCAAACTGGAACCAACAAGGGAAGGGGTGAGAAAATAATCATACATTTTCTCAGTGGAATGCTATGTACCCATGAAAAATGATATCTGCAGAGAGTAGGGGATGGTATGGGGAAAATGCTTATGGTAAAAGTCAAGGGAGCCCTGACTGGTTTGGCTCAGCGGTTAGAGCGTCGGCCCGCGGACCAATGAGTCGCTGGTTCGATTCCGGTCAAGGGCATGTACCTTGGTTGTGGTTCATCCCCGGCCCTGGTTGGAGTCGTGTGGGAGGCAGCCACTCGATGTGTCCCTTTCACATCGATGTTTCTCTCTCTCTTCCCCTCTCTCCCTCCCACTCTATCTGAACAAAAATGGAAAAATGTCCTCGGGTGAGGATTTAAAAATAAAGTCAAGGGAGGCCCTGGCGAGGCAGCTCAGTCGGTTACAGCATTATCCTGATACGCCAAGGCTGCAGGTTCCAACCCCGTCAGGGCACACACAAGAACCAATGAACGCACACGTAACTGGAACAACAAATAGGTGTTTCCCTGTCTGTCTCCCTTCCTCTCTTTCTCTAAAAAATCCGTTTTAAAAAAGTCAAGAGAAAGGCAGACTATACACCTAGTCACGATGATGGGGAAAAGGAACTGTGTATGAGAAATCATCTCTACCCCTGGCTCACACACACTTCCTCTCTCCACACCTGCACACTCACAAGCACACAGCCCATAAGATCACCAGTAGTATTTTGGGTAATTATAATTCTTCTGTAGTTTTCGAAAATTTCTACAACAGATCTTTAAATTTTTTTTAAAAATCATAAATACTAACTAAAAATAAGAGCTAACATTTGCCGGGCCCCGTTCCACATCAAGGCACTACGTTAAAACACTGCACACGGACTGCTTCACGCAAGTCTCACGACAACCCCACAGGCCAGGTGCTGCTTGCATCCCCATGTCACGGATGCGGAAAATGAGCCTGAGAGGGTAAGACACATGCTCAAGGCTACAAAGCTGGTAAGTGGAGGCGCTGGGATTTGAACCTGCACTCATTGCCAAGGAGCACTGCTGCCTCTCACAACACCAGCCCCAGGGCCCCTCTTCCTGAGTCAGTTGGTCATCGCTCCCCCATCCTGCCCGAGAAGAGGGCAGCAGTGTGTGACCCCAAAGGCTGCTGGGAGCGCTCACGATTTGTCAGTGCTGTTGATGAGGGCGGAGACCTGGACGAGGTACTCCTTGTCATAGACAACGATAGGCTCGGATTCATTGATCTCCACGGGGTAGAAGATGGTGTTGAGGAAGGGCAGCCAGCTGATGGCCGGTGCCAAGGCCTGGAAGAGAAGAGAACAGCGTGACTCAGAGCCCAGGTCTCCAGGCGTGGCACCATGCCTCCATCCTCACACAGCGAAGAGCTGGGCGCTGTCTGACAACGCACTGGGCAGATGTCAAACAAAGGCTGGCGATTGTATCAGAGATGCTGTACACAGACATCTTTTTAAAAATATACTCACGTAATATTTTATTTACTGACCTCTCTGAAACATGTCAAAAATCATATAGGTAGTGGAACTTTACACATTAAAATGCTGCTGAAGCCTGGCCGGTGTGGCTCAGTGGATTGAGCAGCGTCCCATGGACTGAGGTCCGGGTTCGATTCCCGGTCAGGGCACACGCCCGGGTTGCAGGCTCGATCCCCAGTAGGGGGCGTGCAGGAGGCGGCCAATCCATGTTTCTCTCTCACATCGATGTTTCTATCTCTCTCTCCCTTCCTCTCTCTAAAAAATCAATAGAAACATATTTTTAAAAAAGTGGATTCCACTTGATTAAAAAATAATAAATAAATCAATAAGTAAAAATAAAATGTTGCTAAACATGGCAGATTCCTAACCAAAAATATTTTAATGTAGGAAATCAACATGTGAACATGACATTTAGGTGGTGAAATACGAGATAGATATCAAATAGCATCATATTTCTGGTTTAATGGAAAACATAACAGTGTGACAATCACGCTTAACACCTTGGTGAAGTAAAGAGAGAATGAGCAGGGGTGTCAGAAGTGTGTACATAGGATTCTAAGGAGCTACAACTTGAACCTGAAATGGAACAAGGGTGGGATAGAGGAGACACGGCAGCGGCAGTGAGAAGCCACCGCTGATCGAGCCTCTCCCATGCCAGGTGCCACTGCTAATGAGACTCACTCATGTCCCAACTGGTCCTCATGACAAGCCTAGGAGGTAGGCTATTATCCCCAGTTTATTTTTATTTTTTATTTCTTTATTGATTTTAGAGAGAGAGGAAGGAGAGGGAGAGATAGAAACACTGGTGAGAGAGAACATTGATCGGCTGCCTCCTACATGCCCCCCACTGGGGATCGGGCCCACAACCTGGGCATGTGCCCTGACCGGGAATCAAACCGGCGACCTCTTGGTGCATGGGTCGACACTCAACCACTGACCCACACTGGCCGGGCCATCCCCAGTTTATTGATGAAGAAACGGAGCCTCAGACGGGCCTTACTGGATAAGTATGTAGAATCTGGAGCCGAACTGCCTGGGATCATACTCCAGCTCTGACTCGCGAGCTGTGTAACCCTGGAAAAGATGATAAACCCCTCTGTGCCTCGGGATCTGGGAAGTGGGGAGCACCATAATAACAGAACACACTTCACAGGGTTAGTGTGAGGACTAAACAAGTTAATACTGTCTGTCGGACTCAACGCGCACTTCTGTGACACCCATTGGCTTCTATCTGACTGGCGTTCTATCCAACTGCTAAATTCAGGAATGACAGCAGCAAAATGTGTCCATTGTTTTGGTCCATAGGTGATTCTTCTCAGGCATGGCTTCTGGAAAAGCACGTGTAGAACGATAACCTTCAGCAAGAAAGGAAAGCCCTGCCCAGCCGGTGTGGCTCACTGGTTGAGCATCGACCTACGCACCAAGAGGTCGTTGGTTCGATTCCCAGTCAGGGCACATGCCCAGGTTGTGGGCCAAATCCCCAGTGGGGGTATGCAGGAGGCAGCCAGTCGATGTTCTCTCTCATTGATGTTTCTATCTCTCTCTCTCCCTTCCTCTCTCTATAAAATCAATAAAGAAAGAAATTAAAAAAATAAAAATAAAAAACCCACAAACTTCTTTAAAAAAAAAAAAAAGAAAGGAAAGCCCTTAGCTCAGCTGATGCACCCACAGGAAGCCCGTCAGCTCCGTTTCAAGGTCATTTGAAGTGAGCACCTGCGCATGGCTCCCCCCAGAGGCACAGCCAGCTCCGTCTAACCCACAGCTCTGGGCAGGCTGCGCTTGCTCCAGCCCACCCTTCGGGCAGCCCCGCTGCTCAGAGCTCCCGTCTGTTTGGTCAGCAGGGTCTCTGTCCACAGCCAGCACTTCCGCTTCCCACAGGCGGCCTCCAGCCACGCTGTGTGATCTCTCAAGGCTCCAATGACTGTTTTGATTACAAAGTTAACACAACATGTTTTTTTATCCTTACTCGAGGATATTTTTACATTTATCTTCAGATAGAGTGGGAGGGAGAAAGAGAGGGCGAGAGAGAGAGAGAGAAACATCAATGTGAGAGAGACACATCGAGTGGTTGCCACCTGCATGACCCCAACCGGGCCTGGGGACCTAACCGCAACCGAGGTACGTGCCCTTGGCCGGAACTGAAACCGGGACTCTCTGGTCCATGGGCCGGCGCTCTAACCGCTGAGCCAAACCGGCCAGGGCCAACATTTTTAAAAAATTGTGGCAAAAGTAGACATCTAAAATTTACCATCTTAAAATCCCTCCTTTTAAAAGAATACTGGTTTTTATTGATTTGTTAGAGAGAGAGGAAGGGAGAGATAGAAACATCGATGTGAGAGAGAATCATTGATCGGCTGCCTCCTGCACGCCCCCGACTGGGGATCGAGCCCGCAAACTGGGCATGTGCCCTGACCAGGAATCGCACTGGGACCTCTCAGTCCATGGGATGACGCTCAACCACTGAGCCACACTGGCCGGGCCCATCTCAACTCTTTTTCAGTGCACAGTTAGGTGGCATCAAGCGCCTACACATCGTTATGCAACCATCACCACCATCCATCCACATGTCATCTTGCAAAACTGAAACTCTGCTCCTATTAAACAGTAACTTCTGCCAGCTCCTCCTCCAGCCCCTGGCAAGCACCCCTTCCTGTTCTGACTGTGACTCTGCCTGCTCATGGACGTGGAATCACAGCGTCTGTCCTTGTGTGACTGCCTCATCTCACTTTGCGTAATGCCCTGGAGCAAAGTTGCACAACTTTTGAATGGTCTGCTCCAGACCACTTTTTCCCATATGTCTTGTTATTTTTAGTAATTTTTTTGTCCTGTGATTGTACAGAATGCACGTGGTTCGGGGAGCGCATGTGCCGTGTTACAGCAGAGGTGCCCGTACGTGCCCATCTCTCAGGATGGCATCCGGCGCTTCCAAGCACCGACCAGTGTCAGCTCCTGGACCCTGCTCAAGGTCTCCCAAGAGTGGGCCCGGGCTTGTCCAGTGCCAAATTCTGTCCTCTGTTCCCCTGAAAAAGGGCAAATGCAAGACGAAGGGAGGTGAGAGAGGCACTATAAATGGCCTCCCAACGGTAAAATCAGTCTGTAACTTCAGCTGCATCCATAACCTGTTGGTAAATGCCTGTGGTGTCCTCAGTGAGAGAGGCAGCCATAAGAACCCTCCATGTAATAGACACTGAATTTGCAGACGCGCTCAAGTGACTTTCCTGAGGTCGCACCGTACCTAGTGACTGTGCAGGTCTAACACCCAGGTGTGCTCATGGGTCGGGTTTTAAAGGGCAGCTCAGCTGCTGGGGAACAAGGGCGTCAGGGGACGCAGGAGGGCAGCTCCCACAGGCAAGGGCTGGGCAACTGGCTCTCGGTGGGGGGTTGGTTTGTGTTTCCATGACCTACTGCAGGCTTCCACAGAGCAGGGAAGAGCTGCTCCTGCAAATCGCCCTGCAGCCAGACCGCTGGGAAGAGCCCTGTGCTGGACTGAGGAGACCCAGTCTTGCTCTGAAATGGGGACAACAATCCCCACCTCCCGCTCCTGGGTGTCTGCTCTGTGCCTCTCGGGACAGCTTGCTCAACAAACCCGTTTCCTTTCTTCCTAGCTTGTTCGCTCTGCTCTCTCTTCCTGGCAGGAGCCCCCCGGGCAGGCAACCTCTGGGGCTTCCCCTTCACATTTCTGGGGCTGCAACACTGGGAGTGTTTAGGTGAGTTGGCTAAATGGAGCTCAACCTTTAGAACCACCTGTCATCATGACCTGCTGGCAAAGACCCCTGGGAAACCGGCCAAGTTTACAAAATGTCACTGCTTATACAATTAGCAAGGGCTTCGTACACTGCAGGCCACCGGAACTGATTAGGGCACAGGTATCAGGAGGAGATAAGTCTTTCTGTAGTGAACACAAGCCTGTTCCTTTGGGGACAGCAGGTGTTCTGTGCAGGTAAATCCCCACAATGCTGGGATAGGGTGTGTGCTGAATACCAGGATTTTCACATTTCAATCTCTATGCCTTTACAGAACACCTAACTTAAACATGTGTGCCTAGGTCCGTCTCCATGGAGATGGCTGTTTTAACCAATTAGAACATTCCACTTGTGACTCAAATCCTTTGGGGCATACCGATGAGCTCTATTTTCCATACCCGCAGCCAAAGAGTACTGCAGGTCACCAACCAGCCAGCTCAAGTAGGCTTGCAAAGTGGGAGAGAAGAGAAAGATGCTATCACGCTTTATCTCAGCTGGAGAATCTAAGGGGGACGGGGCTCATTCCCTACATCTTGTAGTGTGGAAGGTCCTAGAAAGGAATGGGAGGGTCCTCAGGCCCCCAGAGAAGCGAAGCGGCAGGAGGATGTCTGATTCGCAGCCCTGAATTCAGATGCTGGGGGCCAGCCTAGAACCACACTGTGCGGGCTGGAGAGCCTTCCTTTGAGTCACCAGGAAGATGGGAAGAAAACCAATTTCCAGATCCCAGGGAACAAGACATTCTCTGTCCAAGGGTGGAATGAATCAAACTATTTAGTGCTGCAGACGTGGGCTGGGATCACCAGTAACAAAGGAATAATATTAATAATGATTACGAAAATATATTTGAAATGCACAAATCGGTTTATGAAGTGGAATCTCCTCCTTTGCCTCATCGCATCCTCTCGCAATCCCGTGGGCAGCCAGGCAGAGAATCTTAACCAGGAGACAGGCTTCAGCGGTCCGGGACGACTTTAAATGTTAGACACAATTATTTTATACCTACATATGCCCATTACTTCCGAGAGACACTCCACAGTTTTCAACCTGTTCTCAAAGACTTTGTGACTTAAAGCGGTGAGGGCAGGGCTGCCTCTCATGTGTCTGCCCTGGCACACGGTGTGTGTGAATGAGTGAGCAAAGCCCCGTTTCACAAGAAAGGAAACCAAGCTTCCCAGAAGGGGCTGTGTGATTTGCCCAAGGCCACACAGCTCGAGGTGGGGCTGGGCCAGAGCCGTGCTGACTCCCAGCCCAGGGCTCACACGGCTCCTGCCGCCGCCTCTGCGAAGTCCTCCCCACCTGAAAGCTGTGCAGCCGAAAGTCCTGTCTTGCTTGGAAGAACAGAACAAAAGCAATGGTGATAGGATGCCTGGGGCTAGAAACTGACAGCCAGCTGGGGCTGATGTGCCAAGGATTGCTGTACGTTCGCTGCCACTGCGGGGGGCTGAGGGACTGCTGGGCCCCTCTCAAGGTGGGCAGCTGGGCCAAACCAAATTATGCCACACAAAAGCATCTCCCCCGACCTAGCCTCAGAGCAGAAACACAGGACCAGATGGTGCCCAACACAGGCTGTTGATCTTCCTGACAACCCACCCAGCACCACTCATCCTGATGCCAGCTCCTCTGGGGACCTAAAGGGCAGCTGGCACCCAGAAGGAGGCCAGGCTTTGCTTGGGCTGCACCTCCACCTGGGACACCCAGCCTGGCTGCCTACTGCTCACCCACCGGCCAGACTCACCTCCCCAATTTCGCCCTACCCCTGCCCTAGTGCCCTGCTTTTTTTTGCTCAACACAGCAGTGAGTTTGGGGTTGTTTTCTTGTTGGTGGCCCCATATACACCTGCCAAAGGGAGGAGTAGAGGAGAAAAGGGTAGGGACCTCAGTGTTCTTCCAGAAAGGTGAGCAAATGGGCCAAACTCTAACGCAGAGGCAGGGCGTGGTGGTCAGAGGGTAGAGAAGGGAGGAGACATTTTAGTGGCATCCCAACACACGTGGCCTAGACATCCTCCCCAGGGACAGCAAGGCCCGGCCAAGCATTCCTTGGCGATGGCAGGGAACAGGAAGACTGGCTGAGGCCCCTCTGCTGGTTTCTCTGTGACGCCGGGAGGCCTGGGATAAGGCTGGACACCAACACCCAGTGAACTGGAAAAAGGAACTTGGCTGGCAAACTCGTGACCTGCAAGTCCCAAGCAGCCACCAGGGGGCAGCCTTTCACTACGTCTGAGCTACAGAGGGGCCTTTGCTGCTCAGATGGGTTACACTCAGTACAGAGAACCTCACTGTTCTGACCCCAACCCAGTTCCACCTCCAGGAGGTCGCCAGGGTCATGGTCAGAAGCAGAGCTTCAGTGAGCCAAGCCTGAGTCCAATCCCAGCTCCCCCGCCACTTAGGAGCCTCATGGCCTTGAACATGCCCCCTAACCTCCTGGCTTAAAAAAGGAAGAAGTGCGCCCTGGCCGGTGTGGCTCAGCGGTTAGAGCGTCGGCCTGCGGTCCAGAGAGACCCGGGTTCGGTTCCCGCTAAGGGCATGTACTTTGGTTGCAGTTTGTCCCCGGCCCTGGTTGGTCGTGCGGGTGGCAGCCACTCGATGTGTCCCTTTCACGTCGATGTTTCTCTCTCTCTCTCTCTCTCTCTTCCTCTCTCTCTCGCTCCCACTCTATCTGAACAAAAAATGAAAAAATGTCCTCGGGTGAGGATAAAAAAAAAAGGAAGAAGTGATGCCTGGCCGGTGTGGCTCAGTGGTTGAGCATCGACCCATGCACTAAGGTCGCCGGTTCGATTCCCGGTCAGGGCACATGCCCAGGTTGTGGGCCCGATCTCCAGTGGGGGGCATGCAGGAGGCGGCCAATCGATGTTCTCTCTCATCAATGTTTTTGTCTCTCGCCTTCTCCCTTCCTCTCTCTAGAATCAAGAAAAAAACAAGGGAAGAAGTGATGACAGAACCCAGCCCTCACATTTGCTGTTGCTGTGTCCCAGGAGGGATGAGCTTGGTGCTCGAGAGACTGGAAATGCCCCGTCGATGTGAGTTATCGTCATGACCAGTCTCCCCAGGCAAAGGCTGTCACAGGAAAGCCGCCTAGCAAAGGCAAGAGACTAGCCTCGGAGTCCCTAGCTGTGTGGCCTTCAGCAGGTAACGCCACCTCTCTGAGCCTCAGTCAGTTTTTCCATGTGTGAACCGGGTGTAACAACCAACCCTGCCTCACAGGGTCGTTCCGAGGATCCGAGGAAGGGGGTGTAAACCCCCAGCCCAGCGCCCTGCGTCCCGAGGCCCTGGGGCTGTCCCAGCTGGAGCGCGTTACCTGCAGCTCGGCTGCTGTCACTTTGTGGTAGATGAGCTCCTCGTCCCGGCGCTTCTCCTGGGGGACGGTGATGTTGGCCAGTGTTGTCTCAAAGTCCAGGATCTGCTGCATCTGAGGCCGGACGGTGTCCTCGTCCCCTCCGCCCAGCAGCTTCCCCAGCTGGATCATGTAGTTCAGGTATCCCGTCAGCACCTGTGGGACCCAGCACCCCCAACCTGTCAGTGGCTGCCCCCCAGTGCCCACCAGACAAGGGCGGCAGGGCGGGCAGGGCCCGCTGTGGCCCAGAGCAGGGAGCGAGGGGCTGGGAGCTTTACGCAGGAACCCACTGGAAACCAGCTTCTGGAGTGATCTGGGCAGTGCACTGCTTCACTGGCTCCCCATGGCCCTCAGGACAAAGGTCACAGGTCCCCAAGAGGGTTGGTCCCTGCTGTCCTGGTCCACATTCCCTCCTGGGTCTCGTCCCATGAGAGCCACCAGTGGGGCCATCTTCCAGTTCCTGGAACTCCCTTTTTCTGAACTGTCCTCCTCTGTGCCCCCAGCTCTGAACTAGGGCCCCAGGTTCCTTTCCCAGCTTGCCCTTTACTTGTCGCAATTTGTCATATGTCTCTAATCGGTGCTGAGTTAATTACCTAGGCCCTAAGCCCCACGGGGCAAGGACCAGGCTGCCTTGCTCACCCGTGTCCCCAGCACGGGCACAGCAGGCGCCTGCCCAGGACAAGTGGGTGGAATGACGAAGGGTCAGATGACAGACCTCAGGCAAGGTGTCCCTGGGACACCACGGGATGCAGTCGGGGCAGGAAGGCATGGGTTTTAGAGTTAGCAGATCCGCAGTGAATCTCAGCTCATTACTTACTGGCTAAGTGACCTTGAGCAGGTCACTCATTGTCTCTGAGCTTATTCCCTCCTCTGAAACAGGCAAGGAAATAATACCCATGCGACAGAGGAGGCGAATGACGTTCAGAGGAGACGTTCAGTATCTGCAGGGTAACTACGGGGCCACAGGTGACATGTATAAAAGGCCCAGCACCCACAAATGACAGTGGCCGCATCGCTCTACAATGGGGACAGATGACGCCTGAATGTGAAACAGCCTCACTGTAGAATGGGGACATATGACACCCCTCCCCTGCCAGGGACTGCGTGTCACCTATCAGGTAAATGACACTTCTGAGTTCCTCTAGCTTCAAAGACCCACGCAGGTGTGAACACAGGGTGAGGAGCTGGGGGCGAGCCGCTCTCCTTGGAGAGGCCCACTCACCTTCTCATTTTCGGTTTTGTTCAGGTAATAGTCCCTCGAGGGTAAGCCCAGGCCAGACTGGTCCACCTGGAGAGAAGGCGGGAGTGAGAGGGGCTCTCCCATTGTACCCGTACCCCACGCGGCCTCCACCTGCCCCGGGCACGGCTGGCACAAGGCAACAGAGGACCAGCTCAGGTCCCAGCAGGAGCGCCAGCTGGTAGCTGAGGCCGCCCCTGGGATGAGCCCACCCAGGGAGAGAACAGGTCCATGTGGGCTGTATTCCTGCCCACACACGTGGTCAACCGTAGAGATTCTGGGCCCTTCCGAAGGGTCAGACAGAGCCACCTTCTTTATTTTATTTTTTAAATTTTTTTTCCTTTATTGATTTGAAAGAGAGAGGAAGGGAGAGGGAGAGAGAGATAGAAACATCGATGAGAGAGAACATCGATTGGCCGCCCCCTGCATGCCCCCTACTGGGGATGAAGCCTAACACCTGGGCGTGTGCCCTGACCAGGAATCGAACTGGCAACCGCGTGATGCACAGGACAACACCCGACCAACTGAGCCACACTGGCCAGGGCAAGCCACCCTCTTCTTAAACACCTCCTATGCCCAGGAGAGCAGGTTTACTTCATAAAACACTTCCTAAGGTGGTGCAGGGGTTCAGAGCCACTCACAAGCCGTGTAACCTTTGTCAAGTTACTGAACCTGTCTGATCCCCAGGTTCTTCATCTGCAAAACAGGGGGAAAGTATCTAACTCCCTCCTCAGAGCTGGAAAGGGGATTCGAGGAGAGAGTGCCAGGCAGGTGAGGAGGGTCAATTCCTGAGAGTTACTATCAGAGCCTTAGAGCCACACCTTGTCAGACCTAGAGTAGCTGTTATTATAGTTCATTTGATTAGTAAGGAAATTACAGCTCAGAGAGGTTAAGGCACTTGCCCAAGGTCACACAGTGAGTGAGTGGCAGAGATGGGTAGAAACTCAGCCTTCATGGCAGAGATGGACTCAAAGTCATTCCAAGCAGAGGTACAAAGGCTGGAGGCTGAGGTGGGGGACCAAGATGTGGCTCCGGCTGTCCCTAGGGGTTGACATCACTCCTGGAGCCCACAGTGACCAATCAGAACCCTGAAAACTCACTGGTGCTGCAGTGACCCCGCCCACCCCAGGAGGCAGCCTGGGAGTCCCCACCAATAGCCCAGGCTCCGACACCAGAAGCCTGTCTGCCTGCCAGGGCAAGTCCCCTCCCCACCTGCCCCAGGGCAGCACTGCTAAGCTCGAAACAGGCCACAAGGTCCTGCCCCTTCTTCCTGGGATTCCAGATCACTTACCTGGATCACGTTGCTGTTGGAGCTCTTGGAATCGGCGCTGACGTAGACAGAGAAGAAGGGCGAGGTGCGGTAGTGGGAAGTGACCACCTGCAGGATCTCCTGGAAGTTGTCCTTGTCCCAGGGCCCTGTGATGTTCCAGCCCCCGAGCTGTGGGGAGGGAAGGAAACGGGGAGGTGATGAGATGGCGGGGAGCCCTGGGTGTGAACTCTGCTTCTGCAGCTGACATGACCTCTCTGAGTCCCAAGAGCGAATGAAAGGGATGGTCTTCATTAGGGGTTTCTGACCAGGGAGCCAGGGATCCCGGATGGAGCAGAGATGTACCCTAGACAAGTCAGCCATGGCGACTCTCACGATGGCTGGGGACGGGGGATGGGAAGACTTCCAGTACACTGTTTGTTTTCTGAATACTAAATCACACGAATGTCATTCCTCTTGAAGCATGAATTCAATTGTGCCTAAAGCTCCAGATTTTATTTATTTTTAAATTGTACTTATTTACTTTTCAATTACAGTTTACATTCAATATTATTTTGTATTAGTCTCAGGTGTAAGGAAAGCTCCATATTCTTAAAAAGGTGGATAATCTACGGTCTACTTTAGTTTCTCTGAGTTGGATTTTTAAAAATCTCCTTGGTGTTCCTCGGTTGGGCACATGCTGGCACGTGGGGGCCTGTGTCAGAGGGGAGGGACGGTCCAGTCCCCGGAGCCCACAGCTTCCCAACCTGCCACAATGCCTCCCCGAGCCGAGCTGGGAGGCTGGGCCTGGAGGGAGCCGGGCAGCTGGAAAACATCCACGGCCACCCTCGTGCGTGCGCCTGGCAGCCCCTGGGAGTCCGTCTCAGGCTGCCCGGAAAGTGCCCAGGAAGAAAGACTCTTTCTTCTGCTCAGGAGGCCAGGGAGGCCCTGGGTCAGTGGGAGGGCTCTGCTTCTGGTCCAAGACTTTCTGTTGGTCCTTCTGGAACACACCCCTGGCTCACACACAAGGACACTCTCTGACAAGGAAGCGGTGACACACAGAAACACTTTCTCTGTAAACACAGCCCCTGTCCCACACACAGACGCAGAGAGACAGACATGTGTGTGACAGACATCCGCCACAGACGCTGACACACATCCCCACACACATGCACACAGGGTAAGTCCCACCCACAGAGATGAGCATGTACGCACACACTCACACTCAGCCCTGACACACGCCAGCCGACGGGCTCCGCCACCAGCGGGGCGACAGGGCTGAAGGGTGGGGGCCGGCCCCCGTGGAGCTGAGAGCTGGGACAGGAGCCAGAGGGGCAGGCAGGTGACACGGGCCGGAGGAGTCTGGGAAAGTCTGCCCGAGGAACTCACCCTCTCAATCAGCTCCATCAGGGGCTTGGCCTTGAGCTCCTCGATCCTGCTCTCGTTCATGCAGGCACGGTAATACACCTGCGCCTTCTTTTCCGCTTCGCTCACGCTGGCTGTGGCGTTTTCTGCAACGACAAGAGACAGCGGTTTGCGACAGGCCCCACGCGCACCCTGGGAGGCCCTGGGTGGCCTTTTCAGGGCCGTGGCTGCCAGGCGTAGACAGAGCTGGGACCCTGCCTGTCAGGGCAGCACGAGGGAAACAGCAGGTATGTGACCGCCTCGGGCACAGCCTGGCAAACTGGCGGGGCCCCTGCTCTGAGCTGCCCACAAACAGGAAGAGTGCATACCGTGTTCCTCCTGCTCTGGTGGTCGTTTGCAGACGTGTCCCTGGGCTGGCAGCTTGGGCCACCCAGCCAGGGGATGGTCTGCTTTCCCCGCCAGCCAACACAGGGCCCAAACACCCCACCCGGTGCGGGGACAGAGGCCTGTCTTGGTTTCAGATCCCAGATGGCCTTTCTTGTGATAAAGACTGGAGTTGGGTGGAAGCCTTAAAGGCCTCATTCATTATGAATTTACCTTCAGCTTCTTCCCCTGGGAGGCCGGGCATGTTCATCAGACTCAGGCGACTCGGGGCCCCCTGCCCAAACTCGGCAAGCAGCATGTCAGTCCCTTGCACTGGGAGACCCGGGACACTGTCCCTTTCTCCCTGTCCTTAGGCCCTGGTCCAGATGCCACCTGCTGAGGGCCATGCTCTTGCATGTGTGAAAGCACAGGGCAGGGTCCCATCTGCACCCAGTGAAGGCGACCACTTCCTGCTGCTCCAGTCACAAAGCCCCTACTATGTGCCTAGGCTCCTGTGCCTGAGCCTTCGTCTCAGAGCCCTGCTCCAGATCCCCCAGGGTCCCCGACGCCCTCAGTTCCTCTGTTCGGCTTGCTCCCTCCCCGGGGAACTCCTCAGTGCTCTGGCCACTTCGCCTCGCTTCATATTTGTCTTTCCCGGACCCTGAGACTCCTTCCTTTGCTTCCTTCAAAGAGCCCCCCCAAACCCCATGTCCTCCATGAAGACTTTTCTGGTGGAAAGTTACCCATTCATCCACTAAACAGATACTAGATGCTCACTCTGTTCTGGGCTCTGTGCACGTTTTGGGGGTGCAAAGACAACCCCCCTGTCCTCACGGGGTTCCTTTGCAGCACGAGAACACAGTAAACAAGTGAAGAAAAAGCCCACGCGGCCCTTCTGCATGCACACTGTCCAACCCTCCTCGGCCTTCGAGGCCTCTCTCAGGGTCCCCAAGACACTCAGGTCTAATGGTGAACATACAAAGAAATGACCATAGACACCACAGGGCTTTGATTAATGCAAATGATTCTGGGACCCAGAAGAAAATTCACACCCTTGGGTGAGGTGGGGCCAGGGGGGCTCTCCAGAAGACATCCTAAGAAGTTATCCGCCAGGTGGAAATGAGGGGGAAGGGCACTGGGTTTGGGGCAGTTGGAGAGTGTGAGGAATTGCATTAAGGGCTCTGCAGTTTGGAGAAAAGGAATCCATTTGGCGTAGCCAGTTGGTGCAAAGGGTCACTTCCTGACTCATCTAAACAGTTTTCCTGGCCGTCCTGAGAGCTCCTCGGCCCCCGGTTCTCACCCTGAACAGCATCAGTGTTCACGGATTAGAGAGCGTCAGCCCTGCCTCACTGAAGTCTGGGTGGCAGCCCTGAGAGGGATGGGCAGTGTGAAGGGCGACCTGGTGACAGGTCCAGGGAACGCAGTTCTGAGGAGCTACGGAGGGCGCACGGCCCTGGAGAGCACAGGCTGCCACTGCTGAGCCCTGCACGTGCCCGGGCCCCACGGGAGCCTGGGAAGAGCCTCCTGGAGGGAGGGCAGGGACTTCTCCTGCTCCTCAGACTCAGAAAGCAGCAGAGCAGGAAAAGCAAAGGTGTTCCCACCCCCTCCCAGGGGCTGCGTTTCTATGACAACATCTCCGGGCAGCGGCCAGTGAGGCTCCTGGAAGGGAAAGCTGGAATCCTCACTGCTTGTCAGACCCAGGAAGCAGCAGCTGTCTGGCCACATCTGGCTCTGGCCGTGACCCAGAAATGCCAGGGCCAGCATCAGGGGAGGCACGCTCTGTGTGCTCTGGCCCACAAGAGGGCCCGGCACCTCCCTCCCCCAGTGCCCCAAGGCCACCGAGATAAGAGGCCCAAAGAACTGCTCCAGGGACAGGCTGGCTGTGCTCATTATAGGACTTCCAGGTGGCCCCTCCCCCCACATCTGTGCATTGGGAGGGGCGGGAGAGCATCCAGCATCCTTCCCTCCTTTCTGCGAGGCTGCCCCTGAGGGTCCAAACTCCCTTCCTCCCAGCTCCTCACCCCGGGTGTCACGGCCACTCATTTCTCCACAAATGTCATTAAGTTCCTGTGGTTTGGTGGCTGCTGGGCTGACCATGGAGGTGCCATGGGCAACACAGACAGGAGTCTGTGCACAGAAAAGTGAGACAGACAGACAGCCATATGATAGTCACAGAGGCCTCTGGTTACACAGTGGGGCGGCCAGGAGGCCGGGTCCCTGCCTGAACTCTCAGGATAAGCTCACTGTGGAGTGGGCGTGGGCTGTGCTTGGGCGCCTCGCCCGCCAGTCCGTGTGCTGGTTGCCCCTGTCCCCTAGCAGCGGGTGGGCACACAGCAGCCCTTGGCGATGTTTCTGAAAGCCGGAGCCCGGGGTCTGCTTCTGAGGAAGAAGGACTGTATCTGGGCTGAGAGAAGAGGCCAGCACCAGCTGCACACGTGCACGGGAGGAAACGAGGCAGGTGGGCAGGAGGGGACAGGAGCGAGGGTCCCACCAGGAGTCAGCATCCATACCCCAGTATTCCCAGGCTGACGCTGCTGTGGCAGGAGCCCAGGAGAAGGGACAGCCCCTCCCCCACTCCATTCGCCTCCCTCTGGCTCACGGAGCCCACCCCACGGGACAACTGCAGCCCATTCTCCCACCTCTGCACAGGGCACCTCCCACCTGACAGGCACCAGGGGGACAAGAGCTAAGGGAGATGGCCAGCGGGAGGCCGCTGTCACAGACCACGTGAGCAGCGAGGGCCTGGGCCAGGCAGCAACAGAGAAGAGGCGAGAAGCAGTAGAAGCTGGAGACAAAGGAGTCGAGCATGCTGCCCGGTCCCCCTGGCCTGAGCAGAGGGGTGCAGAGGGCTGGGGCGGGGGCAGGGCTGGGAGTGGAGTACAGTCGTCCCTCGCCACTTCACGCTTCGACTTTCCCAGCTTCACCGCGATACAGTGAAGCCCCGAAAGTCGAAGCGTGAAGTGGTGAGGGACGACTATACATAAATAAAGAATCCTACTTTGCAGAAATTCATTTACTGCGGTAGAGTCTGGAACTGATCAGCAGTGATAAATGAGGGCCGACTGTAAGCAGTTCAGGTGTAGGCGTTTTAATCGGAGATGTCTGTTAGGCATCCAAGTGGACCTCTGGATGGGAGTTTACAGAACCGTGTCTTGAGCTATTTGGAGTCCAAATAAACACTGGAGTAGACAAATTCCTTAAAATGGGCCATGAGGCCCAGGCCACTCATACCCAACAGGGGCAACACTGCCCCAAGGGGGAAGATTAGTCCTTAGGGGGCAGAAACAACTTACTCTTTCTTTTCTTCTTTTAAATATTTTTTTTTTTATTGATATTTTAGAGAGAAAGGAAGGGAGAGATAGAAACAGAGAGAAACATCGATGGGCTACCTCCTGCATGCCCCCTACTGGGTATTGAGCCTGCAACCCAGGCATGTGCCCTGATTGGGAATCGAACTAGCGACCTCTCAGACCATGAGACGATGCTCAATCCACTGAGCCACACTGGCCTGGCTTTTTAAAAAAATATTTTTTAATTGACATTTTTAGATAGAGAGGAAAGGAGAGGGGGAGAGAGACAGAAACGTCGATGAGAGAGAAACATCTACTGGCTGCCTCCTACACGCCCCCTACTGGGGATCGAGCCTGCAACCTGGGCATGTGCCCTGGCTGGGAATCGAACTGGCGACCTCTTGGTGCATGGGATGACACTCAATCCACTGAGCCACACTGGCTGGGCACAACTTACTCTTTCTATGTGTACATACAGTACATAAACAGATATACAGTATATTTGTGGTATTAAAATTTTAGGAGGGGCAATAATTAAAAAGGTTGAGAAACACTGCCCTGGCTGATCTGGGCCCTGCCACCTCCCAGCTGCCACCTGCTACCTGCTGGCTGTCCCCTCCTCCTCCTCCTCTCCCTCTCGCTCCCACGCTCCTGCCCCAGGGCCACTGCACTTACTGTTCCTCCTGCCTGCCACACTCTTCCCCTCATATCCATGTGGTCTGTTCTCTCACTAAATTCAAGCTTCTGTTCAAATGTCCCCTCCTCAGAAGGCCCATCCCTTCTTGGCCTCCTCCTCCCTCTCAGGACCCACTTTCTACTTGATTTTTCTCAAAGCCCTAACTCTTCACAACCATATTATTTATTTACTCATTCATTTGTTTATTGTTTGTCTTTCCTGCCGGAATGTAATTCCACAGGAAAAGACTGTCATTTTTTACGCAATGCCCCACACCTAGCGATGTCTGGTACACAGTTAGTGTACAATATATATGACTGTTAATGAATGAATGAATGAATGGAGTGCGTGCTCTGGGAGATCCACAAAGAAAGGTAGCAATCACTTGGCCTGAGGGAGGAGACTTGGGTTCACAGTGAAGGCAGCCACAGTTTTCTCTTTAGGAAAAGCTTGGTTTCCTGTAAGACACCCCTGCCCAGGTTTACTTCCCAGAGGAAGGTTCCATGGGGTCAGCATGGAGGAATCAACAGGGCAGCTCCCAGGACTGGGTCGGGGCTACGCCTGGAGACGGTGGCACTGCCAGGGCCCCAGTGGTATAGAAATAATTTGGCGGCCCAGGACCAGGCAGCAGCGCTCCCAACTGCCTGGGTACTTCCTTTTCAGGATCCAGAGTTCCAGAAACTTCCTCAGTCACTTCCCCAAAGTCCCAGAGAGGAAAGACAGCACACCATTTAATCGGCCTGCTCCTTCCTCTGGGAGTTTATATTGGAACAGCCTCTCCCACACCTCACTCCCCGGGAGGAAAGAAATGCCCAGGCCGCTGGGCGGCTGCAGAAATGGGGGTTACTGGGAATTCTGGTGAGGAGCATGGGGGGCCCCAAGGCCACAGCAGGGCAGGACCTGTGTTTGTCTTAGATAAAACCACAGACTCAGCTCAGACAATCCCAGCCCGCAGAAGCCCCATCCTGGGAGGGGATATGGAGCTGATAAAGGTGGTGCCTTTTTCTGCAGAAGAATCAAAATAATAATAATAATACCCTCACCATTTCCGGTGCCTACTCCAGGCCAGGCCCTGTGCTGAGATCTTTTCATCAGCACGCGGACACCCTGAGGTGCATATTATCACCTCATCTCAAGGAACTTGCTGGGGAAGCAGAGCTAATGTGTAGCAGGCTGGAATTTGAACCCAGGCATTGTTCAGCCTCCCAGAGAATGAGCTGCTTCCTGTGTGGGCGTGGCTGCGTGAGTGCATCTTGTCATAACAATTTCCACCCGTGGGGGTTAGAATCACACCCAATTTACAGGCAAGAGGTGGGGTAACTTGTCCAAGGTCACAGTGAGTGGCTAAGGCTGCCAGGACAGGGGCTCAAGCTCTCCGCTTTCTTTTCCTCGCCCGCAGATGGGCTTGGAAAACCAAAGGGAGACCTGAAGCAGTCCAGCTGCCGCTGAGAAGTCCTGGACACCCACTCCCACCCTCGGGTCAGTTCATCCGTCAGTCCATTTACCATTCTCCACGTGTGAGGGAAGGGCCCACTGCTGCGGACACGATGCTGGACAGAAAGCATTTCCTAGAGGTTCCTGATTGCACAGGAAGATAAAGCTACATTAGATAGTAAATACTGGAAAAATAAACCAGAAAAAAAATACAGGAGCAAATTGCCAAGTCACTGACACGGACACATTTCACGCTACTGGAATGACTGTGTTTCTCAGGGAGACTGGTGTCAGGTGGGAGAAAGGAAGGCCGTTAACTTTTTCTTTGTGGAATCTGTATTGTTACAACAGACAGGCATTGATTTTTTTTTGCATGTATTCATTTTATAATATAAGATCTAGTAAATATGACAGGCACACAAAATGTCATTGTAGCTCAAGCCCAGAGAGGCCCTTCGGTAGCCGTGCGAGGCGAGAGGGAGGACACAAGTCTGAGAAAAGTCTGCAGGACTGAAAGGGGTGGGGCAGAACTCGGGCCGGCAGAACAGTCCGTGCTAAAACCACAAGCTGGAAAGTCTAGGGCAAAGCCCAGCCTGAGCGGTGATCCTTCCCGATAAAGGGAGGCCACACTCTTCTCTCCTCTGAGGGCAGCCCAAGCTGGCAGCTGGGTGGGCGGCAGTGACTCCTGGATGAGGCATCTGTGTCTCCAGCAGCTGAGGTCACTGCCCGCCAGCCAGCAGGCTGCAAGGACATGCCACAGTGGCAGTGGGCCTGGTTCAACCCACCTGCTACCGATCAGCCTGGATTTCCTCTGAGGGGGCTAGGGTCAACTCACTGCTCAGAGACAGGAGAGGCTTGCCCAAGGTCACACGCAAGCTGATCATTACAGCTGCTCGGCATGGCCAGCTGACAGTCCTCATTAGCACTCTGAATGTCCCCTCCTTCCACCCGGGCAAGCTCACCCCAGGCCAGCTTGGACAGCCTGGCACCCCCATGCCTCTTCCGACCCTCATCAGCGTCAGCTCCCTCCTGAAGCCCGCTGGCTGACCCCTTCGTCTCGGGGAAGCTGAAACCTGCTTGGCCGCAAGCCCAAGAATGCACTGGCCCACGCTCCTGAATTTTTTGTCACCCACTCACCTGTCTCCTGTCTTTTCAGGAGTTTCCGGGTATCAAAGCCCACAGGTGAGAGGCCATTTCCAGACTAGTTCTCAGGAATGGGCCTGGGGGGAGGGGACTCCAGGATGGACCTTCTTAGGAAGTTCCTGGTCAGTATGACACAGGGGTGGCCCCAGCTACTGTGTTCCCCAGGCCTGCGCCAGGTCCTGCCCAGCCTGGAGAGCTCAAACAGCCACGGGGGACAGGTCGGTGAGCTCCGTGGCCGCCCGCAGCCTCCACGCGGCGCAGCTGACCCAGCGGAGTCGGCAGAGAAGCACGCAGGTGGAGGCCCACAGCCCAGGCGCTGAACCCCAGCCCACCGTTCCCGGGAAAGACATCTCCTTCGTCTTTGTGTCTTATCTGTGAGACGAGCATACTCAGCCTACACAACGGCTTTCAAAAATACAAGCACACAGCCCCGCGCCTCCTTCCCTGATAACTAGTGTACTTCAGTGTTTCCATAAAAAAGAAAAGCAATAATTACTCTCCAAACCACCCAGCTAATCCTTAGGACATCTCTCCTAAAGCTCTGAGTTAGTTCCCACTTTACCGGTGGAGAGCCGGGCCCCGCGGGCTGAGCCACCGTCCTGGGTCCTGGGTCCTGGGCAGGGACCCGTCCGCAGCACCCAGAGGCCGGCTCTGCTCGGCTGACAGCGCTTCCCAGGCGCCAGGCTCTGTGCTGAGGCTCTGACCATCCCGCACAAGCCAAACCTCACAGGAACTTCCTGTGTTAGGTGGCATCGTCATCCCCATTTTACAGATAATGAAAACAAGTGGAGAGAAGCTGCTCCATCTGTCCGAGGCCACGCGGGTGATAAGCCAGCATGCCAGGGCTGCCTGACTTCAAAACCCTGCGGCTGGCCTCCTGACACCACCAGACCCTGGCCTTGGGTCAGGGGCTTGAACACATGGTTCTGGCTGTTCCGTGCCCAGCTCAGTGCGGCTCCCCACCCACACCTTGACCTTCAGGGACAGGGTGGATGTAAGACCAGGGCCCAGGACTGAAGGCCACTTCTCATGGGCCTGCCACCGGGGGGGGGGGGGGGGGGGGCGGACTCAGTGTTGGCACCGACTTAAGGTCCTCCTGATAAGAACAGCCCCAGAACCGGCAGGATCAGGCCCCACAGGCACCACGCACAACGGCCAGTTCTGGGACTAACTGGGGAGTTCAAGGACCTGCCCGTCCGCCTCTCTTCCCCTGTCCCCTCTCCGGGCTAACTGCTCCCCAGGGCTGGAACCCCTCTCCATCCTGACTGGCATTGTATCCTTGGCAACTAACTTCTCTGAGCCTCAGTTTCCTCATCTATAAAATGGGAACCACAGTGCCTACATCCCAGGGTAGCTGTGAGGACAAAGGTGGCTATAAAGAGCCTGGCACAGTGCACAGCCGTAGCAGACCCTGAACAAACGCAGTCTCCCTCCCTGTTTCCTCCACACCCTCAGTGCTCTGAGCTCCTGCGGGCTCTCTCCAACAAGGTGGGAAGGGAGCCACATCCGTCCCTTGTACTTGAAGGAGGTAGTGTGGACAGGGGAAAGGACATGTGACCAGAAGTCAGGCAAGTCCCAGCTCTGCCACCTACTAACCTATCTTGTTTCCTCGTCTCTCAAGTGCTTCCCAGTTTCTACCCTGCAGGACCAAATGGGGTGATATCTATCAAAAACACCTGTGCAAAGGTCAAGGGTGAGCAACAGTAACACCAACAGAAACAGAGCCATCACAGTATCCAGGCCGATTCAAACAAAGCCCTGTCTATGTATTTTCCCATTTAATTTTCATAACCTAAAGGAGGCATAGTTCCCATTGTACTGATGAGAGAAGAAGCCCAGAGAGGTTATGTAATTGACTCAAGGTCACACAGTAAGTGGAAGAGGCAGAATCTGAACCCAGAGGCACTAGCCCACCTTGTTATCTTACCCGGACTATTCCCCCTCTGGTTGATAGTGCTTGCCCAGCTCCCGGCGGTGTGTTTAGGTGCTGACGAAGGGACACTCCTGAGTTCCAGTGTGGCTACCAGATATATTTGCCTTTTAAGCTTCTAGTTCTGAAATGAAAGCCTGTGTCCCCTTTCAGAGGCACCTGGGTAGCATCAAGCAGGCAGGGGCTTTGCTGTCCCTGACATGCAGAGTGGCAAACACCTCCATCCACTACCCTGTTCCGCTTCTCAGGGAGACAAGCCGGAGGCTGTGCTGCCCAGGGGACTGCCCAGGGGCCCTGCCCGGGAGCTGCTGGGGGCCAAGAAGAAATGCTGGGTGGGTTTCACCCAGCAGCAGCATCGCCTCCGGGGGTGGGAAAGGAAAGGTTTCTTTTCATTTAAAAGACACAGCTGCCGCCCAGGCTGGCTGGGTAGCTCAGGGGTTAGAGCATTGTCCCGATATGTGTAGATTGCAGGTTCAATCCCTGGTCAGGGCACATACAAGAATCGACCAGTGAATGCATAAATAAGTGGAACAACAAATCGATGTTTCTCTCTCTCTAAAATCAACTTAAAAATTTTTTTTTAATTTTAAAATGAAGTAAAATGAAAGGCACAGTTGTTTGAAATTCGTAACTGTCAAATTAGAATCTTTTCTTATCATTTAGAAAACTTTCCTACAGGAAGGTTTCTGTCCCTTTGAGATTTGTCTCCATTTAGGCATCTTCTTCTATCTTACCTACTTTTTGAGTATCTTGAAGGTTTAAAAAAATTGTAAGTAGTATTTGTTGAATCTAAGTTCTCTCAATGATGGGTTAATTGACTGGCTTTTCATAATCTAACCTCTCCCACCATTTAGGGTCCCAGGATGGGGTCAGCAGAAGAAAGAGAGCTGCTAAGGGGTTCAAGCCGGGACCGCTCCATGGGACAGATGGAGCGTCCGATTTCACGTGGAGGAGGAATCCAACGGGCAGATGTTAATTCAACACACATTATCTAGGGATACAGCTGCAGACAAGACAGACGTGGAATTCTAATCTGAGCACCCAGAGGTGCCGAAGGCCTGACAAGGGCAAGGGGAAGAACTTGGGTTAGCGGCTTATCGCACAAGGAGGACAGCTGCCTGCAGTGAGTGACTCAGACAAGTCGCTGTTATAACTGTTATCTGCTCGCAACCTTGAAGTCTAATCTCGTGCTCAGCCTTGATTCCTTTCGCTCACAACTTGCAAAAATCACAATGCTAATCAACAACTAAGTTGCAGCTTGAAGTCACAAAGCAAGGACCACGCTGCCAGTTTCTGTGCACCTACTAGGTGCACACACGCCGTGCTAACACTTTACACATGTGCTCTCTAGTCCTCCAAACTCTGCAGTTTGGGTACTATTAGTCCTGCTTTACAGAGGAAGAAACTGAGGCTCGGCGATAAGTAACCTCGGATCACACAAGTGACAGGCCAGGCATTCTAACCCACCTTTACCTACCCAAAGCCTAAGGTCTCCCCTCTGCCAAGCTCCTCCTTTGACTGGCCTGGCCAGGCAGGACCTGCTGACAGCCGTCCTCTGCAGCCCATTCACTGGCCGCCTGCCGAGTGCTTACCGAGGAGGTGCTTGATGATGGCTTGGTTGTGTTCCCAGAGGTTGCTGAATGTCCCCCAGCGCGAGTGGCCATCAGGCACCGGGTTGGCTTTCATCCAGCCGCCGCAGGCATAGGTGAAGAAGTCCTGGCAGGGGTCCACAGTGGGGTCCATGGAACTCAAGATGGAGCTGGTCACTGAGACACAGGCCTGGCTGAGACACACTGAGGGGGTTCCTGGCAGGAGACAAGGACAAGAGGCCAGTGAAGGGTGGGCAGGAAGGAGGCTGCAGGAGTACAGTACAGGTGGCCTGGGGCCCTGGGGTGCTGTGCCCCACCCTGGCCCTGACCTTGGAGCTGGATGGCCACTAGATCCCTCTAGAGAAATTATCTCAGTAGATTCACTATTTCCTGGCTTATAAAATAAGACTTCTGTTTAGTTGCCTAAAATCCTTTCTATGGCTTAAAAGTACCCACAGCGTGGCCGGTGTGGCTCAGTGGTTGAGCATCAACCCATGTACCAAGAGGTTGCTGATTCGATTCCCAGTCAGGGCACATGCCCAGGTTGTGGGCCCGATCCCCAGCGGAGGGCATACAGGAGGTGGCCAATCGATGTTCTCTCTCATTGATGTTTCTCTCTCTCTCCTTCTCCCTTCCTCTCTAAAATCAATAAAGAATAAAAAAATGTTTAAATAAAAGTACCCAGAAATAAGGTGTTTCTCTTAATTAGTCCTTCCCTCTACAAGTATTGACTTTTTATGATTCCCTGGAGTTCAACAAATTCATTCATTCATTCATGCATTCATTTGTTCAACAAGATAATTACGGAGTACCTTCCAGGTTCTTGCTGAGTGCAGAGTGTGTGTGTGTGTGTGTGCGTGTGTGTGTGTGTGTGTGTGTGTGTGTGTGCAGGGGGGTAAGGGATGTAAAAGGTGAAGTCCTTTCCTCAACAGCTAATAATTTAGTTGGGGATACACACACGTCACTCATCCCACGAACACAAACTGAGTGCCAAATGGGTGATGCAGACACTAGGTGCCAGGACTTAGGAAGAAGAAAGACTTTTAGAAATAGAAGGAACTATGAAAAATCATTCCCACTGAATACAAGGCAGGAGAGTAACCTCAATGAATGCTCAAAAAAACCATTCAGCGAAACAATCCTAAGAGATCATTTTGCTTACGGCCATTTTTACATAGAGGAAACTGAGGCACAGAGAAGCTGAGCACCCTGCTTAGTGGCCAGTGGGATCTGAACCCCACCCTCTCTCGTCTGCTTTGGGCCTAGAAGGAAGCTCTCCTGGTGAGGAACCCCCACACTGCCAGGTGGCAGGGAGCCCCACCTGTCAGGTGTGGCCTAAGGAAGGACAGTAGTTGGTGCAGGTGGACAGTGGGCAGGGCTGCAAATCCCACAAGTACCCTCAAAACACAACGAGCAGAGAAATCAGCTTCCTCGGAGCTGGTTCTCCCAAACGTGGGCAGAGATGTCAGGGCTGTCCGAAGGCCAGGGGCAAGAGAAGGGGGCTGGACCTCGGCCCCAAGGTTGGTCAGTGGGCTCCGGCAAAGGAACCAAGCCGTGGGCAGCCTCGGCCGTGGCCCAGGCCGAGGGAGCAGGATGAACCCGACTCTGCCGGAGATGGAGGCCGGAGATCCAGGCTGGTGACTAAGAACAGGCCCAGCGGAATCGTTTGTTGACACAGCTGGGCCGGCGACAGAGGGACTGTTTACCAAGCACAGCTCTGCACCAGGTACTTCACACACATTCGTGACCTCAGGTGGGCCTCGGTACAAGCCTCAGTGACAGGCGTCACACCCGGTTAAAGATGAGGAAACCGAGGCACTGAGCGAGTGAGGGAACAAGGTCACACAGCTGGGTGGCTCGAGCCGAGACCGAACCCAGCCCCGTCCTGCCACAGCAACTCCGGCCGGTGTCGGCTGTCCCGCACTGCCTCCGCCGGGCACACCGGGGCTGCTGCCGCCCTTCCCGGGAGCCCATCCCTCAGGCCTGGGTTCAACTCCCAGCTCTCTGCCTCTGGCTGTGGGCCTCGCACAAGTGACCTCATCTCTCTGAGCCTCGGTTTCTCCATCTAGAAATGAAGATCAGCAAGACCAATTTCACAGGGATGACGAAACGACCTCGTGGCTGGGCCCGGGGGCTCAGCTCGCTCGAGTCTGACGGTCCAAGGCTCCCAGGCCACTCTTTAGAGAGCAAAGAACACACCGGCTGCCCGGCAGTCCACCTCACGGACACAATCCAGCCAGGGCTGAGGAGCCTGTAGGCCATTAAGTCCCCATGACAAACATGAAGTCTGTGGGTGGAGCAAGGGCTGGAGCAGCACAAAAACCAGGGGACTTTTCTCTGAGGTGCTTACTAGCTCTGAGATGCCTATGCAGCAATTAAAGGTCATTGAGACCCTGGCCGGTTTGGCTCAGCGGTTAGAGCGTCGGCCTGCGGTCCAGAGAGACCTGGGTTCGGTTCCCGCTAAGGGCACGTACCTCAGTTGCAGTTTGCCCCCGGCCCTGGTTGGTCGTGCGGGTGGCAGCCACTCGATGTGTCCCTTTCACGTCGATGTTTCTCTCTCTCTCTCTTCCTCTCTCTCCCTCCCACTCTATCTGGACAAAAAATGAAAAAATGTCCTCAGGTGAGGATAAAAAAAAAAAAAAAGGTCATTGAGGGAATATGCACCATTTTATGAATCTCTCGATCAGATCATCTGAAGCCAAGTTGCATGCCCCACTCGCCACCAGGGTATTCCCAGGAGGTGGGGGCAGGGGAAGAGAATGCCTGTGTAGTTTGAAAAAGCCTATTCACTACTGTGATACAACTTCATTATTTGGAAAAGGAAAAGAATACCTATTGTTTTTGTATAACAAACTACAGGAAGGAAAGCCTGACAAAATCACGGCTGCTGGGAATACCCAAAAGACAGAGCGTGAGAGGGTGATCCTGAGAGAGCAAGATCCATCAGAATGTCTGGGGGGGTGGGGGTGGGGGGCGAGAGGGAACGGGGAAGAGGGGGAGGGGGAGAGGTGGGGGGGGAGAAAAAGAGATTGACTGGTAGTTATCAAAAGGGGACTTGGGTTTAAAACAAAGAAACCAGTCCCCAGGAATTAGTCTGAGTTCTGCACTAAGCACTTACAAGCACCAACTCTGCTAGGCACAGGGCAAGGCCCCTAGGTGGTGCTTAGGCAACAAGCTTTGATTATTTAACTATTTGATGGTTTGCAGGTCCTTTACCAACCACTGCTGACCCAGAAGGTACTTAATGCATACTTGATTATTGATTGTTTCCAGGCTCCCCTCACCTAATGTCAAGGTAAATACTCAGGCTCCACCACCTTGGGGAAGCCTCCTCAAATCCTCATTCCTCTCTGGGCCCGTTGGCTGCCTGGGTATTGAGATCTGAGCACAGACTAAGTCGTCTCCCTGGCTACCTTCCCAACCAGAATGTGAGCTTGAGGGTAAGGAAAGCATCTTATATGCTTTTACATTTCCTTTGCCCAGCATGGTACTTGGCATCCAGCTGCTGTCCAATACACATGTGTTGAAGCAATGAAATGAATGAATGAATGAATGAATGAATGAATGAGCTCTGTCCAGCACTCGGTTACCTCCTGTGGAGGCAGAAAATACTTCTTCCCTTTAGGATATGCATGATCACTCAAGAACGCAGGAACAGGTCCCAGATCCAGGTCCCAGACACTTATCTGGATAGCACCTGGCCTCCACACTGAGTTTGCTTTGCTGCTGCTGTTTGTAAAGCACCCGCAAGCTTCTAGAAAGGAGGGTGCAGCAGGAAGGTGGATAAATATGTACTTAAGTGCCCAGACATAACTTATAGGTGGGTCTTTCAGAATTCACAGAGGGAATTTGCTTTGTCTGGCCTTATGTTTGCTCAGATGTGGCTGGTGCCAGCACCTGCTGCTGGGTAATGAGGTCACTGTCGACATCCGGGGTGGCCACTGCTTGCCCAGCCCAGGGAGCTGAAGAAAACACATGGGTTGGCTCAGGGGTCACCTGATGCTGACCCAGCTCCACCCAGAGTTCCCTTCACCCAGGTCCAAGCTGGGAAAACCCTTCTACTTCCTTGAGAAGGCTGGGATAGAGGCAGAAGCAGGACTTCTTGCTGTGGGGCCCTCTGGGGCCTTATCACTAGGACCCTCCCCTTGGGGGTCCCTTCTGGTTTCTGGTGGGGAAACATCTTGAAACTCCTGGGGCAGTCTCAGGGCAACACTGGCTGCTGGAGTTTTGCCTGCTGCCAGGCACAGGGCCAGGGGCTGGGCAGGGTCCACACTGTCCGGCAAGTGGATTTAGGCAAGATCTTGCCTCATAGGCAAGATGGTGGCTACAGGACAAGAGTGATCAGTAGAGAAAGGCTGTTCCCAGCTTTGTCCTCCTTCTTGCTCCTTTGTCCATTCAATCATTTATTTATTCAATTTGCAAACTATTTGCACACCTATGGCATGCAGGCATCATGCTAAGTACGTAAGAGCATGGGAATCATTAATTAATCAATCAAATATACATTAGCATCCGCTGAGCCAGGAATAGTTGGTAAACTGCCTGACATAGAGTAAGCACTCACTAAATGTTTGTGAAATGAATGAATGAATGAATGAATGAACAGGTGCTTGATACAGGAGGGATTAAGGATGACTCAGATAAAGTCCTGCCCTCCCTCCAGACCCCCAGACTTTTTCCTCATCCCAGTCCAGCAGGGCCATCCAGGTGGGCCAGCAACTTCACAGTGGACAAGGCGCAATGGAGCCTGGGCTGGATGTTCCCAGATCCTGTAAAGGTTCACAATCTCTCTGATGGGATGAGGGCCCAGGTGACCAAGTCTGTGGCGCTGGACCCTCAGAGGGTGTTCAACCAGGTGGACAATCTGCTGTCGGAAAGCTAGATGCTGGGGCACAGGGGAGCGAGACTCTGGGATCGGCTAGACTCCCCACCCTCATGTCTCACTTGGACCTGCCCTTCCCACTTCCACAGACGCCTAGTGAACATCAAGTCTGTGTGAGGCACTTGGCTAGACATGCTTGGCCAGGCACAGAGAACCAGCCTCAACCCCGGACAGCAGGATAGGAGGGGTCCCGATCACGTCACTACACAAGGCAGGACAGAGAATGTGATTACAGAGAAACACAAAAGTCAGCTGGATCGCGGGGGGACAGCTTTCCTGGGGGTCCTCACACACACTGGGGCGCACTCTAATCACAAAGGGAGGCAAGGCCTGGGCTCCGGGGCCCAAGGGCCTGTGATTGAATTCCAGCTCCCCGATCCCCTCCGGCAGTAACCTTGGGCAAGTCGCTTAGTCTCACTGCCTCAGTTTCCTCCTGTGTAAAATGGGGCCAAGAGTAACACACCTCATGGGGCTGCTGTAAGGATAGCACCTGGAAATGAGATTACATTTGTAAAGAGGAGCTGCGGTATTTGGTCCATGGACAGTATTAAGTAAACGGAAGCCATTACGGCCGTTTTATTGGCACTAAGGATGGTGGACAGTGCCAGCCTATGTGACTCACCAGCTCACACATCCTAACAGTAATACCTACAGCGAAGGTTAAAGAAGTCCTGGTAGGTACCAGGTACCCGCTATACATTATCTCTAATCCTCAGAGCCATCCCCATACTGGGCACCATTTCCCCCATTTCAAGTACAGAAGACACAAGCTCTGGGAGATTAAGTGACTTGTCCAAGGTCATACAGACCATAAGTTGCTGGGCCAGGGTTTAGACTCCGGAACCTTCACACCACCCGTACCGCCCACCCGCCAGGTCTTAGGCGAGCTCAGCAACCCAAGTCCGCCAGACCTGGCTCTCCGGGGTCTTGGAGGCCAGTCCGGCTTGAGCAGGGAAGCCCCTTGCACGAGTGGACAGAGCTCAGGGCAGGAGTGAGTCAGGCCCACGATGAAACACAGAGGCACCTACTTGTCCGGTACTGGATGCCCAGCACTGCCACACAGGCCACCAGTCCTGCCGCCAGAAGCACCACCAGCACCACCAGCCGCTTCTCCACCTGGGTCCGCTCGGCCCAGCATCTCTGGCCAGTCCAGGGGCTGTGGAACTTCACCTGCAGGGGAGGAGGCAGGAGGGGTGGGGAGGACATGAGCCCGGGGCCCCCCCTCCCCAGGAGCAAGGGGCTCCTCCGAGGCAGGCCCAGGCCCCGGGGAGACATCAGGGCGGCCCTCCTGCCTCAGGGGTGGTCTGGTTCCCACGACTGGGTCCTAATCCAGGAAAGGAACCGCCACCCTGCTCGGCAGCTCAGATTTGCTCCTAAACTTCAGAGAGTCAAGTAGCTCAACCCAGCCGGGTTTGTGTTTTTTTGTGTCACCCGATATGGGCAGAAGGAAAAAAAAAACAGCTTTTCCCTGTTTTTCCAGTAAGGAGTTCAAAAAAGAACAGGATGTTTGGGCTTGCAGGCATCCAGTGAGTGTCCAGCTTGGCTCTCCTCGAAGGCCCAGCATCAATAGGCTGGGACAATACACCCCGAGGATGACACAGCCACAGCTCACACTCCCAGGAGCGTGGACGCCCTCAGTTCATTAACCCCCCACCACCCGTGAGGGCTATAATTAGTTCTGTGGTTTTTTTTTTACAAATGAGGATATGAAAGCCCAGAGAGAAGCCCCTGCTCTCATCACACGAATGGGAGGAGCTGGAACTGACTCCAAGTGCGTTGATTCTGGAGCCGCCAGCGGGTCAGAGATTTGAGTCTTGGGAAGGTGTCAGGGGAGATGCAGTGGAGAAACAGCTCCATCCCAGCAGGTCCCCAAAGGGAGGAAAACTGTCCCCAGCCTCGCAGTCTAGCTAAACAGGAAGGGAGGCACAATGAGAGGAAGTGGAGGGCGTGGCAGGGCCCTGGGGGCTGAGGAGGGACACAGCAGCCAATAGCACTCAGAGCCCTCAGCCTGGGCCAGCTCGGGCTCCCCTCGGTTCCAAGAGGTACTTTCTGCAAAAGCCGGGGCCCTTGAAGGGGTCCCCTGAAGGTGGGGCTTGGTTCAGTGACATGATGGCTGTGTGACAACAGCTGAGCACCAAGTCAGGGCCGTGTTGGAAATGAGAGGAAGACAGACTCCCTCGTTTTCAGGGGCTCACAGCCCAGCAGAGAGACAGATAAAGACATAGACTGGGGCGGGCAGGGGTTCAGTCAGGGAAGGCTTCCTGGAGGTGGGGGATGCCTGGGCTGGGTCTTGAAGAATAACTAGGAGCTGCCCAAGTGAATGGGAAAGAGAAGGGGGTGGTGGAAGGCCTAGATCCTAAGAGCACCTGTAAGCCGGTTTAAAGAACGTGGGCTCCTGCAGGCTGGAGCGGCAGGATTAGATTTGCCCTTTGGAAAGGCCAAAGTGGAGGGTGCGAGGCTTGGTGGCAGGGAGACCCACAGCCTGCCAGGGGGTGGGGAGGCAAAGGAGCCACCAGGGGAGAGGAGGAGACCCGGACCCTGACCTGCAAGTGCCCCACTACCAGCGGAGGTAGTGGCTGCCCCTGGGAGCCGAGTCACCCAAGAACCTCACACTGACACGTGGGGATCTAGAGCTGGTCACCTTGGGAAAGGAAGGGCACTGAGTGGCCTAAGGGTCATCATTGGGTAATTTCTGGTCAGGCAATGACTAGGAATTGCTGTACCAGAGAAAGGGAAACACTAGAACTTGTCATGAAAGGAAAACTGGGTTCCAAAACTAAGAAAAGGAACTTGTGGCCCAGTCATATTTTCCGCAGAGGGCCAGGAGGCTCAGAAATCGAAGCAGGTGCGTCAGGTCGGGGGAGGAGAGCCACCATCTAAAATTTCCGAACCTTTTTTCAAATGTGAGAAACAAGGATTCTGACCATGCTACTGCCACGACGTTAACCCTCTGGGCTGAGACAGAGAGCCTGAGATGACGCGAACAGCTCACAGCACTGGAAGGTTTACCAAGTGCCTCTTTCAAGGCATCCGTTTCCTCCACAGCGTGCCTGGGACTCAGAGGGCCCCCAGGGTGCGAAGCAGGCGCTGACAGCTGCTCGCAGTCTCCCTGCGGCCCTGCCCCTGGGCTCGGCTCTGAGTTCTGCCTCCTGCTCTAGGTCCCTCTGTGGGCTTCGCTCGTGGGGGAGGCGGTGACAGGCCAAGGCGGGGAGCCCTCTGCCTGGGGCTGGCTCTGGGAAGCTGGGGAGCACAGCCATGGGGCTGCGGGAAGCAGGAAAATCTCCCCGGGTGTGGACAGAGCAATACGGCCGTACTGGTCAGAGGAGGTACAAGGAGAGAAGAAATGAAAGGAACAGAGGGAAGGAGGAAAGGAAAAAAGAGTAATTATGGCAGCCAGTATCTGAGTGCTTTCCGTGTGCCTGGCATGGTGTTTGTTCTATTGTTGCTGGGTGGTGCTATTCTGTCTTCACAACATCCCTAAGAGTAGGTACTATATTAGGTCCAGAAGAAACACAGGAAGTGGCGGGGGCGGAGAAGGAGAGACCAGCGAGCAAGGCCACTCTGCCCAGAACCCACAGCCTCAGCCCGGTGGCTGTGCTGTCCCCCAGAAGCAAAGTCAAGCTGAGCCCCACTGTTGGATGGCAAGCAGACAGATGGTGTTCACGGCCAAATCTAATTAGAATTAAGTCGGAATTAAATTAGAAATTCATAGTTCCAGGCAGAAATGGCAAATGGAATTTGAAAATAGGGTTTTAACCTTTGTAATGGGCTTAACTTGACTTGTACAGCCTGGCTGAGGGCCTCCTGGTTTCTGGACAAGCCCCAGACCCATCTCTGAGGGCGGAAGGAACCCAGAGGCATCCCTCTGGGCAGGAGGAGTCACCTGGAGGCACCATGCCACAATCAAGAGACCTCTCCAGGAGAGGCTCCAATTACTGTGTGTGATGGACAGGGCTGGGCGTAAATTGGAGCTGCTGGCAAGTCCCTTCTCCTCGCTGAGCCCCTGTCGTCCTGCCCAGCCTCCTTCAGAGGACCCAGCGAGATAGGCCACAGCAAGGGGGGATGCAAAGGGCTTCTCACATTCCTTTTGGAAACAAGGGCATGTCAATCGCCAGTCTCCAGTGACTGGCAGGGTAGGAGGATTAGTGGCGGGCAGCCCATGCCACTTGAAGATGTGACCACTGGCCAGGGAGCAGAGATGACACTTGGAAGATGGAGTTGAGAATTACTGTGCGTGCTCAGCTCATTGGTGGGCTTAATTTCTCAGTTACTGCTGTGTGAGGCAGAGAGAATGAGACAGGAAGAGAAGGATGCCCGTGAAAGAGAGAGGTGGAGAGGGAGACAGGAGAGACAGATAGAGCCGGAGAAACAGGAGAGTAAGAGAGCCGAGCTGGTGCAGCCCGGGTCCCCAGGGTTCCCACAGGCCAGGGAACAAAGCCCTACCTAAGGAGGGATACATATTCCACTACGGAAGTCAGTGCTCGGCTCGCCGGGCTTAAGCACGAACGAGTTCTGCGGGCGGAGACGGGCCGCCACTGCCCGGGCCCAGGACACAAGCCAGCAGCAGGAGTGGGGAGGTGGGCAAAGCCTGGTTTTCACATAAAGCAGGGGGTAAGGAGGAAAGGCAGTGGCTGAACCACCGCCAGGTCCCCCAGCGACCTGGGCTTCATGGAGCAGAAAACAGAAGTCAGTCTGGCCAAGGGCTTGGCAGGGAGCCCACCCCGTGCTGCCCAAGAGCCTGGCCACCCTGAGGGCTGGCAGGGCGACCAGGCACCCTGCTGGAGTCAGCCTTTCAGAGCAGACAGACCATGACAGCTTGGCCCTGTGCGGCACTCTGCCTCCATGAGGGTGTTAGGTTGGGGGAGTTTCTTCTAGAAGCTTCCATGTGGCAGACTTCTAGTTGAGGCCACTGGGGCCAGTCCAGAGCAAAACTGTAAGTCCTCTGGTCCTCCCCATCTCTTCTCTGAGCCCCACCTGCCCCGTGCCCGACTCTTCCAGGGACTGATAACAGCTTAAAGCAGTACCTGTCGTAGGGGACAGAACTTGCACCTTAAAAGGAACCAAAGTCTAGTATTCAGAAGAAGCGCTTTCCCGTGCTCCTGGCTTCCCAGAAGGAACACCAGCTGCCAGTGGCACAAGAGAAAAGGTTGCCCTGGACTTTATCAACATTCCACGTGTGTCGCTGGCAGCCTCTGGGCCTCCGTCTCCTACCCTTAAAATGAGGAAGCTGGATAAGGTACCAGGTCTGACCACCTCAGATTCTAGAACAACTCTAAGGCCGTGAGTGTTAGTCTCTAGCAGGTGGATGAAAGGGCCTCCCGGTAAGCAGAGCGATCTTTTCAAAGTATTGAGTGGGACTATCCCTGAAATCATACTGAGACCTGAAAGCAACTCTCTTAGCTCTTTTGGTGCAAAATGGGGTTCATACTATTAGTCCATCTTGAAAGACAGCCCTGTGTGTGGCAGGGGGAGAGGGGGAGAGGGGGAGAGAGGGAGAGAGGGAGAGAGGGAGAGAGAGAGAGAGAGAGAGAGAGAGAGAGAGAGAGAGGGAACACCACCATTAAGAATTAAATATAAAAATAACAAAAGCTTTTTTCTTTAAAAATGAATTTTTAGAAGTAACTGGGTGAGTTTCAAAGGTTCTGGTAAATAGTCATGGACATCTGCTCCCCAGCTTAGGCTGCAGGGGTAACTTGAGCTTTTTCCTTTTAAGCCACTGAAATGGTGTGTGCTGGGTGTGGAGAGGCCGGGCAGCCAGTGTGAGCAGAGCACAGAGAAAAGCTGTTATATTCAGGGCATCACTGAGACATCACGCCTGGTGAGTTTTGATGATAATCCTGATAACAGCCAAATCCATTTTCTGTGCACTATACTAAAGGCTTTCACTTACGCTGTCTCATTTCAATCTTTGCAACAGCCCTAAGAGGCGGACTGAGTATTAACCCCACTTTGCACCAAAACAGCTAAGAGAGTTGCCTTCGGGTCTGAGCCCATGGCTGGCAAAGCTGCAGCTCGTGTTAGAGCGGCCTGGCTTTGAATGCCGCACCCAGTCCACAGGGACGAATTTGGGCGACTCACAATGAACGTGTGCCTAAAATATGAGATAAAGGGAAAGAAAAACCCTTTCAGGTGAGGTACAGGTAGAACTTGGCTCCAGCTAAATGCAACATTTTGACAGTGTATTCAGTAATAAAGGTGGCAAGTTTGGCTGAAAGATGGAAGCTTTCATTAGCTAGTATCAGTAGCAATAACTCTGGAGTTCCTAGAACTTCAAAATCTTGAAAAATCAAGTAGCTTATTTTTACTTTTTTTTTTTTGTACGTGCCCCTAGCGGGAACCAAACCCGGGACTCTCTGGTCCGCAGGCCGATGCTCCAACCGCTGAGCCAAACCAGCCAGGGCCTAAGTAGCTTATTTTTATAGCTGCCTGTCAAGATAGAAAGATTTGGAAAGACTGGGTCTATTTTATTATTATTTTTAATGTTTTTATTGATTTTTTTTTAGAGAGAGGAAGGGAGAGAGGGAGATAGAAACATCGATATGAGAGAGAAACATGGATCGGCTGCCTCCTGCACGCCCCCTACTGGGGACCAAGCCCACAGCCCGGGCATGTGCCCTGACTGGGAATCGAAGCAGGACCTCTCAGTCCCTATGGCAGACTTCTGGCTGAGGCCACTGGGGCCAGTCCAGAGCAAAACTGTAAGTCCTCTGGTCCTCCCCATCTCTTCTGTGAGCCCCACTGAGCCCCACTGGCCTGGCAGACTGGGTCCATTTTAAAAAGCCTAACATGGAGGGAGCAGTTGTTTCTAGCAACTAATTCATCCAAAAGGATAAAAGATAGTCAGCTACAGTGTTACCGTCATTGGGCCTATTGTCCAACTATAGTGATTAAATATTTTTTTATATATTGGTGCCATGAGGTATTATGAGTTCTTAAAATATATATATTTTTATTGATTTTTAGATAGAGAGAAAGGGAGAGGGAGAGAGAGAAATATCAATCAGCTGGCTCCCGCACGCCCCCTGGCAGGGATCGAGCCCACACCCCGGGCATGTGTCCTGACCAGGAATCAAACCCACAACCTTTCTGGGGAAGGGGATGATGCCCAACCAACTGAGCCACACCAGCAGGGTGAGGTATTATGATTTCTAATGGCAGCATGTTTTGGAGGTTTTTTAACAACACAGAAAAATGCTCATGAAGTGGCATTAAATGAGAAAGGCAGGGTGCTACATCATGTCCTTAGAGTCAACTCAGCTACGTTTAAAAATACATACATGCAAATGTGAAAAACTAGAAGTGACTATCTGTGAGCAGTGGGATTACTGTTTCTTTTTAAATCTTTTTTTTTTTTTTTTAATATACTGGACTCTTTTTTTTATTCACAAATGAGCATGTCAAGTTTGTACATTGGGAAAAAACCTCAATGATTAAAAACATAAAATAGAAAACTTTGCTTTCTGAGCGGAGGTGGATGAGTTTTCGCCTCTTAGAAGAACAAGCATTGGACTAATTCACATTTGCTCTGGGGAAGTTGTGGAGGCTTAAGGCGAGCCAGACTGGGTACCCAAAGAACGCCCCAAATCCTTGGGGCCACCTTTTCAGCTTTTCCCATGTAGAAAGTGAGCAATGTATCCAGCTTGGTGTAGGGGCACCAACACTGCACTCCAACCCACCTGATAGCTGTGACCACAGGATCTCCCTAATCCTTCTCAGACTCGGCTTTATCACGTGTAATATGGCCACAGGGGCCCTTACCTCATACGTCAAAAAAAAATCCACTTTCTCTAACTCCCATTTTACAGATGAGGAAGTTGTGCTTTAAAGGGATTAAGGGATTAAGCAGCTTGCCCAAGATCTTGAGTGGAGTCAGAATTCAAAGCTGGGTCCCCAGCTTCAGGGACTGAGCTGCCTTCATTCTGCCAGGCAGCCTCGGGGCAGTGCACGGACTCTGTGACCTGGAAAAGGCTATACCCATGTGGGCTGCTATTATGATGATAGCAACATGGCACATTATTTTGTTGTGAATTCCAAATGCTTTTGTGCTGATATATTTAGAACCTTCTGTGGAAGATGAGACTAAAAAGATTGCTGATTAGATTCTGTTTTGATTTGTTCAGGGAAAAGTGCCTGCCACAGAAATCTCATTTCCTGCTGGATTTAGCCTAAGTGTTCACAGGGAAGAGGTTCTAGACAGACTGGGTTGGATTTCTCTCCCCCAGATTTCTAGCTCTGTGACCTAAGGTGAGTTGTCTTCCCTTTCAGAGCCTCAGTTCCCTCACCTGTAAGTGGGAACAGTAACCCCTTTAGCTCATGGGATGGTCCTGAAGGTTAAGTAGGATAATGTAGGTAAGGGTGCCATATCCCACTTGGGATCATGAGTTTGGATCTCCCTGGACCTATTTAACTAGCCTGGAGGAGAGACTCACTCAATGCTATTTCCCTGTATTAGTATTCTATTTCAGCTTTGAAGAAGTGTGCGCGAGTAGGGTTCGGTCTGGCAGCCTAAGTGTCCACACACCTTAAGCTTGCCCTCCACAGGGGCTGTGGTTTGGTGTCAGTTCACTGGGAGGTCCCAAGACACTGCCCAATGTTGCCCTTCATCAGCCTGGCAGAGGTCCTCCTGGACTGAGATGCCCCAGCTCCTCTCTCTACACTAGTTCCTCAGGAGCCAGATCACAGAGCCCCCTTGGGTGTCCTTGATGTTTCCAACTCAATGCCACCTACCTGCCTGGGTAAAACCCCATTAAGGTCAGGACTGTTCCACTCAGCCCCGCAGGGAAAGAGCAGAAAGTAGCCCTGCTCACTGTTGTGCCACTTGGCAGGGAGGCGGTGGGCTTACTGGATTGTCACAGGGCAGACCCTGGGAGGGGAGGAATTGGCTGAAAAGTGGCAGGCAGAGGATGCCCCCCCCCCGAAATTCAGGTATTGGGAGGGGGGGAAGAATAGGGTAATGCCTACCAGATAGGGTGACCACCTGCCCAGTGTGCCTAGTACTGAGGGGTTCCAGGGACGCAGGGCTTTAGTGCTAAAACAGTTTCAGGCTCTGCCAGTATCGGGCTGTGTCACCCAGGGCAAGTCCCTCAGTGCTCTGGAACTGCCTCTTCTGTGAAAAGGGAATTGGACCAACTTGGCTCTAAAGGGGAAGGGAGAGTGTGTGCTTCAACGTCGTCACCTGGGCTATAGTCCCACGAGTGCAGTGGGGGGACCTGGGGAAAGGCACAGCTGTGGAGGGGAGGCTGGTGGACAAGCTCTGTGCCCTAGGGGCACTTTTGTCCCAGAAAGCCTTCTTCCCCACGGAGCCCAGTCTGTCTATAGCTAGGGGCTGGCACAGACCCCTCTGGGACTGGCAGGATGGGGGCGGAGGCGCGGGGCTGGTGGGGGGCGGGGAGCGCCAGTGCGCATGCACAGCACCCCCCCCCCCCGGGGGGGGGGTGCTCCCACAGAGGGCCGGGACTCCTACCTGCGGGTCGCGTGGATACACGTCGCCCTCTGACAGTGAGTCCACCAGTTCCTCTTCATCCTGCGTGGCCCGCTTGTAGGTCGACATCTGCAAGGCCAAGTGCAGCACAGACTCTCTCAGCGCCTCCATGGCTCTCGCACCCGAATGGGGGAAATGGGGAAGCGGCCCAGGCGTCGCTGCCAGCCCCACCACCACCGCCACCACCGCCGCTGCCACCTCCACCGCCGTCGCCTCCGCAGCGCCCCGCCCCAGCCCGGACACCGAGACCAGCCCACCGACCAGCCCGCCGCGGGGGAGGGGGTCCCGCCCCCCACCCCGTGCTTTGGCAACGCCGCCCTCACCCCCAGCGCCGCCAGCGCAGTGGCCAGCGCATCCCGGAGCCACCCGCTCGGCATGCTGCGCCCCGTGCGGCCGAGTCCCCACCATCGCCGCCGCGCGCCAGGCTGGTCTGGGCGGGCCAGGCCCGGCATCGCGCCACCTTCGCAGGCGGAGCCTGATCGGTGCACGGCTCAGGTTCCCTCCGGGCCCACCGGGAGACCCCCAGGGCCCCAGCGTCCCCGGCCCCGGGAGACCTCCCTCTCCCAGAGGCCAGGGCATGGCCAGCGCCTGCCCCGCCGGAAGGGGCCTCGCAGCTACCTCTCCTTGTAAGAAACCTGAAGTCCCCCTTCAGTAACCCCGGCGGCAGATGCGAGACCCAAGTGTGAGGACGGTGCCCCTACCTCGGATGAGAGGTTCCTCCCACCACCGGCCCTGAGGTGGGCAGGGGCTCTCCCCCGTCTCAGTAGAATAAAAAAGACGGTATCTCCCCCTTCCTCTAGCTCAAGGGTCTTTAAGCCAGAGTTCATGAATGATTTCAGAAAATTCCAGAGAACTCCCCTGACATAGAAAGAAAAAATGGTGTGTGTACATTTGGGCGGCTGGAGGGGAATCCAATGCTTACCTCCAAGCTCAAAGGTGTGACTTTCCCCCCAAAAGTAAGAACCTGGCTTCAGGCCTACTCAAAGCTCTGGAAGGTGACTCTTTCCTCTCAGGGGCCAGAGCCTCAAGCAGGTGCTCTTTTCCCCGCGCCTGAGGCCTCTCAGGGGCCCTGTGACCTAGCCTGGGAAACTGGGCTCTCTCAGATGTGGGGTGCTCAGGTAAAGACTCTGGACACCCAGTATTCTCCCTTGCACCCAAGATCCTAACTCAATAGTTTCCCAAAGCCGCCTCCGCTTCTAGTGAGACCTGGAGTCCCCTACATTTTTTCAGCTTTCCAAAAGCACTTCCGTTCATTTCCATATGTGATTCTTACAACACAAATGTGTGGAAGCCACAGGCTCAGAGAGGTGAGGTGACCTTCCAGGGTCACAGCCACAGTGACAGCTCTTGGCTTCCACTCCTGTCCTCTTAGAGTCCTCTCAGCAGCCAGAGTGAGTCTTTAAAAAGGAAATGCTAATCCTGTCACTCCCTTGATTAAAACTCTACAGGGACAGTCCCTTTATCAGTCACCCTTGGCCCCTGCCCACCCTGATCCTCACTTTGGTGCTGCTCCCCACCTCCCTCTCCTAAACTCTAACTGTGTGGCCCTCCCTCAGCTCTTCAGATTTCCAAGAATCTCCTCCCCTCCACCCAGACCTTTATCTATTTATTTATTTAATATGTTTTTATAGATTTTTTAGAGAGAGAAGAAGGGAGAGGGAGAGAAACGTTGATGCGATAAACCGATCCGCTGCCTCCTGCATGCCCCCTACTAGGGACTGAGCCCAAAGCCGGGGCATGTGCCCTGACTGGGAATCGAACCAGCAACCTGTCAGTGCACGGGACAATGCTCAACCACCGAGCCACACTGGCCAGGGCCACCCAGATCTTTATAGCAATGTTCCCTCTATCTTCAACATTCTTTCCTCATCTCTACTCCTCCCATGGTCAACTCCTGCTTCAGATCTCAACTTAAATGTCACCTCCTCAAATGTCCCGACTGCCCTAAGTAGGCCCTCAAATTCCGTATTAAAGCACCCATTATTTCTCTTTATTTTTGTTGTTAATCCTCACCCGAGGATATTTTTGCATTGCTTTTTAGAGAGAGTAGAAGGGAGGGAGAGGGAGAGAAAGAAACATCGATGTGAGAGATACATCGATTAGTTGCCTCCCGCACACACCCCGACCTGGATCAGGGATTGAACCTACCACCCAGGCACGTATCCTTGACTGGGAATCAAACCCTTGACCCATGCATGGTCTGTGGCTGATGCTCTAACCGCTGAATCATACCAGCCAGGGCTCCCTTTATAGTAGTTATTACAGTCTGTTACTATTACTTTTTTGGTTTTTACATTTATCTCCCTCCCCCTGAGAGCTTTATCAGGGCTGGGACCTTGTCTGGCACAGGGAATCCCCATCACCTGACATAATGTAGGTATGCAATATAGTGGAGGGGAAGTGACAAGTGTCCTGGGCAGTGCCTTTAAACCCGTGTGCATCTAACTTTGCAATGCCCAAGGACAAAGGAAACCCAGGTAAGGGGCACAAGGGCAGGGCAGGCAGAGTACTATGGCAAGAATTTTAACTCTGGAGTCTCCTGCCTCACTCTCACTGGGTGAAGGAATTCCCATTGCCCACCCAAGAGAAAGGGCTCCCAGGCGTCTTCACTTTATGCTGGGTTACAGCTGAGCTCTTTCTGAAATAGGATCCTTGGTTACACTAAGTAACAGGTGTCAACCACCCAAGGAAAAGACCCTTGACAAAGAAGTTCAGTTCACCAAGCATCTCCTCATCCTGGCCCAGCAGGTTCTATTTCCTGGACACCCAGGGGTGTGAGGTATTTGTCAGTTCTTTTACACCCATCATCCCATTTAAGCCTCTCACCCTACCCTCTGAAGCAGGTATTACTGGCCCCTTTCACAGACACTAAAACTGAGGCTCAGGGAAATAACTTGCCCAGGTGCGGGGAGCAATGGCTCCCCCTTCATCTCATTCCCTTCTGGGAAGCTCCCCTGACTACCCTCCCCTGACCCCAGGCGTCTGGTCCCCTGCTCCGTGTTCCTCCCACATGGCCCCCCACCCCATGCTTCCTTCCATGGAAGCACACAGCACTTTAGACTCTAGACGGGAGAACCTTGAAGGCAGGTATTGAATCTCGTAAGGCTGGAAGTTGATCCAGAGGGGCCGAGGCCAGACCACCCCTGCCCTCCACCCACTGTGGCCTGTCTGCAGACTGATGAGGGGAGCTCACATACCTGTCTCAGATGAGGAGGAAAGTTCACACACCTTCCAAGCAGAAATCCGCACAGATGGAGAGCTGTTTATTTTTCAACACACAAAAGATGAGGCCCTTCCTGAAATGCCTGCCTGGGGCCCTGCAGTGAAACCGAACCCACCTCAGGCGTGGGAATGGCTTAGCGGGCTGTGTCTGGGGGCAGCTCCGCGGGCCCCAGAAGGTGAGTGACATTCCAGCAACAATGGCAGCCCTATCTCTGTGCCCGCCCACAGCTGCCCACAGCCAGGCAGGGCCTTCCATTCACTGTCTGGGATCCCCACACCCACCTAGAGCCTCAGCCTCGGCCTCGGCAGGTATCACTTCCATTTTACAAGAGAAGTGGAGGAGGGTGAAGGGGGAGTCCCAACACCTACTATGTGCCACTTGACAAAATCTCTCCTGACCCCACCTTGTGAAGTGGGAATCAGCACCTACACTTTAGAGATGAGAAGCCTGAGAATTAGGGAGGAGGCAGGACTTGGCCCCTTCACCTACCCACCCAAGTCTCTGGCTAGACAGCGAGGGAGCCAGGATGTGACTGACTCCTTGCACACTGACTTCATGATTCTGCCATCAGAGAACCCCAGCCACACAGCTAGCAAATGGCAGAGCTGGGCACAGAACCTGGGTCCTGACTCCTGGTCCCATGCTCACAGAGGAAGGGGGAGATACTTTCTCAGCGAGGACCTTGTGGAGTCCGGGCGCACCGACTGGCAGGGCAGCCAGCACCTGAGCTCCCTAATTGCCTCATTGTGGCTGTGGGTGCCACGCCTGGCCGCAAGCTTCAGGAAAAGGGGGAACAACCTCTGCTTTGTGGACAGCCTGTGCCTTGATCTGCTGGTTCCTGTCCCGCCCCACCCCACAGAGCCCAGGCAGTAATCTGGGCCGGGTGTTCACGAGAAGGGCTTGGTGGAGACCAAGGATGGAGGCATCACAGCTGCACAGAGAAGGTGATGAAAGTCAGATGAGGGTGTGATCATGCCAGCTCTGGAAACCCCACCCTGTGGAAATCAAAGGCTTCGGGTGAACAGAAATGAGAAGTTATAAATGCTCAGTAACTCTGACGACAAAGGCCTGATGGCTCTTGTGGTTGGTTTGCCCAAGGCAGGGGATTGTCAAAGAATTTCGGAGCATGTCAGAGGCAGGAAAGAGCAGCTCCGGAGTGAAATTCACAGGCCTAGGACTCCTTGGCCACACCCTCCAATCTGTTTTCATGGTGGATTTCTAAGTCTTAGCTCCTTAGGGATACAGCCCTCTGTGGCAGAGGGCCCTGCCAATTCCTGCCTCTCTAGTGCCAGTCACTATCTGAGATTTGTTAAATCCTTATATGTCATCTAATACACACTCATGTTATATGTTAGTTAAATACTTGCATTTAATAGACACATAGTATAGTATATGAAAGCTCTAGATCCAAACCTCAGTTCAGATACCCACTCTGCTACTTCCCAGCTGTGTGACCTTGGGCAAGTGACTCAGCCTCTCTGTGCCTCAGCTGTCTCATCTGTAAAACAGGGATGATAATAACAGTACCTCCTTCGCAGGACTGTTGTGATACTTAAATGAGTTAATATAGATAAAGTGCTTAGAACAGTACTGGGCACACAGCAAGTGACCACTAAGTATTAGCAGTTATTATTTGTATAACTGTCTTGTAAAACACAGGCTCAGTTGATCCCCACATTCTAAAGAACAAAATCTAAACTCCTTAGCTTGGCATTCAAGGACTCCCCCATCTGGCCCAAACCTGCCTCTCTAGGCTTACCCTCCACATGCCCTTCAGGTGTGTGGCTATCACTCTGACCCCAGATCTATCTCTGTGGGTGCTGAGGGCTCAACAGGAGTTCACTGAGTCCTTGATGCTTGCCAGGCCCTGTGCTGCCAGCTGAGGGGTAGCCCTGCATAGGACTCAGTCCCTACCTTCAAGGGACCTGCACCTAATATCCCCTCTCTCAAGACTGAATCCTCCAACTCAACTACTGCTTTCCATCTCTGGCCTCCTCATCCCTGAAGCCCTCTCCTCCCCAGTCTGAAGGAATGATGCCCCGCCTGCTGGTGGGCCCCTGGCATAGCACCTGCACTACATTCAGGTCTTCATCCCTGGCATAGAAAGTGACCCGGGGGGTAGGCAACAATCATCTTATTACCCTCTGTCCCTAGGCCCAGCACAGAACCGGATGCACAGATAACTGGCTAATTTGTATCCTAGGTTTTCACTAGGACATAGGCATCTGTAACTTCCACAAAGAAATAGAATTTAGTTGATTGATGACAAGTAAGATTCAATAGGACAACTATGGCCAAGGGGCAAGATAGTAAAAATATGGCCACCACTCCTGTAGATGACACCACATGACATCTATTACTACTATTACATTACCCATTACATTGCTCAGTGTCTTTTACGTGTGAAATTTCCATGTGATTAATTTCTTTTTAAATGTACCACAAAGTTCCTAAAACAGTGAACTGCTTCTTTGCTTTCTGACAACAGGAATCATAGGAATCAGCCCATATCCCTTTTTTTCTTGGCTGCCAGGAAGCTCATACCAAATCAGAAACTCACCTATGGGCATTTTCCTGGTCTTTATGTTCAGCTTTTTCCTTGTCTACGTTTTCCACTATATTTTCTCTGATACTATTTTCCATTCTCCTGAATCATTTTACTGAATGTGTTTTAGTCATCACCTATCATGAATAAAGTGAATTAGAAACAACCGGTATCAGGAACACCCCTTCCTTGATTGATTGTCCTGGGAATGCAGCTTCAAGGTATTTATTCAACACTGGGAGACTGAGGCAGTAAAGACAGACCCAGGCTTGACCCCAGGTTCCCTGGCTCATGTGACCATGTCATTTCCCCTTTCAGGCCTCAGTTTCCTCATCTGTAAAAAGGGCTGTTGCGAAGAGTTAATGAGCTGAAACATGAACTTCCTGGCATGTAACATCCTTCCCCAAGTGAACTGGTACCTGACAGACACCGTGTAGCACCCCCCTCATACCTGCTTTTCTTTATTTTCCTTCGCTACTTCTCCATTTGCTTTTGCCCTCGTCCACATTTTCTGATCTTGGCCTTAGTTCAGCCAACATGTGACATTAATCCGGCCCTGCTGCAGTACTCAGGGCAGAAATACCCGACCTCCCGGGTGATTGAGGTGAACGCCAACAGTGACATGTCCAGCGACTTACCAAGAGCAGGTATGCACTCGTGATACGTCGTGACGTGCAGGGCACTTTACGTTCCTTCTAAAAACATTATTACCCCAGTCTACCCATGAGAAAACCATCAGACAAACCCCAACTGAGGAACACTCTACAAAATGCCTGCCTAGAACATCTCGAAACTGTCAGGTCATCAAAAACTGTCTGAGAAACTGTCACAAGAGGAGCTTAAGAAGACGTGATGACTACGTATAATGGGGTGTCCCGGATGGGATCCTAGAGCTTCCAGAAAGGACATTAGTGAAAACTAATAATTACAGACTTCAGTTTGTACTAATGTATCAATATCAGTTCATTCACTGTGGGAAATGTACCATATCGTACAGGGTGGGGCAAAAGTAGGTTTACAGTTGTGAGTTTGTGAAAGTTTATGCTTGTATTGTTATTTATTAATTATTGTATTATTTCCCATACGAACAGCTGTAAACGACTTTTACCCCACCCTGCATACGATGTTAGTAACAGGGGAAACGGTGTGGAGTATAAGGGAACTCTCTGTACTACCTTTCCAATAATGCTAAAGACTCAAAACTGTTCTGAAATCAAATGTTTATTAAAAAAACAAAAACAGCCCTGGCTGGTTTGGCTTAGCGGTTAGAGCGTCGGCCTGCGGTCCAGAGAGACCCGGGTTCGGTTCCCGCTAAGGGCATGTACTTCGGTTGCAGTTTGTCCCCAGACCTGGTTGGTCGTGCGGGTGGCAGCTACTCGATGTGTCCCTTTCACGTTGATGTTTCTCTCTCTCTCTCTCCCTCCCACTCTATCTGAACAAAAAATGAAAAAATGTCCTCGGGTGAGGATAAAACACACACAAAAAAAACAACAAACTGGCTGGCCCCTAAAACAGAAAACAGTCACTGGCCCCAACACAAGCCCAGCACTGCCCATTCCACAAGGATCTTTTACACCCTATCTTACTTGTGTCTCATGAGCACCCTGTGGAATAAGCCCTGGGATCCCCATTTTACAGATGCAGAGACTGAAGCCAGAGAAAGGGGGCAGTGTGCCAGTTAGAGTGGTGCCCAGCCCCAGATCTTCCTCTTTTCTTGCACCACCTGGGGGCCTGGCTCTCTAGAACAACCTCCTTTGGAGACAACAGGCTGCCCCATTCGAAATGTGGGAAATTGGGAGGGATATGTTGGGAATGGGGGATGGAGACTCCACTTTGTGCCACCAAGGGGTCAGATGGAGCTGGAGGCCTGAGCATGGAAAGGGGGAAGGTGGGCAGGAGTTATGGGGAGGGGAGGCCTGAAGGTGAGACTCAGGGAGAGGCTGGAAGGCCAAGGGCACAGAGCATACATGGGAGGTCAAGGCTGCTAACCGACTCCTGGGAGAAGGCGGCAGCCCTGCCAGCCAATGAGTCAATCACTATGGTCTGGACCAGAGTCCCAGGCTGGGCTCCCCCTAATGCCCAGGCAGTGGGAGACACGTCCACACATGCAGAGAACTGGAAAACACTCAGCCACTTGGCCAGGTGTTGACTCACCTGCCTGGGGGGCCCCGGAAGGCACTGAAAGCCTTACCTAGTTCTGCCAACCGACAGCCTCAGGGCCTGCTGAGGCCATCCCACACCCAAGCCCCAAACCTGGCCAGCAACTCTTCCTTACTCCCTGACACAGGCCACTTATCACACCAATGACCATCCAGCCCCATGCACAGCCCCTACCATGCCTCTCTCCACCGCACCCGTCCGACAGCCTCCATCTGTCATCTCTGCCCTCTGTCCAGGCCCACTGACTCTGCCCCCTTCTCCCAAAGCCTTCCCTGATTAGCCCCCGTCCCCCCTTGATCTCCATGTATCACTTCCCCCAGTCCCTCATCTCCAGGCTGGCTCCAAGCAGAACCTTCTAAACTGACATGACCCAGTCAGTCTCCTTCACATGCTGGCTCCCTGGAACTGGCAGAAGAAAGCATGAGCCTTGGCCTGGCTCCCACCCCTCCTCCCACCCCCCAGGACCTGGCTCCTGGCTCCTCTCCAGCCGCTCTCACCACTTCTCCCTCACATGTTCGAATCTCAGTGAAATATGAGTGCGCTTCCTGCTCCAGGCCTTTGCGGATCTACTGCCCTCTGCCTGTGAGGCCTTTCTTCTCGGCCCTCCCCGGCTAACTCTTCAACGCAGATGCACCTTCCTCCAGGAAGCCTTCTCGGACTTCACTGCGACCCTTCCTCCTTGCTCTCCAGCAGCACCCTGCATGGCCTTCTAGCAGCTCGGCCCAGAAGACCGTGCAACTGTGTGACCTGGACAAAGTCAGTCCACTTCCTTTCTGTGCTTTGGCTTTCTCGTTTATCAAATGAAGATGATAATGGTACCTACTCCTCAGGGCCTGTATACATATCAAGTAAAATAAGACGCACAAAGTCCTCAGCCTCATAGAGAAGCAGCACCGAGTCAATGTCAGCATGTGTGTTTGGGGGGGGGTTCAGAAAGGGCTGGCTCTTCCAGTCATGTTGAGAATGATGGAAGACGGGAAGGGAAGGAAGATGTAGGAGGACCTATGGCTTGCCAGGTGCTGGGTCTGGTACTGCTGGCACATATCATCGCTGCGTACTGTAAAACAACTGAATTTCTGGGAGGGTTAGTAACTTGCCCAAAGTCACATATCTGGTAAATAACAAAGCCTGGGTGGAAACCCAGCCGTATCTATTCCCAAAGCTTGTGGTTTTGCCATTACAATGACCTGCTCCATCCTTACCACTCAGGTATCACCTCTGGCCGGTTAAAGGGGCCGAGTTGTCCACTCTGATCTCTGAGCACCAAGTTCGAGACAGACCAGAAACCTGCAGTGGGCCCTACGCCGTGTAGGACGACCAGGCTGAGGAGATCAAGTGTGCCAAACAATTTGCTGGTCCAATCACATAAAACCCAGGACAAAGTTAATCTGTCTCACTTAATGATATTTATGACGACGATGATGACAGAGCTGCCAGTAATTAGGCTCGACCAGGGAGCAGCTCGTGGAAGTGACTGTAATTAGTATTTGTGTTGCACAGGGGCAGCTGAGGGCTGGGAAGAGGGAGGAAGCAGGCAGGGCAGGTAGAGGGCTCCTGGGATCCAGGAACTGAGGGTGGCCAGGGCCCTCACAGTGTGTGCCAGGCCCCGTGCCAACCAACTCATGTGGACGATCTGCTTAACTTCCATAACCCTGTGATGTGGGCCCTATTATCCCCTTTCTAAGATGAGAAAGCAGACTCAGTGACGTCCATTCACTTGTCCAAGGTCACACAGCCAATGAAGAACAGAGCCAAGATTCACACAGGCTTGCCCATGTCCCCCTCAGGTCCAGGGGATGTCCTGGACAGAGGGGGGTAATTGGGGCTTGGGCTGGAAGGCAGGAGATCTATATTCTGGTCCCAGTTCCGACACTACCTTACCGTAGGCCTCAGCAAGTGACTTCCCCTCTCCAGAACACAAAGAGAAGGTGTGGCTGTCAGACTGGGAGTGGCTAAGAGTGTGGACTTGGGAGCTAGGGTCCTTGGATTCTAATCTTTGGGCAAGCTACTTCACCCTCTGAGCCTCAGTGTCCTCATCTGTACAATGGAGATGACAAGTGTTGCCTTCATAGGGTTGTGAGAGTTAAATAAGTTTAAGAACTTAAAACAATGCCTGAACATTATTATCATTTATGGGGAAAATATGGGCTTTGGAGTCAGTTTTTCCATCTGTAAAATGGGAAGGCAGTTGCTGGATTAGATGGGTTGAAAGCATATACATTGTAATCCCATAGAGGCCTTTATTTTAAAAATTTATCATGGCAACCCAAATACAAAGAGATGTAAGTGGGCCCTGGCCGATGTGGCTCAGCAGTTAGAACTTTGGCCTGATGACTGAAGGGTCGCGGGTTCAATTCCTGATCAAGGGCATGTACCCGGGTTGCAGGTTTGATCCCTTGGCCCTAGTTGGGGCTCGTGCAGGAGGCAACCAATTGATGTATCTCTTTCACATCCATGTTTCTTTCTTTTCCTTTCTCTCTCTCTCCCTCCCTCCCTTCCTCCTACTCTATCTAAAAATCAGTGGAAAAATATCCTTGGGTAAATATTAACAAAGAGAGAGAGAGAGAGAGAGAGAGAGAGAGAGAGAGAGAGAGAGAGAGAAATATAAGTGGGGCTGCCACTTACCTATTCAATGACCCCATACCCTACCCAAAACTGCCTTCCTGAGGTTCCAAGGAACGGAGTCTGAAAATCACACATCTACATTCCTCTCAAATAACGAATGTCTCTAAAGCTCTGAGATGGAAGGTGCACTGGATGCAAGAACCGGGTGCCGGAGCTGGCGGAGACTGTGCTCACCCAGCAGAGGTGGGCACACGGAGGCTCGGGAGAGGCTGGGCCACGGGGGTGGAGTTCACTGGGGCCTGCTGGCTGCCACCATTCCAGCTACATAACTATCTCCCCTAGAGGCAGCTGACAAGCAGAAGGAAGAACAGTGGACTTGGAGTCAGGTGATGGACCCACCTCCCAGCCCAGCCCCATGGCCTTGGGCTGCTCACGTCACCTCTCTGGGCCTCACTGTCCTCAGCTCTAAGATGGGGATGTTAACACCATTCTCATCTGGTGACATCAGGACAAAACTGAGTCACATGCATGTACAAGCTTCGCAACTGCCCCAAATTAATATTTTCACATATTCTAGTAGATTATTTTCCCTTCCTAAGAGCACAGAGTTTACAGCCAGGGTATGGGAGTTCAAGTCTCAACTCCGCCGCGCACTGGCTGAGTGCCCAGGGTTCGGCTATCGAACCTGTTCCCTCCTGAGCACAGGGACGGCAGGAAGGGTGTCTCGCACACAGTAAGTGCTTAATAAGTGTTGGCTGCTCTGGGATTTGGGGGAACAATAACTAAAGGCAAACTTGCCCCCCAGTGCCCTTGTCCAGTGCAGACACAGCCGAAGAGGGGTGAGTGCTCCCCGTGACCCTCTACAGCACGCAGGTTCAAAGGCAGTAGTTGGATTTTGTTGGTTCCGTGCTGGAGTGTGGCCCGAGCTTTCCTGGGCTGCACTGGGGACATGTCTGTCCTGTCCTTAAAAGACCAATTCAGTTCAATAGCTGTGTCCTGGAGGTTGTGTGATTCCTGTTTTCCGAGCACCTATCATAGGCCAGGCCTTCACCATAGCCCTCCCTGCATGACAGGTAGCACTGTCCCCATTTGCCAGATGAGGAAACTGAGGCTCAGAGAGGTGATGTGACCACCCCAAGGCCAGGGTGCCCCTTCATAATGCTCAGGACCTGAAGCCAGGCCCGGAGGGCTTCCCTGGTGCGGAGGCTGGGTGCCAGCCCACGTTCCTTGGTGTTCTCGGGGTAGGTGGCATCCTCAGAGTGAGGAGACCCAACTGGTATTAGGCCTTACTCAGGAAACAACCTTGACCCGAGGGGAACCAGCAGCCCGAGTGGCTGTGTCCCCCGAAGCCCAGCCCCATGCTACCTCCTCCAGGAGGTCCTCCTTGACTAGTCCTGCCACCTCCTCGCTTCTCTGGCCCACGGTCCACAGCCCCTTGCTACAGAACACTACATACATCACTCATTTAATCCCGCCAACAGCTTTCTGGTGGTGATCTCTACTTTTCTGAGCCTCAGCTTCCTCACTGGTAAAACGGGTGATAATAAGGGTACACATTTCAAAAGTGGGTGTGAAGATCAAATTGGGGGGGAAAACCCCAATAATAATGGCAAACACTTCCTAGAGGAGCGTGGCTAGGTGACCCAGATCGGATAAGGGGGGTCTGGCCTCTCCCTGCCCAGCTCCAGAGCAGTGACCACAATTCCCGGTCCTGGGGGATGTGGCCAAATGGAGCAGCAAGAGCACTGGCGTGGGAGCCAGGAGTCCAGGTTTGGGTCCGGGCGGTGCCCTCTCTGGGCCTGTCTCCTCTCCTGCTCCCACCCCCAAGGAGGGAGGGGATGATGGAAAGGCAGTCTTGTTTTGCCAGGTGATCCTTATCTTCTCCTTCCCAAGCTTTCCCAAGTGATAGGCTTGTCTGGACCAAACACTATGGGGTGGGGATGCCCCAGCCGCCAGCTCCCCTGGCAGCAGCAGCCTGGCCTGGCCCTGGGCCCTGCTGGCTGATTCTTCCCCTCTCCCCTGCCACCCTCCTGGGCCTGGGCTCTCCCCTGCCAGGTTCCTGCTACTTCTGCCCCCACTTGCCCAGTGCTCCCTGACCCTCATCAAGCATCAGCCAGGCTCCCACCCTCCCTACCCCACCCCTGGCTGCTTTCCCTGCACTTCCTAAAACTGAGCTCTGTGACTGACAGCCAAAGTGCCTGGACTTGAAAATCCCGTGCCAGGGCAGTTCCAGCGGGCAGGCCGAGGCTCTCGTTGCTCGTTCAGCTTCGTAGCACACTTGGTAGCTGGCAAAGCTGCACCCCACACAGCATAACCATCCCCGGCAGCCCTGCTCCCTCACCCCACGGGGACTATGTGCAGTGGTTAGGAGCACGGACTCCGGAACCAGACGGTCAGGGTTCAAATCCCAGCCAAGTACTTACTCTATAACCTTGGGCAAGTCACTTAATCCCTCTCTATGGCTCAGCTTACTCATCTGTAAAATGGATTATTAACAAATTGTTAGGAGGATTAGATGACTTAATAACATCGAGCACTTAGGCTGGGACCTGAAACAAAGGACCCACTCAACAAATATCAGCTATGACGATTACCGACACGGATCAGCCCTGGCAGAACGCACACACTGGCAGCCACAGGTCCCGGATGGGGGTGAGCCGGCCTGTGGGGCTGTAAAAGGTGTTGGGATGCCGGCCTTTAGATTTGAAGCCAAAATTAGTATTTTCAGCTTTAAAAAAAAAAAAAAGAGACTTGGCAATACTGGGCCCTCATTCTCAAGCGGCAACAGCCAGCTGGAGCTGAGGAGTGGCTGTCCCCTCTGGACGGGCCACGTGTCCCCAGAGCACACAGCCACCCCCCATCTCCTTCTTGTCTCCTCACTGTGGCCCCGGGTCAGCTGCCGCTTTTCATCATGCTGGTGCTCTGCTTCTCATCAGAAAGAGAAAAGAAATCTTCTTGTGCCCTTGTCTGGTGGAAGAATGATTTACGTGAGCTTAAAAACAGGCAACACTCCTGTGGTGACAGACGTCAGAGCAGCAATTGCCTCTGAGGACGGGAGTTACTGGAAAGGGGCCTGAGGGAACTTTTTAGGGGCATGGAAATGTCCTCTGTCCTGATGTGGTGACAGTGTGTCTACGTTTGTCTGTCGAAACTCACTGAACTGTTTGCTTCTGGCCCGTGCATTTTATTCTGGTAAGTGGCACCTCAATAAGAAAAAAAGTAGAAAAGTGAAAAATAGGTCAGGAGGGGCTCATGTTTCAAAATAAGCAGCAGCTGACTCCTGTGGGTGTGAAGAAAATGCCTGTGAGTTGAATACACTGACAATTGTGAAAGAAGACACAACCGCAGGGGCCCCTGGGAAATCGGCCCCGTTCCCCTGCTCACTCACGACTGAGTTCGAGACCTACAGTCTAAGGCCACGAGTGACTGATTTTCAAAGAGCTGCACAGATCCACGATCCACAGTGGCCATCAGCCACATGTGACTATTAAAATGAAAATGAATCAAAATCACAAGCTAAATTCCTCATTTGCACCAGCCACACTTCAAGGGCTCAAGAGCCCCGCATGGTTAACGGGCAGCACAGAGACCATGTCCATGTCCACAGAAAGGTCTACTAGACGGCGCTGTGCAACGCAGCTGGGCTACCTTCTGGGTGTGCCGGGGCAGGCACCGTGATCACGGCTGGGCAGCGCCTGACACAGAGTAGGTGCTCAGGAAACACGAGCTGAGTGAATGAACCGAGGTACAAGAAGCGAACCATAAAACCTGGGTTTGAATCCAACTCTGGCCCACGCCAGTTGTGGGGCCTCCAGCAAATCTTCCCTGAGCTGAGTCTCTCCCTCCCTTTCAGGACTGGGCACAGAAACCAATGTTCTCAGGAGTGCTCAGAGCCCCAGGGGCCAGGAGAGGCCTGCGGGGGGCCAAGGTGCCAGCAGTCCTACCTGAATGCTAAGACAGGAGGGAGGCATGGCGGAGGTGGGAGAGGTAGCTGGGGGCATTTCTGTTTGTGAGAGTAGCTTTTGAAAATGGGGGACAAGCCCTGGCTGGTTTGGCTCAGTGGTTATAGTGTCGGCCTGCGGACCGAAAGGTCACAGGTTCGATTCCCAGTCAAGGGCACGTACCTGGGTTGCAGGTTCGATCCCCGCTCCGGTCAGGGTCATGTGGGAGGCAGTCGATCTGTGTGTCTGTCTCACACTGATGTTTGTTTGTTTGTTTCTTTCTCTCTCCCTCACTCTCTCTCTCTCCCCCTCCTTCCCTCCCTCCTTCCCTTCCACTCTTATCTAAAAATCAATGGAAAAATATCCTTGGGTGAGGATTAACAAACAAAAAGGAAACAAACAAACAAAAAGGAAAGAAAATGAGGGGCAGGAGCAGTCGGTGGTAAGATAAAGCAGGCTGGGCCCAACTCTGCGGGTTCAGGAGGGAGGGCTGCTGAGCACTGGGAAAAATCTACGTTAGCCCCCATGCCTGGCTGCTGGGATCTGAGCTGGGCAGCTGCAGCAGACACCCACAGACACTGCTGTGGTCAGAGTGGCCGGGACACGGAGCCACCTCGATCCCCGAAGAGACACCCCCATCCTGCAGGGCATGAACCCCCATCAGGACAGGCCAGCCTGGGACCCACCGTGAGGGCTGCTGGGAGCCCAGAAGGCTGGCTGGGTCCTGAGAAAGGAGCTGGCCCAGGTCTGTCTTCCCAGCAGCCATCCTCCATACCCAGCCATATGGAGCCTATTTGAAGCCAAGAATGTCATTGCTCATCTGTCCGTTCATTCATTCAAAAAATATTTATTAGGCAACTACTGTGTGCCAGGAAATGAGTTCCATGCCCAATATATTATACATCACTGAATAAGACAAAATCCCTGCTCTCAGGAGCTTGAATTTTTTTAAAATATGTTTTTATTGATTTTTTTTTTAGAGAGAGGAAGGGAAAGAGAGATAGAAATATCGATGTGAGAAAGAAACATTGATCAGCTGCCTCCTGCACGCCCTCTACTGGGGATCGATCCTGCAATCCAGGCATGTGCCCTGACCGGGAATCAAACTGGGACCTCTCAGTCCATAGGATGATGCTCAATCCACTGAGCCACACCGGCCAGCCTAGGAGCTTGAATTTTAATAGGAGAGACAGACAGTAAACAATGTTGCTAATAATAATAATAATGATAATAATAATAGCATTCAACATTTATTGATTGCTTACTGTATGTTGAGCACTGTACTAAGTGCTTTTTAATGCATTTCTCAATTAATCCTTATAAAAATAATAATATGTATTATTATTGATCCTATTTTATAGGTGAGGAAACTGAGGCAGAGAGATTATGGCCAAGATCATCCAGCTCTAAGTGGTAGAGTTTGGGACTTGAACTCGGCCACTTTGACTCTGGAGTCTGTGTTATAAGAAAGTACAGCAGGGCAGGGTAGAGACTGCCTGGGGAGGAGTTCAGGAAGGCCTCTGTGAGCAGGTGACATGTAAAGTGAAACCAGAATGGCGAGTGTCAGCCAACAAGGGCAGCACAGGCAGCGGGAACAGCAAGAGCAAAGCCCCGGAGGTGGGACATAGGGTTCAGGGAGCAGGAAGAAGGGCAGTGTGGTTGGGAATGAGACAAGGGACCCCTACCTCATCCCAGTCTAAAGATGAACTGACACCAAGAGACAGGAAGCCCCCTGAGTAAGCTGACCCAGGGGCCCGGCCAGGACCAGCAGCCAGGCCTCTAGACTCTCTGCTCAGTGCTCCTTCCAAAGCTTGGCATGCTTGTGCTCGAATGCTAAGGGCTCAGTGGTGAGGACGGAGCCAATTTGGGCTTAGAATGACTGAGGGCAGCTGATGGTCCTCAAAAACCCTCATTACAGTCAGCGGTGAGGATGTCAGGAGCACGAGGGCACCAGGAGACCTTTTCTTGCACCCAGGGCCCATTCCGTCAATGACCCACCAGGTGTGGGTCTCTGTACCAGAGATGAGAACAGCCAAGGGCTGGAAATGGAAGCTCTGCCTTGCCAGCCAGAGAACACACCTGCTGCCGTGGCTGTGCCCATGTGGGGGGCTGCCACTCCTGGGCACTGGGCTCCAGACAGGAACTGGGAAGGGACAGATAAGCCTTTGTGGAAGGCAGCCTGGCAAGCCCAGTGGAGAGGCCCCGGCCCAAGCTGAGCCTGAGCCCCCTTGAGCATCCTTGTGGGGCAGAGATCTGGGGCAGGGGAGAAGAGAAGAGAAAAGCCTGGCTGAGTGTTCTCCTAACAGCCCAATGGGTCACATCCCTTCTGGGTCCCCCCAGAGGGTCCAGACGGGGGTCACCTCTAGGACCCTGCCTGCCCCCCTCCTGCTTGGAACCAGAATCCAGCTCCTCCCAGCCTGGTGGGAACTGTCCCCTAGAGCACGCCTGCCCTTCTCGACCTCTGGGCCTTTGATTGCGCTGTTTCCTCCCCGGAGAGCCTTGCCACCTGCTCTGTTCTCCAGCGGCTAACAGTTTGAGGCTCAGCCCAAAGTGTTTCTTTTGCCCCCGGCTGAAGTAGCTCCTTCTTCAGCTTTAGTTTCACAAGCGATGACTGAGGCTCTTAACACCGGCCGGTTTCCTCTCTCACACGTCCTGCCAGGGCTCCGACACAAGCCCCTGCCACAGAGGCCACTTGTGTAGGACTCCTAGGGGCTGCTGGGGTCTTCCCTCGGAGGGATGGAAAAGCACTCTCTCACTGGGGAAAATCCCTTCTGTGGCATTGGGGGTGAGAAGAGGAAAGGTGTCTTGTGGGAAGGGCCAGGAGACCTGAGGGAGCTCTGGAGTGTGTTCCAGAAATCCTTCAGATCAGGGACGAGGTCGAAGAGGCAGGGGTGAGGCTGTCCAGAGCCTGGGACTTAGATGTAGGAAATCTGGCTGTGTGACCTTTGGAAAGTGACTTACCCTTGCTGATCTTCAAACTCCTCACTTGTAAATCAGGGTTGATAATCCTCTATGTCTATAAATAGAAGGGAAGGACGCTTGGCACACGGGAGGTGCTTGAGCCTGGGGCAAGCTGAAGCCAGGGACCAAGGCTCCATTCACAAATGCTGCAGCTCAGAGCACCTCTTCCCTTCTGGGCCTCCCTTGCCAGGAGCAGTTTTAAAACTCCCCAGCACCTGGCTAGAAGCCAGAACTTCTTATTAAAGTTACTTACCTCCCACTGAGGGCTTAGCTGGACCCAGCCAGAGCCCATCATTCAGTGTTTCTGGAGATTATCACAGCTGCAGAAACAGCAGGGCATTGGCAGGAACCTGGCCAGAGAGCACCCCACTTCCTCTGAGAGAATCCATAGCACTCCCGTCCCCCCTTCCCCATCACTCAGGCCACACTGCAGTTCTGGGGTCACATCCTAGGCATGGACACTGCAGTCTCGTCCCCACTGGGTCATGAGACATGGTGTTCCATGGAAAGAACTCTGGGCTGGAGTCAGGGGGTGGTCACCCTCACCCAGTGGTTAAGGAAAAAAAAAAAAAACCACTAAAGTAAATATACCACTAGGAAAATAAAGCTCTGGAACCAGACTTCTTGGGTTCAAATCCTGGCTCTGTCATTTACCAGCTGTGTGACCTTGAGCAAGTTATTTAACTTCTCTGTGCCTTCAATCTTTTCACCTGTAAAGTGGTGAAATAATGGTGTCTGCCTACCTCACTGGGCTGTTAGGAGGATGGAATGAGTTCTTTGTAGTGTTTACAACAGTGCCTGGTGCACAGTGAGTGCTGGGTGGGTTGGTTGGATGGATGGATGGATGGATGGACAGATGGATGGATGGATGGATGGATGGATGGATGGATGGATGGATGGATGGATGAATGCATCCAAACTCTGCTCCAGGGACATGCCCTTCGAGATCTTCCTGACACCACCACCTGCCATCCCCCCAAGCAGGTTATGATCATGCCCTTCCCAACAGCCCCCTCTGCCTGGCACAATCTCACCACTGTTGTTATCCTTAAGAACTCCTTCGAGACGTGGCTCAAATGCCACCTCCTCTGTGAAGCCTCCTCAGTCAGGTCCATTGTAAGTGACAGGAACCCAGCCCTAACTGGGTTTTGTAACAGAGCAAACGCCCTGACTTGCACAGCCTAAAAGGGAGGGAGGATCAGGCCTCGGGCAGGAGGAGTTCCACAAGTTCTGATGCTGCTGCTGGGTTCTCTCCCCTCCCTGCGCCCATCCCTCGCTTCCCAGTGCAGTGCGTGTTGCCCTCATTCTCACCTCCTGAGTTAAGACGTCCTTCACTGGGCCTGGCTTACCACCTGGCAGCAGAGAGCCTTAGAGAAAAGAGCCCCCCTCCCCTGCCCCCGTGTTGAATTATAAAGTCCCAGGGAAGAACTCTGATTGGCCAGGCCTGGTTCATGTGCCCTGTGAAAAGGCTGGGCAAGAGCCCGTGATTGGCACCCCACGAATACCATGAGTGGGGGAGGGGCAGTACCCAAAGGATGGGGCTGCTGTTAGCAGGAGGAGGGGAAAGGGCAGTTTGACAGACAGGACCCCTGTCCATGCCAACATCCAGACACCCGGCCCTGCCAGTTTTCCCTCCACTGTGCTCCGTGCGCTCTGCCCGCCTCCACCAGTGCCCACGGAGTACGTGGCCCTCCTGCCCACTGGTCCAAACAGTCTTAAGGAGCCGGGCTCTGGTCAGCTGGGCCCTCAGCACTCAGCTCTGTTCCCTGATTGTAAACCGCTTTCCATACATGAGGGAAATGAGGCTCAAGAAGTAGGGGGGGGTCACTCAAGGGGCCAATCAGGATGAGAATCTTAGTCTAGGCTCCCTGACCCCACCCTGCAGCCTCCTCCCTCTACTCACAATCATCCAGATCATCCTGTAAAAAGTACTCGACCAGGAGACTGTAACCCCTCCCTCGGGAAGCAGGAGATGGGCCCCAGACGCGTGCCCCGCAGGGAGGGAGCTCTGGCTTTGCACTCAGCTGGACACATGTTCAAAACCAGCTTCTTCCAAAGACACACGCGACGATCTTGGGCAACAGGGCAGTCGTGAGGATTAAACGAGAGGATGTGGACAAAGCGTGTGTGGCACACAGTAGGGACTTGAGGAAGGGGAGCTACTGTTTTCAGAGTTGGGCTCCCTGGCCCTCTCAGGGCAACAGCGGGGTCTGGCTGGCTGCCCAGACTGCAGGGCCTGGAGGGTCACAACCCTAGCGCCTCCCCTCGCCCAACGTGCAGGAATGTTCACAACGTCCGTCCACTCCTCCTTTCGCCCATGTATAAGCCCAGCAGGCCCGGCTCACACGCCACCAACAGCACAGCTTTGGGGCAAGCAGCATCACCAGCTGACACGGCACCTTTCTCAGATGGCGCCACAGCGTCAGTGACAGGCGGAAAGCGGAGCAGGAGGAGCGTGGTGCACTGGGATGGGGCAGCCTGGCTTCAGACCCCAGCTCTGCCCCTACTCCCTGTCGACCAGGCAAGTGAAATGATTGCCCTGTGCCTCCGTTTATCGGTAAAACAGACACAGCAACAGCACCATTCTCACGAGTGGCTATGAGAATTCATTGAGCGACAATGTGTAAAGCATTCTGAACCCTGGTACTGCTATTTACTTGATTTGCTCATGCACATGAGGTAAGTACCATCAGTGTCTCCCATTCTGCAGAGAGGGGTGACCTGCTCGGGTCCCAGAGCTGGAGCACCGCGGAGCCGGGACTGGACCCAGGTCTGTCTGACTCTGAGCGCCCTGTCATTTACACTCTGCCTCCATTATTCCTTCTGGGGCTCTGAAATCCTGTCTCAGCATGAAGTGCTTATCCCCACCTGCCCCATCTCCCAGACCTCACAGGAGAGCAACTCTCCATGTCCAGCCGCAGCCAATCAGGGTGGACCCTCGGCCAAACCAGATGCTCCAGAGCTGGCGTTGCCTCAGTGACCAGGAATGTTCCCCTAACAAAGCCCAGCCCAGGCTCAGCTTCCCATCTGGTCCCTATTACCCCTCCTCATCACACGCGTCATGCTTGCCTGGGAGTTTGGGGGGAGCCCAGGAAGAAATGCCTGGTGGGGAGAGGGGAGAAGAGGCCCCATCTGTAGTCTTGGCCCAGAGTGGTCCCCAGGCGCAGAGCGGAGCCAGAGGGGGTTGGAGAACCGGGGACAGGGGACATGACAAAAAGGGAGCGAAGGAGTAACTAAAGGGGGGGGGGAGAATGACAGGCTCAGATTTCCTGGGAACAAGCCACTCGCGTCTTTGGGAAGAGCAAGGGTTTGGGAGCAGACAGACCTGGGCTTGAATCCCTGTGATCTGCTGCGTGACCCTGGGCCAGCAAGTCGCCAGCCTCTCTGAACAGGCTTCCTACGATGGGGACATGTGAACCTACTTCAGTGGGCCTGGTGAGAATGAAGGAGGTAACCCACGGAAAGGCACCCAGGAATTCAAGTCCCGCCTCCTCCTACGAGGGCACTGCGAGGGTACAGGCTGTGACGCTAATGTGGTGGTACTGGAATGTTCTGGCTTGGAGGGACGACAGAACAGCTAGAATAATCCTGGGTTCAATCCGAGCAGTGGCGTGGCCTGGGTCACAGAGGTGGTGGCAACGATGGCGTTGAGGGGCGCTGCTGCTGCTAAATAATAGCAGTAGTGACAAAAACCATCACCTGAACAATGACCTCATTCCAGGCCCTGTGCTAATTGCTTTCTGATTTAACCACAGCAACCCCATGTGAAAGATGTGGGAGTAGAGACACAGAAAGGTTAAGTAACAGTCCAAGGTCACACAGCTGGTGAGAGGATACGACTCGAACCCAGGTCTACCGAACTCTTCGGTACCATAGGATCCTGCAGAATGGAGTGGGAGCTCCGGGCAGGGATGGCTGACTAGACCAGGCAGGAGTCCCTGCCCGGGACACTCACAGCGGCATTCCCAAAACCCTTCCTGGGCCCCTGAACTCCTGGCTCTGAAGCCATCAGCCTGGGCTCCTCCTCCTCCCCTCTCTGGGATTTGGCTCCTACTCAGCCCAGCTCAGGAGCCAATTTGCAATTGCACAATTAACAGTTAGGAACAACTTTTCTTCTCTTCCAAGGGAGAGAACAGCACAAGACTTGGTGACAGGGACACAGCGGGACTTGTGCCAGAACTCATAAGGTCTGTCCCCAGTCCCCTGCCAGGCTGGGGAGGCTCCTTTCCTGACCCAGCCCGGTCCAGCCAGGAAATCAAGAATCAGGCAGCCCCTCTGCTTCTCATTTAAATCCTACCCACTCCCTCACCTTCCCACCAAGAAGACTTACTGGCTGCCCCAGCCTACAGTTTTCACATGTTCCTTTGACCCCAACACCACTGATTCTCAATTCTTTGTCTATTTAGTCAGCATCATCTTAACAGGACTGTATCTCTATCAAACTGTAAGCAACTCGCATTTGCTTTAAAAAGTTTGTTTTGCAAGCAACAATGATATCCCTCTCAACAGCAAGCCTAGTACAGGACACATAGGAGTTGCCTGACCCGTCGCCTACTCCTTGGCTTGGAGAACTCCTATTTGTCCTTCAGATCAAATGTCATCTCCTCCATGAAGTCCTCCTCCATGTCCAAAGCTGCCCCATCTGTATGTATCTCTAGTAGAATATCCCTCCCTCCCCACCCCTGTAATTTAATAACTACTAGCCAGGCACTGCGCTAACCTTGCTACACTCAATTCTAATTCTATCAATACTTCTGCAAGGAAGAGTCAATAGCCCCATTTAACGGATGGGGATGATAAAACTCAGGGAGGCTGAGAGACTTATCTGAAGTCACAGCTAATAAGTGGTAGGCCTGGGATTTGAACATAAATCTCTCTCTCTTTTTTTTTTTTATCCTTACCCGAGGACATTTTTGCATTTATCTTCAGATAGAGCGGGAGGGAGAGAGGGGGGAAGAGAGAGAAACATCAATGTGAGAAAGACACATCGAGTGGTTGCCACCCACACGACCCCAACCAGGGCCAGGGACAAACTGCAACCGAGGTACGTGCCCTTAGCGGGAACTGAACCCAGGACTCTCTGGTCCGCAGGCTGACGCTCTAACCGCTGAGCCAAACCGGCCAGGGCTGAACTTAGATCTGTTCATGCCCAAGCAAATGATTCTTCAGTTGGGTCAGGTTGTCTCCCTCATGGTGGGTCTCTCCCATTGGCTGAGCCCAGCATGGTCCCAAGCTTTGTGGTTCCCTTACAGATCAGCCCCAGGAGTGAGATGTCACTCATCCCCAACCCCATGGTAGCATTCCAGACCAAAGGTAACCAACTAGCTGGCCCAACCTGTCGACCAGCCTACAGGACAACCTCAAAGGCCCTAAGCACTTGTATCCAGGCAACTCCCCTTTTCCCCATATTCCAGACCTCTGTGAAGCGGCTCCCTCTGTCAACATGGGCAACTTCAGAGAGGCCTGGGCTCAGGAAGGAGTGCAGGCTCTGCAGTCAGCGGACTTGGGTACTGGCTGTGGGACTTTGGGAACATTACTTAACCTCTCCAGGCTTAGTTGGCTCAGCTGTGAAATGGGAAGAACGCTCCTCACAGAGGACGGATTAAGATCTTGAATGTCAAGTGCCTTCCACAGTGCCCAACATCCATCCATTCAGTCAGCCAAAAGATATTTGCTGGGCACCTACTATGTGCCCGACATGACTTCTGGTGCTGTTCACAGGAGCAAAGCAAACAGAAGAACATTTCTGTCCTTCAGAGATTTTTTAACTCGAGCAGGAACACCTAAAATTGTCGGTCAATCTCTCAGCAATCTTATGATACAGTGGGTTTATCTGATCCCACTCTTTAACAGAAATAACATAAACACCTTGGAAACTCTCCTGTGATCACCAGGAGACATGGACAAGGAAGCCCACCGCATTGTTTAGACAGTGAACAAGAAACAACCTAAATGGTGTCTCTAGCAGTCTGGGTAAAGCATGACAGACCCACGGGGTGGAATACTACACAGCACTGAAAATAAACTGGATACAACTCAGATACAACATGAAGAGAGAAAAGCAAGCTGCAAAGCCTCCTACCGATCACTTCAAGTTTTAAAACCCCTAAGCAATACTATGTATCATTTGGAAAGCAGAAATATCTAACAAAAGTAGCAAGGCGGTCATTCAAGAAAGCAGTTCTTTTCTGGAATAGGGGGAGGTAGGGAATGGAATCGGGGAAGGGACATGTGTGGGAAATTCAACTACATTTGGAACGTTCTATTTTTTAAACTGGATGGTTGGTTCACCGGTGTTTGTTTTTACTGAACTCTATGCTTTTTATATATCTGAAATATTCTGCCACACACCAAAAAAGGTGTGGGCTTTGGAGGCAGACGGACGTGAATTTAAAACCGGACCCGTGCTTCGCTGCTGTGCCAGCTGTTCTCTCCTCTGTGAAGCGGGGATCGTAATACCCACCCCCAGCCCCCCAGCTCCCAGGACTCTTCTGAGAAGAAAACAAGGTTATGTCTGAAAGGGCCTGGCGCACAGCAGGGCCAGGAGCACAGAGAAGGGGGCCTGGCACACATCGGGGGGCCACACAGTTGCAGGGGCTGGTGCACAGCTGCCGCTGTTGTTCTTGCTACTGTTGGGGGAACCTCCCAAAAGAACAGATAAAGGAGAAAGGCCAGTCCACAGGCCTCAGATTAAGGGGGAAAGGGGTTTACTCATCCCAAGGCCATGCTGGCCTTCAGTGAAACTAGGGACACTTCTGGGGCTCTGGGGATGGGGCAGCCTTGGTCCCTTGATCAGGATACATGAAGTCATGGGCTTGGGCTGGGCTCCCTCCACCACCCTCACCCCTTGTCTGAGTCCCGGTTCCCGGCCTTCTCGGGACCCTCCCCTGCCGTCAGCTGGGTGGGAAAGCTGGCTCCCTCCCTGTCCAATTCTCCTCGCCTCTCCTGAGACCCTGCCCTCATTCTGAAGGTGGAATCTTAGCCACCTTGTACCCAAATAACCTGCTGGAGAGACTTTAGCAGGTCCCAGGCTCCAGCCGGTGTGGCCGAGCATGGATCCCAGGCATCTGTCTTCTGGTTCAAATCCAGGCTCAGGCCCAGCCAGTGTGGCTCAGTGGTTGAGCGTCGACTCATGCACCAAGAGGTCGCTGGTTCAATTCCCGGTCAGGGCACATGCCCAGGTTGTGGGACTGATCCCCAGTGGGGGGCATGCAGGAGGAGGCCAATCGATGTTCTCTCTCTCCCTCTCCCTTTCTCTCTCTCTAAAATCAATAAAGAAAATATTAAAAAACAAAAAACAGATCCAGGCTCAGGGTGTGACCTCAGTATTCTCCTCTATGAAGTGGGGGTCGTAGAGGCCGCCGCCACCTCCCTCTCGGCGTGGTGGTGAAGACAACAGAGCCTGCACCTCCACGGGCCGGGGCACAGACGCCTCCCTCCAGGCGCCCAGCACTGACTGCTGGTACATTTCGGTGGTTCCTCCCAGCTTTCGCGCAGCACAAGCGGCAGTTCTGTTGGACTCGAAGATGACCCAGGGGGAGGGGAACTGTGTGGGGACGGAGCAGGGCAAGATCTGGGGGGAAAGTGGCAGGAAGTGGGAGCAGGGGGCCCTGCACAGCCTCTCAGCCACCGAACCCACTGAAACCACCCTGCTGGCACAAGGGCAGGAATTTATCAGCGTTCCCGAGGGCCCAAGGGCACTTCTGGGGCACAGCTCGGAGAGGGCAGCAGCGGGGAGTGGAGCTGGCTGTGACATTTGATTTCAGATCATGACGCATCTGGGAACATTCCTGTCCTTTCCTAACCCTGTCCCGCCCCCGTTAACAAAGGTCAGCCTGGACGAGGGGTGTCCTTGGAGACCGGGCCCCAGTTATGCCTCACCCCCACTGAGAGTCTTTCGGGCAGACATTTCCCCTCTCTGGGCTTCAGTTTCTCCATCTGTAAAATGGATGGGACAATATCTAAGGTCTTGTCGATCTATGAGACCCACTCCGCGAGCCAGCACAACCAGGGCTGGCCAAATTCCCTTCTCTGCGGGAGCAAGAGGCCGGACCCCTCGGCTGGGTCAAACTGGCCCCCCGCAGCCCAGCCAACCCCACATGTGGTGATGTGCTAAGAAGTAAACCAGCGAGTGACTTACAACAAGAACTCAGCTACCGGCGGGAGGGAACGTGAGTCAAGGCCCAGACAGAGTTTGCAGGGAAAGTGTGGCATCTGCGGAGGCAGGTGCCAAGCAGTCTTGTCTGAGCTATGCTTTCCCAAACCCAGCCTCTCGGCGAATCAAATTCTATGGGCTTCTGGCGGAGCTGGCTCTGTATATTTCCCAGGGCTCAGTTTCCTCATCAGCTAAGTAAAAATAATAAAACAGACCAACCAGATCTATTTGTTGCAAAGATGTGATAAGACATTGCGTATACAGAAGTTGGCACAAAATGCTGGCTCCAGGCCACCTCCCTGTCTGTCTCTGGAACCTCCAGCACCAAGCTGGCACCAGGAGCTGGTTCCCCAGCTTGCCTCAGCCCCCCACCAGACTGACAAGCAGTCCGGATGTTTACACTGCCCGGTCAGGGCCCCCTGCCTGCCTGGTACAGGCTGTATAAACACACGCAGTCACACGCTCCTGCCTCTGCCTTCCCGCAGACCACTCGCCTCCCAGGCTGGTCTTCCACGGGCACCACCACCCACCCCAGATCCTCTGTTTACAGATCCTCCTCAGAGATTATACTGGAGTTTGCTGCGTCCAGCTGATCCCTGGCAAGACACTCTAACCCGGTCCATGATGCTCTCAGAGCAGGGGCACAGAGAGACAGGGCCAGGCTCCGGCAGTCAACAGCTGTGTGGGCTTGGGCAACTTCCGGGAGGCTCGGTTTCCTCATCTATAAATTGGGGATGATAGAAACAGGGCCCGTCCCACAGGGGACTGTGACAGTTAAATGGGGACAATGTGATGAAGGCACGAAGTGCCTGGCTCATGAAAGGCACTGGGGAAATAAGCTCTTAAATTTTTTTATTACTGTTTTATGGGTAATTGAGGAGTTTGGCCAAGAAATCAGTGGGTCCTGAGAGCACATCCTACAAATAAATAATAAAAAATTCTTGTCCAGACTGTGCCAAGCACTTCCCACGTATTATCTCATCACTTCTGCAAGCAACCCCAGGAGATGGGATGCATCGTTACCCCCAATTTCACAGGTGGGGAACTGAGGCTCAGAGAGGTCAAGTCACTTGCACAGGGTCACACAGCCCCTGTTTGGTAGAGGAAGCATGTGCCTGATCCAGAGCCTATGTTCAAACCTCCACATTTGCCCATGTCCCTGTAGGGGCTTCATCTGTGTCTCCCCTCCCCACCTTCCTTCATTCCGGGCAGGCCTCCTGAGGTCCTGGCCTCCTTTAGGCCATGAGGACTGGGAGCTGCCAGCAGCCTGGGGCTCAGCCGTGCGGCCCCTCCTGCCCACTGCCTGGGTGGGGACTTGATCGTCTGTGATGTTCTTCCCTTGCCCTGGGTCTTGAGCCCACAGGATCCTGCTGCTCCTGGGCCTCCTGGTTCAGAAAAGGAGAAAGGAGCTATTGTTGACTCATCACCTACCCTGTGCCAGGCACTGTGGGACATTTCCTTGTGTAATCTTCATGACCACCCTGTGCTGAGGAATCATCCCCATTTTATAGAGTGAGAAACCGAGCTTCCAAAGGTGAAGGCACTTGCCCCAAGGGTCCCACAGCCAGTGAATGGCAGAGCTGGTGACTCAAACCCAGGTCACTGACTTGAAGCCACAACCCTGGCATTCACCAGGCTTCCCCGTCTCCCCCGGGGAGATAAGACACGACACAAACAACCCCGCACAAACCAGAAATCAATCTAAGGGCCTTCAGAAGGCCAGATAACAGGCTGGGACATTTACAGAGTGGGGCTCGGCCTCCCTGGGTAAGTCTGTGAGTGAATAACACAGAAGGAACTCCCCATGGGGAGGAGCATGTCCTGGTGGTGCCTGGCAGCCATGCCAAGGAAGGGGTTTTGTTGGGGACCCAGGCCTGAGCAGGCAGGGCTGACCATGGGAAACACCCTGCCCTGTGCGGCTGTGGCCAGTCAGTGCCTTCACAGGGAATCAACACTTAATGAATTACTTTTATTTTAGAGAAGGAAAAACTGAGGCTCAGAGAGGGAATGATGCTTTCTGAAGAGCACAGTGCTTGGAAGCGGCAGATATGTCTGATTCCCAAGTCCTAATGAAACAGAGCTGTGTGCCCTGGCCGGTTTGGCTCAACGGTTAGAGCGTCAGCCCGCAGACCAGAGAGTCCCGGGTTGGGTTCCCGCTAAGGGCACATACCTTGGTTGCAGTTCGTCCTCGGCCCTGGTTGGGGTCATGTGGGTGGCAACCACTCAATGTGTCGCTCTCACATCGATGTTTCTCTCTCTCTCTTCTCCCCCTCTCCCTCTTGTTCTATCTGAAGATAAATGCAAAAACGTCCTCAAGTGAGGATAAAAAAGAAAGAAAGAAATAGAGCTGTGTCCCTGGCCACTTCTCATTGGTCTAGTCCTGCCTCCCAGGTCCTCTCTGAGGCTCCCAGGATGGCTTCCCGAGGCTGCCTGACCGACCACTGCCCCCATGTGGCTCACCCGGGAAGCGGGGACAACTTCTGAGATCAGCATTACATCCCCATTTTACAGATAAGGAAACCAAGGCTCAGAAAGAAGTCACAGGGTAGCTTCCCAGTGAGATGGACTGGGGTCAGGGGTGTGTGTGGATGAAACCAGGAGCCTCAACGCTTCACCTGAGCCCAGCATGCTGCTCCCCTCTCTAAGGACAGGGACAGGTCAGTGCTGTCCCCCTCTGGCCTCCTAACAGACGCTTCCCTTCCTACGACTATAGGCACCCCGTGGGGAACTTGCTGGCCTTTCACCCAGCAGAAGACAAGGGATTCTGGCTGCATGGTTGCCATGGAAACACCAAAGGATGCTCTCAGGGCAGGAGACCAGTCAGTCTTTCTCACCTGCCTAGTGCAAAGAGCAGGCCAAGGGCACGAGGTGGGGCTGTGATCAAGCCCACAACCGGGCATGTGCCCTGACTGGGAATCGATCAGCAACCTTTCAGTTGATGCCCAACTGATGCACGGGATGATGCCCAACCAACTGAGCCACACGGGCCAGGGCTGGGATTGATAAAGAGTTTTCTTGCCCCTATATTCTCCTTAAATTGATTAATAGATATTTTTCAACCACCTACTATGTGCCAGGCAGGCACTGTCCAAGGTACTGCAGGGACAGTGGAGGACAAGCCAGGTAAGGACTCTACACTCATGGAACACATTCTAATGACAGGAAACAGAGAGAGGGGCACAGCATATACGAATGGGTGGAGGTGGAGAGAAAAGTGAGCTGCACTGGAGGAACCGTAGTTGTTTGGCTGAAGCAGAGAGGATAGGGCAAGGAAAGGCCAGAGATGAGGCTGGAGAAACGGACCAAGACTAGACCGTGAAATGCCCTAGGATTGCGATGGAGGAGTCTGACTTGCTCCCAGGGTAGTGGGGAGCCACAGAAGAGTTTTATTTATTTATTTTTTATCCTCGACCGAGGACATTTTTGCATTTATCTTCAGATAGAGCGGCAGGGAGAGAGGGAGGAAGAGAGAGAGAGAAACATCGACGTGAGAGAGACACACTGAGTGGTTGCCACCCACACATCCCCAACTGGGGCCGGGGACAAACTGCAACCGAGGTACGTGCCCTTAGCGGGAACCGAACCCAGGACTCTCTGGTCCGCGGGCTGATGCTCTAACCGCTGAGCCAAACTGGCCAGGGCACATGGAAGGGTTTTAAGCAGGACAGTGACAGGGCCAGACATATGTCCAGACAATGGCTGAGGCCACAGTGAGGAGGAAAGGCTGGAGGGGTGAGGCTGGAGGCAAGGAGGGAAAGGAAGAGGCTTTGCCTTAACCTAGGAGAGAGAGTGCTGGACACCGGAGGCCAGCGAGGGTGAGGGGTGGGAAGAAGTAGAAGTGGGGGCAGAACACTGATAGAACTTGGTCAGGGAGGTGCCTGGTGCCTCCATGCGTTCCATCCAGGCAGCTGTGCACAGGGTGCTGCTGGCGGAGGGAAGCAGGGCAGGTGAAGTGCAGGCTTGGGAGGTAGGAGGGCAGGTGCAGAGGCGGCCTTCTCTGGGGAAGGGCAGCATCAGTGAACGAGGGGACAGGCAGAGGGATAGGCAGAGGCCTTGGGGACCCCTCCAATATGCAGCTGAGAGAGGAAGGTATCACACACAGGCCATAGGACAAACCAAAACTGAAGGGCAGTCTACAAAACACCTTCCCTGAGACAGTGTCACAGACCAGAGGAGGCCAAGGAGACATGACGACTAAAGGTACGCAGCGTCCTAGCTGGGACTGTGGAACAGAAAAAGGACATCCGCGCAGGAACTGAAATTGGAACGGAGCGTGGAACGTAAATGTAACGTACCAACGTTGGCTTCTTGCTTTGGACAAAGCACCATGGTCATGTAAGACGTCACTGTAGCCCTGGCCGGTTTGGCTCAGCGGTTAGAGCGTCGGCCTGCGGTCCAGAGAGACTCGGGTTCGGTTCCCGCTAAGGGCATGTACCTCGGTTGCAGTTTGTCCCCGGCCCTGGTTGGTCGTGTGGGTGGCAGCCACTCGATGTGTCCCTTTCACGTCGATGTTTCTCTCTCTCTCTCTCTCTCTTCCTCTCTCTTCCTCCCACTCTATCTGAACAAAAAATGAAAAAATGTCCTCAGGTGAGGATAAAAAAAAAAAAAAAAAAGACGCCACTGTTGGGGGAACTGGGTGAGGGGTATACAAACACTCTGTATCATCTTTGCAACTTATCTGTAAACCTACAATTATTCAAAAATAAAATGTTTATTTAAAAAAGAAAGGTTGCAGGATTCCTGGTCCCAGGAGTGACTCTCCTGAGAAAAAGGAATGGGGAAGGGGTGTCAAGAAGGCGAGTGGGCCCGGGCCCAGGACGAGATGTGCTCGGATCTGCACGCTGGTGGAATCAAGCATGTTTGCTGACATCTCTGCCGGGGCTCAGGAGGGAGAGCAGGCCCTGGGGCACTGAGGGTGGCATCATTTCCAAAACCAGGGCTCCTCACACTTTCCCAAAGGTCCCCAGGGACATCTGAGGACACAGATAAAAGCCTTCACTGACGCCTCCTTTATTTTCACCTTGAGGAGCCATGCCAATTCGGCCTTCTACTCCAAGACAGTTCAGCGGAGCCTCGGTTCTCGAACTCCATTCCTTCCAGAAGGCTGTTCGAGAAGCGATTTGTTTGAAAACCGAATCACATTTTCCCATGAGAAATCATGTAAATTGAATCCATTCATTCCAGATCCCCAAATGATTCCCTGTTTTAACCTTTCTTACATACAGTACATGTCTAATATACTGTTTCATCTATAAACAAACATTTTTCTTCAATCGATGGAACCAGCCCCTACTGGCCTTGGACGAATCCCTTCAGCACGCCTTCCAGGGGTGTCTCTCAGGGGGTCAGCGTGCAGCATCTTTGCTTTTTCTCGTGTCCCTGCCTCCGAAACGCTGTCACCGCGAACTGCTCTTCTATCATGCAAATCAACCACAGTTTTCTACTCTTGCACTGCCTGTGATGTTGTTTCGTGAGCAATGTTCACACCTTAGCAACACCAGCACCCTGGATGGCCTCTTTATGCCAATCATCCATCTGGCCAGTAACAAAAGCAAAAAACAAAAAAACCACAAAAAACATTCACAGCACAATTTCCTGAGATGTTGACTTGAGGTTTAGCGTAAACTGACTCATAGTCATGCATTCTCTCCTTTGTTTGTGGCCTGAGAGAAGCTTTCTGTCAAACTGATGTGTCAGCATGAAAGGGTTATCAGGTTTGACACCTGAGACATTTTTCCCATGAACAACTTGGTCGAGAACTGAACTGCTCGAGACGGGAGACAGTCGAGAACCGAGGTTTGCACTTTTAATTTTACAGTTCCCGCTGCATTCCCCAGGGCAATCTCATGCACTAGGATGAAATGCCCAAATATAAAAATTAAGCATGAAACCGCAGGAGTGGATACGCTGACCTTGAGAGAGTGGGGAGGAGAAAGGACTGAACCCTTCAGAATGATGGCGGAAGAGGAGGAGGAAGGGGGACCAAAGCATACCTGGTCCTACAACTGGCTAGGCACTGTGCCAGGTGCTCACCTCATTCATTCGTTTTGTGTGTTTTTTCACTTACTCATTCCTTTTTTTTTATTTTTAGAGAGAGTTGGGTGGGGGGGAGAGAAAGAGAGAGAGAAAAACATCAATTGGTTGCCTCCCATACACACCCCAACAGTGGACCAAACCTTCAACCTGGGTATGGGCCCTGACCAGGAATCGAACCCTCGGCCCTTCAGTGTATGGGAGGACGCTCCAACCAACCGAGCCACACCGGCCAGAGCTGACTCATTATTTTTACAAGTACTGATGTGCCTACTATGTGCCAGCACTGTTCCAGGTGGAACCACCAGGCAGAAATCCTTGTTAGTGGGAGCAGACAGAGTAAATAAAACTCAAATAGGGGTGTGCCAGATTGTGGGAGTGCTGAGGAGTAAAGCAAGCAGGGAGGGGCAGTTCTCAGGAGGTGGCCAGGAAAGCCTCTCTGAGAAGGTGACATCTGCGTCAGACTGGAAGGAAATGAGGCTGCTTTGCAGGCATTTCCTCACTCATTTTTCACAGCTATGGGGGGTAATTATTTGCCGTTTTACAGATGAGAAAAGTGAGTCTTGAAAAGGTACAATGGTTTACTTAAGGTCACCTGGAAAACAATGGGGAAAGTGGGAGAGAGGGTAAGGCTGCACCCGGCCACCAGCTCCTCCAGGGAAGGTGATGAGGAGCACTTCTGCCCCCCACCACGCCCCCCAGGCCAGGCCCTGGCAGACATCACTAACTGATCGAATCCATCACACCTCTCCTCCTTGCTGAAGCCAGATTTCCAAGTCCTCAGAACAGCCAATCAACAGGGTTGGCACAAGCATCCTGGAGGTGGCTGAAGGTCACAGGGGACTTAGGGGGAAAGGACTGGGGGGGGGGGCATCTTTCAGGTTATAAGGAGCACTTTGCTACCCCCTCCATACCTTCGTAAGTTGATCACGTTTGAGAGATCTGAAGGGGTAGAATGGACCCTCACGCCCCACTGAGGGCACTGGGTGGGCAGAGGAAGAGGGCGGGTTGGTCAAGGGGAGGGACCTCCCACTCGATCGGCCCAGCACAGCTCCGTCCAGGGTGACCTAATGGTTGTCAGAGCTGCATTTAGTGATGAACTGGGTCTGGCTGCCCCACCCCAGTCACCCTGGAATCCCTCCCTCCACGTCAGAGTGCTCTTCTAAGCTGAGAAACACATTTGGAGGGGGCCAAAAGGGGCTTTACCCACCCACTCCCTTCTCCCTTCTTTCCACATGAAGAGAAACATTTCGGGTTGAAGAAATGACTCATTTTCCCTAGAGAGGTCCAGGGCCGGGCTGAGTCAGGAGCCTCCAGGCCGCTATCGGCCTGCCTGCGCTGGCTGACATGTCTCTGGGCCCCAGGAAGGCAGGGGACAAATGGGAGCGGGGAGGCAGAGACAAGCGGCTGGCGGGGGTGCCTGTCTCTCCTCACCCAGCCTCGAGCGTATCACCAGGTGTTACCCGGCACTGCGCAGATGGAACCTGATGGAGAAGAAAAACTCCTCTGGACTTTCCTGAATGATCTTTACAGCTGACTCACTGCTGCCTGGGGACAGCAAGAAAACTCGCACGTCACCGGGGAAAACGGGGCCTCGGAGGGATCGGAGATCGCCAGCAGAAACGCTCACTGGTGTTTTGTTCTGGGCCTTGTTCTTTAAGGAAACACACTGCCCCACAGATAGGGGTCGGAACTGGCTGCACTGTGGTTTGCAGTTTCCTTATTAAATCCTATTTCTCCACTAGCTGGCGTTAACGCTGACAGATGTGTCCCTGGTGACAATAGGAACAATAAACTGACTCCAGGACTATCCACCTGGCACAGGGAAGTCTGCTCTCCATTCAACTTCAGCCCTGTGAAGGTGCGCCCTCCCTCCACTGGTCTGCTGGGCATCTGCTGAGGGCAAGAAAACCAGGGTCTGCCCCCAACGACTTCCCTTCCAGGACAGAGAAGTAACAGTCGCAATCAAAGGGCGTAAGTGTCCACAGGACAGAGCAGGGCCAGCTCAGCTAGCTCAAGCTTGCTTCCAGCTGCCTGACCCCTCCCGAAAGGGTACCACCTGCTCCCCTCCGGAGAGCCCCCCAGATGGGGTTCCCGATCAACCTTCTTCTCATCCTCCTTTGCTGGCCTCCTCTCTCTTTGCTGCTAAAGACAGTCTTTCTGAGTCAAGCACCCTACCTTCCACCCTGAAGTCGGACACTGCACAGGACCCTGCAAAAGTAGACTCTGGAGTCAGCCCGAATACTGGCTCGAAGCTGTGTGGCCTTGGCCGAGTCACCCTGCCCCAGCAAGCCTCAGCTTCCTCGTAGGAAACGGTGACACAACTGGACCCACCTCTTCAGAGCTGACTCCATGAAATGAGCCCCCACACAGGTTGCTCCCTACGTTGTGGTTCCTACCTCCTACTCCAGGGAGCAGACAGGTGAGAGAAACTGCGGGCAGCTGTTCTAAGGGCTACATGAGTACACGGGGTCCTGGTACTGTTCCGTCGTCAGCCAGAGGCTTTCACTAGCCTACCTGGTTTCCAACCTGCTGTCCATTTCCCGCCGTGCCAAGGTTTCTGTGACTGAGCTCCCTCCTCTGACGTGTCCCAAAGTTGCCCCACCCTGACCCAACAGGATAGCAGGACCAGGGGCTGAGCTGGTAGCACTGTTTCTCCTGCCCCCTCTCAGCCCTCATCTTTCTCCCGTCCAATGTTCTCAGCCCATGACCGCTGCTTCCCATTCTCCATCACCACACAGCACGCAGCTCCCTGAGCAAAAACACCCGTGCTGGGGACAGCGGGAAGCTCAGGAGGGGCCAGGAAGCGGGGGGCGGAGAGGGGGTTGGCAGGAGGAAGGGACACATGTCTTGCATGCCTAGTACGTGTCAGCGTGAGAAGGGCTCAGGGCCTGGGGTGTGGGTGGGTACGGAACCTCAAGAGACTGTTGTGGGGGGGGGCAGGGTGCTTGGTCTCTAGGAGAGCAGGGGACCCAGTCCCCAGACAGAAGTCAGGCCCAGGGTCCAAGGTCCAGGGACAATTCCCAGGCAGGCTCTGGAACCTGTCGAGGAAAAGAGGGGCCTGAACCCCACAGAGAAAATGTGAGTTCAGATACAGAGGAGAAGAGGTTCATGACTGGGAGTTCTGGCTACCCTGGATCCCAGGAGGGGAAGGCTTAGTCCAGGGTGGGAGGTAGGGAGAGGCCTGCCGAGCTACAGGTTCATTTCACTGAACACCTCAGAGGTCTTATTTGCCGCACAGGGTTAACTGGGGGGAGGAAAAGGACATCTTAAATGGCAGCCAGCAGTTTCCAGTTCAAGCGGTTTGGAGGAGGGGCGTCTCCCTACTTCTGGGAAGACCCCATTGACAGAGGCCTAGGCTTTGGCCCTGTCTCCTTTTTCTCCACGGCAGGGCATCTCCTCAGATCCCTGGCCCACTCCCACCCCTGCCCAGTGAGGGGCTGTCTGTGGACAGGTGCTCCAGCTCCCACCCCCAGCCCCACTTCTGTGGACTCCTTCACAGCCTGGGGAGGCCCAGAGGTCACAGGGAAAGAAGCTGAGGTCAGAGCACAGCCCCTCCCTCGTTGGATGCTGCAAGGATAGGATCTGTGCCTGTAAAGCTTTCCTTCCCCTGCAGCCACCAGCCTGTGTTGGGGTGGGGGAGGGCTTGGGAGACACGGGGAGGGAGCGCAGCCTCCAGAAGACCTGGAAGAAGGACTCTACAAAAGCAGTCACCAGGAACCTGGGCCCTGGGTCAGAGCTTTGCCGGAAGGCCCTGGGACGGGAGTCCCTGCCACTGACCCACACCAGCTCACACACCTTTCTGCGCTCTGTTCTCACCTGGCAAAGCAATGGGCTGGATCCCCTGCCCCATCCCAATCAATCACCAAGCCCTGGCAACTACCCCTCAGCATCTCCATCTGCTTCTCCCTTGCCTCTATCTGCCACATCCATTCTCGCCCCCTCCCCAAGCCCATCTCCACTCAGCAGCCAGAGTGAGTTTATCAGATGGCAAGTCAGATCCTGTCATCTCCCCTGCTGGCACCCCTTCCAGAACCGAGGGAACCCTCCACTCTGACAGTTATAAATGTTTGCCCTTTCTTTCTTTGTGGGCTTAAATGGGGTCTTCTGGTGCAGAAGAAAATAAAACCTAAAGTTTACTGATTTGAAAACACAAGTGCATGGATGCATAAGCGTGTGTGTGTGCGCGCGCGCACACACACACACACACACAGCTTTCCAGTGCTCTTGGGGTGAAAACAGCTTTCCAGTGCTCTTGGGGTGAAACCCAAATCTCTTACCTGGCCTACATGGCCCCATGGTACCCAGTCCCTAGTGACCCCTCAGCCTCAGTTGGCTTACTTTTGCTCTTGTTTTCTACTCCAGCTACACTGAACATGCTATAGGTCACCCACCTCAGGGCCTTTGCACATGCTATTCTCCTGGCCTAGAAGCTTTTACTCTCTATCATTTTACCTGGTTAATACGTAACACCCCCTTGGTGCAAATCCCTAGAGACCCCAAATCCCTTCCAATCCCACCCTTGCCAGGTGCTGGGAAGACAGAAAAGACAAGACAGGCAGGGGCTCTGCTCCAGCAGAAGTCCACCTAGTGGTAGAATCTAGCACCAGGCAGTTACTGTATGGTAGGCATGGTCCCAGCACTTTACAAGAATTACATTGCTTGTTTAAACCACTCTATGAGTTTGGGACTATTATTCCCATTTTCTTATGCAGAAACAGAGAATTAATGAACCTGCCCGAGGTTGCTCAAGCAAACGGCAGAGCTGGAACCTAGGCAGGCTGACCCCAGAGCTCAAGCTCTTGATCCATGTCAGTGCAGAGACAAGACAGAGCAGGAGAGTTGGTCCGTCCGTCCGAGGTGACTTGTGCTCTGATAGAAGGCAGTGGGGGTGGGGGGGGTGAAGAGGGCAGTAGGAACTCATGCTGGGTGGGCCGGGGAATGGTCAAGAAAGTTTCTGAGCCCTGGCCAGTTTGGCTCAGTGGTTAGAGCGTCGGCCTGCGGTCCAGTGGGTTCGGTTCCCACTAAGGGCACGTACCTCGGTTGCAGTTTGTCCCCGGCCCTGGTTGGGTCGTGTGGGAGGCAGCCACTCGATGTGTCCCTTTCACGTCGATGTTTCTCTCTCTCTCTCTCTCTTCCTCTCTCTCCCTCTCACTCTATCTGAACAAAAAATGGAAAAATGTCCTTGGGTGAGGATAAAAAAAAAAAAAGGAAGTGTCTGATAACAGCTATAGAAAGAGGAACAGACCTTAACAGGTTCGGGACACATGTCAATGTTGCCGTCAGTGACACCTACCTCTTTGAGCGGAGAACTGAATACGCACCATACGTGCTGGGAGCAGATCTCTCATTTAATGTCTGTGACCACCCCGAGCAGAGATTATTATCCCCACTTTACAGATGGGCGACCCGAGCCTCAGAGAGGAAATTTCACCTGCTAAAAGGGCCTTTACAACAAATCAGTGGTGGGTCCAGGGTTCAAGTTCAAGTTGACCCCACAGCCCCTGCTCTTAACCCCTGGGCCACATTACACAGACAGGAATCAGTGAGTGTGTGGTAAGGATCTGATGCGGAAGGTGGGGAGCCACCCAACGTTCCATCCTGGGCCTGCAGTCAGTGTCTGTCTGCCCCATTCAACCTACCTAAGCTTCGTGCATGCATGTGTGCGTGCGTGCACACACACACACGCACACACACACACACACACACGCACATGTGTAAGCAGCAGCAAGGTGGGCCGACAAAGAGAATTTCCTCACCTTCCTGCCTAACTGCATTCACCAGAACTAGAAAACCACTTCAGTGAAGGCTGAACGCAGACATTCTTTCCAGCTCTTCGCCAGGCTCAGGACAGAACTGCAATAGTAATAACATTCAAAGGGCTCCCACTAACTGAGGACCTCCTGTGTGCACCATCCTATGAGCTTTACAGCTTTACAGAAATCATTCCAACCGCTCTTCATACCACCGTGAGAAAGGTGTTGCTTTGCCCCGTTCCACACAGGAGATCTAAGGCTCAGAGATGGCCCCTGGCCCAAGGTCACCTATCTGGGACTAAGTGGCAGAGCTGGGACCAAGATCCAGGTCCGTCTGGCTCCAAAACCCACATTTCAACCAGAAGGAGCACTAGAAGGGGAGTCACAGAATCAGGCTCCAAGTGCTGCTGCTAACCCTGCGCAGCCTCAGGCGAGTCTCTTCCTCTTTCCCAGCCTGTGTCCCCACAAGGAGGTTGTCTAAGTCCCACCTCCACCCAGACCTTCTGTGGCTCTGTGAACTCCTTGCCCTCCCCTTCTCTCCACCCACCACCCCGGAAGCCCAGCAAGATGCCAAATAACCATCTACTTGACACTCAGGGGCACAGAAAGATGAAGTGTGGCCTGCTCGTGGCTGTCTGCTGTCTCAGATCAGCCCCGGACACCAGAAACCACAAAGCCACAGGATTCCCTGAAGCCAAGTGCTAGGAGCAGCAGCCTAGAGGACAGAGGGGCTGGGCATCCCCTTGTGGCCATCACTTCCGCTGTCCTCACTTCTCAGCAGGGTGCACGGAAGTGGGGGAGGCAGGCTTTGGCTCTGTGCCCTTCCGGCGTCATTTCTCTGGGTCGCAGGGCCTGGCGGTGGGAATGTGGTCACCCCGGGAGAGTCCTGAGCTTACCCTAGAAGTCTGAGTTCAAGCGGAAGTTTTAAGACAAATCTGACCGACTCCAAAGGCAACTTGTGCCCACCGTGCTCTGCTGCCAGAATGTCCTGCAGCCTCTGCCATGCCCTGTCCCCCTCTCTTCCATCCTCTGAAGTAGCTGCTAAAATCCCAGATCCTTGAGTAAACATAAGCCTCCTTGCTCTCAGGACAGGTGAATGTACTGAGCTCACTTCCACCCAACACTGGCCTCCCTGCCTCACTCCTGCCCCCTACAGTCCACCCTCCAAACAGCAGCTGGGGACCTAACCGAGTCATTCCCCTACTTGAGCCCTGCAGTGTTTTCCCATCACTCTTGGGATGAAATGCCAACATCTGCCATGCCTAACAAGGCCCTGTATGACCTGGCCCCTCCATGCCCACCTCTTCCTACACCTTTCCCCCTTGCTCTCTCTGCCCAGTCACATTGGCCTTCTTCCCACCCATAACATGCCAAACCCCTCATCCCTGCCTCAGGCCCTTTGCACTTGCTGTTCCTCTGCTCAGAACTCTCCTCTCCCACATCTCTGTCTGACTGTCATCTCCTCAGCTTTCAGGTCTGAGCTTAGATGTCACCTCCTTCCTTGCCCACCCATCTAGGGTAGTCCCCTCCTCAGCTCACAGCCACTCTCCACCGCATCTCTCTTTTATTTTCTCTCCTTTCTCTGAAGCGATGTTTCAGTTGGTTGGAAGCCTGTGTAGTCCATGGCTTCCTCCCCTAGAATATAACTCCTCAAGAGCAAGATTTTGAGGCCCCATCCACTTCGGTCCCCACAATGAGGCTGGATCTCATTTCATCCTTACAACCCTGCAGACGAGGATGCTGGAGCTCAGAGAGGTGGAGTGACTTGCCCGGCGTCACAGAGCCAAGAGTCAGCAGAATTCACACCCAGGTCTACCTGGTGTCAGGGCCAGCTCTGCAAAGCCTTCTCCATGGATGGGGCTTCAACAGCCAGGGGCCCATGCTGGGGGGCTCTCACCAGGGAGGGCTGATTCGCAGTGAGGTTCCAAAAAAGAAGAGCCCACCCACTTTCTCAGATGGTCCTTCCTTGGAGATAATGGGACAGCTGGGGCTCACCAGTGGGGCAAGTGCCACCCTGGAGGTGGGGAAGCACAGAGCAAATGGCTCCCCAATGAGGGGAGACCACCAGAAACTAGGGAAACCATCAACCTACCCAACGTTCTGCAGAGGGGGAAACCGAGGACCAGGGAGGGGAAGGACTTGCTGAAGATCACACAACCCATCAGTGGTCACACAACCTCATAGCCTGGGCGCTCCAGGGCCAGGACCTCCTCCCAGACTTGATGGATGCCAGGCGAGACTCAAAGCCCAGGGTCTAGGCAGAGGGCCACCCAGAGCTGCCAGGCCCCGAGGGCAGTGGCAGGGCATGACAGGGTGGATCTGAAGCTTTAAGACAAAGAAAGGACTCAAATTCCTTCCTTCTGTCAAATATTCACCAAAGTTTTCCTCTAGCTTTGGGCAGGTGGGCAGAGAGGTGAACAATATACTCTGAAAATGGGACACCCTCCCACCATGAGGCAGTTCCTAGGAGAGTCAAACACACATGACCCTCTGACCTCTGACCTCCACTCCTAGGTACCCGCCCAAGAGAAGTGGGTGCGTAGGTCCACAAAGAGACACACAGGAGTGTCACAGCAGCCCAGACTGGAATCCACCCAAACGTCCTCCGTGGCCTCCGTGGCCTCCGTGGCCACTGACACGTGCGCCCACCCAGTGGGATACAAGGCAGCCTAAGAAAGGAGCAGATCCTGGTCCGGCGGCAGCGTGGACGAACTAAAAATATTCAGTGTTGACTGAAGCTAAAGAAAACCAGACCAAGAGTACATGAATTCATATGGATCAAGTTCAAAACCAGGCAAAACTAGAGTGACAGAAAGCAGGTCAGTGGCTGCCTGGAAAGGGGATTAATGGACGGGGCACATGGAAACTCTGGGAGGTGGAAATGTTTGTTCTATTTTTTGATCGAGGTGGTGGCTACACAGGTGTGTACATCCGTAAAAATCCAGCTGTGCAAGGTATGTGCGTCTTACGTAAGTAAATTACACCACAAGTTTTAAAACCCACAGCCTTGCTCTCAGGAAGCGCAGGGAGTAGCAGAACCAGGGCTGGCCTGTGGTTCTTACTGTCGTGCTCATAAGAGAGACTGAGAGCCACTGAGCCCCCTGGGTGTCCGGGATGGAGCTGGGTCCTTGTGAAACGGCATCTGGTTAAACTCTTGCAACTACTGTACAACACAGGCTCCAACAGCTCAAGATTAGAGATGAGAAAAACAAAGCGCGGAGAGGCGGTAATACACTTGTCCAAAGCGACGTAGCAAAACACGACGCAGCTGGGTTTGAATCCGGGCCCACTGGTCTCCACGGCCCACGCCCCCTCCTCTGCCTGCTGGAGGAAACAACTCATGGACTCAGTGATTCTGTGAAAGCTGCTTAGGAAATGCATCCTTCCTCTCCTTTCCGCCTCCTCCACCTCCCTCGCCCCTCTCACTGCAGCACATCTCTGAGGTCATTTCTGCCCTGGGCCTCCGCCCAGTAAGAAGGAACCCCAGAGGCTGGGCAGCTGTGTGTGAGTGGAGGGGGGGGGTGTTGACCAAGGGGCTTTGTCAAACCCTGGACTCCCCCAGCCCAGTCTGTGACCCCTGAACACCAGGACTTGAGGTTACAGTCCCCACCCTTGGCCCCAGTTCCCAAGTGACGCAACCCAGTGTCCAGATTCAGAGAACCAGAAAATGTTTATTTGGAATAACCACCACCACTATTTATTCAGTTCTTATCCTGTGCCAAGAACTGTCAAGAGTTATCTCATCAATCCTCACCAAAATAGGTACGTTAGGATCTCGTTTTATAGATGAAGAAACCAAGCTCAGAGGCGGCCAGTGACTTGCCCACGGTCCCACAGTAAGGACGTGGTAGAGCTGGGATTCAAACCCAGGTCTGGCCTACTTACTGTCCGACCTCTGAGTCAGAGAATTATGCTTGTAATCCTACATGCCATATGAAAAGACCCCCGAAGTCAGTCTGTTCCAGCCATGTCATTTTACAGATGAGAATACTGAGGCCCGGGAAGGGAGAATGCACAGGGTCAAATGAAACATTAATGGCAGGGCTTGGGCTGGAAACGAGATCTCCAACCTTGGCCTTGCGTCCAATGACCAGATCACAGCACCAGAGCTGGCCACGTGCACCTGGATGGGCAGCACGTGGGAGGCAGGCAGGGAGGCGGGAGGCTCTGGTTCCAGGCAGAGGTAAATATTGACATGTCGGTGTTTACACTGTAACCCTACTCCTCCTGGCTGCCACCCCACGCCTGCCCTCCAGCCTTCCCCTCCAAGGAGGCAAGGAGTGCCTGGGGAGGAGCAAGGGGGAGAGGAGGCTTCTGGGCCAGGGGCATTTCCTCATGCCCACGGGGGCATGTGTTCAGGAAGTCTGGGCCATCTCCAGTCAGGGGGCTGGGGCCTCTGGGCAGTGCCAGGAGCTGGGGAGATGGAGGTCTGGGCTGGGAGTCATAGGCTTGGGTTTAAGTCCTAGCTCAGCCACTAACTGGCAATGGGACCCAAGAATAGTCAGTGAATGGGGAGAAAAGGGCTTTACAGTCAAGTGCTAGGTAAAGGTGAAAGACAAAAAAATAAAAATAAAAATCAGTATTTTAGCCTGGCCAGCATCCAGCCCCAATCAGCAACCAAGGCCTTTGGTCACTGCCTAACAGGCCCACCCCCAACCCCAGGGGCCTTTCTCAGGAAGGCAGAGTTTCTGCTAAATTGAGAGGCAGCTTGGGACTGAAGCCAGAATGTGAATGAATCAGGGGGCCACTGCCTAGTTCCAGTCCCTAATTCCCTAAGTGATCTTTCAGATCCATCTTTTACAACTCTACCATGGGGATAAACCTGCTTCCTCGGGCTGGGGTGAAGGTCGAAGAGGTTACATTTAAGTGCCAGACAAATGCTGGATGCTCATTTTGCCCATCAATCGTCCCACCTTTAAAATGGGGGATCTGAATTAGATGGCTATGAATCCTCCCTTTATTTATTTATTTATTTTAAATTGTTTTTGGGTTTTTTTTGGTACATGCCCCTAGCGGGAACCGAAACCGGGACTCTTTAGTCTGCAGGCGGACCCTCCAACCGCTGAGCCAAACTGGCCAGGGCCAATGTTTTTTTTTTTTTATTCTCACCCGAGGACATTTTTGCATTTATCTTCAGACAGAGCAGGAGCTGGGGCAGGGGAGAGAGAGAGAGAAACATCAATGTGAGAGAGACACATCGAGTGGCTGCCACCCACACGACCCCAACTGGGGCCGGGGACAAACTGCAACTGAGGTACGTGCCCTTAGCCGGAACCGAACCCAGGACTCTCTGGTCCGCGGGCTGACGCTCTAACCGCTGAGCCAAACCGGCCAGGGCATCCCTTGATTTTTATTTATTTATTTTAGAGAGAGAGAGAAAGGGAGAGAGGGAGGGAAGGAGGAAGGGAAAGGGAAGGAGAAAGAGAGAGAGAGAGATCGATTTGCTGTTCCACTTATCTATGCACTCATTGGCTGCTTCTTGTATGTGCCCTGACCGAGGATCGGACCCACAACCTTGGCACATCTAGATGATGCTCCAACCAACTGAGCTGCCCGGCCAGGGCCTGAATAAATGCAAGCACTCTGTGGTGTTAAGAAGACCTAGCAGCCAGGCCCACCTCCCTGTCTCTGGGTCCTGAAGTTAGATCATCTCTCAGATAATTTCCTGGATGTTCTCTACAAACTTGCTCCTTTGTTTACATCCCCCTCAGAACTCCCAGGAGCCCCCAGCGAGCCCAGACAGGCCTGCAGATGTCCCAGCTACCCCTGCCCTCAGGGCCCCCTCAAAGGACAGAACCCCCACCTCCTAGACAGTGGAGTTCAATTAACACTGTTTGTTCATTAAACTTTGCCCCCCAGACTATAATTCTTTAGAGAACAGGAGAACGTCTCCTCATTTTAATCTCTCTAAAGCTTGGCACCTAGGAAGCATTCCATTCTACTAACTAAAGCTCAAATGCCACCTCTTCTGGGAAGCCTTCCCTGGTTCACACCCATGGGCCAGGGTGACTCTGGAGCTGCACCCTCAGGTTGGTACTTCTCATCCTACCTTGTGCAGAGGCCTCTGGGAACTTGGCTTCTTCGCCTCTAACAGACTAAAGTTCCTTGAGGCCAGGAGCCCTGCTGGTTATTTGTATGACAGGATGCAGGGAAGAAGGTCAGTGTCCACAGGAAAAGGGGCTTTGTGGGACCTCTGGGGACACAGCCTCCTTGTCTCTCTCTCTTTTTTTTTTAATGCTCACCCGAGGACATTTTTCCATTTTTTGTTCAGACAGAGTGGGAGGGAGAGAGAGGAAGAGAGAGAGAGAGAAACATCGATGTGAAAGGGACACATCCAGTGGCTGCCTCCCGCACGACCCAACCAGGGGCCAGGGACAAACTGCAGCCGAGGTACGTGCCCTTAGCAGGAACCCAGGTCTCTCTGGACCGCAGGCCGACGCTCTAACCACCGAGCCAAACCGGCCAGGGCTCCTTGTCTCTTTACTGCCCATTTTGGGCGCGATGATGGGGGTGTGGTACGGGGTGAAGAGGGCAGTGACTGGAGAGAGCAGATGACTATCGTCTCTCCCAGGGCCACTCCAGCAGTCCCCTAACTGGTTTCCCAGCCTCCAGCACCCCCTGCCCATCCCCCACCACCAATTCTCCACAAAGTAGCCTGGGTGACCATCTCAAAATGCAAATCTGCCAAGTCACTCCCTTCACTCTGAACTCCAGAGTGGCTCTCCACTGCCCTTAGGATGGAGCCCCAAAACTTTAAGACCCTCCCTGCATGTACCCGCCCCTGGCCACCTCCCAAGCATTGTCTTCAGAGCCTCCAGACAAATTAATTCTCGAACACACCATGTTTTTGCCCATCATGCACACAACTGCGCCTTCTGCCTGGAATGTTCTGCCAGGCCCCATTCATTCCTTAGGCCACAGCTTTAATGTCATGTCCTCAGAGAGCCTCTTCTGCTCCCTAGGCCAGGTTCCCCTATCTGCTCCATAGCACCCTGCGCGTCTCCTTGGTAACAGTAATTGCGCTCGCAATTTCCTGCTCCATATCTGCCTGTCGGCCAGACTGTGGGAGAGAGACCTATCGGCCTCATTCACACTGACCGCAGCCCAAAGCCTCACATTATATTGTGCCTGGCAGATCTGTTTGGTGAACGAATGAAGGATGAACGAATGAAGCACTCTGACTATAGTAGAGGTGCTCACTTAGTTCACTGAAAAGAAAAAAATTGAGAAGAAACACAAAATGTCATAAACAGTGGCTGATTGATGGTTCCTCCCTCACTATAGACATCAAAGCGTGGACTTTAGCCACGCTGGTTATCTCGGCTAATGCCTGAAACTTTCTGCCAAACCCACCCTGTAGCTTTCTTGCCCCTCAAATCCTATTCCTCCACTGGCAGGGCCTGGTCTCTCCAATTCTTTCTGGGAAACAATGTATTTATCTTTACAAAAATTAACAATATGGCCCAGCCAATGTGGCTCAGTGGACTGAGCGTCGTCCCGTGGACTGAGAGGTCCTAGTTGGATTCCCAGTCAGGGCACATGCCTGGGTTGCAGGCTCCCTCCCCAGTAGGGGGTGTGCAGGAGGCAGCTGATCAATGTTTCTCTCTCACATAGATGTTTCTATCTCTCTCTCTAAAAAATCAATAAAGACTTTTTTTTTTTTAAGTTGACAATATGCCTGTTTACCAAAAATTGTAGCAATGCAAGGAAACACGCGTAACTCCGTTACCAGCACAATTCTGGCTGCCCAGGGAAAGGTACTCCTGTGTTCTGGCAACCCCAGACTGGCATGTGGCTGGCTTCACATCTTCAAATAAAAACATTTCCCCCAAGTTCTTAACAGTCTGAGTTTCTACAATGTATCCTAGATTGTATCCTTATAATACCCCAAGAAGGGAGCAAATCTGCCCCACCCAGTAGGAAAGGAAGTAGGTGGTACATCCAGTGTTCAAACCCGGGCCCTGGACCCTGTCCTCAACTCAGCCACATGCAGTCAAGGTGATTCCCACCCCTCAACCGTGGCTTTAAGTTCAGCCCCTAGCTTGGAATGTGAAGGAACATTCTCAAGGTGCCACAAGGGCAGACTGGGAACCCTGGGTTGGGCCTCTTTCTCCCCAACCAGTCTGCCTGGTAACCCTCCCAACATCCAGGAGGTTTGTGGCTGCTCTGGCACTATCTTGCTGTGTGACCCTGGGCAATCTCCTTCACCTCTCTGTGTCTGCTACTGGGTGGCATGAGGACAACTGGAGACAGAGATACAAAAAGCCTACTTAGAACCTCCAGCCCAAGCCTGCACTGGGGGTGGGGTTCCACTTGAGGCCTTTTGGAACAGTACTGACTACCTGCCAAGGGGTTAGAGACCTGGGTGGGGAGCTGGGGACCATCAGGGAGATTCAGCCAGGACAACAGGAAACAGCACACACACTCTCCCAATGAGTCCTGCTAGGAACCCGGGGGCCAGGGGAAACTTGGCCATGCTGGAGGGGAGGGAATGCTGGATTTGTTTAAAACCCATGGAACAGGAGGTCCAAGGAATAAACACTTTAGCAGCCCTGAATCACCCCCACCTCAGGAATGAGCACAGGGACTAGCGTTTAAGGGAAACCAAAGTGACAGGAGGGGCGGACCTGAAGGACCTGACGTCAACCTCCACCCCACCTACATGCAGGTCAACAATCCATAGTGCAGCTCCAACTCCGCAGCCAGCCTAAGCCTTTGCCTGTCTGGCCCCAACAATGTCCCTTGGCCACTTTCTCTCCTCTTCCCTGGCTCTCTCATGCCCAGGTGCCAGGCAAGCCCCATTTGGCCTTTCCAGGAGCATTTCCTGTACTCTCACATCTCTGGTCCCCTGCTCACACGGGTCTTCCTACCTCGATGTTCTTCCCAATCCAGATGCCACTGCTCAGTGAAGCTTTCTCTCATCTGTCCAGCCAGGAGGGATCCCTGGCTTGACATGATATCTCTACTCTCCCAAAGATATGTCACCTAGCCAGAGGGTCCATGTAGACATTTATGGACGGGTAAAAGCTTCCTTAACACAGTGTTTATGACAGTTTTTTCCTCCATAACACAGGGCTTGGCATATCGTATATGGCAAGTATTCCATAAACCTTTGCTGAGTGATGGACACATGACTAATTCCGTAAGTATCACTGTCTGCCTCTTCTCTGTACAATATGATAAACTTTAATCCTTCTTCCACATTAACATATAGGTCAGCTGTCAGGCAGAACTTCTCAACTTGAGCTTCAGGCAGTACAAGAAAGGCAACTAAGCTGTGTTTGAGCAAGGCACTCTCACTGGGTTATCTCACCGAATCCCCACACCATCCAGTGCGATAAGACTTATCTCCTTTCACAGATAAGGAAACTGATACTCAGAGGTGAGGATGCAACTTGACCAAAGTCTCTGTGGGGAAGTGGAGGAGCTGGAATTTGAACCCGAATCTGTCTGATGCCAAAGCCTGGGGTCTTCCTGCCAGGCTGGGGGGAGTCTCGGGTTGTAAGGCTCTGAAAAATGTCAACAAGGCTAGGTGATCTCTCTTTGGGGGTTTTTAATGAGAAAAAAGTTTTCTTTCAGAGCAACAGGTCAAGTTGGGCTTAAGTCTCTCTTTCTTTTCTTTCTTTCTCTTTCTTTCTTTTCTTCTTTCTTTTTTCTGCATTATTGATTTTAGGCAGAGACGAAGGGAGAGGGAGAGAGAGAAGGAAACATGGATGAGACAGAACATAGACTGGCTGCCTCCTGCATGCCCCCCACTGGGGATCGGGCCCACAACCAGGGCATGTGCCCTGACCTGGAATAGAACCAGCGACCTCCTGGTGCATGGGTCGACGCTCAACCACTGAGCCATACCGGCCAGGCTAGTCTCACCCCTTTTTATTGCCCATATTCTGAGACCTTAAATCAAATGCCCGTCCACAGGGAATGAGCTCTCTGCCACAGAAACTGTCCAAGCAGAGCATTCCAGGGGAGAGGTTCCAGACCAAGGAGGTAGGTGAATCCAAAATGATCTCTAAATGCCTCTGGGTGTGGAGTCAAGTCATAGTTTCATTATTACTGACTCTGGAGAGGCAAGTCGTGGTGGAGGGGGAGGCAGATACTGGTGAGGCAAGCAGAGGAGAGGGATGTTGTAAGGAGACCTCAGCTCTGGGGAGAGCAGGAGTTGGCCCTGAGAAGTCACTGGGGGATTCTTCATGTCCACAGGGGGTCTCAGCCTGCCCCCACCTGGGCCCCCTCAGGCTTGGCAGTATGGTCACAGAGAAGTGGTGGTTGTATCACTAGCATTGGCGGCCACCATAACAGGCACATGCCCTCCTCAGGCCCTGCACGGTGACTTGTATTCACGTCACAGGGCACAGAACAGTACTAGGAGAGAATCAGAGGCGCCTGTCCATGGGGAAGGAAACCAAAGAGAAGTAGATGGTCTTGGCCCCCATGATGGAGAGCCGATTATCAGGCCCCAGAGAGGTGATTGAAAGGTCTTGGCTTTCTTCCACAGACAAGCCCTCCTCTCTAAAACAGCCCGGATAAGCCCAGCCTGGACCAAATGGGTTTCTCCCCTGGGGCTTCAGAACCGACTCCCAGGAAATCTCCCTCCCCAGCTCCCTTCGCCTTGAAGCCGTTTCCTATCTCCTCCTCTGAGGGCCCATTATGGGAGATGCTGGGGAGACCAGATTGCTGGGCGCAGGGTTCTCAGGTGTCCCCTGGAATCTGACAGCAATCAACCTGGCTGCCCAGCCTCCACTCGCCACCTCCTTAAGCCACAGCGGGATCGGTAGTCCCAGAGTGTCCCCAGACCTAGCCCTCTGAACACACTTAGCGCGGCCACCCACGATGCCCCAAGTCGAGCCTCAGTCCTGACCAGGCGTCCCGGGACACTCAGGTCCAACTGGATCCAGCCGCTTCGGAATTGTCCCCGACCCCCGCACCAGACCCATCATGGACAGCCCGGGTCTCCAAGCCCAGCCGGGTCCAGGGACTACCGGACGCCCCAGACCAGAACCGCAATCGAACCGACTCGGCCACCCCTATCCCTCCACACTCGGCCGGGTCCAGCTGCCCAGAACCAAGCTCGGCACGGCCGCCCCCGACGGAACCGAGCGCGACGCCGCCCGGCGAGCCCCCGTCTGCGCGCCCCCTGACTCCAGCCTTCCCAGAGCTGCACCGGCGCCCAGCACCCCGGCAACCGGGCCAGCCCGGGTCCCACTTCGGCGTCGCTGCCGGGGACCGTCGAGGCTGGGCCGTCGCGGCACTCACCATAGCGCGCGCTCCGCTCCGTCGGGCTCCGGGCTCCCGGCTCCCGGCCGCGCTCCGCGAACTGCGCGGCTGGCTGGCCCCGGCGGCGCGCTCGGCTCCCCGCGGGCGAGCGCGGCTCTGGCGCCGAGTCCCGGGGGGGCGGGCCCGACAGGGGCCAATAGCGGGGCGCGGGGCCGGGGCGGCGAAGCCAATCACACCCGGAGGCCGTCCTCCCCCCACCCCTTCCCGCCGCCGGCTCCTTAACCCTTGGCGCGCCGAGGCCGTAGCCCGAGCGGCGTGGGGACCCGGGACGCGGGCGGGGTCTCCGGCTTCCGGGTGCCGGGTCCCGACCCAGCCGAGACGGCTCTGAGCAAAGGTGGGGTCCGGGGAGCCGCTCGGCTGCACCCGGTGCGCTGCGCCGCGCCGGGAGCCTCGGCGACCTTTGTCTCCTGCCTGGTGCCTGCACGGGAGTGTGACCCAGGGATGCAGCTGCGTGTGTGTTTGTGTGCAGTGTGTGTACGTGTGTGTTTAAGAAGGGAGGAGAGGAGAAGACAGCAAACGCGGGGGCGGGATGGATCCCGCGTGCCTGAGTGTTTATGTGTGACGGAAAGGCAGAGACTGACTATATTTGGGGTTTGTTACAGCGTGTTTCTGTGTGTGTGTGTCCAAGTGAGAGAGGGGCGAGAGAAGGGGGTGGGAGGGAAGCGGAGAGAAGGACCGATGGCTCTCTGTGCCCGTGCGTTTGCGTGTCCAGGGGAGAAGCCGTCTCTGTATGTATGTCGTGTAAGTGTGTGAACGAAGGATGGAGGCACAGAAAAAAACGTGCGTCGATGATTTGTATGATGTGTGACCTGCACATTTGGGGCCTATTGTACGTATATGTTGGTGTGGTAGAAAGAGACTTTGTGTCCCTATTGTAAACAGGTAGAGACCACATCCCTGTGGTCGTGTGGTAGCCTGTGTGCATGTGTAGGTGTGCACACATGAGGGGCATGGCTGTGATTCGGTACACTGTGTGTGCAGCTCAGTTTGCAAGAAAGATGAAATCATGGTGTGTAGTGACAGTGTGTGTGTTTTTATTTGTGTGACGTTGCAGTCATCTATACTTGTGTTGCTAAGAAAGAGAAACTAAGGTGTAGGGAGTGTAATAAATGATCGTTCAGGACAGACACAGACATCTTGGAAGAGGTGGGGTTTGGGCCTTGAAGGATGTATAAGAGTTCATGAGGCCAGAAGAAAAGAACTGGAATCTTGCCTATCAGCCATGGGGTTCAGGAGTAAGAGGGAGTCAAATTGGCTGGGGACAGAGGTGGATTCTAGGACAAAGGGCACCTACTGCCAGGAGGGGGAGTAGGAGAGGCTGGCAATAACCCCTGCTCTGGAGCTGACTCAGGGTGACTCTGAGTATGCAAAGGAGAGGTCTAGGCACAGAGCGCCAGGTTCCAAAAGGGACCATCTGTTCCTGGGCAGTGTGTGTGGCAACCTGGAGAGCAAGGAGGGGAAAACTCCGTGGAAATAACTCTTCTCCCTTCCGTTCAACAGCACTCTGAATTCCTCAATGTGGAGGAAAAGAAACAGGGAGGAGGGTCACCTATTGAAATTCATTAAATGTGTTTAGTGCAAAACAGGGAAGTGTGGTGGAGACCGGAGGGTTGGGCCAGGCCCTGAAGGTAACCAGATCTTCTCTGGCCTAGACACTCCATCATAGAGAATGGTGACTTAAACCATCAGCTGCCCAGACCAGGCTGGTTTCAGATTCCTGACCATTCCTCAAGTATCCTCCTGGGAAGAAGCTTGACGCCTGGAGGGACATTGTGAGATCCAGGGAGACACGAAGATGGAACCCACTTATCCTGCTCTCCATTTGCCAGCAATGTTATTGTAGGGGATTCTATTCTCCAATCTGAGCCTCAGATTTCTCCTCTGTAAAATGGGGTTTGTAATGCCTGCCCACCCCCCTGTACTGACGTGAAGATTTGAGTTAATATACATGTGGGCCCTTGGTAACCTTCAAAGCACTGGAAAACGTTAAGCATCCATCCATTTATAGAAAGTTCAAAAGTAAACAAAACTAAGTTTTGCTGTCAGAAGTCAGCCTAGTGTTACCTTTGTGGAGGGAATGGCTGAAAAGGTGGCACTAGGGGGACCCTCTGGGTACTAGAAAGGTTGTTTCAGGACGGAGGGGCTGGGTACAGGGCTATGCTTAGTTTGTGAAGTCTCCTTAGAACCTGTGTGTGTTTTTCTCTACATTATAGTCCAACATGTTCTGAAAATAAAAAAGAAAGGTCATGTATCCTAACCACATTTTATTCACTCACACAGGGGGAATTCTGGAACGCTCCATCCACAAGGCAGGAACTGGGCTGAGTACTGGGGAGACAGCAGTGAACAAGATGTGATCCTGGCTGTACTGTGTGAAGAAAACTGAAGAGAGGCGTGGCTTCCTCACCTCTGAAAGGGGCGTGTCGTCAGTGGGGGCGGAGCTTGCTCTAAGGCACTCCCTGGAATTGGCAACAGCACCGGGACTAGAACCCAAGCCTCCCAATGTTATGGCTGAGTCTTTTCCATCCCACCAGGCTGGCCCAGCAGAGGCAGTCCCTGGCCTTATGCTATCCAGGGGAAAACAAGCAGGAAGGTTTGCTGTCAACTCTGACCCTAACCCCCAACTCCTTAGGGATCCTCATACCTCACCTCCTCCAAACAGCCTTCTGGGAACAATTCTATGTAGTAGATACTATGATTCTTACACCACCCCCTATTGCAAGTGAGAAAAATTAATGTTCAGAGAAGGAAAGTGACTTCCCTAAGGAGGCACAGCTCATCTGAGGGGATTCACTCCTGTGCTGGCATCATGCTGCTTCTGTTGGCATTTGTGGGCTCACTGTGCTCTCTGATGGGCATGGTGGTTGTGTGGCAAGAGAACATGTTTTCCTTGTCAGATTTCTAAAGACTGGGTGGTGAGGGGTGCTTCCTCCAAAGGTCTCTTGGGGTGGTCGTGGTGGGGGCGGGGGGCGCACGGCAATTGATTAGTTGGAACACCAGAGCCAGAAAATACAACTTAACCTGGAAAATACAGGGGTAGAGCTAGCTCTAGGCATGGCTCCGTGGAGGAGCTCAGATGATGTCATCAGGATTCAGTGTCACTCTTTGTTTCTCCAGACTGTTTCCCTCTCTGCTGGCCTCATTCTCTGGCAGGATCTCTCCTCATGATCACAAGATGGCTGCCAGCAGCACCAGCCATGCATCCTAGTCTCTCAGCAACGCTGGCAGAAATAGAGACTCTGTTTTCTCAACAGTTCCAACAGCATTCATGTCCCAAATTGCGTCTCATTGGCCCTTATTGAGACATGCGGCTGTTCCTCAGCCAATCACTGTGGCCAAGGGTTCTGATTAGCCAGGCCATAGAGATTGAGAGTCCCAGAGGTACCTGACATTTGAGTCTACATGTGGTTTCTAGCCAATCCAGCCTCAGGATTCACCAGAGTCCAAGGAGAATGCCCCAGAATTTGTGGAGAAGCATATATTTTACAGGCCTTCGGTAAATGGCAAGAGTTATTATTGACATGCTTTGTCTGTTTTGCCTGTGTCATCATCTTGTACAGAACAGATGTTCGGTAATGTCTAGTATACAGTAGGTGCCCAAAGAAACCTTAGTAGTTGACTGATAGATTTTTTTGGACTGGTGCCGTGTACCAAGTCAGATAGAGTCTGGACAAACTGAGCAGCCCACAGCCGTGCAGACAGAATGAGACGCGCTATAAGAGCTATTTAATTTTTAAATTTTGTTTTGTCTTCCATAACTAAACTGAAACTAGTCTAGAGCTCCCAGGGGGATCTTCAAACTCTCTAGCAACAGACTACACACACACACACACACACACCAGCCCGACCAAGAGAATATGGTCGAGAAGACATCAAAAGGAGCCCATTAGGAGGCTGGCAGGGAAGGGGGCAGGCAGGGCTTGTCAGACCCAATTAGACTATTTCTTGACTCATCCAGCCCTGCAGAGAAGTCGCCTGGGGTGGGGCTGGGGACCAGCATGTCTCAGCCTGAGCTCCTTCCCCTTCTATTACCAGCTACTCTGATTCAACTGGGCAGTTTGAGTTTCTGTGAGGGATCGAGGCTCATTAAGCCCTGACCAATAATAGTTGCTGTTTATCAAGTGTGTGCCAGTCCCCATGCCAGGTACTTTGCATGATTTAAATACAGGACCAATGGACTATATTTTGGATAGTCACAGTATCCCTGCCTTTGCTGTACTTTTCCTACTATACTCTCCCTTTGCCCTGATTTCCATACTTAAATTCAAAAGTAAAATAAAACAAATGTTTATTTTCTGCTTTCAAGTGCAATGAATACATGTTCACTGTGAAATGATGTAAATAATCCAGAAATGAATACAGTAGAGAAAGTGGCACTCCTTGGATATTAACCGCGGCTAACTCCTTAATATGGTTCTGCATTCAGCTGTGTTAACAGAGGTTAACAGTTTGTGAGAGGAAAAACACTCTTAACCTGTTTATAGCCTCCCTGCCTTTGAGGAAGGAAACTTTGCAGGTCAGGCAGCTTCAGCTGGGCTTTGTCCTGGGGATCTGGGTAACAGGTGGAGGGAGGGGAAAAAACAAGTGAGGAGAGAAAGGGCAGAGGTCGATGGTGGAAAAAGACCGAGAGGCTGGGGGAGAGGTCCCAGGAGGGAAGAGCCAGTGCAGGCTGAGCTTGGAGAGAGCGCCTGAGGGACTCAGAACCCAGACGTGTGGGCTAGGCGCTGTGGGTGGAGGGTGGGAGGGGAAGGTGAGAAAAAGAAACGGAAGGAAAGGAATGCTAGGACGTTTCATTGAGGTTATGAATGGAAATCTGCTTTAGTATTTTCAAAGGATTGGACAAATATTTAAATTGCTTTTCAATGTGTGTGTGTGTTTTGAGGAGAGGAGAAACTGGTGTTTCCTTCTAATTCAATGGGGATCTGAGACTGGCCTCAAGGTGGCTCAGCTTTATCCAGGTTACTTTTTGATAAACAAAAAATGAGATTCCATAATAATAACTACTAAAATGTATTGCCTACTTACAGGCATTGTGCTAAGTACTCGTCTTTTTAAATATATATATATATATATAAAATATATTTTTATTAATTAAAAAAATTTTTTTTCGTTATTGATTTTTAGAGAGAGAAGAAGGGAGAGGGAGAGAGAGATGGAAACATCAGTATGAGAGAGAAACATAGATCAGCTGCCTCCCGCACGCCCCCCACCGGGGATCAAGCCCAAAACCCGGGCATGTGCCCTGACTGGGAATTGAACCGGGACCTCTCAGTCCATGAGATGACACTAAATCCACTGAGCCACACCAGCGGGAAAAATACTCATCTTTATTGATTTAGATACTTCTACAGTAGGCCAGTGGTGGCAGGTACTACTATTATCCCATTTTACAAATGAGGAAGCTGAGGCTCAGAGAAGTAAAGCAACTTGCCCAAGATCACACAGCCAGCAAGTGGGGGAGCTGGGATGAAATAATATCTACTATGTGAATTTTCTGGCAAATGTGGTTTTATTTGATTTTTGTAAGCGTTTCAATCCCTTTCTGCTTGTGATCAGGTAGAGATACACATAAATAAAGGTTCGGCATGCTCTGTCATTGAACCCACCCCACATTCCTTGTGGTAGGTATTGTCACCCTTTTCTACATTAAGAACCTGAAGCTGAGTGGGACATGGTCACTAACCCAGGGTAACACCTGGATTTTAAGTTGTGTCGTGGGATTTAAACTCAGCTGTGTTTTCTCTGAAGGACACACAGGAGTTAGAGTTGGGGGGGGAGGGGTCCAGGGTGCATCTCAGGTACCCAGATGCAAATTCACAGGCTCTAAAGGCTGGACCTAAATGAGATGTGAAAAGTTATCTATTCTACACCCTCTTTTTATTTATTTTTTGTTAATCCTCACCCGAGGATATTTTTCCATTGGTTTTTAGAGAGAGTGGAAGGAGGGAGGGAGAGAGAAAAAAATGATCCCAACTGGGGTTGGGAATCAAACTCCAACTCAGGTATGTGCCCTTGATAGGAATTGAACCCACGGACCAACGGTCTGACTCCCTAACCGCTGGCCCAAAACAGCCAGGGCTCTACTCCTTCTTTTGATTTATGAAGCTCCTCTGCAGTTTTCCCCACAGGGGTCTGAACACCTCTGCTGATGGGAGACCTGCTACTTTTGCAGAGCCCAGAGCCAGGGACAGATAGCTAAGAAAGTAGACCAGCCTAGAGCAGTGAAGCAAAAAAATACCTGAGGATTACCTGGGATGCACACAGGGAAACCACAGGAGGGCATAGGAGTACAGAGAGTGGAAAACCATTTCCCTAAAGGCCTTCCCTGCCAATAGTAGCTGTTTTATTTATTTATTTATTTTTTTATTTTTTAATCCTCACCCGAGGACATTTTTTTCATTTTTTTTGTTCAGATAGAGTGGGAGTGAGAGAGCGGAAGAGAGAGAGAGAAACATTGATGTGAAAGGGACACATCGAGTGGCTGCCACCCGCATGACCAACCAGGGCCCGGGACAAACTGCAACCGAGGTACATGCCCTTCGCGGGAACCGAACCCGAGTCTCTCTGGACCGCAGGCCGACGCTCTAACCGCTGAGCCAAACCGGCCAGGGCAAATGAAGGGGTTGTCTTATGATGTTTGTTTTAACACCGAGTATCTACCTCACTGCATTTTTGTAAATGGAGAAGATGTTGATTATAAACAAAAACATTTGTAATGTGCACTTGTTGGTTGACAGCTGGAGTCAGGTTGTAGAGGAATGAGTTAGGGTAGAGGACCAGGCCAAGGTGGGAAGGTGAGTCAGGCAGGAGGGAGAGGATGTCAAGAGCAACTTGGCAACTGTGCTTGGTCACATGGGGAAGAGGTGCCTGGTGCTGGAGATAACCGAAGTGGTAGGGAGCTCAGGGGCACTAACGAGGGAGTAGTTGAGTGTGAAAGATGGAGTTGCACGGGTCAAGAGAGAAGGGAAGAGTGCTCCAGGCAGTAAGAACAACCTGTGCAAAGACCCAGACCTGGGAGGAGAGCAGGAGAACAAGCAGAAGGTTTCAGTGGCTGGAGTGCCCAGGGCAGTGAGGACAGCAGGTGAGCTGGCTGGAGGGTGGCAGGCCTTGCCATTCAAGGAAGTGGTTTTTATCCTGAGGCCTGAATATTGATGTTCTTAGGAGCTTTCCTGGGGAGCTGGCTCAGGGGCAAGGCTGTGCCTGGTGATCCCAGACCAGGGGCTGTTCCCCACTCCTGGGCATCTTGGACCGACGCAGCTACGCCCTCTGGTCTGGATGCGCAGGTAAAGGCAGGAGAAAGGCACTGAGGCAGGTGCAGAACCACGCTGCTCAGCTCCACTGACTCAAGTGGGAACTCGCCAGGGGCTGCCCAGCCAGTCAGAGCCAAGGGTAAAACTCAGAGCTTCGTCCAGTCCAGTGGGTGGGCCAAGACCCCAAAAACCCCATCTGACTAGAGCTGGGGACCTGATGAGCTTCCACTCTGGAGTCAGAGTCCTTGAGTCAGTTCTGGCCTCAGCTGAGTGAGCCTGAACCCACCCTGAATAGGGTGTTTTAAAGATCAGGTGAGTTAACAAAGGCAAAAGATTAAACACAAAAGAATTCTTCAGTAAATGTTCATTCCCCAAACCCAGGTACTAGGGAAGAGGCCCTTTATGTGGTCACCCCATACCCCACACCCCCTATCTCATCACAAGTCTGATTAGGGCTCCCACATCTGTGCCCCCACAGCCCCAGCCCCAGCCCCCTGTATCACTACTACGTAGCACCTCCCACTCTGACCAGCCCAGCTCTGATCTCAGCTCCATAGCCCCCAGTGGTGCTCAATCAATGTCTATCAAACTGCACTGAAAGTCTATAGGGGATGCCACCTGTTTAATGGACACCTTCTCTCTGCATACATTATCTTGTTTAGCCTTCACTTAACATGCATTTTCACAGATAAAGAGCCCGAGGGTCAGAGAGGTAAAGTGACTTGCCCCAGGTCACACAGTCCATAAGAGATAACCCAAGATTGAACTCACCTCTATCTGATTTCAAAGCGCCTCCTTTTAACTGTTGCTTTATATGTCCTCACTACACTTCTTTCACTCAGAAGGGAGAATTTAGAGACCACAGTGGCTGGGGGACCTTGGGGATGAGGACAGTCACTCAGAATCTCTGGGCGTCAGTTCCCTCATCTATAAAATGAAGGGGTTGAATTCGTGATTCTCAACCCGGCAGCCTATTCGATCATCTGGGGAGCTTTTAAAATCGACCAGTGCCTGGGGCCCACCTCAGGTCAGTTGAACCTGAATCTCTGAGGGTGGGCCCCCAAGTTTTAAAGCTCCCGGCTGATTTGGATGCACAGACAGGACTGAGAACACTGAACTAGCCCCTCAGCGAGGCCCAATGCAAGGAGCCACTCAACTGGCAGGGGGGGGAGACTAGGGCTCCGGAGCCAAGTGGATGTGGGTTCCGTCCCAGGTCTGCTCTTTCCCATACACCAGCATCCTCGGCCGGCAGATGAGGAGAAGGTCCAGTGAAGTCCAAGGTCACACAGCCAGGAAGTGGCATTGTGGGGGTTTGAATCCAGCTCTGCCCTCAGGTCCTGGGCAGGGAGAGGAGGAGGTGTGGTCAGGCAGGTCCACTTGGAGCCCGCAGCTCCCCTGGCACCCTGGCCTGCCCGAGCCTGGGCGGGGCAGATGTTCGGGCAGCATGAAGTGCTGCCTTCTCACCTAGCACATGCCCAGGCTCCTCCACTACCCACTGTGCCCCAAGCCCTGGGCAGAGGCAGGCCGGTGTGGGCATGCGAGGTAGCTGGTGTGTGCCTGGTGTTGGCATCAGCTGCAAGAACATACTGGTAGGAAGACGGATGCCAGCGTAAGCCACAAGCAGACCTTCAACACCCGCCCCATCACTCATGTGCCACGTGGTCTTGGCAGGTCGCCACACCTCTTTGAAACGCTACAAAAGGTGTGTGTAAGTACAGCTTTCACCTGGAGTGCCCATCGCTTCCTCGTAGGTCTCATCCAAATGTCATCTCTTCAAAGAGCCCTTCCTAGTCACCGTCTCTGAGGAGGTTCCCCTTTTTATGTATCCCCTATCATTGCTCCCACTGTATCTCCCTCATTCTACTTGTCAGAATTTATAACTCTATACTTAGTTGCTTGATTACTTATTTATTGTCTCTCTCCCCAGTTAGATTGTAGAGTGCACACACGTAGGTGCCATGACATTTTTGTTTTGTCATGTCTCTTAATTGAGGTGTAACTTACATGCCACAAATTCACTCATTTTAAGTGCACTGTTTTTGATAAATTCAGGGTTTAGAACTTTCATCATCCCAAAAAGAGCTCTCAGTTAATTCCTGCTTTCACCTCATCCCCAGGCAATCACTGATCTACCTTCTGTCTGTCCAGTTTCGCCTTTTATGGAAACGTCACGCGAATGGAATCAGAGAACACGCGACGAACTATTTTCCAAAGTGGCTACATCATTTTACATTTCCATGAGCAATATAGGATGTGTCACCGTGTCTTTTATTTACCAGAGTATCACCAGGATTTAGCCTGAATTCCTGGCATAAAGTAAGTACTCAATAAAATGAATGAGTAAACAAATGTTGGCTGAAATAGCGTGTGGTTAATCCCCTACGGGGAGCCATATATTATGCTGATCACAACACGACACTGTGTGTCCAGTGGCTGTCCTCTGGGGCGGACACAAAACCAGCAGAACACTTTGTACCCAGCCCACACTGGCAGTCCTCTCCCCAGAAGGACCCTTGCTGGCAGGCGCCTCAGGAGTATGTCCTTGGCTCTCCCGGAAGGTAACGGAACAATGAACTCCACACGTCCTGGAGCGTCTCGGCGTTGCCTGTAAAAGGCTGCCAAAGAGATCGTCCAAAACGCAGGTCCACACAGCAGCACCTGTGTGACAAAGGCTTCTTGTACTTTATTTATTTAATGTTTTTATTGATTTTTTTTTTCTAGAGAGAGAGGAAGGGAGAGGGAGATAGGGATAGAAACATTGATGAAAGAGAAGCATCAACATCGATCGGCTGCCTCCTGCACGCCCCCTACTGGGGATCGAGCCCCCAACCTGGGCATGTGCCCTGACTGGGAATTGAACCAGCAACCTCTTGGTGCATAGTTTGATGCTCAACCACTGAGCCACACCAGCCGGGCTATACTTTATTTTTTAATTTTTAAAAAACACATCTTTATTGCAGTTAATCCCAGTGACTTTCTATTTTGCCTTCCATTAAGATCAGTTTCTTGAGATCGTCCCCTTTCCCCGCCTTAACCTCTGTGCAGAGAAGCTGTATAAACTCTCTCTGGTGGACCGCAGAGTTCCTTCCACTCTGAAAGATACAGCAGGTGTTTCAAGCAAGATGTTCCTGTACTTTAATAGCCTCTGACATACGGATTCTACTCTTCAATCTGTCTGAAGTGTTATTTGCCCTTAGAACAATACAGTGGTCATAAGTAATAACTCTAATTGAGTGCTTACTATGCCAGCTACTCTAAGCACTTTTAAAAGCTGAATTTATTGGGGTGACATTGGTTAATAAAATTATATAGTTTTCAGGTGTAGAATTCTATAGGCTTCTTGTATTTTAACATCAGTGTAAAGGGACTTTCCCAGCTGAAATGGCCTTTATTATTAAAGAAAAAATTTTTTTCTTTATTGATTTTAGAGAGAGAGGAAGTGAGAGGGAGAGATAGAAACATTGATGAACGGGAACATCGATTGGCTGCCTCCTGCATGCCCCCCACTGGGGATCGGTCCCACAACCTGGGCATGTGCCCTGACCGGGAATTGAACCAGGACCTCTCAGTCCATGGTACAAAGCTCAGTCCACTGAGCCACACCACTGGGGCTTGTTTATTTATTTTAAAAGAGCTGAAGCAGCCGTGGCTGGCATGGTTCAGTGGTTAGAGAGTCAGCCTGCACACCGGAGGGTCACAAGTTTGATTTCCAGTCGAGGGCACGAACCTGGATTGCAGGTTCCATTCCAGCCCTGGTTGGGGTCATGCGGGAGGCAACCAATCAATATGTGTCTCTGACATGGATGTTTCTCTCTCTCTCGCCTCTCTTTCCCTCTCCCCTTCCACTCTCTCTAAAAATCAATGGAAAAAATATCCCCCAGTGAGGATGAACAAAAAAGCAAAACAAAACCAACAAAATTAAAAGGGCTGAAGTAAACATGCTAAAAATGTTAAGGTTTGTCAAAACTCGGTTGTGAGTATGAATGTATATTATAGTAGTAATCTCTGTATTTTTGTTTGTGGACAATACTCCATTTGAAAACAACGTTCATTAAAAGATAAAACAACCACATTCATTACATTTTTGTTTTTGTTTTTAATCCTCACCCGAGGATATTTTTACATTTATCTTCAGACAGAGTGGGAGGGAGGGAGAGAGAAAGAGAGAGAGAGAGACATCGAGTGGTTGCCACCCATATGACACCAACCGTAGCAGGGGCCGAACCACAACCGAGGTACGTGCCCTTGGCCAGAATCGAAACCCAGACTCTCTGGTCCAAGGGCCAATGCTCTAACTGCTGACATTTTTGTTAATATAAACATATGCATGGGGAAAACTGAAACTTTTTTTTTTTTAATCCTCACCCGAGGATATATTTTTTCTTTTTTTGCATTTATTTTCAGATAGAGCGGGAGGGAGAGAGGGAGGAAGAGAGAGAGAGAAACATCATCGATGTGAGAGAGACACATTGTGCCCTTAGCGGGAACCGAACCGGGACTCTCTGGTCCGCAGGCCGACGCTCTAACCGCTGAGCCAAACCGGCCAGGGCAAAACTGAAATTTAAAGAGTGAATATGTGTATCATATATCAGTTAATTATGATTATTTTTATATGACAAGATTACTGATTATTTTTATTTTCCTGTTATCTGTATTTTCTGATTTTTCCTATAGGGAACATGTAAGACCTGTGCAATGTTTTAGAACCTTTAAAAACAATGAAAGAGTCTAGACAGCTGCAGGGAGAGCGTCCTGGGCAGAGCCCACAGGAGGCCCCGAGGCTGGGCCTGGAGAAGGCTGAGCGTGACACCTGGAGAGGGCACGAGGGTAAGGAGGACCTCGGGGAAGGGGCGCCGGCCCCACAGTGAGCAGGACCTGGTACCAGGCCAAGGCGCTGCAACCTGACCTCGAAGGCCATGGGCTTCAAGCGGGGTCTCTGGGAGCCTCAGATGTGTTCACGGGGTTTATCTTAGCTTGGGGTTTTTATTTCGGTGATAATCTAGAACAACGAGTGTGAGCATATTGAGAGTCCTTGCTGAGAATGAGCCAGGCCTCGTAACCCAGAACCGCCAGCCCTGTTTGGTGCCTGTGTTGGTCTGTGCTTGGGGTCAGGTTGGCGCCAAATGCCCACTTTAGTTGTCTCGGGTTGATGAAGAGAGAGAGAGAAGCAGGCCTCAGCTTGGCTGGTTTATTTTCCAGTGCCATGAGCTCAGCCCTTGGGCCTGGGAGAGTTCCAAGGGCCTAGGAAATATTTCAGAACTGAAAAAAGAATTTTTATGACTCTAAAGTAATAATATTAACCACCACCAAAACAGCACACACATAACCCTATTCACTGAAATAATCTCAATGGCAGAATTATGAAAATAAATTCCTTTTTTTTGCAAAAAGTTTGTATTTGATGTTGGGTATGGGTACATTTGAATATGCTTGACAAGGGGTGAGCGGAGCCTCCCAAGGTAAGGGTGCCGGGGCCCTGAAGGTCCTTAACACAGAGGGATGGACATGCCCACAGCAAGGGCCAAGGGCCACGCCTGTGCGCTCACCATGACAAGGTCCCCCTGGCCCAAGAGGGAAGAGAAGTGGGCACATTGAGTCAGCCACTGAGCAAGGCAGGAGCTCCAAGTGGGAACGGAAAGCAAACAGGAAAGGACACGCCGGCCCAGCCAGTAGAGGCCTCGGGAGCGCAAGGCGTGATTTTGATTCCGCAAAGTGACATCATACAGCATTTTCTTAAAAAAATTATTTTTTCCTTTATTGATTCTGGAGAGAGGAAGGGAGAGGGAGAGAGAGATAAAACATCGATGAGAGAGGACATTGATTGGCTGCCTCCTGCATGCCCCCCACTGGGGATCGGGCCCACAACCTGGGCATGTGCCCTGACCGGGAATCGAACTGGCGACCTCTTGGTGCATGGGTCGACGCTCAACCACTGAGCCACACGGGCCAGGTAGCTTGATGTCTTAAGGAAGAGTGTAATAAAAACAATTCCAATCAAGAATGTCTTGCCGGGAGGATCTTCATTCTGGTGAGCCTCTTTACAGATCACTCAAGTTTGGGGACCACTGCTTGGGGCACAGGGGCCTACTGCAGGGCCCTGAGGGGGGAGCTGGTGGGAGCATGGTTCCAGGGAGACGAATTGGCAGTGTGTTCTGGGTGACCAGCAGCAGCTAGAGCAAGGCTGGCATAAGGCTCGAACTGCAGAGGGCAGGGGTGAGGGTCTTCTTTTGAGCTTCCATAGTGCCAAGGGTGGGACCTAGGATGTCACAGGAGCTTGCCACCACCCTACCATTTCCTGTGGGGAAGAGTCCCGGGCAGAAGATGTATCTGTCCTGGTCTCAGTGGGTCCACGGGGTCGAATCAGTGCACTGAGACCTCACTGCGTGTTTGCTGAATAAGAGGGGCCGGAAGGAAGAAGATGCCTGTCTCTGCTTCTTTTCTCTTATGCAACCACCAGTAGGTCGGCTCGCTCTGCCACCAAAGCACATCCAGCCAGCCCCTCCGCTCCCAGCCTGGCCTGTGTCAGTGGCGTCCTCACCAGTCTCCCAGGATTTAGAGTGTAAATACTCTGCTCTCAAAACTTTAGTGGCTTCCTACCAAGCCCGAGATTAAATCCAGACTCTTCGTGGTAGTATTCAAAGGCCTGAGTGATGGACCTCCACCCACCTCTGTCACCACCTTCATCCCCTCCCCCCTTTGCTACTTATCTCCAGCCACACTCCCTCTGCTTGGGATGCTTGTCCTCCAGGGCTGAGCAGGTGGCTCCTTCTTGCTGCTAAATCCCATCACAAAGGTCACCTTCCCAGAGGGGCCTTTCCCCGAATCCCTGGATGAGACATGAACACCACCAGTGCCTCGTCCCCATGACCCATGATTCTGCTTCAAGTCTTCGGGGCACTTACCACTTTCTGAACTTGTCTCTTCAATGTATTCATTACTCCGTTCACGTCTAAATCTGTCCGAGATCTGGAGCCCCCGTGACAGCAGGGCCATCTCTGTCCTTCACGCTAAGTCTCCAGCACCTAGTACAGGGCCTGGCACACAGGGGGCACTTAGCAAGTTTATTGAGTGAACAATGAGATGACATTGACACCCACCAGAACGGCTAGAATAAAAAAGGAGGAGGATGTGGAGAAGTTCGAACTTTTATACATTGCTGATGGGGCTGTGAAACGGCGCGGGCACTTGTGTTTGCTAGCTCGTCTAAAAGGTTAAACACAGTTACCGTACGGCCCAGCAACCACTCCCAGGGCCGCACGCAAGGGCAGGGAAGCGTGCCCACACGAACTTGTGCATGCACGCTCACGGCAGCGCTCGTCATAACTGCCCCAAAGTGAAAACAGCCCCGTCTACCAGCTGGCACATAGAAATGCAATGTGGCATATCGCTGCAATGCAGTGTTATTCATCAACAAAAAGGAAGGAAGGAATGGTACACGCTCTACCACGGCCAAACCTCAAAAACATATACTAGGTATAAGAAGCCAGACACAAAGGCCACATATCATATGATTTTATTTATACGAAATGTCCAGAATAGACAAATACATGGAGACACAAAGCAGATCAGTGGTTTCTAGGGGCTGGAGGGAGGGGGAATGGGGAGTGACAGCTAATGAGCACAAGGTCTTTTTGGGGTGATGGAATGTTCTAGAATTAGTGGTGATACACAACTTTGTGAATATACTAAGAACCACTGAACTGTATTCTTTAAAGGTGAATTTTATGGCCTAGCCGGTGTGGCTCAGTGGTTGACCCATGCACCAAGAAGTCGCCGGTTTGATTCCCGGTAGGGGCACATGCCCAGGTTGTGGGCCAGATCCCCAGTGGGGGGCATGCAGGAGGTGGCCAATCGATGTTCTCTCTCATCGATGTTTCTTTTAAAAATTTTTTTAAAAATTGATTTTAGAGAGAGAGGAAGTGAGAGGGAGAGAGAGATAGAAACATCGATAAGAGAGAACATCGACTGGCTGCCTCCTGCATGCCCCCCACTGGGGATCGGGCCCACAACCTGGGCATGTGCCCTGACTGGGAATCTTGAACAGGCGACCTCTTGGTGCATGGGTTGACGCTCAGCCACTGAGCCACACCGGCCTGGCTCTCGTCAATGCTACTATCTCTCCCTCTCCCTTCCTCTCTCTCTAAAATCAAAAAAAAAAAAAGGTGAATTTTATGATATGTGAATTACATCTCAGTTAAAAAAAAACACTTGTACACAAATGTTCATAGCAGCATTATTCATAGTAGCCAAAAAGTAGGAAGGAGCCCTGGCCGGTTTGGCTCAGCGGTTAGAGCGTCGGCCTGCGGTCCAGAGAGACCCGGGTTCGGTTCCCGCTAAGGGCATGTACTTCGGTTGCAGTTTGTCCCCAGCCCTGGTTGGTCGTGCGGGTGGCAGCCACTTGATGTGTCCCTTTCACATCAATGTTTCTCTCTCTCTCTCTCTCTTCCTCTCTCTCCCTCCCACTCTATCTGGACAAAAAATGAAAAAATGTCCTCAGGTGAGGAAAAAAAAAAAAAAAAAGTAGGAAGGAACCAAATATTCATCAACTGATTGATGAATAGACAGTGTGGTCTATCCACACAATGGAATATTACTCAGCAATACGAAGGAAGTACTGACATGCGCTACAGCACGATGAATCCTGAGAGAAGACAGTCACAAAAGCCAGCACAGTCTATGAAACCCGAGGAATAGGTAAACCTATAGAGACAGGAAGCAGATTCGTGGTTGAGGAGGGAGAGGAACAGGGGTGGAGGAGTGAGTAAGGAGAAAATAAAGTGGGAAGAAGACAATGAAGAAAAAACAATTGAGGGACTCTTCCCTACATCTAGACAGAGCTGGTGAGCCCGAGGCAGCTCCCCTCTTTCTGCTTCTCTCCCCTTCCCACAGCTCAGATTCTGGGGGAAGCCCAAGCTGGGCTGGTTGAAACATCTGAGATGGAGCACGACTTCCCCCTGGTGGTGACATGAAGTGAGTCCTTGGGAATGTGCTGGAGGCTGACAGCCTTGGGAAAGGGGCCAGCATTAGCCAGCTAGGGAGGCCTTGGGGAAGGACTTGCAGGCAGAAGAAACTTCCAGATGCCTGGAGACGGGTATGCCATGGAGAACGCCTAGGACACTTTGCTAAGTTTCTGAGGCTGATGTCAGAATAATAACTATAACTGGGCTTTTCTCTGTGTTTGTTTCCTGCCTCCTTCCACAATGATGTGGGCACCAGGAGGGCAGGTTCATTCTGCTTCCCCAGCTCCCAGCACAGAGCCTGGCACTGTGTGGACTGGTGGGTTACCTTTAAGATCTGGATTTCATCCAAAGCATGACGGGAAGTGATCGGTGTCCCGAGTTGGGTTGTCTTGGTCTAACTTAGGGCTTGAACGACCACTCTGGCTGCTGCAGGGAGGCCAGAAGTCCAGGGGAGCCTCGAAGCGGCTGGGACTGGGGTGATGGTGGTGGGGATGGAGAGAAGCGGACCACTCTGAGCTGGAACCTATACCAGAATCCGTGGGACTCGGGAGGAGTGGCTGTGGGTGTGAGGGGAAGGGCGCTGAGGTCCCTGCTTCAGTCCCACACAGCTGGGCAAACAGAGGTGCCATGGGCTGAGCTGGACAAGGTGGGGAAGCAGCTCCGAGAGGGGGAAGACAGTTGGCTCTGTGAGTTTGCTCGTGTGTTAATTTTGAGAGGTCTGTCCAACCACCGAGGAGGGCCTATCAAGCAAGCAGCCGGAGAGCAGGGTCTGAGCTCAGAAAGTGAGATCTGGGCTGAAAGCCCAGTTACGGTTCCAAAAATCCTATTAGCTTTTCTTCTGTTAATTGCCAAAGTAATACATGCCAGCCATCCCCTAATCAAACCATTCAAAAGGGCAGAGAGAAATGAAACTCGCTTCTCCGCCCCCCAATGCCTCCCCGCTCCCAGATCAAGTCCATGTTGACTAAGCCAGGAGAAGGGCTCCGACGGGGGTGGAAAAGGCAAAGCGGTTTGGCAGTCTGGCCCAGTGTGCAAGGACACCCGGGAACTGGCTCCCTGAAACTGAGGACATTTGCAGAGGTAAGGATGCACACGGCTGCACCAGCAGAGGTAACAAAATCATGGATGCTCCCTTTGTGGCCAAAAAGAGAGGCTCTGGTTCCATCGGTGGTTCCTAACCCTGGCAGGCCCATCAGACTCTCCAGGGGAAGGTAAAAGAGTCATACCTGGGATCCACACAAGTCTTCCCACATCAGAAACCTCCTGGGCGTGGAGCTTGAGATCTGTACTTTCAAGAGCTTCCCAGGTATCTCAGGCAGCAGGTCTACTGAGAAAGAATCAATGCTCTTTGCACAGAACGGGAGGTTATGCAGGAAAAGCAATATCCCAGAATAGGGCTGCTGACGCACAGCCAGACCTATCGTTCATGTTTTCTTGTTCAAGGTAAAGAGGAGTTTGCAAAACAGTATGTACACTAGGGTTATATTTCCCTCCTTTTGCTTGTGGTTCTGATTTTTCCACGACAAGCACGAGGAGGACAGCTTTTGCAATAAGGAAGGAATGCGATCAATGCCTTTCAGGAGGAAGAAAAGGTGATGACTCAGAGGCTTCCTCTTCTGGCAATTTGCTGTGTGGCCAGGTGGAAAGACAGGATTCTACTCACTCTATTCTTTGAAGATTGTATTGACCCCCTCTAAGTACCCGGCCTGCACGGGGGGCCGGTGAGCAAGCACAGATGTGGTCCCGCCCTGGTGGGCACGCGCTCCAGGAGAGAGACAGACATTAGTCAAGTTATCGCATGGACAGGTAAGGAAAAGACAAGCTGAACTGTTTCCTGCAGGAAAGAGACCCTCTCTTTGAGAGGATTTATCGTAGAATTTGACCTAGACTCTGGGGTCGTGTAGGCTCTCCCTGAGGAGGTGACCTCTGAGATGAGATCTAGAGGATGAATAGGAAGGAGTTAACTGGATGATGGGAGCAGAGGCAGCAAGGAGAGGGAACAGCATATGCAAAGGCTCTGGGGCGGGAAGGAAGCTGATGTCTTTGAAGAAATGGAAATAGGGCCACAGAGGCTGGAGTACAGAGCGGTGGGGTGGGGGTGGGGATGCCAGAAGGGCCTTGTGGGCTGTGTAAGGTTTGGGGTCTTGATCCAGAGAACAGGGGGAGCCACCAGTCCTAACCAGATCTGTGTTGTGACATGGACCACTCTGGCTCTTGTGGGGTGAAAAGATTGGAGGGGAGACCCTGAGACAATGCTGGAGACCAGACAGGGCACTTTTATGAAAGCCTAGGCCAGAGACAACGGTACCTGGAGCAGGGTGTTGGAAAGATACTGAAGAGAGAAAATGGGCAGAGCCTGGGGATGGGCTGGATACTGAGGTGGCTCCCAGGGTGACTCCCGGGTCGTGGCTCATGCACCAGGGTGCAGCTGAGGTGAGCAGGACTGTTGGAGAATCAGGCTGGGGAAATCAGGAGTTTGATTTGGACAGGTTGAGTTTGAGGGGTGTCTGAGACGCCCCAGTGGAGATGTGGCACAAGCAGTTGGACGTACCGACCTGGGGTTCAGAGGAGAAGCTGGCCAGAGTGCGGTCCTTAACCTGGGCATTACTGGCATGTGAGGCCAGACCATTCTGTGTTGTGGGGCCATCCTGTGCATCACAGGGTGTTTAGCAGCACCCCTGGCCTCTATCCACTAGATGTCAGTAGCACCCCTCTCTAGTTGTGACAACCACAAATGTCTCCAGACATTGCTGCATGTCCCTTGGAGGGCCAAACTGCCCCTTGTTTTGATGCCCTGGCTAGAGGTATACATATGGAAGTCATCTGCACCTATGTGGGTGTGGCTGACATTACCCAGGGAGAGAGAATGAGATGAAGTGAAAAGAGGACCTGGGAGGAAGTGTTGAATGCCACCACTTCATGGCCAGATAAATTACAATCGGCCATCGATGAGAAAGGGGAGGCCTGAGAGATGGGAGGAGAGGCAGCAGCTAGAAATACAACTGAGGGAGTGTTTCCATAAGGAGGGGGTGGCTGAGTGCTGCTGAGAGAGAAATAAAGTGTCCCCAGCCTGAACAATGTCCACCGGATTTGCCTGGAAAGCCATTCGGGTTTTACCACAGACTGACCAGCAGGGGGCAGCATAACCTTGCAGGAAAGGACAGTGCAAGCCTCCAGGTTTGGCACCCAGGGAAGCAAGGAGGCGGGCTGGAGGGGGACCCAGGCCAGCATGGAGCCCCATTTGGGTGGGGAATAGGGTTAGGAGTGGGCGGGGTGCCCCGGCTCAGGTGGCAAGGGGAGCAGGCTGGTGAGGACTCACGGAGTGTCTCTGGGAATAGTCAGGATAGCTTTGTGAGCAGAGGGGACAGGAGCCCCGATGAATTAAGAGGGAAATAGATCAATACTAGCCATTTCCCTGAGCCCAAAGCAGAACTGAGCTGGGTGACCAGAGAGCTCTGGGGAGAACGAGATGCAGAGCTCGGCTTAAGAGGGAGCCTTGCTTAGGTAAGTCTGGGGAAGGGAGAGGGCATTGGGCTGAAACTGTAAGGGCAGAGCTCAGGCTGGCATTCGGGGTTGGGAGTTGGGGACTGAAAGGGGCTGGTAGGGCTTTGCAGGCTGGAAGTTAGAAAGCAGAGTTGGCAGCAGGCGCAGGGGCAGAGAAACAGGGTAGGGGTCCTAGGGAGGGGGGATGGGGAGAACCTGGCAGGCCTCCAGGGGAGTTAGGGCCCCACATGCAGGTTTTGGGAGTCCCAAACCCCATAGCTGGAGCCAGGCTGAGCTGGTTTCACCTGGCCTTGAGCCCTCCTCTGTCCAGATGAGGCCTCTGAAGGGCCAAGGAGGCCCGGGGTAGGGCCAGTGCACAGCAGGTGGTAAGGCAGCCTCTTTTCCTTCCTCCGCCAGGTCCCTTCACTTCCCTGCCTGCTGTGTCAGGGGACAGATCACCCAGAGCCTGTTCTCTCAGACACGAGATCCATGCACACAGGCTGCAGGCATGGCCAAGGCGGGTTACAAACGAGGCCTGTGTGGATGGTGCTCCGGCCAGCGTTTCCTTCTTCACCAGATTCTACTTGCGCCCGGAAGCTTGGCCTAAACCCCAGGAGGGTGTCTGAGAATGACAACGGCCTCAACTGTCGGGACTAGAACAGTTCTCAGGGCTGCTGGACCCCTGGCCTTCATTTTACAGAGGAGGAGACCAGTGCACACGGTCAGAGGCAAAGCAGGGACTTGAACCTGAGACCCCAGGGTTTTTAACCTTAATTGACTGGCAGTGTTAAGTGCGATAACCATGCAGCAGCCGGAGCACTTCTTCCTGACAAAGGAGCCCAGGCTGGGGGACATCCCCAAAACGGATCTTTTCCAGGACACTTACTGTCTGGGTACCAAAGTCTCAACTCTAAAGGATCAGAAACAAATGAGGGGGCGGGGCAGGGACTGTTTAACACATTTTATGCGGCTGCATCAGCTTACCTTCAAAATTGGAAAAATAAACAAGACAAGAAAAGAGAATGATAAATTCATTTCACCTATGAACAATGAAGATGAGGATCCTGAATAAAGAATTGGCTAACTAGCCCTGGCCGGTTTGGCTCAGCGGTTAGAGCGTTGGCCTGCGGTCCAGAGAGACCCGGGTTCGGTTCCCACTAAGGGCATGTACTTCGGTTGCAGTTTGTCCCCGGCCCTGGTTGGTCGTGCGGGTGGCAGCCACTCGATGTGTCCCTTTCACGTCGATGTTTCTCTCTCTCTCTTCCTCTCTCTCCCTCCCACTCTATCTGAACAAAAAATGAAAAAATGTCCTCAGGTGAGGATAAAAAAACAAACAAACAAACAAGAATTGGCTAACTGAATCCTGTGTTTGTTTTTAATTGTGGCCAAATGGGGTTTATCACAGATAAGAAAGGAGACTTAACCATCAGAATATTCATCCATGAAATTTTTCATGTTAATTAATAGACTGAAGGAGGAAAAAAAATCACGTGATTATTTCATTGTAGGGACACACACACAAGGCTTTTGATAAATTCAGCAATAATTTATTATTTAGAAAGTCTTTAAAAATTCTTAACTAAGAATAGAAAAATAACTTACAAAATTTGATAAAAATTATATGCCAAAAATTTAGGGCAAATATATTCCTTAAAATTTTTTTTTAATCCTCACCAGAGGATATTTTTCTATTTATCTACAGATAGAGTGGGAGGGAGGGGGAGAGAAAGAGAGAAACACTGACAAGAGAGGAACACATCGACTGGTTGCCTCCCACACCACCCGGACCAGGGCCGGGGATGATCCGCAACCGAGGTACGAGCCCTTGGCTGGAATCGAACCTGTGACGCTCTAACCACTGAGCAAAACCGGCCAGGGCTGCAAATATATTCTTAAGGGACAAATGGTGCCTCTAAAATAAGAAACAACTCCAAGATGCCCGACATCACAGCCACTGTTAACTCGGCTTTGGGGTTCTAGGTGACATTACAAAGAAAAGTGGAAGACGTGTAAGGACTGGAAGAGGTAAAACTGTCTTTACTTGCAGACTATACAGTGACCTACACAGAAAACCCAATGCAATAATTACCAGATAAAAGACCTACTGATAAAAATAGTAGCATTTTTTTCCATATTTGCAGTAACCAACTGGAAAATATAAAAAATATTAATATATAAAAAATAAAATACTTTTAAAGTATCTAGGAAATTAGCTTCCTCTTCTTTTTTTAAATACATTTTTATTGATTTTTTTAGAGAGAGAGGAAGAGAGAGAGAGATAGAAACATGGATTGGCTGCCTCCTGCACACCCCCTACTGGGATTGAGCCCACAACCTGGGCATGTGTCCTGACTGGGAATCGAACCAGGACCTCTCAGTCCATGGGACAGCGCTCAATCCACTGAGCCACACCGGCCAGGCAAGCTTCCTCTTTCTTTTTTTTCTTTTCCTGTACCAAAAAATTTAGTCCTAAAGCCATTAGATGGGGTACAATAAGATGACGTGCATGCAGAGGGGCAGCCGATGTGGGGTCCTGGGGCCTGAATGGGGTAAAAAGAATGACAAATATTCTTTAGCTGTCCACCAAGAGGGCCTGGGGGCAGTGATACCCCAGCAGCAATGAGCACACCTAATACTCAGAGCCTGGTTTCTAGATCCCATTCTCCACTAAAAAGAACCAGGTCTCCCTGAACGAATGGCTGATTCTAGGACTGGGGCAGAAAAAGTAGAAAATGAGCCTAGACCATGTTGTGATGAGAGAAAACAAGGAAATACTCAAAGAATGACGGGGACATGTCAAAAGGTCATGTCCAACTTGGAAGGGCTCCCTCTCATAAAAAATAATATTAGTAACAGAGTCCATGAAAATTTTTAAAAAAGCATGAGTCCATATTACTATTAACAAATGTATGAATAAATGGAAAGTTTGATGAAAATAGACCACTTACATAATTTTAAAGAACCACTGTACAAAATACTTCTAATTACAAAGGGAAAAGGAGTAACTTTACGATGGTAAAACCTGGCAGATGCCATCTTAATCAAGGGATCAAAGTGAACTCTGTTAGCAACGGGACAACTTGACATTGTGTTCCATCTGATAGGACGCTGCGAGAAGAATGCCCACCATTTCCGTGACGCTCCTGCCAAAGATGCATCACCTGACTCTAATCATGAGGACGTATCAAGGTCATATAAGTCAAAGAAAGACTAAGGAACTGTCCCAAAGCACAGGGTGTTAAAGAGACCAAATGCAAGATGTGGTCTGGACACAGGATGTGATTCCTTTTGCTTTAAAGAACGTTACTGGGACCTGCTGAAACTTGAATGAAGTCTGAGATGAGATGGTAGTAACGTATTAACGTGAATTTCCCAACTTTGATGGTTCCATTATGGCTACATATGAGACTGTCCTTGTCTGTATATATCCAGTAAAGTCTGTGGGGATTCTGGGGGCGTAGGCAACCTCCGCTCAAATGGTTCAAGGGAAAAAACTCTTTGTGCTGTCCTTGCAACTCTCCGGTATGTTTGAGATTGTTTCAAATTTTGTTAAAAAGCTAACGTTTACATTAAAGTATCTAGGAATTAATTTAAGGAATGCAAAAGATCCCTAAGGTGAAAAATTTTAAATGCTATTAGAGGGCATAAGAAAGACACGAATACTTATTCCATGCTTGGAGTGAGGGTGGCTCAACATCGCAAAGTTACTGGATCTTTTCAAATTGTACAACTTCAGTACAATCCCAAGCAAACTTCTAGATGGATTTTGTTTGAGAGAAACTCAGCAAGCTTGTCCTCAATTATATATGTAAGAATGAAGTCCACACAGAACTACATCAATTTGTCAAAGGAGAGCTGAATGGGAGAAGCTGTCTTCTCAGATATATAAATATATAGATAGATATGGATAGAGAGATAAGTATAAAGATAGATAGATAGATTTGATTTAGAACAAAGATCGCACCATAAATAAAAAAAGAAAGGAGCAGGCTTCTTAGTAGGTGATATTGGGAAAACTGGCTCACTACCTAGGAAACAAAACAAAACTGGCACCCTGGCGGGTGTGGCTCAGTTGGTTGAGCATCGTCCTATTCCTTGAAAGGTCACCCGTTCCATTGCCAGTCAGGACATATGCCCAGGTTGTGGGGTGGATCCCCGGTCTGGGTGTGTGTGGGAGGCAACTGATCGATGTCTCTCTCTGGCATCAATGTTTCTCTCTCTCGTAAATCAATAAAAACATATTTTTTTAAAAACACCCTAAACTGGTTCTCTACCCTTGACCAGCACAAACCTGGATTCCAGATGCATTAAAGACCTAAATGTGAAAGAGAAAGGCATGGAATATCTTTGTGATCTAGAGATAGGTAAGTACCTCTTAAACTAGACCCAAAGAGCACAAACCACGAGGCAAGAAATGACTGACTTAATTTTATCAAAGGTTTATGCTCAGTAAGGACCCTATAAACAAAATTAACAGATAGAAAACTGATTTGTAGCCCTCGCCGGTTTGGCTCAGCAGTAAGAGCATCGACCCGGGGACCAAAGAGTTGCGGGTTCGATTCTGGTCAAGGGCATGTACCTCAGTTGCCTCGGTTGCGGTTCGTCCCCGGCCCTGGTCGAGGTCGTGCAGGAGGCAACCAGTCGATGTGTCTCTCTCACATCAATGTTTCTCTCTCTCTCTCTCCCCCTCCTCCCTCCTTCCCACTCTATCTGATGATAAACAAAAAAATGTCCTCCGGTGAAGTTTAAAAAAAAAGAAAAGTGATTTGTAAAAGATGTTTGCAATATCTAAAGCTGCAAGGGATTAATATCTCAACTATACATGGAACTCCTGCAAATCAACAAGGAACAAAAACAGGAGAAATGAGCCAAGGATATGAGCAGGCAGCTCACAGAAGGGGAATCCAAATGACTAACAAGATGTTTAGATGCATACATCATCGGAGACACATCAATGAGGTGCCATTTCACATCCATCAGGCTGGCAAAAATGAGAGTTGGGCAATTCTGAGCATTGGTAAGAATTTAAGAAAACACCCACCCTTGTGAATCACTGGTGGGAACTGCAGCCGCTCTGGAGAACCATGCATGTACCCTAAGACCCAGAAAGCTCAATACTTAGTATCTGTGTAGACTGAATGATGATCCCAATTTTTCACTCTCTATCTTTGTCATAGCCTCAGATGGGCAGGGAGAATTTCCCCATCCCTAGACTTGAGGTTTGGTCATGTGACTTCCTTTGACCAATAGTGTGTTAGCAAGTGAGATGTGTAGATGCCTGAAATGTGCTTGTGTTTGTCCTCTTGTCCTTCCGCCATCGTCCTAAGACCACCTGAGGATCCCATTGCCCTTCAGCCTAGGCTGGAGAGCCTACGGAGAACTGCATGACTAGAGAACGAAGAGGAGAAAAACACCGAGCCAGCTCTGCAGCACCATTTGCACACCGAAAGCCAAGTGTTCCTAAAGCCAGAATTCTCCCTGAACTTTTTTCTTTTACATTTTTTTTCCTTTATTGGTTTTTAGAGAGAGAGGGAGAGAGAGAGAGAGAGATAGAAACATAGATGAGAGCATCAATTGGCCGCCTCCTGCATACCCCCCACTGGGGATTGGGCCCACAACCTGGGCACGTGTCCTGGCCGGGAATTGAACCAGCGACCTCTTGGTGCACGGGTCGACACTCAACCACTGAGCCACATGGGCCGGACTCCCTGAGCTTCTTAATTATGCAAACAAATAAACTCTTTTAATTGCTTAAGCCACTTGGATTTGGGCTTCTGTCACTTACAACGGAAGCCTGACTAATTCATCTCCCTTACAATATTTTAACTCCAATCTAACTGAATTACTCATCATCCCTTAAACATTCAGTATCTCTCTGCCCTTGCTCAAATTTAACTAATAATTTTATGAGCATATACCATATAAAAGATATAGTTTCAAGAATAAGTCCCAATACCTTCTCTTTGATAGATATGACTTACTCAATTTTATTAATTCTTTCAAAGAACCAACTTTAGCATTGAGTTGGATTTCTGTTATCTTTGTTATTTTCTTTTTTTCTTGAGTTTGATTTGCTGTTCCTTTTTAGCTTCCTTAGATGGATGCTTTATATTTGAAGGCTACAGATTTTCCTCTAAGAACTACATTAGCTTCATCCCACAAGTTTTGCTATGTCGTATCTTCATTATCATTCAGTTCAAATATTTTCTGATTTCCATTTTGATTTTTTCTTTGACCACTGTAATGCTTAATTCCAGGTAGCTGGGGATTTTCTATTTTTCTTTTTTGTTTTTGATTTATAGTTTAATTCCTTTGTGGTTAGAGAACATAGTCTAAATAACTTCAATTTTTAAAAATGTGTTGAATCTTTTTTATGGGCCAGTATACGGTAAATTTTGAAAAGTGTAGCATGTTCACTTGAAAGTATGTATATTTTGAATTTTCAGGTCAAGTTTGTTAAGGAGACATCTTCAGTCATAACCCTTCTTACATTATATATCAGAGACAACCTCAGAATCTTTCTCAACACAGGACTCCAAGCAGCCACTATCAATTGATAGGAGTAGATACTCAATACCTATTTCCTGCTTAGTTAGGAATTATGGGCTAGGTGTCAGATTGTCCACATTCAGATCCTAGCTATGCCACCTTCTAGCTGTATGATCTTGGGCAAGTTGACCTAACATTTTTTGATTCTCAGGTTCCTTGTCTGAAAAATGCTGCTAATAATAGCTCCCCTGCTGCCTACAGTTTTGAGGATTAAATGAGAATAAAGAGTTTAGCTCAGTGACTGTCATTTAGTAAGCACACTCTAGCCAGACATGTAGGTCCTTGTCTTTGGCTGAATTCTCCACCCTTCATCACCCCAAGGAACAGAGTGAAAACATAAAATGGAATCACTATAGTCCAGCTGCTAAATGACTAGAAGTAGATTGGCGTATGTGGAAACAATTCTATTCTTGTTTCAACTAGCCTGGGAACTTAAACTTTTGAACTTTTCAGTCTGGCATCAATGCCTGAATATACATCAAACCTCCAGATAACCCTCTGGTTACTTTCTGAGGGACTAAGGAAAGAATGTTCATATATTTGGCCCACCTGACATCCACCATAAAGACCACTGGTCATCTATAAGATCACCATCTTGGACCAATCCAGAAGCTAAGAATGCAGGACTGATTCTTCTCAAGAGTGTACTTTTTACCATGAGAACTTTTTAGCTTTTCTTTCTTCTTCAGAACACTCTCGGTATTGCTTAGTTGTGTTTCGGGTTTGCAAACTCTAAGACCCTTGCACAAATCTTTACCATTTATTTATAGGCAAAGCCTCCAGATTCTTTTTTTTTTTTTTATCCTCACCTGAGGACATTTTTTCATTTTTTGTTCAGATAGAGTGGGAGGGAGAGAGAGGGAGAGAGAAACATCGACGTGAAAGGGACACATCGAGTGGCTGCCACCCGCACAACCAACCAGGGCCGGGGACAAACTGCAACCGAAGTACATGCCCTTAGCGGGAACTGAACCCGGGTCTCTCTGGACCGCAGGCCGACGCTCTAACCGCTGAGCCAAACCGGCCAGGGCGCCTCCAGATTCTTTTTGAATTCATTTGCCAACCCCTTCCAGTCTAAACCTGATCATCCTTTAGGCTTAGATAGGATCAACCCCTCCTCTGGTAAGCAGTTGCTATTGAGCCTTTGCCTGTTCCTGTTTGCTTTGGCTGCCTGACAACTGAATCCTTGTTCCTATTCTAGAGAAATACCTTCCTTAGGAGTCATGGTAGCAGGCAGAACTGCCTCCCACTTTAAAAGCAAAAAGCTACAGATGTTTGTTTCCCCAGCTTCCCTTGTAGCCTGGACATGGTCATGTGACCTCGGTTCTGCCAATCAGATGTTCCCACTCCAGACTGAATCTGAAACAGAGACAGCAGCTGGACTGGAGTGGCCTCCCTCGCCTGGTGCCAGTGTGGGTCAGGACTGGTACTGCAGGCTGTGGCTTTGGGGCTTTGCTGTGCTTACTTGACCAGTTCTGTGGGTAATTATGGTGACTTCTTGGCCCTGAGGCCTCTAAGCCTGGTTCTCCCACCTCCCAATACACTGGAATAAACCCCATACCTTTCTAACAAGTCCCTTTGCTGCTTAAATCAGCCAGAGTTGGCTCTGTTGTAACTAAGACCCCTTCCAGTAGGTCCTCCTTCTCTCTCACGTCTAAGGCTCCTGCAGCACCAAGGGTCTCCCTGCTCCTTACACCCGGCAAGCCCTGGATTTGACCACAGTCATATCATTTTATGTCTCTATCATATCTCCCCTGCTACAAGCTCAAAGTTCTCCATCTAAAACTCTCGGGGCCAGAGGTGATGCCAAATTCAGAATTTTTCAGATTTTATAAAGATGATTTGGTGCCCATCCTGGGGCCATGCCCAGTAATCACTCTGTTCATACGTTCGCAATCAGTGAGCTATCCCATTTACACCGCAAAGAGCTCGGCGTCAGTTCGGATCAGGTTTTGCCATGAAATGAGTTTTGGTGGTAACCGTAAAAAAGCACACTGTTTTCAGAGCTTTGTGAATTTCAGAACGCAGATGAGGGATTGCAGACCTGTAGTAAAGGCGAATGGCCAGTATCAGCTAGCATCTGAGCGCTTGCTATGTGCCAAGGAACTGTGCTAAATGTTCATCTTCACCTTCATGCCATGAATTAGGTATGGTTTTTATGCCCATTTCACAGCTGAGAAAACTGAGCCTGAAATGTGAACATAAGAACAGAAACTATCCGACACTGGGAACGGATGTTATTTTAGTGGATGAGAAAATGGAAGCTCAGAGAGGTGAAGTGACTTGCCCTGGGTCACAAAACAAGAACGCATCTGGATATGATTCTGAGCCATCCTGCAGTCTCCCTTTGAAAGAGGGCAATCCAGACTGGCCGGTGTGGCTCAGTGGTTGAGCATCAACCCATGCACCAAGAGGTCGCTGGTTTGATTCCTGGTCAGGACACATGCCTGGGTTGTGGGCCCAATCCCCAGTGAGGGGCATGCAGGAGGCGGCCAATCGATGTTCTCTTTTATCAATGTCTCTTCCTCTCTTCCCCTCGCCCTTCCTCTCTCTTTAAAATCAACAAAGAAAAATTAAAAATTAAATAAATAAACAAATAAATGAAAGAGGGCAATCCAGTGCCCTAGGGGGCCAGCCCCGCCCCCTCTCCCCTGACTTTGCCTCTCCTGCTTTGCAGAGCCTCACCTTAGCCTGGCCCTTCTCTGTCCCAAATCTGGGTTACCAGGAGCAGATAAGCACAGGAAGGACATGCCAGCTCTAGAGAAACAACTGTAAGCAAATGGCTTCTCAGGAATTTGCTCCCATAGGCAAATGTCTACTGCTTCACTGACTGGTTATGAACGTGCAGATGCCAGGGAACTCGACGTATTGACTCCTGGGCTTGGCACTCTTTGCCCATCGTCCCCCCCCCTGAGTGTCTTTTGAGTCAGTGGTTCCCAGACTCGGGCTTCACAAACCTGCACAGTGTCAAAAGACACGGATTGATGTAGAATTGCTACGTAAGGGTATTAAGAAACCACAACTCCCAGCAAACCAGCTACAGCTTTCCAGAAATTAAGGGCATTTTTACACCAGCATAAGGGCACAATTAATTTTATTAAACAGTCACAACACTTGGGTTTGTTTTTTTATTTTGTTGTGGGCAAAATTTAGCCTTTAATCACTAGCAGGCTGTCCTGGTCTCCCAGCAGTTGTCTGGCCTCCGTTTCAGACTGGAAACTCCTCCAGGTAAGAAGCCACACAGATTTAACTTCACCTAGAACAATGCTAGCTGTCTGTAAGAAACACTCACTTTGGGCTGGGACAACACAAGAGGCCGTCCTGATTCTCAGTCTCATTTTACAGTGAGACCACGGCTCCGAGGTAAGGAATGTGTCCAGGGTCGTACATCTAATTAAGTGAAAGAGCAGGTATTTAATCTTGAGTTTGGTACCAAGAGCATTGTATACTGTGCACAGACTTTATTTTATGTATTTATTTAAGGAATATCGATGTGAGAGAGAGACATCGATTCGTTGCCTCCTGCATGACCCCGATCAGGGCTAGGGATCGAACAGCAACAGAGGTACATGCGCTTGACAAGAATTGAACCCGTGACTCTTTGGTCCACGGGCTGACGCTCTAACCGCTGAGCCAAACGGGCCAGGGCCATAGACTTTACTTTAGGGAGAGGATCCTGGGACCACATAGAGGGTAGGGCAAAAGTAGGCTTACAGTATGGAAAATAATATAATAATTAATAAATGATAATACAAGAACAAACTCTGTCTCAGATTTTACTCACAATGTAAATGTACTTTTGCCCCACCCTGTATTTGTTAACAAGCAGATCAGACTGTTGGGACAAGGATCTGGAAGTTGCCAAAGAACTTGGATTCACGTGGTGCTTTGACGCATGGAATGCACACTGGGAATATCTGCCACGTTACCATCCCTCTGTTGAAAGAATAATACAAAAGCATATAGGCTGCACCAGGATTTGCCAGTAGCCAACGCTGCGCCACGTTTGCTTCCTCTCTGGATTGTCAGCACTGGCTGATACAATCCTGTGAAGGAAGAAATGCTTATTCCAACCGTCCAGTACTGTAGCCACTAGCCACAGGTGGTTACTGAGCACTTAAAACGTGGCCAGTGTAACTGAGGGACTGAACTTCACGTTTTATTTTCCATTAATTTAAATTTATGCATGAATAACGACATGTGGCTAGTGGCCACTGTACTGGACAGCACAGCCCCAGGTAAATACATTCTTTTATTTTGCTGAACCATTTGAAAAGAAGCTGCAAGATCATGATACTTCAGCCCTAAATACTTTGGTCTATATTTCTTCAGAACAATACATTTTCCTGCATAGCCAGAATGCATGTCCCACACAAGAATTTTTTTGTTACTGTTAGTCTTCACCCAAGGACATTTTCCCATTGAATTTTAGATAGAGTGAGAGGGAGGGAGGAAGGAAGGGAGAGAGTGAGAGAGGGGGAGAGAGAGGGAGAGAGACACATTGATTGGCTGCCTCCCATATGTCCTCAACTGGGGCAGGGGATCAAATCTGCAACCCAGGTACGTGCCCTTGACCAGAATTGAACCCGCAAGTCTTTGGTCCACGGGCCAATGCTCTAACTGCTGAGCCAAATTCTCAGGGCCCTAAGAATTTTATTTTTTAATCCTCACCTGAGGATATTCTTCCATCCATCTTCATTTAGAGTGGAAGGGAGAGAGAGAGAGAAACATCAATATGAAAGAGACACATTGACTGGTTGCCTCCTGCACGACCCTGACCAGGGCTGGGGACCAAACTGTAATCAAGGCACGTGCCTTTGACTGGAATCGAACCCAAAACTCTTTGGTCTGCGAGCCAGTGCTCTAACCGTTGAGCCAAACTGGCCAGGGCCCAAGAATTTTTTTTTCATTTACATCATCTCATTTATTTATTTTATTAAAAAAATATTTTTTTATATTGATTTTTAGAGAGAGAGGAAGGGAGAGAGAGAGAGAGATGGAAACATCGATGAGAGAGAGCATCGATTGGCCGCCTCCTGCATGCCCCCCACTGGGGATCTGGCCCACAACCTGGGCATGTGCCCTGACCAGGAATCAAACCGGCGACCTCTGGGCGCATGGGTCAACGCTCCACCACTGAGCCACACCGGCCGGGCCCAAGAATTTTTTATAACAAATTTATTGAGCTATAGTTCATGTACCATATAGTTCACTCGTTTCAAGTATATAATTTAGTGTTTTTAGTGTATTCACAGAGTTGTGAAAGCATCACCACAATCAACTTTAGAACACTTTTTGTCACCCTAAAAAGAGACCTCTGCTCATTAGCAGTCACTCCGCATTTCCCCCACCCCCACCCGAGCCCTAGGCAATTACCAGTCCACTTTGTCTCTGTGGATTTGTCTATTCTGCACATGCCATAGAAATGGAATCATACACTATGTGGTCCTTTGTGAGTGGCTTCTTTCACTTAGCATCATGTTTCTAAGGCCCATGCATGCTGTAGCATATATTAGCATTTAATTTCTTTTTAAAAACGATTGAGGTACAGTTCACATAACAAAATTCACCATTTTAACCATTTTAAGGTGTACAATTCAGTGGCTTGCAGTAAATTCACAATATTGGGCAACCATCACCACTATTTAGTTCCAAAACATATTCATCACCCCAAAAAGATTCCCCCATACCAATTAAGCAGTCACTCCCATTCCCCACTCCCCCAGCCCTAGGCAACCGCTAATTTGCTCTCTGGCTCTATAGATTTGCTGACCTGGGCATTTCATATAAATGGAACCATATAATATGTGGCTTTCGATGTCTGGCGCCTTTCACTTAGTATAATGTTTTCAAGGTTCATCCATGTTGTAGCATCTATCAGTACTTCATTCTTTATATATATATATATATATATATATATATATATATATATATTTTATATATATATATATATATTTTATATATATATTTTATATATATATTTATAAAAAAATATATATATTTATTAAATATATATATATATATTTATTGATTTTAGATAGAGAGGGAGAAGGAGAGAGAGATGGAAACATCGATGAGAGAGAACATCGATTGGCCGCCTCCTGCATGCCCCCCACTGGGGATTTGGCCCATAACCTGGGCATGTGCCCTGACGGGGAATCGATCGAACTGGCAGCCTCTTGGTGCATGAGTAGACGCTCAACCACTGAGCCACACTGGCCGGGCCAGTACTTCATTCTTTTATGGCTGAATAATATTCCATAGCATGGATAAACCACATTTGTTTATCCATTCATGAGCTGATGGAAGTTTTGTTTTCAATTTTTGATTACTGTGAACAACAGTGCTATGAATATCGAGGTACAGATTTTTTGTTTGAATACTTGTTTTCAATTCTCTTGGATATAAACCTAAGAGTGGAATTGCTGGGTCATATGGTGACTCTGTGTTTAATTTTTTGAGGAATTGCCACATCAGCTGCACCATTTTACATGTCCATGAGCGATGGGTGAGGGTTCCAATTTTTTCACACCCTCACACTTGTTATTTTCTGTCTTTTTAATTATAGCCATCCTAGTGGGTATGAAGTAGTATGTCATTGTGGTTTTGATTTGTATTTCCCTAATGACAAATGATGTCAAGCATCATTTCATATGCTTACTGGCCATTTGTATATATATCTTTTTGGAGAAATGTATATTCAAGTCCTTTGCCCACTTTAAAATTGGATTGTTGCCATGGCCGATTTGGCTCAGCGGTTAGAGCATTGGCCCATGGACCAAAGCGTCTTGGGCTTGATTCCTGTCAAGGGCACATACCTCGGTTGCAGTTCAATCCCTGGCCCTGGTTGGGGTCATGCGGGAGGCAACCAATCGATGTGTGCCTCTTATATCGATATTTCTCTCTCTCTCTCCCTCCCTCCCACTCTATCTGAAAATCAATGGAAAAATATCCTCGGGTGAGAATTTAAAAAAACATTGGGTTGTTTATCATTCATTGTAAGAGTTCTTTTTACATTTTGGATACTAGACCTTAATGAGATACATTATTTGCAAATATTTTCTCCCATTCTGTGGGGTGACTTTTTACTTTCTTGATTGTCTTTTGATGCACATAAGTGTTTAATGTTAATGAGGCCCAACTTAATCTATTTTTTTCTTTTGTTGCTTGTGCTTTTGGTGTCATACCTAAGAATCCATTGCCAAATCCAAGGTTGTGAAGATTTACCTCTATGTTCTCTTCTAGAAATTTTATAGTTTTAGCTCTCACATTTAGATTTTTAATCCACTTTCAATTCATTTTTGTATATGGTGTGAGTTAAGGATTCAACTTCATTCTTTTGCCTGTGGATATTATCCCACCAGCATTTGTTGAAAGACTATACTTTCTCCATTGAATGGTGTTGGCATTCTCATAGAAAATCAATTGACCATAGATTTATGGGTTTATTTCTGGACTCTCAACTCTATTCCATTGTTCTCGTTGTCTGTCTTTATGCCAGTACCACACTGTTTTGAGTACTGTAGCTTTGCAGTAAGTTTTGAAACCAGGAATTGTGAGTCCTCCAAGTTTCTTTTTTTTCTTCAAGATTGTTTTGACTATTTTGGGTCCCTGTAGTTTTTATATGAATTTTAGGATCATTTTGTCCATTTCTGCAAAAATGGCAGTTGGAATTTTGATAGGAATGCACTGAATCTGCAGATCAATCTGGGGAGTATTGCCATCTTATAAATATTGTCTTCCAATCCATGAACATGGACGAGAATATGGGATCTCTTTCTATTTATTTAGGGGATCTTTAACTTCTTTCAACAATGTTTTATAGTTTTTAGTGTACAAGTTTTTTCTTTTAATAATTTTTATTTATTGATTTTAGAGAAAGAGAAAGGGAGAGGGAGATAGAAATATCAATGAGAAAGAACATCAACTGGCCGCCTCCTGCATGTCCCCACTGGGGATTGGCCCACAACCTGGGCATGTGCCCTGACTGGGAATCGAACCGGTGACCTCTTGGTGCATGGGTCGATGCTCAGCCACTGAGCTACACTGGCCGGGCTAGTACAAGTTTTATACCTCCTTGGTAAATTCAATTCCAAGTATTCTAGTCTATTTACTAATAATGTAAATTATCATCAAATTGTTTTGAATTATTTTACTCATTTTAGTTTTGGATTGTTTATTGCTGAGTGAAGAGAAATACAATATATTTTGTGTATTGATTTTTGTGTCCTTCAACCTTGCTGAACTTAGTTCTAATAGTGTTTTAGTGGATTCCTTAGGAATTTATATATACAAGATCATGTCTTTTGAGAATTGAGATAGTTTTACTTCTTCCTTTCCAATATGCATGCCTTTTATTTCTTATTCTTGCTGAATTGTTATGAATATAACCCTCAGTAAATATTTGAAGTGGTAAGAGAAGACATCCTTGTCTTCTTCCTGATCTTAAGGGGAAAAGATTACCAGTATGATGTTAGCTTTGGGTTTTTTCATAGATGCCCTGTGTCAGCTTGAGAAAAATTTCCTTATTTTCCTAGTTTGTTGAGTGTTTTTATCATGAAAGGATCTTGGGTCTTTTCAAATTTTTTTTTCATCAGTTGAGATGATCATTCAGTTTTGTTCCTTCATTGTATTAATTTGGTGTATTACACTGATTGATTTTCGTATGTTAAACTGGTTCTGCATTCCTTGTGTAAGTCCCACTTGGTCATGATGTATTTGGTTTGTATTTGGTTTGCTAGTATCTTATTGAAGATCTTTGCATGTATGTTCATAAGGGATATTGGTCTGTAGTTTTCTTATAACATCTTTGTCTGGTTTTGGTATCAGGGTAATGCTGGCCTCACAGAATGAAATGGGAAGTGTTTCCTCCTCTATATTTTGGAAAAGTTTTGGAAGGACTGGTGTTCATGCTTTCTTAAACAGTTGATCTAATTCACCAGTAAAGCCATCTATTCCTGGGATTTTCTTTCTTGGAAATATTTTGATTACAGATTCAATCTCTTTACTAGTTATATGTCTATTCAGACTTTTTTTAAAATTCAGTTTTGGCCGTTTGTGTCTTTCTAGGAATTTGTCCATTTTATGTTATCTAATTTGTTGGCATACTATTGTTCATAGTATTCTACTATAATCCTTTTTATTTCTGTAAGGGTGGTAGTAATGTCCCCACTTTTATTTCATTTCATATTAATAATCTGAGTCTTCTTTTGTTTTTTCTTGGTCAGTCTAGCTAAAGGCTTATCAACCTTTTGACAAAGAACCAACTTTTGGTTTCTTTCATTCTCTCATGTTCTTGTATTTTCTATTTCATTTATCTTCACTCTAATCTTTATTATTTCCTTTCTTATACTCACTTTGGATTTAGTTTGCTCTTCTGTTTCTAGTTCTTTAAGGTGACAGGTTAGATTACTGATTTGAGATCTTTCTTATTTTTTAATGTAGACATTTGCGGCTATAAATTTCCCTCTAAGCACATCTTTTACTGCATCTCTTCATTTCTTTTTATTGTTGAATAATATTTCATTAGATAGATTTATCATATTTTATTTTTCAGGTTGAGATTTTACTTGTTTTTGAAAATTATTTATTAATGTCCTTTCTACATTTTTTTAAAAACTACATTTTATTCATCCATTCATCAGTTGATAGATATTCATGTTATTTCCACTTTGGGACTATCCTGAATATGTTGTTATGAGCATTTATGTACCAGTTTATGTGTCGATATATGTTTCCAGATCTCTTGGGTATATGCCTAGAAGTGAATTGCTGGGTCACATGGTAACTTTATGATTAATCTTTGACACTCAAGAATTTACCATTGATAAAATAATATTATTTGATATAGACATATTCAAATTTCCCCAACTGTACCAATAATGCCCTTTACAGCTATTTTTGAAATGGAGGTAAAATTTACATGATGAGCCCGGCTGGTGTGGCTCAGTGGTTGAGCGTCGACCTAAGCACCAAGAGGTTGCCAGTTCGATTCCCGGTCAGGGCACATGCCCAGGTTGTGGGCCAAATCCCTAGTGTGGAGCATGCAGGAGGTAACCAATCGGTGTTCTTTCTCATCAATGTTTCTATCTCTCTCTCCCTCTCCCTTCCTCTCTCTCTAAAAATTAATAAAGGAAAGAAAAAATTTTAAAATTTACATGATGAAATTCACAGGTCTTAGGTGTACATTCCAATGAATGATAAAAACTATATACATATGTGCTGCTACCACCCCCAATAAGATATATAACATATTCACTGACCCTTAAAGTTGCTCTTTCCAGCCACTCCCCCACCTTCTTCTACATCTATTATTATTTTGGTAATGGAAGCTCTGGAAATGGTCAGAAAGGACTAATATTATTTCAACTTAAGAATCTGCAAAACACAGTCCCTTCACTTTTTTTTTTTTTAACTTGAAGGCAGACTGGGTAAGGAGGCAGACCATGAGCACTGGAGCTAAACAAACCTTGCTCTTATCCTAACTCTACCACTTACAAGCTGTGTACTCCAGGAAGGTTACATAATATCTCTGAGCCTCAGTTTTCTCAAATGTAAAATGAGTCATTGGTGAAAATTAGTTAGAACAATGTATCTGAAGCACGTGGTACCACGTGGACACCTACCAAACAATAATTCCCTCTCCATTTCCTCCTCGCACGCTTCCTTATTTGATTCTCAATGCAACCTTCAATGAATCGTTTATTCACTCAACAAAAGCTTATTGAATACTGGGTATCAGGGGCTAATCCCTGGGGAAACAATGTGAATTGAAATAGCCACTGTCTCTGCTGGCATGAAGGTTATGGTCAAGAGGGGAAGATGGGAGATGGGTAGTAATCAAAATACCATACTAGAGTAAGGTTAGGAAGACATATCCAGTGCTCTGAGAAGGTATAATGAAGGCCCTGACTCTTTCTGGACTGCTGATCAGGGAGAGCATCTGAGAGGAGGTGACCCTTTAGCTGAAAACTGAGTAAATAGAATAGAATGAGGCAAGACTTCTAGGGAGTAGAGGAGGGCTTTCGAGGCAGAAGAGATAGAACATGCAAATGCCCTGTGGCAGAAGAGAGCATGGTGAGTTCAAGGAACGAAAGGAAGGCCCAGGTAGCTACAGCAAGGGGTCAGCTGTGGCTGAAGATGGTGGGAACTAGACCTCGCAAAGCTCAGTCAGTCACAGTTAGAAATCAGCAGAGTAAGGAGGAGCCATAGATGCCTGTGCAGCAGGGGTGGGGACAGGAGCATGATATGATCAAATTCGCCTTAGAAGAGAGCAGTATCACATCCTGAGACCACAGGCCTGTAGTCATCCTGCTGAGGAACTGCTTGCCTGGGGCAGGATGGTGGTGGTGGAGAAGGAGGGGAGTTTCAGAATTTAGAAACTCAAGACTTGGAGAGTGTCTAGACATGGGGAGGGAGGGACATGGAGGACACTGAGGCTTGTGAGCCAGGGTTGAAAGCAATGCCAGTGAGATGGGAACTTCCAGAGGGCACCAGGGCTGAGGGGCGGGGAGGAGATGGGTACTGTTATCTTCATTTTGAGTTGCAGAAGCCAAGGTTCTGTGAGGTAAAAGGACTGGTTAAGGCCAGACAGCTGGATGAGGTGGGGAGGGGCGGCCTCCCGCTGCTCCTGAGGAAATGGCCAGCTGGTGCGTGTGTGGTGCAGAGTGGGGGTGGTGGTTAGAAACGCCCCATTGCTTGAGATCCGGGAGCACCCGCGTGTGGGCATTCTGGGAGCCACTTCGCACCTCGTGTGGGAGACAGAGTGAGCAAGAATGAAGCCAAGAAACGGTTTCCTGAGAGCACAAAAATATCCTGGGTGGCAGCCACCCTGCTCACAGTGCGCTGTCCTGGCACACAGCAGGTGCTCAGTAACCAGAGACTGCTCAGGCTGGCCCAGCAGGTGGGGGCATGGAGGTGATACCCACTTACTCTCATCCACCTCGTGGCAACCTCAAATTCAGAGGCCAAATTAAGAAGAGTGGTCTCGCCCGGCCAGTTTGGCTCAGCAGTTAGAGTGTCGGCCTGCGGACCAATGAGTCGCGGGTTTGATTCCGGTCAAAGGCACGTACCTCGGTTGTGGTTTGTCCCCGGCCCTGGTCCAGGTCGTGCGGGAGGCAACCAGTCAATGTGTCCCTCTCATGTCAATGTTTCTCTCTCTCTCCCTCCCTCCCACTCTATCTGGAGATAAATAGAGAAATATCCTCAGGTGAGGATTAAAAAAATAAATTAATTAAAAAGAAAAAAGAGCCCTGGCCAGTTTGGCTCAGCAGTTAGAGCGTCAGCCCGCGGACCAGAGAGTCCCGGGTTCAGTTCCCGCTAAGGGCACGTACCTTGGTTGCAGTTTGTCCCCGGCCCCAGTTGGGGTCGTGTGGGTGGCAACCAGTCGATGTGTCTCTCTCACATCGATGTTTCTCTCTCTCTCTTTCTCCCTCTCTCCTTCCCGCTCTATCTGAAGATAAATGGAAAAATGTCCTCAGGTGAGGATAAAAGAAAAAAGAATAGTGGGTCTCTTCTCCATTGGGAAAACCCAGGTGCTGCGGCAAAAACGAAAGGGAAGGTGTACTTTTTTGAGTACCTGCTATGAGTATCTACTATAAAGGCATTAGGCCTTTATACCTATTGTGAGGATTTAATTTCTAGGTTGATTTGAAGAGTAAACGAATTCCCATTTGAGGTTCAGAGAGGGCAATACTTTTGCTTAAGGGTACACAGCCAGCGAGTGGCAGGGGCAAGGTTCCAATGGGCTGTCCAACCCCTCAGCCTGAGCCCTTTCCACTACAGGCAAGACAGGAACTAGATATCAGAACCAAGAGCTCAAGGATGGTTCTGCAGCCCTCAGGTGTCGGGGATTTGAAAAAGTGAAATTGATGCTGACATTGACAAAGTTGAATTTCAATTTCCAAAGCACCTTCCCCTCTTGGTGGTGCTGGGAGAGATAAAATGCTCAAGCTGGGAAAACAATTACATCCCATTTGAACACTTGGCCATTGGCTGCAAAGGGTAATTAGCACTCAACTCGGAATATACGGAGAAGGCAAACCCTGGCTGAGGGCCATAGGGAAGTGGCAAGAAGTTATTGTTCTTCCAGAATTACAAATATCAATAGGCTAATTCATGGATTGTATTGGGTTGTTCTCCCAAAGAGACCTGCCTCTCCCTTGCTCTCTCCAGTCCTCTGGGTCAGACTAGGGGGAGGCAAGCAGGACACTTTCACCCTAGTCCCACCCTGCTTATAGGACTCCAGAACCTGGTAGCATTTCAAGACAGTGAAGCTTGGTCCCCACTCATTTATAGGTTCTCCCCATCCCTGCCAAATTGGAGGTCTGTGGGAGCAGCTGGCCCCTGGATGGGTCTGTCTCAGCCCTGGCAGGTGCTGAGAATACATGAAGGAAGTATTTACTGAGCACTCATATATATATATGACATTCTGGTAGGTGTTTTGTGGGTAACAAAGGACATCGACCCATCTCTCTCCCCCAGGGAGCTCACAGCCTCATAGAACCCAGAGTAAGAAACTACTCGGTGTGGTACCAGGTGTGGTCTTAACCTCAAATTACACATCGAGAAGGCTTTTCTTTTTCAATTTTCATCTCAATCAATCTGGGCCAGCATATCTTCAACACCTCCCTCCCACGTGCTAAAAGCCTTCGGCGAGCAACAGATTCAAGCTCAAATTCGTTTCCAGTCATGGTTACCTTCTATTTATGGTAAATGAGATTGGTTTTCCATTTACAAGAGTGATTTAATTCTAAAAGAAACCTAAAACTGCAGTTTTAAGAAAAGAAGTGCACCCACGTGAAGAAGCACGTCAACGAGTGGAAGCGCAGGTGGCGTCGTGCGGGGCCAACAGCTGCCAGTTAAGCAAAAGGAAACACGCTGCGTCCCACCCAGCGCCACCGACACGAAACCGTCTGTGGAATCCCTGTCCCACCTATTTCCAAAATACCCCAGAGATTAGAAGATTTTCCTTTTGGCCCAGGATCAGCTGGCAAAGGACCCATTGCTCGGGATAAAAGAGCAATGAACAACTTTGAAAAACAGTGGGAACTGTTTTCTTCCCTCCCACCACACCCTCTGGGGGGGGAAAATATAAACAAAACCACTTGGACTCAGTTAACACCGAACGAGTTGAGTGTTGTTCTTCAACAATGGTCTTATGATGTTTTAAGGGACAGTGATCAGAAAACAGCAAGCCTCCCGCCCAGAGAGAGGGACCCAACACTAGGGCCCACTGTAGACCTTCAGATGCCTGAGCACGGTGGTGCCCCTTACCAACCTCTTCCCACGTAATCTGACATATAAATAACACCAAAGCACAAATATATACCTAACAGGTATGCCAAAATTAAAACTAGTTTATACTTCTGGATTTAAAATTTACCGATTGCAAAATTCTGGATGAGATTGTCGAAATAATCTTTTGTTCTTGGGTTTTGTTTAGATTTGGGGGTTCCTTCAACTTTCCTGGTGCCCTGGGCACATGTTCTAGCCTAACTACTGGTTGCTAAGGGAGGGTGGGAGGATGACTGGGCCCAGCCCAGGGACTGTCACTAAGCCCAGGCTCAGAATGTTGGAGTGTCACCTGTCAGCTTGCTGTCAGCCTGACATTAGCCTTCTAGCCAGCCAGTCAGGAACCTGTGCCATCGCCTAGCATCAGCTGGATTCTCAGCAAGCAATTACGAGAGTTAACTACATGCAGGCCTTCTCTGTTGAGGGTATGGAGAGATTAGGAAACACAGGTGTCTAACAGCCCAAGAATAAGGAATGAAATAATCAATCATGCATTATCATAACACACAATAGCTATGAGACACCTCATTCCTAGTCCATCAGAGCAGGGCAAGGCCCAAGACCATGCCTTGTCCAACCTGTCATTTTACAAATAAGAAAATAAGATTTCACTGTTACTAGAGGCTCCTGACAAGGAGGGACTAGTGTGCATGTAATTTAATTTACTTTGTTGAAGATTTGCTGGAGGAGAGAAGAGGGTGGAACCAAGTCTTGGTTGAATTTCTTAGGCATGGTGGGGAGATGGTGGGGGAAAGAGAGCTTGGTAGATAGCTTCGGTGGCGGATTCTGACACCCACCTCCCTCCCAGTGAATGGTTGCCTGGTCTATGAACAGCTTCTGTATCTAACTAAGGGCTGAAGCACCAAGATTGGTGCTTTGGAGAAAACATTTTTCTGAAATTCCTACTCCAGCCCTCTCTGGGGACCCTCCCTCCCATACTGCCCTCAGGGATGCAGCGCCCACGCTCTGGGGTTGGTGGCCATATAATTGCTTCTACAGGACATTTTAGGCAAGTTGCTTTCTGTTTCTTCCCTCCTGGGGGAGGTCAGATGATAATGGAACAAGGAGGATATTGTGGTGTCAACCAGCTTTGAAAGTGTCCTTAAATGGATGTGATTCTGGTGTGAGCTCTAGCCACACAGTTGGCAAATGCCCATGGGCTTTAGGAGAAATAAGGGGGTGGGTTGGTTGTGTCATCTTTCCCCGAAGAAATACGTTGGATTATTTACCGCTCATTTTAGGTTGGAACAAGGAAGTGAATTTTTCTGGATAGGGTATTTTTGCTAACACAAAACGAACTTGGGCGGGGAGAGATTGTGAGGCTGTGCCTAGAAACTCCAGGTCTCCCCGGAAGTGGGAACTGGGGCGGTGCAGAGTGCAGGTCCTTGCGCAGTGTCTGGGCTGCAGGTCGCTCTTACCTCGGTTTCTCCCAGTACCGCTCTCCTCTCTCTCTGGGGCACGCTCGCCTTCCCCGGGCTCCACGTGGCTCCACAGGAACCCCATACCCAGGAGAATCTGACCTTTCGTCTCTATGAGTCTAAACTGCCTCCCCTCATAGCTTAGTTTGGATTCTGACTGTGGAGTCAGGAGAGGAGCCTAGGGATGCTGCACCTGGTCCAATGAGCTGTGTCCAGATGGGTGGATGTGTGAAGGGGTGTCCTGTGCTCGCTGCCTAGACCCGCAGTGACAGCAGCAGGCCCTCCAAGGAGTAAAAGTGGTTTATGACAGGAGGAGGTGGGATAATGGAATCTCATCACCTGGGCGCTCAGTCCCATTCACAGGCCAGTCCCTTCTTCAGGAGCTGCCATGTTGGCTCTGTGTAAGCCCGCCCCCCCGCCCATGGTTGATTGGACAGAGAGTGGACATGTGACCCAGCTGGACCAATCCAATTGGCTCTCCTGGGCCCTGGAGCTGCAATGCCTTAATACACTTGCTAGGCCGCGCTGGGGAGGCCAGGTCCTGTTGCAAAGACTGAGAGGAGGAGGAGGAAGTGGGTCTGCCGGGAGAAGAGAACGAAGCAGGTGCAGAGTGGAAACTTAGAGACAGAAAATGGTCTGGATTGGCCACTGATCAAATCCCTGCTGCCAGTCTCGCTGGAGCCTGGCTACCTCCCTGCCTTTGGCTGTCATGGGCTAACCTCATTCTAATAAATTCCTCTTTTCTGTTAGTCCAGCAGGGGTGTTTTCTATAACCTGCAACTAGAATTCTCACTAATACAGATATCTAGTAAAATAATAATAGCAACAGCTGATATTTATTGACTGCTTAGTCTGTGCCAAACACTCTTCCAAGGGGTTTATAGGGATTATCTTATTCGAACCTTTCAACAACTCGATGTGATAGGTATTATTATTTCCATCTCACAGCTAAAGAAACTGAGGCACAGATGGGCTCACTTGCTCAAGGTCTCACAGCTAGTAGAGCCAGATTTGAAGCTAGGCAGACTGGCTTCAGAGTCTGAGCCACTGTCCCTGTTTCGGTTGAGACTGCTGGGAGAAGGCCTGAGCCCACCCGTCACGTGCTCACTCCATTCCTGCACCCACACAGAAAACTGGAGGAGCTGGCAGCTGAGGTAGAGTGTTTGCCCTCTGCCCACCCTGCCCACCTCTCCCTACCTCCAGAGGTGGTGGGAGAGTCCAGAGTCCCTGGGTTTCCATGACACTGCACTTCAGGGTGGTAAACATTAAACCCATGGGTCTTCCTTGCTTTGAGTGCCCAGAGACCTCTGGAACCACCAAGGGGGAAGCTGGAAGGGGACTGGACCATCCTGGAGGTGCGGCACATGGCCACTCTCACCTTCCAGAAGAGCTTGCTGGGCACCTCGTGAGTGAGCAGTAGGGCATCCTCCTTCTCCCACGTGGAGACTCCTAGGGGCTGGGCTGCCGGTCTCATCCTGGCTGCCTGCTCTTGACTTGATCTCCAAGCCTTTGTTTCATTATCTGTAGAATTCAGGTCATAATAACCTGACCCAGAGGTGAAAATGGGATAATGCATTCAGAGGACTTAAAAATCTGAACAGGATTGGGGAAAATGTCTATAGATTGAGAAAAGTAGGGCCCCTCAAAATGTATCCTACAATCCCATTCTTTTAGAGTTTTTGTTTTGTTTTGAAATGTGGAAAGGTAAATACCAAAGTGTTCAGTGGGATATCTCTATGTGATGAGATTACAGGGTATTTTCATTTACTCTCTTTTTGCATTTAAACTTTCTAGCATGAACACAGATGACTTATAGATTTAAAAAGATTATACTTTACACATATATAATATTTTTATTATTGTTATTTACTTCAGAATGCTTTGGCAAGCATAAAACGTATGAGTGCAAGAGTGTGTGTACTTGCCCAAGTCTTAAATTTTTATTTTTTTTATCCTCACCCGAGGACATTTTTGCATTTATCTTCAGATAGAGCGAGAGGGAGAGAGGAAGAGAGAGAGAAAAACACATCGAGTGGTTGCCACCCACACATCCCAACTGGGGCCAGGGACAAACTGCAACCGACGTACGTGCCCTTAGCTGGAACCGAACCCGGGACTCTCTGGTCCGCAGGCCGATGCTCTAACCGCTGAGCCAAACTGGCCAGGGCCTTGCCCAAGTCTTAAAGCCTTTGAGTGGGGGACATTTGTGAGTTGCCTCTCCAGCACCCACTCCCCTCTTCTCCTTTCAGAGCAGACTGGGTGAGTTGGACCCCTTCCTGTCTCCACTGGTGGGCCTGGATTGGCTTAAGTCAATCACTGTGGTGACTGAATTAGGGAGCCCATGAAGGAGGCTTGGTCTATGACACTCCATTCCAATACATGTGTTTGTTTGAGAAAATAGATTTCCTTTTTTGATATATTGTAGGTGACTTCCATTTGTCACCTGGGAACCTCCATCTGTGTGATATTGGGGCCAAGAGGAAGGAAGAGGAGCTGAGAAATGGAAAGAGAAAGAAACCATGTCCTAGTTACATCATGGGGCCACTGGGAAAAGCCTCTCCTGAATGTAGACTTTCCCATTTCATGAACCATTTAAATTCCCTGTATTTTCAAAAATAGTTTGCAAAGTTGGATTTTCTGTTACTTACAAGTTGCTAACTGATAAAGAAACTAGGACCAGAAGTGGGATGTTGCAAGTAATAGACCCTACAATGCAGGTGGGGCTGCGGAGAAAGGTGGAGCATGGTGCCCCAGGCTCCTGGCTGGGAAGGTGGCAATTCTAAAATAGCTGGTGACGAAGGAGTCAGTTACATCGTAGTCTGTTGAATCTTGGAATTCAAACCAGGTGCCTGCAAGGCTGCCTTTGAAAAGCCTTGTGGGAAATTTTCAGGATTTTGGAATACTTGACCCTTTCTTTTAGTCATTAGTAAATTCTTACAAGAAAGAGACGTGACTCCTTTGAAATGGGCTTGCTTGGAAGGAGAGAGGAAAGAACTGGGGTTTCACTAAGAGAGGCCCTTTATATCCGAGGTCTGCATCCAAGTTGATGGTGAGTCCAGGATTCCAGCCAAAAAGCTGAATTCTCTGTGCCAAGTTATACTTAGAGTGAGCAGAGGCCAGGGAATGGGAGACTTAGCAGAATATAAAACTGAAGATTCCTCAGGTCCCTCCCAAGCACATCCCATTACGCATTCTTTGTCTGACAAAGAGACTCAACTCCTATTCTCATGCTCCTGCTGGGATGCAGACTGTGGACTAGAGGCCAGTTAGCGATATTTCTCCACGCCTGCTATGGCTTTGACATGCCAAGGTCAAGGCCATCTATTACACTGAGGGCAGGGGGATGCATTGAGCCCAAGGTCAGTTGTCAGGCGATAGATATCCCCAAATCATGTTCTGAACACAAAGATATGGCAAGGTCTCCATGTATTTGACTGGAAGCAAATAGATTAGACACCTACTAAATCTTTAAGAATATTATCCCAGCCAGTGTGGCTCACTGGTTGAGCGTCGACCCATGTACCAAGAGGTTGTCAGTTCAATTCCTGGTCGGGGCACATGCCCAGGTTGTGGACCAAATCCCCAGTGGGGGACATGCAGGAGGCAGCCGATCGATGTTTTCTCTCATCAATGTTTCTATCTCGCTCTCCCTTTCCCTTCCTCTCTCTCTAAAATCAATAAAGGGAAAAAAAGCATATTGCTAAAGTAATTCCCAATCTGGCCAATATCAGCCCACTGTTGCACAAACCTTAAAGCATCCTCAGGTCCCTGAATTTATATCTAACAGGAAGTGGGATGCTAAAGTGGTACAGCCCCCAGGGGGAGCATCTTCAAAGCCCATCTCAGATGTGTCCATCGAGGACAGGGAAATGGATGGACAGGCCGATGCACAGGCAGGAGGGTGGAGGAATCTTCAGGAAGACTTTATCAGAGATAATGAAAGCCGTGTGTGTGTGTGTGTGTGTGTGTGTGTGTGTGTGTGTGTGTGTGTGTGTTTGTGCGCGCTGGGGTCCTGGCGGTGAGTGCGGCCAGATCTCTCTGCCATCCTGGGTACAGCTAAGCTCTTTTCCTACTTATTAGGGATGACCTCTTTCCTGCCTCCATTCTGGAAATGCCACCGGACTGCTAAGGCCGGACCTGCCTGAATCTGCTCTGGCCTCTGGAATCCAGCCCCAGTAGAGGGCCTTGACCTTTCCACTTGGCCTGCAGCCTTCTCCAGGGCTAAGAATAAGAAGCAACATGCTCCCTCTTGGAGCATGGATTCTGCTCACAAGTTCCTTTAGAAATAAAAGACAAAATAGGGACATTGTTCCCTGGACAATGGGGTTTTCTCACATGGCAGCTCCCCAGGCCTTTGTGAGGAGGGTTTCCTTTACTGGCTGCTGAAGCTGGAGGATTCCCTCCGGGCCAGGCGCTGGCCAGTCCTCTGGGCACTGAGCACAGGCTGACTGCTGGGCGGAGCATGGGACTGAGGTGGGAGCTGTAGGTGTGAAGGCACACGTGGTGTCAGTCTATGTCAGAGGACTCGAGAGAGGATGAGGGCTAGGCTCAGTGGGATGAGGACATGGGCTGGGGCAGGATTAAGGGGATAAACCTAGGACTGGGGCTGAGCCAGGGCTGAGATGAGGTTTAGGGTTAGAGCTGCTTCTGGGAGGGCATGGGCGCACCACTCGAAAGCCCAGGCATTAGACATGGGCAGCCTGGTTCTTCCCTGACTCTCTGGGTGGTATCAGACAGGCTCTCCCTTTCCTGAATACCCTATTTGATGCCACAATCTGCCCCCTTGGCACTCCTGTTCCTCTATATCTGCTCTAGCTCTTTATCCATTCCCTTATCACCTTCCAACCTAGTATATAATTTACGTATTTAGAATGTTTATTGTTTGCTATCTGCCTGCCCTAACAGGCAGGTCTGCTCCATGAGGACAGAAATCTTTGATTTGTTCACTTGTGTCCCCAGGTCCTAAAACAGTGCCTGGCACAGAGAAGGCACTCAATAAATATTGTTGAATGAATACAGTCATTAAGCCTGTCTGAGCTGAAAGCATCCTCACATGAAAAGTTGCTGCCTCCCTGTTGCAGAGGGGAGCGAATGCAGTCTCACCTGTAAAGAGCTTTGCACCAGGCTGGCAGTCACTTCTGCAAAGACAGCTCGTGTATGCCTCAGTTTCCTCATCTGTAAAATGGGAATGGGAGGCCCTAGTCTGTAGGGCTGTTGTGAGAATTAGATCGGTTAATACACACAAAGCACTTAGGCCAAGGCCTCACATGATGTCAGTGTTCAATACTGCTGGGCAGTGTCATTTTTTGGTTTTAATGATATTGCCTCAGTTTTCTTAGTCCCTTCTGCTGTGTCACTGAATTGAAGGTGAAGCTGGAGGTGGCTCAGGGAGTCAAAAGCTGAACCTCTTCTTCTTTTTTTTTTTTTTTTAAATTCTCACCTGAGGACATGCTTAGAGAGAGGAAGGGGGAGAGAGAGAGAGAGAAGGAGAGAGAAACATTGATGTGAGAGAGAGACATCTGTACATGCTCTGATGGGGATTGAACCCGCAATCCAGGCATCCCAGGTGTGTGCACTGATCAGAACTGAACTGGCAGCCTTTCGGTACACAGGACAGCGCAGAGCCAACTGAGCCACTCTGGCTGGGCGACTCCACCTAGATTTTAGGCAGTCTCTCCCCCCACCAGAGATGACTCCTTGCTGCTCCCTGTACACAGGCCTTAGAGTTTTCTTCTCTCTCCATCTTTTCTCCTTATCTCTCACCACTGAGCACCTGACCCCCCTGTGCTCACCATTTCAGCATTTCTCATTGTAGAAGTCTCCCCCAGGGTCAGTGGAAATGAGAATTAAAACTCTGGGGCTCCTGGCTTTCTCACCTCTAATTTAGCTTCTAATTCCTGGTGAACTTCAGGCCTCGATCAAGGCAGGGGACACTTAATAATTGAATGGAATAAATGAATGAGTAGAAAAAGGCCCCAGCTCTGACCCTGACCTTTATTTATTTATTAAAAAAATTTTTTTTTCCTTCATTGATTTTAGAGAGAGAGGAAGTGAGAGGGAGAGAGAGATAGAAACATCGATGAGAGAGAACATCGATTGGCCGCCTCCTGCATGCCCCCCACTGTGGATCAGGCCCACAACCTGGGCATGTGTCCTGACCGGGCGGAATCAAACTGGTGGCCTCTTGGTCCATAGGTTGACACTCAGCCACTGAGCCACACCGGCCGGACTGACCCTGACCTTTAGGTAACAAACATTTCCTCATCTCTAATGGAGATTATAAATGCCTGTCCTGCCCACCTTACAAAACTGTTGTGAGAACCAAATAAGAGCATGAACTCTTGGAGCAAAGGGAGCTTGGAGGTCAAGCAGTCCAATTTGCTCACTTTTAAAAAATTAGGCACCGGAGCCTCAGAGACAAGGTATGTACAGTATAGACACAGAGAAACCTAATGTAATGAACCGTGTTCTACCAGTGGCCCTGGAATTCTGGAATCTGGGCTGGATTTAGAGATTGTCCGTTTCAACCAGCCAGAGAAAATCTGAGCCTAGACAGGGAAAGTGACTTGCTCAGCTCAGCCAAGAAGCTAGGGCACAGCTGGAAGCTGGGACTCCTGCTTTCCAGTCCAGGCCTCCTTCCTGCTGTGCTGTAGTCACCAGGAGGGGTGACATCCAGGGAGCAGGGCAATGGCTTCAGGGTTTCCCCTCCTTGGGGGCAGAAGCCAGGAGCAGGGTAGGAGGGGTGAGGGAGAAAAGCGGCAGGGCTGGCCAGGCAGCAGTTTCTTTTGCTGATAACCAATCCCTGGACTCCCAAGGTGGAGGGGTACCTAGGGGAAAATCACCCCGACACAGGGAACCCAGTACTGGCCATGTAGCACAATCAGAAGTGCCCATCCCTCATAGTTTTGGGGAGATCCGAAGTCAGGGGCAAGTGGTGGGGGCCCATGATAGGTGGGACGGGGTCCCCCCAACTCCCTGCAGGCTCAGCCTCTCAGCCTCATCTAGGCTGTGACAGGCAGGCTTTCCACGCCTGGGGATTTGCCCCTGGCTCACTGAGATGACATCATCTCAGGCCCCCTGGTTATCCCTAAACCCTTCCTTGGAGTTTGTGACCAATTATAGAACCCCTCCCAGGTTTTGGGCTGTGGATGCTCTCACCCACAATTTCTTATGCAAAGGTGTTGTATTTCCTAAACTTCATTCATTTACCACCTTCATGGTTTTTGCCATAATAACCTAATCCATTAAATATATAAATAAGTATTCACTCAATGATTTGATTCACTTTTTAAAAATATAAACTTATGCCAAAAAGGAAACTTTATGTCACTCCTGTAAACAAAAAAAAACAAAACAAAACAAGCAAACAAACAATAGCAAGTGTTAAAAATAAAAGAAGGGAGACTAAATACAAGGACTTTCTTGGTTTCTGGTGCCAGGCCCCAGTTCTGGCTCCAGCCATACTGATAAGACACCTGCATGCTCTCTCTGGGCCTCTGTTTTCTGTTCTGTAAAATTGGGTTGTTGGGAGATGATGGATGCAGGATGCCCGGCCCTGAGCTGGCATGGAGTAGGGAAAAGAGAGAATTCTGGGCTGGTATTGGTTGTGTTGGTTCTGACACCTTCTCCTCTCTGCTGTGGCCTCAGTCCCCTCCTGTTCTTCCTCCCTACCCCATTTATCTAGAATTTTAGTTTCCTGTGCATTTTCAACCACTGTCTCATATGACTGTTGCATCACGCGGCGAGGGAGTCCAGGGAGAATGCCGTCTGCCTGTTAAAGGTCAGGCAAGTCCGCAGAGATCCGTGACTTGCCCAAGGACACCAGAGGGGAGTCTTGAACCTGGGCTGACTCCACTGCCTGGGAAGTGTGAGCTGCCTCCTCAGGTCACCCACGGGGCATATCCTGGGGCTCTGGCTGCGATGAAGTCAGCAGGAATCCTGGCCAGCCCCTTCCCTCTCTAAGGGGAAAAGAGGGACTAGCTCCTGTCCGGGGGAGGCGCCCCTCCGGAAGCCCACCCCTCCTAGGTCTCCTTGGCTTCCTTTAGCCCTAGCCAAGGAGACAGTGCAAGGAAAGGGAAGGGAGGAAGAGGCCAGAGGTCCACTCTGGAGTGGGAAGGAGAGAGGCCAGGGAAGACAGTCAGAGACACATGTGGACAGAGATGGATAGAGACAGAGAGACCAAAAAGAAAGACAGATAGACACAGGGACAGATACACAGAGAGGGGCAGACAGGACAGAGGGCGCCAGAACGACACCCACAAAGACACAGAACGAAGTTGGAGCTAAAGATATAGACAAGAAGGACACAGCTGGAGACCAGAATCAGAGTCCAAGCTCTAGGGGAGGCAGGGAAGAGGGGGAGCTGCACCGGGAAGCCTGGAGGTGGATGGGTCCCGAGAGTATCAGGAGCGGCGAAACCCAAAGGCAGCGACACCCCCACCCGCTTCAACTCCGCGCAGAGCGGGAGCGGAGTAGGGGGTGCGCCCCGATCCCCGGCAGGGGGCGCTCTGGCCGCGTGGCCGGAATGGCGCGCACGGCTGGGGCCGGGGGCGGGGCGGGGGCGGGGAGGGCGGGGGGCGGGATGGGGGCGGGGTGGGCCCGGGCCTGGGCCGGGGGCGGGGTGGGGGAGGGCTGCCCAGGCAGCGCTCGAGCCCCGCGGCCGCCTTTATAAGCCCGCGGGGGAGGTAGCCCCGGCAGCTTCGCGCTCCCGCCACTTCATGCCCTCAGGCCCAGTGTACCAACCCCACGTCACTTGTGCCAGGACAGACCCTAACCCACGAACTCTGCGCAGGTAAGGACTGGACCCCGGTGAACTTGGTCGATCCCCAGCCCCTCCCACATCCTCCACTCTCCCCGGGGTGGTGGCGAGGTTGGATAAAAATAAATGGCTGGGCAGGGACCTCTGCGCCCCCACACCGCCCATGGCAGCCCATTCAGGACCTCCAGCCACTTGACCTGCTCTGATACTCGCGCGCACCCGAGGCTCCTGGGGCACGCTGGCGCGGTTGGAGGTTGGACGTGGCTCCCGCAGAGCCTGCGAGCGAAGGGAACCGCGCTCCGACCTCCGATGCAGTCCTGGGCTCTTCTGCCTCCCGGACCGCTGCCTGGCACCTCCCCCCGGTGCTCGGTGACTGGGCAGCCCCTATGTTGAACCCCTGGCCGGAGATCGAGAGACTCAGGCTGCCAACCCCAGCCCCCTGCCTGGCGCCCTCTCATGCCTCCCACCTAATAGCCTCTAGATCTCGCCACAGCCGCCAGGGGAGGGGGCTGGTTTGCCCTCACGGGGTCTAAAGTAGTTTGGGCCAGAGCTGGGAGCAAGGAGAGGGAGGGAGGTGCTAGGGTCCGGGAACCGCTGGGGAAAGAGAATGGGGGATATCCGGCGTGTCGGTGTCTGTTTGGGGGGTGGGGGTGGGCACAGCAGCCATCGGTCACAGCTCTGGAGCCCCAACCCACCTCTGGGCGTGTGTGCAGGTGAGTGGGCTGGTTCCTGTGCCCAGTCTTGTCAAGAAAGGGTTAAATGAATAGTCAGTAGTTGTGGGGTGGGAAGCTGAGGAAAGCTCTGTCCTCCCTCGACGTGTCTTTCTGACCCTTTTCAACACTTAAACCTGGAGACCTAAAGACCGATGATTCGGTCCCGAAGGGCCTTTGGGTCCTGGAAAAAGCTCGGACTCCGCAGGTGGGCGGGGTTTCCCAGGCAGGCCGGGGTTGGCTCCCACCCCTGGGAAGATGAGGTGCCTGTGAGTGAGTGCCTGCTGGGTTCCAGACCCTCTCCAACACCTCACGTGCATCATATTGTTTACAAATGGAGAGAGTGAGGCTTGGAAAAGTTAAGCGAGTAGTTAAGAAGTTAAGCAAGTAGGCATCAGGATTTGAACCCAGACTCTAAACCCTACAACCTTAGCCTCCTACTTCCCACTCTGATGCCTAGAAGATGAGGGCCTGAACCTTGATTCCTCCTCCGGCCCTTCTAGGGCTCAGTCCTGCCTCCCACCACCCTCCGGACCTGCCCTCTTCAAACCTTAGTCCTTCCCACCTGTGCTGTCCCCATCCCACCCAGTCTACTCCGTGCCCCTGTCCTTGTCCCTCTGCCTCCTTTTTCCTTCCTCAACTCCATGCCTCTGAATTCCCAGAGCAGAAGAGGCCCCTGGACACAGCTTCCTAACTTCCGTGGACTGAGACAGGCTTGGGTGTCTGTGTCCATGGCCCCACCTGTAAAGTGGGGAGTATGCCTCTGCCATAAGACTATTGTGAGGAATAAAATTGAACTGCGGCAGAAACAAAATTTAACAGCACTGTTCTGCTGGGAGTACAGCAGAAAATTTAGACAAAAGCCCTCCTCCCTGAGTGGATGTTTGGACATTTGCATAACAAACTTTACTTCAGGCTCTAAAATAGACATTTTAGAATTGGAATCAAGCAATTCACAAGGAAAGGGATTGAAATGCAATAACACATAAAATTCATCCGCCAACATTTGGTCCTCACTAATAGATAAGGCAACCCAGCTGTGTGACCTGGAATGAGTTCTGTTCCTTGTCGTGGCTTAGCCTCCTCCTTTAGGCTGAGGAGGTCAATAAATAGTACCTACTGGTGGTGAGGTCTAGATTAATGCATGCCAAGTGTTTCGCCAGTGCCTATGCTTAAGAGAATACTGGCTATTATCAGCTCTAATTTTGGCAGAAAATGCAGTACTGAGACTGGGTGTATGGTTATGTTACTGGTCCTGAGCCCTGGAAACCCATCACCCACCTTCGTTAAGGCTCTGCTCCTTCCCTGATGGGCTGTGCTGTAGGGTGGCCTGGTACCCCCCTTGCTCACCATCCTAAACACAGCCTTGGCCAAGAGCCTGGACCCTGTGCTGGGAACCCACCTGAGGCTATTATCTCCGCAGGGCCTGTGTCCTCTGCCTGTTCTTGTGCCTCGATATGTCCCAGCTTGGAAATGGGGCGAACCCAAACTCAAGCCCTGCCTGTTCTATGGCTTATATTCCCTGCAAGCTAGATGCATTCCTAACTTGACAATTGAAGAAGCAGGTCTTGGAGAGGAGAAATAACTTGTCCAAGGACGCACACGCTCCCTGGGGAGCTGGGGCTGGACGGAGCCCAGGAGCCTAGAATTCCAAGTGTAGCGATCTCTGTGTTGTATCTATCTCTGGGGATGAGGCCTCTTAATCCAGGGGTAGGATCCAGCAGCATAACCTGAAGTTCTCACCTTGAAATAGAAACTGGAGTTATTAATACAAACCCCAGAGCTGAAAGAGAACACTTCGGGGAGAGTGAGCAAGCTGGGCTGAGAACCAGTGCTCAGAAACCTCCTCGCGGCCACAGGAATGCTGACTCAGCTCCCCAGCACTGGCTGGAGCTAGGCTGTGCGGTATGTTTGTGTGTGTGTGTTTTTTTTTCTAGAGATGTCCTCACTTTCAGAGGGCAGCTGGGAGCAGTAGATTGGAGGTTCATTCCTAGCACTGCCTTGTGACCCTGGACAAGTCACTTTCCCTTTCCGAGCCTCAGATGAGGAACCTGCTGGAGCTGTGAGGGGCCAGCAAGATTAGAAATGGTTTTTCGGCATTGGGCTGAACCTGTGTTGGTGACTGTTACTGAGAAGTTAATATTCCTTGTGGGGCAGAGTCAGCAGCTTTTTCCTTCATCACACAGGTAATCCTAAAGGCCAGAGAGTCCTGGCCGGTTTGGCTGAGCTGTTAGAGCATCTGCCTGTGGACTGAAGGGTCACAGGTTTGATTCTGGTCAAGGGAACGTACCTGGGTTGCAGGTTCGATCCCCGGCCCCAGTCAGGATCGCACGGGAGGCAACCAATTGATGTGTCTCTCTCACATCGATGTTTCTCTCGCCCTCCCTGCCTTCCACTCTCTCTAAAAAAAAATCAATGGAAAAATATCCTCGGGTGAGGATTAACAACAACAACAACAACAACAACAACAACAAAAAAGGCCAGAGAGAAGGCCCTGTTTAGGTTACAAAGGCCTAGAGATAGCAAGGAAAGTGCTGGCTTTGGGGTCAGCATCTTGGGTTCCAATCCTAGCTGTGTGACCTGAGGCAAGTCACTTTGCCTCTCTGTTCGCTTCCTAGTAGGTAGGCTCTCAGCAACTTTTATAGGATGCTCAGTGTTCAAAGGACATCCAGGAATAGTCTCCATATTTTTCCACCTCCCCATACCACCCCCCAACATTTCATAATTGCTCCCAGAAAAAACTTCATGCTTAAAGTTTTCCATGCCGAAATTCTCAATCTCACTGTGGCATGAAATCAATTGTTTGCATTTAATTTGACTTCTCAAATTAAGGGGTAACATTTGAGATGAGGGTAGGGAGTGGAGGGAGGAGAGGAGGAAAACGAAGTTAAACCAGATGTGTTTTTGTTTAACTGGAGGCTGGTGGTTAAACTGCCCGAGTATTACCATCGTTTCTTCTGAATTCCAGTCACCAGGAGTCAGGTTTCACTAAAAATTGTAGTGTTCCTTCCTGGCTAGTGTGGACTCGCCTTCCCCGTTATTATTATTATTACTATTTTATGTTCATCTGAGGCCAGAAAGGAGACCTCACAAATGCCCAGAATTTCAGAACTGGAAGGCTTTTAGAGGCTGCCTCTGCCAACTGGCTGCTTTGCAGACCCAGGACACGGAGGCCCCAGAGGGCACGGGGCTTGCCCAGGGTCGCTCAGAGCTGGACTATGAATTCAGTCTCCCGACTCTAAGCTCTCTGACCTCCCCAAAAGTAACCACTGTCTTGAATTGGGTGTGTATCCTTCCCATAACACATCCTTAATATACCCTTTTTTGAAAGAAAGAAAGAATTGTTCAAAGGAGGATGCAGAGAATGTGGGTCAGTAGAGAAAGAAATTCAGCTCAGAAGAGTAGCATTTAAGTCCTTGACTGGTTGATATGCTCCCTGTGTGACCTTGGGCAAATCATTTCCTCTTTCAGAGCCTCAGCTTCCTCATTTGTAAACTAGGATGCCTAAGGAGCAGGAGTAGGGGGATGGGACTTCCCTAAGACTTGGAATGGGTCTAGCTTAATGAATTGGTCCTCAAATATTTATGGCCTAGGTTATGGCAAGTAAGTCACAAACTGCCGTCCTATGGTAGGGACAGATGTGGTGGATTGTTGACCCACAGTGGGCCACATCACTGCCTGGCCACCAAGGCTGGAACTAATTAGCAACTGCTCTGTCCACTTTACCACAGTCCCCACCACTCCCTACTCTCTTACACCCAGCCCACTTGCCTCATCGACATGACCTGCCTGCCTTTGAGTTTGATTTCTGGGCTAGGTGCGTAAGGCCATGGAAGTGGGGCTCAAATCGCATCTGAATGACTTCATGAAGCGTGGGCCAGCCCTCCGGGGACTCAGGATGGCAATGTGGGATGCATGGACACCAGTCCCTCTTCCGTGGCCTGGCAGCGTCTCAGAAACATGTTGGCTAGGTGGAAGGAGCTTTCTTCCTGCTTTGGTGATCCCCAGAAAGAGTCTACAGCCTCCAGAGGTTTGGAGGTGACAGAACATCAGCGTGTTGGGGCTCAAAGAGCGGGGCCTGGGGCCTGTCCCCCGGGGGACAGGCAGCCCTGGGTGCTTCAGTCTAGAGATTATGCAGCCCCTTCAGGGAAGGGACTCCCTTGACATCTGCCACCTCACCAATCCTCCCAAAGCCCTGTTCATTGGTGGCCTCCACTTCACAGATAAGAAACACTGCCTTGTACTCTGAACCCACTGCCCTGTGTTCCACTCCTGTGGCTGGGAGCCAAGGCCTGGCGGTGACAACAGGCACCACGGCCTCAGCACAGATCTGCGAATAGCCATGACCAAGCTGGCGGGCAGCGTGGGAGGCCACGAACCTCATGGTTAAATAGTGGGCTCTGGAGGCAGCTGCTCAGATGGGAGCTTCTGGAAGGCTCCACAAACTGCCCTGGGGGTACAAGATAAGCAAGGGGATCCGGGGTTCCTGATAGTAAGCACGGGTCCCCTGGCCCTGGAGCGTGCAGAGGAGTTCAGAAATGTGCCAGCCTGTGTGGGAAGTAGCATTTTGTAAGTACCTGCTGGGCACCAGGCACCTTCAACATTATCTTTGATCCTCACCTACCTCACCCCCCGCTGTTTTACAGTTGAGACTGAGAGTCAGGGGGCAGACACCTTCGGTGTCAATTGCTCCCCCAGGTGCCTGTCACCCTGTCCTGGTCCAGGGAAGAGGAGAGCAGAGGGGAGGCTGGGAATGGAGCTCGGGGACCCTGTGGTGAGGCCCTGGCCCTGGCTTGTTGCCGAGAAGCATCTTCTTCCTCCCAGATCTCAGTCTGTGAACAGGTGGGTGAACTTCACCTGGCCAGGTTTTCAAGCTGCTGGACAAAGCTCAGTAAACGTTCTGTGCTCTTTAGAAAGGTGTTCAGGTGGCTTTTATTTGAAAAACCATACATCTGAACTTTCAAAGGCTCTACCGTGTGACTTTTGGTTAAGTCAAGCTCTTGCCTTCTTTGATCCACCGTTTCTTTGTCTACAAGACAACCGGGTGGATGCCCGCTCAGATCCCAGGCTGAGGTTCGCAGGTCTCTGTCCTGTCATCCCCCAGGCCTCTTTGTTGGCTGCCACTGGACTGTATTAGGCTTGGCCTTTCTCTATTATTTGTCTCTTTCTCCTTCCACCCATTTCCACTTTGACTTACCGGCCTCTGAACATAAAGAAGTTAATAACTTATTCATCTGCCACCATCCTGGGTAAAAGGTATCTCAGCTGATTCTCAGCCCCACTCCCCTCCCTCGCTCCTACTTGGCCCTTCTATAGCTCCTCCCTCCCACGACCCACACCATTGCTAACGCTGCATGTCAGATGTGGTCAGTATATTGGAATCGCCTAGTCTTACAGCAGCCCTGTGTGGCAAGTGCTATAGCCCCATGTTGCAATTGAGAAAACAGGCCCCAAGTCACCTAGCTGGGAAGGGGAAATACACCCACTTGTCCCTTACCATCGCCAGCCCACTCACTCATGGCTGCGTCCTTCTCCATGACATGACAGCACAATCCAGCTTCCTAGACAAATCCAGTGCCTTCTTTATTTTGAAGTCATAAAATATAGTAATCCACATTTCAGCTTCAGTTAGCCAGCCTATCAAGACATCGAAGATCAACAGAGTTCCTCTCAACAGTTTGTCTGAGCCCTTGTGTGAATCACCTGAGTATTTCTTTGTGAAGATGCTATGTTTTAATTTTCCCTCTTGACCTAATCCTTGTAATTAACATTTAAGGGCTTGCTCAGTGTCAGGAACTGAGCTAATCACTTGGAATGACCTTTTTGCATTTAACTTGTTATCCTTTCGATTTTACAGAAGAGGAAACTAAAGCTCAGAGAAGCAGAGTAACTTTCTCAAAGTCACACTGTCCTTGGGTTTGCAAAGTGATGTGGGCGGGAGTCTCAGAGGGTGGGACCCAGCACAGACACTCCTGGTTGGGCACAGCACCTGTTCTCCCCCTGGGTCTCGGCCTGGACACCTTCTCATCGAGAAAAGGAAATGATAGTCCTAGCAGGAGGCAGCCTCAGAAACCCCGAGGGGCTTGGGTTTGAATCTGCCATTTCAAGCTGTGTGACCATGGGCATGTCCCTGTCCCTCTTCTGGCTTTCAGTTACCCTCACGGCTTGCACTGAGGGAGGCGAGGCCTTGGGACGGTCCTCGTTCACGTATGGCAGATGGTTGGCCTGCGTGCTGCCACTGCCCCATCCCACACTCGTGTCAGACATCACTAATCAACCACTGCTTTTTTTTTTCTTCTAAACCTCAAATTCCTTCTAAATGCAGTCCTCCAGGCAGCCACTATCAACTACTTAGAGTTGGCACACAAGATTGAAGGACATCCCAGAACCAAATTAGATTTAATTATGGTGTGGACAGGGGTGGAGAAGGGACAGGCCCAGGGTGGCACTCAGGTCAGGGTCACTGTGCTTCTCAGTCTTCTTTTCCTTGTCTGGGGAAGCAGGAGGAACCCGAGCTAGACTGCGCCAGACCCCACCTCTGGCCTGGGGTGGGGACCTTTCATGGGGCTCAGAGCTGTGCTCACGTTCAGGCCTCAAGGTTTCCGGGTCACAGCCCAGGCTGAAGGAGTGAAAAGGAGGGGGCCACGTTCAGATCGTCCTGCGGAGCTCAGCTCACCCCCACCCCCCGTGATAGTATCAACAGTAATAATAACAGTATTAATAAGAGCTATTAACATTTACTGAATATTTATTAGGCACCAAGCCACCCTGCTAAATGCTTTGTGTGCATTCACACTTCAAGTCCCTCTAACAGCCCATTTTTCTTTCTTTTTTTTTTTATCCTCACCCGAGGACATTTTTTCATTTTTTGTTCAGATAGAGTGGGAGGGGGAGAGAGGAAGAGAGAGAGAGAAACATCGACGTGAAAGGGACACATCGAGTGGCTGCCACCCACATGACCAACCAGGGCCGGGGACAAACTGCAACCGAAGTACATGCCCTTAGCGGGAACCGAACCCGGGTCTCTCTGGACCGCAGGCCGACGCTCTAACCGCTGAGCCAAACCGGCCAGGGCTAACAGCCCATTTTTCAAGTGATGAAAATGACTCAGGTGAAGTAACTCACCTGAGTTGTCCCCGCAGGTGAACCAGTGGGGCCACTGAGACTGAATTGGCATCTGTCCACCCTGAGGCCACTTCCCGTCCTTGGTCCTTGGCTCAGTGTGCGGACTGACAGACGCTGCTGTTGCTCTTCCTCAGCGCACCATCCTCATTCCTCACTCGTGACCGTGGTGCTGCTCTGCCCGTGGAAAGTGGTGCTCTCCCAAGGGACCTTCCACGTACACGCCGAGCAGCACAGCAAAGGCCTCTCTGTTCTGCATGTTAGAATTTGGGCCTGGGATCAGACAGCAAGGCAATGGTGATTCTTCCACCAGAGAAGTCAGTGTCCTACCTGTTCCCTGGGCCTCGCCAGGCAGATGGCCCAGGGGAGCCCAGGGCAGGGGTGTTGGGGCTGATGTGGGGTTGGGCTTGTGCCATCCCAGATGGACGAATGCTATTTCCCGTTTTCATCAGCCGCACCCTGGCCGAGTCACTTCAGTACTCCTAACCTCAGTTTCCAGGCTCCTATCATACTTTTCAGTTTTTCGAGCCCTTTCTTATTCATGAACTCACTGACTCCTTCCAGCAGCCAGATGCCGTATGATCTTCCTTTTGCAAAGGGACGATCAGGTCAAATCGATGGCAAAACTAGCCCTCAAACTCAGGTCAGGGTCCCAGGCTGAGATTCTTTCTTTCTCTCTTTCTTTTATTTGTTTTTGTTACAGATATCCCTCATTTTCCCTCCACTGATACCCTCCTCTCTGCTCCTGTCCCCCCAAGATCTTTCTTCCTTTTTTTTAATCCTCACCCGAGGACATTTTTGCATTTATCTTCAGATAGCGCAGGAGGGAGAGAGGGAAGAAGAGAGAGAGAGAAACATTGATGAGAGAGAGAGACATATTGAGTGGTTGCCACCCACACGACCCCAACCGGGGCGGGGACAAACTGCAACCGAGGTACGTGCCCTTAGCGGGAACCGAACCCGGGACTTTGGTCCACGGGTCGACGCTCTAACCACTGAGCCAAACTGGCCAGGGCAAGATCTTTCTTAATGTGTCTCAGCCTCTCCCATCTTTGCCTTTGCACCTGCTGTCCCCTCCCTTGCAGGGTCCTCCCTGCCCATGTTGCCAGTTGGCATCATGGCTGCTTTTCTGGATCTTGCTTGGAAATCTTGAGTCCTTTATAATCTGATTATCCACAGAGTGCCTGGCTCTGAGTCTCAGTCCCTGAAGGGCAGCAAGCCCATCTGAGTCATTCATGAATTCCAGTGTCTCACCAGGTCACAGTGTTTAATGTCCTGGAGTGAGGGAAAGGCTGCCCCCTGGCAGGGGTTCCCACAGCCCAGCGGGGCCTGGTTACTGTGGGGAAACATGTGAAGGCTGTCCTGCTGGCCTTGACACCCGAGCCACCCCAAGCTGAGCCCGGCTGCCCCTCCCAGATCTCCACTGGTGTCTTCAGCTCCCCACTGATGACACCAGCTCCTGAATGTTTTTTTAGTCATTGGCAGAAAGACAAGCCAGTTTCCCTGCTGACGGCTCAGGCCCTTAGTGAGGTATGGGTTCCCCCAGTGTCATGCCTCGGACCAGTCTTCGTCCATTTTGTTCACAAATGTACCCTTAGTTCCTAACCTTAATGTCTTTAATAATAATAATAGCAATGGCTGTACACAGAGTAACAAATCTACATGTACCGTGCTTCTTGGTGCAAAGTACGCACTTAGTACATATTTGATGGATGAATGACTACTTGTACATCAAACCCTGAGGCTGGGCCCAGATGGAGGTTTCCAGGAAGGAAAACCAACCTGTCAATTTGGCCCTGTCTGGGGCAGCCCTGGCATGTGTCAGCTCCCTAATTCCCTGGCACAGCCCGGCAACACAGACTAGCACCCCTCCGGATGGGGAAGGAGCATGACGCTCCAAGGGAGAGACAGCTGTGATCTAGAATACACAGAGGCAGAACCAGGGCTCAGTGTGGCTGAGTAACTTGCCCAGGGTTGCAGAGCTGGTGGGTGGTGGAGCTGGGATTTAAACCCAGAGCCTGGAGTCTTTCCCTCCTGCCTCCCAGTCTGCTGAGTAGACTGGTTTGGGTTCTGGTGAGGGAGGATGTGTCTGTCTTGGGGATGTCTGGTCCAGAGATCCAGGCCTGACTCCAGACAATCTTAATTTGTTTAATAATAGTGAGAGTTGTCATTCACTAAATCTACCTAAATCCCTGTATGTGGCCTGCTAAGTACATGTTTTCCATATCCTTTTGTATTTGGTCCTCTTAACCTCCTACAGGGTAGGTACCCGAATCGGGTGAAAAGAAGCTCAGAGAAGGGAAGGGACCTGCCCAAGGTCATGCTGCTCGGAATTTGAACCTGGGCAGCCTGGCTCCAGAGTGTGGGCCCGGAATCACTTAATTAGATAAATCTCTGCCGGCCAGATGTGTAAACTCTTCTTGAACCTGATGGTTTTCCGGAGCCCGACTCTGGGAGGGGATAGGAGGCAGGAATTGACTACGTGACATTTCCTGGCCCCCTGAGCTGGGAAATGCAGAGTTTATCTGTCCCTTGCACTGTTCCTGGGGTAAGGGAGAGGTGGAGGTGGGGAGCGCAGCCCCGTGGGGCAGTGCCGGTGTCTCTAGGACCAGGGTCAGGGGACAGTCAGGGCAGTTACCTTGGCGGAAGCTGCTGCTCACTCAGAAACCCCAGTGGCAGACAGGCCCCAGCCTCGGTCCAGGACTCTGGCCTCAGGCCCGACCCTCCTGGGTTTCTCTCTCAGGCTTCCAGTGTCTTCCTGGGGTGGGAAAGCTCAATGGGCTGTCTTGTGTGACAACTTTGCTCTGAAATTTTCTCCTTCGATACCCAAATCCTTGGGCTGGCCTGCCTGCCTCACTTCCCCTTTAGGGAGGAGCTGAACCTTTCCTGTTGGGTAGCTACATGATTTGAATAATCGATTGTTTCCCGACTGGCCCCTGGCCAGGCAGAGCTCAGCTGTGTGAGGCCTTCAGCTGGGGCTCCAAGGCAGGCCTGCCAACCTCCTCATCCCATCAGTGAGGGCGAAATATGGGGAAAACGCCTGTCCTGTTGGCTTTGCCAGGCCAGGACCCAGCTGATTCCTGTGGCAAAGGCAGTGCTGGCCTTGGGCTTTGTCCCCTCACTGCCCAGGAGCAGCTCTTGGTGGGAGAAGAAAGGGGCTGCTTTTGTTCTAGGAAGTTCCTGCCAGACTGGCCTTTCTTGTCAGCTCACGTGGGTGCTGGTTTCTTGGCACCTGTCAAGGTGGGAAAGGAGAAAGCCGAGTCAGGAAGGAGGAGAAATGAGTGCAGGAGCTCATTCATTCATTCGACAAACATTTCCTTATCCCAACTGCCCGCTAGGCTCAGGGCTAGGTGCTGGAATTCACAGATGGATCTGGTCCAGTTTTTGCTTTCAAAGAGCGTTCATTGTGTGGGGAGATGGCTGTGTTAACAGACCCATAAAGGAAAATGCAAAATCCGTGGAGCAAAAGAGGTCACCTAACCATGCCTTGGGGCATAATGACCACAAAGGATTTCTGGAGAAGGCAGCATTCAGTCTTGTTTTTGTCTAACAAATATTTACTGAGCCTGTCCTATAGCAGATGTGGTCGCAGGTGCTGAGGACACAGCACTGAACAGCACCGTGTCCCTCCTCCTGGAGCGCCATTGTTCTGGAAGAGAGAGATCCTAAAGTCGTTAATTCCAGACAGTGACGAGCCCTGTGAGGAAAATAAACAGGCTTGTGAACTAGTGAGGGACGGGGGTGCAGAGGGGGCTTCTTCCCTCGGCCTGGGCAGGGAAGGACTCGGAGAATGTGGCCTTTGAACTGAAAAATGAGAGGGAGTGAGCCAAGCAAGTGTTCCTGGCAAGAGAACAGCCAGTGCAGAAACCCCAAGGGAAGAGAGCCGAGGACACGGGGACACGGAAGGCTGAGTGGTGAGGGGCTGGGGCCAGGAGATGATGTCAGAAAGATGGGCAGGACCTCGAGCTTGTACACATCCAATGGGCTCTGGAAGGATGAGCAGGGGACTGCCAGGAGACGCAAGTCGGGTTGGTGACCTCCCGTTTGTTGGATGGCCCCTTAAAAACAGTTTGAGGAGGGACGGCCTTTGGGGCCTGGCACTCCAGCCCTTTCCAGGTACAGATGGGGTGGCTGAGCCCGCAGAGAAGTGACCCTCCTCCCAAGATCACAATGGGAGGTAATCTAGGACTAGATCTAGGTCCCCTAGCCACCAACCAGTTTCTCTCCAACATGCCCTCACAGCCTCTCTGAATTAAGGCGGGCATTTATGAATCGCTTACTGTTTGCCAAGAAAGTTACATACCTTGCCTCGTTTGACAGGAGGAAGGTGAAGCTCAGGGACCTGGTTAAGGGTCATTCAGACCTGGGTTCCTCATGATGGACCCTGGCCAAGTTTACTCTGAAAATGGGACTCGTACTACAGTGCCCCTCTTTACCCACAGGGAATACGTTCCAGACTCCCACGCGTGCCTGAAATTGGAGAGCACCGAACACCTATGATCGAGTTTAATGATAAATTAGGCACAGTAAGAGATGAACAACAATAACTAATAATAAAATAGAACAGTTATAACAACATACTGTAATAGCCCTGGCCGGTTTGGCTCAGCAGTTAGAGCGTCGGCCCACGGATCAATGAGACCCGGGTTCGATTCTGGCCAAGGGCACGTACTTGGGTTGCGGTTTGTCCCCGGCCCTGGTCAGGGTCTCGCGGGAGGTAACCAGTCGATGGGTCTCTCTCATGTCCATGTTTCTCTCTCTCTCTCTCCCTCCCTCCTACTCTAAAAAGGACAAATGGAAAAATATCCTCAGGTGAGGATTAAAAAAAAAAAAGTTACATGAATGTGGTCTCTCCTCTCTCAAAATATCTTATTGTACTGTACTTACCTTTTCATTAAAGGAAGTACTTGACGGCTTCTCTTTGGCAAATCCGAATTGCCAGCATCACTACTGTTGTGTTTTGGGGCCATTAGTAAGTGAAATGAGGGTGGTTTGAACACCAGCCCTGTGCCACCTCTATAGGCCATCTGATAACAGACAGCCACTAAGTGACTGCTGGGCGGGGAGCGTCTGCAGCGAGGATACTCTGGACAAAGGGATGACTCATGTTCTGGGCAGGATGGAGCGGGACGGTACGAGATTTCATCAGGCTACTCAGAACGGTGCACAATTTAAAACTGATGAATTATTTATTTCTGGAATTTTCCATTTAATATTTCCAGACTGCAGATGACCACAGGTAACTGAAACCTTGAAAGATAAAGGCACGGGTAAGGGGGTACTAGTGTAATGCCTCCTAGCTTAAAAGACTGTTGAGGATCCAATGAGATATAATGCATGTCAACAGCTTTCTATAGTGCTTGGCAAAATGTGAATGTTTACTGAGCATTTTTGTTTTCATTTAAATTATTTTATGGACCCTGGAACCTATAAATGGGTTAATCATGATCCTTGTTTCAAGCACTTTCATCATTGGTCCATAAGGGTCCTCTTATCTATTATTAAAAATAAATTTAAAATACCTATGAATTGCCTGGCTGGTGTGGCTCAGTGGTTGAGCACCGACCCATGCACCAAGAGGTCGCTGGTTCAATTCCCCGTCAGGGCACATGCCTGGGTTGCAGGCTTGTAGCTGATTGATATTTCTATCTCTCTCTCTCCCTCTCCCTTCCTCTCTCTCTAAAAATCAATAAAAATATATTTTAAAAAACAAAATAAAATAGCTATGAACTATTATCCAGGACCAGACTAGAATATTGACAGTGATTGATATCCTCCTTTGGATTCATCCATCCCTCTCCCTCTCACCCTCCTTTATGGTGGTAACCACCATCTTGAATCTGAGTTCCTCATTCCCTTTGCCTTAAAAACATTTTTTTTTCTTTATTGATTTTAGAGAGAGAGGGAGAGAGAGATAGAAACATCGATGAGAGAGAACATCGACTGGCTGCCTCCTGCATGCCCCCCACTGGGGATTTGGCCCACAACCTGGGCATGTGCCCTGACTGGGAATCGAACCAGCGACCTCTTGGTACATGGGTCGACGCTCAACCATTTAGCCACACCAGCTGGGCCCCTCTATCTTTTTTTATTAGTTTTTATCTGTCACAGAAATTTGAGACTCATTAAAATAAAGTTTAATGAGAAAAAAATCATATTATAGAGGTGAAAAAATATACTTATATCTATACGAAAGGTTATCACGCACAATCTCCTGAGACTTTTTTTTTCATTCAATCTTGTTTTGCTGAGATTCATCCATATTGTTGCATGGCGCTGTAATTCTTTTTTATTGCTCTATGATATTCCACTGGGTAACTGTTCCACAATTTTTATTTACTCAGTTTCTTGTTAATGGCATTTGGTGATTTTCAGGTTTTGCTAGTGTAGAAAAAGCACCTATGAACATTCATCTCCATACTTTCTAATGAATGAATTTAGAGATTTTTCTCTTGATATATACCTAGCGGTGGAATTGTTGGGTCATAGGTCTATGAACATTTGTTCAGTATTACAGGATAGAAGCAAACTGTTTTCCACAATGGCTGTGTCAGTTTGCACTCCCACCAGTAATATACAAGAAGTCTGATGCTCCGCATCTTCTGCGATACACAGTATTATCGGACTTCTTAATTTTTTCCAACCAAATAAGTATAAGGATTTCTCATTGTAGACTTTATTTGCAATTCCCTGATTACCAATGAGGTTAAATAAGTTTGTATGAGTATGTGTGTGAGTCCTCTCCTGGGAGTGTCTTTTGCCCCTTTTTCCTTTTTTTTAAAGGGCTGCAGGGCGCCTATGGGTCTTGAACCACCCTCTCAAGCAAGAGTGGTTGGCAAATGAAGGCTTGACTCGAAGGAACTGCTGAGCTAAAGCCAGCCCCACTTTTGCCCCTTTTTCTATTTGTCCTTTTTTTTGGGGGGGGGGGGTCCTTTTCTTATTAATTTGTAATAGTTCTTTATATTCCTGAGTCTAATCATGGTTTGGAAATAGAAATTCTAAAATTCAATATAGTCTTAACAATCTTTTATTTAATAGTTTGTGCTTTGGGGTCTTGTTTAAGAAAGTGTTCCTAATCCCAAGGTCAAAAAGCTGCCCTGGCTGCTTTGGCTTATCCGTTAATGTTGGCCCTCAGACTGAATGGCTGCAGTTTTGATTCCTGGTCAAGGGCGTGTACCTGGGTTGCAGGTTCAATCCCAGTTGGGGTCCTTCGGAAGGCAACCAATTGATGTGTCTCTCTTACATCAATGTTTCTCTCTCCCCCTCCCTCCCCTCCATTCTATCTGAAAATCAATGGAAAAATATCCTCAGCTGAGGATTAACCAAAGAAAGAAAAGGAAGGAAGGAAGGAAGGAAGGAAGGAAGGAAGGAAGGAAGGAAGGAAGGAAGGAAGGAAGGAAGGAAGGAAGGAAGGAAGGAAGGAGCTATTCACCTACAGTTTCTACAAAATGTTCTAAAGTGTTTTTTTTTTTGTTTTTGTTTTCTAACATTTAAGACCTTAGTCCCTGTTGTGTAAGGTATAGTGTAAGGTAGAGATTCAACTCAATTTTTTTTTCTGTCTAGATACCCATTTTTTCTTATGTTTCCCAGTTGTCTTTGTTGCTGATGTATAGAGACATAAAATACTTTTTTACATTATGATTTTATCAAGCTAACTTGCTAAACTCTTTTTCTAATTATTTGTCTGTAGATTCTATGTGAACAATCAGTTACAAATAATGGTAGTTTTCTTTTGTAATTTTTAATCTTTATGCTTTTAACCCTTTTTCTTTTTTTTTTTTTGGTATGTGCCCCTAGTGGGAACCGAACCCGGGACTCTCTGGTCCACAGGCCGACGCTCCAACTGCTGAACCAAACCGGCCAGGGCCCCTTTTTCTTATCTTATTGCACTGGCTAGGACTGCCAGTACAAACTTAAATAAAAATAGTGGCACTAATTGTCTTTGCTTGTTTTTGTTTTTTTATTTTAGAGAAAATGTTCTAAAGTTCTCCCACTTAGAATATATGTGTTGCAGATTTTTTATAAAATGCTTTTTTTCTGGTTAAGGAAGCTCTTTTCTATTCATAAGTTATTGAGAATTTTTAAAAAATAATAATTTGTGTTGAACTGTATTAAGTGCTTTCAGAAAGTATCTTGAGGTGATTATATGGTTTTTCTCTTTTAATCTGTTAATGTAGTTAAATACATTTCTAGATTTTCTAATATTAAACCATTCTTGTAGTCCTAGTATAAAGCTAACTTGTTCATTATATAATATTTGTTTATGGTCTAATAATGTCAATTTGCATGAATAAAATATGCCTTTAATTTTCACTTTTTATGTTGTACTTTTCTCTTTTGGAATTGCAATTACAATGGCATTATAAAATTAGTTGGTAATATTTTCTTTTTTACTGCTCTCTGGAAAAATTTGGGTAAATTTGAGATAATTTGTTTCTTGTAGTTTGATGGAACTCACCTATAACATCACCATGGCCTGTTGTGGAAAAATTTTAACTACTGTCTAAATTTTTTTATTCAGGTTTTTTTTATTTCTTCTTAAGTCAGTTTTGGTAAGTTATATTTTTTGGATTATGTGTATTTAATCTACTTTTTCAAATCTATTGGCATAAGACTGTTTACGGCATTTTCTTAGTATTCTTTTCTATAACAATTGTGTCTTATCTCTATTTTTTATTTTTTTATTACTCTTGCCTCAAGTTTATTGACTTTAAAAAGACCATCTTGTGGCTTTGATCTCAACTGGGCTTTGTTTTCTGTTTTGTTGATGTCTGGTCTATAGAATCTCCTTTTATTGTTGGAAGGTTTCTGTTTTTCTAACTTTCTAAGTTGAACACTTAGCTAATTAATTTTCAGCCTGTCTTTACTGCGTTCCACAGTTTTTGATATATAGTGTTTTTATTGTCATTCAGTTCTGAGTAATTTTAAATTTCTACAATGACTTTTCTTTGATCCATGAGTTATTTAGGGATGTTTTTAATGTCTACGTGTGGGGAATTGTTTGTCCTTTTAATTTTTTTTAGGATTTCTTTCTTTTTTTTCTAATCTCCTTTATTGATTTTAGAGAGAAAGGAAGTGAGAGGGAGAGAGAGATAGAAACATCGATGAGAGAGAACATCGATTGGCTGCCTCCTGCATGCCCCCCACTCGGGATTGGGCCCACAACCTGGGCATGCGTCCCAACCAGAAATCGAACTGGCGACCTCTCGGTGCATGGGTTGATGCTCAACCCCTGAGCCACACCGGCTGGACGAATTCTTTGTCCTTTTAAAAACATAACTTGCCCTGGCCGGTTTGGCTCAGCGGTTAGAGCATCGGCCTGCGGTCCAGAGAGACCCGGGTTCGGTTCCCGCTAGGGGCACTTACCTAGGTTGCAATTTGTCCCTGGCCCCGGTTGGTCATGCGGGAGGCAGCCACTCGATGTGTCCCTTTCACGTCGATGTTTCTCTCTCTCTCTCTTCCTCTCTCTCCCTCCCACTCTATCTGAACAAAAAATGGGAAAATGTCCTCGGGTGAGGATGAAAAAAAACAACTAAAAAAACCAAAAAACATAACTTAATTGTACCATGGCCAGAGAATGTAGACTGTGTGCAGACCTGTTATTTAAAATGTGAGACTTGCGCTATGGTCAATTTTTTAAATGTTTGAGTGTTCCTGAAAATAACGTGTGTGTATGTTCTTTGTTTCTATTATCCTACATTTTTAATTTATCTTGATTTTTCTGTTTTATTTTTTCTGTTTGTTACTTTTTAAAAAATTGTTAATTATAGCTTTTCCCCACAAAGACAAGATTAGCATTTTCTCAGGCCCCTTGGTCTCCCTCTTCCCCTTCAGCCCTTATATCTTCATCACATGTCCTTCAGCTCCCTTGACATCACATTAAAATTGTCTGGAATTTTTAGTTCTGAGTTATTTTAGATATATGTTCTTCTTGTTCTTTTCTTTGATCTGTGATTTTTTTTTAACACTAAACTTTACTAAGTTATTTTCTCAGCCTTCTCGTGTCTTTAGTATTATCATCTGTGGAATTTGTTTCTATTTAGTTACTTCAAAAAATTTTTTTTGGTGAGGGAGAGGTTTCTTTTTGTACACACATAAGCTCTTGAATGTTGTGATGTTTATTATTATTAGCCTTTAACATTTGAATGACAGTTTATTGTTGCTAATCCTCACCTGAGGATATTTTACCCCCTGATTTTTAGAGAGAGTGGAAGGGAGGGAGAGGGAAAGAGAGAGAGAGAAACATCGATGTGAGAGGGGCCAGGGATTGAACCTGCAACCCAGGTATGTCCTTGACTGGGAATCGAACCCATGACCTTTCGGTGCATGGGCCGATGCTCTATCCACTGAGCCACACCAGCCAGGGCTTGAATGACAGTTTAGCTGGATATAAAATTCTCCGTTCAAATTCTTTTCTTTTGGTACTTGGTCAATTCAATTTGATACTTATTCCTTTGTAAGTGATCTCTTTCCTCTAGACTTTTAGAATGTTTTTGTCTTTTACTAATCACTATAATATTTCTAAGTGTACATTTTTCTTATTTGTCCTGTTTGGTATATTGGGGACCCTTTCAAATTAAGATTTTTCATCTTTTTTTACTTCCAGAGTTATCTTTATTATTTCTTCAAGTATTTCCTCCCTTGATTTATTTTTCTCTCCTGAGACTCCTATTATCTAGATGTTGGCACTTAGACTCCCACCTCTCTTTTTTTGTTGATGTAAAATTTCATATAATAAAATGCATAGATCTTAAGTGTTGAATTTAATGCATTTTGACAAATGTTCATTACCTTGTAACCATGACCCCAAAACAAGATTTAAAAAAACACCCAACACAACAAAACATTTCTAGTGCTCCAGCCAGTTTCCTCACACCTCTTTTTAGTCCATTTGCCTCCCAGATGTAATCATCATTCTGATTTCTTTCACCATTTGCTCTTTTCTAGAGTTTCTTACTTATGGAATCATGTGGCATGCACTATTTTATGTCCAGCTTCTTTCACTTAGCAAAATGTTTTTGAGACTCATCTATGTGTGTTGTGTCAGCAGTTCACTTCTGTTTTTGTTGAGTAGTTTTCCATTTTATTGACCACCGTTGTTTCTTCATTCTTCTGTTAATGAACATTTAAACTGTTTCCACTTGGGGGTATTATAAATAAAGCTCCTATGAACACTTATGTATGAATCTTTGCATAGGTATATTTTCATTTCTTTTGTGCAAATATTTAGGAGCGGAATTGCTAGATCATGGGGTAAGTGTATGTTTCACTTTATGGGAAATTGTCAAAGTCACTGTATTAAATTATATTCCCCCCGAGCAATATATGAGACTTCTGTTTTTTTGTATATTCTTGACAATGTTTGATTTTGCAAGTAGTTTTGATTTGGTTTTAGTCATTCTGGTGGGTGTGAAATGGTTTTAATTTTTATTTACCTGTTAATAATGATGTGAGCACCTTTCCATTAACTATTGGTCATTTGTATGTTTTCTTTTTGAAGTAGCTAAGTCTTTTGCCCAATGTGTTTTGGGGATATTGTTAGTCATTTTATTGTCAACGTAGGAGTTCTTTATTTATTGGATACATGTTCTTTGTCAGCTATATGTTGGGCATATTCTTTTTTTTTTTTAAGAGTAGTTTATTGATTTTTTTAGAGAGGGAAGAAGGGAGAGAAGAGAGAGAGAGAAACATTGATATTAGAGCACAACATCGATCTGCTGCCCCCTGCACGCACCCCACCAGGGATCAAGCCCACAACCTGGGCATGTGCCCTGACTGAGAATGGAACCGGCGACCTCCTGGTGCATGGGACAATGCCCAACCAACTGAGCCACACTGGCTGGGGCACATATTCTTTTTTATTATGTGTCTTGTCTATTCAATTTCTTCTCTTTTTTTTTTTTTGTCTTCAAAACACATTTAGGATAATGTACACATTCTTATCAGAAACAACCCAAAATTTCTTGCCACCTTGATTCTGCATTATTATTCTTTCTACGTCGGGGACATTTTCCTGGAGCAGGGAACCCTTCCCATTGGTCCCCAGCCAAATACTGCACGTTGGTCTGGCTAGGTACAGTGACTGCAATAACCTACATTACTACTTGCAGACAAAAGGCCTGGGCTCTGCCGCTCCAGCCGGACCTTCCTTAGTCACCGCAGGTCAGCTACGCCGAGGAAGCGCAGCCTGTAGGCAGCAAGGCAGGTGCTTCAAAGTGGATGTCAGAGGCTGGCAATCAGTCTAGGAGGAAGGAGGAATGGCTTTATCCTGTTTCTCTGCCTGATACTTGCTGTCCTTCTCCCTTGATCCTGAGGCTTCTGGCTGCTCCAGCTCTGGCCCCATGGCCTTGCTTGGGAAGCAGAGGGAAGGTGACCCAGGATGTGGCTAGAGTTCACTTAGGCTGGGTGAGTCATCCTGAAACTGGTTCCACGTACACCAACCCCTTTGGTTCGCTTAACGCTGGAGAGGAACTGCTTCCAGGTCATGGCCGTTGTAAAACTCACCTGGTCCCCACAGGTGGTGGCAACCTGGGTAGAGCGTGGGCATTCTCTGGAAAGAGGTTCTAGGTTGGGGCTCCCCCAAACTGTGCTTCCTGCTTTCTGCTTAAACAAACCCTCTCCCTTTCTCGAGCGTGGAGGACGCTTAGGAAGCAGCGTCACGAGTGAACTCACAGACAAGACAGCCTTGATAAATGAGTGTGATACTATTAGAAGGGATGGCGTTTTGTTCTGTTTCTTAGCAGCATTGTTCCACGTGCAGCCTGATGATCTCCTTTCCTGGGAAATCTAAAAAGCTGTCCCCTGGTTGTTAGCTCTGATGTAAAATTATAAAATAGAAATCTGGTAGGGTTTGTTTTGTTTAAAAAGGAGAAGCCCTGGCGAGGCAGGGCGGTCCCATGTAGTCCTTAGCTCTGGCCATTGGGTCGGCGCACGGTGCTCCCTCCAGGAGGCTGGATCTGGATAGAGTCCAGGAGAGGCCGCAGGGCCTGTCCGAAGGGGGTGGATAGAACTTCAGAAGGAAGGTCAGTGATGTAAGAAGGGATCTTCCGCCCGGTCAGGAGCTGTGCCACTTCGTTGCTGAAGGAGTTACAGTTGTGTTCAAAGAGGTTGTAGGCCTCACCTCGGAACTGAGACTCCCCCAGGGAGGACAGGTATTCCAGAAAGATTTCTTCTGTGACTTCGGTGCTCCCCACATCAACCACAGAGCAGTCTGGGGGCCCAAGCAATGCCCCTCCCGGGGGACAGCTGGAGAGACCACCACTGCCGAAGAACTCATCTTTGTGTACAACTACGGAGGTGTGCCAGATGCCTTCCAGCTGTTTCCCCAGCACGATGGGGCTGAGCCGCCGGCCTAGGCCCTTCGACAGGTCGTACACGTAGAGCTTCGCCGGATAGAGATTCGGCGGCTCCATCAAGACCCGTGGCGGCAGCGACCATGAAGTCCTTTTGGCACCGGCAGCGGCTTGGACCTTCCCGTACCCGACCCGGGTGGGGAGCGGAAGGAGCGTGGGGGGACCGAGCCCGGGCCGGCCAGAAGGGCGGGGGAGAGGCCGCACTGCGTGCTCGCGCCCCCACGCTGCTCGCGCCCCCCCGCCTGCCACCCGCAACGACTGCTGTCGTCTATTCAATTTCTTAATAATATCTTTCTATGAGCAGAAATTTTAAATTTTGGTGAAATCCATTTTGTCAATTTTTTCTTTTATGAAGTTAGGACTCCTTGCCTACCCCAAAGTCATTCAGCTGTCCTCTTATGTTTTCTCCTGGAAGCTGTATGAATCTCATTTTATAATTTGGTCTATGATCCATTTCAAATTAATGACATGAGATTTGGATTGATGTTTTAACTTTTAACTGGTGTCTTCCCATTTCTTTCATGTTGTCTGTTTCTTAGTCCTCCCTGGCTGCCTCCTGGAAGTGTTCCTCCATCACTCTCCCAGTTCCCTGTCACTCCGTCGCTGCCATGGCCATTCTGCCGATTACGTCTGTTATTCTGTTGCTTTTTCATATAGAATATTTCCATTTGGGTCCTTTAATACTTTCTTGTTCTATTTTGTATCACTAATATCTTTCCTTATTTCTTTTGAGTGTTTCTAATGCTTCTTTAAAATTCTCAGGCCATTTGTTGAAGATGGCTGATTCCAGGGGTATCTCTAATCAGTCTGTTTCTTTTGAAGCCATTGTGCTCCTTGGATTTCCTGTTTGGTTTTTTAACCCAGGAGCTCACTTCTTGGGGGACTCGTCAGCTATTCTCTCTGGTGCTGGTAAGAATCTAAGCCTGACCCTTGTCTCTGTTAGCACCGAGCCCAGAGTAGAGACCCCCAGGCAGCAGAAACACACAGTTCCTCACTGGGTTTGGCATCACCACTCCCTCCTCCCTAACCCCCCAAGTAACTAACTCCACAGGATCGGGCCTCACACTCAGCACCCCAGGAAGGAGCCACCGGGGAGGGGGCTGCCTGCCTAGGTCAGAATCCGCTAGACTGGAGATCTGGAAGGGAAGGGGTGGCGGAGTGACTGTGGAGATGTGTCCTGATTCCTGCAATTCCCCGTGGCCTACTGCACTGCCCTGAAGATACTCCAGCAGACACTTGCCATCTGCCCGGGCCTCCGACGTCCATGTGAGAGCCGTGGCCTCAGTTGGTCGGTCCAGGACAGCGGGGATGGGGAGAGAGGTTACTGGGGAAGGCTTGATGCAGAGACAAGAGCAGAAATCAACCCCTATATTCTTTCCTACAATGTTCCCTACCACCCTCCAGACTACGCCCTGCCCCCTCTCCTGGCACCCCCCACACCCTACACACACCAGTTTAAAAGCCCCTTCTGTCTCCCCAGGAGATTCTGTTTTCTCCATCATTTCCCAGGTTTAGTAACATTTTGCTGTATTGTTACTCGGGGGTTGCTTTGGGGAAGAGGGTCCGGGAGCCATGTATCTTCATCTTCCCTCACTGTTGTCTTAGGGCAGAGCACGTGCGGCCCCCACGGGCACCGCATCCTCAGCCAGAGCACAATGGCTTCGAAAGAAAGCCAGCACACTGATGAGAGATACCACTGGAGTCAGCGATGGGCCAAGAATTCTAAACAAGCATTAGGAACATGCAAAAGAAATAAGGAAAGATATTAGCAGCATAAAACAATAAGAAAGTGTTAAAAAAGAAAAAAGGTGGAAATATTCTATATGAAAAACCAGCCTCATCCTCTGTGTGCCCCTCCCCCAACCTTTGCACACATCCTATAGCTCACTATTCTCAAAGAGAGACCTTCATGGCCTCTAGACCTTTGCAAAGGCTATTCCCTCCGCTTAGACTGCCTTTCCTCTACTTCTGCTGAAAGAATTCTTGCGCATCCTGAAGACTCCTTTCCTGATGGCCCCTTCTGGTCAGTGATGGCATGGGCTTCTGGAATTAGGAATCCAGGGTGCTTGTTCCAGTTCTTCAACTAACTGGCTCTGCGACTTTGGACAGGTCACACTACCTCTCTGGGTCTTAGGCTCCTGCTAGGGGTAAGAAGAGAGTGCTGGGCAAGGCTAGCTTATTCCCAGAGCCCCTTTTAGCTCTGACATGCTGGGGGTTGGTTAAGAACAAAGGTTCTGGAGCGAGACTGGCCATGATTCCCTCCTGGGTCAGCACGTAATCAGTGTGTTTCAATGAGCAGTTATTTCAACTCATGAAGCCTCAGCTTACTAGCCTAGTGTAATGGTTAAGAGCTTGTACTTTGGAACTGGACAGTTTGGGTTTATGATTCTTGCCACTTGCCTGCTGTGTGACTGTAGGCAAGTGACTTGACCTCTCTGTGCATTTTTCCTTCTTCTGCAAGGAAAAATTGGATTGATACTAACAGTGCCTACCTCAGAGTGTAGGAGCACAGTGAATGCAGCTATTGTTCTGCTGGTGGTCGTTTTACACCATTATACAGATTTCTCCATTCAGTTCAACAAATTCTTGATGTTTGTCTGCCGGACTCTGCTAAGTGTTTTCTTAATACACTGTCTATTTAAATTTTATCTCTTGACAGATACTGTCCATTGCCTTTTCCCTTTATGACAACCTTGCAAGATAGGGATGACTAGCAGTGTTTTTACAAATGAGGAACCTGCAGCCTTGTGCATAAGGTCACTGTCGAAGCTGCATGGCTAGGACTGAACCCATGACCACTTCTTCCCTGGCCAAGGTCTTTCTACTACACGTAGTGTTCAGAAAGATTTGACTGGGGCTTGGGGATTACTGGGCGCATGGAGATGAGAAAGCTCAGTGAGAAGCTCCCTCCCCCTTACACATGTGCTCCAGCTGTCTGCCCGCTCTGGGCCACGCACAAGATGTCTTTTGTAGGTTTCGTGCAAATGTAGGCTTAAGTGATAAGGCAGAAGTTAATTGAAGAGGCAGAACAAGGGTGGGTTGGACAATGAGGGGCTCATATGACCTGGGATCAAGAGCCAAAGGGGCTCTGGGAGAGGGAGGGGGACTCTTGTAGGACATGGAGGCAGCAGAGAGGAGGATCGAGTTTCAACAAGCCTGGAGCTGGAGCTGGACCAGGAGGCCTGCAAAAGCAGATGTGGGTGTTGCCAAGAGGCAGCCCCAGAGGGCGGCACCGGGGCTGAACCCCAGCCCCACCGTGTACTGCTGCGGGTCTGGGCACCCGGCTTCACCTCCCAGAACCTCAGTTTCCTCATCTGCAAAAGGGCTCCCAGTGCCATTTGGTACAGTAAGGGGAGAGGGCACATGGGAGACGGGCAACCCTGTGCCAGGAGCTCAGTTCCATAGCTCGTTAGGTAGGCATGCATGGGCTTGAGATTTAATCCTGAAACTCTAGTTTCCTTATCTACAATTTGGGAATCACATTCTCGGCTGCGTGGGATTATTGCAAAGCTACAATGGGATAATATTTATTTATAAGATTATTTATTTATAAGATTAACCTTCTCTGACCTGTCTATTTAAAACTGTAAATGCCACTGCTCCCCCGCCATCCTCCTCCCTGCCTTCTTTTTCTCCATGAAACTCACCACCACCTGGCATTCGGTTGATTTTCTTTTCCTTGTTGTCTGCTCTCCCCACCAGCAGGAATTGGGCTGTTTTGTTCAGCACCTAGAACAGCCCCTGGCTTATAGTAGGTGCTCAATAAACAGTGGTCGAATGAATGTTGGTTGAATAACATATAGGGAAGGCTCTAGTGCATAGGAGATGTTGAGTTGGTGTCAGCTGGATCTTAGAGATGGAGGGCAGAGGCACAAGAGAGGCCAGGACAGGCCACTTAGGGTGCCAAGGGCTGCTTGTGAAAGCTTTTGGGGCCTGGATTTCAGGGTAGTGCCTGGGTCCCTCTCTGCCACAGTCTGCGGAAGGTGAGCCCTGTAGGAGAGTAAAGCTGGGAGGGCCTGAGCACTAGGACTTCTCAAGGAGCCAAGACCCTTAGGCAAACAGAAAGTCCATGATACTTGGTTTTCCTCTATCTTTTTTTAAATTTTTTTATCCTCACCCAAGGATATTTTTTTCATTGCTTTTTAGATAGAGTAGAAGGGAGAGAGGGAGAAAGAGAGAGAGACATATCGATTGGTTGCCTCCTGCACGACCCTCACTGGGGCCGGGGATCAAACCTGCAACCCAGGTACGTGCCCTTGACCGGGAATCGAACCCAAGACCCTTCGGTCTGCGGGCCGATGCTCTAACTGCTGAGCCAAACCAGCCAGGGTGGTTTTCCTCTTTCCTTTGGCTTTTTAAACCACGCTGATTGCCCCAAAGTGGAACGAACTACCTCAAAGGAATGGCCAGTGCCATCCCTGCCACCCAAAAGGCCAAGAGAAAAACCCTGGGTTTGGAGCCGGGTAGACCCAGGGGCATAGCCTGGCCCTGCCCTCTTTAACAGGGGGACCTTGGGCAAGTTACTTCGCCTCTGAGCTCTGTATCCTTCTCTGTGAAATGGGTGCAGAAGTATTCCCCTGATCGCTGGCTTCCTAGTGCTTTTGTGTAAAATCCAATAAAAATGTGTATCATGACCAATCGCCACTAGACTGGAGTGCCTAGAAGGCCGAGCTCGTACCTGCAGCCCCTAGCGCAGGGCCAGGCCCACAGTCAGAACCTGGTGGTCAGAGCTGTTAAACTCAACTGACAGCAACCTGTTGGGAGGGGAGGTTCTGAGTCGCACACAGAGGAGGGACGTTAGGTAAATCCCACCCAAGGAGCTCCTACACTTCTACACGTTTAGAGATTTCCAGAAGGAAACCTAACTTGTATTCAGTTGGACTCGTATTTTACCATGCACGTGAACCTTACTGACCCATCTTGAGCTTGTTTGCAAGGTTTGTTCTTTGGTGTGAACATCTGGCTGAGTATGACACAATGTGTTTGCTGACAGTGGCCGAGAAAAACTGAATCGGAGTCCTGAGGTCAACAGACAGTGTTTCAGGTAACTAGAAGTCCAAGGCAAACAGTAAGAGAGAATTACTTAACTCATGTCGCTATGATGTTCAGAGGCAGGCTTCAGGCATGGCTGCACCAAGGGGCTCAAAGGTGTCACCACAGACTCAGATTCTCTGCATCTCTTTATTCAGCCTTCGGAGGGGTTGCTTCATCTTCGGGCTCTGCATAATGCCCTCCCCACCACCTCACACCTTCACAACACACCATCCAGGTGTTGAAAGTCTTCCAGCTTAAGCCAGCCAGGACCCACCTGGAGCTGCTGGGAGTGGGATCAGTCCCGCCCAAACCACTGGCTGAAAGGGGGAGAGTCGCTTCCCAAAGGAAACTTTCTCATATCCTTAGGAAGGAGGAATGGATTCTGAGTGGCCAAAAATTATAGCAAATCACTACAGAAGTCAGAGGGGGTCAGTGGAAAGCCATAGAAACATCTGCCTAGCACATTACGGTGTACCAAGTTAAGTCCCCACCCCCCCACCTGCCAAGAAGCCGACATTGGAGGTAAAATGGCATTAATTATCCTGATTTGCAGGTGAGGACACGGCCTTGAGTATTCAGCCTCTCTGTGCGGAATTAGAAACCCAGAGGGGCTGCCCTGGGAGGTTGGGGACCAATGTGACGGAAGCCCCTCCCTTTTTGAAGGAGTGCTTTGTCCAGATAGGAAAGGTCCCAAGGAGGCTGCAATCACATGGGAGCCCAGGAAGAGCTGGTCCGGGGTGGAGGGAGCAGCCTGACAGACCGGTCATGAGGCAGTGCGGGCCCATACACAGTGGGAGTCCGGCTGCGCTCACTGCCAGGACCCCAGCACACACACGCACACACACGCTCACACTCACGGGTAGAGTGAGGTCGCCTCCCATGCTCACGCGGGACTCCTGTATCAGGTGGCCGAGACGTCAGGTCTTCCATCCGTGACGGAAGTTGGCTACGACTGTGATGGGGGTGGTAAGCAGACTGGAAACGGAGCCAGACAGGCCTGGCCTAGGTCCCAGCTCTCCCACGTGGGTGCTGTGTGACCCTGCACCTCCCGCCTCCTTTCTGAGCTTCAGTCTTCTCTTCCGACCCTGAGCTGATCAATCCCACCTCACTGGGTTCTTGGAAAGCCGAACAAAGCTCCCGGCACAGGGTAGGCGCTCCTTTAAGAGTTTCTTCCCTTCCCTCTTCATAGTGTCCTGTTAATAGCTATGTGTCCTTGGCCAAGTTACTTGACTTCTCTGTGCAGTGGGAGATGGTAGCACCTACCACATGGTGGTGGTGTGAGGATTAGACTAATCGATGCGTGTAAAGCATTTAGAACAGTGCCTGGCACACTCATTATCCTATCACTACTAGCTACGTGTATTGAGTGTTTTATACGTGCCAAACCCTGGGCCCTTACCTCACTGGTTATTGTTGAATTCTCAGTCTTGCAATAACACAGCGACATAGGCTCTCACTAGGATTGGGCACGAGGAAACTGAGGTCCAGAAAGGTGAAGTGGTGTGCCCAAGGTGAAGAAGCCAGTAAACAAGGGGGCGCTGCCAAGCTGTGTGCCCTGGGCTTCTTGTCTGGGGGTCGGGGCATAGCTCCTGCCCTGCTCTTCCAGGGTCACTGAGATCACACACAATAGCGGCCAGGAGCCTCCGCCGGCTAGACGGTTCTCCGGGAAGGTGAGGAACATCGTTATCCGTGGGTCCAGCTCCAGCGAGCGCTATCTCTGGGAACATCAGTGTACGCCTTGCTCCCTGACGTGAGCAGGGCATTTGCAAGCACCCTGCACACACCATCCAGGAATGCTGGCCACCTGTTGGCCACCACCCAGCAAGTTACAAGTTCATGGCCCATTTCCCCACAGTCCAGAGCCTCCTCAACCTCCTCTGCCAGGGCCCTTGTGGGGCCCATCTGTGGAATGGAGGCTTCCTCTCCTAGGGGAGGGCTGCCGGGGTGTGTGGGGCATTGGGGGCTGGAAGCAGGGAGATCCATGGTGGTCCGGTGCGAGGACCAGCTGAAGTAGGGGGTTGTGGGGGAGGAGGGATGTGTCCAGGGTCACTGGTCTGGCCAGGAATGGAGCCAGGTCTTAAGCCTGAGGTCCTCCCCTCCCCCCACTGCGAGTCCCAGGTGGTTCCTGATGCAGGGCAGGCCACAGATGCACAGCTCAGGGACTTGGCATCAGTCATTCTTGGGACTCTCAGCCACTGTGACACTGTGTGGCCTCGGGCAAGTCACCTCACCTCTCTTCTGTCAAGTAGGGCTAAGGGGAAGCCCTCCTCCCAGGGCTGTGGTGCGTGTCCCATGAAAGGACATTTGGGAAGAGCGTGCAGGGAGTGGAGGCGGACGGCAGCTGCAGGGGAGCCGTTCATCTACAGACACGGAATGTGCACTGTGGCCCCTCCGTCCTCGCTGCTGCTTCGGAGCTGACCCTTTCCCCTGGGAGACAAACGTCCACAAGTACCGTCGAATGCTGGCTTAGTTACTTACTGGCTCTGTCACCCTGGCAAGCGTCTTTCCTCTCTGTGCGTCTGTGTTTATAAAATGGGGATAATGTTGCCTACTTCATAGGTTGTTGTGCGGAATCAAATGAGTTAATGTAGGTAAGGTGCTTAGAACAATGCCTGGCACATAGTAAGGGCTATGAAAAGGTTCGCTATTATTAAGAATACAATGACAAAGTAAGTAAAACAAGGACTTTTCTAGAATAGTCTCAGTTTGAAATGTTCTCTTCGGTGGACACAAATCATTGATGTCTAGAATTCCAAGACACTGGCATCCATGCTGTGCCTTGCAGATTACCTTGTGCTTCCAGTAACAGCTCCCCAGATCCTTAGCTGGTTAATGGGAGACCTATCCCCGCCATCGATATGCTGTGTGACCCTGAGGAGGTCAGCTACCTCTCTGTGCCTTCCTTCTTGTGGATTGTGAGAGCAAGGGTGGGAGAGCCACATCTAGTACAGAGGGGGTCATGCTGCAGGGGTGTTGAGCGCAGTACCAGAGTATGACAGGGTGGCCAACCTCTCAGAGAAACTCAGTACATCATCCCCCCTCCCCCACTTCCAGGCTTGGTGCAGAGCGAGATGGCCTAGAACAGAACATGTCCTCTCCGTGGGATGGTGGAAGCCTGTGTATCCACAGAGCAGCCATCCCTGACCTTCCTCTGCGTGGGTGCTCCAGCCACCCCAGGCCTCAGGCGTGGTGTCCCTGGGCCCTGCCATCTCCCTCCCCCGCCCCCCTGCTGCCAGCTCTCCTCCCAGCAGTTGAATATTGACTGGCTTCAGTCCTCTGCCCTCAGAGCCCATCTGTGGCATCAAGGCTGTCCAGGTGCTTCAAGAGCCCCAGATAATCTTTGACTCCAGAACCCAGACCCTTGGGGCTTCTGGTTCCAGCTCCGCTGTGTGGCCTTGGGCAAGTGGCAGACACCCGAGCTCCAACATCCTCACCTGTAAAATGGGCTGGCGACAAGGCTTGTAAATGAGATGGGCATGCAAAGGGGCTGCTCTTGACCAGGCCGCGCTCAGGCAGCAAAGTCCTTTGCGGTCAGGCCAGGCTGCCTCTCTGCCCTCTGTCACCACCTGCTGGCTCCTGCCTTTCTCCCTGACCTCGAAACCCTGCATCGCTGCCTCCTCGCCTTCGCACACGCGGGTCCTCCTCTCGGAGCGTCCTTTCCCTCTGTTCCTCTCACCCCTTCCAGCCTGGCTGTCTTTCCACTCCCTCCATGGAAGCTGCTGGGCTGATCCTGGATGATCTCTCTATCCTTCAAGAGGAAAAGACTGCCTGGGGGTTGTTTCCTCCCACACGAGTGTGTGTGTGTGTGTGTGTGTGTGTGTGTGTGTGTGACACAGGGACAGACACACAGATCTGGTTGTCTCCGGAAACATAGACAGACCCCTTTGACTGTAAGAACTGGGACCTCTGCCCCTTAAGCAAATACCCTACCTAGTGGAGGTGCACAGCAAGCAGTGAGCCCTTGGTTTCTAGAGTCTTAGATCTAGAAGGACCTCGCAGGCATGCTAGGTGAGCGGGTCAGCTAGTGGCTGCCTGGCCAAGTGGGCAGAGAAGGGCCTGTCCATTCTCAGCTCCAGCCCCTCATCTACCCTACTTGCCCATCAGTCCATCCTCCTGACCCCGTGATCATAGCTGCTGGCCAGCATTCATGTAAACCTTTCCATGTGTGAACTCATGCAATCCTTATAAGGCCCTATGGCTCTGTTAGTCTCCCACTTTGCAGGTGGGACGCCCAAGGCACAGAGGGTGATGTCACTGGCCCTGAACTACCCAGCACGAGATGGGCAGAGGCAGAATCTGACCCTGGAGCCCTGGGTCCAGAGCTCTCTCTCACTGCTGCTCAGTGGTCTCTGCAGCCAGTCAGCACTGACCCGGCCACCCTTCCACCCACCTGCCGACATCCCCACCTGGCCGGCAGGGCGCCAGGTTCTGCCAGCCCAGGGGCTGCCACCATCAGCCGAGCTAGATCCACGCTCTCTAGGAGCTCACACCCTGGTGAGGAGGTGACACGCAGACTCTGATAAATTCAGCAAGTTCTTGGGCGCCTGCCTGAGGTTCTGGGAGCTTGGGGAGGAGCTGTAAATGCCCGTGGGCTGGAGTGGGGTGGGGCAGTCCAACAGAGCTGAGGGCGAGGTGAAGGGGTGGTGGGAGGACTTCGTCGGGTAAACAGCAGGGGACGTTCCAGACCGAGGACGCAGTGTGCAGAGGCATTAAGGCTGGAGGTGCTCGGGGGACAGCTGGCATCTCATCAGAGCCCTAAAGATTAAATGGCTAGGACGCAGGCCGGCTTCCGCCAAGACTCCCTGGACACTCCCACGCTTGTTTTCTGCTGACAGGCTGTCAGCAGCTAGAGGTCTGAGTCGTGCTCCATGCCCAGCACCTGGCCCACCACCCTCTGGGGAAGTCCCTCCTTGGGTCTGACCTGCAGCCCACTCTGACCATCACACATTCCCTTCCGAGCCCTTCACCCAGAGGCTGCTTCATGGCAGCCATAACTAATTCTGGCAGTGAATGAATAAAGTCCCAGCCAACCAGGCTTGCCAGAGACACTGGGCTTGGCTGAGAGAGGGATTGCATGTCCTCTGTCCCTGACCCCGCTGCTGAAACGTTCCTGGGCTGGTCTTCAGCAGTCCTCTCTCCCTGGGCAGCTGCTGCAGCCCAATCCGGTCTTGTAGGAGCCCCCCGCCGCATCCCATGGGGAGCACTCAGCACCTCTCTATAGCCAGAGCTACTTGAAAGAGCCAGGAAGGCCCAGCTGACTGCCCAGAGGGCCGGCTGCCTGCTGGCTCCGGGCTGGTTCGGTACGTTCCCTGTGTGTGTCTATGGAGAGTAGGAGCTGGGAGACCGGAGGTAAGTCTTTCCTCTTCTTGGGGTCTCAGTCTTCCCAGCTGGGTAATGGGATAATCTCTAAGGAACAGTTTCCCAGGCAAATCTGCTCATAGAATGAATGACTTGCCGGTCCCTGCCTGGGAGATTCTGAGTAGATATAGGGTAGGGAGAACAGGAATTTATTTGGGGGGTTATGTCTCTCTAATTTCTCCTCTTAAATTTGAGTAGTCACTCCATTAAACGAAACCCTTCCCCCCTCCCCTAACACTCTTAGCTCTTATCAGATCCTCACAATACCTGAAGGTACAGCAGGACGAGGCTTAGCCACTAGATGAATTTTTACATAAGGTGTATGTACTTTCAACTACCTCCAGACCATTGTAAAGAACACTTCCACCACTCCAGAAAGTTCCCTCATGCGCTTCCCAGTCTATACCCCTCCCAGGTAACCACTGGGACTCAGACTTTGTCCCCAGTCACCCCTAGTGATTTTGTGCTCTTGTACATTTAGGGGCATCTGCTCAAAGGCCTCTCCCCAGCCCAGACATTCCAAGATTGTGACCTCTGGACTGGGGCTCCCTAACAACAGATAACTGCCCCTCCGACCCCTCCAGGCACGCTGGGAAGCAGCAGGTGACACTCCCTGGATCTCAGTTGGATTTATTAGGCTGGCTGTGGTGGAGATTTAGAGGGTGGCCCAGGCCCAGGAGCTGGGTGGGCTGGGGAGCGTCCCTGTGGTGCAGAGAGCCTGGAGCAGGGGTGATTCCTGGGGATGTCCCTTACCCTGCGTTACCTTCCCCACTTCCCCTGGGCCTCCAGTCCCTCAGCTGGGAAGAGGGATAACTGTATCTAGCTCTCAGGGTGGTTAATGAGGATTAAAATAAGGTCAAGTATGTCATACTCAGCATACCACAGGTGCTCTCCTGGGTGGGGGCTGGATGCTCAGTGGTGCAGGGACCAACCCCACATCACGAGGCTGGGAAGTGATGGAGCGGGCCTGTACCAGCCTGTGGGCTGTGTGACACTTGACAGAATGTCTTCACTGATACGCCCCGCCCTGCCTCTTATCACTAGGATGTTACAAAGATCTGATGGGAGTTAAGGGATTATTGAGAAAGAAAAAGTTTTGATAATATGACTGGTTCCTATTTTCATGCTGACTTCAGTGGCCTTTCTGGGGCCAAGAAGAGAGGTCTCCCCTTGGCACCAAGAGGGTAGAAGCAACTCCCCCATCTTGAGTCCTCTGTACCACGGGATCTGAGGTACCCCAGGGGGCAGGAAGCGCTGGTTTTCCTTCCAGGCTCTGGGTGCGGCAAGCCTCACTTCCCTGAGCCTCAGTCCCTGAGTCTGTAAGATGGGACTCACACTCACCATCCCAACTGCATGAGATGTTGTCGGGACCCAAGAGGAAACGGAAAGGGAAAGGGGGACGCTTCAGAGGCAGAAGGGGCCTCTCCAGGCAGGCGGCTCAGCTACCGCCAGCCTGTGTGCTGTCTCAGGTGACCACTGGCTTTGGGCCAACACCTGGCGGGTACTTGCTGAGGCCTGTCTGCTCCCCTGCAAGGCTGGTGCCATCCCAGTTCCCAGGCAATGCAGGGCAGGGTTGAGTTTCCTGCTGGGGCGGCCGGCAGACCTGGGTTCGAATGCTGGCTCCACCTCTAAGCTTCTGTTTCCTTCATCTGTAAGTAGGGACACTAGGACCCAGCTCATGTGGGCCTGTCACACAGCTGGTGCTCAGTGCCCCGTATTCTGGACATGGGTTCCTCACTCTGGGTGGTTCAGTGCAGACTCAGATTCCTGGGCTTGTAAACGGGGTGCATAGCCGCCGCTGCTGTGGGAAACCGTGTCCCGGCCAAGGGTTCCTCTCCTGCTGCTGCTTTTACCCCACAGTGTGCCAGCTGGTGCACAGTAGGTGCTTTTCTACCCTGGTCGGTCAGGAACATCCAAGAGGACAGACACCGTGTCCGTCCTCTTCCCTCTGAGCTCTTGGTACCTAGAACAGAGCTGGGTAGACAGCAAGTGCTCAGTAAATATTTGGGAATGGAGAATGAATGAATGAAGGTGTGAGAACCAGCATCGGGTGTGAAAGGATTGGGCTGGGGGAGGGGAGCTTTGTGGGCTAGTCCTCTCCCTTTTCATCCTCCTGGGCTAATCCCCAAAGATTAACCTGGGGACAAAGCCGGGTCACTGGCCACTGGACCCAGGGCTTTGGAGTGAGTGTCCAAGGCTAGTGTGATCAGGCGTGTACAGGGTGTGGACTCCTAACGACCCTCTTCGCTTCAAGATGGTCCTCCTGTCCTCCACCCTGGACATGTTCCTCACCTCGCTCCTCAGCTTCCTCCTCCTCGTGCTGGCCCTGGGCCTGCTGTGCTTCTTCACCTGCCGCCTGGCCAGGCCGCTCAGGTAGGAGAGCTTGGCCTGACCCCTCCCCTGCCAGCCTTCCTGCCTACACACCTTCAGCTTCTGTTTGCTCTTGTGGGGTAGCCTCTCTCCCTGTCCACCGTGGGGAAACTGAGGCCCAGAGCAGTTGAGTCAGCCTGGGATTGAAGTGCACTTGGCCATGGACAAGCTTCATTCAGTTTTCTAAACTGTAAAATGGGGGTAGGGGTGGGGGTGGAGGAATGGGGGGCTGACAACACTTGGGAGGATTACGTGAGATCACAGATGCAAACGGTTAGTGCAGGGCTGGGTACAGGAGCGCCCAAGAAACAGAAGTGATTTCTATCAGTTCTGTTATCTGTCATTTGTCCTGGACATTTTGAGACCCAGCCTGGGGCTGGCTTTTCACCCAGCTCCCAGGGCTCCCGTGCCTTCTGCCCCGGGATGCTGACTTAGGGCCAAGGCCCAGCCCCTCGGTTCCCTCCCCTGACCAGCCAAGTAGCTGCTCCTTCTCTGCCCTGAGCCGGCCATGTCTTCTGCACACTTGTCATGAATAATCAGGGCACGTAGCTGGGAGCCTGGCAGAGACGGTCTGGCTGGGAGGTGGGGGTGATGGGGTTGGCACACACTCAGATGCTCCATTCTGAGCTGGTAGAACATTGGTGGAGGGTGGTGGGCAGCAGGGGCCCCCGCAGCCCCAGACTGGGCCCCATGGAGCCCGTCACCCAGGGCTGACAGAGAGCAGACTTGGAGCCTCTGAATGGGGATGGGGGCATGAGAGGGGCAGCCAGCCAGGGAGACTGGCTGCTGAAGGGTTTCCGGATTCCCACCCCTCCCCTTTCCAAGCAGAGGCAATGGGAGAAGGCATCTGTCAGTCTCCAGGACAAGCTCATCTCAATGTCACATCCCTGGGGCCAGAATTCAGAACATTCCAGCCATTACCGCGGGCTTTTTCATTAAGTCAGCATTCAGAGAGCTGCTTCACTGGGCGTGGGGTGAGCGATTCAAAGGTGGACGCGATGGTCTTGACTGTCACAAAGCCGTCAGTCTAAGGGAGAAGAGAGACACACAAGCATAACCCTGCAGGGCTGGGTGAGCCGTGAGACCTCCGGGGGCCACCCCTCACTCTTCTTTTTCCTCATTGCCTGTTTGTTTTGGACCCGAGGTACAGAGAGAGTTGAAGGGTCATATCTCTCAGTATATGGTGCACTAGCATGGGCTCAGTTCTTGTTTTATTTATTCATCTTCCCTTCATCCCTGCTCGCCACGGCCAATCCCACCGCTCCCCAAAGGTCCTCATGTTAATGTGTGTGATATGTCATTGAATTTGTACGTGTCCTTGTCAATTCTGCTGTTTTCTGTATGTGGGTGTGGCTTCCATTTAAGGACGGGGAACTGCATCTTATTCTTTGGCACTCTTCACTCAACCCTGTGTTTAAGCTCCATCCACACTACTGTTTTGACTTCTGGTTTTAATACCCCTGCCACATAGATAGAGCCTCCACCAGGCTTTATTAATTCATTCCCTAGTTAGGGCAGAGAGGTTGCCCCATATAAATCAGCAGTCAGGAGAATATGCCAGATGTTTCTCCAATAAGCATGATGGTTTCTGTAGAGTTTTGGTATAAAGTCTTCATTAAGTTAAAGGAAGTCCTTTCAATTCCTAGTTTTCCGAGGGCTTTTATCATATAGTTGTCTCTGTCCCCATTCCCTCTTCCTAGGTGATCTCGTCAGGTTGGGGAACCAGAAGCCCCACCCCTGGTCAGGTCACCAGTGATAACCTCCTTGCTAATTCTGGACCCAGCAGCAATGTAGTCAGGGCTACCCGCTACCTACTCTGCTTGTTTGCAGTTTGGGGCAAGTCACATCTCCTTTCAGAACCTTGGTTTTCTCATCTGCAGAGATCGTAAGTCCGTCTCTGCCCGCTGCATAGGTTATCGCTGAGAAGTCACGGTGAAGGACTTTATGACCAGCGAACTGCCTGCGATACACAGGCCTTCACTGTGTCTGTGTCCTTTATAGATTGTTTATATAAACTCCCAGAGAGGGGTGTTTTTATGTTATTAAAGTATAACATGCGTCAGAAAGTGTCCATCCCATAAACGGACTGTGTTTTCAGACTGAACCCACGCAGTTAAGCAGCACCCAGGTCCATCAACGGAACAGCACCTCTCCGTCCGCTGTGCCCCTTCCGTCTCCACACCCCCCGGTGCAGCCTTTGTCTTATCTTCTAACACCTTTAGTTCGTTTTTACAAACTTTATGTCATTGGAATCACACTACGTGTATTCTTGGGTCGGCTTCCTTCGCTCAACCCCACCTTCGCGAGATTCGTCCTTGCTGTTTGGGGAGTCCACTGCTCCTTTCCACTGTGCGATCTCCATCCTGTGAACCCACACAGTGTGTTTTTCATCCTGCAGAAGACGGACACGGTTTTGAGGTCATCAGGAGCAGGGCTGACGGGAATATCCTTCTACATGCCTTTTAGTGAACACGCGTGCTCATGCCTCTCGGAGGGCACGTGTATGGGGTCAGCTCTGGTGGACCCGGCCAGCGTTCCAAGTGGTCCCGCCAGTCTGCAGTCCACCGCAGTGAATGGCCACTCCGGGGGGCCCACAGCCGTGCCGACACCTGGACTTTTCTGCACACACGAAGGAAGGGTTTAGGGTGATTCTTTCCTTCCCCCTTCCCTCTCCCCTTAGAGCACTGTCTTTTAACGGATGTAAACATTCCCTGGAGTACATATACAAACAAGGCAAAGTCCCTGCTCGCAGACGCGCTCGGTGTGGTGGGTGACCGGATCAGGAGAGAATGACTACTTTCGAAACGGGGAGGGACATGCAGTGACAGAGACAGTAGGAAGTCCGGAGGCAGTGCATCAGCATGAGGGATCCTCCTGGGGCCTTCCTGACTTCAGTTTAAAATGATTTTGAATAACATTTTAATGTATTGATATTGTACATCCATTTGTAACATGTTTAATGACATTAGGGTTCACTCTAGAAGCGTCTGGGAACTGCGGTAGAATAAAAATAATCAGAGATCATCTGAAATCCCACCACTCAGAGCTGAGTGCTTGCCGTTAGATGTTAGATGTAGGTGTTTCCGTTCCCGCCCTCCCCTCCCCACCGCCAAGCGGGGTTCTTAGGAGCCGGGTGGAGGAGGAAGGCCGTGGGAAAGCCCAGGCTGCGCGGTGGGATGGCGATTGGATGGTGTGTCTGGTGAACGCTGGGTGTTTTGTGGGATGTGGTGCCACCGAACCCTCGCCTCTGGGCACTGCAGGGTCGCACGTACGTTTTTAAGGCTGAATGGAGATCACTTTTCCAGTGGTAGAGTGGTTGTATCTGTCATGACACTAAAGGTAGGATGTCGTGCCTCCCTGCTGTGTCTCGTGTAAACAATAATATAAGCAGAACCACTTCAAAATGCAGCTGGGCCCTGGCCAGTTTGGCTCAGTGGTTAGAGCGTCGGTCCGCGGACCAATGAGTCTCGGGTTCGATTCCAGCCAAGGGCACTACCTCGGTTGCGGTTCCATCCCCGGCCCTGGTTGGGGTTGTGCGGGAGGCAACCAGTCATTGTGTCTCTCTCACATCAGTGTTTCTCTCTCTCTTTCTCTCCCTCCTACTCTCTCTGAAGATAAATGGAAAAATATCCTTGGGTGAGGGTTAAAGAAAAAAAAAAGGAGTCGGTGCTGCCTTGCCCGTCTTACTCCCCAAACCTCTGGAATGTTAGAACTGGGCACAGTCACCTTTGGACTGGGCCGAAAGCAGCACTGTATCCAAGCAACTGTTTGCAAAAATAACAGGAAAGCAAACATATGACTATGGCATTCTGACTGAAAGTTAATGACGTTCTTTACAATGATCATCACTATGTTCGTTTCTCTGCACCTGCAGAGAAATTCCTTCTTTCTCATAAACTCCCCAGCCTTCACCTCCTAGTGCTTCCCAGAATGGCAGTTATTTTTGCTCTCAAACACCTATTGCTTCTCACCTTCACTTTTTTTTTTCTTTTTTAATCCTCACCTGAGGACATTTTTGCATTTATCTTCAGATAGAGCAGGAGGGAGAGAGGGAGGAAGAGAGAGAGAGAAACATCGACGTGAGAGAGACACATTGAGTGGTTGCCACCCACACGACCCCAACCGGAGCCGGGGACAAACTGCAACCCAGGTATGTGCCCCTAGTGGGAACCGAACCCGGGACTCTCTGGTCCGCAGGCCGACGCTCTAACCGCTGAGCCAAACCGGCCAGGGCTCACCTTGACTTTTTTTATATTTAGGTGAACATTCACGACAAATGGAATAATCATTTATATCTTGGTTTTGGTGGAAATAATAATATTATTTTCTGGGGAAACTCTTGCCACTTAAAATTCTTCATCTTCCAGTAACATTTATACACAATAGGGTTAGTACATTTCTCAACTGCCTGACAGGATAACCACAAGTGAAAAACATTCTTTTTCTTTCCTTTTTTTTTTTCAATGACTAAATATTTATTTTCTAGGCACAAATATGTAGATAAGCAAGAGGGTAAATAAAGACCGACAATCATGCCCTGGCTGCTTTGGCTCAGCGGTTAGAGCATTGGCCCGCGGACCGATGAGTCGAGGGTTCGATTCCGGTCAGGGGCACATACCTCGGTTGTGGTTTATCCCCGGCGTGCGGGAGGCAGCCAGTCGATGTGGCTCTATTACATCGATGTTTCTCTCTGTCTCTCTCTCTCTCTCCCTCCCTCCCACTCTATCTGATGATAAATAGAAAAATATCTTCAGGGTGAGGAATAAAAAAAAAAAAGACTAACAATCGTGACCATGCCAATTGTATGATCACAGGCAAATGACTCTCACTGTTGGGATAGTGAAAAACATTCTCATGCCATTAATAAATACTCATTTTAGGCAATCTGGAAAATTCAAAAAGTTAAGTAAATCATTCACAGTCCTACTGCCCAGAGAAAGCCACAGTTAACATTTTGGTGTGTTTCTTTCCAGTCTTGTTTTTTTTTTTTTTTTAATAACATTTTCAAAAAAGTATAAAGGTAAAATATTAAAGTAACATCTCAAGGCGGAAGAAATCTTGGGAAGTGCAGAAAAAAATCATCGGCGTCATCGTAATGTTACTACCCAGAAACGGCCACACTTACCGGCCGATCTTTTCCTGTCTGTCACTCCTATAGTTTTTATCTCTCTCGCCATAAATGACAAGCTCTAGAAGAGAATGTAGCAAATGTAGGCGTCCCTCTAAGAAAGGATGGACTCTTTGTCTCTAATGTCTTCGGGACACAGGGAATTAAAAGCCTGAAGACTGGTGTTCTGGAACCGTACTTTCCAAGGTATGGTCCGTGAACTGCAGTAGGGGCATCGCCTGCAGCTTGTGGGCAATGCGGCCAGTCTCCAGCGAGGATGGGGATGGGGCGGAATCTGGTTTAACAAGCCCTCTAGGAGGTTCTGACGCATGCTACGGTTTGAGGAACATTGCACAGAAAGACCGAACTCTGGTGGGTTCAGACGGACTGGACATGGGAGTTCACTCGGGAAGGAACCACTTTGCGCATGGCACTCATTTATAACGCTACACCTGTGTGATGACGCTTCCTGAGGGAGGGACTGCCTAGGTCAGCATCCTCGGGCCCCGCCTGTAATAAATAGGTGCTCGATAAATACTTAATGAATGAACCAACAAAGGGATTAAGTGAATGAAGATAGGAACTCTAGAGCTGGGGCCCACGTCTTTCTTTTTTTTCATTTCTAGGATCGGAACATCAGTCAACATCAGCTAACGGCTGACCACTGCCAGACCACACCTGCCCACCCACGTCGATTGTACCTCTGGGCTCCAGAGAGAGAGCGGATCTTGGAGCACATCATGATTTCACCATTCTTGGTGCTGGCCATTGGCACCTGCCTTACCACCTCCTTAGTGCCAGGTAGGATTGGGGGGCACAGGCGGAGGGTGGGGAAGACCTGGTGCAGGTGGAATAGGATGAGGGCATTGTCTACGTTCAGGGTCATAGGACCATTCAAAGTATTTAAGAGCTGGAAACAAATGTTCAGAATGGGGAATCCCAGCTTTGCTACCGCGTGTGATCGTTGCAGGTCACGCGTCCCCCTTTATAGTTTCCTGTTCTTTCATCGGTGTTTCTCTTCTCTCACTCTCTAATGATCTGAAATATAACTTGTTCTATAAACTCTTCCAAGTCTTGTACGCCAAGTCTCCTGTTGGTTCTGTCTGCTTAACTCTCGGAGCCCTGCATTTCCGTGTGGTTTGTAATTGTTGCATGTGAACTCATCTTCAACAAGAGTTTATTTTGTTTTTTGTTTTCTACTGGAGACGCATACGGAAGTGTGCAGTGCAGATGATATTCGATTTTTCAACCAATTCTAGATAAGTTTTTATGTGAATTTCTCAGTGTGAGGTTCTTATGCTATAAACTCAGACCCCACTTAGCCCTAGCTAGATCTGGAGTTGAGTTCATATTTCTCGTGACTGGCTTTCTTTCCCCGTCCCTTCCGTAGCTCCAAGGCCAAACATGCACATGAAAGCAGCTTCCACCTAGACCTGTATCTTGTCTGACACCCCAGGGCCCCTCAGCACCCCCTCCTGTGTACCTCTCTGGTTTTGAATTGCCTCTTAATTTCTGGGGTTATCCTTTTCCTCTTTTCTTCCTTTTTCAAGCTATGTACTATTTTTAATTGTTTTGGTTTTTTCTTCTTCTTCTTCAGCATTTCAGTATTTGTAATTAGAGAGGGGAGCCCTCCTTAGCTCCATCCATTATGTGGCTGGAAGCAACCTCCCCACCCCACCCTCTCTGAACCTGAATTTCTCCATCTGTTCAGCGGAGATAATTCCTCGTTAAGGCTGTTGTGGGAAGGACATGGGACAGTCATAGTGTCTGGCAGGGAGGGAGAGTGCTTAGGAAGAATTATTTCAACAGATTAGGAAATTGGGGTACAGAGAAGGGCTGGCTGTCCCAGGTCACACAGCAGGACAGTAGCAGAGCTGGGACTAGAACCCGAGCTGCTGGTTTCCAGGCCATCGCTCTCGCTTTGGTTCCATCATGCCTTTCAGTGTGTACCCTTGGGGACCCAAGGTCACTCAGGGACTGAGTCCCTGCTTTCTCGGCACTCACAACCTACCTGGGTGAAAGGTGAGCAGATGAGTGAAAAGGAAAAGAATGAAAAGGTGACAAAATGAAAAACCTTCAAACATTCAGCAATTCAAAAAAAAAAATCAGCAATTCAGTTTTTTGTGATGTTTCATTTTAGCCATTCTGATGCATGTGCAATGGTAGTATATTGTGTTTTCTTTCTTTACAATTTGGTATAATTTACACTGAAGTAGTTTTATATCTATGTAACCACCACCCAGATCAAGAAAACATTTCCAGTCATGGAACACCAAGGTGCTTTCTTGTGCCCCTCCCAACCACCCCCAACCCCACCCCCAAGCCAAAGGAAGGGACAGGTATATTCCTGCCACCACAGTGCGTACTGTAAGATGACAAGCACTCTTTACATAGCATTGTATCATGAGCATTTGCACGTGTCATTTAATGGTCTGCAAACAATGGTCTCCTGATACTCAATTGTCCGACGCCACCATGGCTTACATCAGTTCTGCGACAATGAAGTCAATTTGACATCCACTGAACCGTTCTGAGGGTCAAGCCCTGGGATGGCTCTGGTGAAAATGACAAGGGTTCTGCAGGGAGCAAACCCAGCAGGGAACTTGGCAGACTGGTAACAGAGCTTGTGTGGAGAAGGAGGAACAGGTGCAGGGCAACGGGAGGTGGGGGACAGGTTGTCGGTGGTCAGGATGGGTAGAAGTTCATCACCACCCACATGGCACCCAAATGGCCAAGGAAGCTCCTGGACCAAAGCCTTGGCACTGTGGTGTGCGTGGAGGAAGGCAGGAAGGAGATTGGAACCAGCCCTGAGCCAGTGGGATCCCTGATAAAAACCCCTGGCCCGGGCACTTCCCCTGGCTTTGCCTCATTTAACCCTAGCACTGCCTGTAGGTAGCTGTGTTCCCCCGTGTTCTGGGGCAGAAACTCCAGTGGCAGAGACTTGCCTGCAGGGGCACAGCTGGGTGGAAGGGCCACGGCTCCAGCGGGGGACTCTGCCGGTGGGGAACAAAGTTAGTGAGCTTAGCAGACACCTGCAGAAGACAGGTGGTGCTGGGGACTTCCAGGGTGAAGGTGGTGGGCTAAGGAATTGGGGTGGGGTGACATAAGGGGGCCCCCTGGGGGACGGGGTGAAGTGTGGATTGGGTCCAAGGCTTGAGATAGAAAACGGCTTCCTTCCGCCCCCTCACCCACCTGCGGCAGCACCACAGCCCCAGAGCTATGTGGATTTCCTGTTTTTCTTCAGTTCTAATCTTGCCACCTTCTGTTGCATTTCGTAACGTGGAGGAAATAATGGTAGCCACCCCACCGGGCTGCGGTGTGGGAGCACCTGGCGCTTGCCTGGAAACTGAGCTTGTAAGGAGAGCTGTGCTCTCACCCACAGCCCAGGGGTGAGCATCGTGTCCGCAGCCCACGAACACGCAGCACGGCCGTGGCCAAGACCCTCACTCCTCATGGCCTTGGCCTTCCGCTCTGTGCAGTGGGAGGCCGTGGAAAGAGAGAGTCCCACCCTGGCCGGTCTGGCTCAGCAGTTAGAGCGTCAGCCCTCCAACCAAAGAGTCTCAGGTTCGATTCTGGTCAAGGGTATATACCTTGGTTGCGGTTCTGTCCCCGGCCCTGGTCGGGTCATGCAGGAAGCAACCGGTTGATGTGTCCCTCTCACATCGATGTTTTTTTCTTTCTCACTCTCTCTCTCTCCCTCCCACTCTATCTGAAGATAAATGGAAAAATATCCTTGGGTGAGGATTAAAATAAAAAGGAAAGAGAGTCCCCAAGGAGTTTCCATCTCCGGGCCTCTGTACTCCGACGTGCAGGTTTAATGGGCTGAGTACGGAGGAGAGCCCGCAGGCAGCGGGAAGGCCCCGGAGCCCCCGGAGCCCAGGTCTGGCGATGGAATTACTGGGGGGCGGGGGGTGGGCTTTGCATCTTGTCCTGTGGTCAGGTGTGTCACTGCCTTATCTAATCCAGTCCTCAGAAGACCCTGAGAGGAAGGTACAACTGCATTTGAAGGGGAGGAAACTGAGGCTCAGGGAGGTGACTTGTCCGCACAGCTGGTGCTTGGCACAGCGGCCTGGGAAGGGGGGGGTAATTGAGGTTCATCAGACACTGCAGCTGTGTTCTTTCCGCTGGAGGACCGACTGCCGGACACACGCGGGCGAGGGAGAGGGGGAGAGAAAGAGGAAGAGAAGAGAGCATTCCTGGTTCGATTTTATCTCAGGATTAGGGATTTGGAACGTGCTCATTTATCCTAACAGGCGCGAGACTGTGCATAGCTATTTCAATCTGGTACGTTACACAAAAGGTAAGTCTTTGAACAAAAGGCAGGTCTCATTTCCAGCACTGCTGTTACTGCTGTCACTAAGTTGGGTTCCTGCTGAACCGACCTTCATCAGTGAGCCAAGCAGAGTGTACAGCTGCCGGCTGGAGCCGTCCGGGGACCCTGCAGTTGGAAGTAGTTTGTTCTTTTGAGCGGCTTAAACATTACCTTCCTGATTGTGCTAGCACAGTTCACCTGCTGCCTTAGCAAAACGTCCCTCTGCTGGGTGGAGGGAAAGAGCCTGGGCTTGGAGTAAACCCAGCTCTGCCGGTGTCTGCCAGCGCTGTGTGGCCTTGGGCCAGTCGCTTGGTGTCTCTGAGCCTTGGTTTCTTCATTCTGAGATGTGGGGAGAAGACCCAGGGTCCACAGGTTTGTTTGGAGGATCGGACTGGAATCTGTTTACAGACCACACGATGACTGTCAGACGGGCAACTACTGCTCCCTTCCCAAGTCCTGGCACCCTGCCCTCAGGCGTGAGAAGTTAGGGTATCTGTACGTTTGAAGATGAGAAGCTACTCCCACCCCCTGCTAAACAACTCTGCCTTGCTGTCTGTGCAGAGAAAGAGAAAGACCCCAAGTACTGGAGAGACCAAGCTCAGCAGACCCTGAAAAATGCCCTGAGGCTCCAGGACCTCAACACCAATGTGGCTAAGAATACCATCCTGTTCCTGGGGGACGGTGAGGCCCGGGGACCCGAGGCAGGGCTGGGCAGGGCAGCTGGGTGGGGGCCCCAGAGCCACGCCGAGGCGAAGGGGGCTGTGTCGGAGAGGCTGGAGCTCTGGGGAGCATGTTTAAGGATGGGGGGCCAGGCTGTGGACCCATGGGGTCTGCTGAGCCAGGCGGTCCCCTGAGGGTCTGAGGAGGGAAGGGAGGGAGGGACTGCCCAGTCACATTTAAGGGCTCTACTCTGTTGCCCACTGCCCAGCCTGACCTGGCACCACACTAGAGAGCTGTGGGTGTCCGAGAAGGCTGATTAGACAGGCAAGAAGCCTGAGGGGCTGAGGCCCCCTTTTCCCCTCCACAGGGATGGGCGTCTCCACGGTGACAGCCGCCCGCATCCTCAAGGGTCAGCTGCACCACAGCCCCGGGGAGGAGACCAGGCTGGAGATGGACAAGTTTCCGCACGTGGCCCTCTCCAAGGTGAGCGCCAGCCCCAGCCTGCTGAGCCCAGCCGCCCGCCTCTCAGCTTGCAGCATGCAGGAAAGGGCCCTGGCAAGGCGGCCAGCCCTCCTGGGGTCTCCAAGGCCCCACTGTGAGCGGAGCACTGCAGCAGCTACTTCCCAAGACTTTATTTTGAGGGTTTAGCTCATTGATTTTTTTTTAAAAAATCTATTGAAGAAGAACATACACAGAGAAAAGCACACAAGAGCACAGCTTGAATTTTCACAAACTGCACTTGTCACTGTAACCAGCATCCAGGTGAAGAAACTGAACAAGACAGCTACCAGAGGTCCCCCGAGCCCCCGTCCCCAGCCCCCTGCGCACCCCCACAGATGCGCCGTTCCCGCTTTTGTTCCCGCTGTAAAGGGAATCGTGCGGTGTGCGCTGTCCCTGTGCTCAGGGCGTTCGTTCTCTCCCAGGGTGGCTCGGGAAGATGTCAGGGCAGCTGCTGTGCCTCGGGGTCACTGGTGGCGGTGGTGTTCTCTAACAAAGGCCCTCGGGCAGGGCCTGACTGCAATGTTTTCTGCCTTCAAGGAGCTCTCGGGCTGGTGGGGAAGGGAGACAGTTTCAGGGTCTCTACTAGAGGTCTGAAGGGGGGGCCTCTTCCCCACACCCCCATTCTAGATCCTGCCTCCCCCTCACTTTCCCTCCGCTTCTCCCAGCTCCCCCACTTCAGTAACCCCCCTCCCTTCTCCAGGACTCACCTGCCTCCCCACCCCCCTTGCTGGCCCCACAACCCCAGACCCGGAGAGAGGCCCTAGCTGGCCCAGCCCCCACCCCTCTGCCCAGTGTTTCCCTGTGTTGGCGAGTTGCCTTCCTGCCCCTTCCTGCCCCTTCCTGCTGCCCTGGCAGCCGGGGGCGGAGGGAGTAGGGGCAGGAAGCAGGCAGCTAGGTGATCCTGTGGCTCTGGGGACCTCAGTAGGCAGCAGGACTCAGCCAGGGCTGTGAGAGGGAGGCCTCTCTGTCTCCTTCACGCCCCAGGGCCCATGCTGTGAGTGGGGGCGGGTGGGCAGAAGGGTGGGCCAGGGCCTGGCCATCGCCCGACCCTCCTTCCCCACCTGCAGACATACAACACCAACGCTCAGGTCCCCGACAGTGCGGGCACCGCCACTGCCTACCTGTGCGGGGTGAAGGCCAACGAGGGCACCGTGGGGGTGAGCGCAGCCACCCAGCGCTCCCACTGCAACACCACTCAGGGGAACGAGGTCACCTCCATCCTGCGCTGGGCCAAGGACGCTGGTGAGTGGGGCGGTGGTGGGGAGGGGCGCGGCTCCGGGACCTGTCTGAGTCTCAGTCTTCCCAGCTGCGCAGCGGGGTGAGGGAGGGAAAAGATGCTCTCCAGGGCTCTTCCAGCTCCAGTTCCGCAAGTCGGAAATATTCGTGGGATCCCGTCCAGGACAGGAAGGCTAGCGGTTTAGGAACCCACTCCAATGTGGGTTCTGGGCCTGGAGCTTTTCCCTGAGTCTATTCATTTCACTATAAAGTGGGCATGAAAACAGCCCCCTCCGAGGCTGGTGTGAGGGAGGCAAGGGGCCTCGCCCAGTGCCAGCCCTGTGAGGGTTCCTCTGGAATCGGGAGGCCCTGGCCATGTCCCCAGGAGCTTTAGGTCCGAGTCGGAGGACAGCTGACACAGGTGAGAGCCTTAGGAGGCCCTGCGCTCCTGCAGGAGTAGAGGGGGGACTCCGGCCCGGTGCTCACAGCTCAGGGGCCCTCAGGGAGGCAGAGGGTCTGAGCTGCCCAGGTGTATGGAAGCCACCATCCCCCCTCCTTGTTAAGTACTGATGGGGAGACTGAGGCCCAGGCAGTCATGCAGCTGATGGGAGGCCAGTCTAGCTAGGAGGAGGGAGAGGCAGCTTGGACACCGCCATCTCCAGATGAAGCCAACCCCTCCTCTTCCACACCCCAGGGAAATCTGTGGGCATCGTGACCACCACGCGAGTGAACCACGCCACCCCCAGCGCCGCCTACGCCCACTCTGCCGACCGGGACTGGTACTCGGACAACGAGATGCCCCCGGAGGCCCTGAACCAGGGCTGCAAGGACATTGCCTACCAACTCATGCACAACATCAGGGACATCGAGGCGAGTTCAGGGGACGCAGCCAGTGCAGGGACCCCCGGGCTGTGAGGCGGGGCCGCAGGTGGGCCTGAGGCCTCAGGTACAGGCTGGCACAGGAGAAGCAGCTTGGCCTGGCGCCCCATATACCTGGGAGGGCTCCCAGCCCATTAGGGGATTTGTGGTTGGGGCAGGGAGGCTCTGTAGGATTTCTCCGCGGTGGGGCGGAGGGTAAACCCTGATGTGGCCGCCACCACACCTCAAGAACCAGGCGCCCGGGGATCATTTCATACATTGGAACCTGGCACTGCACCCCCACAGCACAGGGCGATGGGTGGCAGCGTGGCCATCCGAGGGGAGTACGTGCCCTGTACATTCCCACGAGCACAAATAGGCCTGTGTTCCGTGTACTCATCCAGCATGTCCGGAGAGAAGGTGGTATGGACGGTGGTTAGCACAAGCTCTCAGTTTTAAACTCGGGTTCAAATCCTTGCCCTGTTTGCTAGCTGTGATCTTGGATCAGGCACTTAGCCTCTTTGAGGTTCCCCTTTCATGACCCCTGCGTGACAGGGACCTATCTCAGTGAGCCCATCGCAAGATCTGGACACAGTGACCCCTGCAGAGGTCAGCGCAGGGCCTGACACCAGTGAGTGCTCAGAAAGTGGCAGCACCCACGCGCGAGCCACTTGTCCGTGCCCGAGACACCGGCTTGGAAACGCGGAGCAGGTGCGCGGAGGCGAGGGAGCACCTGCTGCCCAGACGTCGCCCACCCGATGTTCCAACCTTTTTCCACTCTCTCTGCTCAGACGAGAATCTCTGGCCTGTCCCTTTCTCAGGCTCCTTTCTCCGTGGGGATCAAGTGGGGAAGCAAGGGAACTTTGGCCCCCTGAGCCTAGAATGGGGGTTCAGTGAGGCTCAGAGGAAACCCAGGTCCTGCCGAGTCCTTACCCCGTTTCTAGCCTTGCCAGACAAACTCGCTGGCTCCCCTGCAATGCCCCCAACTTCTAAGTGTCCCCTGGCCCCGTACCCACCATGCCTTCCCTTTGCCTCGCGGTGGATTGAACACCACTCCTTTCAGGACAAACAGTCCTATTGACCCTTTTAGTGAGCCTACGTCCCAGGCAAAGCCACTGTGGACTTTGCCTCCACCTGACTCGTGTGCTGGGACAGGTCACTTCTCCTCCCTGAGCCTCAGTTTCTCCACCTGTACAACAAGAACAGAGAGCCCCGTTTGCCCCCTCCAAGGGCCACTGGAGGCCGAGATGAGGTCATGGATGTGAGAACATTTGTTGTACAAGCACAGGGTATAATTATGGGGCTGCTCCTCTGAGAGATTTGGCAGGAACAGCCTGAGAGGGGGACAGGAGCTTAAGGGAAGATTTCTCCAGTGGGGGTGAGGGGAGGATTGGGGGAGTCCTCAGGGGCCACGGGGGGTGAGTGAGGGTGGGGGGGGGTGGCCCGGGAGAGAACTGCCTCTCCTCCCTCTCTTTCTCCTCATCCTGTTCTCTCCCATCGGCCCTGCATCACCACCCCCCGAAGCCCCCAGCCCCCAGCCCCCGGGCTGTACATGAAACAAAAATCCTGGTGTCCGCCCTGAAAATAAATATCTTTTGCTAAAAAAACAACAACAAAAAAGAAAGAAAGACACAAACCCAAACCCCAAAGCCAAACAGCAAGTCTGTTATTTGGGAGTTTAATGAGCCCGTGTGAAGTCTCTGCCGGGCTGGAAATGAGGAGGCTCCAGGCAGGAAGATTGGGGACTTCATTTCCACTCTGGAGATGCCAAGGGGTCAGGTTCTGTGGGAACAGTGTGGGGGGGCCAGGGGTCCGTGAGCCGGGGCCCCTTCTCTTTCCTCACAGCCTGCCCCGCCCCCAGAGGTCCTGGCCAGAGTGGGCCGTGAGGACTTGCCCTGTGGGGATAGTGTGATCGCTCATTCCTCGTGCCAGTGCAAACACCCTCCGTGGGGGCCACCCCTGGGTGCCGGGACCGGTGCATTACTGCACGTCCTTCCCGTGACAGTCCTGTGCTGTGGCGGTCCTGTGGGTGGGTGTTATTTCCATTTTATGGGTAAGGAAACTGAGGTGCAGAGAGGAGTTAAGGCCCTTGGTCAAGAAGGAACAGAGTCAGGATTCAACGCCGTTCCCCATGACCCAGGCTGGTCCTGGGCGCCCTCCCCACGTGGACCACCAGCCTGAACTCCCTGCAGATCCCGGGCTCCTGGGAGGAAGCTGGAGCGGAATGGAGAGAAGGGGACCTTGGAATGCCTGGCTGGGGACAGGCTCCCCGGAGCCGGACTGCCCTCCCAGGGTGGCAGCCAGGGGCGGCAGCCTGGGCTGACGCCTGTGGTGACAGGAGGACACCGGTGCGGTGGTGACTGTGGGCGGCAGCTGTTATGCTCTTGGCCCCGTTTTAAAAATAGTCAGGACTTCAAACATGGACTCCCAAGGAAAACAAACAGTCCCGCGCCCTCCGCCCGCGCAGGCAGCGCGGTGGGTAAAATTAGCCCGGCGGTGACTGCACAGACGCGAGCCGGTGCTGTTTGCCCAGGCTCCCAGCTGGGCTGCCCCAGACCTCCCTGGCGAGGCCTCCGGCCTGCGGGCACCCTGCCTCTCCCTGTGGGGAGAGGAAGCTTTTGGAGGCTCCATCGTGGGCTCTGCGGGCATAGCGGGGCCTCGGTGCCAGGGTCACAAGGAGCCTCGGGTTCGAATCCTGGCTCTGCCCCTTACTGGCCGTGTGGCCTTGGGGAAAAGAAATCAGATTTCTGCAATCATTTCCTTATTTGGAAAACAAGGACAGTTCCCCTTGTGGCCTCGGGGTGATGCTGAGGAAGATGATGTGTCTGAGTGCAGGGGTCCTGGCCGAGGGAGCAGTCCTTTCGCACGGTGGGAGTTACCTGCCAGGCTCCTGGAAAGCAGGGGAGGGAGGTTATCAGCAGCTCCGATGTTTCCCCCCAAGCCCAGACCACAGTCCCGGTTGGAGCACGATGTCCTCTCCCCGAGCTGGAAAAGAGGGGGCTCCTGGGAGCCGCGTAGACCGAACTCGGGACTCTCCAGGCTGGAGAGGCATCTGCGCCCTCCCCAGGCGGGGACCACTGGGCTGCTGGGCATCTTGAAACCCCAGGTGCTGATGGCTCCTGTCCCTTCAGGTGATCATGGGGGGCGGCCGGAAGTACATGTTCCCCAAGAATAAAACCGACGTGGAGTACGAGCTGGACGAGAAGGCCAGGGGCACGAGGCTGGACGGCCTGGACCTCGTCGGCATCTGGAAGAGCTTTAAACCGAAACATAAGGTAGCCGCTCGGGGGCCAGATGGCTGTGGGGTGGGCCGCCGTGGGTGTGGGGCTGGGCGAGCCTCTCCAAGTCCATTTTCTCCTCTAAAATGTGGTCGTAATTCTCACCTCGACGGGCTCAAATGGTCTAACATACATGAATGGCACATAGTAGGTAGCCGATCAATTCCTTCCTTTAGGGGAGGGCAATGGAAAAGCTAGGCAGAGGAGGGGGGAATGGCCAAGGAACAGCCTGCATGGACACTCGGTCCACCTGAGCCCCTACTGTGTGCAGGGCCCCTGGCTGGCAGGAGGCCCAGATGGCCAGTCAGATGGTCAAGGAAATGCGGAACGCTGTGTGCTCGGATGGTGGGCTGCCCAGGACCTACTGGAACCCAGACCACAGGGAGGGGCCCTGAGGGCCTGAGGGGAGGAGGCAGCATTGGGAGGTCTTGCCGGCAGAGATGGCAGGGCGTGAGGTAGAAGCCTTCCACAGTGAGTTGGCTTTGGCCAGGGCGAGGGCACGTGCTGGGCAAGGGAGGCTGGAACGTGGGAAGGGCCTGAGCTCTGGCTCCCGCAGCGGCTCCGGCCTTTTTAATCTGTGTTGCCGGCCGCTGGGCCTGGGGCAGCTGGGGTCTGGAATGACTGTGGTCAGGGCTGAAGACAGTGGGGAGCAGCCTGGCAGCCACTTTGATGTCACTCTGGGGTTGGGTTTCTGAGGGTTCCAGGACTGGCCCCAGGGGAGGCCTTGTGGGATGGGGCTAGGCCAAGAGCGAGGTGGGGGCAGGGGCTGGGGAATGGCCCCCACAGGACTGGTGGGGGTGGGACTGAGCTGCTTTGAACCTTTTCCATTCCTTCTGAGTCAGCTCATGCTGGGCCACAGCCACTCACGGCACAGCCCAGAAAGACAGCAGCCCTCCCAGCCTCAGTTTCTCTACCTGGGACCAGAGCTTAATCCTTCTGGCATAGGCAGAGTGCTTACCTTGGAGCTCAGTCTAGACCCCAGGAGGGAGGGAGAGGGCCCACAGCATTGGACCAGGCAGGGTATCGCTGTGGGGTCCCGGAGAGACCATACATTCCTTGCAAACCATGCCTTAAGAGTAGGTTCTAGCCCAGCCAGTGTGGCTCCGTGGATTGAGCGTCGTCCCATGGACTGAGAGGTCCCGGTTTGATTCCCAGTCAGGGCACATGCCCAGGTTGTGGGCTCGATCCTCAGTAGGGGGCGTGCAGGAGGCAGCTGATTGATGTTTCTCTCTCTCTCCCTTCCTCTTTCTCTAAAAAATCAATAAAAACATATATTTTTTAAAAAAGAGTAGGTTCTAGAGTGTCTCACCTTTACCACTGAATAGCTATGTCATCTGTGTGTCTCAGTTTCCTCATCTGTAGAATGGGACTAATAATCTCTACCTTATAGGGCTGATGTGAGGATTGAATGAGATAACACACCTTAGAAGCAGGAGAGGGGATGGGAATGGGGGAACAGATCCCCACTCTCTTAGCCATAATAACTTCCTTCCCATAATAACCCCTGAGGTTTAAAACCCACTGATCCCGATGCCATTGCCCAGAGAAGGCAAGGGACTCTCCACAGGACCCAGAGCTGATTCCTGGCAGCGCCAGGCTCTGAATGGTGCCATCTTCAGGCAAGCCAACCAGCCTCTTCCTGTGGCCTCTATGCCCTGGAGAAGCAGCACTTCCTTTATTGCCCCCTTATAGGGGGTCCCCAGGGCAGAGCTAGGGCTTCACTTCCTCCCTGGCTCTCCATGGCCCAGAGAACACAGCCCATACCTCTCAGTGGGTACTCAGGGCCCCTGCGATCTGTGCCTGCCTCTTCTTTGCCCCATGTTCCTCTGCTTGGAACTCAACTCCCTGACCCCAGGCTGATCAGTGTCTACTTGTCCTCCATGGCCTCATTAGGACATCAGCTCTACCAGGAAGCCCTCCCTGATCCTGCCTTTGGACTCACAGTGCCCCCGGTCTCAGAATTCTCCTCCCTCTGCATTAGGATTGCCTATTTATTTGTCATTTCTTGAGGGCAGGGGAGGGATTTCTTCATAGGCCCCTGGGGAGGGATTGCTAAAGGACTGAGGGAAACAACTACATGCCCCAGCCTCTGGGACCAGTGGGGATCAGTCCTTCTAGCTCCCCGGCCCCAGCACGACTGACGGGCCCTTCCTCCTAGCACTCTCACTACGTCTGGAACCGCACCGAACTCCTGGCCCTCGACCCCAAAACCGTGGACTTCCTTTTAGGTAAGGGGGTCGGGGTTGGAGTGGGGATGCCTGGCCGGGTGCCCTGAGGTCAGGGCTGTGTGACCCAGCACCTGGGGGTGAGGCCCCAGCCAGCCCTCCCACTTAGGGACCTTTGCCCTCAGGCTTCCGCCCCTGGGAGGGGTGAGGAGGGGTTCTGGTTCATAGAATTTCGGCCCCAAAGCTGCTGGCGGTGCAGGGTGAGTAGCCACACTGAGCACAAGGGAAACTGAAGGGCAGAGAAGGGCAGCGGCCTATGGCACGCCCCCGGCTGATGGGAGCATGGCCCAGGTAAGTCGGAACCCTGGCTGGAGCGGGGGCCTGCAGCCAGCCCTGCCGTGTGGCCAGGGCAGAAGCCAGCCTGGTTGTCTCCTGGCCTCGCTCAGGGGTTGCTCCCTGCCCCCCAGGAGTACGGAGCAGTGGTGGGGCCCAGGGGCGGATCTAGGCTGGTGGACCGAGACCTGAGCACCACCATGCTGACATCTGACTCCTCTTTCCCACCTGGCTGTTGTGCCCAGCAAGTGGTGGCAAAGGCTCCCGCAAACCTTTCCCAAGGAGCTCAGCCCCCGGGGCCTGGGTGTGTCATTGGTGATTATGGGCTCAGAGCTGGGCGCCTGGAGGATCCCCCAGATACACAGCCCTCTGCTTGCCTGGGTCACATGGCACAGACTCCGTACCACACAGGCTGTGTGGACTTGTGTATGCACTCATGGCGCAACACAGTTCCACCCGTGGATCTCACAGCCAGAGTGCCAGGTTCAAATCCAGTCCCTACTACCTGTGAGCTGTGCAGCCTCGAGCAAGTGGTTCCGCTTCTCTGTGCCTCAGTTTCCTCTTCTATAAAGTAGGAATAATGACTCTTCTATACAGTGGGGATGGCGATAGGGCCTACCTCAGGGTTGCCATGAGGATTAAATGAGCGAATGCATTGTACAGGTTATCTCTGTTGCTGTATCAAATTATCCCCAAACAACGGTTTAAAATAAGAGTAAATGTTTATTACTTGCGCAGTTTCTTTGGGTTAGGAATTAGGAGCAGCTTGGCCGGGTCTCTCAGGAGGTTGCAGTCATCTGAAGGCTTGACTGGGTCTGGGGCTTTTCAGATGGCTCACTCGTACGGCAGGAGGCCTCAGGTCCTTGTCACCGGGACCTCTCCAAAGAGCTGCTTGAGTGTTCTCACAACGTGGCGGCTGGCTTCCCCCAGAAACCCGAGAGTATGCAAAGCAGAAGGTGCACGTCTTAGGCCCAGACCTGGCAGTCACACACTGTCATTTCTGCGGTAGTCTATTGGATTCACAGGCCAGCCCTAGTCATTGCGGGAGGGGGCCCACCAGGCCTTCTTGCGCGCCATGTTGGGGGCTGGCGCCCAGAAGCTTCCGAAGCTCTTAGAGCGGCACGGAGTGAGCACTCAGTTCGGTGGAACTCTCGTTGGGCCGCACACACGCTCACGGGAGGGCGAGGTGTTCTGGAAGGATATCCAGAGCCGAAAACACCAGCCTGCTGCACGTGAAATCCTGTGACACGGGCAAGGAATGGGTCATTCCTTGTTTCCTAAGGGAGAAAACTGAGCTCAGTGAACAGAAGGGACAGTGACCCCAGACCTCCTGTTCCACTGCACAGGGCACTGTGCACTTCAAACCTGACCGGCAAGTGACGTGTAAACACACAGCCACGCTGCCCTGTCGAGTCGAGGGCACAGTCCTCTGCCCGGGCCTTCGGGCTGGAATCGCAGAGCGCCCACTCAGCAGCTGGAAACAGCGGGTCACTGACTCCCTGAACCTCCGTCTCCTCTGTAAATGGACACAGTGACCCCGCTCCATGGTGTGGCCGTGAGGATGAAAGGGGGCCACCCTCCCAAAGCACCCGGCATACTTCGCGCCTCCAGAGCCATCCAGATGAGCTTTCGTCCTCCCACGTTGCCCCCAAGTTGTGTGTGGGGAGCCCATGCCCCTGAGACACCAGGTTCCTGGGGGAGCCTCCTCGCAGGGTCACGGACTCTCCCCCCGTCTCCTCCGCAGGCCTCTTTGAGCCGGGGGACATGCAGTATGAGTTGAACAGGAACAACGTGACGGACCCGTCGCTCTCCGAGATGGTGGAGGTTGCCATCAGGATCCTGAGCAAGAACCCCAAAGGCTTCTTCCTGCTGGTGGAAGGTAGGGCCCCAGGCCTGACTGCAAGGCCCCTTGCCTGCGAGCCTCTGGATGCACAGCCCCGAGGTCGGGGGATGGGGAGGCCCAGCTCTCCAAGAGAACCGTCCAGTATGGGGGTGACGGGGGAAATTCCTTTTGGGAGGATGGCTTGTGGACTGGGGGAGAAGCGGGCAGTGCTGAAGCTCCCAGGCCAACAAGCTGTTCATGACACATATTTACACGCCAGGCTTACTAGTCCAGGAAGGCTTCCCGAAAGAGGAGGCAGGTTTCTTCCTTCCGAGAGCTCCTCCCTGAGCCCTGGCCCTGGAGGGGTGTGCAGCCCCCTCAGCTTCACTCTTCCCAAAAGACAAATCAGCAGGCCCACGAGACATTCACTCTGAGCAGCTGTCTGGAGGGGCTCAAGGACGCAGGCCCAGGGTTCCCCCCCTAGAGATGCTCCTCGGTCTGTGGGAGCCCTCACAGCTGGACCGTGGACATCTGCTGTTACTAGGCACGTGTGGGGCCAAGGTCAGGTTCATGAGTCCTGTTCCTGAGAGGAAAATGCCCAGGGCAGGCCCTCTGGGCGTCAGCAGTGTTGTACACCGGCATTCATGGAGCTTCCTGAGGCCAAGTGAGGCCCTGGAGCGAGGCTCTGGGCTCCTGTCCTGATGCTGCCATCCACCGGCCGTGCGACCTCTCTTGCACGTTGCTGTGGAGTGAGGCCCACGGAGTCCCCTCTCACAGAAGGGGTATCAGTATCCACCGTGTTCACAGACATAAAGTACTTGAAACAGGACCTGGCAGGGAATACATCCTCAGTGTTTCGATGATGATGATGATGATGATGATGATGATGGTGATTACACAAAGCTAAGTCAATAACAATTGGAAGTTTGAGGATGTGATAAAGTTTCTGGAATCACCCAAAGAAAGTTCTGAAAACCATTGTCTTCATGTACACACACACACACACGCATGGACACATTTGCACACATACTCATACCACACATACATACACGCTCAGGCCCCTCCGCCCTCCAGAGGCCAGTGGCCGCCAGCCCGGCTTGATTGCTTTCTTGCCAAACCCTGGGGTTCCCATTCAAGCTCGGCGGTCTCGGCCTGGCCCCGAGCAGGCCTCTGACGCCGAGGAGCCAGCCAAGAACCAGCGGTGGTGAGCACGGGCTCCCCCGGGAGCAGCGCTCTTTGTGAGCAAGGCCAGGCCGGGGCCGCCAGGCCAGCTGCTCCCAGAGCCACAACAAAGGAAGGACCCGCCCTTCCAGCCTGCCAGGCCAGAGTGGTGAGGCGCAGGCTAGCGGGCAGGGAGGATGGCCAGGCGCCCAGGCTCGGGACCCTGAGAGCCGGGAGTGTCCACCCAGGCAGCATCTTCCCGCTCGAGATGGGGAGGCGCTCTACACAGCCTTTAACGGTGACCTTTGCCCAGGCCTCATGCCTGGCCTCTTGGGGAGGCAGCCTGGGAGCAAGGCCTTTCTGGAAGCCTGCCGTGGGCCCCGCCCAGGCACCGAGGGCTTGCACCACCTTTGCGGACCATGTTTTTCATTCAGAGGGGACTATTCAAGGTGGAGGTGGAAAAGCAGGTGATCTAGAGGCGAGTCACACCTGAATTCAGATCCCAGCAAATGCCACCTTGGGCACGTGCCATCTCCACTCTAGGCCTCAATTGTTCCATCTGTAGATGGGGCTGGTTGTACTCGTCTCTGTCCAGGATTGCTGTGAAGGGGAAACAAGACATCGGCTTGTCACGCCTGGCACCTAGTGGGCTCTCGGGCACTGACTCCCTCCCTGCCACGCTGACATCTCAGGGCTCCTTCAGCAGCTGAAGCAGCAGCGCTGGGAGCAGCTTGGGGTGGTGGGGAGCACAGGCTTCCAGTCAGGCGGATCTGCTCTGAGTCCTGGCTTTGGTCTCGCCACCTGTGGGCCTTTGCTCCAGCAACTTGCCCTCTGTGAGCTGCTGTACAGGTCGAATGGCTGCATGAACGCCTGTCACGGTGCCTGGCATGGTGGCTCCCCACCAGAAAGGTGAACTCGGTGGTCGTGTGGCAGGGCTCGGGGGTGCCGACCTTGCCCTGAGCCTCACCCAAGGCCTTTGCCTTGGTGTCGTAAGGAGGCAGGATCGACCACGGGCACCATGAGGGCAAAGCTAAGCAGGCGCTGCACGAGGCGGTGGAGATGGACCAGGCCATCGGGCAGGCGGGCGCCATGACCTCCTTGGAAGACACGCTGACCGTCGTCACTGCTGACCACTCCCATGTGTTCACCTTTGGCGGGTACACACCCCGTGGCAACTCTATCTTTGGTAGGTGGGCCTCCAGCGGGGCGGGCACTGGCACTCCCAGGGTCTGCCCACCTGGGAGCAGGAGTGGGGCTGGAGAGCCTGCAAGCCCAGGGGCTGGCATGGGGGGTACCCAGTGAGAATTTACTGATGGGTGGGGGATGCAGGACGGAAGGACAGAGTGAGGTGAGTGCGTGGGTGGGTGGCCGGCTACCTGGGTGAGGGATGGATAGAGAATGAGAGAGGATGGAGAGATGGATGGGAGGGATGTGGGCGCAGTGAAAACTGAAGGATGGTTGGTGGGAAGTAAAGCGGGTTTGGAAGGTGGCTTCATGGAAGTGGGTCGGGGCCCTTCAAAGGATCTGCTGGTCCAACGTGACCCCTGTGCCAATGTCTTCCTGTGCAGGCCTGGCCCCCATGGTGAGCGACACGGACAAGAAGCCCTTTACTGCCATCCTGTATGGCAACGGGCCTGGCTACAAGGTGGTGGGCGGTGAGCGAGAGAATGTCTCCATGGTGGACTACGGTGAGACTGCCACGACCCAGGGCTGGGAGGGGCCAGGACACCCCTGGGATGGGCCTGGGAACAGTGTAGGTTTGTGGTCAAGGTCTGGGGTCTCAGAACAGCCAGGACTGAGTCAGGACACTCTCAGTTTGAATCCCCTTCTGCAATGTAGTAGCTCTGGGACCTTGGGCACAAAACTTCACCTTTCTCAGCTTCAGTTTCCTCCATAGAAGGGTGCTACCTCCAAGGTCATCAGAAGAACTAGATGGTTCTGATGAACTTGGCATGGAGCCTGGCATGAATAGGTGTTTGCTATATTACAATGTCGTTTTTACTGGCTATATAATATTCCAGTGTATGAGCCTTCCCAGGTGTTCATCCAATTCCATATTGTTGAATGTTCATTTGTTTTGGTGTCCACAGAGGCCCCTGGCGGGTCTAGTGGTGCAGCCGGTGGTAAGAGCCTCTTCTGGGTTGACTTTCCTGCTAATCCAAATAGCTCAGATGAGGCTGATTTTCTCTTCTGGGGGTTGAGAGTGCAGGCTTCCATGTTAGAACAGACTCGGGCCCGAATCCTGTGGCCTATGCGAAGTGTCTTCCCTGAACTGAGCCTCAGTTTTCTCTTCTGTAAATGGGGCATTTGAGCCAGCCTGGGAGGGGCACGGAGAGGCTGCTGCACAGCGCCAGGCCCCTGGCAGGCTCTCTGTAAATGTCTCCTCTGGCCCACAGCTCACAACAACTACCAGGCGCAGTCCGCTGTGCCCCTGCGCCACGAGACCCACGGCGGGGAGGACGTGGCCGTCTTCGCCAAGGGCCCCATGGCGCACCTGCTGCACGGCGTGCACGAGCAGAACTACATCCCCCACGTGATGGCGTACGCGGCCTGCATCGGCGCCAACCCCGACCACTGTGCCTCCGCCAGCTCACCGGGCAGCCCCTCCCCAGGCCCCCTGCTGCTCCTGCTGGCCCTGCTCCCCCTGGGCATCCTGTTCTGAGAGCCCAGGGCCCGGGCACCCACCAGCCCATGTCAGATGGCCAGCCTCCCTCCCCCAGCGCTGTACACTGCCCGCAGCCCACACCTCGAGGGCCAGGGAGGTGGGGCAGCCACAGCCTCTGCAGCTGCCAGAAAGGGGACCCAAGAAACCAAAGTCTGCTGCCTGCCTCTCCCTTCCGAACCCTCCACTGGGGCCTCTGCCCCCACCCCCACCCCACTGCCCCTTTGGCCAACAGGGTAGGTTTCTCTTGGGCAGGCAGAGAGCACAGACTGCAGAAATCCTCAAAGCATCTTATTTTTCTAGCAAACATATTTCTCCAGATCCACAGGCTCTGGAGCTTCCATGGAGCATTCCAGATCCTACCCTCCCACTCTACTCTCCTTCTGTCTGGACTCTACCAGAGCCCGCCATGCTCATGTCCCTACCTGAAGGGGAAACCAAGTCCTTCTCTGCATGGGGGTTTGCTCACGCCCTCCTTCCAAGGCCTCCCAGGGCTCCCAGGAAGTCAGCCCCTGGACTGGCTGTCCCACCCCAGGTGGCCTGGGCTGGGAAGAGCAGCCTGGCGGGGCAGACACTGCCCAGCTCCGAATACACATGCCAGCTCCTCTCTGAAGTGACTCTCCTGTTTGGAACGGCAAAAAAATTTTCTCTTTTTGGTGTTGGTTAAAAGGGAACACAAAACATTTAAATAAAAATTTCCAAATATTTCTGAGGACAGAGCTGAGTCTTTGTGGTCAGGGAGGAAGAGGCTGAAATAAGCTCATTCCTCTGGGATGAGCTGGACTTAGGCCCAGGAGTGGCGGTGGGGTGGGCGGGGAAAGAGGGGTCTCTGGCCTGGGGGCTTTAACACCCATCACCCGGGTGACTTTGGACAAATTGCTTTGTGTGTCTGCGTCTCAGTTTTCTTATCTGTAAAATGGGAGACAGCCCACGCCTGGGTTGCTATGAGGATTAAAGAAGAATGCCTCTGGCCCTGGCCAGTTTGGCTCAGCGGTTAGAGCGTCAGCCCGCGGACCAATGAGTCGCAGGTTCGATTCCGGTCAAGGGCACATACCTTGGTTGCGGTTCGTCCCCGGCCCTGGTTGGGTCATGTAGGAGGCAACCAGTCGATGTGGCTCTATCACATAGATTTCTCTGTCTCTCTCTCCCCCTCCCTCCCACTCTGATAATAAGTAGAAAAATATCTTCAGGTGAGGAATTAAAAATAAATAAATAAAAATTTAAAAAAGAAGAATGCTTCTGTGCCCCGAAACCCAGAGAAGGAAGACCTCCAAGGCCCCCTGACACCCTGCCTGTATGGCACCCACAAATAGAACTACATCCCCTGGCCCGTGGTAGCTGCCCATTCATTCGTTCTTCGCAGATGTTGAGTATGTGCTAGACCGTGTTCTGGGTCTGAAGACTCTCACGGTGAACAACTCTGACGTGCCGCCTGCCTCACGGAGCCTCAGCCTAGCTTGGTGACTAATCTCTTCGTTCCTGATTGTCCAGCCTGGGTACTGGGTCCAGGATGGCACCTGACATTGGGAGTACACGGGGTTTCCTGGGTTTGTTCCCCTTGTCACTGGAATGAAAGTCCCTGTAATGATAATAGCAATGAATGTTGATCCTGCCATCTGCCAAGCTCTGTGCTTGATGCTTTACATGGATTCAGCTCATTTAATCTTCCCTGGGAAGTAGGCCCCCATCATCTACATTTATAAATAAGGAAACCAAGGGTGTGGGAGGTGATATGATCACCCAAGGTCCTCCAAGTTGTGAACCTGGGATTTGAATCTGGATCTGTTTGATGTCAAAACTCCTACAATTAATGGCACCCTTTGTTTATAACGTGTTTCCAACATCCCACCAACCGGGTTCTGAGGCAGCCAACGTGAATGACTCGTAACACATCCCACTTAAACATGAACTCAGAAAGATGAGATACCATACGTCAGAAGTGGGGGATCCTTCTGAAATACACATGCAACTGAGCAGATTTTGCTGTGAGCTTCCTAGCAGTCCTAGGAAATACAGCCAAATGGATGCTGGGGTAAAAAATTGAACTACATGCCTACCTTCTTGCCAGGACAAAGAGATATGTCATCTTGGACTTTACAGTGTGGTGTTTTAAGGTGTTATTCTCACACCATCTTCACAGTTGCCATTATCGGCAACTAGGACTCAATCCCACCATGGGTGAGGGAGCTGGGTATTTATTCTCCAACTCTCATGCCTCATTGACTAAGTGCTGCTCTCAGAAAAATTACCACCCTGATCCTTCCAACCTGCCCCTGGAAAGGCTGAGAGAAAGCCCCCAGGCATGTGCCGGAACATTAAATGCTCATATGGTAAAAACGGCACCAACAGTTTTTTTTTCTTTATTGATTTTAGAGAGAGGGGTAGGGAGAGGGAGAGAGAGATAGAAACATCGATGAGAGAGAACATTGATTGGCCGCCTCCTGCATGCCCCCCACTGGGGATCAGGCCCACAACCTGGGCATGTGCCCTGACTGGGAATCGAACTGGCGACCTCTTGGTGCATGGGAGGACACTCAACCACTGAGCCACACTGGCTGGGCTCACCAACAGTATCTTAAACTTTGGGATACACTGATGGGTTAAAAAGGCTGTGAGTCAGAGAGGTGAGGCTTCATATTTTGCTCCATCGTTTTCTCACTTCCATGAACTCAGGCAAGTTCTCTGACTTCACAGCTGTGCACCCAGATGCAGAGCGAGCACATAGGGTCCCATTAGGAACATGGGGCTCTTCCCGCCGAGCCCAGGCCAGGGCTGATGTGTTCAAGACCAATGATGTTCAGGCACCCATTGCTCCAAAGTCTTCCCTATGCCTCCCTCACCCAGTCTGGGCTCCTGCACTCTTAGGTCACTCACCACTCTTCACTGTGACTGTTGGTGGGCTCTGAGTCCTAAGAAACTAGGGGTCGAGGTAAAGGACCCAGCTCCAGCCATCAGCAGCTGTGGAACAAAAAGCTAAGGGTGACAGTACCCACAGCACAAGGACTTCCACAGCCCTCAGATACTTTCTCAAGAAGGAAGAATAAAGATGAGCTGACAGATTCTTTTCTATTCATCCAGATAACCCTGTCTTCTGTTCAAAGAAATCCAGAACTTAACGCAATAAGAGTTTATTTCTGTCTTAAACAGCTGGTGGTGCCTTTGGTCAGGTGACTGGGACCCAGGCTCTTTCCACCTTGTGGCTCTTCCCTCCTCTAAGTTCCAGATGTTCTATTGAACCAGAATGTCTATCTACTAAGTTCTGTCTGACCTTTTTAACCACTTCTTTCTACAAGTGACACAATCACTTCCACTCAGTCCATTGGTAAGAACTAGTCATATGATCCCACTTAGATGCAAAGGAGGCTGGGAAATGTAGTCTTTGGTTGAGCATCTGGTTGCTACCAACAACTCTGTAGCAGATTCTCAACCTGGGCACTACTGATACTTGGGACTGGATACTTCTCTGTCGTGAGGACTGTCCTGGGCATTGCAGGATGTTTAGCAACATCCCTGGCCTCTATTCACTAGATTTCTAGGGGAGCAAACCATACCCCGCAACCAGTTAAGAGCCATTGCTCTACAGTAAGGAAGGGGCGTGGGAAGCTTGGGTGGTCAGCAGGCCGTCTCCTCTCAGCTTCGCTAATACTCAGGGCACCTGCCCACTCACCCGCTCCCCAGACATCATGGAGCATCCTCACAATGTTTCCAAACACTGGGAACTTTCACATATGATTGGATGTCTGGCTTTTTTGAAAAATTGGAAGGTGTGGCTGGCATTGCCCCACATTTCTACAGGGCGGTGGTCAGCCAGAGCTGAGAGGTGGCTGCCCGTCGGGCGCCCAGCTCTGCTGTTTGCCACACTGTGGAGAGAGATGAGCAGGAGGGCCTCGAATGCCATTCCAAGAAGCTGGGAGTTGACCATGAAGATCCTGGGGAGCCATGGAAGGTTCTGGAGCTGGTACACGAGTGTCACTTTTGAAAGGTCATCTTGGCAGCCAGTTTCGAGGACAGCTTCAAGAAGAGGAACTAGAGGCTGGGAGAGTGGCAAGGAGACTGTTCAAATAGACCAGGCATGGAGACGGGGAGGGGGACAAGCCCCAAATGTGTGCCTGAGGGTCCCCGCTCCTGCTGTCGAGAAGGAGCCTAGAACAGCGCGTGATGGCTAGACCGTCCGCAGACCGCTGAGACTGCGGGCAGGAGGGAGTAGGACACCCATCCACCACCCACTAAACACCTCAGACGTGACTGGCGTTGCCACCGTGAGGGTGCGTTTCCACACATACCTCCATACCGTCCTGTGAAGTGAACATTAGCCCCATTTTACAGATGAGAAAGTTGCAGCTTGGCAGGGGGAGTGGCGGCTGCAAGTTGAACCCAGGTCTGCCAGACTCCCAGTCCATACACATCCCCCACCCCCACTTTGCCTCTGGGATGCTAATCTCTCCAAGGAAAACCTCCCTGACCCAACAGCCACAGACGCCCTTCCAGGGGGCGTCAGAGCCCCAGACCAGTTTATAATTATTCCTGGTGGCTTACCAGGACCTCCCACTGAGATCTAGCCAACTGGTGGGGGATGGGAATCGAATTCTCAGAAGAGGATTTGGGCTCCCAAGTTCCTGTGTGGCTTCCTACGACCTCCTTGTGATGATGCCCTGATCGCCGTGTCAGCGCCAGGCCCTTTTCTGGTTCCTCCGCCACCTTTGCCCAAACCTCAGAAGCTCGGGGTGGATGCACACACGTGCCCCCCAGGCAGCCGGGGGCAGGCCGGGCTGGGGTCCAGCGTGGCCAGCACAACGTCTCCTCCTGCCCCTTGGAATCGAGGCTGGGAATCATTGAGGTAATGGGAACAGTAACAGCGAGAATTTCTATGGGGTTCCCAAGTGCCAGGCACTGCTTCCAGTGCCCCACAGGGCACGTAGCTCATTTACCCTCCCAACCCTCTACAGGAAGGGGGGCGGTGGCAAACAGCAGAGCTGGACGCCCGACGGGCAGCCACCTCTCAGCTCCAGCTGACCACTGCCCTGCAGAAATGTGGGGCAATGCCAGCCACACCTTCCAATTTTTCAAAAAAGCCAGACATCCAATCACATGTGAAAGTTCCCAGTGTTTGGAAACACTGTGAGGACGCTCCGTGATGTCTGGGCAGCAGGTGAGTGGGCAGGTGCCCTGAGACCGGACGGCCTGCGACCACCCAGGCTTCCCACACCCCTTCCTTACTGCAGGGCGGGGCTGTTACTTCCCCCTTTCTACAGTTGAAGAAGCAGACGCGGCAGCAGAGTGACATTCAGTAACTTATGTGAAGTCACAGCACTGAGAGGGAGGCAGGACTCGAAGCCAAGGCGCGCGGCTCCAGGGAGCAGGGTTTAATCCTGCCTTTGTATCCTTTGGCGGTCTGTAGGGAGAGAAGCAGGAGTCAGGAATGTAACTCCACAAAGGTTCAAGGTGGCTGGGGTGAGGCATCAATGGCGAAGATTCTGTTATCTTGGGCCTGTGCCCTTATACTGGTGGGAACGCCTAGTGGCCTCCATCTGTCCATGCCAGGGCAGGCTGGCTCCAGGGTCTCCGGGGTCAGCCTGGGCTTGTACACGCTGGCTGAGGGCCCTGGAACCAGTCTCTTTCCCACTCAGGACACCTGGTTGGGGAACAATGGCAGCTGCAAGGCTGCACCCTGAGGCCAATTGGCTGGGTCAGGGTGAAAGGAGGGCCCAGGGGCAGGATCTGGAGGGGTTTGAGATGAAATCATCCACCTCTCACCTCCCAGAGCCCTGGGTCCGGACCGGAGCAGCAGCTGCCGCCTGTTCTCAGGGCAGGAGCAGGCGCTGTTTGGCACGCACCCTGGCGGCCTGACTCGGTGCTGGATGGGCCTTTGTCCTGAGCCCTCCACTCCTGAGGGCTGTCCTGGGCCACAGGCCTCCTTCCACAGGCCCCAGACAAAGCTCAGGCCAGAGGAGGAAGGCCGCCCAGAGAGAGTCAGACACCAAACTGAGGTCACACAGTAAAATGGGCAGAGGAGCCCAGCTCCCACCTCCAGCAAAAGCTTCTCACGGCCTCCAGGTCCAGCCAACTCAGGGCCAGCCATGCCTTGGGACTGTGGGTGCCAAAAAGGGAGGACTCACGGGGACCCGGTGCCTGCCTCACGCCGGCACTTCAGCCCCCTTCCCAACTGTCTTCCCTCCTCCTAACAACACGGGAGGTGGCACTGGCCGGTCTGGCCCCATTCCAGGGGAGTGGCTGGTGGTCGGGGAGGCCGTCTGAGGAGGGGACACCTGAATCGAGACCAGGTGGTGAGACGGTGGCCTGCACAGAGCTGGAGGGAAGGGTGTCCTCAGCAGGAATAAAGCATGTGCAGCTTAATATGTGTGAGGGACAGAAACAAGGCGACGTGTCTGGAGCCCGGGGAGTGGGCACCTCCGGTCGCTGGGGAAGCCACTGGAAGGTCAGTCACAGGGAGAGAAGTGATCAGGTTTGTGCTTTGGAAAGATCACTCTGGCTGCCATGCAGAGGCGGGACCTGTGCCCCAGGAGCAGATGCCAGGGGGCAGATGCCGGAGGCCTGTCTGTCGCCGGGGTGGAGGACCAGGTGCCTTGGACCAGCTCAGTGCCCTGGTGGCGGAAAAGCGCTGGACCCCAGGCACGCTGGGGAGTCGACGCCAGCAGGGCGTGCTGAGGGGCTGAATGTGGGGAGCGGAGGAAAGAGCAGAATCAGGGATGCCCTGAGCTTTTGGCCCGAGCACCTGGGTGTATGAAAGGCCCACTAACGGCTGTGGGGGAGCAAATTCGGGGAGAAACGAGCTGGTTGGGGTTGTGTTGGCTGGAGGCGCCCACTGGGCCGCGAGGGGGACGTGCTAGCTAGTGTTCGGGAGGGAAACGCCTCTGGGCTCGGGGGAGAGCCCAGGCCCGAGACAGGAAGATGAGGGTCAGGTGGTATTTGAGGCGTGGGGCAGGCGGAGGCGGGACGTGTCCAACGTCACAGAGCCAGTGGCCGGGATCTGAGCAGGTCTCAGACTCCGAAAGCCGTGGCGGCCCTTCCCGCCCAGCAGGGGCTCCCCTCTGGGAGCTGGGAACGAAGGGGCTGCGTCCGAGGTGTGGGGGCTTCATCCGAGGTGTGGGGGCTACAAGACTGGAGGGCAAGGAGGAGCCCTGAGAATGAATTTGGGAGCAATGTGGGCCATCGTGGACTGCCCACCCCTAACTACGGCCTGTCTGGCTGAAGGAGCCCTTGTCGAGCATGGAGTCCTGTCCCCAGCCCACTGTACAGATGGAGAAACTGAGGCCAGAGGAGGGCAGGGCTGCATCTAGGTCCTCCAGACCCCTCCACCAGCCTCTAAGGCGGGCTCCTGTGTGAAGCAACTCAATGGCTGAGTTGGAACAATCCACCAGTGACAATCTTAAGGGGGGGGTTGTCTTCAGGCCCTCAGAAGGAGCTGGGGCCTGGCGTCTTCCCTCCAGGTCTCCCCCCAAGGCAAGTTGTCCCACGCCTGCCTCTACCCCATGCAGCCCACCCTCCGCCTTCAGGACCCCGCTAGGTCCCCAGCAGGGCAGCCTTGAGTCTGACTCCGGTCGTGGCTCTGCCCTGTGGCCAGGATGGAGCCCCCCTGGCCCCTGCCCAGACCACCCAGCGCCAGGGCCTGGTGGAGCCCGGCAGGGCTGGCGGGCAGTGCTCCCAGGCTGGCCAGCCGCGGTCTGGCTCCGCCCGAGGGGCTGTGGCCTGGGAACCACTAGCTGTCTCCTCAGGGAAGCGGCTGGGATCTCCAGAACAAACAGAACAAACCGCAGTCTCCCCCCAGCCCCTCCACCAACCCCGCGCCCCACCCGAGGAGGGGAGCTGCCTCTGGCCTCCTCCACCGACACCCCCCACTGTCCAGTCGCCACCGTGAGGAAGGAGCAGAAGGGCCGCGATCACATGTGGATGGAGACGGCTGTGACTGGGCGCTCAGGTGATCCTAGGTGCCCCTCAGAGCCACTCAGGAGAAAGGCTTGACGAAGCTGGGGCGGGGGTCACCTCTCCTTCGCCCCAGGCAGAGAATAAAGCCCTGGAATCAGAGATCTGGGTTCAAATGTGAACTCTGCCACATCGTAGCTGAGCGGCCTTTGGGAAGTGACTTCACTTCTCTGTGCCTCAGTTTCCCCTTCTGAAAAATGGCCCCAGTGGCCCCTGCCTCCCAGAGCTGTGGTGAGATGACCTGGAGACCCCTGGATGGAAAGCGTCCTGCTTAGGTCACGGTGCCCAGTATGTCCTCAAGGGACATCAGTCCCTGACCCATCACTGGCTCAGTGGGAGCCAGAGCAACCCCGGGGGATTCCTGGGCCTGGCAGGGCAGGCGGGACGACCTCGCTGATTCAGACCAGCTGGGGGATGGGGAGCATCTGACTCCACTGAAAGCCGCAATTAGAGCCCAATTTAAAGAAACGCTGTGTTAGTTCTTCCCAGGGCAGATGTGATTATAGGCTCAGAGCTAAACTGTTACTAACAGGATGACATAGAGAGGCCCCTTCCAGGGCATGGCAGGATGGCCGGCCCTGCTCCCTCGCTGCACAGTTGGGGAAACCGAGGCCCCGAGCAGGAGGGGACGAGCTCCAGCGCACACTGCAGTTAGACGTGGCCAGGCCCGAGCCCTGCCTCCCGAGGGCCGCTTCAAGCTCTGTCCCCACCTCATGCTTTTCCCTGAAGGATTTATTACTGAATCCAGAAGCTAGAGGCACCTTGAAGGAGCCGACATTCCTTGAAAACGAAGGATCGGGGCTGACATGGCTGAAGCTGAGAGGAAGTGGGACCTGCCAGGATGGCCTCAGTGTGACACCGGCCGTGGAGCCAGGGCCTTGGGCCAGCTGGCCACTCCTGCCCAATCAACAGGGGCCTTGAAGTGATACTGATGATAGTATTAATCACAATTACGACTGCTCCCCCTCCGCAGCACTCACGGCGGGAGGGCATCAGCTCACGTTGTCACAGTAACCCTGTGAGGCAGTTGCCTGCGTCCCCCCCACTGGAGAAAAGGGGAAACAGGTTCTAAGTGGACAGTGCCTGCCCAAGGTCAAGCGGGAAGCCGGTGGCAGTGCTGGTACTGGAACAGGTGCTCCTGTTGGCACCAGACCAGCTGCTGAGATCCTTTGGCACAGGTCCAGAGCAGGGTCATCTCGGAGAGTGGTGACAGTGACGGGGGGAGTCAGCGAATGAGTGAGTGAACGAATGAGTGGAAAGTCTGTTCAGGGATTCTGCCCTGGGGGGGTATGGGAGGGCCACAGGCCTCTCCCCAGTTACCCCCTCCAGGGAGACCCCTGAGATTAATGGACTGCAGGAAAAGGCCCATCTTATCCCCCCAAACAAGGATCCCCAACTTTCTGGGCCTTGGGAATCCCTCTGGCTGTCTAAATGCCCCCCAAGAGCACTGAGAACGTGTCTTCAGCCTGCCTTCCCCGCCTTAGTCCCAACCAGCCTCTCAGTGTCAGACGCCTGAGGTCACTCTGCCCTAGTCACCACCCCACCTGCATCCTTGCCCAGGCAGAACTCGGAGTTGGCATTGGGGTCCGAGGTAGGTGTGGGGGGGGAAGAAGCTGGCCTCCTCTCTTCACCCCTCTGCAGCTCACTTTGGGGAGCCTCCGTGGGTGGGGAGAGGCAGGGCACACTCTGGTTGGTTCCAAGGAGCTTGGGAGGTAGGGTGCTGGAGCCCCCTGCTGGCCAGGTGCCCCCCTCACCACCGCAGGTTTTTCATTCATTGAACAAATATTTATGAAGCCTCTATTACGCATCAGACCATGAGTTAGGCCCTAGGGCTCAGCAGAGAACACACTCGGACCCTCCCTCCTGATGTCAATGGTTCCACTGAGGAGGTGACTGGTGTCTGTGTCTTGTGCCCATCCATGCTCCGGGGGACTGTCCCCATCCCCAGAAAACTGAAAGCTCCCTGTGGGCATGGCTGTGCCGCCCCCACCAGACTGAGGCCCCCTGGCTAGCAAACCTCCCCTCTCCCTCCAGAGCCTCCCTGGACTGCACTGCCAGATCAAATATAGGGTGCCCAGTTAAACCTGGATTTCAGATAAACAAGGGATAATTTTTAGTTTAAGTATGTCCCAAATATTACATGAGGTATACTTAAACTAAAAATTATTCCTTGTTTATCTGAAATTCAAACTTCACTGGGCTCCGTGTGTTTCTACTTGCTAAATCTGGTGACCCTACCCGGGAGCTCATTCCTTCTGCTGTCACCTGGCCTGACCAGCTGGCCCAGGTCGTGCCTGGACACGGCCCCTACCTGCTCATTCGTAGCTCCTGTTGGCCCCCGGAACCGCTGCCCCGCCCGCCCTGCCTGCAGCCCCGGCTCCGGGTGGACACCTGCCCCCAAGGGCGCACAGTCCAGCCTGTGGACGCCGGGAGTGCTGCCGGGCCCCCGGCGTGATGGACCTAGGGCAGGACACCCACAGCTGCAGAGAGGGACAGCATGCACCAGAGACTGAGAGGCAGGGACACAGAGATAAAGGGCCATAGAGAGCAGATTGAGATGGGGGAGAAAGCCAAGACAGAGGGAGACAGAGAGCTGAAGGAGCCCGCCTGGGTTTGCTGAGCGGCCTGGGGCCGAGGCTGGGCCCTAGGGTTCTAGGCCCTGGACAGGAAGGCCCTGGGAGGCAGCTTGGGGTCTCCTCACTGGCAGTCAGGGTGGGCATCCTCCCAAGCCCCTGCTGCTCTCCCTTTGCCCTGCCTCCCAGGGACAAACACAAGGACATTCAGGGCTTCCCAGAAGGGCCCATGGGCAGCCAGAGTGGCTTTTAAAATTAGCCTCGCTAACCAGATCTGGTTATTTCAGGAGGCTCCGTCCCTGACTGTCCCTTTGGTAGGGCGGGTGCAGGGAGGGACCTCCACATTCCAGGGTCCCTGGTTAAGCACCCCTGTGGCCTAAGGAGCAGAAACACCCAGGTCCCAGTCCCCTGGCACTGGGCGGGCCTGTGCCTGTGGCTGTCTCTTTGACAATGTGGCCCCAGGGTTAGCCATGGAGGTCCAGGGACAATCCCAGCTGCTGGGGGACAGGGGAGGACCCCTCCTATTGGGCATGGGTTCTATGTCAGGTACTTTAGAGGCCACGACAGCCTCTTCACAGCAATAGGTAAGCTTTGTCCCCATTTTACAGGTGAGGAAGCTGAGGCCTGGAGGGACAGCTCTAAGGCAAAGAGATGGGCATGCCAGGTTAGCCAAGCACCCAAGTCCCTCCGCGGGAGGCCTCTTGCCTCCTGCGTCTGGAAAAACCTCTGGCTGCCGTTTCCACCACCAGAGTTATTTCTAAGCAGAGTCCAGCACTTCCCGGAACCCGGTGCCCCCCGCCCAAGCCCTAATTCCAGCCTCGGGGCAGTGTCCTGGCTCGCCCTCCCCACCTCAGACCCAGGGTGAGCACGGAGCTGGCATGGGCACAAGAGAAACAGCCCTGGACACTTTGGTCCCAGAGGCCAGACTCGTCCTCAGCCTCCCCCAGCCCCACCTGGGAGCCCAGAGGAGGGGTGGGTGGGGTGGGCGCCCAGGCTGAACCCAGCCCAGAGGCCTGCAGACAGGGATTGGCACAACCTCGGGCAAAGGCATGTTCTGCTTGCCAAGGGGCCCCTGTGTCTGCCACCACAGATCCCAGAACTCCGGCTCGGCTGTAGGTCAAACCCATGGGGTGGGGCACATCGTAAAGGGCAACAAGTGGGGTGCCCGAGCTCTCTCATAAAAGGATCACCAATCCCCCCGCCCCCGGAAAACCAGGAAGCTGAGGCTCAGGGTAGCAACTGACCATCTCCCATCCCCAAGCCTCAGGTCAGACCTCTGCGCCCGGCTGGCACCAGGCACTCCGCCCTCCACGCTGAGCACTGGTCCTACATCCTCTGAGGTGGGCTATGGAAGCGGACCTCATTCGTGGCTCATCACCGCCCCCCGACACGCACTATTTATGGAGCCCACCATGGGCCAGGGCCCCACCAAGAACTTTACAAAGTATCACCTCACTGAATCCTCACATCAGGGCACCAAGGTCAGGACTATTAGCATTCCCACTGTACAGATGAGGAAACTGAGGCCCAGAGAGCCAAATTAACAGAGCTAGAAGGTGAGTGACCTCAAAGCCAAGCTCTTGACCTTGGTGCTGAACTGTCTGCTGACCCTTGGGGGTGGGAGAGGAGACAGGCCAGGGCCTGAGGCAGTTCCAAAGAGCCAGGACCTGGGAGCGGGTGTGAGTGTCAGAGAACAGGGGTGAGTCTGCAGGGGAGGGGTTAGGGTTAGGAGGGGACCCACTGAGCCCAGGGCAGCCTAGAGCCAAACTCAGGTGGATGGGATTGGAGTTTGGGTGTGAGTCACAGCCCTTGGGTGGCCCCAGACATCTGAGGGTCAGAGAGGGTCCCTGTCAGGAAAAGCAGGGCAGCCCCTGGGACACACTCAGCATCTCCTGGGGAAGGTGTGGGCTGGTGGCCAGGAGGGGTAGGAAGGCCAGGGCATGGCTGATCCCGCTGGAACCCAATTCTGTGCCTACCCCCAAGCCCAGTATCTTCCAGCTCACCTCACCCTGCTCTTCCTCCCACGCTCCTACCTCAGAGTCCCCTCTCCCCATCCACCCACTTCCCGGGCTGGACCCTCGAGGGCCCGCAGCCCCACATCCCCTCAGGCCTCTGTCCAGATGCTCAGGCCTCCGAACACTTCCAGGGTCCTTCTGGGCACCCTGTCCCTCCCCCCTCCCTGCCCTGGCACTGCCCTCTTGTCATGGCACTCCCTGTTTTAAGTCCTCCATGCCTCCCTGTTGCCCTCAGCATAAAGCCCTAGCCCCTTGTCTGGCATTCCAGCCCATGTGGCTCATCTCTCTCCATTTCCCTGTCCCCCTCAGCCACTGCCATGCCATCACTCAGAACTGTTTGCCACCGCCTGGCCGGTGTGGCTCAGTGGTTGAGTGTCAACCCATGCACCAAGAGGTCACCGGTTTGATTCCCAGTCAGGGCAATGCCCAGGTTGTGGGCCCAATCCCTAGTGGGGGGCATGCAGAAGGCAGCCTATCGATGTTCTCTCTCATCGATGTTACTATCTCTCCCTCTCTTCCTCTCTCTCTAAAATCAATGAAGAAAGAAAAAAAAAGAACTATTCGCCACCTTTCCAATTCCAAGCACTGTCTCGCCTCCCCAGGGGCTAAGCCTTTCCAGGATGCTCAGGCTGCACTGCTCGTCTTCCCGGTGCCTCCCTCTCCGAGGCTGGGCCCCTGCTCCGCACACCCGTCACTCATCACCCTTGATCGTCACTGCCCAGCTCTGTGAGCTCCTCCCAAGCGGCACCAACGCATCCCCAACTGTCCCAGTAAGCGATCCCTCGGCGCCTCCTGGTGGCCAATAGAGGAAATTCTTGGGCTTCGCTGAGCAAGGGGAGGGGAAGTGGATCATTACGGACCCACTGTGTGCCAGTCACAGAACCAACCCTGCGAGACCACTGTTGCTCCCATTTTACAAGTGGAAACTGCGGCTCAGAGAAGCTGCCCAGCTGGTAGCTGGTGCCGGGACTCAGACCTGGGTTGGCCTGATTTACAGCCACGCTGTCCCCCTGTGGAGAAGGGGGCGGGCTGGTGGTCACAGAGCCTGTGGTTTGGCCTTGGAGGTGCCCCTTGGGGACAGGCCTCCCCTCCACCTCGGTACCGGTGAGACATGTATAGGGTCGATGTGGGCAGGGTTCATGCGAAGCCAGGTCCGTCTCGGGGTACAATAGCGATAAATAGAATTTATTTTGTACAACTGTTACCGACATACACACGGCCACGGGGGCTTCCCTAACGGGTGTTGGGGCGGGAAGGCTGGCCTCTGGCGTGGCGCCTAAAAAGTGTGGACAGACACACAAGTGTGGACTCACAGCAGCGGTGCCTGGCTGCCCCCTCCGTGGGAATGGGGGTCACAGAGGCGAGACCTGTGACTCCAGGCCAGCTGAGACCCCTCGGCCTGTAGTGTGGAGAACAGGGAATGGCGGAGGTGAAACTGGGTGCTGGCTGGGGAGCCGGTCGGTTCCCCCCCCTCTCAGAAGGGCCACCTGTCTGTCACGTGGAGGCAGTGGACAGGGCATCCGAAGGTCTGTGGTAGGGCTTGAGGGTCCAGGAGGGGCAACGGGCATAGCCAGCTCCCTGTCCCTCAGCCCACCTGGGGCCCCAGGGACCCCAAGGAGCAGGGTAAGGTGATGGGAGGACAGTCCCCCATTCTGGGGCAGGAGCATGGAATCACAGTCTTCAGTGACCTCTGAAATGACTTTGTCCATTTGTAGCAGAGGTGCCCAGGGAGAGAGAGCCCAGAGACACACAGCAGAGCCCAAATTAGAAGCCAGGACTCAGGACTCCCAACCCAGGGCTCATTCCATCATATCTCACGTCCCGCTGCCTGTGGGCTCTGTATGCACTGAGAGATCTCAGTCCCCCCTCCCACCGTGCTCCCCTGAGTCTGGGGGGGCACCAAGGTGTGATGGAGGGCCCAGGTCGGGGCAAGCCAGGCATGGAGTCTTGCTGCAACTGTCCACTCCCTGCCCCAGCCTGGCCCCCAGCCTGGGGGTGGGTGGGGTGAGGAGGATGCCAGCAGCTTCCCTGCTCCCAGGTCTGGATGGCTCTGCCCTGCAGAGACAGCCCAGTTGGTGGGCCAAGGGGAGGGCTGGGGAGACAGGGGGCAACCCACAGGCTGGTGGTGGCCTTGGGGGCAGAGGTCCCGTCTGCCTGGATTTGACACAGCATCTTCACCTTGTGCTTCTTCGGCCTCATCTGCAGGGTAGAGGGAGATGGAGACCCACGGAGCAGGGACACAGCGCCCACCTTCGGAGTTCCAGGCTCTGGGTCTTTCCATCCCACAGGGAACCCCCAGACCCACCCCTCCCAGCAGTTCCCAAGTCCCTCTCAGGCTCCCATCAAATCCTCTCAGCAACTCATGGGCAGAAGTGAGGCAGCATTTATTAGCCCCATTGCACAGATAAGGAAACTGAGGCCCACAGAGGGGCCAATGACCTGCCAAGTAACTCATCTGAGTGGCAAGAGGATCTGAACTCAGACACAAAGCTCTCAGCCCAGAGAGGAGACAGAGGAACAGGAGTTGGCCCACTCGCCTGCCCACGCCCACCCTCTCCCCACCAAACACAAGCTGAGGGCTGGGTCTGACCTGCTCAGTCACCTTCCGAGGGGAGCCTGGCTAACAGCCCTGCACAGACAGAGAAAGGCGCGAGGCAAGGACAGGACAGATGGGGGTGGGGAGCAGAGGACACAGGAAGCAGAAGTCACTGGCTGTGCCCAGGCTGGACGAGCCCCACCCTCCTGGCCTAGGCGGACCTCTCGGGCCAGCCCCATCCCTGGCTCCCCTCCGCACAGCACGTACCAGCTGGGAACTGTGCTGCTCAGCCGCTTCCAGCTGGATCTTGATTTCTGGACATGCAGGGTCCCCCGACTTGCCGGCATCTGGATGGGGTGACCGCGAGGGGCCTGGGGAGGGGGGCAGGAGGGAGCCACCTCACTGGCCGCGGGGAGGCACCAGGGAGACGGACATGGATGGGTGGTCGGCACAGGTTGGTGCTCCCCAACCCTGCCAAGTCCCTCCCCCACGGAGCCCCACCCTAACTCCCTTCTCCCCATCATCCTCCAAGACCCTTCCAGAAGCTACCCAATCATCTTCGGCTGAATGATGACCCACCCACTGTCCCCTACATCACACACCACCACCTGGGGCACGAGAAGTGGTCTCCGCCCTCCGCGCCCAGCCTTGTCCCCCTGCTGCCCTAAGAATGGCCTGCTTGGCGCGGGGAAGCCGCTCCTGGCCTGGTACCTGGGGAGCTGCCCCCACTTGTGGTGCTGACGCTGTCCTCCAGCCACGTGCTATAGATGAAGGAGTCCCGCTTGTGGGGAGTCCCTGAGGACGAGATGCTCTCCTGGGGATGGAGGGAGGAGAGCAAGAAGGAGGTTAGCCCTCGGCCATGGCACTGGCTGGGCTCCCCTCCCCCTCTAAGCTACCTCGGCCCTACTTCAGTCCACAACCCCCACCCTTGCCTGTCTGCACAGGAAGACAGAGTGGGAACAGGACACACCACACCCTACCATTCATTCATTCAACAAACATTCACTGGGCCAAACCCTGAGAGACCCGATATCGGGCACGGTCCTTGCCCTCAGAGACCTCGACAGGCTCTGAAGAGACTATTGTAATTCTGGGCTCTAGGTCCCATCAGGCAGGGCCTGGGTCCGCACTGTTCCTTGCTGTACCTGAGACACCTGGAACAGGTATGTCGAATGAAGAGTGACAAAGGGGTGCTAAGGGCCAAGCCCAGGGGTCTGTGAGAGCATAAAGAGGGAGTCCCAACCTACCCTGGGACTAGGAAACCAGGAAGGCTTACAAAGGAGGTGGGGTGAGGCTGAGCCAAGAAGGATGAGTGGGACTCAGTCAGACAGAAGGGGAGGAGGAGCAGTGTTCCAGACGGAGAAAATGGCACGTGCAAAGGCCCAGAGGTGGAGTAAGCCTCGCACGTTTGGGGGACTGCAAAGGACTGCAGAATGCTGGAGTGGGAAGAGATGAGGCTGAGAACGGAGGAAAGGGGGGAGGGACTTCACAGGTCTCAGAGCTTGGGCTGTGTGTGGGGGGCACCGGGGAGCATGGAAGGTCCGAGTAGGGAAGGGTTAGTCTGCATTACTCCTTCGGGCTGTGTCCCCTGATCACATCTCAGCCACACTTTAGGTTCATGCTTCTACCCTAAGTGTCTCCAGGGACCAAAGAACCCCCATTCCGGTCTGTTGTGGCGCACCCCCCTCCCTGGCCTCTCACCAGGCCTGTGTCGTCCCCGTCCACACCCTCCGTCTCCTCCACCACACTGGCGAAGCTGCTGGCGCTGGACGAGGAGCGGGAGAAGTCCTTCAGCACTTCTGCTCTCTGGGCTGCCGTCTCCGCTCTGCCGCAGACAGCACCCATCAGCCAGCACCCACTCAGGGCCCCTCCTGGGCCAACACCCGGTCCTCAGCCCTCCCAGCCCAGGGAGGCCTGCCCACAGCCTGCCCAGCACCTCTGAGGTTGCTTTGTAGCTCGCTAGGCCTCTAAGCCGCCCTTTGCACTGTCCTTCCTAATACGTGGATCTGGTCATGTCCCTCCCCTGCTCTGAACCCCTGGGGGCTCCACGGCCCTGGATAAAGTCTAATTCCCTTGGCTCGTGCTCAATAAGAACTAGTAACACTACCATCTAGTGCACATTTGCTGTTCCACGTGCTTTTGCCTGAATTACCTCACTGCTATCACTATGAGACCCATCTCACAGATGAGGAGACACCAAGGCACAGAGAGGGTGGGCACACAGCCCAAAGTCACCCAGCCATAGGTGGGAGAACAGACAGGACCCAGGCCTTCCAAGTCCACGGTCTGCTCTCTCAGCCTCTCACAATTTTGTTCCATGCTCAGACTCGTGTCTCCTGCTGGGGGTCTTACTCCTTCCCTCAAATCCTCAAAACCAAATTCATCTTTCAAAAATCAGCCAAGGGCCTCCAATTCAGGGAGGCCCTCACTGATTCCTCCTCCCGTGGTAGGGAGACCCTCCCTGCTCTGGGTCCTGCTTGCCATCTCTCACCATCCATCGCCCTTTCCTGCTCTGTGTTCACCTGCCTGACTCTTCGTCCCGGGCTGAGTCCTCGTGATGGCCCCAGAGCCAGCTGAGAGGCGCTCAGCCCACAGGTGCTGCATGGAGGGGCAGCCTGCTTGCTGGCCTCCCTGCTTCCACTCCTGCCCCTGCCCCACCCACTTCACATGGGCCTGGGCCCTCACTCCCTCGGCTCCAAGGCACTACCCTTCTTCCATCCTTCAAGCATGCCTCAGGGCCTTTGCACTGGCTGTGCTTCTTACCTGGAACCCTCTGCCCTCTGAAGGGCTGACTCCTCACTCAGCTCTCAATTCAAACTTCACCCCTTTGTCAATGTCTTCCCTGAGCACCCATCTGACCCTCCCACCCAGGCATTCTTCATCGCATGCCCTGCTTTGTTTTCCTCTGACCATAACCATACGGAAATAGCTTATTAGGTTATGTGACATTGGGCTGTCACTCCATGTATTCCAGAGTTTGGTGGCGAGTGTGTCAAAGGACAACCTGAGAGAGTGCCCGGCCTCCCCGACGCCTGGTGTGGTGGTGTCAACACTCCCGCAGACCCAGGCCCAGGTGGGGGTGGAAAAAATGAGCCCACCACCGCAGTCCCGGCCCAGCGAGCCACAAGCCCCACCTGTTCTTGGTCGTTGGCATCTCTGGGGAGCTCTGAGTGGAGGAGTTCTCTGACTTGGGCTCCTGTGAGACATGCCCGCTGTCTGGGGTCTTCTGGCCAGCTGGAGGGCTCTCCCTGCGGGGCACACGGGGGCAGCGGGGGGACTCAGCACTGGGCCTGGCATCAGGGTAGAATGAGGCCCAGGTGGTGAGAGGAGGTCATAGGCACCTCCTGCCTCATACCCATACTCTGTATCCTCAGGGGGCAAACCCACAGCAGTCCTTGCGGCTAACTGGCCAGGCCTGGGCAGGTACCACAGAGAACCTACATAAGGCAGGACACCCCACACCCTCCTCTCCAGGGGAGCAGGTGGAACTCCTCTGTTATGGGTCAGAAAACTGGAGTCCAGAGATGGGAGGAAACCTGCCAGAGATGCACAGCTAGGACCTGCCAGAGCCCAGACTCGAAGCCAGGATTTGCAGGATTCTGGGTTCCTGTGGTCGTGAGGATGGTGCCAGCGCCATTTCTGAGCCTCAGGGCACCCGCCACCCTGCTTCACCCGCACTGCACTGCACCCGGCACCAGCCCCATGGTGTTGGCTGTGCTCTTATCCTCATTTTTCAGATTGGGACAGTGAGGCTCAGAGAGATAAGTGACTTTCCCAAGGTCACACAGCCCCATTGTGGTAAAGACGGGATTCACACCCAGGAACTATCCTTGGCTCCCAGGAGCTGCCCTGCTGCTAATACGGCATGCTGCCCACCCCTGCCGCACAGATGCACTCCCAAACCCCACAGGCCAGCTGAAAATCCTAGCTCTGCCCATCACTGGCTGTGAGAGCTGGGCAGCGCCTGAGCCTGCTGACCTACAGCATCCAATGTGCAAGGTGGGACCCAGGCAGCCGGCAGAACCGCTCAGTGGACGCAAGTGTTTCACATTAGGTCACGAGCTGGTGTGGTGCTGTCTCCAGTGGGGGACAGAGGGGCACAAGCATAGGCACTCCCTCCTGCCTGCTTTGCTTTGCCACTGAAAGGGGGTCAAGGAAGGGGTCAGAAGAGACACAGAGCCCTCCTAGCTGCCCCGGTCCACCCACCTTTTCTCCTGCACCTCCTGTATGTTCTCGATACCGATGGCGCTGCTGCGGCGTGAGCCAAACGGGCCTGACTTCTTCCTTGTGGGGCTCTTCCCAGGGACAATCAGTGACTGTGAGGAGAAGTCCCCAACTCAGTGCCTACCGGCCCTAGGAGCCTGGTGCCCCCCACACGCCACCCTGAGCCCTGCTGCTCCAGGCCCTGAAGCAGAGGCAATGAGCAAGAAAGAACAAGAGAAATGTCCATCCAGAGAAAGCCCCCCCAGTTTAGAGGGAAACAGGACCCCACACCTGAGATCACATAGCAGGGCTGGGCCAGAGCAGGCTGGCAGCCACTCTGGCTGGGATGGGAGAGGCCAATCCTCACAACGGCTGCCCCCTCTCCACCCCAGGGCTTCATGGGGCCTGCAGCCTAAGGTCAGTGGGGAGACAGAGGGCATAGCAACCCACACCCCTGCTCCATGCCAGCCTCAGAGTCTCCAAACTGGCTGGGGAGGCTCTGGGCCAGCAGTTGACAGACAGATACCCTCCCTCAGCTTGCACATACACAGAAGCATGCCCCCATCTTCTCTGGGGAATCAGGAAGGTGGGCCCCAGGGAGGCATGGAGGGCAGGAACTCCCAGGCCAACTCATGGTGGGGAGGGTGGGTCAGGTCAGAGGAGAGGGATGGAGCTTCATGCAGAACTGGCGATATTGGGGGACGTGCGGCTGGGCATAGGGTCGTTGGGTGTTAGATCCTGGCAGGGATTGGGCCAGGGTCCCAGGGGCCAGGGCAGGGCCAGAAGCTCCTGGCAGAGGGCACCGGCTCTGGCACAGGTACCAGGCCCCAAAGCAGGTGCTGAGTGCCACCAGAGCTGCCAGCACTCCGACCCACATGCCCTTGGGCCTGTCCCGGGGAGAGGGGGGCAACGTCCCCAATATGGCCTTCGTCCTGAGAGCGAGCAGAGAACAGCGCGTGCAGGCAGCCTCCAGAGCCGGCGGCCCCACGGGCGACAACCTCTTCCACGGTTCCTATGCCTATGGCACTGCCCCGGCGTCCGAATCTACTCGCACTTTTCCCAGGAATAAGCAATGACTGGCAAGCAGCAGAAGGAGGGGCAGAAAGAGACAGACAGACAGAGAGAGTGAGAGAGACAGGTGGCGGGAGAGGAGACACAGAGGTGAGACAGGGAAGGACAGAGAGACCAAGAAGGCGGTGGGGCAAGGGGTTGGGAGAAAGAAAGAAAAGGCCGGGGAAGGGAAGAAGAGAAGTGGGAAGAGAGACAGAGAGGACAGAGGAAGGAGAGATTGACAAATAGATGATTATACAGAAACCAGAGACAGGAACACATCAGAGGAGCCCACGAGAGGGGCACAGAGTGGAATTCAGACAGACACAGAGATGGCCCAGGGAGGAGACAGACAGAAATGGGAAGGCAGGGGGAGGCAAAAAGGGAGAAGCATGGGAGAGGATAGTGGAAGGGAGGAGGAAGAGAGGGAGTAAACAGATCGGTGTCAGAGGACAGAAGAAATACAAACATGCAAGAAGGAGGAGAGAGACCAAGGGGAGAAGAGAAGAGAGAGAAGGGGAAGGAAAAACAAAGGAAGAGGAGATAGTGGAAGAAAAAGGAAGCGACATGAAGAGAGGGGAGAGTTGTGCAAAAACAAAAACAGAAATGGGTCTGGTTACTGCCATGGTAGGTGCTGCTGGCCTGGCCCTGTCTCTGGGCCCTCTGCAGCCCCCCACAGGTGGCTGGGCCACTCCAGCGAGGAAGGGAATGGCTTATAAATCTGGGTTGTGGGGAGGGTGGGCTTTCTTATCCAATGACATTGGGCTTGGTGACTGCTGGACAGCAGAGGACCTGCCTTGCTCCCTGGCTAGGCCAGATCATGGGGCAGGATTAGGGTGGAAGGTCCCTCTCACTACAAGTGACACAGTCTCACAGCACTGAGCACAGGGCTTGGCATGCAGCAGACAGTCAATAAATGATCGATGGAGGGATGGATGAATGGATAAAAAGAAGGATGGATGGAGAGGGGGGAGCAGAGCAGTGAGTGCAATGCCAGGGGTGGCCACGAGGTGGCGGAAAGCAGACAGGCCCACAATTGAAAGCCTTACTCATCATGTGTGCCCAGCACCCCCAGCCATGAGTATCATTAGTAGCAGAATCCTATAGAGCCTGGCAGACATTAAGTAATCACACAGTAGGTACTCACTCAGGAGATGCTCACACAGAAGCCCAATTCCCGACACACAATAGGTAGCCACGGACACACAGGCCCTGGCACACAGGAGGTGCTCACATGGCAGCCCAGGGCCAGGCACACAGAAGTAGGTGCTCACAGAGTAAATGCTCACACAGCAGCTCACTTCCTGACACAGAGTGAGTATTCACTGATATCCAGGCTTAGCACACATTATGTGTTCATTCAGCAGTCCATTTTCTGACATACAGAAGGTTCTCACACAACAGCCCAGGGCTGGGCACACAGTAGGTGCTTACAGAGTTTATGCCCATACAGCAGCCCAGGACCTGACACACAGTAGGTGCTCACAGAAACTCAAGTAGGTGCCCACACAGCAGCCCAATTCCCAGCACAAGATAGACAGTAGCTGCTCAGTAAGGAATGTGATGAAGAGGCTGCCCCAGAACGGACCCGAAGTCACACCTGAGTAAGGGGCTGGGATGAGTGGAGGGCCGAAGGTCTGGGAAGGAGACCAAAGGCTCCCAGCACCAGAGTGTCATGGCCTGGGCATGTGACCCCCCCCATGGAGAACAACGGCTAGACCGAGTCTAGAGCCCAGGATGGACGACCCTCAGACAGCAAGACAACGGGGGCAGGGGAGAGCTGCAGGTCCCTGGGGAGGGCACTCACTATTCCAGCGGCCTTGGCCAGGTCAGGGTTGTTGGGTGCAAAGCTCCCGCTGTGGCTGGTGGACACGGTGTTGGGCTTCTTGTTGCTTAGTCCCATGGCATCCATGGACTGGCTGCGGCTCCGGATGACCCGCTGTGAAGGTGAGGGCGGGGGTGGAGGAGGCATAGGTTTCGTAAGCACCTGCCCCTCAAGGAAACCCAGGAATCCAGGCATCTGGTTCTTCCCTACCAATGCCACTCTGAGTGACCTCAGGAAGTCTTTTCCCATGAGGCCACACAAGAGTCAGGTTCACATGGTGCCAAGGGTAGTTTGGGCCTTGGCTCTGCCACCAACTTGCTGGGTGTCCTAAGGCAAGCCACTTACTCCTCTGAGCCTATGAGCCTCCTGTGTGGTAGTTGTGAGGACTGCAGACAATACTGGGTCATGGCCAAAAGCATGCACAGAGAGCCCTCCAGAAACCTCCGTCTATTCCTTTTAGGAAATCTTCTTAACGTTTCTTCTCCTCCTTCCCTTGCTTTTTTCAGCCAGTCCATACTGAATGCTTACTATGGGGCCAGGTACTTGACATTCGCTCCCTCATTCAATCTGCCCTATGAGGTAGGCACTACTACCATGCCCATTTCACTCATGCTGAAACCAAAGCAGAAGCAAGTCTGGGACTCATATGTCAAACCCAAATCCTTAACGGTGGGCTCTGACCTAATCCAGGTCCACTGTCCAGCACCCACATGATGCTGGGATCACTGGAGTCCTCCTTCAAAGAAGACACCCAGACCCATGCTCACTCCACCCAGCCCTGTCTCCAGCAGACAGAGGCAGGGCTCTCTTCTCAGGTCTCTTTCTCAAAGACGGTCTGTTTGCTTTAGTCCCAGCAAGCCTGGGAAGCTAGGCTAATCCCCTTAGGTGAACCCTCGTCTCCAACTTTGTGGCCTGCCTGGGATGAGGGTGGGGCCCAACCGGCCTGGCTGGGCGGGCACCTTGGAGGATGGGCAATCCTCCTCCTGTGAGTGGAGAAGACGATGGAAAAGAAGCCACTGCCTGGGGACCTGTGGCCTGAGGGAGTCCAGGTGCTATCTGAGGAGAAAAGGAACTCCTTCCTCTGCCTCTCACTTTGGACAACAGTTGCTGAGGTAAGTGGTTAGGATTTTGCATTTTGCTTTTTAACTTTTATTGTACCGATCTAACTGCTTTACAAATAATTCTCAACGATTGTATAAGCTGTCATTACCCTACCAGACAGATAAAGAAACTGAGGCTCAGAGAACGATCAAACTGGTAAGTGACAGCTGGGATTTGAACCCAGGGAATCTGTGCTCTTAACACTAAAATAACCCAGAAACAGCCAGGGTTATACTGCCAAGGCCCCTCGCATATGGCCATTCGGTTCACACCCCTCTCCAGGACCTCTTCTCCTCCTCTCTTCACCTGCTGACCTGGTACCCACCACCGTTGGCACCAGAGACACCTGTTGCCACCCAGAGAGCTCCAACGTTCAGCAGAACTCCCAGGCAGCCTCCGCCCTCATGTCTAGGCCCCGCCTCCAACCTTTAACCCCTCCCCAAATAGAGCCCCACCTTACACTCCCAACTGGAAGCTCTACCCTACAACAGAATATACCAAGTCTAAGCCCACCAGAAGCCTAAATCCACAGCAAGCCACGCCCCCAACTCCACCCCAAGGTGAGCCCGCCTCTAGCCCCACCCCACGCTTGTCCATAACCACACTGAACCACGCCCCCAACTCCACCCCAACGTGAGCCCGCCTCTAGCCCCACCCCACGCTTGTCCTTAACCTCACTGAACCACGCCCCCACCCAGCTCCAATGTGAGCCCGCCTCTAGCCCCACCCCCACGCTTGTCCTTAACCTCACCTCAAACCACGCCCCCACCCAACTCCACCCCAACGTGAGCCCGCCTCTAGCCCCACCCCCACGCTTGCCCATAACCCACCCCCGACTCCGCCCCAGCCAGGTGCCGGACCTGGCCTTTCACCTTGAAAGACTCGAAGAAGCCGCCGCCACCGCTGCCGTTCTCCATCTTGTCCTCGTCGCTGCCCAGACCCATCATGGACTGGCTGTGGATGTGTAGTTCTTCATAGAGCGTCTCTAGGAGGGCAGCCCGGGTCCGCTCCTGTGGGCCAGGCCGGCCGTCAGAAGAGACCCCAGTGATCAGCCCTTCGCCCCACAATTCGAATCCCGCCACCTTCTCTGAGTGAGTGGGGAGTGGGCCTGGGCCCCCCCTCCCCGCCCGCAAGCCTACCAGGCTTCCCTCAGGCCCCTCAAGATCCACCCCCACTATCCAGTCCCCACCCCCCCTCCCCTCCCCCACGGAGTTCTCGGTGCCAGCCTGCCCACCTCCGAGCCCCTCCCAGGCATTCCTCACACATCCCTAGAAATGCCTTGCGTCCTCTCCCTTGACCCTAGCCCTACTCATCCGTAAATCCGTGCTCCCCCTAGCAGCTCTCCTTAAGGCCAAGGTCTGAACATGGCTTTTCCCTCCCCAAGGGGCAGGACTAAAATTCTAGATTGGGGGAAGGGGCTCAGTCCCAACAGCCCAGCCTCACCTCCAGTTTGGCAAACTTCTCTGCCTTGTAGCAGGCATATTCAGCATTGATCAGTTTTGTCAGCAAAAATTCCTGGAACTCAGGCCCCTGGGAGTCCGCAGTGTGGAAGAGAGAAGAAAGGGTGGGGGGAGGTCAGGCAAACAGAGACAAGGGGCTGAGCCTGTGTGCTGGGCTGGAGTACCTGAGTCGCACCCTGCTGGAGCCCAGAAGTCACCCTCTTTGCTCCCAGGGCACCTCCTTGGGCCCAGCTCCCCAGCCCAGGTACCTGTGAGGGCCCCCTATGCCCTTCATGGCTGCTCACCCCTCAGGAGAGGAAACCCACAATGTAAAGGGCTGGGTTGGGGTCCCCTACTGCCTCATTCTGTGGGGGACTGAAGCCAAGGCTCTAAGTGTGGCTTCTGAGAGGTGAGAGAGACATGTGCCCCCTCTCCAAACATTTTAGAAGAAAGAAGACTGTCAAAAAGATAATAGAAATAAGGGAAGGCCACAGAGTCTGCTATGAAAAATGTAAAACAATGATATAGTTTGCTCTGTGACTTTGTAAAAAAAAAGGTCACAGTTTTTATCAAGATGAACAGAAAAGCCAGGCCGCAGGTGCAGTTAGGGGAGCTCAGCTGCCCAGGCACGTAGTGGGGCTTCAGGACCTAGTTTGGCAGAATGTGTGCCCCCCCCCAGTCCCCACCCATTTAGTCCTGCCCATGACAGGGGCTGGGGGTGGCCTCTCACCTTCCTGAACACTGCGGGGTCCGGGAGCGGTGGCCCAAAGAAGGGCACATCATCTCTGGCAGTGACAGAGACCTGGAAGGGAGGGCAGCTGTCCCTGTGGAGTCCCCACACCCACCAGAAACTCCTAATTCACCTCCCTATCCTGCCCCCTGCTGGGCACGGGGCCTGCTCCTTGGTGGGGGCTGTTCAGTGACTGCTGACTGAGTGAATAAACCCCAGGATTTCAGCTCCTCCATCCTTGGCCCTGAATTTGAGTGGTGGGAAGGGGTGCAGGATCTCGGGAGTTGTCGGGGATGATAAGGGGGAGGAGGCTAACTGGCCTCTTTGAGGGGGGAACTTTGGGAGCAGAGAGGGCAGGATGGGAATCCTCCATCATTGGAGCAAGAGGGGGACTTAGAGCCCTCACTCAGGACTGTCCCCCTATTTACAATTGGGAAAACTGAGGCTCAGAGAGGCCTCATCGTGAGTGAGGTGGTGCTGTGTCTGGGGCTGTGGCTGATGCCCTGGGAGGCTCTGAGATCACCCACCTTGTAGAGGGGGCAGTCGGGCCCCCCACCCTCAGCCTGCACCACCACATAGGCGTGTAGGAAGTTGGACGCAATCATGTCAGGTACAAAGGGTGTGTTCTCATCCTGGAAGACCACAGCGACGATGTCATTCCCGATGTGCCGCTTTCGCTGCAACTGAGCACAGGGCCACAGGCCTTCACAACCTGGCCAGAGATGGGCCATGGGCACCGGGGAGGGTGCCCGCAGGGTGCGGGAGAGCTCTGGGTAGGCAGAGGACACGTCTCAGGGTTTGCTTCTCCCTCCAAAAATGTGGTGAAAAACTTGTCTTAAAATTATTTTTGTTTTCTTGGAATCCTGTGACAGATAAGGAAACTGAGGCCAAGAAAGAAGTGACTTGCAAGACCCTACAGTGAGTTAGGGGACTTGAACCCAGGGCTCCTAGCCCCCAGGCCCCACCTCTCAGCCCTTCTCCTGTCTAAATGCCCCAAACATAGCCCCTCTTGAACAAGCAAGTTCCACCCAGTGTAAGTTCATATGGTTAAAATGAACAGAAAATCTTATTAAAAGAAAAGAAAATGACAGTAAAAGTCATTTTTCTCACATTACCGTTTTATCCCCCTGGGGCGGGGGTGGGGTGGGGTGGGGGCAGGGTGAGATAGACAGTCCTGCGGGAAGCCAGGGCAAGGTGACACATTTCTGAGTTCAGCTCCCAGAACACGCCCTACACCGGGCCTTTACAGAAGCTGTTCTCTCCACCTGGAACACTCCTCCCACTTCCTCCAGCTCCTTCGCAGCCTAAAAGGCACTTTATCTTGAAAGCTTTTGCTGACTCCCACCTCTGCCAAGTCTAAGCACCCCCACATGACCCCACAATGCCCTTCACTCCCTGCACAATTGCAGACTCGTGTGTGTTGCGCTCTCGCTGCAGGAGATGCTCTCCTAGCCTGTAGGTGCGCCCTCATGTACGCTCACTATGACCAGGTGCCATCATTACCCCAGACGTGGAAACGGAGGCTTTCACAACTTTGGAACAGCTTGTCTCCCCTGCCTCGACTAGAGCCCATAGGAGGGGGACTGGATCACTTCCCCCTCTATATCCCAGGGCCCACTGAGCCCGATGTGGTGGACACCGAACAGACAGGTAGTGGTGGACAGGTGGGAAGCAGGTGGGGGGTGGGTGCCCAGGCTACCTGCTGGGCGTCCCCTTCTGTGTAGGGCAGCTTGGTGGACACGTGAAACATGATCTCCTTGTTGCGGAAGTTGCAGTACACAGACTCGGTCCCCGTCTGCCCGTGGGTCACGTCCAGGCCTCCTCGGAACCTGCCCCAGGCCCCCCAGGCCATGGCTCAGTCTCCAGCCCTGGCCAGGCCTCCATGGGGCCAGGACAGGGGCTCCCTCCCTGCCCGGGGGGCCTGGATCAGATTGTATTGCTTACCCCACCCTAGTGCTCACCCCTTAAAGTCCTGCAGTTTGACCTTCTGGCCAAGAAATTCGAGGAACTCCACGAAGGCAGGGCTTTCCTCGTTGGTACTGAAGAGTTCCTCCTCGGAGGTCTGGGGACACACAGAGGGTAGCTGGAGCTCCTGAGCTGCCCCTTCCCCCAGCCCAGAGAAAGCTGAAAGGAGGACCTCTGGCAGCCCTGGGAAACTGAGTCCCTGTGGAGGTGCTTTCCCCAGCAAAGGTCTGAGGTCCCAGATACACAGCCAGGTGAGTGGGGGAGCAGGGAGGAGGAGGCGAACACACCTGCCCAAGCTTCTGATAAATGACTCCAAACTTGAAGTTATTGCTGATAACATGTTCATCAAAGGTGACGATGAGCCGGGAAGCCTGGGGGAGAGGACAGCGGGTGAAACAGACTATTTTTCTAATTGTCATCTATCACTCTTGCTATGTGCCCAGCACTGTGCCTGGCATGCTAGGTGCATCATCTCATTTAATCCTCAGAACAAGCCCGTGAGAGAGACATTCCTGCTGTGCCCATTTTACAGAGGAAGAAACCAAGGTTCAGGGCTAAGTAACTTGTCTAAGGTCAACAGCTTGCAAGGCAGAGTTGGGACTGGAACTCAGGTCTGTTAGCTTCCAAAACCCAAACTCGTTGCTCCTGAGTTTTGCCTATGAGCCCCCAGCCCTGCTCCATTCTATAACACCCAGCTCCCTCCTGGGCTCCTCTGTAAACCCACCTCATCATTCTAGAACAGGCCGAGTCCCACCAACTTGCCGTGGGACCGTGAGCCAGTTCTCCTCCTCACCTTGGGCCTCAGTTTCCTCTTCTGTAACTGAGAGATGGCATCTAATTTCTGAAGCCTTTCCCTTCAGGGACCTTTCCTGGACCACACCACCCCTCAGGGGCTGCATCTCGCTCTAGAATTCAGGCAGATCTATAAGGGCTTACATGTCTTTCAAGGCCCACCTCTTTCAGGAAGCCCCCCTGGCTTGTTGAGGACAGAAGTCCCTACCCTTTTCCCACATTGTCACAGTGCCCGGAAATGCAGCTGCTGACGGTGGGCCAGCACTGATGAAGGCGCCTGTGTTATTCTCTCTCACCAGGTCCCCTCTGGGGTCTGAAGGCAAGGCCAGTGAAGGCCCCTGGCTCAGGAGCACCGGTTGCCCTTGGGAAGGTCCCCACATTACTCTGAGAGCTTCCAGATGTAAGGCATGCCTCCAAGGCTGCCAGCACTAGGTTTAAATGCAGACCCGTATTATCTGTTGTGCGTCCCCGGGGAACACACAGAACCTTTCTGGGCCTCTGTTTCCTCTTGTGCAAAGTGCGGACTTTGCAGGGTTATTGTGAGGATTAAATGAGAAACTTAAGAAAAATACCCTGCACACAGCAGGCGCCCATAAATGCTCAGTGCCCCAGTGACCCACCCGCCCTCAGCGAGCAGCGCCCAGATCCAGCCATACCTTGGGGTAGAGCACAGGGTAGAATCGATCCACATTCACATCTTCACACACCAGCTGCAGGAGGAGATAAGGGGGTGCCTAAAGGTGGGGCCAGGAGGAGGCGGTGGGGCCTCTGGGCCTCCCAGGCCAAGGTCAGTGGAGGCCCAGCGCAGAAAGAAGAGGGAACCACCAGGGCTGAAGCAGGACTGTGGGCTACAGCTGCTCAGACAGGGTGCAGGGAACTGGGGTCCTCTGCCTCTGAAAGTGCTCTAAAACAGTGCCAAACACACAGGCAGGGGACAGGACCCCAGCGCCTGGACATTGTGGGAGGACGTTAGAGGCAGGACCTCAGAGTTGGGGCTGCAGCACACAGGATAGGACCCGGAGCTGAAGACGAGGGTGTGCTGAGGCCGAGCTGCAGCCCCCAAGCTGTGTGCCCACCTGGGGTGTCCAAAGGGAGCCCAGCATGAAGGAGCAGTAGCCTCACCTTTGCCATCTGGACCACATTAGGGAACTCGGTGAGGCAGGAGATGGGGATGACATCATGGTATGTCCGGCACTTGGTCCTGGGAGGACGAAGCCCACAGTGAAAGGCAAGGCAGCGGAGAAGGGAGCCCCTCCACACACAGTGAGACCGCTGGGACGACCAGTGGTGATGATGGGGCCAGGCCTGGCTCGGGCACTAACATGCTGTGCAACCTCAGGCAAATCCTTGGCCCTCTCTGGGCCTCAATGAGAAGACTGGGTAAAGTGAGATGAGTCCTCAGATTATAAGACCACAGGGTCCCTCACCCAACCCTCACCTGAGCAGCAGCCGCAGGTGCTCCTGGTCCCCGATGACATCATACTTGAGTGAGAAGACAAGGTGGCCCAGGGCAGTGTCCAGTGAGTAGTAATTGAAATGCTCCTGTGGGGGAAGGTGGGGGCCAAGGGAGTGGTGAGCCTGAGCTTGGGGTTTCTGGAAACCAGACCAGAAAGCCAACTCACTCCTAGATGGGGGTCCTTCACCCAGCAGCAAGTGTCACGGCTAATAGCAGACTCTGCACCAGATAGACCCACGTTCAAATCCCACTCTGCCTCTTGCCAGCTGGGTAGCCTGAGAAGGTCACCTCACCTCTCTGTGCCTCAGTCTCCTGGTCTATAGAATAGAAGGGAGCCTCCTACTGTGGGATGGTGAGAGGGACTGAAAGGGATCAAGTGCCTGGCACAGAGTAGGAGTTGAATGAATGTTTATAGAAACCCTGGCTCTCTGGGTTCCCACCAAAGTCAGGACCACATCTGTATCTCCATGTCTGTGGCCCAGCCCTGCCCTTCTCAGCACTGAGCACAGAGTAGGGGCTCAACCAAAGTATGTTGACTGACTGATTGCTCAACCTGTGGCCCCTGAAGCCAAGGCTGGTGAGAAACAGGAAGTGAAACACCTCATGAACACATTGGGCGGCTGACCAGGCAGGTTCCCACCCTCCTGCCTCACCGGGAGAAGAAGCTGCAGGGTGGGAAGAAATGGAAACAATATCCCGGAGGGCACAAGGTGAATTTGCTGCAGGGACGGTTCACCTAGAGAGGAGCCCAGGACTGGTATCTCCAGGGGGGGGAAGTCCCAAAGCCAAGGGCCAGGAGTGCTGGAAGACTGCACCCCAGCCTGGCCCTGGGCTCCCCCTGCCAGCCCCAGCCCTGGGAGTGGGGCTAGCTCCCCAGCCACACCCACCCCAGGAGTCATCCTGGAAGTGAGTCCTGTTTAAACATGAACACCTGTGCTCAGAGGGCAGGAGGAGAAAGAGGCAGGGACCAGGGAGCCACAGCTCAGGGATAGTCTGAGTGCACCTGGGGGAGAGTGTCCCCCTCAGTGCTGCCTGGGCACAGAGTGACAGAAAACCCCAAATGCTTGGCACCATCTGCAGGTACTTGGCAAGGAGGGCTGCGCCAAGTCCTCAGGGTGGGGAGTTTCCCCAGACCCCATGCCTAGGCCCAAGGAGCCCAAGGGGCACAGTGGGAGAGTGGGCTCAGGGTCCCAGGGAGTCAATGCCCAAAGTCACCCTGACCTCCTCCCTCTGCCAGAACAGGCCCCAGTGCTTCCCCAGTCACCCCCCTGGAGTCAGGACATGGTCCCCTCCTCCCTGTGTTGCTAACCTGACTCTGGTCATCATGCCCAACCTGTACCTCCTCAGATCCTTCTGGGCTCAAGGCACTTCTGTCACTTGTCACTCCCTAGCAAACTTTTCTGAGTGCCAACTATGTGCTAGGCCCACACAGTCCCCCGGATCCCACCACCTGCCAGACCCAGCTGTGAGCCTCTGGACAGCAGGCGCCAGGATGCAGGTCTCAGCTGGAGATGGACCTCCATGTCCTGTACTGGCTTTGTCCCCAGGCAATAGCTCCTGAACCCGAGCCTGCAGGTTTAGTCTTAGTCACAGTGGATGCCACCCCTGTCCCCCCCAAACTCAGCACCAACACCCTCCAGGGTCAGGCCACAGCTCAGACTAAGGTCACACAGCTCCCAACTCCCCAAGGAATCACCCCTCCTCCAACACACACATCCGTGCATGTGCACACACATGCCGAGCGACATGACCCCTCCCACAGCATGCCCTTTAAAAATATATCTGACATGTAACCGTATAAAGTTAAGGTGTACAACATGTTACTTTGACATCCATATATTGTAACATGATTGCTGTTGTGGCGGCATATAGCACATTACATCATTATAGTACAATATAGTTGTCTGTTCCCACAGCCTGTCTTGGAAGGTCAGCCAGAGCGAGGCCTAATTCTTAGCTCAGTAACTGTGTGACCTTGATTAAGTCGCTTTACCTCTCTGAACCTCAGTTTCCTTTTCTGAAAATCTAGGACAATCCTGATCTCCCAGAGTAATTAAGATGTCATAATAACAGCTAGCATTTATGAAGTACTCTGCCAGGCATGGTTTTCTTTGCTTTAATGTACTTTATTATCTCATTTCTACAGACGAGGAAATAGGCTCAGGAAGGGTAAATAACTTGCCCAAGGCCACACCATTAATAAATGGAAGAGCCAAGATTCCCACCCAGGCCTCGAGACCCTAGAGCCCATGCTGTGACCTGTTACCTCAGAGAAAACGGACATCGAGACAGCACCTGGTGTGGAACCAGGCACACACAGTCTCAGCATGGGACCTCCCCTCCAGCTCCCCCTAACTTGCCCAATAACTGTTGCCTGGAACACTGCTGGGTGACACTGACAAGTTGTGACCAGGCATCTCTGCTACTGACCACCACGCCACAAGACTGCCTTCTGCAACAGACATGTGTTGAATGAATGAGTGACTCCACCATGCCTGCTCCCTGACACTCGGGGCTCTGGGACTGTCACCCAGGCCCAGCCCCCAATACCAGCGGGCCACCCACCTTGCCGAGAAAGTGCTTCCGGTAGATGCGGGCTGTGGGGTTGCACTCCAGCTTCACCTTGGTCGTGGGAGACTGCAGAGGCTCTGTCTCCGGGATGCTGGTGATTTCGTGGTTGGTGCCTTCAATCCAGTAGCCCCCAAACTGGGGCAGCAGGATGAGGGGGAAGGGCCCTTCTCGCCCTAGGACCTGAAGGGGAACTCAGCTGAGATACACCCACACTACACCCTACCGGGGGTCTCAGGACAACTCCCCAACTCAGACCTAAGGGGTACTAGGGACAACCCTGAGCCTACATGGGTCCCAGACCACATGGAGCCCCAAGTCCCATTCTCAAAGGATGGGGTGGGGGCAGGTAGAGCTGGGAGCATGACTGTGGCAGAGGCTGAAATGTTTGGCTCAGAGGCTTTGGGTTCAAATGGGCTCTGAAGCCTTGGGCCTATAAACTGAGGCTCCAGCCCCCACTGTGGTTAGACTCCTGACAGGGAGGAGGACCAGGGCATCCCGACTCCCTGTGTGAGTGTCTTCCAGGCTTGGGGTGAGGATGGGCTCGGGGGGTCCAGCTGGTTACCTCGTGGACACTTGGGTAGGGAATGTAGTCCTCCTCCGTCTGCAAAACACAAGCAGGGCCAGGGCCCAGCTGGGAAGGGGTCCACACCCTTGACCTCCAGCCTCCCCAGACGCTCCTTGTTTGGCCAGCCTCCAGGCTGGGAGTGTGGATGGGGCCCGGTCCTCATCTCCCACCTCACAGGTACCCCACGAGGCTGGGGCTGAAGCAGGCTCCGCTCACTGAGGGTTGGCGGCCTCTCTGGGCCTCGTCCTCCTGGGGGGGAGGCTCACTGCCGCCCCAGAAAGGACCTCCAGACCAGTGCTTGTCAGTGCATCAGAACGGCCTGGGGGCTCATTAAACACAGATGGCTGCACGCCACCCTGAGTTTCTGATGCCCTCGGTCTGGGTGGGCCTGAGAATTTACATTCTCACAAGCTCCCAGGTGGTGTGATGGGGCTGGTGCGCGGACCACGCTTTGAAAACCCCTGCCCTGGACAAAGCGTCAGGCTTATGCCCATGAACCTCTTACAATCCTCACGCTGCAGCCCTGAGCCCACTCCCCCAGGCCCAGCTGCCATTCTCCTTGGATGGTTGGGGTCCCATCACCAACCACAGAACCTTATGCCTACTTGGAGGGGCTATGCCATTCCCACCAAGAACATTTTGAGTCTAAACAAGAGCCTCCTTGAATCTCCTTCAGTTCCCGGCGTCCTGTCAGTCTCCTCAGGGGAGGATGGTGGGGACAGCAGGGCACCCCTCCCCCACCCCACCCCTCAGCCTTCCAGGTGGGAGCTACAGGGAGCAGGAGAGCGTAAGCTTCCTGGGTCCTGGTCTGAGTCTTCCTACAACTGCTCGTCATCACTGGCTTCCAGGAAAACCGTTTACACAGCTGTCCTGTGAGGGATGGGGCTTCCTCTGCGTGGGGAAGCCGGGACAGGCGGGGTGAGTCTGCAGTGGTGAAGACAGGTGGGGAGGAGCTGGAATGAAGGCCCCAGGCCCATAGCAAGGGAGGGGTCCTCCGCATCTCAGAACTCCTAGAAGGCCGGAGCTGGTACCCAGCACCCAGCCCGCAGTGGGACTACATGAAAGGGGTGGGTTTTCCTGGGCTGGCTGCTTGGGTGGGCAGCTGTGGCAGGACTTATCAGACCCCACTCCTACCTGAAGGAGGGAGTCTGCCCCCTTTTTCCATCCCTGTCCAAGTCCCCAAGCCCTTTGGAGAGGCTGCTCAGGAAGCCCAAGGAAGGGGAGGGTGGTCGTGGTTCAGACCTACTTTGAGGGGTGGTGGGAAGGAGCATCGTTGTTCATCCATCCTGCTTCCCTGCAAAGAGAGGGCAACACCTCCTGTTACACCCCTCCCTCCCTTCGCACCCCTCCCATGCTGCTGCAGGGCCACCTCCCCTGGGCTCACAGCCCTTCCTGTGTAGAAGGGGAAGCCCACCGATGTGGGGTACTCCCAGAGCAGGGTGCTCGGTTACTCAGGCCTCTCTGCAGGGCTGGCTGTCCTGCTGGTAACCTGGGCTGTGGGAGGCCGGCAGCAGCGGGGAGGGGCTGGGGGCTCTGTGCAGGAATGCCTGCTGCTGGGAGTGGGGGCAGGGGTGGTGTGCACATGCCTGTGTGTAAGTGTGGGGAGCTGGGGAGGGAGGCTATTGCATCTACACAGATACGTGTTGTTGAGAGAGAGGGAGAGAGGGAGAGACCTGGAGAGGGAGAGGGAGAGAGGGGGAGAGAAAGGGAAAGAGAGAGGAGGAGGGGAGAGATGGAGACCGAAAGACCAAGTAAGAGAGGCAGAGCAGCAGAAAGGAGCAGGAGAGAGGGTTTGGAGGGCAAACTGACATCAAAAAAAGCTCCTGCGGATTTTTCAAGTCACCCAGCACCCCTGCCCACCTCCCAACACATACCCATGCAAAAAAACAGACAAGGGCTTGGAAGCCCAGGGCTGGGGAGTGGAGGGTGGACAGGGGGCAGGGGCTGCCTGGCTCGTCAACACCCCCTACCTGCAGCACAGCCTCTGGTTGCCCTGTGCCATGTCCCTCCTCCCATTTTACCTTGGGGTCCTGCAGAGTCTGTAATGTGTCTTTGGGAGTAGACTGAAGTGGGAACCCCAGCTCTGCTGGGGACCTACACAGCAATGGGAGGTGGGGAGACACAAGTGGCACCTGGGCCCCTACCCTGGGCACTACCAGTCCCCACCCTCTACGCTGGACAGAGGGCTCTGGACAACACACTGCACCATCTCCCTGCACGGTCCACCAAGGGCTCCTGGCCTGTCTTCAGAGGGGTGTAAGCTGGAGATACAGCAAGGGCCCCCACCCCTAGCCCAGCCCCATCTGTGGCTCCCAGGAACGGGCAACGGATCTAACCTCACCTGCATCTTTTCAATCATCTCAAATAGATCTGTGTTCTGCAACAGAGATGGGGAGAAAGCAGGTCAGTCCTCAGTGTGGACCAGCTGATCCTGCTGAGCCCCCGAGGAGTCCACACCAAACCCATCTGTCCTGGTCCCCCCAGCTCTGACCAACCACCTTGAACCTGGAGCCTGGACCCCTGCGGGGCAGCACACCCCACTCAGTCCTCTTCCCCAAAGGAGGAGGCTGGTGCCTCAGACAGAGGGATGTGACCCTTGGGGAAAGACACAGCTCCCCATGTCACTACAAGGTTGGCAGTGCCAGGATCAACCCATGCACCCCTCAGAAGAGCCCCAAGTCCCAGCCCCAAAGAGGAGCTTAGCTGGGACCCTCAGGAGGATCTGTGGTTCCACCCTCACCCTCAAGCAGTTTGGGCTGGGGGCTGTTGGGGGAGAGGATGCTGGGATTTCCCACTGGCCCAACACACATGTGCGAAGCGAGTCCACAGGCACCCCTCACCCCTCACAGACAGCCTCTCCTGAGGCCAGCCAGGGCACACACAGGGTTAATCGGGCATCTGCCAGCTGCCTTGGCAGCTTCAGTCTCTCCAGCGCCAACTCCCTGTGAGCCTTCCTGGAAGGCGGCATCCTTTATGGCTGGTGGGTCTGGGGGCTGGGCCTGGGAAGCCCCCAGAGTCTCCAGGATGGTGCCCCTCCTCCAACCCTTCCCGGCTCCTGCTGCCCAGTGGGGGCACCACCTGAGCTCACACACATGTGCTATGGGGTTGTGCACCAGGAAACACATACTTTCTCTCTCTCTTGCTCAAACACACACGCAAAGGCCTACACACCAATATTTAAACAGTCTCACTGTACCAAAGAAAGCAAACACACACAAACCCACAGGGTTGTGCACACCAATTCTTAGACTCAAAGCTATGTGCTAACCCGCAAATACCCGTGTTGGTGTCCTAAGTCACACAACAGTGCATCCACTCTCACACACACACAGGTCCATGTACAGGAACCACACACACACACATGCAAACCCACCCCACGCAGAGCTGCACACCAGTAACTGCACGTGAAGCTACACCAACACCACAAAAGCACTCTCACATCTGCGGGTGGAGACACAGTAACACGCACTCGCAGATACAGGCAGGCACGTTCATGGAAACTTAGCTACAGAGCCCCACTCCCACGTACTTTCCCCATCGGAGTCACACACCCTGTGGATCAGACATGAATGACTTGATCCCACAACATTAAATGAGTTTTGAGAAAAAGGAAAAGCATGCCCCAACTACAGAGTGGTTATTCACCAAGGGTGAGGGGCACAGGTTGATCCGCACACCCACTCGAGTACACACCGTCCATCTCTCACACACACACGCACACATACACACACACACACACACACACACACACACTCTGTTAAAAATCATTGGACACAAATACCCCATGTATACATTCTGAGGTTTGACCACAGGGGCAAAACTCACCCCATGAAATGCACCACAGGAGTCCACGGGAGACATTGACCCATGGTCACCTCTGGCCATACCCAACACTTCTGAGCTTGGATGATACAATTCCACAGGCAGTTACAGCAGAATCCACACATACACCTGCAGTGCAGGTAGACAAACATGCCTGTCAACTCAACACCCTGGACAACAGCAGCATCGGCATCTTCAGCCCACACAACTTCAGCCCAGCACAGTGAAAGGGCACATTGATGTCCCCCAGAGCACCCCACTCAGGGTGACATAACATGGCTAGGAACAATGCACTGGGAGTCACATAAATGCAGCCACATAAACACTGACACATGGTATTGTCACCCAGAGTGTACACAACACAGCAACAAGTGACACCCACAGTTACAGCCTCACGGGAGCAGCAGATGCCCTGACACATGGAAGGCTGTGAACCAAGTGGCCCAGAGCATCACGCAAAGTTACACTGTGACATTTAGACCATCCTAAAAGGGCCAGGGGATGAACAAAACGGTCCCAAAGCTAGTATACACACACACACACACACACACACACACACACACACACACAGCCACTGTAGCTCAGAGCCACAGTGCCACCACGGGCACTCTGTTTCGTGGGCAGTGGCAGAAGGAGCCCAAGACCAGGGACCCTAGGGCAGGGAGGGGTGTGCCCTGTGGCCGCCGTGGCAGAGTGTCAGTCCAGAAGCTAACACACCCTCCATGACGGAGCCTCGCACACGCGCCCTGACTGGGGCAGAGCCTGCCGGGCTCCGAGGAAGTCGGGCTGACCCGGCGGCTCCCGCAGAGCCCCTCGGCCAGGCCACCTCGCCCCGGTCCTCACCTGCCAGCCGGCCCCAGCGGGCAGCGAGCCCCTTCGGGGACGGCCGGGGGGCGCCAGGGACCGCAGCTGCGCCATCCCGAGCCCGGCCCGGCTCCAGCCTCTGCCCGGTGGCGCTTCAGCTGGTCCAACCGGCTCCGGCCCGCGCGCGCCCCGGCCCGGGCCCCGCAGCGCCCAGCTCCGCGCTCCGGCTCCGGCTCCCGGCGGCGCGCTGCCTGCGCTGGGCTCGCCGGGCGGCCGGGCCCGGAGGGGGCGGGGCGCCAGGTACAGGCGGCGCGGGACCGGGGCGGGGCTGCAGAGATCCGGGGCGGGGACACAGGAGACCCCGCCCTCTGGAGCGGCCCGACCCGCGGCCCCCGGACACTGCGCCTGCGCGCACTTGCCCGAGCGCTTGAAGATTTCAGCGCACTGGGTTCTCTGGCACACCCCCTGACTCTTCCTAGCGCGCCCCCACACCGCCTTCTCTATCTTCCCAACTTTGGGTACCCCGGCTCAGGGCCTCCGGGACGGGGTTCTTGGAACCGGCTGTGAAGCCAGGCAGGATAAGAGGGTTACTTTGGAGACAGAGGACTTTTCTTGAGCACCTACTTAACGTTGGACCCTTGGCAAATCTCATCCTCTCCTCATAACCCCGGAGATACGAGTATCATCCCCATTTTACAGAAGAGAAAACTGATTTCAAGAGGTGAAATATGCTCAAGATCACACAGCTAGGAAAGGCAGAACTAGGAATCCAGGGAAAGGCCTGGAGCTGCTCTTCCCTCCTTCCTCCTCTCCTGTCCCATAATGCCTGACAGTGGCTGGCCTGTTCTCTCCCTTCTCCAGGCCTCATGCCATACCTGGCTCTGACTACCCCCGCCTCCACCCTAATTGCCCCTGACCCTGAGGCAGACAACCACAGTGCCTGGGTAGGGGCTGCCAAGGCCCCACCAGGTGGAGCAGACCTCAGGACATATGGGTTCTAGCTGTGCCCTTGCTACAACTTGCTGAGTGAACTTGAGTGAGTCCCTGCCATTTCTGTTGCCATCAGTGTTCCCATCTGTAAAATATAAGGCATCTGCAGGCCCTTCCAGCTGACCCTGTATAGTGTCTGCCATTGTACAGTGGGGGCAGGGCTGGGGCCTCCGCACCCCCTTCCCAAACACATGCTGGGAAAGCAGCAATTGCTTCCTAAGCTGTGGCCAAGTCAACATCAGCTGCTTTGGACCCTGCAGGGGCAGGGCTGCCCACCAGCTTAGTGCCCAACCTCTCTTCATCCTGAAGGGACTGCTGGCAGCTGCCCACCACCCTCCATCTCCAGGGCCAAGGGCTCCTGGAAGGAAGGCACTGCGCCTTCCTTTCCCCCAGACCTGGCCCTGGGTCAGGTTGGAGCCCAGGGAGCTGGCGGGAACTCCAGAGATGTGTGTTCCAGACACAGGGTAGCTTTGTTTTTAATAATTAACAGCAGCAAATATTGATTTATGCAGGCACTTCCAGGCCTGAGCGCTTCCGGGCACCCAGCAAAAAGCAGCCAGAGAAACATCCATTCCCACAGTGGGAAGAGGCAGGACCTGCTCATATCACCGGAGATGCCTGTGTGCCAGACGGAGTGGAGGGGGTACACACATGTGCATGCAGCTATATGTGTATATGTGACTGAGACCAGATATGACTGTGTGCCTGGACATCGTGGGTATATATGTTTGTACATACGTTATCTGTACATGCTTGCATGTATACATGTGCAAGTTTCTGAATACATGTGCAGACATGTGATTGTGTCCATGTACATAAATGTGAGTAGGCTGTGTACGAACATCTGTGCAGATTTCTGAATCCCTGAGTGAAGGGACCCCCTATAAGGGGGCAGGGTAGGAGGGTCCTGGGTATCTCAAGTGTAGCTCCCCAATGAAGAGAGTCCCTTCTGTGTGTTCTGTCCTACCCTGGGAACATACAATGCTGATGACAGTTCAGCTTCTTGATTTCTACTTCCCAGTTACTTCCAAGGTCATCACTCAATTGCAAGCTGGCAAAGTGGGTAGAGAAGGAATTGTCACCTCTATTTTACAGATGAGGAAACTGAGGCCCAGAGAGGGGCAGAGATTTGCCCACTGACACAGGGAGGTTTCCTGCCCCTCAAACTGAATCCTCAACATTATAAATGTGTGCAGAGTTAGGGGTGTGGGGGAGCGGGGTGGACAATGCATCACAGGCCTGGTTCCCTCAGCGCCACCACCGGTTTGCGGGGGATCCAGACGAATCACTCAATCTCTCTGGACCCTGGTTTCCACCCCTGTCAAAGGAGAATGAACCACAGACTGTCGTGATTCTGGGGTAGGAGTGAGCTGTTGGGAGCCTGCTATCTGGGCTGTGCTGGCACAAATGGAGGTTTCTAGACAGACTGGCTGTAGGCCAGGAAACCCGAGGGGAGGCATCTCAGAACAAATCCAAGGCCAGCCTCAGGCCTTCTTGGGTCTGTTCCAACCCTCATTTTCCTGATGGGAAGACTGAGGGCCAGGGAGGAGAAGCTATGGTCCAAGGGCACACAGATGTTGGTGAGAACCCAGGCCTCCTCCCAGATGCTCACTCATGAACCCAGCTGCCATGGAATCACTCCTTCCTGCCAAGCCCCAGGATCTACATGGCTCATCTTGGGCTGTTGCCCAGGCACAGAGAGCAGGAGAGGGTCCTCCGATATATCCACAGGACCCCACTTGGGACCCCCTTGGTGGTGGTGGTCCCCTACAAGGACACCATTCCTTGGCCATCTATCCTCCCAGCCTAGAAGAACATGGCCCCTGTTCCAGGCCAGAGTGCTGGGAGAGGAGCTTGGCAGACCCTGCCTCTGCTATTTCCTGGCTGTGTGACCTTGGGAAACCATTTCACCTCTCTGAGCATCTGATTCCTCATCTGGAGAATGCCTACCACCCAAGGTTTAATGAAAGGACCAAGAGGAATGATGTCTGTGGACGTGCTTTAGAAACTGTAAAGTGTACGGCAAAAGCGAGGGCTTGTGATCCTTTGCATTAGAGAGGCCACGAGACCACGCACTCTGGTCAGACAACCTGAGTTCCAGTCTTGACCCCATAACAGCCGACCTGTGTGTCTTTGAACAAGTAGCTTAACCTCTCTGAGCCTTGATTTTCTCATCTGCAAAACTGGACTAATAATAGCAGCTAGCACATAGTACTTACAGTTTGAGGATGAAATGAAATACTCTGTGTAAAGCATTAAGTACCCATGTGGCCCACAGTAAATCTCAGTCAGTGCTAGCCATCATTACTGGTCTTTGACACTGCACAAGTGTAATTATTTCTCTCTACACTGGGCTGTGGCTCCTCGAGGGCAGGGTCTGCGTCTGGTTGATTTCTGGCTGCTTGGCACCCAGCACAAAGTCTGACACAAATCAGGTACTGGGTGAACATTTGATTTCGATGATAACAACAATAGCTTCATTTGTAGGGCTTTTACTCTGTGCCAGGTCTTGTGTATGGAATGCTTTATCAATACTTTTCCATTTAATCCTCACAATAGCCCTGTGAAGTGGGTACTGTCATTACACCCAATTTACAAATGAGGAAACTGATGTTGATGTTGACGATGAAGATAATGAAGAATAGTTGGGTCCTGGCCAGTGTGGCTCAGTGGGCTGGAGCGTCATCTTATACACTGAAGGGTCGTGGGTTTGATTCCTGGTCAGGGCACATACCCAGGTTGCGGGTTCAATTCCCAGTTGGGGCGTGTGTGGTAGGCAACCAATCAATGTTTCTCTCTCACATCGATGTTTCTCTCTCTTTCTCTCCCTTCCTCTCTAAAATCAATTTTTTAAAAAAAGAATACTTGGGACCAGTTTATTCCCAGCTATTCTGCCCCACCCTTAGCAGTGCTACAGACCCCTGTTCAACCTCTGAGGCTGTACCAGGCCCACCCAGGGGTGAGGACTGGTAGCTTGAACATTTTACCTTTGCCCAGTAGTCATTCTTAGGCATCTCTCAGCCCTGGGGTTCTCTGGACCAGGGGTGGGGGTGCACTTACCTTTGGGTAGAGTGAAGCAGTGTGTAGGGAGACCAAGTCCACTCGTGGCAGGTCTAGTGCCTGGGGGAAGCGCTGGTTCTGCCCATCACTCCTCCTGGAAGAGAAGAAGAGCCTGAGGTCAGGGAGAGCCTCAAGTTGGGAGATTTGTAAACTTTGGGAGGAAGAAGCAACCTCAGAGTTGGGGGACATGGGAGGAGACAGATTCCATGGAGGAGAGGGCACTGAGTTCCCCAGGAGGAGGAAAAGGAGGAGCTTCTTAGCAGGGCTGCTAAACAGGCTCTCCTTCCCCAGAGATCAGAGATGTGAACAGGGTCTCTCCCCAAGTTCTCCATTCGGCCTCCCTTACACATGCTCCAGCCAAGAGGATGTCCACAGCCCATTCTGAAGATGGGTAGACTGAGGCAGGGGGCAGTGAGGGGTGCTGTAGATGGCTGAGCCCTGGCCTCTGGATTAAGCAGGGTTCTCCAGGCTCTATGGACCCCTCCCTGAGCCTTCAGGGAGACAGCAGCCTTAGGGCTGAGAGGCCACCGGGCTAGGGCTAGCACTGACAACAACAGCACCTGACACTGGACCTACTGTATGCCAGGCCCTGCGCCGAGCCCTGCTCTCGGGCCCGAGGGCACAGACCGCTCAGCACACTGGTATTCCTGACAGATAAGGACCCAGACGCATGAGAGGTCACAGCAGAGCCAGCATCTGAGGCCTAACCAACTGCAAGCCCGGACTCTGTGCCTACGCCCATGCCCCTCCCCGAGGAAAGGAAACTGGTCTGGTGAGGGTGAAGTCAGCTCTGTCACCCTAGAAAGCCTGCTGAGGAGGCCACCTCCAGGGTCAGGGAGAGGAAGTGCCCAGTGGTTCTTGCAACCCAGGGAGCCCAGGGCTGGGGAGCAGGCCTGGCTTCCACTGGCTGCCTAGGGCCACCCTGACGTGGCTGTGTCCCCATCCAGGTCCCAGCAACCAAGAGGATGCGTCATGCAGGCCGCCAGGTGAGCCTCAGCAGCACACAGCTGCTTGAGTCAGGTGAAGCTGGGGCTGCCACACCCCAACAGGGGATGAGCCTATAGGACTGGCCCAGGAAGGAGATCCTAAGGAACTCTGAGCCCTCCTGTTGGCCCAGCTGCTCCAGTGGGAGAAGCGGCCCAGACAAACCGTCCACAGCCCTGCCGCAGATGCCTCTCCACCTCCCAGTGGTGCATCTTAAAAGGAAGGTCTTGACCCAGAAGGAGGGATATGGTGATGGTGGCATTTCCAGCCTGTGGCATCAGCGTGGGGGAGGTATTCCCAGGCACTTACCTGCTGTGTGACCATAAGTGGCACACTCCTCTCAGCCTCAGTTTCCAAAAAAAAACAATAGAGCCTGGGCAGCTACTAGTTATTCACTCAATAAATTCTTTGATATTCATTCACTCATGGTAAACTCTGGCTCCCCAAGTTAGGATCTCATTAAGTATGTGTTGAATAGTGAATGACTCAGTGAAGGTTGGCCATAGGGAGGTACTGAAGGTTTGTGAGCAAGGAAACAGCCTAAACATAGGTTCCTGTAGATGGCAAGATGTGCTGATGCGGGGAGAGACTGGAAACGAGCGACTAGAGAAAGGCCTATAGAAATGGTCCAGGCAGCCCTGGCTCAGTGGTTGAGCGTCGTCCTATGGACTGAGAGGTCCCAGTTCGATTCCCGGTCAGGGCACCTGCCCGGGTTGCGGGCTCGATCCCCAGTAGGGGGCGTGCAGGAGGCAGCCGATCGATGTTTCTCTCTCACACTGATGTTTCTATCTCTCTCTCCCTCTCACTCTAAAAAAAAAGAAATGGTCCAGATAAATTCCATCGTGGCTGCCATGGGGACTCCTTGTTGAGACCTACTGTGTGCTGTGACCGTGTCAAGCATATTTTACCCTCACTGCAGAGCTAGAAGGTTGGCATTATTTATCCCCCTTTTTACAGATGGGAGAAAATGAGGCTAAGAGAGGTGAAGCCACTTCCCCCAGCAAGTGGCTGACACAGCCAGAATTTAAAGCTCATGCCCTTGACTGGGCAGGGCCAGGGCCAGTGGGATGGAGAGCAGAGGGTGCCCAGAGCCAGGAAGTCCTGGAGTGGAAGCTCAGGTGCGGCTGGGCCCCTTGGTGGTAGGGACCACTATTTTGGGGTGGCCCTGGCTGCCCAGTGGAGGTTGCTGCCCATGATGGAGCTATGTGGGTGATGTCCTTCTGTCTGTCCCCCTGTCATGCCCCCAGGCCCACACAGTGGTCACTGCCGGTCAGCCTGGCCGCAGCTCCCTAATATGCTCCCCTTCCAGAACCTTCTCAGCTTCAGTCTCCCCATGCCCAGGTGCCCATCTCAGTCAGGACTGTCCATGTTGGCACAGAACTAGGGCCTCTGAAGACAAGGGGGCGCTGGCTTCATCCAGGACCCAGCCCCGAGGCCTCCTCAGCTCTCCAGCTCTTGGCTGGCCAGAGTCCTGCTCCTTACAAGAAATGCCCGGCTCTGCTCCCCTCCCCCTCCCCCAGGCAATTCCACCTAAAAGGTCATGCTGAGGCCCTAAAGGGCAGGGGAAGGGAAGGAACCCAGGGAACTGGAGCCTCTGGGCCCTGCCCACTCCCATCATCCCTGCAGAGGGATAGAAAGGCAGTAAGAGCAGAAGCCACAGCCGACCGGTGCCTTGCACGACCCTATTTCATCCTCATCGCTCCCCCAGGAGACGCGTACTACACACAGCTGGCTCACAAAGGTATCTAACTTGCCCAAGGTCACACAGTTCATGAGGCAGAGCAGGCGTCTGAGCCCAGAACTGTCCATCCAGAGCCCCAGATCTGAACGTCCCAGAGTGGGCAGCCAGCGCTGTGGACCGGCCGGCACACTGGAGAGGGAGAGTCACAGGACCGGCGGCAGCCAGCGCTGACCGAGCACCGGGCAGCTCAGCTCCATTCCGCGGCTCAGCTAATCCTCACCTGGCAGAGCAGGGACTGACACAGAGAGGCTGGGCAAGTTGTCCACGGTCACGCCGACAGTAAGTGTAGGTGAAATACGGAGGATGTGAACCCCTGGCCACCCAAGCCTAGATGCTGTGCCCCAACGCTCCACTAGACTGCCTCTTAGTAAACAGCAATTTCTCAATAAATAACTTTTTTTTTTTATTCCTCACCTGAGGATATTTTTCCACTTATTACCAGATAGAGTGGGAGGGAGGGAGGGAGAGAGACAGAGAGAAACATTGATGTGATAGAGCCACATCGATTGGTTGCCTCCCGCACGACCCGACCAGGGCCGGGGACGAACCACAACCGAGGTACGTGCCCTTGACCGGAATCGAACTCACGACTCATTGGTCCGCGGGCCGACGCTCCAATCGCTGAGCCAAACCGGCCAGGGCTCAGTAAATAACTTTTGAGGGAATGAATAAATTGAGCCTCTCGGCCCCCTTCCCACCCCTCGAGCCTCCTCCTCCTCTCAGCCTTCCTCACCTCTCATCATCTCTTCCCCACCTTTCTAGCCCCTCTCCCCCTCCCCTTCTGCCTCTGGCCTCCACAGACCTCCCCCAGCTTGGTCATTTTCCTCCCTCTCCATGAACTTGAACCTCCCTGTCTCTCCCCTCTCTTTCCCATCCCACCCTTGACTCCTCCTGGTCTCCACCATTCCATTCACATGAGGTCCCCCAAGCCTCTGCCCTCCCCACTTCCCTGACAACCTTCCTGATGCTACGGCCTGACCCAGCTTAAAATGCTTTGCCACATTCCCGCACCTGGAGCAGCTGGAAGGGCCTGGAGCGTGCCTCCCCGCCAGGACACGGTCCCGTATCGGCACAGCACTCTTCAGTGTACACAGCCATGTCTCATTTGATCACCACAGCAGCTCTGTGAGGTTGGACTATTAACCTTTTTCCAAATAAGAAAACTGAGGTTCAGAGAGGTTAAGTGACAAGCCCAAGGTCATACCAAGGAAAGGGACGTGCCAAGGTGTGACTCCAGCCCACAGTTCTTTTACTACACAGATCACAGCTGCTCTCAACCCAGTCCTGCTGCCTAGCCTTGGCCCCAGCGGCCTCCCCGTCGCAGGTCCTGGCTCTGCAGCCATTGCAAGCATCTTCCCCAGGTCCAGCATTAATCCTGCCCTGTTTGGCCTGGACACCTGCCTATAGATACAGGACACTTGGACAAGGAAAAAGGAGGTAGCCAGAGAGGAGGTGACTTGCTCAAGGTCACAGGGAAAGCTGGTGTCAACCTGGAGCCAGACACATTCCTGGGTCACCTTCAGGCCCTGCAGATACATGGCCACCAGCCAGCTGGCCCTATCTCCCTTCCCTCTCAGAGCACCCATCTCTCCCAGGGAAAGGGTGCAGCAGGGGTGGGGGGTGGGCCCAGTGGCCCAGCTCCCGAGTGGGATGGGCCAGGCCGGAAGCTGCTGACAGCTCCTGGGTTTCTTGGCAACTGTCACTGCACCTCCCCCTCCCTTATCTCCACATCGAGGTAACAATAATCATCTCACCGCTGTGAGTACAGCTCTTTGTACTTTGCAAAAGCCCTCTTTATCTGCTCACCCTGGGAGATTTATTGGAACTGGATCCAGAGATAAGGCAGCCGGCTAGAATCCCCAATTCCCAGAAGGGTAAACTGAGGCTCAGAGAGGTTAAACCATCACCTCAAAGTCACCCAGCAAGGCAGGGGCAGATTGGGGACTAGAACCTAGGCTTTCTATCAGTCCAGGGCTCCACATGCCACACTGGGGTGGGGGGCAGCTCAGGGAGGTCCCACACTCTGCAAAACTCAGGTCAGACCCAGACATGGTAAGGGAGATAGGTGAGACTGAGGACAGGTGACCAGATGTCTCCCAGGGCTGCTTCCTGCCTGTGAACTAGCTGGAGAGTTGGTGCGAAGGTGCTGTCTCTTCCTCTCATCTGCAAAACTGGAAATAATGTACCCAGCCCATGGGGTAAAGAGCGCTGTAGAAGCATTCGCTGCGATTATTATGAGCCACTCTCCTGGAGAACCCCACCCTCTAAGGGCACCGGAGGGGGGACTGGACTGTCCTGGGGGTAGGACTTGGCCCTTTGCCCATCCAGAAATCGCTGCTCTGGATGGAGGTCCCCAGGTGGGTCTGGCTGCGGCTGCCTCTCCCAGCCTCACCTCCACACGCATGCAGCCCCCTCTGTCCTGCCCTGTCGCCTTGTCCCAGGCTGGCTGGGCTGCAGGCAGTGCTCAAACAGGGCTCGCCGTTTCACACTGCTCAGCTTCTGCCGGGGCTCCCTTTTCCTCCTTTGCTGCCTGCTGACCTATTCATGCCTGAAAATTCTATTTAAACAGGTGAAACTGGTGGCCAGAGCAGGTGACATATGACCACTAAGGCAGGAAGCCTGTGATGGGGAGCAGGGGAGCTGGACAGGTGCTGGACAGCACACACGCGCTTTGGGAAACCAGATTTGGGTGGTTGGGGGCAGAGGAGGGGCTCAGCCAGCCAGTGAACACAGGGCTGAGAAGGATTTGGGGGGACTAGCCCAGGACAGAGGCCTGAGGGGTCCAGACCAGCCCAGCACTCGTCACCAGCTGGTTCTACCAACCTGGTGATTCGTGTAGGGGGAGGGGGAGGTGGGGAGACCTCAAAGTGAGGAGAGGGTGCAGAGGGCTACTCCTGGAGACCCTAACCCTGACAGCAGCTCCTGTGGTGGGGCTCGGAGCTCCGCGTCTCCCAGTCATGGCATCAGGTCTGAGTAAAGTCTAATCCGAAACCAGAGACTGGAGGCGGCCCTGGAACTGCCCCTCCCCGGGGGCCACAGAGGCCCATTGTCTCCAGAGCTTAACCATCGGGCACTGCCCCCCTGCTTGCCCCCGACCCTGCCAAGGTGCCAGGGAAGGTGGCCAGGGGCAGCCCAGTGAGTGAATTTTTGAAGCTAGGCCCAGGGAACCTGGCCCCCTCCTCCCAGGTCCCCTGGGAGGGATGGGCGGTGGGCCACAGACATGGCGGCCCCTGGCTCTGTCTTCCGGGCACCTTTGACCTCTGCCAGGACTGAAGGGGGAGCCAAGCACTGTGGTATCATGTAATCCTTACAACAACAACCGACTGAGAGCCGCTGTTTCCTTCACCCCACTTCAGAGATAAGGAAGTGGAGGCTCAGCCATCGAGGGGTAGAGCCGGCAGGGTCCCCCTGAGGGTGGAGGAGAGGGCTCAGGCTCCAGGCTGGGCACAGGGGTGAGCTGGAAGGTGGCACATGGGGCCCCCACCCTCACCCCGAGCTGGCTGTGCGCCGAGACACCCGGATCCCGGAGCTGGGCCAGGCAGCGGCCTCCTGAGCAAACAACAGGTTGGCAGACCTGAGAGGAGGTCATGGGACTGGCCCCCACCCGGGACACAGCACCTGGGGACCGGGCCTCCCGGCCACCTTCTCCCTGCCCAGGTGGCCTGAGCCCTGCTGTGGCAGGGGACGGGGGAGGAGTGACACTGAGGTGACCTAGCCATGGGGCCTCTGCTCGGACCACATCTCCACTCAGCCTGGCACTCTACAGTTCACACACTGCCTTCACTCCAGACCCTCTCAGCAGCCCCCAAGGAGCCTGTCAGGTAACGTTATCTCCATTCCACACGGAAGAAAACAGAAGCTGGGTGACTTGCCCGAGGTACCACACCCAAAGCTCAAACCCAGCTGCCCTACCCCTTGTCCCATCAACGCAGGACAACTCCCAGCGATGGGCCTGGGACACGCTGCCCACGCCAGTGCCCATGCCAAAGGACCTTCCCAGCATTCGCTGGCTGGGGCCAGACGCTGGGCCCCACCTCCCTCATTAACCTATTGTCCTTCCCCCACCTCCACAGCCAGTGGTCTCCCTCCTCTGAACTCCATGCATTCCTTCACTCACTCCATCACCCACCCACTCCCCCATGTGCCCTTCATTCCTACGCTCAGTCACGCATTCAGGACACAGGCCCTGACGCCTGCTCTGGGCCGGACAATGGGGCTGGGTGTTGGCCTTGCAGTCGGGTGAGCCAGGCCTCCCCCACTTCAAAGCAAAGCCCCAGTGGCACCAGCCCAAACTTCTCCAGCTCTTCTTGGGCCTCACTGCTCAGACACTGAACCCTCCAATGCTGAGGCCTCGTTTAATCCATCCCTCTCCCTCCCGAGCCAGTGGGTTTGCCACCTCATGGGCCTCAGGCCAGGCTGGTGAGCAGCAGTTCCTGCCAGGCCGAGGTGAAACTCCCGTGGAGAGGGACAAGGTCACCAACTCCTAACCAAAGACGACAAGGAAAAGCCCTGCTCTGTCTCAAAATCGCTGTGTTCAAGATTCAGTCACCATAACCTCTTCAAACAGTTCCCACTGGAAACTGGGACTTAAACTAGATGACGCTGGGGTCTGGCTTAGACATTCTGCAGGAGGGTGAATGGGAGGATGAGAAACTGGGAGCTGAGTCCCCCAAAGACTGGTTGAAACTGGAACCCTAGAGGGCTGTGGAGGGGGCCTCAGGCTCCTCCAAGCTGCTTCTCTTCTCTGAGCCTCGGCTGCCTCATCTGCAAAATGGCACAGTAACACCTACTTTGCAGGGTTGTTGTGTAAAACAAATTAGATATTAGATGTACACTCTGTCTAGCCTAGAGCCGAGTACAGTCATGTGCTACACAATGACGTTTCGGCCCCTGACGGGGCCCCATAACATTATGACGGAGCTGAGCCGTTCCTATCGCCTAGTGACCGCAGCCGTCTCCACGGTGTTGCACAACACATTGCTCACATATTTGTGGTGATGCTGGTGTCAACAAACCTACTGCCCTGCCAGTCGCATAAAAGGATAGCACATACAATTATGTACAGTGCATAGGCATGGATAATGGTAATACACAACTATGGCGCTGCGTTATGTATTTATTATCCTGTACTTTTCATCATTGTTTTCAGTGTCCTCTTCCTAGTTACATAAAAGAAAGTTTGCTGTAAAACAGAGTGCTGTTATGCTAGCAACAGCTTCACACACCTTGTGTTTACCACGTCTCTCTTTTTTTTTTTTAATCCTCACCCGAGGACATTCTTTTTCAAATGTCTTCAGATAGAGTGGGAGGGGGAGAGAGAGAGAGAGAGAAACATCGACGTAAGAGAGACACATCCATTGGCTGCCTCCCACATGACCCAGACCAGGGCCGGGGACAAACCACAACCGAGGTACGTGCCCTTGACTGGAATCGAACCCGTGACTCTTTGGTCCGCGGGTCGACGCTCTAACCGCTGAGCCAAACCAGCCAGGGCGCCACGTCTCTTGATTTGTGTCATTTTTTCTTGTGCTTGATTTAATCTCATGTTGTTTTTAAAATGTAGTGCAGCCTAAGAGTACAGCGTTTATGAAGTCTGCAGTGGTGTCTAGGAATGTGCTAGGTCTTCACTCCCTCACTGACTCCCCAGAGCAGCTTCCAGTCCTGAAAGCTCCATTCATGGTCAGTGTCTGCACAAGGGTCATTGTTTATCTTTTATACTGTATTTTTCCGGTACCTTTTCTATGTTTAGATATAGTTAGATACACAAATACTTACCATTGTGTTACAAATGCCTACAATGTTCGGTACAGTAACATGCTGTACAGGTGTGTAGCCCAGGAACCACAGGCTAGACCATAGGGCCTGGGTGTGGAGCAGGCTGTTACCATCAAGGTCTGTGAAAGTGCACTCCATGTTTGCACAATGCCGAAATCACCTAAACGATGCATTTCTCAGAACGTATCCCTGTTGTTCAGTGGCACATGACAGTATACAGTAGGTGTTCAATAAATTATAGGCTCCTGCCTGGAGTGGTATAACATCAGCGGTGTGGCTCTGGAGCCAGACTGCCTAAGCTGGTATCCTAGCTCTGCTATCTAACAGCTGTGTGACCTTGGACAAGTTACTTAATATCTCTGAGCCTCAGTTTCCTCATCAATAAAGTGGGATAGCAGTGCCTGCCTCCAAGGGTTGTCATGAGGACTAAATGAGTTAATATGTATAAAGTATGCAAACATTAAGCATGAGCATTTCCTGGCCTTCCCTTCTCTCTTCCTTTCTTCTTTCCTTCTCTGCAGGCTGCTAAGGAGTGAGGCCGGACTCCCAGGTCAAAGTTGTGAGAAGGCAGACTAGAGTACACCACCAGGATCAGTGTGACAGAGCTGCCCAAGAATAAAATCACCAGCCGTGTCAGGTACTGAGTTCCCTGTCATGCAAAGGCAGACAGAGCCTCTCAGGGACGTAGTGGGGGAGATACCAAGGTGTAGGAACAGAAGGAGTAAAGGAAGCATGGGCTTGACTAGATGACCGCCCAGGAGCCTCCCACATCTGGAATCTATGCCTCTCGATGACTCTGGGGTCCCTGTGGTTGAGGACCAAGGCAGTGACTAATTCCCACTATTCTGAGGAAAAAGACTTTCCCGCGTTGGCTGGGGCACATAGATTGCTACCACTTCTCTGCAGGGTTGTTTGGCCACCCCTGTTAAAGATGAAAATGTGCATTGGCCCAGCAACTCCACTCTTAGACATTGATCCTCCAGAAATACTTACACAGATGCACAAAAATATACGCACAAAGAACATTCATTGCAGCAGGGTATGCAATAGTCAAATCTGGACGCCACCCCCAACGTTCATTCAAAGGAGGCTGGTTAAATACATCAAGGTACATGCAAACCAGGAAATACCATGCCGTGATGACAAAGAAGGTCTCTAGTTCCGACAGCAAAAGGGGTCGAGACATAATGGTTAAGTGAGAAAAGCACGTGGTACAACAAAAATCTCACAAACATTTAAAATTGCTTGTAAGAGTTCTCATGGCTTACCCCTAGGACACAGGACCACGAGGAACGTGTACCTCCTACAGGACATATTTTTCTGCATTGTTTGAATTTTTACAATGAGCACTTCTTATTTTTGTAATCAGAAAAAATAAAAGATTTCTTAAAAGTGAACACTTCCTATGAGTCAGCTCTCTGAATACCTGACCCTTTTACCTTTTTCAATCATCTTGGGAAGGAGATATTCTTCCCTCTCTATTCCAAGGAGGAGACGCTGACACTGAGGGAGGCTAAACAATGGGGCCAAAGTCCCAGCCCAGGGTGTCAGAGCTGGGCTGTGACCCCAGTCTGGCTGGCCCTGAAGCTCACACTCTTTCCCCTACATCAGGCATTCGGCGACCTGCTCTGAGGGTCAGGGAAGAGAGAAGGCAAGAGAGAAGCAGCCTGGTCGCTGGGCACAGGGCTGTGCCCTGGGACCTCAGCTGTCACATCCTGGGAGCCAGGCCAGCTGAGGTTAGCATGAGCCATGAGCGGGCCAGTGCTGTCTGCCTCATTTGCAAATGCAAATGCAGGCTCTGCTCCCGGCGTGGGCTCCATGCCCTGAGCTGCTCCAGGCTGGTAGGCTGGCAGGTGCCCAGCCCCACCCCTGGCACTCCCCACCAAGGCCACAGGGTCACTAGGCAGGTGGGCACGGGCTGGGACTCTAAATAACTTTCCATGTTGATCAACCTGTTCCTGGGACAATCTGGCATTGAAGGTCACTTGCCACCTTCTCAGTGAGAGCCTGGAAAGATGACGTGCGCAGTTGAAGGTGCCTGAGTCCAGACGGGCTAGTGAACAGATTTAGAAGTCAGGTGGACCTGAGTTCAAATTCAGACTCTAGCTGTGTGGACTGAAGCAAGTCACTTCACCTCTCTGAGCCTCTGTTGCTCACTGTAAAATGGTGGTGATGATTCTTCTCTGCAGAGTTGCTGGGGGAATTCAATGAGATAACGCATGTGAAAGTACTCCCTGATCCCGGCCGGTGTGGCTCAGTGGATTGAGAGTCGTCCCATGGACAGAGAGGTCCCGGTTCGATTCCCGGTCAGGGCACATGCCCAGGTTGCGGGCTCGATCCCCAGCGGGGGGCATGCAGGAGGCAGCCAATTGATGTTCTCTCTCACATCCATATTTCTATCTCTCCCTCCCTTCCTCTCTCTCTAAAAAATCAATGAAACCCTATTTTTGAAAACGTACTGCCTGAGCGAGCAGCTGCCTTCCACACGCGGGGCAGCGTTATGATCCCGCCCGTGTGCCCAGGAGGCACGTGCGCCTCTGCGCAAACTGAGTGGACAGAGGTCGGCCAGGGTGGAGCAGGGCCCTGCCCGCAGACCCAGCAGGCAGGCGGGCGAGCGTCTGACACGTTTGCTGGCAGCCAGCACGGGGTTTCTGCAGCTCTGCCTGGTGGTGAGAGAGGGTGTGTGACTCCGTGGGGGAGGATGTAGATGGAAGGCCTGGCAGGAACGTAAAATGTGGGTGGGAGAGAAAGCGCTCGTGTCTGGGGCATGCGTGGGTTTGTGCATGAGCATCTTATCTATCACGTCATCTACCTGCCGAAAAGCCCCAGTGGCTTCCCACTGCGCACAGGAGGGAGACTCGCCGCCTCACGTGGACCACGAGGCCCTGCGTGTCCGTCCTACCACCTGGCCCCTCTACCTGCCACACGCTCCCTGGTCTCCCCGTCACACCGCATGCGCTACTCCCTGCCACACGCTCCCTGGCCTCCCCGTCACACCACACGTGCTACTCCCTGTCACACGCTCCCTGGTCTCCCTGCCACACCGCATGTGCTACTCCCTGTCACACGCTCCCTGGCCTCCCCATCACACCACACGTGCTACTCCCTGTCACACGCTCCCTGGCCTCCCCATCACACCACACGTGCTACTCCCTGCCACACGCTCCCTGGCCTCCCCGTCACACCACACGTGCTACTCCCTGCCACACGCTCCCTGGTCTCCCCATCACACCGCATGTGCTACTCTCTGTCACACGCTCCCTGGCCTCCCCGTCACACCGCATGTGCTACTCCCTGTCACAGGCTCCCTGGTCTCCCCATCACACCACATGTGCTACTCCCTGCCACACGCTCCCTGGCCTCCCCGTCACACCGCACGTGCTACTCCCTGCCACACGCTCCCTGGCCTCCCCGTCACACCGCATGTGCTACTCCCTGTCACACGCTCCCTGGTCTCCCCGTCACACCACACATGCTACTCCCTGCCACACGCTCCCTGGCCTCCCCATCACACCACACGTGCTACTCCCTGTCACACGTTCCCTGGCCTCCCCGTCACACCACACGTGCTACTCCCTGTCACACGTTCCCTGGCCTCCCCGTCACACCGCATGTGCTACTCCCTGTCACACGCTCCCTGGTCTCCCTGCCACAATGCCCGTGCTCCACTCTCAGCCAGTCTTTCTGGAGCCCCCTCCCCAGATTGGGCCAGACCGCCCCACCCTGACCGCGTTCCCAAAGCCTGTGTTGGGCCATCGCAGATTTGTCAGCTTGGGTTTGTGCGTGTCCTGGTGCGGGACCATTAGATCACTGAAAGGCTCTCCCACTAGAAAGGGAGCTTCCTCGGGCAGGACCAGGTCTCAGGGGGCCTGGCACACACCAATGCCGTCCTGGTCTGCTGTGCGTGTACATAACTCCATGTTTGTGACGAAGCTGTCCGGTCGACAGTCAAGTCTGTGAGTGTGAGTAGGGAAAGTGCGTGTGTGTGTGAGAGAGAGGGAATGTATAAGGGGTCGTCTCAAGAACTTCTGGTGCCGTGGAAGGGCCAGGTCTGGGAAAGGCTGATACATTCTGTGGCTGATGCCCGGTGGCTGGGGTCACAGGAAAGCAGGCAGGAGTTCCCTCGCCCCTCCCCCAAGCCCTTCTGAAAATAGTCAGGCCCAGGGTCTCTGTGCCAGACCCAGAATGCCTCTGGGAGGTGGGGTCAGCCAGGCGGGTGCCAGGCTGCCCCCTGCCTATGCCCTGAAGTGGGCTCCACCCCCAGCAGCTCAGAGGCCCACCTTCTACCTGCGCATCCCCCTCACCCGAGGCTGACCCAAGCCTGGTCGTGCACGCCTGACCGCCACGCCGCCACCCCCGACCTGTCTCCTGAGCAGCAATTCTCGATCGGAGAGAAGGTGGGCCCCCAACCTCCCTGCCTGCTCAGCCACCTTCCACCAGCTGCCGAGAGATGATCTGGAACGTTCCAGAATTGGGGTGGGAGAAAAGACCCTTGTTCCTACCTCAAGGCCTTCACACTTACTCTGCCCTCTGCCTGGCCCACCCGTCCCACAGCCAGCTCCTTTCCACTCGGGCCTCAGAGCGATACCCTGTGCAAAGGCAGGCCCTTCCCACCCACCTGTCACTCACTACCATTCCCCATCTGAAACGACCTTATTGTCTGTTAGCTTGCTTGGCACTGTCTCTTGCACCGGAAGGTAACCTGCATGGTTACCCTCAGAGTCCCTGCTGCCTCCACTGCTTAGACACTACCGGGCACATGGCAGGAACACGGTAAATATCGGTTGAATGAACAAATGGCTAATAGAAGCCTCAAAAGAATCCTGTGAGGTAAATATTGTCCCTGTTTACAGGTGTGGAAATGGGTTCAGAGAGGTTAAGCCTCTGGTCCGAGCTCACACAGCAAACAGACCAGGTCAAGATTAGAAGCCCTCAGACTCCACTGGAACCCTAACACATCCGAGTGTTTTGTGGCCAATCGTCCCATTTTATCCGCAGGAAAACGAGCCTCAGAGAGCAACGTTGACCCCGGTCACCTGGGCCCCAAATGTTCCTTCCTCCTGCAGCACACGGTCTGAAACAGCTGCACTGTTACGCTAGGCCAGCCCTTCATTTTATTATTTTTAAATATGTTTTTATTGATTTTTAGAGAGGAAAGGAGAAGGAGAGAGAGATAGAAACATTGGTCAGTTGCCTCCTGCTCACCCCCAAATGGGGATCGAGCCCACAGCCAGGGCATGTGCCCCGACCCATGGCTCGACGCTCAACCACTGAGCCACACTGGCCGGGCCAGGCCAGTCCTTCAAAAGTACCTCCTCACTCCTCTCACTGACCCCAGGGTTGGGACTACTAACACCCCCGCTGCACAAAGGAAGAAACCACCACCACCACTCAGCCAGGGGCGGTACTGCCCAAGGTCACTCAGCCAGGACTCGGCACAAGCCTGTCTGGCTGCAAAGCTGGTGTTCTCAGGCCCAGTGTCAAGGTCAGTGGCCAAGGCCAGAAAGCACGCTCACATGTGAGCATTCTCACCTCTCGGCAGGTGGTGAGCTTCCAGGGGGCAGAGTCCACACCCTGAGCAACGCCGTCTCCTTCAAGGGCCCAGCACACAAGAGGACGGCAATAACTGTTCGCTGGCATCGCTCGGTGCCAGACCCTGCTTTTAGACTTGCTACAAATGACCTCAGTTAAGCCCCACAGCAATCTACGAGGCTGGTGCTATTACTGCCCTCATTCTACAGGTGAAGAGGCCAAGACCCAGAGAAGTTAACCGACACTGTACACAGCGCTGGACTGACAGAAAGTCAGGAAAGCTGGAGCTGGTATTTGAACTCAGGTCTGCCTGGAGACCGAGCTCACATCCTTCTGTGCATCACCCAAGCAGAGGGGCCTGCGCCTGAGCACCGCCGGGATGTAAGGCAAGCGGGGCCACCCGGCTGGGAACCTCGGAGCCGCAAGAGACCTGAAGGACCACCTAGGCCTCTTCGTTGTGCCAAGGGTGGGCACGGGGAAGCTGCCCAGAGATGGGGATTCACTTCCAAGATCACACAGGGAAGTATTGGCAGTCCCAGGAGGGGATCTTCTCTTGTCTCCTTAAGCTAGAAGGGTGTTTTCCTGAAAGAGGGGGTCTCTCTGGTCTCTCCCAGGAGTCCCCCCATCAAGGATGTGGCCTTCGGCAGAAGGGGGCACCTCCTGGCCCCTTAGGAAGATGGAGGGGCCTGAAGGTCTGCAGGAACTGAACAGAGAATGAACAGGAGGGCAGGCAAGGATCAGTGACCATTTAGACCAGAAAGAGCAGACCTGGGGAGATACTATGTAATCCCCATCCTTATCTCAGTGAAGAGCCACTGTGGGGGACGGGAGACCCAGGGGGGTGCATCTAGGTTTGGGCAGCTGGTTCTAAGTAAGGAAGAACTTTTGATATCCATTTGAGCTGCCCAGCAATGGATACTTTCAAGCAAGGAAGGGCTAGTCAAGGAGCTGCTGAGAGGTCATGATGGTCTCAACCAGGGGTGATGGTTTTCAAGAGGTCCATGAAGTCGCTGAAAACAAAGGTGCATATTTCTCAGGAGACCTCAAAGGCTTCTTCCAATACTCAAAGGGGTCATGCACCAAAGGAGGGGTTCCTCGCTAAGTGGGAGGCCATAGGAGGGTACTGCAAATGTCTCTTCCATCTCCAAAGAATCTAGGAGGTCCAAATCTTCTGATTTTAAGATTTACAAAGCCAGGAGCCTGAGACTCAGTGGTTCTGCATGTCAGTCACCAATATTATTATTTATTTTTATTTTTTTAAGCCTCACCTGAGGATATTTTTTCCATTGATTTTTTTTAGAGAGAGTAGAAGACAGGGAGAGAGAGAGTGAGAGACACATCAGTTAGTTGCCTCCTGCATGCACCCTGAGCAGGGCTGGGGATCAAATCTGCAACCCAGGTATATGTTCTTGACCGGGAATCAAACCCACAACCATTTGGTCCGTGGGCTGACGCTCTAACCACTGAACCACACCAGCCAGGGCAGGTTATACTGACATTAAATACAAACTCCTACTCTGCATGCAAGACTCTGATCAACCTGACCCCTCTCCTCTCTCCAAACCCACCCCCAACCTCATCCCTTCAGCCACACTGGCCTCCTCCCTGTTCCCAGAACAAACTAAGCTTGTTCCTGCCTCAGGGCCTTTGCACCTGCTGTTCCCCCTCTGTCAGGACTGCCCCCTTGCCCCAGCTAACTCTTCCCACAGCCAGCTCTTCTCATTAATCAGGTTTTGGTTCAAATGCTACCTCTCAAAAAGGCCTTCCTTCCTCTGTCATCCTCTACCCCTGTAGCTTAGGGTAATGTGCAAACCGGAGCTAGTTGCTTAAGTTCAAATCCCAGCCTTGCCAAGACTTAAACAGGTTACTTAACCCCTCTACACCTTCATTTCCTCAGCCCTAAACCAGGGATAATAACAGTGCCTGCCTCACGAGGCGGTCGTGAAGGTTAAGTCCATCAATACATGGAAGTGCTTTGGGACACAGCCCACCACACAGTACGCTCCAAGTAAGGATCAGCTCTTCTTAGTGTGTACCCCTGCTTTACAATTCAGCACAACCACCACGGTTGGTTTTCTTGCCTATTTATAGACCATCTGTCCCACTCCCCATTTTGTAGATGAGGACATTGAGGCTCAAAGACATGAAGTACTGGCCCAGCCAAGCTCTCTGAAGATGGGGGCTGGGCCTGCCTCAGTTTCCACTGGACCCGCAGTCCCTAGAACTGCGCCTGGCACACAGCAGGTGCTCAGTAATCACTTGTGGTTGAATGAATGATGAACTAATGACCGTGACTATTACTCTGAGATGCTGTGCAGGCAGGAGGCTGTGCACTTGAGATTCTGTTTCAGCCCACCTGTGCCCACCCTAGTCCCAAATGACCCCCAGCTCAATCAAGGTCCCATACTCTGTTAGAACTGGATGCTGAAACAGGCAGGCCAATGAGGTAGGAACCAGCATCCATGCCTCTATCCCCAGTGGAACCCCCTTACCCCAGCTGGGCCAAGGGGATGAGGCAGAAGCTGCCTTGGCATTCGCCTTGGGGGATCCCTGCCAGAGGTATGGTGGCAGGTGTGGGCTCAGGAAGCAGCTGCTAGCTCCCTCATCCTGTGCTCTGCCAGCTACTCACCAGGGGCCGGCCCACCAGATACATAATAGATGAGGAGGCCCAGCGGGCTGTGCCTGCCTGGCATTTCCGAGCCACTAATGAGGCCAGCCTTGTGCTTCCTACAGTGGCACACACACTCCCAGGGCCTCCGGCTCAGTGACTATAGAGAGAAGCCACCCGAGGACAGGGGCTGCTCACCCAAGCGCCCCTTCTCATCACAGGCAACATCCAGGAGAGCAAGGGTTAAAGGTGTGGGCTCATGCCCTGGCTGGTTTGGCTCAGCGGTTGGAGCGTAGGCCTGCGGACCAGAGAGTCTCAGGTTCGGTTCCCGCTAAGGGCACATACCAAAAAAAAAAAAAAAGGTGTGGGCTCAGGCTGACTGCCCTGCCAGTCTTGGGTCACCATTCATGGACTGTGTGTCCCTGGGCAAGGCACTCAGGGCACTCATGGACTCAGGTCTCTTCCCTGAGCCTCAGTTTCCTCATCTGTAAAATGGGGATAATAGAGGGTAATAGTATCTACTTTTTAAAGCCGTTTAAGGATGGAATGAAATAATTCAGATGAAGTGCTCAGCCCAAGGCCTGAGACCCAGGAAATGCTTCATGTATGGGAGTAATGGACCCCATTACTGTGAAGGGAGACATCTCAGTGACCAGATGGGCCCTCCCAGCGGGACAACTGGGCTGGGCAGTGACTACTGCTGGGAGGTATTCAGGGCCATCTCACGATCCTCCCCTCCTCCCCTCCTCCCCACTTAACCAGGAATTCCCTCATGTCTGTGGCTTCCTCATCTCCACCAAGGTCACTTCCTTGGCAAGAGAAAAATCTAGATTCACATCCAGCCCTCACCACCTCGGTGACTTTGGGCCAGAGCCTTCACCATTCTCAGTCTTGGTTTTCTGCTTCTAAAATGGGGACACGAGGGCCAACTTGCAGGACTGTCATCACGACGTAATGAGACGACTGTAGTAAAATGCCCAGCACACTGTTGGCACTTAATCCTTGCTGGCTCCAGCCTCCTCCTCCCAGGCTCCCAGTTTTAAGGTCAAAGTTGACTCTTCTCTTCCCAGGGTATTTCCAGAACCCCCCTTCCCTGAACAGCTGCGCCTAGCCATTCCCCCGCATGGCACCACTCCTTCCCACCATCTGAATCCACCTTAAAGTCCAGCCCCCTCATTAACCAATGACACCACAATAAATTCAGTAAAAAAGAGAAAAGTGTCCAGCCCCCATTAGGGTTGCAGAACCAGTCACCTACAGTCCCACTGGCTCCTAAACCTCACACTGGGCCTCATGCCTCCTTCCTCTGACATCTGCACACTTGTTCTGAGCTCCTTCACTGCAAATAACCTGCTGGTAAGGTGCAGGGGGTAGGGTAAAGGAATCCAGTCATGATCACATCTGGTCTCTACCAGCCCTCATCACATCTGGCCTCTACCAGCCCTCACTGCTCCCCTGATCCAAGCCCCAATCTCTCCATCCTTTTTTAAAGGGGGGGGGGGGAACCACACCTCCTCCAGGGAGCCCTCCTGGCTTACTTGACAAAGTTTCACCTACCTGTTCCACTCTCTGGACACATTGAATTCAGTTCTACAAACATTCATTAAGCATTTACTGGGACTGTGTGGAAGACAGAGAGATCAAAAGAGTACAGTCCAGCTTTTATGGGACTAGTGCTGAAAAGTGGGCCTAAGTCAAAAGTAACTCAAGCAACCCCTGCTTTCAAGGACCGTAGCGCCTGCCCTGCACTGCAGTATAACATAGACACGCTCAACTCAACTGAGGCCAGCTCACTGAAAGATCCAATTCAACAAATACTTGTTGAGCATGAAGTGGCTCAGAGAGGGGAAGCGACCTGCCCAAGGTCACACCACTAGTATGTGGCAGAGGTAGATTCCAGTCCATGTCCGTCAGACTCCGAAAGCCGTGCTGCTCCCACTACCCCGGAAAGAGCATGAATGTGTGCTCTATGGGCATGACACGCAGGAGGGGCGGGGTTCTCAGGAGAGAAAGAGGGGGTGCGGGGGTCAAGAGAGAAACACTCAACAAATGGTGGTAAAGGTGGGCTGGGAGCATGGCAAAGGCTCGTGGAAATGGAAAAGGAGGGCCTATCAAGGGGAAGGGACAATTTGAGCAAAAGCACGGAGGTGGTGCTCATAGGGGCCACACTCCCATTGATCAGAAATGCAGGGAAGGGAGAAGGGAGTCCCAGGCTGGAAAGGGAGGCAGAAACAGACCTTGAATGCCAAGAAATCATAATGAATAGTCAAAATGACCCCCATTTTACACTAATTATATGCCAGGCACAGGCTGGGGGCTAAGGAATTGGCTTCCAGAAGTGGAGGTGGGAGAGAGGGAAGGGAGGGCCTAGGGGTTAGTACCTTGGACAGCAGCTCCAGCAAGGAGGGCAAGGGGCAAGGCATTGTGGGTAATGGGCAAGCCCCGGTGATTTCAGACTCTTTGCAGGTGTCAACGGAGACCCAGAGAGGGAAAGGGATTTGCCCAACATCACAGCGCAGGTTAGTTACTACCGGTCCTAGGCTCTCATCTCTGCCCCTTCCTTCAGGGCTCCCTAGAGTGGGCTTTCTGGGTCACCACTCCTTCAAGTCTTCCCTCAAGTGCATCCTTCACTCAGACTCGCCCTGTGGCCTGGAGGCCCTGGGACAGAGTGGGTGAGATTCTGGGCTCTGCAGAGTCTGGAAGATCAAGATTTAAATCCCAGCTCTGCCAGTGACTAGCTGTGTGAACTTGGGGAAGTCACGTTCCCTCTCTGTGCATCACTGTTTTCATCTGCAATTAGAGACAATAGTCCCTAACTTGGGGATGTGGTAAAGATTACGTGAGATGATGTATTCAAGCACCTAACAGTACCTGGTGCACAGCAGGTGCTTGACAAATGGCAGTTGTTGGGATATTGTTAATGAACTCCTTGAAAGAGAGATGGGTCTTCCTCACCTCCACCTCTATCTCCGCTCACACGACCTCTGCTCTGGGCTTTGAACACAGTCTTACACAGAACAGAGGCTCAAACTGACAGGGCATAGCAGCAAGACCTAAGCCCAGAGAGGGAGAGTAACTGGCCCCTGGGTTACACAGAGAGCATCAAAGAAAAATAAAAGGGCAGACCCTGGAGTACAGCCTGGATACCCCCTGTGCCTCCCACCAAAGGTAAGGCTTCCTGGGGGCAACAGTGCCAGAGAGGAGTCGTCCAGCAGCTGGGGGGCACCGCAGGGCCTGGGGGCCCTGGGAAGCCCTCAGCAGGGGCAGGAAGCAGGAGCCAGAGCCCTTAGGGGCTCTTCTGCTGGAGCTGAAGTGGCAGCAGGAGCAGCCAGCCGGGGCCATGTGATGCTGGTGCCAGGGGAGCTAGGAGGCGCCCGCCTGCTGGAGCCCTGGGGGAGCTGGTGAGCCCGAGGTGAGGCTGCACCTCCACCCACCGCTCTCAGTGTTGGGGAAGCTGCGGGCACAGCCGCCTCCTTCCCTCCTCCTCCAAAGATAGGGCAGCATCACACTTAGGAACTGGGCTGGAGGAGAGAGTTCTCAGGCTATGTATGGAGTGGAACTAGAGGGTCTGGGGGTCAGTGAAAAGGCTAAGGGCACCCCCAGCCCAGCCAGGAGCCACCATGCGGTGGAAAGGAACGGAGAAGTGAAAAAGGAAGGAAACCCTTTCGGTGACAGCCTGCAGTATGCCAGGCCCTGTTTGGTTTGGTGTGTACAACTCACACTCTGAAATAGGCATTTCCATTTCACAGATGAGAACACTGAGTCTCAGAGAGGTCAGTGGATTGCTGAAAGTCACACAGGCAGTGGCAGAGCTGACATGTAATCTGATTTGCCTGGCTCCAAGGCAGAGAGCTCTAGAAGGAATGTTGGGGGAGAATATGCGGGGACAGCGCTGGTCTGCCCACCCATCGCCTGGAGAGGATGGCTGGAGGGTTGGGGGGGTCTGGTATGGCATTATAGGGGGTGGTAATGGTTCAAGAGTGTCTCAAGGGTCCAGCCCAGCAGCCCAGCCCCAGTACTTACCACACACTCAAGCGAGGGGTGAAGGACTTGTCCACCCTGAAACACAGCAAGAGGAGCAACAGGTGAGGGGACAGCCCTTTCTTACCCAGCCCGGCACATCAGGCCAATCCCGCTCCCACCCCCAGAGGAGCCTGGAGAAAGTGCTGCATGCATTGTCACCATCCCCCATAGGCTGCAGGAGCCCTGTCAGATGAGGGACATTGGAAGGGGTGGGGTAAAGGAGGAAAGAACAGAAGCAGGATTGGAGGTGTGGGAGTAGGGAGCAGGGGCCTGGGACCAGGCTATGGGGTGGCAGAGGGGTGGGGATCAGTGTGGGAGGTCCTGGAACAGGTGGAGTGGGACAGTGACCACAGCATCTGGGGTCAGAGCAAGGATGTGGGGTGTGGCCGAAGACAGCTTAAAGTGTTTCCAGACAGGACTAAAGATGTGGGTGTTTAGGAAGAACTGCTCCCCCCCCCCCCACACACACACACACACACTTCCCCAGCAGCCTGCCTTGATCTGGGAGCTGGAACTCACTCATAGCCACCAGGGGACAAAGCCCAGGAATCTGGGAGCAGGAGGTCCACAGGAGCTTCCTCTCCTGCCCCACCCCCAACATACATACACCCTGCCCCCAAAGCAGAGCCAGAGGAAGTCCTCAAGCCCCCAGAGTTCAGGGGTCACCTCCAGACTTTATCTCCCCCAATCCCTCCAGGCCCCACTTCAGAAAGAGTGTGTAGTCAGTGACCTCTCCCAGATTTTCCCCCTACCCACCTCTGAGGGCACCTTGGGGTTGGGAGAACTGGAGAGGGCTCCACCCTCCTGCCTAGCTGGGGGCCAAAGGGCTCAGCAGCTGTTGGGACAACAAACAACTCTTGCCTCCTGCCCAAGAGCCCAGAGGAGAATGGCAAAGGGGTCCCAAACCAGACTTCCAGCTAGGGGGCACCATCTGGGGAGACGGGCTGGGGTCTCCCAGCGATCAGCTAATACAGACTCCGCAGACCAGGAAAGTGAGGCCGAAGAAGCCAGGACTTGCCCAAGGTCACACAACAGAACCCACCCCCACTCCCTGGACTGCCTCTCCATGTCAGCTGACCAGAAGTCTCAGGGCTCAACCCAGGCTCCTCTCTTCACCTTATGGCTTAACAGGGCCCAGGACAGGGACGGCAGCTCACCCAGACCGTCAGGGGTCCCCTGGAGTCTGGGTATCCAGAGAGAGTATGCACGTCGGGGGGGCTCCCCACAGCTCGAAGAGCTCCTAGTCTGCACCAGCAGCTTTACATGTGTGAGCCCCAACTGTTCCACACCCCAAAAGTGTGTATCCCTCTAACTGCAGGGAGGCAGGGCCTGGTGAAGGTTACGCAACTATTTGTCCTGCCAGGGACAAGTCTGTCTACTCAGTCTTCCTTCCCATTTACAAAATTTCTGCCTAAGGCAAAAATCCCCCAACAAACCTCTACACTCCTCAGATGTGGGCACTTGAGGTCAAGGACAGTGACCCCAAAATGTACCAGCCATCACTTTACCTCCACCCAGGTCTCCAGGCCCAGGCAGCCAACAGTCCTGGGAGGAGGGGGTCCCTGAGAGACAGGGGCGTGATATAGGGGCAGCCCAAGTGCCCAGGGGTGGGTGAGGGCCTGCTAATGGCTTCTAAGTTCCCTTCTTCCAAGGCCTCAGTGCAGGGGCCCAGGAGATTCAGAGACCAAGTGGGGGCCCCTGCAGGTCCTCCTTGACCTGCCTCCGCCCACCCCACCATACCTGCACTCAGGAGTGCACACACACAGGCCCAGCGTCCTGTTCACACACCAGTCACATGGATAAGCACCGTCACGCACTTGGGACACAAACACAGAAATGTTCACGACCCCACACGTGCACATGGACACCCAAGCGCAACACGCAGGAACACACACAGAGACTAAGCAACACTGCACGCAATGCAATGACATCAAACCGCTCGCCTCACGCACAAGCACGCATTCACAACTAGGTGCAGACCCACCCGACCCACGTCGGGACGCGGGCAGCGACGCGCACACACGTGCACACGCGCGCACGCGGGCGCCCCCGCCCTACGCACCTACCCTCCGTAGGCCCCGAAGGTGAAGCTGCGCTTCCGGCAGCTCATGGTGCCCGGCCGCCGCCCGCCTGCCCATCTGGCCCGAGCCGAGCCGGAGCCGACTTCCCGCGCCTGGGTCACCTTGGCAACTCGGGCCGCCCCGCCCCCCGCCACAAGCCCCGGGATTGTCCGCCCCGGCGGGCTGCGGTCCAGCTGCCTCGGGCAGCCGCGCAGAAAGGGCCGCTTGTTCGCGCCGCCCTCGGGCCGGGGTGGGAGGCTGGGGGTGGGGGGTTAGGGGGGCGGGGGTTTCGCTGGACTTTCTCAGCTGGGACTTCGGCAGCGGAAGGGGGGAATGTGGGTAGGAAGAGACCGACCCTCCACCCCCAGACCAGGGGCGCACCGGGCTGCAGACCCTCCTTTGTGGGCCACACCCTCTTCCATCCCCCACCTAGAGCTGTGGGTGGATCTGTCCTTGTCATCACCAGGGGAAGAGTTCATAGCAAACAGGTCTGGTCAAGAACTTGGAATCCAGGGTCAAATGGTCGCAGTGTGGGCAGATCCGTGCTCTCCCTGTAGGTACCTCCAATTTCTCATCTGTGAAATGGGACTGATCCCCTCCCCCTCGCCCTTGTGGTAATGGAATGAGTTAATACACGCAGAGTGCAGGCTTGGCACACAGTAAATGCCTAGATAAATACCAGCTACCAGAGTCCCACACTGGGTTAGAAGCTCTGCTCAGGCAAATGAATGAGTGAAAGAGGGAATGGACCAGTGTCACCCCAATAAATTCAATTAAAAAGGGAAAAAATGAAATGTAAAATGTAAAAATAAAAAAAGAACATGTAAAAATTAAAAGAAAAGAAGAAGGAACGGATCTCCAATAGCCCTTCTATTGCTTACTCTCAACCCGGTCTCCCTGGGTGAGGAGGAGCACAAAGAGGGGCAGGAATGGAAATGCCCACTCTCTTCTCGAAAATTCATCTGGCCTGGGTTCCCTCACTCCGCAGCACTGGGCTCTGAGTCCCATAGTGGGTCACACATTCACTGAACAAACACCCTGAGCGCCTCTTCTGCACCCAGCTCACCCAGTGCTCACAGTTCAGTCCAACCCATAGGAAGCTGCCTCTCCTGCCCCAAGTGAAAATGTGTCAGGGGACACTGGCCCTGCCACCAGGACTAACCTACCCCTCCCAGAATGCCCACTCTGCCCCCCAAAGAGGGAGGGATTATTTCCCACCACCCCTGCACCCAGGGAAGCCATCAGAGCCTTGAGGTTTCCTATGGGGTTTTCTGTTTAAAAGGACTGCAGGGAGCAGATGCAGTGGGGGGACAAGGGAGGAAGGATGACCAAAGGCACAACAGGGTGACAGGGATTCTTCAGAAGCCTTTCCAGAACTCTTCCACCTGAGCCCTGGCCCAGGACTCAGCACCATCTTGCCCTGGGAAATGACTGGTCTGGGTACAGGGCTCCAGGTTGCCTCACTCAGGCAGGGGGAGGTGGTGCAGTAGTCTCCCCATTTCAGATGAAGACCCTGGATCACAGCCATCACTTCTCTCTTGGGGGGTCCCACCCCCAACCTCTTCTCTGCCACCACACTCTGGTGGGCAGAGGAACGCTCAGAGCCCTTGCAGAGTTCAGACTCCCAGCAGGGCAGGAGTGATTTCCTTGCCCTTAGAACTACCCCCAGGGTTTGGTTCTCAGGTGAGGGTCTGGCTCCCTCTTGGCAGGGTGTTCTGGAACCAGGGTAGATTCCTGAGTGGAGGGACCAATCCAGGCAGTGAGGGGAGCCCACTCCTCACAGGGCAGTCCAATACGTCTCTGAGGGGCACTGAGGTTGGCCTGAGAAGGGAGGGAGTCTTTCCTTCCTACGTGGTGCCAGCAGGGAAAGGGGGGACAGAGAGCTGGAAGGAGGGGAGGACCAGAAGCTAGGCCTGGGCTATGGGAGGGGGGTGCACAGTACCAGGGCCAGGACCCAGAACTCCAGCCACAACCAGGCTGTTGCACCCCCTAGGCCATGGCCCTCAGTCTCACCAGTCTGTCTTTTCAGTGGGAATGATTCCTAAGTGGGCTTTGCATGTCCACTTGGCAGGGTGGCCAAGAGGCCTCCAATGTGCCAAGTTTCCCAGCCTGGCCTGGCCCCAGGGAGGTCTTGCTGGTGTTGGGACAGTGGGCCCTTGAGAAGGGCCGTGGGGGCCACAAGGTTCCCACTGAAGACAAAGAGCCCAGTGTGGGCTCCCGCCTCCTGGGTTCTGACCAGCTGCAGCTGCCTCACTGGCAAGAGCTGGGGGTGGGGTGGGGGTGGAGGTCACATTCTCTTAGTCAGAAATGCACAGGACACTCCCTGGCCAGCTCCTAGTGCCTCAGGCAACAGCATAATCGAAATGCACCTTCTTAACCTGCAAGGCCACTTCTAAGAATTTAGTCTCTTCATCACGGCATGTGAGCCTGAAGGTGAATGGCCAAGAACAAGAGACAGAGAGGCATGCTAATGTCCTCATCCCTGTGAAAATCCCATCTTCGTCCCACCCCACCCCACACCCATTCATCTTTTTTTTTTTTTTTAATTTTTTTCTTTATTGATCTTAGAGAGAGAGGAAGGGAGAGGGAGAAAGAGATAGAAACATCAATGAGAGAACATTGACTGGCCGCCTCCTGCATGCCCCCCACTGGAGATTGGACCCACAACCTGGACATGTGCCCTGACTGGGAATCAAACCTGTGACCTCTTGGTGCATGGGTTGATGCTCAGCCACTGAGCCACACCAGCTGGGCCCCCACACCCATTCCCATTCAAATCTCAGCTCTCCCACTTGTCAGCTGTGTGACCTTAGGCAAGTCATTTAATCTTTCTGTGCCTCAGTTTCCTCGTCTGCAAGACGAGGTTGATGATGAAGACAACAGTACCTACTTCGAAGGGTTTTGCCAAGGATTAACTCTGAGTTAATACTTATAAAGCACTGAGAATAGTATTTGAACAGCATGTGTTTGTTAAATAAAACACCTGCTACAGCATCCTTTGTATCGGGCTAAACTATGTGAAATCATGATTTTTGTAGCGTCAGCAAAGATGTATAGTAAGAGTTCTGAAACAAACTAATGGCATCAGACGGAGCCAGACAAATAAATTAAGGTCCATGTATACCATGCAATACATACAGCTGTTGGAATGGGGCAGATCTATGTGTGGACGTGTGGAACAACCTGTAACACAGCAGACTCACAGAGGCAGTGGACCGGGCTCTGATACTTCCCAGATGTGTGACCACAAACACATTATTTAATACCCCCCAGAATCCAGCCTCCACTGGTCCACTGTGACCAGGAACTCAGTATTCTCTAGTCAGCACAGAGCCGGTTCTCGCCCACTGGCAGCGGGAGGTCGTTGCCACCTTTCGGGTGGGATAGAGCTGACTTCTTCCTTTCCCTCCACCCTCTCGCCTAGAAACCAGAGCCAGGCTGCCCTCCAAGGGCCAGGCCCTCCTTCTAGAAGGCAGCCTCCTCTCTGGACCTCTTAGATTTGCACCCAAGTTGTTCAAACAGGTGCCAGACTGCGTGAAGGGGGAGGGAAGGGTGCAGGGGTGGAGTGCTGCAGGGCTCCCTTTCCAAGCTGACCCTGGGGTTGAGCTCTGGGAGTTCCACCCACCTGCCTCCAGCTTCCACTTTCCAACCCACAGCAGGAAAATATAAGCTAGCGGCAGACTCCTGGGAAGATCTCAGGCCTGGGCTCCAGGTGGGGCTGGTGGGCTCAATTCTTGCCAGGGTCCCCAGCAACTTCCCCTGCCCTAGTCATTTCCATTCAGGATATCTGTCTGGGGGCTGCTGGGCAGGAGACAGGGCAATCCTGGGCTTTCTGCCTGGCCAGCAGCCTCCTGTGTGGCTCTGCATTAATCAGTTTTCCTCCCTGGACCTCAGTTTGCTCATCTGTTAAACACTCCCTCTCACTTTGCTGGGTTAGAGATAAAATAATGGAAAAATGCATTTGTCTTCAGAGAATTCCATTATCCACTATCCATTATTGAAGCATCATTATCCTTAGCCCTTGGCCTTTCGAGCCGAGCCACACCTTCCCAATCTCAAGATGCTGCAAACCCTGAGCTCCTGTAGAGTCTGGGGGGTCCCCAGGCCCTGGGGAGGGAGGGAGGAGTGGGTGTGGCTTGGCTCACACTATGTCCCCCAGCAACTGTCCAGTGAAGTTATTAACCCAGCCACCCCCTGTCCTGACTCTAAGACTCTTACCCCATTCAATGGTTTCCTGAGACATCTGCCTACTCACAGTGTCCCCATCAGGATCAGGACAATCTGGCCTGGACAAAATGCCAGAACAAATGCCTCCACTCAGGCCAACACCCCTAAGGATGTGACTCTGATCACCACAGGGACCATGTGCCTCTAAGGTCCCTGAGAGCAAAACCCTTTTGGAAACACAGACACACTTAAGGGCGTGTCTTTCTTCCTTCCTTCAATCATTCCACAAACGCATATTGAGCATCTACTGTGCACCCGACACTGTCCAGGCACTAGCAATAGAGGATGAGCGAGGCAGATAAAGTCTGGGGAGGACCTGTATGTACACCTGCACAGGAAATTCACCAGGTCACACATGCATTTGCCCTTGTACTGTGCACAGAAACCTCTAACTCATGCCTATAGTGATCATATCAGATCAAATGCATGCTGATATGCTCACATGAACATCAGCCCCTACACTGCAAACGAACATGGACATACACATGCAAGAGTCAAGTCAAGTCCACACCTACAGGTTCCCAAATCAGTGTGTATTCACCTACTGACTGTGCCTGGGTTTGTACACATGTGTGAACACATACCAATGACAAAAGATTCATGCACAGAAGTCACAGGCCCACACACCCTTAGATTATGCTCCATGCACTATGCACAGACACATGCGCGCGCACACACACACACACACACACACACACACACAGTGCCCAGCTAACTATTGGGAAGAAATAAAGGTAGGAGAGAGGATGGCTCTTTGGGGGTCCAGGGTTGTGCAATTGCTGCATCCTCAGTGAGAGGGGAAGCCAAGGCCCTTCTCACACATCCAGCCAGCCTCCTTTTCCTACCCGCCTGCTAAAGGCATGGCCCTCCCTGCCCATTTTCAGAGGCAGGTAGGCTGAGCTGGAAGGGAGACTGCTTGATGCCCAGGGCTCTACTAGTGCAACTAGGTTTACTGAGCCTTGTACCAGGGGGTAGGAGACTTAGGTTGTGACCCCAGCTCTGCTTGTCACTCACTGTATTTCCTAGCACAATCTCTTCCCATTTTGGGCCCCTGTTGGTCCAGCTATAAGATGGGGGATGGGATGTCTTGACAATTTCTTAAGGTGCCACCCTCCCATTCAGCCATTCCAGGATTCTGTGAGCCCCTCTGCACCCTGCCAAGGTGGGGGACTTGATATTCATGTGGGTGAAAAGCACATTTATCCCATCCTAGAACCTAACTGGTTTGTATATGAATATACACATGCATACAGGTGCAAAGGACTTGGTTACTTCATTAGGTCCTGGGGTGTGATCATGCTATGGAAGCAGAGGGCTTTCTCTTCTCTCAGGGCAGGATATCGCTGGGTTTGTGGAATCAGGTGTGTAGGTAGGCCATTACAGGAAAAGGAATGCTCTTTGTTTTTGTTTTTTTAATCCTCACCCAAGGACATTTTTGCACTTATCTTCAGATAGAGCGGGAGGGAGAGAGTGGGGAAGAGACAGAGAGAAACATCGAAGTGAGAGACACATCGACTGACTGGTTGCCACCCACACGACCCCAACCAGGGCCAGGGACAAACTGCAACCGAGGTACATGCCCTTAGCAGGAACCGAACCCGGGCCTCTCTGGTCCACGGGCTGACGCTCTAACCTCTGAGCCAGACTGACCAGGGCAAGGAATGCTCTTTAAAAAACATGTTCTGGCCCTGGCTGGTTTGGCTCAGCAGTTAGAGTGTTGGCCCGTGGACCAATGAGTCTTGGGTTCGATTCCAGTCAAGGGCATGTACCTCGGTTGTGGTTTGTCCCCGGCCCTAGTTAGATTGCAGGAGGCAACCAATCGATGTTTCTCTCTCTCTCTCTCTCTCTCTCTCTCTCTCTCTCTCTCTCGCTCTCGCTCTCGCTCTCTCCCTCCCTCCTTCCCTCTCATGTTATCTGATGATAAAGAGAAAAATATCCTCGGGTGAGGATTAAAAAACAAAAACAAAAAAACATGTTCTGAACCGGGCCTGGGGAGTCCGCCGCGGTCCCGGGCGCCCTCCAATGGCCATCCCAGGAACTGCAGGGATAGCGGCGGGCAGCCTCCAGGACCAGGGACAGCGCCCTGGGACAGCGCCCCGGGCGTCTCTCCTGAGGAGGGTGGGGAACTGGAGGCAGCGCCCTGCATTCCCAGAGGTGTGTTCGCCCCCCACCCCCACCCCCGTACTTCTCACTCCTCTCCTTGTGCGGAGGCAGCCCCCAAAGCCTGCCCTCTCCCTTCTCCCTGGTGCGAATTGCCGCGCCTCTCCAGGGACATAATGGCACACCTGCACGCCACAATGGTGGCACTTGTGCCGCCCCCACCGTGTTCCCGCCGCCCCCTCTTCCCTGAGACCCCTTCGCTCCGTGTGCAGATCACGGAGCCGCACCTACACGCCCTGGGACCTCTGTGATCCCAACATTCCCCTGAGGCAGATCATGCACCAATTAGGTCAGCCATGACTGATGGGGAAACTGAGGCTTGAAAACAGAGCAGATCCAGCTTTTCTGATGCTTCGTCAAGACCTCAGCCCCCACCACACATGCACCCCAGCTCTCTGAAAGAAGTTCCTAGTTTCCAAGGCCCTGTGCCAAGCACTCTTGTTGGCTCAGTCCTCATGACTACCCTGTAAATTCGGTGCTGTTATCATCCCCAGTTCAGGCCAGGAAACAGGCCCTGCTGGGCTAAATGGCTTGCCCAAGGGTGGGTGAAAGGCCCTCTGAGGTCTTAACTCTGCTCTGAGTCACTCTTAGGGACATGTCTGCCAAGAAGAAAGCCCCTCAAACAGCACACCCTGCCCTGCCCTGCCACCACTGGAGGCCTGACAGCCTCCTCTCCCTCAGGGCTCATGGGACCCCACATCCCTCACAGAGGAGCCCCCATCTCCTCATCTTCACAAGCTTTAGCTTCACAAAGCTCAGGGCACTTCCCCAAGGCACACAGTAGGTGCTTACTAAATACTGCTGCTTGGCTGAAGCCCTGCCTTCCAGGAACCAGGATTTTAAATGCAAACCCACAGAGTCTGGGCACAGAGCACGGCTGAGTGGGCCACCCGGTAAGGAAACGCATGAGAGCTGGACAGAGCAGGGTTCCGGTCCAGTCTCGAGCTGTGTGACTCTGAGCCTCAGTTCCCACATCCGTCCTAGGTTGGCTACGAACAAAAAGAAAGATAAAATCAATGTTATTCCTGTCATAACACATTAGGGGTTGACATCAGCATGGGCTTAGAGTCAGACGGACGTGTGTTTGAATCCTTGCCTCTGTCATTTCCTGGTTTGTGACTTTGGGCCATTTTCATAACCTCTCAAGGCCTCAGTCTCTTCATCTGTAGAGGGGGGTGGTAATGATAATAATAGTTCTTGCCTCATAGGGTTGTTCTTAGGATTCAGTGTCATGTGCTCAGCCCTGGCACAGTGCAGGCACCAAATAAGTGGGGACTGGGAACATGCTGGCATAGCCATGCACTGTCAAGAGACCAGGTCCTAAGCCCAGCTCTGCCACTGGCTCACTGTGACTGTGGGCAGGTCCCTACCACTCTGGACCCCAGTTTCCTTCTCTGTATAATGAGGGCCCTCCAAGGCGCCTTCTCAGTATGATTTTTCTGGGGTAGCCAGGTCCCCATGGGCATAGCAGGTGGGGAGGCCTCTAGGGAACAGGTCTGCCCCTTCAGTCTATCACTCTTGTCATGGAGAAGGGGACTGTGTTCTCAAAAGAGGGAGAAAGGTGGGCATCACTGGGAGTCCCAGAGCTTCACCTGATACCTGCCTGTTCCCATACTGACCTTAGGACCAGCCCCCTGAACCACCCGTAATGTAAGACATAGTCCTGAGCCACACCTCATGGGCGCTGGGCCTCAGGGGTCCAGGATAATGTGATAGCTCGGGGAGGAGAGAGATCTGCGTTTGGAGCCCAGTACCAAAGCCAGATGTGTGCCCGAGGCCCATCTCTTTGCCTCTCTGAGCCTGGGTTTCCTCAGTCACAAACTGGGGAGGGGAATAAAAACTGCCACATGAGCTCTGCCAGCCCAAGGGCTCCAGCGTGCATAGCGGCGACCCAGATGTGAAAGCCCTTTGTGAATTGCTACCATCGGGCGTAATCATAATAATTATTATCTGTAAAACGAGGGGGTTGGACCAGCTGATCTCCACGGGCTCTTCTCCAGCTCTGATGCTGAGGATTTCTCCGTTTCCGAGCTGGGAGTTCATGCAGACAGAGGGGGCCGGGAGAAGCCAGGGTCTGTGGGATTGTACATCCCTGGGAACGTCTGCCAACAAATCGCTCCGTTCATCCTCTTTCCCCAACCCAGCTTGGCTGCTGAGCCCCAGGGACAGGCCACAGGGATGGGAAAGGGGGGGGGGGAGGAGCTGGAGGTCCAGGGCCAGGTCCTGCAAGTGTGGGGACAGCAGCGAGTTGGAGCTGCACCTGCCCTGCCCAGAACCGTCCCCATCCCCTAGGGCACAGCCCATTCTTCTCTGTTGCGCACTCCCCTCCCCACCTAATTCTGCATGCAGTTCACGAAGTGATTGAAAGTGGAGTCAGACAGCCCTTAATTCAATCTCAGCTCCAGCCACATACCAGCTGGGTGACCTTGGGCAGGCTAATAAAGGCTGCTCTGAGAATTAAATGAGATAGATCCGTGAAAAGTGCTTAGCATAGGGCCCAGCACACTGTAAGTACTCAATTAACGCTCCCCATCTGCGTTCTATCATCCAGGCTCCATTCTGCATCTCCCCTGCCAGAACCCTCCTGGAATCTGGAATCCCTCAGCCCGCCTGCCAGTTCTCACCCTGGCTGACACCGGGCAGGCCCCAACAGTGCAGTGTGGGAGCAAGGGCAGGGGACAGGTCCAGTTTTCTCTGCCCCCAGAGGACCACTGAGGGCCGTACCTCTCTAGCCAGAGAGGTCAGGGGGCCTGCCTGGTGACAGAGACAGATGAGGGCTCTGCCCCAGGAGCTCTTTCCAGTCCTGTTTCTGGTGGCTTGAAGCTCTGGGGGAGGGACTGTGAGGGCACCCCTTTGTACCTGGAAAAGCTCCCATGTCTCAAGTGAAGGCAGCTGATGAATGGGGCAAGGCTGGAGCCCACCTACCCAGAGCCTTCAACTCAGGGGCATCCATAGCCTGTTGCCCAGGCTGGCACGAGGGCCTGCAGCAGTCTGCCAGGGGTGGACAGCGACTCTCAGGACCTCTGAAGTCGGGAAAAGTCTGGCCCATCATCAGCCTGGACCCCATCCTGGCAGCCCCTCACAAGTCAATGACATGCCCTACTTCTGAGAATGGAGGAATCAGGGCTGGCCAGCAGGTCTGGCACTGAACTTGAAAGCAGAGAGGAGTTCCCAAGGTCACCCTCCATCAGCCACCTCCATCCCACCTCGAAGGCCCTAACTCAGAGGAGTGGGGCCTTGGAGAGGGCTGTGCTCTGAGCTGGGGTTGGGATATCTTTCGCTCACAGACTTGGGGCCGAGAACTCAGGAGCAGAGAGCAGAAGGCTGGGCCTTCCACTCCCTCAGACAACCTGGCTGTGGCAGGCGTGTGGCTCCTGTGGCCTTGAGAAGGTCACGTTCTCTCTGGTGTCTGAGGAGTCTGTCTTCACCGCTGTCTCCCCACATCCCAGCAGCCTCAAATTCTCAGGTGAGCCTGGTGAATAAGGTAATTCTAAGAAACAGCGTGATTACCCCAGAGACAACACACCTGAGGCTCACCTAACACAGTCCCCAGCTCGGCCTCATTGGAGTCACAGAGCAAAGGCAGAAACTGCGTCCACCCATCACACAAGTGAAAGGGGGGTTCGAAGAGGCAGGCGGCTTGGCCAAGATCACCCAGCTGGTGGGATGGGGTCAGAGGGGGAACTCGGGTCTCCCGATTTCCAGCACAGACGACAGCCCCTCCTTCCCTGACGGGTTGGTGCCAGGTCCTTTCACCTGTCCCTGGGATGGAAAATGCTGCAGGCTTTCCTTTGCATACACGGGGAAATGAGCCCGGGAAACAGCCGCACTGACAGGGCAGGGGCAGGGCAGAGAGCTGTGGGGGCTGTTTCCGCATTCCTGGCTGGTGAGCCTGGCCAGGTACCCAAGGCTGCCGCAGAAGGCTCGGCCAGTCCCTCCAATGCTTTCCCCATTGGCTTTCAGGGAAATGCAAACTCCTTAGCCTGGCATTCAAGGCCCTTGATAAGCTGACCCCAGCTCAACCCTTCCATTGATGTGGAACCAGTGGCCTGATTCAGTGCAGCTGGTCACGACGCCGGAAACACCTCAGCTCCTTTTCACCACGGAACTCACAAGTCCACTCACAGCCACCGTTAGCATGTCCTGACCGCCTGCTATGTGCCAGACACTGACTCCTCAGGGGAACACTGCCCATCTCACATGATGGCAGCAACGCCAACTGCCTTGGACATGTGAAGTAATGGAAAGACTGCCCACGACCCCAAAACACTGAAGAAAATGCTTATTTTTTCTTGCTGTAATAAAATATTTGAAGTTTTAAAAAAATATTGTTTCTCCACATTTTTCTGGTGTTTGCTTGTCCTTCTGGGCATTCATATGTCTGAGTGCAGCGCTGTCTCACACAGCAGCTCCCAGCCATCATGTCTGAGCTGCACAGACAACGCTCCCAGGCGGGCCGGCAGACAAGGGCTCATCTCCCCTGTTCTACGGAGAAGGAAATGAGGCACAGAGAGAGCAAGTGACTTGTCCAAAGTCACACAGCAGAGACCGGACTTGGGTTCCTGACAACTCCCAGCCCATCTCCTCTTAGCCCACAAGTGCCCACGAGGAGCTGGGCATGGCCCTGGGTATTCGCCTACATTAGTCTTCTTAACCCTCGAGGTAACCCCATCAGGTGCGTGAAGTGGGCGATCACCACTTTACAGAAAAAGAAACAGAGGTTCAGAGAGATGTAGTAATTTTCCCCAAGTTGTGCAACTAGTCAGTGACAAAGTCTGAACCTGAACTCAGGTCTTCTCCCAAAAGGAGACCCAAGGGCAGGTGGCCCCATGCTGGCAGAGGCATTTTCTAACAGAGTGGGGGCAGGGTACTTCACCCCCTTGAGCCTTTCCTCCTCATCTGAGATGTGGACACAGTAAAACCACACTGGGCTGTGGTGGGGATCAAAGGATGCCACACCCAGCTCATCTCTATGTCCCTGAGACATACTACACGCTCAATATCGCTTAGCAAGTGTGCAGGTGAGGTGCCCACCACTGTGCCAGCACACAGTACAAGCAGCATAGGTTTGGCTCCTTTCCTCCACTGGGAAAGGCTGGCATCACAGTGGGACACCCCTGTTTTGGGAGGTCTCCCCACCAGCACCCCTCTGCTTCTCCCTTGGTCCTTTCTAAGTCACTGCCTGCAAGTACTAGTCTTCAGCCCTAAAAATAGGGTGCATAATACCCACAGATGTAAACTATAGCTGCAGCCCCCTGTTCTCAGGTCCCCCTCTGTTGATCCCAGGGTGGCCACCCCCGAAGTCCCAGACTGGCAACGCCTGCGTGACCTAGTGTGGACCTCGAGTTTTCGATCTGCTGGAAGTGCTCAGCCAGGGCAGTGCCCTACACTGCCCAACAGAGCCAAGCTTCCTTTGCTCATTAGCACGAGCTGCCACTTCCCACCTCACACTCCCTAAACAGGTTGAAATGATGGTTCCCAGAAAGGGGAAATGACTTGCCTGGGCCACACAGCCAGCAAACATCAGGGCCAGGCCTGGACTCGGAACCAGCACTCTGGCAAGCCTAGCGTGAGTGCCTGAGTGAGAATGGCAAAGCTCAGGGGCCCTTGCTGTTCCCCACCCAGCACCAGTCTGCCCTGGAGACTCATCTGAGCCACGGAAGCACCTTTCAGCAGCTGCTCCCCAACGATGCCAGAGGCCCAGCCATGGGGTCAGGGCCCAGCCTGCAGAGGTTCTGCCAGGCCAGGAGGTAAGCAGAGGGGAACTTGGAGGATTTCCCTCCCTTTACACCAGCTGGCCCCTGGAAACCAGGTCTTGGCAAGGCCTCCTGGCAAAAGTGGCAATGGAAAGGAAACCCCAGGGTGGCTTCAGTCTGGGCTGAGAGTGTTCTGTCTTGGGAGGGGCCTGTGGAGCAGCACCTTCAGGGGCAGCAAAGGGGGACCTGGGGGGAGAGGGTCCTCTGGCAACCTGGCAGGTACAGGTGTGTGTGTGGGAGGGTCGGGAGCGGGGAGGAGGGTGCACTAAGGGGTAAACACCAGGCAGTTCCCAGTATTCTTAGCCAAGTTGGGTTCACCTGGGGCAGAAGAGAGGGAAGAAGGTGAGGTTTTCCTGGGGGTGGCCAGAGGGGCCTTTGCCACCCTCACCCGGGTGATGAGGAGTTCACATCCCACATGCAGGAAGCTGATGTAAGGCACGGGTGTGTGTACCCATGGTGGTCTGGGTGTGGGTGGGTGCAGATGCATATCTGCCATGCTCATTTTAAGGGCATGGGGCTCCTGTGCTCCTTCCCACATGTGTGTGTATCATGTGTGAGCCCTGGAGGAGATCATAGAAACAAGTATCAGCTGGATGAAGGCTTTGGCGGAAGCTGTTCTTGCCGACAACCACCTCCAATCTGTGTGTACCGTCTAGATGGTGTGTCTTGGTGTTTGTAGTGTCGCTCAGAGTCAGAGGCAGGGGTCCTGGCCTGGGTGTCCCCACGGATTCCTGTGTCTGGGTCTCGAAATGTTTGAGTCGAGTTTGAGTTTGTATCTGGCTGTGCCTGGGTCTCGGTGTTTGCGCAGCGTGTGTGGCTGCTCAGCAGCCTCTGACAGCCGGCACGAAGGCCTCTGTAGGCAGACAGGTGGCGCAGAAGGCAGACCTGCCCCAGGAGTACTCAAAGGGCCTCTAGGCTCCGGAACATGACAGCCAGGCAGGGGGCAGGGCCGGGTAGAAAGAGGTGGGGAGCAGGGTCTCTGGTCTCCCTAACCCCAGGCCTGTGCAGATCTTGCTGAGGGGCTGAGGCCCAAGCAACAGAGACACACCCCCCACCCCACCCCACCCCACCCCCACCCCACCCCACCCCACCCCCACCCCCACCAAAAGGAGACCCTCTGCATTTTGAAAGGCCAAAGGAAGAATCCTCTTGTCCCCTGAGGGTGGCTGGGTAGTTAGAGCCAGGAGAGAGACCTCCTGAGACCCCTGCTGGACAGACACCCTGGGGATAGGAGAGAGCTTTGCCCAAGGAAGGCTATGAGCTGGGAAGGTCCCAGGGTGGGAAAACCATCATGGCTGTGAGAAGGGGTGGCAAAGTGAGTATGGGGTTCCAAGAGGGGCAGAAAGTCTGAGTTCTAGACCCTGAGAAAGTGGAGGGGTTCTCCTCAACCTGAGCCAGCGTCTCCACCTCCATCCAGATGTACCTCCAGACAGCACAGGGGAGCAGGTCCACTGTGGACCACTCCACCCCGTCACTGACCCTTCCTCCACCCCTCCACTGTGGAGATCCACATGGATCAGGCAGGAGGCAACTCTGTGACCTTGGGCAGTTTATTTAGCCTCTCTGAACCTCAGTTTCCTTATCTGTGCAATGGGGACCTCAGCCCCTGCCTTGAAATATTGCTATGGGTGGGAAGGTGCTCATGCCACTTGAGGATTAATCATTACCCTGGAATTCTTTCCAAGGCCCTTAAGATGCCCTCTCCCCTTCCCCAGATCCTCCAACTGCCAGGAGTCTCAGAGCAAGGCTGAGGTCCTGGATAGAGAAGGGGGATCCCTGGGGCCAACTGGGCATGACTACCACCTCCCCCACTCAGCTGCTGCCCTCAGCTTCTGTGCCAGGCTCAGATGCCCTTCAGGGGTACCTTTGACGGAGTTGCTTCTCATTCCATAGAAAACTCAGGGCTGTCCCCCCATCCTCCAGTTTCTTCCCTCAAATACCCTGGGGAAGGAGGGACCACTGTCCTGCGGCAGGGTAGGCTAAGAGCCCCAACCCCGCTCTATTCTGGGAGGAAATGATACCTCCTTATTTCATTTCCCCTCTGCCTTTCTCTCCTGCTATGTCCTGATCCAGCTTCGCTCAGTGCCCCTCCTGCTGGCGTCTGACTTGGGCGAGGGAGGGGAATGAAGCAGGGAGACAGATGCCAATGTACCATGTGTGAGGGGTGGAGTGTCCTTCCTTCCACCCCAGGCCTGTGGTATGACTTCAAGGACTTGGGGTCACACACAGGTCGGGGTCTGACGACCATGGAGGGAGGGCGCTCACCTCCTGAGCTACTATGTGCAAGTGTGTGCAAGTGTGTATGTGCAAGTGTGTGTGTGTGTGTGTGTGTGTGTGTGTGTGTGTGTGCGTGCGCGCGTGCGCGGCTACACACAGGGTACCTTCCCCAAGCCCAGGAGCCCCACGATGGCACCAGAGGGCCTGCGGGGCGCGGGGACCTCCCTGTGGATTCCCACCGAGTCCTCAGATCCTGCGGAGCCAAGGGAAGCGACGAGGGGGCGCCCGACTGCGTGACGCGTGTCCTGCTCCGAGGCGGGTCAGGGACAGGGGGCGGGGGAAACGCACTCTGTCCCTGAGGAAGCAAAGACATCACCACCCTCAGCTCAGGGTCGTTGGACCTGGGGACCCCCACGTCCCTTCTCTGAGAACCGGCACGCCTCCTCCGGGGCGGTGCTAAGGCCCCTCCCCAGGGATGGAGGGAACGCGCCCACTTCTGCCCTCTCCGTGGTCCCTACTGCGAACCCAAGGCGCCCCTCCTAGGGGGGAGCAGAAGGCGGTTCCCCCTCACCCACGCCTGGGGGTGGGACCCGAGCCCCTCAACTGCGTCCTGGCCCCACCCCCGTAGGCGGAGGGCAAGGCCAGCTCAGCCCAGGCCTGGCCCCCCACTCCCCGCCTCCAGCCGCGGCCAAGCACAGCCTGCACCCCTCCCTGCCCACCCCCGGGACCCGGGTCCCCGCCCGTCCCCCCACCCGGCGCGGGGTCTTGGCTGCCGGCCGAGGGGAGCCCGGAGCACCTCCGCGCCCTCCTCTTCCCAGGGCCACGCCCGGGCCGGGCGGACTCACCCGCGGGCCTGGGCCGGGGGCGTCCTGGGCTCGGCACTCCGGTGCCCGCGGCGGCCGCTGCAGCTCTGCTCAGACGCGGCTCCGCGATCGCCGCCGCCGCCGCAGTTCGGGGAGGGGGCGTCACGTGACCGCCGAGCGCTCCCTCCCCGCGCCGCTCCCCCCTCGCTGCGGAGCCCGAGCCACCCCCTGTCCCCGCGGCGCGGCCGCCGCCTCTCACGTCAGGTCCCGGGGGCGGGCGCTCTGGGCCCCCATCTTACAGGTGGGGAAACTGAGAACCAGAGAGGGCAAGGACTGGCTCAAGGTTCCCCCGCTAGCCTGTGGCAGGGCCCCTGCAGGAGCCCAGCGGAGCAGCGGATGCTCCACGGGGAGAGGAACAACTTTGGGGGCAAATAGGAGCGACAGGAAAGGTGTGCGAGATGCCCTAGGCCCCCATGGGTTCCGTGTGTCTGCAGGGACCAGGAGGAAGCAAAAGGCTCGCGGGGGGTTTGCTGGGCGAGGAGGCTGTGCCCTGGCGCCTGGTGACGCTCCCCATCCCCGACCTAACCGGGACCCACGTGGAGGAAGGTGGGATCAGGGCAGGAGTGGAAACCCAGGCAGGATCACCTCAGTCGAACCTCTGAAGACTTGACCCAGGTCACATGCAAGTGCGCAGCAGCAGCGCGCTGACACTTGTGGCTCCTGGGCCCCACTCCCCACCTCTCTGTGGTCTCCACTGGGCTCCCCTCCAACGGGCAACCCCAGAGGGATCAAGGAAACAGGCAGCGTGGCTACCAGATCAGGGCTGGGGGGGACACTGGGTGAGGGTATGCTTGCTGGTCCCAAGATATGCCAGAGTCACAGAGAACACTGTTAGGGGGGACCTTTGAGACCTCTGATCTCACTCCCTTGCTCTAACAACTGGGGGAAACTATGGCCAAAAGGGGGTAGAGGCAAACCTCCATTTCATCAACCACTGACAATTAGTAGGTCAAGCGACAGGACCTTCCAAGGCCAGCCAGTCCCTAGGCCCACTTCACAGATAGGACTGAGGGAGGACTCAAGTCTTGTATTCATTTATTTAACATATTTATTGAGCACCTGCTATGTACTTAACAAATGACTGTCAGTTCCCTTCCCCCTCTATTTTCAAAAAGATATGGTGCCTTCAGCAACCCTGACATTAGCCTCTGGAAGATCTGAGACAAGAAAAGCTGTGTGTGCAGTCCCACCGCCGCTGTTCCCCACTCCCCCCAAGAATCTCACCCCAACCAAGACATTAGAATTAAGAGGGAATAGCAGGACACACCTCAACCTCATCCCCCCACCCCCACCCCAGCAAATGTGAAAAGGAAGAAGGGACTTGGAATCAGCACTTTCCGGTCCCTCTCTGTCAAGTTCTCCCTCCTGCAAGCTCCCCCAAGCCATGGATGAGAAAGAGGCCCAGCCCAGGGCTTCTCAAGCTTCTAGGTGTGGCCTGATCACAACGCAAGTCCCAATTCAGGGGGTCTGGGGCCTGAGTTCCTGCATTTCTAATAAAGTTTTGCAGTGTTGCTGGTGCTATGGGGCCACAGACATTCTGAGTAGCGCTGGGGGAACAAAGTTAAGTTCAGGGCAGGAGGAAGACGGCTGCTCGCACTCCGAGGCAGACTCCTGCAAACTCTGGGCCCACCCCACTCCCACCCTTTGATTTCCAGCCTAGCATGTGGCTGGGCCTGGATCCCAGACCTTTCTCAGCATGCACCGCGGCTAGAGTTGGTTCAAAGTAGTAAGAGGGAAGTTGAACCAGCACGGCCAAGGCACTTCTGGATGGTGCAGAAGGGATTTCGCGGAGTAGCAATCACCCCAGCCAGGTATGTTCTGCAGGTCACTGGTTCTGGAAGATGCTTGGTGAAAAATCCTGTTTGGGAAGAGCCCACTGAAAGCCTACAGACCTTCTGGGGCTGGGCTCCCACATCTGAGGAAGGGCATACAAATTCCAGGGTATTCTGAAGCATCTCTTTCCATCCTTTGGCTTTGTATGCTTGGCCGGATGGATCCTCAATTCTGATCACAATCCCAGTGCCTCTTCCTGCTTCTTTAAAGAGCCCTCTCCCCCTCTGTGCTGAGACAGAGACGGTGGACTCCCAACTCCAGCTAGGGAGGCAATGCCGATGAAGGTACCCTACTTGAGCTGGAGCAAGGGGACAGAGGCAGTGGGGATGTGGACATGCACTCAGTGAGGAGTTGCAGATGTGGCCTTTCGTTGTTTGGACCCAGCAGACTCCAAGATCCCCAAGGGCCTAAGGTCCTATTGGCACCAGGGCACTAGGGACTAAACGTGCCTGACCCTGGCTGAGCAGGCCAAAGAACGAACACTCTGCTGTGCCAGGCCTCTCCATTTCTTCTTTATAATCAAGGAGCTTTTCAATTACAGCATTTTCCTCTTTACAGAAAACCTCAATGCAAGAGCCTTATAATCTCTAGCCTGTCCTGGGGGGCACCATTCTGAGACTGTCAGGGCCCCTGGGGAGAAGGCAACATGTGCTGTGCTGTAGGGGGCTGGGCAGAGCCTGGCATGGAGCCTGGGTACGGAAGGGAAGATTGGACAAAGGCCCCGCAGCTTTGCTTTCCCTGCCCTATTTCAATCCAAACCACTCAGGATTGACCACTCACGCATGGCTGCCTCCGGGCACAAGCCTTTTTCCTCTTTCACTTAATACACTGTGACCTAGACACTACCCCAGCTCTCCCAACTACTGAGAAATGAGAGCTGGCTTCAAAATAGCTGACATCTAAGAAGACTGGAGAATGAAAGCGTGGGTGGCACAACCAACTCGGAATAATGCACAATGGAGTCCTACTATGGGAATGATGCCTCTTGGAAATAACTCCTCTGGATGCCCCCCCCCCCCAACAGCCGGATCAAAGGGGAGAATGGGGCTGCAGACTGCCCAGCAGGAAAAGGGGAGAAAACACAAAAGCCGTAGGTCCCCAAGGTACTGTCTGTGCAGCAGTAAGGTCTAGGAGGGGCTGGTAAAGGGGGGGGGGGGACGGTGTCTGCAAGGGTGACTGGGAGAAGACAGTGCCACTCCAGTGAGAATAAGACAGGATGTGGAGTAGAGCTGGCATCAGGGCACGTCCCTCAGGCTAGGACACCGGGCTTCAATGGCTGGCTGCCCCCTGATGCTGGAGACACAGCAGAGGATACAACTCTGGGGGACCTACCTACTCTTGAGGTCACAGAAGTCTGGTTCATGAATGTGAGCATAGCTAGAAATCCCCATTTTGAGGACAAGAGATAAGCACAAAGGTGGGGCCGGCCCTGGTTATACCGAAGTAATAGAAGCTCTCTCCCAGAGTTCTTGCGGTCACAGAAAAAGCGCCTAGTGGGAAGGGGCAGGGGGGAGGGAAGAGATAAACCAAAGGACTTGTGCATATAAGCATAACCAATGGACAGACAACAGTGCTGGGGTGGGGGGATGGGAGGAGAGTGTCAATGGGGGGAAAAGGAGAAACATCTGTAACAAAAAGAAATTTTAAAAAAATGTTTTAAATAGAAAAAAAAAGTGTCTAGTGGGTCCTGAAGCGTTCGTTCGTTTTCCTTGCTGAGAACCTGTCATGTGGCGGACAGGGGGATGCAGCGATGAATAAGATGGCTGAGCCCCTGCCCCCGGGAACTAGAACAGTCTCATACTAATTAGGTTGATTCATTTCTGGGATCAGAGTGGTTTTAGGTGCAGACATTAAGATCCAGCCCAGCCCTGACTCTGGCTCCCAGAAAGACAAAAAAAATAAACAGTTCACTCTAGTTCCAGAATTCTAGACAGTCCAGCACAGCTTGGAGCCTCGCGGCCAGAGCCAGCGAGTGCGTGCTACAGAGGGGAGAGGCAACAGGCCAGACAGAAACCAGCCACAGAAACAACTCACGGACTGATGAAGAGACGTCCTCAGAGGCGGTCCGGTTGGGCGATTTTCCAAAGGCACTCCCTGGAGCTTCAAGGGAGTGGGTGTGGGTGTGGAGTGAAGCTGAGATGAGGCCCCGCTGTCTCCTTCCACCTAGTTCACGTTTGACAACCTACACATCCAACTTCCTTTTAGAAAACACTGCAGCCCAAAGGGAAACACTTATCCAGGACCATCAAGAGCAAATAGCCGTTGAGTGTTCCCTAGGTTACAAATACAAATACAGCAGAGAACGCTGGCGGGGAGGGAGGACCAAGATACAAGTGTGCAAAGGCCAGTGTGCCAGCTGGCTATGCCTCAACCCTAGACAGAAAGCCCAGGCATTCTGTCTCCCCTGGGGTGTGTCCCCCACTTCCTGTGGCCCAGGGCTGGCCTGCCTGGCAGCCCTAACAGACCTAGAATTCAAGCTGCCTTTCCAGCTGCTGTTAAAAGGCTCCCTTCCTGACCAAGCGCAATTTCACTTCGAAGGGCCTGGCCTCCTCAGTCTTAGCCAAGTCCTTGAAAGCAGGGTGCTTTTTTCCTTTTTTCTTAAAGCATGTTGGGGGAAAACAGATGATGCCCTCTATTTGAGATCAATACGGTAATTATGTTGGACAAGCCCTTAGGAATGACTTCATGGGGGATTCAGATAACCTCATGAATGAGAAAGCGTGAAAACGGTATTAAGAGCCAACATGTCACCTGTGCCTGTGGGATGGAGGCCATTTGGCAACGGGATCCACTTCTTCGGGGATCACGGTCCTGCTTCTGCTGGGTGAGACATAACAAAGGCTCCGTCCAGGAATGAGCTAGTGCAGATCCCAATTCCAAGAGCAGACCTGAGTCACTCAGAAGAGGTCAGACAACTCCTTGAAAAGTCACAAGATACATTCTGCAACCTCCTCCTTCCCAAAATTTGATATGGTTCAGAAAAGATACTTAAATCTCACAATATGAATATCACCAATTTGTCTGAAACATGCATTTTAAAAAAAGGTGATGAGCCCTGGCAAGGTGGCTCAGTTGGTTAGAGCATCATCCTGATACGCCAAGGTTGCAGGTTCGATCCCCAGTCAAGGCACACACAAGAACCAACCAATGAATGCATTAAAAAGTGGAAAAACAAATCAGTGTTTTTTCCTCTCTCTCCCTTCCTCTCTAAAATCAATAAAAAAAATTTTAAGTGATGAATGTGATATGGTTAGTAGTATGCTGTATTAATTTAATAAAAACTGGTCCTGTGGTTTGTGGAAGAGAACGAACAAGAAATACCTGTGTACTCTAGTCTTGAACAATATTATTCATTACATCCCAAGAGGTAAATAAAGAATGAAAACCATGACTCTCAGGCCATGGAAGCAGCCTGTGAGCACTAACGTCTTCCGCATGACTCTGCTGCCTGGCGCTCACAGCCCTGCCTCCGAGGCTCCCGCACCTGTTCCTGATGTTCTTGGCAATGAGAATCAAAACATGGGCCGCTGCCCCTCGGGGGCAGGACCTGCCCATCACAGAGACATAAATCTTCAACGCGCATTCTAAATGTGTTTCAAGTAACTCTCAACATGATCCTGCAAATAAACACAGTCAGGGCAGCTTGGTGTTTGGCCGTTAGCTTCATGTTCCTTATGGGCCAAGGGGAAAGCTTTATGTCACAGGATGATCAAACACCTTTCCAGTCATTTTAGCGCCAAGGGCTTCCTGCACAAGGTGGTTCCACACTTCCCAGAGAAGGGGTTCCAGGTGGCTTGGCTTTGTTCGTTCTTTCTGAAGACTTGCAAAGAGGACTCCACAGCATTTCCTCACAAAGGCTAGAGTCTAATTACAAAGAGTAACACAAAGTATTTTACCCAACAATGTTACTGCTTAACCTCAGTGTGGGAAGGTAAACAAGGCAGCCAATATTGCCTTGTTCTGAGATAAGAAAAGGAAGACAAAGCTAAGTAACTTTTCTTAGTTACAAGGTAAATGGTGAAATTATCAGGAACACAGATGACCCAACTTCTCAAGTGCAAGCTACCCGCAAAGCTAGCAGGCTCCTGACTTGAAAAAACCCACGAAAGTTTGGGAGGTGAGAGGGAGAGGTTGTTTTCTGTGTCTCTCTATTAGACCCTCCCTGGCACACAGGACTTGGCACAAAGCTGCTTACTCAGTGGAATATCTATCAAAGTGGTAGCGTTTAATTTATATTTTAATGAATAAAGGATTCCGATGTTGATCATCAAACCCCCAACTAATACTGGTGTCCATACGCTATCTAGGGTTTGGAGGTGAACTCCTAGCTTCAAGGATCAGAAATGCAGAGGGTGACAAAGCCCTGCACCTTGTGGCAACAGGTGGCAGGGTTAAAAGGTACGGAGGGTGAGAATCTTCTAAAAATGAAAACTCTGGCTTTTCATCAGACTGAACTCTGTTCCCAGTCCCCCGCAACACTGAACACACTGAGCATTAAAATGCCAGGGAGAGGATGTGATTCTCCTCCATGATTCTGTAACAGGAAAGACAGGCTTTGACGCTCATTTCACCTCAGCAGTTACATCCGCGCAAGGTCATTCCTTGGGAATTTAAAACAGGTTCTTCAATCCCAGCATTGGCTTCAAATATTAACCAGGGTCTGACCACACAGACTGGCCAACTGGACACCTTCAGCAACAAAAAATTCACTCTGGTTTATGATTCCATAGAAATAAAGGGACACTCATTTCTTTTTAATCTGGCAGAAAGATAACAGTAATTCTAAGCAACAAAGTTCATTAATACACAGAAAGATAATTATTCCCCCAGGGAATGAAGATGTCCAAATAGCAACCTACATTTCAGGCAACGGCACACTTTGTACACGTTAGCTGGGGCTTCAGGAATGGTCAAAGATATAAGGGCGGCAGGACGGGGGACCCTCAAGCTTCTACAGAGGACTGAGCTAATGTTTTAAAAAGGACACATGCACATTAAAACCCCAGTGGGAAGTCTCTGCATTTCAATGTGGTCACAGCCAACTGGTCTCCATCTATGTGTACATACAAAGCAAGAATTGGGTTTTAGGCTACAGCTTATACCTGTCTTTCCCGAACAAAGTGGTGAGGGTGGCAATGCAAGGTCACTAAATACTGTGGGTGGGAAAGAGGACCCAGCCCAAAGCTTCTCCTCTTCAAAGAGCAGAGAAGAGCGGCCTGTGGATGCAGATTCCAATTCAGTGGGTCTCAGGCTGAGTCCCCGCATTTCTAATAAAGCGTCACAGCGCTGCTGGTGGGGTGGGGGGGTGGGGGCACGGCCAGCATTCTGAGCAGCACTGGTGGACAAGGTAAGCTGCCCGGCCAGGAGGAAGACAACTGCTGGGCTCTGAGGAGACTCACGGAGCATCACCTGCTCACTCTAGGCCCACCCGACGCCCACCGGGGAGTGTTAATAAAGGAGCCAGTACTTAGACTGGGTTATCGACCCGGGAGATGTACAAAAGGCTGCTACTCTGTGCCACTGCATAAGAAAAAGAGACTCAAGCAACACATTTTAAAGTTGTTATTAACAGCAGATTGGGAGAAAAGTATCAGATTTCTGGGGCTACTGACAGGTTGCTGTCAATCCCTAGGAAGAACCTCCTCTGGCCGAACAGCTGCTTCGCAGGGAGAAGGCAGCCGCTGCCTCCAGCACTAAGAGAACTTGCAGACAAGTCTCCGTCTGGGGAAAGAATACGCTGCTTGGCCTGTTACTACCTGTCTGCTTCAGCTTCGTTTCTTCGGAGCAAAATAAAAGATCTAAAAATGGGGATCAGCTATCGGTGATCTCAGCTTTGAGTCCCTTCCCTGTGCTGCCCTCGAGGTGTGCCCACTGGCTCCGAGGATGGTTTGCAGCTCTCTCACACAGGCTCAAAGCCAACCCCCGTGTCCTCAGGGCGCAAAGACTGAAGACATTGCACACACAGGGGAAACACAGTAACAAGTTATAATTCTACCAAACAGCCATCATTATTCTGATAAAAAGAGCTATTCCAAAGCAATGCTGCCAAGGTTACTGGCCCCTCAATGGAAACCTGTCCCCACCCCCCACTATTTGAGTTTAAATGTTCAGAAAAGGGGGGTGGGGTCCAGGAAACCCAGCACAAACCCAAGGCTAAAAACCTGTTGGCAGGAGAGACGCCCGAGTCAGCACCTCTGCCCGCAGACGGACACGCACACTGAACAGAGGAAACTGAGACAAACCCAGCCTTAAAGCCCACGTAGGAGTCCTTCAATATGCTTAGGACTGCTGCTTTGGTTATATGTTGCTAATAATCCTGAATTGGATGAAATGGCACACCCCATCCAGACACCCCCCCCCCCTTTAAAACGAAGTGATGTAAAAGATCCTCCCGGCCATTTCGGAAGAACGCTTTCAGAAACAGAAGTGAGATGTGAGGGCCAGCGGACTTGAGAAGCCTCGTGTGGTCCACGTGAACTTCAGTCCACTCCACTCTTCTGCTACGGTGGCCGGGCTTTTCACAAGTGCAAGGTGGATTTGATTCCCCACTTCTGAGTAACAGCAAAACACCGGAGGAAGATGCTATCACATGTAATCAGCATTCGTCGTCCATTCTGAAACGCTCGAAAGCAAAAGCCTTTGAAGCCCAAAATGAGACAGAGTCTCTTGCTCACTGCAGGAGACACGCGGGGTGCCCCCTCCTGTACCCGACACTAAGAGACGGACCGCCGGGCAGCGTGCGAGGCGGGTACGCTGCAGCCGACGCAGACAGGAGCCTAATCTGAAGACACTTTTCCACAATTATGGCAAGTTCTTCACTTTCATGCTTTATTGAAAGTAAAATATGAATCAAAGACAGGTATTGGTAAGCAGATTATGTCTCTAAAGAGTTACTTTTAGTTCAGAGCAGAATGTTGTCTCATCTACTGTGATACAAGTCCCGTGTGGACCAATGCATCTGGTATGAAACTCGAGCAAGGAAATAGAACAGAACTTTATTCCCTCCTGTGACTATAAATCTCATATGTAAACATGATTTACTGTTTGCTGCTACTAAACTTGTTCCATCTTTATTTGCCCTTTTCCCCACGGCCCCCGCCCCCACCCCTCTTAAATAGAAAATCTGAAACATTTCCTTCAAGTCTGATGTCCTTCAGTGCAATCTGCTTTATTTGACATAAGGCATTTGGGACAGTCACTTTTGAATGGTTTTCTGCCTTTTGGAAGAGTCATATAATGATTTAATTCTTAAAGCCAGCTTTTCTTTAATGCCCTAACATGTCAAACTCCTCTTCCCTTCTGGTCATTTCTTTGCAGTCGGCAAGTGTCCAAAAGGTTAATGTCCAAGGAGACCAGTACCTGGGGAAAGAAACACACGTGGAGGCACACTGTGAACCAAGAGCTCATGTACCCCGTCTGCCAAGAACGCACTGTCAACAGGGAGATCCGACCTAACACATGGCACAGCAGCCCTTGCTGACGGGGAAGGGAAAGCACCAGCCAGCGTGAGGCTCTCAGCCGCGTCCACTTCTGCTGGAAGCCACGTGTTTCCTGTGCGTTGTCCTCACACAGTTAATCGGATTTTACTGAGGCTTTCATCTGATGGCCCTTTTCTCATAGAGAGATCGTTTTGCTCTGTTTTGTTTTAACCACATCAGGGGTTTCTTTGCGGTGGTACCGTGTGGACACCAAAGCTGCACGGAGAGGAAGGCTGTACACAGGCCGGCAGCTTTGTGCACTCACTTCCTTTAGCAAAGACCCCTGGTATTTGATTCAAACTCACTCCTGGGAAAAATCACGACCTGCCATGGACCTCTGGAGCAGGCCGCAAACAGTCAAAACGGCAACAGTAAACGTCAAAGGTCCGTGTGTGAGGGATTAATGAGTATGACTGGTGGGCACAAGATGGAGTACAAGGCACTGCTGTGTCGCCCACTAAAGGAATAATCCAAGAATACCTTAATTCTGAATAGATTTAATGAAACCTTTTCACTGAACCTCCTATAATACAGCAAATTCTTCTCCTCTAATTCTTATCAGTTGGACACAAGCTGTTTTGCTCTCAGATGGGACTGACAGGGTGAACTGGAAAAAGGTTAAATTTAAACCTCGAAATGCCACTAGCTAATTCCCCACCCTCCCCCCGAAACGAGAAAGAGAAAGCAGGACGGACATCTGGCGGTGGGTACTGCTAACATACAGGCCCCATCTGAGGCCTGCGTGCTGAAAAAGATAATGAAGAAGCTTGAATAAAAAATGCATTCGACTAAAATCAATTTCAGTCATGAGACTCAGATTGAGTTAAATTTTAAAATCACATTATAGCCTTCACTTGAATAGAAAATTACAGTATGGCTCTGACATCCGTGAACAAAACATGACAAGTGTTACTCACCTTTAAACCCTTCTTCTGGCATACACACTGGGGAAAAAAAAATCCAGATTGAAAAGACTGTCGTGACAGAGAGTAATAAGAGCACTTCAATGCCTAAAGACGGAAAGTTTAAAATAACTTTTAAATACCTTACTCACCCATAATGATTACTTTTGAAGTTATGGATGATAATAATCAGATGACATTCTCTGTTTTTATTTTTATCCAAGTAATACATATGCATCGTTTAAAAAGTCAAATACTAGTAAGGGCTGTGAGGACTGGAGCCAGCATTCTGCACGACTCCAGGGCAGGCCAGGAGAAAACCTGGTGACTGGCGCCCGCAGAAGCTGGTCTCCCCCTCTCCGCCTGCTCCCACACTCCACAAGGAACCACTTTTGACTCTTGTAGCCATTTCTCACGGTGTAAAACCTCTTTATTTCTAAATAACATGCTTATATCACTATTTCATTATTCTAGATAATATCTAATAGCTTTCTCAAGGAAAGACACCAGCTACCCCTCCTCCTGACACAGTGACCCCTTGTTAAGCTGATCTCCAGCGTTGACATTATTTCTAACTCTATTAACACCGTTCACGGTTGAAAACCCTGGTGTGCTTTGGTAATACTACTGGTCTGGCATGACATTTTCGTCTTTCTGCAGCATTATTTACGTGTTCCGTTTTCTCTGTACTATCCCCAACTCAAGTGTAAACTCTTATTAAAGACCTGTAAACCTCAAGACAGTCACCTGTCACTTCTCTTCCCTGGTGGACGTCCTTCTCTAAAGCCTGCACCCCCTCCTCCCTGCCCGCTGCGGAGCTTCTGGCCTGATGTCCCTTCCCCATCTTCTAGGGCTTTTCCAAGGCCGGTCCCTGTGTTCTGGCTCCGCTGTTGACTTCTTTCTCCATTTACTCTCTGGTTTAAGAGCATATCCTCCCGTAGTATCTTGGCAAACGATACATGAGAGAAATTTTTTGAGGTCTCACATGTGTTCCAAGAGCCATCGAGTGTGAGGGTAGGATCAAGTCTGTCTAGTTACAGAATTCTGGGCTGGAACTCACTTTTCCTCAGAAGCTCATGGGCATCGCTCCATTAGTCTGTCCTTCCGACAGTTCATCCTGTGACCGTGACTGGTTTTCCTGCCACATCTCTAGATGCTTTTAGAATCCTCTTGTCTCTAGAGTTGCTCTCACTGTATCAGGCCCTTCAAGCAATCATTTTTTATTTTCACGAATTCTTTGTTCTCGGAATGCTCGTTTTATATGGGCCCTAGCTATTGCTCGCTCTTTCTGTCATATTCATAGTTCACTTGTAAGCTTTCCTTTGCTTCCCGCGTGGCCCGTTTCCTCCAGGTTCCTTTTTCTTACTGAGTGACAGCTTTCAGTTTCACGCACTCATTCCTCCACTGTCTGATCGCCGGCTGCCCATTTCCGCCCAGTCCAGTGTGACTGAAAACACGCCTGAAGACTGTTCAGTGGGCACTGGTGGGCTTCTAAGGTTACCCGGGAGATGAACTACTTTCTTTTTTACATCTGTAAGTTATTTTCTTGAATTGGCCAGTTTCCCCAGAGTGGAATCTCCCCTCTCCTGTGCAGAGTTAGAGCTGGGCTGCCAGCGTTGGAACAAAGACCTGGGGGGTGGCCCTTGGTGTGTGACAGGCCTCAGTCTCACCTTTCCTTCAGTGAGCTGAAACACATCCTCCAGTTGTCCATCTGGGAGCAGGGGGAGAGGCAGTGACAGGGATGTAAAGGAGGGGCTGTGAGCATATGGGGGCAGTGAGTTGTCTAACTGCTTCTCATACAGTTTTCCAACCAAGTTTCCTGTTTTTAGGCTCATACCTCACTGCCACTTTCGGGGGCGCCTGGGGCCTCTGACTCCTGCGTGCCTGTCTGAGGCTCTGCAATTTGAGTGAGCTTTGCTTCTGGTTGACCTCTTTCAATCTGTAGGCTTACATTTATTTGTTGTTTTTTTTTCAGGTCAGCTAAATAATTAATCCTCTTCTTTCTGCTTTCCATTTTCCAAATTTTTGTAGATACCTTTCTCTATCTATGATCTTATAAGATAAATAATTTAAGATTCTACCTTAAGAACATGTAGAAGCTTTAAGGTTAAAAGTATTGCAGACTTAAACTTCAATATCTACAATTCCACCTCCTTCTAACAAGTCAATCAAGAAACTCCTAAAATAAATGCGTCTTTACCTTGCATGACATCATCCATTGCAGCATAATCTGCAATTGGTTCATCAGCCTAGAAAACAAATGAAGACAATTCAAAACCACAAGGGAGAGGCAGCCAGGAGGAGCAGCAGGCGACGTCTTCGTCACACGAGGTCGGGCCCGGGAGCCAACCACTGTGTGGCTATGAGACACAAATCCCAACACTGTCCAGCAGGGAGCAATGGCGAGGTCCAGGGCTGACAGAGGGTGCCCTGCCAGTCTGCACTCACCGCCCAGAAAACTGCACACGGTATGCGGCACGTTTTCCTGCTCCTACAAACACCTTTAGATGTAGAACTGTGTCGGTACCCTGAGGCTACCAAACTGAGTTCATCAGTGTGGGCTAGGATGCTGGTGGTGACCGAGTGAGTTAGCTAGAAATAAAAAGTCAGACTGGTCCTCAAAAACTCCAACTCAGTTAAAAATACATTTTTGTCCCACCCCACTACCAAGAACAAAATCCCCATCTCCTTTTTAGGGCAGAAGCGAGCACTGAGTCCGATGATCACTAGAGAGTCTAGCTGTCCATCGAAGTACAAACCCTTTAATAATACAGGCTGTTCCTAGGATTTCAGACAGGCCTCTTAGGATTCAGCAACTCAATGTGTTTTCAGAATAATTCCACAGAACCTACAGTTCCAAGAAAAGTAAACAGAGGGAGGGGCACCTGGTAGGATGAGAGGTGTGTGCATGTGTGGGGGGCAGGTAAGGGTCTGCTCCATCAGTTCCAGGGCCTAACTTTATCTCACCAGAACTGAGGCTCTCAGGTATGAAAAGCATCCATTTCGCAATTCAAACACCTGACAAAGATTTCACCACATGATGCAGTGGTGTCTGGCACAGTGGGGATGCTTCTGGCCACAAAGAAACAAAAGAGGCAAAGGGAAGTGATGAAACCAGGCCCTTCAAGAGGTAGGTGCCTCCAGACGCGAGTACCACTGGGCTAATGCGGCTGCTCCCAGGATTCCTTTCCTTTGAACACTTCCCAGAAGCCCTGCTTTCTAAAACACCTTCTGCCTCTCCTACATCCATTCTACCCGAAGCCAGTTTCCACATGCTGACAGGAATCCCAAGGAGACCCAAAAGTATTTTGACTGCCGTGGCCAAGCCTCGGTCTGTGTGTTTCCTAGCTTGCCTGGCTTGTGCATTCGAGCCAAGAGGAAATGAGGGGATGCTTTAATAGCAGAAGTATGGTTAATTCTGCTGACCCAGAGGATGGGGAGGAGGCTCAACCTAGATCTATTATTTAACAACAATTATGAAAACCCAGTAAGACCCGACGATGCCGTGACCTCCTCTAAGGCTCTGTGGCGCAGCCAGAGCTGGAGAATCCAGAGCTGGCACCAATCATGGCGGTCACTTGTCACCTCGCCCTGCTGAGGACGCGAGGCAACGGCAACCGCCACTGCGCCCGTTCACCCGTGGGTGTGCATCACTAAGACCTTCTAGAACTCCGCAGGTAAGGAACCGTTACCTACCTTTAACAAAATGACAGATTCAGGAATGACGCCAAGGGTGCCGAGGGTGGCACAGTCATCAGTTAAAATCTTTCCATCAATGGACAGATTCTGGTCAAAAGGAGCGACTGAAAACGCATGCATGATCTGTGCCAAAGAAAAAAGTTTGTATAAAGCAAAATACTGAGACTTATACCCTATTTGAATAAATAATGCATAGATTCTTAAAGAAAATAAAAGAACTTCAGAGTACAAAAGATACTACTGTTTGCAGTCAGCCCACTTGCTACATTCCTACTGAGACTGTAATCCCAATGTATCTAGGAACATCCCTAGGAGGTCTGGTAGAGAAACAATTATACCCACGGATCCTTTAGTTCTGCACCTTATCACCTCTCCAAGGGTGGGGTATGGGGGAATCAAAGGAGCAGAGGCGGGGCTGGGCTGACGACTCCTCTGGTCATGCAGCCTGGGCAGGGCCATCAGCCACCCCCACCATGCCCCAGTGCCACAGCCTTTTAATAATCAAATCAAGTCCAGATTCTTTCGTAAGAGCACCTTTAAATTAACCAGCAGGCAATTTGGACTCTTCTTCCTTCGGTTGATTCCTTTAGCAAGCAGCCTGGCCTACGTAACTCAGTCCTTGGGACTTGTATATTCTTTGACTGAGTCCTGCCTTTGGAACCAAAATATGAGTTTCTTAAGGGTAAGGACCATATACCCCACCCCAGTTCTAGCCAAGTGTTAAAAATAGAATCCATTCAGAAAGAGTATTACGCATAATTCCTTTTTTTTTTTTTTCATCCTCACCCGAGGACATTTTTTCATTTTTTGTTCAGATAGAGTGGGAGGGAGAGAGAGAAACATCGACGTGAAAGGGACACATCGAGTGGCTGCCACCCGCACGACCAACCAGGGCCGGGGACAAACTGCAACCGAAGTACATGCCCTTAGCGGGAACCGAACCCGGGTCTCTCCGGACCGCAGGCTGACGCTCTAACCGCTGAGCCAAACCAGCCAGGGCAATAATTCTTAAACATTTTTTCAAACTCAGAAAATTTTTTATTTTTACCATTTCCTGGTAGTAATTAACAGTGGGGGGGCAAGGAGAAACTGGACTCAGAGAGGCACACAAAGACACCTTCAGTGAAATGTTGTGATTCTTAACTTGCAGGGTGAGTTCAAGGATATTTACTTTATCACGCTTCATAACTGAAGTTACATACGCACTGAATGTATTTATGACATGTGCCTTTCATTACTCCTGTATCCACGATGGCAGAGGGACACCGTCCTACCTTCTTAGGCACTCTACTCCTCGACTCTCGGAGTCTGGGAAGGCAAAGTGAGCCTAGCCAAGCAACCCTGAACCAAGTGTGCGTATAAGAGCTTTCCATGCTGGGACGACTGTGACCAGAAAAGTGGTTTTAATAATGGAACATGGATACCCCTGGCTGGTTTGGCTCAGCGGTTGGAGCATTGGCCTGCGGAACAGAGTCCCAGGTTCGGTTCCCGCTAGGGGCACCTACCAAAAATAATAATAATAATAATAATAATAATAATAATAATGGAACATGGATAAATAAGAATCTCAACAGGACATTAGCCCCTGAGAAGCAAGCAGGGACTGATCAAACAGGGATCTGTAGCTACGGTGCACTGATATCATCGATGATCTGCCTGTGAAGCAATAACCTATTTCTGGTGAGTGAGAAGTATTGACAAGACAGTTCTACCAAAGCCAGCCCAGCACACAGGCCTCAGGCGGAGGCACCAGCCCCACGCTCTTAAACAGGACCATGAAGAGGAAATTCCCAACCCTGGTCAGTTTGGCTCAGCAGTTAGAGTGTCAGCCTGTGGACCAGAGAGTCCCGGGTTCAATTCCGGCCAAGGGCATGTACTTTGGTTGCGGTTTGTCCCCGGCCCGGGCTGGGGTCGTGCGGGTGGCAACCAATCGGTGTGTCTCTCTCACATCGATGTTTCTCTCCCCCTCCCCCCAACTCTGTCTGAAGATAAATGTAAAAATATCCTTGGGTGAGGATTAAAAAAAAAAAAAAACTTTAAGAAGCTACCACATGTCGAATACTGTGCTAGGTGCAAGAAACATAACAGCGACTGATCCCACCCTGAAGGCGTTCACAGGAGTGAAGGCAAAACAATGTGAAGATGGTGGCGGGAGGTACACGTAGCATCTAGGGGAACACACAGGAAGGAAGTCAGCTCTACAACTGCAGGCCAAGGCAGGTTTCATAGAAGAGGTGCCATGAAAAATGAACAAGTGTTTACTAATGCGGAGAAAACAGTATTTCAGAAGAGGGAATGGGCCAGTCAAAGACGTGGAGGCCTTTGGTACAATAACTCATAAACCATAAGTGCTAGGAGAATGCTTGACTATCATTAATATTACACAGGTCTGTTCAACAAGCAGGTGCAGCTTTCCTGATCTATGAAGCAAATCAGGACCAATGTTTTCCCGATGGTGAGTGGCTCCATGCTGCTTGCTGTGTGTGTGTGTGTGTGTGTGTGTGTGTGTGTGTGTGTGTGTGTGTTCAGGAAATGCAGGCACTGGCTTCTACTGCCAGCCATTTAACCTGTGCCAAAACGTCCCCCTTTCTAAGGCAGGCAATACCACCCACTCAAAACCTATCTTTGGGAAAACGACATAACACAATTAAACACTCAGCATCCTTTGAGAAAGGAGATGAATAAATTATACTTCATTTGCTTTATGGCATCATACGTGGATGAATTAATAATTTGGCAAAGCCAGTTTCTTCAGGTTTCAAGCAACTGTAAATGGGTAAGTCTAGGAGAAAACGGACAGTTTTACAAAGCTTGTCATCCTATTAACTTGGAATTGTAGGATCCCCTAGAGGAAAGGCTCCATCAAACATAAAATAACGTATCGCGTGCTTTTCAAAAAACCACCTGCCGGCACTAGTGGGGACCACAGGCACGCCCACCACAATCTCCAACGCTGTCCAGGCTGCTGGGCAAAAAGGTCATATCTGGTTGAGGCTTTCAAAGCTACCACCACTGAGCAGTGAGAAGAAATTACATTTCATTGCCCTTTCCTTTGACGCTGCTGGGATCACAGCGGTCCCTGGAGCAGGGGTGGAGATGAGAGGACGGACCCTGCAAAGGAGCCATCCGAGCAGGGCGCACTTCGGGGGTTCCCTGGAACAGCTGCTGCCTTCTGACAACTCATCTGTGCAGGTGACAGCTCCTAAATAGAGGTTATTGCTGCTGGCTTTTTGACTTATTCTTCAAAAATGGCAGTCCATAATAGAAGCAGCACAGGCTTTTCAAATGCCTTTGTCCACAGGGGCTCTTTTTGTAAAGTGAAGGTTCTGAATGTTCGAGGTTTACCACTGACAGGCAGAAGGCTGGTGACAGAAACAAGCTTTCTCAAATGTAAAAGGTACAAGAGAGGAAGGATTGTGCCAACACATTTATTTTCAGAGCCATGGGTTCAACCGAGGGAAATACGGTTCCCAGGACAATCTGGAACACATAACACCCTCAAAGGAAGCCTGTACTTTTGCCTCAATTACAATGATAAATATCAGCAACAAGAAAAAATGCATAACCATTAAACTATGCCACATGAAAGGAGCAAAGAGGGAAATTTGGTCAACTTTTTGGATATGTATCAGTGACTGAAACAGATTAGGGGCCAGCTTTTTTTCATGGACATCTTGAATTTATCAGCCCCCTTTGCCTGGGTTTTGAGATATACCATTGGCATGCTCATTTACGATACTTCAGCACTGGTACCGAGAAATAACATCATCACGAAGCATGTTCACAATGCCCACGCTGCAGTCACTGAATGGGCGACAAAGCAAGGCATGCTTTTGGGGGGATGGAGAGAAAATAATCTAAAATGGAGAGTTAGAAAACTATTTGAAAAACACCAGTCTATGAAGAGTCCGAAGGTAACTTTAAAGTTCTACCAAACAGACATATCTGACACCAAAAATATCGTGATAAAAAGCATTTCTGACTTATCCAAGTGACTAAACAATTAAGTAGCTGCCTTTTATCGCACCTTAAATTTCACAGAAGATCCTGGTAATTGGCTCGAATGTGTATGAAGTGGTCAATGAAAAGCACACAGCACAAGAAAGTGAGAGAACAATCATCCTAGAACAACCCTGACATGTTAACACATTGGCGCTCAGTGTTTCTCACTGGAAAGCTACTCAGAACCTGCTCAATTTCAGAATCCAAAAAACACTTTCATCTTCATAGAAAGATTCTTGGCCATTCTGAAAACTTTCAGTCTTTTTAAAGAAAGAGTTATTTTAATTTGGGGGCCCTACTAGGCATTATGCTGAAATCAACAAAACTGTCTCTCAATAGCTTAATCTATGAGTAGATAGAGGTCAACCTAGAAAGAAAAACAATTACATAAACACAGGTGGAAAGCAGGAATTTATGAAGGTCCTCTTAGCCCACAGCACACTCAGAAGCATGTTATGTTATCCTCACCTGAATTTTCAATTCTTTTAATGTTTGATTAGCAGAAACAAGAAGTGCCTTCTCACCACGAACTTTTCTATGTCGCATACTCCGCCGAATAACTTGCTTTTGATAGGCAATATAATTTTGATGGGATATCTTTTGCCTCTTTGTTCCTCCGTTGCTCTGTAATAAAGATCCGAAACAAAGAAAGCAATGAAATGATCCACAGTGTGCCTCGTGCTCATAAAGTTCATCAGGAAAGCAAAAGCAACCTACTTATTGGTCCCTTAACCATTTGAAATTCAATGTCGAAAATGAGTGGCAACTCATTTTTAGCAGGCTCACGTAAAATTGAAAAAAGAATGAATGAGATATACCTCCAACTGCATGTAAGCTTCACGATTTTTATAAAAAATATTATAAAAAGGACATTTAAAAGCAAAATGAGTCTGGCTGGTGTGGCTCAGTGGTTGAGGGTCAACCCATGCACAAAGAGGTTGCCGGTTCGATTCCCAGTCAGGGCACATGCCTGGGTTGCAGGCTCAAGCGTGTGGGAGGCAGCCAATCGATGTTTCTCTCTCATTGATGTTTCTATCTCTGAAAATCAATAAAAACATATTTAAAAATAAAATAGAATAAAAGCAAAATAAGTCTGACCTTAAATCAGAACACACGTGATATGCTGAAAAACTTTAAGAGTATTAATTTTTTTATCCTCACCTGAGGATATGTTTATTGATCGGGGGGGTGGGGGGTGGGGGGGTGGGGGATCAACTGGTTACCTCTTGTACGTGACCTGACCGGGGATTGAACCAGCAACCTTTTAGTGTACAGGACGACGCTCTAACCAACTGAACCACTTGGCCAGGGCTACGATTATTAATTTAATTCATCATCCTAATTTGTTTGTATTAGACATTTTCTTCTGTTTTTGAGAATGACATGGAAGTTAAGTATAAACGGCTGAGGACTTGAAAATGAAAGATAGAAACCTTAATCAAACTTAGTTTAACTAAAAACAGGAAGAGACATTGTGACTGTTGACATGATCACAATATGTAACTTTGCCTATGAAATATTCTTGCAAAAACTATTAAACCTGAATCTAATCATTTAGACACAAATTCCAAATTACAGAAAATATAGGGGATAGAGAAATAACTTAAAATCAGTAACATGAGGAGGCCAACAGCTGGGTCCAGAATGTGGGACAACCTACAAGAAATTGAACTGGTCAATGTCAAAGAGGAAAAAAGCAGGTGGGGTGGGAAGGCAGCATAACTATTCTAGATGTTCACAGTCTAACATGACACAAAACAATGCATACCTTGTTTGCATGCTGCGTTAAGGGGGAAAATGTTGAAGACAATTGGGGATAGCTGGAGAAATGAGAGTATGAGCAACAGGACACCGTCCTCACTTCCATGCTGGTTTAAGTATTTAGATGTGAAATGTCATGAGGAATATGATTTACTTGAAGGCAGTTCAGCAAGAAAGTACAGGAATACCCACGAGTACATAATACATATTATACTAGTCTTAAGAAAAAAATAACAGGTAAGGACCAAATGTCTTTCTACAAGACTCCTGTGAATGCCACATCAAGAGGTCACCAGAGTCCAGATTGTTCTGCTAACCAGGCCAGGGAATGAAAAAAACAAGACAATTTTAAAGAACCCCTTTCCCTGGTTGAATGCAATCTGAACGAGGCAACCGCGAGGCCCTGGCTCTGGATTCGCCGTCGTCACTGAGAGTCAGCTGTGCGCAGCAAAGCGGTTTAGGGGTCACTGTGGACACAGATGCCACAGTCATTACCATCGGAGCCCCAGAGGTTTACAAAGCAGAACAGGATGAGGACGCAAACACAGAAGAGCATCTGTTTAGGGTGATGTCCGCGGGCTAGGCACTGCACAAGGTTAGGGTCAACGATTCTGACAGTCATAAGGAAAAGCTAAGTAAACGTGGCAGTTTGAAAATAATCAAAGTTGATGAAACATTTCTCTCAATCTCGACTGTTGAAAGAAAAGGTAAAACTGGACCTAAATCCCACAATTAGGAATATAAGGAAAAATATCTACAGCAACATAAAATTTTACTTTAGAAATACAAAACATAACCAAATAACAAAGCCCTGAGCATTAAGCAAGATGTATTTTTTAAATGACTGATTTTAAATGAGTCTAAAAGCTTTTCCCAGAATTTTTTTTTTTAATCCACAGAATTTAAATCCAACTTATCTGACAAAAACCAGCCCACTGGTTTTAGAGGGCTTTCAGTTACCTAAGTGATATCCAATACTGGGTGCATTATTAACCTAAATTGCAGATAAGGTCAAAGTCAAAGGAACTGGGTTGATCTAGCTTAGAGAAAAGAGGGAAGGAGATTAGTTCATCTCCATTACGGACAAGTAGAAATGCATCATTTTCTATTATAGGGATTTAAAACAGCAATAACAAAAGCTATCTATGTACTGAGATAGTGTAGCATACAACTAGCCCTTGAATAACATGGGTTTGAACTGTGTGGGTCCACTTAAACATGGATTTTTTTTTTCCCCCCAAAAATACAGTAAATGTATTTTCTCTTCCTTAAGGTTTTCTTAAAAACATTTTCTTTTCTCTAGCTTACTTTACTGTAAGAATACAGTGTATAATACGTATAACATACCAGATATGTGTTAACTGATTGCTTATGTTATTGGTAAGGCTTCCTGTCAACATTAGGCTATTAGGAAAGTTTTTGGGGAGTCAAAAGTCACACATGCCCTGGCCAGTTTGGCTCAGCGGTTAGAGAGTCAGCCCACGGACCAGAGAGGCCCGGGTTCGGTTCCCGCTAAGGGCACGTACCTTGGTTGCAGTTTGTCCTCGGCCCCGGTTGGGGTTGTGTAGGTGGCAGCCACTCGATGTGTCTCTCTCACATCGATGTTTCTCTCTCTCTCTCTCTCTCTTCCTCCATCTCTCTCTCCTGCTCTATCTGAAGATAAATGCAAAAAGTGTCCTCGGGTGAGGATAAAAAATAAAAAAAAGTCACATGTGAATTTTCAACTGTGCAGGGGGTCAGCAGCCCTAATGCCAGTGTTGCTCAAGGGTCAACTGTTACAAAGAAAAGGTTTGGGGAGGCTGACATTCTGGGACTCGACTCCTTTCTAAAGAAGAAAGGTTGCACTGGAGATTTTCCTGTGGGACAAGAACTATTTAAAACATTCTAGAGTATTACAACATCCAAACAAGGAGAAGGAAGACAGAAGAAAATTACAAAGTATAAAATGTAATTACAGCATGAAAAGCAATGTTTCCCAACATTCTCTATCATATTTGTAAATGTGAAATCAGTTGTCATCCACGACTGAAAATTCCACGTTCACTTCTGTAAATTGCTGTGGTTATGACCATAATGAATAAAACTACATATTCAAAAAAGTCAGCTTCCAAAAATCTAAATCACTTGAAAATGTAAAGAGTTTTCTAAAGACTTTGTAGGCTGAAAAAACAAAGCTTGAAATAACAGAAACTAAGGACAATAAGAACAAACATATCAAGCTTTACAAACTAATTTACAAGTTTACCAAAAGGACAGAAAATGACTTGGTGGCAACAGGTAATAAAAAAGAAAAAAAATTGAAAGGAGAACAAAAAAGATTCCCAACTGATCATTAAACCATATTCCTAAGAGATAATAATTAAAACAGTATGGTACTGCCCTGGCCAGTTTGGCTCAGCGGTTACAGCGTCAGCCCACGGACCAGAGTCCCGGGTTTGGTTCCCGCTAAGGGCACACACCTCGGTTGCAGTTTGTCCCCGACCCGGTTGGGGTTGTGTAGGTGGTGACCACTGATGTGTCTCTCTCACATTGATGTTTCTCTTTCTTTCTCCCCACCCCCTTCTGCTCTATCTGAAGACAAATGCAGAAAAAAAAAAAAAAAAAAAAAAAAAAAGTCCTTGGGTGAGGATAAAAAAAATAAAAATAAAGTACTTTATTTATTTATTTATTTATTTATTTATTTATTTATTTATTTATTTATTTATTTATTTATTTATTTATTTTATCCTCACCTGAGGACATTTTTTCATTTTTTGTTCAGATAGAGTGGGAGGGAGAGAGAGGAAGAGAGAGAGAGAGAAACATTGACGTGAAAGGGACACATCGAGTGGCTGCCTCCCACACGATCCAACCAGGGCCGGGGACAAACTGCAACTGAGGTACATGCCCTTAGCGGGAACCGAACCCGGGTCTCTCTGTACCGCAGGCCGGCGCTCTAACCGCTGAGCCAAACCGGCCAGGGCTAAAGTACTTTATTTAAAAAAATAAAAAAAGTATGGTACTGCCAGCCAAGCAAATCAGAGAGAATGAAGTCCTAAATCAGGATGGGTATGTACACATGTGCACACGTACACACACACATACACACACACACTTCTAATATATCAACTAGAAGAGCAAACAGACTTGTTTGGAGATCTGTGACATGGAAGATGGACTGTAAAAGGAGATGGGACATGAAAGGCTGACAACAGGTTACACAGCAGAAAGACAGGTTTGCAAACTCCTACCAAGAGACCTATTATTTGACTCTGTAATCTCAACGACCATCTCAAGGAACAGGAGGCATACATGTACATAGATTTTAATAAGGGCATTATTTACCATAGGAAAATATCGCCTCAAAGTGGAAAACCTGCCTTCCTATAAAATGTACAGATCTGAACTGGCACTGAAGCCAAGGGCCCCCAGTGCGGACTGAAATTCAGATCTGGTAGCACAACTTGAACGACAGGCTGAGTGCTGTCAGCAGGGTGGTGCACAAAACTGCACGATTCTGTTCTTTCATAGGTATTTTCAAGTTAACATTTATGAGATCCGACAGCCACAGAAAGCAAATGCTGATGTATCTCTCTGCCAACTGGGAAACTACAAGTAACGCTTAGCTCAGGGAGACCAAGATTTAAGTCAAAGAGGGCTTTTCAGACTTTCTCAATCAATGTTAAAAATGAAGTAGCAGGGTCAGTGTGTACTGACAGGCCAACAAGCCCAGAGAGCTATGCTCTGCAACAGATACAGCAGACGACCACTATGACACGTATTCCATCAGGGAGAATGCTAACCATCATTTGACTAAACATTTCTTTCTGCATGTTGGCAGAAAGAAAGAAAATAAATATCTCATCAGTTAAAACTAAACTCTACGCTGAGTAGAAATTCCATGAATTTAAGGAATCCACAGAATATCGGGAACACAGTGGTGTGACTTTTGGAGAAGCTGAAACTTATCTACATCATACACCAACCATGTTCCCACATTATTTCCTGTTCTTAAGACACTTTCTCCAATATAATGAGCATGCAGAATATAGTCAAGAAACCAAATAATCTCTCTCTCTCCCCCATTCCCTCCCTCCTTTCCACTCTCCCTAACAAAAAAGAGAGGAAAAAAAAAAAAAAAAAATCAATGGGCCCTGGCCGGTTTGGCTCAGCGGTTAGAGCGTCGGCCTGTGGTCCAGAGAGACCCGGGTTCGGTTCCCGCTAAGGGCATGTACCTCGGTTGCAGTTTGTCCCCGGCCCTGGTTGGTCGTGCGGGTGGCAGTCACTCGATGTGGCCCTTTCACGTCGATGTTTCTCTCTCTCTCTCTCTTCCTCTCTCTCCCTCCTACTCTATTTGAACAAAAAATGAAAAAATATCCTTGGGTGAGGATTAAAAAAAAAAAAAAAAAAATCAATGGAAAAATTATCCTTGGGTGAGGATTAACCAACAAAAAAAGAAAAAAGAAAAAGAAACCAAATAAGGGAAGGGTGTAGAAAATCGCAACAGAATACAGACAAAACAGGCAATTTTAATAGAAAAATAAGACTAGTGTTGATCTGGTCATTTGTCTACTTAGAGACCCAAAAATCTCATCTATAAACTCCATTATTAAATCTATTGTTTATTTTATTTATAATTAGGGAATCTGAGTTAAATCACTTTTTCATACTTCAAGATTCCATGATCAAGCAACAAACCAAGATATGGGTCTTTTCTCAGTCTTCTTTTCCAGCTAAAAAAGTTTAATTGTTACATTATACTAATTCTGGAATAATGTCCACAGCTTTTCATGAGAAATCAGGATGCTGTCATGTGTCGCCAGAACTAAGGAAAGGGAAGATGACAAGGAAGGGAGCTAGAAGCAGTATTCCACTCAGGGTACGGAGAGACATCTGGGGCACGCAGTGGCTGCTCTCCCAGAACAGCAGACGGCGCGGCAATGAAAAGCAGCTTCAACACGTACTTGATTAAAATCCGGATCTTTTTCTCCATCTGGTTTAGCTTCTTCCTTATCCTCCTCTGTTTCGGAACTACTCACATTCAGCTCTGGAGCTGAATCCTTCATCACCTGAAGGGGCCAGGAAAGCAGAGAGAAGTAGGTCAGACACTAGAAAGACAAGCTATGGAGGGGCTCTGACTGCCCCCCGTTCTCAAGAGGAGGGACACCTTCATCAACGGTGGGATAACAGATCAGAAGATCAAGACCAGGGGCTCGCTGTCTTCTATAATCTTTTAACGTGTTCGTTAGCATCTTATGATTTATTCTTGTATTTAATGCAGTCACTATAAATGTAAACGGTCTCTACGGAACAGTTATTGTTACCGGGCTTTTACAATAATGTTATTTTGCAGAAGTTCAAAGATGCTCTACATTTTCCCTAGTACATAGATTGTCAGGCCTTTTCAAGGCCTCAAATGGTTCAGACAGCAGGAGTCATAATGCACCTTAAGACTGAGATGATGATCCAATGTCACCCCAGTCAAAAAAAAAAAAAAATTTTTTTTTTAAATTGAGAACACGAAGGGTGAAAATAAAGGGCTCTTCTGCACTATGAAACACCGTTATTAAACTCAAATAACAAAACCTTGGCTCAACTGGATACTATTTAATACTAGATACTAACATATATATGTACTAATAGGTACGAAAGACAAAATTTCAAGGGGAAAAAACTGAGACATTTATGCTCATTAACTTCATTTTCTCATTAATAATTGGCTAAATCCACATATAAATAACATGGCTATGAAAATGTTCAAATGGTCTAATTTTAATTCTTAGGAAGTGAAGACCTTAGTTCGACTTGTAAAGCAGAACCCCAGACCCTTACAGCATACTCTGTCAGTTGCCCTTCTGTAACAATGTGTTTGGTAGCTATCAAATAAAATGCATTCTATTTTATCTTTAATTCCAAAAACTTGGACTCAAATTAATGAGATGTCCAGAAATCTACCTAAGAGTCACTCCCAATACTAAATTGTAAATATATTTTTCTTTATTGGTTTGAGAGAGAGAGGAATGAAGAGGGAGAGAGAGATAGAAACATCGATGATAGAGAACACTGACTGGCTGCCTCCTGTATGCCCCCCACTGGGGATTGGGCCCACAACCTGGGCATGTGCCCTGACTAGGAATTGAACCGGTGACCTCTTGGTGCATGGGTCGATGCTCAGCTACTGAGCCACACCAGCCGGGCCCAATACTAAATTTTAAAAATGCTCCCAATCCAATCTATAGCAAGTTTTAACACTCTGCTCCAAATATATGCAAATCAGTCCACTCCACCTACCCTTGTAGATAATGCAAGAGGCTCTACACTGGCCTTCCCCATCCCATTATGCCTTTACCAACTCCAAACACAATGGTCAGGATGACCTTTGTAAAGCATAAATCAGATCACACCACAACCTTGCCTGAAACTCTCTGGTGGCTTATAGCTTAGAATAAAATCCCAAGTCCTTGGTATGATACACAGTCAGACAGCACTTGGTCCCTCATCCCATCACTGTCCCTCCTTGGGAGAAACTTTACTCCAGACCGGTGCTCTCCACTTGAGGCATCCAGTCGCCCCAAGTGGCTATTTAAATTTTTAAAATTTTTATTTCTTTTTTATGTATGAGAAATATACTACTACTCAACCTCTACTGTAAGGTTGGCAGCCCTGAGAACTCCTTTATAATGTAGCATGTTATGGATGTATTCCTGCTCCCAAAGGAATAAGGAGCAGACATATTTCCACATGCAAACCATTTAAATTTAAATGAACTAAAATCTCAGTCTCTTAGTCACAGTCACCCTAGCCATAATTCAAGTGTTCCAGAGCCGTGTGCATCCGGTAGTGCCACAGTATCCAGTGCACAGACCACTTCTCTCATTGCAGGAAGTTCTCCTGGACAGTGCGGCTAGGGATACGATGATGTTCACTCTACGGCTTGAGCACATTAGGCTTATCCCTTGGCCCTTCTTCCCTGTGCTTGGAATACTCTTTTGAGGCTGGATCCAAGTCGCCTTTCCTGCCTACTTCCTAATACTTTTACCTCTACCTTCGTCACTCTTACCTTACCCTGCTAAATTAACTTCAAAACACTCCTCCCTCTGTGAAATCAAATTAATGTATGGATTATGGGTTTATAAACTTATGGGTTTATCCTTGAGCTTCCTCACAAGGTACAAATGTTCTTGAGGGCTGGTACCTTGTCTGTCTTCTTCAGACTGTATCCCCAGCAGTCAAACCATTCCAGGCACATAGGTGATATTCAATAAGTAGTTGTGTGTTGAATGAATCACTGACTAAATCCACATGCAATCATAGAACTATTCATTTTCAATTCTTGTCTAATTTTAATTCTTATACCAAATAGCTCCAAGGAAACAAAAATGTGATCTAGGCAGTCCTCAGTGAAGCTCCAACAGCAAGTCAAAAAAATCAAGCTTGACCGTTACCAGTTATGGCCACAAGAGGGACCAGTACCTTTTTGTTATCCACGACTTTATGGACATAGATGGTGGCTTGAGTGTATTCTCGCAGGTCCCTCTGCTGCTGACACAATAAGCCCTCTCTGCATTCTGGACAGAGTTCTACAGAAAAGAAAAATAGAAGTGGCTGAGGAGTTACTGTCGAAACACCAAAGATCTTAAAAACATGTAAAAGTTAAACAATTACTCATATTTTCTATCAATTGTTGTATTCCGTTATACACAAATAGTAATAAGAAAATCCATTTACTATCAACAAATAAACATACAAACAACAATATAATTATATAATAGCTCCCACCTGGGGAGTATTCGCTTGGACTGCTACATGATCTTTAATTTTTTTTTATCCTCACCTGAGGACATTTTTGCATTTATCTTTAGATAGAGGGAGGGAGAGAGGGGGGGAAGAGAGAGAAAGAAAGGTCGATGTGAGAGAGACACATCAACTGGTCGCCACCCACACGACCCCAACCGGAGCCAGGGACAAATTGCAACTGAGGTACATGCCCTTAGCAGGAACTGAACCCAGGACTCTCTGGTCCGCGGGCCAACACTCTAACCACTGAGCCTAACTGGCCAGGGCTGATCTTTAATTTTAAGTAGAGGACACAATATTGACATGCTCTTCCTTCCCCTTACAATGTCAGCTTTCCACCACACAAACCAAGAGCAATATGAAAACTTACTAGGTTCAGAAATATACTGTGGTTCTGAAGGACTGACGTCTTCCACTTCAGTCTTTGTGATTTTTATTACATGATCCACAACAAAGAGCTTTTGTATCATTTGCCACTCACTGGGCCATATGAGAGCTATACTGTGCAAAAAAAACACACAACATGCCTTAAGACACATGGAAATTAAGAGAACTGACATCATCTATTAGTCTCCTAAACCCAAATTACCAAAATCAGCATTGATACAAAGGAATCAGAGGGGAAAGATACATCATCATCAACAAGGAACAGGTTTTTTTTCACACAAATGTATGCTACGAAAGCTGAGAAACAAAGTGGACTGGAATCCCATGAATCAACATGGTTTAATCTCTAAAACCTAAACTGAGAAAAAAGAAGTTAGATACAGAAGGATAAATATAGCATAATACCATTTACACAAAATAATTTTAATTATTTACTTATTTAATCCTCATCCAAGGATACGTTTTTCTCACTGATTTTAGAGAGAAGGGAAAGGAAGAGAAGGGAAGGAGAAGGGGAAAAGAGAGAGAGAGAGACAGGCAGAGACAGAGAGAGGAACATCAATCGGTCGCCTACTGTACACACCCTGACTAGGGATCGAACCTGAAACCTAGGCATGTGTCCTGACCAGGAATCGAACTGGCAATCTTCTGGTGCATGGGACAACACTCCAAGCAACTGAACCACACTGGCCAGAGCCAAAAAAATTTTAAACATGCAAAACATTACTCTGTGTGTGTGTGTTTTATAAGAAATATTTTCTTTTTTTTTTTATCCTCACCTGAGGACATTTTTTTCATTTTTTGTTCAGATAGAGTGGGAGGGAGAGAGAGGAAGAGAGAGAGAGAGAGAGAGAAACATCGACGTGAAAGGGACACATCGAGTGGCCGCCACCCGCACGACCAACCAGGGCCGGGGACAAACCGCAACCGAAGTACATGCCCTTAGCGGGAACCGAAACTGCTGAGCCAAACCGGCCAGGGCAAGAAATACTTTCTGAGACTGAGAATCCTCAGATTCAGGACAGTGGTTACTGAGATACAGTTAGAATTGAAGAGAAAAAAGGAGGAATGAAAGAGAAAGGCTGTGTACTGAGGGCCCTTCAATTACATTTCAATTGTTTAACTTTTAAACTGGTTGGTGGCCCACATTTATTTGTTTTATTATTATAGATATTTTCCTGGATGCCTGGCATTTAGAACAACCAAAAAGAGAGAGAGAGAGAGAGAGAGAGAGAGAAAGGGAAAAAGACGGGGGGGAACCTAGAAGAAAATATCTATATATCCCCTAGGATTCCTTAACTGATGTTCAAGTATTGATACATGAATACTAAACTGCCTAACTCTACGGCTTCATCCCAGAGGAATACTGAATTCTGTGTTTCGTGTTCTTTTCATGGTTTGCAGGCAAAGTCAGAGGCATTCTACCTTCTCTTAGGTAGTTATTTAAAAACGACTGCAAACAACAACTGTCAACATCACGGGTGAATTTCATCGATGAGCCCTTTTGGAACCACTTGAGGAGCAGAACAAAATTTTTGGTTTTAAGACCCTAGAATTCCAGCTCAATGATATGCTGCCTTCCTCCTTCTCTATTTTAGGAAGCCTGGGGGCTACAGATAAAAAACTATAACAGAGACACTGGTGATTATGTGATCCTGGGAAAAGGCCACCTAGAGACACTGTTGCCAGCAGCTTGAAAGGAGAAAGCAGGGCTCCAAAAAGAAGGAAGAAACATTAAGAGCAAGGTATGTACTCATGGTCAGCCTCTTGCCTTTTATGGAGTAGCAGTCCTTTTTTTTTTTTTTTTTTTTTTAAAAAAAAGGGCTCCCTCTAGTCGAGTGCACATAAAATAAAATTAAAGAACAAAACATAATTGAGCAAAGGACTAGATTCTTAAAATGACTTTATGTCATATGAGAAATTTCCTAATCATTAGAAACAGAAAAATCGCATGAAGAGAAGAAACTCACAGTTTAGAATCTTCTTTGGTCATGGAAGCAAATGTAAACATGAGTCCCCCGTGGGGACACAGAAGAGCACTGTTTCCGACCGATGACACAGGACTACATCTCGTGGGTTTCCTACTCAAATGAGACAAGGGGGATCAATACACTGCACTACTGCAGGAGTAAAGAGAAGTGTTAAGATAATTATTTAAAAATGGGAGGTATATTTCAAAGGATATTCGTAATTAAATGTTTCTTTTGCTTACTTCTTTAACTTAAAAGAAAGCTTTCAGTTACATGCTAATAAAACTAAAAGGGTATCATGATCAGAAGCCATGAATTCTTAAAAACACTAAAATATATCCCCAAAAAAGGGAAACAGAAAAATTTTGGAATCTACCTGACAAATTTTCGCCATTCTTCTACAAAGAACTGTGAGACAATGTAGAGGACATCCGTATCCTAGAATAGAAAAGTCACATAACAGTTTCCATTAATACACTGCGTTCTTAACCTGAGTCCTTGTGGGGGAAAATGATTTTCCATGCACTATGATTTTCCTTTTTAAGTTTTATAAATAAAATAGCAACACATTCCTCTACCACGAAAGAGCTAGAGTAAAGCCCCATGATGAGATGAAAACTAAACAAATGAGAAGCAGAGAAGCTCTGGGCTGTCTTGAAACAGTACATCAGGAACGTGGGGGGCGGGATTTGGGAAGAGCCTTTAAAAACGAAGATGGATCTGTCCTTGGTGGGCATCATTATACCTCTGGCCAGTTACTAAGACAAGGTCTGTTTTTGTCCTGGAACAAATTCGGAAGAGAAGTCTTTTGCTCATTTGCAATCATCTTATGTAAGGCTTCGTTTTCTTCCCCTTCTCTTTCTAAAATCTGAAAGAGAATGAAGCAATCAGCCATCTCCTGGTGGCACAGGACCTGCCTCCTCCCCACACCCCCACCAGAAGAACAAGGTTAATTCTCAGGGAGTCGGCATGCGTTCCAGCTCAGCGTTCAGTACCTTGCACTGTGAACAGCATTCTTTGTAACTTGGAAATTCAGGAGCCTTTGGAAAGTACTGCTGCAATTTGCTCCAGGCCTCTTTAGAAACAAGCCTTCTTTCGTTTTCAGATATGCACAACTCCCCTGAGTTAAAAAAAATTACATTTGGGGGGGGGGAAAATGCTATAGTCAATGTATAGTTTCCAAAAATATATTTCCTATTTCTTAAACCTAAAATAAATATTCTCTTCCTTCTTTTCTAAAGTGTTCAATTCTCTCTCTTTCCTTAGTTTCAAAAATCTCTAATTTTTTTTATTTCATCTAATTCTTTTTTTTTTTTTATCCTCACCCGAGGACATTTTTTCATTTTGTGTTCAGATAGAGTGGGAGGGAGAGAGAGGAAGAGAGAGAGAGAGAAACATCGACGTGAAAGGGACACATCGAGTGGCTGCCACCCGCACGACCAACCAGGGCCGGGGACAAACTGCAACCGAGGTACATGCCCTTAGCGGGAACCGAACCCGGGTCTCTCTGGACTGCAGGCCGACGCTCTAACCGCTGAGCCAAACTGGCCAGGGCTATTTCATCTAATTCTAAAGGAGCCATTCCTTTATGTCCTTCATCTAGATCTGTGGTTGAATAACCAGGCAATAAAAACAAATGAATGAGACTAGAGCCGTGCGTTTCCTATCTCTCTTCCTGCCAGTGACAGGGGTCTCCCAGGATCCTGGTGTCTCTGCATCAGGCAGGGGCTGTATAACAGCATTTCATTTCCGCCCACATGCCTGTCACAATTTCCTGCAGACTGTCTTTTCTCCCACTTGATTGTGTTACTTTACTGAAATCATCCTGAATTAAAATGCTATTTCAAGGTGGTGTCCAATGCTCTCAGGTCCACTCTCTTAAGATATCGATTCAAAGTTAAGTAATAAAGCAATCTACTATACAACTGGTAAACCATCTCCAGACAAGAACCAATTGCTTTGCCATTGCTATCACCCCGATCCCTGTGGATCCTTAAAAATCCCCAAAGAGCCCTGACGGGTTTGGCTCAGCAGTTAGAGCATCGGTCTAACCGAAGGGTCTTGGGTTCGATTACTGGTCAAGGGCGCATACCTGGGTTGCAGGTTCAATCCCTGGCCATGGTCAGGGTTGTGCGGGAGGCAACCAATCGATGTGTCCCTTTCACATCAATGTATCGATGTCTCTCTCTCTCTCTCCCTTCCTCCCTTCCACTCTATTTAAAAATCAATGGAAAAATATCTTCAGGATGCCCTGACCGGTTTGGCTCAGCGGTTAGAGTGTCGGCCCATGGACTGAAGGGTCTCGGTTTTGATTCCGGTTCAAGGGTCTCTCTCACATCCATGTTTCTCTCTCTTTCTCTCTCTCTCTCCCTCCCTTCTTTCCACTCTAAAAGATCAATGGAAAAAAGTATCCTTGGGTGAAGATTAACAACAACAAAAATTTTTTTTTAAATACATCCTCAGGTGAGGATTAACCCCCCCCTCCCCGGCCCAATCCCCAGAGAGAGAAAAACAGCACTAGTCACCGCCACCCTTCCTCTTCTCAGAAGGCCATGGGTACTCCCAGATGGCGGCAATCTGCAACCCCAGCAGCCCTCCTCGGTTTACTCTGTCGACACACCTACATCTCGCTTTCCAGGGCCTTTCCCCCCACTTGACCTCTCACTTTATTTGTGGTTCTAGTTGTCACTGTCTCAGCTGTTCCCAATGGATAAATATGGGCCATTACCCAGAAAACCACCCTCAAGTTTCCAAAGCCATATGTTTTTCTCCCCACGCCAGACAGGTACCTCCATGTTTATTAAGAGCAATAGAGGTAGGGGCCTTCTAAATACAGTATCATTATTCTTCATTTCATGTGTTTTACATCATAACAACCTGAGAATCAGAGAAATGAATAGATCCAGGGTCACCACAGCCGGTGAATGAATAATGAAGCGGGGCTATGAGCCCACGTCTGTTCTTCAGACCCCATAATTCCTCATACCTAGAAATACATGTTCCTAACCGCCACCCTTCACCTCTTATTGAGCTTTGAACAATCCCAAGAAAATAATTTCTTTAATAAACTTAATACCAGAGAAAAATAGGTCACAATGTAAAATTTTTTTCTTTCTGAGTAGGCTATTAACTTAAATTTCCTGAGGCTATAAAAAATTACTCCAACATTCCTACCCTCAGGCACAATTAGGGAATTTTAAAGAAAGATTAAATGGATTATTAGACCCTAATGTAGGACATCTTTATAGTGAAATATAATGCAGCCATAAGGATTAAGGTCGATTTCTATGACCTGACTTTTTTTAGAAAGAGCTCCAAGGCAATTAAAAATTTAAAGTGAGCCCTGGCCGGTGAGGCTCAGTTGGTTGGGTATTATCCCATACACCAAAGGTCGCTGGTTCAATTCTGAGTCAGGGCACATGGCTGGGTTACAGGCTCCTTCCCCAGTTGAGAGCGTGCAGGAGGCAGCCAATTAATGTTTTTCTCTCTCCCTCTCCCTTCCACTCTCTCTAAAAAAATCAACAGAAACATATTTTAGAATCTTTTAAGTAGTTTCCTTTTCTTCTTCTTTCTTTAAAAAACAAAACAAAACAAACTCCTCCTCCGTATATAAGTGGTATAACCCAATTGGCTTTCAAAAAGGGAGTCCTGGTCAGGTAGCTCAGTTGGTTAGGTGTCATCCTGATACAATAAATACCAAGGTTGCCAGTGCGATCCTCAGTCAGAACATACACAAGAATCAGTCAATGAATGTAAAAATAAGTGAACAAGAAACCGATGTTTCTCTTTCTCTCCCTAAAATCAATCAATCAATAAAAATCCACCTGGGGTGGGGGGGCTCAGTTGGTTGGAGTATTGTCCCACACACCAAAAAAGACTGCAGGTTCGATTCCCAGCCACATACAGGATGCAAAGGTTTGATGTTTATTTCCCTCCTTCCCTCTCTCTCCTCCCGCTTCCTCTTTCTCTAAAACCAATTTTTAAAAAGGGATTTTTTTTTTAATTTGGGAAAAAAGTGGGGGAGTGAAAGAAGGAAACAGTAATACAATCACACGCATTTTACTAGGATCCCACAGACACTAGGGATGGGCCGCCTGTTGTTCTGAGGTGGGAGTACTTTTACTTATTGACTGACTCTAATGTTGCCTGTGTATTACTTGTGATTAGAAAAGAACAACCCAAATTTATTTCTGAAATCAAAAAAGTATTTTAATAAGTCATTTTACTGCAGTCTACTTGGTAATAACTATGAAGTCCTCCACCCTAACTTTTTAGCCATGTTTCTAAATTTGGTTTCATAGCATTTTAATAACACCATGATTTAATATATCTGCGTATTATTTATGACCTCACAATCATTAACCTTTACCTGTGACAGGAGCTTTTAGGAATCAGACGTGTCTCTTGCAATAACAACAATCTCTTACATTTGAAAAGGTGAAGCCAGTCAACTGAACCCATCCTGTAAGCAACCGTTCTCCACACAAGAGCAAACCACTCGAGAGACCTAATTCACCAAACATAACTGGATAACCCAATCCCCAAAGAACCTTCTGGTAAAAATAGAAATCTAGTTAGCAATGAGCTTAGATTCTGGACAAATACCCTCCCCCTCAAAATCTAGTTCAAACTCTAATAATTTGGGCCACAGAATAACCAAAGAATGTGTAATCAAACAAAACTTGCCCATCTATTAAGCAAATGAGGTGTAAAAAACAAGATAAATTATAGAAAGGTTATCCAGACAAATGAATATAAAATGAAATGGATGAGAAAGCCTGATTACATGTGATATCTGCGATAAATGCCGAACTCTATGGTAGTAGTAAATCTCCTAATGGAATATAATCCAGTGATTAATTCACATAAAATCTGTGATAAGTTTAATATACACAAGCTTTAGAAGTACATGGGGAGCCTGGCCAGTGTTGCTCAGTGGAATGAGCATCAATCATCCCATGGACTGAGAGTTTGATCCCAGGTTGCAGACCTGATCCCCAGTATGGGGTGTGCAGGAGGCAGTCGATCCATGTTTCTCTCTCACATCGATGATTCTATCTCTCTCTCCCGTCCTCTCTCTCTAAAAAATCAATAAAAACATATTAAAAAGAGAAATACATGGGGATTTTGTTATAAAAATAAGAAGATTCAAAACAAAGACTTCCAGATAAAAACGATGTTTTAAAACTCCATTTATTTTCAGTTGCCTCTTTAAATACCATTAAACCACAGTAAAGGGATTTTTAAAAAAGATATAAAATCATAATGATGGATAAAAAGAACAGAGAGGGAATAACAACAAAAATTTTAGAAGCTTAAAAGCAGACAGATGAGCCCTGGTAGGTTTGGCTCAGCAGTTAGAGCGTCGGCCCAAGGACCAAAGAATCGCGGGTTCGATTCCAGTCAAGAGCATGTACCTCAGCTGCGGTTCATCCCCGGCCTGTGCGGGAGGCAACCAACTGATGTGTCTCTCTCACATCAATGTTTCTCTCTCTCTCTCTCTCTCTCTCTCTCTCTCTCTCTCTCTCTCTCTCTCTTTCTTTCTCCCTCCCTCCTTCACACTCTACCTGAAGATAAACGGAAAAATCTCCTTGGGTGAGGATTAAAAAAAAAAAAAAGCAGAGAGATGAGACATGAAAAATGAATTCTAAATTGGCAAAAGTCAGTAAGTAATCAGATTTACTACACTGCACAACTGCCCCCAAATGCCCAGAAATTGGGGGTACCAAGAATACGACTGGGGTTTAAAAAAAAATAGAACGATTAAAAGTCTACTTAAGAGGCAGTTAAAATTTTCAGTCCCCCTCCTCTATATTCTACAGATAACTGCCTCATCTACCCACAGAAGAAGACCACACGCTTCTCTGGTGACATAAAACCTAAGGCCTCTACACCGGGGGACACACAGCACAGAGATGAATGAGGTGATGAGCTGACGTGAGGAAAGGTAAACATTTCCACACACAGCATGCAGGGACTCCCAAGCCCTCTTCCCTCCACTACCCCAGAACAGTGACAGCTGTGCCGGCATTTTCCAGAGAGGATAAAGGAAGATGCCTATAGAGACATCCGAGCAGCCCAAGAGCAGATACTGCCACTGGGAATCCCCAGGGAACAGCAGCCAGGGCGTCCTAACAGGAAGCCCTCCCAGAGGCACCCGGCCTCCAGAGCATCTCACACAATAAATGAGGTGGCACCTGCACCAGGCAGGTCAGTGTGAGATGTCAGTGAACACTGGGGACAAAGATCTTACAAGCTGCCAGACATGGAATGAAAAAAATGACCTCGGAATAATGGACAAATGGCACGATGAAAGACAGAGCAACCCCTTCGAATGTTTGAAGAAACGTAATTTCAGAAGTTATGTACCTAGGCAAAACTGTCCATTAAATGTGGTAACCTTGAGCAAATGAGTCTCATTCATCTCTTTATGCCTCAATTTACTTACTCATCAGTACACTGGATATGACAGTAATGCTGACCTCAGCACTGCTGTATAAATGGTTAATACCTACATACTCAGGAACTGCCAGCATACGTGTGTAAACATTCAGTAAATGCCCACTATCATCTTACAATACTTGTACTTTAGTTCCACCACCACCACCACCCATTCCAGCGATAAATTTTAATATAAACCTAGTGAGCAAAGTGGGTTTCTAAGGTCCAATGTCCTGTACCTGAAAAACCTGATCTCAAAGACACAGTACGCCAACAGGTGATGTCCACGAAAACAGTAGCTGAGAACTATCCTTTGAAATATGAGACAAGGACAGCAACAAAAGGCCAACAAGTTGCAGATCACACTAAAGCTCTAAAAAACAGCCCGAGTGCAATCTCTGCTGCGGAGTGCAGCACACGTCCTGAAATCACAGTCAGCTCTGCCATGCTCTCAATCAACACTGCAACACTGAAATGACGAGATGAGACCAGAGGTGGGAAGGCAGAGCAAAAAGGTCAGTGAGCTAACGAACAAGATGACAATCTGAGTTCTGGCACTTTCAACCAGAGGGACAGACCAGGCATTCTTCAACTCTCAAAAGGAAGGCACTCGTCCTGTGTCCACATCTATGCTGTGAAGGTAAAATAAGAGTTGATAGGAAGCATTACGAGAAAAACTAACCTACCTTTGGCCATTCACTCCCACTCCTTCCACTTACTTCTTCAATCTATCTACCACTCAGGAGGCCACGTCCTCTCTCACATTTGTGCTCCTGTTGTGCACCACTACTGTGAGGGGGACAAACTGGGTGGCAGGTGATGCAACGGAAGGACAGATGGGCTTGGGATCCAGAGGCCTGAATGCACATCCCAGGATGACCTCCCTCCCTAGTTGTGTGGTCAGTAAATGAGAATGCCACGTAGCTAGTAAGTTAAAGTGCATTCAGACAACATCCAGGAAATCAGCATGCAAGGATCACTCAAGTGACAATTATTATCACCAGTGTCATCAAGGACCCTTGATATGAAAGCATTAGTGTGAGGATGTGAGACATCGTGTATTGGTTCATAATGAACCAATAAAGTAAGAACTAAAATTCGGGACTAATTAGGACCAAAAGCATTCTGAGATTTGGCAATACATTACCACATGCCCTGGCTGTGTGGCTCAGTTGGTTGGGCATTGTCCCATGCATGGAAAGGTTGCTGGTTCAATTCCTGAGTCAGGGCACATGCACCCAGAGGTCACCGGTTCGATTCCCGGTTAGGACACATGCTCAGGTTGTGGGCCCAATCCCCAGTGGGGGGCATGCAGGAGGCGGCCAATTGATGTTCTCTCTCATTGAAGTTTCTATCTCTCTCTCCCTCTTACTTCCTCTCTCTCTAAAATCAAAAGGAAAAAAAATTTTTTTAAATAAATAATAAAAGAAAGAAAAAGAAATGCACAGACCTGGGTTAGTAGTATTAACCACTAACATCTCAACTTCTCTAGGTCCGATTTTTCCCAGGACAGAGATCTTAAGGGGGTGGGGAACTTACACAATAGTAGAAGGCTTTGAGAAGCAGAGACCTGCTTGACTGTCACAGTGCTAACAAAATGGATCATCATGTCCCATATATAATGAATCCCTTCCGGAAAATTACCCATTAGAAGTGAACACTCACTGAGACCAAATAAGAAATACATAAACAAATAAATAGTATTGATAAGTATTTGGAGATTATTATTATGAACGCATAGAACATAGTAGCTAGTTAATAAATATCTAAGAAACTAAACAAAAAATACTTCTAATAAAAATAATATATGAACACTGTTCCCAAAGTGTTCAAACTGGACAATCATGTGAAATACATGAAAATCTTCCCTTCGACCCAGAGAGCCCTTCAAGGTGAAAAGTGACACAAAGTTTCTTCTCCACTAAATATGGGGGAAAGCCTTTTTTTTTTTTTTTTTTTTTTTTGCAAGGAGTGAAGAAGTAAAGGTGTGAGAGGCATTGGCATGAAGTCAGGCAGCAGAAACTAACAGTACAGAAGGGAAGGGTATGAGAACAAACTTAGAAACAAGTACCGTTTAGAGGCCATGGCTGTCCTATTAGGGCCCAATCCCCAAGAGAAAGCACAAAATAGTTAACAAAATGTTTAGATATGCTGAAGTCTGACAGCGGAAGATTTATGCCTCTGGCTTACCATGTGGACACAGAATGTCTTCATTAAAATTTAATTCCTCCTCTTCTTCTTTTCTTTCCTCCTTTGATTCATCTAATCAAAAGAAACCCAGATAGTAACTGCTCCGGCTGTTGTCTTTAAAGTTCAAAGTAGCAGAGATAATACTCTGCACAATTTTGAACAAAGAAAACTTTAAAATATTCTAAAAATGAGACCCAAGTGATTCCTACACAGTTCTGCCAAGAAATGTTATATTTCTTTCCCTTAAAAGGAAAGAAGAATACCTGAATGGCAGTTTTACTTTTTAAAGATTTAGGTTATGCAAAAAAAGGTACCTTTTATCAAACTGAAAATTAATTTACATATCCTTCCATTAATTCTAGTCAAGGTATTCAGAACACTGTGTCATAAACCAAGTTAATCATCCACATGTCATGTCATTCTCACCTACCTATTATTTTAGGGGTTGAACAGAAAGCTTTAGAGGCTAATGAAATAAAAATTTAACCTTTAATGTCAAACACATATAATAAGAACTTTGCTTTTCCTGTTAACATTTCTCTTCCAGTATCTACTTTTCTTACTTGCCCACACTGTATCATCGTCAATTTGTACTTGTGTAAACTGGGAACATGATCAGATAAAAGAAGTCTGAAGTATCGGGAGATGAAAAGTTATCTTATCCTTGACTTTTCCAGGTTAAGTACACAATACATTTTTAATATACTTTATTTACTTTTACACACACACACACACACACACACAGAATTTATGCCCAGCTGCTGTGGCTCAGTGGTTAAGCATCAAACCATGCACCAAGAGGTCTGTTTATGGGTGTAATTCTCTGATCCAGCCATTTCTAGGAATTTATTTAAACTTTTCACATTCAAAAGTGTTAAAAATCATAGCTTAAAACTAATACTGGCTTTGGTGTTTTTATTTTCTCAAAAAGGTAGTAATATGAGAGACCCACACCAAATAAATTTAAATGATATAACATGCTTGAAAGCAGAAAATGCAAAGTATTTCAGTAAAATGGTTAAGAATATAAAAATGACAAAAATATATGTATGTAAGTATTAATATTTGGAGATAAGAAACTTAACTGAAATGATTGCTTATGGATCACTATACCTCTGAATTAAAAAACTGATCAAAAGTCTAGTTTCCATTTTAAATCTAAAATTAGTTCCTATGCCTTAATTTCCCTTGATATCTTACAAAACACTGGTTATAAAATTAAGTTTAGTGTTTTACTTACACTAACATAATTTCCTTTTTGAAAGCACAGTTTCAAAAAGCTCAGAAAGCCCAGCTGGTGTGGCTCAATGGCTTGAGTGTCGTCCCATGGACTGAGAGGTCCTGGTTCGATTCCCCGCCAGGGCACATGCCCGGGGTTTTGGGCTTGATCCCCAATAGGGGTGAGCAGGAGGCAGCCAACGGATGTTTCTCTCTCACATCGATGTTCTATCTCTCTCTCTCTTCCACATTCTCTAAAAAAAAAAAAAAAAAAAATCAATAAAAAAAGAAAGAATTCCTCACATGAGTCGCTGAACCTCTGACTCTTGTTCAATTTTATTTGTGGCCTGGCCAGTTTAGCTTAGTGGTTAGAGCATTGGCCTGTGGACCAAAGGGTCTCAGGTTCAATTCCCAGTCAAGGGCACGTACCAAGGTTGCAGGTTCGATCCCAGCGTCATGCAGGAGGCAACTAATTGATGTCTCTCTCATATCAATGTTTCTCTCTCCCTCTCCATCCCTCCCTTCAACTCTATCTAAAAAGGAAAAAAAAAAAAAAAAAAAAAATCAATGGAAAATTATCCTTGGGGTGAGGATTAACAAAACAAAAACATTTTTTTTATTTGTTATAAGACAATTTTTAGAGCTTTGGATTTAATAAAAAAAAAAACAAAAAAAACTGTCTTTAAAATTACACAGATGTACCCAGCCGGCGTAGCTCAGTGGTTGAGCATTGACTCATGCCACCAAGAGGTCATTGGTTCGATTCCCGGTCAGGGCACATGCCCAGGTTGTGGGCCAGATCCCCAGTGGGGGGCATGCAGGAGGCAGCCAATCGATGTTCTCTCTCATTAATGTTTCTATCTCTTTCTCCCTTCCTCTCTCTCTCTAATATCAATAAAGAAAAAAAAATTTTTTTTTAATTGCACAGATGGGAATTAAAACTATTTTACTAAAAAAAAAAATGTTTACAATTTTGTGGTGTAATTCCCAACTGTCTCCACACAGGTTTTCCACGGTACCTTTGTTCAAGGTGTTGCCGTTCATCCTTCCATTGCTTTGGTCTGCGTCACCATCCTGCTCATCTAGTTGTTCAAGAGCCAGCTGGCGCCAGCTACGCAAAGATGACTTTCCCACCCAAAATCCATCACTGCTGAGGAACAGAAAGTGAAATCATGCAAGTCATGTTTCCTAGCACCCTCCTCCCTTCTTTCCTCGTAAAGGCCACAACTAAAATGAATCTCAAACATGCAAAACCTGCTGTTATGAACACAATTTCTTTCCCCTACTTCTTCATTTTGGCCATTTTTACTCTTCGCTACTGAATTGCAGGTATTTCATATTTTGTTTCCATTCTGAATCTTACCCTGCTTGTCCTAATCCTCATTTGTATTCATGCCAATCACCCCAATCAACTGGCTGCTTTCTTTCCCCTGATTGCTACTCACAGTTACATACAGCTGTGTCTGTAAGTACACAAAGAGGCACTCACATCTGTACACCCATATCTATACATAAACACACATTTAGGGGACTCAGTAGGCTATTTGTGGAACGACCAAAAATGGTGAACTAGATTAATCTTTGTGTGGGAAATACACAACTTAAATCAAACCCAGACATAATAAATGTCGTGTGATTCTATTGGGTCCCAAGTCCAGAGGTACGCTATGAAGTGGTGCTTTGACATACACGAAAGGACCCTGGATTTTTTTTTTTAATTGAATTTATTGGGCTGGATGTTTCTGACAAGGATACTCCACTGGGTACCATTTGTTAACATGCTTAATTCAGCCTCTCTAAGGCAGACACCCCCAGGCTGGGCAGGATGACTTTCCAACATAAGCTTTCTGTAATTCCACATCAGAACACAGGCTTACACCCTGCCTTGGTATGATCAGGCTTCAGATCCAGATCTCTGCCTTCTATCATTCTAACAAATGAATACAGCCACAAAGGCTGTGTGACCCAGCTTTCTTTATCATTGCCACACTGGCAACACTGCAAATTTTCATCTGGCTCTGCCATCCACATCATCACCCTTCTGTCTTCAAAAAAAACTGGTGTGGCTCAGTTGGTTGGGCATCCTGTGCACCAAAAGGTCACACCGGTCTATTTCCCTGGTCAGGGCACATGCCTGGATTGCAGGCTTGATCCCTGCCGGTAAGGGGCATGCTAGAGCCAGCCAACTGATGGATGTTTCTCTCTCTCTCTCTCTCTCTCTCCCTCCCTCCTTCTCCCTTCCTCTCTCTCTAAAAAACAATAAAAAATCTTTCAAAAAATCCAACTCCCGCCGGCCAGTGTGGCTCAGTCATTGAGCGTTGAGCCAGGCACCAGATGGTCACCGGTTGATTCCCAGTCAGGGCACATGCCCAGGTTGTGGGCCCGATCCCCAGTGGGGACATGCAGGAGGGGGCCAATCGATGTTCTCTCTCATCGATGTTTCTATCTCTCCCTCTCCCTTCTTCTCTCTCTAAACATCAATAAAGAAAAAAAAAATTTTTTTTTTTAAATCCAACTCCCTATTAACTAAAAATAATCAGCTACTTGGTTATTGCTTCCTAATTTTTTTTTTTTAGTTTATCATAAACAATACACACTGTGGAACATACCCCTTTACTGTTGCTTTTAGCAGATTATTAACAGTTTTATAATCTTCATTTAGTTGGTTCTTCAGACGCAACACACGACAACGTTCTACTACACATTCCTTACACAGGGCTTTCACTGAAGGCGAGAGAGAATGAAAGAAAATATAATTCATTCATATACAGATTTCCTGTTAGGAAAATGTTGTCAGCACTTCACAAAACACAAAAGAATTCTAAACCAAAAATCACAAATTCTGACAACATAGCAAATTGGTATATATCCTTAATTATTTTGCAATGTAAATATCAAGACAGTAACATTGTTTTAAGAGATGAAATGTTGCCTGGCCGGTGTGGCTCAGTGGTTGAGCAATGACCCATGCACCAAGAGGTCCCAGTTCGATTCCCAGTCAGGACACATGCCCAGGTTGTGGGCCCGATCCCCAGTGGGGGTCATGCAAGAGGTAGCCAATCGATGTTCTCCCTCATCGATGCTTCTCTCTCTCTCCCTTCCTCTCTCTCTAAAAATCAATAAAGAAAATAAAAAAAAATTTTTTAAAGGGGGGATAAAATGTTATCTGTACCATGAAATTCAGTACTTTACAGGGTCTAGATGCAAATTTCACAAGACCGTAATCAAATATTGAGGGAAGGAGTCAACATATCTGGCAACCATAAATGTAAAATTGTTTAAGAGCTTCAAGTGAACACTTCAAAGCACAGAACACGAAAGGGGAAAGAAAAGGCAAGGGCTCGCTTTAAAATATGCAGTTCCAGGAATAATGAAATTTGATTCTTTGAAAGATCGTCAATAGGAGTTTATTGACTGAATCAAAAACATAAATTTAGAAAGCAAAACTCCAGATGTATAACAAGAGAAGGCCCAAATCATGTAGTTAAACGCCAATTTTTATGCAGTAAGTGGCACATGATCAGAAAATAGCATTTAACTTAGGGATAAAGAGTGGTAGTGGTGGTCACATAATTTCATTTATTAGACTCATCTATAGATTAGGGGTGGGGGACTGTGTTGCCAGTTGCCAGTTAAAAAGAAAACTGTTGCCCGGCTGGTGTGGCTCAGTGTTTGAACATCGACCCATGCACCAAGAGGTTACCAGTTCGATTCCCGGTCAGGGCACATGCCCAGGTTGTGGGCCTGATCCCCAGTGGGGGGCATGTAGGAGGCGGCCAATTGATGTTCTCTCTCATCGATGTTTCTCTCTCTCTCTCCCTCCCCCTTCCTCTCTCTCTAAAATCAATAAAGGAAAGAAAAAAGAAAGAAAACTGTTATGAGAATAACCAGAACCAAATAGATTATAGATACTGTGTGGTTATACACAGCTCTATATTCAGGGTAGAATCATACAGATTCCATTCATAAGCTAAATAACAATCGACAGATCTCTCATTGTTGGAAGTCACTATAACAGGGAGGCATAAGATTTATAATCAACCAGACTGGGGTTCCAGACCAGGGTTCAATTACTTTGAATTTAAAAAAAAATTTATTTATTTATTTATTTATTTATTTATTTTAGAGAAAGAGGAAGGGGGAGAGAGAAACATCGATTTATTGTTGCATTTATTTATGCATTAACCAGTTGTCTCTTGTATGTGCCCTGACCAGAGATCGAACCCACAACCTTGGTATATCAGGATGATGCTCCAACTGAGCTACCCGGCCAGGGCTCAAGTACCTTGAAGAGTAATGTATAAAGCAACAAAATACTACCAAATGATTTTCTCAAAAGTATCCTATTTTGTCTGCTTTGAGAAAGAAACAACAACAAAACTAAATGAGCAGTGTCAGTTTTATTCCTAACATTATAAGTACACCATGTATAATGCTGCTTGACTTCTACTTTATTTAGCAAATGCTTTCTGCAGTGTAGGGAACATCGGATCTGGTCCAGCATCGTTTGGGTCCAATGATCATAAAGACCATATGATGAGGACTTCCAGCATTCCTTTTTTTTTTTTAAGTAGAGAAGACATCTGAAATTACCAGTTAGTCTTGGTCCTCCTCCATATCTACTGTAGAAAATGTCAGCCGCATATTCAGATATTCTCTTCATAATCGATATTTTATCAGGATGCAGCTTATCATGGGAACACAGGCAGGCATGGTTATCAATAGGCTTCGTAGGTGTCGACTCATCCAACCACTTCTGCAGCCACTCAAGAGAGACAAATTCATAGGGCTCTGAGGAAGAAAGCAAGGGAAAGAGCCTATGTATTTTTACAGCTTTCTGACTAAGCGACACACTCATTTTCCTCAAAAGACAATGCAAACTCTGTCCCAAGTTAGCAAGCAGAATCAGAAGAATCATGGTTGAGGGAAAATGTCTGATGAGTATGACACAGAGCTCCAGCTAACTACCCCTCCTCTGAGTTCAGGGCGCTGTGTAAGATGCTGTGCGTGACAGGGACAAGTCTGCACAGTGCCCTAGGAGATCGGCTGGTATTATTAACCACATTCTACAAAAGAGGTATCCACAGAGAGAAGTGTCTTGCTTGATATCACGGCAGAGCTTTGATCAGGACACCGTGATTGTTGATGACAAGCCACGCTCCATACTGGCTTGCAAATCACATCACCTCATTCCTTACTGTTTATTCCATAAATGATTTTCATAAACGCTTTTCATCAATACATAATATACATCTGAAAATTAAAAGAAGCCTGACTGAGTTCTAAGTTAGAAATTAACCTCATCAGCTCTAACCGCACTTTTTACAAGCCTGCTTCAACCACTGAACTTTTCTTCATCCAAGATGATACGGATATGCCAATGAGAAGATATTTGATTTCCCCACCCCAATCCATGTCGTGATCGATTCATTACATTGTGTTTCCAGAAAATAAGTGATTTTAAAGAAATTCCAGGATGAAATACATGAGAATTGAATTATCAATTTTGAAGCTGCAAAAATTAAGACAAAACCAAATGCCTCAACATGAGTTTTAATTTGGGAAAACAGAGTCCCTGAGTTCCCTAAAAGCCAAAATTAAAGATAAAGGGCCAGCTTTGATTACTTACAAAGATCTCCAGTGAGTCCCAGCATAAAACATAGAAGAAAACATACAGAGGATGAATTTATATATTTGTATTACGTACTACTTCTGATGAGATCTGAGGGATAGACAATTCAACTCAAAGCCCATTTTGACCCATTTTATACTTCTCTGGGTTACAAATCTAGGAAACTCACTCCCATCTTAAGTTTAGTAGAAAACATTTCAACGTTTACAAAAACAAAACTCGGAGTTATGGGAGCCCTTATCTGTGCGGAAACTGCACACTGTCAACCGGGAGCCTTCCGACCGAGCGGCTCGGAGGCAGCTGCAGGACAGCACATGACTGCACGCTGAGACCAAGGTCTAATCCAAGTTCTGCCACCAAGAAGCCGAACTTGAGCAAGTCACTTAAACTCTCTATGCTTCAGGTCTTTTATTTGTAAAATGAAGGTAATAATACCTGCCTTCTACCTACCTCACAGGGATGTTGTTGAATGTAAAAGATAAGATATGTGAAGCATTTTGAGCTTTTTGGAAGAAAAGAGATATAGAAAAGTTAATTATACATTCACACAATAAATAAAAGAGGAGACCTTAAGATTCAGTCTAGGTAACATGGCTGTGGCATTTCACAATATAGAATGATATGGTTCATTAAATTTAAAATACCTCTCCATTTTATTTGCCACTTAACGAGTTTCATCTGGCAGGGATAGAGTACACTGGGTATCTTAAAGCAAAATCAAAGTCTTAGCATATCTAACTCCCCCCCCACTATATAGTAACACCGATGAAAGTTTTTAGTAATCAGAAGGCAATCGAAGCAGGGAAAACAGTGTTGTGACACAGAGCAACATTCAAGACTAATTCACAGGTGTTCTTGTTTCCCCCTCAGCTGGGGGGGGGGGTGAGTAGAGGACAATACCTGCTATTGCTAACTGCAAAAATAAGCCCTACAAACCTTGACCCTTAGAAGAAATCTAGGGAAACTCTGAGAGCAGAAAGCATTCCTTGCCAGGGGGGTGTCTGCTAGATTCAAAGCCCAGGGTGACTAGAACCCTGGCCCGTATAACACGGGATTCAAGACATTTTCCAATCCCCTGCTACAGTCCCACAGAAAACTTCCGAGTGAAGCTTACTGTTTTGGTATTGGAGTAGTTTAATAGAAATTCAATGTACTATATGAAGATTAGAAACATCACGTGTGGTTTTATAGTAAGAAGAGGAAGGAAGAGAGCAGAGATGGGTCTATAATTCTGATATAATTCCATACTCAGCCAGGTGTCCAGATTTCGGGTGCCAGTTTCCAATGTGCTGGAAAACCCATGGAAGGAAGTGACCGTGGTCACAGAGCTCTTTCTTTCTCTCCATTTTCAATCTCCATCACTGTAAAAGTTGTATCGATCTCTGCCCAGAGCTTCCCTGAGACTCAAGGTCTAGCATGTGTCTCAACAGCTAAGGCCGAGTGTGCTTGTGGAGAGCTTTACACTACAGAGGTTTCTGTACCAGACAAAGACTCCTGGCAGGTTCTCAAAGACGTTCTCTGCTTCGGTGATTCGTAAACTACCTAAGCATCGCCTTCCAACGGCAGGGATAAACCAACTTACCAAATGGCGATGAGCACTCTCCAATTATCAATTTGGAGATAACAAACTGTGTAAAATCTCAGCATTTGACAAAACCAGCAAAGCAACTGCTCGAATATTTACCAAAGGGAAATGTACATTTTGGTTCAAAGCTATTTATAATTTTTTAATGCCTGGATTTTGAACACGAATCTTCTTTTGGAAAGTTATAAAGTCTAGAAAGATCGAGTCATCAAAAATATTTAAAATACTTTATCTACTGATAATTTAAGATTATTTAGAGATAATTTATTTCGATCTAGATAAAAAAAGGCCAAAAGGGTTCATGTTCCCTGTGAGGCTTATGTTTTAGGATAAATGACTCTTCTTTAAATATCTTCACAAACAAAGACTTAGAAAATGCAAGACAGAACACTTTGAGTGGCAATACAAAACCATGATCATTAGCTTTGGGATTTTACAACACTTTAGGACAACATGGACTTTCAACTATGTAAGCTTACTGCAAAAACTTAAGAAAAAACTGTAAGGCTCATACTTGGTGTAAGTATTGATAACGCTATTTTCTAAGCACAGTTCTCATAGAATGAAAACAGCCAAGAGAAGCCCAAGCACGTGTTAACTTGCCACATAACACCTTTGGACCGTGCAGATTTAAAGAGCGGTTCCAAAGAGTATTTTACTTAGACTTAGTAAATCCCTTTCTCCTGTCCAGTGAATAATAGAAGCTGAATAAAGTTCAAAATACAGATTTCCAGGTCCCAACTCCTTTGAATGAATTTAGAACTTTGAATCATATGTTCATTTCCAAATCATTTCCAGTACAATTAAGGTCAGTCTAATTCTTTCAGATAATCCCAACCTTCGGGACAGTGTGAGAGTAAATGGTCACAAAGAAAGCTAAGAATCAAATTAAGATGTTATTTAGAAAGAATTTTTAAGAGGTACTCCTCCAGATTTAGCAATTAATAGTCATATTTTGTATAAGTTACAGCAGTAACAGAAAATTAAGATTATCAAAAAGACAAAAACCACAAGTACAATGATGCTTGAGCATTTATTTTCTAAAATTAGGATTAAATTGCCTCTCTCCTTCAAGTGGAAATTGGGTAGGGGGCAATTCATGTCTATGAAATGACAAAGACAACATTATCATTACAAATGGCATACCAGCCTTAAGGGTTGAAGTTCCCTTTGTGAGGCACAAAGGGGAACTTGCAGCGACATATACAGTAAAGGGATGAGCTGGCTATGTGGGACAATTCTTAAGAAATTAAAGGTCAGCAGAATGCTTTCCTATTCTTAGCATAATATTTGATATTAAATTTCAAAGTCATCTAATAGTATCCTAAAAAATAATACTCATATGAAAGAATGCCTGTTGATACTGTGAGGATACAAAATATACAAGGAAACAGAATAGGTGAGCTGCCTCCATAGTAACCCAATCAGATTTTTCTTTAAGAACAAGTTAATCTCTCACAAAATAGAAATATCTATTATGAGTCATATAGGCAGAGTGCTGACCTAAACCTTATAATTTATTAAGAGCTTCCCATTTTTAAAAGTACATGAAATGCTACACATCAAGTTATTGCTGGTTTACATAGCAATGTCATAGTGCATAAGCTGGCATTAGTGGGTTATAAGACAGGGAAGGGAAAAGTTAGTTCATACACATTTGTGAACATAAAAGAAACAAGGCACTCAATGGCAACAGTGCTGTCCCAGAATATCTTACAGACCAGCTCCAGCAGGTAACCTTTGGTACAGCTCCTTAACCTCTTCGTGCTTTGCTTTGCCTTTATCCACACTTTGCTTACGCATCTCAGCCATTTCAATGCACCACTCCTCAAACTTGGAATTATCCCGATCTACCAGCTCTTGAAGAAAGGCTATTCAAAACAGCAAGAAAAGAAATTACTCTATCCTATTCAGACACAGAACCATGCATGGGTCTCTAAATTATAACAAATACTGGCTAAGATTGTGGTGGTAGCTTCCTACTATGGTCTCCTTTTCTGTTAGACACACCCAACCTGAAGGCAAAAGTAAAACTAAAGACAGACACTAGAGTGTGATGTCAACCAGAACCATCAAATGACTCAGAAACACAACTTTAAAATACATGGTGCTGCCCTGACCAGTGTGGCTCAGTTGGTTGGGTGTCATCCACTGCACTGAAAGGTCACCAGTTCAATTCCCAGTCAGGGCACATGCCTGGGTTGCGGGCCTGATCCCAGTAGGGGACGTGCAGGAGGCAGCCAATCAATGTTTCGCTATCACATCAATGTTTTTCTCTCTCTCCCTCTCCCTTCCTCCCTAAAAAAATCAGTTTAAAAAGTCTTAATGTTCATAGCAGCACTATTTACAATTGCTAAGATCTGGAAACAGCCCAAGTGTCCATCAGTGGATGAATGGATAAAAAAGCTGTGGTACATATACACCACTGAGTACTATGCAGCTGTAAGAAAGAAAGATCTCTTATCCTTTGAGATGACATGGAGGGACCTGGAGAGTAGTATCCTAAGCGAAACAAGCCAATCAGAGAAAGACAAATATCACATGATCTCACTTATTTGTGGAATATAATGAACAAAACAAGCTGTTGAACAAAATAGACCCAGAGACACAGAAGTGGGGTGCAGACTGACAAACCTCAGAAGAGGAGGATGGGGTGGGGGGGGATAAACCACAGAACTTATATGCATGTATGTGTAACCATGGACACAGACAACAATGCTGGGGGGGAGGGACTGGGAGGAGGGTATCAATGAGGGGAAAAGGAGAAACATCTGTAACAAACAAACAAAAAAGTCTTAAAAAAAACAGTGCTACAGAGCACAGAAGAGTATCAGGTGAAAGGGCAACCAAAGAATGCCTCCCTCAGGACAGTGGCAACTCTTCCTCCTTTTTTAAAATCTAGAAAATTTAGAAATCACTGGCTTAAATCCACAAATACTTTACAAACTAAACAAAATAAAACCAAATTGCACTTTAAATATGTCTTGATTATCTATTGGATTTTTTTAATTGCTTTTGCTTTTCTTGGTGGGGGCGTGGGAGGGTTCAGTAGAATAGTTCTGTTAAAGGTTCCTTTATTTTATTTGATTTTTTTTACATTTTATTAATTTATTTTTGTTACAAATGTTTCTCCTTTTCCCCCCATTGACCTCCCCCCTCATAATCCCGTCCTGCACCCATCCCCAGCATCGCTGTTCATGTCCATGGTTATGCATACCTGCATATAAGTTCTGTGTTTTATCTCTTCCTTCCCCTCCCCCCCAACCCCACTTCTGAGGTTTGTCAGTCTGTACCCTACTACTATGTCTCTGAGTCTATTTTGTTCATCAGTTTGTTTCATTATATACCACAAATAAGTGAGATCATGTGATATTTATCTTTCTCTGATTGGCTTGTTTCGCTTAGGATAATACTCTCCAGGTCCCTCCATGTTGTCTCAAAGGACAAGAGATCTTTCTTTCTTACAACTGTATAGTATTCCATTGTGTAAATGTACCACAGCTTTTTTACCCACTCATCTATTGATGGACATTTGGGCTGTTTCCAGATCTTAGCAATTGTAAATAGTGCTGCTATGAACATAGGGGTATATATATTCTTTCTGATTGGTGTTTCAGGCTTCTTAGGATATATTCCTAGAAGTGGGATCACTGGGTCAAATGGCAGTTCAATTTTTAACAAGGCTCCTTTATTTTAAAAACTCAGTACTTTCGTCCGGCTGGTGTGTCTCAGTGGTTGAGCGTCGACCATGCACCAAGAGGTTGCCGGTTCGATTCCTGGTCACGGCACATGCCCAGGTTGTGGGCCAGATCCCCAGTGGGGAGCATGCAGGAGGTGACCAATCAATGTTCTCTCTCACTGAAGTTTCTATCTCTCTCTCCTTCTCACTTCCTCTCTCTCTAAAAAATCAATAAAGGGAAAAAAAAATAAATAAATAAAAAACTCAGTACTTTAAAGCCAATTTGTGATAATATCTATTTTCACCAATATTTGCCATATGCACTCACCCTATATGAATAGCAATTAAAAGCAATCTGTTCTTGTCATTGGCCTTTGAGCATGGTATTCTAAAATATTTGCCTTACACAATCTTGGAAAATTGCTTACCTGGCACCTGAACAGTTGTATTGGGTTTTTCTTGAGTTTGAAGTCTATAAACCAACATGTAGGCATTTCGAGAGCAGTGAGTTCCTTTGCCACACTTGGGTTTACGGGTCTGGGACTTAGAAGGTTCTGCTGAGGTAGGGAAATCAAAAGAGAAGTAAATCAGAATGCCTAGTTTGTTCATTATTTTACGGGGGTGGGGGAACATAAAAACAATTCCTACAATATACGTTCAAGAAACTTTAACATGGATCTACACCATTAAAAGGCAACACAAATTTAGCAGACTCTATAGATGTTTGAAACTTTTAAAAAGTTTCCTCCCCTTCCCCCTTGCCTGCCATATTCCCTGTTTTTAAAATGGTAAGTACTGCCCAGCCGGTGTGGCTCAATGTTGAGTGTCAACACATGTACCAAGAGGTTGCTGGTTTGGTTCCCAGTCAGGGCACATGCCCAGGTTGTGGGCCAAATCCCCAGTGGGGGGCATGCAGGAGACGGCCAATCTATGTTCTCTCTCATCGATGTTCTCTTTCATCGATGTTTCCATCTCTCTCTCTCCCTTCCTCGCTCTTTAATATAAGGGGGGAAAAAATATAAAATAAATAAACAAACAAAAATAAAATAAGTACTGTTTTTTATAAGGAAAAACCCGAAACAAAAAGTACTACTACTCTGAGCTTTATTTTAATGTTGTTCTTAAGTTATAAAAATAAATTCAGACTTAATTTAATTGCCCAAAGATATGAAATGGTACATTTAAAAAAAAATCACTAATGAGCAGAAAGAATTTGTAGTAAGTAGAAACATTAAATGTTCTACATGGTAAGTACATCCCATGAAAGTGATTATCAAACTGAATTTGAGTATCCCAGGGTAACATTCAAGGGAGTATGAGGTCATGGACAGTTCTGAGGAAATCAATTAACAGAACTTCAATTCACTATGTACTTTTCTAAAAATTGATCTGCCTCGAAGTTGAAGTTGCATTGACAGTTTCTACCTTTTCTTTCTCGGTAGTCTTTTTACCTCCCACTTTACAAAAGATACAACCTCTCATCCAGTGACAAAACAAAGTCTCATCCACATCATTAAAAGATGTATTTACAGTACATTTTTTTCTTTGTGTTTAATTTTTTTAATTTATAACATACTTATATTGGTTTAATTATGTCATAATATTTGTAATTTTTTAAAAGTGCAATCCCGAAGAACTTTTAGAGCTTTACAGTTATAGAAAACTTAGTATATTCCATTAGAACAAAATTATTAGGATCAGTATAATAGAAATAGTAGTACAAGACAGAAGGGACACATTAAAAATGTCCTGCTGAAAGTGTCAGGATGGCCAAGTGGTCTAAGGCGCCAGACTCAAGCTCTGCTTCCTAAAAACGTCCTGCTGAGGCTGGCTGGTATGGCTCAGTGGTCGAGAGTCGACCCATGCACCACGAGGTCACCGGTTCAATTCCTGGTCAGGGCGCATGCCCAGGTTATGGGCCCAATCCCCAGTGGAGGATATGCAGGAGGCAGCCAATCGACGTTTTCTTTCATCGATGTTTCTCTCTCTCTCTCCCTCTACTTTCCTCTCTCTCTAAAATAAATAAAGAAAAATTATTAAAATAAAAAAAAATTTTTTTTTAATGTCCTGTTGCCATGGCTAGTTTGACTCAGTGGTTGGAGCACTGGCCTGTAGACCAAAGGGTCTTGGGTTCATTTCCCAGTCAGGGACACGTACCTGGGTTGGAGGTTCCATCCCTGGCCCAGGTCCAGTCGTGTAGGAGGCAGCCGGTTGATGTGTGTGTGTCTCTCTCTGTCTTCCACCCCCCTCCCTTCTACTCTAAGACTCAATAGATAAACATCCTCAGGTGAGAATTTAAAAAAAAATACCCTGACTGGTGTGGCTCAGGGGTTATAGAGCATCGGCCTGCACACCAAAGGGTCGTGGGTTCAATTTCCAGTCAAGGGCACATACCTGGGTTGCAGGTTCAATCCCCGGCCCAGTCGGGGCACATGCAGGAAGAAACCAATCAATGTGCCTCTCTCACATTGATGTTTGTTTGTTTCTCTCTCGCTCCCCTTCCCTCATTCCCTCCCTTCCAATCTCTCTAAAAATCAATAGAAAAAATAACCTTGAGGGAGGATTAACAACAAAAAAACAAATGTCCTGCTATAAAAAAAGACCAGTTCATCTATTTTCCACAAGAATGATTTGATGTATCAAATCTCCATGTTACTTCATTTCACTTGCATCCTCTTAAAAGAGTGATGTTTCAGTTTTACTATTTATAATATGTCAGAAAATACTTTATTCAGAGCTACTTAAATCTATGATAAAACAATGCTAGATTTTAAAATGTGCAAAAGAATACAAGTTGGTTCAATATTCTTTGTTTAAATTTTTTTTATTGATTTCAGAGAGAGGAAGGGAACGGGAGAGAGAGATAGAAACATCGATCAGCTGCCTCCTACATGTCCCTGATTGGGGATCCAGCCTGCAACCTGGGCATGTGCCCTGACTGGGAATCGAACTGGGACCTCTCAGTCCATGGGACGATGCTCAGTCCACTGAGCCACACCAGCTGGACTGGAGCAAAATCATTTTTTAAAAATCCAAGAATTGTTAATAAAAGATGTTCAGATATTTTGTGTGTTTAAGAAATGCAAATATCCTTGATAGTCCATAACAATCTTGGGCCATAATAATTTATCACAAATATTTCTGGTAAAAAAAAATTTATATTTTAAAAGGGCACTCACAACTTAAAGGTTTTACCTAGATCTTCCTCAATCCCTAGTTGTAATTTCTTCCCCTCCATCTTTTCAATGTCTTCATCATTAAACTTATACCATTCACCAGACTGTGGGTCTTTCACGTGGGCAATGTAGTGACCAGAATAAGCGCTCACTCCTCTGTGTATGAGGACTGCACTGAGTTCATACACATAGGACCCGCCTAGAGAAGGAGAAAGGGAGAAAGTGAAAGAAATTTTGGATAACAATATTTTTTCTTATACCCTAAGCCTAAATTATAATAAATACAATTCTTTATGCATCTGATAGAATTAAAAACATGTCACCTAAGATAAAAAAAATAAAATTAAGGGGGGGGGGGCTCTGTAATACTTTCAACAATAAAGATTTTTCAAAAATAAATAAATAAGCCCTGGCCAGTTTGGCTCAGCGGTTAGAGTCAGCCCGCAGACCAGAGAGTTCCGGGTTCGGTTCCCGCTAAGGGCACGTACCTTGGTTGCAGTTTGTCCCCAGCCCCTGCTGGGGTTGTGTAGGTGGCAGCCAGTCGATGTTGTCTCTCTCAAGACACATCGATGTTTCTCTCTCTCTCTCTTCCCCCCTCTCTCCCTCTCGCTCTATCTGAAGATGAATGCAAAACTGTCCTCGGGTGAGGATAAAAAAAAAAATTTTTTTAATAAAATAAAATAAATAAATAAAATAAAACTTAGACTTACACAATAATGTACTAAGGTGCTTAAGCAGTTCACTACATCAACACTCCATTTTCTCAGCAAAATATACAGATGAAAAGCATGGCATTCTGGGCACTCGGGTTACAAAACTACTCTGTATTATACTTTGCCTTTCCAAATAAACTAGCTGAATCATACTTACCAAAAATCTGTTCATATTCTCCAACTTTTACAAAAATAAGTTACGCAAACTAATGAAAGATGAGTGCAAAAGTTAAAACCTATTGTTTATATAAAAGGAAAAGGTTTTAGGGAAAACTGGAGGTAAGTCATTTAGAAAACCTGCCTTCAAAATAGGTGTAGGCAAGACAACTGGAAGCAGGAGAGAAAACATTAAAAATCTGGAATGATTCTATACCCAGATTCTTCATAAGCATTTTGAGTTCCTATTCTACTTTAAATAACAAAGCCTACAAATCACAGCCCGTATATTATGCCACTGGTTCATGTAAGAAGGCCTTATCCATACAACAGTATATCAGCAAATAAATGAACATTTATATTTTAATATAAAATATAGTATTTTAAAGTTTGAAAAAAATATTTTAAAGACTCTAAACTTAAGCCAATTGTAGGGAGGAAATTAGATATGTGTTGGAAAAGATCACTTCTACTACACGTTTTATTATTAAAAATTAGAAAATAATTCATTAGCAATCCCACAAGAGACATAACTACTATTAAAATTGAAACTTGGGAGTTTATTTCTAACAAACATATCATTAATATCTTCCCACATCATTAAATATTCTTCTAAAAATTATTGATAATGACTATGTACAAGTATCACACTATATTGCACCTCTCCCATACTGTTGAACATTTAAACTGGTAGCATTTTAGAAATATTATAAACAATTATTATCTTTGTAATAAAAATCTTTGTACGTATTTCATCACTATAATTTCCTTAAAACCGTAAGGAGTAAGTCAGAAAGTAAAACCAATCACCCATTCAATAGGTAATAAACATGACAGACAATGTTTTAGGAACAGAGGACACAGGAACTGACTGAAAGGATAAAGTCCCCGCATTCTTGTAGCTCAGTACGAGATACAATAATGCAGATTAAAACCTGGACCAAAACCCACCTAACTCGCCCCAGGTGAAAAGAATTTTAAGTATTGGGTAAGATAAAAATGTTTAAATATTTTTAAATGCATTAACTCATCTGTAACAGGAGTTCTTAATATTATTTCCTAAATTATTAGTGACAATAAACCATAGAAGTAGTGGCAATAACCATATGATTCTATTACCAATGAACACTACAAAAAACTTATCACATTACTATTGTTGCTAATAACAGATTTTATACTCATCAACTTAAGAATTATGCTAGTTTTCATAGGCCACTGGAACCTATTCTTTAATGTTTACTTCTGTTACTGAATCACAAATTTGTTTTAGTATTTTGATAACTACATTTAAATATAATTGGTTTCGCCCAGCCAGTATGGCTCAGTGGACTGAGCGTCATCCCATGGACTGAGAGGTTCCAGTTAGATTCCTGGTCAGGGCACATGCCCGGGTTGTGGGCTGGATCCCCAGTAGGGGACATGCAGGAGGCAGCCAATTAATGTATCTTTCTCCCTCTCCCTTCTTCTCTCTATAAAAAATAAAAAATAAAAAAAATCAGTAAAGCCGCGGCCGGTTTGGCTCAGCAGTTAGAGCGTCAGCCCGCAGACCGGAGAGACCTGGGTTCGGTTCCTACTAAGGGCACGTACCTCAGTTGCAGTTTGTCCCCGGCTACCGTTGGGGTCAAGTGGGTGGCAACCACTTGATGTGTCTCTCTCACATCAATGTTTCTCTCTCTCTCTTCCTCCCTCTCTCCCTCCCGCTCTATCTGGAGATAGATGCAAAAATGTCCTCGGGTGAAGATTTAAAAAAAAAAAAAAAAAAAAATCAGTAAAAACATTAAAAAAATTTTTTTTAATATAATTGGTTTCTTCTAAAATTCTATGAATTTTATCCAGTCACCAGACTCTCAAAGTGGTCCACAGGGATATTAAAATCCCCAAGAGCCCTGGCAGGGTGGCTCAGTTGGCTGGAGCATCGTCCCAAACACCAAAAGGTTCTGGATTCTATTCTCGATCAGGGCACATACCTAGGTTACGGTTCAATCACCGGTCGGGGCGTGTACAGGAGACAACTGATCAATGTTTCTCTGTCACATCTATGTTTCTCTCCACCCCCCCTTCCTCTCTCTCTAAAAATCAATAAAAACATATCTCTGGGTGAGGACTAAAGGAGGGGAAAAAAAGAAAAATCCCCAAGAAATATAGCAGGAGTTGAGTTAGAGGTCAGGTGCTAACTGTTCAAGGATGAGGACCCCCTCAGTCTACAGATCTCTATATATCATCTGCAGGCTTGCTACTGAAAGAAATGAGTCAATTCTCCTTTTAATAATAGATAATCCACCTGGCTGGTGTGGCTCAGTGGATTGAGCATTAAAATTGACCCATGGACTGTGAGGTCCCGGTTCAATTCCTGGTCAGGGTACATGCCCAGGTTGCGGGCTCGATCCCCAGTAAGGGGTGTGCAGGAGGCAGCTGATTGATGTTTCTCTATCACATTGATGTTTCTATCTCTCTCTCCCTTCCTTTCTCTCTAAAAAAAGAAAATCAATAAAAACGTATTTTCTTAAAAAATAGATAAACTGTCCTGGCCGGTTTGGCTCAGCGGTTAGAGCGCCGGCCTGCGGTCCAGAGAGACCCGGGTTCGGTTCCCGCTAAGGGCGCGTACCTCGGTTGCAGTTTGTCCCCGGCCGTGGTTGGGTCGTGTGGGAGGCAGCCACTCAATGTGTCCCTTTCACGTCGATGTTTCTCTCTCTCTCTCTCTCCCTCTCTCTCCCTCCCACTCTATCTGAGCAAAAAATGATAAAATGTCCTCGGGTGAGGATTAAAAAAAAATAGATAAATTTTCAGATACACCTCTTCAGCTTTGTGTGGATATGTGCGTGCAAACACACACAAATAAGAATACAGGGAGCCCTGGCCAGTTTGGCTCAGTGGTTAGAGCATCAGCCCACAGACCCAAGAGTAGCAGGTTCGATTCCAGTCAAGGGCACGTACCTCGGTTGCAGTTGGGTCCCCAACACTGGTCGGGGTCATGTGGGAGGCAACCAATTGATGTGTCTCTCTCACATGGATGTTCGTCTCTCTCTCTCTCTCTCTCCCTCCTTCTGTCCCTCCCTCCCTCCCTCCCACTCTACCTGAAGATACATGAAAAAATACCCTCCGGTGAGAATTAAAAAAAAAAAACAGGGAAATATAAATACTGGTTATCTGGGTAACAGAATTACAGGTGCCTTTTATTTCTCTTCTTTATGCTTTCTGAATCTTCCAAATTATCTAGAATGAATGAACCCTGTGCAATTATAACAGAAGTTCTTCTGTTTTTAGTACTCTACCTATATAAGGTAGCACATTACAACAGCCCGAGAAACACAGGCCTGTAACTACAAACTACTGGATCGATTTTATCAGTTCTAGTTAACGATTCTAAAATAAGCCAATTTTTATTTCTCTATTTAAAAATTAAGAGTTTACTATATTTAGTAAACCGACATACTAAAATTAAATGTTTCTGCAGTTTTAAAAAAAATTTTTTTTTCTTTATTCATTTTAGAGAAAGAGAGGAAGGGAGAGGGAGAGAGATAGAAACATCGATGTGAGAGAACATTGACTAGCCACCTCCTGCATGCCCCCCATTGGGGATTGGGCCCACAACGTGGGCATGTGCCCTGACCAGGAATTGAACCGGCGACCTCTTGGTGCATGGGTCAATGCTCAACCACTGAGCCACACCAGCCGGGGTCTGCAGTTTTTTTGACCTATCAAAGTCTATTTGATAAATATTCTCCATTTTTTTTACAGTATAAATTGGACAAAAACATAACAAATTTAATAACAATAATAACTATTCAAAATCACACAGTGGAGTCACAGAAAGTGCTGATTTTACATCTCTTAATTTCCAGCCCCTGAGAAACCACTTTGCTATCAGACTTCTCTAATTTCCAACAATTATCTGAACAAAAGAGGCAAGAAGCAAACTACTATATAAGTGATATACAGCTAATTTATTTGTTCAGCCAAATTTAACAGTAACAAAGTCCAGCAGCAGACTGTAGTTAGCAGTTTCCTTCTTCCAGGGAGGTGCAAAATTTAATTATTTTATTTATTTATTTTTTTTTTTTTATCCTCACCCGAGGACACTTTTGCATTTATCTTGAGATAGAGCAGAAGGGAGAGAGGGAGGAAGAGAGAGAGAGAAACATCGACGTGAAGAGACACATCGACTGGCTGCCACCCACACGACCCCAACAGGGACTGGGGACAAACTGTAACCGAGGTACGTGCCCTTAGTGGGAACTGAACCCGGGACTCTCTGGTCTGCGGGCCAACGCTCCAACCGCTGAGCCAAACCGGCCAGGGCTATTTATTTTATTTTTGTTTTATATGTTTTTATTGATTTTTTTGGAGGGAAAGGGAGAGATAGAAACATCTATCAGCTGCCTCCTGCATGCCCCCTACTGGAGATCAAGCCCAAAACCTGGGTATGTGCCCTGACCAGGAATCGAACCAGGGTCTCTCAGTCCATAGGACAATATTCAATCCACTGAGCCACATCGGTTGGGCTATTTATTTTATTTTATTACCTTTTCTTCAATCTTCACCCAAGGATATGTTTTTTATGTTATTGATTTTAGGGAGAGAGAAATATTGATTTGAGAGAGAAATATCGATTGGTTGCCTCCTGTACACACCCAGATGGGATCAAACCCAAAACCTCTGTGCCCTTACCCTCGACCTTTTGGTGTCTGGGATGATGCTCTAAGCAACTGAGCCACACCGGTCAGGGAGGGAGGTGTAAGTTTTAAACCACAGTACTGATAGAGCATCATACTTTTTTTTTTCTTTTTTTAATCCTCACCCGAGGACATTTTTCCATTTTTTGTTCAGATAGAGTGGGAGGGACAGAGAGGAAGAGAGAGTGAGAGAGAGAGAGAAACATCGATGTGAAAGAGACACATCAAGTGGCTGCCTCCCCCACGACCAACCAGGGCCGGGGACAAACTGCAACCCAGGTACGTGCCCTTAGTGGGAACCGAACCCAGATCTCTCTGGACCGCAGGCTGACGCTCTAACCGCTGAGCCAAACCAGACATCATACATTTTAAAATCTACATATTTACCACATCGCTCCCCAACCTCCCCATTCATTTCTTTTAAAGGTTTTGTTTCCTGGCTTGTTTCTGCTATAAGCTGCCTCCAGAACCTTTTTACGGAAAGAGACAGCGTTTATTACTTAATCTCCACATAAAAAATTTCATAAGCAGTACAATCAATGTTGAAAGGGAAGTAAAACAGTCTTTCCAGTAAGGGCAAGATGTTGGTTTTCTCTAAGAATCAGCCTGTTTGGTAAGGTAAAGACTATCAAAAGGAAAAGTAGTAAATTATTTCTCGTTGAAACGATTTCATAGCATCCTAGAACTTACCAGTGGCCACAGATATGAAGAATTACAATATACATATTGGAATTATGCCACCTAATGTTTCTGACAAAATATTGAAAGGAAAAAAAGAAGAAGGAAAAAAGTGTGAAAGGAGGCAGCGTGGAGACTCTTAATTTTATGAGGAATTACAGATACGGTACTGACACTAAGGTAGCAAGTGTGGGTTCGGATACAGTGCAAACAGCTTTTTCATTTTTATTCTTCTATTCCCTTAATTATGCAGATATGGATGAACCGTCTAATCTTTGTTATGTACATACTCAGAAAATGGAAGTAGTATCTCAAGTCACCTAGAAAGCCTTTGTTCCCAGAGGTTAGCCAATAGAATGGAGTAGTGCTATTCTGTTTTCATCATAGGCAGATCACACGTTACACTCTCTGGGCATTATAATTATCACTGCTAAGTAAAAATATTACCTTTATGTTCCACATAAGGCTCCATATCCAAAATCTCTGAGAAGCCAATGTAGGTATTCAGCTTTTTCTTATGTCCAGTTTGTCTAACCAAGAGAAGAGTTAATTATATTTATATTTAAAACAAGTATAAAAGAATGTATAAGCTCTGTCAGCCTTCTTAATAAACTCAACAGTAGTCAGGTAGATTTCCTTCTCCAAAAACCTGTATGATTATAACTAAACAATACTGTCTTAAAATTGAGCAAAATAAATCAGTCACTTAAAAGGTTTAAATTTAAAATGTTAATTCCAAACACAACACTTATTTCCAGAGGTTTTAATTTAATCACAAAAGAAAATCACAGATGTTCCGGTTTTTTATAGGAGAAATGCATATGTGAAGACATTGCCTGATTTCAATTATAAAATAAAAGATATATTCCCACGGGGGGGGGGGTACCATAATGAGTAGAAAAGGAAAAGTTGACTCTAGTTCTTACACAATAATACAGAATGTCAAGATAATTCAGTTCCTACCTAACTATTTACTTTTCCATTGTATTTTAAAATAATTTTTTAGAATAAAAATAAGGCCCTGGCCAGTTTGGCTCAGCGGTTGGAGCGTCGGCCTGCGGACCAGAGAGTCCCAGGTTCAGTTCCTGCTAGGGGCACGTACCAAAAAAAAAAAAAAAAAAATCTAGCATTTCCTCTGCACATATCAGTCCACAATGAGCAACAAACACTACCACCTGCACATACTTACCTGTCAAAGACAAAACGCATCAACTGTAAGTTCAGAGTGCAAGGAAGGCTCAGGAGTCGGATCTTCCTGGTTGCATTCTGTTTGCTTTGACAGTTTTCACAGAAGTATCGATTGTCTCCTTCTAATCTTTCCTCCTGATAAGGAATAAGACATATTATTTTTTTTTAAACTTGAAGACAGAAAGATTTTTTAAAAGTGATCAAATCTCTGATGTAACGCATAATTTCACTTTAATTAACAGCTCCCATTCAGGCTGTTTAAAATCAAGCTACTCTAAATAATAAAGGACATGTAAGATAGAAGGCACTGCTTAGCAGTGATATTACTAATTTGTATACAATGATTTCAAATTGATGTGTCTCTTTTCAAAATGTATAAATTTGAAATACTTGTTCTGGATTCTCTCTCCTAATAATCCCACTTTTACAAATTATAAGAAGTGGGTTTTAAAAAGAAATATCACATGCACTTTGATGCAGTATAATTAATTTAAAAATAGGGGAAATAGATGCAAACTACACATGGGCACCAGAATACAAAATTAATTCTATATATACAAAATTTACACACACACACAGTTAAAATTACTGATCCACATTCATAAGAGAAAGCTACAAGAAGAGTACAGAAAAATTCAATGTTATAGCTAATGGTGGTTTCTTTTTCAGTTTTTCCTTTTTCTTTCTATAATAGCTTTTTGATACAGATTACTGTAAGTAATACAAAACTAACACCACTACTTTCTTCACTTGGCTCCAGGATACCACACTCACCTGTTTTCCTCTTAATTCACTGGCCAGTACCCTTCCTCAGCATCCTTTGGCAGCTGCTCCTATCTGCCTGATCTCTTAATGTTTAAATGCCCCAGGGCTCAGTCTTTGGTCCTTGTCTCTCATCCCCTGGTGATTTTATCCAGCCCCGACTTCTCCCCTCAAATGTAACATGCCCCACTACAAACTCCTAATTCCTCTCCCAAGCCTGTTCCTCCCATAATCCTTCACATGTTGGTTATGGCAACTCCATTCTTCCAGTTGCTCAGGCCAACCTCAGTAATCCTTGACACCTCTCTTTCTCTTCATATCCAAGCTGCAAATTTTATCAGCTCTACTTTGAAAATATATCTAAAATCCAAACACAGCTTATCACCTCTTCAGCTAACCCTTGGTCCAAGCCACCATCAACTCCTGTCTGCCCTTGCCCCACATCAGCCTACTGTCAAGAGAGCGCCCAGTTATCCTGTTGAAACAGGTTCCATCCCTGCTATGTCCACAACTCTCCAGTGCCTCTCAGAGTAGAAATCGAACTTCTGACAGCAGTCTACCAGCCCTGTCTGAAATGGCCCTTGGTTACCTCTACAACTTCCTCTCCTGTCACTCTCCTCATGTTTATTCACTTCAGTCTCACTGAACTCCATCTACCCAAAACACTCTTCCCCCGATTCTTGCATGGCTCACTCTATCACCTTCTATCATTTTATTTCTAATCACAACCAACCTCACCCTCATCATCCCTACCACATTCTCCACCCTCTTTCCTGCTTTAGTTTTCTCCATAGCACTTATTATAGTTGACACTATGTATTTTACTTATATGTATTTTTCTGTCCCTCCCTGGTCCCAACACCATTACACTCTAAGCTGCTTAAAAGCAAAAATGTCTTGTCTGTTTTGCTCATTATGGTTATCCCCAATAGCTGAAATGGTGCCTGAACACAGTACCCACTCCATCAATATTTAGATGAATAAATTCAATAAATGAGTACTTCTGGAATCTAATGGTCATGCTAAAGGAGTAGGAAAAATACAAAATTACTTTAAGAAAGCTTTATAATACGCTCATCTATTATGCGTTGTGTCTGTTCCTCCTTGATAACAAAGGTTTCCTCTAGGCAGCTTTTCCACTTAGAACAAAAGGGAATCACTTCCACATCAGTACATACATCTAAATATACAGAAAGTAGAAATATCGAGTGGCAGGGCTGAAGAATGACCACACTGATGTAAAAACTATTTACATTCAACACATTCTAGTTCTCATTAAATGAAAAGGTAGATTAAACTTATGGTAACAGCTTAGATTTTCTTACTCTACTACCCCAATCACACAATAAGTTTTTACAAACATAACTTTACATATTAAATAACCTGAAATAGCCAAACATTATTTTAAGATGCAGCCTGCTTCAATACTTAATATTTCAAAGTTTCTTCTAGATCATTATATAAACAGAGACACTTCATAGGTAGAAAACAAGGAAATAATTTATCCATTAAATAAAAAAAAATTCAGAATAGTATTTATTAATGAGCAGAAACAAAATATACACCAAAATGGAATACCTTCAAAAATTCGGAGATACAATCTGTTAACTGTTTGTGGCCTTGGATATTTAACTCCAGTTCATAAAACTTTGATAAAAGCTTAGACTCTCTGCCACACTGATTGCAACTATAATAAAACAGAGTGATAAAATTAAGATCAGAGTGGGAAAAACAATAAAGTTCTACTGTATTACATCCTAGAAATATGGATAGAAGCATTTATTACCATAGTTCTCTTTCACAGAATTGTTTACACTACATATATTTAGAAAATAAATAAAAACAGAAAGTGATTGGTGAGGCCATATATTTTATGATTAGGAAAAATGTTAAGAGTTATTTTACATTTACTCTTAGTATTCTAGCTGGCTTTAATCTTACTCTTTCAGCTCACACTACAGCCATAAAATAAATGGCACGAGCTCAACCAGACACAGTTCCCAACACCTGGCTGGGTTCAACTGTAATTATCAAGTCAGTTGTTTATATGTTCCCATGGCAATGTATTGCTATCAATATTTCAGGTTCCATGATAACCCACTAAAGTTATAACTTGGAACTGAACAGAAAATTAGATAACATATGAGCAACTGTCTTAGAATAAAATGTATCATGAAAAAGCTGAATTACACTTACACAGTTACATAAGCATATTCCCCACAGAACTGCTGTTGGACAATGTTCCGCACATCTGGATTCTTTTGTTTAGACAGAGTATCTTCCAAAAGAGACATAAAGAGCTTTGAAAATTCTTGGGCATCCTACAACACAAATTTGGGTTAATAAAAAGAAAATTCATACCTTGCTTTTCAATTTCTGATACAAATAACAGTAAGTTAAATACTCCCAAAACTATCTGTACTTTGAACTTGACGTTTTCAAACAAGGACTAGAGCTATGTTGAATCAGTTTGTGCCCACATATGAATTTTCAGAAATGGGATCAAGGAAAATGTATAATAAATTGAACAGTAAATAAATGCTCTAAATCAAGATAGAAAAAATAATTTTTAAAAGCATCTCATTTTATTTCCTTCTATAAACATTCTAAGGAATGCTTGTGTACCTCTTTATATTAAATAAATAAAAGGCCCCGGCCAGTGTGGCTCAGGTGGCTGAGCATCATCTCATGAACCAAAAGGTCACCCGTTCAATTCCTGGTCAGAGCACATACCCAGTTTGTGGGTTCACATGGGAGGCAGATGTTTCTCTCTCACTTCTATGTTTCTCCTTCTCCCTTCCTCTCTCTCTAAAAAGCAATAAAAACATATATGAAAAAAATTAATTAAAAAAGCCCAGCAGGTGTGGCTCAGTGGATTGAGCATCCTCCCATGGACTGAGAGGTCCCGGTTCAATTCCCGGTCAGGGCACATGCCTGGGTTGTGGGCTTGATCCCCAGTAGGAGGCGTGCAGGAGGCAGCCGATCTATGTTTCTCTGTTACACTGAGTTTCTATCTCTCTCTCCCCCTTCCTCTATCTCTAAAAAAATCAATAAAAACCTATTTTAAAAAAATAAATTTAAAAATAAATAAAAGGTTCTTACCTGCTGTTGCCCTGTGTCCAAGCCCAAGGCTTTAACAAATCCCGATGGATCGATGTATCGCCTATTACTGTTTTGCAACAAGGCAAACAAGTACTGGAGATGCTCACAGATTGTTTGAGGCTCATAATCTATTTTTAAAAAAAGTTTGTTTAAAAAACTTCTACTTTTTTAAATGTACTTCATCTTCACATGAGAACATAAACACCCAAACTGTATAGTGTTTTATTATTACAGTTTTAAAACTTCAAAAGAAACAAATTAATAATCACATGTTTTTTGGAAGTAATGAGGCAGCCATAGCTGCCTATATACATTCCATAAAAGCAAGAGGCCATATGTACATTACAACAATCACAATCATGACTAGTTTCTAAAATGTCAAATCACAGTGAAGCATCCATATTTACCATTTGTGTAAGACAGCCAAATACTTTCATGAAATCTCATTTATATGGACTTATCACAAAGACAGCAAGTGATAGGAATCTCAAGTACAGATTCAAACTTGAATGAAGATTTTGCTGTTAAAAATCCTAGAATTTTTGAGTTGCAAATTTTAATGAGTTGGGGGAAGGTATGCAAATCGGAAGCATGAATTTCAAGGGCCCAGAAAGACTCAAGTATTATCTTCTGTGCCAGTTATCAGTGTATCGCCTCTCACCTCCAAATCCACCCTTCTTTGCCTGCTCTGTGATAACAGAGATGAGCACTGCAAATATTTCTCCTTTGTCAGGTAGTGCAAGGTTAAGTCTTATCAGTAGGGGGCACTGGAGGGTTCAGTTGTGCCTCTCACCAGGTTCCTGTGGGGTGCTGCTTTCTCAGGACTCCAGGTTCCTGCAGCCAACAAGTGGCCAGGAGCTTCCCTCAGTATCTCCTCTGGTAGCTTCACAGTGGAATGTGTCCGCTGAGGCCCTGCCTCTAGAATCACCACCTGTGAATGACCTCCTGGACACCCTCTCAGGAGACTTCACAGGGGGTTCTGAGGCCCAACACCTCCCTGTAGATAGTTTCCAGCAGACAGCCCCACTGAGGCATCTCAGCACATTTTCAGGCATCTAGTGAGCCATGGCAGTGCTATCAAAAGAGGTCTGGATCTCAGCCCCAGGGGTAGTGGCTGCTCCCTATGTCTGCTACTCCTGTATTGTTTCACTTCCTGTTTAATTCTTACTAACCAATTCCCCATTACTTGAATTTCCTGTTAATAATTCCCTATGCTGTCTCTGTTCAAATTATCTTGCAGTTTCTGTCTCCTGATTGAACTCTGATGGTTAATCTCTTTACTACCAGTTGTGACTTTCAGGAAATCAGTACTTCATTTGCTAAATAAAGATAAAAATCTTACTTCCTGGGGTGCAAGGGCTTTGCAGACTGTTAAAAGCTATTCAAGTAAGCCTGTATCTACTGCATCTCTCTTATTTTACAGGTTAGATACGCCATAAGATCTTAAATAACTCATACTCTCCTGGTTTTCCTATTTGTAAAATATGGGAGTGGTTGAGCTGGGACTACAACTTAGATCCCACTATTGTCAACACAAAGCCTTTCCACTACATTGCACTGACAGTTCAGATAACACCAGAAATGCACAGTCTTATCAGAGAACAAGGTGAAGAACTTTGCTGAAATATTAAAATGTATGTGTTCAGAAAAATTTTTTTAATTTCTTGAAGACACCCAAAGAATTCTGGCCACGGTACATCATTTTATAAAATAGAGATTTAGTTTTCACTTGTTACTTGTCTTCTCACTGGTAAATTTATACTTCAGGAAAACAATGATAAATATTAAAAAATTATCCATTTATATGACTCATCCTTTACCTACACTATCAGCTTAAATATTTAACACACTATTAATCTAGATTTAAATATTCAGAACTATAGAAATAAAGCTTTGTGGAAACAAACAAAAATTTTTAAGCATTGTGTTGTGAAGCAAAGGTTACTGTGGACAAGGACCAAGAATTTAAAGTATCACCACTGTCTGGAGGGCTGCAAGATGCGGATCTTACAAATCCTATCTTTTTTCACCCTGAGCCAAAGACATTAGCATTGGGTTTACAGATGAACACAATGACTAGGGCCTAAGGCACAACTGCCTTGCCCTGGGCTGAATTTTATCCTCAAGCAGAGTTGTCAGGCGTTACATTGAGACGAACTATTTACTAAACTACTTCAATGTAACAAACTCAGCAAAAGAGTAACCTTGCCTGCTTTATTGACTGATTTCTATCAGTCACTAGAAATTAATGGACTACAATCACAGTGTATTACTTAGAAAAATTGTAACTGTCAACTACGTAAGAATAATCAAAGGTAGCCCTGGTCAGGTAGCTCAGCTGGTTAGAGCATCAAGGTTGCGAGTTCAAACAAAGGTCAGGACACATACAAGAATCAATCAATGAATGCAAAAAGTGGAACAATAAATCAATGTTTCTCTCTCTCTCTAAAATCAATTAGTAAAAATTTTTTTAAATGTTAGTCTGGCTGGTGTGGCTCAGTGGTTGAGCGTTGACCCATGCACCAAGAGGTCATCGGTTCAATTCCCAGTCCCGGCACATACCCAAGGTTGTGAGCCAAATCCCTAGTGGGGGACATACAGGAGGTGGCCAATCGATGTTCTCTCTCATCGATGTTTCTATCTCTCTCTCCCTCTCCCTTCCTCTCTCTCTAAAATCAATAAAGATAAAAAAATAATAATGTAAAAAAAATTTTTAAAGAATAATCAAATATATTTCCTTCATTTGAATATTAACCATTTTGTACATAAATGATAACTATACAGAAAACAAGGAAAATAATTTGAATCCTGACAATGTTTATAAAGGACCTACAAGCATGCCTGGCATTTAAGGAACACCAGAAAGCAAGTTTCCTCCATTTGGTTGGTTCCGAAGTGATTAAGTGAGTCCTGTCCATCTCATGCCCACTGACCTTTCTCTTCCTGGATACCATCTCCCATCATGTAGTCACCACAGGTACTTGGACATAAGTATAGTGCCTGCCGAAGCTCCAAGTTGAGAAACCAGACTTGGAGAAATGTGTTGACATAACAAGTAGCTCCAAGGTTAGTGAGGCCCACAAATGAGTTCTACAAAAACAGAAAATTTACAATGAGAAAAATCAATCTGCCTCTACATAAAATAAATTACAAGAAGCATTATTTTTTTAAATTTCAGATTACAAATTTGTTAAGACTGTCTCAGCCAACAAGGTATAAGCACCTTCAGCCTCTCTTGGCCAAGGGTAGGGCATCACTGTGATGAACGCCCGCCCTGGGTTGACCACAGGAGTGAAAGGATGAGCACAGCACCACAGCTCCTGTCTAGTCTTCCAGTGTCTTCTGTTCTTCAGCCACTGAAATCTAAACTTAGAACAGTGGGCTCCAGGGGAGGTCAATTTTGAACATGGGTACATAGGTTTTATATTCCTAAACTGCCAACATTCAGTAGAATAACTAAGTAAAATTCTAGAACAGTTCCTTTTTATCCTGTAGATCTGGGAGATGGTAGAAAAGGGGAGTTAGTTGCAACTTTTTCCAAACATAAGAATTGAGATTTCCTGAACTTACAAAGAATCAATCTTTTTATTAGAGAAAACAGCTATGCAGCTGATGATTTTATGAGTAGGAAATACTAATGTGTACTAAAACAAAAAGTAAAACAAAAAGTAAAACTTTTATTATGTGTATATAATATATAAAAATACAAGCTCAAGAAAGCAAAGTAATATCATTATGAGAGCTTGTTCATTGATTTACCACCTCCTTTAAAGAGACAAAAAAAGAGTTCAAAATAAAGCATGCAATGTTAAGGCAAACATAGAATCAGCATTTAAACTAAAACTATTACTGAAAGGCTTACTGGATCACACAACTACCTATTTTAAAGCAGACCATTAAGAACTGTTCCAATGCACCCAGCTGGTGTGGCTCAGTGGTTGAGCACTGACCCATGCACTAAGAGGTCACCGGTTCGATTCCCAGTCAGGGTACATGCCCAGGTTGTGGGCCAAATCCCCAGTGGGGGGCATGCAGGAGGTGGCCAATCGATGTTCTGTCTCATCGATGTTTCCATCTCTCTCTCCTTCTCCCTTCCTCTCTCTATAAAATCAATAAAGGGGAAAAAAAGGAAGAAAAAAAAAAAAAGAACTGTTCCAATGCAAGCAGTTTAGAATCTTAAGTCCCCTACTTATCTTAAAGCTGCATAGGTTACCTGAGATCGATCAGTAGTGCTTTCTGATCAGAGGCACAAAACAAACCAAACCAAACAAACAAAGCATAGCAACACCATATAGAATTACTTAAAAATGATGGCTTACCTTTTTTCTCCTCTCACAATTGGGATCATCAATGTTATGAAAACTATTTTCATCTATTTCTCCTAACCAAATATGCTCACCAATCCCAACCAAGCAATTCGGATTTCCTTTGCAGTTTCGTCTATGGAAAAAAATATATAGTTTAATTTTAAAATACCATAGTTCCATGATAAGAAACATGCAAATTAAAACTATAATGATACATCATTTTTTAAAAACCTATTTCTTATCTATAAGATTAGCAAAATGGAGAAAGGGTACCACCACACTCAGTTTGTGAGGCTGTGGAAAATAGAACTCATTTACTGCTAATGAGAATCCAAACTGGTAGGACTCTGACGGAGAGGAATTTTGCAACCTGTAACAAATCCACATATACAGCTAACCACTTCATTTCTAAGAATTCACCCTTAAGATACATCTCCACCAGTGCGAAATCACATGCACTAGGTTATTCCTTACAGCACTGTTTGTAATTGCAAACTACTGGAAACAAACCCAATGACTACATGGAGCGCACACATAGCAGAGTACTACACAACTGTAAAACAAAAGACACACTAAGAAGATCTCTATGGCCCTGGCCGGTCTGGCTCAGCAGTTGGAGCGTCGGCCCGCGGACCAGAGAGGCCCAGGTTCAGTTCCCACTAAGGGCACGTACCTCAGTTGCAGTTTGCCCCCGGCCCCGGTTGGGTTCGTGTGGGTGGCAACCAGTTGATGTGTCTCTCTCACATCTATGTTTCTCTCTCTCTCTTCCTCCCGCTCTCCCTCCCACTCTATCTCAAGATAAATGCAAAAATGTCCTCGGGTGAGGATAGGGAAAAAAAAGGAAAGATCTCTATGAACTGAGGTGGAGTAATTTCTAGGATATATTAGTAAGTAAATAAAGCAAAATGCAAAAGAGTATCTATATAATCTATAGTATGCTATTGTGTGTGTGTGTGTGAGTGTGTGTGTGTGTGTGTGTGTAAGCAATAAGAAACACAAAAAGGATAAAGAGGAGACTAATGAACTTGGTTACCTACTGGGATAAGGGTAAAGTGCGACACTTTTCTGAATATACTGTTCCACACACTGTTGAATTCTGGGGCCCTGTCAGAGTGTCTCTCTCTCTTTCTCCCTCTCACACACACACACAATCAGTAAGGATGGGGGAAACCCTAAATTCAACACAAACATATTTCAATTGAGTAACAACATATCCACCCTGAAGAGGGGTGGGCAACCCAGGCAACCTGCAGAGGCATCGGCAGCTCATTCATAGTGTCCTGAGGCTAAAGACAAAGGGAACAAATGCCAGACTCCTAACAGCTTCCTTTCCACAGAAGCATGGATTAACAATTCTGAAACAACTTTCTGTACATTCTACAACTAAACAAAAAGTAAATATATTGGGGACAAAGGGAACCAAGTTTCGGAGAGGAAAGTTACAAATAAAAGGAGGAAGGCCCTGGCCAGTTGGGCTTAGTTGGTAGAGAGTCAACCCACAGACCAAAGGGTGTTGGGTTCAATTCCTGATCAAGGGCATGTGCCTGGGTTTCATGTTTAATCCTCAGCCCTGAGGGGCTCATGTGGGAGGCAACCAGTAGGATGTGTCTTTTTCTCTCTCTCTCATTCTATCTAAAATTCAATGGAAAAATGTCCTCAGGTGAGGATTAACCAAAAAAAGGGGGGGGGGGCAGGGGGGGGAGGAAGAATACAATCAACCCTGCAGTACTGATTAGGAATAAGAGGTAAAAAGCTAAACTCATGGCATGGGTCTTAATATAGAGAGAGAGGTAGGTAAATTAAGGTTGCCAGATAAAATACAGGGCAGTACTTATTTAAATTTCAGATTAATAACATATTTATACTAAAAAAGTCTTTGTCTATCTGAAATTTAAATTTAATTGGGCAGCCTAAGCGGAACAGCTTTTGTCAGCTGAGGGCCGAAAAGCAATTACATGAGCACACCTAGCAACCACATCTTGATTTCTAAATATTCCCCACTCGAAGAACCCAGGGCTCCTTGGAGAAATGGCTGTTGTCAAGGCTGGGCAGGGAAAGCACAAGATAAACATGGAGTATCTTGCTGTGCCCAAAAAGTAAAGATGCACTCAAAGAATGATAGGGACATGTTAAAGGACAGCTTTAAGGGGTTCCCAGTGGCCAAATCTGTAACAATTTGAGCAACAAAATAAATAACGATAGGATTATAACTACTGATTAGAGCAGGAATCTATAGTGAGACAAATGGATGGATGGATAGATGGATGGATGGATGGATGGATGGATGGATGGATGGATGGATGGATGGGAAATCTCTTCTTTAGAGAAGAAAGCCAACCTTCGAAGTGAAAGGAAGGACAGAATTAGAAATCACCATTAGGCATCCATCAGATTAATTAAAGAATCAGGCAAGAATCATCAAGGATGCTAGTGTAGGCAAGTCTGAAAAGTAACAATATTTACATAGTCTCAAAGTAGCTCAGCACAAGCTGTTTACTAATTACAAAAAGGAAAATAGTAGCTTTGAGTGGAGAAACCTGGCAGATATCACCTTAACTAAGTGATCAAAGTTAAGGTAACCAGTAAGGGATCTGACTGTTGACAGCATGCAACAAACCCAAAACAAGTGTCCCGTGCTTTTCAAAAGTGTCGATGTCACCAAATACTGAGAAAGACTGAGGAATCATTCCAGACCAAAGGAGACCAGTGAGGCACTGCAACATATGAGCTTGGATTTTCCTTTGTCATAAAGGATGTTATTAGGTCAATATGTCTGAATATTTCAGAAGGCTCTCCACTAAAGCTTTACTGGTAGCAGTAAAAGACTGGAAACATGATAAATGGACATCAACAGAAAGCTGATAAAATAAGTAATATAGCCCTGGCCAGTTTGGCTCAGCGGTTGGCCTGCGGACCAGAGAGTCCCGGGTTCGGTTCCCGCTAGGGGCACGTACCCAAAAAAATAAATAAATAAATAAATAAATAATATAACCAAATAATGGAAACTACTGTAGTCAGGGAATAAAAAGGAGAAACTTTTTAATGTTGTGATGTGTAACAATCATTAGTTGAAAAAACCAAGGTACAAAACAGTATTTAAAAATGGGTGTGACGGGCCTGTTTGTTTAGAATTAGATAAAGGTATATATACACTATAAACAGGACACCACCATCTGCAAGGAGGTTCACCTGAGTACTTGCTGGCAGCAAATTAAGAGTAAAGGGCTATGCTTCCCATCACCTTTTCTACCTTTCAGATTTAGAACTATGGAGTGTACTCCACAGTCCAAAAATAATTGTTTTACACGTTCCACTTAAACATACTATCTTCCTTGCTTTAAAACATGAAAATGAAAACAAGTTTGGTCAATGTAAGAGCAGTTTTGTCAGGCTCATATCAAAGCCAGGTTGGAAAATAACTTACTGAAGAAATAAAAGTAGGACTGATTCCCTGAGGGAAAAGATCTAAAAAGAAGTTATTTTTTGTGCCTGTAATTCATCTCTAATAGGAAAGAACTACTACAAAGGAGTTACAATGCTGAGAGTAAAAATATTACTCCTTTACACCAAAGTTTTTCTCTTCTATAAAGACAAGATAATAAAGAAACAAACTAGCCCGGCTGGTGTGGCTCAGTGGTTGAGCGTCAACCCATGCACCAAGAGGTCGCCGGTTCAATTTCTGGTCAGGACACATGCCCAGGTTTGTGGGCCAAATACCCAGTGGGGGACATGCAGGAGGTGGCCAATCGATGTTCTCTCTCATCGATGTTTCTCTCTCTCTCTCTCTCCCTCTAAAATCAATAAAGGAAAAAAGGAAAAAAGAAAAACCTGATTCAGAGACCCTTCCTTGGACTGGGAACAAAAATTTACTGGGAAGATTCCTTAAAAAAAAAAAAAAAAAAAAAAACTAGCAGCACTGGACTACAAGGTCTTTAGGAGGGGAAAAGCTAAACAGAGTGAAAATTTACTTCTAAAACAACCCCGGGCAGTGTGGCTCAGTGGTTGAGCATCAACCCATGCACCTAAAGGTTGCTTGTTCGATTCCTGGTCAGGGCACATGCCCAGGTTATGGGACCAATCCCCGGGGGGTGGGGCATGCAGGAGGCAGCCAATCCATGTTCTCTCTCATCGATGTTTTTCTCTCTCTCTCCCTCTCCCCTCCTCTCTCTTTAAAATCAATAAAGAAAAAGATTTTTAATAAATAAATAAGCAGGTACATATTCTTTCAAATCTGCTTTTCAAGGTATAATAGCAAGTCTCATTTGTGCTTTCTCTTCTTGAACAAGAAAGGTGGTAAGACTTTTTCACATGATTTGGCTGCGGAGACAGGCACTCTCCTAAGGGTCAAACACACACATCTCATTCTCAGAAAAGGATTCCAGTGGACTGGTTCATATTTTAGTCTCCTGCTCCTGACAGCAAAATAATAGAGAAAATGAACCAAAAAATAGGCTCTCCTTGTCCTCACTCTCCCCCTGCCCACCAACACACACACACACACACACACACACACACACACACACACCCTGTATCCTTAGTCCAACGCTGGCTTCAGAAAGCAAATACAGCCCTGGCTGTTTGGCCCAGCAGTTAGAGCATCGGCCCTCGGACCAAACAGTAGCAGGTTCAATTCCCAGTCAGGGGCATGTACCTCGGTTGCAGGTTTGATCCCCAGACCCAGTCCGGTCATGTGGGAGCCAACCAATCGATGTGTGTCTCTCAAATCTATGTCTGTCTGTCTGTCTGTCTGTCTGTCTCCCTCTCTCTCTCTCTCTCTCCCTCCCTCCCACTCACTCGATCTAAAAGTCAGTGGAAAATATCCTTGGGTAAGGTATAAAAAAATAAAAAAGCAAATACAGCCCTAGCAGGTTTGGATCAGTGGTTAAAGCTCTGGCACCAGGACCGAAGGGTCTGGGGTTTGATTCCCGGTCAAGGGCACATACCTGGGTTGCAACCGATTGGTTTCGGGAGGCAACCAATTGATGTGCCTCTCTCACATCGATGTTTTCTCTCTCTCCTCCTCCTTCCCTCCCTTCCACTCTACCTAAAAATCAATGGAAAAATATCAAGTGAGGATTAACAAAAAAATAATAGTAATAAAAATAAATAAAACAGTGGATTGAGCATTGTCTCATGGAATGAGAGGTCCCAGATCAATTCCCAGTCAGGGTACATGCCTGGGTTGTAGGCTCGATCCCCAGTAGGGGCGTGCAGGAGGCAGCCAATCAATGTTTTTCTCTCACATCGATGTTTCTATACCTCTCTCTCTAAAAGAACAATAAAAACATATTAAACAATGAATAAATAAAACAACGGTGGGAATTTTAAAAAAAGCTAATACAGCCCTGGCCAGGTAGCTCAGTTGGGTGGAGTATCCTCCCAGTACACCAAGACTGTGGGTTCAATCCCCGGTTATGGCACATACCAGAAGCAACCAATGAATGCATAAATAAGTGGAACAACAAATCACTGTCTCTCTCTCTACCTCCCTCCCTCCCTGCCTCCTCTCCTTCCTCCCTCTCTCCATCTAAAATCAATAAATAAGTTTTTAAAAATAAAAATAAATAAAAAGAGCTACCAAGTCATGAAAAGACAAGAAGGAAGGCTTAAATGCATATTGCTAAGTGAAAGAAGCCAATCTGAAAGGCTATGTACTGTATGATTCTAACTATATTACATTCTGGAAAAGCAGAACTATGGAGACAATAAAAATATCAGTGGTTGCCAGGTGTGAGGGGTGAGGGAGGGATGAAGAGGCAGGGCACACAGGATTTTTAGTCAGTGAAACTACTCTGTATGATAGTATAATGGTAGATACATGTCATTATACATTTGTCCAAAGCCATAGAACATATAATACCAAAAGCAAACCCTATAGACTTCGGGTGATAATGATATGTGAATGAAGGTTCATCAGTTGTTAACAAATGTACCGTCCTTTGTAAGACTGTCGAATTTATAAAACTAACTTTTTAATGACTAGATCAAAACTTCAGAAGCCAAGGGAAATAAAGGAGGTGTAGAGGATTTGCAAAAGATAAAGTCCTGCCCTGGCCGGTTTGGCTCAGCAGTTAGAGTGTCAGCCCACGGACCAAAGGGTCAAGGGTTTGATTCCAGTCAAGGGAACATACTTGGGTTGCAGGTTTGATCCCTAGCTCCAGTTGGGATCCTGCGGGAGACAACCAATTAATGTGTCTCTCTCACATCGATGTCTCTCTCCCTCCCTCTCCACCCCCCCTTCCCTCCCTTCCACTCTGTCTAAATATCGATGGAAAAATATCCGAGGGAGAGAATTAACAAACAAAACAACAACAACAAAAGATAAAGAGTCTTCTTGGTTAATGTTGTGTTCATTTTTCCCCTATTTTTGTCCTCCCTTTCACTTAAAGCTGATCCTTTTTCTGGCATCAGAGATGTTTCCCATTAACAGTCATTCAACCCTCTTCTACTTTGCTATGGTAATAGGGAACAGGAAACCCTTAATTCTTCCATGCCCTTAATTCCCAATTGACAAGAATAAATAAGTAATTGATTCCAGGTGCACCTTGGCTCTAACTATGAAAGATAAAACAATACAGCTTGTATGTAGAAGTTAATAGAGGACACAGCACCTTTAGGATCTTGCGGAAAGTAAAAAAAAATTTTAAATATATTTTTATTGATTTTTTTTTTAAAGAGAGAGTTAGAAACATCGATGTGAGAGAGATACGTCAATCAGCTGCTCCCTGCACACCCCCAACACAGGATCAAGCCTGAAATCTGGGCATGTACCCTGACCGGGAATCAAACCTGGACCTCTCAGTCCACAGGACAACGCTCAATCCACTGAACCATACCAGCCAGGCGAAGGTAAAGATTTCTTAAGTGAGATACATGCAAAAAAGCAATAACCATAAGAAAAATATTGATAAATTGGACTATACTGGAATTAGAACTTCTGTAAATCAAATATGTGATGAAAAAAGTAAAAAAGCAAGACTAGAAGATATCTGCAATACATAAATTCAACAAAGAATTCGTATCCAAAATAAAGAACTCCTACAAATCAATAAGATTAAAAAAAAAAAAAAATGGGTAAGAGATTTAAACAAGCACCTCACTAGAGGATATGCAAATAGTTGAATATGAAAGAGTTCAATTTCATTGGCCATTAGAAAAATGCATATTAGCCCTGGGCGGTTTGGCTCAGCGGTTGTCCGTGGACCAGAGAGGCCCGCATTTGGTTCCCACTAAGGGCACGTACCTCGGTTGCAGTTTGTCCCCAACCCGTTGGGGTTGTGTGGGTGGCAACCACTCTATGTGTCTCTCTCACGTCGATGTTTCTCTCTCTCTCTCTCTTCCTCCCTCTCTCCCTCAAGATAAATGCAAAAAAAAAAAAAGTCCTCAGGTGAGGATAAAAAATAATAATAATTTAAAGAAAATAGAAAAATGCATATTAAAACCACAAAAGATGTTTCTATCGCTCTCTCTAAAAAAGCAATAAAAAAAAACATATTTTGCCCTGGCTGATTTGGTTCAGCGGTTAGAGCCCGGGGACCAGAGAGATCCAGGTTCAGTTCCCACTAAGGGCACGTACCTCAGTTGCAGCTTGTCCTGGGCCCCGGCTGGGGTCATGTGGGTGGCAGCCACTCGATGTGTCTCTCTCTCTCTCTCTCTCTTCCTCCCTCTCTCCCTCCCGCTCCATCTGAAGATAAATGCAAAAATGTCCTCGGGTGAGGATAAAAAAACAAAAAAAACATATTTTAAAAGATGTATATATAGCCCTAGCCAATTTGGCTCAGCGGTTAGAGTGACAGCCTGAGGACCGAAGGGTCTCAGGTTTGATTCTGGATCAGGAGCATGTATCTGGGTTGCATGCTGGATCCTGGCCCTCTGGATGGGGTCCTGCAGGAGGCAACCAATCAATGCGTCTCTCTCACATCGATGTTTTTTTTCTCTCTCCCCACCTCCCTCCCTTTCACTCTATCTAAAAATTAATGAAGAAATATCCTCAATCCAGCTAGTGTGGCTCAGTGGATTGAGCATCATCCCATGGACTGAGAGGTCCCTGTTCTATTCCTGGTCAGGGCACATGCCCAGGTTGCGGGCACAATCCCCAGTTGAGGGCATGCAGGAGGCAGCCGATTGATGTATCTCTCTCACACTGATGTTTCTATCGCTCTCCCTTCCTCTCTCTCTCTAAACTATCAATAAAAACATATTTAAAAAAAAGAAAAAGAAATATCTTCGGGTGAGGATTAACAACAACAAAATACATGTATATGTAGCGCCAAAAGATACATATAAGAATGTTCACTGCAGCTTTATTCATAATAGCCAAATACTGAAAAAATTCTAAATGACCACCACCAGTAGAAAGGATAAAGTATATGGTACCACAATGGAATACTGCACAGCCCTAACGATGAACAACTACTGCTACCCACAATGTGGATGAATCTCATAATGCTGACCAGAAGCCAGACACAGAAGGAACTACAATGTATACTTAATTGTATACAAAGTTCAAAACTGGCAAAGTAATCTGTTATATCCAAAATAAGAGCACTGGTTACTTCTGAGGAGAGAGGTAGTACTGAGCAGTAAGCGGCAGAAAATCGAAGATGGGGGTGTTCTGGAATGCTAGTAACATTTTAATGTTGGCAGTGGATACATGATTGAGATGTTCCCTTTGTGGTAATTCATCCAGTGTAATTCTTACCATTTGTGTACTTTTCTGTAAGTAAAAAAATCAAGTAAATTGAATTAAATAAGAAACCATTAGAAAAATTCTAAGAGGCCCAGCCGGTGTGGCTCAGTGGTTGAGCGTCAACCCATTCACCAAGAGGTCGCCAGTTCAATTCCCGGGCAGGGCACATGCCCAGGCTGTGGGCCCAATCCCCAGTGGGGGCATGCAGGAGGCAGCCAATCGATGTTCTCTCTCATCGATGTTTCTCATCGATTCCTCTCTCTCTAAAATCAATAAAGAAAAAAAAAATTTAAGAAAAATTCTAAGAGGAATTAAGAAGGGTCTTGTTTTAGCAGTTATTTTTAAAATATTATCAAGTAATTAGAACTGTGGTCCTAGTACAAGAGTGTTGAGTCAAAACAATGGCAGAGCCATCAACAAATCCTCAAACAATAAGTGCTGGAGAGGGTGTGGAGAAAGGGGACTCTAGTACACTGCTGGTAGGAATGCATATCGGTACAGCCACTACAGAAAACAATATAGAGTTTCCTCAAAAAATTAAAAATTGAACTTCCATTTGCCCCAGAGATCTCACTTCTAAGAATATATCCTAAGAAGCCTGAAACACCAATCAGAAAGAATATATGTACCCCTATGTTCATAGCAGCACTATTTACAATAGATAAGATCTAGAAACAAATCAAGTGCCCATCAGTACATGAGTGGATAAAAAAGCTGTGATACATTTACACAATGGAATACTATGTTGCTGTAAGAAAGATCTCTTACCATTTGAGAGGTCTTGGAAGGGACCTGGAGAGTATTATGCTGAGTGAAATAAGCCAGTCAGAAAAAGCCAAGTACCACCATTATCTCATTTATTTATGGTTTATCATGAACAAAATAAGCTGTCGATCAAAAACAGATCCAGAGTCATGGAAGTAGAGAACAGACTGACAAAACTCAGAGGGATTGGGGGCGGGGAGATAAACTAAAGAACTTATATGCATATATACACAACCAATGGACACAGACATTAGTTTGGGGAAAGCACGAGGGCGGTGGGAATGGGGAGGACATAGTCAATGGGGAAAAAGGTGGGGGGGCATCTGTAATACTTTCAACAAAAAAAAATCAATGGCAGAGAACAGGGCTAAGAAATAAACCCAATTACACAGAAGATTTTGTCGTATAATAAAGGTGGGGGGGGGCGCTGGCCACTTTGGCTCAGCAGTTGGAGCCTCAGGCTGAGGACCGAAGGGTCTCGGGTTCGATTCCAGTCAAGGGCATGTACTTGGGTTGCAGGTTCAGTCCCTGGCCCCGGTCGGGATCATGTAGAAGGCAACTATTCGATGTGTCTCTCTCATCTTGATGTTTCTCTCTCTCTCTCTCTCTCTCTCTCTCTCCTCCTCCTCCTTCCTCCCTCCCTTCTTTCCATTCTAAGAAAATCCTCAGGTAAGAATTAACCAATAAACAAACAAACAAACAAACAAATAAATAAATAAATAAATAAATGTGGGGAAGACTAGATTATTCAATAAATGATTTTTAAAAATTGATTAGTCATTTCATAAAAAGTAAAATAAAATAAAGATAGATCTGTACACTTCACTCCCTAAATTAAATTAAATGTTAAAAGAACAAAGACTTGAATGCATAAAATGAAACCATCAGTACTAAAACACAACATGAGTGAATACTTCTATAATCTTGGAACTGGGAAATCCAGAAACTATAAAGAAAAGCACTGATCTGCCCGGCCAGTGTGGCTCAGGGGATTGAGTGTCACCCCAAAGACTGAGAGGTCGTGGTTCGAGTCCTGGTCAGGGCACATGCCCAGGTTGCAGGCTCAATCCCTAGTAGGGGGTGTGCAGGAGGCAGCTGATCAACATATCTCTCTCTCCCTCTCTCTGTCTCTGAAAAATCAATAAAAACATATTTAAAAACAAAAGAAAGAAAAGAAAAGCATTGATAAATATGACCATATAAAAATATGGGTTTTGCCCGACTGGTGTGGTTCACTTGTTGAGCACTGGTCCATGCACCAAGAAGTCGCCAGTTCGATTCCTGGTCAGGGCACATGCCCAGGTTGTGGGCCCAAACCCCAGCGGGGGGTGTGCAGGAGGCGGCCAGTTGATGTTCTCTTTCATCAATGTCTCTCTCTCTCTCTCCTTTCCTCTCTCTAAATTCAATAAAGAAAAAATATTTAAAAAAAAAAAAAAAAAAAAAATATATATATATATATATATATATATATATATATGGGTTTTGATGTGCCAAAAGGAAAACCATCTACAAAGTAAAAAAAAAAAAGGGGGGGGGGGACTATCTTCCACAGAAACATTCAATAAACTCCTGAAAAATCTAAGAGAATAATCAACAATCCAAAACACACAATTCACAGGAGAAACACAAATGGCCAGCCAATATTTTTAAAATGCTCAACACCACTAGCAAAAAAAAAAAAAAAGGCAAATGAAAATAAGATGCTATTTTTCACTAATCATTAGGTTGGTGTTTGAAATAGGAATGTCTGGTGGGGAAAACAGGGTGAATACAGGTAGAAATGGTCTGAACTTTTACCAACTACCAAAATTTAAAATGGTCATCATGTCCTGATAGGTTTGGCTCAGCGGTTGGAGCGTTGGCCCGGGGACCAATGAGTCGTGGGTTTGATTACAGCCAAGGGCACATACCTCGGTTGTGGTTTGTCCCCGGCCCTGGTTGGGGTGGTGTGGGAGGCAGCCAATCGATGTGTCTCTCTCACCATCGATGTCTTTCTCTCTCTCCCTCCCACTCTATCTGAAGATAAATGGAAAAATATCCTTGGGTGAGAATTAAAAAAAAAACCACCCATAACACACATAAATTGATGCTTTTTAGATTCAAGTTGTGCTAAGTAGTAAAAGTACAGCATGCAATGAGACTAAAACAAATGATCACCTTGTGTCAATACTGTTAAAGCTGGGTAATGGGTATATGGGGGTTCAGTGTACCATCCTCTCTACTTCTTTTTTTTTTTAGAGAATTTTTTTTCTTTATTGATTTTAGAGACAGGAAGGGAGAAGGAGAGGGACATAGAAACATCGATGAGAGAGAACATCAATTGGCCACCTCCTGCATGCCCCCGACTGAGGATTTGACCCACAACCTGGGCATGTGCCCTGACTTGGAATTGAACCCGTGACTTCTTGGTGCATGGGTTGATGCTCAACCACTGAGCCACACCGGCTGGGCTCTTTTTTTTTTTTTTTAATCCTCACCCAAGGACTTTTTTTTTGCATTTATCTTCAGATAGAGTGGGAGGGAGAGAGGGAGAAAGAGAGAGAGAAAAACATCGATGTGAGAGATACATAGACTGGCTGCCACCCACCAGACCCCAACGGGGGCGGGGACAAACTGCAACCAAGATATGTGCCCCTAGCAGGAACCGAACCCGGGACTCTCTGGTCCGCGGGCCGACGCTCCAACAGCTGAGCCACACCAGCCAGGGCTCCTCTCTACTTCTTTATGTTTAAATTTGCCATGATTAAGTTTTTGGGTTTTTGGGGTTTTTTTTTAGTCTTCACCCAAGCATATTTTTCCATTGATTTTTTGATAGAGTGGGAGGGAGGGAGGGAGGGGAAAAAGAGAGAGAGAACATCAGTGTGAGAGAGACACATCGACTGGTTGCCTCCCACACCACTCCAACCAGGGCCAGGGACGGAACCGCAACAGAGGTACCTACCCTTGACTGGAATCGAAACCGAGACTCTTTGGTCCGCGGGCCGACGCTCTAACTGCTAAGCCAAACTGGACAGGGCATAATTAAGTTTTTAAAAATAAAAACAAAAACCAGGTCCCTGACTTGGTCTGAGGGCACAGGCAAGTTAGCAAGGCAAAAGGGACCAATACTGTTCAAGTGAGAAAAGAAAGAGTAAACCAACCCAGAAAGGTGTTATTGAACATCATCAATGAGGAAAAGCTTGATGAAAAAGGTTTAAGAGCCCTGGCTGGTTTGGCTCTGTGGTTAGAGCCTCGGCCCGAGGACCAAAGGGTCACAGGTTCGATTCCCAGTCAAGGGCACATACCTGGATTGCATGTTCGATGCCCGGGACAGGCTCGTGTTGAGAGGCAACCAATCTCTCTCTCTCCCTTTCTCTCTCTCTTCCTCTCCCTCCCTCCGTCCACTCTATCTAAAAAAATCAATGGAGCCCTGGCCAGTTTGGCTCAGCCGTTAAAGCATCATCCTGGGGACCAGAGAGTCCCGTACTTTGGTTGCAGTTTGTCCCTGGCCCCGGTTGGGGTCGTGTGGGTGGCAACCAGTCGATGTGTACATCGATGTTTCTCTCTCTCTTCCTCCCTCTTTCCCTCCCTATCTGAAGATAAATGCAAAAATGTCCTCTGGTGAGGATTAAAAACATAAAACCAAAAAAATCAATGGAAAAATATCCTTGGGTGAGGATTAACAAAAAAATAAATAACTGTTTAAAAACAATTTTTAAGAGCTCTGGCCCAGTATCTCAGTGGGTTAGCGCATCGCCCCAATACACCAAGGTTGGGGGTTCAATCCCCAGTCAGGACACATACAAGAATCAACCAATGAATGCATAAATAAAAGGAACAACAAATCAATGTCTGTCTCTCTCTCTAAAAAAAAAAAAAAAAAAAAAAAAAAAATCAATAAATTTTTTAAAAATTATTTTTAAAAAAGTTTAAGAGTGAAGCCTAACAGTCCTCTTCAAGGTGTTTTTAAGCTGGTGTAACACTGACTTTGTACACTGCATTGCATTTCTGTAAAGTTTTAATTTTAGAATTTTTATTTTATTTTATCCTCACCCGAGGACATTTTTTCATTTTTTATTCAGATAGAGTGGGAGGGAGAAAGAGGAAGAGAGAGAGAAACATCGATGTGAAAGGGACACATCGAGTGGCTGCCTCCCGCACGACCAGCCAGGGCCGGGGAAAAATTGCAACCGAGGTACATGCCCCTAGCGGGAACCGAACCCGGGTCTCTCTGGACCGCAGGCCGACGCTCTAACCGCTGAGCCAAACCGGCCAGGGCAAGTTTTAATTTTATAATAGTCATGTACTATTACTCTAATGATAACAAATCAGACATTTTAAGTCCAGACTTTGGTAATTCATATCCAAATTTTAACTGTCACAAAAAGAAGCAAATTAACATATGACACCATTTCCCACCTATCAGATGAAAGAGTGATTAACATATTGTGTTGGTGACAGCATGAGGAAATGACATTCTTACACATTGACAGAGGAATGTAAAGTAGAACCATCATTCAGATGGGCAATTTAGCAATACGGATCAAAATGAAAAAAAAAATGTGCCCTGGCCAGTTGGCTCACCTGGTTGGAGCGTCATCCTCTATACCAACAGGCTGCGGGTTCGGTTCCCGTTGGGCACATATGGGAAGCGACCAATGGATGTTTCTCAAATAAATTAATTTTTTTAAAAAATGGAAAAAAATGCACAACCCTTACCCACCAATTTCACTGCAAGGAACTTACTTGACTATTATCCTCACTGTTAGTAAACAAGTCTAGTTTTAAGAATTAAGACAATTTGCAGAATTCTGTGGATATGAAATTTATATAGATTGCTTTCCTCCTGTGGTTGTACTAAGCAGTTTCAGAAATACCAATAATGGTCCTGATTCATCTAGTCTTTGAATATGGCTAAACACCTCTGCAGCTCTGGCATGCCATTACAAATTGTATAAAATATTTTCAAAAGATATTGATAAGACCATTAATTTAATTATTTAATCTCTTCTTGCTAAGAGTCAGAAGAAATGTTTAATCAAAAAGAAAAAGTGAGCCCTGGCCAGTGTGGCTCAGTTGGTTGGATCCTGTACACTGAAAGGTGGCAGGTTCGATTCCCTGTCAGGGCACAAACCCAGGTTTCAAGTTCAATCTCCAACGGGAGGCATGTCCATGTTTCTCTCTCACATCAATGTCTCTGTCTCTCTGTCTCTCTCTCTCTAAAAATCAATTAAAATTTTTATAATTGTATAAAAGGAAAAAGTGAGTAGGGAAAAAAAGGTCTTTTTGATATTTAAATAAAAATTGCTCTAAATTAAAAGAAAAAAACAGAACAAAACAATAGAAAAAAAAAGTTTAAAAAAAGAGAGAGAGAAATTGCTTGGACCTTAGATTAAGGAAGGTTTCAAAGCATAAAACAACCAAAAATAAATAAATAAATAAAACTGAATTAAAAGCTTTTATACTGCTCTAGCCGGTTTTGCTCAGCGGTTAGAGCATCGGCCCACAGACCAATGAGTCACGGGTTCGATTCCTTGGTTGCGATTCATCCCCAGCCATGGTGGCCCTGGTTGGGGTCATGGGGGAGGCAGCCACTCAATGTGTCCCTTTCCCATCGATGTTTCTCTCTAGCGCTCTCTCTCTGCTCTCTCTCTTCCTCTCTCTCCCTCCCACTCTATCTGAACAAAAGAAAATGGAAAAATGTCCTCAGGTGAGGATAAAAAGAAAAGCTTTTGTACTGCAAATGACACCATCAAGAAAGTGAAAAACAATCTATAGAATGAGAAAAAATATTTGCAAATATAAAAGACTTGTATCCAGTATATATAAAGAATAAAGAACTCTCTTACAACTCAATAATAAAAAGACAAATAACGCAATTTTATTTTTTTTATTTTTTTATTTTTTAATCCTCACCCGAGGACATTTTTCCATTTTTTGTTCAGACAGAGTGGGAGGGAGAGAGAGGAAGAGAGAAACATAGATGTGAAAGGGACACATCAAGTGGCTGCCTCCCGCACAACCCAACCAGGGGCCAGGGACAAACTGCAACCGAGGTATGTACCCTTAGCAGGAACCGAACCCTGGTCTCTCTGGACCGCAGGCCGGCGCTCTAACCGCTGAACCAAACCAGCCAGGGCCAAATAATGCAATTTTAAAATGGGCAAAAGATCTGAATAGACATTTCTCCAAAGAAGATATATGAATTGGCCAAAAAGCACATTAAGAGATACTCAACATTATTAGTCATTAGGGAAATGCAAATCAAAACCACAAGATAACACTTCACATTCACTAGGATGGCTATAAGAGACAAAATCAGGTGTAAAGGAGAAACTGGAATCCTCATACTTTGTATGTAAAACAGTGTAGCCACTTTGGAAATTAATTTGTCCATAATATTCACTCTAAAACCTGTACAAAAATGTGCACAGCAGCATTATTCATAGTACCCGTACCCAACAAGTAGAATGACCCAAATGTCCATCAACTGATGAAAATATATATATATACAGTCGTCCCTCGCCACTTCGCGCTTTGACTTTCGCAGCTTCACTCTATTGCGGTTTTTTCAAATATATTCATTAAAAAGTTGATCGAGATAGTGAAAATGATACTGCGTGCGCTCGGTTGTCTGAGTCAATTATACACCCCTGTATTACAATTAAAATTAAAATTACTGTGCGTATGGACTGTAGGCCTATGTATTCGAGCACCCCTGGAATCCTTCAACGCCAGGTGCAACCGCTAGAGTCTGGAATGATTGACCGCGATAAACGAGGGACGACTGTATAAAATGTGGTAGGTGCCTACATAAAATGGAACATTATTCAGCAATGAAAATGACCAACAGAACACATGAAAAGATGCTCAACTCATTACTTATTAGGAAAGTACAAATCAAAACCACAATGAAATGCCACTTCAAACCCACTAGGGTGGTAACTAAGAAAGAAAACATAGAAAGTAACAAGTGTTGGCAAGGTTGAAGAGAAACTGGAACCCTCTTTCATTGTTGGTGGGAATGTAAAATAGCAGAGCAGCTATGGAAAACAGTGTGGCAGTTCCTCAAGTTAAACATAATTACCACAAGATCCAGCGATCCCACTCCTAGGTATATTTCCAAAAGAACTGAAAACAGGTGTTCTAACAAAAACCTGTACACAAACGTTCATAGCAACACTATTCACAATAACCAAAAGTGAAAATCACACCCTGGCTGGTGTGTTCAGTGGTTAGTGTCAGCCCACACACCAAAGGGTCTCAGATTCGATTCCCCATCGAGGGCACATACCTGGGTTGCAGGTTAGATCCCCACCCCCGGTTGAGGTGTGTTTGGGAGGCAGTAGATGAAGTGTCTCTTTCACTTTGATATTTTTGTCTCTCTCCCCTGCACCCTCCCTCCCTCCCACTCTAAAATTCGATGGAAAAAATATCCTGAGGTGAAGATTAACATCAACAACAACCAAAGTGGACATTACCAAAATGACATCAAGTTAACCATGTGAAGTGAAGGATATGTTAATTACCTTTGATCTTGGTAATCATTCCACAATGAATATCAAACCAGCACATTACACACTTTAAATATATATAATTATTTATCAATTATTCCTCAGTAAAGTTTGGGGAGGGGAATTTTTTAAGTCCATCAACTGATGAATAAATAAATGACATGTGGTATAACCAAACAATGAAATATTACTCAGCCATAAAAAGGAATAAAGTACTGATACATGGCACAACATGATGACTCTTGAAAGCAAAATGAAAGCCAGACCAAAAAAAAAAAAAAAAACAAGGACCACATATCCAGAATAGAGAAATCCAGAGACAGAAAGATTAATGGTTGGAGGGGGAGGAAAGGCTACTTAATGGATATGAAGTTTCCTTTTAGGGTGATGGGAAAAAAATACTGTAACAAGACAATGGTGATGTTTGCATAGGCTGTAAAGGTTGTACAAACTGAACTGGATACTTTAAAATGGTTAATTTTGTTACATATTTTGCACAGTTTTTTTTTTGAAATACTGATACATGCTTCAACATGGGTGATTCTTGAAAATATTATGCTAAGTGAAAGAAGCCAGTCACAAAAGTCCACATATTGTGTGATTCCATTTACATGAAACGTCCAGAATAGGTCAATTTAGAGGCAGAAAGTAGATCAGTGATGGTCTGGAGCTTGGGAATCAGGGGATACAGGGAGGACTGAGTGCCAATCTAATGGGTAAAGGGCTTCTTTTAGGGGGGCCAAAACGTTTTAAAATCAGTTTGTGGTGATGACTGAACAACCCTGTAAATATACAAATCAAAAAACACTGGACTCTACATTTTAAATAGGTGAATCATATATGTGAATTATATCTCAATGTTGTTTTGAAAAAGAGAAAAAACTGCTTGGATGTAAATTTGAAACTGCACCTTAAAACTCACCTTCTCTACAACATCCGCCTTAGAGTGATCTCAGCCAATTTCTACTTTTTTACTTCCGTTAAAATCAGAGCTATGTGAAAGAGTTTATATTTTCTGGTTACTCTGGAACCTAATTATGTTGAGAAGCTGACAGAAGCTGAATAAATTCTACTATACACGCACTTCTATCATTCCAGGACTTACTGTTGGAGTCAGATTTGCACTCGTGAGCCCGGCGCCCAGTGATTGGGATGTTTTGCTTGCTTTATGGAAGTTCCCTAACTGTCTGACTTCTCAAACTAGACTTTAAGCTCCAAAGCTGAGACCTTGACTTCCATTCCTTCCGGATCTCGCCGCAGAATGCAAACTCCAGAATGCCTTTACTAAATGCCTGCTGAAAGGCGGCTACTGAGCATGCCCGGCTTGGCCAAGTCAATTCAACAACATTCCGGAACAAAAACTATAGTTCCCGCGTTAAAAGGTGGAAAAACAGAAGAGACAGGCACAATGCCTAAGGATTCGATCTAAAAAGAAAGGCAAGGTTCAAAGGCTAAGCAGAAGTGAAGGACAAAACTTACACAGCTCAAACTTCGTACTTGATAGAAAGGTGTAGAGTCAGAACCACCAAAAAAAAAAAAAGCTAAAAAAATACTAAATTAACGAGAGATGGGAGGTCAACAGGGGGCTGAAGGGCACCGATGACGTAAGCTAACCATACGTTTTTCCAAAGCAACCCTATCCAAAAGTAATACTAAGATGATCAAGCCTTCAGCGTCAACACTAATGCAAGATACGCTGTGATGAAGCTCACTTCGAGGAAGTTCCCGTTTTACAAACAAAAAAGCCAAGCCGTGGCCAAGATATCCAACCAAGGTTGGCTAGGCTCTCAGCTCCTGCCTTTAACCATTTCCACCGCCATCTTCTAGGTAAGAACCCAGAACCCTTTCTAAAGGGCTTTCAGCAGCATCACCACCGTGCAGAGCCCGGGAAGGCTGCGTTTCCCAAGTCGCCCAGACGGAGGAAAGGAAGAAGCCTCCACCTTGCTCATCTCCGCTCCTGCTAGATGCACGCAACGGGCCGCAGTCTTCCTTCCCCCAACCCGACCCCCAACCCTAATTTCCAAGGTCCGACGCGATGGGGGGCGCGAGGCCCGGTGCACGGGCCTCACCTGCACACGCCGCGGATGCAAGGCTCCAGCCAGATGCGGTAGGCGGTCTCGATGTGCTCCTGCGACACCTCCTCGGGCCGCACCGTCTCCGCCCAGCGCCAGGCGGCCTTCTCCAGCTGCAGCCGCGGGGCCATGGCCTTGGCCAGAGGAGCGCCTCCGGAGCTGGGCAGCCGCTGCCGCCCCCGCAGCCGCCCAATTGGGCTCTGCCACCTGCCAGCGATGAAGACCAGGCGCTCCCTCAGCCAGCTGGCCAGTCAATCACCTGCGCGCGCCACTGCCGCCGCGCCCGCCCGCGCCCGACCCGCACGACGGGCCGCAAAGCGCCGCCGCCGACACCCGACACCGCCCCCCACCCCTTACTCCCGCAGACGTTGAAGATGTACTCTCCACCGCGGTGGGCGCATGCGCGTTCCCAGCAGCCTTTGCACCTCCCGCCTCTGGGCAGACGGGCGGAGGAGAGGCAAGCGATCGTCAGGGACAGTTTTGCCACGTCCTCATCGGCGCTGCTGGGGAAGCAGCTTCTCACCACTGTCCAGGGTAGCGTCCTGCGTACCACTACTCTAACAAGCCTGCGCCTCGAGGGCAGAAGGCTGCCTATTCTTGCCCTCCGGTTCTTCCCCTTTAACCGTGAAAGAATCACGCGAGAGGCTACTCAACGCACACCATAGGTCCGCTGAACTGCGGGTTGGGACGTGAAACCGGGTCACCAAAGAAACCAGGCTCTCTGCTCTCCAGAGGAAGATTTAACATGAGCCTTGACCGGTTCCGACTCCTTTCCCGAGCCCCGACGTTCTGGGCCTTTCCTGAACTAGAACTGGACTACGGGTCCCGGCATGCATTGCGTGCTGCCACTCTCTGGATTTGAGGCATCCTGGGATTTGTAGTCTTCGAGGTGGGGGCTTGATGTGCCGGGGATTGTGCCGAGGCGTACGCGGGGGCGGGGTTTCCCTGGCCGAGAGGGTCACCTTTGCAGCAGCCTGACCCTCTTCACTACCGTTGTCTGCATACGATGATTTACTATTTCTTTCTTGAAGCTCTTTAGCTCCTGGGTTTAAAAACAGTTCATTTTTGCAACTTCTGCCTCAGGATATAAAGAGTAGCCTTATCAGAATGTTTTGCAAACTAGGGCAGTGCTAGTGCGAGGGTTTTGAGAACTTTACATTTGAATAAGAGCTCTATGGAGGTCTAAGCACTAATTTCTGGCTTAGACTGGATGCTAACCCTTGCTAGTCACTAGACAATACCCGAAGGCGTGATGAAAATAAGACGTGACCTGTTGGAGGTGGGTAAGGTGAGAGGGGTAGAAACACAAAGGTCCCCTTCCCAGCCTCGGAAGGTTTAGATAGTACTTGGGAGAAGGGTTCACGGAAGAGGTAACTCTTAAATTCACCCTTAAAAGATGAGTAGAATTTAGCCAGGGTAGAAGAAAGGCTCCTTTCCAGATAAAGGGAACAGCAAGGAGCAAAGGCACAGAAGAGAGAAATTTCCTAGTGTGAGGCCACAGATGTTGAGACTTGGAAAGGTGAGAAGTTAGTCTTGAGAAGCAGGCCAAGACTACCTTTATCTGAGGGACTCAGAAAGGTTTAAACCTGGTGAGTGATATAAGGGAGATTTGCGTTTTGTGTAGCTTCCTCCCTCTGGGTCAAGGTTAGGAAGTAATACAGATCAGATACAAGGAAAACCTGAACTGGGTCAGTGTAATAGGTATGGAGTGAGGAGACAAATTTGAAAGATACTTAGGGCATATAATTGTTAAAATTTGATGATGTTGGTCTAAACATCAAAAAGTGTTCACTTTTCTGTTATTTGACCTTCAAGTCTGGGTCATGGCCCTTTTGGCGTTTATAGCTTCCTGTGTCATCCATTGCTTCACTTAGCATATGATGAAACTGTGAATATTATTTACTTTGTGCTGTCAGTGCTATATGCCAGTTTTCTAATTTAAATGAATAGTTTCTACTGTTAAAAAGAAACAACAAACCCAAAATGGAGTCACTTTGGTAAGCCCCACCAAGACTTAATACAGGCACACCTTGTTTTGTTGTGCTTTGATTTATTGCTCTCCACAGATGTTGTGCTTTTTACAAATTGAAAGCAAACACCCTCCAGCAAAAAGATTACAACTCACTTTATTGTGGCGGTCTGGAACCAAACCTTCAATGTCTCCAAGATATGTCTGTACCTGCAGTTTCAGCCTCTTCCAGGAATGGATTTTTTTTTTTCCTTTATTGATTTTAGAGAGAGGAAGTGAGAGGGAGACAGAGTTAGAAACATGGATGAGAGAGAACATCGATTGGCCGCCTCCTGCATGCCCCCCACTGGGGATTTGGCCCACACCTGGGCATGTGCCCTGACCAGGAATTTAACCGGTGATCTCTTGGTGCATGGGTTGACGCTCAACCACTGAGCCACACCAGCCAGGCCAGGAATGGATTTTTTTTTTTAATTGATCTTAGGGAGAGGAAGGGAGTTAGAAAGAGAAACATCAAATATCCATCAGTTGCCTCCCGCACACGCCCCAACTGGGAATTGAACCTGACATGGCTTTGTGCCCTGACAAGGAATTTTTTTTTTTTTTTTTTTGTACGTGCCCCTAGCGGGAACCGAACCCGGGACTCTCTGGTCCACAGGCCAACGCTCCAACCGCTGAGCCAAACTGGCCAGGGCCTGACCAGGAATTGAACCTGCCACCTTTTGGTGTATGGGACAACAATACAACCAACTGAGCCATACCGGCTAGGGCCAGGAATGGAATTTTAAATCAATCAGTCTGGCCCTGGTCGGTTTGGCTCAGCGGTTAGAGCGTTGGCCTGCGGTCCAGAGAGACCCGGGTTCGGTTCCCGATAAGGGCATGTACTTCAGTTGCAGTTTGTCCCCGGCCCTGGTTGGTCGTGCGGGTGGCAGCCACTCGATGTGTCACTTTCTGTTTCTCTCTCTCTCCCTCCCACTCTATCTGAACAAAAAATGAAAAAATGTCCTCGGGTGAGGATAAAAAATAAAAACTAAAAAATAAATAAATCAGTCTGGAAATAATCTACCTTTTAAACCCCCCCCCCCCCCCGCCTGCCCTGGCCAGTTTGGCTCAGCAGTTAGAGCGTCGGCCTGTGGTCCAGAGAGACCTGGGTTCAGTTCCCGCTAAGGGCACGTACCTCAGCTGCAGTTTGTCCCAGGCCCTGGTTGGGTCGTGCGGGAGGCGGCCACTCAATGTGTCCCTTTCACATCGATGTTTCTCTCTCTCTCCCTCCCAATCTATCTGAACAAAAAAATAAAAATAAATAAAAAAATAAACCCCCTGCCTTTCCCTCATGGAAGGTAACCTTGCCTGAAATAATCTACTCTTAACTTCCTTGTCCCACCCTCTTTCTGCCTGTACAGACATACCATTGTGCTTTTTATTGCACTTTGCAGATGTTGCATTTTCTTACAAATTGAAAGGAAGGCCCTGGCCGGTTTGGCTCAGCGGTTAGAGCGTCGGCCCACGGACCAGAGAGTCCCAAGTTCGGTTCCCACTAAGGGCACGTACCTCGGTTGCAGTTTGTCCCCAGCCCTGGTTGGGGTTGTGTGGGTGGCAACCAGTTGATGTGTCTCTCTCACATCGATGTTTCTCTCTCTCTCTCTCTCTTCCTCTCCCCTTCCCGCTCTATCTGAAGATAAATGCCAAAATGTCCTCGGGTGAAGATAAAAAAAAAAAAAAAAAAAAGTTATGAAAGGAAGACCCTCCGCTAGCAAACAGATTACAACTCACTTGATTGTGATCCTCGCTTTATTGTGGTAGTCTGGAACCAAGCCTGCACTATCTCTGAGGTATGCTTGTAAAACCTTCCATTTTGTAGAACTATTCCTTCTAGTTGTTAGATGAGATGCTGCTGATTCATGAGTCATTTTATAATACCAATTAGATCTTCAAATTTGCTCACTTGAATTTTGTTTGTTAACAATACCAGGTGACATAGAAATTATAGAAGAAGGTGTAGGTTTAGAAGGTAGATGATTTCAGTTTTTAATATATTGCATTTCAGGTTCATTGGGGACATCTGTGTTAGAACAGCAGCCGTGATTCTGAGTCTTGGGGGATATATTGTTTCTGCATCGTGAATTTTTCAATCTTTACTGAATCGTTCTCATCAGCATTCAAATATGCTACAATTTCTTCATAGTTTAACAAACCCTCTCTTTACTCCCACATCCTCCTCCAGCTACTGTCCCATTTCTTTGCTCCCCATTATACAAAACTCCTGGAAAGAGTGTCTGTACTCTTCTCCAGTTCTCCTTCTCCTAGTCCCCCTTAAACCCATTCCAAATCAAGCTCTTACCACTGTCACACCCAAAACTACTCATATGAAAGTCACCAGTGGCCCCCACATTTTAAGTCCAATGGTAAACCCACACTAGTTTACTTTACTTATCCACAGGGTTCTGTTACTGGAAAGGGGACCTGGCCCTGAGCAGGTCTGCCTAGGCCCAACTGGTAGTGTGTGGGTTCTTGACTTTGTGCAGGAAAAGTTTCACAGCATGAGTCCAGGTGAATTTTAGAGGACCTTTATTAAAGCTAGGGACAGTGAAACAAGGAAGGGCTGGGGAAATAAGCCTAGCCTAGTCTGCTTTGTCTCACTAAAAAGTCAGAGGAAAGGGGGCCTTGGGGACAGGTTCCAGGGGTTTGCCTGGGATAAACTGCCACTGCCCATTGTTGCTCTGGTTGCAAGCCTTTTAAAAGCTGGGCATTATCCAGCAGGTGTGCCTTAGTGGATTGAGCATGGTCCCATGGACTGAGAGGTCCCAGTTCAACTCGTGGTCAAGGCACATGCCCGGGTTGTGGGCTCGATCTCCGGTGGGGGGTGTGCAGGGGGCAGCCAATGGATGTATCTCTATCACATCGATGTTTCTATCTCTCTTAATAAAAAAAAATCAATAAAAACATATTTTAAATAAAAGTAAACACTGGGCCCAGCCAGCGTGGCTCAGGGGATTGAGCATCGGCCTATGGATCACGAGGTCGAGGTTTGATTCCCCGTCAGGGCACATACCTGGGTTGCAGGCTCGATCCCCAGTAGGGGGCGTGCAGGAGGCAGCCAATCAATGTATCTATCTATCTCTCCCTTCCTCTCTCTGTAAAAAAAAAAAAAAAAAAAAAAAATCAATAAAAATATATTTAAAAAAAAATATGTAAAGGCTGGGCATTTCGGGGAGGATCTCAATAGAATATCCATCAGCTTTATGCTGATGTACCAAAATGAGATTTATTCTCTTAACCTCATCTGTCCTTGGGTGTGGTTGGCAAATGGCCTAATTGGATTTCTGCTCTCTGTCTTCCTGAGTAGGGTGATTTAAGCTATTTACCCTCTGGTTGGGGAGAAGTGCAAACCATTTATTCTTAAGTGTCCCTGGTTTAGGGAAGGTAGGATTTACTAGATAGCTGAACATTGGCATCTAGACTTTCTAGATGGCTGCAAACTGCTATTTAACTATCTCAGTCTCCCTATTCCGCTTGTCCTGGCTTACTGGCCTGTCTCAATTTGACCCAGTTATTCACTCTCTTTTCTCTTAACTCGTAGGACACCACACTCTCCTGGTTTTCCCACTGCTCACTGGCCATTCTTTTTTGGTGTCCTTTGCTGGTCCTTTCTCATCTCTCTAATCTGCAAACTTGAGTAGCTTAAGGTTGTTCTTAGACCTCTTCTCTAACTACTTTTACTCCCTGAGTGATCTGATCTCCCATGGCTTTAAATACTAGTTGTGTGTTGATGATGCCCAAATTCATATCTCCAGACCTCACCTCACTCCTAAAATGCCAGACTTCTATATCATACTGCTTACCTGGCATCTCCAATGTGCAATAGCTATCTCACACTTTACAGATCCAAAATGTATCATTATTCTACTACCAACGCCCTCCCCCCCTGCCGGTTATCCTTCTGTAATCTTTCCCATCTCAGCAGATGGCAACTCCATCCTTCCAGAAATTTTAGAGGCAACTTTAACTTCTCTTTCTCTTACATCCCATCCAGTCCTTCCACAAATCCTGCCAACTGTGCCTTCAAAATATATACAGAATGCAACTACTGTACAGTTACTGTCAGCACCCTGGTCTTTCACTTGGAATATTGTAAAAGCTTCCTAACTGGTCTCCCTGTTTTCCACTCTTGCCTCTTATTAAAGAGAAAACCACAGACCCAAAATGGCGTCACGAATGCTAAAAGCATATGACACCAAACCTAGATTTAATACCTGACCTAATTGCAGTTTCAGTCTCTCCCAGAAACATAATCTCAGTCAAATAGTCTGGAATTTTCTGGTCAACACCAGTGAAGTAGTTGGTCAAGTGGGCCCTCCCCATCTCACCACCACCACCATAGACAGTGTTGTGGGCTGTGGGCGGCAGGAACAGCACCAGGTGTTAGATGTGGGGTCAGACCAGACCTGGGTTCAACAACCTCAGTACTTGAGTTCTGGCAGGAAAGAATTCAGAGCCAAAACCCAAATTATAAGTGAAAACATTTACTTGGAAAATTACAGAGGTAGAAGAAGTAATTTGTAGAAGAAATGGGTTTAGGAAAGAAGTTACAGAGGTAAAGGAAGGGCCCTTGGAGCTTGGGAGTGAGGAAGGTAATGGTAACCCCACCTGGGGAGAGGAGGAGAAGGAAAGGGAAAGGGGAAGGCTCGGGCCAGCAAGCTCCAGGTAGGGAGAGCACACTGGGTCCTCTGTCCTAAGGGTTTATGTTTGTTTGTATTTATTTATTTATTTTTTTGTTCAGATAGAGTGGGAGGGAGAGAGAGGAAGAGAGAGAGAGAAACATCGACGTGAAAGGGACACATCGAGTGGCTGCCTCCCGCACAACCAACCAGGGCCGGGGACAAACTGCAACCGAGGCACATACCCCCAGCGGGAACCGAACCCGGGTCTCTCTGGACCAGAGGCCGACGCTCTAACCGCTGAGCCAAACAGGCCAGGGTGTGTCCTAGGGGTTTTAAGGGTGGAGGTTTGAGGAAAAGATCTTAAGTTATTCATCAGCTTTTCAGGTGTGTCCTTTCAGGGTGGGGTCTCCACTGACTGATTGCCAGGGCAGGGGGTCATTATCCAATGCAGCTGGTCCTGAGGTCAGCCTTGGGGTTGTTTGTCTGGTTTTGCTGCTTTTCTGGGCTTGGAGCTGAAATACGACTGAGGCCTAAATGTTATCTCTAGGGAGGAAAGGTCAGGGGTTCTAAACTGCATGACCAGGGATATGCTAGGAGAGCAAAGGTCACCCTGGGGATGAGTTCCCACTCTACAGTTGTCCTTTGCTAGGCACCTAGGACTTTCTGCCCCGGTGATCTTCTGTACCTGGCCCATTGTCCTTGCTCTGCTCATGTCAGTCTAACAGCCTACCACAAAACGGAGAGGCAACCTGCATGATAAAAACCCTTCCCAATCTTATCCCCCGAAAAAAGATGTCTCTGTCAGAGAATAATCCTTTCTTTTCTTTTGTTAATAGCCCCCTTGCCCCACCCTTCTTCCCATAACAACCTTCCATTGCTGGATGGGATGCTTGATTCATGAATCACTTAGTAAGCTGATTCAACCTTCAGATTTACTGAGTTGAATTTTGTTTTTTAACACCCTTTATAGCTGTTCTGTAGATGGACACTTCTCTGTTCAAAACCTCCCAAAACTTCCCATCTTATTCAGAATAAATGACAAAGGCCTTCCCCTCTATACCTTACCCCCCAGACCTTATTTCCTACTGCCCTCCCCGTAACTTGGGTCCAACAATACTGCCTTCTTCCTTCCTTGTCCCATGACTACCCAGCAGCCTTCAGCCACAGGGCTTTTGCGTTTGCTGTTTCCTTTGCCTGGAACACTTCCCCTGCACAGCTCCATGGCTTGCTCTTTCACCTCCTAAGTTTCACAAGCAGGACCCTAGGAAGAAGGAGCAACTGTTAGATATAAGGAGAATCAGAAGAACTGAGTGTCTCAGAAGCTTAGGAAGGAAAGTTTCAAGATGGGAAAGGTCAGAAATGTTAAATGCCCCTCTATTTTCTTTCCCATCTCTTGGCTCCCTTCATAATAAAGTTACTGAAAGAATTATCTACCCCCAGCACTGTCCAATAGAAATATATTATGAGCCACATATGTAATTTTAAATTTTCTAGTAGCCACACTTTAAAAAGTAAAAAGAAACAGGTGAAATTTATTTTAATAATATATTTAACTCAATATATCCAAAATGTTTACATTTCTATAGGAATACCTTCTTTTTTTCACACGATGTTTTGGAAATCTGGTGTGCATTTTACACTTAGAGCTCCTCTCAACTCAAACTCACCACATGCAGTGCTCAGTAGCCACATGGCGAGTAGCTACAGTGGAGGACAGTACAGGTCTGGACTCTGTCGACTTCCTCATCTCCTAGTCACTGTTCAACCAACTCCAATGTGGCCTATGACCTTATCACCCCTCTACAGCTGCTTTTTTTTAATCCTCACCCGAGGACGAGGACATTTTTGCATTTATCTTCAGATAGAGCGGGAGGGAGAGAGAGAGAGACACATCGACTGGTTGCCACCCACACGACCCCAACCGGGACCAGGGACAAACCGCAATCGAGGTAGGTGCCCCCAGCAGGAACCGAACCCGGGACTCTCTGGTCTGTAGGCCGACGCTCTAACCGCTGAGCCAAACTGGCCAGGGCTACAGCTGCTTTTACCAAAACCAGTGGTCTCTGTCCTCAGCTCTCTGCAGTCACCAACACAGATGACCTCTCTTCCCCTTGTTTCTGGCCAGTATCCTCTCCTGGTTTTCCACTTCCCTCAGTGGCTGCTCCTTCTCAGTCTTCTTTGCCACCTCCTCCTCTTCTGTTGGTTTTCTAAATGATGGTGTAAAGGAAAAACTCATTCCTGTGTCTCCTGTATTCTCAATACTCCACTATAGTACTACTTCACTTCTGACACCCAGATGTATGAATTTTCTACTCATGAAGCAATTCTGTGATACCACCTGGGTGTCCTACAATTTAACTCAATTCTGACCATATCTACCTGGAGATAGCATCAGGTCACACAGGTTAAGGACTCAGTCTCATAAGCCTGCACACCACACACACACACACACACCCTACCCTTTAAGACATCAGTTGCAAGTCCAAATTCTCACCTGTGCTTTTTTTTTTTTTTTTTTGATATGTGCCCCTAGCGGGAACCGAACCCGGGACTCTCTGGTCCGCAGGTTGAGCTCCAACCGCTGAGCCAAAACGGCCAGGGCTCACCTGTGCTTTTGACCAATTAGCTATAAATTGGAGGTTCCCACGACTCTGCCCCCCTCCACAGTTGGGTTAAATTAATTTGCTAGAGTGGTTCCCAGTACTCAGAAAAACATTTTAACTACTAGTTATCAAGTTATTATAAAAGGATGAAATTCAGGATCAGCCAAATGGAAAAGATAGATGCATTGGGCAAGGCTTGTGAGAAGGAGCACAGAGTTTCCGTACCCTCTTGGGTGCATTACCCACCCAGAACCTCCACAGTTTACCAACCGGAAAGCTCTCTGAATCTCATCCTTCTGGTTATGGAAGATTCATTACACAGGCAGAATTGATTAAATCATTGGCCATGGGTGATTGAACTCAATTTCCAACCCCTCAATCTCCCCTTCCCAGAGGTGCGGCTAGGGCTGAAAGTTCCAGTCCAGGTTAGTTCTAGCAACCAGTCCCACCCCCCATCCTTAGGTTACCTAAGGGGATTTCCTAAAGTCAACTCATTAACATAAACTCTGGTGTGATTGAAAGGGGCTTATTATGAATAGCAAAAGACACCTTTATCACTCTAATCACTTTGGAAATTCCAAGGGTTTTAGGAGCCCTGTGGTAGGAATGGGCTTAGACCAAATATATATTTCTTACTATAAATCACAATATCACAGCTGGAATTCTTCTAGCCTTTGTCCTGGGCACTCATCTATATCAATCAGTAAAAAAAGAAGTAAGTATAAGATGCAGAAAAAGCATTTGACAACAATCCAGCACCCATTTATAATAAAAACTCTCAGTGAAATGGGAATAGAGAAAACATACCTCAATGTAATAAACAGCCAACATTATACTCAATGGGCAAAAACGACGTGTTCCCTTTAAGATGGGGAACAAGACAGGGATGTCCGCTTTCACCACTCTTACTCAACATAGTACTGGAAGTCCTAACTACAGCCATCAGACAAGAAGAAGAAATAAAAGGCATCCACATTGGAAAGGGAGAAATAAAACTTCATTATTTGCAGATGATATGATACTGTATAAGAGAACCCTAATGGTTCAACAAAAAAACTACTGGAATTGATAAATGAATTCAGTAAAGTAGCAGGGTATAAAATTAATATTCAGAAATCAGTTGTATTTTTATCCACCTATAATGAACTATCAGAAAGGGAAATGAAGAAAACAATCCCATTTACAATTGCATCCAATTCCAAAAGGAATGCAGTCTTGCCAACATTTTGATTTTAGCTCACTGACACCCATTTTACACTCTGACCTCCAGAGTTATAAATTGTGTGGTTTTTTTAAAGAATAGTTTAGTCTGGCCGGTGTGGCTCAGTGGTTGAGCGTTGACCCATGCACGAAGAGGTCACCGGTTCGATTCTCGGTCAGGGCACATGCCCAGGTTGTGGGCCCAATCCCCAGTGGGGGGGCATGCAGGAGGTGGCTGATCGATGTTCTCTCTCATCGATGTTTCTAGCTCTCTCTCTCTCTCCCTAAAACCAATAAAGAAAAAAATTTAAAGAAAAAAAAAAGAATAGTTTATTGATGTTTAGAGGGAGAGAGAGAGAGAAACATCAATTTGATATCTATCAAAACATTGATCAGCTGTCTCCTGCACACCCCCTACCAGGGATCGAGCCTGAAACCCTGAAACCCAGGCATGTGCTTTTGACCAGGAATCCAACATGCAACCTCCTGGCGCACAGCATGACGCCCAACCAACTGAGCCATACCAGCCAGGGCCAGAATTATAAACTGTTCTAAGCCAAGCACTCGCCTCATAGCTCAGTCAGTTAGAGTGTCATCGATATGCCAAGGTTTTGGGTTCAATCCCCAGTCAGGTCAGGGCCCATACAAGAATCAGCCAATGAATGAATAAATAAGTGGAACAACAGATTGATGTTTCTCTCTCTAAAATTAATTTTTAAAATTTTTAAATAGAAAAATAAAATTATATAAAAAATAAATTGTTTTGCCTAGCCAGTGTGGCTCAGTGGTTGAGCATCGACCTATGCACCAAGAGGTCGCCGGTTCAATTCCTGGTCGGGACACATGCCCAGGTTGTGGGCCAAATCCCTAATGGGGGGCGTGCAGGAGGTGGCCAATGTTCTCTCTCATCTGTGTTTCTAGCTCTCTCTCCCTCTCCCTTCTTCTCTCTCTAAAATTAATAAAGAAAATAAATAAATAAATAAATAAATAAATAAATACATAAATACATAAATAAAATTGTTTTAAGCCACTAATTGGTGGTAATTTGTTACAGCAGCAATTGGAAACTAATACAAGAGCCCTTTGTAATCTGGTTACTCCTAACTCCAACTTCCTACTATTGTTTTCTCCTCATTCACTCATTCAGTGCTTTAGCTACTGTATCCAAGTACTTTCCTCCCTTCAGGCCTTTGCAATTGCTATTCCCTCTGCTGGTAATGCTCTTCCCCAGGTGTCTGGCTCCTTCAGATCTCACTCAGCTCAAATGTCACCTCCACAGAGAAAGCCTCCCTGCTAAGCCTGTCAGGAGTGGATACCCCTCTCACACTCTCACTATCACATTCCTGTTTACTTCTCTCTTAACACCACAGATGAAGTGATAGCATTCATTTTTATCCTGTTTACTTGCTCATTACATGTCTCCCTCTAAATTGTCAGCTCCTTGAGTAGCAATCTTGCTGTCAGTTCATTGCCATGTTCCCAGCACCCAAAACAGTGTCTGGCACATAGTAGGTGCTCAAGACTTAATTTGCTAAATGAATGTACATCAGTCTGATTAAGGATTAATATTCTAATTCCTAGATGAGCAAGGCTTGAAACTGAGAGAGATTCACAAAGTATATAAAACACAAGCAGCTTTTGATTGTCATCATCCATTCTTCCAAGACCCAGTGGGGAACAAACGGGAAAATCTCAAGCCAAAATGGAAGTGAAGGGTTGAACGGTCTTAACCACCTGAGGAGGGTGAGTGGAGCCTCATCTATGAAGAACCATTCATGTGGACACTGTAGATGCTATGTTGACATTTTTCCCGTGACACCACTGTGGATCAGCATGTGTGATCATATTCTACAGTTGAGTCTCCCTTTGACATCTACAGTGTGGATTGGTAAACCCAGGAGTTATTTATTGACAAGGATGGTGGAGGCAGGAGCCAAGACCTTTGGTGAACCATGTTATATTTACTCCATTGGCTTTAATATAATGATATGTGAACTGACCAGAGATAGCCTTTTGAAATTACTTGTATTTATTATAGGATGATTCAATATTATAAAGATTACCCAATATAATAGTATCTTATCCACTTAGAACAAACCTATCTATTAATACACCAGCCACATATACACATATTCCTTTTGGGTGGGATAAAAGGCCATAGCCTTAACTTGGAGGTGGTGACTCTGATGGCCCATTAGTCAGTTTCTTGGTATGAATGGTCCTTCTCTTTCTCCTCAGCCACTTCCTAGACTGTCACTGTGGTTTAGATCTGGCATGATCCTCTAGCTAGAGGCTGACCTCAGGCATTATGAGACAGAAGGACAGTATGCACTCCTGCTGGGGGAGCAAGTAGCATCAGGATTAGGATTCTTACTGTGGAGGCCTCTCCTGTATGTTAGTTTCCTAGGGATGCTATAATAAATGACTATAGCCTGGCCAGTGTGGCTCAGTGGTTGAGTGTCGACCCATGCACCAAGAGGTCACCGGTTCGATTCTGGGTCAGGGCACATGCCCAAGTTGTGGGCTAAATCCCCAGTGGGGGGCATGCAGGAGGCGGCCAATCGATGTTCTCTCTCATCGATGTTTCTATCTCTCTCTCCCTCTACCTTCCTCTCTAAAATCAATTAATCAATGACTTTAAACTGGGTGGCTTACAACAACAGAAATGTAATATTTCACAATTCTGGAGTCTAGAAGTCCAAAATCAAGGTTTCTGCAGGGCCATGCTCCCCACTGAAGGCTCTCAGGAAGGATTCTGCCTCGCCTGTTTCAGCTTCTGGTGGCTCCTGATATTCCTTGGCTCATGGCAGCATAACTCCATTCTCTACCTTCATCTTTTAAAAAAAAATTTTTTTCTTTATTGATTTTAGAGAGAGAGGAAGGGAGAGGGAGAGAGAGATAGAAACATCAATAAGAGAGAACATTGACTGGCCGCCTCCTGCATGCCCCTACTTGGGATCGGGCCCACAACCTGGGCATGTGCCCTGACCGGGAATCAAACTGGCGACCTCCTGGTGTATGGGTCGACGCTCAACCACTGAGCCACACCAGCCGGACTCATCTCAATTAATTATATCTGGAAAGACCTTATTTCCAAATAAAGTCTCATTCTGAGATTCTGGGTGGGCATGGATTTGGGGTGGACACTACTCAACCCTCCACACTGTGAGTAATTAGTCTCCATGTATTGCTGTTCACACTCTTGCTCTGATTGGTTACAGGCAATTTAGCAAGCCGTAATACGTTGACCCTTGATACAATTACTGTACATATTGGCTCTTGCCACCTCACCTACTGGACGGTGGGTTTTACAGAAATGCAAATGAGAGGCAACCCCAGTATTCTGACGCTGTAAGATATGAGCTGGCCCTCACTGGGATGCAGGCAACCCTCAACAGCTGGAATCAGTAAGATGCTGTGGCCAGAACTGGGGCATACTTCATAAACACGTGCACTCTATAATCCACTTCCTGACTGCTACACTTATGGTTCACAACAAAGCCGAATCAACATTGTCAGAATCATAGCAAACAAGGCACATTCTTTAAGCATTTGATAATGTTGCAATGTATCCAGTCTCTGAGGTCATATCAAGAGTTCCATAAATGCCGTGGCACATCATCTCACAAAGCCAGGAGGAGACATAGCTCCGTCCATTGTTGTTTTTGTTATAATCATTCCATGTTTCTCTTTTTTTTAATCCTCACCCGAGGACATTTTTCTACTTTTGTTCAGATAGAGTGGGAGGGAGAGAGAGGAAGAGAGAGAGAGAGAGAAACATCGATGTGAAAGGGACACATCGAGTGGCTGTCTCCCACACGATCCCAACCAGGGCCAGGGACGAATCGCAACTGAGGTACGTGCCCTTGACCAGAATCGAACCCGCAACTCAGTGGTCCACGGGCTGACGTTCTAACCGCTGAGCCAAAACGGCCAGGGCCCATGTTTCTCTTCAGCTCACCGCATCTATGTGCATGCTTCTCCTTCAGCCTGGGACACTCTTGACCCTCTCATCACCTGGCTGGGTCCTTTCCAGACTTCAGATTTCAGCTCAGGCAATTCCTCCTCTGAGAGGCAGACGGATCCCCCACTTCCTGGTTATACTTTACATCTCCGTGTCTCAACTTCTTCATCTGTAAAATGGGGATGACAATAGTACCTACTTCATGGCATTATTGAAGAGTGAATAAGCTGACACATGAAAATAGTCCTGCCCAGCCAGTGTGGCTCAATGGTTGAGCATCAACCCATGGACCAATATGTTGTGGGTTCAATTCCTGGTCAGGGCACATGCCCGAGTTGCAGGCTCAATCCCCAGCAGGGGGCATGCAGGAGGCAGTCAATTGATGTAGATGTTTCTCTTTCTTTTTTTATTTATTAAAAAAAAATTATTTTTCCTTTATTGATTTTAGGGAGAGAGGAAGGGAGAGGGAGAGAGAGATAGAAACATCGATGAGAGAGAATATCCACTGGCCGCCTCCTGCATGCCCCCCACTGGGGATCGGGCCTACAACCTGGGCATGTGTCCTGACCAGGAATGGAATCAGCGACCTCTTGGTGCATGGGTTGATGCTCAACCACTGCGCCACTGGCCGGACTGATGTTTCTCTTTCATTGATGTTTCTATTTCTCCCTTCCTCTCTCTCTACAATCAATACAAATATATATTTAAAAAAAAAAAAAGTCCCTAACAAACAGAAGGCACTCAATAAATTAATTATGATTAATCATTAATAATACTTTTTGTTAACAGTAATTATTATGTGTTCATTTTATTAATACTAGTTAATGTTATTATTCTCTGGCTTCTCTGCTCTAGAGGAAGCTGGGTTGCCCCCTCTCTTTACCCACAGTCCTGGCCCTTATAATGCTGAACTATACTTTTGTTTTGCTGGTCTGCTAGTCTCCGAGCTTTATTTATTTATTTATTTAATCCTCACCGGAGGACATTTTTTCATTTTTTTTGGTTCAGATAGAGTGGGAGGGAGAGAGAGGAAGAAACATCGACGTGAAAGGGACACATCGAGTGGCTGCCACCCACACGACCAACCGGGGCCGGGGACAAACTGCAACCGAGGTACATGCCCCTAGCGGGAACCGAACCCGGGTCTCTCTGGTCCGCAGGCCGACGCTCTAACCGCTGAGCCAAACCAGCCAGGGCTAGTCGCCGAGCTTTTAAGGGCAGAGGTGTGTCCTTTACCTCTCTACTCCAGCTCCTAGTGCAGGGCCGGGCACTTTAGGACTCAAGGTCAAAGGGGGATGACATAATAGGGAGAGAATGGGGTCAGTAGCCCTGTGGAAATGAGCAGTCCTAGCCCTGCCTCCACTCCAGGGGCTACTTTGAACAAGGCCCTTAATCTCTCTGGACTTTGGCTTCCTCTCTATAAAAGGAGGTGATTGGACCTGCCTCAGGGCTTTCATCTCCAGTGAAGGAGTTATGCTACCACAGGCCAAGTGAACATCTTGAGTGAAAGTATTCAAAGCATCAGGTTTGGAATTGGTGTCAATGAATAGTATTTACTAGTAGCTTCACAAGCTGTAAGTTGCACGAAAGAATGTAATAAATGAGATATGACATCCTTGATACAAAAGCATCAGACTGTATCCAAAACTCAAAGTCTGAGTATACATCTGAAACTAATGCAGAATGGTATTGAATGTACACTTAAAAAAAAAAATCAGCTCTGCCGGTGTGGCTCAGTGGTTGAGCATCGACCCATGCACCAAGAGGTTATTGGTTCGATTCCCAGTCAGGGCACATGCCCAGGTTGTGGGCCCGGTCCCCAGTGGGGGGCATGCAGGAGACGGCCAATCAATGTTCTCTCTCATCGATGTTTCTATCTATCTCTCCCTTCCTCTCTCTCTAAAATCAATAAAAAAAAATTAAATTAAAAAATAAAAAATAAAGTCAGAGGGAAAGAACCCTTAGAGGTGATCCAGCCTTACCTACCGATTGTACAGAAAAATAAGGGCACGTTGGTTGGGCGGGGCAATTGTCCATCTCTACAGTCGCCTGAGCATGGAGCCATGAAACAGAAGCCTCAGTCCTGCGACTGAGAGCTCTTGGCTTCTTGGTGAGCTGCCACCATCCTAGGCATCTACGCGGAGGAGCATCCTGCCTGCTGCCTTCCAGTGGCTGTTTCTAGGATCCTCAGCAGGGTTCCTATCCTTGTATTGGCTTTGACTGCCCCCTAGAGGACTCTTTTTTTCCCCTCTGGAACCATGGGTACTAGCTGAATTCCCCAGAAGGGTTAGGCCACTGTCTAAGACCCTCGTCCTCTCCTCTTCTCTCTCTATGCTCACTCACATGGTAGTATCACCCCATTTTGTGGCTTTACACACCATCCACATGCTGACTACTTCCAAAATTATATTCCCAGTCCACACTTCGCCCTTAAACTCAAGACTTGGAGATCCACCTACCACTTGCCATCTCCACTGGGATGTCTAATAGGTGTCTCAGTCTGAATGTGCCCAAATCTGAGCCCCTCGTCGTCCCCTAACCCTGCTCTTACCCCACAGGTCTCCCCATCCCAGTTATGGCGATAACATCCTTCAGATGCTACAGTGGAAACCCAGGGTGCCATCCTTAACTCATTGCTTTCTTTCACACCCCCAAGTCTAATCTGTCAGCAAATCCTATTGGCTGTACCTTCAAAATATGTCCAGAATCTGACCACCTCTTGCTATCCTGATCCAGGTCACTGTCATTTCTAGACTTATTAGTAGTCTTCTATCTGGTCCCACAGCATCTGGTCTTGTCCAGTGGTTCTCATCTCAGAGAAAAAGCCAAAGTCCTTACAATGACCTCTAGGGCCTTATGTGATCTGACTCATCTCCTATCACTCTCCTCATTGCTGCATTCATTCCACTCTGGTGTTGCTTGTGCCAGGCATACTCCTGCCTCAGGGCCCTTGCACTTGCTATTCCTTTTGCCTAACATGTTCTTCCTTCAAATAACTACATGGCAGATCCTTCACTTCCTTTATATCTTTACTCAAAAGACACTTCTCCTTGAGCTCCTCCCACCCCCCAGCTATCCTATCAAAATTTCAACATCTCTTTGACATTTCACATCTCCCGGTATTGCTTTTTCTATTTTCTTCCTCTTATTTATCACTATTCAATACACCATATCATACATTGAACTAATTCATCCTCTACTGGAATGTAAGTTCCACAGGGATAGAGTTTTGTTTATTTTGTTCTCTGAAGTATCTTTAATGCTTAAACAGAAGTTAGTGATATTTGGCCCTGGCCGGTTTGGCTCAGCGGTTAGAGCGTCGGCCCGCGGACCAGAGAGATCCGGGTTCGGTTCCCGCTAAGGGCACGTACCTCGGTTGCAGTTTGTCCCTGACCCCGGTTGGGGTCGTGTGGGTGGCAACCACTCATTGTGTCTCTCTCACATCGATGTTTCTCTCTCTCTCTTCCTCCCTGTCTCCCTCCCGCTCTATCTGAAGATAAATGCAAAAATGTCCTCGGGTGAGGATAAAAAAAAAAAGAAGTTAGTGATATTTGAAAAAATGAATTTACATCCTTCTTGTAATTTAATCTTCCCAATAACTTAATAAGATACTCTAATATTGTCCCCATTTTATAAGATGGAAAAACTGAGGCACAGAGAGGTTAAGTCACTTGCCCAAGGGTCACATAGCTAGGAAATGGAACCTGGGGGAATATTCTACGCCCTTACTTTACTAATGTCATTTATTTATTTAAAAAAAAATTTGTCCGGCCAGTGTGGCTCAGTGGTTGAGCGTCGACCCATGCACCAAGAGGTTGCCAGTTTGATTCCCGGTCAGGGCACATGCCCAGGTTGTGGGCCCGATCCCCAGCGAGGGGCATGCAGGAGGCAGCCAATGGATGTTCTCTCTCATCGATGTTTCTCTCTCTCTCTCTCTCTCCCCCTCTCCCTTCCTCTCGCTCTAAAAAGCAATAAAGAGAAAAAATGAAAAAAATAAAATAAAAAAATTTTTTTCCCCTTTATTGATTTTAGAGGGAGAGGAAGTGAGAGGGAGAGAGAGATAGAAACATCGATGTGAGAGAACATCGACTGGCCGCCTCCTGCATGCCTCCCACTGGGGATCTGGCCCACAACCCCAGCATGTGCCCTGACCGGGAATCGAACCAGCGACCTCTTGGTGCATGGGTTGATGCTCAACCACTGAGCCACACCAGTCGGACTCATTAATTAATTTATTTTTTTACCAACCTCATTTATTATCATTATTTGTACTCAGGTTTCTCATCACTTATTTATTTATTTAAATTATTGACTGATTGATTGATATTAGAAAAGGAAGAGAGATTGAGAGAGAGAGGGAGAGATCCATTTGTTGTTGCACTTATTTACGCACTCATTGATTGATTCTTGTATGTGTCCTGACGGGGATCGAGCCCGCAACCTGGGCATATGGGGACAATGCTCTAACCAACTGAGCTACCCAGCCAGAACCTTACTTAGTTTTTTAGCTGCACATTCTTTAATCATTTATGTGACAACTGTATATTTTGTACGATAGGATTAGCAAAAGAACTCAGTCTTTCCTCCAGCATGATTGATTAAAATTAGTTTTTTATTAGTGATTGTTTAGGTTTCTTTTCTTCAGCTTTGCAATTCATTATTGGTAAGGTTGTTTATACTCTTTTTAAAAAGTTTTTGTTCTTTATTGATTTTAGAGAGAGAGGAAGGGATAGGGAGAGAGAGATAGAAACATCAATGAGAGCCCTGGTCAGTTTGGCTCAGCGGTTAGAGCGTTGGCCCGCGGACCAGAGTGTCCCGGGTTCAATTCCAGTCAAGGGCACGTACCTCGGCTGCAGTTTGTCCCTGGCCCCAGTTGGGGTCATGTGGGTGGCAACCAGTCGACGTGTCTCTCTCACATTGATGTTTCTATTCTCTCTTCCCCCCTCTCTCCTTCCCGCTCTATCTGAAGATAAATGCAAAAATGTCCTGGATGAGGATAAAAAAAAAAAAAGAAACATCAATGAGAGAGAACATCGATTGGCTGCCTCCTTCATGCCCTGCACTGGGGATTGGGCCCACAACCTGGGCCTGTGCCCTGACCGGGAATTGAACCTGCAGCCTCTTGGTGCATGGGTCGACGCTCAACCACCGAGCCACACCAGCTGGGCTCACTTTTGCAAATTTTATAAAAATATATAATCCCATGCAAATAATGTATCCTAAAGCTTAAGCATTACCAGCTTCATGGTAAATCCATTCCTGCGGAAGGCAGACTTGAGTCCTCTCCAAGTCCCCCAAGGCCTAGCCTTGGACATCATACACAACAGCACAGCAAGATTACATCAGATGTCAGCTCTAGAAGGGAGAGCCACTAGACAGCATCGGGACCAGTGGTTTTAACCTTCCCATCGAGTCCTGGGAGTCTGAGGTGGTGTCTCAAAGGGTTCCACTGGGATTTCTTGAAACATGGAGCACCTCTGTTTACAGAGTAATGATGATATTAAGAGTCGTCATCCAGCCTAATATGCACTGGCACTTTACATGTGACAGCCACTATTCTAAGTACCCACCCTATATCAAGTTACTTCACCCTTACAACATACCTATGAAGTTGGAACTATCATCCCATTGTTCAGATGAGGAAAGTGAGACTTGAAAAGTTTCCATTTTATATATTAAGTTTCCATGTAAGAAAACTTTTGAAAAAAAATTGTTCTACTAATAACAAGTTTGGAAAAAGCCTGAAATGGTCCAAGCCTTTCTTTTACACATGGGGGCGTAAAACCCAGAAAAAGGGAGGTCATTTGATCAACACCATGCATTTATTCTTATTTCCTGGATACCTGCCCTGTGCCAGACACTGTGCTATGACCTAGGGGTTCAGAGATCAACAAGACAGTCGTGGAGTGCAATTTTAGTGAGGGCCAACAGACAATATATACAACAAGATATAAATAAGCAAAATGATTCCAGTGAGTGCTGATATAATAAATTTGGGGAGAAGTGATTGAGTGACAAGGAGGGAGATTCAGACTGAGATGCTCAGGGAAGTGTGGTCTGAGGAGGTGATATGTGACCTGAGACCTGAATGACCTGAAGAAGCCAGCCGTGGGATGCTGTGGGAAAAGAGCACTCCAGGTGGAGAGAACTGAGAGTACAAAGGCCCTGAGGCAGGAATACTTTGTAATAGAGCTGACTCCAGGCTCCTCGCTCCTTCACCACTTGCTGCCTCTCTAGGCCCTCAGAGAGGTTCCTTTGGTGTCCTGGGCCTCTCTGAAGCTCAGTACCTGTTGTGCCAACTTACCCAGGAAGCAGCAGTATCCTGGGGCTGTGGGTCCCCTTCCCAGAAGCCCTGTGGCTGACCAGGATCTGAGTGTCCTGGTTCCTGTCTGGTAGAGGGTGAGCAGATATCCTCTCCGCCTTCTCTCCCCAGGCTCCAGCCCCAGCCCCAGCCCCAAATCTCCTTGACAACCCTAGACACAATCCCGGTCTGAAGGAGGATCTGGACCTGGGAGAACAAAGATCACTGTGAAGAGACCAGAGGAGCTGATGGACTTGCCTCTCCTTGCTCATTGTATCCTGCCAGCCTCTCCACTTGGCCTGGCCGGGCTCCCGTACCCCGATTTCCCCAAAGACCCCAAACTGAAGATTCTGAAGGTCTGCCCTACTGCGGGGTGCAGCAGGGCCTGGATGGAGGCCCATCTTCTGCAGCTGCCCCAAAGGCTGCTCCTGTTGGGGGCAGCTGTCCTGACTGTGTCCGCTCTGGAGACAGGTGAGTATAAAGGGACTTGGCTGAGTGGGCAGGAGATTTGGGCCCTACCACCCTCAGAGATTGTTTCTGCAGTCAGCACTCACTCTAATGGGCTGGGACTCCTTGAGTTGGGGGAGGCTGGGATACCTTGGGCCTGGTCTTGCCCGGCACTCCAAGTCTACCCAAACCCTTCTGAGAGACTGGAGCTTCAAGTCACCCAGAATCAGGGGTCCGGGGATGGGTGGGCTAGCCCTCAGATTTGGCAGTGCAAACACTGCGGGCTTTGGAGTCAGACAGCCCTGAGTCCACACACTCACTCTGCTTCTTCCTGCATGTCTGCCATTGAGATCATTCAACTCTCTAAGTCTGTTTCTTCAGTAGTAAAATGGGAATCATAATAGACCCTTGCCCCTTAAGAGAATTTATTACCATGCATATAAGATAAGATAAATCATGCTAGACACTTAGACAGCCTGGCCCATAGAAGGTGCTCAATTCACTAACTCTACACCTCATCCCCGACACTGGCATGTTGTTCCCTGATAGCTGAGGTTAAACCAGGGTTCTTTGGGTGGGCAGGTGCCCAACTGTATCTACCTCATCCTTAAACAAGGCAACAATAATAGCTTGCACTGCTATAACACTCATTGAATGCCAGGTACTGTCTTAGTACTGAACACGTACACGTCCTTAGTTTCAATTGCAAAATACAAAAAGCTGTGAAACCCAAAATTTGTTCTTTAAAAAAAATTTTTTTTATTACTTTATTTTTGTTACAGATGTTTCTCCTTTTTCCCCCATTGACACCCTCCTTCTGATCCCCACCCCCCCACCCAGCCCTGTCCCCAGCATTGTTGTCTATGTCCATTCCTTACGCATACATGCATATAAGTTCTGTAGCTTATCCCTCCTCTCCCACCCCCTCTTCTGAGGTTTGTCAGTCTGTACCCTACTTCTATGTCTCTGGGACTATTTTGTTCATCAGTTTGTTTTGTTTATTATATTCCACAAATAAGTGAGATCATGTGATATTTGTCTCTCTCTGATTGGCTTGTTTCACTTAGGATAATACTCTCGAGGTCCCTCCATGTCGTCTCAAAGGATAAGAGATCTTTCTTACAGCTGCATGGTATTCCATTGTGTAGATGTGCCACAGCTTTTTTATCCACTCATCTATTGATGGACACTTGGGCTGTTTCCAGATCTTAGCGATTGTAAATAGTGCTGCTATGAACATAGGGGCACATATATTCCTTCTGATTGGTGTTTCAGGCTTCTTAGGGTATATTCCTAGAAGTGGGATCACTGGGTCAAATGGCAGTTCAATTTTTAATTTTTTGAGGAAACACCATAGTGTTTTCCATAGTGGCTGCACCAGTCTGCATTCCCACCAGCAGTATACTAGAGTCCCCTTTTCTCCACACCCTCGCCAACACTTGTTTGATGATTTGTTGATGGCAGTATTCTGACAGGTGTGAGGTGATACCTCATTGTTGTTTTAATCCAAAATTTGTTCTTAATCGATTGACTGGCAACACTTGACCTGACTGACAGGAGGCTTTATTTGTCCTGCATAGGGTAAATGTTCTCACAACTGCTCTAGAAAATGTGATCATAGAGGACTGCAACATAATATTCTCTTTGTATATACATCATGTCATCCCTCTAAAATCGGGAACATTCTGAAACACATTCTAGGGTTTTGGAATAAGAGACTGGGGGCATAAATTAAACTAAATTATTTAATCCTCACAAAAATTCTGAGATTGCTTACTCATCTCTATTTTACCGATGAGTAAATTGAGACTCAGAGAGGGTGAGTGACTTACTTTGGGTCACACAGCGAGCAGGAGTCAGAACCAGGCTCAGAACTAGGCCGCCTAGTTCCAGGGTCCCTGCTTCTCCCTGCAGCCGACCTGGTGGACCTCTGCGGGCAGACGCGGCAGGGGGACGGACTGCTGCTGCGCTCGCACTCCGCGTCGCGCCGGTTCGGGACACCGACTGCGGGCTCTGGGTGCGGGCGGCGGCCCCCAGCGACAGGATCCGCTTCCAGTTCCGCTTCTTCCTGGTCTACAGCCTGACCTCAGCAGCTCTGGCATCCCCAGCGCCCAACGCCTCCACCCCAGCGTCTGCCGAAGCCTGCGCCCCAGGCTCCTACTTGCAGTTCTACGAGGGTCCGCCCGGAGCGCCCCGGACCCTGGGCGCCCCTCTCTGCAGCCTGACCATCCCTGTCCCGGTAGCATCCACGGGGGACTTGCTGGGCCCGCGCCTGGTCACCAGAGGTCGCCAGCCCCACGTGGACTTCGAGGGAGAAATAACCTCTTTCCGGTTGGGTGGGTTAGGGCTGTTTGCCAGGACCGCCCGCTCCAAGGTGGGGGTAACTGCGGCCTGGGGCCACCAATAGGGCACTGGGAGCGCTAAAAGATGGAGATGGCTGGGTCCTAAGAGAGGGAAGGAGGTGGTGAGTAGTGTCAGGGTTGGGGATGGTCACAATAAGGGACAAACCCATAAATTTGGCTTGCATGGATATGTATACCATACACACACACTCCCACACACAACCTCACACTCTAACAACCAGCTACTCGCACACTGTACATGTACACAACTCACACCTCACACACCCACGGTACCACCTTGCACTCTTCCACACAACTCACACACTCTCGTGTTCGCACACCATCTCCTCTGTCCCAGGCCAGCCCTTCAGATGATTGCAGAGGGGCCTAGTTAGGATTCTCATAATTGTAAGTGACAGAAACCCACTTAGGCAAGGAGAGGGAACTGATGTGAACACAAGTCACTCACTAAGCATTGCTGTGGGCCCTTTGCATGCCAGATCTCATCTATCCCTCCCTCACAGCAACTCTGCTGCCCAGGGTTCTTATCCCCTTATGTATGTAGGTGGGAGACAGGCCCCGCCCCTGGAGGTTAAGTAAAGCGCCCAGGCCTCCCTGCTCACAAGAGAAGCAGGGGGGTTTCACTGCTAGAGTACGTCCTCTCCCTCAAATACAGTTCAGGGCTTTAGCACCAGCAGGTTCCCCCAGGACTGGAGACACAACTCACTGATGTCACAGCCAATGTCACAGCAGAGGCTATGTCCAGTGATGGTGAGCAGATGAGCTGCTAAAGTCTAGAAGATTCCAAAACCATGAAGAAGCTTTATTTCCATCTTGGGCTAAAAATCCAGACTGGGAAATTAGACATGGGATTGTGAGCACTTCGAGACAAGAACATGGGGTCTCTAAGAGCCAGCACAGATTCGCCAAGAACCAGACCTTGGCATCAGGCCCTGGGCAGCCCTTTAACACTGAGCTTGGAGTCGGGCACTCCGTGCTGTCTCATTTGTCTCTTTTTTTTTTCAAATTTTTTTTCTTTATTGATTTTTAGAGGGAGAGGAAGGGAGAGGGAGAGAGAGATAGAAACATCGATGAGAGAGAACATCGATTGGCCGCCTCCTGCATGCCCCCCACTGGGGATCAGGCCCACAGCCTGCGCATGTGCCCTGACTGGGAATCGTACCAGTGACCTCTTGGTGCATGGGTGGACGCTCAAACACTGAGCCACACTGGCTGGGTTCATTTGTCTCTTTAGTCAAATCCCACTGTACTTCTTCCCTGAAATTGTGCACAGTTTGAATTTTGGATTTTAGATTCTCTTTCTCTTCCCCATTGGAGTCTCTGGCTCTGGGAGGAACTATATGAAATTTGTACCCTAATTATTGAGGTCATGACCCATGATGTCTGGGATCCCTTTTTGACTCCTGTAGGTTCCTATGATGTTGTTTTGCAAACAGCTCTCACTGGCTGATTAGAAATCAACCCCTCCCTCTCTCCCTCCCTCCGCTTTCCCTCTCTCCATTTCTCCCAGTGGCCCTCCTCTCTTTTGAGGAGCAGCTGTCAGCCAGGGAGGCCAAGGATGTTGCTGCTGCTCTGTGTCTAGCAGGACTGGGCTCCAAAAAGGTGGTAGTGGTGAAGCCCTATCGCAACTCTGCCTTCCTTGGATCAGTTTTGTCATTTGAATGCAGAAGGCTCATTTCACATCCTTGTGCTGCATGCACAGTCTCAGTCGCTCCCACCTGCAAGCACACCCTGCCCGGCTCTTGCACACGCTCTTACGTTTACAGTCACGTATGACTCCCTGTACACTACCACACTACTGTTTTCTCTCTCATAGCCTTCCACTCTTATGCCGAAACACCATCTATATATTAGATTATTCACTTTCATTTGCAAATGAAAGAAACCCAACTCAAGTTGGCTTGGGGCTCTCCTATAACTGGGATATTAATGTGTGGTTCAGGTATAGCTGGATCCAGGAGCTCAAGTAATGTCAACTAGGCTCTGTCTCTTTGTTTTCTTCCTCTCTCTTTGCATTGTGTGGGTCTGTTTGGCTTCCATCTCAGGCAGCTCCTCTTTCTACTTGGCGACAAGGTTACCCTGCAGCTCCAAGTCCACAATCACCCTTACAGCTATAACATCAATAAATAGAGAGCGAGCATCTTTTTTATGGTTCTAACAAAAGTCCTGGGGTAAAATCTGATTTGTCATGGCCTGGAAAGGGAATATTCTGATGCCCATGCCCATCTCTTAGCTATGGTATTGGGCAGTCCCACCTGAACCAGCTTTTCTCCACAGAATGGGATGCTGAGTGAGCCAACCTGTCTGCCACGCCCTTGCACTGAGTCATACAATTCTTTCACCTGTGTGCAGAGTCATGCATTTAACAAATATTAATTGAGCACCTGCAAGTTGCCAGGTGCTGCTCTAGGCTCTAGGGATCCAGCAATGAACAAGAGAGAAGTTCCTGCCCTCTTTGAACTGGTATTTTGGTGGGGGAGACAGACCAAAAACAAATAATCAAGTACATCGTTATCCTGCTTAGGTGGGACGTGCTGCAGAGGAACTCAGACCAGGAGCAGGAGGGTGGGGTACTGGAGGAGGGGTGGTGTGCTGTTCGCATGTGGAGGCTAAGGAAGGCCTACCCAGATCACATTTGAGTGGACACCTGAAGGGAGCCGTGCCATGACCTGGGGAAGAGAATGCCAGGCAGAGCTGCTGGCAGGTGCAACGTCATGAGTGAGGGTTTGCTTGGAAGTGTTCGGGTTCACTGGGATACTGTAGGCTACACGCACGCACACATGCAGACTCGGTCACACCCACTGTGTGCCACAGTGTTGATGAGCATGGGACTGAATTCCTACTCTGCTACTTAGATGTGAGCTGTGTGGCCTTGGTCAAGTGACCTAACCTCCCCGTGCCTCAGTTTTCTCATCTCAAATGGGGTTAATAACATTATTTACCCCATAGGGTTATTGTGAGAACTTAATGAGCTGGGATGTGAATGAAGGAAGTGTTCAGAACCATTCCTGGCAAGGAATAAAAATTCAATGAATGTTAGCTGCCATCATCATCATCATCATCATCATCATCATACACCTGTCTCCCATGAAATGCTCATTCATACTCTTGTCTGCACGCACATGGAAACAGCCTTCTCCTCACACCTCCCACATTCCCTCACTATATAACATGCCTCCCCTTTTGGCCTCAGGTTCCTGTGGTCCCTACTTCCGCTGTCGGAATGGCAGGTGCATCCCCCCAAGCCTGGTGTGCGATCTCTGGGGCATGGACAACTGTGGTGACGGCAGTGACCAGGCTTCCTGGCCACCAGCCAACTGCAGAGGTCAGTGATGAGTGCAGCCTGGGCCCTGCTGAGCAGCTAGAAGGGAAGCCAGGCCCCAGCTCCCCTTTCCTAGGGCAGGGCCTCAGTGGACAGGCGGGAGGCAGGGGCACGGCAGAAGAGAATAAGGGAGAGCACAGTAGGAGGGAATCGCTTTAGACCAGAGTACCTGAGGATCAGAGCAAGTTAGAGCTAGAATGACACTAGAGATGATATTATCCAGCTGCTTTCAAATGACATGTTAGTGGTGGAAGCTTTGCCTGAAAGGGACTTTGCACAGAGGCCCAAGACATCAAAAAGAGAGGTGCTCTATTTAAGTGGACGTGAGGGGCCCCATGTCCCATCGAGGAACCTGACTTGGACTCTCAAGACTTCCTTTGAAAACCATTCATTCAGTCTGACTCACACCTTTTACAGATGGGAAAACTGAGGCCTAGGGAGGAGAAATGACTCTATGGCCCAAGTGAGTCAGTGAGTGGCATAACCTCTGAGTACAGAGAGACCAGATCACCCAGGAATATCCTTCTTGGGAATCTGGAGATACCCCTACCCCTTTTCCCCCACCCCCCAGGGCTGGCATATACTGTTGAACAGGTTGTTTACTGCAAAAAAGCACCTGGCTGGCCCTGGCTGGTTTGCCTCGGCAGTTAGAGCATCGGCCCATGGACCACAGAGTCTCAGGTTCAATTCTGGTCAAGGGCATGTACCTCGGTTGCGGTTTGTCCCTGGCCCTGGTGGGGGTTGTGTGGGTGGCAACCAGTCGATGTGTCTCTCTCGAACTGATGTTTCTCTCTCTCTCTTCCTCCCTCCTTCCCTTCCTCTCTATCTGAAGATAAATAGAAGAGTATCTTCAGGTGAGGATTAAAAACAAACAAACAAAAGCACCTGGCTGAGGGGTGAAATCCAGCTGCCCAGGACCCCACACACTTACCTCCCAGGCCCCTCCTCAGGCTCCTTGGCAGGTTCTCGCTATCTCCCTGGCGCTCTGCTTTGTGCCGAGGCTCAGTCCCTATGTCCGCTCCCCGCCGTCCTGCACACCCATTCCCTGGGCGATCACCAGCTGGAATGTCTTTGAACTCTGGTTACATAACCGCTTCCCTGCTCTCTCCATGTGGATGTGTAGGCGGCGTCTCAAACTGAACTTGTCCCAACACTGAACTCCTGACGCACAACTGTCGTGTGACACTTGATTCCTTTTGCAGCTCATAACCAAGCCATCGGCATCAATTTGTCTGATGGTTTTCTCACCCTAAGACTGGAGTTAGGGGTTATTAGGGGAAAGACTAGCGGTAAAGTGTCACTTTCATGACATCGTATCAAAGGTGCATACCACCAACCTGAAGCGTGACTGTTGATGTTGGCCTTGAACCTGGTTGAGGTCGTGTTAGTCAGGTTTCTCCACTGTTCCTCTTTCTGCCTCCTCTTTCCACACTGTGTCTTTGGGAGGAAGTCACTGCACCCTGGTCGGAGGAGCCCTCTAAGACAGTCAGATCGTTCACTCCCACGCTCAGCACTCCCCATGCTCCTCACTCCACGACAAAGCCCAGCCTCCCAGGGGCCCACCTGACCTCGCTCCCTCGGCTCCTCCACACTGTTCCCCAGCAGCTCCTTCACCCTGGTCTTGTCCTGCCTCTGGTCTCAAGACTAGCTCTCTCCTCTGCCGGGAAGGTGCTTCCCCAGAGATTTTCATGCTCATTCCTTTGCCTCCTACGGGGCTCTGCTTAACCCTCACTCTTAGTGAGCTTTCTCCTGACCCCTTTATTTCAAAAAAGCAACCCTGTGTCCACGGATGGGTGAATGGATGAACAAAACGTGACGTGGCCACACAATGGAATATTATTCAGCCCTACAAAGGCAATTCGGACACCTGCGACAACATGGACAAGACCTTCAAGACATGCTGTTAATTGAAAGAAGCTAAACAGAAAAGGATAGATACTGTATGATTCCGCTTATACGAGACACCTAGAGTCATCAAAACCACAGAAAGTAGAATGGTGGTTGCCAGGGCCGGGGCGGGCAGAGAATGGGGAGTTAGTGTTTAATGGGAACCGTCTCGGTTTTGCAAGAGGAAGAGAGTTCTGGAGATGGATGATGGTGACGGCTGCACAACAATGTGAATGAGCTTAATGGCACTGAGCCGTGCACTTTAAAAAATGGTTAATGGTTTGTGGTATATTTCACCACAATTAAAAAAAAAAAAAAAAAGCAACCCTGCTCCTAGCCAACATGCCCTGTCCCTTTTCCCTGCTTTATTTGGTAAAAATGTTTTTAGTGATTTTAGAGAGAGAGAGAAGCATCGATTGGCTGCTTCCTGCACTGGGGATCGAGCCTGCAACCCAGGCATGTGCCCTGACTGGGAATCGAACCAGCGACCTCCTGATGCATGGGATGAGGCTCAACCGAGCCACACTGGCCAGGGCTCCCTGCTTAATTTTATCTCTATTTGACATGATATAATTTCTTTTGTGTCTTCTCACACTAAGCTGCCAGTTCCATAAAGACATTTTTGTCTATTTTGCTCATTGTTGCACCCCCCAGTCCCTAGAACAATGCCTGGGGTAGAGCAGATGCTTGAGAAAGAGGAGTCCAGTGAGTGGAAGAATGAACCTCTCTATGCCTCAGCTTCCTTATCTGTAAAATAGGGTGGAAAACCTAACTTTTCAGAGTTGTTACCGAAGTGAAACACTGTAGGTAAAGGGCCAGCGCCGAGCATGGTGTTTGGTGCACAGAAAACACTCAGCACGTGCACATCCTCCTTCCTGGGAAGTAGCTCCATTCATACACCCCAGGCCCTGGAGCTAGACTGCACGAGTTCCAGTCCGGCTGTGTGACCTGGGCAAGCGACGTAACCTCACTTCCCTGATATATAAAATGGAAATAATTGTCACTAACTCAGAGAGGTCGAGGGAGGATTAAATGAGACACAGTCACGCCTTAGAAGGGGCAGCTCTCAGTGTTAGCTCTGTGATTTCCCACTGCAGGTCCCTCTCTGATGCCCAGCCAGGAGGGGAGTATGGAGGCTGATACCTCCAAGCCCCTGACTGTCTCCCCAGCTCTCGGGTCGGCTGGCCCCCTGCAGACTGCAGCTGGGAGCAGTGCCCAAGCAGGCCAGGGCCCCGCACAGCAGGACGCAGCTCTGGAAGGTAGGTGGCTCTTGCTACCACCTGCTCCCACACCTCCCACCAAGGTCACACTTGCCCCTCTCCAGGTGTTGTGAACCAGGCAGCAGGCCTAGGCTGAGGCCTGAGTGGACTCTCCCTTTCTTTCTACAGGTCCCTGGCTACAGAAGGTGGCACTGGCCTCCTCGCTGCTCCTGACCTCTGCTGGCCTGGCAGGCTGGTGGCCTCTGCCTTAGCTGCACCATCTGTCACACATGTCCTGGCCAGGTGGCCCCTGGGGAGCTGTGGTGGAGCAGAACAGCCTTCCAAGGTCAGGGAGGCCATTCATAGAGAGGCTGCAGCTTCAGAGGAAGGGGAGTGGGCTCTGGAGATGGACAGACCCTGGGTTCTTTCCCCACCCCCCAGATGTCTGACCTTGGGCAGGTCACGTAACCCTCTGAGACTCAAGTCTGCTCCTCTGGAAAGTGGGAGGATTCCTGCCTCAGAGGGTTGTGGGGAAGGCACAGGAGGTAACCGGCCCTGTAACTTGCCTGGTGGCTGGCACTCTGCTGGATCAGGGAAGGGCAGGACCTCCATGCCCAGTGCAGGAAGCAGGGGCCTCGAAGCTGCCTTGATTCACTCCCAGACCTCACCTGCCCTGCTTTGCCCCACCCTGTCCCACCCTCAGGTTCTACCCAATCAAGCCCTCCTCAAAGACACAGGGGACCGCCCTGGCGGGGATAGCACCGTTTATTAAGAAAGATCAAGACAAAGACCACAGGAGGGTCCCTTCTAGGACACAGAGGCCAGGCATCCTGACCCAACATCTGGGGGTCTGCTGGTGGGGAGGGCGCTTGCCCCCTGCTGGGCCTTCAGGTTCCCACAGATGGGGCAGGGCTGGCATGGCCCCTTCCTGTCCCTCCACCATAAGTCCTGGCTTCCCCCACCCAAGGCACTAGCCCTTTCCAATTACCAACGCCCACCTCCCCCCATATCCCTTGGGCCTTCACTTCCAGATCAGTGGGGGGATGTGGCGGAGACCCTCTCAGTGCTGGGCTCTGCCTTCAGCAGCTCCTGGTGGGAGCTGGGGTGGTTTCCCTCGCAGCCCCTGAGGGCAGGGGCCCTGGGCTAGGTGTGGGGTGGGGGATACAGACCAGCTGGTCAGGCAGAGGGGAAGGTGGAAGTGGGCTGGGACATGGGCTAATGGGGGTGGGGGCTGCCTGTCCAGGGGTGAGCTGCCTTTTGCTCCACAGTTGACACTAAAGAGCTTTTGCTACCCAGAGGAGGGTGGCAAAGGCCACTGCAATGCCCTCTGCTCCTAGTGGCTGGTGAAGACTCAGGCTGTACGCCGAGGCTGGCGCTGGTAGGGACGAGGGTGCCCGAGGGCTGCAGAAATGGGCGGCCCAGCTCTGCGGTGGGGGCTCTGCTGGTGGGGGCCCTCCGCCACCACGCCTGCCCCTCTGAGGCACCTGCTCCCATCCAGCCTGCACTGCTCCCCAGCCTGTGGCTTTGCCCGGGTGTGTTTGTGTGGGGGATGGCATGCCCACCCTCCAGTCCAGCCCAGGGCAGTAGCAGCAAAGCGTGGCATCGCCTCAGTTTCTTACAAAATATTCATAATAATAATATTAATAATAATAGACTCGACGTTTGGGGCTGGGGCGCTGCCCAAGAGTCCTTGTGGCCAGATAGCTGCCTACGAGGGGCAGGGACGCGTGTTGGCCCCCGCCTGGGCGCTGTGCTGCAGGTCCAGTGGCTGAGGGGGAGGGGCGCCAGGCCCGGCCGCGTGCAGCACCAGGTTCCTGAGACAGCCGGTGAGGCCCGAGGAGAACCTGCCCCTGGTAAGTGTGGCCACGTCGGGGGCTCCGCCTGGGGGACGGGAGAGACAGGACCTGTCAGCTCCAGGGCCCCAGAGGAGAGGAAGGCATGTGCCAGAGCCCTGCACCGAGGCCTGAGCCCGGGACTTACCGATGTAGATGCTGCTCTTGGTGTTGACGGCCACGTTCGGGCCTGGGGACTGGCCGCTGACCACCTCCTCACCGTCCACCTGGATGGAGCCTCTCCGGCCCTGTCTGTGGTGGGTAGAACCGGGTCAGGCCCTTCACCACCTGTTCTCGTGCTCCTTGACCCAAGAAGAGTCCCCTTCCTTTTCTACAAGACTCCAGAGAAGTCCGCTCCCCGACTCCTTCCTTCCCCACTGGATGAGGTCTGGCCCCTACACGGCTCCTAGCACCCACCCCATGGAGTTCCGTCCTGCCCCGAGGGCAGTGCTTGGCTCCACAGCGCCCAGTGCCTGCTTCCCCAGGCATGGTGGGGCCCTTGCCCTGGTGCCAGGGGGGGGCTCCCTTACCGCAGCGCCGTCACCCGATGCCACTCGCCGTCATTGATGGGGTCCTCGGAGATGAGGCGGGCCTCCCCACTGCCCAGCTGGTAGCTGCAGTCACACAGGCCCAGAAAGGTGTGAGGTGGGGCAGGACGGGGGGTGGGTGTCACGGGGGCACTGGCAGCTTCAGCTGCTCGTGGGAAGAGCCACGGGGCTGACTAGAGGGGAGCCACTGAGGGGGTGAGGGAGGCCGGGGAAGGGAGAGGACCCACCTGAAGACAAGGTGCCCATCCTGAAGCCCGAGACTGATGAAGTCCTTCCCTTGGCTGGCCTCTCCCACCTCCTGCCAGGGAAGCAGAGGTCTCTGGGGTCCCAGCCTGGAGAGCTGAGGCCCCTGATGGCTGTGGCCTCCGCCTTTTCTTTCCCACTTCCCTGGCCACTAGAGGGCGGGGAACACTAAGGTCCAGGGCTGGATGCCCGCACTCACCATGCCCTGCCAGAGCAGGAGGCCACTGGCTGTGCTGGTCCGAAGTTCCAGCTGGATGGTCTCTGGCACCGTGGGCAGGCTGGGCGGGATGGGGAGCAGGTGAGGGGGCAGAAGTCCCAGATTCCCATTCCCCTCCCTGTGACCTGTCCTCCCCGGGCTCACAGGCTCTTCCAACACCCACCCACCTCCTGGAGAAGACCTGGCTGGGGAGGGCTAGGAAGCCACCATCGTGGAAATACACTCCGTACTGGCCTGGGGCATCTGTGGGAGAAAAGGGGGACATGAGACAGCTGCTCACCTCGCAGTACCTGCCTGGCATCGGTTCCCCTGACCCCACCTCCACCCCGACATGTACGACCAGAGGGCTCTGAACCTGCAGTCGCTGAAGACCCAAGAGGCTGTGGACAGAATTCGGGGGCCTGTGAACTTGGATGGGAAAACATGTTCACTCATGTCTCACTGAAATTGAGCAGTTTCTTTAATTACGTGTGTAGGCAACAAACTACAGGAGTAGCAGCAGGACCTGTGACTTTCTCGCTGATAGATTTCCTTTACGAATTACAGCAGGTGCAAATATCTCAAAACATTGTTGATGCTTACTGAAATTATGTTAGCTATTAAGACCAGCACTAGATCTTGTTATTTAATGTGTTGATAAAGAAGCACATAGGCAAGGGAAGAGATAAACCAAAGAACTTATATGCATATATGCACAACCAATCGACATGGACACTAGGCTGGGGAAGGCAGGAAGGGGGTGGGAACGGGAAGGAGGGGGTCAATGGGGAAAAAAAGGGGGACATTTGTAATACTTTCAACAATAAGAAAAAGCACATAGGTTACAATCGATATATACTGATAATCTTATTTCAGTATAATTGGTTTCCTATGCATTAAAAAAATATGTTTTTATTGATTTTGTTAGAGAGATAGAAACATCAATGTCAGAGAGAAACATCTATCAGCTGCCCCATGGACGCCCCCTACTGGGGATCGAGCCTGCAACCTGGGCATGTGCCCTGACCAGAAATCGAACTGGGACCTCTCAGTCCATGGGACATCACTCAGTCCACTGAGCCACACCAGCTGGGCCCTATGCATTTTTGTTGTTGTTAATCTTCACCTGAGGATACTTTTCCATTGATTTTTAGATAGAGTGGAAAGGAGGGAGAGAGAGAGAGAGAGAAACATCGATGTGAGAAAGAGACATTGACTGGCTGCCTTCTGCATGACCCCAACCGGGGTCGGGGATCTAACCTGCAACCCAGGTACGTGCCGTTGACCGGTAATCGAACCTGCGACCCTTTGGTTCGAGGGCTGATGCTCTAGCTGCTAAGCCAAACTGCATTTTTAAAAAAGCAGTCAATAGGTCCGGGTAGGGTGAGCAACCATCCCTATTTGCTAAGTCCTTGTCCTGGTTTTAGCTCTGAAAGTCCCGTATCTCAAGAAACCCCTCAGCTCTGAGGAAACTGGGACAGTTGGTCACCTGAGTCCATGGCACCTGAAAGGTTCAGAACCTTTGTGATCCTTCCATCTCTCACATGGGAAGACAGGCTCAGGGTGAGTAACTCGCCCAGGAAGTGGGAAGTCTGGATGGCAACCTGACCTTTTGGCTCTAATGTCCATACTGGGTGCAGCTCCAACAGCCCTAGCCCTACCTGCTCAGACCCATCCCACAGGCCAGCGCTGGCCCCTGTGGGCCTGGCAGCTCCAAGGGTTAGGGATACTTGGCCATCCTCTACCAAACGATGAGAACAGCTAACATGTACCAAGCACCTACTATGTGCCAATCAGTGTGCAGGGAGTTCCACATCCAGCTATAAACATAACTTCATTTACCTAGATCCTTACAATAATCCTACAACTTATATATAATATTAACAAAAGCTAACATTATATACCCAGTCTGGACCAGACATTGTTCTAAGCATTTTAAATACATTAAATAATTTTACTCTCACGCACAAAATTTTATCCAAAGCCTTGTGGAAAGATGTTACTTCTCTCGATTGTATACATGAGGAAACTGTGGCACAGAGAGGTTAAGTGACTCACTCAAAGTCACACAGCTACTAAGTGGCAGGGCTAGGGTTTGAAGCCAGGCAGGCTAGCTTCAGAGTCCATGCTCTTACCCACTGCATCACTACCTCTCCTACTACATTAGTGATAAATAAGAAGATAATATCTAGCCTGGACAGTGTGGTTCAGTGGCTGAGTGTCGACCCATGCACCAAGCCAGTTCGCGTCCCGGTCAGGGCACATGCCCAGGTTGTGGGCCAAATCCCCAGGGGGGGCATGTAGGAGGCAGCCAATCGATGTTCTCTTTCATCAATGTTCCTATCTCTCTCTCCCTCTCCTTTACTTTCTCTCTAAAATCAATAAAGTAAAAAAAATAAATAAAAAGATAATATCTGTAAAGCACTTAACACAGTGCCTGTGAATGTTCAATAAACATTCATTTTAAATTATTATCACTGCTTTTATTTATTTATTATTATTTTTTTTATCCTCACCTGAGGACATTTTTGTATTTATCTTCAGATAGAGTAGGAGGGAGAGGGGGGAAGAGAGAGAGAGAAAAACATCGATATGAGAGAGACACATAGACTGGTTGCCACCCACACGACCCCAACCGGGGCCGGGGACAAACTGCAACCTAGGTACATGCCCTTAGCGGGAACCAAACCTGGGACTCTCTGGTCTGCGGGCCGACGCTCTAATCGCTGAGCCAAACTGGCCAGGGCATATTATCACTGCTTTTAAACAGACTGTGGAATCCCTGAGAACGAGGGTCCTGCCTTATTCATCTTATATTTACTGCTCCCAGGACAAGGATGGGCACACAATAGATGTTTGTTGACAGAACGCATGACTTCAGAGGAAGAAACTGAGGTCAGAGTGGTACAAGGGCCTACCCAAGGTCACCTAGCCAGTAAGTATATGGTAGGACCCAGCTCTGTGTGGCTTTGCTCTTCTTTATTCTGTCTATTTGTGCCTAGCGGGCCTCTCCCATGAACCTGTCTGTTTAGAGGCCAGAATTAAAGGTGTGGGTAATTGGACAAGGGGGCTGAGAGACCTGAAGCCAGGGAGGAGACACGCCCACTCAGCTCCTCTGGCTGGCCACAGCAAATACTTACCATTGCCCCCACTACCTTCAAGATGCCAATCGGACTCCGTTGTGCCATGTCCAGAGCCTATGGAGAAAGGCAGGGTCCAGTCAGTGGGCACAGATACTCATGGGTACTCTGTCCAGCCCCAGGGCCCCCCAGTAGGGGTGGAGAAGCCAGGGTGGTTACCTTGTTGGCAGCGTGGGCCAGAGAAGCCAGGGGGACAGAGACAGTGGGTGCCCTGGCAGGTGCCCCCATGCAGACAGGGCTCACGGAGCTGGCAGGGGTTCTCCTCATGCTCGCAGAGGTCTCCTGCGGGTCATGGCAGAGGTGAGCGGGCATGGGTGGGAGTTGCTGCTGACCACCCTGCACTCCTCCCCCTCCCAGGGCCTGGGCAGGTTCACACACCTTTGAAGCCATCTCGACACAGGCACTGAACCTCATACTCGCCAGCAGGAAAGCACGTGGCACCGTTCTGGCAAGGCTGGCGTTCACACGGGGAGCTGTCATAGCACTGCCCAATGCCCCGACTGCCCAGGAAGCTGTAGGTGAGGTCTAGCCGCTTTCCATTCACTGACACCTGTGGGCACAGGGACACTGAGGACTAAGCCAACACTGTAGGCAGGGGCATCGGTGTACCAGCAGAGAGGATGCAGAGGCAGCTGGGAACCCAAGCTGGAACGTGAGCGGGAACATGGGACTGCAGAGCAGGGAAGGGAGGAACAGCAGCGCCCACTGTGTACCACCAACACCCATCAGTACCGTCAATCCTCAGTACAACCCTTCAAATCTGGTACAATGATCCCCATTTTACAGAGGAGGAAACTGAGGCTCAGAGGTGAACTTTCTGGTCCCAAAGGCCTTCAGCTGGCTGCAGTGGAGGGGCCTGGTTTTCATCCCTCCCCTCCCCACTTGTCCTCTGGAAGCTGCTCCTCACCTCGCCCATGCAGCCACGGAAGGGAGTGCTAATATTGGCGGCTGGGGACAGCTGCACAGAGGGCTCCACGCCACCGAGGTAGAGGAGGGTGTGCAGGTTGAGGCCTTGGCTCTTGCCCGGCGAGGAGCGCAGCACAGGGCGTCCGCCATTCACCCGCAGGCTGCCGTCCTTGTTGAGGCGCTCAGCGGACACACGGTGCCAGCGGCCAAGGGCCAGCGGCTCTGCGCTCCGAAGAACAGCCAGCCCTGGGGAGGAAGCCAGGAAGGGTTGACACACAGTGACCCCCTGCCCTGCCCGGCCCCACAGGGACCTGAGGAGATAGGGAACTTCCTTCAGCCCCCTGGTGTTCCATGAGGAACCTGAGAGAGATCTAGGGACTTGACCAAAGTCACACAGAGAAGGAATGGAAGGAGCAGGGGACTTTAACTGGTCTGACTTGTGAATTTATTCCTCTGGGCCTCCTCGGGGCACAGCCAGCCAAGGAGGACACAGTGTGGCACCTAGAGCCCATCTGCATTTGGTGTCCAGTGCTCACCTGACCCCAACTCGTAGCGGAACTCCAGGTGGCCACCAACCATCGCCAGGGACACGAAGTCTTCCACAGGCTCGCGCTTCCCCCCACTGAACAGCAGGATTCCGCTGGGTGCCAGGGGCTTGAACTCGATGTCCAGGCGTAGCTCGTGGTGTGTGTTGGTGAGGGCGGGCAGCACCAGATAGGAGCCAGTGCCCGACATGGAGGGCGTGGTCACAGTCACACCTGCAGCAGCCACAGCTCAGCCGGGGGCAGTGGGGATACCAGAGTCCCGGGAGGGGTCCAGTTACTCAGCCTTACTCTGGGACCCCTGCCCGGAGGCTCAAGATCAGCTGGGCAACAGCTGTAGCTGCACAGGAACTCCTGGCCACCCGGCACTGCAGGCCAGGCTGAGAGGATCTCCAATAAGATGGACATCCCTTTTGGGGGCTCTCATGCAAGGGATTCAGACTGGGCAGAAACTTGGCCAGGTCTTTGAGGCCTCCCAGCTCTGGTATAATTTTACCATCCTAGGGCCCATCATGGCCTCAGAGGGCCCCTGCCCAGCTTTCCCCATTCTTACTGGGATCCCTGGGGGTCTTAGCCTGGGCTCCACTCACCTTCCTCACACCTCAACCCGAAGCGGCCCAGGTGGCAGCGGCAGGTGTAGCCTCGGCCGTCAGGCCGGTTCACACAGGTAGCATCGGGCCCACAGGCCTCTGGGGGATACACAGGCCACAAGGAGGACGTTGAGGTGACCCAGGGGAAGGTGTGGTCCTGATGCCAAAGCCCTACCTATTGCACCCCAGGGTCCTCAGCTATCTAGGGCTTGGCCAGACTCAGCAGGAGGAATGGATTAGAGCAAGGACGGGGCCAGAGGAGGCTGGGCAGGGGCCGGCATGGGGGGAAGTGAATGAGTGACTGTTTGTGATGTATGTTGTTGAAACACTATACCCAGACAACAGTGTGGGGGTGATGAGTACGTGGGTGGCAGGTAACGGGACAGATGGGAAGGTGGTAGTTGCCTGGGTTGCACTGATGGGGGGGTGAGTACCTGGGCATCAGTAATGGGGTGAGTACTTGGGCAGCAGAGGTGGGAGCAGAGCAGTATTAGGGTGGCAGAGATGGAAGTCAGTATCTAGGAGGAGTGGTAAGCAGTTGGGTGAGAGTATCTGGGTGTGGCAAACACAGTTAGCAGTTGGGGTATGGTGGATATGAAGGGGCACAGGCAAGTACCCAGTGTGACAGTGATCAGAGGGTGGGCACACACCTGGGTGGCAGTGCAGGGCCTGGGAGTGCTCACAGCGGCTCCCAGTGAAGCCAGCTGGGCAGGTGCACACGTAGCTGCTGCTCTTCGAGTCCTGGCACCAGCCCCCGTTCTGTAAGGCAGCCCCCAGAGGTCAGGCCGAGAACACTCTGGGCCTCCCCTACTCTCCACAGGGCCCTGCCATGTGAGGTGTGGGGTTACCTGGCAAGGCTGGTCCCGACAGGTGGGGCAGTGGGAGATGCCATGTGCTGTGAGGTTGAGGTCATGGAAGACAATCTCCTCACCCTGGATTTGTAGCTCCCGGACACAGCCTGGGGTGTGGGCAGGTAGATGAGCATAGGTGGGGGTGCTGGGAGGCTGGCTCCCGGGCTCCCATGGGCTCTGCCAGCCAGCCAGGTAAGGCTTGGCCAGGGCTGCAGATGGGGAGGGGCTCACCTATGAAGCCACTGCTCAGCCCGGCTTTGGGGATGGCACCATAGTCGGGGTAGCCACCCAGGTAGAGCTCCTCATTCAAGTCCAGGCCCTGGAACTTGCCCTGGGGAGTAGAAAGGTCAGGAACGGCAGACAGGCTGGGTGGAGGTGGGGCAGGGGCTGGGAATAGGAGGATGGGTTGGGTCTCACCTGGGAGGTCCCATTGACTGGGGCCAGGCTGCCTACAATCAGGGAGCCTTGGGTGAGGCTGCGCAGCAGGGTCACGGTGTGGAACTGGCCCAGCGCCAGCGGTGTGGGGTGGCGGATAGTGGCCATGCCTGAGCCTGCGTCAAACCTGCTCCATGGGGCAGGGCCAGGGCAGGAGAGAGTGGATGTCTGGTTTTTACGAAGGGCTGGCAAGGGGCCCAGCCTGGGCAAAGGTGACATCACCATTCCCTGTAGTCCTGCTTCAGTTCCTGGCCCTGCCTTGTCTTCTCACCCCATTACCCACCCCCAGCTCACCCCATCCCTGTGCCTTCCCTAGCGCTTCTGCCACACCCCTGGCCTGGGAGCTTGTCCAGAACAGCCCCGGGGTTCTAACTGCCCCCAGTTCCAGGGTCCTGCAGCCTAGCACCTGGCCTCACTGTTCCTGAGCACAGCCTCTGAGATCACCTTGTTTCTTCCCTTCTTTGTTTACGGCTGGTCTTCTCCAACTAGAATATACACTCCCGCAAGGGCCTGAACTTGATCTGTTTTGTTTATCCCTGTATCAGTGCCTGGCACGTAGCAGGTGTTCAACAATAACTGTTGAATGAATGAATGAATGAATGAATGAATGAATGAATGAATGAATGAATCCTGGACTGCGGCAGTCCCACCTCCTAAGGATGCACTTGGCATCACTGAGGATTTCTGTGCAAGTCTCAGGCTGCTTCCTCCTCCACCTGGCTGGCGTACTGTGCCCACTCCAGCAGATCGGGTGGTCGCTGAGGGTAACGATCACATCTCCTTCCTCCAAAACCTCCATGTACAACTCAGCCCAGGGTGGTGTATGTATGACTAAAGCCCTGCAGTCTAGTCCCCCAGCCCCTCCCACTGTAAACGGGGAGGGTGAGGGTCTCACCGGAACTCGGGTCTTCCACCCACAAGGCCGAAGGAGATGAAGTCGGGCAGCCTGTTGGCCAGGTTGGTGGTGCTGCCTGGGATCCGCTTCTGCCCATTGTACAGCAGCATCCCTGGGTAGGCACAGCTGTGTAAGGGCCTCCCAGCCAGATACAGGCTCCCTGTCTGCCCAGCCCAAGAATGAACCACCCAAGCTTGTGAGCCCTCCACCTAACAGCCTTTTCTCCCTTTGGCACACCCCACACAGCCAGAGCCTTCCCACGACCTCAGGACGGTGCCCTGAATAGAAGGCCTTGCTGAAAGCTTCTAGAGAGAAACTGGCTTTGCTTCAATCACACTGTAGGGTCTACCTGAACGAGGTGATGGAGGCAGACACTCACCCGAGTAGAGAAGGAGGCCTGGACAGTGAAAGTCAGAGACCGCAAGAGGTGGGAGGAGACAGATGAGAGAAAGAGAGAGAGGAGGAAAGGGTGAGAGATGGGAGAAGGAGGGAAGGAGCAGAGATAAGAATAGGAAGATGGGACAGGAGGACTGGGTGTCGATGCACCAATGGCAGAGGGACCATGGGGAGGCTCACATGGGAGATGTCACCGAGGCGGGGGTGGAAGAGAGAGGAGGCATGAGAGAGGGCCCAGAGAGGAGGCCCAGCAGGCCTGGGGGCTCCGGGAGAGGGAGGGCTGAGGGAGGGGAGGAGGACAGGGCTGCCAGGGCTCATACCACGATGGCAGTTACACCAGGAGATTCCCTGCCCTAAGTCCCCCAAATCAGCTTCTCTCCTGCTCACCATCAGCTGAGTCAGGCCGGAAGGTGATCTTGATCTCAAACTTTCTGTAGGCATCCTTGATGGTGGGCAGCGGCAGGAAGGAGTGGGGGGTCTGCGTGAAGTAGGGCACTACCCTCTCTGCAGGCAGAGAGCACAGTCAGAGATGACGCCCACCAGGCAGTGGGCAGGGCACTGCCCATCCCGAGGGCTATTGTCTTACCTGGTACCTGCAGATTGGCAAAGGCTTTGACCTTGCCCTGGCGGTTAGTGGCAGTGCAGACGTAGGTGCCTGCGTCCTGGGGTCGAACCGAGGGCAGGAGCAGCATGTTGTTCTCCACACGGCTGTCAGGTGGCAGGTTCCCATCCAGCTGCAAACACACCCACTTTGGCCCCTGGCCTTGGCCTGCACCTCCATAGGGCCTGTCTCCCATGTCTGCCTCAGGCCCACCCTTGAACCCTGACCACTCTGTGCCAAGCCTGGGTTAGGTCCTGGAGGTACCGAGATGGTGAAGACCTGGTCCCTGACCCTCAGGCATGCCCACTGGTCCCCTGCCAGGCATTTACCTTGCTCCAGGTGATGTCAGGAGCAGGGTAGCCAGACGCCATGCAGGGGAAGGCGGCTGCAGAACCAGCAGGCACACGGACCTCTGGGGGTGTTGAGATCTGGGGCAAAGCTAAGAGGGGGGAAGGAGACAGAGGCCATCAACCTGATGACAGCCACTTGTGAACCCAGCATGTCCTCATTGCACAGATGAAGAAACTGGCTTAGAGGGAAAAGTGGCTGTTCATTCCTGGTTGCACAGGAGGAACCAGGCAGAGTCAGGGCTCAGGGACAGTCTATTGGACTCCACAGCCCAACACTTTTCAACACACCTGGGCAGAAAATGGTGCAGCTCTCTGGGGACCTGAGAAGGGGTAGGTACTAGGGCAGTGGTGAAAAGGAACTACATTTGAAGAGAGCACAGATTTGTGCCTGCCCTGAATCCACTGTCCTTGTTTTGCTCTCTGTCATGTCTCTTGGTGTCAACATGCTCCGCCCTCAGATGGATGCACAGAACAGGTGCGCCAGTGGGTAAGGACTACATATCTGTTTTCCTCTGATTCCCTTTGCTGCAGCCTTTTCTGCAAGTTCCAGCCTGCCCCAGAAGAACACTCACGTTTATCCCTGCTGCCACCACTGTTATGAAACCTGCCCCCTTAAATACACAAAATTAAAAATTCCCAAGAGAGTGGAAGAGCAACATAGGCGTGGCGGAGAGGGCAGCGTGAAAAGCCCCTGTGACGCTCCCCAACCCCACAGAGGTCCCACCGGCCTTCACCTTGCACGAGCAGCAGCACATGGGACTGGGTGGTGCCGGCGGCGTTGGTAGCGGTGCAGCGGTATTGTCCAGCATCGGCCATCTCCACATGGGCAATCCTAACGATGCCTCCGCTCTGCATGATGCCAGGCCGCAGGCGTCCTCCAACTTTGCTCCATGTCACTTGAGGCTTGGGGTCACCCATGGCCAGGCACTCGAACTCCACAGCATGGCCGACCACCACGGTCTGCACGGAGGTCCGGATGTTGATGAGCACGGAGGGCAGGGCTGGGCGGGGAGGAGGCAAAGGCAGCATGAGGCCAAGCTGGTGCAGGCCTGGCCTGAGAGTGCGGGGGAAGGCGAGCACTGGAGCCCTAGGCATTCATTCATCTCTTCATTCTCTTTTTCACGCATTCACTCATTAACACACTCAATAGTTGGCTGTTTTGTTTATTCCTTTACTCACTTGTGTATCCACTGTCATTATTCATTGGTTTGTCTGAACACCCACTCACTCCACCCATCTCCCTTCTTCCTCCTTCCCTTGTAATATTTGTCAAGCCCCCTTACTCTATGCTAGACACAAGCAAGATACAATCAGATCATTCTCTCTATTCATACACATTTAAGGGACTTCCTGGGAAACATGGTCTCTGTGTCCCTCACCTCTGTCCCCTGCTCTTGGCAGAGGCCTAATGCCAAAATCTTACCTTGGACAACTAGCTGGGCACTGGCCTGGGCCTGTCCCCATGGTCCATAGGCCTGGCAAATATATGTTCCTTGGCAGCTCTGGTCCAAGTTCTGGATTCTGTAAAGGAAAAATAAAAAAAAAAGTCATCAGTGAATAAAAACAACTGATGAGAATGTTTTACAATTTTATGGGAGTTCAAAGCCACCAGAGATCAGCACATGGTGTCTTCTGGTTTCCTGGTAACCATGTGAGGAAGGTAGGCTGGCAGGCCGGGTGGGTGTCACCACACTCATTGTAGACTAACACCTTATGGTCTAGGGCTCAAGATTAAAGTTGTCAAGTAGCAGAGCTGAGATTTGGATCACGTTTCTAAACCTGGCCACAGAACCCATTCTCTTTCCTCTATACAATAATACAAATGTGGGCCACTGTTTACGAAAGGCCTTCCATTTGCTAAGCACTGTGTTAAGTGCTTAGATAGTTTCACTTTGGTCTCATATAGCCCCCTGCATGGCTGAGAACAAAGAGGTTTAGAGGAGAAGTGACCTGCGCAAGGACATTGTTTCATGTGTGGAGCCCCAGAGGGCAGGTCTTCTAACAGCCCCACGGTACACCTTGGGCCGGGGTGCCCAAGTTCAGTCCTCCTCCATCCCCACTCACCGAAGCACCCCATCCTGCACACTGTGGCCAGGAGGCAGCTGACCCCCTTCCTTGACCCAACGGAGCTGGGTGTCTTGGTCGTTAGGCACGGCACAGTGGAACTCCACACTGGCCCCTATGCTCTTGGTCTCCAGCTGAGGCGTGACCTGAACGGTGGGTGTGGATCCTGCTGGGATGGCAGTGGCAGGGAGAGAGCCAGAGGAGCCTGCGGGGAGATGTACGAGGCTGTGTGTGTGTGTGTGTGATCCCTGACACCTCCCCAGGACCCAGGGAGCCCTCATCCTAACAGTCTAGTAATGTTATCCTGGTAGCTTCTCTGACCAGAGGAAACAGACCTTTCATTGGCAGATTCATTCATTTGCTCACTCACACAGTCGTTCAGTGAACACATATGAGAGCCCGTGGGACACTGGGCTCTGTGCTTCCACAAGCTCTGGTCTAACATAAGAGGACCCATGGTATTGGTGAAGGCACCCACATGTCCTCCTGCAGGGGATGGATGGGAGGATGGGTGCAGATACATATCATCACCATTTACCAAGTGCCTACTGTGTGCCACAGGCTTTACATATGTGTATCTTTCTAAGTCAGCCTGTGTGCTGGCATTGTTCTCTCCATTTTACAGACGAAGAAACTGAGGTGTGAGATGACTTGGCCACGTCTTACCACTGTCAAGTGACCGACCTATGCACTGGACCCAGGCTCACTGCAGCCCAGGCTCTTGACCAATGGGCTACATGCCTTTCCATTTCCAGAATCTGGGGCCCAACAGCACTTGTTTGGCCTTGTGTAACTGATAGAGGAGACCATGGAGATTGGATTCTTTAGAGATCTACTGAAACCCTGGGCGTGCCAGGGGTGGTGCTGCCCTGTCACACATGCATTGTCATCACTGTCCAGCATTGACTGAGCCCACTCTGGGTCCTGTGGTGGACAAGCCTGGGCTGCTGAAATGACTAGGTCCAGGCACCCTTAGTCTGGCAGGTGAAGAAGGCTGGAGGATTCATGTAGACAGCCCTTGACAGTGTGAGGTCAATGCCAAGGGAGGGATGCAGCCGTGAGAGCTCGAGGTTCTGAGAACTCAGTGAGGGGGTTCCTGGAGAAGGCAGGCCTGCTGCAAGCCTTGGAGAACAGGGGGAAAGGAAGCATTTCCAGGTAGGGTAATAGAGGCGGGTCTTTGTGTCCTAAGTGGGGATCCCCAGGTGCCAGCTGCTAGGTAAGTAAAGGGCCTGGAGGAAAGCTGAACCCCTTCTGCCCAGTCTGAGCTAGGTTGCTCACCTTGAACGAATACCAGGGCGAAGGCCTCAGCTGAGCCCACCTTGTTGGTGACCTGACAGCGGTAGCGGCCTGAGTCCTCAGGGGCCACGGACTCAAAGCGCAGCATCTCGTTCCTGGCTGTCACCCTCCTAGAGAGGCTGCCACCCACGCGGCTCCACTGGAAGGTGAGCGGGGGTGTCCCATGAGCCAGGCACTGCAGCTGCACCGTCTCCCCTGCCCTCACCGAGGCGTGTTCCGGGACTGTGGTGGCATACGGTGGACCTGGGGGAAGGGGACACAGAGGGAGGGGAAGGGGGAGAACAGAACAGAGATCAGGATGGGAGCAGGAGACTTCCAAAGGACCAAGGAAACTGAATGGTGAGCCCCAAGGACTGGGGACAAGGGACTCAAAGGTCCCAGGAGGGAATGTGGGCTTTAGGTTAGGGAGGCTCTGGGGCCTGAGGTGCATGGGACCCTCCGGATGGGGTTCTTAGGGTTCTGTCCAAGGTGTAGCCTTGGGGAGAAGGGGTTCAGACCTCATGCAGTACAGACAGGGTGGCCCAGAGGGCGGATGAGTGCTTACTCTCCACATGCAGGAGGATGGTGGCCTCAGCATGTCCTGCAGGGCTAGTGGCATTGCAGATGTACTGGCCCGAATCCTGCTGGGCTACGCGGGGGATGATCAGCGTGTCGCCTTCCACCCTGTGCTGCCAGGGCAGTGGGGAGCGCAGCTTAGACCAGTGGATGGTGGGCATGGGGCTGCCTGTGAAGTGGAGAAGAAGATGACAGAGGTCACTGGGCTGCTCCGGGACCCGCCGGGAGTAGGAGTGGTGAGGAAGGGACCTGGGTGATCTTGCCCTTCATGGGGGGCACTAAGTGGGCACCTCAACCATCACTAGGAGATGCAGCAGCATGACACCATCTTCAGATTTCCTGCATCTAAAATTCAAGTCCCAGGGCACCACTGCTCTGCCTGGCCTGTGTGCCAGCCCGTCCGCACCTGTGGCTGAGCAGCGCAGGGTGGCTGTGTGTCCAGCTTCCACAGTCAACTCAACTTCTTCAACCTGGACCTGTGGGGCTCCTGGGGTCACGTTGCCCGTGTCCACAATCACCTCCACCCGCTTCTGTGCTGTGCCCAGAGCATTCTGAGCTAGGCACACATAGGTACCCGCATCTGATGGTTTAGCTGATGAAATCTGGAAGAAAACATGGTCATGTGGGCACTGAGAGGGAACCTGGGCATCAGCCCCCAGCTCTGCCTTGGCTTTACCTCTTTCCTGTACCTTCCTTTTGTTTTTAGCTTGACTGGCTGCTTGGGAGCTAACACTCAAGACATCCCATTAGTCCATCCATCTACTCACCCATCAAACGCCTACCTATTCATCCATATACCCACCCATCCACCCATCTACCCACCTCCCACCCCTACCCATCCACCCACTCTTTCTTCCACCTTCCTTCTTTCTTTCCACCCATCTTCCAATCTACCCACCATCCACCTATCCCATTCCTCCCTTTCTCTGTCCATCCATTCATCACCCACCTGCCCATCCAACATTCTTTCCTCCAAGCATCTGCTCAAGGATGGGCTCTGACTGGGCTTAGACCCAGAGATAAAACGGCCCTGGCCTCTGGCCACGTGAAGCCATGCCTCACCTGCAGCATCGTGTGGCTGTCCACGAACCCAAACACCTGCTGCTCCAAGTGGGTGGGGGTGCCGATCCGGGTCCAGCGAGCAGAAGACCGGGGCTCCCCAGCACTGACACATTCCAGGGTGATGGCCTTTCCCACTTTTACCCGCACAGGGCCCTCGGGGAGCACAGACACTGTAGGGGGCCCTGCCCAGAGGAATAACACAGCTGATACACACACAGGGCTCTGCTGGTCATGCTCACTGTCACGATCTCCCCACCGCACAAACATGGAAACCGAGGTTTGGAGAGGTAGAATGCCCAAGAGGGAGGCAGTGGCAGAGGCAGGATTTAAACCTGAAGGTTCTGAGCTTCAAACTGGGGCTGGAAAAAGGAAGGCAGAGCCCATGGGGTTGATGTCCCTCACCGTGTACACTGAGGTTCACGACACTCTGAGCCACGCCATAGGCATTGGTGGCCACGCAGCGGTAGGCACCGTGGTTGCTGGGCCGGGCGCCCACAATGGTGATGATGGAGCCGTTGGGGCTGATATGGACGTTGTCTGTGGGGTTGGCATTGGGGAGGGTATGGTCAGTGAGGGCGTCCTCATGCCTTGGTGCTGCCAGCAGGTATACCTCTGCCCCATGCCCCTGACCCCTCCAGCCTGGGTGTCTAGTTCACAGGGTCACAGATGGCAGATGAGAGAGTCCTTGCAGACTCCTGGGTCCAGTCCCCTTTACCATCCAGATGGGGACACAAGCCCCAGAGGGAAGGGCCTCACCCAGGGCCACACCATGAGTTTGGCGCCATCCTCAGCCTCTGCCCGCCCACAGTGGTGATCACTGTGCATTCACCCCTGCCTCCAGCCCCACCCACCCCCGCTCACCCTCCAGCTCTTCGTGACGAGTCTTCCACTCAAGGCTGATGGGGTCTGCCCCGTCATGGATGAGGCACTTGAAACTGGCATCCTGGCCCTGCTGCACGGTGCTGCTGGGTGGGTCGATGGAGATGACAGGGCTACTAAGGCCTGGGGATGAGGGCGCGGAGGGCTGGGCTCAGCAGGGCTGGGTGGCTCAATCCCTCAGCCTCAGCTCCAGAGGCTCCCTCCTTCCCCTGCCCCTGGTATCTGCCACACTCACGGTAGGAGGAGCCTGCACTGGGTGGGACGGTGACAGTGAAGGAGGCCTCCCGCTCAGGGCCTGCACCAACCACGCGGCACACGTACTCGCCGGAATCGGCCGGGGTGACATGGTGAAGCCGTAGGTGGGAGCCGTGGGTCTGTCGGAGCGAGGGTGGGGCAGTCATCAGGCCAAAGCGCTTGCATAGGGCCAGTCCCCAGGCCTGGCTGTGCCAGTGCCCAAGAGTTCTCCCTTGGGTCTCAGGAGCTCAGGGCTCAGCTGACACAGATGAGCATCATTCACAGAATCCTACATGTCCAACCCACCCACTTTACAGAGGACACTAGCTCAGGAAACAGTTCAGCCGCCGAGCCAGAAGGACTGGGTGTCTTGACTCCCAGGTTGGTGAACTCTTGCCCCCAAAAGTATTTTCTCCCTTGGGGCCCCCAAGCAGGCCGGGGTTTATGTGAGATTTGGATGCAGAAGGCAACTGCAGGTCAAACCCTTCCTGCCTGGACCCAGCCCACCCTGGCCCCTGTACCTGATGCTGGGCGGGGAGGCTGCCCCCTCGCTTGTACCATGTGACCTGGGCGTGGGCCTGCCCGGGAACCACACAGTTCAGGTCTAGGGTCTGTCCTTCAGCCACGTGGGAGGAGGAGGCCTCAATGTAGATGGGCTGCGCCAGTCCTGGGGCTGTGGGCACAATGGGTGGGTGAGAAAGGCAAGGCTCCCAGGGGTGAAGGCAGGGACCTAAGTGGGAGAAGTGAATGCCACTGGAGGTGCAGTGGCTTGAGAGTGACTGACATGGCTGAGCGCCACTGACCCAAGAAGACTGGAGGCCAAGGTGCCATGGTGAGGCAGCGCTAGACCCCAGTGGTTATGGGAGCAGCTGGAGGACCTTCATGGAGCTGAGAGCCAGAGCCCTGCTGGGAGAGGAGGGAGGAGCAAGGCCAGAATGGGCCCCCTATAAGCCTGCGCCCCAGCACCGCCCACTGTTCCCATCACTCACCAGGAATGGGGCCTGGGCTGGAGGCCTCAATTGTGACCAGGACAGAAGCCTCCAGGGTGTCTGAGCCGCTGCTGGTCACTTGACATGAGTACTCGCCGGAGTCAGCTGGGGACACCTGGTTCAGCCTCAGCAGAGGGCCGTGGACCTGGCCAAGGTTGGGGTGAGAGTGAGCCAGGGGCCAGTGGCCAAGGCCTTCAGATATCCAAGCCCTCTGGTACCTGTGCCCTAGGACTGTCATGTAGTTAGGTAGGCTGCATCCTGCCATCAGACACTGACATCAGACATCGTGGAGCATGTTTATTATGACATTTTTTTCTGGTAGGAGGAAATCCGCTCTTGAATAATCCCCAAGGTGCTGGGGGGCTAGGAGTGGCCCTGCCATGCCCAACCTGTTCTTGGCCTCCTGACACCCAGTAATCTTGGGGACACCTTCCCTCCGGGGATGGCAGGACTGCCAGGGCAAGGGGTGGGGTGGGGTGGGGAGTATCCACACCCTGCTTTCTCCAGCTCCCTTACCTGGTGCCGGGCGGGAAGGCTGCCGCCTCGCCTGTGCCACGTGACCTGGGCATGGGCCTGCCCAGGCACCACACATTTCAGATCCAGGGTCTGCCCTTCGGCCACATGGGAGGACGAGGTCTCAATTCGGATGGGTGGGGCTCTGCCTGGGGCTGGGGCACAGGTAGAGGTCAGTGAGCTGGAACCCCCACCCCTACGCCCTCAGCTCCTGTCCCAGGTGCCCAGATGTTCAGACCAGAGACCATGGGGAGGTGGCTCTGATTCTCCCTTCTCCCCTCCCCATTCTCGTGAGGCTGGGAGCAGCTAGGCTAGTCTGGGGGGCTAGAGGTGCCTCATTTTCCCAGCCTTGCCCCAGACACTGGTCCCACCATCTCCTCCTGTGCTCTCAGCACCACTGGCAGCCAGAGCTCAGGCCAGGCACCTCCATACAGATTGCTGATGTTTCCTAAATTCGAGTGGTGTGTGGCTAAGAACTCAGACTCTAGGGCCAGACTGCCTGGGCTCAAAACCCAGCTCTGCCATTTATTAGTTTTGTGACCTTTGGAAAGGTACTTCACCTCTCTGTGTCTCAGTTTCCCCATCTGTAAAATGGAGAGAACAATCATACCTACCTCTAAGCATTATTGTAAGGATGAAATGAGTTAATATGTGTAAATATAACACATATTTACATGTTTATTACTTGTGCTATATCATGTTTATTACTCAGCAACTCATGTACTTTTTTTTTTTAATGTTTTTATTGATTTTTTAGAGAGGCAGTAAGGGAGAGAGAGAAACATCAATCGGCTGCCTCCTGCACGCCCCCTACTGGGGATCGAGCCTGCAACCCGGGCATGTGCCCTGACCAGGAATCAAACTGGGACCTCTGAGTCCATGGGACGTCGCTCAATCCACTGAGCCACACCGGCCGGGCGCAACTCATGTACTATTATCATGATGTCTGCCATAGCCATGTGCTTCCTGTGCTGTTAATTACTTTACATTTTCCTATCGGTTGATTCACTTTAAAAACCCTTTAATACTTAGCCCCATTGTAGGCAATAATTTCCATGAAATCATTACAGGTTTGATGTGTTTCTGTTTCTTCCCTAATATATAGATGTCTATCCGGGTGCCACCTAAGATCATCCTCACATGCCCCGTCAAGTTCCCCACAGGTGCACTTCCAGTCTTTAGGGAACTCAGGTAATTGTTGCAAAAGCTCAACTGTCCCCACTTTACAGATGAGGAAAGTGAAATGCAGAGAGGAGAGGACTGTAACATCTCCGAGTATGGACAGAGGAGCTGGGACCCAAGCCTACATATGCTAGACTCCAAAGTCTATGCTCTCGGGCCCTAGAACTGCACCACACTTGACCTGGCTCCTGACCTCTGCCTGCTGGTCCTCTCCCTCCCTCCCTTCTCTAGCCTCCTAGCACCACCGCAGAGACCCTCACCGGAAACAGGAACAGCGCTAGAGCCAGAGGCCTCAATGGTGACCAGGACCGAGGCCTCCAGGGAGCCAGAGCTGCTCACCACTCGGCACACGTACTCCCCCGAGTCAGCCGGGGACACCTGGTACAGCCGCAGCCGCGAGCCGTGAGCCTGAGCAGGGACAGGACAGGGAGGCAGAAGAACAGACATGGCAACTGGAATCCTTGAAGAACTGGGGCCAGGGAGGCACAAGGTCTGCCAGGCCTCCTTCCTGGGCAGAGCTTAGGGAGCAACCCCTATCCAGGGCCAACACAGCCAGCAGCCCTCCCACTATTTCCTGCCCCCAATCTCCCATACCTGGTGGTGAGCTGGGAGGCTGCCCCCACGCTTGTGCCAAGTGACCTGGGCGTGGGCCTGTCCAGGGACCACACAGTTCAGATCCAGGGTCTGCCCTTCGGCCACATGTGAAGATGACGACTCAATTCTGATGGGCATGGCACCATTAGGGACTGTGGGCACAGAAACATCAAGTCAGGCTTTGGCCATAGTCTGATCCGGAAACAGCTGGGTCAGTGGACACCTCAGCCACAGAAGCCCCTACCCCCCAAGGTAATAATAGTTAACAGTTATTAAGCTCTTACAGTGTGCTGGGCACTGTTCTAAGCACCTTATGTGTGTTAAGTCATTTAGTCCTCACAAAATTCATAAAATATTTTCGATGACAGAAATGTTCCGTCATCTGCACTGTCCAATACAGTGGCTACTAGCTACATACGTGTGGCCACTGAGCACTCAGAATGTGAGGATATGAATTTGAAATTTTATTTTATTTTTTCTTTATTGATTTTAGAGGGAGAGGAAGAGGGAGAGAGAAACATTGATGAGAGAGAACATTGATTGGCCACCTCCTGCATGCCCTTGATGGGATCTGGCCCACAACCTGGGCATGTGTCCTGACTGGGAATCAAACCAGCGACCTCTTGGTGCATGGGTCGAGGCTCAACCAGTGAGCCACACTGGCCGGGCTGAATTTGAAATTTTGAATAATTTAATTGCCACACGTGGCTGGCAGCACCACATGGGACAGTCTATGAGGCTGGAATGACCAGTAACCCCATTTCACTGAGGAGGAAACGGAACTGAAGCTGGGGGAAGAGAGTAACACACTCAAGTCCCTTAGTGGTACAGGCAGGACTGAAACCCAGGCACCTCTCTGCAGGGCCCTTCCTCCCCAGGGAGCACTGTTACCTGTGTCTCCTGGTCCCTTCCAGGGCCTTCATCAGACTCACCGGAGGGGTTGCCAGCATTGGGGGAGACTGAGACCATGATGGACGCCTCTCGGGCATCGATGTTGTTGTTTGCCCGGCACACATACTCGCCCGAGTCGGCCACGGACATCTGGTGCAGCCGCAGGTGAGAGCCGTGGGCCTGGGAGGTGGATGGGAAGGAGGGAGAGAGGGAGTCGAGGGGCCAAGGGGTCCCGGGCTGTGTTAGGCCTCCCTCATCAGACATGCTGAGGCTACCCTCTGTCTACCCAGGGCAGGAGGGAGGACTGCCCCAGGATTGCCAGCCAATGCTGCGGGTTCTCTGTCCTTGCACCTAACCCAGGAGGTGAGGGTTCCACCCCCATGCCACCTTCCACTCTGTACCTGGTGTCGGGCAGGAAGGCTGCCCCCACGCTTGTACCAGGTGATAATGGCCTGGGGCTGCCCAGCGACCACGCAGTTCAGATCCAAGGTCTGCCCTTCGACCACTGTGGGGGATGAGGACTCGATCCTAATTGGTGGGGAGACGCTAGGCACTGGGGACAGAGAGGTCAGATGTAGCTAGTCAGCCAACAGTGACGGCACCAGGAACTCCCTCTGCACCCACGTCCTGGACCCCGTGTCTTGTGGGCTCTCACCATGGGACGAGCTGCTGCCCTGGATAGTGACGATCAGCGAAGTCTCCTGGGAGCTGGCACCATTACTGACATGACACACGTATTCTCCTGAGTCCGCTGGCGTCACCTGGGGGATCCGTAGCCGGGAGCCCACGATCTGAAGGGGAGCAAGTGTCAGTGGGTGAGGGCAGCATCTCCATGTCTTGAGCACCACTGCTGCCAGCCCTGGACTCTGGGAGCGTCCCTGCCTTGCCTGGGCCGGCCCTCACCCCAGCCTCCTCCAGAACTCCCTCAGCGGCCTTCCTGAGGCTCTGGGCTGGGTGCACAGTGCCTCTAGCCTTCACACTGTTCTACCGAGGTGCATCCTGGTGACTCCGCAGTGCCCTGCTGTGGCTCCTGTTACACTGCTGTCAGATGGCACGTCTGCCTCACCCTCTAGCCTGTGAGCTCCCTGAGGGCGCACCCACCACTCCACTTGGAATCCTTAGTGCCAGGTGCAGGACTGGCCTGGAGCAAGTTCTCAGGGAAATGGAGTGAGTGAGTGACTCGTAGAAGGTTCTGTTAAAATACAGGACTCAACTGAGGTCAGAGGGACTTATCTCCATACCCTCAACGCTGGTCCAGGGCCCACACAGCAAGAACATTCAGTGTTTGTTGAATGACTAAATGAGCACAGAGGAGGTGCTGAGAGCCCTCCCTGTTCCCATCAGGATTGGAACACTCAGCTTGTGCCCTCTCTGCCCACTGGCTGAGTACCTTGTGCCGGCTGGGTAGGCTGCCTCCACGCTTATACCAGGTGATGGTGTGGGGGGCTTGGCTGGCCACCAGACAGTTGAGGTCCAGGGTATGTCCATTGGCCAGGGAGGCCGACGAGGACTCAATGCGGACAGGGTACACCACACTCTGGGCTGGGAGGGCGAGATAGGAGGCAGGGTGTGGGAGCTCCTGAGGGTTGAGAGGCCCTAACAGACACACACCACTTTTTGTGACCTCTGAGACACTCACAGTGGGAGGGACCAAGGCGCTGCTGGATGGTGACGAGGACTGAGGCTTCCTGGGTGCCCGAGCCGCTGGCCACACGGCACACATACTCCCCAGAGTCGGCTGGAGTCACCTGGGGCAGCCGTAGCCTCGAGCCATGCACCTGGGAGGGCAGGAGGGAGGCAGCTCAGAGCGGAGCACTGGGGCTCACAGCCAGGCTCCTGCTCCCTTCCCTGGCCCCTCCCAGCCTGGCTCCCTGCTGGAGCTTGAGGGAAGGTCTTCCAGGGATAACTGCCTTTTGTGACCTTTCAGTTCCCCATCCCAGTGTGGGGACTGGGTCCGGCAGGAAGAGGTGGGGAACCGGCATTTGCCGATGTGCCACAGGGCAGGCGAAGTAGGCAGTGTGAGCCCATGTGGCAGACGACGACAATGAGCGTCGGGAAGTCAAATGACCGGCCTAAAGTTACACAGCAGGCCAGGGCAGAGAGCAGCATCTGAACTCGACTATGCCTGACTTTAAAGCCTATGGTCCTTATTCTGTAGTCACGAGGGTCCTTCAGGCCCCTATTAGCTCCCCGCCTCCTACCTGGTGCCGGGCAGGGAGGCTGCCCCCACGCTTGTGCCATGTGACCTGGGCATGGGCCTGCCCAGAAACCAGGCAGTTCAGATCCAGGGTCTGCCCTTCTGCCACATGTGAGGAGGAGGACTCAATCCGGATTGGGAGGGTAACCCCGAGCGCTGGAATGGGAGGAGGAAGGGTGGGTGAGTGAAGGTAGGGGCTTTTGCTCTCGCGAGATCCTGCCATTGCTAAAGTAGAAGCCTCCTCTGGCTGGACCCCTAGCCCTCCCCTCCCCCCAGTACCACTCACCAGGCACAGAGCCTACAGGCTCAATGGAGACCAGGACAGAGGCCTCCAGGGGCACAGAACCGCCCACCACGCGGCACACATACTCGCCCGAGTCAACTGGGGACACCTGGTACAGTCTCAGCAGTGAGCCATGGGTCTGGCAAGAATGGAGGTGAGGTCAGAGGGGGCCTCAGGAGACCCCTGCACCTATAACATGCCACTCTTTCTGACCCCTAAGGCCTGGCCATCAGCTCTGTCCTGCTTAGGGGTGGGGAAGAGGGGGTCTCATCCCAGGAGTGCTGGGAACTGGCCAAGCACTAATACGCAGTCCATCCATTCTGAGACACATTTGCTGATGTCTCTGAATTCCTGATGCCTCTTACAGTGTATAATCTTACAATTAAATGGCAGTTTCTTTTTCTTAGAGGCACATAAAATAATGGTGCATCTCTCAATCAATGGCATCCTACGTTCTATAAAATACAGTAATAACAATAGCTAACAGTAATAACATAGCTCATTGCACTTTCTATGAGCCAGAACTCTGAGCACTTTGCATGTATATCAATTCACTTCATCCTTAGAACAACTGTGTAAGGTAGGTGCTGTGATTACCACTTAACAGGCACTGAAACTACCGCAGAGAGGTTAAATAACGTGCCCAAGGTCACAAGTAGTAAGTGGTGGAAGCAGCATTCACACGAGGATTGCCGGTCTAAGAGTCTGGGTGCTAACCATGCACTGTACACCTGTGTGATGGGTCCCAGGCTTCCCCTGTCTGAACTCATCACCCAGGGGCCTCCCTCCTGTGTCCTTGGCCCATCCATCCTCTAGTCCTGTACCTGGTGCCGGGCAGGGAGGCTGCCCCCGCGCTTATGCCACATGACCTGGGCATGGGCCTGCCCAGGCACCACACAGTTCAGATCCAGGGTCTGCCCTTCAGCCACGTGAGAGGAGGAGGACTCGATACGAATGGGCTGGGTGCCAACAGGAGCTGTGGGAGATGGTCAGTGGGTCACTCCAGTTCTCTGCAGCTGCCCCGACTATCCCCTTTCCGTCCCAGCCCAGCCTGGTGGCCCTACTCACGGTAGGCAAAGTTGGCCCCCTGGGTGCCGGTGACTGTAACTGTGATGGAGGCCTCCACACCATTGCTGGCCCGGCAGACGTACTCGCCTGCGTCAGCTGGTGACGCCTGGAAGATGTAGAGGCGGGAGCCGCGGACCTGGGCAGCACGGGCAGGGGTGTGAGGAGGGCTTCCCAGAGCCCGGCAGGTGCCTCCCCCTTTGCCAGCAACTCTGAGTTGGGAACTGCCAGCCCCTCAGCTCGGAGGCCAGGATCCCCGCAAACCACTGTCCACAGCTCGGCCTGGCTGACCCCCTTCCACCTTTTTGCTACTGTGTACCTGGTGCCGGGCAGGGAGGCTGCCACCACGCTTGTACCATGTGACCTGGGCATGGGCCTGCCCTGCCACCACACAGCTCAGATCCAGGGTTTGCCCCTCGGCCACCGTGGAGGATGAGGACTCGATCCTGACAGGAGGGACGGGTCCTGGGGCTGTGGGGACAGGGGTGAGGGTAGTAGATGCTACCAGGAGAGAAAGAAGAGCCGCCGCCCCGGAGCCAGCTCAGCCTTGTCTTCTGAGGCCGGGCCCACATGTTTGGGGGGCTGGGGCCTGGGCTTGATGTCCTCAGCTCGGTAACCTGAGGGAAGGGCCGGGGCAGGGGCGAAGCCTTGCAGAGCGGAGTGAGGAAGTGAAAGAGATAAAAGGAGCCGAGGCTGGAGGAGGACGCAGAGGCAGCGCAGGGACATGAGGAGTGACAGGCCGGAGAAGAGTGGTGGGAAGACGGTGGAAAGCTCAGAGAAGTGGAGTCTGTCTGCGCCGGCTGCAGCCAGCTCCAAGGTGAGCCTCTGCCCTGAGTCACGATGGGAGTCCCGAGGACCTCAGCACCTCGGAGGGCTCTCAGCCTCCTCCCGCTTTCCCTGCCACGGGCAGTCACTCACCAGGCATGGAGCCAGCACTGGAGTCGGAGGCCTCAATGGTGACCAGGACGGAGGTCTCCAAGGGCCCAGAGCCAAGGACTACTCGGCACACGTACTCGCCCGAGTCAGCTGGGGACACCTGGTACAGCCGCAGCAGTGAGCCGTGGGTCTGAAAGCAAACAGGGAGGGTTGGGAGGGGCCAGGGCAGCCCAGTCTAATCCCTCCAGCAGGCTGGCCCTGGGGACTGCCGTACCTGGTGCCGGGCGGGGAGGCTGCCCCCACGCCTGTGCCATGTGACCTGGGCATGGGCCTGCCCGGGCACTACGCAGTTCAGATCCAGTGTCTGCCCTTCAGCCACATGGGAGGAGGAAGACTCGATGCGGATGGGCTGGCCATTGCCCCGAGTTGGGGCTCCTCCAGGAGCTGGGGCACAGGGAGGCTGGTCAGATGGGAGGCCTTTCCGGGGCCGGGACCATGTTCTTCTGGCTCAGCATGGCCAGCCAGACCCCTTTCCCTCCCCAACCTCCAACTCAGAGTTCAAGGTCCATTTGCCCACACCTCGACCCTGAGGAGCTGCTCTGGCCTGCAGGGACCCAGAGTTCTTTGTGCCCCAGCTAGGCCCAAAGATGCAGACAGTAATGCCACAACTCCCTTCTACAGTGTTTGCCGTTTTCCTGCCATAGGGTGGTGTTATTGTCCTAATTTCACAGAGGAGAAAACTGAGCCCCAAAGGAAAAATAACCAGTTCTGGGCTGATAAGGGACAGAGCCAGGATTTGAACCCAGGTCAGCCTGATTCCCAACTCAGTGTTCAACCCTGATTCTGCTGCTTCCTGATGAATTCTGAAAACAGTACCCTCTCATCATGGGCCCCAGGTAAGCTGGATCAACCTTATCCCCACCCCCAGTCCTCTCATCTCCCCAAGCAGGAGTGGAGGGTCAAAGCCTGCCTAGTGGCTCCTCTTGCTCTGAAGGGACCACAGGCACCTTCCCTGGGAACAGTGAGGAGATCCCAGGGCTTGGCCTCTGCCCAGGCCCACCTGGTTCCTCACCTGAGGTGTGGCTGGAGCCTGAATGGGTGCTGTGGAGGACAGAAATGGTGATGGAGGCCTCCTTGGAGCCTGACCCATTCTCCACTCGGCACACGTATTCTCCAGAATCAGCTGAGGAAACCTGGGGGAGCCGAAGCCGGGAGCCGTGCACCTGTGCCAGGTGGGGACAAGTATGTGAGGATGGGGAGGGGCGGAGGTCACCGCTCCCTCTGCGCCTCAGTGAGTCATTCATCAGGCTCTCACTGCGGCACCGAGCTGCCCCATGCCAGAAGCTGCAGAGGGAGGAAAATAAGGGCTGGCCCCTAGGACCCCTGCCACAGGCCCAGGGACCCTCATACCTGGGCGTGGGGAGGCAGATTGCCCCCTCGCTTATACCAGGTGACCTGGGTTTGGGCCAGCCCCGCCACCACACAGTTCAGGTCCAGTGTCTGCCCTTCAGTCACAGAAGGTGATGAGGACTCGATCCGGACTGGCTGGGAGCTGGCATCTGAAGCTGGGGGCAGAGGGGGAGTGAGTAGGCCGCATGGCAGCCCTGGCTTGCCGTCCCCACTTCTTCAGCCTCCAGAGGCCCCGAACCTGGAAGGACGACCACTTGGATCCGGGCCTGTGCGGTGCCTGCGGGGCTGGTGGCCACACAGAGGTAGAAGCCAGCGTCGGCGGTCGTGATGGCTGGGATGAGCAGCGTGGCAATGTCTGTGTGCTCAGACCGGGCCTGCCACACAGGAGAAGGGTCAGCCACCTGAGCAGCCGAGGCAGCCTGGCAAGGGCTAGCCATCAAGGGTGGGCAGAGGGGAGAAAGGTAGAGGCACACACAGAGCCAACATTAGGGCCCAGTTGGGTACCAAGAAAGTTGGAGCCAGGCTGCCCTCTTAGAAGCAAAGGGAAGCTGAAGAGGTGGAGATGGGGTAGGAAGCCCTGTGGGAGGGGCAGGTGGCAAGCACTGGGACTCTGCTGAGCCCGTGGGCCTGGCCTGGATGGATCCCCTCACCTGTGGGGGGAGGCTGCCCCCTTCCTTCCTCCAGGTGATGGTGGCACTGGGCACACCTGCAGCCCGGCAGTACAGCCTGACAGTGCGGCCTTCATGCACTTGGGTCCTCTCTGGACTCACCTGGACCCTGGGCCCACTGCCCCCTGCAGACAGAGCCCTGTGAGAATACCTCTCTGGCTGCCCATGTGCTCCCAGCGCCACCCGCAGCCCTGTCCTCTCACCGTGCACATGGAGCATGGCCCTGGCCACATGCTGCCCGGCGCTGCTGTGGGCACGGCACAGGTACTGGGCTTGGTCCGAGGGCTCGACAGCCGGCAGGCGCAGAATCCCGCCGTGGATTTGTGCCTTCTGAGGAAGCTGGCCACCAGGGCCCCCTGACGTGGAGAAATGGGGTCAGCACCTGCTGGGACGGGCATTGCTGCCCTCCTCTCCCCAAACTAAAGTCCTGCCCCTAGCCTCCCACACCCAGGAGAGCCAGGCCCTGAATGTCATTCCTGCACGGCCTCACCTGTCCACTCAAGGGTGGGCGTGGGGTGCCCTGTGGCGCTGCAGCGGAACTCGGCCAGCTGCCCGGGCTGCACTGTGAGCTGTGGTGGGTGGATAGAGACCACGGGGGCGGATGGGGTGCCTGAGGCTGACGGGAGGAGAAAGAACATGTGGTTGCGGGGGGAGTGCCTTCTGACCCATGGCGACAGCCTCCAGCCTGCTCTCTTCGCTTCCACTCCAGCCCCTCATGGCCATTTGTCCATGGAGCAGTCAGAGGGAGCTTTTGAAATGTCACCGGGATCTTGTTACTTCCCCATTCAAGGCCTATCTTATTGCTTTTAGAATAAAATCCCAACTCCCTGCTGTGATCCTAAGTACTACATGCACTCACCTCTGCCTAGTCTTCAAATGTATCATCCCCTCCCTTCCACAGCTCCAGCCATACTGGCCTTGCCGTTCCTCAAACACATCAACACTGCTTCAGGGCCTTTGCACGTGCTGCTTCCTCTGCCAAGAACACCCTCTGCCAGCTCTTTAAGGGGCTGAACACCTTCCCTTCCTTCAGGTCTCAGCTCAGATGTCACCTCCTCAGAGACCCTTCCTGACCACCCCATGCTGCTCACCCCTCTCCCACCTTATTTCTCACTTTTCCATCACCATTTATTGCTATCCCAGCATGCATCACTATATGTAACCATGCTTTATATTCATTTGTTCCCATGTTTATCTACTAGAACATGTATGTAGTGCAAGAGGGCAGAGCTCCTGTTTGACCTTCTTTGTCCTGTTTCTTCAGGGTCTAGGCCAGGACCTAGCATACCGGGATGCTCAGAAACTCAGGTGAACACCAGCCCTGGTGGACATGGGGAAGGCTGGGGTGGGTCAGGCATGAACATGAGCAGTGTACCTTGCACGTGTAGCGTGGCTGTGCCCTGGTCCATGGCGAACATGTTGGAGCCAGTGCACACATAGGTGCCCGCGTCACTTGGCTGGACATTGCGAATGGTCAGGATGCCGTTGAAATCCATGGCTCGGGCTGGCAGTTTCCCATTGTGCAGGCGGGTCCACACCAGGGTGTACGCTGGAGACTACAGGGGGGCGAGCAGATGGCATGGAGGTTAGGGGTGGCACTCGGAGACCCCAGAAGACAGTCTACTAGGTGACCGCTCCATGCCTTGCCGACCTTGCTCTTGGCCGTGCAGATGAAGGTGACATCGGCTCCGGGGCGCACACTCTGGCTCCGCTGCTCCTCCACCGTCACTGTGATGGGCTTACTTGGAGCCTCTGCAGGGACAGGGCCCAATGAGGGATGTGCTGACCAGGCCCGTGCTGTGGCCAGTCTCTCTCCATCACCTTGTCTGGGTGTCACTTGCTTCCCAGACTAGCTGACATTCCATTCCACTCCCTGGCACTTCCCCCCTTCATCCATCCAAACCCCATTATCCGTCTTTTTTCTGCTGGGACTGAGCAGCCAGCGGATGTGATGGGAGAACATCACACCGTGAGCCCACTTGGCTCCGATGCATGACCACAGACCACAAATGAGCTCTGAACACTTCACACTTCACTCCAACTGGGTTTCCCTGTCTGGCTCAAGTTTCCAGCCTCCCCAAAACCATTTCACACCTCCTCCCATCCTCTCCACCCTCCCTAATTCCCCTTCCACTTTCATAGCTAATGGCTTCCATGCACACTTGCTGAGAACATTGAAACTACTAGATAGGAATTTTCCCATCTTCCCAAATCTACCCACCTCTCTCCTTCCTGGTCCCTGAAAAATGAGACGTCCCCACCTACACCCCTCACTTTCTGAGTGCTGGAGCCCCTCCTAAGGACTTCCTTCCTCTGCTGTGCCTGCTCTTGCTACATCAGTCTCTCCTCTCCCTCCCCACTGGCTCATTCCTTCCCACAGACAAATGTTTTCTAGAACTTCCCATCTCTGAAAAGGCCCCCATGACCCCATAGTACTGCTCCATTTCTTGGTCTCCCTTCAGAGCCAAGACTCGTGAAAGAGTTGTCTACACTTGCTGCTTTCCCATCCATTCTCTGCCTCACTCTAATCTGGTTTCTACCCTTTCTCTCCACTGAAAATAGCCCTTTTCAAAGCAAGACCTCCAAGGGTTATTTCTCGGCCACAGGGCATATGGTGAGGCCGGGCACCCTCTCCTGGAAACCTTCTCCCCTCGAAGCTTCCAACACGCACCTCCCTGTCTCCTGCTGGCTCACTGACCCCACCTGCTCAGTCTCTTGCTGTAAAAGACTCTTCAACGTGACATGTTGAAGTTGGAGCTCCATGTGGCTCTGTCCTGGCCCTGTCCTCGAGCCATCCTCTCCCTGGGTAATTTTACCCTGCCCCATGGCTTTTTAAAATTTATTTTACTTTAACTTAATTTTTAAAATCCTAACCCAAGGATATTTTTCCATTTGCCTTCAGACAGAGTGGGAGGGAAGGAGGGAGGAAAAGAAAGAGAGAGAGAGAAAGAAACATCAATGTGAGAGAGACACATCAATTGGCTGCCTCCCGCACGACCCTGACTGGGGCCCAAACCACAACTGAGGACCGGAATTGAACCTGCGACTCTGGTCCACGGGCCAACGCTCTAACCACTGAGCCAAACTGGCCAGGTCTGCCCCATGGCTTTATTTATTGTTTTTATTAAAAAAAAAAATTTTTTTTTCTTTATTGATTTTTTTTCTTAGAGGGAGAGGAAGGGAAAAGGAAAGAGAGATGGAAACTTCGATGAGAGAGAACATTGATTGGCCACCTCCTGCATGCCCCACAATGGAAACAGGGCCCACAACCTGGGCATGTGCCCTGACCAGGAATTGAACCGACGACCTCTTGGTGCATGGGTCAACGCTCAACCGCTGAGCCACATTGGCCGGGCAAACCCCATGGCTTTAAACACCACCTATGCCAATAGCCCCAAAATTAAATTCTCTGGCTAGGGCCTCCTTCCTGAGTTGCACACTCACATGTCCAATGTGTGCCTGATGTACCTAGATTCCCCCCCAACATCTCAAACTTGGGATTCCCTCTAACCTGTCTATAGCAGGTGCTGCTGTTGCCCTGCCCAGTCCCCTCGCCCTGTCCCTTCAGTGCCACCCAGCCTGACTCCTGCCAGCTGCTGCATTTCTTTGCACAAGGGCTTTCTCAGGTCACCAGAGACCACTGTGAATGCCCATGAGGTGGGGCAGAATGCGGGGGAATTGATGCTCCCAACTGATGACTGACAGGAGCTGGTTTGTACATACCCCAGCTCCCTGATCTTGGGGTAGGGTGACTTCAAGGTGCAGGTTTTACTCTGGAGTTTCCCAGAGTTCCCTTGGCTGCATTAAACAACTGCTCACGGTGGTAACTTGCTCAATAGCACACCTTTACGAGATGCCTTCTCTTCCCTGTCTTACTTCACTCCCGAATAAATTACTTACACACAAATCCTTGTCTCAGACTCTGCTTTTGGGGAGCCCAAATGAAGACATCCTCCTACTGAGCCTCTCTCATCTTAGTAAATGGCACCCCAGTTTCCCAGCTGCTCGAAACCAGATGCTGGGCATTATCCTAGACGTTTCTCTCTCCCCGTGACCACAAACAAGTCCTGCCACCTCTGCTCTAAGACCAGTCTTGACTCCGTCACCTCTCTCCATCTCCCTGGCCAGTGGCCTCAGCCAGGCCACCACCATCTCCTCTGGCAGTGAATGCACCAGCTGCCTGGGGCTGCAGCATGCAGCCCGGCCCAAGGCAGGCAGTCTCGGAGGCGAGGGAAGCAGGGACTCACCAGTGACCAGCAGTTCTGCCCAGCTGGTGTTGGCATGATGGAGATTACGACAGGTACAAATGTAGATTCCAGCATCCGAGGGCTGGACGCTGGGGAAGTGGAGCTCAGAGCCTGGTGGAGAGCAGATGGGAGCTCGTCAGTGCAGATGCACCCCTGCTCCCACCACCCAACCCTGTGTAAGGACAGGACCCCAGTAGGACAGGGACAAGCCTGTGCCTCCCCTCCCACTGGGTGGCTCATGGGGTTGGGGCCATGGGTACCTTGATGTCGCTGCTGGGTGCTACTAGGCAAGGGCCGCCCATCCTCACGAGACCAGTAGAAGTAGTGGGGTGGGCTTCCACTGACCTGGCACCGCAGGGAGTGGGGGCCACCTTGGGGTACTATGCTCCGAGTTGGTTGCACCTGGACCACCAGCGGGGCTTGGTCTGCTGGTGGGGGACAGGAGAACAGAAGAGTCCATTCAGGTAGGAGGCCCCTAGCATGTGGCACTATCTCAGTATCTCTACCCTTTCAAAGAATGGCCTGCCCCACTCCCGGCCCTGTCCCCTAGACCTAGTACCTCTCGAACTCCCTAGCCTCCCTGACTTGCCCATCATTCCGACCTGTGGCCATGGTCCCACTTACCCTGTGGCAGGCATCGGCCCCCCCGCACATTGGGGTTCCCCACGTAACCTGGGGCGCACCTGTAGGGGAGGAACAAGGACCAGCTCTGTCAGCTCCCAGGACACCCAGTGCCTCATGGTGGACTTGGGGAGCCAGAAGTCCAGCAGGCTGCCCAGTGTAGGGTGGGAAAGCTCAGTGCTCTGGAAATATTTCAGACACCAAAGAGTCCCCAACACAGGGCCTTGGTGAGCTGAGAAAGGGGAGTGCAAAGGAATATCAGCGGGTTGGGTATGGGGCTGGTAAAGCCTTTATTCTCCAGGAAAACTTCATTCAGCTAACGTTTATTAAGTAACTAGTATGCTAGGTTATGGAAACACAACAGTGACCAGAAAGTCCCTGCTCTTTATTTATTTATTTTATTCCTCACCCAAGGATATTTTTCCATTTATCATCAGATAGAGTGGGAGGGAGGGAGAGAGAGACAGAGAGAAACATCCAATGTGATAGAGCCACATCGACTGGTTGCCTCCTGAACAACCCGACCAGGGCTGGGGACGAACTGCAACTGAGGTACACGCCCTTGACCAGAATCGAACCCGCGACTCATTGGTCCACGGGCCAACGCTTTACCAGTTAAGCCAAACCGGTCAGGGCCCTGCTCTTTATTTAAAAAAAATTTTTTTAAATCCTCACCCAAGGATATTTTCATTGTTTTTTTTTCAGATAGAATGGGAGCGAGGGAGAAAGAAGGAGAGAGAAACATCGACGTGAGAAAGACACACTGATTGGTTGCCTCCCGCACAACCCTGACCAGAGCCGGGGATTGAACCCCCAGCCAAGGTACATATATGCCCTTGAGCAGGAACTGAACCTGTGACTCTTTGGTCCGTGGGCCAATGCTCTCACAGGGGTGGGGAACGTCCAGCCTGCAGGCCATATAAGGCCCTCAAAATCAATACCAGCTAATATCACATGCCTCACCAAATTAGCCTGACCAAATATAGTAGGCTCATTTTTAAGTTGACAATTTTTTATGGCCCAAAAATGTTATAAATATCCAAATGGCCCTTGCCAGGAAAAAGGCTCCCCACCCCTGCAACCGCTGAGCCAAACTGGCCAGGGCGGAAGTCCTGCTCTTAAGGAACTCACTTGTTGGGAAACCAACATGAAAAGGATGTAAAATGAGAGTGTGGCACATGTACTGGGGGCTGTGAGTGCACAGATCCAGCCCTGAGAATGAGGCGGCTTCTCAAAGAATGGGGCTTCTGAGCTGTTACATTCCCTGGGAGCTGGCTGTACTCTTTGGAGAACTTATCACCGTTTGTAATGATGTATTTGTATGATCGCTTTTTTTTTGCTGCCTTGTCTCCCATTACAGGTGGCAGACTCCATAGGGCTGGGACAGAATCTGTTTTGTTCGCCACTGTATCTCCAACATCTCCGCACACTACATGGCACACAGTAGATGCTCAATAAAAATGTGCTGAATGAATGAATAAAGCTGAGCCTTGAAGGCTAAACAGGGGTTAGCCAGGAGGGGGAAGTTTGAGGGTAAAGAATGTTCCATGTAAAGGAAATAGCTCATGCAAAGACCTGAACATCAAGTAATCAAGAAGTTAAGCCCAATTAGAGCGGACATAGGTGTTGGAAGTGGGATGAGACTGAAGAATGAAAGGCTACCTAAGGAGCCTGGGCTTGTCCCAAGGGAATCAAGGGTGGGGAATACGATCCTGGTGGAGAGCTTTCTGAGCAACACCATCTAGGGCTCTCATCTAGTTCACCACATACCCCCTTCCTTCATCCTTCCCATTTACAAACTTACTGCTCACAGTACTGGCCAGTGTAGCCATGTTCACAGGCCGTACAGCGGTACCCACCAGCTGCCAGGCTCTCACAGGTGCGGGAGAACCTGGGACAGAGGAGACAGAGGTCAGGCCATGGGACGCCCACACCCTCCTCCTGCTCCCCTCAATGTGCCCTGAAAGCCAGTGCAGCGCCCTCCACTCCCCAGCGGGGGTTCTTCCTTGAGCCTTGAGCAAGGGCACCCACATGTTCTCCGAGTTGGTCAGTGGGCAGGCACAGGGCTGGCAGTCCTCAGGTGTTCCGGCCGTGGCATCTCCATAGTAGCCAGGTGCACACAGCTCGCAGAACTCCCCAGCGGCATTGTGCTGGCATTGCTGTGAGGTACAAGGATGTCTGTCACTCACCCTTTGGCAGAATTTACCAAAAGCCTTACAATGTGGGAATCCTTTGATCTGGAAATTCCATGTTTGTGAACTTATCTTAAAGCATGTTCAGCTCAGTGGTGTTTATAAGAGCAAAATGCTGGAAATAAACCTAAACATCCACAAATAGGGAACTGGATAAATTAAAAACAACACCCACCCAAGTACCTATCAAAAAGGATGATGCTGACTGCATTCTCACATTTTCTACCTAAACACCTGTCGTATCATAGGATAGTAAAGGTATACACCTGGGTATATGGTGGAAGAGTTTGAAAAGTAGATGCTTTATTATAAAAACGTGTGGGTATTATACTCTTCTCCGAAGAGATCCATGTGTGTTTTATAAATATAGCATGTTCCTTGCTCTGTCAACCGCTCATCCCTGACCACATACCCCAGAGGGCTATACACACCCCACTCTGAAAAGTTCAGGTACACAAAAGTACATGGAAAGATGTCCATGAACTTGGAAGTGAAAGAAATTGATCACTAAACAAAAGGTCTATTAGTATGTGTAAATGTTTGCCCAGAAAAAGAGCTCCACACTAATGCCGACAGTGATCACCTCCAGGTGGTAGGATTACAGGGGATTTTTACTTTCTTCTTGGGTTACCTCTGTAGTCTGACTCTTCTACAAGGAACATGTGTCACTTGGGTGATAAAAAATCATAGGAACCAGAGTTTTCTTTGTAAAGATGGATGTTATCCCATAGTTGTGGCCACCCCATTATGCCTGTAGCCCCTCGGTAACCAGACCTGCTGGTCTAGGCGCTTTGTTCTACAGGTCGTGCCTCATGACCTTGCCCCTCGAGCTAGGCCCACATTAGCAAGCCCACCCCCTCCCTATCCCATAGCCAGCCCTGGTACCCCCTCAGGCCCAGCCAAGCTGACTCTGTCCTGGCCCCATTTGCATCTTACCGTACAGGCCCCGGTCTCTGGGTGGCACAGGTCCGAGTGGCCATTGCATTCACACGGCTCACAGTGACCGAGATAGAGCCCACTCCCAGTGCGTGTGTAGCCCAGGGCACAGTCCTGATCAGGGAGAGAGGAAGGGTTGGTCTCCATCTCCAGTGTGGTCCCATCCAGAGCCAGGAGATCCAGAACCCTACACCCTCCATTTCTTCCTACCATCTAGACTCCCTTTGGCTCTTGGAGGGAAAATCCCAGGCCCAGCCCTCCACCCTGCATGCTCTCTCAGCAGCCCTCCTCCACATCTCCATCTTCACTTGAACACTCCAAAGCTGGGCTACTGTCCAACTCCATCCTGGCATCGCCAGCCATTCAAGTGTACTGAAATAATAGTTCATCCTGAATGGAGAACTCATCTGCATCCCCAGGACTTTGTTCCTGAAAACTCTTCTGTCAGGGTCTTTATTGAAAAACTTAACCCCTAGATGGAAAAAGAGGGTTCAGGGGACCTAGATTTGAAATGAGCCCTTGAAGAGCTTTACAACGATTTGCACATTCACTGAGTAGAGTGAGAGGGTGCACACACAGCCCAGATGTTCTTGCCCCTTCTGAATGAGTGATCGTGGGTTCTGGAAACAACACATTTCTATTCGCCACCCCTTCTTTGAAATCTCTCCAGGCCCCCTCCACCTGACCATTTCAAGGGCATGTTTATAAATCTGTTTTGCTTCACTACAGAAAATGTGCACCAAGGATTCTGCTTTCCCCAGGGGTTCTCCTTCAAAATGTGTTAAATTTGATCATATCAAGGGGCCTGCAGTTCGTATATTTGGATCTGAAAGTTCTTGTGGCCACAGCAAAAGTGCACAGATGTACAACTGTGGAGACGTGGACTTCCCGCGGTGGGGTTCCCGAGTGGGGGGCTGTTCCCACGTGGACCTCCCAGTCGCCCATCTGACATTGCAGCCCTGCCACTTCTCCTGTGATTCCCCTTCCCCGGCTCCACATTCACTCATCAGATGCCAGCTGGTTGCCTGCTGGGCCTGAGGACTGGGTGGTCAGCAGTCAGTGCAGGCCCCGCCCTGCTGGAGTTCAGCCTCCAGCCAAGCCTGCAAGTGCTCTCGGATTCTCTCCAATTGCAGCCCTCGGGGTTGCACCCCTACTGCCCTTCCCTCCCAGCAGGACTCCCTGTCTTTCCCCTGCCCCATCCATCTCATTCGCTACCGGCAGAGGAATTTTCCTGGGGCCCAGCTCCCATTGATAGCCTTGTTCCAGGCCTAAGTTCCCCCAGCCCCACCCCGGCTTTCCAGAGGTGATCCTTCCGCATCGCAGGCTATTTCCCGGCACATTCCTCCATCTCAGCTGCTTATTCTGCCTTCTCGCCTGGAATCCTATCCCGCTCCACGCTGTTCCTTCCTCTGAGACACTTCCATGCTTTGCTTTGGGCTAGAGCACTGTGAGTCTGGGCATGGCCTCGCTGACTGGTGGGTACCCTGAGAGCACATGCTGGGTCTTAACCTCCAGAGAGGGTAGCTGTGTGCCCTCGGTAAGTCATTTGCCCTTCAGTGCCTCTATTTTAAAAAAACCTGTTAAAAGGGGGTAATTACACACTTCTCAGGGCTGTTGGGAAGAATACATGAGATATTGCAGAGTATGTTAAAGTTATGACTCATCACAGGCCGTAGAAATGCCAGCTGACCAGCTTGCTGATCCAGCTGCACCAGGGCAGGTGTCTGGGCGGCCACACTCACCTGGCAGGACAAGCCGACATAGCCTGGGGGGCAGCGGCATTCCTCCACCTCCAGGGCTGGGGGGCCCTGTGAGGGCCCTGGCTGGGCGACCTCCAGGCTGACCTCGCTGATGCTGGCCGCCAGTGGCACCGAGGAGAATGTGGCCCGGACCAGGAGCTCGTCCAGGTCAGCCAGTGCCATCAGGAGGTGCTCGCGTGTGGATGGCTGCCCGTCAGGCCGGCGCCAGAATTCCTGGGTGGGGGACACACATGTGGGTGAGGGGTGTTGGGCTCTGTGTGCTACTTCTGCAGCCCCCCAGCCCCCAATTCCTGTCTTCCAGGCACTGGCGGAGGGAGGACTGAGGTGAGGATGGGGGAGTGAGAAGCAGAGCGGCTGACGTCAAAGCCAGGCTCCAAAGCAAGGGTGGGGGTTGGGGAGGGTTGGACACAGGGTGGCCGAGTGCCCCTTACCTCTCGGAAAACAATCTCATAGCGCTTCCTCTCGGAGCCCTGCAGTGCTGGCTGGGAGGCCACCAGCATGATGTTGTTGCCCTGGGGGAGACACCAGCAGGATTTGGAGGGGGAATGAGGGGCTCTTGGGAACGGAGGAATCCTCCACCAGGTTCCAGCCTCTCTGTAATACCAGCTCCCATCCCTCCAATCTCCCAGGCTCATGTGCCCAAAAGAATCTGGTACATGCCCACTGCCCACTTCTCCAAGCAGCTGGGCCTTGGCCTGGGTTGTACCCAACCAGATGCTGATGTGGGAACACAGGCCTAACCCCCCAGCCCATGCCAGGCCAGCTGAGTGTTGGACTGAAAGGACCAAAGAAACAATCAGTGCCCCCTGGCTTCCCCTTCTGCCCGCCTGGCATGGAATCCACATGCTTACCGTGATCTGGACGTCAGGGTCAGAGAGTGAGCTGCCCTGTGCCCCGGCTGTGTAGGACAGGGTGTATCGCAGCTTCCCGCCATAGGCCACCACCTGCAAAGAGGCAAGCCTTGCAGTCACAGCCTGACTCTGCCCTCCTCTGGGGCAGGACATAACCATACAAAACCTTTCAAGGCACTTTTGTACCTGGGCTGCCCCCCCACCCCCTGCCAACCAGAGGCCGGTGTGCATGTCCCGTGCTTGCCTAGGAGACAGGACATCGCTCAGTTCCGTCACAGCCTCAGAGCTGGTGGCAATGATCCTGAGCAGCCTCTTTTCTGGTTATTGGGGTTCCCCATTTCCAAGTGCCTGACAATCACAGTAAAGATGCTCCAAGTCCCTTTCCATTAGAAGGAATTGACAATGACCACCAATGGGAGGTTACAGAAGGTTCAAAGTTCTTAGTCATGGGGGTGGGGCTGAGGGTGGCCCCTCAGAGGTCTTGTCTCTTGGGCAGGTGGGTTTTGTTTGCCCAGAACCTATGTCCCTGATTTTTGCAAACTTCAGCCTTGGTTTCCTTGAAAAGAAACAATGTCCTACATGCAGGCCATGTAGTTTGAGTGGATTCGTGGGCCAGGCCTGGCCAATCTGCACATTCCACCACCCCCCTCTCCGCTCCATCGGCGGTGGACACAGGAACCTGGCACGTCTCCTCTTTTACTGGAACACAGAAACTCCCTTTACCAGTTACAATGGAAGCCAGAGAAGGACGCCAACTGAGATAAAGTCCTAATGAACCCCTGGATCGAGCCATGCCTGATACCAGATATCCTTGGACGTTGTAGTTACATGAGCCAATAGATTCTTTTCTTTGTTGCAGACAAGGGAGCTGGACTTAGGTTTTCTATGGCTCACAATGAAACAGCCCTTACGTCTGCAGCAGAGGGCTTTCACGTGGCAGCCAGGGCCTCGGCTCTGCCCCCCAGGGCCTTTCTTTCTTTCCTCTGCCACCAGGGCGGATGTTCAAACCAATACCACAGTGCATCAGGCCTAGCCCATTTGTTCATTTGTTTGTTCATTCCACTGTGAGCCTTTATTAAATGCCTATTGACTACATGCCAGGTCCTGGGTTACCCGGGCCCTGGGGATGTTCTCCACAAACTCAAAAGAAAGTAAGAAGTTCAGGGCCATAACAAGATAACCATGAAACAACTAATTTACTGTTTGTTTTGGATGCCAGCAAATGCATTACCATGTTCAGGACCAAGCTGCAGGGTAGCTAAGGGAGCAGACTCTGCAGTCTGACAGGGTTCAAGTCTAGCTTTACTGGTTGGACAGCTTTGGACAAGTCATTTAACCTGAGTCTTACTTTCCTCCCGTGGAAATGGGAGAAAAAATAATACCTGCCTGGAGGACAGTATGAGGACTAATAACACCGGCCATGTAAAATACTGCACACAGCACAGTGCCTGCGTGCACAGCCCAGTGCTGCCAAATCCCATCACATCCAGCCCCGCCCTTGGCTTCCGTAGAGCTTCCCTATGCTCATTTCCCCCAGGCCAGACTTTCTTGTCTGCTTCTCCGCATGTTATTTTATTGCAAATTATGTGTATTCTTTAGAAGACTCAATTATTCTTGGAACGAGATGGAGGTGATGTCAGTACCAACACTAACATTAATAATAGTGCTGCTGCTGGTGATAACAGGCATAATAATCAGACTAACTGAGCTCTGAGAGGCCTGGGTCTTCTGCTCAGATATAATACAGCGCACAGTAAGTACTTAATGAATGCTGCTTGAATGAATGAATGTAGTGCCACGAGCTAGTTCAGTGATCTGGATATAGGGTACAGGGAGCCTAAAGAAGGGGTGTCTACTTCCTTAGGCTCCCTTTAAGGTAAGACAACCCCTCTGCCAGGGGCCTGTGGCCGCTGAAGAACAATCGCTGAGCTGGGTTTAATCTCAGCCCTACTTTGACCTGAATGTAGGACCCAAGAAAGTTCCCTTCCCCTCTCTGGGCCTCAGTCTACCCATTTGATCATGAAAGGCTTTGACAAAGGGCCCTCTGATATTTCAGGATTCGATGACACCCCTGTAATCTCCCAACTCCTTGTTACCTTGTTCCCCAGGTAGGCTCGGGGCAGCTGCCAATAATAGAGGCTTTCAGGAAGCAGAGAGAAGCCTTCATAGGAGAGAGAGAACTAGGATAGAAGGACAGGCGGTGAGAGCTGAGGGAGCAGGTGCGGGGCCGCAAGGGCCAAGGGACAGAGCCCCCACCCCACAGCCCAGGTCCCGGTCCTGCTCTTGGACAACTTACTCCCCCTGTCTGGACCTGGACACCCCAACTGCTTTCACTGGGCGTGAGATGTCACCTCACATCTCATGTGTGTGTCTTGTGGACCCCAAGGTGACTGATGTGGCACACCAGAAAACAATGTTAAATTCAATGGTGGTCTTAACGTGTACTTAAAAACAATGATTGATTTAAAGGAAAATCTGAACTAAATAATAGTCCGGATAGTGTGCAGAAATGGCAGAATTTGTAAAACTGGTTCAGAAACAACTGACGTCTAGAAAACATGGTGGTGTGGGTCCCTTGATGGGTGCCTTGGCACATACCTGAGAGCCCATGGAAGAAGACAGAGAAGATGAGGAGGAGGAAGAGGAGGAAGAGGGCGGGCCTGCTCGAAGAGCAGCTGCAGGCTGGGGATGGGGCAAGAGCCCTGGGGGAGGAGGGTGGGGGTGGGCAGCAAAACTGGAAAGGAGCTGCCAGATCTCGGCATCCATCCTCCTCTGGGCCTCATCCACCTGGGGGACCAGGAGAGGGAGGACGGAGGAAAGGAGCAGAGAGGGACAGAAAGGATGCTGTGAGGCTTTGCCTTCCCCCAGGCTGCGCCAGGCCCAGCCAGCAGTTCTGTTCTATCCGCTCACAAGTGCTCATGCCTGACACTCTGGCCCTTGTACCCACCACCCTCTTGCTCATGAGCCTAATGGGGTTATCTCAGGACAGGCCCAGGTGACTAAGGGTCCTGGCTAGGGAGAGAAGCCCATACAGAGGGTGCCCCTGGCAAGAGAGGGGCAGACCCAGAGGCATCTATGTGAAGGAGGCGCTCCTTGGGCCTTACTCTCTGTGCATACCCATGGTGCCAGACCAAGCCATTCATGGCTCTGGAATGTTTCCCAAGGGCAACACTGGAGTGGACTGGGCATCGGGCTGGGTCTTGGCCTGGCATGGAGAAAATGGCCCAGAAAGGCCAGGGCCTTGGCTCAAGTCTCCTGCTTGGACTACGTTCTCTGGCCTCCTTCCTGGGGCCCCGGACACAGCCTGTTCAGGCCAGGCCCTGGGTTACCTGTGACAGCTGCTGTGCCCGGCCCCTGCCCTCTGGGGGTCCTGGGATCCTCCCGGTAGTCACAGCTACCCGCAACTGCTCCTCTGAGAGGGATGTGCGGTTCTGATGGGTGGAGGGCATAGGCCAGCTCAGATCTCCCAGGGCCCCAGAGCTGGAGCCCTGGGGAGGGTCCTCTCCCCATGGATATGATGGCCAGAAAGGCTCACACTGACGGGAGAAAGACGCATGCTCCCCTCTCCAGGCTGGCACACAGGCGTTAACTCCAGGCATATGCACGCAGAGGGTTGACGGAGGCTACCTGGGAGGCAGTGCTGGGATAACCTGGGGGCCAGGTACAGTCATGCAGTTTTTAGCACTGAGTTAGTTTCTCTGCCACCTCAGCCACCACTCTGGCCACAGACAGTTGGCCCAGAACCATATCACATAGCAGATGAGGCACACACCCCTCCTGACTCTAACTCCCAGCATCTCAGGGGCTGAGGCACAGCAGTGACCTGACCGTGGAGCCACCGGGCACTACCTGGGTTCATGCAGACCCATACTGCCTTGGGCACTAGGCATCTCCCCATGCGGGGCTGAGGGTATCCAAGAACACACCATGCCCACGTCACATCAGCTTCACGCCACTCAGATCACGGGCCTACCTGGTGAGCCCGGCGCATCCGCGCAAAATATGCCTCCCTCTGTGGGGCACAGGGCAATGCCAGGAGAGGGAGTCAGAGAGAGAGGTTTGGGAACTGCAGGACAGGGCAGTAGGGAGGCAGACAGGGAAGCCGGGAGAGGAGGAACCCGAGAAGGCACTAGAAGGCAGCCAGCCCTAGGAGGAGGCTGGGATACATGGCTCTGTCCAAGGAACAAGGACAGGGCAGCCTCAGGATTCTCCTCCTAAGTGTCCCTGACCTCCCTGGGGCCCTGGCTGAGGGGACGCATCTGCTTAAACACTGGCCTCAGCCAGCAGGGGCCTTCTGGACCAAGACCCCCATCCCTAGGTGCTACCAGATGACCTTGACTACTCGAGGGACACACTTGGGCAGGCTGCACTCCACAATACCACCACCGCCACCGCCACCGCCTCTCCACGAGACCATGACTCTGGAGGAGCTAAGACAGGCTCGCCTCTGACTAGTGTAGTTAAGGGGGCCTTACCTGGGTTTGAATCCCAGCATTGTCACCTTCTGGCTGTGGGAGCTCAGGCAAGTTACCTAACCTCTCTGACCTTAGTTTCCTCACTGATGAAATAGGGCAGTACTAGCTCATACAGCTGTGATTTGTGATATGTCAATGAGTGCTTGGAACAGTGCTGAGCACAGAGTAAGCGCTCAATAAATATGACTTAGAACAAGAATCACTGCGATGCCCAACACCAAGCGCAGAACCAACAGCACAGGTGACTTCTGAGGGAGCAAATGAATGAAACTGAAACTCTCATTTGTCTTGTGTTTCGAGGGCCTCGTCCCGGACCTAACTGCATGAAAGCTAATAATCATTAACAGGTGAGCACTTACTATGTGCCAGGCACGATCTCCAATCCTCCCAGCCACCTGAGCTGAGGTTTATCAAAAGGCAGCCAGTCAGTAAGTGGTAAGGTTTAGACTGAGGCCTATCTGACCCCAAAGTCTGTGCGCTTAACCACACTGTGGCTGACACCTGTCTGCCAACCCAGACTGCTGTGAGGTCAAACCGTGCCTGAATCCCCATGGGCCCCAGGGCTCAGCAGGGGCCTGGCCCAAAACTGACGACCGGGGAGGGCCTGCCAGCCTCTGCTTCATGTCACACCTTGTCTCCCTGGTACATCTCCGGCAGCTGCCAGTAGAAGGTTTCATGGCCAAGTTGGGCGAAGTTGCCAAAAGAGAGCTGGGCACCCTCAGGCACGGGTTCCACAGTGAAGCCTCCCGTCAGGTGGCTGTTCCGCTGAGGATTCACCAGGGCAAAGCCTTGGAAGTCCCCGGGGGCAAAGCGGGTGGAGATCTAGAAACAGGAGGGTGGGTGTCAGCCTGGGCACTGGCGCTGGCACCTTGGTGGGGGAGGGGCACGGGAGGGCATGGGAAGGTAACAGGGATGGCCAAGATCAGGGCTGAGACAGAAACAATGGGGGAATATTCGGTGAGGACAACTGGGGGGCTGGGGGGGTTGGGCCCAGTGCTGAGATTAAGCAATAATGGGGTCATGGGGAGGGCTTAGCATAGGAGAGAGGGTTACTGGGATCTGTGCTTACACAGGCAGTAATGGGGGCATGGGCACAGGTGTCCCCATAGACAGTGGGGATGCCACTGGGCCAGGCTTCTGACTTGCCCCAGTGATGAGTCAGGGAGAGGCAAATGGCAGGCCTCGGCTCTGGGGTGTGCACAGGCTCTTACCAGGTGGCGGGTGTAGGAGGAGCTGGCACACTGCTGGGTGATGCCCATGCAGAAGCAGGGCAGGCAGCCTTCGGGGTTGCTGGCGCTCAGGTGGAAGTGGTGGGGCCGGCAGTGGCTGCAGGTGAGGCCTTCCACCTGGGCCTGGGAGGATGGATGAAAAGGTGGGTGCAGGGAGCTAGGCTAGCTCTCTTGCACCGCCAGCCTCCTGGGAGGCCTATCTTCCCAGCCACTTCCAACAGTGCTGGGAGCCCCTTTAGCCCCCATGCCCAGGCCCCAGCTCCCATTAGCTGCTGCCTGACTTCCCACCAGTCTCCAAGCAGTGGGCAGAGAGGGGCCCTCTGGGGGAAGGTGGCCGGGGCACAGGGACATTCCCAAGGGTATGGTGAGAGGGAAGAGCTGGCAACTGCTGTGGCTATAGGTCAGGGCCTCATAAAGGGCAGGGCTCTGGACTAACCTTGCACTGGCACTGGCCCGCGGCATCACACTGGCTGCTGACGCTGCCCTGGGGGTCGCAGCCACAGCCGATGGGCTCTGGCATTTGGCCTTCTCCTGCAGGGGAGGGAAGCCACAGCTGGAATCCCAAACCCGCCGCCATGCACTCCTATTTCCACCATCCCTGGTCATCTAACTCACCACTGAGAGAGGGAATGTTTATTTCTAAACACCCACCAAGTGTAGGCAGCCCTCGGGGATGGGGGTGCCTTTTACTATCCCCATTTTACAGGTAAGGAAGCTGAGGCTCAGAAAGGGAAAACCACCTGTCCCAGGTGGAAGGAGAACAAAGGCTCTGTCCTAGCTCACCCCTGGGGGAGACTGGGTAGCCCGACCTCAAAGGCCTCCCCAACCCTACTCACTTCGGCATGGCTGGCCCTGGCTGGGATTGCCATAGTAACCTGGGGCACACCTATGGAGAGAGAAAGCACTGGATGAATGGAGGGCATAATTACAGAACCCTGGTGAGCCTGTTGTGAGACAGGATCAATGATCTCACAGCGCTGGAAGAAACCAATCAGCCTAACTCACCCATTTTACAGATGGGGAAACAGCTAGAAGAAGACCAGGCATGCGCCCTAGGCCACAGAGCCAGTGTAGTTAGCATGATCAGGCCTTGAACCTATGACCTTCATAAAAATGAGGGGCTTTCTGGGAAGACTCTGGCCTGCCTGGGGCAGGAGGTGCTGGGGTTGGAGGTGAACTGCAACCCCAGATATCCAAGGACGTCAAATGGAAAGCTCAAGGTTGAGGATCTCAGGGAAGGGAGGTGATCATCTTCTGGGGGCTTGTGTATGGGGAGTGGGAAGCTTCTGGTCCCTCTGGGTCAGGAGGACTGGGCCCAGCCTGTCTCCAGGGACAGCCCCTCCTGCACACTACCCACCTTCTGGCCACCTGTCTCACCTCTCGCAGTGACGCCCACTGTGGCCTGGGGAGCATGCATCACAGGTAGGGTGGCCGTCTGTGTCCAGAAAGCAAGTGTGGGTGGCCCTGAGTGTGGGGGAAAATTCTCAGTTAGCAGGTCAGCAGCTCTTCCTTCAGGACCAGAGAAGGGCGAGAAAGGGCGGGCATGTGAACGAACACACTCAGTGGCAGCCATGTGCCAAGCACTTTAGTAAGAGCTCCATGTGCGTCATCTCATTCAATTTTTACACAAGCCAACAAGGTGGAGTACATCATTATCTCCATTTCCCAGATGAGGAAGTTGAGGCCCAGAGAGGGAAGTGCATCATATCTTAAACTAACACACTGAGGAAGTGGTAAGGCCAGGATGTAACCACTGCCTTTCAGAAGGGCCTGGGAGGAAGAGAGTCTGGGAGGGGGCAGTGAACATTTCAAGAAAGGGCAGGTACAGGCAGGGATTGGACGCACTGGCCAGCAGAGGGGGCTCCATAGCACGGGCATGGCTGGCAGTCATTCGGTGTCCCTTGCTGGGCATCCCCGTAGTATCCTGGCTGGCACTGCTCACACCGAGGGCCCTCTGTGTGGTGCTGGCAACCCTGAAGGGGCAGAGCATGGTTAAGGCTGGGCCCCTGGAGGCCACAGATCCCTGGGGTGGGAAGAAGGGTGAAACTCACCTGGCAGTCACCTGTTTCGGGCTCACAGACCTCTGTGTGGCCGTGGCAGCTGCAGCGTTCACAGATGCCCAGGTAGAGGCCGCTAGGCGTGCGTGTGTAGCCTGTGTCACAGTCCTGGGGGCAGGAAGATGGCAGTGGGAGGAGCTTCCTCAGCAGGACCCATTCTGGGCAGGGACCACTGGGTGGCGGGGCTGAGGTGGGCTTGGGGATGTGGAAAGAACTAAAAGGGGGGGAGCCAGGGAGTACCATGAAGGGAGCTGGCTGGACAGGTGTGTGGGGCCCAGGGCTCACCTGGCAGGATGGGCCACGGTACCCGGGTGGGCAGGTGCACTGTTCCACTTCCAGTGCAGGGTCCTGGCCAGTGTCCTCAGGCACAGCCACGTCCATGCTGATGCCAGAGACCCTGGGAGTGACAGAACCCTATGAATGAGCACTCGCTCTGTGCCAGGCAATCCTATAGGCGATTATCTCATTCATCTTCCCAACAGCTCTGTCATGATACTAGGGCCCCATCCAGTTCCCTAACTAGGAGTCCATACCTCAGCTGCTGTGAGGATTGTGGTGAATGGCTGACACCTGCAACTCTCTCCAGAGAATGCACCTTCCTCACCCAGAAAGGTCACACCACCCTGCTCCCTGGGGTGACCAATGGCAGAACGCAGGGTACAAAAGCCCCTTTGCCTCAAAGCAGGATGACTCTGTAGAGCTCCAAGGGGATGAAGCCAAGGCTCTGCCTGAAACCACTCCCTTGCATGGCCACTTCCGCCTCCTGTGTCCTTCCCTCCATCCTCCCCAGGTTCCCCCTGTGAATCATGTGTACCCTAATCCCCATCTCAGGCTTTGCTTCAGGAACCCGACCTGAGACAAGCCCTGTGAGGGAGACACTGTTATAATCTCCATTTTACAGATGGGAAAATATGCACAAGATGGCCACACAGCCTGCAAGAGGTAGAGCTGGCAGCCTGGCTGCACCGCATTACACTGCTCAGACTGGACCTGCCTGCCCGAGCCCCCTTCTGTCCTCCTGCCCCAGCCCCAGCCACCTGCTCTCAGCTGGCCGCTGGCTGTAGGATGCCTGGATCAGGAGGGTATCAATGTCCGCCAGTGCCATCAGCAGGTGCTCCCTTGTGGCTGGCTGCCCATCAGGCCTCTGCCATGCTTGCTGCCAAGGCAAGGATATGTGTGGTATAACCCTTAACATCCTGGGATACTGACACCCCTGAGTGGGAAAAGCAGGGGGCCTGCCCTCCTCCCCCAGAAGGTTCCTGGGACAGTGTTGTTCACCTCCCGAAAGGGCACAGTGAAGGTGCTGGGCTGGCCGGGGTTTGGCTCCCGGGAGGGGTGATGCTCCAAGACGATGCCATTGCCTTGCAGTACCACCAACGGCTGCCTATGCAGGGGCAGGGAGCCAGGCTGGGGCTGCTGGGTCACTGTGAAACGTAGCTCTCCTCCATAGGAGGTCACCTGGGGCACAGGGTGAACAGGCGCTCAGCTGGGTCCCCATGGTCGGGCCCTGCACTGCTCCAGCCTCCCACTGCTCCAGCCTCCCACTGCTCTAGCCTCCCACTGCTCCAGCCTCCCACTGCTCCAGCCTCTCACTGCTCCAGCCTCCCACTGCTCCAGCCTCCCACTGCTCCAGCCTCCCACTGCTCCAGCCTCTCACTGCTCCAGCCTCCCACTGCTCCAGCCTCCCACTGCTCCAGCCTCCTCTTCCACCTCTTCTCCAAAGGCCCCACAACACTTCTGCTTCAGAGCCTTTGCCTGTGCTGTTCCTGCTGCCAGAATTCCCTTTCTTTTCCCACCCCCTGCCCACCTTGTCTCCCTGGAAGCGTGAAGGGAGTTTCCAGAAGTAGGGTTCAGATAGGAGGCTGTGGAAGGAGGAGAAGACCAGTTCCCCAGGTGCAGGAGATGAGATGCCCAGGCTGGTGATGTGGGTGCCTGCAGCACTGATCAGGCTGAACTCGTTGGGTGCCTCAGAGGCCCCAAGTACCTGGGAAAGGAGAAGAGGCCGGATGGAGTTGTAGCCTGGGACTGGCTCTGAGTCCACCCAGCCCCGGGCTTGGCAGTCCCACCTGTCTACCCACCACCGGCCTCGCATAGGTACCTGGGCGCGGCTCCAAGAGGAGCTGGTGCACTGGCGACTGACGCCCATGCAGAAGCACTTGAGGCAGCCGTCGGGGTTGCGGGCACTCAGGTGGAAAGAACCAGCGACACATTCATTGCACAGGCGCCCCACCACGTTGTTCTGCAGGCACAGAGCTGGGAGCTGCAGGATGGCCCATGGGAGGGGCTACCTGGAGCTTCCGGCCTAATCCGCCCACACTCAGATGGGGACCCAAAGCCAGGGGGAGCCATGGAAAGAGCACATGTATAAAGGGTCGCAGCCATAATTAAGTGAACAATAATTCCCACTTAAAGGGAGCTAATGCAACTAAACATTTTTCCCTTTTCTCTTTGGTTGCTAGGGGACTCACAAATAAATTGAGATATAAAATATAGCAGGTTGGTTAAAATAATTACTGCTACTGTTTATGGTGTGTTTCATGCACTTTGCTAGTTTCTGTTCATCCATCATCTTCTTTTTAAAAAAAATACGTTTTTATTGATTTTTTTTAGAGAGAAAGGAAGGGAGAGACAGAGATAGAAACATCGATGTGAAAGAGATACATCAATCTGCTGCCTCCTGCACGCCCCCTACTGGGGATCAAGCCCTCAACCTGGGCATGTGCCCTGATAGGGAATTGAACTGGGACCTCTCTGTCCATGGACTGACGCTCAATCCACTGAGCCACACCAGTTGGGCACCCATCATCTCATTTAACTCCTCTAAGTCCCTTGAGAGGTATGTGATATCTGTATTCTTCACATGAGGAAACTGAGGCTCAGGGATGGAAAATGATTTACACAAGGTCATCTGGTTTGCGAATCCACTCTGAGATCTAAGATTGGGGTGCTTGACTCCAAAATCTGTTCAGTTCTTTTTCCCAATGACACTCTTAACATAAATGACTTCCCTCCTCTGACCCTCTATTTCTTTACCTGTAAATTGGCAATGCTAATACCTACATCACTGCGTCCATGTGAGATTAAAGTACGGTCAAAGCAAAGGTACAGCACGGATACAATGGCTGTACAAAGAATGACTAGCAGAGGATCTGAGACTTGAACCTGGGTCACCTGACTCCCCAACCACCTCTCATGAGGGGGAAGACTGGCCAGCCAGGCCCATCAGCTTCTAGCTAGGCCACCACCCACCAGCCAAGGAGTTATGGAGAGGATGGATCCTCCTTTCTCCCTCTCCCAGGTGTGTTTGGGAACCCAAGGCCCCTGGGGTGCGCTAGGGGAGGCATGCGTACCTTACAGCGGCAGGTCTCCCCAGAGGTCTCCAATCTGCCTCGCTCATCACAGCGTATAATCTCCTGGTCTGGTGGCACAAAGTGGGTGTTGGCAGGGTAGGAAGAAATGACATAGACATAGTCTGGGCAGATGGGAGACAGAGTGGGGCAGCTCCCCAAGGATCATGGGGTTTATGCTGGGCTCCAGGACTGGGGCCTGGTGGGCAGCCAGGGGAGAGTCCAGGGGAAGGTGGCTGTGATACTCACTGGTGGGCCTGCATTTCCCGCTTGGCTGGATGGGGTTGCCCTCATATCCGGGGGCACAGCTGGGGGAGAGCACGGGTCGTGAGTGGCATGTCCATGCCCCTACCCTGCACAACCTGCTTCCTCCAGCCCCCGCTGGCCTCTTTACCTCTCACAGCGGCGGCCTGTGTAGCCTGGGGCACATGCATCACACGTGGCTTGGCCATCTGTGTCCAGGAAGCAGGTATCTGAGAATCTGTGGGGAATCAAGTGGAGAGGACATGGGACAGGGCGACAATGATGGGCCAGGCCAGGTCTTACAGTCCTGCATGGGGAAACGACTGCTGTTCACACAGACAGTCATGATGTCATCTCTCTCCCAACCTGTTCTTGATCCGCAGCCTTGTAGCAACACTAGGAAGGCAGATGGGCCCATTATATGGAAAAGGAAATTGAGGCCCAGAGAGGTCAAGGGGCATAGAACAATCTAGTGGCCAGGTTAGGATTTGAACCCAGGTCTCCCACCTCTTTGCCCAGAGTATGCCCCTAGTTTGTTGCACTGCCCACTCACCCAGACACATCCGCCCATCCCGAGCTGGGTCCTACCTGCGGGAGGCATCGATGTATGGGCAAGGGCAGGGCCGGCAGGCAGTAGCCGTGGCCTTTGTGGCATCCCCGAAGTAGCCGGCCTTGCATTTGTTGCACTGTGGCCCCTCGGTGTTGTGCTGGCAATTCTGGGAGGAAGGGGAGGGAGTGGCTCAGGCTCTACAGAGCAGCCCTCTGCCCCCGCGTGGGGCCACACTGAACCAGACGGGCTCAGTGACGGTGGGCCTCTGAGACTGTCTGGTTCTGCCTCCCACATCGTGCTGACATTACTCCTCAGCTTTGCAGACAGGGAAGCATCCAGCTGCATCCTGATGAGGAACTCATCACCTCACATGGCAGCCTGTCCCATAGAAGGTTCCAAACGCCTGCTTTCTACTGACCTAAACCTGCCTCCCTCTTCTTATCTGCACCCACTGGCCAGGCCTGCCTTCTGGAGTCTGTTCCTTCTACCCTTGACAGCTCTTCAGAGATTGGGAGATAACAGTTTTCCCTGCTTGAGCCTTCTCTTCTGCCAGCTCCACAGTCCCAGCTCTCTCCGCTATTCCTAAGAAATAACATGATTTATTGGCTCCTTTCCCTTAGGACTGCCTTGCTAAGGGCCACACTTTGCACGGTACTCTCCAGCATTGGTCTGGCCAGGACAGAAGAAAGTAGGACTTTCACGTGCCTCAACTGAGCATTCTATCTCTATTAATTCACCCAGAGGTCATAGTAGCTTGTCTGGCGGCCATGACCCCTGCCTTTGTCCCCTGCCCCTAGCCAGTGTCCAAGTGCCAGTTGGCACTACTCACCAGGCAGTGGCCATACACAGGGTCACAGTAGGTGGCATGGCCATTGCAGTTGCAGCCAGAGCAGGTACCCAGGTAGGGTCCACCAGGCACCCGGGTAAAGTGGGCATCGCAGCTCTCACAGGATAAGCCAGAATAGCCAACAGGGCACCTGTGGGGAAAGGACCAAGACAGTGGCTGCAGGAACTGTGAGGTCCTGATGTTTCTCTCCTATCCTTGCCAGGGTCCCTGCTGGGTCAGGCACCTGCACTCCTCAACGCTGTGGGCACGGCCGTGGCTGGTGGTGTAGGTGACAGTGGTATCCATGGCGATGTCGCTCAACCCCACGCTGGCCATCTTGGTGTTGTACACTGTCTGGATGAGCACGGCCTCCAGGCTTTGCAGCACCTGCATCATCTCTGCCCGCTGCACTGGCTGGCCAGACTCGTGGACCCAGTGCTCCTGGGTGTGGACAGTGGTGGGGGTGGTTTTCATGAGTCAGCACATGCCCAACCTGTACCTTCTTTGCCCCCGGCCCTGAGGGCTCAGGCACCACCCACCTCAGAGAACTGGACCTGGCGCTGGTTCAGAGCACCGGGCTGGGTGGGTGTGTGGCCTCGGGAGAGTAGGCGGTATCCGGCACCCACAAGGACCACGTCTGGCCGCTGCACTGGCTCCAGCGTGCCTCGTGCCAGCTCATAGCGTACCTTGTAGCGCAGTGAGCCACCATAGGAGTCCACCTGGCCAAGACAGGGCAAATCAGGGCAGGGCAGCCATGGACATGCTTGATGCCCACTGTGTGTTCTGTTGTCCTCCTTCCCCTCACTCTGCAGACCTGGTGCTCACTGTGTGCCTGGCATGGAGCTGGGCACAGGAAGCAGAGATGGGTGGGACCTGGGCCTTTGGGGGTGCTTAGTCCAGTGTGGCAGGGAGTATGATAATGCTATGCAAAAGCTGCCCAGGGAGACCAGAGGAGGGGCCTTTAGCTCAGCCCAGGTGTGGGGGTGGTCTGGGAGGGTTTTCTGAAGGCTGAGTTGGCATTCCTGCCAACATGAGAGGGGCGGACAGGATAAAGAGCTGCTGCCCACAGGGGGCTGCACTGGGGGCACGATCACACCTTTCCCCACAGCTGAGTCTTCCCTGCTGCCCACCAGCTCCAGAGGAAGGGAAGCCCAGGCAGGTTCTGGGCATGTGAGGAGGGGCTCGGCCCCTTCCTTATCCAGGATGGCAGCTGGGCCCCTCACCTTGTTGCCCAGGAACTGCTCAGGCAGAGCCCAGAAAGAGTCGTGGACCAGGAAGCGCCGGGACAGGTCGACCAGCTGGAACTCCTGCAGAGCACTGTCGATCTGCAGCTGGGTGGAGGAGAGGGGTGGCATGCCGGGCTGTGCGGGCATCGTCACATTCACACCTGTGGGTGACAAGAGGGAGGAGTTGAGGGCCATAGCATCTGACTGCCTGAGATACCACCTTGAGGAGTAGTAACCTAGAAAGATGGGAAAGTTCTAGGAGAAATATGATTTAGAGAGAACTTCAGTTTCTCTCCCAAAGTAAAAAAAAAAAAAGCAGTTTCTTTCTCCTCCTGAAGTTTTGGTGCAGCATTTCCCAAAGCAAGCTCTGGGGAGAGCTGGTGCTGTGGAATGATGGCTGGGAACTATCTGGGAACCACTGGGTCAAAGAAAGGTCATGGGGAGTCCTTACAGCAGGACTTCTCAGAGCCTTTTGCTTGCCAACAGACCCAGGGACTGTCAGGGTTGGAACAGCCCTCAGGGGGCAGTAAAGAGATACACGGGGCTAAAGAACAGGAACCCAAGTACTGGTTCTGCCACCTTCCAGATGTGTGAGTCTGGGCAGAGGCCTCAGTTTTCCTATATGTAAAATGGGGTAATAGTGGCTTGCTTGACAGGGTTACTAGGAACTTAAAATGAGCAAACTGATATAAAGTGATTAAAACAGTGTGGCACAGAGGAAGTGCTCCAAAACAGCTGTTACTGCTGTTGGATGGTTAGCTGTTGTCGCTGTTACTAAGACCAGTCATCTAGTCCAACCCTTTCCTACACACACACAGGAATTCTCTCCACAGCATCATCCCAGATTTCCAGGGTAGCACCAACTATCCAAGAGAATATTCTGTGATAATGGAAATACCCCATATCTGTACTTTCCAATATGGTAGCCATTAACCACATGTGGCTGCTAGACACTTGAAATGTGGCTAGAGTGACTGAGGAACTGAATTAATTTATTTAAATTTAAATAGCTACACATGGCTAGTGATTACCACATTGGAGAGCTTGTTACTTCCAAAGGCAGTCCCTCCCTCACCCTGTTCTATATCTGTCTACATCTGCCAATAGCTTTCCTCCTTGACCCTAAATGTGCCCCCGCAACCATGAAGGAGCCCAGCCCCTCAGCTGCAGAATGACTGTACACAGCCCCCAAGACCAGGCTGCCTTCCTTCAAGGGATGTTTTGAGGCTCCCCGTCCTGGTCACCATCCACGTACAGGCCACCTACTCACCTTGGAATTCCCCACCCATCTTGACCATCCTGATTCCAATCAGACAGGCCTAGGTTCCAGTTCTGCCTCTGAAACAGCTGTGTGACCCCAGGGAAGCCCCACAACCTCTACAAGCCTCTAGCTCCTCATCTGAAAACAGTAAAAACAGCCCCAGCTTTGCCAGGACTATTAGCCACCCAATGACTGTGTGAGTCAAGCCACATTGCCAATTGAGTGTTTGTGAAACGGTGCCCACAGCCATTATTATTCTAAATATACCAAGGGACAACTCTGGGAGTCACTTTGAGGTTTCTCAACCAACAGAGGGACATAACAGGCAACGTCTGCTGATACTTACCGCGTAAGGCGCTAAATCCTCCACTCGCATTTAATCTTCTGTGATGAAGGTAGTAAGAGGAGGGCTGCCTGACATCAGGTGGTAAATGACAAAGCTGGGACTTGAACCCAGGTCTCTCTGATGTCTGGGCCCATGCCACTCTGCCTCTCAGAGCAAGGGAACCGAGCCCAGCTGCCTGCCTTTATGTTTGGGAAAACAGGCCCAGAGAAGCCAAGAGACTTGGCCAAAGTCGCACAGGCAGTAATTGGTGCGGCTGGAGGTCTGCCCTGGGCTAAGATGCCAAAGCCTGGGCTCCTATGCTCTGGGGACAGTGTCACCTCTCAGTCTGTCAGGATGAGGACGACAGTAGGGAATACTTAGTGGGCACTTACCAGGGACCAAGCGCTATTCTGAGAGGCTGACATACATTAACCCATCAAGTCATTACAACAACCTGGGAGGTAGTTATATTTTCTCCCTATTTTGTAGATGAGAAAACTGAGGCACAAGATGGGAACTTGATCAAGGCTACACAGGCAGTAAGGGTCAGAGCCAGGTTTTGAACCAGGAATCTGACGCAGAGCCCATCCTCTTCATGACCTGAAGCAGGCAAATATCAAGTGTGGATTTGGCTTTTCCTAAAATATTTGTTTTTCCTCAAAATGCTTTTCTCACAGGGCTCAGCATTTCTTCAGCAACTCTGTATCCCTCCCAAACCTGGCCCCACATGTCCAGTGCTGCTGCTCTCCCATGTCTGCCCTCCCTCTAAGCCCGCCGAAGACTGGTGTCTGCCTCCCACCCACCCTCGCCCTCACCATTGTCTGCCCACCCATCAACGCACCCTTGAAGTCATCAGGCTTGTCAAAACGCAGCCGGATCTGGTCTCGGAAGCGGCGGGTGCTCTGGCACACGTTGGTAACACCAAAGCAGAAGCAGGGCAGGCAGGAGGCGCTGTGCTCCAGGTAGAAGTGTCCATCCTCGCAGGGCCCTAAAGGGCAGCACAGGAGTGGGCTACAGCAGGTCCCCAGCAGGCAGCCCTGGCTCCACCCCCATGCCCGGTACCCCCAGCCCGATGGTGGTACCTCTCTGTGGAATGAGCTCCAGGACACCGTCGGGAATGCCAAACACCATGCCTCGGGCATTCATGGCCTCACAGGTGTAGGCACCCTGGTCTGCCTCCTTCACGTCTCGGATGGTCAGCGTGCCTCGGCCTCCCTCACTGGTCACTGTCACCCTGGTGGGCCCCAGACAGAGGCAGGGTCAGGCCTGGGCCACTGGCCCAGCCTCAGCTACATCCCCAGCCCCCACCCAGGCCCAGGGCCACACCTGGGATGAGATGGGATATGGCCCCAGTTGAGCCGCCAGTTGATAATGGGGGTGGGGACACCGATGGCCACACAGGTAAAGGTCACTGTCTGGCCCCGTGAAACCTGGATCAACTCCTGGGGAGGGGTCACCACCTGGGGAGGCACTGGAAGACAAGAACAGGATTGAGGGGTGTGAGGGGCAAAAGGGATAAGGAGTGGGGGAAATGGCTCAGAGGAGCCCGCCCAGTGTCCCCAGCTTGCCCCCCAGCTCCTTGCTCACTGCAGCCAAACTCGTCGCTGCGGTCGGGACAGTCGCTCTCCTCATCACAGTGGAAGCTGGCTGAGATGCACGTGTTCGTGGAGACACAGCGGAACTGCGTGGGCCCGCACACATCCTCGGGGCGCTTGGCAGCTGGGGGACAGAGCAGGTGGTGTGGGCAACGGGTAGATCACCCCATTTCTGACTTATGCCCACAGCCCCACCCTGTCCACCTTCCCCAGGTGTTCCCGGGGTCACTCTCTCATCTTGCCCACATGACACACAGCTACCCTGACCAGGCCCAGAAACTGTTGCCACAACACTGCCCACAATGTCATGATCATCAGTCAGCCATCAAACAGCTCATCACATTACCATGCCCCCACCACTCACTCTACCTGCATTGCCCCAAACCTGGCATGTCACAGTCACTCAGTTCCTCCCACATTTGGCCACCCTTAGAAGCACAAGACCTCTGTCAAAAGCACGGCCAAAGTGGCTTGTATCTCTGGATTCTGGGTAACACCTAGGGCAGTTCTACCAGAAAGGCCTTGCAAGGGGCCTGCCACAGCCTGGACCTTGCTGCTCTATATCCCTCATGGGCCCAGGATGGCACCTGACCTGAGACAGCCACCTATGAACTGGCCAGAGGCATACAATAGGCATGGTGCCAGGTCTGGGCCCTAGCTTGGCATCTCTAGAAGACAGTAACTGACAGTATTCCTCAGGGAGAATGAGCGTGAGACAGACACACAGACAGAGATGGAGAGATAATAGAATGGATGGTGAGATGGACAGGAGGATATTGGATAGACAGGTGGATAGATAGATGAAGAGCTGTGCAGAAAGACAATGGATGGATAGACAGTTAGATGAAAGGGTGAGTGGACAGATGGATAGCAGGGAAGAAGGATGTTGGACAGATGGGCAACGGATAATTGAATGGACAGATGCATTAAGAGCTGGGCTGATGAAGGAACAAAGAACTCAGAACCAGCTCAAGGTGAGAAACCGCAACACCCATAACAGGAATGCTTTGACCTGCACATATGTCAAACCTCATCATCAAGGGACCCTGGTGTATGCACCAAGCCCTCTTAACCACTCATCTGACCCACACATAAGCAGAAATAACAAAGACAAGATTAATGGTATCAAAAGAAATAAAGAGCCCTGGCCGGTTTGGCTCAGCAGTTGGAGCATCGGCCTGCGGACCAGAGAGTCCTGGGTTTGGTTCCCGCTAGGGGCACATACCAAAAAAAAGGTATAAAGACGAGCTCAGAGCCTAGGGCTCTCACTGCTGGGGTCAGAGAGAGAGAAACCTTAGAGTTTGTCCCCAGGGCTTTCACCACTCCGCCAGGGAGAGCAAACAAACCTGCCCAGGAAGGGACAGAACAGGGTTCAACTAGGCCTGGGTGGGGCGAGGACCCCAGGAGAACCCTGGGACACTCACGGCAGTTGGCCTCATCGGTGTGGTCCTCACAGTCAGAGTCGCCATCACAGCGCCACAGCTTGAGGACACAGTGCCCATTTCCACAGGGGAACTCGTTGGGCTCACAGGGTGGAGTGGGGCCTGAGTGAATCGGGCAAGGTTCAGCCAGAGGCCCTCCCTGACCAGTTCTCCACCCCCTAAACCCCCTACCTCCACCCCTGCTGTCCTCACCGCAGTCCAGCTCGTCACTGCCATCCTTGCAGTCCTCCTGCCCGTCACAGACATAGTCTTTGGGGATGCAGTGCCCGCTGCGGCATGCGGTCTCATGGGGCCCACAGGGCATGGGCCTGACAGGACCAGGGAGATGCTCGGGAACCAAGAAGCTTGGTGGCCATATGGTGGTTGTCTCTGGCCGGGGTGTTATAGGTGATGTCTCCGCCAGAAGGGGTGGCAAGGATGGCTCTTCTGTGGACACAGCCACTTGGTGTCAGCAAGAGAGGGTGGCTCCTCACCCCTTGCCACCCACACTCCCCCAGGCTCTCCCTGGCACACACACCCCGTGTCCTGGCTCTGACCCTGGTATCACCCTTCCATGACCCTGCCCACCTCCCTCAGACCCCTCTGCCTGCACCAAACCCTCGCAGCCCAGATTGACTGGGAGGCCTAGGCATACCCTGACCCTTCCCTTGCATCTGTAGGCCCTGTGCCCCAGACAGTCCCTCACCACAATTGAGCTCATCAGACATGTCCCTGCAGTCAGGCCTCCGGTCACAGCGATACTCCAGGGCTATACACTCATTGTGGCTGTGGCAGGCAAACTCGGTCTCAGTGCAGACTCTCGGGATCTGGGACACTGTGGGGTTGGAGGGAGTCAGAGAGGCAGGTGGAAGGAGTTAAGGACGGCACAGGCATTGCATGGCTGGGAGGGGCTTTGGTGCCCTGTGTCAGGCCACGTGGTTTTTGGCCGACTCAGCAAGGGCAAGAAGCACATGGTGGACATATCTGCAGCACACGAGACATAGGATGTGTGGGAGTAGCCTCACCCAGTCTTTACACAGACCTGACACACAGTTAACATGCCATACACACGCATGCAATCACATCACACACATGCACACAACCTGGCCCAGCGAGGACAAAGAGGAAGAGGAGAAGGGGTGGCTTGTGCACTACGCCCAACCATCATGCCCTCATCCTTCCTTCCCCTCCATCTATTAACTTTAGTTACCCGCTGGCCCAGGTCCAGCTTACACTCTCACCTGGTGTCACTGTGGTCGCCACAGTGGCCAAGGGGGGCTGTGCTGGAAAGGAAGGTGTGATCAGCAGCCACCCTACCTGGGACCTGGAACCTGTGAGCTGCTGGGCTGGGCCAGGCCCATCCCACCATCCCTAGCCCTGCAGACTCATTGGAAAACGAAGAGGGCTGAACCCCCTGCAATCTTCAGACCCGGGCCTGGGGATGCCAAAAGAGCAAACTTGATCTTCGGGTGCAGTAATTAAAGTTTTACATGCAGAATGAGGGAGGTGATGACTTCACTATATTTTTCTGATTGTGATACACCGTGGTAGGGATACAGCTTTTCAGTTCTGGGTTCCACTGAGTCAGAGGTGGTGACATGTTGGAGCCTTCCCAGGAAAGAGGACTGAGATGGAGATGGCTGAGAACCACAGCCTATGAGGAATGAACTGGGATTGTTTAGCCTAGAGGAGAAAAGACTCGGGGAGTCAAAACAGGGAACACGGTGCAATAAAAAGAGCCCTGAGCCGACTGAGAGTACAAAGGCTAGGACTTTGCATCTCACAGCCGTGTGACTTTGGGCCAGTTTCCTATTTTCTCTGAGCCTGTTTCTCATCTCATCTTATCGTAGGTTCTGACAAGACTCATGTAGACACAGGGTTTGGTTTCAATTCGGCTTTTCCACTATCTGTGTATGTGGATCTAGACAAGTCATTTTTCCCCTTTCTGGGCCTCAGTACTCTCATCTCTAAAACAGGAGGAATAGCCCTGGCTGGTGTGGCTCAGCGGTTAGAGCATCAGCCCACGGGTCTTGGGTTTAATTCCTGGTCAAGGGCATGTACCTGGGTTGCAGGTTTGATCCTCAGCCCCGGTTGGGGTCCTGTGGGAGGCAACCAATTGATGTCGCTCTCTCACATTGATGTTTCTCTCTCTCTCTCTCCCTCCCTTCCTTCCACTCTATCTAAAACTCAATGGGAAAATAGCCTCAGGTGAGGATTAACAACAATAAAAAAAGAATAAAACAGGAAGAATAATATCTACTTCATAGGAATTATTGTGATATTTTGAAGACTGATTGGAGGCTGGACATAAGGGCCTTACAGAGTGCCTAGCATGTAATCAGTGCTCAGTAAATAATTATTGGTTATTATTAAACACAAAAGTGTTTTGGAACTGAAAGTACTGTATGAAGAAAAGAACTATTACCTCTTGTCAGTGTATAGAGGTAGACAGAGAACAGAAACTGGGTCTAATAGGTGTATGTTAGAGGAAATAGGAAAGATGGGAGAAGCCTGGGTGCTGGGAGGGGAGACAGGAGAGGCCTAACCAGGTAGATCTCTATTGGTGAAAATAGGTGTATGTTAGAGGAAATGATGGGATAGACTCATAAGGGGATGAGCTCCCTGTCCCTAGTGGTGTGTAAGCCCAAGGTAAGAGAGCCCATGGTGGGGACACTCAAAAGGGATCCACATAAATCTGATAAACTAGAGGATGTGACCCCAGGCTCCAGGATGGGCTTACCTGTGCCCAGGCGTCGAAACTGGAATCCCTGGGGAGAGGTGACGTAGGAAGCAATGGAGCCACTGGCGATGACTGAGTGCAGCACCTCCTGAATCTGAGCCGCATCTGCGTTCCCTTCGGAGCCCACATCCAGCTCCACAAAGACCCAGCCGTCCAGCTCCCTGGGTACAGGAATGGGACAGGGGAACGGGGTGAGGAAGATGCCTATGGTCTCAGCTCCTCCTTTGGCCCCCTGTCTGATGCTCAGGCCTAATCTGACTCTTCCCCTGCTCCTGGACACCCTGTACCCCAAGCAGGGCAAGTTAAGGTCCAAACTGTCCCCCCACCAATTCCTGAATTTTCACCAATAGAGATCTACCTGGTTAGGCCTCTCCTGTCTCCCCTCCCAGTACCCAGGCTTCTCCCATCTTTGTCAGCTTCTTCTGGGTTACCCAGCAATCCCTCATCAGCCCCCAGGGGACCCTTCTCACTTGATGAACACCACACTGACAATCTGGTCTCCGGGAATCTTCAAGTACTCTGACTCCAGCTGGGGAAGGACACAGCACCATCAGCCTCCAGATACCTTCACCCTACCCTCAGTCCTGCCCACCTGCCCACCTTCACCCAAAGCCCCTTCACCTCACCGTGTTTACCACAGCCTCGGACACTTCTCGGAAAGCCTCGGAGCCTGCGTCCTCCAGCTCAGGGCTATAGTCGATGGAGCGAGTGAAATTTACCAGGGCTCGGAAATAAACTGCAGAAACAGGGGAGGGGGTATGTCACCGTGTGGTGGCTTCAGGCAGTTAGGCCGGCAGGGAGAAATAGGGCGATGGTCCCCGGAGGCCTCTTGCTGAGGCTGACACCTGTGTGCCCACAGCTCTGCCCAGAACTGCCCCTAGCAGTACCTGCTACAGTGGCCCTGGCTGGTCTGCCCAGGAGTCAAAGCCAAGGCCCCACCCTTGAGTGAGGGGCTTCAACTAACAGGAAAAGTGGCCTGATCCAGAAATCAAGCCATGGTGCAGAAGAGGAGACTCCTAGCAGCTCAGAGGAAGGCTGAATAAGAACTGAGGCTTCCAGAGGAGGCTGGCAAGTGACCGAGACGTTTCCCCACTCTTCCCTGGCCATTTTGTCCTCAACCCTCAGGGCTCAGCTCAGCCATCACCTCCTCCAAGAAGACTGCCTGAACTGCCCTCCTGCCCCAACCCTGGCTGGGTTAGAGACTCCTCCTTGGGGCTCTCCCAGACTCTCTGCTTCCCCGTCAGAGCACCTTCTACCCCACATTGCACAGATGCTGCCTGAACACACATGGATCATAGAGCATCTTCATAAAAATCATGAGCCTGCCCTGGCCAGTTTAGCTCAGCGGTTAGAGCGTTGGCTTGCGGACCAAAGAGTCCCGGGTTCGATTCCAGCCAAGGGCACGTACCTTGGTTGCAGTTTATCCCCGGCCCCGGTTGGGGTCGTGCAGGTGGCAACCAATCGATGTGTCTCTCTTACATCGATATTTCTCCCTCTCTCTCTCCCTCCCACTCTATCTGAAGATAAATATAAAAATATCCTTGGATGAGGATTAAAAACAAATAAATAAATAAAAATAAAAGAACTTTAAAAAATAAATAAATAAATAAAAATCATGGGCCCTGAGGTCAGCCACATCTCAGGCACTGACCTCACCTCTCTGAGCTTCCTCAGTCAATTGAGGACATTGATTACATTAAGCATGCTGCTGCTGTAGGGAATACGTGATATCATGCTGATATGTACCATCTCCCTGTGTGCTCAGACGCCGCCCCTAGCATGGAACAAGCGCTAGAAAATCAGAAGTGTTGTCACCTTTCTCTCTACTGCCAGACTATGAACTTGAGAGGGGCGGGGGACCGCGGATGTCACTCACTCCTCTATCCCCAGTGTTTGCATAGCACCTAGCACATGGTAGGTGCCTAGTAAGTGATGGCTGAATCAATTCACATCAGATTGGTGTGCGCATATACATACAACTATTGTTTCTTAAACACCCACTGCATACATTTTATACACATTACATCTCATAATGTTCATGAGTTCATATAGCAGTTATAAATAGGAGTTAATATGAATTGCAAATGACTCATATATATGGGTATATACACACACACCAAGCATTTCTTGAGCACCTATTATGGACAGGATTTTTTTATGCATTAATTCTCAATGTCATGAATTAAGGTGTAAATTATAAATACTGGTTGACATGAGTTACAAATGAATTTTAAATGTGTACAAAGTGCTTATCACAGAGCCTGGCACACAGTAGGTACAATATATTGTGACCGATTACCGTATGAGAGGCAGTGTAGCTTAGTGATTAAAAGCTCAGCCTCTGGAGCAAAACTGCCACTTACGGCCCTGTGACCTTGGGCAAATTATTTACCCTCACTGAGCCTCAGTTTCCTCATCGCTAAAATGGAGGTAGCAGTAGTGCCCACCCCAGGGGGCTGTTGTGAAGAGTAAGTAAGTTAACACATGTGAGGTGCTTATAACAGCATAGTAGGGGCTGCACAAAGTTGGCTGTAATTATTCCCTCTGGTCTTTATGACAAACCTGAGGAATGGATTTGGTTTTATTTCTTCGCATCTGAGGGGGGCATTCCCTGCTTTAACACATCTATATGAACTACTGTATGCCAGGCAGTGTTCTAAGGGCAAGGGCACACAGCGTGAACTCCACAAATGACAACTCCTGTCCCCACAGAGATCCCTTTCCAGTGGGAGGAGAAAGGCAGTAACACAAACGAGCAAGGAATATATGGAGGCAGGGTGCTACTCTCCCAGGGTGGCCAGGGAAGGACTCTCCTCAAAGGGGATGCTTGAAGGAAGATAGTGAGCTACAGGGAGGTATCTGGAGAACAGCATTCCAGGCTGAGGGAACAGCAGCTGCAAAATCCCTGAGGCAGAAGTGGGCGCAGAGAGGTGACAGATGACCAGCATGTAGGTGGCAGAGGGAATGGCATCAGCTGGGCCTGACCACAAGGCCTGCCCTCTTCCCTCTTCACTCCGTCAGGCCCACAGGTGTACACGCCCCCAGAACCAGGACCGTCTCCCTCTGAGGCTCGGGCTGAGCAAGCCCGGGCAGGGGTGGGCCGGTATGGGAGTAAACTTAAACTCCTACACCAAGAGAGGGTGCTTGTGAGGGCACCACTGCCTGCCCTGAGCCACAGGAACCCTACGGGCCTGGGCCCCTGGGTGCCAGGAGGGCGGGGCTCTGGGGGCCAGAGTATGGGAGCCACGAGCTTAGCCACAGAGGCCCCTTGTGAGCAGGCACAGAGGTCCATTGAGAGTCCCCCCACCCTGGCCTCTGGCCTCAGCCCCACGGCACGGCAAGGGCAAGGAGGCCAGGCCTCTGCCCAGGAATGTGCCCACTCCTGGGGGCGGGGCCTGGGCTCCACAAAGCCCCTTTCTACTAGAGCCTGGGAAGGGCATGGACCCTCCAGCCTGACCCCACCCCCGGCTTTCTTGCAAACCAGGGTAGGTTAGGGTGAGTCCTTCCCTCTTCCACCCTGGGATGTGTCCCTGTAGCTGGTGCCTGAGGGGTGGGGCACGTGAGGCCTGTCTGTTTCAGGAACCAGCCCCCAGAGCTGAGGGTGCTGGAATGGGGTGATGCTGCTGGGGCTGGGAGTGCTCGCTGGGTGCCTGCCCAGGCCAGCCCTCTCCCTCCTGGCCCTCATTCTGACCCCATCTGGAGAGCTCACTTGAAGCCAGAGGCTGGAGAGATGAGAGGCCCAGAGCCGCCTTGCACCCAGGTGGGGGTGGGGAATGCAGGCTACCCCACCTATTTTCCCCATGCTCACTCCCTGCTCACCAGAACTCCCACACACACCCAGGCCCCTGAAATCCATCCCTGGGTCCCTCTGGGTCCCTGAGGTGGGCCCAGGATCAGCCAGTCCTCAGGTGGACACAAGTTGCCTCCAGACTCTAGGGCTTTTTTCCCCGAGAGGTTGCCATATCCATCCCTGTTCAACCAGCACCCCATGGCCTGGCCAGTTTGGCTCAGCGGTTAGAGCGTTGGCCCGCGGACCAAAGAGTCACGGGTTCAATTCCAGTCAAGGGCATGTACCTTGGTTGCAGTTCGGTCCCCAGCCCTGGTTGGGGTCGTGCAGGAGGCAGTCAGTCGATGTGTCTCTACCACATCGATGTTTCTCTCTCTCTCTCTCTCTCTCTCTCTCCCTCCCTCCCTCCCTCCCTCCCACTCTATCTAAAGATAAATGGAAAAAAAGTATTCTCGGATGAGGATAAAAGACAACAACCACCAGCACCCCATGGGGAGAACACCAGGCCCAGCCCACTTTGTTCAGACTGAGTGGCCAGATGGGGCCTGACTGCATCCTGGGCAGGGCAGGGGGAAGGTGGGCCAGCTGGGGCAAGGCAGTGGCTGGCCTGGCCCCCAGACCCTATAATGACGTGCCTCTGAGCCTCAAGTGTGACAAAGTGCAAGCTGGGGAGGAAGAGAAGAGGAAGGAAAAGGAGTGAGAAGGGAGAGCTGGTAGAGAGGGTGGGGAGGGAGAGGGAGAACGAGCCCACCAGGCTGGCAGGTCACTTACTGAGAGGAGACGCCTCATCAGGCTCCGAAACCATCATACCAGCCACAGGAGGGTGGCCCAGGGGTGGCCCAGGGCCTGCAGAGTGGGGCAGCAGAAAGGGAGGCAAGCAGGGACAGAGACAGCAAAGGAGGTGGAGAGGACCAAAGGGAGAGACAGAGATATGAAGAGAGAAAGAGAGACAATAGACAAAGTGGGGAAACAACAGGGATTTGAAGACAGAATCACAGAGATTTGGAGACAGAGACATAACAATGGAGACAGACACAGAGAGATGCAGACAGAGACACAGAGACAGTGCAGGGAGAATGAGAGAGAAGTGAGACAAAGGCAGAAGGAAGTGAGGGAAAGACAGAGACATGGGGGGAGAGGTGGCAAGCCAAAAAGAGGAAGACACAGAATTAGACAGAAGGATGAAGCACAGAGGACAGACACAGAGCAAGAAAATGACAGCCCAGGCAAGGCAGGAGGGGAGCAGGAGACACATGGAGACATGAGTCAGAGCAGGACAGATAAGAGTGGGAAAGACAAAGAGACAGGTCAGAAGATGGAGAGAAACTGGATGAGGGGAGGTGGGCAGGGGCTGTCAAGGAGGGACACAAGTGGGGGGGGGCATAGGGATAGGGCTGGGGCAGAGCCTCTGGGAGCCACAGCCCTGCCAGAGGGAAGAGCCGTCTCTGGGGCTACATTCCAGGCTCCGGGGTTGGGCCAGGGCCCAGTCACGGTGCACAGCCAGGTACAGCCTCATCAGTCAAGATAGCTCTTGCTTAGCAGCACAGGGAAGGCAAGGCTGAAGCATGTATGCTGAGCTCCTGGGAATCAGACACACCTGCTGCCTTCCAGGCTAAGATTCAGCCCAGCTGTGTGGACCTGCCCCAAAGGCAGTGCCTGGTGCCAGGGCTTGGGCCTAGAAGGTCTAAAGCCCTACATCTTCCCACAGATCAGCCCTACCCACAAGGAAAGGGGCCCTGCCCTCGGGCCCTCCCCAGCTGCTACTCCCTATCCCCACCCTTCCCGCATCCCTGGCCTCTCTTGTCCTCACAGGTACTTCCCAGTGGGGAGATGGGCTGGTAAACAACTCAGAGTGGGCAGAGCTGCTGTAGTGGGCAGCCCCATGGGAGGGGCCATAACTATCCCAAATGGACAGGGTGGACTGGACCAGGGCCTCCAAAGGCATGCCTGGCTTGGCAAGAAGCAGCTCCCAGGGACACATCAGCACAGGCCATTCTGGGATGTGAGCAGTGTGCACGGCACCTGACACCCACTCCTGGGCCCCACCCAGCTCCCAGGCATCCTGCAGCCCTGCAGAGACCTACACGTGGAAAAGCTTCAGGCAGTGTCTGAGTCCCAGGTGCTGGGAGGTCACAGTCAGTACTACTCCATCCACGGGCCCTCCTGTTTGCACTGGCCCGGGTAGGATGCCACCCTCTGGCATTTGGATGCCCCTGAGATGCCAGCTGAAGGGAGTTGACCCCAGCCCTGGAGAGGCCCAGACCACACTTGCCCAGGCCTGCCGGTGTGGGCAGCACTGGGTGCTGTGGGGCTGCCCTTGGTCAGCCTGAGCCGAGCCCCATCCTTGGCTCTGATCACAGAGTGCCCAGCACTGGCTCGCAGAGGTCAGCAGGAACTATATGGAGTTTCTGGGATTTGTCACCAAGTAGCTCCTTCTCTACCCAGAATCCTAGGGTAGGAGGAAGCAGGGACTCTGAGCCCCATTCCCAGTGCTGGGCCAGCCCCTGCTCTGGCTGGGCACTCTGGGTGTGGCAGAGTGGGCAGCTGACAGAGCTCCTGATTCCTTTCCCTCTGTGAAGCCCAGCCCTCTTTCCCCAACCTAGGAACCCTTGGCTTCCCAGAGGCGACCTAACCTAAGGCAGGGTTCCCTCCCACGTTCTGGGTGAGGCTGACTCTCCCCCCACTGTCAGTTCTGTTGGCATGCCTAAGTGCCCTATGCCACAGAGCCCCTCTGGCTGCCCATCCCTGACTGGGGTCCTCAGCTCTACAGCAGTCCTCAGGAGGACTCTGGGGAAGAACTCTACAGCTCAGCTGCCCTGGGAAGTGAGTTTATCTTTGAATGCTGAGTGGCTGGCTTTCCGTCTCCATCAGAACCAGGCATTTCTTATCTATGACCATACCACCCTGAATGCACCCTATCTCCTCTGATCACAGCACCGGGCATTTCCTGGCACAGGCAAGCACAAAACCTGACCATACCCAACCTTGCAGGGACCTGCCAACCAGTTCATATTACTGTCACTCAGGAGGTATAAGGCCACCTTCACAGCAAGCTCAAGGAGACTTCGGGGCCCTTGGCCCAAGAGATGGGGCCTCTGTGGCTGGAAAGACCTGCTCTGGGGCTTTCCCAGGTGCAGGACGGGGCCTACAAGATGGGACCAGCAACTTACCCATGTCCCCGCTGCCCATGTCCCCACTTTCCAGGTCGTCTGCAAGCAAAAGAGAGACTTATTCAGCAACAATATGTGGTGAGCACCTACTGGGTGTCAGGCACTGTTCTGGGCACATAGTGGGGAAGGTCATGAAAACACAACTGTTACCTCCTCTCCAGGCCTAGGGAGGGCTGGCCTGGTGAGGGGGTGTGGACCAGGGGTGGCTGGGGAAAAGGGGCCAGGCCAGACGGGTCTCTAGGTGAGGACAGGAGGAGGTGGAAATTGTCTTCCACTGTGCACTGCCCACCCATGTCCCCATCGGTCCTGATCACCCTGTCCTAGGAGGGGACTGCTGCAGCAGAGGAGCCAGCACCGCCCAGGGTCACAGGTTGTAAGTGGAGAATCCTGGGGTCACTGGGACCAGGGTTCAGGACACACACAGCTCTTAGCCCATCTTTTAAGGTGCTACTTTGGGCAAGCTTCCTGAGGCCTCTTTAAGGCCTAGTGGGGAGAACCTTGATTCTGCCCCTCACCCCCTCCACTCCCAGCCACCAGAACCCTCCACCCACCTCCAGAAGCTTCGTCAGCAAGCAAGTCCTCATCGTCAGAAAGGTCTGAATAGCTCCAGCCAGCCCGGCCCGCCGTAACCGTCTCTGCGTCCTCGGGCAGAGACAAGTCATCATACGCCCTTAGCCCGTGGGTCACCTGTGGGAGACCACACAGACGACCGTGTCACACTCTCCAGCTCCTGCCAAGCCCAGGACCAGCCCCTCCCTTCAAGGGGGACCCAGAGTCCCACCCCAAAGCCCTCCAGTGGTTAAGGCAGATGTGGTTTGACTAAGAGAGTCAGGTTGGGACTGAATCAGTATTTTTGACTCAGCTACCCCAAACCCCATTAGCCCCTTGAGGCCTCAGAGCCCAACCCTGCAAATTCACCGAGTCTGAATGAATCCTCACATAAATGGACAATAAAATTAAAATCACTTTGGTAAGTGATGACTCTTCTTTTGGAGAAGGCAAGAGATATCCAGGACATGAGTTAGTGGACAGGGGGACACAGGCGGATAAAGGGTGATCTGGGCCAGCAAAGATGGGAACATAGGCAGGTGGAAGAGTAGGCAGGTCAATGTGCGTGGGGGACAGAGGCAGAAACTGAGGGTGAGTCCGTCGAAGCTGTTGCCTCCAATAGCAGCCCCCGCCAGGCCAACTTGGCCACCTCTTTCTGCCTCAGTCTGGCCTCAGCATCTCCAGGCCACAGGGAGCACATTCCAGCCATGCTGGAGAACTCCTTCTGGCACTTTCTGCTGCACAGACAGGCTCATCTGTGCAGAGGCAAGGGTGGAGCCTAACAGCTGGGCTGAATGGGGGCAGGACAGGCATGCTGTCAACTCCCTGTGACTGTAGGCTGTTGCTGAACCAAGCACAAGCTCCAGGAGCGGCTGCTGAGACCCTGTACCCTGCAGGCTGGAGCAGAAGGGCCCCAGCAGCCATCACACCTGCCTTTCTTAGGTGTGAGTGTGGGCAGTGAATGCCTCTTTCCCTTAGACAAGATCAAGATTTTTCCAAAGGAGTTTCACCAGATCACTTAGAGGAAACAAACCCAGCAGAGCCTCAGGGAACCCCAGAGCCCCCTCCCCCGACAAGTGTGCACGGATTCTTTGTGGCCCCACAATGCATGTCCAGGCCCAGATGGCCTGGCAGGAGCGTCTCATGTCCTGCCCTGGCCTTGGCCCTATCTGGGGAGCCCAGCTCGGCCAGAAGAAAATGGTCTTGCTTGTGAAAACAAAACCCAGCCCTCACTGGCTAGACAAGGTGGTGGTAGCAGGAGAGAGACCCCAGGAGAAGAAAAAAAATCGAAGAAATAGCCTGTCCCTATCCTCCCCATCCCCCAACTTCACACAGTCCATGTCCTGGAGCTTCTGGTCCTTTCTCATGAGGGTCCCTTTGCCCAAATGCCCTTCTTCCCTTTGTTTATCTAGCTAATTTCAAATGTCCTCGAAAATTTGGCTAAACATCATCTCCTTTAACTGCTCAGTAAGAAAAAGGAACAAATTATGGATACACACAGCAACACAGATGAACCTCTAACAGTGTGCTAACTGAAAGAAGCCAAACACAAAAAGACTCCCTACTGTATGAAACTCTACAGGGAAAAGTCTAATCTATAGTGACAGAAAGATCAGTAGTTGCCTGGGACCAGGGGTGGGGTGAGGCTGACTGGGAAGGGGCACAAGGGAGCCTTTTGGACTAATGGTTCCCTGGGTACATACATCTCCTTGTTACTGTACACTTGAAATGATGGGTACATTTTATTGTATGTATTTTATACCTCAATAAAGATGACTAAAAAGAAAATCTCTGGGAGACTTTGTCCTGACTCCTTGCCTTTCCCAGCCACCTGCACCCCCAGGCTGGGCTCTGCACCCTCTGGGGCTCATCTTGTAATCGCCTGTACCTCTGCTGAAATAGCAGCACCTTGAAGGCAGGGACTGTGATTAATTCAGCTCTACTTTCTCAGCACCTGTGTTTAATAAACGAATGAATGAATGAATGAATGAATGAATGAACAAAAATGTCACCACCTATTAATTCTAGCAGCTTCCTGAAGATGATTTGCTTTGGAGGGTGCACAAACCCCATGTAGTCTATGTGCATCTCCTTTCCTGGGCTGGGAGCCTGCTGGAGGCAGGGGCTGAGTGCCATTTGGTCATCTTTGCAGTGCTACCAAGCCTTGTGTAAGGCCTGTGCTGCCCACTTTATCCTCTGCTATGGCCTTAGGCCCCTCCCCCCCAATCCATGGGCAAACCCCTCCTATTCCTTCTCTCCCCACCCTCTCCCTCTGGACAAGGGTGGTCAGTGAACTTCTGGGCTGGGCCTTGAGGTTCACACCCAGGATGAGCTCTAGAATCTCCAGGAGGTGGTGAGACATGGATTCCTGGGCTGCCTCTCAGAGCCACTGAGTCAGGCTCACTCCACCTCGGGCCAGAGGGTTAGAGTTATGTATGCTCAGGGGATTCTGACACTCACTGGTTAAGAATCACAGGATCAGCCCCCTACCAGGGGCTCTCCCTCCTCCCCTGGCTAGGGGGTGTGGTTACTGAGCATGCCCTGATGACCGAAGGGGAGTGTGAGGCTAGCACTGTGGCAGGGGCACTGACACTGGGCAGAGGGGGGCTGCATGAGACACAGGGATTCCTGGCACCCCCTAGACCCCAGAACGCTGTCTGGAAAAGGAGAACCTTGGTGAGCAAGATCCAGAGCTTCACCCAGGGAAGGAGAAGTAAAGAGGTGCTTGGGACTGGACAGGAAATAGCAAACTGAGATTCAGCTTGTAAAAAATGCCAGGAACACACATCTGCAGTGAGAGGAGAGAGAATCCAGAGCATACTGGGCCCGGATAGAAGCCCGTTACCCTAGGGACCCCAGGGAATCAGCCCTCCACATACCCGCCGGTGCTTGCTTACAGCCCCCTCCCCAGGACCCAAGGCTCCAGGGTCAGATCAGGGCCTGCAGCCAGGGCCAAGCCAGCAAGAGCAGAGACTTCACTTGTGAAAAGCTGAAGATCAAAAGGTTCTAGCAGCTGTATTTCACATCTGGGAGGGGAGATGGAGCCAGACCGGAAAGAGGTTTCGGAAAGAGCCTGAAGAAGCCTGAGACTTGACCATAGAAGGGAACTTGGATTCAGACCTGGAAAGTCCAGGGTCAATTTGGGGAATAAAAAGAGCTAATTTATTGGGCACTTACTATGCACCAGGCACTCCTTTAAGGACTTTTATGTGTTAACCCAGGTTATAGGTGTTAAACAGACCACTGTAAAGATGGGAAAATGGAGCAGAGTCAGGTCATCTGCTTGAAGACCTGGGTGGTAGAGCTGGAATTGGAACCTTGGCAGTCTGGCACCAGTGGCTAAGCTCTTACCACTGCACCACACTGCCCCTGTAACCAGGGCTGTGCAATGAGTTGGACTCACCGAGGTCACTGAGAGTCACTCCTGCAAAGCCTCTCAACCACACTGCATTTCAGTTTACAGAGCATTTCCTAGGCCCTGGCCGGTTTGGCTCAGCGGTTAGAGCGTCGGCCTGCGGTCCAGAGAGTCCCGGGTTCGGTTCCCACTAAGGGCATGTACCTCGGTTGCAGTGTGTCCCCGGCCCTTGTTGGTCGTGCGGGTGGCAGCCACTCTATGCGTCCCTTTCATGTCGATGTTTCTCTCTCTCTCTCCCTCCCACTCTATCTGAACAAAAAATGAAAAAATGTCCTTGGGTGAGGATAAAAAAACAAAAAAAAAAACAACAAAAAAAAATACAGCATTTCCTAGGCCTCAGTGTCATTTTACCCTGACAATGATCCCCTGAGGTGGCTAAGCAGATGTGAATGGCCCCCTTTCACAGAGGAGGAAACTTGCCCAAGATCACAGGTGAGTGCCTGGCAGAGCCAGGACTGACCCAAGACCTCAAGCCCCCTACTCACCAGGAAAGGAGGTAAGGCTGGGTGGACCGGGAAGCCCAGGGCTGGCTGGTCCCTGTCTCCAGCCTCACCAGCTCCCAGGATGGCTCCTAGGATGCATGAGCTGGCAGCAGCCTGGGCCCATGCAGGGGGTGCCTAAGGTCCCAAGGAGGGCCATCAGAGACTGCAACGCCAAAGGCAGAAATAGAACCCAAGTTTCCTGCCTTCCAGCACGTCTCAGGCTATGACGGAGCCTGGCTTCCTCCCAGAGGAACCCAGTACTTCAGGCAGGCGTTGGAGAAGGATGACGGGCTGGAGAGGAGGCGTCCAGAGGGCAGACATAGGCCAGAGAGGAAGGAGCCAGGCAGAGAGGGGGATTTTCCAGACCCAGCAGGTTCCAGTGGGGGAAGAGGGGGCAGCTGACTCATACAGGCCAAGGTCAGAGGACTGTTCTAGCATGCCGAGAACAATTGTTTAGGATGGGAGTGTGGGCAGGGTGGCCCCCCAATGAGCATAGGACAGACAGCTCCCTGAAGCTGGGTTGTGTCAAGGCCCCCCTGGTGAGGATAGGGCGGCACATAAAGCTGCAGGTGCAAGTCCTGCAGACGCCGTTGGAGACAAGGGACAGAGGCTGGGTCCTCTCCTGGCCTGGGTAAGGAGACAGAGGGAGGCAAGGATGGCTGGGAAGAGTATGGAGGTGAAGGTCAAGCCATTAGAGAAGGGTACAAAAGTTGAGAAGGTTTGGGGTACAAGGAGAGGTACAGATCCAGCTATAGGAAATGAGATTTTAAAAGGAGTTTAGCCTGTCCCTGGCTGGTTTGGCTTAGCGGTTAGAGCATCGACCCGTGGACCAAAGGGTCACGGGTTCGATTCAGGTCAAGGGCACATACCTCGGTTGTGGTTCTATCCCTGGCCCTAGTTGGGGTCCTGTGGGAAGCAATCAATTGGTGTGTGTCTCTCTCACACTGATGTTTCTCTCTCTCTCTCTCTCTCTCTCTCTCCCTCCTTCCCACTCTATCTGAAAATCAATGGAAAAGTGTCCTCAGGTGAGGATTAAAAAAAAAAAGAGTTTAGCTTGGCCAGTGTTGCTCAGTGGGTTGAGCATTGTCCTATGTACCAAGAGGTCACCAGTTTCATTCCCAGTTAGGGCACCTGCTCAGGTTATGGGCTTGATCCCCATAGGGGGCATCCAGGAGGCAGCCAATGGAAGTTCCGCTCTCATCCATGTTTCTATTTCTCTCTCCCTCTCCCTTCCTTTCTCTCTAAAAATCAGTATTTTTTTTTAAAAAGGAGTTTATAAGGGAGGACTGTGGGCCTTGCAAAGGTTATGTATGTAGATAAGAGTTTCTGGAGCTGCTAAAATCAGAGCAGTAGGAAGACAGTGGTACAGTGAAGAGATGACAATAAGAACGGTCAGACTCCACGCAGGGCTTTCTCCAAATCAGGCCTTCAGTTAATCCTCAGCCACTGGGGAAGGCTGGCACTACAGGGCCACTATCCCTCATTTGCAATAAGGGAAATCCAAGGCGCTCTGAAAACCAAGAGTGTTGCTTTTTAAAAACAAGTTTATAACAAGCTCCTTTGGTGCCAAGTCCTGACCTGAACTGACATGAAGCTCTCACTAGCTTATTCACTCGACTTCGGGTGAACAGTCATACATTTTGCTGCAGCAATACTAATGTGTTTTATTGTGGGGTGTTGCCCCAGACTCTGTTCAGGATGTCACATCACAGCTGGCATGTGCTCTGTCACCTTTCTTAAGTTTGAAAGCTTCTGAATTGCAAAACACATCTGACCCCAAGGATTTCAATCAAGAGACTGAGCTCGTACTGTTATTTCTGTTTTGCAGATGAGGAAACTGAGGCTCAGAAAGGGTCACCTGTGTAAATGGGATTAAAGTTTGTAAGGCACTCAGCATGGTACCTGTATACAGCAAGTGCTCAATAAGCATCAGAAGTAGTAAGAGGGCAGAGGTGAAGGAATGAGAGGTGATGAGGTGATGCATGGGAGTGTGGGGTGTGGGCTCAGGTCTAGGGTCAACCTCCAAGTGCGGGATGAAGGGAGGGGTCTGGCTCTGCTGCCCAGGCCATGGGCTGGCCGAACAGGCAGGGCATTGGCTGGGGTGACAACAAAGCTTAGTTCCCAGGCTCAAGTTATCTGCCTGTCTGAGGCCGACTCTGGAATGACGGACTGAGGACTTCAACTTCAGGCTTCTCTAGAGACATTCTTCACATGCCTTGGGCAGCCAGCCCACCCTCCTCTCCATGGCCCAGGCCTGAGGCTGAGCCCCTTACCACCCCCGCAGCTGGGCAGAAGGTCTGAGTACTGTAGTCCCCAGGGTGGCTGCAGCTGCCCAGGGCAAGACTCCAGGCATCTGGGTTGCTGTGAGCTCACCCCATCGAAATCCAGAGACAATGTGGGGGTGGGGGACAAACGGGCCGCTGCCTGCCCACCTGCCTCCTGCCAGCACAGACTGTGTGTGCCTTGGTGGCCCCTCCCCTGTGCCTGGCAGAGAAACCAGTAGATGCTATGACCCACAGCCCCCAATTCTCTGGGACACTGAACCCAGACAAGCCCCCCCAACCCCTCTCTGATACAGGCTCTCGGATAACCACACAGTGCTCTCTCTACTCTGCTACAACCCAGGCCCCAGATATAGGGTCAAGGTGCCCTGTCCCACCCACAGGCCATGGTACCCTGTCCATGGGCAGCAGACGGCAAAAAGGAAGGAATCTGTTGGGGCAGCACTTTGTTGTGTAAACTGCCAGGGGCGGGAGAGCCAGACACAAAGGCCAAAAGGCCTTTAATCCCCTGGCAGGCTGAGAGGGGCGCTGGGCCGGAAAGAAGGTGGCCACAGCCTCCTCTGGCATGCCTGCACTGCCCGTGCCACTCGGGAAGCCCGCCAGCTCTCCACACTCAGGCTCCCAAGACGGCAGGACCTTCGCCAGCCAGTTGGCCAGGAAGAACAATGATCCCCAAAATAAGGAGAAGGGCTGAGGCTCCTCAAGTGCTCATGCTGAGATAAGGTCTTCGCAGGTGCAGGGTTTAGCTCCCACAAATCCACAACCTCATAAGGCAGACACTGGCGCTCCCCGATTTTACAGATAAGAACACAAGGCTCAGAGAAGTGACAGCCACACAGCTAAGGCAACAGGAATCCAGTTTGAAAGCAGGGCCCCCTCTCCTGTATTTCGCTAGCTCGGAGATTCTACCCCCTGCCCTCTATAAACTCATACCAAGGCCTAGGACCTGGAAAGGTTGCATTCCAGCCAGGGCCTGGGGGAACACCAAGGGCCCATTAGGGCCTCCAACAGAGACCACGGGAGCCAGAGTTGGGGTGTGGGATTCCTTGTCCCAGCTCTGCCCAGAACTCACCATGTAGCCTTGGACAAGCCCCCTGACACCCTCCCTTTTAGCAAACTGCAGTGAGCCCCGATGATATGTGCTAGGCTTCTATGCCAGCTGTCCCTGTAGTGTGAATGTAAGTACCAGGAGGGCAGTGATTTTCATGTGTTTTGATCATCGCTGCATCTCTGGAACAGAAAACACATACCAGGTGCTCAGTTAATATCTGCTGACACACTGACAGACTGAATGAACAAACTTGGAATGAGGAGTGAGCTGCTTTGGGAAGCGTGGCTGAAGATCTCTGAATCGGTCCAGCCCTTTCCCAGGTGGACCCCGACATGGTCTCTGCCTTGAAGGCCCCTCTAATGTAGCTGGGGTATGCACCCTAACAGGTCTGCTCCATTGCCATGGCCGTGCAAGAGCACTTTATCCCCCAGGCTCGGAGAGATGTGGCAGTGAGGCAGAGGGCGGACTCGGCCCAGACACTCTGACACCAGGCCGCCTCAGCCACTTTCTAGCTGGGAAGCCTCAGCTTTCTCATCTGTAAAAAAGGGGATAATGCCCGGCCGGTGTGGCTCAGTGGTTGAGCATCAACCCATGCACCAAGAGGTCACCAGTTCGATTCCCAGTCAGGGCACATGCCCAGGCTGTGGGCCAAATCCCCAGTGGGGGGCATGAAGGAGGCAGCCAATCAATGTTCTTTCTCATCGATGCTTCTCTCTCTCCCTCTTCATTCCTCTCTCTCTAAAGAAAAATCAATAAAGAAAAAAAAAGGGGGTGGATAATTAATCAGACCTGCCCCATAAGGTTCAATTCAAGTCACTATGACCTTCACTTATGGAGCACCTACTGTGTGCTGGGCCCTGGGAATAAAACTGGGAAGTAGACAGAACTCTGTCTTCCTAGGGGAGACAGACCATTAAACCCAGTGATGATAACACAGTGTGCGGAGAGCTCTGCAGAGAACGGACAGAGGCTGGGAGAACCCAGAAGAGGGTCCCTTCACTTAGTGAGGCAGGGTGGAAGTTTGGGGAAGGTTTCCCAGAGGAAATGACAATTCAGGTGGGCCTGAAAGATGATTTCACCTAAGTAGGGTGGAGAAGGGGAAGCGAGTGTGCACCAGGCAGAAGGAAGGGCACACGCCGAGGCCCAGAGGTATGAAAGTGCACGGCACATCAAGAGATGAGAAGTTTGGTGCAGTGGGACATGGAGTGCCAGGTGGCAGAGGATCAAGGGGACCAGCTCTGAATGGTCTTTTCCTTAGAGAGCGGTGCCCCTTGGGCATGCTGTTGTCATGCTGCTAATCAGAGCCCAATTCTCCCAGTCCCCCCAGGTTCCCCGCATTCTCCTCCTGCCCCTACAGACACCCTAAAAATGGACCTTCCTTGGTGCTGAGTGAGCAGCCTACGGGCTTACAGGGAGGAAGCAGGAAGCCACCGGGAAATGACCCTGCCTCACCCCTTTGCTAGGTGCCGCTAAGGCAGTGGAGGTGGCCAAGCAGGAAAGGCTTCTGGGCTGGGCCGCCCAGCAAGAAGATCCCCAGGGGTTGAATATTATCCGCCAAGCACTGTTAGTGCCAACAGCGCCTGCGGTGTTCACGTGCCTGCCTCCTGCCCGAGGTCCTGGCTTGGTTCTCAAATTCTGTCTCCCGGGTGGCCCTGCTGTGGAGTGCTGGTGTGTCTGTGGGCCTTTAAGGCCACAACAACATAGTTGGGCCTGCCTATACCCACCAGGGTCATTGCCCACAGATTTCATGAATGAAGCCCCTAGCACAGTGCCAGGCCTATGGGAGGATGGGAGAAATATTCCACAAATTTTTCTTGAAATGAAGCACCACTTTTGACAATGACCACTTCCTGAACCTACTAGGTTAGGCCTTTCCATTGCTCTTGACTCAGCAAAGGATTAGAAGAAAAGCCCCTATTATGGTCAACCAGGTCCTGTGTGATCTGCCTACACACACACACACACACACACACACACACACACACACACCTACACACCTCTCCAACCTTTCCCACTGCACTCTCCAGCTCTCTACCACATTTATCTCAATAGTTCTCAGACACACCAAGCCCCCTCCCACCTCAGGGCCTTTGTACTTGCTGTATCCCCTGCCTGGGAAACTGCCCCCCCCCCCCGCCCCCCGCATATGCTCACTTCTTATCTTCCTCTAGTTTCTGCTCAAATGTCACCTTTTAAGAGACCCACCCTGACCACACTCCAGGTCCAGAATCTACTATAGTTAGCTCTCTGTCATTTCCTTTACCCTGCTTCATGGCACCTCATCACCTACATTCAATCCTATATTTACATGCTTAGCTGCTTATCATCTGTCTCCCCTACTAGAACCTCAGCTCCACAAAGGTAGGGACTTTGTCCACTTTGGTCACTACTGTATCCCCAGTACCTACTGACATACAGTAGATGCTCAACAATATTTGTTAAATTGATGAATGAATGGAGTTTACAAATGAAGACACTAAGGCTCAGAAAGGTGACTTGCCCATAGTCGCAGAGTTGGAAGAGCTGAGAATGGAAGCCAGACTCCTGGTTCCAGACTGGAAACTCTATACTACCTGAGGCCTCCTCCTGCTATCTGTGATGCCTGGGGCTTTCCAGCCAGGAGGCCCATCTCTGGGGAGACAAGCAGCAGCCCATGGTCACTGAAAAGAAACCTGCCCGCTGACCAGGCCAGTATCCCAGAGAGTGGGCAGGGGTCTCAGAGGTGAGCTGGGCCACAGCTCTGGCCCCAAGGCCTTGTGCAAGGCAGCCAGGCAGCCAAGCCTCCATGGCTCCACTCCTGCTTGCTCCCGTGGGTATCGGCAACAGGAAAAAACAGACTGGACCGGCAACCCAGCAGCTTCGGCCAAGGAGGCCAGCTCCCCCGGGCCCCCAGGGCTTTCCCCATCTGCTTCCTGGAAGGGGAGGAAGGGCAGGCGGGGCTGAGCCCACGGTTGACCAAAGGCCTGTGGGCAACAGAGCTGGAAATAAGAGGAAAGGCCCCTTCCTTTTGGAGTGCCCCCATCCCCTTTCCTATGACTCGTGTCCATCCCAGGGCACAGAAACTCTGGGCAGGAATAGCATGGGGGAGGGTCCAGCAGACAAACACATCTGGGAAAGGCTGGTTACACAAAGCTGAGCTGGTTCCCTAAGTCCTAATGTCTCTAACACTATGATGAGGTGTGACTAGTGTTTCCCAAACTTGCTTAACTTGGAAGCCTTTCGTCATGCGGGGAACACCCACCCCAATGTACAACTTTCCTTCAGCTAGCTGCCAACTAGCTCTCCCTAAGTAAGGCTTTAGGTGTAAGACATGACCCACCACCACCAATGGGGTCTTGAAGACAGAAAAGCCCCATGGAATGCAGTGCTGATGGAGAAAAAGCAGGCCAGGTAACAGGCTAGTCAGTTGTGGGAGGGGTTTGTGCTCTCCTCAGGGTGAACCCCGTCAGAGTCTAAGAAAACACAGGCAGGAGCGGCTCCTTCCCTTGCTGGTCATCAGCCTGCCCTGTCAGATAATGAGTCCCATCAGAGGGGACAGAGAGGGTGGCCCAGTGCCTGGTCACTCCTGATATCCTAGGACCATAAGACTATGCCCTGGAGAGGGAAGGAGCTGAGCATTCTAAGGGAACGTTCAGCTGGGTAGAGACCAGGACTAGGGATTGCTGGGGGGGGGGGGGGCAGTGAGGAGAGAAAAGAAGGAGCTGGAGCTCTTCTGGTCAGCAGGGAGGGCCATGAGGACTAAGAGCCGGCTTCCAGCCCACCTTGCTGTCTTGGGCAAGTCCCTTTCCCTCTCTGGGCCTCAGGCTCCCTCTGTCAAATGATAAAGTAGAGATCTCAGGCTTCTAGTCTGTCCTCAGCAACCTAGTGGAGCCACTTTGGAGAGTGGGTGAGGGGGTGGAGGGCAGACAGGTAGTGTTTGGACCCCCCTCTCCCAAATACTTCAATAAAAAGAAATCCACCTTTTCCACTTTACATCCTAACCATCTACATAATATGTCTGGTTCAGCCCTGTTTAGCTGTGAGACCATGAGCAAGTCACTTTACCTCTCTGGAGCCTCCATTTCCTCATCTGTAAAATGGGCGTGATAATTCATAATAGTAGTACCTACCTCATAGGGTTGCTCTGAGGATTCAATAAAAATGTAATATGCTACAAATAGCACTAGCACGCAGTGAATGCTGTGTTGGCTATTATTCAGCAAAATTTCATAGTATTTAATCAAGTACTACTATTTTGATTGAAATAAGGTTTTCACTGCTTGGTAATAATAAGTTTGAAAGCTCTCAGTTTAGATGATCCCAAACGTTTCTTCTGGCTACATTTTAGGGCACTGAAATTCTGAAACAAGAGGATCTAAAATTCTAGGCTATGATTCGGACCAGCTGAGAGGGCAGGGCTACCGAGGGAATTACAAAGTCAGAACTGAGCAGAAGGAGCAGACCGAGGGGAACTGACCAGCAAAGGGTTACCACCATCTATCTATTTATACCTCCCCCATCACCCTGTTCCAGAAGACTCAAAGTAGCTTACAAAAATGTACTCATAATAGCAAGAGAAAATTAACTAAACATACATAAGAAAAACTTGGGCAGGGCAGACAGACGGAGCCTGGAGTGAGGTGAGTAGACAAAGTATGTGCCAGAGGCTGGAGGTCTGGGAACTCGACTCACTTGGCTCTGAGCTTTCTGGTGGCCAATGGGAAGAAGGAAACCTGATCAGTCCCTGGATTCTGTGTCCCATGAGGTAAAAACAAACCCGTTGCTTAGAAGAAGCACAACTATTCCTGAGGCTGAGAGCAGGGACTGTCCTAAGGGAAAAGGTTTGTCTGGTACCCTTCTTTGCCCTTGCCAGTGGAGCCAGCATCCCCTTGGAGTACACTGACCATGACCTTCTGAGGCTGAACCTGGGTTCACAGTCTACAGCAATCAAAGATCCAGGACGCTGGAATGGCGGTCCAGGCAGTGCCTCCAGCATCCTTGGTCTGGACAGGATTACCCATCCCTCCCCAAGCCTGAACACAGCCAGTGCCTAAAATATCCAGAGCAGGAGAGGGTGCCAGGAGGCCCCGGGCAGGGACCTGGGTAGGCCCGCCCATAGGAGAGGGCCCAGTGGGCCAATGAACACACATCCCTGACACACAAAGGAGCACCTTCACTAGGGAATAGGGCCCTCCCTGGGAGTCCCCCACCCACCTGCTCCCCCCTCAGCCACACGCTGCTCACATAGAACCAGGCAGCTGCTCCACCCTTCCCACAAGGCAAGCCTTCCTGCAGGAGCTGAATGGAAAAGTCTTCGCAGAAATACCACCCATACCATATAGGAAAGTGCCCAAAGACCTCAGCCCCCGCCTCCAGGATTAGCCTCCCTCAGGATCCTCCTGGGTCTCCCAGCTAATGGCCAAGACAATGGGGGCTATTCTGGGCTGCACCGGGTATTTAAAGCACTGGCTGTGCCTCTGTCCCTGGGGAACAAGAAGCCTTGACCTCAGCAAGACCTTCCTGAAATTGTTGCTGCCCAGACTGTGATGGCTGTGTCCCATACAGTCTGCATCCAACCTCTCCTGCCAGGCCCTGAGGCCCTGTGGGATACAGCACAAGTGCCTCCTCCTCCAAGAAGCCCTCAGGGCCACTGCCCAAGACCCTCAGAAGATCTGGGTCCTGGCCTCTGCTCTGTGACTGATCTTCTCAACCCCAGTTTTCTCATCTGCAAAATGTAGATAATGATACCAGTATGTGCAAAGCACTTGGAGGCTTCTGTGGTTAAGATGAAGTCATGTCTCCCCAGACACCTGTGTGGGATAAAATGTAAGCAGGGATGAGAATTTTGCTTATTTTATCAGTGTTGTGTTTTTTTCTAGTACCTTGCACACAGTGGGTGCCAAATAAATATTGATTGACTGATATAAATATCTATGGAATGTGTCTGTAATCCCAGTAGAACCACCCACAGTGCTGGGCGCACAGGTGGCTAATACTCTTTGATAATATTACCAGATCTCACTCAGGGCACTTAGAACATGCCAGACTTATGCTAAGTACTTTACATGGATTATCTCATTTAATTTGCTCAATAGTACCCAAAAGGTAGGTACTATTATTATCTTATTTACAAGCAAGAAAAATGGGAGTTCCACTCCCAGTGGTTAAAGAGCTTTCCTGGGGTCCCAAAACTACTAAGGGGGCAAGCTGGGAGTCAAACCCAGGAACCCAAAATCTCTATCATCCTGCACAAACACACCCTGAAGAAAGGCAGCAGAGAGAACACTGAGCTGGGAGCCAGGAGCCTGAACTCAGCAACTCAGTAGCTGTGTGACTTCAAGCGAGTCACTTGGCCTCTCTAGATCTGTTTTCTCTTCCATACAAACAGGGGCATTAATTTCTACTTCTCTGTGTCCTTAGTCTGATCAAAGGAACTAAGGGATGTGACCATGTCTCTATATCAGCCTCAACCCCTCCCCAGGGGCAGCAGCTCTTATCTATGAAGGATGGTGGGAAAAGGTCCCGGGGAGGAGGGCGGTGCTCAGTGCTGGCTCTGGAGCAAAGCTCAGCAGCTGCTAACAACAGCTGGTAAGAGCTCTGGGCCTGGCCTAAGCATGGGGAGAGAGTTGGGGCGGGCTGAGAAGTCACCTCCTCTGTCACCATTCCCTGCTGACAGCTGCTGGGGCCTCAGGGCCAAGGGCTCCGCTGCAGGAGAGGGTGGAAGCAGGCTGGCTGGGTCATCTCGGTCCTCATGCTGCCAACTGCTCAAATCCCAGGGTGCCTGGCCCTCCTGGGCCCACTGGCCAGGACACAGGCCTCAATGCCCCACCCCACAGCCCTTTACCCAGTTCCTTAAGAAGTCTGGGTGAGGGTAGAGGGGCTGGAGCAAAGGTCTATGGGCCAAATATGCCTTGCCTGGAGTCTGGGCTGCCCCAGAGACCCTGGCAGGAGGAGGATGGGCAGGGCTAGGTGGAAATGGGGTTTGAAGAGAGAGAGGCCTTGTGATTTCCCTGGCAAATGGACGATGATGCAGGCCATTCCGGGAGGCTTCTTGGAGCCTGTGAACTTGGCCTTAGCTGGCCCCACCCCAGGCCCCTCTCAGCACCCTCAGCTCCACTCCCAGCTCAGTGCCAATCCTTTCCAGTCCGCTCCAGCCCACGCAGCTCTCACTCCTCTGAACTCAGGCATACCCATAATTATGACTGACCATAGTTTCCAAAGCAGTGGAGAAACAAAATTTAACAAAGGATTCCTGGGCCACTTCCGGTGTCAGAGGCAGCCTGGGAGATGTAGTTTGTATGCACAGATACTCAAATTCTGGGGCATGTTCATAGTCTTTTGGGAAGACTGCTATTTTTATTTTATTTCATTAATAAATCAAAGCCACCCAGCCCGTGTGCCTCAGTGGTTGAGCATCGACCTCTGCACCAAGAGGTTGCCAGTTCAATTCCTGGTCAGGGCTCATGCCCAGATTGTGGGCCAAATCCCCAGTGGGGGGCAAGCAGGAGGCGGCCAACTGATGTTCTCTCTCATCGATATTTCTATCTCTCTCTCTCTAAAAACCAATAAAGAAAAAATAAATAAATCAAAGCATCCTAGGAAATGTGTGTTGGCCACATGCCACCCCACAACATCCTAGCCATTCAACTTCCTAGCTGTGTAGCCTTGGGCAAGTCACTTGACCTCTCTGAGCCTCTGTTTCCTCATTTGTAAACAGAAATAAAAATGGCCACCTCACAAGGCTGCTGGGAAGATTCAACAAGACAACCTAAGAACTTAGCCAAGTGTCTGGCACTTACTAGGTTTAAGTGTCACTTCTTCCCTTTCCTCCCCTCCTACCCCCACCCAGCCAGGAGCTCATAAGCCCGGAAAAGTGACTTTTCCAGGAAAAGTGACCTTTCCAGAAGCCCCCGGGGAGAACAATTCCTGTTATGCCCCCCACAGGCTGGTAAGGCTCAAGAGAAACCTGCCTGCAAAGGTTCCAGTGAATTCCTGGATCCTGGGCTGTCAGAGATGGGATCACCTAGCCCAACGCCTTCACTTATCAGAAGGGGAAACTGAGGCTCTGAGTAGGGAAGTAGGATATCAAGGAGGACCAACCAGTGTTGGAGAGCCTGAGTTCAAATCCCATCTGTGACACTGACAGCCTGAGGGATGACTTCATCTCTTTGAGTTTCATTTTAGTGCCCCCACCACCAAGTGCTGCGGTAAGGATAACCTGGATGACGTGTAGAGTGCTTAGAACATGCCGGGTACTCGGAGAGGAAACAGCAGCTCCAAGAAGAGAAGAAGTCTCGCAGCAAGTTGATGGCAGAGGCAGCCACGGACCTAGGTTTTTTGACTTCTAACACAGGGTCCTTTTCCTTCCACAATGTCACCTCCTTCCCCTCCTTCCCTAAGGCTAGAGTCGGGGGCCACACAGATAAGGACTTTGGGAGGGTGGCGTTAAGCTGGGTCTTTGTCAGGGGCTTGATCAGCACCTGAGACCCCAGTCTCAACCTCTGGTACTTAGAGCTGGTCCCTCTGGCCTGGCCTAAGCCCCAGGCAGACAGGCCCAGCGATGACATGGCAGGAAGGGCTGGCAAGTGAGAGGTTGGTGTCCTTGGCAGAGAGAATTCACCTCCCAGGATTCAGGTTACCGGGAAGGAAATGGTAAATCTCCTGCTGCCTGCCACCTCTGAGCAGGAATGTGTGTTGCCTAAGGGAACATCCTGTCCACTTGCCCAAGGCAGCCCATGGATAGCCCCCTACCTGGGCCCACCCTAGCTCTCTGCCTGACCCCTGGGATCTCAGGTTGACCTCTGGGGCTCCCCATCAAAAGGGCATCTGTCATTCTGGAGCAGTGGGAGCAGCTGTCACTGACCAATCACAGGAGAAGAGAGGGCTGGAAGGGCACCCCAAAATATTGAGAGCCACCCCTAAATCTCACCTGTTCAATCCTGCCAAACATGGATTCTGACACCAAAATTTGGGTAAATGCGCTGATCTCATTAACCCAACATAGGAGGCGGCACCGTGTGAACTCTAGGGTAGGACTGACCTCATTGGAAATCCAGCTCTGCCACTCCCCCACTGGGTGACCTTGGGCAAGTCACTGCGGCCCCTCCCGCCCCTCATCTCTGATGTGGAAGTGACAAAGCCATGATGGGGACCTGGGAAATTCATGGAGCTGAGATGGGAGTCTCTTAGCGCAGGGCCTGGCACTTAGGAAGGGCCCAATAAACAGTGGCCATCAGGTATTGAGAAGTGTTGGCAAGGAGAAAGGAAATAACCGATCATTGCTATTTGAGCAGGATCCATGAGCTATGCATGTTTTCTGCCCTCATGGAGCATTCTACCTGAGGCCAGCTGGACCATAAACTATTTGTCAAATGCTGAGAATGCTCAAAAGAAAAATATAGCAAGGTGAGGGTGATAGGGAGTGGCTGGGTGGGGTTGCTGTTACACAGGCCAGTTAGGGAAGATGACACACAGGTGTGAAGGAAGCTGGTGCATGCACAGATGAAGAACACTCCAGACACAGGGCACAGCAGCTGTAAAGGCTCCAAGGCAGGAGTAATCCTTGGAATGTTCTGGAAATAGCCAGAAGACCAGTTATCTAACCCTCACAACTGCCCTGAGAACGAGGTATAATTATCCCTACTCTTCAGATGAGGCACAGGAGGCTCAGAGAGGTTTGTCCAAGGTCACAGAAGGAGTAAGTGTCAAAAGGCCAGGATTCCAACCCTCCTTCTCAGCAAAGTGTCCAGACGCTATCGTCCTCAGAGCTCCCATGGAAAGAGACAGAATGGGACAAAAGCATGTGAGGTATTCAGAGTCAGAGTTTGATTCCACCAGGTTGGCTGTGTTAATCTCCTTGGTGGGCCCTCATGTCCTCAACACATGGTTGGACCAGCGATGTCTGTTCATCCACCTCCCAACTGATGAGGCAGGAGTCCAAAAGAGGGGGGAGGGGAGAGTATGATGCTGGGAGATGACCTTGAGCTTCTCTGGCATCTCAGACCCAAAGCTCCTCCCAGACAGGTGTGAATGCTGCACACAGACGCTACCAACCTGAACTGCCCAGGGTGACCTCCTGCCTGGTCCCCAAGTGTTTGCACCCTGCCTATACCCGCCTGGGCCTCAGGGACCAGCCACAGCTGGGAATCTGTTCTGCACTCCAGCTCCAGGTGTCAGATATGCCCCTCACCCCTAGGACCCAGACCAGGAACAGCTCCTGGTGTCCTGACCCATGAGTGGCCTTTGTAACCAGGGGTGCCAAAGCAGGCCAGCCCTCACGGGCACCAGGCCAGATCCTGAGGCCCGGCCAAGTGCAAACAGCATGCTTGGTGCCCAGATACAGGCGCGTTAAGAACGGGCAGGCTGCCTACTGCCCCCGTCACAACAAACAATCATCTCCACCCTGCTGAGAGGGGCCCAGGCAGCCAGATGGGAGCTGGGGACTGCCAGGGAAGGCCTCCTCCCCCACCCCCGCCCCCTGGGAATGGGCAGTGGGAATCTTGGAGGCTGGACATGGAGATTCCAAATGCCAACACCTGAATGAGGATATAAGCAGACACAGGCTGAGGGGAGTGGGTGGAAAATTAAGGGAAGGTGGGCTGGATAGAGCCAAGTCATGGACTTTTTAACATTAAGGGTGAGGTCAGGTGACGGGACAGTGAGACCTCCCAGCTGCTGAGGAAAAATTGCACAGGACCTCAAGAGAGGCAATCCTGTCCACTTCCATGGAGCCCCAGGACCCTCTCAGGGCCCCATAGCCTGGAGGAGTCCTAAACTGAGACAAGAAACCATTAATAATGACAACAGCCACGCCTTACTGAGAGCGCACAGCACCTGATATGCACCGACGCCATCCGATAGAACTTTCTGCAGTGACGGAAATGCTCTAGATCTACATTGTCCAATAAGGTAGCCACTAGCCACCTGTGGCTATTGAGCTCTTGAAACATGGCTATTGTCACTGAATTTGTATTTAAAAACGTTTTACTTCATTACATCTTCCATTTAAACCGTCACATGTGGCTAGCGGCTACCATAATGGACAGTGTGGATTACACCACCCTTAATCAAGACTAGAGGTAGAGCCATCTCCATTTTACAAAGGAGGAAACTGAGGCTTATACCAGGCACACAGCTGGTAAGCCACAGAGGCAAAATTAGAACCCAGGCCTGGCTGGCACACTGTGCTCCCCACCCAGGGTTATTGTCAACACTGGAAAGGACTAACGGAAATCATCCATGTGTGGCCGATAAGGCTGCACCGTTAATCAAGACATCAAGTCTCTTGCTTTTGGCCTGAATTCTGTCGCTACACCGGTTATCACACGCTGACCAGAAGCTCGGAGAGGCCATTTATAAAACTCTTTGATTTCTTGACACGAAGAAAGGGCAGAATGATGAGAGAATAATCCCAGCTGGTTGAGGGGCCAAGTGTTTGTAAAGACTGGGACTCTTTGATGACGAGAAAGCTGGGCTTGGCCTCCCTGCCTCACCACCCCAGACGCCACGCAGCCCCCGGATGCTTCTGAGAACTGGATGACACTCTCACGGGACACATTTTCCTGCCTCTAGGCTTTTGTGTACACTGCTCCTTCTCCTAGAATGCTGTTGCTATGCTTCCCAATCCAAAGTGCTCATCCATCCTTCCAGGCCTGGCTCAACTACTACCTCCACTCTGAAGGCTTCCTGGATGCCCTACAAAGGTAACTTTCTCTCCCACACATCCATAGGACTTCATTTCTACATTCCTGAGAGCTAGAGATTGTGTCTTTATTATAGTCACGTGAGTAAATGTCTCTATTGTCCTGCAGGAACCAAAGCTCCTTGGGGACAAACACCAGGTTGGGTATTTTTCATTATATGTATTAACTTTCTGATACCTCCCAATGCTGAGAAGCAGCTAGTGGATAATAAAACAAATATTTACTAAGTTGAACTGAATTATAATGGTGGCTTATAAGTTTGAGGACTCAATTTCTATGGCTCTGTGATCCCGACAGGTGAGCCCCTTCCCTGCTCTGGACCTCAATTTGTCCATCTGTAAAATGGGGGCAGGGATAGTACCCACCTTGTTGGGAGATTATTTGTACATATTATATTTATCTAACAAACATGATGTACCAAGTACTTGACAAATATCTTCATAACAACCCCATGAGACAGGTTTTTTGTTTGTTTGTTTTGTTTTGTTAATCCTCACCTGAGGATTTTTTTTAAATCCTCACCCGAAGATACTTTTTTTTCAATTTATCTTCAGATAGAGTGGGAGGGAGAGAGAGAGAAACATCCATGTGAGACAGACACAATAACTGGTTGCCTCTCAAACGACCCTGCCCAGGGCCGGAGATCGAACCTACAACCCAGGTATATGCCCTTGACCAGGAATCGAACCCTCGATCCTTTGGTCCACAGGCTGACGCTCTAACCGCTGAACCAAATCGGCTAGGGCAAGATAGGTATTATTAATAACTATCCCCATTTTTGCCCTGGCCGGTTTGGCTCAGCGGTTGGAGCTCAGCCTGCGGACCAGAGAGTCCGGGGTTCGGTTCCCGCTAGGGGCACATACAAAACAAAAAAAAAAAACTATCCCCATTTTATAGAAGAGGAAACTGAGGGTGAAATTAAATAGAAAAATGAGATAAATAAAATAAATAGATAAATGAGATCATGTAAAATCAAGTGCTTAGTACAGTATGGCACATGGTAAGTGCTAAATAAATGACAGTAACATTTTTTTTGTTCTGTACAATGAACAGTCTATGGAATTGAGGGAAATTTAGGATACTTTCCCAGGGCTGGGCACATAGTAGGTGTCCCGCAAAATATTTTCTTCTAGATTGACTCAGTCCCAAATATTCCAGTGACAGGCAGGGTGACCCTAACTAAGCCCAGGCCAGCATCTGCTCTGACTCCTCCACCCCTCCTCTGATCTGCAGGGCAGTAACTACAGTCTGTATCACAGGCCACAGCAGTAGAGAACTCTTTTCCTGGCTCCTTCTTTCTCCAAGGACTGGAAGTGTGGAATGACTCTGGGGAGATAGCCCCCATCCAGCTGTGCTGATCTGATGGGTGAATGGAGAGAAGAGTCCGATTAAGTCTTAAAGGCAGAGGGACACTCTTGACTTTTTCCAGTCCTGCCAAGGGCTTTGACGCCACAATCATCTGCCCAACCCTGGCCCAGACCAAAAGAGGGAAAGAAGGGGCAGAATTTGGGAGAGAATGAACACTGATAGAGTTTCTACGTTGGACCCTCTCCATGCCTCAGCTTTTACAACTGTCAAATGATAATAATTCTTACATCACAGGGTGGGTGATTTTCAAGATAAAAAGAGACAATGTACGTAAAGAGGAGCTTCCAGTTTTTTTTTTTATTGTTGTTGTTGTTTTTTTAATCCTCACCCGAGGATACTTTTCCATTTATCTTCAGATAGAGTGAGAGGGAGGGAGAAACATTGACTGGTTGCCTCCCACATGACCCCAACCAGGGCTGGGGACGAACTGCAACCGAGGTACATGCCCTTGACCGGAATCGAACCCGCGACTCATTGGTCCACGGGCTGACACTCTAACCGCTAAGCCAAACTGGCCAGGGAGGAGCTTCCACAGTTTTAACATGCACAGGAATCTTCTGGGGATCTGGGGATCATGTTAGCATAGATTCTGATTCAGTAGATCTAGGGGGGCCTGAGACTCTGCATTTCTGCCAAGCTCCCAGGTGAGGCCCAAGCTGCTGGTGCATGGATGATGTCATTGAGTTAGAACAGCACTTTGCACACAGTAGCCCTCAATAAAAGTTAGCTACCCTTGCCCAACCAGTGTGGCTCAGTGGCTGAGTGTTGACCCATACACCGGGAGGTCACCAGTTCGATTCCCAGTCAGGCCCCAGGTTGTGCGCTCCATCCCTAGTAGGGGGCATGCAGGAGGTGGCCAATTTATGTTTCTCTCACATGGATGTTTCTATTTCTCCCTGTACCTCCCTCTCTAAAAATCAATTTTAAAAAAATAAATAAAATGTCATATTTACTTTAAAAAAATTTTTTTTCTTTATTGATTTTAGAAAGCGAGAAAGGGAGAGGGAGAGAGAGGGAGAAACATCGATGAGCAAGAACATCGACTGGCCACCTCCTGCATGCCCCCCACTAGGGATTTGGCCCACAACCTGGGCATGTGCTCTGACCAGGAATTGAACGGGGACCTCTTGGTGCATGGGTTGACGCTCAACCACTGAGCCACACCGGCTGAGCCATATTTACTAAAAAAAAAAAAAAAAGTTAGTTACCCTTTTTCTTCTAGAGATTTAATCCTTAAAAAACATCCCTAGGGGATTGGAACCGTTATTTCACTACTGGTAACACTGAGGTCCAGTGAGGTTGAGTGACTTGCCCAAGCACAGAAGGCTAGGATTCGAGGCCAAGTCTGCAGATCCATCCTTCCAATGCATCACACCACCCCAGGCCCCACCCGCCTCAGTGGCAGCCAGAGGCCTGGAGCTGAGGACACACCAGCCCTGCTCCTCCGCCCCATCACAGGCCCCTGCTGGGTCAGCCAGGCCTCCAGCATGGGCCTAGGCTCCCCCTAAAGAGGCCCTGGGCCATCACCTTCACTCCCCCAGTGGCAGCTTCCAGCGGCCTCCCCGTCCATCGCCTTATAAAGCGACACGAGCTGCTCTTTTCCAAGTTGCAGTTTAATTTTATATGGAGTGAACTGACTGTCCTCTCCCTGCAGCCTGGGCCCGACTGCTTCACACATTCCTTCTGGAGCAACATTACCTAATTTAACCATACCCCTGCTCTCCAGGGCTCCCAAAATAGCAGCTGCAGTAGGGGAAATGCCCTAATGGTATCAAAATAAATAATTCTCCCTCCTCCCCCACTCTTGGCCTGTACCAGCCTTAGGACCTAACCCAGAGAGAAGCCTAACCCAGAGAGAAGCCAGGGCTTAGAGGACTGAGGTGGGCCTGGGGAAGACCAAGAGACCCCACCAAAGCCTCATCCTCTCCATCTTTCCAATTATCTCATGCATACATGTTCCTGGGATCTCCCCATGCCCCTGCCTCCCCCAAATCCTCCAGCTCCTACCATGGGCCAAGACCAGGATTCAACTTTCACTTTCGCCTAATAATAAAAACTACAGTAGTAATAATTGCTACCATTCCACAGGTATTAATTATGAGCTAAACACTTCCCATACCTTGGCTTGCTCACACCAGCAAAGTAAGGATTAGTATTCTCCTGTTTCAGGTGAGGAAATGGTGCTCAGAAAGGTGAAGTGACTTGCCCACGGTCACATAGCCCAGAAGTGGCAGAGTTGGGGTTGGAAGCCAATCCCTGCTGCCCCAAGGCCCTAACCATCACACCATCTTCTAGCTCAGGCTTTTCAGCAGAGTCTGAGTCCAGGAGAGGAGGAGCACAGGGGTTCTTATGAGCTAGAATAGGCTTGCTTACCTGGTATATTATTGTAGGGTCTGCTCACATAGCTTGCACCAAACCACAGGGGCCTATTATACCCTAGCTCACACTTACTCAGACCCTGCAGGCCCTAAGTCTGTCCCCAGGACCCAGGGGCACAGGCTGTTTATCAATCTGTGACTCCAAGCCCCTATTCCTGCTCCCCTGCCCCATGTGCCCCAGAGCAAGGCTGCCACATTAAAGCAGGGAACACCCAGGCTGCTGACATACCTCAGGTGCAACCAGTGGTTAAGGAGCTGGGAAGGTGAGCCTCCCTCTCTCCTGCTCTCTTGCAGCCCAGAATAATCATTAACTGGGGCAAAGCCAGGAAAGAGAGCCCAGGCAGGAGCCTTGGCTTTAGTACCCCTAAGGCCAGCTCCAGGACCATTCCCAGCTGGGGCATTCTGGGGCCACATTCCCAGTCACACAGTTGGAATGCTAAGGCCCCTGGTACAGGAAGGAATGGCTTGGACCACCTGGGCCAACTCAGGCTTGCCAGGAAGGCCTAACCTGTTATCACTAGGGCAGGTGGCCCAGCAGGTGTCTGGAGAGCACTTACAGAGGTCTAGTCCCTCTTCACTCACAACCCTTCCTGGCTTACTCCCCTCCATTACGAAGACCCATAAGTGAAGTTGGACAGGAGGATGTACCCTGAGGCTTGGGGCCTTCTTAAAGGAGGGGGACTAGACAGGACAAAACTGAGCCCCCAGGTTTACCTAGAACCAAATACCAGGGACAATCTAACTTCAATGATGGCGAGTAACAAAATATCCTCATTGTCAATACCCTCTAATAATAAATATGTGTTTGCCACAGCTGTGGGTCATTGGGCTCCGCTAGGCTGGGCTCCCCCAGGCTAAGCTGAACCTACTGTGTCACTTAGATTCACGTCTGCCTCCTATGATTATTTTGAAACTAGTGATTATTCCGGGAGCATTTTTTTGATCATTGGATTTTTAATTTTTGTTCAATGACAGTTGACATTCAGTATTATTTTGTATGAGTTTCAGGTGGACAGCACAGTGCTTAGACATTTGTAGGACTTACGAAGCGATGAAAAAGAAAGTCACAAAAGAACAGTTCTTGTTATTTGTCAACTGCCTCTTTGTCTGTAGATTTACACAATCTCTAATCTTCAACTCTACAAAGGTTTTACCACTCTCCCAACTGACAATGAGGCTCAGAGAAGTTAAACCACCAGCCCATAGTCACACAGCAATAACTGATGGAGCTAGGCCTCCTGCCCATGACGTTATCCCAAAGTACAACCAGTAGAATTAATTGATGAGGGGGCTAACAGGCCACATAAGGGAGCCTCTGAGTCCCCAGGGGTGAGAGAGCCAGTGGGGGTGGGGGTATGAGAGAGCAGTCTGGATATGCCAAGTAAAGGTGGTCCCTGGGACTTCCAGTACCTGCCAGGACAAGAGCTGGGACTTCTGGGATATCGGGGTAGGTGAGAAGGGACACCTGAGGCCTGCAGGAGTGGGCCTCTTGGAGTGTAGAAGGGAGGAGGTGGCACCTGCAAACTCCCTCCCTCAGGAGGTCACCATTCTTCATCCTCCTCCGGCTAGAGAATTCCCTTCAATTGCTCAGGTGAAACTAAGGTGAGGCCCAGGCAGGCTGAAAGCTTTGATCTTATCACACATTCCTGCCCCAGCCCCAGCAGTCCCTGTCCCCTTTCCCTTCCCCCCTCCCCACCCCAGCTGAAAAAGCAGGCCATCTTAACCCTTTCCTCCCATTTTCTCAAGTCAAATCTAGGCTTGAGCTGATCTCTGCCTCCCTCCCAAGCTCCCCAGTAGAGTGGGAAGAGAAAAGAAGAAGGAATGTGGAAAGTAGGAGCTTCAGGGCTATCCCACTCTTCTAAGTCACTCAGTGCCACAGAGTCCCACACCTGAGCCCTGCAGGCAGCTTCCATTTCTCCTGAATGAAAATAACCAGACTCAGTGTAAATGTCCATTATTATCCACATCCACGAACTCATCTGAGACTCACAACAAAATCAGCCTGCTCTCCTCTCCACCCCTGTGGGGCTTATCCCCTGCCCTAGCCCAGGGGAACTGTCTCCCCAGGTCCCCTTTTCCCACAAGCTAATTGCAAGAGAAACAGACTGCTCAATAGCTAGAATAACAAGTGGGGGCTGAGACAGAGTGCAAAGATCCCAGATATCTCCGAGAGGTCATGTGGCCCTGAAAATCTGCTATGAAGCTCTTAGAAGTCTCTTCCTTGAATGCAGCCTTCTGGCCCCCCAACCTTTTATTGACCTGTCTCCCCTATCAAACTAAAAGCTCCTTCAGCCCATGCTTGGTATTTATATCTAAAACAGGGCCTGGCACAGAGCTGGCACTCCATAAATGTTTGCTGGATGAATGAATGGTCCCATTTTTCATATGGGGAAAATTCAGCTCAGAGAAGTTAAATGACTTGCCCTGGAGCATAAAGGCAGGGCCAGGAAGAATACAGGAATCTCTCGCCTCCTAGTCTATGCTCATTCACTAAACAGACATTGACAGGGCCCCTGGATGCTAGCTCAGCGTCAGGTGCCCAAGGGGCACAGAGGTGAACTGACATGGCAAACCACTGCAGGGTCATCCCAGGTCCACATGGGAGGACTGGCAAGGCTTTAAGGAAATCTAAGGGAGCAGGGAGCCATCTCCTTCATCTGTTTCCCCAGCCCAGGCCCTGGCACTTGTGGGCTGGTGGCAGTGATGAAGGAAGATGTGGGATTGGTAAGATGGTAGGCTCTGCAAGGTGGCCGCCACCCCTCGCCCCAAAGAACAAAATACACCAACTCTTAAGAGGAAGCTAGCAGTATTCTCCAAGAACTCAAGGTCCCTTTTCTCTGAGTTGGCAGGTGGCAAAGAGCAAGAAAGAAGCCCATTTTGTGGGTAGAAAAGTGAGGCCCAGGCCTTGACCTCTTGCCTCCCGGTCTGGCCAGGTACAGAGCAGGGGACTGGGATGGATGTTACCTCAGCTATGTGTTGACTTCCTCTCATTCTTTCCCCGGTGTTAATGACTCCAGCAGCAGGCCAGGACTTTCCTGCCACACTCTAGACAACAATGCAAATCTAGGGACAATGGGGATGATTCCCTGAACACTTTCCTGGATGTCTTCGCCCTCCACCAGCCAAATCCTCCTTGTTCTTTAAGCCCCACTTCCTCCAGAAAGTCTTCAGATAACTCATGCCAAGCTGATCTTTGCCTTCCTTGACCATCTGCTACTGTCTGGACTTGGAGTTGTGGTGGGTACTGATGGTCCAAGTCCTGCCTCTGCAAGACCCAGAGCTTCTGGAGAGGAGACACCACGCCTCTTAACTTGTTCCATTAGGACTAACAGAGCTGAATTCAGCTCCCACCTTCCTGCACCTGGTTGAGTGATCTTGGGCAAGTCACTGGCCTCCTTTGAGCTGTTTCTCATCTTGAAAATGAAGGTACAATGCCAACTACATAAAAAGTTGATAATGCAGATAAAACACTTAGCACAAAGTCTAGCACACAGTAGGTCCTCAGGCAATGAACAAGTGAATGAATAAGTGGATGGATGAATTCTTGACTCCTCCACTGTACAGGGATGTTCAAATGATACAGTCTGAGGCTTGTATGTAGGTTCCGCCCCCGGCTGGGTCATGTGCCTCTGTGCCTTCTATTCCAGCCAAACCCCCAATACAGAGGTGGGCACAGGGCTGGCTCAGGGCAGGCCCCACTCAGCAAAAATTCACTGACTCCCAACAACAAAACCTACAGAAAGCCTGGGACCTGACGAGAAGGATCCAGGTTTCCAAGGGTCTCAATCCCAGGGAAAGCCAAATCCATCTCCCTGGGGAATGTTTCCACTAAGCTGATGGAGAGACCCAGGGGCAAAAGGCACCCAAGCCTGAGAAGTAGGAACTGGATAAGTCCACATGCCCAAAATGCAGCTTACTGTAGCCTCTGCCAAGGCTGGCCCAGTCCATCTCCTCCAGGCAGCCTGTCCTGACCATGCCAGTCCTCCCAGATTGTCTTCTCTCTGCACTCAATAGGCTAACCCCACTCAGGAAGGGATGACAACTTTGGAGTCAGAAACCTGGGCTCCACTCCCAGCTGTGCCATGTACTAGATGGATGACTTGGGCCAGCCATTTCCCCCCTCTGAGCCTCAGTTTCACCCTCTGCAAAATGGAGACTATTGTGCAAACCTCAAAAGATTGCTGGGAGAATTATATTCATTAATGCCCAGAGAGAGCCCCTCCAAAGGCTTGGCTCAAGAGAGGGTGGTGGTTTAAATCAAGAGAAGGCATGAATGTTCACTGGGCATTGGCTGAGGTCACTGGGGAGGAGACCCTGGTCTCTATTCCTCTGGCCCAAGGGTCACAGGAAGGCAAATGGCAGGAGAGGGAGAAGAGCTGTTAAGTGATAGAGGCCACTGGGGCTAGGATTTATGAGGCCAGAATTTCAATCTATCCAGCCCAATGAGGGATCCAAGAAGAGGCATGATCCCAGCTCCCAACTATTTGAAAACTGGAAACGCCAAACAAAGAGAGGGATGAGTCAGCTAGGGTGAGGAGGGGAGGCCAGGACCAGGAGATGAGGGCCAGAGCTGGCTCCTTGGGGGCAAGCATGGGGAGGCGGGAAAGGAAGAAGTGGGAGCACAGACCTGGAGGTAGGCTGGGAAGGGGCCAGAAGCAGCTGGGAATTCCCAGCCCCACCCCAGGCGAAGCATCTGAGGTTACCCGAGGCCACTTCTGAAGTCCTCCCCTTGCCCAGCCCCAGGCTGCCTCCCTATCCCCACAAACTGAGACTGGGGAAAAGGTGGGGAAAGATGCCAAATGTTAAATAATGAAACATCTGGACCTGATCCATGCAGCAGCCCAAGTCCAAGGCACAGTGTAGGGGGAGAGGTCACCATGGACTTTAGTCCTGCTGTTTCTCTGAAAGCCCATCGGGGCCAGATTTACAGCTGTGAGGCCTCATCAATCCTCCAAAAATGAGAGCCTGCTACAGGTTTTCCCAGGACTCCCTGGGCAAGGTCCTGCCTCCTCCAGTGAGGGCCTGAGGGAAGATGGGACGGGGATGGAGTCCCAGGAAGTCCCCCTCAGCTGTTCCCCATAAGATCCATGAACATCCTTTCTGCACCCATGGGAGCCTCTAGGCCACACCTCTTGTTGCTCAGAGCCCACCAACTGCACACATCTGGGAAGGGGACAGCGGGTCCACTGGCCCCAGCCTTTCCCAGGCCCCACCCTGGGGTGTGCCCCTCCCTCTCCCCCTCCAGGAAGGAGCAATCAGGGTGGAAGGGTGGACTCTGTCCTGCAGCTGCAGCCTCAGTGGGGGAAGGGGAGCAGTGACAGATCAGATGCAGTCACATCCATGGCTCTCAGACTTCGAAAGAGAAGTAGAAAGAGCAGGAATGATCCCTTTCCTTGGTCATTCGTTCAATAAGCCCAGAGCAGGGCCTGGGTCAACAGATGGCAGATGGCAGCAGTCTTGATCAGAAGAAACTGTGCCATGCTGGGCACTGGGAACTCTGAGTCATACACTACTCTGGCCTTGCCCTGTGCAGGAACAAGACTAATAGAGCAGCCACCATCGTCGGACAACCACCACATTGCAGACACTGAGCCAGGTACATCCACCTAGTCTCAGATTCGCTTGAGAGACAAGCATCATGATCCTCATTTCTGACCTGAGGCTCAGAGAGAGGAAGCAATTTGCCCACAGTCACACAGCCAGTTGGGGCTGAGCCAAGACTTGAAGTCAGGACCCTCTGAGCCTACACCTTTCCCTCAACCACATTGCCCAGGGAGAGGGGCACAGACAAGCGGAAGATGGCAGAGTAGGCACTCAAGCTTGTCCCACACGTTCCAGGTCTCAGCAGGCAGCAGTGGCTTGGAAGAATAGCTCTTCTGCATTCAGGCGCCAGAAGCAGCCCCTTCCCAATCCTCATCAAGGAGCTGGGGCCTTTTTGGTCTGCTGGCTTCCTCAAGTTCTTTAATTTATTCACTCAATAAATGTTTATCTACTATGTCTTAGCACGAGGCAAAGAGCAATGAACAAAACTGAGTCCCCGCCCTCGTGGAGCTTCTGTTCCAGAAGGTAGATGACAGTAAATTCCAATTAAACACAGATCTATAAACCATGAACTCAGGCTGTGGGATTCTAAGGGCTCAGTGTCTATAGCTCCACAAATGTACACTCAGCAAGACCCTCTCACTGAAGATGGGGAACAAGGAAGGGCTGACACTGCTCCCACCCCCAAGTTGTCCCCTTCATCACCTGCCATTCTCCATCTCCCTCCCAAGCCTGCACCTCCTGGAGTTTCCCCATTTCAATTAGTGGCAGCTCCATCCTTCTGGATGCTCAAGCCTAGGGTTGTAGAGACGTCCCTGACTCCTCTCTTTCTGTCCCACCCACACCCAGTCCCTCAGTAAACCCTGTCAGCCCTACCTTCAAAATATATTCTGGATTTAACCACTTCTTCCCACCTCCATCACCCTGGCACAGCTTCCATTTACTCTGGCCTGAGTCACAGCCGCCTTGTTTTTGCCCTTGACCTTCCATGTCCTCTTCTCCACACAGCAACTCGAGTGATCTCCTATCTCACTCAGAAGCAAATCCAAAGTCCTCCCCATAACCAAGTCTCTGCCGATCTCCCCTTGCCAACCCTCTGGCCACATTGACCACACTCCCCTTCACTCATGGTGTTCCAGCCACATGGGCCTCCTTGCTTTCCACAAACACGCCAAGCACACCTCCCGGCCTTCGCATTAGCTGTTCCCTCTTCCTGGAGTGCCCTTTCCCGAGATATCTACAGGGCTCACACCCTCACTTCCTTCAGACGCGTCTGCTTAAATGTCATCTTATCAGAGGATTTCCTGACCGCCTTATCACTCTCTATCCTCTCCCCTACTTTATTTTTTCTGGCTCTTATATTTATTGTCTGTCTTCCTGCACTAGCTATAAAGCAAGTTATATGAGGGGAGGGCATGTGACTTTTGTTTTCGGCTGTAACTTCAGCACCTAGAAAAAGGTCAGGTAGTTAGAAGACGCTCCATAAATATTTGTTAAATATTTGTTAAATACACCTGTAGGGGATTCAGTTTGCAGAACAGTCACATCATGGGTCCATTCATTCATTCAATGCACACTGTAAGCCTCTGTGCTCCAGATGCCCCCTTAAAATCCAGAGCAACAGAGAAAAAGGACACCCTCCTTGTGCCTCAGGGAAAGGGCTCTGGCAGGTAACTGGGAGCTGGTCCTAAGGACATCTCAAGGATGCCACAGATGCCCCTGGGGATGCTCTGAGGTCCCTGCAACCATGGCATGGGTGGGCACCAGGGAAAAGCCATAGGGTGAGTTCTGGGGGTGGCTGAGACTTGAAGTTCCCACATTCCCTGGCCTCAAAGAGCTGCCTTGTTCCCAGGGCTTTCATTATGGTGCCCCTGGCCCAGCCACCCCCAGCAACCATGAGCCACTCCCCTCTCAAGGCCGCTATTGACATGGCCGACGCCACCAGGCTGGGCAGTGAGGCTGGCGGCTCCCCGCGAAGCAAGTTCCACACATTCTTCTGGGTTTCAGTCAGCCAGCTCCGGGCACTGGGGTAGCCAGCAAAGCCCCAGCCAGGCCCTGGGAGCAGGAGAGTGCAGCAGGGCCAAAGAGGCCAAGGCCCGGGTTGGGGCAACATTCCAGCAGGATCCTCAGCCTAACCTCCCCCTTCCTGGCAGGAGCGAGATGTGGAGAAGGCCAGGGTGAGCCCTGGGAGGAGGGTGCTGTAGGCGAACAGGGTCTTTGGGAAGCTGCCAGGGGATGGGGTCACACTGTCCTCCTCCAGCCTGACCCCTCACAGCTGGGCTGGGCTGGGCTGGGGAGGGGAGCAACAGGCCAGGGCTGGGAGTCCTTCCCACATGACCCAAATGGTCTGAGGGTCCAGAGCCCACATGTCTGGCTTCCAAGTGGCCTCTGAATCATCATTCTAGATCTTTCCGCATTTTGGGCAGCCCCTCCCAAGCTCCCTCCTGAGATTCTCGCCCCAAGGCCAGACAGCCCTGAAGCCTCTGCAGACTCACCCTAAACCTTGAGCCCCCAGGGGAGCCCAGTGAGGGCTCCATGCAGGGCAGCTAGCCATTCTTCCCCCTCACTTCTCACACAGGGTAGGGCCCGGCCTGGCCTATCCTGGTCTTAAAACCCCTGGATTCATTCAACTGTCTACAGGGTCTCAGGGGATATTTAATGAGGAAATAAAATAGTTAACAAACCTACAAATGAACAGATAATCCCACAAATGACTGCCCTAGAGTTTAGTCTTTCTAGGTTCCAGCCCAGGCAGGCCCTATGGACCTTGCAGCACACTTATGCCCAGTGCCTCTTATCCCAAAGCCTGACCCACCATTCTTGCCCGAGGTAGCCCCTGCACTACCTAGGACCCGAGTTCTTACTTTTATCAACCTGAGTGACACATTTCATCAGCATCCACTGCCTGCCTGCTACAAGCAAGTGGGAAAGCAGGTAGAGCGGTGAGGGGAGCTTTGCTGGCTTCAAAGCTTGCTCGTGGTACTGCCGCATATGTGTAGGAGTCACTGGGCAAGTAACCTCTCTGTGCCCCCATTTCCTCTGCTTAGAGAAAGTGGACTGTACTAGTAGCTATAGCTTGATGCATTCAACGGCTACATTTACTGTGCGCTTACTACTTGCAGGTGCTAAATATAAAACCGCAGTGAACAAAAACACAGAAGGTCCTGCTCTTGTGAAGCTTAAATGGGGTGGGAGGGGCAACAAGCACACAAATACATGTCAGACGGTGACAAGAAAAAACTGAATCGGTGTAAGGGGACAGCGAATGTCGGGCAGAGTAGCAGAGCCATTGGGACCTGAAGGAAGTGAGGCAGAGGGGTCACACAGATATCTGCGGGACAAGCGTTCTAAGCAGAAGGAACAGCAGATGCAAAGGCTCTAAGGAGGGAGTGTGTTTAGTATGTTCAAGAAACAAAGACCAGTGTAGCTGGACTGAGCAAACATGGGGAAAGTTGGCTAGAGGAGGAATTCGAGAGGTAGCGGGAGAGGCCAGATCTCATAGGGCCTTGTGGGCTACAGTAAGTCAGGGGCTGGGTCTGACTGTGAGCAACATGAACAGTGCGGAGAGGTTGTGAGCAGGGGAACACATGGGAATCTCTTGGGAAACTTGGTGCCTAGCAGACAGTGGGCACTTGATAAATGTGAACTATCCACATTATGTTGTCATCATCTGGCCTGGCACCGCAGCAGACCTCCCTCCCCAAACTCCAAGCCCCAAACCCAGTCACCTTCTGCCACCTTCCTTCCACCCATCTCCCAGGCCAGGCCTCAGACCCACAGATCCCAACTTGCCTGCACTCAGCCTGAAAACAGGCCTGGGCCAAGTCTGGTGGGAGCCAAGACTCCCCATACACAGGGAGCTTGGCCTAGGGCATGGGGGGAAGGGGTCCATCTCTGTTCTTTCCAGCCTCCACCTCCCTCTATGGACTGACCTGCAGCCCTCCCTATGGAAATCTCCAGGGCACAGCCCCCTCCTAGCAGCAGGTCTGGAGCAAGGGGGGCAGAGGGGGGTCGGCAGAACAGCCAGTTATGTCAAGTGGAGGACTGAGGTAACTTTGCCACTGAGGGAAGGGGAGGCTCCTCCATTTCCGGCCAGCTCACAGCCTCCCCAGTGAGGAAACCCAGTTGAGGCAGGAAACAGGTATCTCAGTGACTTCCCTCCTCAGCTTTGGAAAACACTGTAATCACCATGGCATCCTCAAGACTCCTATCTCCTGGCAGGGCAGGCCCTAAGAAAGGAAGGACTAAGGCCCCAGCAGGAAGAAAAGGGGTCAGCAGCCCAAGGCAGGCCCTGAATCACCTAGACCTGGCCCCCCCTGCCCCAGCAAGCCTCCCCACCTCCACTGAAATTACTCCCACACTTAATCACAGACACTATTTCCTCTGTCTCCTGCCCCTCAGGAGGTCTTGAGCTCCCTAAGGATCATCTATCTTATCCCCCTCCTATATCCTATCCTCACCCACTCACTACTGGCTTATGGATGTGAACTAAAGGGCAGAAGAGATAAAGGGCAAGTGGGCAAGAAGGAGCCCAAGGCTTGCTGGGGCACTGGCTAGGAACCTGATGTCATTTAAACTTACCACAAACTTCTTACCACTATTTTACAGATTTGAAAACTAAGGCTCAGAGGGAAGAACTTGCCCCAAATCACAGAGCTGGAAAATGGCAGAGCTGGGATTCAAACTTGAGTCTGTGAGCCTCCAGAGGCCAAGCTCTTTCCAGACCCCCACCATTAGCCTGGGGTGGGACAGTAAAGACCTTGATGTGGTTGCTGAGGAGACTCTATAATCTCACAGGATTGGAGCTGCCTATTTACTGATCTCAGTTCTGGGAAAGCACAGACAGGGCCTGATCTTGCTCACCCATAAACCCCAGCCCCTAGCCCAGGTCCAGGTGCACTGGTGCACAGTAAGTGCTTAGCAAATATCTGCCCAATGAGAATGAATGAACCCTGAACACCTGCTGACTGTCAGGGGATGCTGCTCAATGAAGATGTGTTGAATGAATAAGTGAATGAGATAACTGGATTTGGGAATTTCTATGGAAATTCCTCCAGCACACAACAAACAGCTCCCCACCCCATCCTCACTCCTGCCACTGCAGAACCCAGGCATCCAGGAGCCCCTCATCTGGAGGCAAAGCTAGGGGAGGGTCAAAAAAGGCAGACAGTCCACGTGCTAGGTTGGTGCCTTCTTTTGGAAAAGTGAAGATCAGTGTTAGGAACTGCAAGTTCAGATCAAGACTGGGAAGCAACAGGATGGGCCTTGCTGAATGTGTTGGGGTGAAAGGCTGAGAAAAAAGGATTAAGGAAGCTGCCCAGATGGGCAGGGGGGTAGGAGAGGTGCTGAGTGGGTGGGGTACGAGAGGTGAGGGGTCAGGTCTGGAGTGGGGGTTAACAAGTGACTCAGGAGGGCAGAGGTGAGAGGGAGCCGGCAAGGACAGGGAGTCAGTCACTGAGTAAACACTGGTCGGCTTAAAAAAAGTCCCTCTCTTGGCTCTGATAACATGGAGGTAGGGGCAGGGACTGTCTTGGACCACCTCAAAAAGGGTGGGGGTGCTTCTGTGGTTCCCCACAGCAGGCCCAGCTCCTCAGATGTGCCCCCACCCACATCTACCACCAGCTCAGGCTGGCTGACCCCGCCCCATCCTCCTGGAGTTCACTCAGGTCCTCACAGCCTCTCCTGGCCAAGTATTCTCTTTTTCTCTGCAGGGGCCCATTCAAGCTCAGAGCAGGGGACTGGGCGGCAGGGGCAGGCCTGCCCTGCACCTTGAAGACCTGGGGAGAGGAAAGCTGAGGAAGCAGATCCACGGAATGTCCACCACACAGCAGGCCTAGCACCACGCACTTTCCTGAGCATTCCATCCAGTCCTACCAACCACCCTTCGGCTATGCACTTGGAGGCTTCACTTTTTAAGTTCCCCTTAGGCATATGGGCTGGTCTCAGAGAGCTTAATTAGTTGCTCCAGGTCACACAGCTACACAGTGAAGAGCAGGGATTGATTCAAGAGTCCTGGGCTGTAGGACTCTGGCCTGGCGGTGTCACACAAGTCTCAGTTGTGTCCTGAACGACTCTGTACTTGTGCCTGCCTGGTTACAGCTACCCAAGGGGGCATTCGCGTGGTCAAGTTCCAGTGAAGACTGATTGAGTCTCCATCACCCCTCAAAGCCCCTTTTCCAAGTTGGCACAGAAAGGGGTGCCCTCCCTTGCCCATCCAAGTTCCCACCCTGCTCAAAAGTTTCAGCCTGGTCCCTAAGAATGGAAGGCCGAGAGTGACTTGGAGATTCGGCAACGTGGCTGGGCGACTCACGGGCTCCCACGCGGGAAGGCCCCGCCCCCGGCCCCACACAGGGTTCCCTGGGCGTCCCTCAGGACAGTCCCACGACGGAGAGTGGCGCCGGCCTATGCCGACCCGAGGGTCCCTGACGGGCGCCGCCGTCCGGGACCAGAGTCCCAACAGCGCTGCTTCGGCGCCCTCGCCAAGTTGGCGGGCGCGGCGAGCAGGGCCCGGGGCGCCCCCGTCCCTCCGCCCCGCACACTCACCGCGAGCAGCAGCTCGTGCAGCAGCAGCGCCAGCAGAAGCGTGCCCGCCGCCCGCCGCCCCATGGCCCGGCCCGCTCCGCTCACTCGCACACTCGGCGTCCGCCCGCAGCCGCCCGCTAGCCAGCCTGCGGAGTCCTTCGGACAGCGCGGCCCGCTCTCGCCACCCCCACCCCTCCCGCCCCGGGTCCCGCCCCGCCCCGCCTCGCCCCGCCCCCGTGGCCTCCCGTCCCGCCCATCGGCGCCGGGCCCCGCCCCCGGACCGCTCCTCCGGGGGCGCCAGGCCCCGCCCCCGGACCGCGGGCGCCGCTCGCCGGAGCCAGCAGCGCAGCCAACTGGGCCTTTGTCTGGGCCCCCAGCCCCCTCCGCGCGGGCCGCGGCCCAGCCCGGCTCCCCGCCAAACCCGGCCTGGAGTATAGAATAGGACGGGGCCGGGGCCCTCCCTCCACGTGCACGCCGCTCCTGCACGCCCCCAAGGACTGCCAGACCCCTAAAACCACTTTACACCTTTCCACACTCCACAAATGTGACTCCCCTCACGGGCAACTCTCGAGGACCCTCCAGATTTCCACGTGCTCACACACGCACTTCTTACACATGCACCTGAGCACGTGTACACGCACACCAACTTTCGCTCACAGGACACTTTCACACTCACAACTTTCACGTACTAACACTTTCATCTGCCACCCGTGAACACTCAGCACATTGTCACTCTGGCACCCAACTTTGATACACTGATAGTCTTCACAGACTCAAAAAACACTTTCTCTCTTCAAAACTTTCACCTCTGCATGTAACGCAGTGGACACAACTTACACACTCAGTGGCTCACATTCACATTCACATTTTTACACAGATCCACATATGTGAACCCCAAGACACGAAGCATTAAGGACATATTTTCACAAATTCCTCACAGGCACTTGCAGTTCATACAGAGGCCAACAATTTTCTCCTGTGCATATTGGCCTTTATTTGTTACATTTTCTCACACACTAACCACAGTGACTTGAACTGCCCCGGACACATGCCATTTTCCACATAAATCATTCACAGACCAACTTTGATTCACATAAATCACAGCCCCAGTGCCAGAGACACACCAACTCGCACATCCAGGCCCAGACACAGATGCTGCCAAAGCCCCAATCACAGATGCTTGGGTGGTAAATCACAGTCCCTGATGATCCACATCTGACAGAGACCCACAGACAGCACACATGGCCACGCCACCAGGCCGCCCCACTGCCTACACTCAGGACTCCTTTCTGCCTGAAAATTTCCAAGACAGCCCAAGCTGATGGGTGGAGAGAAAAGTGGTATGCGTGTGTAGCTTAGAGGAAAACCTTCTGAGTAATGATAGAGGGAGGAGAATAAAAACTGAAGTTTCCATTGTTTCCTCGAGAGTTGCTAGGTTCCAGAGACTCATAGCTGGGTTTGCAGCCAGGAGTGAGGTGAGCTGTGGACAGAAGGAAATGCCAAGCTAACTAGGTGGCACCAGGTCTGGCCAGTGTGTGTTCCCTGTAATAGCAGCCTGCAATCTCCCAGGAACTCTGGGGCACTTGGGGATAGAGAAAATGCTAGCATCCTGACCCCCATTCAGATAGGTGTCTCATCTCCAAAAGATGGGGTTCTCCACCCTGTGGGGCATATTTCTGGGGGACCAGCTCAGAGCTGGTAAGGGGCAGAAATACATTCACAGTGGTTCGGCCAACTTCTGTGTCCAACCCAGATGCCAGGCACAGCAGCATTAAATAAGGTCTGTTTCTTGTATATTTTATTTCATTGATTTGAGAGAGAGAGAAACATTGGTGAGCGAGAAACATCGATTGGTTGCCTACCATGCACACCAAACAGAGACCAAACCCGCAACCTGGGCATGTGCCCTGACCATGAATCGAACCCACCACCTTCTAGTGTACCGGACAACACTGCAACCAACTGAGCCACAGTGGCCAGGGCAAGGTCTGTTTCTGATCCAGACAGGGAGATAGGGGTGGACAGTGGAGGGATACCAGATGTTGGCCCTCGGTGAACCCCTAATCTGATGGAGGGAAGAGGAAGAATATTGTCCTCATTTTCATGTTTGCAGCCCGATGGAAAATCCTGCCTCTACCACTGCCTTGAACAAATTACTCAACCTCTAGGTGTGTCTCTGTCTCATCATCTAGAAAAGGGGGATAATACTAAGACCTCCCTTATAGTGTTGTTATGAGAATTAAAATGAATTAATTTTTTTTTTTTTTTAAAGAACAGTTTCAGGCATATAGTAATCACTAAATAAGTGGTAGCTGTTCCTCTTCTTACTGTTTCTGGGTGAGCTCCCATTCTGTTTTTTTTGTTTTGTTTTGTTTTGTTTTATCCTCACCCGAGGACACTTTTTTGTTGTTGTTGTTCAGATAGAGTGGGAGGGAGAGAGAGGAAGAGAGAGAGAAACACCGATGTGAAAGTGACACATCAAGTGGCTGCCACCCGCACGACCAACCAGGGCCGGGGACAAACTGCAACCGAAGTACATGCCCTTAGCGGGAACCGAACCCGGGTCTCTCTGGACCACAGGCCGACGCTCTAACCGCTGAGCCAAACCGGCCAGGGCTGAGCTCCCATTCTGAAGAGGGAGACACAACTCTGTCCTCAGGTGAGGGGTGTGGCTCCTGTCGGATGGAGGAGCAGCTTCTGCACCCAATGTGTTGCTCTCAGTCTGAAGGCCAAATGCAACTCTCACCCCAAGGATCTCCAGTCTGATGGAGGACTACAGCCTTGTGCTTGAGAACTCCCTGTCTCATGAGGAAGGCTATAAAACTCTGCTGACTTCAGAGTTGGCAGGTGGCCAGCTCTGGTGGCAGGGTTTTTCCAAGGCCTTGCCTGTCCATGGAGGTCAACATCCATGACAAATCGCATCTTGTGAGCTGCCTCAGTGTCTGTTCCCTACCTCGGGCCCTTTAAGTCCCAGCTTTGGCTTCTTGGATGATTTGCTCATGAGCAAAGGAAAAAGGGGAACAAGGAACCCTTTGTAGATGTTTGGTCAAGACTAAACCCAAGCTATAAGTCTTGCTTCCGAAAGGAGGTTTGGGAAAGAGATGGTAAAGCTGACTGGAGACGGGAAAGAGCTGGGCTGACGCAGTGAGCAGGAAAATATGGCCTGTCTAGAAAGTCTTCCAGAGTAACTCCACCCACCCTGAGAATTGGTCATCCACCTATTTATTCTGCATCCTCTCCCCACTAAGGGATTTGGCTGGCTCTGTTTTATTTTGCAGTCCTTGATATCTTTAGTAAATGTTCTCAAGTTGCTTTGTTTAGGGTCTGGCTATCTCCTCATATGGCTTAGAAGAGGAGCAGAGGAGGCCTTCTGGGCTTTGCTGAGCCTGGGAGGCGCCTATAATTGCATTGTACTTACTCATAACTCCTGGTGCTCCTTACACTCCTTGGGAAAGAAACAACTCAGGTCTTACACAAAGTTCCTTAGATAAGCAGAGGCTACAAGAGTTTGGATAGGCAAGAGCAGCCAAACACTCTGGCTTCTGACAAACAGGAGTCAGGGGCCTTCTGGAATCAGTAGCCAGAGTTTGTGAGTCACCTGTATACTGCTCCAAAATTGACAGGACTCAACTTCTCCTGGCTTCCACTCCCTAGCCTCAGACCTTCTCACTCATTGCACATTTCTTCCTTCCTTCCTTCCTTTCTTCCTTCATTCCTTCATTCCTTCATTCATTCATTCATTCATTCATTCATGGCTGCAGTGGACAGTTGAACAGGTTGTTCACTGAACAAGGGTATGCAGCCAAGTGGACCCTGTTGTGGGGCTATATCTGCCCTTTTGCTAATGAGCAAAGGCACTGTATGGGCTAGCTGTAGCCCTGCATTCATTCAATAATGAAAGTAAACATCTATTTTACGCAAGGGTCCAACGCCTGTGTGGGAAAACAGGTGCTGGCATGGTAAGGATATGTTATTAGGTGAGAATGTGGAATAGGAAATTGATGTTGGGAGGGAGTGGGGATGGAGGAAAGGAAACAAGGAGATGATGATGATAAGAGGAGGGAGGACATAGTTCTAAGCAGGCATAAAAGTTCCCTTGGACAGGGAGAGGACCCTGCAGGGCCTGGCAAGATATAGTCCTGCCCATTTCTCCAGCCACATCCCTTTCCCAATGGTCTTTGCACATGCTGTTTCTCCTTGAGTGCTTTTTTTCACCTAACACCCACCTCCCTTCACCCTAGTCTCTTTCAGAATCCAGCTCAAATTTCATGTCATCATAGAAGCCTCCCCTGATCTCTCAGCCTAGATCATGTCCCCTGCTATACTTTTTACAACCCCCCACCCCACCCATGCTTCTCTCTCTTAACATGTTTGACAATAGCAATGATTGGGAAGATCATTTAATATTAGGAGGCATAATAAAGGCAGGGAGCACGACTGTCTGGATTCTGACTTGTTCTTAACTGTATCCCCTGTGAAGAACACAATGCCTGGCATGGAGTTGGCACTTGAATAATTTTACTTGAATGAAAGAACAAGTTGATTCAAGCTTGTCATAAGGCATAAATATCCCTCTTCTGGTCTGTACTTGGGGCAAAGATAAACTCTCTTCCCCGTTTGATCAACATTGAATCTCATATGATCACTACCACAGTCCTGGGATTATAAATGAGTGAGTGGTGTATTACTTCCCTTTATCAGACAAGGAAACTGAGGCCCAGAAGATGAAGTGGCCTGCCTAGTTCACACAGGATTCACGTTCACGACTGTCTGACTCTAGAACCCATTCCCAATTCTGCCCCACACCCCAGGGTGTTCTCAACTTTGCACAGGCAGAAGTGTGATCCCTTCTGCTATCTCCTCAAAACTGCTCATCAATCACCTTCTTGCTGTGCTCCTGCTGTGGGTCCCAGGCCCAAGGGCAGGATTCCCATACTGTACCTTATGGATCACCTGCTCTCTGAGATGCTCCCTGGAAAAGGGGTTCCCTGGTCAAGAAGTTTGGGATTCTGCACTCTTTCCCACAATTTGCCCATCTCAAGAGACACCAACACAGGAAAGTTTCCGAGCAGACCTCCAGTGCAGTCACCGTCCAGCTCTGTCTCATGCAGCGTTCCTCAACGTGTTCGAGATAGGGACCTCCCTTGTTTTTATGGAAAAACCTTTTAACATTTCATAAGACTTGTGTTTCTCATAACACACTTTGCACATACTGTCCCAGAGCCTAGCTCTTGAGTTGACTGTAAATGGTTTCTATAATTTGAATTTGTCACTCATGCTCCCCCACCCCCACCGCTCCCCTCCAGCCAGGCTGGAATTCTTAGGGCCTCCACATATCCCCTCACATTCCTGCCCACACGCCCCGGCTTCAGCCATAGAAGATGTCTGTGCAGGACCTGTAATTGGAGCCCCATAAATGTTCATTTCCCTTCCTTTGTCACCATGCACATGAGTTTTACCTTATGTGATCTATGTATGTATACGATTTCATGTTCTGTTTTTCCTGCTTAACATTCTTTTCATCGACACAGTTCTATGTGTCAGTAAGGACCAGGGCTACTTAAAAATGGCTCTGTGGATCCATGCCAGTCCCCAAACTGTTTAGTACCAGTCTGAGGTGAGATAAGAAACTTGCTTAGAGTGGAAACCAACAGTATCAGTAAGCACTCTATTTAGTTTAGCTGACACTTTTTCCTTGCAATACTTGGTTAATTTTGGAAGTAGCACATAGATTTACATTCTAGTATAAGGTCTTTATTGCGGATGATAATGTTAGCAATTTGAGGGCCAGCTACTTTGAATAGCACTCATATTGAGTCTGCATATGGTATTTCTAATAATTATTTGGTGGTGTGCCTCATCGACCCAAAGTTGTTCATTAACCCTATTGTATTGTTGGATGGCTGTTTCCAAGTCATTGCGATTAATACAGCACTGCTGTGACCAGGTATGTAGGCATCCTTGACCAGGGATGTAGACATCACTTTTGCAGCTCCTTCAGTTTTTAAGGACCACAAATCCAAGGCCTGAGAGGTGACCACGAGTGGCAGAGGCAGGCCTTCCACCCAGGCCTCCTGACTTGACCTCAGCCCCTTGTTCCTTCCTCCAGCCTGCACTGCCCTTCCTACTGGGCAGATTTTCCATTCCTTTTATGCTTTTCTTTGCTAGGCTATGAAGCTTTCTCCACATGTCTTTTGGAGTTCGAGAGAAATCCTTTTGGAATGTCCTGTGCCTTCTTCCTCTGAGTTCCCGGCTTTGTTCAATTGTTCACAAGAAATTCCTGACCTGTTGGGAGGGGCCCAGGAAGCTGTGAAGCAAGTTTGCCAAAAATGGTGTTACCAGCTCAGTCACAGCACACATCTGAGGCTCTTTTCCTGGGATTTCAACGTAAAAGAGGGCAGTGTGGATGCAGTTGTGGGGGAGGGTGTCCCCATTCCTAGTTTTATGTTTCTTGTGTAGAGCAAGCAGGACCAGTCATGTGTAGACGGAGAAGACAGTAAGGGATAAAATGGGCCTCAGGAATGAGGCCAGGGGTGGGGTGGGCTAAGGCTTAGAGGGTAGGTTCCAGATAAGGAAAGATTAGGGGTGGAGTAAAGGGTCGGGAATAGGATGAGTGCGTCTCACACCTTGGTCATACAAAAGGCTTTATTTATTTTCTAGGATCTTGGGAGTAGTGATATCAAATTATCTGTTTGAAAAGGACCACATCAGATTTTTTTTTAAATCCTCACCTGAGGATATTTTTCTATTTATCTTCAGATAGAGTGGGAGGGAAAGGGAGAGAGAGAGAAACATCAACTGGTTGCCTCCCGCATGACCCCAACCAGGGCCAGGGATGAACTGCAACCGAGGTACGTGCCCTTGACCGGACTCGAACCCACAACTCATTGGTCCACGGGCTGATGCTCTACCTCTGAGCCAAACCGGCCAGGGCCACATCAGATTTTTTCTTTTTTCTTTTATTGATTTTAGAGAGAGAGGAAGGGAGAGGGAGAGAGAGATAGAAACATCGATGAGAGAGAACATCGATTGGCTGCCTCCTGTATGCCCCCCGCTGGGGATCAGGCCCACAACCTGGGCATGTGTCCTGACCGGGAATCGAACCAGCGACCTCTTTGTGCATGGGTCGATGCTCAACCACTGAGCCACACCAGCCGGACAGATTTTTTTTAATGTACAAAAATAATTCTAATATCACACAACTATACTCAATATTACCAAATGATGCAGGGACCAGGGGATTGGGCAGTTGAGACAACAGGTGACCTTTGAGGAAATTTCTCCCTTCGCTTACTATTTCCTGTAAGAGCACATACCAGGTTAACACTGCCCTGTTCAGAAGACTGGTGTTGGGGGCAGCCCAAACCCCGGGGTTACATCCTTGCTTTATCTAATTTACTGCATGCTTTGGAGGCCAAGATTTACCCCTTTCTTTTAAAACCCATTCAGTAAATACTAAGGAAATAAAACAGTGATTTGGATAGAAAGGTACTGGCTGAGGATCAGAGACCTGGGTTGGAATCCCAGCTCTGCTACTTTTCAGTTGCAGGAGCTTGGGCAGGTCACTTTCTCTCTCTGAGCCTCAGTTTCCCCTTCTGCAAAATGGGGTACTAAAACTGAGCCTCACAGGGAGCTGAGGGCTGCGAGCCTATGCTTCAGTCCTTGGCAGCATGCCTGGCACTCAGCATGCGTGCGTAATAAATGATGATATACTTCTGCAAGGGTGAAGGACTTTCCCCGGCCACCCTCTGCTGCGGGGACACCTAGGCCACTTCTTACACAAAGTGGACAGCCCAGCAGGCCGTGACATTGTTCTGCAGCCCACATGCTGCTTCCTGTTTACATGGATCCCTGCAGATGCATGGTTTGAACAGTGGATATGGAGACTTCCTGTGTCCTCCGCATGGCCACATGAAATAGACGACCTTCTCTAAGAGCCTTATTTTCTCTGGACTTGGGCAGTGATTGGTGGAAGGGATTTGCGAGCAGTGAGTATTTTTTCTGAGATGGTTGAGCCAAGCACAGAGATCCTGTCCTGTTAGGGTACAATATAATCCCCAATCAATGGTCAAACTTCATTTGAGCACCTAGGCACAAGGCCCTTTAACCAACATCAATATAACAATTGAGCCCATATTGTGAGCCAGAACTGGGCTAGATAATGGAGACCTCAGGAATAGTGTCCTGGTCCAGCTGGTGTGGCTCAGTGGTTGAGCATCGACCCATGCACCAAGAGGTCGCTGGTTCGATTCCAGGTCAGGACATATGCCCAAGTTGTGGGTCTGATTCCCAGTCGGGGGCATGCAGGAGGTGGCCAATCGATGTTCTCTCTCATCGATGTTTCTATCTCTCTCTCCCTCTCCCTTCCTCTCTCTCTAAAATCAATAAAGGAAAATAAAAAATATTTTTAAAAAAAGAATAGTGTCCTGGCCCTCGCGGGTTTGGCTCAGTGGTAGAGCGTTGGCCCGCAGACCAATGAGTCTCAGGTTCGATTCTAGCCAAGGGCACGTACCTCGGTTGCAGTTTGTCCCCGGCCCTGGTCGGGGTCCTGTGGGAGGCAACCAGTCGATGTTTGTCTCTCTTTCTCTCCCTCCCACTCTATCTGAAGATAAATAGAAAAATATCATCGGGTGAGGATTAAAAAAAAAGAATAGTGTCCTGCCCAGCCGGTGTGGCTCAGTGGACTGATTGTCATCCAATGGACTGAGAGGTCCTGGTTTGAGTCCTGGTCAGGGCACATGCCTGGGTTTCGGGCTCAATCCCCAGGAGGGGGCGTGCAGGAGGCAGCCAATTGATGTTTCTCTCTCACATTGATGTTTCTATCTCTCTCTCCCTTCCTCTCTCTCTAAAAAAATCAATAAAAACATTTTTTTTTTTAAAGAATAGTGTTCTAAGCAAGGGTCTTACAATCTGATTAGGTGAAATTAGATCATTTTTGAGGTAGGCCTCTCTAGGAGAGTCAGGGACCACTTTTGTGCAAATATAGACTTAAAGCAGGAAGGGGATGGCTTTGAGTGGCCAGATTTGGGAATCAGGATACTCTTGAACTACCTCTTAAGCTGGGCTAAAATGGATTTTAACAAGCTATATTCCTGTGAATGTTCACCTAGTAAATAGGTCACTGGAGGGCTGAGGACCCATCAGACAAAGGCCAAAATCTTCTTCCTGGGGAAGGGAGGGATACCAGAGACAGAGAAAGGAGCTGCTGAGCTTTGGACCCAGAAAGGATCGCCCTTGTCCTCCGGAGATGGAATAGAAGTGGAGGTGAATTCAATGGGCTGGGGGTTCAGTGCCCTCTTTCTTCTTCCTACCCTGACACCACCGTGGCAACCTCATGGTAGGGATATTCAGGCTTGCTGCCTTCTCTGCTTGGCCATAGGGTTAGGCTACAGCAGGCCACCTCCTCCAAGAGCCATGGAACCTCGTAGACCTTCAGGTTCTGCATTATTTCAAGGGCAGCCCCATTCCACACTCTGAGCTGCTATTGGCCCTCATATTTCCAAGGAGACAGGAGAGCTCCAGCAGGAAGGGTCTGGCTGGGCCTGAAGTTCAGAGCCATGTAGAAATGGGCCCTGAGGCCTGAAATGGCCCCTGGGCAGCTTGGGAAGATGCCAGGAGGCTTGAGTTCTTGGGTGGGAGTGGGGGCACTCTCAATTCTCAGCTCAGGAAGCACCAGGCCTGGCTTGGGACCAGAAGGAGAAATGCAGAAATATCAGAGTCTGGGGGCCCTTACAGATAATCACATCTAACCCAGTCATGTTACAGAAGGGGAAACAGAGGCATAGAGAGGAGAAATGATGTACCTAAGATCTCTGGGCAGGTGAGTGGCATACTAGATTGGAATTCCAGTCTCCAGAGTCCCTCACCAGCAGGATGGTGGACACCTGGGTGCCTTGGAGGGTCTGGTTTCTCAGCACCCAAATCAGTTGAGTCTGAAGGTTTGGAGCCTTCGGTGGCCCAGGGAACATTTTCTCAGACATTCCCAGCAAGAAATGTGGGACCACCTCATTCTGATCCTCCAGCCCTCACCTGGCTTGAACAGAACCATTCTTTTCAGAGATTACCCAAGAAGAATCATCCTTCCACCTGCTGATAATCCCAGGTTGCCTGTTCCAACATGTCTCGCATTGGCCATTGTAGAGTTTTCTCTACATCCACCCTAGGCCCTGGTCGTCAAAAACACATCTTTAAAGAATAAATATGTAGCCCTGGCTGGTGTGGCTCAATTGGTTGGAGTATCATCCTGTATACCAAAGGTTGGCAGGTTCAATTCCCAGTCAGGGCACATACCGGGGTTGTGGGTTTGATCCCTGGTTAGGGCATGTTCAGAAGGCAACCGATCGTTATCTCCCACATAGATGTTTCTCTCTCTCCTTTCCTCTCTCTAAAATCAATTTTTTAAATGTTAAAAAAAAAAACACAAAACCCAAAGAATAAAACAGAACAATGTCTACCACACAGTAAGGGCTCTACAGATTTTTCTATCATCATCATCATTACTTCTACTTTCTGCTCACATGGGGCTGTGCTAAAATCAATAATGCAGGAAGAAGAGGAGTTTGGATGGGGATTGGGTATAAACAGTCAGTCTATTTCTTCACATGGGGGAACCACAGGTAAGGGAGGCTAGGATCCTCAACAGTGATCCATGCAAGATAAAACCCAGAGATTCCAAACTGAGACCTGTGGGCTTCATATTCACCAGCAAGTATTTTTGTTCAGCCCACTGAGCATTATGACATTTTTAAATTTGTTGCTAACATTTGTTGCAAAACTCAGATTCCTGGCTTTTCTAGAAAAGGTGGCAACCTGTTTGAGAGCTGAGTTTAGACCAGGTATTCCCTCTCCACTCAGAGTCAATCTCCACCACTCCCTACTACCACCCCACCCAATTCACCCATTAACTTTTATTTTATTTTTTAATTTATTTTTATTTTTTTATCCTCACCTGAGAACCTTTATGCATTTATCTTCAGATAGAGCAGGAGGGAGAGGGGAAGGAAGAGAGAGAGAGAGAAACATCCATCTGAGAGAGACACATCAAGTGGTTGCCACCCACACACCCCAACCGGGGCCGGGGACAAACTGCAACCGAGGTATGTGCCCTTAGCGGGAACCGAACCCGGGCCTCTCTGGTCTGTAGGCCAACGCTCTAACCGCTGAGCCAAACCGGCCAGGGCCACCCATTAACTTTTAACTGCCCACCCCATAGGTCCTCAAGTTTTATGATCCCCAATCTAAATAGCCATTTCCCCTCAATGGAGCCTTGGAAGGAGCATTTTGCCACAGACAATTTATTTTGCACAGCTGCAGCCTGATGGACATGTGTCCATTTCACAGTTGGTGTCAATGTCACCACCAGCTACAGGGTTTGGAGATGGTCTCGCGAGGGGCACTCCAACCAGAGCGGATTGCTTCCCAGAACTTGGGCAGACGACCTAAAGAAAAGATCCCGTTGCCAAACAGAGGGAGCTCAGGCAGCTTTATCCCTGGCCTCTGCATTGGAATGAAGTTCTGGCTGTAAAGTCGGTGTGAGCAACTTGTGTTGACGGAGTCATCCACACACTGCAAAACATTGACATCCTTGATGGATGGCACCATGCAGGTGCTGGTGTTTTGAGAGGCAACCGTGCTGATGCTGGGGTTGGAGTAACTGCGGGGGAAGGAGTGGTCCGGGTGATCCAGGTGGAATGAATTAGCAGCCCGTTCTAGGTAGTTGACTGCGAGCCTTGGCAGGCTCAGTGATTTGGGGCAGTTAGTAGATCTGTCAAGGTAGTTGATGCCTTTGATGAGTTGGTCCAGGAAGGTGGGGCTAGAGTGGTCTATGGGACCATCTGTGCAGAGCAGGCAGTGGAGGCTGTCATGGCAAGTGGGCTTTTTGGCCACCTTGGGGCGGTTCGCCAGGTGGCTCGTCTCTACGAACTTGGAGTTGTAGGGTCGGCCCATGCAGATTCTCCTCACTGGAAGTCTAGGGGAGCTGGGGCTGTCCGACCTTTCCGAAGGGCTGCTGCAGCTGCTGAACTCCGAGCCACTTGGGGTGCAGTGACGTTTGAGGCTGTTAGCCCTGGTCACAGGGCATTGGGACCAGCCTGAAGTCTGGTCTGGAAAGGACACATTTTTGGGATGGTTCAAGCAGCTATTAGTGTTGGAATGTTTCACCTGGCGTCCAGACATCGGCATGCTAGGATGATAAAGCTTCGTGGCACTGAACTGCTGTGAGCTCACCTGGAAGCTGGTTACCTAGGCCTGGTGAGGAGAATTGGGTCAGCTTTCCTCAGCTCCTCGCCACCTCCCTCCTGGATTTCTCTCCAGGTGTTCCATCTGCCTTCACAGAGCTAATACCACCCTTCTCCTTCTCCCCATCCTCCTCCTAGGATTTTCAAATGGGAAAACAAACACCCTCTTCTTCAGAAAGCACAAAGAGAAGGGCAAGGGATGGGTAAGAAGGCAAGACTCTGAGAATGACAGGGCCAGAAGAACCCCTAGAAAGAGTGGAGGAGTCTCTGAAATTCCTATTTGCCCTTTAAGTCAGGGCTCCAGAAGACCACAGAGGCCAAGGACTGAATCTCTAATGGTGAAATTCCAAGCACTGAGAGAGTCCTTATTTCAAGGTAATATCAAATAGCTAACCATCAACTACACAACGTACTCTGATACTAAAAAAATGTAACTTAGAGGCAACGCAATACTATGTGCACTATCTCTGAGCCTGGGCCTTTGCTTCTGTCTTACATGGAATTCTCACTACAAATCAAGGTGGTAGTTACTATTCTATTCCTAATTGACAGAGGAGGAAACTGAAGCTCAGAGAGGTGATATGACCTGCCTTCAGATCACACAGCTTGTTAGTGGTAGGGCCTAGTTACTATCTTGGGTGTGTCTGATGATCCCTGTGAGACAATGCTGTTTGTCGGAGTAATTTGGCCTCTCTCACAGTCTACTTAGGAAGAATTCTCACCACACCTGCTCTGCCTGCCTGGATGGTGGCATGATAGGGAGAGCCAGATGCAGAGGGGCACTTGCTAACCCCATAACTAAGTTGATTCTGCCTTTGGAACCCCAAATGGTGGGGGCAGGTGGTGTGACAAGCCTACCAAGGAGACTAGACTTGTGAAATCAGAACCTTCCAGGATCTTTGGCCTTGATCATCTAACAGTAGGGGGTCTCCTCATCCACCCCCCGAGAGAGGGGTGAATATTGGGACTCCTACCCTTCCTGGTCCAAAAGTGGGCACTTCACATGGACTAAGCCCAGACCAGGCCAAAGAGATGCCCAGTCCATTTAACCCTACCTTCTGTTCCTGAGTCTATCTGGGCCCAGCCAAAGGCGGTATCATCTTCCTGTCCCTGTTCCCATTGTCCCTGAATTCCCCAATACTTCCCCCCACCAGAAGGAAGGCTCTGATTTCTCTCCCCCAGTAATGCCAGCTTGATGCTAATTTTCCACTTCTGCCTACTGAGAACAGAGCTGTATTTGAGCCTGTCCCACCCAGAAAACAGCTGCCAGCCCCTCTCCCAGCCCATGGCCCATCAGCTGCCCTTGTCCTTCGGATCTGAATCCAGACCCTTGCCTCTGCCCTCTCTGGTCCAACCCCACCCCATCTCCTCCTTCAGAAATATAGGAGGTAACTGACAGCGGACCCCCACAGGGCCCCACCCTTCCCTTCCTGGCTGGCTGGGCCCCATCTGCCGTAAGGGCCCTCTCCCACTCTCACCCTGTCTTTAGGGGGTAGATGACTTAGCCCTCCTCTTGCTGTCCACTGGGGATACCCTCATGCTGCCATTCCAGACTGCTGGCCATGTCATAGAATCATGGAATCCTAGAGCTGGGAGGGGCCTCCTGGGGTCAGGCCCCTGCGTCAGGGCCAGTGCCACTTTAAGCCTTCCAAGACAGATGGACCCTATTTTTAAAACGAGGCCGGGATGGACGTTTTCCAGCATTCCTTGTTGTTTTTCTATGTGTTTAATTATACTGAGAGTCACGAAATTCTATGCTGGGTCTAATATAACTCCCATTGGCTGTGGCCAGCATCAGTTACTTCTCTTTGCTCATCAGGTCAGCAAACATTTATCGAGAAGCCCTCGAGCGTTACCCCTTTGAATGACCGATTCCTGGGCATGACAGGGCCTTCTTCTCTCCTCACCTCTTCCTCATACCCTCAACAACCTGGTGTGGAGTACCTGACATGCGAGGGGCTCTGGCTGGAGCCTGAGGCTTTAAAAAAAATTTCTTTTAGCCCTGGCCAGTTTGGCTCAGCGGTTAGAGCGTCGGCCTGCGGTCCAGAGAGACCCGGGTTCGGTTCCCGCTAAGGGCATGTACCTCAGTTGCGGTTTGTCCCCGGCCCTGGTTGGTCATGCGGGAGGCAGCCACTCGATGTGTCCCTTTCACGTTGATGTTTCTCTCTCTCTCTCTCTTCCTTTCTCTCCCTCCCACTCTATCTGAACAAAAAATGGAAAAGTGTCCTCAGGTGAGGATAAAAAAAAAATTTTTTTTTTATTTATCAATTTTTTTAGGAAGAGAGAAAGAGAGAGATTGAGAAACAGTGATCTGTTCCACTTATTTATGCATTCATTGGTTGATTCTTGTATGTGCCCTGACTGGGGATAGAACCCGTAACGTTGGTGTATTGGGACAACACTCTAACCAGCTGAGCTACCAGCCAGGGCAGACTGAGGCTTCTTCAGGGAACAAATCTCAGCTCCTTTCAAAACCCCCCTCTTCTGAGACATGGTCCATAGGGGGCATCCGGTACAAATTTGTTGAATAAATAAACAAAATCCCCCTTTAAGTTCTCATTGTATTTGCCAAGAAAAGCCTCCCTCCATCATTTCCTTCCCTAAATATTAGAAGTACAGGTTTACTTTTTATTTGGAAAATTTTTCCACTTACGAAACGTACAAGACAATGAACTCCCATATAGTCTTCATGCAAGTCCACTAATTAACACTTTTGCCACATTTGTCACCACACACACATACCATTATTATTATTTTAAAAGCTGCAGACAATTATATCTTTACCCTTGAATACTTCAGCGTGTATCTTCTACAGGCTGTGAAAACAGGAATATTTTCTTACATATCCATATTACGATGACCAAATACAGGATATTTAACACGGATACAGTGCTATTATCTAATATACAGTCTGTATTGACATTTCACCTCTTGTCCCTCTGATGTTCTTCATGGCAACTCTTTCTCCAGTCCAGCATCTGATTCAGCATCGGGCATTGCCCCGAGTTCTCAGGTCTCTGGTTTCCTTCAACCGGGAAGTTCCTCGGTCTTTCTTTGTGTCTTTTGACATTGGCATGTTTTAAGAGTACAGGCAAGTTGTTTTGAAGAACATTCTCTGATTGGGTTTATCTGATGTTTTCTTTTCTCGTGATAAGATTCAAGATTACAAAGCACTTTTACACAGAAAGCTCTGCATGCGAATGTGGCCTCCTAGCCCACAGTCACTGGGGCTGTGCAGTTCTAGTCGCTGAAACAGGGAGCTGAGAGGAAGGATCAGGGTCCCCACCCCACCCCCAAGGACGAAGAGGAACACTGGGGAACTCAGTGGACGAGGGAAGCGGTATCAACAGTTCCTTTGTGGGGCCTCAGCCAGGCCTGGTTCTGCTCTGGGCTGGGGGCTGGGCAGGCAGGCAGGTGGGCAGGTGGCCAGCGAGAGGGCTGGGCCTCTGTGCCATTTGTCCTGAAGGTACCCAGGCACCAAGCTCACTGGCCCTTTCTGGCCTGGGCACTAAGAGCCTCTGGAAATAGCTCCAGGACGATTATTTCAGGAGGAATGTGCAATTCCTCCACTCTCCCAGAAAGCCAGGCTGTGTCCCATGAGTACAGGAATGTCTCTCTGTGGCCTCTCCAACTCCAAGGGATCTCTAGGATTCTGGGGGCCACAGAGGCCTTCAGAGACAGGAGGGGCTGGGAGCCCTGAGTGGGAGGAGTTGTTCTGTCCTTGGATCCTGGGCTCTCAGGACTCAGCCTAGATCAGGGCAGCCCTCTGACTCCTAGCACAGAGAAACATGAAGGGGAGGCTCCGAGGAAGCAGCCTGCCCAGCTCTTCCCAGGCCCACCCCTAAGAAACTGGCATTGGTGGAGCACCTTCTATGTACCAGAGAACCTGACATCGTCAGTGCCAGGAACTTCACATCCACCCTCTCATTTATTTCTCACAGCACCCCTAAGAGGTAGGTATTTTGTTTTCCTGGTGAGGTAATTAAGAGTCTGAGAGGGGCCCCTGGTGTGGCTCAGTTAGTTGGGCATCATCCTGTGCACTGAAAGGTTGCCAGTTCCATTCCGGGTCAGGGCACATGCCCAAGGTTCGATCCCTGGCTAGGGTGCGTGCAGGAGGCAGCTGATTGATGTTTCACTCTCACGTCGATGTTTCTCTCTCTCTATCTCCCTCTTCTCTTTTTAAAAATTAATTAAAAAAAAAATTTCGAAAGGGTAACAGATTTACCCAAGCTCAACCAGTGGTGAGAATTAGAACCTGGTTTTCTGGGTTCTACAGGCTAAAGCACTAATTGAGGAAGAGGGTGGGCCATCCCCTCACTCAGGGAGGACTCAGTAAGTAACCCTGTGAACTGAGTGGTGTTGGGAGGGGTCCAGTCTGGAGACACAGACTGGTAGGCAGCTGTGGCCCTATCCCCCACCAAGCAAGCCCCCATCCTCCACCATTCAGCCAAGCCCAGCTGCTTTTCCTTCTCTAGCACTGGAGGGATTGATGTCAGGATCTCAGAACGTTCTAAGTGGGGAGGGGGGCCCTCCCTGCACAATTCCCAGCCACAGTGGCCCCCACTTTTCAGTCATGGCTCCTTAGCTCCATTGTCAAACGATTGTGGGCCTTCCATTACCCTTTGCCCCTCCCACTCACTCTCTCTCCCCTCACTCCCCCTTCCTGTAGTCCTGCCCACATCCTTGTCCCCTCCTGTGCCCCACCAAGACCATCAGGAGCCCTTTCCCCACCTCAGGCTCAAAGAGGTCAAGGGCATCTCCATCCCCTGGATGTCCCAGAATGGCAGGAAGAGCCCCCCTTCTCCAGAGACCTTAGGACCCTGCCCCATTAATGCAAATGCTATTTATAAACTCCCCCCACACATGCCACCAGCTGTCTTCCCCCTCTCCTGGGGCCTGATTTGGTGGAAGGAGTGTTCACTTGAGCTTTCAGCCACAGTGCTCTTGGAAGCATCGCAGATAAGGAGCAAGCCCAGCTCAGTCAGGGGGACAGTTAGAGCCAAGAGTAATGGAACTTTTGGCTGTCCCACCCTGCTTAAAGACATCTGTGCCCAGCCTCAGGTGACTATTGGCAGTGTGACTCACCTGAACCCTTACCTGGAGTGGGGCCAGCCTGCCTGCAGGGCTGAAATCCTTCTTGGGGTTGGTTCTGGCCCTCCCCTGGCTGCAGCCTTCGACCCATCCAAGCACTGTGAATGAGTCATACACCCTCATCCCCTAACACCCTCAAGGATAGGACCCTCCACTCAACAGTTGCCAAAATAGCACTTCCCCAAGCATGTGGAAGGTACAAGCCAGGGCAGATCTAAGCTCAGGAGCACTGGGGCAGGTGTGGTTTGGCAGGAGCTCCAGCCAGTAAGAGTTCCCTTCCTGCCAAGCCACCTCAGGGCTTTTGGGGTAGAGCAGCCAGTCCTGGCAGGGACAGGGCTCCCATCTTTATGGGGTCTGGGAAATTCCCTCTAAGGGTGGGGTGGGGTGGGGATGATGGTCATATGTAGGCTTATGTACAAACTTGCTGAGAGAAGACATTGGAAATAGGATAGCAAGTACCTGGCTTGTGCTGTGACATTGGGTAGCTGAACTCCAAAGCTCAATCTCCTATTTGTAAAATGGGGGTAAGGAGGGTGCCCAGTGAACACTGTTCACCTGATTGACTTGCAGTAATAGCTAATATTTATGCAACCCGCCTCCCACCACTGCAGGCACGGTGGAGCTGCGGGAGTGTGCGAGGCAGCTCACATTGGCTCACAAGAGCCAGCTGTTAGATGTCTGAAATTTGGTGAACTGCTTATTAAACCATCGGTAGCTTGAAATCAGCTATAGTGGACACATTGGCAAGTGAGACACTTGAGAGACGGGTTTGTTTTGTTTTCTGTTTTGGGACCCAGTTCACCAGCGTGCCGCTGAAGCTGTGTGACTACAGCCAAATGACTTAACCTTTTTGAACTTTTGTTTCTCATCCATAAGGAAAAGGAGTGTATGCAAAGGAGTTCTACAGAAGTCATTTCACAGGATGATCTAATCATAAATTCTTAACTGGGCAGGTCATGGTGGGTAGTTACGCCCCAGGCCTATAACTTCTTTAGTGAAAAGGTTATCTTTGCTTTAAGGAAGCCCTGCTCCTGGTTTCTGTGCATAAGGTTTAACACACCTTTGAAATGCTGGCTTTGATGACATCTAACAGTTGCTCTTTGCTGGGCTGCCATTATGAAATGGTTGACATGGCCTGTAAATATATTAAATTAATCATAATAGTTTCATACTCTTTTGTTCAATTAATTTACATGCAATTTTTATAACAAGTTTGGATTTAATTGCTTTTCAACTGTCTTATAGAAAATGATACCATGAGCATTTAAACAAATGACTACAGGGTATATTTAAAGGTATGGGGAAAAAAATCAGGATGTAATTTGATAATCAGTCAAGAAAATGCATGTCAATGGACAATATCTAAAATTGTGTTTACTTGCAAAGCAACAATGTGGTTAAGGAACTGAGGAAGGAAGATAACAAGATAGTTTATATCACAGTAGGTTTTGTTACTGATATACCTCTAGGGAGATTGGATAGAACAGGCCAGGCAATAAAACTGAAGGCGAGAAGATGAACAAATTCCCTGAACATTTTTGAAAAAAAATTCAAAGCAACATCAGGCTGGTGTTAGACATCTTTAGAGTGAATAATTAAGAAATTGTGTCATTGCTTAAATTGGCAGTACTTTTTGCAGGGTTCTACATGTGACAGTTATGCATCTTTCAACTGAGGGTGTCTCGGATTTAATCAAGTATGGTAATCATTACACATTGCATTTCTGAGAGCCTTCATTTATTGCTTCCATCTTGTGAATTTTTTGGCATAATAAATTTGTAAATAAATTTTTAAAAATGCTGGCCTTCAGACCCCTCCTTCTAGAGAGAGCACGTAATCTCAACTATCCTATAATCCAATCTCTTCCTTGCTTTCTCCTACCTTCATGTCATCTCCCTTACATTCCTCCTAAATCTCAAAGGCATAAAAGAAACTGCAAAACTGTTCTCCAGAGCCTTTGAGACCTTGCATATGTCATCAGTTTGGCTCAAATACACTCTTATACAAATTCTCTACAGGTTTGGACATTTCTTACATTGACAGTAATAATGGCCTGTATGGATTGATTGCTTACTGTGTCCCAGCTGCTGTGTGTGTTGCTGGGTGTAATTTTATGTGTCAAATTGACTGGACTACAGGATGCCCAGATGTCTGGTTAAACATAATTTCTGGTTTTATCTGTGAAGGTGTTTCTGGAAGAGATTATTAGCATTTGTATTGGTAGACTGAGTAAAGCAGACAGCCCTCCCCAATGTGGGTGGGCATTATCCAATCTGTTGAGGGTCTGCCACAGGTCTGGATCCTGTGACCAATAGTCAGGTCCGGCTACTGTCTTCACTGCCTTGGGGATCACTGATTATCAGAGGGAAAAGCTAGGTCTCATGGGAAACTCTTCTCCATCTCTCATTGCCACACCCTCCCCACCACGACCCCCATTCTGTGGCACCCCCCCACACAGGCCTCCTACCCTTAGGCTGCTGATGTCCATGTTGACATTTCTGGTTCTTCTTTTTTTTAAATTTTTTTTTTAGCCCTGGCCGGTTTGACGCAGCGGTTAGAGCGTTGGCCTGCAGACCAGAGAGTCCTGGGTTCGGTTCCCGCTAAGGGCACGTACCTCAGTTGCGTTTTGTCCCTGGCCCCAGCTGGGGTCGTGTGGGTGGCAATTAGTTGATATGTCTCTCTCACGTCGATGTTTCTCTCTCTCTCTTCCCCCCTCTCTCCCTCCCGCTCTATCTGAAGATAAATGCAAAAATGTCCTCAGGTGAGGATTATATATAAAAAAAAATTTATAAAAATTTTTTTTAGGCCTGGACATTGTTGATTGTTGTTGCTCAGTGGTTAGAGCATTGGCCTGAATATCAAAGGGTCTTGGGTCTGAATCTCGGTCCTGGTCAGGGTGCGAGCAGGAGGCAACCAATCTATGTATCTCTTTCACAATGATGTTTCTCTCTCTCTCTTTGTGTCCCTTCCCTCCCTTTCTTCTATTCTCTCTAAAAATCAATAGAAAAATATCCTCGGGAGAGGATTAAAAAAATTTATTGATTTGAGAGAGAGAGAGAGAGAGAGAGAGAGAGAGAGAGAGACTGATTTGTTGCTCCACTTATTTATACATTCATTGGTTGATTCTTGTATGTGCCCTGACGGGGAATCGAACCAGTGACCTCTTGGTACATAGGTCGATGCTCAACCACTGAGCCACACCGGCCAGGCCTGATGTATCTGGATGATACTCTAACCAAATGAACTACCTGGCCAGGGCTCTGGTTCTTCTTCACACCCACAGAGTTGCTCCCTTGACTCTCACCTGGGTGGGGTGGGGGAGGTCATCTTCCGTAGGAAGGTGTTTTCCTCCTGCCACCCACAGAAGCTGTGGCAGCAACTGCTGACAATTGTTTTCTTCCTGTAAATGTGCTTTAGATGACTAAATCCTTCAATAATGTTGTGAGGTAAAAGCCTTCGTCTTCCCAGAGAGGAATTTAGCAACGAGCTTCTGCTTTCTACTGGTTCTACCAACTGTAGGACCTTGGGCAAGTTACTTCCCTTATCTGTGCCTCAAATTCCTCATCTGTAAATGGGATAATAAGAATCCTGCCCTGGCCGGTGTGGCTCAGTTGGTTGTAGTGTTCTCCCATGCACCAAAATGTCTTGGGTTTGATTCCTGGTCAGGGCGCATGCCCAGGCTTCAGGCTTGATCCCCAGTGGGGGGCATTCAAGAGGGAGCCCATTGATGTTTCTGTTTCACACTGATGTTTCTCTCTTTCTCTCCCTTCCTTTCTCTCTAAAAAATCAATAAAACAGCCAAGCCGGTGGGGCTCAGTGGATTGAGCATCCCATGGACTGAGAGGTCCTGGTTCAATTCCCAGTCAGGGCACATGCCTGGGTTGCAAGCTTAATCCCCAGTAGGGGGCATGCAGAAGGCAGCTGATTGATGTTTCTCTCTCACATCAATGTTTCTATCTCTCTCTCTAAAAGATCAATAAAAACATATTTTTTAAAAATCAATAAAACATATTAAAATAAAAAAAGAATTCCTGCCCCACAGGGTTGATCCCTCGGCATGCTGCAAACTCCCTGTAAATACTGGCTGTTCATTATTTGACAGATGAGGAAGTTGGGTTCTAGGCCCAGTTGTGTATTAACTTGAATGACCTGGACCTCAGTTTGTCCAGTTGGAAAAGAAGAAGGTGGGACTGCATGGTCTCTAAAGTCCACTGCAGGTTGGTCGTTCTCGTTAACATCACCCGAACATGTTTACATTGTGTGCCCAGGACCCATCTGGACCTCATTTGTTTGAATCCTTTATAATAAACTGGTAAACATGAGTAAGTATTTTTCTGAGTTCTACAAGTCGTTTCAGCAAATTATTAAACCTGAGGATGGAGTCATGGGAAACCCCGATTTATAGGTGGTAGGTCAGAAATCTGGAGGGGTGGGCACTGGGATATGTGACTGGTTTGTGAAGTAGGGGCAGTCTTATGGAACGGAGCCCTTTACTTGTGGGATCTGGTGCTAATACCAGGTAGACAGGCCAGAAATAGAAGTGTTAGATACTCAGTAGGTGTCAGAGAGTTGAGAATTGGTTAGTGTCAGAGAACACCTCACAGCCTTTTTATTTTTTTAATTTTTTTAAATTGATTTTTTAGAGAGAGAGGAAGGGAGAGGGAGAGAGAGAGAAACATTGATGTGAGAGCAAAACATTGATCAGCTGCTTCCTGCACGCCCCCACCAGGGATAGAGCTGGAAACCAGTTATGAGCCCTGACTAGGAATCAAAACGGCAACTTTTTGGCGCACAGGTCAACACCCAACCAACTAAGCCACACCAGCTAGGGATCACAGGCACTTTTTTTTTTTTTAATTCTCATTCGAGGATTTTTTTTTTTTTTTGGTACGTGCCCCTAGCGGGAACCAAACCCAGGACTCTCTGGTCTGCAGGCCTACGCTCCAACCGCTGAGCCAAACCGGCCAGGGCGACATTTTTGCATTTATCTTCAGATAGAGGGGAAGGGAGAGAGGGAGGAAGAGAGAGATAGAAACATCGATGCGAGAGAGACACATCGACTGGCTGCCACCCACACGACCCCAACCACGGCCGGGGACAAACTGCAACCGAGGTACATGCCCTTAGCAGGAACCAAACCCAGGACTCTCTGGTCCACGGGCCGACGCTCTAACCGCTGAGCCAAACTGGCCAGGGCCACAGGCTCTTTTTAAAGAAGCTCTCACACACGAAGCCCACGAAAGAAAACCTTCCAGGAAGCAAGGAGAGCACCTGGTTCTGGCTGGGAAGGGAGGAAGCAGCGGCCACCCTGAAGTATGACAAAGCTTGGTGGAGGGTTCTCAAGGGGCATAGTACTATTTTTAAAAAATGTTATGTATGCTTGATACATTTCACAATCATCAAGTTAAAAAAAAAAGCGGAGGTGGGATGCAGTGGGAAGAGCCCTAATTGAGTCTGGACCTCTGGGTCCTAGTTTTCAGTTATGCCGTAGGACCACTTCGTGACTTGAGCAAGTCACTGCCCTCCTGTGAGCCACATGGGCCAGTCTTTAGCAGCACTTCCAGTGCTGATCTTTTATGGTATAGTTTTCATTTTCCTCAATCCAAACGTGTATTGAATGTCTATTGGGTGCTTAACTATTTACATGTCTGATCTCCCAAGAAGACATGGTGCTCCAGGAGGGTAGGGGCTGTCTCATCTCTGTCTCCCAGTGCCTGGCACAGACCCTGGTACTTGGTGGATTCTAGAAAGGAAGGAAGGAAGGAAGGGAGGGAGGGAGGGAGGGAGGAAGGAAGGAAGGAAGGAAGGAAGGAAGGAAGGAAGGAAGGAAGGAAGGAAGGAAGGAAGGAAGGAAGGAAGGAAGGAAAGAAGGAAGGAAAGAAGGAAGGAAGAAAATGACTGCCAGGCCATATTCTGAAACAGCTGGAACATCTCTCCTTCCTGAAGGGTTTGGGGTCAGTATTGAGGTCCCTGGTGGGGAGCTTGGAGTCTTCTCAGGACTGGAGTTCACTCAATGTCTCTCCCCCTACCTGTACCCCTGGGATGCCTGTGCTGGGGTAGGAGGTGAGGGAGGCTACAGGAGCAGGAGGAGAACTGGCTTGGGGACTTAGAGGCTTCCACTTCTGCTATGGAGACCCTGTCCAACCTGGCTCCAGCTTGGACATCTGACCCCACCAGAAAAGTGCCAGAAAACAGACTGGAAGGCAGGAAAACCTCCCTGGATTAGCCTGGGCCCAAGCCCTTACCAGGCCTAGGTTGAGCCCGGGGCCCGGTAGGCCAGAGCTCACCCTCCTCACCCAGTCTGGCAGAGCTCAGCTGCTCTACTCTAGCTCCTTGGCATCTTCTTTGTTCCCAAGACTTCTGCCAGCAGGGAGGGCAACTGGGTTCAGGAGACCTGGGTTCCACTCCCAACTCTGCCTCTCAGAGTCTGGGTAAGCATGGTTACTGAAACTTGCCTGCCTGGGGCTCAGTTTTTTCATCATATTTCGTGCTTAGGGTTGTTGTGGAAATTGAAACAGTGAAGGTCTTATACCACATTCAAGAAACTCAAAAATAAGTTAAGCTTACAGATACAGCTCCTGAAGCCCTCACCAACTTCACTCCCTGCCTTCTTGAGGGTGTCAAGATCTTTGCTATCATGTTTATTCTGACACATTGCTACACAGCCTATAGCAGTGTGTAAGATTTGCATGTTTTCAAATGCTAGATATATTATGGTATAGTGAATGCAATATTCTGTAATTTTCTTTTTTTTTTTTGGTACGTGCCCCTAGCGGGAACCGAACCTGGGACTCTCTGGTCCGCAAGCCGATGCTCCAACTGCTGAGCCAAACTGGCCAGGGCTGTAATTTTCTATTTTACTCAATGAAATGCTTTTGAGATCTATCCATATTGATGCACACAGCTCTGGTCCAGTCGTTTTCACTCTACATTATCATTGCAGTCTACAAATGTACCACAGTTCATTCACTCTCCTGTCAATATACATTTAGGTTGTTTACAATTATGTTTTGTTATTTCAAACAATCCTGAAATAAATATTCTTGTATATGTCAAAAATGAATTCAGCAAAGATGAGTGTTTTCAGGCAGCTTACATGCATTGACCAGTGGTGTCCACTCTTCATTTTGATGACAATATTTTCTGAAACCAAATTGAAGCAAGCAGCTTGATGATGGGACAAACAAACCATTTGAGGATGGGACTTTCTGGAATGCAAGAGCAATAACTGTCACCCTCTTTTCAGTGCTTTCTGTGGGCCAAGCCCCATGCTAAGGGTTTTACCTACTCACAAACAGTCTGTGAGGGAGCTACTGGTATTACCCCAGCTGAGGAAACCAAAATGCAGAGAGGTCAGGTATCTTGGCCAAGGTTACACAACAATGGTTGAGCTCGAATTCAAACCAAACCTGGATCTGTCTGACTTCACTGCGCATATTTTAACCAGATCAGAGGGGCCCCAGTAGCATCCCCCAGAGCTGTGGGCATATAAAGGCAAAGGGACTGATTCCCAACTGCAGGTTCAGGGAGGCCTTTCTTCCTGAAGAAGGTGCCAGTCCAACCAGCCTGGAGCATTGCAGTGGGCAGCAGTGGGAGGCACCTGGGAGAAGGAGATACTTTGGGCCAAGGCACCAAGGCCTCAGATTTTGCACTACTCCCCTTCATTCACCACCCTTGACAGCCCCCCATTCCTGGTCACATGCCTTCCTTGCGTTTTTCTCTTTCCCCTAATTCCTCTCCTAATCTGTCTGCTGTCCATCCTTTTCTCCAAATCTTCTCTTTTTACCTTTTCTTTTTTCCTTCTCTTGGGTCATCTTCCTTCTCTTTATTCCTTCAATCATCCATCCATCCATTCATTTTTTCCATGCATTCCTTTAACATGAACTGAGCACCAATGCTGTGCCAGGGCGATGGGGCCTGGGTAATGCAGTGCCTAGAATTGGTGGTAAGAGCATCCATTACACTCAGCTAAACCTCACGAGGAGCCCCTGAGACCTGTCCTCTTCCTCAAACACATCCAGAAACAAACAAACCCTTACACAAATCTTCTAGGAAAAAATAAAAACCCCTGGGAGGGGTGGGATGAGGATGTTGGGTGCGGGTGGAGGGATTGAACAAAAAAGAGAAAGAACTCATGGACACAGACAAGAGTGTGATGATTGAGAGGGGTAGAGGGGTGGGTGGAGGTGGAAGAGGGTATATAAGGCAGATAAACTGGTGATGGAAAAATAAGTACAGTAAATGAAGAAAAACCCTGGAGACAGTCATGGCTCTTAGACGCCTCCTGCTGGTTAAATGAGAGATTACATCCTGACCCAGAGAGTCCCAGTGTGTCTCCAGGAAGGGGCTGCACTGCAATTTCTGCTAGCAATTCCACTTTAGAGGGTCCTAAGGGTGGAGCTCTTATCAGAAATGTTTAATACCATAGCCTTTGTCAGGCCCAAGCCAAAGGCCAGAGTAAGAAACAGTGAGAGAGATTGTTATGAATTGAATGCTTGTGTCTCCCCAAATTTACATGTTGAAATCCTAACCTCCAGTGTGATGATATTAGTAGGTGGGGCCTTTGAGAGGTAATGAGGTCATGAGGTTGGAGCCTTCATGTATGGGATAGGTGCCCTCATAAGAAGAGACATGAGCCCGGCCTGTGTGGCTCAGTGGTTGAGCGTCGACCCATGCAGCAAGAGGTCGCTGGTTCGATTCCCGGTCAGGGCACATGCCCAGGTTGTGGGCCCAATCCCCAGTGGGGGGCATGCAGGAGGTGGCCAATGGATGTTTCTCTCTCATTGATGTTTCTCTCTCTCTCTCCCTCTCCCTTCCTTTTTCTCTAAAATCAATAAAGATTAAAAAAATAATTTAAAAAACCCAAGAGACATGAGAGCTTGCTTTCCTGCTCTCTGCTCTCGGCCGTGTGGGGATGCAGTGAGATGGCCATCTGCAAACCAGGACACTCGGTCTGCCAGCACCTTGACCGTGGACTTCCCAGCCTCCAGAACTGTGAGAAAGAAATGTGTTGTTTAAGCCACTAAGTCTACAGTATTTTGCTACACCATCACAAGCAGATAAAGATGGTGATGTTTATTTGAATAGGGAGGAAGTGTGTGCTCTGGTGTATGTGTGTGGGGGGTGCATGTACATGGGGGAGCCAAGGTGCAAGCCCTGGTATGATGGAGATGTTCGTGTGAGTAATTCTAACCTGTGAGCACTAGGTGTTCTCTAGTAGTGTGTCTGGGACAACTCTGAGGAGTCAGCTCCCAGGGTTTCCTAGAGGGATTGGGCCCCAAATGTCCATGAATGCACCCTGTCTTGGCTTCCTTCCCTTCACCATCTCACTTCCTTGTTTCTCTACCCGTTTCTCAGGATCCTCTCCCAAATAAACTGCCTGCTTTCTTTTTTTTGTTTGTTTGTTTTTTTTGGTATGTGCCCCTAGCGGGAACTGAACCCGGGACTCTCTGGTCCGCAGGCCGACACTCCAACCGCTGAGCCAAACCAGCCAGGGCTAAACTACCTGCTTTCAAATCCTTGTCTGCTCCTGGGACAAGAAGGAGGCAGCCCAAGAGGAGAGGCCAACATGCTGAGGCTGGCAGAGAGCAAAGACGGCAAGAGCCGGGTCCATGGTGTCATCACTGTGCCTCTGAGTTAACAAATCGGCAACTGTCTACCTCCACCTTCTGATTAGGTGAGAAAACCTGAACTATTAACATCTCTTTACGTGGAGTCATCTATTTCTTGTGGCTGAAAGCCTTTCAGGAATAGGAACTTGACAAGGCGTAATTCCATGTAAAGGGCAAGTCAGTGGCTGCGTGAACATGAGCCATGGTGGGTAGGGCACTGCTGAGTGTGTGTGTGTGTGTGTGTGTGTGTGTGTGTGTGTGTGTGTGTGTGTGTGGTGGCTGTGTATACGCACCATGTGCACTGTGGGAGTGCCTGCTGTGTGCAAGCCCCCGGGTAGTGGCTGTGTATCTGGGATACAGAATCGGGTCAGCCTGGCTTGTTCAGGCATATCCCGTGTGGTTCCCCTGTCAGTTCCTGGCTTTATCTTTCTTGAGCACCTCCCTTGTCCTCAGCCCATTTGTTTCCCCACTGCTCCCACCCTGGTTACCTGGACAACCTCTGTAGACTCCCAGCTAGTCTCCCCGATGGTATTCTTGCTCCTCTTTAAGCTACTTTCCACTCAGCAGTCAGAGACATAGTTTGAAAACATACATTGGATCATGTTCTCTCCTTGAAAACCCTTCAAAGGCCCCTTGTTGCTCTGAGGCATCTGCCCTGCAGAGGTCTCCGTCCCATCTCTCCCCTCACCCCTCATGGAAGCTCCAGCCTTAGGTTTATTCCTCACTGTGGCTGGGCAGGGGATGGGGGGCCTGGCTCCTGCAGGATGGATTTCCCAGAAACCAGTGACACCTGCTTTCCAGCTGGGGTCAGCTGATGGGAGACACTGGTGGGAGGTTGCAGGGTGGCAGGAAGAGAGAAACTAGGGTATTTCTCTCCCTACACCTCCTCTGTGGTTTCCACTTACCAGGTCTGGGCTGGGCGACCCTGGCTCACCTCCTTCCTCTGTCCCTCCACCCTGGAGGCAGCTGTGGCTAATCTCTGGGTTCCTCCACCTTCTCTGATGTCTTCTAAGTGCTCTCTCACCTGGGTAACCAATTCCCTCGATTTCAAATACTTGAGATTTCTTTTTTCGGGTTGACCTTGACTGAAAAAAATCAGCCATCTGACTCCCAGCCTGTGCAGGGCAGAGCCGCTGGAAGGGCAGAGAACAAAACCTGGACCTTGGCGTACCTCCCCCATGCCTCCCACCCCGCCTCCAAACTTGAAGTTAAGTCCTGGAGCTGATACATTTCCTAATTGTTGACCTGAGACATGGCTTCCTGCTGTTTGCATCCGAAAACTATCTGTGGCATTTGGTGCCAGAGACCTGTAGTGGACCTGGATGGCCATTCTCCCTTTTGTCTGTAGTGAGAGGAGTTTTCCTGGTGCACAGGGCTTTTCCCAGGCTCCCCGGAAGCCAGAGGAGGCCCTGAGCTGATTTTGCTTTCTTTTTTTTCTTTTCTTTTTTTCTTTCTTTCTTTCTTTCTTTCTTTCTTTCTTTCTTTCTTTCTTCCTTTCTTTCTAATAAATGAGCTTTATTTATACCATAAAAAAAAAAAAATGAACAGTGTCAGGCAGGTTTCCAGCCTTTCCTCTTGGCTTCTCACTGAGCAGTTATCAAGTAATTAAAACCCAATGCGTGGTTCCTACAAACTTCATTTTATGGTGGAGTGTCTCTTTCCTTGGAGTTTTTTTTTTTTTCCTTTATTGATTTTATATAGAGAGGAAGTGAGAGGGAGAGAGAGATAGAAACATCGATGAGAGAGAACATTGATTGGCCGCCTCCTGCATGCCCCCCACTGGGGACCGGGCCCACAACCTGGGCATGTGTCCTAACCAGGAATCGAACCAGCGACCTCTTGGTGCATGGGTCGTCACTCAACCACTGAGCCACACCAGGCAGATTTTTTTTTTTTTTTTTTAATGATTAGAAACTGCAGATCTGGGCTCAGAGTGGCACAAAACATGTAGGAAAGATTGAATCTGGGCTGGCTGTAAGGCAGACTGAGCTGACTTCTGATCATTGACAGAGAGATGAGTACGAAGTCCAGGCTGGGTGCTCAAAGATAAAGCACATGCCTGCTCTTTGCCACTCTCTGTCTGGAATGTGGGTGCAGTGTAGGAGTCCTCACTGTGCTGTGTAGTTTCCTGGGGCCACAGACTGGGTTGTTGAAACAACAGAAATGTATTCTTTCACAGCTTAGAGGCTAGGAGTCTGAAATCTAGGTGTCAGCAGGGTTGTTTTCCTCCAAGGGCTGTGAGGGAGACTGTGTTCCAGGCCCCTCTTCTTGGCTTGTCCATGGCCATCTTCCCTCTCACTGTCTCTCCCTGTGTCCAAAGTTCCCCTTTTGGTAAGGACCCTGGTCATATGGGATTAGGGCCCACGCTAATGACCTCATCTTAATTAATTACATCTGCAATGACCCTACGTCCAAATAAGATCACATTCTGAGGTACTGGAGGTTAGAACTTCAACGAATTGGATGGAGGGGACACACAACTGAACCCATAACACATGGCTTGCAGGTGAGGGACACCCTAGGGATGGGTTTCACAGAGCAAAGCTGCAATGCCAGCTTGGACTTTGAAGTTAGAGGGGAATAAATTTTTATCTTATTTTATGCACTATTATTTGAAGGTCTCTATTACATTCATCCAAACATGTGTCCTCAGTCAGGGTCCCCGAAGGGAACAGATGTCAACCCAAGGGGTAATTGAGGAATGTTTAACAAAGTACAGACAGGGTTGGAGAAATTAACAAGGGATGGTAAAGCATCCCATGACTGGGAACAATGGGGAGCTGATACCAGCCCAGGCCCGAAGGGGCAGAGGGAGGAGGCAGTTAATGGAGCCAAGGTCTTTGATGGATGGACGAAGTCATTGCAAACCTGAGGCCCAGCAGGGAGGGGGCTGGGGAACAAATACTGTTCTCTTCCTGTCCTCCAGTCTTATTCTGGCACCTTCCATTGGCTGAACCAAACCCAGAGGACAAAGGAGCCCGCTGATGCTATCCGTCAGGTTGGCCAATGGGGCAGGGTAGAGCTGGGTGGAGAGCAGATGGAGAGCATCCAGCAGACTGACATTGAATTCCTGCTGCTCACTCTCCCTGCTGGCTGTGAGCTCAGGAGGACTTGTCATTTTGCAGAAGGATCCCTGCTGACCAGGACAATGCCTGGAATCAAGTAGGTGTTCAACAAATATTTGTTGAACGTGTATGTGCCAGGAGGGCAGAGGAATAAGGGGGGGCTTCACACCTCCTTCGCCATCCCTCAGAGCAGTTGAGGGGATCTCCCATCCCACCTTGCTCAGGCCCAGGCAGACATGGCACTAGCTGTGGGAAGAAGGCTGCCCCTGCTCCTCATCCCTCCCAGCACCATGGACCAACAATCTTCTCAGGTCCCAGCTGAGGCAATGTCTTCCTTGGGACAAGAGCCACCTGCGTGTGGTCCCAACCCTGGGTCTCCTTGGTGGCTTCTCAGTGCCACTGCAGGGCAGATGGGACACTTGTTTGACCCTGGGCCTCTTTCCCCATCCCTGAGGCTGGGCTGTCCCATCTGAGACGGATGGGGCTGGCAGTGGGAAACTCCAGGGCAATGAGGCACCAGAGAGTTCTGGACTTAAGATCACTGTATATGATTCACTGTATATGATTCATTGGCACCTCAAAGGCTCTGAGAAGTCCTGCAGGAAAGAATTTGAATGTTGTTTAATCTTGTATTTTCCAATCCCATTTGACCTTTGATTCTTCACTGTGTGTCCACTGGGTTCTATTCCGAGACCTGGGGCCACAACTGTAAACAAAGCAGACAAAACCCCCTGCCTCATGGGGCTCTATTCTTGTGGGTCCGTTTGTCATAGAACATCTGTTAATACCCTTTAGAATGCTGCTCTTCCAAACCACCATCCCAAGGCTGCTGCTGAGCTTCTCCCGACACATAGTCCCAGCCTCCAGATGTGCTCTTTATGAACATCAGGGTCAACTGCACTTTCAGGGTAGAAAGAGTCAGGCAGCTATAGAAAGAGTCGTTGACTCTTTTAATGCCATGTATCTATTGTTCAGTACCTACTGTGTGCCAGGCCCCTTTTAGGCACTGAGAATTCAAAGGCGAATAAGAGAAAGTTTTGTCCTCATGGAACTTCCCATCAGATGGGAACTAGAAATAATAAAACTCCCCAAGAAAAAGTCTCCCCAGCCACCCCACCCTGCCTCCCCTCCCCAGACCTACCTCCTAATTCCCCATACCCTCTCCATCTGGACTTCCACTGCCCACTCAGCATGTGGCTTGTTGTGCTTCAGGCTGAGGCCTACGGTAGAGTTGGCCCCTTCAGCTTCCCTGGCCAGCTCCCCCTTCCCAGGGGTTGGGAAGAGGGTCACCTTTAGGGATTTTGCTCCATCTGCTCCTAAGCCGGCAACCCCCCCAGAGGGTAAGTCAGCAGTGCCGCTGGCAGTGTGTGCACAAGGACTGGAGGTGAGATGACCTGATGGATTGTGATGGGACAGTAGTCCTGGGGGACAGAGGGCCAGGGTGGCCACACGTCTGTCTGCAGAGCCCACAGAGAAGCTGGGACCTGCTCAAGGCCACCTGGATAAAGGCTGGGACAGCTTATCGTGTGAAGTTGGAGAGTGGCTGTGGGTTACCCTCTGCCAGGCCAGGCAGTGACAAACCAGGGGGCCTTAATTTCCCTGTCTGTCAGACAGAAGAGCTGGATTAGATCATTAGGTCATTTTAGGCTCTGTTTCACCATTCTTCAGTGGAATCTGGGAGTGTAGGACCTGCCCCTCCCGCTCCCCACCCACCTCCTGGCCCCTCCCCCTTTCTTCCTCAGCTCAGGGTCTGAGAAATGACTCTGACTTTAAAGCTGAGCAAACAAACATGTCCAGGCCCATGGGGAACAGGTGGTAAGGGAGGGCACAGCTATTTTTATCACAGTTTGAAGGATTTCCACAGCTGCTCATGTTGCGTCCACACACTTTCCACCAACGCAGGCTATTGGGGTGGCAGACGTCACTGAGGGTGTGATGGGAGGGGTTGCACTTCCGAGAGAAAATCTGCCCAGCTGATGTCTGACATTCCACCATTAGGGATCCATCTAAAGTAGCTAAGCATTGCCCTCCTCCCAGAATGAGCTTCCAGAACATAGCGGCCCTGGAGAAGGGCTCTACACCGAGTCAGTAACACCGACAGGAAGGATCTGGCCATTCTTAGAGCACTGCGTGTTGAGGGGTGACTCAGAAAAGTCTGCAGAGCCAGTTTGCCTTATTTAGCAAACATTTACTGAGCACCTGTAACATGTTGGCCCTGGGCTGCGGGGCTGTTTCCAACAGCCAGCAAGGATGTGCTGTCTTTTCTGCGGATTCATTGAACTAATTTCTCTGCCTTTGTGCCAGGCACTGGGCTTCACACTTCACAGAGGTGATCTCAGGTATTGCTCTATCTCCAATATATGTCCTGATCCCACCCCTATCTCTCTATTTCCATCTCTACTGCCCAAGGCCAAGCCCTGCCCCCACTCACATTTTGCCCCACCCCTGAAATACCTCCAGCTGGTCCCCCCATCTCTCACACACAATCCTTCACGCAGGACCTAGGAAGACATTTTTTTTAAAGTAAATGAGATCCAAGGTCCTTCCCCTACTTAATCACCTCCCCCCCCCTCCCCGGGCTTTCTCCTTATGCTTAGAATAAAGACCCAACTACTTATTACCTGACCTGCAAAGAAACCCTACAGGTTCTGCCCTTCACCACCTCTTTCTCTCTTCTTCTTATTCTGTCTTTCTGTCTTTCAGGTAATAGAACTAGATAAATCATAATTCTCAGTCCATACATACTCTCATCATTATTTCAGGTATCATTACTTTACTCATGGGCCACTTTCATTTAGTTAGACATATAGTTATTATAAAAAATGTAGGTAGCACCTTCAAAACCACATCTAACATATGACACAGATGAATCTCAAAAGCATTATGCTAAGTAAAAGACAACCAAAAGCAAAAGATACAGACTATCTTCCATTTATAGTAAAGATTCCAGAAAAGGCAAGACTGTAGTGACAGAAAGCAGATCACTGGTTGCCAGGGCCAGGTGTGAAGGTGAGACAGCGTGAAACCAGTCAGGAGGAAAATTTAGGAGTAATGAAAATATTCTGGCCTGGCCGGGTGGCTCAATTGGTTGAAGCGTTGTCCCATACACCGAAAAGGTTGTGGGTTTGCCCAGTCGAAGTGGCTCAGTGAATTGAGCCATGGGCTGAGAGGTCCTGGTTCGATTCCCAGTCAGGGCACACGCTTGGGTTTCCGGCTCGATCCCCAGTCGGGGGCATGCAGGAGGCAGCCTATTGATGTTCCTCTCTCTCTAAAAAAAAATCAAAAACATATATATATATATATTTAAATTTTTCTTCCTTTTTTTATTGATTTTAGAGAGAGAGGAAGTGAGTGGGAGAGAGAGATAGAAACATCAATGAGAAAGAGAATATCGATTGGCCGCCTCCTGCATGCCCCCCACTGGGGATCGGGCCCACAACCTGGGCATGTGCCCTGACCGGGAATCGAACCTGCGACCTTTTGGTCAGTCACGTGTCATTCTCTTTATAGCACCTACTGCCACAATCAGAAACAGCCTTAATTTTTTTGGTTTGTTATTGTTTCCCCCATTAGACTCAAGCCCCAGAAGAGCTGGGACTACGTCTTATTTACAGCTGCATCCCCTAGTACAGACTGATACAGAGAAAGCACTCAACAAAAATTTTTTATTGAGGTGGATAGTAATATCAATCCCATGTTAGAGATGAGAAATCTGAGGCTCAGAGAGGTTAAGCCATGTGCCTAAGGTTACAGAGCTTGGAGGCTGCAGGATTTGAATCCAGATCTGACCAGTTCCAAAGCCCATGTTCTTTCCTGGAAGAGGCTTGCTTGTTCTCATGTGAACTTTCCTTCCCCCTCCCCTGTTATCAGCAGGTCATTCAATGCCACCTGTATAGTAGCCACATGAGGGAATTCTGTGGCTACACAGGTGACATTGTGTAGAACTCCGAGTCCCGCGGTTGGCTGTCATTCCCCCATTTGCAGTGGGTGGGGCCATGGCCTTGGACCATGGGAGACCTGGCTTTCCACCACCTGTTCCAGGAATGGGGCCCAGTCCAGTCCCCCACCTACCTTCTGCCCTATATTAGAGTCCCCGCTCTAGATCTCTTTCTCATCATCTGAAAACTCACGATGCTCCGGCTGCTGAGTTCCCTCCTATTGGTGGCCCTTGGTAAGACCCCAGCCTGTGTCTCTGCTATACTGGGACAGGAGCCCTTGAAGGCTGTCACCTGCCCTGGGTCCCATTAACCTAATACATACAGGAGGGGTCTTCAGCTTGTACCTAGGGCATACTTGTGGGGGCTTTCAACTTAATGCTAGAGTAGGATAATGGAGGGGAAGCCATGGATGGACCAGCTCAGGAGAAAGACCCAAAGAGCTATGGTGGGAGTCCTCAGTGGGGGCAATAAGCAGTCTAATGTGAAAAGTTTGGGCTCTGGTGGTTAGACTGCTTAGGTTGGAATTTCTGCTCCTTTGCTTAACCCTCCAACTCTCCTCTCACACTCCTCCTACCCCGCTCCATATTCTGTGGTCTAACCTTTTCCTGGTCTCTCTGCCATATTACATTCCAGCTCAGGGCCACCTCCTATGAGCAGCCTTCCTTGACTGACAGTAATAGCTGTCACTTCTCAAAGGCTCTTAGGCGCCAGGCACTGTTCTAAGTGCACTAACCTTTCAATGTTGCCATGGGAAGGGGCCACATGTTCATCTCTATCCCTGGACTGCTGGGACTCCGCTCTCATCCAAATGCTCGCAGTTCATATGTGGCTACTGAGGTCCAGAGAGGGGAAGGGGCTTGCATGGGGTCATGTAGCCAGTTTGTGGCACAGCTGGGGCTGGGACCCAGAATTCTTCTTTGCTGTTGGGGACCCTCTAGCTGACTGACACCTCTACTCTCCCTTCCAGCCTCGGGCTGTGGCCGACCTTCTTACCACCCTTCCACCCGAGTGGTCAATGGCGAGGACGCGGTCCCCTACAGCTGGCCCTGGCAGGTAAGAGCAATACCAGCAGCACTGTTTCTGCCATAGGCTCTGCACCTCATGCTCTGACTGCAAGGCATCCAGTCTTAACCCCATTGCTTTGCTTCTGGCATCCACTTCAGCTTCCAAAGGCCAGAAACCCCTTGGACAATCTAGTCCCTGTGGGAGTTTTGTCCATTCAACCTGTAACCCTTGCTGTTTGCAAGTTAAAGGTGGAGTCTGGAGAGGGCAGTGTTTAACCCAAGGGTTGGTGCACTAAGTAGAATTTCAGGCTGTACATATAGGGAGGGAGATTTCCAGGGACTCATTTCTAGACTCCTTGAATTATATAAAAGGGTATAATGTCTAAGAGCAATAAAGGGATAAAAGGCTTTATAGAAGTCAGTGGAGAGAGGCACAGAGGGCTAGACTTGTTGGACTAACACAGTAGCTGCTAGCCACATGTGGCTATTTATTTATTTATTTTTATCCTCATCTGAGGACATTTTTGCATTTATCTTCAGATAGAGCGGGAGGTAGAGAGAGAGGAAGAGAGAGAGAGAAGCATTGATGTGAGAGAGACACATCAACTGGTTGCCACCCACAGGACCCCAGCCGGGGCGGGGACAAACTGCAACCAAGTTATGTGCCCTTAGCGGGAACCAAACCCGGGACTCTCTGGTCCACAGGCTGACGCTCTAACCGCTGAGCCAAACTGGCCAGGGCCACATGTGGCTATTTAAATTCAAATGAATCAAAATTAAATAATGTTAAAAAATTCAGTGGCTCACCCTAACCAGTGTGGCTCAGTTGGTTGGGCGTTGTCCTGTGCACCAGAAGATTGTCGATTCGATTCCTGGTCAAGGGCACATGCCCGGGTTGTGGGCTCGATCCCCGGTAGGGAGTATGCTGGAGGCAGCCGATCAATGTTGTGCTCTCACATCAATGTTTCTCTCTCTCTCCCTCTCCCTTCCTCTAAAGAATAAACTATTCTTTAAAAAAATAATTTAAAAAAGACAGTAGCTCAGCCCTGGCCAGTTTGGATCAGTGGTTAGAGCATCAGCCCATGGACCAAAGAGTCCCGGGTTCGATTCCAGACAAGGGAACGTACCTTGGCTGCGGTCTGGTCCCCAGCCCTGGTCAGGGTTGTGCAGGAGGCAGCCAGTCGATATGTCTCTCTCATGTCGATGTTTCTCTCTCTCACTCTCTCTCCCCCTCCCACTCTATCTGAAGATGAAGGGGAAAAGTTTCCTCAGGTGAGGATTTAAAAAAAAAAAAGGCAGTAGCTCAATGCTCAATAGCCATATGTGGCTAGTGGCTACTATATTGGACAGCCAAAATATAGAACATTTCTATCACCACAGAAAGTCCTATTGGATGGCACCGGTTTATAGCAGAGGTCATCAAACTTATTCTGTAAAGGACCAGAGAGTGAATATTTTAGCCTTTGTTGGCCATATAGTTTTTATTGCAATGACTTAACTCTGCCATTGTAACATGAAAGCACAGATGATACATAAATGAATGAGTATGACTATTTCCTAATAATCTTATATACAAAAACAGACCATAAGCCCGATTGGGTCCACAGGCTATGGTTTGCCAACCCCTGGTTTAGCGAGAGCCTTTGAAATTCAGAATGTAGGAAATGAGAAGAGAGGCAAAGGTCTTGGGGTGGGTTGTGCCTCAGAGGGCCGAAGAAGCCTTGAAAGAACTGAGGTTCAGAAGAACTGGGGACCCTGATAGAACAGAGGGCCTTCGGGCTCTCGAGATAGAAGATTAGAGGACAGAGAATGTTGAGGTCCCCAGGGAGGTCATAGGGCTGGGGGTTGGAGGGCTTTGGACAGTCAGAATGTGATTTCGGTGGAAAAGGGACAGGGGCCACCAAGAGCAGTTGTATAGATTGGGCACTGCATCTTTCTAGAGGGCACCATTCTTTTCTGCATGAATGATGCCCCCTAGAGTTGTACAGTGCACAACTTATACAGCCATGGGTAGCAACCCTCATTGTGGGGTCCAAATCACTCAGGTTTCTCCCTCTCTGGCCCCCAGATCTCCCTGCAGTATGAGAAGAATGGAGACTTCCACCACACCTGTGGTGGCACCCTCATTGCCCCCGACTGGGTCATGACTGCAGGCCACTGCATCTCGTGAGTTCTCTCACTTGCCCTGTCCCTGCATGTGACCCAGGCATCCAGGGTGGTGGGTGACTGTGGGAGGGAGGGAGGGGGCCCAATTAGGCCTGGACTGACGTTACCTCCACTGGCAGGAGCTCCCTGACCTACCAGGTGGTGTTGGGAGAGTATGACCGGTCTAAGAATGAGGGCCCTGAACAAGTGATCCCCATCAATGCTGAGGACCTCTTCGTGCACCCACAATGGAACCCCAACTGCGTGGCCTGTGGGTAAGTCAACTCTCAGGCCTTGGACCTGGGGGCTCCTCTACTCATTCCTCCATGACCCAAAGTCAATTCTGAGAAGACTCCTAAGTTCAGTGGGGCTGGGTCCAGCAACCTGTGCCCAGGTCACACTCACTGAGGGTGGGAGCCAGCAGAGCCTCTAAGGACCATCTACACCAAACCTCTCTCCCTAAGGAGGCGACAGCAGGGCAAAGGAGGGGCAGGGACTCCCCCACAGCCACTTAGCTAGTTGGCTTCAGAACCCAGGATTCCTCTGGAACCCACTCTACCAAATCCAAAAGTTCTTCCATTCAACACATGTCACCAGTGCACCCTGGGGTCCCAGCACCATGGGCAAAAGGAGAAGCACTGCACTGAGTCAGGCTCCTGGTACTGAGCTGCTGTGTGGCCTGAGCAAGTCACTGCCCTTCTCTGGGCCTGTTTTACCACTTGTCAAGGGTGAACTTCTGGGCTTCCTGGGTGGCTATGAAGGTCAAGGAGGCAATCACTGGGTGAGGACACAAAGCGGGGACTCTTAAGCCCCTCAACCATATGCAAAATTGCCTGTCTGGATGGCTCAGCATTTTCTGATGGGAGGTTAAAAAAAAAGTGCAGAACCCCTAAAAGTGCAGGACAAGAATGGGGGGCCATGGTGATCAAGACCTTGACCCATCTTCACGGGGATCCTTGGGTAAGTGGAGAGAAAAATCGGCCCCAGGTAAAGTGAGTTGAGTGACAAGCAGGTGGCTGAAGACCAAGAGCAGGGACTCTCAAAGCATGGTCTCCAGGCCAGCAGCAGCAGCAGCCCCTGGACACTTGTTAGAAATGTGAATTTTTGAGCCCCACCCTGCATAAGAAACTCTGGAGTGGGGCCCAGCAACCTGTGTTTTAACAAGCCTTCCTGGTGATTCTGATGCAGCTGAAGTGTGAGAACCACTGGGGTAAAAGCTGAGGACAGTTGTGAAGGTCAAGGGTGAGAAGGGAGCTGAAGGGGTCCAGAGGGAAAAAGGGGTGCATAGCCAGGAGGCGAAATGTCTGGAGCAAGGGCTGGAAGGTGGGGCTTGGTCTGGCCAGAGGACTAGGCTCCTGTGACTCTTCCCTTCTCCCCAGCAACGACATCGCCCTCATCAAGCTGTCTCGCCCTGCCCAGCTGGGAGACTCAGTCCAGCTCGCCTGCCTCCCTCCAGCCAACGACATCCTGCCCAACGAGGCGCCCTGCTACATCAGCGGCTGGGGTCGTCTCCAGAGTATGTGCTGACCCTCCACCCGGCCACAGGGCCAGTGGGCAGAGAGACAGGGCCTGGGAGCTGAGGTTGAGGGCTACATCAGGACCTATCCTTGCTTCTTTTCCCCATTCCTCCCCCAGCAGCAGCCTTCTCCCCCTCCTCCCAAACATGAATATGTTCAACCGAATATTTTTGATGAGTGCCAGGTGCTGGGGATGCAGGTAGACAGACCGGACAGGACTATATAACCTGGTGGGAAGAGAGTCCCTGTCCTTTCCCATCAGAAGAGCTGCCTGCCTCAAACCCTCCACCTCACACTGAGGCGCCCAGCCCTGACTCCCAGACCACAGTCCAGGCCCTGCACCCCACGACCCCCCACTCAGCGCTCTCTACCCCCCCAGCTGGTGGGCCACTGCCCGACAAGCTGCAGCAAGCCCTGCTGCCCGTGGTGGACCATGAGAACTGCTCCAAGTGGAACTGGTGGGGCAGCGCCGTGAAGGAGACCATGGTGTGCGCCGGAGGGGACATCCGCTCCGGATGCAACGTGAGTCAGCTCTCACCGGCCCGAGGTGGTGCTGGGCAGGAGGGCCCTGGGGTATCACTGCCCTCTACCTGGAAGGTGCGGGAGGAATCTCGCCTGCTTGCCCCATTTAGCCTCCAGGCCAGGGAGGAAGTCAGGTCATCTTTCCTGACATTCTCAGCCTGGGAGTCACGACCTTCGGATTCGAGTCCTAGCTCACACTGACTTGACCTGGTCCTCAGGCTTCCCCATCAGCACAGCAAGACCTCTAAAGTCACCTTCGACTCTGTTGTCCTGAAGTTCTCATTAAACCAAACTATTATTGTATTATAAATGAGTATGAACAAGAGCGTGGATAGTTAACTGTGGTACTAATAATGGGAACTACCATTTATCAATGGCTTCCTTTCTACTAGGCATTGTGCTAAGATCATATATCTATCATCTCATTTGATTCTCATAACGTCCCATAAGACCGATACTATTCCTCATCATAAATGAGCAAACCGAGGCTCAGACAGGTCTAGTAATATGGGTTTCTCAAAATCCCCAAAGTCAGAGCCAATTCCTTAAAGTTTAGACATGGCTCAGACCCCCACTGCTCTCTGACCCTTCCAGGGTGACTCTGGAGGACCCCTCAACTGCCCTGCCGCAGATGGCTCCTGGCAGGTCCATGGTGTGACCAGCTTCGTTTCTGCCTTCGGCTGCAACACCCGCAGGAAGCCCACTGTGTTCACGCGTGTCTCAGCCTTTAACGACTGGATCCAGGAGGTGAGCAGGCGGGGGGCCAGGAAGGCTCCAGATGCCGCCCTTCTGAGAGGTGCCAGGGGTGGGGAGCGAGGGGAGGTGGGGGAGGGTGAGAACAGCAGATCCTGAGGAGGAGCTCAAAGGATCCTAGAAGGTCAGTAGTGAAGGGGCCCTTGGTGACATTCCAGAGGGTCTGAGGATATTTCCTGCTCAGTGTGGCCCCAAGAACTTCTGGGTGGAGCTTTGAACTGCTAAACTTCCTTATTTCAGCAAGTGTTTATGATGTGCCTCCTCTGGTGCAGGTCTTTCTTGTCGTGAAGGACAGAGCGATGTGTCCAAGGGCTGCCTGGTGGGGGGACAGATAATTAAATGAGCAATAATGATAAGCTGTGATAGGAGAAGCTCAGGCCCCAGTGAGAGTGCAAATATCTGGGGTTGAAGGTTCAGGGGGGATTAATAGTGTTCATAATAGTAATAGCCACCATTTATAAACTACGTAAATACTTATCAGGCACTGTATAAGCATCTTAGTTCATAGTTTAATTTTAAAAACCCCATGAGGTAACTACTATGATTATCCCCACTTATACAGATGAGGAAACTAAGGCCCAGAGAGGTCAAGTTACTCTCCCAGGGTCACATAGTTAATGAATGACATGGTTGGGAGTTGAACCCAGTTCCATGTGGCTTTAGAATCTGTGCTCCTAACTCTATTATTCTGTGTTTTTCCCCCTTATTTTTCCAGACCATGGCAAGCCACTAGAACCAAGGCTGAGGTGGTAGTAGTGATCCACACTCTTTGCAAAAAAATAATAAAGATCTCTCAGAAAATCCCAACTCAAGTCTCGCTTCCTTCTTTGACTCACCTCTTCCCTTCTAGCCCTTTCCTAAAAGCGTAGATCTGCTACGTAGAGACAAGACCAGATCCAACCCTCTCATATGAAGATGAGAAAAAAATGAGACCTAGAGAGAAGAAGGGAGTTGCTACAAGGTGACCAACCATCCCAGATTGCCTGGGAGCGAGGGGGATCCCAGAACACAGGATTTTCAGTGCTGAACCTGGGAGAGTCCTGGAAAGTTGGTTATCCTATATAGCCACACACAATCATTGGCTTTTCAATGCACACAGAAAAACAGGGTAGAATCTGCAAAAAAAAATGACTTTGCCAGCTCCTTGGGAGGCTCATGGTAGAGTGGGAAGGGTCATGTTTTTTTCTGCTTCCACTGATGGGCTGGGGAAGGAGGACTAGAGTCCTTCATTCATTCAATAAGCATTCATTCCTTGTTCCAGAGAAGGGCTCATGGGGGGATGACGACATGGTTCCTGCCCTGAAATAGCTAATTATTTAGGTAGAAATAAGTATATCAGAATCATCCATTAAAACATTTACTAGCACCTTCTTTGTGGAAAGTTTAGGGCTGGGAGTACAGAAGTGAGTAGGATAACCTGGGGAGAGCCTTTGCTGGGGTGGGGGTGGGGGGAGCAGATGCACACACAGATGTGCACCCAGCGCTGAAAACAAGGTTGGAGCCCTGTGAGCTGTTGTTGAGGTCTAAGACTGCTGCCATGCAGCCAAAGCAACATTCAAATCAACACATTCCTTCACTTATGTTTTTCCTGAATACCGTGAAAGGAAATATGGTTCCAGTGAGGACATACATATATAATTTTTAATATTAATGTTGTTTCATTGCCCCTCTCTTTAAAAATGATACCTCTAATTTTGAAAGTTTAAAAGGTACAATATAGCAAATAATGTAGGACACACCCAAGTAGCTTCCCTCCAGAATGAACAAATTTCATGTTTTTGCTTCATGTTTTCTAAAATAATAACTACAGTTAAGGTGGAGACTCCTTTGTACTTTTCCCAGAGGTCACCATCATCATCACCATCAGCTTGCCTGCCTCCCTCTCTCCAATGACATCAGTCGTCAGCCCTATTACTGCTTTTCCTTTAGGGCAAATAGTAGGATAGCTGTTGCCTGACCCCTTGCAGTTCCGTTTGGCCATGTGGCTTGCTCTGGCCAAGGGGAAGATTTGAGAGGCAGGATGATTTGCTAAGCTCTCTTTCCTTTTGCTCTGGCATCTGGTGACTACAGGTCAGCCTGGTCCCAGGGTGAGGAGACGTGGAGCAGAGTCTCTGCTGACCTCTGATGGACATGTAGCACAAACAAGAAATAAACTTGTTATAAGCCACTGTGATTTGGGGTGTTTGTTACAGAAGCAAGGCCCTAACCTATCCTGACTGATCAAATGAGTTTGGTGTTTATCCTTCTACTCTATGCTCTTATATTTTTATTGCATATATAAATATCCATAAACAATATATTGCATTGTTTGAGTTTTTAAAAATACATGCATGGGCCCTGGCCGGTTTGGCTCAGCGGTTAGAGTGTCGGCCTGAGGTCCAGAGAGACCCGGGTTCGGTTCCCGCTAGGAGCACGTACCTCGGTTGCAATTTGTCCTCAGCCCTGGTTGGTCGTGCGGGAGGCAGCCACTCGATGTGTCCCTTTCACGTTGATGTTTCTCTCTCTCTCTCTCTCTCCCTCCCACTCTATCTGAACAAAAAATAGAAAAATGTCCTCGGGTGAGGATAAAAAAAAAAAAATACATGCATGGAAACCGACTCACAGATACAGAGAACAGACTGATAGCTGCCAGAGGAGATGGGTGTTGGGGGACTGGGTGAAAAAGGTAAAGGGATTGAGAAGTAAAAATTGGTAGTTACAAAATAATCATAGGGCCATGGCCGGTTTGGCTCAGTGGTTAGAGCATTGGCCCTCGGACCAAAGGGTCACGGGTTTGATTCCCAGTCAAGGGCAAGTACCTGGGTTGCAGGATTGATCCCTGGTCCCAACGTCGTTCAGGAGACAACTGATTGATGTGTCTCTCTCACATCAATATTTTTCTCTCTCTCTCCCTCCCTCACTTCCACTCTATCTAAAAATTAATGGGAAAATATCCTCGAGTGAGGATTAATAAAAAAAAAATAATAATAATCAGGGGGATGTAGAGCCCAGCATAGGGAATATAGTCAATAATATTGTAATAACTATGTATGGTACCAAGTGGGTACTAGAAATATCAGGGGAATCACTCTGTAAATTATATGATTAACCACTATGCTGTACACCGGAAACTAATACAAAATAATGTTTAATGTAAACTGTAATTAAAATTTAAAAAAATAAATAAATAATTAAAAATACATGCATGGCTTCATGCCATATGGATGATTTTGCTTCTTTTACCCAACATTATGTTTCTGAGGTCTCTCCAGGCTGATTTCTAGCTCATTGCTGCTGGTTTTGTAGAGTCTTCCATTGCACAACAACACCAGTTATTTATCCTTCTCCCTCTACTGATGGACATTCACAGCAGGGCCAACTTTTTGTGATTACAAATAGTGCCTTAATGAATGTCCTTGGACATATCTCCAGGTGCACATGTGTGAGTTTCTCTAGGGTATATTCTGAGAAATGGAATTGCTGAGTGGGAGGGTGTGCTCATTTGCAGCTTGACCAATTGCCAAATTGCTCTCCAAAGTGACTGTATCAACAATATTTCTCAAAATTCCCACTTGTTTTTTTCTTTTCCCATCCACTGTTTCCACATATTACAACTACCCCACATTTTTCTCCTACAACCACTCCTGGAATCTCGAGTCTGTCCCACAAAACTCTCCTCCAACCCTTATCCCCACTCCAGCTCCTACAAAAGCTCAAGAACTGGTTTGGCAGGGCCCAAGTGAGGGCAAGGAAGAAAGTGCGTCAAGCAGAGCAGAGACCTCTGTGTCGTGGGAGTGTGGGGGAGGATGGGAGAAATTCTGGAGCCAGCATATGTTAATCATTTGTGTTGAATCAGACAGACAGTGCTGGGTGATATATGTAACTGTCAGGTGTTCCCAAGGCACAGCAGGGTTGCAAAAGATGAGTATCTACTTCTTACTAATGGGTCAGGGAAGGGCCCTTGGACAATTTTCCAAATAGTTTTAGAATAAAGGGTAGTCATACGTGTAAAATTCCACTCTGTGGCTGGGCACTGGGTTCTCAGGGGCCCTCCACCCAGCCTCAAGGGGAGGCTGAGGACGGCTCTGGCACCCTTCTCATACATGGGCAACAGAGAGTTAGGAAATCTTGCCCAAAAATGCCAACAATTTTATCAGTAATTCAATTTCCTCTTATTTAATCTCCAAGTTTCAACCATTCAAATCCTTTCAAAACTATATAGTCAATGCTCTGGTCAAGATGGCAGACTAGATAAATGAATACTCATCCTCCCACAACTTCATCAAAATTACATCTAAACTACAGAACAAACACCATTCAGAACTGCCTGAAGTCTAGCTGAACAAAAGTCCTATAACTAAGGATAAAAGAAGAAGCCATGCCCGGCCAGTGTGGCTCAGTGGTTGAACATCGACCCCTGCACCAAGAGGTCGCTAGTTCGATTTCCCGTCAGGGCACATGCTCAGGTTGTGGGCCCAATCCCCAGTGGGGGGCATGCAGGAGATGGCCAATTGATGTCTCTCTCATAGATGTTTCTATCTCTCTCTCCCTCTCCCTTCCTCTCTCTAAAATCAATAAAAAGAAAAAAAAAGAATCCATGACAAGACTGCTACGCAGGGAGCTATCCAGTCTCCAACATGGTAATTGCTGATATAAGGATGATATTTGATTCCAATCCAGTGAAACAAACAGTGAAAATGCTTGAACTATCTAGCACATGAGCAGGACAGACATGCACAACAACCATGTTTTGATATATGTGGAACAGGTTACCAATCAGATACTGAGCTTTTCCTTCACCATTTTAGAAGACACCCCTGAAACCTGCTATTGAGAAATTCTATGATTACTATGAGACAGATGAAGCAGCTTTTACTGAATACAGTGCCCCTTGCAACACAGACACAGAGCAAGAAAATGTTTCAGGCCCATATTTATAAATAGGGCTTTGCTGGAATCCCTAGAAACAAGATTCTTTAAAAGGATTGTTTTATCTCTGCAATATAGATGCCAAACAAACTTGATGAATAAATATATATTTCCAGCCCTGGCTGGGTGGCTCAGTTGGTTGGAGTGTCATCCCATACACCAAAAGGTTTTGGGTTTGATTCCCAGTCAGGGCACATACCTAGGCTGTGGATTCGATCTCCAGTCTGGATGCCTATGGAAGACAACCGATCTGTTTCTTTCTCTCCTTGATGTTTCTCTCTCTCTCTCTCTCTCTCTCTCTCTCTCTCTTTCTTCTTCTCTCTCTAAAATAAAAAAAAAACAAAAAAACAAAAACATATCCTCCAGTGAGGATTAAAAATATATAATAAATATATATATATTTCCAGAGTATCTTAAAAAATCATAGTCTTGAAACCTACATAATTTTATTAACCAATATCACCCCAATAAAGTCAATAAAAATTTTAAAAAATTATATAGTTAATAATTTAATTTTTTGAGTAATTAGAATATCAACACCAACAATTTTTTTGTTTTTATCTTCTAAAGTGTTAAGAACCATCCACTTGAAAAAGCACAATGTCAATACTTCAATTCCCTTTTCAAAATGAGAAATGGTCAGTGTTGCAATGCTGTTTTTAATCATGTCAACAATTTAGTTCTCATTTTAAAATTCTTAAAGTGTCAATAATTCATTTTTTAATCTTAAAAGAGTCAACAATTCCATTCTCTTTTCCTTTTTCAGGACATTAATATTGGCTACATTTTAGAAATTTTCATTTTGGGAAAGATTTTTTTAAATCACTCACATTTGCCCTGGCCAATATGGCTCAGCTATTAGAGCGTCGGCCCTCAGACTGAAGGGTCTCTGGTTCGATTCTCGGTCAAGGGCATGTACCTGGGTTGCAGGTTCGATCTCCAGCTCTGGATGGGGTCATGCAGGAGGCAAGCAATTGATGTGTCTCTCACATCAATGTTTCTCTCTCTCTCTTTCTCTCTCTCCCTCCTTTCCACTCTATCTAAAACTCAATGGAAAAATATCCTCCGGTGAGGGTGAATAAATAAATAAATAAATAAATAAATAAATAAATAAATCACCCACATTCCCACCTCTCTTACACAGCTGCTACTATCATTTTGATATGTTTCCTTCCACTTCTTTTTCTTTGTATTTAGAAAATCTATCAACAGTTAGATTCAATGGACATGGACTGAGCACCTAGTGGTATCCATGCCAGGCATGGGCAGAGGAAAAATACCCAAAGTTGGGGCAAGCCCTCACTGAGTCCACAGTCTGGCTGGAAAGCAGACAGGTACACCCAAGCAGAGATGAAGGCTTGACTCAGTGTTCTAATGCAGGCCCAGAGTGACGTGGGGCCCCAGTAGCTGGGGTCACACTGGGATGGGAAGATCAGAGCTCTTGATGGCCCTCACATCCAGGTGATTGAGGTATCAACGGATCCCTGGCACATGTGAATCTGTCAAACCTTCTTTTGTCACTTAACACCAAAGACATAGTGCTGAGAAACTTTGCTGTATGAAATCATGTCAGTGAGATAGAAACATCCCCCTCTTGTCTAGTGGGTCAGAGCCAGATTTGCCATAGAGAAGCAGCTTGAATTGCCAACCCAGTTGCAGAGCCTCAGATAAGGGGTTTTTGGGTACAATATTCTATATTTATCTTAACTTTGTGATATCCAAGAAAACAGGACCGTGAGTCCACTTCTCCGCCCAAACCAGATGTAAATGCCTCCCCACACAGCCAGATTTGCTTTGAGCCTATCAACACTGCTTCATTTCAATGTCATCTAAATTCCAGTCTTCCTCCAAATCCTATTATAACCCTGTTTCTTCCTTTATTTAGTGAGACACTCCATGGTTCCTCTGGGTGCTTGCTGAATAAAGTTAATAAACCCAACTTTGGTCAACTCCACTTGTGTCCCTGGTGGTCTTTATCAGACTGACTTTATCATAAAATTCAAGCCTCCTCTGTTCATTCATTCACTCATTTACTTATTCAACAAATTTCTGCTCAGGCTATACTCAGTTTGAGGTGCTGGAGACATGGTGACAGGATGACAACTGGAAGTCTTTAATTTAGTCCAACCCTCTCATTTGGGAGGAAGTGGAAATTGCACTGTAGGAGTGAGTGGGAAAAGAGCCCACAGTAGCCAGGGGAAGTAGGGGTGGGACCACAGCAAGGAGCCCTGGTTCTCCAACCACCAGCTGGAGTACCTGGCCATCTAGGAGTTTACCTACTAGCAGTGGCAGTGTAGACAAAAGGCACATCTTCCCTTCCTCAGGGACATTGGCTCTTGGGGTGATAACCCAGTAGGGGGCTTTGAGGTGACTCTCTTAATTCCCTTGTCTATCCCATTTGGATAGGCCAGTAAAAGGAGGGTGGGATGAGCCATCTGAGTGCCTCTTCTTAACAGCCAAGTCCCTTCTCTTTCAGAGGTAAGAGCAAGGTGGAAGGGCCGGCTTGCTTAGCATTTCTGCACTGCTTCTTACAGGCTGTGCTATTTAACCTGTGTGCCCAGACTCAAACCCCAAAAAATCAGACTCAAACTAGCTCAGTATGACTTTAAAATTTCAATTCTTAACCATCAGCAATTGGAAAGTATTAGGAAGAGGCACACAGGGCTAAGATTGATCCTCCCAGATGCATGGGGTCGCCCCCTGGACAAACTGTTAAACTCGCACGGCATATGTCCACTTCTGTCTGGGTAGACTGAGGCAGGGGTACTTAATAGACTGTGCCCAGTTCCTCACGTGAAGCGATTCCACGGGGCGCCGTACAGGACTACTGTCTCCAAACTGCAGCCACTCAGCCTTCTCTTTTGGTTTCTTTCCCCTGGGTGATGCAAAGACTCAAGGGTGTAACTTTTGGGTGGGGCGCTGACTCAGCTGCGGGCGGGCTTCTAGAGTGTCTCAATTCCCCCTTCATCCTCTTTCCCTTCTGCAGTTGGGCAAACTGCGGCTCAGAAAAACAACGCTCTTCCGCGGAGCGAAAAGGCTGCCTAGGCTGTACGCAGTGCTCCGCACTGTAGGCAAGACGGGGGGCTGAGGAAGACCAAAGCACGTCACGGGTTAAAACCATAAAGTTGCAGAGCACCCCCGAGGCCTAGAGAGACGCGGCCCCTCTAACCTAGTCCCCTTTCCACTTCCAATTTCCGGGCGGGCGCGACTTCCGGTTCCGGCGATGGGGTACAAAGCTCTGCGCCCGGGCCGTGGTGTCCCTTTCTCGGAGTCGGTTGTGAGGCGCCCGCTCTCGTGGTGAGCTGCCTCCGTCCCTTTCCCCGCCCTCTGAAGTGGCATATGCGCAGGTGAACGCTCCCTCTGCTCCCTCCCCCGCGCACAGTCCGTTAGGAGCTGGGGACCCTGGCGTCGGCCGGTCTTAGGAGTCCCTGCCCTTGGGGTCGGCCGGCTGCTCCGCCCGGCATGACGTTGGGCCTCGCTCAGCCGAAGAGGAGCAGGTCCCGGTCTGAATCCCCAGAAGCGCGTTTTGCGGCCCAGCCTCGGCCCTCCGAGCCGCGCCCATGTTGGTGGGAGGAGTCGGGCTCAGCTCCCCGCCCAGACGCCGGGGATTTTGCTCTATGCCGAGTGGTCCCACCACGTCCTAGCCTCGTGACCTTTAGCACGCCCCCTCACTCCGAGCCTCCGTTTGCGTGTCTGCCTGGAAATAACAGTAACTGCCCCGTGGGTTATCGGGAGGATTGGATGAGGGAAGGCTGCCGTGGAGTGTCGGCCTGTGGAATTCAACAAATAGCGGCTGCCGCTGTGAATAGACGCAGCCGGGGCAGTGGAGAGTCGAATCGGGAGTTGAACCTGAGCGGCTAAGAGGAGCACGTAGGAGATAATATAAAGTGCTCAGCACAGCGTCAGATAGGAAATGTACAGCAAACCGGAGTTAGTGAGTGGTGAGGGCAAGCACTGTGCCCGTCAGGTGGTCGCCTAAAACTGATAGGATTTCCCCTGGTCGGTGTGGCGCAGTGGATTGAGCGCCGTCCCATGCACCGAGGTCTCCGGTTCCATTTCCCGCCAGGTCCATCCCCAGTAGGGGGCGTGCAGGAGGCAGCCATGGTTCTCATCCATGTTTCTCCCACTCCCCCTCTAAAAAAGAAAATTAAAAAATGAACTGATACGATTTATAAGAGGGGTCCATCTTTCAGAGCCAACTTTGACATCTGACCTACTAGAAGCCAGGGTTGTAAAGTCCTCCGTGCTGGAAACTAGAATTACTAAAAGGGTATTTTCCTAAGTGGGTTAGGGGTTTTTCACTCAAGTTATCTCCCTCTTGAGTTATGAAAGTGATGCGTAGTTGTGGTTTAAAAAAAAAGAACAGCCCTGGCCGGTTTGGTTCAGCAGTTAGAGCGTCAGCCTCCGGTCCAGAGAGACCCAGGTTTGGTTCCCGCTAGGGGCAGGTACCTGGGTTGTAATTTGTCCCCGGCCCTGGTTGGTTGTGCGGGAGGCAGCCACTCGATGTGTCCCTTTCACGTCGATGTTTCTCGCTCTCTCTTCCTCTCTCTCCCTCCCACTCTATCTGAACAAAAAATGGAAAAATGTCCCCCGGTGAGGATAAAAACAAAACAAAACAGTACAGCCTGGCGGGTGTGGCTAGTTGGTTGGAGCGCCATCCTGTACACTGAAAGGTTGCAGTTTGAGCAGCAGCCCTGGCAGTGCAGAAGGCAACCAGTCCAGGTTCTGTCCCGCCCCCTCTCTGTAAAATCAATAAGCATATCCTTGGGTGAAGATTAAATAAGTAAATTTAAAAAAAATACAGAAAGATGAAAAGATTTCCTCAGATACATTAATTTCCTCAGATGGGATCATACTGTGCATATTGATTTGCACCTTGGGGATGTGGTGATCACTTGTGGACATCAGGTCAACCCTCAGGCCTACTTTTTTCCCCCCTTGATTTTAGAGGGAGGAAGAGAGACATCAATTTGTTCCGCTTATTTATGCATTTATTGGTTGCTTGTATGTGCCCTGACTGGAGAGCGAACCCACAACCTGGACATATCTTTATGATTAACCAAGTGAGCTACCTGGCCAGGGCCAAGCCTACATTTTTTTTTTCTTTATTGATTTTTAGGGAGAGGGAGAGAGAAACATTAATGAGAGAGGACATCAATTAACTGCCTCCTGCATGCCCCCCCCCCTCCACTGGGGATCAGACCACAACCTGGGCATGTGCCCTGACTGGGAATCAAACCAGCGACCTCTTGGTGCATGGGCTGACACTCAACCACAGAGCCACACCAGGCGAGCCAAGCCTACATTCTTTACAAGGCTGCACAGTATCCCACTGAATAGCTGACAGTTCTTTATTTAATCATTTGATGATTACTTCATTTTCCAAACTTTGCCTTCCCACAATAATTCAACCTCTCCTTGACTAAATATTTCCAAAGCACCCCTGAGTTACGGCAATATTTTGCTTTTATCCTCATCACTAGGTTAGTAACAACTTAATTTTGGGAATGAGCACACCTTTTATTTGATAATATGATGATATGAGTAGAATAGGTGGTACTCCAAGAATATTCAAGCTATAGGGTCTAGAATTAATACAAGACTCCTAGAAAATGGGTTAAGGAAGCTTTAGAGAACAGATGACTAGGGCTTTAATGTAGGGCAGAAGGTCAGTGTTGGTGATTGTTGGCCTCTGTCAGTTGTTACCCAGGAAACAGATTTGAGTCTTTGAAGTGAGAGTGATTTTTATTTTTTAAACACTAGAATTTTTTCTTAATTTTTATTTTTTGAGTTTTTTAGAGAGAGAGGGAGAAAGATCAACCTATTGTTCCACTATTTATGCATTCATTGATTCATTGGTTGCCTCTTGCACGTGCCTTGACCAGGGATTGAACCCACAACCTTAGCACATCAGGAGGACACTTCAAATGAACTACCCGGCCAGGGCCAGTGGGAGTGATTTTTGTTGTTAAACCTCACCCAAGGATATTTTTCCATTGATTTTTAGATAGAGTGGAAGGGAGGGAGAACGAAACATCAATTGGTTGCTTCCTACTACCCTGACTGGGGCCAGGGATTGAACCTGCAACCCAGGTATGTGCCCTTAACCAGGAATCGAACCCTTAATCCTTTGGTCCTTGGGCCAACATTCTAAATGCTGAACCAAACTGATGGCATAAATGTCAACACTTACAGGTGGACTAAGGAGGAATTAGTTCTTGGGGGAGGGGAGTTAATGAAAAAAGAGATGATCTCTGGGAGCTGACTACTTTGTAAAGGTTATACTCTGATTGGACATACCCTTATATGAAAATTAATTCAGTCATTACTGTCATTTGAGTTTCTCCCCTTTTTAAATTTTTTTTTCTTTATTGATTTTAGAGAGAGAAGAAGGGAGAGGGGGAGAGAGAGAGAAACATCGATGAGAGAGAACATCGATTGGCCGCCTCCCGCATGCCCCCCACTGGGGATTGGGCCCACAACCGGGGCATGTGCCCTGACCAGGAATCGAACCAGCGACCTCTTGGTGCATAGGTCGATGCTCAACCACTGAGCCACACCAGCGGGGCGAGTTTCTCCCCTTTTTAAAAAATAACATAAGGTGTGGTTTTCCTGTAAAGAAACCCTCTTTTGGACTGAGGCCCTAACACAAATGAAGCAAAGCTCTTCTTTTCTGGCATTTTACAGGTATTTGATTTGCCCACTCCCTTCCTACTACAGTTGGTTTGCTAAACCTGGAGCTGTCAGGCATCCAAAGAGATTCTGAGAAGTTCAATTTCCCACACGCTGATGGAGTAGCTTAGGAGCTTGATTTTAACAGAGGCTTTTTATTTTAATTTAATTTTTGAGCCTTAGTTCTGCCCTAATGGTAGCTCCTAAAGTAACTCTTGTATTCTTTCATCATCATGAAAGAGATGGGGGGAGGTAGAAAAGACAGTGGAGTAGATGTAAATGAACAGACCTTTTTCTCTATCTTAGCACTGCTTTGCAGTTTGCTTTTGGCCATCACAGATGCTCTGTAAAAATGGTTGGAGATAGCGAATACCCATGGTTTTAAAGATTTTATTTTTGCCCCCTACAAATCATGTGCATATATAGTTTTTTATTTTAGCATAATGTAAGATACTTTGTAATGCAGTGGGGGGCAAATGGGTGAAAGATTCTCCAGCTAACAAGGCCAACGTTCTTCATTCTTTTTGCTTTGAGAATCTTTTTCATTTTGGTAAACCACTGACACATTTTCTCAATTTTGTCAGTTGATGCAGCAAGAGGAAGTAAAAATAGAATTTCTGGTAGCTTTATTAAGGAAACCTCACCTGGCCCTGGCCGGTTTGGCTCAGTGGTAGATTGTTGGCTCGAGGACCAATGAGTCTCGGGTTCAGTTCTGGCCAAGGGCACATACCTCAGTTGCAGTTTGTCCCGGCCCTGGTTGGGGTCGTGTGGGAGGCAACCAGTCGATGTGTTCCTCTCACGTCGGTGTTTCTCTTTCCCTTTTCTTTCCGTCTCTGTCTGAAGATAAATAGAAAAAACATCCTCAGGTAAGGAAAAAATTTTTAAAAAGAAAACCTCACCTGGCGAGTGTGGCTCAGTGGATTGAGCATCATCCCATGGACTGAAAGGTCCAGGTTCGATTCCTGGTCAGGGCACATGCCGGAGTTACAGGCTCGATCCCCAGTAGGGGGTGTTCAGGAGGCAGCCGATGAATGTTTTTCTCTCACATTGAGGTTTCTATCTCTCTCCCTCTCTCTAAAAAAAAACAAAACCGCCCTGGCTGGTTTGGCTCAGCGGTTGGAGCATCGGCCTGTGGACCATAGAGTCCCGGGTTCGGTTTCCGCTAGGGCCACGTACCAAAAACAAAAAAAGAAAACCTATTAAGCCCTGGCCAGATTGGCTCGGCAGGTAAGAGCATTGGCCAGAGAACCAAAGGGTCACAGGTTTGATTCCCTGTCAAGGTCAAGGGCATATACCTGGGTTGCAGGTTCGATCCCCATCACCAGTCGGGGTCATGCAGGAGGCAACCAATCAGTGTCTCACATCTATGTTTCTCTCTCTCCCCCCACCTTCCACTCACTCTAAAGATCAATGGAAAAAATATCCTCTGGTGAGGATTAACGAAAAAAAAAAAAAGAAAACCTATTAAAACAGAAACAGATTCATAGATACAGAGAACACACTGTTGGTTGCCAAAGAGGAGGGGGGGTTAGGAAAATGGATGAAAAAGGTAAAGGGATTAAGAAACACAAATTGGCCTTGGCTGGTCTGGCTCAGTGGTTAGAGCGTTGGCCTGCGGTCCAGAGAGACCTGGGTTCGGTTCCCGCTAAGGGCACGTACCTCGGTTGCAGTTTGTCCCCGGCCCTGGTTGGTCGTGCGGGTGGCAGCCACTCGATGTGTCCCTTTCACGTCGATGTTTCTCTCTCTCTCCCTCTCCCTCCCACTCTATCTGGACAAAAAAAGAAAAAGAAACACAAATTGGAAGTTACAAAATAGTCACAGGGATATAAAGTTCAACACAGGGAATATAGTTAATACTGTAATAGCTATAATATAGTGCCAGGTAGGTACTTGAATTATTGGGGGGATCACTTTTGTAAATTATATAATTGTCTAACCAGTATGCTGTACACCTGAAACTAATATAAAATAATGCTGACTGTCAACTGTAATTGAAAAGTAAAATTAGAACAAAACACAAAATCTGTATGCATCTCTGAAAAGAAAAAAGAAAACCTGTTAAGGTCGGAAAGCTGATGGAACCTGGGTCTGGACCAGATTCAGGAGATCAGGGTGGTTTTAATATCCTTTGTGGTCTGTTTTTGCTGACCCTGTCTTTTCTCTTTGTGCCTAGGAGCCTGAGTCATCCTTTTCCAGAGTTCCAGAATGGAGACTGAAGGAGACCCAGAGACGCAAGGAGATAGAGAAGTCCAGAATGATCAAATAATGCCACCACCAAATGAGATGATGGTTAAAGGGCCAGAAGATGACCTAATAGCGGCTCCCCAGGCCCAGGTTCCAGAAGAGCCCTCTGGGTGTCCACCAAAGAGCCTTGAAGAAGGCTGTGTCGAAGATGTTGAGACCGTGCCAGGAAGGAATCCTCTCAACCCTGCAGCCTTCAGGCAGATGTTCAGAAAGTTCCGCTATGAGGATGGATCTGGGCCCAGGGATGTCCTCAGACATCTCTTGGAGCTTGCTAGGCAGTGGCTGAGACCTGATATAAACACAAAAGAGCAGATTGTAGAAATGCTGGTGCAGGAGCAATTCCAGGCCGTCCTGCCTGAGGAGCTCAGAGCTCGTGAGCAGAAGTGTCCACCTGGGGTCAGATTCACTGGCTAAGTCTCACGGCTCGTTTCTTGCTCAACCTACTTATGAGACGTTTGGTTAAAGGTTCTCTTTGTTGCAAGTTCCTACTACAGTCATGGGAAATCTGAACTCAATTTTCTTTGAGTTTGCCTTTGACTAATTGTAATAATCAATCAAAACCCATGTCTGGACCTGTTTTTGCCTAAGGCAGCTCTATTTCCTGGGAGTGTGAACTCCAGAAGGGGTTTTTCTGCCCTCTTGTTAGGACAATCAGCCTGCTGTTTTGTTTTTGCTCTGCTGAATGTCTCCTTTTTTGCACTTTGTGACATCCTTTAATATATTGTTTTTATGTATCCAAAGAGGTCATTGCTTTAACTTTCAGAAATCTTGATTCTTGCTGTTGTGGCATGAGTGGGAGCTTCTGTAACCCCACCAGTAACTCATTTGGGATGTCCTTGAAATATTAAAGTTTGGTTCTTAATAAAAATGTTCTGTGGTAATTTACCAGTGTAGCGCTTAGTAGTCAGCATTTGAGAAAGATAATTATCAGGAATAGTAGAGCTAGAGATAAGAACTATGACTGTGGCATTTGCTGAGCTGGGAAATAGGAACAGGCCTGGCCTTTGTTTTCAAAGTCAGAATTTAAATTGGACAAAATGGGGTCATAAGAGGTAAGTAATTCTTATGCAGAGCTGTTCGATTTGCTCTTTATCCATTTCCGTCACCTTTGTTCTACAGCTTGTCTTCCTGTAGAACTCTAAAACCATCTGGCTGTTCTGTTCTGGTCTTCCTGAAACAGGTCATTCTGGCTTTCTGTGTATGGAGACCTGTACTTTGGTTGACAGCTGAGACAGAGCAGTGGCTGTGGTTGTGACAGTAAACAGCAGCTGCTTCCCCAGCATGACCCAGTCTGAGGAGCCTTTTTGCCTCTGTGGCCTGGCTCTTGGATTTATAGTTATGCTCTGGTGCCAATTCACAACTAATCTTTTGGGTTAGGGGTGATTAGCTCCATGCTGCTGGTGTTTGTTTAGTTGTTTAGTACTTCTTGTGCCTTTGGGACTGTTCTAGATGCTAGACTACAAATATAAAATATGTAAAAAGCGAAGAAGAGGAAATAGCCACATTAGGGAAGTGACAGTTTAATTGAAATTGAGTAGAAGATCACTAGACAAGCATGGGAATGCAAAGGCCTATATAATTGGGGAATGGTAACAAGTGAATTCTGCCTCTTATTAACTAGATTAAGCTTTTTTATTCTTAATTCTAAGAGTAAATTTAACTTGGCAAAGAAGTTAGTAATGTTGATAGGGTCCTAGTATCTCCAATACTTCAGTTTGTTCAGAACATTTTGAAGGTACTGCCTTTGGTCTGCAGGGATCAGGAACCCCTGGTATTAAGGAATTTCCTGGCCTGTACCAGTTTCTTAGCTGTTTCAATGATCTCAAATTTTGCATGCAAGTAAAGGGGTTTTATGGCAAGACAGTTGAGGTTTCCAGAATTGAGCGAACCTAGCACAGATTTTTTTTCAACCTTGGCACTTTGGGGCCACATAATTTTTTTGTGGGGGGTTGTCCTGTGCATTATAGGATCTTTAGCAGCATCCCTAGCCTCCAACCTCTAGATGCTAGTAGCAGCATCCCTAGGTGTGACAACCAAAAATGTTTCTAGGCATTGCCAAATGTCCCCTTAAGGCAAATTTGCCCCTCGTTGAGAACCACTGATTTAATAGAGTTCAGCACAGACAAGCCTTAGATAAGCAACATGGCCAGTAAGTGGTGGAGCTAGAACCTGAGCCTTGAATTTCTGTTCCCCTAGTCTTGGGCTTTTTTCCATCATGTTTGGAAATGTTAATTAACAAGTTCTCTTGAGACACTCCTGTATGCAAAAAATGTCTTTTTTTTTGCTTTATTTTTATCAAATTGAAAATAACATTTCTTAGATTCATTTGATACAGAAAAAGTGTGGAAAAAAACACACCAAAAATGGTGCATAAACTTACTTCCTAGGTAACTGCTATTGACATTGTTTAAGGTAAAAGATAGAGTGGGAGGGAGGGAGAGAGAGAGAAAGAGAAACATCAATGTAAGACACACAGATTGGTTGCATACCACACGACACTGACCAGGGCCGGGACAGCACCACAACCGAGGTATGTACCCTTGACCGGAATCAAACCCGCAACTCTTTGGTCCACGGGCCGTCACTCTAACCGCTGAGCCAAACCAGTCAGGGCATAAAAGGGAAATTTAAAGGTGCTCTTCCCATTAACACTTCATTTAAAAAAATTTTTTTTCCTTTATGATTTTAGGGAGAGAGAGGGAGAGAGAGAGAAAAACATCAATGAGAGAATATCAATTGGCCAGCTCCTGCATGCTCCCCACTGGGGACTGGGCCCACAACCTGGACATGTGTCTTGACCGAGAATCGAGCCGGTGACCTCTCGGTGCATGCATTGATGCTCAACCACTGAGCCACACCGGCTGGACCCATTAACACTTTCTTATATACCTTCCAGAAAATATGAATTATATATATATATATGTAAGCAGATACATACATGTGGCGTGTGCACATACATCCCTTTCTCTTTTATACAAAATACATATTATGCATGTTTAGTATTTTATTTTTCCTGCCCAATAAGGCTTAGAGGTCTTTTTCTATCAATATAAAGAGATTTACTTTAATATTTAAAAAAAATTTTTTTAGCAACTACATAATAGTTTTTTGTATGGCTAATATGTAGCCTAACACTTTCTAGTATAAATGAGTATAAATGAGGTTTAGAAAGGTAATTGACAGAGCCAAGACTCAATACCCATGTTCTAAAACCAAAACTGGTACAATTCACAATTGCCTAGCACTGTCTCCCAGCAACCTGTGTGGTAGCAGCTCTTTCCCTTGGAAGTGAATTTACAGATGACATTCCTTGTCCCGAATAAACCCAGTAAGAGAAGCTGGAGTTCCATCTGGCTTTAGCCCCATGCCCTTGCCACAAGGTCACACTGCCTGGATATCAAAGAGCAAACCAATTCCATTGTTTCAAGGACTCTGCAGGGATTTGGGAGTACAGTAATTCCCTGTCTCTCTTGCCACTCCCTGAGATGATTTGTGCTTTCTATACTCAGTGGGCACTACCCAGTTATCACCATTGTCTGTCATTGTCATTTCTTGAGTCAATACAGATCCCAATTCTAAAGCACCCTGACAACTTTAGTTCTGTGGTTGACGAGGAAGGAAGAGGACAATGTGGAGGAACCAGAGGGAAGTATTTCTAAAATGTCTCATGTCTAGTTTTCCCTTTGTGATTATTTTTCCTTCAAATTCCACAAAAGAATAATTTCATCTAATTATTGAAAATGCTCCTGCCTAATGACTGCTGGTGAAAATCAGTGTTGGGACCACAAAGTAATATGAGATTACTAGCAGCTGGCTGGTGCCATGGAAAACTGTCATCTGTTGGGCAGCTACTCCATGAGTGAGTGGGTGACAGGCCCTGACTGCTGGAGAGGAGGCCAACTCCAGTAGGGGTGGGGCTATGAGGGGGCCATCGTGGTGGTGGCTGGAGAATTCCAGTGTATCTGGCCTTCCCAGGAGCATCATGTGTGGTCAGTTTCCACAGGCCACTCAGTACAATACACTTGACAATGATGACTATTTTTCTAAACATTTTCCACCCACTGCCATGCATTTATTGGCATTTCTCCTTGGCCTGGAATGCCTCTCCCCCAATCTTTGCCAGCCTACTCCTATTCTTTTTTTTTTAGAGAGAGTGGGAGGGAAGGAGGGAAACATCAATCAGTTCCCTCCCAAACAATTGAACCTGCAACCCAGGTATGTGCCTTTGACCAGGAATCAAAACCTGTGACCCTTCAGCCCTGGCTGGTTTGGCTCAGCGGTTAGAGCGTCGGCCTGCGGTCCGGAGAGACCCAGGTTCGGTTCCCGCTAAGGGCATGTACCTTGGTTGCGGTTTGTCCCTGGCCCTGGTTGGTCGTCCGGATGGCAGCCACTTGATGTGGCCCTTTCACGTCGATGTTTCTCTCTCCCTCTCTCTCCCTCCTACTCTATCTGAACAAAAAATGAAAAAAAAACCAACAAAAAACAAAAAAAAACAAAAAAAAACAACAACCTGTGACCCTTCAGTCCGCAGGCTGACACTTTTTTTTTTTTTTGATTTTTTAGAGAGAGGGAGAGAGAAACATCAATGAGAGAGAACATCAACTGGCCACCTCCTGCATGTCCCCCACTGGGGACTAGGCCCACAACTTGGGCATGTTTCCTGATCAGGAATTGAACCCGTGACCTCTTGGTGCATGGATTGACACTCAACCACTGAGCCACACCAACTGGGCCAGGCTGACACTCTTTAACTGCTGAACCAAACCTGCCAGAGCTATTCATTCTATTTTTTAAAAAATATGTTTTCATTGATTTTATGTATTTATTTTGAGGGGTTTTGTGTGTGTGTGTTTTGTTTTTGTTTTCATTGATTTTAGAGAGGGAGAGAGAAACACCGAAGTGAAAAAGAAACCAATCAGTTGTCTCGAGCACGCACCCCAATCCGGGATGTGCCCTCACCTGGAATCTAACCAGCCACCCTTTGGTGCACAGGATGATGTCAGGGCTCCTATTATGTTTTGTTTTCATTGATTTTAGAGAGGAAGGAAGAGGGAGAGAGAAACACCAAAGTGAGAGAGAAGCCAATCAGTTGTCTCATGCACGAACCCCAAACCAGGATGTGCCCTGACCTGGAATCTAACTGGCCCCCTTTGGTGCACAAGATGATGTCAGGGCTCCTATTCTTTTTATTTTTAAATGTTTTTATTCCCTGGCTGGTGTGGCTCAGTAGTTGGGCATCGACCCATGCACCAGGAGGTCACTGGTTCCATTCCCTGTCAGGGCACATGCCCAGGTTGTGGACCCAATCCCCAATGGAGGGCATGCAGGAGGCGGCCAATTGAAGTTGTCTCTCATCGATGTTTCTATCTCTCTTTCCCTCTCACTCCCTCTCTCTTTCTAAAATCAATAAAGGAAAAAAATTTTTTAAATAAAAATCAATAAAAAAAACTTCTAATGTTTTTATTGATTTTTTTAGAGAGAGAGGAAGGGAGAGAGAAAGAAACGTCAACGTGAGAGAAACATGGGTCAGCTGCCTCCTGCATGCCCCCCCACTGGGGATCAAGCCCACAACCTGGACACATGCCCTGACCAGGAATCGAACTGGGACCTCTCAGTCCATTTATGCAGATAGTCATGGTCACCTTCCTGAAGCTGTTTTGGATGTCTGCTTTGAATTGGCATCTGAAGCCCTCCTGTGAGCTGTGATAACACGTCACCTTTAGTTCTCTCAGTTCCTGTTCATTCAGCAAATATATATTGTGCACCCAATGTGCCACGCCCTGTTCTAAGTGTCACACTGTAGTGGAGCCTCTAGTTTGTGTCCCCAGGCAGATTGTGAATTCCATGAAGATGGAATCTCTATATTCTTGGTCTCCAACACAGGTCTTGCATGTGGCTGGTTCTCAAGGAACAGTTTGATTTTTGTGGGAGACCCATGGTTGCTCCCTGATTTAAGATGTTTCCTTCTAGTGAACACAAGTATGGGAGACCATTAAGTGTTATTTGGGAAGAGGGCAGGGAGTGAGATTTTTCATTCCTGTGTAAGGGCTGGTGATAGCAGTAAAAAAATAAAAAAAAAAAAAGGCTCAACTCGTGACTGGATCCCTCTCCATTCTACACCTGACCTTGCAGTGAGGTGAGGTTAACAGCCCTGTGCTGGCTCTGCTTGAAAGCTCAAGGGCCCCCTTGGTGCCTAGCAACAGCCTGACTGCCCAGAATGGTGATTTTGAAGCTGGGTGTGTCTCCTGGGCAGGAAGCCACCTACACCGCCAAAGCAGCCAGGGCCTCCCCTTCACTTCCTCTGAGGCCAAACTCCACCTTTAACTGGAGCCAATACGTAGTTTTTCGGAGCCCTGTCTTAGGAGCACAAATGAGATGTTTCTAGCAAAGATAACTCTAGTATTTACCAGGTGTGTGATCTCAGACAAGTCATGTCACCTCTCTGAATGTCAGTTTCCACACCTGTTTTATTGTTCCTGTCTTATTCCTAGCTAGGATCACCCTAGCACTGGAGGCACAAGAACATTCATTAAACCAATTGTATCTGAATCTGCTTGATTAGGGGAAGATTCAGTTAGTGATTCTCAACTGTCCCTTTGATGTTGTTCTGAGCCCTTCTCTAAAACAGTCCCATCTTCTATTTTCTAATTCTTATACATAAAATCCTGTTCTTAATTGTCCCACTCCCCACCCCCCCATCCCTCTCCTTTTTTGCTTATGTTATTTACAGGCATTATACCTCACCATCAAAAAAATTCTACACTTCTTAAAAGGTGTTTTGGTTTTTAGGCCAATACTGCTGTTGTAGTGACCTTTAATTTTTTTAAAATTTAAATATAACATGCACCCTGTAAAGTGCACAAACCTTAATGGTACAAAGTGGGCATACCCCTATAACCACCTTCCAGATGGAGATACAGACTATAATCAGTACCTCAGAAGTCTCTCTCATGCCCTTTCCTAGTCATTAATCCCCTGAAAGTAACTGCTGATATGATTTCTATTGCCCTAGCATAGTGTTGCCTGTTTTTGCACCAAATGGAATCATATAGTATATACTCTTTTGTGTCAATAAGATTCATCTATCCCTGCTTTTCCATGCCTATGTACCTGGACATGCCTGTTCTCTCTGCCAGGAAGCTTTCTGTTTTTCCAGCATGCCCCACCCTAGCCTGGCCAGTCTGTGCAAGTCCTCTAGACTCAGCTCAAACCTCGCTTCTTTGGGAAACCTTCCTGATCACTCTGGGTTTGAATCCCAGTTCCTCCATCTACCGGCTGTATGACTTTGGGCAAATGTTACTAACAACCTCTTCATGCCTCATTTTGGTTGAAGATAATAGTTCCGATATTCCAGAGTTCTTGTGAATTTCAAGTGAGATAATATGTAGTAAATACTTAGAGCAATACCCGGAACATAGGAAGTACTTAATAAATGTTAGGCATAACTATTGTGAATATTCTTCTTATTCCCTGGCCTAGACCCTTGTACAAGGTCTTATCCTAGCACTTATTTTGATTGTTGTTTATCCTACAATGAGACCTTAATTCCTTGATTAGGGATTTTGTCTTCATTTATTGTATTTCTTCAACAGATTTATTGAGTATGCACTATATTCTAGCATTGAGGGTACAGTGGCCCTGGAATTTTTTTTTAAAGGAGGAAACAGATAATAAGAAAAATAAAGAGGTGAGATTATTTGGGATAGTAATAAGCACTATGAAGGAAATAAAGCAGTGTGGTGTGATAGTGGATTAGGGGTGCCACTTATGCTGGGTGGAGAAGAGGTCTTCTCGAAGAGGCTCTATTTAAGCAAAAGAACTTCAGGATGAAAGGAGCAGGTATGTGCAGAACAGGAGAGAGAACAGCAAGTGCAGGGCTCTGAGGGACACAGTAACCTCAAATATATCTGAGAAGAACAAAGAGGGCAGCATGGCTGGAGCCCAGGGAGTGAGAGCATGGTCCAGAGGAGGCTGGCGAGATGGACAAGAGCCAGGAGAAGCCACAGGGTTAAGCAGGGGAATATCGAACACCTTTTCATCTGAGGTACCTAGCACATAGTGGGCACTAACTGTTGAATACTGGTCAATACTGCCAATGACCAGTTGGTCCACATGAGCAATTCTCAGATAGTTTTCAAGTTAAAATTTCATCACTGCCCGGCTGGTGTGGCTCAGTAGTTGAGCGTCGACCCTTGCACCAAGAGGTCGTGGGTTCAATTCCCAGTCAGGGCACATGCCCAGGTTGTGGGCCAAATCCCCAGTGGGGGGCATGCAGGAGGCGGCCAATCGATGTTCTCTCTCATCGATGTGATGTTTCTATCTCTCCCTCTCCCTTCCTCTCTCTAAAATAAATAAAGAAAAAAAAAAAAAAAAAAAAAAAAAAAAAAAAAAAACTTCATCACTGTGCCATGTGCCTCTGGGTTCTTACTAAACTCTACCGGATGGGGATGGAGTCGCTCAGTTACTTCTAGACTTTTCTTTCCTCTATCCCATCTCATCTACCCTTCTTTAGTGACCCAGATTATCTCCACCAGAGATGTGTAACAGGGATGAAAACCTGGCAAGCCTGGACCAGTTGGAGAAAAGGCAAGTAGGAAACAGGTTTGGTCAGTTCCTCTCCTTTCTCTGACTCCTAGAAGGGTCAAGGTCCCTGGACAAGTGGACTGATGTGGCTTAAAGGGGAGAAGAGAGGCTCAGCAGCAGGAGGGGCTGCAGAAGGGGTGGGGGTGAGGTCAGAGCCATGGAGTAGGCAGACCACAGCTGCAGCAGCTCTAGCCTCTTATGCTGTGGCAGGCCAAACCAGGAGCACATCTGGAGTTCTAGCAGCAGAGTGGGGTTGTTGATAAGGTCTGGGCCATTAGCAGTCAGCAGAGGGAAAGACCAGCCAGTAAATCAGAATGGGAGGGTAGCCTTGATTCTTAAGTGATAGGAATTTGCACAACAACATCAACTCTTTAGTAACAACAGTTGAGACTTGATTTTTGTTTTATTGAATTATTTTTAACCTTTATTATCCATGAGAAAAAGCACATAACACAAATGTACAGTACAGTGAATAATTACAAAGCAAATATCCATGTACTCATCACCCAGGTCATGAAACAGAATATTGCCAACACCATCCCCCCGCAGCCCCCCATCCCTCCCAGATTATCACCTCATTTAGGGGAAGCTAGCAACTGGATTTAAAAAAAAAAAAAAGATCACTTCCTGGCTTTTCTTTATAGTTTTATCACCTGTGAATCACACAGAAAGTCTTAAATTGGGATTTTCTCATGTAAATCCTAAAACTGAAGACCAGGAAGACGAGCCTGTATAATGTGGATCCTCCTCTTCTTTTGTAAATCTTGTTTGGCCAGGGGAGAAGGTGGGATTTGCGGTCTTCAACATGTGGCAGAGAATGCAGCTTTGAGGCTTCTCTCATCCAGCCCATGTTCAAATGCTCGCTATGTTTAAGGCACCTGAAGAATACAGTGAGGGGCACAGAGATGCATTCCAAACTGCTCCTGCCTCTGGGAGCTGGCAGTTGGGCAGAGACAGCATGGAGATACATGACAGAACAGGGCGTGGGCCTGAAGGCCCCAGATAAGTGCTATGGGTATTTTGAAGAGGCAGAGATCACTTTTGGCAGCAGGAAGAAGAGCAGGCTTTGTGGAAGAGGTGGCATTAAGTTCATTCATGCATTATTTATCAGACATTTTTGAGGGCTGGCAGTGTGCCAGGAAATTAGGTCAAAGGATACAAAAATGAATAAGATCCCTGTCTGCTCATAGACTAATGGTTGCATTAGCACAAATATAAATGATTCTAATATGTATGCTCGAAATACAAAGTGTAATAGGAATAATTGTGTTCTGGGGTTGTCAGGGAGGGCTTCAGAGCAGAAGTCTAGGATAGTATTTGAAGGAGAGAGGAATAGGAGTTTGTCAGACAGAGAAGGGAACCAGTGAATCTTCAGAGGTGCTGAGGTGGGAAAGGACACAGGTCATTGTTGGCAAAAGGTAGAGTTCATGGTGGGACTTGACAGGTAGGATGGATGAGCAGGAAGTGTGTTCTAAGCAAAGCGAACAGCATGAGCAGGGGTGTAGAGGCAAGAAATTATGGTACTTGCATGCACAAAAGGAAGTTGTCAGCATAAGGTGTGATGTTTAATCTTATGTCAACTTGACTGGGCCATGAGGTACCCAGACATTTGGTCAAACATTATTCTGGGTGTGTCTGTGAGGGCGTTTGGGGATAAGATTAACAACTGGATTGGTGGACTGAGTACTGCAGACTGCTCTCCCTAATGTGATGGGACTCATCCAATCAGTTGAAGGCCTGAATAGAACAAAAGGCTGACCGATCCTCGAGTTAGGGAAAATTATTCCTGGCTTTGGACTCAAACTGAAACAATGGTTTTTCCTGGGTCTTGAGCCTGTTGGCCATTGGACTACAACTGAAACAACGGCTCTTCTGATTCTCAGGCCCTAGGACTTGGACTGGAACTACCCCATTTGCTCTCCTGGGTCTCTGACTTGCCAAGTCACCCTGTAGATCTTGGGGCTTATCAGCCTCCATAGTTGTGTGAGTCAATTCCTTAATATATGTAAAATAGGAGATATAGATAGATTCAAAGGAAGGTACATAGATGTAGATATAGATCTTTCCTATTGGTCTGTTCCTCTAGAGAATCCTCACTAATACAGAAGGGAAAAGTAAATAACTTTGGAAAGGCAGGTTGGTGCCAGATCATAGAGGACACAGAAAGCCTGGGGGAAGGACTTAGAATTTTATTTGGAAGACAAAGGAGAAAACACTAGGGGTTCCTGAGCCTGGAAGTGACTTAATAAGAGGTGATATCTGGGAAGATGAAGGTTGTGCTGTATAAAATGAATTAAAACAGAGATTCTTAAAGGAAACCTCTGGAAATTAGGTATTAACTTTGTGGGTACAGAATCTATGTTGCAGGAAAGGTTGGGAGCCCCTGGATGTACAAGGGTGCAGGGAGGGACCCAAAACAGATGTAGGCGGCACAGAACCTGGAGCAGGTGGGAACTGGAGGATGATTTCAGTGGTGCTGATGGGACTTCTGAGTAGCTGAAATTTGGAGATGGGGTAGGAATAAGCGCTGGAGGAGGTAGAAATTAGGGAATCATCTACATAGAGGGTTTGGCAAGTACCACATGGGCAGACATGGTGGTCAGGGGTGGCAGAGTGATTCATCAAGAGTCTTGCAGTTGTGACAGAAATCTACTCAACCTGGCTCAGACAGTATAGGGAATTTATTAGTTAATGTGACTGAAAGTTGAAGCAAGACAGAATCCAAGGGCTCAAACAATGACACTGGGACTTGGTGTCACTATCTCCACCTCAGCTCGGTTTTCCCCGTGTCTTGGTCTCATCCTTAGGCAGTCTCTCTCCTTGCAGTGGAAGATGACTGCCAGCAGTGGCTTGGTTACATGTTGTCCTCAGTGGAAAGATTCATTCAACTGGACAGTTCTGACCAAAGTTCCAGGATAGAATCTCATTTGGTTATATGCTCATTACTGAAATGCAGCAGCAAGAGTGCTCTCTAAATGCTCCAATTGGCCAACCCTGGGTCACCAGTCTATCCCTGCAACTGTGGGTAGAGTCATCTCCTCTAGAGCTACTTGGAGTGAGAATGGGCGGAGGGGTGGCTCCTGGAGAAATGGAAGTGCTACCAGAAGAAGGAGGAATGGACACTGGGCTTGTAACCACAGGGGAAGTGGAACTGGAGACCCATAGGTTACCCTTCCTCTTAATATGAGGCAGCTGTAGCCATTTGGGCAGTGGGAGGCTGGATGGGCCAGCAGCAAGGGAAGGGGTAGACTGGGGTCAAGTAGTAATGCTACTGCCTTTTGGGGCTTTGAAAAGTTGGGGGAGGAACCTTCTGACAAAAACCTGACAACATAATAGACAAAGTGCTAAGAGAGTCCTTGTCCTCAGAATAAAGGCAGGAAAAGCCAGGCAGTTGGGTGACACCCCATCAAGATCTTGCTGCTGATGGAAAGGGCAGACATTGTCTGGGGACATTCATGGGGTTGCGAGAAGCGATGAAGGAAAGGTCACTGCTAACTGGCCTTGCAAGGGGAGAAACAACAACCAGTTTTCCCTCAAGTTTAAGAAACGAAGCTTATGCATTTTTACAGTAGTAAAGTTTATAACAGCTAAAAACAACTTAGATTCCAACAGAAAATTAGATACATATTATAATGCTCATGCATTAGACTGCCTGTACAAATAATGCTTTATTTGACACAAAAAGATGTTCACAATGTAGTTTACACACCAAAATATTAACAGTTGGTATTATTAGAGGCAGGACCACAGCTGAAGTTTATCTGTTGATTTCACAATAGGACAGTGTAGTGGTCAACTAGAGCCAGCTTCTGTGAGGGTTCAGCCACTGCCTGCCTTGGTGACCTTGGGCAAATCCTTTAACACTTCTGAGCCTCAGTTCATGTATCAATAAATGGGGATACTAGTTCTTAACTTATAAAATGGTTGTTGAGTGCCCTGGCTGGTTTGGCTCAGAGGTTAGATTGTGGGCCCGTGGACCGAGTCTCCAGTTCAATTCTGGTCAAGGGCACGTACCTCTGTTGCGGTTGGGCCCGGGTCTGGTCGTGGGGGGAAGCAGCCAGTCCATGTGTCTCTTTCACAACTATGTTTCTCTCTCTCTCCCTCCCACTCTATCTGAACAAAAGTGGAGAAGTGTCCTCAGGTGAGGATTAAAAAAAAATAAAATAAGCCCTGGCCGGTTTGGCTCAGCAGTTAGAGCGTCGGCCCGCGGACCAGAGAGTCCTGGGTTCGGTTCCCGCTAAGGGCACTTACCTCGGTTGCAGTTTGTCCCCAGCCCCGGTTGGGGTCATGTAGGTGGCAGCCACTTGATGTGTCTCTCTCACATCGATGTTTCTCTCTCTTCCTCCCTCCCTCTCTCCCTCCTGCTCCATCTGAAGATAAATGCAAAAAATGTCCTCGGGTGAGGATAACAAAAAATAAAAAAAAATAAAATGGTTGTTATTAAATTAGCTACCATTAGATGCAAAGTTGTTAGCACCATGCCTATAGTAACCACTCTTCTTGTGTAAGTAAAAAAAGTCCAAAAGAAGGTATGACAATAGCAGGCCAAATGGCTGTGGTAGTGCTGTGGTAGTCATCAATAAACGAACTATTATTAAGGTAAGCTGTTTTCCTCTAATACTGGGAACCATCTGAGAAAACGACAGAGAAGTTTCCTATTCCCTCCACACTAGCAGGAAAGACAGATGATAAACAGGTGCATTGAGGATAAGATGATCAGGAAGGGCTGAGAGCCAACCAAAGGGCTGGTGAAGAGGAGCAGACGGGGGAAACAGTGAGTGCAAGGCCTGGCAGTGAAGAGGAAGTCTCTCAACCAAGAGAAGACGCTGTGGCTGGAGCGAGCAAGACTGCGGTGTGGGCAGAGATGAGAAGAGCGGCTCAGCTCACGCCAGGGCGGACCCACACACTACAGGGTCATCCACCTGCATGCAGCGTGGTTTCCGGCAAGTCACTCCCCTCTTTGGGTAGTCTCCGTCTTCTCTGCAAACTGGGGATGATAATACTGTACTTCACAAGACTGCAAGGATCAAAAGAAATGTTAGTGGAAGCGTTTTGCAAACGACCGTTTACAGTATTATTATAAATACAACCATCTCAGAAAGACGTGAGGAGCTCAGCCGCAAGCGAGGAAGGCGCGTAGGCTGGCGCGTGCACGACAGGCAGCCGGAGGGAGGGCAGAAGATGAATTCAGGCCCTGGCTCGTTCTCGGTTCTCCTCCCGGTCCCTCCCACTTCCGCGGGTACCCAACCGTGCGTCGCCTGCGTGCTGACGTCAGGCGCGTGCCCCTGTCCGGCAGCCGAGGAGACCCCGCGCAGTGCTGCCAACGCCCCGGCGGAGAAGCTGAGGTGAGTGCGGGGCCTGAGGCTCCCCGAGGGAGCGGCTTCCCAACCGTTCTGTCCCCACTGCGCTGTCCCGGGCCTCTCCTCGTCCGCGGGGTCACCCCGCCTCTGGGTTCCCGGGAAGCCTGGGAGCGCGGGTCGCGGGGTGGGGTGGGGGTGCCCGGCTCGTGCGGCGCTGTGTGGGCGAGCGCGGGTCTGGGTTCTGTCGGCGAACAGAGGGGAGGGGGTCCCGGCGGGGGAGGCGGGGGGCGCCCGCCCGGCGGACGGGAGTGCGGCCAGAGCGCGGGGTGCCGGCCTGAGGGCGCGGGCGGGGCCGGGCTGTCACCGGGCAGCGGCGGAAGGAAGGAGTCACACCCATCCCGGCCGCCCGGTCTCCCCTCCCCCCGGCCGGCCCCGCTGGCCCCGAGGCGGGCGGCGGGCCGGGGCGCTGTGGGTCTGGGCCTCGGAGCCGCTCGCAGGCGCCCGGGCTGAGCGGCAGTGTCTGTGGTTCGTGCGCCCGGGCTCGCTCTGCTCCCGGCGCCCGGGCTCCGACTTCCTGCTTCGCCCGGCGCGGCCGCGGACATTTTGCGGCGGGCGGGGGGAGGGGAGCGGAATTGCTAGCGCGGCGGGGAAGTGGCGGCCCGGGAGGGGGCGGCTTGCTGGCTGCCCGGGCTGGGCCTGCGACGCCTTCCCTCCGCAGCCTCGCCTCCCGACGCTCGGTCCGGGCGGGGTGGGTCTGATCGCCGCTCCTGCAGTCTCTATTCCTGCCCTAGGTTGAGTTCCTAATACCGTTTCCGTTTGCTTCTCCAACTCTGCCTCCCTGCCTGGTCAGCTGAAGCTTCCCTTTCTGGGAGTTACCTAACCGTCTCTCGAAACTGTCGTTCTGCCGCCTTCGTAATTCCTCTTATTAGGGGGAAATTTTCTTTGTTCGTTTGTTTTTTCCTCCCCTTTAAGTCCAAGAGAAATGAGGGTGGAAGATTACGTCATCGCAGTATAAGGGGTGAGAGTTTTAACTACTGCAAGTCAGGGACTCTCCCAATTAAGACAGCATTTTGCAGCCTTACTGGGATCTCCTACCTGCTTGACAACGCATCGTATTCAGAGAGCTTTTCAAATCTCCGTCGTCTCAAATGCACCTAAAAGCCAGGAAGGTTTATATCTCAAGATTAGTTTGTGCCAGGGAATAAAGCGTCAGACAACACCTTCTAGAGCCACCTTCTAGGCAATACCTTTAAATATCCCTTTGTACTTGAATGAAGTGATTTTTTTTTTTTTTTTGCAGAAACATCTCTGGTCCAGAAGTATTTTCCTAGACTGTTTAACGTCTCCCATATGACAGTGATGCAGACTGCATACCTGAGTTGACTCACGTGTGCTTTTTGTGACAAGGGAAAAGAGAATCAATTCCTTTTACCCTTACTCTTTGCTTGCTAGACTCTTTTTGTTTTGTTATGAAAAACGAGTTTTGGATTTTTAACTAAAAACACTTGAGTAACATTTTCAGACTTTTGGGATCACAGCATTTGTTCCGCAGAATGTTGGCCACATCCTTCATGGACTACAGGGTGCGGTAGCACAGAAAAATCTTAGCATTGTAAAGCAAGTGACATCCAATTGTGTAATGCATTGTAAGGGTAGTTCTTATTGGAACAAGTACTTTCCTATTGTTTCTCATTTTGTATAGAGAGAATAAATTGCTTGTTAAGAAACACTTAAAAGAAGTGGTAGGTTTAAATCGGCATTCTGTAGTGTGGGTGTTGTAGATTGATTGGATGGGTGTGGAGCTTGGATCTTCTGAAATATGTTTGCCACGATTTATCACGTTTTAAGAAATAAAAATGGCCCTGGCCGGTTTGGCTCAGCGGTTGGAGTGTCCGCCTGCGGACCAGAGAGTTCTGGGTTCGGTTCCCGCTAAGGGCACATACCAAAAAATAAATAAATAAATAATAGGAAATAAAAATGGAACATTTATATGCTGTCTTATTTCTTGAATCTTCTATATTGAAGAAGTTTAAGTGTACATATATCAGTATCTTTCCTCTTAAAATATAGTGGAATAGTTTGAATTTACAGTGTTTAGAACTTATTTCCCATAAATAGATTTATATATTCCAATATAGCAAAGCTCTTCATTCTAGGACTTCAGTATTCAATATTCTCTTCCAAATCTGTTAGTTTCCCCCATTAGAATACAGTTTCTTTGAGGGCAGGGCTTTGACTTGGCATGGTCACCCTTGTATCCCTAGAAATGTTTGTCAAAAGAATGAATTTGATGATACTTGAGGGTTAACCTCTTTCTGCATATTCTATAGGCCTTTGTACTGTGTTTCCTGAGACTTCTTTTGTGCTTGCTCAGCCATATCCATATTTGGACTCATTGAAATGATATTTTTTGTTTGACCATATCCATCTGTTTAGTCCAGTATCTTTGCAGCTGTACTATCTGGACAGTTTACCATTGCTTGGAAAATCTCTTCTAATGATCAGTTCTTATACTCTTAAAAATTATTCAGACTTTAATGTTTGTTTCATTCCTCTATTTCTTTGTTTGCAAATAGCTTATTTTTGCCACTTCTTCCCCTCTACTCCACAGTATCAGATTCCTGGTCATGTTAGGCTTTGTCCTTGACCAGTTTCTACTTTTAGTTACTCATCTCTTCAGTCCAAAATATTTTTGCTAAAGCAATTTTCTTTACTTGCCATTTCAGCTGTGTCTGCCACTGCCATAAGTCCTGGATGTCAAAACTCTTCTTCACTAGTTGCCCTTGTGATATTGGTCTCAAACTGCTTATTTCATGAAGTGAAACGAGGTGTTTGGCCACTACAATGGTGTCCCATTAAAACAATTTTTTTAGGAAAAAATTTTTTCTCAAATATTTAGCTATTATGCTGAAGTCCAGAACAGTTTCTAATATAGCAAAAACTACATGTTGTTAAGTCGTGGTATTCACCAAGCATCAGTGGTCTGTCACCTGAAGAGAACCTTGTTGCCCCCTCTGCTTTAACACTTATATCGTTTTCTCCAAGAGTAAGCCATTATGACTTGCCATTTTAATTCTGCTGCTGTGTGTTCTTGAGAAACATACTGCTAGCATAGTGATTAAAAGTGTAGAATCTGAAACTGGACTGCCTGGGTTCAAATCCTGGCTTTGCCATTTATTAGCTATGTGCAATATAAGTAATGTCTTTGTGACTCAGATATATCTTCTGTTTAACAGGACTAGCAATGGTCCCTGCCTCACAGTGTTATGAGAATTAAATCAGTTAATCTGTGTACTTAAGATAATTAAAAATTTTTTTTTCCACTTTATTGATTTTAGAAAGTGATGAAGGGAGATGGAGAAAGAGCTAGAAATATCCATGAGAGAGAACATTGATTCGCCACCTCCTGCATGCCCCCCACTGGGGATCGGGCCCACAACCTGGGCATGTGTCCTGACCAGGAATCGAACCAGCATCCTCTTGGTGCATGGGTCAGTGCTCAACCACTGAGCCACACCGGCCAGACAGTGTACTTAAAGATAATTCACTGGCATATAGTAAGTGCTCTGTAGGTGTTTGCTCTTGTTACTACAACTGTTCTTCGGCCCCCACTTTTAAGAATCTATCTGCGTTTTCACCAAACATCAATATTTTAATAACCATCTCTCCTCCAGATTAATTTCATGAAACCATTAAAATTATGAAGTGGGAATTGTTGCCAGTTTAAAATTTTTGTCTATTATCTTAATCAGTGTCATGGAAGCAAAGATGTAAGGTCCCAAGTATGCGTTGTGTGGTCTATGGACCAGCAACATAAGCATCACTTTGGAGCTCATGTGAAATCTCAGGCTCCATCTCAGTCCTACTGGATCAGAATCTGCATTTCAATAGGACCCCCCCCCCCCCCCCCCCCCCCCCGGCGTGATTTTTATACACATTGAAGTTTGAAGCACCTCTTTAGGACCGCTAGAGTGATGTCTTAAGGAATTTCAGGAACAATGTTGAGTGTTTTATTCTTACTTTCCCCTCTACTTAATTTGGTGTAACCTGGTTCCTTTTAAGCAGTGTACCGGGATTTATTGCAAAGGTCATATTTTATTTTTTTTATTTTTATTTTTTTTTATCCTCACCCGAGGACATTTTTTTCATTTTTTGTTCAGATAGAGTGGGAGGGAGAGAGAGGAAGAGAGAGAGAGAGAAACATCGACGTGAAAGGGACACATAGAGCGGCGGCCACCCGCACGACCAACCAGGGCAGGGGACAAACTGCAACCGAGGTACATGCCCTTAGCAGGAACCGAACCCGGATCTCTCTGGACCGCAGGCCGACGCTCTAACCACTGAGCCAAACCGGCCAGGGCGCAAAGGTCATATTTTAAAGTGAATATGAAACCTATTTGGTTTTTAAAGGAATTATAATTTCTTGCCTATAGTAGAGTCACCTCATGCTTATACTCGTTATCAGGAACAAATGTGTTGTTTAGTTATTAAAATGCCATTGCCCACTTAGTAATAACTAGATAATTTTAAATGCTAGTTCAGTATATCAGTTACACATTTGAACTCAAATGACATTTTATTGGAAACTAATTTTTATGAAGAGGATCATTCATATAACTGTTGGTTATGAAAACATGGGGAATACAAAATTAGCATTTAGCTGGTCAAATATAAAAAGTTTTCTGCTTTCTTTAAAATAAGCCATATCTCCAATCTCAAGGGAAGATGTTAGTAACAAAAATCTAGTCTGTTTTAGCTGCCATATTGAAAAATTATTGAGCCCGGCCAGTGTGGCTCACTGGTTGAGCATTGACCCATGCACCAGGAGGTCGTCAGGGCACATGCCCAGGTTGTGGGCCTGATCCCCAGTGGGGGGCATGCAGGAGGTGGCCAATCGATGTTCTCTCATCGATGTTTCTCTCTCTCCCCCTCTCCCTCTTTCTCTAAAAATTAATAAAGGGAAAAAAATTATTGATATTTTTTAAGGACTAGATTGAATTTTTCTCTAGTAACTTCTCTTTTTCTTAAACTATTTGGTGTGTGAGAAATTCACCAGTGCTATTGCTTTGCAGTGTATGCTCTAGAATAGTGTTTCCTAACCCTTTTGAAATCAAGGCAGACATAGAAAAGGCCATACTGTAGTAAATGGATGAGGCTGCTCTTGGCTCACTGGAGGTGCTGCAGACCCCAGGAGAGCTGTAGGATCAATGTCTCAGTCACACCTGTGTCCGTTCTCTGTGTCCCAAGTGGCAATATGAAGCCGTCTAGTGTTGGAAGTTAAACCACAGCCATCCTTTTCAGTTAAAAAGATTATCACTGTTCACTACTCCTTGTGGAAACAGGAGAGATTGAGGACAGATCAAATGAGCAAATGAAACAAGAGGGAGAGATAAAGGTGAAATAAAAGAATACTGTATTAATTAGTGTTAAGGAGTATGAGAAGATACATTTTGTTGAAGAAAGCATACGTAAGCTATCAGATACAATCCATTTGCTTTGTTGGTTGGTAATTTAAGAATATTTGTAATTTTTTTGTTTGCTCTTAAATCTATTTAAAAGCCGATGAAGAGGAGTAGAAAATAAAGAATAAAGTACTTTAACAAAGCATTACTATTTGTGGTTTCAGGGTTTTTCATTAAATACACCTTCACTGGAGCTACTAGTAATTTGTTTCACCAGCTGAGTGCTCTTTGAGAGGAGCTTAATTTTGAGAATCTTCCGAAGTGGAATTAAACTATCACTGTGAATATCAGAGTGCTAAGGTTTATTTAAATATGTTTTTACTGATTTTTTTTAGAGAGACAGGAAGGGAGAAGGAGATAGGAACATCAATTGGCCACCTCCTGCGGGCTCTGTACGCAGGATTGAGCCTGCAACCTGGGCATGTGCCCTGACTGGGGATTGAACATGCAACTTTGGGGTATCTGGTTGATGCTCTAACCAGCTGAGCTACCCGGCCAGGGCCAAGAATCTGTTTTTTTTTTGTTTTTTGTTTTTTAATTTTTCAATTGCAGTTGACATTCAGTATTATTTTATATTAGTTTCAGGTGTACAGTATAGTGGTTAGACAATCATATAATTTACAAAGTGATCCCCCTGATATTTCAGTAACCTTCTGGCACCAACATAGTTATCACAATATTATTATTATTATTATTTTTAGTTTTATTAATTTATTTTTGTTACAGATATTTCTCCTTTTTTCCCCATTGACACCCTCCTCCCCATCCCCCCCACCCCGTCCCCACACAATATTATTGACTATATTCCCTATGCTGTACTTGACATCCCCATGACTGTTTTGTAACTACTAATTTGTACTTCTTAATCTCCAGAAAATCTGTTTAATTCAGTGTTTCTTAAACTTGTTTGATGAGGCTCTCCTTCCTCCTCAGGACCCCACATCCCCCTATGGATACTCTTTAAAGTTTTGAGAAAATGGACCAGGAGACACTGTTGTCTGGTGACTTATTAGTTTCTATTAGGTTCCAAGGCTGTTGATGTGGCCAAACAATGTTTGCTGTGGGTAGAAAAATGGGAAACATTTTCTCAAGTTCCTGAGGCAGGTGAATGGTAGACTTCAGCAAAGGCCATGGATTATCTATTCTTCCTGTGGCCTAAGCCCCATTCAGGAGCTGTTGTATAAAAATTGCTAATTTGCACTTTTTTGGGGGTAGAATTGAGCATGTTATATGTAAAATATATCTTTGAGGTATCTATGGGGTAGTAGCTCCATCTCAACTTAAAATTGGAGCAAGGTATTGGAAGGAGAAGCAGACTGATATTAGGGACTGGGGAAGTGATTATCCAGTGGTTGTGAGGGAAACTTGTGAAATAGTTTTTGTATTTTATTGCTTTCTAATATTCTGAAAAGCGTAATTTCAAAGCCAGTATTTTAATGCTCTGAAAGTCATAATTCTTAACTGTTTTATCTGCGATCTAAAAATTTGTTTTTTAAAAATAATTGTTCATCACCTCTCAGCTTTTTGGCTAAGATCAAGTGTAATAATAATTGTTCACAAACATAAGAAGTTAAGTTTTTTTTAGGAGGTTGTGACAATAATCTATAAATTCTTTGTATTTTGCTTTTTCTTCCTGTTATACATACTACCCAATCCTCTCCTCGCCCCTCTCTGAAAATATCCTACCCCAATGCTATCTTTTAGATTAATTTTTATTTCCTCATTGTATGTATTACATGGAAAAGAAGATTCTCCTAAAAACTTGTCTTTGATTCTAGTTAAATCAGAGCCAGGAATAGGAAAATTATTTTACTCATTATCTGAGAGAGATGGAAGGGTGGTGAAGAACGTAATCTTGTATATCAGGTTAGGAGTTTAGGTAGGGCTGTCTTATTTATTTTTTAAAAATTACTATTTGGTAATTAAGTTTTCTTTAGGATCAAGATTAATTCATGTCCTGAATGTGATGTGTTGAAGATTCAAGTTTGTTTACTGCTGACACCAAATTTCTTACCTCTGCTACTTTCAGTTGGAGAAATTGGTGTCATTTCTGCTCCTATAAAATATAAATTTGCCTCTCTGGCTCTTAGTCACTGTCTTTTAAAAATATCACTGTAAGATGATTCTTTACAAACATTAAAAACAAGCCCTGGCCGGTTTGGCTCAGTGGTTAGAGCGTCGGCCTGGGGTCCAGAGAAACCTGGGTTCGGCTCCCACTGGGTGCGCATGCCTCTGTTGCGGTCTGTCCCCCGCCCAGGTTGGGTCAGGGCTGTGCGGAGAGTGGCCACTCGATGTGTCCCTTTCGCGTCGATCTCTCTCTCTCTCTCTCTCTCTCTCTCTCTCTCTCTCTCTCTCCCTCTCTCCCTCTCTCCCTCTCTCCCTCTCTCCCTCTCTCCCTCTCTCCCTCTCTCCCTCCCTCTCTCCCTCTCTCCCTCCCTCCCCCTCCCTCCCACTCTATCTGAACAAAAACAAACAAACAAAAAACCAAAACAAAACAAAACCCAAAAGTCTTAAGAAAAGAAACCTAAGACAAACAGCTTTCACAAAAGAGCCAATCAATGGCAAAGTTTTTTGTGAAGACCAGAAATTCTGGAGATAATTCTTTGGCAATTATGTGATGCTTAAATCATTATATACTACTTTTTAAAAATATGATTTTATTGATTTTTAGAAAGGAAGGGAGAGGGAGATGGAAAAACATTGATGAGCTGCCCCCTACTGGGGATTGAGTCCCCAACCAGGGCATGTGCCCTGACTAGGAATCAGACCCGTGACCTCATGGTGCCTGGGACAATGCTCAGTCCGTGGAGGCACAACAGTAGGGCACGTTATACACTATTTTAATTCATTTAAATCTGAGTGAATTGTTTCAAAATTGGAGGCATATTTTAATTACAGAATGACAGTGTAAGATTGCTTACATTAACTATTTTACTCTAATATAGTTGCAAACAATGTGATACACATACTTTGGGGGGTATCCTGCTTTTTCTAGTAGAGTATTGTCTTTTTTTTTTTTTTGCTAGTTTAAAAGTTGGTAGAATTGTGCATTCTCAGAATAGAGTTTCTCGTGATGATACAGAGAAATGATTTATTTTTTACTTTTTTTTTCTTTATTAATTTTAGAGAGAGAGGAAGGGAGAAAGATATAGAAGCATCAATGAGAGAAAGCATCGATTGGCTGCCTCCTGCATGCCCCCCACTTTGGATTTGGCCCACAACCTGGGCATGTGCTCTGACCGGGAATCAAACCGGTGGGTGACCTCTTGGTGCATGGGTCGATGCTCAATCACTGAGCCATACTGACCGGGCAGGTATAGCAGTTTAAATGATCATGGTTAGTTTTGTAGTTGGTTTCTCACCTGATATAATATGTGTTGCCTAGGTAGTATAGTGACTTATTTATTTTTTTTGCTACAAACATATGCTTGTATGTAGGATTTCTAGTACATACTGGCACATGATTTCACCCTTGATAGACTTAGGACAGAATTTGTTTACTGATTTTAAAAATGCTGTTTTCTTATAAGAATACCTTAAGAACATAATAGCTTTCTTCTGACTTCTCCGTTTATCTCTGGTACAGACTTATTCCCAGATTAAATATGTTCCTCAAGATTTACCACCTCCTTAAACCCACCCTCCACCCACAAACTGGTCAACTGTTTATTTTCTCTTTCCATGCTCCTACCCTAGTGCAGGTCTTTCATGTAAATCTTGGATTATTAAAGTAGTTTCATAGCTGAGTTCCTTTACTTTATCTGCTTACCTTTGACAGTACACCTTGGAATACAGGTACAAGATTGGTATTCCTACACACACACACACACACACACACACACACACACACACAATACTGTTCCTCCTGTTCACTACCCAGGTTAAATTAAAACAACTCTGCCTAGCTTTCAGAGTCTTGAATGACTTGGACTCATCTGTTTGTTTGTTCCTTTGTTTCTGCCACTTAGGTTGGCAATAACTAGAGATTTATTCTCACATTCTTCTAGATTATTCTCATATTTTTTACTCTTTTGAAAATTTATGGCATGTGAAGTGTAATTTTGTAGCAATCAGAGTACTTAAAATTGTGTTAGCCTCTTTTGCTTATAACCAGTAAATTATACAAGGTGATGTATGTCAAGCTTTCTAGCATAGTGTTTGGCAGAGTAGGCATTCAGTAAATTATTGAAATGTTTTCAAGACCTTTGAAGGCAGGGTTTCTGTCCTACTCAATGTAGTGTTAAAGTAGGCATTGAAATATCCTGCTGACTTTTATAGTTAATAGAGTTGTTTCTTGGAAGAACAGAAGCCTTTTGTAACATGCAGTAGGTTCTGATTTGTGTCCTGATGCAGTGAGGTTGGATAAGACCTGTTAGGCACCTGGTCTTGTTCTTTAACACGCACATGCACCAATGCATACATGTGGGCCAGCACAACTGCTGTTAAACTCAGTTATTGGTGGTATGTTTTTAATAACATTATGTTACTATATTGGTGGTCTTCACAACTATATTTAATGTGTAAAACATTTTATCCTGTGATATATTGTTAATCTTTTTTTGTTATTGCAATTCTGGTTTTTTTTTTTTTTTAATTTATTTTTAGATTGAGTGGGAGGGAGAGAGAGGAAGAGAGAGAGAGAGAAACATCGACGTGAAAGGGACACATCGAGTGGCTGCCACCCGCACAACCAACCAGGGCTGGGGACAAACTGCAACCGAGGTACATGCCCTTAGCGGGAACTGAACCCGGGTCTCTCTGTACCGCAGGCCGACGCTCCAACCGCTGAGCCAAACTGGCCAGGGCTCTGTTTTTTTTTTAATCATCACCTGAGGATGTTTTTCTGTTTATCATCAGGTAGAGTGGGAGGAGGAGAGAGTAGAGTGAGAGGGACAGAGAGAGAGAGAGAGAGAGAGAGAGAGAGAGAGAGAGAGAGAGAAACATCGATGTGAGAGAGACACATCAACTGGCTGCCACCCGCACGACCCGACCTGGGCCGGGGACGAACCGCAACCTAGGTACGTGCCCTTGACCGGATTTGGTCCAAAGGCCGATGCTCCAACCGCTGAGCCAAACTTTCCAGGATGCAGTTCTGTTTTAATGTTATAGCATTTCATTGTTTCTTGGTAAAGTATTTTTTTTTCATTTTGGATAAATTATCTGAAGTGGTATTGTTTATTTTTTTAAAAGGGATACAGATGTTTAATTGTTGAAATACAGTTGGTAAATTGAGTGATTTACATTGCAGTACTAAGTGGATGAAGTGGAATTACTGAGACAAGTGATGTGAATATTTTTATGGCTCTTAAAATACATGTGTAGGGCATTAAAAAAACTGCCTAGTCCTGGCCAGTTTGGCTTAGCGGTTAGAGCGCCGACCCGAGGACGGGTTTCAGGTTCTATTCTGTCAAGGGTACATACATGAATTGCAGGTTTGATCCCGGCCCCAGTTGGGGTCGTGCAGGAGGCAACCAATCAGTGTGTCTCTTTCACATTGATGTTTCTGTCTCTCTCCCTTCCACTCTGTCTAAAAATCAATGTAAAAATATCCTCAGGTGAGGAATAACAACAACAACAAAAACCAAACCTAAACAAAAGAACTGCCTATACTTAAGAAATAGATCTAAGATTTAGGTAAGTTTGGGTTATCAGGACTTGTTAGTTGTTAGACCAGGTTTGCTGATGGTGTTTTTTTTTTTTTTTTTAAAAAAAAATTTTTTTTTTTATTTTTATTGATTTTTTAGAGAGAGAGGAAGGGAGAGGGAGAGGGAGATAGAAACATTGATGAGAGAGAACATTGACTGACTGCCTCCTGAATGCCCCCCACTGGGGATTGGGCCCACAACCTGGGCATGTGCCCTGACTGGGAATCGAACTGGTGACCTCCTCCTGGTGCATGGGTTGATGCTCAACCACTGAGCCACACCGGTCAGTGATGATGTTTTTCTTAATTATTGAATATGTCTTGGAGATCTTCTCATTTTAGTAGTTTTGTTTTTAAAATTAAAGGAAATACAACATGCACATGGTGAAAACTTTAGTACAGAAGAGAATATGATGAAAAATAAATCTACCCATCTCCCTTCCCAGAAGCAGCCACTGTTATCTAGCAGATATGTCTTTGTAGATAGTCTCTGTACCTGTGCCTTTGCAGGTAGTCTTATGTGTCTTTGCAGATAGTCTCTATACTTGGAAGTGTATATGGATGTCTCTCTTCTCCATTAAAGAAAACTCACACACATAAATTGGCATGTTATACACATTGTTCTGCACCTTGCTTTTTATTTTTATTATTTTTTTATCCTCACCCGAGGACATTTTTTTGCATTTATCTTCAGATAGAGTGGGAGGGAGAGAGGGAGAAAGAGAGAGAGAGAGAAACATTGATGTGCGAGAGGCACATCGACTGGCTGCCACTCGCATGACCCCAACCGGGGAATGAACCGAACCCAGGACTCTCTGGTCCGCGGGCCGATGCTCTAACCACTGGGAAAAACCAGCCAGGGCTGCATCTTGCTTTTTAGAAACTTGATATACAGGGTTTGATATACACCTTGATCGAGCCTTTAACCCGGGCATGTGTCCTGACCCAGAATCGAACCTGCGACCTCTTGGTATATGGGTCTACACTCAACCACTGAACCACACCAGCCGGGCTACCTTAATTACTTGTTAAAGGCCCTATCTCCAAATACAGTCAGTCATAGTCTAAGGTACTTGGGGTTAGGACTTCAACATATCAGTTTTTGGGGGACTCACAATTCAGTTTATAATAGGCACTGTAACACATTCTTTATAATACTTACCTGATATTCCTTTGTATTATAACCTAGTTTACCAATCCCCTGTTGGTACACATGTAGGTAGTCTCCTGTCTTGCTCCTATCACAACCAAGGCTGCAGTAAGTATCCTTGTGTCTACCTCTTTGCATACATGGAGAAAGTTTTAGAAATGGGATTGCCACAACAAACAGATGCTGGTGAGGATGTGGAGAAAAGGGAACCCTAGTACACTGTTGGTGGGAATGCAGACTTGGTGTAGCCACTATGGAAAACAGTATGGAGTTTTCTCGAAAAATTTAAAATAGAACTGAACTGCTTTTTGACCCAGTGATCCCGCTTCTGGGTATATATCCTAAGAATCTCAAAACACCAATCAAAGAATATATGTCCCCTCGACCTCCCAACGTTCATAGCAGTGTTATTCACAACAGCCAAGATCTGGAAACAACCGAAGTGCCCATCGGTAGATGAGTAGATAAAAAAGCTGTAGTACGTTTACACAGTGGAATACTACACAGCTATAAAAAAGAAGGAACCTTTTACCCTTTGTGACAGCATGGATGGGCCTGGAGATTATTAGGCTAAGCAAAACAAGCCAGTCTAGAGAAAGACAAATACCATATGATCTCACTAATATATGGAATCTAATTAACGAAATAAACTGACAAAGAAAGTAGAACCAGAGGCGTGGATACTTGGAACAGATTGACAGATCTCAGAGGGGAGGTTGGTGGGGGGAAGTGGATAAAGGAAGGCGAAGGGATTAGCTAAATAACATACATGCATAGCTCATGGACACAGACAATAGTGTGGGGAGGGCAAATGCAGGGGGCCTGGGGCTGGGAGGAGGAGGGGGGCAGAGGGCGAAGGAAATGGGGGACATCTGCAATAGTGTCAACAATAAGAAATTTAAATTAAGAAAATATTAAAAAATAAAAAGGAATTGCCAGGGTCAAGAACATACATGTTAAAGTTTGGTAGGTATTGGCCTAGACATGGAGGTCTTATTTCTTATTTTTTTTTTGAAAATTTTCCTTGTGTATTATGTCCTAATCTAAAACCACATGGCTTTCACTTAGTACTTTGATGGAATATAAACACAACCCCCTACACAAGATTGCCTAGATAATCAGCTGCTTTTTTTCTCCCTTAATCCTCACCCTAGAATACTTTTCCATTGGTTTTTAGAGAGAGGAAGGGAAGGAAGGGGGGAGAGAGAGAGAGAGAGAAAGAAACATCGATGAGAGAGAGACATTGGTTGCCTCCCGCATGACCTTGACTGGGGCTGGAGCTCGAACCTGCAACCCAGGCATGTGCCCTGACCGGGAATTAAACTGGGACCTCTCAGTCCATGGGATGACGCTAAATCCACCAAGCCACACTGACTGGGCTGGAGAAATAGTCTTAAAGAGGTTACATAGTTTGCCCAAAGTCACACAAGAAGTGGGGTATGAACTGAGGGCTGCTTGACTTGAAAGCTTCTGTGCTTGACTGCTACGCTAGATTGTCTTCCTTGGGCATATTAGAGACTTGTTGAATATTTTTTGTGTGATGAAGTAATGTTATTTTGTCTCTTCTTAAAACAGAGGCAGAATTCAACCCTTTTTAAAGCATTCCAAATCCTCTGGCTACAAATAAGAAGTTTCCTTTAAACTGTTTTTTGAGATCAGAGTGCCTGGGTTTCAAAAAGGATTGATCAAGTTAGCAAATAACCCTGTCAAATAGAAGCACAGATTTTTCTGAGTTTTCTGTTAATTATAGTGTTCAGATGCTTTAATTTAACAGTAGTAGTTCTAATCTTCATCATAGGGCTATTTTGCTTTTTGCAAGTTTTAATTGGGGATAAGAATAAAGTGCCATATTAAGTGTTTACTCTGTGCCTAGTGATATAGTAATTGCTTTATATACATTACCTCATTTCTCTTTATAGCATTTTTTTTGAGTTAGATGTTATTGTGTAGATGAGAAAATGAAGGTATAGAAGTGAAATAACTTGCCAGGACCCACACATTGAAGTGGAGCTAAAATTGGAACCTATATGTGCTTGTCTTTAAAAATCCAGCCCTAGCCGGTTTGGCTCAGCGGTTAGAGCGTCCACCCGCAGACCAATGAGTCTCGGGTTTGATTCCAGTCAAGGGCACGTACCTCAGTTGCAGTTCATCCCCAGCCCTGGTTGGGTTGTGCGGGAGGCAACCAGTCATGTGGCTCTGTCACATTGATGTTTCTCTCTGTCTCTCTCTCTCCCTCCCTCCCTCCCTCCCTCCCACTCTATCTGATGATAAATAGAAAAATATCCTTGGGTGAGGAATGAAAAAAAAAAAATCCAATGCTTTTTTCATGTTACTACTTTAGTCAACAAAGTTTTAAAAAAACATTTAAAATTTTATTATTTCTTGCCCTTAATATATGGTCAGTACTGTATTAGGTGCCTTGGGAGGGAGATAATAGAAGTATAAGCCTAGTTTTTCTCTCTAAGGGCCTATAATCTGTTAGAAAAATCACAAGCACATGTGAATAAAAACAGCATGATTAGTAGTCACCTGTGAGATTCATTTATTCAATGAGTACTTAATGTGTGTCCTGTATTGAGCTATTTTCTTGTAATACAGCAGAGTCCCTGCCTTTACAGAGATTTTCTTATTTTTTATCTGCCTCCTTTGCTGCAGTATAACAAATAAACAAGATAATTATAGATTATGACCATACTATAGAGGAAATAAACAGGGTAATATGATAGAAGTAAGGAGGGGGGAGGGGGTTGAATATCTGGGTAGTGTGCTTAGGGAGGATTTTCTGAAGAGAAGATGATTTGAGTTAAAATCTGAAGGATGAGAAGTCAACAGCTTTAAGAATAGGGGAAAGAGTGCTCTTGGCAAGACAGGGCCTAGCATGTTTGAGGAATATAAAGAGGTCTGTGTAACCAGAACATGGAGAGTGAAGGGGAGAGGAGTATGAAATATGAGATCAAAGAGCTAAGAAGGGCCTTGTCATGGGAGTTTAGAATTAAGGCAGTTTTTGATAGTTGAAATAATTTAGGGAAGGAGTCTCAGGTAACATGGGATTTTAGGATGGAAAAATAGGACAGAAATAGGATGAGTTGTAAGGTTAGACATCCATGGTTTGGAGAGATGATGTGAATAAAGTCATAGACTTTGAAAAACTCACCAGCCCTGGCTGGTTTTGCTCAGTGGCTAGAGCATCGACCTGTGGACCAATGAGTCGAGGGTTTGATTCCAGTCAAGGGCATGTACCTCCTTTGCAGTTCAGTCCCTGGCCCTGGTTGGGGGTCGTGCGGGAGGCAACCAGTTGATGTGTCTCTCTCACATCGATGTCCCCCTCCCTCCCTCCCTCCCTCTCTCCCTCCCTCCCTCCCTCTCTCCCTCCCTCCCTCTCTCCCTCTTTGTCTGAAGATAAATGGAAAAAATCCTCGGGTGAGGATTAAAAAAAAAGAAAAGAAAAGAAATATGCACCAACCGTGTTGGGTAATTATATAGTATCAGGCAATTGACAATTGATTAGATGGATAAATGCATGTAAGATAGATGCAAAGAAACTGGTTGAGCAATGTTTTTTTTTTTTAATTATTAAAAAACATTTTTTTAATTGACTTTTTCTTTTTTTAGAGAGAGGGAGATAGAAACATCGATTGGCTGCTTCCTGCAAGCCCCCTACTGGGGATAGAGCCCACAACCCGGGCATGTGCCCTGGCTGAGAATTGAACCTGCAACCTTTCAGTGCACGGGACGACGCTCGACAATTTAGCCACACCGGCTAGGGCTAAATGCTTTTATTTTTGGTCACAAATACAATATAAAATGACTCCGGTTAGCCTCCCTTATTTTTTGCCAAATTGAGAAAGGGAAACACATTATATAGTAAAACTAAAGACTTATGTTTTTTTTTTTATTAATTTATTTTTGTTGCAGATGTTTCTCATTTTTTCCCCATTGACACCCTCCTCCCCATCCTTCCACCCCATCCCCAGCTTTGTTGTCCCTGTCCATCAGTTATGTGTACATGCATATAAGTTCTGTGGTTTATCTCTTCCCTCCCCCCAAGACTTATGTTTTGATTGGATCAGATATTTTGGAATGAAGTCATTTTCAGAAATGATGCTGACACAACAAACTTGTCTAGCATTGCTGAAAACATCTTTTACCACATAGAATCACATCTTTCATTTTATGAGTGCTACTATCAGCAATTTTTCCTCTGACAGTTGCTTCGTTTTTGTCATCTCAAGGACTCTTAGAACCTCAATTTGAGACTTGCCTCTCAACTTTCTCATTAGGTTGTGATTTTACAACATATGAATTCTTTCACAAGTGGCAGAAAATTAAGGAATTAAAAAAATTTTTAATTGATTTTTAGAGAGAGGAAGGGAGAGAGAGAGAGGAATAGAAACATCAGTGTGAAAGAGAAACATCACCTGGCTGGTGTGGCTCAGTGGATTGAGTGTGGTCCCATGCACCAAGAAGTCACTGACTGGTTCGATTCCCAGTCAGGGCACATGCCCAGGTTGGCAGCTTGATCCCTGGTGGGGGGTTTGCAGGAGGCAGCCAATCAATATTTCTCTCTCATTGATGTTTCTATCTCTTCCTTTCCTCTCTCTCTAAAATCAATGGGGAAAAAAAAATTAAAAAAAAAGTGCTTTCTCTTTAAAAGAAAAAGAAAAAAAAGAAGAAAAACATTAATTGGTTGCGTCCCGTACACATCCTAGCCGGGGATCGAACCCAAAACCTGGGTATGTGCCCTGACCAGGAATGGAACCCACCACCTTTTGGTGCATGGGATGATGCTCCAACCAACTGAGCCACACCAGCCAGGGCAGAAAATGGAGGAATTTGAATAATTGTTTAATATTTGCCATCCAATACTTTGCCTTTGTTAATGCATTTAATTGGCAACTGGAATGTTAGGACTTCTGCAGCCATTTTGTGGAAGAGATTTACATAAAGAATTTAAGGTGGTATGTGTTTGTCAAAAACCCCAAAATACTTTAGTTTTATGCAACATTTGAGAAGTACATTTAGGAGCGGGGGTGGGGAGAGGAGACCCAGTCTTTTTTCCAACAATCAAAAGCTGTAGTATCACTTATATTCTGCTTGAGTCTGTTTCTATGATTTTTACTATTTTTTGGTGAAATAGCTAACAATTTTGTTTCTATTCATGTCTCACATCAAAAACCAAGAGAAAAGCAGGGCTCTTGGACATGTACCATGGAGAACTTTGTCTTTTAAATTTCTATAATGACTTAATTCTGAGGTGAATAAGTAGAATTATAGGGGAAAATAGGGTTACTCACAGCTATTCAAGGATAGGAGAGAACAAAATAAGGTTTGTTTGCTTTTTGAAAAATTAATTTTTTAGCCTTACTAATTTAAAGCAAAACAAGTTACTATATGATTTCTCTCTTATTTTGATATGTTCACTGTGAGGAACCACTTTGATTACCACCTTTCTTAATGATAGGATTCTGTCCACTAATTTTTTCCTATTAGAATAGACAACTAGAAGATGGAAAATGAGCAAATGAAAACAACCGCTCAACTTCTAGAGAAGATGTGTTGGCTGGCTTGGGAGTGAGAAGGTGGGAAAATAAATCTTAATTATTTCAGGAGGATTTTCCTGTAAAGAAAAAAATTTAATAGTGGATAAAATATTTAAGACTAGGTAGTTTTACTTAGCCTCTAGTGTAATAATTATTCTAAGAAACTATCTAATTGCTCCATTACTTACATACAAAATATAAATTCACAACAAAATGATTATCTCTCACAAAGCTCAGTCAAGTAAACAGGGTGTGGGACTTTATTTTACTCTCCTTATAACCTAGACTATTGGCCTGGTATTGTTTTATGGATGCTGGCAGAAGACTTGAGACCCTTGGGTCAGAGACAAAGAATTTAATTAAGGCACAACCAGCAGCTGATTAGTCTTAACCCTGAGACTTCCATGCAGGGGATGCAGTGGGTTTGTGTCACTACTGAAGAACATGGATCTTGGAGGACCCACTATTTAATAGCATGGGGGAAGCAAACCTGCTCTTTGTCCCAGAGGGAGACAGTACTGTATCTTTCAATGTTGTTTACTACAAACATAACCCTCTGGCATGGCCTGGGTAGAGTGGTCAGAGGCTTGCATTCTTAGGGTATCGAGCAAGATGTATAAGAGTACAAGAGACCCATGAAGGACTATCTCTCCCAACACAGGGTTGTTTACTTTTTACTAATAGAAAGGTATTTTACAGAATTATAATAATTTATTTTTTCAAATTGGAATGGATACATTTATTATTGAAAACTGAGGCAAATTACTGAATCATGTTAAGCATCTTTTGTTTTTATTAGGGCAAATAACTTTGAGCAAGCAAAGTATCTGTATTGGTTTGACTTTTTGAATGAGTGCCAAAGTTTGTAAGATTATTTCCTGTTTATTGAGGACTCTGGAAACAAATTATACAGTTTAAAAAGAACTGTCTTTATGTGGCTTGTTCTGTGTTTAAAGAGTTGGAAAAGAATGTAAGGATGGGCGTTAACATTCTGGCTTTGGGGCAGTTAAGGGATATTTTAAGTCCTAAAAAGATTCTCATTCTTTATTTTGGTTCATTTGTGTGTAATATGGGATCATCTAATACCATTAAGTTCTCTTGAATTTTGTTTGAAGCTAACTGTATTTCAAGGTTTAAAAACATTTCTTCTTCTTCTTTTTTTTTTTATCCTCACTAGAGGACATTTTCGCATTTATCTTTAGATAGAGCAGGAGGGAGAGAGGGAGGAAGGAAGAGAGAGAAACATCGATGTGAGAGAAACACATCAGGTTGCCACCCACACGACCCCAACCGGGGCCGGGGACAAACTGCAACCGAGGTACGTGTCCTTAGCGGGAACCGAACCCGGGACTCTCTGGTCCGTGGGCCGGTGCTCTAACCGCTGAGCCAAACTGGCCAGGGCTCTTTTTTTTAATCCTCACTCAAGGATATTTTTCCATTTATCTTCAGATAGAGCAGGAGGGAGGGCGAGAGAGAGGGAGAAACATTGATGTGAGAGAGACACATTGATTGGTTGCCACCCACACAACCCCAACCGAGGCTGGGGACAAACTGCAACTGAGGTATGTGCCCTTGGCCGGAATCGAACCTGGGACTCTTTGGTCCATGGGCAGATGCTGTAGCCCCTTGAACCACTGAGCCAAATCAGCCAGGGCTAAAAACATTTCTTTTACAATGTATCATTTGTTTTGGGGAGAAAGGTAACTGGTGGAGGTGTAATAGGATTTTTGGAGTTTAGCTGGCAGTGAGCCAATAATAATGATACTAAAGAGAGAGTTCCATATCCTCTTTAAATCTATACTCAAGGACCCTAGAAAAAGAAAGGAACTTTCATTCTGAGATTCTTAAGGAGTATTTGGACCCCCAAAACATTAAAATTTTTTTCCCCCCTATCCTCACCCGAGGATATTTTTGCATTTATCTTCAGATAGAGCGGGAGGGAGAGAGAGAGGAAGAGAGAAACATCGATGTGAGAGAGACACATTGATTGATTGCCACCCGCACAACCCCAATCGGGGCCAGGGACAAACTGCAACCCTGGTACATGCCCTTAGCGGGAACCGAACCTGGGACTCCCTGGTCCGCGGGCCGACGCTCTAACTGCTGGGCTAAACCGGCCAGGGCTGGACCCCCAAAGCATTTGAAAACCTAGGAAGTGTAGAGGTTTTAGTGTCTCTGTCTGGCGAAGTGATAGGTACTCTGTGAAGGAGTGTGGAAGGAAGGATACACCTTATTTAACAATTTATTTTCCTTATGATTGATAGAATCATTTTTTATACTTTAAGTTGCTCAACCCCAATTCTAAGTTCTGGTACAAATGAACTTCATTGTTAAAGAGAGATAGTGTTTAGTTATTGGTGCAAAATAACTTTTCTAGCCTCTTTGGATAGCAAAATGGTAATTGGTACTACATAGCCTCCTAGCTGCCATAGTGATTTGACATTGTTTTAACAGGAAGTTAACATAGGATATGCAAACATGTCTGGCTTAGTTTTCTTCATATTGTTGAAGCTGGCATTGTATATTGCAAAACCAAAGTCTCTTCCCTGGTCACCTGCTTCCTTCCCATCTGGGGACTTTTTTCTTTCTTTTTTTAAAACTATGTTTTTATTGATTTTAGAGAGAGAGAGAGGACGGGAGAGGGGGAGAGAAATACATCAATCAGCTGCCTCCTGCATGCCCTACTGGGGATCGAGTCTGTAACCCTGGGTGTGTGCCCTGACTGGGAATTGAAGTGGTGACCTCTTGGTGCACGGGGCGATGCTCAACCATCTGAGCCACACCAGCCCGGCTCTGGTGACATTTTAATACATGACATTATTATTATTATTATTATTATTATTATTATTAATAAACAAATATTTATAGAAGCTTTATTTGTAATACCTGAAACTGAAAATGACCCAAATGTCTGTCAGTGGGTGAATAAATAAACAAAATGTGCTCTATATATACAGTACAATACTACTTAGCAACGAAAAGAAAAGAACTACTGATACACACAACGACATAGATGAATCTCAAAATTATTGTGCAGACTGAAAGAATCCAGAACAAAATAGTATGTGCTGTATGATTCCATTTACGTACATCCTGTAGACTACAATGTACTCTACAGTGAGTGATAACATTTGTCTGAAGGTAAGGGTAAAGGGAGGGATGGATTCCAAAGGAGCATGAGAAAACTTTTGGAGGTGATAGAAATGCTCAGTATTAGATTTTTCTGATCATTTCATGGGTGAAAATATAAATAAAAAGTCATTGAGTTTTACACTCTAATTATGTTGTTTGGTGTACATAAGTGACACCTCAATAAAGTAATTTAAAAATTCTATAATTTGATAAGGACAGCAGTGTTTTGACATGTCATGACCAACTGAGTTCATAAATCTATTTTTACAAAACTTCGTTTCTTGTAACGTATCCTAGAGGCCATTTTCCTGGGGGGAAAATGGTGTGAACTCATTAGAGCATTACGTGAAATTATTAATACTACATGTCAAATGTTTTGCAGAACAGTTAATTAAATTGGAACTTGACTCTGAAATGACCACTTTTGTAATGTAATTCTATTTATGACTATGTTTTTAGTAAGAACAATGAATACTGCAGTTATTTTGGAAATAAAAAAAATGTGCTCTGTTCTAAGTGAGTTGGAATTGTTGATGTTTTAAAACTATATTGACTTAAAAGTGCCTTTAAACATTCAACATTAATAGCTTAACATTTACTGTATGCCAGGCACTGTTTTAAATTCTTTACATGTATTATCTTAATCAACTTATCCTATGAGGAAGGTTTTACTATTTTCATTTTTTAGATAAGAGGATCCTGAGCCCTAGAGAGAAGTCAAATAGCTTGCCTAAGGTCACATAGCTACGGTAGTTGGACCAGTCTGACTCCTGAACCAATGCTCTTAATAGGGGACCCACAACCAGTTTGCAATAGATTGCTGAGCTATTAAGTCAGGAAGCCTAAGAAATGGAAGATTTGTGGGTACATAGGGGAAGAGCAAACACAAACTATTTCTTACTAATTCTTCTATGTCTCCTTTCCCCAATAAAATTCAGTAATTATCTGCAGGGTGAAGAAGCAGGAACTGAACTTCTGTTTCTTGCTTCCTCTTCTGCCTTCCTTTTTCCAATGCCAGCAGCTGTCATGAGTATACATTTGCCACTCCATTTGCAGTGATCATGTTTTTTATTAATTTCACTTCTCAGGCATGAGGTAGTATAGTTTAGTGTTTTAGAGCAGGGGCTTGATAGACTGGGTGTAAATTTCACTTCTGCTATTTATTGGCTCATTAATTTTGGCCTAGTTACTTCACTGAACCTCACTTTTCTTATCTGTAAAATAGGGATAATATAGTACACACCTCATATGGTTGCTGGGAGGATGAAATGTTTGAATATGTGTATATGTTTAAGACAGTATGTGGCACATAGTAAGTGCTAAATAAGTGTTTGCTACTCTCACTATTATTATTTGAAAATACTTTTAGGTTGAAACACCTCTGAAGTATACCAGTTCATGATCTCTCAGTATTTAGTGTGAATTTTTCATTACTGAATATGTAAAATGCCTGGGTAATACAGCTAATTCATATTGATAATTTGAATTCTACTTTAAGAAAGTACTTCTAGGTGACATAAAATGCCAGTAATGTTTATCTTAGCTTAGATTCTTGTTATTGGTGTTTCTTATCTTGCTATCATATAGGAAAGCAGTTCTCAAACTTAACTTTGTTGTGCATTAGAATTACATAGGGAGTGTTGAGTTCTGATTTATTAGATTTGGGGTGAGGCCCAGGAATCTGAATTGTTAATAAACCCAGGCCAAGGTAATTCTGACTCTGGTGGTCTGAGGTGGTAATTTTGAAATTGCTGATTTAGAGGCTGAATTAAAGCATAGCAGGAAAAAGATTATAAAAGGTAATAACTGTCAGATTTTTGTTAGTTTGCATGTAGGCAGGGATGATTTGTAAACTAAAAAGCATTTAATTTAAAGATAGTGATAGGGTCTCTTCTACCTAAATTATTTTGTTAACACCTGTTATATAACTTTTTTTTTATCCTCACTTGAGGACATTTTGCATTTATCTTCAGATAGAGCGGGAGGGAGAGAGGGAGGAAGAGAGGGAGAGAGAAACATCTATGTGAGAGAGACGCATTGACTGGTTGCCACCCACATGACCCCAACCGGGGCCGGGGACAAACTGCAACCGAGGTACGTGCCCTTAGCGGGAACCAGACTCGAGTTTCTCTGGTCCACCTGCCAACGCTCTAACTGCTGAGCCAAACCGACCAGGGCAGATAACTTGATTTTAGGGACTACTTTATAGATAAAGAAATGATACAGGAAGTACAGAAAGAAATAATACAGGAGTCGTTAGGTGAAGAAGAAATATTTGGATGGATTTCTTGGTTTTTGTGTCATTAAGTAGCAGCAGATATATTCATTTTAACCTATTTTTTGGTGTGCCTGTTATATGTGCAAAGCACGAAAAGTTCTATTAGATACTATTAGATAGTCCACCAAAGAGAGAGGGAAGTACAGTGTATGTTGTTGTTTTTTTAAATCCTAACTCAAGGATATGTTTTTATTGATTTTTAGAGAGGAGAAGAAGGGGAAGAGAGAGAGAAAGAGAAAGAGAAACATTGATGTGAGAGATAAACATTGATTGGTTGCTTCCTGTACATACCCTGGAGCCCTGACTGGAGATCAAACCCGCAACCTAGGTATGGTGAGCCACCCGGCTAGGGCTACAGTGTAAGTTTTGACCCACTGGACAGAAATAGAATGTGATAGGATTTATTTAATTGGCATACTAGGTAGAGGAGTTCATGTATATTGAGCATGAGCTGCAAGCCATGTCTTTTCTGTATTATTTAGTCTTTATAACAACTGTGTGAGGTTTTGATAGAATTAGTTCTGTTTTACAAATGAGAAAATTGAGGCAAAAAGAGGTTAAGAAACTTGCCCAAGTCACTAATAAGTGCTGAACAGCGATGAAAACCCAGAGTTTTCCTGACTTCAAAGTCAGGAAAGTTACTATTTTATGTATTAAGTTTATGTCTTTTGGATCATCTTTCCAGCTTATTAGGCAGGAGGATTTACAAGAAGGGCCTGATTGGCTTAGGGACTGTTTTTCCTACTCTGGGGGAAAAAAAAAAAAAAGATAAAGACTACTAAAAGTTTTCAAAGTAATAATATTTGTCTAATGATCTAGCCAACTGTATGCAGAGCACATTTCTCTTTACCCATTACCTTCCACTGGAAAAATCTTAAAAATCGCTCTCAGAAAAATTGGCATTTAGTTATAATGAATTTGTGCTTAACAATGCAGAAATATTTTTCCTTGGTATAAGACTTATGTTCAGCTAGTCTTCAGTTGGTTATTCAGATCGATTGTTCTATGATTTAGTTGTAATTCCAGTTTGGACCTGGGAGGAGGTGAGTGTAACTTCCACCTACTCTGCTGCCATCTTGGATCTCCTATGAACACAGAAATATTTTTAAAAATTATAGCCAAAGGGTAAAACTGATGAACCAGTTTGAAATATTGTTACCTTTCCTAAACTTACATTGTAGGTTTCTTCTAATACAGATTGTGTTGTATTTGTATGTTTTACTCAACAATTGGAAGTTTCCTGGTGACTAGAATGATCTCATCTTTAACACTTTCTTATTTACTGCTATCTGAGAGAGAGGTACTGCATTTAAGATTTTTACTACATAAAGAACTAATACAGTATTCTAAGACTGCTCTTTGTGAAGACAGTTTATTTTGATGGAATTTCCAGGTATATCTATTTAAATTATTTTTTCTTTAATACAGTTATTAATGATAGCTTTCTTTGGAATATTTTAGAAAAAAAAAATCTAACCTTCTCCATTATAGCTTGTAAAAATTTGTGATTTAGTCATGTGGCAGTCATACTCATTGCTTAATCATGGAAACTATTTGTCTCACTTTCTTCTTCCTTATTCCCTAGGGAATTTTAATGAAAATTTCAAGAAATGATAGCTAAAAAAAGAAGAAGAAAAAAAAGAAATGATAGCTCTTGCTTCACTAGAAGTTTCAAGTTTATAAACAACCTTTGTATTTGGTTGTTAATATGGGTTATAAGTCTTAAAAAGTGAAGATCAGATACAAAACAAAGATAGCTTTATATTTAGGGATGACAGTTAATTTGACTTTAACCACAATTAAAACTTAAAAACCATATTTATCTTAGATATTTTTAAGACAAAGTCTCAAAAGTGGTTAAGTTTACTGTAAAGTGACTTGATAAATCCAAATATTATGATAATTTTATTGATTCTGAGAATTTTCTCCCACATTTATTTAACACCTCTGAATTTAGGATGTATTTTAAAATCATTGTCTTCTTAGAGTCTATTAAATAGAGTAATTAGGAATTCAGTTCTGCTGCTGTAACTCCAAAATACTAGGGGCTTAATGAGAGAGAGATTTCTTTCTTTCTTGTGTATAAGTCCTAAAAGGCAATCCAGGGCTGGCCCCTCCTCTTATGTTACTCATTCTTTGTATCTTTTAATTAAATTTAATTTGTGTGTGTGTGTGAGACTCATTCTTGACATGTAATTTCTATCTGTGGTTCAGTATTAATAGTGTTTCAGCTCCCATTATCATGTCTGCATTCCAACCTCAAGGCTGGAACAGGGGAGACTGTACCCCTTGCTTTCAAGGCTAGTCCTGAAAGTTGCATTCATCTCTTCTACTCCCATTTGCAGAATTTAGTCAGTATGGTCATGTCTAGCTGCAAAGGAATTTAGAAAATGTAGTTTTGACTAGGTGTCATATGCTTAGGTAAAAAGTCTATTACTAAAGAATAGAGAGGAAGAATTGGCAGACAGCTAGCATTCTCTGCCACAGTGATCAAATATTACTTTCTGTCCAATGTTTATGATTAAAGTCTACATAAAAAAATGATCTCAGTAATGGTCAGGAGAAATAGAAGGTACAAGAAGTGAACCTGAAATAGACTTGTAGACATCTGGAAAACTCTTTGCTAACTTTTCTTCACTCTGAATTGCAAAGAAATTCTATAGAAGACCTTGTTTTTTCAGTAGAACATTATCCTACTTTTCAGAGGTGGACTGAGGAACCATGAGAAGACAACTATTTCTATTTTCTCTTGCCTTTATTGTTACGTAAGAGACATTCTTCTAGAATAGTCCTCTAGAATTAATTTAGTACTCAGTGTGTTTGATTATTTAGTTTAGGGATCAAGATCTTTGACCTTTAATGCTCTGTTAGTATGAATGCTTCTTTAGTGTATTATAGGGGAAAGAGAAGGCAAAGGATAAAAGGAGGTTTAAATAAAGAAAAATGTAATCAAGATGGTTTTGATGAGGAACATGAGAGTGTATATTTCCTGTAGGTTACTCCTATTGTGTATACAGATGTCAATATTTATTTATTTATTTATTTATTTATTTATTTATTTATTTATTTATTTTTTATCCTCGAGGACGTTTTTCCATTTTTTGTTCAGGTAGAGTGGGAGGGAGGGAGAGGAAGAGAGAGAGAAACATCGACGTGAAAGGGACACATCGAGTGGCTGCCCTCCTGCACGACCCAACCAGGGCCGGGGACAAACTGCAACCGAGGTACATGCCCTTAGCGGGAACCGAACCCGGGTCTCTCTGGACCGCAGGTCAACGCTCTAACCGCTGAGCCAAACCGGCCAGGGCTCAACGTTTATTTATAAATTATTATGATTCAGAGTTATGAAGGGTACTGTAGAAGTATATAGGCATGACATCCAACCCAGAGTTTGATGGTTCTATGACATTTTTATGTTTAATAAGGTGGCAGCTCTAGCCAATAAGAAATTGTAACCTCTTCAGGATTATAATTGAAATAGGACTTTATCTTAAAATATAAGTATACAGAGGGTAGTGTTTCTTTTTTTTTAATTAAATTAATTTATTTATAAATTCTCACCCAAGGATATTTTTCCAGTTATCTTCAGATAGAGTGGGGGGGGGGGAGAGGGGGAGAGGGGGAGAGAGAGAGAGAGAGAGAGAGAGAGAGAGAGAGAGAGAGAAACAGGAATGTGGGGCTGGGGATAGAACCAGCAACCTAGGTATGTGCCCTGACAGGGAATCGAACCCTCAACCTTTTGGTGTATGGGACAATGCTCCAACCAACTGAGCCACCCGGCCAGAGCAGAGGGTAGTGTTTCTTTTTTATTCTTCCAGAAAAACTGTTAAACTGACTCTAAGATGCCGTGTATTGCAATTTTGTAGATGTCAAAATGTGGGGGAAAAATGGCTGATAATGATTGTAAGGAACCTTGAATAAAAACATGTTCTGATTTTAGAGATGTTTAAAGGTGGAAATAAACATCTCAGAATTGATGAATTATATACATCTTGGGTGCATTTGTAATCAATAGCTTCTTAGAAAGAAGGACTACAGTAAGAGAAGCTAAAGTAATTATATCTGTTTTTAAGGCAGTAGTAGTATACTTAGAGTGATTTGACTTTTTTATTATGAAAATGTAGGTTTTGGCCTCTTTATGTTACAAATATTGAATTAGTAACCAGGCAGCCTGGTGCTAAAACAGCTGCTGAGCCCAGCCAGTGTGGCTCAGTTGGTTGAGCATTGTCCCAAGAGGTTGATGCACCAAGAGGTCTCGGCTTGATTGCCAGTCTGGGCACCTGCCCGGGTTGTGGGCTCCATCCCCAGTAGGGGGTGTGCAGGAGGCAACCGATTGATGTTTCTCTCTCATTGATGTTTTAATCTCTCCCTCTCCCTTTCTCTCTCTCTAAAAAAAAAAAAAAATCAATAAAAGCATATTTTAGTCTCACCAGTGTGGCTCAGTGGTTGAGTGTCGATCCATACACAAGGAGGTCGCCGGTTCGATTCCCGGTCAGGGCACATGCCAGGTTGTGGGCCCAATCCCCAGTGGGGGGCATGTAGGAGGTGGCCAATCGATGTTTCTATCTCTCGCTCCCTCCTCTTCCCCTCTCTCTAAAATCAATAAAAGAAAAAAATTAAAAAAAACAACAACACAAAAAACATTTTTAAAATAAAACAGCTACTGAGATAAGGGATTATCTTGATCTTTGTCTAGTTTCTCATGTTGCTCATCTCTTACAGTGGGGTGGTGGTGCTCTGCTGCTGGTTGGTTATAGTCTGAGTAACTGTAGCTCTGAGGTTGGATATATGGAGCATTCTTTAAAGCAGTGGCTTTTATATTTCATTCTAGTACACATACACATATACACACATGTGTGCACATAGAACTGAAGGAAAAGTTTCACAAAATAGTTCACACACTAAATGGGATTCATTTTATTGTTATTTTTTTTTATCCTCACCTGAGGACATTTTTCCATCTTTTGTTCAGATAGAGTGGGAGGGAGAGAGAGGAAGAGAGAAAGAGAGAGAAACATTGACGTGAAAGGGACACATCGAGTGGCTGCCTCCCGCACGACCCAACCAGGGGCTGGGGACAAACTGCAACCGAGGTACATGCCCTTAGCGGGAACCGAACCCGGGTCTCTCTGGACCGCAGGCCAACGCTCTAACCGCTGAGCCAAACCAGCCAGGGCAATGGGATTCATTTTGAAATAGAAACAGCCTCTTCTCTTTCATTATAATAAGAAATATGCTTCTTTTTACACCATTTTGAACTTTTTCAAAAACCAGTTAACTTGAAATAACTAGGCATCAGAAACTTGACTCTTATTTATTATTGTGACTTTGAGCAAGTCACTATTTCTCTTTAGTTTTTTTTCAGTCAGAGCAATTGGGCTGCTAGTTCTGTTCTTGCTGTGAATGAGTGAACCTGTTGCGAGGTGAAGAAAAAAATACATATGCGTACAAATAAATAAAACATATCTTTAATATTTTTGTAGGTCATCATCGGATTTGAAATATTTAAAGTGGATAGAAAACTGTTTCAGCAATGCAGACAATTAAGTGTGTTGTTGTGGGCGATGGTGCCGTTGGTAAAACATGTCTCCTGATATCCTACACAACAAACAAATTTCCATCTGAGTATGTACCAACTGTAAGTATAAAAGCTTTCATCTGTTAGTGAAAGATACTATAATTTGATATCCTTTTGAAAACTCTCTGTGTACTGAAATATTTCTGTTGTCTGCCTTTGTTTCCTGTTTTTAAAGATCTTGACTTCTCATGGGTAAATTATATACACTTTAAAATTAAACAGCTGAAAAATCAGTGGAAAGTCAGAAGGGGTGACACAAGGGTTTGCAAGAAGTGCTTGGAGGCAAAACTCCAATAGACAAGATTCTAAAGAGTGGTGGTCTCAGTTTGGAGAAGTATGCCCTACATCTTGGAATGAGGTGACTTCTTTTTTTGATATCTTGGCCAATGATTAATCAGTGCTTGGAGGTCTTCTGGGATGCTTTTTGGGGTCTTATAACTTCAGAGAAAGTAGTATGTATATCTATACTTATTCTCCTGAGGGAGAAGAGAATCTTACGGAGCTGTTGCCTTAGCAGTAATGGAGCTCCAAACTGATTTTTAGGGGCGGAGAAGACCTGCTTTTGTTGTGAGAACACCAACAGAAGCCTTTGAGGGTCCTCTCCCATAAGTCTTTTTATAAGCTCCTTGGAAGAATAGAGGGAAAGTAGGAATAACAAAGATAATGAAGAGAGAGAGAGAGAGAGAGAGAGTGAGTTATTTAGAGTAACACTCACTTGTGAAAGAATGTGTTTGGGTATCCAATTTTGTCCCGGGTTGTTGGACCAACTCAGTGATATAATTCTGTTAAACATAGATATTCATTCACTGGTGAGAGGACAGTAGGGTTGGCCTGGCTGGCAACATCCACCTGTTAAATGAGCTATTTTAGGGGTTATGAAGCACCTATGTAGATTAATATGGGATTAATATTGTTTGTAAGTAAAGGGGAAGAAAATACATGAGTACTTTAGGTTAATCTTCAGAGACATGACCATTGTGAAGAGGATGAATTGTTAAAGGCTTGGTAATTATGTTAATTGAAATTGACAGTCTATAATATCTCAAATGCAGGTAAAGTGAATGAGGTAGGGGAAGAATTTGAATGTATAATTAAATACAAAATCATATTTTTGTGTTGGCCCATTTGGGGACATTGTAAGTGAAAGAAATTCTGAGGTTGAAAGGGACTTTTAGGGGACTTTTAAAGATACATGGATCTTGTTTCAGAGTGAGGGCAACTATCATAATTTTTGTCTTTCAGTCTCCATTAACATTATTGTCTTGTAAACATTTCTGACTCTGTTTTATGACGTTGGTAGGTGTTCTGTGTAAGGTGGGCTTGTGGGTGCTTTATATGTATGTTTGTATGTGGATCTCTGAAAAAGGATTAGGTATGACTTAAGAAAATAACCTGTATGGTTTGAGAGCTTAACCACATTAGTTACATTTCCTTGTTCTTGTTATCAAAAACTGACTTTCTTTTAGCTACCACCTCTCCCATGCATGCCCTTGCTTCCACACTTGTTTATGTTTAAACAAGCTCCTAACCTATTAAAATGTGAATCAGAAAATTAATGTTCAAAGGTTAAACAGGGCTGATCTTAAAATGCAGTATCTTTCTAGTTGGAAAGCATTGCTTTTTTTTTTTTTAAATCCTCACCCAAGGACATTTTTGCATTTATCTTCAGATAGAGCGGGAAGGAGAGAGGGGGGAAGAGAGAGAGAGAAACATCGATGTGAGAGAGACACATCGAATGGTTGCCACCCACACGACCCCAACCAGGGCCGGGGACAAACTGCAACCGAGGTATGTGCCCCTAGCGGGAACCGAACCCGGGACTCTCTGGTCCGCAGGCCGACACTCTAACTGCTGAGCCAAACTGGCCAGGGCTAACATAAGTTTTATTTATTAAATCCCAACAAATAATCTGCCAGCCTTTTCTTGGACACTTTCATTGAGTACCTTGAGGGAACCTTTATTTCTCTCTAATGGGCCTGTTGGCAACAAGGCTCTTCTTTTTTTGGTGTTAATCCTCACTTGAGGATATTTTTCCATTGGTCCTTTAGGTAGAGTGGAAGGGAGGGAGAGAGAGACAAATTGATGTGAGGGACACACATCAGTTGGTTGCCTCCTGCACAATTCCAACTGGGACAGGGGATCAAACCTGCAACCTTTGACCAGAATTGGGCCCGAGGACCCACTGAGCCAAACCAGCCAGAGCAACAAGGCTCTTTTTATCTTGAACCTTGAAGGGAAAAAGATTATCATGGATCTAGGAGATTTTAATTCTAGATTAAAAGAAAATGCTCTATGAAGAAATAATTTCTCAGAAATCAGATTGACCATTGAGGAAAACTTTACTGTCTCAAAAATTTCAAACTTGAACAGGGTCATTTTGTATAGTTAAGGACTCTGCTCCTGTGGCTTTTTATCCAGGCTGCTGGGGTAGAGCAGACATTTCAGAATATATCCCCTGTCACTTTTTCTAATAACCGTTGGTCATATATAAGGTTGGTTATATAAGGAAATGGGCTAAGAGAGGAATAAGTCTTAGGAAGGAAATATTGCCTTAAGAGTTGTCCTGTCTTATTTTGACCATTGCCTTGCACACTAACAGTGTGTTTTTGTGTTTTTAGGTTTTTGACAACTATGCAGTCACAGTTATGATTGGTGGAGAGCCATATACTCTTGGACTTTTTGATACTGCAGGTGAAAACTTGATATCTTTTATAATGTTTTGGTTTGTAACTATGACAATTGTCGGTTATTTCTCTTTTTTTGGACATTTTTGGGAAACTAGCATATTAGCAAGCCACTTGCCTTTTTTTTTTTAAAAAATAGCAGGATTATTTTTGGTTGACCAAGAGGCAATCATTCAATCCCAGACCTGGAATGACAGATAGGAGTTTGGAGTATCCTGGGTGGATGGTGTGGAAAGAGATCAAGTAGGGTGAGAGCAGAGTACATAAACAAGCTGTATTATCACTCCCTGAAATTTGGACTTGTTTAGTATGTGTGTCTGTGTAATATATGTACAGGTAGTTTCTTACAATATACCGATAGCTTGTCATTTTATATTGCATTTGAAAATATTTTGAGGGTGATCCAGTATCTAGCTTTATAGTGTTGACATTTGTGGTCAACTTTTCAAATTGAACAAATCTTTTTCTTTCTTAAGTATACCCAATTCTTCAGTGTTATTTCTTCCTTATTTTAACACTGGCTGCACATCTTAATTTCTGACATGTCTCAATTTTCAGTTCAGCTAGCTAAAAGAAAATTTCAGACTGTTATCCTTTTAGTTTGTAGGAATTCTAAATTTTTTACTTTTTATGAGTTACCCTCTCACTCACTGTCTGCTAATTGACATAATGTTTTTATAGAGTGTATTATACTGCCCACTTTGAAGAACTGTGTAGAGTCAACTGGGAGGGTGAAATAGAGAGTGAGTAGTAAGTAGTTAAGCAGTTAAGTTTAGAGACCAGTGGCTTTCTAATGGTGTTTTAGGCCTTTAATATTTTTATGAATAAAAATTATAATAGTAATGGTATATTAGAGGAAACTTGGAAAATAGAGAAAATAAAATAATGACCTATATCTCATGATAGGTGGATTTTGTTTTATGTGTGCCCTTGGAAGAAATCTATATATATGAAGAAAAAAGACAATTTAAAATTAATTTAAAATTTTATTTTCAAATTTCAAAGCTTTTTTTTATGTCTTTAAATTTTAATCAGCACTTTATTTTTTAGCTTTATTGAAGTATATAATACAACAATTCACTCATTTTAAGTGTTCAGTTTGATAATTTTGGTGGCTATACATATAGTTGTGTAACCTCTACCATAATCAACATATATCACCTTAAAATTTTCTTTGTGTCCCTTTCCTTGACAACCACAGATCTGCTTTCTGTCACTATAGTTTTGCTTTCTTAGAATTTCATATGAATGGACTCATACAATATGTAGTCTTTTGGGTTTGATTTCTTTCACTTAGCATAATGTTTTTGAACTTTATCTGTGCTGTGTGTGTCAGTGGCTTGTTTTCATTTGTCAGTAGCATTTCATTATATGAATATAGCAAAATTTATCCATTTATGAATTGATTGATATTTGGGTTCCACTTAAAAAATTTTTTAAATTGATTTTTAGAGACAGAGGAAGGGGGAGAGAGAAATCGATGTGAGAGTGTAACATTAATTGGCTGCCTCCTGCACACCCCCTACCAGGGGATCCAGCCCGAGACCCCAGCACATGCCCTGACCAGGAATTGAACCGGCAACCTTTTGGTGTACAGGACGATGCCCAACCAACTGAGCCACACTGGCCAGGGCTGGGTTCCACTCCCCCCCCCCCCTTTATTGATTTTATTTATTTTTTATTTTATTTGTTTTTTTAAATATTTTTTCCCTTTATTGATTTTAGAGAGAGAGGAAGTGAGAGGGAGAGAGAGAGAAACATCGATGAGAGAGAACATCAACTGGCCGCTTCCTGCATGCTCCCTACTAGGGATCTGGCCCACAACCTGGGCATGTGTCCTGACTGGGAATCAAACTGGTGACCTCTTGGTGCATGGGTCAGTGCTCAACCATTGAGCCACACCTGCTGGGCTAGGTTCCACTTTTAAGCTATTATGAATAATGGTGCTATGAACATTGTATGCAAGTCTTTGTATGGACATATTTTATTTCTCTGCAGTAAATAGCTGGGAATGGTGGGTAAGCCTTTAAATTTAGTTGCACAACTTATTAAATTTTTTATTAAAATCATCAATTTTAACATCATTCTCAAGGTAGACAAGGTTCTTTGATTAATATTGATTTATTTAACTTAGATTGACAAGACTTTAATCCCAATCAGCCTCATTTTACAACTGTTAAATGTCTTCCCATTTAATGTATTCAGTTTTCTATTAAGCAATTCAGAGTGCTTGACCTGGCAAGTGAAACATTCCCAAGTTTTTGCATACATATATTTAATAAACCTGGTAACTTGTGAATTCTTGTATTAATTTATCTTAAACAGTTTTATTTACACCTTTCATAAAATTCTTAACATTTGGAACAAAGAAATCCCAAGTTTAAGATTAGTTACTCAATTATACATTTTAAATTGGAATCAGAATCATGTTCTTTAATATGGCATGCTATTTTAAATATTATAGACATGAGTGTTAAATAAGGATAGATTATTCCTAAATGTAACTGAATATTAACAGTAATAGTATTTGATTTATTTTCTTTCTTTCTTTTTTTTTTTTTTTTAATCCTCACCCGAGGACATTTTTCCATTTTTTGTTCAGATAGAGTGGGAGGGAGAGAGAGGAAGAGAGAGAGAGAGAGAAAAACATCGACGTGAAAGGGATACATCGAGTGGTTGCCTCCTGCACGACTGACCAGGGCCGGGGATAAACTGCAACTGAGGTACATGCCCTTAGCGGGAACTGAACCCGGGTTCCTGTGGACCGCAGGCCGACGCTCTAACCGCTGAGCCAAACCAGCCAGGGCTGATTTATTTTATTTCTATGTTAGATTCTGAATCTTTCTGGGAGTTAAAAGACATTCATTAAGAAATAATTTTACCATCCCAGGCAAGCTTAGGGGTTTCCATCTCATGTGGTTGAGGTCACTATAAGCCACAGATATTTTTTCACAGGCTCTGGAGACCTGGGGCTGAGAATCCAGGGTGAGTCTCCTATCTTTGACACACTTGGGGAGACTCCATTTCCTTCCCCAAAGGCCTTAATCTCAGAGTACATTTCCTTGTTAAAGTCATGTTATTAACTCAGTTTAATTCTGATGAAGCTTTCATCCTCACTAAGATGGCGTCTGACTTCCTTTAACCGTTTGGTTGCATTTAATCTATTGATGGTGTCATTTTGTACTGAATTCTTTTTATAGCCTTCCTATCTCACCTCTGGCTGCAACTCTTATGATTATAGTTAAATAATATCATTTAAGAGCAGAGATAGGCCTCTCCCTCTGTGTTATAGCATTATTTCTGCTTCTTTGGTCACAACAGTAAATTCTTGCTAGTGAGTTCCTCACAGTTATTGTGTTCTTTTTTCTCCCTGCATATGTTTTACTACTGTGTATGTAGTTTTATGTTTAACCTTTTTTACTTAACATGTTTATCATAGGCTCTTTCCCATGTTGTAGAATCATCAGCCCCCCCACCAATTTCATTTTATATCAAAATTTAAATGTTATTCTTTATTACAGAGATGCAGGTTTTGCTTGTTATAGGAAAAAACAAATCAAAATATAACATAGATAAGCAAAAGGAAAAAACAAAAAGCATTTATATCCAGGATGATCACTTCCTAGTGTCCTCTACAGAGCTATTCTTATACATTCATTGTATTTATACATAGGAGAAAAAGGATATTATTTTCCCTTTCTGAACTTGCCTTTTTTTCTTAAAAATATGGTGACTTCTCTCAATATTGTATTTGTATGTTATAGTCTTTATTTTTCTTTTTTTTTTTTATCCTTACCTGAGGACATTTTTTCCATTTTTTGTTCAGATAGAGTGGGAGGGAGGGAGGGAGGGAGAGAGAGAGACAGAGAGACAGAGAGAGAGACAGAGAGACAGACATCGACGTGAAAGGGACACATGGAATGGCTGCCTCCTGCACGACCCAACCAGGGCTGGGGACAAACTGCAACCGAGGTATGTGCTCTTAGCGGGAACCGAACCCGGGTCTCTCAGGACCGCAGGCCGGCGCTCTAACCGCTGAGCCAAACCGGCCAGAGCTGTATGTCATAGTCTTTATGGTTACATGGTAGTCTGTTATGTGGCAGATCACACCACAATTTAACTTCTTTTGTTAACATTTAGGCTCCATTTGCAGTGTTTTTTTTTTTATTTTTTATTATGGCCTTTCCCTATAAAAACATTTTTGTGTTTTGACACACATTCTTTTTGTCCTTTATATCCTGATTTAATTTCTGCATCACAGTGACTTGTCCTGAATATCATTCATATACTAAGGAAGAAAATAACATTAGCATATTTAATCTGGATAATGAGTTTTTGTTGATGCCTCTAATGAAGTCCTACTGCAGGAGTCTTCTTTGCCTTCATCAGTTCCACATTTTCATTTCTTTTTCTGGTATAATTAGAGGTTTGGTTCCCCAAAAGATCAATATTTAGCCCTGGCTGGTTTGGCTCAGTGGTTAGAGCGTCAGCCCGTGGACCGGAGAGTCCCAAGTTCGGTTCCTGCTAAGGGCACGTACCTCGGTTTCAGTTTGTCCCCAGCCCCGGTTGAGGTCGTGTGGGTGGCAACCATTTGATGTGTCTCTCTCACGTTGATGTTTCTCTCTCTCTCTCTCTCCCTCTCTCCCTCCCGCTCTATCTGAAGATAAATGCAAAAAATTCCTGGGGTGAGGATTAAAAAAAAAAAATCAATATTTACTTATTTTCAATCTTATACACATAAAATAGTTTTAGAATTGCTATACCATACTGAAAAATAAGAGTTCAAGATTTGTTTGCAATTCTTTTTTCTTTAGTCTAATAGCATACAGAGTTCTTTTTTCCAATGTTACTTGGACTTACCCCCCACTCCCTACCAACTCTCCCAAACCAGTGTGGCTATGCTTGTAATTTAGACTATGGTTGGTTCATTTGTTTATATTTACATTAACTTTTAGGTTGTTTTACCCATCCTCATTACTTTTATTTACGTATACTCTTATTTTCCTAGGTTCAATTTTTGGAAGATATCTTCACTTCGAATTTTTTGTTGTTGTTATGTGCCCCTAGTGGGAACTGAACCTGGGACTCTGGTCCGCAGGCCAAAGCTCCAACTGCTGAGCCAAACTGGCCAGGGCTACACTTCGAATTTTATTTTATTTTATTTTATTTTTTGGTATGTGCCCCTAGCGGGAACCGAACCTGGGACTCTCTGGTCCGCAGGCCAAGCTCCAACTGCTGAGCCAAACCAGCCAGGGCAGCACTTCGAATTTTAATCATTGTAATCACAATCACTCAGTCATTTCAGCTGTTACCATGGTAACAGAAAAGAGAATGCGCAGACTTATAGGCTAGATAGACCAGTTAGCAAGATAGTTGGCAAGTTACTGAATTGTATAGAGCTTGATTACTTTAAAATGTAAAATGTTTAAAATACTTTTCTCTTAGAGATGTTGTGAAGATTGAATAATTTTTAAAAGTGTATGCATATGTAAAAGCTCAGGAACTATGTATTTATGATTCATTCACTTTACATTAAAAAACAAAACAAGCCATGGCCGTTTTGGCTCAGTGGTTAGAGTGTCGGCCCGCGGACCAGAGAGACCTAGGTTCGGTTCCCGCTAAGGCCATGTACCTGGGTTGCAGTTTGTCCCTGGCCCCGGTTGGGGTTGTGTGGGTGGCAGCCAGTTGATGTGTCTCTCTCACATGAATGTTTCTCTCTCTCTCTTCCTCCCTCTCTCCCTCCTACTCTATCTGAAGATAAATACAAAAATGTCCTCGGGTGAGGATAAAAAAACAAAGAAACCCCAGTACAGTGACTGGGATTTGTTTGGTACACAGATAATATAATTCTCTCCCTTAGCAGATGAATAATGTTCAGAACAAATCATAGTGGTGCAATTTCACCTGGTTTAGCTGATTCTGTTTTTTGTTTGTTTTGTTTTTTATTTTTTTAAATCCTCACCCGTGCATTTTTTTCCATTTATCTTCAGATAGGGTGGGAGGGAGGGAGGAAGAGAGAGAGAGAGAGAGAGAGTGAGTCACCGATGTGAGGGAGATAATTTCAATGGTCTGCCTCCTGCATGACCCCGACCAGGGGCTGGAGACCGAACCGCAACTGAGGTACGTGCCCTTTACTGTAGAACCCGAGACTCTTTGGTCTGAGGGCCAAAACTCTAACTGCTGAGCCAAATCGGCCAGGGCTGTTTTGTTTTTGTTTTTGTTTTTTATCCTCACCCAAGGACATTTTTGCATTTTATCTACAGATAGAGCAGGAGGGAGAGAGGGGGGAGAGAGAGAGAGAGAGAAACAACAACGTGAGAGAGACACATCGACTGGCTGCCACCCACACGACCCTAACCAGGGCTGGGGACAGACTGCAACCGAGGTACGTGCCCTTAGCAGGAACTGGACCCAGGACACACTGGTCTGCGTGCCGACGCTCTAACCACTGAGCAAAACCGGCCAGGGCGCTGTTTCGTTTTTTTAAAAAGAAACTCCTTCCGTTCACTGAGGTGTTTTCTAGTGTCTGGCCATTTCTGCAACTGTTGTTCAGTTACCTTAGTGGGAATGGCAGTGCTCTTCATAGAGATATTTATAGCCTTGGTCTCCAGTTGAGTGATACTATAGAATCTTCCAGAACTATTAGTTGAGTTCGGCTGATTTTGTTTTCTTTAGGACCATTTTTTCCTTTTTAATCCATTTCATGTTTGTAATTATACATTATAATTTAAGACGTGAAAGTTATATATTGAAGTGCATACCTTTGAATTCCTTTTACTCTAACCCTAGCGTATTGTTATAGTAAGTAGTAAATATTAGAGGTGCTGATGATGATTTTACTGTTTTGTAACCCCCTTCATTTTGACTTAAATAAGTAATACATTAAAGTAGGCAATAAAGCTGTCTTTATTGGCAATAACAGTAACATCTTTTTTTTTTTTTTTAAACAGAATAAGCTTTATTTGAAAATAAGTCCCCTTGTGGACCCTGATACAATAGATTATGAATATAAACTGGACATTTTCACGTCATTGTTTCCTTTTAGTTTTCTCCATGTTTCAAATACACATGTATCATTCTTTGAATTTATATTCATAGTAATTTTTCTTTTCTAACTTTTCTAAATAAACTTTTCTTTAGATAATTCTTATATTTTGATTCATCTGGCCATAAGTGATTTCCTGAACTTTTATTATGGCAATGGAAAGAGATAGATAGTCAACCAACATGGTATTTCTGTTTGTTTTCTTCCATACCACTTTTTACTTATAAGAGCAAAGTTGAGGAAATAATTAGTCTTATAAGATTTGATGTTCTTTTCACAACAGCTTATTTTCACTACAATAAAATGAAATGAACTTTCAGGAGAATGTGAAAGAGGTCACCAGATATGTGTTCTACATGATCTACTGACCTTCCTTTGTTACAGGCCATTCTGCACACAACATACATGCCTTTGATTATATTCTTTCAGCAGGCCTGCCAGCCTGAGAATTGTGTGTGTGTTGTCTCCCATGATTGGAAATGTAATGGTTTCTGTAAAATGCTAATTTGCACAGATTAATACATTGTAAAGCAGCATTTAAGCCAGAACAACTATACCTAAATGTATTTTGGTACTAAGTAGTGCTAAGAAAACCTAGTTCCCTCAGCCCTCTTACAGCTTTTTCCTCTCTCCCTTGAATAAATCCATCATATTTTATTTTATTATTATTTTTTTTATCCTCACCCCAGGACAGTTTTCCATTTTTTGTTCAGATAGAGTGGGAGGGAGAGAGAGGGAGAGAGAGAGAGAGAGAGAGAGAGAGAGAGAGAGAGAGAGAGAGAGAGAGAGAGAGAGAAACATCGATGTGAAAGGGACACATCGAGTGGCTGCCACCCGCACGACCAACCAGGGCCGGGGACAAACTGCAACCGAGGTACGTGCCCTTAGTGGGAACCAAACCCAGGTCTCTCTGGACTGCAGGCTGGTGCTGTAACCGCTGAGCCAAACCGGCCAGGGCATATCCATCATATTTTAAATGTTCATTTATTACCTACATGTAGATGCCTTCTAAATTACTAAAGTTTATTTCCAGATAGCTAAAGCTGCTTTAATTTAGAATTTCTACAGTCAACTCAAATGTGATTTCCTCCACATGTAATTCCCTTCCCATTAGTTCCTATCAACCATATCTTCATTTTCCTGGTCACCCCGGTGGGAGAATTCTCACAGATATTTACTTCTTCAATTTCTATGCATTCATATACAATTTGTCATTAAGCCTGGCCACTTCTAATTTCAGAATGCCTTTCATGTTATCATTGCCACCACACTCCTTGTTTTTGTAGCTACTCTAAATTCTTGTCTTCTCTTTTGGTGGTGGCTCAAAAAAAAAAATTATTGGCATACAAAATATTAAATGTCTCCCCCCCAAAATGTTTTTTATTAAGTGTATAGTTCATTGGCATTAAATACTTATTTTTAATACATACGATTGCTGTAGCTTAGTTTTGAAATTGAAGTATTAAATCCTTACCCTGCGATGACTCCCCTCTCCTCACAGTTTTGGAAATGTGTATGGCTATTTAAAAAGTCATTTTATCTGAAAATAATATCAAGCCTACAGAACAGTTGCAAGAATAGTACCAGGAGCCTCCCATATACCTTTTAACCAAATTCATCGATTGTTAACATTTTGCCCTATTTGCTTTATTATTCTATTTAAACATATATGCACATTAATTTTCTCTGAACTATTTGAGATTCAGATTCAAACATCATAGCTATTTAGCTTTGAATAAGTATGAATTTCCTGAGAACATTCTTATGTAACTAGAGTTAGGAAATTTAACATTGATACATTATTTTAACATCTATATTCCAGTTTTGTCAATTGATCCAAGTCCAGTTTTTTCTGCTTTTAGTACAGGACTATGTATTGCATTAGTTGTCATGTCTCTCTCTCTTCTTTTTGTTTGTTAATCCTCTTTAGATAGAGTGGAAGGGAGGGAGGGAGAGAGAGACACATCGATTGGTTGCTTCCTGCATGACCCTGACTTGGCTTGGGATCGAACCTGCAACTCAGATACATGCCCTTGACTGGGAAATCTAACCCGAGACCCTTTGGTCTGTGGGCCAAAGCTCTGACCACTGAGCAAAATCAGCCAGAGCTTTTGTCTCTTTCGTCTCTTTTAATTGGATCAGTTCTTCAGCCTTTCTTTGTCTTTCATGATTTTTTTAATGACATTTTTTTTATATAACACAGGCCCATCCTCTCTTCCTCCTCCCTTTATAAAATGTTCCTCATTTTGCCCGGCTGGTATGGCTCAGTGGTTGAGTGTTAACCCATGCACCAAGAGGTCGCTGGCTCGCTTCCTGGTCAGGACACATGCCTGGGTTGTGGGCCAGATCCCCAGTGGGAGAGAGAGAGAAACATCGATGTGAAAGGGACACATTGAGTGGCTGCCACCCGCACGACCATCCAGGGCCGGGGACAAACTGCAACCGAAGTACATGACCTTAGCGGGAACCGAACCCGGGTCTCTCTGGACCACAGGCCGACGCTCTAACCGCTGAGCCAAACCGGCCAGGGCTCATCGATGTTTCTGTCTCTGTCCCTCTCACTTTCTCTCTCTAAAATCAATAAAGGAAAAAAAATTAAAAAAAAAAAAAGTTCCTCAGTTTGAATTTGGTCTGTGTTTCCTCATGATTAGATTCAGGTTATGCTATTTGTTTGGAATACTACATTAGTAATGTGACTTTTTATGATATAAATCTGGAAGCACGTAATAATTTATCTGCCACTCATTTTGATCATTCAGTTAAGATAATGTCTAATTGCCTCACAATGTAGTTACATCTTTCCCCTGTGGTTTATAAAATAATGTTTTAGACTGTACAGATATTCTCCTTTTCACTAGGATTTCTCCCCATTGATTTACCATCCATTGAGTCTTGCCAAATCATTTTTTCCTAGGCATTCTCAGTTTCTGATACTGGTCTTATATGCACATGTTAACTAAACATGTGAACCTGCTTTGGTAGTCATGAATGGGCAATGGATTTTGTAAGCTGGTTTTCACTGAGATTTTTGTTTCCTTAGATGGTTTCTTTCTTTTTCTCTTTTTTAAAAAAGATGTTTTATTAATTTTTAGAGAGAGGGAGGGAGGGAGGGAGGGAGAGAGAAACATTGATGTGAGAGCAGAACATCAGTTGGCTGCCTTCTGCACACTCCCTACCAGGGATCAGGTCCACAACCTGGGCATGTGTCCTGACCGGAAACTGAACCAGCAACCTTTTGGTTGGTGCACGGGACGATGCCCAACCAACTGAGCCACACTGGCCAGGGCTCCTTAAATGGTTTCAATATGATCATTTCTTTCTTTTTTTTTAATCCTCACCTCGAGGACACTTTTGCATTTATCTTCAGATAGGGAGGAAGAGAGAGGGGGGAACATCGATGTGAGAGAGACACATTGAGTGGTTGTCACCCACATGACCGCAACCGGTGCTGGGGACAAACTGCAACCGAGGTATGTGCCTTTAGCGGGAACCGAACCCGGGCCTCTCTGTCCGAGGGCCGACACACTAACCGCTGAGCCAAACCGGCCAGAGCTCAGTGTGATCATTTCTTAACCAGATCTGAGTAGGATTAATATTTAACCATTTCTGTAGCAACAGTTTACTGTGTGTATTACATTATTGTTGGGTTGCTAATGGACATAAAGATTGAAAACTGTAAACTGGTAATGAAGCAAATAATATTCATCGCAATTCTAATGGCTTGAAATATTAAATAGAATTAGCCCAGTGAGAATGTTCTCAAATACTATATTGTAAAGTCATACATTTTATTAGATAAGTTGCTTTCTTGTTAATAATCACTGTGCTGTTAGCTGCATACTTAATTTGCTGACTGGCTTGTGATTTTAATACTATGAGGACATCAAAATTGAGTTGATGATTTCTCCAATTTTTTTCCTCCCTAGGGCAAGAGGATTATGACAGATTACGACCGCTGAGTTATCCACAAACAGATGTATTTCTAGTCTGTTTTTCAGTGGTCTCTCCATCCTCATTTGAAAATGTGAAAGAAAAGGTGAGTTGGTCAGGTATTCTTGTCCTGCAAAATGTTGTTACAGACCTTCTATTGACTTGTAAATAGTTTTAGAAGCTTGTGGGTTAACGAAGGTGTATTTTTAAAATATCTTTTCTCTAGTGGGTGCCTGAGATAACTCACCACTGTCCAAAGACTCCTTTCTTGCTTGTTGGGACCCAAATTGATCTCAGAGATGACCCCTCTACTATTGAGAAACTTGCCAAGAACAAACAGAAACCTATCACTCCAGAAACTGCTGAAAAGCTGGCCCGTGACCTGAAGGCTGTCAAGTATGTGGAGTGTTCTGCACTTACACAGGTGAGAACTGTGCGGAACCCTATTTTTATTTACAGCCCAATAGTTTCTTAGAGCATTAGGATTCAGGGGTTGTTTCTAACAGTGGTCTGCAGTGCTCAGGAAAGCTGCCCAGGAAGACTATGATCAGATTTTATTCTTTTACTGGAAGTCTATATTTATGGACAAGTTATTAGTCCCTAAGTAAAGCTCTTATGCTGGTGAGCTTCCATGTTGTACTGAATCATTTGTAGTGGTCAGGGATTGTGTTTAAAAAAATTACTGGAAAGGTCCAGATGAACACAAATTTACAATAATACCCCTCCTGTGCTCCCCATCCCCCCCGACTTAAATTTTCATCTAAACAGAACTGATCTTTTCTTGTCAATTCTGACAGTTGATGCTATACTATTTTTGGGATAGGGAATTAGTGTCATAATAGAGACTTTTATGTCAGAGAAAGTTACCATGGCTATTTCTCAAACATGCTTATATAGTGTCTCTATTCTTCAGTTTTGGGAGGCACTTCTTCCTCATGTGGCCTTCTTTCCTCTGTCTCTGAATGATTTAATTGGAATTCTCCTCATAGCTTGATGGAAAATGTCAGAATCTGAGGACAGGGAACAGTTAGAATATTTAGACTGAGAGTTGTAACTGACCTGTGTGTTTTCATCTTCTTGACCTTCATGGTTATTGCCGACCAATTCTCCCTTTTGATTCTCCATCTAGGGGCAAAGAGAAGAATTATGGAAATAATTCACACAGAACTGTTTTATTTGACTAGTTAATGGTGCTTTGACTTTTGAACAATGAGCAAACATGCCTAAGTAGATTAGGACAGGGTTGAAGGGAAGAAGTTTTTTTTGTTACATTATTCTTTCTATCTATCTATCTATCTATCTATCTATCTATCTATCTCCCCTCCCTCCCCCCGGGATATTTTTCCATTTAATTTTAGATAGAGTGGGAGGGAGCGAGAGAGAGAGAGAGAGAGAGAGAGAGAGAGAGAGAGAGAGAGAGAGAAACATTGATGTGAGAGAGACACATTGATTGGTTGCCTCCTGCACAACCCAATTGGGGCTGGGCTTCAAACTTGCAACCCAGGTATGTGCCCTTGACTGGGAATCAAACCTGTGACCCTTCGGTCCGAGGGCCGTTGCTCTAACTGCTGAGCCAGACTGGCCAGGGCAGTTGTATTAATCTTCATTGTATGTGTACTGAGGTAAATGGCATATATAGTTGTATATTAGGTATTTAATATGTGGGGTCTAGACATAATTTAATAATCTTCAGTTTAGCGCTAGGCTGGCTATTTAAAGATAAAATTTTCATGCTTATCTGGATATTCCACAGGATAATTTCAAGGTCTAATATTCTCCCAAACCCAGTTTTCCTTGGCAATTTACTTCTATTGTAAAAGCAGGTATTTAAAACTAAAGAAGATTTTATGTCTTCTCACACACAGCACTTACTGAGATTTTAAAGAAATGCCTGATGCTTCTGTGTTTTGATACCATCCTCAGAAAAGTGTTTGTGTGTTTGTTGGGGGAGGATATGTGTGGAACATGCGTGTCAGATTATAACTAACTATATGCATCTTTTGTATGCCCTTTTTCTCTAAATATGGGTTGCTTTGGGGGAAATGGAGGCAAGTGGGCCATGTGGACCCAATTTTAGGTCATTGGTGAAGCTTATTTTAGAGAATTGGATGCTTCCATATATATATATTTTTTATAGTATGAACAGGTTTGTCGGGCCGGTATGGCTCAGTGGATTGAGTGTCGTCCCATGGACTGAGAGGTCCGGTTAGATTCCCAGTCAGGGCACATACCCGGGTTGCGGGCTCGATCCCCAGTAGGGGTCATGCAGGAGGTGGCCAATCAATGTTTCTCTCTCACGTTGATGTTTCTATCTCTCTCTCCCTTCCTTTCTCTCTAAAAAATCAATAAAACATTTAAAAAATATAGTATGAACTAGTTTATAGAGTAAGTTACTTTTCAGAGAATAAGAATTTGAAAAGGTCTTAGCAACTATATTTTTCTTACCAGATTTTGAACTTGGAGAAGTCAAAAGAGGGGAAGATAGAAAATAGGGTCTGTGGTTATGTTTGGGAGCTAGAACTTTTAGGACTCCAAATTCTGTTTGTTGATTCCTCTAAAAATGAACTCTATGTAATCAGATAGTGTGGGTCAAAGCAAAGATTAGTTTTGTTTTGTAGGGGATCAGTTGATCTTTGTCAGTAAGCAAGAAAGGATTTGCTTTAGGATGCCCTAGTTTCTAATAACTGTCCTCTACTTTTTTCCTTATAAAATATATTTCTCTTTCCATTCTTTCTTCTTCCTTTTATATTTGACTACCAGAATTTGCTTAGCCTAGATGTGTAGAAAGAATTTCAGAGGAACTTTAATTTTTGTTTAGCATTTCTATTTTCTAAAAGATAGGGAAAGAAGAAAACTTTTTAACCTTTTTGCTTCTTTTTAAGAACTTACTGTTTTTCTGATTTATTTTGTACCTAATAGAATGTGTAGGTGCCAGTCCTCTGGGGTGCCATGGTGGGGCCATGGTAGGGATAGGGTGGGGGTGGGAACATCTGGGGTAGTCTGTGGCTGGCACTTGTTATTAGAGCTGTATTCTGGGACTTTTGTGAAATTTGTATTTGGGATCAAACTGACCTAAAGAACATGTGAAACTTCTCAGGGTGGTAAACCTGTGGCTTCAGATTTAGGTGAGTTTAGGTGAGTCTGTAGACCTGGGCCCAAGGTACCAGTACTACTGAGTCACACTGTCACGTTGGAGTTCTGCCTGAGGTGTAAGTGTATTTATGCATCTTAATCCCTATAGATCTGAGAATATTCTTTGTTTTCACTCCACGCTTTTATGCTCTGATACCCATGCAGACACCTTAAAGCATTGGACTGCTTGCTAAAACTCATTCTAGGACCCCATTCTTTGTTTTCCTATAACTTGGGTGGTGGTTACTTGCTCTGATAACATTACTGAATAACTGAAGTGTGTGTATGCTGTTTCTAGAGTCTGTTCTTTAAACTTTTCCCAGTTGGTACTGTTGAACAGTTAACACTCTTTCTAAATGTCTGAACCTTTTTGTTCTGGAAAACTGATTAACTCTGAAATCCTGATTAATCCCATCCAGCTATGTCATTGAATCTAGAAACATGTAGCATGCCTGTTAGTCTGCTATTTGTGTCCTTCAGTTATTCAGGGACTGAATTCACAGAATCCTGAAATTTAATAGATTTCAAAATCTGTGTTCCATTCTTATCATTAGAAATACTGCAGGATTTACAAGGCTTAATTATACAGTGCATCTATTCTTGTGTTTAGATACCCATTTTTCTCTCCTGACATTTTCATAAAAGTTGCTTTCTTGCTCAGTTAACTTTTTTTAAGTAAGAAGTTTCTGTTCGTTTATGTGCTTTCCCATTAATGAGCTTAAGTTCTATTTTTCTTAAGGCACGTTGCTTCTGTGAATTCAGCCCATTTAATCCAAACTGCTGTTGTATCTGCTAGTCTTTCTAATCCTCTAACCTGGCTGCTATTCTCTCTCCTCCCCTCTGTCTTATAGAGAGGTCTGAAGAATGTGTTTGATGAGGCTATCCTAGCTGCCCTCGAGCCTCCGGAAACTCAACCCAAAAGGAAGTGCTGTATATTCTAAACTGTTTTCTCCTTCCCCTCTTTGCTGCTGCTTCCTGTCCCACTACTGTAGAAAGATCATTTAAAAACAAAGGAATAAAACCATCCTGTTTGAAAGCCTCTGCGTCTTTTTACTCACCACCTTAGAGCAACCTCTGTATTAGTTTTTGATCAAGAATGCAATATCTTATAGAATATTTTTTGTGATCAGTAGTCAAGTTGGACTTGTTTACTTTCTGCTGCTTGAGTTGTCTGATGCTCAGAGCTTTTTGGTTTGGATTACTATTGCAAAAAGGGAACTTGGTCTGGCATTAAGAATGTCCTCTTGGAGAAAATAAGAGTTTTAACACTTCTAGATCTTAGTTCTAGATGGAGAAAATAACACAAACATCATTTTACTCTTATGATCAATTGTTAATTGTAATTGCATGACAAACTTCATGGAAAAAGGGTGACTTGTCTAGTAGAGTGTAATGGGGAAGGGGTGTTTTTTTTTTCTTTTCTGTCTTTCTTTCTGGTTTTCCTTTGTGCAGTGAAACTTTGTGTTGCTATTGCTTTGGCTGTCTGTGCTGTAGTGGAGTATTTGTCAGTCTGGGGTGGGAAAGATATTGATGTATCTGCTACTGCTTTATGAGATTATTTGTTACATTATCTTTTAAGAATAGCATCCATTTTAACAGTTGACTTAAGGTTTGCTAATGTTGAGATGTAAAGCTGCCACCTTTATATTTTCCTGCTTTTGATTTTATCGTTGTGAGGGAAACATACAATTGTGGTTACCTTCAAATTTTGAAATTAAAAAATTTACAATTGTTTGTATAAATGCCTGTTGAAGCTTTATTCCTGTTGCACTGACTGGCTCTAGTTTTACGTATGTATCAGGTACCCACATTTTTGCTTCCTTGAATCCCCTTGGCTCTGTCTAATTGGTGGGATAAAGGGAGTTAAGAGTGAATATCTTTGCAGCCACTGTAATTGCTCTCTCCATCTTTGCCTGCGCCTTCATGTAGTAAGGATGCCACACTGCCTGTGCCCATCCTCCCAGTCCTGTTCCATATCCAGCTGTTTCATTTGAATGCAGAGCTGCTTCACTTGTTTTTATGTAAAATGTTTCAGCAGCACATTACAAAACTCATATTGAATAAGCAAATGACACATGTGCTTGTTTGCTTCTTGTGACATATATTGGTCTGCAAAAAGCTTTCTCAAAGGACCACTGTCTCACTCATGAATATCTGCTCCTCTGCTCCTGAATTGCTGGATCCTTCCAGGGCCCTGCCTGGACGGACAAAACTTGGTGAAGTGAGATGATTGTGTTGAGATTCAGGATTGTTTTGAATGTTTTGTTCTTTGCCAGTTTTGGGGGGTTTGAATGTTTTTAATTTGAGCTTTAACTTTATTATACTGAAAATCAGACTGCCCATTTTTTTTCTTTCTACCCCTTTTCAGAAAGGCCTAAAGAATGTATTTGATGAAGCAATATTGGCTGCCCTGGAGCCTCCAGAACCGAAGAAGAGCCGCAGGTGTGTGCTGCTATGAACATCTCTCCAGAGCCCTTTCTGCACAGCTGGTGTCGGCATCATACTAAAAGCAATGTTTAAATCAAACTAAAGATTAAAAATTAAAATTCGTTTTTGCAATAATGACAAATGCCCTGCACCTACCCATATGCACTCGTGTGAAACAAGGCCCATAGGTATGGTCCCTTTCCCCCTCTCAATACTAGTTAATTTTGAGTAATTGTGTATTGTCAGAAAAGTGATCAGAACTAGTTTTTGTTTTGTTATTTCAAAAAAAAAATTTTTTTTTGTTTTTGTTTTATGTTTAAAAGCAAGGCATGCTTGTGATGACTCTGTAACAGACTAATTCGGGTTGTTGAAGCTGCTCCCGGGTTCCACTCTGCAGGGTGTTCTGGGACATCTAGTTTTTGTTGTTGTTGTTGTTGTTTTTTTTTGGGGGGGGTAGTGTGTGTGGGGTTTGTTTTTATTTAGTCATTTTTTAAAAATTCATTAACCATTGGACAGCCCTTTAGGCGAGGAGGATGGAGTGATTCCACATTCCACTTCCTAGATCTAGTTTAGAAAACATGTTCCCCACCTGGTGCTCTTAGGAAGGAGTATAGTAAATGCCTCATTTAATAACATACTCCTTTTTGAAAGTTGCCTTTTCTCTCCACCCTTGAGTAGGTTCAGTATTTGATGAAACTCATGAAAGTGGGTGGAACCTGTCTTGCCCCTCCTCTTTTCTAGGATGCACTATATATGTGACTGACTTTCAAGGAAATTTGTTAGCCATTTGCTGATTTTATTTTTTGAAGTTAATGTCTAACTTCTTTCAGTGATAAATGAAGAAAAGTATTGCACCTTTTGAAATATACCAAATGGATTAAGTATATAATTAAAAAAACATTTTTTCCTTGTCAGTCATTGTCTTATATGCTTAGCATAGATGTGCAGCTTAATAGTGTATGATATGGTGTTCCTAGAACACAGCTGAAGACCTGGTATACATGAGGTGTGGTGCTAGAAGACAGATGTCTGTGGAATGATTCACATCCTCTTCAAGTTATGAGGATGGAGACCTGCTTCATTAAGAAGCTAGGGGTGGGGTGGGGGTGGGGAGAACATTTAACAACATGGGGACCAGTCAGGGGAATCCCCTTATTTCTGTTTTGCATGAGGAACCTTAGAGCAGCCAATTGAGGCTCTCTAGTTTAATAAAAATCATGGAGAGAGTCTTATGAAGACTCTTCATAGTGTTAGTAGGGATTTTATCAGCTTATTTTGGTTGCAGTTTCCAATTTTTAAAAATGTTTAGGTAATCATCTCCACCTTCCCGAAATCCTAATTCTTGTAGACTCGTTAGTGTTGAACCAATGCTTTCTCATGTCTCAATTCTTTGTATATGCATTCTTTTCAGATGTATTAAACAAACAACAAAACCCTTCACAAGCCAGCCTGGGGATTGTTATTTTTCCCTCCGCCTCTTTTTTATGTATTTAGCAGTGGAAACTTGACTTATTAGCATCAATTTCTAACAAATTTTGGGATAAGATTTTAAAATCTTTATTATTTTTATGTGCTTTTATTTCTTTTCTGGCATTCAGTTTGAGATAATACTTTTTGCTCCATATATTCAGGTTTGTGCCTTCTCCCCTAAGTTTGGCAGGTAGCCTGTAAACTCCTTCTATTCAATACCAAATGGGTTCTTGACAGGTCTTAGTGAAGAAGTGCTCAGGAAGTTCACTGCTCATGTTGTTGGAAGGAAGCACACCTCTAATCCATCAGTTAGTTGGGAAGCAGCCAGTTCCTCCAAGTTTTCTGTATCTGTGGTTTTCAGACTTTGCTGCTTACTGGCGTGCAGCTTGGGCAGTGGGGTACCTAATCGAACCATCGCTCCTGGGTGATTAACCCAAACTGCTTCTGTCAGATTCTAGATTCTGTGCTGTGAATCTGAATATGGGACACATTTTCTTTAGGTGGCAAGAACAATTTATTTACCTTAAGGGCATTATACTGAGCTGTCTGAGAATTTTATTAGAAACCAGGAACTGTTAATCCAGTTAATAAGGTTGATATAGTGCAGCCTTATTTTGATAGTTTTATAGGGAGTCATGTTTGGCTTGATTCCATACTGTGGTAGAACTAACCTGGGTTACTTGGGAAGGGGTTAGGGAAGAGGCAGATCTAAGATTTACTATTTTACCAGTGTGTCTTACTTATTTTTGTTGACCATACTAGGGAGAGAGGTACTTGGATTGTGCTGTGAGATTCTGTGGAGCAGGGACTGTGTAGCCCTAGTTCTTAGTATAGTGGCATATACGTCCATTCTGATTATTGTTGTATCCCTGGCCTAGAGCAGTGTTTGACACATGAGATGGCTCTAAAAATAGTCATTGGATGGGTACATGATTTCAAGAGTGAATAAATGGTCCTGGCCAGTTTGGCTCAGCGGTTAGAATGTCGGCCCGCGGACCAATGAGTCATGGGTTCGATTCCGGTCAAGGGCACGTACCTCGGTTGCGATTCGTCCCTGGCCCTGGTTGGGGTCGGTTGGGGTTGTGCGGGAGGCAGCCACTGGATGTGTCCCTTTCACATCGATGTTTCTCTCTCTCTCTCTCTCCCTCCCTCCCTCCCTCCCTCCCTCCCTCCCTCCCTCCCTCCCACTCTATCTGAACAAAAATGGAAAAAAATGTCCTCGGGTGAGGATTAAAAAAAGTGAATAAATTGAATAAGGCATTTCACATAATTGTGTTCAAGTATGCACACATCAGAAGAACAGTGGTGACAGGAGATTGAAGCTAACGTTTTCTAATTGAATATTTTCCATTTCACTTTCATATATCAGAAGAATATAGGTGGCAAATGGATGAAGTTAACACCGTTTTCTACTTAAATATTGTTTTCTATTTGACTTAAGAAACATGTCTGTCATCTTGGCTTAGTGACTGATACTGCCCAGATTTGAAAAGAGTTATTTAAAACAGTCCTTAGCAGACTTAGCATGTGACAGAATTTATGTTATTTAGGCTAATACATCACTGTTTTTGTAAAATGTCAATGTTTTACTGAAGGTCTTAGAAATAGGTTCTGTAGTTGGTTAAAGTTGCATCCTTAGAGCTGCATTTTATGCCAGTAGGGGAGTATATTCTAAAGGGAAGAAAGGATTGTGGTATGAAAGGAACAACTGCAGTATTTCCTTTATTCTAAGATGTAGTTTTCCTCACATTTTCATATTATAATCAGAATACCTCTTAAAACTTGTGTATACATTTAATGTAGTAGTACTTTTTTTGTTTTGTTCTGAAGAGCTGTCATTAAATCAGTAGTATCTTGTAATTGTTATCTTCATAAATGGATAAAGGTGTTTCTTTTTCTTCATTGTTAGGTTTGGACTGTTTTCTTTTTTCTTCTCCCACTTTAATGTTGTTTGTGGTTATTTGTGTGCTGAGTGCCAAGGAACTGTGGCGTACGAGGACACTGGTCTTGAGAAGGATTGGAACTTAGTCCTCACTGGGTACAGGTAACATACGTTGGAAATTTAACACTGTGGAAAAGAGACATCATTTCACCAGGAAGTAGTACCTCTTGTACTTTCAAGAAGGGCCGAGCTCTTCAGTGGTTAGGGCATCTCTGATTGCTATGTGAGGGGAAGTAGCTTTAAATCACCTTTCTAATATAGATAGCTCTCTTTGTTTTCTGTAGGCCTTACCCTGAGTTCCCCCATATCAGAGCATGGTGATTTAACTACTTAGAACAGAAGATTTCACCTTACTGTTTTCTTTCCAGGACTATTTAAATACTTTTTTTTTTTTTTAATCCTCACCCAAGGATATTTTTTCATTTATATTCAGACAGAGTGGGGGGTCGGGGGTGGGGTGGGGAAAGAAACATCAATGCGAGAGAGACACATCTGTGAGTTGCCTCCCGCAAGACCCCGACCAGGGCTGGGGACCGAACTGCAACCGAGGTACTTGCCCTTGACTGGAATCGAACCCATGACTCTGGTCTGAGGGCCGATGCTCTAATCGCTGAGCCAAACCGGCCTATTTAAATACTTCTAAGTTTATATATTACTTTGAGTTTTTTTCCAAAGTGCCCCTACCTTTGAAACATTTTTTTATGCCTGGCCGGTGTGGCTTAGTGGTTGAGCGTTGACCCATGAACCAAGACGGTTCGATTCCAAGTCAGGGCACATGCCCAGGTTGTGGGCCAAATCCCCAGTGAGGGGCATGCAGGAGGCGGCCAGTCGATGTTCTCTCTCATCAATATTTTTATCTCTCTCCCTCTTCCTTCCTCTCTCTAAAATCAATTAAGAAAATTTTTTATTTTATTAGCTATTACTACAATAATGTTGCATTATAAACCACCCTAAAAGGGGCTTACTACAATAAGCATTTATTTTTCTCATGCATGGGTCAGTTGGGCTTTGCCTCCAGGCTTCAGATTGGGCTCAGGTTGGCACTATGTTTTTTATTCTGGAGCCCAGCTCCAGAAAACAGGCAACCTGAGAGTTTACTTCTTCTTCATGGTGAGCCTGGTGAGTCAATGTGGGTGTGAGGTCACGCACATTTAAAATTTCTCATGCTCAGTTGCCCAGAGGATTCCATATAGCTAAGCCCAGAGTCTGTGCCACTCATTCATTCAAAATTCATATTTAGTAAATTAAAAAATAGTTTTTGTAAGCACTTACTAAGGCTCTAAGAAAATAACAGAATAAAATAGATGTGGGCTTCTGATGTCTAGTTGGAATTTTCTTTTCCTTACAATTTTGATAGCTGCCTCTTTTTTTTAAATATTTATTAAAAAAATTTTTTTTTCCTTTATTGATTTTAGATAGAGGGGAAGGGAGAGGGAGAGAGAGAAACATCGATGACAGATAATATCGCTTGGCCGCCTCCTGCATGCCCCCCACTGGGGTTTGGGCCCACAACCTGGGCATGTGCCCTGACCAGGAATCGAACCAGCGACCTCTTGGTGCATGGGTCGACGCTCAATCACTGAGCCACACTGGCCGGACAGTAGCTGCCTTTTTTTAAAAAAAAACACACGTTTTTATTGATTTTAGAGAGAGAGAAAGGAAGGGAGAGGGAGAGAGAAACATCAATCAGCTGCCTCCTGCATGGCCCCATCTAAGGGATCGAGCCTGCAACCTGGGCATGTGCCCTTACTGAGAATTGAACCAGTGACCTTTTGGTGCCTGGGATGACACCCAATCCACTGAGCCACATTGGCTGGGCAATAGCTTCCTCCTCTAGAATAGCCATGTGGTCTCATCCCACTTACAGAGTGATTCTCAAGAGAGTAAAAATCAGAAAAAAAAAAAAGTAAAAATCTATCTGGGTGTATTGCATGCCACACATTTATTTGTCAGATCACTTGTTCCATACTGGGCACTAGAGACCTGGGGAAGGACAGCCCTAGCTCAGCGTGTCCTTTGGTAGTTAACTTTCACTATCCTGACCTCTTTTTTTTTTTTATAATATGTTTTTATTGATTTTTTTAGAGAAAGAGAAAGGGGGAGAGAGAGATAGAAACATCAATGTGAGAGAGAGACATTGATTGGCTGCCACCTGCACATCCTCACGGATTAAGCCTGCAACCCAGGCATGTGCCCTGACTGGGAATCAAACCGGGACCTCTCAGTCCGTGGGATGACACTCAGTCCACTGAGCCACAGCAGTTGGGCTCTCCTGACCTCTTTATCTGTAAAATAATTATGTACTTTGTTGTTGAGGTCTCAGATGCAAGTCAGGTTGGTCAACAATTAATGGGAAGCTGAAAAAAATTCCCCTTAGAGTGGGGCCTGTGAATCAATCTAGTTATTTATTTATTTTTTTAAAGATATGTTTTTTTGCCCTGGCCGGTTTGGCTCAGCGGTTAGAGCGTCGGCCTGTGGTACAGAGAGACCCGGGTTCGGTTCCCGCTAAGGGCATGTACCTCGGTTGCAGTTTGTCCCCGGCCCTGGTTGGTCGTGCGGGTGGCAGCCACTCGATGTGTCCCTTTCACGTTGATGTTTCTCTCTCTCTTCCTCTCCCTCCCTCCCACTCTATCTGAACAAAAAATGAAAAAATGTCCTCAGGTGAGGATTAAAAAAAAAAAAGATAAGTTTTTTTATTGTTTTTTTTTTTTTAAGAAAGGGGGAGACAGAAACATCGATGTAACAGAGAAACATTGATTGGATACCTCCTGCATGCCCTCTATTGGGAATTGAGCCCATAATCTGGGCACGTGCACTGACTGGGAATCAAACTGGGACCTCTCAGTCCATGGGATGTTGCTCAATCCATTGAACCACACCAGCTGGGCCAATCTAGTTTTTTTTTTTTTGGTATGTGCCCCTAGTGGGAACCGAGCCCGGGACTCTGGTCCGCAGGCCAACGCTCCAACCGCTGAGCCAAACCAGCCAGGGCCCAATCTGGTTCTTTAAAGTTCCCCAGGTAGGCACTGACTGGTTTGGCTCATCGGCCCTTGGACCGAAGGGTCATGGGTTTGATTCCCGGTCAAGGGCACATAGATCTGGGTTGTAAGTTCGATCCCTGAGCCCAGTCAGGATCATGCGGGAGGCAAATAATCGATGTCTCTGTCACATTGATGTGTCGTCCTCCCCGCCCCCTCCTTACACTCTATCTAAAAAAAAAAAAATCAATGGTAAAAGATCCTTGGGTGAAGATTAACAACAACAAAAATGTTTCCCAGGTAGGACTTAGATTTAGCTATGTTTGGGGATTAGTGCACACCTCAATGGTTCTTAACTTTGGCTATGTGAATATCACCTTGGGAGCTTATTTTTAAAAAGAGGAAAATAATGCCTGGGGCCATTTCGGTCAATCCCTGGAGATAGAGCCTGATTTTTCAAATTATTTTTTGAGGGGCATCACTTCTTCAAAGCTCACCAGATTATTTAATATGTCAGCCAAGTTTGAGAACGTGGCACTAGATTTCTTAAGGTTTCATTTACATTTGACATGAGTTTTTAGAGTAAGTTGGGCTGTAAGTCTTTACAAAAGCTTTATTTGTTCTTTGAGGAAAGAGAAGTTTTCTTAACTTGTGGTCCCAAACTAGCACTCAATCTGACTCCTTAATCAGAAAGAGGGTTTACAAAGTTCAGTCATAATAATTTTACTGGTAGACTGGCACCTACTGAGATAGTTTGGGAAGACTCCTAAGTAATTAAATGAAAAGGATTTGAGTTGTAGAGATCAGCTAAGATTTTCTAAGTCACAGCTGGAATGTAGAGGAAGGTTGTTATTTCCCTGATAACTTCAAGACAGGTGTGCACTACAAGTTTCACTGGATGGAGATGGATATCCTTTCCATTCTTCTCAGTAATATTCTAATTTATCTGCAGAGAGCAGCACACAAGGCCAAATTCTAAATAGTTTAAGTGACTGCTAGAAATGACTATGAAATTAAAGTTATACCAATGGACTACATTGGACTTCTAGGATGTGAAATCTCTTGCTAACTTGAAAACATCATTTTGTCCTTGTCAGTGTGGCTTAGTGGTTAGAACATCGGCCTGTGGACCGAAAAGTCATGGGACTGATTCCTGGGCAAGGGTGGAGGCAACCAGTCAATGTTTCTCTTTGTCTGACTGTCTGTCTGTCTGTCTGTCTGTCTCTCTCTCTCTCTCTCTCCCCCTCCCCCTCCCCCTCTCTAAAAAAATTGATGGAAAAAATATCCTTGGGTGAGGATTCTCACACACCCACACACACACCAACACACCAACATCTTTATTCCTCTGCTGCAGATGCCCCCCTCACCCATTATTTGTCAGACCTTTAGGCAGGGTGTGGGCTAGTGTTATGTGGCTTTATTTCCCTCTCTTTCAGTGAATATATAATTACAGGTAGATTGATTTTTTTTTTTTTTTTAAAGTCTTAAGTAAGTAAACAGGTAGCAGCTTTCTGTGTATTAGCCTGATACTGATATTTGATTGGATAGGGTCTTAGTTTCTGTGTCTTGGTTTGTGATTTAACTGTAATTGAATGCAAAGTCAAGTAGCCAGCCTTCTCAGAGGCAGGAACTAGCCAGGGCTACCTGTGTGGGGTTTGCAAATATTTGTTTTTGAGCCAGAAGCTTTGAACTGAAAGAAGTTCTTTCTTAACTCCCTGAGCATGAGCTATTTGGGATGAAGGTGGGAAAGCTTGTGCCAGTACTATGCTATCTATTTCTTGTTTCTTTTAAACAAATACTGAGGTACTTTTATTTATTTAAAAAAATATTTTTATTGATTTTCAGAGACAGGAAAGGAGAGGGAGAGATAGAAACATCTGTGAGAGAGACATTGATGGCTGCCTTCTGTACCCCCCCCCCCTCCGGGGAGGGGGCGGGATGGAGCCCGCAACCTAGGCATGTGCCCTGACTGGGAATCAAACTGGCAACCTCTTGGCCCATGGGTCAGTGCTCAACCACTGAACTAGGCTGGCTGGGCTGAAGTATTGAGCTACTTTTATTTATTTTTTATTTTTATTTATTTATTTATCCTCACCCGTGGACATTTTTCCATTTTTTGTTCAGATAGAGTGGGAGGGGGAGGGGGGAGAGAGAGAGAGAGAGAGAGAGAGAGAGAGAGAGAGAGAGAAACATCGATGCAAAAGGGACACATCGAGTGGCTGCCTCCCGCATGAGCCAACCAGGGGCCGGGGACAAACTGCAACCGAGGTACGTGCCCCTAGCGGGAACCGAACCCGGGTCTCTCTGGACCGCAGGCCAACGCTCTAACCGCTGAGCCAAACTGGCCAGGGCTGAAGTATTGAGCTACTTTTAACTCTGGCCTCTGTTTTTCTTTCCCAATGAGTTGCCTCCATTGGCTTCTTGGATTGTTGAGATTAGCTCCACCTAGTGGTGAATTTGTTAACATTCTGGTGGTTGAATCGAGGGTACCTAATTTCTGGATACCACTTCTTATGGGGTCTTGATAGATGTCAGAAGGGAGGGCAGCAGGTGATGACAAAGAAAGGAATTGAGGCTGAGTAAATATACTGGTGGATTGGGGAAACAGTCTGAAGAGTCTGTCCGAATTCATAGTTAATCAAAATTTAAAATCCAAGGTGGTATCTCCTGTAGGGAAATAATGGCCTTGAGTTTCTTCTCTGGCCTTACTAGCTGTGTGACCTTGGATAAACAGTGAATGCCCTTCAGCTTCATTTGCTTCATCTGTAAATTAGGAATAATAATAATATCAACATCTTAGGGTTGAGTGTGAGGATTAAATGAGTTCATATATGTGAATGTGTTCTAGAAACACAAAAGTGCTATGCAAATATTAACAGCTACCAGATTTGCATTGCAATGGGAAGAATTTAGGTTATATGTGAGGAATTATCTACTGACAGATATTGTCACATGCTACTGGGTGTGTATATTGGAGATTTTGTATTTTAGTAATTACAGGAGTACAGATTTAGTGTTATAGAACTAGGATGTTAGAGCTCAAGGTAGTTTAGAGCTTTCTTTTCTTTTTTTATCCTCACCCATGGATATATTTGATTTTAGAGAGAGAAAGAGAAAGAGAAACATCAATGTGAGAGAGAAACATCGATCAGTTGCTTCCTGTATGCCCCCCCACTGGGGATCAACCTGCAACCTTGTTATGTGCTCTGACTAGGAATTGAACTCACAACCTTTTTGGTGTACTGGATAAAGGTCCAACCAACTAAGCCACTTGGCTAGGGCTAGAGCTTTATTTAACAAGAACCTAAGACCTAGAGATGGGGTTTCCCCCTAGTTTTTTAATCTTGTGGAAGTACTTCATGTACACAGTAAGTTGTTACCTCTGAAATCACTTTGTTTTTTGGATCCCTGGGAGGTAGGAAAACAAAAAACTTCTGCAGATCAGGTCAGTTGTGCAGTTTCCCCAGTGTCTCAGAGTTACCAGGACTGGTTGTCTTAGTTGGCTAAATCTCTTGAGGCTAGCATGAGGATCTTGCTGGTCCAAGCTAGTTTTTTTTTTTTTTTTCCCTTTTTCTTTGACCAAGATAGTTTACAGACATCACAGGATAAGAAATATTCAGAAGACATTATTATATTAAGAACTATAGATCTCCCCAAAGCTTTTGTTTTGTGTAAAGTTAATTTAACAAATATTTATTTAGTACTGGGAGGCCCTCTGTTAGATAGCATGGTGGATGAGGATGGTTCTAGTAAGAATGAAAGTAAAGGAAGGTAACTGAATATACCAGGAAGAAGAGAAAACAGTTGTTGGGGTAGGGGTGAAAAAATCAGGAAAGGCTTCTTGAAAAAGGTGACATTTTAGTTGTACTTTAAAAGATGGGTCTGATTTAGAAATGCAGAGGTATGTGGTGGGGTGGGGTCAGGTGGATGAGCATAGATTTCTAGAAGAGAGGAATGTGAACAAATATGGGGGATAACTGGCATGTTTGGGGAGTAGTCAGGAGCCCTACTTAGGGATAGGTGTAGTGGGCATAAAGCTAGTTCTTAAGGGCCCCCGTAAACAAATGAGTGAATTAAAGGGGGAACATTAATCATACTGAGGGTGGACTCTGTTCTAATTACCTACTATCATAAAAGAAATGGAACATATCTGGTGAAAGAAGCTATGTTTATTAAGCAGTTATGTGCTTTGTACTGTGTTGAACCCACAGTATTACCACATTTAGTTCCCACAACAGCTGTATGACATTGATACTACAAGTATCTTCATTTTATAGATAAGGACTCCAAGACTCTTTAACTGGTTAATATCTTCAGCCAGAGTTGGAACTCAGGTCTATCTGATTCTGGAGCCTGTGTGTTTAACCATATGTATCTTGTGAAAATAAAGTACATGTGACTAATTACAAAGCTGAAAATTGTAGTTCAAGCATCATGTAATGCCAGGGCAAGCATATCAGTATAAAAGGCTTTATCTATAATGGCAGATTAATTGGGTAGGAGTTTTTTTTTCTCCTATTGGAGCTCATCTGGGGCTGGGGATCAAACCTACAACTCGTGCCCTTGACCGGGAATCAAACCCTCGACCCTTTGGTCTGTAGGCCGACACTCTAACCACTGAGCAAAACCGGCCAGGGCTGGGTAGGAGCTTTAAGGGAGGTGACTTAATTGTAGCATGAGAGAAAGATATCTTTGTCTTTCTGTATGAGGTACCTTTGAATTTGGGTAGTCTGCCCCTAGAGTCATAGCAGCCCTATAAGTTGACAGAGCAGGGTTTGTTGATGAGAAAGCTGGACATTAGTGAGTACGCAAGGCCAGGGGGATGATGGGAGTGCCATTTCTGAGACCTGGCACCCTTTCTCTTTTCTCTTTTTATTATCCCATATAAAGGCCTTTAGCACCATTGTTTTCCACATATCTAATATGGGCCTGATCAGGAGAAAGGAACCTTGTAATTAGGGAACAAAATCTCAGCTGGACCCAAATAAAGGGAGGTGATTGGGATTCTGGAGCTACATCTTCTCTAAGCTCAGGAGTTCTCACACTGTTTTGAATTTAGGTAGTAAACTCATAAACTTCAAATCATGTTTGTATTAGTGATTTCACTTATCCTCAGTACAGCCCTGTAAGGGAGGCAGGATAGATGGGATCATTTATCAGATGGCAAGACTGAGATTAAACAACTTGGCATTGTGGTGGAAGCTGCATGCATAGGCTTTGGATTTGAGTTTGGGCAGTCACTTGATCTTTGACCTTCTGCAAGTAACTTAAACCTTCTGAGCCTTGCATTCACCTCTGTGAAATGGAAATAGCTATATTTACTTTACCTGAGAGTTGTGAGGGTTAAATGAAATGCTTCACGTAAAGCACTTAGCACAGTGCTTGGCAAATAGTACCAGGGCCAGTGCTTGGCAAGTAGTACCAGGGCCATAGAGCCACACTGTTAGCTTCTGGGTCATAGGCTGCTATATGAGTGAGGGACCCTCAGCCCCTTGCCAGGAACAGGATAAGTCTTTCAGGGAGCTTGAGAGTGTATCATAACCTTCTTATGTCTCATCCATAACAACTCTGTGACAGGGATGGGCATTTGTCTAGAGCTCCAGACATACAGTGGAGCCTTTGTGCCAGCTTCCTAGACCTCCTTTGTAAAGCTTTATAAGATCTGCACAGCTCTGATAGGAGAGGGATTTTGGGCTTGATTCTGAATCTTTTTTTTTTTAGATATGCTTTTATTGATTTTCTTTAGAGATAGAAACATTGATAGGCTGCCCCCCCCCCGCACTGGGGATCAAGCCCCCTACCCAGGCATGTATCTTGACTGGGAATTGAACTAGGACCTCTTAGTCCATGGGACAGCACTCAATCCACTGAGCCACACTGGCTGGGCTTGATTCTGAATCTTTTACTCCCTAAAGAAATGCCCCCTTTTCTCCATAACTTGAGGACTGCACAGTTGAATTGATGTTAGGTAGTTTGCTGCATCACCCTTGGCAGTTGTGAAGGGTGGGCCGTCACCTGTGGATTCTTCACTTGCTTCGTGAGAATGACTTCACCCCAGGATGCTGAGTTTGCAGCTATATCATCCACTACTGCAGTAGTCAGTCCTCCCTTATTTGTGGGGGATATGTTCTGAGATCCCCAGTGGATACCTGAAACAAGGGATAGTACTGAACCCTAATCAGCTTCTTTCAACTCTGCTAGAAGTGTGGCAGCAGTTTCTTCATTGGTGGACGCAGCCTCTCCAGTAATTTTTATATATTTCAGTCCAAATCAGTAAATAGCTCGGTGTCGGGGGATCCCTTTCTGAAGTCTTCATACAAGCTCATTGCTTTCTGGTGCAACACATTACTGTCAATCAGAACACGCTTTCTGTTCATGTCTTTGACTCAAAAATTTAATGCCTTTTTTCATCTTTAAAAAATTTTTTATTTCTTTATTGATTTTAGAGAGAGAGGAAGGGAGAGGGGGAGAGAGAAACATCGATGAGAGAGAACATTGGTTGGCTGCCTCCTGCATGCCCCCCCCCCCCCCATTGGGGATTTGGCCCACAACCTGGGCATATGCCCTGACCGGGAATCTAACTGGCGACTTCTTGATGCATGGGTTGATGTTCAGCCACTGAGCCACACTGGCTGGGTGCCTTTTTCATCTTAACTAAGCACCTATCATGCACTGTGACTGTAACTTTTGTAGTTTGAGGTACAATAACAAAAAACTAGCACAGATTCCTTTTTCCTTTACAATTTCACAGATTTTTTACTGTAGATCTGAAAAACCTCAACATAGGTTTTTCCCCCCCTTTTCACCCTTTCACTTGAAGGGAGCACTTTATGGCTTCTCTTTGGCATATCTGAATTGCCAGCAGAACTGTGCTTGTGCTTAGGGAGGACCATTAGTTAAGTGAAATAAGGGTGACTTGAACATAAGCACTGCAGTACCTTGACAGTCAATCTGATAACTGAGATGGCTACTAAGTGACAGGCTGGCAGGTAGCGCATGCAGCACAGATACACTGACAAAGGGATGATTCACATTCAGGGCGGGACAGAATGGGACAGTGTGAGATTTCATCACACTGCTCAGAATGACATGCAATTTAAGACTTAAGAATTGTTTATTTCTGGAATTTTCCATTTAATATTTTTGAACCGCAGTTGACCACAGGTAACTGAAACTACAGAAAGTGAAACCACAGATAAATGGGGGACTTTATCTGTGGTTTGTATAAAATTCCTCTGACTTCGATGCTCCTTGATTCTAAGACCAGCCTTTCCTTAGCCCATAGGGATCTTGAAATCTGGTAAATGTGTGATGAAATGGAGTCCTGTTTTTTTTTTTTTTTTTTTTTTTCCATTATGGTGTTTGATGTTATCTCCTCATTTCTCTCAGGATGGTAATGTCATTACTGGAAGCAGCTCTGGATTGGGAGTTGGGAGACCCAGGTTCTAATTGGGAAACCAGAATTTCCTTGGAATAGTTGCTATACCTCTTTGGGCCTCAGTTTCCCCATGTGTAGATAAAATAGTTTTCCTTGTTGGTTTGTGTCTTTTTAGCAGTAGACCTCTTTTTTCCATATAAAATTTTACATATAACCTCATTATAAAAACAGAAAAGGTGTCATGAACAATTGCTATGATTGAAACAACCCCAGCAGTTTTGCTCCTAAGGATTGCTTCCGTGTCCCAAACATGGGTACACACTTTGTGTACCCCCATGGGATCTATAGGGCTTTGCCAAGAGATTTGAATACCACAGGTGCAGGATCATCTTTACAACTCTAGGAATTTTTTGCTATTGACAGGTAGTTAATAAAAATCTAATAAAAACTATATATTAAATATACAAGGATACCATTGAGTCTTAAAACCTATATATTAAATATATAAGTAAACTATTGAATCTTTTTTTTTTTTTTTAATCCTCACTCACCCAAGGATATTTTTCCATTGATTTTTTTCAGATAGCTGGGGCGGGGGGGGGAGATATTGATGTGACAGAGACACATTGACCTGCTGCTTCCTGCACGACCCCAATCAGGGCGGGGGACTGAACTGAAACCGAGGTACGTGCCCTTGACTGGGATTGAACCCGCAACTTCTCAGTCCGTGGACCAAAGCTCTAACCACTGAGAAAACCGGTCAGGGCGAGTCTTTTTTTTTAAAGTGAGATGGGACCACACATTGATAAACACACACACACACTATATATATATAGTAATTATTATTTTTTTAAAGAGAGAGAGAGGGAGAGAGAGAGAGAAACATCGAGTGAGAATCATTGATTGGCTGCCTCCTGCACGTCCCCAATGGGGATTGAGCTCGAAATCCAGGCATGTGCCCTGACCAGGAATCGAACCAGTGACCTCTTGGTACATGGGATGATGCTTAATCCACTGAGCCACTATTGAATCTTTAAGAAGAATTAGGTTTTCATTGGTATATTTGAGAGGTTCTAACGTTTGGTTCAATCTGTAGTATTTTGTATATTACAGTGTCCAATAAAGACTGACTTGGCCTTTGCTTGTAGGATAAATATGGTTTCTTAACAGTGGCAGACACTGTATTTCCCTATCTTATGGACCACTTTTTTTTTTTTTCTGGGGATACCAGTAGGATCCAAGCATTAATAGAATTTTGTAGTGAAATTGTATCTGTCCCCTTACAGATCTCTTGTAAATATCCTGACATTCTCCACTACAATTTATTTAAAATAGAACATTTGCTGTGGTTATTTGTATTTTAGGAATCTGGTACCAGTTCCATATAGGACTTCTTAACTTAAAAGAGAAACAATATTGAATAATAGGAAAAACATATATTTTGAAGTAGAGGGACCTACACTTGAATTAGACTCAATAACTAGCTGTGTTTGAGCACTTTAGTTTTTCAGTCTTGATTTACACATCTGTAAAGTGAGCCAATAAAACCTGCTAACCTTTTGAAGAATTGTCATAAGGATTTAGGATAATGGATCTTCAATTTCCAGTGAACATTCAGTCAGACAAAAGGACAAAGACTGGTCTGTTAAGGGATTCTTCTCATAGAAGGGCATCCAATTTTATAATGTTAAGAGGATCAAAATGGTGCATCACCCAGTGTGATTTATTCTTCCTTAGGCATTTATTCATTTCAGGGAACACTTGTTTGTATCTCATCCATTTTGCAAGAAGCAGTATAGAGTAATAATCAGGAACATGGACTCTAGAGCCAGACGGCTGGGTTTGAATCTTGATGGTACTGTTCACTTGCTGAATGATCTTGGAAAGGTTATTTAACTTTGATGGTTTTCTTGGGGGTAATAATACTTTCTCAGTAGTTATTTTAAAACTAGGCACAAATCCAGTCCTGTAGAAAGAGAAAAGAGCGCACAGTTGGAGAGAGGATCTGGTAGGGTACTCTAGGAATTTGTAGTAAGTGGCTAGTCTAACCCCAACAGCGTATTTCTACTTTCTGGTTGTAGACATCTTTTCTGCCTCATTTAAGTGTGGCATTTGATTTTTGTTTAAACAATTCTGTATTAGTGATCACAGGTTTCCAGAGAGGGTCTTATACACCTAGAGGAGATCTAAGGTTATTATTAGTCCCTCATTTTACACATGGAGAAGGGAGGGTACTTGTTCAAAGTCACATACAGTACCTTTAGTGGCAGAACCAACCTGGATCCTAGACACAGCCCAAGACTTTGTCCTTGTTACACAACACAGGATACTTACTTTGTAAAAAGGCTGGATGAGCAATTCTTGCTAGTGAAGCGTAGCAAAACTTAGCATTAAATAACAGGAAATCTACAGACATGGGGAGTTTGTTTTTCAGAGGTGTGGGTCATCAGACTCTACTTAAGTGCTTGGAAGACTGAAAGTGAGGAAAATAATCAGTGAGATGGGGCTGTCAGGTAGGACTTCTCAGAGAATCGAGTTCTTGAGCCAGGGTGTGTTCCTGAAATCTTGTGCGGTGGGCCTGGCTTGGAATGTCATCCTCAAAAGATAAACCTGCTCTTTCCATAATAGTAGTGGAAGCTTATTCATAACCATTTTACAGGAAATTTAGAATCAGAGTAGCTAAGTAACTTGCCCAAGACAGAGCTTCAAAATGATGAAACCAGGTTTATCTAATTCCAATGCCAGTGTGTTTCCCACAATACAGGCTGTCCCCCAAAATGTGAATGAACATTGTCAGAAGGGTTGAGCTCAGGCTGGAGTCATACATTAGGAGGATCTCTGAAAAAGAGGACCAGAGATGGAGGCAGGCTGTGTCTGCCCTGTTTTTCTTTCCTAGAGCCAATGAGTATATGTCTGCATTTTAGGTTCCTTATGGTAGGGAGGATATCTACCTCTTGGAGGCAAAGGCTGCTCAGGTCTTGGAGAGAGGTCATGGAGCAAAGCTACTCTAGTAACCTTTGATGAGATTGGTCTCAATACCAGTTCGAGTTGGTTAAGGCCAACTTATCAGTGCTGGCACTAACAAAGATAGATTACTTTGTCTGCTAAAAACAACTGGAATGAAGGGCCTTTAGATTTTGAGGTTATTTAGAGCAGCCTTCTAACTTTTTTGGGGGTGTGTGCATGTAACATTTAAAAAAATATATATATATATATATATATATATATTTTTTTTTCTTTATTGAGTTTTAGAGTGGAAGGGAGAGGGAGAGAGAGAAACATCGATGAGAGAGAACATCGATTGGCTGCCTCCTGCATTCCCCCCAGTGGGGATTTGGCCCACAACCTGGGCATGTGCCCTGACTGGAAATCGAACCGGCGACCTCTTGGTGCATGGGTCGACACTCAACCACTGAGCCGGCCGGGTGCAACAGTTTTATTGAGATAGTTCACATAGGATAGAATTCACTTAATTTTAATAAGTATACAATTTAGTGATTTTTATATATTCACTGGGTTGTGTAATTATGATATTCTAGAACATTTTCTTTATCTCAGAGAGAAATCCTGTATCCTTTAGCTATCACTTCCTAAACCCTTCTTCCCCTGCCCCCAGTCTCTCTATCCCTAAGCAACCACTAATCTTTCTGTTGTGGTAGATTTGCCTATTCTGGACATTTTATATAAATGTAATCATGTAATGTGTGGTCTTTTGTGATTAGATTCTTTCACTCAATATTTTCAAGGTTCATTGATATTTTAGCATATATCAGGACTTCATTCTTTTTTATTGCTAAATATTTCATTTTATGGCTATACCATGTTTTGTCCAATTCATTCATAAGTTGATGGACTTGTTTCCACCTTTTGGCTATTATGAATAATGTTCCTATAAACAGTTGTGTACATGTTTTGTGTGGCCTCTCAATTTTCAGCTGGAGAAATTGAGTGGGGTGATTTGTCCAATTCCCAGTGCTGTGCCTGGTGTATCCTAGGGCAAGTAGTGGTACCATCTACTTGACCAGGATGTTAACAAACTGTTAGGACCTTGGAACATGTAGGGATTATGGAAGAATTGAGATTATCTTCAGTTTTGGGGCCTTCTTTTCCTCCAGGAGCAGTGATACAATAATAGCACGAGGATAGACTTGGGTATCACATTTTTCACTGACCCTGAGTGCAATCATGGTCAAATGATGTTACTCTGCAAGCCTTGGTTTTCCTGTTTGAAAAATAGAATTTAATTCCCACCTTGCAGTGTAAGGAAGACTAACAATAATATAAATAAAGCACCCAACATAACGCTTGGTTGTCTAAGTGCTACCATTACTTAGGAAGAGAGGGGCCAAGGAAAAGGACCATGAGGTGGACCTGTAATGCTCCAGAGGAGCCACTAGATGGCAGAGAAACAGCAAGAACAGTCTGGTTGGTTGTGGGACTTAGCAAGGTTTCTTGAGTTTCTGCTTTTCTCATTGCCCCAAGAAGAGAGTGCAAACTCTCAAATTGATGGGAAAAGAGCCCACTGCCCACAGTGTCTTGTCACCCATACCTGCAGCCTGTACTTCCAGTTCTGAGAACCATTATTGTCCTCCAGAGCCAATGATCTTGCTTGCCATTTCTCAAATAACTGTACTTTTTAAAAGATATGTATTTTTAAATTATTTATTGATTTTAGAGAGACAGAGGAAGGGAGAGAGAAAGAGAGAAAGAGAAAACATTGATTTGTTGTTCCACCTGTTGATTTGTTGTTCCACCTGTCTGTACATTCACTGGTAGATTCTTGTATGTGCCCTGACCGGGGATCGAACTTGCAATCTTGGCGTATTGGAATGGCACTCTAACCACCTGAGCTACCTGGTCAAGGCATAACTGAATGTCTTTTAGTTAATCTTTAGGCAAGCATCTGCCTTCATTCTTTCTGTTTTTTAAAAAATGGATCATGAACCAAGCCTTGGTGCAGGCTCTGTCTTTGGGGAGCTTGCCGACCAAGACATCCTGTTATAGACAGATACACTCTGTCCCTATAAGCAGCAGCATCAAATTTAGGCTACCAGGGAAGAATGAAATGCCTATATGGGATGGAAGTTGAAGGGAATTGGTTTATTTCAGGGCTGTGGGAAAGGTTTGGGTTGTTGGAATGTGTGCAAGCAGAGAACTTTTCTTAAGGGTCTAACCAGGACTGTTAGACCAAGTGACCTCCACATTCTCTTACAGTTCTGAGCCTAGATGGCCAGAATGGGTAAGTAAGGGGAATCTTCAGCTTCTCCCGGGGTCATTCAGAAAGATTTCATACTGCTTGGTTTCTCCTAGCCCCCTTTTGCTCCAAAGGAGGGAAGCCATGTGTCTAATAGAGTTGAAGCTCCTTAATTTGCCAAGGTCCATGGTAGACCATGAAAAAAGCAGGAAGTTAGGGGCAGATTGGTAGACTCCTGGGGCTGGAAGTAGCCTTGAAAGATCATGTGGTCCATATGCTTGCCTATGGGCAGATACATGTCTGAGTTAGGCTGAGAGGACCTTGGGCAGGCCTGAGACTTAAACAGACCCTTAGCAGACCTGGCCCTTCACATCATTTGTAGCCACTTGGCTCTGGTCTCACACGGTCTGATGTTCTTAGAGATAAACATCGATTTGTTGTTTCACTTATTTATGCATTCATTGGTTGATTCTTATATGTGCCCTGATGGGGGATCGAACCCGCAACCTTGGCGTGTTGGAACGGTACTCTAACCAACTGAGTTACCAGGCCAGGACCATTTGTCATCTTTTCTTAACCTTTATGTGAGCTTCCCCCTGTATGGACTTGAGTACATACTGAGCTCAGATATTTGAACAGAAGAAAGGCAGGGAGAAGAGGAGGAGTCAGAATGCAGAAGAAACCAACAGGGAAAAAACATGCATGGAGCTGCTGATAAATGCTTTCATGTTCATCCTCAGGAAGGCCTGTGAGGCTAGTAGAACAGGTGATTGTTTTGCAAATGAGAAAACTGGCTTAGAATTGAGCTGCTATAAGATTTCACAGATTGAACCAGAGTCTTTTGGTTCTGAATCCAGTGCTCCCTGTGCTCTAGCACTCCTGTACTCAAACACTTTACTTCTGTGTGGATGGTACCCCTTTTCTACCCAGCAGTTCTGTAGTTGGGAAAGCTAGGACTGGCATTCCACTAATTCATAAAGTGGGTAGGGTTTATCCTTAGATGTTCTCGTGTCCATTTTCCTTCCATGAAGCCACACGCCCTTGGGATTGGTTGTTGCTCACACTTGGTCAGGTTGAGATAGGAGCGACTTATGGGAGACGAAGCTGGCAACCACAGCTTTGGCATCCAGATTAAAGAGTTTGGGTTCTGTTTTTCTCATGAATTTTTCCCTTTAGATATTAAAGGGTAAACCACCCCTTTTGGGGTTGAGAAGCTGGACATTAGGGAAGGGGTGGAGTTTGTTAGAGTTACTGTGGAAGTTGCAGGCTTTGGAGTAAAACAGATCTAGGTTTCAAACCATCCCTGCCATCGAATAGCTGTGACTGGACAAGTTCATTAACCTCTCTCAGTTTCAGTTTCTTCATCCCTAAAATTGAGTAGTTCTTATGTTGGAGGGTTGGTGAGAATTAGAGATGCATGCTCAGAGAAGGGCATGTTCGCCAAGTGGGTATTTCACATCTTGGTTACTCTAAGTCTCCTTTGTGCTACTATGGGATGGACTCCTGATTGCCTTCTGCTCTGGTGAGCCGAGAGCAGGAATCCCAGGCCTGGTTCTTGGGAAGCTCACCCCAGGGGCTATAGAATCTGATGCATTTGTGCTTTCCCAGGAGAAGGGGGAGGATGTCTTTAAACTTCTTGCTGGCTGCTGGGCCCTGGGACAAAGGGGAGACAAGCCCCAGGGCTGAGACAATCATGTCTTTATTATCTCAGATGTCTCAGGCCTGTCCCCCGCCTGGAGATATATGGCCGGGAAGGCTAGCTCCATGGCCTCGGCGGGATTCCAGGTCCTAGGAATGTCTGGCTGTTTTATAGCAAACAGAATCACGCACAACAGCCCAGCATCCAGGCATCTCCACCCCAGCAAGCTCTTTCTCTCTGCCAACTTGTAAAACAGTGGGACCTACAGCAGTGTGACACAGGCCCCATGCCTCTTGGGGTCCCGGCAGCTGGCATAGGGCAGCAATCCTGGACAGTGGCGAACCCATCCAAGACTTTGGGCACAGGGCCAGCAACGCAGGCCTGGCCACACCCAGGGACCATCTTTCAGACCAGGCCTTGCCTTGCTCAGTTCTCCCTTGTAAGCAATGGGCTGCCCAGATTCTAGCCTGTTTCTCTCCCTTTTGACCCCTTGGGAGTAGCTACAGGGAGCCACTGAGAAGGCTTGTTTACAGATGCACTTGGCACGTGATGGGGAGACCAGCAGCGATGAGTCCTTGAGTTCCAACTTCCAGCTGCTCCCAGGTGCTGGGGAGCCTTCCATTCTGGGCCCTGAAGAAATGAGTACACACTGTTGTATTTGGCAGAGGCTCCAGGAACTCGGAGATGAGACCAGGAGACAGTGGGTCAGATGGCTGTCCAGGGCATCATTTATAACAAAGCCGTGTGGGCTGGCCCTCCAGGGAGGCTTTGCACAGGGACCAGGGGTTGTGGACCCAGGCTGAGGCTTTTCTCTGGGGCCTGGAAAGGGGAGTGGGGTCCTTCATCCCAGGGACAGTAGTGGATGGAGGTGGTTTAATCTATTCCCCTGACTCCTTTATTCTGAAGGAGTCCAGAATATCAGCCCTAGAGCTATTGTGTTTTAGAGCTTTCAAGGGTATGAGCCCATCCTGTGCTGCCCTCATCAGGCTGGCAGTCCACCTTGTGCCTCTGGTGCTCAGCAGATGACTGCACTGCATTTCTTTCTAGAGTGCATGCCTCAGTTCATTTGACATTTATTCACTGCTTCCTGACAGCCCCTCCCCTCCTTATAGTAGATCCAGATCCCACCCTGAAAGGGCTCGCAGTTCAGGGGGGAGCGTGGGAATGTGTAAAGTAAGAGTGTGTATGGCACAAGGTGGTATGGACTTCAGGGGAAGCACAGATCTGTCAAAGGGGCACCCACCATTTTTCTCTAAAGTGTCCTCTGCCCAGCTGAAGTCTGGAGAGCCCACACTGAAACATCTGGCTCAGTGAGTCTCGGGATCAGAGGGAGTGGCGGCAGGCACATTCTCCAATGTTAACAGCAGTAGTAGTAATAGCTGATGGCTGAGCAGCGGCTGTGTGACAGGCAACTTGCAATGTGCTTTATATTCTCTATTTTCGCAATAGCTCCGTTTATAATTGAGGAAACAGGTTAAATCACTTACCCAAGGTACACAGCTAGGATGTGGTGGAGCTGGGATTATTAGACTCCAGAGCATTTAACTACTAGACTCCTCTTGAGGGGAAGTATTAGAATAGCCAGTGGACAAATGGTGTATGTAATTTGAAATGCTTATTTTAGTCACAAGATTTATTTTGAAATGTCAGAACTAACAGCAAGGGTTTTTGTCTCAAAGGCAGGAGGCATAGGTTAAAGGTTGAGAACCTCTTTTTTTGCTAATGAGCTGATGCCTCTTCTGGGTGAGCTGGACAGAGCTCTGACCCTTGAGGGCAAGTTGGAGGGGTGTAACCTACCTTTCCCCTCACCATGCTGGGGTCTTCTTGTTAGACTGAAGCTTGCTGTGGTTAAAGGGACATGGAGACCAGAAATCATGCTGTTTTGAATGTACCATAGGTGTCAAGAGGAGACAGTTGGAGTAGGGCATATGGAGTGCCATCACCAAACATATGGCAATGGTAACTGGCTAGATGGGAAGGGGAGAATGCATGTTCCAGGCCAGAGTGGGACAGGGAACTATTTATTGGACACCGATTTACATTATGGTTCAGTTCCCACAGTAGCCTTTGAGATGGTACAGATGGAGAAGCTGAGTCTCAGTTAATTTATCTGAGGTCATCCAGCTAGTGAGAGGCCTAGAAGTTCAATCTCAGATTTGTGTGACTTCAGCTCTCAGACTTCTTCCACCATGCAGTGCCCGTTCTTCCACTATGCAGTGCCAGTTCTTCCTGCACCATGTAGTGCAGTGTCTGTTCTTCCACCATGCAGTGCCAGTTCTTCCTGCACCATGTAGTGCAGAGCCTGTTCTTCTTCCACCATGCAGTGCCAGTTCTTCCTCCACCATGCAGTGCCAGTTCTTCCTCCACCATGCAGTGCCTGTTCTTCCTCCACCATGCAGTGCCTGTTCTTCTTCCACCATGCAGTGCCAGTTCTTCCTGTACCATGTAGTGCAGAGCCTGTTCTTCTTCCATGCAGTGCCAGTTCTTCCTCCACCATGCAGTGCCTGTTCTTCCTCCACCATGCGGTGCCAGTTCTTCCTCCACCATGCAGTGCCAGTTCTTCCTCCACCATGTGGTGCCAGTTCTTCCTCCACCATGCGGTGCCTGTTCTTCCTCCACCATGCAGAGTCTGTTCTTCCTCCACCATGCAGCACCTTTTCTTCCTCCACCATGCAGTGCCTGTTCTTCCTCCACCATGCAGCACCTTTTCTTCTTCCACCATGCAGAGTCTGTTCTTCCTCCACCATGCAGTGCAGAGCCTGTTCTTCTTCTACCAGTAGTGCCTGTTCTTTTGAGGAATGAGTCTAAAGTCCCCTCTCCTCATCCCTTTCTGATTTGAATGATTGAGCTGCCCTCTCATCCTCTTTCCCAACTGAAACAGTCTGAATTCATAGCAGCAGCCCTGCATCCTCTTGGTCAGTTCTCTGGATTCACTCCAGCTCTGTGATGAATCAGAGGGGCAGCAACTCACCCTGTCCTGGCTGCGATAACCATCAGCCATTCCTGAAGCTTCCCAGGTGGCTCCAGCCGCTGTTCAAAAAGGGGATGAGGAGGAGGTCCAGGCTGCAGGAGGTGCTGGGAGGAGAGAGAAGGAGGGATGGGAAGACTCCCAGGAGAAGAGAGACCCAGCAAATTCTAGTGTCATCGAAACCTGATGGGATCAGGAGCTTACAATGCCATCTCCACTCCTCCCACACACACTTTTCCTCACACTTAAAGAAGGAGCCAGAGTGCTAGCTGATGACGACCATCAATGCCCCTTACAGCCCTTCCCAGTCCACAAAGCACTTCCCCATCCAGTGATTCACTTGGTCCTCAGACAGCCATAATGCTGGGGTGGGGAGGCTGCCTAGAATGAAGGCTTTCGAGTTAGGACCGGGTCTGGTCCTGGCTCAGCCATTATCTGCATCTCTTTTACAGATGAGATTTAGAGGTTACTGACTTGCTTTAGATTTCACAACTGCCAGCAGTGGAGCTAGAATGAGATCCCAGGTCTCCTGATGTCTAGGAGGAAAGGGAGATGCAGCATCTACAGGGTGCTGGTTAGGTTCTGGTTAAAGTCCTGCTTAGGAATCTGCTTGTTTCCGTGTACTTAGGATCTGTTTGTTTTTCTTCAGTTTCCTAGTAAAAAACTTTTTTGAAAAACACCTCCCTTTTTGGCTGAACTAAAGGGGAAAAGGACTCATCTACTCATCTATACCTTGGTTCAGGCTAGATATTCTAGAGCCAGGTGTGGGAACAGCCCAAAGAGAGTTCAGACTGGACTGTCAGCCCCTTCCTGCTGTGGGCAGGAACATGACAGCCTCTCTGGCAAGCGTGGGACTGGACCTGAAGTCTTCTGCCACACCAGTCGGGGCAGGGTGGTGGGTAGGGCTGCCGTTCCCAGCTGTGGCTTGTCAGCCCTAGCAGTGTGATTCCAGCCTTCCTCACCCTCTGCCCTAGAGAAAGCTGTGCAGGATGTATAGCTCCCCAGCAGAGTGACAGAGTTGAGCTTAGCCTAGCTAGAGATGGATAATGCTGTTTTGTGGGGAGGGGGTGGGTTCAAGGCACTGAGGCCCGTTGGCCCAGGAAGCATCAAAGGTAGGTCTAGGCCAGCATTGGGGTGAGGGAAAATGGAGAGGTGTGTGAGACTGGAGGAGGGGCCTGGTGACACACACACACTTGCCACCATAGGCAAATCTCTGCTGTGAGCCTTGGTCTCCTTATCTGTAAAGTGGGGATAAATCATACACCTGCCTCTCAGCTGGTTTATCCAACAGGATATATTCATGTTTCATTATTTGCTTGTGACCCTGACATAGGATAATGCTGGTGGTGGTCTTTAGTGTGGGCCTGACCCTGCTATTGATAGGTGCTCAATAAATGGTAGTGATATTGCGTTTCAACGATCAGCACAATTTCCTAAGGGGTCTGGCCCATTCAGGAAGGCCTTGCTGCTTTCCTAGGTAGAAGCTCCAAGGAGGCTATGGTTCTGATGTTGCTGCCAAGTCCATAGGTACCTTGGTAGGTGAGGAACCACATTGAATATAGAGGGTTTGGCTCAGAAAGGAGATGCTCCCTGGTCAAGGGCTGAGGAAGGTAGAATTGGGCTGGAATCAAGAAGTCGGGTTGCAGGGGTAGGGCCTTGTTTGGGGCCTGAGTTCTAGTGGTTGCTGGGTTGTGCAGAGGAGTTACTTTCTGGTCCAGGACCAGTCTGTGCCAAAGTTTGTTCTGATTCCCTCCTGCCTCCCTTGCCACCATCTCCCGCATTTATCAGTCTCTGGGCTTCTGTTTCTTCTCCTCGGCCCTTTTTGCTTCTCAGTTGTGGGGGTTCTACTGTAGCCTTTCCACCTTGTGGAGGGCAGGTAGTTGCTGACGGTAGAGTCTGGCCTTGCTCCAACGGTCATACATGGTCTGTTTTCTTGTCAGACCGTGAACCCATTGAGGGCAGGGTCCAGGTCTGAATTGCCTCTAGGCTCCCATGGCCAGCATGGAGCCTGTAAGCCTTGGGTTCTGACCAGAGGGCTCGATTGTTGGGCTGGTCAAGGCAGTACAAGCCTGAATTGGCCCTTCTCCCTCACAGGTGGCATGGGTTGGGGTGGGGGTGGGTGCTGAATCAGAGTATATGGCTCCTTGTGTCCAGCTTCCTCTTCCTGGCTGGCCCAAGCCTTGGGAACAGTGGCTGCCTTTCTGGGGCAGTCAGGGCGCCTGGCCAGAGTATGCCTGTCGGGCATGGTCAGCTCTTCAGCAAGCCTCGGTCCTCCTCTTAACCTAGAGAAGGCCCCGGGTTATTGGTGTTGTTCTTGGCGGACCACCGGGCCCCTCAGCAAACAGGCAGGCGAGTGTGCACCGGGCCTGGGCCTGTTTGTGTTGGCCTCGCCAGGCGGGGGATTAGCTCAGCTGGGCTGCTAATTGCCTCCGAAGTGCCGGCCGGGATGCTGACAAGGGCTGGGCCTCTAGGCCCCTCCTTCCCAGCAGGCACTATGCCAGGCTAGGGGGCCTGGCCCAGAAGGGCCCCTTCTCTCCCCTGTCAGCGCCTGCTTGGCCTAGACCCTTGAGATGCGGGCAGGGGGTCACTAGGGCTGGCGGCTCAGGAAGGAGTGGGGGGAGATGCCTATGAAGTCATTGCCTGGGCCAGGCCAGGCCACACTCCACCCCTCCCCCACATCCCTTAGACATCCCCTCACACCCCCCTTCTTGAGTCAGACGCGTTCTCCTGAAGCTCAGCACTTTCTCCTCTTACTAGGAAGCTGCTGGGCTCCTCTGCCCAGATGCCCTCCAGTTTCTCAGCGCCTTCCCTTTCTTCTTGTGCCTTTCTCTCTCTCTGTTCATGTGTCTGTCCTCCCATCCTCTGCTTCTTCCTCACTCCATTTCTCAGCCTGTCTTAGCTTCTCTCAGTTGTGCAGACCATATACTTCTTTTACACCCTTGCTGTATTCTCCGGCCTTTCCTTGGCCTGAGAGCCACCTTAAACCTTGCCTCTGGTCTCCCCAGACTTCCCTTGGACCACTGGCTGTCGAGAAGGGGCTGAGGAGGTCTGCTTTATCATGCAGTTTCACAGCCCACCCAGAGACCTCAGGCCTGAGCTCTGAGGGCAGCGGTCAAGGATAGATCTGGACACGGCCTCTCAGCTGACCTACTCAGCCTGAGAGTCCTGAAAGCCTTCCATCTTTACAGGCGGAGCCCCGGGGCCCCACTACATATATGCTTCCTGCAGCTCTGACTCCCACCTCCACTTCTGATGGTGCCCTCCTTGGCTCCTGCTCCCTGGCCTAACCTTGCTTCTTGCTCACATTGGGACCTTGGTTCACTTTCTCTTATTGGTGCCTAGGGGTAGCTTTGCCATTGCCTTGCTTTCTGCTGCCTGGGTATCCCACTCCTGGGATGATTCTCTGTCTCTGTGTCCAGCCTGGGGATCTCTGTCCTGAGACTTCTGTCTGCTTCTGATCTCTGGGATGAGGCCAAAGGAAGACCTCAGTCTTGGGCTACCTGCCTTCAGCTCTTAACCAGTCCCCCATTGTCTCTGCTTCCTCCTTATTCTATCCTCCTTTCTGGCTCCCTCAATCTTAGAGCTACTTTACCTCCTATGCTCCTGTAAAGGGAATGATACTAATATTTATAATAGCTGCCATTTGTTGAGCTTTACATGTGTTATTTTATTTAACATCCCCAATAAATAGGTTCTATTATTATTTAGCCCCATTTGGAACTGGGGCAAGGGCAGCAGCACCATATTACGAATGAAGAAAATGAGTCCCAGAGAGGGTGATGAGTTGTCCAAGGTTCCATATAGTGAAGGGATTCCAACCAAGGTCTGTCTGATTGCAAAGTTTGGGGCTTTTTCACAGTTCTAAGAAATGGTTGGGACACCTTCATCTCTTTGCTCTGCCGTCTTGGACTCTGTATTACAGTGCCCTCCTCTCTGCCTTGGCCCTGATTTGAAGATGAGGTGTCCTTTTCTAGCCACCTATAGTCTAGACTCCATCCCCTCCCTCCCTCTATTACTCCCCTCCCCAGTTCCTTACAAGTTTGTGTGCACTCCTGCTGTCCTCAAAGCCCTTTGCATTGCCCTTTTATATCCCACTAAACTTTTGGAAAGTCAAGCAGTTTCCGGCCTGTTTCCAGGCTGGTGTGAATTTGCTGCAGTGGGAGTGGTGGGTGGGGAGACAGGCCTTGCCCCCCTTGGTGAGAATGAGAATTTCACTAGACTGAGGTTCCTCAGAAACCACCTTGGGTCTCCCCTTCAGCTGTGACTTGAGTTATATGGTATTTTCTATCCAGACACCTCATTTTGACTCGGCTCCAATCTTGGAGTTTACTTCTAGCCACAGGCTTTGAATCCGAGTGTCCTTGACAGGAACTAAGTTCTTTTCCATTTGTCCCCTATCTCCTCAATTGGCACCCACTTCAGCAGACCTCCCCTGTCATTGTGTGTGCCCCTCCTCTCCACATCAACACTCAGGAAGGGTTCTGAGGCCTTGGCTCAGGCCAAGGTTCAAATAGCTGATCATGGCTCAGTGAAATGCATTTAAAGTGAATTCCAGACAGCCTGTCGGTGGGTCCTTTACTTGTGGCCATCAAACCAGTTATTCAGAAGGAAAGAGGGCAAAAAGGGTGCCCATATCTAGAGATTGCTACTATTTGTTTGCTTTTCTCACGTCCTTTCCCAAGTTTCTCTTCTCCCTCTTCTACAAAAAAGTCACTACCACAATTGCAAGATAAGGAAATAATCATTTTATCGTGCATCAGACTATTTCATGGGGATGTCACAATGGCAAGGAGCCTAGTATAAAAATTGGAGGATGGGATGGGGCAGCAGCATCCAGAGCCGGGGCTTATCCAGCCCCAGGCCTCGGAGGACATCACCTTTGCCTGTGGCAAGATTAGTGGAGAAGGTTTTGGGCAGGACTTGGACCCTCTGGCCAGCTTTCAGAGTGGATGGGCTATGTCAGGCCTGTGCTGGTTCTTCCTCTATTTGGGACAGTTTGGAGGAGGGCGTGTCCAAGGAAGCTCCTTTTTCCTGTGGCTGTGGATCCATTTGGCATTTGGGGTGCTGATGGTAGTGGTGGTAGGGCTGGGCAGAGGTTCCTAGAATCTAGTCTGCTTCGCCAAGGTTACACCCTTCAGAACCCCAAGAGGATCAGCTTTGAGGAACCCCCTGGCAGGTAGAAGGGTGAAGCCTATGAATGGGCACAGACCCTGTCACTTCTTCCTGGGGGCAGTGCTCATCATACTAGCATTCAGCCTGGACCCACTGTTCCCCTGGCTCTGGGGATAGGACTTGGGGACGGGGGAAGAGTGGCTCAGCCCTATCTCTGGAGGGGGAGGGGTCCTTACTGCTTCCTTTGTCTGGGTCTGGCCTCTGCCAGCGAGGGATAGTATTTTCCCTGGCGCTGAGCATACAGCTGAACAGAGCCCGCCAAAGGAGCAGTGAGCCCAGCTGGGCAGCTGTGGGGACACTTAGTCGGCTCAGCTTTCATCCACATCAGAGCCTGCCTGCCCCAAGATTATCCCCACATGCGAATGTGGCTCCAGCATCTCACTTGGTTTTGGCCTTCGTGGATGGACATTGAGCAGAAAGCTTGGCTGGAGGCCAAGAGTGTTGACCTCTTCGTGAGGGAGCCAACACCAGGAGGCACAAACCACAAGGCCTGGAGAGCTTCTACAGGCCAGAGCCTGTATTCTGAATCTGGGACTTTGATTCAGACTTTGAACCCTGGAGCCAAGAGCTTGGGGTCAGAAAACCTCCAGTGGGGATCCCAGAGCTCAACACCTCAAACCAGAGGCCTAGAGCCCCAATGTGGGGGAAGCCTGGAGACTGGGCTGGCAGCGAGTTCCTCCGGTGCTTGGGAGCCCACCCTAGAAGCAGTTGGGTCAGGCTAGGTCTTGCTGTGTGCTTGTCTTGCTCACAGAAGTTTGGTCTGGACTCCTGACGGTTTGGCTGGTGTGCAGGACCAGGCCCGGGCTGCTGGTGCTGTCTCTGGGGGACTCTTCAATACCTGCGGTAGCCCAGGGCAGGGGTGCCTTCCAGCTGTCCATCTCGTCCCTCAGCCTGCTCTGTCCTCAGGAACTGTGGGCTCTAGCTCAGCCTGTGGTCTATGCCTCCAACTGCCTTGGAGCCCCTCTTCCTCCAGCCAGAACCCCCTTTGCAAAGCTCAGACCCAAGAAGACCTGCAGTTTCTGGGCCTTTGGGTACAGAGGCCAGGAGGAGCCTTGGCTGGAGGGTTCCTGTGGCTCTGCCTCTGCATGTTGCTTGCTCTGAGACCTGGCTGGGCATTGCCCTCTCTGCTGTAAAATGGCACAAGCATCCCTGTTTTCTCCATTGTCCAGTGAGATGGCCCAGTACAGGGCTTAGAACATAGTATTTGCTCAGTAAATTTGGTTGAGTAAATAACGGTTGGGAGAGGGCTTTTTTACACCGCCCTTTCCTCTCTGTGTGTGTGAGCGATTTCCAATCTTAGTTCCACGGAAGAGCAGCACTGTGAGGAGGAGACTCACACAGGGAGTCATACAAAGGCCCGGCAGGGATCTCTGATAGAGGATGGTAGGCCATGCTCCTGCCTGCAAGGGGCCAGGGAGTGGAGGTTTCCCTCTCCGAGGGGGAGGCCAGGCAGGCTGGGCTCTAGGGCGGGACTGTAGCCTTCTGGTCCTCATCTCACCTGCTCTTCCTGCCTGGAAGGTCCCACAGAGATTGAACCTCCAGGTGCTCATGGAGGGCTGAAATTAACCCTTTGCCCTTGACCTGGTATCTGCTCATTCCCTTTCCAGGGGGCTTGAGAAGACAAGGCTACCAGGCTGAAGCTGCCAGGGGTCCGTGTGTATGTGTAGGGGTGCAACTTCCAGCAAAATGGCACCGATTTCCCCCGCCATAGGGCCACCGCTTTCCCTAGATGGCAGGGTCAGTAGGCATGTGGCTGTAACACTCCTGTTACCCATTTTAAGTCCACAAGTAGAAAAACGGATACAGATAACAACCGAGTGGTCAGCAGCAGCCACATGTGGACAGCCGGAAGCATGAGCAAGGTCCCTTTGGTCAGTGGTAGCCACAAAGGCCCAGGCTTCAGGGAGACCCCAATTGGTGCCCTTGGGGTCTCCTGCCTGGTTTCGGTAATAAATAACATGAGGACCCAAAAACCAAACCAAAACAAAAAAATATAACCAGTATCTTTTGGGGTAGGTGGTGGGGGACTGTTTAAATTATCGGCCTTCCCCGGGCCACTGGGCGGTTGCTGGGCGTGGGCTGGGCGGCAGTCACCGGCACGTGTGCAGCTCCACCAGCCGCTGGCACTGCCGGCACTTGACGAAGCAGCACCAGTGGAATTTGCAGCTGCAGCGCTCGGCCAGCTCCACCTGTGCCGTGTGGAAGCCGCGGCCGCAGCACAGCAGCTCACAGCCGTCGATGGCCTTGGACGTCTTGTTGCACGTGCGGCCCCTTGTGCCCAGCACACCGCTGCGCATGTCCTGCTCGCAGAAGTCTGGGCTGGGCTCCAAGTACACCAGGTCCTCATCTGTGTGCGGCTTGAACTGCGCATTGCGTGGCACCAGCGCCCTGGAGGAGCCCACACGGCGTGGCTCCACCTCAGTGGCACCATCAAACTTCTCCTTCAGCGCGTGGCCCACCTGGCGGAAGGGCGGCACGGCTCGCCAGCACGTCTTCACCTCGCAGGAGCCCGACACCCCGTGGCACTTGCACTCCACCCGCATGTGTGTCAGGATGGCCTGCAGGGGACGGGAGGGGAGAGAGCCATCAGGAGGTGTCAGGGGAGGCTGGGGAGGGGCCGCGGGGGTGCAGGCCGTGGGGCATGGCTGGGCATGCTGCAGAATTGGAGGAAGATGCGGTGTCATGCTTCCTCTGGATTAAGCACCTCCTGTATGCTGCGGTGGGTTGATGGGGAGAGACATTTTTAAGGGCAGTGACATAGGAAACAGTGAGTGACAGGTGACATACATGGTGGGGAAGAGCACGGCTGTATTGAACCTGCACAGGAACCTTGACGGGGAGGCACTGAGAAGGCAGGCGGTGTCAGTGAAGCACATGATCTTCGCTGTGACAGGACTCAGTCCTAGCTGTGCTGCCTGTTAGGGGTGTGTGTGTGACAGAGGGGCGGGGACACACACCTATGTACATACATACACGTGGGTGGGGGGTGGGGGGCCACTGACTGCTCTGCGACACCTACTCCTCTGTCTGGTCCCCACCCTGCCACCCTGCACCCCACTGGCCAACAGGAGGTGCCTGGTGCTGGTGAGAGCCTGAACACGTTTTCTGAGTGGCATGTGAAGGGGAGAGTGATTCAGGGATGTTCCCGAGCCCGCCCCTGCCCCACTGGGGATGGTGGCAGGAGAAATGCCACACTACCTTCCTGCCGGCCTCGTTGTTGTGAAGGTTCATGAGGGCCCGGCTGGACGAGGCCCCCTTGCTTCTCTCCCGCACATCCACGAACGACTGTGAGAAGGCCACGCCATAGGCGATGTTGTCCGAGCATCCTGACCACTGGAAGCCTGGGGCGCGGTGGGCAGAAGGGGCCGTGGGTGAGTGCGGGCCAGGCCCATGCTGCCCCGTGCCCGCCTCCCCACCTCCTGCACTTACCCTGGGGGCTGACCCCGTGGACTGTCCTGTCACAGCCACACTTCTCCAGCTCCCCACTGCTGCACGCCCGTGTCACCGCGAAGGCCACACCTGCTGAAGAGATGGCGTACACGAAGGCCGCCTCCCGAGTCCCTGTGGGAGGCAGAGGGAGGGCAGGGCTGGGTCCCAGTGCTCCTCTCTGCACCCTCCGTTCAGAGGTGGGGGTGTGTGGGACCTGACCTATGGAGGCCCTTGGGGAGATCTAGCTCCCATGGGCCAGAAGTGGCACTGTGCTGGCGATTATTCTCACCACACGATGCCAAGTACCCCTACTACATGCAGGCACTGCTCTACCTCCACGTGCTGAGCATTTCATCCTCGGCGCCCGGGAGGTCAGTGCTATCCTCCCCATTTTACAGAGAGGTCAGTCAGCGTGTCCCTGTCACACAGTACGTGGTCCAGCAGGCAGACAGACCAGCTTCATTGCTCTTAGCTTCTGTGGGGTTACTGTTCTCACAAGCCCCTCCAGAAGGCTAGTGATGCTCATGTCGTTTTTGAGAGAACACAGGCTCGGAGGTGAGCAGACTTACCAAGACTACCCAGCTGTGAAGTGGCAGGCTGCACGGCCGGCCCCGTCTGGCTTCCTCTGAAACCTGTGTTCCTTCTGTGCCTTTCCCAGCCCTCCCCCTGGGCTCTGAGGGGTCCCCCACCTTGGGATCCTGCCCCAGCCCTTCCTGCTTAGGCTGGGCTCATTCCTGAGATGTCCTGCTTCCTTCCCTCTTTAAGAATGAATTATAATCACAATGGACTGCTGATAAGGGCATGCCCTCTGCCACTAGGAGCTCTGTGCCCATTTCACAGATGGCACAGTGCAGGTTGGGGAGGGGAAGTGATTTGGTCCCGGTCTCCCAGCCAGGAAGTGATAGAACCAGGACGCATGCACAGGTCTGCCTGCCTCTGTGCCTGTTCTTTTCCTTCCGCCCATGACTTCTCCTCAGTGGTTCTATTTTGGTGCCTGCCCTCACCCCCTGCCTGAATGGGTGTTTTTATCCTCCTAGGAACTGTGCCTCAGGGGGTGTAGCTTCTGTGGAGCCTCTTTCTGGGGGTGTGGGTGGTGAGGGAGTGTGTCTGTGTGTGTGTGTAGTGCAAGTATGGTGCGTGTGTGCATGGCTGGCCGGGAGTGTGACCAGACAGACCCTGCTCCTCTCCTGGGCCCTGTGAGGGCCTCTGTGTGCCCGTGACTGTCCTTCTGTCTCTTGCTGGAGCGTCTGTGTCCGCAGGAGTGGAGGGGGCAGGTTTTGGCCCCGTGGTTGGCAATTACCTCTGCGACACCCAGGCCTGTGCTCTCGGCTGCCCTGGGGAGCAGTCGCCGTGGTCAGACAGAAACAATCACCTCCTCTGTGCCCGTGTCTATGGACAGGCAGCAGAAAAAGCGGAGCTGGGGTGGGGGCAGCTCAGGCCCTGGTGGCTCAGGATGCCCTGTTCTCGGTTCGGCCCTTGAACTGGGGATACTGCCCACCACCCACTCTCCACTGCCCACTCTCTGCCCTGACCTGGCCATTTTGGGCCGGCATCGGGCCTTGGCTGGGGCCTCGACAGCCTGCGATGGAATCCTCTCCAAGTTAATCGAGGTTAATAGCAGGATCATGTTGGTTGGTTTTGTGCTGTGGCCGCCCAAAGAGAGACGACTTTAGTTTCTGGTATTTCTGGTATTTCCAGGCCTGAACCAGCACAATTCTTTGCCCCGAAGACCAAGGGGGAAGGGAGAGCAGGAGATAGGGCCATGGGCCCCAGCGCTTGGCCTGGCGAGGTCCGTCCTTCCTTCCTTCTCTGGGCTCTCAGGCAGCCCTGGACCACCCCAAGCTCTGGCCTAACCTCTTCCCTTGAGTGCTCGTGGCCCTGGGGTGCAGGGTGTCTTGTGAGGTTGCCTCATTCCCCAAACACCTATCTGCCAGGACTCTGGGTTCCCCTTGACCTGGCCTTGGGAATAAGGACGCTATGGTTTTCTCAGCTTGGGAGTGGGGCTGAAGGAGGAGATTCTGGAAGGACCATCATAATAAAAAGAGCTAAAGTTTATAGAGCGCTTACTCTGTGCTGGGCACTAAGCACTTTACATACTCTTCACAACAACCCTATGAAATAGAGACTTTTAACCCTCGTTTTACAGTTGAGGAAACTGAGGCACTGAGTGGTGAAGCAACTTGTCCAACAAGACCCAGCTGGGAAGAGGTGGAACCGAAATTTGGACTCAGACAGCCTGGCTCCAGCGCTTTCAACCTTGACCTTATCCTGCCGCATGGCCAGAGCTCCCAGGGATATACATCAGCCACTCTCTTCCCACCTCCTGTGTGTGAAGCCAAGAAGGACTTCCTTAGGTCTACCCTAAATCTCACATGCTGCAGGACAAGCCCAGTTCCTTTGGTGGGTTCTTTCCTGGGGGATGGTGAGCAGCTGGCCTCTGCACTCAGCACAGAAGGCCTGGAGCATGTGGCCAAGCCACCGTGCCCGTAAAGCCGATGGCAGTGGTTCCTCCAGCTTTTTCTAACTGGCCCTGGGTCCCAGCCCATTGACTCTAGTGCTGGGGCCCCTCCTAGCTCTCCCCTCTGCCTGGGTACCAGGCTGGAGCCTTGCTTACTAGTGGGCACCTGGCAGTGACTGCTGAGAGAGAAGGACTGCAGTGCGCCTGCGAGTGCAGCAGCAGGGAGTTCCCCAGCCACGTGGTAGATAACTGCTCCCTGGTCAGGGTTTGCCTGTTCAGCTGCAGGAGAAAGACAGTCCTGGCTTTGTTCTCCTGGGACAGCAGAGCTGGCCCAGGGCAAGGCAGCCCTCTCTAAGGTGCCAGCAGCCTCCCTGCAACCTTCTGCCTTTTCCACAGAGCCATCTGCCCACCCCACACCCAGCTCCTTTCTTCCTGCGTTTTCTCCTTCCCAGGGCACCTCCTTTGCTGGCTCCACTGGTCTCAATTCTGTGTGTCCTCTGGGTCCTGCCTCAGTGCCATCTTTCCTGAGGTGCTAGGCCTCTTGAGGCTGGGAACTCAGAGTTGTCCTATGGATCCGGCAATAGCTCCCCTTTCTGAGGGCCCTGGGGCCTTTGCATACACTAAGGCTCACAACAGCCTGAGCAGCCAGCTCTCTCCAGCTCTGCTCTATGAGGAAAAAGCGAGGATCAGTGACTTGTCTGGGGTCCCTTGGCCAGCCCATAGCCAAGAGGAGTTGGAACAAGTCCTGTGTGACTAAAGGCCTGTGCTCTTCTGAGCACATTATATGCAGCGTCTCTCCTAGATGTTAGAAGGAGTACATTCTAGCAGGAAGGGGTGTTTGGAGGAGAACCAGAGGAGGCTGAGTTGGGTGGAAAGGAAGCCATGGACATGGTGATGCCCTGGACACCAGGCGGGTATCCTGGTGGAAGTGCCATCCCCAGCATAACTCACATGTTTCCAATGCAGATCCAGTGGGAGTCCTAGGGAGGTGGGTAGGACAGGCACTGGACTCTGAGAAAGACATCATTCCCCATTCTCTGCCATCCTGCCCCCAGCCCGCCTCCTTAGTTTCCTTTGCTCTCTCATATGCAAAAGCTCACCTTTTCTGGAAGTCAACCTGAGTCCTGGTTCTGTCACCTCCAGGAAGCCTCTTTGGATTTAAGGGAGGACGCAGGACAGGGGATGAGGAAAGGCATTAGAGCTGGACAAAGGCATGTTGAGACTCTGACTACTGGTGTGACCTTCCTCTCTGTGCTTCATTTTCCCAGTGTGACCAGGGGGAAGTCCTGCTTCCCGCAGGCCAGACCCTAGCACTTCTCCCGCATTTCCCTCCCGCCACCACGGATTCGCTCGCGCTGGCCGGGTGGTCCCTCCCAATCATGATTCGGTCGCAGACCGTTTTATTTTCTAAGTGTCTTGTGTGTCTGTCTGGCCTCTGCAGCCAGACTAGAAGCTCCGGGGACCTGGCTGTCCCTCATACTTCTCCCCTAGCCCCCAGCCCCCAGCACAGGGCTGGGCGCAGAGTGGGCCCCTCACAGTTGCTTGGAGATGGGTGGGGTTGGGAAAGAGCGGGGGCGGGAGGGAGGGGAGGTGACATTCACCAGGCACCTGGATGTGTGATCTCAGCTTCTCATCCATAGAATGGGGCTGATAATAGTACTGGCTCCATCAGGTGGTCCTGGAAATCTAATGAGGTGAAGTAGGGAACGTGCTTAGCCTAGTTCCTGGCACCTAACAGGCGCCAAGACATACTAGCTATTGTGAGGCTTATTGTTGGGTGACTAATGCCACCCGATTCATTTGCTAACAAATATCGGTGGGGCACGAACACGCTGGAGGCCAGTCAGTTGACCATGTCTTTGCCATTGGGCTAAAAGCTTCCTTAGGGCAGAGACTCTTCTTCCTTGGTGCTGCCTCACCAAACGTTTATTGATCACTGACTGAGCTAGACCCTAGGCTGTACACCGGGGGGTACTGAGGTGAATGAATCCTCCAGGAACTCCCAGTGGCAGAATGTCTTTGGGGGTAACCAGCCCCCCACCTGTGAATTAATGGCACCAAAAGGCTGGCCTGTTCGGTCACCCAGAAGGAAGGCCTGTTCTCACCCTCACTGGGTCCAACGTGATGCCAATATTGAGGACCAAGATGAGAACACAGGTTTTAGTGGGTCACTGCCCAGTGACTGAAAAGCATTTACTTCTTAAATCCAGCCCAGTGTTAGAGTCAGTAAGGTGCCCTAGCTGATGTTAGATGGGGGGGGGGGGGGGGGGGGGGCCTGGTTTGGAATCTTCTCTTGGTTATGGCCAGTACACCACACGCCCTCCCAACCATGGCAGCCAGAGCCTGAAGGGGCCTCAGGGCTCACTGAGTCCCCTTTCTCAGGACAGGAACGTGATCAAGGTCACAGAGCGAGATGCAGGAGGCAGGGGAAGCGGGTGTTGTCTACAGATGGCGGGAAGCAGAAGAGGAGTCTGCGTGGCCTTTCCCACTCCCTGTCCTGCTCAGGCCAGCTGCTCTGGGACCCCCTCCCCACATCCTGCTCACGGCAACCTCCAACCTTCGCCAGACCCTGAGGCCTCTCCCTCCCATCCTCAAACCCTTTTCATTCATCCAACAAACCTTTGTCAGGTACCTGCGATGTGCAGGTGCTGCTCTGGGCACTGGGATGAGGCAGTACCTGGGACGCAGAGGCCACCCCACATCTGGCCCTTAGCACCTGCTCAGCCAAGAACACCTACCTGCCCCCTTTCCTTGCTTCCCCAGATGCCAGTTTTACCAAATTTCTGGTAGCTTTTCAGCCTAGGCACACAGTTTGGCCCTATCTTACACACTGTCCTCCCTAGTCACCATTATTTCACCGTCTGTCTGGCCTCAGCAGGACAGAAGCAGGGTGGTCTCTGCTGCGTGGGGGTGGGGGGGTGCAGAGTTAGAGGCTAGGAGGCCTGGGGCAGTAAGGGAACCCGAGGGGGCGTCTGTGTGGGAGCCAGTCAGCCCTTTAAGGCATCATCTCCCTGAATCCTGATGGGTGTCCCAGGAGCTTGGTTCTGGGATTGTGTTCACCTTACAGGGAGCTGGACAGTGAGGCTAGAGGATGGAAGGACCAAGATGTCACAGCCGAGAGTTGGCAGGTCCCGGACCTGGGTGTGTTACCACCCTCTGCTCGCTGAGTCCCTTTCTCAGCTGTGAAACGGGAAACATGCTACACACTCGCAGTCTGTGTGATCCGATGCAGACAGCATGCAGGAGGCTCAACAAACGGGGGTTCCTGGCTCTGGGGGCCATCTGTTAGCTTTGGCCTCTTCTGTGTCTGAGGTCATGACCCCAGCCAGGCAGCTCATGAATGCAATACTGGCCAAGCCCCCCAATTCCCAGAGCTGGGGGCTGTGAGGGAGGCCTGCCCAGGCCGGCTGCTGCTGCTGCTACCGCAGCCAAAAACGACAGCAGCTGGTGATGACGGACGGCTGTTCTTGGGGCAGGGTCTACACGCGGTGCTGCCACACATTACATCACTGAGTCTTCGTGACAGCCCCATGAGGTAAGCGCACCTGCCGGTCTCACCGACAGGTGAGGATGCCGGGCGCGGACAGTGAAGTCACCACTCAAGGTCACGCTCACCGCGCGCTCCCTCCAGCGGCCCCGCCAACCCCGCACCTTCCGTGAGCAGCACTTTGGCCTCGGGATGGACAAGTCCCTTCTCCTCCTGGTCAGTGGAGCCACATTAAGACTTTTCCAAGAGGAAGTTTACTCAAGAAGAAAATGAAAGACACAAAAGCGAGGAGGTGGATGGAGGGGAAGATAGACTCCCGCAGACACGACTGCCCAGTGTGGTGGGCCCGGGGGGAGGGCACCCTGATTCAGCTCCGCGGGACTGGACGCTGGAGCGAGCCGCTCCAACTGTAATCTGGAGCGGGTTCCAGCCACACTGGGTAGGATTCTCAGCGCCTTCCCAAACTTGCTGAGCCAGGGCTGGGCCCCCCTCCTTAGTTCCTGTCGCAAGCACAGGCGAGGAACGGGGTCCCTTACCAGCTTCAGGCCAGCACTGACCCATGCCTGCCTTTCTTTGCCCCTTCTAGTCCTTGCCCTGACTTGCTTCCTGTCTTTGGAAGATATCCACTGACTGCCTCCTGCACGCCAGGCTCTGCCATGTGCTGGGAAACAGGTACATGTGACATCACCCTTGCCTTGGAAGAGCTCAAGGTTTAGGGATGGGGAGCAGAGTGGGGAGACAGGCGTCACAGTTCAGTCTGAAAGGTGTAACAAAAGCCGTGTGAACACCAGTGGTTTAAACAAAAGTGTGAGTGTGATTTGAGAAAGAGAGAGAGAAATGGATAAAGGCAAATAGGTTAAAATAGGTGAATCTAGGTAAAGAGTATATATGGCAATTTCTTGTACTATTTTTATAACTTTTGTGTAAGTTTGAAATTATTTCAAAACAAAAAATTACCAAAAAAAAAAAAAGTGGGGGGAAATGCCCCAGCATGAACAAAGAGCTTCAGGGCCAAGAGGAAAAAGCGAAGGCTTGGGGGTGGGGGGCGCTGGGAAGACTGGGGGAGGGGCCTGCTGAGTTGGTGCAGAAAGAGGGTGGGTATTTGGGGTAGAGGACACAGCATGTGTAAAGGCCTGGGGGTGCAAAAGGGCTTGGCATGTAAAACCTGCTGATCTACCCACTAGTCCACCCAAAACACCAAACACCTACTTAACGTAAGAGAGGCTTCCCACACTCGGCATCTGTTATTTGAGCTTAGTGTCTGGGCCTCATCAAACAGGCAGCCTTGGCCCCCAGCGGTGGCACCATCATCCCTGGAAATCCTCCGCTACCAGGCTGCTCCCTGGATCTCAGCTTCTTCTCCAGGCAGCAATGTTCAGCAATGCCAAGCATGATCGTGCCTTTTTGGCTTCTGCCAGCTCCCAGGAGAATGGCTTCCAAATTTCTATCACAGTTGGTTTCCAACAACATCCAAATGGTTTGCCACAAGCCCAGCAGCCCTAGCTGTCCAGGACCACAGGTGCCAAGACAAAGGTTGGCCCAGGCAATGCCTTCCTGCCGCCTGAGCAAGTCATCGGGCCCCATTGACTGTTGGTGGCTCCGGAGTGTCAGTTTCATGCTCAGGAAGTAGAAAACGAGGCAGCTGGTTTAGAGCACTTCCTCGAGGGCAGAGGCTTGACCCGGTGACCTCGCAAGGAGCCTTCCAGTTAGTTGCATGGAACATTCTCTATGCCCTGGCCCACCGTCCTTTGGCTTAGTGCCTTCTCATATTTCTGGTCTCAGCTGAAGGCTGACCTTCTTGGGAATGCTTTCTCTGAGCCCCAGCCCTGGCCAGAGGAGGGTCCACCCTTATGCTCCCAAGACGCCCGTGTCTCCTCCATCACAGCGTTTTCTCACTGTGGGTAAGAGCAACACCCTGGACTTGAGTCCTGGCTCTGCCACTTTCTAGTTCTGTGACCTTCGGCAAGTTACTTAACCTCTGTGCCTCCATTTCTCCTTTTGTGACACGGAGCCTATTTTGTGACAAAGGGCCAGTGAGCTAAAACACTTTGAACAGTGTCTATCCCCAGTTCGTGGTATCGGTGTGCAAGCCACTACCCCTCCTGAGCTATGGCGGTTGACGTGACTGAGAGTGGAGGACTGGAGCTGGTGCTGTGTGTCCCTGGGTCTCGGCTGGGCGTGATGAGGCTCTTAGTACGGGTGGTCAGAGGCACAGATGGGCTCACGGACGAGAGGCTGAGTGCAACGGCAAACAGCACAGGGTGGGGGTCTGGAGCCCAGGTCTGAATTCTGATTCTGTGGCTGACCCTCTGAGGAGCCTGTCTGAGCCTCGATTTCTTCCTTTGTAACACCAGATGGTAGCTCCAGGGCTGAAGGCGCCGCGTGCCGTAGGGTGCTGCCCAGCACAAGGAGCAGTCACCCCCTCCGATGGCCCTCCCACCCTCGCTGCCCTCTCCTGGATGGCGCCCCTCTCACGGAGACTCCATGGGCACCTATGCCTTCGCCGGAGCAGGATGCTGTTTTCATTTGCTAAATGACTGGCCACTAACGAACAAATCATTCTCCACCCAAGGAAATGGCGATCTCTTCTGGGGCCCCCTGGCGGAGGCCCCCCCCCCCACGACCGGCCCCCAGCACCCCCGCGAGCCCCTCCCTCACCTTGTGTCACCACCTTGCCGAAGACAGGCAGGGAGTCGAGCGTGGAGCAGTTCCAGCGCCGGTTCCGGAACTGGTACTGGCACTCCTCGATGGCGAGCTGGGCGCCGCGGCGCACCGAGTCCATCACCTCCAGGTTCCGCTTGCACATCTGCACCTGCCTCTGGATCAGGCCCTTGAGCTTCTCGCACGTCTCCTCCTCCGAGATGCTCCCCACCGAGGACAGCTTGGCCAGGTACCTGGGGAGAGGATGGCGGGGTGGAGTTCGACGCAGGACGAGGCCGTGCCCAGCCCAGGTCTCTGGGAACCGACTTGTCCCAGCGTGGTCCTGGATGTCAGCTTCTGTCTGGATCCAGCGACAGGCCCTCCTGCCCAGCTCTTGGGGCTGGGGGAGGGAAGTGCTGTCTCCCATGAGAAGGCTTCTACCTCAAGCTGGCCAAAGCAGGCAGAGCCTCCACGGCCCCTCCCTGCCCGGGGTAGTCCCTACACCAGCATCTGTGCCCTGACGTTATCCCAGCCCCGGGGCTCTCACCCCTTCCTACGGAGATGCCTTCTAGTTGGGAGTCACTGTCTGCTCTGGTGTCTCTCTTTCCCACCCCCAGGCAGGGACCCCAGTGACCTAAGCCCACTATCTGGCTGCAGAGCCAGAATCCTCACTGCCAGCCACATCTCAGGGCCACGCGATGGAGACCAGCATCCGTGCTGCAGCACTTGGGGGTGAGACAATGAGGGCCGTGCAGGGCTGGGGGTGGGGATGTCAGCAGACAGGCGGCAGCAGGCAAGGGAGTCTCCGAGAACCACGTGTGCCAGGCTCTCCTCAGCCCCTTGGGTTTTGACAGCCGGAAGATGGGTTGACAGTGCTGGCTCCACCTCGCAGGGTTGTGGCGAGGACCACATCTCGATGAGCTCATTTATGTCAAGAAGCTCTGGGACCAGGCACATGTGGGGAGAAGGGGCTTGAATGTGTCCATTTCAGTGGTGGGCAGGGGAGAGCACTACTGTTCATTGAACACCTACTATGTGCTGTGCAAGGTGGTAGGCACTTCATCCTGGGGCATCCTTACCCCAGCTCTATGAGGTGATCATTATCATGCCCAGTATACAGATGCCAGAGTGAAGGCTAAGAGGACGACGTGCCCAAGGTGACATAGACAGCAAGTGCCAGAGCCGAGCCTCAGACTCCTTCCAACCTCAAGGGCCGTCCTCTTGCCTGTCCTCCTCCACAGTGGGCAGAGGGTCCCGGGAAGGCTCTGCCTCATCTAATGACAGACACTCTGTGATCCTGACAGGAAGCAAGGGGGCCGGGAGCAAGACACAGAAACGCTCACTAGGATGGGGAAAGGCCCCGTGAGGAAAAAGCGATCCCTCTCTCAAGGGTAGGCGTGCGTTAACGGAGCACCTCCTAAGAGTCGGTTATGTTTCAGAGAGGTCAAGTGCTGGCTCCAGGTCACCCAGTTTGGAAGGGTGGACCTGGATTGGAGTCCAGGTCTGGATGTCCCATGCCTTGTGCTGTGACTGCTGCCCCTCAGCCTGTCCCCCACCCCAGCTGTCCCTGACACATAGTAGGTGTACAAGTGACAGCCTAAAGGTGGGAGGAGAGCTGGTGGTGACTCTGGAAGGCCTCTTTGTTCCCTGCCTCCCTTTCCCACTTGCTCAAGGAGAGATGCATCTTCTCACCTCCCAGGGTAGGGTGACCTGGGGCTGCCTTCTGGATTCTTGGGTGAGCAGCAGACTTAAGGAACATACCCGGACAGGTGGTCTGGTCCAGACCCTTCATTTTACAGGTGAGCACAGAGAGGGAAAGGAGTCTTCCCACTACTCCCAGGAGGAATCGCAGACCCTGGCTGTACCCTCAGCCTCAGCCACACAGATCCCGGGCTCTGCACAAGACAGCGAGTGTCCTTCTGCCCCCCCCCCCCCCACAGTGAACCAGGACCCCTCCCCACAAGGGGCTTGGCCAGCAAACCCAGTCAGGGCAGCTTTCTGGGGGTGGAGGTGAAGACGCTGTTGCATCCTATAAGGGAAGCCACGGATTTCTTGTCCAAAGAAGGTTTAAGGGGGGAAGGTAACCATTTCTGGGACTCAGTTTTCTCATCTGTAATGTGGGGAAGATACTTAAGTCAAGAACTGTTGTCAGAGGCAAAAGGGACCTTGTGCATGACAGACAGTCTGATGGGAGCCTGAGGCAACGGGGCGGGAACTCAACAGTTGTTTGCTGAATGGAGCGAATGGATAAATGGTGATCAGATAGAAAAGTACACAGAAAGCCCTATTAACATGTGGGGAGTTTTTATGATGGCGATAAAAATAGCAAACTTTTACGGAACTTAGCGAGGGGGCTGAGTACTTTGTTGACACGATTGCATTTAGCCTCTCAGCAAGACAGCGAATTCTCATTGTATAGAGGGGGATAGACAGGCTATCCTCCTGGGGACAGACAGGCTGAGCAACTGGCCTTGTGCGCAAAGTCACACAGGTAATAAGAAGTGGGGCCAGGACTCAGCCTGACTTCAAAGCCGTCAGTAGAGACATTGTTTTTTTTATGTGGCTCAAGGACTAGAATTGACACCAGCGGGCAGAAGCTGCTGGGAGCTGGACTCGTGCAGACCTAAGGGTGACAGCCAAGGTGCAGTCGGCGGGCAGCCTGCTGTTCCGGGCTCTCCATCCCTGGAGGTGTGCAGGCAGCAGCTGGATTCTATTTGTCAGGCATGTGGGTTGGACCAGAGTGATGGTTCTCAAACCTGGCTGTGCATCGAAACATTTGTGGGATTGTTGAAAGCACAGGTGCCTGGGCCCCGCTCCAGGTGGGCATCTGGGCTTTTAACACGTTCTCAGGAGCAGCTGGGAAGCCAGGCTGGCATTGGCCTGGAGGGCACTTTAGGGGAAGCTCTTGGGTAACCACTGGGGGTGTTTCCTTCTAAGCCTGAGGGAGATCTGATTCTGGAACCCACTTTCGTCCTCACTGCAGCGTCAGTCCCCTGGCTATGGGGTCTGAGTCTGGCTTTTTAAAATCTAAAAGTGGAAATAACGGTTCCTGCCCCAGAGGGTTGCTGGGAGAAATCAATGTGCTTTGACGTGGCTGCTGCGCCTGGCTCTGAAGAGCTGGGCACGTTGTGGGTGCACCGTGACTGTGAGGGTCTCTCCCTTCCCTGGCAGCGCGGGCGAGGGGGAGGTGGGTGGTCTCGGGCTGAGGCCGTGCAACCTCCCCTTGCCTCCTGGGGCCTCCCTGTCCTCTGTACCAGGCCCTGCCTAGCGGACGCACAGAGACTGGTAGTGTCATGGCAGAAGCCTGAGTCTCTCAGAGGGACACAGGGCGGGAAGGTGGCTTAGAGGCAGGGAGAGAGTGCATCTGGAAGGCGAGGGGACCGCTTGGCTCCTCAGTGCTGCAGGGTGCTCCCCTGCCTCTGCCCGCTGAAGGAAGGGGTCCCCTGTGGAGCTAGTCGGCCTGGCGCTCTTGGCCTGCAGGGGGCGCCAAGAGCCCAGCTACTGGCTGTGGGCCAGGTCCATGTTTGGGAGGCCCCCAGTGAGAGACAAGAAGTTGGGCCTCAAGTTGGATCATTTCTTGCTCAGACCTATGGCCTCTTGGAGAAGAGAGGGGACCCCTATGTCCTCTGTGACATGGGGGCACAGAGTTGGCCTGTCCCCACCTCAACCTATGCTCCCTCTGCGTCCAGCCAAGGGGCCAGGTTGGACTGTGCTGGGTCCTGGCCTCTGGTGAAGGGAGATGTTCAAGGGCAGAGGCAGGGGAAGCAGGATAGGGAGGCCTGGCTGAGCCAGCAACCCACTGTGTGACCCTGGGCAAGTCCCTGCCCCTCTCAGAGCCTGTCTCCTCTTGGGTACAGTAAACCAGTGGGTCTGTGAGGCCATTCCCACTACCAGAGTCGGCAGTTCTCCGCCTGCAGGCTGGGATCAGGGGTTCGCAGCCTCAAAGTTCTCTTGGAGCCAAGCTAGGCCGGTAGACAGAGCTCCTGCCACTGAACGAGGCATGAGATGGACCGGAGGGGCCTCCTACCCCCTCCCCTAGGCTCAGAGCTCGACGAGGGGAGATGGGCTGAAATAACAGTAGTAGGGATTTAGGGGTGAGCTGCTAGGCTGCCATGGCTGTGAGTCACTGGGACGGCTTCCAGGAAGAAGCTGAGAAACTTCTTCCGCTGAGGAGCATCCCTGCCCCCACAACTGGCACCAATGCCCACCACCCCCAGCCCCTGCCTTTATCTGGCCCAGCAGCTGTCCCCTTCCATGCCACAGGAGGCACAGCCCCACCCCCACCCCGCTTCTCCCAGAGTCCAGGGTCTTGCCTGGGAAGGGCTGGGTGCCAGAGCTGGAAATGGAGTTGGACATGGGGTGGAGAGCTAGGACCCTGGGCGTCACAGGCCACCCCTTGCATTTCTTGCTCGTTCGGGTATCCTTAGGGTGTCTGGCCTCATTGTGCAGGTGAGCAAACTGAGTCCTGAAGAGGTGCAGTGACTGGCCCAAGGTCACACAGCTAGTCAGTGGCAAAGCTTGGAATGCAAATCCAGTTCTGACTGGGCCTCTGTGTCTTCTGTACCCTGGTTGTGGATCTGTCCTGTTTGACAGCTGTGGGGGGCTGATGCTACCCCCCTTGTCATGTCCCGCCTGGGGTCTCCTCAGCGCCTAGCACAGCATGCAGCACATGGGAAGTGTTGAACAGAAACCTGCAGCGTGAACAGGGGGCTCTGTCCTGACTAGGTCCCCTCGGCTCGGCTCCTGGCAGAGTACTCAGGGTAATAAGAATAGTGTGTGGGGGCGAGGGACAGCAATGGGGATGGCTTTTGCCTTTCAGTCTGCTGAGGGCCTGGAGACGCTTCGGGGCTAGGCCCACCTGATCCTGGGGACCTCAGGAACCCCTTCTCTGCACCCTAAGGTGGCTCAACCTTTCCCCCAGAGACATGCATGCCACTTGCTGACCCTGGAGCTGGGCTGGGCTCAAATGTCAACTGCACAAGCCATTTCTGGGGGAGACAGAGAGCCTGGGCATGATCAGTGTCTGCTGCTGCTGGGCTGGCTGGCTGTGGAGGGCCTTGACCATCCTGCTTCTTCTCTGGTCCTACTTGCACTGCCCCAGTTTAGGCTTCTTCCTGCCACTGCTGAGTACAGGCTTAGCAATTTGCCACCTGCTGCTCCGGCCACCCAGGACTCTAGCCACAGCCGTGCCATCGATCAGGTTACCCCACCAACCCAGGCCGCCCCGGTTGCTGCTGCCAGCCAGCTCGTGCCCCATCTTCTCAAACAGGGGCTGCAGGTCCTTCAGGCTCCTCCCAGGAGGCCCTCCCCGCACCCGCCCGTGCCTACAGCCTGCAAGACTGGAGGGCCCTGGCCCTGCCAGGGAGATCAGATCCTCTCGGCCACCTGCTGTTTTCATTAGAAACTAAAATTAGCTGGGCTTGTCCCAAGCTTTCCCAGGTTTGCTTGCTTTTTAAAAAAAATATACAAATTCCTAGAGGAAAATCCGCACCTCTCGGACTCCTCCCCAGCTCTTACTCTGCGCGTCCAGAGAGGAGAGGAGACGGGAAATAGCTGGAGCGTTTGGGAGGCCAAGCAGATCAGTGTCGTGGATCCTGGCCCTGCGGGTGTCCAGGTGGGGGCTGGGACGCAGGCCCAGGCCTCTCTGCCCCCTCCCTCTGGCCTCCCTGCCTGCTTGGGCCACATTTAGAGCCTCCTCAGGAGCGGTCCTGCCTGTGACACCAGGGAGGAGGAAGGCCAAGCGGGAGGAGGAGCCCGAGGGAACCTGTGTGCCTGCTGAACAGTGAGCCACCTCGGGGGATGTGGGCGAAAGCAGGGGACACAGAGCCCATCCAGAACCGTGTTCTCATGGCAGGTGGGGAGTACCTGGTTCCCCAAGATCCCTACCACACGCCCCAATCGCTCAGACTTTTCAATGTTTCCATACCCACGGTCTTGGTGCCCTGCTGTCTTCTACCCCACGGCGCCCGGTCCCCGAGACTCTGACCCCTCAGCGTGGTAGGCAGTGTGGCACACTGTGCAAGGGAGATGGGAGGCGGACAGCCTGGGTCCGAACCCCATCTCTGTGCTCCTGGAGGCGAGTCAGTGAACACTGCTGAGCCTCAGTGTTTTCATCTCCAGGGTGGGCAGAGTAGCAGTTCTTATCTCAAGAGGCTTGAATGAGTGAAATGTTCACATAGCAGGCACCCTCCCCCTGTTGGCAACACTGTTGTATTATCTTCCTTATTAGGATGTTGATTATCATCGTCATCACCATCTCAAAGCCTCTTCGCAGCCCTCTGAGCTGGACCCCTGCTGGACCTCAGACCAGTTTGGCTCCTTTCTTCTTTGCGCAGCTCCGTCAGCAAGCTTAGACCTGGGTTCCCAACACCTTTTTTTTCAGCTGAGCACACTTCGGGGAAGACACACGCCCACTGGGAATAGTGAGTCGCTTCAGCCTCCACCACAGCCGCAGACTTTTGACAGGATCCCCAGACAGAGTATGTAGAGTGAGGAAGTGTGTTTTCCTGGTGCTTCGGGCCCATCAGATGGATCCTTCAGGGACCGGGAGTCTGAGAGAGGGGATGGGCGGGATGGAGACCAGGAGCTGGGGACACTGGGGTGAGGAGGGCAGGGACAGTGGTGTCCAGAACAAGCTTAGGTGTGCCCAGGGCACTTGGAAACCGTTTCTGAGGCTAGAGGACTGGAAGAGAAGCACCTCACGTCCCCTGTCACTTGTGCTCTTCAAACAGTAGTCACGTGCTTTAATATATCCTTACTGCATCCATTCAGGTATTATCCCCTCCATTTTACAGATGAGGAAACCGAGGTTCAGAGACATGTGTTCAAGGCCATGCAGCCAGTCAGGGGTGGTCAGGATTTGAAAACAGGACATTCTGGCTCCCAAGCCTGGGCTGGCTGATCAGGCTCCAAAGATGGCCCAGGGCACCGAAAGCATGATGGGTTGTGATCAGCGGACAATGCCGGGAGGAAGTGGCTTTGTTCTTCCACTGGTGCGTCTTTCCAGAGCCCCATGTCTTCTGCACCACACCAAAGGCTTCTGGGCTGCTTTTAGGAGTAGGGGGCTGGGGACGGGGATGTCTCAGTAGTTACGTGGCTGTCTCCACAGCATTTGGGGCCACAAAAGGAGTTGCTGCCACTGGCCTGAAACCCCTGGAAGGGCAGCCAATGAGGGGGTGCTGGCCTTGGGTAGTGGTCGTGGGGTAGTGGGCGCTGCCCAGTTTTAGCATAACTCTCGAGTTCTCAAAGCCCAGGCCCAGTTCTCTGTGCTCCAGGTGCATTTCCTCAGTTGGGGGGAAATGATGACCTCCTCTGGTGCCCAAGTCCCCACTCCTGTACCTCAGGGCACTAGTCCCCCTCTTCCTGTCTCCTGGGATCCCTAGCTCCCTTTTCTCCTCGTCTTCAGAAGGTTCAGCACCCCCATTTTCTATCTCTTGGCTTCCCAGTTTCCATGACTTCCGTTACTCTGGTGTTCCAGCACCCACATTTCATTCTTGAGGGCTCTGTGGCCCCCACTTCCTGTTTGGGAGATGGCTCCCCTCCCCCATTTCTAATCTCACAGTATTTTTTCCCAGGGGAGCTGGTGGCTGACTCAGGGCTGGGAAGTGGCCACTTGGACCTGAGCCTGGATGACCCCAGAGCTGTGCCAGAGGCAGGACTTTTCCTTCTCTCCTGGCGCAGGTGTGTTCGTGGGGGTGAGTGGGAGTCAAACTTAGGGCACTTTCTGACCTGGCCTTGCCCCCTAATTTGCCAGCAGAGGGCTTCACCCTTGAACAGACCTACCCACCCCTTGTCCTGAGTGCCTTTCTTGTCCTTGTAGCCACTGAGCGGTTGCACTGTCCTCCCTGGTCCCACCGAGGGAGCCCTGGGGCGGGGAGGAGGATGGGTGAAAGCCCAGCTGAGCTGTCCAGCGCCGGCTTCCTGGAGTGACGCTCGTGCTCTGGTGGCCCCGGCTTTCTAGTGAGTTCCTTGGCCTTGGGGGATCCCCTCTCAAGGCCCACTTCTGGGAGACCCTGTGACCAAACCCGTACCCCACCCCGAACAGGCAGATGGGAAAACCGTGGCTCCTTCCTGCACCAGGTGCTCACCGCCTCCAGCAGGGGACTGGCTGCGGCTGCGGCTGCACGGCTGCTTTCCCGCTGCAGGGCAAGTCCTGGGAAGTCAGGGGACCTGGGATGGAGCTCCAGCTCTACCACGAATGTGCTCTGTGACCCCAAGTGCCTGGCTCAGAGCCCGATGGAGTAGGTCTTGACAAATACGGGTTTGCTCAGAGGCTCAGTGTCTTGGGAGGGGTTGAGGTGACCATATCTCTGAGAGTCCCTCTCACTTTGATGGCTGTGATTCCATCCTCTGTGCCTGGGGTGCCAGCACAGTGGGTACCCTTGACTCAAGAGGAATACGTTACGGCCTCCAGCTCTTGGGGAAGAGTTCCTGGGACCCAATCCTGTATGATAGGACTTGTGTGTAGCAGAGTGAGAAATAGGGTCTGAAAGGACCATTCAGAGTCACAGCAGAAAAGAGGCCCCTCTAGTCTCTTCAGCAATTTCCTGCTGCTTCTAATGGGCCTCTCCAAAGTTCCCTCCTGGGCTGTGAGCTGTCAGGAGGTTCTCTCCCTCCCCGGACACATCACTCCCTCTTTCCACCCACCTCCCTCCCCTCTCTTCTCAGACCAGGTCCTCTCCACTGCGGGGGTTCTGACTTGGCCAGGAAACTCTTAAAGTTTGGTTTCAAGTTTGCCAGAAGATGGGGGAGGTGGAGAGGGGTTTGGATGGGGAAGGGGAGCTGGTGGGGTCACGGCAGGGAGCGAGCCTTCTCCTGGGTTTGGCTGAATCACAGAAGAAGCAGTTCAGGACTCAGAGATAAAACCTGGCAACCCCTGTGGAAATCTGGACAGCAACCATGGGGTCGCAGCTTGGCCTTCCAGCTGAGTTTGCCGAGCAAACCAGCGGAGGCTCTTGCAAGCTTGTTTGGAGTGGGGGTGACTGGAGGGGCCAATGGTGTGCAGCTGTCACCCCATTAGTGGTTCCCTGGCCAGCTCTGTGCCAGGTTGGCTCAGGACAAGCCTTTCTTCCCAGAGGGAGGGACAAGAAGAGGAGGCTTGGTGCAAATGCTCAGCTTTCCAAACGCACCCACAGGGCCCGAGTTGGGCGAGTTTCAACAGGTTTGGGGAGCACTGTCTTGTCAGATGCTTGCTGAGTTGCTCAATTGCTAATCCAGGGCTGAGGGAAGAAAGTCAAGCCATAGCAGACAGCTGGGTCGTGACTGCTGCCTGAGCAAACCCCTCGGGCAGAGCCTGGTCCCGGAGCCCCGCTACGGAGGGTGAGGGGGAGACAGCGCTTAACCTGGCTCTGAGGGGTGTGCCCTAGCTGGGGCACTGAGGTCAGAGCTACAGGTCTGCTGGGTGATAGCCACACTTCCTGACCCCCACTTGGGTACATCTTAGCATCACCTGAGACTCAGGGAAGTGGAGCGGAACCTGCCTCCTACTCGAGGTCTCTGAAGATAGGGTACCATCTGACCGCAACTTAAAACCCTCTGGAAGGAACAAGCCCTTCCTTCCTCTCTCCGTCCGACACTGAGCACCGACCGCATGTCAGATGTGTGTCGGGCACTCTGAGGATGCCGAGACGTGCTTATGCCACAGCCTCGGCCCCCAGATGTTTATAACCTTGTAGAAGAAGAAGCCACGCTGCTGAATGATAGCGATCTATAATACAGAATAGCTCAACAGGCAGGGGATGAAACACCAGGACATGGGAGAGTCAGTCAAGTTCAAGTCCTGCTTCTGATTTTCAGAATGTCTTTGGGGAAGTCACTGCACCTCTGGGCCTCTGAAGTGGGACTGGAAAGAATACAGTCTCCTTCCGCTGAACAAGGGAGGGAAGAGGTTATGTGTGTGGAAGTGCTTTGTAAACCACTGATTCTCAGCCAGGGGTGATTTTACCCCACTGGGGACATTTGGCAATGTCTGGAGACATTTTTGGTTGTCATCTGAGGGGGTTCCTATTGGCATCTAGTGGGTAGAGGTCAGGGATGCTGCTAAATATCCTACGATGCACAGGACAGACCCCAGGATCAATGGGGCGATTTGAGGAATCCTGGTGTAAACTGTAAAGCGCTGTGGGTGTGTTAGTGATTGTGATTCAATGCCGAGAGCCATTAGGGGAGCTCCAAGGGGTTGGGTCTTTACTATTTAGAAGGGAGAGAGGTATCCTTTTCAGCTGGGGACTAGGGAGACACTTCCTGGGGGAGACAGGCCACACCTTTACCTATGGGCTGGTACTGACATCTGGGCTGGCTCTGTGTGCACACCCGGCCCAGAGAATTGTGCCCAGAGTCCCAGGCTCCACTCCGCCCACAGCCAAGGGAGTTACGTTGCCCACTGGGCGAGCAGATGCACGGGAGCTTGGCTGGGAGATGAGCACCTGTGGGAATTCAGATCCAGAGGAAGGTGATGCTTCCCCCAGTGGCACCAAAGGGCTGTCCCAGCAACAACTCCCCAGGCCAGCAGGGTTTGTCTGTGAGCCAGGCTGGGCCTCCCTTGCTCTGTTATGCTCTTGCAGGGGTCCTGGTTGGAGAACAGGCAGGTGGCAGCCTAAAGTCCTACCTGTGTGGCCTGTGTAAGATCACAGGATCCAGACAGAACAGTCTGGGGTAAATAGGGCTTGGGAGCAGCAGCCCAAAGGCCTGTTCTGTCCGTCATCCCTGTAAGCGGGGACACGACTCCCCCTCTCACTGACAGCAGCCTTCAGCTTCCAGCAGCAGCCATGGTTGCCATTTCCTTCGGTGTTCCTGGCACGGTGCTCAGACGCTCCATGTGTGGCCTCCCTCTTGCCTCACAACCTAAGGTTGAGTGCCATTTTGCAGATGAGGAACCTGAGGCTCAGAGAGGTTGAGGAATCTGTCCAAGGTCTCTCAGCTGGTCGGTGGCAGAACTGGGATGGAACTGTGGGCTATCTGTTTTCCCGGAGATCCAGTTATTAGCTACTCTGCCGGACTATCTTTGAGTGCAGCATGGGCTCCCTGCCCTTGCGTGGGCCTCTGTTGGGACCCCTGCTCCGTGCACCACCGCCTTCCTCCAGGAAATCCGCAATAATGAAACCCTGGCTTATCTGTTCTCTAACTATTCCTACTACTTCCATTGGGGGTTCGGTCCTCTGCTGAGGACTACGGCCCAGAGGAAGGAAGAGGCCCACTCAAGGCCACCCGACATGTGGGGCAGAACTGGGATTGGAACCCCAGTCTCCTGACTCCCAGCATAGCCCCATTGCCCGGGGGAACATTTAGAGACATCTCTGAGCCCAAGTCTGTGACAGAGTCCATCCACCGATGGGCTGTTTTCATCCATCCATCCATCCCTCCCTCAGTGGTGGGAGCTGCCACAAGCTGTCAACTTGCTCTGGGTGCCAGACACAAGTCTAATCAACAGCTTCCAGCTTCTCTGGGCTTGCCCAGGCCTCAGGCTGCGGAGCCTCCCAGCTCCAGGCTTCCTCCTGTCCAACAGCTGCACGCAGCGGGACACCTGGCCTCCCTGCCAGGCCACCCGCCCTTCTGAGACAACAGACAGCACCAGCTCTTGCACCAGACCGGCAGCCGCCCCTGGACTAAAGCCTGACTCCAGGTACTAGAAGGGGGTGGAGAGCCAGGCCTCGCCCTTCTGAGAGCGTTGCCAGCCCTCCTCTTGGGGCCAGACCTCCAGCATGCCCCACACTTGATAAGACACAGCGCCAGCCACCAGGCCTGCCTGCCTGAAGCCTTTCCTTCTCGAAGCAGCTTTTGGATCAGATCCTTCTGCCATTTACTAGCTAGGTGACTTTGGGCAATTACCTCCGTGATCCCCAATTTTCTCATCTGTGAAATGGAATTCAGATGTTTCAGGGTTTAGAGAGTACAGTGGGAGCTATTATAATTATTATTCTTATTGACATGATTCTAACCTCCAGGCCAAGTCTCCCACTTTGTGACTGCTCCGGCTCACACTTAACTCTTTCCTCTGCCAGCGACAGCACATGCACTGCCCCACCCATTCGTGGTTTTGCCTTTATCTTGTCTTTCTCCCTAGACCCCAAGCTCTTTGAAGTCCAGGCTGGGACAGATTTCCTCCAGAGCTGACTCAGTCCCTGGCCTGGGGCTGGAGGGTGATAAATTCAAGGCAAACGACCCAGTCTTGGATGTGCCCAGATATCTCTTCTCCATCACACCTCTCCGGTTGGATTAGGGTCCTAGGGAGTCCCTGCTCCTTCTGCCTTGGGCTGAGCAGAGACCCTTGGCTGGAAGCCTAGAGCCAGGGTGGAGCAGGAGTGAGCGGGGTCATCCAGAGACTGCTCCGTGGCAACCTGAACCATCACCGTTGCAGAGAACAGGTTTGCCAACCTTGCTTCTCCCTCTAGGCCACCCTTCTCACCCCACCCCCCACGGCGCCAGCATCAGAACGGAGCTGTCGGAATTCTCCATGGTTTGTGTGACCCAAAGCTGGGGCTGGGATTTGGGGCCTGGATGTGACACCACTTGGGCCACACTGGCTCAACTTTGGGATGGCTCCAGAGAAGGGGTATGGCACTACCTCAGAGTCAAAGCACCTGGGTTCAGTTCTTAGCTCTGAGTTTGGGCAAGCAGCTTCCCCTCCTGGGGCCTCAGTTTCCTCATCTGTAAATTGAGCCAACTACCAGGTGCTCTTGAAGGACTTTCTGCTGTGGATGTCATTCTCTTCCCTGAAGTCCTGGGTCAGACCCTGGCATGGCCACTTCTTTCTCTGCCCTTTCGTGACCCTCCTCTGGGCGGTCAGACTCAGTCCCCACTCTTCCCGATGCTCACAGTCACTGTGGGGACCCAGCTCTGAACCAATGCTTCAAGAATCAGCTCCAGACTCCCCCAAGTCCAAGTCAGCTCCCTTCCTCAGCTCTGATTCATACCCCACTCAAGGGCTGGTCTGCAGGGGTGAGGGGCAGTGGGAGGAGGTGGTGATGCCCTGGTTTCTGCACACTGTGTCACTGCCCCTGAAGTGTTAATCAAATTAAGGCTCCAAGAAAAACAAAAGCTCTGCAGCCGCTTCAGGCGGCCTCGGAGTCCTTGCTCCCAACAGCTGGGAGAATTCCACATCACCTCTGTCCCCCAAGCCCTGGGTGGCTCGGACCCCAACGAACACTCTCCTTCCAGCCTGCAGGGCCCCGACGGGCCGCAATGACCTCATAGCAACAGCCATTGGACACTCGGGGCAATTTCATGGGAGATATTTGTTCTTTGGTCTTGATGCAGAGAGAATTTTTTCCTCTTGCACTGTCTCCATGGAAACCCCAGCTACACTGTTGGCTAACCCCCTTCCCACCTCATGCTTTTCAGATCAATATTGGAGCTTGGCTCCCCACTGGCTGCCCACAGAGGATGGGGGCAGCGCTCTGGGCCAGGGTTAAGCCTGGAGCCTGGGGAGCAGTCACTGAGGGGGGATGGAGAAGGAGTCCAGGGTCCTCTTGCTTCCCTGTGGACTCACTGACCCAAGCTCATCCCTTCAGAAACCCTTCACACCTCCCAGCCAACCTTCTGTCCCTTCACAGGGAGTCCCCTGAGTAAGGCTCTCCTCAGAGAAACAGACAGACAGGTCACCAGCAGGCAGCACCCCTCCCTCCTTAGGCAAGACACCCAGAGGTGGGGGGCCGTTGTCCTCTTTAAGAGCTCCACGGAGTTTCCTCCTGCTCCAGGGAGAACCAAGGCCGGCCAGCCACGGGCTCTCAGAGGCCCTGCGTCCTGGTCCCTTCTCTCCTATCCCTGGCTCCCGCCCCCCAAGCAGAAACAGGTCCCTGCACGCCTCCAGCCCAGCCCGCAGCGCGGCGCAGCTCGGCGCGGGGAGCTCAATCCTGGACATCTCAGGATTAACCTGCTACTATGACTCGGAGTCCTTCCCCGTAATGGGCTTCCTCGGTGACCTGTCAGCCTGGCCTGGGCTTCACCGCGCCTGACGCCCCACCCTGGGGTCTGCCCGGTGCTCGCACCCCTTGCGCTCTCCGGCGCCCCAGGCTGCCTATGGGTGCGGACGCCGCCGCCACCCCTGTCGCCTCTGGGCTGGGAGCCTAAGCGGGCAGGAGGGGTGCCCAGAGGGAGGCCCGGGCAGCGGAGAGGGCGAGCGAGCCTCGCGTCCCGCGGCCGAAACACCTGCCGGGCGCCCCCGCGCCCGCTGCCCCGCCCCGCCCGGCCCCCGCCCGGCTCAGCCAGGTCCCAGCCCGACTTACAGCCAGTTGCTCGCGGCGGCCGAGAAGACGGCGAAGACCAGGAGGCGCAGCGAACGCAGGCAGGAGCGGGGACTCATGGTGCCGCCGCGGGCGCCCGGCCCTGGGCAGCGGCTGCGGCCGCGGGGGGCCTCCCGTCGGGGCGGCAGGTGGGCACCCCAAGGGTGGGCTGGGGTGCGGCGCCGGGCGCGGGCCGGGGCGCGCGCGGCGGGGCTCTGCCTCCGTGCCTGCCGGCAGCCCTGCCCGCTGCTGCGCCCGCTGCCCGGCGCGGACCAGACTGTCAGCGCCGCCCAAGAGCCGGGATGCGGCGGCGGCGGCGGCAGTGGAGGCGGGCGGGCGGCCGGGGGGGCGGGCCGGGGGCGGGCCAAGGATGGGGTTACCTGGGCGGGCCCAGCGGCCCGGGACACCCCCCGGGGGCGGGCCGGAGCGGCGGCGGTAGCGACCGCCCTGGCCCGCGGGACTGGGCTTCTCCCGGGGCCTCCCCAGCCCGGCGCCCGGGAGGACTTGGGGCCCGAGCCCTCTCCAGGCACGCCTAGTCCGGCCCGGCTAGAGGCGCGGCAACCCAGCTGCGCGGTCCCTGCCCGGGCCTTGGGGACAGGCGGGCACAGCTCCCCCAGCCCGTCGCTGCGGGCACTGCAGGGCCGCCCTCGCCGCCCCGCCTCGCCCCCGCCGGCGCCTCGGAGCCCGACCCCGGCTTGATCGTAGCGGACCGACCTGAGCGCGGCTGCCACTCGCGCGCACCCAGCCGCTTGCGCTCCGGGCGCCCGGGGCTGCGCACCAGAAAGTTCGGGGTCGCCGGGCCGCCCCCCGCCAGGCCCCTCCCTGCCTCCCGGCCAGCGCGTCCTCTGGCCCAGCCCCTCCCTGGCGCTCACCTCCCTCAGCCTTCCGGGAGCTGGTCAGGGCCTCCCCAGCTTCGGGCGGTTTAGGACAGTGGCCCGAGACTGCGGGAATCTGAAACCTCGATCCTGGCTAGCCATAAGATCTTGGCGCGCTCTAAGCACCAGGGTCTTGAGCAAGTCCCTCTCTGGGCCTCCGTTTTCTCATCCAAGAAATGGACATAGGACCCAGGGGTTGTGAGGCTGGAAGGAACTTAGGGAAGGTCTCTTTTTAGCACACGCACCAAGCCTTGCTTTGCGTTTTGGCTTCAGGGCACTTGTTTTTCTACCCTTCAGAACCGGACACATTCAGCCCCTAGGTCAGTGCCTGGCACGGAGTAGGTGACTGCAATGTTTGTGGAATGAATGAATGAAAAGGAATGGGCTACAGCCTATGCCTCGGTGGTGGAGTGCTCAGTTCCACACCATACTAGCTGGTAAGGGTTATTTGCCCATTCTGAGATAACTGACTCACCAGGTCCCTGATTCCGTGTTCCTCCTCACCTGGCCTCAGCCTGAGTCCCACAGCTACTCAGAGCTGGAGGGTCCTCTTGTCTAAATGAAGAAAAGAAGGCCCAGAGAGGAGCATGGAGGTGCTCCACCTCACTAGGGCGTGGAGACAGAGCCATAGAACAGGCCTATACCCTCACCCCTGCCCCAGCTGCTCTTCACTGTTTTAGGAGCCTGAGGTTTGATCTCCTGTAGTGGGTTATGTTTGGGTGCTGGAACTGGGCTCTCCACTCCTGGAGTCCCTGGGCTCAGCACAGAGGAGGGGCTCAGTAAACATTCGGTGTTGAGAGCAGGCAGAAGGTGGCAGGGATTTGTGGGGCTGAGCAAGAGTACAGATGGAGGCTCACATACCATATGTCTAAATATTTGCAAGTTATAAATCAAGCTAACAAAATGTGAAATAAAATATGTTCTATTCTCCTCCCTTGACAAGCGCACTTTCATAACAACCTGGAAGGCCAGCTTCGAATGTAGAATTCTCAGACTGTTCGGACCCTGCACTGGAGCATAGTGGAGCAGGGAGAGGAGGCCCCCTCCTTTCCCACCTCTGTCTTTGGTCCGCTTTGCAAGGGGCCTATGTACATACATGTGAACATCTCAGCCTGCACATGCTAGCTCCGTCTATAGTCTATACCCCCACCCCCACTCCCCGCCCCTGCCCCGGAGAGCTGCCCAGAGCTGGGCATCCCAGTAGTGCAGTCTACTACCCTCAGGGGATGGATCTTCAGGTCTCTGTGGAAGAGACCCACCCAGGTCCTGGTCATCTGGGCAGGGAATCCCAGGGTCGTGGGTACCCAGAGTGTAATCTGCAGGAGAGGGCACAGGATCTAGGTCACGTCCCTTTGGCTCCATGGTCTCCTTTCCCTGTGATGAAAGTTTAGCTGGAGGAGGACCGGAGTGTGGGGGTCCAGGGCAGGGGCCACTCTCAGTTAAAGATGGTACTAAATTACTGAACTATTTTGAACCAGTGTATTTGCTTCCTGGGATTTCACTGTGGTATGGTGGAAAATAATAATAATAATAATAATAATAATAATAATAATTTAAATGGCAACGGGCAATTATTTTAGGGTGGCCATATAGTTTTCTTCTAAACCAGCACATTTCTAAGAGGGACTGGGTCTGGGAACTCTAACTGGGAGATTTGCTGGGCTATCACGCATGAAGCAGGACTGTGCCTGGCAAAGAAGGATGTGTGGTTCTGATACAACATTGAGCCCTCAAATGTCAGGTGTTGTTCTAGCTTTACATGCTGTCACTCATTCAAGCCTTGCAACAAATCCCGGAAGTAGGTATTGTTATTTTCCCCATTTACAGATGAGAAAATGAAGTGAATGACCAAGGAGAATGGTCGACCCGGGACTCCAGAGCCATGTCCTTGTCCCCCATGCTGGCCTGTGCCTGGAGTTCAGGTGTTTGGACTTGAACTCTGTCCCATAGCACGTGGACCTCCAGTGTCTCTATCCATCAGCTGGGGACAATGTTACCTGACTCACCTTCTCCAGGGGCGGCTGGGAGACACACATGGAGCAGTGGGTGTGAGTCCTGTGAGCTGGAGTGAGCTGAGCCAGGGAGGGAGGGCGGGAGGGAACTGAGGCCCACGGCCAGAAAGGCCCGCCCTGATCGTGATAAGGACGAGGAGGAGTCCTTTGGTCTGAGTCAGTGGAAAGTCTTAATGTGAAAGTCTCTTTGAGGAAATACTCTTCAAACTTTCAAGAACAGTTTAATTGTGAAGATATGAACACAAATTAATTAAAGAGTTCAGTTGTCAATAGCTCTTTCATATGTAATCACATATCATAATGACAAATGGGTCATGTGATTCCATGTGCCAGCCACTGTTTCCGATTCTTTCCTTATATTCTCTAATTTAATCCCGGCCACAGCCCTGGGAGGTAGATTCTGCTATTATTCCCATTTACGGGTGCTCAAACCAAGGTGCTGCTCTGAAGCGCTCGAAGGTATATCAACAACCCTATAACATAGGCACTAGTATCATCGTCTCCATTTTACACATGGAAAAACGGAGGCGCAGAGGGGTAAAATGGATTGCCCACAGTCATCAGCTAGTAAGCAGCACAACTAGGGTTGGGACGTAGGAGGTCCCACTACATCACCCACTACACTATTCAATGAACCAGAGTCTTCCCCATGTAAGGATTAATGTCTGGGTCCAGAGTAACTGTAAATCCCCAAGGCCTGAGGTGGGGACTCTCCTCTCTGTATCCCTCTCTGTTCCCAGAGCACTGAGTACCCCCGACACAATGGAATCTGAACACATCTTGCTTATTTCCTATTCCTTCATTGAAGGAAACAATTCCTTAACTTTCTGAGTGGCTCACTTTTGAAGTGATTTCTCCTTTCTTACTCATAAAACTGAAAATTCATCAAGGAAGGGAAACCTGGCCAAGTATTTAATCGGAAAGAATTGCACGCAGCGATCTAAATGATCACCAGCTCTTGGTGAGTATCCAGAGCAGTGTGGATGTGTCTCCAGCCATCTCAGAAGCGCCCAGGAATGGAGTGTCTGGGCAGCTGGTGACTGGGATTTCCAGCTCAACTTCCCTGATGTTTGAGGTGGAGAAATGAAGGCTTGGGGTCTAGGACGTTCTTAAGCCTATACATGCATTGTTCAAGGAACTAAAAAGTAGAGGATTCCTCTCCTGCCACCACGGCCCATACCATTTTGAGCTTGGCTGGCCGGATCTGCGTAGTCCTCTCCTCCAGAGCTGCTCACCCTGGGGCCCTGACCAGAAGGGGACAGGAAGCTGATCAAGCTCAGCCAGCCATGTGCCTTTGTGCAGCCCTGGGCAACTTCCTGCTCTCTCTGGGCCTGGCATTTGCTCCCTAAAGGCCCTTCTAGGAATTCGGAGCAGGGATAAAGTGGAACACCAAGTTCTCGGAAGACCTCTGTGTATCCCCAGCCCTGCCAGATCCCTTTGCTTCTCTGAGCCTCAATTTCCTCATCTGTGCAATGGGGGTTTTAAGAGATATTGTGAGGAATCAAGGTGGTAATGCATGTAAAGCCTTCTAAACACGGGGCCCGGCTTCAATGGATGTTAGCACTTCCTCTCATTCTAGGGTTTAAACCAGAAGTTACACTCCGGTGGTCTGCAGGTGTGTTTTGCTTGGCATCGCCCAATATTTTTAAATATATGAATTTTGGACAACATTTCAAGATTGGGAGATTCACATAAGAAGCTGGATCCCCAGTTCCTCTTGCAAAGTGGGGAGATTTGACAACAGGGCACTCACATTCTCAGGTGAAGAGTAGCGACCTCCACACGTCTTTAACAGCTCACTCATGTCCCTGCACCCCCGACAGAGCCCTCTGGGAAGGAAGGAAGCCAGTATTTCTGAGCATCCTACTGTGTGCCAGGGACCGTATCAGATGCTGTGCCTACATATCACATTTAATCCTCACCATAAATCATTAATGCCTTATTTTGCCCATGAGGAAATAGAGGCTCAGAGGTTTGTGATAAGTTGCCTGAGCTCACAGTGTTAGCAGAGGTACAGCCAGCACTTCTAATCAGGACCCTGTCACTTTTCTCTTTTTGGGCTCTCTTTCCGCCCTAGCACAGGGTCCATGGAGAAAGGCTGGTCTCGACCTGTTGATGGGTTGATAGATGGATTTAGGCATGTAATGTCAATGCCTGTCTTTCCCATTCTTTACCTTCAGACCCCCGGGGGGCTGTGGAGTAGGGTAGGGATCCAGGAATCAGTGTGCACATCTAGAATTCTTGGAATAAAACTCTCCCACCCACATACTTATAAGATGATCATAGCTTTACGTTTTTGATTATGAAAATGTTCAAATATACACAATAGAAGAAAGTAGTAGTATAAAAAACCCCCATGTACGCATCACCCAGACTCAGCAATTATCGATATTTTGTCCCATTTGCTTCGTCTACTCTTTTTTGGTTTCTCTTTTTCTTTACTGATTTTTTTCAAAACACATTCCAGCTATCTCCTGTCACCTGTATGAACTTCAGTGTAGATCTCGAAAACCAGTGGTGTGCCGGAGCCAGCTGGTTCCGGCTGCTAAGAGCTGACGGTGCTCATGTCTTGTTCATTCTGACTCCAGTGATGTCAGGCTGGTAGCTTGAAATCAGCCATGGTGGGAGTATTCACATCACAGAAACAGCAAACACGACAAACCAGGTCTCCCTTCCAAATCCCACCCCAGAGAACTGGTTGCTAAACATTTATACCACTGTCTAAAAGACACATTTTCTTATGTAATCACCATGCTGTTATCTCATCTAATAAAATTAATGCTAACGTTCTAATAAAATCTTCCCAACAATTTAAAAAATGTGTGTTTACAGGTTGTTTGTCTAATCAGAACTCAAACACGGTCCACCTGTGTGTGCATTGGTTGTTATGTCTCCTAATAGTTCTTAATCTAGGGCAAGGCCCTCTATCCCTCACCTGTGGCTTTTTTATGCCCTTGATCTTTGCAGGGTGATTGATATGCAGAGGGTCCCCATTCTGTGCTGGCTATTTGTGCTATTAGTTAATGTGTTCTTCTGTTCCTATATTTCCTGTCTTTAAAGTCTGAATAGATTCAGCTCAACTTTTATTTTGTTGTTGCTGTTTTTTTTGAAGGTGCCCGAAGACTTCATAGATGTACAATTAATGCCTATAGATGATTTGTGATGAATGAAATGCAGAGTTATTGAAAAGCATTTTTAGATTTATGGTGGCTTTTTGTTATTTTATTGTCAGCGTATACTATAAGTAACCCACTATGGAATCTTTTACTATGAAGGAGGGGCTTCACAGTCAGGAAGCTGGGTCCTCCTGATTGGGTCTCACCAGCCTGGGCAGGTCTTTCTACATTCCGGTCTCAGGGTTGAAGAATTGCCTTCAGGAGTTCATTCCAGGATGCTGTCACTTGGATGGTCAGGTAGTCCCACCTCATGTCTAACTGCAGTCTTTCCTGCTTCAGGTGTAGCCCATCTTCTCCCTGGAACCCTGACATTTCTTAACTTCCCCTCTCTCAGGTCTCTTCTAGCACCGAGGAGAAAAGCAACCATGAATATCCTGTGATTCTTGGATTCTAAACTTGTGCTTGAAGTGGTAATCACTTCATTCAGAAGTGGTTCTAATCTCATGCCCCCCGCCCCAGGAGCTGTGCATACCTTCTCCACGCACCTGAAGGATGGGGGTCCTCATGGGTCAGGGAGGAGAACATTCACCTCTGCCTACTGTCCTGGAATCCCTGGCTGGCAGGTCTGTGGTCTTGTCCCCCAACCCGATGTCATGTCTTGGTTCTGGTCCCCAACAGGACTCCTGTCCTTGCCCACTTTCGCCATCTGGATCAAATCCTGGAAGCTGACTCTTCTACACCTTCATCCTCTTGTCTCTCCTTTGGGCCCTGGCCCCATCTCACTAAGTCAGCTGGGAGCTTGCTCTTTCCTTCCAGAAACAGGGAGCTGTAGTGAAAACGCTTCTGGTGGCTGAGCATTCTGCTTGAATCTCGAAAATGGCTTGATCTGGAAGAGAGGCTGGTTCCTTCGGGAAGCAAAGAGGCATCGGGGGAATGTGACCGCTTCCTCAGCGCTATGCCTTGAGCCAGACGTTTGAATCTGAGCCTCTGTTGAAGATGCTCTTAGGTCTCAATCTAGGTACCAAACTCTTCCGGTGTGGGAAGGCCCTGTGAGACCTGTCCCCTGCACATGGCAGCACTCTGAAGCAGCTCACTGGCCTGAAGGGAACTTGGGGGTGAGCAGTATGAACTTGACTTTTTCTCAAAGGTAATTCACATCACCTACAAGGCCTCGGACACGTGTAATCCTGGAGTCTCAGAAAAAAGGTCTGACCTGAAAAGAAATATTCAAGGTAAGTTAGAAGAGGCATTCTGTTAAGTTCATGGTAACGGAATTTATTTTATTTATTTTTTATTTATTTTTTGTTCAGATAGAGTGGGAAGGAGAGGAAGAGAGAGAGAGAGAGAAACATCGACGTGAAAGGGACACATCGAGTGGCTGCCACCCGCACAACCAACCAGGGCCGGGGACAAACTGCAACCGAAGCACATGCCCTTAGCGGGAACCGAACCCGGGTCTCTCTGGACCGCAGGCCGACGCTCCAACCGCTGAGCCAAACCGGCCAGGGCGGTAACGGAATTTAATCAACAGCTAAGGATTACTGCAAAAGGCACTAAATAGCTCTTGAATGTTTATTTTCTTGACTTGTTTTTATTAGAACCTTAAAAAAAAGGAATGGCTAAGATGTTTTAGTAGAGGACTTAATTTTCTTAAACATTCCCATGTAGATTGAGTGATATTAATCTGTTTGTATGCGTATATCTGAAAAACAACTTTCCAGACAAGAGGCAATAATGGAAGCAGCTACCAGAGCTGTTTGCTTTCAGCAGCAACCTACCCTCATATTGGAGAGGCATAAGCAAAGGCCCTGAGGTCAGCTAGTATTGAAATCTGACCCAGGCATGTCCTTCACTGGCTGTATGGCTTTCGGAAAACCATCTATTTTTGTGCCTCCATCACCCTCCCACCTCCCCTTCATCTTCTCTCTATCAGTTTTCCCTTTCTCTTCCATCTCCCCTCCATCTCCCTTCCAGGCCTTTGCACATGCTATTTACCTGCCGGGATTGCCCCTCAGCCCGCCATTTACTGGGCTAATTCTTGTCAGGTGTCAGCTTACATGTCATGTCCCAGAAGGCTTCCTTGGGCTCCTGGTTCCATATTCTCTCCAGCCCCCTGGACTTCTTCTTTGAAGTACTGTCAACCTCATCCCAATGATTATTAAGTAGTTATTTATAAAATTATCTGTGTAATGTGTTTCTTCCCATGGATTATGATCTCCAAGAAGGTGGGGATCATGCCTGTTTTGCTCACTGCTGTGTCTGGTGCTACTGTGTGCCTGGCACATATATAGCGCTGGGTGAATAAATGAAGTGCAATTCTTTAAGCCTCAGTTTCTTCATCCAAAAAATGGGCCTATGAGTATCTTTCTTTTAGTGTGTTTGGGATGACACACCAACTAACTGAGCCACACCAGCCAGGGCGAGTATCTTTCTTTGAAATGAGAACAGATATACGTGACAAACATTCATTTCTTTCCTACTCTCACTTCTTGCAAAAGACTCAAAAGAAATAAATGGTCTTTTGAATTGTTAGCCTGCAAACCCACAACTCAAGGGAGCAAACACAAAGTTGGAATTGTAGTTCTGGAATGGTTGAGATGTCCCTGTTCTGCCACAGGGGGATGAACTAAATGACTCTCAGATTCTGAGGTGAAGGAGTGTTTTCTCGTGGGGACGAGAGAGCCGGTTTGCCTGTGTGTGCAGGGCCCGGGGCTGGGCTGAGGAATCCGCAGGGAATTGTGGGGACTCCATTCTGCCCTGGGAGTGGCTTTTGAGGTAGAAAATGCTGGCAAGGCTTCCGGGCGAGTCAGGGGAGACTTTCTGGCAGAAGTGATATCTAAGCCTAGGTCGAAGGGTTAGTAAGGTTGGCTTCAGACGGTGAGGCCAAGCGCGTAGCCTAGGCTAAGGGACTACATGTACAAAGGCCTGTGGGATGGCGTGGTGTGGCTGAGGGAGGGGAGAATTTCAGAGTGGTGGGCGGGTTCTGTGATGAAGCTGGCAGAAGTCATGGGGGCCGAGGCAAGAGCAGAGAGGAGGAGGCCACCTAACATGTCAGGAATGCCCTGAGGGAGATGCAGCTTGTGGGATGCTGTGTGTGTGTGTGTGTGTGTGTGTGTGTGTGTGTGTCTGCATATATGTACGTGTATGTGTGAGGGGCCTTTGGGGGGCCAGCACCCTTGGCCTCCAGCCGGGAACCATGCACACAGATGCCCAGCCGGCATCCCCACAGATGCAGACACCCCGGCACTGGAGTGTCAGAAGCCCGCCGGGGCAGGAGCAGCTGCTTCTAAATCAAGGCCAAAGGCAGCCGAGGGGCCGGGGCGGGTTTGGTGGCTCTGCCGTATGGGCTGATGTGGGGGCTGGGGCTGAAGGGGGCTCTCCGTTAGAGATTCTGGGCCAGAATGAGTCCGGCTGGTTTGGAGAAGTTTATTTTGGAAGCTGGAATGATGCAAAATTAAGTGGGGAGGAAAAAATAGATGAGGCGGCGGTGAGGGTCTGTCTGTGGCTGGCGGGGTTGAAAGTGCCCAGCTAGAAGAGCGTTGTTGGGTAAACAGATGGGGGTGGCAGTTTTCTGCATGTCCGCTATAAATACCCCACAGCTCGGCTGGCCCTGCTGGGGTTTCCTGGCATCGTGGGTGTGGAGATCAAGGTGCAGACACGGGGCACTTCCGGGAGCAGCCAGGGAGCTGCTCAGATCCCAACCTCCTGGGGGGTGGAGTGGGTACTGAGGTCTGAGGCTGAGGCCCTGGGCAGGGCTGCGCCTTCACTGCTAACTGGCTGTGGATCTCAGCAAGTCTCATCACCTCTGTGAGCCTCAGTTTCCTCACCTGTAAGATGGGGATGACCCACTAAGGCAAGGGAAGTATCTCGCCTGGCACAGCGTAGACACTGTCGACACCCACCCTGTAGACACTCAGGAAATGCTCTCTCCTGTGGTCAAACATCATAGGTTCTGTCGGAACTGGGGGAGTTCTCTCATTTCTCTGAGTCTCAATTTCCTCATTGAAAATATGGGGGAAGTCTGGAGCCCCGAGGGATCCCTGAGGGATCTCCCTCATCTCTACCACGTTATAGCACTGAGTAACAATGATGACGGTGATGATGACAGCCTGCTTGCTGCTGGCCTGTGATGATCCAGGGACTTGGCGAACGCAGTTATCTAAGCTCGTTGTTATTTCAGTTTATTTTCCCAACCTCCCCATCTTACAGATAGAGAAACTGAGGCTCGGAGAGAAGGAACTGCCTGAAGGAACAGATCTGGGATCCAGAAGATCCTTCATTCAGTCAGTAAATAGTCAGTGAGATCAGCCATGTGCCAGGACCCGAGCCAGTCGTTGGAGATTAGCGAGTCCCTACATCTCTGGAGCTCACAGCCCTGTGGGGGAAATGGGCTGCCACCGAGAGCAGGGGTGACACGCAGACGGGCATCTCGCACAGAGCGTGGCCTGGGACCTCCGGTTCTCCTGCACCTTTAGTGGATGTATTTGGGTTCCTCCCTGACCGAGGGATTTTGCCATCCAGATACCCACAGTGCTGGCCCTTAGTTGGCAGATTCCTGCTGAAATGAATCAAGAACAAATCAATTATTCAGTTTATCAAAATGTCACCTGAGCACTACCCTGTGCAGGACTTGTGCCGGCCTCTGGGGATCCAGGGCTGATTGGGATGGTTGGGGAGAAGGGGCTGAAAGCACCTCATTGTACACATCTGTAGAAACATGTCATGATGGAAGAAACAGCCTCACATCTTCCCAGAGCCCAGCGAATTAGGCAGGGCAGCTTTCGTTGCCCCCATTTTATAGATTAGGAAACTGAGGTTCAGTGAGGTGAAGTGACTTGCCCAAGGACACTCAGCTGGGACCCATGTGGCGGGGCAGGGCCTGGAACATGCCTGACTTCAGACCTAGTGCTTCCCCTGCATATGGGCAGGGGCCTGGCCCAGTGGGAGAGGCCCCAAAGGCCCCAAAGGCCCCAACAGCCCCTGAGCCCATGTTTGCCTGTCAAACTTGGTAGTCCAGCTCTGGCCAGGGGAAAGGCAGGCACTGTACCCTTCCCCCCAAGTCCCATCATGAAGGTACCTCCCTGCAGTTTGAGGGTCAAAGGGACTCTGTCCAGAACTTCTGGAGACTAAGCTCTGCCTTTTACAAAAGCTGGGCCATGGGAACCGCTCACTCTCTCCGAGCCTCCGTTTCTTTGTTAATGATAACTGCCAGGGAACATTTCAGCTTGGATGCCCCATATTTCTCTTCCAGGGCGGCCAGTCCTGGGGCCCAGGGGGGCACAGCTGGAAGCCAGGGTCTGCCTCAGACAGGACCAGGACAGGGTTATGCTGCAGCCCCGGGGAGAAGTGGGCTCACGGCTGATCCTGAAGTCTGCACCCACAGCACGCAGGGCCGGGCAGCTGAGGAGCAAACATCACATCTTCCCTCAGGCCTCTGGGATCCCTGGGTAAGGAGATGGGCCAGGGCCTTTATTCTGTTTCCCCTTCTCACTCAGTCCCCCTCTCACTGACTCAGGGGACAGTGCTCCCAGGCAGCTGGAGTGGGGGCACGTGGCAGCATTGGGGCTGCTCACAAATGTCCAGGTTTCCCCTCGTTCCAGATCCGTGGTAGGATTGCACTGCCCACTCCCTGAAGTTAGGGGTGGCCATGTGACTGGCTTTGGCCAATGAAATGTGACAGCAGCCAGTAGCTAGCAAGATGGAGGTGGCTTGGGTCCCAAGTGAGGACACCGTGGAGCAGAGCCCCTGCCAACTCACGTGCATGTACTGTAAACAAGAACAAGAACTAAACCTTTGCTGTTTAGAACCACTGAGGTTTGGGAGTTGTTACTGTGACATAACCCAGTGAATCCTAACTGATAGGTTTGTGGGTGGGTGTGGGGCAGAAGGAACAGCAAGAGACTGCAACCTTGGGACTGACGGACCATTCTTCCTTCCTTCTTCTTTTTTCATGTTTATCCATCCATTCACTCGTCCCTCAAACTGTCCATTCACCCACCTGTCCATCCATCTGTCTGTACATTCATCCATTCATCCATCCATCCATCCATCCATCCATCCATCCATCCATCCATCCATCTGTTTATCCAAGGGTTCAAACCCAGGTCAGCCTGACCATGAAGACCAGCCTCCTCTGCCAGAATGCCTCTTTGGAGAAGACACACCCTTCTCTCTGCCTGCCTGAATCCTCTGTCCTGCCTGCCCAACCCTCGCTCCTCCAGGAAGCCTTCCCTGACCAGCTTCCAGCCCCAGCCAGGGTGTCCAGGAGCTAGAGAGGCCCACAGAGCCCTGATCACCACAGCTGGCCCCAAAATATGGTGACTGAGTCACAGTCTAAAGGCACAACTGCACCCCTCCAGACAGCACTGAAGCATCATGGGAATTTGCCAGCAGTGGTCCTAAGACCCTGGCTTCCCCAATGGCCTCAAGTTTGCATATCTGGAAGGCCTCATGTGTCCATTTTGGGTTTGGCAAATGTGATCACCCTAGAAATGTGCTCCCGGCATCCCAACCCTACTCTTGGCTCCTCCAGGGTTCAGAGCAGCTGTAAGATCTACGTTGAAACCCAGGTCTTATTTTGAAAAAAAGGAGGAGAAGCCCTAATGTAGGAGAAATTGCATTTTAGTGAAATTGGCAAATATTGGTTGGTTAGGGGAGCCACTTGGGCCTCTGCTATTTCCTCTGGGGTCTCCCCAACAGCTGTTGCTGAAGTACTGAGAGAGCAGAGGCTTCCCTCGGTCTCAGGAGGTAGGGTAGCCTAGTGGTGAACCCTGGGCTTGAGTTCTTTTCCACTTCTGTGTGGTCCTCGAGCCTCAATTTTCACATCTATAAAATGGGAGTTTCCTCAGCTTATAGTGTTGTTGTGAGAAAGTGCTGGGGTAGTGAACGTGTGTAAAGTACCATGCACGTAGTAGGTATGCAATACATTGTAGTTACTATCGGTGGTGGTAGTGCCATGCACTGGACAGGACCTCACTCAGTAACAAGCGTGCAGAGATTTGGTGGCAGGAGTAGGGGTGATGGGGGTGATTGTATTTTTGAGCTGAGTAAGTCCAGTTCCTCTTATAGAGGAAGCTTAGACCCTGGGTTAAATGGTAGGACCAGGATCAAGGGCACAGCTCAATTTACATTTATTAGCAGAAGGAAATTATTGTTTTCTAAAACTCCTACTGTGTGTCAGGCACTGAGGTGGGCAGAGTAGGTCCATGATTTTTTGCGAGCTTCGCATGGACTCTCAGAGGGACCATTAGCCCCATTCTGCAGATGGTGCAGCTGAGGCTTAGAGAGGTCAAGGGACTGGTCAAGGTCATACAGTGAATAAAAGATGGAGATTCCAGCCCAGATCCCTGTCTACCCTGTGCTCTTTCTCGCACAGCCAGCTCTCAAGCCTCTGGGCTGCTCACTTTCTCCAGCCGAGGTCCAGTGTGATGGCCCGGGCTGCTTTGGCAAAGCCTCTCCTTAATCCCACAGGAGACTTGCCTTGCCCTGGGGCATGGCTTTGGCTGACACCCCTGGAGTGTGGACTCAGGTCTGCTCTGGGGCAACTGGGCCAAGCTCCCTGGGGGCCCAAGGGCCAAAGGAAGGAGGCAGGAAGTGGGCCAGTGGGCAGCAGGTGGTGCACCCGGGAGTTGGCAGGTCGCTTCCCAACACCTCATTTTTCCTCCCAGGGCCCTTTCCTCTCCTTTCAGCTCCTAACCAGGGCCACTGCACCTTTATCTGGAGCCCATCTCCTTCCCTCTGGTCAGAGAAGAGAATCAGCCTGAGGGGCCCTGCTCTTGATTTAGGTCACAGTCCCCTCTGTAAAGGAAGGCCCAGGGATAGGAAGGGAGCCTTGCCAAGTGGCAGAGCCAGAACCAGGAACCTGGGCTCCAGATTCCCTGCCCAGGGCCACTTCCTCCGAATAACCACTAGGATGATCCTATTTCTCAACAAGACACTAGCTGGTTTCGTGGGAAATGGGAACAGATGATCCGAGTTCAGAACTGTCAAGGAAAACTCGGGACAGAGTCAGCACAACCAAACCACACAGAGTCCCTCCTCCTCACTCCCATGTTAGGGACTGAGTGCATTGCTTCTTCCAGGAGTGAGGACACTGGGCAGTGCTGAACCCAAATCCCCAATTCTCACAGTGAAATTTCACGCATGGTGGTACCTGGGCAGGGTAGAGATTTTGGAGCTGGGGACATTCCTGGCTTCCCTTCTTCCTAGTCTATGGTGGCCTTTGGGAAGGCTGACCAGAGCCCTTAGGCCAGGCCGGGCCTCTTCAGAAGACTTTCTGTGCCTTCCTGTTGCGGTTTTGACTTTGGAGAAATGCTCCGGCCTTGAACTCATTGAGGGCCAGCCCCATGTGAAGTTCGAAGTTTGTTCAGCCGTTTTGGGCTCCTGGTGGCAGGGAGCTCGGCCTTAAGCAAAGTCCAAATTGACCGCAGATTTCCAGGGCGGCTCTGGAGTGGACGGGCCTATTTATATGTGGTGGGCATTATATCACCACTTCCCTCCCGGCTTAGTTTGCGAAGGTTTTTCTCCAGGGGGAGGAAGCATGACCTTCTTTCCACCATCACTTTCGCTTTTCCTGGCCCCTCAGAATCGGGAGACCGAGCTGAGGAAGAGGCAGCACCGCAGTGGTTAGGGTGTGGACGCAGACAGACCTGCCTTTGAGTCCTCTCGGTCTCAGCTCCGATGCCACCTCCTCCAAGAGGCCTTTCCTGACCACTCTTTCTCTGTCTTAGTCTCCTAACAGTATTCCCCACTGTCTGAGCTATTTTGCCACAGGTTTGTCTTACTGTCTCCCCCACTAGGATGTCAGCTTGGAGGTCAGGGATTGCGTCTGTTCACAGGTGTATCCTCAGGGCCTCGAACAGTGTCAGGCACACAGTAGGTGCTCGACAAAAGCCTGCTGAGTAAATGCCGAATGCGGTGTTCCCTCCAATAGTGGTACTCAAACTTCAAGCACATCAGAGCCCCAGGATGCTTGCTCGTTGTGCGGACTTGGGCCCCACCCCCGAGGATCTGATTGGGTGGGTCTAGGGTGGGCAGGAATCCGCAGCTGGTCAGGGAACACTGGGAAACATCCCTGGGCAAACATTGGTCCAGGAGCCTGGGCCTCAGCGGGCCCAGAGCGTGGTGTAACCTGGCGCTTAGCCGTGGGTGCGGCTCCCTGAACACCCTTCCTTGAAGGTCTTGGGAGGCGGCTGTGAGGCAGGAGGGGCCTTAGGGGCCTCAGTTGAGAGTACCAGAAGGTGAACCCCCAAGTGAAGCCAGGCTGCCCCCACACAGACATCTGTATCACAGATCCTACTTTCTTAGAATTATTTGTTTAAACTCTTCTGTTCTCTCTGGCCCCAGAGCAGGGATTCAGTCATTTCCTAACTGCCCTTAGACCTGGGCCCTGCCCTCGACACTGGGCCCTGCTCTGCTCCTCTTTTGCTGGCACTCCATCTCACGGGGTGAGGAGCCAGGGGGATGTGCCCACCCACACCCCCTCAGACCGCTCTGCAGAGGCTCGAACACCCTGCTCCAGAGGCCTGAGCCTGCTTCCAGGACCGCGTGGGCCTCCTCCCTGGGCCCTTCTCCCGAGGGCGGCTGCACTGCGGGTGAGGGCACTGCCAGGCTGCGTGGCCGTGGAGCTGATGTTGCGTGGCACAGGCGGTCTGGACGTGTGGGCTATGGTATCCACACGCTGAGCCCAGGAGGAGGGGAGGGGACAAGCCGTGGTTGGAGCCTTCAGAGACACTCTTGCTGGGGAGCCCCAAAACTCGGTCTTGTTCTGAGCCGTATTCCCAGGGCCGCTTGGGGGCTGGTGCCTGGCTTACCCTCTCCATACTTCTCCCCTGGCTTCTCTGCTTCAAGCCTGCGCCCTCCTTAGAAAGCAAGCAAGGGAAGGGGTGGGAAGAAGAATGTAAATGTGTCATTTCCTTGCCACGTATGTTCATCATTTATTTAGGGCCTGCTGGCGTGTCCAGAACTTCCTTATGTTTCCATGTTTAATCCTCCCGGTGTCCAGGGGGTTAGGTAATGTTTTCCCCATCCTGTGACACTCAGAGGTGAAGTGACTCGTCCGAGGCCACACAGCCAGCAGAACACCCCCGATCACCGACTTCCAGACCGGCATTCACAGGTTGGAGGAACCGTTCCTAGGACATAGCACAACTCTGGGGAAGTGGGTGGGTTCACGTGCTGATGACAGCCTGGTGTCCGGAGTGGTGACAGGGTGACGGGGAAAGGGGTGGGTATGGCTCCAACGTGTCCCGAAGAGGTCAAGGACAGGTCCTAGTCACACAGGAGGACGGGGGCCACCAGGGTGTCAGCAATGTTGAGGGACAACTTGGGAGCTCTTCAGACCCCAAAGCCACCGTCGGACCTCCCAGAGCCTCCCCAAACAACCACCAGTCAAATTAATACAGGGTTTTGGCCGCATAAATGCAGCATCAGCTCAAACCCTGTGGCTCCCTTCCAGCTGGGTGACTAAGAGAAGGTGGCCCCCCAAAGCAGGACTCACCACCGGGGGAGGCCGAGCTCTCCTCAGGAGCCAGTGTCTCCTCAGGAAAAAAGTGAGTTCTCGGTGTTCCCTCAGGAAAGAAACGAGAGCTCAGTGTGGGGTCCCCTCAGGAAAGGTCTGAGTCCTCTTGTCCCCGCAGGTAAGGAGTGAAGTGCCGGGGTCCTCTTACAGAGCCTGAGCCCCCGGCCAGGCCTCCTCAGTCAGTCGGAATCACGCGCCAGGCACCGTGTAATTTCACTGTGGTCCAGCCCATGGGGTGGTCGCAGTTATTAGCCTCGTGTTGCATATGGAGAAACTGAGACTCAGAGAGGTGAAGTGGGCTTTGCTTGAGGTCGCAGAGCTGCAAATGGAGGGGGGTTGGACCCAGGTCTCTGACTCCAGAGCCCATGGGCTGGTCCTCCACCATCCGCCTGGTGTTTGCTGAAGCCCTGGGCAGTGCGGCCGGGGGAGCAAAGAGAGGTGAGTTCTCATTCCTGGTCCCCTGGCCCCCCAGGCAGACCAGAGGGTGAGTGTGTGGCATGCTGGGGCTGTGGGGAGCTGGGGTGGATAGGGAGCAGTGTGGGGGGTGATGGCATGGAGGGGTAGGAAACCCAGCCTGGCAATGCCAACCCCTAGCAGGAAACACCCTTGCTTATTCGGCCAGGCTGTGGGCAGAGGACAGCTGTGTGGGGTGCCCACTGCCACAAACCGGAGGTGGTTTCTAAGGGCAGAGGGTAAACAGTCGCTTTGACTACTTGGGTATGCACCTGGGGTGATGGGTCAGCTCTGGAATATTCCGGGAAGTGAAGGAGGGGCCCCAGAGGCCCCAGGTTCTACGTGTGAGGTGGAGGGCCCCAGAGGAGCCTGCTGCTGGGCAGCTGGGCAGCTGGGCAGCTGGGCAGCTGGGCAGCTGGGATCGTCTCTTCCCCAGGGAGGGGTCCTGCAGTTGGGACATGAGGGAGGCTCTGCTCTGGTCAAGCTGGCAGTCATGTGATGGGAGGGAAAGAGGACATCGCGTTTCTTACGAATCTCGACTCCTTTCTGATCCCGTACTGAGCTGTCCACTTTCCATTTCATTTGTTCATCCAACAAGAGGTCATCGAGCCAGCTCCGAGCTAGGCCTGAGGGTACAGCACCGAAGAAGACAGACGCATAGTCCTCTCCATGGAGTTTCCGCCCAGAAAGGTTGTGTTGGCCTCCTCTCAGCTGTAGTTTGCAAGGTGAAACCGCCTTAAACAAACCAAAACAAAACAAAACACAGTGGTGGGGGGCACCAAGTAATGGGGAAGACTTTCAGATGCTGCCAACTCCAGGGCAAAGGCATCTTTTCAGGCTCAGCTGCTGTCGCTCTGTCTCTTGGTTTTATGTTCTCTGTCCAGGGGCTTCATTCTCATCTGGGCATTCTCCATGGGGCACTGAGGATGCCTGCCCCAGCCAATGTCCCTATAGCTCCCCCTCCTCTATCATCGTCCAGATATCCAATCTTAATTGGGACCCACCTCTGAGACCATTAGGGGTGTGTGTGTGTGGTGTTGGGTGTGTGTAGGGGGTTGGTCTCCTGAGGAAGAGGCAAAAACAATGTGTCCATGCTTGAGAAGACAGGCATCCAAGGGCCAATTCAGTCAATACTTATGTAATTGTAATTGCGATTGGTGCTACAAAGGAGTACAAGATGAGATCAATAAGTGGAAGAATCTGATCTGGTCTGAGAAATCAAGAAAGGCTTCCCTGAAGAAGTGGCCTTTGAATAGAGCTGTGAGGCATAAGCAGGAGTTAACAGGCCTAGTGGCAGAGAGAACAAAGTAGCCTTGAGGCTGGGTGCAGAGAGCCCTAGGCAGAGGGCAAGAGATCAGTAGGTAGGGTGGCAGAGTCAGCCCACGTGGGCCTCTCTGTGGAGGTAACAGAAAGGAATTTTGGAGTTTCCTTGAGAGCAAAAGGAAGCCATCAGAGAGTTGTAACTGGGGGTGGGAGGGTGGCATCATTGAATCTATTTTCTATTAAGATCTTTCTGGCTGCATTATGGAGAATGGATTGAAGGGGCCAGTAGGTGGGCACCAGGAGATCAGTTGGTTGGCTACAGTGGTAGTCCAGGCAGGAGATGATGGTGGTTTGGATGAGGGAAGTGACATAGGAGACAGAGAGAGGGATACATCTGAAATATATTTTGGAGATAGAATTAATGAATTTGGTACTTGATTGGATGGGTGAGGGGTGGAAAGAGATAAACACTTGAAGGACTGCTTTTAGGTTTCTGGATTGCACAGCAACCTAAATAGTGAGGATTATTGGCTCTCATTTAACAGCCCTGGAAACTGAGGCTCAGAGACAGGATTTGCCCAAGGTCACACAGCATGTGAGTGACAGAGCCCAGATTCAGACTCAGCTCTCCGAGTCTTCAAAAGCCATGCCCTTTTTCTCCATGGTTTTCTCTCTGCCTTTATCCATTAAGGCTTTGAGAAACGAGTGGCAGATTGAAAGAGGCTTTGGGAACCCAGCTCCCTTCTGGGGGAACAACCACAGTGTGGGTGAGGGTCCTAGAAAGTCCACAGCTAGGAGCCCAACTCAGAGGGCTGGTTAGAGAGAAGCCTAGGGGAGGGTGACTCTGGAAGGACACCAGCCTCTCCTACCCCTAACAGCCAGGACATGGAAAGTGGTGTGTGTAGCCTGGGGAATTTCAGTGTCTCAGGACAAGCAAGGACTCTGGAGGCAGGCCTGAAGGTTGAATCCTGGCCCCGTGACCTCTGAACTCTGTCTCTAAGACTCAGTTTCCTTGCTTGTAAAATGTCTACAATTCCTAACTTGCAGGGTGATGAAGCTTTGGCACCGAGAAGGGGCCTGTAAATTGTAGCTATTAAAATTCTCTCATGCTAACCTGGGTTTTGAGTAATACAGAGAGAGTCCAGCAGGTTTCCCTGTTTGGGATTCTGGGATGGGAATTCCTAGAGGTGGGAATCTTGCAAACACAGATCCCCAGAACATGTGGGGGAAGTGGTTGGCACTGGTGCCAGCCTGGACAACTTTACTCTGTACCCTTGCTCTCCACGCTCAACAAAACTTATTTTCTCCAGGAAGCCTTCTCCACCCACCCCATCCACAGTGCTCCTCCCCTCCTCCAGGCGTACATTTCATGGCTGATCTGACCTTCACAGCTCCCAGAAAGTGAGACCAGGTAGAGTTGCCCAAACAGCTGAGTGACCTGGAGTGACTTAACCTCCCTCCTCCTCTGTTAATTCAGGGATCTAGAAGAGAGAAGACCATTTTCCCCAGAGCGTGTTTAAGAATGTGAAGTGTCCAACACAGTAATAACAGTACTTCCTGTTGGGTTGTCATTATAGGTTTGTGCCTATCTTCCTTCTAGGCCATGAGCCTCATAGAAGGTAGAAATTATACTTCTATGACCTCTGAATTCTCAGAGGCTGATAGGATGCCTGACACATAATAGGTGCCCAGTTAAGGCCTGTTGAATCACTGGACTCTCTCTTGGTGTCCCCAGCAGTGCTTTGCACATGATTGAGGCAGGTGGAGGTAGAGGTTAGAAGAATGGATTTTGGAATCAGGTAGATTTGGGGTTCATATCTTGCCTCTGACTCATAACAGCTTTGATGCTTCAAGTCACTTCACTTAGCCTGTTTGCTTCTCTGCAAATAAGATTAAAAGGCCACCTCCCAGGGTTCTGTGATGATTTATTAAATCACATGAACTCATACATGTGACTTGTTTAATGCAGTTCCTGATGAGAGCTGCAATTATAATTAATCAACTAACTCCCATGTATGTGGCTGCCCAATGCAGTGGGCCTGGGTAGGTAGTTTTCTCAGTATCCCCCTGCCCTCCCAGATAGCCTTGATTTTGATTTGGGGTGCCCTATAGTTACAGGGATTGACTCTGCTTCTGATGCTATGCATGAGTGGAGTTCAGTCAATAAATACATTTCAACCCCCTGGCTCAGTGATTGGTTTAGGGTTGGGCATGTGACCCAGACTTGTCACATCAGAGTGAACCTCAGGACTTTTGCTAGGAATTCTGGGACAAAGATGGTTCTCTGATACTCTACTGAGCACAAATGAGGTGATCTCTGTCTTTGGAACTGCTGGCAGGTGTCTTGGAATTGTAAGGGAAGACAGTCTTGAAAAAGGCAAGGCAAGTGAGAGAAAGAAACTGGGTCCTTGCTGGCACTGTTAAGCTGCTGGATCAAGCCTTTCCTGAAGGACTGTTTTAAAAAATGTGAGCCAATAAATTGACTTTATTATTTACGGCTGTTTGAATTGGGTTTTCTGTTCCTAGTAACCAAAAATCATTCTTACGGATACAACCCATACATTTCTCCACCTTGTGTAGCTGTCACTTCCTTTCTGTGGGTGGGGTGACATCGGCTCAGGCCACATTTCCTCCATGAGCACATGGACTCTGTGAGAACCAGCTGACGCTGCTGCCTGTCGGAAACCAGACCACCCAGGAGTCGAAAGATTATGGAAACATAAAGAAAACCAGAGCAGGGAAAAATCCAAGTGAATGCTTCCAGAATAACCAAAAAGAAAAAAAAAAAGTGGTGGCAACTCTAACAGCAAAATAATTGACCACCACACTTCTGATTGAAGAGGGTGTACCTTGACCTGAAGGGTGTGTCATCTCTTCAGGGAATGTTCGTTGCTTCTGGCTGCCAGCATCCACTCCCCTGCAGGCCAGTACTCTGGTTTCCTTCCCTGGAAATACCTCAGGGGTTCCACCTTCCCTCTCTAAAGGTGGGCAAACAGAAGCTCCTTCACTGGAATCAAATCTTGAGCTGAAGAGGCTGATCCATCTATCCCTGAGTCAGGATCCTTACTATATTATATTATTCCCGTTGTGAACCCAATATCGTACCTTCTGCTATCTAACCTCTGCAGTGTCCTTGGTTCCCCAGCCTGGTGCTCCAGCCCCCTATGGATCCTGCGAGCTCCCAATAGCTGAAGATAGCTAGGGTCACTTCTGTTGCTTGCAGTCAGTCCTCAGTGATACACCTTCTGAAGGGGCTGTGAGAAGGTGGGAGAGGGGTCTGTCACTTACTGAGAGCTGATCAAACACAGGCTGGGTGATTTCCCACCAGTTTCTGGCTATGCACTGGATGGGTCCATTCTTGGGAAGGCAAACTGGGTGATTGTGAAGGATCCTCAAAGTCATGGTGCATTGTCAGGCATCGGACACTGTCTGCAGGCTGAATACATACATATATAATGATGCCGAAGTGATGAATAGAATATAAATCAGTTTCAAGGAATTCCTAAATTCACATTTAGAAAAATCACTAGGTAGTTTATCATCTAACGAGTACTAAATGTAAAATCTGTGAACGTGTTCACATGGAGAAGCAGTGCTGCTCTTGAAAATGTAAGAATCACAGTGGGGGCGTGGTGAGCAGAGGGTGTGTTTTGCAGGACCACTGTGGCCATTTACCCTTCTTGCCTCCCAGAACCCACTTTCCCTCCAGGACTGCATTCTGATGGAGCTCTAGAAACTGGCTCCTCCCACTGGCTCCAGAGGTGGCACGTGACTCAGATCTGGCCAATCATAGCATTGGATTCCCCTGCCCACAGTGATTGGTTCAGGGGAATGATCCAATCAGAGCCAATGAGAAGCAAGAAGAGTTTTGTAGGGGCTGCTGGGAAGGAGCCGCCCACTGCGGCTTAGAGGATTTAAACCCGAAGAAGCGAAGAAGCGAAGAAACGCTAAGGTCAGGGCGGCCTCAGGTAACACCCTGTGAGGGAAAGGTTGTGAGTGGAGACGGCGCAGAGGAGGGGGCGCTGAGAGAGAGGACCTGGGTCCTGCTGAGGCGGGTTTGGGCCTGTGCTCTGGCCTCGAAGAGCCAGCCCACCCCTGGACTCCTCAGTGACAGCAGCCAAAGAAATCCCCCTTTTTCTGGTATTACCAGGGTCCTAAGCGACACATGGACGAAGTGGTGCAGGTGTTCGAGACTCATTTAGAAAACTGTCCTGTTATCGCCCCAGAGGAACTGGCATCCCAGGAAAGGCCCATGCAGTGGAATCCGACCGAGATGTATCAGGCACCTGCTTTCCTTGTGAGGTGTGGTTTCCCTTGGCACCTGCCTCACTGAGGGGCCTCATCCTAGACTTGCCAGATTTAGCAAGTAACAATACAGGACGTCTAGTTAAATTCGAAGTTCAGATAAACAATGAATAGTGTTTTAGCGTAAGTATGTCTCATTCAATATTTGGGACATACTTATACCGAATAATTATTCCTTGTGTATCTGAACTTCAAATTTAACTGAGTGTCCTGTATTTTTTTTCAGGACATACTTATACCGAATAATTATTCCTTGTGTATCTGAACTTCAAATTTAACTGAATGTCCTGTATTTTTTTTCAGGCAGCCCCACCCCAGACTTTCTCTGAAGTGGCCCTGGACAGGTTTGCTCCCAAGGTGAGGAGGAGGAGGCAGGCAGGGAGCATGCAAGCTGACACTGGAGGGCGGGGGAGCCTGGAGAGGTGAGAGGTGACTGGGAGGAGCTGAAGAAGGGGAGAGGGAAGAGAGGGGAGTGGGGTCACTGAGGGTGTCACCAAATGGGGAAGTGTATGGCAATCACTGTGCCTGCAGTGGCCACAGCCCCCTTGAAAAGGAAGCTCTCTTGTCCTCCTCCTTTGCAAGGGGTCCATGTTCTCACCTCATGACCCCCCAGTGATAGTTGATTGGATAAGGTTGGGCTCCTGATCTAAGGGCAGCCAATCTAGGACCAGACTTTCACTGTGACTCAACGAGAAGACTTGAAGTGGCCTGGTCAGATCCCATGCCTGAGCTTAGAGATGCAGAGAGGCCTAGGGAGTGGGAACTGAAGCCCAATGAAGATAATGGAGAGAGGCTGAGAGGACGTGAGGGGCCTGTGCAAACGGGGGGGTGGGGGGGGTGGGGGGGCGGGAACGGATGCTGTGCTAACTCAGAGGCTGTGAGGTCCAGAAGCTAACCTAGGTCTTGGGGTTCCAGACATTACCCCACTCTTTAGAAGCTTCTGGTCTCATGGGGAGCAGACCCCCTGAGGAATGAAAACCTTGTCTTGGTGTGAGAACAGGGAAAGGCACAATATGCTTCTGGGACATAGAGGAGGAAGATGCCAACTCTGCCTGGCAGGTTGAGGAGGGCTTCCTGGAGGTTGGAGAGGAGGTTGGATAGAGATGAAGACTTGGAAATTGACTGTCTTTGAGGTGACATATGGCTGCATCTGGCCAAGGAGAGGAGAGACCATGGTCACAGGCTGCTGCTTTGGGCACATGAATGAGCTATGTTGGTCAGGTGTGAAGGGATCCTGCGGCCCTCTGGGTCTGGCTTCTATTTTCCACTTTTAAAAGGGCAGGGATCCAATAATTGTTCTCTAATTAAAATAAACCACAGTGAAATGATAAAGAGCTAAAGTCAGTATGGCCAACTGGAAAGTCCACAGTCTGTCTAAAGAAGCTACCCACTAGAATCACCAGGGGCATTTTTACAACATAGGACTCCTGGGCCCCACCCTGGAGAATCTGACTTAATTGGCCTAGAGTGGGGCCCAGGCAGCAAAACAGTTTAATAGCTGCTCAGGTGATTCTAATTTGATTATATGGTACAGCCAAGGCCGAGAAACACTGGTCCAAAAGGAATGCCAGTTGGTGCCTTGCAGGGAGGTGTCTTCCCAAATCTTCTGATTTTTCAAGGAAAGCTAGAAATCTGGATGTTTCTGTGATACCTCCTTATTTTGAAATGTTGGCTCAACTTTAAAAAGGCATAATTGGGGAGTACTTACTTTGGGCTAGGTCCTTATCCTCACAACTCTATGAGGTATTTATGTCTATTTTGCAGATGAGGAAACAGAGGCTATGTAAATCACCTCTAGCTAGAAAATGCCAGCCCAAGATGCATACCCAAAGAGTCCGGCTCCAGAGCCTATGCTTTTTTCCACAGCACCCATCTGCAGCCTGGATCTGGCCCATGGCCCAGCAGTTTGTGACCTTTGGCAGATGAGTAAGAGGAGAAGATGGCCTGGGGCAGAGTCCTGGCCCTGATGAAAAAGAAGGAAGGAATGGGCAGAGGGTGGGCAAGCCGTATCAGACACTTGCTGAATGAATGGAAAAACGGAGCCCTTTGCCATCTGTCATGGCCTCCAGCATCTCTGAAGCCCCATGTGGCCCTGCCCAGGGAGTGGAGCCTAGCAGCTCTGCTTCCTACAAGGCCTGGCAGGTTCAGACTTGGGTCTTCATCAAGATGGTGCTGGCTGGGCCAAGATGCTGCAGATAAATGGGCTCACCTGGTGTTGGGGCCGTTGCCGGGGGATGCTGCAAGCTTTGTTGCCATGACTCAGGGCAGGTCATCACCTGGCGGCAGCTATCACGCCTTATGCCATGGGCTCCAGTCTGGGCCCCAGGAGGTGTCTCGTCTGAGGCTGGTGAGTTCCACCCAGTGAGTGTTGCTCCTGTAAGTCACCTTATAAGGGACTTAAGGCTTCAAGGATAGGACTGGGGTCATTCTGGGTTAGGCAAGAGAAGGGATTCAATCAACTGGTGGGATTGAGAAAGAAGAGGAAAGTGGGCCTTTTGTGTGTGCCTCCTGTGTGTGCTGCACCATGGTAGATGCCTTTATATCTGATTTCTTAATTTTCACAGTTTTGAGGGGTCAGTGTTGTTATCTCCATTTTACAGGTGAGGAAGCTGAGACTCAGAGAGGTGAAGTGATTTGGCTAAGGTTTCATGGCTTGTAAATGGAGATGTGATTTGAGTCCAGGTTGTTCCCTGGCCGTTGATCTTCTCTAGATATGTCCTAAGGCCCCTCCTCAAAACCCACCCAAATCCTACTCACCCTGGACCCCAAGGCCTAACTGCTCTGCCCTAACAAGCCAGGGTGTGTACAGCTCAGTAGCACATTTACAGACCACAGGCATCTCGGATAGACCTGATTAAGAGATGTCAAGTATACAGAGACATGTGGGCATTTGTACAGATGAATTGCAGAGAGATGTAGGGCTGGCAATTGTTAACACACTGATCAAATCATATGATGAATCTGTGGCCACCAGGCCAAGAATAATTTTAATTGACTTAAAAAAAGAACAAAGTTATATGTTTTTATCTGGCTGAAAAAGCAGTGATTATTTTGTTTTCCAGCTCATTTTTAGCTTTATAAAATTACTTTAAAAATCAATATTATTGTATTTTCATAAAAACTCCTCTTCCTGCCTCTGTGCAGACAGGTTGGCCAGTTGGCATGTGTGCCTGTGTCTTAGTTACTTGGCTCTCTTTGCTGGACTGTTCAGCCCTGTTGCATTCAGATGAAGGCCCCACCAAGTGGAGGGTCTGAACTTGGATGCTGGGGAGTTCCCTGGAAGAGTCCCTGGGACCCAGGCAGGAGTATTTCTCAGGAAGGTCCCATTTTGTGGGGTGGGCTGGGTATTAGGTGGCTGGAACCTGGGAGGGAGGAGGTGCCTGCTCAGTCTTTAACAAGAGGCCAGCTTTATGGCCTGGTGTTCTAGGCTCTTCTCAGCCAGGCCCTGCCTGGTCCAACCCTCCAGCTTCTTTCCTTGCCCTTCCTCCTTCACCTCCAGACCTGAGCCATTCAGCAGCCTTACTGTGTCACACCTCCATACCTTTGCATGGATTCTTAGATTATGCCAGAGAAGCCTCTAGTCTACATGCAGGGAAGAAACAATGCCTGAGGCCCATTGTAGAGGCAGTTTGATTGTCTAGCATCCAGGATTCATGGGGATCGTGCCCTGCCCACTCTTAGTCTACTGTTTTGCATGAGGCTCCTCCCTCTTGGAGGTGAAACATAGGACCTGCCTAAGCCAGTGTGGTCATTGTTTTCCTTTAGCCACAGGGATTGGTTCAGTCAGAGCCAGTGGGACATGCTGAGATGTTGCTGAGGCTACTACTGGACAGACCCAAGCCCTCCTTCTCCTGGAGTTGAGTCTGGTCCTGGTTCTCCAGCCTGCCCTCCACTCTGTAAGCAATCTGCAACCTCCCAGTAAATGCTCTTCGAGTACAAGGAAGCCAAATTGGATTCTGTTGCTGGCAATCAAGGAGCTCTAGGGAAGACATCCTTCAAATCTACGAATGTCCATCCCTAACACTTGTGCCTCTTCAGTTGCAGCTAGATGGAGTGGAGAGCCAGGGCCCCAGTGGGGGGGAGAGGGTTGTGGTGAAGGTGCTTGGAGTAGGGGAATGCCCCATGTTGGTCCTGGATGGGACCACAGCAGTCAGTCCCTGAGTGAACTGCCAGTGAGGAGCAGCCTGGGCCTGGCAGGCAGGACTTTGCCTGTAAAATGGGAATAATCCTACATGCTCCCTGAGATTATTGTGAACATTAAACAGGGGTGAATCATGTAAAATGCTCATACTGGTGCCTGGCACAAGCAAAGGGCACACCGATGTTTGCTTTTATTATAATGAATAATAATAACCCTACTTCAGGCCAAGCTAGATAAATTCCTTGAATAGCTGCCTTGGTTGTAATTCCAGTTCTGAGCTGATGGACCTTGGGCAACTAACTATGGGCTTCCTCCTTGTTGTCAGTTTGTTCATCTGTAAAATGGGGATAATAGCAGTTTCTATTTCAAGAGTAAACATGAGGATTAAATGACATAGTTCACATAAAGTGCTTAGTACCATGCATGGCACATAGCAGGTATTCAGTTAATGTAAGTTCCCTCCCCACCACCTTCCTTCTTTGTACTGGATGTGAAATAGTAGGAGGTGTGGGGAATAGAAAAGCCCAGACCTGGAGGCAGAGAAGTAGGTTCTGCCTCAGGGTTGGTACTAAATTGCCCGGATTTCTTTGAGTGGGATCTTGACCCCTGGGTCTCAGTTGACCTCCTATCTGTTAAATGATGACCTTGGACTTGATGGTCCTGCTTTTGACTCTAAAATTCTATTCTGTGTAAACAAAAACATTGCTACTTAGATAGGAGTGTGAAGGTAGCTGCTGCTTGTTTGGGATGGATCTGTACTTTTGCTTCAGAAAACCCCTTGCAAGGCCCTTTTTGGCTATGAAAGGGCAGGGTCTCTCTGCCCCACCTTCCATCAGACCTGATCCGGAAGGAGAAGGTCATCACAAAGTGAAGGGCATGGAACAGGAATTTGGGAGTTATCCCTCTGCCGCTGGAGAGAGACTTTGGGAGGCTCAGGACTCTGAGCAGAGTGGAGATGAGCGGGAGGTTCCTCAGTAGAGAGAGACTCGGGAACATGGGGGCAGCCTGAGCCGGGGGCAGCTGGCAGAGAGGCTCCAGAGCGCTGTGAACAGTAAGTGAAATGTTCACGTTGATCTTGATGCTGGTTAGGTCCAGAAATCTCTCTCAATTCCCCAAATCTTCAGTAGGGTGTTTTGCACACACAGCCTTGCATCTTGGAGTGTTGGGGATGATGCAGCCAGGCGGAGGCTGCACACAGGAGCAGAGAGGGGCTGGCAGACAGCAGGGTGCAATGGAGACGTGGCTCTGGCTAACAGCAGAATGAGGAGTGAAAAGAGATCAGAACTGAAAGCCTCCGTAGGAGGTCTCAGAGATATCAAGAAGGGCACTGGACTTCCCACAGCATGGGGCATGGGGCTTTGAATGATTTTATTTTGAAATGAAAACCGAAGTGAACCTAGAGGACATGGAGACATTGTGGTTCTGGTTTTGTTTGTACAGTGTGGACTGACAGAGAGGAAAGGGAACTCCCTGTCGAAGGGGGGTGGGGTGGGGGAATGGCACAACCCAGGCCTGGAGCTGAGAAGCATGAGATCGGAGAGGAGGACTCATGGATGGTGTTGCTGCAGAGGGCAATGGGTTGGAGTTACAAAGGGCCTGGCAAGGTAGATAAAAACTTGATCTTTTCTACAAGCAGTGGGGGACCATGGAAGATGTCAGAGTAGGAGAGGGGCAAGGAGCAGCAGCATGTAGTGAATGACTGGGATGGAGACAGGAAGGAGGCGGGGATGAGCATTTGTGTTGAGGACAATTCACTCTAGAAGGTTTGTTGTGGCCACATCAACACAGGCAGGTTCCCAAGGGTGGGTTGAGGCAGCGTCTTGTGAAGAGGACACCTGTGCAGTGGTCCTGGAGGCAGCGGGATTCCACCTGCATCGGCCCTCTGAGGACTTAACACAGAGTTGGGGGAATTTTAAAAGTCTGTCATTTTGGAGATGACTCAATTAAAGGAGTAGGGCCAGGGGGAGGGGAATCTCTTACCCGAAGAACTTTAGGGTAGTCCCCAAATCTACATGGTCACAGCTAAGGTCCAGCCACCACACGAGGTGAAACTGAGACCCAGAGAGGGGAAGGGACCGGTGCAGGCCTGAGTGGCTGGAGCAAAGCCCTGGGTTCAGTTCAAGTTCAGTCCTTTTGGGTGACCCTGGGTGAGCCTCTTCTCTCTGAATCTGTTTTCTCATCTGTAAAATGGAATAACCGTCTGCGCTGAAAGCCCAATTTTCACTCACCCTCTCACTTCCGGCCCTTCCTTCCCCTCACCACAGACACCTTCCTTGCCCAGGCCTCTGGTCACATGTACAGGTCCTGGATGGCTTTACAGCTCACAGGCGCTCTGCCACCTTCTCTTTTGGACACTGGCTCCCCAACCCTCCTGGGACCCTGCTTCCCTTGGGGACACTCCTTCCTAATACTGCCATGCTTCACATTCTGGGGTCTTCCTTGTTACTGTCCCCCACGGACCTCCTTGCCACCTTCCACATTCCTTGAAGATTTGGCTCACACCCTTCCTCCACCCGCTCCCACCATCATCCAGGGTGACCTTTGTGACCTGTGGATGACATGTCTAGCATCCTGGTCACTCAGTTCCTGGAACTTCTTATCTCCAGTGACTCCACTCCCTTCAACTGCCCATCACCATAGTCACCGTGGACCATGTCATCCCCCAGGACTTCTCCCTCTGGAACCTTAATTCTGAGCCCTCCTCCCTGACGGTGACCACCTCCTACCCTATGAAACCCTCCATACCTGCACTGAGACCCCAGCGCAGTTTTCCTGGGCACTCCCTTTCGTTCCCGCAGGGCCCTGTCTGTGCCCAGAGCCCCAGTCCTAATCACCCCACCTTCCTCTCTCTGCTACTTGCTCACTTGAGCATCGCCGAAGAAAATCATTGCCCAGTGGGTCATGGTCACTGCAGATCCACGGTTTCAGTCTCAGCCAGGCCCTCAGCACCTCCCTTCAAGCCTTTTTCTTCTCTCCAGGTCATCATCAACTGGCCTGGCCTTCATCACCCTGCTCAGGGTCCCTAGCTACTTCCACCCCCTCACACAGATAAGGTGACCTTGCCTGTTACCTCATCAAGACCCCAGGCGTTGGTGGGAACACCCTTGGTTTCCCACCCCCACCTATCCACCCTCGCCACACCATCTTCACCTTCTGTCTTCTGGTCCCCAGGTTGAAGCCTCCTGCCTGGTGCACGGCTGCTCCCTCCACTCTCTTCTGGACCCTGATCTCTCCCATCTTTCCTGGGACCTCGCACCTTCCATAATCCCCATTGTCTCCCAGCCCGTCACCTCTTTTCTCTGGCTCAGCCCTCCCAGCCTGTTATGTCTGTCTTCACATCTCAGATTAGAGGATCTCAAACCTCCCTCGAACTGGTGTCTTCTCTCTAGGTACCAAGCTTGTCCCTTACCCAGGGACCTCCCAAGTGTGGTCACCTAACATGCCTCCATTTCCCCCCTTCACTGCCTTCTCCTTTCCCCCATCATCCAGCAGAAGAATACCAATGACATCATTGTCAAGTTCAACGGTTAACCCTTTACACCTTAGCTAGTGCCTCCTACCATTTTTTTTTCCTTCTGGAAAATTCTCCCTTCTGTGTTAGAGCCTTCCAGTGGCCTCCCCTACAACATTCCTCCCTGGTTTGTTATTAACAGAAGCAAGATCTTCAGGAAAGCAGTGTGCTCTGCTAAAAGGCCACATTTCCCATCTTCCCTTGCACCTGGGGGTGGCCAGTGAGGTCTAAGAGAAAGCTCTGGGCAGTCTCAGCTGGGAGGCAAATCTGCTTTTGCTTCTTCCTTCTTCTTGCTGTTGGAACATGAATGTGATGGCTAGAGCTGCAGCTGCAATTTTATGACCATGTAGAGACCTTGAATGTGGAAATTAGGGCTAAGCCTAGCAGAGCAAGAGATAGAGAAGCCCGAGTCTCTGGGGATGATGGGCTATCTGCCACCATACTTCTTTTATGTGGGAGAAAACAGAACTGTATTTTGATTAAGCCTTTCATTTGGGTTTTCTGTTGCTTACAGCAAAATCCAATCCTAGACTGTACAACTTCAGAATGGTTTCCTGGCTTTCCTTCTGTCTCTCAGGCTGCTCCTCCTCTGTCTCCATTAGTGGGTGCTCATTGTCCTCCTGAAATATAGGGACCCCCCGGCTTCTGTTCTGGGTCTCCTTCTTTTTTCTGTATCTCATAAGTAGTTTTGTTCTTGCCTGTGATTTAACATTGTATGCTGGCGACTCCCAATCTGCAGCACAGACTCTCCCAGACCCACAAACTTCAATATTCAGTCAGGATGTCCCACAGAACCCTCAAGTTCAATGGCCTTCAAGTTTTTCCTCATGTGATTGCCCCTCCCAGCTCAGTGGGCGAATCTTCTTCATTCACTCAGTTGGCCAAGTTGTAAACTCAAGAATCATTTCCCTTTTTGTCTTCCCCCTCTTACCACCCCAACCTCATGTGCAATCATTCGTCAAGAGCTAGCAATTTACTATTTCACACCCATTAGGATGATGGCTGTTATCATAAACCAGAAATAATAAATGTTGGCAAGGATGTGGAGAAATTGGAACCCTTGTACATTGCTGGGTGGGAATGTGAAATGGTGCAGCCACTGTGGAAGACAGTATGGTGACTCCTCAAAAAGTTAAGCACAGAATTACCATATGATCCAGCAATTCCACATCTAGTATATGACCCAAAGAATGGAAAGCAGAGCCTCAGCGAGCTATTTGTACACCTATGTTCATAGCAGCATTATTTGTAATCGGCAGAATGTGGAAGCAACCCAAATGTCTATTGACAGATGAATGGATAAGCAAATGTGGTATATCCATACAGTGGAATATTATTCAGCCTTAAGGAGGAAATTCTGAAGCATGCTACAACATGGATGAACCTCGAAGGCATTATCCTAAATAAAATAAGCCAGTCACAAAAAGACAAGTGGAACTGTAGGATTCCATTTAAATGAGGTACCGTAAGTCCTCGCTTAATGCCACCAATAGGTTCTTAGAAATTGCGACTTTATTTATTTTTAAATCCTCACCTGAGGATATTTTTCATTTTTTTAAATTTTCAGACATAGTGGGAGGGGAGTAGCAGGGGTGGGGTGGGGGGAGAGACATGGATGTGAGAGAGACACATTGACTGGCTGCCTCCCACGTGACCCCGACCAGGGCTAGGGACGAACCACAACCGAGGCACATGCCGTTGACTGGAATCGCATGAGCGACTCTTTGGTCTGAGGCTGATGCTCTAACCGCTGAGCCAAACCGGCCAGGGCTAGAAATTGCGACTTTAAATGAAATGACCAATTTTACCATAGGCTAATTGATATAAACAAGAGTTAAGTTCCTATAGCACCTTTCTGGCCACAGAAACATCACCAAACTTCCAAATAAAGACCCCAAACACTTCTAGTATTACACCTTAAAATAAATGTGAGAATACATTTAAGAAAGATTAATGAAAACAAGTAAGATCATTATTTTCTAACATTATTTTCCAGTTCAGGGTTTTGGGTGCCCGGAGCCTCTCCCTGCAGCTCAGGGCACAAGGTGGGACCCCACTTGGGACAGGAGGTCCTTCCATGGCAGGGCACATCACACCCCCCCATACTTACTCAGACTGGGACAATTTAGACACCAGTTCACCTAACATGCACATCTTTGGGATGTGGGAGGAAAGCAGAGTACCTGGAGAAAACCCACACAAACTTGGGGAGAAGGAACCACACAGATGGTGGCCCCAGCCAGGTATCCGGAGGGGGAGGTGTTTTTCCCCTCATCAACATTGTAATGAAATGACTTTGAATGAAACTATGTTATTCAAGGACCTGCTGTAGCTAGAGCAGTCAAAATCATAGAGACAGAAAGTGGAATAGTGGCTGCCAGGGGCTGGGGACTGGGGACAGGGAATGTGGAATTACCATTTTTTATTTTTTTATTTTTATTTTTTTATTAATTTATTTTTGTTACAGATGTTTCTCCTTTTTTCCCCATTGACACCCTCCTCCCCATCCCCCCACCCCGTCCCCAGCTTTGTTGTCCATGTCCATCAATTATGCATATATGCGCTTAAGTTCTGTGGTTTATCTCTTCCCTCCCTCCCCACCCCCTCTTCTGAGTGTTGTCAGTCTGTACCCTACTTCCACATCTCTGGGTCTACCCTGTTCCTCAGACTGTTATGTTCATTATATTCCACAAATAAGTGAGATCATGTGATATTTGTCTTTCTCTGCTTGGCTTGTTTCGCTTAGGATAATACTCTCGAGGTCCCTCCATGTCGTCTCAAAGGATAAGAGATCTTTCTTTCTTACAGCTGCATAGTACTCCATTGTGTACATGTACCACAGCTTTTTTATCCATTCATCCACTGATGGACACTTGGGCTGTTTCCAGATCTTAGCTATTGTAAATAGTGCTGCTATGAACATGGGGGTATATGTGTTCTTTCTGATTGGTGTTTCAGGCTTCTTAGGGTATATTCCTAGAAGTGGGATCACCGGATCAAATGGCAATTCAATTTTTAATTTTTTGAGGTAACACCATAGTGTTTTCCACAGTGGCTGCACCAGTCTGCATTCCTTCCAGCAGTGTACTAGAGTCCCCTTTCTCCACACCCTCGCCAACACTTGTTGTTTGATGATTTGTTGATGCATTTAATGGGTGCAGAGTTTCAAGTGTGGAAGATGGAAAAGTTCTAGAGATGGATGGTAGTGATGGTTGATCAACGATATGAATATTTATTAATGCCACAAAACTGTAGACTTAAAATAGTTAAAATGTAAATTTTATGTTACATATATTTTACCACAATTAAAAAAAGACCTATCAATTTTATTTCCTAAATGGTTTCAAATCTAGTGTCTCCTTTGTAGCTTTTGATTCTCAGTGAGACCACTGCAGAACCTCTGCTCTGGTGTCTCTGCCTTCATAATTCCTCTCAGCATCCACAGCCCAACTCCTTCTTTTATTTTTTTTTTTTTTGCATTTTTTAAAATTTTCAGATAGAGTGGGAGGGAGAGAGGGAGGAAGAGAGAGAAACATCAATGCGAGAGAGACACACCGAGTGGTTGCCACGCACACGACCCCAACCAGGGCCGGGGACAAACTGCAACCAAGGTACGTGCCCTTAGCACAGTGGTTCTCAACCTTCCTAATGCCGCGACCCTTTAATACAGTTCCTCATGTTGTGGTGACCCCCAACCATAAAATTATTTTCGTTGCTACTTCATAACTGTAATTTTGCTACTGTTATGAGTCGCCATCGGAAATATGTGTTTTCCGATAGTCTTAGGCGACCCCTGTGAAAGGGTCATTCGATCCCCAAAGGGCTTGCAACCCACAGGTTGAGAACAGCTGCTTAGCGGGAACGGAACCTGGGCCTCTCTGGTCCACGGGCTGACGCTTCAACCGCTTAGCCAAACCGGCCAGGGTCCAACTCCTTCTTAATCAGAGTTTTTTATAAACCTTGAATCTGTTCATGTCAGATCTTCCCATAGAACCCTCCAGGGCTCCCAATTGCCTATGTGACTAATTCTAAGCCTGGCATTCAAGGCTCTCCCTGATTTGCCCCATCTTTCTTTCCAGCCAACACCTCCCTCTTTTTGGTCCAGTAATTCCTCAAGTGACCCTTGGCTGTTTCATACCTCTGCGTTTGCAGGTACCATTCCCTCTGCCCACATGCTAGCAGTAACACCTCCTCCTTCTCTCCTTTGCACACACAGCCCATTCATCCTTCAAAACACTGCTCTAGAGTCTCCTCTGTGATGCCATCACAACACGTCTCTTCTGGCCTCCACATCACTGCTTGTCATCTGCATCTATCACTGTGTACATCATGCTGCTCGGTGATTACTTGCATGCATTTTTGTCTTCAGACAAGCCTTCCCTCCTCTTCCTCCAGGGAGTCCTTCCTGACTTCTTCAGCCCACAGTGACACCCTCCTTCTCTGAGTTCACAGTCTCTCACAACTCATTGGACACACCATTTTGGCATTTAATTGGACCCAGTCTTGTCTTCAGTTCTCTTATGGAGATTAGTTTTTCCTCTTTTGTGAGCTGGTAAAAAAGCTCCTTGGTTGCAGGGACCATGGCCTCAGTTCTCTTGTTCCCCAGCCTCCAATACGGGGCTAGCTGCCTGGAAGAAAGGCAGGAGTGGGCATCTAGCGGGCAACTTTGCGACAGGCCCTCTCACACCTGTCATGTACTTTCACCCTCCTAATGACTGTGAAATGTACATTATAATCCCCATTCTTTAGATGAGGAGGCTGCCGCTCAGAAGGTCAGTGAGCTGGGATCATGCAGTGTGGCATTGGGGGAGTGAGGGTTTGAGCCTAGGCCAGGCAGACCCTAAGCTTTTGCTCTGCTTCTGGTCAAAGGCTGGGCTCCAGAAAGACTTGGTGGGTTGGAATGGGCTGAATAGGCACACACCCAGTGTATGTCTCCCTTACATACGGCAGTGTTTTATTTTTCTAGAAAACTCAAGTACACACAAGTTAGAGGTGGCATTGAGGGACAACAGCTCGTATTGGTCCTGGCTCTGGTCTGGGGAAGTATCCAGAGCTGTGGAGGCGGGTGGAGAATTGGGTGGCACTGGGGCAGTAGGCGAGTCTCCCTGGTCATCCCTGGAAGCCCTGGGCTGTGCTTGCCTCCCCAAGGGCATGTCCCTTTTCTGCAGTAACAACTCATGTATTTTGAGATACTGTCTGTCTATCTATCTATCTGTCTGTCTGTCTGTCTGTCTCTCGATCTATCTAGATCTCAGGTAATTCCTGTCACCTTTCTGGCTCTCATTTTCCTCATCTAAAAAAGGAGAATTTACATAGTTGTCTGTCTCAGGTTTTTGGGGATAGAGCCTTTGCAAGAATGGTGTGTGATGATGAAAACATCCCATGTCTTTTGAGAGGCTTTGCAGGCTCTCAGGGACCCTGTGGCGTAGAGGTGGGGAAGCATCACTAGTCCAGTTTACAGATAAGAAAGACAGCCTCCGATCATGGATGGATTTGTTTTCTTCTCACAGCTAGTGAGAGAGGGAGCTGGGACCTCTGAGGTTTTAAACCAAGTCCAGCAGCTTTTCTATTTGACTTTCCCCAATAGATGGAAGCCAGCAGGCAAGAGGTTAAATAATTGGAATTTAGGACTAAGGGGTGGAGAGTTTAATGGTAAGGGAGGAGCACTGGGGAAAAAAGTCATCCAATTACTAGTTTAGAGGATCAGAGAGGGAAAGTCGTTGCCCAAAGTCACAGAGCAGAGCAGATTGGTGGCAGAACTGAGTCCAGAACTTAGCTATAGGGCAATGACCAAAAAAAAAAAAAAAAAAAAGAAAAGAAAAAAGAAATCCCACTAACACTATTTATTGCATCTACTTGGTAATAGGCACTCTGTATGTACTAAGCAGTCAATGCTCCTAGCAGCCTGTAGGGGTAAGTACCTCTATGATTATTTTCGGATGTAGTTATGGCAGCTGAGTGAGGTGACCCCACTTGTCCAGAGCTCATGCTTGGTTAGTGGGAAGCCAACATTTGAACCTAGCTTTGACACCAAAGCTGGTGTTCTTAGCCACTCTGTCCCACCTCCCCACTTGCCCATGTGTGCATGATTCTGTAAACCTAGGCCCAGAGAGCCAGCTCAGGGCAGATGGCCAGGTTGGTTGCTGGGTGCCAGCTGTCAGGCCCTCAGCCCATGGGCAGCCAGGTGTGCAAAGACTTCATCAAAAGGGGTATGGGGTGTGGGGAGTGCTCTGGCCTGGGGGTCAGAGGTACATGCTCACCACCCAAACCTCGGTTTCCCATCATGAAATATAGATATTAACTGATTCCAAGAGTGCTTCCCAAACCCACATTCCTGGCCTCCTCCCTTCAAGGGGCTTCTGAGTTGAGGTTTCCTGGGGGTGCCAGCGGGCCCCACCCCCTCCCCCAAGGTGTGAGCCACCCAGGGAACATGGGGCTGGCTGTCATGGCAACCCTGTGTTGCGAAATGACGTAATTGGAGTTCCAAACGTGTGAAATCAAATACAACATCCGCAAACACAGCCTGGGGGTCGGCATGGCAACCACAGGGCACCAGGACGGGTAGGCGCTCCCCGCCTACATCAGCCAGCCTGGCTTGGCCACTTGGGCAGGCACAGAAGGCAACTGCTCCCTCTCCTGGGGCATCTGCAAGACCCTCTGCTGCTGCCTGCTTCTCTCCTCTTCTTTCTTGCTTCTCTGGGAGGTAGCATGCCCAGCTGGTTAGGATGTAGACTCTAGCATCACACAGATCTGGGTTCACATATTGACACAGAGCAGCTGCGAGGTCTTGGGCAATTGGCTTTACTTCTCGAACCTTCCTTGCCTTAGATGTGATCTGTTATCTAGTACTTTCTCTTCTTTCTTCTCCTCAGTTGTTCCTTTCCCTACCTGCCACCCTTAGGGCAGCTGTAGGCCCCAGGAGTGACTGTGGCCTGGAGCCTGGCCACCCAGGTTATCAGTTAGCCCCTGTATGGCTTTGCCATGTGATTTTATTCTTAGGTCTTCCATTATTTGGACCTGGGTCCTCTCCTTTATAAAATAAGGGCATAGCCTGTCTGTCTCTTTCAAAGTGTGGCCCATAGGCCATCTGCATCATCATCACCTGGGTGTCTGGTTAAAAGGGTAGATTCCTGGACTCTCCCCAATGATCTTTTGATTTCATAGGTTTGGAGTGGAATCCAGAAATCTGAGTTTTAACAGGCTCTACAGGTGAACCTGAGTGATACCCCAATGTGAGAACCCCGGGACTAGATGCTTCCTATGCCTGGCTCTGATTGGCTTCCAAGACCCAAATGCCTGGCTCTGATTGGCTGTCTTCTGGGTTCCCTCTTTTTATTCTGTGGCACTGTTGCCAACAGGCCACAGCAGCCTTCCTCTGGTTCTGTCTCGGTCTCTCACATTCATTTAATCAACAGATGCTTCTTTTGCCAGGCCCTATGCCAGATACTTTCCCATACCAGTGAAGAACTGGTGCTCTGTGTGCTTGAGGGGGGCGGGACCAAGAGGTAGGCACTGACAAGCCACTGTATTTCTATGATTCAGTTTCTTTGTATATAAATGGGGATAATGATTTGATAATGAGAGTGTCCTGCTACTCCTGAGCTAGTGTGGAGCTCAGGTGAGAGGATGACAAAGGCACGTTCTCTGGACACCATGCTAGATGCTTTGCAGGGTTCACGCATTCAGTGCTGCCAATAACTTTTAAAGTGGGACTATTTCCCTCCATTTTACAGTTGAGGAAACGGGCTCAGAGAGGTGACGGCTCATCTGAGGTCACTCAGCAAGTAACCAATTTGGAATTTAAACCTTCCCTTGGCTCCACACGCCTTCCAGCTACTGTTCTCCTTCTCCCTCTCCTTCACTCCTTTTGCACTAAACTTTTCTCTCTCTCCCTCATCTATTTTCCATCAAAAGGTTAAGAGAGAGTTTTCTGCGCTTTCTGCCTCCATGTCTTCATTCTTCAACCCCCTGCAGTCTGTTGCCCCCACATCCCAGACCTGCCAAGCTTACCGAGGACCTTCCTGGGGCAAAACCCAATGGTTTTGACCTCTGGGCAGCGCTGATGCTGGAGGTTGCTCTCTCCTCCTGGGCTTTACTTTCCCCACCTCTACTGGGGTTCCTCAATCTCTTAATTTAAAGGACTGTTACAAACCCAAGCATTTGTTGGACACCTGCCACATGTCCACTTTGCTGAGTTGGGGGATCCATGGGCAATAGACCCTTGAGGTTCTTGTCTTCCTGAGCAGGGAACACCGTGGGTTATTCTTGGATGTACCTTCTCTACTGCTCTTGTCTGGAGGATGCTGGTGTCCTCCTGCCTCACTCCTCTGCTGACTGCTCCTCTCTGCATGTGCTTTTTTGGTAGCTTGTCTGCTCCCAAGGCCTTAGACCCCAGCTGCAGTCTGAGGAGCCCCCAGTCCTCAGTTCAGGACATTTTGTTATGAGCTCCAGCCTGGTATGTCCACAGGTCACCTGGATCCCACCACCTGCCCCTAATTGATCTGTGGACTCCAGGTATCCCCTCTAGTCCCTCCTGCATGGAGTTGCCATGGTGCTTTCTCTAAATTACACTAGTCTGACTGCGACTGCTTAGTGCCACAAGCTGGAATCCTCAATCTTTTACCTGCCTAACTCCTCCTCATCCTGTGAGAATCAGCTCGGGCATCACCTCCTCCAGGAAGTCCTCCAAGATTGATCAAGTAGCTGCTGTGTGTGCCCCAAGCACATGATGCTAGAGGATCCCCTTCAGCATTGTGGGATCCTTGAGCTCAGAGCTTGGCACAGAGTAAGGCACCAGTGAATGTGCCTTGAACAGAGGCCAAGTGGTGGTAAGAGCTTACAAACACCTATTCCAAACCTATTTTTTTTTTTCCAACGGGGACACAGAGGCCCATAGTCTCAAATGGAATTAACGACAGAGCCAGGATTCAGTCCAAGTGCCTGGATTCCATTTCAGAGTCTGTCCCATCAGAGCAGAAGGCCAGGATGATGAGAGGCCATGGATGAAACAGTGCTTGGGCACACTGACTTATCCCGTGACTGTCATATTCTGGGCTTATTTTCCTCTGGACAGATGCAGTCAGTTCTTTGCACTTGTCAGGTGAGGTGTTCCTCACAGTAAATAGATGAGTGTTCATAAAGTGCCTACTGAGTGCCAAGCACTTGGCCTGGTGCTTTCATACACAATATCTAGTTTCTGTTGTCTTGGGGTAGGAGCCAGGAGGGATGCGGAGGCCAGAGGATTTTCTCAAAGGTTGAATCACCTGTGGCACCTTGGCCTCTCCCCGGGGTGCTGGGTACATTAGCGGGTGCTTGTTGAGTTTTGCTCTGTATGGTCAATATGCCGGTTGGCCCCCAGGGTGCTGAGCTTGGTTAGAGAGTAATTGGAGTCCCAGGAAGCCACAGAGCTGGGTAATTGGAGCGTGTAATTGGAGCACCAAAACCACTTGATCTCAGACCACTGCTTCCTCCACTGCCAGGCCCAGCTGACTCGTGATCCCAGCTCCCCCAAGTGCCTGGGGCCTAGGTTCTCCTCCTGAGTCCCACAGGGGTGAGCAAGTCAGGATGTGTCTGCTGCAGCAAGGTGCTCTGCACTCAGGAAGCCATAGGATGTGGATGTTGATGGCTTCTACTACCTATGTGACCTTGGAGGTAGTCATGTTACTTAGACCTCAGTTTCCTAGTGGCAAAATGGGAGTCTTTGCTCTTTCCAGTGGACATGGCTTAAAGACTTTAAGGCACTTAATGAATACTTACTGTGTGTCACGTCCTATTCTAACACTTCACATGTACACACCCATTTGGTCCTCACAACTACCCTTTGAGGTTGGTACACTTTCAAGCCCCATTTCACAGATGAGGAAATTGAGGCCAGAGAGGTTAAGTAGCTCACCCAAGGCCCTGCATCTGGTGAGTGGTAGAGCTAGGATTCAAACCTGGGCCATCTGACTTCATACTCCTGATCACTAGACTCCCTGGCCTTTTTTTTTTTATCCCCTTCCTATTGCCACAGGATAAAAATCTAGCTTCCTTGCTGTATCCCATGGGTGCTGTGTGTATTGGTCTCTTAGGTCTGCCTCTTACACTATCTCTATAAGCCTTGCTATCGATGCTGTTTGTTGGATGAATTAATTAAGTGTACAAATGATTTAAAGAAATTAGTTTAAAAAATCATTTAGGATTTATACCACACCTACTTCTAAAACTTTTTAGGATTGCTTACAAAACAGAACACGAGGAAAATAGACAATTGAAGGTGAAAATACAGAAAAAACCCCACTGAAGTTAGTAGAGGCCCAGTGTGTGAGGCTGTGCCACACGGGATTCTCAGCAGCCATGCTGAACTAACAGTGATCACCAACCGAGAAGCCAAAGAGTGGCTTTAAGTTTTCACCCGTGTGTCTCAGTTTCCTCATCTGTACAATGGGGATATCATAATGCTTACCACGTAGATTTGTTGAGAGGACTAACTGAATTATTATATGTTAATTGCTTAGAACTGTACCTGTCATGGAGCTGATGCAATAGAAGAGAAAGCTGCTGCTGTTATTACTAAAGGGCAAACCCACATGTGTGGTTGGAGTTAGACGCTCATTTCTTGGACTTGATTAAAGAAAAGATGTCAAAAGGAGGCATGGGGAATACCTTAGTTTGATCAAGGACTTGCAAAGGGCAAATACTTTTATTCCTGTCTTGTCCTTTGTTTGGCACTGGGCTCAACTTCTCTTCAACACTCTTCTATGGGAGTAATGAGAGTCAGCCCACTGCCCATCTGAGGGGGCTGTTCCTGTTCTAATTGGGGGCCTGGGAGCCCCTTAGCTGTCCAGACAGGGCTTATTGCAACGCCCTCCCCCAGCCTTGGCAGCTGGCCCTGGGACAGGTTGAGGGCAGGAGTACTGAAGTGGGGAAGGATCACAGTTGATCCATGGTGACTCTGTTACTGTCAGTCTCCACCTGCTTGTTTGAGCAGCAGACACGATGGACATCTGGGCAGATGGAGGAGTGCCCTTGCTCATCCAGCAGAGTCTCCTGGTATCTGTGAGATGCTGAGTCCTGGGTGACAGCAGAGACTACTGGGCAGGGGCATGGGTTGGGGGAGTAGAGGATGGGATCAGGGAGGCAGGAGGAGGCTGGTGTAGCCAAAGCTGTGGACTTGAGAGTCAGGTTCTTATCCTGCTCCTGCCACTGACCTTGGAAAAGTCACTTCCTCACCCAGAGTCCATTTCTTTGTCTCAAAGATGGACATCATAATGCTGTCCTTGTAGGATCCTTGTGAAGATAAAATGGGACCACAGATGTAGGACTGAGTGAAAAGGTCTGGACCATACAAAGCCTGGAATGTATGGTGGCTGCTGTTATTATAATTCACACCAGAGGCTCTCACCAGCTGAGCCAACATGCTGGGTCTATGTCCCCAAGAAGTGGGCACATAACTAGGCCTGGGCTATCAGAGCATTCCATTTCCTTGGGCCACAGAGATTGGTTCAGGAATAGACATGAGACCCAAGAATGGAAGCTTGGGAAAGAGAGGCTCTCTTTCTGCTGGGATTGACGAGAGGCTAGGAAACAGCTGGAGCTGCTGTGGCCATGATGCCTCTACAAGGAGAGACTGTCCACCTGAGGATTACTTGATCCAGAGGGGGAGAGAGGGAAGTTGAGGTCTGATGCTATGGCTTGATGCGCTACAGCTAGACTTGCCTGAAGCCAAAGCAGACTCGTGTGTGTGTGTGTGTGTGTGTGTGTGTGTGTGTGTGTGTATGTGTGTGTGTGTGAATAATATTTTCTTTTTAATGCTTATTTCTGTCACTTGTAATCAAAATGGTCCCAAGTAATGAAGGCCAATTCAAAGCCATGACAAGTCTGGTAGATTTTGTTCTGAAATGCCTGGTTTTGGAGGAGTGGAATAGACACAGTCAATAGACAAGGCAAAAAATATGATTTCTAGAATATAGTTTGGCATAGGGGAGGCTTCATGAAGGTCACATGATAGAGGAGACAGTGATGACTGGGGATATATCCATGGAATTTGTTCATTCATTCATTTGACCATTCTAAAGCCTTATTGAGCACTTACTGTGGGCCATAGAGTGGGCATGACATAGTTCTTTGTCATACATCAAGTACCACACGTGTGGGTCTGTTCCTGGACTTTATTCTCTTGATCTGTCTATCCTGGCACCAATACTACCCTGTCTTAATTGGTATAGATTTATAACAGTCGTGGTATGTGCTAGTATCTTATCCTTTCAGGCTACTTTAACAAAAATACCATAGACTGGATAGCTTATAAAATGGAAATTTATTTCTCACAGTTCTGGAGGCTGGGAAGTCTAAGATCAAGGCATAGGCAGACTTGGTATCTGGAGAGAACTTACTTTCTGGTCCATAGACGGCTGTCTTATCACTGTGTCCTCAAGTGATGGAAGGGATGAGGGTGCTTTCTTGGGTCTCTTTGCTCTAATCCCATTCATGAGGGCTCCACTCTCATGATCTAATCACTTTTCAAAGGTTTGAACTCCTAACAGCATCACTTTGGGCATTAGATTTCAATGTATGATTTTTGGGGGGACACAGACATTCACTCTATAGTAAGTAGTACAAGTCTTCTAGCTTGTTCTTCTTCACACTTGACTTGGCTATTCTTGGTTCTTTTCATTTCCAAACAAATTTTAGAATCATCTTGTTGCCTTTCGCATACATACCCAAAGTGACCCGCTAAGACTTTTATTGTGATTTCATTGAATTTCCATACCAATTTGAGGAGAATTAATATGGAATCTTCTGACCCATCATATTTTGTTTAAAAATAAAGTTGATTTTATATTTTCTTTTATAGAAGTGATAAGGCAGAAAAGTTGAAAGTGCAGACATGTAGACAGAAGTCATTTTATTTTATATTTATTTTATGCCCATACCCATCAGTGCTCATGGTCTTGTTTTCTACACATTTATTTTACATAGTTGGGTTTATACTTAGTGGTCAACTAAGTATTCCATTTAATACTTAATGCTAGAATATAAGTTTTCATGTTATTTCAAAATGTTTACAGACATAAATTTCAATTACTAGAAAGTCATTTATGAGTTGATATTCCATAAGCTAACTATCTAATCCATAACCCAGAAATGGAATTATTGGGTCAAAGATATGAACATTTTACGGTTCTTGTTTCTTATCATGGAGCCAGCCAGCGGCAGAGCTGGGACTCTAAGCCATAGCCATACCCCATCCAGTTTTCTCCTTTAAGGGCCACTGGCCTTAGGACCTACAGGCAGACGGCCTTGGGTCATTCTTAGCGGCCCCACCCCCGGTTTGTCTGGACTGTTCTGCTGAGGGTAACTGTGACTCAGGGTGGTGGATGGAACCACCCTCCCTCATCAATCAGGGTGATGTTGGGAAGAGACAGCCCTTTGCTGGGCCCCTGCGGGAGTGGAGCTGAAGGACAACATTCCTTTAGGTGAAACTCTGCCAAGGTTTCCTGTACGTTTTCTATGTTCTGGGCAGTGTAGCTGTAGTAGAAGAGGTAAGGTATGGGGTCAGAAGGTCTGAGGAGTTCTGGTCATTAATTCCCATGTAACTGTGAGCACAGGGTAGTTTCAGTTCTCTGAGCCTTCGTTGCCTCTTCTGTCAAATGGGGACAAATGCACCCACGTCCCAGGCTGTTGAGAGTTTACACAAGATTATGTGGAAGAAAGGCCTTTGTAAATGGATCAGGCAAGGAGCCCAGTACAGGTATCCAGAAGAAATAGTCAAAGAAGAGTCTTTTATCATGTTCTCAGCTTCTTCCCTGTTTCTTTTTTCTTTTTTTCTTCCTTTATTGATTTGAGAGAGAGAGAAAGTGAGAGGGAGAAAGAGATAGAAACATCGATGAGAGAGAACATCGATTGGCCGCCTCCTGCATGCCCCCCACTGGGGATCGGGCCCACAACCTGGGCATGTGCCCTGACCGGGAATCGAACCTGTGGCCTCCTGGTGCATGGGTCGACGCTCAACTACTGAGCCATACCGACTGGACTTCTTCCCTGTTTCTTATTCTCAGTCAGAAGGCCCTCCTTGGGCTTAGCCCAAGGGTCTGTGGTCATGGTTCTTCCTGCTTCCAGGCCATACTGTGGTTCTCTGACCAGGTATCAGATAGACATGTTTCCTCCATCCCCGATGGCTCTCAGATTCTTGGCAAGAATCTTAAGGCCCATCTTGGTCAGTTCAGGCCGCTATAACAAAAATACCATAGGGTAGGTAGCTTAAGCAACAGAAATTTATTTCTCACAGTTCTGGAGGATGAGAAGTCCAAGGTCAGGGTGTCAGTATGGTTGCTTCCTGGTTTATAGAGGCCATCTTCTTGCTGTGTCTTCACGTGGAGGAGAGAGAGATCTCTCTGTGTCACTTCTTATAAGGGCATTAATCCCACTCATGAGGGTCCTACCCTCATAACCTAATTATCTCCCAAAGGCTTCACCTCCAAATTCTATCACATTGGGATTAGGGTGTCAACACATAAATTCTGGGAGGATATAAACATTCAGTTTATAGCAGGGCCCCCCAGGGCAGCATCTTGGTGGGTTTGCCAGTTGTCCTAGGCACTTTCCACTTGTCCAAGATTAGCTTCACAGTCAGCACTTGGGACAACTGCCCTCTGTTCCACTCCTCATTCCCATCCAAGCGTGATCTCAGTAGTTCCTATGGCAGATGTCACCTCTCCATGACCTGGGGCCCCTTTGGTTCTGATCATGATGGAAGGTGATGGTTGGACCTGATGCCATTGGAAGTCCCATTCAATCATAGGCTTCCTGTGCTGAAGAAGTGTTGGTGGCAGCACAAGCTTATACCCACACCCTGTATTTCTAGTCTATTTGGTGCCATGGCAACTGAAGCGAAGGTCAAATCTCCACCCTAAGCTACCTTTCAGTTCTGCACATCAACTCACCACTTGGTACTGAATCAACCTGACAGGGATGGCTTTCACAGACACCTCCTGGGTTTCCCATACATAGAAGGTGAGGAATGGTGAGCAGAAAGATCCCAGTGATGACTACATACATAACAGGCTCAGTGTGGGGGTTGCAGGTCCCTACTCTGATCCATTAGAAGGGCCATGATGCAAGGACATGGGTGGAAGGTAGCTGAGCAGGGACTCAAATGTCATTGTGTCTGTTCCAAGTACTGGTAGGTTCTGGGCACCACACCCTGAGGGGTTTCTGGCCGCCTGTCCACCAATCAAAGCTTGACCCTGCCCCTTGCCAGCTGTGTGATTTTGAATGATGCATACAACTTCCTTAAGCTTTAACATTATCTTCTGTAAAAGAAGTATCCCTCCTTAAAATGAGGGTGATGATAATCTCTCTAAAATAGGAGTAACCTTAGCCTGTCCACATAGGGTTTTTCTTTTAACTTAATAGACTTTAGAACAGCTATAGGTTTATAGAAAAATTGAGCAATAGTAGAGTTCCCATGCACAGTCCCCAACACACACACACACACACACACACACACACACACACACAGCTCCCTGTTTTATTAACATTTTGCTTTAGTGTGGTACACTTGTTATAACTGATGTTTTACTGATACGCTATTATTAACTAATGTGTATAGTTTGCATTAGGTTCACTCTTTGTGTTGACAGTTCTATGGTTTTGACAAATGCATGATATCATGTATCCACCATTACAGTATCACACAGACTAGTTTTACTGTCCTAAAAATCCCCTGTGCTTCACCTATTCATTACCCTTCCTCCACCCCTTCCCCAGCCATAAGAACTCCTGGCAACCACTGATCTTTTGACTGTCTGTAATTTTGCCTTTTTTTCAGAAAGTCATACAGTCATTCAGACTGGCTTCTTTCACTTAGCAATATGCATTTAAGGTTACTCCATGTCTTTTCATGGCTTGATGCTCATTTCTTTTTTTATTTTGTTTTTTATTGATTTTTTTAGAGAGGAAGGGAGAGAGATAGAAACATCGATGTGAGAGAGAAACATAGATCGGTTGCCTCCTTCATACCCTCACGAGGGATTGAGCCTACAAGCCAGGCATGTGCCCTGACTGGGAATCGAACTGGGAGCTCTCAGTCTATGGGACGATACGCAATCCACTCAACCACACTGGTCGGGTGATACTCATTTCTTTTTATTGTGAAATAACATTTCATTATATGGAAGTAGCACATTTTGTTTATTCATTCACCTTTTGGGGGACTTCTTGGTTGCTTCCAGTTTTGGGCAGTTATGAATAAAGCCACTATAAACATCTGTGTGCAGGTTTTTGTGTGGGCAAAAGTTTATAACTAATGTGGGTAAATACCCAGGAGCATGATTGCTGGATTGTATGATAGACTATGTTTAGCTTTGTAAGAAACTGCCACACTGTCCTCCAGAGGGGCTGTACCATTTTACATTGCCACCAGCAATGAATGAGTTCCTGTTGCTCCATCCTCACCAGAATTTGGTGTCAGTTTTTCTGATTTTAGCCTGTCTAATAGGTGTGCAGTGATATCTACTTGTTGTTTTAACTTACAATTCCCTAATGACATATCATGCTGAACATCTTTTCATGTGCATATTTGCCATCTGTATATTTTCCCTGGTGAGGTGTCTGTTCAGATCTTTTTTTTTTTTTTTATCCTCACCTGAGGACATTTTTGCATTTATCTTCAGATAGAGTGGGAGGGAGAGAGGGAGGAAGAGGACATATCGACTGGTTGCCACCCACACAACCCCACTCGGGGCCCAGGACGAACCGCAACTGAGGTACGTGCCCCTAGCGGGAACCGAACCTGGGACTCTCTGGTCCACGGGCCGACGCTGTAACCGCTGAGCCAAACTGACCAGGGCTGTTCAGATCTTTTATCCATCTTTTAAATTGGATTTTTTGTTTCCTCATTATTTTTTAAGTTCTTTGTATGTTTTGGATACAAGTCCTTTATCAGATATGTGTTTGCAAATATTTTTTTCCCTGTCTGTGGCCTGGCTTTTCATTCTCTTAGCAGTGTATTCCACAGAGCAGACATTTTTAATTTAATGAAGTTGAGCTTATTAAGTTTTTCATTCAGAGGTCATGCTCTTGGTGGTGTATCTAAAAACTCATTGAGATGCCCTGGCTGGGTGGCTCAGTTGATTGGAGCATCATCCCGTACACTGAAATGTTGTGGGTTTGATCTCCAGTCAGGTCACATACCCAGGTTGCAGGTTCGATCCCCAGTTGGGGCACATGTGGGAGACAACTGATCGATGTTCACTCTTTCTTTCTCTCTCTCCCTCTCTCTTCCTCTCTCTCTCAAATCAATAAAAGCACGTCCTTGGATGAGGATTAATAAATAAATAAATAAATAAATAAACTCATTGACAAACTCAAGGTCACCCAGCTTTTCCCCTACGTTATCTTCTAGAACAGCGGTTCTCAACCTGTGGGTCGCGACCCCTTTGGGGGTCGAATGACCCTTTCACAGGGGTCGCCTAAGACATAACAGTAGCAAAATTACAGTTATGAAGTAGTAACGAAAATAATTTTATGGTTGGGGGTCACCACAACATGAGGAACTGTATTTAAGGGTCACGGCATTAGGAAGGTTGAGAACCACTGTTCTAGAAGTATTTTAGTTTTGCATTTTACATTTAGGTTTATGATCCATTTTGAGTTAATTTTTAAAAATATGTTTTTATTGATTTTTTTAGAGAGAGAGGAATGGAGAGAGAGAGAAACATCGATGTGAGAGAGAAACATTGATTGGCTGCCTCCTTCCTGCCCCCTACTGGGTGGGGGTCGAGCCTGTAACCCGAGCATGTGCCCTGACCGGGAATCGAACTGGGACCTCTCAGTCCATGGGGCGACACTCATCCACTGAGCCACACTGGCCGGGCTGAGTTAATTTTTTTTGAATGTGTAAGGTCTATGTCTAGATTCTTCTTCTTCTCCTTCTTCTTCTTCCCATCCCCCTCCCCCCCTCCTCCCTTCTTCCTCCCCTGCCCCTCCTCCTCTTCCTCCCCTCACCTTCTTCTTCTTTTTGCATGCGATGTCAGTTGTTCCAGCACCATTTGTTGAAAAAACTATTCTTTCTCCATTGAATTGCCTATGCTCTTTGTCAAAGATCAGTTAACTATATGTATGTGGGTCCCTTTTTTGGTTCTCTATTCTGTTCTGCCAGTTTATTTGCTTATTTGCCAATATCACACTGTTTCAATTACTGTAGCTTTATAGTAAGTTCTGAAGTTCGTAGTGTCCGTTCTCTGACTTTATTCTTCTTATTCAGTATTGTGTTGACTATTCTGGATCTTTTGCTTTTCCATATAAATTTTAGAATTAGTTTTTTGATATCCACAAAGTAACTTGCTTGGATTTCAATTGGTATATCGTGTCGAATTTATAGATGAAGTTGGAAAAAACTGACATGCTAACAATATTGAGTATTCATTCCTATTGATGAACATGGACTATCTCTCCATTTATTTAGATCTTCTTTGCTTTATTTTATCAGAGTTTTGTAGTTTTCCTTATATAGACCTTGTATATTTTTTGTTAGATTTATGCCTAAGTATTTCATTTCTTTGGTGCTAATGTAAATGGTATTGCATTTTTTCTTTATATCCTCACCCGAGGATATTTTTCCATTTATCTTCAGATAGAGTGGGAGGGGGAGAGAGAGAGAGGGAGTGAGGGGGAGAGAGAAGCATAAACGTGAGAGAGACATATTGATTGGTTGCCTCCTGCACGACCCTGACCAGGGCTGGGGACCGAACCACAACCGAGGTACTTGCCCTTGACCAGAATTGAACCTGTGACTCTTTGGTCCATGGGCTGACACTCTGACCACTGAGCCAAACCAGCCAGGGTGCATTTTTAATTTCAAATGTTCATTGCTGATGTGTAGGAGAGCAATTGGCTTTTGAATATTAACCCTGAATCCTGAAATATTGCTATAATCTTTTTTTTTCTTCAATCCTCACCTGAGAACATTTTTCCATTTATCTTCAGATAGAGTGGGAGGGAGGGAGAGGGAGAGGGAGAGAGAGAGAAACATCAACATGAGAGGGACACATTGACTGGTTGCCTCCCGCACAACCCCAACTGGGGTCGGGAACGAACCGCAACCGAGGTATGTGCCCTTGGCCAGAATCGAACCTGTGACTCATTGGTCGTCGGGCCGATGCTCTAACCGCTGAGCCAAACCAGGGCTGCTATAATCTTTTGATATAATAGTTTCAGGAACTTTTTTGTTGTTGAGTCTTTGAGATTTTCAACATAGACAATCATGTCTTCTGTGAACAAAGACAGTTTTATTTCTTCTTTCCTAATCTGTATACCTTTTATTCCATTTTCTTACCATATTGCTCAGATTTCCAATATGATGTTGAATAGAAGTTGTGAGAGGGAACATTTTACCTTGTTCCTAATTTGAGGGGGAAAGCCTCTAGGTTCGCACCATTAAGTATGATGCTGGCCATAGTTTTTTTTGTAGTTCTTTATCAAATTAAGGAAGTTTCCCTCTATTCTTAGTTTGCTAAGAGTTTTTTGTTTAAACTTTTTTCTGTGTTTTGTTTTCTGTTTCTTATTATGAATGGGTGTTGGATTTTTTTTGTTTTGTTTTTTGTTAATCCTCACTAGAGGATTTTTTTCCATTGATTTTTTTTTTTTTTTTTTAGATAGAGTAGAAGGGAGGGCGGGAGGGAGAAAGAGAAAGAAACATTGATATGAGAGAGACACATCAATTGGTTGCCTCCCACACAACCCCAACCAGGCCCAGGGCTTAAACCTGCAAGCCAGGTACGTGCCCTTGACCGGGAATTGAACCTGCGACCCTTTGGTCCGCAGGCTGACACTCTAACTGCTGAGCCAAACTGGCCAGGGTGGGTGTTGGATTTTGTCAACTACTTTTTCTGTCCATATAAGGTTTTGAGAAGGTTAAATGAGTTAGTACATCTGGAGTACCCAGCACAGGGCTAGCATGTGGCAAATGGTCAGCATGTGTTATAATTGAAAGGTAATATTGCATGTCAAACATGTTCATAGCTGGTGTGTAGGACACCAATTGAATTTTATATATTAACCTTGTATCCTGAAACCTTGCTATACTCCCTTGATATAATAGTTTCAGGAGTTATTTTATTGATTCTTTGAGATTTTCAACAGACTGCAGAGCCAAATGCCTGGGTTCAAATCCTGATTCCACCACTTACCAACTGTGTGACCTTGAGTAAGTTACTTAACCTTTCTGTGCCTCAGTTTCCTCATCTGTAAAATGGGGATGATAATAGTGTCTCCTTCATAGAATTGCTTAAGGATCAAATCAATGAATATTTGTAAAATGTTGATTATAAAAACACCTAGTACATAGTAAGTGCTATACAACTATCATTTATTATTATTATTATTATTATTATTAATGATATTAAACATCAGGGTCCTCTCTTTTTTATTGCAGCCAGATTTTTATGCATCAGAGTTGCCACTGGGAACAGGTGGTTAGAAGGTCTGGATCTGAGTTCCAGCTTTTCTATTTGACATTGGACAAATGACATAAATTCTTAAAGATGCCTGGATTTTTTTCATTTGTAAAATAACAGTACCTACTTCATGGATCTATGTACTGTATGAATCAAATGTGTTATATATGTAAAGTGTTTAGAAAAATGCCTAGCCCGAACCTGTTAGTTATTACTGTTATTTCCAGAGGCCAGCTTGTCAAGGCCCAGTCACTCAGGCTGTGGTGGATGAGGCACATAGACCCAAAATGTGAGTGTATAGTGTAACCATTAGGGTTGCCTTAAAGGCTGCCCAGGATTCTGCTGCTAGGAATTATCTGAAAGCCTTATAGTTCATCCCATCCTTTTTTTAATTTTTATTTTTTTTATAGCAGGGGGAAACTGAGGTTCCAAGAGAGGAAGCTATTTACCAAGATCATGCAATGAGTCAGAGTTTGGAAAAACTGGTGCCAGAATCTGGGATTCCTGACTCCTAGTCCAGTTCTCACTTTATCCCACCCTCTGAACTCTTCCTGTTACTGCCACTCCTAGACTCTAATGGACGCTCTGCCCTCAGCTCCTATACTGATTGATGGCATTGGTCTGGCTTTGCTTGAGCTCAGCTCCCTGGAGTGGAATCTACACAGGCCCAAACTTAAAACTGAGCCACCCACCCTGGACCTGGGTGTACTCTGGGTTGCTACAGTATCCCCATAGTGATGAGAGTAGTCTACCCCATCCATTGAGGTTGTATTCATTCATGTATTCATCCAACCAACAAATACTTACTGAGTTCCTGCTAGATGCAGGGCATAGTGCTAAGTTCTGGGAATATGGTGTTGTATGGGATAGACAAATTCCTGCTCTCATGCATTTTACAGTCTAGTGGGTAAGGCAGATACATGACAGTTAATTCCATTTGATTATTGGTTTAGACAGGGTAGACCAACTGTGGTAACAAACAACCATAAAATGTCAGTGGCTTAATACAATGTGGGGTTTCTGGTCAGGTGGCTTTCTTTAGCTGCTCTCATCCACGCAGTGACTCAGAGACCCAGGCTTGTGACTCTGACCTCCTGTAGGTCCTCAGCATCCCCTCCACTCAGCTAGAAGATGGGGAAAGAAAGCAAGCCTGCAGGATCATGTGGGAGGTCAAGGCCAGACCTAGAATGGCCTCCATCACTTCTGCCCTCCTTCCATTGGCCAGAACTCAGTCACAAGGCCCAACCTAACTCCAAAGGAGGCTGGGAAAATGTAGTCTAGTTGTGTGTCCAGGATGAAAGGGAAATGGGGTTTGTTGAACACATGGCAGTCTGTGCTACAAGTGTGCTCACCTTTATGTTAGGGGTAAGCTGAAGCACTTCAGGAAGTCTTCTCAGGGTAGGTGACATCTGACCTAAGACCTGGAGGATGAATAGTAATTGGCCAAGGGAAGAGGAGGGAGAAAGTTTTTCTTTGCATAGAGAAAGATTGAACATGGTGTGTCAGTCTGGTTAGGGCTGAGAATGGGAATTGAAGAGGGCAGTGAGAGATGAGGCTGGACATTGTGACACAGAGCATGAATGACTATGTGATCAGGACAGTGGGAGCCAGGGAAGAGGAACAACACGGTCAAATTGGTGACTTAATTAGCTCTGTCTTGCTTCTGGGTAGAAGATGGTCTGGAGGGGAAAGAGGCTGATCTGGGGAGCTGTTGGAGTGTCTAGGTGGTGGGTGATGGGGCTTGACTAGGGCAGCAACTATGGTACGAGAAGGAGGGGATGCTATTGAAAGGAAGAATCGATAGTACCTAGTGACCCATCAGATGAAGGGGTGATGAGGAAGAATCAAGGACACTGTTGAGGTTACATAGTAACTATTTGGCTTGTTCAACCAGAGGGGTTGGCCAAATCTACAAACTACCTATTGTGTAAATACAGTTTTATTGGAACACAGCTATGCCCCTTTATTTACGTGTTATCTGTGGCTGGTTTTACATATAACAGTTGAGTAGTTGTGACAGAAATGGTATGGCCCCAAATATTTATTATCCAGCCGTTTACAGATAAGTTTGCTGACTCCTGAGCCAAACAGTCATTCATTTCAGTAAATTAAAAAAAAAAATTAGTTAAAATAGTATTATGATGTAGGCATCATTATCTATCCATTCATTCATTCAGTTTCTATTTCCTGGTGCCTGGCCTGCCTGCCTGTGTCCATAACTGGTTTGCATGCGTGGTCTGGTTGCTGTGGGAAGCGGTCTCAAGGGCAGATGCCTGCTTTCACACGAGGACTCGCGGACTACAGCGGGATCCTCGGTACATCAGGATGATGCCGCTGCTGGTCCAGATGTGGGGCCTGCCTGAGCCAGGCCTCTGAGCTGGGTGGTTCAGGCTTATGGGTCTTTTGGGGTAATCACATTCACACAAAGGTTTTCTCAGACATAGTGTCTGTCATTTACTCTAGATGACAGTCCCTCGAGTTCAGCACCACTCTACCTCCACTGTTCAGATCAAGAAACCGAGACCTAGAGAAGTGATTAGCTCAAGGCCAAGGGAAGAAGCAGGCAGACCTCTTCTTGGTTGGAGCTGAATATCCTCTAGGGGTGCTTGTGGTCTCAGTTCCTTCTCCCTGAAGACCTAGGGAGCAGGACAGGAGTGATCACTGGGTCAGAGCCCCCAGACCTCCCAGCCATCTGGCACCTTCTGCTTTGGTCCCAATCAGGGGTTACAGATGTGAGCCTGACACTGTGGGAATGCAGCTTTGCAGCCGTAATTAGTTTATTCCTGAGGTCAGCAGTATAAATAGTAGAAAAATGTATTTCCTGTTCCAAGCCAAATAAGCAAGTGGCAGCCAGTTGGCCGGGTGCCATTGATGGGATTTCAGCCATGCGTGTGCCTTGCCTTTGGCCACGAGTTTGGGCGGGAGAGCAGAGGAGGAATGTTTCTCCACAGGCCCAGTCCTGCCCTTGACTGGTGACTTATTGGGAAGGCTCCGAGAGCCTGACACCCACCCAGGTATTTCCAGGTTCCTGCTGTGATCGTGGAGACCAGCAGAGGTGGGTGGACATATCCAGGGGGCAGCACCGAGTCTGGCTTTTATGTCAACGATCACTCCATGTGCCTGGCACGTGGTTGGAGATCAAGAGATGTTGTTGAATGAGCAAATGAATGGGATGGTGTCTAGCTTTTGAGTGGAAGGGAACTGCATGTGGGAGCAGAGGTCACATCAGTGGATGAGAGGACAGAACCATTGTCTCCTTCCCAGGGTTTGCTGAAGAAATCGGAAATCAGAGTCTGGGCCACTGCATTTGGTGTAGAGATAACCAGATGGTTGGCTCCACCTTATGAAAAGTGCTCACTGTCTGCAAGGATTTTCTTTTTTAGGTGTTGGGATACTTTTTTTGTAATATGTATGTCTGTATCCCCCTACTTTATTTATTTACTTGTTTATTCATTCATTCATTCGTTTGTTTTTGCAGAGGTATTGCATAGTTAAGAAGTGAGGGGGGCAAGGAGGAAGATGCTCCACGCCTTTGCAGATGTCAGGCCCCCACCTTGATCCCTCTGTCCACCCTCACTTTCCTTGGCTGCCTCTTTCTCAACTTTCAAGCGATAGCTTAGAGGTCACTTCTACTAGAAGGTTCCTTGCCCACCCACACTGGGCCCATTTTGTGTGCCTTCCAGCTTCTTGTTTGGCCTCTGACAGAGCCTCTGTCACTGTGGAAGGTCCCTGTTTGCTTGTCTGAATCCTTGAGGGAAGGGCCTGGTTCTGGTTCTCTACTGTGTCCTGGATTGGGGTCTGACTTAGGGTAGGAGCTCAATAAACAGTGTTTATACGAATGAAGGAATGAATGAATGAATATAATTAATTAATTACAGATCTCACATGCCCAACTCATAGCTTTCATCCTTTCTTAAGATTTTTTCTAATGAAATAAATGGCATGGTTTCTTCATCCTGAGTATGGCTCAGCGAGCTCTTTCTAGAGGGCATTCACCCTCTATAGGGCAGAACCTGTCTTAACTCTTCTCCTCCTTCACATTTTTTACCAATGAACTAGAAGCACAGAAAGAGTGAGCATCTTACCTAGGCGCACACAGCCAGATTGAAGTGTGGTTGGAAGCTGGGTGGAGCCCTGAGGAACATTCTTGATGTGACAGTTGGCAATTCAGGGAGTCCTGGCAGAGGAGTGACAGGCACTCTGAATGCTGCCTTGGGGGACCCCTCCAGGGATTACTCAAGATGGTGACATGGTCCCTTTCCTGCCTGGGCACATGCTGCTACTGTCTCACTGGGGCCCCACTTCCTGCTTGTAAGCAGAGCTGGACACTCACTGCTCGAGCAAGGATTCAACTCAGGTTCAAGCAAAGATGTCCTGAAAATTTTGTGGGGCCAATTGGGTCCATGGGTGAGGGGTCCTTTCTCTGCCTTGCCCATCTATTGCACTATATCTCAGGCAGGCTGCCCTTCTTTCTCAGCTTCTTCTGGAGTTCCTCCTGGAACCCACGGTGAGTTCCCACAGTCTACAATGTGGCACTCAGGCAGCGTTTCCTTCTAGAATCTTATCTCTGGCCCCCCCACCCCCAGCATTCTGGACCTGAGAACCCACAGACTTCCATTCCAGCATCTTTGGGTTCGTTCACGCTGGTCCATGAAGGCTTACTACCATTCCCTGTGTGGGATCCTCATCAAGCGTTCTCCTGTGACCATTAAAATAAGCAAACACCAATTTGCTTCTTCAATTTCTTTTATTCACAAGATATATGATTCTCTTTGCACCTGAGTAGGTCTGTGGCGACTGAAATGTAGAGTAACTGAAACCACCCTCAATTTTGTCTCCCTGCTGTCTCCTTTCACCTCTGTCTGGTTTGGGACCACGTGACCCTGAGGAATCGAGATGTTGTAAATTATGGTTGGGGCCTGGATGGAGGTGAAGCTAGCAGAGACCACAGGCAGAGCTGGCTGAAGCACCCCTGCCCCCAGCCTGTCCAGTCTGGTAATGAGGGCTTTACTAAGGAAGCAGCTGCCCAGAGCCAGACTTGGGTGGGGGCCGGGGTGGGTGGGTATTGGATCCCTGAGCCCTCCTTCCCCACTTCTCTCTCCTGGGTGGTGGCAGCAGCGGCAGCAGACCCAGGGTGCATGGCTCTGAGCCAGGCGTGGGGCCCGGCCAGGTGTGCTTGTCCGTGGGCCTTGGGCACCCTGGAGGCAGTACTTTCACCATGTCTGTCTCAGTCTCTCGTCACCTGCTCCAACAGACACGTCTCCCCCAACCTCTCTGCCCCCAGACCCTCACTTTTAGACGGTGGAGAAGTGCCGAGCTGAGCCCATGGCCAGGGGGCGGCACAGACGCTGTCCTCGCTGTCTGGCCACCTCCTGATCCAGGAGGAATTCGCCTGGAGAACAGGGCTTGGGCAGCTGGTGTGCTGTGTTCTTAGCTGTAATGGAGACGCAGCTGGTTGGCACGGGCTGGGACCTTCCCATTGGACCGCTGTGTTTGGAAGCTCCAAATCCTTGGCTCTCCTTGAACAACGAGGAATTCAGGACGCTGATCCCACTGAGGATGAAAAGGCCACGGGTTCCCAGACACCCTGCCCCCCCAGGGGGGTTTGGCTGAAACTATCATCAGATTTGGAGACACAGCAGCTGGGGGACCAGGGGGCAGATAGCCAGCCTGTGTGGCCAGTGCTACCTGGGGGCAGATCTGGAGAGAGGCTGAGATAGGAGGGGGAATAGTTACAGAGTGCCAACTACCAGCCAGGCAGCATTGCTGGATGTTATTCCTTCATAACCTCATTCCATATAGCCAGCCTCCTTTTGAAACTGGTCTTATTAATTTGAGGAAACTGAGGCCAGGAGGGGCTGTGGCTTACCCTAGAGTGGTAGGGAAGTGTCTAGGGTTCAGGCCAGTCTCTCTGCAAAGATTTCCTTTAATACAGACTTGTTATGAATCCCTCCTCCCCCTCCCCACCTCCCCAGGATCTCCAAGGATTGTGACAAATTGAAAATCCTATTAGTGTTAAATTAATGGGCTTTTCTTGTGGGGCAGCGGGCCGGAACGGCGGCAGAGGGCTGAGAGCATTCACTGGCAGAGGGTGTGGGCAGAGAGCGGTGGTGGGCCTGCCTGTCCAGAACCCCCCTCCTGCCCTTTATTAACCAGCTCATCTCTCTGGCTGAGCGGCCTTTTATCTGGGAAGGGGCAAAGGCGCTTTGAACCTTGGAATTAAATTCTGCTGGGGCCTGGGACAAAGGACGGAGCCCAGAGACTATCATCCCCTCCTCCACAGCCCTGACCTGGAAACATCTGAGGGCTTTGGGGCCAGGGGTGGTCGTCTCAGGTCCATGACCCCAAGGGCAGGGGGCATGTGCCCAGCAGGGATGGAGGAGAGCTTTGTGCTTTTCCAGGCTGTGAGAAATCTCAGCGGGTGAGTTCCAGAGCGCTGTGACTGCCAGGGGCTGGCACTGAGGGGGTTCTGTAGACTTCTCTCCCCCCATCCCACCCACACTACCTCTCCAGAGCTGCAGGCGTACCATAGTTCTCGTGTGCGTTTTGAGCACCTAGTCCTCATACATGTACTGACTGTATTGACTTGTGTGCATTGACTGTGGCTGGACACTGTGTAGGGTCATGGACCACAGCTGTGAAACACACAGACACTGTCCTGTCTCATGGAGTTGGCATACCAGTGAGTTGGGAGGGAAGGTCAACAAATCAACAGATTGCATACAACATGCCAGGTTTTGATAGTGCTACAAAGAAAGATAAAGTAGGTTAAGGAGAAAGTCAGAGATGAGGGTGGTCAGGAAAGGCCCCTCTGAGGAGGGGACATCTGCACAGAGGCCTGGATGAAGTGAGGGAGAGTGTGTGGCTATGGGAGGTGGGCAGGAGGAGATTCTGGGAAGAGGGAACAGCAAATGCAACAGCTTCGAGACCAGAGCCTGGCTGGGGAGAGGAGGAAGAGGAAGAGAGAGAAGATGGGGGAGCAAGGAGCAGCTCCCCTTCAAATTTTAGGGGTCAGGGCAGGAAGGAAGCTTGATCTTAACTCTTCATTTCATAGTTCTGGAAAAAGTACCAGGGTGAGAAAGGGAATCACTCAGGGTTACAGATCCAGGTAGTGGCAAGACTGGGACCAGAAATGGGTCTCTTAAAGCCTAGCCCATTGCCCTTACTACCACAACACATCCAAAGTGGAATAATAACAATAACAAATGATAACGTGTAATTTATTGAACATGTACTCCACAGCAGACTCTTTGCTAAGCCACTTTTACATTCATTGGCTCATATATTGTGTATTTCACATTTATGAATCTCAAGGGAATTACATTGTGATATACCCATTATACAGATGCTGAAGCTGAGGATTAGAGAAGTGGAGGAACTTGCTAAGGCCAGCTGGGTGGGTGAGCCGTGCCTGCCTGATTTCAGAGCACCTTCTGCAGCATTCAGGCACCTATCATACCACATGTGAAATGGCCCCTCAGAGCCTGTGGGGACGGATGCAGTGCAGGTCACACTGTGTATCTGCTTACCTCCCTGTCTAGGCTGTGAACTCCTGGAGGGCAGGGAGAGAGTTGCCCTCATCCCTGACTGATCCCTAGTGCCTGCCTCTTTGTGGGTTGTGGGAATGAAGGGTGGGAGCTCAGGTGTGATTGGCACCTCTCAGAGCCCAGCCTGCACCTTTCCAGCTCTCTGATCCCCCTTCTAACACTTCTGCTGGCTCGTGCAGCCCACCTTGCCTGCTGGGCAGCGAGGAAGGGCAAGAGGGCCAGTGCTGCGCTCTCATTTCCATCTCTGTGACCCCCAGCGCCAAGCCGGGGCCTGGCTGAGGCTCAGGGCACGGTGTTGTTCAGATGAAGGGATCAAGAGTTCTATGAGTTCTGAGACAGGGATTAGGTACAGAGTGAGAAAGGAGAGGTGGAGAGGGACACACACAGACAGGCAGGGAAGACCAAGGACAGGGACTCCAAGGTGAGGTTCACACAGAGAGGGAGGGAATGTAGAGGACAACCCTGTCGACAAGGGAGGTGGAAATGGACAGACAGACACACAGACCTGCGGAAAGGCAGAGAGACCGAGGGAGGCAGACGTGAAGCCATTGCTGGTAGGAGATTGGGCTTCCTGGCAGTGGGGCCTGCAAGCGAGGCTTTTCAGTAGGACTTGGGCATGGACAAGAAATGGGCAAGGATGGCTGGTTAGGAAAAACATCAATGAAGCAGTGAACAGGGCTTGTTTGTGGGAGAAGGGGAGAGCGCAGAGAAGGTGGGCTGGGAAGGCCAGAGAGCCCTGAGCTTAGATTTCTTGTCTCTACACCTCATGTCCCTGGGTTGTGAGGGCCTCTGGGTGGGGAGTGTGGCCCAAGGTCCTCTGGTTACCCATAGATCTAGTGCCAGGCTGAACACAGGGTGATGGATGGAGTCGGGGTCACAAATGGCCTGAGGAACATTCTGATTTCTTGTCGGACCATGTGCCAATATGGTGACTAAAGTCAGAGGGATTGTGTCACCACTGCCCAATGCCCCTGTTCTGGCTCTCTTCTCTACCCTCTTGTTATTTATTTATTTATTTATTTATTTATTTATTTATTTATTTATTTATTTATTTTTGTTACAGATGTTTCTCCTTTTTTCCCCATTGTACCTGTTGTTATTGCTCAGGTTCCAAACTCCCCATTTCCTACCTGGGCCCTTACAAGTATCCCCAACTACTCCCTGCTCCCGGCACCTCCCCACAAGCCAATCTGCTGTGCAGTCCAGAGGCTCTTCCAAAAGCACAGTCTGACCATGTCACCTCTCTACCTAAACCTTCAGGGACTCCCTACTCCACACAGGTCCTGTGCAGCCTGTCCACCCCTCCAGCCCAATCAAACCCCTTCCCATCTCAAACCTTTGCTCTGGCCACACTGAGTCTCAGCTTAACTTTGTCCTAGTATGTCATTGTTGTTCCTTCTCTAGAATGTCCTTTTCTTGCCTTGTCCCCTGGGGGAACTTCTAGCTGTACTTCAAGGCAGGGTTCTAATGTCTCTCTCTTCGTGAATGCTTCTCCCACAACCCCCATTCCCGAGGCTGGCCTGGGGACCCACCTCTGCTCTCACAGCCACCTGTCACTGTTTAGCAGTCCTCATAGCAATCACTGGGGTACTTGTCCTCCTTCTTTTTAAATGCTGAGCCCGGAGAGGGCAGGACCATGTGTTATTTACTTGTATATCTGCAAAGCCTAGTACAAGGCCTTGTGTCAACTGTGCTCTTAGGAGATGTTTGAATGGATGAAGACGGGTGGGTTGTGGGAGTCTGGTAGGGGTAGCTGGGCCTGACTGGGGTCTGCATGGTCCTAGGGCTCCCGTACTGGACACCCGATGGGATGAGACATAAACTCAGCCTTCCCCTGGTGAGGTTATTTTGGTTGTGGCAAATAAACCCCTCTGGAAAATGTGACCAGCTTTTGATCCCCGTGTCTTCACTCCTGACGCCTTCCTTTCAGCATGTAACGAAGGCAGCGACCTCCGTTAATAAAGAATAATTATGGGGCTGGATTAGAGAGATTATCGGGAACAGGTGGAGCCCCTCGCCCCACCCGTTCTGCCCCACGGAGGCGGCAAGGATGAGCTCACACTTTCCCCCTCTCCGGGGAGGATGTGCCACCAGGGCCTCCCAGCCATGGCTGCTAATCCTCTGGGGAGGGGAGAGAATTCTCCTGCTACTCACTTCCCACTGAATCCCAGGTAAGATTTCAGGGATCAGCAGGAAAGTGTCTCCCCAACCCAACAGAGGCCCCTATGCTACCTTCCCAGCCCTGATCAAGAAGGCAGGAAGACAGAGGGTGAGAGCCAGTTGGAGGGGAAAGCCCCTGCCAGGGCAGCAGGCCATGTTGGTTCTGGTCCTGGCTCAGTCCCTGGCACAGGCCTGCGTGATCTGGCCATTGTTCCTATTTTGACCTCAGTTTCCTCATATGTACGATAAGGCAGTTGGACTACGCCAAACTTTCCCAAGCTGGGCTCTATAGAAACAATTCTACTTTTTAAATACGTAAGAACTAGGGGAATAAAAGTTTTGTACAAAGTAATGCAAATACACAGATTTCCTTAACTTTTATAGCCAGAGGGTGGAAGGTACAATTTAAATATGAAAAGTAAAGTAATAGATGTAATTATAGATATAAAGATAAACATCAAGAAATATAAAATAATACATTTGGATCATGGAGGGGCAAAGGGAGGAAGAAGAAATGAACAAATTCTATCACTACTCTTAATAACAGTTACTGTTCACAATTAAATACAACAAAAAATTAAGAACAGAAGATACATTTTACCACTGTCTCTTAAGCATATCTTGCATCGAAACGGAAATAAAAATAGATTGCAGACATCCAGAGACCTGAGATAGTAATAGCACTCTGTGTCAGAACGACTGCTAAAACAGAGCTCAGAGAAAAGTTCATACCTCTAACTACTTTTATTAATAAATAATAAAGACTGGGGATTCATCAATTATGTATCCAATCCAAGACATTAGAAACACGGCAAGAAAATAAACCTAAAGAAATCACAAGGAAAAATTTATGAAGATAGAATAAAAAAATAAGGAAAAAAATTTATGAAGATAAAAGTGGATATTAATGAATTAGAAATCAGAAAAATATTAGAACTAATAAGGATTTTTTTTAAAAAACCAAGTAAAATAGATATTAAGTAATCTAATTCAGAAAAATGGAAATAACTCACATTCATAAAATAAGAAATGGTTATGAAGAAATAACCAAGTGTCAGAGGACATGAAATGAATATGCAAATATACCTGAGAACTTGGATGAAATGGATAATTTTTAAAGAAAATATAACATAAAAATGTATCTAGAAGTACATCTATAAACAGATCAATAAACCATAAAAGAAATTGAGATAGTTACTCCTAAAAAATAATCACTAGGCACAGATGGTTTCACAAAGGGATTCTACCAAACATTTAAAGAATTACTTAAGTGATTTAAATTGTTTAAATTGGTCCAGGGCTAATTTCCTTCATATAAATAGAGCTCTTGTAAATCACTAACCAAGTGCTGACAACTCAATAGAGATATAGATGAAGGATATAAAAGGACCACTTACGGAGAAGGAAAACAAATGACTCTTAGAGAAAACTATGAAAAGATGACCAACTCTACTCAAAACAAGGAAACTACATATTAAACTATAGTGTGATACCATTTTTTTCACCCATCAGATAAAAATCATGAAATTGCATAAATCATTGGGTTAATGAGTGGCATAGGGAATCAGGAATGCTGATAAAATGCTGGTAGAAATGCAAATTGTTACCACCTCCATGGAAAGCTATTTGGCACTGTCTTTGCCCTTGACCCAACAATCTTACTTCAAGGAGCTTTTCCCAGAAATGAGCTCACATGCATGTGAAATGATATTTCAGCAACATATTGTGTGTGATAGCAAGAGATGGGAAACAGCCTGAGTCCTACTGGGAAGAGAGGGGTTATATTTGCTGCTCCAGTGGAACATTATACAACCATCAACAAGAAAGGGAGCAACTCTTTATATACCAAGACTGACAACTGCCAAGATATATTGTTAGCTAAAAAAAAAAAAAAGAAGTATGACATTCTATTATCTGCTTGAAAAAGAGCATGCATATGTATTTATCTAGAATAAATTTGGGGCACACACCAAAAAGCTAGTTAGAGGGGCTTTCGTTGGAGTGGAAAATAAATGGCCGTGGATGCAGCTGGGGTGGGGGGTGGGGGGCTGACCTTCCAGTGTCTGCCTTTTTATACCTTTTGAATTTTGTACCATGTGCATATGGTACCTTTTAAAAACTGGAATAATTAAGAAATTTAAAGATGAGCAGGAATTAGCTGGGTAAGAAGGGAATAGGGGGATAAACACGCAAAACTGCTCAAATGTACTAGTATCAGGGAAATAAAAATGAAAATATTTTTTGTTGTTTTGGCAAAAGTGAAAATGACTCTTTATCTTCAGAGCAGAATTTGGATTTTACCTCTAGGACTAAAGGAGCCCTGGATAGGCTGCGAGCAGGGGAGTGAGGCTGGAGGCAAGGATGCAAGGAGGAGGCTGTGTGGTCATCCAGGCAAGACTCAGGCGCTGGACTGCAGGCAGGGGAGGTGGGGTCAGAGAGGAGGAGGTGATTGAAAAGATTTGGGCATGTGGAATGGACAGCCATGGAGCTGAGTGGATAAAGTGGACTGGGGAGGCAGGGCTGGCCAAGGTGAGGCCTGGGCCTCTCCCATGGGTGCCCTGGTGTAGGTTGAAGTTGGCCAGCAGGCCTGAGACTGAATGTTTACTCAGGGGATAGACCACCACCTCGCCTGCTTTTGAACTCTCTGTTTAATCAAACCATTCTTGTGATGAAGGTGGTGCTAAGGCTGGTGTCCCATTGTTCAGATGAGCAAACAGGTTCAGAGCAGGTAAAGGACTTGCTAGAGTCTCTGCAGATTTCAGCCAGACTCTCCTGGGTACCTCTCTCAGCCTGCTCTAGATCTCACTTTTTGTCCCCACTGTTCATAACATCTTTATACTGGAGACTCGAGTGAGTATCCCTCAGAGCCCAAAGCAGACATGTGTCACTGAGTTACCAGGGCCCCCGGGGCTCCTCGGATGTTCTCAGAGCAGGCAAAATCTTACTAATGGTGCTTTAACCCGAGCAGTCAGAGGTCAGGAGGGCTTGGCTGGCTTCTCTGCTTAAGACTCATGAGGCTGAAATCAAGGTGTCAGCTGGCTGGGCTTCTAGACGCTCTTGAGAGCATCCACTTCTGTGATCATCAGGTTGTTGGCTGACTTCAGTTCCTTGCAGCTGTAGGACGGAGATCCAGTCCATCTTCTTGCTGGCTATCGGCAAGGGGCACTCTTAGCTCCTGGCAGCCACTCCTGTGTGCCCCCCCAACCCAGCAACAGAAAAGTTGGCTTCTTTGTGTCAATCCTCCTTATACTTCAAAATTGCTCTACTTCTGCCCAGGAGCTGGAGAAAACTCTGCTTTCAGAGACCTCATGTGATTAGATTTGGCCACTTGGATAATCTCCGTTTTGCCATATGATGCAACCTATCTGATCATATTCACAGGCTCTGCCCACACTCACAGGGCGGTGGATTATGCAAGGTGGTTGGGGGTCATTCTTAGAATTCTGCCTACCACTCAAATGTACACATCCATCAATGTGTAATAGGAATAAGAATGTATGTTTATTAAACACGTGCTAAGTTCCAGCTACTTCTGTACGAGTAGTGTTACTTGCTCCCCACCAGCACGTGTAGTAGTTACTATACTACTATGACCCTCAGTTTATAGAGTAAGAAATGGAAGCTCCTAGAGGTTAAGTAACTTGCCCATGGTGACCCAGCTAGACAAAGGTGGGGCCTGAGCTTGAACCCAGATCTTTCTGATCCCAAAGCCAGTGCTCTGGTCTGCCTCACACACATGTGGACAAGGGACCATCCCCACACATGCCGTGACACCCCCGCCCCCCGTGCATGCATACACGTGTGCATCAATACACCTGTACACTGTGCACACTTGGAGGGGCCCATGCGCAGCTCCCTAGGCACCCCCGTGCCTGCCTGGTTCCCTGGGGCCTGAAGTTAATGCAGATGCACGTAGAGCCCACGCAGAGCAGCCATGGGCAGAGATGAAAGGTGGGGTGTGCCTAATAGCTCTCTAGGATCTGGTTACCATGGCTGTGGCTTCTCAACCGGGTGATTAATAACCCGGCACTGGCTCGGCCCAGTCAGCTCCCAAGGCCTCCTGCCCTCTTATTAAAAACATCCCTTGATGTCATCCCACCAGGGAGATCAATGGCAGCCGAGGGGAGTGGGACTGCCAAGGGATGGGGTCTGAATGGCCTCTCCCCAGTGCCACCTGGCTCCCTTGGTGCTTGGCTTCCTGAGAGCTGGCTGGGGCTGCTGTTCACAAAGAGGCCTCCTGAGGCTGGGTCTTGCCTGGCTGTGTGGGTCACCGTCAGTGTGACTGGGCCCCTGAGCTGGTAACTGAGATCAGAGGAGGCCAGAGGATTTGGGCCTGTTGTTCGGAGCTTTGGGAAGCTAAGAAGAAGGGTCTAGAGTCCTCCTTCTTGCTCCAGCCCTCTTCTGGGGATCTGACATTAGACTCTCTTGGATTTTGGACTAGCCATGTGACACTGACTTCCCAGCATCTCTGGGTCCTTCTATGTAAAACGGGGGAAAGAGACCTCTCTGGTAGGTCTTGAAGGTCATTTGCTTCTCCAAACTCTTTCTCCTCTTGGCTTGGGTGACCCAGCACACTCCTGACTGCCTCCTACCTCTCTGGCTATGCCTATTCTGCCTTCTGTGCTCACTTCCAGCCAGCATAGCTATGAGCGTGGGCTCTGGATCCAGCGCCACCATTTATGGCCACGTGACCCTGCCAGTTTGGTTTGACAGTGCTCTGGGTTGAGAGAGGATCATGACAGTTTTCATGCTTATGGGTTAAAATGTTTTTCCTTGGCAGTTGTTTTTACTTTTGGAGAATTTCACAAACAGCCCTTGGGATAGGAAAGGCTCTATCCCCTGGAGTGTTGCGAAACTGGTGTCCTTCAAGCTTCCTCAATCCGCCTCTTTCTCCCGCCTCCGTGAATCTGTTTGCTAAACTTGTGTGCTGGTCCCACAAATTTCAGAGCTACTTTGGTGTGCATAGGTACACACACACACACACACACACACACACACACACACACACACGCATGTTCATTCATGTACAAGAACATCAGCACATGTGGGATTCTGTTAGATTGGGGATAAACTATCTTATTTAGTGGTGGTCAAGTTTAACAACAGGCTTTTTGGATAAAAAAGGGCCTGATTTGGCATTTGCCAATTTCCATGGTGTAAATGCTTCCACCATGGTCAGTTTCAAGCTACCAATGTGAAGTTGCTGAATGTGGAGTTGGGAAGAGATGTGCAGTCATCTCCTGTGAATGGGTTCAAACAGTCTCCAGGACACCACACCCTTATTCACCACTGTCTCCTAGTGCCTGGCACAACGGCCAGCACGTATTTAGTGTTTAAGCTATGTCTGTCAAAATTTGTTGTGTGCACCTGTGAGGGGCACCGACCCCTGCTGACTTGCCCCGGACCTGATCATGACCTTACCTGCACTGTGCACACTCACAAGAGTCAGACGTACCCTTGCCAGCTCACATTCACTGGTGTGCTCCAGCAAACACACTCTTGCAACCCTGCTCACTACAACGTGTGCACACAGAAATCACACTCTCACCTGAAGTGTGGCACACACAGTTCTACTTGGGGCAGAGTTGCAGTTTGTTCTGCACACACATTCTTTAATGGGTGTGTACCACACCATGCTCACCTTTGACTGATGCTCATGCACACACAGGCGCACACTTTCAATGACAAACGCACACAGAGGTGTCTCAGTCACTGGCGTGCATGTCCTGGCTCCACAAACACCGATGCACTCTGAGCGAGCAGACGTGGGGGTGTGAACACAGATCCTCTGCTCACAGAACAAGCAATGGCTGAAACAGCCTTTCTCACCTTCGTGCGTACACACCACGGCACACCCACGGCTCACTCACCACCCGCCCTCCCTCTGTCCCCCCACATCCCCTGCAGGCATCTCACCCACCCAGCCATAACCAGGGTAGCTGGCTGGGCTGGGTTGGTGGGTGTGGTGTTTGGGAGTGAGAGAGGAATTCCAGGCGGGCCCCTTCTGCTCCCCTGGCCAACGTTAAGTGCCTTCAGACTGAAAAGAACCATCCAGAGAGGCTTTTCCGGCTAGAGATTAATGTCACTGAAAAATGTGGGTCCCGAGCGATTAATGCAGCCTTCTTTGCCACACATTATGTGAGTGCACTAAAGCGAGAGGGGGCTCATTTTTGGCGTGTTTTTAACCTGCTTGGCTCAGAGTGAAAGAAGAAAAGAAGAAGAGCCTGGGGCCCGGGAACCTGAGGGTGGGGGACTCATGGGCAGCCAGACAGAGCCCCAGAGGCCAAGTATGGTAAGGCTGGGTCAACCAGGTGTAGGGCCTTGAGGATCCCAGCCTAGGCACCACAAGACTCGAAGGGGAAGTCATTCTGGACCCCGCTTGGGGGTTCCAAGCCCCAGGTGGCATAGATGTGAGGGATGTGAAGGCTCCTGGCTGTGTGACATCAGCTGGGGCTACGGATCCCTCACAAGCAGCCTCTTAGCACAGTCTGAAGGACCTGGATTTAAACACCAACTCTGCTGAGGAATCTCTCGGGGCCCCATTTTCTCCATCTGCAAAATGGAAGTGATGCAGAATTTCCTTACAGGGTTATGGTGAGGCTTAAATGAGATTAGGTACATACATAGTAAGTGCTCAGTAATATAGCAGCCTATTGGAGTGATGGGGGCAGTGATATAGGTGAATGCATAAATGAGCACATGTGAGTGTGTGTGTGGTAGACTGATGCTTCAAAGCAAATGAACCTGGGCTTGAGTTCCATTATGTGACCTTGAGCAAATGATTTGTCTCCCTGAGCCTTGCTTTCTTTTCCTTTTTTCTTTTTTTTTTTTGTAGCGGGAGGGAGAGAAGGAGGAAGAGAGAGAGAGAAACATCAATGTGAGAGAGACACATCGAGTGGCTGCCACCCACACGACCCCAACCGGGGCTGGGGACAAACTGCAACCAAGGTACATGCCCCTAGCGGGAACTGAACCCAGGCCTCTCTGGTCCATGGGCCGATGTTCTAACCACTGAGCCAAACCGGCCAGGGCAAGCCTTGCTTTCTTCATCTGAAAGATGGAGTTAGATAATACCCCGGGCTCCAGGTTATTGTGAGGATTAAAGGTTTATACACACACACACACACACACACACACACACACACACATACACATACACATCACACAAAAGTAGGTTTGCAGGTGTTTGTATATAAAATAATATTAATACAATAATTAATAAATAATAATACAAGAATAATCTCTCTCATGTACTCACAACTGTAAACCTACTTTTGCCACACCCTGTGTGTGTGTGTGTGTGTGTGTGTGTGTGTGTGTGTTTTATATATATAAATAATAAATAACTATAAAGTGCCTGGCATGACTATGATAGCAATAGTTAGTAGGCCAGAGAGTGGGCCAGGGTGAGGATTCTATTTTTTTTTTTTCTTTATTGATTTTAGAGAGAGAGGAAGGGAGAGGGAGAGAGAAGAGAAACATCTATGAGAGAGAACATCAATTGGCTGCCTCCTGCATGCCCCCCACTGGGCATTGGGTCCACAATGTGGGCATGTGCCCTGCCTGGAAATCGAACCAGCGACCTCTTGGTGCATGGGTCAACGTTCAACCAGTGAGCCACACCGGCTGGGCTTTGTTTATTTTTTAAAATATGTTTTTATTGATTTTTTTAGAGAGGAAGGGAGAGAGAGATAGAAACATCAATGTGAGAGAGAAACATCAATTGGCTGCCTCTTGCACGCCCCCTACTGGGATCCATTCTGCAACCTGGGCATGCGCCCTGACTGGAATTGAACCGGGACCTCTCAGTCCATGGGCCCACACTCAGTCCACTGAGCCACACCAGCTGGGCAAGGATTCTATTTATAGTAATGTCTCTTTCCACTGCATGGCAGATGTGCTTTGAGTCAAACTGGCTGAAATTCACATTCTACCCTCTCATGGTCAGTCCCTGAGAGTTGGGTGAAGAGGATGGGTGACACAGGAGAAGCAAATAGGATGGGGTGTGTGTGTGTGAGCCTCTGGCATGGTTGGGGACGAGTAACCCATCATGATGCCCATGAGCCTCTGAGGGTGGGCCAGGGGAGACAAGCTGGGGGTGGTGGTGGGGTGGTGCTGCTAAGTCTCATCTGTGATGCCAGGCACTGAAGCAGGTGCTCAGTGTCTTTCCCTCATCAGTTTCACCCAGAAACCCTGGAGGGTTGATCATATATGCTGGGGAAACTGAGGCATAAAGCAGTAAGCAACCTGGCTCAGGTCACACAGCCAGGAAATAGTAAAGGAACAGGTTTCTTTGGAGCAGATGGCTCCTTGGCTGGGCAGGAGTAGCCAGGATTCTGAGGGCAACCAGGAGCACACCGAAGAATGTGTTCCTCACAAAACAGATCATGTTATTTCTTGGCTTAAAACTCATCACAGCCTCCGCTGCTCTCAGGATAGATCCCAAGCACCCAAACTGACAGCTGTGGGTCTGTGTCCTGCCACCCCTGCACCCCCAGGTGGCTTCAGGGACTGTCGCTGTCTGAATTCTAGCCGGAAGGCCTCTTCTCAGTGCCAGGTGGCCTGTCCCCTCCCTGGGCTTCACCTCTAGAGTTCAGCTCCAGGGAGCCTTCCTCTCTCCTCCCCACCTTGGCAAGATCAGGTGCCCAGGTTTAGGCTCACACAGCCCTTGCAACAGTTCTCACAATGTAAAGTGAATTTGAGTTGTTTACGGTTTGTCTTCTCTGCCAAAGGTAAGCTCTGTGAGGACAGAAGCTGTGTTCTTGTTTCCGCTACACACTGGCGGCATCTACACAGTGCCTGGCATGGACGGTTGGGGATAAACTGAGTGGCGGACGGCCAGGCTGGCATGTGGGCATGAGCGGAGTCCCAAGGGGAGTTTGGGCCCCGAGTGTGGGATCTCAGCTCCACAGCAGGTGAGGTGACAGGAAGCTCGACACTGGGCGGGCTCACTGAGCATCTCCGTAGGCACCCCTGCTGCGGCGATGAAGACACAACTGAGTTTGTTTAGGATTTGCCTGACTTGTTGTAGAACCTTCTAAGAGCCTTTGGCTCAGTTTCACACCAAGAATTATAAAATAAGTGCCACGAGGGGATGGAATTCAGGGATAAGGGACTTCTCTGGATGGAATTTGATCTTTAGAACAGCCCCCAAAGTGGGCACTATTGTTATCCCTGTTTTTTATAGAAGCAACTTGGGTTCAGAGAAGCTCTTCACCAAGCTGAGACCAGAACCTGGATCTGATTGCGTCTCATCGGTGCTGACTGAGCAGGGGGAGGTGGGTGGGAAATAGGAAGGGGGAGTGGTGGCCTCATTCTTCAGGAGATTGAACTTGATATAAAAGGGAGTTGTTGCTTATTGCGGTGGTTTTCAGATATGCTCATAAGTTCTTTGGTATTTCTCCCTTCAAGAGGTGGTTTAATTCTCTTCTCCTTGAGTGTGAGCGTAGTGACTTGCTTTTAATGAATAGAATATGGCAGAAGCGTGTGACTTCCAAGATTAGGTCATAAAGGCATCATGGCTTCCTCCTGGCTCTCTTCGGTATCACTTGCTCTTGGGGAAGCCAGTTACCGTGTCTTGAGGAAGCAGTCCTGTGGGGACCTGGTGAGGGACTGAGGCCTCCTGCCAACAGCCCTGTGAGTGAGCTATCTTAGAAGTGGATCCCAGCCCCAGTTGAGCCTTCAGATGACTGCAGCCCTCCCTGACATCCAGACTGCAACCTGGTGAGAGACCCCCAAGCTCAAACCCCTCGGCTCAGCTGCTTTAGTAGAAACTGGGAGATAATGCGTGATTATTGTTGTTTTCAGCTGCTCGGTTTGGGGATCATTTGGGATGCAGCAATAGAGAACTAATCCATTCATTTGGGTGGAAACCGCTCCAATGCCCATTGACCGTAAATGAAGGTTATTCACATGGTGGAATACAACAGAGCAACGAGAAGGAATGAACTATAACCGCAGGCCTCAGCGTGGATGAATCTCACAGACATGGTGAATGAGAGAAGCCAGACCAAAGAGGGCACAGCCTGTGTGACCCCATCCCTGTAAAATATGATAAGGGGCAACAATGAACTATAGTGACAGAAGTCTAGAGAGTGATTACCTTTGGGCAGAGGTGGGAGTAGTTTCCTGGGTGCTGCTTAGATCTTTCCATCTGGGATGCATTCAGTTTGTGAAACCTCACTGAGCTATATATTTATGATTTATATACATTTTTGTACGTTAGCCCTCCACAAAAAGTAAAACAAAAAAAATGCTACCAGTTTGGAATGGGACACGTGTGGGTGAACTGAGCACATCGGGAATCACATCCGGCTGTAGGATGTACACTGGTTTAGTGGCTACAGGCCTGAAGACCTCTGAGTAGGCCAGTACGTGGGTTGTGGGGTAGGGAGAAAAATGGTTGGAGTGGCCGTGTTGGGACCGCCCACTCTCCAGGGCTTTGACCTAGGGGCTCACCTCCACAGCCCTTTATGCTGATGGACGGGAAAGGACAAAGTCTCAGCCCCCAACCAGGGTTGGGGTCAGCTGAGGGGGCTTTCCGGGGCAGCAGTGAGGGCAGGGGGCGCCCTGCCTGGCTTTGTGTCTGAGGTATTTGCCATAATCCCAGCCCTTCCCTGTAGCCTGTCTAATCCCCACCCGTGGGGCTGAGCCTTTTCAACATCTGACTTTGGCCTGAAAGGCTCCCAGAGGGGCCTGCATTCCTGCCCATAGCATCCCTGCTCCTAGGAGGAAACTCTTCAGGATCTTGCCCCTCCCTGGATGGTGCTTCTCACCTTTGGGGGTGGGGGGCGTGGAGAAGAGTCTCGGCAGCTTTTCAAAATTCAGAAAAAAGTCAAAATAGCCATGTGAGAATCTGTAGTGTTTGGCGTTCTTCCTTGAAGGAGATTGTGGTCTCTGCCTAATGGGCCCTGGGTCTGTTGTGCTATCAGGGGAATGGGTGAAGGGATACTGGAAAGAATGGAGACTAGCCTGGGGTTTTAATGGCCTCCAAGGCCAGATGGGAGCTTCCTCTTTAACTTTAGCACTCAACAAGCTCCAGCCATCTGAGCCTTTCTGTTCCTAAAACTCACCAAGCTGACCCCTGCCTCAGGGCCTTTGCACAGACTTCCCTTCACTTGGAATATTTCTCCCCTGATCCTTGCATGGCTGCTCTTGCTCTTAACTCAGGACTCAGCTCAAATGTCACTCCTCCCAAGGGACCTTCCCAGAGGCCCCATAAGTCACACTGTCATATTACCCTGTGTCTTGGTCTTATTTGTTGCCTTTCCTTGGTCTGTCTCCCCCCACTGGAATGTGAGTGAGACCCTTGAGAGCAGGGCCTCATCTGATGCACTTCTACCCATTCTCCCCTCCCAGAGTAATGCCTAGTGCATAGTGGATTCACAGTGCCTATGTGCTGAGTGAATGAATGTGAAAGGGCAGAGTTACTTGAGGAAGAGTGAGGACAAAAACCTGGGAAAGGAGTAATCCTGCTCAATTTGAATATCATATATATATATTTCCATTAACACTTATAGCTACCCCATAAAATCAATATTTTTACCTCATTTTTATAGATGAGGAGACCAGAGATATAGAAGTTTAATGACTTGACCAAGGCCATGCAGCCCATGGTGGTAGTTTACCCCATCTAGTGATAGAGAATAGGCATCCAGGAAAAGAATTCTTGCTGGCCTTGGATTTCACTGTTAGACATACATTCCTTTTGCTTAAACATTGTCCTCTCAAGAACTCCTTTCTTTCCATCTTTCCTCTTAGTAGCAAGAGAATTTTGCATGAATGATTGTAGTAGATACAGAGCATGGTAGCTATGGAAGGAATGTCAGAGGCTGTGTTCTAACCTGCTCATTTTATAAGTGGAGACACTGAGGCCCAGAAAGCAAGAATAACTTTCTTGAAGGTACCCAGCAAGTGATCACTAAGGGCTTGTCGACTGACTCAGCATAAACATATATTCTAGACAGAGGGAGCATGGGTTGTTTGCCAGATACCAGGCGCTACTGCTTTGACTTCCAGCATGTGCACACCACTTTATAATGTCCAAAGACACATTCACGTACACAACTGCAGGAAGGCAATCAAAATATTTTGCCGTTGTCCATATAACAGTGGCTGAGGTTTATAGTCAGTGGGTTCAGAACATACTTGTCTCAATGATGCTATTCATGGCCTAACACTTTGGAGTCCTGTAAATATCAGCAGTCACATCAGTATTGACGTATATTCAAAAATAGTTTTACAATTGTGATATATTATCCATTTTACAAGTGGGGAAAGCGAGGCCCAGAGAAGTGAAGTGTCTTGTCCAAGGCGGCACAGCAAGTTAAGAGGCTGTGTTGAGATTTGAATTTAGCTAATGAATAACTTCTGGGGCTTTTCCTAGAACTCTGGTGTGCCAGCTTTTCCTGCACCCCTCCCCAGTTGTCCCTGGGCTGGTCTATGAGGACATGGACCCAGGGGCAGGGCTGGCCCTGAGCTTGTTCAGCCAGGGTGTGTATGCACGTATGTGAAGTGGCTTCGCCCCACTGCTGCAGAGGTGGTTTCTGGTGGCTGCAGCTTGTGATTTGTGTGGGGATCTCCCTCACCACCCCCTCCCGGCTGCCACTTCCCTCCCTGTCCTGGCAGGCCGGTGGATCCTGTGCTGGGACTTGCCAGAGCATCCACATCAGGCGAGGCTGCAGGTACATTCCTCCTCCCTGGAACCCTCCTGCCGCAGCCAGGGCAGGGGGAGCGGGCACTGACTAATTCTATACAAATTGGCTAATATTCCAAAGAATGCCATTCTGTAAGAAAGCAAATATTTAAATACTCAAGGCTGGGCCCTCTCCGCCCCCGCACCCTGGCCTTGCCACCTGCCAAATGCTGGCAGAGCCTCTGGGAGGCTTCTTGAGGCTGCACACCTGGGGCTCCTCACGGACCTCTGCTCCCCCCAGGCAGGACCCAGAGGGCTGCCCCGATGCCCCCTCCAAGCAGGTGTTGTTGGACTGGGACAACAGAGCTTAGCGAGCATAGGACTGGGAATGTCTGGCACTTTGCTGTATCACCTTGAGCCCCATGTGTCAGCTCTTTGGGCCTCTGTTTCCCCATATAAATGGAGAGTGTGCAATGGATTAAATGAGTGTTTCCCCAACCTAGCTGTGCCCCACTTCAGACCTAATAAAGCAGAATTGTCCTCAAACAACAAATGTTGGTGAGGGTGTGGAGAAAGGGAACTCTAGTACACTGCTGGTGGGAATGCAGACTGGTGCAGCCACTGTGGAAAACAATATGTTGCTCCCTCAAAAAATTAAAAATGGAATTATCATTTGACCCAATGATTTCACTTCTAGGAATATATCCTAAGAAGTCTGGAACACCAGTCAGAAAGAATATATGCACCCCTATGTTCATAGCAGCACTATTTATTATACAATCGCTAAGATCTGGAAACAAACCAAATGTCCATCAGTAGATGAGTGGGTAAAAAAGCTGTGGTACATATACACAATGGAATACCATGCAGCTGTAAGAAAGATCTCTTACCCTTTGAGACGACATGGAGGGACCTCGAGAGTATGCTGAGCGAAATAAGCCAGTCAGAGAGAGACAAGTACCACATGATCTCACTTATTTATGGTCTATCATGAACAAAATAAGCTGTCGATCAAAACAGATCCAGAGTCATGGAAGTAGGGAACAGAATGACAAACCTCAGAGGGATGGGGGGTGAGGGTGGGGGTGGGGTGGGAAGAGATAAACCGAAGAACTTATATGCATATATACACAACCAATGGACACAGACATTAGTTTGGGGAAAGCAGGAGGGGGGTAGGAGCGGAGAAGAGAGGGTCAATGGAGATCAAAGGGGGGACATCTGTAATACTTTCGACAATAAAAAAAATAAATATTAAAAAAAGCTAACATGTTCAGTATAAAGGACACTTAGCAATCAATAGGAAGAAAACCTAATAGGAAGTCTAACAGCAGAATAGGCAAGAATATGAAAAGATGGTCTCCTAATCAAGAAACCCAAATGACTTTTAAGAAAAATCCCTGTGTTTTATTGAAACCTATATAATTTTATTAACCAATGTCACCCAATAAATTCAATTAAAAATAAATAAACAAAATGGAAAAAATATTTAAATAAGTATTTAAATTAAAAAAAACCACACAGAATTGGAGGGGGCAGGGCCCAGGAATCTGCATTTTTACCAGTCCCCATGGGGAACTGGATGCAGCTGGTCCAGCGCCCTCTGCCTGTTTATGGGTGGAACTCACGGAAGCTTCTTTCAGCTCTAGGTGGAGGGAAGGGCACGCTTGCAGAGGGAACAGCATAAGCAAGGCTTGGGAAGCCAAGTGGCCTTTGGAAAAGTGGTGGGAGCATGGGTGGTGGGGCGAGGCTGAGGGAAAGGGAGGCAGGACATGTGAATGTGTGGGGCTAATGGTGAAGGACCATGCCCTGTCTTCCTCTGGGCTCATGCAGCCCTCCTGATGGGCCAGCTCAAGACCTGAGAGGCTTCCTCATCTCAGCCTCGGTCTTGGGCCACGTGATTCCTTTCTTTGAACTCCCAGGGCACCAACTCCCTCTGTTTAATAACCAAACTGTGAGGTCCACAGTGTCACATTTTGCATTGCTTTATGCACTTGTCTCCTGACAGTGACCACGACCTACCTTCCCTTTCTTGGCTACTGTGTGTCAGGCCCTGTGCCGGCCACTTCTCATGCATGATCTCACTTGCTTTCCACAAGGGCCCCCTGGGGTGGGTTCTGTTACTCTTGCCACCGGACAGAAAGGTAAACTGAGGCACAGAGAGGTTTGTTTGTTTGTTTTTGTTGTTGTTTGTTTGTTTTAAGTGTGTCTTGCACAGGAACACACAGTGAGGGTATATGGAGTGCTAGGGTTTGATTCTGGGTCTTCCAACCCCGTGGCCTGGACTCATACCCACCATCTCCATCGCCTTTGATGGATCCCTCCAGGGAGGGAGTATGACTGCCTGCTGTCTGTGCCCTCAGCACTCAATATAAGGGGGGCACATGGTAGACCCTATCCAGTGCCAACCACGTGGGTCTGTTGTAAATGTTAAAGAATCATCCCCATTTTAAAGATGAAGAAACTGAGACACAGGAAATCAAATGACTTGTCCAAGGTCCTAGAACAGAATAACAGCAGAGGTGCTTGTCTTATCCTGAGTCCCCCAAAGGCAGACCCCAAGTCGAGGATTTGAATGCCGTTTACCTGGGAGGTGATTTCTGTACAGGTAGATGACTTGGGAAGTGAGAGAGGAAGGGGAAGAAGCCCATAGAGGGTGTGTCAAAACATAGGTGGGCACTGGGCAATTGGGGCTCAGGGAGAGTGCAGAGCAGTCCTCAGAGTTGTCCCTCCGAGGGGTGAGGGGAGGGGATGTAGGGGTTGGGGTATTTGTGCTTCCACCCCCATCTGTTTGGCTGAAGACTGTTCCAGGCCCTTCTGGCCCAGCAGGTTCGTGTGGCTGGGGAGGCAGAGACACAGGCGTTTGCATGAGAAGCTCACAGGATGGTGAATGCTGAGGGAGCACAGGCGGGGCACTGGCAGCCTCTGCTGCAGATGTGTTCACAACTTGGCTTTTCAGAATCTACATTCATCTGTCTGGCCATCAGTCCATGCATGAACACATCCATCCATCCATCCATCCATCCATCCATCCATCCATCCATCCATCCTTCATTCATCATCCATCCATCCATCCATTTACTCACCCACCATCCCTGAGTTCTCCTGGGTGCTTAACACAGTCCCAGGCCCTGAAGATCCAGAGATGATGGCCAAGGCTCATCCCAGTCACCACCTTTCTTCAAGGGAGCTGCATTTCTGGCCATTGCTGTGAGGTGACCAGACAGAGTGGGAGTGGGCAGGCCGGCTCCTAAGGCCAGCAGCACCCTGCTCTCCCACTCTGGGATGTCTAGGCTCATGGCTCTCTAGCTCCTTGGAGGCTGCAGGGAGAGCTGGTACCACTGTCATTACAGGAAGTCCCTCAGAGTAAACACAGCCCCCATTCACGGATTGGCTGCTTGTAACCTTAGAGTCCCTGCTGTCCTGTCCCAGTGCCAGTGGGGGCTCTGTGCCTGGCTCCCCTATCAGGCCAGCTGGTGGGGATGTGGGCCTGATCCAGGCTGAGGACATCCACTGGGTCTTTGCTGGGCAGCCTTGAGAGGCTGAGCAGTGCCATAGATGGTACTGGCACCAGGTTCCCTCTCTGTTATCTTGGTGCCCAGAGATGTCACTTGCTTAGACAAAGGTTGTCCTGGGCTCACATCCTAGAGAGGAGAGGAAGTGGGAACAGAAAGCTGTCATTGAGCACCTACTGGGTGCCAATCCCACTGCAGAGTGGGTCCCCCTGAACCTTTGTGTCAGTGCTAGAAGTGGGCATTCTCATCCCACCCCTTGCACACTTGAGGAAACTGGGGCTCAGAGAGGGGAAGTGTCCTGCTTGAGGCCACACAGCCAGTGGATGTTAGTGCAGGCATGAGCCCAGTTCCCCTTGACTTGAGTCCCAGTTTCTTTCCCAGTTACAGCACCCCTGGCACAGCTGTTCTGGGCCCTGGCTTCACTGAGCATTTCCCCTCCCCTGTCATCACCACCATCACCATCACACAGACCCACATGGTTTGAACAGCTCTTTCCCTCCCAAGGGGCCACGGTTCTAGAGTCCATGCCATACTCATATAATAGAGGATACAGGGGGCACATGTAACCTGCCAAAGGCCACAGACTGCACCTGGTAGATGGAGCTCAAGTTTGGAGTAGGGCAGACCTGGATTCTGGTCTTAGCTTTGTTCCTTCCTTGCTGTGTGACCCTGGGTAATTTACCTTACCTTTCTGAGCTGTTTAGTTTCCTCATCAGGTGGGGAGAAATACACAGCTGTCCTGCAGGGAGGATGGGACCAAAGTGGGAAATGGGACAAAATGTGCGAAGTGCCCTGTCCCTTGTGCCCGGCTTACACACGCTCCATAAATGAATGGGGAGGAATAAAAACGATTCAGTCTGTGCGTGCATTTCAAGGCCTGGAGGTGCTAATTATAAGCCAGTATTATTTAATCATTAAAGTGGTCTCTTTTTTTTTTTTGCCCAGAGAGACTCTTATGAGCCTGGCCTGGTGCCTTTCATAGAGTTTGGGGCACAGATTTCCTTCTCTAAATGAAATCACACCTCCAATTTCAACATAGCGAGCAGGTAACAGTGGATTTGGTCCCATAAAAGCTGGGAGGCTGCTCTGTCTCTTAGAGCCCCCACCCTTGGCAGCCCTTAAGGCATTTGTGAGGACACCCAAGGCCCCAAGAAGCATAGTACGAGGGCTCCTGCAGTTCTGGCCCTTGGAAGGGAGTATAAAAAGGAAGGATTGGCTTGGTGGACATTAGAATGGCCTCCCCAGGCCTGACTTCGTGAGTGTGTGTGTGTGTGTGTGTGTGTGTTGTGCACAGAGGGCTGGGCCTGGTGGCAAGGGGGCAGCCTTGTCACTCCCTGCTCAGTCCTGTTCCTGGCAGTCTTTCCCTCCCCCTCCTATGGGCTGTCTTTACTCAGCTAGCTTCCCCTGTCCCCCAAGGGCTGGCGGGGGGCACTCATGGGTCATCTCTGGGTTTTGTAACAATGATTTAGGAACTGCCAGGTTGTGGGGACTGATGCACTGCTCAGGCCCGAGTCTCTGCCAGGCAGGAGGTCCCTTCGTCCACCTCTGGCCCCTCCAGCTGCATTCCCCTGGAGCTCCTACCCATCTGAATTCTTTACCCCGTCACCACTGGCCAGGCCCAGAGAGGTATAAGACCTGTTTGAGGTTGCACAGCGCCTCAGTGCCAGGGCTGGGTTTGGGGGCAAAAGGCCGGATCCATGTTGGAAAAGGGAGGCCTGGCTGCTGGGTGGGAGTCCCAAACTAACTTGGCCCCGAGTCCTGAAGATCACTGGGGCCCCGGGATCACATTTAGGGGCACTTCTGTTCATTCCATAGTCACTGCGCCCCTGCTGTCCGCCAGCCTCCATGCTCAGGGTTGAGGACTCAGAAACAGGGCTTGTCTCTGTACTCGGAGAGCCTGCTGTCCAGAGGGGGCACAGGGCATGGGTCAGGGCCAGACTTTCAGCTACTCAGCTGCTGGGCCCTGTGGCCCTAGGAACACCACTTTACCTCTGTGCCTCTGCTTTCTCTCCTGTCCAGTGCAGTTACGGTTTATAGTCTCCTGGGGTCACTGAGGCTGTGGAGCCGCGTGAAGCTCCCAGCATGGTAAGCTCGCTATAGATGCTGGCTGTCATGATTATTATCGGGATTGCCATTGCAGCCTGCTATGGGCCAGGCATTTTGGGTATTACCTGTGTGTTTCGCCATGACCCTGAGCATTAGGGTGACAGAAGGAGAAACTGAGGCTGGGAGGTGTCATGCTCAAGGTCATATATCCAGGAAGTGATTGGGCTAGATTTGAACCCAGTTCTGTTTGCCGCACCCCATTGCCTTCCCGGTGCCACCTCCCACCTCAGTAGAGCCTGGGAGGCAGAGCTATCCTTGCTGGGCAGCTCTGGGCCCACTGGCTACACCTCTCCACTCAGGGCCCGCCAGGGTTCCCAGCCCCCATGATGGATGGGTCGGGGATGTTTTCTTCCAAAGTGACCATGAAGGCCAAGGGCCCTGCCAGGGTCTTCTCTGGCTTTTGTCCTCCCTCCCCCACCAGTTTCCCCAGGGGACCACGCTGAGACTGCCTGGGCCTGCCCGCCCCCTCCTCTCTCATAGCTTACATTCCTCCAGAAGCTTCTCCCCCAGGCTGGTGGGCGGGTCAGCACCTCCCTGTGCACAGCTCTCCCCTCCTGCTCTGCTCCCAGGTCTTGGCAGTGGGTCCCAGGGCTCCACAGGCTACTTCAGTCCTATCCAGCATCTGTCCCACTCTCCTGGTCCGTCCCAGGGCCCTCCCCCAGCTGTCTGTACCTAAGCTGCCCACGCAGGGCGATGCTTAGCCCAGGGAATGAAGGCCCAATGCTCGAGTCAAGAGCATAGGGAAAGACACAAGCAGGCAAGTGGAACGCTCTTCAAACCAAGGCAGGAAGGCATCCATCTGCCTGGTGCCTGTGGAAGGCACTTCCTGGGCATGGTCTGTCTCCACCTAGAAAGGTTACCATTCAACCTCCAGACCTTGCCAAGCCTCAGTTTTCTCATCTGAAGAATGGAACTATAAACATCTACCTCAAGAGTCATGTGGATTCAGTGAGATCCTATGTACCAACAGGCTACACTGTTGGTACATAGTGTCTTTACAGAGAAGGGATGTGCAAAATCACATTACCTAGAATATCGAGGAAACAGCAGGAGTGTGCCAAAAGGAAAGGGATGCTGGAAAGGACATTCCAAGCCGAGGGAATGGCTTGCGCAAAGGCAAGGCGTTGTGATGCAACGTGAATAAAAAAACCAGTGGCGAGCCGGAGGTGGCTTGGGCCGGCTCACAAAAACTGATCGTTGAATTCTCAGGAATTTGCAAACTGGTTGTTAAGCAAAGCAATCACTAAAAACTAAATTATATAAACTTACAATTGAACAAATCATATTGCAAAGAAAAGTAATAGTCAAAGCTCATTTTGTCCTAATTATTTTACTATTATCTACTCTTTGAATTATCCATTGTACTGTTATTTACTTTATCCTGTCTGGATGGTGGAAATGCTACGTGGTGAGGCGCTACTTTGCATCTCACCCCAGCTTTGTGTCCGGGTGTCATGTTGGTACTTAGAGTTGGTCGTGGTGAGAGCATCTTCGCTGTGGAAATCGGCCAGTGCGCACACCAGGGCCTCCTCCCGCCCAGAGCCTGTTGTCAGACATTTGCCAGCTCACCACCGGCTGACAGTCAGCAGGACCTCACTGTGCGCCAGGCTACACTGTTGTCAGGCCATACGCACGCTATGTCATCTCATCCTCACCACAACGCTATGAGGTTGGCACTGTTATCACCCCATTTTACAGTTGTGGAAGCTGAGGCAGGAGGGAGAGGAAGTCATTTTCTCAAAGTCATATAACAGCGGCAGAACCAGAAGTGTTCCTGGTGTAAGGGGTGTCTGGTGAGCGTGGGGGGGGGGATGTTCTAAGTCCTGACCTTTCCCTTGTCCTCTTCTTCCCACAGAGGAGGCTGGACTTGACATTTAAGGAGATGGAGGCAGAAGGAGCCTCAAAGGCGGCATAAAGATTTCCCTCTGGCCTCCTGGCTGGGAAATGAAGGGGCGAAGGACCCTGAGAGTGTGGGGATGGTTCTGCCCCGCCCTCCTATGGGACAGCCCTCTGAGTGTCACCTGCCTGCCTGTACCGACCCTGCTTGGCTCTTGGCCTCCGTGGCTCAGACAGTGCCAGTCTAGGCACCGGCCCGGGAGCCACCTCTGAGCCCGCCTGCCAGGCTGCATTTCGCAACCACTCCGGGCTGCAGCTTGGCTGGGTGGTGGCTGGTTTGTAAATACATGTGTTTTTGGCACCTTCGCCCCATTAGGCTGTGTAATTGCTTTGCACCACACACGGCTGACACGGCCTAATGGGGCCCTGCTGACATGGCACCCAGCCCAGCAGCTCCCGGGGTGGGGTCTGAGCCCCTTTGAGGCCAGTGCCTCCCTTCCTGAGGTTCTGGGATGTGGGAACCCATTGGTCTCTGACCCTGGGGAGCCCCTACCATGTGCAGGAGACTTTCCCCTCAGAGGTGGGGTGGGCTGGGGGCTGTGAGCTCACTCGGACCGGAGCTGTGTGACCCGGGCTAGTGATTTCACCTCTCGTCTGTGAATTACGGGCACAGCAGCAGCTCTCTCCCTTGTTTCGGGAAGACGGACCAAAGGTCACCCGTTCAGCGTTCAGGAAGGAGAGTGCATGCACACAGAAAGCCCTCTCCTTCCCATTCTGCAGATGAGGAAACAGGCGCAGAGGGGAAGCCGCTACCCAAGGTCATACAGACCCTTAGCCAGGTTTGTTTCCATGCTAGATCCCAGACACCTTATTCACAGCTGTGGGGCTGAAATTGGTTCAGAGGACAAATAGAGGGAGGGTGTCTCCCTGGTTTAAGATTAACCAGCATTTCACAAGTCCTTCTCTAAGCTCTTTAAATCGCTTCCAATTCATGTGGAAGCCAGCTTAGAGCAGGAGCTCAGAGAGGTTAAGAAACATGCCCCTGGTCACACAGCAGGCAAGGGCTAGTCCTGTAGGTGAAGGGTGGTACAGCCCCAAACCAGGGCTCCAGAGACGCAGATTTTGGCTTTGCTGAAGGATTTGGGGCAGGGGACATCCTCTCTTGGGCCCCAGTTTTCCTTGGAGCTGGCAGTGTGCCAGGCAAGGATTTGAAAGAGGGTCTGCCAGAGGGGATGGTGGGAGAGAGCATGAGGGAGTTGGGGGCCTGTTGGGGTCAGGGGACCCACAGATACTCGTACCTATGGACCCTCACCTTCCTGCAGCTCCCTGCAGGCCCTCCTGCACATGGCATGCTTGAGTGCACATGCATACATGCACGCCACATCAGTTCCACACGGACCCCTGCACATGCTTGCCCATATTGAAAGATCACACAGGTACCTGGCAAACACACACTCTTCCCTGACCCCAGCACGGTGTACCTCCAGGCAACTGTTGATTTGCCTTCTTCTTCAGTCCCTTACTTCCCAGAAGATTTCCAGAGAGGGTGTAGAAAGAGAGGAGGCTTCTCAGGGGTCTTTGTATTGTGAACGAGTGCTCAAATTAGCCTTTGAGTTTCCAAGTGGCCAAGGTGAAAAGGGATGAGTGGGCTTTTTGTCCCACTTCCGTCGTAGCATTACTACAAGGACCAAGCAAGATCTTGGATATGAGTGCACTTTGCTGACTAGGAGACCTGTTAAGACGGGGTGAGAGTGACCATCATTAACAGTGTCTGTGAACATGTCTGATTTCACAGCTGGGACCCAGCCTCAGGCCTTAACTCCATATGCCAAACCTGAAGGCCTCTCCAGTCTTGTCCCCTGTCATTTCCTCACCCCATGATGGATGCTTAGGTGGCACCGGGCATTGGCTCAGCCTGAAACATCCAGCTCAGTGCTCCTCAGGAATCTCGCCTCCTCTAAGAACCCTTCCCTAGACCACCCCAGCCTGGGGCTGGGCCCTCCTCTGGGTTTCCGAGATTCTATCGCACAGTGCCCTGGATTAAAACCTCTGTTTACATGTACCCTCGCTTGCTAGACCCCTTGAGGGCAAGGGTGGAGTTTTGACATCCTCAGTACCTGGCACAGGCCCTGGCACAGAGTTGGTGCCTGGAAGGGGTTTGCTGAGTGAATACACATCGGTAATGAGTCCACACCCTGTCCTTCATCTCCACCTGCCCCAGTCAGGGCCGAGACCTGGGCTCTGGGCGGTGTCTCTCCAGGAGCCGCGGCTCTGCGGGGCTTGCCCTTGCCCATCCAGAAAGGCGAGTCTTGACCCCAGATGCCTTCCTCCCTGAGCCACCTTGGCCAGGAGAGGGCTGGAGCCCCGAACTTTCTGGGGCTTTGGCTGGAGGGGGTGGCCAGGGCAAAGTCAGGCAGGGCGGGAGGAAGGCTCCTGACTGGCCCCTCTGTTCAGCTATTCATTTGTTCACTCATTCAGCTGCTGAATTCTTTACCTGAATTTTGCTATTTACTCTTGTTGATGCCTCCCAGCAGCCTCCCAGTAGGAGCTATTATATCTCCATTGTACAGACGTATAAACCGAGGCTCAAAGGGCATGTGCTCCTCCCGTTTGTAAGAAGTGGCAGGAGTGCCCGGAGGGGCTTTTCTGTTCTCTGAATGCTCACTGCCTGAGGGAGCTCACTGTCAAGAGGGAGAGGAAAAGAAATGGAGCTCACTGTCAAGAGGGAGAGGAAAAGAAATGGAGAAAGGCCTGGGCAGTCCCTGGTGGGGTGGGGGGGGGTGACAGCTTCTTGGGGAGGAGGGGACACTTATGAGTGTGTAGGCCCCAAGGCATCTGTGAGGGCACACCTCACACATCCTTAACACATGTTGTCACACACCACTCGCATAGTTGCTCATCCCTGGGCCTCTGTCACCCCTCGTGCTCGGGGCACCCTCAGGTCTCCCAGGCACACTGCTGTCTCACACCCTGACACAGTCTCACACTTGGTGTCCCCACAGTCACATCTAACACGCCCATGGGCGCTCACTTCTGTCCCCTCCACCCCTTTTCTCAAGGCCCAGGACACACCCGGATACACGCCCACTCTCAGTCTGGCACACCTGTCCTCACCCATGCCCGTTTTCTCCCACACACATTCACACACACTCATGCCCACAGTGACATGGGGAAGCTCCCACAAGCACACATGGCCTGTGTCCCCTCTTGGACCCCACCCCTGGAACCCCTCTTGCTGACAGCCACCACTGCAGCCTCGGATGCCGCCCAAGGACTCTGGGCTCCTTGGGCGCCAGGCTGGTTTCCGTCAGGGGGTGCAGGTGTTTCCAGTTGCATGGGTTGGCCCAGGGTGGGGACAGGGCCCTGGCCTGGGGTGCAGGGCTGGGCAGCAGCTGTGTGGGCTGAGCTGGGATGCCCACACCTGTGCGGATCTGCCTGGGTGGAGCTGTGCCAGCATGGTGGCCTCGCCCTCTACCCTCCAGCTTATTGAGGGCAGCCCATACCAGGCTGGGGATGCCAGCCTCACATTCCTGGAGTGTCGGGGAAGCCCAAGGAGGGGCAAGGCAGGCAGGCCCGGGCCAAGCCCGTCTCTTTAATTTCAAATCCCAGTTTCCAGGCTGTGTGATCTCGGGCAGCATGTCCTGAACCTCAGCTTTCCCCTTGTAAAACGGGAAGGATAACAACCTTCCCTGCATGGTCGGTGGGAGAACAAAGTACGGTCTTGTGAAATCCAGGGCTTGGCTTTCCTTCTGAGAACCCCCTCCCCCACGTCCTTTTCTACCTGAGCTGGACACCTCCTCCCTCACCTGCCCTCTCCTGGTCTTTTTCACTACATCTTTATTGAGCTATAATTTACTTACCATACAATGCACCTATTTAAAGTGTACAATTTAGTGGCTTTTAGTATATTTACAGATAGTACAACCATCACCACAATCAATTTGGGAACATTTTCATTACCACAAAGGGAAACCCCATACCACTCCCCTCTCCTCCCCTGCTAATTTACTTTTTGTCTCTATAGATTTGCCTATTCTGGACTTCTTGCATAAGTGAAATTATATAAGACGTGGCTGTAAGCGCCTAGCTTCTTTCACTGAACACCATGTTTTCTAGGATCAGCCGTGGTAGCCGGTGTCAGCGCTTCATCCCTCTTCGTGGCCGTTGTACGGCTCGGCCGCGTTTTGTCTATCTGTTCATCTGTTGATGGACATTTGGGTTGTTTCCATATTTCGTTTATCATGAGTAGTAGTGCTGCTATGAGCATTCGTGCCTTAACTTCTCTCCACTTGATTCTGCCTGACTTGATTGTTTTAACGTTTTAACCTCTCCACCAAGTTGGGAGGCAGGGAGGCTGGTGTTGGAGGACAGTTAGACAAGTAGGGACTCAATATCTGATGGGAAGAGGTCGCTGGTCCTAGGGGGTAGGGACCACCTGCCTTCCCCACCTATTACCATTTGAATACTTACCTGCCTTCCCTCTGTTCTCTCTCCCTCCACCCACTTGATAGTGGCCGTCAGAGCAACACTATGCCAAGACTGTTACACACAGAATGTCCACGGATCCTTAATCAAACAAACAAACACCGAACAGTGAAGTGGACATTAAGTGCATGCCCATTTTACAGACGAGGGAACTGGGCTCAGGGAGTTGAAGTGACTTTGTCAAGTCATGCAATGGCTGGGATAGGATTTGAACCCAGCTCTGTCTGTTCCTTAGAGGACCAGACATGACCCCTTCTTCCTGCTCCCCCACCCCCTTGGGTCTCAGTTCTGCCCCAGGGCCACATTGCTGACTCAGTTAAATTCAACCCAATTTCTCTATGCCCAGGTGCGTGCCCGGTCAGAGCAGAGGAGGGTGAGGGGAGATGCGGTGGCAGGACCTTCTTGAAATTTATTATGTGCCAACCCTAGCTTGGGCCCCAGGGTCCAGACTGGAACAGGACACTGGCCCTGGAAGCTGGAAGTCAGAGTGGGAAGGGTGCAGACCAAGGCAGGGTAGGCATGGAAGGCGGGTGACGGCAGGGACGGAGGGAGAACTGACTCAGATGGGCTGAAGGGTGCAAGGCAGGCCTCCTGGTACGGCAGTACTTCAGCTGGACCTGGACAGCACCGCAGTGGGGTGTCCCTGGCAGAGGGAAGCATGAGCAGAAGCATGGAGAGGAGAAAGAGGGAGAAAGAACACTGTGACCTTGCCACCTGGAGTGGGTCTGTGGTGGGGGGGCCCACAGTGACAGGAGAGGCTGATGGATGAGATGGAGAGATGGAGAGGGGCTGGACCCTGCAGGCCCGGGATACCAGGCAAAGACACTTGAACCTTCTCCTGTGGGCGGTGCAGAGAAATTGAGGGGTCTAGGAGAGTGACTTGCATGTGGAGCGCTGCTCTGGAGTGGAGGGGGAGGGTTGGGGCTGAGTGAGCAGTGAGGAGGACTCTGCTGGGGGTAGGTCAGAGGTGGCGGTGGCACAAGGAGGGGTTGACATGAGACTGGGGTGGGGACCGGAAGGGTGTTGAAGATTTGAAAAGATCCTGGAGGCAAATCCACAGGATTGGACACACAATAGCTCAGAATTCTTGGGCCTGGAAAGGTGCTGGGGTTTGCAGACTGATTTTAACCAGGAAACCCTCTGTTCAGGTGAAATCTTCCACAGAAACCCAGGATCTCACGGGACTGTGTGGGGGAATCTACAGACATTTTGCTGAGCAGACTGTGGGACTAGAAGAGACGAAGCCCGTCTGTGGAGACAGAGCAGGTCAGTGGTTGCCTGGGTCGGGGGATCGGCGACAAGGGGTATGAGGGAACCTCCCGGGAGAATGAAAACGGCCTGTAGCTTCTGCTTGGTGGTTACCTGGGTGACTTGTTAAAACTCATCATTTAAGACCTGTGCATTTTACTGTGTGTAAATTACAGCTCGTAAAGAGAAGAAAGTAAAATTGAGCAGCTGAGAACTGGTCAGAGAGACAGCTCCGGGGTGAGGCACTGGTGGGGGTGGGCTCTGCTCCCGTGGGTCTATCCCTTGGTCCCTGTGGCCCAGGACGCCCCAGCTTGGCCAGAAAGGCCTGAAGCTGGAGGCGGGGCCACCTTTCCTCAGGGCCCTGGCATGTCTCCTGCCACTGGCACCCCCTGTCCGGCTCAGGCTGCCGTCTGCAGGAGGGACCCAGGGCAGGCCCTCCTGCAAATCCAGAATTAATGAATCCCGGGAATCTGCTGCCTGTGAACAGCCTCTTCTTTGGGGTTTTGGTGAGAACGATGGGGATTAGGGCCTGGCAGGCGGGGCTCCTCCTCCCGGGGGGCTCAGTTTTCACCCCAGGAGAAATCTGAACTGGCCTCCTGGCCCCCCACTCTCATTTCCCCTTTGCAACAATCCCTTGTTCTTACAAGAAGCATTATCTATCTAATCCCCGCCTGCTCTGGCTGGCTCCTGGGGGGCAGGAGCTAGTGGGGGCCACTGCTGCCTGTCCTGGGTGCCCAGGAGTGTCCCCTTCTCAATCCTTCTGGCCAAGGCGGCTGGACCATGGGGACAGGTGGAAATGGCAGACCATGGGTTGGCCCCATGTACCAGGCCTGGTCCGCACCTCCCTGAATACACACATGTACACACACATACATACATGTACACGCACTCACATGCACTCTTAGATGTGCAGATTTCTTGGGGTTTTGGAATTGGCTGATATGACGAGAGCGGGCGGTGACTGGCACCTCTGTCTCTGTCCACACTTAGTTCTGAAGGGGTCAATAGTACAAAGAGCAGGATTGATGACACCAGCAGGGGTTGGAGGGCTGGTTGTCAAACATTTGGTACACCCCTGGCAGGTGTGGGGGTCAGACAGACCTGACTTTAAATCCAGACTCTACCACCCATGGGCCATGTGACCTCGGGCCATTTCCTTTTCTGTAGTAGGAGAGTAAGGGGAGCGGTTTCCCCAAAAGGAAGGGAGGCTTACGTGCAAAACAGCGCTCTTGGAATGGGAGCTCAGTCAGTGGTGGTGGTTTGTGTTTATTAATTAAACAGTGATCCAAACACAGGTCTGCCTCGCTGCACACCCACCGACGCCCACATCCTAAGCAGACAGCCATCTAGATGTCTTCACACATGCACCGTGGTGGTGCTTCTAACGTTAGCTCCCCAACATTGCACCGCTGGGGAGGGGGCCCATTCCCTGGTCACTGGAAGTCTTGGAGTGTTTCCCTGGCCCCCTCCAAGCCTTTGCCAGCTGTGACCACTTCTGTGGGGTCCCTGACAGCCTGGGGAGAATGTGAGTATGGGTGTTAGGGTGGTAGTTAGGAGGGTGAGGTAGATGGGGGTCAGGAACAGAACCCCTGAGAGGGGAGGTGGGCAGGACCACAACAACCTCAGCCAGCACCCTATTTTTACCTTAGGCTATTCCTGACTGGGGCCCTGGGAGGATGGGGGAGGTCCCCTGGGATAAGGCCAAAGGGCAAAGGCTCTAAGCTCAGTGTCTGAGGCCACTCAGATGGCCAAAGTGGCCAGGACGGGCAGATTTGGGAGCTGTTGAATTGGGCTTGGCGGAGGGCAGGGGGCTCCCTAACTTCTGGAAATTCAGAAGGGAAGACAGAATATTAAGAATGGTTAACCTTGCTGTTGATGTGGGGAGGCCTGTCCTGTATCTCTGGAAGCCTCCCGGAGTTCTCATACCCTGCCCCCCACCCCCACCCCATGCAGGGGGCTTGACTCCAGCCACAGGAGGAGGGCTGGAGGTGCCCCTTCCTCACCCCCTTCCACAGCACAGAGACCTGATGCCAGTGCCCGGAGCCCGGATCACCCTGATCTGTGCTCAGGACTGGCCCGTCACTCCATGCTGAGAGTTTTGTGCTGGGCCAGGAGACCTGAAATTTTGTTCCCGGTCTTCCTCCCCATTGCTGTGTGACCTCAGGCAAATCAAACCTCTCTGGGCCTCACTGACTGGGTGATGCTTAATTGTTGGGGTCCCCTTCAGCTTGACTTGGTGAGAAGGACTCCATGATTGGATCTCTTTACTGTCCATCTGGGTGCCCTGCTCTGGGGCATGGAGGCCGGGAGAGGGGACACTCACGTACAGGTGCTGGGCTGAAGGAGCAGTGGGGCCGGGCTCAGGCTCTGCCTCTGTGGGCCTCAGTTTCCTACCTGTGAAAAGAGGAGGCAGGGCTCTCTCAGCTAGGATTTGAGGGCTATCAGGGGTCGAGTGTGTGGGAAGGGAGGGAGGGAGGCCAGTGGCTGGGCGGGGCAGGGCAGGAGTGGCCCTAGCCCAGGGCTCACAAAGGGGCCGTGTGTCCTCCATGGGCAGTGTGGGGCGGGCCGGGCGTCCGCTGTAGGGATGGGGATTTGGCTTGAGAGTGAAGCTTTATTATGTTTCCTTTTTAATTACGATGGTCCCGGCTCCTACAAGGGCAGCTTTTGTTGGGGCAGCTTAGAAGAGGGAGGGCGCAGGGCTGGCCAGTCTGGGGCTGGAGGGGCTCCATGGGGAGGCACAGCTCTCAGACCCCCTCTTGGTTCCATGAGGGAGGGGACAGCTTGGGGGGGGGGGCAGCTGAGTTTGAGCCAAACAGACACTTCTCTCTGCTCCAATTCTTTGCCAAGCTCTGCATTCTGACATGCAACACTCTGGATACCTGACCACCCTCCTCCCTCAGGTGGCCCTTGGGTACCTCAAGTTCAATATCAACTTCCCCTGAACTGGCTTCATACTCTGCATTCTCTACCTCAGCGAATTCATTCATTCAATGAATATTTATTGAGCACCTACCTGGTGGCAAATCTCGCTCCAGGTGCTTGCTTACAACAGTGAAGAAAGAGACTCAAATTTCCTGTCTTGTGGAGCTGTCTGGCTAGTACTTTCCTATTCCCGATGGTCTCCAGGGAAGGGGAGTGGCGCTGTGAGCCTGCCCAGTGCTCATGACAAAACTGGCACACAGTAGGCCCTTAGGAAATGTTTCCTTGCTGAAGAAGAACCATCTGGAAGGCAGGTGGAGTCTGAGGGTTAGGAGGGTGCTGGGCCTGGAGAAAGGTGTGGAAGGGTGGGGAGAAGACAGCTCGCCTTCATGCCTCTTGTATGACCCTGGGTCACTTGTTCCAAATGCATCTGTGATTCTGTGCTTTGAAAGGGCAAATAAGAAAATCTTTAAATAAAAAAGAGGTTAAGCCCGGCCGGTGTGGCTCAGTGGTTGAGCATTGACCCATGCACCAAGAGGTCGCCGGTTCGATTCCCAGTCAGGGCACATGCCCGGGTTGTGGGCCAAATCCCCAGTGGGGGGCATGCAGGAGGCGGCCAATCAATGTTCTCTCTCATCGATGTTTCTATCTCTCTCTCCCTCTCCCTCCCTCTCTCTTTAACATCAATGAAGAAAAAAAATTTTTTTAAAAAGAGGTTAAATGAGCAACTACTTTAACAACAACAAACCCCAAGTATAAGATTTTTAAAAATCGAATTCATCTTTATTTTCCCCTAAGAAATAAAGCATGTAAACTGTGGACTCAGACAACCACCTCTGCCATTTCCCAGGTGTGTGACCTTGGGCGAGTCACTCTGTCTCCCGTGTCTGAGTTCCCCTATCTTTAACCTTGAAGGGTTGTTGAGAGGTAATGACCATGAAGTTCCCGAGTGTTCTTGCTGCACTCAGGCCCCTGGGGGGGGGGGGGCGTGGCCATAATAAGAAGGAGCCCTTTACCATGGGACCTTCACAGCCCCCCCACTACAAACGCCTGCACCTCTGAAGCGCCGGCGTCCTAACCCTGTAATGCAGGGGTGTCCCTGAGGCTGGGAGCCTTCACTCTGTGGCCTCTCACTCCCTAGACCCCAGCTGAGGTCACCTGGAGCTCAAGCTACTTCCCTTTGAGTCGAGATTCCTGGCTGTCTAGGCCCTTGGACCTTGGCTTCTCCAGCCCCCTTCTAGCGAGTTCCCCCGGACTGCAGGGGCCAGGCACTGCTGAGTCTCAAGGGATGGGAGCCGTGGGCTGAGTCCCGCGGGGGCTTGCCACAGAAACCTGTTTCACTCCTAGAGGCCTGGTTTGGGAGAGGGGATGAGGTTCCTCTGGTCCTGCCATAATCCCCAGCTCTGGTCCAGGGTTGGGGGGGATCTCAACCCAAATCCTCAGAGAGGTCTTCCCAGTTCACCCTAAATAAAATAGCGCAACTCCTGCTCCTGGACGCCCCGTACCACTGGCACACAGCATGCGGGTGACAAACAGCCCGACTGCCTGGGCTGGGGTGTGCTGATGCCTGGGCTGTGGACTCCTTGAGGACGGGGACTTCGGTCTGTTTACCGCTGCATCACAGCCCCTGGGTGGGCCTGCGCACTTACTGCATTTTACAGATGGGGAGACTGAGGTTCAGAGAGGGCGAGTGTCTCTTCCAAACCGCACGGCAGATCCATGGCAGGACAAGGACCCTCAAATCATTCCTGTCTCTGGGAACCACCTCTGCATTTCTTCCCGGTGTCTGACAGTCAAATACCCCGCTCCATCGCTCCCATCCCAGCGGCCTCCAGAAAGGCTGTGTCCTCCAGAGGGAGGCTGTGATTTAAGTCTAGGCTCAAGCGCTGACGTGTGACAGGGGAGCAGGTGGAGGCAGTGCGAGGGGGAAGCGCTTCCCGCCCTGCCAGGCGCCCCATCTGGACAGGGAGGCTGCAATCTGATCTGTGGGCCGGAGAGCTGGGCTATTTTGGGGGTGGCACCGGAGGCCCAGGCACCCTGACTGGGGGAAGGGGTGTCTCCTGCCCCTGCTGCAGGCTTAGGACATAGGCCCTGACCTGTGAGCCATTCCAGAGGGCTGGGCAGGGGTAGGGGGCGGGGTGAGAAATCTCTTGGGACTGGGTGGGAAGCCTTAGGAAGGAGGGTCAGAGTCCCAGAGGAAGTCTTCCTTGCTCAAGGGGCTAAAGGCCCCAGGGCCATAGGCATAGACTGAGGAACCATTCCCCTGGGTCCTTGGCCATTTCACTGTGTGACCTTGGGCAAGTCACTCTCCTCCGGGTTTCAGTTTCTCCATCTGTATCATTTGGAGACCTCAGGTCCTATTCAGCAATAGTCTTCGATCATCTTCACAGTTAAGGGGAAAAACCCTCATGCTTTGAGGTTTTAGGGGAAAAGGGGATGGTTCATATAGCCTAAGAGTAAAGGAAGAATTCTAACTTTCTAGGACTCGAAGAATAAACAGAATGACTTAAACATTCTGGGTTTTAGGCAGGGATGATTAGGTGGCTAAGATTCGAGAAAGAGACTCCCTGGGCCCCTGGCAGTAGTGGTGTTGAGGTTATTACAAGTTATTACTAGGGTGGTCCAGAAGGCATGTCCGCTCCCGGGGCACAGCCCATGGGAGTAGAGAGGGGGAGCCCTGGGGGAAGTGGAGCTAGGAGGGTCAGCAGGGGCCGATTGGTGCCTGGAAGTCACCACTGGCACAGGTGGGCCCTAAGGGCTGGCCTGTTCTGGTCCTGAGCCGAGGCCAGGAGAGCAGCTGATACCCCTGCCTGCCCGGGCTTTTCTGCCAGGACCCACCCACTGCCGCTGGGCTGCTGTTTTTGGGTAGTGTCTGCCAGAGGCACAGAAAAGGGTGAGCGTGTGCATGGGAGCCCCTGAGGACGACTGGGCTCCTGTCCCTCCCTGGAGCCTCTGGGGCCAGGGCTAGTGTCTTCCTGGCATGACCTGGGCCCTGGGGAAAAGCTTCCTTGGGCACATGCCCTCACGGAGACGTGTTGAGCCAGTGCTTCTGGGAAGAAGGCAAGACTGGATCCAGCCTGGGCAAGGGCTGGGGTAGAGGCAGATGGGAGAAGCCCCAGACACATGCATAACCCTCTGGAGCCCCTGCTTCTTCATCTGTAAATGTGGGCAGTGACACTGTCATCAAGTGACGTAAACAGTGGATGGGGCCTCAGTGTTCACGAGCGTCTGCAGGTTAGCGGTGGAGGCAGCCGCAGAGGAGAGGGACACATGCTCTGTGGGAGGAAGGGCCTTCCCAGGGACGGGCCTGAGAACTGACCCCAGTGCCCCACAGCCGCAGGCCAGGGCTCGGGGCTCCTGCCTTTTGGCCCAAGACTCGGTCCTGAACCCCCACAGCTACCTTTGCCTCGACCTCAGGGTTTTTAAAAATGAAAGATCCCCCTTACCAGTCAGTGAGAAGCTGACGGAAGGTGTGGTTCTAGGTCCAGGGATGGGGAGACAGCCTCAGGAGAACTTGCCCGTCCTCCAGCGGTACTGAGACCCCAGGAGGCGGAGGTGATGGAGGTGAGCCCCCGGCATGTCCTCGGGCCACACTCTTTCAGGGCTGTGTGCGCAGGAGCATTTATTTTTACTGACTCCCTATCAATCCGATCCTATTTATCATCTATCAATAGTTTCTTTATATCTAATCTACTTGGTTTCGCAAAGGGTTTGAGGCAGCTGTAAGAAATATTTGTAATTGAAGAGAATAATATAAAAAATAATCAAGAGTTTCCATGGTGCATGTGAACTTTGGAAACATCTGGATTGGACCTCCTGGGAAATGCATGAAATGTGAGCAAGTCACCCCACCTTTCTGAGCCTCAGTTTCCACACCTGGAAGGTGGGGAGAGTAGTTCCTACCCCGTGGCTGTGCTATGGGGAATGAAGGACATAGGGTTTGCAAAGGGCCTGGCCTGGCCCTTGGCATGTGGATGATGTCCCAGCTGAGGGCAAGGGTCTATGGAGATGCTTTTTGCAGTTCCTGCTTGATCTGTGTTGGAAATGAATCATCCAGACAGGCTTCCTGGAGGAGGTGTGGCTTTCGAAGCTGTTCTAAGTTAGAGTCTAGGTTAGCAACAGGACTAGGAGAAAGAGGTGGAGGCAGTGGGCTCCTGAGTGGGGCTCTGGGGAGTTGCTGGCAGAGCCCTGAGGATGAGAAGGGAGGGAGGTGATGTGGGGGCTGTGAGGATGGGCTTGCTGGGTCTGTCCAAAACTGGGGAGGAGGATGTAGGGGAAAGGAGGAGAGGAAGGGACTATGCAGTCTTAGAGCACCCACATTCTCTCAAATCCCCCAAACTCTGTAAGAAATATTTGTGGGGAGACACATGGGCGAGCCCCACTGTTATAGATGTGAGAACTAAGGCCGACACTGGGCTCCGAGGCAGCCGTGGTTACAGTGAGGGGAGACGATGCAGGGGAGCCACTTTGCCTTGCAGAGTTCTAGCTTGTGGTGTGTTGGGTTTCGTTACAAGCTAAAACTGAAATAAAAAGCCAATCAAATAATGATAAAAAGCAATAACTGTATAAAGACGGAAAGCAGGCCAAACACTCAGGCCTGGACCAGGGTGGGGTAGAGCTGCCGTGATTTCCACCTCCACCCAGGCTCCTTCTCCCAGGCCCAGCCAGGCGGGGATCCCTCCCAGGGTGGCTTCCTGCCCAGCAGCCCCTCTCTGGCGCTCGAGGAGTCTATTGGCTTAACAGGCTCTCGGAGACCCGGCACCTGCCGCCTTTTCTGTTCTAATAAAAGGCGGATGCTCTGGGGGGCGGACGGGGGGTGGCGTGTGGGGGCTCTGGCTCGTGGCCACTCTGGGCGACACATTCCTGGCTCCTGACTCACAGGGAAACGTCTTCGTGTCTCCTCAGCACTTTTGGACCCTGCAGCTGTGGTCGCATTCCTCTCCCCCCTCCCCCCTTCGGCCGGAGCTGCAGCTAATGGAACGGACCCATCCTGGGCTGTGGAAACTGAGGCCACTGAGAGGTGGGTGTCCCAGCTGTGCCACAGCAGAGGCAGGGCAGGAGGGGCCCCTTCTTACCTAGGATGTGCTCTCACCCTCAGCTTGGCTTAGGGCAGAGACTCTCAGGGGGGACGATTTTGCCTCCCAGGGGACATTTGTCAATGTCTGGAGACATTTTTGGTTGTCACAAGTGGTGGTGTGTGTGTGTGTGTGTGTGTGTGTGTGCGTGTGTGCATGCTGTTCTATTGGCATCTAGAGGGTTGAGGCCAGGGATGTTGCTAAACATCCTACAATGAAAAGGACAGCCCCCTACAGCAGAGAATCACCTGGCCCCTGATGTCAGTAATCCCAAAGCTGAGAAGCCCAGGTCTTGGGCTGGAATAGGGGTTTGATGCCCCCATTCTGCATTTTTCCCCTTGAGTGTCTCTCTGTGGTAGACCCTGGACTGGACGGACACTGATGGCCCTGAGATGGTCCATGTTAAATCCTGGTGCGTAGGGAACCCCTTGGTCCAGTGTGGGAGACAGACAAGAGCCCAGCTCGATCCCAACCTTCAGAGCAAGGGAACCAAGAGGGGCATAAGCCAGAGGCCGTGAGTTTTGACCTTGGAGGATGGAACCAGGATGCTGCAGACAGAGTGCTCGACAAGGCGTCAGGAGCTCCAGCTCTGAGCAGCTGGGGACTTGCACAGGACACGTCCCCTCTGGACCCGGTTCACTCTCTACCCAGTGCTGAGCTGCACTGGCTGACTTCCCCGGCCCTGTGAGCTCTCATAGCTGGGATTCTCCATGTGGTTCCGGCACAGCACGAGGAGGGTCTGGTGCACCACCGCAGGGGTGGGCAAACACTGCCCGTCTGGCCTATCGCCTGTTTTTGTAAAAAAGTATCATTGGCACACACCCCTGTCCACTCGTGTTTGTGTGTCGTCTGTGGCTCCGTCAGCAGAGCTGAGAAGTGACGACGCTGCCTGGTCCTCAATCCGAAAATATTTTCGATCTGGCCCTTTACAGGAAAGGTCGCACTAATGAGTGGGTTTCAGGTGCAAGTCATTGGCCACCTGGGACTGATGGGAGGGCATTTATTTGGGGGCGGGGGAGGGCTGGGAAGGGCATATCTTAAAGGAAGTTCCTTCTAGTGCATAGGTCAGGATCTCGAACTCACATTCCTCTGTTTGGCCTGTTCCCGTGTGTCCGTGGAAATGGCTGTACCTGCCTGGCAGAGCTGTGCCGGGGAGCAGCGTGATGGTGAGTGACGAGAGAAAGTCTCGTGCCGGGCCAGGCAGCCTGAGCCAGGTTATTTATGGGTTTCCGCCGGGAGGGGGGCTGCGGGCCTCGGGCGGTGTCTGACCTGAATTCTTACACTTACAGGAAATTAGAGCCCTTGGAAGCAGGTGCGCTGGTGATCCCAGCACTCGGGTGGCCTGAGAGGGTGATGTGGCTGAGGCAACAGGGAGGGGGGCTGGACCAGCCACGGCTGGAAGAGGGCCCAGCATGAGGGGTGGGGCTCCCACACCCCTTCCTGTAGTCACGGAGGGAGAACAGAATGACCACTACCACGGACTGGGCTTTCTCTCTGAACTCTGCTGTTTGCTCAGTTGATCCTCACAACACGCCTATGAGGTGGGATAATTCCCTCATTTTACAGAGAGGGAAACCGAGGCAGGATTTGACCCCCCCCCCCCCCAGGAAGGACTGTGTCATTCCCATTCTCATATCTTCTTATTAATGCCAGCTGCCTTGAGCAATGAGGAGGTCTCCAAAAATATTCCAAGATGGTGTGGGCTTTGGCGGTTTTCTGCAGAGGTTGTGCTGGGTGTGTGCTGTGGGGCAGGGGCAGGGTGCGTGGATGGTCCGGTTCGGGGCTGGAGTGGGAGGGTGAGTGGCCGGCATCTTGGGGGGGGGGGTTGTGAGTGCTGGGAGGGGGCCAGGGAGTGCCAAGTGCTGGCAGTCAGAAGGGCGAGGCATGGAGTGATAGATCTGCCCTGAGGCGAGGTGAACTGGAGGTGCCCTGGGTTGCCCACCTGTCTGAAGTGAGAATGGGAGGCAGGGGTGAGATACTGTGTCCAGGCGTGTGTGACACTGTCTGACTTGTAAGAATATGTGGGGAGCCCTGGCGGGTTTGGCTCACTGGTTAGAGCGTTGGCCTGGGGACTGAAGGGGCGTGGGTTTGTTTCCCAGTCAAGGGCACGTACCTGGGTTTCAGGTTTGATCCTGGCCCCAGTCGGGGTTGTGCGAGAGGCAACCAATCACTGTGTCTCTCTCACATTGGTGTTTCTCTCTCCCTCTCCCTCCCTCCCTGCCACTCTATCTCTATCTAAAAATCAATGGAAGAATGTCCTCAGGTGAGGATTAACAACAACAAAAAGACTACGTGGGGATGTGAACACGTGTGCAATGGTGTGAGTGTGAGAGAGGGTGATTGTGACTGTTTGAACATCTGAGTATTTGCAGGGGCAGGTTCAGGCTCGGTGAGGCTGAAAATGTATCCAATTTTGGGGGTCCTTCTTTATGAAAAAGAATGCAAAAGTACAAACACTATAGAGTCTTTATTTTAAAATGAGAAAAGAAACCAAAACAAATCGCCCAATTTTAAAACTGAGAAATGCCACAAACGTTACCAAATTCAGAAAAATATCATAATATTTTTATTAATTAACTTCCTGGCACACTTCTCTCCTGCTGATTTCCCTGCCTTCCTTGGCTCTGACCATCGTGTGCACTTATTGCGGGGCCCTCTCAGGGCCTTGGGAGGAGCCTACAGCTCAAGCCTGGGATGTGTGAGTGTGTGTGTGTGTGTGTGTGTGTGTAAGAATGTGACAAAATGTGGGGCTGTGTTTCACAAAAAAGTGAGAAATGAAGAGCTAGCTTTCTCAGCGAACTGGCTCAATGGATGTTTGTTGACTGAATACAAGAGAGTATCATACATGTGTGCAAATGTGTGTGTAGGACACGTATGTGTTTTTAAACATGAGCGTTTAGGAACGCACGAGCGTGTCGTTGTGTCTGTGAGGAAAGAGTGTGTGTGTGAGTCTGTGTGAGATTCCTTGGGTGTCTTTTCTTTGGCATTTCAGTTTTGGGGAACCCCTCCCTGCCCGTGCCTCCACCCCCACCCATACCCCACCCCAGAGGCAGATGGGCACAGACACGCTGTGGCATTTGGTCCAGGCCTTGCGGGGACAGGGTTGGTGCACGGAATTCACAGCTCCTTTCCCTGCCCCGCCTCCCTTCCTCCCACTGATGAAATGTTGGTAATTCAATCCACGAGAAGCTCAGTGTCCTGAGGAGAGGCTGCCATGGGCCCTGTGTGTGCGTGGACATGTGTGTGCTTGTGCGTGAGAGAGAGATCCACAGTGTCCAGGCCCCCAAAGAGCTGTTCACATCCTTCCGTGTATGGATAGAGAAACTGAGGCTCAGGGGTAGGGAAGGCATGTGTCTGAGCAAATTACAAAAGTGGGACCGGGTTGGGACCAGAATGCAGATCTCCCGGGCCAGTGGTTCCAATCAGTTAACAATTGTTGAGCACATGCTGAGGGCCAGGCATTGGATCAGGTGAAGGGGTGGAGGGTGGTTGGATGGACAGAACTATCCCTGAACTGGAGGTGCTTCTAGGAAAGTAGGGCAATCAGTGATGGTGTCCTGGTGGGTGGGGCAGCGATGAGAAGCAGACAGGGCCAAATCATGGGACTCTAGAACAGTGGGTCTATGGGGTGGGAGACAGGTTTGCCAGGTGGAGATGACCCCAACTCTGATCTTTCTCGCCACACACCCCACCTTCCACACCAGCGTTCCCCTAACAAACAGGTCTTCACCCAACCATATCCAGGAGAGGCCCTGCACTTGAGCTCGGGGGAAGAGAGGAGACGCTCAGCTGGCCCTGACCTCAGGCAGCTTCCCTCCTGTCCAGAGGGCAGATGGGTACATCAGAGCAAGCCCGAAAAGGAGGCAGAGCTGGGCGCCAATGCTGATCCAAGTGGCTGTGTTGCTTAACCTCTCTGGGTGCCAGACTCTTCATCAATGGGGATGACAGCAGGAACGACTTTGGGGAGTTGTTATGAGGACTGAATGAATTCAAGTGTGGGTGCCCAGCATGGTACGGCATGTGTATGACAGCTATTATTCTAATTACAGGAATCGCATCCCAGATGGAAAGAGTTCTTCTCACTTGAGCAACCTAAGAAGGCTTCCTGCAGAAGGAGGCAGCCTGGTACAATGATGAGAAGGCTCGCTTTGGGGTGAGACCAGAGTTGGGATCCCAGCTTGGGCCCTTGTCCTGTGTGCCCCAGGGTGAGTCATAGCCCCTCTCTGAGCCTCAGTTTCTTCCCTGTGAGAAAGGTAAGTGTAATGACAAGAGTCAACAGGAAGCCAGTGCTTAGGGCCTTATTAAATCTTCATCTCCACCCCTTAGGGAGGTGAGACTGTTTGAGATAAAGACACAGAGGCTCAGGAGGGGAGGCCACTTGCCTGAACTCACATAGTTTGGAAGAGCAGAGCCAGGACTGACTTCGGGGGGTTTAACCATCAAGCTTGGTTCTGGCCCACACTGCTTGTGAGTAACTAGCTGTCAAAAACCGAACAGCGAGTGGTATCAGAGCTGGGACCTACAAGAGGAACAGGATTTCCTCAGGGAGCAGAGGGAGATGGAAACTCAGTGAGGACATGGCTTGAGCAAGGCAGGGAGGTGGGGAAGGGTCTTCTTTCCTAGGCACCGGTGCTTTTTATCTACTGCAAGGGAGGCGTGTGTGGCCCTTTCTTCTATTCCTCCCGGGAACAGAGCTCCATGTGGCCAGGCGTCTTTGGGAAAGAGAAGCTCTAGGGCTTGTAAGAGCTGTCCGCCCCCTCTCTTCCCTCCCCACCTGCTCTGAGCTCTGGGACCGCACAGTGCTCTTGGCATCACCTGGCCCTCGTCAACAGGAGGGCAGGAGCTGGAGCCCAGCTTTCTCTCTTCTAGAGGCCACTGGCTGGCCTCATTCCTCCACAGCTGTCCAGGTTCCAGTAACTGCTCCCGCCTCGCCCTTTGGGAGGGGGATGCTAAGAGCTCCCCACTGTTCCCAGTGCGGGTGCAGCCTTACCCCTAGTTGTCTTTAACTCCATCCACTCCGTTGAAAATCCCTTTTCTGTTGCCCCTTTTGTGTGAGTCTGTTTCCTGCTGGGACCCTGTCTCCCCCAGCCTGTCCCCAGCTGCCCTTCTCTTCGCTCTCTCCTCTGGCCTGGGCTCCTGCCCTCCTCTGAGCTGGACTGAGGAATGTCACTTTCAAGTTCTCAGTGGGGCCTGGAGCTCAAACTCGTGGGATGAGAGCCCCAGAGTCATTTCAACAAACACCAAATGCAACAACCACAACTTCAAATAAATAAGGTCTGGTAGGAGGGCAGCTGCTCATCCATGTGCTTTGGGGAAGGCCTTTGCTCCTGTCCCACCCATCTGCTCTGGTCGCCCCGTCAGCTTGCCAGTGTTCTGGTGTCCACAACTCTCTGGGGGTCTCCTGGGCCCACTCTGTGCCTCGGCCCCATCAAGCAGCTAAATAACTTCTTCACAGCAGGACTGGAAGCTGGGACCCTCTGCAGCTTCTCCTAAGGGCACATTGAAGATACTTTTTTCCTGCAGTTGGGAAGTTCTCCCCATATCTGACCACTTCCTCTGCTGCTTTGTGTTTATTTCTCCTAGTTCAGTCCTTTCACGGGCTTCCTCTTAGCCAGCCCCAGCCACCCCCAACCACATCCAAGATACAAGAACATACTGGCTGCTGTGCAAAGGCTATGGGGACAAGGGTGGAGGCAGGGGAACAATCCAGGATGCTATCAAAATAGACCAGGCAGGAGAGGATGGTGGCATGGGCCAGGTAGCCATGCGGATAGAGAGAACAAGCTGGATTCCAAGAAACCTCCCATTTCAGCAACCAGACCCCACGCAGGAACACTGAAGACAATTGTTTGGTTAGACTAAGGCTTTGCATTTGGGTTCTGAAAAGTTGCATCCTGTCCCTCGCGGCAGCCCATCCATTATTCTCTTGGGGTAGGTGGGCCAGCGAAAGCCAGGAGAGGCCTGCTGTGTGTCTTGCCATTTGGTGCATGTTTATGGATTTTCTTGAACCCGGTGCAGGCCGTGGGCTACATGGCCCTTTCCCCCTGTGCTGCTAGCTCCTTAGCGTACTGTAGGTCACTGTGTGAGACCTGTCTTCCCACCCCAGCTTTCCTCATAACAGTACCTGCTACTTGTTTGCCTTCTTCCCTGCAGGATCTTGAGAGTTTGGACAGTGCCTGGCAGAGTCGGTAATTACCGAACACCTACCTTTCTCAGGTGTACATGGCCTCATTCAAACTTCCTTTCATCCTGACAGGTTGTGGTGTTTTTAGTGCCATGTTTCCTGTGAGGACACAGAGGCACAGAGGCGGAAGGACCCATGCTCAGGGTCACAACGGTGGGTGGTGGCAGAGCTGGGGTTTGAACCCAGGTTTGCCTGACTCCCAGCCCTGCCTCTGTCGCTGCGCCCCTCCTCCCGCCCCTTTCCTCCTTCCCGTCCTTGCCTCGTCCCTTCCCTTCAAGCAAGGCTGAGCCAGATATGAGACTGGGGTTCCAAAGACCTTCCTCCTTCTTGGTCCAGAGATAAATATTTGTTTCTCCCAGTGTAAATACCCCTCTGTGTTTAATGAGGTGATTTCAGGCCATTTCCTGGCACTGCTCAGTGCCTGGAAGTCTCTTTCCATCTGGGAAAACCAGACCTCTCTGCAATTCTTCCCATTTTCAGATGAAACTGCAGCTCAGAGAGGGCAACGGACCCACCCAAAGTCACACAGCCAGAATCCAAATCCACGCAGCCTGGCTCCTGTCTCCAGGCTAGGCTGCCTTTGTTTCCTGCTTCCTGGACACGGCCCTGGCCCTCCAGCCCGCTGAGCCATGCACCGTGACTGGCAGGCGGGTGAGCACTGAGACTGCATTCCCTGCTCTTGGCATCTCCAGTCAGTATGGTACTCACAGCCCCCTGGGCATGGACCCCCTCCTGCCATCCCCACTTAAAGTGATACTTTAATAAATTATGCTTTTATGTTATTACACGTGGAGCTATAAAAGCAGAGAGTGTGCAGTGGTGCTGAGGTAAGGCGCCCGCGACTTTGCAATTTCCTGGTCTGGCCTGGCTCTGCTCCGTGCCGTGAATTTTTCATTAAAGTGCGCAGGTGACGCCACGGGGGCAGACACAGGCCAGGTATGCTCCCACGGTGGCGCGGCCCCTCCCCGACCTCGCTGGTTACACTGGTGATGGTAGAGGGTTCATAGCACGGTGATCAGACATCACCTCACTCTGGGGCTCGAGCTACGCTCTAGATTCAAACGGCAAGTGATAAGAAGCACACTGTCGCCATGCAGGGAGAAAGGGGGTCCCCTGGCCAAGCACCTGGCTGTGCCAGACCCTGGGTCCGGCATTTGACACACATTACCTCATTTCACCCTCAAAAAAGCTGTGAGCTCAGCATTATGAGCCCCATTGGACAGACGAGGAAAGTGGGGCTCTGCTACAAAGTGGCAGTGCCAGGCCCACACCGTCAGTCTGACCCAGGGCCGGTGTTCATACCGGCTGTGCTTTCCTTGCTTATTTCTCTCTCTCCTTCCTCTTCTCCCCCAAACCTGGGCGCCCTGGCTGTGCAGTCAGAGTTACGGAGGCAAAGGGCACATTGAGCAGAGGTTGAAAAACCCCACTTTGAATCTGTGGGGAGGAAGCCTTCCAGGTTCCACCGCTTTGCCCATGCTGTTTCTTCCTGGCATGCTTTTGCTGGGCTGAGGGACTCGGCCCTCCCGCTTCGTCACCCTCAGCTTGCCTCTCTGTGCCCTGCTCCTCTGTCGGGCACCCACTGCTCAGTGATTTGCTCACTGAAATGGGAGCCCCGAGTCCCAGCACTTTGGAGGTGTGTCAGTCTTCCCATCTGTGAAATGGGCTGAGGCATCAATGGAGCATGGTGGAAATGGGTCCAAAGTAACCCATTGAAGTTTATGTGGTTCTCACATGGTTCTAGAAGATTCCAGAATGAGAAAGGCAACAGGAAAGCAGGTGCCCTGGGCCTGTAACTGGATAATTTGCGTGGGTTCTTTTATAAGGTGGGCACAGGAATCTGTGTGAGGGTCAATGGGAACAGCGCTGCCTTCCCGTGCGCAGGCCTAGTCGAGGCCAGATTTCCCCAGCTCTTTTGGGAAATCATCCCAGGAGCTGAAGAAAAAACCAAACTTGAACTTAAACACTCGGGATCCTAATACCCCACAGTTCTGGTCGAGTGAATCTCCCCTCTCAGGCCGGCTGGCTTCCACGCCAGACCAGAGCACAAACAAGAGACGGCAGGGGTGGTTTGGGCCTCTCTCGAAGAATTAGTGAGATTAGCTGAGGGCCTCAGCCCAGCAGATGTCCCCTCTCCAGACTCGGTGACTCACTTGCCTCCCTGGTTGAGAAAGGGATCCAGCCGGGCCTGAGCCGTCCTGGCTGGTGAGGAACGAGATGCAGGGCAGAGGTCAGGGTAAACACCAGCGGTCAAGGCAGGAGGTCGGGATCAGGGTGGGGACAAGGAGGAGGACAGAACATTTCCGCTCAGCAGAAGGAAGAACTCTCCAAGGCCCAAGCTGCCCAAGGGCAGGCAGGAGGGGCTGCCTGGAGAGGTGGTGAGGGTCCAGTCCCAGAGGTGTGCAAGTGGGGTCCCGAGGACCCTCTGAAGGCAGGAAGGGTTGCAGTTAGCATTGGGAGGGTCCCAGGCAGGATGCCAGTGCAGGTCCCTCCAGCAAGAGGCTCTCCTGGAGAGAGGGGCCACCTTTCCTGTAAAGGATCGGGCAGAACATATTTCAGGCTTTGCAGGTCGTATAGTTCAGTTGCAATTACTCTTCTGCTGCTGTAGACAGCACATAAATGAATGAGTGTGGCTGTGTTCCAATAAAACTTTATTTTACAAAGACAGGCGATGGATCAGATTTGGCCCCTATAGAGCCTGTGGCTCTGGGGCCTGTGGGTGGGGGTTGGAGGGTCTCTCTGGGAAGCTTGTGAATTGGAGGCCACTGACCTGCTCTCATGCACTTGAACCTGCTGAAGATGCCCCTCCACCTGGATGGGTTCGTTCTTTCATTTCTTCTTCCTCCCTTTCTTTCCTTCCCTTGATTTACTCATCCATCTACTCGCCCCTTTGCTTCATTGTTTCAGCAAATCTCCAATCCATGTTCCAGCTCACTAACTTGTTTGCTCACTTACTCACTGAAGAATTCATCCAATCACTTATCCATTCACACGTTCATTTATTCCTCCAGTAGAAGCTCAGGGTTCTAAATTTTATGACATGGAAATACTAAATGAACTGAGATTATTTTATCTGGAGAGAATCTGGAAAAACACAGGGGCTTGCTGGCTGTCTTTTAGGCTTTGTAAGTTTACATGACTAAGGTGTGAATTAAGTCCTGCATTGTTTCTGGACTCCAAGCCTCCTCTATCCGAGGGTCTGTGCTAGGAATTCAGCAGTAGAGACATCGTCCTGTCCTGTGGTAGCCCGCATCCCAGCCTAGACGCCGACTGTCAATGGATGAGGTGTTCCCAGTGGGAGACTAGCTTGGCAGCGACCGAGAGGTGAGACAGAGTGAAGTGTGTTCCGACAGGAAAGGAGTTCAGTCTGACTGGGGCCTAGTGCATGCGCATGCTCCTCTCTGGGCCTCTGTTTCCTCATTTCCACTACGGTTCTGACCTCACAGGGCCGTCACAAAGATTACAGGGCACTTGGCTCAGAGCTTGGGCTCGGTACGTTATGATCAAGGGCTAATAAATACTAGAATAAGTATCATTAGGTGAAAACAAATGAACCAATGGATGAGGCTCATGCTAGTGGCCTGGCTGGATGGACGGTGGGAACAGGATGGAGTCAGGGACCTGTCAGGGCTGTTATGAGCTCAGCCAGACTATAACAGGAGGAAAATAGCAGTCAAAGCAGCTAGCATTTATTAGTCACTTATAAACTGTGCTATTTGGGGCAATTTCCTCACCTCTTTGAACTTCAGTGTCTTCTTCTGTAAAATGTGGATGATAGTAGGGTCTACATCTCAGGTTGCCACGTGGATCAGATGAGAATAATGCACTTCAATGACTTGTCCTCAGTAAGTATTACTAACATCTTGAGCATTACAACCAAGTATCCAGCTATGGTCCTGGCACATCTAGGTCTTCACAGCCACTGCTTTGATTCCCACCTGGCAGCTGGGGAGACCAAGGCTCGGGGAAGTGGAGGGCTGGGCCCCAGGCCATACAGCTGGCTAGGGCCCCGGCAGGATGAGGCACAAGTGGGGACAGAGAACCATCAGGACCTCCCCTCCTGTCTGTCTCAGGCCTCGTTCCTGGCAAGTTTCAAGTCCCTTCCGCCACTCCCAGGAAGTGTCTGTTCCCACGCCCTCTGGCCTGCCCCTCCTGCCCCACTGGGCTCCTGGTGTCCCGAGTCTGGAAAGTTCCTGGGCCTGGGAGTGATAAGAGGTGCCTTACCCAAGTCCCTGGGCAGTGCCTGCCCACGGCCCCTTTGATCGCAGACCAGATGGTTCTGCCAGCCCAGCTGTTGGAGAAGCAGCTGCAGTGATAGGGGAAGACCCAGGGAGGGGCCAGGCCTGGTATCAGCCACCTGGAGGGGGCACCTCCTGCTGTCACCATAGCAGTGAGCGCCCAGCCCTGCAAACAGGAAGCTACTCCTGCACTGATGGTGGGATAGGCAGGCGTGAGGGAGACCCAGCCTCTTTAATCTTCTAGAGGAAGTGGTCCTGGGGGCAGGGCCTGGCTTGGGCCACCAACCTCCTGTCTCCCCAATGAGTGTGGGGGTGGGGCACACAATTGCCTGAATTTTGACTAAGGATGGATGGTGGGAAGAACTTTGCCAGGCAGCCTAGGCTCACCAATCCCAGGAGCTGTGCAGGCCCTTTTCTTTGGAGGCCTCCAACATGACTACTCCCCAGCTCCAGTCCCCTGCTTCTTGGAAGGTGGCGGAATCAGTTTCAGACGCCTGGTAGACCTGGTGCTCAGGGCTTTACAACACCTCTTTGAGTCCCCTGCCCAGCTAAGGGGGCCTGGGAGCTAATGGTCTTGGGGTCTTTGCACTTCGCTGGGTAACCCTGAGCGAGTCGCCATTTGCATGTCAGCAAAGTGGGCTATAGAGTCTTTCTCATAGGGATGGTGTGTGAGGCCAATGAGACAATCTAGGGAATGTGTCTAGGTCAAGAGTAATGCCATTTAAGGTTTAGCTCCCCTCACTTCCAGAGCTCCAACCCTAGAGAAACCTAACACCCCCACATCCTACAGCCCTGCAGTGCTGGGGAGGAAGGGCTGGCAGGCTTGAGGGGGGCGGGCCCTGCCAGATGCCAGGCCCTGAGCTGGCTGCCACCCTGCTGTTGCTCACTGCATCCTTCCCTCAGCCCTGACATGCAGGAGCATGACTCAGTTTATACACAGGGAAACTGAGGCCGGGGCTTTACTCTCTGCTTTCTCATCGGGCTTCCTGACACACTCTGTGAGTCCTGGGAATTCAGGCTGCAGGCTCCCAAAAAACAACTTGGGGACTCAGAGAGAAACCATTCACTTGGTGGCCCTGTTGGTCCTGGTCGTGAGGGCAGGGGCAGGGGCACAGGAGGGTTGCTGGGACAATCTTAGACCTTGGGCCTTGCCCTGCTCCAGCTTTCTCTATTGCTAGGCGAGCTTGGGTGAGTGGGGCCAGACTGGGGGGCCACACCCCCATCTGCTGAGCTCTTCCTCTAGTCCACAACATGGAGCTTCTAGAATGTGCCAGATTCCTTGCTGGGTGATGGGGTCCAGAGAGGAATAAGATGGAATTCTGCTTTGAAGGAGAACAAAATCATGTGTGCATGCCTGTGTGTGTGTGTGCATGTGTGTGTGCATGCCTGTGTGTGTGCATGCCTGTGTGTGTGCATGCATGTGCGTGCATGTGTGTATGTGTGTGTACACATGCAGGCAGGATGTGTGGATGATGGGGAAGACAGTAGTTTTGATGACCACGATGGTGCTGGTGGTGCTGGAACAGGGAGACGGTGGTGTTCGTGAGGGTGGTTTGGAAATAGTGATGATGATCTTAGTGATGGTGCCAGTAACGACGGTGCTGGTGACAGGGTGAAGGCGTGTGCAAGGCAGTCCCAGCCCTTACTTTCTCCCTTCTGCTTCTGTCTGGATGCTCCCTTGCCCCAGAGGGCAGCGCCTGGCTTACACTTGACTGTGGCAGCTCCCTCAAGGCACCACCTTCTCCCTTCAGGGTCAGGGTCACCTCACAGGCCGCAGTGAGCCCAGGCTCTCAGGGATGGCGGACCAGAGAGGGTGGGTGACTTGCTCAGTATCACAAGCAAGGTAGCGACTGAACCAGGAGTTCTGGCCCCTGCCTCAGGCCTCTGCATGCCCTCCCTCCCCTTTCCCATGCTCCACAAGCATTTCCTGAGCCTGTGCTCTCTCTGTGCCAGGCCCTGTGCTGGCATCTGTAGTGGGTCCGGGGCATCACTGTGCTTCCTGACCTCAAAGATCTGCTTCCAGTTGGGGAGGCAGCCACCTAAAGAGCCAACGGTGACAGAGGAAAGAGGACAGGGAGAAGGTGGTGGGAGCCCCTGCCGGGAGGTGTCAGGAACACCTGACTGACGCCTTGAAGGCCTGGAGGAGTTGGCTAGTTGGGGAAGTGAAGGGAGGGCCTGGGGGGGCCAGAGGGCTGGAACTCTGAGGAAGCGCAGTGCTATCTGAGAACTGGGCTGGGGTGGGGCAGGGCTGGGCTCTGGTTGCAGAACAAGCATCTTCGAGACTGTCTTATCCTGAAGGGTGTTCCCTCTGGTGCCTACCCCCCCCCCCCCCCGGGAGTCACAGTATCACTCCTCCCCTCAAATAACTGGAATTGTTTGAGAGTGCCCAGCAAGAATTCAGCTCAGCAGGTTATACTGGTCAGGGGAAGGGGCCACAGATGAGTGTGGGACTGTTGGCGGGGAGGCACTCAGTGGAACTTCCTGGGAGAAGGTGAGAGGTCCTGACCTCAGGCCAGAGCCAAGGCCCCTGTGAGCACTGATCGGCAGCAGATTACAAGGGAGAGGAGCCAAATCAGCTTTGAAGCAGAGCTGTCGGGTTTCACTGACCACTCAACGAGGTGGCCTGGAAAAGCTCCTCTCCCTGCCTGGGGACGGGTATAGAGTGCGGGGCACAGGGCCAGAACGGAGTGTTGGTTAGTGGTGCTGTGTGCATGTGCATGTGTGCAAGGGTGTGTGTACAGGTACATGTAGATTTGGGGGTGCATTTGTGTGAGCAGGTGTGTGTGTGTGTTCCAATACATCCATATCTGTGCACGAACATATCTGTGTATCTATTTCATGTCTGTTCTTATTCATGTCCCTTTCATCCTCTTTTCCCTTCCTCTCCTCACCCTAATTCTCCAATCCTCAACTCCACCACTATGTTAACATTCATCCATCCATCCATCCATCCATCCATCCATCCATCCATTCAAAAACTATTTATTGTTAAGGGTCTGCTATGTGCCAGGCACTATTCTAGGCTTTGAGAATGAATGGGAGATAAATAAGACAGAAGAGATTCCTGATGTCACAGGAGTGCATGTTCTCCTGGGATGAGACAGACATTAGACAAATAAGCAAATTAACAACATGCCAGATGGTGACTAGTGTTAGAGGAAAAGTTAAACAGAGACTGCAAGACTGGGAGGTCTACTTTAAATATATATTTTAATTCATTGGTTGATTTTTAGAGAGAGAGGAAGGGAGAGAGAGGGAAACATTGATTTGCTGTTCCACTTATTTATGCACTCATTGGTTGATTCTTTTTTTTTTTTTTTCCAGATAGAGTGGGAGGGAGAGAGAGGAAGAGAGAGAGAAACATCGATGCGAAGGTGACACATCAAGTGGCTGCCACCCGCACGACCAACCAGGGCTGGGGACAAACTGCAACCGAAGTACATGCCCTCAGCGGGAACCGAACCCGGGTCTCTCTGGACCGCAGGCCGACGCTCTAACCGCTGAGCCAAACTGGCCAGGGCCATTGGTTGATTCTTGTATGTGCCCTGACCAGTGATCAAACCTGCAACCTTGGCATATCAGGACAATGCTCTAACCAACTGAGCTACCTGGCCAGCACTGGGAGGGCTATTTTATTTAATTTTATTTTTTAAATCCTCACCTGAGGATATTTTCCCATCCATCTTCAGACAGAATGGGAGGGGAGGAGAGAGAAAGAGAAAGAGAAACATCGATATGAGACACATCAGTTGGTTGCCTCCCACACGACCCTGACCAGGGCCGGGGACCAAACTGCACCCAAGGTATATGCCCTTGACCAGAATAAAACCTGTGACTCTTTGGTCCATGTGCTGACACTCCAACCGTTGGGCCAAACTGGCCAGGGCTGGGAGGGCTTTTTTATATGGCTGGTCAGGGAGGGCCTCACTGATAGGGTGTTTGAAGAGAGACCCAAGGGACATAGGCAGGGGGATGATATGACTATCTGGGGGAAGGATGTCCCAGGCTAAGGGCACAGCAAGTGCAAAGGCCCTGAGGTGGGAGTGTGCTTGGGCTGATCTAAGAAGAGTAGAGGCCAGTGTGGCTGGAGTAGAGTGAATGAGGGGAGAGTGGGAGGACAGGAGTCAGCAGAGCCATGGGGGCCACAGGACCACATGGCGGGGCTTTGGCTTTTTCTCTGAGCAGCAGGGGAGCCATTGCAGGACTTTGAACAGGACTTGGGAGTAAAAGGGAGGCAGGGAGACCAGTGAGGAGGCTGCTGCAAGCATCCATTGAGAGGTGACAGTGGCTTGATGAGGGGAGAGCGGGGGAGGTGGGGAGGCTCATTTCAGAGATGTGGAGTTTGGTGTAGTGACTGGGCCTCGGGATTTGATGACCCAAGCCTGGAGTTGGAGATACAAATGTGGGGGCCCTTGGCATTCAGAGAGCACTGAGAGCCGAGATGACCTGGGAGCCAGGTCGTGCATTGGCTCAGGTGTGTCATGTGTGCCCACACCTTGATGTGGCCAAAGAGCTGGTCAGAGGGCCCCAGTCACAGGCCTTGCCTCAGGGAGTGTGTGAGGGGAAAGCACGCAGGGTACGTGGGTGTTAGAGCTATGCCATCTCATCAGCAAAGTGGAGATAATAACAGTACCTCATCAATTGGTTGCCTCCTGCATGACCCCGACCGGGGCCAGAGATCAACCTGCAACCCAGGTACGTGCCCTTGACCAGGAATCGAACCCACAGTCTGCGGTTTGTGGGCCGACGCTCTAACTGCTGAACCAAACCGCACCTGTTACATTCTTATCAGCCCCAAGTGGTGGCGGGAGCCCTGTGCAACATTTGCTTTCTTCCTCTGCGTGGGGTTAGGAAAGTGGCGTTTCCTAGGTGCCTGGCTCTTCTGTAGTTGATAAATGAGAAATCTGAGGCTCAGAGAGCAATGAGAAATGGTGAAGCTGGCATGGCAGCCAACTCCACACCGTGCCCCTTGCCACCCCTGTCCCCGGCCTCAGACTGCCACTGAGCAGGGAGCGTCAGGCGCACAGAAGGGGTTGGGGTCTATGTGCCCAGGAGGCTCAGCCTAGGGGCATGAAGCCTGCAGCTGGGGTAGCCCATGCCCTTCCCCCTTCAGCAGGGCCCTGGGTGTTCACTGCGTCCGATTGCTCTGGAACAAACGTTGGCTTCGGGAAGGAGGTGTGGGGAGACAATCCTGAGACGCACAGGCCCTGGCACACGTCCTCCGAGCTGGCCTTCATTCGGCAGGGATGCTGGAGGTGGTCAAACCTGGACTCGCACCCCACAGTGAGTGTGGGCCCCCTTGTTCTGTGGTGTGTGTGCACCAGCTCTGCGACTATGCATGCGTGTGTGGGGGTTGTTGGGGTGGGAGGGGGCTCAGGCCTGTGTAGACCAAAGCCCAAGTCTGGCAGAGGGGGCTGGGCTGGAGGGAGCCATGCTGGGCTGGGATCTCCCAGGGTCCTTGAACCACATCGGAGCGGCTATGGGAAGGCTCCCTGGTGCGTGGAGAGCAGAGAGGGAGGCACAGGCTGGTGATTTATCGGCTTCTCCTCCTTTTGATCTCCTCGCTTCCCTGGAGAGACTCCCTCCTCCACCTGGGGCTGCAGCAGGAGGCCTGGCCAGGGGGCTGCCAGCTGGCCTGGGACACAGGAAGGTTCTTTCTCCTGCACGGCCTTGCCGGCTCCTGGTTCCCTGTCCATGTCACTGAGTGACCTGGCTCTGCTGTGCCCTAGGTGTGGTGAGGGCTTCCTGTCTGTGGGTCAGGGTCCAGGGCACACTCGCCTCTCTGTTTTCTGGGTCAACTCTCTGTTTCTCCGTCTCCCTCTTTCTGCCTCGGTTCACAGGCTTCTTCCTCCTTCCTCCCTGCCTGACATGCCTAGACCTAACTTCAGGGGTTTTAAGGATCCGAGGCCCCAGCCATTTCAACTTTTTCTCTGGTTCCAAGGGCTGAAGAAACCTAGCTTTCAGGCAGGGTCTGGGCATGGCTTGTAGGCTGGTCACCAGTGGGCAGGTGCAGAGGCAGGAAGAGGGCAGAGCCAGCCAGAGCTGGGTTCGAATCCTGGCTCTGCCATCTCCCAGCTGTGTAGCTGCAGGTGAGCCAGCCGCTGAGGCTGTCAAGGCCTCTTGGCAGGTCCTGGAAGAACACCCAAGCCATGACGCCTGGGCATGTCTGTGAGGAGGCCGGCTGCTCTGGGGCAGGGGAGGGGCAGCCCTCAGGATGTCCAGGTGGGGCCAGGGGACTGGGCACTCAGCCAGGGAGAGGCAGAGGTGGAGTCCTAAGCACTGTGAGTATGCCCCGGGCAGATCTGGGTCAGGGCAGGGACAGGCGTCTCCCTCAAGTCCCAAGTGACAAGCTCACCTTGTCTCTTAGTTGGGGGACTGAATAGGGGAGCTGAGCAGCTGCCTCAGCCAGGCCAGGTCAGGGTCGAGCAGAACCCAGAGTCCCCGGACTGAGACAGGGGCTGAGAAAGGAGGGGCCAGGATGCCTCAGCTGCTACCCTGGGACACTTTCAGGCCAGGGCCGGGGCAGGAGCAGTGGTGGCAGGGCTGGAGTGCGCAGGGCCCTCTGCCCGTCCACCTCTCCAGGGGCCACCTGGCCGGGCGCGCCACCTGACTGTGGTCCTGATGGCCATAGCTCCCCGACCCCACGCCCTCTGCTCCTTCACCTCCTGCTCAAGGCTTAATGTTCGCATGTTTAAATCCATCAGTTTTCCTCTTTCTGGCTTGGGGGTTTTGTAACTTGCCAAGGAAAGGCTTCCCTACCCAAGATCATGAAAATATTTCCTTTTATGCTTACAGGCCTCTTCCCCAGCTTTGGCTTCTCTTCATTCTGTCCCATCGACCTTTCTTGTCTGTTCCTGACCCAATACCCCACGGTTATTATATGTTTACTTGTTGTCCACCACTGCCCACTGGAATAGAAGCTCTGTGAGGACAGGGATTGTCTGTTCTGTCCCATATGGTGTCCCCAGCCCCAGGCAGGTGCCTGGTGCATGGGAGGGATGCACTACACCTGTGTTGAATGAGGCACCCGGGTGCGTGTGCAGAACTCCAAGACGGAGTGTTTGGGAAAGACACTGTTCACCATGTCTGTTCCCAATCCAACCTCTTGCTCCCTCCCCGAATGTTTCCCTCCTGTCCAGGAGCTTCTGCTCTGAGTGCACAGCCCCCTCCTGCCTGGAATCCCTTCTCCCACCTCTCCTCACAGCCCACACACTCCCCCAGTTCTTCCCTAATCGCTCTCCTTCCTGACTAGGATGGAGGAAAGAGTGCCGATGGGTTCCGTTAACAAAGGCTGCTGGGCGCTTGCAGTGCTCGGAGCTGGGGTGTAGGGATGAGGGGACTAGGAGGCCCATCTGTCCCGCTCCCCCCTCTCCATAACTACCATGCAACCCACCGACGACCATACCAAGGACAAGTGTGTGCTGTCCAGGAAGCTGGCTGGACACCTCATCTGAAGAGACAGCACATGTAATTGGTCCCCAAATCATTGCCATGAGCTCAATCATATGCAAGTAGCCATTAATTTCTATTCAGATTGCTGGAGAGGAGCGGCAGGGTTTCTATTAAGGGATAAGAAAGTTCCAGCCTCAAGCTGCTAATCAATAAAAATGAATGCATAATTATACACCCCAGAGCTCCATAAACCCACTCATCACGCTAATAAACTGCCTCAGTTCCTGAAGCAGCACCAGGGGTCACGGCCTTGCCTGTCGTTCTGCGCCCGAGCAAGCTGAGGCTGAGACCTGTAATACCAGAACATGTCTGTGGAGTGTGAGGAGCTGTGGGATGGAAGAGGCGTGGTGCGCTGGGAGGCCGGCCCCACAGGACTCGGGGACAGTTTGGTTGAGGTTTTGAGGGGCAGTGAGGACAAAAGGATGCCTCCCCAGTGTCTGGCCTATGCATCTGGGGATGGGTGGACAGCAGTGGGTGATCACAGACTGAAGCAGGAGAACAGGTCCAGCAATGGTGCAGAGAAGCAAAGACGAGACGAGCTGGGTGGCTTTGTGCAAATCCGGTCACCTCTCCAAGCTTCAGTTTCCTCATCTGTCCAATGAGATTCAGACTCTCTGCCTTGATGGCACCTTTGAGAGTGTGAACGTGCACTGAAAAGCTCACCGTCAAGCTAAGACGCATGCTTTTAAGAAATTCTGTCTGGCTTAAATTGAACTGGCATGGCCTGACCCTCGGGCACTGGGCACAGAAGTGGGCACTGATTTGCGTGGCTATGGCTGTGTGATTTCACTTTTGTAAGAAATGGCTATAAAATGTTCTTGGTGATGCAATCAGGTCCCAAAAGTACCTAGACCTTCCCTGTTGGTGACAGAGGCCCCACTGGACTGGTGAACCATTAGACACCTTTAGACTAGCACCACTGTGTTCCCTTCTAACCAGCCTAGGGAGGGATGCCCTCACAAAGGGTAGCCATGGACAGCCCAGGTTAATATCAATGTAAAGAACTTCCTTCCTTCCTTCCTTCCTTCCTTCCTTTCCTTTCCTTCCTTTCCTTCCTTCCTTCCTTCCTTCCTTTCCTTTCCTTCCTTTCCTTCCTTCCTTCCTTCCTTCCTTCCTTCCTTCCTTCCTTCCTTCCTTCCTTCCTTCCTTCCTTCCTTCCTTCCTCCGTCCATCCACCCATCCATTCATCCATTCACTCGCTCTAGTTGGGTAAGACCAGCAAAAAACAAGAGTATAGACAAATAAAACCAGAACAAATTGCCTAAGTTATGAAGAAAACCAACAAGGGGCTGAGATGTCAAATAACAGCGTCCCTCCTTTGGATGAGGTCAGGAAAGTCTGAGGAGATCACAGTCCGGCTGAGACCCGAGCGATAATCCGGAGGGTGCCATGGGAAGAGTGGAGGGGGGAATTCCGGGAAGAGGAAAGAGCACTGGCCAAGGCCCTGAGGTGGGAAGAGCTTGATATATTTGAGAAACGATGTGGCTGGAGTGAAGTGATGGAGGGCAGAGTGGTGAGATGAGGCTGGGGCGGGGGCCTGGGCCACACTGTAGGAGTGGGGAGACTGGAGGATGGCGCAGGGTGAGGTCAGCTGGACAGCTCGACCCCTCCTGCACCGCTGGGGAGGTTCCAGAGCCGGTCCCTTCCTTGGGTCCTGGGTAGAAAAGGCCAGGTCCACCTGGGGATTTGGGAACCTCTGCCTCGGCCCCCAGGCTGCCAGACAGGACCCTCCGGCTAGCCCAGGTGTGGGACCCTACGGGGTCTGGGCAAGGTGAGATGCTCCAGTGCCGGCTCCCATCTGCCCTTTCCAAATGCTATTCCAAACCAGCTCTGTGAAGCCAGAACCACGAAATCCCGTTAGGGCAGCTGGATGTAAGCACAAAGGTGGAAGGGCGTAGACCACGCAGAAACTGCTTGTGCGTGAGGAGGCGAGAGCTCCTGGGCTCCCAGGCAAAGGCAGTCAGGGAAATTAAGACAGAAATCCCACCTCAAACCCACAACCAAAATATTTCATAAGAACCCCCCCACCCCCGCCTTTTTGTCAAGCAAAGGATACACACGGCCTTTCTACTTGTAACCTGGCCAAGAATAATTTGTGGCAGGAAAGTTTGAGCATTTGTAAAAATAAAATAAAAATGTAAAAAAAGAGAGAGAGTGAGCACTTGAGTGTACATTCGTGTGAAACTAAACAGAGGGAAAGTTATTTAGGTGGTAAAATGTCTCCAGGTTTCCCTCCCACCCCCTGCGCCCTGACACTTGGCCCCCCTCCCCAAGTGTTGAAATCAAGATTGCTCGGGTATTTGTTTTGTTAATCTCCTGCCAGGGCCAAGGGGCTGCAGGCTGGGTTTCTTCTTGTTCACAGCAGGGCTCCGGCTGCCAAACAGTTCCCCCCTCACCTAGCCTGGGGCTGGGATCTGTGCACCTGTTCCCTGCTCCGTCTGGGACACGGTAGAGGTGGGGGAGTATGTTTGCCCTCCTGAGAGAGTATGGCTTTGCCCCACCTGAGTCCCCTAGCTCCCCGAGGACTCACCTCCTCATAACCTTCTGGAGGCTTGGAGCTCTGGCTTGTACCCCTGGGTGCTGCTGAGGCTTCAAGGAGTGCCAGACTCTAGATGGGGTCTGCTGCAGTGGTTATGAGAACCAGGTAGACAAGTTACCCAGATCTGGGTTTGATCCCTGGCTCAGCCATTTGCCAGCTGGATGAATGACTTTGCCTCTCTGTGCCTCAGTTTCTCATGTGCCAAATGGAGACAATGATAATAGCTACTTCATAGCATTGTTGGGGAGACTGAAGGCACTAGCAGAGGGAAGGGGTTAGGACACTGCCTGGCACACAGTAGCTACTCAATAAACATGAGTGCTGACTACTGATTGGCTTTAAGCAGCAGTAGAGGCTTTAAGGGGATGGCATGTTTGCGTCTCTGTGGCTCAGTTTCCCTCTCTGTAAAATGGGCAGAGTGTCTTCCTAACTCGTAGTGTTGTTTATGAGGGTTGAGTTAAATAAGCAAAATCCTGAGGCCAGTGTCAGACATGTGGAAAGTGCTCATTAAATATCAGCTGTAGTATTATTGTGTATTTGTTCTGCTCTGTCATAAAATTTCATTTTGATTCAACAAAGAAGGAAGGAGACAAGTGCTCATCAGGCAGGTTATTGGCCACACCCTGTACCTGGCACTCTTTCATGACTGATCTTCCTGCCTGCCCATAACATTGGTCCACGCACATGTTATTGGCCCCATTTGGCAGGTGAAGAAACTGAGGCTTGGGTGACTCAGCAGGTTAATGGCAGAGCTGGGAGTAGAGTCCAGGCTATTTTGATGACCAGTAAGGAGGTTTTAAGGTTGAGCCCTGAGTGGGCTGGGCCAGACCAGGAGAGGGGATAGACCAGGAAGGCGACAATAGCGATGACCACATTTTTGAGCGCTCATGTGGCAGGGGCTGTGTGTGGCTCTTCTACAGCCCTATGAGGCTTCATCATCCCTACTGGACAGATAAGGAAATGGAGGCACAGGACGGGGAAGTAGTGCCCACTGACGCTGAGCCTCTGGACGGCGTCTGCCTGTGGCTGCTCTGTGCCACCAGCAGAGATGCCAGGCCTTGGTGACACTTGCAACTGCCCCACAGCCGTTCCCCTTCCTTTCTATTGATTTTGCCTCCGCCCTTTCCCCAGAGAGGTCAGATCATAAGAGCAGAAAGGCAAAACTCAAAGCCCAACTCACTTGTCATACAAATTGGGAAACTGAGTCCAAGAAGGGAGAAGGGACTTACCTAAGGGCACACAGAGAAAACCAGATTGGATGGCCAGTGGAGGCCCAGATGGCTGTGTGGGGCAGAGGTCGGGGAGAGGAGGGGGAGGAGAGGGAGCCTGGCCCAGGGCCAGGCCTGGGTGCTGCTTTGAAAGAGTTCCTTGCAGGGGTGGGTGGGGAGGTGAGGGAACCATCTGGAAGGGGGAGGAATACGCCTGCACTTCACAACTGGCTTCCTCACCCCTCCCTAAAACTCAGCCTTCCCTGCCTCTGGCCTCCATCCATGCCTCCCCACGCCAACCCCCATCCTTCCCTTTGGTGAGACTTCAGGACGGAGCTGGGACCTGGTTCCAACACTCTGGGAACTGGGGTAAGCCCCTTCCTCTCTGGTGTTGGTAAAATAATGGGCAGTGGCATCCACCTTCCCTGGCAGGTGCAATGACAAATGAGGTAATGTAGGTGAAAGGCCGAAAACTAGGCAGAAATGGGAGTTGTTGTTATTTTTATTATTACTACATCAGATAACTGGTTGGACTGCATTTTTCTCCAGTTGCCCCCGGGGCCCTGTAGAAACTGCTTCAGATGGTGCTGGAAATTGTTGAGGATACAAATCAGGAAATCTAGGTTCTACCCCAGCTCCCACCTGACTTATGAGGTGCTCTGGACAAGGCCCTGTCCCGTCCCTCTCTTGGTTGCCATCCCCCATCTGGGCAGTGAAGAGTGGCTGAGATGTTCTGTCTTGGTCTCTGGAGCTTTGAAAGTGGCAACTCTGGCTTTGTGGGGTGTGAGAGGGTGCCTTAGAACAACAGGGAAGGGAACAGCAGGGCGGGATGGGTTCCTGGCGCAGTCCCCTCTCCCCCTACCCTGGGCACCTGAGCCCATGGGCTTCCTGGTCTGACAGTGGACACACGTGAGTCCCTCCCTCCCCTTCACAACATTTTGGGGAAGGAGAGTTGGCTCATCCCGAGGCCCCACCATGGTGATAAGGCTCAGCGAGGGGTACCCCAGTCAGCAGGGATAGAAGCTGAACTGGTCCAAGAGGCTGCCAGGCAGAGGAAGCCAGGAGACGGAGAGAAGCATCTTTCCAGGCCATGGATCCCGAGCTGAAGGTGGAGGCCTGCTGGGGCTGGGGAGATGGAGTGAGCACATCGCCACCTAGGCCCCAAGGAGGGCAACGCAGCCCCAGCCAGGCTCCAGGGCAGCTCCTGCCCACTCCCTCCAAGCCAGGAGCACCCACTGTGCGCCATGTCTGTGCGGGGGCCTGGGGACAGAGTACAATGCCAACGTGGCCCACCATCCCTGCCTTCAAGGCGTTCACATCATGGACAAGGCTGACCCTGGAATGGGACTGCTGTGCTTTCCTGTTCCTGCTTTCTCACCAGCTGACTGTGTGACCTCAGGCAACTTAGCCTCTCTGAGCCCATTTTCTCTTCAGAGAAGGGGGACGATTTCCTCCCTTGCAGAGTCGCCGAGAGCCTGAAGCGGGATGTTGCCTGTGAGGTACCCAGCCCCAGGGTACACGGTGAGGGTTCAGGACCCGTTGTTCCCTTCCTCTTTCCTCTACAACTAAAGTCACAGGATGCGAGGAGAGCACTGGGAAGGACACGCCTTGTTACTGGGGAGCGTCAGGGAAGGCTTCACAGTGAAGAGAGGGTATCGGAGTAGGGTTTTGGGGTTTGAGCCAAGAGTTTCTCGGCACTCCAGGGCTCTGTGAAGGCAGGAACCAAATCTGCCTTGGATTACCCGTTTTCCCAGTGCCTGGTGCACAACAGGAGCTCAGTAAATGCCTGCTGGGTAGGTGATGGCATTCCAGGAGGCAGGACAGCGCGGGCAGAGGCGTGGAGGCATGCCCAGGTCTGCCATCACTGGAGACGAACCACTTTGTCTACGAAAGGCCATTGTACGCGTGAGTGCACCTGTCTGTGTCCCTGGGACGGCGCCCGAAGGGCAGGCTCCTGTGGCCTTTGCCCTACTGTCCTGATGGTCCAGCCATGGCCTGGCCCAGAGGACCGGGCCCTGCATTCAGTGCTCAGATGAATTAAAGTCTGCCCCTTTGGATGGCTGTCAAAATCCTTGTTTGGGTAAGGCGGGGGGGTGTGGGGTGTGTGTGTGTGTGTGTGTGTGTGTGTGTGATGGGAGCTGCCTTCCCATCATCCTCCCCCCTCTTCCCAGGGACCAAAGAAAAGTCCAAACACTATATTCTGCCTCCTTCGAGGATGCTGTGGACTCTGAGGAGAATAAAGCAGGGCAGCGGCACGTTGGGGGGGGGGGGTAGAGCGAGGGCTTGCTGTTTCCGGTGATGTGGTCAGTGAGGGGGCCCCGAGGGAAGGTGGCACTAGAGGAGTGTCAACTCCCCAGTTTAGGCTCTGGGAGCAGAGCCTGCCTGACCCTCAAGCTGATGGGGCCTCCCCCTCTGTCCCACACCTCTGCGTGGCCCCTATTCTCGGCTCCAGCTGCCTGGCCCAGCCACTTTTTACCCATGTGACTGTGGACAATCTAATTAGCTTTCCTTTCTCTCGGTTTCCTCATCTGTCAAATGGGATAAAACAGTACCTGCGCCCAGGGTGGCTGTGGCTGTTCCATCTGTAATCGTTTGCACAGGGCTAGGATAGCATCTAGGTTCCAGAAATGTATTTGTTATCAGCATTATTGCATTTGCCCCATATTTATTTCTCCATCCAGCTGGATGCACTGGTCTTTGGGTCTTGTCCAATCTTCTGGAAACGGACCGGGGAGGAAATCCCAGGGGAGCTTGGGCAAGACTCGGGAGTGAGGCCAGGGCCTGGCAGTCTTTCCAACTGCGGGACGAGAATGGTGACTGACCACGCCCTCAGTTCTGTGCGGGATGGCGCTCTCGCGCGCATGGCCGTCTCTCACGCGCATCCCGTCTCACACGCATCCGATCTCACGTGCATCCCGTCCCAGGTGCATCCGTCTCACGTGCATCACGTCTCAGGTGCATCCGTCTCACGTGCATCACGTCTCTCACGTGCATTGCCGCCTCTCACGTGCATCCCGTCTCTCACGTGCATCCCGTTTCAGGTGCATCCCGTCTCACGTGCATCCCGTCTCTCACGTGCATCCCGTCTCTCACGTGCATCCCGTTTCAGGTGCATCCCGTCTCACGTGCATCCCGTCTCTCACGTGCATCCCGTTTCAGGTGCATCCCGTCTCACGTGCATCCCGTCTCTCACGTGCATCCCGTCTCAGGTGCATCCGTCTCACGTGCATCACGTCTCTCACGTGCATAGCCGCCTCTCACGTGCATCCCATCTCAGGTGCATCCCGTCTCACGTGCATCACGTCTCTCACGTGCATTGCCGCCTCTCACGTGCATCCCGTCTCTCACGTGCATCCCGTCTCAGGTGCATCCCGTCTCTCACGTGCATCCCGTCTCAGGTGCATCCCGTCTCACGTGCATCCCGTCTCTCACGTGCATCCCGTCTCAGGTGCATCCGTCTCACGTGCATCACGTCTCTCACGTGCATAGCCGCCTCTCACGTGCATCCCATCTCAGGTGCATCCGTCTCAGGTGCATCATGTCTCTCATGTGCATTGCCGCCTCTCACGTGCATCCCGTCTCTCACGCGCATCCCATCTCACGTGCATCGCCATTTCTCACGAGCATCCCGATGTCTCACGTGCATCTCATCTCTCACACGCATCCCGTCTCACATGCATCACCGTCCCTCACGTGCATCGCTATCCCTTCCACAGTGGCCCCACCCTGCCCATGCAGAAGCCCCTGACTCAGGAACCGCCAACCTGGGTCTGCCTCCCGAGGTCAGTCTGACTCGATGCTGAACTATCTCAGTGGAGAAATACGTCTCAGCCACATCAGGTTAACACTGGCTGAGAGCTTCATCCACCAAGGAGGCCAGAGTTTTAGCGAATGGATTGGGGTTGGAACTGATCTGGGAGACCATGTGTGGGCAGCCGAGGCCTTTCCCAAGAGAAGGGAGGCACATTGTACAGTTCATGTGCTGAAATGCAAATATACTTTAAGGTCAAAAGATGTGTGTGTGCGTGTGTGTGTGTGAGAGTGAGAGAGAGGGAGAGGGAGGAGGGATAGAGGGTAATCCCACGTGGAGGACCTGGAGGACCGCCGGACCCCGGTGCGCAATCAGCAGCGTGTGGAGTTGGCCGAGCCTCCGCGGGTCTGCAGGCAGCCTCAGTTCCGCAAGGGCGTCGTGAGCCTCTCACTGAGCGTAAGTGGTTCTGCAGTGTAAAGACTGACTTTTCCTACTGCCCAGCCTCCACACAAGGCAACTACTTCACCTGGTTGCTGGAGAAAGAACAAACCACTTGGAAGGGAAACCCCCTGGCCCAGACAATGAGCTGCCTCCCACGTAGATCAGCAACCTGTGATTCTCTGTGTACAGTGCCAACCCGGGCACCGAATGCCTCCAGGTGTGAGCTGCAGAAGAGAGATCAGCAGGCTGGGTCACAAAAGCAGAAACTGACCCTGGCTTGGACCTCCTGTGACCTTGACCAAGTCCCTACTTTTTCTGGGCCTGTGGTCCCCCTCTGGGAATGGCGTGGTGGCAAGAGTGGGTGATTTCCCTTCTAGCTCTGACATTGAATACAGCCAGTCATTCAATCAGACATTTATTGAGCTTCTGTTATGTGCCAGGCACTGCTCTGGGTGTTGAGGTTACACCTGAGAAGGAAAAAGACAAGGTCTGCTCTCAAGGAACTTGTATTCTTGATGGAGAGACAGTGAACACGCCAACAATAGAGAAGGTGCTTTTAGATGGTGACGTGACAGTACCCCAGGCTCATGTGGGAGAGCAAGGGGGCTGCGCTGGATGCGATGGTCAGAGAAGGACTCCCTGAGGAGGTGATATTTGAGCTGAGACCTGAAGGATCTGCTGAGTCACATGACGATCTGGGAGAAGAGCATGTAAGGCAGAAGAGATGGCAAGTGCAAAGGCCCTGAGGTGAGACGGGTTGGCATGACTGAGGAGCAGAAGAAGGCTAGAGTGGCTGGGTGGTGAGCAAGGGGGCATTGTATGAGATGAGGCAGGGGAGGTGAGCCGGGCTGGTGGTTCTCAGCCAGGAGGGTACCAACCTCCACAGCAAATGTTTTGTGGTTGTCACAAGGGTTAGGGGACATTTAGTGCTGGGAGGGGTAATAAATGTCCCCTAACACACAGGAGTTCCACACAGTGCTGATATTTCCCCTGTCAACCCACATCAGGTATTGCTTCATACCCATCAGGGTAGCTATTATCAATAAAACAGAAACTAAGTGTTGGTGAGGATGTGGAGAAATTGGAACCCTTGTGCACTGTTGGTGGGGAGGTCAGATACTGCCACTATAGAATATGGTATGGCAATTTTTCAAAAAATTAAAAATAGAATTATCATATCATCCAGCAATTCCATTTCTGGTTATATATCCAAAAGAATTGAAAGAAGAGTCTTAAAGAGATATTTGTACACCATGTTCATCATTATTCATAATAGCCAAAAGGTGGAAGCAACCCAAATGTCCATCAATGGATGAATGAATTAACAAAATGTGGTATGTCCATACAATGGAATATTATTGAGCTTTAAAAAGGCAGGAAATTCTGACTCAGGTTACAACATGGATGAACTTTGGGGACATTATGCTAAGTGAAATAAGCCAGTCACAAAAAGACAAATACGGTAGGATTCCACTTATATGAGGTACATAGAGTAGTCAAATTCATAGAGACAGAGTGGAAAGGTGGTTGTCAGATACCGGGTGGAGGGGAAATGAGGATTTTTTGTTTCATTGGTTCAGAGGTTCAGTTGTGGACGATGAAAAAGTTCTGGAGATTAGGTGCACGACAATCTGAATGTACTTTACGCAGCTGAGACCACAACTTAAAAATGGTTAACATGGTCCATTTTATGTTATGTGTATTTGCCACAATTAAAAAAAAAAAAAAAGAACCATGAGATGATCTTTTCTCCTTGGTCAATAGTTTGGATATTTTTCTAAGCATAATGAAAAGCCATTGGAAATGATCAGGTGACGTACTGATCTAACTGTATATACATATAGTTTGGTTGTTTTGTCGAATCACTGTGGCTGCTATGTGGAGAAAGGATGCTGGGGCAGCAGGAATGGACCCAGGTGGACTGGCGAGGAGGGTGTGGTTGTTCAGGAGCTGGAGGGCAGCTTGGACCAGGCCGGCAGCTGTGGTGAGAAGTGGGCGGGTCCAGGAGGGATAGTGGAGGAGCGCCAACAAGACCAGTGTTGGACGGGAAGGCAAAGGAAGTTCACACGGGACCTTTGGCTCCCCGAGTCCACTGGGGATGTAAAGTCTGACCACATCATCTCAGGTTGGGCCAGTCAACTCAAGCCTTGAAAGAACTTCAAGACATCACCTTCTCCATCCTCCTGCCTCCACCCAGACAGGACTCACCTCTCTCCCCAAACCCTATCTCCGAGAGAGTGTACTCTGGGGATCCTCCCCCTACACACACACAGATGTCTATGTGGGGGATCAGTATACTGCATCCTGTTAGAGGCTTTATCAGTTCCAAAGCCTGGCCCCAGCCCCAGTCCATTTGACCGTCTCAGCATCCTGGGGGGTTGGCTGGAAAGGTTCTTCTCCATCCTACTGTTGAGCAAAGTGAGTCTCAGAGAAGCATCACACTGCTCATGAAGAAGCGTGTAGCTCCCTTGATGGTGTGTCCATTCTTGGCTTTAAAGATGAGAGGCGTGGAAGCAGGGAGTTACGAGGAGTGCCCGGCTGAGGGAAGCCCGGCTGGAGGTCCTTGGAGATGTGGGGGTGGGGCAGGGTTGTTGCTGTAAAGTGCAGGGGACCGGGCAGCCTCGAAGTGTCAGGAGAGCATTTCCCTGTTTATCTCCAAGCACAGGGCGGGGCTTTCTGAGGGCCCCCATCTGCAGCCTCCTCTTGAGAGGGGCCTGGAGACCACCCAGAGCCGTAGCCCTGGGACATTGCTTTCTGCCAACATCCCAGAAGCCACGAGCTTTCTCTCCCACAAACTGCCACCCTCAGGTGGCCTGGGCAGAGAAGGCTGAGTGCCCACAGGATTGGCCCACTCGCGCATTTGGAGCCAGCAGATGCGGGAATCGGCGGTGCTTCTAGAAGCTCGCCTCTCAGCTCCGCCCTTTCAGCCAAGTCCAGGAATGTGTCTGGCTGCAGACAATTGGCGTCACAGCTGCAAAGCGAAGACTTCCAGGGCTGGGAGTAACTGAGAGGTCCTCTCATCCATCCTCTAGCCTTGGGGGTGGGGGGCGTCCTCCCTCCTCCAAAGCCCAGCCCAGCCAAGGGGAATGATAGCTTCCCCGCAAAGCACTCCTCTCCTCTCCCTCAGGCCTTCATTCCTGTGGGAGCAGCTTCCAGCCAAAGACCTCTTCCTGAGAACTATAGACATCTTTAATTCTGCCTGCCTAGCACATGCTCCCCTTTCTGATAGCAGCACCCTTGGGAACCGCCCTGACCCCACTTTCAGGTCATCGGTTTGGGTAGGGCTTGCTGCAGACCTGGCCAATGAGAGCGCTGTGCTCCCCTCGTCTCAGGGGTGGTTTGGGGATGGGCATGAGACTGAAACAAGGCCAATCAGATTAAATTCCAGGTGCTTTGTTTCCTGACAACTGCAGTTGAGTACCTGGATCCAGCCATGTCTGAAGCTAGAGGACATCTTAGGTGTGTAAGCTAATGCATTCCCCTTCCTGCAGAGTAAGCCAGTTTGAGTTGGGTTTCTGTCATTAGAAGTGAAGTGTACCAAGCCCACCCTAGGGCCTTCTTCCTGCTGCAAAGCCTTTTCCTTTGGCCGTGCCCACAGTGGGCTGAAGGGTCTCTGCTGTGACTTTAGCAGGAGATTCCTGCCAACACCCCAGAAGCCATCTCCCTGAGTCTGCTGGTCAACCACTGTTCACTATCTGTGCCTCCACTTGGACTCGCCCTCTTCCTCTCACTGTGTTCTCCTTGGTTTAATGTTATTCAGAATTCTTTCTGCTACAAGCCGAGAGAAGCCCACATCATGTCAGTTTGAGCAAAAAAGGGAACTCGATGATTGCCCAGGAAGTGGCCTGAGAAAGGCCTTGGGGCTAGAGCTAGGGCTCAGGGCCACCAGAGTTCTCTCTCCATCACTCACTTCTGCTTGTCTCTGCTCCCCTTTGGGGTCGGCCTCATTCTCTGCTTTCTATGGGGTAAGGAACTTGGCCACCTTCAGCCCAGTTTGGCGACCCCGGTGCAGAACTGGACTGTCTTCTCCTGGGATCCATGTCCGTCCCAAGGAAGGACTTTGGCCTTATTTGGGTCAATCGCTGCTGCCAGGGGAGTGGGTAAGTTATTGATCAAGTCTAGGTTGTGTGGGTAGGGCATTGAGGTTTAGTGATTGACAGTCATGTGGGGAAGAAGGGAAGTTTTCCAAAGGAGATGAGGTGGCTAACCTTGGACAGAGGATGGGATATGAAGGATGCTGGATAGAAAAGACCAAGAGATATCCACCTTAGCCACCACTACCAGCACCACCATTGCCACCTGCTAACGTTTACTGAATCCCTAGTCTGGGCCAAATTCTTTGAGGAATTCATTCATTCATTCATTCATTCATTCATTCATCAATTCATCATGCACTGGCTCTGCACCAGGCCCTGAGCTACAGACCCAATAATGAGACAAATGCCTTTTCTTTCACTCACAGAAGGGGACTCAAGTCCAAGGTCGGGCTAGAGGGGAAGAACATTAAACAAACCATTACATTTCCCTTACATAAGAGCATTGATAGGGGGAGTATAAGGCACTCAGAGCGAGGCCAGCTAATGTAGTTTTGGCAGGGTGGTCAGGGAGGGCTTCCAGGAAGAAGTGGCTGCTGAGTGGAGACCTAAAGAAAGAGTAGGAGATAGCCAGGTGAAGAATGAGAAGAGAGGTAGTGCTGGAAGAGTAGTGTTGCCCCTGTGGAGATCATGTGCTGTGGGAAAACAGGACACAAACCCATTCATTCGTCTGATCTTTCCTTCACTCAGCTGGTGCCAACTGAGTGCCAGGGAGGACAGTGAGGGGCTCCAGCTGCAGGTTCAGCCTGTGCTGAGTCTTGATGTGATGAGTTTACTAGCTGGCAGGGAAACCACAGGTCCCCTGTTCTCAGAGCTGGTCCCTCTAACCAGTATGGCTCCATAATTGCCAGTGTGTGTCCCAAACGGCGTCCTCTTGATGGTCTCTCACTCCTGGAGAAGCCTAACAGCAGTGTTCCTTGGCCAGAGTCGGTCTTGTCCTCTTTGCTGTGCTCAGGAGAGACATAAGAGGAAATGAGTCATGAATGTCGGTGAAAGGATGATAAGGAGACCAATGTGGACAGGGAGGGTAAGGAGATGGGCTTTGGTCTGGATTCGAAGTCAGGAGATGGGTTCAGGTCCTCCTTTAGCCACAAACTCATCTGTGGCCTTGAACAAGCCCCGGCCCTTCCCGGACTCGATGGATTTCTCCATTTAGATGGGAGGAGCACGTAGACCTTGGTAAGGCACCAGTCCAGTTCTGACATGTTGGGGTTCCTGGACTGGTAGCCCTTTCTTTGTGGACTGGGTGGGGATGGTGGAGGTGAGGTTGCTTTGGGGCTCCTGGCTCTCGGCCGCGCCGCCTGCAGCCTTCAAGTCCTGAGTCATCTTCCAGGCAGCGAGTGACCTCTCCATACCCCTGTCTCCCCCCAGCCCTGTGACCTTGGGCGGCGCAGGGCCAGGCCGTCCCAGGCGGGCAGCACGGTGGAAATCACAATATTGACCCAGCACGCAGGAAGTGGGGAGGACAGGCCTCCAGGGTTCCGGGCCTGAGGTAGACAGCTTGCTGAGTGATGAGCTTGGAGCCAAGCTCTCTCTCCCTCCTGGGTCACCCCCGCTGCCCGTCCGCCAGGGCTGTTCCTCCCAGCTCCGGGGCTCCCTCCCTGGACCTGCCTCCTACACATTCCCCTGGCCCAGGCCTGGGAGGGGAGCTGCTGGGGAGCGCTGCGGCCTCGGGCCCTCGTGGGCCCTGCCTCGCTCCAGAGGAGGTACAGGCTCCCCTGGGCTTCCTGGCTTTAGCAGGGCCAAATTGGGAATGCACCCTCACAGGTCACTGGCCTTCCTTCTAACAGATGGGGAAACTGAGGCTCAGAACGTAACTTGGCCAGTCGTACCGGAGGCAGGATTCAAACTCAGATCTGTCTGACTCCAGTTCTGCCCACTTCCTATGAGTCAGTTAGTTATCTTTGGTAATGACAGTAGTGTGAATAATAAACCACTAATTTTGAGAAGTACTAATCTCAGTCCTCACAACAATTCTGTGAGGGGGTGAGTTATTAACCTGACTTTACAGATAGGGAAGTAAGGCTCAGAAGAGATGGAGTAACTTTCCCAAGGACACAGCTAGTAAGCAGCAGGGCAGGGGTTTGAACTGAGGTTTGCCTGATCCCAAAGCTCATGCTTGGTCCTTTCCGACAAGCTACAGGGTAGGAGGGACCCATCCTTGAAGGTCTGCTCGAATGCCTCACCCTCAAGCCTTAGGACCGCATTCTGCATTCATGTTCCTGTGGGTACTTGCATTTCAAAAGGGTTCCTTGGAGCAGCCTAGCCCAAGGCCTTGCCCACCAATGATGGAGTTCTTGGTGGGTGTTGCTTGGGGAGCTGGGCCATAGGACTTGCAGGCAACCACCCAGCCCGCTGATGGGTCAAGGTGGACCAGGAGGTCCTGTTGAGTGACCAGCAACCTCTGGGGAGGCAGTGGGTTGGGGGAGCAGAAATACTCCTGGGCTTGGAGGTGGGGACCTGGGACTCCTCCCTGCTTCTCAGAGTATTGGTCTCTTCATCTAGAGAAGGGCTCGGGGGCTATTTGAAGGTCTACTCCCCAATACCAGAAAGTGAAGAGGAGGTTTCTGTTTCTCCCAGTACCCTTCCCACGAGCTGGGTGTGGGTGGGGACAGGGCTTACATGTGCTTTCATTGGGCTCTACTTGGCTATTATATCCTGGCCTTGCTCTATATAGAGTCACCAATCAAAGCCTGCCAATGTGCTTTTTCTAGGCTGCCACTGAGGATGTTATCTGAGTCATCAGATGGCTCTGCTATGAGAAACCACAAGAGAAGTGCACTCAGAACTTAGTGTAGGCAATTTGCATGAAGTCTGAGAAAAATGGTATAATATTATATCATGGACATTGGGGTGTGTGTGTGTGTGTGTGTGTGTGTGTGTGTGCGCGCGCGCGCGCACACCTGCATGTCTGAGTGTGTACTTCTTTGTTTTGCTCCCATGAAACTCAGGGCTAAAACTGACACACGGCAGTGCAGGACTTTCTGATCCAGCTTACCTCTCCTGCCCCCCTCCACCAGCTCCAATTATAATCACTGCCATTTATTGAGCACCTACTGTGTAGCAGGTATAACCCTGTGCCAATTTTTTCATTTTTTGTACCAGGGTAGAACCTGACTTTCAGAACACGGACAATGTGCATCATAGATTGCATCGGTTAGTGATGTCTGCCCTAGACACAGGAAGGGAGTACTGGTTCAGATATCTCATATTTGCCTTCCCTCATTTATTCAATGTATAAATTTGTATGTATTTGCATATTTTAACCATATGTAATTTTTAAATCTACCTTTAAACCTTTGTGGAATAAGATTTTGTGTAAATAAATATGATAATTCATTACAAATACTTACTAGGTGCGTTTACATAGGTTATATGACTATTTCCTCACCATATCCCTGTAGGAGAAAGGGAGTGGGTCATTACAGAGGCAGAAACTCAGGTTCAGGGTCAGGACCTCTGTGAGCCCATAGAGCACCTTTGTGTGTATTAGAAAAAGGTGTCCCTCCAGGTGACCATGGCTTGATAAGCAGAGCACACATTGGCTTCACCTCATCACCCCAGGTGCCCTTGTCCAGTGCACAAGCTGAACCACCATACACAGCAGCCCTGTTCAGTGTCTTGCCAAATCCCGTGGTTATATACCCCACTTCAAATCCAGCGCTCATTTTACTGCACACAGCTCACAGACCACATTCTGGGTCTTGGACAGCCGTTCAAGGCTCCAGGACAGATGGCATTCGGTCTGAGACTAGGTGAGGGGGTTGGAGGAAGAGCCGTGTTAACAACTCAGCCTGTGTTTGTGCCTCAAACAAGCAAGATCGCTTCTGGTGCCTGCCACCGCCTGCCAGGTTCCGGTGAGGATCTGGGGCTATGAATAGTCCCAGTGAGGCCCTCTCGGAGGACCTGCTGGACAACCCAAGGCCCCGTCCTTGGCCTCCTCCCCGAGAGCTCATGCTGGAAACCCCAGGGTGAGGCCTCCTCCTCGGCGCCTCCGTCCTGCACGTTTCTTCCCGCCTGCTTTCCGCCCAGGATTACCGCTGGGGCTGGGCTCCCACACAGGATGCTTGGAAAACATCTCTCTGAAAGCAGAGAAAGTGTGAGCCTTCGAGAAGGAGGGTGTGGAAGGAGAGAGGTCCTCGGAGGAGGGGAAATTTACAGCATTCATTTGGCCAGTTCTGAGGACATCGTGCAGCCAATGTGGAATGCCTTCGAGGCGAGCACTTTGAGTGTTTTACTGCTTCAAATCGGATGTCGACAGCTGGTGCCCTTGAGATTGCCTCCACCACCCTCTCCTTTGACAGACGAGGAAACTGAGGCCCGTGACAGACAGTGACTGGCCTAAGCCCGTACACTTGAGCAAAACCACCCCCGCCCTGCCTGTGAAGGCCCTGAGCGCATGCTAAGAGCCCTGGGCATCAGGTCAGGGACTGAGCTCGGGGACAGTGTGGCTGCTCAGCGTGGCTCTATTAACAACAGCCTACTGTGTGCCAGGCTTTCCCTCGACCCTTTGCAACCTTCCCCTGAAGACAGAGTTACTGTCCACATGTTACAGATGGGAAAACCGAGGGTAAGAGGGCCCGAACCACTTGCTAAAGGTCATTGCACCATGGTGGGGGCGAAAGTGGTATGTCGTAGTGGTTAGGAGTATGCCCTCTGGAGTCCAACAGGCCTGGGTTCTGTTACCACCACCCACTGGCTGTGTGACCTTAGCCAAGTTACTTTGAATCTCTGAGCCTCAGTTTCCTCATCTGTAAAGTGGCAGTAATAACCATAAGTCTGTTCTGAAGATTCGACAGGATAACGCAGGGGAGGTGCCTATCCCAGTCTTGGGAAACAGTCATGTTCAGTGATTAGTGCCAATGTCAATATGATTGTCACTGTCGACATTATTATTCAGCTAGAGCAGACATTTGTGTGGTTGGCTACCAGAGTCCAACCTCTGGATTTCTTGGGGTAAATGGTCCCTGCCCTTTGTGTCATCTTGAGGTAATGGTGGCAGTGAGGGCTAGTTCTAGGTGCTCCCTTCCCTCCACCAGAATGGGGGGAGCCACTGCCATCCTCTGCCACCCTAGCATAGCCCACAACCCTGAAGTGACCAGCTGACTGTGCTCTGCTGAGTCTTTTAATCTTGAGTGGTGATTCAACACCACTCAACATCACTTGGGGATTTTTTTTTTTTTAATCCTCACCCAAGGACACTTTTCCATTTACCTTCAGATAGAGTGGGAGAGAGAGAGAGAGAGAGAGAGAGAGAGAGAGAGAGAGAGAGAGAGAGAAACATTGACGTGAGAGAGACACCTGTATTGGTTGCCTCCTGCATGGTCCCGAGCAGGGCTGGGGACCAATCTGCAACCGAGGTATGCGCCCTTGACTGGAATCGAACTTGCGACTCTTTGGTCTGCAGGTCGATGCCCTAACCGCTGAGCCAAACCAGCCAGGGCCACTTGGGGATTTTTTTTTTTTTTTTATGTCACAGTTGTAGTGAGGTGCTAATCAGCTTGTTTTTACTTCCAAATGCTCATTTATTGATTCATTCAGTGGTTATCCTGGGAATACCACTCTGGGCCAGGCACTGGTCTGGGGGCCTGGGACACAGTGATGCACATGACAGATAGAGTCCCTGCTTTAATTCCCAGACTTCCTGCACCCCCGAGGACCTGCCACTCCTGAGCTCACTTCTCCAGCCTCCTTCCTGTTGGTTCAGGGTCCCCACCCTCCTAGTTTATGTTAGCTATTAGCCAGAGCCTGGCTAACTCCGGGCGGTGGTGGGGTTGCACCTCAAACTTCCCTCTCTCCTGAGCCCGGGCTCATCCCCTGCCATCACCCTGCTCCCTGGTACCCATAGTTATCTCGATATCTGAGCCCTGGCCCTAAGATTGACCTGGGTAAGACCAACTGGGTCACAGGACCATCTGAGAAGAACAGGCTATGAGCCGGACTTTGAGATTCCAGCCGCGTCCCTTAGAGCTGTGGAGTTCTGCAGAAATACCTCAAGGGTGGGTGGGACTTGGGAGTGGTCGAGGGGCAGTTGAGTGCAAAAGTTCACCACCCCCCCCACTACCCTGCCTGTTTTAACCAGAGTGGCTTTATTTAGTGTGACATTTAAGAAACATGAGTTCTGGAATAATACTGTCTGGGTTTGAGTCCTATCTCTACTACTTGTGAGCTGTATGACGTTGAACAAGTCATTTGACCACTCTGTGCCTCAGTTTACCCATCTGTAAAGCGGGAATGATGATACTTCAGAGAGTTGCTGTGAGGACTAAAGGAATGTGTGGTGCACAATGTTCAGGAAAGGCACTGGCCTGTGGTGAGTCTTCACTGCATACTAGCTGCTGTTGCCACCCACTTTACATGTTGAGTTTCAATGGAATATTCCATGGGGGAAAAGGGAACTTTTTGTTGCCTAAGAAATGGTTGAAAATATCTGCTCTACATGCTCATTTGGGCATGACCCCTACACTTGCCTGGCCCTCGTGTCTTTCTCCAGCACAGTTCTCCTCCGTGGAACTTTCCAGCTCTCAAACCCGCTCCAGGTCGTGTGAGGAGTCACCAGTGTCTCATCTTGGGCCACTGCAGGGCGTCTGGCCATGTGGCCAGTGCGCAGAAGCAGGTGGCAGCTGCCCTGCTCTGGGGCTGAGCTCCCTGGTTTGAATTCTATCTCGACTACTTGTGAGCTGTATGACCTTGAGCAAGGCATTTAATCACTGAGTGCCTCAGTTTCCCCATCTGTAAAGTGGGAATGATGATACTTTAGGGGTGCTGGTCTTCCCTGCACGACGGCCCTTTAGCTCAGGTGTTTGCGCAGTTTGGGGCTTTGCTGAGCCCTGGGCTCTGCTCCTTCCCGTCATGTCAGGGACCCCTCCCCCAAACCTTGCAGGAGAGAAAGAGACTGCCATTGGCCCCACCAGGCAAGGCACCTCCTCTCCACTTGGTCTTGGGGAGGGAGACTTGGATACCAGCTCTCAGCTGATGGAGAGCAATCTAGTCCCTGTTTTCCTCAAAACGGCCCTTTTTCCTCTCTTTGGCCACACATTGTAGCCACGGGGTCCCGGTGGTGGGTTAGGACTGTCCTGCCTGTGTCCACCTGCACTGAGCCTCTTGCACGGACACATCTGACACTTTGGGACAATAGCCTAATCTGTTCCACGAAGTGAGTGGAAAAGTCTGAAGTCTGAGGCTCTTGTCCTTGTCTCAAGCACGTTCCCTTGCTTGGCTTCTATCCCCTCATCTGAAATAGTTATGCATTCAGGAAGCAGAGCTGACCCCTTGGCATGTGCCCTCGCCTAGGTCCCCACCCTCAAAGGGTCAAGTCGACTGGACAATCTGGTGTGTAAACTTGTCCCTGCCAAAGACCGTGATGTGGAGTGGAAAATATGGACCTGAATAGGAGAAAAACGTTATATGAGTGTCGAACATCATGAATAAGGGACATAGAAGATACACTCTTGTCTTTAATGAGGAGAAGAGCCTCAAGTTGACACACGAAGAAACGGAAGTGTGAGTGTGTTACATACGGGTATGGAGGAAACAACCAGAGAAACTAAGACTAGAAATAGTGATGATCAGTCTGATTGTTCATCACTTACCAGGTGTGGTTCTACGTGTGCATCAATTCACCGAATCCTTTCAACAATTTTACATGGTAGGTGCCGTTATTATCATCCCATGCTATGGATGAGGAGACTGAGGCAGAGCGATATTCAGTAACTGGCTCAAGGTACAAGCTGGTAAGTGGTGGATACTGGATGTGAACCTTGGGATGGCTGACTCCCAGAGGTCTGCTCTTAACCATCAAATATTGGTGCTCTCAAACTTCAAAAAAGTTTTCTGGATGATGTACCTGGGACAGGGTGGGGGTAGAGATCATTTCTTTCCTTTCTTTACTCTTTGCTATTAACGTTTGTTACCATTTGCATGAGTTACTATGTTTAATCACACAGTCAAGTAAAGGACAAAGAATACCGATTCTGGACTAGGAGATAGTTCCTGCCCTAGTCTTGCTATTTACTGGCTTTGTGCCCTGGAATAGAGTACCTAACCTTTCCCTGTCTGTTTCTTGGTTTGGAAAACGGGGATGATAAAAAAAACAAAAAACTGATAAAACTGAGGAGGACTTAGTGAGCTCAAGCATGCAAATCCTTGAGCACAGGGCCCTGCATGGAGTGCACTTGATAACGGTCAGTTCTGTTAGGCCCGGGTTCAGTGCGGCACCGAGGAGGGGAAGCAGCTCCACCTGGGAAGGAGGGAAGGCTTCTCAGAGGAACTGAGGCTTGTGTGGGTTCTTTAAGGGGGCTCCCGGTGGAAGGGCAGTTCGGGCAGAGTGGGCACGGAGGCCTAGACTTGCATGGGGGTTGGGAGCAGCATATTGTTCAGGGGCCCCGAAAGGCGAGATGGGAGCTGGCGGGAAAGCAGCTGGAGGTAAGACCTGGGAGGAGAGCAGAGCCTCGCCATGTAGGGCCTTGTGGCCAAGTTACATTTATCCTGAGGGCAGTCGGGAGGCGTGGAAGGGTTTGAGCAAGGGAGTGACCTGCTCAGCTTTAAGTTGTAGAAAGACAACTCAGCAGTCACATGGAGAATGGGCAGGAGGGGAGACCCTGGAGCCCGTGCAGTCATCCAGGTGACGAGGCCCAGAAGAGGGAGACAGAACATCAGCAGTGCCCTCCCACCTGGGCCCAGCAGTCTTCACTCGGGTTCCATCTGGTGAGGGCGGCCAAGCTGACCTCCACCCCACAGCTCAAGGCCCTTGCTCTGACGGCCTGAAGAGCTGGCTGGAGAAGAGGCTGGCTGCAGCCTGGAAAGGGGAAGCAGAAATATTTGCTCAGCTGCAAAGACAAGCTCACGAGTCTTCCCTTCCACATGAAGGGGAAAGACACTGGCCTGGGGTGGGGTCTAGCATGGGCCTCCCTCAGCTCTCCAGCGTTTGCTCTGCCCCCATTTCTGCCTGTGAGCCATCCAGAAAGCATCCTTCCTCCCTGAGACAAGTCCTCCGAGATCCGAAGTCAGTGACCATGACTCTTTCCTTTTCTTCTCTAATCAAACACACCCAATTCTTTCATCTTTTCTTCATGTGACAAGGACTGACCTTTGTTTTTATTTTTAGAGAACTGTCCAGATTCAGCAGTCATTGATTCAAATCTTCTCCGAACTGGCTGACACAGACACGGCACCATGATGGTTCAGAACCAGGGCGTCGATGCTTGACCGCCAGCTCTGCCACGGCTCTGCGTGGCCTCAGGCAAGTCACTTAATCTCTCTTGGGTCTCACTGGGCCTCTCCTCTAAATAGGTCCTTGGAACCCCTTTCTCAAAAGGCTGTTATAAAGATTAAATGAGAAAATGTATAAAGCATTAGAACAGTGCCTGGCACATGGTAAATGCCCAACAAATGGCAGCTATTATATTCTGTGTCTCTAGACGTCTCAGTATTGCTTCAGCTTCCTCTAACACCGTGGTACCAGGTGGCTGTACATTCGCCAGTTGCCATGACCTTGATTAAGCGCTTCTGGGTAGGTAGACGCTCAGATGGCACCGTGACCCTTGCCTCCTGCTATCCTACCCGTGTAAGCCCCTCCCCTCAAATGTGACTTGTTTCTAACCAATAGAATCCAGCAAAGGTAGTTGAATGTCACCCCCGTGATTATGTTACATAAGATTGCAACATCTTTCTTGCCAGACTGTCTTCCTTACTAGTGTGGACAAAAAAAAAGGGGGCCACATACTAAACCAGACAAGGCCAGGGAAGGCCAGCATGGCGGGCCCTGCAAACTCAGAGACTGAAACTAACCACATAAGATGGTCTGAAAACTTCTTAACTAAAAGTGGATCATGGTCGCCCTGGCCAGTTTGGCTCAGTGGTCAGAGCGTCAGCATGCAGATCGAAGGGTCGCAGGTTCGATTCTCAGTCAAGGGCACATACCTTGGTTGCGGCTCAATCCCTGGTCCCCATCGGGATCGTGCAGGAGGCAACCAATCGATGTGTCTCTCTCTCTCCCTTCCTCCCTCCCACTGTATCTGAAAAAAAAAAAAAAAAAATCAATGGAAAAATATTCTTGGGTGAGGATTAAAAATAATAATAATAATAAATAAAAGCAGATCGTGGGTGGTAGTCATGTTCTAGGCTCCATTAAACAGATGGCAAAGTTGAAGTTCAGAGTAGTTCAGCTACTTGCCCACGGCTGAAGGGCAGAGCTCTCAGATACTGGCAGACCCAGAAGCCCTCCGATACTCGCTCAAACACTAGAATGGAGCCTGAATTCCATGCAGAGGGTGGAGCGGAGGCAGCACGGTGCAGCCAGCCAGGCCAGGGTCCGTGTTCCGTTCATCACCAAACACACACAGCACGGGTTGGGAGGACCAATGTGCACTCATGGCTGCCTAGACTTCAGCTGGGCTTGTCTTTGTTAAGGACAGTTCACTGTCAGTGAGGTTCTGCAGAAATCGGGCTTATTCGGGAAGGTGGGGTGTCAAGGAGAGATGGAAAACCCCATGTTTAATTCCACAAACATGTACTTAGCACCTGCTGTGTGCACGGCCTTGTGCTAGCTGCTGCATGATAAGCAGGACATGGTATCTGCCCCGAGATGCTCACAGTCTCGTCAAGAGCGAGGATATAGGGGAAAGATAGACAAGTGCCCATGTGGCTACAAGGCAGAGGACCCAACTCTGCTGTGTGGCCCTGAGAAAACCACTTAGCCTCTCTGGCCCATGTCTCATGGGTTGTTATGGAGTCTAAGAAGAGCCCTGTATCATTTCCCTAGGCTGCCATAACAAAGCACCACAAACAGGGTGGCTTGGACAGCAGTAATTTATTGTCTCACAGTTCTGGAGGCTAGAAGTCCAAGATCAAGGTGTCAGCGGCTGGTTCCTGCTGAGAACTCTGTGGGACAATCTATGCCATGCCTCTCTCCTGGCTCCGGGCGCTTTGCGGGCCGCTGTTGGCTTTCCTTGGCTTTGGCTGCATCACCCTGGTCTCTGCCTTTATCTTCACATGACATCCTCCCTGTGTGTCTGTCTCTGTGTCCAAATTTCCTTTTTAAAATAAGGATGCTCACTCTATTGGATTAGGGCTCACCCTGCTTCAGTAGGACCTCATCTTAACCAGTCACATCTGCAATAACCCTGCTCCAAATAAAGAGGTTAGGACTTCAGCAGAGGAATTTGGGGTGGGACACAATTCAGCATATAGCACTGTCTCGGACCGGACCTCTCCCTGCGGCTCCGGCTTCGCACAGCGTGACAGCTGAGTTCCAGGGGGAGCTCCCAGAGCAAGGGCTGGGAGAGAGACAGGTGGACGCTGCAGAGCTTCTGACCAGCTCTCCGAAATCACACAGTGTCTCTTCTGTATTCTGATTGTCAAAAGCAAGTCATAGGGGAGGGGACCACGGGAGGGTGTAAATGCCGGGAGGTAGGTTGGGAGCCATTTTTGGCGACCAGCTACCTCAGTTACGTGGCAAGCTCACACATCTGAACCCCAGATGAAAGCATCTTCTAGTCCCTGTTTTTGTCCGTCCTAGGTAGCTCATAGGCTTTGGCACGGGGTAGTGGCTTAATAAATTACTGTTGTGTTGAATTATGTTGTGAAGGGGTCTGTTTTGTTAGCAGGAAAGTGACAGGCACCAGCCCCTTCCCAGCTGGCTCCTTGTCCCCCTGCAGGCTGCTTTCCTTGGGAACTGGAGGCTGGTGGGGGCCAGGGCCAGGGACCCGAAGGATCCGAAGCTGGAGCACAACAGCCCGCTTTCTCCTGCCCACACACCTGGGCCTGCCACTCGGGGGGGAAGGCCCGCCAGGCAGCGGGAGTTTGCCAAACTCAGAAAGAGGGAGACCTCATTTGAAATGTTTTCTAAATCCTCCAAATAGAGGTTCTGCAGCCCCCACCTCCACCCCAGGGAGGGAGGAAAGGCAGCGAGAGGAAGAGAAGGAGTGGGTTTCCAGTCTGTTTATATTTCGGGCTATTTTGAAACCCCCTGAAGGCACGCACACACAGGGGCGCATTTAAATGCACCAGGAAGTGCCCTCGGCGTGGAAACTGGAGTCGGAGGAATGCTGGGGCACTGCGTGCTGGTCTGGTCCTCTGTCCCTCGAACAACCACCGATTCAGCCCCTTCAATGCCCAAGTCAGAGCCTCTCTGGCCGGAAGGGCTCTTAAAGGTCATCTGGCTCCTCCTTCCTCCTCCCTCCCCACCACTTACCAAACATCTCAGCATCTTCGTTATGTCAATTATAGGACTCTTTTGGCCATCAGAAATAGAAAAAACACCCAAACTGATCTAAATGAAAAATAAAGGGGGATTTTATTGGCTCAGTTCACTTCAAAGTCCGAGGAGAGTTTAACTTCAGGTGTGGCTGGACCCAACAGATTCAACCGTGTCATCAAGGCCTGGTCTCTGAACATCCCTCAGTTCTGTTCCCTCCATGTTGGCCTTGTTCTCAGTATTATAAGGAGGCCAGATGATGCCTGCAGCTCTAGACCCTCATCTTCAGGTCCTGCAGGAGACCTTAGGATGTGGTGTTCCAACTGCCCAGGCTGAGTCACATGTATTACCTCCCTCTCCTCCCCCTACTCATCTGGGAGTGGAATCAACTCTGTCTGAAGTTCAGAGGTACCCCTCCCACCCAACCCTCATCCCCAAACACCAGGCAACAAAACTGTCCATGTGTTCTCTTCCCACCAAATGGTCCCATGTTCTCCATTCACACCCTCCAGCGATGAAGAGCTCACCAGCATGAAGCAGCCTGGTCCTTTAATAACTGTATCCATATATTTCTCCTCCTATGCTTCAGTGTAATTTTTTTGGTTCACCTGTCTTCCTTATCAAACCCTTTTCTTTCTGTGTCTCCAGCACCTAGCACAGGGCCTGACATAGAATAGATGCTTAATAAATATCAAATGAAGAAACAATGTCTTCCCTTTCTAAGCACATACTATGTGCCAATTGCTTTATACATGTTATCTCACTTGATCCTCATGACCATTCTCTTAGGTAAATAGCATTGTCCCTCCTTTTACGTGTGAAAAAACTAAGGTTCAGAGATCACCTTAACCAAGGTCACCCAACAAGACGTGGAGCTGGGATTTGAGACCAGGTGTCTCTGACTTCTACCTGAGGTGGAGGTGGGGGAAGCAGAGAGAGAAGGGCAGAGAGCAGGAACGAAGGAGGGCAGAGAGAGCAGGGGGAGAAGAGAAACACAGACAGAGGAAAGGGGAAGGGCAAAGCTAGTGCGTTTAAATGTAGCAATGCATTAAAGCACTATACATATAAACATGTTAAATGGAATGGAATGCTGTCAATACTGATATAGCACATAAAGAACATAAAATTGGATAAATGAAGAAAAATGATACAATTTTGTTTGGGATACAGGGTATAGTTTAGAATTTCAGCTTGGGGTATTGATGGTGGGGCAAACTGCTTCTCTCCTGACATTTCAAGGGCAATCCATACTATGTTTTTTGTTGACAGAAACCAAATTTTTGTAAGGTTTACATGGACTACTCATCTTAATATATGAGTTTCTGCTAAGTTGTATTAGAATATTAAGATTACTAATATAATTATATTATTATTAATTATAATAAAACATAATATTATAATAAACTATTTACTATAATATTAATAATATTATTAATAGAATAGTAAGAGAGAAATATAATGAGGCAAGAGACCAAAGACAACACATGGTTTTCCACAGTGGCCCCAATTCCTGTCACTGTCTTTGGATTTGCTTTTAAAATGTGGGATAGATGTCAAGTTAGAGAGTAGGTTTTTGGCTGTGATTTCTGGAATATGGAACAACCATGGAAAATAGGATGGAGGTCCTGTATGACAAATGCACATGCAGGGGTCTCTCTGTGTATAATTTCAGGGATTTTGAAGATAATCTAAGTTTCATGAGCATGTGCATGAGAGGAAATTAACCAAGGCTAGGGAAGAACCACCCAAAAGCTTTAGAGGGATCAGTACTTGGAACTCACACAGAGTCTGGAACAGAGCCTATTTCCACTTGCTGGACTGAGAATTCTCACAATGACCAGGGCTCTGGGTAGAGTACTCAGAAGGGTCTTGCTGCAGTCGTGGGAATAATTATTCCTGTACTGCGTGCTGCTCTGGTCTCTGAACAAATCTCCAAAGTAAGACTTGAAAAGATCAAACCGTTTTCCAATAATTTAACTGTGTTCCAAGCATATTAAATGGAATGGAATGGAAGGTGAAGATTTTAAAATAGAAATGTGAAAATATCCAGCACCCAATGAGGCAAGATCCACAATAAAAAATTACCAATCGTGCAAAACAGACAAAAAATACAGCCTGTAATGAAGAGAAAAACTGATAAAAACCAACCTAGAACTGATACAGATCTTAGAATTAGCAGATAAGGACATCAAAACAGGTATAAATGTATTACATATGTTTTTAAAACTAGAGAAAAAAATTGAACATGTTAAGTAGAGTGACAGAAGAGATCAAAAGAGACTCAAATCAAACATCTAGATGTTAAAATTATAATGTATGAGATAAAAATATGTTGGATGGAATTAATAGCAGAATAAGTATTGCAGAAAAAAAGATTAGTAAATTTGAACACATCAATAAAAATTATTTTAAATAAAACCAGAGAGAAACAAGAAAGAAATAAAAATAAAGAGAGCATCAGTGATCTGCAGGACAACTTCAAGCAGACTAACATATGAGTGATGGATTCCCCAAAGGAGAGGAGAGGAGATGAGAAAAAGAAAAAATATTAGAAAGAAAAATATTAGAAGAAACAATGACTGACATTTTCCAAATTTGAGCCAAGAATTTCAACAAGCCCCAAGCATAAGAAACATGAAGAAAGTGACATTTTATCAAATCATAATCAAAGTGCTCAATACCAGCATAGCGAAAAATCTTAGAAATTACCAAAGAAAGCAGATACGCAATATACAAAGGAACAAAGATAAATATGACAGCAGATTTCTTGTTGGAGACAATGCAAGTAAAAAAGTCAGTGGAACAATAACTTTTAAAGTACTGAAAAACAAACATACAAAAACCAAAATTGTTTATTTAGAATTTTACACCAAGAAAAAAAACTTTAAAAAATAAAGGTGAAATAAAGACTTTTAAAGATATACAAAAGGCAAAATAATTCATTACCAGTAGATCCACGCAGTGGGAAATGTTTTTAAAACGTCCTTTAGGCAGATAAAAAATTATATCAGATGGAATATGGGTTTATACAAAGGAATGAAGAGCACTGGAAGTGGTAATTAAGATAAAACTACAAGATTGTTCTTATTATTTAAATTTCTTTAAAAGATAACTGACTAGTCCGGCCGGTGTGGCTCAGTGGTTGAGCATTGACCCATGCACCAAGAGGTTGCCGATTCGATTCCCAGTCAGGGCCCATGCCCAGGCTGTGGGCCCGATCCCCAGTGGGGGGTGTGCAGGAGGCGGCCAATAAATGTTCTCTCTCATTGATATTTCTATCTCTCTCTCCCTCTCACTTCCTCTCTCTCTAAAATCAATAAAGGAAAAAAAAGATGACTGACTAAACAAAAACAAAGTAAGGTTGAATTTAAAGCATATATAGAGCCCTGGCCAATTTGGCTCAGTGGTTACAGCGTCGGCCCGCGGATCGAAGGGGCCCAGGTTCGGTTCCCACTAAGGGCACGTACCTCGGTTGCAGTTTGTCCCCGCTCTTGGTTGGGGTCGTGTTGGTGGCGACCACTCGATGTGTCTCTCTCGCATTGATGTTTCTCTCTCTCTCTCTCTTTCTCCCTTTTTCCCTCCCATTCTATCTCAAGATAAATGGGGGGACAAAAAAGCATATATAGATGTAAAATGTATGAAAACAATAGCATAAAAGTTGAGAGGAGAAATGGAAGTATACTATTCTAGGATTTTTATACTATTCATGAAGTGGTATAATATTGCTCAAAGGTAGAATGAGAAATTAGATATGTATACTATAAACCCTAAACCAACCATGAAAATAACAAAATAAAAAAGATATAACTAATAAGAAAAAGATACAACTAACAACATAAAATGAAACCAAATAATCTAAAAGGAAGGTCGAAATAGAGAAAAAAGGGAACAAACAACAAATGGCACAAATAGTCAAATGGTAGATTTAAACCTAACCATATCAATAATCACATTAAATATAAATAATCTGAATACCTCCATTAAAAGACAAAGTTGTTAGACTGGACAATACAGCAGACCCAACAAAATTCTGCCTAGAAATTTACTTTAAATATGAAGACAAATAGGTTAAAATTAAAATTATAGAAAAAAAATACCATGAAACACTAACCAAAAGAAAGCTGGAGTGGCTGTGTTAATATCAGACAAGGTAGATTTCAAAGCAAAAAGTTTTACCAGGGACAAAGAAGATCATTTCAAAATTGTACAGGGGTCAGTTTATCAAGAGGGCATACATGTTTATGCACCTAATAAAAGAGGTTCAAGATAAAAGAAACAAGAACTGATAGAACTGTGAGGAGAAGTAGACAAATCCACAAGTATAATCAGAGATTTCAATACACCTCTTTTAATAATAGAACAAGTGGATAGAAAGGATGTAGAAGACTTGAACATTATCAGCCAACTTAACTTAATTCACATTGATAGAATATTCCACCCAATACAAAAGAGTACACATTTTGTTCAAGTGCGCATGGAATGGTTATGAGATATATTCTGAGTCATAAAACAAATTTCAATAAATTTAAGAGAATTTGAGTCATACAAATATGATCACTGATCAAAATGGAATTAAGTTGGAAGTCATTAAATGAAAGATCTCTGGAAAATCCCATCAACATTTGGAAACTAAATAATACACTTCAAAATAGCCCAAAGGTCAAAGAAGAAATTAAAAGGGAAATTATAAAAACATTTTTAACTAAACAAAAGTGAAAACACAACATTCCGAAATTCAGGGAATGCTACAAAGGAGGTACTTAGGTGGAAATTTGTAGCACTAAATATCCGTATTAGAAAAGGAAAAAAAGTCTGGAATGTAGAAACCTCAGCTTTCACTGAAAGAAACTAGAAAAAGAAAATCAAATTAAAACCAAAATAAACAGAAGAATGGAAATAATAAAAATAAGAGAGGAAACAAATGAAATAGAGAACATAAAAATAAGAGGAACAGCCCTGGCTGGTTTGGCTCAGCTGTTAGAGGGTTGGCCTGCGGACCAAAGAGTCGTGAGTTCGATTTTAGCCGAGGGCACGTAACTCCGTTGTGGTTCCAGGGCCAGGGACGTGTGGGAGGAAACCAGTCAATGTGTCTCTCTTGCATCGATATTTTGCTCTCTCTCTCCCCCTCCCTCCCACTCATCTGAAGGTAAATGAAAAAATATCCTCTGGTGAGGATTAAAAAATAATAATAATAAATAAAAAAATAAGAGGAACATTTATAGAACCAAAATCTGATTATTGAGAAGATCAATATAATTACTAAACTTCCAGTCATACTGGTCAGGAAAGAGAAAAGACACAAATTACCAATATCAAGAATGAGAGAGGTGACATCACTATAGATTCCACAGATATTAAAAGTATAAGAGAATATTAATAACTTTGTGCCAATAAATTCAATGACTTAAATGAAATGTAGAATTTTCTTGAAAGACACAGGCTACCAAAGGTCACTCAAAAAAAAAAAAATAGATATGAAGAAATAGAGGTAGCCCTATTAAAGAAATTTCAGCATAGTTAGAAACCTTCCCACAAAGAAAACCTCAGCATTCACTCGTGAATTCTACCAAACATTTAAAGAAGAATGATATCAATTCTACACAAATTCTTCCAGAAAATTTAACAGGAGGGAATACATCCCCACTCATGCTATGAGGCCAAAACCAGAAAATGACATTACAAGAGAAAAAAGCTACAACTAATATCTTTCATGAATAAAGATGTAAAAAATCTTAACAAAATTTTATCAAATTGGATTCAACAATCTATAAAAACATGATGCATCATAAATAAGTACATGGACTTATCTCAGAAGTGCAAAGTTGATTTAACTATTGAATATTACTCAATGTATTCACCATATTAACAAACTAAAAAATACCTCTATAATCATTCCAATGGATGCATAAAAAGCATTTGACAAATTCATCATCCATTCCTTATAAAAACTCTTAGCCAAGTGGGAATAGAAGGAAACTTCCTCAACTTGATAAAGGACAAAAACCAAAATTACAGCTAACACTATACTCACAGCCTGTATGCTCTCTTCCTAAGATCAGGAACAATACAAGGATGCCTGCTTTCACCACTTCAGTTCAACACTGTACTAGAACTTCTAGCCAGTGCAATAAGGGAAGATAAAGAAATAAAAGGTGTTCAGAATGGAATGCAAGAAGTAAAACTATTGCAGATGACATGATATTGTATGTAGAAAATCCAATGCATGCTAGAATCAATAAGTAAGTTTAGCAAGATTACAGGATACAAGATCAATATACAAAAGTTAATTGTATTTCTATATACATTAGCATTGGAAACTATAAAATCTTGAAAAATAATGTACAAGATTTGGACACAGAATACTACAAAACATTGCTGAGAGAAATTAAAGAAAACCTAAATAAATATACTATGTTTGTGATTGAAAAGACTCAATGTTGTTTAGATGTCAGTTCTCCTCAAATCCCCATCAAATTCTCAGCCAGCTTTTGTGTAGAAATTGACAAGCGGATCACAGGATTCACATGGAAATGCAAAAGACCTAGGGTTGTCAAAGCAATTTTGTAAAAGAACAAAGTAAGAGGACTTACACTATCTGATTTCAAGACTTATGACGTTACAGTAATCAACATTGAGTGGTGTTGGCACAGAGGTAGATAAATAGATCAATGGGATAGGAAAGAAAATATAGAAACAGACCCACACATATATGGACAATTGGTTTTACAAAAGCGATTCATGGAGAAAAAATAGTCTTCTTACCAGTGGTGCTGGAACAACTGAATATCGTCATGCCAACAAAGAAAGGAAGAAAGGAAAAGAAAGAAAGAAAAAAGAATGAAAGACAGGACTTTCATCGATGTCTCAGACCATACTTAAAAATGACCTCAAAAAGGTCATAGACCTAAATGTAAAAATCTAAAGCTATAAAATTTCTAGAAGAAATCAGGGGAAAATCTTTGTGGCCTTGGGTTAGGCAAAAATTTCTTGGATGAGGCACCAAAAGCACAATCTATAAAAGAAAAAAAAGACAAATTGTACTTCATTAGTCAAAATAACTTCTACCATCCCCAAAATCACTGTTATGAGAATGAAAAGACAAGCCACAGGCTGGGAAAAAATTTTTTCAGATCATTTATCTGATAAAGGATTTATATCCTGAATATGTAAAGAACATTCAAAACCGTGATTAAAAGATTGCACAACCCAATTTTTAAAAAATGGGCAAGAGATTTGAACAGTTATGTCACCAAAGAAGATACAAGAATGGCAAATAAGTCCATGAAAAGATTCTCAGTATTATGTAGCCATTAGGGAAATGCAAATTAATGCGCAATTGAGATACACTACACACATTAGAATGGCTGAAACCTGAAAGACTGACCATTTCTGGTGCTGGTGAGAGGTGGGGCACTTGGATCTCACACTCTGCTGGTGGGAATGCCAAATGGCACAAACGCTTTGAAAAAGTTTGGCAGTCATATAAAGTTACCATATGCCTACCATATAACCTAGCCGTTCTGCTCCAGGTATTTATTCAAAAGAAAAGAATGCATATGTCTCTATATCCATACAAAGACTTGTACATAGTATTCATAGCAGCCTTCTTTGTACTAGCCAAAATCTGGAAACAACTACATGTCCACTACCAGGTAAATTGATAAACAAATTTTGACAGAGCCATACAATGAGATACTACTCAGCAACAAAACGGTACAAATTCTGATCTATGAGACAAATGGACACATCTCAATATAATTATGGGGGGAGGAAGAGCCAGCGGTACATACTATATGACTTCATTTATGTAAAATTCTAGAAAATACAAACTAATCTTGAGTGACAGAAAGCAGACCAGTGGTTCCTGGGTTGTTGGGGAAGGAGGACTCAGAATGGGACTATCATTTTTGCAGTGTTGGTTTCATAGATGCATAGACGAGACTTCTAGACAGAAGGAAGAGTATGTGCAAAGGTCCTGAGGTGCAAAGTGTTTAGTGAATTGAGAAACAGCAAGGATCCCAGTGTATCTGGAGCAGAGTGAGTGAGGAGATGAGGTCATGGTTGGGGCAGGTCAAGTTCAGCCGTTGATGCACTTTGGCTTTTACAAACATGCAACGAATCCTGCCCCTAGGAGAAGGGACAGGCCATCTGTTAGCATTTTCTATGGACCTACCATGTGCCTCAGAAGTCAGAAAGACCAGGGGTCTGCTCTATCCTACTGCACCAATGGACTAATACCTGGATGGCACCCAGCCCTAGGCCTGGCACACAGTCAACACTGCAATATTAACTGTGATTATGATACTGAGAGAGTAAATTGGGACTGGCTTCTGGAGAGAGGCATCTGAGCTGGGCTGGAAGGATTAATCTGAAACTCTAGAGTCGAAAACCATTGTTTTTGAACAAGCCAGAGGGAACAATAGGCTGTGGGTCCCCTGGGAGCATGGATCTATGGCCCTTGTTTGTCAAATGAATAAATGGCTGAAGGAAGAAACGAATGGATGAAACATTGGGAGGAGAGCCAGACACAGACCTTCCTGAGAGACCCCAGGTCCAGGGTCAAAAAGACCCCAAGTCCTGGAGTGAGAGAAACCAGGATTCAGATCTGGCTTCACCCCTTTCTCTGAGATTATGAGGAGGCCACTTGACTGCTCAAAATTTCCGTTTTGTCCTCACCAAAATGCAGACAATGATAATATCCACTTCACGAGGTGCTTATGAGGACCTAATGAGATAATCACCCTTGCAAAGTACTGGCCACGTAGAGAGTTCTCAACAGGTGATAAACTTGGTTTTTATTGAATACTACAGGTGGCAGGAGCTGAGCCAAGGGTTTTTCATGAGTTAATGCTAACTTTAAGCATTACACCAATCCTATGAATTAGGCACCAATATTCTCAACAGAAGCTCAGACAGGTTCAGCAACTTGCCTGAAGTCACACAGCCAGTAACTAGGAACGCTGAAATTTGAAGCAGAGTCCACGCTTGTAAGCAGTGTTCTTTTAGATCTCTCTCTCCCTCGTCCTCTAACCAGACTGAGGATTGGGGCTTTGTTCACTGGGCAAGAGGGAGCTATTAGAGATCTTGAGGAGGAACAAGAGGATCTGACCTTCCCCGGCCTTCTGCCTGAGGCTGGAGGTGCACACGTGGAAACCAAGGGGGCCAGGAGATTTGTGCCAGAGAACTCACTGCTGACCACCCTCCTCCATGCACTCTCAGCTGTGCTTGCTGTAACCTTGAAGGAAATTGGGGAACAAGCCCCCCAGGGCCAGGCCACCCCTGAGTTTGGACAAGAGTCAGCTGGGTTCCTGGATAAACCTTGGGGTCCACAGCCTGTCCCCCAAGAGGGACTCTTGCTGGCAGTGACCTGCCTGGGCAGGGAGGGGACCTAAGAGGTGCCTGGGCTGGCTGTCTGGGCGGGTCTCACGGCAGCTGTAATTGTTGGGCAGCAGAGCCCAGGCTGGGCCCTTTATGGAGACATTTATAGCCAGCCCGTCTGGGGGACAATTCAAGTGGTTTTCTCTCTTTTGTGTCCCTTTAATAAGCGAGAAGAAGAGACATCAAATTAAAGCGGATGCTGAAGAAACTTGGCTTTGCTTTGAGGCTCTGGGGAGGTCAGGGGAAGGTTATTCTGCTCTCTGACCCTGAGGCCTGGAGTTTTTACCACATGCTTTCAAAATGTACAGACTCAGATGTCAGGGCTAGTCGGGCCTTTGAGGTCACCCAAACCAACTCTCAGCCTTGTGCAGTGATCCCTGCTGGCACATTTGCAACCTTCCAGGGATGGGGAGCTCACTACCTTTAAAGCAACCACGCTGTTGATCGACAGCTCTCCATGGTCTCTCTTCTTGGGGACTGTGGAATCAGACTCGGGGAAAGTCCCAGTTCTGATGCTGGCTCGTGTCAGCGTCAGTCCCTGAGCAAGCGCCCTCATCCCTCTGAGTCTCCTCTGTTAAATGTCATTCATTCATTCAAACTATATTTTGTCTTAGCCTGGGTTTCCCCAGAAGCAAACTCAAGACAAGGATTTGAGTGCAGGCGTTTGGGAGGTGGTCCCAGGAAGAACACTGGAGAAGGGGAGACTGGGACAGGGAAGGTGTTGTGGATGGAATTGTGTCCCCCCAAAAAAGATGTTCAAGTCCTAACTGCTGGTTCTTGTGGCTGTGACTGTATTTGGAAAAGGGTCTTTGCAGATGTAAGTTAAGATGAGGCTGTGGATCCTAATTCAATGACTGGTGTCCTTATAAGACGAGGGGGATTTGGGCACATGGACACACACAGGGACACACACAGAGGGAACGCCATGTAACAATGGGGCAGAGATCGGAGTTATGCTGCCATAAGCCAAGGAATGCCGAGGGCTGCTGGCAACCACCAGCTTCCAGGAGAGAGGTATGCTCAGCTTCTCCCTCTGAGCCCCCGAAGGAACCAGACCTGCCGGCGTCTTGATTTCAGCCGTCTGGCCTCCTGCACTGTGAAGAGTACATTTCTGTTGTCTTAACCACCCAGTTTGTGACGGCGGCCCTAAGGCACCGGGAAGGGCGCGATAAGCGAAAGGCAGTGTGGGTGTTCAGCACGGTGCCACTGTGGGAAACTGAGGCTGGGTCCCCTGCGGAGCTCAGGGAGACCGTGGATAACAGACCTCAGAGTTATGCTAGCCAAGGGGAAGGGGCAGGGGTATTTGTCCACCAGCTTCCGTCAGGCCTTGCCTGCAGGATGCTCCTGGGACACTGACCCTTGACACTGTGGCCTCACCAGTGTGTGGACAGGGCAGGCCCACGCAGCCAGAAAAGCCCTGGATGAGAATTGCAGGTGCCGGCAGTTGGAGCACAGGAAAGGGGTGCTGAGGGGATGTGGGTGGGGTACCAACAGTGTCTTACCAGATGTTTATGGGGTGCCTACTGTGAGCACGAGGCACCATTCTCAGTACCTGGAATGCAGCTCCGGGGATGGGCCGGGGATGGGTCCTCCTGGGGGAGACAGACGATAACCTAGTAAACCAGGAGGCAGCATTATGCCCCAAGGAGCAGGAAGGGGGCACCCAGTCATAGGTGGTTGGCCAGGGTCCGTGTGGGTCCCAGGGGTGGCCCTCAGTGAGCCTGGCTGGTCAGAGCAGGCCTCTCTGAAGAGACCTAAATATGGAGAAAATCCAAATTTCAAGCATCTGGTGAAACAGCATTCCAGGCGGAGGGAAGAGCCGGTGTGGAGGCCCTGAGGACATGGAGGGCTGCTGTGAAGATCAGGTGAGCTGAAGGACTCAGCTCGGACCCAGAGCAGAGGAGGCTCTCTCCCCATCCGTGCTTCTGTCCCTAGTTCTGCCCTCTGGTCACACAGAGTGGAAATCCACTCCTGATCCCAGAGAAGCCCTTGAGAGGCTCTGGGCACAGGGGTGAGATGGATGGACCTGGGCTCCCCTTCCCTGCAGCGCTTTGACCTTGGACAAAGCCTTCAGCTCTGACCCTCACTTTCCCTCTCTGTAGAATGGCAATAATAACAGTGTCCTCCTCATCGGGTCGATGTGAAGTTTAAAGAGAAAGGGGGATTCCTTGTACTCAGGCCCCTGCCCAAAACCACATTCATTCCTTCGGGAGGCCAGATAACTGTCAGCAAACGCTCTTTGAGGTGAAGGAGTCATCAGTTGTCCAATTAATTAGAATAGCACTTTTATATATATTTGCACATCTTTAATTCATCAGTTTCAAAAAACCCTGGGAATGTCCCAAACCCTAAGAACCCATGGGAAGTGAGGGGTAACCGGGCACTGGCTGAGCCTGCTCTGTGCGCTTGCCTTTCATCCTCACAGTAAGGGGGGGCAGGGAAGATATCTTTAATGTCTCTTCTTTGTTACATATTTAATGCATACTTATTGGTTTAAACATTGTCCAATAACTTAGGAGTGGATAGAGTACGCAGTGAAAGCCACCCACCCCTCCCCCTTCCAGTGCCTTTTCTGCCACCTGTTCAGGTGTTTCTGCCCAAACTTTTCCATGCATAGCAGACATATAAATGCAGGTTCCGTTTTTTTTTAATTTATTTTCTTTATTGATTTTAGAGAGGGGGAGAGAGAGATAGAATCATTGATGCCAGAGAACACTGATTGGCAGCCGCCTGCATGCCCCCCACTGGGAATCGGGCCCACAACCTGGGCATGTGCCCTGACCTCTTGGTGCATGGGTCGACGCTCAACCACTGAGCCACACCGGCCGGGCAAGATTTCGGTTTTTCGTTTTTAACAGATATGGGAACATATTTGCCAATTTTACTTAATGTACTGTAGACATCTTCCTTTATCAAAAACCCTGAGGTAGAAATGATCGCCCCATTTTATTGGTTCTTTGCCAGCTTACAGAGGGAAGTGTTTAGCCCCAGGTCTCACGCTGGTGAGTGGCGGAGCCGGGACTGGGACCCACGTCCGTGTGAATCTGGAGCACCAGGCCTCTCTGCTGAAATACTGTCATCTACTAGCATCTCAGCAGGACCTGGTCAGAGGAACTTCCTTCTGGAGGCAGAGAGTTGAGGGGGCGACTGGGAGGAGCAGACCTTTCCAGGGGCAGGAGGTGGGAGGACAGGGGTGACGGTGGGGCTTGTTCAGGGAGGAAGGCCCCAGCCTTGAGGTCTCTGCCAGGCTCCCCGCCTCACATCCTCACTTTCGTTCTGACATCCTTGCTCCCCTGTCTGTCTGAGCCAGCCTGCGCTGAGCCCTCCCCAGCTGGCGCTGGCCGGCATGCAGCCTCCGCCATCTCCTCCATGGCTCAGGGCACAGTGGTCAGCATCTGCCTGCCTGCCATCCTGTGTAAGCTCAGAGGCATCAGGTCTGTCTCCTCCCTCACGGATGCTGGGATCCCGTGAAGTACTGTAGCAGGTGGTTTTTCAACTCTTGCTTGGATGACTCCGGAGATGGTTAGCTCATTACCTTACAAGGAAGCTGGTTGGAATTCTACAATGATTGGTTGGCTAGTGGGATGAGCTTAGAGGCAGACCCAGGTGCTTGTGGGGGGAATAGAGATGATGAGTGTAAACTCTGTTCCAGTTGTACGAAGGGTGGGAGGGCTGAGGGAGCCTCAGTTTCCCCTCTGGCTTCCTTTGGCTCAGTGTTTATCTAACTGCAGGTCAGAAACCGTTAGTGAGCCGTGACTGAATTCAGTGGGTTGTGACCAGCTTTTCACAAAAGGGCAGAACAGAATAGGATAGAGAACAGCAGTGTGCGCCTCAGGCAGTTAAGGATAAGACTTGTTGCTTGAAACGTTTGCTGACAGCAGGGGGTCAGCTCGCTGGTTCTGTGGGCATGGAGGGGTCAGTGCTGGCCTGGTGGGGGCGGGGTCTCCAGAGGCACTGAGGGTGGCCTGAGGGGCTCCCAGGCTTGGGCGCCTCTTCCTGCCCCACCGACACCACGCAGGGGCCCCAGGGGCAGTGGGAACAGGGAGATCCTCTCCTCTCTCCCAGGGGCATCCAGTGGGCTCCGAGCAATCCCATAAATCGTCTGCCCAGAGTCAGGGGCATAGAACTCCCTGATTTATGCTTCACTGGGCCGCCCCCTCTGCCTCCCTCCTGGGTTTTGCGGGGCCAAGGCCTGGCAGGCTGCTGGCTCCAGACAGCCCCTGTGGTTGCCGTGGCGACCGGTTTAGGAGGGGCCATTATCTGAGCTCCTGGCCCTCCCTCTGCTCTCATCAGGGCTGGCTTTTTAAAAGCAGCACCAAAGGGGCTTCTCTTCCACCAGCCTGGCCCTCCACTCAGGGTGTCCCATGTCCAGTGGGGCCCACAGTGAAATGGGTGTCACAGTGAAGCACAGATGTGAAATCATGCCGAGATGGGACAGAGTGGGGTGCTGGGTGACTGCCTGACCTTAGAATTGGCCACCAGGATTCGAATCCGGCTCCTTCACGTCACGGCTGGAAATCAGAGTATCTTCCTCATGCCCTTGTCAAGAACCACCCAGCCCAGCCAGTGTGGCTCAGTGGTTGAGTGTCCTCCCATGCACGGAGAGGTGGTTGGTTCGATTCCCAGTCAGGGCACATGCCCAGGTTGTGGGCCCAATCCCCAGTGGGGAGCATGCAGGAGGCTGCCAATCGATGTTCTCGCTCATCGATGTTTCTATCTCTCTCCTTCTCATTTCCTCTCTCTCTAAAATCAATAAAGGAAAAAAAAAAAGAATCATGCAGAGTCTACAGGAGAAGTGCTGGCTCTTTCGTTGGCACTTAAACCTTAGCAAGTCTCCGTCGCCTCATCTGTAAAGTCTGTATAACTACGTCCCGTTCATTGCTCCCTCCAAGAGTCTGCAACAGTGTCTGACAGTGTGTGCTCCACACGTGTCCGTGAATAAATGAATCTCACAGGTTGGAAAGATTCTAAAGTGAGAGTGTAAGAGTGGTGGATTAAAGATGGCCCCAAATCCTGACACTCCTCCCGTTGGGATGTAGGGCTTCAGTTCCCCTCCCCGCAATCTGGACTCTGAAATCTGGACTGGCCAGATGTACCCAGCAAATGTGGCAGGAGGGATGCTGTGGGCCTTCCTGGGTGGGTCAGAAGGAGCCCTGCTGTTTCCGCTTTGGTCTCAAGGAGCCCTCCAGCCACCCTGCAAGAATGTAGCGACCCTGAGCACACAGTGCTGGACAGAGAGGCCCTGCGCCTCCGTGGGGAGAGAGATGCCTGGCAGCCCCCTGCTCTTCCGGCCCCAGGTGTTGGAGTCACCCCAGTGCAGACGGACATGAGCTGGCCCCACCGAGCCCCGCCCAAATTGCAGGTTCATGAGCAAAATAAATAACTGTCATTGCTCGAAGCCACTAAGTTTTGGGATGATTTATTCTGCAACATGGATTTTTTTTTTTTAGAACAAAATGTGAAGCCCTGGCCCCATGCCTAGCACATAAGATGCGCTCAGTGAAGGGTAGTAGTGAACGTAGCAGCAGTGGCTGTTATTGTTGCCGGGGAGCAAAACAGCCTAATTATTCAGAATGGAGGCTCTGGAGGCAGACTGCCTGGATCTGAAGTTCTGTTGGCTAACTCTGCGACCCTGGACACCTTCTTTCCCTCTCCAGGCCTCAGTTTCCTTATCTGTACAAAAGCAGTAATGACGCTTGACCATTTGTAGGGTTATTGTGAAGAGAGTTAACGAGATGGGCATGTAAAGCCCTGGGCACAGTGCCCGGCACGGAGTAGGTCCTGGCATGGGATGGCCACCACCGCCAGCCTCAGCACCAGCATCTTGTCTTCCGTTGGGCATTGCAGGTGCACGCTGCCGTGTTTTAGGCCTTAGCAGGGTCAGAGCTGGAAGACCGAAGCCATGGTGTGCAACCCCCGTCATACAGATGGGATTGGGTTGCTGGTAGAGGCTTTGAGTTATGATATTTTTATCTTTATAAAGAGCTCTGGGTGGCCCATCTGAAACCAAATAAATAGCAATATGACACTGGAGGAGGAGAGGAGGAGGGGATGAGAATGTGCCTAGTGGAGCTTACCTACATCTTGCTTCTAGAAACAGCCCAAGGGATTGGTTCCCTGCCAACTGCTAAATTCTGGGAGCTCCTGGGGGTGGGGGTGGGGTAGAAAAGCTTCTCACATTTTTGTGTGTGTTGGATGCTGTCAGGATCTTCCAGATCAGCTGACCCATCCTCTCATTGTACATATGAGGATCCAGAAAGGGACAGTGACTTGCCCAAGGTCACACAGCAGGTCAGAGTCAGAGCTGGGATCAGCCCAGGGCTCTTGCCTCTCCGTCTGGAGCTTTGCAGGCTGCCTCCAGCCGCAGAAGCAACACACTTTGGAGGGGGCTTCACTTACCAAGCTTTCGGGACTGGGATTTGCCCTCTCCCTGCCTGCCTGCATGGACTTCCTTGCATTAACATTCTCATCGTGGGAGTCTCAGCTATTATTCATTCCTTTCCAAATGGAATGTTAGCATTTGACAAGGAGCCTCTGGGAAGACTGTGCATGTTATCTGTGAGCTCATCTCCAGCCCCAGCTGGAGCAGAACAGGGTGGTTTTTTCATTCCCCTTTAGCAGATGGGGAAACAGAGGCCCAGAACTGGGGAGTGAGCCTTTGTGCGCTCATCTCGAACACCACCATGGACTCCTTACCAAACAACAGCAGACCCCATCCGCCTGGTCCTCTCAGAGGGCTCTAAGAATGCTGGAAGCTCCCCGGCTCAAATGGTCTCGTCAACCACGTTCTCCCATGACTGCAAATCCACCTTCAGAGTTTACTGCTTTTGAGCAGAGAAGTGTTCATGAAAACACTCTGGTCGCCATGCTATTGAGCTGACAGTGATGGGGTACAATGGGAAAATCACAAGATTTGAAGTCAGTGAATCTGGCTTTGCCACTTATTACCTGTGTGACCTTGAGCAAGTCATTTTACCCTTCTGAGCCTTGGTTTCTTCGTCTACAAAATGGGGTCATAATTGAATCTACCCTTCCCCATGAAGGTGAAATGTAATGTTCTAGTTGCCTATTGCTGGATAACAATCCGCTCTGAAACGAAATGGCTTAAAACACAACAATCCTTTGTTTTGCTCATGAATTTGTAATTTGGGCAGGGCTCAGCAGGGACAGCTGGCCTCTGCTCCACATGGTGTCAGCTAGTTGACTGGGGCTGGGGGAGCTCCTTCCCAGAGGAAGCACTCCCATGACCGCTGGCCAGTTTCTCCCTGTGTGGACCTCTCCACAGGGCAGCTTGGGCTTCCTCCTTCCATGGAGGCTGGGTCCCAAGAGATGGGAAGTTGGTTTGGGCCTGAAAAGTATTATAGTAACACTTCCATTATATTGTAGTGACTAAGCAGTCACTGAGCCCAGATTCAAAGAGAAGGACATAGGGAATAGCCTTCACCACAATTGCAATGAAAATAGTTATTTATGCCATTATTTATTGACATCTGCTCCCCTCCACTGCCCCGACTAGAGTGCCTTGTTCATTGCTGGGTCCTCAGTGCCTGGAAGGTAGAAGGCCTTCAATAAATAGTATTAAATATTGCAGGTGAATGAATGAACTAATGCCTCTCTCCTGGGTGACACTCCAACCCTGCGTCCTGGTTGCTCGGGCTGGGGTGGGGGTTATGAAAGGAGCCCTGGATCCGGCATCTGAGGTCTGGGTTTGGGCCTTGACTCTGGCCCCAGGGTGCGAGGTGACCTTGGGCTAGTCACAGACTTCTCTGTGGGTGTCAGCAAAAGCTAATAAAACCAGACCCTGGCTTTTCAACTTGTGTCATCAAAAAGCCCACATAAGACTTGCTTTAATTAAGATAAGAGCGCAACGCAATGTTTGGACTTGCTGTTCGTGCTTTGATGTCTGGCCTTTTCTGTTGTGTTTGATGTCCAGGGACTTGGAGAACTGGACTTGGGTTCTTGGCCCTTGCTGGCCGTCTGCCTGCCGTCTGCTGTTTGCCTTGTTAAAAGCACTTATGATCTAATAAAGTGAGATGGATGTGGCCTCCCTGGGGAAGAAACACTTTTCATTCCCCGTATTCACTGCACTTCTCAGCTGTACTCATAGCCAATATTTATTGAGCACCAACTAAATACTAGGCCTGGGCTCAGTTTCATCTAATCCTCAAAACAATGAGTGGGGTGCTGCTATTGTCCCACTCAGGACAGGAGGAAACAGAGGCACGGGGACTTGTCTAATGTCACTGGGCAGTGAGCTGGTCCAGAGAGGTGCCAGGACGTGGAGCCAGCATGGCTGCCCGTGGCTGCTGGCGGCCCTGGCTCGGCCGGGGACCTGGGCCTGTGTGGGCGTGGAGGCAGGGGGCTCTTGCTCCCTGGGTTTACTCAGTGCCTGTGCTGGGCATTGGAGGGAGACAGCAGGCCTGGGAGGTGTTGTTTCTAGGACCCCCATTTTACAGGTGGGAAAACTGAGGCTTCTAAAGGTTGCTCAGAGGGGACTGGTTGCAAGAAAGGGTGATGGCCTGGAAGAGGAAGGTGGGCTTTGGCATCCTCTGCCCCTCTGCCCCTCTGCCCGGCTCCTCGTCCAGGTTAAGTCTGGCCAAGATGGGAGCCTTTGCTGGTCTCGTGTGTGAGATTCCGGCTGACCTGACGTTGGCATCTTCCTGCTGCACGGAGACGGTGGCAGGGATGTGGCTGTGCCCCCTGTGGGGCAGCAGCTCTGAGGCGAGTGGTCCTCAGGAAAATGAAATGTGGGGACCAGGAGGCGTGGGGGGGCTGCTGAGGAAGCTAGCACTGTTTCCTGGCGCTCTGTGAAGCTGTGGGTGCCCCCAGGGGTGCAAACAGCCCAGCAGTGTCCCCACCTTACTGTCATTGTGGTGCCAGAGATGCCACTGCGACAGCCTCTCCCAGAAGGCACATCTCCCGAGGGCAGGGCGGGAGCGTTTGGGAGCTTTGGCTTCCTTCTCTGGGAAATGGAAGGACAGCAGCCCACAGGCCAGGAGAGCGCCTGGCCCAGTGCAGGCCCTCCGGCGGGCAGAAGAGGCTGCTCATTCTGGATGGAGTGAGGGTCCACCCGGCAGACCCCGAGCACTGGGCCTGCTGCAGAGTGGCGGATGGTGATAACCCCCTGGAACCCAGTTGTCCCCAGGCCTCACTGACCTGCAGGTACCCACGAGGTCACACCAGCATTATTACTCAGACGAAGAAGGTTCTTAGGCCTCATGTCTCCCCCCAAATCCCCTCCCACCCCCAGTCGGCAGGCCCCTGCCAGCAGCTCCCACGGTGCCCTACCCACCCCAGGAACACGTCTGCTCACATTCTTAGTCTCTCGGTCACAGGTAGCCCCTCACAAAAAGCCTCACCAGGTGTGCCCACCTTCCACCGTGGCCACCCTGAGCTTCCAGGTGCCACAGTCGCCATGGGGCTCACGGTGAGTTGGGCATGGGCTGGGCTTAGGCCAACTCTGGGTCTGGATTTGTCACCTGGGCCACACAGCAGCCCTACTTAGGCCCTGGGGTTTCATGTCTCCATGACAATGGCTTGGACGGCTTCTTCCCCCACCCACTCCTCCATTGACACTCAGAAACGAGGACAGGGGCCAAAGGCTCATCTTTACCCCATTCCCTCATCTCCCCCGTTCCTTGGCCCCAAGTACCCAGTTCTGAGGCCCGCTGTCTTCCTGGTGCCTGGGCAGCCAGGGCCACGCCAGTCCCTTTTTTTCCATTCTGGCCAAACCGCCAGAACAGCCCGGAGGCCCTTATCATGCACAGCTATCTCCATTGTTTGCATAGCACTCATTTCCCCTGGCTAAGAAAACATGTTTGCAAAATCAGATTTCCCGGGAAAGCCGGCAGGTTAAAAGGAAAGGAAACTGTTTGAATTCTGGGAAGCAGGGATCTGAAGGCAGGGACCGACCTCTGGGATTGCCCTCACTCTCCTGGGTCCAAGTGATTGGAGAAAGCAGGGCCTGATCCCAAATTCTAGCTTCTAAATAGTCCCCTACACCTCCCCCAAATCTGTTCCACAACCCACAGGCAGCAGAGGCCTACAGGGGCTTGGAGCTTTGCGCAGAATCACTCAGAGTGGAGCCTCCCTCTCTCTAGAACCTTCAGTGGCTCCCCTTTGCTGGCAGGGCAGGCCCTCATGCAGCCTGGTGTTCAAGGTCTTCCTTTCCCCTCATGTGACCCCTTAGTTCTAGTTACCCTGCACTCCTCACTGTCCTGAACAGTCTCATCTCTGCCACAACTACACCTCCCTCAACTCTTTCTTACTCAAGACCCCATTTAGACCCTGCCTCCTCCAGGAAGCCTTCCTTGACTAGCCTTGCTCATAGAATGTCCCTCTCTAAGGGGTCCTAGCATTGTCAGGTCACTTCTCGTCTGCACCCACCACTGGGCCCAGCTCCTTCTTCATCAGGGCCTGGCTCCCGCTCCTGAGGGCCACGGTGAGCCACCAAGGAGAGAACCAGAGGTTTCCTTGGGGGGAAATGATACCAACAGTGACAGTAGGCTGCCAAAGAGCTTCACCCTGTGGCTTTCTTAAAAAGTGACTTCTCCTGATATTTAAATTGTGCGTCAGTCCCACAACACGCCAGTCTGCAGCTGTTAACAAGAAGGGCTCGGCTGACCTGTGCCCCCACGGACGGTGTCCACGATGAAAAATGCAAAAGCTGTGGAAAGAAATGTCCATAGGATCCCACCTGCTTTTAATTTAAAAAACAAAACACCTGTGCCGGCTCCCACGCATTCAGCCCTGGGGTAAGCACTCTGCTCGTCACTCACTCGGTCCTCATGGTGATCCGGTGCGGCAGGTGCCAGAATGGCCCCATTTTACAGACGCGCAAACTGAAGTTAGGAGGTGGGAGTCAAGTGCAGGCTGCAGGCAAGGTCAGCCCTCCGCAGTGCAGCCTGCTCTGTGTTCTCTACGCTAGTCTACATTTGTGTACATTCTTAGCCAAAGATACGGAAAACTTGGCAAGGATGTGTCTCTGGGCCTCGAGTAGAGCAAGGTTTGCAAGTCTCTTCGTTCTTCTTCTTATATTCTGTATTGTTTGGTTATCACAAATAATAGAAATTAAAGTTAATTTTAAAAATAGAAAAAGCAGCACATATTCATTAGAGAAAACTTAGAAGCGAGAAGAGAAAGGCCCCAGAAACCAGAGTCAGCCTGGCCTCTCAGAGCTGGCAGGGAGCATACTCAGGACCATGGGCTTCTAGAGCGATCACCACAGAAATGGGTGAGAAACTGGGATTCTTCCAGATCCAAAGGCATCAGCATGACTTCAGCTCAATGTGGGAGGCACTTCATAACTAATCAGAGCTGTCCCACCATGGCACGTGGCAGTCTCATTCGGTAGTAAGCTGCCTGTCGGTGGAGGCATGCAAGTTGATGCCAGATGCTGGATTAACACTGAGCTGCTTGCTAAATATCTCATGTGAGTTGGCCTGATTCCCACCTCCTACCTTCAACCCAAGCTGGACAGTAAGACAATGTACCTGCAAGGACTGGTTTAAAAATAACAAATAAAAACAAAGATTAAGAGCCTTGCACAGATATAGCAGTTTTCGGCTGGCAGAATCTCTTGGCATACATGGTTTGATGTGATTTCAGATCCCCCCAACATTATAGGGACATTTTACAGAGGAGAAAAACAGAGGCTCGGAGGGGTGTGGACCTGCCCAAGGTCACCCAGCGGGTCCCGAGTTCCTGACTCTAGCCTGGTGTGCCATCCTGCCCTCAGGCATTTCTCACGGCAGCTGTTCATCTTCCTTACAGCTCCAGCACCCAGTGGGTGTCCAGGCCCTCCGCGGAAGCGCTTGGGTTCTAGTGCAGCTCTGGCCCCACGCGCTGTGTGACGCTGAGCAGTCCGCCCTCTGAGGCTGGATTTGCCGAGTCCCGTTCTCCTTCAGCTCCAATCTGTCTGCCACCCACCTGGGTTCCTCACTTTTCTTTGCTTGTCCTCTGACAGCAGGCCCCAAGGAGTCCCCCGTGGAACAGGGGAAGGGAGGGCCCTTGGGGTGGCAGACACCCTGACGCTTGGACCCTGCCTTTATTCTATGCAGATTTATAGGGGTGCGTTCCTGAACTTGCATTCACTGTCCACGGCCCGGCACATGTCTAAAAACAACAGATCCGATGAAAGAGATCTCGCCCGCAGATGAAAGTGGGAGGGAAACGGCCTCCCACAGCCCCAGCCTGGCCCCGGGCCCACTGCACACTCTGGCCAAGGCCAAGTCAGGGCTGCAAAGTCTGGAGAGGCCCAGAGGAGGTGCCTGCCCACCCAAGGCTCTGGGGTTTTGAGGGGTCCTGAGTGCAAGCTTTGGACGAGGTACTGAGGGAGGCAAAAGAACATGGAGACCCAAGCCCTGTCCAGGGATTCGGTAGAACCTAAAGTCCCACGGGGTGAGGATGAATGACCGCCAGGTGCCACCTCCAGCACTGTCTGCCATTCTGTTCACTCACTCTGCTCCAGGCACTCTGGCTCCTTCCTGTTCCTTACAACTCCGCCAACTCATCCCCTGCCTCAGGGCCTTTGCATACGCAGCTCCCGCTATCTAGAGCACACTTCTCCCCACTCTTCACAAGACCTCTCATCTTTCAGGTCTCCAATGAAATGTCACCTCCTCTGGGAGGCCTCCAACTAGTATCCCAATCTGTTCTCCAGTCTAATTCTTGACACAATTTATGATAATTTATTTAATGATCTATCTGTAAGCTCCATGAAGATGTGGCCTTCATGTTATTCCTGGGGGTAAAGAGGGACAGCTCTGACACCAACTCACTGCTTTGGGTCCAGGCATCAGCTCCCTAGATAATAACAGAAAACAGCGTTTAGCTCTCGTCACGTGTAAAGTACTTTTCATAGATAATCGTACCCAGTCCCCACGGAAACCCAATGAGGAGGTGTGAGTATGATCCCCATTCCACAGACAAGGGGACAGGCTGAGCGAGATGAACGTTGGACCTTGGCTACAGCCCCCAGCACAGTTCGCTGTTACACAGGCCTCCTGCTGCTGCTGGGGCCCCCATGACCCTTGGGTGTCTCCCGTGTGAGCACTGGGCGGGGGAAATCAAACTGTGGGGACAGTGTGAGCAACTGTGGGGAAAGGGATGCTTCAAGGGGAGATGGGGAGGTCTGGGCTCTCTCTGCACAGGCCCACCCCTCAGAGACCCCGCTGATCCCCTCCTGGTCTGCAGAGCGGACCCCTGGCGTTTGCATGGGGAGGGGATCAGCCCGTGTCCTGTGCTGCAGGTGGAAGGAGGGTGCCGCTGGGCGCCGGGAGCAGGGCTCCATGCCCTCCGCGCTCCCCTGGTTGACAGTTCTCTGAGGGGCGCTTCCTGAGGAAATGGTCAGGGGCACGGACGGTGACTCCGGACAAGCCTTTCACCCAGATGTGCCTCCCTGAACCCATGCCCAGCTCTCGTGTGTTGGGGATTCTTTATGCTATTCTCTCTACCTTTGTATATGTTGCATTTTTCTATCATAAGAGTGAAAAAGACGGAAGGAAGGAAGAAGGAGGAAGGAGGAAGCAAGGAAGGAAGGAAGGAAGGAAGAAAGGAAGGAAGGAGGGAGGGAGGGAGGGAGGAAGAAAGGAAGGAGTATGCATAACACAATTCTATTTTTTAATTAAACAAATTATATATGAGAATATATACCAACATGTTAACAATGGTTCTCTCTGCTGGAATTATGGATTATTTTATGTTTCTTCATTTTGCTTATGTCTCCAATTGGTGGGGAAAAACCCACAGCTATTTAAAAAAATGGAATGTCTTGGGTTCTAGACTCCTTTCTACCCCCCCAGCCACTCTCTCACCCTGCTCCCGTCACGGCACCTCGCTCCGGGCACAATGGGAGTGAGAGGGGCTGTGATGAGGCCAGAGGAGCCGATGCCCAAGGATGCCCCTGGTAGAGCCCAGCCCTGTGTGCTGGTGCCCACCCAAGACACTCGGACACTCCGAGACCGCGCACTAAGCCCTCGCACACCTGCAGACCTGCGCAGGGGACGTGCAGAGCCCAGAAGGACAGCCAGGCTTGCTGGCCCCCACACGCGCTCCCCAGCACATCAGCGCCTTCATGCCCGTGTGCACACATGCAGCGCGTGGTGTAACCTGCGTGGGGCGGCCCATTGACCGACTGGGTGGGTGAGAGGAGAGAGCCCCATCCCTTTCCAAGATAAACACAGGAAGTGAGGATCCCACAGTGTCAGGGTGAGGTTGGGAGCCATCCATAAACTCCAGGCGGGGTTGGGGGTGGGTAGGAGGAGGGAGAGGGGCCTGGAGCCGGGAGGGAGAGTGTGGGAGTCTGGGCAGGGGCTCGAGTTTGACATCCGCTGTCTTAGGTTCAAATGTGAAAAGTTGAAGCCATGACTAAGCTTGGGGGCCCTCTCAGCTCTGTCTGTCTGTCTGTGTGTCTGGGATAGCACCTCCCACCCCTACCTCACCTCTCGCTCCCCAGACCTGAGCTCAGTGAAACGTGTCCAGGCCGGTTGGAGGCCCCAGGGCCCCCAGCTGAGCCCCACCCCCACACTCCAGAGCCCACGCTCAGCAGAAGTTTGGTAAATGAATGAGTGCATGGAAAGAAACTTATTTCAGATTCCGGGATGCTCCCTAATCCAGCGCACGCTTCCTGGACCAGTTTGTATCTCCAAGAGATTACCCTGGGGCCGCTGCCAGGCCCACTCCCCGGGCTTCCCCTCTGGAGCTGAGGCTTCTGCTTCCCCAAAGCCCCAGGGTCCTGGGGCAGAAGTGGGCCGGGTCTGTGGGCCGGCCAGAGGGGGACAGCACAGGGCTACCCCTGAGGGGCTGCCCCTCTGTGGTTTTGGATGAATGAGCACTCGGCCTGCGCCAGGTACCTTACATCAGACAGAAATACTTTTCTGGAACAAAACAAGGCCAGAGGGGGAGAGAAGGGGATGCTTTATCATTTATCCTCAACCACCCAACCATCTCCATGGCCTTCAGTCTCAGGGCCAGCAGCTGCTGCGCCTCCTCCAGGCCTCGCCATCACCCTCCGACAGTGGGCACCAGTGCAGAGTGCCAGGCTGGTGGCAGAAGGAAACAGTTTAAAAATATACTGTAATGAAATTTCCCATTCAATCCACGGGCAAGTGGGTTGAACAGACCCCTTCTGAACATGACCGCCCGCTCACCTCTTGCTGTCATAAGCCTCCAACCCCACAGCTGGAGCCCCACCCCCACCCCACCCGCCCCTGCTGTGCCAGTCTGGGCAAGCCAGCAACACTCCCTGCCCCCTCCCAGCTCCAGCGGCTTCGGGCCCACCTGGATGTCTCCCAGGAGCCTCACCTGTGCACAGCTCTTCACAAGCACTATTCCGTCTGCTCCTCCTGGCAGTCCAGGAGATAGAAAGATTATGTCCCCTTGGCCAGTGAGGAGACTGAGGCCCAGGAAGGTCACACAGGCAGTGAGAAGCAGAGACCAACCCAGACCCAGGTCAGCTGCTTCCAAGTGCCCTCTTCCAGTGCCAGCTCCTGCTCTGCCAAGGCTGCTGGCCAGGGGTGGTGACGGCACCAGGGCTGTGACAGAGGGACCCAGGGCCTGGGGTCCTTCAGCTTCTGGCTTCCTTGTCGCCTCCACCCCCTACCAGCTCAGCCTTGGTCCCCAGACTCACACCGTATTGTGGCCAGTAGGGACCAGCATGGCCTGGCCCTGCCTCGTTCCTTACGCGTCTCTCTTTACCTTTTTATGTATTACCTTCAGCCACGTGGTTCTTCTTTCGTATCCTCGAATTCCTGTTCTTTCCTACCCTGGGAATCTTACTGTTACGTCTATTTTCCTCTTTTAAAAAAGTGTATTCACAGGATAGATGGATGGGTGGTTAATTGATGGGTGTATGGATGAGGGGGTGAGTGGGTGGAGGGAGGGATGGACGGATGGAGGGATTGATGGGTGGTAGGTAGGTGCGTATATGGACAGGTGATTAAGTGAGTGGATGAACAGGTGGGTGGGTGAGTGGACAGGTAATTGAGTGAGGGGATGGAAGGGTGGGTGGTTGGATTTGATGGATGGGCAGATGAATGGATGGACGGACAGACAGGATGGAGGGATGAGATGGACAGATGCTGCTTCGGTTCTGCTGAGATTCTCGCTTCACCTGAATGACCTGTAGTTTTCACACCCCTTGCCGGTTCGCCCTCCCCCACGAGGACAGGGACAACTGGGAGACCGCAGTGGCCCTTCTCTGGGGCCCCAGTCTTGATTCTCATCAGGGGTGTCCTGATAGCTCCCTTCAGGAATGCAGCAGGACCCCCAGACCAGGCTCTGGGGTGGCTCAGCCTCTGTCCTACGCCCGGATGCCGGACCAGCCCGAGCCCCTCACTTGTCACAGCGGCTCCTGCTTTGGGGGGGAGGGAGGGGCGTTACAGCTCAGTTGTCCTGAGAGTAAAACCCAAACTGAGACTTCATCTAATAACACTGCCATTTAAATTTAATGAGCTAAAATTACATTCTGATGGCTGGATCTTCAACGTTAAAAACGAAAACATTGTCCTGAACAGTTCCAAAGTAATTTAAATAAATGTGGAAAGGGCACCCACCCCAACTAAAACACTGCGTAGTTAAGAGATACTTGTTAATCACCCCTCCAAAGTCAGCCAGAATGTCTTTAGACTAATCAGCTAAACAATCATCAATATACAAAGAATAAAATGGAACAAACAAAATAAGATACACAGGGGACAGAGACGCGGGTGAACAGGTCATTGGGTCAATAGGACCTTAGGGGAATGTGCCAGACCCCCCCCCCCCGAATCCCTTACCCTGACTCAGAGGGGAGCAAGACCCTCCTCCCTGCACCCCTGCCCAGCAGCTGTGCTGGGGCCGCCTCTGTGAGCCCCGCTGGGCGGCCCATGAACAGGGAGTTACTGACGCTCACGGAGCACCTCGCTGGGCTGAGCCCTTCACACCTCGCACAGACCCTGGGGGGTGAGCTTTACGGTGATCCCCATTTCTCAGGTGCAGAAACGGAGGTTCCAAGCCAGGCTCAGACTCTGTCTTATAGAATGTCCCTGTCACCCCACAAGGCAGTGGAAGGAACTGTGGGTCAGGGCGGCCGTAGCTTCCGTAGTACAGATCCCAGTGTCCGTGGCGGGGACAGACAGTGGTGTCAGGGCCTGCACTCGGGGGATCAATTTCTTGGGGGTGGTGACTAGAGGGCAAGAAAAAGGAGACTCATGAGGGAGGGCTTCCTGGAGAGGGGGCCCTGACTCTCACAGAGGATCTGGCGACCCATGTCATCCAACATTCCCATGGAGCTGGAGAGAAAGCAAGGCCCCTCTGCTCTCTCCCCCTGAGGTTTCTTGTGCGGCTGGGTCACTAGAGTCGTCCCTGGCCCCCCAACTTTGGGGAAAACCCCACCCCCTAGCAGGGCCAAGGGGGCAGAAGCAGCAGCAGCCTCCCATCAAGCCTTGACAAGAGTTGTCACCAGCACAGACCCAGCAGGGGGTGGGGGGCCTGTCTGGCCTCAGCCCCAATGTTTACCTGTCTGGGCTGTTGCTGGAACCATCCATCTGGGTGAAGGATCACACAGCCTGCTTCCCTCTTCCTCCCCCTCGGCTCCCCCCGGCAGGCATCTGCGGCCGAAGATCCTCATCACTGCCGCCTCCCTGCGCACCCGGCTCCTTCCTGGCCGGCCCCTGGCAGGCTGCCGTGAGCCAGCCCTGCCCACTCACCCGGGCCGCTCCCTGCCTGGTGTGTGTGCGCCCTCCTGTCCTCACCCCCGCTGGATCCCACCTAATTAAAACGTGCACTGAGCGCCCATGAACAACGCCAGTAGCAGTAACGGCTTCGCAGTCCAGCTGTGGGCGGGCCCTGTGCTAGGAAGCGCTTCACGCCCATTGTTCCGGACGCCTCACCCACGTGTGTCCACGAAGACAGAGAGGCGATCGCATTCCGCCTGATGGGTGGGGGGTGGAGGGGGGGGGGGTCACAGAGCTGTTGTGTCAGACCTAATTCTGTCAAAGGAAGTTGGGACGGAGGGGGACAGCTGAGGAAAGGGACCCATCTCTAAGCCCTTGCAGGAGAGGTAGGTGCCAAGTAGACCAGTGACTGTGAGCAGTGGGTGAGCGCGCCATGAGGGACGTGCGGTCAGGAGCAGCTGGAGTGTCCGTGTGGAGAGACCAGAGGCTTCCTAAGGCCTTTCTTGAGCACCCCCCATCCAGGAGCCTCCTGGTCACTGGGTTCTCGACCCCTTCTGGCCTCCTGCAGCAAATCGCACTTATAAGACAACAGATTTTACCTTCCGGTGTAACTTTCTGATCACATGCTGTCTCTACCCAGGGACCACGGACCCTTTGGAGGCAGGGGTCATGCCTTACATCTTCCCGTGTTTGCTGTTCCCCACTGGCCACTATGGTTAGCACAACTGTGAATATATAATAGACGCTCAGAACTGATCCGTTGTTGCTGTTGGTGTTGGTGGGTTGAGGGGTGTCCATAGGTGTGAGGGTAACAGGAGGTCAGGCTGGGAAGGTCTGAACGCAGCAGGTGCTCGGTGAGTGGTGGTTCAGGCCGCCTGCTCCCCCCACCTCATGCCCATCCGCCCCCCACACACCAGCTCACAGAGGACAGAGGTGGGTGGGGGTGGGGGAGCCTCAATCTCTCGGCTTTCCCACTGGTGATGTGGGTAATGAGGGTCCCTTCCAGCTTGGCGGTCTTGGAGTCTCACATCCTCTGTCTCCCACGCCGCTGGTGAGATGTGGGACTCCCTGTGGCGTGGGGGTTAGGTGCAGGGGCTCCGGGAGCGACCCAGCTCTGACCCCCCACTGTGAATGAGCTGCAGTGCCCATCTGCAGTCGGAGGCTCTGGGAACTCTTGTCATGTGCAATGAAGGACACGCAGTGCCCAGACATGGCACATCTCAGTAACGGTAACGTGCCACACCCATCTCCTATGACCTCAAAACACTCCTTCCTCCAGGAAGCCTCCTCTGACTGACCCTGAGGGAGATAAGTATTTCTCCCTGTTAACCTCTGCTCAGCAGCCTCCAGCTCAGGCTGGTCCTTAATCCCTCAGTTCAGGAACAAAAACCAAAACCGAAAACAACCACAACTGCCCTGGGTCCAGAGAGATCTGGCTTCTACAGTTGAATTCCTGTAGTTGGAGGGTCATTTCTGGGCCTCAGTGGGCTCCATGCAGATGGCAGACCCCAGAGGATAGGGAGCAGGTGTAAATTCTCCCCAGGGGCTCTCGGAAGGCCCCTTGGGATGTGGGATGTGCTGGTGGCCACACCTGGAGCCCTGGGCTGTGGTGCTGGCTGTGCCCCGTGCCCGCACCTGGAGCCCTGGGCTGTGGTGCTGGCTGTGCCCCGTGCCCGCACCTGGAGCCCTGGGCTGTGGTGCTGGCTGTGCCCCGCGCCCCACACCTGGAGCCCTGGGCTGTGGTGCTGGCTGTGCCCCATGCCCGCACCTGGAGCCCTGGGCTGTGGTGCTGGCTGTGCCCCATGCCCACACCTGGAGCCCCGGGCTGTGGTGCTGGCTGTGCCCCGTGCCCGCACCTGGAGCCCTGGGCTGTGGTGCTGGCTGTGCCCCATGCCCACACCTGGAGCCCTGGGCTGTGGTGCTGGCTGTGCCCCGTGCCCGCACCTGGGGTCCTGGGCTGTGGTGCTGGCTGTGCCCCATGCCCACACCTGGAGCCCCGGGCTGTGGTGCTGGCTGTGCCCCGTGCCCGCACCCAGGACGCCAGGCTGCTTCGGCTGGTCACCGTGTACAAGAGGCCATGCCACTTGCTGCCCTCAGGCCCGAGGCAATTCTATCTGCTGCACTCTCTATTTCAACTCTGCCCTGTGACCTGGTCAAAGTGGGGGATGTCCTCTCCAGGGGCCTCCCCTTGGTGGCCACAGTGGGCCGAGGTTTCCTGGCTGATACCTCAGGTGGCTGGGGCTGGGGCAGGAGCCAGAGGCCTCTGGTGACGGAGGAGGGTGGTCTCCAGGAGACCCTGAAGGGCGTGCTTCTCTTGTGGCCCCTGCCTGGAGGCCTGGTCAGTCACCTCTGAGCGTGGAGACAGAGGAGCCCTGAGAGCACGCCCAGGCGGGGATCTTGCCCGTCGCAGGCCTGGCCAGCTGACACGAAGGAACAACCCCTGGGGAATGGGCTGTCATAATTTAGGTAGGAAAAGAGAAGTGACCAAGCAGAGCACCAGCCAGAGATGCCCTCTCCCACCCCCAGGCAGGTTCTTCATTTTGTCTTCGCCATGGCCATCCCACAATCTGACATCCCCCTTCCAGGGTGTAAACTCCTGGGGGACACTCTGTCTAGTTCATCGCGGTGTACCCATGTCTAGAACACTGCCTGGCACAGAGCAGGTGCTCAATAAATATCTGTTGGCCTAATGGCCACGCTACTGCGTCATCTCATTTGATCTTTACAGCCGCCTTCCCAGTAGGTGGGATCAGCCCCGAGTTGGAGGTGGGGAAGCTGAGGCTCCCAAGGCGAGGGGAATGGGTCAGTCTACACACCCCGTAACCCGCGGAGCCGGACTCGAGCCCAGTCACTCTTCCCTCAACCACAGGCCCGGACAGGTGTGTGACGACACCGACTTTATTCAACAGGAGGAAAGAAACAGGTTAACACGGTTCATTGGCTTCTACTGCCTGATGAATACTTTTATCCCCGGAGTTACGTCTGTTTGTGGACCAATCCCTATGTGACAGCCTCGGCCTCCTGTCTGCCTCTGAAAAAGACGGGTGTTCAACTGGCACCAGACACCAGCAGCGAGAGCCGAGGAGCAGGGAGGCGCGGGATCGGGGCAGGACACTGCCTCCATCGTGACATCACGTTTGTTGCAGGTGTGTGTGGGTACCAGGCACTGCTCTCAGCCCCTTCCATGCATCATCTGTAATCCTCACAGCCATCCTCGGGTCCTCGGGGACATTCGGTCTCATCCTCGCCAGTGGGTGGAGGAGGAAACTGAGCCCCAGAGAGGGTTGAGCCACTTGCCCCAAGTCGCACGGCTGGGAAGTGGTGAAGCCAGCGCAGGGCCTCAGGTTCCCTGTCCCCAGAGCCCACCCACTAGCTGCCCTTCTGCGCCTGGGGGTTTAACACGGGCTTTGGAGCTGGATTCCAGTCCTGGTTCCACCACAGACAAGCTGTGTGATCTTGGGCTAGTTGCTTCATCTCTCTGAGCCTCTGCGTCCTCAGCTGTAAGTCGTGGGCTCCCATACCCGCCTTGCAGGGGTGCTGGGGGCACTCACTGAAGCAACGGGCACAAAGAACATGGCCCAGGCCTGGGACATGGAAGGGGTGTGACAGACGACGATGGCGCTGGTGGTTCAGGGGGCCCGGCTCACAGCGAGTGTGCCATAACTGGGATTTCCACACCAGTTTCATTCTCTGGAAACACTGGGCCAGTTACAAGTCAGTGAAACCATCCCACCCCAGTCTCCAGTCCTGTCTGCACATCCTGGATGGTGCCTGGAGTCCCAGCATTCGCTTAACCTAGAACTCCGCTCCTGGGGAAATGCAGCTTCCCAGGTGTGATGGGGCACGGAGGGGGCACACAGTAACAGCTGTTCGTAGTCACTGTCCCCTCCGTGTGAGTGCAGATTCCAGAACTGGGTTCCCCAGGAAACAGGCGGAAGGGGGAACTTTGCCAACCTCATAGTTTTCTGCTCTTCAAAGGTCGGCCTTGGATCTCACAAGTCTTGCTTGAAAACCTCCTTTTGCAGGGCCAAGTTTCGAGTCCTGAGTACTTTCCCTTCGACCCAGGGTAATATGAATATTATTTTTAATTAATATTGATGACATCACTTACTTTGTGTGGCACTCTACGTTTCATACATGCTTTTTGCCTCATTTACCCCGTGTGAGCATTCCGCTCCATTTCACAGATGAGGAGACTGAGGCCCAGAGAGGGGACTGGCCAGGGCAGTGCCAAAGCCATGGGTGGGAGCCAGTTCTGGGGCTTCTCTGGGGCTTGGGCCTGGTGGGCTTCCCTAGGGACCAGCCCTGCCCCCCTGCCCTACTCCTTCCCATCGAGAGGCCCAGACCCTGGGCCAGGCTGGGAATGTGCTGGGGGGCTGCCCGCGTCAAGGCCGTGTGTAAGTGTTTTATTGTTTGCCCGAAGAGGTGTGAATGAAGTAATGGGCCTTCTCCGGCACTCCATCCGTCTAGGCTGACAGCGCTCGGAGCCGGGCTGTTCTGTATACAGGCTGTCGCCCTGCCATCCCCGAGCAGGCAGCTTCCTCCGGGAAGCGGTAATCAGGGCCTCCCGCACCCGCAGCTGGCCCTGTCCGCAGCTCGTAAATCACGCTGCCTTCCCGGAAAGCAGAGGGAGAGACAGACAGGGTGACGGGGAGACGGACGAGGTCCAGCGAGGAAGAGACAGCCGGACAGGCGGGGAGAGAGGGAGTCAGCGAGGGTAGGCTCGGAGGAGGGACAGGCAGAAAGGGACAGACGGACAGACAGGGAAGAATAGCTGGAAAACAAAAAGGGTGAGGGAGAGGTAGAAGGAGTGGCTGACAGATGTGCAAGAAAGGAGGGAGAAGACAAAGGAAAGACTCACGAAGAGGAGAGAGAGAGAGAGAGAAAGAGGGACAGACGCAGAGACAGAGAGAGGGACAGACGCAGAGACAGAGAGAGGGACAGACGCAGAGACAGAGAGAGGGACAGACGCAGAGACAGAGAGAGGGACAGACGCAGAGACAGAGAGAGGGACAGACGCAGAGACAGACAGAGGCGGAGAGAATGGCAGAAACAGACCAGGAGAAAAGTAAGGGACTGCAGGTAGAGAGAGTGAAAAGGAGGAAAGGGGGGGAAGAGCACAGAGACAAGAAGGAAGGAAGGGGAGACAGAGAGGGGTGCATACCACACAGGGGCCTCAGCTGGGAACTGGAGCAGGGGTCCAAGACTGGGCAGCTGGTCCAGACCATTAGCTGGAGGGCACCAGAGGAGCCCCCCATCCTGACAGGTCCCCCAGCTTCCCCTGGCCGGGCTGGGCCCTACCAGCACTCAGGCCCTTCTCCCTCCACCCTTTACCCAGCAGACTTTGCAGCCAGCCAGCGGTGAGGGGTAGGGAGGTGCATGGGGGGCTGAGGAGGTTGGGAGAGAAGAGGAGGGAGGAGGCTGCAGCCCCTGGACTTCTAATTCGTGGGCCTCCATTTCAGACCCACTCACCCTGGGATGTCACAGGGATCTTTAAGGGCAGACAAGTGACTCACCCGGCAGCCATGAGGACACCTGGGCCTTGCAGCCGCCAGTGTGTGCCACACTCTCATGCCCTTAGTGCACACTCATGCACACAGTGAGTGCCGTGCCCACCTGCAGAGGGATTCGCGTGGGTGGGCAGGGAGGTGCTGGTTCTCAAGCCCAGCTGGCCAGGCCACCGGCAGAGAATGTCGCAGGCAGCATTTACCCAGCAAGGAAGGGAACCTTTTTCCAGCTTAAGTCCTGAAATGGATTTTTGAAAAACTCTCACCCACCAGGTCCTGTCCTGGGCACTAGGGATCTAGCAGAAAACAAAATCGAGTTTCTGTCTTCTGGACTTGGCGTCTGGTCAGGGAGACAATCAGCAATAAGCAGGTAGACAGAGCACATCACATACTGATGAGACGTCTAAACTGGGAAAAAGAACGGGAGTTTAGCTATTTTATAAAAGGTGGTCAGAGAAGGGAACTCTTTTTTTTTTTAATCCTCACCTGAGGACATTTTTTCATTTTTTGTTCAGATAGAGTGGGAGGGAGAGAGAGGAAGAGAGAGAGAGAGAAACATCGACGTGAAAGGGACACATCGAGTGGCTGCCACCCGCACAACCAACCAGGGCTGGGGACAAACTGCAACCGAGGTACATGCCCTCAGCGGGAACCGAACCCGGGTCTCTCTGTACCGCAGGCCAACGCTCTAACCGCTGAGCCAAACCGGCCAGGGCGAGAAGGGAACTCTTGAGCAGAGAACTGAAGAAAGTGAGAGGGTAGAGCATTCCAGGTGCAGGGAACAGCACATGCAAAGGCCCTGAGGCAGGAACACGGCCAGCATATTTGAAGGCCAGAAGAGAGCCAGTGTGGCTGGAGCAGAGTGGGCTAGGGAAAGGGTGCTGGGAGGTGGGGTCAGAGAAATAGGGGATCAGGTTGGATAGGACCTTGATGGCCATTGTAAGGACTTTGACTTTTAATGTGAATAAAATGGGAAGTTATTAGAGGGTTTGTAACTGAGGATGACCTGATCTGACATGTTTTCAAAGGATCCTCTGGCTGCTGTTTCCAGAATAGTCTGAAGAGGGGCAGGACAGAAGCAGGGAGACCTGTGAGGAGGTCACTGAATTCACCCAGCATGAGACAATGCCACTTGGTCAGGGGGTGGCAGCGGAGGTGTGGAGAGTGGTCAAATTTCGGACATATTGTGGGGTGATGCCAGGATTTGCTGATAGACTAGCTGTGCGAGAAAGAGAAGTCAAGGACAAATTCAAGGCTTGGGGCCAGAGTATCCGGAAGGATGGAGTTGGCATTGACTGTGATGGCAAAGATACGTGCGGAGCAAGTTTGGGGGTGGGGTAGTATCTGCGGGTTGGATTTTGGAGCTGTTCAGAGTGAGGGGCCTGTTGCACATCCGTGTGGGGGCCAGGAGCAGGAAGCTGGAGAGCTGGGTCTGAGCTGAGCATGTAGACGGGGGAGCTGTCAGCAGGTGGGTGGTATTTACAGTCGTGGAGCTGCATGAGGTCACCTGGGAGTGAGGGAAGATAGTCCAAAACGGAGTCTGGGGCCGCAGGCTGCATTTAGAGGTTTGAAAAAGAAGGGAAACCTAGCCAAGGAGATGGAGAAGGAAGGACGGGTGAGTGAGAGGCAAAACAAGAGCAGCAGCGTCTGAAAGCCAAGCCTGGGGCCACGCAGGAGGGAAGGCTGGTCGGCAACCCTGCTGGGAGGTCAAGGAAGGCGAGGACTGAGGATCGCTGTTCGACCACCACATGGAGGCCACGGAGACTGACAGAGCAGGTCGGCCACAGTGCTGGATGGAGTGGGCTCACGAAAGAAGGAGAGAAGAGGGACCGACATGGTGAGTGCAGACTGTTCTTTTAGGGAGTTCTGGTAAAATAGGAAGCAAAATATGGGAGGGGGATGTGGAACCCAGAGAGAGCTTTTTAAAAATAACCTTTAAAATGTGTTTGAATCAATTTATATTTACAGAAAAGTTGCAAAGACACGACAGAGTTCCCATATACCCTTCACACAGCTTCCTGGGATGCCCACGTCTTCTAGAACCACAGTTCAGTTGTCAAAACTAAGACACTGACGTTGGTACAATACTATCAACCAGCCTACAGATTTGGTTCAGATTTCGCCAGGCTTTCCACAAAAGTTCTTTTACTGCTCTGGGACCCAATCCAGACACCACGCTGCATTTCATAGAGAAAGTGGTTTTTATTGTTTATATCCTTAACTGTGGGGACCTTGCTGCCTGTGTGTGTGCTGATGGGGCTCGTCTAGTGCAGGGAGCTGGTGCTGTAGGTGAGCGAGATGGGGATGACTGCTCCAGTGATGTCCTCCAACAGGTGCAGGCGCGTGGGCACCAGGACACCGGGGTCCTCCTGGTTTCTGACTGCCCTGTGCCCTACGGAGGCCATCCAGAAACATAGGCACCACCATTCACGTGTGAATGATGCTGCCTGCTTACAACTATCTCTACATACAATTTTATTTCAGAACTCCTCCCCACAAGAGAAAAACAACCCCAGAGGCAGTAGAGGGCTGAGGAGAGGGGCCCAGAAAGAGCAGGGGCTTCCCCGAGGCGACGTGGTGTCAGCAGTGGAGCTGGAACTCCTGATCCTGGGTCCTGACTCAGGTGTGTTCTGGGTGTTACAGGTGACAAGCTGGAAAGGGCAGGGCTGGGAAAAAACACAGACGGGGGACTAAAGCATTCCACCCAGTACACCAGCTCTGGGACTTGGAAGGTGCCAGGTGGGTGTGATAAAGACAGTCTAGCAGAAGGGGCAGGTCAGAGACACAGAGCCAGGAGGGGCCACACAGGAGACCTGGCCAGGATGTGGCTACACAGCACTCAGGCCTCACCGTGTCCTGGTGAGTGGTTAACCCCAGCCCTCCCTCCTCTGTGTGTTCCCTATCATTTGCTCTATGTATAGAGTGAGCTTTGCTGTTTTCAACCAACCATATTGATGTCTCCAAAATAACATGAATGAATGAATGAATGAATGAATGAATGAATGAATGAATGCTCTTATGCTGTTTAAAGAGTGAAACCTCCAACATCCTGAAGTCTGGCTGCAGAGCTCAGGTTTGCTCATAGCCAGTCACTGGTACCCAAATCAAGCCTTCTCACACACACACACACACACACACACACGCACACACGCACACACACACAGAGGCACATTGCAACTGGCTCCCCCACCCCCCATCCCTCTCCTGGAAACTACGACTTCACCCTAGAACAAGTCCACAGTCCCTTATCTGGAACCCTTGGGGCCACATATTTCAGACTTCAGAGCGGCTCAGGCTTTAGAGGCGACGCGGGCCGCATTCCACCGCGTCTGTAACACCTGTGCGCCCGAGCGCACTCTGCACGCAAACACATTCATATTTCTTCCGTGAAATGTACGAATATTCACAGTAGGTGGGAAAAGCAAAGACCATAAATAGCCTCCTGACAGTTCAGGTTGTGTGTTACAGACTCACGAGTTAAGGGAAAACCTGGCTTTTGGAGCTTCTTGGATTTCAGGATGGCGAGTGAGCAACGGAGGGCCTCTCCGGGGGTTCCCAGGTAGGTGGGCTGCGCAGCCCGTGACATGGACGTTTGCTCACTGCTGATGGATGTTGGAGCACTGTTTCCTCGTGGGAGCAGACAGGAGAGGGGCCCACGCGAGCCTGCGCGCGCACGCGTGAACGCGCACGCACACACGCGCACATACTGTGGCATGTCTCGCTCCTCTGAATCCCTGAGGGGCCACAGTCGCACCTCTTGAACCCTCTGACAACATCCCCCCCAAGTGGTCACCCCGCTGCTGACCCATCCTTCCTTTCTTCTGCCACCCTTCTCCCTCCCTCCTCCATCCTCGGGAACTTCGCCCTCCCCTCCCCCTCGCCCTCTTCCTCCTCCTCAAGAGGCTCAGAATGGAGCAGCCCTTGTCGCTCTCATTCGCCAGCGACGTTCCTCAGTGGGACCTGCTGGCACGTTGTGGACTTCGGCTACTTCTGGTTCTGCTAGAAGGACCCGAGGCCCAGCGTCGTGCATCCCAACTCCTGCCAGGGCGTGTGCCTGACCGGGGGGCCCCCGCCACCTACCCCTCGGGGAGGATGCGCCCAGTCAGGGCTGCAAACGCCCATACTCTCTTCTTCCCTTGGACTCTTCCATTTCTTCTCTATTTTTTGTCGTTGTTGTTAATCCTCACCCGAGGATATTTTTTTCCATTGATTTTTAGAGAGAGTGGAAGGAAGGGAAGGAGGGGGTGGAGAGAGAGAAACATCACGTGAGAGAGACACATGGACTGGTTGCCTCCTGCACACACCCAGACGGGCGGAGGATCGAATCTGCAACCCAGGCACATGCCCTTGACTGGGACTCGAACCCACGACCCTTCGGTGTGCAGGCTGACACTAACCACTGAGCACACCGACCAGGGCTCTTTTCTGTTTTTCTCATGAGTTATTTTAAAATTTTAAATATTTTTTGAAGCATTCTGAAAAAGATTGATAATTAAAAATTTTGAGATCATTTGAATTTATAGAAAAGTGGCAAAAATAGTAGGAAGAGTTGCTGTCTGTCCTTTATCCAAACTCATCATCTGTAACATTTTACGATATTTGCTTTATCACCCTCTCAGGCAGAGATATGTTCATATTCCTGTTTTTCCTGAAGCATTTGAAAGCAGGCTGTGTGAAGCTGCTCTTTGCCTTCACGTTTCTCAGAACCAAGATCTTCTCTTATGTAACGACAGAACGAGTTATACAACCCAGGGCACCTAACACTGGTACACGCTTTACTCTGACCCACAGTTCTCCCACGAGATTTAAGTCACTTTCTTACAGTTTCTTGGACAGACGGGCTGTGTTTGGGGCTAAACTCCCGGTGCTGAGTAAGGTGAGTGCCAGTCACATCTCCTGTGGGTTAGTCTGGACTTTGGACACAAACCATGTTGAGAGTTCTCAAATCATGCGCCACGGAACCCTAGGGGTCCTACCCAGGGGGGGACAGCGCTCTGGAGGGGGATTTGTTTGAAGAAAAAAATTTGACTTTAAAGAAAAAGGTGGAAAACACCTTTTCAACAACAAAAAGGCCAGTCTCCTCCTTTTACATTTGCAGATGGAAGCTTCAGAGAGGTTAAGCAGACCTTTTCGGGTCACTTGGGGAGTTAACGGTTAGTTGAGCAGGGTCTAAAACCAAGTCATTTATTCATTCCACCGACATTTCTCAGACATGGTGGGCAGATGGGGTGTGCTGCACTCGGGTGTCACAGAGGTGACAAACCCCCAGCCTGCCTTCTGGAAGCCGCCTGGCCGAGGCTGGACAGGCTCTGTCCCCTGTGCGGCTCTGCTGAGGTGGGCTCTGAGCTTACCTCCATTCTAGACCGGGGACCCTATAGAAGGGGAACCAGCCTGTGAATCAGCAGGAGCTTTTCCAAGAACAATAGTGTTCTTTTAACAAACATTTGTTCTATCAGCAAATTTCTGAACATTCAACAAACATTGGTCCATTCAACAAATATTTGTTCTCCCGCCAGTGTTGACTCAGTTCCTGCCCTGTGCCTACTGCTGGGCGGGGACTGCAGACTTGGTGTTAGTGACAGAGGGCCAGGCCGCATGAAGGCCAGGCAAAGGGCTCCGGCTGGGAGACTCTCTTCTTCACTCCCTCCTCTTCCTGCCTCTGCCACCCACACCACAGCAGAAGGGACGGGATGACCCATCTCCTTGTTCCCAGACTCCTCCTTCATACACAACCCTTCACATGACCAAGTGGACCCTCTGGCCCCTCTGGCCCCGACCAGCAGAAGCAGACCCCGCTTTCAGAGAGCCGTTCGGCAAGTTATTAGGAGTGTCTCGAATGTACTCAACCTCTGAGCCAGCGAGTCCACTTCTAGGAATGTAATCTATGGAACCCATCGTGGGAGGTGTCCAAAGTGGAGCCTCAAAGATTGTTTATAAGAGTGAAAAACAGAAAGCCACCTAAACACCTGTGGGGAGGGAAGTCACGCCCCTCTGTGCCCTGGAAGCAAGGTGTCCCGTGACAGCAATGGGGGGAACGCGGAATGTCAGGCAAGACGGTTCCCAATAGATTAAGGGGAAAAAAAGTTTTCAAGATAGGATTCATGGGGTGATCTTAGTTTTTAAGAAATACATACACACATAGAAAAAAGTCAGATAGGCTATACTCTAGAAAAGTTAAAAATTAGTTATCTCTATACAGAAGAATCACAAATGATTTAAAAGTTTTTTCTTAATTATGTTCTCCTGATTTTCTAACTATTCTGCAACGAATATGGATTAGTATTATAATTAGAAAATAATACACAGAGTGTAACCTTTCCATTAAATTCGATGGAATGGCAGTTATTAATCCTTCCCCTGGTATTTCTTATACAACACTCAGCTGCAAACCTTTATTACAGACACGACACCATTTCTAGAAATTCACCCAAGGAAAACATATAACCCTCAACCCCAAGTGGCAGTCCTGATGATCACATCAGCCCTGCTGCGTCTGGGGCTTCGTACCCTTGTGCTTCACATGTACATGCACATGTGTGTGCAGACAGATGTGTACACAGATGTGTTTCTTGGGGCCGGGCATGCTCCCAGCGAATAGCAAAAGAGGGGCTGGGGCAGTCATTCATACCCAGAAAACAGAATGATCTTCGGCTATCAGAGTCTGTTCTAAAAGCTGCCTTTATCATTGCTAAGAGAATGGGCTCACTGAAACTTCCTCCCCCTCCGTTCCCCATCACACCCCAAATGCACACTCACACATCCAAGGCACAGCAAGGCATGGCTAGGAGAAAATCAGAGACAAAGGGATAGAAAGACGCATGGGGTGACCTCCTGAGTCTGCAGAATCCAGGAGATCATACACAGGGAGTGCTCCCAAGTTCACTGCCCCTGGGAGTGCAATACCCACGTGCACATGTGCTCTTGGTGGTACACACATGTACCCACACACGTGGGCAGTGAGGTTCTGTGAAAAGAGACTGGTGTCCAGCTTCCAAGCCCAGCTGAGCTGTTCATTAACCTTGTGAATCTGGGCAAGTTGTAGCCTCTCCAAGCCTTTGTTTCTCCTGGGAATCAGGAAGGATGGGTGTGGATGTGGTTTAGAAATTGTACGATGCTATCCACACTGAAGGGCTCATAAATACAGGGTGGGGCAAAAGGAGGCTTACGGTTGTGAGTACATGGACAGTGTGTTCTTGTATTAATATTTATTAATTATTGCATTATTTTCCATACAGACAACTGTAAATCTACTTTTGCCCCACCCCGTATATATTTGTTTATATTTATAAAAATAATGGTAAGTCATAGTAGCCATAGAATCTGCCTCCCCTCTACCCCTGCTTAATGCCCTGGGACATTGTTCAACAGAATCTCTGCTCTGCTCACCTCCTTCCTCTGTGCCTGCATCATGTTAATTACAAAGTCTTAGCTCTGGAAAGGATCCTAGAAGTTACCTAGTCAAAGAGGCATGAGCGGTTTCTATCCCAGAGAGAGGGACCCCTGACTCAGCGGAGCGGGGTGCGCACCAGCAAAGCCATCTGTGGGTGTCTGGCTCAGGCTGCAAAGGGAGGGCATCTCCAGCAAGGGCAATCAACAGACCCAGGAACTCCCACTAGCTTGCCCCAGCAAGGGGCGGGGCCGGCCCAGGGGCCCTGCTGGCTGAGCCGGCCAGGCTGGGATTTATGGGCCCCTCTTGGACACGTTAAAGATCACATTAAGTGCAATAAATGTAGATCACGCTCCTAAATAAGCTGAGATTTATCCCCGGATCCTCTCCGCAGGGGCCAGCCCCATAAATCCTGCCCGAGCCTGTCCCCTGGCCAAGCCATGGGGGAGGGGAGGCAAGAGGGGGAAAGGGTGAGGAGAGGGGAGCAGTTCCAGGTACTGAATGACTGTAGCTGACTGGGGGCTCTTGACTAAGGGCAAGAGAGGGGGTGGGGTAAAGATGGGGTCCAAGCTGCCGGCCTGCCCTGCTCTAGTCCCTGCCTCCTTCTCCCTTGCCCACCCTTCTGGCCCCAGCCCAGCCCCCTCCCCTGCCCCCATCCATCCCACCTCTCCGGGCCCCAGCCTGCATATGATCTTGTTATAGACATCAAAACAATAATGGCTCTAATGTTGGAAAAGAATCTGTAGCTTCTAAATGAGAAGCTGAACCCCCAGCTAAAATTGCCTTTGTCCATGGTGTGGGAGGGCCCTTCCATTAAGAAAAATGTATTGTAGGAAAATGCAAATTTACAGACCAATAAATTAGGGGATGATTAGTCACGTTGCAACTTTTCTTCAAAGGATTCTTTAAAGGCTGCGCTCCTTCATTTAAGTGTCTGTTTATAGCTCAGTAACTTCCAGACTGAGAGGCTGGGAGGCCCCACCAAGGGCCAGGGAATCTGGAAAGATGCAGAGAAAAAGGGAGAGGCCCTCTCCTTAACCAGCCTGGGGAGGAAACACCCCTGAAAGGTCATCAGAGTCATCTGGATTGTGTTGATTGAACAAATGTTTGCTCGGCACCTACTATATGCCAGGTACAGCCCCAACATCGGGGAGGCAACCGGACAGGACCCCTGGACCCCATGGAGCTCACTGTGGGGGTGGGGCAGGAGAGTAACAGCAATTAGATTCATCCTGGTTCCAGGCAGCTGCTCCTAGGCACTCCATCGTTAAATGTCAGGGACAGTCGGTGAGCATGATGGCGGAAGGAAGTGTGAACCAATGCAAGATGGGATTTTTTAAAAAGCAAAGCAAATATAAACGTCATGGTTTCTCCAGTTTTCCCGAAGAACAAATACAAAGTTTGGCCTTCGTTGAACTAATTGCCCCAGAGTCCTTTGCTCTGTGACCTGGATCGAATCACTCAGCCACTCAGCACCTCAAGTGCCATTGACCACAGGCAGACGAGAATGATGAACTCACGCCCTGACCACTGGGATCACTGAGGAATCTTTTCCAAGGGTGAGAAGAGGCCTGCTGGATTCCCTCCACCCACCGTTTGGAGCCACATGAACTTTACACGCTTTCCCAGGCCGTTCCTGCCCCCGTGTCTCTGCTCCTTCTGTCCCTTTGCCGTAATGCCCTCTCCCGTCTTCTCTCCCCAGCAAACGCCTACTCATTCTATCAGGGACTTACTGCATTATGCTGTGATTTAGCCATTTCTGTGTCTGTGGCCCCCACTGGATTATAAACCCCTTGAGGGCAAGGGTTGAGTTTTATTGGCACAGTTCTCAGAGCCAAGCACCATGCCTGGCACATAGGTGCTGCCCCACAATTGTTTGCAGACTAAATGGCCTGAGTTAATTGCACAGGTAAATGACCGTGACCATCATAGAATGTTGAGCACTAAACAGGCTGCTAAGCGCCTTACCTACCACAAACCTGCCAGGGAAGGTTTATAATCACCATTGTGCGTGAGGAAGAATTTAGCCTGGAAATGATGAAGGCTTGTTCAAGGTCAAAGAGCTGGTAATCAATAGGACCCAGACCCAGTCAATGATCTATTTACACACTCAGTTCTCCCTTCTAAAGTATAGTCTCTGTCAGGGCAGGGACTGTTGCACTTACCTCCGGAAGCTCCCCCAGGACCCAGTAACATGTGCCCAAAATGGAATGACAGAATGAACTGATCTGAAATCACTGTCATTTTGTTGACACAATGACATTTGTTTTGATTTTCAAATCAACAGCCAATGGGCTGAATCCCAGTGCCGTGCCAAGCCAGATTGGAGCCAGAAGCAAAGGGGAAAATGTGTACCCCTATATACATGTTTTAAATCATTTTTAATAGTTATTTTTTTTCTAGAACATTAAAGAATATTGAACAGTATAGAGCAGGTCATTAGCACTGCCATTATTTTAAGTTTGGATATTTTATTTTTACCAAAACCGGGAGTTACTATAATATTGCTTTCCTGGTTTGAATAAAAGCAAACTCATCAATACAAATCAAAATTCAAAATCTACTTATTGGCTTGTTTTGTTTTCCACTGAGAGTCATAGTTACAACAAATAAGAGAAAACTTTGAAAATATTTGATGAATATAAAGCTTTATTAAAAATTTCAATATACTTCCCAAATACTCAAACTTAATATTGAGATTTAATACATCTACTTTTCAATTTTTTTCATATTTTTCAATTACTTTAATATTCTGGAAAATATATTTAAAAGAATAAATCATGTAAATAGGGGAACACATTTTTCTTCAGGCTCGTGGCACTGTGTTTTTAAATCAAATTGAGATATTTTGTTCATCATGGATATTTTGGCATTAATTTTGATTTTTGTAAGTGTTGCATTAAAGTACTATTTATCTTGAGTACTGAGTTTTTGTTCGGTGCCCCCTTAAATTTTGTGCCCGAGGCAAGCGGCTCAATCACCTCACCCAGCCCTGGCCCTGCTGATCCCCAAAAGGACGGGGGAGGACAAAGGGGCCTGCTCCTGTGCTCTGGGTAGAGACACAGACAGACAGGTACAGCTTCTCTGCCCGGCAAAATAATACGCACCAGAAAACACCAACACGTTCCTTACCTTTGGCCTACCAAAATTCCAGCTCTGGGATGTATCTAAAGAAATCAAGAGACCCAGTGAAAGTTTTCTTTACAAGGATGTTCATCTCCGTGTTATTTAAAACACCGTAATGTTGCAAGTAACCTGGCTGCCCAAGATGAGGAGATTCGGTATCGAAACTTCTGTTTATCCAAGGGATAAAATGTAAGGCAGCTGTTTTGAATCATGTTTTTTCGAAATAATATTTCTGAAGAATATTTAATGACATGGGAAAATATTCAAGATGCCTTTGGTGAAAATACACGATGAGAACCATATATTCTGTTATTTCATTTTTTCAAAACATATTTGTTTTGGAAAAAATGAAATACATAAAAATGTTAACAGTGATTGTCTCTGGATGATGGAATTACGAGTGAATTTTTTTTTGTCTTCCTTCTACTTTTTTGGTATCTGTCTTCTTTCTGCTGTTTTAAAGATCTCCAATGAACTTTGTATTAGTTTTATAATCAGGAATTAAAAATATTTTTTTCTTTCTTATAATAAGATATAATTGACATAAAAATAAGGTTTTGAATTTAATTCATCCCATGAGTCTATACTTCAGACAGGCCTAGGAGAACAGGGAATGTGCCTACTTTGCTCCTTGTTACGCCCCCAGTGCTCACAGCAGGGCTTGGCACACAGTAGGTACTCAATACACTTTTGTTGAATAACTACTTATGAATAAGAAGATCAAACAGTCTTGATTGAGAGACAGAAACCTAACTCGGTTCGAGGGAAAAGAAAGTGTGTTGACTACAGGTGAAGCTCGCAGCTCTGAAGGACCAGTTTTGGGGACCAGGGCATCCATCTGCTTTCACTCATCTCGCATCTCTGCCTGGCTCCCCTGGTTTCAGCAGGCACCACGGCCACTGACAACTCCTCCCAGCTCCACTTGATTCCAAAGGACAGATTCCGGGTCCAGGCCCCCTGTAATCTCACGTACCCTCTTAGCCAGCCCTGTTAGTAATGTAAAACATCACTACAGCCAAATCCAGCATCCTTAAAAAATTCTTTTTTGCATACCCTATATTCATTCATAGGCTAGGATTCACAAAACTGGCGACACTGAAACTTTTAGTAATTTAAAAGGTTCTAAAGTTGAGCCCTGGCCGGTTTGCTCAGCGGTTAGAGCGTCGGCCTGTGGACCAGAGAGTCCCGGGTTCAGTTCCCGCTAAGGGCACGTACCTCGGTTGCAGTTTGTCCCCGGCCCTGGTTGGTTGTGTGGGTGGCGGCCACTCGATGTGTCCCTTTCACGTCGATGTTTCTCTCTCTCTCTCTTCCTCTCTCTCCCTCCCACTCTATCTGAACAAAAAATGAAAAACTGTCTTCGGGTGAGGATAAAAAAAAAAAAAAGGTTCTAAAGTTGAAAGTCAGATGGTCCCCAGGGTAATTAGACAGCAATGGCCATGGGACAAAGAAGTCCCCCGAAGGTTTCTGTTCTTGGCTGACATGACATCTCCCCCACCCCCAATACATGCACCCAACCTGTTGGCTAGAGCCAGTTGACATCGACTTTTACCATTCCTGAAGCTTCCAGTGACGTGGTAGGCATTCGCTGTTTGGATGACAGCCTTAAGATGTCTGATGCAAGCAAGCCATGGAGTTCCCAAGGTTATCGGATTTCTGCCCCCCCCCCGGGATTTCAGGGTGTGGGTGGCACAGCTCAGGCTGTCACCACTGGGGGCAGTATGGAGTCTTTTGATAATTCTGCTGCAAGGACTGAACTTGGATCAGAGAAGAATGAATCATGGCGCCAGGCATATTGAATGACTTCATATACATAACCCTTATAACACGGAAAAATAAGGCAGTAACTATAATGATCCCATTTTACAGATGAGAAAACTGAGGTTCAATATAGAGTTCACACAGTTGCCAGATGGCAGAGCTGGGCTCCAAACCCAGGTGTTCTGACTCCAAATCCTGTAATCTTTCCACTTCCCAAGTATTTCCCAGGGGACATAAGAGCTGCCAGATGGTATACCAAAAAGATCTTTTTGGGGGCAAAGTATTTTGGGAAATGTTGCAAACTATTTCTCCCTCTTGGAAAGTCACAAATTCCTTAGCATATTAAAGGCTCTGAGAAGACCTGCATGTAAGAAACTGGATTGATTTTGTGTAATCTCATTTTTGCCTAAGTTTATTTGGCCATGTGACTTTTTCCCTTTCTATGAAACTGTATCTTGTGAAACATACTATGGGAATCACTGTATTATGTCTCCAACTATTGTGTTCACTCATGGTAACAACAGCTTCCCAGTGTTTGCACTTGTGCTCAATGATCTGTGGGAGGTGTGTCTCAACTAATTTTATATTCTCAATGTTGTAAATATTAAAGCCACTGCGTCACAGAGGGGATTCAAAATTATCATGCTTCTCCCTCACTCACTTTTGGACAGTTTCTTGAGTGAAAGAGCAAGGTGTGGAGTTACAGCGTTAGCCCCAAAATTGCCCGTGCTCGCAGCCTCTCGGTGCCTTAGCAACATCATGACCTGTGTGAAAACAATTACGTAGAGTCCTTATGGATTGTGACTTTTATAGTCCTTTCTGTTTCCTTTTCAGTTTGAACCAAGGATAACTTTTTTGAGGGAAAGGTACAGGGACAGTTCTTGCTAAGTCTTTCCCGGGTGTCCATCCCATGTGCTTCCTGTGGAAATATCTATCACAGCTCCTCCTGCTGTGCCTATCACCTTGCCAGTCACGGAATGTACCCCTCTGGGCACAGTAATTGACCCAAGGGGTGGACAGTTGACCCAAAGACAGCCAATCATATTCCTACCAAGAAGTCGGACACATGGACTCTGGGAGAAATCCACCTGTTAGAGCATAAGCTTTGTGGGTACAGGCAGGCTTGGCAGAGCCGGCGTTCTCGCGCAGTGGAGATAAGCTTCTCTGAGACTTAAGCCCACACACAGAAGGAAGCAGAGCTGAAAACTACAGAGAGAGGGACAGGAAAGACAGCCAGCGTCCTGGTAACATCACGTGTGTCCTGGATCTAGCCATGCCTGACACTGTCCATCCCCAGTTTTCTCAATTATAAGAGCCTATGCATTCCCTTTTTGCATAAGCTCACAGGGGCTGTTTATAGTCATTAGCAACAACTAAGAAACTACTGCTGTATTTGGAAATTGGTACCCCAAAATGGAATATTATAGATGTGGAATTAACTGAGGTGAGGCGGGGGTGGGTAGGAGAGTAGGAAGAGAGGAGGAGGATAGTAAGAAATTAGATCCGTGAGGTGGGGAGAGGTCAGCTCCCTCGGAACCCTGTAGGCCAAGCGCGGGTTTTGAGTGTTACTCTAAATATGCTGGGCAGCTTCTGGAGGGTTTTGGAAGTAGGACAATGAGCTCATGTGATTTATATTTTTTAAAGATTAAAATGTGGTTCGACGCAGAATGGCTGGTGGAGGCAAAAGTGGGAACCAGGAGACCAGCTGGGAGGAAGGCTGTGGGGCTGGTGTCGGTGATAGGTCATGGGGCACGGACTAAGATGAAGGGGTGCCGGTGGTGACAGCTGGTCCCAATGGGATACCCTGTGGAGGTGGGGCTGAGCTGATGGGCTGGAGGTGAGGTGCGATGGATGGAGGAGCGAAGGATGACTTGATCTTGGTGCCCCACCCAGATCTCCAGTGCTCCTGGAGCACCCGTCCCCCAGCTCCAGTGGGTGTCAGCCGCCCCCTTCTCAGGAGAACTGCCTTTACCCAAAGGGACCCGACTCACCAGGAGTCCACACTGCCAATGACTGACTGACAGGAGTTTACAAAAGGCAGGCCTCCTTGACTTTTCAAGGTGGAAGTAACTGTCATGATTCACCCTCCAGAGCTCCAGTGGGATCTGGCTGAGGCTGGTCTCCAGCTGAGACCACAGCCTCCTTAGCTGCCCTCACCTGCTTCCTCCTGAGAGCTCTTCCCCAGAAATCCCTGCGCAAGGACTCCTGGCTAGGGCCCTTCCCAGAAAACCTGCTCTAAGACAGCATCTCTGTTTGCAGCCTGAGCGCCTGGGGGGAGGGTATGCCATTTGAGATCGGGGGGATTAGGGTAGAAGAGGTGAGTCTAGAGGGTTTGATTTTGGACATGTTAAGTTTGAGAGGCTTGCTAAAAGATGTCAAGACGCCATTTGGAATGGGAAATTGAGAAGTCTCTATTTAACGTAAGTCCTGACCCTGTGGTGTCACTGGGAGGATGGGATAAGGCAGGGGGGTGGCGGGGGGTGGGGCATGAGAGGGGGTGGGAGTTTGGATGGGGGAGGAGCTTATAACAAAGGAGCAGAGCAAGTGCTTGGAGAGGGGGGAGAAAATTCTGCCCTTGGCACAAACTGGTGGCCATGTATAGACTTCACTTTCTGTCTCTGCGCCTCAACTTCTTTACCTGTGAGACTTGGGGGATTCTTCCAGCTCTGACGTCTTTCCCCTGCTCTGTCTTCTCCTTTGGGATCTCTTCTCCCCCAGTCCTGACCTGGTTCCCAGACAGTTTGGCTTGGACTTTCTCCTGACTGCCTGAGTTAGGGCTTCTACACACTAATTCACATTAAAGTGTTGATGACTCAGAAAAGGTGGGCTGACATTTAAGCACACCTGGACCGTGCTCAATACCTCCATCCTGAGCGCCGGTCAATGGTTTAAAACTTATACCAGGAGGTACTCTCTCTAGTTATTCATGTTACAAGACAGATATTTTCTTCCCATTTGCCAAGAAGGAAATGAGATTAAAACTCAGCTGTCCAGGTCCACAGGGTAAGTGCTTCCTCTGCGCCACACGACCCTCTCCTCAATCTCTGTGCTCCCTGCCCCCATAGGTGCTACGGCCTGCTTCTGGGCATGTCCCTTCTGTGATTTCAGCTGATTTAGGTCCTGGGAATCTGTATTTTAAAGATGATTCCATAGGCAGACAGGCTTGGAAACCACTAGAATCCATCCGGCAGCGAGAAGTTTGTTTGGTATTCAGCGGTCCCAGGAATGAACCTGGCTCTGCCGGGTACTAGCTGTGTGGCCTTGGGAAAGCCACTTCACCTCTCTGAGCCTGTTTCTCATCTGAACATTAGAGAAAAGAGTATCTGCCTATGTGAAAAAGGGGGAAACTAAATGAGAACTGCGTACAGTGTCTGGTATGAGCAGGCACTCAGAAGTGGTCATCGTTGGCGATGCTATTGTTACTGTACATCATGGCCATCTGGTCCCGAAACCAGGCCCCTCCTGCCTCCCACATCAGGGTAGTGTCTCCCTGTTCAGGACATACATATTGTCAACCCCAGCTTCCAACATCGGCAGTGAACTCTCTTCCCCTCTTGCCAATGTCTCCGAAGACTCACTTCTTCCACGGGGCCTCCCAGCGCTGACCTCACCCCCGGCCCTATCAGCTGAGCCCTGGGCAGCATCTCTCCACTATCTCAGCTCCCCACGCCCAGCGGGGCCTGGGTGGGGTGGGCAGGAGCCGGGCCCTGTGTCTGCAATGCAGGCAGCCAGGGCTGTCTCTGACTTGGGCACAGGGTGAGGAGCACACAGGCGTGGGCACCTTGAGTGGGTCATGTCCTGCTCCGTGACTGGGGAAGGCAGCTCTCTCCTCACAGGGCTCTTGAGAGGAATCAGTGGAACAGTGGGGAGAAGTCCTCGGTCAACCCACGGAGCCACTGCTTCTTCCTTCCGAAGCCTGGTGTCCCCTGAGGTGAAGGCAATAGAGGAGTCTGGTCAGTGGGACTCGGGGAAGGAAGCAGACACTCTCTGGCGTGGCACAATGCGGGAGGTGTGATGGCAGGAGGCTAATTTTCCAGGGCAAAGGTCCTACCACGTCTGTCCGTCCATCTGTCAGTAATACTCCAGTTGAACCTCAGACCACCCTGAAGGTCTCCCTTCACACACACTCAGGGTCACCATCCATGGGAAAAAATGGAGACGAGAGGAGTCGGGAGGGGGGAGCCCAAGAGGGTCACTGTCCAGGACCAGCAGCTGCTGCCCTGATCGGAGCCTGGGGACAAGGAGCCCAATGGAGAAGCAGCTCTCAGACCGCCACTCCTGGGGGATTCTGTCCACCTGAACCCGTGTATGCTCAACCTGATGACAGCAGGGTCATTCTGTATTGGTTCCTCTCACTCTGCCTTCTACAATAATGGAATAACAATATAACAATCACCATATACTGCAAAGCACTTACTATTTGTCAGGTATGGTTCTGGGAACAATACATATTAACCCATTTACCCCTCATCCAGCAGCCCCAAGAAGTGGGTGTGTCATTATCTCCATCTTAGAGATGAAGAAACTAAGGCACAGAGAGGTTAAGTAACATGCCCAGGGTCACACAGCTACCAAGTAGTGGAGCTGGGATAGACTCTCAGAATAGTGCCAGGATTACATCCTCTGGCCCCCTCCTCTTCATCTCTGGAATGTCCCCACATGTCTCTCCCTGTTATCTTTTCATTCCTCGGCTTGTCCCTTGGCATGCAAAGAGTGGCAGTCTCATTCTACATCATTAATCCCCTGCCAGACTGTCACCCAGAGACCAGGGGGCCAGTGTCCAAGCACCAAAGCAGGACCTGACCCCTGTCGGTCTCTCCAGCTCAGCCTTGCCTCAGCCCAGTCCCCACTCAGTGGAATGTCTGGCCATTTCCCTATCTGGCCTGGCTGCTTGTTGCTGTGCCCTGAGCCTGGAATGTCCCACTCCACCCACATGGGGGACACTTACCTTCTTTCGGTGACCAGGGCCAGCAGTTGTGTTTTCACAGCAGCAAACAATTGGGAACTTCTTAAATGCTCAGCAATAAGGGATGTATTGAACAAATGGGGGCAGATCTATACATTAATATGGGCCATTAACCACGCTCCTGCAGAGCAAGTCCCTGGGACGGGACGGGCCAGACCTCGTGCTGGTGCTCTATCTGTATACATCGCCCCGTTTAATCCTCGAAACTGCCCTGTGAGGGAGGCCCCTCTTTTCTTTCCTTGTACAGATGCAGAAAGTGAGGCCCAGAGTGGCAGGGCCAGGTTTTGGTTTTCACTGCTCATGCCCGGAAACTCTAAGCTACACTGATGACGTGGAAAATGTCCATGAACATTGTACTGCGTGACTGTCAAAGCAAGCTGCGGAGTAATGTAGACGGTGTGATCCCAATTAGGTTGGCAAAACTACACATCTACACACACACAAAAAGTCACCAGCATTTTAGCTCTGTTTCTGGATGGTGGGTGGGTTTGGGGGTTCATTTTTATTCACGTCCTTCTGTTTCTCTGCTTTTCTTCATTTTGTACAGTGAGCAAGCACCACTAATAGAGGATAGTGCTTACCTACCCACATTGCTACATGCTTTAAACAGTCCTCAGGCCATACTCACCTGATCTGGGCAACCTTTCCTGCTCTCCCAGCCCACTCAGGTAGCTCTGCCCTGTGTGTCTCCACCCACCCGTGGGTCCTGCAGATCCTAGGTTCTCTCTTCTGTCACAGCTCCATGATGTCTCAGGACTCACTGTGGTCACCTTGCCCTCTGGCATTGCACTGAGGCCTCTAGCAAAGCTGTCCCCTCCCCCATGCCTGCCTCACCCATCTCTGTCTCTCCAGTACCCCAGCAGACGTGGTCCATGGTAAGCATCCATGTGTGTTTGAGAGGTGCCTTACAGAGTGACTACCTCACTGAAGGCTGAGAGAATGGGTGGCTCCAAGGCAACCCCAAGTGAGAGTCCCCATTCCCTACTGAGGGCTGCCCCAGCAGATTCCCAGAGTGAGCGACACCCTCTCCAAAGGAAACCTCTGATTTGGCTGCCCTTGAAGGATGACTTGATATCCTATGTGCTGAAAGGGATCACTTCCCACCACTCCTTCCTGCCACCCAGGCAGCCAGTATGATCCTCAGACGGAGGTGACAGCCCAATCCAGAGCTCTGACTTGCTGTTAGGGTCCCACTTATGTACATGACTCACAAATGCACATATCCACCAAGACACACACTCACAGACAGAAGTATACACACATGGAGATGTGTGTACACACAGACACGTGTACACAGAAAAATGTGTGCACACAGATTGTACACATGCAGAAAATGTGTACACATGTATATCAAAACACATATATACACACAAAGACACATGTACATGCACAGAACTGAGGACATACAGATATGCATGCCTGCAGCTAAGTGTATATACACAGACATATGCACACACACAAACACACCCCTCCAGAAAGATGTGTACACATGCTTGTTGGAAGAGGCAGAGAGGAAACTATAAGGACTTGGGGAACCCGACACGTGGGTTCTGGCCCAGCAGCTGCTGCTAATTTGTGGTGTGACCTTAGGAAAGACACTTTCCTTGCTGGACCTCAAGTTCCATAACTTTAAAATGTAGTCATCCCAATGAACTGATTAAGTGAGCACCTGCAGGTGAGGGGCTGAGCAAACCATAGCATTCTAGATCTGGAAAGCTCCTCAGTGGGTGCATCCAGTCGCCTCCCTATGAAAAGAGAGGAAACAGAGGTGAAGTGACTTTTACCAGCTCCTGTAGAGCCCACACAGATCGGAATTCAGGTCTCCCACCCTGGGCGGGATTTTATCTGATTTACCACAGCATTTGGCGAGCGATAGAGGGTATCTGCTCTGAGGTTCTTTACACCTATTAATACCATACCTCTCTCCCTTTGCTTTTAAAATGAATTTAATACTATTGACAGACTATCTACCTCCTGCTGGAGTTGTGGAGCAAAAAGACCTCAGGACTATTGCATGAGCCAAATGCTGCTGGGTCTCAGAGGTCAAATAATGGGCTGCCACCCCCAACAAAGTGGGCAGAAGCTGAGAGTTTCGGATGCCTGAAAGAAAAGCTGTCCTCCTATCCTGGCAAGTGGATGTCAAATGCTTAGTACTCTGCACACCCTTTGTGCAAAGTCAGAAAAAGAATAATTCCTCTTTTAAGAATATTTGGGGAAATAATTAAAATTCAGGGAAAAGATTTATCTGCAAGAATGTTCATCCCAAGTGTCATCTATAATAGCTAAAATATAGATACAATGTAAGTATGCAAAATTCGAGATACATCTTTCTATTGGGGATAAATGATCCGACTGTCAGAATACCATGACATTTTGATAATCATTTCCCCCCGAGAATACTTAATTGCATGTGAAAATGACCGTGGTGTCTCGTTAAGTGAAAGGGGGCTGTTACAAAGCACTTTCAGAACAGGGGCCTCGGCATGGAGGGGAGAGGCAGGGCTTCTAGAATTAAATGGAAACTCGGTAAAAAACAAAATAAAAAAAATCCCACAGCTTTTTGACTCTGATTATTTCTGGATGGTGGATGGGTATGGAGTTTATTTTTAGCCCCTTCTTTGTGTTTTCTCTGCTTTCTTTCATTTTGCACAGTGAGCGTGTATCACTTATATAAGACAGTGCTTACCCACCCACCTTGCTACTTGCTTTAATAGACTCCAGGCCCTGGTCTGTGCAACTTTCCCTGCCCTCTCTGCCCACCCAGGTAGCTCTGCCGCACGTGCCCCTGCCTGCCTGGGGAGGGCTCTACCACTTAGCAGCTGTGTGACCTCAGGCAAGCTCTTAATCTCTCTGAGTCATGGCTTCCCCTTTTAGCAAAGGGGCATGGTAATAGCACATACATCATGAGGTCATCAGAAGGATGAAAGAATATGATGGATTTAATTTGCTTAGTGCAAAGCCGCCTGGCACATCACAAGCATTTGGGAAATCATAACATATTATGTATCTATATATATACACACATACGTGTATACTGATACATATATATACACAGATACATATATATACACAGATACATATATATACACACAGACAGTCTGATGGTTCAATTTATGATTTTTTGACTTTATGATGGTGCAACTGATACACACCGTATCAGTAGAAACCGTATTTCATATTCTGAATTTTGATCTTTTCCTGGGCTAGAGATATGAGGTACACGACTCCCTCGTGGTGCCAGGCAGTGTGAGCCGCAGCTGCCAGTCAGCCCCGTGATCACGAGCAGAAAGAAACAATACTCTGCAGTGTACTGTGTTGCCAGCGTTTTTTGGATACTGTGTTCTGAGGACATTGAAGATAGGCTAGGCTAAGCCACGGGACGGTAAGTGTATTCAATGAATTTTCAACTTACGATAGTTTCGCTTAACGATATTGTCAACTTATAATGAGTTTACTGGGGTTGTAAACTGAGGAACATATGTATAATATATAACATATGGTTTATACACACACACACACTGTAGGATATACACAAAATATTAGAGGTGTGTCTCTTGAGAATTTTTTATTTCTTTGGAAATCAGGGGAAACAAAAGGTGATGGAAGAAGAAAGGAAAGTGTCCTCTTCCCAATCACTGTGACTGAGGCAGCAGGACCCACAGCACAGAACCAGGACTGGAACCCAGCCCCCCCCACGTGCTAGCCCAGTGCTCCTTCCTCTGGACCATGTGTGGGAGGGTGGATGCCGGGGGGTGTCAGGGCCCAAGGATGATCACTGTGGGTCAGAAGAGCACTGAATGGTATATGTAGAATGAGTGAATGAATGAATGAACGAATGAATGAACGAACGAACGAACGAACGAACGAACGAACGAACGAACGAACGAATGAATGAATGAACAAATCTCACTGACTGTAAGGGAGACCAGGAGGAAGAAGGCAAATTTGGATTGCTCCATTTTACAGAGCAGGAAATTGCGGCTTTCAGCTATCCTTGCCTGAGCCGGGATTTGAGCTGCAGCCTGTTGATTCCAAAGTGTATACTGTGGACACCATTTCTCTTTAAATGAGGAAGGCCCAGGAAAGGTGGCTTTGCAGGTACAGAAGAGTGCGGAGGCTCCAAGGTTGGGTCTGGCTGCCTTGAAGGTCCAGCTGCGTGGCAGGAATTCAGAGACTGAATGGGTGAGTCCTTCAGCCCCTGGGACTGTTGTCTCTGATTGCAGATACAAAGACATGGAAACTGCTGTCCCAGTGTGACCTGGCTCCCGGCTGTCCTTCTAACGCAGGAAAGCCAAGTTCGCACAACCCCTGCGGCTCCCAACTGTAAGAGATTCATTGTCTGCCTTGTTGTGTTGTCTCAAGTTCAGGCCACCTTGCTTTTGCCTAGTGAGTGGCCTCTTTCAAAGGTGAGCTGGCCTTTCTCTGCCTTCTCCACCACAGCCAGCCCACGAGTGTGCAGGGAGGTGTCCGTGCACCCCGATATCTAAGAGTGCACTTTATGCAGAAGGGGGGCAGGGGTGAGGAGAGAGAGCTCAAGAGGATGGGGATTGAAGACAGGGCCTTGGGACAGTCAAGGTTAACCGCAGCTCTACCAAAAAGTGTGCTTAGTCATCAAATAAGCTTGAGAAATCCCAGTTATATCTTTCTTTAAATTTACAATATATATACATTAATGTGATGAAGACTCTGAGAAGTACTGAAGTAAGAAAAATGTATTGATTTTTAACAGAATTTCCATGATGTTTTTTCCTTCCTCCCTCCCTCCCTCCCTCCCTCCCTCCCTCTCTCTCATTCTTCTTTCAGCAATGCTCAATGGGTTCCTAATATCCACCAGGGACTGTCCTAAGTTTTGGGGATACAGCAGTGAACAGAACAAACCAAGTCTCCCTGCCCCCCTGGGGCTGACATTCCCGAGGGAGTGGACAGACAATACAGGATGGGCAAACATAGGTTTACAGTTGTGAGTACCTGCAACAGAGTTTATTATTCTTGTATGATTTATTAATTATTGTATTATTTTCCATACAAACAAGTGTAAACATACTTCTGCCCCAGCCTGTATGTGTAATAAGTAAAACAGAGAGTATATCTGATGGAGGTAAGTGCTATGGAGGAGAATAAAGCAGGCAAGGAGGGAGAGTGCTGGAGGGGGGTGATTTGCCATTTTAAGCACGGAGGTGAGGGAGCCCCAATTAAGAAGGTGGGGTGTGAGCCCTGGCCGGTTTGGCTCAGCGGTTAGAGCATCGGCCTGCGGTACAGAGAGACCCGGGTTCGGTTCCCGCTAAGGGCATGTACCTCGGTTGCAGTTTGTCCCCGGCCCTGGTTGGTCGTGCGGGTAGCAGCCACTCGATGTGTCCCTTTCACGTCGATGTTTCTCTCTCTCTCTCTCTCTCTTCCTCTCTCTCCCTCCCACTCTATCTGAACAAAAAATGAAAAAATGTCCTCAGGTGAGGATTAAAAAAAAAAAAAAAGAAGGTGGGGTGCGATCTGAGACCTACAGGAGGCGAGGAAGCCCACCGTGCAGACACCTGGGGGAGGAACATTCCAGGCAGAGGGACCACAGGTGCAAAGTCCCTGAGGCCCCGGCATGCCTGGTGAGATCTTGAGCTGCAGGGAGGCCCCACCCATGGCCACCACAGGACACACTGTAGCACCTGCCAAGCAGTTTCAGACACGGATGTAGAGGTTAAGAACAAGGCTCCAGTCAGAAAGATCTAGGTTTTTATCCCAGCTTCATCTCTTCCACTTAAGACTGACGTCACCTCTCGGAGTCTCCGTTTCCTCATCTGTGGAATGGACAATAACATGTATCACTTCACAGAGCCTCGGTGCGGGGCAGTGGAGTCATGCGTGCACATGCCTTCGCTCTGCCTGGTCCACGGTCAGCCCCACAAATGTCAGCGCTGGGCGCACTTATTAATATTATTATAGCTGCGTGAGGCTTCATCTCCCCCCGGGGGACCCGTCACCTCCTCAGTCCTCCAGCTGTGAGGCAGCGAGGGATGGAGGCAGCTCAGAGAGGCCAGGGACCCGAGGGAGGGAGCATGCGTCACAGGAATCCTGCTGCCAGCTGCTCCAGCAGCAGATAATCCCCCGACGATAAGGAGAAATGGGTCAGAGTGAACCACAGGAGAAATCCAAGATGAATGGCCACGCCAGAAAGCCCACCCAGGTCAAAACCAACCGACCAACTTCAAGAACTCTCTCACACTCCCTCCCCAAACACATAAATTTCCCCCTTCTCCCGCCAGATGATTTTTCATTGTAAACCCCCAGGAGCTGTCTCCTTACTGCTGAGATGTTAAGATGGTTTATTCAAGAGATATTTATGAGTGCCAACCACGCGCGGCCACCGCCGTAGGCAGAGGAGACAAGACGGACCGTCCTCCTCCGTTCAGACCAGAGCGTCTCGAAGCGTGGTCCCCGGACCAGCCCTGTGGGCATCACCTGGGAACGTGCAAGAAATGTGAATTCTCTGTCCCACCCAGACCTGTTGAATCGGAAACCCTGGGGTGGGACCCGGCAACGTGTCCCGTCTTCCAGGTGATTCTGATGCGTGTTACGGTGTGAGGCCCAATGGTTTAGAGTAGTGGTTCTACCAGGCATGATTTTGCACGTGCGCACACACGCACGCATGCACACACACGCACACACACACATGCACACACACCTGCCTCAGACATTTGGCCACGCCTAGGGATATTTTTGGTTACCACAGTGTGCAGGAGATGCTATTGGCACCTAGCGGATAGAGACAGGGATGCTGCTAAACATTCTACGAAGCACAGGGTCCCCCCACCAAAACGTCAACTGTGCTGAGGTTGAGGAACCCTGCCCTAGAGGGAAGAAGACAGGGACACAGGTAAGAAACACTTACATAGATACACAGGTCATTACAGGAAGTGGCAGGTGCTCTGAAGCAAGTCATTCAGGGTAATAGGAGAGTGGCTAGGGGTGGCTGTGACGCTGGGTGACCAGAGGGCACCTCTCTGAGGAGGTGACTTCTGAGCTGCAACTTGGACAACAAGAGGGACCTGGTCATGGGAAACGTGAGGAGAAGAAGAGTCCAGGCAAAGGGAACAACAGGTGTAAAGACCTAACACGGGCAGGAGCTTGGTGTGTTGGAGGTTCTGGGACAGGCTAGATTGTGACTCTGGCTGTTGTCGGAAAACTTCCCTCCCTCACTCCCTCCCTTCTTTTCTTCTTCCCTCCCTTCCTTCAGCAAGTATGCGTTGAGTACCTACTAGATGCCAGCACTGTGCTTGACTTCAGAGTCCTGCAAAGCACCCGGATGAGCTGGACCGAGTCTCTGGTCAACAAAGGAAACTGGGGAGCAGAGAGTCCTGGTTGGGAGCAGTGGATGGGGTGTCAGGAATGTAGTACAGTGGCTGTTCTCCAAAGGCGAACTACGCCTCCCAACATTCACAGCCTGTGGGGGCCCCTCCCCTTGACTCTGGGTTGGTTTGTGCCTCGGTTTTGACCAACCGAGAGCCGCCCAGTGCTGCCTGTGCCACCCCAGGCTGGGCCAGAAGCCTGGCAGCTCTCACCTGGGTCTCAGAATGCTCCCTGTAGGGACGCCCTCTCTTGGGACCTAAAGGAAGAACGCCTCCTGCTTCCTGGACTGTTTTGCTACCCCGACCAATTCTCCAGTTCTTGGAGGGCACAGACCAGGTGTCCTTCAATTTAAGTCAACCCTGACACTCCTGCCCAGAGTCAGCACAGACCTACAGGTCTGTAAGGACTCAGTCCCTAAAGACTGTGTCCCCACCCCTTCAGATTCCAGTCTCAAGTCCCAAATTGTCACCTGTATTTTTTTTAATATATTTTATTGATTTTTTTAGAGAGAGAGATAGAAACATCGATGTGAGAGAGAAACATCAATCGGCATTGGCTGCCTCCTGCATGGCCCCCATTGGGGATCGAGCCTGCAACCCGGGCATGTGCCCTGACTGGGAATCGAATCAGGACCTTTCAGTCCATGGGACAATGCTCAATCCACTGAGCCACACTGGCCGGGCTGTCACTTGTATTTCTATCCCCTGTTCCCACAACTCCCTCCTCAGTTTTGATGATTTGCTACAACGGCTCACACACTCAGGAAAACGTTTACTTTCCTTTATCACAAAGGACACAGATGAACAGCCAGAGGCAGAGGTACAAGGATGGGGAAGGAGGAGAGGCCCGTGCCCCGCCAGGTGTGCCACCCTCCCCGAACCTCCACACGCTCACCAACCTGGGAGCTCTCCAAACCCTTTCCGGCAGGGTTTTTATGGAGCCTTCATTACATAGGTTGATTAAATCATCAGTTATTAGTGATTATTGGTTATTAGTGATTAAAGTTCCAACCCTCTAATCACGTGGTTGTTTCCCTTGGCAACAAGCCCCCATCCTTAGGGCCTTTCCCAAAGCCCCCTCCTTATCATAAACTCAGGTGTCATTGAAAGGGGCTCCCTATGAATAACAAAAGATGTTTCAGGACTTGTTTCAGGAGCTGGGAACAAAAAGCTAACAAAGATGCCCCTATCACGCTAATTACTTAGGAAACTATAAGGGTTTTAGAAGCTCTGGCCAAGAAAAAAGGGCAAAGATCAAAATATGGATTTTTTTTATATCACAATATCATAGAACCCCACTGCTATACTGTGAGAAGCCCATTCCACACGGGGGAGGGCAGGTAGGCTGTCTGTTCCACAGCTTTAGCTCAGCCCCAGCCTACACCCACATCAACCACCAGCAATATATATGAGTGCGCCACCTTGGATATTCCAGCCCAGCCAACCCCGATGGCTGCAGGCCCGGGCAGCATCAGAAGCAGAAGAGCTGCCAGCTGAGCCCAGTCAAACCACAGGCACATGGGAGATGATGAAATTGTTGTTTTAAACCACTAAGTTTTTTTTAATAAATCCTCACCTGAGGATACTTTTTCCATTTATCTTCAGATAGAGTGGGATGGCGGGGGGGGGGGGGGGAGACAGAGAGAGAGAGAGACAGAGAGAGAAACATTGATGTGAGAAAGACACATTGATTGGTTGCCTCCCGCCTGACTCCGACCAGGGCCGGAGACTGAATGGCAACTGAGGTACATGCCCTTGACTGGAATCGAACCCACGACTCTTTGGTCTGCAGGTGATGCTCTAACTGCTGAGCCAAACTGACCAGGGCTAAACCACTAAGTTTTGGGAGGGTTTGTCATGAAGCCATAGAGAGGTGAGATAGGCAGGGTTCTGACACCTGTGGGGTCCACCTTGGGGAAGTCCCATAAATGGAAACTCAGTACCAGGGAACTGTGTGAGAAAGGCTTGGGGCAGCAGGAGAGCAGTTGGGAGATGAGATACTTGGGTTGGACCTGGTTCCTCCACCAGGGTGCTGTGTGGCTTTGGGCCTAAACCCCTCTGGACATCTGTCCTCTTGACATAGAAGGGCTTTGGTCCCCTAGCCTCCTAGCTCTGCCATCCTGCTGGCTGAATTCCTGGCTCATTGTCAATCAACCTGCACATTTCTGCCTCCAAACACTTGTTCGTGCTGACCCACCATTGGCATGACCCAGTGGAATACTCCAGGGGGCCCTGTGCACCCTCTCTGATGGTGCCAACCAACTGCCTGTTCCCGGTAATATTTCCAGAGCGTGGGCTCTCTGGACCCAGGCCACTCGGGTGCAGATTCCAGCTCTATCACCTCCTAGGTCTGACCTTGGTTGAGTCTCTTCACCTCTCTGTGCCGTAGTTTCCTCATCGGTAGAATCAGAGTACCTTTCTCACGGGAGTAGCTGTGCAGAATTAATGAGATAATTCGTGTGAAATGTTCAGCTCTGTGCATGTCCCACATTGGCTGCTGCTGTCATTTCCCCTCCTTTTCCGTCTCATACATTCGTGCTGCACTGAGTATATTTAATGTGAATCTTGTCTCCTAACGTAAACACTCTCTGATAGGCTTCAGGCTTCTGGAAAGCCCGAGTCAGGCTGAAACCCAGACCACAAGATGCAGCACCGACGAGGAGAGCAGACGGCACACCGGGAGCCAGACGTCTGCGCTCCTTGCTGGCTGTGGGTCTGGGCACGAGCTCAGCTCCCCTAGCCCCTGCTTCCTCATCAGGAAAGTGGAGGTGATCGTCCCGCTCTGCCTCCTCCGGGGCGAGGTGAGAGCCTGAGACACGGGGTACAGAAGTGCTGTGCACACTGCCGCGTGCCGACGTGCTCCTGCGAGGGGCACAGTGGCCCAGGGTCAGACCACAGGCCTGGAGGCGGAAGAGCTGGTTCTCACTCTGGCTTTGTGACCTTGGGCACATCGCCTCCCCTCTCCGGGCCGCAGCATCCCCATAAGTAAGGTGAGGTGAGGTCAAAATACCTGCAGACACACTGCTTTCGCCCACATGGTGTCCTTTTAAAAAGTTGATCCTGTTTTTTAAAGACTGGAGGAGTTCACATAAAAATGGATTTCTAAGTTTTCTCAAAAACACAAGAAGGTGTAGCAGCACAGGGTGGTGACTGTCCCCCTTAGAGCGGGTCTGTGATCCGCAAGACTCCTCAACCACGCCAGGCCTCATGCCCTCGCAGCCACACTCGTGAATGTCACTTGTGTAGCCCTATCGGCCATCTGAGTTTGCCAGCCCTGAACGCGATGGCCTCTGGGGCCACTTGTGCTAATATCCTAGGAATCTCTGCCCACGATGATTATGACAGTTACGTTTCCTGGTATCCTGCTCAGCCCGGCTCAGTTCTGGGAACACAATGGATGCTCTGCAAATATTTGGTTCCCACCCCTCCTCGGCCGCCTGGTGACCTCAGTTACCCTACACCCCGGGAGGCTTGCGATGCGTCCTGCAGGGTGTGCCCTGCCAGAGCCCTGCCCCGCGCGGCCTGCGTCCGTGTGGCCAGCGCCACAGAAATCGGGGCCTCGTTCAGCTGGGGTGGGTCTCAGAAAGCCTCCGGTACCGTGGAAGCTCCTCTCCTGCCAGTTCTAAGTTGATACCTCTGCCCTCTCCCCACTCTCTCACCCCAAACAGAGCCGAACACCACCAGTGGGCAGGAATTCACCTTCACCCGCAGCGAGATGGACAGTGTGGGCTGTAGGATCACACAGACTTGGGTTGAAACCAAGCTCCGTCCCTTGGCAGCTGTGACTGTAGCTGCATTAGTCAGGGTTCCCCTGAAAAACAGAAGCAATAGGATATGGAGAGACATGTAAGAGATTTATCACAGGATTGGCACATGTGATTACAGAAGCCCCACAAGCTGCCCTCCGCAAGCTGGAGATGCAGGACAGGGAACGCTGGCGATGTCATGCAGTCTGAGTCTGAAGGCCTGAGGGTCAGGGGAGCCACCGGTGTCATCTGGGTCCGAGTCCGAAAGGCCCAAGCGCCAGGAGCACTGATGTCCCAGGGCAGCAGAAGGATGTCCCAGCTCAAGAGGAGAGAGCCAATTCGCCCTTCCTCCAACTTTCTATTCTGTTGGGCCCTCGAAGGATTGGATGATGTCCACATTGGTGAGGGTGATCTGCCTTACCCAGTCTACGGATTCAAACAGTCATCTCCTCCAGAAACACCCCTACAGACACACCCAGAAATAATATTTTACCAGCTACCTGGGCATCCCTTGGCCCAGTCAAGTTGACACATAAAATTAACCATCACAGTTTCGTCAAGTCCTTAACTTCTCAAATCCTCAGGTTTCTCAAGTGTGAAATGGGAACAGCACGTCCCCCTGCCTTGCCAGCCAGGCAATGAATGCCCAGGTATTTCCGTTTCAGCCACAGGAGGACAGCATAGCTTGGCATCTCCAAATAAGAAGGGGTTATTTCCCCGACTCCATCATGAAACCAATAAGAAACTGGTGGATGCCCCTTCGAACTGGGTGGGAGGAGCCCAGTACAATGCAAACTTCTTACCCTTATATAGAAGACACCTCTTAATTTTGACCCTCCAGCCCCCAACCTCCAAATCCACCTTCTAGTAATAGCACCCCAAGTTTCCTTAGATAAACACTCCTCCTCCATGCTCTGTCTGTGCAGTTTGCTGAGGTTGATGCTATCACCCCAGAACCAGGCCTGGCCAATCAGAGCCCTGATTTCTCCAGCCACAGTGATTGGTTCAGGGGTGAGCATATGACCCAAGCTAGGCCAATAAGAGGCCTCTCTGGGATTTTTTGCTGAGCTCTTGGGGGAAAAACATCTTCTTTCAGCTGGAGTGTCTAAGCTGATAGGACATAAGCCTGCAGTTGTTGGTGGGCAACTTTATAAGCAGAGAGAAAAAAACCCACCTGGCGGGGAGTGACATCAACACAGAGGAAAGCAGAGCCAGAGGGTGGAGGGAGAGTCCCTGACAATAACATCTGAGCACCTGGACCCAGCCATGACTGAAGCTGTATATATCCTCGCCTTTGGATATTTCAGATACACGTACCAATAAATTCCTTTTTCTGCCTGAGTGATTTTGAGTTTGTTTTTGCCACTTGTGGTGAAAGAATTCTAACTCACACAGTCCAGAAATAAAGTCCGCTACAAACAGCAAGAGTGGGTAATTAAACAAACACATTAATAAGTAAATACATGAACTCATTAATGAGGGAGTGGGAAAACAAATGAGTGAGTGAATTCTGAATTAGGGACCGAGTGAGTGAGTGAATGAATGTGTAAGTGAATGACGGTTCCAGGAAACGATCCATTCTTGTTCTCAGCCTCCGGTGGCAACACCTCTGCTCCCAAAAGGCCTCCTCTGGCTCCAGCTTTCAGGAGCAGCCAGCCTGTGGTCCTTTGTTAGGCAGAACTTTCAGTCCATCTCAGAGAGGTCCACGCATCTGAAGCAGGCAAGTCCCTTACCCTTGGGTGAGCCCAGGTTTTTTCACCATCAAATGGGGATAAGAGGTCTTATGTCACAAGGTTGTCACATGGTTAAATGCAATAGAGCACTTAGCCCACCAAGAAGAAATCGGTGGGTGTGCCTAGTATCTGGCAGAGTTATTTGATAAACACCAACAACGATGGCCATTATTGTTATTATGTTTTTGGTCTCAGCTCATGTCCACCTCTGTGAAGTTCCCCCTGACCACCTGAGTCCCCATCAGCTGACTTCCTTTAGAATAGAATCCAAGTTGGAAAACTTGCCCCACACTGAGGCACTGTCTCCTCCATGGATCTTGCTCAAACTTGGGGCTATCAGAACCCCCAAAGGAAGTGTATTATGAATTCAGATCCCCAGGCCCACCTTCCGAGGACCTCTGTCAGAGGCCTACTGCGGGGCCCAGGAATCTGCATTTCCACCAAGTCCCTCATCCAGAGATGATCTGATGCAAGTCGTCCACAGATTACACTTGTGGAGACATTCACCCACCCACCACCCCGTTTTACAGATGGAGGAACTGAGGTGGGGCGGGACGGGACACAGATGGGCCCAGAGTTACATAGTGATTCACCGGCAGAGCCAGGCTTGAACCAGAACTGGAGCCGCGTGGGCCTGGGCTAGTCCGCCCCGCCGCACGGGGCGCCCTCTCCGCGCGCCGACCCTTGCCTGGTCTTTGGCACGGGTTTTCCACCATCAGGTTCTCCCGTCACTGGCTGCCTCTGCTTCCAGAGAGAATGTCTCTGCAGGGCCCTGAACCCAGCGGGTACTCAACAGATACCTGCCAGAGGATGGGCACGGCCATAGCAAGGCCAGAATATTTAGCAGTTTCATCAGTGAAGGAGATGGACGGGCTGACCATGCGAGGGATGGAATCTCCGAAACGGTGCGAGGAAAGAGCCGTCACCCCTTTGGGGGACCCCAGAATGTGGATGCTTCCCCTTGTTGCCTTTTCCTGTCTTGAGGAGAGAGTCGTGATGCTGACAGGGCTGCTGCAAACCCACCAGACGGTGAGCTCGGCAGGCAGGGCCGTGTCTGCCCCCCGCGCCGCACCCTCTCCCGCCTGCGCACAGTGTTGATGGGATGGGGGAGCGGAGCTGTGGACCCCGCTTCTCAATCCAAGTGGTTCGCTTTTGGTACTGTAGATGGTCTGATGCTAACAAAGTGTTACCACCATCCCCGGCCCCCTCGCTGCTCCCCGCCCCCCACTACCAGCTGTGGGGCAGGGGGCCATGGAGGCCCGAGAGGTGGTCCTGGACCTGTTCTTGGACCGTCTTCTCCGGCGTCCTGTGTCTGTAGGATGTGTCTGTGGGATGTGTCTGTAGGATGTGTCTGTGGGTGCGGTGAGGGGAAGGTTTCTGCCGAAATCACCGCGCAGCCGGGCCTGCCGTCACCCTCGGTGCCTACGCTTCCTCCACGGGCGCTTTGGCGCCCGGCTCCCTGGCTTGGCCAGCACTGGATTTGATTGATTCTTTACGGCCCGTGGACGCAATGCCCGCGCTGAGCACATGTGGAAGACGAGCCAGGGAAGAGGTGGGGAGGAGAGAGGCAAGGGGGAGCTGCGTGGACCCGACCCCAACCCTTGCAAAACACAGGGCTTCCCCAGGCTGACCCAGCCAGGACACCCCTTCCTGCCGCGCCCACATGCCGATGACTCTGGTTTCTAGAACTGCCCTGAACCTCATTTCCCAGCAATGTCCGATGGAATGGGAATGTCCAAGGCTAGGCCTTGGGACAAGCCTGGGCCAAACGTCCTCCTGAAAAAATGCAATGCGAGCATTGTTCATCTGTTATTGATTGGGAGACTGTGAGCTTTGCTTCCAAAATCTCCAATAAAACTGGCTTGGAGGAGAATTTCCTGATTCCCTGGGTAAGTGGATAAAGATGTTGCAGGAGTCCGGGGTGGTGCTGGTGGGGAGTCTCATGCACCATGCCCAGTTGGTTTTCCCCTTTGTTACTTAATAAAGAACAGAAAACAATCAACCCCGTCTCTCTGCATCCACAGACGGCGTCCTTCACCCTTTGAGTTAATTTCTGTTTGGATGTAGGGGCCTGCTCAGCCTGGGGGACCCTAGGAATCTGCCCCTTCTCTTTTGGGGCTGGGGCTAGGTTTAGCTCATTCCTCAGGGCATCCCAAGAAAGGGGTCTGGCACCCGAGTGGTATTCGGAGGGTAGGAGGTTTTCAGGGAACACGGCAAGGCATTGGGGAGCTGGTTCAGTTGCCGGAGCAGCCCAGGTCACAGAGAGAGGCGTCCAACTCTGAGGCCCCTCTCCAGCTGTGTGACCTTGGACAAGGGAACTAACCTTTTGGTTCCTCAGTTTCCCCATCTGTGAAATGGGTGTCATCTCAGCCCCTGCCTCATGAAGTTGTTACCCGGAGTCAAGGAGAGCCTGTGTGTACATACGTGTGCTTTGCACGGGTGCCTGGCACACAGCAAGCACACAGTAAGCATCATTTTTATTACTGTTATTCCTTGACATCAGCAGCTGGGACTCTGCTGACTTCATGGTGAGTCCCAGAGACGCCCAGAGAGATGGGCTCACCCCTTCCTCACACTTCCCCTTCCCTTCCTCCACTCCCTCCACATGCTCTTGGGCCATGGGATTGGAAAGATGAGGACAATCTGAGTCAGAGTGCTTGTCATCTGGGTGGGGGGACTGGGGGGTGGGCCGGGAGCTGGGAGACCTCAGCCCGAGCCAGGGTGTGGCTGGGGAGGTCAGCCCTTGGCCTGGTGTCTCCGCTGCGTGGCGCAAAGATGCCGGAACAGCCTCCCACCTCCAGCGACGGGGATCTAGGTCCCCCTCAGCCCTCACAGCTGGCGGGGAAGGAGCACACTACTTGTGACTTGTGCCCCTGAGCACCTATGCAGCTGTGGGTCCTGAATGCTTCATCTGCTAGATGAGGAGGTTGATTTTTGCCTCATGCATCTCGAAGGGTTGCTATTCAGCTCAGATCAGGACAGGGCTCAGAGATCTGAACCACCCAGACAAGTCCCAGCCTAACCCAGAACGACGCGAGCCCTGGACAGATCCAAACCAACATGGCAAAGGCTCAGAGAACTGGTCTGAGAGACCAACCACCGCCCACAGGAGCCACGCGGAACTCAGAGTCTGGACCCGGCCAGGTTGTTTGGCTGCTGACAGAAAAACCTCAACATTCTTCAAAGACAACAACAATCCAGAATCTACACAACATAACATTCACAATGTCCAGGGTGGAATCCAAAAATCAGCATATAAAGAGCCATGAAAATGTGATGGCCCCGAACCTGATAAAGGACCTCTGTGGACAATCCAGAGCAAACAGCATCCTCCATGGTGAAAGACTGCGTGCTTTTTCCTATGGGCTGTATCTCGCATCTTGCAATTTCATACTTAAAAAAAAAAAAAAACAGATCATATACCTAAATATAAAACATAAAAGTTCTAGAAGAAAACATAGGAAGAAATCTTTGTGAGCTTGGGGTAGGCAAAGATTTCTTGGTTCTAGCACCAATAACACTATCCATAAAAGAAGAAATGGGTAAATTGCACGACATCAATATTAAGAACGTATGCTCTTTGAATGACTTTGTTAAGAAAATGAAAAGATAAGGCACAGACTGAGAGAAGCCATTTGCAGATCACATATCTGTTAAGGGACTAGCATCTGGAATATATAAAGAACTTTCAAAAATAAGAAGAAAGCAGATAGCACAACCAAAAAAGGAGGGGGGACAAAAAGTTTGAGCAGACACTTCACCAAAGAAGATACATGGATGGCAAGTAAGCTCGTGAAAGATGTTCAAAATAATTAATAACCTGAGAACAGGTTATTAAAATCACAATGAGATATCATTCACACCTATTAGAATGGTTAAAATTAAAGACATACACCACACCAAGTCTTGGTGAAGACGAAACTCTCATACATTTCTGGTGGGAATAAAAAATAGTATGACCACTTTGGAATGTGGTTTGGCAGTACCATGACCCAGCCATTTCATTCCTCTTACCCAAAAGGAAAGAAAATATACGTGTTTACAAAACCTATGTGCCCTGGCTGATTTGGCTCAGCAGTTAGAGTGTCGGCCCACAGACCAGAGAGACCCGGGTTCGGTTCCCGCTAAGAGCACGTACCTCGGTTGCAGTTTGTCCCCTGCCCCGGTTGGGGTCGTGTGGGTGGCAACCAGTTGATGTGTCTCTCTCACATCGATGTTTCTCTCTCTTCCTTCCTCTCTCCCTCCCACTCTATCTGAAGATAAATGCAAAACCTCAGGTGAGGATAAACAAAACAAAACAAAACAAAAAAACCTTGTATGCAAATGTTCTTAGGAGCTTTATTTGTAATAGCTAAAAACTGGGACCAATCCAGAGGTTCGTCAACGGGTGAATGGATAAAAAAAACTGTCGTCTATCTGTACAAGGGGCTTCGACTCAGCGACTAAAAGGAATAAATGATCGATATATGTAACAAATGATCGATAGATGTAACAATGGGCATGAATCAAAATAATTAAACTGAGTGACAGGAGCCAGACAAGAAAGAATATATGCAATGTGACTCTATATAAAACTCCAGGAAACGGACGGTTTGTAGTGACGGATGCAGACTGGTGGTTCTGGGATTGAGGGAAATGTTTCTCATCCCAATTATGGTGATGGTTTCATGATTGTATACATATGTCAAAACTGACCAAAATTGCACACTTGAAATGTGTGCAGGCTATTGTCCTTCAAATATAACTCAATAAAGTTGGGGAGGAAAGGGGACAGCTTTCTTCCTGGGCTGATATGGAATGCCCGTTTGCATAGCGCCCCAAGTCACCCCTGCACCAGCCTGCGCCACCTGGGCCTCTCCAGGAAGCACCTCCGTAGGTCCAGGCAGATCTCAGAGATGTCGCAGGCCCGGTCCCAGACCGCTGCAATATAGCGAGTATCGCAATAAAGCGAGCCGTCTTGGACTAGAATTCACACCATCGGCACTCCTGGTTCTCAGGATGAAATTGCACCACCAACTTTCTTGGGTGTCCAGCTTGCAGGTGGCAGATCGTGGGACTTCCCAGCCCCCATAACTGTGTGAGCCATTTCCTCACAATAAATCTCACTTTACGTACACATGTCTATCGATGTCAATGTCGACGTAGGTGCATCTCCTGCTAGTTCTGTTTCCCGGGAGGACTCTGACTAATGCATCCAGGAAGCAGAAGGGAAGGGCAAGAGGAGTGAAGGGGCGGGGAGAAGCCTTAGGAGGAGGTGTGATCAAGTCGGCTACAGGCAGGAGTCACTGACTGCGGGGCCTGTGAACTGCGCCCTGAGACATCGCATCCACTGCGCTCTGGGACAGTCGATGATATTACTGTAGTAGATAATATGACAGTAGTCAATAATGTTGTAACAACCAGGTATGGTGCCAGGTGGGTACTGGAAATATCAGGGGAACACTCTGTAAATATGATTGTCTAACTGCTATACTGTACACTTGAAACCAATACAAAATAATATTGAATGTGAACTGTAATTTAAAAAGAAAAAAAAAGAAAACAACAATGGCCAAAATAGCACTAAAATAAAAAGAGTCTGATGCAAAGTAAGATTTAGGGATTGGAACACTTCGGATTACCTGAAACATCCTTTCTTCTCTGAGCACTGACTCCTGGCGAGCACTTCCATCCTCAGGGCACAGGGCCGTGGTCAGCACGTGCACTCTGGACCCAGGCACCCGGGTTCAAATCCAAGGTCAGCCAGTGACGGCGTGCAACCACCAGGCCTTAGTTTCCCTATCTGAGGAATGGGATAATAATACTACTCACCTCAGAGGGGCACTATGGCCTTTAAGTGAGTTATTCTATGCAAAATGCTTACTCCAGAGCCCAACACATAGTTTTGTGCTCAGTAAATGCGAGCTGATGTTAGTAATGTACTGATAACTCCCGAATCTATACCTCAGATTCACACTGTCTATTGAGCTCCAGGCCAATAGACAGCTCTACTCAAGGGGACCTAGACCGGCCTGGCCTCCACCCCACCCCCAACCCCAAGGCCACTCAGCATGGGGTTCCAAAGCTCTGTTAAAGGCCCCCATCCTCTCAGTTGCTCATGCCAGGAACCTGGGAATCTCTCTGGAATCCTGTGCCCTCCTCCACATCCAGGCACCACCCAGTCGGTTGGTTCTAACTCCTCAATATTCTCTCCAGACGCTTGCTCCTCAAAGTGTGGTCCGGGGACCAGCAGCGTCGGCATCAGGCTCTTGGCCCCACCCCAGACCTACAGACTAAAACGTGCATCTTAACGACATCTCTGGATGATTTACATGAATATTAAAGTCTGAGAAGCTCTGCTCTCCAACTTCTAATTCTCTCAACCTTGGCTGCACAATGACATCATCTGAGGGCCTTTAAAAATACTGTTGCCTGGGTCCACCCCCAGCGATGCTGATTGAATGGGTCCAGGGTGTGGTCTGAGCAGCAAGAGATATTGCAGTTCTAATGTCCACCTGAGGCTGAGACCCAGCACTCTTGCCCGGGCCCTCTCAGCCTCCCCACAGGCCCCACTCTGGTCCTCCTACAAGGACAACCAAGACGGTCCTTAGCCCAGCCTCCAGGGCTGCCCTGCCCCCAGGCCATCCCCACCCTCCAGCCAGAGCGGCCTTCCCTAGCAGGAGAAAAGCGCACCCACTATAATCGAGATGTGTCAAACATGCACAGAAGTGAAGCTTCTTTTCTCTAACTGACCCCAACTTCCTCACAATCCTCCTCATCCCGCTGACAGCAAGAAAAACAAACTAACAAATAGACTGGACTTTACCAATTAAAGGCGACTCCATCTCTTCCGGGTTACCTTGGTCTCTTCCTCTCTCTTTCACACGTTCTTTCCACCTCCCACCCTATCTTTCCTTCCTGAGGTGGTTCTTGGGGTGCAGGGGATTGCTGCTAGTCCACGTGTCCTCTGGCCCACTGCCTTGGCCTCAGGCATCCTGGCCCCCTTATCTCTGAGCTTCAGACTCTGTTTTCGCGGAGTCTACACGTGCTGTCTTTGGTCCCTCTGGCTGGCAGGTGTGTGCCCACATCCCCTGCTGCTGATGGGGGACCCTGCCATTACCTCTCTGTGACCTCCTTGTCCTGATCCTCTCGGTCCCTCTAAACCTCACTTTGGGAGGCACACGTGGACTTCTGGGACTTGTGTCCATCACTCCCTCCTCGAAGGAAGGCCTCCCATAGGGTGCTCCCCTTCCATCCTATGTTCCTCTGAGGCTCTCAGTCAAGTTCCCAGGTCCAAGCAGGTCAGGCCTGGCTTGTGAATACAAAGGGAGGTTTGGACTTTAAAGAAAGCTCTTCTTTCTCCACCAGGCTGGCTTTTGAAACAATTGTCAAGGCTGCAAGGTAACAACATGCTTCAGGGTGGAGGAGGGGAGAATCGAAAGCAGCCTTCTTGCAACGCGAGTGTCCGCCAGCCATGAGAGAATAACCACACTGAGGTGCAGCTGCGTGAGGGAATATTACTATGTAGGAAAAAGGATTCTGCAGATAGACAACATGGAGACTCTCAAAGGCATGGTGCTAAGTGAAAAGCCAGACACAGAAGGCTGCCCATTGTATGATGGAAGTCTAGACAAGGCAAATCCATGGATTTGAAAGCACATCGGTGGTTGCCAGGGCTGGTGGGGTGGCAGAGAGGGGGCTGACTGCAAAGGGGCAGGGAGGAACTTTGGGGGGGTGATGGACATGTTCCATGCCTTGATTATGGTAGTTATTCCATAACTGTATACCCTTCTCAAAAATGACAGACTTGTACACTTAAAATTGGTGAATTTTCTATGTAAGTTATTCTTTAATAGAGCTGATTAAAAATAAAAACTTAAAAAGTACCAGTTTTATATTTTAAAACATCAACCTCATTTTGTATCTAATATTGACATGTTAGCCCAGCCAGTGTGGCTCAGTGGTTGAGCGTCGACCCATGCACCAAGAGGTCCCTGGTTTGATTCCCGGTCAGGGCACATGCCCAGGTTGTGGGCCCGATCCCCAGTGGGGGGCATGCAGGAGGCGGCCAATTGATGTTCTCTCTCATTGATGTTTCTATCTCTCTCTCCCTCTCCCTTCCTCTCTCTTAAATCAATAAAGAAAAAAAATTTTTTTAATTGACATTTTAGCATCTGATTCTCCATTTCAAACTCCCTACGGCCCTTGGTATCAAGTTTAAAATCTGTACTGCTCTCCCCCTTTCTCTTGGACCTTAAACCTCGCCTCCTAACACAGGCCCTTCCTGAACCCCAAGACTGGGTTAGATCTCCATGCGTGGTAGCCCCACAGACACGCCACCCTTTCTTTGCACACAGTGATTGTTTGTTCACTTTCCGTTTTTCTCACCAGACTGTAAGTTTGGGGTCCCCGGATCCCAGCACAGTGTCCAGCACAGAGCAGAGCCCTGGTGAATGTTCACTGAGTGACTATTCAGGATCCCAGTGAATGCCGGGTGAATGAACAAACAAAAGAGCAAGCACCAGTTTGGTGGGCTGGGGTGTTGTTCGCATGGAGGGGAAGATACTGAACAAACACTGAGCAGAGATCTAGGGAAAAACCACGTGAACAAGGCAGAAGGGATTCAGAAAAGAGAAGGGGATATAAAGAGACGCTCTGTGGACATAGCGCAGCGTGGCGGGGTCAGGAGTCAGGAGGAGACTGGGTGTTCCAAGCCAGGCCCAGACACCATTAACGAGCATTTATTGAGTACCAGTCACACGCCCAGAACCATGGGGAAGTCGTGAGAAGCACGGGCTGTTCCCGCTTGTCTCCACACCACGTTTCACCGCCCCACACATTAGTCTCTGCCTTGTAAAGATCGATTCCGTATTGACAGTTTCTGTCTGCACCCAAACAGGCAGAAAAAAACAGCCCTGCTGGAGGGACCCGACGACAACTGGATTTACGACCGCATCTCTGAGCACGCGGGCTGCCAAAACGCACCAGCCCCGCTGCGGCTCCCAGCACTCCCAGACACACCGCTCCCGGGCCGAGAAGCAACGACGGGTCCAGGAGGACAGGATCGGTCCAGTAAACCAACATTTGCTGATGTCTGTACCGTGCCAGCCTCTGAGGCTACGGAGAATAGTAAAACATCATTCCTGCCATGTGTCGCCCTCGGACCAGCCAACAAACATTACCGAATACCTTCCATGTGTATTCAATAATGTTTGTTGAGTTTTAGTTATTTAACAAACACTTACATAGTGCGTGCCGTGTGCCAGGAAATGTTCTAAGTACTTTACAAAGATTAACTCAGTTAATCCTCATAACGACCGCTATCATTCCCGCTTTGCCAATGAGGAGACTGAGGCAGAGACAGAGGCAGAAACTTGCTGACGGCCACAGAGCCGGTGAGCGGCAGGCCCGGAGGACGGACCCCGACGGCGGGCTTCGGATCCGTGCCCACGCTCGCGATGCTGTGCTGCCTCCATTCATTCATTCCACGGTTACTGAGTGAGCTCCTACTGTGCACCAGCACTGAGTGCGAGAGTACAGCCTTCCACGAACACTGGGGGAGCCTACTATGTGCCTCAAGGACAAGCCCATGTCTCCCCCACCTCTGCGCTGGGTGTCAGGTGCCACACGTAGTAGGGGCTGGGCATGCTTGTTGGTCACTGAACGCGTGGGCGCTGGGAAGAGTGCCGAACGTGGAGCCCGAGAACTTGGATCCCTCCCGCGGGCTTTGACGGGCTCATCCGTATTCAGGTATGTTATCTATCCCGAGGGGCTTGTATTGAAAGAGTGGAACTGAGATAAGGCCATAATATCCTCCAAAAGAATGAAGTATTAATGGTGGAATTTCAGGCATCCACAAAGGAGATAATTCTGTGGGTGGGTGGCCCCCAAGCACACCCTGTCATTGATCGCCTCCTTTAGTGCCTGGGAATGGGACCGGCATTGTCTGCTAGGAGGTGCCAAGCGCTCCGACTGGGGCTGTGAGTCACTGGATGGTCACATTGGAACCTGACAGGAAGGTATAAGAGCACGCCTACCCTGCAGACGGTCACGTCCTCGGGGACAAGGCAGGGTCCGAGGGAGCAGAGCAAGGGCCTGGCCCTGCAGGCCGTCAGAGGGGGAAGCTGCCAGCAGCCCCGGACTTGTGTGCCTTCTCTGTGCTGGCTGAATCCAGGGGAGCAGCTGCTGGAGGATCTGGGACCTGGGTAGGAATCTACGTCCCCTGAGACACACCCAGAGTCTGCCTCTACGGCTTTGTCCCCTGGCCCGAGGCAGTGTCCGCTGGGAGAGGTAGGGTCTGCCCAAGTTCACTCTGCTCAGCCCAGGCATGGGGCAGAGACGGCTGGATGGGCGCCTCCTGTCCTCCTGAAAATGACACCCACTGATAGTGAACTGTGCCCAGGTACCCCGACACGTGGCACCTTGTCTTACTCAATCCTCGCGTCAGCTCTATGAGGTGGGACTTTTATTTTTTTATTTTTTACTTTTTATTTTTTTTATCCTCACCCGAGGACATTTTTCCATTTTTGTTCAGATAGAGCAGGAGGGAGAGAGAGGAAGAGAGAAAGAGAGAGACAGAGAGAGAAAGAAACATTGATGCGAAAGGGACACATCGAGTGGCTGCCTCCTGCACAACCCCTACCAGGGCCGGGGACGAATCGCAACCAAGGTATATGCCCCTGACCAGAATCGAACCCGCGACTCATTGGTCCGCGGGCCGACGCTCTAACCGCTGAGCCACACCGGCCAGGGCAAAGAGGTGGGACTTTATAGAGGAGGAAACGAAGCCCAGGTCGGCTCAGGAGCTGTGGTCAGCTGTGACACTGCTGCTTCCGAATCTGGGGCCCAGGCGCAAAACCACAGGGCCGTGCTACCACCCGCTGGAAATGGAGTCCAGACCTCGCCTCCTCGCTGCCATGCTTGCCCTGAGTTTGGACCCTGGCACGGAGGTGGCCGCCCGTACTGATCCATGTCACCAAATCTGACACTAAAGCCTGCTAAATGCCCTCCTTGGACCTTGGATCAGAACCTTTAGGTGCAGCTCATAACAGAAGGCAGTGAATCTCCCACCCCACCCAACACACACACACACACAAGCTCTCTCTCTCTCTCTCTCTCTGTGTCTCTCTCTCTCTCTCTCTCTCTCTCTCTCTCTCAGGGTCAGCCCTGCCCTCTCTGGAGTCTCTCCAGTCTCCCCCACCCCAGCTGCCACTCCCCTACCCTGCCCGGCCTCCTCCGTCTCCAGGAGCTCCCAGCAAGCGGCTTTGACATAGTTAAGTACATCTCAACCTCCTCCCAGGTAGAAGAGGAGGTGCTTGTGGCATGAACGTCCCCCGTTAGCGGGTACAATACTTAGAGTGAGGTGCTGCCCTGTCTGACTTATCGGGCACCTTGCTCTCCCCCTGTATCCGGGGATGGTGTCGGAAACAACCTCAGGGGCAGCTTCTGTTGCCCGCAGTTGGGTGGATCCCAGACAGTGGCAACGAGGGAGGCCCTTCTGCATTCACAGATGAGGAAACTGAGGCCCAGAGAAGGTCAAGGATTTCCCCCAAGTCATGCAGCCACATCGACCTGGGGCTGGAATCCAGCTCCGACCCACCCAGTGCAGTGGCCACTTCTAAAGTCAAGTCTCCGGAAGCACTGAGAGACCTTCACGGCCTCCCGCGCAGACGCCTCCTCAGGACCCCTTTCCTGGGCCTGCCGGAAGGCAGCCCCTGCCCGCTGCTCCTCCTGTCTTGTCTCACTGCTCCTGTCCCTGGATGCCCAGCCCCCACACCCTCTCCTCCCAGCCCTATAACCAAAACAAACATTTTTCCATACTTCATTTCATCACCAAACAATAAAAACAGACTTTTATCCCCCTTCATGGAAGTGCTAATTTATTCTCCACTGTGCAGGCCAGCTTGACGAGGACGACACAGCCAAGCTGAGCGTGGAAGGCCAGGCGGGCAGCAGCTTTCCTGAGAGCTGGGGGACCGAGGTGCCTTAGCGTTCATCAGGGGCGCCGTGCTCTGTCCAGCCAAGGGGGCAAGCGAGGAGCGGCTCAAGCCACTTTCCTGGCTGGGCAGCCAGCGGGCCCTGCCTGACAGTCCTCTGGCTGGAAGGCTGGACTCCTCCGTGAGGCTGGGCTAAGGGGGGCTGGTCCCAAGGCACCAAATTAAGAGTAAAAAAAAAAAAAAAAGGCCCAAGGTTGGGAAAAAACAGCCTAGAGCCCTGCCAGCTGTCCAGTTGGCTGTCTGTCCTGGGGTTCCTTCACATGTGGGCACGTCATGGAAACATCCCAGCAGAGAACGCTCATAGCTCTAAGAGATCTCTCTCAACTCCCAACTGTGAGTCATTTTCAATTCCTCTTTCTCTCACGCCTCCCCAGCAGTCACTCCAGCAGCAGACCCACCAGCTCTACCTTTAAAATACATCTGGGATCTGGCCACTTCTCACCATCTCTATATATCCTTACCTCCCTGATCGAAGCCACCATCCTCTCTCAACTACATTATTACATCAGCCTCTCCCTGGGCTCCCTGCGTGCGCTCTTGTCTCCTATGGTCCATCTTTCCTACAGCAGCCAGAGGGATCGTTTAAAATGGACATCAGATCTCTTTCCTACCTTGCTTCAACCCTCCAATGGAATACAACGTTAAGTTCTCACAGTGGCCTACCAGACCCTACTCTCCATGGCCATACCACCTGTCACTCTAACCTCATCTCCTATGGCTCTCCCCCTCACTCAGTTCACACCAGACATACCAGTCTCTTTGCTGCTCCTCGCTCTTGTCCAACACATGCCTGCCTCAGGGCCTTTGCACTTGCTACTCCCTCAGATATTCCCAGTGTTTACCCGTTCTCTTAATTCAGATCACTTTAAAACATCCCCTCCTCAGAGACTATCTCATCTAAAATAGTTCTGCCTCTGTCCCTGCTGTATTTTTCTTTCAAGCACGAATCACTTCCTGACATTGTATTTTATACCATTTGTTTATGTGATGTGTTCCCTTCTAGAATGTAGGTTCTGTGAGGGCAGAGGCTCTCTCTCTCTCTGCCTTGTTTCATCTGTGCCCTTAGTGCCCGGAACAGTGTCTGGTGCATAGCAGGGGCTCGGTAAATATTTGTTGAATGAATATTCTGTTTCTCAGAGGCTACGTTTGTACACATAGCAACACTTCCCATCTGGATGATGTTCTTACTGAAGAAAGGCATTATATGCCCCAAAAACAACTCCCAAAGAGGCGTCCACACTCTCTTGAACAAGAGTGGTTTTGTTGGTGTAAGTCACGGATGGCAAGTAATGCCTTTCTTCGATTCTGCCCTTTCGCTCCCCTGGCAGACATTATTTATAGGCCATGATTAACCAGGTTCTTCCCAAGTGATGGTTTGACATCTTGGACAGGTGACGTTATGGGCTGCATGCTTGAGCACCCCCTACCCCCGCCAATTCATATGTTGAAACCTGAACCCCCAGTGAGATGGTATTAGGAGGTGGGGCCTTTGGGCGGTGATCAGGTTTAGACGAGGTGATGATGGTGGGGCCCTGTGATGGTATTAGCACCCTTCTAAGACGAGAAAGAGATTAGAACCCTCTCTCTTCACCAGGTGAGGATACAACAAGAAGGTAACCATCTGCAAACCAGAAAGAGGGCCCCCACCAGACACTGGATCTGTCTGCATCTTGATCTTGGACTATTCGGCCTCCAGAACTGTGAGATATAAATGTCTGCTGTTGAAGCCACCAGCCCATGGCAATCGGTATTGCAGCCTGAGCAGCTGAGACAGGTGAGGTCCTGCTGGGGTAGTCCTCATCACAGAAAGCACCCGGGCCATGGAAGTCGGATATTTTCGACATGACTCACAGCTGAGAGAGACCACAAATGTGGCAGAGGACAGGCTATCCCGTTGAAATAGACACAGTGAAGTTCAGGCAAGGTCAGCGGTGTCCTTCCCTGAAGTTCCTGAAAATCAAGCATTGCAACTTACCTCAAGAAGATGTCAAAGGTGGGTAGAGAGTATGTCTGAAACTCTTGCACGACCTTATTTGTGTCAGTGAAAAACTAGAAACAACTTCCTTTGCAACAAGAAGGGTGGATCAGTCAAGTGCCATAGGCCTGCATGACGGACCGCTGGGCAGGAGGGTTCTCAGCCTTGGCGTGGTCAGCATGTGGGGCCGGACAGTCCTTTGATGTGGGGACAGTTCTGTGCACTGTAGGATGTTAGCAACCAGTAGCAATGTCCCCACTCTCCCCCTTGTGACAACCGAAAATGTCTCCAGACATTGTCAGATGCTCCCAGGGAGCAAATCACCCTCGGTAGAGAACCACTGCTATACGTTCAAGAAAAATCATCTTTCTTAATACCGTGGGAAAGGCTTGTGCTAGTGCACTGGGTCAAAAGGGAAAAGATGCAAAATGTGTTTTCAACTATAGTTATACATAAAACCAAAAAGTTTGGAAGGAAACATACTAGGGTGCTAACAATAATCTCTAGGTGGTGGCATTATGGAAGATTTCCTTTCACTTCTTCATTTTTGCTTTTAAATATTTCATTCACTCATTCATTCGTTCAGTAGATACCTGCTGAGTGTCTATCCCATGCCAGGCATTGTCTGGGGCAGTGGGGACAGGCTGTGCACAAGGCAGACACTGGCAGTCCACAGAACTCTGCCTCCACATAGGTCAAGGTCTGCTGGAGTACGGGGGGGGGGGGGTAGCTGTTAAACCCAGAACCTACGAAGAACAATACTCTGAGATAGTGATGGGAGCTGGGAGGACCATAAAGTGGGGGAGAAGAGAGAACCAGCCTGGCACTTAGCACCCACTCAATGACTCTTTCTTGGATAAACGGAGAACCCTTAAAGAATTTTAAGTAGGGGGGCTAAATCATCTGTTTTCCATTTTTAAATAATAGTTATTTAAAAACTTAGTTTTGTAACAATAATACAGGTTTGTTCTTATAAAATGTCTACCCGCATAAAGGAAAAAATATAAGGGAGCATATAAAAATCACACGAATGCAGCCACTGTGAGCATTTTTGTGAACATCCTTTTAAGCACCCTTTCCTCTCTCTCTCTCTCTCTCTCTCTCTCTCTCTCTCTCTCTCTCTTCCTGTCGATCTCTGCCTCTCTTTATAAATATATAAAAACATTTTATTCAAGTGGATTCAAACCATTCATGCTGATTTGTAACCTGCTCTTTTCCTGCCCTTTGTAATTTTATGCTCATTACAAACTTTCCACAGTGGGCATATATTACTTTTATAATCCGGAACACAAAAAAAAGCAAAACGACCACAAAAAATAAAGTGAAAACCCACAAATACAGGATGAGGGATCACTGGCTGAGCAATAAGGCTGTGAAGAAAGGCTCTGGGGTTTCGCTGACCACAAACTCAGCATGAGTTGACGGCATATAATTTCAGTTCAGTTCATTTTATCAGACAATGCTCCAGCTCCTAGTATGGGAAAAGCAAAGGGCAATATGGACAGGCTTCTCTGGGCTCGGCCCAAGGTAACTTGATGTCACTGAATCCTCTTTGAATCAAGCTATTGTTCAATGAGCACTTACTCTGTGCCAGGCACTATTCTAAGAGATTTACATATATTAACTAATTGAATGCTCCCAACAACCCTATGACATGGGTCCCATTATTATTCTCATTTTACAGATGAAGAAACGGAAGCCCAGAGATGTTATGTGACTTGAGCAAGGTCACACAGCTTATGCAAAGAAAGCTTCATGAGAAACACCAAGAGGAGCAAGTTATGGGTCTGCCATTAAGGAGCTGACAGTCAAAAAGGCAAACATAGTAATGTCATATTAATTCATTTGACAAAGATTCACTGTGCAAGGGGTCCCATGGATACATCCTCTTGGTCCAGCTAAGGTGGCTCTTCATTTACTCAGTCATCAGACAAAATCTTATTAAGCACCAACTGTGTGCCAGGCATACAGAAGTAAATAAAACAAAGTCCTCACAGTTGAGTTTACAATCAAGTGGGATATAGAAACATCAAACAAGCAAATATGCACATGATGTAATTTAAGATGGAAACTAGTCCTGTGAAGAAGAATGAAGCAGGGTGAGGGCTGGAACAGACTGGTGTGGGAGTCTGAGCAGGAGGGCAGCTGTGGGTCACGTAGAGAAGGCCTTTCTGATAAGGTAGCTTTGGAAAAGTGATCTTAACAAAGGGAGAGGCCAAGTCTTGGGAACATGTGGGACAGTGCAATCCAGGCATTAAGAATGGCAAGTGCAAAGGCCCTGAGGCATGAACAAGCTTGGAAAGGCCAAGAACACGAAGGAGACTAGTGTCTGGATCAAAGTGAGTGGGGCAGAATTGTCGGAGATGAAGTCTGTCAGGTATTACATCCTGGCTGGGAAGCATTTGAGAGTTTTAAGCAGAGAAGTGACAAGATGTGAAGTCCACTTTTGAAAGGTCACTGGACTGGAGGGCAGCAGAGAAGAGGACAAGCAAGAAGACAGTTCAGTCCAGCTAGTGTGGCTCAGTGGTTGACCGTCGACCCATGCACCAAGAGGTCGCCGGTTTGATTCCTGGTCAGGACACATGCCCAGGTTGTGGGCCCGATCCCCAGTGGGGGGCATGCAGGAGGCAGCCGATCGATGTTCTCTCTCATCAATGTTTCTCTCTCTCTCTCCCTCTTACTTCCTCTCTTTCTAAAAAATCAATAAAGGGAAAAGAAAAAAAAAAGACATTTCAGCAATAGGGGCATAAGCTAATGGGACGAGACCAGGTGACCAGGTGGCAGTGGTGTGCCTGTGTCCGTGGGAATCAAGATTCATTATAAAAATAGCACTGACCAGACCTGTGGATGGATTGGGTGTGGGCTGTGAGGGAAAGAGAGGAGGCAGGGTGGCTCCAGGGGTTGGGGCAGGGGTGGTGCCATTTACCTAGAAGCAGAAGACTAAAGGAGAATAGGATTCAGAAACTCAATCTGGTTTGAGATGCGAGGGAACTCCTCCAAACGGGAAGCTGGATGTAAGAGCTGAGAGCTCAGGGCAAAGCTCTGGCCTGGAGCTAGACATTTGGGGGATGTCAGTGTACAGAGAGACTCTATCCACAGTCCCGGACTGGATGAGACCACCTAGGGACGAGGTGGAGAAGAGCCCTGGCATGCTCCTACAGTTATGGATTTAGAAGAAGAGACAAATCCTAGAACAGAGCCAGAGAAGGAGTGGCCAGGGAAGGAGGAAAACCCAGTGAGCATGGTGTCCCGGAAGCCAGGGCTTCAGGCTGGAGGGAGGAAGCAGCTTTGACACAGGCTGCTGGGAGGATGAGGAAGCCGAGGCCTGTGGTTGCCCATTGGCAGCTGGTCAGCCCTGCACAGGAGCCACCTCCTCTCGGCATCCTGAGACCCAGAGTTCCCAATCCCCAGTTCCAGCCACGGACCCAACGGCAGACCGGTGGCCTCTCATCTGTTCACACAGGCGTCTGTCAGCCGGTGTCCAGGCACAGCCCTCGCAGACCCCACCAGGCACAGGCCACCCCTCCCAGGATAAGCTGACATACGTGTGGTATAACTTCCCAGAGGCCCTGCCTGGAAATATTTGCCCCCTCCAGGCCCACCCGACCCTGATGCCTCAGATGACAGCACTAGACATGTGAGTAATTAAACCCTCCTCCAAGGACTGCGGTGAGGGTGAAAGAATCTGCGAGGAATCCTTGTCAGCTCAGAGGTAACAATGTATGCTCTGTAATGTAAGCTCTGATCATGTCATCAGAAATTACTCCTCCCTCCAACGGCCTTACCCTTCCCTCCTGCTTCTCCTGGACCCAGCGCACCAGCCCTCTCAGCTCCCCCTGCTCCACTTAACTTATCCCATCTCTTTTTTCAGGAGTCTCTCTGGTCCTGCAGTTCACAATTCTTCCAAGTCAGCTCAGCCCTCCTCAGTTGCTCCACATCACATTCTCTCCCACCCTCTGCTGAGGAGAAAAGAGGGAAAGAATAACAGAAGAAGAGTTAGACATGATGATGGTGATGAGGATGAGGATGAGGATGAGGAGGATGATGGTGATAACAGTGATGGTGGTAGTGATGATATGGTGGTGATGATGGTGATGGTGATGATGTGATGATGATGATGGCAGTAATGATGGTGATGGTGATGGTGATGGTGCTAGTGATGATGATGGTGGTGATGGTGGTGGTGGTGATGATGGTGATGATGGTGGTGGTGATGATGGTGATGATGGTGGTGGTGGTGATGATGGTGGTGGTGGTGATGATGGTGATGATGGTGGTGGTGCTAATGATGGAAATGATGATGAGGGTGGTGGTGATGATGGCAATGATGATGATGGTGATAATGATGATGATGATGGTGATGGTGGTGGTGGTGATGATGGTGGTGGTGCTAATGATGGAAATGATGATGACGGTGATGAATGATGGCAATGATGATGATGGTGATAATGATGATGATGGTGGTGGTGGTGGTGATGATGGTGGTGATGGTCATGATGGTGGTGGTGATGATGATGGTGGTGATGGTGATGATGGTGGTGGTGATGATGGAAATGACGATGACGGTGGTGGTGATGAATGATGTGGTGATTATGATGAACGCTGATATACCCCTTACTGAGTATTCTCCATGCCTGACCTGGTGAGACTTCTCATCTATTCTTCCCTGCAGCCATGGAGGTAGGTGCTCTTCAAGTGATAGTTGCGCCCCCAACATCAGCAGGATAATAGCGATGCACACTGTTTATTAAGCATTTACTATGTGCTTGATTTGGGATAAGCACCTTCTGCTCACTGTCTCCTTTCAGCCTAACATAATGATAGGAGATACTCTTATTACATCCATTTTGCAGGTGAGGAAAGGTTAAGTTGTTAAGTAAAAGAATGAATTGCGGATCAGACTTAAAACTGGATCAGGGCAAAAAGAAATGGAGGCAAAGAGACCCCAGAAATGCTTACTAACCATTGTGCCACGCTGCGTTCCCAGAGAAATGCCTTTGGGGTGGTGATGTACTGTGTGTTGGGATGGGGGTGGGTAGGAAAATACACAGCCCTGCTTCCCTGAGAGTCCTGCCCTGGGAGAGGATCTGTGTCTGTAGCTTGTGGCACTCTGGAGAGTGGTGGGTGTGGGCACCAGAGGCGCCGTTGACTTGAGTGTGTCCCAGTGGGACTGTGGCAGCCTTTGCATTTTTGTGGCATAAGGTGGAAATTTGAAACATTAAAGAAAAGGGGAAAAGAGATAGAAATAAGCAAAAAAGAAAAAGCAAGGAAACAATAAAATGTTATCATCTTGCAGGCGCCAGGCTGGGTGATGAAACCGCTAATGAGCCCAAGGTTCTGCAGAGCCCAGCATCTAATTCAAACCAGACAGATAGCAGCCTTGAACGCTCCTGTCCCAGCACTAAGAATGCGCCCTCGAAGCAAGGCTGAGATGGGAGTCCCCCCACCATGCTGCCCATCCATCCAGCAGCCCAAACAGGGTGGAGGAGGGCGTGAAACATCACCTACTACCCAGCTTTGGAAGCCTCTGTGCATCCCCAAATCAACCAGAAATATCCCTCCCCGTGCGTGAGGTGAGTGCAGCAGTCCACAGTGCAATGAAGGGGACAGTGGACAACACTGGACTTGGGGTCAGCTCCTGGTCTGTAAGAGGTCACACGTGCCCCGTCTTCCTCCCAGGATAGCTAGGGGGACCGGGCGAGATGATGCACCTTACCATAAACCTCAAGCGTGCTGAGGGCCACCCAGCCGTTTCTAGAGCTGTGCTTAACGCAGGCAATAGAGTACCACTTTGAAGGGATGAATCACAAGGGTTTCTTAAGCACAGAGAGCTAAAATTCCTCTTTCCTCAACGCCATTGCTCCGAACCTCCAGTTCCTATGACTTTTGCTTGTAAGTGACAGATGATGAAAATTGAAAGGAAGGGAGACAGAGACGAATGGAGGAAAGAAAAATGCTGCTGAGAAAATGACGAGAGGGAGGAGGGCCTAAGACAATCAGAAGAATTGAACAATAATAAATAAAAGGGCGAAAGATGCCAAGAGAGAACGTGAAGTGGGGGCAGACCAGTGGTGAGGACAGAGAGACTGGGCGGAGCCAGGGGAGGCGGAGCCTGGGCAGCCTGGGGCGCAGGGCGGGGTGGGGGTCAGAACCCAACCAGGGCCTGGACCACGCGGCTCCAGCATCATCCTGAGTGATGGGGAAGGGTGGGGGTGGGAGGGCGCGAGTGGCCCTGGAGCCAGGGTAAGCAACTCCTTTGGCCTCATGGCTCTGGGTTTGGGTTGAGGAGAGGGTTCACGCTCTCCAGACCTCATCAGATAGACTGGTTCCTGATGCCAGAGGCTCCTCTCTCCCACTGTTCAGTCCAGAAAACCTACAAGTGTTTACCACTCAGATACAGACCTTTGTGCCCACGTGGGGGGTTTCTAGAAGGTCACAGCTGGTGCAACCTCAAAGGACGGGTTGTCCGGCCCTTCCTCTCTTGCTGTCCAGTAGGAAGCTTGGTCAAGGCCCAGAGGGAGGAGGCCTGCCCACGCCACCGAGGCAGACAGTGGCTGTTCAGGAGCAGAGCCTAAGCCTCCGGGCCCTGGAGGAGAAGGCAGAGAATGAATGGGGTAGAGGGCGAGTGGAGGTCTCACTGCTGGGAGGCTGTGGGGAGAAGGGAGGCTGGGGAGAGGGTGGAGCCTGGAATTGGAAGGATGAGACTAGGGGGAAAGGAGGGAGGGGAGGGAGGGAGTGCAGGGGGAGAGAATGGAGGCTCTCTCTCCTCTGCCCAAAGCAACTGCCGTGTTCACAGATATGTCCCCAGCACCAAGAAAAAGGCCTGGCACATAGGAGGCATTTGCTAAGTAATTTGTCTCAGACCCCGAGGCAGAGGAAAGCCATCTGGGGCCTCCCCTACCTTGACCAGAGTATACCACTGTCTGGCCCTGGGGCTCAGGGTGAGCCAGGATGGAAGCTAGCAGCAGGGCGAGGCAGAGCTGGGAGCAGGACGCAGGCCTGAGGCAGGGTTGAGCTGTGTGACGGCTGTAGCTGCCTGTGTCTGCGATTAGGCCTGGGGTTGGCTGAGCTGAGCTGGGACAGAGCTGATGTCTGGGAACTGTGGATGGGTCTGGGGCTGGGGCCCCTGCCGGCCTGTTTGAAGCTGGAGCTGCTGCCCAGGTCAGGCTGGGATGAGGGCTGAAGGGGGTTTGAGGTGGGGGCTGATGTCCAGTCTGAATTGAAGCTGGTTGGGGAATGGCCTTGGGAGTTAAGCCTGGTTCGGGGCCTAGGGCCCCCTTCCTTCCATTGCCCTGGCCCTGTGCCTCTACGCAACACTGCCCAGTGGGTCCTTCCCAGAGTCCAGCCCGTGCCCACTGGAACCCAAGCAAAATGCCACATTCTGACCTGGTGGTGTGGCCTGCGATGCAGAGACCTGCAAGTGTCCCAGGGGTGCCAGCTGGGGCAGAGCACCCTTACAGCTCTGTTCGACAGCTGAAGGTAATGGGCTCTGCCATTTACTGCCTTTTCACAAATAAAATATACCAAGTGAGACTTGCAATGAGGCAACAGAAAGGCTGCTCAGTGCTGCGGCTTCCTGAGCCCCTGGTTTATAGAGAGCCTGAGCTGTGGGCGGGATTCCTCCCAGGGGCTGCCCACCCCTGAGCTCATGCGTTAATGCCTTGGGTCTGTCCCTCGGGGCTTGGCACGGAGGTGCTGATGGAGCCGAGAGCACAATCAGAAGTGCCAGCTGGGCAGAGGGGACACCCACGATGGAGTCTCAGTTCCCACCTCTGCAAATAGCACAGGATTTGGCTCAGCTCTGGGACCTGTGAATGAGTTCCCTCCTCTCCCTGAGCCCCAGTCTTCATATCTCTGAGACAGAGCTGTTGAAGGACGTGCCCCCTCGCCCTGGCTTACAGGAAAGAGCTGCTGGCCCGTCTTTCTTGTAGAGGCTCGGAGATTGGGCTCTGGGCTCAGACAGACCTGGGTTTAAGTCTTGGCTTTGGCACTCATGATCTGGGGGCTCTGAGCAAATTACTTCACCTTCCTGAGCCTCAGTTTTCTCCTCTGTAAAACAGGCACATAAGAGTATCTATTTCGTCAGGTACACTGGTCAGAGTGAATGGTTCCAAGCAACAGAACCTGATTCTGTCTCTCATGAGTGCAAAAGGGAATTGATCAGAAGGATATCAGGAACCCACAGAATCGACGGAAAGCTGGAAGACCAGGCCTGGAGAGTGAGTAGAGGACGAGGAGGACGGAGGCCAGGGCAGTAGAGCCCAGAGCGGGTGGCAGCAGCTGATGCCCACTGCTCCCGCCCTGGTGATGGCCAGGACTCGAGTGGCCCCTGATCCTTCACATCAGCTGCTCAATGTCCATGGCTCAACCTAAGTTACAGGCCCATCCCCTGCCCACTTCTTTGGTTTCCCCAGTGGGGACAGTGTGACCTCCCATCAGTCCGTGTTCACTGGGGAGTCCCGAGGAATTAGCAGGGTGCTCCTGATAGAGGGGTTCAGAGCTGACAAAGAGGGTCTGTGACAGGGGTCTTTGAGAAGGAAATAAGACGACATGTGTCGATCCCCTGTGCTGTCACCGAGGAACACTCTTGAATTGCAGCCATTAACTGTCATGGCAGCCTCTCCTGCAGAGACCCCTGGACTGAGTGTCCGTGGGCTTGGCTGAGGCACTGGCCCATGAGGCACCGGACAGGAGTCCACCTCCGCATCCCGTTCCCCGTCTGCAGTTAATCAACAATGCAGGTCTGAGCGCCCCGTGTCTCAGCTGAAAGCCAGCATCCATGCCACCTGCCCGCGTCGTCAGAAGCTGGGAGGAGGCTCTGTGATAACACATGGGAGCATTGTTTTAAAATGTTCAGTGTTTTCTAATAACTTTTAAATCTTTAAAAATAACTCACATCCCATAAATTCACCCTGTTAAAGAATACAAGTCAATGGTTTTTATTATATTCACAAGGTTGTGCAACAATCACTGCTTTCTAATTCCAGAACATTCCATCATCCCCCAAAGAAATCCTGTCCTCATTAGTAATCATTCCTCATTCCTCCTTTCCCTCAGCCCCTGGCAACTACTAATACACTTTCTGTCTCTACGGATTTGCCGTTCTGGACACTTCATATAAATGGAATCATGCAAAATGTGGCCTTTTGTATCTGGACTTTTTTCTCTTAACATGGCGTTTTCAAGGTTCATCTATGTTGTAGCATGTGTTAGTGCTTCGTTACTTTTCATGGCTGAATAATATTCCACTGAATGGATCTATCACATTTTGTTGATCCATTCGCATAGGATTATTTTCCGTTCACACAGGCCCAGGGCTGGGGCCTCTGTTTTCAGAGGGAGGAGGCCCGAGCAGAACCAGGAGGGGAGACCACGTCAGCAGGGGGAGGTGTGTGTTGCCCGAGCACATCAGTCTCTGGCCCCGTGCATCCAGAAACTCCTGGATTCCAGAAACTCCTGGGTTTTTAGAATGGAGAATTATGGGTACCTAGACTCTAGGTTTTCCATCACCTCTGCCTCGAAGCCTAGGTTGGTATGGGCACTAGTGAGGACTTCCTGGAGGTGGGGAGGTACAGACACAGTGCCCGGCCAGGCACATGGTAAGTGCTCAACAAATACTCGGATGGATAAATGGATGGAAAGAGAGAGCTATGGATGACTGGATGGAGGGATGCAGAGGTGGGTGAAGAGAGGAAAGGTGGATGGATGGATTAATGAATGGGTTAATGAGTGGACCGGTGAGCAGAGCTAGCTCTGCATTCTTGCCAAGACCTCCTGTATGCAGGAGAGAGAGAGAAACCCTCTACCTAGAGAGAAATCCTAGCCCAAGGCATCCTTGAACCAAAAGACCTACCATTTATTTACTATCTCCTCTTCAGGAGTAGGAAGGATTGAATCTCAAATCTCTGGAATTTCAAATCAAAATGATCTAGCTGTGCTTGGCACAGAGTAGGTGCTTAATACATTGTCAGTGACTGGATGAATGAATGAATGAAGGAAGGAAGGAATGAATGAAGGAATGAATGAATGAATGAATGAATGGCTGAAACAAGTGAGCAAACCTATTTCCCACCCATTTTACAAATGAGGAAAGTGACACCTACGGCCACCCAGCACACCAGGGGCAGAGTGTGGTGTGGAATCTAGGCCAACTGGAAGTCCAACATTCTTCCCCCCACACCAGGCACTTTCCTGGTTCCTGATCTCATTGGGGGCATCTCGTGTAAACCAGAAGAGTCATTTGCAGGTCTTGAATTTTGTGTTCTCCTACCTATGGCAAGGAGGTCACTGAACTGACCATGTGTCTGTTTGATGAAGGCAAATGTGTCTCGTCAGCAGCGTCCCTCCTGCGTCCAGCTGCAGCATGTCAGGTGTACGGAGCACTCGAGATAAGCTGCAGATGCCTTCCTACCTCCCAGGGAGGTTGTGACGGCCCCAGGTGACAGGGACAATGACATTCAACATCTGGGTAGCATGTAAATGAGGTAATACCTCTGCCTGTCATGTGGTAAGTGCTCAATGAATGGAGCCTGCATTCATTAAACAGTGACAATCCGCGTGGCCCAGGCAGTCTTAGCAGGCTTCGTACTTCCCAGTGCCATCGGACTGGGTACCAGGAGGTCTGGTTCTAATCCCGGCTTGGCCAGTCACTCCCTGTGTGACCCTGGATGTCTAACCTCCTTGGGCCTCAGCCTTCTCATCTGCAGAATGGAGATAACTATACTCTCATCCTGGGGCAGCTGAGGAAACAGTAAGAGAGACAGGCGACGAGGGCGCTTTCCGTGCTGCAGACTAAGCAAAGGGCAGCAAACTACCATGGGCCAAATCTGGCCCACCACCTGTTTTTGTAAATAAAGCTTTATTGGAACACAGCCACGCCATGCGTGTGAGTATCGTCTGCGGCTTCTTTCACACAAAAGCAGAGTTACATAGTTGTGACAGAGACTATAAGACCCACAAAGTCTAAAATATTTACTATCTGTTCATTTACAGGAAAAGTTGGCCAACTCCCGCTCTTGAGCAATTATTCCCAGGTCTTAGCGGCACAGGCCCTCCACCCCTTCCTTGGGAGCTCGTTACAAGTACTGCTCCCAGGCCCACCCCAAGGTTCCAATTCAGCTGGGGTTAATCCTGGCTATCTCCTTTTTGACAAGTGTTCCTGATATTTCTGATAAAGTGAGGTCCCTCGTCCAGATTTTGAAACACCCTGGGAGAGACAGACCTGGGATCGAAGCTGTGCTCCACCACTTCCTATCTGTGTGACTGTGCACAAGTTACTGAACCTCTCTGATCCTCAGCTCCACGGTGGGACCACGACGCCTGTCCCCGAGGGCTGCTGGGAAGACTAAGTGAGACTCTCTCTGCAGTGCTCAGTCGGGCCAGGTGCTCAGTAACTGACCGTGTTCTCTCCTTCCCACATCCCTGGGCATTCTCCAGCCCTGGGCAAGCTGCATCCCGGTTCTCGCAGCTTCTCAGGGGGACCCCCCATCTTTGCAGACAGGTCCTGCTTCCCCAGCATTTGGTAAGAGGCCGTGTCAGAGGGCTGGGCTGGCAGAGCCTGAAGCCAGCCCATGTCTGACACTGAAACTGCCACCAGCCCCGTGTTGACACATTTACTCTCATAATATTTGCTTTCTGCGGCCACATTTGCCCCAGCGCTGACGTCAGATGAAGATAGTCAGCTTCCCACCAGCGCTTCCAGAGACCAGATCAGCGCCTCCCGGTCCCCACACCGTCCCATCCCTCTCCCCTCGTCTGAGTTTTCCGAACTAACCACACTCCAGGTGGCAAGTGACTTGGCAAAATGTGCTGGTGTGAGACCGGGAGAACAGGCAGATTCCGGTCCCAGCCTGTCACTGACCTTGGGCTCCCTTCCGGCCTCAGTTGCCTCATCCCTGCCCCAAGAGGCCTGGCTTCTCTGGTCTCTGGGGCTTCTCCCAGCACCACGATTCCGTGACTCAGGGACTCCAAGAACCAACCCCCTGGTTGGGAGATTCCAGAATTTACCCGCTATTCCCTCCACCCTCCTCAAGCGAAGGGAAGGATAAGGAGAAAGAGAACGGAAATTGTGAAAACCAAGCCACACTTCTGTTTATCTACAGTACCACGCAAATAGCACGACCTTTCTCTCATCACGACAGAAAATAAAAACAGAAAAACTACAAGCCCCCCTGTTAGACCCTCTTATGGCGGGGAGTTCCTCCACCACAGTGAATACCCTGCGTCCCAAACACCTCGGGGGGCCAGGGGATGGACCGGAAGTCGAGCTTCTCACCCCCTTGCCCCTGACTCATCCTGACAGCTCGGTCAAGTTGCAGGTGAAGCCACCTGATTCCAGGGCCAGCTCTGCTTCCCAGGGAGGAGGAGGAATCCCGCTCAAGCCCAGGGGAAGAGGAACTTGCAAGTCCCCGCCCCCAGTGGAAATGTCCTTCCATGTCAAGGTGGGGCTCATGTGGGTTTACAGTTGTGAGTACATGAAACTGTTTATTCTTGTATTGTTATTTATTCATTATTGTATTGTTTTCCATACGAACAACTGTGAACGTGCTTTTGGCCCACCCTGCGTTGGTTCATGGGAAAGCCATTGGGAGGGGAGCCCACGACTCCAAAAGACGAAACAAAGGACATGCATCTGAAATCCCAGCCTGAAAGACATCAGGGAGACATACGGGACGGACGCCCTCCTGCCTTGGTGTGGGGGTGCGTGGAGCCAGAGAGACCCAGGCTGGAATCCCACTGAGCCGCCCGTGGCTGAGTGACCCCAGGCAAGCCGCGTCACCTCTCAGTCTGGGCTTTGCCAGCTGTGAAAGGGAGCTGGTAACAACCTGTACCTCGTGGGGCCCTGTGGGAATGGGAAGGAGGTAGTCCAGGGAAAGTGCCTGAGCCAGTTCTAAGCTCACAGAACCCACCAAGTGTTACAGCCCCCCTGGGAGAGGGTGATGGAACGGTCCTTTGCGGGTGATAACAGTGGATACTGACTCTGCACAGGACACATCGAGCGCTTGGAAGCACTCACGGCTCTCATTCAGAGCATTTCTTACAACAGGCCCATAAGGCAGACACCACTGTCCCCATTTTACAGCTGCTGAAACTGAGGCTCAAAGAAGCATCACGGCCTACTGGCCCCATACAGATCGAGTGGGCCTGGCTGTGTCCAGAGGCCTCCCAGGTACCGGCCACTGTCCTTGCAAGTTCTCCTCAGCCTCAAGTGGACATTCTGAGCTGCCACAGGGAAGCTCAGTCAGAACTGTGAGGACACAGCGCCCTCCAGTGGCTTCTGTGCAGCACTGAGGGACAAAAGTCTGGGGAGCCCATTGCACAAGGGCTGCACAGCCCAGAGGAGGGGTGCACAGTCCGGCTCCTCCCTCACCAGTCCAGCTGAGGGCCAGGGTCACTGGCTCCTTGACACCCCATGTTCCCTCTGTCCCTAGGCCCTTATAATTACATCATTTTAATCTGGGAAGAAACTGAAACACCACCTAAACAAACTCTCTTTGCAAAGAGGAAATGATTGAACCCAGAGTGGAGATGGCATATCCAAGGTCACACAGGGAGTCGCCTGCCTCTGCCTTCAGCCCCAGCAGGAAGTTCATGGAGGTTGTATCCACCAGCCCTGCACCTGCCCCCACCCTGTCTCTATTTCTCCCCTCTGCACTCCCCCCACCACCACTAGGGGGCTGCCAGACACACCAGGTACAGTGGGACAGGTTGAAGAGAGAGGTCAGTGATGGGCACTCAAACTATTCATGACTGTGTGACCTTGTGCAGGTTACTTAACCTCTCTGTGCCCCAGTTTCCTCCTCTATGAAATGAAGAAACGAATAATACCTATGCCACAGGGTTGCTACGAGGATCAAATAAGGGGTGAAATGGGAAAGGCTGGTAGCACAATACCTGGTAGGTAGTGACCGGCCCCCAAACGTGGTAACCCTGCTACAATTATTGTTATTTGTTTGGTGCTGCTGATTCACTGGTTCACCTCTGAGAGGCACACATTTCTCCTCCTCCCCTCTCTCATTCCATTTTTTTCTCATCAAATCCCAAAGTGGCAAATCAATCCTCCGCACCCCTGTCTCATGTTGCTCCCGTGTGAGGTACTGCGTGGGGGAGGTGGCCTTGTTGGGGACTTGAGAGTGGGCACCGTGGGCATTGCCCCCTTGCGGGGCCGTTCTGGCCCAGGGTGAGCTTGGTCAAGGCTGTCTCTCAAAGAAGGGCTAAAACCCCAGAGGGCTTCTCGGGGGGCAAGAGAACAGGTTAAGGGCGTGGTCAGTACCTTCCTGGGTTCTGACATGATGCTGAGGGCCCAGCTCCAGCTATGAGATACCACCAGACCTGAAGCCAGAGCGATGAGTTCAGATCCTGACCTGCCACTCACAGCTGTGTGATCTGGGGAAGAGACTCGTCACGTCTGAACCTCAGCGTCCTCCTCTGCAAAGGGAGCATGAGGACAGGCTCGTGCAGAGCTGTTGGGTGCAGAACACAGTGCAATGCCTGGAACAGGGCGCTTTGACCTACTTGCTAAACAGCAACAGGTTCAAAATAAATTCACCATCTTCCCCCCAAATTCTGCTTTCCTCTTGGATTCCTGTCCTGGTAGGTGGCAGCACCCACCCAGCCACCCAGTGAGGAGCGGTCCGCGCTCTCTTTCGGCTCACCGAGCAGGGCGGTCAATCCCACCACTCTTCCCTTGCCCTCTGACTCTCTCCACCCTCTTGGGCCACTGATCTGATCCAGGATCGGTTATGGCGAATTCCTCCTAGCTGGTTTCCCCTCCCTCCCTCCACCTTGCTGCCATGGTGGTCACATCATCTCTCCATCCCCACTTCTCACTCGGAAACCCACACACTCCCCACGGCGTGGAGCCCTCAGCAGAGCCAGGACACCGAGGCCCTCCGTGATCCGAGCCCCTTCTGCACCCACCTCCCAGCATCATCTATCCCACCCCCTCTCCCTCGCTCTAACCATCCCAAAGCACTCAGGTCCCCTGAAGACACCCCGCCACTTTGTGCCCCAAGCCTCTGCCCCCGCCCCCACCACCCAGAGCATCCCTCTCTAAGCCCTGCTCTGTGAGCCTCTGACTGCCCCACCTCCCAACATCTCATGGAGTCGAGCACTTGTTCCTCTGGGCCCCCTGGCCTCTCCCGAACCTTGTGATGGCCCTTCTCGCCTGCACTGGGCACCCTTCCCTGGCCAGTCAACTCTGGAAGACAGCAGAGAGCCCTGGTTGAGACCAAGGCCTCTGGGGTCATGTCGTGGGGCTTGGGCTTAAGTCCTGGGTCTCCGTGAGGATGCACTGGGAGGATGTGTGGAAAGCCCTGTCACAGTGTCTGCTGCATAGTAGACGCTCAATAAATGGAAGTGATTCTTTTTATTATTATTCCTGCACTAGACTGCATATTCCTGGAGGGTAAGACGCATGTCTTACTTACCTTTGTATCCCCGGCAGCTAGCATGAGATCGGGCCAATAGAGGAAGTTTAATAGATGTTTTTTTAATAGATAGATGAATGGATGCGGCTAAAAGAAGAGAAAGAAGTACATAAGAGCTGCCATTCATCTGGTAATCAGGCAGTGACGGAAACTAGCTGAGCGCTATACAGAGCGATGTCATGTGAGCCTCACCCCGGCCATGCACGTAGATTCTGTTTCTATCCCTAGTTCATGAGGGAGAAAACTGGCTCGGAGAGGTAAAGACCCCTGCCAGAGTCCCACAGCGATGATGCTGGCGACAGAGCTGATATTCGAAGTCACTTCTCTCTGGCTAAAAATCCCTGGCAATTTCCATTTCTCCGCAAGGCATCCTAACAGTCAGAGTAACAGCCGACACGTGAAGGAAATCCGAGCAGCATTTACTTAGGGTTTGCTCACGTTCTCAGGTGCTTCCCACTTATTATCTCATTGAATCCTCACAAGAGGGGAGGCTGCTCCCTGTCATCCCCGTTACCTAGGTGAGGAAACTGAGGCAAAGGGAATTTGGGTGCCTGCCGGGAGATGCAAGCTCTTTACTGCCACTCTGTCGCCAGGCGCTGGTGGCACTTGACGCAGCAGAGACGGGCGAACCTGGAGGGGTGTATCCTGGGTCTGGAAGTTGGAGGCGAACCAAAGCAAGGAGCTATAGACTTCTCCAAGCGTTCCGAGCTGGGGTATGAGGGTACCCAGGAAAGGTTGCTGTTGTTACTGTTATTAATAAAGTAGTCTGTTATTATAGATGCTCTGGGATCATGCACTATAAAATCACTCACAGTGTCATGCATTGCACAGTTTTCAGAGCACTGTTTGCACACACATCCAATTTTCCCTCACCAAGTCCTTCAACATATGCAAGGCAGGGATTCTTATCACGACCTCACAAAGAAATGGCCTCAGAGGAGTTTCCTGAATCCCCGCAAGGTCCTACAGCTGGTAAGTGGTTTCCCAGAGTCACAGCCTAAGTTTTTCTGACTCCCGATCTGTGCTGTTTCTCACGCACCTGCAGCCTCTCTGAGACTCTGCGGTGTAGTGCAGGAGTTGTTCAGTAGGCTGATGTGAGCATCGACAGGAAACCAGAGATGGCGGAGATGACTGGGAAGAGAGAAAGCAGGATGGTTGGGGAACTAGGAAAAGAGGCTCTGCAGGGATCAGCACGAGACAAAGCAGGCCCTTCTGGGCCCCACCCGGTGTCCCAGCCTCTGCTCAGCCACACACCAGGCTGCCAACCCAGATGCTGCCACTAGATGGCGCCCTCGGCTAGGGAACCGACTGGCGTGAACCAGGGCAGAGGGGGGACTGACTGCCGGAACTGCTGACAACCGCAGGCAGTTTCTGCCCTGCTTCTGGTGAGGAGAGCCTCATATCAGCCTGTGTTCAAAAAGGCCCTATCAAGCCTCCTCAACTAAAATCACGATCAGTCCTCTTGAATCCAGACAGTTGAGCCCCACAGCTTAACTCCAGAGGCTTTTGTCTCAACCAGGGCTCTCTGCTGTCTTCCGGAGTTGACTGGCCAGGGAAGGGTGCCCAGTGCAAGCGAGAAGGGCCATCACGAGGTCCGGGAGAGGCCAGGGGGCCCAGAGGAACGAGTGCTCGACTCCATGAGATGTTGGGGAGGTGGGGCAGTCAGAGGCTCACAGAGCAGGGCTTAGAGAGCGATGCTCTGGGTGGGGGGCGGGGGGCAGAGGCTTGGGGCACAAAGTGGCGGGGTGTCTTCAGGGGACCTGAGTGCTTTGGGATGGTTAGAGCGAGGGAGAGGGGGTGGGAGAGATGATGCTGGGAGGTGGGTGCAGAAGGGGCTCGGATCACGGAGGGCCTCGGCGTCCTGGCTCTGCTGAGGGCTCCACGCCGTGGGGAGTGTGTGGGTTTCCGAGTGAGGAGTGGGGATGGAGAGATGATGTGACCACCATGGCAGCAGGGTGGAGGGAGGGAGGGGAAACCAGCTAGGAGGAATTCGCCATAACCGATCCTGGATCAGATCAGTGGCCCAAGAGGGTGGAGAGAGTCAGAGGGCAAGGGAAGAGTGGTGGGATTGACCGCTCTGCTCCGTGAGCTGACTCGGGAGAGAGAACAGGGGTCCGCTACCAGTCGGGTGCATCCAATCACGGTGAATGCAGATTTTCATCACAGCCCAGGCCTTCTGAGCGAGTCCCCAGGAAACGCAGCGTCGTGGTTTCAGCAGAGATGTTTCTCAAGTGTATTGAGCACTTCCAATAGGACATGCGTGTACGGTCAGATACAATACAGGGCACGCAGTTATATTTCTTTTTATTATTATTATTAATTTATTTTTGTTACAGATGTTTCTCCTTTTTTCCCCATTGACACCCTCCTCCCCATCCCCCCACCCCACGCAGTTATATTTCAATTCCAGATAAACAAAGAATAACTTATTGGCATCAGTACGTCCCAAATATTGCATGGGACTTATTTACACTAAAAAAAAAAAAAAAAAAAAAAGATTCCTTGCTAATCTGTAGTTCAAATTTAACTGAGCAGTCTAGCCCTGGCTGGTTTGGCTCAGCGGTTAGAGCATCAGCCCGCAGTCTGGAGAGACCCGGGTTCGGTTCCCGCTAAGGGCACGTACCTCGGTTGCAGTTTGTCCCTGGCCCCGGTTGGGTGGGTGGCAGCCAGTTGATGTGTGTCTCCCACATCGATGTTTCTTCTCTCTCTCTCTTCCTCCCTCTCTCCCTCTAGCTCTATGAATGCAAAAAGTGTCCTCAGGTGAGGATTAAAAAAACCCACAAATTTAACTGAGCAGTCTGTATTTCTCCTCACTCACTCTGACTACCCCATATGTATTATTTCATCCTTTCAGCCACCAAGGAGGAAGATTCTGGAACCAGGCCTCATAGCCAAGGTTCCCAGAGGGAAAGGGACCTGCCCTCGCTGCGCAGGTGAGCACGGGCTGGGATTCCAACCCAGGTCTGCGCAGCTGCTGCATCTGTGCCTCTCCCGTTTCTTCTCTAATCAACACGAGGGCTGAGAGCAAAGGCCGAACACTTCTGTTCTTTCAGGGAGGCGGCCCTTAAAGTTGCGCTCTGGAGGCACTGAACGTCAATATCCCCTGTAGGAGAATAATAGAGTTCCCATTGTTACGCGGGAATGAATGGACTGCTATTATAAATCACCTGCTGAGAGGCAGGTCAGCTTCCGGGTGAAGAGGTTGGCTCTGGAAACAGACTGCTGGGTGAAAGCCCAACCCCAGGTGTTACCAGTTGCGAGGCTTTGGGCGAGGGATTTCACCATTCTGTGCTCTTTCTCCTAAGAATATAGGAAAACACTGCCCATGTGGTAGGGTGGTTGGAAGGATTAAATGAGATAATTCATGTGCAGCACTTAGAATAGTGCCTGGCACTTGTAAGCACCCCAAATTACACACATTAGCTCCGTGCATGTAGTCCAACCGCTTTACTTCATGGAGGAGAACGCCAAGCCCAGAGCGGGAACTGCCTCACTCAGGGACACACAGCTGATGAGGGGCTGGGCGGGGGCTCCATCTCAGGTCTCCAAACTGAAGTCTGTGCTGCCAGTGTCAGAAGAAGAAGAGAGAAATCACCTCCTACAGCAGGTGAGAGCCCGGTTCCTGATCCCCCAATCCTGATTTCTCCCGTGATAGTTGGTACAAAGGAACCCTACTACTTCTGAGTCATTTAGAGAATTTAAATCTTCTGGTTCTTGTTCAGTGATACAAATATTGTGAATTTAGTTCATTCCCTCCACAAACATTTACTGGGGGCCTGCCACATGCCAGATGCTGTGTTAGGCACACTGGATGCAAAAGCAGGTAGATACCAAGAGACCCCAGTGGGATTGGCACCAGCAGTGGGGAGGCCAGGGCCTGTGGGAGCCAGAGGGAGGGACACCTGGCGAGCAGGTGGCACTGACAGTGAAGCACGGATGGAGAAAGTGATAGTTGATCTGAGCCCTTCAGGACAAAGATGGTGGGCCGAGTACAGAAGGACAGGAAAGGCCTTCCAGGCTGAAGGAACAGCATATGCTGAAGCCTAGAGACCAGACACCATGCCATTCTCTGCAGGGCCCATAACAAGGAGACTGGAGTTATGTCTGGGTGTACCAAGTGCTCCTCACGATGCTCTGGACAGCCAGTTGTCCAAGTCAAAACTATGGAGACCACATTTGATTCCTGCCTGTTCTTTGGCGGGGGGGGGGGGGGGGGGCGGGGGCATCAAATCCTGGAGCTATTGCCCTCCCCAGCTCCTCTCTGTCTACTTTCTCCACCACCCCTCACTACCATCCAGGTCAAAGCCACCATCATCTCAAGCTTGGGTACCAAATTAGCCTCCTAACAGCTTGCCGGACAGCCTGCAATCTTATCCCATTGAGGTCTATTTGCAATTCTACATCTAGAGTGATCATTCTAAAATTAGAATATGATCTCCCTGCTTACAACCCTTCCAGCCATTTATTCATTCGCTTAGTCAGTCACTTCTTCAATAAATAATGTTGGCTCACTGTGTGCCAAAGATTATTTATTATATCAGTAGGAACACATCAAGACAAAGTCCCTGCCCTCAAACAGCAAACACGGTGTTTAGCACAAAGCTCAGTGCAGAGCTGGATAACGCTACCTCCCTCCCGTTTTCATTCCTACAAAGGCTGCCCTGAGGCGGAGAAGTCAGGCCATGGGATTTCATAACTGGAACCTTCCAACCTCTCTACATGTTCAAGTTTGTGAAAAATGCAAACACACAGACACAGACACACCCCAGAGACCCTGGTTCAGATCAGAGGTGATTTGTAGCTTCCCAGGTGATCCCAATGTGAGGTCACCAGACCAACTTCTGGAAAACACTGTCCAAGAGCCCAGAGAAGGCATGAACACTCCGGCAGAGATGAGCTAGACAGCACAGAGGAAATCAGCGCTATGTAAGCCATGTCCTGGGCACGGTTAAAAAACTTGAGTGCAGCCCTGGCTGGTTTGGCTCAGTGGTTAAAGCATCAGCCTGTGGACCAGAGAGTCTCAGGTTCGGTTCCTGCTAAGGGCACGTACCTCGGTTGCAGTTTGTCCCCGGCCCCGGTTGGGGTCGTGTGGGTGGCAACCAGTCGATGTGTCTCTCATGTCGATGTTTCTCTCTCTTCCCCCCTCTCTCCCTCCTGCTCTATCTGAAGATAAATGCAAAAATGTCCTCAGGTGAGGATAAAAAAAAAAAATTTGAATGCAAATCATCATTGTTCATGTAAAACAACATCCTGTAGGAGACAATATAATGTTTTCTGAGTATATAAAACTTAACCAAAGAGAGTAGCTGGTTGTCCTTATAAAAAGCTAGGAGCTGTTTAGAAAAGTATGTATTCGCTGTGCAACCTTCTGCAACTGACTTGACCACTCTGTTCTTCTGATGTCTCATCTATAAAATGGAGATTCTGTCGTTATTCCCTGCTTATCGGGTTGTGGTAAGGATGATTCCCTGAAGTTTGTCCACGCCGATCCCCAGTGGTGCGGGAGGGCCATGTGGGCAGAGCTCAGGACCCCCAGCTGCAGGTTCAGCTGGAGAAGCTCCGTGTTCCCCTGTTTTGCGTCTTTGCATTTTGTATTTCTAATGTGATGTCATTTTGAAGAAAGGGGCTACTTTTTAAAATATGAAAAATGCTCATCTTTCCTCTCTCATTTTGCAGATGAGGAAACTGAAGGTCAGAGAGAAGACACATAGCCCAAGGTCACACAGTAAATTCTGGGCAGAATCAGCACTGGAATCCAGATCTCCTATCTCCCAGGTTAGTGACCCTGCATTTGCAAGGCAAACAGGCAGAGGCCTTGGTGGGTGAAAATTGTCCCACTGGAGTGGGCACAGCTCAGTAGAGGAGAACATGGGTTTGGGAGACAGACCTAGGTATGAATCTTGAATTAGCCACTTACCTTGAGTACATTTCTTAACTTCTCTGACCGTCAATTTCATGGTCTCTAAAATGAATCAAAAACTACAAAGGTGTCTCAGAAGTCCTTTCTCATGAAGGAGCAGTGCTGGGTGTGGAATGGAAAAGGTGATTATATGTATAAACATGTTTAGCATCACATTCAAATGTGTCTTAAAGCCCTATGACCACGTAAATCTACATTTCTTTCTTCTTTTTAATGTTTTTATTGATTTTTTAGAGAGAGAGGAAAGGAGAAAGAGATAGAAACATTGATCAGCTGCCTCCTGCATGCCCCCTACTGCGGATTGAGCCCGCAACCCTGGGCGTGTGCCCTGACCAGGAATCTAAATGTGACCTCTCAGTCCATGGGATGAGCTCAATCCACTGAGCTACACAGGCTGGGCTGCATTCCTTCTGGATAAAAGCCTTGAGGGATATCACAGTCGCTAAACAGATTTGTGAAGTTGAAGCAAAGGTGAACTTAATGGGAAAAGGGCATATAGAGCCCTTGGGGGTCCTGGCTGGTTTTACTCAGTGATTAGAGCATCAGCCCATGGAAGGGTCACAGGTTCGATTCTAGTCAAGGGCACATAACTGGGTTGCAGGTTTAGTGCCCAGCCCTGGTCAGGGTCGTGAGGGAGGCAACCAGTTGATTTATCTCTCTCACATCAATGTTTCTCTCTCTCTCTCTTCCACTCTATCTAAAGATCAATGGAAAAATACCCTCAGGTGAGGATTAAAAAAAGAGAGAGAGAGAGAGACCCTGGGGGACAGATGGGGGGTGGGGGGTCTTTGCTGGGCTCTGCCCCTGTTCCGTGTAGTTGCGCCCTGTGTACCGCTCTCTGGAAGCCTCTATGAGGCTTTGACAAGTTAATTCTGTTATTTTGTTTATTGCCTATAAACTGCATGCTTATGGGAAATAAGTTTTGAGACACTTTAATGATATCAACTTCATAGGATTATTGGGGTTTAGAGAAAGATAATGGCGATTTTAGAAATGAGAGATCCTTGTCATTGTTGAAAGCAAAAACAAAAATTGCCCTGGCTGGTGTGGCTCAGTTGGTTGGGAGTCGTCCATGCACCGAAAGGTTGCCAGGGTTGTGGGCTTGATCCCCTGTAGGGGGAGTGCAGGAGGCAACTGATGGATGGATTGATGTTTCACTCTCACATCAATGTTTCTCTCTCTCTCTCCCCCTCCCTCTCTCTCTAAAAATCAATTTTAAAAAATTATGAAGCATGACCTGTTTCATTTGCAACAGAATCTCCCAGCACCTAGCACAGTGCCCGGCACAAAGTAGGAGTTCAACAAATACTGGATGAGTAGTATATAGGCAGGGTGGAAAGGTTAACAGCAAAAGGAATAAATGCTTATTGGGTTCATTATAAGAAATGTACTGAACTGAATAGGAATATACTGGAGAGCCTTTTACAACATTCATCAGAAAATTCCTCATCCATGCAGCTGATAGTGAGTGCTTTCTCTGTTCCAGGCGCTTTTCCCAGCGTGGGGATGGGGCAGTGATCAGACAAGACCAGGTCTCTGTTCTCATGGAGCTCACATTCTAGTGCGGGGAGACAGATAAACAAATAAACATAGAATATGATATAATAATAAGTGCCATGAAGAAAAATAAAGCAGAATAAAGGAGGTAGGGAGTATTGGAGATGCTGTTATAAACGGTGAAAACCTACCCAGCCGGTATGGCTCAGCGGTTGAATGTCGACTCATGCACCAAGAGGTCGCCGGTTCGATTCCTGGTCAGGGCACATGCCCAGGTTGTGGGCCCAATCCCCAGTGGGGGGCATGCAGGAGGCGGCCAATCGATGTTTTCTCTCATCGATGTTTCTATCTCTCTCCCTTCCTCTCTCTCTAAAAATCAATAAAGAAAAAAACAAACAGTGAAAACCTCTCCAAAAGGTGACATTTGAAGACACATGAGTGAGGCCATATGGATATCTGAGGGAAGAGGTTTCCACACTTGGAAACAGCTGAAAAGAGCAGAAATACATTCCATCTAGTACGGCGGCCTCCTTTTCAACAGACTGAAATGAAACACAGACTCTTTGTAGTGCACCGCCTGAAAGTTGAACAGAAATATACTCAACATGAAAGGCAAACCTTTAGTTAATCTGTTTTTGTTGTTATTGAAATCTTAAGTACCTCCTTTATCGCCAATGGCTCAAGCCCGGCAGGGAAAGCAGGGCTTTAGAAACACAATGCCAAGCGAGAAACAAGAAACCCTCAGCAATGATAATGGCCTCAGAAGAAATAACTTGAAATTGTGAGTGCGCTGCGTGATGAGATTAAACAGTTGGAGGCAAACGATGCTGGCCCCAAAGAGGAAAATATTCATAGGAACCATTACACAGACCCCCGTGGCTTCACGCCACACTCAGCCATCTTCTGTTTGGGGATCGTCAGCCAGTCAGTCAAGTAACAGTACGGAGCGCCTGATTCTTTGTAAAACGGGGTATTCTGTGGCTTGAAAGATGATTCGAGCCCAGATCTACACTTAAGGAGCTTCAGTCTTGCCCCGAGTTGGCACATGTTTATTATTTCTTTTTATTTAATTTATTATTATTATTTTTTGTTCATCATCAATTTCCATTCTCATTCCCCTTTCCCCACAGGCCCTGTTCTCAGGCTCTCCGTTTCGTTTTACTTACACTTATAACTTGTAAATACACTTACATTTAAAATACATAGATATGCATTTATATGAACAATGTATGATGTTGTGTATATTCATGTACATAAGTGATACCTTGCTGTGTGTCTCATTCTGCTTCTTTGAGATCTGCTCGTATTCATTAATATAGGTCTAGTCCTTGTCTTCTGACTGTTGCATCCTGTTCCATTCTTTGCACGTATTCTATTTTATTGAGCATTCCTACTGAAGAATATTAATTTCCAGCTCTGTTACTATAAACCTGGCTGCAATAAATATCCTTGAACATCTCTCTTTGTGTACTTAAAGAAGAACTTCTCTGGGGTTTATACACAAGGATTTGCAGTATAAAGTGATCTACCCTTTGTCCCTACCACTAAATACATCCAAATTGCTCACCAAAATGACAGCACCAGTCTTGACTTCTCCTGCTAGTACATAAGGGTTGCATTTTCCCCACCCCTTTGGCAATTTGATATTTTCCCATATTTTATCTTTGGATGTAAAGTAGTATCCATTTCTCACTTTATTTTGCATTCCTCTGATTATTAATAAGGTTAGACATGCCTTTTTATTTATTTTTTATTATCATTTTTAAATCCTCACCCGAGGATATTATTCCATTTATCTTCAGATTGAGTGAGAGGGAGGGAGAGAGAGAAGGAGAGAGAGAAACATCGATGTGAGAGAGACACACCAACCAGCCACCTCCTGCGCGACCCCGACCAGGGCCGGGGATGAACTGCAACCGAGGTACGTGCCCTTGATCGGAATTGAACCCACAACTCATTGGTCCGTGGGCTGACGCTCTAACCGCTGAGCCAAACCGGCCAGGGTAAGGTTAGACATCTCTTTACCTGTTTATCAGTCATTCTGGTTTCTGGTTTCCTGTTCTGTGAATTGCTTGCCCATATCTTTTCCTTTCCATGTTTTCATATAGAATTCCCCCCTCCTTTTTTTTTCTTATTTGCTGTACATTTCAGATATTAATGTCAGTCACATATATTGAAAATACATTCTCCCAATCTGTTAATTGCCAGTTAACTCTGTCTATGGTGTGTTTTGGTTGTTATGTAGCTACTTGCCATCCCCAGCAACTTCTCTCCTTAACTTTCTTAATTAAAACAGACTGGTTTTTTAAGCAGATACAAGGCTTCCTGGCATAAAGACTACATTTCTCAGTATACTTTGCAGGTGAGACCATATGACTACGTTCTGGCCAATAAGCTCTAAGAGAAGGCATTGTGGGAAATTGTAGGAAATATTCTCAAGGAGAAAGCGCTATCTTCTTTCCTCTTTTCTCCCTCTCACTGGTTGGAATGTTAACTCACGAGGTGGGAGCCATGTGCCAACGATGGGGAAACCAGATAGAAAGACTGGGTCTCTGATGCCAGCCCTGGACTGCTTACTTCTCTCAGAGCTAAACCTAAATGTAACTGATATAAACAGAAGTCTTTCATTTTGAAGTAATCAAATCCATCTGTTTTCCTCTTTAAAAAATTCTTACCAATCCCAAAGTCACAACATTTGCCTACATGTTTCTTCTAATAGTTTCATAGCTGTGCTTTTTCACATTCGATCTTTCATCCACCTGGAGGTATTTCGACTCTTTTTTTTAAATAATGTATGCTAGGAGGCTACTTTTACTTTCTCTAGACTATGAACCATTACCACTACCACTTAAGTAGTTCATTCTGTCCCGGCTGGTGTGGCTCAGTGCATTGAATGTTGTCCATGGACTGAGAGGTCTCAGTTCGATTCCAGGTCAGGGCACGTGCCTGGGTTGCGGGCTTGATCCCCAGTAGAGGGCGTGCAGGAGGCAGCTGATTGATGTTTCTCTCACATCAAAGCTCCTATCTCTCTCTCCCTTCCTCTCTCTCTCTAAAAACTCAATTTAAAATATTTAAAGAATAATAGCAAATAGTTCATTCTTTCCTCCCTGCATTGTGATGTCATCTCTATAGCATACTAGGCAGAACTACATAGAACAGTAGTGGTATTGGGAAGTATACTTCTCTGGTTTTCATACCAATGGGAAATTTACATTTAAAAAAATTAAATATGATGTCTGTTGTAGAGTTTTAATAGAGAATTTTATCAGGTTAAGAAAATTACTTTAATCACAAATAGATGTTTTTCCTATATCTATTGAAATGTTATAGTTTTTTATTTAATCTAAAACACTTTGATAGATTTATCTAATGCCAAGTCATCTGTGCATTCCTAAACTAAATCCTGCTTGGGGCTTTTAGAATTAGGGATTTTGCATCTATAATTATGAGTAAAACTGGGCTATAATGACCTTTTCTCATACTGTTCATATCTGGTTATAATATTGAGGTTCAACTAGATTCATAAATTGGTTGGGCAACTTTCCCTCCCCTCTTCTCCAGGAAAACTTAAATAACATAGGAACTAGCTGTTCTTTAAAAATTTGGTAGAATTTACTTGCAAAGCCATCTGGTCTGGTGATTATTTTATTGGAGGAGGCGGGGAGAATGATGGTGGTGTTTATTGATCATGCTTTTTCAACAGTGCCTAACATTTAATAAGCACTCAATAATTATTTATTGAATGAATGGATGAATGAATATTTTAAATATTTTCATTCTTATGCCAATTTGGGCATTTCAAATTTTTCCAAGAGCTTAGACATTTTTCTTAGATTTTCAAATTATTTTTCCCAAAAAAGTTGTTCAAAACAATAGCAGACACTGTTGACTGCCTCCCTACCAGTCATTTCCATATTTCTCCATTTTTCTCCACTTGCTCATATACTTAGAAGAGTGTAGCCCACCCCAGACTTAGAGAGTAAGTTGGAGAGTGACCCTGACTTGGCCTACGACAAACACAGTGGTCTCCTTTTCCTTGTCGGTGACTGGCTTAGATGTGAATATATGATGCAATGAGGCAGATGAGTATGTAGTAGAGAATGAAGGATTTTGGGGAAACACAGAAAGAAACATTTTGCCTATGAAGGGGGTTGTGATAGTGTGAAGCCTGGGCTGCTACCGCTACCGTGTGTCCAGGAGGGGAGCCCGTCTGTGAGTAAGTCTGATACACTGAGGATGGAAAAGTAGAGAGATGCAAAGAAACTTGACTTTGATGACTTAATGGTGGTGCAGTTAACCACTTCCTGAATGAGCCTGCTTTTGGGCACCTTGTTATATAATACATTTCTCATTCTTAAAATTGGTTTAGACAGATTTTGTTTTTATTATTTGCAGCCCAAAGCAAAACTCTTTTACAGGATTTTTTGGGTAGTTTTTAGTTTTATTTTAATAGCTTGAAATTAAAATTAGAATTTATATTTCTGCTATAGCCATAAAATACAACATATGATATAATTTTAATTTATGAAATTCTAGAACAGATAAAGGTCATCTATACCCACACAAAGTAGATCGGTGGTTGGGGGGAACTGGATGTGAAGGGAGTTGAACAGGAAGGAGCTTGAGCAAATTTTTCAGGCAATGAAAATGTTCTAGAACAGGACTTGTGGTTTCTGGTCCATCATGTAAGAAGGCTGGAAGTCACCACTCTGTCCTGACAATAGGTAAAAAGCTAACCAGTCTGAAACATCAACACCTCTCCTTGGATCTGTCAGAGCAGTGAGTTCACAATGCAAACTGCTGTCCCCACAATTGAAGAGACCGACAGGCAGATACAGGGAATCACAACTTACCTGGGCAGAAACCCAGAAGCAGAACCAGTGCAGAGACCGGAAACCTGAACTGTAATTGACAAATTGCTGGAGGCGCAGTGTGGACCTGTCTGAGAGTTAAAGATTCCAGAGGGACCCAGTCATGGGTGGTGTTGGGGGCACTTGTGAGTTTCACCTATTGTAGTTCTTCCAGGTTCTCACAGTGAATATCAGGGTGCTTCTGGCAAAGGGAGGGAAAAGGAACCATTTGAAATATACCAGAACATTCTGTTCTTCTTGGGAATAAGGTCTGGCACTGGTTGGTGTGGCTCAGTTGGTTGGAGCATTATCCCATACACCGAAAGGTGGCAGGTTCGATTCCCAGTCAGGGCACATACACAGGTTGTGGGTTCAATTCCCGGTTGGGGTGCATACAGGAGGCAACTGATCAATGGTTCTCTTTCACATCAATGTCTCTCTCTCCTTCTCTTTCTCTCTCTCAAATCAATAAAAAACATCCTCGGGTGAGGATTAAAAAGATAAAAAGAATAAGGTCTGCCCTCATGACAAACTACTGAACCAGAGTCTAACCTGCTAGAGTTGGTTTTATCAGAGCCTAACGGCCCCCTCTAGCCATCCTGTTTCCCCTAAGGGAGCATTTGCGAAGGTCACAGTCCAGAGGCACCTCTCACTAAAGAACTAAACCTAATCGTAGAACTATAAAAACTCCCCTTCCCTCTACACCATCCTGCCCATTACTGAAGGCATAACTTGCAGCAGTTCCTTTTATCCAGGACATCATGTCCACCTCTCAACAAAAAATTACAAGGCATACTCAAGACAAAAAGCACAGTTTGAAGAGACAAGCAAGCATCAGAACCAGACTCGGATACGGCAGAATCATCAGAGTGGGAATCTAAAACAACTATGACTAATACGCAGTGTCTACAGCAGGCAGCATGCAATAACAGATGGGCAATCTAAACAGGGGTGGAAATGATAAGAAAGAACCAGAAAGAAACCAGATCAAAAACGCTGTAACAGAAATGAAGAATGCCTTTGATGGGCATATTAGCAGACTGGAAATGACTTGAGGAAAGGATTTCTGAGCTTGAGGGTATCTCAATAAAAACCTCTAAAACTGGAAAGCAAAGGAAAAAAACGGCAACAACAATAAGAACAAACAACCCCAGGGATACACCTGGGTAAATCATATTTAAACCTCAGAAATCAAAGGTAAAGAAAACAATCTTGGCCCTGGCCGGTTTGGCTCAGCGGTTAGAGCGTCAGCCCGCGGACCAGAGTCCCGGGTTCAGTTCCCGCTAAGGGCACGTACCTCGGTTGCAGTTTGTCCCCGGCCCCAGTTGGGGTCGTGTAGGTGGCAGCCACTCGATGTGTCTCTCTCTCTCTCTTCCTCCCTCTCTCCCTCCCACTCTATCTGAAGATAAATGCAAAAATGTCCTCGGGTGAGGATAAAAAAAAAAAAAAAAGAAGAAGAAAACAATCTTGAAGGAAGTAAGGGGGGAGCATCTTACTTATAGAGGAGTAAAGATAAGAATTACATCTGACTTCTCAGAAAACACACAAGCAAGAAAAGAGTGGGGTGAAATATTTAAAGTGTTAATAGAAAAGAAAAAAAAAAAGAAAGAAAGCTAGAATTATGTGCCCTGTAAAATTATTCTTTGAAAGAGAAGGAAAAACAAAGACTGTCTCAGACAAGTAAAAATTTCAGGAATTGGTTACCAGCAGACCTGCCTTACAAGAAATGTTAATGGAAGTTTTTTAGAAAAAAGAAAAATGATAGAAGTCAGAAAATTGGATCCACATAAAGGAAGGGAAAGCATTGGAGAAGGAATAAGTGAAGGTAAAGTAAAAACTTTTATTTTTCATATTCTTAATTGATCTAACAGGTAATATAAAAATGCTAACAGCAACAACTTATTGATTATATATATGCATCTATACGAATATATATTCTTGTGTATAATTATGTATAAATGAAATGAATGATAGCAATAACACAAGGGACAACAGGGAGAAATTAGAATTATTTTGTTATTATAAAGTACTCACACTACCTGTGAAGCGGTATAGTATTATTTGAAAGTGGACCTGGATTAGTTGTAAATGTATATTGCAAAACCTAAGGCAACTGCTTAAAAATATATAAAATAAGAAATATAACTGATATGCTAAGAAAGGGGAGAAAATGGAGTCATATCACATGCTCAAGTAAAGCCACAAAAGAATGAAAAAGTGTGAAAGACAAGATTAGGAACAAAGGACAACAAATAGAAAACTAATAAGTATAAAAGATAGTCATCCAAGTATATCAGTGATCATCTTGAATATCAGCAGTCTAACTGCACCAATTAAAAGAGATTATCAGAACATATAAAAATCTATGAAACACTGATGAAAGAAATGAAAGCAGATACAAACAAATGCAAAGACATGTTGTGTTCATGGACTGGAAGAATTAACATTGTTAAAATGCCCACACTAATTAAAGCGATCTACAGGTTCATTGCAATCTCTATCGAATTCCCAGTGGCTTTTTTTTTTTTTTCTTCTTCTTCTTCTTCAGAAATAGAAAAAAACAATCCTAAAATTCATATGGAACCACAAAAATCCCCAAAGAGACAAAGTAATTTTAAGCAAGGACAACTGGAGGCATCATACTTCCTCGTTTCAAAATGTATTACAAAGCTACACTAATCAAACTATATGGTACTGGCATAAAAGCAGACACAACGACCAATGAAACATAATACAGAGCCCGGAAATAAACCCACGCACATACAGTTAACTGCTCCTCGGTGGGGTGCCAAGAATACACGGTGGGGAAATGACAGTCTCTTCAATAAATGGTGTTGGGCAAACTGGATATCTGCATGCAAAAGAATGAAATTGAACACTATCGTACACCACACACAAAAATTAGCTCCAAATGAATTAAAGAGTTAAATGTAAGACCCGTAATTCTAAAACTCTTAGGGGAAAAAGCACAGGAAAAAAGCTTCTTCTTGACATTGGCTTTGGCGATGCTTTCTTGGATATGATGCCAAAAGCACAGGCAACAACAGCAAAAACAGACAAGTGGGATTGCATTGAGCTAAAACGCTTCTGCACAGAGAGGAAAACAATAAAATGAAAGGCAACCTATGGAATAAGAGAAAATATTTTTTCAGTAAATACAGTTGGCCCTTCATATTTGTGGGTTTTGCATCCACAGATTCAACCAACTGTGGATCAAAAACAGTATTTTTTCATTCCCAACTGTGGATTCCCAACCGTGAACCAAATACAGTTTTTGGTCCCCAGTTGGTTGAATCCAGAATGAGAAGGGCCAACTACAGTTAAGTGTTTGGGGATTTAAAAGCTACATGTGAATTTTTGACTTTAAGGAACACCTTATCAAAGATACACAGGTGGCAGGTAAGCATATGAAAAGATGCTCCGTATCACATGTCATCAGGAAAATGCAAATTAAAATAACAGTGAGATAGACCACAACACACCACTTAGAACGGCCAAAATCCAAACCACTAACAACACCGAATGCAGATGAAAATGTGTAGTAGCAGGAACTGCTATTTATTGCTGGTGAGAATGCAAAATGGTACAGCCGCTTTGGAAGACAGATAAACAGTTTCTTACAAAACTAAACATACTCTTACCATACAATCCAGCAATTGTGCCCCTTGTTATTTACCCAAGTGAACTGAAAACTTATGTCCACACAAAAACCTGCACACAGATGTTTATAGCAGCTCTAGGCATAAATGCCAAAACTTAAAAGCAACCGCCCTGGCTGGTTTGGCTCAGCAGATAGAGCGTTGACCCGCGGTCCAGAGAGACCCGGGTTCGGTTCCCACCAAGGGCACGTACCTCGGCTGCAGTTTGTCCCCGGCCCTGGTTGGGGTCATGTGGGTGGCAGCCAGTTGATGTGTCTCTCTCAATATTTCTCTCTCTTCCTCCCTCTCTCCCTCTCGCTCTGTCTGAAGATGAATGCAAAAATGTCCTTGGATGAGGATAAAAAAATAAATAAATAAAAGCAACCAAATTATGTTTCAATAGGTGAATGGATAAACTGTGGATGGAATATTATTCAGCACTAAGAAGAAATGAGCTATCAAGCCATGAAAAGACATGGAGGAAACTTACATGCATATTACTAAGTGAAACAGGCCAATCTGAAAAGGCTACATACTGTGTGATTCTAACTATATGACATCTGGAAAACGCAAAACTATATGACATCTGGAGACCGCCAATAGATTAGTGGTTGCCAGTGGTTGTGGGAGGAAGGGATGAATAGACAGAGCACAGAGGATTTTAGGGCAGTGAAACTATTTGTATGATACTATAATAGTGGATACATTTGCCCAAACCCGTAGAATGGACAACACCAAGAGTAAACCCTAATGTAAACTATGGACTTTAGATGATAATGACCTGTGAATGGAGGTACAGCAATTGTAACAAATTATCATTCTGGTGGGGGGTTTGATGGTAGGGGAGGCTATGCCTGGGTAGGGGCAGGGGGCTATGGGAAATCTTTGTACCTTTCTCTCAATTTTGCTGTGAACCTAAAATTCTAAAAAATAAAAATGTTCTATGTCTCAATATGCTATTTGTTACACAGGTGTATCTATATATTGGCCAAAATTCCACTTTAAACGAGTACATTTTCTTGCATGTAACTTGACTATACATTTGTAAAGTTGATTCTAATAGAAATGTAAGACTACGCTGGTGTGCTGGCTGCCGAACAAAGTAAAGGATAGCAAAAGAGGCTGCACAGGGAGGATATTACAGTAGGTGAGGTAAAGGTCAAATGGAGAGAGTGTATTTAGAGGTAAAATCAACAAGGCTTGGTGGCTGGTTGAGTGACAGAAGTGTCAAGGACAACTCCCAGGTGTCTGACCTGAGCAGTTGGGCAGAGAATGGTGGGTGGGCTATACTCTGAGCTGGAGAGCTGGAGGGAAGAGGCAGGCTTCGTGGATTCTCCATCTCCGTAGATATATCGATTGCATCATTCTAAATGCAAAAGTGCCTTTTGTTTCAGGGAAAACTAGGGCAAGGGATTAATTCACAATATATGATATTAGTAGAGCCAGACCCACAGAAGTGTTCCAGACTCCCCTTGGCGGGCAGCCCCCTTGGAGCAAGGCAATCTCCCTCCTTCTTTGTCTTTTGTCATCCCAGATGGATGAGCAGGCAGCTGACCTTTGAGTTATTCCGTAAATTCCAACAGCATCCTCATCTGAGACTCTCTGGTCTCCAATGGGCAAGATCTGAAGACCAAGCTTCAACTGGACTGGAGAAAAGGGTAGTGAAATTCTAACACTTAGAAAGCCAGGAAAAAGAATGCCAAGGCCCAGATACCTACTCTAAGAAATAAAAAGCATATGTCGAGCCTCTAGCAAAATTCACTTCTACAAATAACACCACCGCCTTGGGGAACAGCAGAGACTTTTGACCAGGCAGCAGCTGTGCAGAGGATGCTATTTAAAGACAGCTTTTGCAGCCCAAGGACTCTGGGCTTAAGATTTGATTGGAAGGCAGAGGAAGACAGCAAAGTCTGAGAAAAGAACCAGATTTGGGGAAAACATCACCAGGTGGTTGGCTGCTGATGTGAACTCTGAATATGTTAAATGAGTTCATTTTAATAAAATTATGTTTATCCATCTCTCTTTCTCTCTGAGTAAATTAAACATGTTAATTCATGGAAAGCACTCAGAACAGTGTCCTGCACACGGTGCTTACTAGAGAGAAGCTGTCATTATTATCGTTATTATCTGTCCATCTACCTACCTACATATATCTGCCCAGAGATGGAGAAATGGTCCTCTATAGTGATATGTAACTGCTAAGGTGTAGGATTTATAGTGATTCTCTTTTTAACTCTCTTATTTGTGTCTTTCTGTAATCTGTGAATTATTTATAATGAACATATATATTTCGTAAAAACCATAAATCATTCATTTTCGGGGATGGGGCAGGGTGGAATTAAGGCTCTGGAGTCAGACTTCCTAGGTTTAAACCTCAATTCCACTGCTTAGTAGCTATGTTTCCTAGAGCAAATGATTTTCTTTCTCTGAGTCGGTTTTCTCCTTTGTAAAAGGGGGTAACAATGTTACCGACCTCATTGAGTAGTTATGAGAATTAGCTGAGATAATCTAGGTAAAGAGCTTGGCATGGTGCCTGGCAGAGGGTAAAAGCAAGATCAATGATGACTGCTGTTACTGGCTATCGACGTGGTAGCGGCTGTGTTATTTCCCCCTGGGGCAGGGACCGTGTTCTGTTCAGCCCGGTGTTCTTGGCATGCATAGTCACTTCAGAAGTGGTAGTTTAGTTGGAGTCACCTCAGCCATTGTCCTGGGAACATTTTCTGTCGAGGTAGAAACAAGGGTGAAAAGTCCAAAAGTACCTTCCCCCTCAAGGTCAAGGATTGAGTCCTTCCGGCGATTAGTTAGAAGCGATAGTTGTTTCTCTAAAAACCTTGGATCTCCCAAGAGATGAGATTCTTAAAGGGTCCAGCCACTGTTTTCTCATTCTCCCAGATGATGGTCAGCCAGAAGCCAGGGCCATTGCTCTCCATGACCCTATGCTGTTCTTCATGACCTGTGGTCAAGGCATTCCCATGGGAATTGCAAGTAATGCAAAACCTCAAGTAAACAGTTATGGAGAAACTGCAACCATTGACCCATTGACTGTGTGTGGGGGTACATTGGGGGATGGCATTCTTTATGTCTAAAACGATCCTTCAGAAGGAGAGAGTCCTTCCTATGTTTTCTAAATGCTCTATAACAAACATGTTTTTGTTTTGAAACATAAAATAAAATAAGAAATAAAAACTTTATAAAAACCCACTCTATTCTTTGTAAACATGGTCCCGGGACTTCACTTTAGGCACAGTGGCCGCATTCCTCCCTCTCTCTCTTCCTAGCCCTGATGGGACACAGAGTTTTGCTGAGTGGAAGAGGGAGGACAGAGTGTGCCTGCAAAGTTATTCCTATTGTTTGAGACTGACAAGCCTCAAGCCGTCCACTTTCACGTACATTGGAATAATACTTTTTAAAAAATCCATTACTTTGACAAATATTTCTTGAGCACCTACTATGTGCCAAGCAACAATGTAGGTGTGTGTTTGGTAAATCTGGCATTCCCTACCTGAGGGCTCTCGCTAAAGGAGAATGCAGGGATCATGGAAGCGAATGGTTAGGGGGACACAGCAGCTGTGCTGTGGCTCTAGTGACTACAGAAGTGACCGAATGTCAGCTCCCGTGAATCTGACCCTGAATGTGACAGTGATGTGTGAGTATGACAGCGACATTGAGCAGCTGGGCAGTACCAAGGGCAGCTGTGTACCCGCTAGGGGCCTGCTGAATATTGGCCTGACTATGTGGCGGTGAAAGTAGGCGGGTGGCAGCAACAGGGAGGACAGCGGAAAGGGTGACGGCTGGGCACACAGTCCAAGGGCTGCATTGTACAGAACTGTTTGAAGTGTGTGGTCACTGACGGTGTTGGCATATCGGACAGTGACAGTAAAAATGAGGGACCATTGACAGCAACAATGTGACAGGTCTGCCCAGTGGACTCAATGTGTGAATGAAGGCCGCGAAGGAGCGGGAGTCCGTCTGACGATGGCAGCTCTCAGGACGACTGAATAGTGGCACCGTGGAGGGAACAGCTGTGACCACAGAGGGATCTCGACTGTACTGAGATGGCTGGGACTGGGTGGCCGGACTGGCGGTGACAGAAAAATGGGCTGCGCGTCCGTGGCAGGGTGACGTTCAGCGGGCCAGCGCTGCTGTGGCTCAGTCTGACCGGCTCCGACCGCATCTGTTTGGCCGTGTGAGGATGGCACGAGGAGCGTCGCCGTGGACCGCACGGTGCGCGAGCAAGTGTGTGGGAAGGAAAGTCAATAAACACACGGCCGGCGACACTTGCTCTCCCACACCCTACACGCTAACCTCGGGCGGAGGGAGAGGCGGCTTCCAACTGCCTTCAAGACACACGATTGGTTGGCACGAGTCTGATAGCCTATCACGTCTGAGCGGTGGCAGGCCTCTCCACCAATGAGAATACCTCTGGGGACCGGCCTCGGGTCAGTCTCCCCCTTGCAAGTGAATGTGATGTTTTGTAAAAAGAGAAATGTTTTGTGTCTACTTTTTTGCCATTCGTTGAAATAAGATCCTAACCCCAGTGCGGCCTCAGCGAGGGATGGTGGAACTCGATTAGAATTTTCCTAAGAGAGCGTGGAGAGGGGAGGGGGGACGAGAGGAGAGAAGGGTGGCCAAGGGTCAGAGGTCAAGAGGCAAGGCCGGCAACAGGCTGGCCCCAGGGACCTAGCATTGGTGAGCGCAGGCGCATGGGGCAGGCCCCGCCCCCGAAAGGCCCCCCCCCAGCACGTGACTGTGGCGCGGGGCAGGTCGGGGCCTCCCCCTCATCACTTATATCCCTTCCGCGCCGGCCTCAAGATGGCCGCCTTGTGGCGTCTCTGGCGCTGTTGAATGGAGAAATCTTTATTGTTCCCTTCGGGCAGGAGTGTTCGTGTCCTCTATGGCGCTGTCAATAAAGAACGGCAGTTTGAATCGGTGCTGAACAGGTAACCATAGAAACGGGGCTGGGACTCAGCGTGGAGACCCCTTTTGTAGCTGAGGCGGGAGAGGTGCCCCAACTAGGGGATCACAGAGACCCTTCCGCGTGGCGAACTCCGCCGGGCTCTGCCCAGTCCCAGCCGCCGCTCGCCCCGGATGCGGACCCCCAGGGGCGGCCCGCACCCCGAGCGCAGGCTCGGCTCCAGTCTCCGGCAGAGAAAGGCTGCTGGGTCCCGGCCCGGTGCTCTCCGCTGTGGGGGCCTTCGCCCGCCTGGGGCCTGCCCTAGCCCCGCACTCCCTGCTACTCGGCTGGCCTCCTGCGGAGCTCTGCTCTCATCCCCCTCCCCCAAGTCCCTACACCAGATGCAGGCAATCTGGCCTTGGGCCAAATCCGTCCCCTCCCCTCCCCCTCACCTTGTGGCCGGAAACTAAGAGTGGGTTTTACATTTTTAAATAGTTGGGAAAAAAGAGTATTTCGTATGAATTGTGACAGTTATTGAAATCAAATTTCAGAGTCTATAAATGGAATTTTGTTGGAACACAGCCATGTTCATTGTTTATGTGTTGTCTATGGCTGCTTTCCTGCTGCAAGAGCCGACTTGGGTCATTGAGTCCGAGGTTGCACGGCAGTGATCGCTTGGCCCATAAAGCCGAAAATATCTGTCTGGCCCTTCACAGAAAAAGGTCGTCGACCCCTACCCTAGACACAACTAGACTGGGTCATTGTTGTCCAGTGATTGCTGTGGTCACTTTTTACATAATGGGTAACTCCAGTACAACTGTCCCATACTGACAAAACACTGATTCCCATTACCTCTTCTGGTCTTAATGATCTATTATTCAAAGTGGGAATGTTTCCCCTACTTTAAATAACAAGAATAGGATCCCACCCAGCTCCCACAAGAAGTCAGGTGGTTTATTTACATTCATACCCAGCGTTTTTTTGTGCTAACAACACTCTATAAGCAGGTGTCCATGTTTCCATTTAAGAGGAGGAATCTTCACTTCTGAGAGGTTAAGCTGTTTAAGGTTGTCCTAGATCATAGGTTGTCATAGATTATCTCTGGAAGCCACCAGTCTGGTGACCCATGCCATATTGCCCAGAATTTCTTCTTTCAACTCTCTCAACCCGGGGCTATTGGTTCTTTCTTGGAATTATATCCATATCTTTGTATGGTTTATGGAGATTCAATTACAATCCCAAAGTGAAGTATCTCTCTACTTAGCTAAATCATCAAACTTCTGCCACACCCCACTTTCTAATTTAGATGCCTTTCATACATGGCAGTAGTTCCCAAACCTAGCTATTCACCATGAATTTAACAAATGGTTTCAGAACACTATGTTTGCATGCATGCGTTTGTGAGTCATTCAGTATTTGTTGAGCACCTACTAGGGATGATTCAAATCCCTGGAAATACAGTGGTGAAAAGATCAATATGATCTTTGTCCTTCCACGGAATTTAAATCCTACAGGGGCTTGGACAGATGGCACACAAGTAAACAAAGATAATTTCAAATACAGCTCTCAGAGCTTCATAATAACAAAATGAGTAGTTAATATTTATTGCGTGACTCCTTTGTGCCAAGAGCTCTTTGAGCTTGTTTTACACTCTATGCTTGATTTACATGGATTATCTTTTTAAAAATATTTTTATTTTTTAAAGAGAGAGGACGGGAGAAAGAGAGACATAGAAACATGGCACATCGGCTGCCTCCTGCATGCCCCCAACTGGGGGTCCAGCCCACAACCCCAGGTATGTGCCCTGACCAGTAATTGAACCAGTGACCTTTTGGTGTATGGGTCAATGCTCAACCACTGAGCCGCATGGCGGGGCTACATGGATTATCTTTTAATTTTTAGACCAACACTATGACATAGGTAGTATTAATAACTCCCATTTTAAAGATGAAGACACTAAGACTTGAGATTTACAAGGTTACAGAGCTAATGCATAAGGGAACTGGGATCTGAACCTAAACTGATCACACTCACCACCCTGTATTAGTCCATCTATTTATCTTTTCTACCAATTTGGGAGGTCCTCAAGGGCAGGGATCACACCTTACCTGTTTTTGTATCAGCTGCTAGCCAGTACTCACAACCAGTCATCTGGTAAATATTAAATAAACAAATCCAGGCTGTTCGTTGAGCAAATATTTGAGTGTCTGCTCTGTACCAGACACCATTGTGCTAGACCCTGTGATTACCAAAGTGAGCAAGATGGACCTAAAACATAGTGTCTGAGACAGTAAAGAAATAAAGTTATTCCAAATTATAAAGGAAACAAAACAATGCTAACCTGAGAGACCCTTTTTACCAAGATGGCCTTGGAAGGCCTCTCAAGAGAGGTGGTTGAAGCTGAAACTTGTTGAGTGACAAGGTTCTAGTCCAGCAAGAAGGGAAAGGGGAGAGAAGTGGGGAGACAGAACTTTTCAGCAGGTTTAGATCCTGTGAGTTGGCAAGAACTTGAGGTGCTGGAGAACTGAAAGAAATGATTGTGCTGTGGTTCACAGTCCTGTGCTTTGAGTCCCTGGCCTTGAACCCAGCTTTGCTGCTGATAGAGCTGTATTCTCGGGGACCAATTACAGATTAGTCGTCTAATCTGTCAAATATGGATAATGATACCTCCTTAAAGAGTTACTGTGTGGATTAAATTAGAGAAAATGTAACAATAGGTTCTGAGTTTTCTTGTTACATATGTTGCTGAATTTCCATCAGGGGAGACTAACCAAATTTGGCCCCAAATGAAAACTTATTTAAAATGCTAAATAATAACAAAAATCCAGAAGAGTGTGACAGACAAAATTGAAGGTGTGTGTGTGTGTGTGTGTCTTTTGGGGGGAGGGCAACAGATCTTATTTTTCTCTTAATGTTTCTGTTAAGGGTTGAACTTTTCCAACTGGCATGTAATTGTTTTTCAACCAAATTATACAAATGTCTGTTCAGAGCATTTTTCATCATTTTAGTGATGAAACTAAATCACTTTTCATCATTTTAAGCTAGAAACTCTTTGTGCTCCTTCATTGCATGCATGTGCACTTTCTTAAGGCATTCTAAGAAAAGGATAGGCTTCAGATTCTAGTTGGTGGTCATTTCAGAATTTGTTTGCAAATGATTTGTGGTTTCCCCCAAAAGTTTTCAAAATAATGTTGCATTATTTTTAGTTCCCTGCCCATTCAAAGCAGGGCATTGAATACTTTGCAGGGGTGGGGAACCTTTTTTCTGCCAAAGGCCATTTGGATATTTATAACATCATTCATGGGCCATACAAAATTATCAACTTAAAAATGAGCCTGCTATATTTGGTCAGGCTAATTTGGTGAGGCGTATGATGTTAGCTGGTATTGATTGTGCGGGCCTTATACGGCCCTCAGGCTGGATGCTCCCCACCCCTGCAAGCGAGTAGCAGACATTTTAAATAGGTAAAAATAATACGATGTGTGGGCTCATGAACATAAAAAATTACAGAGGCAGTAATAAATCAAGCAAACTATATAAGATCAGCAATGTCAATTTTGCTTTAAACTGTATCCAGTAACCAGATGGCACATGTCATCAGAAGATATAATCCAGCCCAGCAAATGGAGCATGGAACTGGACAGTGAGTGGCATGTTAATGCAATGTTAAACAACAAGCCTCAAATTAAATTGCTATTTCAGGTTTGGGTGGGACCTTCACATTTAAAGTATTGCAGTTTTACTCTGTGATTTGGGTCTCTTGGGTTCCAGTAAAGAGTAGGTGGTAACACTAGCTTTGAAGGATAATATAAAACTGTAGGAAGAGCCAGGGCATACGGATTTGTTTTTCAATCTATTTTATTTCAGTTCAAAGCATCATTGCAGACAGGCAGCACAGGAGAAAGAGCCACGCTTTGGCAATACTCAACTGCTTTTGGAGATTGAGAAAGACTGAATATAACCAAAATGTGGCTTGTTTTCTTGGACTGTCTGCAACGATGCTTTGAACTGAAATAAAATAGATTGAAAAACAAATTGGTATGCCCTGTTGCCTCATACTGAGTATTTACATTACCCTTCTGGAGTTCTGCCTGTACCAGCATGGGAGGGGGGGGGGGCTAGGCAGTGACCCCTCAGCCTCTTTCAACTCTTCCAGAGAGTGAACTCTTTGATTTTTTTTCAAGGACATTGAATTGGGATATATGGTTTTCTGGATCTCCAATGGCCTGCCTTCTAAAGTCATCATCTTGATAATGTGGAGAAAGCAAGCTATAACCACATAGAGGAAAAATTAAATATTAAGGGCATTTAAATTCAGAGATTAGATTGTCACTTTTTAAAAGTCATGCAGAGTGTGCAGTATTTTATTTGCAGAGAGCATGCAGTTTTGAGACTCCTGCAGGCCTCAGAGGAGAGAAGGGTAAAAGAAAGCTAGCTTACCTTACATTTCCCTAATGTTACCCTCCAAATCATGTTGTCAAATCCTCAAAATCATGACACCAAGTATTTCATTTCCTTAGATGAAGTAAATGTGTTATAGCAGGGATTGTTAATCTGGGGTGAATGGTCCAGTTACAAGGAATCCATGAACTCTTCGATTTGCCTGCAAATTTGTGTGAATGTCATTTTTCTGGGGAGGGAGTCCATTATAGTAATCAGATTTCAGCCCTTGACCCCTCAAAGGGTGCAGAGCCAACAATGAAACATCACATCACCAAATCAAAGTACTGATGAGACTCCCCTTGAAAACAGTTACTTTCTACTATTGTGTGATCTTAATCAGAGTTTTGAAATTATCATCCCAGGCCTTGTTTCCTGCCTGAAGTGGTCAAGCATAGTTGAATGGTCATTCATAATAAAGTTATTTATCCAATGAGGTGCTTCAGAAATTCCTTAGAGTTCCTTGTTTGTCCTTATTCTATGTGAGACTGGTGAAATGGGGGCATGTTGTCTTGGCATCCTTGTTAGCAGGTACCATGTTTGTTTCTTCTGACTTCTTACAGATGGACTCAATTCCCCAGAGTTAGGAGATGAGGGTTAAGAGGGGAAGAGGAGGAGGAGAAGGATAGATTCAAGGAGGCAGAGACAGGAGTAAAGGAGGAGAGGATGCTTCCCCTGCATTTGTCTTGGAGTTCCTCTGTACCTGTGGAAGTAAGAGCTGCTTTTTGAAACCAAACCTATTTCAGAACTTCTCCAGTACTAGGACCTCCTGGGAAAGTCAATTCATAGATGTTATTTCTGGTTTTATTCGTACTAGAAGGGAAATAAAAGGAAGGAAATACCTTTTAAATCTCTATCTTAGGCTATTTTGTAAAAACGACACCTCAGTGTAAATCTTCTGTAGGCCAGTTTGTTTGGCCCATATAGTGTTTAACAATTAGTTGCTTACATTTAAACATCTCTCTGACCTCTGGAGGTATTTGGGTGAGTAGCCTCTGCTATAGTCCCTAGAGTCTGGTTCTGGGACAAATAATAGAGAATATTTTATGAAGGAAAGGGCCCAAGAAAGATGGAGAAGATTAGAAATAAAGAATTACAAATATAAATGATAGTTGTTGCAGCTCCAAATATTGGTTTCTTGAATTTTTAAATATAAAAGCAAAAGTGTCCCTGGCCGGTTTGGCTCAGCGGTTAGAGCGTCGGCCCGCGGACCAATGGGACCCAGGTTCAATTCTGGCCAGGGGCACGTGCCTTGGTTGCAGTTTGTCTCTGGCCCCAGTCGGGGTCGCGTGGGAGGCAGCCAGTCGATGTGTCTTTCTTGCATCGATGTTTCTCTCTCTCCCTCTCTCCCTCCCTCCTAATCTGTCTGAAGATAAATGGAAAAATATCCTCAGGTGAGGATTAAATAAATACATAAATAAATAAATAAAAGCAAAAGTGAACAGTATGTGATTCTATTTCTGACTTTGAGAAAATATTGCAAGAGGTCATCTAACCTGCTAGTTTCTTCTGTTTCTCAGTTTTCTAGTCTGCAGCCTGACGGTTGGATCCTCCATCTTGACTCCTTCAGCCTCTTGTCCCCACTAACTCTGCACGATGATGTCAGGGACTCTGGCAGTAGTGAACTTGCCATTTTTCTTTCATCTGGTAGTACTTCTCTTCAGTTCCTAGTCTCAGTGAATGGCACCACAGAGTTGCCAAAGGGAGAAACCTGGGAGTCCTCCCATGTTCTTGCCCTTCTCTGAACCTGCCACCCTCCTTCCACTCCCCACCCACCAAGAGCACACATTTATATAGACTGTAAGCCTGTTGGATGGCCCCTTTCTCTTTGGTTAAAGCTACTATAATCTCTTGTCCTGGATTACTGCGACAGCCTTCTAGCTGGGCAGTGGCTTCCAGCTGTGTTCCTCTTCAGTATGTTTTGTACACTGTTGTCAGTGATCTTTATAAAGCACAGATCTGAACATGTCACTCCCTTGCTTAAAACTCCAGGATGGACCTGGCCAGTGTGGCTCCGTGGTTAGAGTGTCAGCCTGTGCACTGAAGGGTCGTGGGTTCGATTCCTGTTCAAGGGCATGTACCTGGGTTGCAGGTTTGATCCCTGCCCAGGTCGGGGCACATGTTGGAGGCAATTGATGTATCTCTCTCACATCGATGTTTGTTTCTCTCCCTCCCTCCCTTCCACTCTCTTTAAAAATCAATGGGAAAGAGTATCTCTGGATGAGAATTAACAAAACAAAATAAACTCCAGGATGGTTGCCTGCCCTCAGGACAGTGCAGTTCCTTGGCTTGGCGTGTGCTACCCTCAAGCTGTCTGGCTGTGCCAGTCTCAAGCCTCATGTAAGCACACACTCCACTCCCCTCACTCTTTTACTTGAGCTGTAGTAAGCATTCAGTGGGTCACAGAACTTCATCCTGGGACAAGTGGGCCACTCTGGGGCTTTGAGGCTGATGGATTTCCCTGGCCATGTTATTAACCAGGCCAGTGGCGATGCTGTTATCTACACTGACCATTAGATTACTGAATGTTTTACTTTTCTATGTGGTTTCTTCGTCCTTAGACTATATGCTACTTGAGATGTATAGTCAAAACTGTCCTAAAGGCACTTGTAATTATTTTCTCTGTGTGGTTATGCCACCAACTTGATAGACTTGGAAACAGGTTCATTTGTTTTAAACTTTAAAAATTGCTTTTAAAAATCTGATTTTGATTTTTAACCATGTAAACCATTTACATGGTTTCAAAATCAAAACTATATAACAAGGTACATTCACAGAAATTTTTATTTTATGCCTGACCCCCTTTTTTCCTCAGGTCCTGCTGTCAGTTTTGGCCTTTTGCCAATCTGTTAGGTAAGAAATAACATGTCTGTGTAGTTTAAATTTGTTTTCTCCTATTTTGAGGTACAGGATATCTGCCCAATGTCTGTGGTATAAGTTGCAAAAATATTTTTTCCAATTTGTCATCTGCCTGACTTTGCCTGTTTTATTGCTATACAAAATCTTACATCTTTATTTTTTTAATTTTTAAACTCATCTTTATTGTTGAATGTATTACAGATGTCCCCCCGTTTTTTCCCCATTGACCCCCTCCTCCCCAATCTCGCCCCCCCCTCCTGCCTTCCCCACACTGTTGTCGTTGTCCACTGGTTATGCATATATGCATAGAAGTTCTTTGGTTTATCTCATCCCGTCCTCCCTCCCCCCTTCCCTTTGAGGTTCATCAGTCTAACAACCAATCTGTACTTCTTAATTCCTTCATCTTTTTCACCCATCCCACCAGCCCCCGCCCATCTGGCAAGCAACAAAAAATTCTCTGTATCTGAGTCTGTTTCTGTTCTGTTTGCTCATTTTGTTTGTAGATTCAATTGTTGATAGATATATATTAATTGCCATTTTATTGTTCATATTTTTGTTCTTCTTCTCCTTCAAGAAGACCCTTCAACATTTCATGTAATACTGGTTTGGTGGTGATGAACTCCTTTAGCTTTTTCTTGTCTGGGAAACTCTTGATATGTCCATCAATTCTAAATGATAGCTTTGCAGGATAGAGTAATCTTGGTTGTAGGTCATTGCTTTTCATCACCTTGAATATCTCTTGCCACTCCTTTCTGGCCTGCAAAGTTTCTTTTGAGAAGTCAGCTGACAGTCTTATGGGCGCTCCTTTGTAGGTAACGAACTGCTTTTCTCTTGCTGCTTTTAAGATTCTCTCTTTGTATTTAACCTTTGGCATTTTGATGATGATGTGTCTTGATATGGACCTCTTTGGGTTCATCTTGTTTGGAACTCTCTGTGCTTCCTGGACTTGTGTGTCTGTTTCCTTCACCAAGTTAGGGAATTTTTCTGTCATTATTATTTCAAATAGGTTTTCAATTTCTTGCTCTCTCTCTTCTTCTGGCACCCCTATGATGCGGATATTGACATGCTTGAAGTTGTCCCAGAGGCTCCTTACACTATCCTCATTTTTTAAAATTCTTCTTTCTTTTTGCTGTTCTGATTGGGTGTTTTTTGCTTCCTTATATTCCAAATCAATGGTTTGCTTCTTGGCTTTACCTACTCTACTATTGATTCCCTGTAAATTATTCTTTATTTCAGTTAGTGCATCCTTCATTTCTGACTGGTCCTTTTTTATGTTGTTGATGTTCTCACTAAGTTCCTTGGAGGTCTCCTTAAGTTCCTTGATGGTCTCACTAAGTTCCTTGAATGTGTCACTAAGTTCCTTGAGCAACCTTATAACCAGTGATTTGAACTCTTCGTCTGATTGATTGCTTATCTCCATTTTGTTTAGTTATTTTCCTGGAGTTTTGTTCTTTTCTTTCATTTGGGATGTGTTTGTCTCCTCATTTTGGCTGCTTCCCTGTGATTGTTTCTGTGTATTAGGTAGGATTGCTATGTCTTTTAGGTTTTGTAGGGTAGTCTGTTGTTGTAGGTGTCCTGTAGGATCCAGTGGCACAGCCTCCCTGATCACCCCAGTTGGGCCCTCGAGGTGCACCCCTAGTGTGGACTGTACACCCTTCTGTTGTAATTGAGTCTTGATTGCTGTTGGCACATCAGTGGGAGGGATTTACTCAGGCTGATCAGCTGCAAGGACTGGCTGTGCCCACTGACCACTGGCCTCTGACTCCCTTGGAGGATCAGTGGTGTAGGGGCCCAACACACAGAGCATGATTTACTTCAGCACGGTTCTGGTACCAATTGAGTCCGCTCCTTGAGTGTGTCACTTGTGGAGGGGGTTGGGTGGTGGTGTATTGATGTGGTCTGAAGCTGTCCACTGGGTGTGCTGGCTCTGGGGCAAGGTCAGCCTCCGCCTGTGTTCTACCCAGGGCCACCAGGCATAAGCTACAAAGCGGTCTGCAGATGGCTGCTGCTTGTGCTGGTCTTGGAGGTGCCCAGGCAAAGCCAAATTGTGAACCAAGGCTGGCTGCTTCTAGTGCCAGATCTGGGGCCACTTAACGAGAGGTATGGGGCTTGGCTCGCTGAGACCAGATGCTGCTTCTTAGAGAGATTTTAGGAAACTCTGAAGCAGGATCCAAGACAGGCCAATCCTGTGGTAAAGCCTTTGGAAACAGCTTGGGTGGGTCCAAAAGTTGGGTGGGGCAGGGCCTCAGGGAATCACCAGGGCGGGGCAAACAGTGTGAGCCAGGTTGCTGGACTCCCAGATATGGCGGCGTCTGCAGCCCCGGGGAAGGGCTCACCAAAGGAACAAAGGCCTCCACCAGCACGTCTGTCTGGAAGAGCACGTCTGTCCGGGAGAAAGCTGCCTCTCCAGCCCTCCTCCTGAGGCCAAACAGTTCAGTTCTTCGCTGTATGTCTCTGGTGCCTTTCAAGCTGCCTCCCTTCCGAGCTCAGAGGGAGCGAGTCCGAGTAAGTCCATGTAAGAGGAGCTGCCTGGGGCTCTTGAGCCTCAGCCTCCCTCAGCCTCAGTTCCCACTGGTTTTATAGCCAGAAGTCATGGGGACTTCTCTTCCTGGCACTGGAACCCTGAGCTGGGAGCCTGGTGTGGGATGGGGACCCCTCAGTCCTCTTCCCAGTGGAGGTGTCCCTCCTGATTTTTATCCGCCACACGTGGGTGTGGGACCAGCCCATCCACACCTCCGCTCCTCCTACCAGTCTCGATGTGGCTGCTTCTTTAATTTTGTAGTTGTAGGACTTCCATTCAGCTCGATTTCAGGCAGTTCTGAATGATGGTTGTGCTGTAGCTTAGTTGTAATTTTGATGTGCTTGTGGGAGGACGCCATACCGTGTTTACCCACGCCGCCATCTTGACTGGAAGGCCAAAATTTTACATCTTTGTATAGTCATATTTATCAGTTTTCCAGTGTATATACCACTTTAGACCAGCAATTTTCAACCTTGTTCATCTCATGGCTCACATAAACTACTAAAATTCTGCAGCACACCAAAAAATATATATTTTGCTGATCTGACCAAAAAAAATAGGTATAATTTTGATTCATTCACACCAGACGGCTATTGTTGTGTTGCCTGTTGTCATTTTTAATTTGACAATCTGAAGGAAAAGAGGTCAGTGCCCCTGACTAAATAGTCAGGTATTACATGTTTTAAAATTTTTCCAGCACACCAGTTGAAAATCACTGATTTAGGTTTTAAGTCAGAGTAAGGAAGTTTGCCCCACTCTCATTTTATGAGGAATTCATTAATGTTTTCTTCTAGTATACATAGTTTCACTTAAAACAACAACAAAACCACATCTAAGACTGATCCATTTGGAATTTTTTGGCATTTAGTTTGAGGAAGGATCAATTTTATCTTTTTCCTGTTGGCCAGCCAAGTGTCCCAACACGACTTAAAGTTCGTACCTTTTCCCTACTGATTTTAGATGCAGTCTTTCTTGGATATAAAACTTATATGCATTTGGATTTCTTACTGGATTTTTTATTTCATTCCATTGGTTTGTCAGTTCATATACCATTACAAAGCTTTGTAATTTTAGAGCCTTTTATTTGTTTTACTATCTGGAAGGGCCAATTTTTTTTCATATTTTTCTTTTTCAGGGTTTTCTTGGCTGTTTTTGCTTGTTCATTCTGCCATGTGAACTTTATAATCAGTCTGTCTAATTTCAGGAGGAAACAACTTGATGGCATTTTTATTGAGATCATGTTAAATTCATAAGTTAGCTTAAAGAGAACAGACATCTTTGTGATATTGAGTCATCCTTTCCAAGATCTTGGTCTGTCTTTCCATTTGCTCAAGGTTACTTTTATGATTTTTCAAGAGTGCTTTGTGTTTTTCCTTATATAAAATGTGTATGCTTCTTGTTCAGTTTATTAGACTTTCATTCTTAATTTTTTAAAAAAGTCTTGAGAATTCCTCCAAAACTTCTCAGAGTGGTTGCATACACCCACATACTCCAAACTTATTGTGTACCATTTTGTTTGTTTCTGCAATACACCCCAAAAGCCCATCTTGTTATATTGTTCCCCTCAAAAGCCCTCCTGTTGTCTTTCTGCCTCTCTTTCCCATTCTCACTCCTTAGCTCTGTTCTGCATACAGTAAGCAATCAGTATATAGTTGCTGAATGGATGAATAAAGCAGTAAGGGGAAATGAAAGTGGATGGAAGAGTGAAAAGCCTATAAGACATTTAAGTCTGCCCTCTGCAGCCATTAATCCACTGGTTCATAGTATTTTGTTCTCTTTATCCCCGTCCCAGAACTTTAAAAAATAACATGTTGGTAATAATAGTTACTATTTCATTGAACACTACAACGAGCCAGGCACTGCACTAGGTGTTTTTACATAATTATTTCTTGTAATCCTTACAGCAGCTAAGCAATAGGTACTATTATTTCCATTTAAAACTTACTATGGAAACTTGAAACATACATAAGTGAGAATAGCATTGTGAGCTCCCGTATGCATGTTAACTCCATTTTACACTTGAGAAAACAGGTTTTGAAAGGTTAAGTAACTCAAGGTTACAAGGCTGAAGTCAGCTTTAGAACCTAACTCTTTTTTAGCTCCTTATTAAGGTTGTTTTTCATATTTTAAACTCTCAACTGGCTAGGGAAAAGCAGAAGGAAGACAGTCAAGAGCCACTCTTCTAAACTCAAAACTGGTAGTATTTTATTAGTTTTCCCTTCCAAAGCATATCACACATACTGTCCTCACTTTGGCCATTTGCAAACAGTAAGTCCTCCTATCGTTACTCCTCGTGTGCTCTGCTCATGCTTTGCCTTCTCTTTGTCTAGTTTTATTAGTGCAATTCTACTGATTAATTGTTTAAAGCCCTGCCACTGTTTTGAGTGCCTAGCTCCTAGCATGATGTCAGGAACACAATAGGAACTTACACATTTAAATAACAGCGAAACTTACTGCTCTTATACATTTAGCCCATAGGTTGCTGTGGTACTATAACTTTTGACTGTTACTCTGAAACAGTCATTAAATTTGACCGCCCAGACACCAGCTGCTCATATAGCTGACACTCTGCTGTCAGCTGCCCTCAGTTCCAGTCAGATTCAAACCAGAGGGAGACTTTCCAAGGTCAAAGTCCAAGACAGCAGACTAATTGGCCCCTATAGTGTTCTGGATTTTGTTCCTGGGCAGCAAATTGTTGAAGACGTTTTCTGTGTCTTCTTTGAACATTTTTGAGCAAATACTATAGAATCCATAGGCTCTCCCTGGCCATTGTGGCTCAGTTGGTTGAGCATCATCCCATGCACTGAAAGGTCACTGGTTCGATTCCTGATCAGAGTACATGCCCAGTTGCCGGCTCGATCCCCAGTAGAATCCCATAGGCTCTTTCCTAAAGTTAAAGATAATAGAGAAGTTAGGCTCTTCTGCATTAAAAAAAAAATTTTTTTTCTTTATTGATTTTTAGAGAGAGAGGAAGGGAGAGGGGGAGAGAGATAGAAACATTGATGAGAGAGAACATCGAATGGCTGCCTCCTGCATGCCACCCCCTGGGGATTTGGCCCACAAGCTGGGCATGTGCCCTGACCAGGAATTGAACCAGCGACCTCTTGGTGCATGGGTCGACACTCAACCCCTGAGCCACACCGGCTGGGCTCTTTTGCATTTTTTATTAGCTCCTTAAGTTAACCTTCTTGTCATACGCCCTGGTGATGGATGAGAGAAAGACAGAGATGAAAATAATTCTCATTTCTTCAAAGAAGCTTACAGCATTAGGAGAGGAGAATTGAGTTCATCTATGAAATGTACACAGAGGTGTGCTGAGGGTTGGGTGATCTGAGGAGCGTAATAGGACAGTAATGCAGGGAGCTGGGGGTTCATAGTCTCTTCAGTTCTTCTGCTACGTAACTACAAAGGTATAAGAAAAGAAGGATTTTATGCTGAAAGTGATCTCTTCTTCCCAGCTGTGTTATAAGCTCCAGGAGAACAGGGATTGTGCTGAATTTCTTCTCTGTGCAGTGTCAAACCTCAGTTAAGGGCACTTGGCTGAGCTCAGTAAAGATCTGCTGGACACTGCCCACTGATGAGGGTAGAAAATAGGGCCTTGGAGTCATGCTGGGGCTGCATGGGCTTCACATCCCCCAGTGGCACCATTACAGTTGTGTGGCCTTGGAGAAGTTGGGGGCTTGAGAAATCTGTATATGGCACCTCATATATAGCACAGAATAAGTAAATTCTAAATAATGTCACCTGTTCTTGCTTAAAGATCACTTCATTTACTGCGTATCTTTGCAGTGCCTCTGAACAAAAAAGTAGGAGAAAGACTCTAGGATCAAGAGCTTAACTGCTTTTTAAATTCTCAGGCTTGGGCAAGGTCCAGTGGTCAAAGTTCCAGCTCCAGAGTCAGACAGCGTGGGTTCATTTACTGACTCTGCCACTCACTGGCTTTGTGATTTGGGGCGAGTCATTTAATCTCTCTAGGCCTCCACTTTCTCAGTTGAAAGTGGAGTTAATAATAGTAACTGCCTCACAGGTTTTGCAAAAATTATATAAGGCCACCCATGCAAAGTTCTTGGCACAGTGCCTGGGATACAATAAATTTCAGTATATGTGAGCTACATATTGTTAAGTCTCTACCTTAACCCTTCCAAGCTGTGTCTGTCTTTTTCCTCTTCCAGAATGTCTTCTTCTTTGCTTTCCACTTAGAATAGATAGCTCAGACATGGGTAACAGAGTGTCATTTCTGTCATTAGTTAACCGGAAGGTCTTAAAAGCACTTTACTTCTCAACACTTGAGTTTCTCATCTACAAAATGTGGGAATTGGACCAGGTGATTTCAGAAGTTCTTTGTATTTCCTCCTAATTTTCAGTCAGTTTAAGGCTTTGAATAAAATTGCTGATTATATCACCCTGGCCGGTTTGGCTCAGCGGTTAGAGCGTCGGCCTGTGGTCCAGAGAGACCCGGGTTCGGTTCCCGCTAAGGGCGCATGTACCTTGGTTGCAGTTTGTCCCCGGCCCTGGTTGGTCGTGCAGGTGGCAGCCACTCGATGTGTCCCTTTCATGTCGATATTTCTCTCTCTCTCTCTCTTCCTCTCTCTCCCTCCCACTCTATCTGAACAAAAAATGAAAAAATGTCCTTGGGTAAGGATAAAAAAAAAAAAATGCTGATTATAGCCCAGAGACCTGTGCTATGAGAGGTCTAACCCTCTTCATTCTCTCTCTTTCCTGGCTGACTTCCATCTCAGACCAGCTGTATGAAACTAGTAATGTGATTGTCTAGAAATTCTTTTCTTTTAAAAAAGAATTTTTGTAATATTTGATATATATATAGAAGACACATATGTAACATATTTGAATGATGAGGCAGAGTGATTTTTACTTCTTTTTTTTTTTTTTAATCCTCACCCGAGGACATTTTTGCATTTATCTTCAGATAGAGCGGGAGGGAGAGAGGGAGGAAGAGAGAGAGAGAGAAACATCGATGTCAGAGAGACACATCGAGTGGCTGCCACCTACACGACCCCAACCAGAGCTGGGGACAAACTACAACCGAGGCACATGCCCTTAGCAGGAACCGAACTTGGGACTCTCTGGTCCGCGGGCCGATGCTCTAACCGCTGAGCCAAACTGGCCAGGGCGAGGCAGGGTGATTTTTAAAAAGTCTGTGAACTGACCAACCAGCCTAAGAACTATAAAAACAAATATTTTGGCAAGTGTATTTTTATGATTCCTTTTAACATTCAGTGGATGTTTAAAATGTTACAAGAAATTTCCTTTATGTATATTGACGCATTTATGTGTAGTGGCTTATTATTGCTTGTAACTACCCCATGAGATAAGGACTAATTTTATATATGAGGAAACTGAGGCCCAGAGAGTTAAGCAGCTTGCCCAAAGTCATATAGGTGGTAAGAGGGGCAGAGCTGTACGTCATGCCCTAGCTGTCTGTCTAGAGCCTGTGCTCCCAACCTGGACTGTAAGCGCACAGCCTCCACAGTCCCAAGCTTGGTTTGGTGTTCTTTATTTGCCTGAGCTCTTTGAGTTTTACATTAGACCAGTGTCTTTTAATTCAGAATTGGGTCCTGTGTTCCTGTGTGGTCCAGATCGATTCCCTGCTGAAGAAAAGTGTATTCTTATAATTGAGTTGGTGAAAACTCAGAACTCATCCAGATGTTCAGGTCAGAGCAAAATGTCTGTCGGTGCCCGTGACGAAGCCAAGGGTCTTTGTTAACACCTAAGAGGTTGGATGTGAGAGCACTGAAGCGATGATTGCTTGTTGAGACTCTTGACTGCAGGATGCAAGAGTCGCATTCGATGTGATGCAGTCACTGTCCCCAGTCACTCGTCAGATGAATGTGTTGCTCAGGAGATTTTGCAGTTTGGCCTGTCAAGAGTCATCTTGGATGAACGACTGGATCAGTGCAGCATGGCCCAGAAAGGCAGAGGAAAGGCAGATAAGTCTCTCAAAGCCTCCTTCCATTTTAAATGGCTTGTTTCTGTGAATTAGTCTGAAGATAAGAGGACACTAACAGTTTGTTATGCTGAGCATTTTGATGTTTTGTGTCATGTATTTTATAGAATACTTCAAAAGAAGAATTCCATTTAAAATAGAATCTAGAAAAAGAAATTTGTTGAATCTGATGGTTTCTTGCTAGTGGTTCTTAATCTGCTATGTCTCTACCTCTTTGAGAATCTGGTGGTGAGGTGGTGGTGGGGATGATGATGATGATGGTGGTGGTGGTAGTGGTGGCCAACAGCTTATTGATTTATTGAGCACTTAGTATGTCTCTAGTGCTGGTGCTTTAGGTGTGCTGACTCAATTAAACTTCTAACAACCCAGTGAGAGAGGTATTATCATTACTCCTGTTTTGTAGATGAGGAAACTGTGCCCCACGCAGGATAGGTAATTTTTCCTAAGATCATGCAGTATGTAATTGGAAATTCAAGCTTCATATCCAGGCAGTCTGGCTCTGGCTCCAGCCTTTAACCACTAAACTACACTGCTGCTCACGACAGCGGTGGGCCCTCTCCCAGAGAAAGTGTGCATATGGACTCTCCTTCCCCTTCCCAGTCCCTGGACTGGGGTTAAACCCCATCCTAGACTTATGTAAATTTCTTGCTGGCAGAGATTATATTTTACTAACTTTCCTTGGTACCTAGTAGAAGTGAAATAAATGTTAATGAATGAATAGTATGTTGGAAATGACATTAGCTTTGTAGCCAGACAGAAGACCTACCTGGGTTTCTATTTTTAAATTTCCTGGTTATAAAAATAATATGTTTATGATAGAAAATTTTGAAATATATGAAGAAGAAAATAGGTTCCCCATAATGACACCACCTAGGGGTAACCACTGTTAGCATTTTGAAATATTTTATATCTTTTTTAGTGCAAATGTATATATGCACGTATGTGTGTGTGTGTGTGTATATATATATATATATATATATATATATATATATATTTATTTATTTTATTTTTTTATTTTTATCCTCACCCGAGGACATTTTTTGCATTTATCTTCAGATAGAGCGGGAGGGAGAGAGAGAGAAACATCAATGTGAGAGAGACACATCAAGTGGTTGCCACCCACACTATCCCAGCCGGGGCCAAGGACAAACTGCTACCAAGGTACATGCCCTTAGCTGGAACCAAACCCGGACTCTCTGGTCTGCAGGGCCGATGCTCTAATCGCTGAGCCAAACTGGCCAGGGTGCACATATGTATATTTTTAAACCAAACTTGAGTTATATATTCAGTTGTATGCTTTTTTTATTTTATTTTAGTATATTGAAAGTATAATATATTCCCACATTATTAAAAATCTTCAAGAGCCGCCCTGGCCAGTTTGGCTCGGTGGTTGGAGCATCGGCCCGCGGACCACAGAGGCCTGAGTTCGGTTCCCGCTAAGGGCACGTACCTCAGTTGCAGTTTGTCCCCGGCCCTGTGTGGGTGGCAACCACTCGATGTGTCTCTCTCACATTGATGTTTCTCTCTCTCTCTCTTCCTCCCTCTCTCCCTCCTGCTCTATCTGAAGATAAATGCAAAAAAAAAAAAAAAAATCTTCAAGAGACTAATTTAAAATTTTTATTTAGATATAATTAATGTACCATACAATTTAATGTTTTAAAGCATACGCTTCAAAAGCCTGTGTAACCATCATCACTTTCTAATTCTGTAACATTGTTATCATTACCCCCCAAAAACCTACCAAAACTGTGAAGACATTAAGGCTCACAGAAATTAAAGTGACTTGCCCAAGGTCACTAAGTCTTCAAAATCTGCCAGATTAGAGTCCATGGTCTAAAACCACTGTTTCCCAATTAAATGCTATAATTGCAAAACTTTTCCAATGTGATTGCTCTAAAATACTATTAATGTTTTAATTTGTATTTCTTTATTCATGGGTGAACTTTTAAAAATCGATCTATTGACTTTTTATTTCTTTTGTGAATTATCTGTTTTTCTTTGTCCATTAAAAATGTCAATGTTAATGTTTTTCTTATTGATTTATATGATCTTTCTATTCTAATATTAGCTACTTATTTTTCACTTCATTTGGTAGTTTTTTGGGGGAAGTTTACATTTTTCTGTAGTCAAATCTATTGATCATTTGTGAATTTCTTTTGTCTCCTTTAGGCATAGAAAGGCCTCCTTCATCCTGACCTTGGTGAAATATTCATTGATATATTATCTTTTAAATAAGTAATCACTTAAGGTTTTTGTTTTCTTTTAAAGTCATAAATCTACCTTACAGATCCAGTAATGTCAGTAGATAGGGAAATTTATGATAATACCTTCACTGAGACACTTTGGGGCAGTTTTATGGCTTAAGGATAATTATTTTCTCATTGCAAGAGCTATCGGTGGTTGATATTTAATCAGCATTCAAAGAAAAAAACAGTAAATGTGCTGTATACATACCTAGTACTAGTGGCTGCCAGTCTGAGAGATACATAGGAAGCCTTCCACATGGAGGTTATATTGTGTATACTTAAGGGTTTGGTATTTTGATTCAAGTAGTGGCTTGAAAGCCCAGAAACCTGGGTCCTGGGTCTGGCCCTTCCATTACCTAGATACATGACTTGGCAGGTCACTTAATTTCTATTAGTTTCTTCATCTGTGAAATGATAGAGCTAAATTACATAGTCTCTAAGGATAATTCTAGTTGCAGACTTACCTGATTTCTCTTATCCTTCTGATCAGGGATCATTTCATGTACGTTTGGTATTGACAAATCTTTTAAATTTAAATTTAAATTTAAATTAGTGATGTGTGGCAGGGTGGCCCGAAGGCGGAGTGACAGGTGAAAGAAGGGCATGGCAGGAAGGAATGGGTGAGGGAAGAGAGGGAAAGGGGATGAGGACTGAATCTGGGATAGCCAGTGTGAGGTAGATGACCCAGATGGAAGTTAGAAGGCAGGTAAGTTTGAAGTGAGTTAAAAGCTTCATTGGGCTTAGACTCCTGGAAGGAGGAGTCCTGATCTGCTGTAGATAGATGTTTGGAGCATGAACAGAGAAGCCTGTGGGCAGGAGTAATAGGAGGGCACTCTTTACATTCTCAGAGAGACTGAAAAATTAGCACATGGTCACTGCTATTAGGTCACTGCACAGGGCTACCTCAAGGACAAAGCTGAGTCCAACTACCAAAAAAGAGACCAGAGCCACAGAAGAGTTCAGGAACTTGGTGATGGAGGTGACAAGACAGAATGGCAGCTGGCGCTGCCTGTACAGTGTACATTAACCCTCAGACTCTGCCTGCCCAGTTGGAGGCCAGGCATGGACTTCCATGGCAAAGACAGAAGCACCAGGCTCCCAGTGAATGCAGCATACAGTCTCTTCTGTGACTCTTGAAGGTTTTCTGATGATACTTGACCTCACTGCCTTTCTTTTTTTTTACAAATAACTGCAAAGAATAGGCGTATTTCACTAGTAAATGAACTAATAAATTGAATTTCTGATTTGTAGTTATTCTCTTATGAGTTTAAATAGTGTTATCTAACCTCCCCAAGTCCAATTAACTGTGAGACTTCTACAGGATAGGGTTTTTGTGTCTGCAAGCTTGACAACCAAACCAGATTAAGTTCAAGCCATGGAGGGAAGTCTCTTGGCATCCAGCCAGTCAGCTGGCCTGTTCCAACAGCACTCTTTCGCAGACACACATCTCCATCCATCTTTCAGCAGAGACCAGCCGGAGAAACGAGGTGCCTCAGATGCGGGTGCTCTCGTCAGGCATCCAGCAGCACATCTCTGTCTGTGAGAGGCGTGCAGGGATGACAGCAGTGAGCCTGCGAATCCTGTCAGGATTGAGGTAGTCAAGAGCCAGGCAGATCTGCATTTGAGCTCTGCTCAAATTCATTAGCTGTGCGTCTTGGGCAAGTTGCATAACCTTGTTGGACATTAGTTTCCTCACCTGAAAATTAGGGATAATAATGGTATCTACCTCAGAGGGAAGGTCGGGAAAGTAAATGGGAAAGTGTATGCACTGTGATTAACACAATGCTGGATGTCATGACCGTCGCAGAGCAGCTGATGACCTTTCCAGAGGCATTCTAGAAATTTAAAGACATGAAAAAGAGCAGAAAGCAGTGGAGTAGGCAAAAAAGATGTTTTATCGACTTCCTCTTCATCCCGTTGACAAGGGAGGGATTCTTATCCTGGGGTTGTGGATGAACACACAGCACAGGACACTGGACAGATGAGATTGACAGCAGTTCATTAGTGGCATATACACTCAGCCCAGAGAAGGCCGCAGCCTGCCATGCCGGTTCACATGTGACTGCGTGGAGGAGCAGTGGAACCAGGGGCTGTGGGGGGCAAGCTTTGTAACACTGAGAGGATTGAGGGCCCTCTGGTTCCTGCCAGAGGATGTGATTGGTTCATTTGAAAAATTGGGGGGCTGGCAGGGAACTAAATCCCACTGCTCAAGGATAAGCAGAAACTATACCTGGTCGCTTTGATAAGAAAGATTGCTACAGGACCTGGTCCATGGGAGCAGAGCAGGTAGTGGAATTTGTGATGAAGCTCTTCGAGGCTCTCCTGATTTTACCAAATGTCAAGGCAGCACATAATATTGATCCTTCATTTTAGACTTTATGCTAGGGAAGAGAATACAGGCCTCAAAATGCTATTTAATACTATTTTTAGGGGATCTGAGTAGGAGACTATGGAATGAATATAAGTAGACTGATGGCACAGTGGCTAGAAAGGATATGTCACAGTAGGTCATATATAATGTCATGAACCAAGGTCTCTTCACTGTATTCATTTTAGCAAATGTTTATCGATTGGCCGTACCATCCTAGGCCCTATCAAGGCTTCACCAGACTCAGTGGACTTCTTGATTCTAGATCAGGAGGAGTTTGACCTCTAATTACTTTGGCAGCAGCCAGGGAAACTGGGCTAGTTCTGGAAGACCAGGTTGCTGAAATGCATTTTAAAGGAGTTTGGGTCAGTGCCAGGCCATAGAGCTACTCACCTAAGGCCTGGTTATTGGAATCCTCCATATTTTGTAGGTTTTATTCCTAGAGCTGTTCTGGAGTTTGTTTTTCAGGCTGGAACCAAGGGCAGATGGAAGAGGAAGGGTGTGAGGATGACATTACTTCTTAGAGGGGAAGGGTCGCTTAAAACATTATGTAATAATCAGAAGTGAAAAACGAGATTTGAGAACAATGTCATATAGTCCTTTGTGGCTCAGAGAGGATTCCTTGAACCAGCAGTGTTCATATCACCAGGAGCTTACTAGAAATGCAGAATTCAGGCCCACCCCAGAACTTCTGGATCAGAATGTCACCTTTGGCAAGAAAGCCAGATGATTCTTACACACATGAAAGTTTGAGAAACTGTTCTAGTGGATAGAGGACGTGAGCTTTAGGATCAGGCTGGCTGGATTAAAATCTCAGTTCCTCTACTGATTTGCTATGTGATCATGGGCCTGTTCCTTAACTTCTTCACTATCAGGACTTATTTTTTCTTTGGTTAATCCTCACCCAAGGATATTTTTTCCCCCATTGATTTTTAGAGAGAGTGGAAGTGAGGGGGCGGGGAGAGAGAGAGAGAATGATGTGAGAGAGACACATTGATAAGTTGCCTCCTGCACAATCCTGACTGGGGCCAGGGATTGAACCTGCAACCCAGGTACATGCCCTTGACCAGGAATCAAACCCACAACCCTTTGGTCTGCAGGCCTATGCTCTAACCACTGAACCAAATTGGCCAGGGCTATCAGGACTTATTTTAAATTGGGTTTGAGTATCTTACCAGATTGTTAGTATTAAAGGAGGTAACAAATAAAAAGTTCTTAGAAACATGACAAGGTACTTAATTAATAGTAGCTCTTATTAGTGGTTATTTGATGAGTAATATCCTAGTATAATTTGGTAGAATATGAAAAGAGAGAGCAGAATCATTAGGACTAATTCTGTTGTGAGACATGAATTGGTAATTGAGAAAAATATAGTCTCTTAGGCCAATGGGACAGTGAATGTGGTTGGCTTACTAACCAGTTTCCTCAGGGTGAGACTGTAAGTATACTTGTTAAGTGACCAAGAGTTAACAGCTATACTTCTTAGTGACGGTGAGCTCTTGGAAGGGAGAATTATCTGCAGGAGTGGTAGCTAAGTTTTGGCATCCAGTGAGGCCTTCGTATTACAAAGGAAAGAACCATGGCTTGAGAGTTGAGATCTGGGCTCTTTTCTGCCCCTTACTAACTCTGTGGCCCATAATAAGGCATTTGGCTTCTCTGAGCCCTAGCCTTCATCTATAAAATGAGGATAAATGGGATGATAAAGTGCAAATCCCAGTATATAGCAAGGCATTATTATCTTAGCATCATCCTTACTTGGTTTCTGCCATAGAATTCAGTAGACAGCCCCCAAATCCTCAAAGGTGAATTTTATGCCTGATTCAGCTGCTTTAGAATCTTCAGTACTGGAGTTCTTCAGAGCTGTTCTGGTTACCTGGATTTCCCAATGACCAGGATGTACCTTACGAAAGCACATAGGTCATTCAGGAGTTCTGCAAATCTCAGGGACTGGAACAGTGGTAGACCAGCATTTGGGATGGAATGATGATGGTAGTGATGATAATATCAGAAATAACAATGACGATAGATATGCAAAGATACTACCATAAACCCAGGAGTGTCGGATACAAAAATCTTCATCCCTTACACTATAAGTTGCTGACTTTCAGGCTGTCAGTGTAAGATAAGAGACCAAATGACAGCTGCTTTTGAACTTGAGAAGTCTGGGCCTACTAAAAGCTATAGTCACCCTTTTCTAACCTCACCAATCTTCCTTGCATTCTCAGAAATAATTGCTAGTGGTTCTCTTCTAACTTAGCTGATTCCTTAGATACCTTACATTTTAAATCATCTTTTTGTGTGTAGCAAATGCCCTATTTCTTGTCTCTGAATATGTGATCTTTGCTCTAATTATGTTGCGAGTGCCTCTTATTTCACCTGATTCTGGTTGTTTGTGAGATACTAAATAGCCAAGGGGTTAAAGCCGACTCGGATCAAACAGCAACTCTGCCTCTCAGGACCTCCGTTTCCTCCCTTAAAAAGGGAAGAGATTGGACTAAGGTCATCTGGTCATACGACAAGAGTACGTGATAGATAAAGTAATGAACTTCTATTTGCTGAAAGCAATGAATAGGGCTCTAAGGTCCTTTTGAGCTTTCTGGTTCCAGCAGCGCCCAGCTATTAAGATAGAAGTAAAAATTTTATTTAGAAGATAGGGATTATCATTAGCAACAGTAAAAAACAAACAAACAAAAACCTTGAAGCAGGTAGCACCGAGCCAGACCATAAGAGAGATGTCTTAGAGCCTAAGGTAGATGTTCTGCTAGGAGAGTATGGAATGGTTAGAGGAACCAGAGTAGAGGACACCTGATCAAGTGTTAGAATGACTTTTATCTCTTGAATATTGGAGTACAGAAATCCAGGCAGAGGGAGGCCCAGCTCCTGCTCCATGGAGCTCTAGTTGTTTAATTGTAGGCAATATATGTAGGATGCCTGTTTTTCCTTCCCATTGCTACTGACTTTTCCTCATTAGTTCATCCTACCTGTCACTGGTAAAGCTCTGCTTTAATTGTCTGTTTCTATTTCAGAAGCTCTTCTCTCAAAGTAGATGTAAGTTACTCTGCTCATTTTCTGGCCTCCCTAACCTGGGCAGCCTTGTGCCCCACACTCCCTCTTACCATGGGTGTTTTTGGAGACTCACTCTAGCCAGCCCAGTGTCCATAATAATAATGGCAACTACTTATCGGATACTTTTCCAATGCCAGGTGCAGTGCCGGTTGCCTGAGCACGTACATTATTTTCAGCATACGTGCCAGGTGTCCTCTTCTGGAACTGAGTTCATGGTTCCCCCTCTGTTGGTAGTTCCTTACCTTTTCACCCTTGCCTGTTGAAATGGTACCTAACTTGCATTTACCTGCTCCAGCTTTCCCTTTCCTTGACACTCACTGGGATCAATCTGTTTTTCCCCTCCTCATCTTCCGTTTCCTCTTCTTGTCTCTTGTGGATTGAGTCTTTCAAGAGTTCTGTTTTTCTATCATTATGTGTTGAGTCAACTTTATTACAAGCTCCCTGAGGACAAGGATCTTGTTTTATATTTCACTTGCCTCCCAGACAGCACCTGGCAATGTGCTGAGTAAATAGTAGGCAATTGACCCATAAATAATTATTGGTTGATGTGTGTATTGCTGACTTATGGGAAAATAAGTATAGTGAATTGGGGAATAGTAGGTCCAGTTCCCGAGGCACAGAAAGAGCCTCTTCCTCCCCGGTAGTGGCAGCAAAGACCTTTGTTTCAGTGCTTTGCTAAGGACACCGCCAGCAGTTGTGGATTTCAGAACATCTATTTTATTTAATTAAGCAATACATATCGAAACTAAATTTTTGTATTCCTCTTTGTTTGTTAAAGGGATTCCATATATTCTACCAACTATGACTTCGTTCTTATGTCTGCGTTTTCTGGTTTTTCTCTTGTGTGTGACTATTGTTTCTTTGTAATTTAAAGAATCTTCAAACTTTCATTTTTGGAAGGAGCCTGAATAAAATTATAGATAGATAGATAGATAGATAGATAGATAGATAGATAGATAGATAGATAAAATATATAGTCTTCATGCTTCCTTTGGAAAGCTGGCCTAGTTTTCACTTTGTGTTGAAGTCCCATTTGTGTTTTGAGTCATTATGTAGCACTTGGTTCAACCAATTAAATTTTTTCTTTCTAAGTATCTTTATTCTATATCAGTATAGTTTTTTCTTGAGGCTTTAATATTGTTCCTTTGAGGAACATTCATCATTCTGGTGTTCTTTTTTGCTTAAATGTTCTTCCCCTGGGACCTTTGACAATTTTCCCAAGCCTAGCAATTTCAGTAAGTGCTTAATAACATGATTTAGGTTGCCTCTATATGAGAATCTACAGGATTCCCTTAGAGATTTCCAACATGCAGTGTTTACACTATAGTTTCTTAACTCTGAAAAGCACACTTTTGTGACATTCTATCTAGTGCTATATTCTCTCCTCCATTTAACTTCCTTGCAAAGGGAGTTAGGAGTAAACTCAGTAAAATATGTTAGAGGCTTTTACATTTTAGTTGTGAGATTAGCAAAGTATCGTTTAGCCTCTAGGTATATTTCAGCAGCCCCCAAAACACTAGTGTATCCCTCATGATTATATATTGGATTTATTTAATAACAGTAGTCTGTACCTGAAAGTGGTCTACAGATATTATATAGTTTAATTGGTTATTTACAGATAGATACTTCAGCTGTCATGTCAGATGGCTAGTTTCAAAACTATTTAATGAGAATGATTCACAGCTTCTCTTGGTAATAATAATAACAGCAAACACATATAGTATTTATCACGTGATCAGCACTGTTTCACTTGTAAACACACCCACACATTAATTCTCCTATAAGCAACATATAGCTGGGTTTTTGTTTTTGTTTTCCTTTTTTAAAAAATTCAATCAGAGAATCTCTCTGCCTTTTTTTTTTAATCCCCACCCAAGGATATTTTTCTATTGATTTTTTTTTTTTTTTTTTTTTTTTTTTTTAGATAGAGAAGAAGGGTGGCAGGGAGGGAGGGAGAGGGAGAGAGAGAGAAAAACATTGATGTCAGAGAAACACATCAGTTGGTTGCCTCCCGAACAACTCTGACCGGGACTGGGATTGAACTTGCAACCCAGGTGTGTGCCCTTGACTGGGAATTGAACTGAAGACGCTTGTGTCCATGGGCCATCACTATAACCACTGAGCCAAACTGGCCAGGGCTGCCTTTTGTTTTTTAATCCTCACCTGAGCATTTGTTTGTTTGTTTGTTTGTTTGTTTGTTTGTTTTTTTAAAGAGAGGGGAAGGGAGGGGGAGAGAGAGAGAAGCATCAATGATCGGTTGTCTTCCTCATGTGCCCTGACCTGGAATCAAATCCGCAGCCTGGGTACATGCCCTGATCCAGAATCAAACTCTCACCCCTTCAGTGCAGGAGATGATACTCCAGCCAACTGAGCCACACTGGCAGGGATCTCTCTGCCTTTTACCAAGAAAGTTTAATCTGCTTTTTTTTTAAATCCTCACCCAAGGATATTTTTCTATTTATCTTCAGATAAAGTGGGAAGGAGGGAGAGAGGGAGAAACATCTATGCAAGAGAGACACAGCGACTGGTTGCCTCCTGCATGACCCGACCAGGGCCTGGGACGAACCTCAACCAAGGTATGTGCCCTTGACCAGAATCGAATCCGTGACTCACTGGTCCACGGGCCGACACTCTCACCACTGAGCCAAACCGGCCAGGGCTAATCTGCTTTTAAAAAATTTTAATTACTAATACATTTGGACTTATTTCTACCATCTTAAGTTGTTTTCTATTTACTATACTTTTTAAAATATGTTTTTATTGATTTTTTAGAGAGAAAGGAAGGGAGAGAGAGATAGAAATATTGATGTGAGAGAGAAACATCAATCAGCTGCCTCCTGCACGCCCCCCACTGTGGATTGAGCCCAAAACCTGGGCATGTGCCCTGCCTGGGAATTGAACCAGGACCTCTCAGTCCATGGGATGACACTCAATCCACTAAACCACATTGGCTGGGCAATTTACTATGCTTTCTTTGCCTTCCTTTTGCCACTTGCTATTGGGTCAGTCACATTTTTCTTTATTCCCTTTTATACATCTTGTTTGCAAATATTTATGTAGTTTCTATTCCCTTTTATCCTTACCTGTTAACATACATCACTTAACAAAGGTTAAAGTTAATCATTATTTCTGTCATCCCCTTGACCTTGGTACACCCTAACTCTAATCCCCCTTCTTTCATCTTCCATGTTAATTTTTAATTTCAGAGAGGCGGTGGAGTTTCAATCACCTCAGAACCAGACTGCCTGAGTTTGAACCCTAACTCGGCCACCAACTAGTTGTGTAACCCTAGGTAAGTGTAACCTCTCTTATCTATAGAAGGAGGTAAAAAGAGTACCTACTTCATAGAGTTGTTAAAAGGATTAAATCAATTAATATAGTAAAGCATTTAGAATAGTGCCTGGCACATAGTAAGCATTTAATAAGTTGTAGATACTATGGTTGTTACTATTCTACATTGTTTTTAACCTCCCCTTCCCACGCCCACTTTTTAGAAATTTATTATATCTGTTCCATCACCATCTATGCCCTCTATGCCCTCTTCCACCTCTACCCCTCCCCCACCCTCTGCTCTCTGCCATCACCACACTGTTATTCCCATGCCCATTTTTAAACAGTCAGTGCATTTTAGGTATACCAACACGTTCTTGGCTTCTTTTTTATTGATATAATTAATGTGCAGTACAATGAGCTTAAGTTTTCTATTTTAAGAATTTTGACAAATAATCTACTTTTTAATGAACACCCAAAATAAGATGTAGAACATTTCCATTTCCCCAGAAAGTTTTCTTTGTGTCTCTTTCTACTGAGTTCCCTCCCTCACACTACCCCAACAGCCACTATCTGATTTTTATCACTAGAGATTAATTTTGCCTGTATTTCTATTACCTGTAAATTAAGTCCTGTAGTATTTACTCCTTTGTGCCTGCCTTTGGCTTAAGGTAATGTTTTAAAGATTTATCCATGTTGTTGTCTGTATCAGTAGTTCATTCTTTACTATAAGAAACCTCCAGCCCTGGCCGGTTTGGCTCAGTGGTTAGAGCGTTGGCCTGCGGTCCAGAGAGACCCGGGTTCGGTTCCCACTAAGGGCATGTGCCTCAGTTGCAGTTTGTCCCTGGCCCTGGTTGGTTGTGCGGGTGGCAGCCACTCAATGTGTCCCTTTCACGTCGATGTTTCTCTCTCTCTCTCTTCCTCTCTCTCCCTCCCACTTCTATCTGAACAAAAAATGAAAAAATGTCCTCGGGTGAGGATAAAAAAAAAAAAAAAGAAACCTCCACACAGTTCTCCCAAGTAGTTGTACCATTTTACACTTCCACCAGCAATGTATGAGAATTCTCATCACTCCACATCCTTACCAACATTTGGTGTTTTCAGTCTTTCTGATTTTAACTTTTCTAGTGGATATGTTTAGCAATTTCTTTGCTTGCTACTTGCTTTTTTTCTTTTACATTCTATCCCTTCTTTATGATTTAGTTTCCTTCTTACAGTAATTCTTTCAATGACAGTCTGTGAGTGTCTTTGTCTAAAGATGATTTTATTTCAAACTGGATATAGATGCATGGTTGATTGTTATATTCCTTAATAATTTGAAAACTTACTCCATTTTCTTCTGACATCTGTTTTTATTAATGAGAAGTCTGTATCAATCCAGTTGTCATTCTCTTGTAAAATCTTTTCTCTTGGATTTCTTACAATTTTTTCCCATGTTGTTGATATTTTGAAGTTTTCATTCTGAAGACTCATGTCTGTCTTTAATTCTAGAAAATTCTCAGAAGTTATATCTTCACATCACTTTTCCCACATGTTCTCCTTAGCCTCCATCTGGAACACTGATTAGATACATGTGCAACCTTCTTATTCTATCGTCCTTTTCCTTTAACCTTTCTTTCATATTTCTGTTTCTTTTACCTCTGCTACCTTCCGAGTAATTTTCTCAGACTTTTCTTCCTAATCACTGATTTTCTCTTTAGCTATATCTAATCTATTTAATTCATCAATGGATGAATTTTGGTTACTTAATTTTTTATTCCTAAAAGTTCTTTTTCATGTCTGCCTATTCTTTTTCATATTACCTAGTTCTTTCATATGGCCTTTCTTTATTCTGACTGTTTATTGAAGTGAAACAGTTTTAGCATTTCCCACAATATTCTGTAATTTTTATGGTTTTCAATTCTTGGGAATGTTATTTGTGCTCTTTCTACATTTAATGACTTTCCTTTTGATGATTTCATTTCCTCATGTGACTTTTTATTTTTATTTTTTGACATTTTGGGGTGGTACAGGGAGCTTCCTGTATCTATCTGGTCAAGGCACCTCTTGTTTGATTTTCATTTTTCTCCCTCATCTCCAACCCCTACTTCCATTTTCCTCCCCACATACTCTTACGTATTTTTTAAAAAATTATTTTTATTAATTTATTTTTGTTACAGATGTTTCTCCTTTTCCCCACATTGACATCCTCCTCCCCATCCCCCCCCCAGCTTTGTTGTCTATGTCCATTGGTTATGCATACATGCATATAAGTTCTGTGGTTTATCTCTTTCCCCCCGCCATCCTCTCTTCTGAGGTTTGTCAGTTTGTACCCTACTTCTATGTCTCTGGGTCTATTTTGTTCATCAGTTTGTTTTGTTCCTTATATTCCACAAATAAGTCAGATCATGTGATATTTGTCTTTCTCTGCTTGGCTTGTTTCACTTAACATAATACTCTCCAGATCCCTCCATGTCGTTTCAAAAGATAAGAGCTCTTTTTTTCTTACCGCTGCATAGCATACCATTGTGTATATGTACCACAGCTTTTTTATCCACTCATCTACTGATGGATACTTGGGCTGTTTCTAGATCTTAGCTATTGTAAATAGTGCTGCTATGAACATAGGGGTATATGTATTCTTTCTGATTGATGTTTCAGGCTTCTTAGGGTATATTCCTAGAAGTGGGGTCACTGGGTCAAATGGCAGTTCAATTTTTAACTTTTTGAGGTAACACCATAGTGCTTTCCATAGTGGCTGCACCAGTCTGCATTCCCACCAGCAGTGTACTAGAGTCCCCTTTTCTCTACACCCTCACCAGCACTTGTTGTTTGATGATTTGTTGATGGCGGCCATTCTGACACGTGTGAGGTGATACCTCATTGTTGTTTTAATTTGCATCTCTCTGATGATTAGTGACGTTGAGCATTTTTTCATATGTCTCTTGGCCGTTTGTATGTCCTGTTTGGAGAGGTGTCTCTTTAGGTCCTCTGCTCATTTTTTAATTGGGTTCTTTGTCTTCCTTTTGTTGAGTTTTATAAGTACTCTATATATTTTGGAAATTAACCCCTTATCTGATGTATCATTGGCAATTATGCTCTCCCATATAGTGGGTTCCCTTTTCATTTTGATGGTTGTTTCTTTTGCTGTGCAGAAGCTTTTTAGTTCGATGTAGTCCCATGTGTTCATTTTTTCCTTTGTTTCTCTTGTCTTAGGTGTTGTATCAGTAAAAATTCTGCTGCATGTGATGTCTGAAATTTTGTTGCCTACATTTTCTTCTAGGATTTTTATGGATTCACGAGTCACATTTAAGTCTTTTATCCATTTTGAGTTTATTCTTATGTCTGGTGTAAGTTGGTGGTCTAGCTTCATATTTTTGCATGTAGCTTCCAATTTTCCCAACACCATTTATTGAAGAGGCTGCTTGACTCCACTGTATGATCTTGCCACCTTTGTCAAATATTAATTGAGCATATTGTCTTGGGTCAATTTCTGGGTTCTCTGTTCTGTTCCATTGAACTATCTGCCTGTTCTTGTGCCAGTACGAGGCTGTTTTGATTACAGTGGCTTTGTAGTATACTACTCTTATGTATTTGATAAAATGTCTTTAGCTACATATAACACTTTATGTACTACACAGCATTGTTTTGATTGTGTATTTTTGACTTATGTAAATGGTGTTATGCTCTAGATCACATTCTGGTTCTTATATTTTTACTCAACACCGGGTATTTAAGATCTATCTATTCATGTTTTGGTCTGAATAGCTACTTGTTGCTTCTTTTTAACACACTATATTCCATAGTATATATCCTGCATACTTACATTCTTTTAGTGATGGACATCTAAATTGCCCCTCATCTCCCTGCTGCCACAAACAATATCCCACTGATATTTCTGGTCATGTTTCCTTCTGTGAGAATTTTTCTCAGATCTATACCTAGAAGTATGATTTCTGGGTCATAAGGCATGTATTTTAAGTAAATATTACCAGAATGTTTTTTCAGAATAGTTATATCAATTTTGTACCCATCACTGGTACCTCAGATGCAAATCCATGTTCCACCACATGTTACTGTGAGACCTTGAAGAAATTACTCAACCTCTCTGGGCTTTAGTCTCCCCATTAGTAAAAGGGGTAATTATAGCATCTGCCTTAATATAGAGCACTTCCTGAATATAATAGACATCAAAATAAATGTTAGATGCTAATGTAACAACTACAGTTACTATAGTTATCAGTTAAGTAAGCTTCTCCTTCTCTGAATTGTCCATCTCCCATCCCTCCTTGGATTTCAGTTTTTTCCCCTAAGAACTTCTTAAATATTCTAGATATTGATTCTTTGTTGCCTTTAAACTTTGCAAATATTATCACCTAGTTCTACCATTTGTCCATTTGTCTGTTAATTACATCACAGGGTTCTTTGACAGAAACCTTTAATATAAATATAATATAAATATAGTCAGATTTATCCTTTACCCTTTTTTATTCTTTTTTTTTTTTGGTTTAAAAAGTTTCCCTCCCTCTGCTTCAGAGATACCCTCTGACATCTTCTACTGTTAGCTTTTATAGATTTACCTTTCACATTCATGTTTTCTCATATGGTTTGTAATAGTGAGCTCTTTTCTATATTTTTCTTTTTCCCTGTGTGAGCCTGTGCCTAGGGTTATGAAAGTATTACAGTTTTTTCCTGCTGCATGTCAAAGACCAGTTTTTATGTTAATTTCTCAGCTCAGGATTTCTGTAGGATGCAGGGTGTGAATTTGGATTTTACACCTCTACGGCGTATGCCTACATTTTATATTTCTTGCGGGTACCTTTTCCCCTATCAAGGCCTAGATAATTAGCAACTTTTATTGCTGTTCACTGAGCCAGTGAGCAGAGATTTTTCAGACTGCATTTCGAGGAGGGATAGGTGTATTAGATTCTTTGTGCAAGAATCTCAATTCCAACTCCCCTACCTCTACCTGCCTAAAGCTGTATTTCCAGTCTCCGTGTAAGCATTAATGCTTTCTCCTCCAAGCCCAGGGCCTGTATTGGAGTTTGAAACCCCTGTGGGCCACCATGGTCTCAACTCCCACTTTCTGTTTTGGCTTTGATTTTGATGTCTCTTTCATTTCAGGTGCCTGCAGATTTCCTTTTTTCCCCTCCCTTGACTATATATTTTTAAAGCATTTTTGTTTTGTTTTATCCAGCATCTCTATGGGAGAAAAGGTCCATTTACATCAGCTTAGTGTGCCATTTTGCCAAAAGTCTGTCCTTTAATTAGTATTCCTATTAATCTCAGTACAATTTCAACTTTCAACATTGCCAGCTTACATTTATTAAGTAGCCCTTGATCACCCTTGAATGTTTTCTGCCTTAACTATCCCCATTCTCCTTTTATCGGTCAGATTTATAACCATGTTTTTAGTATCTATATTGATAGGCCACATAATTCTGCTCAGTTTTTTTAACCTTGCTCAGTTGCTTATTCTGCTAAAATTATTCTATTTTCTCATCTAATTTAGTTGTTGACAAAAATATGAAATAACTCTGACCACAAGGTCTTGTAGTTAATGTTAAAATACCTCCCTTTGGATCATTGATATATCTTCTTATTTTTTAATCTAATGAAAGGTGTGGATACTCTCCCATGAAAAATGACCAAAATATAACATTTTAAGGAAGTTTTAGTTTGTCCTAAAAATATAATTTCAATCACTTGTTTTTTATTAAAAAGAATGTTTAAAGAGATCTAATATATGTCCAGTTAAGTCTCTTGATTTATTATAATCTGTAAAGCCTGTGTCTTCTCTTAGGGAAAAAACCACACTAGACTTCTATGATCGATTCTTTAGAAAAACCACATTGATGCCTGTTTAGTAGTTTATATTTTGTGCTATTTGCAAATTGAATCATTCTGATTTTTTTCTGATATTAAAATAAGTTAATTTATAATTTTTCAGAGCCATCTGCTTTTTCCTAAGATAGCTCCTACTTTTGCCTGTTCTAAATCTTACAGGATTTTTTTTCTATTTTCTACAAGTACCAAGAGATAGAAATTCCAGTCGCGCTTCTGCTGCTGCTATTGCAGCAGGTCATTTAGTTCCTCGGCCACAGTTTTTCTGTCGTTTAAAAAAAATTATGCACTTTTATAATGCAAATATTAAGACAAACTGTACTCAAACAGTAGGGCTGGATGTCCTTAAAGATACTTTTTGAGTATACTAAAAACTTTTATGAATTTTATGAATGCTCTACAATGTCAGATACCATGGTATATTAGATAGGGTTTGGGGTGATTAGAACTGAAAAATTTACATTCATATTAGGAAATTTTTGTAAATAAATGAACTTTATTCTTTAGAGCAGTTCTAGGTTCACAGCAAATTAAGAGGAAAGTACAGAGTTCCTGTATAACACTGTCTCCACACAAGCACAGCCTTCCCTAAAATCTCACACCACAATGATACATGTGTTACAGTTAACAAACCTACATTGACGCATCATTATCATCCAAAGTCCAAAGTTTTCATTAGGGTAAAGTTTTGGTATTATATTTTATGGATTTTGACAAATCTATAATACACGAATCCGGCATTATAATATCATACAGAATAGTTTCACTGCCCTAAAATTCTCTGTGCTCTGCCTGTTTATCCCTCCCTCCATCCGCGACCACTGATCTTTTGTCTGTCTCCACAGTTTGCCCTTTCCAATGTCATGTAGATGGATTCAGATAGTATATAGCCTTCAGATTGTTTTCTTTTATTTATTTATTGTTGAAAGTATTACAGATGTCCCCTTTTTCCCCCATTGACCTCCTCCTTCCCACTCCCACCCCCCTCCTGCCAGATTGTTTTCTTATACATTTAAGTTTCCTTCATGTCTTTCCATGGTTTGATAGATCTTTTTTTTTTTTTGAGCACTGAGTAATATTCCATTATCTGGATGTACCACAGTTTATCCCTTCACTTACTGAAGGACATCTTGGTTGCTTCCAAGTCCTGGCAGTTAGGATTAGAGCTGCGATCTGTGTCTTGCACAGAAACATCTTTGTGCAGGTTTTTGTGTGGACATAGTTTTCAGTTCATTTGGGTAGATACCAGAGAGCACTATTGCTGGATCATATTGTAAGGGTATGTTTAGTTTTATAAGAAACTACTAATGTGTCTTCCAAAGTGGTTATACCATTTTTCCACCCTCACCAGCAATGAATAGTTCTCATTGCTGCACATCCTCACCTGCATTTGGTGTTGTCAGTGTTTTGGGTTTTGGCCATTCTAATAAGTGTGTAGTGGTATCCCATTGTTGCTTTAATTTGCAGTTACCTTATGAAATATGTTGAACATTTTTTCTTTTTTCTTTTTTTATCCTCACACCAGGATATTTTTCTCTTTATCTTCAGATAGAGTGGGAGGGAGGGAGAGAGAGAGAGAGAAACATCGATGTGAGAGAGACACATCGACTGGTTGCCTTCTGCACAACCCCGACCAGGGCCAGGGACAAACAGCAACCGAGGTACATGCCCTTGACTGGAATTGAACCCACGACTCATTAGTCCGCAGGCCGATGCTCTAACCACTGAGCCAAACCGGCCAGGGTCGAACATTTTTTCATATGCTTACTTGCGGTCTGTATATCTTCTTTGGTAAGATGTCTTTTTAGGTCTTTGGTCCATTTTTTAATCAGGCTGTTGGTTTTCTTGTTGTTGAGTTTTAAGAATTTTTTGTGTATGTTGGATAATAGTTCTTTTTATTTTTTCTTTATTGATTTTAGAGAGAGAGGAAGGGAGAAAGAGAGAGATAGAAACATCGATGAGAGAGAACATCCATTGGCCACCTCACACACACACACACACACACACACACACACACACACCCACTGGGGACTGGGCCCACAACCTGGGCATGTGTCCTGGGACATCTTGGTGCATGGGTGGATGCCCAACCAGTGAGCCACACTGGCTGGGCAAGGATGGTAGTTCTTTTTTAGATATGTCTTTTGCAAATATTTTCTCCCAGTCTGTGGCTTGTCGTCTCATTCTCTTGACAGTGTCTTTCACACATCAGAGCTTTTAAATTTTAATTAAGTCCAGCTTATCAGTTATTTCTTTCAGGGATCATGCCTTGGTTTTGTACCTAAAGAGTCATTGCCATACCCAAGTTCATCTAGGTTTTCTCCTGTGTTATTTTCTAGGAGTTTCAGAGTTTTGTATTTTAGATGTAGGTCTGTGATTCATTTTGAGTTAAATTTGCGAGGGCTATGAGGTCTATGTCTAAATTCTTTTTTTTTACATGTGGATATCTAGTTGTTTAATCACCATTTATTGAAAATACTATCTTTGCTTCATTGTATTGTCATGGCTCCTTTTGTCAAAGAACAGTTGACTATATTTTTGTGGGTCTGTTTATCTATTTTTTTCACCAGTACCACACTGTCTTGGTTACTGTGGATTTGTAATAAGTCTTGAGGTTGAGTAGTGTCAGTCTTCCAACTTTGTTCTTCTTCAATAATTCTGCTAACAAAGGCAACCAGTGTTATTTTGACATATGTCTTTCTACCCTTTTATTTTTACTGTACTTTTTGCTTTCTATAGGTGAGATTATACAATTTTGCTGTCATCATCAGATTCTCAAACCCAAAACTTAACTAGATGTCACCTTCCCTAAACTATCTTCTTGTATTATCTGGCTCACCTCACCATCCGCCTCCACTCATCAAACCAGGAACCTGGGAGTCACATCCATTCAGACCATAAATCGTGACAGTTACACTTTCTAAATATTTTTGAATGTGCCTTCCCTCTCTTCTGTTACCACTTTTCCTGGTCAAAGCTCTCATTGATTTTCCCCCTGAACTCCTACAATAATAGAGCCTGTCTCTAGCATTATCTCCCTCAAATGCTGTACAAATCTTACTTAGATGATGTATTTAAAATGCATATTTGACCACGTGACTTTCCTTCTTAAAGTCCTTCAAACCCTTCAATGGCTCCTCGTTGCCTCTGGGATAAATCCAAGTTCCTAAGCATGGTTTATATATCTCTCTGTGGCCAGAACCCCTGCCTGCCTCTCAGATTCATCTTCTGACACTCCCTGTCCCTGCTTTTCCACTATCACCGAGCTTCGTATAATCCCATCTCATAGTCCTCCTCCCCCCACTCTGATATTTTCTTACCCGTGTGTGCCATGCAGGCGTCCCTGCTAGGAATGCCTTTTTTCTCCCACTCTTTTCACCTCATCAGTACTTACTCATTTATTGACGGGTCTGTTGTTAGCTCCTACTCAAAACCTTACTCTAATTCCAGGACTCCCCTGTTCCCCAAACTAGGTTTCTAGGTGCAAGTCTCTCATTGCGTTTTCTTACATTCATTTATTCATCCCACCAACTAACCAACAATATTTGTGTTAGGCAGTATTTTAAGTACTGAGATATAGCAAATGATAAAAAATAATAAAAATAAAGATCCTTCCATAATGGAGCTTACATAATAAACAGTAAAAATGTAATATGTCAGGTGGTAAATACTATGGTGAAAAATAGAGTAAGAGGGATAAGATGTTCTGAGGTTAGAGAAGAAGTTGCTGTTTAAAGAACATGGTCAGAGAAGGCCTCACTAATAATATAGCCTTCGAGCAGAGGCCTGGTGGAAGTGAGAGAGGGAGCCATGCGCATGTGTGAAGAAACCTTGAGGAGGAGCATGCCCTGTGTGTTCCAGGATCAGCAAGGAAGGCAGCGTGCTCAGAGCAGAACTGGTGAGTGGGAGAGTGGTAGATGATGTTAGAAAACTAATGACGGACAGATCATGAAGGGATTGTAGGCTGTTATACCAACTTTGGCTTTTGGCTTTTATGGAGACCCGAAACAATGAAGGCTTTTTGCAAAGAAATGACAATATATGGCTGTGTGCTAAAAGGATCACTCTGACTACTGGGTTGAAGATAGGGTAGGGTAGGGGTAATTCTAGGAAGGGGTGGCAGTATGGAGACCAGTTAGGACATTGTTGCAATAACCCAGATAAAAGGTGGTGATGGCTTGAACTGAGCAGAGTAGAGCCCGTGGAGGTGGTGCTGAGTGATTGGATTTTGGATATATTTTGAAGGAAGAGCCAACAGGATTTCTAAAGGATTGGATAAGGAGCATGAGAAGAAAACAGGAGACAAGAGTGACTTCTAGGTTCTTAGCCTGAACAGCTAGGGCAGAATTGCTGTGAAGTGGGAAAGATGGCAGGAGAGTTTTAGATACAAGTTTGAGAAACCTCTCAGGCTCCAGTTGGAGAGTCTGAGTGCGTAGTGGGAGGTGTGCACCTGGAGTTCTGAGGAGAGGTCTGAGAGAGAGATGAATCCGAAAGCTGTCTGCATGTAGAGATTTCGAAGTTAGGGAATCAGATGAGAGAGAAGATTGAGGTGAGATGACTGAGTCCTGGAGCATTCCAGACTTGCGAGGCCAAACTGATGCAGAGGGCGTCTGACCAAAGGAAACTGGGAAGGCTAGTGAGGCGGTTGGAGAACCAGAGAGAGCATGGGAAGGTAGAAAATGCATTTGAAGAGGAAGGGAATGATGACTTGTGTGCAATGTTGCCGGTAGGTGGAGTAAGATAAGGACATTGTGTTAAAGTCTCTGTTTATACATTTGTCTCCTTCAGTGGGCTGAGAACTTGTTGGGAGCAGGAACGCAAACAGCAGTGTAGTTATAGCTTTGAACACAGGGATGTGGGCATCCATTTAAAGACTGTTTTCCCTTAGGCTCTTTCTCTCAGCCTCCTCCCCCCGCCCTTTGCATTTGTCTCATCTGTAAGATGGGGAGATGTAACATCTTTTCTATAGAGTCGTCATGAGGATTAAATTAGATCATCCAGATGAAGCACTAAGCATAGTCCTGTTCATTTAGTTAAACACAAGACAGCTGTTGTCAGCATTATTAATTCTGTATACCTGGCACAGTGGCCCTCCATATTAAGTAACACTTGTTGAATGAATGAGTGAATTGCCTTTTTGTTGGTTTGTTTTAATATTTCATTCCAGGAATTTCCCTGTGTGTTGTGAAGCTTTAACATGGCCTTTTTTGGGTTTCTCTAGGATCCAGTGCTGATCTCACAGAGTGCGTTCTGGAAGAGAGAGGAAGAGAAGTCCTCGGGCAGCGCTGATGCGATGGAGCTCCCCAACTATAGCCGGCAGCTGCTCCAGCAGCTCTACACGCTGTGCAAGGAGCAGCAGTTCTGTGACTGCACCATTTCCATTGGCACCATCTACTTCAGGGCCCACAAGCTTGTCCTGGCTGCTGCCAGCCTCCTGTTCAAAACCCTGCTGGACACCACAGACACCATCTCCATCGATGCATCTGTGGTGAGCCCCGAGGAGTTCGCCCTCTTGTTAGAAATGATGTACACAGGCAAACTACCTGTGGGCAAGCACAACTTCTCCAAAATCATCTCGTTAGCCGACAGCCTCCAGATGTTTGATGTGGCTGTTAGTTGTAAGAATCTTCTGACTAGTCTTGTAAACTGCTCTGTTCAGGGTCAGGTGGTGAGGGATGTCTCCATGCCATCCTCAGAGTCTTTCAGGAAGGAGTCAGAGAAGCCTGAAGTAGAAATCCTTTCCTCAGAGGGTGCGGGAGAGCTCCATTCTCCCCCACAGTCTTCTACCCCTGTGAAAGCCGAGACCCAGGAAGCCATCCACATGGTTGCACAAGAGATGAGTGTGGGCCCTTCTCCGGCCCCGGAGGTCGAGGGGGATGCAGACATCCCAGTGGAGACTCCTCATACAGCTGAAGCTTGTCCTTCCTCCCCTGTTGCACAAGCCTTCAGTGAGGCAAAGGAGGCAAGCACAGAACCAGGTAACATTCATGTAATAGTTGTTTTGTAATCTATCTTCCTATCGTCAATTACTGGATTCCATGATCTTGATGAATTTTTTTCTTTCATTGATAAATAAAGACCACTGTTAGATAGGATATCAAAATCCAGTGCATTACTCCTACTGGGACATTCTTGTAAAAGTGTCTGTGTTTCTGAGTGGTGGAAGTCTGAAGCTGAACTACATAGCAGGGAAAGCAATATTGAAATACCAGTGTGCCATTTTTTATCCTTACCCATTACTTTAACCAGGATGAGGATGGCACAAAAGGGGAAGGTCTTAGAGATATTGTTTTCTGTTACTCATAACTGATGTGCTAGATGTCAGTTGTCAGTTATAAATGCAGTCTGTGACCTAAAGTTTCTCAGGTAGCGTAAAGTTTTAAGACTAATTTCAAGTAATGAATCACTGATTTCTTTCTTTTGTTTTGTTTTACATTCAGAGTATGAGAGGAAACACTACCAGCTGACTTTTCTTCTAGAAAATGAAAATATCTTCTCAGACACACTCTTGGTTACCCAGGATGTTTTAAAAAAACTGGAGGACTGTTCAGAAATTAAAGGTGTACAGAAGGAGGTAGGTACTGTGAGTTTTACTTGCTAGTTTAGTGTTCTCAGGGTACCAGATTCTCTTCCAAATGGGACAGAAATATGAAAATGCAAAATCCCCCAGAGTCAATTTTTTCAAACTTTTTTTTTTTACATTTATTCCCTAAAGGGCAGTCTTACAAAAGTACTAGGCAAGATAGTTTCAAAACAAAATTGTATTTTGATTACCGGGTGAATCCCAGCTTACAGCCAATTTTGATTCTTAAGTGATTTTACCATTCTCTCCGATTAATCAAGGATTAAATAAATCAACAACAAATACTTAACACATGGTACAAAAAAGATGTAATATAAACTTACATAGTAAATTGCATCCAATGTTTAGGCCTACAATGGCTATTTTCAGATATCAAAACAATAATGGTACACGTTTATTGAACATTTATTGTGCTATATTTACTGAATATATGTTATCTCATTTAATCCTCACAAAAATAATTGAGGTGGATACTATTTTACTATTTTTTAGCCCTGTTTTATGGATGAGAAAACTGTCTCAAGGAGATGATGTAACTTGGCCAAGGTTGCAGAGCTTGTAAGACTCAGAGCAAGAATTCAAACCTAAGCATTCTGACTTTGAGCTGTTCTCTCACAAGTTGAGTTAATACTGCCTCCCAACGGGGTAAAAATGATGTGTGTATATCATGTGTGTATAAATGTTTAGGAGTTAACTGACAGGAAACTGCCCAATGGCTATCATGCTCTACTTCTTAGCTGACCTTTTTTTTCTTCAATATCTCAGTGAGACACATCTACACCTGTGGGCTCCCTCACTACCTAATTCCTACGATCTCGCAGGATTGACTCCATGGCCACTTTGGAACTTCCCTTGCTTCCCCTTTCTCCCAGCCCTCTGTTCGGAGAGGTGCTGGTAGAGTGAGAGAGCCCTGCCCCAAAGGCTGCCTCATCTGATTGGCAGGGCAGTGTTGGGAGGTCTCCCATGTTGCTGTAGGCATTTAGTTTTTGTTAGTTACTATTAATTCAATAAATAAATGCCTTCTAATATTTCAATATATCCCTGCTGCATAGCAAATTCCTTTTTTTTAAAAAGAAAGTCGCCCTGGCCGGTTTGGCTCAGTGGTTAGAACGTCGGCCCCGTGGTCCAGAGAGGCCCGGGTTCGGTTCCCGCTAAGGGCATGTACCTCAGTTGCAGTTTGGCCCCAGCCTCAGTTGGGGTTGTGTGGGTGGCAGCCAGTTGATGTGTCTCTCTCACATCGATGTTTCTCTCTCTCTCTTTCTCCCTCTCTCCCTCTTGTTCTATCTGAAGATGAGTGCAAAACGTGTTCTCAGGTGAGGATAGAAAAAACAAAGTCAAGGTCAAGTATTTTATTTATTTATTTATTTTTTAAATATGCTTTTATTGGTTTTTCACAGAGAGAGGAAAGGAGAGAGAGAGATAGAAACATTGATGTGAGAGAAATACATCAATCAGCTGCCTTCTGCATGCCCCCTGCTGGGGATCAAACCCGCAACCCGGACATGTGCCCTGACTGGTAATCGAACTGGGACCTCTCAGTCCATGGGGCGACACTCAGTCCACTGAACCACGCCGGCCAGGCTCAAGTATTTGTTTATTTATTATTATTTTTCTTTATTGATTTTAGAGAGAGAGAAAGGGAGAGGGAGAGAGAGATAGAAACATTGATGAGAGAGAACATCCATTGGCTACTTCCTGCATGTCCCCCACTGGGGATCAGGCCCACAACCTGGGCATGTGCCCTGACCGGGAATCGAACTAACGACCTCTTGGTGCATGGGTCAATGCTCAACCACTGAGCCACATTGGCCAGGCTCAAGTATTTATTTTAATCATGGTTAATCAACAGTTGGCTATAAACTGTTTTCTTAAGAGATAAGCTATTTACAAGACTGGTGACTCTCTTAGTGAGGTTTCAAGTTATAAATCTTTGGTATTCTTTGTACCAGTTGTGCTGAAGGACATTATGGTTTTATGTTTTTGCACTTGGATGTTCTCTTAACTGTTTAATCCACCATTTTTGTAACTAGTTTGTTACTTTGATAGCTATAGTCACACCTCTTTATTTCCTCTCTTAAGAATTCCTCTCCACTTAAGTTTGGATACAGAGAGCAACATCATTCCTTAGATCCACAATATTGAAATTATTAGTGACAACACTGTACTTATTTGAATGCGTCTTAATGCATTTTTTCCTAACACTGGTGCCTAAAAATATCTGGCACATAACAGGTGCTCAGAAATATTTACAGACAAGGATTCATTTAACATTTTTTCCTCCAATTGTTGTCCTAATCTTTTGATGGCAATAACATTACTAGTACTTTGAAAGAACACTGAATCACAGTTGGTGATCATTATAGGCTTATGTATTTCTTCCTCGATTTTAGAGGTCGGAGTAAGAGCTCTACAAACCTTTTGGTGGCTGTATTTAAAACTAATTCTGTTATATTCCTTAATAAATCTTCCCGCTGCAGAAAGAAAAAGGAAAAAGATACTTCAAGAACACAAGATTAAATAAAATAAAATATAGAGTTAGGGAGGTACTGCTTTCTTAGGCCTTGCACTTCTCTCTCTCTTTTTACTTGCTTTTAGACAGTTTTATTGAGGTATGAGTGACATATAGTAAACTGTACATACTATTTAAAGTGTATAGTTTGATAAGTTTTAAAACCTGAAACCATCACTATAATCAAGGTAGCAAATAATCTATCACTTCCGAGGTTTCATTTCCCACCTGGCCAGTGTGGCTCAGTGGATTGAGCATCCTCCCATGGACTGAGAGGTCCCTGTTCAAGTCCCAGTCAGGGCACATGTCCGGGGAGGGGGCGTGAAGGAGGCAGCCGATTGATGTTTCTCTCTCACATCGATGTTTCTATCTCTCTTTTCCTTTCTCTCTAAAAAATAAAATAAAATAAACACATATCTAAAAAATAAATAAATAAAAATAAAAAATAAAGGTTTCATTTCCCTTTGTAATTCCTCCTTCCTGCTCCTTCCACTCACCCATGCCCAGGTAGCACTGTTCTGCTTTCGTCTCTATGGATTAATTTGCATTTTCTAGAATATTATATAAGTGGAGTCATATAGTCTGTATTCTTTCTGGTCTGGCTTCTTTCATTCAGCATAATTACTTTGAGGTTGCGTGTTCATTCCTTTTCACTGATGAGCACTGTTCCATCGTGTGGGATATAGTTTATCCAGCTCTACTAGCCCTGTGACCTCAAACAACTTCATCTCTGTGAGCCATCATTTTCTAATTTGTAAAATGGGAATGTTATCACCTATATCACAGAATCATGGTGAAATTAAGATCATTTATATGAAACTCATGCTAAAATGCTAGGCACAGAAAAGGACTCAGTAGGTGGCGATGAGTGTTGTTTGTTACATATTAATGCAGAATTTTTAGACTTAGTTGATCTTGAAACCCCCCTTTCACCTCATGCCTTTTAATATCCTAGTGCTATGGTCATTGATTCCTACATGAGATGGTTTGCTGGTACTTTAGGCATAATTTTCAAGTCGTGTTTTCAAATAGGTGCCCTCGCCCCCTTGGAAGTAGCTTTCTGAACTGCAGGTGTAGTGTCTCATACAAAGCCATCAGTCTCCGGAACAGTGGTTCAGTGCATATGAAAATCATCGGGGGGCATGTTAAAATGTACATGTCCAGACTGCCTCTCCATCTTTAACGACTCCCCAGCGGCTGCTGTTTGGGTATCTCTAAACCACACTTTGAGAAGTACTGCTGGAAAATTAATGGCTTACAAAATTCTTAGTGTCTGATGGCAGATATCACAGCGTCTCTGCTGACATCTCTCAAACTTTTGAGGGGTCACTGAATATCCATTTTTCCCATGTCACTCTTTCCTTGCCCCTTGATCCAGCAGATATTTACTGAGCAGCTGGTATGTGCCAGGCATTGAGCTGTTTGCTAGGAAAACAAACCTAAAACTGGATCCCTATCCTTGTAGAATGTCCTAACAGCAAAGAAATCCTGCCACGTGTAATTTGGGGGAAGTATACACAGAAGTCACCAAAGTATGGAAATCATGAAAAGATGTCAGTGTTCAGTGTATTTAAGAACTGTTCTGCATCATTCTGCATTCCAGTTACCGTCTTAAAGGTTGTTTGCAGGGTTTTCTTTATTTGTTGTTATTCTGCTTACATATTTTTCCCACATAGCTTTGAATATTTTTTGTTGTTGGCGGTGATTGTTACTTGGTTAATCATTATATCATAACTTGAGATAATTTAACATTAAAAGTAATCTATCCTTCAATGTGTCATTTTGAGACTTTATTTAAAGTCTTACAAGTGATGTTCTGGTTGAGATGGACTAGCCTGTTTCTTTTCTGAAAAACAGATACAGGGTGTGCAGCCTGGGTTGAGTTTAGGGGACACCATGAACCAGTGTCCTGATTATTTTATTTCCTGAGATAAATGGTGAAAGGTGGCAAAGCCATTCCCTGAGCAGTGATTGTGGCAACGTGAGAAGAGGCTGGGCTGCTTGAATTGTGCGAAACCAAAGCCAACACTGATTGTGGAGGAGGCTCTTGCGTGCTGGGATGGCCCGTGTCTTCTCCCTGTCTTTATCCCAGGGTCCTGTCCCCTACCCATTAGAAAAAGCAGATACTGACCTAAGAGGCTTTCTGGCTGAGCTTAGTAAAATCCTTGTTTAAAGGCAAACTCAGACTTTTTTCCAGCTTTTACGTTAGAATTTTTAATTGTCTTCTTTTATTCCTAACCACGTCCCTGCTTTTGATTATGTATACAGCTAAGTGAGTTTTTCACTAGAGTAAGGAGATACCTTTTGCTACTATTGATTTCCTTGCTGTTTGATCTACTTTTCACCTAAAGTTCTAGAAAGACTCTCAAAGCTGAGGGTATAGTCGCATTTTTTTTCTCCTTCAACTGTGTTTCAAAGGCAAACAAGTCTTGTCTCCTATGCGAATCTAATGTTTTCAGCCATGTTACTGCTTTGGAGGTTTGTCAAGAAGTGCAGGTCTGCGCTGTGTGGACTGTGTTCCTGACAGGGGAGGCTGACCCTCTTGAGAAGCGAGTTAATAGGATTCATTTTTCAGGTCTGCAAGAGATGAAAATGAGTTGTTTTTCCAAATCACCTCTGAGCTAGTTATCAGGTCTAAGATATGCTGCCATAGATGGAAGGGCTAGTGGCTTTATGGCAAGGACATTTCATTCAGTTAACCATTTATCAAGCACCTGCTATGTTCCAGTGTACTAATCACTGAGACCAAGAGGAATGCTGCACTTGTGTAGGTGCTACGACACAGTGTTCAAAGTGATGTTGACTCTGGTAAGTCCAGTAGAATCTAGTGTAAGTGGATTTGGTTACACTCAAAACCTGCGAGACGGAACTGGGTAAAAAGGGTGCCAGGTCAATGGAATGAGCTCAGTGTTTCTTCCAGGCTTCTCTGCTTATTTGCCACATGACCTTGGGCAGGTTACTTCACCTCCCTGACTCTCATTTAACTGGTTGTAGTAATGCCTCCTGGGACTGCGCTGTAGGGTAAAGTAGATGGCGCGTATGCAGTGTCTGGGACAGTGTTGAGCTGTTGTGGTCTGTATCATTCCTGCTCTTAGCATTTAGGGCAGGCATGTGCAAACAAGAATATAGTGCAGCCCAGACAAATCTGAAGGCAGTAGGCAAACAGTTGGGAAAATAAGTAAATTCAATGAAAAGGCCTGAGTTTAAGAGAAAGATTAAATGTTTTTGTGTGTTTTTTTCACATATAATAGAGGGAAAGGAAACTCTCTTTAAATATTTTACTTGAATAAAAATGCTTTGATTACACGTGACTCTGAATTGATATGAATTTATTGAAGTACCTTTCAGAATCAAAGGAGTTCCACATGTATGGTTAAAGAGCAGAACTCTGTTTTGGTTCATGTCTTAGAGTCTGTTACATGGTAGCAATCAATGAACTCCAGCCTGTAGCAATATGTGACACCCTTCTGTTTAGGCAGAGACACTATTTCAGAAAAGAGCTCACTCCACTGTGAGCCCCAGGCAGCGTCAGGGGCTGGTGGAGTAACAGTTATGAACGCTGGCTCTGGTACAGGTCCCCAGTAGGATCTGGAAGAAAGAGCAGAGAGCACGGCCATCCAGGCAACTGACTGCTCCCTCCTGGCCCTTTCATCAGCCCACCGCTACTTCTCTTCCCAGATGGTCACCCTAGCGTCACTGCTGAGCAGTGAAGTTAACAAATGTTTTAATTTCACTGCTGAGTAGTTCTGCAGAGGAGGAGACAGCAGAGAGGATAATGAGAAGCACATCAAATGCCGCCATTGATGAGAGCTTCTCTTCCCCAGTGGCTCAAATGATAATGCCGGACAAATTGGATGCTGAGAAAGGTGGATTAGGGATATTCGGGGAGCTTCGGGTGAACAACACTGGCCAAGTATAGAATTAGATAGCTGTGTACTATTCAACTATGATGCACTAAAGAAAGAAAGGGAAAATAAAGAGAAAGAAACATGTTTACTAAGGGCATTAGCAATGAGTGAGTATCAGTTATCTATCTCTGTATAGCAAAGCACTCTAAAGTTTAGCAGCTTAAAAGAACAAATATTTATTACCTCACAGTTTCTGTGGGTCAGGAATCCAGGCCTAGCTGAGTCCATGACTCAGGGTCTCTCACAGGGCTGACCTCCAAGTGTCAGCCAGAGCTGCAGACTCCCTGGGTCAGCTGGGAGAGTGTCTCTTTCTAAGCTCACTCACATGACTATTGGCAGGCTTCAGAAGATCCACTTCCAAGTTCACTCACTGACTGCCAGCCAGAGACATTAGCTCCTTGCCACTCTGTAGGCAGCTCACCCCATGGCAGCTCGCATCCGAGCAGAGGCAGACATTGTGCACAGACAGGTGAGGTGGCGGTCATGGTAACCTAATCTCAGAGGTGGAATCTATTACTTTTGCCATAGTATCTTCCTTAGTTATTAGGTTCGGTCCAAGGGCAAGAGTGCCTGGAGGCAGGGATATTGAGAACCAGTGTAGAGGCTACCTACCTCAGGTCCCTACTGCTGCCAGGGAAAAGGCATTCTGAAGAGATTCTAGGCCAGCTAACAAAACATGAAGGGTGGAATAAATGTGATTAAAGGGGATTAAGCGTGCAACTGGTATCTTTATCTCATTTGTTATTTTAAAACATAGATAAGTTCATGGTAATTACTCTAGTAAAATCTTAATGTGGAGATTGTAACCTTAACCCTAACCCCAACCCCAACCTTGTTTTATCTAGTTTACTTTGGAGATTACCAAAAACCATAGGGACCTTTTAAAAAAGAGTTTAAGTTTGCTTTATACAGTCATTCTGTGATCAGGAAACAAGCTAAAGCAAAACCAAGAAATTATAATAACTGTCCAGCTGAACTTTGCAAGTATAGATATTGATGAGATCCTATCATGCTGTGTGTGTGTATAAAACCTTAACTTTGTTCTGTAAAGACTCCTGAGAAAACTTTTCTTTTATAGTATCAACAGTAAAAAAATCAAAGGTAGGTTGTAGTTTTGCCAAGTATGTAAGACTTTACACATGAAATTAAGTTTTGGTTACCAGATTTTTTTCAAATAAATTCATTATTGCTGAAATAGAAGTGTTGATCCTGCCTTCCAGTTGGCCTTCCTACCTTTTGTGTGAGAGATACTCTATAAAACCAAAGAAAGGAAAGGTAATTTTGTTTCTTTTATCACTGGAGCTGTTGATATGTTTTGTACTCGAGGTTTAGAAGAGTCAAGATGGTGAGCTCTCTTCCAGACACATGGTGCTGAGGCCTCTGGAGGCAAAGGCATATCCACCCGAAACTGTGTAGCTCTAGATTGAAACACAGAGCTCAGTGTTAGAGAGCAATTTTTCAGGGTTATCTGCATAAAAGTGATAGTTGAAAGCTCTTCCAAAGGGAGAGAATAAAGAGAAAAATTAGTTAAGACCAGTCTTAGGTACTGTTTATGGTTATGAATTTGGAAGAAAAACCAATGAGGAAAGCTGAAAAGGAGTGGTCAGAAATTGCTTATCCAGAATGCTTCAGTATGATGAAGTTAGAGAATTGTTATACAGAGGCAATAGCAATACCAAATGTCACAGAAAGGTCAAGTCAGTGAGGATCAAATTATTGAGGGCCTTACTTGCCAAATCCAAGGAGCGTGAGGTTCTTGTGTCTGGCTAATGTCCCTTTCCGGGTACTTGTGTTCCGTAGACCATAATGGGATGCCTTGCGGGTGAAGGACATTCGGCATTCCAGAGAATCCTGGATAAAGTAAGAGATGAGAGCCTGGATGTTCAGACTGTTGTGTCCCTGTTGAGGCTGTACCAGGACTCTAGCCCTGCAGTAAAGGCAGCACTGTTGGGCAGAAAGCCAGAGGATGTGGAAGCGGTGCAGCCAAAAGGTAGGAGGAACCATCCACCTGAGTCACTGAGCTTCGTTCTGGGCAGATGCTATAAAGGTTGCTCCAGTGATTCATTTCTTCAGTGGCCTCGTTATTGTTAAGTGGTTTTTACATAAATTGTACATGTAGCTCCAGAAGCTGCATGTTAAATATATACAGGCTGAATCTGAGTCTCCATTTCTATCCCCTAGTGTACTAAACTAGTCTGACACCTTGAGGTCGAAGAATACCATCCGTGTTCTTCTGCCCTTCAAAATGCCACACATCCACCTCGCCGTTTTGAGCCCAGGGTAACTGGTTTGCTGACAGCACTTTTAAAGGCTGCAGTTTCCCTCGTTCGGGTTTGGTACAAAGCGGCGGCCTTGCCAACCAGAAGTTAACCTCTGGCTGGCTCTGCAGCTTTGTGTTTCGACAGATAAATGAAACATTTTTTCTTTCATGCAATTTAAACAGAATAATAAAGTATTTTCCTCTCTAAAGGAGAGATTCTGCATGTGGGTCCTCAGAATAGGCTGAGAATCACTTTACTATTCTGTTAGATCTCTCTTGACAAACCATGCTGTCATTTTCTTCAAATTGACTAGCTTCTCTTGTGTGTCTCTAACTCTTTCTCCCGCAGGGAGCACAGACGAGGGAAAGACCTTGTCTGCTCTGTTACTAGAACACAAAGAGGACCTGATCCAGTGTGTAACACAGCTGAGACCTATTGTGGAGTTCCTGGAAACAGACAAGGAGGAATTCCTGCCTGACACCGAGAAAAGGGTAACTGTCAAGTGTCTCTTCCTCCTTTCTGTATCCGTATAGCATTGGTTTTTGTTTTTTTTTCAACCTCTTTTGTGACACGTAGCAATTTTTACCTTGCAGTATTTTTGTACATATTATATAGTAAGCACCTTGAAGTTCAGGTTCTTGAATCATGTCTTTGTGTCCTTGCAACAGCTTGCCGAGGGCCTTGCACATTGTAGTTGTACATTAAATGGTTCGGTGTATGGATAGATGGATATTCCTGCTCTGATCCAATGAGTTTTATTATAAAATAGTTGTCCCAAGAATTGAAGTGTCTAGGTATATTTGTAATTATTATGACACTTTTCCTCTTTACAGAAATGATATACTGGTCATCTGTACAAAATTGGGAAAACAAATAGAAAGGAAGAAACTCAAATATCCCACCATCTCATCCCTCAGAGATGATCACTGCTCACCTCGTCGAGCATGTGCTTCCCCTTTTCTCTTTGAATCATCCTGGGCTGCAGCTATCACACAGTTCTTTAACTTTTTAATTTAATGTATTATGAATACATTTCCATACTTACAGTGTGGATTTTGGTAGCTGTTGTATTCTGTCTAATGGACATACCATAATTCATTAATTCTTTATTGTTGGACATTTGTTCCCAGTATTTTGCTGTTGTAAATGACGTTACGGGGAACAGCCTGGCACACAATCTTTGCATACTTCTGAAATTATTTTCTTAGAATAACTTTCAAGAAGTGGGATTTTGAAATAGAGAGTATAAAGTTTTTCAAGTGCTTGATATATATTGCCAAATTGCCCTTCAGGAAGGTTATACCAATTTGCTCTCCCTCCAGCTAGCTACTAAACTCCTCATGAAACTGCTGGCATGACTTCTCGGGTCAGCTGGATAACTGTATTTGTTGGTGTTATTGATTTCAACTTTGTGCTAAAACTGTTTTTATATCTGGAAAGAAGGAATAGAACTTTTGTGGCATCAATTCTTTGTGGGAAGTGGCTTAAACGTCCAGGGGAGGAAATGTTCAGAAACCACGGGTGCAGTGGCTACTTGCTGGGTGAATAGTGAGACTGGAGTCTGGATTTTCTTTTTCTCAGCAGTCTGGTATTGTATTTTTTCATATAAAATGGGAATAATCTTTAATCTCAAAATTATATTTTGCAAATTAATTCTATTTTTAAAATTTTAACTCCTTTGAACTGCTTAACGAAAGATAATACACAAAATAAGATTAAGGTTAAACCCCTCTTTTATCCTTAGACTTCAGAGTAAGTGTAATTTCAGGCACTCGATTAAAGTAAGTTGCTTGTAGCTCTAGAGGTACCCGATTTCCTTAGTGATTCCACTCGATTACTCATTCAGACCTTTTTCTTATTAGCTGGATTGAATGTGTTCTTTGAACTGTTCATTATCTTGGTAAAACAGCGTTTATAGGTAGAGCCCAAACTCAGCCTCATTCTCTGCAGCAAGACAGACCACACTGTCATTTTCTTCTGTCACTCTCAGTTAACTTGACAGAAAGGGCTGAAGCAGAAGAACTTAAATTACCTATAAATCACAAAAAACACTTCTTAGGACTGGGGTTCCATCAGATCCTCATTAAGCTACTCCCCCTCACGAAAATTGAAGCAAAATAATAAAGCAGGTGTGTAGAGTTGATGAGCAAATAGCCACAGTGTTTTGACATCACGTGGAACATGCCGAGGCCTTTTTCTATTATGGAATGGTGCTAATCATCGGCACCTTGGCCCTTATCTGTATATATCGTGGGTTTTGTAAGAAATGGTAAACAGGAATGTCTTCAGGGTTGGAAACATACAAAAATAGTAATGATGTAGCTGCCATTTACTTTGCTTATAGTATGCCAAGAAGTATGCCGAGGACCTTTTAAGCATATAAATTCTACCCTCACAGCAACTTTTCTATGAAGTCATGGATATTACCCTAATTTTAAAGATGAAGAAACAGACACTTAAGAAGGATAAGGCACTCACTCAAAGTCACAGCTGCTTATGGTCAGTACTGGAACCCAGACTTCTACACAAAGCATTCTCTTAACCATTGTGCATACTGCTTCCTAATAATATCAGTAACTGTCATTTATTCACAATCACATAGTCCTGGGCGTTATGCTAGGCTCTACAGATAGCAGCTTCATTTTACAGACTCCTCATAAGCACTCCTCATGTGCAAGAGGTGGTATACTTATCTTCTATCACGGATGAGGAAAATAAGGTTCAAAGAATTAAATGTCTTGCCCAAGCTCACACAGACAATACATTTTAGAACTGGGGTTCAAACTAGGCCCGTCAGGCTTTAAAACCCATTCCTACTCTTAACAGTAACTTACTGGCTGCTTCATTATGTATCAGGTTATTGCTTAGGAACAAAGAGATAGCACTGAAATCAGTGTGGTTTTTAGATACAAGCTCTTAAATTTTAAATTATGATTTATTTAGTAGACATCTAATATATATTAGACCTTGAAGAGAATGACTATGTTCTGTACTGACAAGGAATATGACAACTTGATTTATAATATATACATTTCTTTCATATATATAATATAGATAGTCCTTTCATATATATAAAACCAATTTGTTTTTATAGCAAAATTCATTATTTTGAAATGGGAGTTAGTTTGATAATGGCGTCCTCTGGTGTGCTACCATGACTGATCTGCTTGACTTCCTACTGAGAGCTGGTACTTTCCCAAAGGAGAGCTCAATATTCAGTTACTATGAATCTGCAGATTACATGTGTTGAAATAATCCCCTGCATTATCAGTTCCATAAGAGCCGAGTTACGCATATTGAATTGTAACCCATTAAGAAATAGTTCTGTTGTAATAGGAAAATGTCTGTAAAATAGATGTCATTTGTTTGAGTTTTCAACCTTTTGCTTGTACCCCATGCACTCTTGACTCAGAACATCCTTTAACACACCAGGGAAGAACACAGGAGTGGTTGTGTAGCGATGACTGGAGCTGATGTATGAGGCCATTGAGAACGAGAGGGATAGACAGTAAAGAATCCACAGGAAAAGTAATCCAGAAATGTACTTTAAATCTGTTATTTTGGAGGGCACAGACTAATATATAAATTATCTGGGTATTCAAATTGCTATGCAAATAAAGTAAGAGGAAGTAAAATAAAAGAATTACTTTGAAATTGCAACCTGTACCCCTGTCGTATACCTTACTGAACAGAAATCAAAAACATTGTAACTGTATTAATTATCAATGTTTCTCAGTCTTAGTGTCTGAACAAACTAAATCTAAAGAATCAGGTTAGATGTAAGCCACTTACTCTGTCATATAGGCCCAGTGTAAGAATATTTTCACAGAGTGCACACTGTTAGAGGCAAAGAATATACACAGACCTGCAACTGAGAAAAATTGATTTTCATAGAGCTATTTGTTTGGAGAACGTTTTGGATTTTTACTGAAACAGAATAAGGAAGAGACTATGAAAGAGTAACACTAGAGACCAGCAGAGGGAGGATCTGGAGACAGGGCATCTTGTGATACCATCTTGCTGGGTTTCCAGTGGTGCGTCAGATACACTTAGAATTGCCAGTAACGGTGTCTGGTTGATTGCTTGCCACCGCAGGTGATTCTGAATTGCTGTGAGGGTGGAACACCCAAGGAGACAATAGAAAATTTGTTGCACAGAATGTCTGAAGAGAGGACCCTGACTGCTGAGAGTTTGGTAAAACTCCTTCAGGCTGTGAAGATGACATTCCCAAACTTGGGCCTTCTGCTGGAGAATTTGCAGACACCAGTCACTTTGCCGAGCACCACAGGTATTAGTTAATTGTTGGCTCTCTGGACCGGAACCACTCCTACAGAAAATTACAGCTTAAAACACGCTTTTAGTTCCATGCTGGGGAGCAAGATAATGTTAAGAAAGGCCATTGCAAAATAGAAACTAGCTGTCGCAAATCGTGATTCTAATAGTTCTGGAGTTAAGACCTGAAATCTGAGAATTACTCTTTTCTAGTAAGCTCCCTTATGATGTCCCAAAAGGGCTGTCATCAAAAGGGCTCACGAGGCTCATGATTTTGACATGTTATATTGACAAATTATGAGTAGCAAAAACTCAAGTCTCGATTTCCCCATTCCTACCTGAATGCTCTTTGGTTCCAGCAGACCCCTCGTATCCATTCAGTTTGGGTCAAGAAGTCCATATTCCATTCCTTAGGAAAACACCAACTCTAGCCAGTTCTCCCCTCTGTTAGAGCATTTGAAGCTAGATCGTTTTCAGAAAAACCATATTTGGGAAATGAGAGAACTTTTTTCTAGTTTATAAAAGTAATGTATACTTATACAAACTTGAACAGTTTTAAAAATAAAGAAGAAACCCATTTAAAACCCTACCACTTGATTATATCAATATTCACACATTGACATATTTTATGTCATACTATTTGTACAACGTTGAGATACTGAGCCATATTTTATAATTTTCCCCACTTAACAGTATAACATAAACATTCTCTCTCATTACAAAAACCTCCCTATGATCCTGTTTTATTTTGTTATGTTTTAGTTTTTTTTATTGATTGATTTTAGAGAGGAAGAGAGAGAGCGGTAGAGAGAGAGAAACGTTGATATGTTGTTCTACCCATTTATGCATTCATTGGTTGGCTCTTACGTGTGCCCTGACCAGGGATTGAACCTGCAACCTTGGCATATTGGGACAGACTCTAACCAACTTAGCTACCCGGCCAGGGCTATAGTCCTGTTTTCTTTGAAGATTATGTAGTTTTCCTTCGTAAGAATGTATATGATGTATTTTTCATGTCCTTGTTTGGGTACGCATGTAGCATAATGGTTAAGGCTATAAAGACTACCTGGGTTTGCATCCTGACTCATTTTATGGCTGTGTGACTCTGAGCAACTGACTTAAGCTTTCTGAACCTCATTCTCTCCTCTGTGAAATAAAGGTAAGAAAGGTGCCTGTCACATTCGTTTTTGTGGCTACTGTGAGATGACATATGCAAAACATTTAGCACAGTGCCTGGCACATAGTTGTTATTATCTTCATCGTCATCATCACCACAAGTTACACAGTGACAGATACCTTGGTACACAGATTTTTTGTTGTTGTTGCTTCAAATCATTTCTTATTAGATTCTCAAAAGCAGAGTTATTGGGCCAAAGAGGAGAATAAATTTTTATTTTTATTTTTTATCTTCACCCGAGGACACTTTTGCATTTATCTTCAGATAGAGCGGGAGGGAGAGAGGGAGGAAGAGAGAGAGAGAAACATCGATGTGAGAGAGACCCATCGACTGGTTGCCACCCACACGACTCCAACCGGGGCCGGGGACAAACCACAACCCAGGTACGCGCCCTTAGCAGGAACCGAACCCGGGACTCTCTGGTCTGTGGGCTGACGCTCTAACCACTGTGCCAAACCGGCCAGGACAAGGAGGATAATTTTTAAACATCTACAAAGCTAATGGAAATGCCTGATGGTATAGACTTTTCCTTATTTTCAAATAAATATGACCTCTTAAAAGAGAGTGTCTAGCAGATTGGCTTAAGGGGCATATAAACAGAACAGTGGGTCAGTGTCACTACCACAGCCTCGACTCATGTCTGCCTGTATTTTGGACCACCACATGGATCCTTTACCTCAGCCTTGGTGAATAACACCCCTTGAATATGTACATCTGAATGTCCTACCAGTGCAGCCTTCTGATGACCTACCCCCCCCACCCCCCTCCCACACACACACATTGAACAATCGCTAGCTTCTACCACTGGGCGCCAACTTTCAAAGGCTTAGTGGTCTTGTGACCCTGAAGCACCGAGTGATCAAGTGCAGACCGAAGGAGATATGAACATGAACACATGTGTATGAGGTCCCAAGCCAGGAGCTGAACTTGCTCTCCTTGGTCTTCTATTGGAGAAGCCCTTAAGGAAGCTGTGTTCTGTGGAACATTATTGTTTTGCTAATGTCCTTACAGTCCAAGCGAGCCCTGATGATTACGGGACTGAGCTATTGAGACGGTATCACGAAAACCTCTCTGAGATTTTTACAGACAACCAGATGTTACTAAACACGATCCCGCATGTGAAGAGTTTAGCCCCTGAAGAAAGAGAGGTAAGAGAGGTGACGAGGTGGGGGATAAATGAGAAAATAGGGGAAAAAATGAATATATATACATATATATTATAAAAATATACTTATATTTTACAAAAATATACACACACACAGCCATGTTGAGAAATACTAAGCAGTCAGGAGAAATAGAAGGTGATTCAGTTTCTGAGCAGTGTGACAAGTAGGACAGTCGTAATTTCTGCAGTCGTAAGGAAAGCATTCAACAGGAGGAATGAAGAACACTGTTGTGTATGAACAGCTCGCAGGTAGAGGTGAAGGCTGCTGAGGAACTCCTCCCAGAAGCACATTCCCGGGGACCCAGTGCTCAGACAGGCAGCCCTGCCGCTGGGCTGGTGGCCAGAAAGCCCCTCACGTGTATGTTTGTGCTGCATCTTGAAGGTCATGGAGACGCTTGTGAAACACGACTCTGGTTCGGGTGGCTTCAGTTCTTTGATGTCAGCGGTTCTAGAAAAACAGACTCTCTCCGCGACAGCCATTTGGCAGCTGCTGCTGGTGGTTCAGGAGACAAAGACCTGCCCGTCGAGCCCGCTCATGGAGGAGATACGAAGGGAGCCTGGTGCCGATGCTTTCTTCCGGGCAGGTAGCTTACCTGGCCTCGGTGCTGGCTTTGTCCCCACTGGAGATTCTTGTCAGTCTTGTCAGAAAACAGAAAGAGCTCCCTTCTGGTAGTCTTCCACATCCCTACCGTTAGAAGCAAGGACTAGTGATTTTGTTCCAGGATGTAAACCTTTTAAAATAAAATATGCAGTAAGTATTCTAAGCTTATAGTCATAATTATACGCTGAGTGCAGTCTATTTGCCATTTTCCTTGCTCCCAACCCCAGGTAGGAGACAAGTGAAGTGTTTTCTCAGTATGAAGAGTTGAGTTGAGAAAAGGTAAAGAGAATTCTCAGAGCCAGAAATGGTGCTCGTAGTTTTACTAATGAGTTCTCAACCCCCCTTTTCTTTCAGTGACCACCCCAGAAAGTGCTGCCTTAGCAACCCTCCGGAGGCATCACACGTTGATCCTCGAGGCCATCCAGCATAGGCTTGAACACAAAGGCTTCACCTCAGAGGAAGAGCACCTGGCGCAGACCGTGAAGGAGGTGTGGTGGATGGAAAAACATTGTTTCAGAGATTTCAGAGTGATGCCTGGGACTGCCTCACTCCTAAGGGAGGAACCAACTTCTGCGGAGGGCCTGCGGTGTGCCCCCTGTGTGCCGAGCCCTCTACCGTCCATGACAGCTTTGCTCTTTAGTCCTCAAACTCCGGTAGATGTGGGAGGCTCGCCATCCCCATTCTACAGACAAGGGCACTGAGGCTCCAGGGGTTCAGTACTTGTCTGAGGTGCTCCAGCTGGTCAGCGATGGAGCCAGACTATAAACCTAGGTTCATGTGACGCAAACCTCGATTCATTCCATGTGTCTAAACCCCGGTAAACTCAAAGGGAGCCATGATACTGTTCTCTAACGTGTTTTTCGAAGCAACTTCTTTTAGAGAAAAGAAAGTAAAATGGTGTTAATACATGCTCCATTCTGGCTTCTAGAAAGAGCCAAGGTAAACATAGATGGAACAAAGTTTTTGTCCATATGGGGTAGCAAATAGTGCCAACTCATTTTCTGTAAGCCTTCTCACAGTGGCCAGCGTGCCAGAACAACCAGGTGGGGACTGGAGAGAATTTGTGGACGTCCATTCCAGGATCATATGTCTCAAGTGGGCAAGAGTTATAAAATTAACCACAAATTTGCCTGTCATGCCTTTCAATCCACATAGGCTTGGGAGGTGTGCAGAAGGGCTGGTTTCTACCTGTCCTCACAGGTGACAGCCCCACCTTAGTCTGACTCCCAGATGGAAAGAAGATGGCACATGTTTCTGTGGGCTTCAGAGGAAAGATCATCTGTTAGACTCTCTTCCAGCACACCACATACTTCAGAGATGGGCTTCTGCAGTTGATCAGTTTTAGCCTAACTAATTAGTCTCATGCCTGCCTCCAGGGACATCAGGTTTATTTAGATAGACTTGAAAAGAGCAGAAATAAAATATCTTCCAAAATGAAAATTCTGTTTGGCCATCTGTGGATGGTTTCGCTTTCTTTTCTCAGTGTACCGACTCTTTCTGCTGATAGCTCTCACAATTTGAAAGAGGACGGCTTTGAGATAATGTTCTTGGCCTCTTTAAGCCCCTTTCTTTTAAAAGCTGAGTTTCTTTATGAAAGAAAATGATGTTTAAAAGAGTATATCTAAGTATCTAGAAATGTGAAACCACTGATCCTGCAGAATTACTTCCAGACATTGAGACAATTACATATTATGAAAAATCATTTTGATCTTCAAGGCAGAAACACCAGCAACCAAAGCCTGCGGTTCTCCAGGCTTTTACTAGTAAGGTCTAGAAAAGCTCTGCGGGAGACTCCCGGTTGCTGAGAGGGTGTTTCTCATAGAAAATGCGTAATGCTTGCTTGCTCGCACCTTCTTTGTATCTGCATGTTTGTCTTCCCATGTGCCTCCTTCTTTTTATTTGTTAATTTCCCTCTTCTTTGGAAAGTGGGGCCCTCCACTACATTTATCACAAGCCATGTGAACTTGTTACAGATGGAGCAGAGCCTTCCTGAAATTAGCCATTATTTTTTAAAGTTGAAAACCATGTAGAAAATCTGTTGGTATTAACCACAACCCTTTGTCTCATGGTGTTCATTTAGATTCTGAGCATTCGCTCTTCGACAGCCAGCCCCGAAGCTTCCCTGAGAGCAGCGCTGAGCAGAGCCGTGGAAAAGCCCGTCTCAGTCACTGAAATATGTCAGCTCCTATGCAACGTCCACAGATCTTTCCCAGGCCTGCAGCCTGTTGTACAGGAGTTAGCGCACGCTGGTAGGACACGGGCTGGTGGGGGTCCTGTCAGGCCTCGGGTGGTTTCCCTCTTGGAGAGAAGAGGCAGCAGTTCCTCTGAGTTCACCCATAGCTACCTCATTTATTTATTGTATATGCTCTCAGTACTTAGGAAAGTCATAGACATAGATGTAGAATGATACTGTCTGTGTTAATCAAGTAAAGACGACAGTGCTACTGCTCCAGAGTTTTCTGAGCATCTCACGTAGTCTGCATTCTCCTCTAAGAAGAAAAGTTAGCAAGCAAAGTAGGAACTTAGAGCATTTCCAGAGCTGTGAGATTTCTCTCCTATGCAGGTTTCCTTACTCAGGAAAATGGGGAGAAGGAAAGGTGGAAGGTGAGTAATAAATTTCACCTTGAAGCCAACGACGAAGCAGATGAAAAGGCAGCTGAGCCTGTTGAAGAAGACTGCCAGTCTGGGAGACAGAACGACCAAGGAGAGGCTAGTTCCTTGCCAGAGCAACAAGAGAAAGACGCTTCTGCCTCCCCAGACTCTGCCAAGAAGAGCTTCGTCTGTAAGGCCTGTGACAAGAGCTTCCATTTCTACTGCCGCCTGAAGGTGCACATGAAGCGCTGCCGGGTGGCCAAGAGCAAACAGGTGCAGTGTAAGGAGTGTAATGAGACCAAGGAGTCTAAGAAAGAGCTGGAGAAGCATCAGCTGGAGGCCCATGGTACAGGTGGAGGGGCTGACGTCCCCAAGAAGAAGAAGAAGAGGCTTCCAGTGACATGTGACCTCTGTGGAAGAGAATTTGCTCATGCCTCAGGTACATTCAAGAAGGCGAAGTAACCGAGCATGATACTTCTGGATATTGTGGTTTGGGTTCCAGGCCTGGCTTCTAGTTGTATGCAGTAAGGGCTGTGGATGGGCTTAGAAAATAGGGCAGGTGCCTACAGAGGCAGGTGGTGTTTCGAGAAGAGCAAGAGCTTTGGAATCAGCTCTCTGAGCTTTAATTTCCCCATCAATAGGCACTCTGATACCACCTACTTGTTCAGATTGTTGTGAAGATTTAAGATAATATAGCTAAACACCTAGTGCAGTGCCCACAGCAGAGTTAGTACTCAGTAAATTGTGGCTATTATTATTCATAATAATAACCAGCTACTTAACCCCTGACTCTCAGGCTTCTATGCATCACTGTCTCTTGGTGATAAACGAGAGCCAGGGAACCATGGGATGCATAGTCAGAATTGTTTTCCCTTGCCCAAGATGTTGGCTAAACCTAATGAAACATAGAAGTGAGTTTTGTTTCACTCTTTCTGGGTGACTGGGTCCCATTTAAGAGAGAGAGAGAGGATAGGAAAGATACACTTGGGACACTTCATGCCTGGTTAAACCATGAGTGGGATGGAGGTGACGTTTGGAGTGCTGGGTGGTGGGCAGGTGGGCAGCATGGGTATGTGACGAGCAGCATGGCCCTGTGAGGTCAGAGCGAGCACGGGCTGGTGTCCTGTGGTTCCTGCTGTGCTTCCTCCTGAGGCCTGGCCTGGGGCAGTGCTGTTGGGATGTATCCTGATACTGGATAGGATGTAGCTTCATGACACTCATTACTGGTATCTCTCTGGTCCCTGGCACGGCCTCCCTAGGCATGCAGTACCACAAACTGACCGAGCACTTTGACGAGAAGCCTTTCTCCTGTGAAGAGTGTGGAGCAAAATTTGCAGCCAACTCTACCCTGAAGAACCACCTGCGCCTCCACACCGGGGACCGCCCGTTCGTGTGCAAGCACTGCCTCATGACCTTCACCCAGGCTTCCGCCCTGGCCTACCACACCAAGAAGAAGCACTCGGAAGGTGAGGCGTGGAGAGTGTGCTCCTTTCTCCTGCAGTCTGAACTGTGTGAGCTGCTCGGAGTTAGGCCTGATCTTTATATCTTAAGTAGATTAAAAGCCAAACGGAATGTAAAATCTCCAGGCACTCAGAGTAGGAACACATATGTGCGCAGGCATGGAAATGCTTATGGTGAGAGTTTCTGCAGAGAGGCTGACTAGCGTAGTGCTGACTTTATAGCTGTAGGATTTACACAGAGCCAGGAATTCCTTGGGCTTTAAGGTGGTCTCCGAGCACGGGACAGACCTTGGCTGAGCACCTGCTGTGGATCGGCAGTGGCGATGCTGAGCGACAACGCTGGATCCTGTGCTCACAGAGCGGGGGGTCTAGAGTGTGTCTGACAGAGAGACAGTGACAGTGCAGTCATCAGAGGTGGGGTGCGGACGCAGCAGTACCCGGAGACACAGGAGGGAGAAGTAGGGGTTCTGGTCCAGTCGGAGCGGAGAGCCTCCTCCAAGGACTGCATGGTTTGGAGCATTTCTGTGATAGTGACAATGCCGCCTGAATCTTACCCGGTCTGTTGTAGCCTCCTAAGCGCTCTCCTTCTCTCACCTTCCCCCGGACAGTGTTCTCCATACACAGGCCCAGGTGATCCTGTGGAAACTAAACCACATCCTGTCGCTTCCCTGCTTAAAGCCCTGCAAAGGCTTTCCGCCTCACCTTTTCCTGACCACCTGAGTAAAATCTCAGTGAACCAGCCCCAGTTCCCCGCATTATTTCCTCTGTAGTGCTTGTCCTATATTATCTACATTATTAATTTGTTTATAGTTGGTCTCCCCCGTTGGAATGAAAGCTTTATGAGGGTCGAGCTGTTAGCCTTTTTTTTTTTCATTGCTGTATCCATGGAACTCAGATACAGTACTCAGCAATAGAAGGCCCTCAGTAAACATTTACTGTAAAAAATGAATGTCTTCAGCCCTGTCGGAGGCACTGGGGATAGTGTCACTGTGCACACCCTGTTCTCGGGGAGCTGACATCCAGTGGGTAAAGCAGACCATAAACAAATACATGTGTAGTAAAGATTCAGATAGTGGTCATCGCTATGAAGAAAAATAAGCAGAGAATGATAGGGTTGGGGCAGGGTACTATTTGTATCATCAGCAAAGGCCTCTGAAAGCTGAGATTTGAGTAGAGACCTGAATGAAGTGAGAGATGGAACCCGTGGGAGCCCTAGGAGAAAAGCATCCCAAGTGGGAATGAGCCTGGCTGTTGGAGAGACAAAAAAAACTAGGAACTGAAGCAGAGCAAACGAGTGAGTGTTAAGAGATGAGGTCAGAGAGGTCGCCAAAGGCCAGGTCTTGCAGGGTCCTATAAGCCAAGGTAAGGGCTTTGGTTTTATGCAAATTGTGTATTACAAACAGTGGCTTAAAACAGCGCAAATGCATCACTTACTGCTTTGGAGTTTAAAAGTCCAAACTTGGTTTTACAAAGCTAACGTCTTGGCAGAGTGTGTTCCTTCTGGAGGCTCGGGGACCACGTCCTGCCTGTGGTGGCCCACGTTCCTTGGCCTGTGGTGGCCCACGTTCCTTGGCCTGTGGCCGCATCACTCCAGCCTCTGCTTCTGCCATCGTGCCTCCTCCTCTGACTCTTCTTTCTCCCTCTTACAATAACACTTGTAATCACCTCGGGCCTGCTTGTATAATCCAAGGCAATGTCCCTATCTCAAGGTTCTTAACTTTTACATCTACAAAGTCCCATTTACCATGTAAGGTGACAATATTCACACGTTTTCAGAGTTGGGATAGGGACATCTTTGGGACCATTATTCTGTCTACCATAGGAAGCCATGGGGGAGTTTTGAGTCAAGGAATGTAGGATCTGGTTTACATGTTTTAAAGGTAACGCTGGTCAATAAACTGAAATAGGGCAAGAGTATAGTATTAACGGGGAGGCAGGAGGCATTGCCGTCGTCCAGTGTAGAGCTGATCGGATCGAGTTGTCAGCTAGAGTTGTGTTGGGAGCGGGTTTGGGGATATGTTGTTGAAAGTGGAAGTGACAGGACTGATGATGGATTGGATGAGGGATGTGAGGGAAGGAGAGGAATTAAGGATGGCTGTGGAAGTTTTGGCATGAGCAACTGAGTAAATGATGCTGCCATTTACTAAAATGGAGGAAATTGGAGTGATGGGGGGTAGATAGAGAATCAGGAGCTCTGTTTTGGATATCATGAATTGGAGATACATATTAGACCTCCAAGTAGAGAAGGAGAGTGACAGGCAGTTGGATATAGAAGTCTGGAGTTCCGAGGAAAGCTGGAAGCTGGAGATAGAAATGTGGGAGCTATCAGTGTACAAATGGGATCCAAGGTTCTGCGATAAGATCATCTCAGAGGGTAGAGAAGAGGGCCAACGGCTGAGTCTGGGGTTTCTCAATAACTTGAACTCTTGGTGTTAAGAAGCCTTTTTTTCCTAACAGAGTCTTATTCCAAAGCCCAGTATGTAACAATGAAAGGGAGGTGGATTGCTCTAGTTAGAGTAAGCCCTAGGATTTGAGGGGTCTAGACCCTGACCTCCCTGACTTCCCTTCTTCTCTGTGGCCCATAAGGGAGGTTGGAGGTACAGTGGTCTGGCATTTTTAACAAGTGCTAGTTCTCTGGACTTGCTCTTTATCTGTATTTTCTAATAGTCTTTGGCAGTCTGGTCGTTATAGTCTTATCGTGTGCATGAACAAATAGAGAAGCCAAATGATTTATAATAACTATGGCAAGTCATCGGGAGGAGGCTTTGATTCTTCTCTGAATCCATGCCCCTCACCTTTATGTGCTGCTGCAGTTCTGTATTGAATATGTCTCAGGGATCCAGACCGGCGTTTCTGGGCACAAGGATGTATGTTTCCTGTGAGTGGAATGAGCTGTTCCATACTCGTGGTAGCCTGGTTAAAAGATGGGCAATCTAGTGTGATAAGAACCCTGTCCTTATTCCTCAGAGTAGGGAGACCACACTGACACCTTCTCTGTTTAAACAGCTGTGTTTATGAGGCCTCATCTGATAGGATGGCTCAGACTCTCTGATGTACTGTCATCTTCCAGATTATACGTCCCCGGTACATGCCTTAGAATGTGATTTTCTTTTTAGGAATGCCATAAATGTTTAGTGCTGGCTCTAATAAACACATGTGTATTTCCAGGAAAAATGTATGCATGCCAGTACTGTGATGCTGTGTTCGCCCAGTCCATCGAGCTGTCCCGTCACGTGAGGACCCACACCGGAGACAAGCCATACGTCTGCAGGGACTGTGGCAAGGGCTTCCGGCAAGCCAATGGCCTCTCCATCCACCTGCACACCTTCCACAGTATGTACTGAGATTGTGGCTGTCAGGCATTCAGCACAGACCTGGCCCTGAGAGGACGTGACAATCATAACAGAATTGTCACTCTCTCAGAGCTGGGCCCATTCAGTGCCTCTCCTTCCTCTGCTCTCCTGCAAAACCCAGAGTCCCTCATTTCTATTTCCAGAAGAATCCCATTTTAATATGGTGTCGTGTGACGCCTGTTTCCTTGTCTTCCCTTTTGCCCACCTGACCCTGTTTGGCTGACAGAGAAATTCTGTTTGAAGGAAGGAGCCTCTGTAGCAGACAGGCTCACAGAGCACCGGAATGCTCGGTGTAGGCCACTGAGTATCTGTTCTTCCCCCCGCCGTCCTTCCCCACTCTCATCTTACAGTCATACCCCACCTTCCCCAGGAGCAGCCAGACACTGAGTTCACAGGGGCCTTCGTAAGGGCTCCCTGGTCCCGCTCCCTTCAAAGCTTTCTGCTCTTTCAGATGCCACTGTATTCACTCGATTAGTGGGGTCTGCCCCATCTTTCTCCCCTTTTGCTAGAACCGATACCTACAAAAGCACACTCGTATTGAATACGCACGCAGGAAGGAGGAGGAGCTGTGATCCCACATAGCGTGGGAACCGCTGTGGGGCACTGGCGGCCCCATGGCACCGCAGCTCTCGCTGCAGCAGAGGAGTCAGCACAGCCCGGCGTGGGGCTAAGAGCTTGGTGCCTGAAATCACACAGGCCTGGGCTTGAATCCTGACCCTGCCGTTTACTTCCTTGAGACCTTAAACAAATTTCTCTACCTTTCTAAGTCTCTCGGGCCCTTTCTGTAAACTAAAGAAAATAACAACGTTAGCACCTTAAATTGTTGTGAGAATGGAATGAGCTATCACATGTAATGCATGAAGCTCTGTACCTGACGCACAAAACATGCTCAGGAAATGCCAGAAAGTATTATTGGTGACGAGAGTGACCCTCTCAGGTGCTGTTACCATCAAAGCCTGTCTTTCTGCGTGCCGTGCACCTGGCATCCTCTTCTTCCCTTCCCCCAGCCCTGTTCCCCACACAGTTTCCAGCTGTCCACAGACACAGAGCCTCGCACCCCTGAGCTCTGTCAGCACTCTCAGGTCTGTCGTCAGCCGCCAGCAAAGAACTGCCAGAGCGCCTGTGGGCCCAGCCTGTGGCTGGACACTGGGCAAGCAGGAGGAGCACAAAGTGCTGTCCCCCGTCCCCCAAAGAGTTTACAAGACTCTTCCAATGCCCAGTTGCAGTCGACTGCCAGATGAGTGAGAGTGGCTTGGACACAGTGCCCCAGCTCTGATGTCCTCTCAACCTCTTTAAAGGACATTCTGCTTTAGTCTCCTTTTCCCAGTAGCATAGCATGGGAGTCAGGAGCGGGGGGGTACTGGGGGGGCACTGTCAATTTCCACAATGGAGAGGACCCGAAATATTTTGCCATACCTTAGAGGATATCATTGGCAGCAAGCTCAGCATCCAGGTCCCTCTCTGTTCCTCACCTGTGTCACAGGACTACGTCATTGCTCATGGAGAACTGTTTCACAGTGGCTTAAAAGACAATGTAAAACCGAGATTTCAAGACCCATGTCCATAGGGAAGCAAGTTAATGATATCGAGTGCTGCTGCATGCCAGAATTCCAGAGTTAGTCTGAGTCAGCACACACAAGATTGGCTTGTGGGCAGAGGGTTTTATTATTAAAACATTTCATTTTCTGTTGTTTTCAGAAAAAGACTGAAATTTCCTGCCATAGGGGTGGCAGAGGCATTCATCATGCTAGTTCTTTTGAGATCCCACTGAAGAGGTGGCGTGTCCGGTTAAGCATGTAGCTCGGAGCGTGGCCTCGGAATGAAAGCTGGGATCGTTTCCTACTCCAGCCGTTTCCTACTTGTGCCGCTGGGCACTCCCTGAGCCTTGACTTTCCGCGTCTATAAAATAGGACTGATACTAGAACCTTCTCACAGGGTCACTGGAAGGACTAAGTAAGGCACTGAGAGCGTGCCTGTCACACGGCATCATTACACATGTCCTGTGAGAGTGGCTTTGTTATTGAGTCTAGAGTGGGGAGCATGGGGGCATTCCTCCTGTCATTCCTACGACTGACAGCAAAGGAAGTAGTGATGCTCTGGGGAGTATGCTGGAGTCTCTAGAGAGAATTAGAAAACAAAAATGCTGCTGCAAGCAGGGGAAGAGCAAGAGTGACACTCCCCGGAAACAGTAAGATGGGATTTAACTTGTGAGAGGTAAAACGAGGAGTGGAAGTGAACTGTCCGACGCGCAGAGGTAGTTAATCCAGAAGCTCAGAGGACTCCCACCCCCGGGATGAAGGTAGGGGGTGGTCAGGTGATCGCTGTACTGACTTCCAGTCCTTGGAGTCGGTGACCTTGCATGACCTCTACACAGAGTCCTGTGTCTGGAGCTGTGCACCACCACCCACGCCTCACTGACTGCTGCCTGTGTTTCTTCCTCCCACCCCCATGGACGCCCCTCATGGAACCAGACATAGAAGATCCCTATGACTGCAAGAAGTGCAGGATGAGCTTCCCCACCCTGCAGGACCACCGCAAGCACATCCACGAGGTGCACTCCAAGGAGTACCACCCCTGCCCCACGTGCGGGAAGATCTTCAGCGCCCCCTCCATGCTGGAGCGGCACATGGTGACCCACGTCGGGGGGAAGCCCTTCAGCTGCGGGATCTGCAACAAAGCCTACCAGGTGAGCGCAGCTTCCCCTGGGCGCTCTCCCTGGACTGCGTACTCTGCCTTCGCCCCTTCTGTGGCTTGTGGGTCACGTCTTGTCTCCAGACAGGACGAGTTGCTGGGTCTCATGAAGATGCAGCTGGTAACAATTCAAACTCTCCGGCCATCTGGTGGGAGAAGGTAGTGGGACTCTAATTGGAGCAGAGATCTCACCCTCTGAACTGAGTGCTGCTCCCCCCAGGGTGCTCACATTCTTCAGACTCTACTGACCCTGTGTGTCAAGGGTCAGGAGGATGACAGTAGGGTGTGTAACACTGCCTAGAAGGATCTTGTTCAGCACAATTATTATTTTTTAACTCCCAGGCAAGGACTCTGTTTTTACCTTAGAATTTGGTGTGTAGTTAAAGTGAAACTCCGTATAGAAATAAACAGAAACCACGTCTGTGAGACACTCTAAGACCACAGAGAAAAGAACGGCCCTTGCTGGCATCTGTCAGATTCGGGTCAGAGAGAGAAGCACAGCAGCTAATTTCAGTTCAGCAAAGATTGAGAGTTAGGCGTGTGCCAAGCCTGTGCTGTGACATGAGGGTTACAGAGCTGAGTAGGACCTGGGCGTGCGCTCTAGGAAACCATGGGATTGTAGGGACACTGTCCCAGGGCTGCTCTGAACCCAGGAAGAAGGGACACTTGTCTGTGGAGTAGGGACAGTGCGCACCCTGCTCCAGCCAGTTTCTCTGCTGCACCCTGGGTCCCGGGAAGCAGTGTGATACAGCTCAGCGGTGCAGAGCAGATGCTAGGATTTGAATCCTGCTCCTGCTATTTACTAGTCGTGTGACCCTGGGCAAGTCATTTAACCCCTCCATGCCTCAGCCTTCACCTCACTGGAAAGATTCTGACTCCTCCTGCACAGGCTTGCTGTGAGGAGTGAGTTTCTCTGCTGAGCCCTGCCCCATAGTGGCCTCTTAGGAAATACCCAGGTGCCCATTCCCACAAACACTAGCCTCTGTCCTCAGGGTGATAGGTGAGAGCAGGATTCTAGATCCGTAAACTGACCTGTTTCCCTCTCCAGCCTGCTGAACATTCTGAAACCTAACACTTGCCAAATTCCTTGCAGCAATTGTCTGGTTTGTGGTACCACAATCGGACCCACCACCCTGATGTGTTTGCTGCTCAGAACCATCGGTCTTCTAAGTTCTCCTCACTGCAGTGCAGCTCGTGTGACAAAACCTTTGCCAACACTGTCGAACACAAGAAGCACATCAAAACGGAGCATGCAGGTGAGCGTGGGGGCCAGAGACGGGGGGTGAGGGCTGATGAACGGGAGTACACTCCAGTTTCCGGTGCTAGCGTGTGGGTGCTGTGGTAATTACCTTCGTTCTGCCCCAGCACCTGAAGGTGCCTCACTGGTGCCCAGTGACAGTAGCTTGAGTGGCAGTGGTTCTCAACCCAGAGGCCGAGGGTAGTGTAGGCTCCCACTAGCCCCTGAGTGGCGCTCAGTCACGGCACAGTGGAAGGGACGGCGTTGGTGCAGGCAGGCCTGGGTGGAAATCCCGTCCGCAGCACCAATCAGCTGCATGACCTTGGCAGATGACTTCTCTTTTCTATGCCGTTTCCTTCTCTTCAGAATGGCTGTTATTCATACCTGCCTGGCAGGTAAATTTGGGCATAATCTCAACAGCCAGCAGTTATGAAGCATTTCCTGTGTGCAAGGCACTTTGCTAAGTACTCCATGTGTTTTGTCATTTAATCCTCACAACACCCTGTTTGCATCCAGGCCGTCTGGATCCAGACCTGGAGTCTTTACCACGAGGGTGAACTTAGATACCCGAGGTGGAAGGTTCCTGGCACATGGCAGATGCTTGCTAAGGGTTAGCCCTCACCTCCTCCCCCTGCCCTGATACTGTCCAGCCTTAGAGAGCCATCCTTGCTCTTCCCTCTTGTGCTTCACAGATATGAAGTTCCACGAGTGTGACCAGTGTAAGGAGCTCTTCCCCACACCAGCTCTGCTTCAAGTTCACATCAAGTGCCAGCATTCAGGTCAGTGCCCCTGGGGATGCGGTTGAGCTGCACTGCCCAGCGGTGACTCTCCTCTCCACTGTTCACAGCTGTGCAGTCCAGGCTAAGTAACTTCGTGTGCCTCTGTTTCTTTATCTATAAAACAGGGTGTAATTCCTATTTCGTCATGTAACTGTGAGAATTGACTATGTGAGTAGACAGAAAACACAGAGAGGCCTGGCACCAGTGAGCATCCTGTAGGCATTGCCTGTGATTATCATTGTTCCTGCTATGTCTCATCAAATCTAAAATGCCAATTATAAGATGCACCCTTTTTAACGAACCATTAAGAAAGAAAACAACTGCCAATTAAACTCTGCTTCCTTGTCACTTAGAACTTACAGGTTATTCTAAGTGCTGTTTTGGACTTAATTTGACATAGGTTTTTATGCACTCTTGTGTGCATACATAAAAGGGAAAGCAAATACATTAAGGTAAGAATCCAGTTTCTTGGAGTAGCTTTCAATTCAGATTGTTGACGTGCGTGTTCTCCCACATGGTTCTGAACTCGGCCATCGAGAGCACAAGGGGAGCACGTAGCAGCCTCTGGCTGGTCTGTTGAGCACCATGGGAAGCTGATGTACTTCTGATTCCTGCTTTTGGGATGTCCAAACATTCTGAACGTCCACCCCTCGGCTCCTCTGTCCTAAACCTGTGGGTCCAGTTAGTTAAAGACGTGCACCACTCCAGTCCTAGGGATTTTCTTCCAAGCCCTGGACACACATTCTGCAGGTCTTGGTGCTGCAGGCCTTCATCAGGTTTCGAAGTTCTACATGACAGTCGTTGACAGTGATGCCCAACTGCCACCTCGCCCATAGCAGTTGTTAAATGCCATCGCGTCCATTTCAGAGATGTTAAAACGTGCTTCCTAGAATTGATGGAATGCAGTGTCGTCTGCACTGTTCTCTGTGGTGGGGTGAATAATGGGCTTCAGCAGAGCTCTGGGTCTCCAGAACCCGGGTCCACCTTTGGGCTGAGTTCCTCGCTGCTCCTTCCCCTCCCCTCTCCCTGCTTGCTTCTCTCAGCTATCACCCACACCTCATGCCCTCTGTCCCCTCCAGGGTCGCAGCCGTTCAGGTGCTTGTACTGCGCGGCCACTTTCCGCTTCCCCGGAGCGCTGCAGCACCACGTCACCACGGAGCACTTCAAGCAGTCGGAGAGCACCTTCCCCTGCGAGCTCTGCGGGGAGCTCTTCACCTCCCAGGCCCAGCTGGAGGGTCACTTGGAATCCGAACACCCAAAGGTGACGGGCACTGAAACCCAAGCAGCAGCATCGCAGATGGTGCAGGTGAATCTGGGGCCGTCAGAGAGGAGGGTGCTAACGGGGTTCCTAAGCCTTCTCTGGAGGTCTCCAGAGGTCACCACACCCAGCCTTTCTCTCTGGGGCTCTCAGGGTCCTGTGCACAATACATTCCTCTCCAAGAGAACTTGTAAGAGTCTCTCTGGGCCTCTTACCACACAGAACAGAAAACTCGAGTGTCTAGAGGCCACATGGGAGATGGCCCCAAGTAGTGGGAGCCTCGAGCAAGATTTCTAAAATCGCAATGGCCTTGGCTTATCTCCCTGTTCGCACGCTTCCTGCCTCCTGTGACACTGAGATGTGAGAGTTTCGGGAAACCTTGGGGAAGGGGGGATGAGCTCTGTTGGAAACACCTGCAGGTGAAACATTCTGACAGCTCCTCCGGGCTGGTGCAGGACACGTGTGGACATGTTGGGCCTCTCCCCTTGACCGGGTGGAGAGCCGCCTCCCTTGAAGTGTGTCGGCTAAGCTTGCTCCAGCCCCTCTGTCATCGTTCTTCCGTCTCCTCCAGAGAGGGTGGGCAGGAAAGGGAAAGGAACTCCCTTCTGGATATTGGCAGTAATTTGTGGGTGGCCTAGAGAGGAACTGCAGGCCGAGCGCCTGGCCCGTCCAGCCTCCTGGAGCAGTCATTCATGAGCTGCGTTCTCCGGCCTGCGGGAGCAGAAGGCAAGTCAGGCGGGCAGGCCTCTGGTGATTCCTGCCGCTGTCATCCAGAGCAGCTCTGCTGTTAGCATTTTCATCTGTTGGGGTTCTTGGTAAGATGTCCTTTGGGGGGAAAAAGATTCCATCGCTAAAAGAAAAAGAAAGAAAACACAGTTTGAAAACTACTCCCCTAGATGAGTTTTTGTTATTGTTAATCCTCACTGGAGGATATTTTTCCATTGACTTTTTTTTTTGAGACAGTAGAAGGGAGGGGGAGGGAGCACGCGTGAGAGAGAGAGAGAGAGAGAGAGAGAGAAACATCCATGTGAGAGAGACACATTGATTGGTTGCCTCCCGCATGCACTCCGACCAGAGCCGGGAATCAAATCTGCAACCCAGGTACGTGACCTTGACTGGGACTCGAACCTGAGACCCTTTGGTATGGGGCCGACGATGCTCTAACCACTGGGCAGCATAGGCAGGGCTAGATGATTTTGGACATCACAACACACAGAGATGTGGCTAAGCTTGGCTGCCCCACTTTCGCTCACCCTTGTCTAGTGTCCTGCTCCCCACTCACAGCTATTTCTCAAGAGCCACAGTACCTGTGCCCTCTTTGGGACTCCAGTTTGAGAATGTCAGGGCATCAAGCTGTCCTGAGCTCCACAGTTCAGAAGCATGACCTGGAAGATTCTGGCAGGAACGGGCTGTGCTTAAGCATAGACTAGTTCTCCCTGAGATGGGAGGGTCATCTTCAACAGATGCAGATTTGGAAGGGGTATGTGTGGCCTGTGGAGGAGAGGAGGAGATGCCTACCTTGCCAGCCTGGTGAGCCAAACGAGTTGACGGCAGTCACGTTTCGTCCACCTGCTCTCCTTCCTGTAGCGTGTAGCCGCCAAGGAAGGCTCCTGCCTGCTCGAGGTCCAGAAACACTGCCTTCAGTACCATTCCTTTCACACGGCACTTACCTCCACAGTGTAATCCCCGAGACGGAAAGCGAGGGTGGGAGACTGAGCCAGTGTTCACTGCTGTGTAATCACAGAGTCCGGGCACCCTGCGATGGTGTACTGAGCCAAATTATAGTAATTGAGCACATGGTTATTTAAATTGTTTGCCTGCCTTCTCTTTTGCATCACTGGTGTGTAATATTTGCCTCTTCCAATCATTAGGCACATGTAATTGCTCTCCTCAGGTGAAAACATAAATATCATCATTACAGCAGGAGACGAAAACCACGTAAATTCTGGGGAGCTGACTGTGGACACTGCCCAGAGCAGCCTCATGGTCTTTCCCTTCCAGGTGATCCAAACTCCAGAGCCGGCGGCCTCAACAGAGCAGGTGATCACTTTGGAGGAGACCCAGCTTGCTGGTTCACAGGTATTTGTGACGTTGCCAGACTCTCAGACATCTCAGGCCAGCTCTGAGCTCGTGGCGGTGACTGTGGAGGATCTGCTGGATGGCACCGTGACCCTGATCTGCGGTGAGGCCAAGTAAGTGGCTGCTGACCTGGTCAAGGGGTCCTGCATTCGCAGCAGAGAGAAAGCTCCTTGGCTTGCCCTTTGCCTTCCGTCCCTGGCTGTCCTGAGTGGTGAGCCTCTTCGCCTAGCACCAACCAGAATGGTCTCTCTTGGAAAACAGACGGAAGAAGTGTCACTGTTCTCACAGAACCAACAATGTCTGGGTCATCAGCGCCGGCCCACTGCCCTTCAGAGCAGGCAGGCCTACTTCCCCACAGGCCCGCGGTGGCCTCTGTGACACTGTCCACCCCTAACCGGGGTATAGCTTCTGAAACAGAATCTGAAGGAGCCGTGGGGTAGGAGCTGGTGACCGAGGTAACCAAAGAGGGGCAATGGCTGGCAGTCCTCTGTGCAGAATGGCAGGCGCGGGACCGGAGCCCACACAGTGGGGCTGCAGATGCTGTCAGTGCCTTCTGGCCATTGAAGAATGAGGGAAAAGCACCCACAGACCACCCAGGGACCCCCAGTCTTGAGCACACTTGGCCCCTTTCATTTCTTCACCCTCCGGCTGCTTGGCGGTCATGTTAACACAGGAAGGCCTCGTTTACACGGGCGTCCCACCCGGGCAGTACATCAGGCGTTCCAGAAACGACGCCTTTGAAGTGTTTCTGCTGGACATGTTCAGTGTGAGGGCATCCAGCTGCAAAGACGCTCCTGCCCCTCCAGGATCTTTGTGGTGTTCTGTACCTGAAGGCTGGACTCTGCAGCCTTTCCCCAGTGTCCTCATCCCGTTCCCTAGTCATTGCCTACAACTCCTGCCCGACCTGGAGGCCTTGCCCCCTCCCTCCGGAGCATGTAATACAGCTAAGCAAGCAGTGCCAGGGGGCATAGTGCCCGTGCCGCCCCGGCTCTGCCTCCTGCCACTGTCTTCCACGCTGGGTGCGTGGACTGCTGTCTGAGCTCTTCCAGGCTGCCGCTGCTACTGCAGGTCAGTGGTCCTTTGGAGTCGGAATTTTACCAGGCTTTTTTATCTTCAGTTCCTAACATGTAATCTGATAATTAATGGTTTGTGGAATCCATTATGAAGTGCAATTAGGTGGATGTAGGTTCCCCCATTTGGAGGGAATGGCTAGCATTTGTCTTCCTTTCCTCCATGCCAGAAGGTTCTGCTAGTGCAGTATTTACAAACAGGCGTGGGGGCGTGCCCCCCTGCAGAGGGCAGTGCCCAGTTCCATAGTGAGCAGAAGACTGGCCCACCCCTTTCCAAGCACATTTCACATCACCAGGGGCAAGCCAGGATAAAGGGTCGATTTTGGTCACAGTCGGGACTTTTATTGCCACCCTACACTGCTGGAAATGCAGAGGCGGGTCCTTGACACTGACCCGTGTGTTCCGTGGCTGGCCGGCGGCATGGAGCTGCAGCGTGGGCAGCTCACCCCTCTGCCTGCGGCTCCTGCCTCCAGTGCATCCTCATTTGATATGCAAATCACTTGAGCTCCTCTGCCCAGGGATCTTCCTTCTGAACTAAATGAAGATTTGAAAGGCAAGTTGTTCTCAAAGCCAAAAACTGACCAGAAGATGGTGCTCAAACCTTTAAGACTTGGACTCCGCGTGCAGCCCTCAGTGTCTGCCAAGCCCGTCTCTGTCTCCTTAAGGTTTTCAGTCCTGTGAGCTGTCCGACCAGGAGAGCTCTCCACCCGCAAGTGGCGAAATGGCACTGACTCTCCCCCTGACAGCAGACAACACCCCCTGGAGGGGAGGGGAGTGGCTGTGCCCACTGGGCCCAGCGGAGAAGGTGTAGCTCCTCAGAGCCACAGAGCGGGTGAGGACTGCAGTGTCATCAAACCATCTTCCAGCCAAAACACAAATTAAATAGAAAATGAATTGCTGAGGGCCAGTAGGAGACAGTGATTTTTCTTTTTTAAAAGTCTTCCGAATAAAGAAAGCTGTATGTTTAGACTCAAGTTTCAGATCCTTTCAAGTACTGAGAAACCCTCTCAGTTTCTGATGGGCCCAGGTTGTAACAGGACAGATGTTTTCTCCAGAATCACCAGACCAGCAGGTCGCCGAGCTGGGAGCAGACGGAAGGCGGACCTGCTGCTGTGGGCTCGCCCAGGCACGCTCCTCGCGGGCTCGAGCCCGTGCTCATTCGGTCGGGCGTGAGGAAGGGCCGCCCTGAATTCAGTCTGCTCTGAGAAGACTTTTGCAAGACATGGATGGCATTAGCGGTGATTTTACAGTGTCACTCCCTAGAGATGCCCAAGTGTGAACTTCATTGTAGAAAAACTTTTTCTAGTTCTATTTGGCCACTTTCTCCCACTTCTGCCGAAGAGACCTGAGCTACTGCCACAGAGGACATTGTTATCGTGGTCTCAGGCCACCTCACCAACTTTCTTTATGGCAGTGGTGTTCTCGCCACCTCGTGGCCATGGGTGCTGCCCAGTGGCCTCCGGGCCGAACCCGGGCATTCACGGTGGTCTGGAGGGGTCTGTGGGCTCCCCGAGCTCATGAAACAGCTGGTGAGGAGGGACGGGCAGGCAGATTCTGAGCTGGAGTCCAATTCGCTGGGAATGATGGGAATCACTTACGGAACAGGACTTACCCTCCCAGGTAAGGGAGAAGACATAGATGATCTAAGAGCGAGGCGTGCCGTAGGGAGATGTCCAGGCATGTGAGCAGAGCCTGGGCAGTGGGGCAGCTTGGGCAGGGACATTTTATAAAGCCCATCTCTTCTGTCTCAGAAGCTTTGTGTTTGGGAAACTTTGAGGTCAGGCCTGCCATGGTCTACAGTGTGAATCCTGGGCTCCCTGGTGATTCCAGTCTTCTCTGAGGAAGTGTTCTGACTGCCTTCCTGCTGACTATGGAACACACAGCCTCATCCCCCAGGGGAGAGTTCTGAGGGGCTGCGGGGTGAAATGAGGTCAAGCCTGACAGGGTGAATGGTGAGACAAGGTCCCTGTTCTCTGCACCTTGTCTCAGAAGGACTAATCCCAGAACTGAGGAGATGGGATGGGCCCTAAGAGTTTCTCTCACCCCGGGAAATGTGGTCACCACAGGCTGATGGCATACTAATGAGGTAGGAAGGATGTGCCTTTAAATCTCATGTGCCTGAGATCAATGAATTGACTAAGGATGGAAGAATCTGCTCACCTGACATTGAGTGGTTCTTGCAAGCAATATGTCTATTAAACTGGGCCTTGGAAGTTGGACAGTGGTGAAGAAAATGCTGGTGTGTTCTAATCAGTCCTCCCGAAGGAAGACTTCAGCAGCCTGGCCCTGCTCTGCGTGGCCCAGTGTATCCCGGGGACACTGGGAGGTCGGGGAATGGGAGTGAAGGAAGATTTGGGGTTGAAGGGAGTGTGGAGGCAAGTTGGCAATTGTTTTGTTGCCATGGAAAACGTCGAGGCTGGTAGGACTTGGGCCAGAAGCACAGTCAGAAATCAGAAGCTTGCTACACCTACGACTCGGCCTATAACGAAGAGAAGCTGTCTGTGCTTTGGGGATTACATCGTTGAGGGAAAAGTACCCCTGCGCTAATTTAATTCAGATCGCTCCCGAGTCGCAGAATGTTGATTTCCCTCACCAGGGCCACCCCACCAGCTACCCCGTGGTCAGGATAACTAGCCAGCACGTGATGCTGTGTAAACTGGATTACAAACCGTTCTTTGTGCTCACCCTGCACTATTTTATATAAATAAAATATGTACTTTGAAAAACATGATGCTGCGTGAGTTTCAAATGGACTGTGATGATACAGATGTTTTCTCTGGCTCTGGGCAGCTGTCAAACAGGCTCCATAGGCCTGGTCTCCTAGGGCCTCTGTGTACCTTGAGGCCATGTTCTGGGGGGCGGGGGCGGTGCCCTCCTGTCCTGTGGAGCCTGGTTTCCTAACCCTCTGTCCCAGGGAGCCGGTGTGGCGCAGGGTCAGACCTGGGCACATCCCAGCTGTGCCACTTGCTGACTGTGACCTTGGGTGAGATACCCTTTCTGAACTCCCTCCTCTGACCCCCCATCTATAAATGGGGGAAATTATTATATTTACTCCACAGAATTATAGTATGGATTAAAAGCCTGGACTTGATGAATTTAATGTTGAAAATTTTAGTTGTTATTAATCAAGTCCTTCACATACAGGTCAGCCATTCCCTGCGATTTCCAGCGCTGAGGAGAATGTTCATTCCTTCACGTTTGTGTTTCTCTTCCCATCTTCGAATCCTTAGGGATTCTTATAGCACTCACCACTTCTCATTTATCTCTAGACTCTCCACTGCCCCCAAAGCATAGAGTGCGGAGCAGGTAACTGTGAAATAAGCAGAAACCTTTGTGGTGAAAGCTGGGACTGTCACGTTGCTGGCAGCCAACAAGGAAGCGTGAGGCAGACACGGAGAGGCGTCCGTGATTCCTGCAGTGAGATCAACGTGTAAGGCCAGGGGAGGGGTTGCACCCTGCAGCGTCTCTGCTTAGGTCAGCGCTGAGGCCGAGGAAGCGGGTACGGGGGCTCTGCTAACTTCTCCTGGGACCGCCCTGGAGTAGCCCGCTCAGCAGACTTGTCCAGGCCCGCAGGGCCTTGTGAAGGAATGCCCCTCCACCTAAGCAGTGTCTCTGGAGAGGGAGGCTGGAGCTGTCGTTTTTAGAGCAGTAATCCTGAGAGGTCCCAGGCCGCGGGGGGTCGTTGCAGCATGCAGCTGGGCTCCAGCCATGAAGGTGACCGTGTGCAGAGGTGAAGCGCAGCAGTGACTGAGCAGAGGCAGGAAGTGGGTGGAGGGATTCCCTGGTGACCCAGTCTCTCAGGCCTGGGCTCGGAGCATCCCAGCCCACTTCTGATAGTGACCTGGGGCAAGTCGTTCGTAACAGTGATGGTGAGGCGGAGAGTTAACGTCTGTAAGATGCCTAATAGAGTATAGATGCACTGTAACGGTCTGTCCATGTGTCATACTGTACCAGAGCCACGGGGAAGGAGGAAGTCTAGCCTGTCCTAAGGCAGAGGGCCTGGAATGAACCCAGGGGCATCCGAGACCAAAGCAAGGTTTACCTCCAGGCGGCCCCATAGCAGACCAGAGCCTGTGTCCCAGGCCAGAACCAGTGGGGATCAGAGGGGCCTGGAGCAGGACTCAGCCCCGAGGCACCGCAGGTGAGGGTCATGTCTGAGTAAGGCACAGACTGGGTGTCAGGTGGGGACACACCCAGCAAGAGCAAAGGAAGTGGGAGCACTGAGTGTGGATGATCTCTGGCCTTCCCTCCTCCCTCCTGAGCTTTCGCATTCATTGTCTGAATTGCCCTCTGTGAGCTTGTACTCAGGGATGTGTTTGGTGTGAAAAAATAACGTGCCTAGGCCAAGAGCCATCAGCCTTCACTGGACATAACCCAGGACACAAGGTTTCACTGAGGAGAGAGGGTCTAGGACAGGCGTAGAGAGCAGTCTCGTTTTCTTCTTGTGCATCTGCCGTCTTCTGCCCTGTCCCCAGTGCTGCCGGTCACAGGTCCCGTGTCCATGAAGATGCTCCCACCTCCCCCACACACTTGGCCCCAGACAGTGCGCTTAGGAGAAGCTGCTGCTCCGCTGGGACCGAGCAGTGCTTCCCTCACCTGCCCTCACGGCCCTCAGGGAGAACCCACCTTCTCCGTCTCACCCTGCCAGCAGGACTGTTCCCGAGTTACCTGTAGGTTGGTCTCGCCAAACATCCTCCTTTCTTTGTCCTCCAAGGAGAGATTAGCAGACGGCTAAGAGCAGCTAGCCGGGCCGGAGCTCCCTGGCTGCTCTGATCAAACACTGCTCCTGCCAGCTCTTCCTGCCCTAGGTCCCCAGCGCAGGCCAGGAACAGCTGATCAAACACCAGGACAAGGTCAGTCCAGGGACCCACAGTCCCCTCCAGGGGAGATTTTATGGACCTGCCATCAGGAGGGTCTGATAAGAATGGGCAGGGGGTGAGCAAGAGAGCCCGTGGGGCTGGCACAGGGCCAAACAGCTTTTCATTCCGTTGAAGGTTGAAACCTCTGTGCTCCTCGGAGGGTCCAGCCCAACGCCGGCATTTCCAGAGAGGCCAGAGCTAGTGCTGCCTGTGAGCCCAGGGAACCGAAGCAAAAGGAGGGAGGGGCAGCTGTACGTGCGTGCCAGGGGTGAGAGATGGCGGTTGGAGCCAGGGTGGGTTTGGGAGCGCAGGGTGATTAGATCATCACAGGCTGACTTCAGATCCTCCCTCGCCAAACTGTGACCCCTGCAAGGGCAAGAACTGTGTGTTTCTCTTTTCGTTAACATACCCGTGCGCAGATAGCCTGGCCCATCGGGTGTCTTAGACCTGGAGTTCTGGAGGCGGTGAGGATCCGTAGGTGCTTGGCCCCATGCAGATGCGGTGGACGCTGGGGCCACATCAGGCTACAGCGGTGTGTGGGGACTGCTGGCCTCGCTGGTCAGGCAAGGGGCATATATGAGAACAAGTCCCCAAACACCCATTCCTGCTGGCCGGTGTGGCTCAGGGGTTGGAGCATCAGCCTGTGCACTGAAGGATCACAGGTTTGATTCCTGGTCAAGGGCAGAGGCAACCAATCGATGTGTCTCTCTCACATCATTCTCTCTCTCTCTCTAAAAATCATTGGAAAAAATGTCCTCGGGTGAGGATTAACAACAAAAAAACACCCGTTCCAGTCCAGACTCAAGACCTAAAGTACCTATAAATACTATGTTTATCTCTTTTTTTATTTTTTGTCTTTTTCATGAAGGTGGGGGGTTAATATTGTATAGAACTGTCCTCATAATTAATAGTTACTGTCAAGCTCCTACCACATGCTGCACACGGGACAAAGGCGTTACGCAGTCCTCACCGCGCCAGCTCCGCATGTCTTGCTGCCGCTCCTGCTGCAGACGAGGAAGCCAGCACGGAGAAGTCGCAGGAATTACGTAACCAGTGAGCAGCACACCTGCGGTCTGAGCCCAGGCCGTGTGGCTCCAGAGCTGGCCCTTACACGCTGCGCTGTATTCGAGCGTTTCTTGCTTAATACGTAGCCGTCCTTCCCAGTCCTTAAGCAGCCTGGTCCGTCAGACCTGGACTGTTGTCACAGGATGGACCAGATCTCCCGACCTGCTCTCTCCTTTTTCTGCCCATCCGGCCTGATAAGCAGCCCGGCCTAAAACTGCTTTTCTCAGTTGGCAGTGTGGCGTCCAGCACCAGCAAGCAGGCCATGGCCTTGCTGTGGGTAAGGTGGTTCGCGGCTTGGGGCCCGCCCCTCTCTCCAGTTCTTCGTCAGCACTGGGGGGCTCCACTGGGGCCCTTCCTCGAGTGCAGAAGGACAGCGCGGGGCAGCGGAGCCCCACAGCGCCCGGCACAAGTGTACAAGGTGGTTGCCTGTCCCGGGCAGGTCCGGGAAGCATCTCGGCTAATCTGACTTCCCCATCTCTCCTCTGTTCCTGGGCTCCTAAAGGAAGGGTGTTCTCTGGAACAGCAACCATTTTATTGGAAACATCGGATCAGGAGACAATAGAAATTAGTACAGTATTTCGGAGCCGGCTTCAGTGTTTCTCAGATCTGAGTTCAGTCCCCTGCTCTGTCTTGTTAGCTGTGTGACTCCAGGTATGTTAACTTTTCTTGACCCATTATTTTTTTGTGTCTGTAAAATGGAGGTAATAAAAGCCCTTATGGAGTAAAAACGGACACACGAAAGACTGTGGTGTAGGTGATGGCGTGTAGCCATGCTATCGGGGACCCCACTCCGGGGTGGCTCCCGCCAGTGCAGAGACCCCTCCAGGTGCCTCTGAAGCTCCAGTAAGATGGGCTTCTGGGTGGGGGGAGGAAGGAGAAAAGGCACACACTGGACAGTCCCTGGAGGGCGGGCCTGGTCTTCACCATCTCTCTGTCCCCCATGTCCCAGTGTTGGCATACGGCTGGTCCGCAGGACACCTGTTGTGTGACTAGGTGAGCAGCAAAACCAGCAGTATAGCCGGGCCTGGGGCCGCCTGGGCCTGCTCCCCGTGCTGCTCCCTGCTGCGCCACAGAGCCCTCGAGAAGGTCCTGTGGCCCGAGGGGGGTCACAAATGCAAGCAGACTTCCTAGATGTGACCGCTCCCCAAGGTGTGGCCACGTGGCCCCCGCGGAGTGTCTGGTTCCAGCATCAGCAGGACAGGTTTTATCCGCTGGTGCTCTGGTTTCTGTCCTACCTGGTGTACTGGAGCAGAGAGGCCTCGCCAGGTGGGCAGGGCTCGGGCCAGGGGCACAGAAAGGAGAGGAGTGGCAGACGCTGGGCCCAGCCTGGCCCCTTTTTGGCCCGGGGGACGGTGTGCCCAGGGCCTACTCTTGAGTGGCACTCTGCTGTTTCAGATCACTTCATCTCGTTACTGATCCTCACAGTAACGTGACATTCACGGGTGTCTTCGCGGTTACCCCGCAGAGCGAAGGGCTTCAGGCAGGCTCTGGACTTCCAGGTCCTCGGCCGTGAGAGGGAACTGCACCCAGCTCGGTCCACGGATGCAGGCCATCCCCACCTGGCTGCGCTGTGCCGGTGTCCGAGGACCCCACGTGTCCGGGCACTTTCCGCCGTTCCCTGGCTGCACTCTCGGCGTGTCTGAGGCTGGAGGAGCATGCATCGTTTTGCAGATGAAGAAGTCCAGGTTCCAGGAGGCAACACCACTCAGTCTGGAAGGATCAGCAGTCAGAGCAGCCGGCCGGCGTCACGTCCACTGCAAGGACAAGCACAGCGTGGGCCAGGGGGGCCTGAGGGCCGTCAGAGCTAGAGTCGCGCGGTCTAATGTCAACCGTGTGACTGCCCAGCGCCCTGGCCTGGGCAGGCACTGAGCCCTCCGAGCCCTGTTTTCCTTACTTGTGAAGTGGGGAGGATAATGGTTCTTGCCTGCCTCTGGGTTATAGAATAATACCTGCGAAGGGCCTTGCGAGGCGCCAGGCAGAGAAGGGACTCAGGAAGTGGTTACTATTAGCTTCCCTGGGCCTGACCCCAGAAAGGCCAGCTGTCGCAGGAGGAGACTGTGCTTCGAGTCTGGACTCTGGTGCCACCGGGCGGTAGGAGGAGACAGTCCATGCAGGAGCCCACCCTGACCTGTTGAGGCTGTCGCCTCAGAACTAACAGGGACAGTCAAGCCCTGAGGCCGGTGCTTCTGTGACCTGTCTTCCAAGTTAGGCCTGGCTGGCTGGGTGAGCAAGACCAGAACCCCAGGTTTGTGGGGGCTTCCTCAACCCACCCCTCAGGGGAGAGGGTCCCCTGGGTACCACGGGCTGCCCGCTATGTTCTGGTCAGCTTTCCACAAGCCTTCACCCAGGCTGCCGGGGGGAGGGGGAGGTGACAGGCTGAAAGGTTCCCAGCGTGAGATCCTGTGTACCCCAGCCAAGCACACGTCCTCAGGGGCCAGACTTACCTGCCTCCAGGCCTTGGTCCAGGCCACCTCCCCCCATCCTCCACACGTGCCCTCTTGCCAGCCCTCCCCACCCGGCTTCCCCCCTCCTCCACCACCCAGCCCAAATGTCTCTCCCTCCAGAAAGTTGCCATGATCTCACACTCCTGTGGGTGCCATTTACAAGCAGAGCATGTGCTGAGGAGGTGGGCTCGGGGCAGTGGAGACCCTGGGGGCCCCAAGCTGGAAAAGGAAGGCCCAAGAGTCTCCTGAGCTGTCTTCACAGACCTTCCAGCTGTCAGAGGGATCGCCTAGGACATGGGCCCAACCACATCAAGCCCTGGCTGCAACCCCACGGCGCCGAGGTGAAGTCCTGGCAGACAGGGCCCTCCAAGGCCTGACCTCTGCCATCTCCTCAGCCTCATCACTCACGATCCCAGTTACAAACTGCCCACAGTCTTCCCGGCCCCACCTCTGGGCCAAGCAGCAAGAACACTGTCAGCTCCCCGAGCCTCTGATGGCTGTCCCTGAACCCGTCCTCTGCTGTCCTGGACACCTGCTGATGCTTGGAGACATTTTGAGCTTCGACTTGGAGGTCACCTTTTCCAGGAAGTACTCCTTTGTGCTTCAGCTAAACTCCCCACCTGGAATCTAGGTGACGCTGTGGCTGTGTGTCTGCCTCACCAGCACAGGGCCCGGTCAGTCGGCACCTGGGGGGGGACTGGCCACCTGCCTGCCCGCACAGAGAGGCCAGAGCAGCCTCGTGTTGTTATCCCCTTTGTACACGTGAGGAAGTGGGGTCGTGGAGAAGTAAAGGACCTTGCCGAGGTCCCACAGCTGTGAGGAGATGGGACTGGGACAGACACCTGACGTCCAGTGTCAGAGCCTCAGCTGTGCCGCAAAGGCAGCCAGTGGGGAGCCTGGGAGGTGGAGGGTTGTGAGATCAGTGGCCTCCGTAAACCTTCCCAGCACCAGGATTCTCGGATTCTCCCAACAATGATGGTTCAGATGTCACCCACTCAGAGAGCCTTCCCTGGCCACAAAGCCTAAAACAGCCCCAGGCCACTCTCCAGCCTTCCACTCTCCTTGCATCTTTTCATAGCACTCATCATGATCTAAATAAATTACTCGTTGGTCCGTCTCCTCACCTGCACCATCCGCACTGCAGGGCGCAGACCTGGCCTGTCGGCCAGCGTTGAATTCCCAGGGCCTGGCAGCAATGTCTGCGGAACACCTGAACACTTCCCCTGTGCCCTTCACATCTGTCACCCACTGGTCCTCCCAGCCACCCTCTGAGTGGGAGTCAGGCATGTTTCCAGATGAGGAAGTGCGGCCCAGAGAGGCTCCCTGGCTCAGGGTCATTGATAAGTGGCAGGGCCGGTGACCAGGTTGGTCTGGTTCTGCTGCCTGGCCTGGTCACCCAGCCAGCCTCAGCTGCAGACGCAGGCTCTGTCCTTCCCACAGCCCGCCGCCCCCTGGGGCCTCGGCGAGGAGCAGGTCATCCTTTGCAGAATTCCATTCTGCCCTTCATTAAGCACGCAAGGCCTGCAGCCTTCATTATTGTCCACAGTTCAGCTTCGCTTCTTTTTCTTTTTAAATGAGCACACTCCTTCGGTGGCCGCGGCGTCATTAGTTCTCGGGCCCCTCGCTGTCGAGGGGTTTAGGCTGGGGTCAGGAGCTCTCTCTAGCTCCTTGGCCACCTCACAGCTGGTAGAACTCTCAGAAACTAAGCCTTCTCATCCGGCCAAGAAACTCGTGGCCCGGGCAGTGCCAGCGGACGCCAATGTCGGTCTTCCCAATCTGTCCCTGAGACCTAAGTTCAAATTTCCCGGACACTGCTTTCTGACTGTGTGGCCTGGAACAAGTCCCCTCTGGGCCTCAGTCTCTCCACCTGTACAAGGGAGGTTCAGAGTCCCAGATACATGACGGCTCAGATGTTCTAGAACAGCGAGGCCTAATGAGAAATGTGATAGGAGCCCTGGCTGGTGTGGCTCAGTTGGTCGGGTGTCGTGTGTGCACCACCAGGCGGTGGGTTCAGTTCCCGGTCAAGGCACATGCCTGGGCTGCAGGTTCGATCCGCAGCCGATCAGTGTTTTGCCCTCCCATCAGTGTTTCTCTCTCCCTCTCTCCCTCTCCTTTCCTCTCTCTCTCTTAAAAAAAAAAAAATAATAAACTATTTTTAAACATAATAATAAAAAGAAATATAGTCCGGCCGGTGTGGCTCAATGGTTGAGCGTCGACCCATGCACCAAGAGGTCGCCGGTTCGATTCCCAGTCAGGACACATGCCCAGGTTGTGGGCCCAGCCCCCAGTGGGGGGCATGCAGGAGGCGGCCAATCAAAGTTCTCTCTCATCCATGTTTCTGTCTCTCTCTCCCTCTCCCTTCCTCTCTAAAATCAATAAAAGGGAAAAAAAATTTTTTTTAAAGAAATATCTTAATAATATGAGCCACATGGGTCATTTAAAATTTTCTAATACCCACATTACAAGGAAAAGGAAACAGGTGAAATTAATATAATATGTTGTACTTAATCCAGTACATCCTAATTCTTTTCATTTTCACTCGGAATCAGTTTAAAAACAATGAAATATTTCACATTTTAAAATACTGAGTCATCTCAATTCAGACGTTTCGGTGCTCCATAGCCACGTGCTGGGCTGGAGTCCTCACCTTGTCCTGCCCCAGTCTTCACGCTCAGGCACCCAGGACAGCTGTGGCTCCTGCCCAGGGCTGTGGGTCACCCCCTCCCAGTCCCCGTCCACCCGGCTGAGTGCCCGTCTGAGGGCTGGTGGAGTCCTGCGTGGCCTTGAAGGTCACAGCCCAGTAAGGCTCCCTTCCTGCCAGCTGGCGAGGAGGTGGATGGGGAGAGGCAAGGGTGATGTGGGGGGAACAGATCTCCGAACCCAGGTCCGTTTTACTGGGCGGGTGTCCTTTCCGCTCAGATTCAACTGAGCCAGGCGAGGCTGTATACCCTTTACGTAAATCATCTCTTTTTACCTCCCCAGGGCCAGGTGAGATGTGTGATGTTCTGCTCCTGATTTTTCACAGAGGAGAAAACTGAGGCTCGGAGAGATGAAGTGACTCCTTTCCTTGTTCCCACGTCCCTCTTTCATTCTGTCCCTTCCCTCTCTCCTTTCCAGCCATAGCACGTGCGTGTGTGTGCATGTGTGTGTGCGTGTGCGCGCGCGGCAGAGAGCTATCTGGGAATGAGCCCCCTTCCTACACACAGCCTGGGGCTGGGCATGAAGTCCCTGCTGGCAAACTGCCCCGCTGCTGGGGTCCAGGCGTGGGTCAGAGCAGGACTCAGAGACTCCGGACTTCACCTCCTCACCTCTGGGACAGCCACACTGAGCTCGCAGGGAGCTGCGGGAAGGGCATGGGGACGGAGACAGAACTCTGTTCTCCTGCCTCCCCCCCTCTCCCAGGGTCCTGAGCCCAGGCCCCCTCCACAGCCCCTGGAACTTGCCTGTCTTGCTCCTTGCTGGACCCCCACACTCACCAGGCCTGGTGCATAGTAAATGTGGGTGGGCTGGATGCCCATCCTTCTCGGGGTCTCCTCACCCCTCTCCCATCATCCTCTGTCTGTGTCCTCCCACCCTCCCTACCCCTACCTTCTTCCTGCCTTCTCTATCTCCACCTCTGTCCTCTGCTGTTGGTGGTCCCTCTGTCTGGTCTCTTGCTCCCTCCCTCAGTCTGGCTTTGGCCTGTCAGTCTCTGCCTCTGTCTCTTTCTGTCCTGCCTTGTGCCCTCTGGGTCTTTTGGCTCCCCTCTGGTCCCTGTTGTTCTCTGTGGCTCTGTCCCCCCCCAGGCCCCTACCCTCACTGGCCCTCAGTGTCCGACTCCTTCCCTCCCTCTCGGTGTCTGTCTGCTCTGGGCCCCTCCCAGCCCACCCCTCTCCTGTCACTTGTTTATGCCTCTCCTCCCTGAGCTCCCTCAGCCTCCTGTCTCCTCGGGAAGGCGGCGGCTGTGAGGCCCCACGGATGACAGCCGAGCCCAAGCGTCCCTCGGAGCTGTCACCGAGGAAATCACACAGCAGCGCCTGAAATTCAAATTAGAGTTTTGCTGAAGCTGCTAAAACTCATCAAATACGATCTTTGAAGTTCCCGAGCAGGCTGGTCATTGCTCTTAAACGAGTCCCTGTTGGAAATGAGATGGTGGCAGAGGGTCTGGGCAGGGCCACCGTCCCAGGGCCTGGGAGTGGGGCCCCTCCCTGCACACTCCCCTCCTCCCGACATGTCCAGCCACAAACGGTCACCAGTGGCCCCCTCAGAGCATGCTCACTGGGCAGCACCGGCCTCACCAGACCGACATCTGCTGCCCCCCCTCTCCCAGGGGACCCGCAGACTTAGAAACAGGAGCCCTGGGCTAGCGGAGAGCCTGAGGCCCTGGGGAGAGGCCTGACTGTCTGGGCCGTCCCTCTGCTGCTCCCTGGCCTCACCCCACCAGGCCTCCTCTGGGAGCCCAATGAGGGTACCTACGCACAGGGTACCGCGAGGGTCGAATGCGTCGTCACGCGAGCTGCACCAGCACCGTCGATGCTCAATAAACAGCCACCGTCACTGCGACAGTAACAATAGCAGAGACCCGTGTTAGTCGTCACCGCCACAGCTCACCCACGTCAGGCGCAGCTCTGAGGGCGGCATCTGTGCCCAATCACTGCCTCCCCAGAACAGGCCTATGGGGACGCTGCCAGCACTATCCCCCCATTTTACAGAGGAGGACACGGGGACAGAGAAGTAGCTTGCTCAGGGTTCCTCCCCACCAACGGGCTCCCATCCTCCAAACCCAGGGTCTGGGGTTTGTCCTGAGCCTGCCCTTTGCCCTCTGCATGCATGTGAACTTCCCCTAGCAACACTGCGCCCGCCCTCCTGTCAGTCCCTTCTGATGAGGTGGCTCGACCCCACGGACAAGGGCCGGCCCGTCACCACTCCCTCCGGCCGCTGGAGCCACCAGCACCTCTGGCCAGGCCTACCTTTCCACCGTTACTGTCCCCTCCCCCCAAAGGTCCCCTCGGCCTTTTCCACTGCAGACAATCCTTTGGGGTTTGGTCCTGTCACAAGCTGCCACCAGGCAAGCACAGAGTTTTCTGCTCAGGTTCTTTAAGAGAAAAGCCCTGGGCACCTGCTTCCTGCTGTCTGCAACAGACAACCCCTGGAAAGGGCAAGAGTAACCGAGACTGGGGTGGGAAGGCTGAGCCCTGGGGCCCTTGGGAACATCAGAGGGGACCCGCTGGCTTTGGGAAAAGGTGCCCAGGAGGGAATAATAGCATTTGTTGCCCTGGCCCTGTGCCTGGTGCTTTAGAAGGATGGTCCCAGCTGAGCATGCCTGTGGCACAGTGGGCAAAGCCCACACAGGAGAGCAGCTGCCCCGGGCTCTCCAGGACAGGCAGCCGGGGAGGGGCTTAGCCCCAGAAATGGCCACACGTGGCAGGCCCTCATGTGCCCGCAGAGCCAGGTGGGCACTGAAATCATGAGGTGGGAACCACTGGGAGCCACAGGAGGGGTGTGAGAACCTGCCAGCCCTGAGCTGCCCTTGGATTCAGCAAGTCCTTGTGATGCTCACCCGCCCGGCCCAGCCTCGGAGAGGACACCGCACAGCCTCTGGAGCTCCAGGCCCCTGGACAGTTCTGTGCTGGCAGAAGTTCGGGGGGCTGAGCAGCCGGAGGGCACACCCAACACCGACACGGGGAACCAGGGACTTTTCAGAGACCTGAAGTTTAAGTGATTTGAAATTGAGTTCACTGGGCAAAGGGAGAGGGCAAAGGGCAGAGGAGTGTGCCAGCTGAGGGACTGGCAGAGGGAAGCCAGAAAGACCACAGTAGACAGGGGAAACCGAAGTCAAGAGGGATTACAGCTTAGGGTGGGATGTAGGAGTGGTGAGACCCGTGGCTGAAGAGGTAATCAAGAGCCAGGACGCAGAATTCTCTTGGTGGGGAAGTGACACAGACGAAGGGATTTCCGAATGCTTCCTGGGAAGGCACTCTTACAGGAGTGGGTGGTTGAGTTCAGACCAACCTTCCTACTACGTGAGCACCTGCTCCGTACCTCGTGCTCAGGGCTGTGTGAACAAAAACGATTGCCCCCTAACAGCCTCTCAGCCCTGCGTGCCCAGCAGGCTCTGAGCTCCCTCCGCTGCCAAGCCACCATGCCTGGCCAGGCTGCAGGGCCTCAGACTGGCCAACATTCGCCACGTGATTCAGACAGGCATCACGGCCGCTCTGGTAACTAGGGCAGGACAGGGGCTTTGCAGATAAGGAAACTGACACCCAAGAGGAGGAGGCCTCGCTCATGCAGGAGGCCAAGGTCACACAGGAGTTAGTGCCGAGGCCAGAACTCAGAGCCCAGGCTCCCCAGCCAGGGCTTTGGATTCGACCCAGTGAGCCTCAGACAAAGCACGAGGTTCTCGGTTAGGAATTGTCCCTGATAGCTGATGTAACTGGATGTGTTCAGTGAACACGCATCTCTGGTGCCTGCTGTGTGCCTGGCACCGAACTGCATGTTTGAGGCTGTGCGGGGGACCAGGGGAGGGCCGGATAGCAAATAGGACCCGACCCTCATCAAAGCCATTTCGGAAGGACGTAGGGGTGAGTGAGGGAGTGTTCTGCCAACTGAAAGGTGGGAGGCCGTGAGGGGTGCAGACTGGAAGGGTGCCTGGGCCCCCGCCCCGACCCCAGCCCCCATCCTGAGGCCAAGGGACCTGCAGGAACCATCTCCCGGGCCCCCAGCCCACCCTCTGCGCCGCTCACTGAGCCTGGGTGTCGTGCACGCGTGAACAGGCGTGTGCGCCGCCCGCATGTGCACGTGTGATGAGCAGGTGCTGCTGACGAGCGCCCCGGGTGTATTTCGGGCCGTTAAAGCTCCGTGTTTAACGGCTGGAGCCACAGCGGTCACGGCTGTCATCGGGGATTTCACGGGCTCCTTTACATCTTTAGCTTCCTTCTTCGGAGACGACTTCATCATCCCCAGCCCCCCAGCCCCTCAGCGGTGGTGGGGAGAGGGGGTGGAGCCAGAGCGCTAAGCTCCCACGTTGGGGTTCAAAGCGCTGATGGGGGACAGGCTGACAGAAGAAGCCCAATCCCAGACTGAGGGCTGGGCAGGGCCTCGGGCGGGCCGGAGTCCCCAGCCACTGCAGGGACCCAGCAAGCTGGAGGCGGGTGGGGCCAGGAGGCTGCCCTGCAGAGTGGAGACGGGGTCTGGGGACCAGCAGGAGGTGAGATTCTGAAGCCAGGAGGCCAGGACGGGGAGAGGTCAGGAACTCCAGCAGCTGCAGACACGGGGCCGGGAGAGCCAGAGGAGAGGGCGGTGAGTTCCTGGCCACACTGGGAAGCTGCTCAGAACTGTCAGGGGCTGCTGGGAGGGCTGGCCCTGGCTGAGGTCTGTCTGACCAGGGCGGGCATCCAGCCGAACCCAGAACAGCCCCCAGAAGTCACAGTGTCAAAGGTGAGATGTGGGAGGGCGTGACGGTAGTCAGGATCCTTGAATTCTTGGCTCACACCAGCCACTTACCTGCTGGTGCCTTTGAGCCCGTCACTCCCCCTTCATAAAGTGGGTTATCATAAGGCATCCCAGTTTGGTGGGTGAGACGGAGAAATGGCCAGTTTCCACACTCTGGTCGGTGCCAGGATGGAATGAGGCAACATGGGCACACTTAGCACGCACCCCACACGCCTTCAGAGTCTCACAGCGAGCTGTGAGGATGATAAGGATGATCAGGGGGTAAGTGCTGGGGGTGCTGGGGGTGCCCCACACAGACTGCAGGGCTTCAGCTTAGGGAAGGCTTCTCGGAGGAGGTGATATCCACGCTGAGACCTGCGGGTGAAGTAGAAGTTAGCTCCCTCTCCTCCCCCCACTTGTGAGGACGTGGCAGGGGAGGGGAGGGTGCCGGAGGCAGGAGCACCATGCAAAGGCCCCAGCAGAATGATGAGCACATGGCATAGCCTCAGAGAGCAGCAGAGGCCAGACCGTGAAGGTCTCATTTCTCAGGCCCAGGCTCTGGGCGTTCTCCAGGACAGTGCGGTCGCTGCAGGTGGTAAGCAGGGGAGTGTCGTGCTTTAGATAGGACCCCCCCCCCCGGCTGTGGGTGCAAGTGGGATTGGAGGTGGGGCACTGGAGGCAGGGAGGCCCCCAGGAGGCGGTGGCCAGGAGAGAGGAGTGGCAGAGTTAGAGAGGGGACGGATTCAGTGGACGGTAGCAAGTGGGAAAGGGGCTGGTGATGGGACGATTGCTCTGGCTTCTCGGGGGACGCAGAGGCTGAGCCCTTGCCCGTCCATGCTCCAGGCTGGGGCCAGGCTGTCTCCACCTCATCAGCACTCCCTCCACAGCCCTGGGCCTGTCACCAGCAGCCCCAGGAAACATCCCCTCTGAGAGGCAGAGGCGAGGGCCTGATGGACCTGTCACCACAGTGCCATCCCGCCCAGCCAGCCCCCTCACCGGGTAATCTGCTTTCACCAGGAACACTGTCCTTCAGCCTCCCCAGCTCCCAGCTCAGAGGAGGGAGGGCGGGTGCGCAGCGCTGAGTAGCTGCCTTTCTTCCCTGAACAAATGACCTTGGGCCAGGCTGGAACAGCTTGGCCGGAATTCAAACAGCCCGGCCCCAGCAGCCCTGGGCTCTCAGCCCCTCTTCCACGCTCGTCCCAGGGAGTGAATCTGCGTTTGGGACGATTCCAAATTCAGCTGGACTCTCGGGAGCTCCTTCTAGGTGACCCCGGGCCACTGATGGTCTCCAGCTTCTGAGTTACACTCTGTCTCCTTCCCAAGATCCCGCCTGGCCGAGGGGGACACACAGTTTGAGTCAGAGATCCTTGGGTTCACATCTCAGATTGGCTGCCTCCTAGCTGGGTGACCTTGGGGAAGTCACCTGCCCTCTCTGGCCTGTGACTACTCTCCTCCTCCTCCCCACGTGCCCACCATCACCCCCCTCTTCGGCTCTCCCGCCCTCTGACCCCTCAGGAGCTTGAGTGTCCCCACCCCATGCCATGAAAGGGTCTATCTAGGTCTGCCTGTACCACCAGGCAGCAGTTCCTGGGGCAGCGGGCGTGTCCCCGTACCTGGCACCCAGCGCCGCCCCCGTCCTGGCACTGCTGAGCCTCAGAAAACGGGTGGATGCATAGGATGGAGGCGGGACAGGGGCTCTTCCTTGCCCAGATGACAGAGGAGCAAATGGGCCCAGGAGCCGGGGGAGGGGTTTCACCAAGCGGAGCACAGGGGTGGCAGCGGGGCTGCAGTGGCTGACAGAGGCAGCTCCCTGAGCAAGGTGGCCCAGCGCGGGACCAGGGCTCCCTCCGTGTGGCGATGGCGATGCGGGCAGGGGCGATGGCGGCAGCGGCTGGGAAGGTGGCAGCAGAGGGCGGTGGGAGCGGGTCTGTGCGCCTGACCCTGGCTCTGGCTCCTGCAATCAGAGCCTCCAGGCAGGGACGGAGCCACTGCCCCTCCCAGCACAACCTCTGTCTGCTCGGTTTTAATGAAAATCAGGCAGAGATCTGGAGAGCTGCTTAGCATTTCAATACATTCGATATTGGATATTACCAAGTCACAGTCCTAAAACTATTCCCCTGCTCTGGTGAGGGGCCGTCATCACCCACCCTCCCTCCCACCCATACACACCCCCGCCCCTCAGCAAGTCACTGTCCCTGGGCACTCTCTCTTACACACACACACACACACACACACACACACACACACAGACACACACACACACACACACACACACACACACACACACAGGCTGTCTCTCCCTCCCTCCCTTCCTCCCTGCTTCTCTGTCTGTCTGTCTCTCTCCTGCAAACAGAGCTGATCCCATCTGCCAGAATGCTGATGCGGGCTCATCTCCTCCCAACAAGGCAGAATGACGATAAGGTTATTTCTTTAATATCGGGGATATTAATGCTCCTCTCTCTGATGACGAGTCACGCCTGGTCCCTCCTGCTCTCCGAGGAAGGTCTCGGCGCTGGGCGGGGAGAGCTGGGATACACGAGGGCCTGCTGTGTGCCAGGCACCCTTTAAACCATCACCACCCTAAAGAACAGATGGTGGTGTCCCCGCTTTACAGACCAGACCCTGAGACTCCGAGAGGTAAAGTGACCTGGCAAAGACACACAGCACACAGGAAGGGTCAGGCCTGAGATGTGAACGAGGTCTGACTCGAGCCCAACATCTTCGCGGCCTCCCAGCAAACCTAGAGCCTTCCCCCCAACTGCTGCCCAGAAGCCCCTTCCCCCGACATTCCAGAGGGAGGCCCCTGCCGTATCCCACAGCCACGCTGAGGGGTTGAGCCCAGCTCTGGCTCAATACTACAGCCAGGGGCCAGACAAGTTCCCGAAGACCCTGGACTTGGCAGAACCTCCCTCCCCGTGCCCTGCAGTAGCCCAGTGGTGGCCTGGCCTCAGGCCGTGAGCTCCTTTACCTCCCCCCAGACGTCTGAGGGGCTCAGAGAGGGTCAGCACACCACTGTCTGACCCACCTGCTCTCTCCCTTCCCTCCGGCCAGCCCGGAGTCCAGCCTTCCCCACCTGAGCGCTCAGTGCTCTCCCTGCTCCCAGCTGCCTCGTGGGTTCTGGAACCACAGGACTGAGTGCGGATCCCGAGCAGGTCACTTCAGTAGCTGTGGCCTCTTGGACAAATCATGTCACCCCACCTGATTCCCCTCACTTACGAAGTATAGATAATAATAGGACTTACTTCAAAGGGCTGTTATTAAGAGGAATAAGAACAGTGGCTATTCTGCCATGTTACCCTGGTGTTGAGAAGCCTTCCCCCGCACCGAGCAGCGCCCCAGACAGATGCCGAGGTCTGCCCGGAGTCGGACAGGCAGGTCATGGCGAAGAGAACCTAGCCCCGGCGCCAGGTCTGGGCCAGGCCTCCAAGGGAGCCTGCGCCAAGGCAAACGTCCTGATGGGGGGCCGCCCACGTGCGGGCATCGAGGGATGGGTGCCCGGCGAGAGCGTAGGCTCCCTGCTCGCCTAGGAACGTGTGATTCAGATGTGAGTCAAGGAATCACACGTGCGCAGGTGGGGTTCCACATGGAGCGGGGTGCAGAGACGGAGGAGGTGGTGATGGGAGAGGTGGCAGGGTCCAGACCACCTGGACAGGGACTTGCGGCTTCGGATCTTTATCCGGAGAGAACAGCGGGAGGCTCTGGAGACCAGGGGAGGGGAGGGCACGCAGGGGCTGCCCATGACCTTTTGCAGTGCATGGGCCTCTGGCCGCAGTGTGGTATGTGACCGAGGGACCAGGGAGCACGCTCAGAGGCCGGCCATGTGGCCAGCGCAGTTGCCTCAGAGAAAGTGCTGGTGGCAGTGGTGGGAGTGGATGCATTCAAGGTATGTTTTGGTGGTAAAATCGAAGGGCTGGGGATGTCCCAGATTCACAGCTGATGGAGAAGGAGGGATGGAGACAAAGTTCAGGCTGCTGACCTGTACAGCTGGCTGGAGGGCGGTGTCAAGGGAGGACCAGGTGTGGGACAGAGCATCATGGAGTGGGGCCTGGGGTGGGTGGTGTTTCAGGGACTGTGGCATTGATAACAGACAAGGAGAGATTGAGAGAGAAAGACGTCTGTGAGGATAGATGATTCTTCCAAGAAGCTTGTTGAGAAGTGGAGGAGGGAGGGAGAAGGCCGTAGGCAGGGGGAATGAGGGACAAAGGGGTGGTTTGGGTTTTTCAGGACACGGAAGACTTGAACATGAATGATGGTGGGGCAGCCAGACCTCTGGGGCCCATGGCACTCGTCATGTTTTCTCTCCATTCTGCTCCTTGCCAGTGGTTCCAGACTGTGGAAGTGATTGATTATATGTAAACAGGAGGAAGCAATTAGCCTGTGCATGCCTGGCCATTAATAAGCCTCTTATGTATTTATAACAACACCTCACTTACCCTCCAACCTGAGAACAAATATCCTGAGACCAGCAGGAGTACGCAGGAGAGACCTCCGAGCAGCACAATCACTGACCCTAAACTCACATTCTTTCCTCCTGGGGAAGCCCCTCGCTTAGAACGCAGTGACTCTTACTTCACCAACAACTCTAATAAGCACGCACCGTTGTCCAGTCCGCGAGAGGCGAGAAGCAGCTCCTCAGGAGGCAGCTGGCAGCTGGCAGGTGCAGAGTGAGGGGAGACGCCGGGACACTGTTACAGCAGAGGAGCCCGGGGTCCTGTAGATGACACGGGCGCATAGGTCCACCGCTTCTAGGGCCCTGAAGGCACGTCTGGCTCATCCGGTCCCACTTGGACTAACTCATCTCTAGGTCCTCCCCACATCAAGATTCAGTGCTTCTTCCTTCACAGTGAGGACTCCAAGCCACTGAGAAAGACCATCATTACCTTCGGTATTTTCTGCTTAAAGAGGACTTCCTATCAAACAAATATTTTAAATTGTAAATTTTATTTTACGTTTCGGTGCTTGCAAGTTTCTGAAAGATTCCCTTATGTGGAGGGGGCTTTTGCCATTGCCCGTGTAATGATCTGCTTGCCCGTTAGGCTGGAGCGCCGTGAGGCCGGGGCCGCACCTGTGCGGTCCACCCTCTCATCCCCCGCACCTGGCACCGTGCCACAGGCGGGCTCGATGCAGGGTTGTTGAATTACTGAATTGATTAATAAATTAGCCTTACATACCAGGCAACATTCACTCAACAACTATATTATTCCATTTAATTTCACCTATTTCTTTTTACGCTTTTAATGTGGCTACTAGAAAAAGAATGGGATTTCATATGTGGCGCACACTGTTTCCATCATTGCCTGAGACACTCCGGCCCTGGCTCTAGTGGGATGGGCACTTTCAACACAGTCCCTGAGGTCCCAGTGAATCTCTCACAGGCAACATAAGCGACTTTCTTACTCAATTCCGGGGCTGCCTCCCCTCCATCCTGGAAGCACACCCCGGGAAGGGTCGTGTCTTGTTACGTGGGAACCCCAGCACCCGCCCAGTGGAGTGCCAACACCACACTCCCTTCGTGCCCCTTGTAGGCGGAGTGGGCCCACTGCTGAGGCCCTCATCGAGGAAGCCAAGGGGCCTCATGTTGGGAACCGGGCTCTTGCTAAGATCTCCAAGGGCTCTGTGCCCCAGTGGGGAAGAAGGAGAGGTTTCCACACGAACGTGAGGGCCGCTGCTGTCCCCTGACACAGTGAGCCAAGCAGAGAGTGAGCAGGGGCTGGGGTGGGGGGTTCTCTGCAGGAGGCTAGGCTCTGCTGAGTGGGGTAGACTGGGACAATGGGGCGTCCAGGGCAGGGTTAGGGTGGCTGAAGGATGAGTGGACTTCACCACTACCCACTGCCCCCGCCCGGCACACTCACGCCACCCATCCTTCCTGCCGGGCCGTGTCTCCTCCCACAGTGGCACCCTGCACCGGTCATCCTTGTGGCGCAGAATGCCCAGCTCCGCCCGCTCCTGTAAAGCACAGCAATGCCTTCTGATCCCCGCCCGCCCAGGTCCCCAAGCACGTGTGCAGCTGGGAACTCGCGTGAGCCTCACAGCAACACTGCATCGGTGGCATAGGCCTCACTTTTACAGTTTGGGAAACTGAGGCTCAGCAAGGTCAGTGAGAAGAAACACTCCTGGGGGGATCCATATGCAGTACAGCCCATCTGACGGTCCCTACAATCCCCTTCCCACTCCCAGAGGGAAACATGAGGGTCAGGGGAGGGCCCTGAGGCGGAGGAAGTGCTGGCTCAGAGGCTGCCCTGCTCGGCCAAGTCCAGCTCTGCCCACCCCACCCCCACCTCGCCTGTTCCGTGTGGCAAGGTCCCATTGGACCACTGTGCTGAACGGGAGGGGGTGAGCGCTTTCAGACTCAGCCCTCGGAGGGTGGAAGTCAAGGCCACTTAGCAGGTCTGGCTAGCACACCTGTGGGGCAACCCAGACATCAAGTCGTGGGCTTCTTGGAAGTCTGCTCATTCGTTCACCCTGCCATTCAGCAAATGTTCCCAGGACACCTCTGGGCTCTGGGAGGACTGAGCACGACCCAGCCAGGACCCTGCCGTAGACTTTGCCCTCAAGAGGCTCGGAATCCAGTCGGGGAGAGGAGACAGACTAAACACAGCCACCCCAGATCCCGCGCCTGCCTCCCACTCATCGGTCAGTCCTCAGGGGTCTCCGTCTCTGTGTCTTTAAAATGGGGTGAAAGCCCTACATTGCAGGGATTCGACGAGAGAAGAGATGGAGAGTCCAGCACTGCCGGTGAAGCTGGGGGAGCCTCTCCGCTGCGCCCCCGCCCCCATCCTGCTGCCTGACCAGTCAGGAGACAAGGGGAGGCACCATCTCCCCAAAGGGCCTGGTGACATGCCTACCGCTCCAGGAGCGGGGTCTAAGGGCTTCTTTCTTCCCGTTTGCAGATTGGCAAGTTGCCACTGAAACACAGGAACAGGTGGGAGGAGTGGTCCTGGGGAGAGGGCTCACCTGGGCTGGGGCATCCTGGGGATTTCAAAAGGTGTGGGGAGCCACCTAAAGCAAGCTGCCATTATCCTGCGGGAAGTTTGGGGAAATGAAGTTCTTAGTTTGCTAAAGAGGATTCGGCTTTGGAGCAGACCTCTGACAGAGCACCGCTGGTGCTCAAGTCCTTCAAGGAGCCCCAGCTCCAGAAGCCCAGCTGTCTTCCGTTCCCTCAGCTGCAAAATGGGCAAAACCCAGGTGTGGTTGGCTCCACCTCTACCTAGGGGAACCCCGCCACCGGCAAAGCCTCCCCTTCGGACACATATTTCCGGGAGCCCTGGCCAGGGCAGGGGATGCCCGAGTGCTCATGACTGTGTCCTGACTGCACTTTTCTGCCCTGCCTTGCCCATGCCCCCAGAGCCCCAGGAGTGAGATGCCATCCGAGGAGCCCTGAAGGACAGTCTGGGTCCTACGGGCTGTGGCCACTCCACCCACAGGTTTGCCCACTCTGTAGTATAATTGCAATGTTTCATTAGCTGCCAACTTTAAATATTAGGAGACACCACATGAAAAAATCCAGATATACAACGTCACCTGAAAATGCAGAAAATTGGGCTCACACCCAGTGTTGTCTGGAGCTGGGAACACTGCCCTCGCAGGTTTCATCAGGGTGCGAGCCTGTCTCCTGTGGGCATTTGTGTTTGCCTCTCTGGGTCCAGTGCAGTCTGCTCCCTGCATCCCCACCCCCTTCACAGCATCCCTGAACAGTCTCTACCTAGTGTCTGCCTGAATGCCCCTGGTAACAGGGGCCTTACTACATCTTTGAGACAGTTGACCTGAGCTGTTGGGAAAGGGCTCCTAATTTGAGCTGTCTTCCCCTTCTGTAACAAAGACACGCGGGGGAGAGTGAGCTTTAGAGCCCAGTGGATCTGGATCTGAGCACCTCTCGAGCATTTACCCGGCTGTATGATCTGAGGCAAATGATGACCTTTCTGCGCTTCAGCTTCCTTGGCTGGACCTCCCCGCAGGGCTGTGTGACGCTTTAAGTAGAGCAAGTTTAGAAAGCTCCTAAAGCAGGGTCTGGCACACCGCACACACTCCCCAAACAGCCTTTCTCATTCTACGTAACCTCCAGCCATGGGTCCAACTCTTCCCCGGTGAGCACAGGAGCTGGGAGTGCAGTCAGAGGGTCCGAGGCAGCTTCAGGACTTGTTCCCGGTGGGCACCTGCACTTGAGGGCCAGCCCCTGGGAGCTGAAGACCTCTTATCTGCTTCCAGGACAACCTGGCCCACCAGGTGCTCATGGGGCTGGGAAAGATCCCCGTGTCCCCACAGCTTTCCCAGGGTGAGAGTCCTACTCCTGGAAATGGAACTAGAAGTGAGGAAAGCCGAAGGAGGAAACAGCAGGGAGTGTTAATCCCCATCATCCAAGAACAGCTGCCATTGCCAGCCACCTGGCTGTGTGCCTGGCAGTACCTGGCCACTTTACCTGAGTCCTTGAACATAATCCTCACAACAGCCCTGGGACATAGACACTATTGTCCTTGTTTTACAGACATGGAAGTTGACGCTCAGAGAGGTTAAGAAACTTGCCCGGGGCCACACAGTCAGGATTTAACCACTTGTCTGTCTGGTCCCAGAGCCTGTGCTCATGACCACTGCCCTCTAAGACTAGGGTGCCACCTTCATGCCCAGGCATGGGGGTGGGGGAAGGGAGGGAGTTTTCGCCTGAGTTTGTCTTTAAGCGGGTCTCTGAGCCTCTGTTCGTGAACTAGTGTGTGTGCATCCGAGCGTGTCACCGTGCGAGGCACATCGTGTGGGCGCACGAGTCCGAGTCGTGTGTAGGAGTGAGCTGAGTATGCAGGTGGATGTCTGGCCCTTGCGTGTGCACACGGGGACTTCTTCCGCTGGGTCTGTGTGTCCTGGTGTCGCGGGGGCGTCCTGACTGGAGCCAGGCGTGGTGGCTCTGAGTCCACGTGCGAGCGTGGGGCCCGGGGAGCGCGCTGCCCCGGAAGGTGCGGGCGGGTGAGTGCGAGCGTGCGCACGTGCAGCGGTGGTGTCCGCGGCCCGGTGTCCGCCGTGCGGGCTCCGTGTCCCCCACCCGCTCGCCTCGGTGCTGATTGGCTCGGCGCCGTGACGGGCCGGCCCCCGCCCGGGGCGGCGGCGGCGGCGGCGGTGGCGGGCGCGGGTGCCCGCGTGTGCGCTCGAGCCGGCGTGTGCGCCCGGCCGCCGGGTGTGCGGGAGAGCCAGGAGCGCGCCGCCGCGCGGGCCGCCGCGGCCGAGCCCGAGGGTGAGCGGCGCCCCCGCCCTCCCGGCCATGGCCCCCGCCCGGGGACGCCTGCCCCCCGCGCTCTGGGTCGTCATGGCCGCGGCGGCGGCCACCTGCGTGTCCGCGGCGCGTGGCGAAGGTGAGCGGCGGCAGCGGGGCGGGGGCGGCCGAGGGGCCGGGGGCGCGGCGCGCACTGCCTGAGGCTCAACTTCTTTACCCTGGAGTCTAACGGGGTTGGGATCCCTGGGCTTGGGGAAACAGGGATTGCACCGCGGGAGAGACCCAGGGTCAAGGGACAGAGCGATGGAGAAGGGGACAGGACTAGGGGACAGGGACCCGAAGGCTTGAGGATGAGGGAAGAGGCACGGGGTACTGGGGGACAGGGCTGACGGATTACGAGTTGGGGACAGAGAACTGATGATCAGACACTGGGGGATAGGATGGGGGACAGAAGACAAGAGAAGAGGTATAGAGGAGAGAGGGGACAGAGAGGGCAGGGGATGGGGTGGAGACAGAGAACAGCGTGACAGAGGGACACAAAGATGCAGGAAGAGATTCAGAGGGCTGAAGAAAAAGGGGGTGGGGGTTGCCGCGGAGAGATGGGACCAAGAACTGAGAAATGAGGACCAGAGAGAACAGGACAAGGTTTGGGGAAAGACAGAAATGAGGGGCAGGGATTAAGAGTCTTGGAAGTGGCTGGGCTGGAAAGCTGGAGGCCCGGGGAGAAGGAGGGACTGCAGCCAGGGAGTAATAGCTGGGGGAAGGCAGCGTGGGTGGGCAGCAAGGGGTGGCCTTGGGAGGAAGGGCCAGTGAGGAGAGGAGAGAGCTGAGGGGTTGGCGGGGGAACTGAGGCAAGCAAGGCCCTGGAGATCAGGGTCCTGTCCAGGGACAAGGCTGGGGCAATCCAGTCACTCAGGGGACACAGGGAAGAGAGCCTGGAGCAGGGGTTGCGAACTGAACAGTCAGGAACAAAAGGGTCTAGTAGGTGACCTCCTGGTGATGAGAGAGGACAAGGAAAGCTGGGAGGGGGCATCCATCAGCCTCCCCCAACACCCAGGCAGGGTCTCACACCTCCGCACACACAGGATGCTGCCCTGGGTTCTGCTCCCAGCCCCCGCCCCTCCCTAGACCTCTGCTGCCCAGAGGAAGCTGGACCTTGTGCTCTGTGCAGGATCCTGGGGCTGATGTCCTGGGTGCAGAGCTGGTCTCACCCTGGCAGAATGAACTTCCAGATTCAAGGGAGCTCCAGAGCCAGTGTTTCTCATCCATGCTCAGATCCACCACAGATACACCCCCCCAACACACACGGACAGCTCACAGAGATGCAGCCATACCCTGAAGCACACATGCACAGACGACACAGCAGGATTCACACGCGTAGACCCAGGCCTGTAGAGACTCATGTGCGTGGACAGCACCCCCCCCCCCCCCGCCCACTGTCAGATGCACAGAAATTCAGATGGTACACTTGAGCACACACACACACATGTACAGATGCATACACTTGAGAATATGCACATTTGTGGGTAGACACCACATATAAGGAGGCCCTCTAACTTGCATTCATGCCCACGGAAATGCATGTACACAGAATCAACAGAAACGGGTCACACGGGGAGCAGGAACCATAGCAGGGGAGCTGAGAGTGAACTGGCAGGAGGAACAGCCCAGCTGGGTGGTAGTGATGAGTTTCAGGTTCCTGAGACACCAGGAGAGTCGGGAGGGGGCGGTCCGTGACTCTCAGAGCTGTGGTTTGAGAAGCAGTTTTCCCAGGATTGGATACAGGGAAGGGGGCAGCTTCTTCACCCAGTAGGATTCTGAGGGGACCCACATCAAGGCTCTGGACCTTGGGTGGTGCACCCTCAACTCCTTGATTCAACTCTCTCCTCGGGGTGGAGCCAGCACCCTCCAGAATTGCAGTGGCAAACACCAGAGTCCCCTAAGGAGGGGACTTTGGGGAGGATGGACCACTGACCTGAGAGAGAGGATGTGCCTGTGTCTGGGGAGGGAGAGCAGTTGGGGAGGAGGCAAGATCCACAGAGAGGCAGGCAGGGAGGTCTGCCGGGTGGAGGGGTGCCCTGCCCACACAATCCGGTCAATGCAGCAGGGTGCCCGTAGCTGGGCGTGGGTTACCCTCGCAGGTCAGAAAGCCATGGTGGAGACCTAGGGAATGGGTTCCACATGGGACAGCCAGGAGTCCCTTCCAGCCTGGCTGGTGCAGAGCCAGGCCCAGCCAGGGAGACTGTTGGAACTTGAGGAGGGGGCTCTGTTCCCAGCTGGGGTCCCAAAGGTGACATTGCTCCAGTCTGGTCAAGTGCCCCTATGCCAGGCCTCGCCCCTAGCTGGGGGAGGGCCCTGCACCTGCAGAGATTCCCCCCACCCCCCACCGGCTCGCAGGCCTTTATCCCTCTGGTGGGGATTACCCATCACTTTGGGGTGATCTCAGAGGCATTCTCGTCCTGGCTGACATCCCCTGGCCACCCCGAATTCTCCAGCGTCACCATCATGCGCTGTGTCCTCAGGGAATGTAAATCAATTTAAGTATTAGTCTCAGCGAAATGGAATGGGGGAAGGTGACGGTGCTGGAGAAAAAACGAAATCGCATAATGCCTGCCACGGCCGAACAGGAAAGGCCTAGGAATCATCTGTGCTGCTCAGAGCAGGAGAGGGACCCGTTGGATCTCCCAGAACAGCCCGGGCAGGTAGGCCCAGAAGGGATGCCTGTGGACATCTCCCAGATGAGGAAACTGAGGCACAGAGGGGTTAAGTGACGTGCTCAATGAAGGCCCTAAGAGACCATGTAGTAGCACAACCCTTGCATTTGCAAGTGGGGAGACAGGCCCAGAGAGGGGCATTGGCATCCCAGATGTCACACAGACCCACAGTCCGGCCGTGCAACCCTCCTGGGTGTGACTCTTCCTGGGGACTCAGGCCCCGGCCAGGTGGGCCTCATGTGCAGAGTCTCCCCAGCCCTGATGAAACTCCCGTGGGCCTGGAGCTGCCCATGAAGGACACTCTGTGCCGCCCCCAGGAGGGGACATGAGGTAGGGAAGAGGGGACAGAGGGAGGCGAGGGGAGGGCCAGGGAAGGGTCTGGAAGGAATTAGAACAAGCAGCCTTGAAATCCTGTAGCTCTTCCTGAATCCGATAGAATCGACTTCTGACTTATCTTTGGATTATCTGAGCCCCCTGGCTGGCTGATCAAGAATCTGCCGCAAATGTAGTGGGGCGTCCCAGGGGAGGGGAGGGCTTGGAAAGTGGGGTCTGCAGGCGGCTGCCCTAGAGGCAAGCTGTTCCAGGGGGAGGAGTGCGAGCAGGGGACAGTCATTCAGATACCCCCTGTGTAGGGGCAGGTCTGAGCTGCATGGAGAAGGGTGGGTGAGGGTGGGGGAGCCCACGGGTCTCTTTCTCCACCCTCTCCCCAAACTAGGCCCTGCTGGTCTGGGGGAAACTGCAGTGCGGGCCCCTCTCCCTCCCACCAGGCAGCAGGAGAGAGCTGCCTGACCCAGTTTTCTTTCCATTGCCTGAGAGGGAGGGAGGAAGGGAGGGAGGTGGGAAGGCTTCTCTGCCTTCGCCCTGGCGTGGGGCCGGCTCAGGAGGGGAGATCCCTCTGCGGACATTGACTCCATCCCCTGATCCTGCCTGGCCTCTGGGGACCTAGGGAGGAGCACCAAGGCCCCTCCTTGGTTCTGCCAGCCCTCTCTGCAGCCAGCCTTCTCCGAGCCCCCGCCCACAGTGGGGTGGGGAGGGGGAAAGGAGGAAGAAAATCAGCAAATAAGAGCATCCTCACTCCAACATTTCCCGAGGACACTTGTCTCCATCTTTGAGGGGCAGGCATGGAGCTATGCAAACCTCAGGCAGAAGGACACCCAGCCTTCCAACCGAAAGTTCCAGGAGGGCCTGGCTTTAACCCTCTGTGCCCTGCCCAAGCCTGCCCGTTGGGTTAGTCGGAAACCTGTGATTGCTGGCTGGGAGAGGGGCCACATGGAAGAGAGAGTGAGATGGAAGGCCCTGGAGGCCAACAGCCCTCTCATACGACTGTCACCAGACACAGCAAAGGAAGCAGGGGCCCAGAGAGGTGAAGGGACTTACCCAAGGACGCACAGCGGTTGGAGACAGACCTGGGATTCAAGCCCCAATTTCTTAACAGTTTAGTGAACCTTTATCACTGAAGAGTGAGTGGGTGGGTCTGAGGTACAAGGAGAGAGGCAGGAGGGGCAGGACTTAGGAACAGGGAACTGGCTTTGGAGGGCATTAACTCCAGGCTTTACAGTTTGCCCTCACCTACCCTTTGATATTATTATCCCCGTTTTACAGATGAGAAAATTGAGGTTCATCAAACCTCCTGCTATCAAGTAGGTGTATTGAGATGTGAACCCAGAGGTGTCTTACTCCAGCTGTGGGCTCTTCTTCCTCCCGTGAGCGTCTGGCTTAAAGCAGACTTGCTTTCCGGCCAGCGCGCCTTCTCCACCACGAGCCCACCCTGCCAGGGGTGGTGGTGTTATCTGTGGTTGCCACAGCAGGTGCCCTGAGTGCCAGCCCTGCTGGCTACACTTGTGGTGCTCCAGGCGCGTTCCGGAACTTCCCCGAGACTCAGTGTTTTCATCCGTAAAATGGAGCTAAGAATGACCACCTCTCAGGTGGGTGTGTGGGTCCCAGATGAGGCGTCGCAGGCTCTCCTTGCAGAGCTCAGCACCCAGCAGGTGCTCACCCAGAGGCAGCTCCACTCCCCTAGACTCCTCCGTATCAAATGTGCACAAAGGACCTGCTAGGTGCCAGGCATGTCCTGGGGGACACCGGTGATTATAAAGCTGGGGCCGGTCCTCTGGGAGAGGTATGACCTCACAGCATGAACTTTGGTGGTAACTTTGAATGCCATTATGCCCATGAGTAGGCAAGGGTCAAGTCATCCTCACAACTCCCTGTAAGACAGGAACCACTGTCACCCCGTTTGAAGAGGAGGGAGCTGAGGCTCGGGGAAGGGAAGGGACTTGCTCAGGACACACAGATCCTGAGTGGCAGGGCCAGGGTTCTGACCCAGGCCTCCTGGACTCCCGAGGCCATCTCAGCCATCCCACTGCCCCTGGGGCAGCCTGACCCTCAGGGCAGCTTGCATTCTGGGACTTCGGAAGATCACGCTTTGGCCGAGGTGGTAGAGGAAGGCTTCGGGGAAGGGAGAGAACTTGAACTGAGTCTTGATGGACAGGGCAAGTCAGAAAGGACACGGAGACAGGAGCTGGCATGTTTCGTGTTGAGAGCTGACCAGTGTGGCTGGTCGGCTGCTCTTGTGGGACTAGGGAAGGCGGTCCCAGGGTCTAACGTGCTCTTGTCTCCTGTTTTGCAGTGAACTTGCTGGACACGTCAACCATCCATGGGGACTGGGGCTGGCTCACGTATCCGGCTCACGGGGTAAGTGGTGGGCAGTGGGACCAGCGTCCACCCTCTGTGAGCAGAGAGAGGCTGCGACTCATAGAGTCTTATCAGACAGATCAAGAAGCAGCAGAGGCCCAGAGAGGTGAAGGGATTTCACCAAAGGACACATAGCAATTAGGCAGAGCTGCTGATTTCTTCAGTTTAGTGCACGCAGAGCCTTGGGCTTGCAGAACCACCCCTGGTGCTGGGCAACTGATTCTTCATGTCTGGGGCCCTGGATATAGGACCCTCATGCCTGTGTCCTGGGCCTACAGACTGGTGATGTGCCATGGCCGGGCCCAGGGTAGCCTAAGACATGTCACTGTTGAGGAACGGGGCCAGGAAGGGCCCTCTCCAGGCCTTCATGGCTTCAGGATTGGTCCCCTCCCTCACAGCTGCCCTGCCTTCACCAGGGGCTGCCGGGAAACCTGGATTCCCTGCTTGTTTCTCTTTTCCATCAGAACCACCTGGGTGGCATCGCCAGCCCCCTCTGTGGCCAAGTCCCAGGCCTGTCTGGCCTCCGTGGTCATGCTGGGTTCAGCCCGTCAGGTGCCTGTGGGTCGTGTGCTCATGGGAGACACCCCTCCTGCCCTTCTGGGGAGTGGTCGTGGTACTCCAGGGACAAGGCCGCACCGCCCGGTCCCTCCGGTTCTCTTATCCAAATCCCAGGAGGTGGGGCAGGAAAGCCAAAGCAAGCCCGTGAGCCTGGTGGGGTCCTGGCTCCGCCGTCGACAAACTGGTGGCCCTGGGTCACCACTGCACCTCCCGAGTCTCACTTTCCTATCTGTAGGAAGGGGTGAGCACACGCCGACCTCGTGGGGTGAGAGAAGACGACACGTGGTCTTGGCGCTGTGCTGGCACCCGGTGAGACCTCCCGAAACGCTTTGTGGTCACATTGCTATGCGTATACGTTATGGTTGTATCTCACCTAAATTTCCTCCTACAGAGTGCTCAGAAACACACACACGTCCCTGCTGTAGACATGCACACGTCATGTGCACACAACTTCTTTCGTGTACACTTTGGCTCCTGTGGCCCTGGGGACAGAGGGATAATAAAGTTAATAATAATAACAATGATAACGATAAGAGTTAATATTTATGAAGGGAGCGTTTCTTTAACTGGGGTAGGGTTTTCATCCAGGCCATTGGTGGCCGGTGGCCTGTGCTGAGGTCGGAACAGAGCCCTGCCCCTTGCTCCCTGCTGGTCCCAGGTAGCACTGAACGGACACCAAGCCTCAGGAGGCTGGAGGGGCAGCCCCGGGGGCCCAGGAGACAGTAGGGATCCCCTTCTCTGGCCGAGCAGGTCAGCCCTGCCTGAAGAAAAAAGCTGGGTCCTTGGGGTGTCCCTTTACCTCCCTGGGCCTTCGTTTCTCTCTCTGAAGTGCTCTCGGTGTGTGCCCCAGATGGCTGTCCCCCACGGGTGAGCGTGGGTGGAAAAGGATTTAGGCTCTGCCAGTGGCAGGGGGCTGACCCATGAGGAGGTGAGTGCCTGCCTTTTGCCTGGGGCAGCATTTCCCAGGACACTCCGCGGCTAGGAAAGGGTAGGCCTGGCCCCTGGTTGGCTCTGGGTGTCTCTGTCCTTCTGTCCCACTGGGATCTTAGGACTTGGTTTTTAGAGCAACAAGGAGTGGTAAGGATTTTAAGCAGGCGAGGAACATGACCTGACTTGTGTTTCGCACGATTGCGCTGGCAATTCTGTGTCTGCAGGACACTGTGGAACACGGCTCGGACTTATCCCTTTCATTTGGGAGTTAGAACAAATAATAACACATCCACGTAGCTCTTAACAATTCGCAGATGTTATCTCGTTCAATCCCATTGCCCATCCTGCAGGTGGGGGCAGCCACCCCATTTTACGGATGAGGAAGCTGAGCGCAGAGCGCGGGGAGGTAACCAGCTCGCCGTCAGACAGGTTCCCAGCGATGGGCTGGAACTTGGCTGTCTCAGCCTGGAGCCCCAGTTGAGTCCTTTCTGCCGTCTGTGGTCTCTGTCCTCACTGGGAAGGTTCGGGAGGCAACCAGCACTGCCCTCTGAGCCATGGACCACCTCCCATCTCTGTGGGGCTTGCCCAGGGAGAGAGGGCTGGGTGAGACCCCTAGTTCCCAGACTCTAGCCTTGCACCTGTGCAGGCTGCCAGGTGAAGCGTGCAGCTGCTGACGCCCGGGGCTCTGAGGAGGAGCCTGGGATCTTCGGTTTCATCAGCTTTCCAGGTGAGTCTCCTGCCCAGCTGGATAGGGAGCCTTTGGAGAGGTTCCTTCCACCCCTCTGGTCCTGGAGTCTGTTAAACACCCTGGTCCAGGGACATTCAGGGCTGTCTCCAGCATCAGCAAAGTTATCGGATTATCAGGCCGGGCGCACAGGCTGAAGGCCTCGGTGCTGGGTCTGGGTGAGCCGGAGCTCTGCCGCCGCTAATCAGTGTGACTCAGGCAAATCCCTGTCCTCCCCTCAACGTCCTCGATTGTAACAGGGGGACGGGAACGCCGGCTCCCTGGAGCTGGCGTCTGTGAGATGATGCGTGAGGACAGTTTACCGGTAAGAAGCCAGAAGCTCCGAGAGATGAAGCATCTCTGCTAAGGTCAGGGCAAGTCTGGCCCCAGAACCCACGCTTTTAACCAGGCTGTGCCCCTCCCTTTGCGCCCCTCCCTCCACACTCTGGGTGGGTTTACCTGTGGTGAACTGACAGCTGCCTTAGATGAGGACACATTCCTTTCCATTGTCTCACTTGATCCTCGCCACCCTCTGGAGTAGATGGAGTGGGCAGGCTTTGGCTCCCCATTCTACATATGAGAAGCCCAAGGCTCAGAGAGGGGATGTGGTATACCCGGGGCTGCACAGCTGCTTCACTGCAGTCTGTTCTGGGAAGAAGACGGAGTTCCAGGGCAATGATGAGGGTTGAGGGAGGAGTGTGCCAGGGGCTACAGAGGCAGCTGGGGTGGGGTGCCCCAGGTAGAAAACAAGGCTGATTCCACCTTTGCACCAGCCTCCAGGAATTCGTGCCACTCGGCGTCCGCAACAGCCCTGGGGCTGGCAGGACCAGGTCAGGCCATTGGCATTGTCGGGGCAGCTGGAGCAGACTCGAGTAAAGCTGATTAATTTATCCCGGTCCCTGGCAGGAAACAGACAAGGAGCAGCTGTCTGACTCTTTGGTGCTTTATTAATTGTGACAATGACTTTAACCCCAGATGTGACACAGCACTGCCTAGAGGCCACAGCTGCCATGTGGGGTGCAGGGTAGGGGTCCTCTTGGGGTGGGGGTGCAGGAAGCATGATCTCTTTCAGGTGAGGCTGGCACGCCCTGGACTTCTTCCCCAGCGGCCCCCGGAAGCAGGCACAGGTGGGCTGGGAGGATGCTCAGCATCAACTCTGCCCCGTTCCTCGGGTGCCTGTCTGGGCCAGGCCCCAGCTAAGCACTTTGCAGGTCTGTTCTCCATCCTTGGAAGCCTCGTTGCAGTGGGCCTGTCTGCGCTCCGTCTTACAGTGGGTGCTGAGGGTCCAGACCACACAGCTGGCCAAGCTGAGGTGAAAGAGGCTTGTCAGGCAGGAAAGACGAGATGCCCGTGGTCCTTGCTCGAGCACCTTGTGGAACAGCTCAGACAGAACCCCACGGATTCTGAGCACCACGAGGAGTGATGGGTTGTTGTTTTTTTTTTTTTACCTTTTGTCCTCCTTTTCTTCTGACTCTATTTCTTATTTTTTTCTATTATAGTTGATGTTCAGTATTGTTTTATGTTAGTTTCAGGTGTATAGCACAGTGATTAGACATTTATATAATTTACGAAATGACCCCCACCCCATAAATCCAGAACCCGCCTGGCACCATACAGTTATCACAATAGTGTTGACTATTTTCTCTGTGCTGTGCTCTACGTCCCCGGGACTACTTTGTCACTACCAATTGTACTTCTTACTCTCTTCACCTGTTTTACCCAGCCCCCCACGCCCCTTCCATCTGGCAACCCTCAGTCCGTTCTCTGTATCTATGAGTCTGTTTCTGTTTCATTTGTTCATTTATATTGTTCTTTAGATTCCACATATAAGTGAAGTCACATGGTACCCATCCTTCTCTGACTTATTTCACAAGGAGTGGTCTTTGCCTCTCCCCCGCCCTCGATTAAGTGATAGGATCTCTAGTTCAAGGACAATTGTACATGAAGGCCTAAGAGAGAAGGCCAAGGCCCTGCATCTCTGGTGGAGCTGGGACAGGGACCCAGAGCTTGCCCCCTCCATCTGCCCTTGGCCCCCAGCCCCTCCTCGGAGCCCCCAGGAGTCCACTGAACTCAGCCTGCCAGTGACTGCTCCTTGCCAACCAGCATTCTGCAGTTGAGGAAACTGGGGCCCAGAGAGGAGCAGCGACTTGCCCAAGGTCACACAGCAGGTTAACACTGCACCTGCGACGTGACTCTTCTGTGTCCATACTGGGCTGTTTGGTGCTCACTGAACATTGCTTATACTTCCAGCCTCGCTGGGGCTCTCTCCTCCCACCCCTGCAAGAGGTTCCTGCTGCAGCCCCACAGAAAGCTTTGCCCCCGCCCCGCCCCCTGGATGCCCACACCTTCTTGCGTGTCACCCTCCACCACCTTGCAGGCATTCGAGGGCAGGGAGTATTTCTGGTGTTATTTGTTTCTTAAGGTTGTGGTTAAATACACACAGTGTAAAGTTTACCATTTTTTATCTCAACCATTTTTAAGCGCACAGTTCAGCGACACTGGGTACATTCCCACTGTTGTGTGACCATCACCGCCACCCAGCTCCAGAACGCCTTCCTCCTCCCAGATGGAAACTTCTGTGCCCATTAAACTATGGTTCCTCCCCCCCCCCCCCAGCCCCGGCCCCACCCTTCTGCTTTCCTTCTCTGTGACTCTGACTACTCTAGGGACGTTCTGGAAGTGGAGACCTGCGTGCTTGTCCTCTGGGTCTGGTTGTGTGCACTGTCCTCCAGGTTCACCCGTGTCGCGGCCTGTGTCAGACTCCGTTCCCTCTTGGGCTGGATATTATCCCATTGTATGGATAGACCGTATTTTGTTTGTCCATTCATCCGTCGACGGACACCTGTTTCCACCTTCTGGCTGCTATGAATATGGTTGTGCAAATACCTGTTTGAGTCCCTGCGTCCATTTCTTTCGTGTGTGCCCAGAAGTGGAACTGCTGGACCATATGGCGATTCTCTGTTTAATTTTTTGAGGCACTGCCGCCCTGTTTTGCAGTGGCTGCACCATCTTACATTCCCACCAGCAGCGCACAAAGGTTCCCATTCCTCCATATCCTCACCAGAATTTGTTTGTTCTCTCTGTTGTTTTGATAGTAGCTGATGGGTGTGAGGTGGTACCTCATTGTGCTTTTGATGCAAAGTTCCCTAACGGTTAGTGATGTTGAGCATCTTTTCGTGCGCTTCTTGGCCATTTATACATCTTCTTTGGAGCGATGTCTGTTTAGGTCCTCTGCCCATTTTTAAATATGTCTGTTGGTATTTTTGTTATTGAGTTGAAGGAGTTCTTTGTATATTCTGGATATTAATCCCTTGTCAGATACATGATTTGCAAATATTTTCTCCCATTCACTGTGTTGATAGCGTCTGGTTGATTTCTGAGTCAGTGGTGCCTGGCCAGCACCTGGCACCGAATCAGCCACACTCACTTTCCCACATCCGGGTATTCTCTTCAGTGGAACCCAGGCCAGCCTGTGAGCCCTCAGCCCTATCAGGGGCTGAGGGACCATCACGGGCAGCAGGGCAGACAGAGTCCGTCCATCAGTCACTGAACTAGCACCAGCTGCTGAAGGGTTTGAGGTGGGGGCACCACACGGTCAGGTCCGTGCGTTAGAAAGATTCCTCTGGCCCGGCCGGTGTGGCTCAGTGGTTGAGCATTGACCCATGCACCAAGAGGTCGCTGGTTCGATTCCCAGTCTGGGCACATGCCCAGGTTGTGGGCCAAATCCCCAGTGGGGGGCATGCAGGAGGCGGCCAATCAATGTCTCTCATCGATGCTTCTATCTCTCTCTCCCTCTTCCTTCCTCTCTCTCTAAAATCAATAAAGAAAAAATAAAGAAAGATTTCTCTGGCTGCTGATATGGCAACTGGCCCAGTGGGCTTGCTGACTCCCCCGGCGAGTCCCCTCACCCTAGGAGTGATAGGAGTAGTCACACAGAAAGGAGGTCAGAGCTTTGCAGCCTTGGGGTCGGCTCCAGTCCTGGCTCCATCATTCACTAGTTATGTGACCTCAGGCATGGGGCTTATATGTCTGAGCCTCTATTTGCTCATCTGCACACAGGCAATCAATAACCCTTCCCCAGAAGGATGTGGCACTCTGTAAGCCACATCTGTAGGGTGCCTTGTATCTAGCAGCTGTCACAATGCACCAGAACAGGGCAGCTCCTCCGGGCTGAGATGTTCCATCTTCTTCCCCAGGACGCCCCCAGCACAGTGCACGGGGCATGTGCAAAGGGTACTCTCATTTCAGCTGGCTGTGCTCTCTCTGCCCATAGTGGGACTCCATCAACGAGGTGGACGAGTCCTTCCGGCCCATCCACACGTACCAGGTGTGCAATGTCATGAGCCCCAACCAGAACAACTGGCTGCGCACCAGCTGGGTGCCCCGCGACGGCGCCCGGCGTGTCTACGCCGAGATCAAGTTTACCCTGCGCGACTGCAACAGCATGCCCGGCGTGCTGGGCACCTGCAAGGAGACCTTCAACCTCTACTACCTGGAGTCGGACCGTGACCTGGGCGCCAGCACGCAAGAAAGCCAGTTCCTCAAAATCGACACCATCGCGGCCGACGAGAGCTTCACGGGCGCTGACCTGGGCGTGCGGCGCCTCAAGCTGAACACGGAGGTGCGCGGCGTGGGCCCGCTCAGCAAGCGCGGCTTCTACCTGGCTTTCCAGGACATCGGGGCCTGCCTCGCCATCCTGTCCCTCCGCATCTATTACAAGAAGTGCCCCACCATGGTGCGCAACCTGGCGGCCTTCTCGGAGGCGGTGACGGGGGCTGACTCATCCTCGCTGGTGGAGGTGCGGGGCCAGTGTGTGCGGCACTCAGAGGAGCGGGACACGCCCAAGATGTACTGCAGTGCCGAGGGCGAGTGGCTCGTGCCCATTGGCAAGTGCGTGTGCAGCGCCGGCTATGAGGAGCGGCGGGATGCCTGTGTGGGTGAGCGTGCCCCGGGGGGCCAGCTGGCAGGTGGGCTCAGTCTGGGCAGGGCTGCCAGGGTGTGGGGGGAGGGGTCGCCATAGTGCACACAGCACCTGGGATAGTGGGTGAGCTCCCCCGTGTTCCTGTGTCAGCAAACACACAGCCCACCTGTGTGTGTTGGGAGGGGGCAGAGAGGGAAACACACTACAGCCAGGTAGTACCCTCTGTGCCATTGTGGAGAGGTACACCTACAGGTACCTGTGTGATTGGGTGTACTACTGGGTACACACCTGTGTTAGGGAACAATGCTGTGAGCTGACTTAGGTCAGCCTTGTTCTAAGCACGTCTCACATACTAACATTTAATCCCCACAACTACCCTATGAAATAGAAACTACTATCATCCTGGTTTTACAGATGGAGATTGAGGCACAGAGAGGCAAAGCAACTTACCCCAAGGTCACACAGCTAGGAAGTAACAGCTATGCTTTGAACCCAGAAGTCTGGCTCTAGAGTTCGTGCTCTAAACCACTAAGCTGCTAGCCTGTGGGGTGGAAGGAAGTGGCACCAGGCCGTGGGCGAGTGAGTGAGGGTGGGGCCATGGTGAAGGTGTGCGGGCAGGGGTACTGTCTAGACTGGGTGTGTCAGGGGCACCTGGAGCAGCCTGCTTATGCTCAGGAGGGTCTTTCTAAGGACCTGTGGGAGAGGACAACCAAAGTCCTTGTGAAGGAGGACAGCTGAGAGCACCTGGGTCATGAGATAGCCTGGCACCTGTTCTCACGGGTGTACTGCTGGGGTTCCCATGTCAGAGGCCAGGAGCGGGGCCCAGACCTCAGTGCACGTGTGTGTATGTGTGCGCGTGTGTGCATGTGTGTGTGTGCGTGCGTGCGCGCGTGGTCAGCTGACCCTCATGTGGGGGCAGTGCAGGGAGTGTCCTGAGAGCCCAGAAACACTGGGAGAGCAGCTGTGGACAGACAGCTGGTACCCCAGCTGTTACTGGTCTCGGCCTAATTGCCCTCTGCCCTTCCTTGGCCTTCCCGGGGGCTGGACACATGGCAGCTCAGCCACTCAGAGCACAGTGAAGCCTGCTCTGGGGACCATTGGCTCTCCTGGGGGAGGAGAATATGCCCGTGAAGGGATCAGAGAGACTAGGGCCTGTCCCCAGACAGCCTCAGTGAAAACTGGGACGGGGCCCTGTCGGCCACTAGGAACATCCTCCTGGCCCTCGCTGCTACCCCACAGGCCCCAAGGCCACAGTCAGTGGGAACTTCAGGCCCCCTCAGCACCATCCTTCTGCCTGTAGCCAGCAGGAAGACCCCTTGGTCTTTGCAGGACGGAGGATGACAATTTCAGGTGATGCACAAGGTCATTCCCTGGGACAGGATCTTTCATCCAGCTACCAGGCCCTTTCCGGCTCCTCTCTGGACCTCTCTGGTTTCCTTAAGAAATCTTTCCCCACACTCCCGACTGCTACGAGGCTTCACCTCTCCTGGACCCTACACTCAAAGCATCTTCTGTGACATTTGCCTATTTCTGGATTTGTTCTACCCTCTGTGGCCTAGTGTGCCAGGCTCCTCAGGTCTCCAGCCTCTCCTGGTTCCTATCACAGACATCCCTGTTGCCTTGAGAGCTTGGAAGGGGATTCCTCACATATCAATTCATTTGCTCCCTGTAGCAAGGCAGGTATTATAATTCCATTTGATAGATGGGAAAACTGAGGCTCAGGAGGGAGTGTCAGCTGCTGAGGTCCCACAGCTGGTGAAAGGTGGAGCTGGGACCTATCTCTGGCCCACCCCAACTGCTCTTCTTGCCAGAGCTGGCTTCCAACACCCCCCCATCCTGATGGGGATAATAAAGCCCTTTAGCGACCATTTTTTGAGCATTCGCCATGTGCCAGGCAATTTACCGTGATTCCTGCACATCGTGTCCATTTCTCATTCCGCTGAGCACCTTCCTGTGTCCCAGGCACCGGGAATATAGGCGCAGGGAGTCCCTGCCTTCAGGGAGTTCCTGTAGTTTCTCATTCTTACAGTAGTTCCCAAAGCTAAGTATTCTGCCCCATCTTACAGATGTGAGACATTGAGCCCCTCAACTTCCGTCACAGAGGAGGGATCTGATACCAGGTTGTCTCGCTCCAGAGCCCTGAACTGCTTCCTCTGTCCGCAAAGCCCCTCTTCCCTCCTCCCTGGGTAACATTCACCCGCCCCAACTCTGGGTTTAGCCCACAAGCAACTCGCTCGCTTGCCCTGTGTGCACTGAGATGCGCTAGCCTGTAGGAGGGAGACCGGACCCCTGATGGCGGGGTTGGGGCCTCGCTCAGAGGTTTCGGGTACTGCTCCAACCTCCTTGTTTGACAGAGATGGGAAGCGGAGCCCAGAGAGGGAATGCGTCTTGCCCAAGGTCCCACAGCATGGCAAGGGCAGGGCTCTGGGGGAAACCCTGAAGCCGAAGCCGCAGACGCTCCCAGCGCCAGGGGAGGCCGAGGCCATGCCCGCTTCTTGGCGCTGCTGGGGTGTCAGTGAAATCGAATGAAGAGATGGCAGAGCAGGGTTAGGGAATGGCAGCATGTTCTGAATTGTACATTTAGATCACAACACAACATAATTACGCCAGTTGCAAGATAATTACAGGTTTTATTAAAATATTAATTCACAGTGCACTCAGGCAGTGAGGTTTAAGGACAGAAAGCCGGTTTTGTTTTTTTAAATACATTTTTATTGATTTTTCTGAGAGATAGCGAGGGGGAGAGAGATAGAAACATCGATGTGAGGGAGACACATCTATAGGTCGCCTCCTGCTTGCCCCCCACTGGGAATTGAGCCCACAACCCGGGCATGTGCCCTGACTGGGAATCAGACTGGGACCTCTCAGTCCATGGGATGACGCTCATTCCACTGAGTGACACCGGCCGAGCCAGAAGGCCAGTTTTAAGTCGCAGGAGGAGACTTTCCTCGGCCGTCGGTGGGTGGGCTTCTGTGATTGTGTAACCTTTGAAGAGGCAGCACAGGCCCTACGGGAGGCCCGGCCTGTGTCCCCCACCCCACCCCTCCTTTGTGGATAGCCTGAGAGTGGGGAGATGGGGGACCGACTAGGAGCTGGGAATAGATGGGGGCGCATTTCCTGGGCTGTGGCTACTTGAAGGGGGTCCTCTCAGAGCTGTGGCCCCTCTGCCCAGCCTGAGCGGGACCTCCTGGGGTTGTGGGGCCCTTGGCCTTCTCCGTTGGATGATTCTCTCTGAGCAAACAGTGAGGACAGGAAGGGCTGGGACTTCCTAAGAAGGGACCTACTTGGTCACAGGGCTCTTAGAGGCCTTACTGAGACTGCCCTCAGGCCTCAGAGACCCACAAAGAATGTCAGCCATGTGGAGTTGATAATGGAGGCCCAGAGAGGTGCAGTGACTGGCCCAAGGGCACACAGCGAGGAGTGATCGACTAACTCGGCTCCCCCACCAGAGAGCTCCCCAGGCCTCACAGTTCCTGAGCCAGTGACCTACCCCACACCTGGCTGCACTCCCCTCCTGCCCCAACTCCAGAGAGGGGAAGGACCTCCGAGAATGTCACCCAGTGGAGCAGCTGCCAGAGTCTGAAGTCCCAGTTGCCGTCCTTCCTGTCACCTGGACACAGACTATAAATCACCCTCTGCGGCCCTAATCATCTTTCTATAAATATCAGAGTCTCATTTCAGAGGAGGAGCATGAGCACTGAGCTCTTTTGCCTCCTGACTGTGTTTAAAATCTGATTTAGAATTAATTTCCTTTGGTTGTCCACCGGCGGACACCTTATTTGTCAAATCTCAAGCTCTTCGCGGGGGAGAAGAGAGCAGTGGCCGGGGCCTCGGGCAGCTGCCGGCCTGACAGGCGGCCTGGGCAAGGTGCCCTCGGCAGGGGCAGGAGCCCCTCCTGGCCCACGGCCGACACGGGCCGGGCGCGTGCAGACTCCGGAAGCACCCTGGGTCGCCGGGCCGGGCCAGGCCCCAGCCCAGAGCTGCTCCATCTGTCTCGGCCATTAATTCCCGGCTCTGCCTCCAGGTCTCTGGGCTCCTGAGGCCTGGTGATTAGTATTCTTATTAAAGATTATTTTATTTCATTGCGCGGATTAATCTGGCCTTGACACGTTGGAACCATATGGGTATTAGTGGAGCGTGTGAGAACCGCCCGCTGGTGAGGAGCAGAACGGCGGGGCCATCTCGAAGGCCAGGGACAGCTCCCGAGGCTCCCCAGCCGGGGTTTGCATTCTGGCTGGGGGGCGGGGGGCAGAGCAAGGCACTGTTTCTCTCTGCCAAACAGATGTGTTGATGCCGACGCCATAGACTTGTAATAGTGAGTGCCAGGCACCATCCTGGCGTGAATTCACGTGTATGCGTTCCTGTTGTCCTCACAACAGCCCTGGGAGCCCCCGTTTTACAGATGAGGAAACTGAGGCCCAGCAACATGCCCAGTGTCCCAGCCTAGGTGGAGAGGTTAGACAAGAAATGGAGCCTGGGCAGCCTGCACCCATGGTCCTGGTCTTAGCTGACGAGGACTGGATGTACCCCGAACAGTCAGGGACTCAGTGAATGCAGCCTGTCATGTGCTTCCCTCGCCCATGCCTCACCAGGCCGCCGCACGTGTCCGTGTCTGCCCTCCCTGCTCTGAATGCTCCCTGCTCTTGCTTAGCTTGGGTCCATAGAAGTGCAGTGAATTTGGGTGAAGGAATGATTGAGGGACAGAATAAGCAAACAGTCCCTGAGGTGCTAATCGACGTGGACCCGATAATTACAGTGAGGATTACTGTCACTCAGTTCAACAAGATTCAACAAATATTTGCTGACCAAGTGGAAAGCCCGCTTCCTGGGCTCAGAAGGACTGGGCCTCCTGGGGGGCTTCTAGGAGGAGGAGGCGAGATCACAGTGTGTCAGGTACCAGTCCCCACGTTTCCAGGTTCCCAGCCCCCAGTCAGGCCTGAGCCCCCTCGGGGGCTTCCCGGAGGGGTAGGGAGGATGTCTCAAAACCAGGGCACAGTTTCCTCGACCCCCCAGCCTCGAAGCCCCGTCTGGCTGCATGGCCTCTGAGTCTCTGAAGCAATTTAAGGACATTATCATTTCTCTGGATTTCAGGTTTTCTCTCAAGTTAGTAGAATTTTATAAATTAACCTAATTTTAGCGACTATGATAGAGAGTTGTTGTTTTTTTTTAAATGATGTGATGTCTTTTCAAATGGAGCTCCTCTCAGACCCTGAGTTTTCCAGAACGGGACTTAGTGGAGAGAGATGGCGTGAGCTTCCTGGTGGTCCCTGTGGCAGAGGATTTCAGCCCCATGGGTGGAGCTGGGAGCTGCCTGGCTGGGCGGCATTGGTCCTCCTGAACCCCTGGGGTCTCTGCCCAGAGCAGATAATGGTAGGATTCGCTCACTTTGAAAACTCCCACCGGCATTGGCAACTTCTGGGCCAGATGCTAGGAACTGCGAGATGAGTGCAGCAGTCCTGGGGCCTTATCCACAAGGATCTGCCTACGAGGACCTTCTGGTCTAGGAGGAGAGTCAGACACACAGATACATAAGTATAGCCTAGCGTTACAGATGGCGAGACCGAGCAGAGCCTGTGGAAGTAGGGAGGCCAGTGGTCACTTCTGTGTGTGTGTGTACATGTGGAAGTGTGGAGGGGTCCAAAAAGGCTTCATTGTAGAGACAGTTGAAATGAATCTTGAAAAAGTTTGATGAGCTAACAAAGGAGAAAAGGCATCCCAGGAAGAGGGCACGGCACGTGCAAAGGCCCCGAGGCAGGAAACACCCCGCCTGAGGGTGGGGAGTGAGAGGCGGCACTGAAGGATACTGCAGGGAGGGCTTTGAGTGCCAGGCTTTATGGTTTAGGCCATGGGAGCCCCTGAGGGTTTGAACTGGCAGTGACAGAGGCAGGTGTCATTACAGGGAGGCCCTCAACCTAGAGTATTCCCAGTCCCCTTGTCCTTTGGGCCGTAACTCAAATACCACCTCCTGTCTCCTTCTTGGGGGAGGTCGCTCCTCCCACCCCTTACCCTTGGCCAGATCATCCTCTTTATTTCCTTCCTGGACACACCGCAGCCTGTTTACTGTGTGCTCCCGCCACCCCCAAATGCCAGTCCTTGAAGGCAGAGACTATGTGGATCTTGTTCATGCCACGTCTCCAGCGCCCAGATCAGTGCCTGGCACAGAGCAGGTGCTCACGCGTCCTGGGGGAATGAATGGCCACTGGGACTGGGGAGGCCGGGTGTGGAGGCTGCTGAGGTCCTCCAGGTGAGAGATGAGGCAGAGGCTGGAGGGAGGGCCACACAGGAGACAAGTCTGTCACAGCCACGGTGACGGTGACACGGGACCTGAGAGGGGCCTCCTGCAATTCCAGAATGGCCAGCATTGCATGGGGAGCTTATACAGCACAGACTTCCAGCCACCCACCCCCCTTCTAACTCTTACCACACGTGTCTCATTTTCAGTCAGTGTATGGCCACTTTCACTCCCTGTCCCACTTTCATGTCTGACCCAAGTGACATCCCTGGGGTTTGGGGTCCCCTTTGATTCTTAGGCCCTTGGCCCCGGCCCCTGAGGCTGGTGTCTCACTCGAGACCAGTGTCCTGTGAAGGACAGAATCAGATGGAAGCGGGGCCTTGGGGGAGGGGCTGTTGGAGGAGAGGCTCTTCCCTGAGCAGACTTGGGGCTGGGACTCAGGCGTCAGGTCCCAGCCTCCGCTCTGCCTTCGACTTGCTGTGCAACCCTGGGTGAGTCATGGGTTCTTTCTGTGTTTCGGTCCCTTCCTCACAAATGAAGGTAGGACTGGGCAATGCTGAGGGTCTGCATCGCTGTCCCCCGGGCAGAGTGAGCGTTGTCCCCGAGACCAGCTGGCTTCCCTACAACTACCTTCTCTTCCACAGCCTGTGAGCTGGGCTTCTACAAGTCGGCCCCCGGGGACCAGCTCTGTGCCCGCTGCCCTCCCCACAGCCACTCTGCGGTCCCTGCCACCCAGGCCTGCCACTGTGACCTCAGCTACTACCGCGCAGCCCTGGACCCACCGTCTGCAGCCTGCACCCGTGAGTACCATCCCTGGACCCCAGAACCCACGGACGCCAGGGATGCTTAGGGGGCATTTGCACATGTCTGGGTATCTGTAGGGGACCCCTGAGTCCTCGTGGAGCTTGAACGAACACACCTCATGAGCCCTGCGTGTGCACTCCTGGCCCTGCCAGGGGCGTGTGTGCTCAAGCAGGTGTGCTTGTGTGCGTGCAGGAGTTGGGTACCTGAGGGGACTCCGAAGGAGTCTGGTGTCACGCCTGTAGGACTACGTGACTGTCTTGACTCTCTGCTGACACAGCTCCTCTGTTGCCTCCTGTCCCCTAGCCTGAAGGGGCCCCTCACCCTTCCATCCCAGCTGGGGAGGGGCTGCAGCCAGCTCAGCCCACCCCATTTGCCAGCCCTGGGCTCTTGTGCTGGGGTGAGGGGTACTTCACATGGTTCTGACCCATTTTGCTCCAGAATTTACCCCAACCTGATCCCCATCTTTTCCTCTCCCACCTTCATCACCACCCAGCCCCAGGCCCCCTGCAGAAGGACCCAAGTGTATTCATACCACACACACACACACACATACACACACACACACACACACACACACACACACACACACACACACTCCCGCCCTCCACCATTCCGCCCAGACCTGTGCATTTCCCCACATGGGACCTGCTGGGGCAGAAGGAACGGCTGAGCGACACTGTGACAACTCTGGGCTCCCGGACCAGGTGAGCCCAGCTCTATCTAGGTCATGGACATTTGCCCTCAGCTGGCTGGACTCTGGCTTCTCTCCAAATTCATAATTCAGGTTCTAGAAATCTTAAGACCAGGGCTTTTAGTATTCCATACCCTTCAGACGCGAAGATTCTCCATGGTTCTGAGATTCTCCAATTCTGTTTTCTTAAGATCTAAGATTGCCTTCCTGGGATTCTGAGAGTCGGAATTCTGAGGCCCAGGGGCCTCCACAGCCACCAGCCCCAGGGGCCTACCCCAGCCCGTCCCTCTCCCAAGGTCCCTGTGCTCCCAGACTGGGGCTCTCATCTTCAGGGAAGGACACCCTCTGGGCTTCCCGGGGCCTCCACGCCACTCCAGCCAAGTGCTCAGTGGCATTTCCATTAGTCAGCACAGGAGGTTAAGGAGTGGCATGTGGGACATTCACACCCAGGGTGCCTGCTGCAGGCACCCCCAGGGCTAGGCGATCTCTCTCTGGCTCTGATGAGAACTTTGGGATGCACAAACCCCAGGATCCCTGTGGTCCAGGGGAGGAAGGGGGCCCAGACTGCGGCACTGTGGTCCTAGTCCAATGGCAGAGACACTGCCTCCGCCCTTGGGGAGCTTCCGGAGGATAGAGTAGGTGTGACCTTATGCCTTGGGAGCCCCAAATATCATGGGGGAGCCAGACACCTTCCCTGGTCTGGTGGGGGTAAACTGGGCCACCCCGAATCAATACACTCCACCCCACCCGTCATTCTCTGCTCCCCAGGGCCGCCCTCAGCACCAGTCAATCTAATCTCCAGTGTGAATGGGACATCTGTGACCCTGGAGTGGACCCCTCCACTGGACCTGGGTGGCCGCAGCGACATCACCTACAACGCCGTGTGCCACCGCTGCCCCTGGGCATGGGGCCGCTGCGAGAAGTGCGGGAGGGGCACCCGCTTCGTGCCCCAGCAGACAAGCCTGGTGCGGGCCAGCCTGCTGGTGGCCAACCTGCTGGCCCACACGAACTACTCCTTCTGGATCGAGGCCGTGAACGGCGTGTCTGACCTGAGCCCCGAGCCCCGCCGCGCTGCAGTCGTCAACATCACCACGAACCAGGCAGGTAGGCGGAGACGCTCCGTCCTGAGCCCCTCGCCCTCCTGGGCACCCGAGCGCCGCCCTGGGCTTGGTCGTGGGCTAGTGCCTGCCTCTGCCGGCCCTGCCCTCCTCACAGGACCTGGAGCTACTGGCTCCTTTAGCACAGCGGAAGGCATCCCATGATCCAGAAAGCACAGAGGCAGGTGACGGTGCCGTCACAGGCCTGGGTCCCAGACCTCTCCCTCTGCCTCCGTTTCCCCTGGAGCACTGGCATGCCCAGTGCTGCCTCAGGCCCTGCTGTGAGGCTGCGATGAAGGGAACAAAAGCGCTCAGCCCGGCACCTGGCCCGCGGCACGTGCTCAGTAAGTGTCATTTAACAAAATGAAATCACTCTAATTATCATTTTCCAGAAGAGCTGCCACTGTGCTCGATGGATTTGGTCTCACGGGCTTGGACGGCAGCCAGCCTTCTATCTGTTTCTAGCCAGTTGTTGGGCTGAATTTAGCTCCTGGAACCTCTTTCTTTCCAAATTCTGGTGGGTCCTGCCTGTCAAGTGACAGCCTGACCTAAGACCACACTGCGGCAGCTTCCCTGTCAGCGGCCACCCGCACATGGCCGGGACCCCTCCAGCTCCACCCTGTCTCCTCCCCACACCACGCAGGCCCAGCAAACACCACTCCCACCATGTCCCAGAGGAGGAAACTGAGGCAGAGTGCCCCCCCCCCCGCGTCACCACATGGGAAGGGGCAGAACCAGGATTCGAACCCGCATCAGTCTCACTCCCGAGGGAAGCAGGCCTCCCTTCTCTGCGCCCGGGCAGCCCCTCCCTGATCAGAGCGTCCTCCGTTTAGGAGACTCTCATTCGGCCAGTGTTTGTGGAGCATCCACTAAACGAGCTCTGTGCTCTGCGCTGGCGACAACACGGGGAACAGACCCCTGGGCTCGGTGTTTGGGGCCCTGACTTGACCACCTGTGGCTCGGGGCCTGACCCAGGTGGCTGGCTGTTCAGGGGTGGAGGACGGAGCCGACAACCCAGCAGCCTTCAGATGCCATTCAACACACTCCATCATCAACAAGGAAAACCCTGCCCCGATCCCGCACGCCCTCCCAGCCCCCACGTGAAAACCTCCCAGGGGAGCTTCTGTGCAGCCGTGTCCGCGCCCTCCCCTCCGTGGGCCCCTCGAGCAGCTCCAGCCAGGTCTTTCCTCGCCTGTCCACAGAAACACCCCCAGGTGCGTGGGCACTTGCGTCCCTGTTCTTCTTTCCTCCTTTTTGGAAGGAACACTTTTCTCTTGCCTTCCGTGCCCTGGCCTTCCACCCTGCCCACCTCTCTGGCCTAGCCTCCATCTCTGCCAGCCCCTCCCCCAAGGGCCGCAGGACCTGGGCTCTTCCCAGACCCTCCTCTCTTTCCTATTTACCCAGGTCCGTCTTTTCCGAATGACTTTATCAGGGCCCATGGCTTTGAGTCCACTTATCTCCCCAAACTTATGTCACCAGCCTGTCTCCCCTGAGTTCTCGCTGCCTACTCCCATCTCCACTCGGATGTGTTTTAGACAAACCCCCCCAAACTTGCACCCCCACAATAGGAAATGGCGTCACCCTTCATGGGGTTCTCAAGCCCCAAACTCTTGACTCTCTCGCTCTCTCTCGTGCCGTATCCACCCAGCAGCCAGCTGCACTGGGTCTCCCTTCAACATGAGGTCTCCCCACTAACTGATCTGTCTTAATCTGCTTGGTGTGCCGTAACAGAATACCACAGACTGGTGGCTTAAACCACAGAACTTTTTAAAAATTCTCACCCAAAGATATGTTTTCATTGATTTTAGAGAGTGAGGAAGAGAGAGGGAGAAACATTGATTGGTTGCCTCTTATACACGCCCCAACCGGGGATCCCACCCACATATGTCCTGCCTGGGAATCAAAGTCGCCACCTCTTGGTGCATGAGCTGACACTCCAGCCAACGGAGCCACCCGGCCAGGACAAGCACTGAAATGTACTGCTCACAGTTCTAGAGGCCAGAAGTCCAAGATCAAGGTGCTGGCTGGTTTGGTTCCCGGTGAGAACCCTCTTCCTGGTTGCAGATGGCTGCCTTCTTGCTGTGCCCTTACGTGGCAGAGAGAGAGAGAAAGAAACTTGAACTCTGGTGTCTTTTCTTGTAAAGACACTAATCCCAACACGAGAGCCACCCCCATGACTTCATCTAAACCAAATTACCTCCCTAAGGTCCCAGCTCCAGTGATCGCATTGGGGGTCCAGGCTTCGATATATGAATTTGCTGGGCTTGGGGAATACAGTTACATCCGTAGCACCGCCCATGTCCCATCACGTGTTGCCGGGACAACCACAGGAGGCCCCTCCCACCTTACCCCCGTAATTAGTTCTCACACCACATCCTGAATGAGCTTTAAAAATGTAAGTGAGGGTTCCCTTTTCTCCACATCCTCTTCCACACTTGTTATTTCATTTGTCTTATTGATAATGGCCACTCCAACAGGTGCGAGGTGATATCTCTTTGTGGTTTTGATTTGCACTTCTCTCATAACTGGTGATGCTGAGCATCTTTTCCTGTATCTGCTGGCCGTCTGTCTTAGGTCTCCCTTGGAGAATTGTCTGTCCAGGTCCTCTGCCCATTTTTTAATCAGACTCTTTGTTTTTTTGTTGTTGAGTTACATGAGTTCTTTATATATTTTGGATATTAGGTCCTTATCGGAGGTATTGTTTGCAAATGTCTTCTCCCATTTGGTTGGATGCCTAAATAAACATAATGTTATTAACGTGGCCTGCCCCTGCCTGCCTCTCCAGCCTCGCCCCATCCCTCTCGCCTGGCTCACTCTGTTTCGGCCACACTGGCCTCCGGGTCCCATCCTCGAGCTCACCAAGCCCTTCCCCTCCCGAGTCCTGCCCTTGCTTCTCCATTGCAGTGACACACTCCTGCCTGTCCTCAGCTCAGCTGGCGTCCCCACCTCAGGGAGGCCTGCCCTGGCCATCCCAGCTACCATGGCCCGGCTCCCTTCCGGCCCCCGTGGGCGGGCCTTTTCATCACAGCTCCCCTCCATGTCTCACATGACACGTCACCAGCCTGTCATCATGCGTTGGTTTGCTTCTTTACTGTCTCCCTTCGCAGACCCTAAGCTCCTTGAAGGCTGTCTTGGTCTCTGCTGTCTCCCCAGGCCCCAGCCCAGTGCCCAGCCTGTGGTAGGCATTCAGGAAGTCCTAGGGGCGTGATAGAGTGGCACCCACAGCTCAACAGCCCTGAGCAAATGGTTAGGGTTTGTCCTCAGAGACCACTTGCTCCTCCCCCTGCCCTCACCTCTTCTCCACACCCCCTCTTCCCTGAAGCCCTTCGGTGCCCCACCCATTTCCTCCCACCTGGAGCCCTGGTCTCCCTCTGGGTCTGCCTCCCTTGCACCTCTTGCCTTGGAAACTTCTTTCTCTTTAAGAGGCATTAGTATTCCTGGCTCCCCGAGCCCCTTGCATACAGTGGTCTCATCTGAGCCTCACCTCTTCCTGGCAGGGGTGCCCGCTTGCTTGCTAGTTTAGCTGCCATCTGGATGGGGAAGCGGCAGCCATGAGACAGTGATGGCCCCAGTCAGCAAGAGAGGGGCCAGGCTGTGAACCCAGGATGCCCAGATATGAGGCAGGTGGGAGATGCGGGAGGTGCAGGGTGAGCAGAGGGGGAAGAGGAGGCCTGCATGCTGGAGGGATAGGGAGCAGGGGTTGGCACTTCCCTGTTTGGCTATGGCTGGGTCTCTATCTGCCACTTTGCAGCAGACCCCTCAGGGATCATTGCACTGGACACAGGAGGAAGGGAGGGAATGGATGGTCAATAAGTGAGGGGTGGATGGTGTCTTAGCATGACTGCAAGAATACTTGAGTTCAAATGGGCCAGGCTTAGCTCATGTCCCTTCCCAGATGTATCCAGAGCTGTCCTGGTCATACCTTCATACCTCCAAACCCGGCAGTGAGGGTGCGGGTTCCTTCCATTCATGCCCTCCCATCCTCCTCTGTTCCTTCCTCCTTCACTCCTGGGAGCTGCCCACAGAGGGCTGGGGTGGGTGATGCGGAGAGAGAGACATCAGGTGATGGGACCCCAGAGTGGACAAGAGCGGCTGCTTGCTGGGGCTCCTGGGATCCCGCACTCCCAGTGGAAGGGCCTGGCCAGGGAGGAGGAGGAGGCAGTGAGAGCTGGGCCCTCAGGCTGTGTCTGGGTCAAGCCACCCCCAGCATCCCAGACCAGAGGCAGGCTGTGCAGAGCCCAGGTGACCGAACTGGGTGGCAGCCTATGATTTGCCAGGAAGATTGAAGGGGACTGGCTCTCCTGGGGCACAGGCAGGACAGCCAGCCAGCTGAGCATGGCCCAGGCAGGGCCTAGGAAGGGATGGGACAGAGGCCAGCCCCGATGATCACCATCCACCCATCTGATCAAGGCTGGCCTCCCTCCCTAGCCCCGTCCCAGGTGGTGGTGATCCGCCAGGAGTGGGCGGGGCAGACCAGCGTCTCGCTGCTGTGGCAGGAGCCCGAACAGCCCAACGGCATCATCCTGGAGTATGAGATCAAGTACTACGAGAAGGTACCCACCTCCGGCAGGGAGGAAGGGGGTGGGCAACCAGGCAGGGGTCCTCTTGGCTGACTGCCCCTCCTGTGGCCAGGACAAGGAGATGCAGAGCTACTCCACCCTCAAGGCTGTCACCACCAGGGCCACCGTCTCAGGCCTCAAGCCGGGCACCCGCTACGTGTTCCAGGTCCGAGCCCGCACCTCGGCAGGCTGCGGCCGCTTCAGCCAGGCCATGGAGGTGGAGACCGGGAAACCACGTGAGTGCAGGGAGCGGAGAGGGCAAGGGAGCTGGGCCAGGCCAGGCCAGGCCGGGGGTCCGAGGAAGGGAATTGCTGAGCTGGGGCCTGTGCTGGGTGGCATTTTCACAGCTGAAAATAACTGAGGCTCAGAGACGGAAAATGACTTGCCCAAGGCCACCGAGCTCGGGACAGCCATAAGCCCTGGCCGTTCCTGGAGACCAGGGTGACTTGCAGGCATCGTGATGCCCTTTGCTGGCAGGATAACCTTGTCGTCGTCCCAGAGGCCCCCTAGTGGGCTGGCATTATCCACGTCCCCATTCTACAGACAAGGAGATTGAGGGTCAGAGCAGCAAGGCGGATTGCCCGAAGCTACCCAGCAAAGCAGGATTTGAACATGGCCAGTGTGGGGACAAGTCCTGTGCCCCTTCCCCAGCATCAGCCTGCCCTGGCCTCCGGAGCAGCGGTTCTCACAGTGTGGTGTGGGCCCAGCAGCGTCGGGGGCTGCCAGAAATGCCGATTCTCTGCGTCAGAACCCGGAGGGGGGCATCGATGTCGGTTTTATCAAATCTGCAGGGTGATTCTGACGCACGGTCAAGCTTGAGCACCCCCTGCCCCATCTCCAGCTAAAGGGAATCTTTTCCTATATTCGGGCCCCCTCCAGGGGTGGTGCCAGGACAGGAGGGCTCCAGGCTGAGGTAATGACCCCGCTCACTGCACTCCCTCGGCGCTGTGTGTCTCAAGTGCCCCTGCGTCTGATGCCACACCGAGGCTATCCAGACCGGACTCCTGCCCCAATGCATCCACGTGCCGTGTGGCTGTCAGTGAGAGCCTCGGTTTTCTCTTCTGAAAATGGAAGATAATGTCTCCCTGGAAGGGATGTGGGAGGGCTCATTGAGACTGAAATGTGCAACTCTCAGCAGGCATTTTTTGATTTATGTTACAGGTAAGAAAACTGAGGCTCAGAGAAGTATAGCAACTCTTCCCAGGTCACACAGCCCCAGGAAGTGGTAGCAAAGCATTGGGAAGCCAGGAAGCCTGAGGCAGCAGGGTCTTGAATGAGAAACTTAGTAGAGGAGGAGGTGGCCTGTGTCCTGGCTCTGGGCTGACTCACAGGTTCAGGGAGAGCCCTGGGCCCGAGGCCAAGGCTGACAGGCAGCACCCCCGTGCCCCCTGCAGGGCCCCGCTATGACACCCGGACCATCGTTTGGATCTGCCTGACACTCATCACAGGCCTGGTCGTGCTTCTGCTCCTGCTCATCTGCAAGAAGAGGTGGGTGGTCCGGGCCCCAGCCACTCCAAGGCCTCCCTGGAGCGCTGTGTCTGCCTCTGCCTGGGGCTGGGCTCGCTTCCAGATATACCTGTGCTTTCTCCTTCTTGGAAGGGACACTTTTCTCTTGGCTTCCATGCCCTGGCCCACCCCACACTTTTGTCCACATCTCTGGCCCGTCCTGGACCTCTGCCAGCCCCTCTTCCCCAAACAGCCTCTAAAGGCTGGAGGACGCTGGGCTCATCCGGGCCCTTCTCTTCCCGTTTACCCGAGTCCATCTTTTCTGAGTGACCTCACCAGGGCTCATGGCTTTGAATTCCACTTTCAGGCTGACATCCCCAAATGTATGTCACCAGCACAGACCTCTCCCCCGAGACCAGGCTGCCCACTCTCATCTCCACTCAGATGTGTCTTAGACAAACCGTCCCCCAAACCTGCACCTCCACAGGGCTCCCCATCTTAGGACATGGCACCGCCATGCGTGGGGTTGCTCAGGCCCCAACCAACTTGTCATCCTTGCCTGTCTCGTGCTGCGTCCTCCCACCAGCGAGTCCCACTGGGTCTCCCTTCAACATCCACCTCCGTCTCATTTAATCCTAATGATACTCCAGGGACGTAGAGATTCTGACCTTATTATGCAGGTGAGTAAATTGGAGATCAGAGAGGTCAGGCCACTTGCCACGTAGATGCCAGAACAGGGGCTTGAACCCAGGTCTGTCACAACGAAACACCATGCTGAGTCGCTGTCCCGTCTGCCTTCCATCCCAGTGGAGGTGGGGACGGGGCCCTGCTCATGCGGACTGGGGACCCCAGGCAGCGAGAATCGGAAGGCTCGTCCGATAGATGGAGGAACCGGCCCAGGGAAGGGACGGGAAGGGGCTTGCCAAGGTCACACAGCAGAGCTGGCATCAGAAGCCTCATCTCTCAACCCCTCTACCAGGAATACTTCCGTGAAGAATGGGGCTAAGAACCCACAGAATTTGCTGGGAGGGCCAAGTGGACTCAATTTTGTAAATTATGAAGGGTTTGTAAATGTCAAGGACATCATAATTCAGCTGAATAAAGAGCCTGAGCGTGGGGACTGCCCCTCGCAGGGGCAGGGGCTGAGGTGTCAGGAGCTGCCCTGGAAGGGGAAGGGGAGTCCTGACGTGAACCAGATGGGAGGGCGGGGCTAGGGAGGTGTGGCCTCGGGCGAGCGTGCCCATCTCCGCAGGCACTGTGGCTACAGCAAGGCCTTTCAGGACTCCGATGAAGAGAAGATGCACTATCAGAACGGGCAGGGTGAGTGCAGGGGCCCAGGGATCTGAGGGCAAAGAGGAGGTCACGGTGGGAACCAGTGCTGGTCTGGGGTGAGAAGGAGAAAGATGCCCACAGAAAAGACCAGAGCCCCAGAGATAGACAGCAGGACATCACAGAGACCTGAGACCCCACAGGTGCAGTGCTGTTCACCTTTCGTGGGTTCACAGGCCCCACGGAGGATGCCAGGGGCCCTCTCCCCAGGAAACGCACAAATGCATGCACTCACACACAGTTTCGCACACAGTCTCAGGGAGGCTCACAGATTCTTGGACAAGAACCCCTGCTAGAGAGTTTTTTCAAGATCCTGCAGAGACTCCAGAAAACAAGGCAATTATGGGGATGCCCACCTCCACACCCCACTTCTGTGCCCACGTAGACATTCGTATCAGTCATGGCACTGATTCCCGTTCAGCCTGAAGGCAGCCTCAGAATCCTTCTTAACACAGTTGTGTAGGGAGCCACTTTCAAACAACGTAAGTCAGCACTTGTGATAAAATCTTTTTTGCCACATTTCTACCCCAGAACAATTTAGAAAGATCTTAGGACTCTAGAAGTGACCCCAGAAAATGACAGATGTGCTGCAGACTTACCGGGGACCCCAAAGGCCCCTAGAGACCCTACTTCCACTGGGCAAACACTTACTGGGCACCCAGTGTCTGCCACCACATCCTGAGATTCCCAGAGACACTCCTCACCCTACCCCAGACCCACCCCGGGCCCACAGGACACCGGGAGGGACAGGCCCCTCAGAGCCCACTGAAGGCCCTTCCGCCCTGGCCCCTCAGCGCCCCCACCTGTCTTCCTGCCCCTGCATCACCCCCGGGGGAAGATCCCAGAGCCCCAGTTCTATGCAGAACCCCACACCTACGAGGAGCCGGGCCGGGCGGGCCGCAGTTTCACCCGAGAGATCGAGGCCTCCAGGATCCACATTGAGAAAATCATCGGCTCCGGTGAGTCTCGGGGGTTGTGAGGGTGGGGACAGCGTGGAGGGCACCAGGTCAGAGGGAGAGGGAACGAAGGAGCCTGGTATGGCCAGGCCCACCAGGGCACTCCCGTGGGTGAGGCTGGGGGAGTGCGGGGGTCCTGGGCTGAGGGAGGGGGGTCCCACTGCCCTCCCCCTGCCTGCCCCACTCTGTCCACAGGAGAGTCAGGGGAAGTCTGCTATGGGCGGCTGCGGGTGCCAGGGCAGAGGGACGTGCCCGTGGCCATCAAGGCCCTCAAAGCCGGCTACACAGAGAGACAGCGGCGGGACTTTCTCAGTGAGGCGTCCATCATGGGTCAGTTTGACCACCCCAACATCATCCACCTTGAAGGTGTCGTCACGCGTGGTAGGTGCCAGGGGAAGGCAGTCTCACCCTGCAGGGCCGTACGTATGGCCCGGGCCAGTGTCTGGGTCCATCCCCACACCACCCTCCTCTGCCCGTCCCCCTAGCTCACGTCCCCTGATGACTCAGTTGGGAAGGGGGCCCAGAGTCTGGCATCCCAGGGGGAACCCTAGGCTCCCTAGGCCCTCAGGGTTGGCCCAGCTCCTGGTGGGGGACATGCCCTGGGGTCTCGGATCAGCAGCCCTGATTCCTCCACCAAGAGCCTACGCCTCCCCACCCCTTTCCTAGGCCGCCTGGCAATGATCGTGACCGAGTACATGGAGAACGGCTCTCTGGACGCCTTCCTGAGGGTGTGTGCCCCACTCCGTCTTCTACGTGGGCTGGGACAGGGAAGTTCAGCGGGTGTTAGGAGATAATGTGAGGCCTCCAAACACCCCCAGGAGCTCAGACCCAGCAGCACTGGGGGAGAGGGAGCCAGGTACAGGATCCTAATGGTCAGCCAGGACTGCCTTTTAGCCCCATCACGTGAGATTCCGTGTTGCATGGGGTCCTGCTGCCCTGCCACAGGCTGAGAAGGGTGCCTCTGTGGGACCCAGGGCCCCACCCAGATGGGAGGCACGGTGGGTGACATGGAAATCCCTAGATTCCCAGCCCTCCCTGCCATTTATTTGCTGGGTACTCTCAGGCACAGGGCTTAACCTCTCTGGGCCTTCATTTCTTCTGCAAAATGAATGAACTGTCCTCGCTGCCCCACCTACCTCTCAGGGTTGCTGTGGGTGTGGATGAGACCATGGGAACAAACCTTAGCCCGTCACATGCTTCCTAAGCAGTGAAGCACTTTGCAAACTGCAAAGAGCCTTCCTGCAGCCCAGGCCGTGTCCTCTGCAGACTCACGACGGGCAGTTCACCATCACGCAGCTGGTGGGCATGCTCAGAGGGGTGGGCGCCGGCATGCACTACCTCTCAGACCTGGGCTACGTCCACCGCGACCTGGCCGCCCGCAACGTCCTGGTTGACGGCAACCTGGTCTGCAAGGTGTCTGACTTCGGGCTCTCGCGGGTGCTGGAGGACGACCCCAATGCCGCCTACACCACCACGGTGCGTGGCCCACCCTCCTTTCCCATAGGCCCAGGGAGGGGCGAGGTGGCACAGAGGGTGACCCCCTGCTTGGCAGTCAGTGAAGTTGGCAGTTTCTGGGTTGCCTTCTACCTGAGGCAAGTCCTACCTCTTCCCCACCCGTTCTCCCCTCTGGGAAATAGAAGCAATCTCCCTTCCCTTTATCACTGGGTGGCTCTGGACCCCACGATGATCCCATGTCACTTGCTGAGAGATTTTGGGAGAGTTAGCGTCTCTAAACACATCCACTCCACATCTGTCTCTCAAGTTTGGCTGAATACGAACATTTCCAAAGTGCATTTCATGGCGATTTGGACTTTCCTGGAGGTGCCTTAGAGGATGCTTTAAAGGCGGGAGGCTGAGTGGCAGGGGCTTGGCCCACCCCTGCCTCAATCAGAACCTCCCTTTGCCTCATCCACTGAGCCTCTGAATAAGATTCCACTCAGAGCAAGGATTTGTGTTCCCCCTCACCCCCAAAAAAAGAGAGGAGGAAGAAGAGGAGGAGGGAGAGGAGTCTTCGGCCATGGCCTCTGAGCTCTGTCCCTTGCTCAGGCATTGAGCCCTTGGCCGATACTTGCTGAGGAGGTCCCGTGGGCTGGGACTCGCCGCTGTCCTCCGTTCAGTCCTCACAGCAGCTCCGCGCAGGGCCCCCGGCAGTGCTCCTCTCCAGGCCCCTGGCCGCGTCTCCCCACTGGCCTGCTTAACAGGACCCCCGTGGGAAACGGACCCGTGTTCAGCTCCCTGGCTTGGGCTGAGGAGAAGCCCTCGACATTCCTGTGTCCATCGCAGGGAGGGAAGATCCCCATCCGCTGGACAGCCCCCGAGGCCATCGCCTTCCGGACCTTCTCCTCGGCCAGTGATGTGTGGAGTTTCGGCGTGGTCATGTGGGAGGTGCTAGCCTACGGGGAGAGGCCCTACTGGAACATGACCAACCGGGACGTGAGTGTGGGACCCGGGCCGGGAAGAGGCGCTGCGAGGCCTTGGAGGGCAGGACCGCCTCCAGCCCAGCGCTGTGCCCCCCCATTGCAGGTCATCAGCTCCGTGGAGGAGGGGTACCGCTTGCCAGCACCCATGGGCTGTCCCCGCGCCCTGCACCAGCTCATGCTCGATTGTTGGCACAAGGACCGGGCTCAGCGGCCTCGATTTTCCCAGATTGTCAGCATCCTTGATGCGCTGATCCGCAACCCTGAGAGTCTCAGGGCCACGGCCACTGTCAGCAGGTGCCTGGCGCCCACCCCAGCTCCGCCCCAGCCGGCTGCCCTCCTGGCATTGCCCTGACTCATTCCCTACTTGGGACAGCCCAGCCCTGACCCCTGAACCAGGCTGATCCTGGGCCTTGACCCCTATTCTGCTTGGGCCTTCCTCAGCCCACTCCTTCCAAGCCTGGTCTAGCCCCTCAAACTCATTGCCCACTGCTGAGCCTCATGGAGGCTGAGGGTGGCTATTGCCAGGGTCCTTGAGAAAGGCAGAGGCCCTGGCAGGCCACTTACAAGGGCCCCTGTGCCTCAGGTGCCCAGCCCCCACCTTTGCCCGGAGTTGCTTTGACCTCCGCGGGGGCGGGGGCGGCAGCGGGGGCCTCACCGTGGGGGACTGGCTGGACTCCATCCGCATGGGCCGCTACCGGGACCATTTTGCCGCTGGTGGTTACTCCTCTCTGGGCATGGTGCTGCGAATGAACGCCCAGTAAGTGGTGGTCCCACAGGGGCGGGGGCAAGGGGAGAGGGCAGGGGGCCAGAGGCAGCTCCGGGGAATGAGTATGTCCCTGCCTCCATGGCCCCTAGCCTCCCAGGCCAACCTGGCCCGCACCACCCTTCCTTCACAGGGACGTTCGTGCCCTGGGCATCACCCTTATGGGCCACCAGAAGAAGATCCTGGGCAGCATCCAGACCATGAGGGCCCAGCTGACCAGCACCCAGGGGCCCCACCGGCACCTCTGACCAAACACGCCAGCCCTAGGACATGCCAGCTGTCAGAGGACTTACACGGTTGGCTGGAGGGCAGGGCCACCTCAGGCTTCTGCCCCTCCTCCTTGGCTGCCTTCCTGCCAGGCATCAGTGAGCCCGAGGACTCCACCACAGGGTCTGGGGCTCCCAGGGGCCAGGCCGCCTGGAAAGGGTCCTTTGGTGCCCCAGGGCAGAAGGCCTTGTCTTTCCCAGATGCTGGGGCCTCAGCGCCACTGAGCCCACCAGAGACATCGATCACCTGCCTCTGTGTGTGTGTGAGTGTGTGTGTGCGTGTGTGTGCTTGTATGCACACATGTGCTCCTGTGCTGTATGGGGTGTGTTCTCACCAGGTCATGGGACCACGTGCGTGTTTGTCCACCGCCAGGTCCCAGCATGGATGTGTGCCAGTCAGGGCACACGTGCTTATTCATTAAGACTGGGAGCGCATGTACGCAGGACCGTGAGTGGCATGTCATGAATGAGGATGAATGTCACAAGCCTGTGAGCAGGGAGCTCAGTGTGACACTGCCCACTGAACGTGGGTCCAGGTCCCAGCACCCACAGGGACTGGAGAGAGGCTTATGCCCACCTCCCCTCAGGCCTGGAGGCCGGAGCCAGGGCCACTTCTGAACCTCACCAGCACCAGGCCTACCCTTGTCCCCTCCCGGGTGAGCCCCCCGGCTCTATCTCAGGTCCAGTCCTCCCTCCAGCTGGTGGTGGGGGGGTACCTGCAGCCTCCACCTGGCTTCCACCGCTGCTTCAACAGGAGAACAGGGTTCCTGGCCAGCCCCTCTGGCCACCTCTGTGCAGGCATCACACAGGGTCCCTGAGATGCCCTGAGCTGGACTTGGCTGCCTGGCCAGGGGCCAGGAGCCACCAAGTTTCCTCTGGTCTCTGATGCCCTTCACAGCCCAGGGCTCTTCACTTGGAAGTCCCTGTGCCAAACTCATTGTCCCCAGCCCCCTGCCTGGAATCAGGGACCATAAGATCCTAGCTTTTCAGCCCCGAGTCTACCGCTCCTGCACCCTTTGGGCAGACCAAGGGGTGTGTCTTGTCCGAGGTCACAGAGCAGCCAAGTTTCCAAGCTGAGCCTCTTTCCAGGGCTCTTTCCCCCACCATCCCACATGGACAGCCCCCTCCCCTGCTCAGAGACGGACCCTCTCCTTTACGGCCCACCAGGGTATGTAAATATCTTTTTTCTACCATGTCGGACTATTTTTTCCTCACTCCTGACAATGCAAAAATGGTCTTCAAGCACATAAGTACCCAGGGAGAGAAAGCTCCACCCCAGGGGAAGCTGGCAGGGCCCAAGGAACCCCACCAGTCAGGATGCCAGGTACCCCCTGCTGGTCCCAAGGGAGGGGCAAGCCCAGCCCCCACCCCCTGCCCAGCCCTCCCTGTAGCCAGCATAGCTATTCCGCGGAAACACCAGCACTGAGTCCCCTCTCCTTCCTGCAATAATTCGGGGAGTCTCAGCCCCGCCCAGGTGCCGCGGCCAGCTCTCTACACCTCTATATATTACTATATAGCCGAGCTGTTCTTCCTTCCTATGGAAGTCGGAAACACGGTCAGGACACGATCTGGGGAGGAACCTGTCTTCCTCCCACCCCCACCCCACTCTGACCCAGCTCCTGGACTCTGGATCTTCATAGTCCTGGGGGACACAGGGAGGCTGGCGCTTGCAAGAGTGTGCCCCTGCCCTTGACATGAGGTGCCCCCCAGGGTCCCAAGGATCTGCCTCTCTGTGGTATCCATCGTGAGTCTCGAACTTACCCACAATGAGAATAAATTCTGCCTCATCTTTGCCTGTGTCCCCTCCCCTTTTTTTCCCCCATTGCTACAACCTTGACATCTGGTAAGGAAAGGGTAATCTTATGCTGGGCACCTACCTGATACATCCCATGCATTTCTTCCTTTCTGGTCTTCTCATCTCTCCCAGGAGGTAAGATTCGTGTACCCATTTTCCCTATGGAGAGGCCGAGTCACAGAGGCCAACTTGTTTAACATCAAGTTCTGAATCAGAACCCAGGTTTGTCCAACTCGAGGCCATGCTCCACCAGGAAGCACCCCTGTCAGCCCCAAATCCCGTCTTCCCGAATGTGTAGACGGTAGTTAACGCTGGAGCACCATCCCTTGCAGCTGGACATTGCCCTTGCCTCTGGTTCTCTTGGGGAAGGAAGATGCCCCCTGGAGCAGGAACACGTGAGGAAGAAGCATTTCATGGGAACAACTTCCTCGGACCCAGGGGTCCCCTGAGAGACATGGGTGCTATGGGGCAGGGAAGGGAAGATGGGGTGCAAGCGTATTCCATGTTACCTCAGGGGGCTGAGCACCAACCTCTGCTCCAGGAGAGAGGGCAGAGCAGCCGGAGCCAGGGTGGTGGTATCAGAGGCTGGGCAGGAGACGGGCAGAGCAGAGTCCAACTGTGTCCATTTGAGTCAATGGCTTGGACATTTGGGGAACATGCCCCTGGGGTCTTACTGATGAACCACTAAATGGTCTCCAGCAGCCTTTCTAGCTGAGGGCAGGGTCTTTATTCTGCACTTCCCTCAAATTGGGAAAGTAGAACAGGAAGAAAACACCTTTAGTGTGTTCCTGCAAACTCAGTAATGACCTCAACAGTCCTGTGAGATTGGTAATACCGTCTCCACCTTCCAGATGGGCACAAACTGCTCAGAGAGGCCACTGTCCCATGAAGCACACCACCCCCTAAAGCTAGATTTGTCTCTTTCAAGTCAGGTGTGTTTCCCCTGAAACTCCAAACTCTATTTTGGGCCCCCTCCCCACGGAGAAAGAACCTGTTACTACACATTGCTCTTCCCTGAGGACCAATCACCAGAGCCCACTGAGCACCTGTTGTGTACTGGGTGCCACTGGGGATACAAAGGTAAAGACGATGCAGCCCCTTCTCTTCAGAGGCTGAGACTAGATGGAGATGCAGAGTGTACAAAAATGACTCCCTCAGTCAGATCCAGTGTGCTAAGTGTCCAGGAAATGGGGCACACAGAAGGGTTAGAGGAGAGAGAGAAACTGCAAGGCAGGGCTGTCTCCAAGGACTTCCTGAAGGAGGCATTGAGCGGGGCATTGAAGGATAAGAAGGGTTTGGAGGTTCATTTCCTAGGCAGCTGCCTGTGCAAGGATGGAACGCAGAGGAGAGGAAGAACACAGCAGGAGGGAAAACAAACCCTGTTTGCAGGTGGGACGTCTCCTGTCATAAGGTTGACTAGCCCCCTCCAATCTAATCTGTAGATTTTATTTCCAATAAAATTTGCAATGGGGTTTTCTCTGCAACTTGACAAGGTCATCTCATAATGTATGTGGGATAATAAGTGAAGAAGAAGGGAGAGGAAGAGGAAGGGAACTTCACCCTGCCAGATAGTGATAATTACTATAAAGCTCTAAAAATTAAAAATTTTATTTGGTCCCAGGAATAGAGAAACATATAAAAAGAATGGAGAATATGCCTTGGAAAAAGCCTCAAATATATATGGGAGTTTGAAACATGACAAGGGGTAATGGATGATGTTCGGGCAATTAAATACCCCCCTGGAAAAAAGTTAAAATCAGATCCCTACTCACACCACGCACAAAATAAGTTCCCAGCGATCAAAGTCCTAAATGTAAAAAGCAGACTATAAAACTTAGGGGGGAAAAACAGGAAAATCAGAAAATAAAATGATTTTAAAAATCACAATAAACCTTAATTTGTTAAAATAAAAAACTCCTACATGACAAAAAATAAACATATTTGTTAAAACCACAACTGAGAGAAGATACTTGTGACCTGTATAATCAACCAAGAGAGAATTTGTTTCCAAAATAAAATGTTTTGTTTACCAAAACATTCCAAAGCAATAGGAAAACGGGCAAAATATATGAACAGACAAGTAACAGATGAAGAAATTTGAATGGCCAATAAAGATATAAAAAGCTCCTCAACATCACGAATAAGCATGGAAATGCAAATTAAAACAATAATAAATAGCATATTACACCAACTTGATTGGCAAAATTAGTCGTTAACACTAGTATTGATGAAAGTGGGCGGGGGGGGGCAGTTAGCAATGTTTACAAACTGCTGGTGGGAATGCAAATCAGTACAACTACTTTGGAGAGCAATTTGGGAACACTTAGTCAATTTTAAGATGAGCAAATGTGAGACCCAGCAGCTCCACCGTATTCTGTGCCCATCTTAGGTTAGGTTCCTAAGCAATGTCTGGGATTCTTGTGCAGGTGATTTATTGAGGGAGAGCTCGCAGGTGAAAGAGATGGGGAAGGCAGATAGGGTGGGAGGAAAAGCTAAGCAATTATGTGTTCTCCCTTGGAGATTAGCTTCAATTTGATGCTACAGGGAGGTCTGGAGCATTAATAACACCACAGAGCTGGTCCGCCTTGAGGCTAGGGGGCCAGTCTTTGGTACCCCCTGTTCATTAGTCACTGTCTCTGTTCTGTCCCATGTTGCAGGGGTGAGGAGGTTCCCAAGAAAGGAGCAACTATGAGTCCTTAGCAGCCAGTAGCAACTGGGGAGTTAGTATGCCGGCAGGTCAAAGGAACTTGGGTAGGGTACCTACAGTGTTTTGTATGCATCCTTTTTCATACTCAGATGCAACGGATGCATGTCCAAATGTATTCATTGCACCTTAGTATATAATAGAAAAATGAGGAGCAGCCTGCCTCTCAGCAGGCAAACAGGAAATTAAGCTGCTTTAAAGTACAATGAAATCGTCTATCACGGTTAAAATGAATGAACTCGATCCCCATGTATCAATATGGATGTCTCCAGAACATAATGTGGAATGAAAAAAATAAATGACAAAGGAATATGTACAGTATTATACCATTTATTTAAACTTTAAAATATATTTAACAACAGAATTACAGGTTTTGAATGCAGAACTAGATGATGACAGCACATGCCTGGGACAAATCAACACCAGTTTTAGCTCGGTTACGTCTGGGAAAGACGGGTGAGGAAGGAAGGGGCGTTGAGCTGTATCTACAGGGTTTCATCTGCTTTCTTTTTTAAAAAAGAGAGGACTCAAGCAATATGGCAGAATGTTAGCACCCATTTAATCTTGATGAGCACATGTGTGTGTTACATTATTTTCTGTTTTCTGTATGCTGGAATGTTTTATAATTCAAAATAAAAATGTTTTAAAAACCACAAAGCGGGGGTTCTGAGGGCTGCCCTCAGGAATCTGTGTCCCCTGAGCGATGGGAACGGGCCCTTCCGGGAACGTGCGGGGTGCGCTGTCCAGGGTGCTGGACCCCAACGGAGGGGGCTGGTTGTGCAGCAAGCAATCGGCACCTCTCTCCAAAATCCTAATCTGACCATTTATCTTCACCTGCCTCCAATCCCAGCCACCGCGACCACCTCTCTCCTGGACGTCTGCGGGAGCCTCCTCACAGGCCACCATTCTGCCTCTCTCGGCCCCCGTAATCCATCCTCCATAAGCAGCGGAGGGATCTTTTAAAAACATATACCGGATCACAACACTTTTCTAGTTTTAACCCTCCAAAAGCTTCTGGTCGTTTATAATGACATCTGAAATTCTCAGCTGGCCCCAAACGTCCTGCGTGGTCTGCTCCTGCAGGCCTTTCCGACCTGCCTCCAGCCATCCTCCCCCTCACGCATGCCCTTCCTTTTCCTTCTTGACGGTGTCAGGCCTGGGCATTAGCTCCTCCCTCTGCCTGGATGCTCTTCCATGTCTGCAAAAGGCTCAGGCCCAGTGTGAGTGCCTCCCACCTGCATCACTTTCTACCGTGGTACCCAGTGTTATTGTATTCGTAACACTTAGCACCAGTTGAAGTGATCTCATTTATTGTTTATTTGTTTTATGCCCCCATCATTCAGTATGCTCTGAAAACTCAGGTACCTCATCTAACTTAGTGCTTTAACCCTAGAGCACAGCTCACTGATGGCCCTCATTTGTGTGTAACAGATATGTGTTGAATGAATGAATACATAGTTACTCAGCACCTCTTCTAGGACAGGCCCTGTCCTTGGCTCTGTGAATTCTGGAACAAATAGGAAAATTCTTGCCCTTAAGATACTCACAGTCTAGAGATAGCAGAGAAACCAAATCATAGGATCACAGAGTGTTGGAACAAGTCCCTTTGCTCTTATTATAGAATTAGAGGACTTTCAGGGAAACAGATTTTTCACTCTTCACACCTTCTTTCTTTCTTACCAGCCTTACCCAGAGAGGGAATAGGACTCGCCCAAGTTTACAGAGCATCAGAGGCATTGTCCAGATCCGAACCCAGGTCACCTCACTTCTCATAGTTTGTATTTAAAGGAAGCCTCCCACCAAAGCAGCTTTGGACCCTCTTCCACTACCTGGCTCTTGGGTGCCATTCTAGCCACCACCTGCAGAAGGAAAGCAAATTCTCCAGAGGACCAAAGGAAATCCTCAGGCAGAGGGGCACCTTGCCCTTTAATCAGACACATACCTGAATTTCCACCAATAGGACCTCACACCTTTGGAGTGAGCCTTGCTCTCTTTGGACTCCCTGAGATAAAACAGAAGCCCCTGGAAGAATGATTCTCTGAGTCCCCAGTGTAGACAAAGCTGGTCAAACCCTTCCACCCTTACAAGGGGGTGTATGAGGAGAGGAGAAGAGACAATGTAATATGGGCCACCACCTCTCACACTCCATCCCCAATGCCCAGGCACTTCATTAGGACACCTCCATTTCCCTCCCCGTAGGCACTGGGGAAAGGTCATCTGCTGGCATGAAACTCGCAGTCCTTGGAGGGTTTGCATTTCCATGTCCCCTATGTTGGGGCTGGTGGTAGGTGATGAATAAAAGATGGGACTGGGGGAAGATCCTGTGGCTTTAAGAGAAATGTGATGAGCATTTGGAATGGGGAGATTAGCACAAGAGCTTCTCTCTGAATACAAACAATGAGGGGTCCAGCATCAAATGTAAGATAAACCAAAGTAAACCAGAAAGCCATCTTCCTGCCTTGAGGTGGCAGAGCCCCAGGGAAGAAAAGAGCCTGGAGACCTTGGCTGGAGAGGGAGCTGAGCTTGAAGCGATGCAGACTCAGGTGAAGGAAGCTGGGACCTATTAGGAGAGAAGTTCAGGAGGTATGGCCAAGGTGACTCAAGGGCTCGTGCCAGGGCAGGAAGGGAAGCGGAGTCCAGGGGCAGCCCCCTCCCTCCCAATGCTGATATCCTCTTTGAATGTTTAAAATAATTATTCCCCCCTTACACACACACACACACACACACACACACACACACACACACTCATGGGAGAGGGGCTGCAAAGAGAAGGCTGTCGGTGTGGCATCTTATGGGAACCTATGTGGGTGGTTTATTGTTTTTGCTAATAACGAGTCACTATTTACTGCACTTTTATCATGTGCCAGGCACAGGACAAATGTTTTTCATGCATTATGCTTTCCAGTTCTCACAGAAGCCTTGTGAGTGTTACTATTACTATCCCCTTTTCACTAGCAGGGAAACTGAGGCACCAAGAGGTGATGTAACTGGTTCCAAGTTACACAGCTGGTGACAGTATCCGTGACTCCCTGGGGGGGGGGAGGCAATGGTGGGGTGTGTTGGAGGGGGTCGTTAAGGACATGAGCCCTGTCCCTAAGCTCAGAATTCACTCTCCCAGCCAGTAGGTCACACCTGAATTTATCTTCCAGACAGTTTTTCCTGGGGAAAAGCATCCCAGGCCCATTGGCCAAAGGGTGAGTGATGGGCCAGAGGGGCGGGGCCTGTTGCTATGGATTTGTGCTTTGGTGTAAGTGGGGACTATGAGGAGTTATTTTGTAATGTACTCCCCATGGGTGGGGATTTTTGTGCTTGTGGTGGCACGTGACTATGCAAAAGGTTATGTGTGGCCTTTTCTCTAAGTGTGGGTGTAAACTGTTGGTGTATGACTGTGTGTGTGTGTCTTTGTGAGTGTGACCGTGATGGATAAGTATGTGCCGTGAAGGTGAGGATGGCTGAGGTGTCTTTGTAAACAGAACCCATCACCTTCCCCAGACTCTCTGAGCCTCAAACCCTGTAGGACACTCTTGCAGCCCCACGATGCTGGGAGCTGTCCGTGGTCCTGAGACCTCATCTGTAGGCCTTGGCTCAAGGGCCTGGGCTGGGAAGTTTCTGGACTCTGGGAAGAGCAGATGCTAGATAGTGGAAACAGTCACAGTCAGGGGAGGTGATTTTTCTGCCACCCTGCATGCTGGCCTGGCACTTCTAGAACCTTGCCTCTCTTTCCCTGAACACTCTTTATGAAGCTTCTCAGGGGCTGGTGAGGCTGATGTTCAGTGATATATGCTGGGCTGAGCTGAAGGAGAAAAACAGGCCCTTGGGTGTGTCCAGAGAAGGATATCATGATGGGGGAAGGGGGGTGTTTGGGAACCAAGGCAAGGAGCGATTGTGGCAAGACCCTGGTGAAGACATGGGACATCACCAATCATTGTCTTCAGATCCTGGAAGGGTTGTTCTGGGAAAGGGACTCAGGCTGTTTCTTCCAAGAACCAGATAGTGGGGGCTTCAGGAAGACAGATTTCAACTCCACTTAAGAAACCTCTCTTATAGTCAGAGTTTCCCCAGCAAGGGATTGTCTTGCTTCAGGAAGAGATGAGCTTCCTGACAGTGAGACAGACAAAGCATTCGAGTTTTTCTAGGGTCCTCATGAGAACAGACTAGCCCTTGGCACAATGGATGCCTTTTATTGAACACCTATTACGTGCCTGCCACAACTCACAGGTGTATATATCATTAGCCCTGTGTTACAGATGAGGAAACTGAGGTTCAGAGAGGAGAGGTGACTTGTTCAAGGTCACATGGCTAGTAAAGAATTGAGTTGAAATCACACTCAGGTACGGGATTCCAAACCTGTACTGTTAACCTCTGTGCTACAAAGTTTCCCAAACCAACCCAAAAGGCGCGGAATCCCTGCCTTTGCCTCCGCGTCCCACCCACAACCTTCTCTCAGCTCCCTCCCCCTTACTCCCCATGGGCTGAGTTTTAAGGAAGAAATAAATTTAAAATGGATGAGACACCCAGCCCAGGGAGTGAGGCCTGATCCGATTAACACTGATGTTTCTTTCATGAGGAATGGGACAGTGTTTCTCAACTGCGGCAGCCCAGGGCATGGAGGAAGCTGCTTGTAAGTCACCAAGGCCACCTGCCTCTTGGCTCTGCCGGTTCTCTGCCCCACCCTGCCCCACCACCTGCCACCACCTTGCCCTCCTCCTATGCTCCCCGTGGCCCAGCCGTGGCTCTCCGAGGTCCCACCCAGCTCCAGCTGCACCTCCCAGACAGCCTGGGGCGGCAGAATGAGCCAGGCTTCGAATCAGACCAGATTCTAGATCCTGGCTCTCGCTCTTACTGTGAGAATTTGGAGAAGCCATGTACGCGTTGGCTGCCCCCCAGTGAAATGGGGAAGATGCCTGCCTCACAGTGTCACTGTGAGGTGTGAGTTAACGTATCTAGGGCTTGGGGTACAGTGTATCTTCACTTGGTTTTACTTAATTAATGGCCATTACTGCTGCTACTGGTAGTACTACTAATACTACCGCTGCTGCTACGGCTGCTGCTCCTCTAGTAGTAATACTCGTGCTACTGCAATCACTATCCTTATATCAATGAGTGGAAGCACTTCTTGTCCTGAGTTGTTGGTGACCAAAAAGAAAAACTGATGAAAATCAAGGTGGTGGGAGTTAAGGCCCCATTCACACAGGGGCAGGGCACTTCTTAGGAAAACAGCCATGTTCACGAGGTGGCAGGGAACAAGCAACAGGGAATCAGACTGACCGGGGCCCCATTTCTTGGGGTTTGCCCACCTCACTTGGCAGCTAACTGAGACAGATGGGAGTCCTTCAGCTGGAGAGCGAAGGCATCTTGATTACTGGAAAAGCTGATACTGAATGATATAGCCTATATCTGCAGGCTAACAGGTTTCCTATGGTGAATCCCAGGGTCCAACAGACTCACTGCCCAGCCACAAGGGCACTGGACCTGGCAGAGTACCCAGGGGCCTCCTGTGGGCAGCCTGGCTCCCAGAAGAAAAGACCCCACTGCCCTCATGCTGCGAGTCCTTGGCCTGAGCGCTTCCCCTTTCTGAGACCCTGCTTGCTACCCTGTACGTGGGGGTAACAACAGCACCCACCACACAGAACTGTGGCCAGGGTCAGAGCCTAAAAATGAGGCAGTGGGAGCAGCAGGCCAGAAAGCTCCCTCCAGGGTTTCCCAAGCCTCCATGTTCCCCAGGGCTAGGACCTGTCACTGGGTGTGAGCCCTGCACAGACACCTGGGTCCAGGTGACCCATATAGAGGTCCAGGCACCGCCCTGACTCCCCACCACAGAGCAGACCTCAGCGAGGGCTCTGAGCCTCCTTGCCTTGCGTGCCAGATGATGCACGCAGCTGTGAGGAGGAGAAGTGGGGGGAGAGGCCGTGAAGCCTCGGGCCCAGGGGAGCACCCCACACGCACGCCAGTCTCCCTCACGCAAGGGGCTTGACACGCGATGTGAAGGCATCCACCAGGCCTCCTCCTCCCGCTCCCTCCCCTCCTCCTAACTCCTTCCCTCATGTCTAGGGAGGGTCAGCAACTCCAGCCTCTGCCCCAGCTCCAGCCTCCTCTGCCCACTGCCCAATCGGTCCGTCCGTCCATCTGCCCTCTCAATGGGCGGACTGGCTGCCTGCCTCTCCCTTGATCTGCTTCCTGAACAGTCACTGTGCCCGTCTGTCTGCCTGTTGTTGGTTGTCAGGCTTCTTGTGGATCAGATTGGCTGTCCATCTGGCTGTCAGTCTGTCTGTTGGTCTTCCTCTTTGTTTTCCCATGAAGTCTGTCTGTGCTTCCAATGGTCAGACTGGCTTCCCATCACTCAGGCCACCTGTAGTCTGTCTTCACAACCTCTGTCAGTCTCTGTTTATCCTCATTGCTCAGGCTGGCTGCCCATCTGTCGTTCAGTTTGTCCGTGTGTTTTCCTCTGGCAGCTGGTCAGTCCTGCCTTCCTATCTGTCTGCCTGTCCATCCACCCTGTGATTCCACACCCCCATTTCTCTCCATGTGTGGAACTGGGTTCACTCATCACCAAAGACCGCGTCTCTCTGCCATCACCAGGGCTGGCTTCCCCCAGCGAAGCAGAGCAGGAGGCCAGCAAGCCCAGGGGACCCCCTCCAGCCCTCCAGCCCCGGTTCATACGCCCCCAGCCTCCACGACACAGCCTCTCACTTCCTCCAGCCCCCACCCTCCTCTCTCTAGCCCTGGAGTGTTATGGAAAAATTTAGCAAATGGTATTTAGGGCAAACTAGGTTCAAATTAATGGTGAAAATAAAGTTTTATGATTTCATTTCAATCTCATTCCTCGACTGATTTTCTCCATTACCACTGAGCATCGGTTGAGAACGGCTGTTCTCTGCAGTATTTATGGTAATTCAGGTTAATGTCTGAGTTCGAGGAGCTCAATTAGCAAATTCATGGACAAGGAGGTCTGTTCGTGCTTCTCTTGTGAAGCCCGATGATTCATTAGCCACAGGGAGACGCTGGGTTTCATGTCTGCATACAAAACGCCGGCCACTGTTCTCGCAGGTGTGTGGTGCCAGGCTCAGAGTTGGTGCTCAGGAAGCAGGGGGGTCTTTGTTCCCTGTAGCCGGCGCAGTACTTGGCACAGAGTAGGGCTTCAATATTTGTTTGGCACTCAGCAGAGAGCACAAGGCAGGTACCTCTAAACATTGAATAAACCAATTAATCACTTTGTCCCCAGTGTCAAGCATGGAGCCTGGAATAGAGGAGATGCTTAATATTTGCTCAAGAAATCGACACACCCTGATCTCCTGAGCCTAACATGGGTTACCACGTGGAAACTGGTGGATGAGTGTTTGTTTGCTGACTGATCAAATGATTGATAATGATCGAATGAATGAATGAATGAGTGAATGAATGAATAATGAATGAATATCACTGGTCTTTTCCAGCTGCAAGGCTGCCTAGGTCCCCAGAATCCTACCCCAAGGATGACTAGAAGAAACAGGATTTCAAGGAAGAGGTCCTAGTCTGGACGTACTAGGGTAGGAGGAGACATGCAGAGCTCCAGCCATACCTTAAGGCCAGACTTCAAAAGGTGGAGCAGCCATTTCCAGGTTTGTAGCTTCGAAATGCTGGGCTCGGGCGTCAGGTTGAGCACAAGTGCTGGAGGTGGCACCCACCTGTCCTCTGCTAGCTGCCCAGCCCTGATCTCCGGGTAGAGAAGCTGCACAGGGAAAGGCACCCTGTTCTCCCAGTGCCTTCCCAAGCCTGCCCTCACTGGAGACTCATGTGTTGGTGATGCAAGGCTGGGGGACTAGTCTCATTTTGCAAATGTGGAAACTAAAGCCCAGAGAGGGGAAGTGCTTTGTCCAAATTCACGCAGCAAGTTAGGGGCTGAATCAGGATTGGAACACAGGTCTTTAGTGCTCTTTCCTTTACTTCCTGCTGTTGCCCAGTCCCATCCTTTGTTCTCTCTGAGCCTCTGAATTCCCACACCTTCTCCCACTAGAACGCCAACTGCACCAGCACAGGGATCCTTTCTGTGCTCACTGATGTCTCCCAGTGCCTGGAACTGGGCTGGCAAGTTATAGTAAGTGCGCAATAAAGCCTTGGTTAGTTTTACAAGGTTTTCCAGTGGAGAATCCGAGTTTAGAAAGGCAGCTTGACTTGCCCCAGGTCACACAGCTAATGAGGGTGAAGTCAGGGTCAAGGTTCTAGTTCATTCTGTATCGTAGCCCTGAGCCCGTGCCTACTGGCCGCCTGCCTCTGCACCCTTCATTTACAGCAGAGCCTACCCAGCTGCCCACTCACCAGCTCCATTTAAGGCCAGCCCCTTGACTGACGGCTCCCCAGCCCCAGGAAACCTTCTGGGTTACCTCCCGGGGCTGGAGCCAGAGCTGTGACAGGGAGACCAAGAAAGGCCGGCTCAGAGGGAGCGAGGCCGGGCCCTGGGCTGCTCCCTGGCAACTCCACCAGCCAGGGGTCTTGTCAGTGTCAGCAGAGGCCTCTCAGCAAGATGAGGTTGACATTTCCTGCACAGCCTGCCATGGGCTGCCTGTCTCTCCCAGGAAGGGGCTCTGGTGGGAGGGGGTGTGGCATGAAAGGCAGATGTGACAGCCAGCCTGAGAGACTGGCCCGGTGTGCCCTCCTCCAAGAGCTTGATGAGGAGGACAGTGCGGCTCCAGCCCCACGCTAAAGGCTCACAGAGGAGCAGCCAGCACTGGGGAGGCTCCCGCATGCCAGGCTCCGCGCTGAGTGTCTCCCGTGCCTCCTGTTCATTGCCCACACAGCTACACAGGAGGAGGCACAGGCAACAGCCCCCTATTGCAGTTGGGAAAACTGAGGCTCAGAGACGTGAATTGATTGCCTGCGGTCACACAGACAGCCCAGTCGATCGAAGCAGGATCAGGTTCTGTTTGACCCGGGCCCTCACCCTTAGACTCCACTCTCAAGAGCTTTGGTTGAAAAATGTACGTCACGTAAACGTGGTCCGTGCACTGGGAAGGCCCCCCTGCAGCTTTAATGAGGCAGGAGGTGAAAAACTCGGCTGGGGAGCTAAAGACACAGATTGAACCCTGCTCCTACCAGGCTCCCTCGCTGTATGACCTTGGGCAAGTCACTTAACCCCATTGATCCCCAGCTGTGACATCCTCAAAAGGGAGAGTTTAAGCACCCATGCCCGAAGGGGATCGGCTGCTCTTCTGCTGTCTGGAGGCCCTCTGTCTCTCTCTCTGATTTCCTGGGCTGAGGAAGACCGTCATATTCAGGAGGAGGAGGTGGCCTGTGGCAGGGAGTCTCAGGAGGAACAAACAGCACAAGAAGGTCCCCAAACGTGGAGTGGAGAGGACCGGGTTGGACCCTCATCACGGATCTGACGGCCAGAGAGGAGTGACTTGCCCAAGGTCACACGGTACATTCGCATCCACGAAAGGATTCCCAGCCCGGCACCTTCCCCCACACAGCTGCCACAGCACGGAAAGTGTTCACAGAATTTAAAAGCTTTACCTTTGGCCCTTGTTTTTTTTTGTTGTTTTTTTTATCTTTATTCCTTTTTGTTTGAAGAAAAGAGCACATTGGGGTTTTCAGAAACTTTTTTTTCCTTTTAAACAAAAAATAAGCAAACTCAGTCTAGAAGACCCCGAAGATAGAAATGGCATCTCGGCTTCCTCTCGCTACCCCTGGAGACCCGGTGGCTGTGTCCCTGAGTCCCTGGCGGCGGGCACCGTCATGGAAGGGCCCGGCAGGGGGACTTGCCGGACCAGCTGCCGCATAAACAGAAAGCGACTTCAGACAGACTGGGAAACCAGGCACCACTTCAAAGGAGCGATGACAGGCGGTGACGGTGCTGGGAGCACGGAGGTGGCCTCCCCTGACGACCAGCCGTGAGCGGGAGGCCGGACGTGCTGCTGTGTTCTCACGGAGAAACAGCGACAGAAGGACAGGTACCGCCTCTCCCTGCAGCGAGCAAGCTCTTACAATATTTGTCAACCCTTGAGCTCCCGGGGGAAGGATGAGCCTGCTTGGGGGGTGGGGCAGAGCAGAGCACTGGCCCGCGGGTGGGGACAGCTGGCCCAACCCTTCCCAACGCCAGGCTTCACCTGCAGAGCTTGGGGCCTCAGGCAGAGGGCGGGGTGGCAGGGAGCCAGCTAAGAGGGAGGAGGAAAGGCCCGTCCCTCGCTGAGCCCCTGTGTGTGCCAGGCAGTGTGCAGGCCACAGCACACCTTGGGGCCACACGGTCCCTGTCCCCCTTTACAGATGGGGGAAACTGGCCCCAGACAGGCAGCAGGAAGCCCCTGGAGAAAGGGTAGAGTAAAGCAAATGCAGGGGAGTACAGGTGCGTGCCGGTGTGTGCCTGCATGTTGCACCCACATGGTGTCTTTAGCACCCCTCTTTCATGCTCACACCTCCCTGGCTCACTTATCCCGCCTCATGCCCCTCACCCCACCTCTCTCTGTTCTCCCTGCCCTTCTTGTGTGTCTCCCCCTCCAGGATCCAGACCCAGCTTGTCACTCCCAGGCCATGTGGCCTCAGACAAGGGACCCCACCTCCCGGAGCCTCAGCTGTAAAATGGGCGTGTGGCTTTGCCTTCGTGGGGAGGTGGTGGTGTGCGGAGCACTGAGCTCGTGCCGGGCACCCACAAACCCCTGATGTAGACTGGTCCTCCTCAACCCTCCTTCCCCTCCACCCTCCAGCCTCTTCTCCCTTCTCCTCTCCTTAGTTTCCTCCCAACCCCTTTCTGTGCCTCTGTTTCCCCATCTGTAAAATGGGTATAATGCTACCTATCTCTAAGACCAGTGGGGAGGATTAGGAAAGATACCTTTAAGCAGGGCTGTGTTCCTCATCATTCCTAATGTCTCCATGGCATACAAGTGTAAGCTGTCATTACTGAATGGGGGAGGGGCATGGACCTCTGCGTGTTTAATTGTTTGCACTAATCTTCAGTGTACCACAAATGGCTTAGTACATAGGTATACATCCATGAAACCACAACCCAAACAAAATCGTAGCGCCTTCCCAGCATGCCGGAATGTTCCCCCTCGCAGTCACTACCCGCCCCCACCAGAGGTAACCACTGTTCTGGATACAGGCAAAGTTTAGCCTAGAAAAGCTGCGGGGTTAGACTGCAGGGAAGAGAGTGGGTTGGACAGGCAAGGGCGAGACAAGGGGACCAGGTGCAGGTGTCCAGCAGAGAGGTGATGGAGATGGCATTCAAGGTGAGGGGGCAGGAAAATGCTGGCTGTCAGAGAAGGCCCCTGAGCCCGGGGTCTCGGGGGACCCCTCCAGGAGCCTCCCACGGCCGGAGGGAGAGGCAAGAAGCGTGCACAATGGCTCGTGGTCACATGCCTCTGGGAGCTCGGGCTGGGCCAGCCCAGCAAAGCCAGAAACGTGGGCAGCTGCCACCCTCAGGCCTTTGATGTGACAGAGATGGAGACACACACACGCCCGACAATTAATTAATTGTGACTTTCACCGCACAGCGGCCGCTTCCTATTGATCTGCGCCCGTCTGGTGTGAGAGAGACAATTAGGAGGGAGCACAGTGGCAGCAGCTAATTACCCACAGAATGAAAACCATGCCTTTCAGTTTATTAAACTTTTATCACGAAAATAACCTGGCCACTCCCTCCTGCTGAGAAGCAAAGCGGGGCTGCCCTGGAGTGGCACCCCCAGTTAGCCGCTCCCAGATGCTGAAAGCCCTAGGAAGTCCGACCACCCCCTGGCCACAGAAGACCCCCACACACACACCTGGGCTCTGGGAAACAGCTGGGACCCCCACATCATCAAAACCAGCCCGAGGACCTGAGGCCCGCGTCCCGAGTAAAATCAGGCAGCAGACCAAATGCAATCAGGCAGAGGCCGTCAAGGAATCTGAGGGCCTCGATGGAGGCCTGGAAATGTCTAAGCCAAGCTGCTCTTGGAGATCCCCAGTCCCACCCCTTGGGTGACAGAGGCAGCCAGGTGTGCAAGCAGGGCCAACGGGTCATGTGGCCCCTGGTGAACCTCAGCCAGGTCTCCTAGGATTGTTACTGCCTTCCAGCGTTTAGCACTTGCACGGGAGAGACCAGCATCCCCATTTTACAGATGTGAAAACCGAAGCTCAGAGAGGCAAAGGCGCTCGTTCAAAGCCACACAGCTCTGTGCTACAGCCCAGTTTGACGCTCCGCTCTCTTCGTCTCTTAGTGCATGGCCTTGGTGAGTGACACTACCGCTCAGAGCCCTCTTATTATCTGTGAACTAGGAATGATGTATCCACCCTAAAAGGAAGTTGTAAACATTTAGATGTAATAATTTAAAAACCCTGCCTGCCCTTCAGCATGGTAACTGCCATTGCCATCGGCAATAGGGAAACTGAGGCTCTGAGATGGGGACACTGACTTGAGGCCAGCATTTGGGCTGCAGGGGGAACAGAGGATTCCCAGCCAGCCCTCTTTCTGCTCCATGAACATCTCTAAGTTCAGGACCCATTTCTGTCTCTTACTGCATGTCTGTGGGGACCCTGAGCAGGTCACCCTCTGGCAGGACTTTGATGCCCTGAGATCTGCCTGGCTTTGGGGACATGCCTACATGAGCCACATCCGTGGAGTCTGCCCACAGCCCCGTCAGGCAGGTGGGATAGTGCTGGTTGGCGATGAAGGTGCTGACACCTGAGAAGGAAGGGAGGAGCCCTGGCCTGGCTCTAACAACAGCTTTGAACTACACCCCAGGCTGGACCCAGAGGCTGACCCATGACACTTTACTTCCTCTCCTCCCTGCCAGGTCAAGGCAGCCTCTGGGAACACTCTCCCCCCCCCCCCCCCCCCAGCAGCCTTGGTTCCTGCAGGAGATGGTGAGAATGAAGGGAGGGGTGCTTGTCCCACCAGCCCCTGCCCTAGTGTGTGCCAACTTCCACCTGGGTCTCCCAGCAACTGCCTATCTACCTAGAGCCAAGCGGCTGGAGAAATCGAGTGGGGGGACCGCAGAGAGGGCTGCTCAGAAGGCTTTTTCCCAGGGGAAGAACTATCTGAGCTGAGGGCCATTTGCCTTGTTTTCCCTACGCCTTCCCTCCAAGCCCCCAGAGGCACCTGCGGACTCTGAACTCACGCTCCCTCTTTAGGCTCATCCTTCCCATTAATGTGGCCAAGATTCTCTGGGCGAGCACTCTATATTTCTTGAATAAATAATCTCTGGTATTTGTGAGTAGGGCCCAGGCAGGGATGAAGTGGCTGAGCTGCCCAGGGCGTGCGTTCCCTCCCGGGGTGCATTCCGCACTTGGACCATCCTGAGAGTGCGTGCCTCCTCACTCTCCTTACCGTATTCCTGGTCCAGAGTGCCAGGCAAGGCAGCAGGAGGACGGGCCTGGGAGCAGCAGGGCCACTCCCGAAGCCTCTCAGTCACCGGCACAAGGCCAAGCACACCCCTGGAAGGCAGCGCTGCTGACGATGAGCCCCAGGGGTTGGGCTGTGACCGGGCAGCACATGGCCCACAGGGGGTGCTATGTCCATGTCGTGATGCTTTCTGGCAGGAGTTCCCAGTTACTGAACACCTACTCCGTGCCAGACCATGTCAGGCACTGCGTGTCCTGTCCAGCTCTCAGTACAGCCTGCAGAGTATGCGCTATCTCCAGCTCGGGAGAAAACGGAGACTCAGAAAATGACCGGCCAAGGTCACATAGGTAGGGACCGGTGGGGTTCAGATTCAAAGCCAGTCCTCCCTGAGCCCCCAGCCGATTTCTCTGCCTCCCCCAGGGCTCCAGACACAAGGACTGCAGATGTTCTGGGAACCCCAGAAGGTGAGTTCCCGCTCCTACTCTGACCCCTCCAGCCCCCTAAACTTGAGGGACAGGCCCCTGCAGTCAGGGCCACCGTTCCCAGAGCCGTCCCTCCTCAGCAGCCCTGACAACCTTCCCGGGCCTCCGGGGTTGATTTGCATACTACTTAGGGAAGCCTCTGCTTTTCCCACCTGCAGCAAACTCCGGGCTGATTAGCTCTCCCCACACTGGAGAGTTAATTACTCTCCCGCAAAGACCGGGTGTTTATTTGTAATCAGCCAGGGGCTGGGAGGAGGGGGAGGAGACGGGGCAGAGCAGCTGTCCTTCGCCCAAATTCTTCAGTGGCTCCAGGGGCAGAAAATGAGTGCGAGTGGAGCACCACAGACCCGGCCCGACCCTGGCTCTGCCCTGGCACACCATGTGCCCCTGGGCGTGCCCAGCTCAGGGGCAGGAGAGGGGAGGTTGGACCCGAGGTTCGGAGAGTGTGGGACCATTGTCCGAAGTGAGCTGCTGGCTGACGGACAGGGATGGAGGCTCAGAGCATCACAATAAAGAAAGGAGCTCCTGGAACCCAAGAGCCGGGAAGGGAAGGGACTGGGACAGGACATCATCCATCCCACACACCTTCCAGGACTACTGTAGGGCAGGGCCGATGGGCTGATGGGCAGAGTGCTGGCTCCAGAAACCGGAGACTGGACCGGCTCTGCGGTGTGACACTGAGCTGACCGCCCTCTCTGAGCATCGGTGCCCTGAGGGTGATGGCAACCGTGGTCTCCCCAGTCTCCTCGAGGGGAATCTCGTGAGCCAGGCAGGGGTTGTAAAAAACGTAATCTCTACTCAGATGTAAGAAATATTTCTGAATTCCCAGGTTGGAAATGGCCTCCCCTTCCTTCTACCCCTGCCCCACAAAACTGGACTTGTCGTCTGGCCGGTGTGGCTCAGTGGTCGAGCATCGACCCATGCACCAAGAGGTCGGCAGTTAGATCCTGGTCAGGGCACATACCCAGGTTGTGGGTCTGATCCCCAGTGGAGGGCATGCAGGAGGTGGCCAATCGATGTTCTCTCTCATCGATGTTTCTATCTTGCTCTCCCTCTCCCTTCCTCTCTCTCTAAAATCAATAAAGGAAAAACAAAATATTTAAAACTGGACTTGTTCCCGTCCTCCTCCATCAAGGTATTTAAACCCTTCAGCACCTGCTCCCCACTGACCAGATGCTACAAGGTTACGTCCAAAGGTGCAGGGCAGGCTCAGCCGAAGTGCCAAGGTTGGAAAGACCTTCAGTTGCTGTGAAGGATACAGGCTGCCTGCCTCAGCTCGCCTGGGCCCTGTGAAAAAGAAAGACTCCTCGCCCCAGATTCCGATGAAGTAGGGGTGCTGTTCAGGCTGTGGTGTTCTCAACCAGCTCCCCCAGGTGCCTCCGACCACTGCTCTGTCTCAACTCCTCCCTCTTTCTTACAGATGGGGAGGCTGAGGCCCAGAGGAGTGGTGTCCAAGGACACCCAGCAGAGCTGGGAATAGAACCCAAGCCCCCTGCCTCCAGCCCACAGTGGCCTCTCCTGATGAAATTCTGGGGCAGGGAGAGAGAGATACCCAGAGGGCAGCCTGCCATGGCAATGATGTGGGGGGTCATGGTAGGGGTACCTGGCTGGGGTTTGTGACTAGCCCACAGGAGCAATGACCTTGACCCTTTTCCACTGGGAGGCAGAGAGGAGGATCCCTTCAGCCCACCGCTTCCTCTAAAGGCATTCCAATGCGCCAGAGAGAACGGGACTAGCCACTTACAGGCTGTGCGATCTCTGTAGATTGCCAGATAAAATATAGAATGGACTGGGTTTTTTTTTTGTTTTGTTTTGTTTTTAGCATAAATATTTCCATGTGTACCATTGTTGACCTGCTATTAAAATTGAATTGGGCATTCTATACTTTTATTTGTCAAATCTTGCAACCCCGGACCCATGAGCAAGTCACTTCATTTCTTTGAGCCTCAGCTCCTTCGTCTTTGAAAATAAACCAAAATACTACCCTGGAAGGATACTGTATAAATTAAGTGAGATGATGTGTGTGTGCCTGGCCCAGGGGAGGTGAATCTGTGGAGCTGGCAAATCTTGCCTCCAAAGCCCCACACCCAGAGCTTTTACCTCCTCCATTCCCCTCTTCCTTTCCCAGTTCCTGTTTTCAGCCTCCAGTGTGTAGGATGACAGTGGGACATCTTCAGAAAGGTACCTGGTATGGTAGGAAAAACTCTGCCATTCACTGGCTGTGTGACCTTGTGTAAGTCACTTACCCTCTCTGAGCCTTGGTTGCCTCATCTGTGAAAGGGGCTCATCAATCAAGTACTCCCTCCTAGGGGTTGTGATGATGAAATGAGATCGTGTATTCAGCACTAAAACTAAGCCTGGAGTAGGGCTCACGAAGTAGTGCCCAGTCACATCTTGCAAATGCACCAAGGTGCATCTTCAGAAAACATCCCGGAGAAGGCATTGCTTACCTCTTGGAAACAATGGTAAAGGTGGAATATCAGGCAGGTGATGGGCAGATAAAGGAGATCATTTCTCCATGGGGAGCATTCTCCTGGCCAGTCACCTATGACTGACCCAACGACTGTGTGAGCTGGTATCATCCTGGTCTCTGGGTGCCATGGTCCCTGGCCGAGGGTCTGACAGCCCTGGGACCCAGGGCCCAGCCCCCACAAGGCAAGCAATGCCTCCTTGCTGGCTCCCATAGTCCACCGTTTGTTTTCCAAATTATCTCCTAATCCTCTTAATCTTTTTACATCTCACCTGCCTGCACCCCTGGCGGCTTCTATTAGCACCTTTCCTGATATCAGCTGTTGGGAACTTCTCCCAGAGCTGCCCACGGGCAGGCTTGGCTCTTGGCTGCCTCTCTGGGCAGCCAGGATTCTGGTCTCCAGCTGGGGCCTCAGGTTGAGGGGTGGAGGCCTTCCCAACTGGTCACCAAGCCCTGGCCCCCTGAGTGGCAGGAGTGAGAAGAATGAAGTGCCTGCCACGTGTCAGGGACAAACCACACTGATTTGAAGACTGGCCACAACTTGAAGGGTTGTTGTCATCCCCAGACAAGGCAAATGGGAGGCACATGTTATTCGCTGTTTACAATCCCCTCTGCTTTTCATAAAACAGTCCCCAAATGAGCTTTAATCTGCCAAGAGGGATGCAAAGAATAAAGAGTGTGCCCTGAAGAGGTGTGGCAGGCTCTGACAGCTCCCTCCCCTTCCCCAACACCCCCACCCACCCAAACCCCCATCTTACTGGGTGAGGGGATGGAGACTAGGAGAGACCCAGAAGGCCCCCAGGAGTGGAAGGAGTTAGCCAGAAAGACAACGTAAAGACAATCTTAGCAATAAAGAGCAGGGAGAAGGGGAAGAGTGAACGAGAAGGAGAAAAGGCGGTTCAGGCAGAGGGTGAGGGAGGGTTCCGTTTGTGTTTGTTTTAGAAAGAGGCTGTTGGAGAGAGAGGTGTGGGGCAGTGGGCGGGAGAGGGAGGAGTACTGGTGTACACTCTTTGCCCCTCTGGGTGTGCAAACACTACAGCTGAGGACTGAGCACGTACGTTCACAGGGCGGCACCCGGAGGCGGACTTGTACAAGAACGTTCTTAGCAGCTTTATTCTTCGTGACCCAAAATGTCCACGAACGAACGGGAGACGGACGGAGCAAAGGGGGATGCACGCAGAGTGCTGCTCGGCGATTGCAACCGAGCTGCGGCGTGCAGGGCGCGGGTGCGTCTCACGCGCCTGTGAAGCGAAAGCCGGCCGCCAAGGACACACGTTGAGTGATTCCGTTTACGTGAAGTTCAACAACAGGCAGAAGTGACCAATTGTGATGGGAGTCGGAACACAGTGGTCACTTTGGGGGTATAGGGGTAAAACAAGGGGCACGAGGCAGCATCTGGGCGATGGCAGACAGCGTGTTCGCATCTGTGACAAGCCACCGAGCAGCCCGCTGAACACTTGTGTTTCACTGTATGTAAATCCAACCTCAATTTTTAAATTCAAAACACAAATACAAGAACTTCAGAGTTATGTTCTACATACATTTGACTGTCTGCATTTTGCCTAATAAGATTCAGGGAGAGAAAGAGCTGAAGATACCGATTCAAATGCGGGAGGGGATGCGGCCTCACTCCCACCCTCAAGGAGCCTATTTCTGGAGAGAGCGTGGACCGGGAGACCCAATGCACCGGCTGCCCCCAAGTCCGCCTCAGATCCCATGAGCTTCTCGTGATCTCAACACCTCCCCACTGAGTATGGCTCTAGTCTTTAAGGATTCAATTTCTTTCTTTCATTTTCTTTTTTCAAAACAGGCATGTACATTAGCCAACTGACAAGGAACTAGAAATCTGTTCTAACGTCAAAGCCAAAAGTGACCACATAGAATTGCTACGAAATGGTAATATGGTCCCCAACATGGCCCTTTCCTAAGATTTTTTCCCCCAACAGTAATATTGACCATTTACACTTTTTGCCTAGGATGCTAATTTTTGGAACCCAACCCTTGAGTGAGATGTGACTCCACCGGAAAGAACTTGAGTAATTGAGAGATTATTGTGTTAGTTACTCCCTAGGCCCCTGACTACACCCTGGGCCTGTGGACTCGGACTCTGTGAGCATGACAAGGGTTCCCTCTCCTCCCTGCTTCCCCTGCCTCCCCTGCACCAGGCAGAGCTCTGGAGAGATGAAACTGTGCCGATCCCATCTGACGAAAGATGTCCCCATTGTGACATCCACAGGCCATCACTGACCCGTTTACTTTTCACGCTAATGGCTTGTTCATTGCTATCGACGCCGTTTATTTCTTGGGAAGTGTTTTAGGCTCTTGCAAACAGCTGATAAGTGAAATCATCCCACACTTGGAAATAAGGCAAATAGATAACCGGTGTCCTTTCAAAGTCAAATTAGAGCAGTGTCTGACAAGCCCTCCTAAGGGTCACCTGACACGCTAGGGGAATGTCACTTTGCTTGCCTTATTGTTTACTATTGATCAGGGCCTAGGCTCTGTAAAGATAGCTGTTAGCTGGTAGGAAACTGATAAGTTGCAAATTATTTTTGCCTGATGGAGATGCAAACGATTTCTTTTCCATAGAGAAGATAACCCCAACATTATGATTTTATTGCCCTAAAGGACATTAACCAGTTTTGCATCTAACTTAGCAACCTTATGAATATTCTAGAATTCTTGTGTCATTTTTTATTGTTTTTGTTTTTGCTGGCTCTCTCTTCTCTCTCTCCGTATGTAGGTTGTTTTTTGTTTGTTTTTTCCTTAGATTCGTCATTGAACCAGCTTTGTCATCTGGCTCCTGCATTAATAAGCTACAAAAAGTTGACATGCACTCACTATATGTTTCTATGCATCTACCATCTCGAAAACTATGCTTTGAGAGCCCTTTCACAGTATTTGGATTTTCCTCCTGCCAACTCTGCCACCTTCTATGTGGACAGGTCTTTCTGTCTTTGGTCTTTAGTTTCTTCATCTATGAAATGGAACAATCAGGCTGTTCATTCTGACTCTGACTTGTGGTATTTCCAGCTCCGCTCGCAGGGAAGCAAAACTGAAACAATGCCGTCAAAGACACTGAATACTGGAAGGGATGTTGCAGACCATTTGGGGCAATCCTTCCTGCTTCCAACCCACTCCCTCATCTTGATAGATGGAGAAAATGAAGCTCAGAGAGGTTGGGTAACTTGCCTAAGGTCACACAGATATTATTTATAATGAGGATTATTTTAATGTGGTGTTTGACAGGGTAAACTTCCTCATAAGTTTACATAACCCCTCAGCGGCCCAGTGAGGAGGCTGTATTGCCCCCATTTTACAGATAACAAAACTGAGGCCCAGAGAAATGACATGGCTTTCCCAAGGTCACACAGAGATTCTCCTAACCTCCTGAATCCTGGGGAGCAAGAGGGGGGCTGGTAGGAGGAGCTCTGGGCCCTCCCTTTAAACCAAAGTATCCCTGTTTGTGTCTGTTGGATATATATTGGATGCTATAGAAGATTGCAAATATAAAAAGTGTCCCAAAAGCTTGAAAACTCCAGCCCTAGACGATCTTCATCTGCCTGTGTATAACAGCCCTCCCTTTCCTCCTCCTCCTCCCTCTGGCCAATTTCTTAGGGGGGGAAAAATGGTCATAGGAAGAAGTAGAAAGACATAGTCAGCCCAGGCCTGAATACATTGGTCCCTAGTCTGAGAGGGACACATTGCTGAATCTAAAGAAAAGTGTTCTCAGGGTCCTAGCTAGCAGTGATGGCGTGAGCCGTGCTGACAGGTAGTGAGCATCCCGTCAGTAAGAGTAAGCAGTTCTCTGGATGGTAGAATTCATGGGCTTTGACACTATTTTTTAAATGTCAATAAAAAACTGATTATTAAGCATTCACCATGTGCCCAATGTTTTGTATATGTATTATACCATTAAACTTTATAGTAATCATGCCCAGCCGGTGTGGCTCAGAGGACTGAGTGTCGTCCCATGAACTTAGAGGTCCCCGTTTGATTCCCCGTCAGGGCACATGCCTGGGTTGTGGGCTCAATCCCCACTAGGGGGCATGAAGGAGGCAGCCTATTTATATCTCTCTCACATCGATGTTTCTTTTTCTTTCTTTTTTTACTTTATTTTTTTAATCCTCACCTGAGGATATTTTTCTATTTATCTTCAGATAGAGTGGGAGGGAAAGAGAGAGAGAGAGAGAGAGAGAGAGAGAGAGAAACATCAGTGTGGGAGAGACACATTGACTGGTTGCCTCCTGTATGATCCCAGCCAGGGCCGGGGACAAACCGCAACTGAGGTACGTGCCCTTGGCTGGAATCGAACCCACAACTCTTGGTCCGCGGGCCAACGCTCTACTGCTGGGCCAAACCAGCCAGGGCTCACATCGATGTTTCTATCTCTCTCTCCCTTCCTCTCTCTCTAAAAAATCAATAAAAACATATTTTTTAAAAAGCTTTCTAGTAATCCGATGAGGTAGAGACTGTGTTGTTCCCAATTTACCAACAAGAAAACCAAGACCCCAGGAGGTTAACCGTCTGTCCAAGGATGTGCAGCTAGGGAGCGGCGGGCCTAGAAAGCTGATTGCTGAGCTCCTCATTACTACTGCACTGTTCTCCTTCCTTTGTGCTTTTCTGCGTTTACAAGCTTTTAATAATAAATACATACTGTTGCTTTCAAATCCTAAAACACTCTTCCAAGTTACTGATTTTAAAAAAGGTTCCTTCCGCCCTGATGTTCTATGCTTCTCTAGTTCTACCAACCCCGCCCAGGACCCCCTCCACAGCCTCCACCCTTGCAGACTCCCGCCCGCTGTCCCTGCCCCCACCAACCATGGCTTGGGGTTCCAGTCTTGCTGAGGTCTGCTCAAAAGGTCCCTGGCCAGCCTCTGGCCTCTGGGGCAATGCCGGGGGCAGGTCCAGAGAAGGAGAAGGGGAAGTGGGAAGGGATGTGAAACTTGGCCCCTGGCCGGCACCGTCCTGCTGGGTGTCCCACAGAGGTCCCTGGGTGGACAGCAGGAGCATCCAGTTGAGTTGACCACCCGAGGCAGGTGAGGCTGGCGCCGGAGAGGGAGGGGCTGTGAAGAGCAGAAGCCGAGGGAGCAGGCCTAGGAGCTTGCGCTTAGGCTAGCGGGAGGGAGAGCACGTCCAGCTGGTCTGTGCCAGGACAGGGTTGGGTAGGGCACTGATTCAGGACCCAGAATCGTGAGTGGGGGGACCTTAACTCCTTGGACTTGGGGACAGTGGGAGGTGTTGACACAGACCCACTAGCTCTAACCAGAGTCTCTGGGTCCTGATCCCCCAAAACATAAGAAGCTGGGAAAGGGCTGGGAGGTTCAGCGCCCAGCGGAGGGGTCCCCTAGAGGGGGCAGTGGGTGACAGTCGGCCTGAAAGGGGGTGTGTAGGGAGGGGGGTGGGCAGGCGTGTTGTGTCAGGTGTCTGTGAATCCCGTGTGTGCCCAGCTCTGCCATCTGGGTGAGAGCATGTCAATGAAAGAAGGAGCAGGCTCTCGATAAATATTTGTTCAATGCACTTGATCATCTGTAGGAGTATATGAACGTGTGTGTCTGGGTGAGTGAGGGATGGAGTCTCTCTGGGTGTGAGTGTATGTACCCAGCAGTGTCTGCGTGCCTGCGTGTGTGACTGTGTGGGTGTGCTCTGTTCCATGTGTGGATCTGTGTGAGTTTGTGGTTCTGTATAAAGGTTCAGGTTCCCTGGAGCTGGATGGAGGGAAGTCCCTCGAGCAGGGAGCTGTGCATTGGTGGGGGGGGGTGCATATAGATCACTGTGGGGAGGGGGTTCAAGTGTGAGAGTTGGGTGTGCATGAGTGTGTGATGTCCAGCCTACCCAGGCCCTGCTGTGTCTCTACAGTGGCATCATGGAAGCCCCATGGGGCTGGCTGGTGGTTGGTGTGCTGGCCATGTCCTTGGCCTCTACAGTGACCCAGAATGTGTGCCAAGCCCCGCCTGGGAGGGATGGGGTTGCAGGAAAACCTGGCCGACCTGGGAGGCCAGGCCTCAAGGGGGAGCAAGGGGAGCCAGGTAAGTACCTCCCTCTGGACCACAGCCCCTCATCCCTTTACCTGATCTGGGCTCCAGGGTGGAGGCTTGGGGGTGGCGCCAAAAAGCAGTGGTCTACTTGGGCCCCCACATAAAGCCCCTCCAGTCTGAACTTGGTCCTAGGGTCTGAGGGGGGCGTAACCTTCTCCCTGGACCATGTCCCCAGACCCCCAGGTCCTCTTTCTTGCTGCAATAAATAAGAATGGCCCTGAAGCAGTGTCCAGTCCTTGGTCATCGTTCAGTTATCAGAATCATTAATGCCCTAGGTTTCAGACTCAGAAGCCCTTGTCTTGCTGTGTGGCCCTCTCTGAGACTCAGTTTCCTCATCTGTAAAATAGAGAAATAACCCCACCCAGCACACAGAGAGGGATCAATTCATAGCAACTATCCTTTTTGCTTCTTTCCACCTACCCCCCCACCCCATCCCTGCTCCCCCTTCCCAGCCCGTTCGGGTTTCAGAAACTCTCAAATTCAAGGCAAAGCCTGGGGATGAAGGAAAAGAGAGGAAGACATAACCAGATGGGAAAGGAAAGTCTCATGTAATCCCCAAGCCTCCCAGTCCACAGCAGACCAGAAAGATCTGCAGAGACGTTTGTAACAATTCACACTGAGGCACCCTACATGGGGTCCTTGAAACTGAAGAGGTCCGGGTCAGTGGCCTGGTGGGGTGTGGAGGGCAGGGCCATGGGCAGAAGCACAGCGGAGAGGCTAGTGTCCTGCTTTTCACAGAATCTGACACTTTCCCAAGTGCCTGTTTACCCTCTCTCCATTTTATAGATAAAGAAGCTGAGGCTCAGAGAGGTTGAGATACTTGCCCAAGGTCACGGAGCCAGCCAAAATCAGTCTTGAAGGCCCAGGCACTCCCCTATCCACTATCCCACAGCATTTCAGGGTCCCAGCCATCCCCTGAGGGTGGGCAGACACTAGACTCTCACTCCCTATCTGGTCTTCCTCCCCACAGGGGCCCCTGGCATCCGGACAGGCATCCGAGGTCTTAAAGGAGACCAAGGGGACCCTGGGCTCCCTGGAAGCCCTGGCAAAATGGGCTACCCAGGACCTAGTGGGCCCATAGGTGCCCCTGGCAGCCCAGGATTGAAGGGCCGCAAGGGCAACCCGGGAAACATCAATGACCAGCCGCGGCCGGCCTTCTCGGCCGTGAGGCGGAACCCGCCGTCGTCGGGCGGCAACGTGGTCATCTTCGACACGGTCATCACCAACGAGGAAGGCCGCTACCAGAGCAACTCGGGCCGCTTCGTCTGCGATGTGCCGGGCTTCTACTACTTCACTTTCCAGGTGGTGTCCAAGTGGGACGTCTGCCTGTCCATCATGTCCTCCAGGGGAGGCCGGTCCGTGCGTTCCTTGGGCTTCTGTGACAACAACACCAAGGGAACCTTCCAGGTGGTGTCTGGGGGCACAGTGCTCCAGCTCCAGAATGGAGACCAGGTCTGGATCGAAAAAGACCCTGTGAAGGGCCGCATTTACCAGGGTCCCGAGGCGGACAGTGTCTTCAGTGGCTTCCTCATCTTCCCGTCCGCCTGAACCAGGGCAGGACCCCTTCCCACGCTGGCCTCGTCTGCTTCCTGCTAGGTGACCCAGGCCCGCTCGCTCCATGTCTCTGGTGTCTGCTCTCTGCTCTGTGAAGTGGGAATGCTGTTGTTTTAGCTGAAGGGAGAGCATTTCTTAGAACTCTCCCTGGAATAAATACCTGTGTCCATGTCTGCTGGCGTGGTGACGTTCAGTGGCTTCCCTGGGCGTTGGGAGGGAGGCATAGGAATGACAGTTGTTCGGTGCTTACCAGGCAGGCCCCTATTTCGTATTTTACAACATGTGTTTGACATGTCCTGGGAGCCTCATCAGCCTGGATTCAAATCCTGGGGCCACCGTTTACTAGTTGTCCAATCGCGTGCATGTTATACAAACTTCAGTGAACCTCAGTTTCCTAGTCTGTAAAGTGGGAATAATAATAGCACCTACCTCAAAGCGTTTTGGGGAGGATTAAACGACTTAATACATGAAAATTGCAGTACAGTACCTGGTTCATCGTAAGGGCTATATACATTTGAGCTATTTTTACATTTTGTATAATCTTTACAGTCAAGCTCTGAAGTGGGTATTATGACCCTATTTTACAGATAATAAAACCGAGGCTGGGAGTTGGGGCAAACATAAAGCCCAGGTCAATGTTCAAGGGGAGGAGCTGGGATGTGACTCCAAGTCTTACTAGTGCCCAAGCCTGTGTGTTTAGCTGCTACCTGCATCAGCCTCCACAGCCACACACCTGACAAATGACAGTGCTTTCCAACCCCGAACCAGAAAGCCAGGGGCAGGACTCAGAGAGGGGGAGCAATTGGCCCAAGGGCATCCAGCAGTCCTCCCCAAAGGCCGTCTCCTGAGGTCAGCCCTGGGCTTCAGCCCAGCAGGTGTGGAGGTGGGGACTGCAGCATGCCGGGCAGCCCTGGACTAGGGACTGCGACCGTGGGTCTGGAACGTTAGTGGCTCATTCCCAGGTCCCATTTGGCCAGTGCAGGAGCTGCTCAGAAGCAGGAAGCCCCAGTGTGTCCTTTGTATGTGAGAAAAATAAGGAGAGCAGAATTTCAGTCCTGAAAATGTCCAGTGCCCTGTGCTGAATGCATGCGCACACACACGCACACTCGCACGCGCACACACACACCATTCATGCACACCTCCCTCAAGATGCACATGGACCCACGTTCCTGGACCAAGACTTGTCCACTCCTCCCTGAAACATGGGCAAGTATCCCCTCCCTCAGCACACACTCACTTCCTTAGACACACCTGTGCACTCCCCAGGACACTCACCTGACTTATGTCTTCAAACTCACAGACATACCCGGGGATACACATGCCATCATACCCACGCAGCCCTGCCTGACACCAAGTGTCCCTGTAAACCATCAGAAGTAGTCTTACACACACACCTTGAGACAGGTGTCCCAGACACACCCCTGACACGCAAGTGTACGCATCCTCCACTCCCTCCAACACGCATGTGCCTTAGAAATGCTGTTTGCCCTGGCCGGTTTGGCTCAGCAGTTAGAGAGTTGGCTCAAAAACTGAAGAAGGGTTGTGGGTTCGATTCCCAGTCAAGGGCACATGCCTGAATTGTGGGTTCAATCCCCGGTCCCAGTCAGAATTGTGCAGGAGGCAATCAATCCATGTGTCTCGCTCACATTGATGTTTCTCTCTCTCTCTCTCTCTCTCTCTCTCCCCTTCCCTTCCACTCTATCTGAAAATCAATGGAAAAATATCCTCGGGGAGGATTAACAAAAAGAAAAAAAAAAGAAAGAAATGCCGGTGTTTGCTGATGCATTGACCTCCACACATGCTGACACAGAGACTGTCTCCCCCATCTACTGACACACAGTAGCCTCGGAGTTCTCATGTCCACACAATCCCCACCCCTGCCTCTGATATACAGTCAAGACCCTCTCCTGGGGCTGCCTGCCAACAGCCTTTGGGAGTCAGGAAGAAGAAAGTGACCCCTCTGTAGCCCCTGGGCAGTGCTGAACTCTGCACGGTCCCCAGCTTCCACTGGGTCCCTGCTCTGTCCCAGCGGTTACCCTGCCCCTCCTCCCCCCACAACACACCCACCCACGGACTGGGAATAGAATCAGGTCTCTGAGCACCTACTGTGTGCTGGACATTTCATAGCCATCGATGCATTTCATCCCAGCAAAATCAATGAGGACACTGAGGCTCAAAGAAGGGAGACATTGGCTCAAGGTCACTGCCAGAAAGTGGCAGGGCCTAGAATGGAACCAGCTCTGCCTGGCCCCAAAGTGGAGGGCTTCTTCCATTGCACTGGGACCCAAAGAAAATGTCAACGGTGGAGCCCCATACGTGGCGGGAGAGACTAGGCTACAGAAATAGTGGTTGCTGGCTGCTCCTCACCCTAAATTCCACCCATACCTACCCACTTCTGGGGAAGCAAATCATTGCCCCTCTGGAAGGAAGGAACCCAGCTGGACCAGGTGGGCGGGGCAGGGAAGGGCTGAGCACGGGCCGAGGCTGCCATCTGCTGGACAAACCAGACCCAGGCGCAAAAGAGGTGAAGATGGGCACTCAGGTGCCCCATCCATCTATTCCCGCACCCCCCAACCCTGCCCCAGACTCCCAGGGTCAAGTGCACTCACATCTTTGCTCTCGTCCCACACTCTGCAGCCCCGTGACAGAGCATGGAGGCACAGATGGGGAGACTGAGGCCCCGAGGGTCGCTTGAGGAGGCAGGGGCAGGGCTCTGAACTCCTGCTCATGCCCAGCACAGGGCTGTATATCTACCCTAGAGTCCTCACCACTGCCCGACATGGGAGCTACTGGGATCCCCCATTTACGGAGGAGGAACCGACGCTGAGTGACAAGTGGCAGCAGGGGGTGAGGGTTGGAACCCTCTACAGCCCGATACCTCCCTCCTCCCTGGAATCTGTGTGAGAAGGAGAGGAGGGGGCCTCTCTCAGCTCTGCCAACCCCTCCAACTGGCCACAATAGGCTCCAAGACCAAACGCAGGGGTGGGTGCCAGGGATGGAGGTGAGGGAGGCGGTGCTGGCGGGGAAGGTGAGGTCGTCAGGGCCCCAGCAAAGGAAGAGGTGCCAACATGCAAAGCCCTGGCCTTCCCCACCACCCAGTATCAGACGGGACACTGAGGCCTGGGTGAGGTCAGTGGTTTGCCGAAGGCCTCGGGGAAGGGGGGTGGCAGAGCCGGAAGAGACCCGAGGCTGCTGACTCTGTAGCCAGAGGAGTCTGTCCGACACAGCAGGCCGCCTGCCCTCAAAGCCTGCCCATTCTGGCTGTCCACCTCCAGCTGTGATATGAGAGGGGGGATATAGAAGTTTCTAGAATAAGGCCTGCTACTTGACAAGTGCATATGAGGCTTGTTTCTGGGGACAGCTAAGCAGAGAGGTCAGAGCAAAGCTTTGGACACTAAGAAGCCACTCACTCCGTGACTTTGGGCTTGACTTCCCTGCGCCTCGGTTTCCTCGTTCTGTAAAGGGGCATCACTTCCTCCTCGGGGTCTGGGAACAGCTGAGTCTCAGGCACAGTAAGTGCCCACAAATAGGGATGGACATTAGCTGGGCTGAACTTGACCCAGGGGAAGTCTGCCCAGGAGGCTTGTGTTTGCAGACGCAGACACGCACACACCGCTCACCAGATCCGGAGCCATGGATGTTTCCTCATTTCGGACACTCATGACCCAGCGGTGGGGGGACACAGGGTGTCACTGTGCTCAGCCTGGCTCAGCACTCGAAAGAAAGTATTGAGTCAGGGAAACACATGGGAAAGGGGATGTGAGACTGGGGGGAGGGGGAGAGGAGGCGGCCACCCAGTCTGCTCCAGGCCCTCCTTGCTCTGTCCACTCTAACACGGTGTCCTCTTGCCTGGGAGAGGGGAAGCGGATCAAAGGACATCTCAGTGACCAGACCAGAAACCTCCTACCCCCAGGTGAGGCCAGGACCCCTGTCCAGGTGAGAGGAAATGGCAGTCATTTTCCCCACTACCTTCCTGAGACATAGCCCCAGGGACAGCCTGATTTGGGAGAGGAGGGGGGATCCCCATCCTCGCTAAGCCCAAAGAAATGACCCCTGTCCATCCACCGTGCAGTCCCAAGGCGTGAAGGGCCCGGGGAAGGGAGGGAGGCTCCTAAGGGTGGAGAGGGATGAGCCCAGGGGAGTGAGAGGGTGAGGAGGGGGAGTGAGGGGCTGGGTGGGCCAACCCAACTTTCACCATCCAGCTCCTTCCCCAGGATGGACAGGAGCCCCAGCTTCTGGCCCCCCGTTGGACTAAACCTGCTGCTGCTCCTTCTGGCACTGCCACTTGGGGGCCAGGCCGCCACAGAATGCTACGGGATCCCCGGGATTCCAGGCCTGCCCGGGGCCCCTGGGAAGGATGGGTATGACGGACTGCAAGGGCCCAAGGGTGAACGAGGTGAGTTGGCTGGCCTGGTGGGAAGGGGTCACCTAGGGTCTAGGGGCAGGGGATGGAGTGTCCATCTGGGGCTGACCTGGGGAAAGGAGGACAGCAACTTGCTAGCAAAGAGTGTGGTCCCTCCGGCCACACCTGCTCCCAGGGCAGAGTCCAGCTCTGACCGCAGGTGTAGCCCCTCTGTCCTCAGAGCCTAGGCCTCAGGCCCCCTCGGTGTCCCCATCTGATAGCAGGGAGAGGAGACGAGCACCTGCCCAGGCGGCAGGGAGGATCACAGGACATGATCTGTGGGGACATCTTTGGCAAAATCTGAAATGCTAGGCTATTGTTTTGTTACAACCCGCCCACTCTTTGCCCTGCAACACGGACCTGTGGGGGAGGTGGGACCCACATAGTGGATGTATGCAGAGCACAGACAAGCAGGGTTCAAATCCCAGCCCCACCACTTCCCGCCATGTGAACCTGTGCACGTTATTTACTTAACATGCGTGCCTCTGTTTCCTCATCTGTAAAATGGGGAGATGGCAGCGGCGCTATGATGATTAGGGTTAAATATAAAACAGCACTGAACACGTGGTAGGCATCAGATAAGTGGAGGCTGTGGTTCTTACTGCTGTTGTTATCACTGTTTTCATGAGAAATCTATGCTCCCTAGTCGGAGGGTGGGGACTGAGAAGTCAGGATCACAGCTATAGAACCGTCTATTGGAGATTCACAGGCAAGCCCCAGCGTGAGCAAAGGGGGCTGAGGACACGAGTGGGACTGGTGTTGGGTGAGACTGGAGTGTTTGGGGCTTAGTTTGAAAATAGGTGCATATCTGGGAAGTGGAGCGTGTTGGAGGTGGTACATGGGTGCTGGGATGGGGTTGGGCAGAGGTGATGGAGAGGCAGAGGGTGGGGGGTGGGGGCCAGTGGAGAAGAATGTCCTTAGGAATCTCCCCACTGTCATCTTCCCTCCTGGCAATGATGTGGAATTTTAGCAACATTCCAGAAGGAAGTCTCCAGTTCAGAGTGAGCTGAATGAGGATCCCAGGCGTGCCATTTTTCAGGACCTCAAGCTGCCTCTGGCTATCTCCCTGCCCAGGGTAGCTGAGGGCCACCAGTTTTTGAGCTCCTACTTGTGCCAGGCACAGGTCCAAATGGGGCAGATAAAATTGTGAACTCTTTTGCAAATGAGAAAACAGGCCAAAATCCTTTTGAAGTGATTTACTCCCATTTTATAAATGTCAAAGCTGAGGTTCAGAGAGACTGAGTAACCTGCCTGAAGTCACACAGTAGAATCCTATCCAGCTCCAAAGGCCATTCCCTTCACCACTACCCTCCCCTGCCTCTCAGGCCTCCTCCCCACTGCTGAGTCCTAGCCCTGCCCATCAGTTGCTGGAAGACCTCAGAGGCTGAGCCACAGCCCTGCTCAGCATCACTGAAGCGATGGCAGGGACCTGACTTTACTGAGTACTTCCTATGAAGAGCCTGGCATAGGCTCTCCCACTGGCTCTGAGGGATCCATTCCATATGCCCTTATCTCTGGGCAAAAGAGGCTCAGGAGGGGAGGTCACCTGCCCAGGGTCACACAGCCTGAAGCCTAGGTCTGCTGGGTCCTGATCCCCAACTCCTAACCCTGGGACCTAAAAGGCTCACACGCCCTATAGAGGATCTGTCACAAATAGGTTTGCACAGACACCCACTCCTAAGGAAGTCAGAGGAGGAAGCGGCCATGAGGGCAGGCAAGGGTGGTCAGAGAGGGCTTCCTGGGAGAAGAGACTGGTGTCGGGCCCTAAAAGATGAGTATGATTTGGATAAGGGGAGAAAAATCTCGCAGAGGCATCGATAATTAGGACAGTAACAGGAATCAGACATTCTGACTGCAACTCAGCCAGACTTGACTTTGAGTCCTAACTTCACGTCGTACCAGCTGCATGGCCTTGGTCTAGTCTCTGGCCTCAATTTCCTCGTCTTCAACATGAGGGAAGTTGAACCAGGCAAGCTGTCATCAGGGGCGGAAGTGGGCTGAGTGGGGCTGGGGGAGCTGGAAAGAGCCCCTCAAAGGGGCAGCTTCTCTTTGGCTCCATCCAGTGGGTCCCATGTACTAAGCTGGCCTGAGGAATAGACACAGGTTCTGTAGGGCTCTGAAACATAAAATGTTGAAGGCCTTCTTTAAGAAAAATAATACAGCCCGGCCAGTGTGGCTCAGTGGTTGAGTGTCGACCCATGCACCAAGAGGTCGCTGGTTTGATTCCCGGTCAGGACACATGCCCAGGTTGTGGGCCAGATCCCCAGTGGGGGACATGCAGGAGGCAGCCAATCGATGTTCTCTCTCATCGATGTTTCTATCTCTCCCTCTCCCTTTCTCTCTCTAAAAAATCAATAAAGAAAAAATATTTTTTGAAAAAGAAAAATAATACAAAATTAGGGACACATTTGACTGCAGGGAGGGGGTGTTGTACAAATCTACACATGCTACAAAATTGTGTTAGAACTGTACACACACACACAGAGTTCACGTGAAGCGGAGCTCTGTGGAGTACACGAAGGTCGATGTCTGGTTTTGATATTGTCCTTTAGACATGCGCCGTGTGCCACTGGGGAAAACTAGGTGAAGGGTGAAGGGCACATGGCACCTTCTTGTCTTTATTTTTTTTTTTTACAACTTCCTGTGAATCTATAATTATTTTAACATAAAATACTGAAAAAACTATCAATATAAAAGTAGGCAAAGGGCCTTGAAGTGGCCAATGCCAGTTAATGAAGCCTAAAACAATTTCATGAGCTTTCCAGGAAATCTGCCTGTGAGCGATCTTATTTTTGTCAAGAAAAACCAAGGCCCTAGACTTTTAGGTGAGGTCTGAATGTGTTCACGTTGGGCTCGAAATAAAACGTGAAAAAGAACATTGCACAGGACCAGCAGGTCTCTGAGGCCACATGCTGTCTGTGGGCAGACAGTCCTGGCCTCTGACATGCTGACATCTTGTCCTTGACACCTCCTGAGCTGGCTAGTCCTACCCTCTCCATCACAAATGTGGAAACTGAGGCCTAGAGACAGGTGCCTTAGCCAAGGTCAGGAGGCAGGTCTGGAGGGGGCAGGGCTTGAGCCGGGATCTCCCTTCCCTCTGACCAGCTTATAAGCTGTTCCGTCCCCCTTGCTCCCTGCGCGCTGCTCCCAGGTGGAAAGTACATCTGGGGAAAGGAGATTTCAGAGACCAGATCCCAATGGTGTATCCCCTGGAGGACAGCCCCAGGTCCCTTTGCCCTGTCCCCTGCCCCATCACTTCCTTCCCACCTATTCTCTCCCCAGGAATCCCAGCTATTCCTGGGACACGAGGACCCAAGGGTCAGAAGGGAGACGCTGGCACACCTGGCTATCCTGGGAAAAATGGCCCCATGGGAGCCCCTGGCCTTCCAGGGGTTCCCGGATTCATAGGCCTCCCCGGGGAGCCAGGAGAGGAGGGCAGGTACAAGCAGAAGCACCAGTCCGTGTTCACGGTCACGCGGCAGACCATGCAGTACCCGGCATCGAACGGCCTGGTCAAGTTCAACACGGTCATCACCAACCCGCAGGGGGATTATAACACCAGCACGGGCAAGTTCACCTGCAAAGTGCCCGGCCTCTACTACTTCGTCCACCACACGTCACAGACGGCCAACCTGTGTGTGCAGCTGTACCGCAACAACGTCCAGATGACCACCTTCTGTGACCACATGTCCAGCAGCAAGCAGGTCAGCTCAGGTGGTGTGCTGCTGCGGCTGCAGGAGGGCGCGCAGGTGTGGCTGGCGGTCAACGACTACAACGGCATGGTGGGCACAGAGGGCTCCGACAGCGTCTTCTCCGGCTTCCTGCTCTTCCCCGACTAGGGGAGCAGGCCTGCTGCAGCCCAGGCTACCCCACCTCCCTCAGCTTCCCTGCACGAACTTGCTGTGCCGCACCTTTGCTCAGGCCATTCTCCCCACCTCGTGGACTCCTCCTCCAGGAAGCCCACCCTGACCCCCGCCCTATGAGTTCTCCCCTTCTCTGAGTTCCTAAGGAGTCACTGCTTTGACACTTAACCAACACCTCTAGTGCTACCATTACTTTTTTCTAAGTCTTGGAAGACTCAGGGAGATACATAAATAAATGACTAAATCAATAAATACGCATGGCTCTGACTCCTCATTGCCACCTGGAAGAAGCGGGTCTCTTCATCTTCAGCATTGCCCCTGCTACAGCCGTCTGTGGGCTCTAGAATCACACAGGGCATCCAGGTGGGGCTCAGTAAAGGTTGGTGCCAGTGTTGAGTCACTCAGCATCATTTGGTCATTTGGGAGAGAGATGCTCAAGTGTGGTTGGAGGTTATAAGTGTCACCAAGGGGCCGTCTGCTGTCACTTGTTTGGGTGAGAGGCACTGCTGTGATTAAAGGCATCTGTTAAAAAAAAAAAAAAAAAAAAAAAAAAAAAAAAAAAAAGCCCTGGCCGGTTTGGCTCAGCAGTTAGAGCGTCAGCCCAGGGACCAAAGAGGTCCGGGTTCGGTTCCCGCTGAGGGCAAGTACCTCGGTGTCAGTTTGTCCCTGGCCCGGTTGGGGTTGTGTGGGTGGCAGCCACTCGATGTGTATCTCTCACATCGATGTATCTCTCTGTCTCTTCCTCCCTCTCTTCCTCCCGCTTTGTCTGAAGATGAATGCAAAAATGTCCTCGGGTGAGGATTAAAAAATAATAATAATAAAAATAAAAATAAAATAAAGGCATCTGTGCACAGGCAAACAGGAGTATGTTTGAATTCCCAGGCTTATGTTGACCTAAGTTGCATTTCAGGAGCACCTGGCACAGGAGGGGTTTGAGCTCAGGTAAGCCCAGCATAGCAAAAATCAGATGTGCAATGAATTTATGCTGAATTAATGAGTGAATTGGGGTGAATGAGTGAATGAATGAATGAATGAATGAATGAATGGGTAAACGAATGACTAAGAGAATAAATAAATGAGTGAATAAAAACATCAGAATAGCTAACATTATCGAGCACTTACTATGCACCAGGCATTATGCTAACCAATCAACTAAATTATTTAATAGTCATAACCAAGCTCTGAGGTCAGCAGGAATGGGTGAGAGAGAGAGAGAGAAAGAGAGAGAGAGAGAGTGGGAATCTGTCTTCCAGACATCTGACAGACTCTGGGAGCCCCCAAGAGATCATCTAAAACCACCGCTGCCTACAAGCTGTCGGGGCTTCACTGGGAGGTCCCTGATGGCCGGGCCCAGGCACCATGATCCTCGCTGGAGGACCAGGAGGCCATCGGCTGCCTCACTTCCACTGTAGCGACCGTGAGAAGGGACTGGCTGCTCAGGTCGGAAGAAATAAAAAGTTTAACTTTCCTGTGCAGGCTGCAGGTCTGGCCTTGGAGCCCAGTGAGACCCACTCAGGTCTGTGACAACCTGCCCTGGCCTGCCTGGGATCTCAGCTTGGTCCCACAGGCCCCACAGAGCTCACGGAGGCACTGGCCAACTGAAGTGGGCTTAAGAGAAGCGGCTTGAGCCCAGCTCTACCACCAACTCCATCCACTCCCCCACCTTTGCTCCTGAGAGGGGCTGTTTCATGCCTCCATGCCTTTGCCTGTGGTGTCCCCTCATCCTGCAGAACCCCCACCCCACTCATACAAATCCTCCGTCTACCTGGTACTACACACTCAACTCAGGATTCACCTCCTCCATGAAGCCTTCCTTGATGCTCCCCTTTGTGTCCCCACAGTGCCCTCCACAGACTTGGACCGTAAACTCATGACACTTTAAAGTCCAGCGTCTCAAACCTGGTGCTGCAACAAAATTACCTGCAGGCTTATTTACAAAACAAAAAACAGATTTGGGGACCCACGTCTTTTTTATAAAGGTTCAGGAGAGACAGGACTGTGGTGTGTGGACGCTTTGCCAGGTGAGGCCAATGGACGTGGTGCACCAACTGGCTTGTGTGCATCTATTTGCTGACAGATCTGCCTCCCCCCTGAACGGGAAGTATCCTTGAGGGCAGGGTTGCTTTGACACCTGCCTGCACATAGTAGGGGCACGAAAATGCGTGAGACAGGAAGTTAGGGACAGATAAGGACACACCACAGATAGAGAACAGAGGCCAGGGCCCAGGAGCCGGCCTGCATCACAGAGTCAGGGTGCCTCTGGCAGGGACACAGCTAGGGTCACGGCTCCCCTCCATCCACCACCTCGCAGTCCACCCGGCGATGCCCCCAGCGATACATCTCTCTTCTCATTTCTCTTGTGTTTACAAAATCAATATGCCATCTGCAGAGGCCACAGTGTCAGGTCAGAAACCTGTACCTTGGCAACAACAATTTTAGTGCCGTTTTTATTTTCCGTAATTGTTTCCCTGTTCTCTCTTCGTCAGGAGAGACAGGACTTCGAAAACGCCAGTTTGTCTGCTGGGCTGAGAGGAACCCAGCGGAGTGTTTTCACAGGGGGCAGGAAAGGAGGGTGTGGGAGTGGGACAGGAGCCAGAATGACACCCCCAGATGTGAGGACTCTCTCACACCACAGGACGTTCGAGGGTGAAAAAAGAAACCCCCTCTGTATCAGCGATGCAGGTCAGCAATTCCCAGGGCACAGAGACCCGCTGGGTCCCACTCAGGGGCCGAGGCCCAGAGACCCCTCTCCCTGGAACCCTAGTCTAGGTCTCCTCCTAACCCAGGCATGGCTCCTAGGTCCCCAGGCTCCAAGAATTGTCTTTTCATATAAATCACACTGTTCCCAGGTTTGTACTGTGCCCACCAAGGACTGGGCACTCAGCTGGGCCCCAGATAGGCGGGGTTACCTCACTGGCCCCCCACATCAACCCCAGAAAGTGAGTGCCCATGCCCCCAATACATGGATGGGGAAACAGAGGCAATAAATGTGCCTAAGGCCACGTAACCAGAAAAAGGCAGAGCTGGGATTCAAACTTGGGAGAGGCCGATGCCCTGACCGCCTCCCGGCTGCTTCTACCCCGGATTCAAGTCCAGCTTTCCCGTTGCCATCAGCCACAGAGAATTAGTGGCCAGGCCCACGTGGCCTCAGGAACCCTCAGACAGGCCCCTGGACCTGCAACCTACTAACCCCCATCTCCCTGCCCAGAATCTACCACCCAGGCCTGGTCCCTTTGGGTCTATGGTTGGCTGAGTCCAGAGACCCTTTGGTTTCATCAAATTACTCTTTTTCCTCCCTATCACCCACTGCAGTTAACAATTTCCATCAAGCAGCACCCACAAGCCCAACGACTTCCTGTCTCCCAGCACAGATGTCCAGACAGGCCCCCCTGACCTGCGTCAGCTCCTGTGCTCCTGGGCAGCCATCCCCGAGCGGGACATCACACTGCCTGAGACAAAGCCTCGGAAGGGGGTGATGTCTGGTGTCAGACGCCTGGCTCCGAGTCCTCTGCCACTTGCACGAGGTCTGGGCTCCAGCAGTCACTTCTTTTTTGTGACATTTATCACAGGAGCAATAAAACCATGTGTCAGTGGATGCTTCACGCCAGTGTCCCCCAGTAAAAGAGATGCTCCAAGGGAGCAGGGACCAGGGCCGGTCTGCGTGTGGCTCTGTCTTCCGTTTCCCAGTGCGGAGCACCTACAGGCTCATGATAAATCTCTCCCCCCTGGGCCTCAGTTTCTCCATATTAAATTAAGGGGTGGGCTGGGTGACCTCCAAGTCCCTCTCCAGCTCTAACTCGGTGTGATTCCAAGACCAACAAGCAACAGGCCCTTGCCGGTGCCTATTATTGTCATCAGCTCCAAGCCCTGCTGGAAGCACAGGGAGGGGTATAAATAAATAATGACCACGTTTAAATTTTATTTTTTATTATTAGATTCTTTTCTGAGAAAAGGGAAAGAGCAGGAGCGCAGAATAAGAAGAAAGCAGAAGCAATGAGCCCAGAAAGGGGAAGCCTGGGATATTAACAATTAACAGGTGGCCTGCACTTTCCAGCTTACCCTTCTTCTCTCCTCCACTATCCCGTCGGAGCCCCCCAGCGCCCTGTGAGACCCACAGAGCAGGTGTAATTATGGTCTCATCCTGTAACAGAGGAAATGGGGCTCCCTGGGGCTCCCCTGGCTGAGAACGTTTAGCTGACAAGTGGCAGAGTCAGGTTATGAATCAAGGTTTCTGACTCCAAATTCAGTGCCCAGGCTGGCCATGTTTTCGTTTCACTGAGGAACATCCCTGTTCCCTTAGAAGGTCATGAGGTCAGAGGCACTGGCACGGAGTTCCCAGCTGTGGTCATTCTCCCCGGACAGCCTGTTCTCCCACAACTGCTGAGCTGGCGAAACCCACTCACCACCGGCCACCCCATTTACAGAAAGCCCCTCCAGATTACAGAAACAGGACCTGAAACTGCCTGCAGGCAGCAGGACAGGGTGAGAGTGGGGTGACAAGGAGGGGGGTGGCCTGCTGGGCCCGTGGGAGGGGGCCATCTGGGGAAGGCCCTTCCCGTCTCCAGGCGATGGAGCTTCCGCTTTGGACTGAGAGCATTGGCTCCCGGCTCCTGGTCCCACTGCTGCCCAGCCAAACAGCATCACAGGACGCCAGGTTCCCAGGTGAGGATGGGGTGTGGTGCCTGGGGGGACTGGCCGGCAGGACCAACAGGGTGGAGGGTGGTGATTCTCAAAGTGCAGACCTTGCAACCCCCGCCTCAGAGCCCCCCGGAGTATTTAACACTGGATTCCTGCCTGGCCCAGACCTCGGGAATCCAACACTCTGGAGGTGAACTTGGAGCTCTGCAGCTACCTAGGGCCTAGGTGACAGGGAGGCAGCCTAAAATGGGAGCCACCAGTATGAGGGCTTTGGTGTCACCAGGACTCAAGCTGAGTCCTGCTTCTGCCTCTTAGGTGCTGGTGATCTGGGGCATGTAACCTCTCAGCTGAGACCCTCTCTAGGGATATCAGAACCTTTCAGGGGTCTTATGTGCCCCAAAGGAGATCAAGGTCACCCAGTGTTTGGCACACTACCTGGATCGAGCTGTCAGAGGCACAGAGGTATCGGAACCCAGGTCCCCCTCCGCCAGCCCAGCATTCCTCCAACACCTGCCTTCTCTTATTTCCTGGCATTCCGCTGAGAAAACTCAGCGTGACTCTTTCAAAGGACTTGTTGGACTTGCAGGTGGAGCTGTGGTTAGTTATTAGTACCGAGTGAGCTCAGTGCCCGCAGAGGAGGGGGGGGGATCGGGCACCACACCAGGGACCTTATTTTTTTTAGGTTCCATCTCATTTAATCCTCTGGCAGCCTTGTCGAATAGAAATTAACTTTGCCAAAGAGGCTTAGAGGGGTTGGGGTTCTTGCTCGAGGTCATGCAGGGAGGTCACAGCAGAAGGGGGGAGGGGTCAAGGTCAAGTTGATCTGCCTCCAAGTCAGGGATAAAGGAATCGTTGGGGCTGGAAGGCGATGGAAGGGTCCACGAGGCAGGGAAAGACATGGGTAAGGGGCGAGGCTGCTGGTGGTGATGACTGGAGAAGGCAGGGTGTAGTCAGACCAGATGAGTTTTAAGTCTACTTCCAAGTCTGAGATGCAGTAGCCCCTAAAATGAGCCAGAACCCAGATCTTCCCACGCCCCTACCCCCCCTCCCACTTCCCAAGAAACCTGAATCTCATCAAAGGTCAGGACCCTGCTCCCCCATCCCCCACCTCACTGGTGGAAGCTCTCCACCCCTGGGCCGCCTCTGCCTGAGATACCCCCTCTCCCTGAGCCCACCCTCTCAAAGGGCCCGATCCTCTTTTCCTTTCCAGTCATCTCCCATCATGTCCCAAAACTTGGGGGTTCTTAGATGATGCTGATGAGTTTTAAAATAGCTAATATCCAGTAAGCATGTCCAACCTGCCAGACTCTGTCGTAAGCCCTAACTCATCTGTCCTCACCAACCCTACGAGCTAGAGATTAGCATTGGCCCCATGTTGCAGGAGAAACTGTGGCCAGAGAGGAGACGCGACCTGTCCGAGGCCCTTAGCTAAGAAGTGGCAGAGGCCTGCTTTGGACCCTGGCAGTTTGCTTTCTTCAAGACACTCCGGGCCTCTCAGCACTGGCGGGGGTTTGCTGCCTGACAGAAACAGAAACAGTAACAGTAACGGCAAGAGCGCCCTTCCCTGGGCACTGGCCCAGACCCAGCTCGGCTCTAAGCGCAGCCCGTGCATTAGCTCCCCGTGTCGGGCCGTCGGGCTCTGAAGCCCATGTTTTCACCACCAAGTACAGCAGCCTCTTAAAGTGACACCCTGTAAGTGTTACGATCCAATGGGCATGGGTTTGAATCCCTACCACACAGGGCTGTGTGACCTTAAGAAAGGTTCTCACTCTCTCTACCCCCAGTTTCCTCAACTGTAAAATGAGAAATCAGGGATGCTTTCTCAAGAGGCTATTGTAAGAACCAAATTCAATGAACTAATGGCACATAAAGTGCTTGGCACAGAGCCTGGCACCTGCTAAGTGCCCAACGCGTGGATTATTGAAGTTGTCAAACTGTCATTTTGTAACACCTCCAGCAAGAGTGGGAACTGTTGTTCATTCAAAGATAAGCAGAGCCCTCCGCTCTCCCATTTTAAGGGCAGGAAACAGCTCAGCCTCTGTGGGCTGAGGGGTAATGAGAAAAAGCTTCCTGGAGGAGAAAGGCTTTGACCCAAGACTTGAAGAATTTGGATCTGGGCAAAGGTGGAGTGGGCTGCCTTAGTAAGTAATGAGCTGCCCGTGACTGAGATGGTGCATGTCCTGGATGGAAGAGCCTTTGGCAGAGATTTTATTGAGGAGACTTCATAACAGGCTAACGGTTCCCCGAAAAATTCAACAGAGAATTACCATAAGACCCCAGGCAGTAATTCCTGTCATTCCATTCCTAGATCCAATTAAAAACAGGTATTCAAACAAATCCTAGTACGTGAATGTTCATAGCAGCACTATTCACCCATCAGTAACGAATGGATAGACAAATTGTAATATGGCCATACAATGGAATAGTATTCAGCCCTAAAAAGGGATGAAGTGCAGACACATACTACAACGTAGATGAACCTTAAAAACATTATGCCGAGTGAAATAAGCCAGGCACAAAAGCTCACATATTGGATCATTCCATTTATATTAAATATCCAGAAGAGTAAATCCACAGAGTCAGAAAGCAGATGAGTGGTGGTGAGGGGCTGAGGAGAAGTAACTGCAGAGATTACAGAGTTCTATTGGGGCTGATGAAAATGTTCGGGAATTAGAGAGCGGTGATCGCACAACATTGTGAATGTGCTAAATGCCGCTGAAATGTTCACTTTAAAATGATCAAATTTACGTTAGTGAATGTCAGCTCGATTTAAAAAAAAAAAACAAGCTGAGGATTGGACTAGATGACATTTAAAGTCGTTTCCATCCTAAGGATGAATGCTGTGGGGCACTGGCTGTGCTGACAGCCCAGAGCTGCTTCTCGTTCTCTGGGATTTGGAAGGGGCCAGCACCACCCTCTTACCAGGGCCCACAGCCTTTGGAGGGACCCAAGAATATCCACCAGAAAAGATGGGCTGGTATGCTGGCAGGGACATTGGCTTTAGTGCCCAGCAGGCCTGGGTTCTAGTCCTGGCTGCAGTCCTTCCTATGTGAGCCCAAGCAAGTGCCTTGGCTACCCTGAGCTTCAGGCAGGGTCCCCTCCCTGTAGGGCTGCTCTGAGGATGGGAAGTGGCTCACTGGGGGAGCAGCATGGGCTCCCTGGATTCAGAAGCTCTAATGAATGAGAACACTTAGAATACAATCCAAAGCCCGCATACCACAGCTGCCAGGCCCTGGCCTCCTGTCGCTCTGCCCCCTTACACTCCTCTGGCCCCATGTTCCCCAGCTGGTCCTCAACATTCCAGGCCCTATTCTGCCTCTGGGCCTCTGCCTCCACTGTCCTTTCCCCCTAGAACATTCTTGCCCAGCCCTCTCTGAACCCTCAGTTTTCGGTCTAAACATCACTTCTCAGAGACACCTCCCTGTCTAGAAAATTTTCCTGGTGGGAGTACTCCCCTCACAAAACCAGCCCCTCCCACCCCAGCTCAGTTCTCCCTCCGGGCACTTTCCATTCTGTCCAGCGCTCATCGCTGGCTCTAACTATTTCTGTTCATGCGGATGTTGACCTGTTTATCGTCTGTCTTCCCTGGACTATCAGCTCAGTGAAGGCAGGGGCCACATCTCTCTTGTTCACCACTGTATCCCCAGCACTCAGAACAGGGTCTGGTGGACAGGACACTCTCAGCGAACACATGAATGACTGAACAAACGAATAAACCAATGAATGAATGAATGAATGAATGAATGAATGAATGAATGAATGAATGAATGAATGAATGAATGCATGAATGAATGGAAAACTGTGAGGAGTCACCACAGCAGTAACCTACCACATCTTCTTGTTCCCTCACAGGAAGCAGCTGAGACAGTGTGGTGATGAAGACCCTGAGGGGCGGCCTCCTGGCGCTGCTGCTGCTGCTTCTGGGTCCACTAGATGTCTCCCAGGCCCAGACCAGCTGCACTGGGCACCCGGCCATCCCTGGAATCCCAGGCATTCCTGGGGTACCAGGCTCTGACGGCAAACCTGGGACCCCAGGGACAAAGGGAGAGAAAGGTGCTGTGTACTTTGGGGACACACTGGTGTCACTCTCTGAGGCCCCACCTCTTGCCTCCCAAATCACAGTTGCCCACTGTAGAGATTGTAAATGCACTTATGAATCCATCAGCTGGCTGAGCCCTCCCAATAACTTGGCAAAGAGGGAATTCTGATTCCCATTTTACAGATGGGAAAACTGGTGCCCAGAAAGGCTACGGACTTGCCCAAAGGAGCCCAGTAAATGTTGATCTCTCACTTCTAAATCCAGATGGAGAGAGGGCACCACCGCAGTCACACGGTCCGGGGTTACCTCCGGGAGAAGTGGCCTCACCTCTCTGAATTGCTGTTTCCTTACCTGTAAAGTGTGGACAATGATACTTTTGTGGGGTTGTTTCACAGGGTTCAAATGAGACTTCCTGCCATAAAGACCACCCCCCTTTGAAATCTAGCTCATTCGTTCATTTAGCCATAACCAACCACTCTCCCCAAATAATCTCATTTCATCCTCACAAGCCCACAAAATCTCATCATCCCCATTTTACAGATGAGGAAGCTGAGCCTCGGGGAATCTGACTCACTCAAGGTGGCACAACTAATCATGGCAGACGTGACGTGAGAAGCACATCCGTCTGTGCCCCGAATCCACGTTCTCAGCCACTAAACTCTGCCACTCTCCTGGGAAAGAGGTCTTCTTTTGTGTTGTGCCAAACCAAGGGCAGTGGCTGCTTGGAGTGGCAGAGAGGGAGGAATCTAAGGCCCACTTCCAAGTTCAGCCAGAAAGACTGGCGTGACTGATGAGAGCTGTCAGCCGTTGGGGAGGGAATGGGGTGGGACAGCATGTGTGCCAAGAATCCATTATCCAGCCTCCAGGCTTAAGCTCTAACAAGGGTGCTGAACGAGCTTGTGAGGAGGGCCGGCTCAGCACCTTCCTGAGGGAGACCCTGCTCCCGCCCTGTGGGTGTCAGTCCCCACTGTGGCCAACCACGTCACAGACTCAGAAAGCTGGGGTGGAAGGGGACGCGGAGGTCCTCTGACCAACCCCCTCTCTCTTACAGGTGGGAGATTAAGGCCCGGAGAGGAGCAGGGACCTGTCCTAGGGTACTCAGCCAGGCTCCCTGCCTCTCAGCCCAGGGCTCCTTTCTTTGGTTCTTGGTGATCTCAGCCTCACTGCTTTTGTCTCTGCTTTTCCAGGGCTGCCAGGGCTAGCTGGAGACCATGGCGAGTTTGGAGAGAAGGGGGACCCAGGGACTCCCGGAAAGCCAGGAAAAGTCGGTCCCAAGGGCCCTATGGGCCCCCCAGGCTCCCCAGGGCTCCCCGGAGCCCCTGGCCCCAAGGGTGAATCGGGAGACTACAAGGCCACACAGAAAATCGCCTTCTCTGCCACGCGAACCATCAATGTACTCCTGCGGAAGGACCAGGTGATCCGCTTCGACCACGTGATCACCAACGCCAACAGCAACTACGAATCCCGCAGCGGCAAGTTCACCTGCAGGGTGCCCGGCCTCTACTACTTCACCTACCACGCCAGCTCACGAGGGAGCCTGTGCGTGAACCTCATGCGGGGCAGGGACCGTGACAGCACGCGGAAGGTGGTCACCTTCTGCGACTACGTCCAGAACACCTTCCAGGTCACCACAGGCGGCATCGTGCTCAAGCTGGAACTGGGGGAGAACGTCTTCCTGCAGGCCACTGACAAGAACTCCCTGCTGGGCATAGAAGGTGCCAACAGCATCTTCTCTGGGTTCCTGCTCTTCCCGAACCCAGAGGTGTGACCTGTGGGGCTGATTCATACCCCTCCCCACCCTGTCGCCCACCAGCAGCGCTCACTTTATCCCCACACCACCCCTGCCCAGCCTCCATGGATGTTGCTGAATGAATGAGTAAATAAACTCTTCATGACTAAGCGCCAGTGGTCTAATTCAAGTCTGTGTCCAGCACCTGGCACATAGTAGGTGCTGAGAAATGCTGTTTGAATGCTAGTTGAATGAATGAATGAATGAATGAATGAATGAATGAATGACCTCTGACAATAGAAACTCTATCTAATTGGAGGTGACTGGAGGGCCAGACTCTGTGTCCAGCTCTGTGACAGCCGCACAGTGGGAGATGGGGAGGGGACACTATCTATCGAGCACCTAGTATGCTCTAAGCACTGAGCTGGACACTTGCCTCATTCTCTCATTAGTCCTCACACTCATCCTTGGAGACATGTTGCATCAGGCCCAGTTTATAGAGGAGAAAACTGAGGACTGGAGGGATGAAGAGATTGTCCTTCATCCCACAGCAGGGCTGAGATTCAAGGGCAGATGTGCCTACTGATGACCTGAGACCTCGTTCAAAGCAGCATGTCTAGGCCAGCCTCTAAAGGGGTTTTCTGTTTATAATGTCACATATCCCCAGCCAAGGGATCAAGGGACCCTCCTCCACAGTCTTAACTGACCTTGGAACCGAGACTCTTTCCCTTCTGATTCTCCCCATGTGCTTCCCCTCCCAATATCTTCACAGACTGGCACAAGCTCAGCCATCCAATTAGAACAAATGTCACTGCTCTGCTCAATAGCCTTCAGTGACTCCCCACTGCCAGCTGGATCAAGTCCCAGCCCATGAGACTGGCCTTCAAGACTCTACGGGTCTCACTCCCTCTCCTGGACAAAGAATGTCTCGACTCCAGACTAACCGCGGCCTTTGTCTTCCCGGTGAGCCCATGTTTCCTGCCTCAGTGCCTTCACTCTCACGGGTCCCCTTCACTCGGCCTCTCTAACCATCCTTAAGAAGCTCATTCAAGTCACACCTCCTCCCTGAAACTCAACCGTTCCAGCCTCACATCTCTCACTCCTCTGACCTCCTCTAACCCCATCTCCACTCACTCAGGTCTGAGCACGTACAGCCTGCATCTGGCTTCTCGTTTGTGCCCACTTCATCTCTCCAGCTAGGCTGTGAGCACTTCACCCTGCCCATCTTGGAACCCCCACAGAGCCCGAGATGCACAGCAGCCACTCAGTAAAGACTCAAGACCACTGGCATAGGACCCACCCAGAGTCCCAGTCCCATACTTCCTCTCTGCAGACCCTCCTACAAGCCCTCCTCCACCAACACCAGGGACCAATACTGACCTAAAGAAGGAGGGGTTTAAAGCACTCTGGCCTATCACATAGGGTCATGGCACCAGTCCAGCCTCCTGTTTGGCTGACCTGTTTCTTTGGGCTCCATTCACTGGGGCATGGTTTCTGCCCCATCTCCTGGCCTCAGTCCTGGACTTGATGACCTGCCCCAACCTCAGGCTCTTCAACAGAGATCTGGAGCCTTTTCTACAGGTGATTGGGCTTCTTTTTGCCGCCCAATCCTTTCAAACAACTAGTTTGCCTGGTCTTTGAATCTAGTACTAATAGTAATAATAGTGGTAACCACACCACAATTGAGTTACTGTGCACCTAGTGCTTTATGTACATTAGCCCATTCAGTTCCCACCACAAGTCCAAGGAGATACAAAGTATTATCCCCATTTTACAGACAAGAACCTAAGGCTCAGAGAGGGCAAGCAATTTGCCCAGGGCCACACAGCTGACAGGTACACTGCAGGGATTGGAGTCTGCTTCTGTTTTTCTCAAAGTTCTGGCTAAACCTGTAGACATACCACCTCCTTGCCACCCTCACCTGTTGTGATCTCCTTCTGCAGCCCCCCCACAGTCCTCTCACCTGACCCCACTGGACCTCAGGAGTCCACATTCTTCAAGCTTCTGCGGTTAGGTCTGTCCATACAGAGCTACGCTTCACCCCAGGGGCCACTCTGGCTGCTGGTGTTGAGCACACGCAGGGCACACCATCTCACCGCAAAGACCCAGCAAAGCTGGCCGGAGCCAAGAAGTCAGAGCTTGTCTCTGGTGCTGCTTCAAGCCGGCTGGCTCTCCTGAAACCCTGACCCTGCAGCCTTTCCTCCACCACACCCCCAGGCAGGACACTTAACAGTGTCCCTTGTGCCTTCCCACCAGCTTCCGGTCTGCCGGAAATCCAGGGCTCTCGCTGCAGGCTCACCCATGCCCGTTAGAGTCAAACATACCTTGCTCTACACAGACGTTAATATATCTACACCCTTCACCTTCATTATTGCTCTTTTCCAGCTAGTGGGGAGGGTTTATCTCCACAGCTCTCTGGAGAGATGACTGAAGTTTCATCACAGGACCCAGGACTGAAAATAACAAGGAACCCAGAGGTGATCGACCTCAGATGGGTCTAAAGACCTCGCCTACTCCATCGATGCCCAGAGGCCTCCTTTTCCCCTTTGCCCCCTTCTAACAGGGAACAGGGATGGGGTTGAAACTCGGATCTCCTGGTTGGGCTAGCAGTTGGGCAGAAGAAAGAAGGGAAGTGGGTCCCCTTGGGCCGGTGACCCTTGACCTTCGTACACACACTTTGACCCTGACTCCCAGCTCTCAACATGACAGAGCCCTTTTAGTTGCAAGTGACAGAAACCATCTCGAACCAACTTAGAAGAAAAGAAGGGATTTATCAGGGGAACCCAGAGGTGTTCTACAGGACCCAGGAGCAGGTGGGACAACCCAATCTCAGTGGACATGGGATCCAGACATGGATGCCCACCGGCCAGGCCTGCCGTGTCTCCCTCTGAGACCTCTGGGCTCTGAGCCTCTCTCTACAGATTGGCCCTACTGACTGTTGGGGCAAGTGGAGAATCCTTGACCCCTGGGTTAGCCCCTACCCCTCATGGAAGTGACATCCATTTGCCAGATCCCAGAAGAGGGGATCTGATTGGTCCTCTTTGGAGCAAGGATACTCCTGGCCCAATCAGCTGAGGCCAAGAAGCAGCGGGCCTGTAACAGTAACAGCAGCTCATGATCGTTGAGCTAAATGTCTGGCAGCCATTCTCTCCGGGAACAGTCACAACAAGCCTGAGGAGAAGGTTCTCAGACTCAGGGAGCGCCACAACCACCAGGCAGGTGTGTCGGAATTTGCATTTCCTAAGAGTTCCCGGGTGATGGCGCTGCTGCCCCTGGAGACCACACTTGAAGAACCACTGCTCTAACCTTATTGCCCCCATTCTACAGATAAGAATAATGAGGCTCAGGGAGAGGATGTTACTTGCCCTTGTCACACAGAAGACCTAGGATTCAGATCCAGGTCTATTTAACCCAAAGTTAAGCTCAGTGCCCTATTCCCCAGACTATAGGGGCCCAGTTCCCCGGGCAGAAACAGTTCTCAGAGCAGTGTGGGCGGGCCCTGCTAAATGTCTGCCACCTCCTGGCTACAGAGCCCCATCCCAGCCTCTCCACCTCTGTCCCAGTTCACCCTGACCAGCGTGCCCCTCCCAGTGACCCACAATGCTTTGAGCCAGTTAAGAGGAAAGAAGGGTGAAGGGCAAAGAAGGAAGGCGGGGGCTTAACAAGTAATAATAATAACAGCTCACACAGTGCACAGGGCTAAACACTTGTGTTAACTCATGTGACCTTTATAATTATGTTCCCCTTTTACAGATGGGAACACTGAGACAGAGCAGCTACGTGACTTGCCCGATGTTGCACAGCTAGCAGGTAACAAGACAAGAATTCAAGGCAAGGCAATTCAGCTCTGGAATCCCTGCTCCCAATCACTGGGCCCCGAGGCAGGCAGGGGGCGCCCTGAGGGGCTGTATAGTGTGGCAGTTGAGTCATTGGCTCCTGAGTCAGACAGACCCAACTTCAAGTCCTGCCTGGGCTTCTTACTAGCTGTGTGACCATGTCAACTGGCTGCCCCTGGTCTCCTATTTACCCTCTGACAAACAAACAATGCAGCACAGAGCATCCTGGTACACATCCTCGATTCTTTTTTTTTTTTTTTTTTTATCCTCACCTGAGGACATTTTTCCATTTTTGTTGAGATAGAGTGGGAGGGAGAAAGAGGGGGGAGAGCGAGAGAGAGAGAGAGAGAAACATCGACGTGAAAGGGACACATCGAGTGGCTGCCTCCCACACGACCAACCAGGGCTGGGACAAACTGCAGCCAAGGTAAGTGCCCTTAGCAGGAACCGAACCCGGGTCTCTCTGGACCGCAGGCCGACACTCTAACCGCTGAGCCAAACCGGCCAAGGCCATCCTTGATTCTTTTTTTGGATGAAATTCTAGAAGTGGACTCCCTAGGGGAAAGGATGTGCAAACTTTGAAGACTTTGAAATGTGTTTCCGAATGGAGGTCTGGGCAATCAAGGCTGAACTGCCAGGCAAGATCCAGGCCTGCTGCCACCAGGGGGGAGCAGACACCAGGAGAAGGACAGCCTGAACCGGGCTGGGGGATGGATGGATGAGATAGGACCTGGATGGTAAGAGCTCATCCGTCCTCCCTCTCTTCTCCCCAAGCCCATTCTACTCCCTGGGTGGGCTGTGAGCTTCCAGGGCGGGGCTGAGCGTCAGCTTTGAAGACCCAAGGTCCTCTAAACCAGGATCCCCAAGGTGTGGTCCAGGCTTCAGCACCCCTGGGAGCTTGTCGGAAATGCAGGTTCTCCGGCCCCAGGGCAGACGGACTGAATCAGAAAATCTGAAGGCGGGGCCCCGCATTCTGTGTTTTAACAAGCCCTCCAGGTGATTTTGATGCAGCTAAAGTTTGAGAATCATTGCTCTGGACCCGGGGTTGCCAAACTTTTCCTGTAATTAGCCAGATGGGAACTATTTTAGGCTTTGTGGGCCATAGTCCCTGCTGTGACTACTCACCTCTGCTTCTGCAGCAGGCAAGCAGCCATAGACAATATATAAATAAATGAGCATGGCTGTGTTCCAAGAAACTCTTATGGACACTGGCATTTGAATTTCACATAATGTGCGTACGTCATGAGATATTTTTCTTCTGATGTTTTCCCCCAACCTTTAAAAAAATGTAAAGACCATTCTTAGCTACCAACCTGCGCACAGTCTGTGGGCTGCATTTACCAACCTGCTCTAGACCAGGTATGGCTCCAGGCTCTGAGGGAGAGGAGCAGGGACTGGAACCCAGAAGTGCCTGCCTCCCAGGCCAGCGTGCCTGTCGGCCAGCTTCCAACCTGGGGACAGACACAGAAAAGCTCCCTGGGCCTCATTGCCCTTGACTGTAAAGTGGGCATTGCAACCCCTGGCACCTGGCCTCTAATTTTAGTGGGCAATAAAACCCCTGCAAAGCTGCTGGTATCTAGTCCCCATCCCAGAGGTTCTAGTTTCATAGGACCTGGAGGGGCCCAGAAATCTGCACTTTCCTCAAACATCCCAGGTGATTCCAACACAGGTGGTCCTCTGTCCCCCATCACCCCCAAGTGAGAGGGCTGAGCTAATGGACTGGTTGTGACTAGTAGTGGCCCAGCCTCTGCCCTCAGGAGTCCACTGGCTACATGGGGTCAGGGGAAGAAGGGAAATAGACTTCTTGTCTGTTGAAACCTACACAAAATGAGAGATGCAGTGAGGGAGGAAAGGCTGGGGTCCCAGGAACTAAAAGGATAATGGTCTCAGAGAGGCTATATTCAAATCCCACCTCTGCCACTTACAAGCTGTGTGTTCTCAGCCTAATTACTTAACCTCTCTGGGTTACAGTTTCCTCATCTGTAACATGGGGGTGATAATCATGCCTCCCCCAGAAAGCCGATGAGGGTTAAATGGACTTCTATGTGCAAACCCCCCGGCGCACAGACAGCTCTCCACAAGTATTAGCTATGGTTATCCAGGGGGGCTATTATTGGAATTGGGGCGCTGTGATGGTGCAGAGCTCCTCGAACCTAAATGTGCACAGAAACCATGGAGTCTTGGTAAAACGAGTATTCTCATTCATTTTGGGAGCGGCTGAGAATTTGCTTTTTGAACAAGCTGGGGGAGGGGGGAGTTGGTGCTGCTGAGCCGGGGCCACACTTTAAGTGGCCTTGGTTAGGAACACTGGTTCAGCATGTTGATCTGTTATGAACTTGAATTCTCTTGTCCATGGGCAGGGATAGCACAGGGGCTGGTGAGGGCAAGCGCTCAGTGATTAACCTCTGCTGGGACTGCTGCCAGCGTGGTCACTGTGATTATGTCCTGATGGTGATGGTGAGGGAGTTCACAGCAGACAGAGGAAAGGGCAAAGCGTGAGAGGTCCATTTCCCCGACGCGGAGCACCCCTTGCTCTGAGGCCTGCAGGTCTCACTCCCGTTTCTCCTCCATGTCGCCGCCTTTCCGGTCTCCTGGGGACAATGGGACACCAGGTGCCCTGCTTTAAACCACCCCCTACCCAGCACACACACAAACACATGCCCTCCTTTCACAGCAAGCTGTAAGCTGTGTTTATTTTTGCACATAGCCAGGAGGCATTCTCGTAGACAACCCTGTGGGCCAGGTGCAGGAGAAAAGGGGGTGCTTGTTCAAGAAATACAGCAAGGTCCACACAGGGAGTGACACCTACAGCAGTGAGGGGACCTGGCAGAGCAGGAAGCACCCTGGATGGGAAGGCAAGAGCTCCCCATTCTAGGCTGGTCTCAGAACCTGGCTTACTGTGTGACCTCAGATAAGTTGCTACCCTTCTCTGAGCCCCAGACTTCCCTACAAAAGGAGGGGGTTGAACTAGTCAGCTACGTTAGACTCACTTGTGACAGAAACAGATACTCAGGCCTGCCCCAAGCCTACTGATTAGGAACCTAGGAGAACTTGTGGGCCCAGAGATGTGAGGCCCACAGTGCCAGAGCTGATGGAAGGGGCCAGGATTCAAACCCAGGCCTGGGCCCTGGCCCATTTGGCTCAGTGGTTAGAGCATCAGCCCATGGACCAAAGGGTTGCAGGTTCAATCCCTGGCCCCAGTCAGGGTCCTGCAGGAGGCAACCAATCGATGTGTCTCTCTCACATCATTGTTTCTCTCTCTCTCTCTCCCTTCTACTCTATCTAAAAAAATCAACGGAAAAATATCCCTGGGTGAGGATTAACAAAACAACAGCAACAAAAGCCCAGGCCTGGGAGCACCAGAATCTGAGTGAGCTCCATGCCATGTCCAGCAGGGTCAGTCTTTGGCCTCATCACAGTGCCCCAGAAAAGAAGAGCCTGGGCAGACTGGGGATAAGCACCCCCATTGTACAGATGAGGAAACTGAGAGTGGAGTCCCAGAAAGTGGAGTCACTTAGCAGAGGCCACACAGTGAGTCAGTGACTCTGGGACCAGTGCTCTTGCAGCTTACTCTGCCCCACTACCTATTTTTAATGTCCTTGCACTGAGGATCTCAGTCCCTATAGCTTGGCTCCAGTGAAAGAGACATTCCTTGAGCACCTGTATATACAGAGTATGCGGCCCAGTTCCCCACGGTGTCTGCGTTGTTTTCCCGGTGGCAGTGAGTGCCTGCTCCGTGCAGGGTACTACCCTGGGTACCTTACAAACATTACCTTTATCTTCTTACTAGCCGTGGCACATAGATTATTGTCCCTATTTTCTAGATGAAGAAACAGGCTCAAAGGGGATAGGTGACCCTAGATCACACAATTCTCTACCAGCTTGAGGGCAGCCTGTCCCGCTCGCCCCTACGCACAGGCCCTGCGCAGGCTCCCAGCCCGGGGAGCGCCCTCTCTTCAAGCTGCCAGCTTCCTGAGCCACAACACAGAAGGAACGGAGACGTATTTTTCACATCTCTTTCCCCGGAAACCAGCTGGGGAGGGTCCCGGGGAGGCTGACATTTATGTACTGTCTTTAATCACATTAGCTGACGTGTTCCAAACAAGGTCTGCAGACAAGTTCTAACGAGGGCCCAGCTGTTTCCCTTGTGATACCTGTGCCCTTAGGGAGAGCCGCCTGGGCGGTGCTAACTCGGGGGCTGGCGCCAGAGCCAGGCCCACACCGTGGCGCGCTGCACCCCCGTGCTGGAGGGAGACGGGTAAACTTGTCCCAAGATGGGCACAGGACTTACCGGCTTTTTTGCCTCTTGTAGCTCACAGAACAAATCTCACAACAACCACTAGCTTCGTTTCACAGGTGAGGATGCTGACATGGTTGGGGACTTCCGGGCATCAGGTGTGGCACGTGGTTCTTCACAATAACCACTCTTGTGTGTGTGCCTACAATGCCCCAGGCAGGCGCTTCACGCGTGCCACTCGTTTAGTGCTCATACCAATAAGAGCCAACATCCCTTCATTTGACAGCCGAGGAACTCAGAGCCGAGAGCCGAGGTGACTTCCTTGCCCATGTCACCCAGCTAGAATGTGGCAAAGCTGGATTTGGACCTGGCGCGGCTCTTGTGAGAAGCCAGTGAGGGGACACGCACCGAGCATCGGGCACCGCGCCTGACCCACAGTAGGTGCTCCGTAGACCATACTTGACTTCTTTTGCCCTCTTTCTGCTGTTGGCTTGTTTACATTCTCCCTGCTCTCTGGATGCTGTCAGAGCTCATAGGGACAAATACGTGACAAAAAGGCACAGAGAAGAATCTGCGAATGGTAACGGGGAAACGAGGTGGGGGGGCAGGAAGTGAGGAGGGGGCTTCCGTGCAGACCTGCACACAGGCGCATCTCTCTGGAGGTTCTGGGGCCTCAGTTCTCTGTTGCTCCCTTGGGGGATAAGCCTCAGTCTCCTTGCTTCTACATGGGGCGACAATGCCCGAGGAGGGGTCGGGGAGGGGTTGTCGTGAGGATTAAATGGATGAATGTCTGTATGGCTGGCACATCCTTGATCAGTGGGACTGGGCAGTAGCTATGGCCAGGCCCAGCCTGGCATAGAGAAGGAGCACTGGACTAGGAGCCAGAAGTCCTGGGTTCGAGCTCGAACCTGAGCATCCACTTGCTGTGTGGCTTTGGGAACCACCCTTCCCCTCTTGAGCCTCAGTTTCCCTATCTGTAAAAGGAGAAGACTGGACCAGGTGATCTCTGGGTCACCTCAGCTCAGGCACAGTCCATTTCTTTCAGGAAGTGAAAAGATGATTGGGCTGTGGACAAACGCGGTGGTTTGATGATTAACAAAGGGGCAGAATCACATGGTGGGAGAAGCCCCTGGGTGCTGCTGGAATCCCTCAGCCAGGCCAGAGATGCAGGTGTGAGCTCGCCTTGCTACAATCCCGAGCTCCAGAGAAAGTGCCATGGGGAGACCTGCTCCCAGATCCAGGACTGGAGGGGCGAGGGCAGGGGAGAGAAGGGGAGATTCCTTTTCACAAATGTCTCTTTAACCTCAGGAGAAGAGAATAATAGCAGCTAACAGTGACCTCCAGGATCCGTTCTAAACACTTTGTATGTCTTAACTTGTCTAATTCTCATGAGGCTGGTACTACTGTGATGCCCATTTCACAGATATGGAAACCGAGGTACAGGGAGGTTGTGACTTGGTGAGGCTCTTACAGCTGGTGCGTGGCAGAGCTGGGACATGGACTACAACTGTGCAGCCCCTCAACTGTTCTTTTGAGATGCCGATGATGGAGAATCATTTCATGAGCAGCTACTGTGTACCAGGCTCTGTGCTAGCTTCTTTATGGCATGATCTTCATTCATTACAACAGCATCCTTACGAGGAAGGAGTTCCATTGTTCCTATTTTGCAGGTGAGGGAATGAAGGCCCAGAAGGGTGAACTCCTTGCCTGGGTCACACAACTACAGTGTGCCTAAGTTAGGATTCTGACCCAGATCTGTCTCAGTTCAAGGCCCATGTCCCTTCCATGCCACTAGGCTGGACAGGACCCCTCCCCAGGAACCTCGAAAGGCTGCTAAAGCAGGTGTCAGGAAGAGGCCGACCATGGCTGGTGTCATAGTGGCAAAAGCCCCTCAAACCCCACTCCAGGGCTAGAGAGGAAGGGTCCAGCACATAGCTGGGTGGTGGGGAGACCCCCGCGAAGGCCCTTTGGGGGTTTTGAAGGGCTGTCATGAAGGACACACAAGGGCAGTTCGCTTTACTGAGCTGTGTCCCAGGCAACCACACTAAATTCTTTGTATTTATTGTCACTGGATTCTTGTTTGTGATGTAGGTGCCATTTTGTGGATAAGAAAACTGAGGCTCAGACAGGTGAAGTCACTGGTCCAGGGTCACACATTTAACAGGAGCTAAACTCAGGTCTGTGTATCTCAAAGGCAATGCCTTTTCCAAAGGGCCACACTCTCCCTCCATTCAAGCGTTCATCCCATCTGACGTGCACAGCCTGGTACCTGGTACATAGCAGGTTCACCACCAGTGGATGCCACCTCTACCCTTCTAGCCTGTCCCAGGGCCCCGAAAGTGTTAACTCACCCTGTGGGCCCTGGTGATCCCTGTCAGTCCCCATCCTCTCCCTGCCTTATGAGGACCAGACCAGCTCCTTGCTCCAGGCAGCTGACGGGTTCTCTGCTCAGTGGTTCACACTCCAGATATTAAATCACTCATAAAATATTTGGCCTGTCCCCAAAGCGGCTGCTGCCTCCTCCCTTCGTCCACTGCTCACCTCCCACTACAAGGTCAAGTTCTTCAGTGGAGGGGAGAGCTCAGAATATGAGCAGAACGTCATCTGGAATTAGCCTGCCTTAGAGGAGCAGGGAGCCTGGAAAAGAGGAGGCTCTGATAGGGTTGGGATTTTCCAGTGGAGAGGATCCTCTCTGTGACCCCCATGCTGGGGTCCCCAAGCCTGGCCTGAGCTGAGGACTGCTCCCCAAATCCCTATACTGCAAAATATGGAGAGCCCAGAACTCCTGACTGCACCAAGTCCCTTAGGACAAGGCCAAGGGTGACCTGGAATAAGTTCCCATTGTTTGAGGGGCAAGTGGTCTCTCCTCTCCTCCTCCCTCTCCCCACTCAGTTGTCATGGCAACCACAGTGGGGGGTGGGAGGCTAGGCCCATCAGCTCCTGGCCAGACTACCCGGCATGCTCTGCTTTCACCCAGTTTCTCCCTCACTGCCCTTTGGGCAAGCAGGGGGTGGGTCCAATCCAGCCCTGTCACCAGCCTGCAGAGGGTTCACATCCAAGGGTCACCACCTCCAGTCTCCTGCCTTCGGGCAGGAGATTTTCCAGCACAAGTCTCAGGAGTGGGACTTTCATGAATATGGTTTGACAGAGAATGATTTGGGGGGTCTCTCTTGAGCCCCCTGGAGTTAATGAAGTCAGTTAAGCCCTGGGATTAGAAGGTCGGGTCATGGGTACAGACCCTGTTTGCAGAGTAACACCCCACCCCAACCCTAGCTCCCACCAGCTGTTTCAAAAATGCCTAATGCTGGTCGTCTAGGGAACTGGGGAAGGCGTGTGGATGGGGCCTGGCAACCCCACCCTGAATACCCACCATAATTGTAGCCCCTCAGAGTACACACCCTTCAGCCTGGGCATTGAGAGCCTCACCTCCTTCTTCCTGTCCAATGGAGGATATATTTTCATAATAGTAGTGCCTGTATTCACAAGATCTCGCCATCCTGGCATAGGGTTTCATAAATTCAATGCCCAAAGAAACTGGGCTTGGCTTCTCCCCTCAGGGTACACTGCCACCAGGTGGCGGTAGTCACTGCCTTGTAGGGTTTCCCTGAGATTCCAGGAGGTGATTTTTCAGTTTACATCCTTCCACCACGATCTATAAAATATAATACCATTACTTTTTTACTTTTATATTACCACAGGACTTTATAAATAGATGATGTTAAGCAGGCTTTAGACAAACTGCATACTTTGGCAGTATAACAGAAGATCCCACAGCCTCTGGAACCAGACTGTCTGAGTTCAAATCCGAACCCAGCCGCTTGCTCGCTGGGTAAACTTGGCAAATTACTTCCTCTCTCTGTGCTTCTGCTTCTTTCTCTGCAAAATGGAGATGATCAAAGGTATCTCCCTCAATGGGTTGTTGTGAGGACTTAATGAGTTAATGCACACGAAGCACTTAAAAGAGTGCCTGGCACATTAAGCTCTTAAAAATCGTTGCTTATTAATATTTAAAGATGATGCATGAAAGCAAAGTTGCAAAAATAATTTATATTCTGAGATTCTCAGGCATATCTTCCTCTACTCGGTCTTTTATCTGGTGTTTCCAATCTGGTGATTAGTTTCGGGGCTGCACAGCCAGACACCCATAATCTGCCCAGAAGCCGCCTCCAGCTCCATCAGCCCCATGCTCTTACATCCTAAGTGTCTGTGGAATCCATCCCTTCCACTCCAGGCTCTCCGCCACCCTGATCTTACTGCTGAACCTCAGCAACTATTTCCTGCCTCTTGTCCTGTTCTCCTTGGATCCAGTCTCTTCACTGTAGCCACAACAATTTTTCTAAAATAAAAATACTCCCTTGCTCAAATGCCCTCCGTGGCTCCCATCACCTCCAGGATGAAGTCCAGACTCTTTAGCTGAGTCCCTCTCCCCCGCCTACCACTCCAGCCTCATCTCCCTCCCTCTCCTGTCAGAATGCTGTGCTCCTGACCCAGCAGCCTCTTTGCCTTCCTCCAGAGCCTCAGGCCCTCTCATGCTCTGTGGCCTGTGCAGGGGCTGTTCCCTCTGCCCGCATCTCCACCCTCCCTCCCCTGTCTGTCAGGTTCCTGCCTGCTCAGCCTCAAGAGCTGACTGCTGTCTCCCTGCCTCTGGGAAGCCCTTCCTGACCCCTCTGCACCCCCCAGAGAGGGTGGAGACCCTTCTTGGCATGCCTCAAACACTCTGTATGCTGGCAGGGGCCTGTCTTAGTCCCTCTGCGTCCCCAGAGATGTCCCCTGCACGCAGCAGGCCCCTTGAGAACCTCTGGGGCACAAACCCAAGATGACCACTTTGCCCTGTTCAGCCTGGAATGTTCTCTTACCACTTCCGCTGTCCCAGTACCTCGTACTCATCCTGCCAGGCCTGGCTAAGTGTCACCTCCTCCAGGAGCCTTTTGGTAACCCTGACCCCCACTTCATCCTTGCAGGGACTATTTCACTTTCTCCTCAAGGTGTGAACTCACCCAACAGGCATGAACTCAGCACCTGGAACTCCGCAGCTGTACCCCCAGGCCCTAGAACAGAGCCCAGCAAACACTCAGAGCTCAAGAAGCATGTGTTGAATGAATGAACAGACGCATGACCAGGGTTGTAGTCTAGATCAGTGGTTCTCAACCAGGCTGATTTTGCCCCCTCCCCCTTCCCTCCAGACATCTGGCAATGTCTGGAGACATTTTTGTTTGTCACAGCTGGGGGTGGGGGTATGATACTGAGATCCAGTGGGGAGAGGCCAAGGGTGCTGTTAGACGTCCTACAACGTACAGGACCCCACAACAAGAATTTTTCGGCCCAAAATGTCAATAGTGCTGAGGCTGAGAAACCTTGGTCTATAGCTTATCACATACAAATCTGTCCCCCAACACACTGAGGACCCTCAAGGGTGGGATCCGATCTTATGGCTCTGTTTCCTTGGCACCCACTGGAGAGCAGGCACTCAGTCAGCAATTTTTTAAAATAAACTCACTGGTGAGATAATTCCTGTCCTTTTCCTCTCCCCAGCTGCCTCCGCTCACTTGGAGCATGGCCTCCAATGGTGTCGTCAGATGCTCCTTCTGGGGCTATTCTTGGGTCTCGAGGCTTCAGCTTGCCAAGCCCCTCCAGTTTCTGCTGGCCCCAACTTTCTTTTTCTCAGATCCTCCTGATCCCCACAGTCATGAGGAATAAACTGACAGGAAAGGGAGAGCACGTTTCCAAGATCGCGGAGAGCTTAGCTGGATGTCGGGGGCCCTGGCAGATGGGAGGGGTTAGAGACCCTGCCTGGCCCCGCCCCCCTCATAGCCTACCCGAGGCGTCCCCCTATCTTTGCACCAAGCTCCCACACAGCAGAGCGCTTCCAGCGAACCCGGGGTGTCGCCCAGGACTTCGGGGCCTTCTGGGAGCCTGGGTGCTCCGGGCTCTCCTGCTCACACAGGGTGCCGCCGTCTCCAAGGGCGCGGCTGTCAGCTGTGACCCCTGCGCCCCCAGAGGCAGCCGAACAAGCGGCCTTTGTGGTCTGGGCGCAGGCGGCCCCAGAGAGCCGCACAAAGGGTGGAAGAAAGGCGCCAATCCTCTTAGGACCGGCCGCGCACTTTCCCACTGCGGCCCATCTGCTCCGGGAGCTGCGCGCCGGCGGCGCGGCCGCCCAGCTTCGCGGCGGCGGAAAGCAAGCAAAGCTGCCCCCGGAATGAAAGACAGTCGGGCCAGCCCAGATCCCCACGGCAAACACAGGCCTGGCCCGGGGCCTGGGAGGGGGCAGGGCTTAGCCGAGGGAGAATATGGTTAAAAGCGCCGCCCCAGGAGGGGGACCCGGGGCTAATCCCCGCCTGCCCTGTGCCTTCCCTTCCCACACCCCTGGGCTCAGCTGGGGCAAGGGGGATGGGGGAGAGGCTGGGATCCAAGGTCTTTCCTCATAGGTCTCAGGGGGCCCTTTATGTGCAGCCCCTGTCTTTTCCTAGCAGCACCCCATTTTACAAATGGGCTTAGTAAGGCTAAAGCACTTGCCCAAGGTCACCCAGTATAACTGAGGTTCACCGACCAGGGTTCTACAACCATCTCTGTTTCTTCCTGCAAACTTCAACCGATGGGGAAACTGACACCCAAGGGCAGGAGGCCCAAAGTCACAGACCTGGTAAAGTCCTGGCTCCCTCTACCCTGCATTTTGGTCCTAGCCCCATAACTCCACGTGGGACCTTGGGCAAGTTAGCATCTAGGAGCCTCCGGATCCTCACCTGTAAGCGTTAAATTCATTAAATCATTAGTTGTCACGTAAAACGGTGCACAGGTCGTGTTCAAGTGCCCCAAAATGTTAGCTATTATTAGTTGTGGAGTTGTTCACAGCAGTTTGGGGAAGTGGACAGATAATATTATTCATCCCATTTTGTTGACAGAAAACTAAGGTTCGGAGTAGGGAGGTGACTTACTTAAGGGTAGTAGCAGAATTCACCTCTCTGACTGCCTCCCCAGCGCCCCTGTAGTCCTGGAGTGGGGGGGGGGGGGGCTTGGCTTTAGACGCAGCAAGTCTGAGTCCCAAGCTAGCCCTGCCATCTTCCGGTTTACATCCTCAGGCTGGCCTTACTTTCCTCGTGCGTGAAGTGGGCGTCTGTGACAAGGGTAATTCTGCCGGTCTGATGACATGATCTATTACAGGCTTTAGCTCTGGGCCTGGCACACAGTAGGTGCCCAATAACGGCAGCCACTGTGGGTAATAAATGGTCCAGAGCAGGATGGATCTCAGAACAGGAAGAAAAGAAAACAATGCCTTTCCGTCCTTTAATGGCTGGCCCCAAACTCTCATTTTTCCATGGTTGAGGTTTGCTTAGCTGAGTGAGAAGAGCCGAGATGGAGGGGGAGGGAGGCACTGGGATGAGCAGGGAGAGGCAGAAACTGGGGCCCAGGCTGAATCCTTTCCAGGGAGGGGACTGCAGCCCAGCTGCCCCAACCCCCATCCTGGGTGAGGCCCAGAGCCCAGAAGTAGGTGGAATCCAGAATATCAGAGCCCAGATGCTGCCTCTTAAAAACACACACACACACGCGCGCGCACACACACACACACACACACACACACACACAGGGGCCCAACTCCAACCATTTTACAGATGCCTAAACTGAAGCTCAGGAGGAGGGCTGTAACTCCCTGCAGATCGCCCAGCTCCTGAGCACAGGCCAGGCCTGCAGTCACCCCCTCCTGTCTCTTGAGAGGATCTGGCCCTGAATCCCAGCAGCCTTCCTCCATGCCTTGCCCACCAAGGACAGCTGAGCGGGGCCCAACAGGGGGTAAGGTGGCCCAAGTTTTAATGCTCCTGTCAAACTGGCTGCGTAAGCCATCTGCTCCCCCATCCCCCGGATGGGCTCTGTTCGGAAAACGGGACTGAATCCATGATTCCCCCCTTTCCTTCCCCCTCCCTCCTTCCTTCCTATCCTTTTCCCCTGCTCTCTCTGTTTCTCTGTCTCTTTTTCTCTCTTAATGTCTCTTTCTGTCTCTCTCACACTCTGTCTCTTCTCTCTCTGTTGCTCTCCCCACCTCACCCCAGCCCGTGACACACTCTCCCCAGGGAACCTGGCTGTGTGTCCCTCTCCAGGTACCAGGGGCTCTCCTGGAGCTTCCACTACCAGTCGTGTCCACCTGGGGTATGGGGGTACATCCGGTCAGTGCAGTTCCACCCTGTCACTAGCCCCAGACAACTCTTTCCTCCTGTCTGAACCTCCCTCTTCCTTTGTGCCCGTGGCCAGGTTCCCGTCTCCAAGGCCCAGGGCCACTGAGCGATTTGAGGAATTATGGAAGAACCCATTCACCTTTGAAAATGGTCCCTCCTCCAAATCCTAGTGTCTCTTCCACTCCTCCCCTGACAAACCTCCCACACCCTGTGCCTCCAGGGACCCCCATCTCAATCACTCAGCCTGACCCCCTGCCCAAAGTTCTCAGACTGCCCCCTCCCAGTCCAGGGTGGGCCTGTGGGTCCTGATTCTGATTCACCCTAAGGTGTCACCAGAGCACCTTGGCCTTGGGGGTCATGGGAATAAGCAAGACCAGGAGCCAGGCAACCAGGTTCAAATCCCGCCTCTGACTCACACCTTGGAGAAGCATCTTTACATCTCCTGCCTCAGTGCTCCTCACCAGTGAGCTGGGGATAATTGCTGATTTGTAGTTGAAATTTAAGAAGGGGACATTACAAAAGAAACTGGGGCTAAGGCAACATTTCGCTGAATTCATGGATTGGCTAATTTACATATAATAGAATGTCTACTCTACATGGGCCCTTTCTACTTAAGGGGAAACTGAGGCTGGAAGAAGGGAGGCCACCTGCCAAGGTCTGACAGCGAGCGGCAGCAGTGCCCAGACTTGAATCCTGGCCTGGCTCTCGGCAGTTACTCGGTGCAGACTATCAAAGACAGCCAATTCCAGAAGGGAGATCAAAGGCCTGCTTCTTTATTCACAAAGAGAAATCCTCATTAAAACATGGCCAACGGCTGAGGCAGCCGAGGAGATGGGCCACGTCTGCACAAAAAGAGAATTAATGATCCCAGGCAGACTGTGCCGAGCGGCAAGGGAGCCAGTCAGTGGTTCTGAGCAGGGGCAAGTGGGGCCAGGGCAGGGGTGGTCTTGGAGGGCTTCCTGCAGGAGGAGGGGATGCAGGTAAACCTCATGGGGAAGATAGGATGTCCAAGAGAGTTGACTACAGCCACCATTTATTGAGCACCTGCTGTGTTCCAGACACTGAAAGGATGGGGAGAAAACGAAGAAATAAGGGACTTGTCTGAGTGATGCCATAGAGTACAACCCCAGGGCCAAAATCCAAACCAGGTCTGGGGTCGCCACTCCTCTAGGTTTGTCACCACCAGGCCGCGCTGCCTCTGTAAGGATAGTGTGTGTGTCTGAGGGTAAGAGGGGATCGGAACATGTCTGTCACCAGAGCAATTTGTCAAAAGCCAAATGTCTGAGATGGGGGGTGGAAGGACCTGAGGAGGGCCTGGTTAGAATCACAGGTTAGGGCCAGTCTGAGAAAAGGTCCTGCAAGAATGCTGGGTTGAGGGGTTCATGCATTCATCCATTCTTTCAGGGACCAAATACTTCATGAGCATCTACTATGCACCAGGCACTGTTCCAGACACTAGGGACACAAGTGACCTCAACAGACAGTACATGGCCTCATGGAGTTGATCCCTTGGGGAGAAGGATGGAGAATAAACACATAAATAATAAAATCATTTCAGATGGTATACGTGTCTCCTGGGACTGCTGCTGCAGAATACCACAAACTGGTTGATTTAGCACAACAGAAACGCACCGGCTCGCAGTTGTGGAGGCCAGCAGTCTCCAGTGCGAGGGTGGCAGGGCCACGCTGCCCCAGGAGAGTCTCGGGAAGGATCCTTTCTGGTTTCTTCCAGCTTCCAGTGGCCCCTGGCGTTGCTTGGCTGGTGACAGCATCTCTCCAATCTCTGCCTCCGTCTTCACATGGCCTCTTCTTTGCGTCCTCTCCTCTTCTTATCAACGCTCACTCCATTTTACAGAGGAGGAAACCGAGGCTGAGAGAGAAAAAAATGCTGCGCTCAAAGTCACACAGCAGAGTGTGGGGAGCCAAGCCTGACTGCTGCGTGAGTGTGGGTTCCCTGGCTCTACATGTAAGGAGAGGCTGGACACCCGTTACCTCCAGGCAGGGAAGGCCCTCAGCCTCGAGGGTATCCGCCTGGAGGGAAGGGCTGTGACCTACCTAAGGGCCAGCGCTTTCTCCTAGCGGCAGCCTTCAGTTTTCCTTTGGGGACCTCCTGTCCTCACCGTCTATACCATTGCAGGGGGGTGGGAGGGGCTGATACTGCCACCAGCACCCATCCTACCTCCAGCTTCAAGAGTGGGCACACGTCCCAGGCCTGGCCAATTGGCATAGTCCATTCTTCTCCGGCCATGGGGCTGGTTCAAAAATGGGCGTGTGACTCATGTCAGGTCAAAGAGAGTCCATCCAGGAATTTTTTACTGGGTTTGCTCTGCAGGAAGCCATCATGCCAACACGTGGGAGAGAATGCTTGGGGACAGAGCCCTTGGAGAGGAAAATAGAGGCAAGAGGTGGGGGACCGATGATATCATTTGAAGGCCTGCCAGCTATGCTGGTGTGGGGCTAGAACCTGGGCAGAGCTCACCCAGTTGCCTGGGGAAGGCCCAGGGCAGCCTGGGATTGGCATTTGTACAGCTCAAGTCAACCGTAGGAGACCTCACAGAACAGTACGAGAGCCCGGGGCTGAGCTCAGGCCCCTGGCTTGATGCTGGAAAGGCCCACCTTGGAGACACCTGGCCCAGCATCTGGTGAGGTGTCTGAATTTTCAAAACAGCAGAGATTCAAAGACAAGGAGACTCCCCTCTAGTCCCTTCTAACTGAAGCCTCTGGACACACTCCTCCCCTGAATTTCCCCCACTCCTAGCTGGACACCTTGAGCACCTCCCAGAATCCTCACCCAGATCCTGGGCCTCCAGTCCCAGCTCCTCCCATGGTCCCTGTTCCCCTCTGGGCTGAGCACTTGCTAAGCTTCCTCCTAGGAGCTGGCAAGGAGTATGGCATGCATTGTGGCAGTGTTTGCTCAGCAAGTCTGGGAGGAGACAGACCCTCATATCCTCCCCCTGCCCGGCTGGTATACAGCATCCAGGCCACACACTCTTACCATCCCCGTGGTGGTCTCAGCAGCACTCTCCATCCCCCGCAAACTCTTCCCATCCATGGCCCAGGAGCCAGTCTCTGGACGCTGCACATGGAGGTCCACAGACACTTTATTTTATTTTAATTTTTTCAAATTGATGTTCCAGAGAGAGAAAGGAAGGGAAAAGAGAGAGAAATATCAATGTGAGAGCCAAACATCAATCAGCTGCCTCCTGCACGGCCCCCACCAGGGATGGAGCCCCCAACCCGGGCATGCGCCCTGACCTGGAATCAAACCTGCAACCCTTCAGTGCACGGGACGATGCCCAACCAACTGAGCCACACCGGCCAGCGTGGTCCACAGACATTAAACCCAACAAGTTCTAAACAGGATTTCTCATCTCTTCCCCAAACCTGCTCCTTGACCAGAGCCCTAGCCCAGCAGCCAGCAGTCCAGCATCTAAGCTGGAGCCCAGCGTCTGCTTCCCAGCCCTGCAGTCAAAACCTACCCCAGGTTCCACCTCCCACCCCACCGACATCTCTCACCCTGCCCCTCCTCTCCAGGCCCTCACGCACCCCGCTGCCTCACTCCCGGGAGGGCATGGCACGCGAAGCTGCCTCCTCACTGGCCTCTCTGCCTCCAGGGTCTCCTCATCCGGTTCATCCTCTTCCGAGAGCTCTGGAGATCCTCAAGACCCTGTGAGGACAACATTTTTTTCATGATAATAAGCCAGACATAAAAGAGATCAGCAAAAAATGTAAAACAATTCCACTCTTCCCACTAAATACTTTTATTTTGGAAAATACAGTTCTATTTCATAAAAAGATATTTTAGCCTATAATGGGTTTGTTGTTGTTATTTTTAAATGAACCTAATAAATAAATATGTTTACGTTTTCTTCATCTGTTGGATTGAATCCAAGCCTGTGGCCTCTTTTAAAGTTCTCTGAAGGTGCTGTTCCCTTTTTTGTCTCCAGATCTCTGCCCAGGCTATTTCCTCTGCCCCAAACACCCTCTTTGTCCTTCTTCACCTGGCTGTCATTTAATCCCTCCTCAAGATGAGAGTCAGGCACCACTTCATCCAGGAAGCCTGCCCTGATTCCCCTCATCTGGCCTGACGCCAGCCCATTTGCTCCCATCACTCTCACACTGCCGTCTTTCCGAGTACCTATCACCCTCTACTGAAATTGTCTGTTTGGGTGCATCTCCCCCACCAGGCTGCAAGCTCCATGCTCATCCCTGCACCCCCCACCCCTGGCACAGAGCCTGGCACAGAGTAGGTGCTCAGTGATTTTGTAGCTGAATGAATAGCCTGTGCCAGGGGGATAGATATTGATGGGCCCAGAGTTTCCATACAGGAGGACCTTCCAGGCAGCTGTCTTGTTAGAAGGTATTTGACAGGATGGTTGGGGGATTTGCCTGAAGGTTTAGTGGCTCACACAGGTGAAGCCATTTACCTCTCTGAGCCTCCGTTTGCTTATTCGTGAGATGGCATTAATGACGATACCTCTCCTCTCTACTTCACGGAAATGTTCTCCAAACCATAAAGGGCTGGGCACTGCAAGAGTTTCTTTATAACTATTAGAACAGGGAAGGAACTTGGAAATGGTAGGCTAGCCTTGATGTTAGTACTGAGAAAGATCTAAGCAACTGACTCACCCAAACTCTTCATTTTACGGGTGAGAAACAGAGGCTAGATAAGTAAAAGGAGGAATTACTCATCTAACGTCACACCGTGACATGACACACGAGGGGTGCCGTCCAGTCTCGATTCATGACCCTGGATCTCTCTGTCAACTCAAGGGGCCCCAGACTCGTGGAAAACCTCCTCACCTGGCATCGGAAAACCTGTTCCTATTCTGGTCGGTTCCTCCGTTGCTTGGGAAAGAAGCTCCTCACCTCTGTGCCTGTTTTCACAGCTGGATGGATAAGCTCCAAAATCTGTTTCAATATAGTTGGCAAATAAGCATAAGGAAGACATGTCCAACAGCCTACAAAGAAATGAAAACAACAGTGAAGTAAAAAGTGATAACAGCCAGTGTTGGCAGGCATGAGCTGAAATGGTCACTCTTGATATTTTTGATGGCAGTGTTAGTCAATACTGCCAAATCCTGTAGTCAAAGTCTTTTAAATATGGTATGTATGGCCTAGAAACTCCACTTCTGGGATTTTATTCTAAGGAAATAATGGAAAAACTTGACTTCAGGATTGTTTATTGTTTATAATAGCAAAGGAAAGAGGGAGAGAGAGAGAGAGAGAGAGAGAGAGAGAGAGAGAGAGTCCAATCAAAGGACATTGGTCCTGTCAATTACCGAACGTACGCAATGGAATACTCTGCAGCAACCCAAACCGACGATGTGGCGGTGCATTTACAGAAGCAGAAAATGTACTGAATGGAAAAAGCAGATTATAAACAGTACAAGTAGGACATTCCTATTAATATTGTTGTTATTGCTTAAAAATGGATGTGAAAAAGCAGGCACTATATCTACCAAAATGTTAAAGGTGGTTATCACTGGGTGCTGGGATTATGGGTGATCTTTTTTCACATTTTTATTGATTGATTTGAGAGAGAGAGAGAGACATCAGTTTGTTATTCCACTTATCTATGCACTCATTGGTTGCTTCTTGTATGTGCCCTAACCGGGGATCAAACCTGCAACCTTGGCAGATGGGGACGATGCTCTAACCGAGGTACCAGGCCAGGGCTTAGATTATGGGTGATTTTTAAAAATATATAAGTATATTGTCTTTTGGGGTTGTTTTGCAGTGATTGTGTATTACTTGTGAAGTAAGAGGGAAAAAAACAGAATCAAGTCACTTTCAGCTCTGAAATTCTAGAATGTGGGGCCCCACCTTGGTTGCGTCCTCATTAATGTCAACTCATCACTTTCAGCCGTAGTGTGACTCATAGAAAACAGGAGTGACAGTCAACCAGAGAGGAATGTGGATTTGATGGGGGAAAGCCGTGTACCTCTGGTCAGGACGTGAGCAGTGGAAGTTGCCCACGTGTGTCATCCAGGAGAAGGCCCTTCTGTGACTGCAGGGGCAGGAAACCAGGTGTCAGCGGAGACAAAGGAGTCCTCGGCGTGTGAAATGGGACTTGGAGCAGGGCCTGCTGGGAGGGGACAGAGGGTGGCTGCCCAGCCAGACTCAGGGAATTCCAGTGACCAGAGCATCGTAGAGTGACTTGCCTGCAAAGCCTTCAGAGCATTGCTGCTCAATCACCCCTTTTTACCCTCGGGGAAACTGAGGCTCAGTGAAGTGAATCGGAAATGTTTTTCGACCTCCCTGGGCAAGAGGGGCCCTGTCCTAGGCCCTGAACTTGTGAGCAGTGCTTCTTAAACTATCGCAAAGGACTGTTTTGCTTTTTTTTTTTTTAACCTCACCCGAGGACATTTTTTTTTTTCCATTTTTGTTCAAATAGAGTGGGAGGGAGAGAGAGGAAGAGAGAGCGAGAGAGAGAAACATCGACATGAAAGGGACACATCGAGTGGCTGCCTCCCGCACAACCCCAACCAGGGCTGGGGACGAATTGCAGCCGAGGTACGTGCCCTTGACAGGAATCAAACCTGCGAGTCATTGGTCCGCGGGCCGACGCTCTAACCGCTGAGCCAAACCGGCCAGGGCCCGTTTTGCTTTTTAAACTTCCAGTGTGTTGCAGACAGATACTTTTGTAAAAGACAATAAAAATGAATTACTAGTAAGGTATCTAAAGTAGTCAAATTCATAGAAACAGAAAGTAAAATGGTGGTTACCAGAGGTTGGGGGAGGGGGAACAGGGATTGTTGTTCAAAGGGAACAGTGTCCACTTGGCAAGATGAAGAAGTTCCAGAGATCCGTGTCCCAACATTGTGACCATATTTAACACCACTGAACTGTACCCTTAAAAATGGGTAAGATGGTAACTTTAATGTGTTTTTCACCACAATAAAAAAGAAGTTATATAACTTACAGTGAGACAGATGCCAACACATGAAATGTAATTTTAAAATGACAGTCAGTGCTTCATAAAACAATGGCAGAAAAATTGTGCAGGAAATGAAACATATTATATTTGTCTTAGGACATTTTAGAAAATAATTATAAAAAGATGAATTACCAGAGAAACGAGCTTGGGGTAGCTGCAATGCTACTTTGCTACGAAAGTTTTTAAACACTCTTGGTTTCTGCACAGCTCAGGCACCAGCCACAGCCCACCAGGCCACACGTGAGTGGCACAGAGACTCACATGTCACAAATGCAAACACTTTATTAAGGAACGTGTGGAGCCTGGGTCGCTGGGCACAGCATGCGCGGTCCCCATCATCATCCACTCTCGTGAGGGTGACGGACACTGCTCAGGCCCCAGGGAGGGGGCGGACACTGCTCAGGCCCCAGGGAGGGGGCGGGAAACGCTGCCGCTGGTCTCTTGCTGTGTCCTCTGCGCAGAGGATGGCCGATCCCAAAGCCACCACGGCCTGTGGGCTGTGCAGCTGTTGACATGGCAGATGGACGCTGTTTTGGAGCACAGAGAGGCGTGGAGCAGTGTAAGAAAAGGCTTTGCTCTTCGGCAAGAGAAAAGACAAATTAATTAACTTGTTAAATCCTTCTTCTCTGATAGCACAGTGCAGTCCATTCCCAGTCATGCCAGCAGCCAGGAACATACTGCAGTGTTCAAGAATTCATCGTTGCCCGGCCGGTGTGGCTCAGTGGTTGAGCGTCGACCCATGCACCAAGAGGTCCCAGTTTGATTCCCAGTCAGGGCACATGCCCAGGTTGTGGGCCCGATCCCCAGTGGGGGGCATGCAAGAGGCAGCCAATCGATGTTTCTCTCTCTCTCTCTCTTTCCCTCTCCCTTCCTCTCTCTCTAAAATCAATAAAGAAAAAAAAATTAAAAAAACAAAAAAAGAATTCATTCTCCTAAGTTTGTACAGGTGTAGGTCTGGGTGCAACCTGCTTCAAGCATGATACCAGCCACATGAGTGAGAGACCTGGATGTTGCTTTTGAGAGGCAGTAAAATTCAAGATATCCATGGTAGGATTTCTAGGAAGAATGAAATAGTTTGTAATATTTTCCACAATAAGCGTAATTTATCACCCACCGCCCATTACGACATTTAAGCCTGCTATGTAAAATTCGCGGCTCATTTCCTCATCTAAATCGATTGCTTTAAGAATATTATTGACAATTTGTTGCTACATCCTCTAGAGAGCAGGCATTTCCCAATTGAAATTAATTAAAAACTATCTAAGAAATACAATGATTTGAGAAAGGTTGTCTAATTTCACATTACTCTCAACAGAACAGAAGTTATGGGAAAATCGTGATTATCACATCACAATGACTGATTTTGCTGAAATAAAGGCAAGAAAAACAAAACTGATAGAATAAATATATAATAATTCATGAATCATGTATGTGTTTTTTTTAATCTCTCATTCAAACATCATCAGCTCATCAAGAGAATACCAGGCATGGGCAGGAATAATTAGATTCAGTCATTTTTGACCCTTTGCTGGCCCACAACCTGGGCACTTGCCCTGACTGGGAATCGAACCGGCGACCTCTTGGTTCATGGGTCGACACTCAACCCCTGAGCCACACCAGCTGGGCCACACACCAGCTTTTAATTCAAATGGACCAGCGCTGAGGTCTTGAGTCCACCATGTCCTTACTGAGTGGCCCGAGGCAAGTGTCTCCTCCTCTCTGAGCCTTGGTTTTCTCATCTGTAAAATGGGGATAATGACAATACCAACATCATTATGTTATGACAGTTAAATGAGATTATAGGTGTATTTTAGTTATCTCTTACTGTGTAACAAATTATCCCCAAAACTTAGCAGCTTAAAACAACAGACAGCTATTGTTTCACAGTTTCTCTGGGTCAGGAATTCAGGAGTGGCTTCCCTGGTTGTTCTGGCTCGGGGTTTCTCCCCAGGTCATAGTCAGAATGTCGGCAGGGGCTGCCATCATGCAAAGGTTTGGCTGGGGCTGGGGGATCCGCTTCCCAGATGGCTCCCTCGCATGGCTGTTGCAGAAGCCCAGTTCCTCCGTGGCTTCTTGCAGGAGGCCTTCATCCCTCACCACCTGGGCTTCACAATATGTACCCCAGTGTCCCCAAGACATGACAGCTGACTTCCCCCCAAATGAGTAATCCAGGCAAGAGGAGGGAGCCACGGTACCTGTTCACGACCTAACTTTCGAAGTCACCATCCTCACTTCTGCTTTATTCTATTAGTTAGAAGCAAGTCACTAGGTCCAGACCACCCTCCAGGGGAGGGAATTAGGCTCCACCTCCTAAAGGGAGGGGGTTCAAAAAATTGGGAGACATATTTTAAAACCACTATAGCAGGACAATGCTTACATCCTGTAAGTAAGTGCTCATGGTGAGTGTCATTATTCCCCACGTTTGTATTTCATTGGATGGCTAACAGGGTTCTTTGCATTCCTTGCTACATTTAATGTTCATAAGAACCCATCGGTAGCATTATATCTGTTTTACAGATGAGGAAACTGAGGCTCGGAGAGAAGTGACTTACCTAGAGTCACACAGACATTGGTGGCAGAGCTGGGGCTGGAACCCAGCCCATTGTCAGCCCTGTGGGATAGCAGCAAGCCAGGCTGCTCCTGGGATTCCTTCCACACAAGATTGGGGTCTAAGTTCTGCGTTTTAAAGTACCTGGGGAAGTCGGAGAAGTATAGAAATCTACCAAGCTATGGACAAGGGCAGCTGCTCTCCCAGGCAGACGGTGAGACCAGATGGGAGGAGTCTGAGTGTTCAAGAGGGAGGGGGCGAGACAGGGCGTGGTTGGTGCAGAGAAGACACCATCTGAGCATGGAGAGCTGAGGGATCGGGGCAGGGAAGGGGTGATGGAGAGAGACCTGGGGCAAGTGTCAGCAGCACCTGAGGACACACTGATGACGCAAGTGGCCACACCTGGGGCTTTCCAGCAGGCTGATGAAAGTTTGGGTGGACTCGGGGGTGGGGTGGTGCAGGCCAGTGTTAGCCTTGGAGGGCCTCCTTGGAGACAGTCCCCACAGCAGAGAAGGCAAACCTCGATGACAAACCTGGGGCTTGGAGCCAGGCTCCCCTGGGGTCAAACCCTAACTCCAGCACCTCCAAGCTGTGTGCCCTCAGGCAATCTCCAAACCTCTCTGAGTCACATTTCCCCAGCTGCAGTGGAGACAGTAATATCCACTGAACCCCCTTTGTGCCCCTCATACCCAGAATAAACACACTTACCAGGAAGCCTTTAACACACTGTGCTGCTCGTTCATCTCCACAGGGCAGAAAAAGCACCATTGTCTGGAGCTGCTCTGTCCAATTCAGTAGCCTCTAGCCACATGTGGCTACTTAAATCCAAATCCAAATTCGTTAAAATAAAATATAATAAAAAATTCCTTGTCTTAGTCGCTAGTCATATTTCAAGTTCTCAGTAGCCACATACAGCCTGGTGACTGCCATACTCGGACCATGCAGAACAGAACATTTCGTCGTTGCAGAACGACAAGTTGTATGCAGCTTTGGTTTACATGGCGCTGTCCAGCAGAGAGAATGCACGCCACACGTGTAACGTTAAAGGTTCTAGTAGCCACGTTAAAGGAAGTAAAAATAAACAGGCAAAGTTCATTCAAATAACGTATTTTATTTAACCCAATATATCCCGAATATTATTTCAACATGTCACCAATATTTTCGTGTATGTTTTTAATTTAAGTATAGTTGGGGTACACTATTATATTAGATCTATTAGTTTCAGGTGTACTCACCGATTTAGACTGTCAATGAGACATGATACTTTTTTTTTTTTGTACTAAGCCTTTGAAATCTGGTGTGTATTTTATATTTATGGCACATCTCAATTCTCACTAGTCACACATTTCGAGGGCTCAGTAGCCACACGTGGCTGGCCAGTGGCTACTGAATTGAACAGAGTGGTAGTCCTGGGGACCTGCAGAACTGGGTGCGAATTCTCCCTCTTCACCTGCTGCGTGCTGTGTGACCTTGGGAAGTTATTTAGTCTCTCTGAGCCTCCATGCCCTCATCTGTAAAATGACTGTGATATTCTATATGTGATATTTTTATTATATAGATGACAGTTTTAGTCTATATGGGATATCATTCTATTATTATTATATCACTAACTTATATATTATTATGCCAGCAGTGATTGTTGTAAAGATTAATGACGGGAATGAGTAGAAAGCCTGTAGCACATTGCACACTACAAGTGTGCTCTTGTTAAACGCCCTTGTGTTGGTGGTGGTACTGTCACAGGTTACCCACCAGACTGTGAGCTCCTGGATGACAAGGACCAGGATCTGTTTAGCTCTGCCCCCTCCCCCATCCTCCCCCTCTGCCCCTGCCCCTGACCCAGAGCTCCCCTGTCTGTCTGGGCCTTTCTCTGTGGTCAGACAGGTGTGAAGGTTGCTCAGCTTCCGTGCCTGTCCCCACCCCAGTGTCTATCTCAGAGCTCATGACTCAAGCTCAGCAAACATTGTCAGCCCATGAGGCCGTTGGTTCAGAAATCAATTCCCCTGCAGTGAGTGGGGGCCAGGAGGGAAGAAAGTTCTGGGCTGGGAGACAGGAGACCTGCTAACTTGGGTAGGTTACTTTCCCTCTCTGGGCCTCAGTTTCCCATTGGAAAAGGGCAGGAAAAGTCTGATGAATGTCAAAGCCCTTCTGTACCATCTACACAGCTGGTAATGAGGCCCCCGACCAGCCAGGCTCTGCTCAGAGGAGGGAGCACAGTAGGTGTGTCTGTGCTCACACACACGGTTCCAGGGACACCCTATTAGAACCCTGTCCCTGCACTGTGAGGGAAAGCCAGGCCCGGACCCCAGGTCTCCTGACCCCAAGGTACCTGCCACCTCTCCCTCCACTGAGGAGGTTGAGAAAAACCAGCTTGTCATCCTGCCTCAGCCACTCACCAGCCATGTGACCTTTAGCAAGTTTCTTAACTTACCTCAGTTCTCTCATCCATAAAATGGGTGTATTAGTCCTTACCTTGTATGGTTGTTGTGAGCCTTTAACGAGCTAATGTGTGTAAAGAGCTCAGGACAGTCTTTAGCTGTTATAGGTACTGTTCAACCGTTCACTGTAACATTGTTTTTCACTGTTGTGTGTGTGTACATATAGTCTGATGTCACGTTATTATATTATACAATTTATACTACTAATACTATTAGTATGAGTGATTGTTACGTTTATTTCACATGAAACAGAAAAAGGAGGTGAAATTGGCACTATTGAGGCATCCCAGGCATTTAATGGACTTGATCTTGTTCAGTCCTCACATCTACTCTGTGTGGGTGCTATCACTGTCCCCATTTCACAGATAAGGAGACTGAGACTTAGAAGGTGAAATGATTCACCCAGGATCACACAGCCAGCAGGTAGCAGAGCAGGATTCAAACACAGTTCTGACTGCAAAGGCTTCACCCTTTCTCCTCTGTCTGTGCCTTCTTGGAGAAGAACTAAGCTCTGGGTTCTGTGGTTGAGTTTCTATCAAGGTAACCAGTCCGAGCTCCTGTCTGCTAGGAAAACCTACCCCCAGGTTCTCTCTAGAAGTTCTGGTGGGTCTCTACAACTGCTCCCCCCGCCCCCAATTATGGTCCTAGTCCCAGCTGAGGCCTTGTTGGGTGTTTTCTGGACAGGCCTTTATTGCAGTCAGAACAACCAGGAGCTCAGAAATATCCCTTTCCATGGCCTTATTTGCATAATCCCCACAATCCAATGCAGACTCAGCTTCCTTTTGTGATATTAATTAAGCGGAGGAAAATGTCCTGGGGAAGAACAGGCTCCTGATTGTCAATCATTGTCCTCTCTTGCCACTCCTACTGCTCTTGGTCCCTTCCAAATATATCATGGGTATGGTGCAGAATTGGAATTCAGGAACAAGGCATTTGAGCTGGTCCCCATGGGTCCCCCATTCCTGTGTTCCCCTGGGGCTGCCTGAGCCCCTCGAACCACAGGAGAAAAGGAGGCCTGGCCCCTGCTCAGCGATCAGCCACAGTGTAGGTTAAATGTTCAAATGTGTGATAAAATATACCGTTTGCATTTAAAAATTAATCCCAGAGGAAAATAATAGACAATTAGTTATTAGGTGAAATTGACAAGCTGGCTGCTTTCCAATGTCATCTCAGGCAGTTACAGTGCTGAACTCTGCCCAGCCTCGAGATGGTCCTAGAAACACGAGAACCACCGCCTGGTCTCCTTGCACTCCCCGTGAGCACCCTGTCCCAGTCCTGGGAGCGCAAGTCTGGGTGGGGCCCATTGCCAGTCCTGCTGGAGAACATCTCACCATTGTCACCCACTAACTCTCTGTAACCTTGAGTTAGTTGCTTTCTTTCTCTGAGACTCGGTTTTTTTATTTATAAAATGAGAGGGGTGGAGAAGCTGATGGGAGGCTTTTCCAAATTTAAAAATTCTAGGCTTCTGTCATCATCAATATCAAACACACAGGAGGCACTATCCTGGGTCCCACTTCTCAAGATCGGAGTTGTCCAAGGGGAAGTCTGGAAAGGCTGAGAAGTGTGGGCCCACCACCTCAAAGCCCCTTCTCCTTCCCTCTTCTCAGAATCTCTCCTGGGCCCCAGATGCCTGTTCCCATTTGACTGCAGATAAAAAAGCACCAGGAGATCCGAGTTCTAGTTCTGACCCTGGGCAGCGCCGTTTCCTTTCCCATGAGACCCAAGGGCAGCAGGACTTTGGACTGGCCAGGGGCCCATGTGGTGACATGAATGCTCTGCCCCCACTGGGCTGAAGTGCTGGCCGGGCCAATCTCACTCTCCCCTGAGAGGCACAGGGTCAGGCAGTCAAGGTGGGTGAGAAGGGGAAACCTGCACAGAGAAGAAAGGACTCAGCACCCTCAAGCAAGCACCCTGAGAATGTTTTGAGAGGTGAATGAGGTAACATCTGTAAACTACCTGCTCAGCACAGCCCCTGGCAGCTATTGTCATCAGAGACACTCTAGATTCTGAATAATCACAGATCATGGTCAGGCCTCCCAAGGCTTTTGCTGGGTTTCATTAAGTCTTGATCAGAGTAGAGATTCCTGGTATTTGATTGCCAGATGTGTCCTTCAAAAAACTCCTGAGTCAATTTCTTGCGATCCAGAGAATCATCACAGCTCTTCTGTCACCACCCCCTGGAAGCCTGCCTGCTTGTCACCCTCCCTTCTCTCCATCCATCCATTCATCCACACACCCATTTGGTAGACGCTTTTAGAACACCTCCTTGTGCCTAGTCCTGTTTACATGTGACCCAGCTGCAATCATTGCCTACCGGAGTTCACTCTTCTCCCAGGACCTTTCTAAGCGAGCGCAGTTACACCTGGTTCTGTGATTTTTCCTTTCACATACAAGGTTCTTTAAAGAATGCCCTACTCCTCCGTGGGTTTCCCCAACCCCAGGCCACCCCAGTCTGGGTCTTCTCTAATCGTGCCTGCTGGGGGCTGCTCTCCTGGCCTTCAGCGCCTCCACACCCAGCTCACCAGCCCAGCAACCCCACCCTGTTGCCAGGCACCCATCAAAACAGCTCTTTCAAACTCCAGAAGAGAGGCACACTGGGAAACAGCCGGCCAGGTAAGGGGCCATAAAAGCCCGGTGTGTTCCAATGTGACGCAAAGATCAAAGCATCTTGTATCAGGCTCCGTGGGCAGCGATAACGACCTTTTACCTGGATTTGGCACTCCACAGTTTACAGAGGCATTTCCCGTATCCTGGCTTCTTTCATCTCCCGGCAGGGCCCCCTGCCACACGGAAACTGAGGCACACCAACTGACACAATCACCCACAGCCTTGCAGAAGGCAAGTGGCAGCGCTGGGATTTGAACTCAGGCCCCTAATATTTAAGCCAGTGCCTGTTCCACTATATCACAGCTATGAGCCTTAGAAAGGCTTTAACCTGGAGGTTGGAGGACCTGGCTCCCAGCCCTGCATCCATGAGTCTGTTGAGTGACCTTAGCTAAGTCACTTCCTCTCCTAGCTGCTGTTTCCGCGGTAAAGTGGGGAGGGCTGCCAGGCTCATGAGATTGTTGTGAGGATCAAAGCAGTTGACGGGTGGGAACAGACCATGGAGACACCCATCCACCCCTATCAGGACCCTCAGGTGCGAGCTGGACAATCCAGGCCCTCCCAGCTCCCAGAAGGAAGTGACTCTTTGGCTGTAAGTGGTCATTCCCATGGCTCATGGACACTGGGTAGCACTTTACTACCTGTTTCTAATGCCAAGAAGTTTCTTTGTGATGCTGGGAGAGAAGTTTTGATTCACTATAGCAAGCAATTACTCAGTACCCATGTGTCGGGCCCTCTGGGTCTCAGAGGTGAGCAGATGCAGCCTGCCCTGAGGGCCTTCAGGGACCATGAACTAGCAGGGAAAGGAAACTAACGCCTCACAGGTATCTACCAGTGGCAGGAAGTGTGTGTCCTCTCATTCTGTATTCATAACAAGCCTGTATGCATTAGGCCCATTTTACAAATAAAGAAACAGAGGCTCAAGTTCACACAGGACTTGAATACACACCTCCCTCCGCTGCACAGCCCAGACTCCTCCCGCCCTGCGAGGCTGCTTTGCAAGAATACAAGATGAAGGGCATTGAGGTGTGTGACATCAGCCTGCTGGGAAGTTTAGAGAGGGGCAGTTGACCTCCTGCAGGATTCCTAGAGGAGGAGATTAAGTGACAAGGTATTTGGAGGATGAGTAATGTTCTGGAAGACAGGATCGGGAGCATGTGGTCCAGAGTGAAGCTGAATATGAGAAGGGCTTGGAGGTGAGAATGGAGGATGCTGCTAGAGCTCTGAGGACAAGAATTTGGCTGGAGCAGGGGAGACGTGGAGATGAGAAGTGGGAGACAAGACTGGGAAGGTGGGCTGGGGCCTTCCTGTCCCTGAGGGGCCTTTGCCAAGCCAGGCAGTTTGTACTTATTGCAAGGAGCAAGGGGGAGCCACTGGAGACTTTGAGCAGGAAAGTGGCTCAATTGGAGATGTAGTGTCAGGAAAACCCCCCAGGGGCTGGAGGGTTAAGAGCGGAGAATTAGAGAAAGAGGATGAGACTAAATAAGATCCATCCCCCCTACTTTGCATTTAGTTTCCCTCTGACATCAAATAATTAAAAACCTCAAGCACTAACTGCGGACCAGGCTCAGTGCTAAGCCTTTCATGGGTTATCTTATTTTAGCCTCACAACTCTAGGAGCTAGACACTCTTATTAGCCCATGTTACAGATGAGAAAACCGAGGCACAGAAATTTGGAGTGGCTACCCCACTGCCACACGGCTCACAGGAGGAGGAGCTGGGTCTGAAAGCAGACATTCCCTCTCCAAAGCTACAACCCTTCAGAATGACAGCAGGACAGAAGCCTTTTTCCAGAATAAAAATTCATATGAACTTCACCCCCAAATGCTAGTCCTGGAATGGGGTGGAGACAAGGGGTCAAAAATGGAAACCCAGGACCCCAGCACCTCTAGCCTTGGGCAACCCCCACTAGGCTGGTGCTCCTGGAGGGTGTGTTCACTCGTCCGGCAGCCAGGTGGCAGTAGGGAGACTGTCTGCTCAGAGATGCAGCCCAGCCCAGCCTCCTCCAGCTCCAAGTCACAAAGACCAGGGCTGGCAGCTCCGAGTGAGGCAAAGGGGGGCTTTCAGGGGCTCCTCCCTTCCTGGTTGCTACTCTCCACAATCCCTGTAGCCTCCGTACTCACGGGCATCCAAAGCAGAGCTGTGTTTGCAGGTACCTTCAGGTGAAGCAGGAAGACACGAGAGAGTTGCCAGCTTTCTGGCCACCTCTTCCTTGGAATAGTATACAGCCCACAGCAATACTGTTACCTCAGAGTTTCTAACAACCCAGGGAAATGCTCGCTCCACAGTTCTAGGTCAGGGGGAAAAATAGGACACAGCACTATGTATACAGCAGATTATAGCTATGTGCAAAATATGTGTGCCTAGAAAAATGCATGGAAGGAAGTGGAGCAAAGCATTAACAGTGGCTCTCGGGCTGGGGAAAGTAGGAGTGGTTTTTGTTTTCCTTCTTAACTCTTCTATATCTTCTTTATTTTTTATTCTTTATTGATTTTGGAGAGAGAGGAAGGGAGCGGAAGAGAGAGAGAGAGAAACATCGATGAGAGAGAACATCGATTGGCCGCCTCCTGCATGTCCCCCACTGGGGATTTGGCCCACAACCTGGGCATGTGCCCTGACTGGGAATCGAACTGGAGACCTCTTGGTTCATGGGTCGATGCTCAACCACGGAGCCACACCAGCAGGGCTATCTTCTTTATTTTTAACAATGAGTGTGTGCTACTTTTATCATGAGGTAGAAAATGGTTTTCTTAAAAGAGGGAGGAAGGATACTAGCTATCAAGAAATTTTTTTCAACTCCTCCAGGAAACCTTCCCTCCTTCTCCTCTGTGCCTTTGAGGGTGTGGACAGCCTCTATTAAAGAGCAGTTTTCACTCCATCGGGTAATTATTGCTGTCAGTGTCTAAATCTATGCTATTCAATATGGTAACCACTAGCTACATGTGGCCACTGAGCACTTGAAATGTGGCTAGTGGGAAGTTCGAGATATAAAATACACACCAGATTTCAAAGACGTAGTGTGAAAAAAAAAGAATGTAAAATAGTTTATTATGTGTTAAAACAATAATATTTTGGCTATATTAAGTTAAATAAATATATTAAAATTAACTTTACCTGTTTCTTTTTACTTTTATATATGGCATTATGAGGCTTATATTATGAGAAAATAAAAAATTACCTATGGGACTTGTATATGGTGCTGATCCATGAGCTTCCTGAGGGTAGATCTGTGCCTCTGCCAGCTTGGGCTCAGAGAGGGGAAGGGGCCTATGTGAGGACACACAGCAAACCGGTGGCAGAACTAGAACTTGAGCCAGGTGTCTACTAAGAAACTCCTCCCAGCCTGGCACTGGCTCCAGGTGTGGTCTGACCCATAACTGGCCATGTGCCCCCATTAGTCTGGCATCTGGGCAGGGAAAGGGCACTAGGATGGGAGTCAGAGACCCAGGTACATGGAAAGGTGACCTCTGTGTTTTCTCCAGACTCTGTCCGTCAGCATAACACATTTCCTTTTCAGAAACCCCTCCACCTTCCCCTTCAGAAGAAGACCTCAAGGGAAACAAAGGGGGGCGAGAGCTCATCAGCATCTCCTGGTATAGCTGAGATGAGGACACAGGTCTCACTGTCCCCAGTGAATTCGCAACACTGAGAAAGTCAGGGTTGAAAGTGGCCTCAGATAAATCATCTTGGCCAATACCCTCACTTTGCATTTGTGGCAAGTGGGGCCCAGAAAGGGTAAGTGCCCTGCCCAAGGCCACACAGCAAGTTAGGGAGGGCTGGGACATACCCTGGAATCTCAGTCTAGGGCTATAGAGGCCAGACCAGTCCCATAGTCAAGGAGGAGAGTGGCATGGGTTGGTACTCAGGCCAGACCCTGCTAAACCAAGCTCATGCTGCTTCGCCTACCTCAGATCAATTCATTCTCTACCTGTAATCCTCAATGACTTCTCACTGTGCTGAAAAGACAATCCATATTCCTCCTCCATGACCTAATCTCTTTACACTCCAGTTGCTTGCCATTCTTCAGCTGCTATTCCTAGAAGGCACCCAGCATATTCCCACCTCAGGGCCTTTGCATTTGCAGTTCCTTCCACCTGGAACTCTTTTCCCCACACTTTCTAATGGTGGACTCCTCATTGTCATATTCCCTCTTCAAAGAGGGCTTCGATGATCCCCCCTGGATAGAGTAGCTCCTCCCCTCAGTCACTCACTGTTCCATCATACCATCACCCTGTTTTATTGTCTTCCTAGCATTTATCATTATCTTAATTATCTTATACGTATAGAGGTCTTCCCACAGCAAAATGTAGATTCTAGAAGAGCAGGGCCTTGTCAGGCAGATTCATGGCTGTGTCCCAACGTCCCCCCATGTCTGGCATCTGGCATGTAGAAAGTACCCAATTCATGTTTATTAAATTAAATTTGATTGAAAGAGACGTGGACAAATCAGGTCACTGAAGCCTAATTCCAAGCCCCCGTCCCAGTCAAAATCTTCTGTGTGTCCTCGGGCAAGTACTTTTTTCCTTCTCTGGACCCCAATTTCCCCTTCTGAAAAATGGAACTCCCACTACTGCCAGGCTGGCTGGCAGGGTAGGCTGGTTGCATTAGCATCAGTCTGGTTGATGGGTGTGAACACTGCTTTGTAAACTGTTAAAGTGTGATTGCAAATGTGAGTAGCTGTTGTCATTAGACAAATGAAGCTTAAGCCGCCTCTTCCTCTGCGGAGTGGGGATTGGGTCAGAGGCTCTCTGGGGGCCTCCCACCCTGGGAGTGTATTATCCTGAGTTGGACACTGCCTACAGGTAGCTCACAGTCTGCAAGGGTGGTAGAGATAAGATGCAAATCGAAATAAACAATCTTAGACACCAGCAATGGACCATCCTTTAGGAAACAGATAATAAGTGCAAATGGTCTGAGAATTTGTGAGGCCAATGTCAATTAAAGCTCTTGGTAGGGGGGTAAGGGGGGGCAAATCCAAGCCAACAGAGCTAGAGAGGGCAACCAGGTGGGGTGCACAGCTGGGCTAGGGAAGAGGGGTCCGGCCAGACTGCAAAACCCAGCCACCCTAAAGGATCCCAAATAGGGAATAAAATAATGTTGAGGGAGAAAAAGAGAAGGGAGCTTTATTTTACTATTATCACCATTTTTCTTTTTAGTCAGTTAAAGGCCCTGGACTGATATCTATTTAATCATATAGTGCTGAACGAGTTATTTCCCTCTTTAGGCCCCACTTTTCTTATCTGTGAAATGGGGATGTGGCAAGTGGATGAAATGATTCCCTGAGTTTTATTCATTCATGAAAGGCACAAGGACATAAGCACTGGAGTTGGACAGGCCTGGTGTGAATTCCAGCTCCAACTTGCTGTGTGACCTTGGACAAATTACTTATCTGGGCCTCAGTTTCATCATCTGAAAAGGTCAGCATCTATCTCATAGGGTTGAAAGATTAAGGGGGACAATGTAAAACAAAACTTTATAATGAAAAAGGGGGGACAATGTATAAACAAAGCTTAGCCAAGTGCCATGTACCAGATACTTAATGAATGCCACTGCTGTTCCTATTTTGAGTGAATGAGGGTGATCCACTTGGGGTGGGTAGGTGCTAACAAGGGCCTGAGGGATAGAAACAGTAGAAAAGCTGAATCCACCTAGCACATAATAGGTGCTCAAGAAATATTTCTTGAATTGGGAAGGGGTTGGGCATCTGGATGTTGGCACTGGTGAGTGCAATAGCTTGGAGCCACTCTGCCCAGGAGAGAGTCTTGCCCCAGGATAGGCTAAGCTCAGAGTCTCTCAAACCTTGGGTCCCCTGGAAAGTCTGAGAAGCAGGAACTGAAAATAAAGGCAGTCCCACCACAGCAGATCTCGTCCTTGAAAAAAGAGACATCTGTAGGCTTAAGGGGGGGGGGAATCCCCCTACCTCATTTTCCCTTTCTGTTCACTTCTGCTCTACCTCCTTCCCAGGCAGTCTCTCCCAGCCTTTGAGGCTCACTTCCTCCTGGTGGCCTTCCAGGATGACATTTCAGTTGGACTCTTGAAGCTTCAAAAGATGATTCAATTTTCCAAACCTTAGATGGAGTCTCTAAGTTCCATACCCTTTCTTGGTATGGACTGTAGGGTAGGCCCTGAAGGGAGGGGATCGCAGGGATATTTTGATAGTTTGTTGGACAAAGGGACAGGAGAGGTCTGGGTGGCATAGTGCATTTAAACTGTCTGTACCTTCACTGAGCTCTTACACCCACTCCGAAGAGTGGGAAGCTCCTGGTCAAGTCTTGTTTGTCAGGAGTGAGGTTCCCACAGGCCAGGAGCCCTGCCTGGATGATTCCTGAAGGCCCTCTGCAGTCGGCCTACCATCCGGCCTCAGCAAAGCCTGTTAATGATGATGGTGATGAAGGCTGTCAGAGCGGGGCTGGGCCCACAGGCATGGAATAAGGGGTTGTGTCCTCCCCGAAGGGACAGCCATGCACAAAACCATGGCTGCACAGACAGGTCCATTCCATATGTGGCGGGGAGGGGGCTTCCCCAGATGCCCCCATCGGCCTCCTTCATCCCAAACTGCATTGGAAAAAAAATGAACAGAGAAATCCAATATATAGATAAAAGGGTCTGCAGGGAGGGGCTCCTGCTCTGGCTCTGAACAAGGCGGGGAGGGTAGGCCTGGGGTCTGCCTGCCAGGGCCCGGCCCAGCACTGCAGGAGTGACCCCCCCACCCCCACCCCCGCAGGCCCGCGTGTTAGCGCCAAGGCCCACTATCCCAGGCGGAGGCCCCAGCCCAGTCCCAGCGCCTGGGAAAGCCGCCTGTTTTGTTCCCATCTCCACTCCCCTCTTCTCTCTGTCTCTCTCTTTTTTTTTTCATTCATTGCAGTTCGGTCCCTTTCGGAGCCGCAGGGACCGGGTGGCAGGGCTGAGGCGAGGGGGTGGCACTCCCGGCCCTGACAGGTAGGGCCAGCGCCCGCTTTGGGCAGCCCCTTCTTCCGCTCTCCCCCCTGGGTCCCCTCTCCCTGCCCCTGTCAGCCGCGCCAGACGCTCTCCGGCTTTGCAGCATTCAATAAAAATTCAGAAACATTTGGGCTGAAATCGCTGCTTTATCTGGAGGAGCCACAGAGCCGGGAGAGACCACTGCTGCGCGGGGGGAGCCCAGTGTCTCCGTCACCTGAGCGCGAAAGGTTTCCGCACTCCAGCGCCGGCGCTGCCTGCGGGTGACCCGGCGGACGTGGGGGACCGTGGCTCGGGGGTCGCGCGCGACTATCTGGAGTCCAGGGCGCGTGTGGGGGGCGGCGCCCCAGTCAGGCTCCCCCCGCGCCCGCGGCTAAGGTGGGCTGTGCCCAGCGCTGGCGGAGCCCGGGTCCCCGTTCTGCCCGGGCTGGATGGCTCATTCTGCTGGCTGCGCGGTGGCGGCGGCTGTGTGTGCGCCGCGCCTCGCCGCTCCCCCCGGCCCCCCGAGCCTGGGGCGCGCGCTCTCGCCCGGGCCGCCCGGGCCCCGCGGAGCCGCGGCCCGAGGCCCCGGGAAGCGCAGCCATGGCCCTGCGGAGGCTGGGGGCCGCGCTGCTGCTGCTGCCGCTGCTCGCCGCTGTGGAAGGTGAGCGGGCGGGCGAGCGGGCGGGCGATGGGGGTGGGGAGCGGCCGGGCACGGGCGGCCGCCGGCGCCCACCTCCGCCCCGCGGCCCGCAAAGTTTGCCCCGGGGCTCGCGCCGGGCGCAGGTGGCCGCGGGGAGGTGTGTCCGGTCGTGCCGGGAGGCGCGGGCCCCGCGGGCGCCCGGGGAGCGGCGGGCGCTGATTGACTGTGCCAGGAGGAGGCGAAGGGACCATCTTGCCGAGGCTTTGTAGCCAGCCGGGCGAGCGCCGCCCAGGGCCGGGGGCTGCCCACGCGCGCTCGCCGCCCCTTTCCTGGGCACCCTCTTCGCGCCGGCCTGGCCTTGCTTGGCGCGGGGTGGAGGGGCGCCGGCCCGGGGGCTCAACGCACAGTCGGGGCTGGAAAGTTTGGCAGGGAACAGAAGGAGGGAGGCACCGCAGCTGCCCGGGGTGGGGGCTCCAGGTCCGCGCCCCCGGGATGGAGTCGGCGCCCCGAAGAGCGGGGACTGGAAGAGTGGAAGTGAGCGCGCCAGCCCCTCGCGTCCGTGCCTGCCCATCGCCCGCGGCGTACAATGGGGTCCCCTCCCAGAGAGGACTACGGGGGGATGGGTCCGTGGGCATCTCTCCGCAGCGCGGGGTCTCCGGGCACCCCTGCCGGCCACCGCCCCGCAGGCGGCAGAGCTCAGCGTGGCCGGGAACTTTCCAGCTGCGGTCAGGGCTGGACCAGATGCTCTTGCCATGTGTTGGCCTTGGCCAGGGTCGCTGGGCCCTTTCCCCATGGTACCACTGACCCCAAAGGGACAGGCGGGCTGCCAGGTCTCCTGAGCCAGCTTCCCCTGGAGGGAAAGTTAGTGGGGCCTGGGTGTGCCCACCAGAAATGGCTGAGCTTGTAGGGCAAGAAATGAATATGGATAATGGTTCTCACGTGTACAGTACTTTACAGTTTTCAAACCGCTTTACAGTTTATAAAGTACTTTTCACTCTATGCAGCTCTCTGTGGTTTACAATGTGCTGCACAGTTGACAAGGTACTTTAGATGTACAAAGTGCTTTCCCACCCACAGTTTTGTAGGATTTCCCAAAATAAGTCTTCCCGGGAAGCCAGGTGAGTATGATTCTTGCTCCCTTTTAATAGATGGGGAAACCAAGGCTCAGAAGTCAGTGGGTGATAAAAATAGAACCCAGGTCTGAAGTCTCTGAAGCCTGAGCTTTCTTCACTTTGCTGGACCTTCTTGTTCCTAAATCCCTTCCAGGATTCTGCCACATGGGCTGAGGGGTGAAGCATATGTATACTTGTCTCAGTCTACTTTGGGGTAGTTCGAAGTTCCCTTCCCCTCTTGCAATTCAAAAAGAAAAAAACAAAACAAAACCCCAAAACAGATCAGACTAGGCCTGGGGGCTGCAGGCTGGGGGAATAACACAAGTGGGGATCATGATATAACTTTAGTTTCTCTCTCAGCAATGAACCCATTAGTGACCGTAGTTCAGGGGGTGAAGGGGTGACCCTGGATGGCAGCCACAGTTTCTGGCACCGAAGCCACTGTCCTGTGGCTCCTGGAGGTTTTAGAGGCTGCCTGCAGTTTCCCGGAGTTGGGCCAATGGGGCTCCACGGGTGCCACGGGGCGCTGGGTGTGGAGGGCAGCCCTGGTCCTGGCTGCTGGCGGGAGCTCCCTGGAATATGGCTGAGGTACCACTTATTAACTCTGGCTTTGGGGAAATGACTCATGCGTTGGCCCACTATACATTGGGATGTTTACAGTATTATGGGGAGCTTGGCATAAATATTGCTATGTAGGTTGCAGTCAGCGGTGCTGGAGGGGAAGAAAATTGGCCCCTTTTTCATTGGAAGAAGCCTGGGCGTGCTTTTAATTACCACAGGGTAGATGGAAGGACCACGTCTGTCCAGCCATGGTCTGGTAGGAGGTGGTTGATATCTGGTAGGCTGCAGCCAAGCTGGACCCTGGGCCCTGGATACAGGACTGTTCGGCTGCTGATGTAACAGGAGGGCATGGCTGCTCAGGCTGCCACTTGGGGACAGGGTGGGAGGAGGGTTGCAGTGGGCACCCTAAACCTCATTTTAGTCTCTTCCTTTGCCCCCTGGACACTAAGGAGTCTAGTCCATTAGGGGTTAACAAGGAACTAACCAAATGGATGCGGAGATGGTATGAGGTGGGGGTCGGGGCCCTGCTTCTCATTTCCTATGGGGTCCTGGGCCAGCTCCCTTCCCTATAGGGGCCTCAGTTTCCTTGGGTGTAAGATGATCTAGCTAATCTCTTGGGATTCCATCATATGCACCCTACTTCCCCTCTCTGAACCTCAGTTTCCTCATCTGTCAAGTGAGGGTGATCATGATGCCCGTCCTGCCTGTCTCACAGGGGTGCTTGTGAGATTCAGACCAGATATGGAGTGGGGAAAGTCCACCTTGAAGAACTGTGTGAGGCCTATGGGGGTGGAAGATGGGGATGGACAGTGCTGCTTGTGGCACATCCCAGAAGACACCAGGGTCCTCCTGGGAGCAGCACAGTCTGTGGAAACAGGGCTGAAGCTTGGGGTGGTGGGAGGGCTCCCAGTACCCAGAGACATGTGGCCGCTGCTCCTGCTCCCCCGTCCTCATACCCTGCAGTAACAAGGCTGTCCTGAGCATTAAGGTCCTAGGAAATCCCCAGCCTTTGGAGTGTGAGAGGAGAGAGGGTGTGTGTTTGTTGAGGGGAAGGACTCCTGGGTTAGGATGGTGAGCTTAGTATCTCCCCCAAACCATTAGCCACCCATGGGAAACACAAGTCTAGAGCATCTATAGTGTGGGCTTGGAGAGGAGTGCAAGTGCCCTGAGGACACATCCAACAGGAGAAGAGGCCAGTGACAGACCAGCCACTAGATGGAATCCAAAGGTTGAAGTTTAGGGAAAATCAGGTCTCCTCTGTGCATTGTTCAGTTGATCTCCAAACATTTCTGGAGCTTCCTCTCTGGCTGGTATGGTGCTGGACCCTGGGGAGGGCAGGGAGGCAGGGGAAAAGCTGATAGGGAAAACAGTTGGCAAGATATAATGTGATAAGTGTGTCCCAGGGTGCTGCCAGGAGGAAGTTGGGAACCACCTGGGAGAGCGGAGGCGGTTTGGGATGGAAGAGGGTTATTTCGCCTTTTATGGCTTTATCCTTTGCCTCATTTTCTCACTACCCATTCTCCCTGCCATGAAACTTTCTCAGCCACCTGTCACACTAACGAACTGTGTTCTCAAAGTTAAGGAGGTTGACTTTGGGACTTAGAGGAGGAGGAGAATTTTGCCTAGAAAAAGAAACAGTGTGTAAAGATGTGGTGGCATGGTGACGGGACACCTCCTTGGGTGTCCTGAGGAAAACGGGTGTTGAGGGCAGTAGTGGGAGACGAGGTTGAAAATGGAGGGTAGGGCAGGTCCTGAAGGGCTTGGATGGAAGGCTAAGGAGTTTGGACTTGATGCTGAGGGTAGTGGGGAGCCATAGAAGATTCTTGAGTCATTGAGGGACCTGGCCAGATCTGTGTTTGAGAAAACCACTGACTTCCAGTGTGTGGGATGTTCAGATGAGCCAGATCCACTCCTGCACTATCAAGAAAAGGCCAGCTTGTCTGTGCCCTGCAGCTGCCTGAGGAAGATCATCTGGCTCATTTTTGTGTCCACAGTTGTGGTAAAAAGAGCTCAGTTCAAATGCCACCTCCCCAGAGGCCTTCCCTGATTACCTCATCTGAAACAGACCCAGTTGTGCCACTTTCTAGCCTACCTACTTTGTTTTGCTTTATAACACCCCTCACCACTTGAAACGTATCAGAGATTCGTCAGTCTTCTTGTTTTGTGTCTTCCTCGCCCACTAGACTATACACTCCAGGAGGGAAGAGGTTTGTACCTGCCGTGTTTGTTATGCATTCCCCATACCTAGACCTGTGCCCAGTCACGTGCGTGCCCAGTAACTGAATGACTAGTCAACTGAGGAACGTTGAATGAATGAATATTGAGTGAATGAATGAGTGAATATATTATATTGGGCAATGCAGTAACAAGTATCAGAAGACTGATCCAGAGATGGAGGATAGGGTCCATCTGGCCGGGGAGATAAAGGAACTCTTCCTGGAGGGAGAAGCCGAGGGGATGGCTTGCAGGAAAGTGCTCGGGGATGATGGATAGACCAGTTGGGCCAAAGCTAAGGATTCAAATGGACCAGCAGCAGCTGTGTACAGGACAAGGTTCTTTCCTTATGGAGGTTGAGGGAGCCTGCCTGCCCCCCACCCCTCCTACCCCCATCCCAGCCTTCTGCTGGGCCCACCTCTATCAAAGACCCAGCGACCTTCAGTGGGATTAATTTGGAGATGGTTTTCCTTTTATGTTTGTTTCTTCTGCTTCTCGTTTTTAAAGGAGGCTGCTTTCATATACTCATCTTAACCAGGAAATCGAGGCTTAGATTTAAAACCTAAATGCTGTAGAATTTAAAGGCAAGTTGACTTATTCATTCATTCCTCCAGCCAACCATATAGTTTAAGAGTCACCGGGTACCTATTACATGTCAGGTGCTGGGTGGGAGAAGGGGATTCCAGCTTTGGTGGGGAACAGACCCAGCTGACTTCACAGACAGTGTGGGGTAGAAAAGGCACAGCCTTCGGGGGCAATCAGACCTGGGTTCAAATCTCAGCGCTGATCGCTGTGTGCCCTGGACAAGGAGCTCAGGGTCCCTGGACTTCTGTTTCCTGGGGGATTTCTGTGGATACCACGTTAGGTGTCAGGCCATGAGCCTGTGCATTAGATGCTGTTCTCAGCCCCTTGAGCTCCCCTCCCTCAGAGCACCCTGGGAGTGGTCAGTAATGGCTGTGTCCTAATTTGGCCTCTTTTTTGGCATTTGGATTGTCCAGGCAACAAATCAGCCCTCAGCGTCTCCCCCAACCCATCCTGTGAGGTTGTCCTTCCTGGCACATTTGGCCCCCCTTCATCAAGGGTTTGCATCAGCCTCAGAGCCAGGATGGAGGCAGCTGTGCTGGGCACCTCTGCCTGCCCAGAGCTCACCTATTAGTTTAGACTGCAAGTCAGATCTATGTTCACAGAGAGGCCCCTACAGGAAGCGGTGGATGGAGCTGGCTGGTGACAGGAGGCCTGGGCTGGGCACAGCAGGGGAGCTATGCTCCTTCAGAGAGTGGAGGGGTGAGACCAGGATGGCCTCCTGGCAGAGGTGGGCCTGGCCTGCACTTCTGACCAGGATTCGGTCCCATCTAGTACCTGGCCTGCTTGCCTGACTTAGCTGGAGATCTGGTAGATCAGTAATGAGGCCAGGGTTGGAGGGTTAGGGGTCTGTATTTTTAACACACTCCCCAGGTTTTTCCATTGGGCAGGCAGATTTGCCCCCCAGTGGCCTAAGATAAAATACTGGACTCCTGGGAAAGAGAAAGAGAAACCTCAGCAGGAAACTGGAAAAGACTGAAATGAAGTGAACTCAATCAGTTAGTGCCCACTGGCCCGGGCTGCCTGCTGGCTGGTGTACACAGAAAGGCTTGGCTGGGGGCGGGCAGGGCGGGAAGAATGTTTGCACAGCTCCCAGGGGTGGGGCGGCAGTTGATGGTGACAGCACCTGGAAGCTTCCTGATTGGGATCAGCTCAGTCTGATAAGGCTGCCTGGAAAACGTTTTAGGGCCTTTTCAAGCAGCTGCCTTCTGAAGGGTGGAAGAGGGGACAGCTGTCTTCTTGGCGTCCCTGTGTCACCTGAGGGGCTTGCCTAGGTCACCTTACCCTGGGCTTTACTAGGTGGGCTTCCTGGAGCCATCTGTTGCCCTGCTGCAGCCCCTTAAGCGTGAAGGTGTCCTCAGGGAGCAGACCTTTCCTGCCCTGTGGCCTTGAACAAACTGAGGCTCTGTGAGCCTCAGTTTCCTCATCTGTAAACTGGAGATACTGCCTGTCAGAGGCTCATAGTGAAGGTCAAATGAGATCCTAATACGGTGACTGACAGAACAGCCATGGTTGTGCTCAGTATTCAGTAGTTGTCATTAGAAATGTCAACACCCTCACTCCTCATTCTTTCTCTGAAATCCCACAGCGCTGACCACTTCACTCTTTTTTCATAAGCAGCAGAGCGTGGGGGTTATAAAAGAGGGTGTTTGGAGTCAGGCTGTTTTTTACTGTGTGTCCTCTGGCCAGTTTCTTAACCTCTCTGAGCCTTGGTTCATAAGGCTCAATAACTGTTCCTTGCTCTTGAGATGGTTGTAAGGAATGAATGTGTTAATCCACTAAAGACTGAGTTGAGCCCTGGCCAGTGTGGTTCAGTTGGTTGGAGCATGGTCCTGTATACCAAAAGGTGGTGGGTTTGATTTCTGGTCAGTTTGCAGGTTCGATCCCCAGTCAGGGCATGTGTGGGAGGCAACTGATCAATGTTTCTCGCATCGATAATCTCTCTCTCTCTCTTTCTCAGGGCAATTTAAATAAATAAATAAATAAATAAATAAATAAATAAGAATAAGTTGAGTCCTTGCCTCAAATGTGATGAGCACACAGTAAACATTAACTGTTGCCGTTACTGCTTGATACCAATAGGAAACTGGATTCAGAGGAGGAGAGCGCGGGTGCCATTTCACCAGGCGGATCCTGTCTCCAGCTCTCCCCCACCTCCTCTTCACTCAACTGCAGGAAAACCAAAGATACAGAGTTAAGTTCTGAGTCTGTCTGACTCCTGTGTGGTTGAGAGGCCCCTCTAGCCTGCCTCTCTGGGTTTCATCCAGGTTTTCCTCCAAGGCCCCATCCTTACCCCAATTCACCCTCCCCAGTGCTAGGATCCCCTATGGCTGTGCCTTCTTTCTTGGCTGTATGCCTGCCAGTGCCAACTTCATGCCATGATAACAATAACAGCCATCAGTTCTCGTGCCAGACACTCTACTGAGGCCATTGTAGATGTCACCTCATGCAATTAATTGCCCAACAGCCCCACCAGGTGATTTTATTATGTCCATTTTGCAGATTAGGAAACCAAAGCTCGGAGAGTGAGTAGCCCAAGGACACAGAACAGGTCGGGGGAGGCGGGGATTTGAACCCAGGTTTCTGAGCGACTCCAAAGCTCATTCTCTTTATTGCCATTCAAGCCGCTTCTGGAATGTGCCTCCCCGCTCAGAGGAAGGGCTTGGCTCTGGTGAGGGTCTCCAAGGCAGCCGTCCAGCCTCTGACTCCATCAACATCCTGAGATAATGCAAGCGGGAGGGTTCTGGAACTCACAAACCTGCCATAAAAATGCAATCTCTGTCATAATGGTCAGAATAATGTTGTTCTAACTTAGACAAATCGGGTGTTAACTCATTTCATTGTAAGGGGCGCCTCCACAGAGAACTGAGGCTACGGAACAGTCACAGGGCTATTTGTAGCTTGTGCTTCCAAACCCATTAGCTCATTGGGTTTTCACAGCAACTCGGTAAGTGGGCAGGAGCCATGGGGCCCATTTTAGAGATGAGGAAACTGAGGCCTGAGGGAGAATATAATTTGTCCAAGGTCGGTGGCCAGACCCGGCTTGAAGCCCAGGCCAGTCTTGATGGCCCAGAGATCATCAATCCAATTTGAATTCTTAGCCAACATTTAAAAATCAAGAGCTTTTACAGAGAAATTCTGTTTCTGGCTTCTCTGAAAAATCAGACAATCTGGCTTCACTGGGCCCGCATTCCCACATGGCCACAGTTGGCTGGAGCTGAATAGTGGCTGGCTCTTCAGACAGAACGTGTGAGCGCGAGGGGTAATTCGCCACCAACTTGAGCCACATGTTTGTGTTACTTGTCTGGCCCCTGCAGGGTTCGAGTTTGCCTTCTAGGTCCGTCCCTGTCTGTGTGATTTGGAGTACATTGCTTCTCCTCCCTGGACCTCAGCTGCCTCTGCTCTGAAATGGGGGGTGGGGTGGGATTCAGTAGTTTTGAATACCTTTTCCAGCTCCAGGACTCAGTGCCCTGTTCCAGGCTTCAGCAGGGAGGGGAGAGCTATAAACAGTATGGGTCCTATCCCTGGAAAGTGTATCAGTTACCTATTGCTGCGTAACAAGCCAACCCAAAATGTATTGGCTTAAAACAGCAATGATTCGGTGGATTGGCTGTGTTCACTATTCTGCTGCTCCAAGGTGTCAGCTGGGGTCACTCATGAGACTGCCATCAGCTAGGTTGTGCTGGAAGGTCCATCAACATAGAGGCCCTGGTAGGAATGGCTGAAAGGCTGATCCCCTCCGTCACTCCTCAAGATCCTTTACCTGGCGGTAGTCCGGACTGAGCCGTCATCCATGGTGGCTGGCTCCCACGAGGGTAAAGCGGAAATGGCAAGATTTCTTGAGGCCTCGACTGTGATGTCACGAAACATCACCCCCGCAATCACAGCATGTCACAAAGCCATCTCAGATTCATCCCAGGCTTCCTCATCAGGTTCTGGGCTTGATTTTCTCTTCAGTCGTTAAAGGAAAGCCTCATTTCATGCTCAGCGGTTTAACACATAAAATTTGACTATGCATTGCCCAGAGTCTCAAGGTGATGCCCAGAGCTCATTGTCCCTACCCACCACCCCCTTCACCATTTGCATACATCTCCATGTGTTCTGGGCCAACCTGTGGTCCCAACTCAGATTTAGATACTACCCCTGAGTGGGAGGAGTGGCTTTGTGCTTAGTGTTGGGAGGCATTGTTGGTGGCTATTATTTGGAGACATTCTGACCCAGGGAGTTTATGGTCTTATGAAGTGGGGGTAACAGGAAGCCAGAAACCTCATTCCCTACCTTCTATTTCCTCCCACCCCACCCCAGCATTGGCTTCCAGTGTTGTCTCCCTCCTCTGAGAGAGCAGGGACCCTCCCTGTGACCTTATCCCATGCCTGGCACAAGGCCTGGCTCACGATAGGCATAAATAGATGTTTGTGCAATAAAGGAACCTACAAATTAATTAAAAACGCCCGCCCGGACCATAAATATTCAAGACCTGGCATGAGTCTTGAGGCTAGAGGAGGAGGCCGGGAGGATTGAATTTGGAGGAGGGGGCAGGTCACATCACCCCTCTGGGCCTCAGTTTTCTCATCAGTAAAATGGGGATCATGATTTCAGCCACCTCAGAAGGCTGTACCAAGGATCCTCTGTGTCCTTCACTCAGAGAAGAACCTGTGATGGTGTGACTGAGGTTTGTCACACCCACCTTGGCCAGGAGCCACTGTAGGAGTAGGAAAACATTGGAAGAAATTAAAAGTGTCTACAGCCATTGGCTAATTGCTAGCATATCTAACACTGGGCCACAGGTTGGTTCAGAGCACATGGAAATTTGTGCAAATGGCGAAGGGGGCAAGTGGAGGACACTGAACTCTGAGCATCACCTTCAAAGACATGGTGAAGACTAGGGGCAAATGCAGAGTCAAATTTTATGTGTTAAACCATTGAGCAAGAAATGGGGCTTCTCTTTGCCAACCCCAATACAGATGAGAAGTCGCGAGAGTCCTGGCTGGAGCTCCCAGACTCCCAAGCGGGCCTGGATGGTGAATGAGGGGTTGAGCTGGGTGTCAGACAGCAGTGCCCCCCGGAGGGCATGTGTCCTGTCTGAGAGGCAGGTGCTACCCACTCCAGACCATGTTCCCAGGCTGGGATCTGGGTTCAGTTTTGCCAGATCTTCTGATCTGCAAAGTTCTGATATTTATGGAAAAACTAGTTTTTACATTTTTATTCAACTTACTCTTAAAGTACAGTCTGGCCAAACCAGACCATGTTTGCCAGCTGGATTTGACTCAGTGGCTGGCAGCTCACAAGCTCGAGTGTAGGTGTCTGGGGAGAGAGGTAGCAAAGGTATTGTTATCTTCATTTTACAGATGGGGAAGTTGCTGTTCAGAGAGCTGAAGGGACTTGCCCAAGGTCACACAGCTGGTGGGCAGTGAAGGTGTTAGAAATGCCTCCTCACCTTGAATTGGAGAGTCTCTTTTTCTGGGCCTTCCCTCCATGTTTCTGTTTCCCACCTTCCAGAACAATCCAGGAACATAAGCTTCTTCCAGCAGGCATCTGCCACGTTTGCAGGAAGAGCGCCTCTCTTCCTTCAGTGTCTTCTTTGAGGGCAGACTTGGAAGCATGGAAAGCACAGGGTCCTAGAGTAGAGCCATGCCAGGCTGGACCTCTGGCTCCGATGCTTACACACCGCGTGGCCTCAGCCCTTTTAACTGACCTCCTTGAGTCTCAGTTTCTTCCACTATAAAATGGGGTTAGGAAAGGCTTCCTGGAAGAGGCGACTTCTAAGATGAATGTTAAAGAATACCCAGGCGAAGAAGCTGCAAGCCCGGCATTCCAGGCAACGGGACAGCATCTGCAGAGACCCGGAGGGGAGGCCTATGAGTGTGCAGTGTATTTGGGGAGCTGGAAAGAGCCCTGTGTGGCTGAGAACAGGGCATGCCAAGCACTGGGGCGGGGTGCAAGCTGCCTGGCCCCAGCAGGGAGAGAGCATGGGGTCGACATTCCCATTATGGCGACGACATATGTCCACAGCACCAACTTGTCACTTGGCCTGAGTCCATGGGAAGCCGGAAGGACAAAAAGCATCTGAAACGTGTAAGTGGGGAGAAAGCGGCTTAGCGCACAGTGGGATGCGTCCCGCCTGAATGGTGCTTCCCCGCCTCTCACGGGGAGGCAGAGCCTGGGAACAGCTAGGCCAGAGCCCATGGGGCCTTTCTGGAACCCACGAAAGGCTGTGGCCCAGGGAGTCTGTTCAAGTCAGGGCCCCGGCCTGTACGTCCTCTTGCCCGTCCCCATCAGTGTCAGCTGTCACTCCCCATGGCCTCAGATGGCAGCTCCTGCGGCTGTCTGGAGAATAGTCGAAAGGGCCCCTGAGCTGCCGAGGAGGCCCTGATGCTGGGTGTCCCTGAGCCGGCCCGGAAGCCCAGCCTTGCCAGCGAAACTCAGGACTCCCTTCCGACTGGCCCCTTCTGGAGTTGAAAGGTTCCGATGTCCCCTTGGCCTGGGTTCAAGGACATAGAATAGGCAGGAGACACTGGGGGAAGATGCTGGGCTTGGAGATAGGCAGACTGTTCAGGTCCTGACCTTTCCACTGGCCAGCTGTGTCACCTTGGGTGAGTCATTTCACCCTCCTCAGCCTTGGTTTCTCATCTGTAAAATGAGGATTGTGTCACCTAAATTGTTGTTTGGGGAATTAAAAGAGATAATGCATGAAAAGCAAGTGTTTATCGAACCTCTCTTAGCCTGTTTCTCAGCTTTTCAATGAGAATCGCAATAGCAGTAATAACAGCAGCAGCAACTAGCATTTATTGAGGCTTTGCTAGAGACCTCTGCATTTAAGGGTTATTACCTGCTTCCTCTAGATTAAAAAACTAAGGCTTAGAGAAGTGAAATAATTTGCCCACAATCACTCGACCAGTAACAGTGGAACTGGAATCCAAACTCAAGCAGCCTGACTTCAAAATAGATTGACCAAGATCGAATATCTTTTCTTTTCATTCTTTCTTTAATTTTAATTTTTTTTATTTAAAATTTTTTGTTTAATTTTAGAGAGACAGGAAGGGAGAGGGAGAGAGAGAAACATCGATGTGAGAGAGAAACATCTATTGCTTGCCTCCCGTACAAGCCCCTACCGGCAATCGAATTCGCAACCTGGGTATGTGCCCTGACCGGTAATCGAAACCGGCGACCCTTTGGTGTACAGGACAATGCTCAATCAACTGAGCCACACCGGCCAGGGCCCTTTTCATTCTTTTTAAAAACATTTGGAACGTATGGAAAGTTGCAAATATAGTAAGATAAACACCCTTATATCCTTCACCTAGATTCAATAATTGTGAACATTTTTGCAACGTTTGCTCTCTTTGTATGCTGTGTGTATGCATATATTTTTCTGACCCATTCAAACATGTTACAGACATGGACAAAGAATTCATGTTTACTGAGATCCATGTATGTCTAAGGCCCACTTTCTTAAGCACTATTTTATATCACTCTGCCTGGCACACAGTAGGACTTGAATTTTGGCAGCAATTAAGAAGAATAACAGGTATTGCCCACAGCCCGCCAAGCACTCCCCCGTTATCTCATTCAATCCTCGCCGTGAGTGGCATCTTCATTTTCAGAAGAGGGAAGAAATACTCAGAGGTTAAGTCACTCGCAGCAAAATGTGAGCTTGGGATTTACACCTGTGTCTGCTTGACAGCAGAGCTGTCCCACAAAACGTCGGGGATCCACTTCTCTCCCCTCTGGGTTTCCCCTGCTGTGGCCACCAGAGCACGACCCAGGGCAGTAGACCGCAGGCTCCCTCCCAGCTGCAGCTAGACATGGCCTTTCCTCTCTGTAAATCGAGGGGCAATCACAGAAGCTGGGGACTTAACCAAGTGGTTGCGAGGTCTCAGGCCTTTGGACTTCTAGAACCCACCATGCTATTTCTTTAAAAAAAATTTTTTAAAATTTTTTTTTCTTTATTTTAGAGAGGAAGGAAGAGGGAGAGAGAGATAGAAACATCGATGAGAGAGAACATCGATTGGCCGCCTCCTGCATGCTCCCCACTGGGGGTTTGGCCCACAACCTGGGCATGTGCCCTGACCGGGAATTGAACCAGCGACCTCTTGGTGCATGGGTCTACGCTCAACCACTGAACCACACAGGCCAGGCCATGCTGTTTCTTGATGCCCTTGCCTGGGTACCCTTCTCACTTTCTGTCTCTGGCTTAAGCATCTCCTCTCTCTGGTTCTACCACTGATGCATGCAGTGTAGAGCCTTCTGTCCTTGGTGGCACCTTGTATTTACTTCTTGTATATTGCCCAGGCTACACCATACTGTGTACTGTGTTAACATGTCTGGTTTCTCCCTCTACCATACTGGTTGGATAGTGTATAGTTGGATAGGTGGGTAGCAGCTGAGTACTTGGATGATTTGAGTGATTGATAGTTGGATCGATGAGTGGATGGATGTATAGATAGATAGATAGATAAATAGAATGGTTTCATGGAGATTGCATGGATTGGATGGCTGGGTGGATGGATGGATGGATGAATAATGGCAAGATAGTTGCATATTTTAGGTAGTTGGGTGGATAAATGGATGGAAGAATGAGCAAACAACAAAAATCAGGATGCATCTCTCTCCCTCGGGTTCCTTTTGCTATCTGGACTCTGGTTATTTCCTTATTCTCCAGTTTTTGGACTTAGAAAGAGTTAGCAAATAGCATACTCCCCAGGTTGGGAGAAACTTTCTGGGCTATTGACTGTGGATTTGCCAAAGTTTCTGCACTGGGGAGTTCTGGAGAAGTTGGCCCCAAAGTGAGTTTCTGTAAAGTAAATCCTGTTTTCCATTGACTTGGCTCACACTTTTGGAGATATGTTCCTGCTGTCAGGGGCTGGTGCTCTTGGAGGCTGGTGACAGGTGGGGGAAGAGCTGAAACTCCCCTGGGCATCAGCTGCCCTGAGCTTCCACTCACTCAACCTTGAGAGCAGGCTGATGCTGGCCAAACACAGGAGCTTAGAGCCAAGGAGAACAGATTTGGCATCTGGTCCCAGAAGCCTCAGCTGCCAGTGGGATGCTATGCTACTGAGCTGCTGGGATAGCACACTCAGTCTCCTCCAGACTTATCTGTTTCCATTCATTTGTCCATACACCCTTCCTTCCTTCCCATGATCCCACTCGCTTCCATCCACCCATCAATCCATCCATTCATTCATCTGTCCATCCATTCAATAATAATTTATGGAAGCCTCCAGGATGCGGAGGGACATAGAGAGGAATTAAACAGAATTGACATTCTGATGTGAAAATGTTATATACCAGGAGAGGGATACGCAAGTTCTCTTTCCTCTTCCCCTTTTCCATCTGTTCTTTCTCTTCTCCTTTTTTCTTTCTCTTCTTCCTCTTCTATCATCAACATCATCATAGCAGCCTTCCACCAGTGAGTTCCTGTTAAGTGCTAGGCACCATGCTAGCTGCTTTTCTAACGTGCTCTCAACAATCCTGCATAATAGTTAGTAATACTTGTTTTGCAGATCTTTTAAAAAGCAGGTTCAGAGATGTTTGGTGATGTGATGAATACATACTTGCGTGTAAGGTGGAATCTGTTGAGTGCAAAGGGCTGGTGGGGAAGGCATATTGGCCAGGTGGGATCTTGGATACACAGTGATGGAATGGAGGCATTCTTAGCAGAGGGAACAACCTGAGCAAAGGCCTGGAGGCTGGAAAGGGGCTGGTGTAGAAGCCACAGTGAATGAAAGAGAGAAATGGGAGAGGAGGCTGGCAGAGGAGGTTTGAGCCAGGTAAGAGAGGCCTTGAGTGACAAGCTGCAGTGTTTGGACATGATGCTGGAGGTAGTCAAGAGCCATTGAAAGAAATCAAAAGCAAGGAAAGGTTTGGGAAGATGACCATGAATGGGCTCTGGGGGAAGGATCAAGAACAGGGAGTGGCAGGCTGGAGATTGGGAGGGGCTGCACAAGTCTGGCCAGGTTAAGCCAGACCCTGGGTGCAGGCTAGTCCTACCCAACTAAGTACTCTGGCTATGGGAGGGGCCTGTATGTAGCAAATATACTGAGAGGGTGGGTCAGAGTGTTGGGGACCATGGCAGAGTGATCATGTCAGAGGAGGGTAGCTGCCTGGACCCCTTCTCCCCTGGCTGAAGCCCTCCAGCTCCCAGAGAGCTCCTGAGGACCCTGTCCCACCCCGCCCACTTCACTGTTTGGTGCCAGGGAAAGGTTGTGGGTACCCTGCTTGGGGTCAGCCCCTCCACAGAGCCTGAACAACCCAAACAGTGCTCCAGGAGTCATCCCTGAATACAAAATGTTGGAGCTGGACACGTAGAGACACAGAGAACCAGAAAGGGACGGCACCTGCCTAAGACCCCACACAGCCTGTTGCAGGCCTAACACCTGGGGCTAGGTTCATGACCACTACAGCACTTCCCAGGGGAGGGAAGGTCTTTAAAGTCAGTGGCTCCCTCTTCTAGCTGTAGAGACTTGGATGAGGTGTTTAACATCTGCCTCCAGCCCTTTTGAGAATGAGGTGGGATAAAAATAAATAATGGGCATTTAAAAAATGACTTAACCGTTCTGAACTTCAGTTTACCCTTCTGTAAAATGTGAATAATAATGATAAAAATAAAACATCTAGTCGCTTTTTCCTCCCTGTAAGAATGTACGCTTCACAAAGGCATGGATTTTGTCTTTGGTGTACAAGTGTCCAGCATGGGAGATAGTAGGTGCTCAATAATCAGTGGATGAATGAATGAGAAGTAGCCTTCATTTAATGGCTTCTTACAATATGCCAGGCACTACAAAAAGCCTTTACACCTGCTTAATCATCAAAACAACCCTGTGAAATAAATATGATTGTCCCCACTTTACAGATGAGGAAACTGAGACTCGGAAAGTTTGCATCTGACTTGGCCGTGGTCACAGGGTTCCTGGACAGTGGAGCTGGGATTGAGACCCTGCTCTGTGTGACCCTGCTGGCTGCCCGATTCTCTTCATTTCCCTTCCCTGGACCCTGGTTTTCCCATCTGGGAAGCTCCAGGCCTGGCCTCTGACCGTCTCAAGGTCCTCGTACATGGACTTCCCACAGCTAACGACCCTCGATTGTCCTGCCGATTGTGACCAACCCCAATTCCGAAGGGAAAAGACCTGGAGCTTTCTTGACACTCGCTTCCCCTCCTGGGACTGTAACATCTGCACCTTCCTGGCCTCTCTGCCAGCTTCCTGAGGGGGCCCAGGTTGGCCTCCAGACAGGTCTGCCCGGATGGCATAGCCCTGTGACTGTGGGGAGGGGCGCGTTGTCCGGGCCCCGATGGCGTCTGTCCCAAGGTGCGAGGCTCCAGCTGCACGCGGCAGGCCGGGCTGCCGCTCTGTCTGGAGCACTGTGCGGAGAAACAAACACAGCTGTGTTTATTCCAGAAATTACACATCCTGATAATCTGCTCACTCAGGGTAATGCCTCCCAGTTAGGATCACAGGGGGAGCCACACTGAGTTTCCTGAATTTCGGGGTGGGTTTGAATTCTCTGTGACAACTGTGCTGTGGAGCAGACCTTGGCCAGCGAGTAGACCTCAGCCAGCGGGCACCTGGAGACCTTTGGAAAGGCTCAGTTCTCAGAGTGGTAGGTGGTGTCGCCTGGGCATGAGATGCTAGGAGGATCTTTTGGCTCGAAATCTCCAAATTGGGAGATTTGAGCCTGACACTCCCCAACCCTGGCCACACTGGGACACAGCGACACGCATACCTATATTAGGAGAACTTGACCTGGGATTGGATTTTGAATACAAACAATCATGTTGTTTTTCTAAAACATTTCCATGATTTCCTATTGCTTTCTGGATCAAGACCCTCCCACCGCTTCCCATGGCCCAAAGGCCCTGCGTGGTCTGGCTGCAGCCCGTTCTGTGGCTCATCTCCATCACCTCCTTGGTCTAGCAGGTCTAGCCACCCTGGCCTTTTACTCCCTCATGGTCCCTAGGCTTTCTGCCACCACAGGGACTTTGCACAGGCTGGTTCCTGCTCGCTCATCACCCGTTTAACTCTCACCCATTCTCCACTTTTTCAGGGACGTTTTCCCTGAGCTCCTTGCAGCTCAACAGGCCAATCTTTTGCAGCATTTTTCTTTTCTTTTTAAAATAATTTTCCTTTATTGATTTGAGAGAGAGAGGAAGGGAGAGGGAGAGAGAGAACTACACCAGCCAGTCTTTTGCAACATTTTTCAAGGTCATAATTAAAAAGTAATTAATATTTCCTTGATTGTCTCTCTCTCTCTCTCTCTCTCTCTCTCTCTCTCTCTCTCTCCTCCCAAACTATAAACTCCGCAAGAGCAGGGACCATGATTAAATTGCTCCATCACTAGATTCCCTGGGCCTAGCATAGTGCCTGGCCCATAGTAGGAGCTCAATAAATATGTATTGGTTGGAAGAATAAATGAATGAATGAGTGAACGGTTCTTGGGCTAAGTAAAAGGGAGATACGCTTTTGTTTGTTCTTTTGGGTGACAGTTGGTAGAGTGCTGTGACATCCGTCATCTCCCTTTAATTGAACAGACTAGTATTGAAGTCTGCAGGGGCTTGGCACAGGGCCAGGCCCCAGGGTGGGGGTAGGGGATCCGAAGTGAGTCAGGCATCATGGGCCTTGCCTCCGGGAGCTCACACACTAGATGTGCATAGCCCCTGGGGTTGCTCTTCTAGATGGACGGGTGAGGATTGTGACACTGAGACAGGGGAAGTGGCTTGGTGGGGCCACATAGTGGCAAAATGTGGACAGATGTACACTCAGACCTGGTGGACATCAAGTCTGCTGACCCTTCTCCTTTTCTCTGGCGCTCAGATGGGTGGTGTGGTGGTGGGGGCGGATGTCCCCCTGGCCTCTGGAGGTCTGCAGCCTGGTGCCTTGATATCCAAGCCTCTTACCCATGTGACTGTGGACAAGGTACAGTGGGCAATGTAGACTGTCCCGCCCTGTGGAGCTTTCCTTCTAGTGGGCAAGACTGAAAATACTATCTAGTGAGCTGGTTAGGTGGTTGGTGATGGTGCCAAGAAGCAAACTAGAGCAGAGAAAGGGAACCAAGGAGCCGGCTGGAGGAGAGTGGTCAGGACCAGCATTTCAGCAGAGTGGACATTTGAGCAGAGGCCTGAATGAAGCGAGTGAGGGAGCCCTGGGTGAGGGTGTTCCAGGCAGAGGTGACAGTCAGGGCAAAGGCTCTGAGGCAGGAATGGAGGCCAGTGGGCTGGAGCAGGAGGGTGAGGGGAGATGACCTCAGGGGGAGGGGACCATGGTCAGGACTTGGCTTCTACCTTGAGTGAGACGGGAGTGGTGGAGGGTGTTGAGGAGGGGACAGAATCTGACTTGTGTTTAGAAGGTGCCACTCTGATTGCTGTGGGGATACAGGTGAAGCAGGGGACAGACAGGAGATGGTGGTGGTGGGACTGGGGTGGCAGCGGGGGGTGGAAGGGTGGGGGGTAGGGAATGATGGGGGGTAGGGAATGGTGAGGAGCAGACCTGTTGACAGATGGCCCTGGTTTTGCTCCTTGATCTCCTTCATTCAGTTGCAGGGGGAAGGAGGGGGAACACCGTGCGTTTCTTCTTACTCTGACCCTTCACCCCTTCACCCATCCCAGGAGGCTCTGTTGGGGTTTGTGATGTGGAAGCATCTATCTTTTTGTTTCTAACATAAATTAGTGATTTATTCACAACCCAATCTCCCAACAGCTGCGTTGGTGATGTCAGCATGTGCTCGGCCGTTCTAGAGGACTGGAGGGCGAGGTGCAGGGAAGAGCCTGGTCTGGGTCCAGGTCCAACTTGGTCAGGACTTGCTGGGTGACTTTGAACAAGTTTGCTTCCCTCTGTGGGCCCTGGTCCATCTCTGTAGAATGAGAGCATGAGACTTGGCACCTTTTGCCCCAGCTTGCACAACCTTGTGGCCAGCATCCTTGGACCTGCACACATTAAGCACCTGCTGTGTGCTGGGATCCTTAGAATAATATGGAGAGGACTAAACCTTTTTGTCAGAGTCTCGGTGAGAAGACCCAGTTAAATAAAAGGTATGTGTTGGACCCAAGATGATTACACACAGCAGGGCTGGGGCCACAGTGCAGGGCAGCTGACCGAGGGGCTCTGCAACCACACCAGGTGGGTTCGAGTCCTGGGACCAGCTCTTACTAGGTGGCACCAGGGACAAGTTGCTTTACCTCTTGGAGTCCCAATCTCCTTATCTGTAAAGTGGGGATAATAATTGTCTCTACCTTATTATGACACATAGTAAGTGCTTAATAAACTATCAGCATCATTGTGGAGAAAGCAGGGCACAGAATCTAGAGCTGGGAGCACAGCATTCAGCCTTTGCCCCGACCCACGCCCAGTTGGAATTTGCCTGATCCTTGGTTCAAGCAGTCCTCGGTTTTCGGTTTCCCGCTTGAGTCTCACACAGAGCCCAGCAGCATTGGCCCCAGGAGACAGCGCCCTCTAGAGGAACACTGGATAGACCATTTTAAGGCTGTGTGACCTCAGACTGGGGCCACAGCTCTCTGAGCCCTAGGGGTGATGAGCTTCCCATTTGTGCAGGGGGGATAATAGGAAGCCCTGCCCCTCAGGGTTGCTGTGAGGATGAAATAAGAACCCATTTGGAAAGGGCTCAGAGGGTGGGACTCAGAATTCTGGCTCCCTTCGGCCCAGATGTGTGGGCCAGCTGCCTCCCAGGGGTGGGAGCTAAGAGCTGCAGGGGCCTGGGAAAGGTGAGGGGGGCATGGAGAAGGTGGTGGGCAGATGCCTGGAGGTGGACGGCAGGAGGATTCGGGGGAGGGTTTGGAAGGGGGCAGAGGGTGGCTCTAACAGTTCTCTTTAGTTTCTGAGAAAACCTTTCCCCATATCCATATAATTAAGATTATTTTTTAAATGCCGTGTTGAAACAAAAATAGTCCATTTTTGTATGACCTCATTTCACTTGACACCCCCAACGCGTGCGCACACACATACACACACACACACACACACACACACACACACGACTAGATTTTAAAGCCGTCTTTTGCGCCTCTGCTAGAGGGTTCTTTTGCATAGCAGGTAAATATTTAAGGTTCCCCTTTATTTTCTGACTTGCAGTTGGAGGTTGTTTGGGGGCCTTTAACAATAGCTGACCCCACAGCTGTCTGCAGTTCACAAGGTGTGTTCACAGCACTATCTCCGTGGCTGCTGCGGTTCTGCGGGGGGTGGGGTGTCGCTATGATCCGCCCCTGGAGGTAGGACCACACCGTCTTCCTCCTTTTACCAGCAGCATCTGGCCTAGGACCCAGCACATTACACACTCTAGCTCGGTGTCGGTTGAATACAGACGAAGAATGAGGCCCATAATACAGATGAGGAAACCGAGGCTCAAAGAGTTGAAAGGACTTACCCAAGTGGGTTTTTTCTCAGATTCAAACCCAGGACTCTTCTAATTCTCTGTGTGTCTCCTCAGCTGCCTTTCTAGTCAGCCCTTGCAGATGGGACACCAAGACCCAAAGAGGACAGAGGACTTGTGCAGGGTCACACAGTGATGAGTAATAATAGAATGACAAACATTATTAGCACAGTGTGGATGTTACAGCCACATGAATAGAAGTGGGTTCACATGAATGGTAATTAGTATATACTGCAGCCTTCCTCCAGTTACATTGCCTTGTTGAACCTATCGCTGTGAGGCAGGACTATTATCTCTGTTTTCGAGAAAACTGAATGTCCGAGAGGTTCAGGAACACCCAAGGCCACACAGCCAGTAAGTGGCGGAGCTGGGATTTGAACCCCCGATCTTCTGACCCATGCTCATCACTATTACATCAGACTGGCTGGAGTTGGTGGGGACAGAGCCAGGAGTTGAATCCAGGACTCTGACTTTTGGCCTCCCAGCTTCCAAAAACAAAAGCACAGGCAAGAAGCTGCCCGCATCGGGAGTTCCTAAGGGAGGGAGGATGGCGCTCCGCCCTGTGCCCCTGCTCGGAGACCAGCCTGGGGTGCGGCGGAGGGCTGGTGTCTCTCTCAGCCCTCTGCATGGGGCTCGGCAGCAGCCAGTGCTGTGGTCTGGCCTTAGGCGGCTGGCCCTGCTGGCTCTTCAGGGTCAAGTATCCCTCCCCTCACACACACCCTGTACAGCTTACAGGGTCCTTTCACCTCCACAGTCTCCACGGAGCCTTGAAACACCCTTGTGAGACAAGGCAGGGGTCCCCAGTCTTCAGATGGGGAAACTGAGGCTTGGAGATGTATACACCCCCAAGGAATGCTGCAGGAATGTCACTGTTCTTTGGCTGTGGCTGTGGTTCTTTTGAATCATGAGAAGCTGACAAAAACGAGGACCTCTCCACCTCCCAGCAAAAAGAGACACAGGCACACGTGCTTTTGTATATAATTTCAGGGGACTCACCAATTAAACGCTTGTGTTCTCTTGCTCTGTGGGCTGATGAGAACGATGACAGCATTGTTTTATTGAGCACCTACTTTGTGGCAGGCAGGGCGTTTGTGGCTTTACATACGTTATTTCATTGAATCCTCATAGCAGTGCTGCAAGGTGGAGAAACCGAGGCTCTGAGAGGCGGACACTGGCCGGGCTTGCACAGCAGGGACTTGAACCAACTCTGCCCCACTCCGAAGCTTGTGCTCCTTGGCCCCTGTCCTGGGGAGGAGGCACAGTGTCGCAGCATCCTCCCAAGGCTGTCCTGAAGAACCAGGGTCTGAGGAAGTGCAAAGTGCGTTGTTGGTTTCTGCCTTGGGAAGAGGAGAACTGTGCTGACCACCCCCCCGCCCCCGGGCCCTAGCAGGGAGAGCAACCAGAACAGGCTCGTCTAGCTCCCGGGAACCCCCAGCGCGGTGGCTCTTCCACTGCCGAGGAGTCTGATTTCCTAGGAATTTGCCTAGAAAGTTCTGTGTGACTGGAAAATCTGCAATTTAAGCTGGACCGTTTGGCTTAAATTATGGGAGTTTACCTTCCCTGAAAGTGCCTCCCACCCCAGGACAGCCTCATAATTTTTGTTGGACACACAGAGCTCTTCGGAAATGAGTCTGTCCCTAGGGCTGAGGGGTTGAAAGACCCAGAGCTGGGCTTTGGTCTGGGAGCATCAGTGGGGCTGCAGGCCGGAGTCTGATTCCCACAGACCCCAGGAGGAGGCCCTTCACAGCTTCAGCACAAGGCCCAGAGCTGGCCTCTGCCTGTCCGTCCCTCATTAGCAGCCTCAGGAGTTGTGTGGTGGTCAAGAGTGTGGGCTCTGAAGTCCGATAGACCTAAGTCGATAGACCTAAGTTCAAATCCTACCTCTGCCACTTATGTGCTCTGTGGCCTTAGATAGGCTGCTTTCCCTCTCTGAGCCTCAGTTCTCCATCAGTAAAATGACAATGGTCAAATAATAGAAAGAGGCACATAGTACCATGCCTGGCACAGAGGAAGTACACAATAAAGATAGTAATAGTTGGTCGTCATCATTGTCGCCGTAAGTGGGGGATGGAAGAATGGAAGGGACTACATCGCCTGGTCTCCAGAAGCGTGTGCAGATGGGTGTCTGCAGAAGGCTGGTCAGGGCTAGGCCTCCCTTTCCTCTTTGGCAAGACTGAACCTGGAGGGGGATTGGATGGGGAGTGAGCAGGCAGGTCTGGGGAAAGTTGGGGACAAGGAGGCCCCTCTTGCTTGGTTGGAATGAGGCCTGGGGGCTGGGCCCAGAGGCACAAAAGCCTCTCCCCTTCAACTTTTCCTCCCAAATAATTCTAGAGGCTGGACAAAGAATTCCGTGGGCCCCCTTCCCAGTGCATGAGCAGGGGCTTCATTTAGCTGCCCCCCACCCCCACCCTACAAACCCTCCTTGGTCACCACGCTGGCCAGAGCGTGATTCCTCAGGGGGTGGGAAGGGGTCTGGGAGCATCAATGGGGCCTGCAGGCCGCAGTCTGGTTCCCAGCGGCCCAGGAGGAGGCCCCTTCACAGCTTCAGCACCAGGCCCTTTGAGGGTGGGGGCAGCCGCTGCAGCCCGACCGTTTGTGCCGCTGACACTGTGGCAGGGTCACTGTGGATAAAGGCGCTGCCCAGACCCCGGGCCCAGCCTGGAATGGGGCTTTCTTGTCAGAGAGGAGCTTTTCTTCCCAGTGCACTGTGGGGCGGCAGCAGGGGGTCACCCGGCCTTGGAGGATAATGGAACTCTGCTGATGGAGACACAGGAACGAGCCTGCCCCCCCCACCCCCCATCAGAGCTGGGGGAAGGGGGAGGCTGAGGGCTGCTGATTGGCTCAGAAATGTCTGCTGCCACCTTGGCAATGGCTGTCTGAGTGGATTCTGAAGGGGAAGCACAACCGAGAACTTGGGACTCCCCCCACCCAAGGCCTCTGGGAATCTGTGAGCCCAGCCCCTGGCCTGACTAGGAATCTTGGGCAGTCATCCAGTGCCTCAGTTTCCTAATCTGGCTGCTGTCTGGATCTCGGGAGAGCATACCCGGGCCAGAGTCAGCATGATCCTTTTCATCTGTGCCTCCCTTTCTCCCTGGCTGTTCCAGCTACTCCTGACTCTCCATCCTGCCAGTCACCACCTGACCTCAAGGCCTCACTTTTCCTCTTCTGGACCATCTCAGCTCCTCTGGACCCCCCAGAGCATCACCACTGAGTCCTCAAAACTGCAGCTCAGACCATATTACTCCCCTGCACAGACCTTGGACTCCTTGTCTAAAAAGTCAAAGTCAGACCCCTTCCCCTAGTTTATTAACCCAGCTTTCTAGTGACCTGGCCCCTGCTGACCTCCCTGCCTGTTCTTGTCATTCTCATCCATAAGTTCTAGGTTTCATACATATATGTCATAAACTGCTATTCCCCTAGACCTTTTTCAGGCCCTAGCTGCTGCCTAGAATGATTCCCCTTCTCTCACTTCTCTGTCTAGAGAACTCCTGGTCATCCTTCAAGGCCCAATTCAGATGTTCCCTCTGTACCCATCCTCAGCCCTATATCCACAACCATTTTGTAGATCATCTTATAACACTAAGGAATGGCTTATTTTGTCCACATTGGCCTCCCCCACTGTACTGGAATGTAGAGATTTTATCTTAGTCATCATTGGGCCTAGCACAGGGTCTGCTGCTAGCGTGCTCTCAAACCAATCTTCTATGAATGAAGGAATGAATGAATACATTGTCTGCCCATAAAAATAACTTCCTCTTCAATCCTAGAAGCTTTTACAACTCAGCGTGACGCCCCCACAAGACCTTGGAAGTAGGAGGAAGTGATGATAATGCGCAGGCTTTCCGAAGCATCTAAAACTAGGTAGACCCTGGAATGAGTTTGGACCAGAAAAAGGTGGCTCTTTCATGAGCTGGCCTTGAAGGGGTCTTTGAGGTCATGCCTTCCTTGAGGCAGGACCTAAGGAAACCATTTAAAGTGAAAAAAAACACCAACTCATCTCAGAGATGAGAAATCCCCACTTTGGGGCCGGAAGGATTCTTGGGGGCTCAGCCTGGCCCCGCCCCCACTTTGGGAACACTTTCCGGAGAAGCACAGATGGCTTTATTCACTTGGGAGTCTGGTCTTAGCTTCCTTTCCTCTCTTTCTTTTATCATTTTCTTGTTCCTAAATATGCCTGCTCTGTCCATGTCTGTGTTGACCTTTTCAAAGCCAGGAACCCTCAAAGTTTCTTGTCCCAAGCCCTCAAGCATCGGTTGTAAATAATAATGATGGTTGTAAGAGTAACAGTTTCCATCTCTGAGCATGCCCGGGTGCCAGGTGCTGTGCCAAGCTCTGCTGGTCCCTTATCCCACTGCATAACAACTCCTGTGGTAGGTGCTACCATGATCCCCATATGGCAGATGAGAGAACCAAGGCTCACAGAAGCAAAGTAATTTCCCCAAAGTCACCCAGCTAGTCAGTGACAGAGCCAAGATTCAAATCTGCCTATGAGTTCCTTGCACTTTCCTGTTTTAGGACTACACCACACCCATCGATCAGTTCATTTATACATTCCGTAGCCATTTACGAAGCACATATGGCATTATTAGTCATTGTGATCATTTATTCATTCCTTGCATTCAATAAGTGTCTACTGAGGACCTACTGTGTGCCAGGACTCTGCTTATAGAGGTTTCCAGGGGAGATGAGATGGTAGCAGGGCCTGGAGGTTGGCAAAGAGGAAGAGGTGTTCTCAAACACTGATGGAGGTTCTCAACCACATTCCTCAAAAGGTCAGACTTTGGGGTCCTGCAGCCTGGCGGGTTGGCGATGGCACGACTGCGCCATCAACAGTGAGGCGTGCTCAGGGTGTAGGAGTCAACCCCCTGTAGCCTCTCTCAGTCCTTTCACTTTTTCCTTTTCACCATATCACCTCCTGCCTGAGCCTCATTTCTGAAATGGGCTCACAGGGCTATTCCAAGGCCTCCAGGAGCTCATCTGTGTTGAGGGCCTGGCATAGTAGATCTGACCTAATGCAATCCGGGCATTTCTGGCATCACATGGAGATGACCCTTGGGGCATCTGAGTTAGGAGAAACTGGCCCAAGCCTGAGCCCACCCGGCCCAGCAGCCCCGAGCTGGGAGAGGAAGGCAGGCTCCCCTCCCCCACGCACCCAGCCTGGCCTGGAATCAGACTCGGATTTGATGAGTGATTCATAACCTGACGCTGCAGAAAGTTGTGCCGGGCCGCAGAAGGGCTGCCCAGGGTTTGTGGTTTTGAATGCAGGGAAGAATTCCCTCATCGGCTCAGGGTAGGATAACTTACTTGTTGAGAGAGACATTTTCACAAAATAAATCCTTAGAGAAACCAGGCGCTGAGGCAGGGAGGCCTGGGGAGGGATTATCTAAATAAACCCCGTTTTTGAAGCTTCGGGCCCAAACGATTTGCCTGAGCCTTTTGTTGCTTCCTTGTACTCAGCTTGAGGTCCCCAGTGGCCCTGTGATCTTTTTTAGTGGTACCGGTGCAGCCAGGCCCTTTCCATCTAGATGATGTCCCATCATTTGGCCTCACCAGAATTCTCTTCAACAACGGTCATTGGAGTGGTTTTCTTTTGGGGCGTAGGTGTCATGATTAGTCTAATCTACTTTTTTTGAAATAAGGTTGATATTCACATTTCGGTCAGAACGATTCTTCCTTTCGCGGGATTGCAGGATGTTTAGCACGCCATGCTCGAGCTCGTAGCACCTGCCATGGTCACGATGCCCTGGCGGTCCTCCAGAGGCCAGACCCATGCCTTGGGGTCCTGCCGTCTAGCAGGTTGCAGATGGCACTGCTTTGGCATTAGTATCGAGCAAGCATGGTCACGAGTCTAGGTTGTCATTAAAGTGACCAAAAGTGCCTCCATGCTTTTCTAAATGCCAGTGGTGGGGCGGGGGGCACTGTGCCTAGTTGAGACCAACTGATCTCACCACAGCCTTGTGTCCTGCCACCCTCAACATCTTGCTATTCCTTGCATTCACCCTCCCTTTTCATACCACCCTGCCTTTGCTCCTGCTGTTCCCTTGGCCTAGAATGCCCTTCCCCATACCCCATTTTCCTCCAGAGCCCCGCCCTTTTTAGCCCAAGGAGCCCTCCATATGGGGCCCAGCCAGCATGATGCTGGCCCCTCCACTGATCCTCCAGCTCTCAGCCTCGTTTTCCTCATCAGTCAGACAGGGAGCAGGACAGAAACGTCCTCCCCGGTTGTAGGCCATGAGGGTAAAGCTCTTCACTTGCTGCCAGTGCAGTAAACACCCTGTGAGTATGAGCTGCCCCTTGCCTGGCCAAGCCTTCTCTTGTCGAAGGTGGGGATTGGCACCATGGCTGGTCCATGCTGCTCCGTCCCGCCCACACCTGCTCCCCATGCCCGAGGCCTCCTCTGCCGGTGGAAGAAGCAGTCCCACCTTCAATGGGCTCCTCCTACCCAGCAACAACGGCCTGGCTGTGTTGGCCAGGAGGGTGCCGTGTGGATCAGTGGGCGCGAGCTAAAGGTGGGCAGTGGGGATGGCTCTGGCTTTGGAGACCTGCCCCTCCCCCCGTCCTGTTACTCCATCTGCTTGCCTCTGGAGGCTCTCCTTCCAGCAGCAGCCTTGGGAGACATCTCCTTTCTCACCCTGGGGCTGCTGGGACTTGTCTCCCTAAACTGACACCTCGAGAGTCCCGTCCCCTCCACTTTATCCTCCTTCTAAGTAAAACTTCTTAAAACCGCGTTCCTGGAGCGGTCTGTTTTCCCTCCCCTCCTGACACCTGGCTGCTCTCCCCCCAGCCCACCGCCCCCCAGTCTCCCTCTTATCTAAATCCCAAGGCGTCTAGTCTCTCCTCGGAGATAAGGGGATTCCCTGTCCTCCACCCGAGGCCAGCCAGGCAGATACCATAGTTACACATTAGGCGCCCATTGCCTGACACTCAGGATAACTCCTTGCACATAGTAGGCACTTAAATACTTGTTGAGTGAGTGAGTGAATGGACTGTGGCCCCTCTGTTCCTCCCGTTTGGAGATTTGGAGTGAAAAGCTTGAGGGAAGGCAGAATACCTTCGCTCTGACAGCCGGGTTTCTTCCCAGCAAGAAAACCCCATCCGTTTCTCACGTTGGCTCTGGCTCAGTGCAATAATAGTCACAACAAGAACAAGAATAGTTAATCTGCATGAGAGTGTGAAATGTGCCAAGCCTTTGCGCCCGTCTCTGCAGTGGGCTCTGTGTTTCTACTGGTTTCGAGATGAGAAAGCTGAAACTCTGTGAGGGTTAAGGCACCTGCCCCCAGCACAGAGGTGGTGGAACTGGGATTTGAACCTGGTCTGGGCCTCGAGGGCCATGCACCTCATCACCACCCCACACCTCTGCACCATTTTATTTTCCCTGCAAACTTGTCCTATTACAGATGGAAAGCTGGGGCTCAGAGAGAAAGGCTCACCCAAAGCCCCTGGGTGAGTGGGTGGGAGGATGGGGGGCCACATGAGGGCCAGCCCCAGCCCCTGCTCGTGGGATTCATGTCCATCACTCTCCTGGTCCATATGAGCTGTAATGCCCTTGAAAGTTTGGCTCATGGTGTGGTCAGTCACAGAGTCGCTAACATCAAGACTGCCTGGCTAATCTAGGAGGATGCCCAGGACTAGACAGGCTGGAGACAGACAGCACTTTCTGCGTGTGCGGTAGGCGTAGGACTAGCCAGGAGAATGAAGGGAATGTCAGTGGACAGGGTTGGGGGTGAAGCTGGGAGCTGAAGCTCCATACGATGCCCCCAGCTCCTCAGCCTCACCCAGAGCAGAAGAATGGGGTTTATCAACTCTCTGTTCCATGTGCTTTGATGTTGCCTTTCTGGGCAGAAAAGTTCAACTTCCAGATTTCCCTAGGGGTCCTGTTCCATTCACACTTTGACATTAGCTACACTCATTTGGTCATTCAGTTCCCAACAGTCTTTATTGAGCAGGCTCTATGCTGGGCATCGGACCCTTGGGGATGCAGTGGCCACTAATCGTCACATCAACTCAGGGCTCAGCAATGCTCAGGCCATCCCCAATGTCCTGCTAGGCTCCTGAATTCCAAGGGAGGCACCCTTTCCATGCACTTGCTTCCTGTGAGACCCAGACCATGGCACTTCTCTCTGAGCCTTCTCTCCTCCTCTGTATAGTGGGATAGTCATTACAGCTTCATAATTCATTTGGGAGGATTAAAGGAGATGAAGAAAAACTCTGAGTACAGTGCCTGGCATGTAGTCGGCCTCTTCCTACCGTACACAAATGGCAGTTCCATCTGCTTCTGGACTGGAATCCCCATGCTCTGAGTCAGGAAGCCTGACCTGATGTCCAGGTCAGCCATTAATGGAGCCACTTTTATCTGAACATTTATCTGGCACATAGGAGGTCTGACAAAGAGTTTATCATTGATTTGTGAATTTGTTCCTAATGGAAATCACCCAATAGTATTAAAAAGAATCAAATCACATTTTATTACTAACACAATAAATCACTTGGATCCAAAATAATACAATCACTCCACATCGTAATTTTCCCAAGAAACAGATTGGGGCGATGATGTGAATAAAATCAGTCATATAAGCCCTTTGGAAAACAGTTTTGCAGTTTCTAATAAAGCTAAAAGTATACCTACCGCCTGGCCCAACAATTCCACTCTCTGCTTAGTATACACTTAAATGCAGCGAGTGCACGCGCTCACCAGGGCAGGTACTAGACTAGAATAGAATGTTCATAGAAGCTTTGCTCATAATAGCCCCACACTGGAAAAGGCCCGTCGATAAAGTAAATAAACTGTGGTGGATTCACACAGTGGAATACCATGCAGCATTAAAAAAGAACAAACTGCCCAGCTGATGTGGCTCAGTGGTTGAGCATCGACCCATGCACCAAGAGATCGGCGGTTCGATTCCCGGTCAGGGCACATGCCCGGGTTGTGGGCCCGATCCCCAGTGGGGGACATGCAGGAGGCAGCCAGTCAATGTTCTCTCTCATTGATGTTTCCATCTCTTTTTCTCTCCCTTCCTCTCTCTCTAAAATCAATAAAGAAAAAAAAAAAAAATATATATATATATATATATATATATAAAAGATAAAAAAGAACAAACTGCTGATAACACAAAGCATCATGGATAAATCTCACAATCATTATGGTGAGCGCTGGAGGCCAGGCACCAAAGATCACTGAATGATTCCACTTCTAGGAACTTCAAAAGCAAGTGAAACTAATCCGTGGTGATGGGAGTCAGGATGGTGAGGGCATGTGAAGGAAGGGTGTTGATAAGGCAAGACACAGGGAAGTTTCTGGGTGGTAGTTACATGGGGATATACGTTTGGGAAATTCGTCGAGCTGAACACTGAAGATCTGGGCCCTTTACTGTGTATACGTTATACATGTATACATTATGTATACATTATGTATACGTTATACATAAATTAAAAAAGAAAGAATTCAAGCCACGCCCCTGTCTGCTTTCTAATAGTGTGACGTTGGGCCAGTGACTCTACCTCTCTGAGTCTCCGTTTCCTTCATGTGTAAAAGAGGGTGGCAAACCCTGCATCATGGGGTTGTGAGAATTTAATGAGATAATTGCAGCTGGTGCAGGAGCCTGGCACTCTGGGTGCTCTGCAGTGGGGGCCTACGTTGATGTTGTCCGGTGGGGCCCAGGCTGGGCCTCAGACAGATCGGCAGCCCAGGAGGGGCCTGGCATCTGCCCTTGGATGTGACTCGTGTGTCTAGCTGGTGATCATCTGGTTTCTGTGACAATCTCCGGCTTATTTTTCAAAGCATGTCCCCATGCCCTTCCACATCCTGCAATCAGCCAGCAAAGTGGGGAAACAGCCGGATCAGTTTAACTTCTCTATATGCCACCGAGGCCTGGTGAGAAAGACCTCCAACCACAGTGATCGCCTCTGCTCTGATCAAAATCCAGCAGTGACCGAGTGCCTGCTGTGGACCAGGCCCTCGGCCAGGGCACGGCAATGAGAAGGCCACGCTAGATGCCTGCCCTCAAGGAACTTAGAGCCTGGTGGCAGGACAGACAGTCATCAAAGACCCTCACAGACATGGGACAACAGCATCTTAGACAACTACTTCAGAAGTTGTAAGGGAGAATTAGATCTGGTAGGGAGGCCAGGGAAGGCTTCCTGGAGGAAGTGACACTCATGTGCAGCCTGAAAGATGAATTAACCTGGCTCAAAGGGAAGGGAGGGTGCACCAATGAGGGGGGACAGCTTGGGAAAAGACCCAACAAGAGTATGGATTCTGCCCTGGCCCGTTTGGCTCAGCGGTTAGAGGTCCACCCGCGGACCAGAGAGTTCCAGGTTCGGTTCCCGATAAGGGCACGTACCTCGGTTGCAGTTTGTCCCCAGCCCCGGTTGGGGTCCTGTCGGTGGCAACCACTCGATGTGCCTCTCTCACATCAATGTTTCTCTTTCTCTCTTTCTCCCTGCCTCCCTCCCGCTCTATCTGAAGATAAATGCAAAAGTGTCCTCGGGTGAGGATAAAAAAAAGAAAAGAAAAAAGAGTGTGGATTCCTGGTGGCTGAAAGAACCTAGAGTGGCTGGAACTGAGAGGTTGGGAGAGAGAGGGGTGGGAAGAGGCTGAGAGGCCTGTGGGCTTCTGGTCAAGCCCTACCCTGCATGTTCTCATACTCAGAGCAACAGGAAGCCAGTCATTCCAGGAGAGAGATGAGATGGTGAAATTGGCCTTTTGTGAAGAATAGCAAAGCCTCCTGATTGACCGCGTGGGCCAGCGAGGCCCTCTGGTCATCTCTTCCTGACTGCCTCCTGTGAGGGGCTCTCCCACTCTCCAAGCTGGAGAAGTCAGGTCAGGAAGGTGTTAAGTGTTTTCTTCACCAGCTTCCAGTGAGGGAGTGGATCCAAACCCAGCGCTGTCTGAGGCCACGTCCACACACGTCCCACAGCGCCCTTCTGATCTACAACAGCTTCGGGGTGTCCATCCCTTTCCTTCTCAGCATTGCTTTCCTCATTTCTGGAAGTGGGTCAAGACCAACCGGCCCCGCCTCCCTCCCAGGGGGTGTTGCCAAGTCAGATGAAAGAAAGGATGAAGTGTGTAAAGCCCTCAGTTCGAGCCTCTTAGTTTACAGAAGGGGAAACTGAGGCCCAGGGAAGAGGATCGGCTGGCCCCAGCTCACACAGCCAGTTAGAGGCAGGGCTTGGATTGAAACTCTGGCTTCTGCACCAGCCGCTTCATACTAGAACCAGGCAGAGCAGTTGACGGGGCAGAACTAACTGCCTTTTGCTCCGACCTTGGTCACTGGGCTGCTGCCCCAGCAAGGCAGGCGTGTGTCTGTCCATCCTGGGTAGAGTGGCTGTGGACCACAGATAGGCCCAGGCCAGGTTAACTATTAATAATAGCTAAAATTCATTAAGTACTTTCTATGTGCCAGACTCTGAATTATATTATTTAATCCTTGACATTGTATGCCTGGCAATGAAGTGACTTGCCTGAGGTCAGACTCCAACAAGGTTTGTGAGCTCTGGACCAACCAGGCTGCTCCAGGGCTCTTTGTCGTGCTGGTAGAGCAACTCAGGCTCCCCCAAACCCCACCTGCCAGGGCAGGGCTGAAGTGACTCACCCACCCAGAGGAGCAAAGCAAACACCTTGACATTGCCAGACCCCCAGTCATCGGGGACCTTTGTCAGCATGGGCAGCCTGTGGGAGAGCTGTCCGGATTCCGCTGCCATTCAGGTGTGACCTGTCTCGTCACGTGGAATGAACTTTGCATCCTTTCGTTGGGGCCGTGGGCTCTAGAATCCATCGTGCTGTGGAGCTGAACTAGTCTGCTAGAGGGGAAGGACACTGATGTTGGCAGGTAGCGCTCTGCCACAGATGTGCTGTGTACCTGCGGGCAAGTCACTTAACCTCTCTGTGCCCCTGTTACATCATTCCACAAATGAAGATAATAACGCCCACCTGATAGAGTTGTGCAAATCCAATGACAAAGCACAGGTAAAGGGGCTGGCAGAATAACAATTGCAAAGTGTTAGTGTGGCTCTAGAGCCAAATTTCCCAGTTAAGTTCCTGCTAGCCACTTGATCAGTTTCACCATCTGTAAAATGGGAAAAATAAATCTTTTCTATTTCACTGGGTTCCTGTGAACATTCAACATGTTTTTACATATAAAGCTCTTAATGCCTGGCATAGAGTAAGCGCTCAGTAAGTTTTAACTGTTGTTCTTGTTTCCATTTATCTTCCCCTCTCAACCTGCTTCCATTCTCACTGTGGCTAGTGGGAAGCTCAGAGCAAACATTGTTTCCTGATTACAGTCATTATCTCATCTCAGATTCATAGAACAATTCTCTTTCCCTTACCTCATTCTCACTGTGGCTAGTGGGAAGCTCAGAGCAAACATTGTTTCCTGATTACAGTCATTATCTCATCTCAGATTCATAGAACAATTCTCTTTCCCTTACCTCTAAGGGCTTTCTGGATGCTTTTTAAATGTAAATGTAGTTTAAATATCATATATAAACTTCTCTCCAATTCTTTCTACAAATAGCAAATAGCAGAGTATATAGTATTTTTGAAAACCAACAGGGTAGGCTACACATGTCATGGATCTTTTTGTAGAAGAGCTCCTTGCCGTCAGGGGCTGTGCTATTTCTTTGTACGTGTGACCATGGTGGATCCCAGCACATATTGGTGCCCTAGAGGAAGGACTGGAGGGCAGGGACTGGGACACGCAGGTGGTGTGGTGTCCTCTCCTCTCACACTCCTAGCACAGGGCTGGGCACATCATCAACATCCAGCAGAGACCTGGGAGTGAACCGAGCAGTTCAGACAAAGGTGTTCAATTCCATGGTGATGACAAAAACTATTTGTGGTTGTCTGACATCACAGATCTCAGCATGACATCAGCTCCCACCAAGGAAAGTTGCCCCTCCCCGTTCCTCTTGGAGGGAAGAGAAATAGAAGTTGAGGGTATGGGGCCCAGGATGGAGAGGGGAAGGGCATTGCTCCCCCTCACACCTCCCTCCCCCACTCCACACCTGGTAGCTCAGGTCCACCTGAGCCATTACTTCATTCATCCAACAAACTCAGCTGGGCCTCCAATGGGTTCTATCCCTAAAATCAGAAGCTGAGGATGCTGAGATGAGTGGGACACTCAGAAAGACAGACGGACAGAAGGATGGGTCTGAGGAGAGAATGCAAGAGGTGCCACAATTACTGTCAACAAGACATATGGTTTGCCCTGGCCGGTTTGGCTCAGCGATTAGAGCGTTGCCCTCAGACTAGAGGGTTGAGGGTTCGATTCCCATCAAGGGCATGTACCTGGGTTGCAAGTTCGATCCCTGACCCCGGTTGGGGTCATGCAGGAGGCAATCAATTGATATGTCTTTCTCACACTGATGTTTCTCTCTCTTCCTCCTTCCCTTCCACTCTCTCTAAAAATCAATGGAAAAATATCCTCGGGTGAGGATTAAAAAAAAAAAAAAGACATATGGGCCCAGCCGGTGTGGCTCAGTGGTTGAGCATCGACCCATGCACCAAGAGGTTGCCAGTTCGATTCCTGGTCAGGGCACATGCCCAGGTTGTGGGCCAAATCCCCAGTGGAGGGCATGCAGGAGGCAGCCAGTCGATGTTCTTTCTCATCAATGTTTCTCTTTCTCTCCCTCCCCATCTCTCTCTAAAATCAATAAAGAAAAAAAAATAATGAAATAAAAATAAGACATGTGGTTTGACAAAGGAGTTTATTCTCAAATTGAATTTATTTCTAACAACTGTTGTGTATTGAGTGCTAGCTAAGTGCCCAGAGCTGTGCTAAGCCCTTAACCTGCATTACTGTGTTGACACCCCTGCTACCCAGCCACCCTCCGAGGTGGGTAGTTTTATCCCTCATTGGCAGACGAGGAAATGGAACAGAACAAGGATGTGACTTGCCCAAAACAGGTCAGAAATGGGATTTGAAGTCCACCTCCCTATGAGAAGAAATGGTATGAGATAGTTTAAATCAGGGCTGACCAAGAAAATCCAGGGTGGGGTGGCTGCCGCAGTACAGGGTTTTCAGCAGGCAAGGGGCCGGCGAAGGAAGGGACGTGGGGTGGAGTGGGTGCCATGGCCCAGATCCTTCTGTGGCATCAGAGGTTTGCTCTCTTCTCTCCCTGGAGTCCCAGGTCATAAGAGCTAGACTTTAGATGTGTGTTAGTCCCATGTTTACCAGGGCATCCTACAGAACAGACTCTGGGAGGAACACGGAAATGGCATAAATGACACTGAGTCACATGGTAAGAAAGTTCCCCTTGCCTTCTCCTCCACCCCCGCTGATTACTCACGGAGAAAGTCTGTTTCCTGCCAACATGTCTCTAACACCTCGCTGACAGCCCCTAATCTCCCTTTTCAATAAGGAAAAGCAGGCCTCAGCTCAGACCCTACTAGGGAGCTGGAATGTCAGGGTACCATCTTGCTTTTGCTTTCGTTGTACATAATTTATATATTCTTATTTTTATTTAACAAACACATATACAGCACTTACTAAGTGCCGTATTTGCAAATATTAACTCCTTTTATCCTCATCACAACTTTATGATATAGGCACTAATATTGTTTTCATTTTACAGATGAGTAAGCTGAGGCACAGAGAGGTTAAGTAACTTGCCTAAGGTCACACAGTGAATGTCAGAGCAAGGATTATGAACCCAGGCAGCTGGTTCCACAGGCCATGTTCTTAACCACCTCACCAAACTACTTCTGGCTATAGGATTCAGTGCTGGCTTTCTTCTAGTTATAGTAATAACCGGATTTTTCCTTTACTAATGTATTTATTTCAGAAAAAAATAGGTGAGTCAATTTAAACATGCAGTTCAAGTGGTTACGTGGTTTAAGTCCTAAAAATAGTTCAGGAATGACTGAAGTTTTAGGAACTCTGGTCTAGTCCAAGCCCTTTATTTGCCAGTGGAGAAGCTGAAGCTCAGAGAGGGGATGGGACCTACCTACGGTCACACAGCAAGTGAGCCTCTAATCCCCCAGGGTAGGGGGCTGAGATCTCACCTGCAGTCCACACCCTGTCTGCTTCCTGCACTCAGGGCTGTTGGGGCACCTGGAAGGAGAAGTGCTGAGGTGTGCTCACCTGCCTGGAAGTGTCCCTGTGCTGTAACATGATCCCGTTATCTCTGCTGTTCCCTGCACAGGCAGGCCCTCACCCCAGGCCAAGCCCACATCAGCCTTTTGCCCACCAACTGAGCTGACATTCTCCACATTCTCTGCCAGGTCTCGGTACAGCCTGAGCAGGGAGTTGTCCTCAGCCTGCCCGTCAGTGCCTACCTTCCTCATCTTCATACCTTACTAGAGGGTTCCACGCCTCAGCCTTGCAGAGAGACACGAGCTGGGTTTAAATCCTCGTTCCGCCACGTCCCCATCTTCGGCAGGATGCTTAGCTCCACTGAGCCTTGCTGTCCCCATGTGTAAAGTGAGGAGGAATGGGGTCGAGGACAGTTGGCTGGAGGGATGCATGAAGTGTGCCTGCTGCACAGAAAGGAAGGAGCAGATGTCGCTGCTCAGCCCCTGTCTGAGTCCCTCATCTTCACGGGCCACCTCTTTGCCCTATATAAGGCTCTAGTGAAGAGGGGGATACACTGGGGTCCTTGTCCCCATCACAGAGATGAGAAAAGCAAGGCCAGCTTCTCCCCAAATCAGGCACTGGTCTGGAATTCCACTCACAGGCTTTGGATCCTGGCTGATCACTAGCTCCATGGCCATGGGTGGGTCGTTTCTCCTGTCTTGGCCTCAGTTTCCTCCTCTGTCAAGTGAAACCTAGCATGCAGGATTACCTCGAGGCTTAAACTTGATGAATGTTCTTTGTCATGTCTGAGGCACTCCTGCAGATGTTATTTATGACTGTCTGTATGTCTTGCGTAGACAGAAAAATCACTGTGCAACACTCCTACCGTGTAGATGGGACATACAAGGGCAATAAAACTCCCTTTCCCGTCAGAGCCTCCGAAAAGGGCCGGAAGGAGTTGGATCGAGGCTGATCTTTCGTTTCTCATTCATTCTTCCAGTCGCCAGTCTTTTTTCACCCACTGTTGGGTGAGACATCGTGGTGTGGAAGAGAGAGCCTTAGCTCCCAAGCCGGGCAGCCCTGGGTTTGCGTCCCGGCTTCCCCACTTCCTGACTGTGTGATTTTGGGCATGCCGCTCCACCTCTCTGAGCTCCAGTTTCCTGTCTCTAAAATGGGGGTGATCGGGGTGTTACGGGAATTAAATGAGTCGGTACATGTGAAATGCTTGGCGCACATCCTGGTCGCTACCTTTTTTGTCTGATTACTACACCCTGGGCCCTCCGCTAGGCTCCTGTGGCCCATTCAGGTAGGTTCGGCAGATGTATGAATCCTGGTGAAGCCACACCCAGGTGGGGCAGTCAGAGAAGGCTTCCCTGGGCCGAGTGACAGGGGAAGGAAAGGGCACACCAGGCAGAGGAATCAACCCAGGCAAAAGCCTGGCGTCCTGAGAGGGAGCCGGTTCTGCCTTCGGCTTCGCTTGGGCTGTGTGTGGGGGAGAGGCAGGAGATGAGGCTGCTGAGTAGACGGGCCCCCCGGGGACAGTTTGTCGGAGGAGCTTGACAAGGTTAAGGATCTTCCCCGAACATCCTTTCACTTCCCCTCAATAACCTGGTGCGGATCTATCATCCCTGTATTTATCTAAACCCTTGCTGGACCCATTTATATCCTCAGCCTCTCCAGCTTCTCGGCGTAATGAGCTCCAGATGTGGTGAGGGGGCCTTCCTGAAGCCTCCACCTCCAGCCCGGAGGGTGCTGGGGTTGGGGGGATGGGGAAAGATTTAGAGCCTGCTCCCCAACCTGGCTTCACCCTTATACAGGCCTAAGACATAGATTAGGCTGGGCATTGAGTCCCTGGGGGTGCCAGGACCCTGTAGGACCCTAATCCTGGGCCTGAGCACTCTGCGTGCCAGGACATCTGTGGGCTCCTCAAGGGGTACCCCACAAATATTGAACCCACTGTGGCCACTCCAGGAAAGAGATGAGCCATTCAGGAAACTCTTTCAACCCACAAAGATAGCAGGAACATCCCCAAACCGAACCAGAATGGTAGGGCTTGAAGGGGCTCAGCAACCTTTTGTCCTGTGGTTTCGTTGTCAGTTTCAATTTCTATTGTCTCCAGCCGTGTTCTCACTATTGTTCTTGAAGTGACTCACTTTTCTATTTACTAGAGTACAGTAGTTCCCCCTTATCTGCGGGGGGCATGTTGCAAGACCAGCAGTGGATGTCTGAAACTGCAGATAGCAGCAAATCGTACCTATACCATGCTTTTTCCTATACCACACATATCTATGATGAAATTTAATTTATAAATTAGAGACAGTAAGAGATTAACAACAACTAATAATAAAATAGAACAATTATAACAATATGCTACAATAAAAGTTATATGAATGGCTTTGGGGCCATTACTAAGTAAAATAGGGGTGACTTGAACACAAGCGCTGTGGCACCTCAACAGTCAAGGTGGCTGTAAGTGGCTGACAGGCAGGTAGCGTCCACAGCACGGATACGCTGGACAAAGGGATGACTCACGTCCTGGATGGGATGGAGCTGAGATTTCATCGCACTACTCAGAATGGGGTGCAATTTAAAACGTATTTAGTGTTTATTTTTTAAAATAGGTTTTTATTGATTTTTTAGAGAGAGAGGAAGGGAGAGAAAGATAGAAACATCGATGTGAGGGAGAAACATCAGTTGACTGCTTTCTGCATGCCCCCCCCCCACTGGGGATCGAGCCCACAACCCAGGCATGTGTCCTGACCAGGAACTGAACCGGGACCTCTCAGTCCATGGGCCAGATGCTCAATCCACTGAGCCACATCGGCCGGGCTAGTGTTTATTTCTGGAATTTTCCATTTAATATTTTCGAACCGTGGTTGACCGCAGGTAACTGAAACTGCGGAAAATGAAACTGTGGATATAGGAGGACTACTGCAAATGTATTAGAGGAAATCCATATCCCTGCCATAAATAAAACACTGGTATCTCTGGACACAAACAGAAGGTACCTGTAACTATAAATACAGCAGAAACAGGACAGGGTGATGACAGGGTATGGGGGACCAGAGGGGCATGGGGAAGCAGGCACAGGTGGTGCAAGGACAGGTTACGGAGCTGGTCCCTGCCGTGGGCAACTGGGCTCCATCTCACCGGGACCTCGGGTGGGACTGTGGAGAGTGAGTGACCTCAGAATCGCCACTGTCCTCACTAGCCAAGGTTGCTCATGGGAGTTATTTCCCTTGCACTTTCTGGTGTGCATATGTGACAGGGTAGAGGCCCTTGAGGCACTGAGATGGAAGTGAGAGGCAGGTAAAACGAGCAGCAGCTGGGGTGAGGAGCCAGCGCCCGAGACAGCTCCGTACAGGCCCTGAGCCTCAGCCTCGGATGCGGTGGCTGGCTGCGTGGTGTTTCAGAGAGGTGGTCAAATCTCAGCAGCTTCCAATGAAGAAACTCCAGGGATTGAAGAGAATTGAAGGGGGAAACATTCTCAGTGTATAATCTTCTAGAATACAATATTGGGTCCCACTAAATCCTCTCGCAATCCCCACGAGAAACAGGTCCAGTGAGGGACGGGACTTGTCCAAGGCACATGGAAGCTACAAAGCTCAGTTCTTCTACTGCACTGCCTGCCTTCCCCAAGTTCATTTTCACACACTTTTACAGTATTTTAATATTTTTAGGTGGGTACAGGAGTGGGGGTCCCCAAATTGAATGAGCAGGAGGCTACCTTCAGCCAAGCTATTGTCTGTGGGAGGAACCAGAACCTCAAAAAGGCCCACCTGTCCCAGTGATCTCCCATCCTCCCCCTACCCCCAGTCCAGTGCCCCCTGGATGAATCTCTGAGTCCTGTCATTAGAGGAAAAACACAGGACAGAGAGGAGAGCTGTCGCACTGGCTTTGAGAAGGCCTCCTGGGGAAGCTGGATGCTTTGAGTTCAAATCTTAGTTCTGTACCCGGCTAGTCACATGAACTTGGACAATTACTTCACTGCTCTGTGCCTCAGTTTCCTCATCTGTAAAATGGGGATAATACAGTGCCTATCTCATAGCAGTGTTCAGAAAATTAAATAAGGTAATACATGTATATGCTTCCAACTGAGCCCAGCACAGGCGCTCTGTGTGTTTGCAACTATTTAGCAGTAGTAGTAGGAGGAGTATTACTATGCCCAGGGAAGAAAGGAAGGAGACTCACATTTATTTAGTTCTTATGAAGGGCCAGGCACTGTCCCTGCATTTTGCAGAGCTCATCGTATGCAACCCTCGGGACAACTCTAGAAAGGCAGCTCTTTATCCAAGGAGAAGGTAGGCTTCCAGAGCATCAGTGATGTGCCCAGGGTCACACCGTTGTGGGGGTGCTGCCCACATTCTGGACATATGGATGCCCACTACATGGACTCAGGCAATGTTGGGGGGCATGCAGCTGAAGGAGCCGAACCAGCACAGCAGAGGGCTCTGGGCGGGGGTGGGGAGACAGGCTGGAAGGGGAGGCGGGGGCTGGCTCAGGAATTTGGGGGAAGAAGTTTGTACTTTCTCCCACAGGCACTGGGGAGCCACCAGCAGGCCACAGGCAGGGAGTGACATGATAAAAGGGGTGTTCGGGAAAGGTCTGTGTGGCTGCGGTTTCGGGATGGATGGGCAGCTGAGAGGTCCGCAGGGGAGGCAGGAAGCTCAGCTGGGCGGCAGGACGGGACAGGTCCCCGGGGACAGGCACGGGGAACCTTCGGTCAGACGGAGCCCCCAGGATCCCGGGGCAAGGCCTAGCCAGCTCAGGGCCCAGGGCCCGAGGTGCTGAATGGGCTCCAGAGACCCAAGCTCCTTCCCTTCGCCAGTTTTTGGCTTTATCTGGGAGTCTCCGGAGGGCGTCCGGCTGGCCGCCTGCAGATTTATGAGGTGTGGGGGAATCGGCCGCGCAGGCGGGGTGGCGCCCCGAGACGGCCCGTAGGAAGAGGGAGAGTGGGAGGAGGTTCCCCAGTTCTCCAGCCCACGGAGACGCTCTGACCCCACTTCCACCTTGGAACCCAGCTGGTAAACCCCCTGCCCCGCCACTCACCGTTTCTGAGAGCCTGCCCTGGGCCAGGCGTGGAACCCCCCCCCCCCGCACCTGTTGCCTCAGTTTCCCCTCACAGACACCCCGAGGGGTGAGAGGGGCCACATACAAGAATCTGAGACATGAGGCCGCCGCCAGTAGGGAGGATGCACTGGAACCTCTGTACCGGAGTCAGAGATGCCTGTGAGACGTCAGGAGCAGGTCCCGAGCAGTGCGTCGGTGTGACTCCTTGGTGACTTTCAGAGGGATAAACACGCACTTCTGCCTCCCGGTGCACATCTTCTGCACAGCGAAATGTCTAAATGATACCTCATTGTGCCTCCTTCGGCTTTTCGCTTTACACTCTTCCATAATGTCTTATAATAAGCATATATATATTTTTTTCACTTAAAACCTATGTTTTTGGAATTCAGAGTAATGGCAGAGGGTGATGTTGGAGAGAGAAGGGAGGGCCTTCTCCAGGCTAGTGGGTGATGGGTGGGCTGCTGTCGTGGGACCTGAGGATGCTCAGGGCTTGGGTCATTCTCTCCCCGCCGAGAGCCCTGTTCCCCTCCACCCTACCTGGGGACCTCAGCCTCACTGGGGAGACCCTGCTGACCCACGTGCAGACAGGCTCCAGGCACTGGGGTGCGTGGGGCCAGGCGAGGAGGGTTTTCCAAAGGCAGTGGCCTGTGAAGGATGATAAGATTTGAGTAGATGGGAAAGAGAGCTGAAGTCTTTCTAGAAGGGAAGCTGTGAGCAGACTTGATTCAGGTGTGAATCTGTCTCTTTTACTTCCAGCTGTGGGATCCTGAGCAAATGTCATTTCTCTGAGCCCCAGTTTTCTCATCCGTGTATTGGGGATCCTAATGTTACTAAAAATCAGACTGTGGTCACTATGTATAGGCTATTATTTTTTAGTTATGGGGATCCCAAACGCTGGGAGATGGCCCTGGAGAGCTTGAAAGCACCCTACCCGATGTCCAGGACCCCAACCTGGAAAGGCAGAGGGTCAGGGAGGATTGTGTGAGGCCACACGGAGGGGAGGCAGTTCCTCCTAGAAGGGGGCTTCCTAGGCGGCTGATTGAGGGCAGGAAGCTGGCAGCATCTGGTAAGGGCACCAGGCAGTGCTTGCATCAAGGCCTGGGTATCCAGTGGCAACTAGCACTCATTCACATGGGTGCTGCCACTTGAGTGGGGCTCTGGGACATCCACAGTGCAGAAAACCGTGGTGCCCATCCAGTCGTTAGCTAATGAACACACCAGGAAACTGAATCCGACAAGGAACATTTCCTCCTCAGGGCCTTTGCACTTGCTCTTTCTTCTGCTGGGAACAGTTCTTCCCGTTTCTTTCCCGGCTCACTTCCTCATCTGCCATGAGGCATCCTGAAAGAGCATGCCTCGGCCACTAAGCACCACCAGCCTTAAGCAAAATCCTGTCTCCCTGAATCACAGTTATGTCGCCTGTAAGATGAGGACCCTGAGGCGTGCCTCTTTCCTGTGTGCCCCTTGTGTGCTCCCATGCACCCTGGTTGTGGGGCCTGTTACCCTTTATTGCATTTAATGGTGGTCTGTCTGCCCCATGTTCCTCCTGTGCTCCCCACCCCATTATCTGCATTGCCCCGGGGCCAGCACGAGTGGCAGGTCTGATGAATGAGTGAATGTCCACGTGGCAGGAATAGTGTAAGAAAAGCATGAGGCGGAAAGTGCCTTGCAAACTGTGAAGCACTGCACTGTCATTTTCGAGGAGTCTTGGCCCATGGCCACGCCAGCCACATCCCCCGTGCCTCTGCCACCGGTTCCCCTTCTGTGTGTCTCTGAGCCTTTGGGCATAGAATTCAAAGCACTCCCCTGTCCCTATTGTGTTTTATGACACACTTTAGAGGAGATGCGGGCAATGTTCTCACAGCGGCAATTAGCACCGCACCTTCCTTGATGACAGTGGCACCTTCTGTAGGGGACTGCTCTCCACAACCACACTTACCTGGTGGTTCCTGCTGCTCACGGCAAAGTCTGCAAAACCAGACTGTGGCCCAGCTGATAGGAGGCCTGGGTGTTGGGGCACAGAACGACCCTCAAGGGCCTGCCTCAGATCCCACCCATGCAACACTCAGCCCATCACCCTGAGGCTTATGCACTTTACAGTTTTCAGAATGTATCCATATTCTCTAATTTGCTGTAGATGCCAAACCACCGGGACAGGTGAGACAGATAATACAACCCACCCATTTTACAGGTAGAAAAACTGAGACTTAGAGAAGTTCATGTTTGGTTCATTCAAATAGAGCATAATCTGACCTAGCCCCGCCCTCTTGGAACCTACTATTTGGTGGAGGTGGGGTACTCAGAAATAATTATATATCCCAGTGTGGGTGGAGGGGTAGGGTACCTAGAAAGGGGGGTGGAGGAAGCTCAGGAGGTGACCTTTGAGCTGGGCCCTGAGGGCTGAGTAGAATTTTGGCAGCTAGGGTGGGTTGGAGGAGATTTTTGTCTAAGATCAATTCCAGGCTTAGAGTGGGGGGGTGGCTGCTTTTTAAGGACAAGAGTGGATGGTGGATGGAGTAGGAGGGGCAGGCAGCAGAGGGGATGGGAATGGCAGGAGATTCACTCCGGAAGCCTGGCACATAGTAGGTTCTCATTTGGACCTTCACCTGTGGGGGTTGGGGAGCCACCGACAATCCCTGAGTGACAGGGTCTGAGTTGTGATGTGGAAAGGGACACCCTGGGGAGGCAGAGGCAGGGTCTTCATCACCATCTATCATGCATTTGCTTCTCTCAGCTTCTCCTGCCCCACCAGCGCCCCCTTCTGTGGCTCCAGATGGCTCCTCCCCTCCCTCAGGTAGTAGCTTCCCACCTTTCCCAAGGCCTGAGCTCCCCAAAATCTGCCTCCTGGCCACAGGCAGGACAGCACATACTGGTGGTTCACACGTGTGCCTGTGTCTGAGAGGGCTGATGTAACTGGGGGAGATGAGACAGATAGCCAGCTGAGCGCACCCAGGGCCTGCGGTGGTCACTTCCCCGTTACAACCCGTTTTTCTCGCCTCCTGAGGCCTTTCCACCCTAGGACAGTGGCCTTAGGACCCTTCTGATGGTGGCTTTGGGACAGTTATGATGACAGCCTTGGGAGGGTGGCAATGTCTTGGGTGGGTGTAAGATCCTGTTGAGCCTTTTTCTCTCATCCTCTCCACAACCCTGCAAAGGCAGGTCCCACTTTTCCAGATGAGGAAGCTGCAGCTCAGAGAGGTGAATTCACTCGCCCAGGGTGCACAGCTCAGACCACGGTCAAGCCAGATGGCAGCAGCTGTCTCTGGAGCCTGTGGTTTCACCAAGTGCAGGTCTGTGAGCTGATCCAGCCTGGCCGCCTCAGCATCACCTGGGAAGCTTGTTGACAATACAGATTCCCAGCCGCAGTTGCCGGCTTGCTCCAAAGATTCTAAGTCTTTCTGTCTTATGGGGTAAGCGACAGCCAGTCCATTGTTTTGAAAAGGCACCCGAATCCATTGTGGTGCTCAGCCAGCTGCTACCCTGCACCACCACCAAACGATGTTAAAAGCATCACAAATTATGCGAAGGAAAAAAAACAAAGAGTGGAAAGAACACGCCAAGATGTTGGCAGTGGTCCTGCAGGGGTGGAGGGCCAATTGGGGAGGATGATTATTATTTTGTACTTTATATTTCCTTCTGACTTTTCTACATTTTCCAAATTATCTTTAATGAGCATGTATTGCTTTTATAATGAGAAAAATAAATAATCGAGGATCTGGACGGGAGCGATGTGGAGAGGGGTGAGAAAGAATTGGAGATGCGCTCACTCAGACCCGGGTCAGCACCCAGCTCCACCCCGCCCCAGTCACTGGGCTCTTGGGCAAGGTACCTGACCTCCTGAGCCTCAGCTTTCTCATCTGTAAAATGGGGAAGCCTCAAAGTGTGGCTGGAGGTGTCACTAAGATAATTCCCCATGGCCAACAATCGTCCCTTCCCCTCCCCCATACCTCTCCCTGAAAACCGTGCCCATTATACAGGATGCCCTTTGCTGCCAGTGTCCAGTTGAAGCCTCCTCCCCTGCTGTGGCCCAGACCCTCATAGACGGTGGAGCTGGTGGGGGCTTTGAGGGCCAAGTCCGTCAATCCCATTTCACTGCTGGGTAAACTGAGGCCCAGAGCAGCCGCAAGACTGGGGTGCCGGCTGCAGTTCCCCAGGCCTGGGAGGGGCGGACATGTGTTTGCTGCACATCACTCTCCCTGTCGGCGCCTTGCTCAGTGTGTGTGAGGGGCAGCAAGTCACCATCTGTGTTTTCCAATAAAAGAAAATGAAAATTGAAGCACATTAAAAATAGCTCAATTGGGATTCCGCACAGGACTCTGAAGCCTGCTGTGACAGAGACGCCCAGCCTGCCTCCTCCCTCCTCCCAGCCTGGCACCAACACCACCAGGAAGTCATCTGAGGCAAACATCTCCTGGAAGGGGCCAGGGTACAGGCAGTGTCCCTGATAGCATCAATGGGGGGCACTGGGAGCCCCGATTCTGGCTTCCCAACTCCCAGATGCTGGTGATCAGGGTCGTGGGGTCCACTAGAGGCACAGGAAGATGGATTTAGAGCCATGTGTCACCCCACTGGGCAGACTCTAGACCCATCTGCCTCCAGGTCCTCAGGGCCTTCAGCTAGAGCTCCCGCCTCGAAAGGATGTCACACAAGTGATGCCCTGTGGCCAAAGCAGACTCACCTGGGGGCCTGGAGAGCTGTGTTCTCAGCCCGCCCCTGCACGACTTGCTGGGCCTTGAGCAAGCCAGGCCCCTCTCTGAGCCCATCGCCTCCTCTGCACAGCGAGGCTATTGACAGCAGCTGCAGGAGTGGGCTTCTGAGCCCCCGGGTGCTAGCTGGAAAGGAGGCCGACTTAGGCGTTTCCTCCTAGGGGATGTGTGAGACGACAGAATGAGAGGACATCAGCAAGCTCTTAGCTTGGTGCCTGGCATGGAGAGGGGCTCCACTAATGGCCATGATCATAATCGTTCTCATTATGGTTGTTTTCTGTGAAATGGGAATGTGATGGTGAGCTGTAGGAAGCCTGCGCGAGGTCATACTGGGAGCAGCTTTGCACAGGCTACAGCTGCTCACCATGAGGAAGGGCTGGGATCCATCTAGGGATGCTGGGGCTGTGATTTTCAGCGTCTCTTCCTCCCCCAGGGGTCCAGCCTTCTGCAGGGTCATCCTGCACCTGTGACTTCAGCTACCATGCAGACCTCTGTGAGGCAGACAAGGGGCATGATTTATATCCCCGAGGCCCAGAGGGTTCTGGGCAGGGAGTAGCCCCAGGTTCCGCAGCCTGGCCAGCAGCAGAGGTCCCCTGCCCAGTGGGCTTGTGAGATCTGAGTGGCCTGAGTGGACAGGGCACCCAGGGAGGGCCAGAGCACCCTGTGTCTGGGCATGTACAAGTGGAAGCCACACCACATCCCGCTGAACGGCCTTGGGCAAGTTATGGCCCAACTGCTCTGAGCCTCAGTTTCTTCATCTGTAAAATGGGGCTGATAATAGTTTCCAGGCTTTGGGAAGATTGGGTCCTGGGCAGGGTTTAGCACATGGTTAATACTAGATAGACAGTAGCCCCAAGAATAGCTCACCCCCACCCTGCTCTCCCATCCGTCCGGAACAGAGACTGTGGCTGGGCCCACCAGTGCCCAATTCCCCGGGATCAGTGTCTGCCCTGTCGCAGCCCCAGTCTTCTCCAGACATACACAGGGATAAGCAGGACTGGAAATGCTGGGAGGGCTCTCCTCAGCCTCAGCTGTGAACCCCCAACCCCTCACCCCCACTACTGCCCTCTGTCGGCAGAGGGGCTGGGCTTTTCTTCACGGGCGGGAGTGTGTGGGGTTCTCCAGGATGGAGCAGTTGCTGGTGTGCAGGAGACAACCACTTTCTCTGTTAAGGATGATACATTAGTTTCTTATTGCTGCTGTAACAAATTACATCTTAGTGGCGAAAACAACACAAATGTTCTCTTTTACAGTCCTGGGGGTGAGAGTCTGGAATGGGCTTCACTGGGCTGAAGTCAAGGTGTGGGTGGGGCTGCAGGCTCTCCTGGCCTTTTCCAGCTCCCAGGGACTGCCGGCTTGTGGCCCCTCCCTCCGTGGTCAGAGCGCATCGCTGCACCCTGCTCCCATCCAGCTTCTCTCTAACTCCCCTCCTGCCTCTCTCTCATAAGGATCCTTGTGATTCCATTGGACCCACTTGGATCATCCTGGATAATCTCCCCGTTTCAGAATCCTTAACTTAATCTCATTTGCAAAGTTGCTTTTGCCACGTAAGGTAATAGTCAAATCTTTGGGGCTGGGGAGCACTGCTCTACCACTAACAAGAAAGCTAGAGTCTGCCTTCTCCTTGACCAGAGGGGCCTAGCTAATGTTGATGTTAAAAACACCGTAACTTCCATTTATTGAGTGACTGCTTTCTGCCAAGTGTAGAAATTTGAGTTACAGTAATGGCAGCCAGTGTCGTAGCCAACACTTACTATAGCCAGGCACTGGGCTAAGCGTTTTCCGTGCATGACCTCATTGTCACAACCACCTGCCAGGCCTGTACTGATGTTATTCCCATTCCACAGCTCAGGAAGGGAAGGAAGTGGCTTGCCTGAGGTCACTGGGTTAGGAAGTGGGGTTCAAAGGTAGATCTGACTGCTGAGCCCGCACTCCCAGCTCCCTGGGGTGCAGCATGGATCCCGGCTTCCCTGGCGTTTGGACCCTGCACCTGGTTCCACCGCCAGGCTCCTGCTCTCCTCCCTTCAGGTCGCACCGTCCTTCGTGTGCCCCTTGCTGTGACAGGGAGAACCAGAACTGCTCGATCGGGTGTTCCTCTCGCCGGTCTGAGGGTTCCTCCAGGCAGGGGCTGAGGCTGTGGTGGGCGCTCAGTGAGGGAGTGTGTTGGAATTGGAGGAGAGGAGATGGGCAGGGTGTTGAGGACCGGGCATGGGAGAGGGGAGGGGTATATGCCTGAAGATTTCTCTGTCCCGGTGGGAAGTGCGGGACAGGGAGCCAGACAATCTGGCCACTAATTTTGGCCACACCACTGAGTGGACAACACACAGCCTTGGTCCAGACCCTCCTTTCTGAGGCTTTTTGTCTGTAGAACAGGGCTCCCGTTGCACTATGTCCCCTCTCAAGGCCTTCAGGAGGCACCGGCCCATTGGAAACCCCGAATCAGTGCCTGTGGGCACTGTTACTCTCTGCTCCATCCCGAGGCCCTTCCCCCGTTCCCTCTTTCCACCTCAGAGGGCTTCCTGGGGCTCTTCTGTAGGTCTGTGTCACGGAGTTTTAGGCCCCCACCCTGCTGCCTCACCGTGGGATCTTGGACCAACCCGCAGGCTGCCTCAGTCTTCCCATCTCTACATTGGGTGTTATTTTTATGCCTCAGCCCCTGGTGTGACCCCTTCACAGCTTCTGCAGGACTGACAAGGCGCCTGTCCTCCCTGGGGAAGCCCCTCCCAGCCCCCGGGTTAGCCTGCTCAGCTCCGTGGAGCAGAGGGGTGAGACGCCCAGGTACGAGAAGAGAGCACACTCTATGTTCATGCAGTCACTGACTGGCTCAGGGACAATTCCTTAGAAACTCCTGTTCCTGGCAGCCTCCATCAGGGTCTTCTCACCTCCCCGGAGAGCTCAGTTGGAACCAGCGGGAAATGGGACAGATAATTGCAACTTTAAATAAGGCCAAGTTAATGCTCCCTGCCAGGCCCAGCACCAGGGACTTTCTGAGCATCAGTGGGAGGCAGCGGGAAGCCCCAGACAGTGCTCAAATTCCCAGTGCTGCCACCAACTCCCTGGTGACCCCAGGCAAGTCACTGCCCTTCTTTGAGCCTCAGGGTCCTCATCTGTTAAAAGGGAACCAAACAGCATCACCTGTGAAAAGTAGCTGGCACAGCTCCTGGCACATAGTAGGTACTCAGGAGCTGGAAGTCAGGACTATGATGACCTTCCCTGTTCACACGGAGCTGCCCTCCCAGAGGTTTCTCTCAGAGCGGTTCTCAGTGCCATTGGTCTCAGGTAATGAGATCTGATAGAAGTTGTGGTACTAACCTCACTGAGCTAAGCTGTCTGTGCAAGGCCTTGTGCTTAGGACTTTGCATCCATACCTGTGAGGAAGGCCTGTTTAGTGCTCCCATTTCCCAGATGAGGTCACTGAGGCTGCAGACCTGGGGTGGATGTGGGGAGGAGAGGGCCAGCAGGGAAGAGGTCAGGCATTCCGGTCAGCATGAGGGGGCAGGACCACCCACCAAACACCTTAACCCCACCAAGGAAGCAGCCCATCCCAATGGGGTGCACACCAGCATGGTGAGATGCTTGAGGTTCCAGATCTAATCTCTCCATTAGAGCAGGAATTCCTGAGCCTGTTCCCAGCGTCAGTGGGTCTGCTGGGGCCACCCCAGGCTGCTGCCACCACCGCCGCCACCACTCCCACAGAATTCCTGGGAAGGAGGAGCTCCAGTGTGGTCCCGGGGAGTGGCGGGCTGATCAGGGCAGGGAGCTGTGGCCAGTGGGCCTGTGGTCTCCTAGATGAACAGTCTAGTGGCACAGCCAGCCAGCAGCTCGGGAAGGCTGCTCTTGGCTCGGTGCTAAGGCAGACCTGGCCCTGAGTGTTTGTGGGCTTGGCACAGGCTACCTGCTCATCGTCTGACATGGCCTCTCCTTATGCATTGCGGGACCCCTACCTTCATTCAAATACCAGGCTAGGAAAGGGCATCAGACGCACTCTGGAGAGAAGTGGTCCAGATAGGGGGCATCTAACCCAAGCTGGGGAAGTGGAGGTGGTGGTCAGGGAAGGCTTCCTGGAAGAAGAGATGCCTGAGCTAAGTCTTAAAGAGTATAGAGGAATTTTCTAGGTAAAGAAGGTGGGCATCCTGGGCAGAGGAAGCTGCTTGGGTAGATGGAGGCAATAGGAGAGTCTGGCACATTTAAGGAACGTCTCTTCCCTGCCCTGGGCCTCACTCCTGCTGCTCTGCCTGCCTGCCATGCTCCCATCTTTTCAGAAGCAGGTGTTCCAAGCAGGGGGATGGCCAAGAGCAAAGACACGGCAGTGGGAGACAAGAAGGTATGGGCTGACAGTGAGCAGACTGGCCCCATGGGGTGGAGGGAGGTGCAGTTGGGGTCAGAGACCAGGGCCAGCCCACGGAAGGCCTTGAATGTCAGGCTGGTCTGGATGGTGATGCGTGCATCCTTGCCTGGCCCATCGCCCCTGGTCAGTTTCCCAGGGCAGCACTGGCCTGGGGCCTGTAAAATCACAGGTGAGGCAGAGGTGTCCCACCCTCTGAGGATGGTGGCTGACCTCCCCTCGGAAGCCTTTCATGATTTCATGGGATGGTCCCTTGCACAAGGCAAGATGTCTCCTCTGCCACCACCTCCCACCTGAAGCCCAGAAAAGCCCATTGCAGGTGAAGTGACTCGGCTCACCTCGCTTACCTCCCGGAGCAGGCTGTGTCCCACCCCTGACCCTTCTCAGACTGCAGAGGCACCCACAAGTTGTGGGAGAGCCAGACAGGACATCAGGTGGCCTTGTTCCCTGCCCATTCTCCCTCCCTGGCAACAGCCTTCCACATCTGGATCAGATCATGCCTACTCTCTGGTCCCATGCTGCCACCCTCGGGCCTGGAAGACTCTCCATCCTTCCTGACCCCACCACCTGCTCCAGTCCTCACCTGAGATTGTGGACTCCTAAAAAACTCCTTGACGTCATGAAGGAATTTGGGTCACACAGCCCAGAAATCAAAGTCTGCCTTCCCCACCAACTTGCATGGGATCTTGGCGCACCAACTTGTCCTCACTGAGCCTCAGTTTACTTATCTGCAAAATGGGAACAGTGATACATCCCTTGGAGGGCTTTGGGAGGCTTAGATGAACTCAGATGTGATCCTGGATGTCTAGTGCCTGGCAGAGTGCCTGGCATGGAGGAGGTGCTCAGTAAACGGTCACCATGATGACGGAGATCCCTAGGGTCGTGGGTGATATTCCCTCACCTCCTGGCCAGTCTCCTCCTCCCTGTAGCTGGCTCAGGGGGCCCCTCCCCCAGTGTCTACTCCACCCTAAGGGCTCCCTCATTTGAGTCCTGTTCCTTCTCTCACTAACCCTTCCATGGCAGCCACGCCACGAGCCCCAGCAGCTCATGTCAGAAGATCTCGGGCCTGGCCCTTTGTCTGGTGTCGTCTCTCAGAGCATCAGGGCAGTGGGGAATTAACAGTCACTGACGATGAAGACATGGAGGCTCTGATCATGAAGATGGTGATGGGAAGTTGCTGGGCAGCTCTCCTGAACATCAACGCAGGAGAAAACGCCCCAGCAGAGCTGTGTCTGCTTAGCCGCCTGAGACGCTAGGCATGGTGGGCAGGTGAGCCAAGGGAGTGAGAGGGAGCAGGTGGGGGCACGCTGAGCAGAGGTGTGCCCTGGTGGCTCTGTCACTGCACCCATGCTGCCAAGGGCCACAGAGGCAGAGCTGGAGGGGAGCATTGACGTTGGAGGGAGGCAGCAATCTGAAAACAGCTGCTGTCAGAATGAGCGAAGGCTTTGGAGCCGTCAGACCTGGGGTGGAATCTTTCCTCTGCTCCTGACCAGTTGTGTGGCCTGGGGCAGCCCTCTGCACCTCTCTGATCCCTAGATTACAATGTCCTCATCTGTAAAATAGATCAGTCACACAAGAGAATGCAATGACTGCTGAATCGGGCCCCCTTCAATGGCTCCCTGCTGCCCTCGGGATGGTCTTAGCCCTTCTGCCTGACATTCAAGGTTTTTGTGGAGTCTGGAGTTCTCTTTCTCCTAGACCTTTCTTCTCCCTTGTGCAGCTCCCTGCAGGGGCTGTTATTCTCTCCTCTCAGCCTTTCCATGAGCTGTTCCTTCTGCCTAGAACACCCTTTCACTTCTTCAAAGTTCTTCCCCTTTCCCTCCTTCCAACCTGGCTGTCTCCTACTCAATATTTGGGGTTTAGACCAGGTGTCACTCATTTGGGAAGCCTTCTCTGACATCCAGACAAGGTTCGGGTCCCTCCTTTGCCGTGGAGTTATGTCTGTTTATGCCTGGGATCCCCCCCCCCGCCCGCCCCGTTCCAGACTGTGTGATGGGATCACAGTGGAGATGAGGCTGAATCTGAGCTCTCATTCACTGGGTCCTATGTGGGGTGTAATGAGCCTCAGCCATATCCATGCCTGAAATGCTGGGGAAGCCAGATCTATAGGCCAAGGGGGACCCCATGAAACAAGTTATCTGGAGGTAGAGAGAAACCAGATCCAGAGACAGCAGGAGAGACGCCAGGGTGCCAGCCTGAGCAAGGGGTCAAATCCAAGGGTAGAATGTGGAACCTGCAAAGTCCTTGGGAACTGGGGGTGGGAGCCATTAGGGGTTTAGAGTTTGCCCCAAATCAGTACTTTTTTTTTTAGGTCAGTGACAATGTCTATTTTTTATTCTCTGGTACCAAGTGTGGACCTGGCACATAGTAGGTATTCAGTAAACACAGCCTGACTGGAAGGTAGGAGTAGGTAGAGAGGCAACACATTTTTAGATGCATAAGTGAGTGGTGTGGATGGACAGGCAGGTAAATGAATGGCCAGGTGGATAGACAAATGAAAGAAAGACAGGAAAGGGAGGGAGGTAGTTTCAGTGGAAGATGGATAGATGGGTGAATGGATGGATGTGTATCAAAGTGGGATGCTAGATGTATAAGACGGCAAATGGGTGGTGCATTATTGGACAAGTGGAATGACTGATGGATGGGGTGAGTGATAGTGTAGATGGATGGATAGAGAGATGGATAGGTGAGTGGGTGGGCAAATGGGTGAGTGTATGGCAAGAAGAGAAACAATTTCATAAATAGTTGCTTAGATTGGGTGGGTCAGTGAATGGATAGGTAGATGGATAGGTGGGTGGGTGGGTGGATTGTTGTGTAAGTGGATGGATGGATGGATGGATGGATGGATGGATGGATGGATGGATGTTTGGATGGATGGATGGATAAGTGAATAGATAGGTATGCAGGTGGGTAAATAGGTAGGTGTGTGTGTGAGTAGATGGCAGGATAGTTTATGGGTGATCGCAAGGATTGAATAATTGGAAAGATAGATGGATGAGTGGGTCTGTGGGTCAATGGTGAATGAATGAACAGTAAAATCTCATGTGGCTAAATGCCTGACATCTTGCCCAGAAGCAGAGGGGTGGTCTGGATTCTGGGATTTGAGTTAATTGTCCTTCACTGGGAGAAACCAATGCCAATTAGGCAAATAGATCCAGTCCCAGCAGGTCCTGCAGCAGACTTGCTAATTGACTTCAACCTGACAGACCCCAGCTTGGACTTACAGTGGCCTGTGTCTTATTGATGTGTAATTTACACCCACGCACATCCAAAAGATTTGAGGTGACTTATAATATTAAATCTGCATGCAACAGAACAGTTAAAAATAAGGTGAGAAAACAAGAGGCTACATAGCAGAGTGGTTAAAAGTGTACTTGGTTCGGCCTGGCCGGTGTGGCTCAGTGGATTGAGCAGCGTCCCATGGACTGAGAGGTCCCGGTTCAATTCCCAGTCAGGGCACATGCCCGGTTTTCGGCTGGATCCCCAGTAGGGGGCGTGCAGAAGGCAGCTGATTGATGTTTCTAGCTCTCTCTCCCTTCCTCTGTCTCTAAAAAAGTCAATTTAAAAAAATGTGTACTTGGTTCAACTGGATCTGCTGCTTACTAGCTATGTGACATTGGGCAGGTTGCTTAACCTCTCTGAAGCTCATTTCCCACCCACCTATAGAAAGAAAGAGGGGAAGAGGTGAAAGAAAGAGGAAGAGGTGAAGGAAGGAAGAGAAGTTGGTTTACAGGGAGAATGTATGACTGATGAATGGCTACCTACGTGGGATGTTAGATGTGTGGGTGGGTGGATGGATGGGTGTGGGCTATTGTGCGGGTGGAATGGTAGATGGATACGGTAGGTGAGAGAGTGGATAGATGGATGATGGGTGGATGGGTAAATAAATGGACAGTAGTCATTCTAGCTCATAGGATGTTGTGGGCATCGAAGGAGACGATGTATGTGACAGCCCAGCCGAGTGGTTGGCACTGAGTGAGTGCTTTGGATTATGTCGTGTGTGGGGCCATCTTGATGTGACCATATTTCCTGCAGGAAAAACCCAGACACCAAGACTGGTGCTGTAAGCAGGAAAGAGCATTTAATATCTGGGTAGGCTGGGGGTAGGGGCGCAGTGGGGAGAACGGTGGTTTTAACAGAGGCTGAGGACTGCCACAGTGAACCAGGCTCAGCCCTGCCCACAAGGTGCCCACAGTCCAGCTGAGGGACTGAGGAATAAAAGAAAGTCGCAGGGCAGGGTGACAAGGGTGACGATGGGCGATACACACGGGACAATGGAAGCCCCGGTGCCGGGGTCATCAGGAAAGGCTTCTCGGAGGAGGTGACCTTTGAGATGGATCTTGAAGGATGTAACTGAGTGACCCAGGCAGGTCAGGAAGACGAACAACGTTGCAGGGAGAAGAAGCACCTGGAGTGCTGGACTGCAGAGTGGGAGCTCTGTCCATTGCAGAGGGAGATGCAAAATATTTGGCAACCGCTCAGAAGGGGTGCTGACTGCAAACGCCTGGGGAGCCAGGCCTCCTGCCTCCATTAGCCAGCTGAAGCGGGTCCCAGCTCTGCCATGTCTTGCTAGTGACCGCCTCTCAGAGTTGGCTCTCGCCTTCTGCAAAATGGTCATGACAGTTATTCCCACCTCACTCGGTCACTGTTAGGATCTCACGACAGGAAGTCAAAAAGTGCTCGGCACAGCCCTGGCCAGTTTGGCTCAGCAGTTAGAGCGTCCACCTGCGGTCCAGAGAGACCCGGGTTCGGTTCCCGCTAAGGGCACGTACCTCGGTTGCAGTTTGTCCCTGGCCCTGATTGGGTCGTGCGGGAGGCAACCACTCAATGTGTCCCTTTCACGTCGATGTTTCTCTCTCTCTCTTCCTCTCTCCCTCCCTCCCACTCTATCTGAACAAAAAATGGAAAAAATGTCCTCGGGTGAGGATTAAAAAAAAAAAAAGTGCTCGGCACAGCGCCTGGCACACAGTAGGGGTTCAGTATGCGCGCTGCCATCATTGTATTTGTATTTCCTCCTTCATGGGTAATATTAAGGAAGGACCTGTGGATCATTGAAGTTAAAGGACTTTAAAGATTAAAAGTCGCCAGGCAGACGCTGGCTGCAAGAGGCAGCTGTTGTGTCAGGAAGGCTCGAGGCCAGTGGGCCTGGGTTCAATTTCTGACTGGCTGTGTGACCTTGGCCAAGTCACCTAACCTCTCGGAGCTTCAGTTTCCTTATGTATAAAATGTAACAGGCGCCCCTCAGGGTTGTCATGAGGACTGACGGAGCTCTTATGTGTAGAGGGCTGTTCCCGGCCCTGCCTCCCTTTCCTTCCCCAGGAAGCCCTGGTGTTCGTTTACCGCCCACCCCACCCCCAGCAACCCCTTCCCAGACCCCCATCCATCATCCTGTCCTTTGCGGAGGTTAAGTGGGTCCCCAAGCAGCGAATCCAAACTCTCCCGAAGCCCGGGCCTCACAATGCGGCCCGCTGTTAGCGAGCAGCCTGGCTGGCCCGGAGGATTGGGTTTCAGCCGGGCGGCTGGCGCTGGCGGATGCCCAGGCCAGTGGCGGGCAGGCGGGGGACAGAGTGGAGGAGCCGGCGTCACGGGGACTCCTCCGCCTGGCCTGAGAAAACAAGAGCAGGCTCCAGGCAGGCAACCGAGGCAGAAAAGGGCCTCCGAGCGGCAGGAGGACGAGGAGGGGCACGTGTGAGCGTCCACGGGCAGAAGGATTTTACATTAGCTGGGTCCCCTTTCCGTGAGCCCGAGGATGGAGCAGGGGGCTGAGCTGGAAAACAACGTGCTGCCTATAGGCAGGTTTCACCTGAGATCCTCAGGCTTTCCGGAGCTGCCCAGGGCTTCTCTGGCAGCGCCACACCCCACTCGCCTGGGCCAGTGACCCCGAGACCCTCACAGGCACTGCTGCTCACCCGGTTTGGAGAGGAGAGGCCTCCCCGAACCCAGTCAGGCTGAGCTGGTTCAGATATCAGCTCTGCTTCTTTATGGCTGTGTGACTTTGGGCAGGCCTGTTAGCCTTCCTGGTCTCGGTGTCCTCATCGGTACAGTGGGGATAACAGTGCCAGCCTTGCAGAGTGTGTGGAGTGATTAGCCCAGGGCCTGGCATGGAGAGCGTGGTACATGGAAGCTGTGATATTTCCCCCTTCCCTTTGTGAGGCAGCGTAGCCTGGTGGTTTCTGGGGTCAGACCAAAGAGGTCAGATCCTGCCCTGCCCCTTACTGACCCTGTGGCCTTGGGGGAGTCCTTGATCTCTCTGAGCCTTGGTTTCCCCGTGAGTTTGCTCTGGGATGTCAGTGAAACAGTGTTGATGAAGCGCCTGCCCACCACTGGCCCCCATGAGTATTAGCGATTTTCAATGTGATCTTCAGCCTTTGCATGTCATAAAAACCCTTTGTATCCAACACCTCTGTGGATCCTCAAGCAGCCCTGTGAGGTACACAGGGTTGTGATCCCCGTTTTACAGATGAGGAAACTGAGGCTCAGAGAGGTGAAGTGACTTTTCCAAGTCACCCAGTTTGTTGATGGCCTTGAACTTTATCTCCTGATTCCTGACTGGTGCCTCCTCTTGGCAGTTCTAATTTGCACCTTGGAAAGAACGCTCCAACTCCCAGCCATTGATAGCCTGGGACTGGCCTCCAGGCTGTGGCTGGCATCTCACCGCTATGGTACTGCAGACAGGCCAGGGTTTGAGTCACCTCAGCCCCTTTAGCCCCAGACAGGGAGCAACTGGAGCTGCTGGGAAGGGTCCAGAGTGGCATCTGCTGCTTGGGTTACATGCCAGGCTGATCTGCTGCCTGGGCTGTGGGCTGCTGGCCAGCTTTGAGCAAAGACCCCGGGGAACATCTACCAGGTGTCTGTCCATCTTCTCATGTCCATGTTCTCGGGAGACCACATCACTACACTCTTCAGGAATCCCCCTTAGCTCCGCATGGCCTATGGGACAAGACCCAAACTCCTTAGCCCCACATCCAGGGCCCTACATATTCTGGCCCCATCCTGAGCTCCCATATCCTTCCAGGAAGCATTTTGCTCCCACCTCATGGGACAGAAATTCCAGCATGGTGCAGGCGTTATGAACATGGGCTTTGAGACCAGGCAGATGCAATTTCCTGGTCATGAAAACCTTGAACAACCTCTCCTAACCTTAGTTTTCCATCTGTAAAGGCAGATAATAAAGTATGTAATTTACAAATAGTTTCATTGAAATGAGATAATGAATAGTAAACCCTTGCCCAGAACCCACCACTGAGAACCAGTCACCAGGTTTTAATTATTACCCAACATGCCCTTAAAGTTGCATCCCTCTACGTCTTTGATTCTGCTGTGCCCTCTAGGGGCATACCCATGCCCTCTTCTCCCAGCTCAAAGGTCACCTCCTCTGAGGTGCCTTTGCTAATTCCCTGGCCAAAGCTGGTCCCTTCTTCCTCGGGGTTTCCTGGCTCCCAGGCTGGACCAGCCTTTTTGCTCTGCCTCTCCCTGTGGAAAGTTCATGTGCTGGGCACCAGTTTGGAAGCTCCTTGAGGGAAAGACCTGCTGACCTGTTTACATCCCCAGTGCCCAGCACAGGGCCTGGCACACATTAGGTAGAAGAGTAGACATTCATTGAATGACCATGATCTTGTTATTTAACCCAGTAGAATTCAGGGACAGCTGTCAGGAAGAAGGAGCCTTTGAGCTAAGTTTTGGAAGAGAAGTTAGCCAGGCTGACAAAGCCGGAAGGGCCAGGTATTCCAGGGATAAAAATCTGAAATGGTCAAGTCACCAAGGCCCAAGGAAACATAGTGCCTTCTGCAAGCAGAAGGAGACTCAGGATGCCTGGACACTAGGGATGCAAGAAAGTGTGGCTGAAAGGTAATTAGCTGGCCGGTCAGCAGCAGACTTGGATGCATTGTTGAGGTACAAGGATTTTATCTGATGGGCAAGGGAGCACTGAAGGGCATTAAGCCATGGGCTTTAGAAACATCACCCAGCTGCTGAGTGGTGGTCCAGTACATCTACTGTGTGTCAGAACCAGTCCTCGGTGCTGGGGATAGAGACAGTGGTGGAGTGAGACACAAAGCCCCCACCCCCTGAATGAGGGCCCTGGGAGATGTCACTTAATTCTCACATGACCCATTTTACAGATGGGGAAACTGAGGCTCAGAGAGGCATACAGGTTTGCCTGCAGTCACATACTAGAGAGTGTCAGAGCCAAGGTTCTAACCTAGACAGTCTGTGCCCTAGTCCCCTGCTGTCTTTCCCTCTTTCCCTTCCTGCCCTCACATAGGCCATACAGGCAGAGAATAAACACAAAAGGCCCCGGTGATTTTTTTGTTTGTTTGTTTGTTTTTTAAGGCTATAGGCCTTTGGCATCTTAAAAACAACACAGATATAGAATGAGGCAGATGTGGGTTCAAATCCTAGCCCTGCCTGTGTGCCTTTGTACAGGTTCTTCACCTCTCTGACCTGTTTCCTCATCTGTAAAACGGGGTTAATAATATGTACCTCCACCCAGGTCGTCATGAACCTGAAAAGCTTTCAGAGTGCTCAGCTCAGTGCCTAGCCCACAACAGAAATAGGGGCTTAATGACAGTTCTTCCTTACCTCTGTATAACCCTTACATACTGTCTTTAGTGCAGATAAAGAGTGTCTGTGGCCCTAGAGAATTATGGCCCAAGAGGGGGTCAGACAGAGCTGACCAGGGGGGATCAGGGAGCAGAGGGCAACCAGCCACCCCAGCCTGAAAACGGGGTTGTAGCACTCGCCAGGGCCCCGTGCAGCCACCCTCCTGTTGGGCCCAACGCTAACGACTTCAGTGTGTCTCCCCTTTTAGCTCAAATATTTCTGAAATGCACACTGCTCGTTCACACATAGCCGGAGGGGCCTGGGGGCCTCCCCAGCCTGTGCAATCAGGGCCTCCTGATTGCTTTCTTCTGTGCAGTCTCCGGAAAGGAGAGGGGGTGTGGGTGCAGTGGGGCTAGGGCCAAAGCTGCTCCCATGGCCCAAACCCCACTTCCCACTGAGGAAAGCATTCTGGGCTGGTGGCTGGAGGCCCGGGTTCCAGCTTTCATCTGGACGCTAAGAATCTGTGCACACAGCCTATCCATTGGAGCATCCAGGGCCTGGGAACTGGACGTTTCCATAGGGCTAGCCAAGGTGGGAGTGTGCAGAGGCAAGTGAAAGGGCAGTGTTAGGGTGTAGGGGGCGGGGACCAGGGAGGCTAACCAGGATGGGGGCAGGTGGACATAGTCCCGCAAGGGCCCTTGGAGAGCTCCTGACCTTTGCTGGCAGCCCCAGCTCCACCTCTCCAGGCTTCACCCTCAGCTCCCACCAGGCCCTGCCCCACACTTCTCCCACAAACCACGCTATTGCTCACCTCGCCTTTCCCACTCAGCCACTCCTGACTTCCTTTTTTTTTTAATCCTCACTTGAGGATATGTTTTTATTGCTTTTTAGAGAGAAGGGAAGGGATAGAGAGAGAGAGAGAAACATCGATGCGAGAGAGAAACATTGATTGGTTGCCTCCCATACACACCCTGACCGGGAATCGAACCCACAACCTAGGCATGTGCCCTGACTGGGAATCAGCAACCTTTTGGTGTATGCTCCAATCAACTGAGACACCTGGCCAGGACCTGGCTTCCTTTTAACTTAGTCTTCCAGCCTCCATTCAGAGTCACTTCCTTCAGGAAGCTGTCCCTAAATGGGGCATTTTCTTCCTCGATTTCCACACCCAGTTCCTATAACCCGCTGTACCCCATGCACATCCTCACTGCAGTCTTTGGCACATCGTGTGGTGACTAATTATCTGTATATAGTGAAAACAGCTTCCCTTGCATGAGGGATTGTCTTTGTCACAGTGGGGATGGGGTTGGGGACAGTACCAGCACTCTGGAGACAGTTTGATGGAGCCTAGTGGTCCCCAAAGCCTGGGAAGTGAAATAATGTTCGGTAGTTCACAGGCATTTTTAATTGTAATAATCTTGTGTTTACGTTCCTTCTTTTTATGGCAAGTGATATTGGTTTTCCGTTTATAATAGTGATTACTTTTTCCTCTTTAAAATGCACTTAAGAAAAAAGTCACCTGGAAGAAAAATAGTAACTAAATAGGTACAGGTTGTAGGTGGAAATGGCTGAAGTCATTAATGTTGTCCTGATGGAGGAGAACACTAGCATGTGTTCAAATCCTACAGTTTGGGGGATTTCCTATATAGTACAGGAAGACCTACTATGTGACAGGCCCTGTTCTGGGTCTCAGAACCAGGACCTAACATCCACCCTTTGGAGAACCACAAACCACTGGAAGAACCTGGCCAACAAGGATGGTTCCCATCCAGGATATCTGCAAGTGCTGGGACAGAGCTATAGGGTAGTGTGGATTCAGGAGGACTTCCCAGAGGAGGTGACCTGAGTTGAGACTTCAGGGATGAGGAGAATTAGAGTGGGCATATAAGGTGTGGATGGGGAGAAGATCAGAAGGAACAGTACGTGTGAGGTGTGAGGTACAGGGGTGAGAGAGTGCACCGCCCATTCTGTGCAGCTGGAGCATAGCTCATGAATGGAATAGACGTGTGACCTTGGGTGAGTCCTGAACCTTTGGAAGCCTCAGTTTTTCCATCTGTGAAATGGGACAGTATCAACTATCTCTTGGCATGGTAGTGAGAATGTTGGTGAGGGTCTCTGGCTCCTAATAAAATCTTTGTGGACGTGAGTGTTCTCCCTTTGTAGATTTTTGGGATTAGAGGGGAGATGTTTGGGGTATTTGGAGGAAAAGAAAAGAAGTACTGATGGTGAAAATAGGACTTGTCTTCCTGAACCCGCCCAGGTTCCTGAAGCCAGAACTACTAATTCCATGCCCTGGGGAACTGAGTTTGACTTCTGTGCTTGGTTTGATAGGAACAAAGGAAACTCATGACACCCCAGGAAAGCAGCACCAGACTGTGGCCATCAGGCGAGAGGCTGATGTTTGTCAGATGTTGGCAAGCACAGTCTGGGGGTGGGGGGGAGAAGAGCCTAAGTGGGAGCCTTTTGGACCCACCTTCACTTTCAGGGGCCACCTAATGAGCCCAGAAGAAATGGCGTGTGTGCAGGCACTGGGTCAGCCCAAAAGCACCTCACTGAATCCATGGAAGACTGGCTGCCGCAGGCTGAGGACCTGCTCTGTGCTGGGCTCCAAGCTCACACACTCCCCTTCACATGTAGTCCCCCTGTCCACACTCAGAAGGTAGCATGGCTATTCTCCAGGTGAGGAAACTGAGGCTTAGAAAGGTTACAGGTTCAAGGTTACAAAGCAAGTACGTGGCAGAGCACATTAGTCTCCCACCTCCCAACCCCTTTTTCAAAGGGTGGAGGGACGTGTCAACATTGAAAAGCAAAAGGCCAAGCGAAGTGGGGGGGAGCACACCCATGTGTCCCTCTTGCCACAGCCCCGAGGGGAACTGCTTTCACAGAGGTGGGCTTCCAGGCAAAGCCCAGAACTGGCCTGGTGAGAAGGGAGACTAGGAGGCACCTGCCTTTCGCAACCTCCGAGGGGATCTGAGAACTTCACACTCCTTCTTGGTCCACTCCTGTCTGTGAACCAGGCAGCCCTTGACTTCCAGTCCTTCTGAGATCCTCTCCTTGCTTGTCCCAGATGTGGGAGGCACAGGGGACAGGGGGAACCCCTGGCCTGACCTCCCTGGGAGTCCAAGGTTTGAGCACCAGCTTTTAGTATATGACCTTTGGTAAGTCATTTGCCCTCCCTGGGCCCGAGTTTCCACCCGTACAATGAGGATGTCAGTTCGCAGTCCCTCCTCTGGGCTGTGGAATCCTCCGGGGCTTGGCCTGTGGGTCAGCCCAGGAATGCAGCCGAGGGGTGGGGCCACCTGCTTGGCGGACTTGCACCCGACTCCTTTCTCATCCCAAGCAGGGTCTCTCCTCTCCCTTGTTCGACACAGCTCCCAGCAGCTGTTCCTCCGGCCCAGGCAGAGAGCCCGGCTTGGCGCGTCCCTGGCTGAGGCCGATGAGAGAAAACAGGTTAAAAGTTCAGCCCTTGTTCTCTCCAGGAAGAAAAATCTGTAGCATTCGGAGTGTGAAAAGGAACCCTTTTTTCAGCAACCAAAGCAGCACAATAGAACTTCCCTCCAATTTGCCATCAAAAGACGCCCTTGGCACTGGACTCCACCGTCCCTGGCACCTCCCCTCCCCCATCGCAGGCCCCCAGTGCAAAGGGACACAATGACCGAAAACGCAAGCCACTGGCGGTCATGGGGACACTGCTATATCCTCTCTTGTCAGTTCACTAGTCTGACTGGGGTCACCTCTGACTATAGGTTTCCTCCCGTCCCCACCCTCCATCCCTGATGCCCCGGCCCTGGTTCAAGACCTTGTCACTCCCACTTCAACCTTCAGAGCAGCCTGGACACTGAGCACCCTGCCCCCGCTCTCCTTGCTCTATCATCCAGACCCTCAGACTGTTTCTAGACGTTTACAGGGTGGGAAGCAGGTCCCTGTGCGATCCTTAGGGGGTCTCTTCCCCTTCTCTGTGCCTCAGTTGCCCTATGTATACAACAAGGCAGGTGGGCTGCACCAGGGATAGGATCTGCAATGGCGGGTGTTAGTTTCTGGAGCACTGTTGTGAGACACACAGCGTGTGGGGATTGATTGGTGATGTCTGCCCTCAGCACAGGAGGGGAGCGTGGCAGCCAACAGACCTCTCACCTACTCTCTCATCGCTAGTTGTATTCATACCTCATTTCCACTGTCAGACTGTGATCTGTTCCACAGTAGGGTCTTCCTATTTATTGTTTTCTCTTCAGGGCACCAGCACAGGGCCTGGTGCAGAACAGGCATCAGGATGCACTTGTTGAATGAATGCTTGAAGAGGCCAATTTAAACCTGCTCAGTGCATTGGGTGCTGACTCTTTGCTCTCCCCACAGAAACGCTGATGGACTCAACCACAGCGACGGCAGAGCTCGGCTGGATCGTGCATCCTCCATCAGGGGTGAGTCATTGGTCCCCCAGGATACGTTGGGCTCTGCTGCAGGGCCTGGATGCCCCCTCATATTCCAACCCCTTTCCCTCCTTCAGAGCCCAGGGCCAAGCCTCTCATTGCCCCACCCACCTGGTCCCCTACCATTGGTGGAGTGCCAGTTACCATCACAACGTGCTGGCTACATTCAGCTGGCCCATGGAATCCTCAGGGTGAGGCTCAGAAGCAGGTACTCGCACGAGCCCCTTTTACAGAGAGGAAAGTGAACTGTCATTTCCTGAGCACCCAGTGTATGTCAGATACTGTATCAAGCACCTTTCCACACGTCATCTCCACTCCAAAGGGGAAGAATCACATCCATTTTACAGGTGAGGAAACTGAGGCTCAGAGAGTTGTAGCCACTTGCCAGAGGCCCTACAGCTAGTCAGGGACAGGGCTCAGGTTTATAGCCAGAGCTGTGACTGAGTCCTCTGGGCCCCCTTCCTGGGTCTCTGTAACACAAGGCTCCCCCTTGCTGAGCTCTTCATACCTCCTGGCATTCAGTGACCTGAGACCATGTAGTCCGAGGCTCCCCAAGGTCAAGAGGAGGCACATTTCAGATTCCTCTTTCTCCCCTCACCCACCAGCCCAGCACTTGCATACAGCCTGTGGGGTGAGACACCTGAAATTCTCTCCCAATTCTGCCACTTGCCAGCAGATTTGGGGCCAGTTCTTTAACCTCTCTGAACTTTAGTTCCTCATCTAGAACGTGGTGATAAGAATGTCTTCCTCATAGGACCCGTGTGAGTTTTTCTTGCAGGGTGCCTGGCACAGAGCGGGCTCCAATAACTATCACCACCGTCACTGTCACCGTCATCAGTTTTAATATCATTCCCTCCTCATCCCCCTGGTCTCTGGGGAGGGTTCTGGGCTCCCACAGCCCATCTCTTCCCTTCCCCCATCCCAGTCTCTGTGGTGGGACTCAGCTGCTGCCCCATAGAGTTGCACCCCCCCACCCCCCAAGGCCTGTGCTCTCAATAGGCAGGGCCCCGGGTCAGGCTTCTTTCTGTGGCTCTTTCTTGTCACCAATTTTCCATCTGTGAAGGCGGCAGAGCCCACAGCCCCACCCTGCCAGTAATGAGGCCAGGCTGGGCTGCAGGGCCCCCGGACGCAATTATTTGGGGTGTTTAGGCTGCAGGGCCTCCGCATGTTAATTAGAGAGAGGGGAGAAAGGCAGAGTGCTCTAATTAAGTGCTCTAATTAAGTTCTGAAGAAGAGCAGTGGTTGTAACAAGGGGCTGACTTTGTCACATGGTGCCACCAAAAAAAAAAAAAAATTAAACGCGATGTAAGGAGCTTCAGAGCCGCCATTGAAGTAGAGGCTGGGCCAGCAGCTTCAGCGGCTTCCCCCTGCACTCACCCTTCACGGCACCGTCCCTCCCCAGGCCAGCAGCTGCCGCTCCTCCCTGTGCAGACTTGGCCCAGAGAATCGGAGGGAGACAGAAGGACAAAGAATTGCCCACTTGAGGGTGACAGTTCTCCCTGTCATATTTGGCAGTTGGAGAAATAGAGACCCAGAGAGGGGAAGTGACTTGCCCAAGGCCACACATCAAGTTAGCAAGAGCCGGGACAAAACCCAGGGGCCCTGTTGGGTCCTCGTGTTTCGAGGCAGTGTGGGCACCCAAGTGAACGGGTCTGGGTCTGTGTGACCTGAGCCAAGTGAGCTCACTTCTCTGGTCTCTACTCCATCTGTAAAATGCAGATAGCCATACACGCCACGTGTGATAAACGTGACAAAGAAACAAAATCCCATCAGTCCCCAGCCCCTGGGCCGACGGGTGGGAAGGGGTGCTCTGCTGTTGGAGTTCTTTTGGGTCTACCCTTTTTGGGTCTACTCTAGGTGAAGCCAGCCCACCATCATAGGGACACCAGAGAAGGGGGGGAACTGTAGCTACCCTCAGCAAGCTCTCGGCTCCGCTGGGGAGAGCAGACCGAGAGGGCCGAGAGGGCCCGGCACACGCCCGGCAGACGGCCCCGGTGAATGCACACACTGCAGCCAGGTGGAGAGCCTGCTGTGAGAGGCTCAGCAGGATGGACGGAGAGGACGAGAGGGTGCTTGAGGAGGGCACAGAAGTGTGAACAGAGGCTCAGCAGTGAAGGGGGCTTGGCCTTTGAGGGTCTGTGAGGAGAGACTATGGGTTCTGTGCCCTTCCAGTTCCAACTTCCCATGGCCCACCTTGGTGCCCGCAGCAGGGAGGCTTGGGGACTCGCCACGGGCTGTGTGGGAGCCCAGGCTGGGGCTCAGTGAGGCTGCTGAAGCTGCCCCAGGCAGGAAGGGTGGGAGCGGAGTCTCCCTCCAGTCACCATCTTACCCACCACGGCCCCAGAGCAGGGATGCTGTCATGGGGAAGGGTCCTGTCTTCCCAGTCACAGGGATAAGGGCTCTTCTTCCATCGGACTAGGAGTCCCCAAGGGCACAGCCTGTGTCTCCCTGATCAGGCAGGAAACTTCCAACAGACAGAAGTTCTGTCTCCCCCATCAGGCTGCCCCATGCACCAAGCTGGGCCTGCTCTCAGTGAACCCCTGGACGTAAGGGTCACCTCTCCCATACTGACTAGGGGAATACCAAGAGCAGCGTGTGTGCCCTTCCCATCAGATAGGCATGTCTCCCTCATAGACTGAGGAATTCCTCGGGGCCAAGGCCACGTGTGCCCCTCAGCTTGGGAGTTCCGTGGTGGGAGGGACCATGTCTCCATCATCAAAGTGGAAGATCCCTAAGGCAGAGTCTGTGCCTCCCCCATCAGACTAGGGAGCCTCTGATGCTAGGAGTCCTGTCCACCCCCATCAGACCGAAGAATTCCCTAAGGTGGGGTCTTTCCTCTTTGGGTGTTCCCTGGGGCTGAGCCCCTGCCTCCCCCACCTGACCAGCATTTCACCCACAGTGGGAAGAGGTGAGTGGCTACGATGAGAACATGAACACGATCCGCACGTACCAGGTATGCAATGTGTTTGAATCGAGCCAGAACAACTGGCTACGGACCAAGTTCATCCGGCGCCGCGGTGCCCACCGCATCCACGTGGAGATGAAGTTCTCGGTGCGTGACTGCAGCAGCATCCCCAGTGTGCCCGGCTCCTGCAAGGAGACCTTCAACCTCTATTACTATGAGGCCGACTTCGACTCGGCCACCAAGACCTTCCCCAACTGGATGGAGAACCCATGGGTGAAGGTGGACACCATCGCGGCCGACGAGAGCTTCTCTCAGGTGGACCTGGGTGGCCGGGTCATGAAGATCAACACCGAGGTGAGGAGCTTCGGGCCCGTGTCCCGCAGTGGCTTCTACCTGGCCTTCCAGGACTACGGCGGCTGCATGTCTCTCATCGCCGTGCGCGTCTTCTACCGCAAGTGCCCCCGCATCATCCAGAATGGCGCCGTCTTCCAGGAGACGCTGTCAGGGGCTGAGAGCACCTCGCTGGTGGCTGCCCGGGGCAGCTGCATTGCCAATGCTGAGGAGGTGGACGTGCCCATCAAGCTCTACTGTAACGGGGACGGCGAGTGGCTGGTGCCCATCGGGCGCTGCATGTGCAAAGCGGGCTTCGAGGCCGTGGAGAATGGCACTGTCTGCCGAGGTAAGGGCCACAGTGGGGCAGGTGTCCCTGCAAATGCATGGAGTGGGTATTGGGCCTGGCAGCTGGGAGGTCAGCCTGGCAAGGGCAGTGGCCCGGAGCTGACCGTGAGGCACCCTGGCTAGGCTTTCCCAATCCACAACCGTGGTTTAGCTTCTTAGAGGGAAGCATTTGAACAGCATTTCTTGACAGTGGTACTTGTAGAGGCGGGTGCAGGAGGGTTGCAAGATGATTTTAGTTGTATTTTAGTTGTACATAATAATGTAAATGTTTCTCATTTTCATTATTATCTGAATATTATTTAATGCTAAGTGGTGCTTTCTTCATGTACAAAAGTAATGTAGTTTTCTTCTTAAGAAAATGTATAGGTCATCATATTTATAGGTTGACATGTACTGAGCTTCTTCTGTATCAGTCGGTATAGGTCAGGCTATGCTGACGTGACAAAACAACGGAAGTTTATTTCTCACTCACTGCTACATGTCCATTGGGGGTCAGCTTGGAATTCCTCCCTCTGGGAGCCAACTCAATGGAGGAGACACCGTTTGGAATGTCACAGCCACCAGGGCAGAAGGAAGCAGCGAGTGTGGCAGATTGTATACTGGCTCAAAAGCTTCTGCCCGGAACAGCCCCCACACCACTCCCTGCACATTTCAGTGGCCACAGAGCAAGTCACGTGGTTACTTCCAATGCAGAGAGATGGAAAGTATAATCCCACTGTGAGCCAGGCCTCCCGCTCACCACCTGTACTGTGTGCTAGGCACCTGGCATGTCTAACTCATTTAATCCTCACAAGAACCCTGTGAAGGAAAGTGCCATTTTATTTTAAGAAATTGAGGCTCGGAGAGCCTTACTCTCATTTAGAGAGTAAAGGAGTCAGGATTCCAAACTCCCCCTCCCTCCCAAACCACTATGCCGCTGAAGTCAATTTAAGGAAAAACATTGAACAATAGTACAGGTCGTGTTTGGTTATGACAACGAATCACAAAGGCAGGTTGTAAACATAAGAAGTCTGTAAGAGGTCCTGCACGGTGGTAACAAGGCTGTGAGGGCAGACAGACTTCAAAGCCCAGCCCTGCCAGTTATCAGCTGTTTGTCCTGGGCCAAATGTGAAACCCTCTTTCTTATGGTGGTTGTGAGAATTCAACAACTTAAGACCTATAAAGCACCTATTATGGCTTCTAGGCCACAGTCAGAGCTTAATGTTAACTAAATGAGATGATGTCTACACAGCCCAGCCTGGTGCAGGTACTCGCTGCGTGAGCTGTGATGGTGATGGTGGTGGTGGTGATATAGGGGATTTGAAATCTACTTGTGCCTTTTCCTCTTGACTTCCCATTGGAATATGACCCCTCCCGATGACAGGCTAAGAGTTTGGACCCTATTCCAGGGACCCTGAAGAGCCAGTGGAAGCTTAGCCTAGGGTGGTTGCAATGATTTTTACCTTTATAAAATGCTGTCACATCTACCATCTCCTTCGTTCCCTCACTCCCACCCTGCAGGCATTTTAAAGGTCCTGGGAGGATAAATGGAGGTACAAGAGACAGGAGCAGCGGCCTGTGAGTAAGCGGTTGCAGGGATTGGGCTTCCACAATGCTGGGGAAGAGGAGGAGCAGAGTCGAGGGATGTTTGACAGTGAATTGGAGGAGATGCAGACACAGGCAGGAAAGGGAAGAGGGGGAGGAATCAAAGGGAACAGGCAATTCCAGCTTGCAGGGAGGTGATGGTCCTGGAAAAGAAATGGGGAAGTTGGGAGAAAGGCTGGTTTCTTGGGGCAGATAGCAGGTCTGGGGTTCTATACTTCAGTGTGAAATTGCACAGCCTTGGGAGACGGCAGGACCTGGGGGTGGAGGGGCAGGTTAGAATCAGTCACACGTTGCGTTGTTTTTTCACTCATCAAACCTTCCTTGCACCCGCTCTGTGTCAGACCTTCTGCTAAGTAGCAGGTAACACAAAGACGAATCTGACTGTGGCCCTGTCCTCCAGGAGCTCACAGTCAAGATAGACTATAAATGAGCAAGGGAGGCGATGCATTAGACTTGCTTTACTAGGAACTGCTCAGGCTTCGATGGACATAAAAAATGAGGGAGGGCTTCACAGAGGAGGTGATGTTGGACCTGGGAATCTTGGGAGGGAGATATGCTGACTGGGTGGCCCAGGCCATCTGGAGGGTGGATCTGCATGACAAAAGACCTGGGGACATGAATCACTGTGACCCATTAGGGGGACAGGTAAGCTGTTTGCTATGTCTGTAGCTAAGGGCTCATGGAAGGATGTAGGAAGAACTGTCACTGGAAGGGTGCCCAGAGGGGAGGTGTATTAGTTATCCATTGCTGCATAACAAGTTGCCCCCAAATCTAGCAGCTTCAAACACTAAATGTTTATCTCAACATTTTCTAAGGGTCAGGAATCCAGGTATGACAGGTAGGTGCCTCTGGCTCAGTCGCTCCTGGGGTTGCAATCAGGCTGTGGGCTGGGGCTGCAGGTTTATCTGAAGGTTCGATTGAGGAGGGGTCTGCTTCCATGTTCACTCACATGGTTGTTTGCCGGCCTCAGTTCGGCACCACATGGTCCTTGCACATGTGCGGTGACTTACCCAGAGCGAGGGATCCAGGAGAAAGTGTGAGACAGTACCCAAGACAGAAGCTTCAATCTTTTCATAACCTCATCTCATATTCAATTCATTAAAAGTGAGTCACCAAATTCAGCTCTCACTCCAGGGGACTGAATTACACTGGATGTGAGTGCCAGTGAGTGGGATCACTGGGGGCCATCATAGAGATTACCTGTCACAGGCAGCTTCTTACAAGAAGTGGGGGTTTGAGGTAATGCTGGGGCAGGCTATGCACCCAGCCCTGGCTCCCTCCTACTCCCCGCTTCCTCCTGGACCCATGGCCTGCCCAAGGCCCAGGCCCAGCCAGCCTCTGGGTATGAGTAGAGGCCAGTCAGGGTGTGATTAATGAGCTCAGGGAGCCAGAAGGACACCAGCTGCTGCGGTGGCCTGTGCTGCAGCCACCCAGATGTGGGGCTGCTCCAACCCAAGCCCTACAGGCATGGGCCCTGCTGGCCCAGATGTGTAGGAATGGAGATTATAGCTCACATCTGAGGTGGTGGCAAAGTGCGTTCTCATCCTCTGGCTTAGGGATTCCCAGCCTTTACTATGCCTTAGAATTCATTAGGAAGGTTGTTAAAATGCAGATTCCTGGGCCTGACGCAAACCTCTCCCCCAGGTCTGGTTCTGTGGCTCTGAGGTGGGGCCGAGAATAAGCATTTTACAACAAGCAGCCCTGATGCTTCTGTAACAGGACCATTAGCTCAGACACGATGTGATAACACATCCTTGGCCAAGTGATGACCGCAGGCGCATTTGGGAGCATCCACCCCAGGGAGCATCCACCCGGAGGGGTGAGAGGGAACATTAGCAGAATCTCTGGGGAGGTGTGGTTTGGAAAAATCCATTTAATATTGAAACATAATTTGATAGGAAAAAAAATTTATTGCTTTGTTAATACGAATAAGGCTGAATAAAGTCTTCTTGGCAGATAGGGGTAGGAGTCCTCGTGGGGAGTGGCCTCCGTCCCAGGGATGGGCAGTGGTGGCTAATGAAGGGTAGGAGTTCCCAGTGGATCGAGTGGTTTACAGACTAACAGATAAACTGAGTCAATCAGCCCAGCTTCCTCAGTATCTACTGTGTGCAGGGCACAGTGGGAAGGAGAGGGGCCTGGAGAAGCCAATCAATCATTCAACAAGCATGTATTGAGTACCCTTTGTGTGCCATTCAGTATGAGCCAGGCACATGCCAATGATGTGAAACACACATGAACAAGATGGACACATGTGTTGCTCTCCCAGAGTTTTTAGTCTGGGCGGTTGCATGAAGGAAGATGGAGAGAGAAAAAGTTAATGAACAAATAAAATAGTTACAGACTGTGTTGCGTGACAGGGAAAAAACAGGGTGCAACAATAGAGATCAAAAGAAAGATCTGCTAGGTGATTCAGGAAGACTTCTTGGAAGCGGTGTCATTTGAGCTGATAGGGGCCACCCTGAGAAAGCTGGAGGGGAGTGCCTGAGACTCAGAGTTTGGCCTCAGGTGACTGCTGGATGAGCAGGGGACTCAGATACATGGGGAACAAAGCGGAGCATGATCCTTCCAGAAATGAGCTCATCCAGGCAAAGTGCTTTGAGGATATGAGGAAGAAGACATCTTTTCTGATATGGGATCTAGGATGGCTTCAAGGAGGAGGTGGCATTTGAATTGGGCCTTGAAGAGTAAGTAGGAGTTGGATGGGTGAAGGGATGGAGAGAACTGGTGGTCCAGGAACCGAATGGATAAAGGCCCTGAAGTTTGACACTATAGGGCATGTTTGGTGGGTGTCAGGACTTACTGGGTGCACGAGTTTCCCCTATTTGTCCATCTATTCACTGTTTATTGAGTGCTCAGTCTGGGCCTGCACAGGCCATACAGCTGCCAGATGGGGGATTCCTGGAACTTCCTTCAAAAGAACTCTGCCCCCTTCCCCTGCTCCAGTCCCCAGTGGGAGTTGCCACCAGCAGATCTGCCGGAGGTGGCAGGAGGGTGACCCTGGAGTTCCTTCTTTGCAGCAGCTGCTGCCACCCCAACCTGTTTTCCTGACTCTTTCCAGATATTTATGGGTTTTACTATGAATGTCCTCCTACCTCAGTTTTTCCAAGTTTGTCTCTGGATCCTTATTTCCCTTGGTCTCTCTTTTCCTACTTGCACCCCTACTTGCCCCTGCCCATAGGGAGCCCCAGCCTGGCCACTGTTGGGGGCCCTGCCCTTCTCTCTCCCAGTGGCAGCCCTGCATCTATAATGAATCTCGAGGAAGTTCCACTGTGAGCATGATGGCTGCCATTCTCTGGGGGCAAAATGGGATCTGTAATAGTTAGCTGGACTGGGAGGGGGCAGAGAGGCAGTGCAGGGGCGGGTGTGGGGAAGGAGCTTGCACATCGTGATCCTCTAGCTCCAGCTCAGACTTTGCAGTTCCCAGCTGCTGGGCTTCTCCCAGCCTCTCCCTCTCCTCCTTCCTGCCCTGCTTGGCAGCCCCCACCTGGCTTTCTCCCCGACCCGTGGCCTCTCCTTGACCTTGGCCTTGCACACCTGGTCTCCAGCCCCCCAGCTCTGCCTTTCACTAGCTGTGTGACCTTGGGCAAGCTCGGACCCTCCCCCAGCCTTTGTTTTCTGTCTGTAAAACAGGATAAACAGGAGCTGCAGAGTAAATGAGAAAATACCTAGAAAAGTGTTATGCAAATAAGAATAAGGACTTTTATGATCACCGGTCTTTTGCTTGCAAATTTTTTTTTTCCTGATGAACTTTTTCTTTTGAGGAAAAAAAAATAACTTTTCCTTATCACAAAAGCAATGCAGGTTATTTGTAGAATCTTTAGAAATTACTGATTAGCAAAAAGGAGAAAATTAAAATCACATTAAAATTAAAGTCTGATAACCACTGTTAACGGACTGGTAGAGATCCTTCTAGGTATATTTATGTGTATTTATACATATGGACTTTTCTGCAAGAAGAAAAATGGATTCCTGATACAAATACATAAGGATTTTCAACTCATTAATATTTTATGGACATTTTTTCATGTCATGTTAGATCTCCAATATCATTTGGGGAGGCTTGTAGAATTCCGTTGTGTAGTGTGCTGTAATTTATTTACCAATCCTCCGTGACTGACATGTGCATTGCTTGCAGTTTTATCTGGGATGGTCGTTGTCCCTCTGTCTTTTTGGACTGCTGCTGGTGTTTGCATAGGATGTGTCTACGTGTGGGATTGTGGGGTCAAAGGATATGTACTTTCTTTTAGAGCTCTTGACACACGTGGCCAAGTTAGCCTCCAGAAAGGCTGGGCCGCTCACCCTCCTGGCTGCAGACTCAGTGCCTGTCTCCCTGCATGCTCACCAGCAGGGGAAATTCTGCCTGTGGCTTTACTTTCCCTTTTTCTCCCAGAATCCTGTGCTTCCCCAGCCAAGAAAAGGAGGGGCTGCGGGTCCTCTCTGGGCCCTAGGGCAGCCTCCTTCCCACCCTGTTCTCAGTTTCAGCCCTTCCCACCTAGAGGCTGGACCAGTGGCCCAGATGTGTCTGGCGAGTCTGTGGGGGTGGGCTGCGGTCAGCCTTGGAGTGAGGAAGAGGGAGCCCGCCAGCTGGCAGAGTCTGTGCTGGCTGGGGAACTGGTGTGAAGGTTGGAATGCTGGGTGGGAGGAGAGGCCCAGACCCCACCTCAGAAAGTTCTGCTGCTTCTCTTCAAGGGCAGGGTAGAGAGGCCCAGCTGGGGGGCAGGGAGTGGTGAGAGACACTCCCTCCAGACCCCCAGGCTCAGGCCAGGGCTGAGACCACACAGGCTAGCCTTTGGGGAAGGGGATTGGCAGGGACCCTGGCCAGTGTTCTCAGGCTATTCAGGTCTTTGCTCTTAAAAATTGACAGTACTGCCTCGCCTATTTCCCGTTCCTACACTCGCTCAAAGAACCTGTTCTTGTTCGCAACTTTCCATCCATCTGTCCATCCATTGGTCCTCTTGTCTGTCCCTCCAGCCAGCCAGCCATTAGACATTCACTGAACAGCAGCTTCTGATTTTTTTGCTCCTTGGAGTGGTTGGTGATGTCTTCACAGAAGACCAGGAAGCTAACACACCTTGAGTGCCTGGCACGTGCCAGGCACTGTGCCACGCATCAGGTCCTTGGAAAGATCAGTCATGGCCTCTGCCCTGAAGGACCACCCAGTCTAGAGATGTTAACAGATGTCTCTGCAGATAGTGAAGGTGGACAAAGGCACCCAACCCATCCAGGGGAGTGTCAGCTAGGACTGCAGTGGTCACTTGTAAGCTTCCAGGACAAGGGGCCGTTCAAGTGGAGGCTGAGTGAGAAGCAGGAGTTAGGCAGGAGAGGAGGAGGTGCAAAGGCCCTGAGACAGCCAGAGTGGGTGCTCCTGGGAAGGGAGGGAGGATTACTTCAGCCCTCTCTCTTCTTGGAATCAGCTAATTAGAAGGCTTTGGATATCAAGACATGGGGTGATTCATCCTCGCTGGTCTTCATATGCCCTCGGTGGTCTCAGCAGGGGATATTGGGTAAATTTGCTCTAGATCCTCATAACAGCCCCTTCATTTTTCACTCAGACAACACTGTGCACCAGTCCCTGGGCCAGGTGTGGGAACTGCAGAGATGAGAAAGACCCTTCTTGCCTTTATGGAGCTCCCAGTCTGGAGGGGGGAGTCAGCTCTATCCACTGCAGTCTTGGGCCCTTAGGAGGGAGTTGAGGGAGAGCTGGACTTCCTGGAGGAGGAGCCATGATCCCAGGGCTTTGGAGAATGGGAGAAACTGAGAGCAGGAATTCGTTCAGAATAAGATGGTCCCAGATGACATTGATTTTCTTTGTTTTTTAAAAATATATATGTTTTTATTGATTTTTTAGAGAAGGGGAGAAAGAGAAACATTGATTGGCTGCCTCCTGCGTACCCCCTACCGGGGGTTGTGCCCTCAACCCAGGCATGTGCCCTGACCTGGAATCGAAGTGGCAGCCTTTGGGTGCACAGGACGACACCCAGCCAACTGAGCCACACCGGCCAGGGTGATACTGATTTTCTTAAACCCTGGCCTTTTGCTGACCCCAAACAAAATACAGCCGTCTGGGGGCAGGGAGAGGAGGAGAGGTGTTGTTGGCCGAGGGAGAGGAGTGGAGAGGCCACCAGGGCTTTAGTTCCATGCTGTCGACGGGCCGAGTGAGGCAGAGGCGAAAGGACTCCTGAGAGGCTTGGAGAGGGCCGGGGCTGGGGTGAAAATACCTCCTGTGTGCCCGACCCTGTGTTACATGCTGTGTTCCATGATCTCATTGAATCTTCTGCTGATATGATTAGCTACATTTCATAAATGATGAGACTGAGGTCCAGAGACGGTCATCAAGTTGCTCAAGGCCTCACAGCCAGTCAGGAGCAGAGGCAGAATGTGAACCTGGCCTTCTCCAACTTGCTAGGACTCCTGACTAACCAGCAGTGGGCCAAAGCCCGCGTGGACTCCGCCCTGCCCACCTCCTGGATTGCCGAGGCACCCCTGAGAGGGTGGGAGGGAAGGGTCCGACAGATAACCAGCGAAGGGGCTCCCCAGTGGGACTGTGGGACTTCAAAGGAAGGAGGGGCCGCCCAGTGGGGCAACCAGAGGGGTTTCCTGGGAGAGAAGAGAGGCCTGCAGCTGAGCCTTGAAGGATGAATTGCTTTCATATCCAGGGATGTTAGGCAGGATGGGTCAAGGTCCCAGAGCTAAGGCTCAGCAGTGGGGAAGTCCCTCCTTGTGCTCAGGGAACACAGGCCTCTGGAAAGGAGGCCCACCCACCCCTGGCGAACCTCTGGCCAGAGAGAAGCGCCCCCCAGCCCCCACACTGCATTTACTGAACGCTCAGCTCACGCTCCCTTTCTGCACACTAACCTTGTTGAATCTCCCATCAGATGAGGGGGCAGGCTGGGGAATAGTGACCGTCCTTGGTGTCAGAGGCAGGCATGTACTCTCATGCCCCCCACTTCTGATTTCTTCTGCTTCTTGGAGGTGTCAGAAAGGATTTGTAACAGGAACTCAGTCCTCATGGACCAGGCAGCTTCTCACTCAGTGACTCTCAGTCACCCTTGGGGTTTAGGTATCATCACCCCCGTTTTACAAAAGAGGAAACCGAGGTGGAGAGAGGGTAAGCAGCTTGTCCAAGGTGACACAGGAAGGGGTAGGGTTTGAACTGAGGCCATCTGACTTTGCGGCCCCCGCGCTGTCCTCTCTCGGCCCCAGACTGGCCTCAGACCCTCGAACACATCAGGTTGAGGGTCGCAGGTTGCCTCCAGAACACCCCAGCAGGACCATAAACAGCTGGGGAAGTTCCCCTCCCTCCAGCTGCCGCCTTTTCATCTGGCTGGGCTTCGGGATCTGGGATCTGGCAGAGAGGCCCGTTTAATGAGGAAGTTTATGCATTTAACAGTTTAAGCCTTTCTAAGCCTGTGGTACAACAGGATTTGGGAGCCGTTAACAATTCTGTGTGGTTAAGAGATTTTCATTGCTCTGCGGCAGCTGGCTCAGTCCCCACAGGCCCCGCTCGGGGCTCCACCCCACCCTGCTGGAGCACCCCTTCCTGGGGCCCTTTGTCCTCAGCCCCCATCTTGCTGCTCCTCTCTGATCCCCCCTACTCAAGCCTCCAGGTGCGAACTTTAACCTCAGAGAAGGAACTGGGGCCCAGAAAGGGGAAGGGAGTTGCCCACGGCCACACAGCAAGCAAGAGGATTGTACTGAGACCTGCTGGCAAAGCCTGAGTCCCCCACCCAGGCTGCCTTCCTTGGGGAGGAGGGAGGAAGGACATTATATTGTTAATTCTTCATTGGCAGAATTTACAGAGCCCCCCTAAAACCAACATCTGATTCCAACTAAGGCTTTGGGGCAGGGAAGGGCGGGGCGCCTTGCCCAGGTTCATTCACCTTGTCAGGTACAGAGCTGACATCAGACCTCAGGCCTCCTGAAGTTCTAATGAGAATTCTTCATGTTATATGTACCAAACTGCTTTGTTTTCATAGCTTGGGGTGGAAATGCCATTTGTAATTATAATGTCTTACATATGTACAGTATTTATTTACTTACACCCTGCCTTGTTCCAGAAAAGCTCAGAGGCTGCATTTGTATAGCTTTGGGCTCACCCGGTGAGATACTTTGATCTGAGGGATACCCACACAAGAGAAGCAAGGCAGAGGTTGTTATCACCATTTCAGAGACCAGGAAAGCTGAAGCTGAGAGCGGACCTGATTTTCCCAGGGTCCCGTGGACTTTAGGGCGGAGCTGGGACTGGAACCCAGTGCTCTGGCCTCTGCGGCCTAGGCTGTCTCTGGAGCCCCTTGTCATCTCTAAGTGACAGCTCTCCCAGCTTTGCCTCCACCTCTGCTGGGATGAGACTCTAGCGTCCCCGTGAGTCTCCATCCTGGGTGGGAAGCGGTGGGCTGGCTTAGGGAGGAGTTCCCGCAGGGCCCAGAGAATGCACGCTTTGTGTGAAGAGCAATGGTGTGTGGGTGGGTTTTGAGGGAAGTGAACCAGCCCCTGACTGTCATACGGATGAACTGGCTGGTGGCTGGGGCTGGGGTGGGGTCAGGGGTGCCCCTGAGGAGTAGGCTGGTCTTGGGACCCCACCCTCTCTGGTACCTCAGGCCCTTTGCTCCTTCTCCAGGCCTTCCCAATCTTTCCACAAGCGCCGTGGAGTTTGGATGACTCTGTTGTTTTAATTATAGAGATTTGTTTCCTGGTCATGGTAACCCAACCAACCAGCAGGCCAAGGTGAGGTCAAAATGCACAGTCACTCCTACCTCACTGGTTCCCAAACATAACACATGCATTTTGTCTCTTACCCTCTCTGTACCCCCGCCTCGCATCCCCAACAAAAGGCCTGTGGCCGCTGATCACCAACTTCACAGTTACGAAAACTGAGGCTCAAAGGCACTCAGTCAGGGTCCTACCTCAACTCCCTCTGGACTTCAATTGTAAATAGCAGAGACAAAAGCCAGGGAGAAAGGGATACACGTTGGCTGAGTGCCCACTAGGTCCCTGGTTTTATGCCCTAGGCTTGGTGTATAATACTTTCCTGAATCCTTACAATCCCTAGAAGTTGGGTACAGTTATTATAAAAGAGACAGTAGATGTTCAGAGAGGTTAACTAGCCAGCCCAAGATCACACAGCTAAGGGATGATGGAGCCAGAAAGGAAAGCCAAAACCTGTCCTCTTCCCACTGGAATGTTTATACAATGTTTCATCATTAGTAAAATTTTTCCACAATCCTTATCTACTTGATTCTCAACAACCCTAGGATGGAAAATGTATCTGCACTCTTCAGAGGAGGAAGTTAAGGCTCAGTGAGACAAAGTGAGCTGCTCAGGCTCCCGCTAGGAGATCAGAGCTGGGACGAGAGCTGAGTGACTTGGTTTGATTCTGACACCCAGGCCCTGACCCTCCCGGCCCCCTTGCTGCTGATCCCTGTTCTAAGATGTCTTAAACCCATTCCTATCAGGCCTCTGCCCCATCACTCCACTGAAACTGCTTGTAACCGAGGCCACCAGTCATGTCCATGACACCCATCCAGTGGTCAGTTCCCAGGCATTGGGCAAAGTGACAGCTGCATCTTCTGGGACAGCACTCTCCCCTGGTGTCCCTGGGCCTCTCAGGGAACTCTGTGGCTGCTTCCGGCTCATCTCCCTCTACTCCACCTTGGAGGGCCCAGTGCGGAGTCCTTGGCGTCCTCTTCTTTCTCTCCGGATGACTCGGTTCAGGCCCATGGCTTTACATGCCCACTCTGGGCTTATCTCCAGACCAGACGTCTTCTCTGAAGTCCAGAGTCACTTACCTCGCTGCTTACTGGACATGTCCACCCTGCTTCCTTCCTGCCCCCTACAGTTTGGTCTCTTCCCTGCAGCCCGCAGTCCCTCTAGTTAGATCAGCCCGGCTGGTGTGGCTTAGTTGGTTGAGCATCGTTCCATGCATCGGGAGGTCCCTTGCACCGGGAGGTCGCAGGTTGGATTCCCAGTCAGGACATATGACCAGGTTGCAGGCTTGATTCCCTGGTAGGGGGCGTGCAGGAGGCAGCTGATCGATGTTTCTCTCTCATCGATGTTTCTGTCTCTCTCTTCCTCTCCCTTCCTCCCTCTGCAATAAAAACATTAAAAAAAAAAAAAAAGCTAATCAGATCATGCTCCTCCTGTGTGCAGAATCTCCGGGGCCCCTCAATTTACACAGAACAAAAGCCAATGGCCCAAAAGGCCTCACATAACCTGTCCCTCCCCTCACTCTCTGACCCACCTCCTTCCATTTCCGCCTCACTTCCTCCACTCCAGACACGCTGGCCTCCTTGGCGGTTGCCTGGAATGTTCTTTCCAGACATCCACATAGATTGCTCTCTCACCTTCTTCAGGTCTCTGCCCAAATGTCACTTTGTTACCCCCTTTGCCCTATTTTTTTAAAGAGTGCACAAGCGTGCACACACATGTGTGAACACACACTTGCATGTACAGGCACGTGCACACACACGTGCATACAGCCTGTCCCCTTCCTTGCTTATTGCTCTGCATTGCCCTTATCCCCATCTGACATGCTGTGAGCTCACTCGCTTGGTCCCTTACTGCCCGTCTTCCCTGATTGAAACGAGGGTTCCATGAGGGCAGACGTTTCTGTCCCTTTTGTCCACCACTATTTCCAGTTTCTAGGGTACAGCTCAGCTTACAGAAAGTGCTCAATATGTATCTGTTGCAGAGCCCCACTCACCCCAGTCTCAGACACTAACCCTCCCAACCCTGGTGTGAGTAATGATAATACAAAGGCCCTTGGTGAGGCTGGGCTTCTCCCTGCCGCCTCCGGTGAGTTCCAGAGGGACTGGCATGGCCGGGAAGCCCAGCAGGTCTGTCTGTGGTTGAGACAGATGTTTCTAGGCATGGAAGGAGGGTCCTTATTGTTGATACTCAGAGTCTCCTGTAAGATCTCAAATCCTTCTTGGAGCTGGGGCTTCAGGGGCATCTTTCAGTCTCACTCATGTTTTTACATTAACAAACGTAGTTTCAGCCCTGCCCCCTTGCCTGCACCGGCCTGACAGTGTTTGGACTGCCCGCACAGTGGTCCTAGACCCTTCTCTCACCAGGAGCCTGTGGGAGCCCAGGGGGTGCCGGGTCTGTGCAGACCCAGAGCTGGAGGAGAGGGAAGGAGGCGGCCACTGTGCTTGAGTCTCCTGGTCTCAGGCTCAGATCCTGGCTCGCTGCCTGACATACTCAGTTGGGTCCTTTCTGTGAGCCTCAGTTTCCTCATTGTTAAATGGGACCAGCAGTCCCAGCTTCAGAGGGTTTGAGGGAGGCTCAGAAGGAGAAGGATGGGTTGTGGGGGCGGGGGGGGTGTTCCTGCTCCAGGAAGGAATGTTTCTCTGAGGTGGAAGGCACCAGCCCTGCAGAGCTCCTGGAGGGCAGGGCCATGGGGCCTGGGCACACAGCAGGCACCTAAGATGTGCTTGTGGAATGGCATTGTTTTAACCGGATAGGGTGCTTTTATTGAGCAGCACAGAAGTCATTCAGAGTCAAGGTACCTGGGTCTAAATTTGGACTCTGCACCCTGTTGTCCTGGGACCCTGGCAGAGGACCCCCCCTGCCCCCCCACCCCTGGAGTTCAATGTCACCATCAGTAGATTAACCGTTACGCACCAACAGCCTCTATTTCTGTTCTGCCTCGTCCTCGTGGTGCCCTCTCATGAGGCTAGCAGGCAGCTATGACCATCTGGCATGAGGATAATGACCCATATTGCCTGCCACACCCCAGATGCCCACAGGCAGGAAGTGAGATAAGAGCCAGCCACCTAGGTTCAAATACTGGTTCAGACATTTACTGCCTACGTAACCCGGAATAGGCGACTCGCTTCCTGAATCTTGATCTCGTCTGTAACATGAATGGATAATAATAAATGGATGTGCCCGGCCGGTGTGGCTCAGTTGGTTGAGCATCGTCCCATGCACCAAGAAGTCACCAGTTTGACTCCCCATCAGGGCACATGCCCCAGTTGGGGGCTCGATCCCCAGTAGGGGGCGTGCGGGAGGCAGCCGATCAATGTTTCTCTCTCATCAAAGTTTCTATCTCTCTCTCCCTCTCCTTTCTTGTCTCTCTAAAATCAATAAAAACGTATTTTAAAAAATAATAATAAATGGAATGTGAGGACTTAATGAGATCATGGAAGTACAGCACCCCGCACATGGCATGTGGTCAGTGCTGTCTGTAGTCTGGAAACTGCTATCTAAATGCTCATGGTTGTGACCCTCCCCTTTTGCCGATGAGGAAACAGGTTCAGAGAGAGCAAGTGACTTGCTCCAGACCATACCTATTGTCTGGTAGAGCATGAGCAGAGGGCTGGGTGGGGTTTGAGTCCAGTCAGAGCTATTTCCCACCTCTGTCCCTGTGTCCTCAGCAAATTCTGGTCCCAGGGCCTCATGTTACCCTGGCTTCTTCCAGGAAACCAGACTCAAGTTTCCTCTCTTAAAGGCATCACCATCTGATTAGCAACATTTTAAAGACCTAAGAGTGGTTGCTGGCCTTTTTGCGCTGCCTGGGCGGGCTGTGCAGCTTTGGGAGCCCCACATCCGTATCCCTGGCAACCCCGGCCCAGGGCTGCCCTCCCCTCGCACCCTGCTGTCAGAGCTGTCTGTCTGTGGGAGCTCCCTGGAGGCCCAGGAGGGCTGTGCATGCACGCGTGTGCTGGGTCAGTGCAGAGCATCCCCAGCACGCATGCGTGTGCGTGTGTGCTGGCCCCACTAGGAGTGTGAGAGTGTGAGCCGGGCCTGCTGGGAGTGTGTGTGTGTGTGTGTGTGTGTGTGTGTGTGCGCCTGTATGTGCACAAGTGTGCCCACTGACCCAATATCACAAGTACAATTGAGATACCTCTGGATATATGAGCATGCACATACATTTCAGGGGTAAGGTGTGCACATGCCCTTGCCCATGCAGGTCACCCTGGAGCCTGCTGCAAGTCATTACTGTCCCTGTATTTGTGTGTTCCCATGTTTGTCTGACATGCCCCAGCACACGCATGTACAGAGAGGTGGATCAGTTGGACTAGTACCTGTAAAGGAACACGTGTCCCACACCAAACAAGTGTATCCACCCTTGGGGGGCCCTGTCTGTGTCCTTGAGTACACATGTCCCTGGAGGGGGTGCCTGTGTGCACACCCACCCACAAGGAGATCAAGCCGGAATGTATGTATTTATGAGTAGTGTGTATATTGATTATATCTAGCCATACGTACATGCACTCAAAAGTGGGTATTTATGAGCATGTGTGTGTGCGCACATGTGCACCGGATCAACTAGTGGAGTGTGTGTTTGTGTGTGTGATACACATATATGCACACACACTTTCTGGAAGGCAGAATGTCAGGGCCATTGATTTTCTGTCTCTTAGAAATTCCCTTTGAGCTTCTCTTCCATCTCTTTCATGAACCAAAGTCAGCGGTTCCAACATTCTTTAGGCAAACTGGGCCCGGTTTACAGTGAGGCCCTGGCCCTGGCTCGCCCGTCTCCGCTGCTGGTTGTGTGCACAGCACGTACACACAGAATCTGCTTATCATTCACAGGAAAGCATGGGGGGTGCAGGGCGTGCACTGGGCTGTGGCAGGTTCCTTGTTCAGGCTCCGCTGTTTTCTATTCCTGTGGCCTTGGGCATTTCCCTTCGGTTCCCAGCCTGTGGTTTCTTGTCTGCCAAAGAGGACTGGGTGGTGAAGACGCGATGGCGAAGCCCCGCCCAGGCTGGGGATTGTCATTCCTCTCACATCTGTCCGGGTGTTATGTTTATGCAGCACTTCGCCTCCTTCCTGGGGAGAGAGGCTTGTGTCTGCACAATAGCCCAGAGCATGGCCAGCCGTGGACAGGCCTGCAGAGGAGCTGTGGTCATTCTAGAAGGAAAGGAAGGGACACACCTGAGCGGTGTGTCCCTGTTGTGCACTGGACCTGTGCAAGCACTTAGCTAATGTCACCTCATTTCATCCTGGTCACTGCCCTCTGTGACAGCTGGTACTGTCCTCATCCCACAGAAGAGGAAACGGAGCCCAGGGTACTGCTGGGACTTGCCTGAACCTCACAGGAGACAGCAGGTGGCAAGCCAGGATCAGGACATAGGTCCAGCGGACTCCTGAGCCTTCCCACGCATTTCCAGAACACTTCCTGGAGCCGGCAGAAGTAAGAAGCCAGGCCTTGGAGGATGCCCAGACCCCACAGGGGGCAGAATGGCATGTAAGCCCAAGGCACCATGTAAGCAGAGCTAGGGAAACACCAGGGTGGAGGAAAGCAGGCCCTTCAGCCTCTGCTGCCTGCTCGGGCTCTCCCTGCCCCTTCCCCCCTAGATGGGCAGCCCTTCACCAGGGTCCCCTCCCACCCCGCATGCTGCAGTCTTTGTGGCCTGGGAAGAATGCTTCTCTTTATCTGCTGTATGCCCCTTCCCTTTGATTCTCCTCTCCCCAGCGTTTCTGCTGACCTCTGCGTGTTGGGAATCCAATTAGAGGAGCGGACAGAGAGAATGACAGCCGCTCCGAGTCCCGCCTCAGCCCCTCCAGCTCGCCTGGTGGAGCTGTGGGCAGTGCGGGCCTGCTTGTCTGCCCAGCCCTGTGCTGGGCTTTGTAGGGATTAGCTGCCTGGGATGGGGGTGGGGAGGCTCGCTGCAGATGGGACCAGAAGTGATGCTGGTGAATGTCACATCCCGGGGGAGAGTAGAGCCCCCAGAATCCAGCTTGGGGAAAAGGGAAGGGGGGATGGGAGGCAGGATTGCCTTGGCAAGGACTGGGCCACCCTGGCCCATGGGAGCGCTTGGAAAACGATGGCCCAGTGGTATTATTTTGTTCCCCATTTGAGGCTTGGAGTATCAAGGCCCAAAGCGAGACTGAAGCGGAGGTGGCAGCCAAACTCTCGCCTGCCGGCTGTGCGGGAGCACCAGGATTGCCACCGAGGAGGGGCTCTGAGGGACTGGTTTGATTGCAGGCTTGGGCTGTTGTTTTGAAACTTCATTTACAAAATGCTTTACATATGATGGGCTGGGGACGCTAAGGAATGAGGAGGGGGCAGCCCCTAAAAGATAGTGTCTAAAGAACCACCCACCACTAGCCACTCCTTGGCACGGCCATCAGACTAGGGCCAAGACCATGCCCTTACCACCCACCCCCACAAAGTCACCCTCCTGGTTTATAGATAAGGAAACTGACTCCCAAAAATGTGAGGCCAGTTTCCAGCAGAACTAGAACAGCTCATTCCCTTTCCCTACCCCCCAGATCAACCTGACCTCACCCCTACCTCCTGAGGAGAGTCCCCAAAGACTCCTTCCCAAGGGGGTGTAGGGTCTGAGGAAGTGGATTTGGGCCCTCAGGGGGAAAGCAGCAGCCTCTTCCCATCCCCAGGAGCACACAGCAGACTAGGATGTGACTCTCAGCCCATGGACTGCAAATACCCCACCCCTCCGGAAGTAGCTGGAACCGACTGTCAGCCAGGCCTCTCGCTGGGCCTGAGCACAGAGGGGGTCTGAAGTGGGCTCTGCGGCCAGCGGCTCACAGTGGAGAGGGACCAGGAGACCCTGATGCACAGAGGGTGGAGTGTGAATGTGGGAGTGAGGATTGAATGTGAGGACCATAAGGGGGACGGGGAATGGAGATGGAACCACACCCAGCCTGGGAGACCTAGAGGACTTCTTGGGAGGAGGGGACACCTGAGCTGAGACCTAGAGGATGAAATGCCTGGAAATAGCTTGAGGAGGCCCTAGATATCCAGGCCTGAGAGGCAGGGCAGGTGTGGGGCTGGCAGGGTTGGGGCAGCTGCCCACCCCCATCCCATCCTCATTCCACAGCTGCCTGGGCTGGACAGGGCTGGCCTACACTGCGATGCAGTGCTCCAGCAGGGCTGCCCAGCTGCGGCTGCCTCCCGGGCCTGGCGGAGTTGACAGCCTTTGGATGCTCAGCATCTGTAGTAAGAATCACCACAGGGGTGGGATTGGAGAGCCATGGGAGTCGCAAGGCGGGCCCTAGCCAGTCATGGTGGTTAGGGCGCCACGGTGCCCGAGAATGCACTTTAGAGACCCAGCATTTCCGTAGCACATGCACTGTCTCCTCGAATCCCACACCAAGCCCGGGGAGCAGGAACCGCCACCCCAGTTTACAAGCGAGAACATGGTTCAGAGAGGCAAAGGGGCTCGCCCAACCTCGCAGAGCCTGTTTGTTTATGGACCCAGCATTTAGACTCAGGACCCCGTAGACCTTTGCCACCTCTCTGGGCTGCCACAGCCAGTGCCCAGTATGAGTTTATTGTGTTTATGTTTTTGGTACACCTGTCCCAGCATGGTACCTGGCACATAGTAGGTGCTCAAGGGGTGAGTGGTGGGTGGATGGATGAATGGAGGAAACCAACCAGTTGACCTATTCTTTCTTACCTTTTAAAATAGTAATAATAATAAGAAATCTGCACCAACCCCCATCCTGCTGTGAAGGCCATATTAAATATGAATTAATCTCTCAACTCAGTTTTTGGACATATAAATGGGAAGGGTGTGTGAACCCCAGAGAGCAAGAAAAGACACCCCAGTTTGCTTCCCACACCTGCCTGGGCCTGAAAACACACACACACAGACCCACACACTCTCACACCCTCCCTCACAGCTGGTGCCTCAGGCTAGGACAGAGCTCACATGACAGCCCTCTCTGGGGACCCATCATCACCCCCACCCACCCTCTCACCTCTCCAGCTCCCTGCCCCGGCTCCCCCTGGTCCAGGTTGGGGCCCCTTATAGGTAGAGGCCTCTCCGGGCTCAGCCCTGGCCCTGCCAGCTCTTCCCACCACTGTGTGCACCCCTTCCTGCTATTCCCTCGAACTTGACTCCCCCTCGCCTCCCCTCTCCGCCTTCTTCTGCCCTCCTCCCTCCTTTTGTCTCTCCCTCCCCTCCTCCTTCTATGTTCTCTTTGTCTTCACGTCTCTTGGTGTCTCTACCTTAACCGGCTTCCGTCTCATCCCCTGTCTACTGCCCCCTGTGCTGCGCGGCTGCCTCTCAGTCTCTGTCTCAGTCCTCTCTGTGATTCTCTCTCCCCCGACCCTTACCTCGCCCTTCCCCACCACCTTCCCTGAGGCCCTAAGGGACACATGAGGGGCCCTGGGTGAGCTGTGGGCCCCTCGACCCAGACGCCCAGGGATCAAGCTGGAGTCCGAAAGCAGCCCCCACGTCCCCCTCACACTGAGGCGGCTGTCTCAGTCTCCTCACTGCCCAGCCAGTGGGATCGCCGGCCAGGCTGAGACGCTGTCCTTGGCTGTTGGTGTATTTGCAGCACACACATTTACCGAGCAGCCCTGTCCCTGTGCCCAGCCCGGGTAAGGCTGGTTGAGGCCAGCACGGGCTCTGGATTCACACAGCCCTGGCTCAAATTCCCTCCATGCCCCGAGCAGGTGCCTTCACCTCTGAGTCTCCCTTTTCTCATCTGTGAAATGGGGACAGCAGAGTTGGCCCGGAAGGGCTGAGTGAGGCTCAGATGAGCTAAAGCAGGCAGAGCACCCAGTGTTCTGCCTGACACAGCAGGTGCTCAGGGGTGGCTGGGAAGACAGAAGATATGGGCTGTGCCCTCAGAGGACCCGCAGCCCAACGGAATGTAGATCATGGGGGAATTCACCACCTCGGGCTCTGGAGAGCTGGCAGGGCCATGATCCAAGCCCATTTGCCACTGAGGTCAGTGTGTGAGGGCAGATTAAGGGGCTGGGGTCAGGAGTCACGGGGAACAGGTCAGTCTAGGGGGGCTTTGGAGGGCCTCAGTCCTCCCAGGATGCTGGGGCTGGGCCTCAGCGGGACCCATAGCTGGGGATTTGGCCTAAGGCCTGGTCAGTTTAGAGTTTGTTTGTCCGTGTAGGGGGTCTCAAGCACTCTTGGTTGGTGCCTCCTGCAGGTATAGAATGAACCACCCACCCCCTCCCACAGAGTCCACATCATCTACATGTCACCTCTGTCCTGTGCTGGCCACTGGGGGCCTGGCCTGCTAGCTCTGAAGGGACTTTAGAATATGGGTTCTGAAGGGCCAGAGTGGTTCCCTGGTCTAGCATGACCCTATTTCTGTGTCCTTGAGCCACATCTATCCTCTCCGAGCCTCAGTTTCCTCATTAGGGCCTTTGAATAGATTCAGTGAAGGGCTGCAGCCCAGAGTGGGCGTCAGGTAAATGTCTCCCAACCTCCGGCAATGCTCCCCACAGTGGAAATTCCAGACCTGCCCCTCCCCTCGTGGCCCGACTTGGGCCCTTCCTTTCAGGAGCTGACCTCCCTTCCCACTGAGAAGTCTGGCCCCAGGAGCTTTGGCCCTCTGCCCCCTCCCTCCACCCCCTGCGACCACCCAACTCAGCCAGCTGTGAGCAGCAGCCTCCCTCCCGCCCACCCCGGACCCAGGGGTCAGCAAGCCTTCGAGCGTGGGAGGGGGACGGAGACTGAGATTGTTGGGTGAGGGTGGAGTGGGGGTGAGGGTGAGAACCAGGCAGGTGAGAGAGAGAGATCGTCCGTGCACATGTTTCTGCTAGGGGGCTGCAGATGTGTCTGCGGATCGGGAGGGTGAGCCTGGCGAGAGAGACAAAAGAAGGGAGTGAGCTGAAGAAGCTGCCGGGTGGGAGGCTGAGCCCATCTGTGTGCAGCAGGAGCAGGAGCCCCACAAGGCAGCTCTTCAGAGGAGTCTCCATCCCCAGGGTACTGGAGGGAGCACTTCGAGGTCCACGCCTGCAGAGCCCCCCTTCACACCTCCCTGCCCAGCCCTAATTGTACAGGTGGGGAAATTGAGGCTGGGAAGCTACCCAGAAGTGAATGGCAGAGCTGGCACTGGAACCCAGCCAGCCCCAGAGATTAGGGTTCTTCTCATCCCTTGAGCGCCTCTGGGACTCCAACCAGATGCAGAGCTGGTAAAGGAAGGAATGAATAATAATGACCGATGATGTTTGTAAAGTGTACTAGGCATACATTTTATGACAGCTCAGTAATCCTCCTGCAACCTACAAAGTGTGCGCCATTTTTATCAACCCCTTTTATGGGCGGGAAAAGTGAGGCCCAGAGAGGTGAAGAAACTTGCTCAAGGTCATGCTAGTAAGAGGAGGAGCCAGGGTTCAGACCCAGGCCAGCTGGTGCTCGTCTGTGCTCACAGTCACTCTACCATGCAGCCTCTTAGAATGAGAAGTCCTTGAAACTCAGGGACTCTGACATCTCTGTTCCCTGGTTCTGAGCCCTGGCCCAGCACAGAGCGAGTGCTCAGCGGAGTTCGCTGGGTGTATGAATGAATGAGTGGGAGTGGGGCTTCACCAGGACACCTTCCCAGGCTCCAGGAGTCCAGCTCTCTCAGCAAAGTCCTCCTGCTTGCGCTTAGCCCCCTCCCCACCCCCACCAGGCAGGTGTTGGCCGTGCCCTCCACAGGGCCAGGCCCCTTGAGGACAAAGCCAGGGCCGTGCCTGGGCGGCCCAGCCCCAGCGCAGGCTGAAGCTGCTAACAGGCTGGAAATCTCTTTTGTCAAAGCCTGCGCTGCCTCCAACCTCCTTTAATTAAAGACAATTAGTGCTTTCAGCCCCTCTGCACAGCTCAGCTCCCCTGTTTGCAAACACACAGCTGCGGGAGCTTTGTGGGCCCCCCCTCTGCCGCCCCCAGCCCCACTTCCCCAGAGACGCACAGAGGTGCCTTTATTATCAGCACTCAGGCTGCAGCACCAAGAGGCGGGCGCCTCTGCTCAAGGGAAGGATGGAGCGCTTCCCAGTGAGGCAGGGGAGCGGCAGGAGCTAGGGACCCTGGGTGGCCTGACACATGTGAGCCATGGGTCCCCCTCTTCACTGAACAGCCTGTGGGCACCAAGTCCAGCTGGGGCAGCTTGGAGAGACTCGCCACCTTCCTTTCTTCCCCTCAGTCTTGGCCCTCTGCTTAGAATTCAAGCTGCCCATGTGTTTTCTTCAAGAACCTTTTACCTCATCTGGGCAGTGCAGGGCACAGATGCTGGCCCTGAGTGCCACCTTAAGAAGGAAGGAAAGGGGAGAAATGGCTGTCATTGACCACCTGCTGTATACTAGGACTCTGGCTCTGCACAGCATAGTTCTGAGATGTCCCCATTTTATAGGCAGAGACGCCAAGGCTCAGAATGGCTCAGCACCTTGGCCAAGTGCAACTAGGAAGTAGCAGAACCAGCATGCAAGGTCAGGCCTTCTGACCTGAGCATACTAGTTGGATCTAAGCATACTTAGAGCCCAACCTCTTAGAGGTCAGAAGGTCATCTGCTCCAGCTCACTTCCCACCGCAACCCCCATGGACTGAGTCTGTGACGTGGGCCAGGCAATCTCTGGCACCTGTGGGTGTTGCTGAGGACACAGATACAACCACACCCTCCAGGAGCTCCTAGTCCAGTGGTTCTCAACCTGTGGGTCGCGACCCCTTTGGGGGTCGAACTACCCTTTCACAGGGGTCGCCTAAGACCATCGGGAAACACATATTTCTGATGGCGATTCATAACAGTAGCAAAATTACAGTTATGAAGTAGCAACGAAAATAATTTTGTGGTTGGGGGTCACCACAACATGAGGAACTGTATTAAAGGGTCGCGGCACTAGGAAGGTTGAACCACTGTCCTAGTCGAAGGGACAGCCCCACGCACCATGGCGGTCCCTGTAATAGCGGAGAGCTCTGCAGAACTCTCCGGCAACATAGAGGCGGGAGTGATGTTTGCAGGACGAGGCGACCACATTTGAGCTGGTGCTTAGGGATAAATCGTTATTCTCAAAAAAGAGAACAGTGGACAGGAGCATTCTAGGCAAAGGCCAGGGGCATAAAGAAAAACAAATTCAAAAAAAGGTGAGCAGTTTAGGCAGGAAAGGTGTCACTGCGTCCATGGTGAATGAAGGGACAGAGGCCCAGGTGCACTGAGTGACACCTAAGGTCACACAGCAAACAGACCTGGAAGGGGAGCCTGGCCGCCCTCTAACTGCAATACGGCACCCACCTCCCCGTCTCAGCACAGTTCGAAGTTGACATCACTTGCAATCAGTTGACAGGGGTCTTTCCCACTGGACTTTTTACGCCAGTGGGAAACCACGTCTGGTTTTGCTCACCTTTGTATCCCAGGGCCGAGCCCTGTCCTGGCACAAAGCAGGAGCCGAATAAGGATCTGCCGAGTGAATGAACTGTCCCAGCAAAAGCATGTGATGGGCCTGCCAGCTGCCACTCTCCCTTCCTGGGCCCAGACAGACATCACAAATCCATCACCACACTCCTGCACCCAGTCCATAAGGGCTGCAGACAGACTGCTTGGAGCTGGCGTGTGCGGTAAAATTTATGTCCCTGCAGAGTCAAATCCAGGCTCACAATTTGCAGATAAGAACTTCCAAGTAGGATGCTTCCAAATGGGGAGGAAGGGATGATAATAACACTTAACATTTACTGAGTGATTTCCACACACCAGGCACACCTCTAAGTATATTTAATTCCCCCATCACCCCTATGACACGGGTATTCTCATTGTACACAGGGGGAAGCTGAGGCACACACATCACTAACGCAGGGCCAGGGTTCAAACTCAAGAAGCCTTGCTCCAGAGTCATGCTCTCAACCACTGTGCCACACTGTCTCTCCTCTATTAGTGTGGGACCTCCTGGCCCCCAGAGCCGGTCACCCTAAGGGCCGGTGTGCGTCCAGCCTTGCTCTAAGGCCCTGGCTTCCTCCCCACCAGTGGAGACCTGAAAGCTGAGTTAGAGCCGGCAGGGCCCGGCTGGGCCTGGGATCCATCTGCCTTTCGGCAGCTCCAAGCCCACTTCCTTCAGCCTGGATAGCTTCCCAGTGGTGCCTCTGCAGGCCCTTTCAAGTCCCCTGGCACTCCCAGCCCCACTTCCTGCGACCCCTGGCCCAGGTCTGACCCGCTCCACTCAATTTCCCAAGATGAGTTGCAGAAGCTGCGGGGTCTGTGTGCAGAGACGGGAAAATTAACGAGCTGCTCCCTGGCAATTGGCGGTTTCCAGGCACCAGCTGGCCTGGACTATTTACTCGGCACCCTCAGAGCAAGACAATTAAGTGGAGCTTAGGCTAGGGTGCAGAGATGTCTACAGATCAGATGGAAACCCCCCTAAGATGTTTTTCCAAGGGATCAGTGCCTGAGAACAAGTTTCCAGGGAACTGCGGTCTTTAGTCATTCTTATTAGTATGTGACATATTAATAATATAATGTATATTTTATATTTACATTATATAAATGTATATATATATTCACATATTTAGCATTTACTATGTGCCAGGCCCCTTACCTGGGTTACTTCATTGAATCCTCACCTTTTCTCTGCAAGGTAGACATAGTTATTCCCATTTTATAGATAAGGAAACTGAGGCCCAGCGAGGTTAGGAGACATCTCCCAGATCACACAGGGGAGTCGGGATTTGAATGCAGGTCTATCTGACTCCAAGTTTCTGCTTCTTGCCATAGAGCAGGTTTCCTTCCTGGTCTTTGAGAATATAAGCACTGAGTTAGGCACCAAGGATGAGCCAGTAGCAAGAGAAGACCCAGTGTGTGCTGTGTACCTACTCTGCACCAGACAGAGAAGAGTAAGAGTATCAGACCTCTTCCTTGCCCTGGGAAGTGCCGTGTTAGAGGTATACGCTATGCAATCCATCTATCCTAAGAAAATCTGGCCAGCTCAAATAAGTTCTGAAAGTGGGGCAACACTTTACTGAGGAAACAAACCTTGTTTGGGGCTTTGAAGGCTGAATAGGAGTCTTCCAGGTGAAGATGGGCCAAAGGGCATTCCAGGGGGAACATTCAACATGGATACTACAGTGCTTTATGTGCTAGGGAAGAGGCCCAGCGTTTAGTGTGGTGTTTGGTGAGATTGTTGGGGTGGGATAGGAGGAGCAGACAGAACAGAGCAGACAGTTGGGACAGATGGAAAAGGGCCTTGAAGGACTGGCTAAGCAGGTTGGACTGGGCGGCTCTTGTGCCAGAGCTCTGGGCACTAGCCAAAGAGAGGAGGCACAGGAAATGGAGAAAGAGCTGGATGCTACAATCCCATCCTACAGCCAGAAGCCACCAGGCTCAGCATCACACAGCAAGGGTTCCCTAGCCTCTGGCCCTTTCTCCTGTTCCCTGGGCCTCCTGGTAGTAAGGAGGGAAGGGAGGAGGACAAGCTGGTTGCTTGGCCATTGAGTCACCTCCCCCTTGCTGTCTTCTAGGAGCTTCAGATCCACTTGTCTTCTCCCACCCCCCAAACTGGGTCATTACTAACTTACTCTGTGACCTGGGGCAAGTCACTTCTCTCTGACCCTCAGTCTCCCTAGAAGTCAAAGAAGGAACTAAAGCAGAGGTCTCCAGTGACCCTTAACCTATGCCTCGCAGCGTTCCCTGAGCAAATGAGCGAGGAAGCTCTGCCTCTTGGGTTACTGGAGTTTCCCAGTGAGTGGACCTGGGAGCAGGCAGCTTGGGGACTTCTGTGACCACCAACTCCAGCAGAGCTGTCAAGGCAGGAAGTTTATTTTTCAACCTCTCTGCCTCCTAGTCCCACCCTCATTCAGGCTCCGTCTGATTCTTTGTCACCTAATCTCCCCTGAGGTGTCACACAGTCCCTGCCATCCCACCCCAAGGCTGGGAAAGCTCAAATAGGGGACTTTCAGACATGCTGACACACCAAAGAGGGTATATACTTATGCGGGCTAGGATGCAGAGATGTCTGCACCCCAAGTCCCCTTCCCCAATCCCATCCAGCCCACTAGCAGCCTGAGTGACCTCTTATTAAAATGCCCTATTCCCTGCCTTTGGTGAGGTGACAAGGGCCTAAACTGGGTTATCAGAAGAAATAGGGCCTGGTCTCGACAACCAACTTGCTGTGTGACTCTGTGTGAGTTCCTTGCCCTCTCTGAGCCTCCATTTTCTCATCTGTACAGTGAGGGGTGTTGAATAAATGAATGGTTTTTGGCCCCAAGTGTGTATGAGAATCACCAGGCCCCCCATGCTGTTGGTCTGAGTAAGAGCCCAGCCGTCCTGTGCTTTGAGCACTACTGACCTAGGAGATCCCCGAGGGCCAAGTTCAACTCTAGCACTTGTGAACTCTGCTTCTCCTATGATCTGGGTTTGACCCCTCACACCCTGATGACCAGGACCACAGAGCCCTTCAGCATCAGCCCTGTCGGCCCCACCACACTTGGGATGTCCAGGCCAGAATGTCATTCTTTTCCCCTCACTTTCACTCTCAGTATGGCTTTCTCTGAGCCAATCTGTCCTCGTGGGTGGCCTGAGTGAGATGAGGGGCTAAAAATAACCCTGCCTGGGCACTGGGAGGAGAAGGCAAAAACCGTGTACAGGAGGCCAAGGGGAATGAGCGTGCACAGTAGACTGGACCGAAAACCTCAGCCTCAACCCTGCTTAGCTGTGTGGCCCGGGCAAGTCATTCACTTCTCTGCACCCCTGGACATTTGTTGTAAAATGTAGGCGTGGCACCGGCCTCTCCAGACGTTGGAAGAGTATGAAATAATAGCAAATTTAGGCACCGCCAATCAGTGCCACCTTGCCCCAGATGTCCTGCCTGTCTGGGGAGAGAAGATTGCGAAGCTGTAGTCCTGCCGGGTGTGGGGAGGGGTGCCCAGAGCCTCTTGGGGCCTCGGCCCACTTGGGGATTTTCCGCTACGTTTCCACTCATAGTGGGCAGCAGTGATGTCAGTGAAATCATGGAACACATTTTGTAAGAAAATTAATAAGGAACGGATTGAGGTGGAAATTATGAGCCCTTGGAAACCAGAAGGGTGGGGGTGCGGGCTTGGTACTCAGAGGTGCCAGACCCACCTGATTGAGTTGGGGGAGGGGGTCTTTCAGAATGAAGGAAGTTGGGAGTGGGCCTGTGGAGAGTGAGATGACTGCCAAGGCACGGGGAGGACTCCAGGGCCAGCCAGCAGGGGAGAGGGATGTGGCACCAGGTTAAGAAGGGGTTTCCAAGTCTCCGGATCCTGGCCTGAGCCGCTCTGAGCCTTAGTGTTCTCATCTGCGAAATGGGCAAATGGGCATGCTAACAGTTGTGAGGATAAAAGGAGGCCTGGGACCAAACCTGGCATTGCTGGGTTTCCACGAACAGTAGCCTCTTCATCAGGGGTGGGAGTGAAGAGTTGCTGCTCACCCCATCTGAGACTCTGCCAGCACCCTGCTCCCAGCAGGAGTTTGGTGAGTGTTGGTAGAATGGCCAGATGGATGGATTATTGGATGATGCACACACAGACAGACTGGACCGACAAAGGGATAAAGACTGCAGACCACACTCTAATGTGGGCATAAGGGCTTAAATCTACATTGTAAGTTTTTCTTCTATTACCCACAAGCCAGCAGCTGACATCTAGTACCTTTTTAATGGATTATTTATAATGTATTATAATTAGGCATATTATGTTATGTATTTAAGTTATGGTTCAATATTGTATCTGTTATAGTTCTTTAATTAAAGTCCACCACCTACCTAGTACTTTTCTGTTTACAAAGCATATCCACACCCACCAACTTGCCTCATCCTCACAACCTGTCAGGCAGGTCCTCTTAGCCTCCAATTTTCTAGGTGAGGAAATCCAGGCTCAGAGAGGTTCAGTCACTTGTCAAAGGTCACACAGCTCGTAAGTGGCAGGGCCAGAATTCAAACTCTGGGTCTTTTGTCTTTGTGGGACACTGCCTGATGGAGTGGGTCATTCTGGGTGGACCGTTTCAGGCAGTTTGGAGCCTGACATGAAGGTGTAAAGGAAGGGAGGGAGACATTAGGGGTGGGGTCAAGAAAAACGGGCATCAGAGATCAAACAGAGGCTGAGGATGGAGACAGCTTAATGCCTATTCTAGCTCCTTGTGGGGACATGAGAAGCCTGTGCCACAGGAGGTTGACCTTAACATTGGCATGTGAGGTGAGTGCTGGTACAGCTGGAAGGCAGGGTCAGCAGCAGGCACCACAGGCCTCAGGAGATAGGTGGGCATGCCCAGATTTTCCTGGATGAAGTACATGGGTGCTGGCATCACTGTCCACCAACCATGTGTCCACAGCAAGTGACTTCGCCTCTCTGAAACTTGGTTTCCTCCTCTGTAACACAGAAGCTGCAATGTGCAATGTGACAAGTCAGGGAGCCGGGAGCACCCTTTACACCGAGCACTCAGGGATGGGGCTGGGCTTCAGTCAGTTACCAGTATTCTGCCTCCACCCTCCACCCTGAAATACGCCCGCTGGCACTCCCCAGACCCTACTCCTAGATATGAGGTTCAAAAAATAGTCACACGTTTATTTGTTTGCTCTTGTTTATTTACTGAGGACCTATCAAGTGCTAACCTTGAGCTTGGCTTAGTGAACACAGTAGGGCACGGTGTCAATTACTCAAGCTCACCTGGGAAACAATAGACTATTGCAGCTCAATGAGCTGAGTACTCTGATGCAGGTAGACATCCAGGGCCCAGTGGGAGCAGGAGGAAGGGGCCCCTGACGCTGCCAGGAGCAGGTGGCTTCATGCACCCCTGCAGGGGTGATGCTGAAAAGGAGGAGTAAATGGAGGGGAACCAGTACTTACTTTGTACCATGCTCTCCTTTCTATCCATTTCTCAGTCAGGCAGTTCTTCTTGCAATGTGTCATTGTAGCCTCATGCCCACTTTACAGATGTGGACACTGAGGCTCAGAGAGGTGAATGAACTTGCTTGAAGTCACACAGCCAAGAAGCCAAGTCCATCTGAAGTGCATCTGTTTCCAAAGCTACCAAGGTGGGATGGGTGGGCTGAGGTGGAGCCCAAGGAGAGTGAGAGGAAGCAGAAGCTCCAAGCCCAGCAGCCCAGAAACCGTGTCCTCGCCAGGCCAGCCAAGGCCACTGGCAGCTGTGGTTTACACGGCTCGGGGCTGGCCTGAGATGTTTTGCTTCACAAATGCACGCTGGCTCATCTGGGGTGAGTTTGCGCCTTTATGAGTGTTCTTCAAAAGCCTAGCTCGGCTCCATGCCCGTCACCATGGAGACGGCTCTGGGTGGCTGAAACCGACCGCCCTCTGTGGCCACGCATGAAGGCTGCCAGGTGCTGGGGCCAGCGCCACGCTGGGTGGGGCACCCACAGAGGCCTTTCCTGAGACACTTGTTGAGGGCAGGGAGGTGAAGGATTAAATCCAGCTTCCATGAAAAGGGAAAAGGTGGGTCCTCTTCATTGGCAGCAGAGCTGAGGGCTCCTCTCTCGACCCCCCATGTGCCTGCTCTCCCCGGCGAAGCAGCGTCTTTCCCCAGCCCACCACCCCTGGATTTGGATCGGCTAAAGCTGGGCGGTGGGAGGACTGGATTTGAATCCCGGACATTGGCTGCACACCCATGCACCCCAAAACTCTTGCCCAGAAATCCCATTTTGTAAATGGGGAAAGCAAGGCTCAGAGAGAAGTGATTTGCCCAAGGTCCCCCCATCAAGGTAGAGGCCAGACGAAGCCTGTGGCCTCCTACGCTGAGTCCTGTGCTCGTTCTGGTTACCAGGAAGGTGCTCAGTCAGACCCGAGGTGTGGCTGGGCCCCGCTTCAGGCCGTGGCCGGGGGCAGGCAGCCCAGCTTGGAGGAGGGCTTGCTGGCTGGGAAGTCGGCCTGAGCCCCGCGCTGGCCCCCAGCCCTCCTTGGCTTTCGATTTTGGTCCAAGTCTCAGGGGCTGTTCAAAGATTCCAAAGGCATTTGAACATTTTGGAAGCAATTTGTCAGTCCTGGAAGCTGTTTGGAGGCTCCAAAAACTATTTAAATGTTCCAGAATCTGTTGCATTTGCAAAGGCTGTTGTTCATGGTTTCCAGAGTGGCTTGAGGTCCCGGGCGAAGGTTTCTGAGGAGGTGTGGGGGTCTGGGGCCAGCGCTTGCTGACAGCTCCACTGGCGGGGGAGCTCCTGGCAGTGTGAGCGCCCCGCTTTCTCTCCCAGGACTCAGCTGGGGCACCTGCTCATCTGAGGAGCAGAAGGTGTGTGGGTGCTGGCCGCAAGAGGACAGACTTTGAAACTCACAGGCTGTGTGACTGAGGGCCAATTATTTAATTTCCCTGAGCCCCCTTTGATCCCATCTGTAAAATGGGGGTGATACCACCTTTTTGCAGACCTGACTGTCCCCCTCCCACCTCATCTCAGGCATTTGTGGGATTAGTCAGAGAACACAGAATGTCCCCCTCCAGGACTGGTTATCACTTTTCCATCTGCTCCTGGGTGTGAATTTGGGGGTCTCTATCCAAGGTAGAAGCCGACCTGCCATATTTGGCCCGCCAGCCCTCCTCAAACCAGCCCTCCCTGACCCCGAGGCCCAGCCCTGCCATGTCCTGTCATGGGAGAGGAGCCATAGGCTGGGCTGAAGGCTGTGGTTGACCAGGAGGCTGATACCTGCCCCTACCTCCATGAAAAGTTCTTTCTGGTCTAAGTCCCCGTCCTGTATGTGGCCCTTTCCATACCTCACTGCCATCCCTACTATTCCTCCTCTAACCTTATCATTGGCCCAACTACCCTATCCACACCCACCAGTGCCTTATGTCTCAAATTTGCCATTCCCTCTGCCTGGAATGCCTGTTCCCACTCTGACACTTGTGCACACACAGACATACACACACACACACACACACACACACACACACACACACACACCCACCATGGCCTTCCTGGATCCCCTTGGCCTCTAGCCCCCATGCCTCTCTCATGTTGCTGACTGAACAGCACAGTCCACTCTGCAGGTCTGTCAGCACCTGGAGTAACACCCTTGCTACCCAGTGACTCCCAGGGCACCTATATGGGATGGGCCTGGGTGTGGAGTCCGACAGACCCAAGTTCTGGCGAGGCCTCTTATCTGCAGTGTGACCTTGGGCAGGCTTGTGGCTAAGCCCTCCTTCGCCTGTGTCCCCCTCTGTAAAGTAGAATGATGTCATGTTCTGCCCTACTCAGGGGCTGTGGTGAGGGTCAAATGAAGTGATGGACAGGAACAAGGTGTATCAACTCCAAAGTGATGAGGCTGATGGTGGCTGGGAGATTTGCCAAGGTCATCCTGGGCAATTGATGCCAAACCAGGACCCCAGTCCAAGGCTTCCCCAAGAGCCTTGATGAGGGCTTCCGCTTATCATCGATGGAGCCCCAGCTCATCCTGAGGCCTGTGAGAAGTTTTACTTTTCTGCAGCTCCCTGACCCACTTGCGGGCTGCGGGCGGGCAGGCAGGCTCCCAGCTGGGGCGGTCCACCAGCAGCTGACTGATGCGCTAAATGCATCACGCCTTCCCGGGAGACTGGAAGATCGATACGGTGGAGGACGGGCAGCTTCGCTCGATGCCACAGCCAGCCCCCAGGGTGAGAATGGGCCAAGAATAAATACAACCGAGCCTGCTCCCTCCACAGGGTCAGTCCAGGCCAGACTGGAACGATGTGGATTTGATGTGACCACCTGTGGCATCGTCACCATCACCGTGCCAGCAGTGTTATCGGGCCACGCACTGCTCTGAGTTTGTTCATTTGTTCTTAATGTATGTTAACTCATTGGATCCTCACAACTACCCTTTAGGCAGGTACTGATACATCCCCCATCTTGCAGATGAAATGTGACACAGAGAGGTGTAGTGACTCACCCAGGGTCACACAGCAAGCAAGTATCCCAGCTAGGATCGGAACCTTCACCTGCCTGGCTCAAAGCTCATGCTGTTGCTAGAATATTCTGCTACTTTTTTAGTTGCACAGGAGACTCTGTGGCCACCTACTCCCACACACCCATGGGCTCCTTCCTGCTTGGAATGCCCACTCAGGGCTTCATCCCCAGCCTTCTCTGTGCTTTGGCCCGTGAGCTGCATTTTCAGGGCTTAGAATGTGTTTTGGCCAGATGCTCCTTGACCAGATGGGGGAGGCACCTTCCCAGCAGGTGCCCTTGCTCATCCTCATTCTGCTAGGGCTCAGAGTGGGCAGGTTAAAGGTGGGCTTGGCCCCCACTGTCACTCCCCCTCCTCCTGGCTAGCATGAATTCTCAGGGCCCTCAACCCTGGACTGGAAGGGTCTCAGTCTCACTGCACATCTGCCAAAGCCACAGTATACCCATAGCCATGGATGGGCTGGCCTGAGGTTTTGCCACCTCCACACCTCACAGGTGAAGCAGGAGAAACCCCGCCTCAAGCTCCCTGAGGTTAGGCCGGAGGTAGGACAGATGGGCGGGGCGCAAGATGTAGAGCTGCTGAATGGCAAGGGCCCAGCCCTTTGCTCTTCTCCCTAAAGGGCAACTTACGTGGTAGGAAATGTGTTCAACTTAGCTGGGCCCATCCCTGCTGCGTGACCTTGGATAAGACACTTAACCTCTCTGAGCCTCAGTCTATCACTTCCCTTTCACCTTTCCCTGAACCAGGTCATCTGTCTACATTCAGGGTCATTGGGCTCGTCCCTTCTATCCCTTGAGTCCAGTACACCTGGCCAGCCCCCCATTACCTCGTCCCTCAGTCCCACCCCCACGTCCAGCCCTCCCTCACCTTTGCGTTGGTCAGTCAGACGCCAAATTCTGTCCATTTTCTTTCCTAAAGATCTTGAGTAGTCACCTCCCCTTCAGGCCCCACTTCCTCCCTGCCCTGGTCCAGGCCTTGTCATCTTTTTTCTGGATTTGTGCAGCGGCCTCCTAACTGCTCCCCAACTCCCCCCTTCCCCATCAGTCCATTCTCCTCTGACAGTTTCAGAACCATCTTTTTAAAATGGAAATCTGGTCATGTTATGTGTCTTCCTAAGACACATCCCAATGGCACACAGGGTAACCTCCAACTCGTTTCCACGCAACAAGGCAGGCCTGTCATCTGGCCCCAGACACCTCTTCCCACCACTGCCTCCAGACTCACTGGACAGCTCGGATGCGTTGGGTCCTTCCTCTAAGCCTTTGCCCATGCTGTTCTCTGGGCCTAGAATTCCCTTCTTTTTGCCCTCTCCCTCACCATTTGTCTAACACCCATTTATCCTCCAGGTCGCAGTTTTGACATCACCTCCTCCAGGAATCCTTCCGTAACTCCCTACGCCCCAAGACTGGGATAGTGGCCATCCTGAGCGCCCACAACCCCTCTCATAGCAGCTGGCCCTCTGAGTTGCCATTGTCTACATGCATGTCTCCCTGCCCACTAAAAAGAGGTCCCCTCCCCAGACTCAGAGATGGCCCCAGTAAGTGAATGTACGTCCCCCCACCCCACCCAAGCCCTCTGTCCCAGGGTAAATCTCACTCCCCAGCTCACTGGACAGTTAGTCGGGTTCTAGGCCCAGCTGCCCCAGGGCCACACTGTGAGACTGCAGGCTAGTGCCCTCCCCTCTCTGTGCCGTAGCTGCCAAGGAGCCACGAAAAGGCGAAGCTGAACTAGAGGACTGCTCAGGGCCCTGCCAGCTCTCCAGTCCCACTGCTTGGTCTCCCAGTGGATGCCCCGCTCTCTGCTGGTCTCCGTGCCTTTTCTTTCTGTCTCCAACCATCGCCTCTTACAACCTCTGTGTGAGCCTCTCTGGCAATACTGTTTCTCCCTTTCTGCCCTGACTTCCTTTGAGGACTGAGGCCTCCTTTATGCATCTCCAGATCCAGGTCGAAGGGCAGGCCTGGAAGCCTCCCCAGTCCCCCTACCCATCCTCCCACCATGGGACCCGCCATCTGCACAGCCCCAGTAGGGCCATTAACTCACCAAGAGTCAAACGAAGCTATAAATAAGTAAAGGGGTGAGGGCTCCAAGGGGGCTCGACCCCAGCTGGCTGCCAGTCTCAGGCCAGATCTGGGGTCTCGACTGTCCCAGGACGAACTCAGCCTGACAGATCTCGACGTGTCATCACCGTCCCCAGAGAGTGATGGGTAAATCCCCAGGCCTCTCTGGCCCCCATTAGTGTCAGTAATTGCCAATCAATTTCCTGGGATCCTGGTGGGGAGGAGGCCCCTGGGTGTCTCCAGTGGGGAAGCTACATCTAATGGCTTTTATTTGGATTGCTGCAAATTGATTGGGGTGTTTTTTTTCAATGGAGTTTTGGTTTTCCTCCTTGCATCCTAACTACCCCCTCAGGGATGGTTAGGCCAGAAGATGAGTGATAGCATGACTTTACTCTCCGGAAGCTGAGACCAGGAGTGGTGGTGCCCACACCATTCATGTATCCTCCATTGAAGCCACAGCCACAGCTCCCATTTCTCTGTCAATAACCCCACCCCAGGCCCTTCTTGAGGTTACCAGGTTGAAACCTCACAACCATCCTAATGTGATCTGTATCACTGTCCCCAGGAAGAGGTGAGAAACCTTGAGGCAGGTTCAGGAAGGTGGCAAGACTTGGCTAAAATGCACAGCTAATAATGGTAAAGTTGAGACTTGAACCCAGCTCTTTCTGGCATCAAAGCCTTGGTCTTTCCATTCTTACAAGTGCCTCCCCAAAGTATCATGGAGAAAGTAGTGATGATGCCCCTAAAAGCCAGAGAGCTACAGGAGTTACAGCTTTCAGGGAGGAGATTAGCTGATGATAATAATAATGGCAACAGTGGCAGCTATTATTTACTGAGCCCTCCCTTAATTATGAAACAGAGACTATGCCAATAGTTTGTCATCTATATTTCGTTTCCTACTTAGAACTGTGCTGGGTAGTAAGCATCATTATAACCATTCCACAGGTAGGGAAACAGACTGAGAGGTTAAGTGACTTGCATAAGATCACTCAGAATGCTAGTGGTAGAACTAGGATTCAAACTAGGTATGTCTGAATCCATGGCATGCGTTTTTAAGCAACTGTTTCCATTTGGATTGTGAGTATGAGAAAACTAAATAATAGTGACTTAAACAAGATAGGAGTTTATTCCTCCCTCAACTACATGAAGTCCAGAGGTAAGGAGTTCAAGGCTGATATGGCCACTTGATGATCATGAAGGTCCCAGGCTCCTTCTTTCTGGGTCTCATAATCTAAGTAGGCTGCTAGAGCTCCAGCCATCACATCCACATTCCAGCCAGCAAGGAAGAGGAAAGGATAAAGACAGATATGCTTATTTCTTTTAAGCACACATCTCAGAAATTACACCTACTGTTTTTGCTAATGTCTCATTGGCCAGGACTAAATCACATGATGCTATCTATCTTCAAGACAGGCAGGAAATGTAGACTTGATTCCAGGAGGCCATATGCCCAGCGAAAAATCAGGCTATTATTGAGGAATGAGAAGAGGCCAGATATTGGTACAATCATCTGTGACTTCCATTAGCATCGCTCTAAACTGCCCCTCTAGGCGTGTAGACTGAATTTTAGAGTGTAGTTTGGTAAGTCAGCAAACCCAGCTTCCTGGTATCCCAGAAGAGGAGCCTAAGGCCCAGAGAAGGGAAGTACCTTACCCAGGATTGAACAGAAAATTGGGGCAGAGCCAAGTTCAGAAGCCTGTCTTAGTAACAAAACCTGAGCTAGTGGTACAACACCCTCTGTCCCTCCAACATTCTGGAAGCTTTCTTCTGGTTCTTGGACTGTTCCTCTCACTTTCCCATTTTCCCCTCTCCCTTTCCTGGGACTTAGGTGAGTGGCACTTGGGGCTTCTTTTAGCCCCTGGATTGAGTAGCGGAGGGACCTGGTTTTGTTCCCAACATCTATACATCCATAGATGTCTGACCTTGGCGCTTGGTGTCCTGGTCTGAGGATCTTGAAGGTCTTTCCTGCTCTGACAGTCTATTTATGAGATACTCAGAAGCTGAGGAGAGCTTTTGCTTAGCAAATGTAACCCTAGTGCCAATAGAGCTGCTTATTCCTCCGCAGATGAGGCTCAGAGGTGGTACTTGTGGGAGGAGAGGGCCCTTGTGGAAAGGGTCATGGATAAGGTCCTTGTATGATGCTGGGAGGAAAGAATAATCTTTGTTAAGACATTTACTAAGCACCAATTGCAGTACTACAATATATATGAATAGGTTATACCTCCTTATTAATAAACAATGACTCTTAGATAGGGTCAATAAAGAAAACAAATCCACCTTCCTGCTCTTTGAAAAAGACACATCTAAAGCAAAATGATGAAGGGTCAAAAGTAAAGGGATGGGAAAAGGCCTCCCGAGCAATGCTAAAAAGAAATTTAAAAATAAAGGCAGGAAAAGAAAGCAGAAGAGGCAATATTATTATCATCCCTGTTTCACAGCTGAGGCTCAGAACAGTAAGGTGACTCACTTGAGGTCATGTCACCCCTAAATGGCAGAGGTGTGATTTGAACCCAGGTCTTTCTGTCTCCTGAGTTCGAGCTCCTCTGGGAATGTCTAGTTGCCTCCAGTAAAACCAACCGGTGTAATAACCTTGACCTGATGGGATACCGATCTGGAGCCAGGTGCCTGCCATTACAGAGCAAGGCTGGAGGGGGAAGAGTGAGGGGAAGGCTGTGTGGCCCGTGGGGACCAGTACTGGGCCGGCATGCACCAGCCTCTGGGCCAGAGCCTAGACCAACTCCCAGAGTGTCTGCTACGCCCTACTCTGGCCTGCTGGTTCCAGCACAGCTCCTGGTCCAGCACCCACAAAGGCCAACACTCCTTCTTCCCAGTTCCCACCCTTATATGAGGCTAGGATGAGTGAGAACCCATCCCACAGAGCCATGTGGCTGAGTTCATGCCTGGAAGGGAGCTCCCTCTGCCTGGCAAGCCTGGAGGCTTCCAGGGGACATTCTGGCAGTAGTCAGGGCCCAGTCCCAAGCTGAAAGCCTCTGAGGCCCATATGCACCCCAGCCAATCCCAGAGCAAGGGCAGAAGTGGGGCCAGAAGCAGGTCCTCATTGTTTCCTAGGAAGAACTGGGCAGGGGACCTGGGCCCAAGTCTTAACTCTGCCACATCCTCTGCACAAAGTAGGATCCAATCACACCCAAGCCAGACAGACCCCCCCCCCCCACACACACACACACACACCAGAAAGCACCTCCAGCTGCCTCATTCCTCTAAGCTTTGTGCACACAACAGAACATGCAAACAGAGGTTAGCTAACCGCTTCTATTCAGCTCATCTAGCCCATCCTTCACAACTCAACTTGGGTATCACCTCCTCCAGGAAGCCTTCACTGACCCTTCCTACCTCTGCATTACAGTGTGTAAACACTGGGTTTGGTGTTCTATTTACTTGTATGTCTCCCCAACTAACACCGTGGACCTTGATCTGAGGAGTGTAGATGGGCTGTAAGGAGTTTTGTAAACTCACTAAAAATATCCACAAAATGTTTTCTGTGTGTGCATATGTGCCTTGGTGGGGAGCAGCAGTAATAACTTTCATCCGGTCCTCCTGAGAATCACTTCCGTGGACTGTGATGCTCTTATAGTTAGGAACTGTGTCTGTCACTGTGTCCTCAAGTGAAAGTAATAGGCAGGCAATACAATAAATGTTCATTGAATGAATGTTAGGTGAATAATTTGATGAATGACCCTAGGCAAGTAACCTCGTTTGGTCTTGGTTTTCTCATCTGTGAGGTGAGAGTAGGGATCCCACTGTCTAAGCTTTTCCTCATTCCTGTATTCCTCCTCTACTCTAGCACCTAGCGTAGTGCCTGACACACAGTGCGTATTCAGCAGATGTTTATGAGAGGAATGAATGGACAGGGGGTTTGGTAGGCAGGTGGAAGGAAGAATCAGTGTTTAGATGAATGAGTGGTGGTGAGTGAGTGAATGGGTGAGCAGCTGCTGTATGTGAAAATTTAGTGTATGTGTTGGTAGGTTCATTGGATAAGCAGATGAATTAGTGGATAGGAAGACTGGTTGATGGATGGATTCATAGAGTGAATAGATGGATGAATGAATGGGTGAATGACTAGCTGAATGGTTCAGCAAAGGGAAGGAAAGATATTTGGGAGGGGCTGGGTAAGTGGGTAGGTTTTTGATAAAAGATTCAGTAGATGGATAAAAAGAATGAATGTATGACTAGATGGATCATAGGTGGATTTGTGAATGGATGGGTAAATGGATGGATGGATGGATGGATGGATGGATGGATGGATGGATGGATGAATGGATGGATGGAAGAAGGGTGGGTGCGTGGGTAGATGGGTGGATGGAAATTGTACACCAAATTTGTATGTGTGCAGATAGGGGATTAGGAGATGTTTGGATGGATGAACTAATGGACAGGTGGATGGATAGACTAAAGAGCAGATAAACTAATGGATGGACAGATAGAAATTATACACAAAATGTGTATGTGCCTTTGTGCATATGGGAGGTATAGAATGTTTGGATGAAGGGACTAAAGGATGGATGGGTGGATGGATGGATGGATGGATGGATGGATGGATGGATGGATGGATGGATATGATGGATCCACAGATCTATCATCTGATAAATAGAAGGAAGGAAGGGAGGGAAGAAAAATGGCCTCCATCTAACCCAGGCCAGAGGGTGATGATGTAGAGACGGGTTCCCTGTGTGCTAAGCTGGCTTGCAGAGCAGATAAGCCACCTTTCTCTCAAAGTCTCTGAGTGTTGGGCCCCAGCTGAGCTCTTCCTTCCCATGAGTCCAGGGTCTCTCCGGCAGTGCCAATACTCAGAAACTGATGTAGGAAGGAGACAAAGGGAATGGGCAGATACGAGGGCCAGAGGGAGGGAGGGAAGGCGGGTGGGGGCTGGGACTGCCATTGGGCAGCCACCCCTGTTTACTCAGCTCCGGAATGAAGCCCCGGAGAAGGGCTGTTCATATTTCTCTCTTGAACAGGGAGCTGACATTAATGAACAGCTAATTAACATCTTGGAGTGCGATGGTTCCAGTGTCAGTGTCCCTAATTAGTCTCGCGCTAATCTGCTTTAATTAACTGTCCCTGTCGTGGTTTTAATTTAATTTTCAGCTCCAGCCCAGGATGGCAGCCCTCTGAGCATTCTGTCCCAGGGAGCCTGTGGCCAGGGCAGGGTGGGCTGGCCAAAGCCTGATTCCTGGGGGCATTGCCAGGCATCCCAGGGTTGGGCAGAGCTGGTAATAGAGAGTCTGGCTCCTCCCTGGCCCTGGGGGCAGAAAACCCTGGGATAGGACACTTTCCTCTCTCTCAAGGGAGTGTTCTCAGGTCATCAGTTGCTCCTAGAACATTCATAAGTCAGGAGCACAGCCTATGACCGTGCCTTGGTCTCAAGCAGGCCCTATAAACTGACCACACTTTCTGGACATGAGCTCTGGGTTCATAAAGACCTGGATTGATGTCTTAGTTCTGGCATTTTCTAGCTGTGTGTCCTTAGGAAAAGCACTTGACTTCTCTGAGCCCCTGTGAAATGGGGCTGATAATCTGTTCTCACCAAGGATGGATGCAGTTTTTCAGGGGCGATCTGCACACCCAACTCCCTCATGGTGCAGGCAGAGCAAACACAGTGACAGTCACTCTTCAGCTGGGAACGGAGAGGACTGGAAGAGGCCCTATTGCAGGCTGAAAAGAGCACTGGGTTCGGAGTCAGGATGCCCAGGCCCCAGTCCCAGCTCTGCTACTGCCCCCAAGTCTCTCAACCTCTGTGGCTTCTGCCACTGCCATTCATAAATTGGAAGAGGCAGGGGAGGGTGCTCTCCGAGCCCCTTCACGCAACTGGAGTTAGAGAATGAGTGTGTAGCTGGCTCAGAGAACCCCAAGTCTAGAACAGGACGTCTAAGTGGGGAGTGGGCGCGAGAGCCACCCTGGGGATCAGGTGAGGCCTCTGCATTTTGCAAGGTAAAGCAGGTGCCACCCAGGAGGATGTAGCCGCCTCAGTTACAAGGTCCTGCTGCAGGTGGAAAACCAATTTACATGTTTGCCCCATGGCAGGAGCCAGGGAAGCATCTGCCAAGAGAGTCAGACAAATGAGGATTGCCTGAGGGGAAGCTGGCTGGCGACAGAAACAGGGGAGAGGTGGGGAGAACCCAGAAGCTGTGTCAGGACCCCTTGTTCACCTTGTCTTACCTGGGAGCTAGGAGTGCAGGGCAGGGGCATGAGGACCGAGCTTCTCTGTAACCTGAGGGCACTGGGGAGCCATGGCAGGGTTCAGAGCAGAAGTGTGGCGTGATCAGGTGATTGGCCCCTGGCAGGGGCTGAGTAAGGAGACAGAAGGCAGGAAGGGCTGTGATGGGGCTCTGTCTTACCCAAGGCAGTGAAGTCTTGCAGAGGTGGAGCAGGCTCGGGAAGACTTCCAGAAGCGTAGGCTAACGTATGTAAAGTGAGAATGAAGAAGAGACAGGATGCACCTCTCTCTCCCGTGGCCTTGGCCTTAATGAATATGTTTGGAGTTTTATTGTGGCAACAGCTCTGAGGCTGTATCTCACACTTTTTCCAACTGGGTTTGCAAACCCCATGATGGAAAGTCCTAGATGTATTTTCAAGGGCCCAGGAATTCTAAGAGAATTCAAAATTTCTGTGTTTAGATTTAATGCCGATCCAAAACAAAAAACCAAAATTGTTTTGACCACTTCTAAAGCAACACTGGTTTTGCAGTGCTCTCTCACAAGGGGAAGGCCTTCTGGTTCCCCAGCCTGCCATCTGAGGTCTAGAGAGAGTCTCCAAGGAACGGTTCCCTTTCCAAGGGCCTGAGTCGTGGCCAGCTCCGAGCGATGCTGTCAGACCTGCCTCCCCCCAGGACGGAGAGCTCTTCCAACACTGAATCCATTTCTGGCTCCTCATGGGGTCCCCACGGCCTGACACAGGTCTGAACCCAGGAGGGTTTCTGAATTGAGGTGGATTCTCTCTCTGGATGGCCCACAGATCCCCTCCCCCTGCCTTTGACCTCTAGTTGATCCTTGTTTTCAGTCCAGCAGAGTCAAACCAGTTTTTCCTGAAATTCTCAGTAAATTAGTGTGGAACTCAGAGCTCCTGCCCCCACCACACACACATACACACACACACTGGCGAACACAAAACTGGTATGAAAAGAAGAAAATACCTCACCTTTCCTACGCCGTGGCAATCTATCCCCTGCCCCCTGGCAATCTGTTCAAACTATGCCACCTCCAGAGAGCCCTCCTGGTTTCTCCAGGTGAATGTGTCAGTCGGACCTTGGAGCCCCTGGAGGCCCTCCCTGGGCCCAGGTTCTCATTTGATTTGGGTCATCGTGTTCACGACAAGGAGCTGGATTGCTGGCATCTCAGTGTCCCCTAGCCTCCACACACACACACACACACACACACACACGCTCTGGCTCACAGCAGGGGCCTGCAGAAGCAGGTGGAAGTGTTTCCCCCTGTCCTCAGGCTGGTGGATGGACATGCTTCCTGAGCTGTATTCTCAGCAGAGGGGCCAGTGGCTGCCAGCCTGGCCTCTAGTCGTGGCGGTGTCTTTGCTGTCCGTCAAGCCTGGGTTTCAACCGCACCTCCACCCCTGTCAGCTGGCAACTTTGGGCTGCATCTCTTGAAGTCTGTCTTCTCATCTGGAAAACTGGTAATGACAGCACTTACCCTGGGGGGGTCTCTGAGAGGACCTAATTGAAGGAATCTATGTAAAGCACCTGGGACATAGTAAGTGCTCAATAAAATGAGCTGATGACAGTGATGGTGGTGATGAAGTGCTAGAGTCGCAAGTCAGAGCCCTAGCACCCCCACATCTTGGGGCCTAATGGTTCATGCAGACCGAGCGTGGAGTTCAATGAGGCCTCGTCCTCAGTTTAGGGGCTGGCCCTATGGGAGACCTACTAACTCTCCTTATCCCCCCTCACTCACACCAGGAAGCAGCTGAGCCAGGGTTCAGGCCATGGCACGATAGGCAGCCAAAGGTGACCAGACCCTTGGCCTTGTTAGATGGAGCTTTAGTGTGAGACCTAGGGACCAGGGATGTGACCAGAGATCCCCTCAGAGATAGACCAGAGCTGCAGACACGGGCACCTGCTGTCAGACGTGTGCGTGTGCGTGTGCGTGAGCAGGTACACGCGCAGACACACTCAGAATGAGGAGAGGAGGCCTCTCTTGATGACTCCTGGGAAAAGGCAGACTTTTCTGAGCAGGAACGAGTAAGGAGGAGAACTCCAGCCTGCTGCTTCCCCTGGCCCAGCTCCCTGGGTGGGTTTTAGCCGCACCTGCTCAGTGCCATCCAGGCTGAGCCAGATCCCTGGGGTGATGACTGTTTTAGGTCAGTGTCAGCACCTGGAACAGAGATACCACCAGGGTCTCAGCTCCACAGAGATCTGAGGGACTGCACGGAGCTTCTGCTGCTTCTGGCGGGAGCTCATGAGGGAGTGCACATGTCTCTCTGTGGACCCTGGTGGGACACAGCGGCAGCAGGGCCTGGGCTGCCCCACGACCCTCCCAACAGTAGGGGCAGGGAGGCAGCGAGGTGTCCAGGCCTCCTCCAGGACCCCCTCGCCCCCCCCACCCCACCTGGGGAGCTCCTGGGGCCGCTTCTCCTCCACCTGCACTGATGACATTTAGGTGACCCACTCCTTATTCTGGCAAACAGAGGGTCCAGACCCTAGAAGAAAGCAGGAGGCCTTTCTGAGGGAACTGTGAGTCCCTCTCGAGCGGCCATCAGCCAGGGGCTGGCAGTGGGGAATGTCACGAGGTCAGGCAACCCAAGACATTACTGTCACCGCCTGTTACAGCCCCAGGATTGGGTAGTGTTAAAATGACAGTCATGCAAGAATTTTAGAATGTTACAGGCCCAGAAAGGTTATAATCATGGAATTATAGAATGTTACAATCATGTAATCATAGAAGCACAGAGAAGACTAAGAAACAAGAGCGTTAGAATGTCGCAGGCATGAAACGGTCACAATCATAGAATTAGACTTTTACAACCATAGACTATTAAAATTTTAGCTTTCCAAGCAGGAATTTTAGAATGTCACAGCAGGGAACAGAGTGGCCCGTTACAGTAAACACACACGCACACGTAGAATAGTCACTGGTGGCCTCAGAGGCAGGAATTCTAGAATGCTTTGGTAGTCAAGAATTGTAGGGTATTCCAATCTGCAGGTGTTATGTCACACTCAAGAATTAGAGAACGTGGAAGCTGGAAAACGTCTTATATGTATTGTGCCAGATCCTCTGTCCTCGCCTACCTAATTCATTCCTCTTCACAGGATGGGCTGGGGAGGGTTGGTGAGGGCTGAGAGGCAGGAGCCACACACAAGCCCCCCAGGGCCTGGAGTCCTGGCAGGGAAAGTAGGAGCAGTTGTCTGGGCCTGCACTCGGCCCCTCCCCACCCCAACTCGTTCCCAGAGGGGAGAAGCACAGGGCAGTGTTTCTCCTTTTGTTAACTTGTGCCTTGAGGGCTGCTGGACCAGCTTCCAGTGTGTGGGCTGGGAACCTACGCCTCCTGGGGTCTGCAGGCCCCGCCCAGATTCCAGATTCCCAGCCAGGGTGTGAGGAGCCTCGGGTGTGTGATTCCCAAAGGCCTTCCCCGACCTGCCCTGACACCCACCTGCCTGTCTGGTGCACAGATGACCACGCTGATTTTCACTGAACACCCTTCCCCCATCAGTCAGCCGTCTATTCCATCAGTCTTCGTTTTCAGAGCACATTCTGAGGGCCAAGCCCTAATCTGGGCACTGGGGAGATGGATATGAATCCAGCTAGCCCCCTGCCCTCAGTAACACAATGAGGCTGTTTGGGGATAGAGAGAGAGTACTATGAGGTCAGAGGGGGCAGAAATGGCCAGGGCATCACGGAGGCCTTCCTGCAAGAGGGGATGGGCCTTAGAAGTAGGCAGAATTGAATATATTGTATATAGGGATGGTGGTGAGGGCATTCCAGGCAAAGGAAGCAGAAGGAGCAAAGGCCTGGAGACAGCTGTGCGTGGGACGTGTTCGGCAACCATCAGGGAGCTTCTGCTGGGGCTGCGTGAAAGGTGCCAGATGATAGAAATGGGGCAGGAGAAGTAGGTTTGAGTGCCAGGCGAAGGAGGTTGGGTTTGTAAATGGTAATGGCTGTGCAAGTTCATGACAATGCTTGAGTTTGATTGGTGAGAAGAGAGGACTAGAGCTTCCAATTTGCTTCTCCTTCCTTTAGAAATGAGAAACTGCAAATTCCTTCCCAGGGCTGGTGGGCCAACCCTGGGCTGGGCTCCAAAAGCACAGAGAAAGGGCTTTAGTGGGAATTCCAGGGCTGGGCTCAGGGGTGCTAGCTGCTTAGCCTTTGTCGCGGAGGCTGGCAGCAGATACGGTGCTCTGAGGTGGGGCGGGGGAGGTGCTCAGGCGCTGAACGGGGTCCCCAGGAGACCCCGTGATTCCTTCTAGTTCTGCGCAGTCCTGTACTCAGAGCAGGAGGCCATGCACACCAGAAAAAGGGCCAGACAGGCCTGCGCTCAAACCCCAGACCAGCCTCGTATTGCTGAGTTAGCTGAGCAAGTGACATTACCTCCCCAAGCCTCAGTTTCCCCATCTGTAACACGGGGCTAACGGCAGTACCTCCTTCCCAGGGCTACCAGGAGGGAATGGATGCTTGGCCCCGAGAGGCTTGCAAGTCATGCTTGTTCCCTTTATGCCAACAGTTCTAGAATGAACAAGAAACATTTAGTCTAACCACCCCATTTCAGAGCTGGGCAAACAGGCCGGAAAATGACAGCAGGCATCTCAGAGAGATAACGGCCAGTCTGCCAATCGTATGGCTGCCTGCAGGTGGGAAGACGGGGAGAGCGCAACGCTGACTCTGGAGTGTGAAGCCCCAAGTCCGAGCTTGGGTGACCGGACAGGCCAAAAGCCCGAGGCTCCCAGATGAGCTCAGCAGGTGCCGACTACGCAGGTCCACTCGGGCAGCCTCTCCACTCTGTCGAAGGGGCAGAGAAACAGTTCGTTGAGGGTGAAGAGCGGTGTGAGGCTGGGAACAGGTATTAAAGGAGGCGATTTCTGTAAAGTGCCTTGCAGAGTGTCTTGCACATAGTAGGTATTCAGGCCCTGAGAGGGATTACAGTCAGGGAAAGTGAGCTCTGGATACAAACCCCAAACCGGAATGGGAATGACGGCCCCTCGCTGACCTGGCACGCAAAGTGACAGCATTTCTCACAGATCCTCTACTGTAGGCACTATGCACCCTCTTTAGAATCACATTTATCAATTCAACAGATATTCATTGTGTTCCTACATGTGCCAGGCAAATTGTTAGGCTCTTTGCATGAATCATTTCATTTAAACCCACAACCTCTGTGAGCGAGTCCACTATTATTTCTATTTTACAGATGAAGAAACTGAGGCTCGGGGAGTGTTTCACCTAAGGTCAGACAGAGCGGGGCAGGAAGCCAGGGCTTTCCGAATCCGGAACCTAAACCCTACACCCTGGCATAGACATCAAAAGTTGCTGACTGAGATATTTTAAAGGGAAGGTCCAAAATGAATACTGAAATCAAATCCCCGCAGGGAGATGCTGACCTGGGCTCCCTCAGGAAGGTGTGAAATGTTGACACTCCTCCCTCCCCCAGGCTCAGTAGGCTGGGCTGGAGATAGAAGGCTGACCATGATGGGTTCCAGAGGGGGGCCATCCACCCCCTTAGCCAGAGGCAGCCAGGATTCCATTAACCTGATTATCTGCCCCACATAAACCTGCAGAGGGAGCCCCAGGAGGGAGGGGGAATGGGGAGGGAAGAATCGGGCTTCCCCAGGCCCCGAATGGAGCAGTCAATGGTGTCAGTTTCCTTTTGAGGCCCCTGGCTCTTCAAGCAGGAAGTGGGGAGAGGGATGGAGAACCAGAGCGTGGGGACTGGAGAATCCAGGCTAGGGCAGCAGCAGGAGCAGGTAGGAGCCATCAGGACACAGAGCCTGTGCCCGTCCCCATACCTATCCCACCCTTGTGTGACCTTGGATGAGTCACATCACCTCTGATCTTTAGAGTCCTTTGTAGGAACAGCAAACCAGCACCATCTCCTCGTGTTGCTGGGCAGGTTAGCCATCTATGCGAGACACACAGTAGGTACTCAAGAACCGGTGGCTGCTACCATCACCATGATTGTCAAATCTGGACTCCATGTAGCCCTTCTCAGCTTGCAGGGCACAGTCACATTCATTTTCTTGTTGGAGTCTAACAATATGTACTTCTTTAAGGCGTGTGAGGATTCTCATCAGAGAGGGTAAGGGAGTTACTCAGAATCACACAGCTTCTAACCCTCCAGCTGGGATGCAAGCCTGGTGATTGTTACAGTGGGCCAACCCAGCCTGGCTACTTCTCTTCGGTCTGTTCCTCGGTCAGGGTCAAGGCAAGTACACTTCCTCCAGGAAGGCTTCCTTGACCACACAGTCTGGTGAGGTATTCCTCCTCTGTTCTCCCACAGCCTTCTGAACTTCCTCTGTCAGAGTATTTGTCAGATATTGTCACAATTATTAGGTAGCCACACCCAAGACTCCGAGGGCCAAGCCCATGCTTTCTATAGAGAGGGAGGGGGCACAATAAATGTTTTGTCCTTTACTGCAACTGCTCCCACACAAGGTGGCATGAAAGTGTACACAGACTCACATATGAGTCCACAGTCATGCATGTGCATAGTTATGCACATGTGGGTTGGTGAGTACACATGTACACAGATAAGAGGGTGTACTTTCTGGAACATGGTAGATTGAGCTGACATGGATGCCCCCATCTCCCACACCCACACAGACACACAAAAATACTAGAGATGATGCTGACACAAGCTTGGAAGACAGGAAAATCTTTGTGTGACATTTCTTTAAATTTCAATTTGACATACAACATTATATTAGTTTCAAGTGTCCAACATAATGATTTGATATTTGTATACATTGTGAAATGATCACCACAATAAGTCTGGTTACGTCCATCACCTCACATAGTTACCAAAAATATTTTTTTGTCTTGTGATGAGAACTTTTAAGATCGACTCTCTTAGCAACTTTCAAAACTGCAGTGACAGTGTTAGTAACTCTAGTCACCATGCTATATGTTACATCCTCATGTCTTAGTTATTTTGTAACTGGAAGCTTCTATCTTTTGACCACCTTCATCCATTTCTCCCACCTCACCCCCTGCCTCTGGCAACCACCAGTCTGTTCTCTGAATCTGTGAGCTTGCTTTCTCTGCTGTTGGGTGTGTGTGTGTGTGTGTGTGTGTGTGTGTGTGTGTGTGTGTGTGTGTGTGTTTTCTGCCTCTTTTTTTAGATTCCACATATAAGTGAGATCATACAGTACCTGTCTTTCTCTGTCTGACTTATTTTACTCAGCATAATGCCCTTGAAGTCCATCCATGTTGTCACAAATGGCAAGATTTCATTCTTTTTTTATGATTGAATAATATTCCAGTGTGTGTGTGTGTGTGACACACAATGGACTGAAAGATAGATAGATAGATAGATAGATAGATAGATAGATAGATCTCACATTTTCTTTATTCATTGAACTTAGGGCTACATATATTTTTTCAAGTGTTTTCATTTTCTCTGGATAAATACCCAGAAGTAGAATTGCTAGGCTATATGGTAGTTTAATTTTTTGAGGCGCCTCTGTACTGCTTTCCACAGTGGCTGCGCAAACTTACATTCCTATCAGCAGTGTTCAAGGGTTCCCTTTTCTTCACATTCTCATCAACAGTTATTTCTTGTCTTGTTGATAAGAGCCATTCCAACAGGTGTGAGGTGATGTGTCATTGTGGTTTTGATTTGCATTTCTTTAGTGATTAGTGATGTTGAGCATCTTTTTATGTACCCGTTGGCCGTCAGAATATCTTCTGTCCATTTTTAAAATTAAGTTGTTTGTTTGTTTGCTATTGAGTTGTATGAGTTCTTTGTATATTTTGGATATTAACCCCTTATCAGGTGTATGACTTGCAAATATTTTCTCCCATTCAGTAAGTTTCCCCTTCGTTTCGTTGATGGTTTCCTTTGCTGTGCAGAAGCTTTTCAGCTTGATGTAGTCCCACTTGTTTATTTTTGCTTTTGATGTCAAATTCAAAAAATTATTGCCAAGACCAATGTCAAGGAGGTTACTGCTAATGTTTTCTTCTAGGAGCTTTATGGTTTCAGGTCTTACATTCAAGTCTTTGTATAAGACAGTCTTATAAAAACAGGTGGCAGACCAAATTTGGCCCATTTTGAGTGAATTTTTGTGTATGGTGCAAGGTAGCAATCTGGTTTCATTCTTTTGCATGTGCCTTTTTAATTTAAGGGATTTAAAAAACGATAGGTGGAATGAAAATATAGCCATAAAATGGAAGATAAGAGGAATAAGATTGGAATCAAAACACGCTAAGATTGTTTGGAAGGCAGATGCAGATATCACCTAGCTAACTAAACGCACCTGGTGCGTGACCTTGGCCAGTTACATACCCGAGTCTTAGTTTCCACATGTGAAAAGTGGAGATTAGCAGTCAGCACACTGTAAAGATCCAGAGAATTAATATACAACTCAAATTGTAGCGTAAAAGCATCCATTGACAATATATAAACAAATGGGTGTGGCTGTGTTCCAATAAAACTTTATTTTACAAGACAGGTGGTAGGCTGAATTTGGCCCATTGACTGTGGTTTGTCGACCGTGATGTAGACAATACTGTTGGCCTTGCCAGGATTAGTGATAACATAAAGAATAGTAATATAAATAAAGCATGTTACACAGAATTCGCTTGAAAAATGGTCCCTATTGTGAATAAGAACATAGCATGAGAGCATGTACACACATGTATGCACATGTTTGTACAAAGACACACAGCCATGTAGATCTGTTTGCATATGTATATATAGAGAAAGACTGAGGTGTACATATGAGCAAATTTTGTGCACACAAGGAGACGAGCACATGTATGAGCATGTGTTCATATGTGTAGACAAATCATCTAGAAAATGGGATAGTAAGAACATGGGCCTCATTGGGTAATGAGGATGAAGTGAGCTGAGGCTTGGTGCACTCACTGCCTGGCACACAGTAGGCACTCAGAAGCTAGCTTTGATGCTATGTGGGAACAGGGTCTAGACACACAGTGAGGGGTGTATGACACACACACATTCACAAAACGATTTTTGCAAGCTTGTTTCCAGAGAAAGCCAGGCTAATGAGGAGGTCATCTTCGTAGCCAGCAGGTGCCCAGAATAGCCCGGACGGGGATGCAATTTAGCTTTCTCCTGAGATGCTGGGCAAATGAGGAGAAAAGGCGTTTTAATCCCTTGTCACGTCTCCTAGGGCTGGAGGACATGTGTTGAGTTGGAATTTTTCAACTTCAGCCTTTTTTTTTTTTTCCTTGACACATCCATCCCAGAAACATCTGTGAGATAAAACAGAGAAGGTCTTATGAATTCAGCTCATACTCGGCCTGCGCTCCCACCCCGAGCAAGCGAGACATGAATCACCAGCCCAGGGGCCCAGCAGCCCCTCAGAGCTGTCTCTCCAGCAGGGCCCCGGCCTTTCCTGAGTAGTTGCTTTTGATTTCCCCGCAGCCTTCTGATCGTCCACACTCCAGAGAGCATGTGTGTCTGAGGGAGGTGTGCTGAGAGCTCAGCTCGTGCGCCGGGGTAGGGGTCAGGCGCTCATTCCCCAGGCTCGGCTGAGCCCTGCTGTGCACCAGGCACTCAGGGTGCAAAGATGACCCAGACAAGGGGAACTTGCTTGTCCCCATTTTTCTCTTATTTGAAAACACCGTGGAGGAAGACCACTGTTGTTATTTTACGAGAAGTGTCTCCGTGGTACGTTGATCCGTAGAGTATTCTGCATTGGAGGTTTTTATCCTTGCAAACGGGAAGGAATGCATGATGGCTGCTGCTGGGTCAGGGATCAACCAGCCAAGGTCTCATGGCCAGCTGTTAATTCAACTTGACCTTCCAGGAGCCCTCATGTGCCCTGCAGCCTCAGATCCCACTGGATGGTTGTAAATCTGAGCCCTCTCTGCCTGGGCTCACATTTTATCTCCCCTTTTCTGTAAGTATCAAGAAAATGAGTGGGTTTCGGAGCTGCAGTGTCCCTTGGCCTTTTGCAGCCTGTACCCAGGGCCAAGGAGGGGTGTGCCTGGCCCTCTTGCTCGTGTCTTCTGTCCAGGGGACAAACCCACACTGGGTACCTGCTGTGCTCTAGGCCCTGTGCCAGGCACTCAGGAGACTGAGAAGGAAGGACAAGACAGAGTCCTGCCTTTAAGAACCGACAGTCCCAGGAGGTGGACACTCGGGGCACTGATAAGAGAGGCAGAAAGATGCAGACAAAGTCCTGTGGGGCTGCGGGAGGTGGGAAGAGAGGGCTTGTAGCTCTGGAGGGCTGGGGCAAGACCAAGGGAAGGATTACAAGGAGGGAACCTCTGAGCTGGATTTGAACATGCGGAGATTGAGGACACCGGGTAAGCAAAGGCACAGAGGTGGGCAAGCACAGTCATTCAAAAGATGTCCCAGCCAGAAGGGATGAATTTTCCTCAACTCCCGAGTGTTGCAAAGAAAGCAACCGAGGCCTGAAGGGAAGTGCGTTTCCCCCTGTCACAGGGGCCCCGAGGGTCCCCAAATCCCTGTCTAGGACCATGTCCACAGTCACACGTTTTTAGAGGCTGCTCCTTGTGGAGGGACAGGGTCTCTGGAAAAGAGGGTGCTGATGGGAGAAAAAAGGGTTTCTTCAGACCTGAAGTATTTGTCCCCAGGCTCATTCATAGGTGGTAAAGTTGAGACACAGGAGACCAGGTGACATACTCAGAGCTGCAGAGTGTTCTGAATAGGATGAAACCAGGCTTGTCGGGAGCTGGGATGAGGGAGCGGGTGGATGCCACACCAGGTCCAGCCATTTCTCATCTGTTTCCAGTCATCCCTGTCTTCCTGAGGACAGTCCCAGACCAGTCCTCTGCGTGGCTGCTCAAGTCAGCTTCTCACCTTGGCTTTCCCCACCTCCTTCCCAGAATCCTTAGAAACAGACAGGCAGTCTGAGAGGGGCAGGAATGCCCCCCACCCGCCCTTGAATGGGGCTGGCTCCTGTTTACCCAGCTGCTCTGAGCCCAGGCTGGGGTCACAGGGAAGACCTGAGAAGCCTGTCGTCCAGCTGGCGCCCCACTGCTCAGGTCCTATGACCCCTTTGAGACCCCTCCCTCAAAGAGGTGGCCCAAAGTGGGGCTTGACCTCTTGGGAGAGGGGAACTTGGCTCCTGTTACATCCCCTTTGTGTCTCCAGTCTTTCATCTTTCCTGAAAAAGCAGAGATGGCTATGAGGAAAGAGGAAGGGCCGTGGAACACGGGAGCTGGTTAGGAAGGGCAGGTGGATGGAGCGTGCTGTTTGGAGCAGAAGCCCCAGCTCTGTAGGACCCTAGCAAATCACATGCCCTCTCTGAGCATCAGTGTCCCGGTCTGCTGACTGGGGGCAGTGGTCACCCCTGTCTCACCAGAGTCTTTGTGAAGCCCAAGTGCAACCATGAATGTAAAAATGCTTTGTGAGGTCAAATGCAAACGGCTGGTGACTGGGACCATTATTTGATTGACGTAAGAGGAAATATATGTTCAGATAGGCACATGCAACTAACCAGGGGCAGGAGCACTGGCCAAGGAGGAGACCTGGGGACTGGTGTAGGGACTGGGCGTGAATCTTCATTTCTCTTTAGCTCTACTTTTCTCTTATTAAACTGGGATAATAAACCCTATTTATTCTACAGACTCTCATGATGACCAAAGAAGATGATTCCTTCAACCAGCATTTACTGGGCACCTGCTGGGCACCAGGCCCTGGCTAGGCTGGCATGTGGCTCTTGTCCCCAAAGAAAATTCATATTAGAGGAAGATGTGGGGTTCAGAATCCTAGAGTGTCAGATAGAATTGAGTCTAGTGTCCTCGTTTTGCAGATGGGAAAAACAAAGAGGAAAATGACTTTCCTGGGATATCAGAAATGAGGAGCACCTATTGCCACTCCTCCTGAATCCAAGGCAGACATTATTAATGGATCACAACACTCTCTTCTAAACCCAATGCTACTTCAGGATCCTTCTCAACACAACAGCCCAGGTAGCTACCAACTCACTGATTACAATTGGAGAGCAAGATGAAGCGATTTGCATACCAACCCAAAATCCTAACCTTAGACTTGTTTAAGATCATTTGGCCTGAATTATCAATGACGGAACTCAGACCCAGGTTTTCTCACCCATTCTGTCTCTCCACTTACTCCTGAAACCAACTTTTAGTGAGTACTCACCACATGTCCAGCTTTGTACTAGGTTCAGAGATGAATAAGACCTGCTTACAAGCTCAGGCCTCGTGGGGAAGAAAGTCAAAGGGAAAATAGTTGTGATGTGGGGGCTAGTTGGAGATATACACAGGTTCCTGCGGGAACTCAGAGAAGAGAGGAACCTGACTATTCACAGACAGGGTTGGGAGGCTGGGTGGTAGTTAAGGAAGACTTCCTAAAGGGGGTGGGGGGCATTGCAGTCAGCACTCAGCCAGCAAACAAGTGTCAGACATGAGCTCCAGGCCCAGTGGCTGTGGCTCAGTGGATTGAGCGTTGTCCCATGGACTGAGAGGTCCCGGTTTGATTCCCGGTCAGGGCACATGCCCGGGTTGCAGGCTCCATCCCCAGCGCGGAGCGTGCAGGAGGCAGCCGATCGATGTTTCTCTCTCACGTCGATGTTTCTATCTCTCTCTCCCTTCCTCTCTCTTTCTCTAAAAAAACAATCAAAACATATTTTTAAAGAAAACATGAGATCCAGTATCAGGTCCAACTGCACTGGGCTCCTCTGGGGATGGATGACATTGTAGCCTGTGAGAAGACGAGAGATGTCATAGGAGAGACAATCCTGGTAAACAGAAGTTTGCATTGTTGACAAGAAGCAAAGATGGGATTCAAGAGGAGTGGCTTGGAGGTAGAAGGGGAAGTTTCTAGGCAGGCTTTCCTAGTTGTGCTGAAGCCCAATGACATACACTGCAGACCCCTCTTGAACTCACCCATCACCCCGGCACCTCTTCATTTGTGGCCCTCATCATCCTGCTTGTTGTTAAATGTAGGTCGGTCTTCCCTGGCTAGACTGGAAGCTCTGGTAGGGTGGGGACTGGGTCTCTTTGTTACTAGCTTGGACTTGAACCTGGCCCTGGCACAGTGCCACCTGACTCATAATAGCTACTTAGTAAATCCTGGACAGACAGACAGATGGATGGATGGTCATGCAGCCTCTTTACGTCTGCATTCTCCTCTGAAAAATGGGGGAACAGTGCCAACCTCCCAGGGGTGTTGTAAGGATTAAATAAGATGATGTGACTAAAGCCCTTAGAATAGTGCCTGGCATTCAAAAAAATATTTATTGAAGGAATAATGATGACTGTTTAAGCACAAGTGTAAAGACACTCTTGATAGATAGCTCCTGACAAATGAATTTTGCATACTCTCTGCCAGGATGCTTAAAAGAGGAGGAAGCCTAGGACACAGTTGTTAGAAATAAAACCCAGCAGGAACCATTTAGACACTAAGACCTTGGTTGGGAAATCCTATTGGTCCTTTAGAACAGGTCTAAGCACTTCCTTTGTGCAGACACTGTTCTAAGCACTGTATGTATGTTAGTGCATTTAACCCCCACAATGACCTGATATAGTATGCATTGTTATTATCCCCATTTCTCATGTGGGGAAACTGAGGCACATAGAGGTGAAGTAAGTTCCCCAAAGTTTTACAGCCAGGATGTGGTCTGACTCCCAAGGCCACTCTTTTAACCACCTGAGAAGCTCACAGAGACAGAGCTGTACCACTGAGTAGCAATTACCAAGGGCAGGGATTGTATCTGATGTCTTTCTGTCCCCAGTGAGGTACCTGCCATGTAGCAGGTTCTCAATCAGTGTCTGTGGAATGAATGAATGAACAAACAAATGAATGAGTGAATCTGCATACCACCAACCCTTACGGCAATGTGACAGGCTCTGAGAATGTTCTTAGTAGACAAAGGGCAGGGCTTAGTGTCTAAATCATCTAAGATGACTGTGTTACATCTGTGTGTTTGTCATGGTCAGTTTAGCTCTCTTAGGACACATACTTTGCTGTCCATTCCTATCTGTCACTACCCATAAGTGGCCTTGTCAGTTATTCCCCTGATCTTAGCCAGAGGCTCCTGCTGTCATTTCAGTCCTTGGAGAGCAAGAGGACCTGGTGCCAAAGAGACCACCTTCAACCCAAAGCCGGAGTTGGAGATATTGGCCCACTCCTGCCACCAACCTCCATGTGTCCCTGGGCAGTCACTTCCCTCTCTGAGCCTCACTTTCCTCATCGGCATGAGGGGAAGAACAATAGCACCTTCCTTGCTGTGAGGGGCACTCGTGGCCAAGAAACTCACTGCTCAGGAAACATAAGCAACAAGTGTGGTTGTTGTGGAAAGTTGTGGCTCCCAGGATGATGTCAGGAGCAGATGGGTTCATCTTTGAGGTGGGAACAGTAGGAGCCCATAGAAATATGAATGGCATCCTGTGCCCAGTCAACCCCAAATTCACTTCTCCCCTACCTGTCACAATGTCTGAAATGTCCACCATTTGACTAACTCCTGGCATACAGGCCTGGTGTCATGGGAAGGATCCTGTTTTAATACACGCAAGGTATAGACAGTGTGACACTTGATTCTCTGGCAAAGACTCATCCTCAGCCTCTCCCAGCGTGAGCTTAGTTCTGAGGGCACAAGACATGGCTGGGGGCAGAGGGTGGACGCCAGGAGCTGGGCAAGAGCTGAGACCTCGAGCAGGCGTCCCATGGGGCCTCGGGCTGCTAGGAAGCCACATGCCTGGGATTGGGTGAGGAGCAACAGGAGGACCCTAAAAATGGAGCAGGAGCTGCCTGGAGCAGCTTTCTTCCCTTTGAACTTTCTGCCAAGGAGCAGCGTGGCCACAGGCTCCACGCGGCCCGGAGGGGAGGCTCTGCCAGCCCCTCGGGCACCTGTCCCAGAAGCCTAATTACCGGCTCTCAATGGGCAGTCAGCTCAATGATTGAGAGTCCTTGGGGAGACGGCATTGCTGAAATCGTGAACGACTCCGAAGGAAACACTTTTATTCCTTCACAGAAGCAGAACATGGCATCTCACCTCTCACCCTTCACGTTCGAGTGGGGTGTTACTGTGGGCAGAGGAAGCTGCTCGTGGGTCCTCATTAAATCCACCCACCTCTCTCCACCCTCGCTGTCACCGCTCTGTCTGTCCACTGTCATCTCTGCCTGGACCACGGTGAACCCCCCCACTAGTCCGTGCCCCGCTCAGTAGATAGAAGGACCCATTCAAATCAGAGGTCGCTTCACAGTCCTGCCGGAAACCCTCCAGTGGTTTCCCTGACTTAGAGTCGATGGTCATCTCCTCTCTGTGCCCTCGAGGCCTGGCTCGGGCTCCGTCCTCCTGCTCTGCCCTGTCTCCCACTCTCCTGCCCCGGTTCACTCCTTTCCAGCCACTTGGGCCTCTTTGCTGCTCCTCAAACACCCTGGGCCTCTCTATTCCCTCCGGAGGAAGGGCCTTTGCATAAGCTGTTCCCTCTACCTGGAATCCTCTTTCCCATGCTCCCCACAGTTAGCTCCTTCTTGTCCTTCAAGTCTCAGCTCACATGTCACCTCCTCAAAGAAGCCCTCCCTAACCACCCCAGTTGGGGTGCCCCCCCATCCTTAGCCCCCTAGTCTAGCACATCACTTTGTATTGATTTGATCTCTCTTCCTCACTGGATTAAAAACTCCACAAAGAGGGAACTAGCTTGTCTTATTTGCGGCTATGTCCCCAGCAGCTGGAACAGTGCCTGGCACATAGTAGGGCTGCATGTCTGTTGAATGAATGGTCTCTACCAGGAGAAATGGGCAATCCTAACAGCCACTTACTGAGTGCCTGCAGGGCAGGACATGGCATTGTTGAGCTATAACTTCATATTGTCCTCACGGTATAAAACCCTACAAGGGAGTGTCCCCATTTTACAGCTGAGGAAACTGAGGCCCCAGGGGTTCGTGCAAATGCCCCAAGGTCATGCAGACAGCAAGAAGCAGAGACCCAGACTGTCGGAGCCTAAGTCCCCACTCTTACTGCTGTGTTATTAAAACAGGCGTCATCATCCTTGTTTTACAGACAAGAGAACAGCCGCAAAGAGGTGTGTCCATGGGCCTAAAGGCCTCGGCCAGGAAGAGGGGGGCTGGGATTTGAACCCAACGTGCTGCTTTCTCTATAAGAGGGCAGCGGCCCAGGCAGCCATCTGTAACGTGAGGGGCTTTTGAGCTGGTCAGGAGGCTGTCCGGTGTGGCAGCAGGGTCCAGGGTGCAGAGCAGACCCCCAGGAGAGGAGACGCGGTGATAAGACTAACGTGTGTTGCTGCACACGTGGCAGGGTGTGCTGCGTGTGTATCAACCCTCTTCTCGACCTCAGAGGGAGGCAGCACCGTCATCCCCATTCCGCAGGTGACAAAACGAGGGCACAGAGAGTTACTTGCGAAAGGTCACCCAGCTAGGAAGGGGTGACGCTGGATTAAGCCCAAGCACTAACCACTGCACTGCACTGCCTCTCTGAGGAGACACAGCCAGGCAGGGCACCCAAGCCCTCAGGTTCAGAAAAGGAGGCTGAGCCCAGCAGAGTACACAAAGCCTGCCGCCCAGGGCCACCAGATTCTGATCCCAGCCCCCTGGGTGCTCTCCATATGGTCAGATCTGGAGGCTGGGTGCTACCAGGCCCTGGAGCCAGGCAGCTGAGGTGAGTACCAGCTCTGCCACCCCCACACTGTATTCTCTCTGCCAGGCCACTCAGCTACTCGGAGCCTCAGTTTCATTGGCTATAAAACAGGGCCAGGAGTTCATCAGGATGTTGTGATGAGAGGAGAGGAGATGACGGAGCTGAGTGACGCCCCCACCCCGCCCGGAGCCCGACCCCTTGCGTGGTGAGCGAGCAGTGACTGACAGAAAGCACATGGCTTCCATCTCAGCTTAAGTCCCTGCTCAGCCACTCCGAACTGGTGATGTTAGGCAAGTGACTTCCCTCTCTGTATCCCCTGTAAATGAGGATAATTATAGTATAATTTGAGATTACAGTCATTAATCCACATACGGCACTTAAAACAGGCCCAGAGTAAGCTCTAAGTGTGATTTGTTATTTATCAGAAGATTACAAATGTGAAAATATTAGTTTTGGCCTCTCTTGTCACCAGGGAGACTCTCAAACAGGGCTGCCGCGAGGTCCGAGAAAGTAGGCAGGAAGCTGCACTCTCCAGCCCCCACCTGGTGACCGCACGGACCTTCTCTGCAGGCAGCCCTTCTCAGAGGCCGCTCCCCTTTCCAGCTTCATTTTCCCCCCGAGGATTAGAGCCCTTCCCTGTGGGTGCTAGAGCTAAGTGCTTGTCAAGTTTATGAGCTTTCAGAGCCACTTTTAGCGACAACCAGGCCTCCCCGTTTTTATAAGGACTGAGATAAGAGAGGAGTTTATGAGATTAGAGGTTTGTCATCATGCTCTGCTTTGATGTCTGTCTGTCTCTCTCTCTCTCTCTTTCTCTCTTACTTTCCTCCTCTTTTATAAAACCAAAGCACTAGCTGGGAACAGCAGCCCAGGCCCCATAAACACGCCGTTCAAATAAAGGAGACATTTAGGAGAAGGTCGAAGCACCATTTAAAGGTGATCGCTCTAAAATGACCGTGTCTGGGCAGTTTGTCATGAAGTGTCCCAGCTGTTGGCCAAAGATCGCTTGTTCTGCAAATCTTGCTGTTAGCTCATAGTTTTCAACTGTTGGCTCTTTAAAACTGAGAAGGTGTGGGGTGAGATTTGGGGATCCAGGTGTTTTTAAAGTAACTCTTGAAAAAGCCATCCATCCCTGGGAGAGTTCGGGATCGGTTAGACTCAAAAGAGCCCTGCAGAGGAGGATCCCCAGGTCCCTGCTCTGCCATGGGGACTTTATGACCCAAGAATCTTCCAGTCCAGGACTGGGCAGGCTTATTGCAATTCTCTGTGGGTTCACCAACCGGCATGCCACAGGCATCGACACATCATCCAGTGCTGGGCAGGAAGCTCACTGCTGTCCACCCCACCCGTCTGCCTGTCAGCCTCATGCCCTGCACCCCTGCTCACAGACTCGGGGCTCCAGCTGCAGGTCCTCAGCCACGTGTGCACCTTCAAACCTCCACACCTTTCCCAGGCTGTTCCCTCTGCTCAGCACGCCCCTCCTTTCATTCTTTTGTCTTGTTCTCCTTTGTCTTTCAAGACAGCTCAAGTGCTATCAGCTCTAGAAAGAGCAATGTGAAGGCCCCCTTCTCTGGGCTCCCAGGCCCAGCACCTCCTCCCCCCATGCATCCCTTGGCACTGGTCACACTGTTTGGACACTGCCTGTTTATTTGAGCATCTTCCCCACCAGGCTGGCAGTCCACTGAGCTTTGGGTCCTTAGGCCCAGCCCAGGTACCAGCTTGGAAGAGGTGAGGCCATAGAGTACTTTATATGCCACACCCCCCTTTGGACTCAGGAGTAGTCTCCACTGCTCCCCTCCCAGCTGTGATACTGGCTGTGGCTGGGTTACTTATCCTCACGAAACCTTACCTGTCTCCTCTAAACGTGGGGATATCAATAGTACCAACCTTAAAGGATTGCTATAAGAATTGTTGATAAAGGCTAACACACGCTACGGTATTAACTCTGAATCTTCACTAGAAGTCCTTTAGACCTATTTTCCAGATGAGGAAACTGAGGCACCAAGAAGCATTAAGTAACTTGCCCGAGATATTGGCAGAGCCAGGGCTCAAGGCTAGAGAGCCCCTGACTCCAGAGGCTGTGCTCCTAACCACTGCTGTGATGCATAGCCCCCCGATAGCTTACATGAAGCCCTCAGCCCGGCACGCAGTAGGAGCACAATAGATGGTGGCTGTTGTTGTTAGTAGCTCAGTTCATGTTTAATGGTGGAAGCGGTAGTACTGGGGATAAGAGGGGAGGAAGGGCTCGAGAGCTAGAGGAGGAAGATATCTGGGAAAACACAGAGAGGAGCCGGGCAAAGGGTTGAGGCTAGGGAGTGGGCCAGCAGAGGCCAGAGCAGGAGGACACAGTGCGAGGAGGCCAGGTCCTGGGAAGGCTGCTTGGAAGAAAGGGCTGAGAGCACCAGGCCGGCCATTTGAGCACCAGCATAGGACCACCATAGGCCCCCCTGCTGTTAGAGAATAAAACCCCAACTCCATCACTGAGTGCACAAAGCCCATTGTGACATAACCACAGATCACCTTTCTTTACTTGTGTCCTCCCCTTTCCCCGACAGTCCCTTGCTCCAGCTACCCTGCCATACCCTTCACTCCTCCTTTGCATATTACTATTTCTCTGCCTGAAATGTCCTTCATCTGTGCTGGCCCTGACAGACTCCTACTCATCCTTTAATACCCAGTTCAAATGGCCCCTCTTCTGGAAGGCCTTCTTTGAGGACCCTTCTAGCAGTGATCCTCAAGGCCAAGCACTGTGTCCTAATCCACTCTGTGCCCAGTGCCCAACACAGAGCTGAGCATAAAGATATTACTTAGAAAAACTTTGTTGGGCTTTTTTTTAGTATGTCTGTCCACAAATCCAGGGCAGGCGCTAGGGAGACCACACACATGATCTCGCATGATCTCACATCCCCAGTGTCCAGAAGGGCTAGGATGTAGAGGCAGAAGCTGAGCTACACTAAGAAGAGAACTCCTACTTCCCAGGAATCCGGACAAGAGAATGCTCCAGGGCAAGCGGGGCTCCGGAACTCTGCTGTGTGCCTAGAAAATGCTGCCCGGGAAGATTTATACCTGAGACCCCACTCCAAGCCCCCGCAGCACCACCCAGAGATGGTTACAGATGGAAAACAAGCTGGAGGCCTGAGATGTGCTGTCCTCTCTCCCTCATTGGACCTCCTTTCAATGTGGAGTTCAAAACTGACCTTGCCCGAGCAGCAGGGAAGATGCTGGGCTGTCACTCCACTTCCACTCTGACAGTCGAAGACCACATTGGCTTTTTCAGCAGCTTTTGGCTTGTGGTCAACTCAAACCCCCAGATCTTTTTCACTGGGATGGCTGCCAAAGCCACATCTTGTGCATTTGATTTATGGCTTGGGTTAGCTGAGGCCTATGCCTGATCCCCAGAAGCCAACAGAAGGAGGGCAACGGTTTCTGTACCCCTAGGAGGAAGAGTGATTGCAGGCTCCCCGAGCCTCAGTGTGAAGGTGGGCAAGTTCCCCTTCTCCCTGTTTGTGCTTCCTAGTACTTCTTGAGGCGCCAAATGCCAGGCCCTCTTGAGTGGGATTTTCATTAGCATTCAAGTCACAGGCTACCAGGGCTCAAGCACACCAACCTTTCAGGTTACTGAGGGAAGCAGTCTTCTGGAAAGCACCCAGAAGGGCAAGGAGAGACAGGCAGGTAGTGGAGGGCCGGCTCCTGAGCTTGGTGTCCGTGTGCCCGGGGAAGGCAATTCATTGCTGTCGGTCTCAGTTTCTCATCTGCAGAATAGGGGTGACTGATCCCAACCTCATGGCATTGTTAGGTCAAAGGTGCCCAGACAGAACGTGCCTTCCTGGGCATAGCAGTCTCTGTCCGGGGTCACAGACAGCTGGAGCCAAGCAAACAGGCATCCGGCACCTGGTAACGACGCCCTCACACGGAGGAGGAACCAAGGCACTGAGGTTATGCCACTTTTGCAAATATCGTTCCCACTCGGCCAAACATTCTTCCCTCCAGGAATTGCGTTTGAAATGCCCCCTTTCCAGAAAGGCCTTTCCTGACACTCTCTAAAGACAGTCAGGCACAAACTGTATTTAGTATTTGTGTTTGTCCATTGCTTCTTTCCCTCTGTCTCTCTCACTGGACCCTCAGCTCTGTGAGGGCAGGGACCACGTCTCCTCGCTCGCCGCTGTCCCCTGGCCCAGCACAGAGTCGGAACTCAGCAGTGTGTGTGGAATGACTGTCGGGGCTGGGACACATTCCTTCAGACTTTGGCTACAAATTCTAATTGTGTGAGGTGAGCTAGGGATCCAGAGAGAAGCATATTTATTTCTCTCTGCCACAAAGAAGGCCACTTCCCCACCCTGGCCCGCAGTGTCCCCAGCTGTAAAATGAGGTGTAAAGTGAGAGATTGAACAATCTCTTCTCCGAAGTCCTTCTAGCTCTAAAAGACTCGAAGTCAGCACAGGAAGGGGGAGAAAATTGTATTGAATTTGTATTGCCTGTTGGGTTGAAAAAAACAGCTTCTGCCAGGAAATCTCTCTTATTCTGTCACTTTCTCCACTGGCCTGGAAAAAACTGCCCGGCACAGGCCCGGGCCTGCAGAACCCACACTGAAAAAGTCACAGGCCCCCTCCTGCCCTGGGCCGGGCGTAGGGGCCCCTGAAAGGTGTGTGGCAGCTGCTTCCCCGGGGGGTCCAGGGGTTTGTTGCCTTAACCGAGCTCATGGGCAGGTAAAAAATTCCAGACATGTTCTCCGCTGACAGCTAATTGTGTCCTTTATTAATGACCATGGCTTTCTTGGGGCAGGTGGGAGGAGGGAGGAGGCCAGTCTCAGCACAGGGGGCTCCCTCAGGTGGAGCTGATGACCACATTTCTGGATCCCATAGAAGGGGAAGTGCTACATGAGGTGACCCTGAAAATGCACCCCCCAGCTGGAGAGAGGAGGGGTTTTCCCAGGCTCCCCAAGCCCCAGCAGGGGTGGCTGGCGCTGACAAAATAAGGCAGGGATTTGGGGATCTGGCAGCCCAGGTTCTGGGTCCTAAGTTGGCCCCTCAGAACACAGCCACCAAAGTACAGTGGATGGCCTGCAGGTGGTACCCACAGCAGGGCAATGGCCCGTGGCAGCTTGGGAGATGTTCCCCTGCTCCATCCGGCCACCACCCCCTGGTGGCACCAGGACTGGGCCCTCCAGGCCCTTCCTCAGTGACCCACTACACCACCTGTCAATACAGCAGCCAGATGTGCTGGGGGACTCAGGCCTGGCCCTGCCAGATGTGTCAAGCTTTCCCAACACATCCGGCTTCCCCTCGGGCACATTGTGATTATTATTTAACACTCGCTTTTCCAGCATCTGTGAGGCCAGAGGATTACAGGCTGGGAGGCTCTGGCATGTGGATCCAGCTTAAGGTCTTTGGGCCTGTTTTCTCAAGGACCCAGTGAGGACCTTTATAAGCCCTGTTGCGGTGATAACCTCAAACTGGAGAGAGGGCTTTTGTGAAGCTCTATTTGTTCCCCATTTTTTCACTAGGACCTCATGTTAGCCTAGGGAGGAAGATAGAGGGTACAGCATTAACCTCAATTATAGAAGAAAGATGTGAGGTTCAGAGAGGGACATGGTGAAGAAGTAGCTGAGCTAGGACTGGAACCAGGCAAAGGAAATTGCTTGTGCAAAGGCCCTGGGGCTAGAGGTGGCCTGATGTGTTCCAGGACAACCAGGAGGCCAGTCTGGCTGGAATGGAGTAGACAAAAGGGAAGGTAGTAGGATGTAAGTTCAGAGAGGTAAAGGGGATAGTTACCAAAAAAGAATAAAATACCTACCGATACATTTTACCAGCGAGGTAAAGAGGACTTCATAGGCTATTTGTACTCCAAGTGAGATGGGAGCCATTGAAGGGCTTTGAGCAAAGGAGCAACCCACAGCTGACTCCTGTTCTGCAGGATCCCTCTGGCTGATATGCTGAGAGCAGACTGCAGCCAGAGGAAAGTGGGGAGGTGGGAGGGCTAGGGTGAAGGCCAGGACACCCGTCAGGAGGCTACTGCAGTGATCTGACAGCTACCACTCCTCTTCCCTTCTGTCTTCCCTTCCAGTCTGGGCGTCAGGACTCCTGGGCTGCAGCCCCGGCTCCATCAGCCACTAACTTGCTGTGTGACCTTAGGCAAGTCACTGTCCATGTCTGGCTCACATATTCTCTAGTTATAAAATGAGAAGCTTGAACCAGAAGTTCATGAATATTCACCTGACTTTCAATGACCCAGACCCCACCTGCCTCTCTAGCCTCATCTCCCACCTCTTGCAGCCTTGAACTTCATGCTTCAGTGACCCCGAGCTATGTGTAGCTCCCCAGGCACACACCATGCCGTTTCACGCCTCTGTGCCTTCACACGGGCTGTCCCCACTGCCTGCAACGCCTTCTCCCATCGAGAGCCCTGCACACGGAGAGCCTGCGTTCTTCAGCAGGTCTGGGTGGCATCTCCTCCAGAGGCTTCCCTGACCCACCCCCGTCCTCAGTGCTCCTGGGCACGTTGACAGGCCCTACTGGTCTTCGAGAGACAACAGAATGCAGTGGATGTGGACTCAGACCCCCGCTGCATCTCTGGAGTTGCCTCATGTTTTCAAGCCTCTGTTTCCTTATCTGTAAAATAGAGATAATGCTATTTTCTATTCCCAGGGTCAAGGTGAGGCTGCAGTAAGATTGTAAAGCACCTAACCCAGTGCCTGGGTAACTGTCTGGGATCTGTGAAGCCAGACTCTAGCTGCAGAGAAAGGGCTGTTGGGTGAACAGTGAGGGTCACCCTAGACAATGTGGCCCAGATCACTGGAGTGGCCAGACCCCAGGACAGCCTCCCAGCAGCCCCATGGCCCAGGGGGATTCCTGTCCACCCCTCCTGTCACCAGCCCCTCCCTCACTCACCTCCTCCATCAAGGCCTGGTCAGAGCTGCCTGCCGGCAGCCGCACAGCACTTGGAAATGTCCTTAATTGCTTCACCAGAGTGGGGAGTCACCCTGCAGGCAGATAATTAAAAAGTTCAGAGCTTGATTAATTGGGAGGAAATTGGAGGAATGGGGCTGCCTGCTGGGCGGGCGGGAGCTCCCAGCCCCTGTGTGGGGATGCATGAAGGGAGGCCAGCCAGAGCGGGGACCCGGGGCCCTAACTTAGGATCCGGGGGCTGGAAGGGCCGGGCATGAAGCATCCTCACCTGCCTTTGCAGGTTGTGGGGTGCATAGTCAGACTTCCCCAGGAGATTGAGCTCTGTCACCCCCTCACACCCACAACAGGGAGGAGATGTCAAGAGACACAGTGGTCGTGAAAGTTCTGGTTGCTCCGGCCTTGGGGCCGAGGGATCTGCAGGCCTGCTGTGTGCCTGCTCCATGCGGTGAACACGGCAGGCCTGGTGGCTGTCCTCACGGAGCTCACAGTGGGACGTGGGGAGGTAGGACGTGGGGAGACAGATGTTAACCAAAGGCCAAGGAGGACGAAAGTAGGATGCATTGAGAGCCGTTTCTGGGAGCTCACATATTCTGGGAGCACGGGGAGGAGCTCTGAGGGCTCTGACATGGTCTGGGGGCCTCCAGAGTCCTAGAACAAAATCCCCAGTCCACACACAAGCTGAGTGACTTTAAGCACAAAAGTCCTTTCCGAGCCTCAGTCAGTCAACAGACACTTTCTGAGGCCTCCTGTTCATCGCCCCTTGGCCAAACGCTGGAGCTGAGAGGCGCCCGACATTGTGGGTTCCTGCTGTCAACCGGGCTCACAGCCTGGCGCAGGAGGCAGAGAAATACGACCATGTAATCGTGCGGTGGCCGACGCCAAGTGATGTGGCCCCAAACCCCAGTCCTGGGAGAAGGACCAAAAGGTGATTTGGGCTGGAGCCGAGATTTGAAGGATAAAAAGGACTTAGCCAGGCTGGAGCTGGGACAGCATGTCAGGCAAAGGGGACAGCATGTCAGGCAAAGGGAACTGCCTGAGCAAAGGCCCAGAGGTGAGACCCAGCACAGCTTGCTGGGGAGCTGGATGCTGAGCGGTGCTGGGAGCTGAGGCCGGACTCACAGGCACAAGGGAGCCACTGAAGGGTCTTGAGCAGAGGTGGAGTCTGGGGAGGCCCTGGGTTTCCCCCCTCAGGCAAAGAGGAGGTGTGTTAACACAGTTCCCGCCACTGCCTTCTGACTCTGTAGTCCTGCCAGCTGCTGGCAGGGATCCACAGAGCCCAGGTTCCGGCAGGGGCAAGCAGGGGGTCCTGGGCATGTGGGGGTGGTGATGGAGGCAAGATGACTGGCATCCCCTGGGTGGTCCCAGTAGGAGCTACCACCACAGGGGAATGACCCTGAGGCGCTCCCTGGACTTAACCTGGCCAGGCAGGGCCCCCTTTTCAGGGGAGAAGAAAAGGGAGGGGAAGGGCAGGGAGGGGTTCTTTCTTCAAGCTGGAATTCCGAGGGCTTCGGAGGCAGGTTAGAAAGAACATGGACTGTGGGAGCACCGGCTCTGCCCCTAACTCCCTCGGTGACTCTGGGCCAGGGTATGGGCTGCGGAAGTTCCTGGTTTAGCACCGGGCAGGCGCATGTTAGCCAGCCACAGGGATTAGAAGTTCCTTCTATCCCAGGAGCTTGCCGCCTGCTTCCAGCGTGGCTTTGCCCATGGCACAGAGGATCGGGCACCGTGCCCAGCCAGCCCAGGGGACTGACTCCGCTGGCTCAACCTCAGCAGCAAAAACAAGAAGCATGCAAATGCAAAAGCCACTTTGCATGAGGGAGATCCCCCAAACCCCGCCCACTCGGCCACAAGAACAACACAAGCTCAGCCCTGGCGTATGCACAGCGCAAGCCCCAGTAAACACACAAACCAGTTTCCCCACAGTTCAAGAGAGTGCAGGGCCCAGGGTTGGGTGCCTGAGCCTGTCCACAGCCAGAGTCCCACAGCTGGAAGAGGCCGTAGAAGTGGTCCTCCCAAGCCCAGAGTGGGCTCACAGAGCAGGGGGCTGCAAGGGTAGCTGAGCCTGGGCTCCCTGCTCTGGGCCCAGGACTCTTTCCTCTGTCCAGTCCAATCCTTTCCCCCACCCAAACCCAGAACTTCTCGGAGATCCCAAGGCAGGAAAGCTTGCCATCTGCCCTTCATACCACCTGGCACTGCTGAGCCCAGAACCCAGCCCCTGGCTCCTCTGCCCCCAGCGACCAGCAGCAGGCCTGGTTAAAGGAGGGCGTCCCAGTCCCTCTTACAGGTAGGGCCTGAATAAAGTCCTCACTCACCATCTCCCCAGCTGGACTGACAGGCCTGAGGACAGGGCCTACATCTTTGTCTCTGTATCCCCAGGGCTGAGCACATAGCAAGTGGTGGGCCAAGAATGAATGAAGATAACAACAGCAAACACGTGTGTGGCACTTAACGTGGCCAGGCAGGTACTGTTGCAAACGCTTTCTCTGTAGTACCTCACGTAATCTTTGCAACAAATACAAGCTCAGTGTTATCTTTATCCCCATTATACAGACAAGCAAACTGAGGCACAGAGTTAAGTAGCTTGCCCATGGTCACACTGTTAGCAAGAGGCAGGCGGCTGAGCCCTGGCAGCCGGCTCCACAGTCCATGCCCGTGTTCAGTGGCATCAGACCTCTTGCTCAGGTTCTCAGTAGCCGGAGCTAAACTGTGGTGAGCCCTCTCTACCTACAACCACCAGGCACCCAAAAGACAGAGAAGTTCTCCCCCACCCCAAGGCCTGCCACTCTGACTTCATTGTAGCATCAGTCATTTGAGGGAGTAAATTGGAGTTTCTGGGAGGAGACGGGGGAGCAGAGCAGCAAACCAACCAGGGAGGCTTTGAGGATCACCCAGTGCCAATTAGCGGCCCCACCATGCCAGGCCCAGATGGAGCCCTGCCTTGGCCTGACTCAGGGCTCACTCGGTCAATTATCACCTATCCCTGGAGCCCAGGGGGCAGGCGGGAGAAAATCTGTTTCTCTGTAATCCTCCTCTCCCCCCAACGCTCCTCGGCTGGCTGCCATCCCCGCCTGCCGTTGCCTGGCCGAGGGCTCTGGGCATCAGCAGAAGGCGGGTTATTGGCCGGCTGCTTTGGCCCCGAGTCCTGTGTTTGGGGCCCAGGCTTTGCCTCTCCCTTGCTGAGTGACCCCCCTCAAGCCCCGCCCCCTCAGGAGGCCTGACAAGATGGTCTCCAGTCCTGACATTCAGCCACTGATAATCTGTGTCCGACAGTACCTGGCACAAGGTCTTTGGAACCACAAAGACTTGCAGTGCAACTTCAACTCTGCCATTTAGAAGCTATGTGACCTTGGCACGGTCATTCACCCTCTCCAAGCCTCAGTTTCCTCATCTGTAAAATGGGGGGTGATAACGGTACCTCAATGGGTGGTCATGTGAATTTCGTGAGGAAATCCATGTAAATCACTGTGCTGGGCCCGGCATCTGGAGAGTGCATGATAAATGGGAATTATTATTGTCCTTACATGCTGGATGAGTAAGCATAGGTAACATTTATATAACACTTGCTATGTGTTCTAAGCACTTTGTGTATATGGACCTGTCAAACCCACAGCCCCTGCCCTCAAGTTGCTTACTGTCCACTTGGAGAGACAGACCTACCTTCATAGAGAAAACTGAATTAACTGAGTACCTTCTATGTGCCAGACCCTGTATTAGGTGCTAGGCATGTGGAGATTGGAGACCCAGCCCCTACCCCAACCAGGGTTCACCAACCAGTGGGCAAAACACAGAGAATCACATATGGGTTAGGTCCAGTGGTGGGATGGAACTGGTTTGTGCCAGCTTAGCTAACAAGAGCCAACTGTGGACATGTCTTCCCAACTCAGTTACCTCAAATTAGTAGTTGGAAGTTTGCCCCGGTGGGAGCATGTACAGAAGTCAGCGAGCACAACAAATCATGGCTCCCCGACCCCGTCCGCCTTTATCAGCACATCACTGCCTGCAGAGCGTGTGTCTGCTCCGGAGAGTGGAGGGCAGGCCTCCCCGAGGTGCCCATGTCTGAGACACCATCCCAGGGAACAAGGTGATGGGGGCGGAGGGCATTCAGGCAAAGGGCCCGGTGTGTATGCAGCCAGGGCATATAGGGAACTGCAAACAGATGAGAGGTGACAGATGGGGCTGGAGAAGTATACAGGACAGTTGCTGAGGCTAAGGGTGTTTCCAGGATACGGGGCTTCAGTCTGAAAAACCAGATTGGGTAGGTCACCCAGTGGGCAGGCCCCTGGGAAGACCCCTGGGGGAGACAAAGGAGAGGGAGCTGAGCATCCATGGCGCCTGGTGAATGGAGGTGGTAATGGTGGCCCCAGACCTGGCATTTACTTGACTAAGTATTTCCTCACCCTCTTTTGTATCTGATTCTCACAACGTCCTGTAAGGGGCATATTTGTTCATTCAACAAATATGTATTGAGCCCTACTGTGTTCCCACCACTCTGCGACGAGCAGGGGCCCCAGGGAGACCAGACAAACCTAGTTCCTCTGCCACTCTCCGGGTCTTTCCAGTGCAGGGAATACAGCACACACGTTTATAAACTGGTTTCTAATATACGGTTGACCCTTGAACACGCCGGGGTTAGAGGCACCAACTCCCTGTGGTCGAAAATCTGCCTACAACTTTTGACTCCACAGTCAGCCCTTCGAATCTGCAGTCATCAGCCAACCGCAGACGGACAGTTGCGTTGGGAATGTGAAAATACTGTTCTCCATCCACCGTTGGTTGACTCCCCAGATATGAACAAAACCCACGGATGTAAAGCGCCACCTGTATTCACTGAAGAAAATCCGTGTATAAGTGGACCTGTGCAGTTCAAACCCATGTTGTTTAAGGGCCAAGTATAATTACAAATTGTGATGAGTGTCAATGAAGGAAACGAACAGAAACAGACATCATAGCAAGAGAATCGCTTTAGTCAGGATGGTCAGGGCGGGCCTCTGCGGAAGGTGACGTTCAAGCTGGGCCCCGAGAACGAAAAGGATCGGCCATGGGAGGAGCAGGGACAGTGCCCCAGGCAGAGGGTACAGCATAGCCAGGGGCCCTGGGTGAGAACTCTCTAGATGACAGTGGGCTGGAGCATAGTAAATGAGGGGAGTGTCAGGAAGTGACAGGAAGACAGCAGAGCCAATCTTGCAGGGCTTATGGGCCAGGGCTAGGTGTGTAGGTTAATTCTAGTGCCTCGTGGGGGGCCACTGCTGAATTTCAGTGGGGTGTGGTGGGTCTGACTCATTCTCATCAGATCACGGAGGATCGGCAGGCAGGGAGACCCATTCAGAGGCTCTCACTGCGTCTATCCCATGCAGGTATCATTGTCTGGAGGCGACTGAGTCTCAGAAAGGGCAGGCACCTGCCTGAGCCCACACACCTGTCAGAGGTGCAGCTGCCCAAGTCTGCGTCTTCAGGTCTCGTCATTTTCTTCCCTCTTCCATACAAGACTCAGATGCTGGCAGGGCAGGTGCCTTCCCAGCTGAGAAGCTAAGAGCAGCCTGGCCCCTAGGGCACCGGGCTCTGGATGGCAGCTGCCCCAGACCTCTCTCTGTGGGAAAGGAGGTGGCTGATGGGAACTGAGACCCCAGCACACCCCACAGTCACACAATACAGCTGAGATCAGAAAAGAGCCAGGTGTGTCTGCTTCTCTCTGGGCCTCAGTTTCCTCAAATGTCAAGTAAGGTGGTTGCGCTGGATGCTCTCCCAGCTCCTCACTTCATCTACCATCACCCACTGGGTACCTGGCATTACGTTGGAAGGTCACAGCCCAGCCAGGTACTTACAGGCTCATGAGTAAGTAAGTAACATAGTCGCCTCAGCCCTGCATGGGGTCTCAGGGAAGACTTCCCGGAGGGGTGATACCTGTGCTGAGTCTTGAAGGGATGTAGGTCACCTTATGACAAAGGGAAGGCATTCCAGGCGATGAGGGCAGGATTGGCAAAGGCCAGACATGTGGAGGGGGCCTGGGGGCGGGCACCGTATGCAGTTGACTGTGTAGACCATCAGGCACGAAGCTTGGGGTAGTGGGCACTGAGAGATGGGCATGTGCCAGCCCTGGGGTCCCCAGGGGCCCTGAGGAGTTTGGAGGGTTATTGTGGATTTTCTTAAATAGCAGTTTTATTGTGATCTATAACTCATATACCATATAATTTCCCTATTTAAATTGTATAAGTCAGTGATTTTTAGTATATTCAGAATTATGCAATCATTACAATCAATTTTGGAACGTTTTCAGCACCTCACAAAGAAACCCCATTACCCATTAGCATCTTCCGCATTCTCTGCTCTCCCCAGCCCCTGGCAACCACTCATCTTCCTCCCTCTGTGGCTGTGCCTGCTCTGGACATTTCCATGTGAGCAGGAGCGTGTATTCTGTGGCCTTCTGTGACTGGCTTCTTTCATGAAGCACGGTGTTTCCAAGCTTCATCATGTTGTAGCATGGGTCAGCCCTTTATTCCTTTTTATGGCCAAATAATATTCCATTGTAAGCCACTGTGGATTTTCACGTGACACAGACGGGTTTGCACTCTGGAAAGCTGGTCCTAGAGGGTGGACAGGAGGCCAGATGGCCAAGAGAAGCTAAGAGTGGGTGGGAGGGCAGCAAAGAAGAGCCAGGACAGGGCACACTGCTGGGGAGGGAAGATGTGGTCATTGGTTGGCTGCAGTGGGAAGGGAGGAGGACGACAGAAGAAAGGGTGTTATGAAGCACAGTGCCAATAGATACAGAAACCACAGAATGCCCGGCAGGAGGGCCAAGGGGTGGCCGGGCAGCACACCTAATGAGAGAAAGCTTCTGGAGGAGACAGCCTGGGGAGTCTGAGGGGGGCCAGGACACGGTGATGGGAGAGGACAGCCGGGAAGGTGGTCCAGATGGAGGGGTTGGCACGGTGTGGAGAGGAGAGTGGGCAGCCACTCACCAGCCGGGCCCAGGGAGTTGCCAGCAGATGGAAGAGGCATGCTAAGCTGGGGGCGCCAGGGGGATCTTGGTCTTGGAGCCAGAACGCCTTGGCATCTATCAGGATGGTCCTAGACCCTCACAGGAGTCCTGTGCCCCCATTCTACAGCAGAGAAAACTGAGGCTCAGAGAGGTCAACTGCTCAACTGGAGCTGGGGCTGCCCCTTTATCCTGCCAGCAGGGGAAGGTTGGAGCCTAAGAGGAAGGCAGGAGGACTCAGGGGCCCCAGAGCCAGCACAGCAAAGTGGACAGAGCCCTGGACAGGTGCCCAGAGCAGAAGCTGCCAATCCCTGCTCAGCACTCATGGGCCGTTGACGCCATGCAAGACCCATAAAGGTGGTGCAGTGCGGTGGTTAGGGAAGCGGCCCCTGGAGTCAGACCACCTGGGATCGAGCCCCAGTTCTGCCTCTGTAAGCCCACACCCTTGGAAAGTTACTTCACCTCGGTGCTCTCGTTCCCCCATCTGCAAATGGGGGTGATAACATCACCTCTGTCATAGACTGGGTGAGGCTCAGATGAGTTATTACGAGTTAAGTCCTTCGAACAGCGCCAGCATTTCCTAAGTACTCAATAAATGTCGGCCGTTTCCTAGCTATGCTCTGGAGCCCTGGCTCCCCATCTGCGCAGTGGAAGCCTAATAACTCCCAGAGGCACGCGTTGCCATCCTTGCCGGTGTCACTCCAGCCTGGTCGGTGTGTCAGCATCTGTCTTCCCCCTCACCTGGCAGCTCCTTAAGGGCTGGGCTGGAGCTGGTTCTCTCTGAGGTCCCCACAGGGCCTGGTCAGGGTGGCATCAGTCAGGTGGTTTTTGATTAGGATAGTTGCCACCTTCTGGAAGCTTCCTCCAAAGCCAGGTAAAGGAGGGCCCCAGGAGTGGGGGGTGCGTGGGGGGGGTTCTAGAGGAAAGCCCTGAGGCTGTAACTGCAACCCCAACCCCTCCCGACTCTGGGCCAGTACTGCTCAGCGATTGCAGTTCTCACAGACACTTTATGGGGTAGATGCTCTTACCAATGAGAAAACTGCAGCTCAGAGAGGCTGAACTACTTGCCTGAGGTCACCCAGCAGATGAGTTTTTGAACCAGATAGTTTAATAGTGCCAGGAATTGTTCTAGGCATTTTTGCCTAAATTAACCCAATGTCATGCTCACCACGACTCTAGGTGGTAGATACTATCATCCCTACTTTACAGGTGAGGGAACAGCTTAGGTGACGTGCCCATGGCCACACTGCCGGCGCAGGTGGGGCTGGGTTTGCCAGGCAGCCTGCTTGCTGATCACCATTCTTCACTTCCTCTCTACTTGCACAGTCTCCAAAGCCCAAGCTCGTTCCACTTAAGCAGGCAATTTCTTGAAGTATTTATGTGGAGCGTCTGCTGAGTGCCAGCTTCTGTGGTAGGCACGGGGGAAAGGGGCTGTGAATCAGACACGGCTCCAACCCCAGGGAAGCCGAGAGCTCAGCCAGGAGAACCCTTGATGAATAATTATGGCAGAGGAGGGAAGCCCTCTGAACTCAAAAAAGGCAAGCTCCAAGGAGAAGGGGGTCTCTGAGGCTAGAGCTGGTTGAGGGGCTGGGGAGGAGTCATTTGCTAAGACTCGGACTTAAAAGATAAGCTTGAAGCCTAAGGCTGGAAAAATTATTTGGGAAATTCATGTTAGCCATGTATACATGAGGAACGTGATGCTCAGAGAGGTGGTGTTGCTTACCAAAGGTCACACAGTACTCTAGCATGGAATGTGGTCCAGGGGAGAGCCCCGGCCTGTGGACAGTTTAGCCACATTTTGTCCCAAGGAGGAACTTGCCCCTTTCAGAGCTCTTCCCTGTCCACCTTCTCACATACGCCTTGCATGACCTCCCCCAAGGCGTCACAGCAGAGCTGGGATTATGAGCTCCAGTAAGTGGAAGAAAAAACTGGCCAGGAAAGGGGCAGGCCTGATCCCAGCCCTGGGCCAGGAGGAAGGGTAGGGTGGATTGGCACACAGACCCACACAGCAGTGGTCACCTCTTGTAGAACCTAAGCCCTGAGCTGCAGGGCCTGAACCCAAATCCTGAGCATCCCCCAGAGTAGGGAAGAAGGCCAAAGACCCTGTGAGATCCCAGATGGCTGAATGCCCACCAAGTACAAACACTGCCCTCCTCAGGCGGTCCCTGGTACTGCAGACCCCTTTATTTTAATAAATTGATCAAACACCTATTATAACAGCTACTATTCACTGGGCACCTATACTGTGCAAAGCCTCATGTCACATGCTTTACACGCTTATGCCAAATACTCACAATGGCCCGCAGAAATGGACCTTAGAGTCATAATTTTATGAATAAGGAAACTGAGTCTCAGAATGGTTAAGCCACTTGTCAAGGGCCACACAGCTAGTACAAGGCCAAGCTGGGCCTCAGACCCAGGTCTGTCTGCTCAAAGCCGGTGTCCCTGCCTGCTGGACACATCGCCTCTCATGCTCTGCACTGTGCTAGGGCTTTTCTACTGTCACATAATCATCAGCATCACCTGGAACCCAGGACTCTGCATGGGAATCAGGGCCCAACCAGCCACTAGTAAGCAAGACTGGGCCACGGGCACTGCCACAGACCTCTTCAGAGTCTTCAGACTAAGTCAGGATTGATCCTAGAAGCTGTGGCACAGCCAACCTGGAGTAGGTAAGAAGTCTTGCCGGGGGCCCCAGCTGAACGTGTAGACAGCTTTAGGGACAAGAAAGCAGGGAGCCTGGAACCCTCTGGGCACAGCTAGGACTGCCACGTTGCAGAGCGGAGACCCCCAAGAATTTCAGGAGATGATGTTTCTCAGCAGTGACACTGCGTGGCCCCTCCAGGAGACTGTGGTCCTCTCTGAGTTTACTGGTTTACTCAGGGACTCTCTTTGTCTTCTCTCCCAGGTTGCCCATCTGGAACCTTCAAGGCCAACCAAGGCGATGAGGCCTGCACTCACTGTCCCATCAACAGCCGGACCACTTCAGAAGGGGCCACCAATTGCGTCTGCCGCAACGGCTACTACCGAGCAGACCTGGACCCGCTGGACATGCCCTGCACAAGTACGTCCAGGGCCCCTTGAGGGTGATGTCTGAGTCCACAGTCTCCTGCAGAAAAGCCCAGAGCGAAGGCTGGGCGGCTGTCTGGCTATAGCCAGCCTTTCCTGAGTGAGGAGCAGCCAGTACCTGGGGGGAGGGGAAATGGAAAACTGGTTGGAAAAGGACCATCCTGGGGTAGTCCCTGGGGTGGTCGTGCTGCCAACATGCAGATACCACAGAGCTGGCATCTGGCTCCTTACCCCCTTCTGTCAAGTCACGTGGAGGATAAAGTCAAGGTCTTGATTCACAAAGGGACAAAGAATGGCAGGGTTGGCAGAGAGAGAACTAACACAGGTGGTGTCTGTGGCAGAAAAGGCTGCCCAGCGTTCTAACCTGGCAGCAGCTGCCTGAGTCACAGGCCAAGGTTCTCTAAGCAAGGGTGACTATGAGGGCACCCCTGTATCAGACAGGAATGGCATTCAGCAGCAAGCGACAGAGAGCTGACCACAGGGCATAAACCATAAGGATTTATTCTCTCACATAATAGGAGACCAGAGATAGGCAGTCGTGGGATGGGATGGTAAATCCATGGAGTCCTCTGGAACCTGGTTTTCTCCTTCTGCTCTGCCATTCATAGCATGTGGTCTCTATCCTTCGGGTCACTTCACAGTCCAACATTGCTGCTGAAGCTCCAGCCATCACACATGTTCTAGGCAGCAGAAGGAAGGAAAGGGAGAGAGAGATGTTCTACAGCTGTTTCCTTTTAAAACGTCCTAACTAACCACTTCCACTATACATAATCAGTAGCCAGCACTTAATCACAGGAGGTTGGGAAATATAGTCTCTCAGCTCGACATATTGCCACCTGAATAAAATTGGGTTCTGTTATAAGGAAGAAGGGGAAATAGTTATTGGGTGGGTATATCCCCCAACACTAAAAGACTGTCCCTAGTAACAAACACCAAGGAGAAAGGTTTAAACAGATGTGCAGCAGGATGAGAGTTATATTCTAGAAACATCTTTGTGGTGGGTGACGAGGAGAAAGTATTTGGAAGAAGTCTTTTGGGAGGCGTGGGCTGGAACCAGGGTAGAAACACCCCCACAGCCCCCACTGACCGGCACCCCTCCCCCTCCCCAGCCATCCCCTCTGCACCCCAGGCCGTGATCTCCAGTGTCAATGAGACCTCACTCATGCTAGAGTGGACCCCACCCCGTGACTCGGGAGGCCGAGAGGATCTCGTCTACAACATCATCTGTAAGAGCTGCGGCTCAGGCCGGGGCGCCTGCACCCGCTGTGGGGACAACGTGCAGTACGCGCCCCGCCAGCTGGGCCTGACTGAGCCCCGCATTTACATCAGTGACCTGCTGGCCCACACCCAGTACACCTTCGAGATCCAGGCCGTGAATGGCGTCACCGACCAGAGTCCCTTCTCACCTCAGTTCGCCTCCGTGAACATCACCACCAACCAAGCAGGTAAGCACTTCAAAGGCAGGCTCTGGGGGCAGTGCCGTGCCACGCTGTGCCAAATGGGTATCCTGCCAGCCCTCGTTAAAGACGCCCTCACATCTGTGGTTTCCTCTTTTCAAAGGCTGTGTGTGTGATCCAGCCACCTGGGGGAGTGTTACCATTGTAATGGTATTTATAATAATTGCTGTCACTTGTTGAACGTGTATTATTGAAGGTGAAAGTGAAGTCGCTGTAAGAAAATGGGCCAGTGTTGGGTGGTTTACAGGACACAGGGCCCTGGCCCGTGTGGCTCAGCGGTTAGAGCGTCGGCCTTCGGACCAAAGGGTTGTGGGTTCAATCCCCGGCCCCAGTCGGGGTCATGAGGGAGGCAACCAATCAATGTGTCTCTCTCACATTAATGTTTCTCTCTCTCTCTCTCTCCCTCCCTTCCTCCCTCCCACTCTATCTAAAAAAAATTCAATGGAAAAATATCCTTGGGAGAGGATTAACAAAAAAAAAAACACACCACCACAGAAATGCATTTCTTCTCTCGTGTAGGAGTCCAGGGTTGAGCAGTCCATGTTAGCAGGGGGGCTCTGATCCACCTGGAGATTCAGGGCCCGGGCTCCTCCCTTCTTGTCTCTCCACCCTCGTGGTCGAAGCTGAGTCGCAGGGATGTCTGTGCTCTAGCCTGTAGGAAGAGCTGGGATCTCTCTCAGCCTCACTTCAATCTGTCACGATGGAAGGTGGGGAGACAGGCTCCAGTGGACATCCAGCAGTTCCCACAGATGCTTTCTTTGAACTTGCAGCCCGCTCCAGTCTAACTCCACCAAACTCTCCTCCCTGCGCTCACCTCTAATAATCCTTTCCGTGACCCCATGTCACCCTCCATCTTCCACTCTGCTTTCCTTCACAGCAAAGGAAGTGGCCAAGCAGTGTAGTCTCACCCCCAGCCCTATTCCCTCCTCAGTCCATTCCACTTAGGTGTCTGGCCCCTTCCCTCCACCAAGACCACTGTCCTCAGGGTCACCTGAGACCTCCATGTGGCCAGGTCCAGGAGACACTTGCAGCCTCATCCCCCAACCAAGGGCCACATGAGATTTTCAAGGACTTCCTAGTACTTGTGGGTTGAAAACTTTGTGGTTGGCGCTGTGAATGTGCCCCTCAGTTCTTCACTCAACAGTCCTTGCCAAGCCCCTGCTGTGAGTGTGATCTGGGCCCCATCCAAGGAGGAGCCGAGGGGGGCCAGGCTCCAGGAAAGAGAGTGAGCGGGCTGTTCAGCTTCTCATTCTGATGTCAAGCAGTGCCCACACAGTAAGCACTCAGGGGATCCAGAGGTGAAGTCTGGGAAGGCTTGCTGTAGGAGGCAGGATTTGACCTGCAGTTTCAAGGCCCAGTAGAAATTTGAAGGGAGTGATAGAAAGAAATGGAGGTCAAGAGGAGGGGAGGGCATGTACAGGACATGGAAGGAGAGAGGATGACCAGCTTCACCTGGTTGAGGGTGCTTTCCGTGCTTGACCTCACTGCATCCCCTTGGTCTCCTTGAGTAGGAGGCATCTGTGTCCCCATTTTACAGATGGTGCTCAGAAAAGTAGAGTCACAAAGCAGGAAGGATAAGAGACAGGAATTAACTAGGTCTGATAGACTCCAGTGCTTGGACTAACACCGGGTATGTCCAAGGAAACTTGAGTGTGACTGTGGGTCTGATTGTGCGTGTGAGGGAGTGTATTGTGTAATAGGGTTAGGGTTAGGGTATGTCCTATTGTTTGCGTGACTGTGTGTTTGTGATTGCACGTGACTTTGGCATGTGACTTCTTCCTGATACATGCATTCCTGAGCACGGGTGTGTCTGGATCTGAGGGACGTGAAGGGGGTGTGTTGGAACACGAGTTTGTCTGAATGTGGTCTGCCTGCCTGTGTGTTTGTGTCTGCGAAGTAGTGTGGTTTCGTCTGTGAATGTTTGTGGGATTGCTGTGGCTGAGAGGGCATGTTTTTGAGCGCGTGCCTGCAGTTCTTGAAGGGCCGTGGGTGCATTTAAGTCCCACTCAGATTGGGGTCCGGATAGAGCTGACTCAAGGTGGGCAATCTGAGAGAACCTCAGAAGCCAGCAGCTGTGGGCAGACACCTGACAGATTGTGAAGCCTCAGCTGTGAGGGTCTCCAGCTTGATGAAGCCCCTCGGTAGGGAAGCCAGGCTCCCAGTGGGAGTGGAGGGGAGGGAACTGTTTTCAACTGGGAGAAGCTAGAATTCCCCAGAGTCCCTGGATTTCTTTCCCTGGCAGTGGGGCCTTCCCTGCATCCATCTGGGAGCCCTGAGGGTGGGACTGCCTACTCATGAAGCCTCAGCGTGTTAGCAGCAAGGATGGAGTCTGGGCTATGGGATGGAGCCCTCGTGTCTGGAGCTGGAGGCTCCCAGAGAATAGAGATGGGGCAGAGTAGAAGTGAGGGGCCTTCAGATAGGAGGGTGCCCAGGGAGCCCTCAGAAGTAGTGAGAAACAAGCACTGGATTAGGAGCAGAGGACCTGAGTCTGAGTCCCAGCTTTGCCATTCATTTCCTGGGTGATCTTAGTGTATTAGTCCGTCATTGCTGCCATAACGCTGCATAACAACAATACCCCCACACTCAGCTGTTGACAACAACAAACATTTATTTTCTCACTCACTAGTCTGTGGGTCAGCTAGGGTTCAGCTGATCCTCACAGGCTGTGCCGGGCAGGACTCCAGACGTGGGCTGGATTCAGTCTGTTCCATATGTCTCCTCATTCTCGTTGGACCAGCAGCCACCCAGGCTTATTTTTCTCATGGTAAATGGTGGGAACACAAGTGGCCAGGCCAAGCCACGCCACACAAACACATGTCGCTGCTTGTGGCGTAGTCGCCCACAGTGAACGAGTCCTACGGAATTGCTTGGCCAAGGGTGTGGGTGCATAATCCTGTCACAGAGAGTTAGAGCTAAGACAACCGATCCGACCCATCACACTCGTGAGAATCGCTCCTCCCTCTGGGCCTCACTTTCCCCACCAAATTGAGTATCAGAACTACAGGAGAGCTTTTCAGAATACAGGTTCTGGACTCCGCCCCAGACCTGCTGAATCAGAGCCCCAGGAGGAAGCCGAGAATCTGCGTGTTTAGCAAGTGGCTCAAGTGTTTCTTACCATCAGACAAATCTGGGAAACTCAGGTCTAAGGGAGTCTAAGGCCCTGTAAGCCCTCCATCTCCGAGGCTTTCTGAATCATAACCACCCCTCGCCCTCCTCTCTGTCCCAAGCCCCTTGACAAGCTCACTCTCAGAGCTCAGCTGGGGACCATGCAGCCGTACCACACCGTCACCACATCACCCCCTTAGCCAGATGACGAAATGGAAGTCCAGAGAAGTAGAGTCTTGTATGCTAAGTCCCACTACTAAAGGGCCTCAACTAGGATTTAAACCTGGGGTCATGTGACTCCAGGTCTACACTGGAGAAGACAGTTCCTGTCCTTGCGGATTTATGTCCTGGTTGGGAAGACGAGACATGGACCGAGTCTAAATACAAGATGGCACGAGTGAGGGCCCAAGGAGGGGTAGGAAGGTGAGGGAGATCACAGGCAGGAGAGATAATTTCTTCCTGGGGAATGGGAGAAAGGCATGCCATGGAAGGCTTCTGGGAAGAGGAGGCATTTGAGCTTGGTTTTGAAGAATGGAGAGGATTCTCACAAGCAGAGATGGAACCGTGCAGGGAGGGAAGTGTCCCAGGGGAGGGGAGTACAAGAGGCAGGCTGGAGGGAGAGTTCTCCTTTCTGTTCCTCCTAAGCATCAGACAGACTCCTCTGCCACAGGATCTTTGCACATGCTGTTCCCTCTGCCTGGAATGCTTCTCCTCTCCCACCTTCCTTCAGACCTCATTCCATCTTCATTGACCTTCCTGACTTGATCACATGCCCCAGCACCATGGCCTGCAAGTTCCTGGGGTTGAGTTTTTGCTTTATGTCTTCAATCATTTCCTTCCTATCTGTCTCCCCCACCCTCACCAGAGTCTGCTTTTCCTCACTGTGGTTTTCCCAGCACCTAGACAGGGGCATGCCACAGTGGATGCTCAGTGAACACTTGCAGCCGGGCTCAGAGAAGCATGGAGCGAGGTAGGTGTGGAGAAGTACGATAAGGCCGAAAAGCAAGGCTGGGGACTTGATTTCCAGACAGATGCATTCAGTGGTTGGTTTTAATCAGACCCTAAAAGTCAGTATCTAAATATCTAGTTTGTTGCCCTAAAAGGAAAAAGTATTTCTCTGGGGCAAGCGACGGGGCCTTGCACACAGTCCCCTGGCGTTCACCAGGGCCAGAGCTGTCTTCTGACTTCACGAAGCCGTCATGTCATCTTTGGGCCACACTCCGCCAATCCGGAACGCCTTTCTGCCCCGTGTGCATGTGTCTTCTCAGGGACCCCCTAAGGAAGGAGGCTGGGCTGTGTATCCCCACTCAGAAGATGAGGAAACAGGCCTTGGGAGACGTCAAGCCGATCACTCAGCCGGGAAGGGGCAGACCCAGGATGCAGTGTGTGGCCCTGGACACGAACAAGAACAGAAAGGGCCAGGAGGGAGGAGGACACGCCTCAGGGCCCGTGTCAGAGGAGAGGCTCTCTGAGAAGTGGCATTTAAGCCGGGATCTGAATGAGAAGGCAGAGGCCGTGCAGACCTGGGTGTGTGCAGCATGTCGGTCACATGGGGCTCGTCCTCGGGGGCTGCATCCAGTCCTTGGCCGCCCGCCAGGGCTGCTCGGGACACGATCTCACCCTCACCAGCTCTGAGCAGCCCTACCTCTCTGCCCGGTTCCAGAGTGGGTGGGAAGCGGGTGGGAAGAGTCTGGGCCCTGGCATCAAGCCAATCGAGCTGGCTTTGAAAAGCCTGGCTGCTCACCAGCACGTAGCCATGGACAAGTTACTCAGCCCGCATCTTCCTCGTGGGTTTCGTCACCCCTCCTGGGGGGACTGCTGTGAGGCTTTGAGCTCATGTTCTCGAGGTGCCTCACAGGCTTCTGGGTACAGGCAGGTTCTCCAAAAGCAGAGATCATGCTACAGTTGCTCTCATCATAATAGCTCACATTCACCAAGCGCTTACTGTGTGCCAGACATTATTCTGAGTTCTTAATGATGAATCTTCACAACAGTGCCAGGGGGTACGTCCTGCCATCATCCTGTCTTTTCGGTAGGGAAAGCCAGGCATGGAGAGTAAGGGACTTGCCCACGGTCACCAGGCAGTCAGTGGCAGAGCCTAAATAATGATGTCGCTGCACACTTGGGGCTCAGTATCAGCAGGCTGTGCGAAGGGGCCTGTCCACACCACAGCCTGGCTGGGTCAATGCAGACTTCAGGGCCACTGTGCTGAACACTAGGTTGACCGTGTAAAATGTTCCCCTGTTATCATCTTGTGCTAGTGGGTCACGTGGGAGAAACGGCATCAGTTCTGGGCTTACCAAAATTGGCCCCCATCCAGCACGGCCCTTTCCAAGCTATGTGGCCAGACTAACAGGAGACCTCATGTCTGAGCTTTGGTGTCCTCACTTTCAAAACGGTCACTCATCTCTCCTTCCAGCTTTGCCAGTCGGTTGCCAGATTAGCAATAATGCGGACAGAGCACCTAGGACATAGTGGGTGAACAATACATGGCAGCGAGGCTTAAAATGAAATCAGAAGGTGTGTTTGTTTCCTAATGCTGCTGTAACAAAATACTGCAAACTTAGCAACTTCAAATGACACACCGTTCTTATCTTACAGTTCCGTGGGCCCGGAGTCCAGTCCGGATCTCATCAGGCTAAAATGAAGGTGTCGGCAGGCTGTGTTCCTTTCTGAGGCTCTAAGGCAGTGGTTCTCAACCTTCCTAATGCCGCGACCCTTTAATACAGTTCCTCATGGTGTGGTGACCCCCATCCATAAAATTATTTTCGTTGCTACTTCATAACTGTAATTTTGCTACTGTTGTGTCTTAGGCGACCCCTGTGAAAGGGTCGTTCGACCCCCAAAGGGATCGCGACCCACAGGTTGAGAACCCATTTCCTGGCTCATTTGGGTGGTAGCAGAATTCAGTTCCCTGTGGTTGTGGGAGGGAAGTCTCCATTTCCTGGCTGACTGGCAGCCGGGAGCTGACCTGCCTCCGGTCCTTGCACAGGGCCCCCTGCCTCTCAGAAGCAGCAACAGGGCATCGAGTGCTCCTCACACTCCAGTTCTGCTCTCTGACCCTCAGCTGGGAAAGAGTCCCTTCTTTTAAGGACTCAAGAGATTAGCTTGGGTCTACCTGGCTAATCCAGGATGATCTCCCCGCCTCAAGAGCCATAACCTTAATCACATCTACAAAGTCCCTTTTGCCATGTAAGGTAACGTATCCGCAGATTCCAGGATTAGGATGTGGACTTCTTTGGGGGCCACTATTCTGCCGATCCCAAAAGGGAACATCGTCAGATTTAAGCCCATCAGCATAGGCAGAGGCCTTGGCGTTCAGCCAGTGCAAACTCCTCCTTCTATAGAGGAAAAAACTGACGCCCAGAGAGGTGCCCTAAATGGTGCCCAAGATAACACAGCAGCTCCTTGGCAGAGCCAGTCTCCAACAGCCTGGCCAGGTAACACCACTCCCCGTGGCTTTCTCGTGGAAAGACTTTCAACTTTCCAAAGCCCTTTCTGCCACCGTGTTCCCCTCTGATCCTCTCGCCCTCCTGGGGGGTGGGCACACAGTGGCTCAGTCTCTAGAACTGGCATGAGCGTGTACTCACTTACTTCTCTCCCTGGGGGCGGAGAGGATCAGAGAGAACCAGGCCAAGAAAGCCCCTGGCGAGGCCCATGCCTGGGGAAAGGAAGAGAGAGGGAGAGGGCAAGTCCCTCCCTGGGCCAAGCCCTCTGAATGCATCGTCCTCTTTGATCCTCCCAAGCATTCTGCAGGGAAGGCATTGCTGGCCTAGAGTATCAGTTAAGGTTGGGTTTGGCTGCATGTAACAAGAAGAAAAATAAGAGATAGCCGCTGCCGCAGTAATGCTGTTTGACAATCAACCATAAAACCAATGGCGTAAAAACAAGAAGCACTTATTTAGCTCAAGAGTCCCTGGGTGGGCTGGATGGGTCTTGGCGGGGAACATTCACATGTTTGCGTTCTGTCTCCCCAGAATCACTCGGCAGCTCTTTGGATTTTGTTAGGGCTTTATTGCATGTCTGGGGTTGACTGCTGTCAGCTGGTTAGGAGTGGCCCTGGCTAAGACAACTGGGACACTCTGCTCTATGTGTCTCTGCCTCCAACAGGCCAACCTGGGCATGTTCTTTCTTGGGCAATCACAGGGAACCAACACAGCAACAGATACATGCAAAGCCTCTGCTTATATCATATTTGCTTCTATCTTATTGGCCAAAGCAAGTCACATGGCCAAGCCCAGAGTCAGAGAGAGTGGGACTACACAAGTTATAGGGCAAAGGGTATAGATATAGGGAGGCGATTAATACAACCAATCTACCCTAGTGGCTCAGACAAAATGGAGGTTTGTTTTTCTTATGTGTAAACGATGTCACAAGATAGGAGTAGAATAGCTCCATGGAGTCATCAGGGATCCAGGCTTCTCAGCACACAGCTTCTTGTCCTTGTGGGCCAAAATGGCTGCAAGAGCTCTAGCTATCACCTCCATGTCCCAGGCAGCAGGAGGGAGAGCGAGAAGACTTCCTTTTGAAGACTTCCTAGTAGTCCCACATTTCAGCTTATAACATAAGCAAGCACATTGCAATAATGACTACTTCTAGCTGCCAGAGTTTTGGGAAAATGTAGTCTTTTTTTTTTTAAGAGAGAGAGAGATAGAAACATCAATGTGAGAGAGAAACATCTGTTGGCTGCCTCCTGCACACCCCACCGTGGGGATCGAGCCTGCAACCTGGGCACGTGCCCTGATCAGGAATAGAACCAGGACTTCTCAGTCCATGGGGTGACGCTCCATCCACTGAGCCACACCAGCAGGGCGGAAAATGTAGTCTTTTATTTGAGCACAAGGTGCCTAGCTAAAAACCAAGGTTTTGTTAATTTGAGAAAGAAAGATGGATATTTGGTAGGCAGTGAGCTGTGTCTGCCACATCCCAATTCATAGCTGAGGAACTTGGGCTCAGAGAGAGAGGTTGCTTGCCTGAGGTCACACAATCACCTGGCCATGAGACAGCTGGGATCTGAACCCTGAATGCTGCCTCTTGTCCCCTGCACCACCGTCACCACCACCATTCGAGAGCCTTTGCTGAACATTCGGCTACTCACACTGCTGTTTGAGAGTCTGAGTCTGACAGCTACACGTAGCTGACTTCCCCGACCCCTTACTCGGGGCCAAGTTCTTTATAGTCAGGTCTTCATTTAATCTCGCAACATCCCTGCCATTGTCCCCATTCTACAAAGGAGAAACTGAGGCACAGAGGGGTGAGGTAGGTTGCCTGGGCTACCGGATTTGAGGCCCAGGCTCTTGCCATCTTGCTAATTCAGGTGCTGGATAGGACTGGATTCCACCGGGCAGCAACAGGTGGGATCAGGGCAGTGCAGCAGCTCACTGCAAGGTGGGGGATTAGATGTTTCCACAGCACCAAGCCCAGGGCCTGGCCTCTGCCTGCTCAAATCCCACTTGTAGATAGGGTCAGGTAATCAGGGGGAGAAAAACCAGGCTGCTCCCAACCTGACACTGATCCCAGCCCTGCCACTTGTGAGCTGAGGCACTCTGGGCAAGAGACTCGATCTGACTCGCTTTCCTCATCTGTAAAGTGAGGTGATTAACCCCCACTCCATCTGCTTCTGTGGCAGCCGGTAGGTGCTACTAAATCTACGCTGAATCAAGGGGAGAAGGAATGACCAGATGAACAGCCAATTGCCACCCTAGACAGGAGCTTTTCTCAGGTTCAAGGAAAAAATATAACATCTCCTGGACCCATTTTTTTATTTTGTTTTTTTGTCCCAAAATATGTTCCACAGATCACTGGTTCCAAAAGGCATTAATAACTATTATGTGAAAAAAGGGTTCAAAGCCAAATGAGACTTAGACTACCAGGTTAAGCCAGGTTAACTAGGTTTCTCCCCTGCAGGACTTCTCAGAGCCTTGAATAAAGGAGTGTGCAGTGTGAGACTCACAAGCAGGGGTCTAGAACTCTGTGTAGCTCAAATTTTCTTGGCCATAGAACACTTTCTCTTCATAGAAAAGTGCCACCAGTTCTCAGCTTTTTCTTTTTTTCTGTCCCGCACAACTTTCTAAGAGCTTTGGTCCCATCAGAAAGAAACAAAGGCCCATTTTCTGGCAGAGTTTTATCTGTGGAAATTCTGTTGTGAGAATTATGATTAGGTCACCCAGAATTGCAGTCGGATCTTTGGGAGTTAACTGTATTGCTACAGGTTTACGAGACAAATGCTCAAAACAGCTATCCTATCATCCACCAGAAATTCTAGGAGTCCTGTCTCGGGTAACATTCCTGCTGCAGACCCTGGAGAATGCGAGCACGGTAATGAACAATTGATATGGTCTTGCAGGCTGGCTGGTCAGCAAGGAGCCCCCTGTCATGGCAGCAGGTCAAATCGCAGGTGGGCACAGGGCTCTGAGAGCGAACTGCTAGTGACGGTCATATAGCCACACTGTCTTCCCCTGGCTGCTACCTGAAGCCATGGCTCAGGTCCGGCCCCAAGGTCAGTGGACTCAGCCAGGTTCCTCCAGGGGGCTAGGAAAGACGAGAGCCTGCTTTTCCTTCCCTCCTCCAGTAACTATCAACCAAGCATCTACTCTGAGCCACACACTGCTCCAGGTACTGGGAATAAAAGATTGAATAAAAGAGAAAAGGTCCCTGCCCTTAGATAATGTTCGTGAGATGGTGAGTGACTGGGGTAGTCAGGTGGGAGGGGAAGTCAGGGAGGGCCTCTCTGAGGAGGCATCGGTTTCGCTGAGACCTGAATGAAGAGGAGGAGCTGGCCATGGAAGATTTGGGGGAACAGGTTACCAGGAATAAACACCATGAGGCCAGTACTCAGAAAGGAATGACCTTGGTATGACTGGGAACAGAAAGGCAGCCAGTGTGGAGGGCGCTCGGGAGCGAGGCGGTGAGTGGCAGGCGAGGCACCAGGCGGGTGGGCCTTGCTGGCCATGTGGAGCATCTGTGTTTTGTTCCAGGTGCAGTGGGAAGCCAGGAGTGAAGATGTCAGAGGCAGCAGGATCTGAGAGTCTGGGGCTGGCATCTCAGACTGCCCAATGCCCAGCAAAGCCCCACTCCTCTAAGCTCCTGGGGTCTTCTGCCTGGTGAAAGAGTAAAGGCTGAGTGGAGGGGTCTCTACTCCTCAGAGCTCAGGGCTATGGAGGCAAAGCAGAGTAGGGCCCCCAAACTCACACCTTTTTGCAGTAGCCAGGGTCATAGGCCCCCAGACTTTCTGCATGTCAAAGGGTCCTTGTCCCAGAAGGCCCTTAGAGACCACCTGGGTCAACCCCTTCATGCCCTGAGGGGGAAACAGAGGCACACACAAAAGCCTGCTTCCCCAAGTCTCAGCTAATGAAGGACTGGATGCTCCCCCAGGGCTCGCTGGAGGCAGCAGGGCCCCTGACCACCTGCTCCAGCCAAGCAGGCCCCGCCTGGCTGGCCTCCCCCCTTCCCCTCTCGGCCACAAGCCTCTTTTGTGCTTGCTCCCTGGGGCTCCATCTCCTTGCAGGGGTCACAGGACATCACTGACCCCATCTCCCTGCCAACGTGCCCGGCTGGTAATTGAAAATACCAGAATTCCCTGAAGACCAACTTACAGGGAAACCTGACACCCCGGGGTGGGCAGCGGGCGGCAGGAGGGATGAGAGAACATCCAGCTGTTCCCTGTTAATCCCCCTGGATTCCAGGAGAAAGGCCAGCCCTGCCTGGCCCCCCTTGGCCCGCCTTGATCATCTTCCCAGCAATGCCGCCTCCTTGCCACGCCCAGGGATACGGGGCTTACAGGATCAGAGCTGGGTTAGCTGCCTGTAACCCAAGTCTGCCAGCTAAGCCCGCCAGGCCCAGACCCCCACGGCTGTGTGGGACCTGCCTCACCGACAGCTGAGCTCCCGGAGCCGGGCAGGCCGGGTGGGTGGTAGGTGAGGTGAGTCAGAAGCCGGGTGAAGTTAGCTTTGCAGCAGTAGCGTGGGCACTGGACCAGGGTGTCCGCGGAGGCCCTCTGAGGTCCACCGCTTTCCAGACCTCCCTGGTCAGCCTGCATCAGCCACAGCCACTGGAGGGAACAGGGTATGTTGGACCCAGGTGGGCCTGGATTCAAATCCCTGCCCATGGCCTGCTTAACTAGGTGACTTTGGGCAAGTTACTTCATACCTCAGTGTCTCCAATTCCTCATCCATAAAATGGGCATAATAATAACAACAGCCTCATGGGGCTGATATAACAGTTAAATGAGTTTAAAGTGCCAGGCGTAGAGTGAACAAGGAAGTGGTAGATGTTAGCTGTGGGGGCTTTTTTTTTTTTTTTTTGGCTGGGCATCATTGTACATACAGGGGTTGTCAAGATGACACGCTTGATGACAGCTGTGTCTCAGTAGAGGAGCAGCTTTCTATCCCTACTGCAGTCCTTCCGTGGCTCGCCAGTGCCTCAGAACAGGGCAAGCTCCTAGGCCTGGAGGTCTGGTCCCCACCTGCTCGGCAGCCTCGGCCCTGCACCTCTTGGAACCACTTGTACCTCTGCTTCAAGGCTGTCTGGGCCTGAGGGCCCAGGAGCAGGTTAGGCTGGGTAGTGAGAGGGTCAATCAGGGGCAGAAGCCAGGCTGTGAGAAGCAGCATGGTGGGTGAAAATATACTAGACCAGCTGGTCTGGGCTCTAGTCCTGGCCCCACCTCGGCCTGCTAGGTGACCTGGGACAAGTCACCTCCCATCTCTGGCCCTGAATCTACTCTTCCCAGTGGGGTCCACAGGCCAGCAGCAGCAGCAGCAGCAGCAGCACCTGGAGCTTGTTAGAACAGCAGATTCTCGGGCCCCACCCCAGATCTGTGGCATCAGAATCTCTGGGCAGTGGTACCCAGCAATGTGAGTTTACACCAGTCTCCTTATGCCCCTTAAGTTTGAAAAGTGCAGTAATCTACAGGGACACATTCTGCCACTTTCCTTCATTGTTGGAAGGTAAAATCACAGGACAGAGGTAAAGGGAGGAACAATGTCCCTTCTTTAAAAAAAAAAAAAATGTTTTGATTGATTTTAGAGAGAGAGGAAGGGAGAGGGAGAAAGACATAGAAACATCGATCGGCTGCCTCCTGCACGCCCCACACTGGGGATCAAGCCCACAAACCCGGATATGTGCCCTGACTGGGAATCAAACAGGTGACCTCCTGGTGCATGGGACGGCACTCAATCCACTGAGCCACACTGGCTGAGCTACAGTGTCCCTTCTAGAGACTGATCACTTTGGCCGAGTCCCACAATGGGGGCACCTGTGGCCCTGCACTGTCGGCTGCCCAGGGTTTGTGGCCTCAGCTAGATGCTTCCCCTCTCTGGTCCCACAGCTCTCCCTGAGCACCTCTGAGGCTGGGCCAGAAGCTGCACCCTCTCATGCCCACCCCAATCCTGACCTCTGACCTCTCTTCCAGCTCCATCGGCTGTGTCCATCATGCATCAGGTGAGCCGCACCGTGGACAGCATCACCCTGTCGTGGTCCCAGCCCGACCAGCCCAATGGCGTCATCCTGGACTATGAGCTGCAGTACTATGAGAAGGTACCTAAGCTCCTGGCACTCTCCCCACCGCCACCTCCCTGATGGCCCCTCCCAGTCTGGGGCCTGGGGTCCTACTGTCCTGTAAGACAAGACACACCATGAAGCAGAAAGAGCATGGGCCTCAAGAGTTAGGCCACCTGGCTCAAATTGTGGCTTCACTCCTCCCTGGCTGTGAGACCTCAGGCAGGTGCCTTGAATTCTCCGAGTCTTGCTTTTCTGGTCTGGGGGATGAGGCCAGCAATCTCAGTAACATGCAGTGGTCACAGCCCTTTCCGCACCAAGATCCCTTCATCTTGACTCCAGCTGTCTTGAAGTTCTGAAGAACAGGATTTCCAAAGAGCTGCATTTATGAGCAGTAACTGGTCATTCACCCATTCCGAAGCAGAGAAACTGCTCAAGAGTTTCTGCAGAGTGGAGCTTCCTCCCATGTTGCTCCAGTTCCAGCTAAAACACTTGTTTGCATTTGCTCGAGTGCCTTTCGTAGGGAGAGAGAGTGGTTCCTCTTTGAGCTTTTAAATCAGACCCTTGTGACTCCCTTCAGGAACTTCTAGGAGCCAGGGTCCCAGGGTTGGAAGCCACTGGTGTAGCAGAAGGAGCATTGGACTAGGAGTGAGAAGCCGTAGGTTCAAATCCCAGCTTCATCCGTAGACAGCTGTGTGACCTTGGGCAGCCATCTTTCTCTCTCTGAGCCTCAGTTTCCTCCTGTGTCAAGGGTGAATGAGACTACCTCTCTCACATGGGAGCTGTACGAGTCAAAGAGAAAAAACAGGTATAGTGTCCAGCAGGTGCCTGGCCCTCAGCAAAGTGGAGTATGCTTGCCCTTCCTCCTTCTCTGCCCTGCCTGCCACACGGTGGGCAAGAGCTACACAATGTTGGACCCAGTGAGCTAAGCTCATGTGAATGGAGGCCTGTACTGTACAGGGGCCAGGACAGAGCAGCTGAACATCAGAGGCCCAGGAAATTCTCTTCGGTGACTTTTCTTACCTGCTCCCTGAGGCACCAAACAGCCACAGATGCTGCAGGGAAATGGTTCATTGGACTCTCTTTCAGACTAAGGTGTAAATGACTATGGGAAGTGCTTTAGTTGAGGCCAAGCCCCCTGGGAATGGAAAGAGATGGAAAGGCTGTCCCTAAGGACTGAGAGGAAATGAGGTGGAGACAGTTCCAGCCAGCCTGCTGGAGCTCCGCCTCCTGAGGCCCAGCCTGGCCCTCACTCTGTTAGCGCTGGGTCACCCAAACCCTGGTGAGTCTCAGGGGTTCATCAACCACCTCTCCAGCCTCACGCAGCTGGTTTATGAGTGTTTCCTTGCTCATCCCCTCCTCTTGGCAGTGCATTCCTGGAGGCCAGGAACCACATCTATTCCTTTCACCACATTCTCCCCAGTGCCCTGGGTCTGGCACCAGGGACACTTGATAAATGTTGGCTGAATGAATAAATGATGAATTCCTTCCCATAGCCTGTTCTTCAGGGGTAGAGACCTTGCCTTTTCTCTGCTGTGCCCCCAGAGGATGGTGTCAGGGACGCAGCTCACCCCTGGGGCCCCAGAGGGCCTTGGAGGAGCCAGGCATCCCAGGTAGAGGGCCAGCCGCTCCAGGCCCAGGAAGCCCCAGGCCCTGCAGGAGCAATCATGTGCACTTCCTCCGGCGGGGACAGCTTAGCAACTCAGAATTCAAAAAGAAAAAAAAAAAAACTAATTAAGAAGCTTTATGATTAAATGAAACTGAAAGTGTTTGTCCCCAAAGACAGGATCGGAAATGAGGAATCCCGGCACAGGTCCTGCCCACGACCCATTTCCTACCCAGACGGGAGGGGTTGGGAAGCTGATGGAGGTGTGAACCAGGAGGCAGCTCTGCCCTACTTTCTGCTGCTGCCTGGGCATCCCCAGGCCTGCGCCGGAGGTGGAAGGACCAGCAGGCCTTGCGGCAGCCACAGTTATCACCTGCTCACATTTCATGAGTGCTCACTGTGTGCTAAGCACGTCACTTCCATTGTCTCATTCATTCTCACAATGTTGCTATTCACTCTATTGGGCAGGAGGGGAAACTGAGGCACAGAGAAGTTGTGTAACTTATCCAAGAGCACCCAGCTGCTAAGTGGCAGAACGGGGATTTAGACCTGGCTCTCCTGCCTCCTGGTTTTCTCCCAAGGATGCTGCTTCTGGTTTTCTCCCAGGGATAACCTTTAAGAGGTGGACAGGACCAGGTTCTGATGAAGGATTTTCAGCATAAATGGCAAGAGATGGACAGGCCTGAGGTATGGCTGTGATAAGACATCGCCCTACTTCTGTCAGCCCCTCTTCCGAGGGCCTGGGGTACAGAGAGAGGCAGCTTGGTGTCTGCCAGTGGGGAGATGGACACTGATTCATTCAACATTCACTGTCACCAACTTTGGACTGGGTGCCGGGAATACCAAGAGTAACCAGACATGCCTGGGGGCCTTCCCTTCACAGTCCAGGGGGAAAGACAGGTTCAGATACAAATAGCCATTAAATAAGATGTGATACAAGCCACAGAAAGGCTAGCAAAGGTTCCATGAGAGCACTAAGGAGGAGCCCATAATCCTGGCATAGGTGAGAGGAAGTCTTCATTCACATGATATTTGAGCTGAGCCTTGAAAGATGCTAGGAGTTCACCAGACAGACAAGTGATGAGAGAAGTATCATTCCAGGTGGCAAGAACAGTATGTGCAAAGGCCCTGGGGCAGGAACGTGCTGGCTGCACTCAGGGAACAGAGAAGGCGAGTGTGGCAGGAGCAACATGAACAAGGGGCAGATCTATAGGGGTAGAGTTTGAAGAGGGAGGCAAGGCCAGTTATAGTGGGCCTTCTAGGCCTTTGGAGTCTGGATTCTATTTAAAGTACAATGGGAAGCCATCAGAAGGTTTTGGAATGATGTGATCTGACTCAGATTACTTTAAATATTCCTATAACTTGCTATGTGGAGAATAGACTACAAGGGCGTCCCAGGAACACAGATAGTCCCTATACAGGATTCTCATGGGACACCAAGTGAGAAATGATGGTGGCATGGAGTTGGAGAGTTGGCAGCAGAGATGGTGAGAAACTGACAGATTCAGACAATAATTTGAAATTCAGGGACCAGGGAAGGGTCAATTCCCAGTAGATGGTGGTGCCTCTTCCTGGGGCAGACATGGGTTTGTGATTTGCAGGTGTAGGTGTGGTGCTTCCCAGGAGTGAGATGTAGCCAAGAACAGACAGGAGAGTGTGCAGAGGAAGAATAGAGTCGAAGGACAGAATCTAGGAGAATGGCAAGATTTAAGGAGAGAAAGAAAAAGGAGTTGGTGAAAGTGTCAGAGATGCCAGCTGAGGGGTCGGAGGAGAACCAGAACCAGGAGCAATTTCTGTCCCTACCCTCTCAGGTGAGGCTCTGAGAGCCCAGCCACCACCTCTACCTTCCTAAGTCAGCCCCGCCACTGGGGAGGGACAGCCAGGCTGCAAGTGGTGAGATTTATTTCTGACAAGTCCACAGCCCGCTCTTACCTAATACTTCAGAATCCTCCTGGTGCCTGCAATTGATTTCTTTAATGAATGCTCTAGATCTTCCCAGGCAGGGAAGTTAGATACTGAGCCCTGAGGCCCCATGCAGGCCCCACCCCTAACTCCTCTCCCACTTTTCCTTTCCTTCTTTAGAAAGGGCTCCTTTGGATCAGGCTCTCCATTTGGCCTCTCCCCAGCTTTACGGGGATTTCCCAGCCTGCCCGGAGCCCGGAGCCCGGAGCTGACAACCACTTTGCTGGAAGTCTTCGAGAGGCCGCTGACGAATGGGGTCAGCCAGACCAGGGCTGGCCTTTTTCATCAGTTCCAGCATCCCGGGGGAGGTGGCCTCCTTTGGCAGCTGCCCCAAAGCACATGGGTTCATGCTCCCTTTGGCTCCCCAAGAGCTCCAGGAGAAGAGTCATTTGTGAGGCCACCTATGGCAGATTTATGTATCTATTCAACAGAAATTTCTACTTGGCAGAAGTGAATGGAAAGAACATTCCAGGCAGAGGGAGCAAAGGTTGGGGGAGGAGGGGGTGAATGCAAGTCCAGGCTGCATTCCAGGTGGTGCCCAGTGTACCTGGAGCAGTATCTACATGGGGACGTTTGCTCACTCGTTCATTCATTTGCGCATTCATTCATCCGTTTAATGAATGTTGGTGATGATAACAGCAATGGTGATAGCCAACACTTGTAAGTCCTTGTGTGTACTAGAGACTATGCTAAAGGCTTTACCCACTGTTTCCTGTTGAATCTCTACAACCACTGTGTGTGGCATATAGTGGTGTTATTCCATTTTAAAGATGAGAAAACTGAAGCTCATGAGACTCAAGCAATGTACCCACTGCCTCACTGGCCCTTAGTCTCTGGGTAAGGACTCAAACTAAGGACTAGTGGATTTCATACTATATTTCTTCCCCTAAACCGAATAATCCTTATTCAGATGAGGGTACTCTTGGGGGTGGGGGGCAGGAAGGGAATCGATGGCTCTAGATCAGCTCCTTTGTGCCAGGGACTCACTGATCAAATGTTATCTTCACAACGAAACTGAGCGATTGGAATTTATTGTTCCATTTTCTGGAATAGAAAATAGGGCTCAGGGAAATAGTCTTTCCCAAGGTCACAATGCAAGCAAGTGGGAGAACTAGCATTTGAAATTACTTCCAACCCCCTGCTGGGTCCTGTGCCCTACGCTAGAGGAGGGATCCACTCGGTGTGGTTCTCCATCCTCCCGAGGCACCTCTGCCACTGGCAGTTATCTCCCGTCTCCCTCGTATAATCAGGAGCTTAAAACTTCCAGCCTAGTGGGCACCCTCCCAGTCTGCACAATCCATCCCCCTTGGCAAGAGGGAACAGATCCCATGTTAGACGGCGGCACTTAGTGGCCAAGCCTGGTAGTGCATCCTGGGTTCATAGATTGTCAATAGTCTAACATTCATTCGTTGTATCAATTAGTGAGCACCTACCATGTGCGGAGTTTGGGGGTCCCAAAGGTGAATGCAATAAGGTCCCTGCCCTCAGGGAACCCACAGTCCTTAGAGGAGACACATGTATATCAGAACAATAGGTGGAGAGGAGACAATGGACCTGCGACCTCTGGCTGGGATGTCTGGAAAGTCTCCCCAGCAGAGACAGTCCTGTGCTGGGCCTTGAGCAATGAACAGGGAACTGCTAGGCAGACAATGAAAGGGTATTTCAGATGTGGCAGCAGCACGTGCAAAGGCTTAGAGTGTCGTGGGAAGGTAGGGCTGCCAAATAAAGTATAGGACATCAAGATTACATTTGAATTTTTAAAAATAATTTTTAGTATAAGTATATATCAAAGGTTGCATGGAACATACGTATACTAAAAATTATTAATCTGAAATTCAATTTAACTGAGCATCCTATACTTTTGTTTGCTAAACCTGGCTACCCTCCCAGGGAAAGGGGGAGTAGTTATGAATGGCTAGAGCCTAGAGGACATTGGGGATGTGGCAGGAGAGACCAACAAAGGGTGGGTCATGAAGGATCTGAAATGTCAGGCCGAGGAGGACAGCCTTCATTCATCCTGTGGGTGTTAGAGAAGGCCTCTGCATGTTGGACCTTGTGCTTGGGACAGGGGAACAAAACACAGCCCCTTCCCTCAGTCGTTTATAGTCAAGGGAGTGAGACGAGTCTGGGCCCAGGGCGAGGGGATGTAGCAGAACTCCCCTCCTATGGTACCCACCGCAGGTGCTTCAAGGCTCAGAGGAGGGGACATATCTGGCTTGGAGGTCAAGGAAGCTTCCTGGGGGAGGGGGCAGGTGATCCGGCAAAGGAAAAGAGGCTTACACTCTGCTGCTGCCTCCTGGTATGGGGGTAGGGGAGGAAGCACTCACAGGTCAGCCCGCCCCTCTCTAGCCCCTATATCCCACGCTCATTTGCACCTCTTTACCTTTGCACCTGCTGCTCCTTGCCAAGAATGCCCACCCCCTTCTTTGCCTGGGTGACTTCTATTTGTTGTTCAAAATTCCACTCCAGTGAACTTTTCCACTCTCCAGGGAACTTTCCCTGACTTCACCTGACATCCCCCACCCAGACCAGGTCACATGCCCCTCAACTCAGTGTGCCTACCCTACCTCTGTTATGCATAGGAATTATCCATCCTCTAAACAACTCTTAAGATAGCTGTTATTATAATACCCATTTTAGAGATGAAGAAAAGGAGGCATAGAGAAATTAAGGAATCTGCCCAGTCACAAAGGTAATAAGCAGTAGAACAAGGACTTGAACCCAGGAAGTCTGGCTCCAGATTGTGATCTTAACCTCTACACTATAGTAACATTGTAGTTACAATTATTATCTGTAATGACTTTGCTCACACTCATTTAATTGTTTCAGGAGAGTATTCAAGGGCTCTGTGCATCCCTGACATGTGGATGATTGACATGTACAAGCAGGTTGTGTTTTTCAGCTTAAGGAGTCATAGCTTTTCATGAGCTTCTCAAAGGAGTTCCAGATCCTCAAAGGGTTAAGATCTCCACACTGTTTGCTTTTCTGAACCAGGATCTCCAAGACCAGGGCCTGGGCTTTAACCTCTGTGGATCCCCAGTGCCCAGCCCAGGGCCTAATGCAATTAGAGGGTATTTGGGGAAGGGCAGCTGGGCAGCTGACAGATGCCTGAAATAGCATCAACTAGGCAGGTAAACATTTGCAGCCAACTCAACCACATCTCCACCCCCACTGCAGCAGCTGGCTCTTCGTCCTGTCCCAGGCTCCCTGGGTCACCACGGGCAGTGCTCAGGAGGTCAGAATTGGCATTCTGCACTTCTCAAAGGAGGGAACATTAGGTCCTGGAAACCCAAAGACATGAACATTAGAGCTGGCTTCTGCTAGGTTTTGAGTCCCAAAGAAGCCATCAGCTGATATATGTGACCTTGAGCCTAATTTTCCCTCTCTGGGTCTTCATTCTTACCTGACTCAAGTGTGCTAAGGCTGAACAGGGGTCCTTGCTCTTAATCCATCAAGGCATGGGTCAGGGAGTGGGATGCAGAAGTAAACAATGTGGGCCTTCTCCCTGCTGTTAACAAGAACCGTTAACAGTCTAGATCCCAAGGTCTGCACACAGTGACCAGTCAGTGTATGTGTATTAGTCAGCTGTTATTGAGATGATGCTGCATAACAAACAACCCCCAAAACCCAACGACCTACAACAGGTAGCTCTTTTTCTTACTCATAGGTTTGCGTCTGTGGGTCAGCTGAAGTGGCCCTGTTTCATTCTAGAAGTTAGGTCAAGGTCTTCTCCCCTTGTTTCTCTTTCTTGAACCAGCTGTTACCCAGGTTAAGCCCCTCCCACAGCAGATGGCAGAATCATAAGAGGCCAAGCCGAATCAAGAAGCATATGTAAAGCCCCTGCTTGCATCATGTCCTCTAGAATATTCCAGTGGCCAAAGCAAGTCACATGAGGAGGAGAAATACACTCTGCCTTCTCTTGTGGGAAGTGTTGCAAAATCACATGCAAAAGCTGCAGGTGTGTGATTTTGTTGCCGGGAGGAAGTGAAGAATTGGGAACCACAGATGTTCATCCAGTGGCCAGACCCGCCCCAAGTGGCAGGAGTGGTGAGTGGGCCCTGGGCCCACTGTGGGCAACAACCTCACTAACTGTCTTCTCTGTTCCTCGGCAGGAGCTCAGTGAGTACAACGCCACAGCCATAAAAAGCCCCACCAACACGGTCACTGTGCAGGGCCTCAAAGCCGGCGCCATCTATGTCTTCCAGGTGCGGGCACGCACCGTGGCGGGCTACGGGCGCTACAGTGGCAAGATGTACTTCCAGACCATGACAGAAGGTAAGAGGCACCCAGAAGGCAGGAGGAGGGCACTGACTCCACAAACAGAACACATTCTAGGGCCACCATTGTGCAAGTTAGAAAAGGCAGCCCCCCTTCTTGATGTCAACCTCCTTCCCTCCTAGTTGGGAACCCTTGTGCACTGTAGAAACTGCACAGCCATATATAAAGGCACTGTTTCTGTGGCCTGGAAAGGATTGTGATACTCTGTTACCATCATGTCAGCCCGGCCACGTTCTTTCCCACGACTCCTGGGAGCTCAGCCCTGACTTGCAGAGTCACTCTGAGCAAATCACACCCATTCCCTGGTCCAGATTTTCTCTCTATAAAATGAAAACATCATATTCAATCTGAAAGTGCAAAACTATTTTATCCATACACTATTTCAATGACTTAGAGTTGGATTGCAAAAAATTCTGAAGCCACATGTGAATTTAGCAAGAAGTGCTGGGATAGATTAGTAATGTCTACCCGGGGCAAGAGAATGGGAGATTGCAGCCCATTGTGTGTCTCCCAGTCTGGGAACCCATGGCCTTTAAGTACCCTTTCTGCTCTAATAATCTTTGAAGGGTAACATAGTTAAAGAATGTCGGCTCTGATGCCTGACAGATGGAAATTACAGTGGAGATTCAGCCCTAACTGTGTGGCCCTGAGCAACTTACCTTACCTCTCTGAGCCTCGGTTTTTCTCATCTATAAATGAGGATGATAACAACTATCTCACTATCATCATCATTATCATCAAACTAGTATAATGATGGGGATAAATGTACAGGACCTAGCACAGGGTTGGCGCTAAGTCTCACACAGAGTTAGCGCTCACCAAATAGTAATTAAAGTTATAGTTGTAATTTCTGTGAGTCTGGAGGCCCTTCTACCAACCAGCCAAGCTCCAGGACATCTTTACTTATGACCAGGCTCCAGTGTCCCTTCTTGGCACCTGCTTCAATCCCCGGGTGTGGGCCTTGGCTTTGGCCTGGACCTCTGCCTTATCACAATAATTTCCCTCATGATGCCACCATCCCTTCCAGCATGACCGCCTCTGTAAAATCCCCTTCCTCACAGCCAGCATTTTCACCTTCCTCAGCCCTCTGGCATGTTGGATGAGTGTTACTGACATGGGTACTGGAGGACTGTCCAAGGATCCTTTCTTTATTGATTCAACAAATGTGTGCTGGCACGAAGGACCCAGCACTGACCTTGTCCCTGACTTCAGCAAGCCCGTCTGGTCATGAAAGCAAATGAGTAATAATAAAATGAAAACAGTGATGATGTTGGTGACATTAAGAATATACTGAGTGATTTCCAAGAGCCAGGCCAATGCTGAGTGCATTTTACGCATTCCCTCATTTAAGCCTACAGCCTCGGGTTCAAGTGCTGGTTTTGGCCACTTTCTAACTGTGTGACGTCAAGCAAGTCATAACCTCACTAAGTCTCAGTTTCCTCATCTATAAAATGGGGTAACATAGGCAGTGCATCGCTGTGCTGTTCCGAGGCTCAGACAAGATACATAACACACTTAGCACAGTGACCAACCCTCAAAACACTCATTAACAATGATAGTTGATATTTACTGCGTGCTTACAACTGCCACTGGTGTTCTAAGTGTTTTACACAACAATTTCTATTAAATAGGAAGTATGATTCTCCTCACTTTACACATGAAGAAGCTGAGCCACAGAGAAGTAAGTCACTTTATCAGAGACCACACAGATAGTAAGTGGCACCGGCGGGACTCAAACCCGGGGAGTCTGGCCCCAGAGTCTGTGCTTATACCTTGCCTCTCCATGCGTGTCAGCTTATTGTTGTTGATTTCCATATCAACATTGAGATGTAGGTGGTATGCCCATTTTATAGGTGAGAAACTGAGGGTCAGAGCAGTTCATGGTTACTTGTGAGCAAATGACAGCCCGTTCTCCACCTGAACATGTGATAGGCACTCTGAGGAGCAGAAACAGCCTGGGATCCCAGGAGGCCCCACAGGGTGATGGGGTGTTAGCCTCCCAGAGCCAGGCTGAGAACATGACGTTGTGCTCTCTCCCCAGCCGAGTACCAGACAAGCATCCAGGAGAAGCTGCCACTCATCATCGGCTCCTCGGCGGCTGCCCTGGTCTTCCTCATTGCCGTGGTTGTCATCGCCATCGTGTGTAACAGGTGGGTGGGTGTCACCAGCCCCTCAAGGCCTGGCTGTGCTTCCATTCAGCCATTCCTGAACAGTGTTTGTGAATGGAGGAGGCATTTCCACCAGTACCACGGACAGAGAGAGGCTCGGGTCGGCCTGAGTACCCTTGAGCGGCCTCCCACCACCTAAATGGCCACCATTAGCAGCCCACCCCTTTGGATTAGGCATTGCCCTTGACAAGTCCACTATTCAAGGTGGCACATTGAGACACTAGTACTTCAGCGTGAGGAACGTCTCAGAACAGTGGGCAGGAGGACTGCAGGATGCCAGGAGCTAAGGGGATGGTGGAGAAGGAACACAGATCGCCCTACATGTGTGCTAGTGGAGGCCCCTTCGTGATCAGGGCCATAGCTGAGTGTCAGAGGGGAGACGGTGGAGCTCCGGTAAGATGGAGAGGGCACAGACAGGAGAAGGGGGGCGAAGAGCACCCCAAAGAGCTGGCATGGCATGTACAGGAGGTGGGCCTGGTTCCCTGACTAATGCTGGGCATATGCAAAGAGAGACTCTTCTTCCTTAAAGAGGTCCCCGCTTTAGAGTAGACTGGGTCATAAGGTCAGATGGACAGAAGCCCCAGGCTTTCTGGGGTCAGGGGCCATGGCAAGAGGAGGTGGCTTTGCTCTTTGAAAGCGGCTTGGCTGGAGAGAGGACAGGGGAATAGTGAGCCTGGACTTGTGGGAGAGATGGGAAGGGATGAGTGGGACCAGGACGGGTGAGGCTCCTAGGCGAGGGGCAGGCAAGGAGGCCTCTGACAGGGATCTGGTTTCAAGGGTCGGCCCACCCTCTCCCTATCACCTACTGTGGCTCCCAGCTCCCCGGGCGCCTCCAGGTGGCTCCAGCCCTTTGCTCTTGTTCCAGAAGACGGGGGTTTGAGCGTGCTGACTCGGAGTACACGGACAAGCTGCAGCACTACACCAGTGGCCACAGTATGTATACCCCAGCGGGACTGGCACCCTTGGGCCCTTCACTGTCAGTTCCCTGGCAACTTCTCCAGCCTTCTTTCTGCTGCAGTCAGACTGAACGACAAGCTGTTCCTTGAACGTGCCAAGCTCCCTGTCACCTCTCGGCCTTTGCACATGCAGTTCCCTCAGCCTGAGCACTCTCCCCCCTTCTCCTTACCTGAGTATCTCTTACTTTCCCTCAGGCCTCCTACAAACCTCTGAGCAGCCTTCCCTGACCCACCCCAGCCAGATTTAAGACCGTCGTCTGTTTGCACAGAGCCCCTGACCTGGCTGCACTGTGACGGCCACTCCCTTGTCTCTCCAACGTAATCGTGGGCGCACCTGGGGACCTGGAATCGTGTCTGACCCTCCCCACTGCCTCCCCAGTCCCAGCACGCTTCCCGCACGTGGTAGTCACTAGACACATATCTGTAGAATAAATAGATAGCGGAATGAGATGATGCGGACTCTAGGCTCTGGCCTGGAGATGAGAAAGAAGGGAGGTGGGAGGCCGCTGTCATTCCTTCCTGGTGACTCTTCTCTTGACCACTCACCCCCACCCAGTGCCTCCATTTCCCCCACTGTCCCATCCCACCGTAGGCCAGGGCTGGGAGCACATGTGCCACACACACACCCGGAGCAATGTCCCCTCCCAAGGGGCCCAGCAGAGAGAGAAAAAAATATATAGATTCCTCTCTATTTGACCCTGGCAGAACCAACAACCTATGTGGGGGTGCGGTGAGGGTGGGGAGAAGGTGTGCCTGAGACCTCACTCAGTGAACAGGAATTCCCAGTGGGTCTAATGTAGGTTCTCCAGCTGTACTCAGTGGGGTACCCTAGGGTTCCTCAGATGGCCACTGGGTAAGGGGGGCCATCAGCATGTCCATTCATTTGTCACACATCTGTTGTGGCCTACTATGTATGCCAGGCACTGTTACAGGTGCTGGGGACACACAAGTAAACAAGCCAAATAGCCCTGCCCTCATGGGATTTATATCCTAGTGTAAGGGACAGAGAATTTTAAAAAAATACATGTAGTAAATGAGTAAAGCATATGGTGTATTAGAAGATGAAAGTGCTGTGGAAAAGTAGAACAGGGTAACGGATTGAGAGCGGTGGGGTCAGGGTTGCATTTTTAGGTAGGGGAGTTGGGGTTGGCCTCACTGAGAGAGTTTCATTTGAACAAAGATACGAAGGAGCTGGGGGAGTGAGCTGTGTAGCGATACCTCAGGGAAGAACATCCCAGGCAAGGGAACAGCCAGTGCAAAGGCCCTGAGGCTGGAGTGTGTCTGGAAGGTTTCAGGAACAGTCAAGGGGCCAGTGTGACTGGAGCAGAGTGAGGGAGCAGGAGGGAGAAGTATGAGGGCCACAACAGGCAGATTCTTGTCAACCATAGCAGGGCCTTGGTTTTTATACTGAGTGAAATAGGGAGCTTCTAGAAGGGTCTGAGCAAAAGGCTGATGAGCTCTGAGTTACAGTTTTGACAGGACTTCCCTGGCTGCCATGTAGAAAATGCACTGAATGGGGCTGAGGTGTGCCAGGCAAGGACAAAAGGAGGGAGACCCAGGAGGTGGCTGTTAGGATAGTCCAGGGATGATATGATGGAGGCTGGAACAGGCGGCAGCAATGGGGATGGTGGGAAGTGGTTGGATTCTGACTTTTTTTTTTTAATCCTCACTCGAGGATATTTTTCCATTTATCTTCAGATAGGGAAGGAGAGAGAGAGAGAAAAAAACATCAATGTGAGAGAGACACATTGACTGACTGCCTCCCACACAACCCCAACCAAGGCCCAGGACCAAACCACAACCGAGGTACGTGCCCGTGACCAGAATCCAACCCACGACTCTGGCCTGCCGGCCGACGCTCTAACTGCTGAGCCAAACCGGCCAGGGCGGATTCTGATGTATTTGGAAGGTAGAACCACTAAATTTGCTGCAGGATTGGATGTGGGATCAGCAAAAAGGGCAGAGTCAAGGAATTCTAGATATTAAGCCTCTGGGGAAAACTCAGTTTGAAGTAGAAGTTCCATGGTTTAACAACCACTGTAGACATAAATGTAAAAATAATTAAACCATTCAGATTTCCAGAAGACAATTTAGGTAACTATTTAACTGAAATGTGGATAGAAAAGGACTTTCTAAGCATAAAAGCAATGGAAAGATCACACGAAAAGGGCAAATTTAACTACACAGAAATAAAAATCACCTGTACATTCAAGTAAAAGTCATAAATTACAACACTCCCTCCTATTCCACAAGTTATAAAATCATGATCGTAGATGTAGCTAAACAATTGACTGTGTTCTATGGGCCAATCGTTGTTTTAATGCTTTTCATGTATTGATTCATTTAATCCTCATCATTTCCCACTGTGAGTATGAGTGAACAGGCAGAGAGCTCACACATGCTCAGGGCAGGGCTGGGGTGCGAACCCAGGTGTCTGGCTCCAGAGTGCACGCGCTTAGCCACATTGTACTGTCTCCACCTGGCTGAGCTAGAATAAAATAGGCTCGCAAACACTGTCACCTGGAGCCATTTGCAAGCATCACTATTTAGAGCGCGAGTCAGTAACAAGGAAACAGGTGACAGCTGGGACTTACTTTAAAAATAGACCCCAGGATTTGTTCCTAGACCAACACAGTGTAAGAGCTCCAGCTCACTCCCTGCGTCTGAGCAGGACTCCGTTTTTTCAAAGCACTGCCAGCCCTGTGACCCCATATCCACCAGCAACCCTGTGTGGCCAGGGCACCAGAAGAAGCTGAGGTGTGCGTGACTGGCTGAAGTCACCCTCACAGGCTCACGTTTTCCGTCATTCAGCAGGTGCTGAGTGAGTACCAAGGTCTATGGTGCCTGGATGTGGAGCCAGAGGAACTGATCTGATTTCTCATTCCTACTCCGCCACTGGCCAGCTAGGTTACCTTGGGGAAGTCATCGAACCTCTCCGAGCCTTGGCATCTTTCTATGGGAAGTAGCAGGAATGATACTTCTTTCATAGAGTTGCGACAATTAAATAAATTAATGGATATTGAAGTGTTTTGTAATAGTAATATTTAACCATAGCCAACTCTTCATTATAACAGTTAACAATTATTCAGTGCTTTTTATTTGCCAACTACTCTACTAAGCCCTTTAAAAAGATTCTCATGTAATCCTTGCAATCCCCTTGTGAGGTAGGTACTGTTTATTTGTGACCATTATTACTGGCAGATCCAGAATTCAAACTCAGGTCTCTGGCTGCCTGTTCCTCCTCACTCACCCGCATTTCCCGTTTAGGTTCAGGATGAGAGTTGGTGGCCCTGACCGTCATAAATCATCTAAACAGCAGCCCAGCCCTGGCCGGTTTGGCTCAGCGGTTAGAGCATTGGCCCACAGACCAAAGAGTCGCGTGTTCGATTCCCAGTCAAGGGCGCGTACCTTGGTTGCGGGTTCGATCCCCAGCCCCAGTCAGGGTTGTGCAGGAGGCAACTAATCAATGCGTCTCTCTCACATTGATGTTTCTCTCTCTCTCCCTCCCTCCCTCCCTCTTTCTCCCTCCCACCAACTTTATCTGAAAAAAATCAATGGAAAAATATCCTCAGGTGAGGATTAAAAAAAAGAAAGAAAGAAAGAAACGGCAGCCCAGTGTTTTCTGAAGAGTCTGCCTGAAGAGGTCCTCATGCAGCTTCAGTCAGCAAATGCCCCTCCTGGCAGCCAGGCCTTGTGCAAGGCTCTGGCCACGAGGAATTCACCCCACTTCCAAGAGACAGGTTGGGGAAGCAGCAGAAGACGCTGGGAGCCTGGCAGTTAGTTACAAGTATAGACTCAGCCAGACTCCCTGGATTCAAACCCTGCCTCTGCCTCTTATTGTCTGTGTCATGCCCCCTTGAGCAGGTCATTCAACCTTTCTTATGCCACAGTTTCTTCATCCAAGAAAAAGGGGGGATAATGTTAGGTTGGACCAGATGCAATTGCCATTTTTGTAGGTCAAAAGCAGTCAAATAGCACAATTTCATAAGGTTCAGCCTGATAATAGCATTTACCTGGCAGAGTCAATACCTTTCAAGTGCCTAGAACAGAGCTTGGCGCCTGGGAATCCACACTGAACTGTGAGCCAGTAGTGCTATTAATGGTGAGGGGAAACCGAAGGGTCACAGAAATAGGATGGCTTCACTCAGAGTATTTATTAAGCATCTACTGTGTACCGCCTCCACGTATGTGCTCCAGAGAAAATATTCCAGAGCAAGGGCTCATAACTTGGGGTTCACAGACCCCTAGAGCTTCAAGGACCTATAATTCCAAAATTATATTCTGAATTTGGGAGTGTGCACACATGTGAATGCTTTTCCAAGGAGCAGATTCATAGCTTTTGTCAAATTCTCCAAGGCATTCATGACCCCAAAGAGGTGAAGAGAGAAAAACAGGGCACGTCAGTGAGTGATGCTATTATTCGATCAATAAGCATTTATTTAGCACCCTCCTGGCCAGGCCCTGGAATTTAGCATGAACGAGACAGACACAGCCTCTGTGCCCCTGGAGGATCAAGGGTAAAGCAAGCCCTCCCAGGCGGCAGAGTATTCCAGAAAGGGACGGGCTCTGAGCATGCGTGTCTGGGAGCCCTGATACAAGGTAAAAAAGCCATACAGACATCAAGGCCATAGGAGTGGGTGTGGAGACGGGGCTGCAGGAGCCTGAGGAGAAAGCATGGGTCTCCACTGGAAGAATCCAGGCAGGCTTCACAGAGGAGGTGGCATTTGATCTGGACACAAAGAGGAAGAGAAGGGTGTTCCAGGTGGAGGGAACCAAATGAGCAAAAGCACAGAGGCATGAAATTATGAGGTGTGTCTGGGACCTCTGAATAAATAACTCCTTTTTGCTGGCATGTAGAGAAGCAGGGAGCTAGCTGACAATGGGGCCCATCACTGAGAGTGTGGACGGCACTTGCCTCTGTCTTGTGAACAATAGAAAGCCCTCCTGATCAACACTCCTGGCCAAGGTTTGGGGGTGGCATCTGATCAGTTGGCAGCACCCAAGTAGGTTTTGAGCTCCTACTGTGCTTCCCCTTAGCCCCCTGAGCTGACCCAGCAGAAAGGACTTCCCCCAGTTCTGTTAGGAGGGAGGCTAAAAGTCAGTCCCCAAGACCCACAGTCCAGTCTCTGAGTCTGAGCAAAAAAAGGAGCATCTCCTGGGAGCTCGTGTCCCCGCTCTGAGGAGGGCTGGGTTGGGAAGGAGAAGTCCTGGCTGAATACTCCAGGAGGAGGATGCATGGACCAGATCTGGTTGGATTTCATCCAGGAGGCAGTGAGCATGGTGATTAAGAGTACTGGCCCTTGGCTCAAGTCTCACAGACCTGGGTTCAAATCCTGGCTGTGCCACTGGCTAGTTGTGTGGCCTTGAGCAGATGACTAGCCTCTCTGGGCATTTTCCTCACATGTGAAATGAGAATAATGATCCCTTCCTCCAAAAGCTGTCGGGCGGAGGAGATGAGAAAATGCATATCAAGAGCCTGGCACAGTCTCAGGCACAAAGGGCTCAGTAAGTGGCACCTGCAGTTCTTCCATCTCTGTCACCTGGGTTCTGCACAGCTGTGCAGACACTGAGTGTCTATTGTGTGCAGGTTGTATGCAGTGCGCCAGGGAGGCATGAGAAAAGATCACACACCCACCCCTTCCTCCAGGCTCCCACAGTCTAGGATGGCGGTTCTTCAGCTCTTTGGGAGGGAGGGTCTCAGGCTCCTCTGAGACTGCTAAAAGTTTTGGATCCAATGGCCAGAGAAACAAAAGTTTGCATGTGTGTGTATGTAAAATTACAAGATAGGAAAATCCAGAAAAATCTATACTCGGGGATAGATTTTGGAGAACTTTAATATTTATTTCCAGAATTTTCAAACTATAAGAATATGAATTACTTTTCTAATTCAAAAAGGCAATAATAATAAATGCATTCCTTTTTAAGAGATTACCGGACTCCACCCTCTGTCCCGCCCCAAACCCACCCTGGGACTGCCAAGTGGTTCACAGACTGTAATTCAGAAACCCCGACTTAAAGGGCTAGACAGACAAATAATCCAAAATGAAGCTCATGTATGTTAGAGCAGTGGTTGCAGACTTGTCCATAAAGGGCCAGAGAGTAAATACTTCAGGCTTTTGAGCCATGTGGTCTCTGTCTTAACTACTCAACACAGCCACTGGTGTGGCAGCAACAACAGGCAAAGGAATGTGTGTGGCTGTGTTCCAATAAAACTTTACCTATAAAACCTTATTACAGAACAGACAGCCAGGTTGCCAACCCCTGTTTAGAGGTTCCACCTCCTGGATTCCTGGAATGTCTGAAACAGGCTGAGAGTGGTCAACTAACATGTCCAAGTTCACATAGCTGAGCAGGGTTGATGGTCCCACTCACCAACCAGCCAAGACTTACTATGGCCCAGGGACTCCAGCTCCCAACTCCGAGAGCTGCTGCCAAAACATCACAGCTCCTGGAGCAGTGGGAGAACGTGGGCGGGGAGCTGGGGAAGCTACAGGGAGGCCTGGGCTGGGAGAGGGACAGATGGTCTGGGCGGCGGAAGACCTGTTGTCTGGGAGAGGTGCTGTGGGATGGATCATCTTTCCCTTTTTTCAAAGCTTTTGTGCACTCAATGCTGGGGTCAGAATTGGGTCTCTGACATCCAAGTCACCTCCTTCCTTCCTCTGCATCAAAAAAAAAAAAAAAATCACATCAGATCAGGAATATGTCCATGTCCTGCCTCACACTGATCAACAGGGAATTTGAGACCCAGAAAGGTTTAAGACTTGGCTAGTGGGGGACCCCGGAGGTGGTCCCAGGAGCCACGGGTACTCAGACCCTAGTGAGGCAGCCCTCCAGGCTCTGGGGCTGCCTGGGAGGGATGAGGCAGCCAGAGTCTCCTGAGGGGGAGAGGAGGCTTGAATTAGGCCTTGATATATAGGGAGACCTCCATAGCAGAAGCCCAAGAACATGGTCTGTTGCCTGCTTTTCCTGTATTTTTGTTACAGTGCTCTCCCTTCCTTCTTGACTTCCTCTTCCTTTACTTTGGATCTCCTGATTCTCTATCACAAGAGTGATAAACCTATCTGTCCTTTTTTCCTTTTATGCCCACACCCATAACAGACATTGCTAATCAATCCTGACAGTCTTGTATTTAGCAGCTCCAGGAAGTCATTACTAGAGCTAGAACCTATTTGCTAACCCTGCTGAGCAATCTGTTCCCCTCACCCTTCTGTTCAGTGCCCATCTGCTCACCAAGATCCAGACAGGTCAAGTGACCTGCAGGGGGTTGCCCAGTTCTTAGGGGGGGCCACATGGGAGTATATTTCCCTCCACGGATGGACTGGCTTTCGCCTTCCTATTTGTCCACACTTGAGTCTGTGCATGTGACCAAGCCTGGTCTTATCCCTCAGTGACCCCAGGCATGAAGATCTACATCGACCCTTTCACCTACGAGGACCCCAATGAGGCAGTGCGGGAGTTTGCCAAGGAAATTGACATCTCCTGTGTCAAAATTGAGCAGGTGATTGGAGCAGGTAGGTGGCTGGTGCCCTCCCAGGGTACTGTGGCCTCAGCCATGGGTGGGGTGACCACCCCAATGTGTATGCCTGGGACAGAGGGTAGGATGTGGGGCAGGAGCCTCAAAGAACCCTCCAAGGCCTGAAGATTCAGAATGCCCAAGGTGGAAAAGGTCCTCAAAGGTCATCCAGTAAAACTACCTCATCAACAGATAAAGACATTGAGGCATGGGGCTGGGAAGGAGCTTGCACATCACATCAGAGATTGAGCTAGGTTCTCCGGACTCAGTCCAGTGCTTTGTCCTTCCCATCATTCACCCTCTACCCCTCCCTCCATATCCCCAGGTTCCCCTCCATCCTCACCCCACGCCCATCCAAACACCATGGGACAGCCATAAAGAGTTTACTCTTCTCTCAAAGGTGGCTGGGACTTTTTTGGGCCCCCCGATTCTACAAAGGGGTTCTTTGGCCAAGAGGATGAGCTAACCATTGAGGAGGCCCCTGGAGTGGAGGTTACAGGGAGGTGACACTTCCACTTGCCAAGTGACATCTTGCCTCTCTCGGTGTCTGTCCAGGGGAGTTTGGTGAGGTATGCAGTGGCCACCTGAAACTGCCAGGCAAGAGAGAGATCTTTGTAGCCATCAAGACACTCAAGTCGGGCTACACTGAGAAGCAGCGCCGAGACTTCCTGAGCGAGGCCTCCATCATGGGCCAGTTCGACCACCCCAACGTCATTCACCTGGAGGGTGTTGTCACCAAGAGCACGCCCGTGATGATCATCACTGAGTTCATGGAGAACGGCTCCCTGGACTCCTTCCTCCGGGTAGGGGAAGCCAGGAGCACCAGGGACCATGGGTGGGGCAGGAGAAGGAGTGGTGGACATAGCTTCATACTGTCGGAGCCTGAAGGGTCTTGGAAAAGATCTAGATCTGGAATGGCTTGGATGGTGTCACTTTCCATTCCCTTACCCACAGCAGACATTGCTAATCAATCCCAGAAGTCTCCAACCATACTCAGAAGCAAATCTCAGAATCCTTCTCAATCCAGGAAACCACAGCCAGTTGATCAGAGTTGGCATACAGCCTGAAATCTGTTGCCATCCATGCTCTTAGCTGGCCTTCTCATTGTGCACAGTAAACTGAGGCTCAAAGAGAGGTAGAGTTGCCCAGGGTCATCCAGAGGGTCAAGGTGAAAGCCAGGACTAGAACCAGGTCTCTCGACCCCTAGTCCAGAATTTTCACCAGATTTGGGATCCCTCCAAAGAACTACAGGCCAGGGGGAGGAGTTCAAAACACAAGTCCAGCAAAGGAAAGTTTCAAGCCCGCTAGGAGAGCACAGTTGACCAGACAGACAAAGCACACTAACAAGAGTCAGAAGAATACCATTGGACTAGTTGCCATTTAGCGGATTTTTTTCAAGCACCTAGTATGTGCCAGGGCCCTTCATGCACCCTGTTGTTTAACTCACAGCACTGGCAGGTGGGTGTCACTTATCCCCATTTAACACACACGTGAGGAAACTGAGACTCAGAGAGGTTAGGTCACTTGTCCAAGGTTGCAGAGCCAGCAAGGGGTAGAGCCAGATTCAAACCACCTGTGTCTGCTGCACAGTCTGTGTTCTCTCCACCACCCTGAAACTGGCCTCTCCTGGGCCGAAGGTCCCCAAGTACCTAAGTCCTTTCCACACGGAGCCTAGGCCAGGGTGGCAGGGCCCTGGTTTCCCATTGTGAAGACGATCCACAGTCTGATTCATACCCTTCCATTTACTCTGCATTTTCTCTACTTCTCCTGAAGCAAAACGATGGGCAGTTCACCGTCATCCAGCTGGTGGGAATGCTACGGGGCATCGCAGCTGGCATGAAGTACCTGGCGGACATGAACTATGTTCACCGCGACCTGGCCGCCCGCAACATCCTCGTCAACAGCAACCTGGTCTGCAAAGTGTCTGACTTTGGCCTCTCACGCTTTCTGGAGGATGATACCTCAGACCCCACCTACACCAGTGCCCTGGTAAGATGGAGGCAGGGAGCACTGGAGTCATAGTGCCAGGAAAGAAGGCATAAACATCCATCTCTCCCTGCAGTGTGTTTTCCCCCACCGACACCTGCTCATGCCAAGCACTGGACTGGACCCTAGTGATACAGAGGCATAAACATGGTCCCTACCCTCCTGAAGCTCACAGGCTGGTGGGACACATGTTCAGAGCAACATGGAGTGACAGGGCCATGAGCCAGGACACCAGCTTTAGAAGGCAGAGGAAGGCTTGCCAGACGGAGTGATATCTGAGCTCAAAGCTGAAGGGCCAATAAAAGTTTGTCAGATGCCATGTTGTCATGGCGAGGTGATACCACAATACAGGCTGTGAGGGGAAAGGTGATAAGCAAGCATGCTGGAGGGTAGTCAGGGCCAGATCTCGGAGCTCCTGAATGCCCATGCTGACCACTGTCTCCCGAAAGCAGCTAGGGTTGTTGAAGGGTTTGAATAGAAAAGAATAGGACATAGTCCCTACCCTCAAAGAGCTCAGAGATAGTACAGTCGGAGCCAGGAAAGTAGCAAACGATCTGAGTACTGCTCTGTATGAGAAGTGCTTCCTTGATGGGCACAGTTGTAGGATTAAAAAGAGTGAGCAATTCTTTGGGAATTAAGGAAAGGCTTTCAGAGGGACTTAAAGGATGAGAAGGAGGTTTCCAGATGGCAGAGTGGGAAAAGCCACTTCACGCAGAGGAACAGCATGTGCAAATGCCCGGAGGTCTGAAGCAGTATGGTGAGTTTAGGAAACAGTAAGATGCTTCATACGACTGGTACAGCACAGGGCGTGTGGTGGGGCGTATTGACAGCAGAGACCAGACCAGTCAGCCTCCCACCCATCAACCCTCCTCATTCTGTTCCACAGGGTGGGAAGATCCCTATCCGCTGGACAGCCCCAGAAGCCATCCAGTACCGGAAGTTCACCTCAGCCAGTGACGTGTGGAGCTATGGAATCGTCATGTGGGAGGTGATGTCCTACGGGGAGCGGCCCTACTGGGACATGACCAACCAGGATGTAAGTCTCCAAGAGAGAGCCTCTGGCCAGCCAGATCGGGGAGGGGAAGAGCTAGCATCCCTGGCCTTTTGCTGATCTCCCAGAGTGGGAGCAATGTCTCTGAGATCCTGGGCAAGGGCAGCTCCCAGCCCTATGACGGCTGATTCAAATGTCTGCACAGGACCCTGGACTCTCCAGGGGGGTCAAGAGTAGGAAACACCCAACATCTACAAATCAGCAAATCTTTAGGATGTATTCACCTTGTGTCTGCCCCTCAAGTGTTTCATTTGGAGACAATACGATTATTTGGGGAACATGATGAAGTTATCAGGAACTTTTATGATCGGGTGCCAAATTGGAGAAGGCAGGTGTTGAGGCAAGAATAGCGTGGGCAAGATCAGCCAGGAAGTCTCGCAGGATGAAGGGACGTACACAGTAGTGGGACTTGCAGATGTGAGGGATTCCAGTGGAAAGAGCAGCCTGTGCAAAGGCCCAGAAGTGGGATGATGAGGGGTTGTGTTGGGGAGCAGTGGAGAGGAAAGCTGATTGGAAAGGTTGGTGAGGTTCGATAATGGGGCATTTGAAAGTCGACTTGAGGAACCCTGATTTGCAACAATGCAGAACAGGTAGGACTTGAAGAAGCTGCTTGAGCAGGAGGTGAACCCCGTCCAGCTGGGGAAGATGAGTCTGGTCCTGGTGGCAGGACAGACTGGAGAGAGGTATTTGAGTTCCTTTCCCTGACAGAGGAGCCAGGTGGGGGCAGTGGGGAGGGAGTGCAAGGCTGTGCTGTGAGGCCTGACAAGAAGGGGGCCTCTCACCTGGAGCTGTGAATGGCACTGAAACCAAGAGTGTGGTCAAGGGCCAGACGGAGGAGTCCTTGGGGCCTTCAGAGTCAGGAGGGGGCTCAGACATGGGAGGGAGGGTGGATCCTGAGGCACAGCCTATCTCAGGGTTCTGGATTTCCCAAGAATGGAGCAGAGGTAGGCAAGCCCAGCTGCCAGGTCAGACTGAGGCTATACCTGGTGTGAACCCAGGTGACATCCATCCCTGGGGCTGCCTGGAAGAGGTGGAGGGCAACCAAATAGGTGTGTTCTGAAATGCACTGGGGGCAAGATAGGCCAGGCCAGAAGGCTGATGCTCTTACCCACCCACCCAACCCCACTCAGCCCCTGTGTTGTCCCCAGGTAATCAACGCCATAGAGCAGGACTATCGGCTGCCCCCACCCATGGACTGTCCAAGCGCCCTGCACCAGCTCATGCTGGACTGCTGGCAGAAGGACCGCAACCACCGGCCCAAGTTTGGTCAGATCGTCAACACGCTGGACAAGATGATCCGCAACCCCAACAGCCTCAAAGCCATGGCGCCACTCTCCTCCGGGTATGGCCCCGCCCTGCCTTGGCCCTGCCGCCTTTCTGTATGGCTCTGCCCCAGCCAGCTTTTACCCTCTCCAAATACCCTCCCACCCCGGCTCCCCCTGCTTCAGGCAAATGCTCTGCCTGAATTGGGCCAGGGAAGGATCGTGTGTTGGGCACCTGCACTGCCTTGGGGTGCAGAGAGTGCAGGGCACAGTGCACGCTGGGAGATAGAGGAAGCATGGCCAGATAGGACAGTGTTTAAGTTAGCAGAATCTTGGTTGGTGAATAGATTTACTCATCACTGAGTTTCCTCCCTGACTACCTTCACACTCAAACCTGTACTAACTTGTGTTTACATTCTCGACACAGACACACACACTCTGAGCCGTGCACGTGCTCATGCACACAGTCTCACACGTGGATACACACCCATTCTCAGACTGACTCGCACCTACACACATCCATAGGCACCTAAGCACACACACGGTCAGCAGTACGTACTCACCACACATACATGTGCCCCCACAGCGGGCTCCATCAGACCTTGCCTTGCTTGGGCGCTGTCACAGGCCCTCCTCATGACCCTGCACTCTCTGGGACCCTCAGTCACACAGGGATTCTGAAGGGCAGGCGTCCAGTCACGTGTCCTCAGGGTCCAGGGCTGGCTTTGTCCAGAGACTCACTTGCCAAGTTCTTGTGGCCAACAGATCTTCGTGTCTGCCTTTACCTGTTGCTTCTCACCTTGACCCTAAGTCAGCAGCTCCTGACTCTCCGGATACAAATACTGTGAGCTTTGAGCCTAATGAGAGCCGTTTCACTCCGAGGCAGCCAGGAAGTCATTCCCATGAGTGCACCAGCTTTGTCTGGACTTTGGAGATGTGGTCCACAAGATCAGCTTCCTACAGCACAACCAGGGTGGACAAAGGTGGAGAACAGCACTGGGGGAGGAGATGGGGATCATCAGCCATTAGTGCAGCTGAACTCCCTCCTGTTGACACGAGTGTGGAGGAGTGTGTCCCGCCTCACACGCGGTCCAGCCTCTCAGCAGTCCCTGCAGAGGCTTCCCCAGACTTTCCAGGTAGCCTCAGCTTTGAGTCCTGCACACTCGCTCTCTCAGGCAGATATATGTGTGCACATTTACACAGGTTCAAACTCATGCCTGCTCATACAGGAATGCTCACATACATACACACTCACCTGTGTTCACACTGATGGGAACACATGCGCCGGTACACCTGCAGCCCATCCTTACCCGCACCCCCATGCCAGCATGTGCCCTGACCATCTCTGTTGCCACCCCACCCCAGAATCAACCTGCCGCTGCTGGACCGCACGATCCCCGACTACACCAGCTTTAACACCGTGGACGAGTGGCTGGAGGCCATCAAGATGGGGCAGTACAAGGAGAGCTTCGCCAGCGCCGGCTTCACCTCCTTCGACGTCGTGTCACAGATGATGATGGAGTAAGTGCCTGGCTGCCTCCCCCGCATGGGGCCCTGGAGAGTGAGAAATAGATAGTCCCAGCAGGAATGTGGGGACCACGGGGTGAGATGGCCAACTCCGGAGTCACATTCTGATCGACACCCAGGTCTGTCTGCCACCTACTGGCTCTGTGACCTTGGGCGAACCACAGAACCTCCCTCAGCCCCCGTTTTTTCTTCTGTAAACTGGGGGATTGTAAGAAGATCAAAGAATATACAGAGTGCGTACCAGTAAATGCAAGTTCCCATCCCCTTCCCCGAAGCAGAGGAGACGAGCACACCTGGGTGCCCTGACTCCCAGCTGCACGCTCCTTCCGCCTCACACAGTCCCTCACTTCAGCTCCAGACGCCCGTCCACTCCCCCACACCCCACACCCCTCCTTTGTTCTCTTTAGCAAGAAAGCCCTGGAGAAGCCCAGGCAGCTCTCTACCTGGCCCAAAGTCCCCTCCACCCCCACATTTCCCTAACACATGTGCTTCTCTCCCAAAGGGACATTCTCCGGGTTGGGGTCACCTTGGCTGGCCACCAGAAAAAAATCCTGAACAGTATCCAGGTGATGCGGGCACAGATGAACCAGATCCAGTCTGTAGAGGTTTGACATTCACCTGCCTCGGCTCACCTGTTCCTCCAGGCCCCACCCCCTCCACCCCACATGCTGGCCTCCCTGGTTCTCTGTCTACCGAAGGGTCAGCCACCTGCCAAGAGGCCACGGCAACAGGAAGAACCCAGCAGCGTGCCAGCCATGAGACCTCACCAAGAACATGTGCAACTCAGATGATGGAAAAAAGGGAATGGGGCAAAAGGAAACAGATCCTGGGAGGGGGCGGGAAATACAAGGAATATTTTTTAAAGAGGATTCTCATAAGGAAAGTGATCATTGTTCTTGGGGGAAAAAAAAGGGCTTGGGAGATTCATGCGATTTGTCCAACTGGAGACCAAAAGCAGTTTCTCTCCAACTCCCTCTGGGAAGGCGACCCGGCTGGAGCCAAGAAACACTTTCAGGAAAACAAATGTGAAAAGGAGAGACCAGGGCCACCTTTCTCTCCTGTCCCCAGGCTGCTGTTCCAGGCCTCAGTCAACAGCCACGTGCCAGGTGGACAGAAGGGCAGCCACCTGGGAACCACTCTGGGAACATCCATTCCCTCTGCCACTGGGCAAACAGAAGAATTTTCCTGTCTTTGGAGAATATTTTAGAAACTCCAATGAAAAAGACTTGTTTCTCCTGTTGGCTCATGGGGCTGAAAAGGGACTCTTGTCTTCCTGGGTCAGGGAAAATACAGGGACACCAGAAAGGTCAGCCTTCCTGAGGCTGGCCAGCCCCCAGGTCTGCAGCTCCACGCCCGTGTCACGCGCACAGCCAGCGGCCCCGCCCACTGGGCGCCCACTCCCCACAGCCCCCGCCTGGAGGACTGAGGCTGCAGTGACCACCATCAGCTCCGACTGCCACTGAGGAGGGTTGATCCTGCGTCTGGGTTTGTTTACAGCGATTCGTGGACTGGGGGTATTTTGGTCAGGGGTGAATTTGGTTTGGGGGTTTGTTGGTTGGTTTTTTTTTGTTTTTTTTTAATGACAATGAAGTGACACTTTGACATTTCCTACCTTTTGAGGACTTGATCCTTCTCCAGGAAGAAGGTGCTTTCTGCTTACTGACTTAGGCAATACACCAAGGGCGAGATTTTATATGCACATTTCTGGATTTTTATATGGTTTTCATTGACACCCTTCCCTCCTCCCCCTGAATAGAGTTCCCACCTGCTGCCAGGCCTCACCAAAGCCAACTGCCACGGGACCATCTGGGCCATTCATAGACTGAGTGAGATTTGGGCAGAGATGGGGGGCCAAGGTGAAGGAGCATCCCCTCCCCCCGGACTGTTTTTGAAAGCAACAGACTGAGCAGGAAGTAGGCTCTGAGGTTGCAGAGCCAGAATCTCTGCCCACTTGTCCACTCTCCTTCTGCCCAATATATTCAGTACTTTCCAGGCAAATAGGCCCCTTTGAGGTTTCTGAGTGCCCTCAGATGGGCAGAACCCAGTTTCACCTCTGGGCACCTAAACCAGGCTGCATCAGAGGCCAGGACCTGGATCATTCACTGTGATATCCCAGCCTCCAGAGCATCACCCTCAGAGACACATGCAGGCATGCTCCTTTCCTCCCTGGGAGAAAGTGTGTGGTTGCTCTGCCACCCCTTCCCTCCTTCAGACCTCTGCTCAGATCTGAAAGGTTTTGGCTGTGGGGAAAACCCATCAGCCGAGGGGTCTGGCCACAGTCTCCCTCCTGTGAGCAAATGCAGGCGCCTGAGCGGACCAATCGGTTAGTGAATTGAATGGAAATAAACACTTTAGTTATAAAGCAATCCCTGTTCTCTGTAAGTTCCAAGAGAGAGACCCTGGCACCCTTGGAACTTGTCAAGTGACCCATAATGCTCTTCCTCCCTCAGGGTTATAGAAGGCCCAGGGCTGAGAGAACACATGGAGGACACCAAAGGCCATGTGGTATTTCTGGCTCTGGCTTGTCAAAAGCACAGGCGATGAAAGAGGTGACTTGGAAGTAGCTCAGAACTCGGCGTTTGATGCTTCTGCAGGACGCATCAGGAGCAAGGCTGACTGGTGCACTCAGCTCGCCTGGGCCAGGGGAAGGGGGTCCGGGTACTAGGTGAGCTGTGAGAGGGGAGGGGGAGAGTCCCGGAGCACTCACGGACCCCCAGTCAAAGCCACAGGAATGATCACCTTATCCTGGTCAACTAATGTCTGCGCAAATGGGCTCCTACTCACATACAACCAGAATTCTTTGTGTAGGAGGGGGCAGGGAATCTAAAGGAGGGAGGGCAGGGATGTCTCATCTCAGGACCTGTCCCTTTGTCCTTGGGAGACTGACCAGTGGGAAAGATTCAGGTCACAGGTGGCCAGCTAAAGGCCCCTCGGTGGTCCAAGAGAGCATCCAGCATGGACCAGCCTGTCGTCTGTCATTCACCCGTTCTCTGGAGCTTGAGATGCAAAGGGAAGGAAGGGATTAGAGGGGAGCATGCCCCCCACCCTGGGCAGGGGGAACAGCAGAGCAAGCCACAGGGAAGGCCTTGGCTGGTTTCCCCAGAGCTGGTCGGCCTTGGCCCAGCCAGCCGCCCTTTGTGCCCCAAAGATGCCCAGCACGGGTGGCAGCTGTCCCAGCACACAAGGTCACCTTCTGGAGGGAGCTACCCTGATGCTCTTCAGATTAACTCTGTCTCCCCAGCCTGCTCCCCCCCACTGCTCTGGGGCCCCACAGGGGGCTGGCACTCAGTGCTTCCTGTCAGATGGCTTCCTGTGTTAAGCTGCTAGGCTGGTGTCTGCTAGCCAGCACGTCTGCCCATCCACCCTCCAGGACCCTGAGTCCTCAGTGGTCCTGGGCCCCCACCTGCCTGCCTCTCAAGAGTAAGGGTGCTGCCCTGACCCTCTGTGTCTCCACTTCAGGACAACAGAGAGACGTCACTGTGACCATCGGGGTGCAGGTGGATGCCTGCCACTCTTGCTGCTGGAGCAGCTCCCGCACCACCTCTTACTTGCTTCTCAGCAGGAAGAGGCCAGCCATGCTGCTCACCCAGGCACACGGCTCTGAGCCACCCGCCCGCTGCCTGGTTACTAATCCTTTCCTGGCTCCATCGCCCCAAGTGCCAGCCCACCTGCCCAGCAGTGTGAGGAGTTTCCGGCTGCATTGTAAACACGGGCCAGGGCACCGTGGAAATGGGACCAGCTGTTCTGAGAGGGTGTGACAAGCAGATCTTCACAGGGCCAGGCTGGGTAATAGAGAGCCATGCCATCACCTCCGCTCCTACTGCTCCAGAAGCCCCCAAAATGAGTTATTGTTGACAATCAGCAGGCTTCTTGGGAAATGATAACTATCAACCAGTAAGATGTGCACAGACCCATCAGAACAGATGGTGGCAGTGCAGGGGACACTTAAGGGACTCGGGGCAGTGGCTGTTTAGTAACCAGTGGTGCCTCCTGCTCAGGTGGCATCAGCTGGACTTTCCCCATCTTTTCTAGTTGGTCCCCACGCTGCCACCACTCAGGGAGCTCTCTTCCACCCCCTTGTGTGCAGTCACTAGCCTTGTGTCCCACTGGAATCGGGCTCATCTCCAGAAAACTGGGAGCTCCCCAACCCCTGCCCAGCTCTTCCTCATACCTGGCTGAAGCACAGGAAGGACCGAGGACCCAGGACACCCTGTGCCCCCACCCCACCCCACAGTGCTGAGCCACTGGCCACTCCTGGCTCTCTCCTAGGCCCCTGTAGTTCCAAGACGGTACCAAAGGATGGAAGACTCTTGCTAGGGAAAGTAATGTAACTGCCACAGGTTGCTAAGGAAAATGCATCCTGTCACCAGAGTGGCAGCCTTGCTCTTGTCACTAACTTAAGATGTGGATCTGGGCAAGCCACTTCCCCTCACTGAGCCTCAATCTCCCACTTATAAAACGAGAGGATTGGACTGGGTGAGCCGGGTGTGCAAAACACTTTATACATCACAGTCCTGTGAGGAGGCACTATTTCCTCCCATAGGTAGGGGGAAACTGAGGCTCAGAGAGAAGAAGGCGCTTGCTCAGGATTCCCCAGCCAGGAAGAGGCAGAGCGAGGCCATGCTTATCTGCTTCCAATGCCCTCTCCACACACTCAGTCGGAGCACATGGAGCACTTGGTATCTGATGCTGGCTGGTAAGAGAAGGGAAAGCTCAAATGGACTGGGGTTGTCAGGGAGGGCTTCATGGAGGAGGCTGTCTTGAAAGTGACAGGTTGAGAGAAAGGTCATTCCAGGTGGGAGGCAGAGTGTAACTAAAGATGGAGAGGCTGGATAGTCTAACAGTGGGAGTTGTGTTCGCACGGGCCAGAGGGAGTGGTGGGAAGTGGGGATGATGTACTGGGAGGGTGAGGCAGTTTGGACATTATACACAGTCCAGCCATAGCAGGTTCTTGAGCAGAAGAGTAGCAGAGTGAGCATTGGGTTCCAGGAGGAGTCAGTTCAGCCACCAAATGGGGGCAGGATGCCTCACAGCTTCCCCCTCCCCTGGAAAGAAGAGCCCCCTGGAGAAGCCCTCATTTACTCCAGGAGAATCCAGGCCCTGCTGTTTCATTATCGATCCTCACTCGCTGACGCATTTAATCCAAAGAGTCACTTCAGCTGCTTGGAACAGCAGGGATGGATTCTATGCCGCTTGATTCTGAATTTGGCTGCATTTGACTGATATCCACCCCATTTCCTCTAGGCCTCTCTGAGAGCTCCGGCACTGACCAGAGCTGAGTTGATGTGGGTGGCAGTAACACTGGGCAGGCAGGCAGGCAGACATGGCAGAGCCCCGGGGGACAGAGCACAGCACTGGTGCAAGCAGCATCTGGAGGCTGGGTGGTGGCATACAACTGCTTAGGAAGCCCATCTCTGCCCCAGTCGCCTGACCCTGGTGGGATCACCCAGCCATGTTGGAAGGAGCTGGGGTCCCGCCCTTTACAACAGTGTGTTATGCTGGGGAAACCCAGAGGGAAGTTAGGGAGCCATTCTGTGCATGCACCCACCACCTGCTGGCCTTGACCCAGCCTCCCAGGAAATGGGTCCTGCCATAAAACAGCATGGAGAACGGCCTCCAAGCTGGCCAGTTTCCCTGCAGGGAAACCAGGGTCAGAGTGTTGGTCCCAGAAAGTGACTTGGCCTCTGTTCTGTGACAAAGGAAAGCTCAGGGACACCCCACTGGAGGTGGGTCACAGGAGGTTGAGGCAGGAGGTTGTCACAGGGACTGCACTAATCACTCAACACTAACATACATCAGGCCCCATGTGTAGGGACCGTAAGGGTGCTACCATCCCCACTGTACAGGTGAGGAAACAGATTCCCACAGGTGATGCCAATGGATTCCAATCAGGCCATCTGCCTTCAGTGCACCCTCTTTCCCACCTCCCAGGATTTCTCAAGATGTTTGCCATCACCCACCTGTATCAGAATCTCCTGGGCTCTTGTTCAGCTTGCAGACTCACGGGCTCCTCCCCAGCCCCCCTAAATCAGAATCCCCAAGGTCAGGCCCAGGAGCCTCTGTTTAACATGCTCTTCCGGGAGATCCCTCCAGACCGAAATCCTCTCTTCACTTTCCCCCCACGACGACCTGTGCTCTGATGTCTGCAGAGGGAGGCGCTGGCACAGACAGGGATTAGCACAAAGCAGGACATCCTCAGGTAAGATGTCCAAACTCAGACATGGATTAGGACCCATGAAGTGGGGGTAGGGCTGACCTTCAGGAGTATGTTCAGATTGAGCTAAGCTTTCAGGAAAATTAGAAAGAACCCCAGACCCTGAGTCTGTCTGAGTTTAGATTCCCAGCATGAAGGCTGCCTGAGGAAAACTGATATAGCAAGAAAAGCAAGAACTTAATACGTACATAGAGGGACCTGGCAGCCCACTCAGGGCCACCCTATGGAGACCCCATGAGCCCAAAGGCTACAATCCAGGCCTGGTCACTCAACACCTGGCCAGGCGGGCCAGGCAAAGGCAGAATGGGGCTTCCAGCTGGACCTGGAGCTTCATATGCCCCCCTGCTACCCAGACTAAGACACAGGCTTTCCCTGGAGGAGGGTGAGAGCTTAGTGAAGATCCTTGTCTCTAGTCGGGTCTAACAGCCCCTGTTGGAGGAGGGGAATGGAGAGGGGGAAGGAGGAGGTCAGAGCCAGGACCACAGACACTCTGGGGACCCTGCTAAGACGGCAAGAGTCCAGAATTCTAACAGTTCATGGGTAAAAGATTCCAAGATTCTAAGTTTGCAAAAGCCCATAATTCTAAGATTCCAATGGAAGGACTCCATGTTTTTAACATTCCATCACTATATGAGTCTATGCTGCTAATTCTTGAGACTTTGAGTCCCACTGTTCACCGTTGGTCCCCAAACCTGAGGACCCTGGCAGGGACAGAGCACAAAGAAAGAGCAAGAACGAGAGAGAGGAAGAGATGGCAAGGGCAACAGCTGAAAACAAATACTAGCCATCCTTTGACTCTGAGTCAGAGGTGCACCTGGACAAGGGCCCAGACCCTTGTGATGCTGAATTTCTCTCCCTGGTAGAGTGGCAGAATTGCCCACACTTGGCTGCCCCAGTTGAGCAAAGCCCCATGCAGGCCACGGTGCCCACTGGCTGGTGGGCTAGATAGCTCAGCTCAGGAGCCAAGTGCGGACCCCACTAGCTAGGTTTGGAGAGGGACTCACCTGGGGTGGAACCCCCCCACCCCCCCAAGAGGAGGTTGCAGGGCCGGGGATTTGCCGAAGAATCTTCCCCAGGTACACCACCTTCCTGCACAGAGCCAGTCTTTTTTATACACGGGGCACCCATAGGGTCTTGCTGCAAACCCAGAGCCAGGTGCCTTCCTGCTGACACTCGGGGTTTAGCATCATGGTCATACAGTCCCTGCCCCACTCCAAGGACCCTTTGACCCTTTCTAGTTGAGGCTAGTGCCTACGGGGATCTGGGAGGCCAGCCTGAGGAGGTGCCTCTGGCTTGCTCGGAGGTCAGTAATCAGCCTGTTTGCTTTCCCTTCCATGGTCAGGGACTCGGATGGGCAGGGGACACAAGGTCGAGCCCCTGAGGCTGGCCCAGGGTAGGCCTGGCAGGAACCTCACTCACAGCCAGCCTCTTTGGAATACAGAGAAGAGCAATTACTGGTTGGTCAGGCTCAGCCCCAAATCCTAATCATAGCTGCTATTTCTTGAGTGCCAACAATGTGCCAGAGGCCACGCTTACATTTTTACACACAGTGTCTCGCTTCATCCTCACAGCTCTGTGAGGAAGGTATAATTATTATTCCTGCTCCACAGACTAGGAGACTCAGAGACGTGCATGGGGGCTTTCCCAGGTCACACAGTCGGCCAGTGGTCTCTGACCCGGCCTCTGCCCTGGCCTCTGCCCTCACAGTCACTATGCTATGCTGCTACCAGTGATCCCCACTCAGCCCCTCTCCACTGTCAGAACTTCGCCAGTCCAATCCCAGATCTCCAGGGGGGCACTCTGTTTGGGGGTACTTGGACATACTAACCTCCTAGAGCCACTGTCCAAGCCGCTGTCCTGGACTCCCCCCATGCCAACCACCCAAGGTGTTTGCTCCAGCCTGCACCCTTCAGGCCAGAACTCTCAACTGGGGGACAGGACGGGGGTGGCTGGCAGGGTTTCACAGAACCTTGTTTCCTCTGGTCATAAACATGGGTTTTCCTGATGATGTTGGGGGGTCAGGAAGTGATGTGGCTGGGGTTCCAATGGCAATGGGTCAGACCTGGACCCCCACTGCTGTGACCAAGGAAATCTCACCAGCTGTGTCCATGAGCTCCTGACCCTGTTACTCCAATGCCTTTGTAGGAGTATTTTTAGCAGAACCTTTTTTTTTTTTCCAAAATAAATGTGAATTGTATCACTTGGACTCACAAGGTTGTTTTTTTTTGTTCGTTTGTTTTGGTTGGTTTGTTTGCTGAAGTTCCTCAAGGAACAAAGGGGAGTTCCTAGAGGTCCTCAGCAGGGAAAAGTAGGAGTTTTCCAGGGCTAAGGGTGAAGCCAGGGCTAGGGCTGGGGTTGGGGCTGGGGTGGGGATTTGGCCTGGGCTGGGGAGGAGCACTGAATTGGAGCAGTAACTCCCAAGTATTCTAAGAACACACCTTCATATTTAAGAGTTTGAGCTCTGTTGTCAGGGGTCCTAAGGTCTGAATACCAACTGTGTCATTTGTTAGCTCTTTTTCCATGGAGAAGTCACATAAATTGCTCTAAGCCTCATTTTCATGTCTGTAAGATGGGGCAATAATATCTAACTCCCAGAGCACAGGAGAGGATTAATTGTAATGAAGCATGTCAAGGGTTTAGCACTCACCAACATAAGTTCTCAGGATTTTGCTGGGGAGGATCAGGGCCCATGTCTGCCATACACTCAGCTGTGTTCTCCATAAGCAGAACAATGCCTGACCTACACAGGATCTCAAAAAATGTTTGTCCAATAAATGTCAGTTCAAGTTCTGCTAAAAAAAAAAAAAAAAAGCCCTGGCCAGTTTGGCTCCGCGGTTAGAGCGTCGGCCCATGACCAAAGAGTCACAGATTCAATTCCAGTCAAGGGCACGTACCTTGGTTGCGGTTCGGTCCCTGGCCCTGGTCAGGGTCGTGTGGGAGGCAAGCAGTTGATGTGTCTCTCTCACATCGATGTTTCTCTCTCTCTCTCCCTCCCTCCCACTCTATCTGAAGATAAAATGGAAAAATATCCTCAGGTGAGGATCTAAAAAAAAAAGGAAGGGGGCATTCGGGAAGGGTTTGTGGTCAAATACATTAGGCAAATTTTGGACCTGGGCAAGTTGATCAGATTTCTTTACTTCAGGATAGTAAAGAGCCTTTAAATATGTTTAAAATATGTATAGTTAACTGATCTTTGACAAAGAAGCAAAGGCGATACAATGGAACAAAGATAGTCCTTTCAACAAATAGTGCTGGAACAAATGAACATCACATGCAAAACATAAATAATCTAGACACGGACCTTACACCCTCCACAAAGATTAACTCAAATTGGATACAGACCTAAATGTAAAACATAAAACTACGAAACACCTAGAAGATAACATAGGAGAAAGCCTCGATGATCTTGGATGTGGTGGTAACGTTTTAGATACAACACCAAAAACACAATCTGTGAAAGAAATAATTGATAAGCTGGACTTCATTAAAATTTAAAACTTCTGCAGAACACAATGTCAAGAGAATGAGAAGAAAAGCCACAGACAGGGAAATATTTGCAAAAAGCACATCTGATAAAGGAGTGTTGTCCAAGATATACCAAGAACTCTTAAAACTCAACAATAAGAAAACAAACAACCTAACTAAAAGATGGGCCAAAAACTTTAACAGTCATCTCTCCAAAGAAGATATACAGACCACAAGTAAGCATATGAAAAGATGCTTCATATCACATTATCAGGGAAATGGCCAAAATCGGGAACACTGACAACACCAAGTGCTGGATAGGATGTAGAGGTACAGGAACTCTCATTTATTGCTGATGGGAATGCAAACTGATACAGCCACTCTAGAATACAGTTCGACATTTTCTAACGAAACTAAACATACTCTTACAATACAACCTAGCAATTGTGCTCCTTGGTATTTACCCAAAGAGGTTAAAAACTTATGTCAACCAAAAAAAAAAACAAAAAAAAAAAAACATGCACATGGATTTTTATAGCAATTTTATTCATAACTGCTAAAACTTGGAAGCAACCAAGATGTTCTTAGAAGGTGAATGGATAAATAAACCATGATACATCCAGACAATGGGATACTATTCAGTGCTAAAAAGAAATGAGCTATCAAGCCATGAAAAGACGTGGAGGAAATTTACATGCATATTATTAAGTGAGAGAGGCCAAGGTGAAAAGGCTACATACTGAATGATTCCAACTACATGACATTCTGGAAAAGGCAAAACTATGAAGACAGTGAAAAGAGCCGTGGTTGCCAGTTTTGTGGGGAGAGAAATGAACAGGCAAAGCACAGAGGGTTTTTAGGGCAGTGAAAATACTGAATGATACTATAATGGTAGATAGATGTCATTATATATTTGACCAAGCTGCTAAAATGAACCCTAATGTAAACTATGAACTTTGGGTGATAATGATGTGTCGATGTAGGTTCATCCGTTGTAACAAATGTACCACTCTGGTGGGGAATATTGATAATGAGGGGGCTTATGCATGTGTGGGGGCAGAACTTCACAAACATTACTATGTCTAAAATTTTGCAAAGATGTGAGACAATGGAACTGTCACATATTGCTGCTGGAAATGTAAAATGGTACAAGAGCTTTGGAAAACTGCATAGCAGTCACACCTAGATATTTAAGCAAGAGAAATGAAAGCATGTATTTACAATAAGAGTTATACAGGAATGCTTCTTTATAACAACCCCAATGGAAACAACCCAAATGTCCAGCAACAGGTGAAAGGATAAACAAATTGTGATATATCCCTTGAATGGACAATATAAAGGAACAAACTACTGATATACACAAAGACATGCATGAACCTCAGAACACCATGTTGAGCAAAAGAAAACAGACACAGAGGACTACACTGTAATTCCATTTATGAAATTTTATAACAGGCAAAGCTAATCTATAGCGACAGAAAGATCAGTGGTTGCCTGCAGCTGGGTACAGGGGAGGGGACTGACTGCAAAGCAGTAGGAAGGACGTTTTGGGGGGTAATGGAAATTTTCTCTTTTTAAAAAATATATTATTACTGTTTCCATCACCTTTTATCTTCTCTACCACCTCCACCCATCCCCCTCAATCAGAAATTTTCTATATCTTGATTGCGGTGGTGGGTATAAATATTTGTCAAAATCACCAAACTATACCCTCATAATGTGTGTCTTTCATTTTATGTAAATTATAACTCAATAAGATTGATTTTTTAAGACAAAACACAAGCCCATATTTTGTCTTAGATTCAACAAACACAAAAGTATTTTGTCGACGTGCTATTAAAGCTTCCAAATACTTTTAAGTTTCTGTACTTAGCTCTTCCTCTCCCATGGATAACGAACAGTTTGCAAACCGGCTGTGGTCCCGGGACCCCACTTTGTCAACTACTCGAGTTCTCCATTAGACACCCCTGTAGCCTTACCTCCCAAACCTGGGTTGGAAAAGCTGGAAGGTGAGGTAGGGGAGGCTGCGGACAAAGCCCGGGGTCACTGGGTCTTGAATGTGGGCTTGCTCAGCAGCCGCAGCACCCGGTACGTGTTAAGACCCGGTACATCAAAGCCCGGGGACAGCCCGTGGCGGTCCAGGGGGTAGAAGCTGACAAGCTGCCCGTGCTGGGCCTCGAGGGAGAGCCAGGTGTCACCGAGCGGCAGCGCGCACGGGAACTCGCGGGCCACGCGCAGCTGGAAGACGCGGCCGCGCAGGTGGCGCAGCGCCAGCGTGCGGAACGTGGGGGGCACCAGCGCCTCGACGCGGGGCCCGAACTGGCGCAGGCGCAGCTCGCCCGCCGGCCCGGCGCTAACTTCGTAGAAGGTCAGGTTGGCGAAGGTGAAGTAGCCCTCAAAGGGGCGCGCGCTGGGTGGCGGGGCCGGGCTGTGCTCGGCCTCCCTGAGGGCCCTCTCCATGGCCGGCAGGAGCACATCGTAGGCCTGCGCCACCAGGTCGGGCCCGGGTGGCCGCGGCCCGGCCAGCAGCAGCACGAGGCCCAGTTGCAGCGGCGGCACCAGGGAGAAGGTGGCAGCGTAGCCGTCCAAGTCTCCGTCCTTGCGGACCACGCGGTAGCCCCTTTGCGCATGGAACTCCCAAGGTGTGCCAGTCTCGTTGGCGAAGTAGGCCCCAGGGCAGGCCAGCAGCGGCGCCAGCAGTGTCTTGGCCGTGTCGGGCCGCAGGATTCGCTGGGGCCCGCTGCCCAGAAGCGCCGTGGCCAGCTTGGCCAGGTCAGCGGGGGTGGAGTACATCTGGCCGGACGGGCGGTACCAGCCCAGGTCGTACAGCGGCGCCGGCCGGCCGCTGCCGTAGAAGCCAGCTGCCAAGCGGGCACGCACAAGAGGGGTGAGGTCGAAGCCGGTGTCTGCCATCCCCAGAGGCTCCAGCACGTTCTCGGAGATCCAGCGCTGGTAGTCACCCTGAGCCGTGTGGGCTGCCAGGACATGGGCCAGAAGCGAGAAGGCCAGGGTGCTGTAATGGCACCTTGAACGGGAGGTGTGGAAACGATGCAGCCAATGATGAACAGCCCTAAATGTCCCCTTCCCACCTGCTCAGACTGTCAGAAATGCCACCAGAGTTTCACTGGACTAGGTAGGTCAAGGAAGGAATCTGCTTCGCTGTATCCCAGATGGTCAGACCCAGCAGAGACTACAGAGATTACTAATTCTACATCTGGAAAGAGGAAGGCCCAGAGAGGGGCAGAAACTTGCCCAGGGTCACACAGCAGGTAGGGGGAGAGCTGGGCTGGGCAATGCACCTGGGAAAGTGGTAAAACAAATCGTATTGATACTTTATACTTTAGTATGATTTACTTTAGCAAATGGAAAACTAGAGTCTTAGACTGTTCTGGGGGTGTGGAGTGGAATTACAGTGATCATTTAGCTCAAGGATAAGAAACAGGAGGCAGAATTTCACCCCTCTGTCCCTTCTCCCAGCCATGACAGACACCAATAATCAATAAGAGGTCTCTCTTCTTTCCCGGAGGAGGTGCAATTTCAGTATCTCTAAAATAGTTCCTCAGTAAGGCACAGAACAGATGAAAATCCACAAATCCTTTTAGACATTCCTGAACTCTAGCCCAATCTCCCTTTTCTTTTTATTTATTTTTACTTTTGTATATGTTTTCTAGAGAGAGGAAGGGAGAGAGAGAAAAAAACATCCATGTGAAAGAGAAACATCGATCAGTTGCCTCCCATATGCGTACTGACCAGGATTGAACCCACAACCTGGGTATGTGCCCTGACCAGGGATGGAACCTTCCACCTTTTGGTATACAAGATGACACTCCACCAACTGAGCCACACTGGCTGGGGCCCAACCTCCCTTTCCTACAGATGTGGAAGGTGAAGTTCCAAGAGGCAAAGTGCTTCCTCCAAGGTCACATTGCAAGTTAGTTAGTAGCAGAGCTGAAAGGAGGACTCCAGCATGCAGATGCCTAAGCATTACCTGAGTCCTTCCTTCCTCAGGGAAGTGGGGCCTGAGGTTCAGCATTTGGAGAAGCAGATGGGCAAATTTGAAAAGGGGGCATATTTTTCCCAAGAAAGGCCAACAGGCCCGGAAGGGTGCCTCTGTAGCAGGGGAGTGCCAGCCGTCCTCTGTCCAGCCCCACTGCTCCTAGAGTTGGGCTTCTCTGTTCCGTGGCCACCCTAGTTATCCACTCCCTATCTCATCAGTGTCCCATTTATTTCCATGATGGCACATCTGTATTTATCTTGTTTATTTGTTCACTGATAAGAATGTTCACTGTTGACTCAAAGAATGCAAACTCCATGAGGAGGGACCTAATTAGATTTCTTTGCTTCGTATCTCAGTTTAGCACCTTCCGGGCACAGAGTAGGTGCTCAATAAACGTTGAGTTGATGAATGGAAAAAAATGTGAGGTTCAAACATAACCTGCCTTGCTGTACCACCCCTCTCTGGGCCTTAGTCTTTCCAGCTGTGGAATAGGGGCTGTATTCAGTGACCCTAAGGTCTCTTCCAATTCTAACCATCCAGGATGAGGTGATGCAGTCTCTCTCGGAGGGGAAGGGCGGGGGGGTGCAATATGTCTCCTAGAAGGTTCCTAACATTGGCATTGGCAGAGCACCAAGGAGCACTCCTCACCTGGTCCCCGGGTCCACTACCAGCACATCATCCTTGAGCAGGCTCAGGGCCTCCTGCGTGCTGCCTCTCCACAGTAGTGAAGTGGATCGGAGCCTTCTGGGCAGCCCTGGGGAGGAGCAGTGGTCAGACCTGCTGGGCTAGCTGAGGAGGGATAGTGGGCCTTTGGGTGCACTCTCTCCGCCCCCCCCCTTCCATGGGTTGAAAGATAACAACAACAAAATCACCTAAAAAAACAAAAATAGTCTAGCATGGACTCTAATCCCACTTGTATTTTATTGGGCAAGCCACTTAACCTCTCATGCCCCAGTCCCCTCACCTATAACATGAGGGAAATAATTCCTGTATCATGGGGATGATGTGAGGATTAGATAAAATAAAATGCTTAGCATGGTGTCTGCTCATGGTAACTGCTCAAAAAATAAGTTTGATTCCATAAAATTATTAAGATCAGTGGCCAAACAGCTTTAGACTTTTCTAACCACTTGAACTTTTCTGTTTATTAGATGTGACAAGTATTGGAAGGATCACAGGATTGGGGTTCTACGTCCACTCAGCAATAGATTTCAAACCTCTCTTTTGTGCCAGTGACTATTCTGGGTACCGGGGATTCAGTTGTGAACAAAATCCCTGCCCATGTGGAGTTTACATTCTAGTGGAGGGGACAGACAACAAGCAAATAAATATGCATGCTACAGTGAAAATAATTTGGTCAGAGGAAGGCCTTGCAGAGGTGACCCTGGAGCAGGTGAGACCTGGAGAAGGTGAGAGAGCACCATTCTTTAAGAAAAGAATGTCCCAAGTAGAGAGAACAGCAAGTGCAAAGGTCCTGAGGCAGGAATGTCTTGGAATGTTTGAGGAATAGCATAGAACAGCCAGTGTGGCTGGAGAAGAGTGAGAATGGGGAGACTTTGGAGGTGAGAGATATTGGGGTATGAGTACTAGATCCTAAAGGGTGCTATAGGCTACCAGAAGGACTTGGTTTCTTCTCTGAGTGGGATGGGGCCACTGCAGGGGTTATGAGCAGAGAAGTGATGTAATCCAACATACATGTTATCAAGGTTGCTCTGGCTGCTGTGTGAACACAGACATTTGGGGGCAATGGCAGAAGCAGGGAAGCCACCCTGTTTCATGATAACCAACCATGTCTACTGATTGAGACCTCAGGCCTGTAAGCGGACTTGCAAAAATCCATGTTTAAATGATGATGGCTTGGACTAGGGTGCTAGCAGTGGATATAGTGAGGAGTGGATGAATTCTGGACATATTTTGACAGTGGGGACAACAAATTTGCTACTAGAGAGGATATGGAGGTGTGAGAATGAGAGCTATCAGCTTGACTCCAAGACTTTTGGCCTGAGTGACTAGGGGATGGAGTCCCAAGTCCTGAGTTTAAGTTCTGACTCTAGTACTTCTTGCTGTGTGACCCCAGACCATGTGATTTACCACTCTGAGCCTATTTGCTCATCTTTAAGTGGGCTGAAGCACCTGCAGTGGTTTCCCTGTGAGGTGTTGCAAGACTTAATTAAGAGAATGGATGAAAAGCTCCAGAAATGAGAGAAAGCTCTAGATTAGGATGGGGGTCAATCACAAAAGATTTTGAGAGCCTAGAACAGAGTTATTCAGGCTGCTGTATGCTCAGCTGGCCCTTTTGGGGCTAAGAGGAGACATGTAGGATGTTTTTAAACTGACCAAACAGCCCTGTGCTGGGTTCCCTGCGTACAGATGAAGAACAATCCACAACACACCCCTAGAGGGAGCCCTGCAGCCAGATTATAACCAGAGGTGGATTTAACAGGAGGCTCAGGGAGTTTAAGCCTCAGGATCCCTCATCTGCATGGCACCTTCCAAAGCCTATCTCTAATTTTGAATTTCTAACATTGTATTCTTAAAGAGGACCCCCAAAATTATATCTGCATCAGGCCCCACTAAAATTAGGTCTACTCCTGGCTGTAATAACCAGAGCTACATTGACAGGTACCTGCTGTGTGCCAGGTACTCTGCTAAATGCTTTACACTCATTAGCTCATTTAATCCCCCATAATGGCCTGAACTACAGTCATTTCACAGAGGAGAAAAGCAAGGCTCAGAGAATTTAAGTGACCTGCCCAAGATCACACAGCTAGGAGGAATTCCTGGGCGTGTGCCCTTAATGACCAGGCCACCCTCCCACAAAAACTGATCCTGTCCTACCTGGGCTACCCCAGGAGACTCCATCCTCTCACTGAGCCCCAGGTTCACTATCTGCTAATGGGAGTGATAACCAACCATGTCCACTGACTGAGGCCTCAGGCCTAAACTCACTTTGTAAAATGATGAAATGGTGCGCACTTGCAAAGGATTCCTACCCATTGAGGTTGATAAATTGGTGACTGCAAATTCGAGCAATAAAAGGCATTTGGTGGTGAGACACATGGTGCCTGCCTTCTCCGCCTTGGCTGGGTCATTCGCTGAGCAGCACAGCCCGCCTCCTGCCTACACATAACACTTCTTTAAACCAGCCCTCCTCAGTCACAGTGACAGATGGGCACAAAGGCCAATGGAGGGTCCTTCAGAAGCTTCTAGAGCAACCCCTCAGCGTCTAGCCTATTCTGATCTAGTACTGCCCAGTACCCCAGTCTTCTCCTGCCCTTCCATTATGTCAACTTCATCTTGGCTTATTATATCACCATTATTATTATTATTATTTAATTTATTTTTAATAAGTAATTCATTTACATGATTCAAAGTTCAAAAGATACCAAAGGGTATATGATGAAAACTTACCATCTCCCCAGCCACCCAGTTCCCCTCCCTGAAAACAACCCACTGTGTCAATCTCTTTAGTTCCCTTCCAAAGATATTTGAGATATATATATATAATACAAACATGTCTTGTACATGTGCATTACACATGCATAGACATTCATATACATATATGCACTGTATGTATATGTATTACTTATGCATATGGTAGCCTACAATATATGCCATGAGCTTTTTTCCCATTTAACATTGTATCTTATTCTATCTCAGTACATAAAGAACATTATTAACTCTTTTTTTAGGGCTACAGAGTATTTGATTGTATAGCTGTATCATATTTATTTTTTCCCCTATTTTAGACGTTTAGGTTATTTCGATCTTTGCTATTACAGTGCTGTAGTGAATAACTATGTACATACCTCCTTATCACACATGTGTGAGTATATCTGTAAGAGCATTTCCTAGAAGTGAAATTGCCGAGCCAAAGGATATATACGTTTTTAACTGTGATAGATATTACCAAGAATCCTTCGTACAGGTTGTACCAACTTAAATTCCCACCACCAACATATAAGAAGGCCTATTTCACCATAACCCCACCAATTCAGTGCACCCTCCATTTGGGTCTTTGCCAATCTGAAAGGGAAAAGATGTCTCTTTATAGTTTTAATTTGCATTTATTTTGTTATGAATAAGGTTGAGCATCTTATTTGTAGTTCCATTTGTAGTTCCTTTTCTGTGAACTGTCTATTCTGTTCCCATCCCATTTTTCTGTCGGATTGTTGGTCTTTGTATTGATTTGTGGGTGATCTTTATATATTAAGGGAAATTAGGTCTTCATTAGAGAATTGTCTATGAGTATTGACCTGTTGACTTGTTCTTGACCTAGTAAGCGATCTTGACCTGTAAACTTGCTTTTGACCTACCAGCTGACCTTGATTTGTCCACTTGATCTAAATTCCTAGGTTTCACCTCAGCTTTTACCTCACTAGATCTTTCTACCCCTGGCCCACTGCCCAGAGAGGGTGAGATATGGCCAGTTCAGGAAGCAAAGCAGAGAGTGGGCCCAGCCCGGCTGGATGAGAATCTGCTCCTCAGTTCCCCTACCTGAATTGTTTCAGGCCAAGCAAGATAAGTTCAGAAGCACTCACCTGAGAGCTGGCTGGCCATCCTTCGGAGGGTGACGGGCGAAGGCCTTGGGGCTGGGCCCACCTCCTCCAGCCCATCCATCAGGCTTTGTTGTTCGGGGGCTGATGCCACGCCCAGTGGGTTGTTAATGGTAAAGGTGCTGGCATACCGCTCCAGAGGGTCATCTAGAGAGGCTACGATGCCCTCCTCCCACAGGCGGTAAAGCATGAGGACTGGGAAGATCTTGGAGACACTGGAGATCCTGGACAGTGTTGGGGGAACAAGGGTGCAGAGGGCATCCTGTTGGCCCCCCAACCCATCTCCGCCCTGCACCCCAGCCTCCAGCTTTCTAGCATTCCAGGAAAGAAAGCACTGAATCCACCTTATTCAACATCTCAGACGGAAATTCACCAGCCTCTGTAGAACTGGCTTTGGGATGCTTGAGAATATACCAGAGGCAGTGGGGCTGGGCTGGATGGACAGTCTTGAGCGTCTGCCCATGACTGGCCCTCCCCCAGGCCCTTCCCACTGTGGGACAGACCTGGGTTGGGTCACACCTCTGCCTCTCACTGGCTGAGTGGTCTTGGACAAGTACTAGACTTTCTGAGATTCGGCTTCCTTGTCCGTTTCACAGGTTGTAGAAAAGACTGAACAAGGTTGTGCACATAAAGTGTTTGGCAACACACCTCTCAGGTAGTAAGTGCTCAGACAGAGTGTGCTTGTTGTCCCCATACTTGGCCCATAGCAGATATAGTGTGAGTGGAACTCCTCTAATCCTCACAGTATCTCTGGGAGCAAATGTGTTCACTTTGTATTGTGAGCTTTAAGGATCCTGTGGGCAGCACCTAGGAGGGGAGACTCTGGGTGTGCAGCAGAATGTCCCCAGTGGCTTCCATCTGGGCCGCTGCTGCCAGTTGACAGGGACCTGGGCCAAGAGCCCAGGACCTGGTGACGGTTCCATTGTGGCACATGGAAGTGAGGGAGGGATGGGACACAAGTTAGGGAGGTTTGGGGCTAAGGGCTCCCCAGAAGGGATTCTTTCCTGACCTGTTACCCCTGTGGTGTGATGTTGGGCACTCACTGGTCCTCTCTGGACCTCAGTCTCCTCATCTATAAAATTCTCAGGACTTAATAAAGGGCCCTGGCAGCTTAGACCCCCCCCCCAAGTCATTATTCTCTTGAATCCCACTACCTCCTAGGTCCACCCTGTTCTCCCATCCCTCACCCCCTCCACAGGACCCTGGAGGTCACCCAGCTGACCGGTACATGGTGTACTCATTAGGGGACCCAGAAGCCGGGTCGGAGCCATTCTTCTTCCCAAAGTTCCCAGTCCAGAGCACAGTGTCATTGTGGATGACAACTGCAGACATGGCAGCCAGCCCTGGGGCAGACAGTGCCTGACGCAGGATCCTGTCCACCTGGGAGGAGAAGAGCAGGAGGCTCAGCGTGTGGGTGCAGAGACACACCCCCTTGTCATCTGCACACCCTGCCCATTCCCACACCACACCCTGCGCACAGCAACCCCCGCCTCGCTCCACTCTCCCCCACCCCAGTTGCTGGAGGGGAGCCCGGTGAGCCTCCAGACCTTGGGCTCTCATACCGTGGGCCCCCTCCCCAGCTGCAGTCAGAGCAGCTCCCCTAGAATCTTTTATATGTGGGCTTCTTCATGAGATTTTTATTCAAAGAAACATTTCCCTGGAAAACTTAAAAGGAGGGAGGGGACAAAACTACTGACCTAGTCAGATCCTTCCTTGTCTTATGCCCTAGAACAGTGATTTGCAAGCAGTCTGCCACAGAACTTTTATTTTTTTTAATCCTCACCCAAGGATATTTCTCTATTTATCTTCAGATAAAGTGGGAGGGAGGGAGAGAAAGGGAGAGAGAAATATCGATGTGCGAGAGACACATCAACTGGTTGCCTCCCGCACGACCCCAACCAGGACCGGGGACGAACCACAACCGAGGTACGTGCCCCTGACCGAATCGAACCCGTGATTCTTTGGTCCATGGGCTGATCCTCTGACCGCTGAGCCAAACCAGCCAGGGCTTCCACAAGAACTTTTAAAACATGCAGTACCTGACTATTTAGTCAGGGGCACTGACCGCTTTTCCCTTAGATTGTCAAATACAAAAATGACAACAGCCAACACAATAGCCGTCTGGTGTTAATGAATCAAAATTATATCTATGTTTTTGTGTGTCAGATAGGCAAAACATATATTTTCTGGTGTGCCACAGAATTTTAGTAATTAGCTTATGTGTGCCATGAGATGAAAAAGGTTGAAAATCGCTGCCCTAGAAAACCAATAGGCCTGGTCTGACCCCCTAGTGTTGGAGAGTTCACTATTTTTAGAAGGCCCCTAAGTTTTCTTTGAATGTTTATTGAAAATACTTCATTCTTTTCAATGGTGAAGTTTAATGACGACGATGACAGCTAACATATCCTGGACATTTAGAATGTGCCAGGAACAGTATAAAGTAGTTTTCATGCATTGTCTCATTTAATCTTCATAATGAGTCAGTGCTAATTTCTCCCCATTTTACAGATGAGAAAACTGAGCCTCTGAGATATGAAGTGACTTGCCCAAGTGACTAATGGTTAGTGGAGTCAGAGTTCGAGCCCCATGCTAACTCCAGCCCCTGTTCTTAATTAACTGCCGGGCCACCGTGCCAAGTGCTTTGACACATCCTGCGTTGAGCTGTCTGCCTGCAGCTTCCACCCCTGCACTAGCTTTGCCTCTCTGAATCTGTTTCCTCCTCTACAGACCGTGATTCACAAGGTGCTCATGTAAAGAGGTTAGCACATACTAAGTGCTCACTAGAAGCAGCGATCGCTGTTATTGTTGCTTTTTCTTTACTGTGCACCACCCCTAGGGAGCCACATGGCACCCTTCTGTCCCCTCTTCTTCACAAAAGCTCTTCACATATTTGCAGACAGTGAGTGTCTCTCTGCACTGGCCTGGACCTTCTCTTATGTGGAAGCACCAGCCTCCTTCCCTTCGACCGTTCCTCGGATGACAGTTTCAAATCCACCACCACACTGCTGCTCTTGCCTCTCTGACAGTGTTTCATTTGTCTGTGTGCCTCCTAAGATGAGTGACCCAAGTGGGTGAGGTCTGACTGGCACAGACTAGAGGTAGCTGACAGCCCCCTCTGCTATTAGGCCGTCCTCAATGGTCAAAGTTACGTTGGGGGGGTAATTATTTTGCAGTGGTGTCTGTGATATGGGCTCTGTCATCCTCTCCAATCTCATCTTTCTCCCTCCACCTATGGCCCCACCAGACTGAATTTCCTCATAGTTCTCTGTATGTGCCTTGTACCTATTCTGCTGACTCTGGGTCTTGGCGCATGCTGTTCCCTTTATCTAGAGTCCACCCTTCTCTCTCCCAAACTCCCTTATCACATGCATATCAGCTGGGCATCTCCTATTGTTCACCTCTCAGCCTAGCCACCACTTCCTCCAGAAGCCTTCCCTGACCGCAAGGTCAGTTCCTTTGCCCGCCCCCCCAAACAGTCCTCTAAACTTTCTCTGTCCTCCCTCTTACCCCTGTGTTATCAATGTTTATTGTCTTGACTGTTCCTTCACTCCCAGACTAGGAGCTCTTCTTAAGAACAGGACAGTAGCTTCTTTCCAGCATGTCCCTGGTGTCTAACACAAAGTTGGTGCTCAAAAATTACATGATGGCCCGGCCGGTGTGGCTCAGTGGTTGAGCATCGACCCATGCACCAAAAGGTTGCCAGTTCGATTCCTGGTCAGGGCACATGCCCAGGTTGTGGGCCCAATCCCCAGTGGGGGGTGTGCAGGAAGCGGCCAGTCGATGTTCTCTCTCAATGTTTCTGTCTCTCTGTCCCTCTCCCTTCCTCTCTCTCTAAAAATCAATAAAGAAAAAAAATTTTGCATGATGAATGAGTGAATGGATGGATGAATGAATGAATGAATGAATGAGTGAGTGAATGAATGAAAGTCACTTACAGCACAGAGAGTATACCCTCCCCTTTATCACCCAGGCCTAGCGCACACCCTCCTGGTTCATCACTGACCTTTTCCAGGGCCTCCTTCAACACAGGGAGGGGGTGTGCCAGGGGCACAGGCTCAGGGTGCTGGGGACACATCCTCAAGGGGGCAGAGGTCGCTTCTGGTCCCAAGGAAGCTGCAGGGAATATCACATGGTGAGAAGGGGACAGAGATCAGGATAGGAGTCTAGGGGTCATCTGAGAAGAGGTGGGAAGGTGGCAGCAGAGGCCAGAGCCATACCTTGGGGCCAGCCCTCTCAGCTGGCAACAGCCTCACCAGGAGGTATCAGAGTACAGAGACCAGCCATGGGTATCAAGGAGCAAAGAGCAGAGTATGCCCAGAGGAGAAGGGACAGTTCCAAACATGCCACCTGCTGCTTGGCCTTCACGATACCAGTTAGCCCACCGTTTCCGGTGGCAGCCCTTTTCTCTTGCACGCCAGCTTCCTCCCTCCATGTGATCAGCAGACTTAGACAAGTTCCAGCTCCTCGGGGCAGGTTCAGCCATGTGTGTCTATCTCTCTTTCCCCAGTTCTGATTATATGTGTGGGTGGAGAAGCAGATGTGGGGCCCCACTTAGTCTTCAGGCCTAAACCACAAGGGAGAACTCATTCTGTCACCAGAGCCATGTGTCCAGGCACAGGGAACCCGAGTCTCATTCTGCTTTGGTCTGGCTGTATGGCTTCATTGGAACCTCGGGGGAGAAGGTGTGGGCCTTGGCAGGGCAGGATTCTGGAAGGGAGAGCATCCTAACAGCCCCCAGACCTCCCCTCATCCTCTGAGGACGGTGTGGAGTGGTAAGGGTACAAGCACCCTGAGGAACTACACCCTTTTCAAATCCTTCCACTGCTTCCTGAGACTGCCCAGACCAAGACAAGGGTGGAGGTTCACTATGGCCATAAACTCTTTTAGCTCCCCCACCTCTTGACTCTGCTTGGCTTTGTGACTTGCTTTGGCCAAAAGAATGAGGCAGCATTGATCATTGATCTTGGGCCTTCCAAAATTAGGCCTTAATGGGCCTTTGCTCTTTGGGAATACTGCCCCCTCCTGGAAAAGCCTGGGATAGCAGCCTTGAGAGAGAGTCCACATGGAGGGAGAGAGACCCAGCTCTCCCAGCTGACTTGCCTGCTGCGTTGGAGAGAGCTCAGGTTAGACCAGCAGCAGAACTGCCAGCCAGCCCACAGACTCATGAGAAAGAATAAATCACTATGTTTGAAGCCAGCAGGTTTGGGGTTGGTGCTAGGATCCTCATTTTATACACAAGGGCATCAAGGCGCAGAGAGGTCATATGACTGGCCCAAGGACACACAGTTAGAGTTGCAGTCTCCATGGAGGCCTGAGCTTCTGAGTCTAAATCTTATGATAGTCCCCTAAACCCTCGGATCAGGAGTGGCAGCTCAAAGCCCACACGCATCCACAGGGTGGGGAGAAACTCAGGGATATTTCTGCACTCACCGGTCTTCAGCTTGGGGAGGTAATACTGCCACAGAAAGCAGCCAGTCATGAGCACAGAGAGCAGGAAGAAGAAGCTGCAGGAAGCTGGGAAGAGCCACTTCTTTCTTACTTTCAACTGGCTGAGTCGCCAGCCAGCCTGGAAGGGGGAGGACACAGGGCACAGCCCCCATGGGGGTCAACCAGAAGGAAGAGAGAGAGGGATCCCTACCCTGACCCCTTCTATACCTTAAGCTCACCCAGACATGAAAGTCCACAGCTTGGAGTAAATTTCACACCTGTGAAATCAAGGTTCTTCCCAGTATGACCCGTCCAACAGCTCTGCCATGCACGTACCTCTGCACCTCTGTGCCTTTGCATCGTCTGCTCCTTCTGCTAGGCATGCTCTCTCTCTCCTGGGTACTTGATGATATATCTAAGACCAACTGAAATGCCACCTCCTCCATGAAACCTTCCACAACTCTGTTCACCAGCTCCCCTCCAAGCCTTCGTTATGGTGCAAATCCAGCTTTCTCTTTGGTACGGCAGCTGTTCAATTACTGTTAGCTGATCTACCTAATGGAGGCTGAGTTCTCCAAGGAAGGGGCCACTTCACTTTCTTTCTCTCCTCCATGGCCTCTGGTTTACCCTGGTTTGTTTTGTTCACTGTGCTATTCCCGATGCCTAAAGTTGTCCCTGGCACAGTGCAGGCCCTAATAAATATTTGTTAAATGAATGAATGGATGAAAATAAAACGTTCTAGGCAGAGTTGAAGCCCTCTGTGTACCCTTTGCGATTTAAATTTCTTCCTCCTCCCCCCAAATGAAACACCCATTCTGATCTTGGTGTTTGACATCACACATGCTTTTTATTCTTTTACTATGTTCATGCATCCCTGAAGAGCATGTAGTACCATTTGAACATGTTTTAACTTATGCAAATGATATCTTACTGTATTCTCCTCCTGAAACTTGTCTTTGTTTCCAATTTATACAAGTAGTTCTGGATTATTCAACTTCTGTAGAGTATGGTATTGTATGAATATACTTCATAGTGTAATAGAGCGTGGAGTTAGGCCAGGCTGCCTTAAAAATGTGATGCTTTTATACATTTGAGGTGGGAGCACTGTGCCTCGGAGTGAAGTGTCTGGGTGGTAACGTATGGCCGTCTTCAGCTTAACCAGATTCTATCCAGTGCTCTCCAACCTTGTTCCAGTTTACACTCCTACCACCTGTGATTCTCACTGCTATTTTTAATGTGTGTTTTCTCGATGACTAATAAGGTTGAACACCTTTTTGTGTGTTTACTGTGCACATTTGGGTTTGCTTTGCTGTGCATGGATTGTTTTCATCCTTTGCCACCTTTTTTCCTATTCCGTTTTCTTCACTTAGAGTGCTTTATAAGTTATAGATACTCTTGCTTAATAGCGGGTCTTTTAACGTTGTGTTTATGATAACTTTTGTTGAAAGGCAGAATAGTGTAGTGGTGAATCTGTGGCCTGATTGCCTGATTTTGAATCTCAGTTCACCCACTTCCTGGTTGTGTGCTCTTAAGAAAGTCACTTAACCACCCTATGCTTCTGATTCCTCACCTATAAAATAGAGATGATAATAGCATTTGCCTCATAAATTTGTAAGGGTTAAATGAGTTAATATATATAAAGTGTCTTGTCTGATACATTGTAAAACGTTGGTTTGGGTTGTTGCCAATCAAATTTATCGGCACTCTTTTTTGTTTGCTGTCCATGTGTATGTTGAATGTGCTTAAGAAATCCTTTTCGGCCCTGGCCGGTTTGGCTCAGCGGTTAGAGCGTCGGCCTGCGGTCCAGAGAGACCCGGGTTCGGTTCCCACTAAGGGCATGTACTTCGGTTGCAGTTTGTCCCCGGCCCTGGTTGGTCGTGCGGGTGGCAGCCACTTGATGTGTCCCTTTCACGTCGATGTTTCTCTCTCTCTCTTCCTCTCTCTTCCTCCCACTCTATCTGGACCAAAAATGAAAAAATGTCCTCAGGTGAGGATAAAAAAAAAAAAAAGAAATCCTTTTCGCCCTGGCCGGTTTGGCTCAGCGGTTGGAGCGTCGGCCTGCGGTCCAGAGAGACCCGGGTTCAGTTCCCACTGAGGGCACGTACCTCGGTTGCAGTTTGTCCCCGTCGTGCGGGTGGCAGCCACTCAGTGTGTCCCTTTCACATAGATGTTTCTCTCTCTCTCAATCTTCCTCTCTCTCCCTCCCACTCTATCTGAACAAAAAATGGAAAAATGTCCTCGGGTGAGGATAAAAAAAAGAAATCCTTTTCATGCCCAGCCAGTGTGGGTCAGTGGAGTAAGCGTCCTCCCATGGACTGAGAGGTCCTGGTTCTGGTTCAATTCCCAGCCAGGGCTCAGTCCCCAGTAGGGGGCATGCAGGAGGCAGCTGATCGATATTTCTCTCTCACATCGATGTTTCTGTCTCTGTCTCCCTTCCTCTCTCTCCCTCTAAATCAATAAAAACATATTTTTAAAAATCCTTTTCACAGAGGTCTTAAATATAGATTTCTACACTTTCACACAAAAATATTTTTGGTTATGATGTAAGGAAGAGATTTAATATTTTTTCATATGGATAATCAATCATTTCAGCACCATTTATTAAACACTTCAACCTGCCCCCTTCTGGCTAGTAGGCCGTCTCTGAAACATACAAGTGTCTGCACATACTGGCATCTGTTTTCTAGGCTCTATTCCCTTAAGAGCCGCACTGAGTTTCTGTTCCATCCCCCTCTGTCCAGTCCTCCACTCTCTTCCATAACAAGGGTCATTTACTTACTATGTGCCAGGTGCTGTCCTACAGGAAACAGTCTGGCCAGAGAGGCTTTCTATGACCTGACTCAACCAACTCCGTGGACCCATTCCTGCCTCTCCTCCTCCCTTTGTCTTTGTGCTCCCACACCCTGCATTGTTCCTCTCTGTGCCTTTGCACCTGCCATTCCTTCTGGCTTTCCTTTTCCACTCGACAAACTTGTGTTCCTCCCTTAGCACCCATGGGCAACTGGGAAGCCTTCTCATTCTCCCCCAGGCAGAACCAGGTCCCCTCCTCTCTGTGCACACCCGTTACTGCATTGTAATAGTAACCTGCACTGGTTACTACTGGCTTCTTGGTCTGTCTCCCAATGATGTGGCGAGTGTCTCCAGCACCAGGATCGTTCCTTCTTGGCTTTTATCCCTACAACACCTGGCACTCCACCTGGCACTGGCAGGTTCTCAGGAAATGCATTTTGAACTTTACATTGTCCTGCAAGTTGAAAGACTTAGGTTCAAATCTCAGCCCCACTTCCTGAGTCATTTGTAACCCTGGACACGTCCCTTCCCCTCTTGGGGCCTCCATTTCTTCAGCTGTTGGAGAGGGCTGGGTTATTTGTAAAGAGTTTACTTTTATATCTAAAAATCTCACTTGATTTCAGAGGTATCCTCCAGCTCTAGAATTTGGTGTTTATACTGAAGCCATTTTTTATTCGTAGTTTCCAAAGATTGGAAGCAACCCAAATTTCTTTCTACTGGTGAATGAATAGACAAACTATGGTACATCCATACATTGGAATACTACTCAGCAAAGTAAAGGAACAAACTATTGATAAACCGCAATGATATGGATGAAGCTGAAATGCAATACACTAAGTGAAATAAGCCAGACTCAAAAGGCTACAGACTATATTATTCCATTTTCATAATATCTGGAAAAGACAAAACTATGGGGACAGAAAACAACTCAGTAGCTGCCTGGGACAGGGATAGGGTAGACTACAAAGGGCCGAAGGGCATTTGGGGAGATGATGGAACTGTTCTCTATCTTGATAAGGTGGTGTTTATAGGACTGTGCGTATTTGTCAAAATTCATAGAGCTGTACACCAAAAAGAGTGGATTTTATTGCACGTAAACTATAGCTCAGTTTTTAAAAAATGAAGCCGTTAAAGATCCCAAGAACAGGAAGTAGAATCCTCTACCTGGGTGTCAGAGGAGTGACAGCAGACACAAACCTGCCCTGTGAATGGAGCTCTCCGGCATTGTCGCAGGTTTGTATGGGAGGGGGAGTTGAAAGTGCTCCCTTTTGAGCTTGAGCAAAGGGCCCCTGGGGCAGGGCCAATGAGGGCACCTGGTGGGAGGGCTGCCCAATCTCCCTTAGCAGGCACCTAGGGCATGATATTTTCAGGAGAAGAATGAGGTGCAGAGACATTAAACGGCTTGCTGAGGTCATGGAGCAAATGATGGAGCTGGGAGGTAGCTCTGTGCTGTGCACCGCCCCACCCTCTGCATGTGGCTGGGGTCCCTGCACCCTCAACTTGTCGCCTTCCTCTGGGGCCCAGCTTCACCTCACGTCTGTCTCCATTCTCAGGATTCATTCCAATAGACCCGAAGGTGCAGCCAGTATTTAACCTCTAAGCTGCTCACCAGCTGCTCACATTTTGACTTGCAACAGCCAATAGCAATCTCTCCCCACTCCCTTCCCAGCTGGAAAATTCGGGCAGGTGGAGGACTCGGGAAGAGCCAGGCTCTCCCAAACCCCACCCATACACAGCCACCCCAGCTCCTTCCCCCGGGGGTCTCCAGCCCACAGACCTTCACCGCCTTTCTCCTTCTCACTGCCCACTCTGGGACAGCCCTCCTTGTCCAGTCATTCAGAAACAATCCCAAGAGCAAGCTGTGTGCTGGGCACAGTGCTACACCCTGAGGCTCAGTGCCGTTGGCCAACATCTGTCCCCTGTGGAGCCAGCAGGATGGTGGAGCCGTCAGACACAGGCTCTGGGCCCAGGCAAAGCGTGACTTGATTCCGGTTCTGCCCTTACTAGCCGTGGACAAGTGACTTCACCGGAGTGGCAGTTTCCTCCTCTGCATAATGGGAACGACCTTTGTTCCTAGGCCCCACAGAATTTAGGTAAGGGTAAATGAGATGATGCATGCAGAACTAGAAAGCTGCTTACCGGCTGGTAGCTAGTGTTGTTACAATAATTTCTCTGAGACACAGACGTAAACAGATCACGGGCACAGAGCTCCAGGGGCTCCAGGGTACCCGTGCACTCAGCCTCGTGGCAGGAGTGATGGGAAGGAAAGCTACATTGAAAAGGGAGTTGGGGGCACTCCAGCCAAAGATGAAGAGGAGCTGTTTCTGGTTTGTTTTGAGAATTCAGTGAGTTAATACACGTAAAACACTTGAACCTTCCTGGCCAGTGGTGCACACTCTAGCAGTGTTGGTGATGACTATGAAGGTGCTGTGTGGTGATCTAGGCTCGTCTGAAGCCAGCCTCAGTGGGGCTGTGCCTCACCTGGGTCTTCATTCTCTCCGAGGCGTGGGAGGTCCCGGCTCACTGAGGATTCAGGTCTACAGCCCAGGGACACTGCGAGTGGGAAATTCTGTCAGAGTGAAGGCAAAGGGAGATCTGGGGGAGCTGGAAAGAGAGGAAGGGACAGAGAAATGCTAGGATGAGAGGGAGCAAAGCAAGCCCTCCCCTTCACGAAGCTCCACCTCAAAGGAAGGGGAAGCCAGCTCAGAAAACCTGCAGAGGTGACCAGCCAACTGTCTGGGGCTGCCCAGGTCGGTCCTGACTTTAGCTATGACATCCCAAATTCCTTGGTCCCAACCAGGAGAATTGGTCACCCTGACAGACCCCCAGGGTGCTTAGCCCCAACTTACCCTCTTCTGGAAGGCTCAGGAAGGACAGGGCAGTTCAGGCCCCGCCATGGCTGGCCAGTGCCTCTCGGGATCCCAGGTGTTCCAAGGGACAGGAATGGCGTCCTGGGCTCTGAGACATAGGCTCCACCCAGGCTCCCCAGGGGCCGGCAGATGTGGTGCGTGATTTCCCCAGCACTAAGCCCTCTGTGCCCTCTGCCACAGAGATTAGTTCCTGGGGTCCCCGGGCTGCAGAGAAGGGGGAACATCTGTCAGGGAGACTGGTTAGCACCACGTGACCCGAGATGCTCTAGTCTGGCGAGCAAAGGAACAGTCTCTCCAAAAGGAGTCTTTGCCAAGCCCAACATAAAAGAGAAGATGGGGGGCTGCCAGGAAAGAGCCCACCCACAGGCCTCCCAATGTCATCACCACCCACACCAGCTCCTCGGCTACCTCTGAGGAATCCGGGCCTCCAAGGAACACAGTTTAAAGATCCCTGGGGTCAGCCTAGTTTTTAAATATTCTGATAACTCAATTCAAATCCCAGTGCTGTCACAGCTTGTGTCGCCTTGGGTAAGTTAAGCCCTCTTTGTTTCTCCATCTATAAAATGGGGGTAATAATATCTCGGTTAGTGTGAGGACCAAATTGCAGTGTGTTTGTAAAGCAATTGGCCCAGGACCTTGCACCTGGTGGGACTCCTTCAAGGCAGGCTCTTGCTGTAGCTCGGCTTTCATGCCCAGCTCCCACCCAGCCCCCGGGCAGACATCATCTTTCTCAGTGAAAGTCACTAGCCATTGATTGACTGTAGTTGGCACATAAAAAGAAAATATATTTGTCTTCTTGGCACTAGATATGAGTACACATTGAAATTACCTGGTGTTAACTTAAAAATTAAAAAAAGCCTTTCAAAATGAGAGGCAAACAGGCATTTATTGAGATCAGTAAGAACAGCTATTCGGGAATCATTAATTTAGACAGAGGTGGGCTAATTAGGAGACAAAGGCGATGGGTATTTATGAGAAAGGGAAGGGGAACAATTATATCAGTAGAAGGAAGGCATTTCTATTGGCTCAGATAATATAACATAGTGATGTTAATTCTAAACCGTGTTTTTAATTTTCAGGCCACTAGTCATCAGTCTAATAGCCATAACTGCTTTCTTGTTATCTTTGCAAATGGTTCTTTTGCAAGGCACAAGGTTGCTTAGGTCCTGTCTGAAGGTTATTTTGCCCTGTAGTATTATTATTATTTTTTTTAAACCTCACCTGAGGACACTTTTTGCATTCATAGAGTGAGAGGGAGAGAGAGAGGAAGAGAGAGAGCGAAGAAACATCGATGTGAGAGAGACACATCGACTGGCTGCCACTCACACAACCCCAACGGGGCCGGGGACAAACTGCAACCGAGGTACGTGCCCTTAGCGGGAACCGAACCTAGGTCTCTCCAGACTGCGGGCTGATGCTCTAACCACTGAGCCAAACCAGCCAGGGCATATTTTTTGCCCTGTTTTTAACATTCCAAGGTTTGAGGTATAAGGCAGTCCCTCTGGTATGGCATCTCTGGCTCCATATTAAAGTGGCTCCATTTATAATGTTGTTTACACTGGAGAGCTTTTAAAAACCTCTTCTGTCTGGGTCCCACCCCACCCCCGCCTCCCAGAGATCCCCAGGAGTGCCACCAGATGAATGTGTGTCCAACTCGTTTTAACTGTGTGTAGAAATAGCCTAGGGATTGAGTTAAACTGCAGGTTCTGAGTCAGTGGATCAGGTGGGACCTGAGAGTCTACATTTCTCACAAGTTCCCAAGTGATGTCATACTGGTCCGTGGACCACCCTTTGAGGAGCAAGACTCTGCAATTCATGGATTGCACCAGCTTCCACATCATTATCTGAGTTGCCTCCCAGCCACCCTGTGGTTGGACGGGGCTTGAATTATTATCTCCGTTTTGCTGATGCTCAGGGTTGGGTCTGGGAATGGGCGGAGGCAAGCTTTCTGGACCTTATTCTATATCCCCCATGGCCAAAGATGTGGGCTGGCCTGGAAAAAGAGATTTGTACATTAGAGTAAGGAGAGAGCTGAGTGGTTTTGTCCAAACCCCACACTGTATGGCTCTGGTGAGACAGGCTCTGAGAGGGGAGGTCACATGCAAGTTGGGTGACAGCAATGGAGCTGGGATCCAGGTTTCTCCATTGCACCTGGCTGCTTGGTTCACCTTTCCTGAGGCCCAGAGCAGGCAGGGCAGCCTGACTCTGGGTCACATACTGAGTGCTGACAATGTGCCAGATACAGGTGCCTAGTGCTTTCTGTTACCTCCTTAGGTCTTCACAACAATCCCCCAGGGCAGGCTCTAGTCTGCGCCCATTTCTCATATGAGGAAACTGATGCTCTGAGAAACGAGGTCCCAGGAAGTGGCAGGACTGGGATTTGGACCCAGGGGTTCTTGCTGATTCCCAGACACTAATGCATTTCCCATGTTGTCCCCTCATTAGACGAGGAGGTCTTCTAGGGCAAGGACCACATCTCATTCAGGTTTATGTCACCAAACCAGGGATGAATGTCTGAATCAGTTCATCCAGTCCAGGGTTCTGCACCTCTGCTGATAAAGACTCTCACCCCCAGGGCACCAGCTCCTCTCTGGGAGCTTGCCCATTGCCCCTTGCTCCAGCCCCAATGAAGCCATTTCTCATCACCTAGATCAGTTGAGCTAACTGGAATCCATAGCATGTCATACAGAAAAGTGGCCACGTGGTGGCAGTAGATGCCCACGTGTAAAATCTTCTGGCCCAGACTGAGCCTTCTCTATTCCTTGGGTGCTTCTCTTCTTCCAGGCATTTGTCCAAGGACTTTCCTCCATGAACCAAGATAATTTCCACAACAGCCCCTTGAGGGAGGAGTTATTCATCCTCTTTATAGCTGAGAGATCATATTAGTCCTTTGCTTAAATAACCTCCTGTGGTTGCCTACTGCTGTTTGGAGAAAATCACGATCTTTATCTGCATAGATCTAAACCTCACCCAGTGGACCCTTGAGTCAGACTGACAGAATTCAGATCCCAGCTCCACCACTTATAACTTATGTGACTTCGGTTGGATTTCTTGGCTTCACTTGGACCTCAATGTGCTTGTCTATACAATAGGGTAATGAAATAGAACCTACCCTGTTGGGGTGGGAGCAAGGATTACGTGAGATAAGGAAGGCACCTAAAGCACACAGTGCCACTGCTGACACACAGTAAGTGCTCAATAAACGTTAGCCGCTATGATCGCTATTGGTGTCATTTCCCTCTCCTCTCGGGGCTCCCGCGGATCTCTTCTTCTCTCTTCCCCTCTCTCCATTTCCCCTCTCTCCCACTCTTCTCCCCTTCCTCTCCCGCCTTTCCCATTCCCCTCTTGCTTCCTCTTCTCACTCCCACTCTATTGTCTTCTCTCCACCTCTCTTCTTCCACTTTCAGAACTCATTCCAGTAGTCCCTGTCCTTCTTTGTGGTGTTTTCTGATTTCTCTTATGTGGGGAAGATGTTCAGGTTTTTAGACCTAAGAGCAGAACTGCTACACTGACTGCTGCACAGAGGGTCAGAAGGTCCCCAAGTTCAAGTGGACTGGGCTGCAGAGACTCCTGTTTGGTTCCTGTCTTTGCCCCTCACCTCAACTCTTTCTTCTAAGGTCTACCTCTCAAAGTGGCCTGCTTCCCAGATTATTTTAAGGTCATTCTTTTGTTCCCAGTTCACTCCAGAACATTCCCAGAGAGAGAAAATGACTGTCCCCACCCTCAGCATCAGGACTGTTCAGAAAGAAGAATGTGGCTGAAAAGATGTCAAGAACAAATTAAACTTTAAAAAGGAAAATTGTCTCTCCTAAAGGACCTATGAAGATACTTAGCACCTTTCCCTGTCAGGCTCTGCCTGATTCTTTAATTCATTTGTTTGCTCACTTACCCCGTGACTCATTCAACAGATACTTTTTGAGGGCCCACCATATGCCAGGGGTTACACCTGGGTCTGGGGGAGGACATCATGGCAAAGCGGACATAGCAGCATATACTCATTGTCGACACATATTTATTGAGCACCTACTGAGTGCTGGTCACTATTCTAGGTGCTTGAGGTATCTCAGTGAATAACACCGACAAAGATCCCTGACCTCATAGAGCTTATATTCTGCAGGAACAGCATAATAAATGAGCTAAATGGCATATTAGAAAGTGACCTGCTATGGAAAACTAAGTAGGGCCAGGTAAGAGGGGCACGTTATAATGTTAAACTGGGCAGTCAGGGTGGCCTCACTGAGAAAGAAACATTTAACAAATCAGTTAAAGGAAGAAAGGGAGTTAGATGCACAGACAGCAGAGGAAGAAAGTCCATGGTGGCGAGGAACATCCAGTGCAGAGGCCTTGGGGTGAGAATGTGCCTAGCGTGTTAAAGGAAAAGCAAGGGCAGCAGCTGGAGCAGACTAAGTGAGGAGCTGAGTCATAGGAGAGGTTGGAAAGGTAAGGGGAGGGGGCAGGGGCCGGGTCATGGGGAGCCTCACAGGCTGCAGGAAGGACTTTGGTTCTCTGACTGAGCTGGGAGCCACTGCAGGATTCAGAGCTGAGGAGTGGCATGACCTGACTCACATTATTAAAGGAGCACCTTGGCTTCTGTGTTGAGAGCAGACTAGAGGGTGAAGGTGGGGCAGGGAGACCAGGGGCTTATTCGGGTGAGAGGTGGTGGTGGCTTGGAGCTGCAGTCGAGGCAGCGAGAATGTCCCAGGTTCTGGATATGTTCAAAGGCAGAGCCAACAGGACTCGCCGAGGAATTAGAGCTGGATGTGAGAGGAGAGAGGAGTGGGGAACAGCACCAGTGTTTTTGACCTAAGCAACTGGAAGGCAGGAGCTGACTTTACAACGAGATGGGGAAGCCTGCATGCAGGAGTGGGTTTGCCGCAGAGGGACAGAGTTCATGATTGGTTGTGTTCATTTGAGATGTCTGAGTGAAGGTGGAAGGAAGCAGTGGGACTTTTGAATCTGAAGCTTAGAGATCTGTATCAAAGACATGCTTTAGAAAACCGCTTGCATGTAACAGTAGATGATATTTAAAGCCATCACCAAGGAAATGAGATGGAGTCAAGAAGGGATCCGAGGACCAAGCCCCAAGGTCCAGAGGTGTGAGTACTAGGTGAAGGCAAGTATCACAAAGTCATGCAGCGTGGGCTCAAGTGGGACTTTACAGAGGAAGCTTAGAAGCAGAGGGCAGCAGGGAATGGGACATTGGGTCGTATGTCCAACTTCTCGTCATTGTATGGAGAGGAGCGGGGGTCAGGGCATAGCTGGAAACATCCTGCATTGTGCTCCAGAAGAGGAACCTCCTACTCACACCGCTCTCACTAGTCTACTTTTTAGAGCAAGTGTGAAGTCAGTCTTGCAAGTAAAGAAAAACCGGTCTGAGCTCAGGCACCAGGGGAATTGCTTGCAGTGCTGAGGGCACCTGGAGACCTTGGAAGGTGGAGACCATGTGGAATCATTTCTGCTGTAGGGAAGGGAGCCCCCTCTGGAGCTCACCTGCTCTCTCATTGCTAGAACCTGAAGTGAGCCCTCAGGATCTTCCAATACGATCAAAATTGTTTTTCCAGGGCCCATCCCCTGACCTAGGGGCTCATCAAACATAGCCTGCTCAGTAAGGGTAGACATTGACAGGGATAGAATAAAAAACAGAGGAAGAAATCAACTGGGCTTATAGTAGGACTTCCACTGGTTGTGGGCAATGCTGGAGAGACATTGTAGGAGGGAAACCCATTATGGAGGCCTGAGCCATCTGGCCATGGAGTTCCTGCCAAGCCTGGGGTAGAGCCCCAAGTTCAGATAGAGGAGAAGCCTGGAGACATTGGACTTGCTCGCGCAGTAGCTGCCTGGGCTTCTTGACTTAGCTGAAGGTGTTAACCCGGAAGCAGCAGGGGATGTGGGCCAGTGTGGCTATTCCCCTGGCTGGCCAACAAGCAGTCCAAAGCTATGTGGTAATCCAGAATAACCTAAGCTGGATCATGATAACCTTGGCAGTGAGGACCCTGGCTGTCCCCATAGTAATTTCCTTCAGGAAAGCTGAGCAGTTGTAGATCATGTTTCTACCTATGTATGGGAGCTAACCCTTCATAACATGGTGAAATCCGTGTACCTAGTACACAGGAATGTCTTGTCAATGGCATCAGAGGCTAGGTGCCTGTGCCTTGCCTACAGGTCTTGGGTTATCATGAATGCTTATATGCAGGTGGCATTATGTCCAAGGAAAAAGCAAGGAAGGACCTGTATCTAGAGTACAAAACAGTTCTGGGCATACAAAGGGCACTGCTCAATGTCCTGCCAGTGGGCCTCAGCACCATCCATGCAGAGGACAGGAACATGGCTGCGGAGGCCCAAGGCACAGCAGTTGGTGGCTGTGGCCAGCTAGAAGCAATGCCCTTGCCATTGTCAGAGTGAGACACCAAGAAGGTCTCCCATAGCTGGGAATGGTGGGCGAGGGTGGGGGTAGGGTACTGTGACAGGGTCGTGCCATGGGCCCTGGCCTGGGCAGCTGCTAGAGATTGTTCAGCATTGCCTGTCCAGATCTGGAAGAGGAGGCAAGAAGTTATTTACACCTCCACCCTGGTTCGTTTTCTGAGATTCCCTGCATATTTTCTTGCTGGATCAGCTGGGGTCTGTTATGTGCCTGGGATGAGCCAGATGATCTGTCCTTTTCCCAGAGCATCTACCCCCATAGGAACCCAGGAGTCACCAATCTGCCTGACACATCAGGTGCCCACTTTCCCCTCCTAGGTGTCCACAGAGGATGGCAGGGAGCAGCTGTTGTGATAGCTCCTTGAGCCAGCCATACCACGGCTCGATTGTACCCACCACCTGCAAGCAGCAAGGGTGGAAGGGCTACAAACTCCATGTAGACAGGGCCCACAGCTGGGGCAGTGCTGTAAAGATAATTCCATCATCAGATTGTTTCATATCAGGAACTTCTAGCGCATGGGAAAGGTGCTCATCAGAGCCTTAAGAGTCTAGGTGGTACCTGTTTGGTGGAAGAGAATAGCCACCCATATCCTAAACCACGTCCATGGTGGTGAGACTCCATGCAACCAGCTTACCTACTGTGAACTGGTCAGATCCACAGGTCACTGTGTCACACCTTGAATCACCTTGAGCCACAGGCCAACATTACTGGCAAGTAACACCTAGTCTGTGAACACCAGTGACTTCATAGGTCAGATGGATCGTCTTTGGGCCACGTCAGACCTCCCTGATGGTTTTGCTATTGTGGTGGGTCCAGGCGTAGATCTAGGGCCCCACAGTGGATGTGATGGCCACATAGTCTCGATCAGCTTGTCAATCCAGGTGTTCTCTTCAAGAAGCAGGGCCTTATTGTGACTTTGTTCATATGTCACATACAGATCAAGTTTGTGGCTGAAATGCTGTATCTGTTTCCACAGCGTGGGGTTTCCATGTGGATATTTTCCTCATGGTCCAATTCCAATGGTCCAGTGGCCTGGCCACATAGCAAGACCATTAGCAATGACCTGTGAAGCTGTGTAAAAGGGACTCCTTACAAAAGTGTGAGCAGGCTGTAGGGAACCCACAAGGATGGTGCAGTGCCCCTGGGCTGGTAACTGGAGGGGATGCTACTGCCCCTGGGCCCGAAAGGAGCCTGGAAGGTTTCGTAGAGAGAGCATCCCTAAGAGGAGGAGTGACCCTCTGTCAAGGGACACAGCCAGCCCTAAACCAGCTTGAGACAACCCCACAGAAGGGAGCTGAGGGAATAAGTACTTCAGCCTCTTCCTAACCTCTCATCTTCTACCAGGGATCCCTGTTGGCCAAACTCAACTAGAAGCCCCAGGGCAAAGGAATCCAATGACGCAGGCCATGCAGGTTGGCCCCCTGGCAGAAAAGGCAGGAAAAGGATGAAGAGGGGACCTGGAGGTAGATGATCTCTGACACACAGGGAGGGTTGTGATTTTAAGTAGGGAGCTCACGGCAGTCCTCTCTAAGAAGGAATCGTCTGAGCAAAGGCCTTGGGGCGAGGGGTGTAGAAACTCACAACAACAGATGATGTCGGTTGTCTTACTCTCCCCATTTTACAGTTGAGAAAACTGAGGCACACAAAAAATAAAACAACTTAGAGTTGTCCAAGATCACATAGCTGGGAGTAGATGGAGTTGGGATTTAAAGCCGGGCAGTCAGGCTCCAGAGATCCTGCTCTTAAACAAAATAGGATACAGGAGAGGGCAGAGAAAGTCTCAGAGTATATAAGACTGTGATCTACAGTCACAGACGTTATTTATGGAGCACTGACTGTATACTAGCCACTGTTAGGTGCTATGGGGAGATACACAGATAAACACGCTGTGCTTGCTCCCAAGAGTCTGTAAGCGAATTGGAGGGTGGGGACATGATATAGAAATGTGTACAAATAAAGTGTCAGCTGGCTGAGACATGTTCCACTGTAGAACTACAGACAAAATGATAGGAGACCGTTAGCTTTTGTCTGGCCGATGTGGCTCAGTGGTTGAGCGTCGACCCATGCACCAAGAGGTCGCTGGTTCGATTCCCAGTCAGGACATATGCCCAGGTTGTGGGCTTGATTCCTGGTGGGGGGCATGCCAGAGGCAGCCAGTTGATGTTCTTTCTCATCGATGTTTCTATCTCCCTCTTACTTCCTCTCTCTGTAAAATCAATAAAGGAAAAAAAATTTTTTTAAAGAAAGCTTTAGCTTTGGAAGAAGTGGAGAATTGTAACAGCAGAAAGGGGAAGAAAAGGTATTCCAGGGGGAAAAGCCATGTGAGCAAAGATGTGGATGCATCCGGGGAATGGCCAGTCATCTGGTTTGCTTAGAGTTCATGAGACTTGTGGAGAGAGAGACAATTTTAAGTGGGACAGGAACAAGGCATGAAGTCACAGCGAGGTAATGATGTCCTTTCCAATTCTCCTTATGGGGAAAAGTCTCAGCTTCATGCTAGCATATCTTTTAAGCACTAACATTTGCTAATCTCCTTTTTTAACCCAAAATGCACAGGTTCAGATCCTTCAGAGAGCAACCCAGCTCTGGTTGGAACTTAATAACATCGTTTTGTTTTCATTGCCTTTATTTTGACAGTTAAGTTCTATTTCAGGCAAATGATGCTGTTTTTAATTTACAGATAAGTTATTTATTTTTATTATTATGTTCCTTTACAGATACATTTATTTAAGGAAAAAAGTGTCGATTTAAAGGGACAATATTGAGCTAAACATTCTGGTGGTTCATGACTATGGCAAAAGTCACAAAGGTGGTACCCTAATGACTGATGTTCAGGGTACTCTGGCATAGAGTATAAAGCATATGAGGGTGAGAAATGTGTGGTGGGGCGGGGGGTCTGGAAAGGGGATCAGATCACGGAGCATCTGAACACCAAATAGGGAGTGTGGGTTTTATTCTGTCAACCACAGGAAGACGTTGGCTTGAGAACAGGCAATGAATACACTCAGAGCCCTGCTTGGCAAGACTTGCTCTGTCTGGCCTCTGGGTGCAGAGTGAGGGGAAGATGAGAGGCTGGGACAGCACTGGGGAGGCTATTGTGAGATTCAAGGTGAACAGGCATATAGCGCCCTGAACCAGGGTCAGGGTGGTCCAGCTGAAAGAGAGGAAGGCCTGGGTCCTAGAGCCACCAGGCTGTGCCATAGGGTGCTATCTGGCTGATCTGGTGAGTAGATTTCTTTTCCAGAGGTGACCTTTCAGCCTCTAATCCTCCTCTCCAGTGTGATTTACTAAGGAAATCCAATAGTCTCTGATGGGGTTTTACTGAGTCAAGGAAACACCAGAAGAGGCCAGCCCACCCCAGTCTCTCCAACCTCATCAGGGGGAATTGGAAGTGCATTCAGAGAAGATGGAGAAGATGGACTCCTGCTTTCTCGGTCTGTGCTTCCCCATGGGAAAAGTCCGCTGCCACTTCGACCTCTTGTGGTGATTCATTTTATTCCATACGATGAACATCTGATTCTCTAAGACCTTCAGCTTCATTTCACAGAACATAAGCCGTTCGAGGATCTTGTCCTGGAGGGCAAAGCAGGCGTGCAATCTCTCAACTTCTTTCATGTTCATGAAGTTGCAGTTGGGTTTGGCTTCGGGGGTCTTTCGTTTCTCTGTCTTTTCCTAAGCTCCCACCAACAGGAAAAGAGGAGACGTTGGTTAATAATGATAACCCGCCCTTCCCATGCTGGGTGATATATAACTGTCATCTTAACTAATTCTCACAACCAGCCCGCCAGGAGAGCATCTTGTGGGTGAGAGAATTGGGGTCCAGTGAGAGAAGTTCCGTTTCTTAGCATCACCCAGCCTGCAGGAGAGACCCTACACTCCCAGGACCCACAGTTCCCTTTGGTTCATAAAATCACCGCTAATCTGCGCTTGCAAAGAACATAAGACCTTTACCCCAGATGAATCTGTCTCCAGAGCTGTGCATTCCAGTGTGTCCCAGAGTTTGTCAGGCCCTGCAGAATCTCAGCTGCCAAGTCTCAGTGTCTCACGACATGCTCTTATCTCTACAGTCCTCATCTGCCCCCTCACCCGGTATAATAACACTTTAGCTTTTATTTTTAGATCCAGCTATAAACTCCTGGTCTTTACAAACATTTAAAAGTTAAATATTTCAGACACATCAAAAAAATAAATGTTACAACAAATACCCATGTTTCCACGCCAGCTTAAGAAATAAAATATCACAAATGCAATTGTAGATCCCTCTCCTAGAGTATTCGCCTCCCTCCCTGAACCTCATCTCAGCTGTGATCCTGAATCTGGTATTTACTTTTTCCATGCATTTCTTTATACCAGTGGTTCTCAATGAGAGGCTATTGTGCCCTCCCCAGGGGACCTTTGGCAATGTTCTGGAGACATTTTATGGATGTCACAGGAAGGGTGACAGGTGCTCTTGGCATCTATCTTATGGGTAGAGGCTAGGGATGCTGCCAAAATCTAACAATGCACAGAACAGTGCACAACAAAGAATTATCCGGCCCCAAATGTCAATCATCTGGAAGTTGAAAAATCCTGCCTTAATCTACTTTCACTAATCAAGTACATTCATGAACAAGATAAGGGTATTGTTTGGCATGTTTTTAAACTTTATATAAAATATGTCATAATCCAAGTACATCTCTCCTATCTTCATTATTATATTTTAGAGATGTATCTATATTATACATGTGTCTTTAGTTCATCCATTTTCATTTTTTTCTTTAAAGTGAGTGTTACTGTTGTCAAAGCATGCTGACATCAAACATGAAGTAGGAGAGTCTGGGATGGTCCCCAATTTTATAGCTGAGGCACCTGAAGCCTTGTGAAGGATGTGCTTGGTCCTTCATCACACCAGAGGCAGCTGCAGAGCAGGGACGTAGACCAGAGTCGTGGATTCCTCAGTCTTCCCCCGTTATCCTGACACCTTCCTTGTCCCCCAAAACCCAATCTACCTGTAAATATCCCATCACCCTCAGCTGAAACTAAGGCTCCTCTTGCTCACCTGCTGGGGCTCTGTGGGGGTGGGCTTGAGTTCATACTTGACCAGCCAGTTGCTAAGCAACAGCAGAAGGAATAGGAAACCAAACAAGGCTGGCTTATAGCTGATCAGCCAAGCCACCAATGCTCCTATGGTACCTGAGGAATCAAGTATCTCATGGAGATTCCTAAAAACAGACATTAGTTCTCCCAGCATTCTGGCTTGGTGGCACCCAGGCCCCAAGACCCAGCCTCAGTCCCTGCTCTAGGACAGTTGCCTCCATACCAGGAGTCATGAGAGCCCTCTCCTCTGAGTCATGACCAGCCCCCAGCCCCCAGCCCCCAGTTGTTACATAACAATAATATTAGCTACTCTTATGTCTTAAGCAACCACTGTGTGCCAGACTTTGACAGGCAGTTTGCAAGCATCATCTCATAATGTCCTCATAACAGCCAGGTGATGTAGGCCTTAGTGATACCTCATTCATTCAACAGTACTTCTGGGCCTAGCCACTGAGAATAAAATAGCCAGCAGTACAGCCCCTGCCCTCATAGTGAAGGAGATTGCAAAGAAAAATTATCCAGAATTTGGAAATAAGGCTAAAAGTTTACTTCAGGTTTGTTCACAGTAATACTAGAATATTATCTAACTGGCCCACCGGTTGGTCACCTGATGCTTTAGGGAAAGGTAACTGTCTTTGACTTACTATTTAATATATTAAGGTCCCCACTCTGTAAAGTCAGATGTTAACTTTTATCCATTGATTTTTTAAATTATGTTTTTATTGACCTTAGAGAGAGAGGAAGGGAGAGGGAGAGAGAAACATCAATGAGAGAGAACATCGATTGGCTGCCTCCTGCATGCCCCGCACTGGGGATCGAGCCTGCAACCCAGGCATGTGCCCTGACCGGGAATCGAACCAGCGACCCTTTGTTGCATGGGACAATGCTCAACCAACTGAGCCACACCAGCCAGGGCCAGATGTTAACTTTTTAAAAATGGGTAAGTTGCTTTAGCAATTCCACTTGGGAATATGTATCCCAAAGAATTGAAATCAGGGTCATGAAGAGATATTTGCACACCCATGTCCACAGCAGCATTATTCACAATAGCCAAAAGGTGGAAGCAACCAAAAATCCATCAACAGATGAATGGATAAGCAAAACGTCGTATCTACATACATTGGAAGGAAATTCTAACACACGCTACAACATGGATGAACTTTGAGGAGAATACACTAAGTTAAATAAGCCAGTCACAAAAGACAAAAGCTGTTTGATTCCACTTATATGAGATATGAGAAATTCTGTCAAATTTATGGAGACAGAAAATAGAATGGTGGTTGGCAGGGATTGGGGGCGGGGTGGAGGGCTGGGGAGTTATTGTTTAATGGGTACAGAGTTTTTCAAGATGAAAAGAGTTTTGGAGATTGTACAACCATGTGAATGTACTTAACACTAGTGAACTGCACATTTAAAAATGGTTAAGATGGCCCTGACTGGTCTGGCTCAGCAGTTAGAGCGTCGGCCTGCGGACCAGAGAGTCCCGGGTTCAGTTTCCGCTAAGGGCACGTACGTACCTTGGTTGCGGTTTGTCCCCAACACGGTTGGGGTCGTGTGGGTGGACCAGGGCCGTGTGGGTGGCGACCGGTCAATGTGTCTCTCTCACATCAATGTTTCTCTCTCTCCCCCACTCTCTTCCTCCTGCTCTGTCTGAAGATAAATGTAAAAATGTCCTTGGGTGAGGATTAAAAAAAAAAAATGGTTAAGATGGTAAATTTTATGTTATATGTATTTTACCGCAATTTAAGAAAATGAAATTAGTTACAGGCCTCCTTCGCTTTATTGTGTTGTGTTGTGCTTTTTACAAATTGAAAGCAAGACTCTCCACCAGCAAAAAGATTACTGACTTTATTGTGATACTTGCTTTATTATGATGGTCTGACCCAAAACCACAATATACCCAAGGTATGCCTATATTTCTGGGAAAATAAGCTGCAAATTATTTTTTTAGAAGGGGGGGAATAAATGTAAATGAATTCTGTTGGACAGAAAAGATAACTCCCAAAGTTTAGTTTTATGACCTTGTAAGACATTAACTGCATTTTGCTTATTTAAAAATACTTTGCAATCCTTTTCTAACATTCTGTTTTCCACTGACCAGTGACTATATCAGTTTTTCATATTCTCCTTTGAACCAGCTTTATCATCCTGCTATTTCTCTCAATAATAAATAAATAAATCTTTGACATATGTTCACTATTTTGTATGGAAGTTCTTTATGTTCAAATATCAATTTTAATGGCTATGATATTCTAATATTCTATTAGGCACGACTTTTTGGACCTTTAGGTTAGTTCTCCTTTATTGTTATTATATATAACCTGAGATAGACAGTGTTGAAGTTAAATCTTTGTACACATACTTAAATATTTCCAGAGAATGTTTTCCTGAAAGTAGAATTGCTGGGTCAGAGGATATGCATATTTTTTAAAATTAATTTTAAATTTTAATAAATTGTTACATGTCTAACAAGCCACATAGAACTACAGGATGTAGAACAAACCAGCTTCAAACGCCTGCCTCATCCCTTCCCACCCTCAAGTTCTATGACTCAGAGAAACAATTCCAACTCTTTTAGCTGGTATTTATCTTCTGGTATTTATCCTAATATATCCAGATAGTATGCTTATACTGGTATTTCTTGATTCCAGCAAGTTATCTCCTGCTCTTTTGCAGTAAACGCCCACTCCCCAGGCAACCACTGATTGGATTTTATCACTAGAGATTAGGTTTACAGTTCTGGGATTTCATGTAAATGGAATAATTTCTAAAAATTATACTTTGAAGAGACAGACATAAAAAAAGCAAGTACAGCCCTGGCTGGTTTGGCTCAGGGGTTAGAGTGTCGCCCACAGACCGGGCAGTCGCGGGTTCAGTTCCAGTTAAGGGCAGGTACCTCCATTTTGGTTCCTCCCGGTCCTGGTTGGTGTCATGTAGGAGGCAACCAGTCGATGTGTCTCTCTCACATGGATGTTTCTCTCTCTCTCTCTCCCCCCCTCCCTCACTCTATCTGAAGATGAATGGGAAAATATTCTCTGGTGAGGATTAAAAGAAAAAAAAGCAAGTATAGTTCTGTGTAAATAAACTTGAAGAACACAAAGCCTTTTCCAGTGTTGGGTCAGTGAAGGATTCCTGGACTTAAAAAAGAATAAACCGCCCTGGCCGGTTTGGCTCAGCAGCAGGGCATCAGCCAGCGGACCAATGAGTCTGGAGTTTGAGTCTGGCCAAGGGCACGTACCTCAGTTGGTCCCTGGCCTATGGATGTTTCTCTCTTTCTCCTTCCCACTCTATCTGAAGATAAATACAAAAATATTCTAGGGTGAGGATTAACAACAACAAAAAATACACCACCACTACCATCAACTGCATTATAGTTACCCGGTTGTTGAAACAGGTGTTATGGGTGGGGGGGCCGGGGGCGGGGGCAAAGGGAATGGAAGGAGGTGCCAGTGAGGGAGTGCTAATGGGGAGAGGGCATGAACAAAGCGTTGGATGCAAGAGCAATACTATTGAACTCAAAACTGGGTTTACTAATTACTGTCCATTTTATTACCACCAAAGGCATTTGCTCTCCAAGATTTTCCCAGTACAATCAAGGACAATTACAAATAAATAAGAGTATCTACCAATTACATTTCAGTATTTCCCCTTCTTAGACCGTACTCTCTTTGAAAGCAAGAACTCCATAATTAAACCCTTGTCACCTAGTGAGCATTAATAAATATTGGTTGAACTGACGAATGAATAGGTGAATGAATGAATGAGTGAATGAATTTTTAAGTGCAAGTCCCTGGATGGAATAAATGGTCGCCCTCGGAGGTGCAGTCTAGCCCAGAAGCCCTAGGACCAGGACCATGCTGGGGCCAACTCCAAAGGCCAAGGAGACGCTCTAGGAAAGCATCGCGCTCTTTGCCGTGGTGCCGCTCTAGCCGCGAGGACGCCGTTCTATGGCAGCGGGGGAGGGCGGGGCCGTGGGCGTCTCCGGCCTTTTTGTCCTGACGCGACGGGAGCGCGCTCGGCGCGTGCGTACGCGGCGGCGGTTGGCCGCGCGCGGACTGCGAGAAGTGAAGCGAGGTGAGGCGAGGTGAGGTGGGCACGGACCCACCGACCCACAGACTGAGCGGCTCAGACGGCCGTCAGCAGCCAGGCGGCCCGAGATGCTGTCCGGGAAGAAGGCGGCGGCGGCAGCTGCCGCGGCGGCAGCAGCTGGCTCGGAGGCTGGCGCTGGGGCAGCGGCTGGCTCAGAGAATGGCTCAGAGGTGGCCGCGCCGCCCGCGGGCCCATCGGGCCCTGTGGAGGCCGGGCCGGGGGTGGCCGGGGAGCGCACTCCCCGCAAGAAGGAGCCTCCGCGGGCCTCGCCCCCCGGGGGTCTCGCCGAGCCGCCAGGGTCCGCCGGGCCTCAAGCCGGGCCTACGGTCGTGCCTGGATCTGCAACCCCCATGGAAACGGGAATCGCAGAGACTCCGGAGGGGCGACGGACCAGCCGGCGCAAGCGGGCGAAGGTGAGGCCCAACCCCCTCCCTCAAACCACAATCCCAGTGCCAGCTTTCCCGAGGTTGCCCAGCCCCCATTAACCCCCCTCCCCAGGTCTTGGGCCTTCAGCCCCACGCCCACCCAGATCTCCCCAGTCGGTCCATCTCCACCTCACCTTCCCATTAGCTGGATGAGGGAGGGGAAGGTCTTCGCCTGTGTTGAATGCGGTCTTTGTGCTGGGACCGGGCCCTCCTGCGAGAGGGGGATTGACGTGAGGGCTAATTCACTCGTTGCATTTTGCACACCTTTTCATTTTCCTGACTGAAAAAAAATGGCTCCCTGACATGGAGTTATGGTTGGAGTTGTTGGCGACAGACATCACTCGTTTGTCCCCAGGTGTGCCTGGAGGCTGCTAAGCAATGTTTACGGACTTTCAGCTGGCAGCACGTTGGGGCTGCAGGGTGATGCTAATGAAATAGCCTTAGCCATAGAGACCGAAAAGAAAGGAACATTTTTTTTTTCGAGCTCTTGATGTGTGCTGGGAGTTTTCCTCTTTTTCTTTGTATCCTCTCAATGATCTTTTGACGTAGATTTTTACAGAGGAAGCTGATTAAAAGGCTAGTATCAATTAGGCAAGGCACAAATATATGGGAAGTAAAAGTTTTGTCATTGAACAGTATATACAGACAATAGCTTTCTCACGTCTCTGGGTGCCTGCTGTGTTGACAGCGTCATCAGCGTTTATTTTTGCTGAACACCAAGGGGCAGGTATTGCTAGCTCCATTTTAGGAATGAGTAGACTGAGCACACAGTTTAAGCAGCTTGCCCAAAGTCACACAGCTAAGTGGTGGAACTGGAAAGTAAGCCCTACACTTATGATAAGGTATCATCAGCCTCTGAAACAAAGGACCGCATGGGACACCTACAGCGTGTATGGCATGGGGGCAGTACTGGAGCACAGGCTATATTTATTTGTTTTTAATTTTTATTGAATGTATTGAGGTGACATTGGTTAATAAGTCATATAGGTTTCAGATATACAGTTCTATAATAACATCATCTGTATTGTGTTCATCACCCTAAGTGCACATTCTTTAGACTTGGTCCTTTACTGAAGATTTCATGGTCCAGTTGAATAAACTGGAAATACATGTACATATAATTTTAAAGTAACTGTTTAAAATCACACAATTCATATAATCTCTGCATGACAAGTTTTCCACCTGTATATACTTTTTAAGTGGGTGTACCAAGTCAGCGTATATGAGGAACTTATTTTCGCACACGCATGTGTGTCTCTGTGTGTTTGTGTGTCTCTTAAACAACATTATTCCCTCTCAGTTCTGGAGGCTGGAAGGTTGGTTTTTTCTTAAGGCTGTGAGGGGTAATGTTCAATGCCTCCTCTCCTACCTCTGATAGCTTCAGTATGAGGAGCTTCCTGGGATGAGCATTACCCGACTGAGAGTCCTCAGATTCATCTGTCCACTTGAGAGATCTCTTTCCAAGAATACCTTGTGCTAAGTAAAAGGAGGAAAGATTTTGGGGGGCTTTTACCAAAGCATGAATTAGAAGAGTACAGAGGTTAGCAACTCCCAACTCTCAGAAATGAAATAGAGAACACAAGCCCAAATGGGTTTTAATTTTACTATTTTGATGGAAAGTGTGGCCAGAAATCCATATGATATATTTTTAAAATGTGGGAGTTTTTTTTTTGTTGTTTTGTTTTGTTTGTGTAGAAAATTCACATACCACTCTGGCTGGTTTGACTCAGCAGTTAGAGAATCGGCCCCACAGACCGAAGAGTCGCTGGTTTGATTCTGGTCAAGGGCACGTACCTCGGTTGCGGTTCCACCCCCACCCTGGTCAGGGTTGTGTGGAAGGCAACCAGTCGATGTCTCTCTCTCACATCGATGTTTCTCTCTCTCTCTCCCCCACTCTATCTGAAGATAAATGGAAAAATATCCTCGGGTGAGGATTAAAAGGAAAGTTGCCCTGGCTGGTTTGGCTCAGCGGTTAGAGCGTCGGCCTGTGGTCCGGAGAGACCCGGGTTCGGTTCCCGCTAAGGGCATGTACTTCGGTTGCAGTTTTTCCCCGGCCCTGGTTGGTCGTGCGGGTGGCAGCCACTTGATGTGTCCCTTTCACATCGATGTTTCTCTCTCTCTTCCTCTCTCTCCCTCCCACTCTATCTGAACAAAAAATGAAAAAGTGTCCTCGGGTGAGGATAAAAAAAAAAAAAAAAAAAAAAGTTAACATACCATAAAATTTACCATTTTTAAGAGTACAACTCTGGTTTGTATCATATTCAGAGTTTTGCAGCCAACACCACAGTTAATTTTAGGACATTTTCATCACCTCCAAAAGAAGCCTGTACCATTGACAGTCAATCCCCATTTATCCCTTCCCCAGTCCCTGATAACTACTAATCTACCTTCTGTCTCTGAGGATTTGCCTATTCTGGACATGTCATATAAATGGAATCATAAAATATGTGGTCTTTTGTGTCTGGTTTTAGCATGTTTTCAAAGTTCATCCATGTTGTAGTACTTCCATTCAGTACTTGATTACTCTGTGGCCAAATAATATCCCATTGTATGAATAGACCACATTTTGTTAATGTGTTCATCAACTGATGGACATTTGGGTTGTTTCCACTTTTTGGCTATTATGAATAATTCTCTTATGTACAAATTTTTTGTTGCAATTTTTATTTATTTTTATTACAGATGTTTCTCCTTTTTCCCCCATTGACACCCTCCTCCCTATCCCCAGCATTGTTGTTTATGTCCATTGGTTACATGTACATACATATAAGTTCTGTGGTTTATCAGTTCCCTCACCCCTATTCCCCTCTTCTGAGGTTTGTCAGTCTGTACCCTACTTCTATGTCTCTGGGTCTGTTTTGTTCTTTAGTTTGTATTGTTCATTATATTTCACAAATAAGTGAGATCATGTGATATTTGTCTTTCTCTGCTTGGCTTATTTCGCTTAGCATAATACTCTCCAGGACCCTCCATGTCGTCTCAAAGGATAAGAGATCTTTCTTTCTTACAACTGCATAATATTCCATTGTGTATATTACATGTACAGTTTTTTGTGTGTGAACATACGTTTTTGGTTCTCTTAAGTATATACCTAAGAGTGGAATTGCTGGGTCATATGGTATCTCTGGGTTTAACTTTTTGCCAAACAGTTTTCCACAGCAGGCACACCATTTTACATTTCTACCACTACTGTATGAGGGTTCCAATTGCTCTATATCCTTGTTGACACATGACACTGTCTTTTTATTACAGTCATCCTTGTGGATGTGAAGTGGTATCTCATTGTGATTTTGATATATAGTATTACTCTAATGACTAATGATGTTGAGCATCTTTTCTTGTGCTTACTGGCCATTTGTATATCTTCTTTGGTGAAATGTGTATTCAGACCCTTGGTTCATTTTTAAATTGGGTTGTCTTTATTGTTGAGTAGAGTTCTTTATGGTGGTTATAAAAGTTTTTAATTTTGATGTCCAATTTATCTCTCTTTTGTCTCTTTTGCCTCTGGTGTTATATCTAAGCAATCATTGTGTAATCCAATATCATGATTTACTCCTGTGTTGTCTTGTAAGAGTTTTATAGTTTTAGCTCTTGCATTTAGCTCTATGATCATTTTGGAAGTAATTTTTTGCAGATGGTATGAGGTATGGGTTCAACTTCATTCTTTTGCATGTGGACATCCAGCACAATTTGTTGAAGACTAGTCTCTCCCTCTTTGAATAGTTGGCATTGATTGACCATAAATGTAAGGGTTTGTTTCTGAACTCTCATTTTTATCCCACTAATCTATTAAATATTTTTGTTCTTATGCCATTACCACACTGTCCTGATTACAGTAGCTTTGCAGTAAGTTTTGAAATCAGGAAGAGTTCTTCAACTTTGTTCTTTTCAAAGATTGTTTTGTCTCTTCTATGTCCCTTGCACTTCCATATGAATTTTAGGATCAGTTTATCACCTTCTGTAAATAAGGTAGCTGAGACTTTTATTGTGATTGCTTTGAATCTGTAGATCAATTTGGAGCTTGCTATAAAATTTCTTTGTAATTCATCTGTGTTTATTTTCATGTTACCCTCTTTTTCAATTGTGATTAGCTCTGAAACTCTGAAAAGAAAAGTGCCTTATGTGTGGGAAGTAAGGAACTGGGGAAACTCCTATTCAGAGCCAGTCTTGGGAGCCAGAGGACACAGATCTTGAGGGGTAGAGTATCCATAGGAGTAAAAAGCAAGCTAAATCCAGTCTAGACAGGCATTTGCTTCAGAAATTCTGAGGTATATACAAGGGATATATCTCTATTTTTTGGCCTGGAAGCTTTTTCAGTTTTGAGAACCCTCTTTTTAAAAAAATTATATATTTATGTAATCAAAATTAGGTTCCGGATATTGGAAGGGATCCATTCGGGGTGGGGGGGGGTCCCTGAAGTTTGTTTCATTAGTATCAAAATAAATTCACCTCTGAGTGTGTATGCATTAACATTATGGCAAAATATTTAAGGTTTGAAATTGGTAGATTGGGTTGCGATTTTAGAAACACCACACAGCTTCAGGAATGGCAGCCTTCAGTTGAGCTTTGGAAAAAGGGCAGAATTTAGAAAAGTATTCTGGAAAAGGATGGGCTTATTGGAGTTAAATTTTCTTTCTTTTATTGATTTGAGAGAGAGAAACATCGATTTTGTTGTTCTACTTGTTTATGCATTAATTGGTTGCTTCTTGTATGTGCCCTGACCTTAGAGTGAACCTGAAACCTTGGCCTAATCAGGATGATGCTCTAACCAACTGAGCTACACCACCAGAGCAGAGTTAAATTTTCTTTCTAAGACTCATTTTTGTTAGGAAAATAAACCCTACCTTGTAAGGTTATTGGGTTTAGATATAATGTAAACAAAATGCTTATTGCCGTGTTGGGCATATAGTAAGTGGGTGCCCATTAATAAAGTACTACCACTGGAGAAAAGGCAGTGAAAAATGCTTGGAATATAGTACAAAGTGGTTTGAGAAGCAACAGGGAGTTGAAAGTGGACAATTAAACGTTGGGAACAATGGGCAAATTAATTTAATTGGAAATGAGGTTTTTCTAGGAGCAAGATAAACTGGAGGGATCAGTAGTGTTCAGGTTGTAGAGTCGTGTCTAGGCTGTAGAGAGCCAGACACTAATCTGTGCTCTCTAGTATGGTAGCCACTAGCCACATGTGGCTATTGAACACTTACTGTGTGACTAGTATGACTGAGGAAATGGAATTTTAAATTTTAACTTAAATAGCCATGTGGTAAGTGCTCAGTAGCCAAATGTAGCTAGTTTTACCTTATTGGAAGCTCAGATGCATAACATTGCCGTTATAGAAAATTCCATCAGACAGCACTGCACTAGACTAGGAAGTGCAAATCATAGTGTGAGAATTCAGAGAAGGGGAAGGTGTATTTGTAAGTTTGGAATAGTTAGGGAATAATATGCAGAGGTGGTGGGCCTTGAATTTTAGGCATTGGATTAATAGAAAAAGGTGGGAGTAGCTTTTAAGGGAGTTTAGGGATGGATAAAACAGCATTGAGAACTTTTGACTAGTGTGTTAGAAAATGATTAGAGGTAAGTTTGACTAGTTAGAGCCAGAGAGTTTATATGCTGGTTTGAAAAGGTTGGTTTTCATCTGTTAAACTATCTGAATATATCACAGATTTGGGAAATTAATCTGGCAGTTGTATCCTAGGTGAATTAAAAGGAAGGAAAATTAAAACAAACGAACAAATACTGGAGATTTAAGGTGATTGAGAAATGCATGAATCATTGTAGCAAGGGTGTGGAAGAAACTAGGTATGTAAATTTGAAACTTGTCCCTGTAGGAATAATTAATTACTGACACATATCCTCCTATTGGGACATCTTTTTGTCCTTGTTGTATGTACATAGTCGTACAAAGGGATGAGAGATTCCCAGGTCTTTGTGTTTAAAGTATCTATTCGTGTTCTCAGGGGAATACTTTATATTTTTTAGAGTTTATTTGATTCTTTCAGATGGTTTTTAAACTTCTTATTTAGTGGAGAAACCCATTTTTACAAATAAAACTTTATGTAAAATCTCAAAATAAAATACTACTTGCCAGTTTTATATTAAGAAATTTAGATTTATTTTAGCTATCTTTGAGAAAATGAGGCTGTTTTGATAGAGCCAAATTTGAGAATGGAAGTTAAACATAATAGTCACAGTCTTGTTTCAGCCTCAGAATCCAATTGTATTTCTGTATTTTATTTATGAAGTATTGTAAAGATCCAGTACTGATTGATAAGTAGTGCAAAAGGTTGTTTTTGGCTTGTTTGTTTATTTAGCTTGCTTTGCCATCTCAGGACACTCAGTTGAAAAGGGATGGAAGAAGAATTTCATTCTTTTTTTAATTTTTTTTTATGGGTTAACTTTTTTTTTTTCTTTATTGATTTTAGAGAGAGGAAGGGAGAGAGAGAGAGAGAGAAACATCGATGAGAGAGAACATCAATTGGCCACCTCCTGCATACCCCCCAATGGGGATCGCGCCCACAACCTGGGCGAGTGCCCTGACCAGGAATCAAACCGTTGACCTCCAGGTGCATGGGTTGCTGCTGAGCCACACCAGCAGGGCAAGAATTACATTCTTAGGTCTCTCCAAAATTGTTACCAAGCAGTACAAGTTCATGTGTTGGTGGTCTCTAAAGGGTTATAGTTTGGATAACATGAGTGTGCATTTATTTGTTTTAAAAAATTAATAAATTGGCCCTGTCTACTTTGCTCAGTTGGTTGGAGCGCAACCGATCGATGTTTCTCTCCCTCTCTAAAATCAATAAAAGCATATCCTCGGGTGAGGATTAAAAAAAATAATTAAATCCCAAAGAATCCTAGGGTTCTGTGGAACACAATGTTTTGTTACTGTTTTTAAGTATAGTAAACCTTCGAATTTTGCGGACCTCAATTTAACAGACTTCGGTTTTAATGGACAAAATTTTTTGGTCCGTCCGTATGTCATGTGAAAAAAAACACCCTGTTCATTTTAAAATGCTTTAAATGAAGATTTGCTTATAATTAAATTAACAGGTTATTTTTTTGTTATTGATTTACTGTTATTTTTAATAAATTTTAGCGAATAGGCCATATGTTGGGAAAAAACACTATAGTAATTTTGCCAACATAAGTAAATATTACATATCTACAACTGTAGTCTATATATTTAAATCCAAGAGTCAAGGCTTGTGAACAGTGTTCGGCAAATGATAAGCACATGACCACATTGCATCCCTGTGGTAATTGGTTCTCTTGTCACTTGGTGTGACTTTCTGAATCAGTTTTAAGGAGTACCCCTCCCTACCTGTGCTAAGCCACACCCCAGCCGTGTGCATTTGTTTATTACTTTCCATGACTGGTGAATGCACCCATTTAATAGACCTATTCAGAATAAGTTTAAAATTACTATAATACATATAGAACACTTCCTGTGAAATTAAACTTTTCATACGTGCTTAATTTTAATTACATAAACATGTCTACATAAGTAAAAACAGGTAAACTAACTAACTTGTCAATTTTTTAACATACCCATTTGAAAAACCTACTTTGTTATATAACGGACTTTTGGCTTTAACAGGCACCCCTTGCCCGAAGTTATATCGAGGTTTTACTATATTACCTTTAGATATCCTTGCTCCTACCTCTAGGTATTTTTCTAATTTCTTTTTTCCTGAGAACCAAGGACTCTCTAAACTAGCCATTTCTAAGTGTATTCCTTATTAGTAGTTACTACTTCATCAAAACAGTAGATTAAACAATTTTTAAAAGATTGTTTTTGCAAAAGCACCTTTAATGTGCATTATGTTATGCTGGGGGCCTATAAAGATTGATGTGTTTCCCAAACTTATCTTAGATTCCTTCTTTCTTCAAAGGGTATAGTTTCTAACCCGGCCAGTGTGGCTCAGTGGATTGAGCATTGTCCCATGGACTGAGAGTCCTGGTTCAATTCCTGGTCGGGGCACATGCCTGGGTTTCAGGCTCCATCCCCAGTGGGGGCAGTGCAGGAAGCAGCTGATCAATGTTTCTTTATCACATGGATGTTTCTATCTCTTTCTCCCTTCCTCTCTCTCTAAAAACAATCAATAAAAACATAATGTTTTTTTTAAAGGGGGGCATAGTGTCTAAAAGAACATCCTTTAGGAACAGCTAAACTATAGTAAAAAGGATTTTATATTATCCTGTGTTTGTCTCAGAATTTGCACATTGCCCAGGTTCATAGTAGGCACTTGTTAAGTGATTATTGATTGAATGGATAGGATTGATAGGGGATTAAAGGGATGAATCTTTGTGGTGGGGAGGGGTCAAGCACTGTTGAGGACTAAAAGGAGAAAAGAAACTGCATAGATTACATTTTATGACCAGTCCCCTCTTTGAAACATTTTTCCCTTCTTGTTGCTTGTTTACCCATTGTCCTGAGGTCTGTTTCTACTCTTTATCTTAGTTAAGTAGGATGAAGTTTACATGGCTGGAGGTTTTATTGTAAAGCCTCTCTATAAGATGGTCACCTGATTAGGATCTTTTGTTTCCAAGTAGAGTTTGAGACTCTAATTCATAATAATTTTCTCCATTGTACCTTGTACTCGGTATTCAATATTTAATGGATATTTGTGTTAAATAAGATTTTTAGAGCATGGGTCAGAACTATTCAGTTCATCCTTAATTTTTGTTTTCATTTTCTAACCCAATCCCTGTTTTCAGTAAAATTCTTACCTCCCCTAGCCATTCACATCTCTCTCTCTCTCTCTCTCTCTCTCTCTCTCTTCTTTCTTTTTTAATCTGGGAGTTGTAGAGTCTCAGAGTCATTGATCTGAATGTCGGTGCTATGATGTAAACCTGACACAAGATTATTTCATGAGAGATTTTGTTTTTAATAGCTACCTATTATTGTTCCTTGTTATTTACTTATTGCCCTTAAAATTTAAAGTTAAAAAGCAATTCACATTCACTGATGGTTCCAAATTGAGTCCCTGATTTTAGATGTTCACTGTATTTAGCTTTCCCTGCTATAATCTCCATATAGGTAGAGTACAGAGAGATGGATGAAAGCTTGGCCAACCTCTCAGAAGATGAGTATTATTCAGAAGAAGAAAGAAATGCCAAAGCAGAGAAGGAAAAGAAGCTTCCCCCACCACCCCCTCAAGCTCCACCTGAGGAAGAAAATGAAAGTGAACCTGAAGAGCCATCTGGTGAGTTGCAGTAACCAACCACAGTTTTGTTTTATCTTAGAAATAAGAATAAATGGATTTATTCCTATGTGCAATGTCATTTATATCTTTATCTTTGGTTTATACTCTAGACGTTGGCCATGTGTGTCTTAGTGTGTGTATATATGCATATACATGTGTATATACATACACATGCATACATACATACATACATAGTGATACTGATATTTTTGTGTGTGTCTGTACGTACATATATAGTAGGAAAGTAAAGAAGTGGAGTGGAAGGGTAGTGGCAATCAGTATAAAGCATATGGAAAGTTGGAGTAAAACAAATAGAGAAAACATACGGAAAGCCAAATCCAAAGAGCCAAACCTATCAGTGATAACTCTGATTCAGAATTTAGAGATTGAATAGTTCAGAAATTATTCTGGCTAAATTATGTATTCACCAAATGGTTAGACAGCATTCATGGTGTAGATTAGTTTGAGAAAGGTCTTTTCCTGGTGAAAATTTTAAAAAATATATTCTAAGGTCAAAAAGAAAAGACCTACTAAGTACCTGTTATTTAATTATTGAGCTTTCCATTTAAAGGAATGGTATAAGAAAAGGCTATGAAGAGATTTAAGCTCACACAATCTTATGACATGGAAAAATTATTGGAGTCAGAACTTCAAATATCTTTAAAGAATTCTCACTGGTATCCCCTTAGCTTGAGTCCTACTGAGGATACCCAGACCAATCAGGGATACCTGTCTGTTTTGAAGAGACCGAACCAAAGTAGAATCTTAATTAATTTTTCATATCTTCTGTCCTTAATGGCATTTCATTAGCTCTTCTTGACTTTAAGTTTTTATTATGTTCTTCTCCTTAAAATACTTTTGATATTTCCAGTAACTTCAGGCCCATTCACCTCACCAATTATTTTAGTCCTGAACCTTTTAAAAACAAAATGCTTGTTTCACACCCCTATGCTATATATATTTTGCATGACTTTCATAGGTACCCAGATTAAGGCATATTTCATTTGAGAAATTGTATCTTTTGTTTAAAGTTTTCCTCTGTGATGTTATATAAATCACCAGACTCATGCTGATGGTAATTTGAGAGGATTATAAGTCAAGTGTTAATTTAAACTTAGATTTAGAATATACCAAACAGATTCTGGCTAAAACTCTCAAAAATGAAAATTTACAATTTACAGAAATTATAATAAAGTATAATAATAGAATATAGCTTGAGAACATTTAGAAAAATATAATTAGATTCTGAATTCAGTTCATCTCAGGAATCAGATTTTCTTAGAATGGTTTTCCTAAAACTTTCTTAGGATGACTTATTGGACAGCTCCTTATTGGGAGTGTATGTATTACCTTTGGGACTAATGTTCCTGAGGCAAATGTAGCGTTCTCTGTACCTCAACACCTCTTCTCTTTTTGTTGATTTTTTTATTCCACTCCTCTTTCTAGACTTATATTTAGCTCTATTCCCTTCTTCTGTCCTTGTCTCCAACTTTTTTCTTGACTGTTTACTTCTTTCTTCTGTATTCTTTGATTCTTGCCTTTTTTTCTGCCTTTGCTATAGAGTTGCTAATGAGAAACTTGGAGGCAGTCCTTTTGCTATCTATCATAGCTCAAGAAGCTGCCCATCTCTTAGTTCAAGGTCTCCAAGTATTATTCGGCAGACAATCTGATATGCTGCTTCACCCTCTTTTTTTGTGATTGTCAGTGTCTCCAGTAAATAACTAGTTTACCATAGGTACCAAGTTGATAACATAACTTTCTTTGTCTTCTGAAAATTTTAAACCAAGTCTTGTGTTGGTGTTTTCTTTTTCATAAAAGCAGCTATTGGTTGGTTGGTTGGTTGGTTGTCTTTTTCATAAATATCAGGCACTGTTCCCACAAAAAGTAAATATCAACACAGGGATTTAGGATTTGGGGAACTGTCTTTATGCTATTATGTTCTAGTTAATTTTAATCCAGTGGTTTAGTTTAGTTATCTTAGTATTTTGGGGAAAAAATTAAAGGTTTGTTTATTAAGTTTAGGATATTGTCTGCGCTCAGAGATGTGTTGATAACAGCCAAAACTTGCCAATATATTATATGTGGTTATGAAAATAAAGTTGTATTTTCTTTAAAACAACTTAAAATTAAAAATAAAAAGTTCCAGGGTGAATTAGGGAAGTACTTTACCCGGAAAAGTAGTGATGCAGTTTACTAGATTACATAATTTAGAAATAGATTGGACCCTGATGGTGAATCATAAAATATTATCAGGTGAGTTCAAGTATTTAGAAACTGTCCAAAGTTTCCAAATCTCTTGTCTTATCTCTTGAACCAGTTCTTCCTCTTCAGTTTTTGTTCAAAAATTGAATGGGAGCATTGCCATATGAATATCTTAAAGTCTTGAGAGAAGATATGGGTCTGGTTCTTTACCACATCTTTTCTTCATCTCATTTTAGGTAATAAGTAGAAATTAAGTTACACTCTTAAGCTATGTAAATAAGGTTTGAAATATTTCATTCTTACCAACTTTTAAATTTGTTTAGAAAATTTTGCTTTGCTTTCTTCAGTGTTAATCTTAAAAAGAATAAAATATTTTGTTAATTATGAGCACTCAAGGTATTCTGAAGTCAGTGGGTCACATGATTTGAGTGGAGAAGATTCCTGTAGGAGAATTCTGAGAGGAGGCCAGAAAGGAAGGTTGGAGCTTTGGCTACCAGGCTAAGGATTTGATATACTTTAAGAAATTGGGAGGATCTGGTTGGGGGAACACTGAGATTTTTTTGAGTGAGGGCTAAAGGAGTAAAGGGACTGGGATTGGACAGATGACTTAGGCTATTTTTGGTCATCGAGTTTAGTGGATTTGGGTCGATGGAAAAATGTTCTCAATTTCAAAGTTGAATTTTTATAGAAACGAAGTTTGGAGGGTTTTTTGTTTGTTTTGATTCATTTAATTGGGAAGAAGTTCTCTGTTCTGGCTTAAACATTGTTTTTAGATTTTTCCGCTTTTGATAATTTAATGTGGCATGTAGTCCTGTGGTGTCACATGGGTGAATAATGCATTTTGCTGCTTATATTTAAACTCTACCTAATTTGTTTTCTTAAACATTTCCATGTATTTTTATATTTACTATATACTATGGATATATTTGTTTTAACAAATGATGGTTTTATGTTATTTCCTAGTAGTTTTCTATCAAGATGAAAGTGTTTTGTTTTTTTTGTTTGTTTGGTTGGTTGTTTTTTAAGGACATGGTAACCAAATCTAAACAGGTTGTCTTTAGAATTGAGTGTTTGATTATTAGTAGTATTACATAATAGTGGATCGTCTATAAAATAGAGTAAATTCTCTGTTAGACTACTTGGTTAGAATAATTATCCCTTTGTTAAAGTAGCCTTCTATTGAAGAAATCCTTTTTTCCTTTCTTGACTCAGTTGTTATCCTATGTACTGATTTATTACCACTTAGCTTTTTTATTTCCTTCACTGCTTTTCAGCAGTTGAAATTTTCCAGAAAAAAACCTCACTTGTATTTTCCTGGATTTAAATTTCGTCTTGGATGATTCTTTAGGAACTCTGGTTTGTGAGGATATATTTCATTTTGGGTTAGAAATAGCTTAGTTGTATATAGCTTAAAACATTTATGGAAATTTAAATGAAATGAAATTTTAAATGGGCTATTAAGATGCCTTTTTCAGACTTCTTCAAGTTAATAGATTTCTCAGTAGAGACATAAGATGTTTTTTTTTTAAAAAGTATGTGTCTGCCCTGGCCAGTTTGGCTCAGCGGTTAGAGCGTCGGCCCGCGGACCAGAGAAACCCGGGTTCGGTTCCGATAAGGGCACGTACCCGGTTGCAGTTTGTCCCTGGCCCCCGTTGGGGTCCTGTGGGTGGCAACCAGTCAGTGTGTCTCTCTCACATCAATGTTTCTCTCTTCTCTCCCCCTCCCTCTCTCCCTGAAGATAAATGCAAAAATATCCTCGGGTGAGGAAAAAAAAAAAATAAAAATAATTTTTTTTAAAAAGTATGTGTCTGTATGTGTACCATTTTTCTAGGCTCAGTGATGTTCTAATGTTCACTAATCAAGTTGAAAGGCTTCATTAAACTATTGGTTAACTCTTCAGATTGATTTTGTTAGATGTGGTTAGCTGATCATTGACAGCTCTGTACTATAATCTGTTTTATTCAATGACTGTGGGAAGAATCACTCTATTTCCTGTTTATATTCTTAAAATAATTCTTGTAAGAATGTAAACAAAGGAAAGTACCAGCTCTCCTCTCTGTTTTGCATGGTCATTTTGGATGTGTGTATTTGAAAAAGATACAGGCTAGTAAAATTTCAAAAATTTGTGTGATTTTAATTTTGGGGCCCTGTTCATATAATAGTCATACTGTAGGTTGAAAGTATTTCTTAAAATCACATAAAAGGAGCCCAGCCGGTGTGGCTCAGCAGTTTAGCGTCGACCCATGCACCAAGAGGTCACCGGTTTGATTCCCCAGTCAGGGCACATGCCCAGGTTGTGGGCCCAATCCCCAGTGGGGGGCATGCAGGAGGTGGCCAATCGATGTTTCTCTCTCTCTCCCTCTCCCTTCCTCTCTCTCAAAACCAATAAAGAAAAAAATTTAAAAAGAAACTTAAAAAAAAATTTTTTTAAATCACATAAAAGGAGATGTAACCTGAATTAGTAAAAATACTAAATTACAGAAAATATACCAAATGTGTGTGTATGGGTAAAAGAACTTAGCTTAAAATTCAATGGAACTTTATTACAAACATTGATACCATGAAATTATCTATATGACAAAAGATCGATGACCAAAAAATTGATGAATTGCTTATTCAGTATAGCAAAAATCTAAAGTCAGAATCTTTTGGACCATCCTTTAGAGCTTGGTATGATGGAATTTGACCAGAGAGGAGTTGAAAATGGATTTCCTTACTTAAAAAGAAAAAAGCCAGTGGTTCCAATATTTGTACAGTGATCCTTATATTATTATAGTTATTTGTTTATAAGGTGTTCTCATCTTCCCTGTGAGGCAGTCAAACTGATTTCAAACAGTCAGTACAAATGCTGGGTTTGGCAGCATTGGATAGTTATATGGTCAGAGTTCAAGTGAATCATTTTTTTTTTTTGTCATGTTATAACTATTTCTCAAGTAACTTATTCTGGGCTTTTCTCTCACCTACCTACAAGTGCAGTCAGAGAGCAGGAGTAGCTTTCCCGTTCAGTGACAGTTGACTCAGATTATCTCCAAAGGAAAGATAGAATTTTGTTACACCCCTATACCCCACAAGAGACCCTCTTTTGTAGATTTACTAGAAGTTACTGGGAAATTCATTCCCGCCCGAATTGTTTATTTTGCCGTTTTGGCCTGCTTTTGTCAAGTGCCTGAAATCATTTGAGTTCTTATTATAAGAGGTATGATGCATACATTTACAAAACAGACCTAGGATTAATTTTCTTGTCCCTTGGTGGGACACATATAGCATCATTTCAGTCTGATTTGGAACTATGCTTACTGGAGGGCTGAGAAAAAAATGTCACAGGCTGATAAGGTCATCTAGATCAGTTCAACGAAATTTATTTTGCGATAACTGTAAATGAACCAAGATGTGTGTGTGTGTGTGTGTGTATATAATTTATAGCTTAGTATGAGACAAATGTACATGTAAATGTGAAATAGAAGACAAAATACTCTTAAACATTACATTTCAGTGGGAAATTTTGGAGGCATAAAGGGTGGGAGGGAAAATAGGGGAATTGATAGTGTGGAGGGAAACATGAAAAAAAATTAGAGACATTTTCTGCACAAAGTAAGATTCCCCCAAACATGGCAGGTCCTCATTTACTTTATTCCCCACACATTAACTGTAAAACTACAGTGCTTTGTTCTAGGCATAGTGCTGTACTCTGTGGGCTGAAAGCTGAAGACTAGGTCCTCCTGCAAAGAATTGTCTAGTTTAGGTTTATAATGAATTGACTACATTGAAGAAACAATACAATAAAAGTGTATTCAAAGTATGGTGAGAACTCAGAAGTTGTTTTTAAATGTTATTTGCAAAATTGGATTTTGAAAGTTTTATATTAAACATGAAGAGATGAAGTTGGGCTTTCATGAAGCAGTTTGAGCTCCTTTTAACTGTTTATTGCTTTGACAGATAGAACCATTGAGTCAGATACTACCAGTTTCTGTTTGGTCTTTGAGAGATGTGCTGCTTTTCCTAATGATTTCATTTCTTTGATTATTTTGTTCTATTTTTAATTAAGGCAAAGTAGCATTTTGTTGAGCCAAGTGACTTTGTTTTTATAATTTCCTTGAATTCATTTTGTTACTATTTTTTATTTGGTCTGATCATGGTGTAATATAGGAACAGGATACATTTTCTATGAGGATTTTCTCACCTGCAAAATAGGGCTTGATATGACGATCAAATGAGAAAACATGAACTCCACCTTTGTATACAAACATATTTGTAAACAGAGAGTTGAACCAGGAATAGGGTAGATTGATGTTTTATTCAGGCTGTATGTTTTAGTTCAGTATTTTAAATGACACTGTAACACTAGGATTGCTGCTCCAATTGGAACCCATAGATTCCATTTTGGATAATTTTGTTGGAGAGTATTGAGCAGTGTTGGCTGTATTAAGATTCCTCCAATGTGCTTCAGAGGAACCCCTCAGGCTTTTCCTTCATGCTAGTCAACCTTTGTGAGCCCAGTTTACTTTCCTTTGCATTTCTTCTGACTGCTATAGATGATTTATTCTTCTGTCAAGAATCATAGTCAAGAAATTCGCAGGAAAGAGATACACCAGGAGTGATAACACTTGGAAGTGTTTCTAAAGCACCCTGTCACTACAAAGAGGACAGGAAGGCAGTACAAACTGGTGATGATGATACCAATAATTCACTGCCTTTCTCAAAAAATATTTCCCATTTTGTCTGTTCCATCATCACTCTCCTGAACTTAAAAAAACTTGGCTCATTTATCAAGCCTATTGTAAAGTCGTGTGTTTTCCTGTGTACAGCGTCTTTGATTCGTTATGCTTTATCCATTTTCACTGTCACCCTTTTATTCTAGTGGACTTTACTTCACATCTAAATCATCTCCTTTATTTAGTTTACCTTTTCCCTCTAATCTATCTGATATAAAGTGACTAGATTAGTTTAACTAAAATATCACGTGTTTTGCTGCTTTCCCTACAAAGATACAGTTCTGCCCCATTGCTGTTAATATCAAATTTAGTTTTTGGCACTGAAGGTGGCCCATTTTACCTATCCTGCTTGATCAGCCACTGCTCATTGAGACCATCTCCTTCATTAAGCAGGGAACTGGTTCTCTGCACATACCACATCTTGTGCTTTTCTCCTTGCTTTTTTGTAAAAGTTGTGGACCATGCTGGCTGGTGGTTTCACTGCCTCTTAGTCTATCTAAATCTCTTTGGATTTCTTCAACAAAATGTCCCTGATTCCCCAAGTCTGTGTTAGCTCCTTGTTTCCTTTTAAAAAAGAAAAAAGGCTTCTTTCTGAATATTTTTCATCTTTCCCCAATTAGATTATAAGTCCTTTTAATATAGGGACTCAACCAAACTATTATACTTTTTTATATTTGTGCTTGGCTATTTTGGGATGAGTATTCAATAAACATTGAAATTAGTGAGATTATTAAATGAGAAACTCAATGGATTGTTAATATAGTGGAAACTTTTGTTTTCAAAGATGGATTTAACTTTTGAGATTTTTTTTCTGTGTGCTTTGCAAGGTTTGATTGAAATCAGTAGTTTAGCAGTTACTTTTATTCTGTAAATTTGGTAAAATTTTAATTAAATACATTTTGATAAATTGATATTCTGTTTAAAAAATTGTTGCTTCCTAGAACTTTAGAAGTTTCTCAAATGTTTACAAAAGTTATTAATTTGAATGTGATTCCAAGAAACTAGTCAAAATGTGAACATCATGGTCAGTAATTTTCCTGAAAACAACAAACTAATGATTCTTGCATCCATGCTTGCCAGATGAAAGTCTATGATGACTTCAAATACTTTTTTTTTAAGATACTGGAAGAGTGGTCTCTTGAGAATTTGAATCAAGATGAGAAAAGATCCAGTAGTGTGACTATAACTAAAACACTTAACTATTTAAGAATTACTTAATAGCCCTGGCTGGTGTGGCTAAGTGGTTATAGCACCGGCCCACGTACCAAAGGGTCAAGGGTTTGATTCCCAGTCAAGGGCACGAACCTGGGTTGCAAATTCAATCAATCCCCAGTCCTGGTTGAGGGCGCATGCGGGAGTCAGCCAGTCAATGCGTCTCTCTAACCTCAATGTTTTTTTCTCTCTCCCCCCTCCTTCTCTCCCTTCCACTCTCTGTAAAAATTAATGGAAAAAATATCCTTGGGTGAGGATTAACCAAAAAAAAAAAAAAAGTATTACTTAATAGATCTGCAGAGGTTTATTAGAGGACAATTAAAAGGCTACTCTGTGAGATAAAGCAAAAAGATTTCATTTCAATTTGGAGAAGATAGGCATAAATAACCTGTATTAAGAAGGATCCCTACTTAACTTGAGGGGGGTGGGCGGGGGTGAGGGTGATAAAAACAAAAGGAAGTCTGAAGTGGTGCCAAAATCAAGGTGATACTAAAAAAATGCTTTTGTATATTTTCATTTTCTATTTTGAATTTGAACTCATAGAAAATAACTGTACTTGCCTTCTGTTCCATGTCATTGTGCCACTGTCAGAAGCAGAGTCCTAGGCTGGAAAGACCCAAAAAGCAAATGAATATAATGAATATAGAAGTTTCATATGTTTTAATCAGAGACACTACCTTGATGGAGAGTTAGCTGCAAATGTTTGTATGTGTGCTTTTTAAAAGAAAATGATGAAGACTTGGTCTAGAATACCAACAATAAAGATGATGATGTTTTCAGATGTCTTTGGAGAAATAAGACCCTCAGATACTCATGAGTATATTGTGATTAGAGAAAAGCAGCAACTTCATATTTACTTTCAAACATGTTATAAACCTTCATCAAGTCAAGATGTTCCTTTGCTTCATAAGCACTTTTTGTTTTGTTTTCCATCATTTCTTACATGTTTATATCAACTTCTGCTTGGTTTTTCTCCTATTTCTCTGCATAAGAATACTTTGGATTTTTATACTCCTACATCTTTTATTAAAAACAGTATCTTTATAAAAGACTGCCCTACCTAGTTTGTAAAAGAGCAACCTGTTAACATTTTGAGCATATAAGTCAGGTAAGAAATCCGTATTTCTATTTAAAGTACTATTGACAGGAAAAGAAAAATCAGTCAAGAGCTACCTGTAGGTTAAAATAAGCTAATTAGCAGACTGCATGGCAAATACAGTATTTGAAAAAAACCGCGATAGAGTGAAGCCGCCAGAGTCTAAGTGCAAAGTGGCGAGGGACGACTGTAGTGGGAAAAGGAGGAACACAATAGAAGGAAGGATAAAATAATTCAGACTTAATGGCTGGCTTGAAAGAGGTTTTTGTTTTCATTTATTTATTAATTTTTTTAGACATGGTTAGATGTCTTCATGACATTGCTGTTATTCTTTGCCAAGCTAGGAAATATAATTTGAGAGAAAGGGACTGTATTATTCCTAATGCCTAAATGTTATTCTTGGAAACCATATGTATTATTCTGAATCCCTCTCTCCCCTTTTTATTTTTTGTTAATCCTCACCTGAGGATATTTTTCCATTGAATTTTAGAGAGAATGGAAGAGAGAGAGGGGGAGAGAGAGAGAAAAAACATCGATGTAAGAGAGAAACATCGATTGGTTGCCTCCCACACTACCCCGACCGGGGCCAGGGATCGAACCTGCAACTCAAGTATGCGTCCTTGACCAGAATCAAACCCGCGACCCTTTCATCTACTGAGCCAAAATGGCCAGGGCCTCTCTTCCCTTTTTAAAGTGCAGTTCAGTCTTCTGATCTAGCCTGGTTCTATGTGGAACTAAACAAAATAACGACAATACTTTTTTTAACTTTGAAAGATTTTTTTATGAACAAATCCAGAAGTTACTAAGAATCAACATTTTTTATTTAAACTTTAGAAGTTAAATTTTAAATGTAGGGCCTGCATTTTCAAGATATGTTTGCAGATTGGATTATATAATTGGAGCCATCTCTTCTTAATTATATGCCCTTTTCCAAAGGCTTTTAAACAACAAGTGACATGCCTTGTGCCTTGTCGGAGAACCATAACCTTCTAGAACCTAAAGGGCCCTTTAGATGGAGCATAGTGAGATAATTTTAGAATGAGATTCTATTCTACCTTCAAAGCAGAGCACATACCTTCTGGTAATACATTCTGATATTGTAAAAAATCATTTCTATCTAAACACCTTCATATACTTAAAGATGAAGGTGTCATTTTAAGGTTCACAGACCTGTAAGCATTCTTACAGTAAGGGTGCTATGTTAATTTCACTTTGCTACTCCTTTTAACTCAAATGGTAGAATAATTCATCTGCTTTCTAGTTGAAATTCTTTTAAAATAAACTGTTTAAATGAAACTTGTCCATTTTTTGGAATATTGGGTAGTCTTTTCATATCTTCCAAAGATCACAGTGTATTTTTCTGTAGTGTACCAGGTGGCTAGGAGTTTAATAGGATAATAGCATCTGTCTTGGTGATAGATTCTGGAAGATGATCTATTCTGACTTTCTCATATTGAACTTTCAAGCTGTGATTACTGCTCTTGAAGTTATTTCTACACATTAATCAATGAGGAAATTTTTTTAGCAGACTTATTGTACTTGGCATATGACAGCAGGCCATCTTATGGTGTGTTTTAAAGTTTTACTGAGGAAGAAGAACTGGCATATTCTGGTCTAGTTTAGTATGTATAGTAAAACTTTTTTGGAATTGGATTATTTTGTTACATACCCTGTTTTGAAGTCAAGGGGAGAATTTTTCATTAAAAATTTAAGTCTTTTACCAATCTGATATACTTTCTAGATAGAAGAGTGAAGATAAAGAGCTATTGAGTGGATGCTGAATTGCTGCAACTTCAGATCCTAGAGCCCATGTCACACCCATTCTCAGTCTAGCAACAAGAAGTAAAAGACATTGGGATTCCCCTCTCCGCCCCCAATCCAACCTTGACTAATAAATAAGACTGTCAGCAAGGATTTAGCGATTAGAAATATTATGTACTTTGTTTTGCTACCTTTCAACAAGAATCAGTGTGTAAAGTTGAAATTTCCTGACCAGAATTTTGAAGACTATGATGTGATTCCCTGGGCCTTGATTCCAAAGAAGCTCTCTGAATATGGGTTTACTAGTTGGTGGTGAATTTGACAGTCGCCAACTATTAGGCCTTTATGTCCAGATTTTATCTCAATTTATGGAGTAAGGTCCCTGAGTTCTCCTCTTTCCTTCCACAGGGCAAGCAGGAGGACTTCAAGACGACAGTTCTGGAGGGTATGGAGACGGCCAAGCATCAGGTGAGGGTGGCATTAGATGCTTGCCACTTAGTAGCAAGAGCCGCCAAGTCAGGGATTGATGCTTGCAAGTGTTTTTGGCTGTGGTATCCACATTTTAGCCAGAAGCCCAGGGGAAATTTAACCCACAGGACAGAGTAGTATTAGGAGAAGAGTGTAGCCAGAACAAAAGCAAGCAAAACCTTTTGAAGTCCTCAGGCCGATCTCAGCCCTCCGCTCTTTGTGGTTTTAAGGAGATGGCGGATACTTTTCTCCCCAACAGCTTTTACAGTAACTGTAAACATGATATAAAACATAGACTTAGGAATCATGGGACCTTTAAAAGGAAATAGAACTGTATACACAGAGGAGAATCCATAGGCTAGAAGTCTTCCAAAAAAAAAAGACAAAGGCATTCTAGGACTAGTCAGGAATTATGTAGGCAAGTGACTCTTTTTAGAAATGGTTGTTACATAGTGTTGGGTCAGGTTTTTCCGATTAACATTACATAGTTAATTATTTTGCAATTTAAACATTTCATTTCTCACATGAAAGTTATTTTTTTTTTAAAGTCTGTTCGAAATATTCTTTGTTTTCAGACCAAACTATGAGGTTTTTACTTCTAGGAAAAAATAAAGAAAGGGTTAAAGGATTTTTAGGGCCCATTTGGAACAGGTAAAGTTTGGTCCAGGAATCCAAAGTGTAGTACGTCTGGATTTCATCCTTTGCCTCTTAAAGAATGTTTTTGTGTTCCATTGTCAAGGCTGCTTTTACGTTTGGATAGAATTGGAGTAGCTATTTATTTTTGTAGTTGGTCACTTTTCAACTGTTATGTCTATTTTTAAATTATTTGTCTATTGTAGTTTGTGTACAGCAGGTCCAGGGAGTATTTGTATTTCACTCTCTTGGAGCAAAGATACTTCAGCGTTAATATAGAAGTTAGTATTTAGGGGATCCAGAATGTTAGAAACAGGTTTCTTTAAATGCTAGCCCAGTGATTGGCAGTTAATAACCAGTACATGGTTATCTTAGACGAGTTAGAATCCTCATTCAGAGTCAAACCTTCAAGAATGTTTTTCATCAAAGGATGCACAATTGGATCTTCCGTGGAATTGTGAGGGTCAGGGATAGCTTTTAGAGCTTTAATATTGAAGAAATATAATGAGTTTTCTTGTTGCTTTTTGTTTTGTTTTTATGTGAATAAATTTACTCTTTTGCTGAAGTAAACAATACATTGTATTGCTGAAAGTAAAAGCAAAATGTCACATAAAACTGGTGCTCCAGACATAATATTAGTAGAACATGAGTTTTAAGTGTTTCCAGAAATGGTGGCAACTATTCTGAACCCTTCAGTATCGTCCTCCCTTCAGCTCTTTGTCATGTTCAGAAGCACACATTTCTGCAATGATCAGTCAGCATTAGAAACGTGCTTATAAGTGGTCAACACTCTTCTCTTGAATAAAGCCAGTGACCCTCATGAGTGTCTTGGGATCAGGATCATATCTTGACTTTTTACAATCCAAATCAAGTTGGTACATACATCTTAAATCTTAAAAGTTAGAAGGGAACTTGAGGTCATCTTGTCTAGCTTCCTAGACAAATAGATAGTATTGTATCACCCCTGTTTTATGGATTAAGACCTGAAACAAAGTTAAATGACCTGACCAGGGATACACCAGCAGTTGGGGGGAGTGAGAACCCAGAAGTCTTGTTTCTAAGCATAGACTGTTCATTACACACTCCTTCATAGAATCATTTAAAGTGTACATTTACCCTAAAAATAAAACATCTAAAGTATGATTCTCCTCTTTTTCTTTTCTCTCCTTTCCCTCATTCTTTAGTCTTTTTATTTTTAAACTATTATAGGACTGGATATGGTGCATCTGTATAGTTTACTGATTTTAAGTAGACTTTTATATGTAGATTCTATCAGGCTTTTGTTTTCACTTTTCAGTTAGAACCTAGTTATAGTTAATCTACTTTATGGGGGGAAAAGGGGGGCAAGTAACTCATGGAGAGGCCTTTTTTTCTTCTCTTTTAACTTTTCATATTTCTGTTTTTTTACTCTTCTCAAGATGCTGCCTTTATCATATCAGAATCGGGGAGGTAGGGAATAAGTTTATGGAATAGGAGGCCTATATCTTTACCTCTCCCCCTCCCCGTTTCTGCCTCTCTAATTGATCTATCCAGAAAGATCTAAATTACTCCCTTAAATAATTTAACTACTTTTACTTTGTTTTCAGAGAAAGCGTGAGCCAGTCAGACCATTTGAAAGAGTAGTTATGCTTTTGGCATGACTGCATTTTGAAAGGTGATGCTAGAATTTCCTGTATGAAGTGGTGAGAAAGAGTAACTGAACAAAGGGCAAGATTGGTATGTAGGCAACCTTGGGGCTTTTTAAAAATTTAGATAGCATCTTTGAAACAGTCTCAATTTCTAGAATAACACAAATACCAAAGTATAAAACTGTATTCCAGAGCCAAGTGTAATTATCTGAATTATCTGTTCTACTGATAACTCCCTTTTAATAAGGATATTATTAAGGTACCTATGAGTTAGATTATCCAGAGTGGTCTGTTAGTTCATTTTGGAAATATCCTATAAAAAGGATGTTTTCATTTAGCTTCTGAACAGTTTAGGTTCCAAATAATTTTTGTTTCTTTGACAAAAGGTTACATTTTTATCTTGTAGGCTATTTACCTTGATTTTAATTCCTTCCTTGAAATAGTAGACTTTATCCCTTAAAAACAAAAGGAAGGAAATAATTATTGAAATTTTTTTTTTTTAGAGACCATTTTTCATTTTTAGAAACTGATAAAGTATTTAAGAATAACTAGATTTTTTTAGATGTTATATAGAAGATCAAGATGGAGAAGACTATTATTCCATGGATACACTGATGTCACAACTTTTGACTTCTTTAAATTCCTTTTGTTAAACTTTTTTTTTTAATCCTCACCTGAGGATATTTTTTCCCTTTATCTTCAGATAGAGTGGGAGGGGGAGAGAGAGAGAAACATCGATGTGAGAGAGGTACATCAACTGGCTGCCTTCTGCACAACCCCTACCAGGGCCGGGGACCGGACCACAACTGAGGTACATGCCCTTGACCGGAATCGAACCGGCGACTCTTCGGTCCACGGGCCGATGCTCTAACCACTGAGCCAAACTGGCCAGGGCCCTTTTGTTAAACTTTTGATGTTTGATTTAAAGACAATTTAAAACTGGCACATGAAATAAAATTTCTTAATTTTTACATATTTTCAAGATTATCAAAGTTAGCCAGCTATATTAGAGTGATTTTTGATAATAACACTTGGAATGAGAAGCCAAATGTAATATAAAATTTAGTGTTTTTTCCTACATAGTTTTACTGTCAATGATGATAGTATTTTGTAGTACAATTGATATTCAGTGACCATGAATTAAACAAATGAAAACTACCCCTATTTTTGGGAGGGAGAAAAGTAGAGTTTATTGATTTTGTTTTTTCATGTTAATAGTATGCACTCAAGAAATAAACCAAGAAGTACCTATTAAGAGGTATTTGGTCCAGATACTCAGGATTGTCATTATTGTTATGTAGGTAATGCTCCTTATAATATGACATGTTTTTGGTTTTGTTTTTTTTGTTGTTGTTTAGTTAGTTATTTAGTTTATGTATGTATGTATTTATTAATCCTCACTTGAGGATATTTTTTCCATTAATTTTTAGAGAGAGTGGAAGGGAAGGAGAGAGGGTGAGAGAGACTGAGAGAAACATTGATGTAAGAGAGACACATCAATTGGTTGCTGCCCGCATGCGCCCCAGCCAGGGCCCAGGATTGAACCTGCAACCCAGGTATGTGCCCTTGCCCCCCGGGAATTGAACCTGCAACCCTTTGGTGCGTGGGGTGACCTCTAACCACTTAGCCACATGGGCCAGGGCTTGTTCATTTATTTTGATTTGGTGGTAGGGGGCTGGGAACATTAAAGCTGTAGTTTTAGAAAATTTCACGTTACTGAAATAACCTATATCCCCTGTAGTCAGCATTTCTTCTTTTCTTGCCTTAATTTCATGCTCCACCCTCAGCAATATGGCTCTCACTGATTTTTTTAAATAAATAATTAATTACCCTGACAATCTTTAATTATAGGTTGGGATTTATTAAATGTGAGGATTGTTGATTTGATTTAGTAACTTGGAATACAGTATTTTCCCCTCATTAGCTGCCATGGATAGATAGGTTTTTCTCCTTGTCTCCAAGAACAGTGTTTCTTAATGTGCCGCCCATATTAGCATTGGGCATTTTTGCTTGACCTCTTGTTAACAATTATTTTTTTCTAGGTAGTATAGTATTTGAATGTCTTTGTGGAAACACCTAAATAGCTTAGCTGTAATTTTCTAAGTTACTGCTTTCCCTGCCTTGTTCTTTTTATTCTAATCTTACTAATATCTTTTCCTTTAATTTTGCTTTCAACTTCTTGTCTTAAGTGCTTTAAAATAATTAAATATGGATATCTGGTGCCTATTTCATTACTTATATATAATTACTTCAGTGGTATTGAATTTTGACACTCTTTAAATTGTGTCTTGATATTTTATAAGCTAATGGTTAAGTACATTTTTATAAAGTGATCTTAGAAATGCAAGTAAAGCACTGGCTGGATTGGCTCAGCAGTTAGAGCATCAGCCCGCGGACCAAAGGGTCTCATGTTGGATTTCCGGCCAAGAGCACATACCTGAGTTGCTAGTTCGATCCCTGGCCCTAGTCGGGGTCGTACAGGAGGTTACCAATCAATGTTTCTCTCTCCCATCAATATTTCTCTCTCTATCTATCTCTCTTTTCCACTCTCTCTAAAAATCAATGGAGAAAAAAATATCCTCGGTGAGGATTAACCAAAAAAAAGAAAAAGAAATAAAGTAAAATATAACCTAATTATTTCTAAGGACATCTTATAAAGATGTACTTAACCACCAGTGTATAAAAACATCAATTTAATACCCAATTTAAAGAGTTTCAAAATAAAATATATTTCACTTGTATATGAGATGTACTACATGTATATGTATTATATATACTACATGTATATATACTACCTGTATATGTATTATATAGTATATGTAACATATTTTACTTGCAATATGTAGTAAATCATTTCTAATTTTTCTGCCCAAAAGGTAAATTCCTTGCTTGCTTTCTTCTCATCATTGTAGTCTGCTTAACTTCTTTCACTGCTTGCCAGCATTGAACTGTGGGAACTAATGGATGGTGCCATTGATGAGATCGAGTATTTCCTACTGTTCGTTATTAAACCTTAGAGTCCTCTTCCTGTTACCTTTGTATGATCCTCAAAGAGGGCAGGTGATTGTGTTTTTTACTCCATAGCCTCTTTTGCTTTCTGTTAGTGTAGTTTCCTTTATTCTGGTTCTTTAGTTTTAAATTTTATTGTATACTATCATTGATGCTAATTTTAATTAGTGTATTCTCCAATATTATAAAGTTAATTTGTCAACGAAAAAATATGCCAATATTTTATGTTTTATAAGGTGTATTGTTTCACTCAGTAAACTGTTATTTTGGCATGTTAAGCTCAAAAGAGTGACTAAATTCTAAGAATGTTTCAGCTTTTGAGCAAATTAATTTTTTTTAAAAGGAGGTGAGATCAGGCTGTGAATGAGGCAGTTTTACAGAGGTTCTTTAAGCCAAAAAGGAGTTTGAGGCATGCATAATCATTATCCCTAATTTTGAATTCACTTGCACTTTTCCCAGAAGTCCTTTGCTTTCTTTACTAGGTGTAGAGGGTGCAGCATTCCAGAGTAGACTTCCTCATGACCGGATGACTTCTCAAGAAGCAGCTTGTTTTCCAGATATCATCAGTGGACCACAGCAGACCCAGAAGGTCTTTCTATTTATTAGAAACCGCACAGTAAGTTCTTTTTTCCATCTCATTATAAAAAATGCATATTTTATAGAGAATATGGGAAAAAGAGAGTATCATTGTTAAAAATTTGTTGTTTTTCTCCCCTTCAGGTAGTTTTAAAAATGTATATGTAATTCTTGTTTTTACAAAATTAAGATCTGCTTGCTCTCATTCTTTGGATCCTTTTCATTCCTCATAACCTCATACACACAATAAGAATCTTTACACATCTTGCCCTGGCTGGTTTGGCTCAGCAGTTAGAGCGTCAGCCCTCAGACCAGAGAAGCCCGGATTCAGTTCCCGCTAAGGGCACGTTCCTTGGTTGCAGTTTGTCCCCAGCCCCAGTTGGGGTCGTGTGGGTGGCAACCAGTCGATGTGTCTCTCTCATGTCGATGTTTCTCTCTCTCTCTCTCTCCCCCCCTCTCTCCCTCCCGCTCTATCTGAAGATAAATGCAAAAAATGTCCTCAGGTGAGGATTAAAAAAAAAAGAAGAAGAAGAATCTTTACACATTTTTAAAAAATATACTTTTAAAATAATCACTTTGGCCTGGCCGGTGTGGCTCGGTGGATTGAGCATCGCCCCATGGCCTGAGAGGTCCTGGTGCAATTCCCGGTCAGGGCACATGCCCAGGTTACGGGCTCGATCCCCAGTAAGAGGCGTACAGGAGGCAGATGATCAACGTTTCTGTCTCTCCCTTCCTCTAAAACATAGATTTTTATGTTTATAATCACTTTTTCTTTCTCAAAATAAGAGAAATCATTATTCTATTCTACTCATCCGGTTCAGCCTCCTCCTCTGGCTACATATAATTGATTTTTAATGTTTGCATAATATTTTGTCTGACAGTTGAGTCATAATTTAACTGTTGGACATTTCAATGTCCATTTTTGTCATGTTATAATTGAGCTCTGGGCAACTTTTATGCATTCTTGACTCTATCTGTTTATTATCTCCTTATGATACAGTTCTAGAAGGAAAACTACCTTGTTAAAAAGTATGAACACTTAAGTTTTGATACACATTGCCAGATTGCTTCCCAAAAAGGCTGAACCAGGTGACACCCCCATTGCCCTGTCCTTGTTTTTGTTATTAAAATGATGATAACATCTGCTACTGTGATAGACCAAAACTATTTCATTTATTTTCCATTTCTTGGATTATTTAAATAAACACTGCTTTTCACATTTATTAGTTATTCATATTTGTTCTATGAATTTTTCTCCCATGTCTTTTATTCATCAGGAATTCTTTAACCATAGAGTAGAGGAGGGCAAGGTACTATTCAGAACATATTCATTGTACTCTAGGATGATAAAAAGCAAATTTACATTGTCATTTTAACTATTTTGACTTTAGTTCAGAGGTGTCATTTTAGCATGTCTGCTTTTTAGCCACCACTAACTTCTTTTTTTGTTTTTAAATCCTCACCCAAGGATATTCCTCCATTTATCTTCAGGCAGAGTGGGAGGGAGAGAGAGAAACATCAATGCGAGAGAGACAACACATCAATTGGTTGCCTCCTGCACGACCCCGAGGGCTGGGGACTGAACCGTAACCGAGGTATGCACCCTTGACCGGAATCAAACCTGCAACTCTTTGGTCCACAGGCCAGCGCTCTAAGTGCTGAGCCAAACCGGCCAGTGCACCACCACTAACTTCTTTATTGTGGCTGTTAGGTTGCAAAATTACTGCTATATTTGGATTGTTTAGCTAGAGTGATTGGTAGGTTATACTGGACTTTTGTGTACAGATTAAAGGTTCTCTTTTGTGAAGAAAAAACAGGTTGATTTTTAACACGTGAATGGAAAATTCTTAAATGTGTATTTCTGAGGTTGATTCGTCTTGTAATTGAGTCCACGTCTGTGTGTTGCATATCAACATTTGATCTAAGTAGATCTTTTTAGACAAAATTATCGTTTTTTGTTTTATTTATTCTGAAGGGAGTGTTCACTTATGACCTGAGGCTTACTTTATAGGATAGAAGGAAGAAGAGGCTTATGTTGGGGGGTGAGTGGCTTGGTCCCTGAGTATACATGATGAATTACATTTTCCCTTGGCACTGGCTACAGAGAAAAGTAGAGACGCTGTGAATTTGGTTATATTTCTTAATTAGATTTATTTACACCTGACCAAATTTCTCCTTCATTGAAACTTGTCTATAAGCTGTCTTTATTGTTTTAGCTAAGACTTAAATATGGTGGTATGCAATTGGTCTTACATTTTGAAGATGTATATTCAGTTGGAAGAGAATTCATGTTAGAGCCTATTGATTGTACCACAATATTTTTCATTTCTCATCTTACTGCTTTTCAGCAGTATTTGAAAATATTGACCACTCCTTTTTTTTTTTTTTTTTTTATCCTCACCCGAGGACATTTTTCCATTTTTTGTTCACATAGAGTGGGAGGGAGGGAGAAGAAGAGAGAGAGAGAGAAACATTGACGTGAAAGGGACACATCGAGTGGCTGCCACCCGCACGACCCAACCAGGGGCCAGGGACAAACTGCAACCGAAGTACGTGCCCTTAGTGGGAACCGAACCGGCCAGGGCTTGACCACTCCTTTTTTCTTAAACACACTAGTCCCTTAGCTTAACATAGCCGTTATGGTTTTTCTACTGCTTCCCTGACTGTTGTCTTCACTGACTGCTTTGTAGGCTTAATCATTGGAACAATAGGCCATTATGTGAACTGGTTGGAATTCCTTCAGTCCTCTCCTGTCTCCCATAAGGCCCTCTCTTCTACACTTTTGGCTTCAGTTACCACCCATAAACAAATTACTCTAGACCTTAACTTTTCCATGAGTTCCAGCTGTTTATCTAGATGTCAGTCTTATATCTCCTCCTGATTGTCTGGAAACTAAACTCATTATTTTATCTTTTAGTGATCCTGATTCAGTGAATGGCATACTGATTCATTTAGTTGTACAAGCCACAAACTGAGGAGTTTTCCTTGGCATCTCTTTTTCCCCCACCTCTGCATATCTAATTTTATCTACTTAGTATCTCTGGAGTCATGCATTCCAGGTTTAAATCCTAGTTGTTCCCTATCAGCTGTATGATCTTGGCAAGTTACTAGGTATTTTTTTTCTTCTTTAGGTTAAACATCTCCCAGCTTCTTCAATAATTCGCTCATTTGACATGGTTTTGTGTTTCACTAGTTTCTTTGTAAGGAATATAATCCTAATTGTTTCAGTGAAAGGAAAGCCCATAATTGGGGCCTTAAAGTTAAAAGGCTATTTTAAAGTGGTCAACTGGTATATGTGTAATTGTGTGTAATCCAGTTTCTATCATTTAAATACAGTTGCAGTTGTGGTTGGATAATCCAAAGATTCAGCTGACTTTTGAGGCTACTCTCCAGCAATTAGAAGCACCTTACAACAGTAAGTAATGTGTTCAGTAGGACTGGTTTGGGAATGGATTATGAAAATTGATATTTCCTTCCAGGAGTCTCATGGTTCCTTGATAATGAATTTTTTTTATTCATGTTTCATCTTATTTCACCTTGTGAAAAAATGAGCCTTGTAGAAAAGCTATAACGGATTGTCATTCTTAAAAATTCCTAATTATGTGATATGTATTTTATACTACCTCACAGACTAAGAGTTCTAAGAATCACTTTTCCAAAGGAGTCACATGACCTGAAGGTTATGGAAAAGATGTGTAGAATGACTTCATGATGGAGAAATAGAAGAATTAAAAAGTTTTTTGTTTAAATTGCTAAAAATATAAACATGTTTTTAAATTCATTTATCCTGTAGGTGATACTGTGCTTGTCCACCGAGTTCACAGTTATTTAGAGCGACATGGTCTTATCAACTTCGGCATCTATAAGAGGATAAAACCCCTCCCAAGTAAGGACCTGCCAATGCATTCATGATTTTGTTATAATTCTCGGACTCATATTTTATTTCCAGTAGGATTTTAGCATTTTATTTTTATTTCTAAGTATATATTTGGAGTCAAACTTAAAATCTCTTTGTAAATGCATTTTCTATAATTTCTGGTTTGATGGGTACTTGGTAAAGGTACTGTACTTCCCATTTAAGAAGAATCAATTAAAATATAAAATTTGTTAAAAATGACAGAAGTGAATTATGGAAACAGGAGGTTTGCGGTTTTCTTTCATTGACCAGTTTTTAATACTGCTAAAGGTTGCATTTTTATTTTTTACTTACTATTTACCCTTTCATGGTCTCTGGATAATGTCTGCCAGGAGTCCAGGAGATAGGGATATTTTGAGAATTAATACATTTATTTATAATTATTTATTATTTTTAAAATACATTTATATTTAATGCTTTAATAATTCTTCCAGAAGGGATACTGAAGACCGTAGAAGTAGAGCTTAAAGAGAAGGGCTTTAGTTGGCCTGCGGACCAGAGAGGCTCGGGTTCAGTTCCTGCTAAGGGCACGTACCTCGGTTGCGGTTTGTCCCCGGCCCCAGTTGGGGGTCATGTGGGTGGCAACCACTCGATGTGTCTCTCTCACATAGGTGTTTCTCTCTCTCTCTTCCCCTCTCTCTCCCTCCCGCTCTATCTGAAGATAAATGCAAAAATGTCCTCAGGTGAGGATTAAAAAAAAAGAAAAGGGCTTTAAAGATAGAGTTTCTGGTCAAATTGTCCTAGTATAATTATGAAGTAATGAATGAAGCAGGTTATTTAAGTAAGTTAACCAAGGATCACAGATACTGAAACACATGACTGAAAAAATGAGAATGTAAATTCCAACATAAAGGATTTCACTTATACATTTTTTACATTGAATTACAGTTTATAGGTTTTATGTATTTGTTAATTTGTATTCAGATGGTGTCCATATTTTGAAAATAACTGAATTGTTTACTTTGTAAAACATGATATGTTAAGAGGTTTTCGTGATAAAATACCATAAGTAGCCCTGGCCGGTTTGGCTCAGCAGTTAGAGCATCGGCCTGCGGTCCAGAGAGACCTGGGTTTGGTTCCTGCTAGGGGCACGTACCTCAGTTGCAATTTGTCCCCGGCCCTGGTTGGTCGTGCGGGAGGCAGCCACTCGATGTGTCCCTTTCACGTTGATGTTTCTCTCTCTCTCTCTCTCTCTCTCTTCCTCTCTCTCCCTCCCACTCTATCTGAACAAAAAATGGAAAAATGTCCTCGGGTGAGGATAAAAAAAAAGTAATAATAAAAAAATAAAATAAAATACCATAAGTAGCCCAGCCAGCGGTTGAGCTTCAACCCATGGACCAATAGGTTGCCGATTCGATTCCTGGTCAGGGCACATGCCCAGGTCTTGGGCTCGATCCCCTCACGGGGCATGCAGGAGGCAGCCAATCGATATTGATGTTTCTCTCTCATTGATTTCTTCTCTCTCTCCCTCTCCTTTCCTTTCTTTCTAAAATCAATAAAAACATATTTTTAAAAAAGCCCTGGCTGATTTGGCTCAACAGTTAAAGCATCAGCTCAGGGACCAATGAGTCATGGATACAATTCCGGTCAAGGGCACGTACCTTGGTTGCGGTTCATCCCGGCTCTGGTTGGGTCGTGTGGGAGACAACCAGTTGATGTGTCTCTCTCACATCGATGTTTCTCTCTCTCCCTTCCTCCCTCCATCCCTCCCACTCTATCTGATGATAAATGGAAAAATGTCCTCGGATGAGGATTTTTTTTAAAAGCCCAGCCAGTGTGGCTCAGTGGATTGAGCAATTGTCCCATGGACTGAGAGGTCCTGGTTCAATTCCCAGTCAAGGTACATGCCCGGGTTGTGGGCCCGATCCCCAGCAGGGGGTCGTGTAGGAGGCAGCCAATCTATGTTTCTCTCTCACATTGATCTATCTCCTTCTTTCTCTAAAAAATCAATAAAAACATTAAAAAAACAACAACCCACCATAAGTACAAACTCAAACCTACAACAAAATATTCTAATTTTTGTTTGTTTCTGCTTTTAGCTAAAAAGACAGGAAAGGTAATTATTATAGGCTCTGGAGTCTCAGGCTTGGCAGCAGCTCGTCAGTTACAAAGTTTCGGAATGGATGTCACACTTCTGGAAGCTAGGGTAAGAATTTTATTACGAGTTTAGAAGTCTGACCCAAAGGAAGCTAAGGAAGTTATCTGTTGCAAATTAAGAGATCATAACTTGAACTAATTTGTATTAATACTCAAAGTATTTTGGATAGTGTTATTTATATTGAAGCATTTTTTTTACAGTAAAGCTTTGAAAAGTGCTCAGTGAGGATTTAGAGGTTGTAAATGATATATCCTTTTGATGGGTATTTGCAGGTCATGGGGCCTTTATGGACGTATCCTTAGCAGAAGACAGTATTTTCAGAAGTGTAACAGAGTGAACTGTATTCCTGGTTTGATAGTCAAGGTAAAGGAGTTGCTTCTCAGGCAGCAGCCATGCCATCTTTTAGGGCCTGATGAAGCCAAGATATTGGTTCCCTTCTCATTAGTCCTAGACAGGGAAATGGAAACTAAAGGAGGAAAGAGATGGTGGCACAGAGTGGAAAAAAGAACATCCTATCAGGATACTACTATTCAAATTATTTTTATTAGTAAATTTTGAGATTTAATTATCTTCCAGTGACTTAAGGACTCCGTGGACTCCCACTATTTATTTATTTATTTATTTATTTATTTATTTATTTATTTATTTATGACTCCCACTATTTAAAAAAAGCACTACTTGCCCTGGCCCGGTGGCTCTTGGTTGAACCATTGTCCCATATACCAAAAGGTTGTGGGTTCAATTCCTGGTCAGGGCATGTACCCGTGTTTGATCCCTGGTTGAGGTGTGTATGGGAGGCAACAGGTTGATGTTTCTCTCTCTCTCTCTCTCTCTCTCTCTCTCTCTCTCTCTCTCTCTTTTTTTCCCCCCTCCCTCCAAAAAAAATAAATGAAAACATATCCTCAGTGAGGATTAAAAAAATTAATCAAAAAAAAACTTCTGGCCCTGGCCAATTGGCTCAGTGGTTAGAGTGGCCCGTGGACCAATGAGTCACGAGTTCGATTTCGGTTAAGGGTACTATGACCTTGGTTGTGGTTCATCCCCTACCCTGATTGGGGTCATGTGGGAGGCAACCAGTCGATGTGTCCCTCTCATGTCGATGTTTCTCTCTCTCTCTCCCCCCCCCCCCCCTTCCTACTCTATCTGAAGATAAATTGGAAAAATATCCTTGGGTGAGGATTAAAAAAAAACAAAACCTGGCTGATGTGGCTCAGTTGGTTGGAGCATTGTTCTGTACACTAAAAGGTTGCAGGTTCAATTCCTAGTCAGAGTACATACCCAGGTTGCTGGTTCAGTCCCTGGTCCAGGTTTGTTTGGGAGGCAACTGATCAATGTTTCTCTCTCACATCAATGTTTCTCTTTCTCTCTCCCTCTCTTTTCCTCTCTCTAAAATCAATTTTAAAAAATAAATTAATAAACGCTTCTCAAAGTAACCTAAACAACCTAAAATTTTATAAAAGATTTAGAAATGTTTTATGTAGTACAATCCAAATCGCTTTTTATAATTGCTAATTTTTTAAAATAGTCTTTTCAAATATGGGGAAATCAAAAGTAAACAATTTCTGATACAGTTTTACTAAGAATAGTATATTATTCATTAATTCAGATAACAGTTGTGTGTCTTCTGTGTTTGTTTGCTTGCTTGCTTGCTTGCTTGCTTAAAGTTTCTATGCCCGTATTATTTATCCATGACTGAAATATTCCTACAGCTCGGTAAGGTTGCCCCATATTTGAAAATCCCTAGTCAGCAGAGATAAACTTGGGCCTGTTTAGAAATGAGAGGTATTGTTAACAGTTCTTGCTCATTAGACACTCGGCCCCTGGACATGGGCCTGCTCTGGAGAACCATTTGTCAAAGAAATCTGTCAAATCATTCACAGTTGACTTTGGGTTCTCCAGGACAAGAGTTGAAACTCAGTGGTAGAAAGATGGCATTTAGTGTTGGAAATTTTAAATCCATATTTTCTATGTGTGTGGCCCTTGCTTAGCCTGTCCATTAGTGATATTAGAGACAGCTGATAGAGAGCAGTACCTATGACTAAATATCTCTTCTACTATCAAATTGTTTTTCCTGCTTCACATCATAATGCTATATACCTTTGTATATGTCATTCATTACCTACCCTCCCTCAAATAGTCTTCCACTGTAACTCCATTTGCTCTTTGTGCCCACTGTACTGTTTATTGCACACTCTGTGTAAACTCTAAGCTACACCTTTCTTTTTAAATCATAGAAGACAGAGGCCTGGAAGGGTACCATGCCAGGTTCTTATGGTTAAAATAGAATTGATGATTTTAGCCATTTAATTTCTGAAAAACAGGATCGTGTAGGTGGACGAGTTGCCACATTTCGAAAAGGAAACTATGTAGCTGATCTTGGAGCCATGGTAGTAACAGGTCTTGGTAAGTAGTTTTGTGCTGTAATACACATCTGAGATTCAGAGATTGTTTAAGGTTATATTTTAAAGCCATAGATACAATTTTAAAATATATTGGCTTAGATACTACCGTTAGTGTTAGTGAGAGGTAAATTGACAAATTGTCTTCCTGAAAGGATATATCAATATGTGCACATTTTAAATTGTACAGACATTTGGTCTTAGCAGATCCAGTTCTGGGAAATTATCCTAAGAAAGTAGACAAGTGAACCATGTTGTGTTTGGAGCATTTTTAATGTGGCATAGCAGAACATTAGAAACCACAGATTAGAAGATGAAATTATTACACAATGAGAACTATATAGCCACTAAAAATGATGTAACTCCATATTAACATGAAAGGATGTCCACAATTTATTGCTCAGTTGTAAAAAGATTACAAAACAAAACAACACATGTGTTACGATCCTTTTGTTTGTGTATGTCTGTAATTCTATGCACATAAAATCTAGAAGAATCTGTAATAAAATGTTAACTGGGATTACAGGTAATTTTTTGTTTTATGCTTACACATTTGTTTTACTTTTGGCTTTTTATATGTGTATATATATAATACACAAGCTTAGGGTATTTTAAATTTGAGTAAAAATATTTTTGCTTTGCGGTTTTTGTTCTCTTTTCATAGGTATGTTGAATTTAATCATTTGAGTTTTTCCTAGGAGGGAATCCCATGGCTGTGGTCAGCAAACAAGTAAATATGGAACTGGCCAAGATCAAGCAAAAATGCCCACTTTATGAAGCCAATGGACAAGCTGTAAGTGGAGGACAAACAGAACTTTTCAAAATTTCTTTGGTTCAGTTGAAAACAATTTTGGGGAAAATATGTGGGTGAATATACACACACATATATATATATGAACTGAGGGCAGAAATGATGTGACATTTTCTGGTTATTCCTTAACTCTGAGCTATATGGGAAGGGATTATTATTGCATACATGCCAATACACATGCCTGTTTAAGCATTTATCTTTAGACATTTAATGAAGGCTAGCTAGACAGTTAGTTAATCTTTTTATTTAGCTGTAGCCAGCTACTCCAAGAGACCTGTGTAATTGTCACCTGATTCTTTTCTTTGTATTGTGCCTCCCATTGTGTGCTTTAGCTCCATGTGCTTTTTATGACTTCCGTTTTGTGTTTGTAGGCTCAAGTTTTTAATGGGCTAATAGCCAAATGTTGGTACTTAGACGATACTTATGGTAGGTACTTATTGACCCAGACACATAGGAGCTTCCTTGTATGGCAGTAGCATGTTCAGTATGGGAGAGTGAGATTTGTTTAGCAGCTATATGATAGGCTTATACTGTAATTCAATCCTAGTGTTTAGGAGTGAAATTCAAAAGTTTGTATTCAGCAAAAGTTTTACCAGTTCCCTTATCAGGAGTAAGGGTGTCTACAATTCTGAGGAAGGAAAGATTTGCTATGTATATGGTAGTTTAGATATTGTTATTAAAAGTGGTAAGATCCCAACTTTAGGTGCCATGGGACATGCTAACCTATTTCTAGATACCTCTAAGCTTTATGGAATTCATATCAGAGAAGGACAGACTTTCAGGGAGTAGAGTGCTTTAGTTCCCATCTCTACCATTCTGGATCCAGATTTCCTTCCAGGGCTTTTGGGGGAGGGGCAGAGTGGGGAGCTGGGCAGCCTTCTGACAGAATTAACAAAATTGAACAAGAGAGATAAAAAGGATGAAGGAGCGCCCTGCCCGGTTTGGCTCAGCGGTTAGAGCGTCGGCCTGCGGTCCAGAGACCTGGGTTCGGTTCCCACTAAGGGCACGTACCTCGGTTGCAGTTTGTCCCCGGCCCTGGTTGGGTCGTGCGGGAGGCAGCCACTCGATGTGTCCCTTTTACATCGATGTTTCTCTCTTTCTCTCTCTTCCTCTCTCTCCCTCCTACTCTATCTGAATAAAAAATGGAAAAATGTCCTTGGGTGAGGATAAAAAAAAAAAAAGGATGAAGGAGCACTTTTACTACTCTGCAAAGATACATAAAGGATATAGAGTTGAATGAGACATTCCCTGCTATGTAATACGCCACAGGGTAGTGGGAATTGTACACAAATATCAACTTTTTATTATGGAAATTTTCAAACATATACAAAGTAGAAAGAATGCCATAATGTACTTCCATTTTCCCATTCCAATCTTGTTTTATCTGTCCAGCCTCCTTTTTGGTCTGGAGTATTTTAAAGTATATCAGCCAGTCAGTCAACAAGTATTTATTGAACATTTGCCAAAGTCTAGGCCCTGTTCTAAGCACTGAAGCTGTATTCTAAGCACTGAAGCTGTATTCCCTGCCTTCAAGGGGCTTAAATTCTAGAGACTCCAGATATCTTATGAACTTAAGAACATCAGCAATAACAGCTGTCATTAAAATCAAAGTGATTTTTTTTCCCTTCTAAGCATATTACTCCTGCATATTCCAGTAACACAAAGACAAGGCAGATTTGCTGAGGGTTAGGTAGAAGGAGAAATTGATACTGAAGAGCCAAGGGGGAGAGTCTCTGGAGGTTGGACGGACAAGGGTGGGAGATATTTAGAGGGAGGGAGAGCATTTTGAGGGTGACTTAGGACTTGAACATATGGTTGTGGAGGGAAAGGCATTGAAGGCAGAAGAAAGCTTAAGTCTAAGAGAAGTCTAAAGGAGGGTAGGATTATACTGGCAAGGGGACGATGATATAAAGCCAAAGTTTAGGGTGGAGGCTGATTTGTAGGTTGGGATTTCACAAGGTCTAGAGTAGGGGAGGTAACATGAACAGATAGGTATTTTTGGTAGACAGGCAGTAGTTTAGAGAATTGAATTGAAGCAAGGCCTCTGAAGTGGATATTACATTAGTCCCCAAGAAGTAATGGGATCCAAACCAAAGATTACCAGTGATTACTGAGACACTACCCTGCCTTTTTCTTTAGATTTTCCTGAATGTAGGGTACCTAGTTTCATTAAATCTGACAGTAAAAGGAAAGCTTTTTTTCGTAGAGCTATCCAGAGAAATTGTCTGCTTTCTTGGTATTAGATGAGCTTTAACACATTTTTTGTTTGTTTGTTTCTAAGTAGTATACCAGTATTCCTCTCACGTGTGGCCTGTAACAAGCTGCCATTCCATGAACTATTGGTTGCCACTATGGGTTGAGGTAAATAGCTGGCTCCAGAATGCAAATAAACTACATCACTAACCACACTGTGAGTTCAGATAATAACTCTTTGGTAGCAAGACTTTCTCATTGAAGGAAGTGGTGTGTTAATTTAGGTTCTGGCATAAGCTCCTTACCTCACGAGGATCAGCCCTTTGAGTAACACTGTAGTAAACAGCTGTTAAGCAGGTATGTCGTTTTCAGCATTTTGTATGCTGGGATATTTTTCCAACTGAAATTTGTCATTGTCATTCAACTCTGATCTTTATAGGATTTTTCAAAGTTGGTATGTTTCTATTTGGTGCAGTAGCCCAGTAGTAAGGGGGATTCTTTAAGCATTCTCAAAGTTGGGAAAAAATTATTTGCAGTGTTGAGTTCCATTTCCCTTAAGTTAATTAAACCTAAGAAGGTGTGTTAATGTTTCTGTATTTTACTGTTCCCAGTAGTCTAGTTCAGAGTATGAATGGACAACTGTTAACCAGAAGACTGGCTTTTAATTTATAAGTGCTAACAACTTATAGCTTGCATTAATTGATGCTTACAATTACAATTATGTTTCATGGCTTTAGAAATCTAAGGAGTCAGTAGGTGAGTTGCTTCATTCTCCCATTTTGCAGGGCAAGAATCTAAAGCTCAGACATGTGTTTGCCTGAGGTCATTACGTAAGTCAGTAAGTTGTAGAGCCAGGATCCATTGCCTGGGGTTCCCGCTCAACTTCAAGCTTGTTCTGCTTAAGCTTGGCTGATATTTCAGGGAAGGTGGGGACATGGCTAAGAGTGTACAGCTCTTAATGGCCTATGTGACTGCATCAGCTGGGTCTCCTTTTCAAAGAGCTTTGTTTTTAACAGTTACGTACTCTTAAGAAGGCATCAAGGCCCATTTACCCAGTCATTGATTTTTCTTCAGTAAAATCTAATGAAGTGGGGTTGTGTTCTTCCTTTATTTGTGGACAGCCTCAAAAAGAAAAAGGGTGATTTATTTGATGGTTCTTTTGTTAGTACATTGAAATAAATCTTATCCTCTACAAGGCCTACAGTTTTAGGAATAATCCCTTGCGATATTATCTTAAGGACATATCACATACTCAGCCATTTTGCTGCTATAGGGAAAAATTACATAGCAAGTGGTTTTTGTTTTGTTATCTTGTTATTTTTAATCACAATCACAAGAATCCCCGAAAGAGTTTACTTCTCTGTTCTCTCTGGTCCTGCACTGACAACTAGAATAGTGAGTTTCTGTGTTTGTTTTTGACAGGGGAAGCTTATTTTATGGCTCTGGGTACTAGAACAAGGGTTTTCCTATTTGGTTCTAACACAGGATATCCCTATAAATAAAAATATCTTTTAGCAGCTGCCCTCAGATTGACTGATGATGGAATTATACTCTGAACTATACTTTAAATCAGCTTTAAGTAGATGTGGAGAAGGTTGGGTAATAGGGTAATATTTCAGGAACGTTTTGGGAGTCACCAGTGAGGGGACTCAAAACATGGATTGTTGGGGGAGAAGGGGAAAATGACTGAATGTTTTCTGCATCTCCTGTACACCAGCCAGTAACTCGGGAGTTTTAAATTTTAGTTTTGTTTTGGCTTCTTTTGAATAATGAAAAGGTATTTTAATCAAATTCCCAAAGTACTGTAGCATTCTGCATCACAATGGGACAAAGAGTTAAGAGTTGTTACCAAGTGAGATCCAAAGACTCAAGAAACTACGCAGAAAAAAAAGATAACTGGTTTTCTTAAATGTCTCAACTGTTCTGAGGAAGAAAGATAATAGATGCCAGGTCTTTTACAAAGACCATTAACTAGGTGTACTCAGTACCTATCATAAGGTAGCCAGTTTTCACTTGTATCCATAAGAGTGGTGCCTATTGGCCTGTTGGCCTTTCAGTTTTGACAGAGGCCTGTTGGCCTTTTCAGTTTTCTGTTGGCCTTTTCAGTTTTCATCTTCCTTTGTGGAAATATCTTTGGTATCTTTAAGGTATTCTTTCTCTACCCTTTAAAATCATGACTGCCAGTCCTTGCTTTTTATAAATGTAAAAATCTCCTGCCTGCCTTTAATGTTCCTGAAGTTGCAAAATAGGTATTTTCCCCTCAAATATAGTGCTTTCCTAAACTATTAATTTATTCATTTAACAGGAATTTACTGAGCACCTCTGCTATATGCTAGAATTGCTACTAGTACCCCTTAGACACATTGTGTGTACCTTCTCCACATAGCCTAGTCACTGCTTTAGGGAAGTCCAATATTTACATTATCTAAAATAATCCCTATGAGTTTAAAGGCATCAGCCTTCATTTATAGGATCACATTGAACTTTTCGATTGAGGAAATGATTGTTTTCCTTATTCTCCCTTTAGGAATAATAGCTATATCTCATTTTCCTTAGTTATTTGGGAACCTGAATTAGAGACTGTTCAGATGTAAATTATTTCTTCCAAGTTTTACCAAAGGAACCAATCTAAATCTTTTGTTTTATCATAATTCCAGAAGTGCACGGAAATGGGAGAGGTGGAGATTGACTGTGGCCTGTGTTGGCCAGTTTTGGCCTTTGCAGCTTTTTTAATGTTTTACTCTTTTTGAGGATTTCTCTTGCTAAATCTCAGAACTTTCTGTACTCAGAACCTAGTTGCAGTCAACTCCATTCTGCTCTGCTCCTTAAGAACTTATGCAGACTGGAAGTGAGATAATGTTTTTGAAGACCTTAAGAGTTTGTGGTGGTAGAATGCAGCCAGAGGTAGAACTAAGGAGAGTTGTCCTTTCTTTGAGATGACTTCTTGCAGGATCAGGGACCCTGTCCAAAAAGTTGCTTGGTTCTCCCTAAATTTATTCTGCATGGACTAGATGCATAGGCTGCTCCTCCCTTGGCCATGTTCAGGAATGTTCCATATAGTCCACAGGACCAAAACGATCAGGATTGTACCCATTTAGAGCAGTGAGACTCACCAGATTTTCTTCTTAGTCTTATGGAACTGTTTATCTGGAGCTTTTCATAGGGAAATAAATGGCTTTGAAAAGTCATATCAAAATCTGTTTCAAGTGATATCTTTTTTTGCTTAATTATTTACTAGGAAACTTTCAGAGGTCCTTTCCGAAAAAACTGCTTGCTTCTTAGTTTGCTGTAACATGTTCTTGCTGTGTTGTAATATAGAAATCCAGCTGCTGTCTAACATAGTGCCCAACCCTTTGCAATCATTTGCTGAGTTCTTTCTCAAATGCAGTTTAAGAACCTAAATAGAATGATCAGGTAAAACTAAAATTTATTGTATCTTGTGTTTAGAGATTGTCTATATTTCAACTCCTTTTCATAATTTGTGGAACTAAGAGTCCAAGGGTTCTCACCAAGGGGAAAGAAATGACCTGGAATAGGTAATTAGCGGATGCTTAAAGGTCATCATTTGCAAGTTCTTTTCATTGTCTGGGTATGTCAAGTAGGGCATATCTAACTAGCTTAATTTTAGAAACATTCAAATTTCAATATATCAACACCACATTTTGGGTTTCGCCCAGTCAGTATTGATTAATGGACAAGTATTTTATTTACTGTTTTCCAAATATTCCTTTAATTTCAAAGTGGAATTTTAAAGTTAATGGAAAAACATTCAGGTTTCACAGCTATCCCTGGTCTCACTGGCGAGATTCCCATAGCAGTTTAGGCAGAAACCAGCTGGGGCCTGACTGCTGTTTCTGTAGTCTCCTTAGTGGAGCCTCGAGTTAGATGGTGTACCGGAGATGCAGTCGTGTCATCCTGACTTCAGTCAGACGTGGCAGTGGCCTTTTGGTTTGGTTTTTTGTTTGTTGTTGTTCTTACTACTGTTCTGTGTGTGTGTGTTTTTTTTCTCTCTTTTATTCAGTTTGCTTTATTCCTCACTGCTTTCTGATACCATCTCCCTTTACCACTACCCCTCCTCCCCCACACTGCCTTTCTTTTGCCCATTTTTGTGCCTTGACTTTCCCATTTTGGTCACTGTACAGTCTGTTACTTATTTCTCTGGTGGTTGCAGCTTTTGAGCTAACAATGCTTCTGTCGTGCTATGTGTTTAAAGCCTTGATTTTACTGCTGTCGTACAAAATTAAACTTGACGTGGCTGTTGGGCTGTTATTTACAGTTTATTTCTCTCTCTGCTGCACTGGTTAAAAGGACACTGTCAAGGTATTTTTTTCATAATTTTTCAAATCATTTTCCTCACTGTTTACAATAACCCATTAAAAGCTTGAAACTTAAATCTTTCCCTTCCAAAGGTCCTCTCCATCATACATTCACACTGGTTTGTTGTTGTAGATTTGCGCCTATATGTTGGGCTGGTGCCATTTGAGTTTTTGTCATTGAAAGCGCATGTAAAAAGTCAGGTTTTTTGTGGGGAGTGTGGGGGGACTAAAGGGAAAAGTGTAATGAATCAAGTGGGCTGCTCAGCAAACAGGGAAGAAACAAAAGGTCAAATTTGGTCCCTTTAACCTTGACAGTGTCCCTTTAAATATTTCTCTACCACACACCCTGGACCCCAGTTACTGAGCCTGAGTGCTGCATATTTTCAGTATGAACTTCTCTATGTGACTGTCACCCTAGCTGCAAAGATTAAAGCTTGTCTGAAGCAAGCCATCCAGTTGACACTGGGAGAGCTTTAATCTGTACCATTTGCACACTTGTATATTGGCACATTCTGCCCTATTGTAGAGGCATATGTGATCTGGTCCCTCTTGCTGCTATAGCATCTCTTGCTAGACATTTTAGAAGCCACACAGAAATACCACCTTTTTCTATTCCAGGAAAAGCAGTCACATACATTTCATCTAGGATCTGTTAAGATCTCATAACTGTAGATAATCAGTTGAAAGTGTAATTGTTTCCTTTTTAAAAAGTGCGCCAAATTTAAAGTTTCTAGAACCATCTTTTGTAGCATCATTGCAGGAATTATACCAAGCAAAATTTCAGCATTGCTTTGAGCTGCTCTAAATATGACCATCACATTAATGAGGAAAAATAACTGATGAGAAAGTAAATGAAATTCCTGACAAGATGGTCTCTTCCATTAGCTTTGATAGCCGTGTAATCAGAACAAGTAGGAATATCACCAAGAGATCCTTTCTTTGGCCGTGGAGCTGAATAGGAGGTCAGATGTGTTTGATCCACCGAATCCTAGGTACCCTGATATATAAATAGCACTAACTCTCCAAAGCCTGATTCTCTGCCTTATTTCTCAACATAAACCAGAAGATTCTCAGGTTCATATTTCTTAGGCTAATGAGGATTCTCTAATTCATAAAGATTTCCTGATCTCTCCTGTGTGGTCTTTTAGAACTTGATGCTTTAAAATACACTTTTGAACCCTGGCCGGTTTGGCTCAGCGGTTAGAGTGTCAGCCCGAGGACCAATGAGTTGCGGGTTTGATTACAGTCAAGGGCACGTACCTTGGTTGCGGTTCGTCCCCAGCCCTGGTCAGGTCCTATGGTTGGCAGCCGGTCAATGTGTCTCTCTCACATCGATGTCTCTCTCTTCCCCTCTTCCCCCCCTCCTCCCCCTCCCCCTCCCCCAGTCGATCTGATGATAAATGGAAAAATATCATCTGGTAAGGATTAAAAAAATAAAATACACTTTTGATTGAATCACTTATGGTATCTGTCATATTTACAGTTTCAAAGGACAGTTGTAGTCCTTTTCCCTTTTTTTGGGGGGGGGTGCAGATTGTACTTTTTGTCACCCCCTGGCTCATACGGAGTTACTCATGTGACTTATCAGTGAAGGGGCTTGTGCTTCAAAATCATCTGTTTAGTTGGGAAGGGCAAAAACTAAGGAGGTTCAGCCCTGGCCGGTTTGGCTCAGCGGTTAGAGCGTCAGCCTGCGGTCCAGAGAGACCTGGGTTTGGTTCCCACTAAGGGCACGTATCTTGGTTGCATTTGTCCCCGGCCCTTGTTGGGTCGTGTGGGAGGCAGCCACTCGATGTGTACCTTTCACGTCAGTGTTTCTCTCTCTCTCTCTCTTCCTCCCACTCTATCTGAACAAAAAAATGGAAAAATGTCCTCGGGTGAAGATAAAAAAAAAAACTAACGGGTTTCAAACAAGAGGTAGAGTCTTACTGTGATGATCTTGTCCACAAATCAGTCATCTCTGATTGTAAGAGATCGCTTCTCTTTGGCCTTAGTGTTTATTAGAACTTTAATTTTTGTTTTCTTGTTACCAATTTTAGGTTGACTATAAAGTGAGATTCATATTTTAAATCCCATTTCCCAGTTGATGCCCAGCTTATGTCAAGAGGTGCTTGCATTAGACATGCTTTTTCCTTCTCTTGCTGCTGTCATGAATTCAGCAATAGAATTGCAGATACAGTTTACTTTGGGGCTGAATTACGTGGTAGCAGAGGTATTTGTGTCCACTAACTGATGCTATCAATAGACAGGAGCACAGCAGGGCCTGGGAGCATGGTCTTACAGCTTGATCTGCTTTGCAATCTTTTCTCTTCCTCCACCAAGTGAGCCAGACCTGGTACCTCAGTCACTCATAATCTGAGCTTTGAACATTCAACTCTGAATTTAATCGGTGCCATAAAATGCTTAACTCTGCAAATTAACAGGTTATTAGTAGCGAATTTCACTTCTCTCTTTCCTACTCCCACCTTAAATTCTGTCATCTTTGAAGAGAAGCAGATACCTCCAGCTTATTTGTCCATCTTGCCCTTTTTCTGGAAGGTCCTCAGGTGTGTTGACACAATTTTTGTTCTCTGGGACTTTTCTAGCTATTGTTTGCATGTCAGCCCAGCTTATCTCAGTGCATGTCAGCTCCACATAACTTTGATTAACATCAGTGTGAATCCTGGGGCTGTTAATAGAGATGGAGTCCCAGCTCTGAGGGCAAAATTGGGAGAATAGGAAATATCAGTGCCAACAACATTTCATATTTCATTTAATGGAATTGACCGCTTCATAGAAAAGAAAGTTTAAATCATTGTCCTCAAAGGTTTCTCCTTTGAGATACACATTTTGACTTTTTAATCTGTACAGCATTTGTGTTTTCATGGGTGATTATATTTAGTCTCATAAGGACCAACTCTGCTATACTTCGGATTTTCAGGTTCCTAAAGAGAAAGATGAAATGGTAGAGCAAGAGTTTAACCGGTTGCTAGAAGCTACATCTTACCTTAGTCATCAGCTAGACTTCAATGTCCTCAATAATAAGCCTGTGTCCCTTGGCCAGGCATTGGAAGTTGTCATTCAGTAAGTACTTCAATTCAATGCTGCTTATTGTCTAGTGAAGTCCATTTAGAAATTTGCTATTTTTGTTTTAAGTTTTGCATCAAATCTTATTTGAGCAAATGTTTGCTTATTTTCATGTGAAATAGTTAAATCTAAAAGTAAAACCATTTAAAATAATTACATGATATATAATTAACTTTTATGGCACTAAACTGTATTTAACATAGCCTAGAAAATAATTTGCCACCAGCCAACTTTCTCATTCCAGAGTATTAGAAATTTCAGTGAGCCTTGCTCCTCTTGAATGTTTTTTGATGGATACCAGTCTTATGTCCCAAAGCTGACTGTGTGACCAGGACATACGAACTGTCTCTCTTAGGTTACAAGAAAAGCATGTCAAAGATGAGCAGATTGAACATTGGAAGAAGATAGTGAAAACTCAGGAAGAATTAAAAGAGCTTCTTAATAAGGTAAAATTCTGTTTATTTTCTTCATAGCTAAAGGTGCATCAGTAGGGAAAATAAAAGCCTTTAATTTGGAAATTCTAAAAGCACCAGGACTCATTAATTACTCTTAAGAAAAGAATGACTAGCAAAAGGCACTGTTTTATCTGTCAGTCTTCAGTGTGGCATTATTGGTAAATTGTTGTTAGGGTCCCTTTGGCTGTTGTAAGGCTGAGTCAGTGCCCTCTGCTGAATTCTAGGATGAGAGATGAGGACAACAGGTCAGCAGCCAGGACCATAATTCATTACCATAATTATTCCACTCGTGTCAATGGTATAGCTATTGAGGGCTCCAATACCACCCTCCAGAGCCCTGGCTACAGACTAGGAAACCATTTGTTTCTCCTTACCCTGCTAGCTGCAAACATAACACCAGCTTAGGGAGAAAATATGAAGTGGGACAGCTTTTGTGGGGGTTATCATGTAGAATCTGGGGCATCTTGTGACTAAACTCTTGCCTCGCTCTCACTGTGCCTCATTTCTTCATCCTGTCAAGTGAAGAGGTCTCTGGCACTCCTTTTCATGATTGTGGTGCAGATGGAATGAGAAGAGTGGCCAGAGAACGGCCAGTTTGCAAGATAGCTGTGGGGCCCCAGTCTCAAACTTTAACCATCCCTTAGTCCTCTGTAGTACCATCAGAAACCTGACCAGACTGACCCTGGGAATGGTTCCTTAAGGTACTTTGTGTGATGACTTGACCTTTTATATATTTAAAAAACAAATCATGCCCTGGCCGGTTTGGCTCAGTGGTTAGAGCGTCGGACTGCGGTCCAGAGAGACCCGGGTTCGATTTCTGCTACAGGCATGTACCTCGGTTGCAGTTTGTCCCCGGCCTTGGTTGGTCGTGCGGGTGGCAGCCACTCGATGTGCCCCTTTCACGTCGATGTTTCTCTCTCTCTCTCTCTTCCCCTCTCTCCCTCCCACTCTATCTGAACAAAAAATGAAAAAATGTCCTCGGATGAGGATAAAAAACAAATAAATAAATAAAAAACAAATCATGACCATTTGCTTCCCAAAACAACAAGTTTGTTACAGTGGTGGAAGTTTGTTTCTCCTGGAAATTAAATTAATTTGCATATGTGTATATAATTCTTTTTAATCAATGGGACACTCCTAGTTTTCCCATTGTTCTAGAAGACAGAACCAGTCTTACTTATCTGACAGTGCTATGATATCTCTATGTTGAGCCATGTAGGTTATTTTTCCTGTTCTAAAATGTTATAATATACAAGAGCTTTTTAAGAATTCCAAGGACCTGTTTTGTTATAGTAGCAGTTTAGGGGAGGAGCCAAACTACGAGATTTGGAGATGAATGACATCACTATCTGGCATGGTAAATTTGTGTGTTTTCTTCTTAGATGGTAAATTTGAAAGAGAAAATTAAAGAGCTCCATCAGCAATACAAAGAAGCATCTGAAGTCAAGCCACCCAGAGATATCACTGCCGAGTTCTTAGTGAAAAGCAAACACAGGGATCTGACTGCCCTGTGCAAGGTATGGTATACATACGTACGTGCCCAGTTGGTTTTACTTGGAACCCTAAGTAATAGTATAGATCTGAGAAACTTTGGAAAAGAGCGAGCCACTAGCCAGTCACAGGTGCCGATAATACGAAGAGAAGAGGATTTGGTACACAGGAGCCATGGGGGCCTATTGGGTTAGTTTGGTTTGAGATCTACTTTTTCTGCAGAATTCCTACTTTGTTTTCACAATCTCATCCTTTAGCTTACATCTCATTTTAGCTCTTTGGTGTAGTTTATCCCTGATAGTTTAGAATAATGATAATGAACATGGACTCCAGAGCCATTTAGAGTAAATTATCTGGTTGAAATCCATAACTTAGTATCTCTCAGGCTTGTGACCTTGGTCTCCTTAATCACCTTATCTGTGACGTGATATTAATACTAATTCACTTATAGGGGATCTAAAGTGCTTATTCCATGCTAAGGATGTGGTAAATGCGCAGAAAGTGATAGTTGCTATTCCCACCTCCCCTCAATCTTAATTTCAGGTTCACATTATAATTTGTCTCCAAGAACTACCATCCCCAAGCCCTGACCTAGCCTTAAGCCGAGACGCTTGTAGATGTGACCTGGGCAAGGATGTGGTCCAGACCTTACATTTTGTGGTATAAATAACTAGGTTGGTCTCTGACACATCTAGATCAACTGGTTCTCTTAATTTTATCAGGAATATGATGAATTAGCTGAAACACAGGGAAAACTAGAAGAAAAACTTCAAGAATTGGAAGCCAATCCCCCAAGGTAAGAAAAATACAGATATTCAGAGGGCTAGCATTTACTGTTCTTTGTTAGATTTGGAGGGAACATTATAAAGCACCATGATTTTATTTGTTGAATGAATGGATTGTAAATTGTTTAATGAATGTAAGCTTTTTGTGCATATGGACTACAGTTTACCCTTGAATAACATGGGTTTGAACCGCTCAAGTCCACTTATACATGGATTGTTTTCAGTATATATATTGGAAAAAATTTTTTGGAGATTTGTAACAATTTGAAAACACTTGCAGACAACTGCATAGTCTAGAAATCTAGAAAAAAACATAAGAAAAGGTTAGATATGTCATGATTGCATAAAATATATGTACATATTTTCCTTGAAATTTTCTTTTCTCTAGCTTACTTTACTGTAAGAATACAGCATATTATACATATAACATACAACTATGTGTTAATTGACTGTTAGTCTTATCAGTGAGACTTCCTATCAACAGTAGACTATTGTAGTTAAGTTTTAGGAGAGTCAAAAGCTAACCTGGATAGCCCTGGCCAGTTTGGCTCAGGGGTTAGAGTGTCGGCCTGCAGACCAATGAGTTGCAGGTTCGATTCTGGCCAAGGGCACATACCTTGGTTGCAGTTCATCCCCGGCCCTGGTCGGGGTCATGCAGGAAGCACCCAGTCGATGTATCCCTCTCACGTCGATGTTTCTCTCTCTCCCCCTCCCATTCTATCTGAACATAAATGGAAAAATATCCTTGGGTGAGGATTTTTTTTAAAAAGCTAACCTGGATATTAGGACAGGGGGATGGGTTGCCCTTAACCCCGAGTTGTTGAATGGTCAACTGTGCTTCTCAGGTTCCTAAATCCCCTAGTCTTATAATTTAATGTGTAACCGTGTCCTAGATACTTAAATATATTGTTTGAAGATAACCTTTCTTCATAAAATCTGATATTTGAATGAAAGTATAGTAAATGAAAATTGTCTTCTTCGAGTGGCGTAGAAGTTGGTGTTGCTTCAAATTCCCATAATTCTGGGGAGTAGGAAAGTATTACACTTTATTTCTGCTGGATTTTGACAATGAATACTTATATGCTGACACTGCTCCATATTGTACCTGGTCTCCACATATATCTACTCTGTTCTGTAGTCAGGGATGCCACCCATTCTTGCCAAAAAGTCCATGCTTTCTTTAAAATATAAAACAAAAACTTTTACAATGAATATGCTTTTATAATGCAAGGTAACCATATAAAGAAATCTCTTCCCCCTCCCCCAGGCAAATGAGGCCTGATTGTAATTTGCTTTATGTAGTGAGCTTGGCACTGCTCTAGGCACCAGGAATAAAGGAGTTAATAAGACAGATCAGGTCCTACTTTTTTACTTGGAATTTCTTCACATAAGGCACAGTCCCAGGTTGAGATTGTCACCATTACTGAGATGATCCATTTCCGCCCATTGTGCATAACAGTAAAGTCCTTTAATAATCTTGTGCTCCTTTGTTCTCATTTTGCAGTGATGTATATCTCTCGTCAAGAGACAGACAAATACTTGATTGGCATTTTGCAAATCTTGAGTTTGCTAATGCCACACCTCTTTCTACACTCTCCCTTAAACATTGGGATCAGGTAAAATTCCTCTGTTTATTTTTTGCACAGTCTTGGAGAGGGCTCTTAAGAGAAACTGTTAATTTGTTTGTGTGTTTTTAAACAGCTTTATTAAGAAAGCTAATTCAGTCTGGCCGATGTGGCTCAGTGGTTGAGCGTCAACCCATGCCCCAAGAGGTCGCCGGTTTGATTCCCAGTCGGGACACACGCCCAGGTTGTGGACCTGATCCCCAGTGGGGGGCATGCAGGAGGTGGCCAGTCAATGTTCTCTCTCATCGATGTTTCTATCTCTCTCTCCCTCTCACTTCCTCTCTCTAAAATCAATAAAGGAAAAAAAAAATTAAAGGAAAAAGAAAGCTAATTCACATACAATAATGCAGTCTGTGAGCAGTTTGTCCTTTCACTGGTACGTTGATGGACATGTGGGTTGTTTCCATTTTTGACTATAAATGATTGAAGCTGGTATGAACATTCATGCCTTTCTCTTGGATAAATATCTAGGAGTGAAATTGCTGAATCTTACGGGAGTAGATTTTTATAAAACTTTCTAAGAATCTTCTAAACTATTTTCCAGATTGCATTCCCACTAGCAATGTGTGGAAGTTTCAGTTGCTCCACATTCTCACCAACACTTGGTCCTGCCAGTTTTTAAAATTTTAGCCATTCTTATATTTCATTGTGGTTTTAATTTGCATTTCCTTCATGACTGGTGATGTGAAACATCTGTTCATGTACTTATTGGCCATTTGTATGTCAATTCTTTGATGAAAAGTGTAATTCAGATCTTTGCCCATTTAAAAAATCTGGTTGTTTGTCCTCTTGTTAAATTGTGAGAGTTCATCATGTTCTTTAAATTCTGAATACAATTTCTTTGTCACATTTATGTTTTGCAATTATTTTCTGCCAGTCTACAGATTGCCTTTTTATTTTCTAAATAATTTCTTTCAAAGAGCAAAGGTTTTAAATTTTATGAAGTGTCCTATTTTATTAACTTTCAATCTGTGTTTTTTGTAAAATCCTGAAAATTTTTTGTCTAAACCAAGGTCGCAAAAATTTTCTCCAGTTTTCTTCAAGTTTTATGGACTTTGCTCTTATGTTAGGTCTGTGATCCATTTTGAGTTAGTTTTTGTGTACAGTGAGAGGTGAAGTTAGAGTTAATATTTTTTCATGTGGTTATGTAACTAATTATTCTAGCACCATCCTTTTTCTTTTTGTGTCTTGGGACTATTGTTGAAATCAGTTGACATGTGTGGGTCTGTTTATGGTTACTTTTTTCTGTTTATTTGTCTATCCAATTCCAGTATCACACTGTCTTGATTATTGTTGCTCTGTAATATGTCTTGAAACCAGGTAATATAAGTTCTTCAATTTTGTTCTTTTTCTTTTTAATTGTTTTGGCTATTTTTGGTCTTCTGTATTTCCATAAAAATTTTAGAATCAGTTTATCAATTTCCATTAAAAAACAACTTCTGGGAGTTTGAGATTGCATTGAATCTATAGATCTGATTTAGAGTGATTGTCATCTTTAAAATACTTAAGAATAATGTGAAAATATATGTCATGCTCAAGATGATTTACTCTTGAACTGGTGGAACTCACAGGGCTTCTTGTGTTGAATGGACTGATCTCTCAATCTGAGACTTTGGCCCAATTTAAGACTGTATAGAAGTAAATATTATCTTTTTATTACATATTTTCATTATATGTTTTCCTAATAAGATTATATTGACTTCTTAATCTTTAGATTATACCTTGGTGCTTTTTAGTATTTGAATTTCAGTGATGATTTAGACTTGTTAGTGATAAATATCTTTCAGAATTCCTAGTTTCTTTGTGGTTTTTCATGTAAATACTAAATTAGACCCCTCCTAGGAACTGAGTCATTATTTGGAGTTTCAGTATGTATCCATTTGTAATGGTATTGAATTTTATTTGTGGGTGATTTGAATTAATCAGTACAGGGAGCAGATGAACCAGTCACTTAGTGAGAGTTTTGCTGCCAACCCAGTATTTTAATGTAATTTCTAAGAATTGTGGTATGTTTTCCCCAGGAATTTTATGAAATTAGAAATACTGACTAGCCTTCAAAAGTTTCTCTATATAGAAATATTTTTTCGTAAATTCAAAGAAATAAGATCATTTGGGTAATTGCTCCAGGCCAAATCTTGACTTCATTACTATATGAATTATCTTGAGCCAATCTATATAATCCTAGATTGGTTTCATTTACTTCAACTGACTGTAGTTTTGGAACTCTTACTCAGCTTTAAAACTTGTTAAGTTTAGCCCTGGCCAGTTTGGCTCAGTGGCTGGAGTGTTGGCCCATGGACCAAAGAGTTGCAGTTTCAATTCCCCATCAAGGGCATGTACCTCGGTTGCAGGTTGGATCCCGACCCTGGTCAGGGTCATGCAGGAGGCAGTCAGTTGATGTGTCTCTCTCACATCGATGATTCTCTCTGTCTCTCCCTCCTTCCCTCCCATTCTGTCTGAAAAATCAATGGAAAAATATCCTCAGGTGAGGATTAAAAAAACAAACAAACTTGTAAGTTTAAGGAATAAAAACTGATTTTGTTTTTGGGTAAAAGAGAATGTAATTAGGATGGTGAATCTGATATTCTACCAAGTCTATAATGCATTAAAAAAACAAACCAGCCCTGGCCAGTTTGACTCAACGGTTAGAGCGTCGGCCTGCGGTACAGGGAGACCTGGGTTCGGTTCCCGCTAAGGGCATGTACCTCGGTTGCAGTTTGTCCCCGGCCCTGGTTGGTCGTGTGGGTGGCAGCCACTCGATGTGTCCCTTTCACATCAATGTTTCTCTCTCTCTCTCTCTCCCTCCCACTCTGTCTGAACAAAAAATGAAAAAAAAAAATGTCCTCAGGTGAGGATTAAAAAACAAACAAACAAACCAAAAAAAAGATACCTAATTGGTCCTGGCCGGTTTGGCTCAGCGGTTAGAGCATCGGACTGCAGTCCAGAGAGACCCGGGTTCGGTTCCCGCTAAGGGCATGTACCTCGGTTGCAGTTTGTCCTCGGCCCTGGTTGGTCGTGCGGGTGGCAGCCACTCGATGTGTCCCTTTCACGTCGATGTTTCTCTCTCTCTCTCTCTTCCCTTCTCTCCCTCCCACTCTATCTGAACAAAAAATTGAAAAATGTCCTCGGATGAGGATAAAAAAAAAGATACCTAATTGTCTGAATATATTGAATCAGCTTCCTTCCCTCTCACACCCCCATAAATAGTCTGGTCTTGATGATAAAAACTCTATCTAGGGGAAAAAAGAAACTGCCCAAAGATAGCCATTATGGACATTGGGGCATTTTTTTCTTTTAATTTTTCTTTCTTGATGAAACAGAGATAGAAACGTCTATGAGAGAGAATATTGATCAGCCGCTTCCTTCATGCCCACCACTGGGGACTGGGCCCACAACCTAGGCATTTGCCCTGACTAGGAATTGAACCGACGACCTCTTGGTGCATGGGTCAATGCTCAACCACTGAGTCACACCGGCCGGGTGGCAGTTTTTCTTTTCCCTTCAGTTTCCTGGGGCAGCTGTAGCTGAATATGGAGTGATTATTTATTTCTGCCTTAGCATATTATATTGACAGGTTCCACAGCTGCTGTTTTTAGCCTTATTTTACAGAACTCAGTTTAAATGGCATACATTAGATTTTAAAAGTGTGACCTGGCTGGTGTGGCTCAGTGGTTGAGCATCGACCCATGCACCAAGAGGTCGCCGGTTCAATTCCTGCCCAGGTTGTGGGCCAGATTGCCAGTGTGGGGCATGCAGGAGGCGGCCAATTGATGTTCTCTCTCATCGATGTTTCCATCTCTCTCCCCCTCTCCCTTCCTCTCTCTTAAAATCAATTTAAAAAGTGTGAAATATGTCCTTTTCTCTCCTCTTTAGGATGACGACTTTGAGTTTACTGGCAGCCACTTGACAGTGAGGAATGGCTACTCATGTGTGCCTGTGGCATTAGCAGAAGGTCTAGATATTAAATTGAATACAGCAGTTCGACAGGTTCGCTATACGGCTTCAGGTATGTCACTGCTTCACTGGGGAGAAATCTCTTACTCTGAAACATGGTACTGATCTTTTGTTGAGTTTGTCCTATAGAAAAAGTATTAGGTTATTTCCTGATAGAATGTCTTTTAAACTATGACTCCTAAATTTAAAATTTTGCATTTTCAAAAGGATTGAGCCTGTAGAGCCTTTGGGGAGGTTCTAACCCCATCATTGTATAAACCAGAAAATTGAAGCAAGTTTTAGTTTCCAAATTGTGCATATATTAATTGATATAAAAACAGCCAGTGAGTTTGGCTTTAATTTTGTTAAGTATATATATATTTTAAAGCTGTTTTCTTTTTTATTTTATTTATTTTTCCTTTATTGATTTTTAGAGAAGAGGAAGTGAGAGGGAGAGAAAAATAGACACATCGATGAGAGAGAACATCGATTGGCTGCCTCTGGCATGCCCCCAACTGGGGATCGGGCCCACAACCTGGGCATGTGCCCTGACCAGGAATCGAACTGGTGACCTCTTGGTGCATGGGTCAATGCTTACTTAACCACTGAGCCACACTGGCTGGGCCAGGCTGTATTCTTAAATACCAGAACTTGGGTCCCTAGTCTCCAGTGGAACCCACCCTGTATTTCACCATCTTGCATCTTGGTCTTTGGATCCACTTTGGCTTTTCCTATTCAGGTGGGCTAATGGCTCGGGCTACTTTCTCGTTCTGGGAGCAGTCTTGATAATAAGTTGACTTTAAACTGCCTTGGTTCCTGTGACAGTTGGCTCAATGCTCTTTATTGCTGGTTTCAGGCACATTTAAAATGGGATACAGAGAACCCTTGGTCCACCCACCTTTGGAATTAATAATCTTGAACTCCTTATGGTAACTAGTCACTCCCCTCTCTGAGGGCCCTCATGACAAGTGGAGATGTGGCTATTAATCTTGCCCTCCATGGCCCCTTTTCTAGAGTTTCCCAGATCACCACAGATATTCTTTTCAGAACCACTGAAACTGTTTTCCATTTAAATTTTCCCTTCAGAGGCAGCTTCTAGCTGATGGTGTTGAGAAGATATATAACCTTGAAATAGCCATTTGCATGCAGGTGAATAGTGAGAATAGCTTTTCTGTCATTCTCTCTAGTTTTGTGACCACAGAAAATGGACATGGCCCTGACCAGGTGCCTCAGTTGATTGGAGCACTGTCCTATACACCAAAAGGTTGCAGGTTCGATTCCTGGTCAGGGCACATACCTAGATTTCAGGTTTGATCCCTGGTTGGGGCGCATATGGGAGGCAACTAATCGGTGTTTCTCACATCGATGTTTCTCTTTCTCTCCCTTCCCCTCCCTCCCTCTAAAAAAATATATATATATATCTCCTCGGGTGAAGATTTTTAAAAAAAGAAAATGGATATGTACTGAGAGCTCATACTTAAATTATTTTTGAAGTTACATAAATAGGCATTCACTGAAGAAAAAAGTCAAGCACAAATGAGGATAAATAACATTAACCTACGTTCAGGTGCCTTTTCTGTGGCTTACTTTGAGCTCATTCATGTTCTGGCAAGCTAAGCATCGCAGTGCATTCTCAAGAATAGCAAGCTCCACAGTTCTGAGTTGCATCCCTTAGGTCTGTACCACAGGGCTCTTGGTAGCATTCTTCTCTTGGTCCTTACGAGCGAGCACCTGTGCACAGTGGAGGAGGTATTGGTTCTGTTGGGATATTTTATTTTGAATTTTTGGTCTAAATTTACTTAACTTCAGTAAATGATCAGGTCCTTTTATTAGTTCAGAACACAGTGTTCCAGGAAGGTAAGATAGTACAGTGGTGAAGATCAAGGACTCTGAAGTTGACTATTAGCAGTTGAATCCTGACACTTACTACCTGTGTTATTTCACTTCTGCCTCCGTTTCCATCAGTAAAAATGGATAGAACTGACTTCATAGACGTGTGTGAAGAATTAACTGGGATAGCATATAGTTTACTGTGCGCTGAATGTTCAGTACCCTTATCAATACCATCCATTTCACCAGTAAAGTCTTTTCCCTCAAACCTCTTTAGGATGTGAAGTGATAGCTGTGAATACCCGCTCCACAAGCCAGACCTTTATTTATAAATGTGATGCAGTTCTCTGTACCCTCCCCTTGGGTGTGTTGAAGCAGCAGCCACCAGCTGTTCAGTTTGTGCCACCTCTCCCTGAGTGGAAAACATCTGCAGTCCAACGGATGGGATTTGGCAACCTTAACAAGGTAACCTGCCCTTAGCACCTCTCTCATGCCCACCCTCCACTGGGACAGGAGAGGGGTTTGCATTTTTATACATCTTGCTGTGTTGTCAACTCAGATAATAGGGTGAGTCCTGTCCATTCTTTCACTTCATTGCCTAATTATACATAAAGTATCCATGAGAACTTGGTCTTCTGGGGTCACTTCACAAACCCAAGCCTATTGAAGAGAGCTCTAAATGTCATTCCAAGTAATACAGTTATAGTCGGGATTTCTAGGCTTATATTAAGAGTAGATTAGAAGAAATTTAAGTAAGGTCTGAAGAAGTACTTCCTATTGAGGCACAGCTATGCTTAAGCCATGTTCTTGGAGCCCTGTCTCCAGCTCATATGCTCTTTTTTTATGATAGGTGGTGTTGTGTTTTGACCGGGTGTTCTGGGATCCAAGTGTCAATTTGTTCGGGCATGTTGGCAGTACGACTGCCAGCAGGGGTGAGCTCTTCCTCTTTTGGAACCTCTATAAAGGTAACTGCTTTCCAGTTTTGATATTTCTCATATCCTTATAGGAATAGAGAATTAGGAATATTCTGGTTTTTCTAAAAAAAATATTTATGTATGTCTTTATTTTTCATTAACAACAAGCAATTCCTGAAATCCTTTGTAAGTGCTGGGGACATGAAAAAAAAAAAACACCTGCCTTTAAGGAGCCCACAACCAACTTGTGGGAGATAGAGTGAGGAAGTGGGCAGTCTCCGGGCAATAAGTAGATGACAGGGTGAAAGCCCAGGGCACTGCAAAAGAATAAATAAAAGGAAGAATCCACCCCGCCAGGAGGGATAAGCCCAGTGACACTTCCTGGAAAGGGAAATTTATATTCCTCATTCTCAGACTTTTATATCTGATTTGCCCCTGAATCTTTGATCACTTCCCTTAGAATGTATTTATGAAACTCCTACCTTTCTGTTGTACTTCCTTCTGTATTTGGATTGCTCTTAATCCTATACGAAGCTTTTAAAAAACTGTATTTAGACCCTATCTCATTCCAGGAAAAGAATGTAAGATATATACTGTGCAGCAGCATCAGGAGGCATGGCCTTGACAGTGCAGACACATCAGTTAGCGGTTTGACTCCCACCCCAGTTCTTCCCATTGCTCCTCACTGCCTGATACTGAAACATCCTTCCCATGGCCAGGACCACTAATCCACAGAGGAGGCACTTTGTTCCCTGAACACACTGCTTTCTGACAGCAGCTAAGTGCTTTCCCTTTCCCCATCCAGGCCATCAGGTCCTGTCAATGCCAGCTTCACTCTCTCTCAGACCTATTTGCTTCTCTTCTTTTCTACTGCCCACCTCCCAGTCCAAGCCACTTTCTCCTCTTACTTCTTCACTTGCCAGCAGCCACTAACTGCTATCCCTTCTCCTGCTGCCATCTTTTGAGGGCTTTCCATCATCTTGGCCATTACTAAGAAAGCCTGTATAATCTAGCCTTTCTCTACTTCAACTTCCTCATTATTCATTCCTCCCACCCCCATCCTCACTCCTCCCTACTCCCTGGGCCCCAGGCACCCTTGCTGCTCTCCTAGAATCCTGGATTGTACCATGCTGTTTTCTCCTTCAGTGCCTCTGCTGTGAAATACTGTGCCTGGGGTGCTTTTATTTTCTTTTTCTCTTTCTTCACAATATGGCTTACTCAGGCCTTCACCTAAATGTCACTATTTCAAAGAGGACTTCTAAGATACATATACCTCCAACTGCTTTAAATCTAAATTCACTATTTTCTCTGTATCCTGTATTGTTCTTCAGTAGCTTCTATCACAGTTCAAGTTTACAGCTTCTGTATCCCCAGCATGTACTACTCTGCTTACCCCATAAAGCCTGCTGCATATTCACCACATGGATGAGTAAAGGTGGTGATGGGCTTGGAGGGGCCTGCGTGGCTGAAAGGATAACTCTTGTAGAACTGTCTACAGTGGGTCAGAGCTAAGAATTCTTTCTCAACAGAGGGATACTTGTTTTCTTTGGTTAACAAGGTCTGAAATTGTATCTTCCAGATTTCTGTATTCTGCATTATTATAAGCAGTGAAGTGCATGAGTCAGTTTGCCAGCTCCCTTCTGGGGATAGATTTCAAGTTGGTGTTTCAGAAACAACTTGTCTCTAGCATGAGTGATGCACATCTATTATCAGATGTCAGAGCACCAAGAATAATGTGGGACCTGTTGAGGAGGGTCTTGAGAAAAGTATAGGAAAACCTTGGAATTGTCCTTTCTGTTTCCCCAGCTCCAATATTACTGGCACTAGTGGCAGGAGAAGCTGCTGGCATCATGGAAAACATAAGTGATGATGTGATTGTAGGCCGATGCCTGGCCATTCTCAAAGGGATTTTTGGTAGCAGCGCAGTTCCCCAGGTAAGTGGGTAGGGGCAAGCGGGGATCTGGGGTTTGTAAAGCAAGGTTTGACATATTCTCTTAAGTTGTGGCACAGGTACTTGGTCAGGACAGTTTCAGCCAGAACTGAGAAATGTGTATGGACTTACATGAATGCTAATGTTTGGAGTTCATGCTGTAAGTGTGGGATTCAGAAAGCTGTTTGCTGCATTTGTCTGCTTGTCTGTTGTCTCTGCTTTTGGAATCTTACCCCCACCTCCACCCCACATTTCAGACAGAGTGGCCAAACTCCCAAACTCCCTCAGGGAAGTCTTAAGAGAATCTCCTGATACTTTTTTTAATTCTTTAGGCCCACTGAAACACTTTTAGACCCTTATGATTCCTTTGAGAGGAGGCATATTAATGCTTCGTGTGAATTTGTAAAAGAGAAATTAGGTCAAGTCCTAGGTAGATCTCTGGATTCATAGACCAGAATGCAACATGGAGGCTTCCTTGCAGTTTGAAGGCATGTTGTGTTATACATTTTAAAACATCAACAGTCACCCACTAACTCTCGTGTCTGTTGCCTCTTTAGTTCTCTCATATGTATCTCCACTCATCACAGCTTTTCCACCTTTCAGAAATTACTGGTTTGTCCTTGGTGTCCAGTAATAACTTTCTGCCCATGGCTTTTTCTTTAGCCGAAGGAAACTGTGGTATCTCGCTGGCGTGCTGATCCCTGGGCCCGGGGCTCCTACTCTTATGTAGCTGCAGGATCATCTGGAAATGACTATGATTTAATGGCTCAGCCAATCACTCCTGGCCCCTCAATTCCAGGTGCCCCACAGGTGAGAAACTAATAAACTATACCTGGGCTTATTTGTGGAGGCCAGTATCCCAGGATCTCAGGGTAAAAATGCCACTGATTGTTACACATTTAGTCATTTTTGTCCTTGGACCCTTTCAGATAACCCAGAGCAGAGAAAAAGGGAGGAGCAGTATCATCTGTGTCAGATTTCTCACATTTTGGCTTTGTAAAATCTAAGCAGTCTGTGTTCAGAATGGAAGAGTCCAGAGTATAAATCAATTAATTACTTTTTTCTTATTCAGATTTTTGTCCCTGTAAAACAAAATAAAAAATGTTTTTAATTGCACCCCATTTTGTAATGGCTTATAGGATTGCTGCAGGGTCCCAGTCACTAGGGGCCTCCAGGGGCATGCCCCTGAGAAATAACCTTGGGCCCTTACCTAGATGATGCCTGACCCTGCTCCAAAGAATAGTAAGTGTTCTCAGGACCCTGTGCTAAGTAAGGCCTGCTCGGGGCTGAGTAAAAACAAATGCTGTATTCTCTATGGTTCAGAGTAGTCAGGACACCCCCCACCCCAGTAGGTAACTACATGAGGCAAAGGAAGGTTTAGAACTGGGTATCCCCCTAAGAAACTGATACCTAAGAACTCATGTAATTAAGCATCACTCCAGAACTAAGGCTGGGCTGGGTTTTATTGTCCCTTTTCTACTTCTGTCCGTTCTAAGAAAATGCCTGCTGATAAGGGAGACCCTTTTTGGTAAAATGATGGATTAGTGATTTGGGGGTGGGGGGGTCAGCTTCAGAGGCCAACAGGAATTTGGCAGTTCAAACACAAGAACAAAGGTATATTTGCAACCTGCTGATTTCCTCTTCATATTTTTTTCCTGAAATAGCCAATTCCACGACTCTTCTTTGCTGGAGAACACACGATCCGTAACTACCCAGCTACAGTCCATGGTGCTCTGCTGAGTGGGCTTCGAGAAGCAGGAAGGATTGCAGACCAGTTTTTGGGAGCCATGTACACTCTGCCTCGCCAGGCCACACCAGGTGTTCCTGCACAGCAGTCCCCAAGCATATGAGACAGATGTATCCTAAGGGAAGAGGCCAATGTATATGTCTTTTGCTATGTAAGCAAAGCTCTTCTAGCAATACTAGATTCCTGAGAAACTTGCCCTGGCATCCGGGCTCCCAGTCAGCTGCTGAAGTTCATGATGGTCAGGTGGCCAAGGAATTACCTCCTTTGAGTGACTTAGAGCCAGGGCAGGAGGCACTTGTCCATTCATGTGGAAGTGTGTGTTCTTCAAGATTGAGGCAAGCAAGTGCTATGAAAGAACATCTTAGTCTCTTGGTGTGTGGTAGTTTTTTTTTATATTTTGAGAATAAAACTTCATATAAAATTAGTCCTGTCTTTTTGTGTTTCTCCTTAAGGTTAGAGTTGAATATAAGACCAGGGGTGTTACTCCTTTGGAGATGTTAATTTTATCTGTTTACATAAGGAGGATATTTATGTAAAAGAGAAAAATGGTTTGGTCAGGTCAGAAGATAGGGTTGAGGGGGGTCCTATAGAAGCAATGGGCTTCCTGGTCTGTGGGGCTAGACTTCCCCCCGGGATTGTGAGGTGACCATGTGCCATAGGCTTTGAAGCTGCAGATCAAGCAAACTGAATTCTCAAGATAAAACACAGGACAACACAAAGTTCGGGTAGGCCTCTGGTAGACCATTCTGGCTTTATTCTCCAGATTCCCTCCATGGGTGTGTGCTAACTTTCCATTTACATCCAAGGTACTGGTATAAAGTTTTGGCAAGTTCTGCATAAGGAGATCAAGGGTTTAGGTAACTTCACTGGTGTATTCCCTGTTGCTGCTGTAACATTACCAGCAGGCTCTGAGGGAAGATTCTGTTTCCTTGCGTTTCTCAGCTTCTAGTGGTTGTCTGTAACCTTGGCTTATGGCCCCTTCCTCCATTTTAAAAGTATATCACTCCAATCTCTGCTTCCGTTCCCCTTCTTGTGTTCTGTAGATCCTCCTCTATCTCCCTCTTATTAATAAGGATACTTGCGATTTCACTTAAGGCTCACCCAGGTCATCTGAAAACCCTAAATCACATCTACATCTTAATCACATTTACTTTTGCCATGCAAAGTAAAAACTTGTAGTGAACAGTATACCTGTTCCTTCCCCAAGGGCTCTTAACAGACTAGATGCATGTGTGTAATCTGCTTCTAGAAATTGGATTTTACTGGTACTAGTCAATTCTTCCCTAAATGAGGTTTTATTCTTAGTAAGATTTAAGGGACATTACACTGGTGGTCTGGCTGGAGAGGGCTTTTTCTCTAGTTTTGGAAAGAGACAGCAATGAGGAAATTTTACACACCAGGATCAGGGTTAACTGAAATAAAGGTGAGAATAGCATGCAGTGGAAAGTATATGGACTCTGGAGCCCAGCTCTACCATTAATATTGTTAACCTTGGGGCAGGGAAGGGGTTGGTTAAGGTGTCTGATCCAGTAGTAAGTGCTTTTAAAAGTTTGTTTTTTAAATAGATGGCACAGGTAGCTGGAGAGAGTTCTGTTTGTGACAGCAGATAAGCCTTAAAAATATATAGCACTAAAATAGGTGCTGTCTAGGGCCATACCACCCTGAACACGCCTGATCTCGTCTTAAGTAGGTGCTATATGATTCTAACTCCCAATTCAGTTTTGGCTTCCAGGCATGTCTTTTACTAAGCCTCAGCTATGTTTCCAGTCCCCTTACAGCACCAGTAATTGGCTGAGAATTTTAAATAAAATACAATGAAATATGCTAGCTGCACCAATGCATAGAAAACAGTTGTTTGCAGAGATAACACAAACAAAAAAGGCATCACTGACTCACACACAAGCACGTGGAAACTAGGGAGCTTTATTGGTTACATATTGTGCTGCAGAGCCAACAGACAGCATTAGAGCCAAAGGATACATGCAGACAGGCAGCTTCAACTATACACATGCACCCAAGGAGCCCTGAGTCACTGCTCATGGCTTTGCCCTGGTTTCCAGCAACAGGGTTCCGGCCTCCTTGGTCCCATGCTTGGAGCAGGAATGTAGAAGCTGCTGCACCTAGACTCCAAGGGGAAGGGGTGAGACCGAGCACCTGCCTGAGCAAGTAAGTGTGGACCAACAGATACTGACGCCCCTTAGCAAAGGGCCCTATAATGTAATAACAGTTTTTGAGGGCTACTTCCCTAGCCCTCCCAATCTTTAAAATACAAAAAAATAGACTTTATTCTCTTAAAAATACATTCCATTCAGTACATGTTCTGAGCTGTGAAGCAGCAGGAAAATAGGGCTCCTTTCCTATGATCTTGGTTGTGAGGCTTTGAGGAGAACCCTGTTCCCCACTCGGGGTATTCAAAAGATAATCCCTAAAAGCAGCTCTTCCAAAGCAGTCTTCAACAACAACAACAAAAATCCCCACACCAACAAAGGCAGCTTGGGACCAGACCAGAGGCTGGGTCCCCGTTCCCTTTATTGGGAAGTGGTAGCACTTGGCACTAACCCACTAAATTAAAGAACTAAAACTGCTCCAGAATGACAAATCCAAGATCAATATAGACCCTCTCACACCCCATGAGAGAGGGATGATTTATGTGCAAGCTTGCCTGTGGCCAAGGTTGGAATCCTTGGCCCCACTGCAAATCCCTTTAACCCACATTATAACTTTCATTGCCACTCAAAAGCAAAAACAGCCATGGCTTCCTTTTGCCCGTGTCCCTGCAGCTTTCTCCAGTCTTTAGTATCAGAATGGCAAGAGACAGGTGACAGCGGGTGGAAGAGACCAGCTCCTGGCATTTAGCCAGGTGTACTTCCTCCAACGAAGCAGCTCTGGAGTGCCAGATTCCCCGATCTCACTAGGAACCCTCCCACAACCATACACCTGTGCCAGCAAAACTTAAAAAAGAGTTCAAGCCAAGCTGCGGAAAAGGCTTGTCATAAAAGTGGGTTTATTGGCTGGGACAGGGAATATTTGGCTTGATTAGACAACTACTCAACTACCAGGTCTCCCCATTATTTGGATGTTTTCTTCCAGGACCCCTAGATGGTGAGGCCTGGGTCTCACCTAGGTTGCTTTTCAGAAACGTGCCTTCCATCTTTGGAATTTGAGAGCCAGCCTTGCCAGCTGTTTGAAGCCGCTAGCCTTCACAGGCTGTTACAAATGGTATTTTCTGCAATGCTAAGGACAGTTTAAAAAAATACCTATTTTACAGCGGGTCTAGAAAGTGTGCAGATGAAACAAAATATGTATCCTGAAATAATGGTTACAATCACACCCTATTGCACTCAGATTTTAAGATAGCTGCCCCAGCAAGAGGGCATCACAGCTGTCCCTCTTCCACAGAGCATTTTGGGTAGCGGCAGATGTTGATGCTGCTGAAATGTGGAAAGATCCAGACTTTGGCACCAGGAGCTACAGCACCAGAATCCAGGGCTCCAGTGCCCAAAGATGAGAATTATTGGTGAGACTTTTAAAGGCATGGCTTGGCACCCTTCTATTTCCACCAGCAGAGAACCACCACAGATTTTCCTATATTCTCCGTTGATCACCACAGAGGCCAGCTTCCTTTGGACTGTCAGGGTTGCCAACCAGTGAAGAATAGCAAGGAGGCTCTAAGTGAGAGGTTGTCGCCTTGAGCAAGCTAGTTTCTGGCCAGTGACCCAGGAGAAGCAGTAGGAAGAGGTTTTTGAAAAACAGCATCTGAAGTTGAGCATCTGAGGCAGCAGTGTGAAGGGAAGGCAAGTCTCATGACAATGCCCTTAGATTGGAAAAACTCCAGGAAATGGAAATAGGAGCAAAACATTCCTGCCCCTGAAAGTATAGTAGGTTTTCCCAAGCCTCCAGGACTGCCAAGTCTGTTGCAGACCAGGGGGGGAATGAACACTGGTTCTCACACTATGAGTGGAGGCAGAGGAGATGACTCAAGAAGCACAGGAGACACGCCAACTTGTGTTATGGAAAGTGCTAGCTAGCCAGGAGATACTGTGTGGCATTTGGCAAGGCATGGGTGCCAAAAAGGGCTGCAGAGACCATCTAATCTAACCCCTTCATCTTACAGACTGGAAAATGAGGCCAAGGGAGCTTCTCTGAGCTCAACCTTATGCATTAAAAGGTCCCAGGAAAGCAATCAAAGGCAGTGGGAAGGACACATTCTCCAAACCCATTTGGATGACACCTTCCAAAAGCGAGAATCACCCCCACCCCCCGTCCCAACCAATGGGATGATGCAAACAGAAGAATCTTAGAATGTCAGATTTAGACCCTTAGAAACCATTCATTTCAAATAACTCGTTTTATAGATAGGGAAACTGAGGCAATGTACAAAACCATGAAGAAAATTCAGCTTTCTTGACTCCTGTTCTTTTTCACTATGAAGTGTCTGCTTCATAAAGGTAGCCTTTGAAAGGGGATCCCTTCTTTGAACTAAGAATGCTACAGAAAAAAGTGTCAAGATTATATGGTTCTTTTTAACTTCCCCATGTGATTATTTATGTGGCTTCCTGAAAAGTTTGCTGCATTTTGAACTGTATAAATCTGGGGCCCTTGATGGGCATGTGTTACCTTTCCTCCCATGAAGTCATGATGATAGTTGGTTTGCAGAAATCATGGGCCCACCTCTAGGAATGCATCAGCTTGGTAAAGTGCGATACCTCCTCCATGGGAGATAGAGGAGGAGGAACAAAGTCCATACCTTTCATGGAGCTATTGCTTTGTGGAGTGACTAAAGGGAAAGCGCTTCTTCCTGTCCACTTTCCCCTTTGCTGGGCGCTTCCTAGAAGGCAGAGTATGCTGGGTCAAGCCCAGTTTAGTCTGGGAATAGTCTGAAGGTGGAAACAAAGTCAGCATGAATTCTCCAGCCATAGGAGAGGAGCAGGCAATGCCAGCAGCATTATTGGTGCCCAGAGAAGGAGATGCATGAAGTTTCTGCACTTCCAGGTGCCTTTGTAAGGTGAGCTGAGAGCTGGGGTTGCGGGAGGGATGATGTCAATCCAGTAGGTGGGTGGGTACCCGTGTGCTCTGCCCCCAGAAAACAGTGGTCAGCAAGGGGGCCAGGTCATAATCCCATAATCCCTTAGAGGCAGCACAGACATCTTCGGTAAAAGTCTGAGGAACCCCAAAGGGGAAAGGAATGGAAGCCCCCTAAATGGAGCTGATGGCTGGTAAGTCTTAGTGTCAGTGCTTCCTACGGCAGACAGAGTGAACAATGTGGTGAAGAGACTAAGAAATCTGAACATTAACCACACAGAAAGGCTGCTGTTGTGTGGTGGAGATATAAGGAGTTTCTATATCATTCCCTATTTGGGGGCCAGAGTGGCCCATCCTACCTGGGGGACAGAGCAGGGACAAGGAGAGAGGACTCATGCATCAATCAGGGAAGGCTGGGCCTGGGTGACTCTGTCCAGCTTGTAGTTTCTGATCTCCTCTGGCCAACTGGCAAAAATGACCTGAGCCACAGCCTGGCTCTCTGCCACTATCTCCCAACCAAGGCCTGGTGTGGAGCCCGGTTAACTGGCCTGGGATCCTTCATAGATGAGAAGGTGGAAGAGCTGAGAAGCAGGAGCAGAGGAGACAGCTGACCTCACCCAGCTGGCTCAGTTTTCTTCAGCACAGGGCCTGGTTGGTCGTAACCGTTCCTCGGCCTTAACTCGCCCAGGCTCTGCCAGCCCCTGCTTCACGGGCAGTTCAGGCAGTTCAGACTGTTCCAGGGAGTTGTGCGGTCGCCTGTAGACACTGAGTGTGCAGTCATCACCTTCCTCCTGTGCCAATAAATGACAAATGTGAGTTGTGAAGGACCATACAGTGCATAACAAAGATACTGTCACTTCCTACCCAATGGTCCTCTCCAGCCTGGCAGAGGGAAATATAGCACAGACAGACCATAGCATAACTGCAAAGATAAGCTAAGGCCTGAAGACAGGCCAATATAAAAGTTCCTTGGAAATCAGGGTAAACTACAAACTCCAATCTGCTAGGAGCTCCTAGGGTAGACTGAGGGGGGGAGGGGGTTCCCACAACTGAACAGGAGCCCTACAGAGTACAGGGCCAGGAATGGGGGCATGGGAGTGGTACCCCTAAGTAGTAGCCAGCGTTCCTCTAGTTCTGCACATCCAGGCTGCATGCTTCTCAGGGTAGAGTCACTTCCTTGGTGGCTAGGCAAAGAAGTATGCTGAAACAAGCTGGACAGCTCTTTTCCTACTTCCCACCAAAAACCAGGTGTTTTCCCGTTGATATGCCATATCCTATCTCTCGTCACATACCCCTCATCATATCTCAGATAGCCAAAGCTTCAGAGCGCTAAACACCCATCTTTCTCCACTGCTCTTCTACCAGACTTCTGCCTTTTTAATGTTTTGCTTTGGTGCTCTGAAGCAAATAAATGCAGATCAAAAGAATACAAGTATGAGTGAGAAAGGGTAGCAGGGTACAAAGAAGAATGGATTTAGGGGCAGGTATCCTGGATTCAAATTTTAATTCTTCCAGTAATTCACTTGGATGGCCTTGGTTTAAGGCACTGTCTGTCTCTGACCTTCAGTTTCTACATCTAAAAAAGGGGGGATAATGCCCATAGCTGTTGGAGAGACTGAATGAGGTAAGCGGGTGGGGAAGTGCTTTGTCAACTGTTAAGTGCCCTGTAAAGACTTACAGGGCTTTTCAAGTTAACAGTCACCTGCCTTTAAAAGAAGAGAACAGTGTCAATATCCCAAATGTCATCAACACAGCCTCCACATCTAAAAGATACTCACAGGGGCTTCCCCTTTTAATGCTGTTCTGATAGTCTGACCTTCAAATAAGGAGGAGCTTCTGGATTGATCCTGTAATGACCTTCATGAACCTGCAGCCCTGCACTCAGACTGATATAATGGGTTTGACAGGTGTCTGGGGCAAAAAGATGCTTGGGCATAAAGCCTATAAAGTAGGCCAAGTATAAGCACGAGCTCTCCTCATCCTCTATGTGCCAGCAGCTGGCAAAGATCCACTGTCTGAACTGAGACAGCTAAGAACTCGTTTCCCTGACTCCCATCTCAGCTCTACAGAAAGGGCACTGGGCTTCCTCCTCTCACTCAGAGCTTCCCAGCAGCTTCAGCTGCTTCTTGTGATTCTAGGTGCTGCTCTGTGGAGCCAGAAGGGGAGCTCCTTTGGCTACGCTGGCAAACCAAGAGAACAGAGGCCCTATCTCCTCTTTTGAGGCCTTCGTACATGAAGACAAATGGAGGAGACATGGAGGGAAAGATTTTGGGAATTCATGCTTCTCTGTCAAAGTACTTTATTCTTTAAGGGCAAACCTACCATATCTTTAAGTTCTCTGAGCTATCCACTGTTTCCCAGCCCCCACAGTCTCCTTAATCCTGAGTCACACACGCCAGATAAGATAGGCAAAGGAGAAAAGGAAAGTGGAAGGAGGGAAAGGACAGCAGAAGGGGAGAGAGGGAAAAAAGTGGGACTTACCATGCCTGCCACGTAGTTCCAGGTGGTAGCTGTGACAGCATCTCCTACCCGATTCCGCCGAGTGAGCATCTCTGACACAGTGAGGCTACTTTGGGTCCTTCTAGAAGAGAGCTCAGGAGCATCCCCTGGGTTTCCTACCCTTCGAGTACCCTGCTCAAAAAGGTATGACCTGGGCTGTTCAAGGTCTGAATAGTCTGTGGAAGACCTCTGGGTGTAGGCATTGGTAGATACCACACTTTTACCTATTTGAGTTGGGAGGTCTTCTAAGGAGTTCAAATCTCGCCTGCTCTTCCAGGCATTCCGCACAGTGACATGTCTGGCATCTGAAGGGCTCACCTCTGAAGGGGCACTATGGTTTTTCCACCTGATTGTCTCTGCAGGGGGTACATGATTATTCCTCTCCACCAGATCCGATGGCTTGATTATAATGCTGCTCCGAGAGACCACTGTTTCAGGCCTGTTCTTCAGGGGCCCATCTCCCATTCTTTCAGCTTCTGTGAACTGCAAGGTGATGTCATGTTTGTGAATGGAGAGCTCAAAGGGAGAGTTGACATGGTTGCTAACTGATGTGAGCTCTGATGGCCCAACCTGGATGTTGCTGGTAGATGTGTGCCTCTCCCGCAGGGCCTCACCTGGAGCGGCTCTAGGGCTGCTGCTGCTGCTGTTGCTGTCAGAGGGGTAGATAGTAATGCTGCTTGTCACTTTGTTTGGCCCTGGTTTGGAGGTGGATTTCTGTTTCTCCAATGTGGCCTCAGTTCCAGACCCTCCCATAATTTTTTTCACATCTTTATCAATGATGACAGGTTTGATGACAGCTCTAGACCGCAGGGCCTCTCTGGGGCTGAAGGGCCTTTGACTTTTAACCCCAGCACCATTGGCCTCTGGGAACTCCACGGCATTGGTGGAGGCTCTGACAGTTTTCACAGATTCATTTTCTGTCCCAGCATCTTTATCATTCTCGAACAGGGCAGATCTAAGGCCCCCTCGGGATTTGGCTTTTTCTCTAGAGTTGGGCTGTTGTTTGTGCTCTGGCTCCGGGGTGATGGTTGTGTTTACCAATTTGGCAGTAACAAGAGATGTCATGTCCATGTCGTCATCTGAGTCTGGCTTCTCTCTGCCACTAGATTTGATGACTCGACACCTCAGGGCCTCATGCTGACTGCTGTCTTCCATCACAACTGCTACAGATTGATCAACTCCTTCTTTATTTGGGGTTGAAAAACCCTGAAGGATGTTCTCTTGGCTTCTGGAGCTATAAGGATACTTTGACAAAAGTGGAGCCTTAGAATTTGGGAAACTGGTATCAGCCTCTGGGCCATTGGCAGCCTTTTTGCCCTTAGAGAGCCCTTCTGAGGAAGATCTTCGCGATGAGGCTAGAGTGCCAATGGCCTTAGAACTGCCAGAGTCTACAGCCTGAGTTGCCTGACTTCCATTGCTAGGCACCTGCCCCCGCTTGCCAAAGAGGGCCTCTGTGGAGGTATCAGAAGCCTTGTCAGCTCTACCCAGTATATCACTGGGAACAGATCCATGGGTGGTATCACTAAATGTTCGTGTTGTCTTCTCTACTTTTCCCTTCAACCCACTCTCAGTACCTAGCTTGGGAGTACCCTTCCACACTTTATTGTGCTCCTGAGCAGCTGGGGGGTAGCGGCTAAGCACTGATGGCTGCTCCCTGGACTTCTTCCCTTCACTCTGAGAGGAGCCAGATGCAAATCGATCTTCAGTTCTCTTTGTCTCCTGAGTCCCACTATCTGTACCTGCCCCTATGTTGGAAGCTTTGGCTGCCCTCCTGTTGGTGAAACCGGGAGAGGAAACCTGCCTGTTGCTGAGAGAATAGTTTTCATTGTTAAGAGCAAACTCCCTGTTTCGGTGCCTTTCCCGCTTATGCTGAGGGGACAGTTCCCGAGACGTGTGCTTGGACACAGACACCTCATTCCCATGGCCTCTAAACTTAGTCCTCTCATGCCTGCCTTTGCTGGACAGGAAAGCATCTTCCCCTTCCACCTCCCCATTCTCTAACTCTTTCTGTTTCTTGATTTGTAGCTTCATCTCCTCCAGCTGGCTGGCTAAGAGTTTGTTTTTATTTTGTTCACTTAGGTAATTATCCTGAAGGTCATTATTTTTGGCCCTCATTTTCTTAAGCTCTTCTTCCAAAGATTCAAAATGTTTGATTTGTGTCTTAAGTTTCTCAATCTCTTGGTTAAGGTCTTTGACTTTATTGTCTTCCTGATTTCGGTTCTTTTCATTTTCCGATTTATTTCTTGTTTCATTCTCTACCTGCTTGAGATAGTCCAGAGTGCCCTTCCTTCTTGATTCCTTGGATGGCAGTGTGGAAGAGATACCATCCTCAATCCGTAGGTCATTCCTTTCCAGAAGGTTAGAAGCATTCCTTGTATAATCTCGGTTCATTTTTTTGTTCTGCTCCAGTTTTTGAGTGAGCTCTTTTATAAGTTTCTCATTTTCCTTCTCCTTTTCATTCAAGTATTTTCTCTCACTTACAAAGCTCAGAGTTAATGATTTCAGCTTTTCTAACTCTGACACTAAACTCTGCTCAGTTTTATCTAGGCGGTCCTCAGAAGATTCTAGTTCTTTTACTTTGACCCTGAGCGTTTCCAGCTCAGAGGAGATTTTCTTCGTCAGGTTTCTCTCCTCATTCAGGCTCAAACAGAGTTGGGTACAGTCATTCTTACTCCTGCTAAAGGCCTCTTCTAGCTTCTCCAGTTCGGCCATTCGTTTCTGAAGCCGCTCAATCTCAGATTTCAGCTCCCGGGTGAGGTTTTCCTCCTCTTCAAGTTTCTCCTTCATCAGCTGACACAGGTCCTCTGCTCTCTTAATTTCCTCATCTTTGCCTTCAATTCTCAGCACTCGCTGGCGCAGCACTTCAATCTCTGCCAGCATGCTGGAGTTGCTGCCTTCCGCCTGAATCACCTTGTCCTGGAGATCCAGGAGCTCATCCTCTGCCTTCTGGAGGTTTTTTGTGGCTTCTTCCAACTCATCAAGGCGGCGGCTTAGACTCTGTAACTTAAACCGCAGGTGGCGGCTGGAGGCAGTATCCTTGTAGTTTGTAAACTCGGCCATGTCTACTGTCAGCCAGTGTGAACTCCTAGAGGCATCCAATTCCACTCCGGGGGATGAGAAATGGTTACCTTTTTCTTGGCATCCACAACCTTCTTTGGTAGCTGGAGACCATTTTCACTCTACAGAAGGAAAGCATAAAGCATGTCAGGCAGCAAATATAAAATCTGCATGTCATCTCCCAGCTTCCATATGTGATTATTGTGCCTAAAACACAGCAGGTACTCTTAATTTGAATAAACCTGCAGGATAAGACTGGTTCTTGATGGCTGATAATGAGCTGGTATCTAGTTTTAGCCTAATGAAGAATGCCAACAGTAGCAGCATGGCAAAAAGACACAGAAGAATGGCTCATTTCTCATGGCAGGCTATGAGAAAATCTTTACCATTTGTTATCTGCATAATCTCAGGATAGTCATTAACTTTCCTATAAATCATTAAGTAAACAGCCTCAGTTTCACTTAGTTGTAAAATAGGGATAATGATGCCTATCAGCTCTCTCCCCAGTACTGTTCTGAAATAATGCATGGAAAGCTCTTCATAGAAAAGCAGTAAACAATCCTAAGAATATTAAGAACTATAGCTTCAGGGAAAGAAGTAGACTAGTTTAAAAGAAAATCACTTTATTGACATAGGGAGATAACAGGACCTGGGCTCTATCAAGGCAGAAAGGGAGGACAGTATGCCTACAGCAGAGATGGGGTACATCTGGCCCATGAAATCAATACCAGCTAACACCACACGCCTCACCAAATTAGCCTGACCAAATATAACAGGCTAATTTTTAAGTTGATAATTTTGTATGGTCCGTGAATTATGTGATAAACATCCAAATGGCCCTTGGTAGAAAAAAGGTTCCCCAGCACTGGCCTAGAGAATTTATACTCTTGAGCCTGCCTTCACTTGAGTTCACAGTTCAAATTTACACTGCTTGAGTGGTCTAGGATGACTTGCTCTCACTGAGAATCAACCCAAAAATGGTCTCGGCCTGGTAATATCCCTGGGAAATCTACCAGACGTAAACAAAAATAGTCTGGAAAGAGATTTTACCAAATTCACACTAGAGCCCAACAGATAAAGTCTCGCTGAACCTGAGTTTGCAATTCTAAACTACAAAACAAGTAAGGACCACTCTTGTACAATGACTGAACAAAGGAGGTTTACAATGAGAACCAAAGTAAGATAGGCCACAGACCATAAATTAAGTACATTCCAATATTTAAAGTCATAAAAGAAGGAATAAAAAATGGGAGACAATAACAAGATGCTATCAACAAAAATCAGGAGATTTTAAAATTAACCAAATAAAATTGTTAAAAATGTAAAGGAAAAATAGCAAATAGATGGAAATGAAGAATGTAGTGGTTAAGAAGAAATAAGAGGAAATTACAAAAGGCAGCACAGAAAGATTGAAAAAGTGAATGAGAGGTTAATAGACAAGGAGAAAATACAAAAGAGGTCCCAAAATGAAGAAATTTAACAAGTAGTACAAAAGGAAGGAAAAGACAGAATGGGGGAGAGGCAATATTTAAAGAGCAACTAGCTAAGAATATTCAAGAGCTGATAAAAGATATGGAATGGAGCCTCATACTCAGGGAGCAAAATCTCATCCAAAATGAAATCTGTGTCTAGATGAGAACAAAAGGAAAATAAAAACCTAAATGTTTAAATATAGACCCTCAGTGAAAGAACTATTTTTGAATGTATTTCCAAGTACAAAAACTGATCACTTAAGGAAGGCACAAGATGGAGGAAGGAATGGTAAGCAAATAAATTTGACCCAAACAAGCACTGAATCAGTTAACAACAAAAATTAATTGGGCAGGAGGGGCAGGATAAAATCAAAGCAGAACTAAAACACTGGACAATAATAACATGTAAGTCAGAGAGAAATCAGAATTCAAGTAAAACACTGTATTCTTTGGGAAGAGAGGCTAGAGTTATTGTAACTAACTTTAGACCTTATTAAGAATAGATATCGCCCCGCTCGTGTGGCTCAGTGGTTGAACATCGACCCATGCACCAAAAAGTCGCCACTTCGATTCCCAGTCAGGGCACATGCCCACGTTGTGCGCAAAATCCCCAGTGGGAGGCATGCAGGAGGCGGCCAATCGATGTTCTCTCTCATTGATGTTTCTCTCTCTCTCTCCCTCTCCCTTCCTCTCTCTCTAGAATCAATAAAGAAAAAATAAATTTAAAAAAGAATAGATATCATATACTAAAGAAGGCATTAATAATAAAGAACTCATGCCCTGGCCGGTTTGGCTCAGCAGTTAGAGCGTGGGCCTGCGGTCCAGAGAGACCCAGGTTCGGTTCCCGCTAAGGGAACATGCCTTGGCTGCAGTTTGTCCCCAGCCCTGGTTGGGGTTGTGCGGGAGGCAGCCACTTGATGTGTCCCTTTCATGTTGCTGTTTCTCTCTCTCTCTCCCCACCCCTCTCTCTCCCTCCCACTCTATCTGAACAAAAATGGAAAAATGTCCTTGGGTGAGGATTAAAAAGAAAAAAAATTTTTTTAATAAAAAAAAAATAATAATAACCTTTTTTGCGGGGGTAATCCTCATCCTCGCCTGAGGATATTTTTTCCATTGATTTTTTTTAGAAAGTGGAAGAGAGGGAGTTGAGGGGGAGAAAGAGGCACACACACATCGAGGCACACTCCCACATGTGCCCCAACCAGGGCCAGGGATCAAACCTGCAACCCAGGTACATGCCCTTGACTGGGAATTGAACCCACAACCCTTCGGTGCATGGGCCAACACTCTAACTACTGCAGCCAGGTCAATAACCTCATTTTTAAATGGGCAAAGACTTAAACAGAAATTTCTCCAAAGATGATATCCAAATGGCAACAAGCATATGCAAAGATGTTCAACATCACTAATCATTCAGGAAATGCAAATCAAAACCACAAATCACACCCACCAGGATGGCTATCAAAAAACAAGTGTTGGTGAGAATGTGGAGAAATTGGAACCCTTGTACACTGTTGGTGGGAAAATAAAATGGTACAGCTACTATGGAAAACTGTGGCAGTTCCTCAAAAAATTAAAAATAGAATTATCATATGATCCAGCAATTCCACTCTGGGTATATATCCAAAAAAATTTTGAAAGCAGGATCTCAAAGAGATTTGCACTCTTGTTCATGGCAGGAAAGAAATAAAAAGCATAGAGAGGTAGGGCAGCTTTCCAGTTTCTGGTCCAGCATGTAAACAGCTTATAAGTCATCACTTTGTCCAAACAAGTAAAAAGTTGAACAAACTGAAAATCAACAACTCTTCCTAGATCCATATGAGAACTGATGTCACAGAGAAAACTGCTTCCCCCACAGAGATTAGACAACTGGATTCAGAAAATCACAATTTCCCACAGCAGAAACCTCCAGGGGAACTAGTACCAAGGTAGGAAAACCTAAACTGCAACTGACAAATTGCTGGAGCTCAGTGTGGACAACTCAGAGTTAAAAAACTCAGTAGGCAGTCTCGGTATTAGCAAGGATGCACCACACACTGAGCTTTTACTTCCATGAGCTTGTACCAGGTTCTCACACTAAAGGTGAGAGAAAACCCCCTATGCTTCCAGGAAGGGGAGCCTAACCTATTGGTGTTTTCTCAGAGCCTAAATGAACTGGGGGAAGCTCCCTCTAGCCTTCTATGTGGAGGAAGGGAAATAACCACCTCTAGCCCACTCTAGCTATCCTGTACCACAAAGGGGGTGGGCCTTGGATACACTAGGATGTCGACAGAACACTAAGAAGCACTTGTGAAGTTCACAGCCCGAGAGCACAGGCTCACTAGAACACTGAGACCTAATCATAGGAACACTTCTCTCCCCTACACCTTACCACATCACTAAAGCCTGTTTACCTCAGTTCTTTTTACCCAGGACATCATGTCTGACTTTAAACAAAAAATTATAAGGCATACTAAAAGACAAAAAACACTGTTTGAAGAGACAGAGCAAGCATCAGAACCAGACTCAGACATGGCAGAGATGTTGGAATTATCAAGACAGAAATTTAAAACAACTACGAATAATATGCTAAGTGCTCCAGACAACATGTGAGAACACAGGGTAATGTAAGCAAAGAAATGGAACTTCTAGGAAAGAATAAAAAGGAAACGTTAGAGATCAAAAATACTATAACAGCCCTGGCCAGTTCTGCTCAGTGGTTAGGGCATCGGCCTGCAGACCAGAGACATGGGTTTGATTCCCGGTCAAGGGCATCTACCTGGGTTGCAGGTTCGATCCCTGGCCCCGGTCAGGGTCGTACAGGAAGCAACCAATCAATGTGTCACCTCAATGTCTGTCTCTCCACCCCCCCACCTCCCTTCCACTCTCTCTAAAAAGCAATGCAAAAATATGCTCAAGTGAGAATTAAAAAGTGAAGGAGAAATACTTTCTCTGAAAATAAAAACTGAGGGGATCTGTTGCCAGTAGGCCTGCATTGAAAGAAATGTTGAAAGAAAATGCTTCCATGAGAAGGAAAATGATATAGGTACAAAATTCAGGCCATATAAAGAAAGGAAAAGCATTAGACAAGGAATGGGTGAATGTAAAATAAAATTTTTTTCCCAATCCTCACCTGAGGACTTTTTTTTTTTATTTTTTTTTCTTTCATTGATTTTAGATAGAGAGGCAGTGAGAAGGAGAGAGAGATAGAAACATCGATGAGAGAGAACATCGATTGGCTGCCTCCTGCATGCTCCCCACTGGGAACTGGCCCACAACCTGGGCATGTGTCCTGACCGGAATCGAACCAGCAACCTCTTGGTGCATGGGTTGACGCTCAACCACTGAGCCACACCAGCCAGACTTTTTTTTTTTCTATTTATCTTCAGATAGAGTGGGAGGGAGGGAGGGAGAGAGAGAGAGAGAGAGAGAGAGAGAGAGAGAGAGAGAGAGAGAGAGAGAGAGAGAGAGAGAGAGAAACATCGACATGAGAGGGACACATCCACTGGTTGCCTCCCACATGAACCGCAACAGAAGTACGTGCCCACCTTGGCCAGAATCAAACCTATGGCTCTCTGGTCTGCGGGCCGACACTCTAACCACTGAGCCAAACCGGCCAGGGCTAAAATAAAATTTTTAAGTTTTCGTATTTTTTAAAATTGATTTCAGAGAGAAGGAAGAGAAACATCAATTTGATGTTCCACGTATTTGCATTCATTGGCTGATTCTTGTATGAGCCCTGACTGGGGATCAAACCTGCAACCTTGGCATATCGGGATGATGCTCTAACCAACTGAGCTACCCAGCCAGGGCCTAATTTTCCATATTCTTAATTGATCTAACAGATAACAGTTTGTTCAAAATAATAACAGCAAGAATGTATTCAATGGACATAATTTATGCGTACGTGAAATAAACAACAGCAATGTTACAAGGGACAGGAGAGAGAAATTAGGATTACTTGTTAGTATAAGGTACTTGCACTAACTCTAGAACAACCACTAAAAAAAAAAGTTTAATTGATATGCTAAGAAAGGAAATGGAACCAGATAAAATGCTCAGTTAAAGGCACCAAAGGCAGAAATAGAAGACAAAAAACAAGGGCAACAAACAAAACAGTAACAGTAACAAGTAACAAGTTAAATTTTAATGAACACATACAGATTGAAAGAAAAGGAATAAAGAAAGCTATCCCATGTTAACACTAATCAAAAGAACGCTGGAGTAGCTCCATTAATTTCAGACAGCAGACTTCAGAGCAAGCAAAGTTATCTGGTAAAGAGGGGTATTACATAATGATAAAAGGGTCAATTCTCCAAGAAGACACAATAGTCTTTAATACATATGTATGCACCTTAAAACAGAGCATCAAAATACATGAGGCAAAAACTGACAGAACTGCAAGGAGAAACAGATGAATCCATTCCTACTACAGTTGGAAAGCTCCATACCCTTCTATCATAAATGGACAAACCTAGCAGACAGAAAATCACTAAGGACATAGTTAAAAAACTATAGTTAAACTCAATAATACCATCAATCCACTGGGTATAAAGGACATGTATGGACTACTACAATAGCAGAATATACATTCTTCTCAAGGTCACATGGAACATTCACCAACACAGACCACATTCTGGGTCATAAAAGACACTTTAAGTTGAAAAGAACAGAAAACATACACTGTATGCTCTCAGACAACAATGGAATTAAACTAGAAATCAATACCAGAAAAATAGCTGGGATATCCCCCAAATACATGAAGGTTAAACACTTCTAAACACATTGGTCAAAAAAAATCTCAAAAATTTAAAAATACTTTGAACTGAATGAAAATAAAAATACAACTTTATCAAATGTTGTGGGGTATAGCAAAAGCAGTATTTAGAGACAAATTTATAGCACTGAATGCATATATTAGAAAAGAACAAAGATCCGCCCTAGCCGGTTTGGTTCAGTAGTTAGAATGTTGACCTGCGGACCAAAGAGTCGCGGGCTCAATTCCGGTCAAGGGTTCGATTCCGGTCAAGGGCACGATTCCAGTCAAGGGCATGTACCTCGGTTGTGGTTCGTCCCTGTCTGTCTCTCCCTCCCTCCCTCCCACTCTATCTGAAGATAAATGGAAAAAAATATCCTCGGGTGAGGATTAAAAAAAAACAAAGAACAGAACAAAGATCTACAATCAAAGAGTGTATCTAAAAGTATGGATTTAGGAGGGAGGGAACTATGGTTTAAGCCAAAAGAGAAAACAGCAACCACTGGTGAGAGAAAAAGTGCCTCATCAATGATTCCATAAGAAAACCCAGGGCAAAAGAGAAATAACCTTAAGTGGAATCTGAGGAGATCCCAAACGCCACATCTCAGACACCAAGATCCCTTCCATTGATTGCACTTTAAGCCTAGAGCCACCAGATGGAGCCCAAGCTCAACTCAAAAAAACACCAAGGACTTGGAGGGTTGGAATTATATAGCCTCCTCCTCTCAGCCTCTCAGATCCTACCCTCTTCCTGATTATTTCCCTCTCTACCACTCTATTTTCCTAGGTATAACTTTCTCTGTCATCTTCGCTTCTTTTGGTCTCCCAGGCTCCTTTTCACAGCCTACAAGCTTCCTCATGCTCAAAAATGGAGAGGGGAAAAAATCCTAAGTTTATATATTTTTATAAGACAGAAACCCTTTCCCTCATTCCCATCCATTTTTCCTACTGTGAGTGCTACACACAAAAATGCTTCTTTTTTTGGACTTTTGCCTAGTTACAGTGTGTGTGGGGGGGAATCTACCAATTTATACACAAGGTGAAGGGGTAGGGGACAATGAGTAGATATAAAGGATCTGTACTGGCATAGCAGTTATTAGAAGATAAACGATATCTATGATGCTCCTACAAGTGCTATAAAACAGCTTATCCTCATAAATATGCTAGAAAGTAATTAAATTGTACTGTGTAGAGAAATGAACTAATTTATGATATGTAAGTTATATCTCAATAAAGCTGTTTTTAACAACCGGCTTACCTAACCAAACTGAAACATTCCCCTCACCAAATTTTATTTATACTGGTTTATAAGTTTTCATAAACAAATACCTTTTCCAGAGAGGGAAATATTTAACTTCCATATAGCCCCATCTATTAATTATAATTCTGAATTAGTAGAGTCCAAGAATTATATTGCTTTTTTATTCATTTAGCTTTTAGTGTCAATTTTACATGTTCTCGTCAAGACTGATATGAATCAACCAGTACAGAACAAGGAATGAGAAAGCTAAACCAAGTATATAAATATACAGCAAATACTTACTGGAAATATAAAGCAAGTTATTACACACCACTACTCAAAATCCTTTAAAGATTCTTGTTGCTCTCAGAATGAAGTCCAAATTCCCCAACATGGCCATGTAAAGTCCTTCATGATCTGGCCTATTTCTTCAACCTCATCTTCAAACTCTACATCCGCTCTGTACTCTTGCAGACCACAAACCTTGCACTCTGTCTTTTCTTGTGGGCCTTTACCAACCTGATTGGTAATTCCTTATTTCTTTAAATCCCACTTTAGACAATTACCTCCTCTTGGAAGCTCTTGCAGTACCTCCTTCCCAAAACCCCAAGCCAAATCAGGGCCTCTCCATCTTCCAAAGTCGGCTGCATCGGTCCCATCACAGCACTTACCACACTGTATTCAAATTTATTTACTCATTTTGTCTCTCCAATTTGTTTCTTAATCACCACTGTATTCTCAGGACCTGGCAGGAAGCCTAGCACATAACTAATGCTTAAAATTTGATGAATGAATGGCTGAATGAGCCCCCTAATCACCAAATGGCTGGTCAGACCTTTCATTAACCATTAACAGAAAATAATAAAAATGATGTCAATAAGCTACTCATGGATCACAAAGGACAAAACCATTGGGAAGAGCTTATACAGCCAGCACAGATACCAGGCCTTGTGATAATGCTTGCAATGATCTCATCCCAAGCTCAACGCCACGTGCACAATGTCTCAACCTCAGTTCTTCTCCCTGTTGGACAATGCCCCTTCTGGCTCTCAGGTCTATGCCATGGAAATGGGACGAAAATACCAAAAAAAGACACCACTATCTCTATCTAGCTCTAGTTATTGTACCAAGTGTTGGAGAAGAAAGTGTTTCTGGATCTTCTTCCACTCCTTAGAATGGTATTTCAGAGGCAAACACCACAGCTAAAAAATCATTTTAGTCCACTGGTTTTCAAACTAGGCTCAGCAAACCCCCTCAGGGATCATCTGAAAGAGAGCAGGGGAGAAGGTTTGAGCAGTCTGAGCTTCTAAATTGCACATAATCAACCAAAGCAACTGATTTTAGCCTTTTTTTAATTAAAAAAATTTTTTTCAATTACAGTTTACATTCAATATTATTGTATTAGTTTCAGGTATACAGCATAGTGGTTAGACAATAATTTTAACTTCTTAATATATTGGGCTTCCCCATAAAACTAAAGAAATAGTTTCACCACTTTTTTTAAATCCTCAACCAAGGATATTTTTTTTCCATTTATCTTCAGATAGAGTGGGAGGGAGGAAGGGTAGAAGGGGGAGGGGGAGGGGGAGAGAGAGAGAGAGAGAAACATCGACTGGTTGCCTCCTGCATGACCAGAGCTGGGGACTGTACCCCAACCAAGGTACGTGCCCTTGACAGGAATCGAACCTGAGACTCTTTGGTCCGCGGGCCGACGCTCTAACCAGTAAGCCAAACCAGCCAGAGCTAGTTTCACCACTTTTATTTAAAATAAAACCACCTATTTGAACCAATCTCTTTATTTTAAAAATGAAAGAACTGAGACTTAGAAGTGAACACTGTGATTTCTCCAGCAACTTAGTCTCCAGACTCTCTATCCAGGATTCTTCCCATTGTGTAAAATCATCTCTCTACAAACTCTTAAACGTTTTTACAAAGTGAGCAGTTCTGATTATACACCAACCAAATAACAACAAGGTATAAAAGGAACAAATAAAGGACAATCACAAATTGAGCACTAATATACTACAGACAATATATTAAGTACTTAATATACATGCTCTCTCTAGGGATCTCAGATCTAATGTGTACTTTTTTCTTAAATTACTTATCTGAGATTTTCTCATCCATATGAAGACAATATGCCCTGGCTGGATGGCTCAGTTGGTTGGAGCACTGTCCTGTACACCAAAAGGTTTTGAGTCCAATCCCTGGTCAGGGCACATGCCTGGGTTGCAGGTTTGATTCCTGTTTGGGGCTCGTTTGGGGAGGGAGGGGCGGCCAATCAATGTTTCTCTCTCACGTCAGTGTTCTCCGCTCTCTCTCCCCCTTCTCCTCTCTCACTAGAATCAATGGAGGCATATCCTCGGGTGAGGATTAAAAAAAAAGGAAAAAGACAATATGGTAATCCCCAGGCATGTAAAACACTTGCTAGAATGCCTTGCACATATATCACAATAAACAGTACTAGCTATTACTGTTATTCTATTTAGCCTCCACAATATCCTTATGGGATAGGGCCCTGGAACTTGCCCACGGTCACACAGCTGGTAAGGATAGCCAGATGGAGAACTCAAATCTAGTTCTAAAGTCTTACTCTTTTAAGAATGCCACCCTGTTTGGCCAAGCCACAGATCTCTACATATCAGTACATTCCTCTGAAAAAATAATATCAATCCAACCTACTGCAAAGCAAAAATACAAAGTCAGCCAAAGCTCTTTGAAGAGTCCTAAATATATCTAAGGTAGGTTTCAGCAGGCAGAATCCTCCTAAAAATAGCAACTGGCTAACATCAAACCTCTACCCAGGGAAAACAAGAAAATGGATAGAAAATGGGTTTAAATTATCACTATCTCTGTCCTTTTGGCCCTAAATATAGCCAGAGAAAGAAATGCTTTGTTTCCTCCAGGACCATACACAAAGTACCTACCACATTCCCCATTAAGTATATTTATCCAGGTAAAATTAGTTTATTCAGTAGACATCTATAAAACACCTATAATGCACCTAGCCAAGTACTAGGGATCCTTAAGATCTAACCCTTTGCCTTTAAGCAATGAGAAAGACAAAACCAATTATAAAAACAATAATAAAGAAACCTCCCTGACCATCTTGCCTAATACAGCACTCACCCCTTGGATCCCTCTTCTCTTACCCTGCTGTTTTCACTTAGCGCATTTTACTGCTCAGAAGTGACTGTGCCTGAGGATGGCATCTGGGAAGGAAATTTTTTATAGTAAACCTCACAAATCAGAGGAAAGTGAAGAGAAGGAAGAGTAGTCCCATCCTTTAATGCCAACCCCTCCCCCAACACACACACACACACACACACACACACACACACACACACTAGTGTCTAGCTCAGTTCCCATTCATACTGGAAAGATACAGCACCAATTGTCTCTCACTTAGGGCTCCTTTCTGCCAGTTTTGGAACCCAGTTCCAAGTGTCCCTATCCAGCATTTTGGAGGCTAGCTCTTGTCCTAGTGGGCCAGGAAGGTCTGAAAAGAACATAATCAAACTTTCCTTACCCCCACCTTCTCCCCAAAACAGTTACCATGATTCACTTCTCAACAGTTATTTAAAGTAGGGGGTTGGTAAACTTATTTTAAAGTATCATAGTATTCATATAAATATATAACTTAGTTTTTTAGTAAACATTTCAGACTTTGTAAGATCTAAGGTCTCTGTCCCAACTACTCAACTCTGCCATTGTAGTGTGAAGTAGCCATACACAATATATAAGCAAATGACATGGCTATGTTTCAAATAAACTTTATTTACCAAAACAGGCAGTGAGCCTATGGACCACAGTTTGCCAACCCCTGATCTAAAAGAAAATGGGAGAACTATTTTTGTTTTATTTTGTTTTTGTTAATCTTCACTTGAGGGTATTTTTCCATTGAATTTTTTAGATAGAATGGAAGGGGGGGAGGCATCAATGTGAGAGAGACACATTGATTGGTTGCCTCCTGCGCAGGACCCCGACTGGGGCCGGGGATCAAACCTGCAACCCAGGTATGTGCCCTTGACCAGGAATCAAACCCGAGACCCTTCAGTGCTTGGGCTGATGCACTAACCACTGAGCAAAACAAGCCAGGGTTGGAGAACTATTTTAAGCAGCTTCCTTCTGACCATTTCTAACTACCTGTCTTAAAACCTTGGGCTATCTCCCTGGCCAGTTTGGCTCAGCGGTTAGAGCGTCAGCCTGCGGGCCAGAGAGACCTAGATTCGGTTCCCACTAAGGGCACGTATCTCGGTTGCAATTTGTCCCCAGCCCTGGTTGGATCGTGCGGGTGGCAGCCACTAGACGTGTCCCTTTCACGTAGATGTTTCTCTCTCTCTCTCTCTCTCTCTCTCTCTCTCTCTCTCTCTCTCTCTCTCTCTCTCTCTCTGTCTCTCTCTCTCTCTCTCTTCCTCTCTCTCCCTCCCACTCTCTCCCTCCCACTCTATCTGAACAAAAAAATGGAAAAATGTCCTCGGGTGAGGATAAAAAACAAAACAAAAAACCTTAGGCTATCTACATCTCACCATCACTTCTTAAGTATTTCTACTTAATTACTGGGCTTAAATGATCTTTCCCAGAATCACAAATTCATGTATTTTAGATATGCAAACCTCAGGGTTAGTAGCCCAACCAGCATGTAGAGATTCTCCAGGTTAGAAGGATTTACAGTTCATCTGAATCCAACCTCCCACTCAATGAAGAAGTTATCTAGAAGGTAGTCATTCAACTTCTACTGAAGTACTCCTAATGACAAGAAAAACACTCTCCCAGGTGGCTCAGTTGGTTGGAGTGTTGTCCCATGCACCAAAGGGTCACGGGTTCAATTCCCAGTTCGGGCGCATACAGGAGACAACCAATGTTTCTCTCTCCTTTCTCTCTCTCCTTTCTTCTCTCTCTAAAAAGCTGTAAAAAAAAAAATGTATCCTTGGGTGAGGATTTTTTTTAAAAAAAGGATACATAATTCCTCCCAAGGCAACTCATTCCATCTTTAGACAGCTCTAAGGGAAAATATCCTAATTATTTTTTTCTTCTTAGCACATTTAACCACTTGTTTACTTGTGACATTTCAAGAATGTCAGATTCATGTCAGGAACATGTTTTTTTATGTTTATAGCTGTTTTATACTGCTGTCTCTCCAGCACTTTGAACAGGCCCTGGTACATATATAAGGTATAAAATAATTATTTACAGGAAGGGAGGAAGGGGAAAAGAAAGGCAAGGAGGAAGGGAGGAAAGGGGAGAAGGGGCAAACAAAACAATGCTGCATCTAAGGAACTTTACATAATTCAGCAGGACTGGTATAAGAGGCACAAGGGGAAAAGGAGAGCAGGTAAGGGATAAGGTTGAAGGGTAGACAGGGTGCAACACCCAAGCCCTTGAAATCTCATAGCAAGTGCAGAGGCTAAGGTGGTAATGTTTGAAGAATAAGCTTACAACTGACCTTTCTCCCATCTCCTTTCTTCCAGCCTCCCCTGCCCTATTCTGATCGAAAATATCTTTCACTGCAAAACCTTTACAAAGAGCCCCTCCCCCAACAAAAATGCACCACCCCAAACTTTGTAAATACTTCTATCACTGTATCCATGACAATTGCTTATATATTTGTATTCCTCTACTGGACTCTGAGCTACAAGAGCAGGGGCTGTGTCATCTTTATTTTTCTGTCCTGGGCACTGAATACTGTGATGAGGTGCCAGCAAGGTGAGAACCTTATAAATGTTTGGTAAATAATGAAAGTAACAGTCTCACTGTATTCTGTAATGGCCAAACTACATCTAGCAAATTGTTTTCATATCCAGGCACTACATTCTAGGAAAAATAATTAACCTTTATGCCAAAGGTTGCAAATGCAAATGCCAAAGAGATAAGGACAATAATGTGAGTGACAGCCTGTGAGGACGATAGCTAAGAGGAAATGTAGCCAACTAATTCAAAAAAATTTTTTAAAGAAATATAAAGAACACCACTATAGAGACCCTTCAAAACACACACTGACATGCCTGCAAGTGGATATGAAAAGCAAATTTGTAACCTGTTTTGGACAAAGGGATTTAGGCAAGGGAGTAACACATTAGAATTACATTTTTGAAAGAACATTCAATAGGATAAACTAGGGTACTATAGAAATAGTCAATGCAAGATATAGGATAAGGGCCCGAACTAAGACAGTAACATGGGGATAAAGGGATGAGGGTGGACTTGAAAGATGACCTGGTTGATCTAGTTTTAATAAGGAAGCCAAAGAATACATGAGCTAATCTGGCAGCCTTATTACTAGTTTGTAGGTTCATACTAAATTTTTTTCAAATAAACTGCTATTAAATCTAATTAATTTTAATAACCTAAATATGGGGCTTAATTATTCTTTCTTTTGCAGGCAGTATGGTGCAATGATTAAAGATTACAGACTGTGCCCTGGCCAGTTTGGCTCAGCGGTTAGATTGTCGGTCCGCAGACCAGAGAGTCCCGGGTTTGGTTCCCACTAAGGGCACATACCTCCGTTGCAGTTTGTCCCTGGCCCCAGCTGGGGTCGTGTCGGTGGCAGCCAGTCGATGTGTCTCTCTCACATCAATGTTTCTCTCCCTCTCTTCCCCCTTCTCTCCCTCCCGCTCTATCTGAAGACAAATGCAAAAATGTCCTTGGGTGAGGATAAAAAATAAAATAAAAAATAAAAAAGATTACAGACTGTAAAGGCAGATAACCTAAGTTTAAACCCTGATTTTGCCATTTACTAGCTGTATAACTTTGGATAAGTTACTTGACTTCTCTTTGTTTCAATACCTAACCTTAAAGGCTAACTAACTGTACGTGGAAATAACTTAATACATGAAGTATTTAGACCAGTACCTGGTCCATCACAGGTGCCATGTAAATTAAAACTTAATTTATTTACTATTTTTTGCATTCCAACTTGAAAGTTAGTTTCAATCAACAGTTTCAATTGTCTAAATATTTTCTACACCTTCCAGTTTGCAAGCATTCACTATTATAAATCTGATAGGCATGTCTTTTCAGTATCTTCATCCAAATTGATGTTCAAATTGTTAACAAAATAGAACCAAGAACAGTCCTCCAGAATAGCACTACAAAACAGCCTGTCTAGATAAACACTGATCCATTAAATTGGTACTTGTACAATACCTACATGAAGCCAGCCCAAAATTTCCTTTGTCTTGGGATCACATGAGAAAATGTTAAATACCTAATTTTAGGACTTAAGACACATTATCTTTAATAGCATAGTCCTGGATCCTGCCCTGATATACATCAAGTGCTATACAGTAATTATCTTCGGATGGTGTATGTGTGTGTGTGTGTGGGGGGGGGGGGGGGGGGGGGGCTTTGTTTTCTAATATTCCTATAATAAATAATAAATGTACTGATTTTATAGTTTAAGTAAAATCATGGCAAAGCTTAAAGGAAAAAAAGAATTCTTGTCAGTATGACTTACTCTTAGTGAAACAAGCTGGCTTCTAGGGGTCACTGTTCTCATCCTTTAATCAGTTTTAGAATTTAAAAAAAATTTTTTTAATTAAATTTGTTGAGGTGACACATTGGTTAATAAAATTATATGTTCCAAGTGTACAATTCTATAATAATAAATCACCTGTATATTGCATTGTGTGTTCATCACCCAAAGTCAAATCTCCTTCCATAACCATATATCTGACCCCCTTTACCCTTTATTAACCACCCCACTCACCTCCCTTTCCCTCTGGTAACCACCACACCATTGTCTATGTCTGAGTTTTTGGTTGTTTGGAGATATCAAACTCCCTGACTTCAAATTATACTACAAAGTGATGATAATCAAAAGAGCATGATATTGGCAGAAAAACAGACACACAAATCAATGGAATAGAACTGAGAGCCCAGAAATAAACCCACATGTATATGGGCAAATAGTTTTCAACAAAAGAGCCAAAAACATACAATGGAGAAAAGAAAGCATATTCAATAAATGGTGCTGACAAAATTCATTCATGCAAAAGAATGAAACTAGACTGCTATTTATCACCATAAACAAAAAGCAACTCAAAATAAATCAAAGACCTAAATATAAGACCAGAAACAATAAATTATATAGAAGAAAACATAGGTACTATACTTATGACTCTTGGTTTTAGAGAGTATTTTATGAATTTGACCTCAAAGGCAAGGGAAGAAAAAGCAAAAATAAATGAATGGGAAAGTATCAAACTAAAAAGCTTCTGCACAGCAAAAGGAACTGTCAACAAACAAAAAGGTGATTTGGTCAGGTGGCTAAGCTGGTTGGAGCATTGTTCCATACACCAAAAGGTTGCAGGTTCCATTCCTGGTTAGGGCACGTCAAAGGTTGTGGGTTTGGGGGCGTGTACAGGAGGCAACTGACTGATGTTTCTCTCTCACATCAATGTTCCCCTCTTCCTCCCTCCCTCTCTCTTTCTTCCCCTTCCTTTTTCTCTAAAAATCAATAAAAACATAGGTGAGGATGAAAAAAAAAAAGCAAAAAGGCAATCAACTAAATGGGAGAAGGTATTTGCAAACAACACCTCCCATAAAAGGTTAATATCCAAAATATATAAAGAACTCATAGATTCAACAACAAATAAACAATCCAATTTTTAGAAATGGGCAGAGACCTGAACAGACACTTCTCCCAAGAAGACATACAAATGGCCAACAGATACATGAAGCCATTAGGGAAATGCAAATCAAAACTACAATGAGATACCACCTCATTAGAATGGCTATTATCAACAAGATAAATAATAAAAAGTGTTGGAGAGGTTGGGAGAAAAAGGAACCCTCATTCACTACTGGTGGGAATGTAAACTGGTACATCCACTATGGAAAACAGTATGAAGCGTCCTCAAAAAATTAATAATAGAGTTACTATATGACCCAGCTACCCCTTTCTGGGTAACTAACCAAAAAATGTGATAAACACTTATTCATAAAGCAGCATTCACAGTGGCCAAGACATGGAAACAACCAGAGTGTCTTTCGATAGATGATTGGATAAAGACATGGTACATGTATACAATGGAATACTACTCAGCCATAAGAAAAGATGAAATATTGCCATTTGCGACAACATGGATAGATCTTGAGAATATCATGATAAGTGAAATAAGTCAGGTGACAAAGAGCCATATATGATTTCATTCATATGTGGGACATAAAACTAAAAGCAACAAATGAACAAAGAAGACAAATAAACGTAAGCATAGTTTTAGAATTTTACGAGGGATCATTGTCAAGTTTCCATTGATACTCTCAAACCCATGTGACCTAGATATTAACTCCAGGTAAATCAAACATCTCTACAGGAGAATTGGAATTTGACTCTGCCTTTAAAATATGTCCAGAATCCATTACTTTCTGGCTACCCACCACTACCATCCTAGTCTGAGCCACCATCATCCTTTCCTGGACAACTGACTACTGCAAGAGCTTCTAACTGTTCTCCCTGCTTCCATCACTGCCTGTCTCTCCCCACCCTCCACAGTCTATTATCCCACAGCAATGAGAGTAAACCTTTTAAAACCTAAGTCAAGTCCTGGCCAGGTGGCTCAGTTGGTTGGAGCATCGTCCTGTACACCAAAAAGGTTGCAGGTTCAATTCCCGGTCGCGGTGTGTGCAGGAAGCACAGATCGATGTTTCTCTCTCACATCAATGTTTCTTTCTCTTTCTCTTCTTTCTTTCTCGCTCTCTCTCTCTCTCTCTCTCTCTCTCTCTCCCCCCCCCTCCCCTTCCATCTGCCCTCCTCCGTTCCACTCTATCTAAAACTTAATGGAAAAATATCCTCGGGTGAGGATTAACAACAACAAAAAAGCTAAAATAAATAAATAAACCAATGAATACATAAATAAGTGGAACAAGTCAATGTTTTTCTCTGCTTTCCTCTCTCTCTAAAAATCAATAAAATAAAAAGTTAGAACATAAGCACCAGTATATAGCAAAATATTCTATGTATAATAGGTATGTGGAATAAGTTTGTTGGTGAAAATAATTATTCACCCCCAATTCACTAAGTATACTAAAAAACATTGGTGCGCCAATGAAAAGAGACTTAAAAGTATCATCAGAAAGATCAATGAACAAGTGAATACTGGCTGCCACTCCACTCAACAAAAAATTAATTTCATAACCCAGGGAAAGGAACAGAACAAGAATCCTGAACCAATTAACAAGGCAAGAGTTTGCCTAGAAGTTTCCCACTCCCTCAGGAGAAGCTCTATACTACACCTGACTATGCCTATTTCACAGCAGGGGTTCCATGAGAATGCAAGGTCTCGCTAAGATTCCATGTCCAGTCACTCCCATGCCTAGAACCCAGTTCTCAGATGCTATCTCTGGTGCCCTGTTGCTCTGCCTTCCCAGAGAACCTTTAACTATTTATTATCCAGCTATCACTGGCGACCAAGACCACTGTTTTCCATTCTTCAGTGGCTCCCATCTTGCTTAGAATAAAATGTACTCCAAAGGTCTTACCATGGCTCTAAGGCCCTCTGGGCACTCACTACTCAAGTTTCTTTTTTTTTCATTAGTACTCTACACTATCTTGGTCAGCATCAACCAATAAGATACTGGCACACAGAACCCTAGGGAAAGGAGCTAGTTATTAATCGAAAGTTTTTTTTATTTTTTTATTCTGCTTTGCTTTTTAAAGATTAAGTCAGTCACTGACTCAACCAAAAAGTAACTTTCTCAAGAGACATTAAGCCCTGGCCAGTTTGGCTCAGCAGTTAGAGCATCAGCCCTTGGACCAATGAGTTGTGGGTTCAATTCCAATCAAGGGCACATACCTTGGTTGCAGTTTGTCCCCGGCCCTGGTTGGGTTGTGCGGGAGGCAACCAGTCAATGTGGCTCTATTATATCGATGTTTCTCTCTGTCTCTCTCTCTCTCCCTCTCCCTCCCTCCCACTTTATCTGATGATAAACAGAAAAGTATCCTCGAGTGAGGAATAAAAAAAAAAAGAGAGAGAGACATTAAAGTACAATGAAAATAACCCAGGTTTGAAATCTAGTCCTACCTGTGTGAATTTGGAGAAGTTATTTAACTTCTCTAAGCTCATTTCTTCATGGTGATAATAAAAGCACTTACCTCACAGGAGGATAATGTATGTCAAATAGGACTGGACCTGGCACAGTATGTTTTCAGTAAACGGTAGTTAGGCCTATTAAAGGTTGTCAACTTCATGCAAAGCTTTTCCTTCATTAGACTGGCTGGTTGATTAAATGAGAAACCATGTGAAATACTTAAGCACAGTATATGGTTCATAATGGTCATAAACAAATACTGACTTTCCTCTCTCTAGTAATGGTGCAAAAACTGCAGACGTCATAAACTACCCAGTTCTATCAGTGTGGCAAGGTTTCACTGCACAACCTACTTACCATTTAGGTAATTTAAGCTTTCAGTCAATGCTTCGGGCTGCTCCCCCCAGTGGTTGTTGTCCTGGAAACAGTCACCCACTATCTTTCAATGGCAGTTACCTCTTGACCTGGACAAAATACAAACCGGAAGGAAGAGATAAGTAAAAAATGAATCGCATCCAGACTGAGCAAGCTGAACCAAAGGCCTGTCCCAGAGACTATCATATACAGTGTAGTGTCAGAAAAGAGACAAGGCAGAATCTGAGTCCAGATGCTGCTGACTCTGAAGAAAGCTGGCTATCTCTTTCCAGGGCAAAGGAGAAGTTTGGCTCCAGGTGACTTCCCCTTTCCGATCAGATATGGTCCCAGTGTAGACTACATTGTCTTTCCTTAAATTAACAGACCTATACATTCCTCAAGAGTCTAAAAATTCATATGACATCTTATAGCTGGGAAGGATCTCAGAAATCAACTAGTTATATGCCCTCATTTTAAGAAAGGAACTGAAACTTAGAAAGGGTGAGTCACACAATTGCTTAGAACTAAAGTTGGGATTCTACTAAAAATAAGATGTTCTAGAAGTTGGGTAAGAAAAACAAACATCAATTGGCTATCTACCACATCCCATACAACATGTTATATGTTTTATATAAGACAATAACAATAATAATAATGTTACCCCTTATAAAGAATCTAAATGTCAAGAAGTCAAATGATTTGTCCAAGGTGTTATAACTTGCTAGTAACTAGGCAGTCAGAATTTAAACCCAAGTCTGTCTGACCTAAAAAGCCACTTACCACTCTCATTGGGATGCCTTCTAGACTGGGTCCTCAAAAGGATCCCAATCAACCCAGTATCAATTAAAACTAAAAACAGAGCTTCTCTGTCTGCAAATTTACCCTTCGGTTTTATTTTGAGGTTTTTTCCTTATTTGTTTTGTTGCTGTTGTTAATCTTCACCCAACGATATTTTTCCATTGATTTTTTTTTGGGGGGGGGGTACGTGCCCCTAGCGGGAACCGAACCCAGGACACTCTGGTCCGCAGGCCGACACTCCAACCGCTGAGTCAAACTGGCCAGGGCTCCATTGATTTTTAAATAAACTGGAAGGGAGGGAGAGAGAGAAACACCAATGCAAGAGAGACACATTGGCTGCCTCCCGCACAACCTCAACCAGGGCCAGGAATCGAACCTGCAACCCAGGCATGTGCCCTTTACAGGGAATCAAACCCTAAACCCTTTGGTCCACAGGCCAATGCTCTAGCCACTGAGCCAAACAAGCCAGGGCTGCCCTTAGGTTTTGTAACTAGCCTTCTTTCTACAAGAGAGCTGAAAAGCATAATAACCCATTGAATCTTACCCCTAATAAGTTATTGAAGGTGAAAGATCTGGGTCAAACTTCTGTCAATGCTAGTCTTGAAAAAGAATGGAAAAACAGCTAAGCTAGTGATAAAAATAAACTTTTGTACATGGTCTTATACCTCTCTCCTTTCATCACAACTGCCCATCCCTTCCCTTCATATCCTGCAGACCACCTTTTGACCTCCTATCAAGGATGCTGGTCCCTTTTATCTGATTTCTACACCTCCACCACCAATACCATAACATACACACATACAATCTATCTCTCCCTCTATCCCCCTAGAGAGCTAGAAGGCTAGAATTATGATGGAGAAATTAAAAAATGACAATTTTTTAAATGGCTTTTTTAAAGAGATGAGGGCCTGAAGCCTCAAGCCAATAAGACCTTAAAAGCAATGAAAATAGCTGGGGGCGGGGTGGGGGGGAGGAATAGAAAAAAGGATCTATACCAGGGGCAGCACCTAAGGGATAGCCTGGATGAGTGTGGAGAAGCTTTAGCTCTCTCTCCCACATACACTTTTAAAAAGACTCAGTCTAAGTAGAATAAGCCAGTTCTGAAGCTAACTTCAGAACTGGCCCAAAGATCTTCTGTCCTGCCCTCACCTATCACTTGAACTGTCTCTTTCCTCACACACACACACACACACACACACACACACACACACTCTTACTTTCCTCCCCATAGACTAGAACTTCTCCCACATACAAATCCTGAACTCTAAGTAGTGGCCACATAAATCTGGCCTATCTCCACTAAGGGCAATGCAGCCCTAACAGTGAAAGCAGTACCCCTACTGACAGCTACTGCCCTCACCACCTACTGCCAAGTTTGCTGGCACATTACTAAGGCCCAGGAGGCTATCCCCCTCAAACAGGATAAAAGCGCAGCCAAAAATCAAACAAACAGGATCTCCAAATGATCCTGATTTGTTTTCAACTATCTACATTCTCTCCCATTTCTCAGGGGCGGAAACAAGCAGCAAATAATTTCTTTCCTTTGTTTCTGGAAGACTTTTACTTCATACATCCTCAGTGTACTAGCCTTCTGTCCCCAGAAACAAGAGGATGACTGTAAACATCCTCAAACACTTTATTGCTGCCCTTCAGAGAGCTTTCCACCCTGATAGATCCACCCACATCACTTCCCTCTGGCATCTTTTCTGTGCTTCTTGTTACTGTTGGTGGTGACAGTGGTGTGCATGTGTCTGTCTGCGGAGAAGCAGAGATGAAAAAACCCTTATATATTATGGAGAGTCCGACTGCCTCATTTTCCAGAGGAGAAAGTGAGTCCCAGAGAGGAAAAGAGAAAAGACTTAGACTTACTTGCCCAAAGTTGCAAAGCAAGTTAAAGTGAATATGGTTGAGTCCACCTGAGATCATTAACAAGCCGCAATGAAGAAATACATCAATAAAGGAAAAAATGAACACATGGGACTACATCAAACTAAAAAGCTTCTGCACAGCAAAAAAAAAAACAACCATCAAAATGGAAAGGGAACCCACTATATGGGAGAGCATAATTGCCAATGATACATCAGATAAGGGGTTAATTTCCAAAATATATGGAGTACCCATACAACTCAACAAAAGGAAGACAAAGAACCCAATTAAAACATGGGCAGAGGACCTAAAAAGATACCTCTCCAAACAGGACATACAGATGGCCAAGAGACATATGAAAAAATGCTCAACGTCACTAATCATCAGAGAGATGCAAATTAAAACAACAATGAGGTATCACCTCACACCTGTCAGAATGGCTGCCATCAACAAATCATCAAACAAGTGCTGGCGAGGGTGTGGAGAAAAGGGGACTCCAGTACACTGCTGGTGGGAATGCAGACTGGTGCAGCCACTATGGAAAACACTATGGTGTTACCTCAAAAAGTTAAAAATTGAATTGCCATTTGACCCAGTGATCCCACTTCTAGGAATATACTCTAAGAAGCCTGAAACACCAATCAGAAAGAATATATGTACCCCTATGTTCATAGCAGCACTATTTACAATAGCTAAGATCTGGAAACAGCCCAAATGTCCATCAATAGATGAGTGGATAAAAAAGCTATGGTACATATACACAACGGAATACTATGCAGCTGTAAGAAAGAAAGATCTCTTATCCTTTGAGATGACACGGAGGGACCTGGAGAGTATTATCCTAAGCGAAACAAGCCAAGCAGAGAAAGACAAATATCACATGATCTCACTTATTTGTGGAATATAATGAACAAAACAAACTGATGAACAAAATAGACCCAGAGACATAGAAGTAGGATACAGACTGACTGACAAACCTCAGAAGAGGGGGTGGGGGGGGAGGGGAGAGATAAACTACAGAACTTATATGCATATATGCGTAACCAATGGACACAGACAACAAAGCTGGGGGCGGGGCGGGTGGAGATTGGGAGGAGGGTGTCAATGGGGGAAAAAGGAGAAACATCTGTAACAAAAATAAATTAATAAAAATAATTTTTTAAAAAACATATCCCCTGCCCTGGCCAGTTTGGCTCAGCGGTTAGAGCGTCGGCCTGCGGTCCGGAGAGACCCGGGTTCGGTTCCCGCTAAGGGCATGTACCTCGGTTGCAGTTTGTCCCCAGCCCTGGTTGGTTGTGCGGGTGGCAGCCACTCGATGTGGCCCTTTCACGTCGATGTTTCTCTCTCTCTCTCTCTTCCTCTCTCTCCCTCCTACTCTGTCTGAACAAAAAATGAAAAAATGTCCTCGGTGAGGATTAAAAAAATAATAATAATAAAAAAAAAAAATTTAATAATAAAAAAAAAAAACATATCCTCAGGTAAGAATTAAAAAATAAAATAACAACAACAAAAGAAAAAAAATAAAATAACAACAACAAAAGAAAACAAAAACAAAAAAAATATCCTCAGGTGAGGATTAAAAAATAAAATAATAACAACAACAACAACAACAAAAAGAAATGCATCAATCCATCCTCATTTGACTGCTGAAAATTAAAGCTCTCTTAAATACGTATTTTTGTTCCCAAAACACTTCGATAATAGATAAGAATGTTAGTAGAGAATTCTGCTTCCAGTATAATCTTCCCACAGATAACAACTATAAACTGGATAAAAAATTTTAAACAACTATCTGAAGTTCTAATTTAAAAAAACAAACCCTAGGTTGCGGGTTCAATACCCCACATACAGGGGTCAACCAGTGAATATCATAAAAGGGTGGAGCAACAGGTCAATATTTCTTTCTCTCTCTCTTTCTCTCTCTCTCTCTCCCTTCCTCTCTTTCTAAAATCAACCAACAAATAAAAATTTAAGAAAAAAATAAATAAAAACCCTAGGCTTTCTGTCCATAGAAACTAAAGACAGAGCCCAGAGAGAGCAGCCACAGATAACAAGAACCAAGAAAGAGCCACAAGCCCTGGCTGGTTTGGCTCATCAGTCAGAGCTTCAGCCTGCAAACCAAAGAGTCATGGGTTCAATTCCCAGTCAAGGGCACATACCTCAGTTGTGGGTTCAATCCCCAGCCCTGGTTGGGGTCATGCAGGAGGCAACCAGTCCTATGTGTCTCTCTCATAGCGATGTTTCTCTCTCTTCCCCTACCTCCCACTCTATCTGAAAATCAATGGAAAAATATCCTCTGGTAGGGAATTAACAAAAGAAAGAAGAAAAGAAAGAAAGCCACAAAAGGAGAATCCCAGGTTCTATGTATAAACTCTGCCCAAATCTCTAGCTGACACTTGAACCATGTATGAACAGGGCAGAATCCAAGAACCTTAGCAAAGGACAAAAGAACTAGACTGAGATTTGAACTGCCACCCACCACAGGTAAAACAGAGTTTGGTGTTTTAACCAAGTTAATTGCCTACTAAAATGGAAACACCAACAGAAACCAGAGTCTCCATAATATAACATTCACATAATTTATGTTCAGGGTAGAAACCAAAATTACAGGAAGAACTAGAAATTAAACCCCTTTACAAGGGAAAAGACAATCAGCAAAGGGCAATTCCAAGATGACCCAGATGTTGGAATTATCAGACAAGGATACTAAAGCAGCTATTATAACTAAGTAGAGAAATTGAAAATTTTTTAAAGTGGAAATTTTATTTTTTTTTCTTTTTATTAAATTTATTCGGGGTGCCCTGGCCGGTTTGGCTCAGTGGTTAGAGTGTCAGCCTGTGGTCCAGAGAGACCCGGGTTCGGTTCCCACTAAGGGCATGTACCTCGGTTGCAGTTTGTCCCCGGCCCTGGTTGGTCGTGCGGGTGGCAGCCACTCGATGTGTCCCTTTCATGTCGATGTTTCTCTCTCTCTCTCTTCCTCTCTCTCCCTCCCACTCTATCTGAACAAAAAATGAAAAAATGTCCTCGGGTGAGGATAAAAAAATAAATTAAATAAATAAATAAATAAATAAATAAATAAATAAATAAATAAATAAATTTATTCGGGGTGACATTAGTTAACAAGATTGTATAGGCTTCAAGTATACATTTCCAAAGTGGCAATTTTAGAACAGAAAAGCAGCATCTGAATTTTTTTAAATTCACTGAACAAGATTGTATAGGCTTCAAGTATACATTTCCAAAGTGGCAATTTTAGAACAGAAAAGCAGCATCTGAATTTTTTTAAATTCACTGAATAAGCTTAAGAACAGAATGGAGTTGACTGATAAAAGAGTCACTGAAACCTAAAGACAGATCAACAGATATTACCTGAAATAACTCTGGGTCATCTGCAGTCTCTAGAACAACCACTCAGGCCCTTCAGCTGAGTGTACACAATGATAACTTTACTTTCTGTTACCAGAAAAATTTACCTCAGAGAGAACCAGAATGACTAGGCATCACAGAGAAACCATTACCTGCAATTCTGCTGTACTGACTACATCTCATCTACTAATTAACCTCTTGAAGTCACCTGGATATAAGCAAAGAAGAAAGTTTAAAGGTGGAAAATGAGAGAGTAGAATAAAAATTTAAACCTGAAATAGCTAATAATATCCAAAGTCCTAGAAATCAAATCTAGTGCCCCACTGTATATATTGAGAAGCAGGAACCAGTTGGTTTTTTCCCCCTCTTTAATTGCTGAGATAGCATCCTCAGGATTGTTCAGAAAAAAGAAGCCTGAAGAGATATTAAAGTTTTTTTCCTGACCTGTGCAGTTTCTTCACCAAAAAGCCAGCCTGGTAAACAGGCTGACAGCAGGATGGGGTGGGACCAAATCAATCACTGGGTCTGGGGCTGAAGAGTGCCAGCTCCTGGTGAGAGCCAACCCAGTGTCACCTATGTTGGTAAAAGCAACTAATCTGAATGCCATCACTGACCAGCTTCCCACATTGAAGTCACTGCATGTTGGAGTTAAGAACACTCTAGGTAAAAGTGGCGGAATAAATATAAGCTGCAGAAGACATGTCAATTTCTATAAGTCCTGCCTTTTGTTATCTCCTACCTACCACCCCACCTGCCCACAAGGGAAGAGAATCCAGAGCAAGTGCTCTTTTCTGACTAAAGTGGGAAACAAAAAAGAGGTGCCCCCTAAGGGTAAAAAAACCTTGAACCGGGAGTTCTGCCACTGACATATTGTCAGACCTCAGGAAACGTCTTTTTTAATACTCTCTGGGTCTCAATTTCATCAGGGGAACAAAAAAGTCAGATGAAATGATATCTACGGTCTTTTCAAATAACAATACGTATGACATCTTGAGCTTCTGGTCAAGATAGTGGAATAGGTAAACTTGGCCACATCAAAATTACAACTAAACTACAGAACAACCATAATTGAGAACCGCCTGAAATCTAGCTGAACAGAAGTCCTGTAACTAAAGATATACAGTAGATGCCACATCCAGACTTGTAGGAGGAGCGGAGACATGGAACCGGCTGGTCCCAAACCCACATGCGGTGGTTAAAAATCAGGAGGGATGTCCTGGCCGTTTTGGCTCAGCGGTACAGCAACAGTCTGCTGACCAAAGAGTTGCAGGTTTGATTCTGGCAAAGGCCCATACCTCGGCTGCGGGTCGTCCCTGGCCCTGGTCGGGGTCGTGCAGGAGGCGACCAATTGATGTGTCTCTCTCACATCTCTCTCTCTCTCTCTCTCTCTCTCTCTCTCTCCCCCTCCCTCCCTCCCTCTCTCCCACTCTATCTGAAGATACATAGAAAAATGTCCTTGGGTGAGAATTAAGGGAAAAAAAAAAAATCAGGAGGGATAGCTCAAACACAGCTCCAGAGGTCCTTCCTGAGAAGTGAGGGGTCCCAGTCCCACACTGGGCTTCCCAGCCAAGGGTTCCAATGCTCAGAAGAGAAGTCTCCTTAACTTGTGAAAACCAGCAGAGATTGTGGCTGAGTGAGACAGAGAGCTTCTATAGTCCTAGGCAGTTCCTCTCAAAGGGCCTGTGCATAGGCTTACTCAGACTCACTCACTCTGAGCTCCAGCACTGGGGAAGCAGCTCCAAAAGTGCCAGGGACATATGGGGAGAAACCGAATTGTCTGGCTTTCAGGCAAGGTATGGAGGGACAGCTTTCTCCCAGACAAGTGCTGGCAGAAGTCATTGTTCCTTTGCTAAACCCTCACCCCACAGAACTGGCAGGCAGGGGCTAGATCTGAGTCTCCACCAACCTGGCTAAACACTGTTCACCCTGCCCCTCCCTAATGATTCTCTGAGACCTGATCCCACACAAACTATGTAAACCCAAAGAAGATCACACCAAGACACATCATAATTAAAATGGCAAAGGTTATTTAAAGACCAAGAGAGAAAGATAAAAGCAGCAAGAAAAAATCAGTTAGTTACCTACAAGGCAGCTCCCATAAGACTGTCAGCTGATTTCTCAACAGAAATTTTGCAAGCCAGAAGGAATTGGTACAATATATGCAAAGTGATGCAAAGCAAGAACCTACAACCAAAAATACTCTATTCAGCCCTGGCCGGTTTGGCTCAGTGGTTAGAGCGTCGGCCTGCGGTCCAGAGAGGCCCGGGTTCGGTTCCCGCTAGGGGCATGTACCTCGGTTGCGGTTTATCCCTGGCCCTGGTTGGGTCGTGCAGGAGGCAGCCACTCAATGTGTCCCTTATACGTTGATGTTTCTCCCCCCCCCCCCACTCTATGTGAACAAAAAATAGAAAAATGGCCTCGGGTGAGGATTAAAAAAAAAATACTCTATTCAGCAAAGCCATCATTTAAAATCAAAGGACACATAAAGAGCTTCCCAGACAAGAAAAAGCTAAAGGGAGTTCATCACCACCAAACCAGTATTACAAGAAATGTTACAGGGTCTTCTTTAAGAAGAAAAATAATAATAAATATGAATAATAAAATGGCAATAAATACATATCTATCAATAATTACTTTAAATGCAAATAGATTAAATGTTCCAATCAAAGAATAGAGGTGAGCCCAGGCCAATTTGGCTCAGCAGTCAGAGCACTGGCCCGAGAACCAAAGGGTCATGGGTTCGATACCCGGTCAAGGGCATATACCTGGGTTGCAGGCTCGATCCCCCGCACCAGTTGGAGTTGGGTGAAAGACAACCAATCAATGTGTCTCTCTCACATAGATGTTTCTCTCTCTCTCTCTCTCTCCCTTCCACTCTATCTAAAATTCAATGGAAAAATATCCTTGGGTGAGGATCAACCAAAAAAAAAGAAAGACAGAAGTGGCTGGTCCTGGCCAGTGTGGTGCAGTCGGTTGGGCATTGTCCCATGCACTGAAAGGTTGCCAGTTCAATTCCCAGTCAGGGCACATGCCCAGTTGTAGGCTCAATCCCAGGTAGGGGGCATGCCAATAGAAGTTTCGCTCTCATATCGATGTTTCTCTATCTCCTTCTCCCTTCCTCGCTCTCTAAAAATCAAATTTTAAAAAGACAGAAGTGGCTGAATGGATAAGAAAATAAGACCCTTACACATGCTGTCTATAAGAGACTCACTTCAGATTGAAAGACACACACAGACAAAGTAAAGGGATGGAAAAAGATATATCATGAAAAGAGAAATGGAAAATAAATAAATAAAAGCTAGGGCAGCAGACAAAATAGACTTTACCAAACAAAAGAGACTTTAAAACAAAGGTCATAACAAGAGACAATGAAGGGTCCTGGCTGGTGTGGCTCAGTTGGTTGAGCGTCGTCCTGTGCACCAAAAGGTTGCCAGCTCAATCCCTGGTATGGGGTGTGCAGGAGGCAGCTGGTCGATGTTCACTCTCACATCATGCTTCTCTCTCTCCCTCTCCCTCCTTCTCTCTCTAAAAAAATCAATAAAAATTATTTTTTAAATAAGAGAGAGAGACAAGGACCTAGCAATTCCACTTCTGGGTATTTATCCAAAGGAACCCAAAACACTAAATCTAAAAGACATGTGCATCCATATGTTCACTGGAGCATTATTTACAATAGCCAAGATACGGAAGCAACTTAAGTGTCCATTGATAGATGAATGGATAAAGAAGTAGTGCACATATACAATGAAATATGACTCAGTCATAAAAAAGAATGAAATCTTGCCATCTGCAACAACAAGATAGGGCCTAGAGGGTATTGCGCTGAATGAAGTAAGTCACAGAAAGACAAATTACCACATGATTTCACTTATATGTGAAATCTAAAAACTAAATAGCTCTGGTTGGTATGCCTCAATTGGTTGAGCATTGTTCCATACACCAAGAAGTCACCAGTTCGATTCCAGGTCAGGGCACATGTCTGGATTTTGGGCTCGATCCTCAGTGTGGGGCATGGAGGAGACAGCTGATCCATGTTTCTGTCTCACATCAATGTTTCTTTCTATCTCTCTCTCCCTTACTCTCTCTTTAAAAAATCAATAAAAACATATTTAAAAATAAACATATTTAAAAAATAAAATAAACAAAATACACAAAAAAGCAGACTATAAACAGACTCATAGATACAGAGAACATTTTGATGGTTGCCAGAGGGGAGGGGGTGTTGAGGGGATAGATGAAAAAGGTGAAGGCATTAAAGAAGCACAAATCAGTAGTTACAAAATAGTCATGGGGATGTAAATTATAGCATAGGGAATATAGTCAATAATATTGTAGTAATTATGTATGGTGTCAGATAGTTTTATCAGGGTGATCACTTCATAAGTTATATAAATGTAATATAATATTGTACATCAACTGTAATTGAAAAATAACTATTTAAAAAACAATATGTATGACATTTTTATCCATGCTATCTCCATCTGCCCTCAAAGAAATCAAAATAATGGGCGGTCTCAAAAGGCAGACATGGAGACATCCAATTCATTTGATTCATTACAATATTTCAGGGTTATACAACTATTCAAGTTTCTTAAATAATTAATAATAAATTAATAGATTTATAATTAATAATTATACTTAATTATAACTATTTAGTAATTAATTAATTTAAAAGTCTTATTAATTCCAAAAATTGTGTTAATAGCTATTTCAATACCTATTTATGATGGAGGACTGCTAAAATAATGTCTTTTATTTTATTTCTGTTTCTCCCAGGATAACTTTTTTATCTATGTAACTCTCGGGATGAAAATGCAGGTTCTCTTACCCTGGCCGGTGTGGCTCAGTCAGTGGGAGTGTCTTCCCTACACCGAAGGGTCTCAGGTTTGTTTCCGGGTCAGAGCACATGCCTAGGTTGTGGGTTCAACCCCCAACCCTTGTCAGGGTGTGTGTGGGAGGCAGCTGATCAATTGATGTTTCTCTCGCTCTCTCCCCCCATTCCCTTCTCTTTAAAGCTCAATGAAAATGTTCTCAGGTGAGGATTTTTTTTTCTTCACTTATTTTAGAGAGAGAGGAAGAGAGAGGGAGAGAGAGGTAGAAACATCAATGAGAGAGAACATCGAATGGCCATTTCCTGCATGCCCCCCACAGGTGATTTGGCCCACAACCTGGGCATGTGCCCTGACTGGGAATTGATCCGGCGACCTCTTGTTGCATGGGTCGATGCTCAACCACTGAGCCACATTGGCTGGGCATCCTCAGGTGAGGATTTAAAAAAAAAAAAGCAGATATTATCTCCCCCCAACCCATATGACAGATGAGCAAACAGACTAAAAGACTTGTGACCTATTTATTTATTTATTTATTTTAATATGTTTTTATTGATTTTTTAGTGAGAGAGGAAGGGAGAGAGAGAGAGAAACATCAATCAGCTGCCTCCTGCACACCCTCTACTGGGGATCTAGTCACAACCCAGGCATGTGCCCTGACCAGGAATCGAACCAGGACCTTTCAATCCATGGGACAATGCTCAATCCACTGAGCCACACAAGCCGGGCGAGACTTGTGACCTTTTTAGAAAACTAGAAACAGAGACAGTACTAGAATCCAGTAATTCCATCTCTAAGCTTTAGGGGTTTTTTTTCACCTTGTTAAAGAAACCTTACCTAACAAAGAACCAAGAGTATAAGCAAAACTGGATTTAAGAACTTTCAAGCACTTTGGAAGCACTATTAATAAACAACTGATAAGACGAGCTTGAGATTAGGGTAGCTATTTAAAAGCAGGCCCTCAAGGACTGCCACCTGGCTCTACTGTTTCTTTTTCTAACAAGTAGTCTATAATTGAGACTAGGCCTCCTTGCAATTGGCCCATGTTTGTGGGGTTTAGCAACAGAACCACATGTCTAAAATTATGGGTTACTCACCTGCTTTAAGAAAGCTGGCTGAATCAAAAAAACATGCTGGCTCCCTTTAACCTCTAGAAGTCTATGACTAGAATATCAAGGGGCCACGAGGATAAAAGCAGGTAATGGCAAATGTAGTTAAACAGCAATCACCCTTAGGAGAAAGGAACCAAAAGTGCTTTTATTACCTAACTTAATCTTCACAATAACCCTATCAGGTAAATAATACTGTCTACTTTATAAAAAAGGAAGAAATAAAAGGCTCAAAGTCACACAGCTGATCAGTGGAAGCTGACAAGTGGATTCTCCCCTAAGTATCTGTGCCCCAAATTTTGCTTCCTCCTCTCCATTATACCACCTCTCTAAGGAATTATTCTCAGATCTTAACCTCAAGAAAGCCAGTCCTGACCCACAGCCCAAACATAACATAAAACTGATAAGTAGTTTATTTGTTCATTCATTCATTCAATACTGACTGCCTATAGTGCATCAAGCTCTGAGGTTAAACACTGGGGATAAAACAGTGAGTAGGGAGACCTGTTTTCATGGCATTTGCTGTAGAGTGTAACACAAAAACATTGATGAAAGATCATACTATTAAATATAAATTATATGAAATACAATTAATAGAAACATACCTACTGGGGGAGACCTACGAAGGCTCCCACTAGTGGTGAGAACATTCTAAATAGAAGAGGAAGCATGATGAGCTTGAGGAACTAAAGTATATCTGTGTGACCAAAGAAGGAAGGTCAGTAGACGCATGAGGAGAGGTATAGAAGAGAGCCATACCATGCAGTCCCTTGGAAGCCAAACTACAAATTGAGTCTTTATCCAAAGAGCTATAGGAAGTCATTTAAGTGTTAAATAAGGGTAAAATGTATACATTTCAAAAAGATCAATATCGCTTCAGTATGGACAGTACATGGAAGGAGGTAAGAATGATGCCAAGAGATCAGCAAGGAGGCCAGTTCTGTGGTCCAGGAAAGATGATGGAAATAACAGCTAACAATACTGGGTGCATAGAGGGCACACACTATGTACCAGGTACAAGGCACCATTCTAGGCACTTTACGTGAATTAATCTTTGTGACAACTCTGTGCAACAGGTATTTTTATCCCCATGTTATAAGAGAAAAGAAGTAATTTAATGGAATTACATGCCCTCCCCTTCATGTTCTCACTTTCTTCATAATCAGTCCCGTGTAAACACCTTTCATTCACTTACCCTCCCCACCTCTTCTTCATATTCAACTAGTAAAACTTCAATCCTCAGTAAACCAAACTAACAACCTCTCCAGGCCTACACCAAAACAGCTAAGTTATAAACTAAATCGTGTCTCTAGAAAAAATACAACTACAGTGACTGGCTTTTTTCTTTTTTTATAAGAGTTTATTTGAGGAGGAGGTGTCAATGGGGGGAAAAGGAGAAACATCTGTAACAAATATAAATTAATAATTTTTTTTAAAAAGTTTATTTGAGCAAGATTTCAAATGCTCTTCTTCAACTGATATTTTAAATTTATCACTATAAATTTCAAACAGGTCCCTCGATGCTGCCAGCAATCCTGCTGCATTTCCCCTAGTTGGTTCACTTTCCTACTCTCCAAAATGACTTTCACATCTTTCTCTCAATAAACTTCCAGCCCCTATCAGCCAATAACTTTGTCACCAAGAAGCAACATTCACACCATCATCTTCCTAACTCCAAATCTAACAGCACACCAGCAATCTTTCCCTACTGTTAGAATAAAGAGTCTTTGTTGGTATATAAAGTACAACCTTTCCTATCTAATATGGATCCAATTCCCTCTTACCTTCATATGCAATTATCCCCACTCTCTCTTACATCATCATTTTTCTCTCTCTAACTCATGCCCATCAGCATACAAGCATGCTACTTGAAGTGTGGTCCACAAACCAGCACTGGCTCACAAACTGTTACCATTAGAAGTACAGAAATTGAGAGTAAGCATTTAGACATTTGTGTAGCAAGATCACACTGCTGCAACTCCCAAGCAGATGATCAGTGAACTTCTCAAACAGGGTCTAAACCAGTAAGAGTGTTGATGAACTCACACAGTAAGTCACAGGTGGAGTTAGCTACATACAAATCAGACATAGTGGTCTCAGACAGATCAAGAAAAAATTATCTGGTCCTGCATCACAGATAGCTTGAGAAGCCACCCTCTGGAACAGTGCTTCTCAAACCTGAATGTGCATACGATGCAGCTATGGATCTCATTAAAATGCAGATTCTGATTCAGTAGGTTTGGGGTGGGACCTGAGATTCTGTGTTTCCAACAGGTTCCCTGGTTGATCCAGAAGCCACATTTGAGAATCAAGATTCTAGAATTTCCCATCTTTAAAAAACAAACAAAAAACAGAAAAAATAAACTCTCTTGATCTCACATCTCCTAGCTACTTCAGCCCCAACATCTTTGCTTCTCTTTACAGCAATACCTCTTAAAAGAGTTGTCTATACTCTTCATTTCTTTACCTCTCATTCCTTCAGTTCACTCCAATTAGGTTTCTACCCTCAATGTCCCACTAAAATTGTTCATCAGTCAAAGGCCTCAATATTGCCAAAGTCTGTGGTCACTTCTTTAACCTCTAAATAGCACTGAACACAAATAACTACTCTTTCTCCATCAAAACACTTTCGTCCTTGGTTCCAGGATATCACCCTTTCCTGATTTCCTTCCTACTCCCCACTGGCTCATCCTAGTCTTCTATGCTGGCTCCTTCTCTGCTTGACCAGGGCCAGTCCTAGGACTTCTTTTCCTTATCTGTACCCTCCCCTTATTTGGGTAATCTCATCCAGTCCAATGACTTTTAATATTAATGACTTCCAAATTTTTATCCCCAGCACTCATCACCCTGAACTCCAAAAGCATATCAAACAGCCAGCCCACCTGACATCTCTACATAGATGTCTAACTGACATCACATATCCACATACTCTTGATGGTATTTACCTTCCACCCTTCTCTCCCCAAACTCATTCTTCTTCAAATCTTCCCCTATCTCAGTTCACAGCACCAACATTCATCGAATTGCCTAGGCCAACTGTCTGGAATCATTCTGAATTTTTCTTTCCCTCACATGCCACATGGAAATCCATCAGCAAGTGCTATCAACTTTACTTCCAAATTTTCTTGAATCTGTCCCTCTGCTCTCTGCAACCCCTATTAATCATCGTAGTCCAAGCTACTAAACTCTCACCCTACCTACTACAATAGCCTCCTTAGGCCTCCCTGTCCCTATATAGACCACTAACTGTCCCTATATAGACCACTCTCCAAACAATCAAATTAAATTTCTAAAAAAGTTTTATCAGATCAAGACTCTATCCTACTTAAAAACAACAAAACAAACAAAAAATACTTCTAACAGCTTTCCCTTTCCTTAGAATAATCCAAAGTCCTCATCATAGCCTCCAAAGCCCTATATGATCTGGCCCCTAACCACCTCTCTGCCCTCATCCCCTACCAGGTCCTCTCTTTACTTCCTGTTTCTTGTATACACTGTGTTCATTCTTGCCCTAGGGCCTTTGCACTGGCCAATCCCTTTGTACGCCTGGCTCCTTTTTGTCATTGAAGGGTAAGTTTAAATTTTACCACCTCTGTAAACACTTGACCAACCAATATAAAGCACCTCTCAACCTCTAACATACCACCCCTAACATAACATGCTCACCTTATTAGCACTTAACCTTGTCTGGTATTTTGTCTATTTGTTTATTGCTTATCTCCTCCTCCCCACACCTACTCCCATCTTCTATCTAGTTTATCACTATATCCCCAGTGCCTAGAACAGTGCCTGGCTGACAAAAGACGGGTCTATAGCACAAGGGAAGGATCTGGGATGGAGACATAAATCTATGAGTCACGTGAACAGAGGTGTGGTTACTAAAGCCAGTGAGGTGGATGAGATCACCTAGGGAGAGTGCCTACTATGAGAAGAGAGGAGGGCCTGGAACAGTAGAACATTTAATAGCTATAGAAGGGAGGATGAGCCTGTAAAAACAACAGAAAAACTGGAGGAAGAATAGGACACTGTTATGTCACTGGAGCTAAGAGAAGAGAGAGTTTCTAGAAGGAAAGAGTGGTCAAGAGTGTCAGCTTTCACTGAGAAAATTAAAGACTAAAAATGTCTGTTGAATTCGGCTTCACGTAGGACATCAGTGACCTTACTATAAGGTGTTACAGTGAAATGATAAGGGCAGAAGCCAAACTAGAGCAGACTGAGTAAGTGGAGTGAGACAATGAATACAGACAGCTTTATAGAAAAGTTTTGTCTGTTTAATGGGGGTACCATCCTAGAACAGCAACATGCACGAGCTACAATTCCTAGTAGTCTCAAGTCATCCAAAGTTCTCAAAACCTTTTATCCTCACATCCAACTTAGATGGCCACTTCCCTTGGACTGATTTGTAAATGCCCACAGTATCGATCTAGAAGTCTTGTGTTTATACAGACATCTCCCTTACGACAGTGGAAGATAAAAATGCCCTTCTATATACTTTCCCTTGGTGCTATCAGGAACAGAATACAGTGCTGTATATAATAGAAGACTTGAGTTATAAAGGTTTTCTGCTGCCATTTTAATTTCAAAGCCCATTTTGAAGGAGTCATTGTTATTTCTACCCCTAGTAAGAAGTTTCTTTCCATCTCATGGCCTCTATAGAGAATTTCCCTTTGTCTCTATTCCACACTCCCTCTCTTCCCTGCCTACTGCCCAGGCGACATACTATAATGAAAAGAGAACACATGGTCTCAGAAGCCAGGGAGGGAATCTTGGTTCTCACTATAAATGCTCAGACATCACAATCTCAATTTCTTCAAGTGTATACAGAAACTTTAATATCTTCATGGGGCTGATAGAAGGGTTATATGAAAATATACAGTAAGTGCCTAAGTACATAAGGCCTGGCATAAAATATATTCTATAAATGTTAATTCAGTTTTCTTTTCATCATCATTCTGATTAAGCCTTACATTCCTTGCATATTTTTTTTTCTTTATTGATTTTTAGAGAGAGATGAAGGGAAAGGGAGAGAGAGATAGAAACATCAATGAGAGAGAACATCAACTGGCCGCCTCCTCACGCCCCACACTGGGGACTGGGCCCACAACCTGGGCATGTGCCCCGACCGGGAATCAAACCAGCGACCTCTTGGTGCATGGGTCGACACTCAACCACTGAGCCACACCAGCCAGGCCCTTGCATATTTTTATTTCATTTCACTTTCCCTTGAGAAAGAAACCTTGAGAAATTAACTTGCCCAGTTGCAGCAGAAATGATTTTTTAAAGAAATACTAAGAGCACGGCCGGTGTGGCTCAATGGTTGAGCATCGACCCATGCACACCAAGAGGTCGCTGGTTCGATTCCCAGTCGGGGCACATGCCCAGGTCGTGGGCCCAATGTGGGAGGGCATGCAGGAGGCGGCCAATCGAGGTTCTTTCATCGAGGTTTCTATCTCTCTCTTCCTCTCCCTTCTTTTCTCTCTAAAAATCAATTAAGAAAAAAAAATTAAAAATACTAAGAGCCCTGGCCGGTTTGAATCAGCAGTTAGAGTGTCGGCCTGCAGATGGAAGGGCTGAGGGTTCAATTCCCAGTCAAGGGCACATACCTGGGTTGTAGGTTCAATCCTGGACATTGGTTGGGGTCGTGCGGGAGGCAACCAATCGATGTGTCTCTCTCACATAGATCTCCATGTCTCTCTCCCTCGTGCCCTCCCTCCCTATCTAAAAATCAATGGAAAAATATCCTCGGTGAGGATTAACAAACAGAAAAAAAAATTTTTTTTAAAGAAATACTAAGAAAAGTGAGTGGGTAGGTGGGTGGGGCCAGAGGTGTAACCAAGCAAAATCTGAAAAGGCAGGGAGGATACTGGAGTCAGAAGAAATGGTCAGGCTCCCTGCCAGGTTCTCTGTGTCTGCCTTCATTCGAGTTCCATCCTGTAGCTATGGCTGTATTTTTTTTTTTATCCTCACCCGAGGACATTTTTCCATTTTTTGTTCAGATAGTGGGAGGGAGAGAGAGGAAGAGAGAAACATCGACGTGAAAGGTACACACTGAGTGGCTGCCTCCCACACAACCCAACCAGAGCCGGGGACAAACTGCAACCGAGATACGTGCCCTCAGCGGGAACCAAACCCGGGTCTCTCTGGACCACAGGACGATGCTCTAACCGCTGAGCCAAACTGGCCAGGGCTGTATCTCTTTATCTCATTCTTTTAGTAAGTCATGCTGAACAACAAGTCTCAAGTCAATGTCTTCAGTACTAAAAACAAACAAAACAGTACTCACACTCACACACATACTGGGCAGTACAAAGGACAACAGAATCCTGAGTCCCAGTCTTGTCTCTCTGATTTACTGGTTCTGTGACCCTTATAAAATTGCTCTAATTCTATGAAGTTTCCTCATTTGGGAAGCAGAAATGACAATATGTCCTGACTATAAGACTGTAGGGATCACCCTGGTCGGTTTGGCTCAGCGGTTAGAGCATCGGCCCACGGACCAGAGAGTCCCGGGTTCGGTTCCCGCTAAGGGCACATATCTCCGTTGGTTTGTCCCCGGCCCTGGTTGGGGTCGTGTGGGTGGCAACCACTCGATGTGTCTCTCTCACATCGATGTTTCTCTCTCTCTCTCTTTCTCTCTCTCTCCCTCCCGCTCTATCTGAAGATAAATGCAAAAAAAAGTCCTCAGGTGAGGATAAAAAAATAAAAAAAAAGACTGTAGGGATCAAATGAAATAACATATGTGAAAGCACTGTGTACACTAAAAACATGACTATTGTTATATTATAGCTACACACAGAGCCTACCTTTGACCAGTTTAGGCATAAGTTTTACTGAGAAAAGTCCTCAGATGACAGCTTCAATCACCCACAAATTATTTATATTCTATCACCTACCCTTCACCCTCTCTTTAAGAATAGTCTTGGATTTGCTTTAAAATTCTTCGACGAACAAGGAAAAAAAGAAATGAAGCAAATGTAGCACAATCTTGAAAATTACTGAATCTAGATATATGTAGGTTCACTGTATTAGCCTTCTTTGCTTTGCGACTGTTTGAAATTTTTCATAAAAAAAAACTTTTAATGCTGACACCTAGTAGAACCACAAAACTATCTGTCAGTATCTACCCAAAGCTGAACATATGACCCAGAAATCCCACTCTTGTATATGTCCACCAATTATCCATCAACAGTGAATAAATAATTGTGGTACATCCAAACAATGAAATGTTACATACTACTACACACAACATGGATGAATATCCATGGTATGATGTTGAATAAAAACTCCAGACCCAAAAGAGTGCATGCTATTTGATTCTATTTACATGAAACTCAAGAACAGATAAACTAATTAATGGAGATAGAAGGCAGAATAAGTGGTTACTTGAACAGCCAGTATCGATGAGGAATAAGCATGAGGGAGCATTCTGGAGTTCTGAAAATGTTCTGTATCTCGATCTCATGCACATCTTGATGTGAGTAGTCTTCACATGACTGTATATATAAAAACTCATTTCTGAAAAATTTGTGTATCATACTATAAGATATATCTCAATAATGTATAAACAAATATAGAAGAAAAAAATCAGAATCTTAGGTATCAGTACTCTATAAAAGCACTAAAAGCCATTCTAATGTGCAGCCATTGCTAAGAACCATTCTTCTACCTTAACAAGCTCAAACATAAGACTCCCAGGTCTTCCTACTTCCATTCTATTGCAATAGTAACTTTGAGACAAGGTAATAAGAACAGAAGCTTGAAAAGATGGGGGAGCAGGGAGAGAGGCACCTCTGAAAAGAGTAAGGATTCAGGGCGAGGGAGGAAAGTCAAGGTTGGTACTGATAGAACTAAGAGACAGTGAGCAGTATAACAACTCAGATTTCAATTCAAGCTTTACTACTGACTAGCTATGGTCCTCGTGTTAGGCAAACTGCTTCACTTCTCTAGGCCTCACAGCTTGTAAACAAGATCTCTCAGTGTGTAAACAAAGTGTGGAGAGGAAGCTGAGAGGAATCAAGTAAGAAAAGGCCCTTTTGAAAGACCCTAGGTTTACCTCTAGCATAGCACTTACAGTTCTGAATTATAATTATTGACTTGTTTACCTCCCTCCACAAACCTTGAGCTCTTAAAAGACCAGGATTAGGCTTGGATTCAGCTGTGAATCCAAGCATATGCACTAAACATGGCACATAGTAACAGTTCAGTAAATGTTCAATGGCTAAATATCTGAAAATGATGAGGAGCACCTTATTTATGTTCTTATAAGTACAGATATACTGCCTAGCCAGTGTGGCTCAGTGGCTGAACATCAACCCATGCACCAAGAGGTCACTGGTTGATTCCCAGTCAGAGCACATGCCTGGATTGAGGGCTCCATCCCTGGTAGGGGGCGTGTCCAGGAGGCAGCTGGTCAATGTTTCTCTCTCTTTGATGTTTCTCTCTCTCTCCCCCCTTCTCCCTTCCTCTCTAAAAATCAATTAAAAAAATATATTTTTAAAGTATAGATATATAGATGTATCAGAAAGAATAATTCATCTCCTACACGTACACCTCTTTCAAATAACAATGAATAATATTATTTTCCTTATTAACACCAACTGAAGGAAGTCCAGATTCTAGGATACCCAGAATCATCAAAAAGCCTCCTTAGAAATATCCTACCAGAGGCTTCAAAAGTCTATGCCTCCTCCTCCCTAAATAATATACTGCCTAATAATATCTAATGCTTATACATCATTTCATAGTACAAAGTGCTTTCACTACCATAATCTCAATTAATCCTCACAACAACTATATGAGGAGGTATTATCAAATCCATTTTATATGTAAAGAAACTGAGGCTTGTATTTTAAATAATTTGCTGACCTAAGGCATACTGAAAGCAACTAAAGGAGGACTTTCATTTTTGTTTATGTTTTTTTTATTTATCTTTATTGTTGAGAGTATTACAAATATTTCCCATTTTCCCCCCACTGCCGCCCTCCACCTGGTTCTGGCCCCAGGAGGACTTTCATTTGTAGCCTCTTTCTTCAGTGCCCAGGAAGAGAAACAGGAACATCAACACCTCCACAACCCTGGCCTCTCCAAAAGTCACTAGCTGTTTTACTTTATTGAGCTGACTACCTCTTAAGTTTTCCTTGTTCCCATGAGAATCAGTTATACACATTATTTAATCAAAAAATAAGGCCAGCCCACGGAGAAAAAAAATCCCAAAACTACAAACAGCCACATTCAAAAGCTGCTGGCTAACAGCTTTGTTATGTAAAGCTAAAGAAACAAAAGCAAAACTTGCTGCAGCAGGGAGCTGTAAAACTTACTGACCAAGAAGCACTCAGGTAGTTAGTTATGCACAGCTGACTTAGTTTGCACTTGTTTTTATTTTTTCTTCAATAATTTGTACTATCTATTGTTTTCCCCACACCACTGCAAAGGTCACATCTTAGGAAGGTCTATCTCCCATAAATAAGTATATAGTACCCAAACTGGAATCGACTGCTAAATATGTTTTACTGGCCCAGTAATTTATATAAACTGCCTTTCCCAAAATTAAAAATTAGAATACTTGAAGTAATCAATAAGTTGGCATTCTTCCACAGAATTAACATATATAAAATCTGGAGTCTCTAAAAAACAAACACCAAGGGACACTTAGCACCTACCATGATGCCAGGCACACATTTGAGTGGGCACTCAATAAAGGTATGCTGAATGAATGATAACCTGAGAGCTTAAAATCCAATAAAAATCACTTAAGGAGGAGTAAAAAAAAAACAAGAACCAAGAGATGGCTAGAGAATACCAAGTGAATTGGAAAAATAGCTAAGGCAGTTCTACCCAAAGGCATGCTTGGTGTCCCAAAAGGAACACTATTAAGCACCGCATTACACCTACAGCAAAGATCTACAGCCCAAGTGCATGCACTGAGGCAGGGGTCTATCACACAGGTTCTGTCTCCTCCATGAACATCTCAAGCAACAGCAGCTCACCCCTTTCCCCCAATTACTCCACACTACCAACCAATGCCCTGAGGCCCAGCCACAGGACTGGAGGAGTTAAGCCAAGCAGTACTAAAAGTTAGGAGGAAATTAGCGTGCTACCTGACACTTTTCTGGCACAAGCCTAAACCGATTAGTTTAGGTTACAAACACAACTGCAAGATTCCACTAAACTGATGAAACTACTTTTTCTGCATACTAAAAATAACCTATTTATCAAATCAAGAGCATTCCTCAAATACTTTTTTGTTCTGTCAGCAACCCAAAGTTCCATTTCCTCAAATACTTCATCTAGAGTGTTTTATTAGATCCAAGTCTCCCCACGTCCACCCAGCTTCCCTACTCCTCACCCTAATCTTGTGAACATAGCAAGAAACCTAAACCCTTTTCCTAACTCCAGCTTGTAAAGTTTCTTTTCCAATAACAAACATAGACAAAGCTTTGTGGCCCTTGATTGTGTAGAGCCACAACTAGAAGATGGGCTGAGTTGCAGCAAAGAATAATGAAAAGCAAAGAAAAAAATGAAGGACAAGACAGGGCATGATCAGGAAGTCAGCTAAATGCTTTCATTCAGGCAGGAATGGAAAGAACCCCACCCACAGAGAAGAATAGGGCATTCGGGTGAATGGTTTCCAGTACAGACAGAGCCAGACTGTACTTTATCACCTTACAATATAGCCATCAAGCCCGCTCAGGGGACAGATTCATAACCAACGAGCTCTGAGCACCCTAAAAGAATCATTAGTCTATTCTAGAGTTGAAGTGACAATTTCAAGGGAAACAAACTCCCATAAATTAAACAAGTCGAGCCTCAAATTGCAGATTTTCTAGTCATAAAGAGCTGAGAGGGGCTCAAACCATACCACTAGAAGTGGGAGTTCCAAGGAAGCTAGAAATCCTATCCTCAATAGCTCTCCCTCCTCTCACACCCTGGGGTAAGCAAGCACTCCTTTTTCAAAAGTGGAAACTAACTTTGGACTTTCAACTTCCTTATAGCCCCTTGTTCTTTGCAACAGCATCAGGAGAATGCCACAGTACTGTGCCACCCGCTATCAGCAATTTTCAACCTTTCTTTTTCTTTTTCTTTTATCCTCACCCGAGGACATTTTTCCATTTTTTGTTCAGATGGAGTGGGAGGGAGAGGAAGAGAGAAACATCGACATGAAAGGGACACATCAAGTGGCTGCCTCCCGTATGGCCCTGGGTTGGGTCAGGGCTGGGGACAAACTGCAACCAAGGTACGTGCCCTTAGTGGGAACCGAACCCAGGTCTCTCTGGACCGCAGGCCGACGCTCTAACCGCTGAGCCAAACCGGTCAGGGCGATTTTCAACCTTTTTCATCTCATGACTCACATAAACTAATTACTAAAATTCTGCAGCACACCAAAAAATATATATTTTGCCGATCTGACAGAAAAATAGGTATAATTTTGATTCATTCATATTGGACAGCTATTGTTGTATTGGCTGTTGTCATTTTTTTATTTGACAATCTAAGGGAAATAGACTATTTCCTAACTAAATAGTCAAGTATTGTATATTTTAAAAATTCTTGCAGCACAATAGTTGAAAATCGCTGCCCTATAAAAATCTAACAAAGCATTTGCTATTCTAGAACAGTTACTTGAGATACACATTAATGTACTTCCCACAACTTTCAAGACTTCGATAACTCTTATTTTTTTAACCTCTTACTGTCTCTTTAAGACAAAACAAAACAAACAAACAAAACCCTGGCTTATTTATAAAACCCACACTCTCACAAACATTTCTCCTGGGGGGAAAAAATTAGCCTGAGACCACCCAAGGTGCCTTGTGGTAAAAGTTCCAATGTAGACTCTATCCTGTGTGTCAGAGCAAACTGCAAGCTGCAAGCCATTCCAGGATTCATGACATCAGAGTTATTAGAGATCCCTGGTCATCGAATATTATCTAGTCCAGCCTTTCATTGTGAAGATGGAGGATATAAGGCCCAAAGAGAGGAAATGGAGGCTTGAGCAAAGTTGTACCTAAGACCTAGAATCCAAACTCCCAACTCAAGCTTCTTATGCCACAGTATTCTTCTCATAAGACTAAGTTTACAAGAGTGAAGTGGCTAAGGAAAGGCAGGTTAAAAAAAGTAAATACAGGGTGGGGCAAAAGTAGGTTTATAGTTGTGGGTATGCAAAAGTTTATTCTTGTATTGTTATTTATTAGTTATTGTATTATTTTCCATACGAACACCTATAAACCTACTTTTGCCCCACCCTGTATATGGTAGGTACCAAGCAAAGGAACCAACTCCTGTGAACTCACCTCCTCTGCTGCTTTGCAGTGTGACTCAGGGCCAGTTACTGTCCCTTCCATATGCCTTAATTTCAAGAGTTTTTCTCTCTTTTTTTTTTTTTTATCCTCACCAGAGGACATTTATTCATTTTTTGTTCAGATAGAGTGGGAGGGAGAGAGAGGAAGACAGAGGGAGAGAAACATCGACGTGAAAGGGACACATCGAGTGGCCGCCACCCGCACGACCAACCAGGGCCGGGGACAAACTGCAACCGAGGCAAGCGCCCCTAGCGGGAACCGAACCCGGGTCTCTCTGGACCACAGGCCAACGCTCCAACCGCCGAGCCAAACCGGCCAGGGCACTCTCTCTCTTTTTTTAAAATGTTTTTTGTTTTAGGTTTTTTTCTTTATTGATTTTAGAGAGAAAGGGAGAGACAGAAACATCAATTTGAGAGAAATACATCAATCAGCTGCCTCATGCACGCCCCCTACAGGAGATCAAGCCTGAAACCCTGGCATGTGCCCTGACCAGGAATCAAACTGGGACCTCAATCCATGGGACGATGCTCAATCCACTGAGCCAAACCGGCTGGGCTTAAGAGTTTTTTTTCTCTTAAATGTTACATAAGTTTTACTAAAAGCAAGATATAAATTGCCACTCTTACCCTAATAGGGACTCCCAATCATTGGAAAGGCAAAGTCAAAAACAACCAACAGGATGGAATGACTATAAGAAACCTTTGAACAGAAAAGCTAACATCCTTTGGGAGAAAGGTTTCTTCTTTTTTTTTTTTTTTTAAAGCAATATTTTTTCTTTTTAATTTATTGATTTTAGAGAGAGGAAGTGAGAGAAACATTGATTTGTTGTTTCACTTATTTTGCATTTCTTGATTGATTCTTATATGTGCCCTGATCAGTAATCGAACCCACAACCTTGGCATATTGGCATGATGTTCTAACCAACTGAACTACATAGTCAGGGCTGAAAGGGGTACATTTTTCAAAAAACATTTTTTTTTTAATCCTTACCCGAGGACATTTTTGCATTTATCTTCAGATAGAGCGGGAGGGACAGAGGGAGGAAGAGAGAGAGAAACATCGATGTGAGAGAGACACATCGAGTGATTGCCACCCACACGACCCTAACCAGGGCCGGGGAAAAACTGCAACAGAGGTACATGCCCTTAGCAGTAACTGAACCCGGAACTCTCTGGTCCATGGGCTAACGCTCTAACCGCTGAGCCAAACCGGCCAGGGCTCAAAAAATATTTTTAATGAGCCCTGGTCAGTTTGGCTCAGCAGTTACAGCATCAGCCCACAGACCAAAGAGTCACGAGCCCGATTCAGTCAGGGGCACGTACCTGGGTTGCAGGTTCAATCCTCAATCCCCAACCCCAGGAAGCAACCAATCAATGTGTGTCTCTCAAATCAATGTTTCTCTCTCTCTCCCTCTCTCCCTTCCTCCCTCCCACCCTATCTTAAAAAAAAAAAAATCAGTGGAAAAATATCCACTGATATACACACACACACACACACACATTCAGTAATTTATTTTTTTTTATCCTCACCAGAGGACATTTTTTTTTTCACTTTTTGTTCAGATAGAGTGGGAGAGAGAGAGGAAGAGAGAGAGAGAGAGAGAGAGAGAGAGAAACATCGACGTGAAAGGGACACATCGAGTGGCTGCCACCCGCACGACCAACCAGGGCCGGGGACAAACTGCAACCGAGGTACATGCCCTTAGCAGGAACCGAACCCTGGTCTCTCTGTACCGCAGGCCGATGCTCTAACCGCTGAGCCAAACTGGCCAGGGCACACATTCAGTAATTTAAATATATATATTTATATATACATACATGCACATTTTTTTTACTTTTTTTTTTTAGAGAAAGAGAGGAAGGGAGAGAGAGAAAGAGAAACACTGATATGAGAGCAGACCATCAGTAAGCTGCCTCCTGCATGCCCCCTTCCAGGGATCAAGCCCACAACCAAGGCATGTGCTCAACCAACTAAGCCACACCAACCACTGCAAAAGGGGCACATTTTTTTAAAGATCACTTGATTGGCCCCGCTGGTATGGCTCAGTGCTTGAGCATCAATCCATGCACCAAGAGTCGCCAGTTTGATTCCCGGTCAGGGCACATGCCCAGGTTGTGAACCAGATCCCCACTGGGGTGTGTGCAGGAGGCAACCAATCGATGTTCTCTCTCATCGATGTTTCTTTTTTTTTTTTATCCTCACCCAAGGACATTTTTCCATTTTTTGTTCAGATAGAATGGGAGGGAGACAGAGGAAGGGAGAGAGAGAGAGAGAGAGAGAGAGAAACATCGACATGAAAGAGACACATCGAGTGGCTGCCTCCCGCACGACCAACCAGGGCCAGGGACAAATCGCAACCGAGGTACATGCCCTTAGCGGGAACCGAACCCGGGTCTCTCCGGACCGCAGGCCAACGCTCTAACCGCTGAGCCAAACTGGCCAGGGCTCTCTCATCGATGTTTCTATGTCTCTCTCCCTCCCCTTCCTCTCTAAAATCAATAAAGAAAAATTATTTTTTTTTAAATTACTCAACTGGCCCTGGCCGGTTTGGCTCAGCGGTTGGAGCGTCAGCCTGCGGTCCAGAGAGACCCGGGTTCGGTTCCCGCTAAGGGCGCGTACCTCGGTTGCAGTTTGTCCCCGGCCCCTGGTGGGTCGTGTGGGAGGCAGCCACTCGATGTGTCCCTTTCACGTCGATGTTTCTCTCTCTCTCTTCCTCTCTCTCCCTCCTACTCTATCTGAACAAAAAGTGGAAAAAAATGTCCTCGGGTGAGGATAAAAAAAATAAATAAAAAAAAATTACTCAACTGGATGACCTCATCAAAGGAAACCACATTACCAGGCTTCATATTGTAGTATCAAGGCCTTGAAGAAAATTTCAATTCTCTGAATCTTGGTTTCTTTAACAGTAAAATGAAAAGTATTGACTTTCATTCATTATAGGGCCCTTTCCAGTTCTAAAAGGCTCAACCTCTTTCCAAGAAAGGAAGACAGTAGCCCTAACAGTACCCAAAAGGCAAGACACAAAATTCTTCAGCTTGGCCACTGGCTTGGAGGTGAGTCCTGGCAGATAGGTTTCCTGGCTACTAGTTTTCCCACAACCTGACAATGACCATCAGTAGTATCACTAAAATTAACATGGGGGAAAACAGTGTATACTTTCTTCAACAGTGTACCCACTACAATGTTGGTGGTAACACCTTTAGGGATATGGTTTGACCATCTACAGACGGTTTCAATTTGCCATTGCTGATTGTTTCCATCCCCTCCCTTGAATCAAATTAATATTTACTAATTGTCTGCTACTAAGTATATTAAATACCTTCTCAATATCTTTATTCCATTTTCTCTTTCATTCAGCATTTTGAGTATTAGAGATTTAAAGACCTATGAAAAAATTAAAAACCTTAAACACAATAACTATAACTTTCAACTAACAGAAAACAAAAAAACTACTGAATGTAAACAAGCTTTTTTCTAAAGCATATCAGTTTATATAGCCAATTCTGCATTTTCCTTTCAGAGGTTGCACCTTCCCAGGGATGTGGCTGATGGTGAAAATGCAAAATAATTTAAGCAAAGAGGACAAGTTTCATTTTCTGCTTACTTACCAACACATCTTAATATGGAGGCTACAGTATATTAAAGATTAAAGCCAAGAATTAAATCAAGCAAAAGGAAATGTAAACTCCAATGTAAATTATGAAAAGTAATGAATCTTAAATAAGCAGATACTTGCCTGCCCACCCACTAAGCCTGGGATAAAGATGATTTCTATCAACAAGATTACAAACAGTAATTTTCAAACCTCAGTATGAATATGGACTAACTTATTAAAATTGCAGATTGCCAGGTACCATCCTCAAATATTCTGATTTATTGGATCTATTGTGGAACCCATAGATTTACCTTTATATTCTGATAGAGATAGTCCAAAGAGTATATATTACTTTTAAAAATAATGTGAGGGGGGAAAAATTGTTAGGTCTCCTGGATACCTAAATGTAAAATTTCTGGAGTGATGTAGCCTACAGTATATGTTCCAAAGATGGCATGCAGGCTGATTTTCAACTGTACCAGACCCACTCTGTCCCTACAGTAGACACATGAGAATTAATATGGGCTAATTTCAATCATTTAACAAGGTAATCCTCCCTTCCACCTTCTAAAGCAACTTAAAATACATAGCTTGGGCTTCTTTTCTTAGAAGGCCACACACTGACTTTATTCTGGACTCTGTTCATTTGTTACTTCTCAAAGGAGTCTTCCCTATTATCCCTAAGTGAGACCTTATCTAAAAGTAACTGCCACTGACCTGGACAGTTTTGCTCAGTGGTTAGAGCGTCAGCCCACAGACCAAAGAGCCGTGGGTTCAATTCTGGTCAAGGGCATGTACCTTGGTTATGGTTCTTCCCCTGCCTGGTCAGGGTCGTGCGGGAGGCAACCAGTCGATGTGTCCCTCTCACATCGATGTTTCTCTCTCTCTCCCTCCCTCCCACTCTATCTGAAGATAAATAGAAAAATATCCTCGGGTGAAGATTAAAAAAAAAAAAAAAGATAAAAATAACCGCCACAACCCTCAGCCCTGGCCAGTGTGGCTCAGTTAGTTGGGCGTCATTCTATGTACTGAAAGGTTGCCAGCCAATTGCTGTTTCACTCTCACATCAATGTTTCTCTAAGCTCTCTCTCCTTCTCTCTTCCTCTCTCTAAAACAAAAAAAAAATCCATTTAAAAAGCTATATGAAATATATAAAATAAAAACAAACATACTTTCTCTAATTTGCTACTTGTTTCTCCCATTTTATTCTCTCATTGTACTTAGCATTACCTGAGAGTCATTGTATTTTATATTTTATATTTACATGCTCCCTCACTAGAACGTAAGCTCTACTATATTAGAAAAAAGGCTTTCCCATCACTACCACTGTATTCCTAGCACCCAGAACAGTACCTAGCATGTAGTAGGTGCTCAATAAATGTTTACAGATGAATAAAGCACTACTTCAGAAAACAAAATAAGTTCTTGGTCTTTCATCCTATCCTATACAGTTCACCGGCCATACTCACTATCATCAAACATCTCACCCTGGGTGGCGATTCTTCCTTTAGATGGTTACATCATTCAGGAAACTGAATCTAGGTGCCAACCCAGAGAGGCACCCCGCCACCTGACTTTCACTACTCTGTGGTAACCTAAGATTTCCGTCTCCCCAACTAAACTGCAACAGAGGTTTAAAGGTCCATCCTACAGATGTTTCCAAATGACTTATACGTACTTTATAGGAATGACTTGGCTTCTACAATATGAGGAATCAAATACAATGTTGGCAAACACCAGTGTGAGAGCTGCATGTTTCAACAAAAGCAGAGTATAGTATGTTGGCAGCCAATATCACTTCACTCGATTCTGTAGCAGGTCAGCCAAACACTTTCTGTCAAGACTCAGTTAACTCTTACCACACACATATGTCTACTCATTCGTTAATGCAAAATAATACCTTATAAAGCACTATGCTTTATGTACATCACCCCAATCCTCAAAACAGTCCTTCCTTACAAGATAGGTATTATTATCCCCATTTTATAGATGAGGAATTTGAAGCTCCAAGAAGTAATTTGTAAGCAATAAATAAGTAGCAGGCTGGGATTCAAATTCAGGTCTACTTGAGTTTAAATTCTTGCTTTTTTAATTGTAACACTTTCATTCCTAAGGCTCCCCCCACCTCTCTCCCATTCCCTGTGCTACACCTGCCACAAAGACATCTGATTAATGTTTGCTTATTCCAAGAGAGTTAAATAGGATATTTTAGTTCAAACTCAAGAATCTGTCTAAAATCAAATTCTTCAGTCCAACTTTAGTTTTAAATAACAAAACAACAAAAAATCAAGTTCATTCAACTCCCTTTGAATAATAAAAAGTATTGGAAAATACAGCCTTTTCAGTTTAAAAAAAATACTGGTTTATTCCAAAATGGAATCTATCAAAACATAATGTATTACTATGGAAATCTGGATATAAAGCAAGTGAAATCATAAAAGCAGTGTTGTTTAGTACACTAAGAAGTAGACATGAAGTAAAATCTGAATTCAAGTTTAAGCTTGACATATTTTTAGACATATTCTTAGACATATTTTTTGCATTTATATCATATTACTCCAGCTACAATGCAAGTGCCTCCCCACCTAACAATGGTACCCCAAAATTCAACTGTAATAATGCCTTTAAAAACACTTCATAAACTATAAAGTGTTATACAAAGATAATTATTAGTGTAATTTGAATGTTGATGACAGAATAAAATCCTTACATAAGACTCAACCTATAAGACCAGCATTAAGTCCTAATGTAGCCCGGCCAGCATGGCTCAGTGGTTGAGCATCAATCAACCCATGCACCAAGAGGTCACCGGTTTGATTCCCGGTCAGGGCACATGCCCAGATTGTGGGCCAAATCCCCAGTGGGGGGCATGCAGGAGGCAACCAATCGATGTTCTCTCTTATCAATGTTTCTGTCTCTCCCTCTCCCTTCCTCTCTTTCTAAAACCAATAAAGAAAAAAAAAATTTTTAAAAAAGTCCTAATGTATCTGGATCATTATACGAGGTAAATGTCCTAAACTCCAACTACTTTATCCTTAAGAAAGAAAGAATGTGGTTTACCCAATTATGAATCATATGTCTAAGTTCTATTTCTCCAACTGCATTAAGTCTGTTGATGGCAGAGAACTGATATAAACATCAATATATTGTTCTGTTTTGAGAAGGACTAACAATGACCTCACCACAAAGTATGTATGGGCTCCTCTATATCCACATAATAATTTCTTCCTTTCATGCTAAGACACTTATCCATTCAGAATAGTAGTTGTCAGATCTATAAAATGGGTTGTTAAGAGTTCAGATGGCCCAGCCAGTATGGCTCAGTGGATTGAGTGATCTCATGGACTGAGAGGTCCCAGTGAGATTCCCAGTCAGGGCATATAGCCAGGTTGCAGGCACATGCCCAGTAGGGGACATACAGGAGGCAGCCGATCAATGTTTCTCCCTCACATCGATGTTTCTATCTCTCTCCCTTCCTCTCTCTCTAAAAAATCAATAAAAACATTTTTTTTTAAAGAGTTCAGATGATTTCTTCCAGCTATAAAAGCTACGATTCTTAGGGACAGCTAATAAACACTATCAGATAAGCCTATATATTTGGCTTAGTACTCCAAAGCTAAAGAGAAATAGAAGAGTACAGAAAAGACTAAATAATCTTAAATAAAAGACTATATATAACATTGATCCTAATTAATGCCACAAAAGTGTATTTTATCAATGAGACTGGTAAAGAATGATAAAATATTTTTAAAGCCAGTGGGGTTTGGGTAGGTGAGAGAGAGGTGAGTTAGTGAGTGAAGAGTTAACTAGTTAGTTAAGGAGTTATTGGGACTGTGTATATGTATATGTGGTTGTATTTTAAATAATGATCAAGATAAGAAAATCTCATCATTAGGTTGGCCCCATTATTTTTAGCCCTCAAACATAAATGAGCACCGCCCTATCAAAATTCAGATTATAAAGATAACAATGAGATTTGGAATCTTGTAACACATTTTAACATCAGCATAGCCTTCTTTCTTATAGTTTCAACATTTCCCCCAATCCATCTTCCAACAACAAAACCCCCCAGCTACTCAGCAGCTACTAAATATACAAATCCCACCCCATCAAACTTCCTAAGGAAATAAGATCATTTAAAATAATTTTTTTTCCTGGTTCATTCCTTTTCTGCATCTGTTTCTGTATCTATATACAAACCATTTGCCAGAATTACAGTTCAATTTTATATCTGCAAATGATCAAAGCTGTCAGAATTTCAAAGAATACAAGTGCACACAGTAGATAATAAATATTAGTTAAATATACAGATTTCGAATACAAGTGACCAACACACAAATAAGATTTATGAGAAGTACCCACTACAACTACATACTAAAGTCTAAATTCCTTAGTCTGTCACTCAAGGACCTGGCATGCTGGCCATTATCTTTTTCCTTTTCTGGACAGACTAATGTACTCATTATTTCCTGAGCACAAACTCCTTCATGTTACACCTTTGCCCCGACATTGTGCCTTACTAGAATGACCTCCATCTCATCAAATCTATTCAAAAAACAATTCAGTGCCATCTCCTCTTCAGTGGAACTCTTCTATACCCACTGCTCATTAACTCTTCCCTTCTTGAGCACCTACAACACCATTTAGCATCTAAGTATATACTACTATGACAGATGCATTATTCTTAGACATATTTTTTGCATTTATATCATATTACTCCAGCTACAATGCAAACCTCCTTGAAGGTATAGTATAGACTTGTTATTTATTTGTATTCCCACCAGTATGTTATGAGTTTAACAATTATTCAAAGATCTGTTTAAGAAAAAAAACAAAAGTGTGGAGAGGGGAGTATCCTCATCACACACCAAGTAATAGTTAAAATCAAGCCCTCGTTAATTATGTGAATCCTTCAGTTATTTTTATGGAGTATAATTTGCATTTCTCAATGGTTTCCTTTCACTTAAAAGAAATAAAAACCCTACACAATCTGGACATTGATTTCCTCTCCTACTTCATCTCCTATCATATTCTTCTACCACTATCTCTGATCCTTCTCACTCTCTGCTCCATTCACACAGGCTCCTATGGGTCTTCACCTAGGCCAGCTCATCACAACTTAGGATCTCAGTACTTGTAGCTTCCTCTGCCTTCCCCCAGATCTTCCCAGGGCTGCTCCCTCCTCCTAATTAAGTCACAATTCAAATTTCACTTTCTCAGAAATGCCTTCCCTGACAATCCTAATTAAAGCTGCACTCTTCTCATTACTCCCTACTGTATCAAATTGTTTTATTTTCCTCTATCTCTATCTAAATTATTCTGTTGATATTTTTACTGCTTGTCTCTCCCAACAAGTGTGTAAGCTCCATGAAGGCAAGAATTTTGTCAATCTTGTTCACCACTATACCCCAGTACCTAGAACACTACCTGGCGTGCAGAAGACAGCCAATAAATATTAACCAAGCCCGGTCGGTGTGGCTTAGTGGATTGAGTGTCATCTCATGGACAATGCAGTTTGGTTCAATTCCTGGTCAGGGCACATGCCCAGGTTTCAGGCTCGATCTCCACCAGGGGGCATGCAGGAGGCAGCCATTCAGTGTTTCTCTCTCACATTGATGTTTCTATCTCTCCTTTCCTCTCTCTCTAAAAAATCAATAAAAACATTATAAATATATATATATTAATAAAAAAAAAGAATGAGTTTGTTTCCTCTCAGCTAATACTATATATATATTTCTTCTCAAGAGTATGAATATTGTTTTCTACTTCATCTCCCACAGCATCTAACAGACTAACTGCACTAGTATCACTCAATAAATGCTCAATTATAGCCCAGCCAGTGTGGCTCAGTGGATTGAGCATCGCCGCATAGACTGAGAGGTCCTGGATCAATTCCTTGTCAGGACACGTACCTGGGTTGTGGGCTCGATCCCCAATAGGGGGCATGCAGGAGGCATCCAATCGATATTTCTCTCTCACATCAATGTTTCTATCTCTCTCCCTTCCTCTCTAAAAAATCAGTAAAAACATATAAATAAATAAATGCTCAATTATAGTCTTTTCTGGCACACCCTTCCAGTTACATCTTTAATTAAGTAAAAAATATTCTGCAAGTACCTACTACGAGCCAGGCACTAGGCTAGGTATCATTCTAATTTATTACTTTTCAATTTATCATTTCATCATTGATATTCTGAAAAGTCCAACACTTGATCATAAACTAAAGAAGCCCCGCAGTCAGATGACCTCATTTTATTGACTTACGAAATGCAACCAGATGCAGCTACCTGCAGGGCAACCATACAGAGACCACACAGAGCACTTCACTGTTCACTTATACAGGGTGAGGCAAAAGTAGGTTTACAGTTGTTCATACGGAAAATAATACAATAATTAAATAATACAAGAATAAACTCTGTTTCACATACAACTGTAAACCTACTTTTGCCCCATCCTATATGTCAATCTCTCATCTATTATTGTTCTTCAAGAGACTATTTCTCAAAAAAACAACTATAAGAGACATTCTTGAGAAATCTGGAGACAATGAAAATGGACCAATATTATATATTAGAAAAATAATTTTTTGAGGTTTGATAATGATATGGTAGTTATGTAGTAGTGTGTCCTTGTTCTAGGGGTTACACAGCTGCAGGTTATCAAATCGTTAAGAAAAAATGGATACAAATACACAGATATTTATAGTTACACAGTGTAAGGCAAACAGTTAACAGTTATTTAATCCTGGTGAAAGGTACAAGTATTCATTAGACTTCTGTATTAGCTTTTCTGTTAGTTTGAAATTTTTCATAAGAAGTTGGTGGAGGAAAACGTTTCTCTTAAAAGATTAATATGTGCATTTCTCTAAGCTGTAACTATTTGGTTGGAATGCAATACAAGCTTTAACATATAATTAGACAAAAACAGATCCTGAGAGTATTATAAGATCCACAAATTGAACCACTGAAACACAAGGAATATCAACAAAAGAAGTTAAGGAACAAGAAAAACTACCCAAGGCAAAGACCACTTCAGTCTAGACTAGGCCACGTCTTTTATTCCTAAGCAGCTCTGGGCTCAGAAGACAAAGAGACCATATTTTGGAACCCTGCTTCTAGAAACCAGCTGTCAGGATAACACATGCAGGCTCTATCTTCCAGTCTCACCCTCCCAGAGAGAGAGTCTATGATGCGAAACTAAACTACAGAATTGCAGTGACAATATATATGAATAGAGCTTTCTAAGTTCACGAGTATTTTGAAAATACAATTTGGCTTTTATTGCTGTTATTATTAAAGCAGATGTCAAAAACTATAATCACAACCACCAAAGTATAACTGATTCAGGCAAGGATCACTGCAGAATGCTAAAACCATTTAGAAGGAGAATAGGATATTGACATTGTCTAAAAGTCCCCACAAATTACTTAAAAAGGACAGTAGGTACTTTTACAATGAAGAGACCAAACTTACCATCAACAATAATGGGACAGACTAATATTATGTGCCTCCCCATATGACACAGCATCATCTATGCAATATTTCTTATTAAAAATGTTTACCTTGCACCTAAGCATAAGAAAACAATAAGACAAATCCAATTTATGGGACATTATAATTGGCCTGGACTCTTCAAAAGAAAAAGTGTTATTAATGATACACAAAAAGTTAAAGTGGAGCTCTTCTAAATCAGCAATCTTCAAACTAAAGTTTTATTGGAATACAGCCATGCCCATTAATTTACATATTGTCTATGACTTCTTGCCTCTTGCAAGAGACAGAACCCACATAGCCAAAAATATTTACTATCTGATCCTTGACTAAAGTTTGCCAATCCCTGCTCTAGATTAAAAGGGACATGATAACCCAATGTATCAAGAAATCCTTAAAGTGAATTCTGAAGAGGAGGAAAAGCTATAAAGAACATTTATGGAACTGGAATACTGAATATGAATATTAAACATTATTGTATTGATGTGGAATGCAGAAGTATTTAGGGGCTACAGGTCATGATGTATACGACTTTCAAACATTTCAGAAAAAATTAGATAAAGCAAATATGACAAAATATTAACAATTGTGAATCTGGGTCAGTGGTTCTCAAATTTTTTATCTCAGAACTACTTCACACTTAATCTTTAAAATTACCCCAAAGGGCCCTGGCCAGTTTGGCTCAGAGGTTGGAGCATCAGACTGCGGTCCAGAGAGACCCAGGTTCGGTTCCCGCTAGGGGCACGTACCTCGGTTGCAGTTTGTCCCCGGCCCTGGTTGGTCGTGCGGGAGGCAGCCACTCGATGTGTGCCTTTCACGTTGATGTTTCTCTCTCTCTCTTCCTCTCTCTCCCTCGGGTGAGGATTAAAAAAAAAATTACCCCAAAGGGCTTTTGTTTATATGAGTTATATCTAATATTTGCTGTATAAAAATGTAAAACAGCCTTGGCTGGTTTGGCTCAGCAGTTAGAGCGTTAGAGCGTCGGCCTGCGGACCAAAGGGTCGTGGTCTCCATTCCTATCAAGGGCACATAACTCGGTTGCGGTTCGTCCCTGGCCCTGGTCAGGGTTGTGCGGGAGGCAACCAGTCAATGTGTCTCTCTCAGGTTGATGTTTCTCTCCCTCTCTCTCTCTCTCTCTCTCTCTCTCTTTCTCTCTCTCTCTTCTCCCCACCCCCGACTCTATCTGAGATAAACAGAAAAATATCCTCGGATGAGGACTAAAAAAAATACATATATATATGTATTTTCATTGATTTTAGAGAGAGGAAGGGTGAGGGAAGGAGATTGAGAAAGAAACATCGATCAGTTGCCTCCCCTACGCGTCCAACTGGGGATCAAACCCCACAACCTGGGCATGTGCCTCAACGCGGAATACACCCTCAACCTTTTGGCACAGAGGGCGATGCTCCAACTAACTGAACCACCTGGCCTGAGCCACAGAGACTGTTAAAACGATGTGTACTCAAGAGTCAAGATTTAATAAAATTAATAATTGTTCCTGCTTTATCAAGGATTTTTTTTAATCCTCACCCAAAGATATCATTGTATTGATTTTAGAGAGAGAGAAAGATCAATGTGAGAGGGAAATATCAATTAGTTGCCTCCTGTAACTGCACAGACTGGGAATTGAACCTACAACCTTTTGGTGTATGGGAGGACACTCCAATCAACTGAGCCACCCAGCCAGGGCCCATGAAGAACATTCTTATGTGAAAGTGAAACTGGCGATTTTGATTTTATTGAAAGTGTATCACAAACATAATTATTACTAATGTAATTTGATACCTCTACCTTGATTTGTGCCAAAGCATCAGCAGCTTTATCCACCATTGATTACTTTTGCATCATCAGCACAAATGTCACTACAGTGAAAGAGGCAAATGAGGTCTTAGTATTACTATGAAAATAGTTTTGATTTTACAGATCTCCCCCCTTTTTTTATCTTTATTAATTTTAGAGAGAGAGGAAGGGAGAGGAAGAGAGAGAGATAGAAACATCAGTGAGAGAGAAACATCAACTGGCAACCTCTTGCACGGCCCCCACTGGGGATTTGGCCCACTACCTGGGCATGTGCCCTGACGGGGAATAGAACCAGCGACCTCTTGGTGCATGGGTTGATGCTCAACCACTGAGCCACACCAGCCAGGCTACAGATTCCCTTAAAGGACCTTGGGGACCCCCAGGGATATGTGAATAAACAAACCCTCTGAAAACCAATGATGTAGGTGAAAAGTATATGAATGTTCATAACACTATTCATTGAACTATTTAGTAGGTTTAGAAATTTTCAAAAAAATATATAATTGAAGGGGGCCCTGGCCAGGTAGAGCTCAGTTGGTCAGACCGTCATCCGACCCGCCAAGGTTGCAGGTTCACCGAGGTTGCAGGTTCGATTCCTGGTCAGGACACATATAAGAGTCAACCAATGGCTCAACTGGTGTGGCTCAGTGGTTGAGTATCAATACATGCACCAAGATGTCATCAGTTTGATTCCTCTACCTTGATTCGGGAATTTGGGAATTCAGAATTTTTTAGATTTTAGAAAGATAATATAATAGAGACTAAGACATCTTCCAGTAGGCAAATACATTAATTTTTTATAGTTAAATATATAAATAATTATACTAAGTAGGATAAATAAAGACTATAAATAGCTTCACTTTAGTTCAGGTCAGGTTTTGCCACGAAGTAAGTTATGTTTTTCATTTTTAAGTGCTTTTTGGTTTTTGAAACTGCATATAAAGAACTGTGGACTCCTCGGGAACATGCTACACTCCTATTCATATCATTTCATCAGCCTACACTAGTACCTATTTATGGGGTAGGTGTTTAGGTGGAAACTTTCGAGACTTTCAAGAGAGTTGTATTTGTGATTCCAATGTAGTTGCATATTCCACTGAAGATTTGGAAAAACCACATTAATAGAACAGGTGGTTAGAAACAGGCACAGTGCCAATATAAATCATTTTCATTGGGAGTCCATGTAACCAGGGAGAACCTGGGTTGGGTAGTGTTAACACCAACGGTGTTGGATTGAAATTGCTATAATAAATCACAGGTAGCCAATTCAACACCTCAGAGCAACATATAACTCTCAAAGGCTAAAAAATTGGTCCTTGAAAGAAGAATGACTAAAAAATTAAAACTATGCATCAATTTATACATAAAATATCTAACAAGTATACGTCAGTTCTATTTGATGCCACAAAATTAGGGATCAGAACTTGAGAGCAAAATTTGTTTTTCTTTTTTGTTAATCCTCACCCGAAGATATTTTTCCATTGATTTTTAGATAGAATGGAAAGGAGGGAGGGAGAAGGACAGAGAAACATTGAAGTTAGAGACACACATCGACTGGTTGCTTTCCACGAGGCCAGGGATCAAACCTGCAACCCAGGTATGTGCCCTTGACCAGGAATCAAACCCCAGACTCTTCGTTCCTCAGGCCAATGCTCTAATGGCTGAGCCAAATTGGCCACGGCTGAACTTCTCATCTCAATTCTGCCACTAACTACTTACACAGCCTGAGCCAGGAACATAGTAAACACCAAGCAAAGAGGATGTTAAACAATGAACCTAACTTTTTTGTGCCTCTAATTCACCATTTGTAATAGAGGACACTGAATTAAAAAGATCTTTAAAAGGTCTCTTTTAGGTATAAATTCTTTAATAAAAATCCAGGTTTATTCTTATGACTGGCTCAGTGGATTGAGTGTCATCCCATGGACTGAGAGGCCCAGTTATCCCTGGTCAGGGCACATGCCCAGGTCTCGGACTCGATCCCCAGTAGGGGGTGTGCAGAAGGCAGCTGATTGATGTTTCTCTCTCATATCAATGTTCCTATCTCTCTTTCCCTTCCTCTCTCTCTAAAAAAATCAATAAAACATATATTTTAAAAAGAACAGACTATGTCCTGGCCGGTTTGGCTCAGTGGTTAGAGCGTCAGCCCGCAGACAAAAGAGTCAGAGTTTCAATTCCAATCAAGGGCATATACCTTGGTTGTGGTTCATCACCAGCCCTGGTCAGGGTTGTGCAGGAGGCAACCAATCGATGTGTCTCTCTCACATCGATGTTTCTCTCTCTCTCTCTCTCTCTCTCTCTCTCTCTCCCCCTCCCTCCCTCCTATTCTATCTGAAAAAAATAAAAATAAAAGAAGTAAATAACTGGGATTCTCATAACATAAAAAAAGAACGGACTGGTCTATGAGATAAACTGAGGAAATAATGAATCATGGGCAAAATACAATTGGAAATGCACATATTCAGCTCAGCACAGCAAGAGTCACCCAAACAGAATGCTGAAATAGCACTAACAAGTTTGGTATGACTTGGGTAGCATTTTTATTTGCTTCTTTCAAAGAAATACTGCCTATAACATTTCATTTGCTTCAGCAGTTTTTTGCACATATAAAATCTACATGCCAGGCTATCTACCTACCTACATTTCTATCTATCTACTTACTTACCCACCTATCCTCACTTAATTTTTACAACAAACCTGAGCTAAGTACTAATACCCAATTTTAATGAGGAACTCAACTTCAGAAAGGTAACAGTTCACAGCATTATATCTAAGCATTCTGTTCAGTGTCAGAAATTCAAACTCAATTGATCCTTAATACAACCCTAAGAAGCCCTGGTCAGTTTGGCTCAGGGGTTAGAGCACCAGTTCATGGACCAAAGGGTTGTGGGTTCCATTCCCGGCCCTGGATGGGGTCGTGTGGGAGGCAACCAATCGATGTGTCTCTCTTCATCGATGTATCTGCTCTTTCTCTCTCCTTCCCTCCCTTCCACTCTATCTAAAAATCAATGGAAAAATATCCTCAGTGAGGATTAACAAAAAAACAAAAAAAAAGAACAAGGTATTAGTACATCTACTTGTACATAAGAAAACTGTGATTCAGGGAGGTTAAGCAATTTGCCAGGGGGTCATACTGGTCATAAATGGCAGAACTGGGAATTAAATCCAGGTCTATCTGATCTGATCCTAAAGCTTTCTTCCACTAGATATATTGCTTCATCTACCACTAATCATTATTCAGTCTAATTCAATATGCTTCCATTTTTATACTCTGCATGTCTACTGACTAGTAGAGGTAGTCTCTTACATGGAAAGGTACAATACACATTTGCTGAAGACATTGTTTCTATGTACTAGACCTAAGAGAAGCCTAACAGATGGAGAAATCCTAGCCAAGAGAAACCTCAACACAAGGTAACTGCTCAAAAACTCTTTTCTCTTCAGGTTTTTCCAAGGGGTAGAAGAGCCTCCAATGCTACAGCAGACTAGCCTAAGGGAGAGATGCAAAGAAATCTTTTCATCAAAGAAATGGAAAGGGCAAGTCTGACCAAGTTCTAGTTACAGCAATGCAGAGATCATGCAGTACACACTGCAGCAAAATCAGGTGCTGACAGCTGAGCACCATCAAGCCATATCAGGCCATTGAAAATATAATAAAAAACTAGAAGTACTTAGACCTAAAAATGCCTCTAAACAACTGCAAGTAACTGACACAGGGCAAAAAAAGTAGAATCCAGTTGAAGTAGTTCAAGAGTTAAATCCATGAAACAACGCACATGATAGCAACAGCTAATACAGGTAGCTCACATCTCCCACTCATTTTACCTTTTTTCTACACAGAAAAGGTAAGCGGTTTTCTCAGTTCCCAGCAAATCCGATACCCTTCAAATACTGTTTCTCTCAGCTTGCTAGATGGCCTAGGAATGACGCAGCAACATCCTCCCCACCTTCCCTCTAATAGCAGGTAGAGAATCAAGGACCAGAAGAACCAAGTAGCTAGGAACAATCTTCCTTCTCATTCCAAACACCACAGATTTGTCCTACTTACACAAGAGAAGTGACTATTATGACACTCATCCCAACCATTTTTTTTCTTTCAGACTAGGGTTAAATAACCTTTTACATTTTATTCCATTAAATTGTTCTAGTGTCCTTAGACAAGTTCCTTCATGGATTTCTCATCTGTAAAATGGGACTAAATATGCGAGACTCCAGACCCTACCTCTTTCATAGGAATGTTATTTGAAGGAAATGTTATTTAAAGTACTTGAAAAAGTTAAAAGTATGATATAACAACAATAGCTAACATTTATTGTATGTTCACTTTGTGTCATGCTAAGCCCTTTGCATGAACTTATTTATTTTTCAGAACACTATGAGGCAGATACCATCTTACACACAAGCCACAGCAGGATCAAGAGAAAGAAAAAGAACAGGAAGACTGGCAAGTCAAATCAATTATTTACTTAAAAGTCCACATGGTATACAGAGCACTATAAGATGCACAGTGCCAACTTGCTCCACCCCTTCTCTGCTAGTCAGTACAGGCCATAAGATGAACACCAGAGTCCAACAACCAGCCAAGTTCCAGACAAAATAGCCTTACTAGGCTAGATGGGACTAAACATACATTTTTAATTCCTAGTCAAAGAACAGAGTGCTCAATGAGGAAAATAATCAATAGTTTAAAGATTGTAGAGAGATTAAGGAAGAAAAGGATATGAAAATGCCTGAAATACATGGGTATTGGGTCTTTTGAAAGGTCATTTCAGTAAAATATTAAGGACAGAAACAAGGGCAGGGTGTTAAAGAATGAGTGAGTGAAGAGGAAAAAAGTGCATACAGCCCGGCTGGTGTGGCTCACTGGTTGAGCGTCGACCCACGCATCAAGAGGTCGCCAGTTCGGTTCCCAGTCAGGGTACAAGCCCAGGTTGTGGGCCCAAACCCCAGTGGGGGGCATGCAGAAGGCAGCCAATCAATGTTCTCTCTCATTGATGTTTCTCTCTCTCTCCTTCCCTTCCTTGCTCTCTAAAAAAATCAATAAAGGAAAAGTATTTTTTTTAAAGTGCATACAGAATGCACTTCTTAAAAATGAAAGTAAAATAAAAAAGATGGCAATAATTCAGAGATAGAAAGGCAAGGGGATTTTATTTGTTTTAGGATAGAAAAGACCTCAGTATATTTATAATCTGAAAGAAAGGACTCAATGAAGAGTGAAGTAAAGATGCACGGCAGAAAGATAATAATTGATAAAAATGAGGTACTAGACAAAGTGGATACTATGGAATGGGACAAAGAAGAAAAGTGATCCATGTGGATCCTAAAGTCACTGGACAAAAGTAATGAAAATGGAGACAGCAAATGGTAGGGACTTTGAAAAATCAGAAGTCGTGCAATAATGGCAAAACAATGATCTGAAAGCCACAGTGAAGGACCAGAAATACATTGCTGTCCAAAAAGTCAGAGTATTCAACCAGCAAAAACAGAATAATAGTATTCGTTAGAGAACTGGTCTTGTTTTCTTTTTTCTTTTTTTAATTTATTTTAGAGGTGAGGGAGAGAGAAAGAGAAACATAGATTTGTTGTTTGACTTATTTATGCATTCATTGGTTGTCTCTTGTATGTGCCCTACTGGGGATGGAACCCAAAACCTTGGTGTATCAGGACAATGCTCTAACCAATTTAGCTACCCCGCCAGGGCCTTGTTTTCAACTACGTTAGGTAGGAGAGAGAGGAAATGTTGAGAGACAAGATTAAGAAACTAAGAATTTGCTCACATTTGCACACAGGTTCTACCAGACCCAGTAGAAGCAGCTGGTAAAAGAACATCAGGAATGAGGCAGACAAGGGTGGGGCTGAGCTTTATTACTATGGAGATGATAGCAGTAGATAGAACTTAGAAGCAATTTTCAACGGCGAACGTGAAGAGTAAACTAAAGGATTTAATGACTGCAGATGATGGGAAGAATGAAGAAAGAGGCACATACCAAAAAGGTGCTAGGTATCATGACACTGAGTTTACAGATCTAACTACATTTTCAAGTGGTATGATCTTCAAATCCCAGAAGTTGGATCCTGAAAACTTCCTTTAATTTTATTTGCCAAGACTAGCAATTTGTTGAACTGCCTCAACAGTTTGTTGTTTTCTGAACTGAACCTTTGTTTTTAATAAGGATTTGCTGAGAATTCTACCAAAGTATATGAGGGACATTACCCAAAAGATAAGTGAATGTCACTGACTAGAACTAGGACGAGCAAACATACTTGGTCTTTTAAGCCTCTCCCTCCCACTTTTTCCCACCCTTCCCCCATCCCCCGCACACACAGGACAAATTAAACAAAAAACTCCTAAAGTAACAAATGCATTCCAAAAATTCCTCTGCACTTAGATAATTAGATAATCATCTAATGATGATGTTATTTATTAGGGTTTCAATCTCCATAACTAAGAACTTACACAATGTTTAGTGGTTTGAAATGTACTATTTTTTTCCCAAATGAGTACTTCCAAAATAAAAGAACCCTTTTAACTACCGATTCAATCCCAGAGCAATTTTAGAGACTCTCAACATATCTCAAATAGAATTGTAAAAGCACACAGATGTAAAGCAGTTAGCAGAAAATTTGAGGCAAAAGGCTGTCTTGTCCCCTTTCCCAACTTCAGTTAACTAATCACAAATGTTCCCTATTTTTACCAATCTCCTAATCTTTGAGTTATCTTTACTTTCTTTCTCCATGTCATCATTAAGTCCTGTCTCTTCCTTCTTCAAAATGTCTCTCCAATATATTCATTTTTTTAGTCCCTAAATTCAGGTCCTGATAGTGTTCACACCTAAATTTCTACAAAATTCTTTAACTGGCCTCCTTTCCAATACTCTATATAAAACCCTCTGAAAAATCAGTCTATACTTTCAAGTTTACTAGTCACTCCCCAACTTATAAATCTTCAATGATTCCCAAATGTTGGCAAGATCAAGTCCAAATGCCTCAATATAACTTTCAGACTGTTCATAATCTGAGCATTACACCTTACTAATATTATCTCTTCCTAGTCCATACTCTAAACTCTATTATTAGATCAGACAAATAATACAAGTTTACTCCAATCTCATTATCTTTGCTCTTGCTTTTGCCCTGGCCTGGAAAATCATCCTCTTCATTTCTGTCTATTCACATTCTATCCATCCATCTTATTGTAAAACTCTAGTCCAAACTGCCTCTATGAAGCCCTCACAGACCAAACTTCAGCCCAGACTAATCTATGTAAACAATAACCTGTCATTTTGACATAAGTTAATAGCATAACAACAGACCTCCTTAAGAAGTCACCACTGTACCACTACTCAATGGCATTTTCACCAAAGAATACTAAAGTAAATATTTTTCATGAGGCTAAATTATTCAATATAAAAAACTCCTTTCATCTGAGATGCCCTTTGCTTATCTGTTTTTTCTTTTTGTTTTTATTTTTTTTTCTTTATTGATTTTAGAGAGAGAGGAAGGGAGAAGGAGAGATAGAAACATCCATGAGAGAGAACATCGATTGGCTGCCTCCTGCATGCCCCTGACTGGGAATCGGGCCCACAACCCGGGCATGTGCCCCGACTGGGAATCGAACTGGGACCTCTCAGTCCACGGAATGACACTCAATCCACTGAGCCAAACTGGTCAAGCATAGACTAAATATTAATTTTTAAAAATAATAATAAGATGTCCTGGCCGTTTGCTCAGTGGTTAGAGCGTCAGACTACATACCAAGGAGTTGCAGGTTCAATTCTGGTCAAGGACATGTACCTTGGCTGCAGTTCGGTCCCAGCCCTGGTTGGGGTTGTGTGGGAGGCAAACAATTAATGTGTCTCTCTCACATCAATGTTTCTCTCTCTCTCTCTCTCTCTCCCTCCCTCCCTCCCACTCTATCTGATGACAAATGGAAAAATATCCTCAGGTGAGGATTTAAAAAATAAATAAATAAAAATAATAAGAAGGAAGTTTTTCTTCGGTTCTTTGAGTAAATAAAGGAAGGGTAAAACTGAAATAATGAGCCACCAGCACCTTTCCCTTTCCCCTCTTCTTCCCCCACAGGCATGCATCTCCTAAACTCTAAAGGGTCCCAGGAGGCTTGCAACAAGGGATGCAATGGGCAGCAACAGGTCACCAGGCTGACCACTAGAACCTGTTCCCAAGGCTCCTTTTCTCTGACTCTCCAGTGAGCTGACAGCAGCCCTGCCTTGGTTCACTTCTTTCCCATGTTTCTAAAGACCAAAGCAGCCCTGTCTATGCTCTCTTCTGTTGCTTCTTCTATCCTAAGCCCTTCCTCGTTTCACTGTCCCAGCTTTAATAAACATATTCTCACCCTGGCCTTGTGGTTCAGTTGGTTGGGGTGTAGTCCCATACACCAACAGGTGGTGAGTTTGGGTTTGATCCCCCTGTCAGGGCATGTGAGGGAGGCAACTGAGAGATGTTTCTCTTTCTCTTACTTTCTCTCTTTCTCTTTCTTTCTCTCTCTCTCTCTCTCTCCCCCTACTTCCTCTCTTTAAAATCTATTTTAAAAATTAAATAAACATACTCTCAAAAAAGTTTTCTTTAAATAATATTTACTATGTACCAACATTATGAACTAAGTGCTTTTGTACATTAATCATTTAATCCTCACAGCCACTATCTGGAGAAATTGGGGCTTTCTGAGGCTAACTGGAACTGTAGAGTTTCAAATAACCTTATAAGGTAAAGTGCTATTTAGCCAAAATGGTCAAAGAATGAGAATAAGACACAAATGAGTAACCAATTGTTAAAGAATCAGAATACAATAAACCACATTTAATAAAGCTTTACCTGAATAAAATTTGTGCTTCAGAAATGTACTCCAAGATCTCTTGATGCCTAGAAACCAACACTATGAACAATTCTATTGTGAATGTATAAAGTGTAGGAGACTGAGTTAAATATGTACTAACTTGTAATCTGTTCTGAAAATTACTTTTTTTTTTTTTTATCCTCACCTGAGGACAGTTTTTCATTTTTTGTTCAGATAGAGTGGGAGGGAGAGAGAGGAAGAGAGAGAGGGAGAGAGAAACATCGACGTGAAAGGGACACATCAAGTGGTTGCCACCCGCATGACCAACCAGGGTCGGGAACAAACTGCAACCGAGGTACATGCCCTTAGCGGGAACTGAACCTAGGTCTCTCTGGACCGCAGGCTGACACTCTAACCGCTGAGCCAAACCGGCCAGGGCTGAAAATTACTTTTTATAATGAATTCCCCATAGTTTATTATTTGTCCCTTCACATTTCAAAAGAAATTTCTGATTCTACTCATACTTTTTATTTTGACCTCTAGTAAATAGGTTAAAAAGTAAATAGGCTGATTTCATACAATATTTCTGGTTGTTAAAGAAAAAGATAATAGTAAGAAGATTATGAAAATTAACAAAATTACTCCAATGTCTCTCAGAAACTTCCTAAGTACTTCTGCCCAATGTTTCCATTTTTTTAAAACTTACTAAATTACCCCACAATCTTCTGATATAGTTCCATCAGAAAAACCAAAATGATCACTACTTAAAAATACATAGTAGGCACTTTGTAAAAAATATTTATATTTATCACTTAATTGTGCAACGTTATTAAGTTAAACCATCCCAGTTATTATTAATGTAAATTTGCATTTAAATCGGCTTAAAGTGGATACAAAATTAGTACATACATTCTTCTGCCTTTAATAAAAGAGGAAGAATAACTACTGATAGAGCTTACTGGCACGACCAAGTAAGCTTACTGGCAAGAGAGCTTACTGGCAAGTCAGAGAAGGTGACTTTAAACAAGTTTAGTTGCTTAAATTTTTCATTGTTGACATCAAAATAAAATGTTATTCAGCTCAGTGCTTGAGCATCGACCCATGCACCAAGTGGTTGCCGATTTGATTCCTGGTCAGGGCATATGCCCAGGCTGTAAACCTGATCCCCAGAAGGGGGCATGCAGGAGGCAGCTAATCGATGTTCTCTCTCATCGATGTTTCTGTCTCTCTCTCCTTCTCCCTTCCTCTCTAAAATCAATAAAGAAAAAAAAATTTTTTAATGTTATTCAACAAAATAATTCAAGTGACATAACTACCTAGTATCTCATTTCAGTTAAGAACTCCGATCTCAGAGCATGAGAAGCACTAAGCTTCTTTCCAAGAAGAAACTATGCATATTTACTACTTCTTTGTCAATGACAGATTCCAAAGGAGTATCTGCTTTGTGGCACCAGGACTGGACTCCTGTACCTTCACAACCTAATAGCTGTTAAATCACCTGAAGCAGCGGGGCAGTCCCAGTCTTTGGATTAGAGAAAACACTAAGCAGAATTCTAGTAAAAAGAATCCATGTTGCCCTAGCCAGTTTGGCTCAGCAGTTAGAGCATCAGCCTGCGGACCAGACAGTGCAAGGTTTGGTTCCCGCTAAGGGCAGTTTGTCCCCGGCCCCGGTTGGGGTCGTGTGGGTGGCAACCAGTCGATGTGTCTCTCTCATGTCAATGTTTCTCTCTCTCTTCCTCCCTCTCTCCCTCCTTCTCTATCTGAAGATAAATGCAAAAATGTCCTTGGGTGAGGATAAAAAAAAAAATCCATGTTAACAAGCCTGAGATATTAAAACTGCTACCTATACATAAGCATCATTATGGTCAATAATCAAAAACTCTACTGAGCCCTGGCTGGTCTGGCTAAGTGGTTAGAGCGTTGGCCCGTGGACCAAAGAGTCTTGGGTTCGATTCTGGTCAAGGGTAAGTACCTTGGTTGCAATTCGATCCCTGGCCCTAGTTGGGTAGTACAGGAGGCAACCAATCGATGTGTCTCTCACATCGATGTTTCTCTCTCCCTCCCTCCCTTCCTCCTTCCCACCCTCCCACTCTATCCAAAGATAAATGGAAAAATATCCTCAGGTGAGGATTTAAAAAAAAAAAAACTCTACTGAGAGTACTATGTGCAAAGCTCAGTGAAAGGAACTGAGGGGAGGGAGCCAAAGCAAAATTAGCTTTTGATCAAGAAGCTTCTGATCAAATTAGGTAAAGATACAAGGTAGTCAAGTTAACTAAGAGTATGAGGGGTACTGGCATTACAAGCTGCAAGATTTTTTAGAAAGATGCTTTAATCCAATTAGCAGGTAAGGCACATACTAGTGTGACTTACCAAGAACATGAGGGGTATCAGCAATTAATGTCACCACTTTTAAAATTTTTTTTTCTTTATTGATTTGAGAGGAAGGGAGAGGGAGAGAGAAACATCGATGAGAGAGAACATCAAATGGCCGCCTCCTACATGCCCCCTACTGGGGATTGGGCCCACAACCTGGGCATGTGCCCTAACCAGGAATCAAACTGGCAACTTCTTGGTGCATGGGTCAACCAACCAGACTAATGTCATAATTTTTTACAGAGGTTTACTATTGTAAAGTCAGGATAGACTTCAAAGAGGGGTAATTGAGCTGAGCCTTGAAGGATGGAAAAGATTAATTGGTTAAACAGCATAAGAGAAGAAAAGGACAAAAGATAATGGGAACAAAGGTGCTGAATTGGGCATGTGGTCATTAAATATTTATTAAATACCTACTACATGTCAGTCATTTTGTTAGGTAACTGGTGAACAAAACTGATGAGTTCCCTGTTCCTGTGAAGTCCAGTGGAGAAGACAAATAATAATCATGCAAGCAGATATATCATTATAAATTGTAATAGGTGCTAAGAAGGGAGGCAACAGACACCAGTAACAGGGAATAACGGGAAAAAGCTAGCAAAATAGAATGATGAGGGAAAGTATCTCTGATACAGAAGCTGAGGCTTGAAGGAGGCAGCCAGGCAAAGAGCAGAACAAAGTGTTCAAGAAAGAGAGAGCCACCCATACAAAAGCCCTGAGGTATGAAAGGACTTGCTGAGTTTAAAAATAAATAAACTACTGTGACTGAAGCATAATAGACAATGAGATTGGAAAGGCAGGCAGAGGCCAGGTTATATACAAGGCATTACAGGCCAAGATAAAGAGTTTGAACTTGAATTTTATTCCAAGCCCAAAGAAAACCATTAAAAGTGTTTGCAGCCCTGGCCGGTTTGGCTCAGTGGTTAGAGCGTCGACCCTCGGACCACAGAGTCCTGGGTTTGATTCTGGTCAAGGGCACATACTTGAGTTATGGTTTGATCCCCAGCCCTGGTTGGGGTCGTGTGAGAGGCAACCAGTTAATGTGTCTGTCTCTCCCACATCGATGTTTCTCTCTCTCTCTCTCTCTCTCTCTCTCTCTCTCTCTCTTCCCCCCTCTCTCCTTTCTCTCCCTCCATTCCTCCCACTCTACCTGAAAGTCAATGGAAAAGTATCCTCGGGTGAGGATTAAAAAATAAAGTGTTTACATATTCATAAACATATTGTTGAATAAAAGGAGCCACACTCAAAAGAATATATGCTATATGATTCAATTTTTACAAAAGTACAAAAATAGAAACAACTCATCTATGTGGTTAGAAGCCATCCTTGGGGGGGGGGGCGTGGGGGCGTGCAGAAGGGCATCAGGAACTGGAAGGAAACTATATCGGGTCTTCTAGGTACTAGTTATGCTGTGTCTTGATTTGAATGCTGGTTACATGGCTATGTTCAGTTTGTGAAAAAGTCATCAAATTGTATTTTTATGATGTGTGTGTATACACAAATACACACACACACAATATACATCAATAAAACATTGTAATAAGCCCAGCTGGAGCAGCTCAGTTGGTTGAGCGTCGTCCTGTATTCCAAAGGATTGCCAGTTTGATTCCCAGTCAGGGTACATACCTGGGTTGCAGATTTGATCCCCATGTGGAAGGCAACCAGTCGATGTTTCACTCTCACATCAATGTTTGTTTCTCTCTCTCTCTCCCTCTCTCTCCCTTCCTCTCTCTAAGCATGTCTTTGGGTGAGGATTAAAAAAATAAATAAAATAATGAAATAATTTATAAAAACAAAGAAACACTGCAATGAGTTTTTTAAATTATATGCAAGTTTTTAATAACATAATATGCACTTTTAAACTATTACTCTATCCAGATAAAACAAAGAGAGAAACATATGCAAACATGTAGGGTCCTGACTGACTAACCTGCTGCTTTCACATACTCATAAAATAGGGAAAGGAGTAAATCAGCCAGTGAATACAAAGTACCATGTTTATAAAGATGTTTATAAAGAATAAATGCTGGATCTGGGAAGGGATTTTTGCAATAAAGGATAAGCTATAAATTCTTTAGAATTTATAAGGAGGGCCCTGGCCAGTTTGGCTCAGCAGTTAGAGCGCCGTCCTGCGGACCAAGGAGTCTCGGGTTCAATTCCAGTCAAGGGCACGTACCTCGGATGCAATTCATCCCCGGCCCTGGTTGGGGTCATGCGGGAGGCAGTCACTCGATATGGCCCTTTCTCATCGATGTTTCTCTCTGTCTTCCTCTCTCTCCCTCCCACTCTATCTGAACAAAAATGGAAAAATGTCCTCAGGTGAGGATTAAAAAAAAAAATTTATAAGGAGGTATGTAAGACACTATCTCCAGAAATTAAGAAATAGATGAAAACAGCAATGCCTAAACAGGTTAGCAATGTTTGTTATGTTTAGCTTACATTTTAATAGGTATTTTCAAGCACTACTCTTCCCCCTCCCTGCCCTTCCCTCTCCCCTCAACCCCAATACACCAGAGAGTGTAATGAAATAGAAAGATCCCAAACTTGAGCATCAATCATACCTGGGTTCAAATCAATGGTCTGCCCCTCACTAGCTCTGGCTTTACTGCTCTAAGCTCAGACCCTCATGTATAAAATAAGGATTATGCCCTGGCTGGTTTGGCTCAGCAGTTAGAGTGTCCGCCTGCAGACCAAAGAGTCTTGGGTTCGATTCCAGTCAAGGGGGGATAACTTGGTTGCAGTTCGGTTCCAGCTCTGGTCGGGGTTGTGCGGGAGGCAACCAATCAATGTTCCCCCCCCCCCCCCTACTCTGTCTGAAAATAAATGGAAAAATATCTTCAGGTGAGAATTTAAAAAAATAAATAAATAAAATGAGGATAATGACTAACTCACAGAGTTATTATTTTCTCCCTATCATAACCCAAAACACTGAGTTGGTAGACTGATATTTTAATTTAATTATTTCCTAATGGTATATGGAAGGCTGATGGTTGAGAAGTTTCCATTCTTAGGATCCACTGGGTGGGAGAGGATGATTATAAAACAGTCAACACAGAAATAGAATAAATAAAGAGAAACAAAAAGGAGTAAGAGGTAAAAATGAGGTTTCTTCTAGAAGCACAGTAACAGGTTTCAAGCATTTCCTAAGACAGAAACTTAAATAAAAGCTGATTGGGGCAGGTTTAGTAACAAGAAATTATGAGAAGGAAAAAATAGTTTTATGTCTTCCCAGCAAGACACATTTTCTACCTAATGTATTCCCTTTGTGGAATATTAGCTAAAACAAGTTAGAGATAAACTAAGATATTCTGTCATAGGTGAAAGGGCAAGGCCTTCAAATCATTTTATAGCATCCCCACCCTTAAGAAGTATTTGAACAACCATAAAATGTAAGCATTTCTTAAGGATAGCCAAGGATGATGTTTTATATTTCAGGAACTACCATTTAAAAAACAAACAAAAAACATAAAAATAACAGCTTTAATAATTAACTCTTTAATAATTAACTCTTTAAAATGACTCTTTAATAATTTGGGAATTTTTCCCCCCACAATGTGTCAAAAGTAATGAAAACCTGGTTCAATTTGTCTTTCCCCTAATTTGACAAGTGTCCCCATCTTACCTCTCTTCTTCTCCTCATGCATCTCACCATTCAATATCTAAGAGTTCCCTATATCCTACAAATTTGGCACCTTGACTCTCTAATATTCACTCTGATGGCAGCAGTACTGAATGTGAGTATAAGAACTTGACAAAATTCCCAGGGATCACTCTGCTAACCAGTTTAAACAAATGAAGGCAATAGTGATTACACAGCTATATACATTTGTCATGTATACATCATAAAGTATACACTTAAAATTGGTGAATTTTACTGTAGGTAAATTATACCTTGACAAAGCTGACTTAAAAAAAAAGTATGCATTCATTCAGCAAATATTTACTGAGCATCTATTATGTGCATCAAAGTTTATACCAAATCTTTCAGCTAGACTATGTAAGTCCTACCTGTATGTAATGTGCTGCACTCATAAGCTGACACTGTCCCAAAAGCCATGTTACATGAAAAATGGTTCAATTTCTGATCGTGAATGTCACCTCAATGATGGTCTCTACAGTGGAAGAAGTGTTAGCTATCTAACATCTTCCATTACATAAATGCAATCTATGATCACCCAGGTAATCTAAAAGAAAACAATTTATGCCTGGCCATGTGGGTCAGTGGAATGAGCATCATCCCATGGACTGAGAGGTCCCAGTTTGATTCCCAATCAGGGCACATGCCTGGGTTGCGGCTGGATCCCCAGAAGGGGGCGTGCAGGAGGCAGCTGATCAATGTTTCTCACATCAATGTTTCTGTCTCTCCCTTCCTCTCTTTCTAAAACAAAACAAAACAAACAAACAAAATCAATAAAACATTTTTTTAATGTTGGGAAAAAAAAGGAAGAAAATGTATTAAGCACCTACTGCATACAGAACATACCACTAGCCCTGGCCGGTTTGGCTCAGCAGTAGAGCATCGGCCTACAGACCAATGAGTAGCAGGTTCAATTCGGGCCAAGGGCACATACCTTGGTTGGGATTTGTCCCTAGCCCTGGTGGGGGTTATGGGGGAGGTAACTAGTCGATGTGTCCCTCTCACCGTGGATGTTTCTCTCTCTCCCCCTTTCTCTCCCTCTCTCCTCTTCCCACTCTATCTGAAGATAAATAGAAAAACATCCTTGGGTGAGGATTAAAAAAAGAAAGAAAGAAAGAACATACCACACCACAGCCTTGTATGTTTGTCTTTCTACAAAAAAACTACACTATCTCAAAAGCATACCGACAACATAGCTGGAAGAAAAGAAGGCAACATTATTGGGAAATAGATTTAATTGACTTGGTCTAGGGTCCCAGTGACCCAGTGGCTGAATCAAAGGCCTAAAAGCCTCCTGGTTCCCAATGCAGAATGCCTAGTGGAGATAACATGGACCTTAGAAATGGACTTGGGTTTGAATTCCAGCTCTACTTCTTACCAGTTTTATATATAAACTTGGGAAAAGTCCCTTCACCTTCTGACCCTCACAGTTTGCTCATCTTGAAATAGGGATGCCAACTACTTGTTGTGAAGACTATGTGAGATATATACAACCTACCACAATTACTGGGCACAGATTAGGCAATTCAACAATTAGTTCCCTTTCTTGGTCTTAAATTATTAAGAGTAAGAAAATACCTATTAATCAAGGTTAATCCACAATCTCCATTAGGAGATGAACAAGTATTTGTTGCATTCTTTATATTCTAATCAACTCCCTTCCCATCCCACTATTTCCAGTTTTTTAAACTTTTAGTTACTATGTTTAGAAAAGTGATTTAATTTTAGAAACCTGGAAAATTCTTCTGAGTAAATTGAGCAAAACCTTAATCTGCCCCAAGGGGAATTCTGAGCAAAATAATTATTTCTAACAAGAGAATTTTCTATGGGGGTTATTCAATTTAACCACACGAATGCCACCAAACCCGCACACAATGTGACAGAAAGCAATCTGGAACATACTGTACAGATTCTCAGAAGGGAAATGTCCCCCGAAAATCCATACCCCTCCCTCCCTCCCTAACCTGAGGTAGTAAAATCTTACTAGGTTACCTGAATTCCCCCGTTCTGACACTAGTCCAGCTCCTTAAGCCAGAACTGCGGCAGTTCGTAAAAAGCCCTGAACCAACCCCACCTCTCAAAATACCCTCAAAAGGCAGGGAAATCCAGAGAGAATTTTCTCCACAACTGACAGATAAGGCACCAGGAGCTCAAAAGCATAATTCTCTTCCCAAGGTCATTCGTGTCAGGGAAGGTGCGACGGAAAATCTGCAAGCAGTCTGTGTCTTTGTGGAGATCACACTGCAGCGTTTTGGGGGTACCTATTCTCTTCCCTTCTCCCACCCTCAAGTGTGAGCACTAGTCTCGGCATTTCCGAAACAAGCCACAACAAGCTCTGCAGTGTTAGGAAAGGGGCTGACGATGAAGAAACAGATGCTCCAAAGCAAGATGGTCTTTCTTGGCTCACAGAGCCTTCCTCCAAGGTTATTAACAGAAACCGCAGGCACCTCACAGAGCGCTAAACCGGGCTCCGAACCCCCCCGCCCCGCCGCCCCGGGACGCCGGGTTCCCCGCAGGCAGCCTCCGCAGCCCGAGGCTCCCAGCCCCAGAAACCGCACTTCATTCCTGCGCTTCGGGAAGCCATGGCTCCGGCCGGGCCGGGCAGGGGTGGGGGTGCGCAGGGGAGCCGGGCCGCGTGCGCTGCGGAAAGTTCACCGCGGCGGCTGCGGCGGCGGCGGGGGGCGGCCCCGGCCCAGCTCGCCCGCGTCCCCCTGCAGATTCCACCATTAATTAGTCCTCAGGACTGTCTACTGGCAACTTAAACAAAGCGAATGCCTTAAATTCCTTCCTGGCCCGGCGGTCTGGCTGTGAGACCAGCATTCGCCGGGACGCGGGCCGGAGAGGCGGGCCGACAGCTGCGGCGGGACCCCTCCCCGGCCGGCCCGCGCCCCCGCAGCCGGGTCCCGCAGCCGGCCTCGCACGCCGGCCCGAGCGCTCCCAAACCTCCCTCCTGCTCCTCCTCCTCCTCCTCCTCCTCCTCCTCCTCCTCCTCGGGAGCTCCCGGGCTCTTCCTGTAAGATCACTTCCTTCCTCCCCGGGTGCCCGCGGGCCCCGCGCAGCCCCCTCCCCGGCAGCCCCGGCCCCCCGCTCCGGCGCGCCGCTCCCCGCCCCCACCCGGCCCCGCGCGCTCTCCCCCGACTCCCAAACTCGACCCTAAAACTCTTCCTCCGCCCCCCCAAACATCCCCTCAGCTCCCTGCCCCAACATTTCTCCTCAGATTCTCCTTCCCACCAAGAAGTCTCAGAAGCTTCCCTCCCCCTTCAAAAACTCCAAAAACATTCTCAAGGTCTCGCCCCCAAAGATCTCCCGTTCCGAGCTCCACCTCCAAAATTCCACTCAAACTCTCCCCCCACATCAACTCCACACACCCCCGCCGGTTCTGCCCCGCCGCCCCCGGGTGTCCCGACCCTTCCGCGGGGCAGGCCACCCACTCTGGACGCCCTCCTCTCCCCTCGCCCGCCCGCCCCGGCCTCCCGCACCGCGCTCTCGCCGCCCCACGGCGGACCCCTCACCTCGGCGGCTCCGGCCCACGCTCCCGCCCGCCCAGGGCTCCGGCACCCTGCTCCCGGCGGCCGGCGCCTCCTCGGGCTCCCCGGGACTGACAATGAGGGGCTGGCCCACAGGGTGACGTCAGCGTCCTGGAAGGCGGGGTCTGCGGCGGGGGGTGGGGCTGGTCTGTACGCCCCGCCCCCACCGTCGATTTTCCCCCTTCCCAAGACTTGGATTCCGCCAAGTTGCGGGCGCGGTGGGAAATCAAAATGGGAGCCAAGACGTCCTGCTTTCAAGAGGGGCACTCTCTGGGGGGTTGTGAGAATTAAGTGAGATAAGCCATGCAAAGGTGTTTAGCCCGGGGCCTGGTATGGAGTAATCACTCAACAAATACTATTTCTATTACTCAGCAAATGTGGAAAAGGAACTCAGTTTAGACTCAGAAGGCGTGAATTCCAGTCCCCAGCTATATTAATTCATTGTGTGATCCTACACAAGTCCTTTCCCAACCCTCACTTTCAACTTCTTTAAAATGGGAAGGGGCGATAACCAGAGGATCGCAAAAGTCCCTCCAATAATTTTATAATATATTTCCTGTGGACCTAGTATGTGCAAGGTACCTAGAGCCCAGAGAAGTGGGGAGGGGAGCTTTTGAAGGGAGCCCAAGACCCACACCCAGGGTGGTGCAGAACATAACCAGAGACCCTCTCCTGGTAGATGTCCTCCCACATACTGGCACAGAGCTGCATTCACAAGGGCATAGATGTGCTGAGGGCTGCTTCCTCTCTAACTGCAGCAGCATAGCTGGTCTCTTGAGACATCTCTTGTAAGTTCCTTACTGCCTATGGAATAAGGTGAAAGCCCTGACCTACCTTTACACACACACACACACACACACACACACACACACTCTGTAAAGTTTATCCAAACTTCCTCTAGCACACCCACTGCTTTCCCACATCTGCCCCATTGCTCATGCTATGCTCTTCCTTCTCTGTCTCATCTCAACTTACAGCTCCTAGTTTCCCCCAGCCAGAAGTCTGGCTCTCCCTGCTTGGAATGTCCATGGCATTGTGTTTAACTCTCATGTGGTCATGAACACATTTTTAACTTGTATCAAACTGACCTCACTTTTGTTTCTTAGCATTTTCTCCCTTCCTTGAAGTCAGAACCCACACGTGTTCCACAAACCATGTAGTTGTCATTCTTATTTTCCTTATTATTATCATTATCAATATTATATCTAGCTTGTAACACCACATAACACCCCTAGTGATAATCTGCACAATCATTACATAGTAGAAGACTTGGAACTCATGAGGGAGCAAGAGGATCACTGAAAGTGGCCCTGCAGAGGATTGCCATTAGAACAGGAACCAACACTCCAGTTTCTAGACCCCAGGGGGATTCTGCAGTCATATCTGACACCACAGGGTATCTCTGTCACTTGGCACCCCTCAAAGGTGGGAACAGCTTCGAGTTCTCTCTGCAAATTCTTTGCAACAGATCTGACCCATTTCTCCCTCATTTCTTTCTCCTCTCACTTCCCTTACAGAGAGATGGATCTATGTTACTGCCCTTGGCATCTCTGCAGTCCTCTAGGAGGGCTGCAGCAAGGCACTGGGCGTTTCCAGAGTGCTGGCCTGTGGGAAGAGGGAAAGGGCTTTGGGATTCTGATTAATTTCCTGTGCTGTGGACAGGCAAATAGCTGTCCTGAAATGCCTGGGCTGGTCCTCAAGGGCCCCTAACAAATTGAGGCTTATTTTTAGAATAGGAAATTCAAAAATGCTACTTCCCATGAAAAGCAAGCATAGCCACAGGATTATTGCAGAAAAAGAAAGGCCTTTTACTGAGTCCTTCCTATGTGCTGACGCTGATTCCAAGCATTGCAAACCTTTGGAAGAGAGAATCCAGGACATACAGGGGAGGTTCTGAAGACAGAATTTTCTCCCCGAGACCGATGACCCCATCAACCACGTATTCATTCATTTACACCAAAGCTTTGGCATAGGACAGATCAGGATTCAAATCTCAGCTCCACCACTCATCAGTTGTGTGACCTTGGACTTTCAAGCCTCTGTATCTCAGTTTCTCATTTTAAAAATGGGAATAATAATAGTAGCTATCTCATACAGTGGCTGTGATGATTAAATGAAATAACATGTGAAAGAGTTTAGTTCAGAGCCTGGCACCCAGTTCATGGCAGGATATGCTGGCTGCTATTACTATTTCAAGATGTCCTCCCAGTAAGGCTTCTCATGTGCTGGCCTCTGGGCTGTAGGGTTAACTAATAGTCCTGACCTCAAGAAGCTCAGTTGGTAAAAGAAATGAGGTAGATTTTCGTGAACAGGCAAGAAAATGTATCTACTGGGTATTGTTAAATGACAAGAGTAAGTTGCATAATTATAGGTGTAGTAGGATCTCCTGGTTACATGCTTCGTATATGCATAAAAATATGGAGAATATAGAGAACTATTAACTTCTTGATTTGCTTGTGTGTGTGTGTGTGTGTGTGTGTGTGTGTGTAGCAGAAACTTTCAAAAATACTCTACTAGATGCTAAAAGGGAAGAAAGGGGTTGAAAACACAGCTACAAGACAAATCAGCAGTGGGCATCTGAATAATAGGAAGTTCCACAGGTCACATCTCATTCTTCATGGCATTCGGGAGAAAGCCCCTGCCCAGAAATTCTCACCTTCTACCCACTCCCCAGCCCTTAGCTGTACTTGAACTTTCAATGCTACAGCCAAAGGCAAGACTCCTAACAGAACTCCCAGGAGTTATGGCAAAGCCAGTAGGAGATACTATTAAGCAGGAAAAAAATGTTTTGTTCCCTGTCCTATGCCCTCCCTCATCTCCCAAAGACTAACAATATGTCAGCATCTTGTGCCTACTGTGTCTAAATTTGCACTTTCATTTGCACTTTTATTTTCCTCATTATATTTTTCTGCAATTTCAATTTTTTATTCAAAGGTTCTATTATTTAGTCATCAGGAAAAAGGTAGTAAACATACACACACACAAACACACACACACACATATATGCCTTTTGTGTCCCCCAAAAGGCATATATGTGTGTGTGTGTTTGTGTGTGTACTATATACACTAACCAAGCTGGGGTTGGTTCACTTTTGTTCTTTTTTTTTTTTATTCCTCACCCAAGGATAGTTTTCCATTTATCATCAAATAGAGTGGGAGGGAGGGAAAGAGAGAGAGACAGAGAGAAACATCGATGTGCTAGAGACACATCGACTAGTTGCCTCCCGCACGACCCGACCAGGGCCGGGGACGAACTGCAACCGAGGTATGTGCCCTTGACTGGAATCGAACCCTCGACTCATTTGTCCACAGGCCAACGCTCTAACCGCTGAGCCAAACCGGCCAGGGCTTGGTTCACTTTTGTTAGTTTGTAAACAATAAAGTATAACATTGTGGTTGAGGCCAGTGCTAAGGCTCATAGGATTCATAGAACGCAAGAGTGGAAAGGGATAAAATTGCCCTAAATTCCTCCTACTATCCCCAAAAAGGCATGATTTTAAGTCCACTCACATTTCAGGCCACCCACCAGTACCTATATTTCATTAATTCATTCAACAAACACTTATGGATCCTTTACAATAAACCAAGCATCATACTGGACACTTTATAGTTACTATCCCATATAGGTTATGAGTATTAACATTCCTGTCTTGAAGATTAGGAAAACAAGGCTCAAGGAGGTAAGGTAACATGTCCAAAGTCTCACATCTAGTGAGATCTAAACCAAAACCATATCCTGGCTGAGTAGCTCAGGGTTAGAGCATCGTCCCAATACAATCAAGGTTGTTGGTTTGATCCCCAGTCAGGGCACATACAAGAAACAACCAATGAATGTGTAAATGAGTGAAATAACAATCGATGCCTCTCTCTCTCTCTCAAATCAATAAATTAAAATTTTTTATTTTTAAATAAAAATAGCCCTGGCCAGTGTGGCTCAGTTGGTTGAGCGTCACCCCATGCACGAAAAGGTTGCCGGTTCAATTCTTGGTCAGGGTTGTGGGTTCAGTCCCAGGTCAAAGTGCATACAGGAGGCAACAGATCAATATTTCTCTCTCACATCGATGTCTCTCTCTCTCTCGCTCTCGCTCTTGCTCTCCCGCTCCCTTCCTCTCTCTAAAATCAATAAACACATGCTTTTTAAATATTATTTTTTTAGCTTTTTTCTTTATTGGTAAAGAAATAAAACGTGTTTATTGATTTTAGAGAGAAGGGAAGGGAGAGGGAGAGAGAGATAGAAACATCGATGAGAAAGAACATCGATGAGAAAGAACATCGATTGGCCACCTCCTGCATGCCCCCAACTGGGGATCAGGCCCACAACCTGGGCATGTGCCCTGACTGGGAATCGAACCAGCGACCTCTTGGTGCATGGGTTGATACTCAACCACTGAGCCACACCAGCCGGGCGTGTTTTTTAAAATAAATAAACCAAGATCGGCACAATATCAAAGCCCAATTGCTGCAGGATATGGACTGAATTTTGAAGCCAGTGAGCTGTGCACTCAGGCAGCCATGATCGCCTGGGTGGCCTTGGACAAGTCACTGAACTCTTCTCAGCAGCCGTTTCCCCATCTCTGCAGGATAAGGGCATACCTGGATATTTTGTGTGAGGTAAGCACTTTGTAAATTGCAGCACATGATACAAAGAAAGTCCTTAGGTCAGCTCTTCCAGGACTGAGTCCCATTCATCTTTGAATCTCTTGGTGCTTTCTCCATTGCTGTGTATCCCCATTAAGGTTTATCCCTCATTAACGCATTTAGGAAAGTCTTCCTAGTATGAACTCATATTATTTTCCCCACTAGCCTGGGACCTCCTTAAGAATGGGAATGATACGTATTCATTTTTAATCCTTCTGTTCCCAGTACAGCATCTGCCATGCATCCCTCCATTCCTTCACTCTTATTTATTTCATAACAAATGGCTGAGAGCCTAACATGTGCCAGGCACTGCACAAACTGTAAGACAGCAAAAGTCTGGAGAGACAAGACAACATTAAATACAATGAACTACTCACAACAATTGCATTGAGTGCCACAAAGTGTCAGGCCAGGTGCTATGAGGGCTTCCAGGGTGTGGAGTGGGGACATAGCTTAACCCAGGACACATTGAAGGCTTCCTAAAGGAGGTGGCCTTGAGGCTCAGAGAGGTTAAGAAATTTGCTCAAGGTCATACAGCTAATAACGGGAAAAGCCAGGATTTTAACCCAGAATGCCTGACTCCATAGCTCATATTCTGTCTGCTATACAATACTTCCTTTTATCTCTTCCATCTTATTCTTCCCTGGCTCTTATTCATGAGAAAGGAGCAAGGTCTATCTAACACTGAATGTTCTAAAGCAATGTTTTACCCAGCTTTGGGGATTAGGGACCCCGTTTGAGAATCTGGTGAAATCCAAGAAACCTCTCCCAGAAACTACATGTATACAGATAGCCCCACAAAATCATGGCTACAATTTCAGGGAGTTCATTGGCATCCTGAAGTCCAGCTTTAGAACTCGTACCATGGAGGACCATAAGACATTATAGTGAGATTCTCAGAACCTCAGAAAAAGACACCAGGGCTCCATGGGGACCTCAAATCCCCAAACACCCCAGAATCCTATAGAAAGATGTTCAAGATCCAAGAGAAAGATCCTGGGATCCTGTAGAGACCCCAAGTCCTCCAGAGTAACAGCAGCACACTGCAGAGATATTCTCAAGATGCTATGGGCTGTAGAGGAACCTCAGGCCCTGTTACAGCCCCACAGAGGAACCTGCAGGCCTTGGAAAGCTGTGGTTCTTAACCATTGTGGGATCACTGACACCTTTGAAACTCTGAAGAAAAATGCAACACACAGCCCTGACCTGGTGGCTCAGTGGGTTGGAGCACAGTCCGGTACACCAAAACAGGCTGGATTCTCATTCAGGGCACATACCTAGGTTGTGGGTTTCAGGCACATACCTAGGTTATGGGTTTGATCCCTGGTTGGGGTGCATATGGAATTGATGTTTCTCTTTCACATCAATGGTTTTCTCTTTCTTTCTCTCTTTTCCTCTCTCTAAAAAGCAATAAAAAATATCTTCAGGTGAGAATTTTTTTTTAATGCCACACACAACATGTTAGTAACAAAACCAAGGGGTTTATGGACCTCTGGGAGGCCATCAGTAGCCCCCAGATTCTCATCTCCTGTTCTTGAGCTTCCACAAGAACCTGACCTCCCTGAACCCCTCAAGGACCTGACCAGGACCACAGACTCAAGGAACAAACTTTAAAGTCAAAACAGACCACGAGTTGAATCCTGGCCCTGTTGTTTTCTAGCCATGACCTTGGACCACTCACCTACAAACCCTCGGGCCTCAGCATCTCACCTCCCAAAAGAGGGTTGGACAGTCTCCCTCCCCAGCCCAGCGCCAGCGGCGTGGGCTCCGTGCCGGTGGGCGATGGCGCCGGTAGGACTCAGTCTCTGCTCCGGCCGCCCAGGGATCGGGCTGCAGCACTTCCATGAAACACTACTGGGCAGACTGCACCAGGAGCGCGGGCGGGCGGGCGGCGGGGGCAGGGCGGCGCGCTTGCCGCAGTGACAGCTCGCGCTGCAGCGGGCCTGGGCAGCCGGCGGGGCCAGCGCGCTCCCGGCCTTTCCCACCCACCAGGCAGGGCGTTCCCGCCAGCCGGCTTCCTGCAGTCAAGGACGGGGGAGGAGGGACGGCGCTGAGGGGCCGCGGGGCCTGGCAGGCCTGGTTCCTGGCTTTCTCTCCGCGTTTCCTGAGCGGGACCGGCCGGGGGATGGGACCCAGCACAGACCTCCTTCCCTGGGAGCGGAGCCAGGAAATCGCGTCCTTGTTAACTCCGGTTCCTCCTCTGTGCCTGAACAGTGCTGATTGAGTCCGTCATCTTTTAGTCCTTACAACCTGGTATGATGCGACCCACTTACCCCATGAGGAAGCTTAGAGACTAAATGGCAGACCCCAGACCCCACAACATAGCAACATTCCAACCTCATGATGTGAGATTATTAACTCCATCCTACGGATGAGAAAACGGAGGCTTTAAAAAACGAAGTGACTTACTCAAGGTCATCATAAAATTATTACTACCAATAAAATAAAGTGCTTACTACATACCAGGTACTGTGCTACAGATGCTCTAAAACTACTTCATCATTGAGTCTTCAGAATCTATGAAGATAACAGATGGACCTATTTAGTACATGAGGAAACTGAGAACCAGAAAGGTCAAGTGGCTTCTCCAATGCCACACAGCTACAAAACAACAGAGCTAGGAATTAAACTACAGTCTCCTGTTTCCAGAGCTCAGACCATTCCACTCTCCTGCTTCCCAGATGTCCTGCTTCAACCTATTACAGTTGAGTAACAGGGAGGGCCAGCACCTTGTCTCAACTGTTCCTGGGTCACCAAAGCCCCACCTGGAACTTTGCACAAAATAGATGCTCAGAGTTGACCACGAAGCCTAGCACAGAAGTCAAAGTTAGAAGGACTGGTAGGAGGTAGTTAGCTTGACTTCTTCCAGAACCTTCAGCCAAGTGGAAATTCAGCCTCTGTTTGAATACTTCCTATCATGATGAACTTTCTTTCTCTCATAATGGCCCGTTCCCCTGTCGGACAAATATGTTTGGTCTAAAATATACATATTCTATTTTGCTCACGCATGGTTCCTTGTAAACAAAGGAAGACCACAATACGTGTTGCATGGTATTCTTAGCCATTTTCTAAGAGTAGGTGGCTCAGTAATTTTAAGTTCCTTGTGAACTGGAACAATGTCAGGTGTTCACCAAAGATGTTCCCCTTCCATGTGCAGAGTTGTTTCACAGAAAAGCAGCTCAGACAACATTTTCCAACACCCTTTATAAGTATGTGACTAATTTTCACCAATGGGATAGGGGCAGAGAGAACATGTGCCATAGTCAGGCCAAATTCCAAGTTAAGAAGTGTATTTGCTTTCTCAAAGCTCTCTCTTTTATTCTCCCATCTGCCAACTGGATGCCAACATCAGGATGACCTTGGAAACTACATGTTGAACATGGCAGAGCCTTGGTCAGCCTGGGTCTCACTCAGTCACTTGACCAGATGGGGCACACGTTGAACTAGATTCTATTGTTATTTAGGCACTGAGATTTCAAGCTTTCCCTAGTGCAGCATTTAGCATAGCTTAACTAACACTGAGACTAACTTGGGTTCATTGTTATATCTTCCACATCATGGAGCATGGGTTGATCATTCAGAAGATGCTCAAAAGACATCCATCTAGTGCCAACTGTCTCCAGCTGGCTCAGGGTCAGAAATAGTCTCTGTTCATCTCATTGATGCCTTATTTCCTGACTATTCCAAAAAGGGTTTTGAGGTGGTTTCCATTGCAGCCTCAAGCCTATTTGATGGATAATTAAAGAGAAAGAATCAAAGAGTAATGAAAGCCTGGACCAAAGACCAGTGGAGGAGGAGGGAAGAAAGATGAAAAATTGACTAATTATGGCAGAAATGCTAAGCTAAGTTTTCTAAGGATAGCAATTGTGACAGAGCAAAAACTATGGCTCTGAGTTTCCTGGCAGTCAAAGCAAAAAGGGAATGACTCCAGATTATATGGGAAGTTGTAAACATGCGATTAAACACAGACTTTGGGGCCACACTGTTTTTTTGAAGCCCAACGCTACCACTTACTAGTCATGTGACCTTAGGCAGTTATTTAACTTCTCTGTGCTTCTGTTTCTTCACCTGAAAAATGGGGATGATATAATAATAAACCCCCTCTCTTAGGGACATTGGAAGGATTAAATGAGTTAAGGCAAATTCAGTTCAGGCCTGTCACTTTGTAAATTCTATATAAGAATTAGCTATTGCTATAGTCTGATTGGAAGAATCAGGTGAGTGATTTGGGAAAGACAAATTTTTGCCTGCACTAACCTCTCAGAGGAATGCATTACACAAGGGACACCTCCAACTAATACAATGTACTCTGCCTTACCAAGAGTTTTATGACAATTCCTGGGCCTTTTGTCACAGGTTATTTCTCTTACTGGTTTTTGAACCAGATAAACCTTGCCATCCTGGTCGCTGGGGAATTTGGGGGGCAGGTTGCTGGGGTAATCTAGGGCTCTAGGTACCTTTCTGCTGACTGTCCACAGGGCAGGTAAGTGTCATGATGAGGAGCAAAGATGTGGATGTTACACAGACCCAGGTACATTTGTTAACCTCTTCCAGCTACAGCTTCTTCATTTCTACAGTGGAGACAATGACAAAGAGTACTTACCTAAGAGAGTTGCTATAACGATTACAGAAAAGAATATGTACAAAACACTTTCCACAATAACTGGTACTGTAGGACGACTGCAAAACACAGCACCCCAAAAATAAGGAAGAAACCGACAAAATAAAACAGAATCTCATTGGAAACCCCTGGAGTAAGGAGATTATTATTATTTTTTTTTTTTACTTTTTCTTTTTAAAAATTTGATTGATTTTAGAGACAGAAAGAGCGAGAGAGAAACATTGATTTTTTGCTCCACTTACTTATGCATTCATTGATTGCTTCTTTATTTATTTTAATATATTTTAATTGATTTTTTTAGAGAGAGAGGAAAGGAGAGAGAGATAGAAACATCGATGGGAGAGAGAAACATCGATCGAGCCTGCAACCCGAGCATGTGCCCTGACCAGGCATGGAACCAGGGCCTCTTAGTCCACGGGACAGACGACACTCAATCCACTGAGCCACACTGGCCGGGTTCATTGATTGATTCTTGTATGTGCCCTGACCGGGGATGGAACCCACAACCTTGGAGTATCAGGAAAATGCTCCAATCAATTGAGCTGCTTGGTCAGGGCAAGATTAATTTTTTAAAATCTTCTTTAATTTATTGATTTGAGAGAGAGAGAGGAAGAGAGGGAGGGAGAAAAAAAAAACCATTGATTTGTTGTCCCACTTATTTATGCATTTATTGGTTTTTCTGGTATATGCACTGACTGGGGATTGAACCCATAACCTTGGCATATGGGTCGATTCTCTGAACAACTGAGGTACTCAGTCAGGGCACGAGATTAATTTTTAATGCTTCAAAAAGTAGAAGAGAAATAGTACATTTCCCCCAGAATTTGACCCTGTGCTGACCAAATCATCATTTCTTGTCTTCTGACTGGAACTCTTTTGGCCTAATTCAGTGTGGTGTGCAGATCAGGTTGGCCCATCTTTGGAGCCACGCTGGCCTGGAGAGGTGTCACAGAGCAAGAATGACAATGGTGCCACAGCAAAAGACTCTGTCTCTGATGGGGGATTGACAACCTGAAGCTCCCCCTTGGTTCCACGTGTTGGGTGGAAAGTACTGGGCTGAGTTTTATGCACATTACCTTGCCCAGCCCCCACAACAGCTTCAAAAGGTGAGCCCTAGTCATAATCACATTTTATAGTTGAGGAAACTGAGGATCACAGAAACAAAGTGTCCTGTATTTGGTCACACAGCTAAGAAATGGCAGAGATGGGACATGAGATGTGTGTGACACCATTATATGTTCCTAACCACTCAACTACACTGCCTTCCCCCTCCAATCTGACCCAGGATCTTGTCTCTCTCTCTCTCTCTCTCTCTCTCTCTCTCTTTTTAAATTTTTTTTCTTTATTGATTTGAGAGAGAGAGAGGAAGGGAGAGGTAGAGAGAGATGGAAACATCAATGAGAGAGAACATCGACTGGCCGCCTCCTGCATGCCCCCCACTAGGGATCAGGCCCAAAACCTCGGCATGTGCCCTGACCGGGAATCGAACCAGTGACCTCGTGGTGCATGGGTCGACACTCAACCACTGAGCCACACCAGCCGGGCTCTCCCTTTAGCCAACTTCTCTCTTCCTAAGCTGTCTGTTTTCATCAAGAATCTTCTAGGAAACACCTAATGCTGGGCCGCCCACTTCTCTGGCCTGGCCTCAGGGCAGCCCCTTACCCTATGGGAACCATCTCATGAGCAAGACAGACAAGTTTCATTGAGGTTGCCTCCAGGTGATTAGAGGCTCTGAGTGGATGGAAAATAAGACACCACTGCCATCATTCAAGTCCAACCTGCAGCTCTATTCATTCAGCCTTGTGGTTGGTCTGTCTGCCTCAAGGCTCCTCCACCTCCATTTTTCCTTTCATTCCTCCCTGGTTGAGAGCCGGAGTGATTGCTTTCAACACATCTAACCAAGTCATTCTCCTGCAGAATAATCTTCAGTAGCTCCCTGTTGCTCCCAGTTTAAAGTTCAAAGTCAATAGCCTGCTTTAGTCCCCAAGGCCCAACCTACTTTCTCCAACCCTCTCTTTCCTCTCCGTCGTTCTTGGCCCCGTTGTCCCAACATTCATAGTTCCCAACCTCAGAGCCTTTGCACATACAGTTGGTTCACTGTGTGATGTGAGATGAATAAATGAGTGGATGAGCTGCCAGGCCTAAGCGGGGCTGTGAACCTGTCAAATTCCATTAACCTCACCTTCCTGCCATCTGAAGGAGACTTCTCTGCCGGGGAGATTTACCTACCATCCACCTGGAAAAGGAACCAGTTAGGAAGAGAGCATCAGCAACTCTGGCTCTATGTAGAGCCTTGGGAAATGAGGACCTTATCTTGCACCCACTCTATGTGTCAGAGGCTAGGTGTCAGGAAGGTGACATGATAAAGTAGCAAAAGGGAGCTAGATTACCTATCAAGTCTGTGTGATACCTGTGTCCAACCTTTCAACAACCATCCTAAGCTATCTCCCTTGGTTGAGGCAGAATCCGCCTCTGTAGATGTACATAATGTATACAGTTGTCTTAGTGCTGTCCTAGAGCAAGGCACAGGCTTCCCACCTCATCATTCTCACTTGCCAAGGAAAATTGCTGTGTGAGGAAGGTGCCTACCCACCTTTGATTTCTGCACCTTTCACTGGGCTCCTGCGCCACCTGGTGGTCATATCTGGAATATGTCGGGATTTCTGCCGATAGTTCTGATCTCAAGGGTGGCACTTTCATTTCAGTCTACATCCCGCCAAGGCCCCACGGCTCACCTGTGCTTGAGGTTCTCAGAAAGGCAGAAGTTGATTCTGTCTCACTGTGGAATCTTGGGTCTGTCACTGCGCTTCTCCAGGCTCAGGTTCCTCGTCTATAAAAATGGGCAGGTAGGGACCAGATCCACTTCCTACCTCCCACATTCTTGTATCTTTATCTAGAGTGACCCTGTGACCTTATCTCAGTGGGCAGAATGTAAATTCTAGAGGACAGGGAAGTTGCTGTCTTGTTAACTTTCTCAGGTATGTGGGGGCAGTCCTTCATACATAGAAGATGCTTTGTTGTATTTGGGACTGCATTAATAGAAGCACTGTATGTACAATGAAGAAGGTGATAGTCATTCTGTCCATGTCTGCCCAAGTCGTCCGTTATATTTGGGATCAGGAGTTTGAAAGGAACATGAATAAAATGTGACTCATTCATAGGAGGATGAACAAAATTATGGCCGGTGGTGGAGGACCACAAAACCACAGTTTATGGGGAATAGCTGAAGGAACCCAGAATATTGACTCTAGTATAAAAATACTCAAAGGGTAATGTGTCTGCCTTCTGCAGAGGGCATCTGGGGAAGAGAGATGGGAGAACTAGGAATTAGGACTGCTACTTCAGGAGTACAGAAACCAATTCCAAAACAAGCTTTCAGTCTGAGTTAGATGAAGAACAGACCTGCATTTGAATCTCAGTCTGTCCCTAACTAGTTTTATAATCTTGGGCAAGTTCCTTCACCACATTAAGCCTTGGTTTTCTCAGGTATAAAATGGGTATAATATGGGGCACTCAGGACTGTTGTGAGGATGGAACGATATAAAGAAAAAGGCATTTTTAAAAATGCCTAGTGCCTGGTTAGTGCTGTGTGAGTGTAGCTATAGTTTAAAAAATAGAAAGGTAGTGAGCATCCTGTCATTGGACATGTGAGCAGAGGCTTGAGGGTACTCGGTGCTGAAGCCAAGGAGTCAAGCAACTGTTGGGAGTGTGGCCCAGGATGATGGTGTGGGCACTACTGGCTCTTGGGGCACAATGCCTAGCTATGTAACTTGGCCTTAATATTTATTTGCTGTGAGACCTTGAGCAAATTACTTAACCATTCTGAGCCTCAGTCTCACCATCTGCAAAATGGGGATAATAGTATTTCCCACTTCACTGAAACATTGGGAGACCAGGAAATAAAATAATCAAAATGTGTGAGCTGCTGCTCTAATGTTAGTGATCTGATGAGGTAGTCCTGGATGACCTTGAAGGTTCCCTCCTATCTAATACCTTCTAGGTGTGGAATCCCTGCTCCTGCCCTTGGGAGCAAAATGTAGGGGCCCTGGTGAAACAGGTAAATGCACTGTGGTCCTAAGACTCCCAGATACAGGGGACTGCTAGCCTCTGGTCCTTGTCCATGGCAGTGTAAACAGGGCACTGTGCCGTCCCCTCCCCCACAAGCCAGCCCTTCCTGTGACAGGAAGGTGGCTGGAATGGCACCTGTGGGAGCTGAGGAGGCAGGGCCCAGGGTAGAGTATAGGACAGGCACAGTGGAAGAGAGGCTGTCTAGCTTTCTAATCTGCTCATGCACTTTGGTCCCCCAATAAACTGAGCTCCCTGAGGGATCCAGCTGCCACTTAGGGTACATAAATTAGCCAATGGCACAGGGAGGATCAGAGGTTGCCAATTGGTGGCCTAGGAGCCAAATCTGGCTGGCAGGCTTCTTTTGTGTTCCGTATAGTTGCACAGGGGTTGTGTTTGTTTGGTTTTTTAATTAGTTGTCTGGTTGTCAACATTTAAAAATAAGGAGATTGCATAGGAAATCCAGATTCCTTACTCTCCTAAAAATCATCGGAGCTGGCACATTTCTACATGGCACGAGTCAGTAGGAGACGGGTAGTGGCTGCCACCTCTAGATAGGGCGTATGAGCTCCAGTCGCCACAGTCCCCACATCTCCCTATTGTATCATGCCCAGTCTGCTTCACTCACCCACAAATGACCCCTACAGTCCCTTAAGTTCGTGATCCCAGGGAAAGAGCACTGGCTTTGCAATATATAGGGGACAATGGGACAAATCCTAGCCTGGTTATGTGACTCATTAGTGCGCCAAGCTCCATTTCCCAGTCTATAAAAAGGGAATAAAGACACGGACTCCTCCCAGGGTTGATGTGAAGATTAAATAAGAAAATGTCAGCCCTGGCTGGTTTGGCTCAGCGGTAGAGCATCGGCCCGTGGACCAATGAGTCCCGGGTTCGATTCCAGCCAAGGGCATGTACCTAGGTGCAGTTTGTTCCCGGCCCTGGTCAGGGTTGTGCAGGAGGCAACCAGTCGATGTGGAGGCAACCAGTCGATGTGTCCCTCTCACGTCGATGTTTCTCTCTCTCTCCCTTTCTCTCCCTCTCTCTCTACCTGAAGATAAATGGAAAAAAATATCCTCGGGTGAGGGAAAAAAAAAGAAAGAAAATGTCTGTAAAGTATCTGGAACATAGTAGGTGCTCAACAAAATTCCTCATGAGTAAACTGTGGCCTGGTCTCATTCAATAACCTCCTCTGGTTCTGAAGGCTGCAATGCCAGGCCCCAGCCACCCTACGAGGCTGGTATTATTGTTATCCATGTTGTACAGGAGAGCGAACAGAGGCACGGAGATAGTAAGCAAGTAAATGAAAGAGCTGGGATAGGTAGCCCAGTCTGTCTGATTCCCAAGCCGGTGCTTTCCACTGCCTTACGCTGCCCCTCTTGGCTGCAGGTCACCTTAGCCCTGGTCACACCTACTGGGGTAATAGTGTGGTTTTGAGGTATAACTGTAGGGCTTGAATTCTGACTCTACCACATACTAGCAGTATGACACTAGGCAAATAATTTAATTTCTTGGGACTTTCATTTCTTTATCTGGAGGATAATAAAAGGACCAACTTTATGTGGGTTACATGAGTTAATGCTCATAAAATGCTTAGGGTAGTACCTGGGCACACAGTAAGAGCTCAATAAATGCCAGCTATTACTATCATTAATTAAACACTGGCGGTGTGCCAGGTACTAAGAGTACAAAGATCAATGAGAGTCTCTGCAGGCCTCATGTCTGATGGGAGACCAGAGGTCAAAGTGACATATGCTGGAAGGGAGGCTGGTTATAAAAGCAAGAGGAAGGTGATGGTTGATTTTATGTGTCAACTTGGCTGGGCCACTGTGCCCAGACATTTGGCCAAACATTATTCTAGATGTTTCTCTGACTGAGATGTACATTTAAGTCAGCGGACTTCGAGTAAAGCAGATTGCCCTCCAGAAGGTGGGTGGACCTAATTCATTCAGTCGAAGGCCTGCATAGAACAGAAGGGCTGACCTCCTCTAAAGAGAAGGAATTTGGACGGATGGCTTTTGGACGTCAGCAATATTGGCTCTTCCTGGTTCTGCAGCAGACTGCCTTTGGACTCAAAGTGTAATCTTTTGTCTGAATCTCCAGTCTGTTGGCCTCCCCATCAGATTTTGGACGCACCAAGCTTCCACGACTGTGTGAGCCAATTCCTTGAAATAAATCTCTTTCTTTATATGTGCATATCCTATTGGTTCTGTTTCTCTAGAGAACCCTGACTAATACGGGGTGCGGTTGGGGAATTAGTACCATTACCTCTGCCAGAGGCGGCGTCCTTATCATGTTTGGCAATGCTAGCCTGGAGAAGGTCGTCTAAGGGCTCTGGCTGTGTCCCCAAAGGATAGAACAGTTCTTTAATGATTGGGATTCATTTACTATGAGGATCCCACAAAGCTGGAAGGGACAGCCCACATAGAGGCTGCCAGAATTAGGATTCAAAAACTGCTTAAGAAGAAATGTAACACTGATCAATGAAAAGTTCTCCCCTTAGCCCTGGCCGGTTTGGCTCAGCGGTTAGAGCGTCGGCCTGTGGACTAGAGAGTCCCGGGTTTGGTTCTGGCTAAGGGCACGTATCTCGGTTGCAGTTTGTCCCCAGCCCCGGTTGGGGTGGTGTGGGTGGCAACCAGTTGATGTGTCTCTCTCACATCAATGTTTCTCTCTCTCTCTTCCTCCCTCTCTCCCTCCCGCTCTATCAGAAGATAAATGAAAAAAAAAAAAAAAAAAAAAAGTCCTCGGGTGAGGATTTAAAAAAAAGAAGAAGAAGAAAAGAAAAGTTCTCCCCTTGGGTTCAGCTGTGCAGGGTGCGCGAGCGTGCAGCCAGCTTAAAAGGTGTATGGGTAAGATTTAGTGCTTTGAGTTTGACCTCAAGTGCAATATGGGACAATTCCTTCCTGAGTTGTGTTAAGAGAAGAAAGGCTGAGGGGACACGAAGCTGCTCAGCCTGAGGAGGCACAGCCCTGGCCTCCAGGTGTCAGAAGTGCAGGATCAGGACAGGCAGGTGGAAATTCCTGGAAACCAGATTTGGGCCCAGTGGGAAGAACAGTCAGTGCTGGCAGAAGATGGACTGGGTGTCTCATGGTCCCTGATCTCCCTGTCACCAAGAATGTTCCAGGAGGTACATCCTTCTTCGTGATGTAACCAAGACATTGCTATGAAGACAAAGAGCATACACTTTGGATGGGACAGACCTAGATTCAAACTACAGCCGTGGGCTGCCTCACAACCTTTGGGTCAACGGTGGTCCGCACATACGACAGCAGTCCCACAGAGTATACACATGGCCTAAGTGTGTAGTAGTCTATACCATCTAGGATTCTGTTTGCACAGCGACAAAATCACCCAATGACACATTTCTCAGAACATATCCCCGTCATTAAGTGACACGTGAATCAGTCTCCCTGAGCCTCCACGTCTCCCAAAGCCAAATGAACCTGCAGACCTCAGGGAGTGCGCATGCGGCCTTGGAAATCCCTGGGTGGCATCTCGAAGCAGCCAATGAACATAAGCTGTTTATCACAGTGAGGCATCCTTTGGCTGTCCCCACTTCCCCACCCAAGGCCCCAAGCCTGTGCCAATCTGAGAGTGCCTCATGTTGCCCAAGCCTGCCACCATCCAACCTATGGGAGGGCAAGGTAGCAAGAGAGAGATGTGTCCTTCTGGTGTGTTAGGATGTGTTCAGTAGCAAGTAACAGAAAACTCCAGCCAAGGTGTTTAAACCGTAAGAATGGCTGCTGCTCACTCGACAAGAAATCTGAGACAGGTGGTCCCAGGGATGCTCTGGTGCTTCGTCACGTGGTCAAGAAGCTGGGTTGGTTCTCTCCCCTCTGCCATCCTCAGGGCATCCCCGGTGTTCCCTGCAGGGTCACAGGACAGCTGCCCTACCTTTCCGTTCCCATCCTCACAGGGCTGCTTCCAAGCAGGAAGAACTTTTTTTTCCCTCGACTGTCTTTTCCTGTAAGAAGTCTCTTTCACAAAGCCTCCAGCCGACTTCCCCTTACATCATGCATGACCAACTTGTCCCAGTTTTCCTGGTATTTTTCTGGTTAGTACTGAAATTCACAGGCCCTGGGAACCCCCTGAGTCCTTGAAATTTAACCTGATGGTCTCTCTACTTACATTCTATTGGCCAGAACTGGGTCACACGTCTATCCCTTGACCAATCCCTACTAAAGGGAATGGAAGTATACCAACCAGTTTAAACCAATCAGGATTCACCTCCTGGGAGACTAGGCATGTTGCCATTTGAACCCATCTGGGGTTCTGTGAGCAAGGAAGCAGGATGACTGCTAGGTGGGCACCCTTCAGTGTCTGCCACACTAGCCTGTATCAGAAACTAGCAGAATCCTGTCCTAGACAAGGCTCCACTCCTCCCCACTACACACATCCTCACCATCATGCTGTGTGTGTGTTTGTGACTAAGTGTGAAAGAATTAGGAGCATGACAAGGATGTTGGGGGAGGGGGTGCGGTGGAGAATGGTCCCAAATACAGCCTTCCTCTGTGGTCTAGGAAAACAAGTTTACTTATTTTTAATTTTTTTTAAAAAACAAGTTTATTTTTAATTTGACCTTCATGTGGCCTTGTTAGTGTACAGTTCTCCAGGCATGGTATCCAAACAGGCAGATTCAGGTCCTAATAAGGAAGACCACAAAACAGCTGCTCTTTCTCCGAAGCTGCCCTATCCTTCCTCATTATGTAGAGTCTGTGGAGGAGGGAGCATCTGAGCAGGACAGAGCCGCTGAGTGCACTCTTAGGGGTCAGTCCTAGCCACGGCTCCTTGGGGACACTGGGGTCACCCAGCCTCCTCACTTTCCTCTTGCCTCAGCTACACTCAGGACAGAATTGCCCTGAGTCTGACTTAGGGCCTACCTGACAACAAACCTCATGATTTTTGAGGTTCCAGCCCCAGGGCCAGTCACTTTATCTCAAAACTTTAAAGACAAAGACATTGAGAATAAGTCATTTGTAAACCGGGAAATAAAAATGGTGTTTCATTCATTCATTCATTCATTCATTCATTCATTCAAACAAGTATTTGTTGAGCATCTACTATGTGTCAGGCACTGTAGTGTGCTGGGAAGCAAAGGGTGAACCTCACAAGATCCCCACCTTCAAGAAGCTGACACTCTAGAGGTGACAGACAGACAATAACCAAGAACTAATACATATATATATCATCATCAGTAACAAATATAAAAAATACAGCCAGAGAAAGGATAGAGAATGACTAAGTAGATGGGGCAGGGGTGCTCTTCTAGATTAGAGGTCTGCGAATTACAGCCTGCAAGCCGCCATCTACTTTAGTAAATAAAATTTTGTCGACATACAGCCAAGTTCATTTTATTTCCATACTGTCTATGGCTGCTTTCATGCTACAATGGCACCGTTGAGTAGTTACAACCGAGATATGATAGGACCTGCAAAGCTGAAAATATTTACCATCTGGCCCTTAAACAAAAGTTTGCTGTCATAATGAGATACTGTTTCATACCCACTAGAATGGCTATAATCAAAAAGACAATAACGAGGACTGGTGAGGATATGGACAAATTGGAATGGAAATGTAAAATGGTGCAGTCACTTTGGAAAACAGTCTGGCAGTTCCTCAAAAGGGTAAATATAGATTACCATATGACCCAGCAATTCCATTCCTAAGTACGTACCCAAGGGAAATAAAAACATATGTTCACACAAAAACTTTTACAAGAATGTTCACAGCAGCATTATTCATAATAGCCCAAGAGCAGAAACAACCCAAACGCCCATCTACAGATGAATGAATGAGTAAAATGTGGTATAGCCATACAACAGAATATTGTCTGGCAATAAAAAGAAATGTAATAGTGCTATATGCTACAATATGGATTCCATCTGAATTATATCAGTGGGGAACCCTGTGGGTCATGTTTCTTCCAATACGAATGAACCCTGAATATTATGCTAAGTGAAATCTTCAGTCTTTGTCCCCTTTCTGGGGACAGCTTCCCAGCTTTTGGTGGCTCAGAAGTCAAGAAGACATAATGTGAAAACATGGTGCTACATGAAAGAAGCCAAAGAGGACCCCATATTGCATGATTCCATTTGTAAGAAATATCGAGAATAGGCAAATTCATAGATACAAAATAGATTAGTGATTGCCTAGGGCTAGGGAGGCAGGAATGATGGGGACAGAGTGCAGGGTTTCTTTTCAGAGTGATGAAAACTGATTGTGGTGACTAACACGACTCTGAAAATAATAAAAGGCATTGAATTATATACTTAAAATGGGTGAATTGTATGGCGTATGAATTATATCTCAATAAAGGTTGTTTTAAAAGGTTTACCAACCTTTGCTATATAGTCAGGGAAGGCCTCTAGGGAGGTGGCATTTGACCTTCCTTTGTAATTGGCTCAAAGTTCTCAAATAGCAACAGCTGGCATTTTACTGAACACTTAAGTGCCAGGCACTGTGTGACGCATTTTATAATCACTACCTCATTTAATCCTCACACAAATTGTGTGGCTCAGTTATGAACAATCCCATTTAACAGATGAAAAGATGGGAGCACAGAGAGGTTAGATGACTTGCTTCAAGTCACACAGCTGATAAATGAGAGAACTGGGATCCAATTCCCGGTGTTTGACTTCAAGGCCTATGCCCTTAACCACTGAGAAACACACTGAACATGGTTCACTTTCAGTCTTTTTTTTTTCTTTATTGATTTTAGAAAGAAAGGAAGGGAGAGGGAGAGAGAGATAGAAACATCGATGAGAGAGAACATCAATTGGCTGCCTGCTGCATGCCCCCCACTGGGGATCAGGCCCACAACCTGGGCATGTGGCCTGACCAGGAATCGAACCGGTGACCTCTTGGTGCATGGGTTGACACTCAACCACTGAGCCACATGCCAGGCGCTTTCCCGTCTCTTAATTGCTGATCTTTCCCAGACCAGGAAGATGGCCTAACGCACGATGGAGGTGGGGAAGAGCACAGCATCAAAGGACTGTAGGAAAGAGCAGGCCAGGTGCAGAGGAGAGCAATGAGATGCTGAGAGGTGTCTCTGGGCTCAGGGAGGTGCCTCACAGGGGGAGCAAGACACTTACAGAGTGCTTCCCAAATTTTAGAGGCAGAGAAATTACCTAATGCAGGAAATGGAAGGAAGGCTTATTTCAAATGCAGATTCCTGGGCCTCTTGCCAGAGATTCTGATTTAGTGGGTCTGAGTTGGGGACTAGAAACACAATATGAACAAACTCCCTGGGAGAGTCTGATGCAGATGGCCCAGGAACCACTGTGAGATGTCCTGCAGAAACTTCAACGTCAGCACAAGACTCTTCCGGGTGCCTCCCCAAATCTCAGCATTCTTCTTTTTCCAGCCTTCCTGATATCCCAGATTCCTGGCTCTCCGTCTCCCTGTGCCCAGAGATCCCCTCTAAGCATTTCAGGCCTGCTGAGCTCTGTTCCTGTTCTTTTCTCCACCTGGCGTGATCTTTCCTACCTTCCTTTGCTCTGCCCCATCTCCCTCAAGAGGCCTCCTCACATTTCCCCTTCCTTAACCGCCCTTCCCACAGGGCTCATCTTTTGGGTGTCTGCTGAAGTATCACTTCTTTTTTTTTTTTTTATCCTCACCCGAGGACATTTTTGCATTTATCTCCAGATAGAGTGGGAGGGAGAGGGGGAGGAAGAGAGAGAAACATCGATGGGAGAGAGACACATTGAGTGGTTGCCACCCACACGACCCCAACCGGGGCCGGGGACAAACTACAGCCGAGGTACGTGCCCTTAGCGGGAACCGAACCGGGACTCTCCAGTCCGTGGGCCGACACTTTAACCGCTGAGCCAAACCAGCCAGGGCAAATATCACTTCTCTTTTTTTTTTTTTTTATCCTCACCTGAGGACATTTTTCCATTTTTTGTTCAGATAGAGTGGGAGGGAGAGAGAGGAAGAGAGAGAGAGAGAGAGAGAGAGAGAGAGAAACATCGACGTGAAAGGGACACACTGAGTGGCTGCCTCCCGCACGACCCAACCAGGGCCGGGGACAAACTGCAACCGAGGTACGTGCCCCTAGTGGGAACCGAACCTAGGTCTCTCTGGACCGCAGGCCGATGCTCTAACCACTGAGCCAAAACGGCCAGGGTTAAATATCACTTCTTTATGAAACCTTCCCTAACAACAGGCAGCTTTCCTTACCGCATCTGTAAAATGAGGATGAAGAGCAAATGAGCATCTGTAGGCAAGAAGCATGGCAGGCACTCAGTAAACAGTAGCTATTATTTTTATATTGCTTGGCCCTGGGCAGGTCAGTTCCCATATCTCTAAAATGGTAAGAGCTTGCACTGGCTGGTTTGGCTCAGCGGTTAGACCCTCGGCCTTAGGACTGAAGAGTCGAGGTTCGATCCCTGGCCCCCGTCGGGGGGATGCATCTCTCTCACGTGGATGTCTCTCTTCCATTCTATCTAAAAATCAATGCAAAAATATCCTCAGTTGAGGATTAACAAGTGAATAAATAAACAAAATGGGAAGAGCTCTTGTGCCAAGAACTGTATTAAAATATACAATAACATACCTATTATTATTGTCATTTTACAGTTGGGGAAAGGGAGGCAAAGAGGGGTTAAGAAACTTGCCCAAGGTTATCCAGCTAGAAATTGTAGTACTTGGATTTGAACTGAGGCATCAGGTCCTTAGCTCTAATCGTATTATACTGACTTTCGTCGTCATGAGGTTCCCACGAGATAACAAATGCCAGGACTCTGGCACAGGGCCTGGCGTGTGGTAGGTGCTCAGTAAGTGCTGGAGACAAATTTGAATGGAAGGGTTTCTACATCCAGGGAGAGGGGGAAACATTTCTCAAAGACTTCACTGATCATGTTGTCTCATGCTTTTTATTTGACAAGACTCAACATCTTAAGATCTTTAATGAGAATGGGATGTAAAAATTCAGGGGAAAAAAAAAATCAGAATGGTGTTCCACTCAAAGCTTGGTGGGTCCAAAGCCTGTCAATCTACTTCAGTGGGGCTGATTGTGCGTTTTAGCTTCAGAACATTAAGAGGGTGCAGAGATACTGGAGAAGGAGGAAGGGTACAGGGTAGTTGATCTGTATTCCAAATATTCCAAATATTCCACTCCCCTGCCCCCAGCTTCTGAATCTCTCTGTCACTCTACATTGTTGTTACCTCAAATGAACAACTGAGAGAGATTCAATCTAAGGAGGAATCAGAGGACGAACTAAATCCCTAGGTGCTATTTTCCAATCAAGGTGCCACATGGAATGGAGACCCCCCCACCCCTTTCCTGACTCCAAGTTCTTTCAACTCAGGTCATTAATCTCATCTACCCTCCTTTGAGTTCCATACAAAATTTAGGTAGACCGGAAAATCCCTCTTCTGAGCCTGGGGCCTCCCACAGAGTCAGACAGTTTTCCACCTGAGTTACATCGATGGGAAACCCCGTGGGTCATGTTTCTTCCAACACGATGAACCCTGAAAATATTCTACTAAGTGAAATCTTCAGTCTTTGTCCCGTTTTACACAGCTTCCCAGCTTTTGGTGGCTCAGAAGTCAAGCAGACAACAGGAAAAAGAACACTGAACAATTCTACTGATTGAACCCAAAACCAAAAGATCAGGATTAACCCAAATCTCAGGAAAAAAAAAAAAAAAAAAGACAATTCCAGTGGGGTTACGGGACACAAAAGATAACAAGAGTCACCGCCAAAGAAGACTAGGAGGCTTGCCGGAAATGGACAACTTTCTGAAATGCTTGTCGAAACTCTTCGTTAAACACAGTGTAGATTATTGGATTGATGAGGGAGTTTAAATAACCCAGCCAGGTGAAAAAGTCAAAAAGGGCTGGGTGGATCCAGCAGGAGTCCCGGCAGATGGGGAGGACCAAAGACACAACAAAGAAGGGCAGCCAGCAGATGATGAAGGCCCCCAGAATGATCCCCAGGGTTTTGGTGGCTTTCCTTTCTCGAGCCGCGGAAATCCTTTTGCGCTCCAGGACACTATCCGCAAGCTTGATCTTCACGTGGCTGAAAAAGAGGGCAGAGCCGGCCAAATGCGTGTGCGCCTCGTGAAGGCTGGGGTTGAGAGAGCAGAGGGAGGACCCCGCAGAGCCTGTGATGAGCTGGGCTGTGGTGAAGCGCTTCCCGTACAGGGATGGTGGGTTCAGGATGCGGCTCCGGGCGGCCATGTAGATCCGGCCATAGAGGATGATGAGCAACACAGATGGGATGTAGAAGGCCCCACAGGTGGAGTAGATGGTGTAGGAGATCTGAGAAGTGTTCACCTGACAGTCCGACATCTCTTCATGAGCTTTGGCCTGCCGCCAGAAGAGGGGTGGGATGGAGATGCAGATGGAGATGGCCCAGACGATGGCGATCATGGCCGCGGCATGGCCTGCTGTCCGGCGTTTACTGTACTCCAGGGCATCAGTGATGGCCCAGTACCTGTCCAGAGCAATGACACAGAGATGCAGGATGGAGGCCGTGCAGCATGTGATGTCAGAAGACAGCCAGATGTCACACAGGATTTGGCCAAAGTTCCAGGTGCGAGTGGTGGTATATGCGATGCTGATGGGCATGACCAAGATGGAAACTAAGAGGTCAGTCATGGCCAGGGAGCCAATGAGATAGTTGGCTGGGGTGTGGAGCTTCCTGGTGAGGAAGATGGTGGTAAGCACAAAGGCGTTGGAAAGGACTGTGGCCAGTGTGATGATGGCAAGAACCACAGCGAGAGAAATCTGGAGGGCCTGGAGAGTCCCTGGGTCCCAAGCTTCTGGAGCTTCTGTAGCATTCAGAGATCTGTTGGAGGCCTCCTCGAGAAGGCCTTCCACCGACTGGTTTGGCGGGGACATTCTAGGTGGCTCTCTCTTCCCACAGGCTTCGACACACAGAGCTTCTTCTTTCACTGTTGTCTTGCCCACAGAACAAGGTCATCCTGTCCCGCGTTGGTGAGGCCATTCATCAGAACAGACTGCAGTGGAAAGACCTCAAGACTTGACTACTTAAAGAACACTAGCTGGTAGTTAAAGATCTTTTCTGAACCAGATGAACCCCAGGATGTCTCTCACTTGTCTGGAACTTTGCCCAGCAAATGGTCAAGCCCACTGGACACATGCTGAATTCGTTAGACATTTATCAGGATATCACACCAGTGTAGGCAACGCTCTGGGATTCTCGCCTTTGGCATTTTGGCTCCTTCCGAAGCTGTGAGATAAATGTATTCAATGGGAACTTCAGAATTTCCCCCATCCTATTCTGAGTCGATTGGGGATTTCAGGTTGCCTCTGGGGAGCTTTTAAAACTAAAGATGAAAAGAAACACCAGCTGATTCAGAGAGGAAGTCCAGTCAACAGCTCCCAGTTTTCCCAGTTTCATCTTGACACATCATGAGGTACTTAACTTTGGTTCCTGTCCCACCGATCGTTTTGAGCCTGAACAGACAAAACATTCCAGTTACCAAGACTGGAAGAATGCATGAGCTGGGAGAAGGCAAAACAAACGGATCACTGTGAGTTCATGGAGAAGGGCACATGTTCTGAGTTCTGGGGGTTTAAAAAGAAAAAAAGTAGAGAGTTAGGTTCTCGAAGGACAATTTGGACACTTGAGATTAACTGTAAGATTAAAAGGATACTGCTTAGCCCTGGCCAGTTTGGCTCAGCGGTTAGAGTGTCAGCCTGCGGTCCAGAGAGACCCGGGTTTGGTTCCCACTAGGGGCACGTACCTTGGCTGCAATTTGTCCCTGGCCCTGGTTGGTCATGCGGAAGGCAGCCACTCGATGTGTCCCTTTCACGTCGATGTTTCTCTCTCTCTCTCTTCCTCTCTCTCCCTCCCACTCTATCTGAACAAAAAATGGAAAAATATCCTCGGGTGAGGATCAAAGGATACTGCTTAGTGCTGGCAGTATCGCAGCGGAACTGGCAATCCCCAAAGTGTCAGGAGAATACGGGGAGGGCAATGCGCCCCACCCCCACAATTCCCAGATCGGGTAAAGTATCATAGCTGTTGGCAGCATCACAGGCTTGTTACAAGTAAATGGAATCAGCTCTATAAATTGTGAATCAGAAATCCTTCTATTTATTCAGTGGAAAATAAACAAAATAACTCTGTGCACAGAAAAAAAAAAGGGGGGTGGGTTGGCCAGGAAAGATACCAAATTACGATGTATTTCTCTAGAAACTGGTAGAGGGAGTGACGTTCCTTCTATTCCTATGAAATTTCCAAATTTCCTAGAGTAAGCATGCTTGTCTCTTACTCCCCTCCTCCCAAAAAGCAAAAACAAAACACCTTTTTGTTAAGCAAAGAAGTGAAAACCCTGAGCATTTTTCATGGTAAAAGTTCAAATTCAGAAAATATATTCGGGCCTGGCCAGTGTGGCTTAGTGGTTGAGCATCGACCCTGCACCAAGAGGTCGCCGGTTCGACTCCTGGTCAGGGCACATGCCCAGGTTGTAAGCCAAATCCCCAGTGGGGTGCATGCAGGAGGCGGCCAATCGATGTTCTCTCTCATCGATGTTCCTATCTCTCTCTCCATCTCCCTTCCTCTCTTTCTATAAAATCAATAAAGAAAGAAAAAACATTCGGCTTTCCAAGTGTAAACTGGAAATTTAGTCACAAGAAAAACTTGAAGACTCACTTTCTTTTTCCCTCTGGCCTTGAATCTGGGTTTCAGTCTTTGGGACATCGGCAAGCCCTGGAGCTCTTGGGGCATGGGGACCTTGGTATTGTTGATCAGAGTGAGGCAAACCAGAGGGCAGTCAGTGTAGGCTCATCTCTGGCATGACCCCAGCTGAAGCCCGTGGAGCCTGGGTATGTGGGGTTGGTAAGAGGAATGCCAAGACCCCTTACCCCCATCCATACCCCTAGTGTGTCCCTCCCTCCCTGTGTGGAATGCTACAACTCCACCAGAAATCCTTACAATTCATTTCATTTCTTCCAGGTCAATTTAGCAAACACGTTCTACCCTGGGAGCATTCACAGCCCAGAGAAGACATGTTGGACCTCAGAATGGAGTTGGCATGACAGAGTATGTATATAGACATTTAAAAATGTGATCATTATAATTATGTATGAATTTGTTTTGTAGTTTGTGTTTTAACTTAATATATTTTGAACAGTATTCTATTAATCACCCCCACAACATCATTCTTTTTTTTAAAATCTTCACCCGAGGATATTTTTCTATTTATCTGCAGATAGAGTAGGAGGGAGATAGAGGGAGAAAGGGAGAGAGAGAGAAACATCGACGTGAGAGAGACACATCCACTGGTTGCCTCCCGCACGACCCCGACAGGGCCAGGGACAAGCCGCAACCCAGGTACATGCCCTTGGCCAGAATCGAACCCGAGACTCATTGGTCCTCGGGCGGACGCTCTACCGCTGAGCCAAACTGGCCAGGGCCACAACATCATTCTTAAGGGTTGCATATTGTTCCACTGGTTGGCTACCTTAAGGACAAGGGTTTCAATAGTCCAAGTTGAGAGGGAAGGCATTCCTGGTGGCTGGGAAGGCAAGAGCAAAAGCCCAGAGGTCAGAAAGTGCAAAGCACAGTCAGAGGACAGCAAAGAGACCAGCTGGCTGGAGTTCAAAGATCAGAGGTGGGATAGGAGATAAGGCCCAGGAGGTGGCTGGGGCCAAGGGTGGGAGGCAGCAAGGTTCTAGGAGTTTGGCTTAGACCAGAGACAATCCAGGCTCCAATCCCTGTTCTATCACAGCCTTCCTGTATGACCTTGGGCAAGTCCTGTACCCTTTCTGAATCTCAGATTTCAGGTGAGGATTAACAAAATAAAAACAAAAATATATTTGAAAAAAAAAAAAAAGATGAAACACCCACAATCTGGGGGAGTAGGAGGGAAACTACCACATTACAGGTTTGGCTTATTAAGGTTTCAAAATGAATCAACAGCCCTGGCCAGTTTGGCTCGGCCCGCTGACCAATGAGACCCAGGTTCGATTCCAGCCAAGGGCACGTACCTTGGTTGCGGTTTGTCCCCGGCCCTGGTCGAGGTCGCACGGGAGGCAACCAGTCGATGTGTCTCTCTCACATTGATGTTTCTCTCTTCTCTCTCTCTCCCTCTCTCCCTCCCTCCTAATCTGTCTAAAGATAAATGGAAAAATGTCCTCGGGTGAGGATAAAAAATAAAATAAAAATGAATCAACAGACATAGACTGAACATGGCCCCCTACTGACAAAGAGCCAACCAGTGCTCAGAGAGGTCATGTCACCCGCTCAAGGTCACCCAGGTGGGAGTGGAAATCCGGGTGGAAATTTCCATTCTTCTCCACACTGCCTCAGTTCAGGAAGAAAAGCCTTAAGGCACGTGTGCTCCCAGGAGTGAAGTTAGTTTGGGATCTTACGGTGATAAGTGAAAATATGATCCCTCCTGCCCCACCCCAAAGCCTCTGGCTAAAGATTCCTCCCAATTTGATTCACACAGAAAATGTGAAGTTGGGTTTGACTGGAATTTTCTTCCTTCCAGACAGTCTGGGCGAGTGAGGCGCCCTCATTGCTCACGGTAGGCTGGTGCGCTTGCCCCACAAACCCATGCGGTCACTCCGTGGGTTCCAGGCATTCCATTGACCTCATTCCAGTGAAAGGCGTGGACTCGGAAAGTCCTGAGAGACTGGTGGGTGCTATCTTGGAGAGAAGGACAGAAATGCTGGCCGGAGCTCTGCAAGAAGCTACACCATTCTGAGGCCATCTGCCTCCCTCCCTCCTCTCCTGCCTGCTGTCCTTCCTCGTGCCAAACAAAGTTGGGGGAACTTCCCATAATCCAGCTACCTTTGGAGATACAGATCATAGCGCTATAATCAATGACCTCTCTCCCATCACACTTCAAATAATGAAATAAAAAATGTAAATTAAAACGAGACGATTCTCACCTAGCAGATAGGTAAACATTTTCAATCTGATCACGTCATGTCATTTGATAAGGGTGCAGAACAACAGGAATTGTCAGCTACCACTAGGAGAGTATAAATGGAGGAAGCTTGTTAGCAAACCATCTGTTATTATCTCACAAAGCTAAGTATGTAGTGACTACCTCATGACCCAGTAATCTCACTCCTAGGTATGCACGACAGACACTCTTGGACGTGTTCCTCAGCCGACAGCAGCAAGACTGGCCACTGTAGCACTGACTGTGATAGCAACAACAAGAAACCACCCCAACATCCATCAACAGCAGCGTGATGGAACGGGGCACAGTCCTAGATGAGGGGCTACAGAGAAGCAAAACCGAAGAGATCAAAGCTTCCTGCGTCCTCTCAAACATAACACTGAGTGCCAACGTCAACGTGCAAGAGGAACCAAACTGTTTAGAGATACAAATATCTGTAGCAACACCATAAGGACAAGCAAGGAAACATTAAATATAAAATTACACCTGGAGCCCTGGCTGGTGTGGCTCAGCAGTTAGAGCATTGGCCCAAGGACCAAAGAGTCACAGGTTCGATTCCGGTCAAGGGCATGTGCCTCGGTTGTGGTTTGGTCCCTGGCCCTGGTCTGGGTCGTGTGGGAGGCAGCCAGTCGATGTCTCTCTCTCTCTCTCCTTCCCACTCTATCTGAAGATAAATGGAAAAAAAATATCCTTGGGTGAAGATTAAAAAAAAATTACACCTGGAGAGGAAAGGACATGGGAATATAATCGTGGAGGGTGTTGAAAAGTATCAATGATGTTTTATTTTTTAAGGTGGTGGAGGGTACATGGCTGTTTATCTTTTTTAATCTGTAAGCATGTTATATGTATATATACTCTTTTGTAAGGAATGATATTTTTGTTTTTCTTCAACAATGTTGTACATTATAAAAGAAGTGAACCACACTACCAGCAATAACATTGATACATTTTGACACATTAACACCTATTGATATGTTTGAGTCCCAAAGATCTGGGCTCTGGCCCCAGCTCCACCACCAACCAGGGTAGCCGAGGGCAAGTCCAACTTCTCTTTGATTGTTAGTTTCTTCCAAGGTAAAACAGGAACATAAGCACAGCTATGCTGCCCCAAAGGGGTGCTGAGTAGTTCCAGCGAGATCATGTATGTGATACACTGTAAACTGTAGTGTCCTGAACAAATGTAACCATGGTAACAAAGATGGAGGGTGGTGGCTGAAAGCATGCATTTTTTTTTTTTTTTATCCTCACCAGAGGACATTCTTCCATTTTTTGTTCAGATAGAGTGGGAGGGAGAGAGAGGAAGAGAGAGAGAGAGAAACATCGGCGTGAAAGGGACACATCGAGTGGCTGCCACCCGCACGACCCAACCAGGGCCGGGGACAAACTGCAACTGAGGTACGTGCTCTTAGCGGGAACCGAACCCGGGTCTCTCTGGACCGCAGGCCGACGCTCTAACCGCTGAGCCAAACAGGCCAGGGCTGAAAGCATGCATTTTGTGTCAGGCAGGCTCAGGTCCCAATCTCTGCTGCTCCACTTTCTCTCTGCGGCCATTGGGCAAGGCACCCAAGCTCTCCGGGCCTGCACAGTCTGGAGATGGAGAGGCTAATCCATGATCACAGGAGTTGGGGAGGAACTGGTAAGATCACGGACCCAAATGCCCAATGTAGTAAATGATGACTTGTCTGGTTTCCCTATGATATGTCCAACCATATTCAGGTCTCCACCAAGGTCTCTTCCCTTACCAGAAACAAGGCGTCACTGTCCATTTTAGTGAGTGATGTCTGCCCTTGGCAGAACTACCTGTCAGCCATACCAGGAAGTTTCTCCCCTGCCCACCACCCTCCGGGAGCCATCACAGCAGAGCACGGACCTTCCTCAGCCTCTCCCCTGCCTAGCAGCATCTTCCCTGGAGTCCAGATCACAAGGACTCCAGCCACATCATTCATCCCCCAGCTCTAGCATCTCTGCAGAGGGATGAGGGGGAAAAGCAGGCACACAGACCTGAGTTCCAATCCCAACTTGTCCCACAGGCTACTTCTGACCACAGATTGGACTAGGATGATACTCACCCAGTATGACCCAGACAGATTCTCTCTTGCGAATTTAGAAGGGCGACTGTGAGCGGCTGGCAGATAGATGATGGAGAGGGAGCAACCTGAAAGCTAAGGATCCCGAGGCTGGAGTCAGGCCACAGCCATGCACAAAGCCAGGGAAAGTTTGGGGGGAGCAGAAAAGCCATAAACAAAGAAAACAGATCTGCAGAAAGAGGCAAGTGAATGGAGCAGACAGAGAAAGGAACAAAGAGAGAAAGCAGGGAACGACCTGCGTGAGGAGAGGGGAAGGAAGGAGCCTTCCAGTCCCAGTGATACTCCTTCCAATCCTCAGAAGTCCATGACTGACCTCTGTAACCAGGAAACCTCAATGGTACCAACTCATACTTTTCCTAGTTGAGCCCGTTCAAATGGACACAACAGGCCCTGAGAAACAGTTAGAAGACAGGATTCTCAGTTCCTTCCCATCAAGCAAACCCCGCTGTGGATCTAGGCAATTCATTTCACCACCCCCTGGCTATTCTTCCTCATCTGTAAATTGGGGTTAACAGCACCTTTCTCCCAGAATGGCTATGTGGATTCGGTGAAGGAGGGAAAACAGGCCTCACAGTGTCTGCCACACGGCAGGTGTTCTTTTTATCACTCTTAACTAAGGCTTCCTACCCGGGGAGAGCATCACCTCCCCCTTCCAAAGGGTCTTGATTTTAACTGAGTGAGTCATACAACTTTGCCAGAAACAAAGAGGATGTATGGGTTTAATGTATGCTCAGAAGCCAGCCTCATCCGCTTGGAGGTAAAAAACCAAAGCTCTGTAATGAAGATTTGTTGCAGTAGAATAATCCCTACTGAGGAATTCGTGTCTGTACGTTCTTTCTCTGGAAGCTGTATGGTACGGATGAGCAAGCCCTGCACAGGGAAATGATTCTCCACGAATCTGCAGAGTTCTTCCTCTTGTACAAAGTGCATCCACAGCTATTTCATCTTTCTCTCTACCGCGTGGGATCTCCCACAGCCTGCGCTTTCTCCTCGGTAAAATCAAGGCATCAAGTCTACCTGCCGGGGTGTCATGAGGGTGAAATAAAAGAATATATGTGGGAAAAGCTCTGAGAAGTTTTAACGTGTGTGTGTGTATGTGTGTGTATCTGTCCATAGCTATCCATCTGTAGATCTGTATCTATCTGAGTGTAGGTTTTGATACCTAATCAGTATCTTTCTTTTTATTAAAGACTTTTTTATTGGTTTTAGAGAGGGAGGAAGGGAGAAGGAGAGAGAGAAAAACATCAATGGGAAAGCGAAGGCCCACAACCCAAGCATGTGCCGTGACCAGGAATCCAACCGGTGACCTTTCAGTGTGCACAGGACGACACCCAACCAGCTGAGCCAGGGCTCGAATCAGTATCTTGAGCAAGTCCATCTTTGACCTCAGTTTCTCTAATGATAAAATCTGGAAAATCTAGAAAATTAAAAGTAGCCAAACCAAAACGTCCTCTCTCAGCTGAATAAAACCAACAAAAACATGTATGTCCACCAAAAGACTTGTGCAAGAACTGCTGACAGCAGCACTATTTAACAACCCCAAACTGGAAACCTCCCGAACAGACATCAACAGCAGAATGAATAAATCCACTGTGGCGTATTCATACAGAATCCTATACATCACTGAGAATGGACCCCAGCTCCCCTCTGCACACAGCCACATGGATGAAATCTCACAGACATAAAGTTGAGCAGAAGCAGCTTAACATGATGGCACCATATGTGATTCACACTTCATGAAGTTCAAGAACAGGCAAAACTGACCTATGCTGATAGAAGTCAGGCTAGCGTGATGCCCTTGTGGGGAGGGGATGCAGTGACTGGGAGGAAGCATGAGAGGGGCTTGTGGGTACAAGTCATGTTCTGTCTCTTGAGCTGGGTGTGTTCTCCTTGTGAAAATGCATCAGGCTGTACACTTGTACTTTGGGTACTTTTGTTTTTGTAAAAAGTTTACCCAAAAAAGTGATGGTTAAATGCCTAACAACCTTAGGCACCGGTTTTGCTGGTCAAAGGGAGACCCTGAGCCTTGTCATTTAACTGTTTTGAGCTTCGTTTCCTCGTGTGGAAAATGAGGACAATAACAGTACCAACCTCAAACTGCTACTATGTTTGAGTGAGCTTAACAGAAAGTACCAGCCATATAGTAAATAAATGCTCGATAAATTAATTAACAGCCTCTCCCTGGCAAACATCATTTAAAAGGAACTTTTCAAATGATGTCATTCGATCAGCTGAGATTGCTGATGCCCTGAGAGGTGGGTGACTTGCCCAAGACCACATAGCAAAGTCCGGCGTCCCTCTCAGCTCAGCTCAATGCTTCTACTACCCATGCTGCCTCCATCTCCACCTTCCTCTACCAAAAGGAGGAGTATATTTCCTTGGCCCTCAATTCTGGGTTCAACAGGGACTAGTCATGGCCAAGAGAATGAGGCTTATGAAGAAGTGGGCTAAGGAGTTTTAAACTCTTACCATCTGCCCCTAATACTTACTACCCCTTGAGGCAGAGTTAGTATCCCCATTTTACAGATGAAAAAACTGAGGCCCAGAGAGGTAAAATGACTAGCCCAAGGCCACAAAGGTCATATGTGGCGTAGTGGGATGAGAGCCAGAGCTGAGAAATTCTAGAATAGCCACTCCTGTCCACCTGTGGCCATTGGAGGCCTGAAATGTGACCACTCAGATGTGTTGTAAATGTAAAAACCACTGGGTTTCAAAGGCTTAGTTCAAAAAAGAATGTAAAATATCTCATTAATCATTTTTATATGTTACATGTTAATGTTTGGGCTATGTTGAGTAAATAAAATATATAATTGAAATTAATTCACTTTTTTCTTTTTTAACATGGCTACCTCTAAGTTTTCTAAACCTAAAATTATATCGTGGCTCGCATTATACTTCTCTTGGACAGCGCTGCTCTGGAACCAGTCGTCCTCAACAGGGGTGATATCGCCCTCTAGGGGTCATTTTGAGACCGTTCTCAGGGAACTGGATGCAGACCAGGTATAGGGGCTGAGACAATACAGGATGATACCTGGTTAGGAGCTGGAATAGTAGTAATTGTAAAGTAATGGCCAACATTATTAAGAGTTTACTATGTACCAGACACTGTTTTAAGCGCTCCGCCTATATCAATTTAAGTCTGACCACGGCCCTCCGAAGTCAGTCCCATTATTATTATTATTATTTCCATTTCCCAGGGGAGGGCACTAAGGCTCAGAGAAATGGCTTGCCTAAATCCCAAGCTAGGACCGGAACCTGGACTTGCTCAACTCCATGCTCCTCCACGCATTAAAGGTGTTGAGTAGCCCGTCCGGTGTAGCTCACTGGTTGAGCGTTGACCCATGCACCAAGAGGTCACCTGTTCGATTCCCGGTCAGGGCACATGCCCAGGTTGTGGGCCCAATCCCTGGTGGGAAGCATGCAGGAGGTGGCCAATCGATGTTCTCTCTCATCGATGTTTCTGTCTCTCTCTCTCCTTTCCTCTCTCACTAAAATCAATGAAAAAAATATTCAAAGGTGTTGAGTAAAGTCAGTTCCACTCCCTTCCTCGTTCCACAAATATTTGCCCCACGCATGCCTGAACACATTCTAAAAATCTTTGCTGGGTACCTGTTGAATGCCAGGCTTGATCACTTCCACCTGGAAGGGCCTCTTTTTTACAGATGGGAGGGTGCGCGGACATCACTCAGTACTCGGCACAGCCCACAGAGAAAGCGGGAACGCGGTTCCTGCAGAGCTCCCCACGCTGATCGTGCACAGGCATTACCTGGGGACCTTACGGAAAATACTGGCTCTGATTCTGCAGGTCTGGAGAAGGACCCGAGATTCTCTATTTGTAACAAGCTCCTATGGACCACACTGAGTTAGTTGTACAAGGGATAATAGTAATGTCAACCCTAGGGTTCAAGAAGGATATCAGAGTGTCAGAGAGGGAAGGACTCTTAAGGATCATCTAACCCAACTTCCTTATAGTACTGACAGGGAGCAAGACCTACAGAGGGTAAGACACTTGCCGAAGGTCACACAGTGAGTTACAGGCAGAGCTCAAGTCTTCAGATTCCCATCAGTGTTCCTTCCACTGCTTCCAGTTTGCAGCAGGAACCTGAGATGAAGGACAGAAGTATCCACATGCTTTCCGGCATTTTTCAAGCGCGTCCCCCCCCCAACACACACACACCTCACATCTGAGTTTCCACACTGGGGGAGTAATCCTGAGAGCAGACTGGCAGGGCAGACCACACTCTGCAAGAAGCCTTTCGGGCTGCATCCCCTGGCTCTGGGGCTCCTGCCCCTCACCGCCAGATGCTGAGCATCTGAGTTCCCCGAAAGCACTTGAGCTGATGAGCTAAACCATTTCCAGGACAGAGCAGAGGCTATCTTCTCCAAACTGGATAAACAAGGTACTAACAACAGGAATTCATTTCCTAGAAATTAAACACCAAATTTGTTAGTGTTTACAGGCTCCAAACCTGCTATTCACCATCCGCTTTCCCTGCTGGGAGGCACAACACAGCTATGATTAGGTGCCCAAGTTTTGGAGTCAGGTAGACCGAATTTGCTTCCCAGCTCTGCCATTTACTAATTCTGTTACCTTGGGCAAGTCTCTCAACCTTTGGGAGCCTCGAGCATTTCAACAGCTACTTCCTCATCCACTCAATAACGATGTACTTAAAGCCACATGGTGGCATGAGCAACACAAATGTGGACCTGCTCCTAGGAAGACTTACAGTGGGCCTGGGGAAACCTTCCTGGAACCTGGGACCACAGACCTGATTGAGAATGACACAGAAGTGTGAAGGGAGCCTTGGAAAAATAGGAGGAACAGGTAACCTGCAGGCAACCCTGAGACCCCCCTCTGAAGGTGGCTTTGAGGCTGAGCACTGGCAGATAAATAGAATCAGTAAGTGAAGAGGAGTTGGGGCCAATGACACCTATTCCATAGGACTGAAGATTGGAGAACCCTTCCCTCCATGCACCCCAACTCCTATTTCTTCATTTCCTATTGCTTACCAATCCAGAGACTGCACAGTACAGCCCTTCCCTTCCATATTTCTGTTCGCTTGCACTCAGCAAAATAGTCCACCTCTAGCTTGGCTGAGACTTCCTCCTGCAAAAACATTATGGTTCCGCCTGGCTGGTGTTGCTCAGTGGTTGAGCGTCAACCCATGCACCAAGAGGTTGCCGGTTTGATTCCCAGTCAGAGCACATGCCCAGGTTGTGGGCCCGATCCCCAGTGGGGGGCATGCAGGAGGCGGCCAATCAATGTTCTCTCTCATCAATGTTTCTATCTCTCTCTTCCTTCCTCTTTCTAAAATCAACAAAGAAGAAAAAACCATTATGGTTCCCTCACTCCTCTGAGCCTTTGCACAGGCTATTCCATCTACCTGGAATGACATTCCTTGCGTCTCCTTCAACCTTCTTGAGGTTCCTCTGGACCCTAGGAATGGTAATGATCACTCCCTCCTCCCCACCCCACTGGTCTCCTTATCATGCATAACACTGGACTCCCCTCAACTGGGCTCACTTGCTGACTTCCTGTCTTCCTACTGAACTTGATCTCCAGAAGTCTGGGGGAACATGTGTGCCACGTGTCATGAAGCACAGTGCCCTTTCTGTAGGGTATCCTTCCCCCTCATCCACCCATCCAACTCCAATTTCAACCTCAGGATTGAATTCAATTGACTCCTCTGTCCAACAAATGCATCACATTTATGATTGACATACACGTCTCTCATCATCCTGCAGTCCAATGCCGTGGGGCTCTCTCCCCCAAGATGGTATATTCCTGGAGCAGAGACCTAGTTTTGTTCATAGCTGTAGGTTTGGGGCTTAATATTTACAGTGGTTTGGTAAGGATTTACTCAAAGAATGATGAAAGAACACTGACAGTTTTACCTTTGACACCCTTCTCTGTACCTCTGGCCCCAAATATCCTTTGGTCATTCCTCCTGGATGTCCCACAGGGGCCCCAACCTCAATGGAACCATCATCTTCCTCATCCATACCAGTCCCTCCGGTTTCCTCCTTGGTAGGCTTATTCATCCATCCCCAACATTTAGAAGCCACCCCGCCTTACTCAGCATTTAACCAATTACTTTTTTTTTTTCTTTATTGATTTTAGAGAGAGAGGAAGGGAGAGGGAGAGATAGAAACATTGATAAGAGAGAACATCGGTTGGCCACCTCCTGCATGCCCCCCACTGGGGATTGGGCCCACAACCTGGGCATGTGCCCTGATCGGGAATCGAACAGGCGACCTCTTGATGCATGGGCTGATGCTCAACCAGTAAGCCATACTGGCTGGGTTTAACCAATCACTTTTATGATTGAGGAAGCAGAGGCTCAGAAAGGTAATGCAGTCAGCTCAAGGTCACACAGCAAGTAAGGGGCCAAGTCCAGGGCCTTGGTCTCTGAACAGCTTGGACTTCTTCCCTAGCCTTACCTCTCATTCCCCTACAGGCTCTGTCTCCTCTCCCCTGACTTCTCTACACACATTTGGGTCATTTGTGTCTTGGTTCAGGCTGACAGATTGCCCTTTGCCTGGAAGAGCATTCTTTCCCATTCCCTTTCATACATATCTATTATAATCTGCTCTCTGTTCTCTGAGGCCTTTCTCAAAAGCCACTTCCTCCAGGAAGCCTTCCCTGGTCAACCAGATGCAAAATCTCCCTCCTTTAAACCCTCTCCTGCCCAGGCAGTGTGGTTCAGTGGTTGAGTGTCGACCCATGCACCAAGAGGTCGCCGGTTCGATTCCCAGTCAGGGCACATGCCAGGTTGTGGGCTAAACCCCCAGTGGGGGGCATGCAGGAGACGGCCAATCGATGTTCTCTCTCATCAACATTTCTATTTCTCTCTCCCTCTCCCTTCCTCTCTTTCTAAAATCAATAAAGAAAAATAATATATCAAGAAAACATATTTTAAAAAAATTTTTTAACCCTCTCCTGACTCCAGGTTTGTTTGTGCCTGTGGCTGGAAGCTCTTTGAGGAGCTACCCTCTCTACTCCAGTGCCCATCAGGCTGCAATCATTATAGAACAACTCCTCTTCTAGGGCCCAATGAGTCCTGGAGAAATAATAGCATTCCCTCTCTCCTGTCTGAAACTCTCCATTGGCTCCCATATCTGAATAAAATCCAAAATCTCACCATGGCCCACAAGGCCCTATATTAACTATTCCCTCAGCCCCCAACCAGCCACCTCTCTGACCTCATTTCCTACCATCTGCTCCCCTTAAATATTACCTCTTAGGCAAAGTTTTGACCAGCCAACATAAAGTAGCTCTCATCTTCTATTATATCATTTCAGCACTTCACCCTACCTGCCACCAGCCTGAGGAGATTTCTGGGCTGGAGACATACATTTATGAGGTCATGTGCAGAGAGACAGTAACTCAAGCCAGTGGGATGGATGAGACCACCCAGGGAGAGTGTCTACTAGGAGAGGAGAGGAGGGCCTGGGAGAGCAGAGGAGCTAATGGCTGTAGAAAGGAGGATGAACCTGCAAAAACAGAGACACAGTAGGCAAAACAGACAGTGTTAAGTTGCAGGAGCCAGAAGAGTGTTCCCAGAGGAAAGGAGTGGTCAGCAGTGTCAGCGGCTGCTGAGAAAGTTAGAGACTGAACACTGTCTGCTGAATTCAGTTTCCTGGACAACAGTGGTGACCTGGGCAGACCCTTGCCCCTCTGTGGGCCTCAGACAGGAGCCATATATGCAATGAGAGGAAGCTCTTAGGTCCTGGGAACTCTCAGCTCCGAGATTCTGTATTTCTGCTCATATTCACATCTCAGTCGCCAAAAAGAACAGTCATCCATCTGCAGCCGAGGACAGAAGGGATGGCCCGACTGACAAACTCTGAGGAAGCACCTCTGTGTTTCTGGCCCTGTACTTGGCACCAGGGGCGAGGAGAAGAGGCCCTAGGCCCTACCAGTCATGTCCAGCTGGCCAGCTCCCTCCCTCCTATGTGACCCTCTAGGTCCTGGCTTCCCTGGATGCCTCCATGATAAAGACCACCCCTTTCTCCCCACCAGTTGGACAGGACCAAAGGCTGGAAAAGGCTCAGCTGCCCAAGTGGCCTTGCTTGCTGCTGTTGGTAAAGGGTCCCTCGATGACTTGGAAGGAAGGCTGAGACCCTTTCCAGTGGCTGAGCAGTCCAGGGGAGGGCACAGACTCGCAGTGTGTGCTCCCTTAGAAAACACTGGAGGCCAAGTCCAAGGAAGAAATGGAGAGGTTGCTCCTGATGCCCAGAGCAATGATGGCCACTAATGACTGAGCTTTTGTTTCTGCACAGGTGCTGTGCTGAACAATGACCTCATTTGATTTGCACAGCAAGCCTGTGAGGCGGACATTCTTATCCCCACTTCACATGGAAAGAAACCAAAGCTCAGAGAGGTTAAGGGCTTTCCCAAGGTCACACAGCTAGTAAATAGCCAAGCCTAGTTTGTAATGCAGCCTGTCTGACTGAGAAGCCGTCTTAATCCTTGAATTTCCCCAGAGCTGGTGAGGGGGACTTAAGTCTTACATTCTCTTATAAGCAGTGTGACCTTGGGAAAGATTTATTCCCACTCTCCACATCTGCAATAAAGCAGATTTCTTAGTGCCCTTCCAGTTCTGACATTATGTGATTAGTTAGAATTTGTAAAGAACTTTACAGTTTATAAAAAAAGCATCAATTCGTTATTTCATTTATTCCCCCGGATACCACAGGGTGGGAGAAGTATACCCTCCTCCATTTGATAGATGTGCAAACTGAGGTTCGAAGAGATGCAATGACCTGCCCAAGGTCACAAAACCAATCAGGGCCCACCGGGCTTCTGGTCTAGAAGCCCAGGGTCCACACTAGACCCTTTTTCAACTCCCCTCGGGAAAGGGGCGGCCCCGCGCTGCGCCGCACCCCGACCTGGCCGGCAGAGGGCAGCGCCCAGCTTCCCTCGGCCGCAGAGGCCAAGTAGGGGCGTCGCAGCCCCCTGCAGGGAGGACGCGCCTCACGCCCCACCAGATGTCGCTCCCACGCGGGGCACCCCGAACGCGCGCCCGGGACCCTGCAGCTGCCTCCGAGCGCAGCGTCGGCCCGTCCACCAGCGTGGGGCTCTGGACGGCGCCCCCGACGCTCCTCTCGGACTGGGCTGGTCCTCGGGGACCCTCTTCTCCGCGCGCCTCCCGTCCGAAGGCGTCGGGAGGTGGGACGTCCCGGGTCTCGGAGGCCCGAGCTCAGGTGCCCTCTCCCCGCCCCAGCTCCTGCGGGATGGCCGCAGCGGCCAGACTGCGAACCGCGCGGGGCCCCGGCGCGCCCCTCCCCGGGCGGCACTCGACTCCGAGCGCTTACCCGCTCCGGCCACGCAGGTGCGGGCCCCGAGCTCGCCTTCCCGGATCCTGCTTCCTTGCGCCGTGTCTGGGCTCACCGCCGGCGGCCGCTGCATCTCCTCCGCCACCCCAGCCGAGCTCCAGGCGCCGCCCTCCCGCTGCCCCGGGGCCCTTCCCCGGCCCGCGCCCTCGCGCTCCCGCACTCCCTCCGCCCCTCCCAACGCCCTGCGGCTCCGTCTCGCGCTCCCCTTCCCGCGCCCGCCACTCCTCCTCGCTCCCCTCCCCAAGCGCCTCCCCCACCAGGCTCCCTCCACACTCGGCCCCCCACCCGCCAAGAGCGAGGCTCGGCCCCTTCCAGTCCCGGTCCTGCGGGAGCTCCGAGTGCCCACCTCCGTCCTCGCTGCTGCCCCAACCCCACGGCTCCCCGGTCTCCGCCTGCAGGAAAGCAGGTGGCCTGGGTCCCGAGTTGGGGGTAATGAGAGGTGGGCCATGCCCAGAGACCCTTGGTGAAAGCCTAGCCTACCCTATCTGTCCCTGTCCCCTGTGTTCATCCTAGTTGGATTTTTAAAAAATTTTATTTATTGACATGAGAGAGAGAGAGAGAGATCTATTTGTTGTTCTACTTATTCATGCATTCACCGGTTAACTCTTATATGTGCCCTGACCAGGAATCAAACCTGCAACCTTGTTGTATCAGGATAATGTTCTAACCAACTGAGCTACCTGGCCAGGGCCACCTAGTTGGATTATTTTCTTCATTGAACAGGTATATATGAATCCACTGTGCATCAGGCATGTTCTAGGCACTGGGCATACAGCAGAGAACAAAACAGAAGTGACCCAGTGGAGCTCACATGAATGTAATAAGTGAAACTTATGAAACGTTTATAGGGGTAAACGCTATAGAGAAAAATAAAGCAGGGGAAGGAGACAGAGAGTGAGGTGGAGGCATTGAACAGGGCAATCAGATGCGGTCTCACTGAGAAAGTAGCATCAGGGCAAAGACAGGAGGTGAAGGAGTGGGCCCTGCAAAAACATGGGGGAACAGCTTCCAAGTGAGGGACAGCTGGCAAAGACCCCGAAGGGGCAGTGACCAGTGGGTTCTGAGGCTCAGTGAATGGCAGGAGCTGAGGTCAGAGAGGCAAGGAAAGAGGCAGCTTCCTCATTCAAACAGCAGATTCCAAGTGGGAGGAGGCAACCCCCCAGGTCCCAGCAAGTGTCTGTGGTGCTGGGATGAATCTGTTTCCAGGGTTGAGAGACTTGAGCACCAAGAGGAACAATGAGAAATGTCCACTGCAGTGGGCACATCCGGTGTCCAGGTTTCACATGGCGCAGGTGGAGCTGGCCTCTATCCTTACAGGCTTTCTGTCAACTTGTTCTTCATGTATTTCAGAGCCTTGTTGTTAGGTGCATCTACCATTAGGATTATGAGCTCTTGATGTAGCGACCCTTTTATTATTGTGAAGTGCCCCTCTGTCCCGGGCAATAGTTCTTGTGAAATCTCCTTAGCTGGGTATAGGAGAGGCCAGCAGCGCCCACTGAGGCTGATTTATTTGCAGCTCACACAGCTGTTTAACACCTGGCACACCCAAAACTCAGCAGCCCCTGCTGACATTCTTTTTCGTGTCCTCCTGTGTCCTGCTCCACAAATTCCCTACCCACCTGGCCCTCCACTCCTTTCTCCACACCTCACCCTCTTGGTTTACCAGTTGATGACCAGCCTGGAGCCTTCATCTCTCTCAATCTCTCTTTTTTTGGGAGGCTGTGATCAATGATCATCAATAATGCAAAAGTTCTTTTTGTCTTAATGCAAATCCCAGGCAAATCAATCACTGGCAAATAGACGAGAGTTATTGGCAGTCGCACCTCAGCCTTCTTTACTCAGGCCCTGGGCTCTCTTCCCAAATAGGAAATAGGAGAGATTGAGCAATGCCAAATGGAGGCATTTCCCAAAATAGGTACTACTGCTGATACCCCAAGGTAACAGCCCTAGAGGAGGAAGGGGTCCTATCTATACATCTCAAGCATCTGCAGCTGCTACCAGGGTCCCAGCCTGAGACCCTGCAGTAGGGAAATCCATATGACAGAGTAATATAGACACACCCTGGGTCTGTGTCCCCACTGAAAAGTCCTGATAGCCCCAGAAGCTGCCCTGACTAGGGGTGAGACAGAAGGGACAGGAGAGATGTGCAGCATCTCAGCACACTCTAACGAAACTTACATCATTTAACAACAAATGCAGTTCAAGATGGTAAATGCCACTGGAAAGGTGGTTTAAGCAAAAAGCTGGGTCTGCTGGGGAGGGTTCACTTCAGCCTCTCAGCCCTCACCCTGGGTCAGTGGATGTGTTATGCGTAGTCTCCACTCTCAGGAAGCTCACAGTCCAGGAGAAAAAACCCACATACAGCTAAGCACAGCCCAATGTGGGGGGAGGGTCAGAAATAGCAGGGGCTTAAGGGGCTCAGAGGAAAGCATGCCCCACCTGGGAGGTAGGTAAGGGCAACCCCTGCACTGAGCCTTGAAGGGTGCATAGGAGGCATCTGAACAAACAAGGGGAAGGGAAGCAGAGAAGTTCCCAGATAGAAGGAACAGCATGTGCGAGGCACAGAGGCTAAAGAGAAAACTTGGTCTGTGGATACTGCTAGAGTGGGAGACTGGAGGGCAGAAAGGGGTCAGCTCATGAAGAGCCTTGAATTCCAGGTGAAGGACCTGGGACTTTATCCTAGGAGCCACGGGAGCCAGGCAAGGACTTTGAGTAAGGGAGTGGCATGATTGGACAGGGCAGGTTTGCACTCTCTGGTACCCTGAACTCTGACAGTTCCATCACAATCTCCATCCCTGCTACTGCAATAAAAAAAAACACCTTAGGGCAGCCCTGGCCAGTGGTTAGAGCATCGGCTAGTGAACTGAAGGGTCTCAGGTTCAATTCCCAGTCAAGGCACATACCTGGGTTGCAGGTTCGATCCCCAGCCCCAATTGGGGCGTGTGCAGGAGGCAACCAATCAATGTGTCTCTCTCACATTGATGTTTCTCTCTCTCTCTCTCTCTCTCTCTCTCTCCCTCTCTCTCTCTCTCTCTCTCTCTTCCACTCTCTCTAAAAATCAATGGAAAAAACTATCCTCAGGTGAGGATTAACCAAAAAAACCTAAAACAAAACAACATAAAACAAAACAAAAAGCCCTGGCCGGTTTGGCTCAGTGGTTAGAGCGTCAGCCTGCGGTCCAGAGAGACCCAGGTTCGGTTCCCGCTAAGGGCACGTACCTCGGTTGCAGTTTGTCCCCGGCCCTGGTTGTTCGTGCGGGTGGCAGCCACTCGATGTGTCCCTTTCACATCGATGTTTCTCTCTCTCTTCCTCTCTCTCCCTCCCACTCTATCTGAACAAAAAATGAAAAAATGTCCTCAGGTGAGAATAAAAAAAAAACCACCATGGGACAAGTCCCATATTGCTTCCTGCCCCCTCCAAACCATTCTCCATGCTCCACTAAAGCAGGCTTCCTAAAGCACATGGATCCCCTGCCCAGACGTCTCAAGTCCCCCCTCACTCCCTCTTGAAGAGATCCCAACTCCCTTATCCTGGCATTCCAGGCTCTTCCCAGTCTGTTCCCACTCTGTGTGCCCTGCCTTCTCAAACCTGGCTCATGCTTTTCCTTCCATTCAGAAAGTTCTGACCCTCATTTCCATTGGTCAGAGTCCCCCTCATTTCCAGAATTTGTGATACCTCCCTGGTCTACCATGACTCATCCCTCAAGGCCCAGCTCTGAAATCCCCTGCTCTGTGGGTTCCTTCCCATTCCTCCTGAATGGAGGAGGTGATTCCCTCCTTGGAGGTCTGATGGCAGAGTGTGGGTTGGAAGTGTTGATGCGAGGATCAGACTGAGTTTGAATCCTGGTTTTTCAGTAGCTGTGCAACCCTGGACAAGTTATTTCAATTCCATGAGCCTCGTGTGTAAAATGATAACAATAATAGTACTGCTTCATGGGGTTATGATGAGGGCTAACATAAAATCATGCATCTAAAGTCTATAGCACTGTGGCTGGCACACAGTAAACCCTCCCTGAGTGTTCCCTGCCACTATAATTATAGCCAAGATGCCACACCTTTCATAATTAGCTTGTGTCCATCTCCCCCAAAGGGTAGGAAGGGTAGGGGTTATTATTCCTCTAGGTACGCCCCATGCCAGCATGTGATAGGCATTCAACCAAAGATGGATGGATGGATGGATGGACGGACGGACGGACGCATGGATGGTTGGATGGGTGGATGGATAAATTAATGAAAAAAGAAGCCACCCAGCCACCCCTGCTCCCCCTAGAGTCCCCTCTGCTCGGGAGGTAGGAGCCAGGTTTGTCCTTTTCTGAACAGGGTTGAATGAATTGTGTGTCAGGGGACTCGTGTCTGGGGCACGCTTTGTTATCAGACAGACTGTGGTTGGCAATTTCTTCTGGGGAGAGCTGTCTAGACAGAGGGGACATCTGCGCCATGAAGAAGCAGGGACTGCATGGGAATTAGAATCCAAGGGAGGGCTTTCCAGGGAAGCTGTTTTCTTCCTTCATCACTCAGGACCTGGCATAGCAAGTTGGCTACCTGCCCCAGCAGTGGAAATGAGTTCCCAGCTTTGACCCCAACAAAGAGGGGTACAGCATGGCCCCTCACCAGCCAGTGACAAGGGTAAAGGAAGGATGGAGAATCCATCAAGGAAAGGAAGTAATATTTATTGAGCAGTTTTTAATGTGCCGAGCACTATGCTAAGTGCTTAACATGCATTATCCTTCCGTAACCCTGTGAGGAAAGTACTCTTGTGTATTGCCACTAGATGAAGAAAGAGGCAGACACAGGAGTTAAGTGACTTTGTCTTGCAAGGGTCATAACAGGATGGGACCTCAGTTATGTCTAACTCCCCAAGCCCGTGCTCCTCCCCATGAGTCACACATCTAGTCAACAGATATTTTGAGCACCCTCTCTTTGCACAGTGCCTGTGGTAAGTGGTGTGAGGCTAGCAAGGATAATTAAGATGTGATTATTTCTCCCAGTTTATAACCTGAGGACAAAAGTGAAGCCTTACTCAGCTTTGTATTCCCAGCCCAGAGCCTGGTAATACAGTGAATGTTGAATAAAGCACAGACTGTCAGACCTGGAAGGGTCCTTGGAGTTCAAGTATACCAGCCCTGTTTGTTTATGGATGGGAAAACTGAGAAGGAGGAATTAGCTGGAGAGGATGGTTAGGGGCGTGGGCTCTGGAGCCAGACTACTTGGTTTGAATCTCAGCTTTATAGCACTTACCAGCTGTGTGACTTTGGGTTGGTCGGTTAACCACTCTGAGCCGCAGTTTCTTTGGGGAAAAAAAGGGAGGTGACTTTGTGAGAATTAAATGAGATCATCCATGTATGGGGCTTAGCCTAACACTTAACATGTAATCCCACAACACAGTTTGCTCTGTTTACAGTTAACTAGTCACCCAGTGAGTTAGTAACAAATCTGAACTAGACCCTGGGCTTGCTGACTCAAAGTCCAGTGCTCTTTCCAGCTCCCCATGGTTCCTTGTGTCCGTTAGAGTGTGGTCAGGGGGGATGGGGGGTCACTCAGGGAGGGGAGGTGCCTATGATCAGTTGTCTGCTGTCCTTGGGGACAAGTACCCACATGGTCTGAGTGCCTCCTGCCATCCCTACTCCTGGTCCTTGAAGTCTCCCCTCCCTCCTCCTCCCTGCTTCACTGGAGCCCAGAGACTCACTCCTAACCGGAACACACGGAAACTTCTGATAACATCCCCACACCTCCTATCACAATTTCCTCTGCTCCAGACAGGGTGGGACTGAGCCAAGGAAGGCGCCAACAGGAAATTCCCTGGGAGCAGTGAGGGATGGACGTCCAGGGCAGCCAGCGATACTATCGCCAGCATCAAGCCTCCCAGCGAGCAGGGAAGAAACAGGTCCCACAAGAGAGGTTCTTCTGTTTGTTTTCCTCAAGCTTGACTTCTAACAAGAGAATTTAATTAAGGGCTCAATTGCTTCACCCAGGGAATAGAAATCTGAGGGGCCAGCACAGCAGAGGCTGGTGCCTGCCAGGGAAGGAAGAAGGGACCTCTCTCGACTCGGATCAGCCTGTAATGGGTTTAAGCTGCAGCAGAGAAGTTCAGCTCACAGAGGACATTTGGTCTGACCCCAAGACAAGAATCTTTTCCTACAGGAGCTGGTAAGTTTTAGATTCTGCAGTGCAAATTTAAAGAAGTTTAAACCAGCTGAGGCAACAGGCAAAGTGTGATATTTCCCATTGTCCCCACGCATACCACCCCAACTGTCTTCCCCGGGGCTGCTGGGTGTAGGGGCAAGTCAGTGGGTCTGAGTTCAAGTTCCGATACTGTACCTCCCTCAGCCTCAGTAGCATTATCTGCAAAATGGGACAACTCCATCATTGCAGTCACGTGATCCACCTATGCAATGAGGTTAATAACATCTTTCTTGCAGAGTTGGGGGTGGGGGAGCTGAATGAGCTGGGAGCTGGAAAAGAGAAGGGAAATGAGGTGTGAGAGAGGAGAGAGCATGGACTTGAGAGTTAGATGGGCCTGCTGCTCACTGGAGTGTGATCTTGGGGTGGATGGCACTTCTCTGAGCCACAGTTTCCTCATCTGTAAAATGGGAGTGTTAGTGCCTACTTCACTGGGTTGTTATGAGAATTAGATAAAACAAGATGTGGAAATACCTACCACTGGGCCTGGCCACTCAGAAAATGTTTGTTAAATTTGAACCACCCCTCCCCACCCCCACATCACCACCAGATTCCCAGGATTTGTCATGAGGAGAAGGGGAGAATGGATTGTCTGTGGTTTGACATCACTTCCTACCTCTCTGCTCTCTGAGACTTCTCGGGGCTGGGCTGGAGGGTTAGCCATTTGCCAAGAGGACACACTTTCCTTGATTTCTGACTTCCAGCAGGACTGACAGACTGAGGATGGGGCCTGATGAATCTCATTTTGACAAAATCCACTCATCAGCTCCGTGGTTTTTCTCTTTTTTTCTTTATTGATTTTAGAGAGAGAGAGAAAGGGAAAGGGAGAGAGATAGAAACATTGATGAGAGAGAACATCGACTGGCCACCTCCTGCATGCGCCCCACTGGGGATCGGGCCCACAACCTGGGCATGTGCCCTGACCGGGAATCGAACCAGCAACCTCTTGGTGCATGGATCGACACTCAACCACTGAGCCACACCCGCCGGGCCTCTGTGGTTTTTTTTCAAAGGCAATATTCAACTTAGCTAACTAAAGGGCTGGAATGATTTGTGAGTGGAGGTTCATACGCCCAGAGGAGCTGATGCTCTGGCATTTTGGAACGGCCCGGAGGAAGCCTCTAACTCAACATCTTAGCTCCTGGAGGTCTTAAGAATCTCTTAGGATGCGCTGAGGCTACAAGAAACAGAGAAAAGAACATGGCCCTGGGTTTGAGTTTCCACTCCCCTGGCTGTTAGTTCTCGCCAGGTGACCTCAGCCAGACCCATCACCTCTCAAACCTGTTTCCTCTCTCTCTCACTTAATTCCTTCTCTCTGCTGCCTCCTTCTCAGGGAGGCCCTCCCCAGCACCGCCTCTGTCATGCTCTATCTCCTTACCCTGTTGTAGTGTGTTTTCCTTAGCACTTGACTGGTGTTATATTTTTATTCTGCTTCCATCCATCTCCTCCACTATTGTCTATTCTGCTGGCCACTCCATCCCAGGACCTAGGCTTATACCTGCACGTGCTAGACACATAGTAGGTATATCTGGAGTGAATAAAATGATATAAAACCTTGCAGGACTGTGGTGAGGATTTTAGTGTTTACATCCCACTCCTCCACTTACCAGCTCTGTGACCTTGGATGAGTTACTTCCCGGCTCATCTGTAAAACGGGCATAATAAAAGTATTTACCTGTATTGCGATGAGTACATGAAATGATGTCTATGAAGTATTTAGCACAGTGCTGGGTGCAGAGTAAGTGCTCAGTAAAAAACAGGTACCTGGACAGACACTCGTTGAATTGAAAGGTTTGCTCCACCTTTGGTATGTAAGGTGGAAAAAACTTCAGAACTGGGGTGTGGGACAGATGGAATCTGAGGGTTTGCCATGGGGAAGACCAGGCAGGAGGCTGCTACAAGAAGTACAGGGCCTGACTCCGGGCAGTGGCTGCGGGGAAGATGGAGGAAAAAAATTAGGACTATTTCTGAGAAGCCCACTGTTCTCATAGGACCAGTGCCAGACGCACACACAGAGTATCCTCAGTTAACCCTACCACCCTCCAGTCTTGCAATTCCCTTCTTCGTCATTGGGGACCGAGCATTCCAGGACAGCACTCCTCTGAGCCTGTCAAACAATGAGAAGAGACTGAGGCCAGAGAAACTATGAGGCCAGGAGGGTGACAAGGCACTGGGCACAGCACTTAAATAATTAACCTTCAGGTTGTTCATCCCCATTCTATGGATGAGCAATCTGAGGCTCAGAGAACTAAAATAACTCCCCAGGTCTCCCTGGGAAGAGTGGGGAGAAAACAAGAGCCTACTGCTTACAGCTCACTGGGTGCCAGGCCCTGCCTTGAGGAGCGCTTTCCATAAAAAGCTCCCAGCCGATCCATGAGGTCTGTACTTTATTCTCCCCATTTTACAGATGAGGAAACAGCACAGAGAGTGCAGTCACTTGCCCAAGGTCTCACAGCTAGTAAACTTGAGAGAGCCCGGATTCCAACGTGGGCAGCTGGCTCTGGGGCCCGTGCCACTCAGCCCGAGTCTGTTTCTCCCACTATAAAACAGGACTCCGAACATCATCACTCTTCCAGGATAGAGGGGAGCAAAAGAGATCCCGATTCACAGGGAAGCATTATGCAAAGTATAAAAGGAAGTGAGGGACTAAAAGAACTGAAATTAAAAGAAATGAGAGAAGCCCTCACCAGAGTCTCGGGTTTGATTCTGGTCAAGGGCAAGTACTTCAGTTGTGGTTTGGTCCCCGGCCCTGGTCGGGGTCGTGAGGGAAGCAGCCAATCGATGTGTCTCTCTCACATTGATGTCTGTCTGTTTGTCTGTCTGTCTCTCTCTCTCCCCCTCCCACTCTATCTGAAGATAAATGGAAAAATATCCTCAGGTGAGGATTAAAAAAAGAAAAAGATGGGAGAAGAGCCGCCAGCAGTGTTCCTGCCCCGTGACAGCGCCACAGACTTGCTTCCCTGCCCATTTCCCCCTGTATCCCTAAAACTCATGAGGCCCCTGTTCCCCAAGGGTTCTGCCGCTATACGTAACTCTGGTTACAGAGAGGAATCTGTAAAGTAGTGGGTTCTTTCTCAATGCTGCGTTGAGCAGAGAAATCGGGCTGATGCTGTAAACCCACACATCCACCCGTTTTATGACTTTACCGCCCATCCCCCCTCTCCCACTGGGGCCCAACTAAACGGAAAGGCAGGATTGAATCCTAAAATGGGGCTTGGAAAAAAAAATAATAACACATGAATGCGGTTCCAAATTTAACCTACAGGTATTGTGGAAAGAGCAGCTCTCATCTCTCCAAAGACAAGACAGTTTGACAGTTGCTGAAATTCAAGGGAACTGTGTGACATGGAGAATTAACTGGCAGCCACATCTGAGATTCCTAAGCATCCTTTTAAAGTCTTAGGGGTTCCCTTCCAAACATAAAGAACCCCCAAATTCCACGTAGAAATAAACATTCATTTGAAAGACAATTTTGGAAAATTAGAACTGATTGTTACCCACCAGACTGGAGAAGTTTACAAAGGTTGGTAATAGCCCTGGCCGCACAGCTCAGTTTTGCTAGAGCATCATCCTGATACGCCAAGGTTGTGGGTTCCCCTGTCAGGGCTCATACAAGAATCAAGCAATGAGTGCATGAATGAGTGGAACAACAAACCAATGTTTCTCTCTCAGTCTCTCTCTCTCTCTCAATCAATTTTTAAAAAGATTGGTATTATCCAGCACGGGCTAGGGTGTGGGGAAATGGGGCCCTCATTCACTACCAGGAGAAGGACAAACTGGGACAGTCTGTTTTGGAGAACAACTTGGCAGCAACTATCAAAAGTTTAAGAGAGCATGTTCTTGACAATTCCTCTGCTAGGTATCATCTTACAAAAAATTCTCTCCCATGTGCACACAGATGTATGTTTATCATACTGAAGATGATCTAAATGCTTTTTCACATTCCTGTTGGTGAAATAAATGATATTATGTCTACATTTTGAGCTACCATAGAACAATTTTTTTAAAAACCCAATAGATTGGTCTGTATTGATATGATAAGCTACCTGGGTGATAAAAGCCAGTTACAGAACCAGATGTGATTCCATTCACGTCCCAAAACTACATCTATGTATATATACAATAATAAAAATGCACATAAGCCCTGGCCGGTTTGGCTCAGCAGTTAGAGCGTTGGCTTATGGACTGAAGGGTCATGGGTTTGATTCCAGGTCAACGGCACGTACCTGGATTGCAGGTTCAATCCCCAGCCCTGGCCAGGTCTTGTGGGAGGCAACCAATCATTGTGTCTCTCTCACATCAATGTTTCTCTTTCTCTCTCTCTCTCCCTCCCTCCCTTTCACTCTATCTAAAAATCAATGGAAAAATATCCTTGGGTGAGGATTAACCCCCCCTCCCCAGAAATGCACATAAATGCTAGAAAAGTAACCTGGAGGAAATCACACCAAGCTGGTAACAGAAGTCAGCCGGGGAGGGAGGGGAATAGGACAAGTACAAGGGACTTTCACCTTTTAGTTTCTTACATATACTATATTGTTGGCATTTTTCACAAGCATGTAACTTACGTGATTATATAGATAGGAGAAAAAATGAATTACGAAGGCTTTGAGAAAGCTACTTTACATCAGCAAACTGTATGCTCCACATTATATAACAGGAGTCACTAAAGTAACTTCTGACTCTAAAATTCTACAAATACTAAATAAGTAAATAAATAAATAAATAAATAAAATTTCAAAGAATACTTCTAAACCAAAAGTTCACCAACCTGGCTTGAGTCCGGATCCCCTGTGAAATTTGTTAAGCATCTCCAGGGATTCTGACTTTGTAAGTCTCCTGAGTTGTAGTTTAGTTTTGTTGTTGTTGTTTTGTTTATTAAAAAAAGAAGAAGAAGAAAAGAAAAGGTGGTCACTGAAGGCTCAGAAAGGGAAAGAGACCTTTGCAAAGTCACAAAGCACAACCCCGCCCATGCCCCAGGCCCTAGGCAAAATAATGTTTCCCCTTTCTTCCTCCTTAGTGCCCCCTAGATGGGACCAGCTGTGAGCAAAGTAGAATCAAATCTCAAACCTTCTAAAGAGCTCCAAAGACATTTCCTCCCTTGTGGAGGAGGAGGAAGAGCAGCCTTTGAAGATGATGCTAAATTGCCTTAATTATGTTTCTTTGGAAGGCACAAGTGCCCATCTGCTTTCATGGCGGGGGGTATGGATGCATGCTAAGCACAAATATAAATCAGGCCAAATACAAACACAATTAGCAGGTCCGTGCAGCCCTGTAATCTAGAGAAAGAGTGAGAGTGGTGCCCATGGGGTGGGCAGCAGGTCGGCGCAGCACGAGGGCTCCTCTTGAATCTGAGTTCAGTTGGAGCAGGCAGCTGGCACGGACTCTTGACAATGGGGGGTGAGGTGTGGGGGGGTGAGGGCAGGAGTGGGGGTCCCCAGCTAGGGTAGTGCTAATCCCATGTAAAATCACAGCGTCATTGGACCTCAATAAACCTGAGAAGCACCAGGGGCTTTGGGGTGTCATCATGGAAAGAGAGCGCATGCTGGATCAGATAGCTCTGAATTCAAACCCTGGCCCTGCCGCTTATTAGCGATGTGACCTTGGACAAGATATGTGGCCCTGACTGGAGCTTCCTCTTCTGTAAGATGGGGATAGTAATACCTCCTTGGAGTAAAGTAAGGAGGAGTGAGGTGATGTGTATATAGCTTCCAACATGAGACCAGGCACGATTAGTGCTGAGAGCTGGCTCTTTTATTCTCAGTTACTCACGCATCGTGTCCTGCAGTGCCTAGGGTGGACCCCTCATTCTCCTTCTCAGGTAGGAAGGATGCAGTGAAGAGATTAAACAATTTCTAGTAGAGACAGCAACTCAATCTGTGTCCCTGAAGGAAATCTGCACAAACTTGGTAAGTCCCTTCACCCCTTTGGGACTCAGTTTCCCCATTTATAACTAGGTCTAGAGGATGGTAGGGCTCTGACCATCGAGTACTTTATGTGTTATGATAGCACCAGGCTGCCCCCAGAGCTCCTCCTGACACATAAGCTGAATCGGGGAGAAATCCCCAGACACCTGCTCATCAGTTAGAACAGCGTGACTGGGACCGTTAAGGGGTGAGCTGAGGATGAAGGTGTTTTTCTGGCAAAGAAAGGGAGACTTGGGCATGTGCTAGGCTTTTCCAGCTTTTTTTCCTGTAGGAACCGATGGGACTGTTGATGATGATAGCAGATTCTATTTTTTGAAACCTACTCTGCATAGGCGTTACGCAAGGCATTGTTACACATATGGACTCGTTCATCCTTGTAACACTGCCAGACGGAACTGACCCCGTTTTATTTATTTATTTATTTTAAATATATTTTTATTGATTTCAGAGACAGGAAGGGAAGGGGAGATGGAAACAGCGATGAGAGAGAATCTGATCGGCTGTCTCCTGCACGCCCCCTACTGGAGGTGGAGCTCAAAACCCAGGCAAGTTCCCTGACAGGGAATCCAACTGTGACCTCCTGGTGCCTGCGACAATGCTCAACCAACTGAGCCATACCGGCCCGGCTGAAATGACCCCATTCTAAAGATAAGGAACCAGATTTACAAACTAAGATCACACAGCAAGTAAAACAATAGGATTTGAACCCAGGAAGCTCTGTTGTCAGATCCCGGTGCTTCGTGCTGCGTCCGCTGGGAACTGCTTGAAATGAAGAGAGGGAAGCAAAGGTGCAGGTTTCTCCTATCTGTGAGGCAGCAGGCTTCACACTATGTTTATTCCATTTAAATATTATAATAATCTTGTACTATATGTATTAATGTTCCTGTTTTATAAATGGGCAGACTGAGGCTCATTGCAGCTAAGAACTGGATTCAGGGTATTTTGAGCTGTGGCCCCTTTGGCAATCTGGTGAAACCTATGGACTCCACCTCAGAACATGTTTTTAAATGCATAAAATAAAATAGAGAGGATTGTAAAGGAAATGAATTATAATGAAATACAGTTGTCAAAATATATATTTTAAAAATTCATGATATTATAATAATAGTGTTTCTTTATTAGCACATTGAAATAACAAGATTTGGTGTCTGGTCTAATTACTACTCTAATTTCAAAGTTGTGATGATCATAAACAATGTTTCAAGATTTCTGCAATAACCATAATATGATACCAAAATATCTATGATTTTTATTGGCGTCAAAGGCAGAGGATTTGCTATGGTATATAGCTTATTGCCTTCATTCACAGCTGAAGTGATACTAACTTTCAGATAGAAGACAGTGAAAACACAGATATAATTTTTCCCTGTCTAAGTTCATACCCTGTCTAAATTCTGTCCATGGATCTTTTGGAGGCCCTCGGACCCAGGTTAACACCCGCTGCCTAGACTGTAACTGTGGTCACTAGATTGAGCTGTACTGGAAATCAGATATAGAAGTGCTTTGGTAACCTGTCAGTGACTTGTTTCATTGAAGACCAAATGTTTGACCCAGTGCGTGATGGTCTTCAACTCCATTTGTACACTTCGGGGGAAAAACCTTTTGTTTGGATGACCCATTCAAAGGAACAGGACCACCCCGAGCTGCATGACACTGACATGGGGCAGTTCCACCTGGGCAGACCAGTCCTTTCTGGTTCTTGGTGGCTTTAATGGATGGCTTGAATACATGAAAATGTGCAGCCCCAAATTTTTCATAAGATCTTAGACTTATCTTAGTCCTGGCCCTGTTTCCAAACAGACAAGGTTTCTTCTCTCTTACTTGGAGGACTTTATTTGATAAAGATTGGTTAAGACCTACCGTATGCCAAGGAGAGTAGCAAATACCGAGAATACATTTATTCATTCATGTTATACTTATTGAGTGCATTGTTAGTCGAGACTTTTGAGCTAAGCAAAACAAAGGTGGAGGGTACTTATTGGCTCCCACAACTGAAAAAGTCTAAAAATAGTACCACTTCAGGTATAGCTGAATCCAGGCTGTATTTTCTACTTTATCAGCTTCATTCTCAGATAAACCTCCCATGAATGTAATAAAGCAGCCACCAGTAACTTCAGGTGACTGTCTTACCTGCTTATCTACCTTGTCATCCTCGTCATCACGATCATCATTGTCATCATCGCCTGGAGGTGGGGAGCCCTTCGAAACAAAGCGGTGTTAAAAGGTTTGACGTATCGATTGACTTGCTATTTTCTCTTTCGTATTACTTAGAATAGCAAAGCATCTGGGAGGCAAGCAAAATCAGCATTCATATTGAAATTACACTATCTAAAACTGTTTCTCTTTTAAGATAAAAATAAATTTCTCTTCCTTAAAATAATTATCATGCTTGACAGATTTGACTGCACAAAAAAATAAACGTTTCTTTCTCTGGCACATTATACTCTAAACAAAGTCAAAATAACAAATTAAGGGGAAATATTTCCACCTAAAACAATTCAAAAAATGGTCCTAAGAAGTAAATAAGAAGACAAAGAATCCACTAGAAAAAATGGGCTAAGGACACAGACAACTCATAGAAGTAGACTGCAAAACATTTACGGAAAGATGTTCAACCTCACCAAGAAGTCAGGGACACCCACATTTAGAACCAGGAGATACTATTTTTCTCTCATCAGATTGGCAAACATTTTAAGAACTAATAAAATGTGGGGAAGTGTTGGTGAGCCACAAATTGCTACAACCTTTGGGAAAATAATCTGGCACTATTTATTAAAATCTAAAGCAGCAACTCCACTTCTAGGGATCCGTCAGATGGAAATAAAAGCTTGAGAACATAGAGATAGGTGTACAGGAGAGACACAGTGAAGTACTCTTTGTAACAGCAAAGAGCAAAAAACTGGGGAAGGAAGCTACCAGTCCATCAGTGGGAGAAGGGAGAAGGCAGTCTACATACCTAGCATAGACCATTACTAGCTACAAAAAAGAATAAAATGTTGCACGTGGATGTAAATGGTTTCTAGACATGACATTAAGTGAAGAAAGCAAGTAAGGGAGGGACAATGTATGTACACATTTGCTTATCCATGCTTAACGCAGCTCTGGAAGGATACACAAGAAAGGAAATGCTGGTTGCTTCTGGGGAGCCAACCAGGTGCCTGGAGGAGACGGGTGGGAGGCAAGCTCGTCCTTGAATACTCTTGGAATTTTGAACCGTGTGAATGTATTTCTTATTAAAACTTTAGATTAATTAAAAGAATAGACACATCTAAATATATTGGAAAGGTGTCCACAAAATATGGTTAAATGAAAAAAGTATGTTCCAGAACAATAAAGAATACTTTTTTTGTACAAAAAAAGAAAGCAGAAGAAACAAAAGCTCCAACACTAGACACATACATGCACATGTATTTGTTTACACATAAAACTTTTTTTCTTTACAAATGACCATGCATTACTTCTTAATTAAAAAAATAAGTTGCCATTGTTTTGGGGATTTTGTTTGTTTGTTTTGTCACAATGATTAATTAATTTTAAGCTGAGGTCTGGATGATTTCTTTTTTTAAAATTTTTATGTCAATTAATTAATTTATTTTTTGCCATTTTTATTAATTTATTTTTGTTACAGATGTTTCTCCTTTTTCCTGGATGATTTTCATGCAAACTCTTTTTTTTTTTTTTTTTTTTTATAGACTGGGAGGGAGAGAGAGAGAGAGAGAGAGAGAGAGAGAGAGAGAGAGAGAGACATTGACTGGCTGCCTCCCACACGACCCCAACCAAGGCCAGATATGGAACCACAACCGAGGTACGTGCCCTTGCCCGGAATTGAACCCACGACTCTTTGGTCTGCGGGCTGATGCTCTAACCGCTGAGCCAAACTGGCCAGGGCTTTCATACGAACTCGCGGTGTCTCAGATGGGCGGGAAGAGGTGCTCTTGGCATCCTGAAGCCGACACTGGCAGGACGACCCTGCTTTCTTTGTCCGCTGGGTTTTAACCCAACAGGCTTGGTCCTCCAAGTACCTCCCTTGCCCAGCACGAGAGAAACATGCGGACTCTCCAGTATGTTAATAGGATTTGAGGGTCATGTGTCAGGAAACAGAACAGGAGAGGCACAAGCAGGGTAAGAAACAGAGGCTCCTGGGACCCAGTGCCAGCCTCTGCCCTCAAGGAGGCTGGCTGGGCAGAGGCTCTTCCAGCCACCCAGGGCTGCCCAGGTGTATGGTCCCTACAGCTGCTTGGGCCCAAGTCACATTTTCATTATTTTTGGAGGAGGAGATAGTTGGTGGCTTTGTTCCCCAGGACATCCCTGTGACCCTTTTGCTCTCACACAGTGTGAAGGCCGAACCTGAATCTCAATGGTTAGTCCCAGTAGGATTTCCAGCCAGCTTGGTTTCCACTGGCCGGCTGGCTCTCCTGGATTAACTTACTGGTTAAGAGCTCCAGGGTCTGCCCTGGCCGGTTTGGCTCAGCGGTTAGAGCGTCGGCCCGCGGACCAGAGAGTCCCAGGTTCGGTTCCCGCTAAGGGCACGTACCTCAGTTGCAGTTCTTCCCTGGCCCGGTTGGGTTCGTGTGGGTGGCAGCCAGTCAATGTGTCTCTCTCACATTGATGTTTCTCTCTCTCTCTTCCTCCGTCTCTCCCTCCCGCTCTGTCTGAAAATAAATGCAAAAAGTGTCCATGGGTGAGGATAAAAAAAAAAAAAAAAGAGCTCCAGGGTCCAACAGACTTGGTCTTCAACTCCATCTTTGCTGTAAACTATCTATGGGATTCTGGGCAGGAGACTAACACTCTCTAAGCCTCAGTGTTCCCATCTGGCAAATGGGGGTGAGGGTGAGAAAGCCTCTGTCCATGAAGATGGTGAGAGGAAATGCTGCCGCTGGGGAGCCTGGCACATGATCGATGTGACACATGGCCGCTGGCCTTAGGCACAGTGGGGTGACAGCATGCCTCTGCTCTGACTGCACTGTGGGCCCTGGTGTGCCCTCGTGGGTGTGACTGGGCAGGGGCAGTGTACGAGTGCGTTGTGTGGGAATGCGTGGGCCTGCGTGCCAGGGAAACGTGTCTAGAGTTGTCTCTTCTGGGACACACGTCTGGCCGGTTCCGTGGGAACCAGCACTAGGCCGCGGTCTGCCACCCTGAAGCATGCACAGCAGGCAGGAGGGGCTGTCTCAGCCAGGCTCTGAGGCCCCGTTTATAAAAATAACCCTCCACGACCCTCGTGGGGCAGCGGCAGTGACCGCCCCCTTCACCTGCTCGTCACACCTCAAGTGAGATTAGACAAACACAGTCATTAATTATTTCGGAAGTAACCGAGGCAGCACTTGCCACCCCAACAGCTGAAGCTATAATACAAATGCCCAGTTGGTTTAAATTATTTTTCAGGGAAATAGTTGCATGCATCAATCACAGACCCATTCTGCTGAGTGCTCGGTGGTGGGTTGGCCTGGATGCGGGGACGGCACCTCGTTCTGGTCCTCAGGGAGCTCTCAGTGTGGCCTGGAGGGCAGGGAGAAGGGGGCATGTGATGGGACTAATTTAGGGAAACCATCAGAGAGCAAGCTGGTTCCCTGCTCTGGGGCACTGACTCAACTCGGGAGCTGAGCCTTTGAGCGTGGGAAGAACTGAGACAGGTGGGTGCGGGGGGAGCCTGGATTTGCGTCCAAGCTCCTCACTTAGCCGTGTGACTGAGCGAGGTCATACACCTTGCCTCTGTGTCCTCATCCTAGGCTGTTGGTCAGGAATTTGGAAACATCATACTGGGGAAGCGGTGAGAATCGCCAGGAGAAACTGAGGCCCAGGGTGCTGCAACGGCTGCCTGAAGCCCCTCAGTGGTCACTGACAGGCAGGACCCTCAAGGGTCCCAACCCAAGGTGTCAGCTCCACGCCCTCTTCCTAGGGCTCCTGTGGCTCTCTCCTTTTCCGGGACCATTTCCTAGGGCCACATGTGCTCGGTGGCTGCTCTCTGCTCACAGTCGTGCATACAGGCCTGGCACGTGCCCAGCTAACCTGGGCGTCCCCCAGGCCTGCTCCCCTCCAGCACTTCAGGCTTGTTCAGTACTCTGCTTTCCCGCATCCTCAGAGAGGCCCAAATGTCGGCTCCATTGAAAAATGAGGAGGTGGGACTAGAGGCGCTCCCACACTGGGGAATGGAAAGGGTTCTCTGTACCCCTGGAGCCTGGGGATTTCTGTTCCGAATGCTGGCTATTCCCCTACTTCCATAGTATGACACTTCCAATTCCTGACCAACTGCCTCTGTCCAAATCAGATGCAAGTAGCTGCTCACAGAGCCGATGGGCAGCAAACAGTGGCCTGGAAGTTGGCTCTGGAACCTCACCGCCTGGGTTCAAATCTCCACTCCACCCCCCTCGTTGTGCAACCTTGACCAAGTTGCTCCACCAACCCACGACTCATAAGAAAAATGGGGATAATGATAGTACTGACACGATGAGGTTGTTGTGAGGTTTAAATGAGATAATACATGTCAGAGCTTAGCCCATAATGAGGGCCCAGTGACTGTTAGCTAATAACAGAACTACAAATAGGACATTAACACATACCTGTCTCCTACTTTGAGTGTAAGCTTGCTGAGGGCAAGTATCATGTCTCTTTTATACCTTTCACATAATGGATACTAAAAAAAAAAAAAAAAAAAAAAAAAAAGTTGCTGAATTCAGAAAGCATGTGAATTGGAGTTCTGAGACTCATGTTCTGAGCAAGTGACATTCTAGTACTTGATTTGGAGCTCATACTTCTATTTCTCTGGGTTCGTCCTTTTTAATGCTTCCCACACCTGTAATACAATTATGTAATTTTTCACTGACTGTTTTTTTGCTTCCCTTCCTAGATTATCAAATCCATGAGGGAAGGGACTCTGCTGGCTGTACCCAGAAGCCTGGCACAGGGCTGCAAACATTAGACACTTAATAAACATTTGTCAACTGGCTGATGACTCAGCTGATGACTCAAAAGCTTAGCAGAGGTGTGTTAGTGAACAGAGAATCCTTGCTTTTTAGAAAGAGCAATGGAACACTAGGAGAATGTTACGTTCTATATAATAATAATATTCTATTAAAACATATGCAATTATTACAAGAATTAGTTTAATATAAGTAGCCAGGTATCACTCATTCTTAACTATTATTTATTACCACTGAGCTTAACCTTGACGTAGGGCTCTGGCTAGAATAGAAAGTATTTTAAACTCACTTTTCATCTCTTAACACTCTATAACTTCCTAGGATGCGTATCTAAACATCTCTGTGGGGCTTGAAAACACTTTAACAACAAAAGCCCTTACGTGTGGCTTTTCTTACTGGCGAGTGATGTCCTCACAGCCGTAAAGACTATATACATCGCCCTGGCTGGTGTGGCTCAGTTGGCTGAATGTCATCTCATGCACTGAAAGGTCGCTGGTTTGATTCATGATCAGGGCACATGGCCAGGTTGCGGGCTCCATCCCCGATAGAGGTGCAGGGAGAAGGCAACCGATTGATGTTTCTCTCTCACATAAATGTTTCTCTCTCTCTCTAAAAATCAATAAAAACATATTTTTAAAAAGACTACATACGCCCTGGCTGGTTTGGCTCAGCAGTTAGAGTGTCGGCTCACGGACCAGAGAGTCCCAGGTTCGGTTCCTGCTAAGGGCATGTACCTCGGTTGCAGTTCTTCCCGGCTTCGGTTGGGGTCATATGGGTGGCAGCCACTCGATGTGTCTCTTTCATGTCAATGTTTCTCTCTCTCTCTTCCTCCCTCTCTCCCTCCCGCTCTGTCTGAGGATAAATGCAAAAATGTCCTCGGGTGAGGATTAAAAAAAAAAAAGACTACATACATTTAGATGGGAGTGCTAATTAGCTTTTCTGTTTTCCCTTCTTTCTTCACTCCTATTTCCCCTCTGTAATCCATCCATAGACAGGAGGAAAAACAGAAAAGAAAGCTCCAAGTCATGTGATCTCTGCCCTCACCAGAAGCAGGACACCCCCCCCCCTTTTTAAAAAATTTATTTCAGAGAGAGGGAGAGAGAGAGAGATAGAAACATGGATGAGAGAGAAACATCAATTGGCTGCTTCCTGCATGCCCCCTACTTGGGGATCGAGCCCACAACCTGGGCATGTGCCCTGACGGGGACTGGAATCAGTGACCCCCTGGTGCATGGGATGACACTCACCCACCTGAGCCACACTGGCCGGGCAGAAGCAGGACCCTTTTAACTGTCTTTTCCCTGAGCAGGAATAAGATTTCTCTTCATCTCTTAGCCTTCTCCTAGTAATTTTTTCTCTTCTTTTTTGGAGGAAATCACTTCTAGCTTTCCCCCTTCCCCACTGACCAATAACTTAGCTGGGCATACTGTAAAATAAAGTTTACATTAACTTGTTTCCATGGCAAGCTCACACCAGATCTCCTGTTCTAAAGCAATCACATCCCTTTCCAGTTACAAATTCAAGATGACCAAAAAGTAACTTTTCTCTAAAATATGGGTCAGAACCTAATGAGGTTTGTAAATAGAGATAAAGTGTTTGCACCAGATAGAGGTCTCTTGATAGAGAGCATGAGATGAATTCCTGAAACAAAAAAATCTTCTGCAAATCATGGTTATTTACACTGTGCTAAAGCCATCTGAAGTTTGCATGAGAAAGCTTGTTGAATTATAAATATCACGGAGAGCTCTCATTTCTGGAGCACGAACCGCTCTGTACTAGACATTGGACAAAACACCTTCATACATGAATTGCCTAATGTAATCTAATGTTCGTTGCATCCTGCGGAGATTTTAGCCCGCAGATGGTTTTAGAGCCATGGGGCATCTGCTCCCATGGAAAATGTTTCGGCCCCTAAATTAACTAGTTGGAATGGAAGCATTCATACCTCCTAATAAGACTAACAGCTGGCATTTACTGTGCCATGTTCACTGCCAGGAGATTTGGCCACATCCTCTCAGTTCATCATTAGAGCAAGCTTGGGAGGTGGTATTATCCCCCTGGTATGGATGGGGAAACTGAGGCTTGCCCATCACTGACTTGCCCACACAGCTAGGAAGTTACAAAGTTGAGATTTGAACCCAGGTGGGTTCAGTCCCAAAACATGTGATCTTCTCACTCTGCCTCCCAGAAATTCTTCCAGCAGAGAGGTGAGAAAGAACCACAGCACTCCTCAGAAGACACGGGCTTCCGGTCGGATGAATATCCTGGGTGGGTTCTGTCCCAGGGGTGGGTAACTCTGAGGCATGTGGGGTGCGAGCAAGAAGAGGAAGCAATCACTCCTCCCCATTCCTTAAAATTGCTGAGTTTTAGTTGGTTCCCACCAAGTGAAATGCTGTCTTCCTCCCTTCTCCCCCTCACCGTTTGCCCCTGCCCGTCTCCTACTCGCCTTCCACGCCTCCGTTATAAGCTGCCTCCTCTGGAAAGCCTCTCTGACTTCTCAGGCAGATTTCAGTCTGACAGATCTGACTCAGCCACTTAGGAGCTGTGGGGCTTTGCAGACTGCTTCACCTCTCTGAGCCTCCATTTGCTTATCTGTACAATGGGGGCCTCACAGGGTCATCGTGAGATTTCAGGGTGATGATGTATAATAAAGCACATAGCGGAGCTCCTGACCACAGTAAGTGCTCAGTAAATGTCCGCGCCTACTACTGGCCTCCAACAGGACTTTGTTCCCATTTCCATTACTGCAACCACCTTATTCGTAATCGGCCTGTGTCCCAGTTACAGACCTCTAGGGCGGGCTCCTCTCCTGTATCCCGGGCCTGGCACCAGGGAACCCTTATTGGTTGAATGTATGAAAGGTCATCTGGGACCATCTCCCAGAACACTGGGCTCCGGGGGCACGGTGGCCTGGAAGAAGTCGGGTGCTGGGGCTTCCCTGAGGAAGGTCACTGACCAGTCAACCCTCAGCTGGGCTTAGGTGACATGCAGCTGGGAAGGGCCACGATCTAGGGGCCTGGGGTAGAAAGGAGTATGTCCTGGGGACAGAAAAATGGAACCACAACTCTGCTCAGTGCCAACCTAGGCTAGGTCACACTGAACCACCTAACGGTGCTTTATATCTATTTTTTGTAGGGGAATCAGAGTATATACAAATAAATAAAGTAACAGAAATCATCTTATAGACCATACAAGTCATGTGTGTTTCTGGTTCTCCATCTATTGATGTTATAAGTTCTAAGACTGGTTCATCAAGGCCAAAAACAAACAAACAAAAACAAAAACCAGGTTGCAGCCTGCGGGCAAGTGTGTGTGTGTGTGTGTGTGTGTGTGTGTGTGTGTGTGTGGTGTACAGGGTGGGCAGGGATAGGAGAGGTAGGGAACTGCTCAATTATGGTGGCTCAAGGCCTCCCTGCAAGGCTGCAGGCCCTTTTTGGCCCAGCCTCCTCCTCCTGTGACTCACCACTGTGGCCACCAGAGGACACTGAGGAAAGGGCCCCTTCCCAGCTGTGAGCCGCTGAGCCACTCAGGTTCATGACAGGTTTCAGATAGTGCTCCTCGGAGAGCATCCAAAGGGGGTGGCAGATACTGAAAAGAGAAACAGAGGAGGCGGAGTTGTTTCAGGGAAGGACTGGGATCTCAGATGAAATGCTCGGCTGCTCTCCCGGCCAGACTTCGAGCTTGGATGCGCTCAGGTCACTGTGCATTTCCCTGTAGCTCCTGCCTGGCTTCTCCAGCTCCAAATAGTCACAGGCACAAAATTGGAAAATATGGAGAACTGGAAAGAACTTGGAAATCATCTGGTTCCAGTCAACATTTCCTCGAGTGCCCACGGCGTGCCAGACCCTGAGGACAGAAAAACTGTTAATAATAATAATCAGTGTCAATATTACCTTATGCCAGGTGCTATTCTAAGCACTTCACAGATAATAGCTCATTTAATGGTCACAATCGCATTGGATGATAGATGCTGTTATTTATTCTTCCCATTTTACAGATGAGAAAACTGAGGCACAGAAATGGTAAGTTGCCCAAAGCCATACAGATAGTAAATGGCAGAGTGTAGGTTTGGCGCCAGGGAGTCAGCCTCCTGGCTCTTGGCCACCATGGTTGTCCTAGTCGTGTCCACAGCTGGTGAGTTTATGTGGCTGATAGACAAGGAAGCAGGCCATTTCAGGGGCACAGGGCTGCTAGTCCCACTCTGGGAGCTGAGAAAAGGCTTCCTGGTGAGATGCATAAGCGGAGAGCTGAGATGGGGAGAGAGGGCGGAAGGGAGATCCAAGCAGAGAGAGCAGCGCCAGCAAAGGCGCGGAGGTGGGCGCGAGGCTCCGAGAAGAGCAGTATCTTGCTCAAGGTCAAGGTCGCACAGAGAGCCCGCAGCACAGCCAGACCTGGAACCGGCTTCAGACCCTGCGCCGGCACTGCACTGCTAGGACACGCGGCAGCAGGAAGCCAAACACTGACCTGCACAACCACTGCTCTGCCCTGTGGGCCTCGGGACAGAAGATGGACGCCTCACCGGGGACTGTCGCTCAGACCTGTAGGGACTCACTAAGGACCCAGACAAGGCAGTAGGGGCCAATTATCAGGCATTTTAGCACAGGGAGGGGCTCTTAAATCAGCACCCATGGCATCTCACCCTTTCTCTCTCCTTCATTTGTTTCTGTCACTCCTCTTACCCTGTGGTAAGTTGAAAAATGCGCCCCCCCAAAGATATTAAGAGCCTCATTCTCAGAACTTGTGAATGTTACCTTACTTCAAAAAAAGGGTCTTTGCAGATATAAAGTTTTGAATTTTGATAAAAGTATCCTGGATTATCCCAGTGGGCCCTAAATGCAATCACAAGTGACTTTATAAGAGAAAGGCAGAAAGGCAGCGTTATTTACAACAGCTCAAATGTGGAAGCAGCCCAGGTGTTCATCGGTGATGACTAGATAAGCAAAATGTGGTGATCCACACGATGGAATATTATTCAGCCTTAAAAAGGAAGGAAATTCAGCGCTGGCCGGTTTGCCTTAGCGGTTAGAGCATTGGCCCGTGGACCAGAGAGTCCCGAGTTCGGTTCCCGCTAAGGGCACATACCTCGGTTGCAGTTTATCCCTGGCCCCGGTTGGGGTGCTGTGGGTGGCAACCACTTGACATGTCTCTCTCTCTCTTCCTCCCTCTCTCCTCCGGCTCTATCTGAAGATAAATGCAAAAATGTCCTTGGGTGAGGATTAAAAAAAAAAAAAAAGGAAGGAAATTCTGCTCCGGTTGGTGTGGCTCAGTTGGTTGCAGCATCACCCGGTCCACTGAAAGGTGGCAGGTTCGATTCCCGGTTGGGGCACATACCTAGGCTTCGGGTTCGATCCCCAGTTGGGCGTATGGGAGGCAACTGAGTGACGTTTCTCTTTCACATTGATGTCTCTCTCTCTAATCAATAAAAAACATATCCTCAGGTGACGATTAACAAAAAAAAGGAAGGAAATTCTGACAGATGTTACAACATGGAGGAAGACATTATGCTGAGTGAAATAAGCCAGTCACAAAGAGCATAACGCTGTAGGATTTCACTTATGTGAGGCGCATAGAGTCGTCAGGTTCAGAGACAGAAAGTAGAATGGTGGTGGCCAGGGGCTGGGGGAGGGGCAGTGGGGAGTCTTAGTTTCATGGGTACAGAGTTTGTTTTACATGATGAAAAAAGCTCTAGCCCTGGCCAGTGTGGCTCAGTTGGTTGGAGTGTTGTCCATACACTGAAAGGTTGTGGGTTCGATTCCCAGTCAGGGCACATACCTAGGTTGGAGGTGTGATCCCTGTTGGGGTATATACAGGAGGTAATCGATTGATGTTTCTCCCTCACATTGATGTTTCTCTCTCTCTTTGTCTCCTTTCCTCTCTCTCTAAAATCAATGAACACATCCTTGGGTGAGGATAAAACAACAACAAACAACAGTTCTAGAGATGGATGGTGGTGATGGTTGCACAACCGTATGAATGTATTTCATGCCACTAAATAGTACACTTAAAAATGGCTAGATAGTAAATTTTATGTTGTGTACTTTACCACAATTATTTTTTAATCCTCACCTGAGGATATTTTCTCAAATATCTTCAGATAGAGTGGGAGGAGGAGAGAGAGAGAGAGAAAAACATCGATGTGAGAGGGACACATCGACTGGTTGCCTCCCACACGACCCTGACCAGAGCCAGGGACGAACCACAACCAAGGTACGTGCCCTTGGCCAGAATCAAACCCACAACTCTTTGGTCCGCAGGTCGATGCTCTAACCACTGAGCAAAACCAGCCAGAACTTTACCACAATTCTTTTAAATTGAGAAAAAAATATATCTATGAGCAAAATGTATAGCAACAGAATTCACAATAAAGTCATAAACCGCCAGTAGAAAGCAGAGAGGAAGGCAGAGGGAGAGTAGAAAGAGGAGAAGGTGATGTGAAAGGAGGCAGAGAGAGGCAGCCACGAGCCAGGGAGTGCTGACGGCCATGGAGCTGGGGCGGCGGGAACAGATTCCGCTCCAGCCCCCTGAGGCCGCAATGCCCGCGGACACCGGATTGAGGCCTGCTGGCCTCTAGAATTGTGAGAGAATACATTTCCGTTGTTTTAAACCTTCGGGTCTGTGGTAACTGGTTATAGCCGTCACAGGAAATCAATGTATTTCCCATCACTCCTTGTCCTGGTCTTTCTCCTCCGGGAAGAAGGGAGCAGGCTGGGATAGGGAGCTTCTCTGATTTAAGCTGTGGGACATCTCCACGCTGGAGGTCTTCCACTCTCCTTGGGAGTCAGAAGCAGCTGGGTCATCTAAAGCGTCCTCCTTGCTCTCTGCCGGGCCCTCACAGCCTTGTCCCACATCACCTGTCCTGGCCATGACCAAGAGAACACAGCGTCTCATGTACAGATGGGACTCAGGAGCCCCATGAAGGGCAAGGACTTGCCTGAGGTCACACAGTGAATTGGTGGCAGCTCCCAGGCAAAGACAGGTGTGTCTAGCCTGACAGCACTTCTCTCCTACTCTGTGCCTCCCCGGCTGCTGTGGCACAGAGCTGGGCACACAGTGGTCCTTTGGTAACTTACTTCAGAGGCTATGTGGGGCGATGGTGAACCGCGTGGGCTTTGAACCATGACCTTGGGATTGACCCTGGCTCTGTCACCACTGTGCAGGTTTCCGTAAGTCACTTCACCTCCCTGAGCCTCAGTCTCTTCATCCATAAAATGGAATGAATAACAGCCCCTCCTCCACAGTTGTCCTGAAACACAGCAGGCTAGATGTTAGGAGCCAGACGGCTTGGTTCAGATCCCAGCTCTGCCACACACGAACTGTTTCACTTGGGCAACTGTGTCTCGGTTTTTTCATCTGTAATCTAGGGGTGATAATAGTACCTACGCCTGGAGTTGTGAGGACTAAATGAGGTTGTACATCAAATGCTTAGGCTAGAGCCTGGCACACATTATATTCTCAGTAAACGAGATTCGTCAGTAGGTATTACCCTAGGGCTGTCAGGAGCGCTACGTGAGATAATGCACAAAGGTGATTCCTGCAGCGTCTGGGGCACAGTGAGTGTCCTATACACGGCACATGTTGTCTCTGCTGTCACTTCTCGCTGAGGGGCCATGGAGGCTGGGGCTGCCACGTGGGCCCCACGGTCTCCCTGGCCAGGCTGACACGCCCCACCACCTGGAAGCCCACCTTTCCAGAGCAGTGCCTGATGCCCATCATGATTTAGTTCTAATCCTCCAAACACAGTCACAGTTGTCAGCCACTCGTCAGCAATTAAGCTTCCGTTTTAGATGTCAAGACAGAAATACATTTTGCTGCTGAGTGGGGAGGCACTCAACGGCTATCAGATGCAGGTTCCCCATGTTCTTTTCGGTTTGGTGAAGATTTGCATAGACTTATATACACTGTTAAAACCAGAAGGATCCTGGCCCAGCCACTGTGTCTCAGTAGTTGAGCATCAATCCATGGACTGAGAGTCCCGGTTTGATTCCCGGTCAGTGCACATGCCCGGGTTTGGGGCTCAATCCCCAGTGGGGGGCACGCAGGAGGCAGCCGATTGATGTGTCTTTCTCCTCGATGTTTCTATCTCTCTCTCCTTCTCTCTCAAAATCAATACAGTCGTCCCTCGTTTATCGCGGCTAATCGTTCCAGACTCTAGTGGTTGCCCTTGGCGTTGAAGGATTCCAGGGGTGCTCGAATACATAGGCCTACAGTCCATACGTGCAGTAATTTTAATTGTAATTGTAATACAGGGGTGTATAATTGACTCAGACAACCGAGCACGTGCTGTAGCATTTTCACTGTCTCGATCAACTTTTTAATGAATATATTTGAAAAAACCGCGATAGAGTGAAGCTGCGAAAGTCGAAGTGCGAAGTGGTGAGGGACGACTGTAAAAATATATTTTTTTAAAACCCAGAAGGATCCTAGAGAGGCCCGTTTTACTTAGGGGGAAACTGAGGCCCAGGAGATTCCTGTGAACCAGGGGCAGGGACAAGGGAGAACCATGCTGCATGTGTTTGCTTCTCAAGTTTAAACAAAAATTGCAAAACATACCCTACTACAAAGGACATGTATACAATGTGTCTTACTGTTTAAAGAATCATACTGAAGTCCCTGAGCCCGCCATCTGGTTTCAGAAATAGAATTAATACTGACAGCTGTGAATCTCCTCCTGCTGCGTCTATTTAAACAGGGGGTCTGCAACCCTGGCTGGTTTGGCTCAGCAGTTAGAGCATCAGCCTGCGGACCGCGGGGTCACAGGTTCGATTCCCGATCAAGGGCACATACTTGGGTTGCAGGTTCGATCCCTGGCCCTAGTTGGGGTCGTGTGGTAGGCAACCAATCGATGTATCTCTCCCATATCGATGTTTCTCTCTCTCCCTCCCGCCCTCCCTTCCACTCTATCTAAAAATCAATGCAAAAATATCCTCAAGTGAGGATTAACAAATAAATAAATAAATAAATAAATAAATAAATAAATAAATAAATAAATAGGGGGTCTGCAGATGAAGCAACTGACCATAGAACACTGAGGGGATCCATCCAAACAGGGGCTCCTCCCAGTAAGACACCCATGAAGGTAGTTCTGGGTCCTCTGTGCTCGGTAATTCTCTGTGGTGGAGCCCAGGCTATAAGCCTGAATCTCCCCAGCATCATTTTCAAAGCCTGACATGTTCTTTGGTGGTGGTTCTAGCCCTTCAGTGTCGCTCTTGGTCTCCCAACTTCGGGGAGCTAGTAGTCCTCCCCCCAACTCAGGGGGTCACCACATTTGATTTCCACCAACAGGAAGAGTAAACATCACCACCTTCATAACGGTTACCGCTTACTGAGTGTTCCGTTGTGCTGGGCAGGGGGCTATGTGTATTTGCTCACTTAATTTTCACAGGAACCTTAAGAGGGGTCATCATTAAAAAACCCATTTTTCAAATGAGGAAATTGAGGCTCAAAGAGATAAAAAAAATTCTGGGGTAATTTAGGATGGGGTAGAGCCAAGATTTGAACCCAGGACTGTCTGACTCCAGGATCAGATCTGGGTTTTGTGGGGCCTGAAACCAGCTATTTGGTGGTGGGGGTGTAAAGGGGAGGTAAAGGTTTTCCTTGACCCTCTTTGAGTCCAGGCCGGGTCAAAATGAAACAGAAAAAGATTCACAGAAGAAAAACATACACGTTTGTTTAATATGTTCCACCTGTCACTGGAGCCTTCATAAGGAAACGAAGACCCGAAGGAACTTGAATGAAGACTGGGAAACCCGCGTATATTTATGCTACACTTGATGAAGGGTGGGCAGGCAGGTAAAAATATGCCAAGTGAGGGTGTGTGGGATCATTGTAGTAAACTGAGGCCAGTTTGTCAGGGTTCTTCTTGGCATCCCTTTCCTTCAGCGATAAGGATGCTCCCTCCCTCCAGGCAGAGGGAGGGCACTCCTCACATGAGAAGTTTATGGCCTATTTCAGAGAAACAGGGCGAGGGCCGAAGGGGTCAGAGTGACCTTTCTGCTCCTGCCATTTTCTCAAATTCCTTCAGCTTAAAAGATGTAATATGCCAAGGTGCCATAGTTTGGGGCCCTACGCCCTGACCCCCAGCAGGGGCCATCTTTACGAAAAGGATAAAAAATTTAAAAAACAAATTTTGGTATGAAAGTGTTAGAGTAAAAGGAAACAGTGAGTGGTCTTAACTAATTGCAGTTAAAATATCTTGTTTTTGCAAATTGAACAAAAAATGTGTACTCTGAACCCATTGCTGGGCCTCTCCCGGGTCTCTGGAAGCAGCCAGTGCCCAGGAGGAGCTGTGAGGCCACAGTCTTATCAGCAACTCGGTAAACTCACCGGTGCCTCCGCTGAAGACGTGGTTTTCAATAGAGTTATCCAGCCCAAAACGTCAATAGTGCCTCCGCGGAGAAACCTTGCCCTGGAGTAAAGAGACCTGAAGAAAGAGGTTGGCGAACTCTCCTTGGGCCGGTCATTGATGGCACCCGAACAGCATTTTACCCGACTTTTCACAACCCTTGGCCCTGGGAAGACAGTAGAGGAAGCAGAGAATAGATTGTTCAGCTTTTAGAATGACAAATATGACCTGAGTGACAAGGAGAGTGTCCCATACACACGTGCCCATGCTCCCTAACGCTCCTCCTTCTCTCCTGTCATTGCTGGCTCCCTTCGGGCCATCTCTGTCCAAGGCCAAGGGTGAGCCCTGCTTCCACGAAGGGAGCAGAGTTGTGGGTGCTTCCACTGCAGGGTGACGCTCTAGTCTGGTAAATATCTGAAAGCAACCATGCCTCCACAAGTAAGAGCTGGTGTCCTCCTGAGCACGCCTTTGAATGAGAAATTTGTATTCCCCCAGCGCTCTGGTTTTCGTCCTCTTTGCTGTGAAACAACATCTCCGCTTTTGCCCTCATTGTGCCAACGGTGCCTTTCCCACTCCTTGCCCTGAATTGCATTGCAGAGCTCCCTAGAATCAGGAAGCATTAAAAGCATTTGCAGGGGAGAAAAATAATTCAGTTCACTTTGCTAAGGCTGCCTATTCCTCGGCTTGTCTCCCAAGCACTACACTATGAAAAAGCGTTTCATTTAATCTTTGGGGCACTTAGGATGAATGAAGCATGAACCCCCCAAAAGACTGATTTGGGGAAAACCTACGCTGGGCCAGAGTTCAAGGATCTGTCCTGCCCCAACCCGTGTCCTTCTGCAGGAGGTGGCCGAGGAAGTCAGAAACACGGAAAGCTATGCCCCCCACTCTCTTGAAGGCAGCTTACAGATAAATTAGGGCAGGAAAACATATGTAAGATTTGTTAACACCTCTCAGACTTCTACCAGCCGGTGAAAATTAACCTCATCCCCAAGCCACTGCCAAAGCCACAGGCAAGATGGAAATGATGTTGAAGGGCAGCAGAATACGCCACCTCAAAATACGCCCTTTGGCATACTGATTATTTTGAAGTGAAGTTATTTAAAAAACAGCCAGTGCAAGGATACTCTGACCCTCCTTCGTCGCCCTAAGAGCAGGAGATAAATCTCCTGTGTGAGAGGTGCTCCCCTGCACCAGGAGGGGAGAGGCATCCGTATCACCAGAGACGGGGAAGTGAGGGCTGGCAAGGCTGTCTGAACAACCTGTGCCCTTCACTAATTTACTACCCTAACCCAAACTCCTCCGGCTTGTCAATTCTTCACAAGTGTATGTTTCCTTGTCTAGTACGTATAAAATCTGCCTGTTTTGGTCACTTCTTTGAGTGTCATATGTTTAAGGGGCTCCCATACGTATGAAATTTGTTTTTCTCCTGTTAAACTGTCTTATGTCAATTTAATTATTAGACCAGCTGGAAAACCTAGAAGGAAAGAAGGGGAACGCCTTCCATCCCTACAATGTACTTGGCATAGTTAAGTGGTTATGGTGGTACCTCCCTGATCCACATGTTTGGAGTTGCCCAGATAGGGAATTATCCAGATAACTTTTTTTTTAAGTCCCATTGTAGTAAAATACACAAAATATAAAATTTACCATCTTAACCATTTTTAAGTGTATATTCATAATATTAGTGTTAAATACACCTACAGTGTTGGGCAACCACCACCACCATCCATCTCCACAAGTCTCTTCATCTTGTGAAACTGAAAGTCTGTGCTCTCATTCCCCTTCCCCCTGGCTCCTGGCAACCATCACCCTACTCTCAGACTCTATGATAGTGATTACTCTTCCCCATGTAAGTGGAGTTACACAGTATTTGTCCTTTTATGTCTGGCTTATTTCACTTAGCGTGATATCCTCAAGTTGTAGCATATATCAGAATTTCTTTCCTCTTTAAGGCTGAATAACATCCCATTGTATGTATATACCACATTTGCTCACCCACTGATGGACACTCGGATTGCTTCCACACAGATAACTTTAAATTCTTTAAAACAATTTCCATTTTATTTTATTTTATTTTTTATTTTATTTTTTTTATCCTCACCCAAGGACATTTTTTCATTTTCCGTTCAGATAGAGTGGGAGGGAGAGAGAGGAAGAGAGAGAGAGAGAGAAACATCGACGTGAAAGGGACACATCGAGTGGCTGCCACCCGCACGACCAACCAGGGCCGGGAACAAACTGCAACCGAAGTACATGCCCTTAGCGGGAACCGAACCCGGGTCTCTCTGGACCGCAGGCCGACGCTCTAACCGCTGAGCCAAACCAGCCAGGGCAACAATTACCATTTTAGATAGAAATTTTTCTTGGGGTCTTCATACTCTTGTGAAGTCTCCCATGTCCATGTAAAAATTCAATAAAATTTGTATGCTTTTCTCCTGTTAATCTGTCTTAAAAAAAAAAAAAAAAAAAATTTTTCTTAAAAGGTTCCGTGCCTCAGCCCGCCTGAAAGAGGAAGAAACTGGGTATGGAGGACAAAGCTCTAGACTTTCAGGCTTAGAGCTAAGAATCAGAAGTCCCAAATTCAAGTTCTAGTCTTGTTATCAAGACACTGCTATTTTAACCCTCCTAGGCCTCAGTTTTCTCATTTGCAAAGTGAGTGAGATTAAAAGTAATCACATCTTTTTTTAAAAAAGTAATCATATCTTAATTCATGTGTTCACATTTTATTCTATCCACCCACCCACCCATCATGTGCTAGACAGCATCATAATTCTGAAATTCTGATTCGAAATTAAGTCCTATTTTTATCACTTACTTGACACACCCCCTTTCCCAAAACTCCTTTTCTTAATATGTCTCTTTTTTTGCCAAATGGGCTCAAAGAATCAAAATGAAGTAATGAGTGAGAGCATATGTAAACAGAAAGATGTACACATGTGAGCGATTATTGCCATCGTACTGAGTATAACTCTGCAGATGAGAAAAGGGGTTCTATGGAAGGTAACCTCACAGGGTGATCATAAATTCCTAACTGGCAGGTCATGTGGACAGTCATGCCCCAGGCCTATCAGTTTCTTTAGTGAAAGGTTTTAAACCAGCCCTGTCCATTGTTCTTGTGGATCTAGGTTAACACACCTTTGAAATACCAGAAGTAATCATTAACCCTCAAGAGAACACATAATCTTGTTAAGTATTCTGTAATCCAATCCCCACTTTGCTTTCTCAAATATTCCTGACATTCCCTCCTTAATTTCAAAGGCATAAAGAAGCTGCAAAACTGTTATTCTCCAGAGCATTTGAGATCTTGCTCCCTGGCATATGTCGTCAGTTTGGCTCAAATAAACTCATAAACATTTTCTACAGGTCTGGGCGTTTCTTGCATTGACAATTCAATGTATTCTCTGCCACTGTGTGCTAAGAGGAGAGGGTGGCCTGAAGCAAGGAGGCTGGGAAGCCAGGTTTTTGCAGGGACACAGAAAAGAGGGAACCAGGTATGGGACAAAGATGGTGGGTGTGGGAAGGACAGGTGGACTCTAAGACTTTTCAGAGAAAGGATCTGAGCTGGAGGAGCTTAGATGCTAAATGTAACAGAGAGATAGCTGTGAAGGTGTGCTAAGTGCAGGGCCCTTGGTGGTGAGGTCGCCTTGGTGGGAGCAGCTACACAGCTGGGATGGAAGGGAAAGTCCTTCTCCCCCTCCCCCTCCCCCATTGCCCACTGCTTCCCCGCAGGGCTCTGGACTTTTGACACAGGCACAGTTGGTAGTGAGAACTGGTTCATCAGCTAATGTTACTGGCTCAGCGGCTTTCTGGCTCTCACAGGTCAGTGCATGTGCCAGAATCTCACATAGGGAGGCCTTCTTCCGCTGTCCCAATACAGGACGTCTACTTACATTCCAGAAACGTCGGACAATAATCTAGTTCCAGTGTCACTGGCTCTTTTCCCTTTTCAAATACTCTAGCCTCTAATCATATCATTGAGATCACTTTAACACACATTCAAAAGGAACACACTTGCCCAGCGAGTGTGGCTCTGGTTGAGCGTCGACCCATGCAGCAAGAGGTTGCCAGCTTGATTTCCGGTCAGGGCACATGCCCAGGTTGTGGGCCGGGTCCCCAGTGGGGACGTGGGGGGGTGAGTGCTGGGGGCGGCCAATCGATGTTCTCTCTCATCGATATTTTTATCTTTCTCTCTCTTTCCCTTCCTCTCTCTCTAAAATCAACAAAGAAAAATATTTTTTAAAAAAGGAACATACTTGCCCTGGCCGGTTTGGCTCAGCAGTTAAGAGCGTCAGCCCGTAGACCAGAGAGACCTGGGTTCGGTTCCTGCTAAGGGCACGTACCTCGGTTGCAGTTTGTCCCTGGCCCCGGTTGGGGTTCTGTGGGCAGCAGCCAGTCGATGTGTCTCTCTCACATCAATGTTTCTTTCTCTCTCTTCCTCCTGCTCTATCTGAAGATAAATGCAAAAATGTCCTTGGGTGAGGATTAAAAAAATAATAATAATAAAAAATAATAACACTCAAAAAGCTAGATGGCTCCCTCCCACTCACTCTTCAGCAAACATTCACTGGGCCCCTTCTCTGGACCAGGTGTTGTGTTAGGCCAGGGTTTCTCAACCTGTGCATGAACATTTGGGGAAGGACAATTCCTTGTTGTGGGGGCTGTCCTATGCACAATAGGTGTTTACCAGCACCCCTGGCCTCAGAAGCCAGTAGCAACCCCCAGTCTTGACAACCAGAAATATTTCCAGACATTGCCAAATGTCCCCTGGGGGCAAAACTGGTCCCCTGTTGAGAGCCACTGAGCTAGGCATTAAAGCTATGATGAGCAGAAGCAGACAGTCTCAGCCCTCATGGAGCTGGCAGTCTAGTTGGGGAAGCAGATATTAAGCAATCACAGAGATCATTGTCAAGTTATAATGGTAATAAGTGCTATAGAGAGGTATGGTGTAACACGGGGAGCATATCACAGGGGAACTGATCTCTTCAGGCTCAGAGAGGTCAAGGAAGAGCTAAAACTTGAAGGAAAAGTAGGAATCAATGAGGTCAAGAACCAGGGGACTTTCATGGAGTGAGGAAAAGCATTTCAGGCAGAAAGAATAGCATATGCAAATGCCCTGGGGTTTGGGGAGCACAGGCTTGCCAGAAGGCCAGAATAGTTGGAGTGCAGAAGGGAGGGGCTAGGCCAGGACTTCATAAGTCTAAGAAAGAATTTTTACCTTTCACCTAAGCAGCAATGGGAAACCACTGTTGTGTTTGAAGCAGAACATGTCATTCATTTGTGATAGGCCCAACGTCAAAGACTTCTCCCCGCATGTCTGTGGTCTAGGAGCACTTCAGTTTGGCTACAGTGGCAGAGGTCCCAAAGGGAGCAAGACAATCTAAAACAACCCCTTCCTTTCACAGCTTTAGAAACAAAGGCCCAGACAGGGGCCCAGCTGGATTGGGATTCATGAGTCTTGAAGCATATACAGTTTGGAGGGCCCTATATAAGTAAAGAATGCAAAATTACAAATACAGAATTAGGTACAGGGCCTTAAACAGCCTGTGCAAATAAAGGCCGGGAAGCTAAAGCTTCATGACCTTTTGGGGAACCGGCCTCTGGGAGGGGCACTGACTTGCCTAAATCTACCCAGCGAGTAGGTGGCAGAAGCTAAAACAGAACTCAGGTTCCTGTCACACTCATCAGCCTGTGGAATCCTGGCGGCTGTGGAGGTTGCCTTCGACGAAGACCCTGCCATGTCCTATCTTTGGGTCCTTCCTTCGTTCCTTCAACTGTTCCGACCACCGTGAACAAGGCCCCAGGGCAGGTATGAGCATGGATGGGGCTCCTGCATTTAGGATTAACCCCTGCTCTCTGGGAAAGGTCCTGCTCCTTCTTTTAAACTTCTCTGGCCATGCACATAAAGTTACACAGCGGCAGAGCAAGGATGTGGAGGAGGAGACCATGGATCGTCACAGTGCTTGGGAGAGGATAATTCTAAGTTAAATTAGATTTCAGAACTGTTACTGCGTGTCATCCATTCAGCTGGTGTGCCAAAGGTGAGCCCACTGAAGAGAATTCCTGGCTGCAAGTACCCCAGTTAGCTTACGCTGAGAACAGCAGTGTTGGGGGTCCGTTGACCCAGCTGTGGAAAGGACAGGGGTAGGTGAGCTGGTCCTGAGCCTCACGTGCCATCAGGACTCTTGCAATTCTGCCTTTGTTGTTGTTGCTTGAGATTTGGGCTTTATTCTATCCTACCCTGTAATGACTTTTTCCACGTGTTGGGGGATATGGCCACAAACACCCCCAACTTTACCCTTCTACTCTAGCACCCAGGAGTTAAGAAAACTTCCACGCTTCAGCTTGAGGAATCCCGCAAAGGAGTGTAGATGGACCCGGACTGGTCCACTGGGGCCGGGGTGCAGTAATGAGTGCCCTAGCTTGGGTTACCAGCCTGCCCTTGTGATGGGGGAGGGGATAAGATTTGCTTTGGGGAAAAAGGGGCCATTGCAAGCAAGGCTGCCAGGAGACACCTGACATGGGGATGCCTCTCCTCCTATTTATATCTACGCGGAGAGAAACCAGAGAGAGGCACATAAAACTGGGACACATTTTAGAGACCACGTGGATCAGAAGGCTTCTGAGTGGCAAAGAAGGATTCCGAATATAGGACAGCGTAGGGGATGAATGGCAAAGGAGGAAGGCAACGGTGATTCAGGATTTGAATGGAAAGGAATCTAGGGGTCACCTAGTCCAAACTCCTGTATAACATGCACAGCCCAGCAGCCTCTGCTTGAACACTGGGTGCTAGGGAAGTCATCACCTCCTGCCAATCCTTCCCACTGGGCAACAGCATCAGGTATTGAAAGTCTTTCCCTGAACCAAACCCTCATCTTTCTGCGACTTCCACCAACTGGGATTAGCTCGGACTTCGGGGGGCAGATTCAGCTCCCTTTCCCAGGGCAGAACTTGGTCAATAAGTAGTAGCGCATGCATCCTAGGGGTGGGTGAGGACTAAAAGAGCACCTGCCTCACAGTAAGGACTCAGGAAATGTTGGCAACAATTCCTGTTATCACTGGCAAACAGCATCCATGTGCCCCGTGAGCCTCAGCAACTTGCTGCCCACACTGATAATGTTTATTGAAGGCTAACCACGTGAGAGGTCGTGGGCCAAGCAGTTTCCTTTTTGTAGTTCTCACAGCAACTCTATAAGTAACTGGTATTATGCCCTTCACAGAAGGAGTGGGATCAGAGAAGATAATGTCACTTGTCTAAGATCACAGTGTGACAGAACTAGGGCAGGAATAGGCTGCCTGACTCCAAAGCCCATCTGCTTTGCTACCATGCAAAACACCTTTCTGTAGCTTCGCCTTTTGTGCACTTGGGTCCCCAGACTGGTGCCCTTCACCTCTGGACTGGTTCCAGTGTGTAAAAGTGGCTCCTTTGTGTGGGCCCTTGGTGCTAGGGTTGGCTATATCACTACCTAAATAGGCCCAATAGCAGAATGGTTTCTGTGGGGACTTCAGGGCCAAAGCAGGCACCATGCAGAACCTGGCTTTGGAGGGGCCAAGACAATCTCATTCATCTTTGCATCCCTCAACGAGTAGCCCACATTAAAGGATCATTTTCTTTTTTCTTTTTTTTAGCCTCACCCGAGGACATTTTTTGCATTTATCTTCAGATAGAGCGGGACAGAGAGAGACAGAAACATCGATGTGAGAGAGACACATCAACTGGCTGCCACCCACACAACCCCAACCAGGGCCGGGGACAAACTGAAACCGAGGTATGTGCCCTTAGCGGGAACCGAACCCGGGACTCTCTGGTCCGTGGGCCAACGCTCTAACCAGTGAGCCAAACAGCCAGGGCTTAAAGGATCATTTTCAAAAAAAGGGTAAAATGATTTACATTCAGGTATGAAGTGAACACATGTTAAGATTTTATTTAACTCATTTTCAATGAGGGAACTCATAAGATGTTACACGAATTCAAAGGTGAATCCAAAGAACAGACACATTTACGTCCAGCTGGTGTGGCTCAGTGGTTGAGCGTTGACCCATGCACCAAGAGGTCGCCGGTTCCATTCCTGGTCAGGGCACATGCCCAGGTTGTGGGCCCGATCCCCAGTGGGGGGCATGCAGGAGGCGGCCAATCAATGTTCTCTCTCATTGATGTTTCTCTCTCTCTCTCCCTCTCACTTCCTCTCTCTCCAAAATCAATAAAGGAAAAAAAAATGTAAAAAGAACAGATAGATTTATAGACATAAATATTGAATATTGACATAAATATGTAAAACTGGCTTCTTCAGCAGTCAGGGAGTAAAGTCTGTGGAATCTCTGCCGGATAGAACTTGTACGTCAAGAGACAAGAATTATTTTACTTTGCTATCAGTTCTCTCCTATTTACAGAGTAGTAAAAGAGCTTTAAAAACTTTAAAAATTCTTGTTTACCTTGGTCCAGTCATCAGTTCCAGTGGAGGCTGCAGCCAAGACAGCAAGAGGAGGCTGAGACTCGGTAGGGCAGCGACGGAAGGAGTAGGGAAGATCCCCAAGAGCAAAGATGTGTCATTCGAGACCAAGGCTAAGATCATTCACACCCTCTTATTCCCAGTGACTATGTACAGAAATAAGCTGGACAGCCAAGAAGGCTGATAGGAAAAAAAATGACTCATTTGAAATATGGTGGGGAGAGCTCTACGGAGACCCTGGACCACCAGAAAGATGACCAAATGGGTCCTAGCGCAAATTAAGCCTGAAACATCGCTGGAGGCAAAAATGACGAACCTGAAGCTGTCCTACGTCAGGCACATCCCGAGAGGGCAGGGTTTCTGGAACAGACAGCAATGCTGGAAAAAAACAGAAAGCAGAAGGGAAAGAGGAAGACCAAATAAGAGATGGATTTTCCATAAAAGAAGCTATAGGCATGAGTCTGTAGGAGCAGAGCAGGGCTGTTGAGGACAGGATAATGTGGACATCACTCATTCATTCATAGGGTCACCAGGAGGTAGAGCCATGTGACACACAAAATAGCACAGAAGCAAAGGAAAGCTAGAATCCGGTAACCTGGAAGGGTATGTGCTAGACTAGGGGTCAGCCAACTGTTACTGTCAAGGGCCAGGTAGTAGACAGTTTGGGCTTTGTGGCCCACATTGTCGTTGTACATTGTCCTTGTTTTAAGTGTGCGACTCTGGCCCTGGCCAGTGTGGCTCAGGGGTTGGAGCATTGGCCCTCGCAACGAAGGGTCTTGGGTTCGGTTCCTGGTCAAGGGCATGTACCTCGGTTGCAGGTTTGATCCTTGGCCCCTGCTGGGCCATGTGCAGGAGGCAACCAATCAGATGTGTCTCTCTCACACTGATGTTTCTCTCTCTCTCCCTCCCTCCCACACTCCCTTCCACTCTCTCTGTTTTATTTATTTATTTTTTTAATCTTCACCCGAGGACATTTTTCCATTTTTTGTTCAGATAGAGTGGGAGGGAGAGAGAGGAAGAGAGAGAGAGAGAATCATCGACGTAAAAGGGACACATCGAGGGGCTGCCTCCCACACGACCAACCAGGGCCGGGGACAAACTGCAACCGAGGCACGTGCCCTTAGCGGGAACCGAACCCGGGTCTCTCTGGACCGCAGGCCGACGCTCTAACCGCTGAGCCAAACCAGCCAGGGCCCTTCCACTCTCTCTAAAAATCAGTGGAAAAAATATCCTTGGGAGGGGATTAACAAAACAAAAAACAAAACAACAACAACAACAAAACCGTAAGTATTTGACTCTGTCTTTTAGGTATGGAATAGCCATAGATAATACACAAACTAGCTTGGCTGTGTTCAATGAGCTTTATTTATGGGCACTACAATTTGAATTATACATAATTTTCATATGTCACAAAACGTTCTTCTAATTTTTTCAACCCTTTAAAATGTAAAATCCACTCATAAGCATACAAAAACAGGTGGCTGCTGGATTTGCTCCGTATGCAATAATTTGCCAACTCCTGCTCTAGACAATGAAGCCTAAATTTTTCCCTGTGGTAGGCAGAATAAGGACCCCCTAAATACACCCATGTCCTAATTCCTGGAAACTGTGAATAAATATGTTATGTTATATGGCAGGGAGAAATTAATGTTGCTAATCAGATGACCTTGAGATGGAAGATTGCCCTGGATTATGTGGGTGGTCCCAATATAATCTCCAGGATTCTTAAATGGGAAGAGGTAGGCGAGAGTCAGAGCAGAGAGATGGCATCATGAGAAAGACTTGACAGCCATTGCTGGTTTTGAAGATGGAAGGGGCCATGAGCCAAGAAATGCAGGCAGCTGTAGAAGCTGGAAAAGGCAAAAAAAATAGCGTCACCCCCAGAGTCTCCAGAAGGAACACAGCCCTGTTGACACCTTGATTTTAGCTCAGTGAGACCCATTTTGGACTTCTGATCACCAGAACTGTAGCATAATAAGGGCGTGTTGTTTTAAGCTACCAAGTTTATGATAATTTGTTACAGCAGCAATAAAAAACAAATACACTCCATTTTATTAAAAAATAATCTCAAAGAAAAATTTTTTTTTTTTTTATCCTCACCCAAGGACATTTCTCCATTTTTTGTTCAGATAGAGTGGGAGGGAGAGAGAGGAAGAGAGGAGAGAGAAACATCGACGTGAAAGGGACACACTGAGTGGCTGCCTCCCGCACAACCAAACCAGGGCCGGGGACAAACTGCAACCGAGGTACGTGCCCTTAGTGGGAACCGAACCCCAGTCTCTCTAGACCGCAGGCTGACGCTCTAACCACTGAGCCAAACTGGCCAGGGCGAAAAATTATTCTTGATTATGAAATAAGGCTGGTCTCGTTAGATTTGGCCTGATTATATACATAGGTGCAGTAAGAATATTAATTTACCACAGAGACCTTATACATTTGTTGGATGTTTCCATAGCAGTTTCAGATTAAACTTCAAATTTAGGTTAATTCCTCTCTTCTTGAGTGTCCCAAATATCTAAGATTTTGGGACCGGCCGGGAAGTGATTTTCCTTATTGACCTATAAGTTTGGGAACTCAGTTAGTTGGGTGCCAGGTCAGTTTTCCTGGGAGGGCAGTAAAAGTATTGATTTCTGTTTCCTTAAAAGTATTGGTCACCTCTCCCTTCCTCTCTCTCTAAAAAAATCAATGAAAACATTTTTTAAAAAGGCCCAGCTGGTGTGGCTCAGGGGACTGAGTGTCATCCCAAGAACTGAGAGGTCCTGGTTTGATTCTGGGTCAGGGCACATGCCCAGGTTGCAGGCTTGATCCCCAGTAGGGGGCGTGCAGGGGTCAGCAAATGGATGTTCCAGTCTCACATCGATGTTTCTATTTCTCTCTCTCTTCCTTTCTAAAAATTCAATAAAAACATTTTCTTAAAAATGTGTTGGTCATACCCGAATGAATAAGCATTCTTCTTTTTTTTTTTTTTTTAATTTTCCCCCCTTTATTGATTTTAGAGAGAGAGGAAGGGAGAGAGAGAGAGAGATAGAAACATCGATGAGAGGGAACCTCAATTGGCCGCCTCCTGCATGCCCCCCACTGGGGATCGGGCCCACAACCTGGGTATGTGCCCTGACCAGGAATCAAACCGGTGACCTCTTGGTGCATGGGTAAACGCTCAACCACTGAGCCACACCGGCTGGGCATAAGCATCATTCTTAAATATGATAAGGCGAGGTCTTGATTGAGAAATCAATATTTCCAGTAAATGGTAAAAAGGAGGATATATTCTTAACAAACCTATGCAAATATCTGTACTGCCATGAAAAGTAACGAGACTCAATAAGAGTTCCTGGGGGTGGGGGTTGGGCCAGTGAGAATAGGACATCATTTTTGTTTGTTTGTTTTTGTTTTAAATTTTTTCTTTATTAATTTTTTTTAGAGAGAGAGGAAGGGAGAGATAGAAACATCGATGAGAGAGAATATCGATTGGCCGCCTCCTGCATGCCCACCCCCCCTGGGGATTTGGCCCACAACCTGGGCATGTGCCCTGACCAGGAATTGAACCGGCAACCTCTTGGTGCATGGGTCGACTGAGCCACACGGGCCACACCAGGATGTCATTTTTTAAAGTTTCATTTCAGCTTGCAAAAGTAGAGTCTACTAAATTGTTATGGGCTACACAAAGCTTACGAAGAAAGTGAAAAGGCTTCCTTATATATCCAGAAAAATAGAACATTAAAAAAATCAATATTTCAAACTATAATAATCTCTCATCAATTCTTCCCATTGCATCTAACCTAGATCTTGGGTTAGCAATATCAAGAAACCATCTGCTTCTTGTCTAAAAAGAGTTCTGGAAATCTTCTCTTGGCCGATCGGTATAGTCTGAAAGTTATCTAAGTAATAACTCCAGAAGCCTGTACCTAAGAGACTAGTCTTTATGTGTTTTTTTTAATATGTTTTTATTGAATTTTAGAGAGAGAGGGAGCGGGAGAGGGAGAGAGAGAAACATCAACCAGCTGCCTCCTGCATGCCCCCTACTGGGGATTGAGCCTGCAACCCGGGCGTGTGCTCTGACTGGGAATCCAACTGGTGACCTCTTGGTGCATGGGACAATGCTCAACCACTGAGCCACACCAGCCAGGCAAAGAGACTATTCTTTACAGTGTCAACAGTCTGAAGTTCTTTTTGCAGTGCATGGGGAAGGGGAGACTCTGAAATGGTCCTTCTTTATTGAAGACAAAATCTTGGCCGGTGATTGTTAAGCCCTCAGAGAAGCATCAGAGTGAAACAAAATCAAAAGCACACTCTTCTTTAATTGCAACGTTATGGAAAACTGACATTAATTGAGCAGACCTAGGATTCATGGATAAACCCTCCGAATTTGTATCTAATAGTGCATAAGCATTTTGAAGAGAAATGGTTCATAGCTTTCAGCAGATCCTCAAAGGAGCTATGTCCTCAGGGAAGCTAAGAACAGCTGAACTGGATGTGTTTTAAGATTCTTTGTAGCACTGACTGACATTCTGGTTTTATGACTGGCCATCACTCCGGCTACCTCCATGTGCTGCCCCCACCCATAGCTCCAGAGTGGAAACAACTCAGTAGTAGCTCAAGCAGCACTTTTCTCTGTTTTCTAATAAGAATACACCCATCCTCAACCCCTGGACTGAAACTGCTCTGATCGCTGCTGAGTAGCTGTGCTGTTTTTCTTGCTATTTTAACACACTTCATTATATAGCATTTTTGTTGTTGTTGTTGTTATTGAAAATTGCCCAAAGTGATTTTTTTCTTACCTAATTAGTCCTACTTGTCAGTAACTTAAATTATATTCTACCTTTTCAATTTAGACCCATTTCCTTTTTAAAAAAGTTTTTCATTATTGATTTTAGGGAGAGAGGAAGGGAGAGGGAGAGAGAGAGATCGATGAGAGAGAACATCGATTGGCTGCCTCCTGCATGCCTCCCTCTGGGGATTGGGCCCACAACCTGGGCATGTGCCCTACTGGGACTCGAACCGATGACCTCTTGGGCATGAGTCGACGCTCAACCACTGAGCCACACCGGCCAGGCTTGTTTCCTCTTTTAAAAACTCTACTTGGAGACTGTAGTTCATGTAAAATGGTTTCTAAGGCAAATGGCTTGCCAGAAATCTGGGACAATTTGAGCAATAAAATAATTTATGATAGTGATGAATTATAAACCATAGAATAAGACTCTGTGAGTCCATCTGAATGAATAAGGAGAAGAAAACGTTCTTCTTTATAGTAGAATGAAAACTAATAAAAGTAGAAGGAATGATGCTAAAACTCGTGGGTGAAAGTTTGATGAGGAACATACTCAAGGAATATCCCCACGAGGTACTTAGTAACTTCAGAGGGAAGAGTAGTAACTTGACATGGAGCAATCTGGCAGACACCATCTTCACCATGGGATTAAAGATACATCAGTAATATGGGGACGTGCCAATGAATGTGTCTCCTGACAGGACATGCAGAGGGCATGTGATCGTTTCTGCAGTATTTCTGCTAAATGTGCACATATAACCTGAATCCAATCACAAGGAAACATGAAGACTATCCCAAATCCAGAGACAATCTACAAATGACTGGCTTGTATACTTTGAAAACAACACAAAGAAAGTCTGAAGAACAACTTCAGATTAAAGGAGACTATTAAGTCCAGCCGGTGTGGCTCAGTGGTTGAGCTTCAACCCATGCACCAGGAGGTCGCCAATTTGATTCCCGGTCAGGGCACATGCCCAGGTTGTGGGCCTGATCCCCAGTGGGGGGCATGCAGGAGGCGGCCAATCGATGTTCTCTCTCATCGATGTTTCTATCTCTCTCTCCCTCTCACTTCCTCTCTCTCTAAAATCAATAAAGGAAAAAATATATATAAAAAAATAAAGGAGACTAATAACTAAATACAATGTGTGATCCTGGCTTGGATCCAAGATTAGTAAAAGTAGCTGTAAAGAACATTATTGGGATAGTTGGTGAAATTTACAAATGGGCTGTGGATTGGATAATAGTAGTGTATGGATGATTTCGATAGCTGTGCTGTGGTTATGCAAGAGAATGTCTTTGGCCTTAAAAGATACACATGAAATATTTATGGTCATGGGGACACAATGTCTCCAATTTACTCTCAAGTTTTAGAAGCACACATGGGGGGATGAGGAAGCAAATGAGGGAAAATATAAACAATTGAAGAATCTGAATAGAGGTTATAGGGAGGTCCTTGCACTAATCTTGTAAATTTTCTATAACTTTGAAATTATATGAAAATAAATTATATCAAAAACAGTTGACCAGACACCTTTAATTTTACTCCACAGTATTAAAAACAATCCTAAAGTGTGTGTGACTCTACTTTCTTGGTGTAGTAACACTTCTAAGGAACTTAACTGAACCTCTAAAATAATTCAGAGGTTCTTCAAGATTCTAAATCAATAACCATTTTTATTCATCACTGATGGGAAAAAATCAATACATTTAGTTAATTTTCCATATAATTAACATATTTCTTTGTCATTCTTTTAGCAAATGTATGGGACCCTTCTATGTGCCAGATACATTGGTGAACCAAAGAGACCAAGATCCCTGTCCTAACAGAGGGAGACAGACAATAAACAGACATCAGTAAATGACATATTATAGGTTAAAAGTTGGTAAGTGCTGTAAAGAGTAGAACCAGGTAAGAGTGGTCAGGGTGCAAGGGCTGGGGAAGTCAGGCCAGGCTGCCATTCAATGTAGGGTGGTCAGGAAAGGCCTTATTGTGGAAAAGCTGAGACTTGAAAGGAGTGAGCTGTGCAGATATCTGTGGATAGAGCTATGCAGGCAGAAGGAACAGCCAGCGTAAAAGCCCTGCGGTAGAAGCTGCCCAGTTTCAAGGAGCAGCAAGGAAGCAGCCGTGGCTGCAGGAGAGTAAGGAAGTCATATTTCTGCTCCAATTCCTCCACTGGCTTCCCATTTCTCTCAAAAATCCTTGCAGCAGCCTCGAAGGTCCTATAGACCTCCTTCATCCTTGTTATCTTTCTGATCTCACCTCCTACTCTTCCTTTAAGTTCATAAGTATTTTTGTTTTAACTATTCTGGAACAAAAGTATCTTTTAAAAACTGCATTGTTATCTTCTCAAATGCAGGCATCCCCCTTTTTTGACTGCAGGGTAATAATTATTACTGTACTGTAATGACACTAAGGCACTGTCTATAATTAAAATGTTAGGGACTGTCAAAGTATAGTGTGTAAATGTGTGAGTTACATAAAAGACAGACACAGAAAAGTCTGGGATTCTATGGATAGACTTTCCCCCTCCCTGTTGGTTTTATAGGGTCCCCCCAACCCCCCCCAAAATGTGCCAGCATCATCTGTTTCAGAAAATCACACAATTTTAGATATCTCCAAGGTCCCTTTCAGCTCTAGACTAAAATGATGTCTCATTTTCAGGAAGAGAAAATTATAGCTCAGAAATAAAAAATAACTTGTCTAAGGGACACATAGCAGGAAAAACTAGGAGTCCATCTTAGACACCAGGAGCCACCTACTCCCAACCCCTGGCAGCTCCGTCACTGTCTCCCTGAAGCTTCCCAGAGGACAAAAGCACAGAAGTTCCCTCATCTTAGAATAAAACGTTTTACCTTATTATTCTCCAGGGACAATTATGAATGTTTCAGGTTGTGTCACTGATTACTTGCTATCATTTTGCAACTGCAAATAACTTTAGGTTCCCATAGCAACACTCTGCTCTGGAAACTGACATTGTTCCCTAATCCATGTGGGAAGGAACAAGAGCCTCTCCCAGAAAACTCACAGCAGGTGGAAGAAGCCAAGTTAGGGAGTGTGGAGTGTGGGCATGGTTATTAAGGACTTTGTCCATCCAAAGACAATGAACCTACCATGGTCACCACTGAATGACTAGCCAATCCTTGACCATTCTATGGGCCCCAAGGAGGGCACTTGGCCAACAAAACAGTCTTCATATGACAAGAAGCATTGCGATGATTGGCAGGATCAAGGCAAGAAATTAAGATGCTGAGCTTCATCGAGTGAAGGAAGCTTCCACTAAACTTCACTAAAAGTACACAGTATTTTTCATAGAAAAGATGTAAACCTGGAAGGTTTATGTCGGTAGACAAACTGAAAGGCCAATCACATGCTGAACTATTTGGGAGATGTGTACTGAGGTCTGCAGATTACTTTGAAGTGGATCACAGATGAACTGATTGATGGAGGATGGACAGATATGTACTAATGCAAGCCAGGTGGTTGGTATCGGAATAGTTACTGTAACTTCTATCAACTTCTCCCTAAGTTTGAAATTTTCATAATAAAATGTTGGAATAAACTCAAAGGCACATAACATTATGAGAGAACAGGGAAGGGAAAAAAGAATAAGTGTAAGAAAAAAAGTGGTAGGGGAAGGAGAGAAAGATAAAAAGGGAAAAGACAGAAAAGAATATTTTCAGTGTCCTCCCTACGTTAATTCCCTTTCTTTCTGACCTCTGTCCCTGAGAGCTGTTTAAAGCAGAAGATTTGGTCTGAATTGGGCTGAAATTATTGAAATATATCTTGATGTCAAAAGGAACTCAAAGGAATTTTTAAAAAATACCAAATCATGCCCTGGCCGGTTTGGCTCAGCGGTTGGAGCGTCGGCCCAAAGACCAGTGAGTCTTGGATTCGATTCCGGTCAAGGGCACGTACCTCGGTTGCGATTGTCCCCAGCCCTGGTTAGGTTGTGCGGGAGGCAGCCACTCGATGTGTCCCTTTCACGTCGATGTTTCTCTCTCTCTCTCTCTTCCTCTCACTCTATCTGAAAATGGAAAAATGTCCTTGGGCGAGGATAAAAAAAAAAAAAAAAAAAAGTAAAAAAAATACCAAATCACTAACATCACTTGATGCTTGGAATTGACCATTGTTATCCTAATAAGTGTTTATGTAAAATAAAATAAGCATCTATAAAGGACAGGGTAGAATTAAACAAGTGTCTTTTTAGCTAGGACGTTCAATCAATAGCCTAAACATGGAAGCTAAGGCTTTTGAATGTTAGGGCCTATCACTCAAGTCCTGGGACTAGTGTAACATGTAGTTGGACAACTTCAAGGCTAAAGCTTAGTCCTTTACACACAGAATTCAAAACAGTGAGTGCCAAGGTAAAAACAAAACTTTTAAAGGATCTTTGAAATTTGAAGACAAATTTGCTGAGCTACTGACAGTTCCATAAACATAACGGTACTCATCCTTGGCAGTAGCTCTCAGCTGGAAAGCAACCAAACCTATGAAAATTGTGCCATCTGGTGGTCAGAGCATAGAATAGTCTAATAATGTCTTTCAACTCTTGTTTTCCACTTGTTGGGGAAAGACTGTATACTAGTCCTTTATTTTTTCTACTACTGTTCTTAGTTATTCAATAAGCATTTATAAGGAACCCTTGGAATACTAGAAAGAGCACAGGACTTGGAGCCAAAAGAAGCTGTCGTCATACTTCTATTTCTTAATAGCCCTGTCTTCCTAGCATTAGTTTTGAACCTAAGTTCTCACAAGGACTTGCTCATTCATTCATTATCAAAAGGCCCGGGAAATGATAATTATGTGACACGATGGAGGTGTTAGCTAATGCTATGGTGGTAACAATTTTGCAATATATTGTAGTCATTTTGGTCATGTCATGGGAAATCCCACTTTTAAACAATTCCTTTCTTAGGGTAAGATTCTCTGTGCTCAGTTTTCTAATTAAAATAGGAATGCCCCAAAATGGGGCAATACTTGTCTGGCTGGTGTGGCTCAGTGGTTGAGCATTGACCTATGCACCAAGAGGTCACCAGTTTGATTCCCAGTAGGGGCACATGTCCAGGTTGTGGGCCTGATTCCTAGTGCGGGGCATGCAGGAGGCGGCCAATCGATGTTCTCTCTCATTGATGTTTCTATTGCTCTCTTTCCTTTCCTCTATCTCTAAAATCAATAAAGAAAATTTATTTAAAAAGGGGGGGAATGATACTTTAAATGAAAAGGCTTGGGGCCCTGGCCGGTTTGGCTCAGCGGTTAGAGCGACGGCCTGTGGTCCAGAGAGACCCAGGTTCGGTTCCCGCTAGGGGCACGTACCTCGGTTGCAATTTGTCCCCGGCACTGGTTGGTTGTGTGGGAGGCAGCCACTCGATGTGTCCCTTTCACGTCGATGTTTCTCTCTCTCTCTCTCTCTCCCTCTCTCTCCCTCTCACTCTATCTGAACAAAAAATGGAAAAATGTCCTCGGGTGAGGATAAAAAAAAAAGGCTTGGGTTCTGATATCTGCTGTCAGTTTATTAATTGTGTGATTTGGGGAACTCCCTTTTGAGACACCTTCTAGTGTATGGACAATGCTCCAACCAACTGAGCCACACTGGCCAGAGCAGAAGTCTGTATACATATATAATATATATTAAATATATATTTATTTATTTATTTCAGCCTTTTTGCTGCCTGGCCTGTGTGGCTCAATTGGTTGAACATTATCGAGTGCACCAAAAGGTTACCGGATCGGTCAGGGCACATGCCCAGGTTGTGTTCGGTCCCCTGATCGATACTTCTCTCTCTCCCTCTCCCTTTCTCTCTCTAAAATCAATAAAAAATAAAATAAAACACTCAACACCAATACAGACAAATGTATCAGAGATTAATAAATACTTATAAAGCAAATACCCATGGAATCACTACACAGATCAAGAAATAGAATTCTACAAGTCTTCTGTGTCTCTTCCATTAAACACTCTTGTATATGTATCCTGATTCATTTCTCTAGGATATAACTTTAAGGAGTGGCAATACTGTATTATGGGGTATATGTGTATGTATCTTCAAATTTACTAGGTAAGACCAACTGTTCTATGAAGTGTTTTTTCTAACTTACTCTGCCACCAGCAGTGTATGCCAGTTCCTCACCAACACTTGCCATCAGCAGACTTGAATTTTTTTTCTCCACCATTCATCAGAGTGGCTGGCATGTCACTGTAGTTTTGATATACATTTCCCTGACTACAAATGAGGTTGAACACATTTTTCATGTTTAATAATCACTGGAATATCTTCTTTTATGATTCAAGTCTTTCGCCCGGTTTCCTACTGACTTATCCCATGCCCTTCTTTCCACTCTGCACCCCACGAGGGATTCTAGGTATGGTTCAAACAGCACAGAGCAGAGGAAGGGCAGGCCTCAAGGCTTATTCTCTGCTGGCAATACCCATAGCACGAGAGCTGGCCACGGAACAGGCTTAGTAAATACACGCTGATTAATCAGTGCAGGTCCACAATACTTACTGGCAATCCTAAAACCCAAAAAGTTATAAAAAGCAAAAGAATTTTTGTTTGGTGCAAAATTCATTTGGAGGAAAACCCTGAACTGACACGGAGCTACTTACATTTTTTTATCGTTTTTCCTGCAGAAATATTAATGTGTTTGACTATGGATGCTGCCCCAGACCCTGCTGGGGGATAACATAATATACAATATATATACCTATGCCCCAGAGTAGCTTCCTAAAATCTGAAATTAAAAAAAATCCTTGAACACATCTTGTCCCAAAGATATTAAATATAAGATTCTGGACCTACCATTCATTGAATTCTTGCAGTGTTTCTAAGCACTATGAATGTGTTTTACATATATAATAGACTTGTTAGGAAGATTAAATGTTAGGTATTTAAATGTAAAATACCTTTTATATTTTACATAAGAGAAGCCAGAGGCTCAGACAGACTATTCACCTAGTCACACAACAGAGCTGAGATTCATGTTTCTTGACATTAGTGTATCTTCCAAAATGCATACAATACATAGCATACCTGATACTATAGAGTAATTTAAAGGTATTGAAACATACTTAAGTTAGGAGCCAACTTGAATGCCTACAGCATATTCACTGAGAAATGTGGTTTAGATGGATTAGTCATAGTAACAAGGAGCTAACTGGAACCTCAAAGAGCACCGAAAGCACTGTTTTTTTTGTTTTTTAATCCTCACCTGAGGATATTTTCCCATTGATTTCAGATACAGTGGAGGGAGAGAAAGAGGGAGAGGGTGAGAGAGAAACATTGATGTGAGAGAGACACATCAATTGGTTGCCTTCCGCAATGACTCCAACCAGGGCAGGGGATCGGATTGCAAGGTACGTGCCCTTGACCAGAATCGAACCCTCAACTCTTTGGCCTGCGGGCCGGTGCTCTAACTGCTGAGCCAAATCAGCCAGGGCTTGAGAACAGTTTTTAAGAGATGAGACCAGTGAGATCCAGAGGGGTTAGGGGCATGCCCATGGCCTCACAGCTAGTCAGTCTGAGAGTAAAGGCACTAATTCAGTCTGCTGAACTGTAACACGGCTTCCTGACAGGTGCTAGAAATCAATACTGCATTCCTCTGCTTGTGGACTTTAAAAAAGGGAAACTGTTATTCCTGAAAACGTCCATATTTAAAACAAGTTTCAAATAAGATCAACTCAAATCTCCCCTTCTCACCTTGCAAACTTACATATTCTTACCTTTGGTCTCAGAGGAGATGTCATCTTGTCCAAGGTCCACTGCTTGAAGGCCTTCCACTGCATTCACTCCCATCTTCTCTGGGGCCTTGGTTTAGCAGTCACCATCCCCTCTCATGTTTAACCTTCCCATTTTCAACTGGCGTTCCCAATCTTAAAACAACAAAGCCTCGTCCCTCCACTACCTCCTAGCTGTTTCTTCTCTCTTTCAGTTAAGAGTAGTCTACACTACTCCACATTCTCATCTCCCGCTTACTCAACACACAATCAATTTGCTTTCCCCACAAAACACTTTTGGAGAAATTACTGTAGAGTATTAAAGTGTACTAGGTGTACTAGGAAGCATAAGCAAGCGTTTTGAAGCTTGCATATAAAGGGCCAAATTTATAAACCTGGCTTAATAGGACAGCAAATGGCCTTAGGCCCCAGTGACTCTTACCTCCTGGGATTCTTGCGCTTGTTGTAGTTCCCTTCCCACACTAAATGGGGTTGACCTGTGTGATCAATGGGATATTGTGGAAATAGAAGCTTGCTACATTATTCACTCAGGCTGGAGGGAGGGGTGCTGCATATCATGAGAACACTCAGTCCAACAAAGAGGTCCATTTGGCTAAGAACCAAGGGTTCCTACCCACAACCAGCACTAATTGCCAGGCATGTGGGTGAGCATATGAAACAAATCCTCCAACCCCAGCCAAGCCTTCAGATGACTGCAACCTCTTGGGAGACCCTGAGCCAGATCACTCAGATAAGCCACTCTTGGATTCTTAACCCAGTGTAACTCTACGAGATAATACACGTTTGTTTAAAATGGCTACGTTCTGGCACCCATACTAGGAATGTGGAAAACTTTACAGCACAAGCATTCATATTACTGAGAAAATGATGGTAAGATACTCTGAATGTAATGACTATGGGAAAGTCTTGAAGGTTCTCTCAATTAAAAAAAATTTTTTTTCTTTATATTGATTTTAGAGAGAAGGAGAGAGAGAAACATCAATGAGAGAACATCGATTAGCAGCCTCCTGCATGCCCCCCACTGGGGATGGGGCCCACAACCTGGGCATGTGCCCTGACTGGGAATCGAACCGGCAACCTCTTGGTGCATGGGTCGATGCTCAACCACTGAGCCACACCAGTCGGGCTATGTTCTCTCAACTTTTAAGAGACATGAGAATTTTACTCTGAAAAATTCTATCTAATGTCATCAGTGTTGGAAAATACTCCATTTTCCCACATTCCTTCAGAAACTTATGAGGACTCATGCTGCAAAGAAAGTTGTGAATGTGAGGAAGGAGGGAAAGCCTTTAATGATGCCTTTTACATTGGGAAAAGTATTAAAATCTTTCCTGGATGAAAAACCTGTTTCTGTGTGTGTGTGTGTGTGTGTGTGTGTGTGTGTGTGTGTGTGTGTGTTTTTCCCCCAGTGATCTTGTCTTCACTGATACATGAGAACTCATACTGGAGCGGAACCCAGGAATGTGATCAATATGAGGATGCCTCAGCTTCAGCTGTACACCGGACTGAGTACCTACAAAATATACTGAAAACAAAAGGTATAAATGTTGTGAGTATGGTATTACCTTTATCAGCATCTCATTCTTAGGTTGGGCCATCAGCTCATTACTTTTTATTTTTGTTTTAGTATAAATGTTGATGCCAAAACTATCCCTGAAAATAAACTTTAAATCACATTTTATAAACTTAAAAAAATAGCCCAGCTGGTGTGGCTCAGTGGTTGAGGGTCAACCCATGCACCAAGAGGTCGCCGGTTCGATTCCTGGTCGGGACACATGCCCAGGTTGTGGGCCTAATCCCCAGTGGGGGGCATGCAGGAGGTGGCCAATCGATGTTCTCTCATCAATGTTTCTATCTCCCTTTCTCTCTCTCTCTAAAATCAATTAAGAAAAAAAAATTTTTTTAATAAACTAAGTTTTGGGGGTAATTTGTTATGCAGCAGATAATACACAAAGAATTCCCAAGGCATGTGAAAACCTGTTCACTATAACTCATGGCAATTTTGTCCGGCAATTTTACCTACTGGAATGGGGAAAGCAATTGGACACTCTTGGTTGTAAATAGCCAAAAAGAGGTTGAAAATATGTTATAAGAAGTTTCTTTGAAGAGTACCCCATAGATCAATTGTTGTAGGGCAGTTGACAATTTCCAACTATGGGGTGTACAAGTTAGGCCCCAGAGTACATCAGGTAATACGTTTTGTAAAAACTGAGGACCAGACCAAGTACCCTAAACTTCCACTAAAGGCATCAATTTATGATCACAGGTGAGATTCAAATAGGCACTAAAGAAAGAAAATAAATAAAAATTCAGACCCCTACTTTCTCTCACTACTGGCCACATGCTTAGGTTTTAAACCATTTCTGCCAAAGTAGAAGCAGTAAATAACATCCCCCCTTTTTTAAAAATGTTCTTATTGATTTTTCTTTTTAGGGATTTTTCTACTTTCACTTTCAGGCCCCATTGAATCAAGCTAAATAGAACCAATGGCCAGTCAAGAGAATTGTACCTTCCTAAAACTACTTCTGCAAATCATTTTTATGTAAATCATATCACAATTATCTCCATTACTAATCCTAAGCAAATATCTTTTTTTCCTTTTTGCATACACACCCAAGGCTTAGTACAGGACCTGGGCACATACATGGTAGCTGTTCAGTAAAAGATAAATGGTATATATGCTACCATTTATGACCTTAGTATTGTAGTTCCTTCTGCTTCATCATCCTAGAATATATCCTTGTACAACTCTATTTCTAAAATTCTTGCTTACTTCAAGTGTCATCTCCAAGAAATCTTTCCTAATTTCTACCACCTGCTACCCCCAACTGTCACCTCAACCTCATACAGAATGGAAGTAATCTCTACCTCATCTGAATCACCACAGATCTTTAAGCTATACTTCTCTCCTCTCACTTTCTGGCATTAGGCTTGCCTCTTACCCACCTATATTTTCCTTTCAAATTGTGAACCAAAGCCCTGAGTCTGAATCTTCCACAGTAAGTCAAATCTTAGTTGAATGAATAAAGGGATTGGGTTTAGGAGTCCCCGTCTCCTGTGTCTTCCTTGAATCTGCCCTCTTTTGATCTATTTTAATGTTCACAATGTATTAAATCATTTGTATGTATACATTTCCATCAAAACATTTGTTGAACTCAACTGGCAAGGAATGCACACATCTTCAGATTCTGCTGTTAATTCATCCAATTTCCCCTAAATGTTATCGTCAGTACACTGAAGAGCCACCCAGAACTTTGTACACTATCAAAGGTCTTTATTAATATTTTGCCAATTGTACAGGCATTCTCAATGTAGAACTGCCTTCCAACTAAGGTGCAGTAAGATTGTTAGAAGAAATGAGCCACCAAGGCCTTGTGAAAGCTAAAACACCTTCTTTGCTGTTGTCCAGACATTGTCCATTGAACTAAGTTAAAGTTCATGTTCCTAATTGTTTATTTTATAGGTGCCCAAATGTAATCTACAGCCTACTATTCAGCATCACTTGGGAGCTTATTAGAAATGCAGACTCTCGAATAGTGTAGTCCCTTTAGTTTAGCAGTTCCTCAGTGTTAATGTTAACATGTGACCTACACATTTGTACAACATTGTGCTGATAGCTAACACTGTACTGTGCACTTAAAATTTTAAGAAGGTAGATCTCATGCTAAGTTTTCTTATCACAGTTTTTTTTTAAGCTACCGTATAACAATCTCACGCTCAGGTATATTCCTTATAGAAACAAAAACACATGTCCACACAAAAGCTTGTACACAAGTGTTTGTAGCAGCAGTATTCACTATAGTCAAAAGGCAGAAAACCCAAATGTCCATCAACTGACAAAGAAATAAAATGTGGTATGTCCATGTAATAGAAAATATTATTCAGCCATAAAAAGGAATGAAGTACCTGATACACGTTACAACATGGATGAACACCAAAAACATATTAAGAAGTCAGTTAGAGGAGTCCACATAATGTGTGATTCCATTTATATGAAATGTCCTGAATAGGTAAATCCATAGAATCAAAAAGTAAATTATTTGGTGCCAGAGACTTTGAGGGTGGTGGTGGTAGTGTATGGTGGTGACTGTTAATAGGTACAGGGTTTCTTTTTTGGCAAGATGAAATGTCCTGATTAAGACAGTGGTGATAGTTGAATGCTTAAAAAAAAAAAAAAAAAAAATCAAATTGTTCACTTTTAAGTAGTGAATTTTATATGAAATGCATTTCAATAACTTTTTTTAAAAGAGAAAAGAAATGCAGATTCTCAGGGTGAATCTGCATAATGAAAAGATGCATTCTAAGATCCTCAGGTGATTCACATATACATTAAAGTCTGAGAAGCACTGATCTAGAAGAAATACGGTCAAAATTGTTTCTCCCATTAATTTCACTATTCACAGAATAATTAACTTGATTTCACTGGGGTAGATTTTTCATCACAACTGCATAAGATATACAATCAACCACTGTTCACATTGATTTTATAACACCTTATTTTCCCCTTAAAAATTTGCAGTGTTAGAACTGGGTGGCGCCTTCATCAAGCTTAAGAGCAAAGCCTTGGCATATATATATTTAACCCTCAACAGTATTAGGTATATAGTAGGTGTTCTTATTTCAATTAAACCAGTTTGAAGGGGCAGCAATAATGTTTGTAAGGTGACCAAAGATACACAATTAGATAAGAAATGAGACCAAAAAACCACTCACTTCATAAAACAGTTTATTAAAGGCCAAAAATATTTACAGTATATGACAACAAGGGATAGAGGTGCAGAAGCCTTAAATAAACTACGCATACAATAGGAAGCAAATTACCTACCTGAGGTTCTCAAGAGCAGTTTTTCTTTACTTCTGCAAAGTCTATTCTATTTTTTAAAGAATCCTAAAAAAACTCTGAGCAGCCATATTTTCCCATGATTTAGCAGATAAAGAAAATATACACATTCCAAAAAGAGGGGTGAACCAGAGGCACAATAGGTTCTGAATATAAAATACAACCATGAGCAGCTCTGCCTCTGTTCTGGTTCTTTAATTTTTGCGTGTGCATCCACTCTGCTGGGGATTAGGAGATGGATTGTGGGAGGGAAGGTCATCACAAAAAATGACTGCGTTAGTCAAAGAAAGGGAATTTTTAGTTCTCTAAAAGATTTATTATATCTTTAATCTTTCTGAGTTTTTTAAAGTTTCCTTTTTTAAAACTAGGCAAACTTTATTACGAATTTGGGATGTTTTATAGGTACTCATAGCCAGGTACTACATATAAATATCATACACAAATTAAGAGTGCAGGCTCTGCAGTCAACTTGTCTTGGTTCAAATACTGGTCCTAGATCATAGTTGTATAAATCTAGGCAAGTTAACTCCTCTGCCTCAATGACAACAAAAATGGGCTGTGATCACAGCACTTATAGGATAGTTATGAGGATTTTTTAAAAATGTGTGTAAAGAGCTTACAATAGTAGCTGGCATAAAGAAGTGTTTTGCAATTGTCTCTCATATACAAATGCACACACGCAGAGGACCTTTCAAATATCAGAGTGGACTTTTGATGGAGAAATGGAATTAGCCTCATTTTATTCCATTTTCATTCCCTAAACTAGAATTTCACCTGTATGCTAGTTCATCTTTGGATTCCAGGGTCTGGCACAATGTCTATTACATAGTTATATAATAAACATGAAACAATTTAATCCTAGTAATTTAGAAATTTATCTATAAAACCAATCGAGGTGGATGTTAATAGAGACCTATAAAACCCCATAATTTTACTCTTATTTAACTGTGAATAATGCAAATGTAGTCTGGTAGGAACTTTGAAGCATTTTTAGTTTTTCAAGCCTCAGCCATTCTGGCTCAGTGGTTAGAGCGTCGGCCTGTGGACAGAAGGATCTTGGGTTCAATTCCTGGTCAAGGGTATGTACCTGGGTTGCAGGTTCAATCCCTGGCCCCAGTCAGGGTTCTGCAGGAAGCAAAAAATCAATGTGCCTCTCTCACATTGATGTTTCTCTCTCCCCCCCTCCTTCCCCCTCTATTATTTAAAAAAAAAAAAAAAATTAATGGAAAAATATCTTCCGTTTAGGATCAACAAAAAAAAAGAAAAAAGGTTTTCTATAGATATAGTGAGGGATAAAATTAAAACTCAACTAAAATAATTTTTAACAAAGGATCTGAACACAAACCAACAAAAACTGGCACTTTACACACTTCAATGCAAATTCCAGCTTAACTTCTGAGTAGAGAAAAAGCTCCATGTTGGCTGGAATAACTCCACTTTCTCCACAATACTGAGAACCACACCTAATGGGGGCAAGACTTTTGAAGCTCAGAATAAAGATACTGTCCACCTTTACCAATATGAACAACTGGTTTTAATATACCTAAGAGTCTTCTTCAAAACAGACATCTCACTTACCTGAAATTTCCTAAAAACATTAAAGACAGATGTAAGGCTTAGCTGGTACTTTCCATGAACTCAGTTCTTTTCCTCTGACTGCAGTGAGTTGACACGACAAAGCAGGTTTAGGAATGCTAGAAATGAATTCCTACTTCCCCTTGCATTCTTCAGATTCATTTTCCCCAAAATTTCTGCATTGGTTGGCTTCCATTTCAGCATCAGTCACGAGATCTTGAAGGTCAGACACAGTAAACAGGGAAGGACATAAAATTAAGTGATATGGGTGTAGCTTTGAGTCTCACAACTTTAGTAGGGATGAGTCATACCTTAAAGTATGTGGAAAGTAACTGCGTGTTCTGTTCAATGAAATTTAGCTTAGTTAAGCTAAAGGTATTCTTTTGCTATAGCCTAAAACTTTATTTGTTCCTTTAACAAATGTGGAATGAAAAAAAGATGTAATTCCCATAAAAGCCAGACACAGGGTGATCAATTTAATATGAGTATGCATCCTTGATTTGTTTTGCAGTATAGTGGGTAATGGAAAAAACAATTCTAATAAAGGGAATAAAATATAATGGCAAATTGTTTTAAGTGATTTTCTAATTTGCCAGTCAAATTCGAAATACATACTACTTAAATTAGGAAAAAAGGAAGTGAACTTATCTGATTACCATTAGTATAAACTTTACCCTGGCTTGGTGGCTCTCAGTTGGTGGGAGTTTCAACCCATACTCCAAAAAGGTTGCAGGTTCAATTCCCAGTCAGGGCACATACCTAGGTTGTGGGTTCGATCCCTGCTCAGGCTGCATTCAGGAGGCAACCAGTCAATGTTTCTCTCCACCCAATCCCCTCTCTCTTAAAAAAAAAATAAAAAATCTATAAAAACATATCCTCGGTGAGGACTTAAAAAAAAAAAAAAAAAGGCTTATTCCATTCAATTGCTTTCTTAGTTGTAGGAAATTAGTATGAAAATTAGCTTAGAGAGAAAAATAATGAATCATGTGAAATTAACAACCAGGAAATATCTTTTGTTAATCCTCACCTGAGGATATTTTTCTATTGCTTTTTAGAGTGGAAGGGAGGGAGAAAAGTGGGAGAGAGGGAGAGAGACACACATTGGTTGCCTCTCACATGTGCCCTGACTGGGGGTGGGGATCGAGCCTGCAAGTCAGCTGCATGCCCTTGACTGGGAATCAAACCTGGGACCCTTCGGTGCGAGGGCCAACACTCTAACCACTGACCCACACTGGCTAGGACCAGGAAATTTCTTTATGCTTTGCAAAATTATAAACGGAAAGCCAAAGCTTTCTACACTTCAAATAGTTAGCAAACAAAATTATTTGCTTCCTATTAATCATTAAATAAGTTTGTTGTACTCACACTGACACTTAAACCCCCTTTGACACCCAAAAGTGACAGAAACAGATCACTACTTTGGGAATGGAAATGAGAATAGCTAGATGAAGGGAACTCTGAGGCTGTGAAAACTTGCATTTTAAGGGAATGGAAGAGAAAACCATCGATATGCCATTAAGTTTGAGCATTCTGACCATATTATCAGGCAGTTATCCTTGCTGAATGATCCTGGATTCCAAATGACACATTCTTCCTCAATGTACTCACTCCATCACTGGGCTCAGCAGTCCGCACTGGAGACCATTTAAAAATGTGTACTTTGCAATAATCATTATCTATCTTAGCAGCTAGAAAGGCAAAACAAAAGTTAGCGTATAAAACTACCTTTAGGGACTAGGGCAGAATACTAAATAAATGATGAACATAATGACTATAACCAATTTTTTTAAAGTATAATGAACACATCCAGTCCTGAAGAGTTTTTAAGGAAAAAAAAAATCTTGCCATGGCCAGGTAGCTCAGTTGGTTAGAGCACTGTCCTGACACACCAAGGTTGGGGGTTCAATCCTCTGTCCAGGGTACGTACAAGAATCAACCAACAAATGCATAAATAAGTGGAACAACAAATCAATGTCTCTCTCCCTACAACTAATCAATAAATAAAAAATTTTAAATCTCAAAATGTCTGTTTTTCAAAGTATGGTCAAAGTACCCTCTTTTCCTCTTCACAGCTTGTTTTTTTAGATAGACATTCCATAAGTGTAAGGAATACAAAATATAATTAGGTGTTCAGTAAACAGGAAGAAGAGCTAGTGACCTTACTTATACCGCCCAATTAAATAATAAACATTAGACTAGATATGCCTCCCATGCCAGAAAAACCCATGGATGAAAATCAGACGTAGCAGCTGCTCCTAATGCCAGATTCTAATAGCAAAGGGCAAGAGGGACTTATGTTACCTACTCTATAAAGAAAAAGCAAAATTCAGTTTAAGAAAGAAAAGAAATCACCATTTAGGATGACCTGAAACAAACAAAAAAAACCTGAGAAATTAAGTAAAACTGAGATTGAGAACAAGATGTGTCAATGTTGGACTCAGTGCTTCTTAGTTTGCAGTTAAAAAAACAAAAACATTGAAAAGGGAAGACAAAATGTTTAGCAACGTTTCTTTTCAAACCAAGACACTGCATAAAGTTGATGTGGCAAGAGCACTTGTTACACTGGTATCTGGAAATTAGGCAAAAATAAAAGTGTCATAGGGTTGATAAGCATTCTGGATTAGATTTGCTAAATTGAGACAGGAGTTAGCAACAATAGACTTCTGCTCTTAGATATCTTGATTTGTAGCATTTTGTTGTTTTAACAGCTAATCATAATTCATAAGTTTTAAGGTTTGTATTTTGAAACTGATCATTCTCCAGTCTCTCATGAATTTTCATGGTAACTCTTACCTTCAAGGTCAGTTTTGACTCCTATACTTATAAACACTTCTAATGTTGGCATTTCAAATCCTCTACTATAATACACTTAATCACAGCTTCACTGACATCTCAACTGCCCCTACAGACTCTAAAATAGAGGAGGGGAAATTCTGAGAAATGTAATCATTATACCTGCTCTATTACACCAGTTGAAGAGAATAACCTCATGATCTGAATTATTTTTTGCTTCTTTCTGTGCCTGGTTTATAAGAAGTTGACCACTAGACATGAGAAAAAGTGAAGGTCCTAGCTAGTTTTCATCATTAATTTGAAGTAAACTCTAAGAGTATCAACTATCCCATATATAATCTCTCATTTCAAAGTTAAATTACTTTGAGCTATTCATGTATTCTTCTCTCATGGTGTAAAAATAATCAAGGACATCATGAGTTATGCCCTCATGGTAAGTCATATTCCTCTGGCCTACAACAAATTCAGGTACATTTTAAAGTGTTTGCATGGTTCTTTAAAATATAATTTCAAACATATAAAATGATTGTAACATTACTGTTTTATTTAACCCAATATTCAGTGTCCCTGACTGAGGTGGGCTCAATAATCCATCTTTCAAAAAAAAAAAAAAATTGCACTTGACTCATAAATATTTTGAGTGCAGCTGCTGGCTTTGTCCCAATACTTCCGCTCAGTTCTCAATTTAGGGAGAAAGCCAAAAGAAAACCTGAACCTGTATTAGCACTGAGGCAAAATGGTCACCAACTTCAAAGAGGTAATCTCTCCCAATTTTGTGATACTATGGACATAGTAAACGAAGGGTCAGGTGTAAACTGTGCCCACAAAATTTGAGATTTCTGCAGCCTCAGCTCACGCAAATGCATTTAAAAGATTATAATAAAATGTTGGGATTGTTTTAGTTGTGGAATGTATATGAGAATCAAGAGCCAGGACAAAAAAAAAGTCTTGAGCATAATTCCATTTTTTCCCCCCTACATATACTTTCATGACAACCTAAAAGCCATTAAAATGCCCTTCATGAAGCCTTATTCTAGCCATTGACTGATGATGGTGAAGGTGATCAGACTCATGATTATTTACAGACTTTTTTTCCTTTGAAGATGCTGTTGCTCTTGGACTGAATGCCATTAGAGCCATTGCTGCCACCTGGATACAGAGCATCTGCTGCAAATTTGGATCTCCAGGCTGGCTTCCTGTTCTTCCCCAACTTCATGCTTAAGGAATGAAACACTCATTTCACGTTAGTTGTAAGTAAGCCCACACAGAAAACAAATCACACTGCAAATTACTTAATACTTATTTATATATCACCTCTTATTTTCCTAATGCTGACCCCACTGCATTCCCTGCAACCTCTTCTCTATTTTCTTTGAGAAAAATACCTTCCCTGTGTTATTGTCTTCTCCCAATATTTGCACTCACTTTCTTAGAAAAAGACATTGAGCTAAGCTCCTGGAATTTTGGGGGGAAAAAATCAGTGTTGAAACTAAATACAGATCTGTATTAAAACTAAACATTACTTTTCATATAAATTATCACCTAAAGGGTCATATTAAAGAGGCTGCAGTTGATTTGACTAGCACCCTCCTTCCTTATCATCTTCTCTTTGGCTCTAAGAGTGAACCTTAGAAACCATGCTCACTGGCAGACTATCAGGAACAAGGTGAATAGTTTACTTGCAGAGGGTGACTCCACCTTCCTCTTAGGTAGATGTGGCAGTGACGGGAGCTGCTGCAGTTCATGACCCAATGGAGATCAACTTCTAACCCAAACGTCAAAGAAAAATCCCAAATGTATCACTCGATTTTTTTCATTATTAAATTCTTCAGTGGACTAAATGGTTCTACCTGATAACCTGGGTGAATTACCAATCTGATCTTGGCTAAATTAGTTTACTATAAATGAGATGTAAAAGTAGAATATTTTTACATATTTTTTTAAATCTTTTCTAGATTGCCATCTGAGCCTGTTCTTAAAGATTTGACTAGCAAGACAAAGTAAAAAGAGTATATTATGTATATACAGAAACCTGTGTTCTCACTCACTTTACAGAAGTATTTTTCAATCATTCACTACGAAGTTCTACTCCAAGTAAATGGGAGTTGAAGCAAACATTCTCTAATTAAAAAAACATTGCAGAAATCTAGTTTTCAAAGAATGTGTTAACATTTTTGGAGTCACTAAATTAACTTTAAAAATTAAAAATGTGCCCTGGCTCAATGGTTAGAGCGTCGGCCCATGCACTGAAGGGCTGCAAGTTCTATTCCTGGTCAAGGGCATGTACCCGAGTTCCAGGTTCAGGCCCCAGCCCTGGTCGGCATACGTGCAGGAGGCAACCAATCGATGTGTCTCTCACGTAAATGTTTCTCTCTCTCTCTTTTTCCCTCCTTTCCCCTCTCTCCTCTTAAAAAAAAGGGGGCGGGGAAATATCTTCAGGTGAAGATTAATAAACATAAAATAAAAGTGAGTGGCATATCTTGCTTCACTAATAAAGAATTTTTTAAAGCAACTTTTTTAAAAATAAGTTTTTATTGATTTTCTAGAGAGGAAAAGAGAGACAAAAACATTGATGAGAGAAAGAGACATCGATTGGCTGCTTCCTGCATGCCCTCTACTGGGGATCAAGTCTGCAACCTTGGCATGTGCCCTGACCGCTAATCTAAGCGGGACCTCTCAGTCCATGGGATGACGCTCAATCCACTGAGCCACACCGGCTGGGCTAAAGTAGCTTTATGAAGCAAATAAAGGAATACGTCACTTCCAAAGTTTTCTGGTCTACAACTTCCAGTCATAGAAAAGGACTTATAAGGACATGCAGTACTTAATGTGGCACATGGGGCTCAGATATGTGACAGACATGATATGGAGTTCATATCCAGTGATGGTGAGAAGATACTTGGGACAAAGCAAGCGGTAAGGCCTGATTCTGATAAATCTAAAATGTGTTTTAGATTAGTATTTGCTATTCACTTACAATTAAGTAATTGGAACCCTACATAAAATTTCACACACAAGGGAAATACTTTCAAGTCCTCAGTATTTCCTAATATAACAAAAAACCACCTTTTTTGACCTTAAGGATTAAGAGAATTAATGCTGTTTGTAAAATTAAATAGAATCGAATATTCATAATTTTGGCAAAACCTATACCACTTAACTTGTTTTGTAAATAATTTTCAGAGTATGTCAAGTATGAAACTAAAGATTTCATAACCCTATTGTTAGAAAATGTTCCATATTATATTTTTTTACCTATGTCCTTCTTCAAGTCTGAGTGCTCCAATACATGCTAGTGAGAAAAAAAAATCAAAATTAGCATTAACAGAAGGATTTTCAGTTAATACTGCAAATAGAATCACCAGGGAAAAAAGGCCAGAATTAAAAAGAAACAAAAAAACCTCTCAAATATGTAACTGAATGAGAAATCCTTGAGACATACAAAATCAAACTGTATTACTTACCAAACCTCTACACCCTCTGCTGATAAATATCCAGAAAAAAATGTGGGAAATCTAAAATATATCATAAACAGGCAGAGAACACTTTAATAACCCTCCCCCTAAAAAACATAATTCAAAATGAAATTTTGACAAGATATAGGTCAATGAAGTATAATTATTTTGACATCTTTTATAAAATTTCTGAACTTATGAATAAAATCTCCAGTTTTCTGCTAAGGATATGGAAATCCTTTGAAAAGGAATAGTCAAAAAAGAAAAGAAAAACTTAAGTATGGGAAAAGAAATCCAACACAGAACATGGCATAGAGGGAAGTTGAAGGGAGGAGAGGGAGAGAAACCACAAAAATGAAGCAAAACAAAAACCCGCTCTCTACAATACTCTGGGGCTCTATCCTGCATCTCAGTGTCTTTCTCTGTACAATGAAGTTGCAGCACTTTAAAAAGCACTTGCATAGTAAACACTTAACAAATGCTAGCTATCAGCATTAAACACAGAGCACATATTCAGGTAAACACTTTATTGACTTATTTTTATTTTTGCAAGGGCAAAAGCATGGATCTTTTTGATGGGCAAGCTGAATGGCTGAAATTTCAGTCCAGATTATGACAGTACATCTAATGATACTTTCAGAATAGCTCCAGGTAAATTCTTTGAAATGCTGTCTTTACATAGAAGTAACTGACTCAAATACAAGGTAGCACTTCTTTTCTTGCTTGGAATATTACTATTAATATTAGAAAGAGATGGAAGGTAGTATGCTCTTATATATAGGGTGAGGCAAAAGTAGGCTATGGTTGTTTGTATGGAAAGTAATACAATAAATAAGAATGAACTCCTGTCTTGCATACTCACAACTGTAAACCTACTTCTGTCTCACCTTGCATCAAGTGCGTCTGCATGCTAAATGAAGGGCGACTTGAATATGCAACTTTGTTGTGCAAAGTGATCAGGTTATACTTAGAAGTGTAAAACCAAATTCTTTATCCCTTTCACCCATAAAACTTAAGTTTTTGTATATATAAAGAAGCAAACATATCAACCACAAAATGTGGAAAATAGTCTATGATGCTAAGGGCAGGGCAATAGAAGCATACAACAGCAAATTAAATATACAAATTTAAACATTATTTAAAAATAAACCTCTGTCCTTTCTAGCTTGTAATCCAAAATTCCCCACAGTAAGTCTAACCTAAGAAAATGCTTTGTCTCATAGCTCTAAAAACCTAAATATGTATTCCTAAAGAAAGAGAAAAATGGAGAAAAGTTCTTAGTTCTAATATTTCATCACAAACTATCTATACAACCTGTCACTCAAACCTCTCTAAGTGTTTTTCCATTGGTAAAATAGGAATACTACCACCTAAGGGGTTAGTGTGACTATCAGAGAGAATATAAAACACCTAGCTTCGTGTGTCTGACACACAGTAGAAACTCAATACTTGAGAGCTATTCCTTGACTAATGGGGGGGGGGGGGTTTGGACTACATTGAGTCAAAGGTCAAAATATCAAGCCTTTTGCCCTGGTCAGTGTGGCTCAGCGGGTTGGGTGTCATCCTGTGCACTGAAAGATTGCGAGTTCGATTCCAGACTGCGGGCTTTATTCCCAGTAGGGGGCATGCAGGAGGCAGCCAATTGATGTTTCTCTCTCCCCCTAAAAAAATAATTAAAAAGTCTTTTAAAAATTATCAAGAAGCCTTTCTTTTGTACTTTAATTTCCCCTGGAAGAGAAAGCTAGAGCACAGAATTCTTAAGGCAGATCTAACAGGCTTTGTCAAAGGGAGTTTACCACCATGATTACAGTAAAGAACTCTTTAAATAATTTCACCAACAATATGAATATGGACATACCTATACAGTAATATGGACAGACATACACCACACAAACATTATAGTGCCTTTGCTTTCAGAAAATACCACAGCATGTTTCCACCTGTGCGATTTTTAGGCTAGGACTGGCCAAGTTGGCTGTTTTTGTTTGGTCTGTGCACTTTTGTGAAGTGGGCTTTCAACAACTGTGAAATGAGAGATTGCTCTGCAACAGTCAAAAGCAGAGAATCTTCTGAAGTTCCCTTTGAGTCACTAGATGCAGCCTCAAAATCTGATACAAACGCTCATATCCAAATGACTAATTCTGACCCTCCTGCATTTTCTTACAGATTTTATTAGCCACAGCATCTAAATACGGTTCAGTACAATTTTGTTGTCAAACTGCCTCTTAAGTGATTCCAAATACTCCTTGAAGTTGGCCATTGATTAAAGTCTAGAAATCATTTTGCATATGGAAATTTTACCATACATACATTCCTGTTACTTCTTGTCACATTCCAATCATGTCTCTTAGGAAAATGTAATCTTCCAAAGTAACTGCTAGGAAGTAATGGGTTAAAGCAAGGTAGATAAAGGCAGCATAACTTTCCAAAGCCTAACAATTAAGGTTTAAATACAATCACAGTCAGACTGGAAAAGAAAAGGTTTGGAAGAGAAGATGCCAGGCAAGTATATGAAGTCTCAAATTTCAAGAATGTATATTTGACATCAAGATATACTAAGAGCCCGGCCAGTCTGGCTCAGTTGTTGAGCATCAATCCATGCACCAAGGGGTTGCCGATTCCATTCCTGGTCAGAGCGCATGCCCAGGTTGTGGGCCAAATCCCCAGTGGGGGGCATGTAGGAGGCGGCCAATCAATGTTCTCTCTCATGGATGTTTCTATCTCTCTCTCTCTCTCCTTTCCTCTTTCTAAAATCAATAAAGAAAAAAAATATTAAAAAAAAAAAGATATAGCAAGAATGTTGGTGTCTGTGTGATTATTATTATGGCAGTTGTGTAGGACAAATATAGTTGAAGAGATTAGGTAGGACACTTGGAAGAGAGCTGTAATAATCTAGGAGTTGACTTTAAGGCACACAGCAATGCTGCCTAACCTGTAAGTCTTGGATTGGGGGATACATCAAGCAGGCTAAATGTGAATTTCCTCCCTTAATAGATCATTAGTTCCGTAAGTAGAAAAGACTATCTTATCCCTACACTGCTATAATTTCAATACCTAGAACATTATCTAGCATAAAGGTGGCTAAAACTGTCCAAATCTGAATGTAAATGCTGTTGTAATAAAATATAATTCACTTAAAAAGTATTGCAGAACTTCTTAAATCTTTCAATTTAAGTTTTCCAATCAATTGAAGTACTAAAGGACAGCTGTTCCACATTGGTTCCAAGTCATTCTCCAAAAAGATTAGGAAATGCTACCCTAAAATAGATTAATAACTAGAGAAGTTAAGGAAAAGACATCAAAGAAGAATCATATGACCTGATTAACAGAAAATCCAACAGAAATATTAAGACTGCAACTTGTAGGATCAAGAGGTGCTCCCAAAACACCTAATTCTTTCATAGCTGTGTCTGTAAGGTTTTGTTCCTTTCGCCAGATGTTCCCCCTTGTACCCCAGGGCCAGGAATATACGTATGCACTTAAGGTTTGTTAAATGAACACGTGCTGGTAACTGTTTTCCAACATTATAAAGTTTCATGTGATCTGAAGGCACATGAGATTAGAGAACAAAAGATTAGAGTCAGAGACATGATTTGGGAGGATATAAAATCCAGGAACCCTAACAGTAGTTGGAATTCCTACTCTCCAAAGAGAAACAGAAGACTTGAAAGGGGGGGGGGGGTCACAGGGGACAAGGAAATACACAGAATTGTGAATCAAACAGAGCCAAGAAAGCTAGATATTTTGAAGGTTTACTCAATTGTGTCAAAAATAACAAAAAGATCAAAGACAATAATCAGGAGGAAAAAAAGCAGTCCAGATGACCTGAAGATCATTGTTGCCATTAGCACACTTACTTTGACTTGACAAAAATTAAAATGCTCTACAATTAAGAATCTCCTAGGCAGAAAACAGCTACATGGAACCCCGATGCAACCAAGGGCACCTTGGCTCATCAGATGTCTGTATGGAATTCTGAAGTTGGTATTGGTGCTAAGTATAACTAGAACCTGCCTGATTTTGATTAATACCTTCCAGGCTGTTGGGTAAGGCCCAGTTCTGATATTGTTCAATTGTTTATTCACCAGTCACACATGTGTGTATGTGCCAAGTGCCCCTGAGTTAACAGGCAATCGGTACGCCATTCAAGTTTCTTTATGCATACTTTATGTTTCTTTCTCTAGGAATCAAGGTGAGTGAAAAACTATCAGGAAATAAGTTCTGGTTCTGCTCCATCTTCCTTCTATGACCCTAGTCTAGGTAAACCATGTGAGTAATGAAGTGAAATGGAAACAGTAACAATCCACTTCCAAAATATATACAAAGACAATAACTAAGGGTAATTATAAACGTGTAAAAAAATATATATATAAATCAACACTATACAAAGCCATGGTTATGTACGCACCCAGCATACTTCATGACCTTCCATTAGCCACTTCAAAAACATAAAGCCAGGAAAGGTACAAAACAGGGCAACTAAGAAGTGTTTACAAAAAATATAGTGGGGCTTTTACCTTTGGAGAGTAAGAACTCCAACCTGGAAAGAAAATTAGATGTAAAATTGAATTCCATGTAAAATCAATGGTTGCAGGTAAAATACCACAGCCTGGCTCCATTTTATTAAAACTTATTTCAAACAAATCCTGAAATACTCTAACTAGGAGATGTTCTAAAACTGGTAAAAGGAAACCTCAAATCACAAGATGTGCAGTAAGCTAGGGACAAATATCACAAGTACAAAAAAAAAAGTAATCTGAAAAACTGTAAACAGGTTTAAGAAGGTCATTGTTCAATTAACTAAGCTACACTGATAGCACATTTCTATACAAAAGGTAAGTCTGAGCTATTAAGAGGCTATCATTCATTCTACTATCACAACACAAAAAAAAATTCTTCTGCTCTTATTTCTCTAAAACTAGTCCTTGGCCACACTCCTAGTTCTAAGCTCTGGAAACCACTAGTCTAACCAGCCAGTTAGCAGTATCCCAGTTATGCAGTATTTCAAAGTCGAATGTCATGTACTCGATAAGACTGCATAGAGCAAGTAAAATCCAGACAGTAGTACAGAGACGGTGGTTTAACATGAGTTGATATCACATCGACCTGAGTTCAATATCAGATTTGCCACTTCTAGTTAGGACGCCTTAGACCAAAGTATCTGTATCTTGGTTTCTACATTTGCACTTACTTCACAGTTAGTAAGTTTAAATAACTTAAGGTAACAACATCCCATAGAAAATACTCAGTATCAGCTCTCCCATCAAACGTTTTTGACTGAAATTAAAACCAGTTCAACGTGTTAACCTCAGTTCTATCTTGCTGACTAAAAATTCCAGCTGGCAGTTATAGGCCTTAAAACTTAGAAAGGCAGACTGCCACATGCAGTGCCTCACTTGGATGTGTCTGGAGTCTTGGAAGCTTGACTACCCTACGTTCTCCTAAGAATGGACCCTGAGAGCTTGTTTGGAGGTTCCATCAGAGGAGCAGTTACTCATATACCCTTGATCGAAGACCGGTCCTCTCCTCTGGGGAAGGTCACTGGGAGGGACACACATGGATTGGTGACAAAGGGACACCCGCCTAGGCAGCCAGATCAGCCAAACCAACCCTGGTGACCAATGGGATGACAGATCAATGGGATGGCAGCCAGATAGCCCTCACATCCTAATTTTTTTTAAAAGAAAATGTTCATGGATAAATAATACAAATGGAGAGGTGAAAGGTTAGCCACTGGTGCAAAAGATGTATTCTTGTGAGACATGTAGTACTGGAATTTTTTTAAAAGAGCTATTATCATCTATCTTCACTTTCTAAATCACACCAGCAGCCACTTCCATCAAACACATTAACACCAATGATACTGCTGACAAAAAATGTAGTATCAAACACTAACCAGTTTTTAAGACATAACTGAGTATGAAACACCCTGGACTCATAAGGAATCTTTATGAGGTAGTACAGGGAACAGAAAAATAAAGTTATGCTTAGTAAATCTATTCCATTTGAATAAAGCAACATCTGTATGTCAGGGTGGGAAGAACTGTTTCAAAGAACTGCTCATTAATCCAACCTTGACCAGGGATTTCTCACCTATAGGCTTATAGTTTTCAGTAATAAGAAAACAGATAAAAATATAAACCTACCTTCACATTTGTTCTTTCATATTCATACTGTTCATCCAACTTTATTTTTTACTTTCTTTAATTAAAATTTGAACTGTATAGGTAAAAATTATTCAAATTAAGTTGCTTAACATCTATCTCCCTCCCTCCAGTGGACACTAAACTTTAGTGAAAAAATTCATGATATACATTTTATAAACTCTTGCTCTCTAGAAGTAATCTAAATCATACACATTAGTCATGTATTCTGATTATACACGGAGTATTTCATTAGGAGCCAGAACACCTTTCAAACTTCCAACAGTGTTTCTGGAAGTTGGTTTTGATGCTTATCATTATTATTTATAAATCTATTACTGCCTTCTGGAATCTTCTCTAAATTCTTTGAAGATATTTATGATGGCTTACTAATTTTGTATTTCTAACTCCTGAAAAATAAATTAGTCCATGGTTTTGAAATTAATAAGTGACATATCAATTCTTGGTGTTAGGTACTGACTAGACTTAACCTTTTCAATAAATAGTTGACTTGTAGGTATCTAGATATGGTCAATGATGTACAAGATCAATCCTTTTAATGATACCATTTCCTAAGCATTAACAGGTTGACTGAGATGTTACTGTACATTCTGAAAAGAACATAAAGTTAATTACCTTTATAATACTTCTAAAGGACAAAATCCAAGATGGAAATTTTTGGTAATTCCTACTATCATATTGAAAGCTCACAATGTGGAGAAATAAACTAGCAATTGTCATAAACATTTATCATTGCTGTGACCCATTTTCCATATTAAAGTATAGACACTAAAACTGTTATACAAATATTACTTTTAAAAGCAGTAATTATGACTTTTTAGAAAGTATTGGCTAATTTTATTAATGTAATATTTCACATCATCAATAATCTCCATCTGGCAAATATTTAGTTTACACTGAACAAAACTAACCTTGTGAAACTTTTATTAAGGAGAGTTAGTCTTCTTATAGAGACAGATCAACTAATCAAGTATAGACTCAAAGAAATGACTTGAGAACTTACGCATGGTAAATAAGCCTTCAGCTCCTCCCTAACGCAATGTCACATTATTGTCACGGTGACCTTAAATTCAGGACTGGTGAGAACTGAGAATCTGCGATTCTATTTTGAAATACCCATTACTTTAAGCAATGGACCAAATTACACAGAATTCTAGAAGCAAGATATTCCAGTCTTTAAGAAATAAGCTTTTAACAAAAACACTGATGTTTGTTGACCTATATATTTTTTACTGTACAGCTCAGATTTTCATGAAATAGAACAGCAGAAAATACCCTGAATAATTTAAAGCATAATTTTATTTTAAAAAAATGCCTTAAGACCACCTTTCTTTCTGTTTCAGGGAAGATAACATCTTTTGTAAGAGTGCATGAGTAGGCTCTCCACACCACCAAGTTTGGGGCTGAGCATACTGGCTCTTTATGTGTACTTCTGCATCTTGTGCGCGCGCGCGCGCACACACACACACACACACACACACACACACACACACTTAAGTCTCATAAGTGAAGCCCTTTACCAAACTCTTCCACTATATCCTTGAAACATGCAGAAGGGCTGAAATCAAATATTAAATGATGGAGATGGCTTAACAAACCAACACTTTAAAAAGGCTTAAACGCTAATATAGACAGAACTCGGAAAATGAAAATAAATTTGGGTTTTGTGAATAAAATACGTGGAAGTAAAATTTTTAATTTTTAAGTCACTTGGAAAGTAGCACTCCTTTCCAAATCAAGTATAGGCTTACCTAGGTAAAAAATGGCTGTCTTAAGAGACCAAAATCCAATGATATTTGGGCCTATATTTTTATAAATGAATGACGGAAGAAAAATAAAACAAATGACAATTGAACTATCAACATAACACACACAAAAACATTTTAGCAATACACTTTAATCTAGAACAAAATTATTTTACTCTAAATTCAAATTAGGTTGGATTTATTTCAGACATAACTTAAAGAGCATTTTAACACATAAAATGTTAACAGTTAATTCTAACCTTGGATTATTAGGCCTATTTCTAATCCAGCAGTTGTGCACACTTGAGGCAGAACAGGGTTTAAATCCTGGTTTTTTATAACAAATGACTTAACTCAATTTCTGAGTTCTTCATATGTAAAGTAGGGACAATAACACCTACCTTACAGGGTTGATGATTACATAATATACAGAATATAAAGCAATTCCTGAACACAGTGCCTAGTACCTAGTACTCACACCATAGTTAGTAGATATTATAACCTACACCACTGGCAAACAGCAGAGTATTTGTTTTCCATACTTCGTCTATATTTTTATTTTTCAAATTAAAGTTTTAGAGTTGAAAATCAGATAGTTATCAGGGACTAGTTCTAGCTCCCTTACATAAAAATGGATATACCTGCCATTTCTGTTCTTCAACAGCATTTCCCATCTTTGATTTTAATCCATATTACTTTCAGTCATATAATGATGTTGTTCCTTAATCTGTACTTTGCTCTAATTAATGAATGTTAACTTTTTCTTTGCAAAGATATTTCAAAAAGAAACAAAAAAACCACATGGGTATTTTTTTAGTAACCTATTAACCTTCCCTTTCTTAGCTTTCAGAAGTTATTTTTATCTTTTATGACTTTTGTTGTAACCTGTTTTCTGATCTAATGCCTAAATAAACATGCCATGACATTTCCTCAGTGACCTGATTTTTTTTGTTTTTGTTTTTCCTTCCTACTGTTATTTTCCACCAATTCCCTAAAACTGTAAAGCCTGTTTTTCTAAATGCATTTCATTTTCTTGCAGACTATGCTTCTAACCTTTCCGTGGGATCCTACATACTATTAACTTTTGGGGTAGCTTTTACCAAAATTTTAGTAACCTCCAACTAGATCGAACTAGACCACCTATATCCTGCAAATCATTGCCAATATCTGTTGTCGGTATCTTTTCCACTAAGGTCTATGCTCTGAAATGTCCCCAAAATTTGAGCTAGTCTATAACCTTGTTAAAAATGCAGACTCTTGTCCCACCTCAAATCCTTTGACTCAGAATCTGCTTAATAGAATCCCCCAGGGTTTACACCCATATTAAAATTTCAGAAAAAATGTTTAATGGTGAATTGTGACCTAAACAGTTTAACTAGGAAATTAAAATAATGACCAGGAAATATTTCAAAATTTTGATATATGCAATAGATGCTCTCATTTAAATCGCGCACCCTACCCCTACCCCCCCATTTTGGAAAGTCAAACAGAAATGACATTACAACTAATAAACATATACCTACATTACTCTGCATGATTTAAAAAAAAGTTCAGTAACAATATTTATTGTTGGTTGTTATTTAAAAAGATCAAACTGTACATAGCTTATATTTAAATATGATTAATCTGGTAAGGTTCTACTTCTCAACAGGAAGCAAGAAAAGTTTCAGTATGACAAGCCAATACTAAACATGTACCTTATATAACCAAAAATATTTAGTTATACCATAACTAGCCAGAAGTATACCCAAGTGCTTCTAACCAAACCAATTCAGGTACTTAAACAATAGCAATATTCATGACCTTGAATTAGTGATGAAAAAGGTATATGGTTTCTTTATGGGGTAATAAGAAAAAAAGCAAAATATATAAACACCATTATAATCAATAGGTTCATATGAAAACATCTGTTTTGACAATATTTTGATCACTGTAAAACAAAATTTTCAAAATAGTGATTAACTGATAAAAACAGTAATAGACTTTTAAAATATACTAACCTTTGGGGGAAGAAGGTGGGGGAGGGTGGAAGAGGACAGAGAGGAGATAAATGGTGATGAAAAAAGTAAAATATAAATAAATTACAATAACCTCTGATTAATCTATTTAAAAACTTAGGCAACTGAAATTTGCAGATGTAAAGGATTCCTGATTGAAGTATGAGATTAAACCACCCCCCCCCCAACACCTGGTATAGGAATGTCTCTACAAATTCTACTGAAGTGCTTGATAATAGTATATGAGATCTTCAACAATGTAAAAATTTCACATTTAAGGAAATATTTTCCCCTTTACATATTTGAAAACGAAGGTTGAGCTCCTTTTTTTTGCCAGTTACTATACTTGAAAATATTGATCTTCACCTTTACCCCTGTGGAAAAGAATTTTAAAGTGACCAAACCTCATGTTATTTTAAAAGACATGACTAAGTTGTATAATTTTGATTAATTTCTTGCCTGCTTTTAATAAATGGATGGATAGGCTTAAAAATCACCCTTTGGGAATTTTAAGTGAATAACTGAATAAAACACTATTCTTGCTTATATTAACTTTTTAAAGAAAATGCCTACACATGATCATGATTTCAGTCACAAATTTCAAGTCTAAATTAATAGAAATGTGATTTTTCATAGCTACAGGAAAAAGATATTCCCCTATGTGAATATAATACACCCGACAAGAAAATACCTAATAAAATCTTATTTCTAAAAATAAACAAAATAAATGAAGGGCTTTAGGTAGAGTAAAAACACACCAATAGAGCCTTAGATTAAAATCTTTGTCAGAAGCAACCCCCCTTTATTTTTGGAAAAAATACACCGCAAATCTGTGAGCTGCCCCATCCCCATCTCCAGCTCTGCCCACACCTAAAGATACCCAAGTTTAGATTATTTTTGCTGTTGGAACATTCCTTCCTATCTCAGTGAGTGACCTTTGATTTAGGGACAATAGGAAAACAACAGAAATAGTAAACTCTTTCTGGAAAATACTGGCCTTGGGGAAATCTTTTGTCTACCCTTTCTTATCTCAAAACAATGACTTTTTCTTCTCCACAGCTCTCATTTATTTAACAGTCTTCATTCAAATAAGATAGACCATGTTACTACTCCTTATGAAGAGTTCCTTAATTTGTTTATAGATTATTAAGTCCGTATCACTTTTCTCCTTAATCTTTGTTTATTAATGGTACAGTCTGCAAAGGAGTATATTACTTTAAGGAAACTTCCATTCTGAATTGCAGGATTTCTACCCTTTTGACTAAAGGAACTAAGAACATCCCAAGGAAAAGAAGTCAGAAGAAAATCTACTGTATTAGGGCTATCTTCAGGAGAATGGAATCAGTATGAAAAGAGAAACCTTCATAAAGTTTACTGTTAGAAACAAAGAGGGGGATTTCTCTATGTGGTCTTTCTTGTACATTGAAGCTATTACCTGATGGTGCACCTAAACATAGCCTTCCTCAAATATTCCTTCATCACTTCTTCACTTGCTGGCATGTCATTTCAGTTGGTCAAGGACACTGGGGCAATAAAATGCTTACTGAAAGCATCATACAAGCGTTTCCCTTTGCCCACCACTTTATGTTTTCTAGAATCATTTCTAATGTAGATATGCCACAATTTCATCAGAAAAACTTTATCGGCAGCCTGTTATGCCAAAGCCAACATCTCTATCTGTAGACCCAGCTCTAAACTTCAGTAAAGCTACTTCCTGACACTTTAATAAACCCCCTTGAGTTCAGTCCTTTTAATTTTTACTATCTTACTGCTTTACTGCCTTCCCTCAAAAAGGTGCCTAATCAAGTACTTAATCTGAGGACAGGAACTCCATTTGACTTCAAGTGTCAATTAGAGAACTAATGAATCTGATTTGCACAAATGAACCCATCCCACCCCACCCAAAATCACCAACACAACATTTTGAACATGTTAAATTTTATTAAAAATATTTAACATTGTACAAATATTCCAATACAGTTATGGTACCTGAACGCTGTACCAAAAGCATGATTTTTATTAAACTGCTGATCATATGGTCTTGCAAATGTTCCTATTTTAATATTCTCATGTTACTGTATGCATATTAGCAATGTAATGTTTGCAGGAGCTTTCATTTCAATTATAGAAAAAGCCTTGTAACATAGTGCTAAACATCATAATAGGCATCATTAAAGTACAATTCTACCTATGTTATTGAACAAGCTACAGAAATCCCTTTTGTCCAACCATCATAAATGAGAAATCAAGATGTTCATGGGATCCTGGCAAAGTTACTACATAAAATCAAAGCCCTTATTTATATTTGAGGAATGTAAGTTTCCCCCCACAATGCCTCCTTTTCTGGTCCCATGAAATGTATTTTGTTGTTAGTGCATAAAAGCCCAAAAATTTGCACTGCATTTTCCATAACTTAGATGAACTACTCAGAACTACTTCAGTGTTCCTACTACTTACTATAAAACTTCCCAAGGAGCACATTAAGTGCAATCTTTAAAGTTCTATACTCTGATCTTTTCTATCACTGATACATGCATAAAATGTCTCAGAAGAGAACAAGTACCTTAACCTAATGACACAATCACTAAAATTCTTAAATTATTTCACTACAGTGATGTTTAGCTAGTCTACAGCAAGCCTAGAGATAAGTGTTTACATTCATGACACCAACTAGCACATGTTTAACACCTAGTAGATTCTTTCTAGATTGATACACCCAACCAACCAAGAACACCTAAGAATAGTGAGGAGGTTCTTCAGGCATAAAAATCCAAAATTACTTTTAATCAGTGCTTATGTTATATTACATTTTTATATGGTGTGGTCAGAAATGCCTAGTTATTAAATTAATTTCCTGAATTTATTCTTCACCATCATGGAATTCCCTACTGACTATGAAAGATTTTAATCTTTAGCAATAATCTAAAAATTGACTCTTAATTCTACCAACACCTACTAATGCCATCAGCTATCCTGGATTTCAGCTGAAACACAAGTTGTTGTTTAATATTTCACCTATGTATTTTCATCTTGATCCAATTTTATTATATCAAATGTATCTGTATACCGAGTCAACTACTGTTTTTCAAATTGCTAAATTTTTAAGTTTCATTTTTTTACAATGTTAAGATTTCTTTTGGAGGATTTTTAAAAATAATTTCTCCTAGTGTTTAAACTCTCCATTCCATCAACACCTTTCTATTTTTACTAATATTAGTTTGCAATAAACATCTCTTAAGATGAGTTATATGCTAATACACCAAATAAAAATATAAATATAATGAAGTTATTAGAGGGGTTGAAATCACAGTAAAGTAAAGCAAATTTATTGTCTCTCCAAGAGACATTATTTGGAATCTATCTTGTCAAGTGTCTATCTTGGATCACTTAAAATATACCCTGAGTATTTTATTACTTTATACTAGTAGGTCTTTCCTAATCATCTACCAATTTGAGAATAAAGAGTATGAAGTACTTATTATATGTTCCTACTAAGAACAGAATTCTTTAAAGTCTTATTTTTCTACAAGGACAACATAAATGCCCACTTATAGGATATGGGCCTTCTCCCACACTTAATGCCCCACTAAATAAAAAAAAAAATAGGAAAAAAAAAAGTTCTTACCAACAATTCCACTGGTTATCGTCCCCAGCGAACCCCACCTAGCAAGTCGACATCATGACATGTCAGGTCAGGGCAGCCTCAACCTCGCTTCCCTGATAGTCAGGTGATAAAAGGAAGGAGTTAAAACAGGAAAAGTACACTTGCAGATTTCTGGATAACATCTGAAAATGATTAAAAAACAAAAACAAAACAAAAAACCCAGAGCTTCTGGTAACCTCTAAATAAAAAAAGATATATGTATACACATTTTAAAAGAAAAAAAATTTTCTACAAAGATAAACAATAACTACTTCAAATTAAATATTTATATTTAAATTACTGACCCATACATTAAGTATGCAACATTTTTAAAGCTTGGTGTTGGCATTTCTAAAATAAGAACTAATCAACAAACTTCTAATGCAAAAGTAAACATGCCTGGTTAATGGATTTGTCATTCTGGATTTTCTAGTCAGTCACCCAATCCACTGGCTTACTTAGAAACTAAGTTAACAGAAGCTCTCATTCTTAGAGAAACATAAACACACTTATAAATCCAGTGCACTCTTTCTATAAGGCTTTTTTCATAGCTCCTTGCTTAAGAGACTCCACATAATAAAGGGCATCACTAATATTAACATATTTCCCACATACTTCAATTGCTTTTCTTTAAGAATACTGGATAGCTCAGTATAATAAAATTCTCTTTGGAAAATCAAAACAGCAAATTTTAACATAAGTAGGAGTCTTTATAATTGGCAAGTAATAGCCTTATAGCAAGTATTTACTGGAAGGGTTTGGTTTTACAAATAATACACAATTAATAAAACGTAGGTATGATTATCCAAATGGGCAGGAGGCAAATGATGTAATGAGTTTCAAGAATATTATATGGCTTTATGCTAGGAATGGAATTTTATATCTCTTCTCTTTTGGAATTTAAAATTTTTTTTTCATGCATGCTGACCTTTTAAAAAAAGAGGGTTAACCTAAGTCAGATTTCAAAATCAAGTGATAGAAAAATTATTTATTAACAGAAAGCATTGGGCTTTCTTATGCAGAATAACCCCAGTAACTAAGAAAACTGAAAAATTATGCTGAACTCGTTTAAAAAAACTAACTACAGAACCATAGTAACTTAATTTCCATATTAGTTGACCAAATAAACTTGGATTTATTAGAAATCTGGCAACTTATTAGAACATTTTTGCTTTTAAAAATTAAAACACTGTCATATAAATACATACATTTAAGCAACTGCTATACATGAGTGATCAAATAAAAATTAGCATTCCATTATGGGGGAGGGGTATATTTATGCCAATCTCAGGAGGGTACCTAAAAAGAAGTCTATCTCAATATAAAGTAAAAATTTCCTAACACACATCACTATAGCAGGCTCATAAATAAAACCAAATGAATTAAGTTGTGGAACAAAAAAGATGGCAGGAGTACAGAAAACCATTTCCCAGAACTCATAATTTATGCCTATTTAAAAAAAAAACAAAAAACTAATGCAATAAAGACCTTCCTCAATTGTCATTTTGTAGGTTTATATATTAGAGTTGGGCTCTGAATCTATTTTTTCTGAATGCTGCTACAGCAATAGTTTACAAGACATCAAGGGGAAAGCTCTTAATGAGGCTTAATGTTTATAAAGTTACATTTTAACTACTAAATAGACACAAAAAACTTATTAAGCATTATTAGAGGAACATTTCTATAGATATTTTTTAATTGGTGAGAATAAAATGTAATCTGCAATTAAAGAAAAAGATTTTATTTGAAACCCAAGTTTTGTTCTTATGTTTTTGCTGGGATTTTGTATTTTAGGGTGGGTGGGGGAAGCATAACAAATTACTTTCAGAATCACTTTTATTCTAAGTCTTAATTTTCTTCATGACAACTTTGTAGCTGGTACCATCTAATTTTTAAGAAATACAAACAACTCAAACTTTATTTGTAGACCCTTTCTTCGTTCCAAGAAAAATCAGGGTTTTATTCAAGTCTCATTTAGATTTATAATTATAGCTTCAAGTTGTGTTTTCAAAGTTTAAATGCAGTATTTAGAGAATGTCTGGTGTCTTTACTTTCATATATGGGCATTAAAAAAAATAAAAAACTGGATCTAAGCTTTATCAAATAGATACCCATGCTAACCTGAAACTATTCTAAAACTGACTATATAATTCCTTTATCGATCTATAAAAATATAATAGGAATATTAATAAGGCCGGTGAACTTACTGTACTATGTAGTAAGTGCACTTTTAAAGAGAAATAAGATATACTGACTTTCACCAGCAAATATTAATTTTCTTACTCGAAATCGAGAAGCTATGAAACCCAAAATATAATCTAACCAAACTCGCAAAAAAATTAACTGGCTTATAATTTTGAAATCTAATACTGCTGTTATAATAGACACCAAACAGCAACAAAATAAGGTGTGTTGTTTTTAATTATTCCCCAATGGTTTATTTTTATAATTTAAATACATTTAGACCCACCTAAGAACAAAACGGAAGGCAAATTTTTGCGGTAATTTCAAAGTAATCCAGGCTTTTCTGCACTGTAATGTTTGGATTCTTTTGTTCCTCTTATTCTCAAGCAAAAATGTCATTATAATAAATCAGAATTTCTGAAGGAAACAGGGAAAGAGATGTTATGACTTGGCCAACAAAAACTTTAGCCATTAGGGATAGTAAAAAAAAAATATAAGGGGTGTTAACAGAAAGTCAGAAGTGTGTTTACTAGATATTTTTAAGCCTCTCTTATAAGGCATGTGTTTCTCAAAGCAAATTTGCATAGCAATAGAAAATCATATTCCTGAATTAGTAACTGAAGTGGTAGTCCCCATCATGTATACTAAAGCTGAGGTTAGTCCGCAGTGCAATTGACGCCACAGTACTAACATTTTTTTCCTGTTACATACATTCACTTATCCAGCAAATAAGGTCTTCAGACAACAAATTATCCTTTATAGAAAGAATGTGGGTCAAAATAAATTGCAGTCTGCTTCCTTAATCGTATTTTATCTAACACATTTATCCAATGCCTGCAAGAATATTCAAAAGCCTTTGGATCTGCTTTATAAAAATAAGGATAAAAATCTCAAAATCAGAAGTATGAGAGAACACCAATCAATGAAGTGCTATTTGGAATAAATACTAGAATTTAGACTAATCCTCAGTCTGATAGCCACGATACATATTGGAATAGACAAGAAATTTTGCATGAATTTGATCACTCACATAGGCAGTTATAGTTTGAAAACAATATTCCTTGCAAGGATTACGAATAAAATAATGTTTTAGGACACAATTGAATTTGAAATAGTGATGTTTTGAATAGATTTTTTAGTTTTATTGAAATCTTACATGAACAAGAAATTGGAAATACAATCACATCAAAGAACAAATTGTCACGGCTTTGACGTTTAAGCCAAACAAATTTTGTAGGGCAGATTTCAAAAAGGTGTGAAGTTATAACAATTTAAAAACACAGTTAACCTACTTCTAGGAATGCAAAACATACAATCATAGGTTATTTTCAATACAAGAAAACTTAAATTTGTTTGCTTTAATTTCTTAAAACTACTAAGACAAAGCACTAGCTTGTATTTTTTATTTACAGCATACTCCATACTCCTATGTAATCTATCTCAAATCCAAAAAAAATGAAATTGTCCAAAACCAAAGGTTCTGCAAAATCATGATTTAACCGTGTGCTCAACTTGTTTTGAAGCTAAAAATGAAGCCTGAAACGATAAAAGCATTGTAATCCCCAGAATAAGGGAAATCTGCAAGCCCATTAATGTCCAAGAGCATTTATGAAAAGAGAAAAAAATAAAAAGACTTGAGTATATACACAATAGTGATTTCTTCAGCCCAATACAAATGGCAGCAAATTGCTACTTAAAGATGAAACAGGTAAGCCAATTTTTTTTTTTTTGAAGAATGTAGTAGTTCTAGAGCCAATCGTGTCTTGCCAATATCATTTTCAAGCCCTCACTTGTCTATTTCCACTGTTGCCCATAAGTATCCTGATAAAATTCCTGGTTGTCATTATTGTAACCATAGTTACCAGAATAGTCACCACCTTGCTGAAGCGGCTGCTGAGCGATGGGTTGGGAACCCCAGTTCTGTTGGTTGTTGGTCTGACGGCGCTTGGAATCAGGTTGGTTGTACCCGTCTGCTTTTCTCTTGCCTCCTACATTGCCCCCACGATTGCCCCGAGCTCCACGGGAACCACGGCCTCTCTGCTGTTGTGCAGGACCCCCTCTGCCACCCCTAGAGCCTCTTGGTGGTCCCAAAGGTGCCCCCCTCTGTGAATAGCCAGCTCTACCTCTTGGAGGTGGTGCTCCCCGCCCTCTTGGTGGTGGTGGAGCACCTCGCCCTCCCCTTCCTCCTCCTCTTCCTCTTACTGCATAGCCATCATCATAGCCGTAGTAGGGATCTTCATAGCCTCCACGATAGTCGTGATAATCATAACCATAGTAATCATCATAGTAATCTTCATAGCCATAGTAATCTGGAGGGTAGCCATATCCACCTCTCCCCCCACCACGACCCCGACCTCTAATTGGAGGTGGCATGCGAGGAGGAGGGTGATAGTAATAATCTTCATACCTAACAATGGAGGGAAGGGAGAAAAGAAAAACTAAATTAGTTTACTTCAAGATTCTTACTAATTTTGTTTTATTAACCTGATGTCCACTATCAAGTTATTCTCTGTTCAAAAATGTACAGTATTTACTAAAATGCAGACTCACGCAGTGCTTCTGGAGGCCTGTCTAGCAGCTTGGCGTTCTTTCCTTTTCTTGTCTGGTGGCTTGGCTAAGACTATTTCAATTTCCTCCCCTTCTATTTCTTTGCCATTCATTTCATCCATGGCCTATACAAAATTATAAAAATAATTACTTTTATAATTAACAGTACTTTAAAACATAACTACATAAACATATCTGTGCCAGTTAATACATTAATAAACAATTTACTTAAATATTTTAATCTGCAAAAGATGAATCTAGCCACAAAGTAAAAAAAAACACAAAGAAAGTACTTGTTTCTCTCAATCTTACCCTCTTATACATAAACTATATCGAGAATAAAACTGATGCCCTATTATATTTAAAAGGTAAAAGAGTTGCCTATTGCTGTTCCTCAATTCCAAATAACTAACTCTTCAAAGCTTAGCCATACCAAAGAAGCAAATCCAGTATTGCAAACTTTTCAGGATTCAAATATTTAAATTAAATTAACATATGGCCCTGGCCGGTTTGGCTCAGCGGTTAGAGCGTCGGCCTGCGGTCCAGAGAGACCCGGGTTCGGTTCCCGCTAAGGGCATGTGCCTCGGTTGCAGTTTGTCCCCGGCCCTGGTTGGGTCGTGTGGGTAGCAGCCACTCAATTTGTCCCTTTCGCGTCAATGTTTCTCTCTCTCTCTTTCTTCCTCTCTCTCCCTCCCACTCTATCTGAACAAAAAATGGAAAAATGTCCTCGGGTGAGGATAAAAAAAAAAAAAAAAGTGATAAATTAACATATGGCATTCAACATGTAGGTCTTACATTGTTCTTCCATAAAAATTTTAAGGATTTAAAACACAAATGAGGTTTCTGATGAAGCTGGCAGTGCAATTCAATAAGAAATTGACCAAAAAAAAAGGCTAGGTTTCCCTCACACCACTTAACCTGGAACATACTTTGCCTAAACAGTTAAAACCACAGAGCCCAGAAAAAGCCTGGCCTAATGAAAGACTCAAGTACTCACCTGGAAGACATTGATCAAAAGCATTCTATGCTCTAGTTCTTTATTTACGTTGTTCCACCTAACAGCCTCTGTCATACTTAAAGGTTCAGGTAGCTCAGTAACAAAAATAACACCTCCTCACCACAGCTTTTCTATTTTACTATATAACCTTTTCTTCTCTGGACATACATAAATGCTCTATCCATAAAGAGCATTTAGTGATTTATAAGTATCCAGACCAAGATTAAATCCATCCTTCTCTAGATACGAATTTTCCTCCTTTACGACCTTAGCTTTTGGCGACTTCAACTAAAGAAACTAAATGAGCCCAGCCGGTGTGGCTGTGGATTGAGCATCGCCCCATGGAGTAAGAGGTCCCGGTTCGATTCTCGGTCAGGGCACATGCCCGGGTTGTGGGTTAGATCCCCAGTAGGGGGTGTGCAGGAGGCAGCCAATGGATGTCTCTCACATCAATGTTTCTATCTCTTTCTCCCTTTCTCTCTCTCTAAAAAAAAAAAATCAAAAAGAAAAACTAAGTGAGGCTACAGAAGCTTCCGGGTCAAAACAAAAGAATGGAGCATCTAGTCGCTCACCTGGCCATACTGAAGAATGTGATTCCCAGTTGCTGAGCTAAAAATTGTATAATTTTACAGACTTCTTTGGTAAACCACCCTACCAGTTTTTATACATCCTGTTATTTAACCAACTGAATCAAAGGACTATTTAGAAGGTATAAATTTATTAGTTATCAGTGTTTCATACCATTGGCAATTTCAGAAGACATACATTACATTCTGTACTAAGCTGTGAATTTTATAAGCAATGCTGTCTAATTAATTAGCTGCCATCAAAAAGCAAACCAATAAATTCTAACTAGTCAAAGATTCTTCTATAAGGCACATTTAAAAGTAGTGAAGGCCTGGGGTGAGGGAGGGGCTGGGTGGAGGGGAGCAAAGGAGAGAAAAATGGAGGACATCATAATACTGTCAACAATAATTAAATAACAAAAGGAAAAAGAAAAAAGCCATACCCTGGGCAAAAAACAAAACTGCTCAACTAAGAGGTGGCACCACTCCACCAACAGAACATGTAGAAAAAGAACCAAGCCTAAGTCACTGAGGATTTTGGATCCATCTTCCCAATTACAAAAAAGAAAAGCTTTAATTAAGAAGTATAAATTGGTTGTTAGACCGATGAACCTCAAAGGGAAGGGGGAAGGGAGGGCAGGAAGAGATTAAAAAAAAAAAAAGAGAGCCCTGGCGGGTTTGTCTGGCCTGCAGTCCAGAGAGACCCGGGTTCAGTTCCCGCTAAGGGCATGTACCTCGGTTTCAGTTTGTCCCCGGCCCTGGTTGGTCGTGCGGGTGGCAGCCACTCGATGTGTCCCTTTCACGTCGATATTTCTCTCTCTCTCTCTCTCTCTCTCTCTCTCTCTCCCACTCTATCTGAACAAAAAATGAAAAAATGTCCTCAGGTGAGGATTTAAAAAAAAAAAAGAACTTACATGCACATATGCATAACCAATAGACACAGGCAATAGTGTGGGGAAAGCAGGAGGGAGGGCAGGAGTGGGGAGGAGGGGGTCAATGGGGGAATAAAGGGAGGACATCTGTAATACATTCAACAATAAAGGTAAGTTTTAAAAGAAAAAAGAAAAGCTTTTTAATCTTTTCTGTCTCCATTCCCCACCCCCACCATTGCCAAAGGAGAGATAACAAGAGGAAAAAGAAACTGGAAATTTTACCCATCAAAAATGGTGCCAATCCATTATTAACATAAAGCAGCAGAGTATACTTTTCATTACTATCATCAAGGAATTAATCAACTATTTTATGCAAGAAATATCTCTAACAACTATCAAAACTGGCAAAACATAGTCAATGCAATTAGAATTCTAAAATGACTAAAGACAAAACTATGAAGAACCAACCATTTCCTCAGAACACATCTACTGAATTAATATGCTGTTACTGCATATGAAGTCACAAACACTACTCAGTTTCTTTCAAAGGTCCACAAACCAAGGTAAACAAAGTAGTTACAACACATTCATTACCTGTTTAGTATTTATAGCAGTTAATTACTATACCTTGTAATATTCGAAGGCATCCTGCTATCAAAGCTTAGGTTAAAATAGAGATTAAAAATAACTTGTCTGAGATCACAAACTCAGTAATAATCAGGCTTTGAAATATGATGGGAGTCTTACCTGTTACACTACTACCACTTCACAGAAATTATTAAAAGAAAGTTCCAGAGTTCGGCAAAGCTGAAAACCAATTTTATTTCAGTTTTTAAAGGCACTTTTGTATGTTTATCAAGTTTCAACAGCAGAATTCAAATATCAATAAGCAAAATTTCAAAATTTCTACCTTAACAGCTGCTCCTCTGTCTTCAAAATGAACAAATGCATAATCTTTCAACTTCTTCACCCTTTCAAGTTTTCCAAATTCAGAAAATGACTTTTCCAGTATTTCTTCTGTCACTGTAGTAGCCAAGTTTCTCACAAATAAAACTTTCACCTAATACAACAAATATACAAAATAGGCATTGGCTACTTAATTTTAGCTGGTCTTACATTATTTCTTCCTATCTTCATGGCATAGACTTTTCCCCTCTAAAACATTAAGTGCTAAAAGTGCTATCACAGAAGGTATAAAAACTGCCAACAAAATGATTCTGATATTAGTTAACAATTTATATAAATATTGGTTTCCTCTCCTGTCCTATAATTAAAGTACCTAACACTGTGAATAGGACCTTCAAGAAACCAACACATAATTATTAAGTTAACTTATAAATTTAACATGGTCCCTAAGTCTCCCTTAAAACAAGTTTTTCTGTTTTTCCTGCTAGAACTAGATAAGCTGATTCTAAAGTCCATAAGAAAAAATAAACAAGCAAGAATAGCCAGGAAAAAGATTTAAAAATTTAGAGACGAGCTCTACCATATATAACACGTAATACTTAAATCACTGAAGCAGTATAATGTTAATCTGGATGAAAATAGAAGCCAGACCCACATCTCACATTATATATACACCAGGAAAAACTCCAAATAGACAAAAACAAAAACAAAAAAGGATGGTGGAAAAGGGGGAAAACGAAAGTATTAGAAGAAAACAATGTTGTATAACACATACTGGGGAAAGCTTTATGACTATAAACTGTAAAGGAGTGATGAATTAAACTACTAAAAATAAATGGCTTCTACATGGTAAAAAATACCATAGGCAAAGTCAAAAACCAAACGACTCGTACAACAGAGTTAATCTTTTATATAAGAGATCCAGAAAAATAAGAAAAAAACTCAACAGAAAAACTGAATAGAATAACAGGCAAAATTCATGATTATATGGTTCATACAAAAAAACACAAACGCCCTGGCCAGTCTGGCTCAACGGTTACAGTGTTAGCCCAAAGACAGAGGAGTCTCGGGTTGGATCCCCAGTCAAGGGTATGTACCTTGGTGGCAGGTTTGATCTCTGGGCTAGTCAGGGTGATACAGGAGGCAACCAATCTCACATCGATGCCTCTCTCTCCCTCCCTCCTTTCCACTCTATCTAAAAATCAGTGGAAAAATATCCTCGGGTGAGAAAAAACAAAACAAAACACACAAAAGACCCTTAAACTCATGCATAGTAAGAGAAGAAAATCTTAATGGCTTTGAGATACCATCTGTTATCAAACTAGCAAAGTCCAAAAGTTTAACCATACATTATTTTTTGACAAGGAAGAGAAAAATAGGCCTCTTGTATTTCACTAGTAGGAGGGTAAAACGGTCCACTCCACCTCCCAAAGAGGGGAATAATATGGTAACCTTAGTAATAACAGATGCATTTACCCTTTGGCTACAATTCTATCCCTGAGAATCGACCTACAAATATATCTGCACTTCTTTCAACTGACATGACACAAGGTTATTCATTACAGAAACAACCCAGAAGATTAGAAACAGCCCAACATCCAGCTGGTTCAATATACTACGGTATATCCACTAAACAGAATACTATGTAACCACACAAAAAATGAGGAAGAGCTCTAAAAGCTGACATGGAGGCCCTGGCTGGTTTGGCTCAGCGGTTAGAGCGTCAGCCTGTGGTCCAAAGAGACCCGGGTTCGGTTCCCGTTAGGGGCGCATACCTTGGTTGCAGTTTGTCCCTGGCCCCTGGTGGGTCGTGCAGGAGGCATCCAATCGATGTGTCCCTCTCACGTCGATGTTTCTCTTTCTCTCTCTCTCTCTCCCTCCCACTCTATCTGAACAAAAAGTGGAAAAATGTCCTCGGGTGAGGATAAAATAAAATAAAAATAAAATAAAATAAAATAAAAGCTAACATGGAGAGATTGCCAGGATACACTGTTGGTAAGACTTTTTTTTTTCATTTCTGAAACAGGATCCAACCTACAGTCAATGTGACAGACAAGCACTGCATCATAGTTTTAATTGGCAACATTTTATAATTTCTTAGTGGTACATATAATAATGGTACAGCTTCCTCAGAGCTGATGAAATAGAGTGGTAAATAAAACAAATATAAATCAGTGAAAACAGTAAGTTACCAGCAACCACTTGTATAAGCAGCAGGGAAAGAAAGAATATATACTCATACTTGTCTGTATGTGCCCAAGGAAACACTAAAAGGATAAACCACAGACTATTAAAACTGGATGCCTACAGGGACCAAGGGGGATATGATAGATGGGGCTAGGGGTGGAAGTGGGACATCTCTGTCTATACCTTTTTATAAAATTTGGATTTCTGAGCTAAGGAAATATATTACCTATTCAAACAAAAAACATATCCAGTAAACAAATTATTGCCTGAGGTTAAGGGCTATATGAATAAAAAGGATTTGGGGAGATCTTTTTTTTTTTTAAATCCTCACCTGAGGATATTTTTCTATTTTATCTTCATAGAGTGGGAGGGAGGGAGAGAGTGAAACATGGACGTGAGAGGGACACATCAACTGACTGCCTCCCGTAAGACCCCGACCAGGGCTGGGGACGAACTGCAATCAAGGTACATGCCCTTGACCGGAATCGAACCCGTGACTCTTTGGTCTGCAGGCCGATGCTCTAACCATTGAGCAAAACCGGCCAGGGCGTGGGGAGATCTTAATTCAATGGGTAAAAAAGATTGAACTCTCTACCTCTACCTCTATCCTCTTTATTTTTCTCAATGTTGTCAATACTGAAGTATAACTACATCAGACAGGCTCCACTGATTTTAACTCAACACTGATTATTTCTTTCTGAGATGAAACCATAACATACTATATAAAAATACTTGTTAAAATTGTTTTAAGACACGTTTAGGTAATTTGGTTCTGTTTAATTTTAAAACTGACCCAACTTGGCAAAAGATCTTCAATAAATTGTAACACTGACAGAGTGAGGTAACAACAGAAACTTTATTGTGTAAACTCCTCATCGTTAGAAAACAATAAAGGGAGTCAGTATTATTCAATCAAGTTTATTCAATCAGTATTGTTCAAGTTTATAGAGGCCACCTATTCATTCTGAAATTTGCTTCTGATGCAGGAAGAATAGTTACTAGAATAAAATCCTGAGGTATGTGAAAAGTGATTGATAAGCAAATTAGTAGCTATAACCCAGCCAGTGTGGCTCAGTGGATTGAGCATCGTCCCATGGACTGAGAGGTCCCGGTTCGATTCCTGGTCAGGGCACATGCCCGGGTTGCAGGCTCCATCCCCAGTAGGGGCTGTGCAAGAGGCAGCTGACTGATGTTTCTCTCTCACACTGATGTTTCTATTTCTCCCTCTCTTCTCTAAAAAAATCAATAAAAATATATTTAAAAAGAAAAAAATATATATATATAAAATTAGTAGCTATACTTTATAGATTTTCTGGGGATTTGATTCCCCTCCCTTTTTTTTTTTTAATCCTCACTCGAGGATATTTTTCCATTTTTTGTTCAGATAGAGTGGGAGGGAGAGAGAGGAAGAAAGAGAGAGAAACATCGATGTGAAAGGGACACATCGAGTGACTGCCACCCACATGACCCAACCAGGGCCGGGGACAAACTGCAACCGAGGTACGTGCCCTTAGCGGGAACCAAACCCAGGTCTCTCTGGACTGCAGGCCAATGCTCTAACTGCTGAGCCAAACAGGCCAGAGCTGATTCCCCTCTTATAATGTGTAATATATCTATAATACTATTTTAAAAATATTTTTATAGGATAAGCAATACAGGCCACACTCAGTTTCTACAAGGTAGATTCAAAGTTGTAAGGGATCTGAAGATATTTTCCTATCCCAATAAAATAGATGACATTGAAATTCAGTAAGTTTACCCAAAGTTACAATTATATTAGGAGAACAAGTGAAATTGAAATCAATCTAGTAAAAAATAAAAAACCAGGGCTATTTCAATTCTCAGTCCCTTCCTTTCCTTGATGCTATCTACACAAGGAATATGTTAAAAAAGACACTGAGCAGCACATCTGAGAGCTTCTTTGGTTCATTCTCAATGGATCTTCTCTGCTTAACAAAAAGATGTTTTTGCCTACAAAAATTTTATCATACTAGTATAAACTGAGGCTCTCCTCCAAACTAATCAGAGTGAGGACCGCCTCCTCAGAACCTAGAATCAAAGACTTCTCATCCAGAAGAATACAATCACTAATTTATGACCATCCATAGAGTTGCTGTCTCTCTGAGAAGGAAAAGACATACACCAAAATACTCAAAAACTCACCAAAAGCAGCAGAGATGCAACTCTAATGTGTCCCTTCAATTACAGGACTCACCCCAAAAAAAACCTGAGAATGAAGGTTTACGGCACCATCAGTTACCAGGCAAAGATCTTGGCAATGCAAGGATAGGACACAGGAGGAAAACAATGTCCCTCTACATGACCTGCCATGCATATTTTGCCACTACCATATAACAGCAAACGTGATAACCCTTTGCCTTTTTTCACAGGGACAATACCCTAAGGGAGCCTGATAATTGAAAAGAAAAACTTTTTAAAATAAGAGAAAAAATTAGCTATAAATCTAAATAAAATGATTCATGGCCATTTAATAAAAGTCATAGTATGGTCAAATAAAGATTATAATTCATAATCTCCCAAACTTTACCTCTCTCTTTACTCAGTAAGACCTTGTCTTTTTTCTTTTGAAACCTCTGGATTCTTCATAATGCCTAGCACTAAACAAATTCTCAGTGTGTATAAAAATACTTAATGAAAGGGATTTAATTTCAGTTCCTTTTAGACGTTTAATCTGTAGGAAAAGGAATGGTTAAAGGAAATTCCTGGATACCAAAACAGGCTGTTAAATTTGGTGTTAAAGCCCTGGTCGGTTTGGCTCAGCTGTCAGCGCATCAGCCTGGGGACCAAAGGGTCTTGGGTTCGACTCTGGTCAAGGGCATATACCTGGGTTGCCGTACCTGGGTTGTGGGTTCAATCTCTGGCCCCGGTCAAGGTCATGCAGGAGGCAACGAAGCGATGTGTCTCTCTCACATCAATGTTTCTCTCTCTCTCACACTCTTTCTCTGTCTCCTCTCTCTTTCTCCCTCCCTTCCACTCTCTCCCCCGCAAAAAAAAAAAAATCAACAGAAAAATATTGTCAGGTGAGGATTAACAACCACCAAAAAACCCACAAAAGTTTGGTGTTAAAGCAGGCCCTTGCCCAAATAGTAAGATCAAGAACTATAATTTGTATTTATTTAAAAACTCAAAAAAATTTGAGCTTCATTCCAAGTATAAAATTTAAATGATGACCGCACCACCATCCCAAGCAATTGCATTTACCTTAGCCATGACTTCTGGATCTGGTTCTTCCACAGGATCAGCCCATTCAACTGTAACTACATTTCCCCATACTTTTACTTTTCCACTCATCAGCCGGCGTCTGGCTTGTGCTGCTGACTTGTGATCCTCATATTCAAGGAAGCAGAACCCCCGATTCTTCTTTTTGTCATCGGGTTGATGATAGAGAATAACGTCCACCAAACCCTCTGTTAAACCAACAGCCAGATATATAAGCCAAAAGCATCCACCACACATGCAGTGATTAGGCAGACCTAAATCCACTTGCCGAAAAGCAAAAAATAACTGAAGCAGCCTCAAAATGATTCACTGATTACCTAGTAGACAATTAAATCAGTATTATTAGATATGAGGTTTGGGACAGTATTTTTATGTTCCTTTTTAATTTTAGGAGTCATAAAGATACAGCCATAAACAACAGGTACACTACTGCATTTTGACATATAACATTCTACAATGTTTGTGTTTGATATAACATGACCTGACTACCAAGGAACTTAAAAATCAATTATTGATATAAATCCAAGAGAACTAAGATTCAACAACTAACCATGACCAAAAAGCAACCTTAGATCTAACTTAAAAGTTAGTTTGTACCAAGAATGAAACTAATTGCTAAATACTGCTGTCCCTCTGGTCTTAGTCCTGTGCCCTCATCTTTCCATATATCTTCTTTCTAGGTAATACCAGCTAGTTTCTACTTTTAAATACTATCTATATTCTTAAGAATGCTTATTTTGTTTCTAACCAGACTTAAAGACATTTCAAATTTAACATGTCTAAAACTGCACCACTACTACTAAAATCTGTCTTCTCTAGACTTTACTATTTAATAAACAGTACCATCTCCTAGGTTTCTCAAGCCAGAAATTAAGGACTCATTCTTGATTTCCTCCTTTATTCCATCTCCCCTATCCAACTCCAAGCCAATCTACTTTTTGCATCTGTACTGCTCAATCTTCTGAACATTATGAATGCTTTTACTCTTTACCCCCTTCTAAGCCATTATCCATATAGCAGTAGAAATAATATTTTGTAAATATAAAACAGATGTTATTCCCTGCTTAAGACCTTAAATACCTTCTCATTATACATACATTATACATAAAACCCAAACTCCTTACATAGTCTACAAAAGTCCTGCCTACTTCATTTCATATAATTCTACCCCTATTTCTACCTTTTAAAAACACTGGCTTTCTGTTACTTTAATACATCAAGTTCTTTCTTGCCTTAGAACATTGGCATGTGTTGTTCTCTAGGAATGGCTCTTTGTATGCTAGTGTCCTCATTCTTCATGTCTTGGATGAAATGTCACCTTAGCAGAAAAGTTTTCCATAACCATCAAAACTGAGATAGTAGCTATTCTCTAGCTAAATGTCCTTTATTTTCTTCTTCACAATGCTTACCACAATGTGAAAAAAAATTTTTTGGGGGTCTTTTTCCCAGAATGTAAGCTCTACAAGGGCAGAGAATAGATCTCTCTTATTCACCACTATATCCCCACACACAGCACAGTACCAGCACTTAATAGGCACTGGATGAACACTTGCTGAATGAATAAATGGATGTAAAGCCAGAAAGGAGTTGATAGGTAATAAACTGATGAGGTCAAAGAACTGTGCCATTAGGAGTATTTAACTGACACAATTATGATGAATAGTAGGAGTTGTTACAATGTGGAATGCTAGAAGTAAAAAAATCCAGAGTGAGCAGAATTTCTGGCAAACAAGATCCAGGATGTGATCTGGATGTGGGGGAGCTGAAGTGAAGGACTGGACATAAGGTGGTTATAAAACTAGGAGGCTCGGGCATTGGATGGTTCCTCTATGGTAAAAGTACTAAGAGTAAGTCAGTTTAAGGCAGAAGAGGAAGACTGTGAGCCAGAAGCAATCTTCAATGAATAAAAGACTGAAATTGAAACCAGAAGAGCAATAACTGACAGCTTGAGGAAGGGGAAAGGATAGTATATCTGGATGACAAAAATGTAAAGGAATAGTGTTTTGGTTTTTTTAAGGGGAAGTAATAGTCTAAAACAGTTTTTTTAAACCGCAGCTAGCATTTCATAGAGCTCTATCAGCATTTTTAAAAAATGAAACGGAATAGGAAATATGAGACTAAATCATGTATAATAGTAAAAGTATGGTTTCATTAAATTTTGTTTGTTATATATAAATGTATACAGACCTATGATATAAAATGTATTTCTCAATTAATTCCATGAATTCAGAATTGGAAATTTTGAAAAATATGATCTAGCCCAGCCAGTGTGGCTCAGTTGTTGAGCATCGACCCATGCACCAAGAGGTCGCCAGTTTGATTCCCGGTCAGGGCACATGCCCAGGTTGTGGGCCTGATCCCCAGTGGGGAGGCATGCAGGAGGCGGCCAATCAATGTCTCTGTCTCTCTGTCTGTCTCTCTCTCTCTCCTTTTCCCTTCCTCTCTCTAATATCAATAAAGATAAAAAATTTTTTTTAAGAAAAACATGATCTAGATGAAGCAACAGGAAGAGGACAAGAATTCTCATCCCACTGGCCATTAAGTACACTGAACGTCAGAGGGGAAAAGCCTTCACTTGAAGCCCACAGGGCAAAAGCTCTGGCAAAAGCCAAGGTTCAATTAAGGTAAAGTGAAGAGGACATCCACTATCAAGCAGAAAGGAGGCAATTTAGACATTGAAAAGACAACCTCTTAGCCTAATATATACCTCTTTTTTTTTTTTTTTTTGGTACTTATAAACAACACCACAGATTTCCCAAAATTAACTTCTAAATACATTTTTGTTTTACCTGTGACTTTACTGAATTCTTCCAGAATGTTTTCTTTAGTCTTATTCTTCGGAATTGATCCAACAAAAAGCCTGTTGTTTGCCACGGAAATGCACACTCCAAGGTGTTTACCAGGGCGAATTTCATAGCTGTCACACTGCAAGGAAGAAAAGAACCAGACACCCCCACAACCACCCTAATCTCAGGACAACTGATCACAATCTAAAAAATTCAACAATTTAAGGCCAAACACTCCCTGTTTCATGAACTCACCGAGTTCTCTCAGGCTTGCCATAATATAAATGTGTATTTTTAAACTTGTTACAGACAGGCTCTCATTTTAGTTTGGTTTTGTTAACCTTCACTGTTCCTCCATATTATAAAATGACTCAAAGTTATTCTCACTTTATTTTTGAAACTATCTTATGTCATATTTCAGTTTCATCTATCTAAAAATTTTTTCCAGAGATTTTTCAGAAAAAGTACCTTGGAAATGAAATTAGATACAGACAACCATTGGCAAAATAATAATAAAGAGTAACAACCATGTTTAATCAATGCAAAAGAAATTTAGAACTTCACATTCTACACAAACCACAGAATTCTAAATATATACATATAAAGTTTTAAACTGCATATCAAACACAATACTTTCAAAATTATATAAAATGATAGATATAAAAAATGTTTTATTTAAATCACTGTATGATGGTTTCCTTGATAAACTTTAGCTTCTCATGCTTTGATATTATGTACCCATTTATTTACTAGAAGACATGTTATTATTAAATGAAATCATTCGCATGTTGCCAAAACATAGAAATAAAGCTTTAAAAGCTTCTCAATATTAAATAAACAAACTGTAAAAAAAAAATCCATAATAAAAACTACAATCTGGGTCAAGCTAGAAGTGAAACTAATTTAGAGGCAACTAATGAAACAAAAGCCTTGTTGAAAGAGGTTACTGTTCTAGAAGGACTAGACTAGGTGAGGCCTTTAGATGTCTAGCAAAAGATTATGTCAAAAAACAATGATACTGTGAAGTGACTGAGATGGTTGTATCTTAACACAGTTGGAGTGAAGATATACCTAATTTGCAGAACTTAGTCACTACTACTCATAAGTAGGTCCAAAGAGTAAAAAGTCATACAAAAAGAAAGTAATAGAAGACCAACCAGTTATAAAATAGCAAAAAATAGAAAGATTAAAGACAGAGACTGAACTACCTGGAAACAAAAATACAGAAAAGAAGAATATACTTAGAAAATAAACAAATTGTATGATTAGGCTGTGACAAAAATAAAACAAAACAGATTCAGAACTGGTTCCTGAACTGGCAACAGTGTCCTAAGCCTAACACTTTAAGAATTCTATCATAAAGTAACAGCAAGAACTGACATGCTTTCTGTCTAAAATCAAAAGAACCGCAGAAGTAAAATAGCCAAATGAAACTTTAGATACGAATCATCATTCTATTTAATAACTTTTTAGTATTATGGAAAACTTTCTCTAACACAATAATTCTTGGGTATTTTCATTTTTTTACTTTTATAATTAGAAAATATAGAGCAAAAGCCACATACCAAATCAGTCAATATAAAAACATTCAAAGCAAAAATTAAACAATGTTAACTGCAAACAATTAACTGAGGTAATTCTCTCAAATGACTTGCTAGACAGTAGGTATCTGTTTTATTATCACATACCAATTTAACAGCTTCCTGTGCAGCTTCCTTTCCACAGAAGGTGATAAATGCATACCCTCTGTTCTGACCAGACAGTGGATCCATCATAAGACGTAGATCCCAAATGGGACCAGCCTTTTCAAAAAGGGGCACCAACTCATCCTCATATAAATCTCTTGGTATTTTACCTACAAAGACCTGAAATAAAACCTCTGTATTAGAATCTCAATGTAAGCATTTGATTTTAGAGCTATAAAGTCTGACTGCCTTTTCTTTAAGGGAATGGGGACACAAAGATGGTTAAGGAGGAATGGGGACAATTTCAATCTTTTTATAATGATTTTAGGGTCATCAACATAGAACAATATTCTATATTAAAAAGTGGAATAAGAGTGCAAAATTTGTACTAAAATTTGATTATTTATAATTTGTCTTTTCCTCGCAAAAATGAAATAAAGAGCATGTATATATGTATCTTCATGGAAATATGTCTGCATTTTTATAAAAACAATTGAATAAAAGATCAATGTGGTCTTCTTCAAGTTTTCTCAACTCTAAAATTTTTATTATTTAAAACTCCCAGGCTTCGCCCTGGCCGGTTTGGCTCAGCGGTTAGAGAGTCAGCCTACGGACCAGAGGGACCTGGGTTCAGTTCCTGCTAAGGGCACGTACCTCGGTTGCCATTTGTCCCCGGCCCCTGTCGGGGTTGTGTGGGTGGCAGCCAGTTGGTGTGTCTCTCACATTGATGTTCCCCTCTCTCTCTTCCTCCCCCTCTCCCTCCTGCTCTATCTGAAGATAAATGCAAGAATGTCCTAGAGTGAGGATTTAAAAACAAACAAACAAAAAAACTCTCGGGCTTCAATCTATCCCTTTCTCTGTCAGAACATTACATTTTAAGGTATATAAAAAAATTCTTCACCATAAAAAGAGTGGGTATTCTACCTTAATTAAAATTATATATAGTAGTATTAAATTATAATATGAAATGATAAATTAGAATTAAATAATCAGAAACCCTCAATATTTATTATCACACCACAATTTTCAAGTTTCTACCACATCAGCAACATCAAAAACAATCTTTTATGTTAAAACATTTGCAATCTGGCCTTGGCCCGTGTGGCTCAGTTGGTGGAGTGTCATCCTGTACACCAAAAAGGTTGCGGGTTTGATTCCCGGTCAGGGCACTAAGTTGCAGATTCCATCCTTAGTTGGGGCACATACGGGAGGCAACCAATCGATGTTCTCTCTCACATCAATGTTTCTTTTCCCCCTTCCCCCTCTCTAAAATCAGTATCTTCGGGTGAGGATTAAAAAAAAAAAATCAATTAGCAATGTCAATTATATCTCAATAAAAGCTAGAAAAAAATCAATTGGGGGGGGGGTGGGAACATTTGCAATCCACAGTCTTAAATTCAGTGTTTGCATGAGATAAATTTTCTAGTGAAATTCTTCTACATCAACATTTTATATCCTGAAAAATGACCTGATTAATGAAGTAATAATAGCAATCCAAAAGATGTCAAAATTATACTGGAAGTTTCTGATGTTATGCTCTATAACAGCTGTGCTACCTTAACACAATCTTTTCCCAAAAACAGATTCACCTTCGCTGTTATAAAACTTGGGGTCTTCTACTGAATCTCTAGCATGATTCTCACACAACAGCTATTCCAATTCTTCTATCTCCTTTAAGTTTCCAATGCTCATTCACTAAATGTCATTTTAAGGTCATCTGGGAAAGTTACTAGTTTCCTCATATTCTTTCCTCTCAGCCTTAAAAACCTTTTTCAGTATCTGTTTTCACATCTTTCCTTTATACCTCAAAGAAAGAGATTTACTTCCTTTCCAAGGTTAATTTCTTAACCCTAGTTTTAAAAAGCACATTTCTTTTCACCACTTTCTTCTGGAAATAATTACAAACCTTTATTTCTTCAACTCTCCTATTTTGCTCAGTACACCCTTTCCTGCCAACTGGCTTCAAACATGCTAAATCTCCCACAACAAAATAAAATATAAACAAACAAAAAACACTTACTTTAGCTCATAGATCTTTCCTTTTACTTTTATATGCTTAGAACACATACCCCATGCTTTATTTTACTCATGCAGTTTTTCTTTTCAACACATCTACTATATGCTTAGTACTGGTGCAGCTAGAGAAGTAAAAATAAAACATTTAAGACATCACCTGAATTGTATCCCTACAGAACCATCTTTCTAATGAAAACTCACTCTGAAAAGCACTTGGCATCTATGCTATCTAAAACTGACTTCTTCCTCTAACACTAAACTGTATGCCTAAATGTCACTAACAAACTTCTAATGATCAAATTTTCTTTCCTCAGTCTCATCATCCTTGCCTTTGCAAAAAGCATGAACAGTGGTGATGCCACTTTCTGAAAATCCTCTTAAGTCTTCAGAATCCTCCACTAACCTGGTCTTCTTACCTTTAATTATTTCTCTATCGTTCCCATGGTGATTCTTCTATCTAATAATAATCTGCGTATTTCCGGAAGTTATGGTTCTACTCTTCTTCACTGTAATTTCTTCACTTATAAAGATCATATCCATCCCCAAAGCCTACAACTATAGTCATATCCCAAATCCTCATCCCAAAACCTAATTCTGTATTTCCAACTGCCTGTTAAACAGTTCTTCTTGATTGTCCTTATTTTACCTCAAATCATCAATAAGTATAGCAGTGCCAACTTTTGTTTTCTGAATATAGACATATGTATAGATAAGGATGACTATCAGAATAATACTAATAGTAGTTATCAATACATGAAAAACCTGTCCTAATTTTATTCTTTTTCCTTATATTTTCTAAATATTCTACAATAAAGATATAATACATTTGTAACAAATGTTTCCTTTTTCCAAAAGTCAAAATAACTTGAAAAGCATTAAAAAATTTTTTTATACTGACAAAGTTCTAATTTCTTTTATTGATTTTGAGAGAGGAAGGTGGGGGGGGGGGGACATCGGTGTGAGAGAGAAACTTTGATTGTAGGTGCCCTGACTCCGGGGATCGAACCCACAACCTAGTTATGTGCCCTGACCAGGAATCAAACCTGCAAACTTTGGTGTATGGGATGACACTCCAACCAACCAAACCACCTGGCCAGGGCTGGAATGCATTTTAGAGTATTTTTATATTCCAGAATATTAGTAACTGAATATTTTAAAAGTGTTCTTTCTGCGAAGTAAATTCTGCTTTATATTGTTTCTATTAACAAAATGCAATGGTGCTTCAGAATTACTTTGTTAATCATCCAAATTTTCTCCCTACTCATTTACAAATACATGGAAAAGCAAAGAAAGAACACATGCAATGGCATTATGAAAACATATCTGGCACACAACTAAGTGAGGAAGCTAAATGTCAGATTAGACTACTACTTATATAACACATGTACCTGTATTTTTAGAACCAGACAGGTTTGCCTCATTAAGCATACCTAAAGTGAAAAACCTGTATTTTCAGCAAAAGTAATTTAATGATTGATTAATCACTTTACAGAAAGGATTCATAAGAATGAACTCATTATAGATTTTCCAAGAGAATACTGATTTATTTTAGAAGAAACATCTCCAAATCTGTGGTCTACAAAACAACCAATATTACAAATCACCACGGTCCATGAAGAAACAGGTCAAAAATAATGATTTATCTGAGAAATAGGAGGTAGCCTTATTTCAAGATCAGTTTAACTTAGGACATTAAAAGAACTTAAAAAGGCTGAAATTAAGCAGTACTCAAAAACATACCCCGGCCAGGTGGTTCAGTTGGTTGGATGGTCGTCCCATACACCAAAAGGTTTCGGATTCAATTCCCAGTCAGGGCACATACCTAGGTTTCGGGTTCAATCCCTGGTCGGGGTGCATAGGGGAGACAGCTGATCGATGTGTCTGTCTGTCTCTCTCTCTCAAATCAATAAAAACATATCCTCAGGTGAGGATTAAAAAACAAAAACACAAATTAACCATCACTCCTTTTTAAATATTTTTAAACTCCATTTTTAGTTAACTAAAATGAAATAAAAATGTTTTCCTTTTATTAACTGGTTGGTCCCTGAGTCATTTGGGCTCCATATGAGCTGTTCAGAATAAGCACTCAACTGCATGTAGGTATCCTCCACCCCCAATCCAGAATCAACAGAATGTGATGAATACCGTAACAATTATGCCTTTACTCACTTGGCACCAAGGCTTGGAAAAAGCTTTGGCTGTCTATTATCTATCCATCAAATACTTCAACAGTAATAGAGGAAGTCCTTTGAGGCTCCGGAAGCAATCAACAGAAGCAAGCAGGCAGCTCAACTAAGTCTTTTGAGTATCTATGGGGTTCTTTCATTATCCAGCTCCTATTTAGGCTTTTTTGCGAACACAGCAGTTTTTCTTTATATATAATTCAATTCAGGTGCTACAAAGTCATGTACTTTTAGGTCTCTGTTACTGGTTCTATAACACTTCTATTAGTAATAAATCAAAGAATTAGATCTCAATCTGCCATTTCCTCTGAATTCCTAAACAGATTATCAGTGCTTATACTCTTTATAAACTAATGAGAGCTTATTATATAGCCATCTCCATGGATATTTATATTTTGGTCAATTAAAACAGAACTTACTTCCCAAACCAGTTTTACAATACCAGCTGAAGAATATAAAGATACTATATAACCAGACTATGTCTGAGAGCCAAGGCATACTAAGAAATACATTCCAAATGAATACCTATCATTCCTGTATATTTCTCAACTGAGGAAATCCTTAGTAGCATTGTCTGTTAATGAGTGCTCATGTATAGGATTAATTCACAGATTTTATCCAAAGATAAAAGTTATTCATAGTCTTTGAATAACTTAATATTTTTAAAAATACTTTTTCTTTATTGATTTTAGAGAGAGAGAGGGAGAGGGAGAGAGACACAGAAACAGCGATGAGAGAGAACATCGACTGGCCGCCTCCTGCATGCCCCACACTGGGGATCAGTCCCACAACCCAGGCATGTGTCCTGACCAGGAATCGAACCAGCGACCTCTTGATGCATGGGTCAATGCTCAACCAGGCAGCCACACCGGCGGGGCTGAATAACTTAATTTTAATATTATCGGTCTTAGGCACTAACCCTAATTTCAACTTCCTCGGTCAAGAGCTGAAAATTTTTAATGACTCTAATGAAACACAAAAGAACAAAAACACTAAATCTTACAGCATCAAAAATGACACCAAAACCAATTTATTAAATCTATCAGCAACCTAGTATATTAAAAATCTATTTTTCTGCCCGGCCAGTGTGGGTCAGTGGTTGAGCGTCGATCCATGCAACAAGAGGTCGCTGGTTCGATTCCGGTCAGGGCATATGCCCAGGTTGTGGGCCAAATCCCCAGTGGGGGGCACGCAGGAGGTGGCCAATCGATGTTCTCTCATCGATGTTTCTGTCTCTCTCCCCCTCTCCCTTCCTCTCTAACATCAATAAATAAAAAAAATTTAAAAACAAACAAAAAAAAACACCTATTTTTCTTGCTGTACACCTAAAACTAATATAAAGTATTGACTGCCAACTGTAATTGGAAAAATATAAAACACTTATTTCTCTAATTTTCCAAAACTTTAATTTTTAATAAGCATAGGTCAAATCTCAGGAAGTCTAAATTTATGGGAGCAATCTAAAACTTTACACTACGATTTTGTTGCAACAAATTCCTTGACAGAGTGGCTTAGGCTGGTGATCTCATACAGAGATTTTGCTACAATATCTGCTGTATGTAATGACATCTAATATATAGGAAAATGTATATTTCTCCTAAATAGGCAATGCAATATAAGAGAATGATACATGTTTTACAATTAGCATTACCAATTATTTTTTTATAATTGGATACTCAAAATAGTTTCCTATTAAATTGTTCAAATGCTTCGAGTGAAATCCTTCCAGTACTAGCAAACGCCTTCCTTATCTATTGTAAAGCAAAGATAAAACAAGTCTCTATTAATGAACCCAATCTAATGAGAAAAAAAGTTCATTTTTATAATTATGAAATATATACAACCAATTAAATTTACACCAGGCTGTACTGAGCGTTGTAAAGAACCTAACAGTATTATATAGACTTAATTTTTATTCCTAAGGATTTTATAACTAGTTGAAGAAATATGATTAAGATCAATGTAACAATTGGTAAATACTAACATGGATAACCAATGCTGAATGGTATATTATAGATAACTTTTTAGAAAAGACAAAGGAGTAATTCCATTTAAATCATTTTATATGAGAGTTTAAGGCAGCGGTTCTCAACCTGTGGGTCGCAATCCCTTTGGGGGTCAAACGACCCTTTCACAGGGGTCGCCTAAGACGTTAACAGTAGCAAAATTACAGTTATGAAGTAGCAACGAAAATAATTTTATGGTTGGGGTTCACCACAACATGAGGAACTGTATTAAAGGGTTGCGGCATTAGGAAGGTTGAGAACCACTGGTTTAAGGTAATAAAAAAGGAAATCGTGATACTAAGAACAAAATTTAAAACCATTAGAAAAAAAATGCATATACTGTAGAAGTCCAAGTAAGAAAACTGAACTCTATTTCTATATTGTTTAAAAATAAGATATAAATGTAGATTTGAAAAGGTTCATTCACTACATAAGCAGAACATTAAAGATAAAGGATACCAGATGGGCTAAAGGGAGGAAAAAAGTGAAAAAAAAAGCCAAATTATTATTCACTTGTACACTATGTTTCAATGACACTTGCTCCTATAAGGAATGTGGCTGGCTTAGAGTCCCAATTCCAACTCTATCAATAATTATATAACATTAAGTAATTTAGGGTTTTTAAATATTTATTTATTGATTTTAGACAGAGGAAGAAAAGAGAGAGGGAGAGAAAGAGAAAGATCGATTCATTGCTCCACCTCCCCATGCATTCATTGGTTGACCCCTGTATGCGCCTCAATCAGGGATTAAACTCAAAATAGATCTGAAGTTACATTAATTAAATGGTAATGTCTTTGTTCATTCACAAAACAGAAATAATAATCTTTGCTTTTGGCTACCTGAAAAGTTTTTAACTTTTGGGAGGGTGCCAGTGATAACAGTTTCAATAAGACATTACTACTTCCTTTAAAGTTAACTTTTAAGATTTCTTAGAATTCTAATGTAAGTAGGAGATACATAATAATACCACCTAGCCCTGGCAGGTTTTGCTCAGTGGTTAAAGCATTGGCCAATGGACCAGAGAGACTCAGGTTCAATTACAGCCAAGGGCACGTACCTCAGTTGCAGTTCTTCCCCAGTCCTGCCTGAGGTCATGCGGGTGGCAACCAATCAATGTTTCTCTCTCTCTCTCTCTCTCTCTCTCTCTCTCTCTCTCTTCCTCCCTCCCTCCCTCCCTCCACCGGCTCTATCTGAAGATAAATGAAAAAATATCCTCGGGTGAGCATTTAAAAAAACAACAACAAAACAACAATAAAAAGAATACCACCTAAATACTTAACTGACGTCATCACCTAAGGAAGCTATCTCCATTCACTTAGTTTTAAAGAAAAACCTATAGTGTGGTGGGGTGTGGCTTAGTGGACTGAGCATCGTCCCATGGACTGAGAGGTCCCAGTTCGATTACCAGTCAGGGCACATGCCGGGGCTGTGGGCTTGATCCCCAGTGGGGGGCATGCAGGAGGCAGCTGATTGATGTTTCTCTCTCACATCAATGTTTTTCTCTCTCTAAAAAATCAATAAAAACATACTTAAAAAATAAAGTAAAATAAAGAAAAATTTATAAAGTTATCATTTAACCTAGTTTAAATTTTAAGCTACAAAGCCATGATTTTAGTATCCAAAGAAAAAAACTGCAACTAATCATTCATGAGATATTTTGTTTACTATATTCCTGGCATTATGCTACGCACTAAATATAAACAGTAGAAACATCAAATCAGAAAGGGTCCCTGCTATAACATAGCTTACATTTTGGCACACAGTTTTCTCCTTTTAAAGGATTAGAATAGGCTAGCATAAAAGGATATGAAGAAACCTTTAGGAAAGCACAGATAGAGGACAAATTACTTCTTTGCTCAAGTATAAACCAATGTGCTCGACCTTTTGACTTATTCCATATCTTTCCCTTGTGCAACCCATTCACATCAATAAATCTCTCAGTAAATACGAAATACCTTCTATGTGATGGAGGGAAGGGTCAAGGAGGGAGGACAAACACTATGCAAAATTAGACATAAAACAAAACCAAAAACAGAATATAGCAATTGTTTCTCCTTAATAACCTTACCCCAAGCACCTAAAATGGTATGTTGCTAGTTGCATAGTTTTATCAACCAGATCCAAGAATTCTACATTCCTTTACAAAGTGTTTGGGTATCTACCCGTCACATGATTATCTTTGCTTATGATGGCACCAAAATACAGGTGGATATGCAAAATAATAGCTAAACTTTGAAAAGAATCAGGTATTTTTCCTAACTGCACAATAGAGAGAATAATCTACAAATTGAAAAGATTTTGGCAAACAGTTGAAGAACACTTACTTCTGTTCCAATTCCTGGTTGCATGCCAGAGTACACACTGTCTGGTGGAGGACCACCATACTTCCTCTGTCCTGTGGTTACATCCAGAGTATAACCAGTCCTCTCAAGCAAGGCCTAAAGATAATTATACATCTGTTTATACTTGAATATTAAATATCACACACACACATCAGTATATTAATATTTTCCAAAAGGCACTCCAATCTGTTAGGCTATGTATTTTATAATGAGGTTTAAAAAAAAGTCCAAATTCACTCTGGTTCCTCTCACACATGTTGCTCCCACTTTATTTTACTTCTTTCCATACATTTAATGGGAAGAGTTACAGGCAAATTAAGTCTTTAAGGACACACAATTTTTTTGTTTTGAGAATAGAAATAGGGAGCAAGGATTATTAAAAATTAGACATAAGCTGATCCCAGGCCATCAATTCATACTTACGTACTGCAGTATTCCTCATTTTGCACCCCCTCTCCTTCAATTAGATTTCTTTCTTTACTTGTTCCCTTTACATACCATACTTATATCCACCAGTGATTCTTTTCAAATAAAGTGTTCTCTATCTTATCTTTTAAAAATTAGAAGTCCTACCTCTCATGCAGCTTATCCCATTTACTATTTCTGACATCTTTCTACTCTTTCTATTGTAATCAAATAATGTAACCTGTTTTGTTTGGTCCTTTTGTTGTGTACTCCCTGTTATATCACCAGACAATTTCTCATACAGCATAGACTAAAAATACCTGGCAATTACCAAATGAATATACTAGGTTTCAAAAAACAAAACCTCATGTTTCCTAATTTCTAACCTTCCTCACAACATTATATTAGGTATTAAGGGGAATCATAGGAAAGAAGATAATGTCCTTGCCCTCAAAGGTTTGTACTTATATGAAAGGCCTACAGAACAAAGACCAACAGGAAAAAAAGAAATGCAATCTGCCTAGATAGAGGAGTTTTACACTTCAGGTTTTTAAAGTTATACAATGTCAGGGCAACAAGAGATTTTAGACATTACCAAGTTCAATGGTTTTCAAAAAAATCTTTAGAGAAACCCTGGGATATCAGTCACCTTAGACCTTCCATTCTTTTACCTTTGACTCAAACAGAGCTGCTCTACTTTTAAACAAAGAAATACATGTAATATATAAAACACACATAATATGTATATTACATGCCCTGGCCGGTTTTGCTCAGTGGTTAGAGCGTCAGCCCGGGGACCAGAGAGTCCTGGGTTTGGTTCCCACTAAGGGCACGTACCTCGGTTGCAGTTTGTCCCCTGCCCTGGCGGGATCGTGCAGGAGGCATTCATTCGATGTGTCCCTTTCACGTCGATGTTTCTCTCTCTCTCTCTCTCTCTCTCTTCCTCTCTCTCCCTCCCACTCTATCTGAACAAAAAATGGAAAAATGTCCTTGGGTGAGGATTAAAAAAATAAGTAACTATTTCAAACTGAAAAATCTATTACTGCAGCAAAACATCAATGCCCATTTAACTAAGGAATTAGGTTCACTGGTCTTTCACCAAATGCCCTATATTTACCTTTCATAGCAGTTTATCGACATAAAATAATAGTAATAATAATGGCTCACAGTTATACAGTTTTTGCTACATTCCAGGTATTATTCTAAGCACTTTCTCTATCTTAATTCCTTAAATCCTCAAAACTCTGTGAAGTAGGCACTATTACTTTTCCCAGTTTATAAATAAACTGAGGTAAATAAAAATTCAAATGGAGGAAAGCAGTTATAAAAACACTTTTTACCAAGAGAAAAGAAACAAAGTGCTTAGAAAGAAAATGAACCAGAGACATGACTGAATCAATCCAAAAAACTATTATAGAAAGCATGAATAAATATATATTATTCATAGCACAAACAAGGAATGAGGGAGAGTCTGAATCAGGGTTTTTCACCAAACATACTATTAAATATTTGCCTCCAAAATTCTTTTAATGTAATTTTCCCTACTGAATTATTTCATTTCTAGACACTAATTTTTTTAAATAAGTGGAACTGTTTCTAGGAAATAAGGAACATTTGATCTCATCATTAAATTTTATTTCATTACCAAGTCAAGTTTTACCTTGATCTTTGCTTCATCAGGTCCCTTTGTAGACTCTTGCACCTTGCTCCCCTGTTTCTCCCTTTGCCTGTAGGTCTTCATAACTCCACATAAAAATGCACTTTTGTTCTAGAACAGGCAAGTAATTCAATGAAAAAGATTTACCAGGAATCGTTGAAGGGTCAAATACATAATAAAATTAATTTCAGAAGACCAGAATTTAAACAAAATATTTACTCATTTATTCACCCAATAAATATTTGCTGAGTGGTTACTATGTGCCAGAGAATGGAGCAGAAAGCAGCAAGACAGTGTTCCATTTGTTGATATTTAAATGCATCTGGACTACCTTTGCTACATATTCCAAAACTATTTCTCCCACCTACATTATTTCCCTTCAAGATAATAAGACAGGATCAAATGATCCAAAACGTTTAAAATCTGAGCAATTTAAACACATTAAAAACTAATAACAATTAATAAACTTTGATTTTAAGTTTTTAAAGTAACTTACTGCAAACAAGAGCAGGAGGAGACTTTTACTTTATACTTGTTTTTGAAAACTCTTTGCCATAGTAGATCTTTTTTCCCCTTAAACTAATTTTTTTTAAAGAAGCAGAGATAATCACAAACAAAGAAATACCACTACTCCACAGGGAAAAAAGTAATAGTAAAAACAATTTCAGGTCATTAGTTGTTCAGACATTTCTGAGTAATAGCCTTACCTGAACATGTGATAAGTCACTTTCCTTGAACTGTTGTAGTACAGACAGAGCTCCTTCTTCATTAAATTCCCTGAGAGCATCAATTGCTCTTTCATCAAGATCCACATAAGCTACCAATCCTACAAATTAAATTGAAAGGGGATAACATTATTGCAACAAAAGGGATAATCTAAACTGTGCTATCAATGTTTAATCAAAAACAGTTACATTCAGTACTATCACTAACAAACTACATTTTCATTTAACTGTATGCATATGGGCAGCCATACAAATACTATATAGAAAGGTCAAGAGTACAAATATGAAAATAAAAGATAAAATGTCAGTAACTATAAACAAAAATTTCAATCCCCATATCCCACCAAAAACAGAAATCCTAACCCCATTTCCCATTGCTCAGAAGGTTTAAATCTTGGAAGTTTAAATTTTATGTACACACTGTGCTACAGATTTAAACACTAAGATAACAAATTCTGGTTTATGTTAGAGTGGTAAGAACACACTGTATTTCCCAAGGATCAACCTTCAAATTATATGGACTGCTGTAGTTGTTGCTAACCACAGAAGAGGTGGGGAAAAAATAAGAACCACTTTTACTAAATAATTCTTTCCGCTCTCCAAAAAGTATCAAAGGCTTTTCCTCCTCAGCACCAAAGATAACATGAAACACAATTGTTTATCAAAGCATCTACTTTGCTGCAGTCAGAATGTGGAAAGGCATAATTTTAAACTCTTCTACAAATTCAAGTGCAGCTTGATCAGTCAATTCTGAAAATCATATTTTAAGGCATTTTTTTTGTTCTTCTGAAGTGTCAAGCTGAGATTTAAAAGATGCTGTGGCATTCACAACACTGTCAACAATGACAATTTTTTTCAAATGGCATTAAGGACTTTACTATGAACTTACAAGTAAACTATACAGAAAATATACACTGCATTCTGTAAATGTAGTATATTTAACTGCAAACAGAAAGAACATCTACTCAGTTTAAAATATAATTACTTAAGCCTGTTAAGTGCTATATTTCTCTCCACATATGTATAAGGAATATATTTCAGAATTGACCCTATGTAAAATGGAAATATTTGGCAGATTAAAACCCCCAAGTCCATATGAACTAACATCAAAAGTGACTCCATTTTGGTAAAGCCAAAAAGAACTTTATTCCATACACTAAATATATTTTAAATAAATGTAATGCCACTTGCAAAGTTACCTTTTAAAAATGTTGCCATGATTTGTTTTAAAAGCTCAAAATGAGCCTGTCTAAATAATTGGAGTTTCCTTACTTGAATATTCCATATCACCACCCAAAGCCACACCTCAGGACACCCATAAATCCAGTCTATCAATCCAACCCTACACTTAAGCCATCAGCCTTTTATCAATAACAAAACACTCTACAAGAGAGCATCTCTAAGCAGATCACTGCCAATTCTCTATGGCAGAACGTCACAGAAAGTTCCTGAGGACTGATTTTCAATGGAACCATCACTCAGGAGTTAATTTTTAGATGTCATTTTAATGTCTGAAATTATCCTGAGCTTTTCATACTTAAAATAAATTTTAAGGACAGAAAAACCCAATATATGTTACTATGGTTCTTAAGACACATTTGTGAGACAATTCAATTCTCTCTCCCAAAATCTGGATAGGCACACAAAACACTGAGGAAGAAAGTTTCCATCCATGGCCCCAAAGGGTGAGGACACATTTATTTATGAACAACACTCTCTAAGGGTAAATATTTCTCTCCCTCTTTAAAACTTCAAACCACTTACAACCAACCATATTAAGATATTCAAATTTGCTGAAGTACTTAACCATGGGACTTCTAGATTTAAAAAAGCAGCTGTTACAAACCAAACACTTCCAAATTACTGAGAGATGTGGATTTCTGTCTAATAGAAACTAGACAGACACAAACTCTCAAGGAGTCTGACTTTTATTATCATTTCAGACAATACAGTCTAACCAGTCCTCTTATTATGCCACCTAATCAGACCTAAGCTGATTTAACAATCACTTTAAGAAGCTAAAAGTAGAAAAGTAAAAGCAAAATGATGACTGATTTAAATTAAGGGAAAAAAAAGTAAAATTTGGTATGTTGAAACATACATTTTAATTGGTGGTAAATCTAAGACAAATTGATGCACTGTTCTGAAACAACTAAGACTGCATATTCAACACTAAGAAGGCTTCAAAATAATGAGATAAGAATATCAAAGTCAAACCCAATATGCCCTCAATGAAGGGAAAGTAACAAACATTCAGCTCTACATAGATCAGAAACAATAAGTATTATTTAACCTTAAAAAAATCTATAAAATTCAAAGTGGTTTGCCCTCACTTTCATAACCAGTCAGAAACAAGAAATGCATATTATACCTGTCTGAAATATTTCATCAAGTCTTTCTGCCACCTTCTGTGGGAGGCCTGCCTCTATCAGTGTCTTGTAGTGTTCTGTGTGAGTTACACTGGAAGTATCCATTGGTTCTTCCTCTTCTTTTAACTGTACCGCATTACCATTCACCTGATTAGCCATTTTATTATGCTGCTGGAAAAAATTCAGGAGCTATATTACATTAAGCCAAAAATAACTAGTTTGTAGGACAATGCATGATTTATCTAAACTAATTTGTATACATGCTGCTAATAACCTCTATAAAATAATATTTTATGCCTTTTGTGAGGTATCTGACCTAAATTTGCAATAACAATCCTGTAAAACCATAGAAAATGTACATGGAAGCATTAGATCTTTAAGGAACTTCATGTACACTAGGTTAAGTAAAGGCTTAAATTTACTTAAAGTAGAATCGCTGATTAACAAAAGCAGCTGTTGTGTCCTCACGAGTATTATCAACAAATCACCAGAAAATCCTAAAAAGCCCCTCAGCACTCAATTCTTATACCGTTTTTTAAAGTTTGGTTTAAAAACATAATGAACACCCACACACCACTTAATCAAGGTTTAAGAACATTCAAATTTTCCTAGCTCTGCTTCAAATCCAAGATCGGTGTGAAATAAATGCCCTGCTGTCTCTAATTCAACACACTGGTGGTTTGGGTTTTCTCCGCCTCGCATAAAACAAAACAAAAAACACAACTTGACATTATTTTTGGTTCTAAAATTAATTTACTATTCCCATTCAGATTTAAAAGAAAAAATGACCAAGTTTAAAAGCTAAAAGATTGTTTTAAGTCCACATAAAATAAAAAGCGAGCTATAATTGAGGTTGCTTCATGTAAAAAAAAAAAGCATGAGTACACATTGAATTTTTCACATCAGTATAAAATAAAGCTGCAAAAACACAATAAAGAATGGACAACTAACTTCTTCCAAATAGTTTCAACAAACATTACTTAACTAGGATAAACTTAGGTCAGCTGTCACAGATGAACCTACCCACATCATTTTGTATGTTCAACCTGTATGTAATGTTAAAATGAACCAACTCCCTGAAGAGAGAGATTAAATAGTAAAACCATACAAATCCAGTCTCTATACTGCCTCAAAAAACAGAATTAAAGTGCATTTGTCTGTGGTGAAATTACAATGTAATGAAGATAATAAGCAGCAGAACATAGACATTGCAACAAATACTGAAATAAAGGAACTTGAAGGTGGATCTCAAGAAAAAGACTACTATTCTTGATGAAACTCAAGATACCTAGTTACCTATAAAGAAAATACAAGTTTCCTAAAAAGCACTAAAACTCTTAAGATAACCACACTTCCAGATGGCTTATCAAACACTGTGCAAATGCGCCAGGTGCAGTTTTCTGACTTAAAGCAACTTTTTTATTTCAAAGTTCACTAATATTTAGTTGAAGTTAATGAAAAAGGAAGACTGAGAGGAAGGAGGTAATACAGCGTAGGAAGAGAGGAAAATGCAGAAAGAGTTACTCTGAAATGAGACATCATGACTTCACATGATTACAAATCATTAAGACTTAATAGCCCACTAATGTCAATACAGACGCAGACTCTGTGGTTAAACTCTGGGTTGATAAATGTTTCTCAAGGCACTCCTCAAATTCTGATGAACTGGCACACTTTTGATCAAAAACTACTTATAGTGTAAGATGAATATGTTTACTGATTAGTAACAACCAATTTCTATAAAGATGCATCCTAAAGCCCAAAGTCTCTTATGAACATATAGTTCTATTTTCCCATGCTCCCCCACCCCCAAATACGACCATAAGATCAGAACTCAAACTTTCTCAGTATCACAAGACCCTTACAGTATTGCAGCTGGAAATACTACTAGTCACAGAAAGAAAGCAAATTTTTAACAGAAAAGTTCAATGAACACCTGTTAAAGTGGTATGTTTTTTAAGTATATGTAAAGCAAAAAGACAGTTGCACATTAAGGACAAGATAGAAATATTTATGACTACTATTTTATTGCAAAGGTTCTCTGCAAGTTGATCCGAAAATTGGTTGAAATTTTTTTGAAAAATTGTAAACTTCAACCAAAAAATGTAAAATAATTAGATTCTAGAAAATAAAACCTTTCAGGTCCAGGAAGAACCTCTCCAAGCCAAATACAATGTGCTCATTTTTTTTTTTAAATGACTTTTATGTCACATGAGACCACTTACAACTCTTGTGTCAATTCAACACAATGTCACACAGCCAAACCATATTTCTGATGCAGCAAATTCACTAATGTGACTGGAGTCATTTGAACTAAACATTTTTGCAAAAAGTAGAAATTTCATTAAGATTTCAAAGGGCTGCTGGGAGATTTGGGAAGTCAACACTAGCCCCTCCCTGACTTTTTCTAAACATCTCTGTGCAAAATTCTTCCCATTAAGAGACGGGTTGTAAAAGAATCAACGAAATGAAAACTAACGGTTCATGGTTTTAAGAGTGTCAAGCCCTTACCCTAAGACTGACTCACGAAACATAAATTCAGCCTCTTGAGGACAAGCAAAAATCTCCAACAGGCAGCGTGAAGGGACTGGACCTTTCAAGAACCCCGTGGCTGTAAGTTTTCACTGTTGGCAATGCGCTTACTACCGTTTAGGAAAGAGTCGCCTTTCCAATTTGGTGCGCCTGACATTCGTAGAATTATGCATCTCAGGCGCCGCTTGAAGCCCAAGTTCATGGCCTCTAATAGTCATTTTTTCCTTCAAATCTCGGCTCGCAGCATGCAGAATGGGGGAGGGGAGGAGGCGTCCTACACACATGGGCCATTCGGCTGCTGCTCCCCACAAAAGTTTTTTCTCGGCTCAAGTAACCCGGATTTGCATCCCGCCCTCTGCCCACCCCACCCCCTCACGCCCGTCCGGACCATCAACACATTCCACTCGTGGCTAGGCCGGCTGAGAGGGGGGCGAGGCGGGCCGGCAGAGAGAAGCGATGGGGCTGCGGGAGCCTAGGCCGCCCGCCGGGCCGGCCGCGTGGAGCGGCGGGCGGAGGCGGGAAAAGCACTGCCGACCGCGGCAGGCCGCCAGGAGGGCGCCCGGCGGGCGGGACCGCGGGACAGGGGTCGGAGGAGCCGGGGTAGAATGGGCGAGGGCGAGGAGGCGCCTCGACGGGGCTAGGCCCTCAGCTGTGCGGCGGGACGAAGCAGAAGCCGTCCCCAACCGGTCCCCACCCCCACCCCACCCTGGGGCCTCAGTGCGAAGACGAAACTGGGGACCAGGCGCCGAGCCCTGGTCAAGTCGAATCGGGGCTCCCGGCCCCTCCCCCCACGGGCCTGGGCGAGACTCACCGAGGAAGAGCAGGGGCCGGCGGCCAGGCCCGTGAGGATCAGCGCGAGGCGCTTTGAAAACGACTAGAAATGGCGCGCGCGCCACCCCCTCCCCCCGTCATGGACAGAGATGCGATCCCGGCAGCACGCGGGGTTTCCCGGAACTGCTTCCAGGGACTCCGAGTTGCCGGGCAATCACCTCGCTCAATGGCCTGAGAGGCAGCTCATGCGACCAATGGGAGCAAGAAGAGCGGTACCACGCTGGACCACTCGGGAGCCAATCGATAAACCCGTCGGCTAAACCAATGAGGGAACTCAGCGCCGCTGGCTGTGGCGCCTCCGGGGCGGGGGCAGGAACACAAAGGGGTCTGTGGTGAAGCCCGGGTAGAGTCGAGGGTGCCGGACAGCGGGCCGGGGAAGCCGAGGCTCCTTCCCTTCTTGCCTGCCGCCGACGCGTGGTTGGAAACGGAGGCTTCGCGCCTCGTGGCCGCCTGCGGAACCCCGCCCCCTGCCGTCCGCGCCGGCCCAGCTCGGTCTCGACCCTCCCGCCCCTTCGCCGGTGCGGCAGCATCCCGAATCCCCCTAGCGGCGCCGCCGCCGCCGTTGGCCCCAGACACGCCCACCGCCACGCGGTCGGGCCTCCCTTTAGGTCATCTTTTGGGCTGGTTAGATCACGATTGAAGGGTGTTTTTGGCTGGTCGGTTGGGGAATTTCGTGTAGAAAATCGTCCCTTGGAACGATCGGAACACTGCTCCTCTGTCTCACTGGTTCCCTTCCACACATCGTTGGGAGCAGCTCAGAATGTGGGAGAAATCACTCAGGAAGCAACGTTCAGAAGCAGTGTTACACGCAAATGATAGAGGGACTTTTTTCCCACAGGGTTTGGAGCCCATTCGTGTTTATAAAGTAGATACATGCATCCATGAAGCCTTTTCCATGCTGGGAGAAGGGCTAATTCCCAAAGGAAACTAATCCCCGTTATCTCAACCAGTTTGTCAACTCCCACCCTACTAGTTTTGTTCCCTGTCCTCGCCTCAGTCCAAACCTGTTTCATCCCACAGACCTCCAAGCTCAGTCCTGCAGTCAGTCATTCCCTCCCTACCCTATCCCAACCTCCAACACCCCACCCTTCGTGAGTGGAGAAGGTTAAGCATTTCCAGATACACTCGAGTATCATTTAAATTTCTCAGACCCTACCAACCAAAAATTAATTATTGAAAGTCTGATTTGTGCCTAGTACCCAGCTAAATGTCTCGGTGGATCCAAAATTTGTATTATAAGGTGTGAAACTTGGACAAATGCTGGGATCTTTAAAGAAAAATTATATAAAATGATGAACACATATTTAGGAACAGAGTATAGAAAGGACATGGTGAAAGGAAGATACCTTGAAGCTAAAAATTTATTAGCCTGTAGCACAAGTATTCTTAACCTATTTTGTGCCATTTGACCAGTCTGGTAAAAGCTATGGATCTCTTCTAGGTTTTAAAATAAAATATATAGCATTACAAGAGACTTTATATTCAAATACAGTTAGAAAATATATTTTTTAAACAAATTTGTGATATAGTAATGTTTTTATTAATAGATGAAATGTCAAGTTCTTGCAGTGGGTCAAATAACTACTGAAATTTTAAAGCAACCAGAAGATATTTCAAGAAACCCATAATAGCTGGGCCAATGTTGCTCAGTGGAATGAGCATCTGTCCCATGGACTGAGAGGTCCTAGTTCCATTCCCTGTCAGGGCACATGCCTGGGTTTCTGGCTCCATCCCCAGTGCCGGGCATGTAGGAGGCAGCTGATCCCTATTTCTCATATCCATGTTTCTATCTTTCTCTCCCTTCCTCTCTAAAAAATCAATAAAAACATATTAAAAAGAAAATGCCTGGGATTTCTATTGACAGTGAAAGATACTGCTAATTCTACTGTGGTTTGTTGCCTACATTCACAATGGGGGAAATGCTGATCTTCAGTTGGCCAACAAGATGAGAATCCCTTGGGCTAGATACTGTAATTAAAGCGATTCTATCACCCAATATTTTTCTGGGATAATATTTTAAGTATTTGGCCATACAGTCCTCATAAATATACTCCACCATTTCAGACCAAATATCTTGATTTTATTTTAATTTGGAAAATGTGGTCATCTGAGCTTTGCATTTTTTTAAAAAAGGTGTGTGTGTGTGTGTGTGTGTGTGTATTCGTGAATTCAATATTGCACAAATATTTATTGCATGCCCTCTACATACAAATCACTGTGTTAAAAGTAGGAAATATAAAATAAATAAAACACGATCTCTACCTTCTAGGAGCTTACATTCGAGGAGACAAGGCAAGCCAAGTATACAAATAAATATAATAAAAATGAGTCATTAAGAAGAGCTCCAGCTATATCCCTAATCTTTTGAGATTAGATAATACAGTGCAACCAGGCCATTCCACAACCCTTCCCTGTCACACACCAAATTTGTGGTCTGAGTTGGTATGTCAATGAACATGCTTTTGTTTCTTAAAACAATTACAGGGCACCAGAATATTCAAATTGAAGTTTTGACTTAGTACTTACAACCTAAAGTTAACAGAGGATGTTTTAAATGATCAAACCTTCTTACTGGATCCTTAGATTAATCTTCATCATTCTTGTCCCTTTCATAACATTTAGTCTATTCCAAACATGATTACATCTATTCGGCCTCCCCAAAATGCCTTCACTTGCCACTAACAAGGGTAAGCCACCCAGCCACAGTTCAAAGGCACAGACAGGAAAAAAGAAAAAAAGAATGTAAAAAGGAAGAAAGAGAATGGAGAAATGAAAAATGGAGAAATACCATGTGTAGAATGTTAGTGGAAAGAGCATCAAAAACCAACTCCTGCTGACATTTAGGTGCCAAGAGTCCTCTACTCAGCTTTATTTTTTATTTTATTTTTATCCTCACCTAATGACATTTTTGCATTTATCTTCAGATAGAGCGAGAGGAAGAGAGGGAGGAAGAGAGAGAGAGAAACATCGATGTGAGAGAGACACATCGACTGGCTGCCACCCACATGACCCCATCCAGGGCCGGGGACAAACTGCAACGAGGTACATGCCCTTAGCGGGAACCGAACCCGGGACTCTGGTCCGCGGGCTGACGCTCTAACCGCTGAGCCAAACCGGCCAGGGCTACTCAGCTTTACTTTAAAACCTCAGTTCTACTTTGAATTGTTTCAGTGTCAAGTAGAACTGTTTATTTTCATCAAATTTTAATAATTTTTATTATTTTAAGGCACTTTGTAAAATGGTGGTGCTCCAATTGAAACTGACTGGAACTGAAGGCTGTTTGTCTTTTTTTTTTTTTTATCCTCACCCGAGGACATTTTTCCATTTTTTGTTCAGATAGAGCGGGAGGGAGAGAGAGAGAAATACCGACGTGAAAGGGACACATTGAGTGGCTGCCTCCCGCAGGGCCCAACCAGGACCGGGGACAAACCGCAACCGAGGTACGTGCCCTTAGCGGGAACTGAACCCAGGTCTCTCTGGACCGCAGGCCGACACTCTAACCGCTGAGCCAAACCGGCCAGGGCAGTGGCACAACATTTTAAACAATAATTACTACCATCTATTGAGCTTCTACTCTGTGTCAATTGTATTACATATACTATTGCTGATGTTTACATGAACCTTAAAGATTTAGTAATATTACCCCATTTTATTGAGGAAACAAGGTTCAGAGAGGTTAAAACATTTGCTCAAAGCCACATAGCTGAACTAAGACTCCAATTCAGATCTGTGTGACTCCAAAACTACTTTACCACGCTATTTTTCCATTTAAGGTCTCAGCATTGGCAGATTCTTCACTTGTAAAGATGCGTATTTTTACTAGTCAAAAAATCATAATATTCTATCTGATGAATAAGTTGGAAAACACTATTTAGGGTCCAAAGCAAACTGTGATATAAGATAATGAAAACAGGACCTGGCCGGGTAGCTCAGTTGGTTAGAGTGTCCTCCCAATTAGCCAAGGTTGTGGGTTGGATCCCTGCTCAGGGCACATAAAAAAATCAACCAGTGAAAGCACAAATAAGTGGAACAACAAATCGATGTTTCTGTCTCTCTCATCAATTTTTTTAAAAAGATAATGAGAACATTTCCTCATGTGGTTTGCAAATTGGTTTCTCCATGCAATTTGAACTTGTTCTGAGAAATGACAGTATCTAAGAAAAAAATTGTGGCCTCACACGATCTCAGCATTGAGGAGCAACAGTCCTTCGGGTAGGTTTGTTAGAAAATAAAATGTCTTGCCCTGGCCGGTTTGGCTCAGCGGTTAGAGCGTCAGCCTGCGGACCAGAGAGTCCCGGGTTTGGTTCCCGTTAAGGGCACGTATCTCGGTTGCAGTTTGTCTCTCTCGCTTCGATGTTTCTCTCTCTCTTCCCCTCTTTCTCCCTCCCGCTCTATCTGAAGATAAATGCAAAAATGTCCTCGGGTGAGGATTAAAAAATAAATAAATAAAATGTCTCATAAAGACTTACATATATATATATATTTCATAATACTATTTAACATTTGTTAATAACTTACCATGTTATCTTATTTAATGCTCACAATAATATATGAGGCAAAGTACCAAAAGGTATCATCTCCCTTTTGCAAATGAAGAAACTAAGGCCCAAGTCAGAGCTGAGACTCAAACTCTGTACTAACTCCAAATTCCAATCTCTTTATCATTATGCTACATAGCCCAGAAGAGATGAGTCAAAACCAATAATGTTAAACATTCCTCTTTTAAGCCTTCATATTTCCAAAGCTGATGTTGGTAGTCTCTTTTGAAATTCTTTTTGTCCTTAATTATTTGTTCATGAGTTCTCTGTTCTCCTTGGGTGTTGTTAAGGGAATATGGAAAAAGTGAAAAAAGTAAACAAAGATAGCAAAGTGAGCTCTCCTTTTCCAACTTTCCACTCTCCCAATCAAACTCAAGAAAGCAAGAGTCAACTTTCAAGTCCAATTAAGATTGTTAAATTCATCCAGCCAGTGTGGCTCACTGGTTGAGCATCGACCCATGCACCAAGGGGTCACCGGTTCGATTCCCAATCGGGACACATGCCCAGGTTGTGGGCCTGATCCCCAGTTGGGGGCATGCAGGGGGTGGCCGATTGATGTTCTCTCTCATCGATGTTTCTATCTCTCTCCCTCTCCCTTCTTCTCTCTCTAAAATAAATAAAGGAAAAAACATTAAAAAAAAATAAAAAGATTGTTAAATTCAATTTAAGAGTGATGAACACTTGGTTCTGTGGAAGAATTTAACACAACATTCTTCCCTTGGCAACAGAGGGATTCCCTGGTGACTCACCAATAGAATCTTGGTGCATCTATGAAATGACACTGAACTCTGCAGCCATTTAAAGAGATGGGCACGTGCCCTGGCTGGTTTGGCTCAGAGGTTAGAGCATTAGCCCTTGGACCAAAGAGTCGTGGATTTGATTCCAGTCAAGGGCACATACCTCGGCTACAGTTCAGTCCCCGGCCCTGGTCAGGGTCGTGTGGGAGGCAGCCAATCAGTATGTCTCTCTCACATTGATGTTTCTCTCTCTCTCTCCCTCACACTCTATCTGAAGATAAATGGAAAAATATTCTTGGGTGAGGATTAAAATAAAATAAAATAAAATAAAATAAAATAAAATAAAATAAAATAAAATAAAATAAAATAAAATAAAATAAAATAAAATAAAATAAAATAAAATAAAATAAAATAAAATAAAATAAAATAAAATAAAATAAAATAAAATAAAATAAAATAAAATAAAATAAAATAAAATAAAATAAAATAAAATAAAATAAAATAAAATAAAATAAAATAAAATAAAATAAAATAAAATAAAATAAAATAAAATAAAATAAAATAAAAATATAAAGAGATGGGCACAGGCAGTAGCAACTGCTACTGCCTAAATTCCAGAAATCAAATTCTAGACTATTGAACATAACATTTGGTCCATTGAGTTCTAGTTATTTTAAGGCTTCCGTCTAGGCAGGCAGAAGAGCTATATGGAAGTGTTACTATAAACTTTTAACTAAAATCCAGTAGAATTCTAAGGTAAGTATTATTACCCATACTCAAATATACAAGTTAAATATACTATCGACCAAATAAGATTCAACAGGGATTGTGAGTCCTGCTCCCTCAGTATAATTTGTTTTGGGGTTTTTTTTTTGTTTGTTTGTTTGTTTGTTTTTTATCCTTACCTGAGGACATTTTTCCATTTTTTGTTCAGATAGAGTGGGAGGGAGAGAGAGGAAGAGAGAGAGAGAGAGAGAGAAACATCGATGTGAAAGGGACACATTGAGTGGCTGCCTCCCGCACGACCAACCAGGGCCGGGGACAAATCGCAACCGAGGTACACGCCCCTAGCGGGAACTGAACCCGGGTCTCTCTGAACCGCAGGCCGATGCTCTAACCACTGAGCCAAACTGGCCAGGGCTAATTTTTTTTGTTTTAAAAATTCAATAAAACAGTCCTGCCGGTGTGGCTCAGTGGTTGAGTGTCGACCCATGCACCAAGAAGTTGCCAGTTCAATTTCCAGTTGGGACACATGCCCAGGTTGTGGACCCAATCCCCAGTGGGGGGCATGCAGGAGGCGGCCAATTGATGTTCTCTCTCATTGATGTTTCTATCTCTCTCTCCCTCTTCCTTCCTCTCTCTCTAAAATCAATAAAAACAAGAAAAAAAATTTTAAAAATGTACCAGGTCTATGGCCCTGTGGTGCTCCTCTCCTAATTCTTCTCTGGGCTCTGGAATACTTCCTTCTAGGTAGGTCCTCTCCTCTTCCTAACGTTATCTATTGGTGTTCCCAGGATTCCATCCTTGACCTTGTTCTCACACTCTATCAGGGCCACCCACTCACTTGTGTGGTTTTCACTACTACCATCTTCATACCAGCTATTCCCATTTCTTTATCTGCAGCCCCACTTTGGGTCCTGAGCTCTGGACTCATATTTCCAACTGCCTGCTGGGTATATGAATATATGTTTGGATGTAGTAGATTCTTAGAACTCAACGAGTCTCTAAAGATAGTTCTTATCTCCCATAATTTGGCCCCTTCCTCACTGAGCTCCACCCACATGACCGCCCAGGGGTTGTTCCTCCAGTATGCTAACCACTGCCTCAACACTTTTACATTTGCTCTTCAGTAAATTCAGTACTTAGAACACTTTCCTCCAGACACCCTGATGATTTTCAGAACTCTGCTCTCATGTCACCTCTTTAGAGAGGCTTTCCTTGACCAATCTAAAACAGCAGGCCCCTTCACTCCCCTTCCCTTATTCTATTTTTCTCCATTGTACTTGTGACTACCTGACATTATAGTATGTTTTTGTTTATGGTCCATCTCCCCCACCAGAATGTAAGTTCAACAAGGATAGAGCCTTCACCTTATTCAGTTTTATACTTAAGTTGAGCACATAAGTTGGTGCTCAACAAAATTTTGTTAAATGATTGAATCAGCTTGTAATCTGTATACCCACCCCAGATTCCTCCTTTTTGTGAGTTCTGGTTCCATTCATAGTATACTCATCCACCCAATAAATCACTCACCTCAGAAATCTGGATTTCACTGGTTCTGACTCCTTATCATAAATCACTCATGGAAATGTTTGCTAGTTATACCTGGAACCAGGATTGAAGCAAGAATACAGGTGAGGCCTGCCCCCTTCTTTTCCTATTCTGGCTCAGACCCATTGCAGGAGGCCCCTCACAGCCAATACTCAACCAGAAAGTCCAAGCTCTGTCCATCATCCCAAACCTAAGGCCTAGGGGTACGCACATGCAGCTTGGTTTTCCCTCAAGAGAACAAACCAGGGGGACAGGCTTATTTGTGGACTGTTTGAGCAAAGAACTCCAAGGTCCTGGATGCATTGGGTTTGTGATCTAGAAGGGAAGGAGGAGGTGTGAACTCTAGATGGATACATCCCCTTGGCCTCACAGGGAAAAGTGCCACCGGAGAAGGCCAGATCAGAGCCCTCTCAAGAGCAGGGCTCTGGGAGAAGGCCTCATTACTCTTATCCAATAGCAACACTACATTGGCTAAAACCCAAGCTCCAAAACAGTGAATGTAACTAAACAAGAGTGAAGTCCAGAAAGCATGCTTCTTCCTTGCCTTGCCTAAAAAACAAAGATTTAAGTTTTATGAGTCAAGAGCTATCAATGTAAAGATTTAGAAAAGAAAATCTTGGGTAAAAGTTCTATCAGAAAAATGGAGTTCATCAATGTGGGGTTGGGGGTTGGAAGATGGACGTTTTGTAACCTTGTGTTAATGCACTCTTAACCTTGTGTTAATGCATTCTCGGCAACCTGGCCAGCCTAGGTGCACTGAATGCTTCTTTTGCTTGTAAATAGAGGTTTGTTATCTTTTGGCTTCAAAGTCTCTTTCCGCTGTAAAAAGCAAGAGACAAAGCTAGGCTGGATGGTTTGCAGAGACGCCATCTCAAGGAAATAATTTACATAAATCCACTTGTAACTTGGGGAACCAATCTGTAAATAAATGGGACTGCATCCAAAGATCTGGAGCATTTGCTCCCTTGCAAAGCTCCCCCTCACTCCAAGCAGCGTGTGCTTGTAGTTTCATTGCATTGCACCTATCGTGGCAGGCTGAGAGACGGCAAGATTAGTGAAAGAGCAATCAAATTTAAAACTTTGGTTCTTTGAAAGACACTATTAAGAGAATGAGCCCTGGCCAGTTTGGCTCAGCGGTTAGAGCATTGGTCTGTGGACCAGAGACTGGGGTTTGGTTCCTGCTAAGGGCACGTTCCTCGATTTCGGTTCGTCCCTGGCACCGGTTGGGGTCGTGTGGGTGGTGACCAGTTGATGTGTCTCTCTCACACCAATGTTTCTCTCTCTCTCTTCCTTCCTTTCTCCCTCCCACTCTATCTGACGATAAATGCAAAAAAATGGCCTCAGGTGAGGATAAAAAAAAGAGAATGAAAAGACAAGCCAAAGACTGGGGGAAATATTTGCAAATCATATATCTAATAAAGGAATTATATCCAAAATATATAATGGACTCTCAAAACTCAATAAAAACCAGGGATCTAAAACTTTCATTAGAGTCTCAAAGGAATCTGATTCTCCCCAAAATATTAAGAACTATTAATTTACGTGCTCAGCTTGGAGGATTCAGAGGTTAACCAGATGCCAAACCTAGAGCAGGGAGCTTAGAATCCTGCCCAAATGCCCTGTATTGAGAGCCTGCCTTGAAACACATCTCCAAAGTTGTGCAGAAAGATCTATTCTTAGATAACCCTCCAAAGATGACATTTTGAGTACAGGACCCCTCAGTGTCAGGTGTCTTTATCCCAGCTTTACCTTGGGAGCTGGGGTGGGGATGGTGTCTTAGACTAGTCACATTGCCTCTGGGAGCCTTCTTTTTGCATATGGCCCCACTAGATACCCAATGACAGAATCCCTACAGTTCTTTTTTTTTTTTATCCTCACCCGAGGACATTTTTCCATTTTTTGTTCAGACAGAGTGGGAGGGAGAGGAAGAGAGAGAGAGAGAAACATCGACATGAAAGGGACACATCGAGTGTCTGCCTCCCGCACAACCCAACCAAGGCCGGGGACAAACTGCAATCGAAGTATGTGCCCTTAGCGGGAACCGAACCCAGGTCTCTCTGAACCGCAGGCCGACGTTCTAACCGCTGCGCCAAACTGGCCAGGGCAAATTCCTATAGTTCTTTTATGAGTAGCGTGTGTTGTGACAAATTAGAAATGATGTCACCAGCCCTGCTTGAAAGGAATGAAATTTGTACATACTATCCTCTCATTTACCCAAATATTTGTTGCCTGCTTACTCTAAGTAAAACATTTGCTAGGGATTGAAGATACAATGGTGAGCAAGATACAGCGACCTCTTCAAGGCTGTCAAAGTCTGAGGAGGTGATGGAAAAGTAAACAGGCAGCAAAACAGGGATAAAGTGCTTTGATTGGGATAAACCCAGGGAACAATGAAAGGAACACCTGGTCCAGTCTGGTGGGATCAGGAAAGGTTTCCTAGAACAAGTTAGGTATGAGATCTGAAGGATGAGGAAGAGTTGGCCAGAGCAGAGAGAGAGAGATCCAGCTTGGAGTGTTACAAGTGCTGGGAAAGTGCAGAGAACAGAAGCTAAGGAGAGCAGCAGAGGCCAGATCATGGGTGGCCTCCTCATAAATCACCCTGGAGGAGTTTCACAGTGTGCTGCTGGTGATGGGAAGCATGAGGTTTTATACAGAACAGTGGCAAGAAGAGATTTGCCCTTCAGAAAGCTCAGTCTAGCTGCAGCAAGGGAGAATAGACTGAGGGGGTGGAAATAGAAAAGAGATTCATTAGGAGATTGTTTCCATAAGGAAGATGTGGCCCGGTAGTGGTCTGAATAACTGCAGCTAATATTCTGAGCCCTGTTATCTCATTTTAGTCTTTGCAACTCTATGGGGTAGATATAATTAGCCTCATTTAACGGATGGGAAACCCAAGGAACAGAAAAGCAAAGTAATCTGCCCAAGATCACATGGTAAGTGGTGGCAGTAGAGCAGGGTAGGTATATTGGAGAAATATTTAAGAGGTGATATGGTCATGTCTGGATGACTAATTATTCAACTAATACTAATTTTGGGAGGGTGGGTAAAGGAGCAGGAATTATCAAGTTAGAAATGCCAAGTTTCTAGCTTGGATAACTAAACAATGAGTTAGGGAACACAGAAGCAAGTGGAGGTGGTGGAAGAAAGTGGTAAGCTCAGTTTGAGGTGCCTGGGTAATTTCCAAGTGGAGATATCTATAAGGCAATTCATGGTGTGAAACTCAAAGTGAGAATTTGATGTTATCAGCCTCAATCTCTCCCAGAAGCAAAAACCAAACCACTTTTGGGGAAGCTGAAGATGATACAAACTTTGAACATGAAGCATTTAGAAAAACATATAATGGTTTCAACTATGAAACAATATTAGGTCATTACAGGGTAGTGTTCTATTAATTTTATTCCTCAGTTGTTTTTTACTAACTGCCCTTTACCTTGAAGTCTCCTATAGAGAAGCAGGGCCCAAAGTGGCTTCTCCACCAGAGATGGGTATCTAACCAGTGCTTCAGGGTCCTTTTCTCCCAGGGCATAGGAACTCCCCTTTTGAACAACACTGACTTTGAAACATTAGGGAACCATCTAACAAATGATCATTTCAGTGCACTCAGTGGGGTCCTAATGTCCTGGAAGCACAGCCTGAACCAACCCCTAGCCTCCTAGAGAACAAAGAAATACTAACATATCAAATAGCCTTAGAGGGAAGGCTCCAGGTGAATTTCGCCTGGTGAACCGGTATTTTCCTTCCCAAAAAATTAAAAATGCAGAACAGGTAGATGGAGAAATCGAGTTCTAAAAAATGTTTTGGTAACATTTATTTTCCAATTGTTGGCTATAAGATTAATTCAATTTTTCTTCCATGTTTGTATTTTTGCCCAATTTAGCATTTCCATTCCTTACCTCTGCCTAGACTGGCCCTTCATTTCAAAAGGGCTTCATAAGAGAAAATTATTCATAAATAATTTGAAAATTGTGGCCACACCCCAGTAACACATAATCACTGCCTTAGGCAGATGGTGCAACTATATCATGAATAGAGAGCCTTTGAGTGTTTCTAAAAGGTATCTGTTCTGGAATCCCAATATTGGTTACTGGTTCAGTAGAAATTGTTTTAGTATTTTTTTGTTGTTAATCCTTATCCAGGGATATTTCTCCAGTGATTTTTAGATAGAACAGAAGGGAGGAAGATAGGGAGGGAGGGGGGGGATAGGGGGAGAGAGAGACAGAGAGAGAGAGAGACAGACAGACAGACATTGATTGGTTGTCTCCCACATGACATTGACCAGGGCCAGGGATTGAACCTGAAACCCAAGTATGTGCCCTTGACCGGGAATCAAACCCGTGACCCTCCAGTCCGCAGGCCAATGCTCTGCTAAGCCAAACCAACCAGGGCTGTTTCAGTATTCTTTATTTTTATTTTTTTTTATCCTCACCCGAGGACATTTTTGCATTTATCTTCAGATAGAGAGACAGGGAGAGAGGAAGAGAGAGAGAGAAACACATCGAGTGGTGCCACCCACACGACCAAAACTGGGGCCAGGGACAAACTACAACAGAGGTACGTGCCCTTAGCAGGAACTGAACCAGGGATTCTCTGGTCCGCAGGCCGATGCTCTAACTGCTGAGCCAAACCGGCCAGGGCTGTTTTAGTATTCTTAATAGATACCCAAAAATATCTCCTTAAAGCAATAAGGCCTCCTTTCATTTTTCCTTTTGGATGTGGTTGTGTTTTTTTCCCTTCTCCAAAGTGAATGAGTCAGTCACTCATACCAAATATGTCCATGTTGCCTTGCCAACAGCCTAATCTTCATAGGAAATTGTTCAGGTTTTCGCATCTTCCCAAAATATGGCAGTATCCAAAGGGCTCACCAATGTGTGAACACAATGTACTCCCAAATTTCCACAAGAACATCTGTATAAATGCATGAATGTAAAGAACAATTGCACCCAATTTTAATGAATCTGATGAAGACACATTTTATGAATTGGTGCTGGATTACTAAAATAATTCTCAGTTTTTAGATTTTAAAAATTATACTTTTAATTATAGAATATTGTTAGAATAATACAGATATAGACACTAGGATAACTGACCAATACCATAAGGAAAACTGCTCTACATACTTACTTGTTCATTCACTCTCCACAACCATAGAAAACAGGCACAAAGTGTTCAGGGTATGTGCAGAAGCAGCCAGAGTCTTGGGAGCAGAAGGCATGCAAAAGGCATTAGCAAAGAGAGTCCGATGCATAACTTTTACACAAAGTTCAACAAATGGGTGGCAATTGGCAGAAAAGAGAAAGAGCTGGTCTGGCCCTTGACCTTTAAATTCCCAGCTGGAGTGTACATGTATGGAGAGATGGCTGGGGTACTTAAGAAGCCAAAAAGCAGCAGCAGGCACAGTGTGGGGTGGGGCAGGAGAGAAGGGAAGGAAAAGGGGTGAAATACAATTAGGTCATGAAGATGCTGTCTTCTATGGCCACTCCAAAGCTGATGCCCTAGTGGCTCACAGAAACAGGAGAACTCTGATATTCATTAAAACCATCAGCAACACTGATATGGTAAAAGACATATTTGAGTTTAGTCATTAAGAACATGTAAGTCATTCAACAATTAAAATATGGATACCCACAGTCAGCTAGATTTTGTATAGAACAAAAAACATGCTTCTTGCCCGAGTTTGCATTTAAATAGCAGTGACAACAGAAAGAAAGCTCCTTGGTGGTTTTTCATTTTGTTACTTTCAAGGTTGTGTCATTTGCAAGGGACACAGTCCCATACAGCTGTGGGTCATAACTCACTACAGTACACTACCCTAGAGAGACCACTGGCTCTTTAACACCAAGTCCCAAAGAGCTGTGGCAAAAGTAGTTTTCAAATGTTACAACTCTCACAATAAAGCACAGTAGAAATAACTTGAGGCACGCTAAAAAAAAAATATTCCTCACTTGAGTTCCATCTCCTGGGCATCAATTTTCTTCCACTCACATCCCCAAATACTTGGATAAGCACCAACATTTGGGATATTTCTTAATTCTTATTTGGGCTGAGATAAGAACTGACACTGCTGGGCTTACATTAAGTCAACTCTTATTTTAACCACTTATATCTTTAGGCTGAGAGGATGAAAATACATTCCTATAGATTTATTAATTCCTTGTGACTAGCCCAAAGAGAAGATATGCAGTCTGAGAACAGGACAATCAACCTATTTGTCCAGTCATTATCTCCCAAAATTGACTGACATACATAAACAAGTGCTTAGTTCTGTACAAAGACAGACCTTACAAGAGTGCACACTAGAGCACTAGTGTTTAAATTTTTTCTTCATAAAGAATGAAAAAAAAAATTCCTCACACTGAAGTTGTGTCTGTAGTTCTGTCACACGGTCAACATCACCCAAGAACATGCTAATTCTGTGTGAATTCAGTTTCTGCTAGTGGGAAAACCACAGGAATACACATTTTACTGTACATACACATGCCCTTATGCAAACTAAGAGAAACACTGGGATGTGGCCCTTATCAAATCCTAGAGTTAGCAGTATAGGGAGAATTGATCTGAAAGGGTTGAGGGGAAAGAACACAGAAATGACCAGTGTTCCTTGGGAAGGGACTCTGCTTCCTTCCCTGAAATTGTCAATTCCACTTGCTCCTTACACTCCACCAACACTTATGGCCCTATCTTTCCTTGAAGACATTTTTCCCTAAAATGTTCCCTACAGTGATCCCCAAAGTAAATTAATAAATTCTGATTAATGGCAATAACAACAGTGGGCATCACTTGCTAAAGTCATCACCATTGATGAGTCCTTGGTCCCCAAACCTGTGTTTCATTTTTCCTTGCAATCTGTATCTTCAGTTAGCTTTCACAAAGATGCAAGCTTTAAAAAAGTTAATTAGAAACAATGAGAAGGAAAAATGTTATGATCATTGCCTTCATCATGAACAATCCAAATCTCAGGAAGCTGGAAAGATACAAGTGCATGAGCAACTCAAGGAAAAAGCCCTTTGAAGGGGAAGATGTGTGTGCCCAACTACTATGGTAAGTGAATAAGTGTGGCAATTCAGGCAAAGTCTCATCTTTTTCCAGCTGTGACCACCCTATTACAGTCCAACATTTCCCCTAGCACAGTTTTTTGGGCCAAGGCTAGGAGAAACAAATATTTAAATGTTACTCTATTTTCAGGCCTAAGCATTTACCAGCATTACTTGTGGGGCTGATTCTGATGAAGTACTTCATTAATACTGAGTGAATAAAAATCACTATTTTGGAGAGGGAATAACATTCCCAAAGCCATGGGTCAGACTTTCAAATGGCTGGTCTTCTTTGATATTTTAACTGTGGCCTACAACAAGGAAACTCAGTACAGTATAAGAAACTCAGTCTTGAGAGAGCTCTTTGATATCAAATAAAATTGTAGCTTCAAATGAATCATTTCTCAGTCATAATTATAGGACTTAGTCAGTGTGAACTCTCTTATGTTTAATAAGAGCTGAGCTCCGGCTGAAACTCTTCTCGCATTCAGTACATTCATAAGGCTTCTCTCCTGTATGAACTCTTTGATGTGTGATGAGATTGGAGCTCTGGGTGAAACCTTTTCCACACTGCACACACTCATAAGGCTTCTCTCCTGTATGGGTTCTCTGGTGTTTAATTAGATCTGACCTTTCACCAAAGCTTCGCCAACACTCATTGCACTCATAGGGCTTTTCTCCAGTGTGAATTTTCTGGTGTGTGATGAGATGAGAACTCCGGCTGAAGCTTTTCCCACAAGCATTACATTCATATGGCTTTTCCCCAGTGTGGGTTCTCTGGTGCTGAACCAAGTGTGAGATGCGGCTGAAATTCTCCCCACATTCATTACAGTGGTATGGCTTTTCTCCAGTGTGGGCTCTGCGATGGCGCACAAGGTCAGAGTTCTGACTGAAATTCTTCCCACACTCATCACACTTGTAGGGCCTCTCTCCCGTGTGGACTCGATAGTGTTTGATGAGATCAGATCTTTCACTGAAGCCTCGCCCACATTCATTACACTCATAAGGCTTCTCGCCTGTGTGGGTCCTCTGGTGCTGAGCTAAGTGAGAGCTCCGACTGAAGCTTTTCCCACACTCCTCACACTCATAGGGTTTCTCCCCACTGTGGGTCCTTTGGTGTTGAATTAGATGAGAGAGCCGGCAGAAACTTTTTCCACATTCATTACATTTGTGGGGCTTTTCTCCAGTGTGGATTGTCTGATGCTGGATGAGATGAGAGCTTCTTCCAAAACTTTTCCCACACTCATTACAGTCATAGGGTCTCTCTCCAGTGTGTGTTCTTTGATGCTGAATAAGGTGTGAGCTCCGACTGAAGCCCTTTCCACATTCATAACACTTATAGGGTCTGTCTCCAGTGTGGGTTTTCTGATGTCGATTAAGGTCTGAGATCTGACTAAAGGCCTTTCCACAATGAGAACATATATGATATTGAATACCTGTGTGAATTTCTTTGTGGACAAGCAGATCTGTGACTTGTTGGAGAGGATAGCTTACCCACTCTTCTGCTGTTAAATCTCCCCACTGTCTTTCTGATCTATCCCTGCTTTCAAAGCCTTCTTCACTTTCAGGATTTTCCTCAGTATTCCCAACAGGTCTTTCAGATGTGGTCCCAAATTCTACATCTTCACTAATCTCTTGCTTTGGATTCACCTCGTTTTCACTCCTGATCTCAAAATCTGTAATAAAGAGTAAATAATAATAATAATAATAATAATACTGGTAAATGCACAAAAAATTATCTACTGTGAGCTAGGCACTGTGTTAAGTTCTTTACATGAATCACCTCAACTGCCCTGAGAGTCAGGTATTATGATGATTTCCATTTTATAAATGAAAAATCTAAGACTGAGAGAAGTGACTTCCAAAAGGTCACACTCACAGATATGGAGAACATACTGACAGCTGTCAGAGGGGACGGGGGTTAGGGAGCTGGGTGAAAAAGGTGAAGGGATTAAGTAGTACAAATTGGTAGTTGCAGAATAGCTACAGAGGTTTGGATTGCAGCATGGAGAATATAGTAAATAATGTCGAGATAACTGGGTATGGGGCCACGCGGGTTCCTAGGGCAGTGGAGGGACCACTCTGTAAAGTGCATGGTTTTCCAGCCACTTTGCTGTACATCTGAAACTGCTGCAGAATGGTACTGAATGTAAACTGTGGTTGAAAAAAAGAAACACACACAAAAGGTCACATAGTAGTAACTGGTGAAGCCAGGATTCAAATTCAGGTCTATCTGATAAAAGTTCATGCTCTGTATCAATACAGTTAATGATTCTTTAGAAAAATTGTATATATTCCTGGTTTTCCAAAAGAAGAAAAACCAGAAATAGAGAATATAAATTAGAATCTCTAAGAGCCAAGAGCCTAGATATTTTGTGTGTGAATACATGTATGTTTTTGTTTGTTTGTTTGTTTGTTTTTTTTTATCCTCACCTGAGGACATTTTTCCATTTTTTGTTCAGACAGAGTGGGAGGGAGAGAGAGGAAGAGAGAGGGAGAGAGAGAGAGAAACATCGATGTGAAAGGGACACATCGAGTGGCTGCCTCCCGCACGACCAACCAGGGCCAGGGACAAACTGCAACTGAGGTACGTGCCCATAGCGGGAACCAAAGCCGGGTCTCTCTGGACCACAGGCCGACACTCTAACCGCTGAGCCAAACCGGCCAGGGCCATGTATGCTTGTATATGTGTTTGTTCTTAACTGATTGAGCCTTCATCATTACCATTATATAACATTTACTAAGAACCTATTGGGTTCACATGGAGAAAATTCAATTTTTGTCTATTTATATTAAGTCTTGACAGAAAAAGTGACTGCCAAATGCTACTTTCCAGTGACTTTTTAATGAAAATAGGGGTGGGAAGGTTGGAGAAGGCAAAAAAAGATGCCTAGCTTAGAACATTCTTGGCATTGACTAAGTACAGTCTTCAAATGAAAATCAAAATACATAACCACTGTGTACAAAAAAAACTTTCTACCAGACACTGCATTTTCCAAGTTGTGTTTTTCTTTTCTTTTTTAAATAAATCCTCACCCAAGGATATTCTTCCATTGATTTTTTTTTTTTTTTTTTTTTTTTTAGATAGAGTGGGAGAGAAGGGGGGAGAGAGAGAGAGAGAGAGAGAGAGAAAACATCGATGTGAGAGAGACACATTGATCGGGTGCTTCCCACATGACCACGATCGGGGTGGGAGATTGAACCTGCAACCCAGGTACGTGCCCTTGACTCGAAATAGAATCCGAGATCCTTTGGTCTGTGGGCCAACGCTCTAACTGCTGAGCCAAACCAGCCAGGGCCCAGTTGTGATAGGTATGCTGGCAGAAAAGGGTCATAGATAAATTAGTTTGGTAAATGATGAATGTAACATCTTCTTAGAAATTCACAATGCCTGAGATAATACATTAAAGGTTCTAAAGCGTTTTGAGGTAAAGACTTGTTAACATTCTTCTTCTTTTTTTTTTTTTTATCCTCACCTGAGGACATTTTTTTTTTCCACTTTTTGTTCAGATAGAGTGGGAGGGAGAGAGAGGAAGAGAGAGAAACATCGACGTGAAAGGGACACATCGAGTGGCTACCTCCCGCACGACCCACCAGGGGCCGGGGACAAACTGCAACCGAGGTACGCGCCCCTAGTGGGAACCGAACCCGGGTCTCTCTGGACCGCAGGTCGACGCTCCAACCGCTGAGCCAAACCGGCCAGGGCAACATTCTTTTTTCATTTGTTTGTTTTCAATCCTACCCGAAGATATTTTTACATTAATTTTCAGATAGAGCTAGAGGGAGAGAGAGAGAAACATCGATGTGAGAGAGACACATCGATTGGTTGCCACCCACACAACCCCAACCGGGGCCAGGGACAAACCACAAGTGAGGTATGTGCCCTTGGCGGGAATCGAACCTGGGACTCTTTGGTCCACGGGCGACGCTCTTACCACTGAGCCATACCGGCCAGGGCATTGTTAACATTCTTTAACCCATTTCCAGACTTATTTAGGCAAATAACTTTTTTTTGTTTGTGTGCTTCCATGCTTCCATCCCTAAGTGCTCCTTGGACTCAACCATAGACATGTAAATTCATATTTCTTTAAGATTCTCATTTCTTTTTTAAAATGTTTTTATTGCCTGGCCAGTTGAGCATTTATTGCATGGCTCACTGGTTGAGCATTGACTCATGTACAAAGAGGTCACCGGTTTGATTCCCGGTCAGGGCACATGCCCAGGTTGTGGGCCCAATTCCCAGTGGGGGCATGCAGGAGGCGGCCAATCGATGTTCTCTCTTATCAATGTTTCTATTTTTCTCTCCTTTCCTCTCTCTAAAATCAATAAAGAAAAAATATATTTTTTAAAAAATATGTTTTTATTGATTGTTTTAGAGAGGAGAAGGGAGAGATAGAAACATTAATGTGAGAAACATGGATCAGCTGCCTCCTGCACGACCCCTACTGGGAACTGAGCCCCCAACTGGGGCGGGTGCCCTGATGGGGTATGGAACCTGGACCGCTCAGTCCATGGGACCACACTCAATCCACTGAGCCACACAGGCTGGGCAGATTCTCATTTCTTATCATTGTTGGATGAAGTGGAATATTTGGTTAACAGACTGCAATAGATCTGGGTAGATAACTTAATTTCAAGTTGCTTTTCTAAAGGAAGGATCCAAAAAAATTGGATTATCAGAGAAAGCCCAAGTTAAAAAGAAAACCCCTCGCCTGGCCGGTGTGGCTCAGTGGTTGAGCATCGACCTATGCACCAAGAGGTCACCGGTTCGATTCCTGGTCAGGGCACGTGCCCAGGTTGTGGGCCCAATCCCCAGTGGGGGGCATGCAGGAGGCGGCCAATCGATTTTCTCTTTCATTGATGTTTCTATCTCTCTCTCCCTCTCCCTTCCTCTCTAAAAATCAATAAAGAAAAAAAATTTAAAAAAAAAGAAAAAAGAAAACCCCTCACCCTGTCTGGTGTTACTCAGTGGTTAGAGCATTGTTCTGTGTACTGAAGGGTCTTGGGTTTGATTCCTGGTGAGGGCACATACCCAGGTTTAGGGTTCAGTTTCCATCGGGACCCATACAGGAGGCAACTGATTGATGTTTCTCACATCAATGTTTTTCACATCAATGTTTCTCTCTCTCTCAAATCAATGAAAAAAAAAAATCTTCAGGTGAGGATTTAAAAAAAAAAATCCTCATATTTGCCTTTTGTTCTAGAAAAGGCTATAGGAATAAAGATTTAAAAAAAAAAAGGATTAGTCCTCAATGAGTGGCAGATGACCTAGTGAACCACACACAGTTGCTAACTTCTGTAGAGTCTAAACAGGAGACAAAGTGAGTCTAAAGGCTGTTCAGCTCAAGAATATACTGTTTGGTCCAGCCGGTGTGGCTCAGTGGTTGAGCATCGACCCATGCACCAAGAGGTTGCCTGTTCAATTCCTGGTCAGGGCACATGCCCAGGTTGTGGGCCAGATCCCCAGTGGGGAGCATGCAAGAGGCGGCCAATTGATGTTCTCTCTCATCGTTGTTTCTATCTCTCTCTCCCTCTCACTTCCTCTCTCTCTAAAATCAATAAAAACGGGGAAAAAATAAAAAAACAAAAAAGAACATACTGTTTGTTCTGGTTACACTCAAACTAAAGGATAGCTAAGAGAAAAGACAGGTTTGCAGATCATCAAAAGAATGAACTTCCCTCACTAATATAATTTGTGATCTCATTTAGTTCAGGATTTTCCTGGAACAACATTTGACATATTCAAAACCGATGATCAACTCTGAAACATCTCTAGACAAGAATTTACTCCAGATAAAGGACCTGAGGCAAAACTAGGGCTCTGAAGCCAAAACAAACACAGAAGGATGGCTTTTGCCCTCCCATGAATCTGGGTCAGAACCCCCTCATCTTCTAGTGAAAGCACCATTTACGGGGGCATTTATATGCTGGCAAGCACCATATGTCAGACCTGTTTGGTCAGTGATCTGTACAAACAGGCTGGAAAATGGCAAATGACTCAGGGCACAAGAAATCTGAATGTTTCTAAAATGTACAGAAACATTCTTTTATCTATCTATCTATCTATCTATCTATCTATCTTTATTATTGAAAATATTACAGATGTCTCTCCTTTCCCCCCCTCATTGACACTCTCCTCCCCGATCCCCTCACCCCACCTTCACCGCACTGTTGTCTGTGTCCATTGGTTATGCATATATGCATATAAGTTCTTTGGTTTATCTCTTCCTGCCCCTCCACCCCCCTTCCCTCTGAGGTTTGTCAGTCTGTTTCCTACTTCCATGTCTCTGGATATATTTTGTTTGTCAGCTTATTTTGTTCATTATATTCCACAAATAAGTGAGATCATGTGATCCTTGTCTTTATGTGACTGGTTTATTTCACTTAGCATAATACTCTCCAGGTCCCTCCATGTCAAGAAATATTCTTTCTTTTTAGACAATATGATCCTGGCCCTGGCCAGGTAGCTCAGCTGATTAGAGTGTCATCCAAATGGGCCAAGGTTGTGGGTTTGATCCCCAGTCAGGGCACATACAAGAATCAACCAATGAATCCATAAATAAGTGGAACAACAAATCAGTGTTTCTCTCTTGCCCACTCTTCCTCTCTCTAAAATCAATAAATAAAAATTTAAAAAATAGACAATATGACCCTAATGTTCCCACACCCAAACATTTGTCTGAGGACTCAACTCAAGCCATTATCTAATTAAGTGCTTTAAAAACCAAACAACTAGGTTGTGTTGAAAGAGCTAAGCCATTTTTGACACAGTCTCAAAAACATGGGGTGGCCCTGGCCGGTTTGGCTCAGCAGTTAAGAGCGCCGGCCCAAGGACCAAAGAGATTCGAGTTCAATTCCAGTCAAGGAACCTTGGTTGCAGTTCAGTCCCTGACCCTGGTCAGGGTCATGCAGGAGGCAACCAATGGATGTGTCTCTCTCACATCCGTGTTTCTCTCTGTTTCTCCCCACCCCACCCCCTTCCACTCTATCTGAAAATAAATGGAAAAATATCCTCAGGTGAGGACTAAAAAAAAAATGGGGTGAAGAATGGTAGAGAATCCTTACTTACCTAATGAGACAACATTTCCATAATTCTCCTGCATAACATCTCTGTAAAGGTCCCTTTGTGTTGGGTCCAGAGGTCTCCATTCTTCCCGGGTGAGGTACATGGCCATATCTTCAAATGTCACAGGTGCCTGAAATCACACAATGCTTCCTCATTACTTGTTATCTCCAAGGTTAGTACCAGTTTTTCTCCTTGAAATCACAGACATGGCTAAAATTGTTGAGGAGGCAAAAGGTATTGTTTGGTTTGTAGAGTCCAAAGAAGAAATAAACAAGCCAGAAAGAGATATAGTAAAAAGAGCAATTTACAAGCTAATTGCTCTGGTCGAATTGGCCAGATATCCCTGCCCCACAGGAACCTTATCCTCGAGCTGTACTTTGCTCAGAATACATCTAGCACCTACAAGGCTCCATAACTTTATGCAGTGTCCCTCCTTTCCTGGAATATCTTTCTCAAACTACAGAAATTCTATTATTCGTTTTTTATTTCAGATGAGGAAAATGTACAAATATTTAAGTGACAAAAGGTTTTAAGAAATAAAAAGAATGTACGAAGCACAGCAAGTTATGAATGGAAGCGCTGGGCCCTCCTCTGGAAATCCTACTGTTCTTTCAGGCCCTGTTCCAGTACCAACTATTCTTCAGTGCCCCCCATCACTCTGCTGGGCTCCACTCCTCCCTCGGACCCCTCAGATAGAATTAATCACTCCCACTCCTTCGTACCACAGCAGTCTGTTCCTACAGCAAATGGAGCTCTTATTACGTTGTATCAGTTAACCGGATGCATCTGTCTCCCTATAGATTGTGAGCAGGCGGGGAGGGCCCGTTTCATGCATCTTTTGTCTCCCCGATATTTAAAGGCATACAGCAGGTGTTCAATAAATGCTTGTTTGTGGCTAAACTCTGGTACTGGGTCCCTGAAGGCACAATACCAAAGCGACCTATTACTAATCCCAGGGAATTTCCCATAGGGATTTGCAGAGCAAAGAAATGCCGGGACCAGGTGGGTAAGCAGAGGCAGGGTCGGTGAAGCCACCCCCGGCTTACCTGGGACCCAGCCATGAGCAGGGTGGCTGCCATCTCGGGCTCAAGGATTCGCCTCCCAGGAGAGAGAGCAGGAAAAGCAGCTAGCAGACAGCACTAAAGGAGGCGAAAAGCAGGGCGTGAGGCACAGAAAACAGGCCCTGCCCACTCCCCAGGGCTGGAGTTCTGGCCGCCAGGCGGCTGGGGAGGGCCCTGGACCTGGGCAGGGTCACTCTCCTTCTTGACCCTCGAGCGCTACCCGCCCTCTGTGTCTCCGCCACCACGGGGTGGAGGCAATGCTGGAATTTAGTAGGACAACTCCCCGATTCGGTCCCTACTGGGCCGGGGGTCAAGCCGCTGCAGTCTCTGGGAGGAGGCTCTCAGCCCAGCCCACAGAACGCCTCCGCTCTTCCATCTCGAGGCTGAGCCCTTTCCGGCAGCTGCTTCAGCCAATCAACGAGCGAAGCTTGAAAAACGCTCTGCCAATTACAAGCCGAACACAATGCCCGCCTCTTGTAGCATGGCTGGATGCCTCTATCACGCCTGCGCCTGCCCCTGTGGCCTGCCGGGAGTTTGAGTTCCATTCTGGCTTACAAAGGCCAGTCGGGGCCAAAAGCCAAGGAGGGAAAAGAACAAAAGGGTGAAGAAAGAAGCGCGTCCTCCTAGCCGGCGAAGAATATCTTCTGCTTTCTTCTATTGGAGACACCAGCTCGATTAAGCCAGGGAAGTTGCCCTGCTTCTCCGCACGTCCCTAGCAGCTTATCTTGAATCGGACCTTAAATGCGACGTCTGGCCTAATTTAGGCGCTGGCCTGTGTTGGGTTCCGCTCGGATTAGCTCTCATTTGACAGCCGGGGCCTGAGAGAAAAGAGGCAGCCGCCCACTCCCCAGGGAAGACTCAGCGGCCGCGCTGGAACTTTGAGCTCCGCCCACGTACTACATCTCCCAGCAGTGCCTCCGGCGTTTGTACCCTGCTACGCAGACTACAACTCCCAAGAGGCCTGGCGCCGCCCGGAGAGCTAGGGAGTGTGGTCGGTGGTTGGGACCCGCGGTGTCCAAGCTCCATCGCTATTAACCCTCTAGGGGACTCTGACCGCGTCCTTCTGAAGAGGGCGCCCCTTGAGGGGCGTGCTGAGTTTCTCCTGGCAGAGGGAAGCCAAACCCATGAGCTAGGGTGTGGGATAGGGCGCGTAAGGAGGAGCGAGCCAGGCCCCAGCGCTGGGAAGAGCCGACCTTATCATCTTGAGGGGTTGTCTGCTCAAAGGGTTCCTGGGGGCCTCCGGCACCGATGGGCCTCTGAGCCTGAGCCGGGCGGGCCCTCAGGATGTTAGCAGTCTCTAATCAGCTGAAGATAGAAAGCGGAAAACCCGAGCTGAGAACGAACAGACTTACCTCCTGGCCCGCAAAAGATCCACTAGATCGCCGGCTCCAAGATCCGAGAGTCCCCAAACAGATCTCAAATTCGCAGGCAGAGTTCTTTGAGACTTCAGGCGTTCGGAAAGATTCTAGAGATCACTACTGACAGATTCCGTAAATCTCAGACCCGCAGGTAGATCTGGAATCCGTAGACTTGAAGGCAAAACCCAGAAATCGTAGGCGGATCCCAAAGACTCACACAGATTCCCGAGACCTCAGACTCTTCAGGCAGCTCAGAAACCACAGGCTCATAGGCAGATCCCTGTGAGACCACAGCAGCTAGCCAAAAAACACCAGCAGCAGCTAAGCTGCATTCAACTGGATTTCTTCCGAACGGAAGGACTTGCAGCCTTCCTTTTCCCCAGCCAGGATGAGAAAATTAGACAATGGAAGACTAGCACTGGGAAAAGCAGGCATTCTGCGTGGGGAAGAGCTCTGAGCTCGCTGTAGCCTTGGAGAGGGAAGTGATGGAAAAAGAATATAGCAGCTTATTAGGGACTCCCACCCTCTTCAAGTTATAAATATCCCCAGAACCTTGGCTACGTGCCCAGAAGCCTGTTGTCTCTAGCTGTACAGGAGACTTCTCTGCCTGAGCTGGGAAAGGGGCTTTTCTTTTGTTTTGCAGATACATCCACCCACTGAGTGACTTGAATTTTTTTTCCTCGAACATGACTCCAGGCTATGCTTTTATTAGTGAGTGTCCTGTTCCCAGTGCCCAGTTATTTATGGTTAAATTACTCAAGTGTCTAAAAAGAACAGAGGACTCTACCCAGCCATGAGGCAGACTCTCCCACTCCTCACCCCCAACTGTGAGGCTATTAATTCTTTAGATACCACAGAAGTGTGCTATCTTACCCTATCTAAAATTGATATGGAATATCAATAAAATGGAATCACAGAGGATCCCAAAAAAACAGTCAAGGTCAGTGAGACCTGGGTTGAAATCCAGGCTGTGTATCCTTTGGAAAGTCGAATCTCTCCTCTGTAAAACGGGGTAATCACACCTAAGGCAGTGGTGAGCACTAAGTGGGGTGACTTAAAGTGAGCACTCAGATGATAGCTGTTAATTAATCCTGCCTTGGGCAGCAGGGGAGACTTCCAAAAAGGCCTGTGGATATTTTCACTGGCTCAGAAAATCTGGGAAGTGATAGTGGCTCCACAGCTGTGAGGATCTGCTGGTGACCTTATCCTCACATAACGTTTCTGCTGGAAATCCAGAGGGAACTGGAAGTTGTACCAGTTTGGTGGGTTCAAGCAAATTGGTGAATTGAGCCCAGTAGAGCAGAGGTATTTGGAGCTGCCAGGAACCCAGCAAGTTAAGGCCTCACCCTTAGAAAAACCTCTGGGACAGGAGGAGGGAGATCGACTCATACTTTGGCTGAATAATTGCAGGTTTCTAACTGGGCCTAAGGTGAGCTGAGCTGAGCGGCCTAGCCCCTTGGCCCAGCAGGGCTCCCTTTTCATCCCTTCTCTGACAGATTGCTTTGTAAACTTTCTTAGGCCTTTTCTTCCCCATTGCTCCAGTGCTTTAAATCCTTCTTTGTCCTCTGCTGTTTCTTTTATTCCCAGGCCTGGCTGGGGGCAGGGCGACTCTCTAAACCCAGCTTGGCTGCTTGCCTCCTTCTGTGAGTAAGTGCTTTTCTCTTTCTTCACCTGGGACCCTCCAGAGGGTGGAAAGGAGAGGCTGGGAGAGATGGAAAGCATGACTGCTTTCGGTGCCCCTGTGGGGGTTGGGGGAGGTGAAGAGGGGGAGGAAAGAAAGTCAGCGAGGGGCTTCCTGTTGCAGCCTTCAGCTGGACTCTGAGGGTTGGGTCACTGGAGGAGGAGGTGGCTTCCTGCCTCATGGTTCAGGACTTCATTGTTTCTCAGGAATACTTATTGTATGTGGGTTTTCAGTAACCAATTTGGAAAACTATTTGTCCCATCATTCGGCAAACAATGAGCACCTACTGTGTGCACAGACAGCAGCCTATCACTGGGGAAAGAGGCCAAGGGAACCATTTGTCCAGGGTCTTCAGGTGGAGTTATAGGTTATGTCAGATCCACTGATTAGTTTAATCAAAGACCCTCCTTGTATATTCTTAAGCTTGTTTCTTATTAGTAGACCATAGTGCCCATGGAGCACTGTAAATTATTATGTTTTAATAACTCTATAATTATCTTGTGAGCTGCATAATTATGTTGTAATTTTTTTGTATTAGCATTAATTTGTTAAACATTAAAAATATGCCTTAATATTTATGATGTTGTTTTGTCATCTCTTCATTTTCAAATATACCAGTAATATCAAAGAATTGAAGTGACCTGGGCTTCTCTTGACCGTGCTAGGAACAGAGATGAAGCCTCAACACAGCACAAGGAGTTGGGGACATGGGGGACACACTGACTTGCAGTGTAACCGCTATAGTATATGGATGATGAGCTAGCTAGTCTGCACCAAGGAGAGGTGGACTCATAGCTAGGGGGTATGGGAGGAAGCTTCACAGAGGAGATGACATCTGAGCTGGCTTGCAAAGACTGTAGGAGTCTTGGAGGTGGAGAACAAGGGGAGGGACAGCATTCCCGTCTTCAAGAACAGCATGTGCAAAGTCATGGAGGCATGAAAGGACAAACCGTGTTCCAGAATGGTTAGGATTGGGTATGGCTAGAGGGAAGAGTATGGGGGTGGAGTGGCAGGGGGAGGAAGCATAGCAGGGACAGTCTCTTATGTCCCCTTGCCTGCCTGCCTATTTGTCTCTGCCTCTGGGTGTGGATCAGCAAAGCTGGTGATGAGGTGCAGATGGGGGGCAGCTGGGGGCTGGCCTGGGGTGAGAAGAGCAGATTGACCCTGCAGGGAGAGTGGGGGTGGGAGGGCGGGAGTAGAGAGGACTGGGAAGTTCTTTGCCCTTCATGCATTTCAGCTGGTTTTCTCCTAAGAGAATCAACATTTTCAAAAAATGTAAACCATTGCATTAAAAATGTACAACAAACTTAGTTTGTTTAGCCTACTTACAGGAATCAAATAGGCCTATACTCACCAAACATGTTTACTGTGTCTACTCTGTACCAGACACTGTGCTGGAAGATAGGACACCACCCCCCACAATGACTGCAGGGCTGCTGTGAAGATTAAATGTGAGAGGCCCTGGCGGGGTAGCTCAGTTGGTTAGACCAGGTTTCATCTCTGGTCAGGGTACATACAAGAAGCAACCAATGAATGCATAAATAAATGAAACAACAAATCAATGTTTCTCTCTCTCTCCCTTCCTCTCTCAAAACAATAATTAAAAAAGATTAAATGTGAGAATGGCTGCAAAACACATGGGCACAAAGGAGGGCCTTGGTACACAGTGGCCGTCATTGTTATGGGGGAAGTAAAATGCATCATGCACTGTGAGGTGAAACCATATTTCAGAGTGGCTCAGAGCATGAATAGGGGCCTGGGTTCAAGTTCAGATTCTGTCTCCTAGAAGCAAATACTTTCTGAGTCTTGGTTTTCTCAGTCTGTAAAACGTATATAATAATACAGTTCATAGACACAGAAAGTAGGATAGTGCTTGCCAGGGGCTGGGGGAGGGGGAAATGGAGATTGTTGTTTAATAGGTATAGAGGTTCAGTTTTGCAAGATGAAAAGAGTTTTGGAAATTGGCTGGACAACAATGTGAATGTATTTAACACTACTGAACTGTATGTACCCTTAAAAATGGTTAAGACGGTAAATTTTATGTTATGTATATTTTACAATTAAGAAAGGGTATAATAGTAGTAACCTAGTTCATGGGGTCTGAGGGTTGGTTGGGCAACATAAAGTACTCCCCTGTACTCATAGTAACAACAGGTAACGTTTACTAATCAGGTACTTTGTGTCAGGCATGATTCTAATGAACCCTCACAACAATCCTTTGAGTTAGATGCTGTTACACCATTTTACAGATTAAAAAAGAAGGCATGGAGAAGTTACATAAGGTGTCCAAGATACCCACCTAGCAAATGCTTAGGAACCGGTAGGTTATTATCAACAGACATTATCATACAAAGAAATCATCATCACCATGGTAGAATGCAGTATAATTATTAGAGTTTCACAGCACTGTGGGAGTTCTAAGGAACCACCTCTTGTGGCCAGAAGACTTCACAGAAGATGTGCAGTACACCTGAGATGAGCCTGGAAGAATGGGTAAGATTTGGATAGAGTGGGGGAGGGAGAATCCAAAGAGGCAGTCACATTTGGGAAGGTCCAGTAGGTTTTCAAAAACAGGGCAATATCTCCCTTAGGCTGGAGAAAATGGATAGCAGGGGTGGAAGAGAAGCTACCAAAGACAGGCAGAAGGTAGATGGAGGGGAGCTTTGAAAGCCAAACCAAGGAGTTTGAATTTTCTTTGATAGTTGGTGGAAATCCACTGAAGGTGATTAGGGAAGTGGCGCTCAGAGCCATGCAGAGAAGGTAGGGAATGCTTTGAACTGGGAGACAAGTAGAAGGTCTTTGCATAAGTCCAAGAAAAAAGAAGACCTGAAAGACGATGTTGATAGTGATGGCAATGGAGAGAAGGGTTGGACAAGTGAGAGGCTGTACAATTGGTAACTGATAAAGTGAAGAGGGGAAAGGAAAAGGGTCCAAGATGGTCCTCAGTAATGAACTAGTAGTTGAGAAAGAGAAAAAAGGCAGAAGGGGAATTTAAGAAAGAGAAGATGTGAGCTCAATTTCAGGATAATTGTATCGAGAGGACCAGGGCGGGTAGTTGGGGGAGATATCCAAATAGGCACTTGGTGACTCAAGTCTGGAGCTCAAGAAAACTCAGGATTAAAGTTAGAGATTTGGTCGTCTGGATGAGACTACTAAGAAAGACTTCTCATTCCATATAATATTTCAGGTTCCTGTAACCTTTTGAAACATCTTCTAAATCTGTCATAAGATCTTGAATGTACTTTCAGTTTCAAGGTCTTTTAGCCATAACATTCCTGGTGAGACCTTCTGTCCTCCATCCCAAGCCTGTTGCCTCTCTGTTTCACCTCACCTGACCTTGTCTTTTTCCTCCTGTTAGGCAGCCAGCTCCCCTCCCTTGGGAAGCCTTCCTGGGTGGCAGACGTTAATGCTAACTCCCTTGCAGCTCACATCCTTCTCATCTTTGAGATCAGGCTACTTCAGGATGATCTAACAGGCTGGAGGCGGCTTCTTATCATCTTTGATATGGTCAAGATGGGGTTAAATTGTATGCTCCAACAAACAGCGTGTGCAAAGACTGCGGGACAAGGAGGAGCACAGCATGGCCAATGTGGCTGGAGCACAGAGTGTGGGGGCGAGGCACAGCCAGCCCTGTGGGGCCTCCTAGACTCGCCAAGAGCAGTGGGGGTGGTGTGGGGGGGGATGGAAGGTTTTAAGTGGGAGTGGGAGAATGGAGGGGCTGTAACATGACCAGATTTGCAATTTTGAAATGTCTATTCTGCGCAGTGGAGAACATGAACTGCAATGGGTTCGGGTGGACCCAGGAAGACCAGTTGGGAGGGTGTTGACACCTGCTGGTGAACACAGTCTGAGGCCTATTCAGGCTTTTCTGTGTCCTTTAGTGAGTGTAGATGAGTGGACTGGAGCTGACCTGTCCTTCTGTTGTTTAATCAGACTCATCTCCTTTGTAAACAGTCAAGTTATTGAGGGTGGAGATTCAGTTCTGTATTTTTTCCTAGGCCGTAAATCCCTATGACACCAGGAGCACAATGGATATTTAAACAGTAACTAATGAAAATCACCCCAAGGTGCCACCTTTAAACAGCCTAAAAGTAACATTTATTGACATTATTAAATGGATAGTTGCTATTTGGTTCCACTTTTGTTTTCTGGACATTTAGATGGAGGATTAGATAATGTAGAGAAAAATCTGGATATCTCAACCCTTATTACTCAAGTGTGGACCAGCAACATGGGCAGCACCTGGGAGCTGGTTGGAAATGGCAAGTCTCAGGCCCCACGCCACACCATGGAATCAGAATTTGCATTTTAATACAACCTCAGGGCATTCCCACCCATATATATAGTTTTTTTCTTTATTGATTTTAGAGAGAAAGGGAGAGAGAGATAGAAACATTGATGAGCGAGAACATCGATTGGCTGCCTCCTGCATGCCCCCCACTGGGGATCGGGCCCACAACCTGGGCATGTGCCCTGACCAGGAATCGAACTGGCAGCCTGCCTCTTCGTGCATGGGTCGACGCTCAACCACTGAGCCACACTGGCCAGGCAGATTCCCAACCATATTAAAGTTTAAGGAGCTCCTGGGTATCCAAGCAACACCCATCCACACTTGTGTGGGTAATAATTGTACCTCAGGCATGTATCACACCCCATCTGGTATCGAAGTCTGTGCCTGTGATTTCTTCCCAGGCTGGGAATTCCTGGAAGGTATGCATCAAGCATTGTGTATGGTCCTGGATCTCTCACTGCATCCAGCACAATGACAGGAAGCGGGAGACCTGGGTTTCGGTCCTGGTTCTGCCATTTATGGGCTGTGTGTGTTGTATCTTCTGTGAGAGGACTTTCAAGCCTTCCAAAGGACCCGCTCCAAATCTGACTGTTGAGACACTGAAGATGGTGGCAGATTTCTGTGCAGTTTGTTCACAGGCTTCATCCAGGAGGAGGCACTTGGCTGGTAGAAGGGGGTAGGTGATAACCAATTCAAAGTGGGTGATGCCCAGGGCATGTAAAGAACTTGGGCAGAAATTACTCTGAGCAGCTGCCCTAAGGGTGCAGCAAGGCAGAGGGAGAGCCAGCGGCCTCTGCACAATCACCCTATGAGGTAGGCATAGAACCACTCCTGTTTCTACAGGTAAGGACACAGCTCAGACAGGGTAAGTGACTTGCCCAGGCTCCCAAGAGTTCACAGGCCCCTGCATGTCAGCCCTTTTAGGAAACAGAGCCCAGGAGGCTCAGGCTGGGGCTGCCAGAAGGCCAGGGAGAGTCAGAGACTAAGACCCAGGATGAGCCCACCAGACCTGCTCCTAAGGCTTTTCCAGAAGATTCCAGCTTTGCCTAAAATTCCTATCAGCTTAAAAAGCAAGCTGATGTCATCAGGGGAGAAGCATGACAAGGACCCTCCCTGCAGACTTCCTCTGAAGCTTGGGCCACAGATGGAGCTGTGGGGAAGACACAGCCAGGGCCTGGGCAGGTTCTGAGGCTCAGTCCCTGCCAGGGCCATAGAACTGAGGGGTACCACCGCACCCTTTGGGCAGAAAGACTCAGTTCAAGATGATCTGTTCCCCGGCTCAAAGGCCCCCAAAGCCCGTATGAACAGGGAATGATGGAGTTTGGGGAAAGATGCGGAGAAGGGAAGAAATCTTTCTAACATGGCGTGGAAGTCATATCTGCCTGCGCCAAATCGTGTGCCAAGTGTCCTGTGAGTGTGGTGGCTCTGCGGGGGGCTGGGGTGAGATTGGCATCAGTCTTTTATTTTTCAATGCAGAAAGGGCTGAGAGGTTTGGCTGTGAGGGAAGGGACTCAAAACAAAGGTCTGCCAGCCCACTGTCCAAGATTTGACGCCTGAGTCTCTGAGCTTCTCCAAGAGGTTTGTCAACACAGACTCTTAGCATGGTACCCCGATTAGGCTCCCTCTGTCAGCCAATCATTATTAGTAACTGATGATTAACTTGCAAAAGGATCCTCCCTCTGATCCCTGGTACCCCATTCAGAGTTCAGCATTTTTCTTCATTTTAATTTTTATTTTTTTTCTCCAGTTACGATGGCTTAGTGCTTTTTCTTTGTTCTTCCTCAACTTGTTCACTGAAATCCTGGCTGGCAGTTCTATCAGCAGAACTACAAAACCAAAAAGGCAACAACATTTTAGAGCTTTCCCTGTGTCACCCAAGGAGGCTAGGGGCAGGGGACATGAAAAAGAAGGTAGGGAGCCACACAGACCAGAGCAAATCACTCAGCTGTAAAAAGGGACCATAATGCCGGCCAATGCAAGAAGGATATCAGGTAATAAACGAATGGAAATTTGATGCCAGACACGTGATGTGTTCTCATTTCATGGTCAAAATATTGCTGCGATCATCACTCATCACTTGGTTAGACTGTCAGTCTGCCACATAGCAATGGACACTACCTGAAAACGTGGTCCAAAGCCATGTAGCTGCCACCTCTAGTGGGCCCAGCATCTCCAACGAACAGGAATAAGGGAGGAGGAGCTGGGTTTGCAGTAGGCAGAGTGTCCTTTCCCCAACATAACAATGACAAGAGCTATCATTTATTGGGCACTTATTCCAGGCTGGGCAGCATTAACATGTGTTAACTCCTTTCGTCCTCACAATCACTCTGGGCAGCAGGCACTCCCATTTTCACAGGGAGGGAAGCAACCCAGAGAGGTTGAGTGATTTGCCTAAGCTCCCATAACGCTAGTAGGTGACAAACTCAGACTACTACGGATGGTGGTTTCTATGCACCAGGAACATAGGCGCCCAGGGCTTTTTTGTGTGGCTGTGCAGGCTGTTCACTGTACGAGGTGGCCTGGTGACAGGGATACGTTGAGGCTAAAACTCAGCCTCTGCTGTTTGCCAAACTCTGTACCCAGGTGCACGGCTGTGTCTGTCTGAAGGCAGGGACACCTTTTCCTAACTTGACAAAGATACCATATGAGCTGTCAGAGGCCCCGTCAATGCTTCATGTGTATTACCTTCCCTAATCCCCACAGCAGCTCTGTGGGCTAGATATTAATACCCCCATTTCATAGAGGAGGAAATCCAGGCCTAGAGAGTTCAGGTCACTTAGCTAAGTCACTTTGCAAGTGATAAAACAAAGATTTGAACCTGATGCCGAAGCCCATACTCTAAACCACTAGGCCACTGTACTGGCCCTATCCCTAACGCGCAATAGATGAATGAAGGGGAAATACACAATCATCTGACTTTTACATTTACAAATACGGCAGATCTAAGGAGGCCTCAGGGCTATCGAGGTCCTCAGTAAAGTTGGAGGAACTCAGTCGATCGGGAATTTGGAGCATTGTCTTTCCTGCTCCAAACTGTGTGACCTTAGGCTTGTGACGCATTTCGGTAGCTCGGTTTCCTCGTCCGAAAGTGAGAGTAGTAGTATAAAGGAATGTTTCTCATAGCTGTTTGCCAAGTGTGCGTGCAGATGTAATCACCTTCACGGCAGTCATTGGAGAAAGGCATTATCATCACCCTCTGCTCAGGGAGTGACTAAGATGTTCAGGGTCCCACAGCGAGTAGGGCAGAATGGAGACCTGAAACCAGGGCTCCCGACGCCCAAGCCCATGCTCAGCCTACGGCTCCTTGCTAAGTACTTTAGAACTTTCGGAGTACTTGCAGCCGCCTGGTGGCCCAGACATCACACACTGCACATGCAAGTCAGGTGGTACTGGAAACTGACATTAATCACAGGACCACACTGAGTTCCTTCAGAAGACAGGGCAGGAAGGAGCATTCTGGAGGAGTCTTTGCTTGGCTCCCATATCTGAAAACAAAACCTCTGCCTTTGCAGGAGCTGGGGCAGCCCAGGTTACAGCCTTGGGTAATGTAAGCGTTTTCAGAGCTGCCCTGGGAAGGGAGGATGACCGGGGAGCACTGGGGAGCTAGGCCCCTCTGACAGCTCAGCCTTCCTCACCCCTGGCTGTGGCCAGGTTTAAAGGAAATAACATCTGTTAAAGTACTTTGTAAAGAGGTGTGGTCCAAATGCAGAGTGCTGTTGTTTTTCCTCTGTGGATCTGGAGGATGGGGGGGTGGGGGCGGGGGGAGCGACTGATTCCCTCTGTGCTCAAATGACGAACTTGCTCGTCCTCTGATAAAATGTGGGCTGCTGCCCCCATCCCAGCCAGGTGCCTTCCCAAAGGAAAACATGCACGTGCACTCTTTCCTTGCCTCACCACCAGCAACCCGCCATGATCTCCAGCTCTGCAGACCCACTCTGTACAGGCTGGTAGGCCCCCTGCGCACGAGGCCCCTTCTTGGCTGTGAGTACACTACTCCTTATGTGGGGCAGCATCTGAGGGTGACGGGGTAGCGGGTGGCGAGAGAGAAAGATACAGACCTTCCAGCGATTGCCACACTCATTGCATAAGACAAAGGTAGTCATGGGCTCATCAGCGCTGCGTGTCTGCACCTGAGACAGAGAGAAGACCACTCATGAAGTCACTCCCCCGCTCTAGGACCTGCTATAGCTCCCACTGACTGCAGGAGTAGGTCCAAATCCCAGAGCTTAGCACCGTTATTGCCATCCTACTTTGGCAATTCCCTTATCACTGAGAACTCTATAATGTATATTTTCTCCTCTTGCAGGTCTGTCAGCTCACTTCCAGTATCTCACTGGCTCAACCTGACCTTTGCACTTTTACTCTTGTTGAGCCTTCTGAACTGTCTCTCTTCTCTTGCCTCTAGGCTCATCTCGTGCAGGAAGTAATCCCTGACTCACCTCTGAACATGCCCTTTGGGTGAGCAGGAAGCACCGCTAGAGATCATTTAGTTCATTCCTTATTTTACAGGTGGAAGAACTGAGGCCCAGAGAGAACACGAGGTTTGAGGATCATCGTGGGCTTCTCTCTGCCTCAGGTGCAGACAGACATGCAGCCCTGATGAGCCCATTTAATGTTACATTTTCTAGTTTCTCATCCCCTTACCCACGCCATTCAGGGGCAGGAACCGGATTTCCCACAGCAAATCCCTGGCATCTCCAGATTTAACAATTGCTGTTCTGATTTTCTACAGATGGCCATGACATAGAGCACACTTACTTTGCTGACACTCAGCTATGAATGATGTCAGCTGGGAGTCTATGGGATGGGAGGTAGTCCCTGGCTAATGAGGGACCCCAGAAGTTGACCAGGAGGACACAGCTTAGCACAGCCTCGTCACTGGAGAGCAATGACACCCGAAGGAAGGATAACACTGGGGTCCCTCTGTGCAGAGAAAACTTTGCTAGTGGGCAGTTTACTTCTGGGGCGGGGGGCAGGTCCAGGAAGCACACCCTCCACAGGGGAATGTGCTTGGAGGAGAGCAGGAACTTGCACAACATCTTGGAATTCCTGAATGGAAATTCTCGGAGGGACGGTTGCTGAATGGCAAGGCTGACTGTATTTCTGCTGTAGCCACAGATCCCCACAGGCAAGGTGCTCTTGATAAATCTTGCTTGCTGAGCAGATGGAGGAATGAACAGAGTTCCAGAATGACTAAGTACCAATTAGAATCCAAGAACATTGGTGCCCCAAGGGCATGGTATGTGCCACCCAGAAACAGGAGATGGTTCTCTGGTTTAAAGTCTTCCAGAGAAGGGGCCTCCATAGCCTTACATGGCTCCCATACAGGGGCAACGGTCCTCACCCTTAGTACTCGGGCTGAGTCCCTTAGGCTTCACACACCAAGTTGACTGTGATGCAGGCAGAAAGGTCCAGATCTAGATTTATTACTATCTCTGCCACTGGCCATCTGTGCCATCTTGGACAAAGCTGCAAAGCTTGCCCCCTCTCTGGGCCTCAGTTTCCCTGTGTGTAAAGTGAGAGAGCTGAGTTTTATATTGCCACATTCCCTTCCAACCACCTGTGACTCTACAATGCTGTGCCCTGTGAGTCTAGTTCCTTAGTCTTGCTGCCGGCCCAGCCAGAACACATGGGCCCAGCCTCACAGACACAAATCTGGGTGATTGTACATACAGAAGAGCGTTTTCTAGAAGCCACAGGTACATACTGGTGCACCAAAACTTGCCCTTTTCTCAGAAGCCTGGAGTTTTAACACTTTCCCCCTCTGGCTCTTCCCTGGGTTCTCTCTGGTTCTCCATCTCTATGCCCTGTAGCTTCCTCCACCATGGGCCCCTCCCCTTGTCACCTTACCTGGTTATAGGTACAATTCTTCTTCTTGCATTTCTTGCACTGGAAGAGGCCAGTGGTGGTGCCGCCCGTTTTGGCCATCTGGTGCTCACGGATAGCCTCCTGGGTCATGGCGTTCCTCAGCTCCCGCAGCTCATCACTGGCCATTTCCTGCAGAGAAACAAGTCTGTCCTTCAGGGCTGGAGAGTCCCAGGGGCCCTGCCCCACACCTGATTTCTAGAGAGCCTGAACAGAGGAGAGGGGACATGCTGGGTGGAGTACAAGGAGCTGGAGGGAGGCCTGGACTCCTGGCCCTGCCCCAGCTGGGAAAAGGTCACACCTGAAGTTTCCATTCTGCCTTTGGAAGGAAGGGCAAACCTGGGGGGCTCTGGCTGGGCCGAGCGCAGAAGGGCGTGTACAGGAGAGCAGAAGGCACACAGCTTCTACCCCTCCGATCTGGTGCTCACCCTGCCTTGCCAGGACCTTGCACTTGCCTGAACCTTCCTGCTTAAGCTGACTTGACCAGTGAGTGACCACCTGATCTATGATGTTCTCCTCATCCTTCCAGTCTGGACGTGACCCAGCGCCGGTCTGAGCTGTGATCACTGCCCAGCCCAGTCTGCCTTGTGGGAACCTTGGTCTCACTATGACTTGCTGTTGCTGTCCCCACCCACGCAGGACCTGAAACACCTGGGTTCACACCACTAACGGCCTACCTGTAAGTGTGTCACAGACATCTTTAAGTTCCTACAGAACAGACTCTCCTGTTTTGTGTCAACTCACTGCAGACACTTAGTATCCGCATTATCTAGGTCCTTCCCTTCTTCAGCCACCTCCCTGGCCATTTGACTCCCTTCAAGCCTCTGCCAGAGGAGAGCAGAGAGGGGGACACTCAAACCTGGGAGAGCTCTAGTTAAGGTTGGTTTGAGGGAAGGAGGACAGCAGAGGCTAGTGCTAAAATGAGTGAGGATTTGGGAGTGGCTAAACACTTCCATTGTTGCTTTCTATCCTGACTCTTGAACCACGGAGAACAGAGTTGGCACAAAGGTCAGATGATTTTAGTGACCACTTAATCTAATGCTGACCTCTGCACTATAACTACTTGGGCTTCGTGACAAAATGCAGATTCCTAGGAATCCAAAACTTGAAGGGCAGGCCCAGGAATATGCTTTTTAAAAATTTTTTTATCCTCACCCGAGGACATTTTTCCATTTTTGTTCAGATAGAGTGGGAGGGAGAGAGAAGAAGAGAGAGAGAGAGAGAAACATCGACGTGAAAGGGACACATCGAGTGGCTGCCTCCTGCATGACCAACCAGGGCCAGGGACAAATTGCAACCGAGGTACGTGCCCCTAGCGGGAACCAAACCTGGGTCTCTCTGGACCACAGGCCGACGCTCTAACCGCTGAGCCAAACCAGCCAGGGCGGAATATGCATTTTTACTAGTGCCCCCATTATTCTGGTGCACACGAATGTTTAAATCCTACTGTGTTAAATTCAAAGAATAGGTCCTAACCAATGACGGGGTATATAGAAAAGCAAGTCAAGCCAAGGTCATATAAGCTAAAAGCAGCTGACTTTCATTTGGGGGGGATTTCCCAGAGCATAATGCATTCGTTCATTTAAAATCTATTGGATGCCTGGCCGGTGTGGTTCAGTGGTTGAACATCGACCCATGCACCAAGAGGTCGCTGGTTCCATTCTGTGTCAGGACACATGCCCAGGTTGTGGGCCCAATCCCCAGTGGGAGGCATGCAGGAGGTGGCCAGTTGATGTTCTCTCTCATCGATGTTTCTATCTCTCTCTCCTTCTCTCTCTAAAATCAATAAAGAAAAAAAAAATCTATTGTATCGCCCTGGCTGGTTTGGCTCAGCGGTTAGAGCATTGGCCCACGGACCAAAGGGTTGCAGGTTCGATTCCCAGTCAGGGGCACTACTTGGGTTGCAGATTCGATCCCTGGCCCCGGTTGGGGTTGTGCGGGAAACAATCAATCGATGTGTCTCTCTCACATTAATGTTTCTCTCTCCCCTCCCTCCTTCCCTTCCACTCTATCAAAAAAAATCAATGGAGCCCAGCAGGAGTGGGTCAGTGGACTGCGCATTGTCCTATGGACTGAGAGGTCCCAGTTCAATTCCTGATCAGGAATTGTGGGCCCAATTCCCAGTAGGGGGCATGCAGGAGGCAGCCAATCGATGTATCTCTCTCACATTGATGTTTCTATCTCTCTGCCTTCCTCTCTCTCTAAAAAATCAATATAAACATATTGTATTCTTTTTTTAAAAAATCCTCACCTGAGGATATTTTTCCATTGACTTTTTTTCAGATAGAGTGAGAGTGAAGGAATGAGGGAGGGAGAGAGAGAGGGAAACATCCATGTGAGAGAGACACATCGACTGGTTGCCTCCCACATGACCCCAAGCAGGGACGGGGATCTAACTGCAACCAAGTTATGTCCCCTCGACCGGAATCGAACCTGTGACTCTTTGGTCTGTGGGCCCATGCTCTAACTGCTGAGCCAAACAGTCCAGGGCAATATTTTTTTAAAAAATCAATGAAAAAATATCCTCAGGTGAGGATTAACAAACATAAATAAATAAATAAAGTCTATTGGATGCCACTTTATTGAATGCCTTTAACTGCACTGGCGTGCTGGTAAACTGGCTGATTTGTAGTATTTATGTTTCCATGGTGTAAATATTTCCATCATGGCCAATTTCTTTCTTTCTTTTTTTTTTCTTTATTGATTTTAGAGAGAGAGAGAGAGAAAAGGAGAAGAAGAGACAGATAGAAACATCGATGAGAGAGAACATTGATTGGCTGCCTCCTGCATGCCCCCCGCTGGGGATTGGGCCCACAACCTAGGCATGTGTCCTGACCGGGAATTGAACTGGCAACCTCCTGGTGCATGGGTCAACGCTCAACCACTGAGCCACACCAGCAGGGCCATCATGGCCAATTTCAAGCTACTAATGCGATGTAACTGAACCTGAACGCAGAGTTGGGAATAGTTACACATAACCATCTCTCTTGAGGTGGTAGGAGCTGGTTTCAGTACACCACTGCCTCTGAGCCACGCACCCCCCCCTTCCTGTCCCCAGGTCACGTTAATTTGGTGCAGTAGCCAAGCATTTACACAAGACCAGCAAGATAGCCTGTGAAGTACAAAACACAGGCTTAGAAGTGCAAGGAGAGCCCCACCCTCTCCAGTGTGGGGCTAACTGCCTGGGGGCAGGAGAGGCAGATTAAGGAAGCTGACACCTTAACCAGTCTTGAAAGATAAGCAGGACTTCCCAGGGGGGATGGCACATTCTAGACTTAGAGAATAGTCCATGCAAAAGATCAGAGGACAAGAATAACATGTTTGGGGAAGGGTGTTTGGAGTGGGGCTCAGAGTGAGGAGTGTGGGAGACATGGCTGGGGGTCAGATTGTGGAAAGATGGTCTTGCATGCCACCTAAGAAACAAAAACAGAAAGAAAAAAAAAATCTATCCACTCACCCACCAAACCATTTACCTGTCTCTGCCCTGACTCATGAAGAAGGAGACAGCACCCAAGGCACATGCAGTAAATGCAGTAATACAGAAAATAAGGTAGAAAAATGAGGAAAACGAAGGTAGGAGAGGACACTCCTCCCGTTGTACACACGGTTAGAGAAGGGCCCCAGATGTGAATTTGATCAAATTTGTTGAGCACTTAGGATGTGCCAGGCACTGGTCTGTGCCGGGTGAACAGTGAGCAGACAAAATCCCTCCCCTTGTGGGGCTGACAGTATGTCCACCGAACACTTCTAATGGATATCTCAGAATCTATTCTATTCTTTGATGTGTCTGGGTAGAGAGGACAAGAGAGAAGGAAAAGTGAGAGAATTGAATGGACAAGGAAAGAGACACAAAAAAGGAGTTCGGGAGACAGGCACGGAGAGGACGTCCATCCACACAGCCATCCACTGCCCCAGGCTTTCCCTGAGTCCCACACAGCAAGCAGCCAGCCCAGCACCAAGCTGCTTTTTCTTATTGGAGTGAAAAGGGTCCTATACTTGTAGAAACTTCTTGCCTGGAGCAAAAGATGACCCCAGGAGGAAGATATCCTCGGCATCCGTGTTGCCTGGGTTGCTGGCAGGGGCGTCCTTGGCAGCTGGCCCTGGCAGTCCCTTGTCAAGGGCCTGCTAGCTTCCTGGCTTGCTCTCCTCTCTTTGGCCTGGGTTGATCACCCGATTCTCTTGCCCTGTTCTAGTGAACAGCCCTTGGGTGAGGCCCGACTTCAGCCGTGTCTGGCTTGGCTAATTGCTTTGCTGGGACTTCTGGGGCCTGTCTCTGTCCTAATCCAGATGCTCAGCTCTGTTCTGACCTCCAGCTTCTGGGAAATTGTGGGGTTTGGCTCAAACCGGAGCCCAACCTTGCCCCTGGTTCCCCTGGGCCTGGTTTCCCAACAAGGCTCTGGAATTGCCTGTAAGACAGTCTCTTGATAGCATTCCCACAGCACACACACAAAAAGAAGCAGGGGGCCCCCTGAGCCACAGAGTGAGGGGCAGAGAAAATAAACACAAGGCTGGGTTTCCATAAAAGTCACAGCTTCACCTTGCAGGGCAGGAGCACATGCTGTAAAGCCAGGTTGCAATTTGTAACTGGGCATACATTGCTATTTACCTAAAAAGATCAGATATTTTTTAAAGGTGTTTTTATTAAAAATATGTTTTTATTGATTTTTTTTTTTTTTTTTTTTAGAGAGAAGGAGAGAGAGAAACATCAGTGTGAGAGAGAAATGTGGATCAGCTGCCTCCCACACGCCCCCTACTGGGGATCGAGCCCACAACCCAGGCATGTGCACTGACTGGGAATAGAACTAGGACCTCTCAGTCCATGGGACGACACTCAATTCACTGAGCCACATAGGCCGGGCAAAGATCAGGTATTTTAAATTAAGCAGAAAGATAACCCTGGTCCACCTGTGCCTAGTTCCTCATTTTTATCCGAAAGCTAAGGATATGATCTTTCTTATTTTGGGTATTCAAGGAAGTCAGTGAATTCTCTCTTCATAAAAATGTACATACACACTACATAACACACCACATTTGCATACACCACACATACACTAACTACACACACCGCACATACACACAGACTGTATACACACACATCACACACACCACACACACACACAGAGGCCCACTCTTTTTTTTTTTAATCCTCACCCGAGGATATTTTTCCATTGATTTTCAGATAGAGTGGGAAGGAGGGAGAGAGAGAGAGAGAGAGAGAGAGAAAGAGAGAAACATCAATGTGAGAGAGACACATCGATTGGTTGCCTCCCGAACAACCCCAGCCAGGGCCAGGGATCGAACTGCAACCAAGGTACGTGCCCTTGACCGGAACTGAACCCGAGACTCTTTGGTCCTCGGGCCGACGCTCTCACTCCTGAGCCAAACCGGCCAGGGCCAGAGGCCCACTCTTGCCAGCAGTTTTGGAGGACTCCCAGACACCCCGAGGCACACCCAGACTCTAGGACAGTGGTTCTCAACCTTCCTAATCCCGCGACCCTTTAATACAGTTCCTCATGTTGTGGTGACCCCCAACCATAAAATTATTTTCGTTGCTACTTCATAACTGTAATTTTGCTACTGTTATGAATCGCCATCAGAAATATGTGTTTTCCGATGGTCTTAGGCGACCCCTGTGAAAGGGTCGTTCGACCTCCAAAGGGGTCGCAACCCACAGGTTGAGAACAGCTGCCCTAGGATGTCAAGCCTTTCCCCTCCCCTTCTCTGGGCCACTTGCATTTGCTATTGCTTAGTGGCGCCATCTCCAGGTGCTCGTGGGGAATCCCTCCACTAGCTCTGTCCTCTCATACCTGAGGGTGTGTGCAAGGTCTTTCTAAGATACAGCCTCTGAAATAAACAGCTCTGGGTTCACATCCTCATCTGTCACTTATGAGTTGTGTGTGGCCTCAGTTTTCTCATCCATAAAGTGGGGATAATATTTCCTCTTTCATAGCACTGTGCTGACAGTTACATGAAATTGTTGGTATATATAGAATCATATACTAATTCTGGGGAGGGTTTTTCATGTATTGACCTTCTGAACTCATTCTACGCTTATGAGATAGCTATTGTTATTATTCCCATTTTACAGATGAGAAAACTGAGACACAGAGAGGTTAAGTGGCTTGTCTAAGATGACACAGTTAAGTGGCAGAGGCAGAATTCAAACTCAAGCAGTTTGGCACAGCTCCCAAGTTTGTAACTTCCTCCAACAGGCCTTTTCCTTCCCTTTCTGACCCTTTCAAGCTGGATCGATCCTTCCTTCCTATAAGTTCCCATGATGGCTCTATCACGGCACTTACCACCTGTTTTATACATATTTGTAAGTATGTATGTCTCCCTACCGTGGACTGTGCTCCATGGAGACAGGCTCCTGTTCTGGCTTGGGCCCCGAGCTGGGTACTGGGCTACAGGACTGAACGAGGCAGGAGAGGGAGGCAGATAACAAAGCAGTGAAGAGTGGGTGCTCTGAGACCCGATAGCTTGCCTCCTGGCTTGAATATTTTCTAGCTGTGTGTATAGGCAAATCAGTTAACTCCACTGAGCCTCAGCCTCCTCATCTGTAAAATGGGGATAATAAACATTTGTACCTTAGTTGGTGTGAGGATAGAACTGGTCAGTGTGTCTAAAGTGCTCAGCACAGTGCCTAATACGTATTAGCCGTGTTCACGATCCTGATGGCCCGGAAGCCCTGACAGACAGGGAGTCAGAGATGGCCCGACGGTAAGAGGCCCTGGCTCATCTCCATGGAGTCACAAGCCACTGCCCCTCAGACTTGGGCAAAGCTGGAGGGGCCTGGCCTCCCACCCCAGTGTGCGGAGCTCCTGGCCCCGGCCCTTACCTCTGCCGTCATCTTGGCAATGAGGCCGGTGGAGATGGCCCCGCTGAGCACGTTCCGCCGCAGGCCAGGGTTCCTGGGGTCCTTGAGGTTGCTAATCCGGCTGCGCACACGATTCCGGTACTTCATATCTGTGCTCTTGAGCTCCTGGTAGATATGTGTCATGGTCAAGGGCCAGCCAGCCACTTTTAGAGGGGCACAGGAGGATGGGGAGCCTCTCCCTGAAGCCTGAGGAGACCCAGGGCCATCTCTTCCTCTCCTTGGACTTATACCTGGTCGGGCACTTTTGTGACATTTGAGGGAATTTCAGTTGGGCATTTGGGGTCAGCCACATATCAGGGACAGGAAACAGTCTCCATGATGAGGTCAGATCATAGCAAGCACTGTGGTGTTTGGGACTCCAGGAATAGGCACCCTGGTTTTGTCTGAGCCTCTTATATGACCTCAGGTGAGTCATCTGACCTCTTTGTGCCTCAGTTTCCTTATTTACAAAATACAGGGCTGCCCTGGCCGGTTTGGCTCAGCGGTTAGAGCGTCAGCCCACAGACCAAAGGGTCGAGGGTTTGATTCCCAGTCAAGGGCACCTGCCTGGGTTTCAGGTTCCACCCCTGGCCCTGGTCAGGTTGTGCAGGAGGATGTGTCTCTCTCCATCGATTTTCTCTCTCTCCCTCCCTCCCTCTCTCCCTTCCACTCTACCTAAAAATCAATGGAAAAATATCCTCAGGTGAGGATTAACAAAAGCAATAAAAAGTAAATAAAAAAATAAAATACAGGGCTGTCATGAGGCTTCGGTGAGCTAAGCTGCATGATGCACTGGTGTGGTGTCTGGGACATAGCAAGAACTCCACATTTAGGGGCTGCTAAGATGATAACGATGGCCCTGGCTAGTGTGGCTCAGTTGGTTGAGCACTGTCCCATGCACCGAGAGGTTGCTGGTTCAATTCCTGGTCAGGACACATACCCAGGTTGCAGGCTCGATTCCCAGTAGGAGGCATGCAGGAGGCAGTCAATTAATGTTTCTCTCTCTCTCCCTTCCTCTCTCTAAAATCAATAAAAACATAAAAAAGATGATAATGATGAAGATGACTTCTAGTTACCTGGGGGTTGAGTCCAGCTGGCAGAGAAAAACAAGATTAGGAGCCACATGTTTAAGGCTCTGAGAAGTTCTGCAATCAAGAAAGTGCTGAGCTTTGTTTCAGCTGGTGCTCCCAATTCTCTAGGGAAGCTCCCTTTTCTCTAGTAATACCTATTACCATCGCCTGGAACCTGCTTTGGGAATTGCAGGTCGTAGTTACATCTCTCATTAATGGATGAGGAGGCTGAGGCTCAGGAAGGGTGCAGGCCCGCGCTCAAGGTTATAGGGCAAATTCCCGACAGAGACGGGGCTGGAAGCCAGAGCCCCTCCTAACGGTAATGCTCTCTGCTCAGCCAGCAGGAAGTGGCCCCTGGCCACGGGTCACAGTGACTTCTCTGTCCAGATGCTGCATCCCAGACAGGCCTCCCACCCCCTCCTCTGGAGGAGCTCAGGGAACACAGCCGCATTTTCTTGATTCCCAAGCCAAGGAGAAGCAGGAAGATGCCTTTGCTGGGAAAAGCCATTGAGGACAGACTGCAGGGAATGTGGAAAAATGGCAACAGCTGACTTGCTAGAAGTGGTGGCAAGGAAGGTGGTATTATTTCTGTTTTTGTTGTTTTAATGTTGTTTGTACAGTAAAAATGTAAAAAGAATATGCCATAATACATCTGGAAGCCAAAACATTTGTTCAAAAATCTATGTTTGGGAGTCCTGGAGCTGTGTGTCTGCTTATGTGGGGACAGGAGGGCTGGCAATGCTTCCAGCAGCTTCTTCCCGAACCTCTCAGTTCCTGACATCACAGGGGATGATGAGGAGAAACGAGGACCCAGGTGTCACTGACCCCTCAAGAGAGCACATGTGAGCCCACAGCTGCCATGCTAGTCCAGGGCCGCTCTGAAGAGGACAGAGCTTTGTCGGAAGACAAACATTCAAGCCCTCAAGCCTGACCTCCCACCACCCAAGGACAAAGAGTTGAAGGGTTGCTGCAGCTCTGGTTTCCTCTCCTGCAGTGAAGGACATTCAGTGCAGGAAGAGAATAAAGAGGAAAGGCTGGGAATGGAACGATGTACTGGGTCCTCTGCCTTTGTTTAAAACTGGGCTTGAGCTCTGGCCGGTTGGGCTCAGCGGTTAGAGCATCGGCCCGCGGACCAGAGTCACAGGATCGATTCCGGCCAAGGGCACGTACCTCGGTTGCGGTTCGTCCCCATCCAGGTCATGTGAGAGGCAGCCAATCGATGTGTCTCTCTCACATCGATGTCCCCCCGCCCCTCATCTGAAGATATTTGAAAAAAATATCCTCGGGTGAGGATTTAAAAAACAAAACAAAAACTGGACTTGAAAGAGGAAGGGACCTGCTCGGAAGGACAACTGTTCCAGATAAAACAAAGAGGAAGTTCGTGTTGTGTCCTGAATTAGTTAGAAATTATGAATATGTACTTGGAGAGATGCTGCAGAGCTCAAGACACGCTGGTTACTAATTACACGATGGAGAGAAACTCCCGCAAGATGTGCTGGAGGATACGAGCGTGGGCCTCAGGCAGCAGATGGAAGCAGGTAAGTTCCTTGTCTGCAGATGGGCCCCTGCCCTTCCCCAACCCCAGCTTAGGCCCCTAGGTAAAGCCCAAGAGGTCAGTGTGACTCTCGGAGCCCTGTCTCCTGGGCATTCTGTCCCCCTCCCTCCACACCTCTTTGACATGCAAAGCTTTGTTTCCAGTAAAAGAAATCCCAGCACTCACTCATTGGGCACAGTGCTGAGGGATTTTTTTCCCTCCAAGACAGAATCTTTTGGTGCAATGGGCCCATGTTACACAGGTGGCCACCTCCTCGGGCTACACAAGGCCCCTTCCAGAGAGTGAGAGAATGGGGCATATGGAAAGAGCTCAGAACATGGAATCCAAAGGCCAAGGTTTTCAGTCCAGCTCTGACACCAACAGTTCCTGGGCCTCAGTTTCCTCACCTGTGAAATGGGAACAATAACCCCTGCCTCACAGAGCTGTTGTGAGAATTAACAGAGGTAGGAAGTGTCAGTTGTCCATCACAGTGCTTGGTACATATTGGGGAGTGAAAAATTAGGAGCTCTTGCCCAGCTGTGTGGCTCAGTGGTTGAGCGTTGACCCATGCACCAAGAGGTTGCTGGTTCGATTCCCGGTCAGGGCACATGCCCAGGTTGTGGGCCCGATCCCCAGTGGGGGGCATGCAGGAGGTGGCCAGTCGATGTTCTCTCTCATCGATGCTTCTATCTCTCTCTCCCTCCCCCTTCCTCTCTCTCTAAAAATCAATAAAAAGAAAAAGAAAAATTAGGAGCTCTTATCTTTAGAGGTTGGAAGAGGGGGGAAGGCTGAGCGTGAGAAATGCTGTCCTGTCTACTAGACTAGACGTCACAAACTGGGCACGTTATGATACAGTCTGTCTGGCACAGCAGTTGAGCCTCCAGGTTCTGGACTCACACTTTCTGGGTTCCAGTCCCAACTATGCCACTAGTGTTTGCGCGAGCTTTGGCAAGTGACTTAATCTCTCTGAGCCTCAGTTATCTCACCTGTAAACAGGATTGATGAGGTAACTTACTTCGTGGATTGTTCTCAACACTGAATGAGGTACTATTCATAAACAGATGAGCATGAGGCTGGCAGGTGCAAGACTTAATGTTAGCTAGAATTAAGAACTCTGGTTCAGGGGCAGAGCAGGGCTGTCCCCGGAGCCCTTTCCCTTCCTGTTCACTGTCCTGGGTCCCCTGCACTTGGGAGACCTGCTGCTGGACAGTCCAGGCACCCACAGCCTTGGCAAAGCACAAGGATATGATCTTCGATTTCTGATGCCATTTTGTCACAGTTGACTCCGTAGTCCTTGTAATCATCTAAAAGAGATTAGGAAACACAGGCATCAGCCAGACATGAGCTTGGCAGTGAGGCCTGCTTGTACTGGGAAATACAGCGTCCTGTACCACTCCCATGGCACTGAGAAAGACCGCATCTCATCTGCCCTTGGGAAGCCCTTCCCACCCCCATCCCTGGCCCAGGCCCTCTCACCATCTGCCTTCAAGGCCGCTGAGAGCATCTCCACACACTTGTCCCGGACAGAGTCCCCAGTGAGATAGCAGGGGGCCAGGAGGCAGACGGAGGGGGCAAACGTGGGGCTCGAGGGGCTGCTGGGTGTTTTTGGGGAGCTCTCCACTTTTGATTTGCTGCTGTTTGATCTGAGGATGACAAGCAGTAATCGACATTCTGACATTAAGCAAATAAAGCATTTATTGAGCAATAACCTCCTTTAATCTCATAACAACCCTACGATTGTTACTATTTTAGGTACTTGATATGGATCATCTCATTTAATCCTCATAACAACCCCGAGAGGTTGATACTGTTCTTACTTCCATGTTAGAGTTGCATTTTAGTGATAGATGCATTTAAAGATGCATTTTAAATAATGTTACTCAGGTCACACAACTGGAAACCAGTAGAACCAGAATTAAAACCCAGGCAGTTGGACTCTGGTACCCAGGCTCTTCACCCACCACGGTGCTCTGCTGGTTACAGAACAGCCAGAAACTCTCTGCAGCGTTGTGTGAGCTTCTCTCTCTCTCCGCTCTCATCGAACCATTATTCACTCATTCAATAAATATTTATTAGGCACCGACTCTCAGGTACTGTGCTGAGAACAAGAGATAAAGCAGACAAATCAGAAAAGCTCCCTCCCTCAAGGAGCTTACAGCCTAGTGAATAGTGAATGTGCCACCATTTAGCAGGGATGGCCTTTACCATGTGCCAGGAACTGCGCCAGGCACTGTAGGAGCACGTTCTGATTTCATCCTCACAGCAGTGCCAGGAGGTAAACACTGTCAACATCCCATTTACAGATGAGGAAACAAACCTAGAGAGCCACACTGCTGAGACATGAACTCAGGCTTGTCTGATTCCAACTCTAACACTCTTTTATTTTTTTTAAATGATATGTTTTTCCCAGCCGGTGTGGCTCAGTGGTTGAGCATCGACCCATGCACCAAGAGGTCGCTGGTTCGATTCCCGGTCAGGGCACATGCCCAGGTTGTGGGCCAAATCCCCAGTGGGGGGCATGCAGGAGGTGGCGGATTGATGTTCCTGCTCGTCGATTTTTCTATCTCTCTTTCTCTCCCTTCCTCTCTCTCTAAAATCAATAAAGAAAAAAATTTTAACAAAAAAATTAAATAATATGTTTTTATTGACTTTGGAGAGAGAGGGAAAGGGAGAGGGAGAGAGAAACATCAATTGGCTGCCTCCTGCATGCCCCCTACTAGGGATTGAGCCCATACATACCCTGACCAGGAATCAACCAGCAACCTCTCTGTGCATGGGACAACGCTCAACCAACTGAGTCACACTGGCCAGAGCCCAACACTAACACTCTTAACTCCTGACACACTGCCTAAGAATGATCCCATTGTGGTTTTGGCTTAAAAAACACGCAAATAAATAAATAATAAATACACACACATATGCACACATGATTGTAAAGATAACTCTGTCTTAGTCTGCCTGAGTTGCCATAATAAAATACTGGACTAGGCCCGGCCGGTGTGGCTCAGTGGTTGAGCATTGACCCATGCACCAAGGGGTTGCCAGTTTGATTCCCGGCCAGGGCACATGCCCAGGTTGTGGGCCCAATCCCCAGTGCGGGGCATGCAGGAGGCAGCCAATCGATGTTCTCTCTCATTGATGTTTCTATCTCTCTCTCTCTTGCCCTTCCTCTCTCTCTCTAATATCAATAAAGAAAAAAAAAAATACTGGATTGGGTGGCTTAAACAATAGAAACTTATTTCTCACAGTTCCAGAGACTGGCAAGTCCAAGATCAAGGTGCTGGTCAGTGTGGTTTCATGTGAAGGTTCTCCTTCCTGGCTTGTAGACGGCCACCTTCCCACTGCATCCTTATGTGGCGGGGAGACAGTGAGTCAGCCCTCAGATGTCTCCTCTTATAAGGACACTACTCCATCAAGGCCCTACTTCTAAATTCAGTCACACAGGGAGCTGGGGCTTCAACATATGAATTTGGGAAGGGAGGGGTCAATAATATTCAGGACATAACACCATATTAATGGCAATCATCTCTCTGAGATGGGATTACAGGAAATTTTAATTTTCTGTTTTTGCTTACATACATTTTCTAAATCTGTGAAACATATATCTACTTTTGTAATGAGAAACTTGTTTTTAAACATTTGGCAATTGTGAGCGATAACTCTGTGCTGATGGCTCAGACAGGCTTCTTGTCTTCCCATCTGTCAAGGAGCTGTCAGCAAAAGGTGGAAGAAGCCCAACTGCCCGCTGATGGATACATGGGCAAACACAATGTGGTATATACATACAGTGGAATATTATTCAGCCATAAAAAGGCATGAAATTCTGAAATGTGCTACAACATGGATGAATTTTGAAGACATTATGATAAGTAAAATAAGCCAAATACAAAAGGGCAAATATTGCGTAACTCCGCTTATATGAAGTATCTAGAATAGTCAAATTCATAGAGACAAAGTAGAATGGTGGTTGCCAGGGGCAGAGGAAGGGGTTTGGGGAGTTAAAGTTTAATGAGTACAAAGTTTCAGTTTGGGACCATGGAAGGGTTCTGGAGATGGATGGTGGTTAGGGTTGTACAACAATGTGAATGTACCTAACAACAGTGAACTGTACACTTGAACATGGTTAAAATGAGTACATGTTATGTTATATATACTTTACCACAATGACAAAATCTATATAATAACCTCAATGAATAAGAGTAACCAGAAAACTTGAAATATGCAATGATAACCTGTTTTATATATTTGGCAATCTTAATCCATTTGAAATTATAAAATATCTCTTTCTTCTCATGCTAATAAAAGGTTAAATTGACAAAATTTTTTTTTTTTTATCCTCATCCGAGGACATTTTTTCATTTTTTGTTCAGATAGAGTGGGAGGGAGAGAGGGGAAGAGAGAGAGAGAGAGAAACATCAATGTGAAAGGGACACATCGAGTGGCTGCTACCCGCACGACCCACCAGGGGCCGGGGACAAACTGCAACCGAGGTACATGCCCTTAGCGGGAACCGAACCCGGGTCTCTCTGGACCGCAGTCTGACGCTCTAACCGCTGAGCCAAACCGGCCAGGGCGACAAATTTTATTACATATATTTTACCACACTAAATTTTTTTTAAAGAATAAGATATGATAAATGCAGCCAAAAAACAAAACAAAAAACATGCCAGGGTTCAGATTCTCAACCATGTATTGGTCCCTTTCGGATCCTTGTGAAGAAGACGCTAGATGATGCAATTAGACACATCCTCCAGTATCCTGGTGGTAGCCCGTGACTATCAGCATCATGATGCCAGACCTTACCATGTGGCTTAAGAAATGTCAAACAGGCCCGGCTGGTGTGGCTCAGTGGTTGAGCATTGACCCGTACACCAGGAGGTCGCCGGTTTGATTCCCGGTCATGGCACATGCCCAGGTTGTAGGCCAAATCCCCAGTGGGGGGCATGCAGGAGGCGGCCAATCGATGTTCTCGCTCATCGATGTTTCTATCTCTCTCTCCCTCTCCCTTCCTCTCTCTCTCAAATCAATAAAGAAAAAAAAATTAAAAAATAAAGAAATGTCAAACAGGTCCCACTATGATGAAATTCAGCAAGAGATGGGGAGTAGGGTTGGCCACTAGAGGAGTGGAAGGGAAATGCATTCTTGGCAGAAATGCCTGGAGGTGTGAAAGTTCAGTTTGCATGCGTAGTGTTGAGCACCTCCGGGCAGCTGGAGCATCAAGATGAGGGAACTGGAGAGAACGGATCTGGCCAAACTCTTGGGCTTGTTAAGGATGATAACAACAAAAGTCACCATTTACTGCCTTTCGCTATTTATTCCTCTCTGCAAGCCTGAGAGTCACAAGTTACTGGCCCCCTTTTACAGATGAGAGGATGGAGTGATAGTTGTACAACTCCCTCCCTTTCAGATTGGTTTCTGCACTACTCTTGGGAGGGGGCAGGCAGTCAACACGTCTCCACCTTCATCTCTTGGCTCTTCCCAGTCTTCTCTTTCAATAACCCATCAGGATCAGCTAGCCAGCCCTCATTTCTCTTAGGAAAAACCTCATCGGAGTTGAAGAAATTTAGGGACCCCTCCTCTCTCCACTCCAGGGTCTTATCACATTGAATCCTTGTGGAAGGTCCTAAAGAGCTGCTCTATTTCCTACCTCCAGGGGGCGCCATTCACATAATCGCCTGGGTATCTCTTGGGTACAGTGCACAGCTGGGGCAGCAGCACCAGGCAGCCCTGCAGCTATGAATGCACTTCTTCCCTTCAGGAAGATGCTGCTGAGCTTCTGAAGTTTTTTTTTAATATTTTTTTTTGTTGATTTTTTTTAGAGAGAGAAGAAGGGAGAGAGATAGAAACATCGATGAGAGAGAAACATGGATCGACTGCCTCCTGCATGCTCCACACTGGGGATCAAGCCTGCAACTGGGGCGTGACCCTGACTGGGAATTGAACCAGCAACCTCTTGGTGCATGGCATGATGCTCAGTCCACTGAGCCACACCAGCTGGGCGATGCTGGGCTTCTGAAAAGTCAGGCCCAAGGAGCTGTGTTTGACTGAGTAGTCCGGGCTTCCCTGTCTTAAACATCAGGGGTTACAAGAGAATCCCATCCAACATCCTGCTGAGCACTCTTCAATGTGAATTCTGCTGATGACCTTTTCATCCCCCAATCCTTGCTGCTTGGCCTGACCTTGGGTCCCCTCCGTCACCACAGATGCCCTTGGACCACTGGGGTTGATGTGTTCTCTGGAACCGTGAGGTTCCTGCAAGGTATCTCAGTGCTGCCACGAGAGCGGGTGGGCTGGGGAAGGAAGGCTCTGTTTTTTATAAGGTTTATATTTTGAATTTCTAAAAATTTTATTCAAAGGGATTTTTAGCTTTTACATATTTTTAAAATGCCATTTGAACCTTACTGTTCTAAGACTAACTTATCCTGGACTCTACCCAAACCCGCCAGACAACTGGGTGGCCTGGCAGCAGGGCACAGTGATGGGGGAGCTGTGATCCAACTAGCTCTCTCCCGGAGTCAGATTTCAGAGGGAGGGAAAGGTGCGGCTGAGGGGAGGCTGGGAAGGGTATCAACTGGAGAGTCTAGGGGCTGCCTGCTACCAAATGAATCTCCCTGCACCCAATTCTGGTCCCAACCACTGGGCTCTCCCTGCACAGCCACAAGAGCCCAGAAGTTAGTCTCCCTGCATCCTCTTGCCCTCCTTACAATCTATTTGCTTGGCAGGGGTGAGAGGGCTTTAAAAAACTCACACCTGATCCCATTACTCGCCTGCTTCTGACATTCTAACGGCTTCCAATTATTTTCAGCATAAAGTCAAACTCCTCACCGTGGCTTCCCATCCCCTCCTCATCTTGCCCCTTATACCCTCTGACATGATCTCTTGCCACACTCCCCTTACCATTCACTGAAGCCTCTACTGGCCTCCTGCTTTCTGTTTCCTAAACACATCTGTCCTCCCACCGCAGTGCCTTTGCACAGTTGGCCCCTCCTCCCAGAAGGCTCTTCCTCCTCCAGATTTTCCTATGACTGGTTCTTTCCCACCAGTCAGGCCTCTGCTCGATATCACATTCTCAGGCAGGCCTTCCCTCACCATCCCAGCCAAGCAGACTGTCCCTGCCCTGTAACCCTCTAGCACATGACCTAATTTCTTGCATTCATAACACTTATCCAGGTCTATAATTAACTTGTTTATGTGTTTACAAACATTGTCTGCCTCTGTCTCCAGATTACAGGTTCCACAGCATAGGGACCCCATTGGCTGGTTCACCACACGCTCCCAGCACCTCTAACAGTGCTCTAGGTAGGTACTTGATGAACCTTTATTGATGAATGAATACAGAACGAGTTGAGGGAGCTGGCCACAGAGAGAAGAAAGGTACATCCAAGGGGTCTAGACAGAGACAAGCTGGGTGGGGGAAAGGTCCTCTTTGGAAAGCCAGTGACAAGAGAAGGATCTGAGCCAGTGTCTGTCAACTCCAAAGACCGGGGCCAACCCATCTCCTAGAACTGTGATGGCGCTCCAGATTCTTCTTGGTGCTGACCCTCGCTCACCTGTGTGCCCCATCACCACGTCCTCAACTTCTAGGACCCAGCAGTGGGGAACTACCAGGGGGAGCCTGAGGGTGCCGCTTGGAAGAAGGCATAACAGCAAACAGCAATAATAACATTGTCATTCAGGGAATGCCTACATGGAGGTAGTATATTTATTAAGAACCCAGGCTCCAAAGCCAAACTCCCAGGTTCAAGACCTGACACCACCACTTTGGAGCTATATGACCTTGGGGGAGTACCTTCTCCTCTAGATGCCTCGGTTTTCTCACATGTGAAATGGGGATAACAATAGTATCTATCTTATAGAGCTGTTAAGAGGATTAAAGCTCCTAAGAGAATTCTAGTAACAAAGCATTAGGCAATTTACATAGGCTACACCTTAAGTGTGAGTATTATAAGTAAGCATTATGTACTTATTAAGCGCTTACATGGGTTGGAAATAGTGCTAAGCATTTCATTACTTCATTTGATCCTCACAATAACCTTGAGTGACAGTTATAATTATCCCCATTTTACAAGTCAATAGACTGAGGCTCAGAGAGCTGAACTGACTTGTCTAAGGTCATCCAAATGGCAGACTCACACTACAAATCTAGGTCTGCCTGCCTTCCAAATTCTTTTCAGTCCATCTCACTGTGTCTCTGAAAGGCAGTTTTCCAGAATCCCCTTGCCTGGGCGAGGCTAAGCTGTTTGTTGCATTTTCCCCACCTTCCTGGCAGAGCACTCCCAGTCCTGGTGCCTCCTCTTGGCTAGGAGCTGGCTGGTTGGCTGGAATTCGTTTCTAGGTGGCATTTCAGGCAGCCACGCTCATTTTCCTTTCAATGCACAGAACTGGGAACTGAGTCAAATTGCAGAGAGGGCGGAGGTGGGGAATGGATTGATCACAGCTTCCTTCTGCTTCCCGGATGTGTCAGCGTCAGCCCATGGTCTCACGCCACTAAGCACTTAGAAAATTCTCCCGCCCCAGGTCAGAGCAGTGGTACTAGGAGGCCTGGCTCGCTGCTCCTGCGCGCCGCCTTGAGGGCATTTCAGTTACTGCACCGTCAAGCATCTAGAACTTCTAAGGTGAAAACAAGTCAACCAATTCCCACAGCTGGGTCCTAGGGCAGCTGAAAAAGAACAACCTTCTTCCCTGACACAGTGGTGTCCTTCGTGGTCTGTTCCCTGGTACTCCACTTACAGTTCCCAGCGTGCCACAATCACTCATACTGCCACACCTTTGCATGTGCCATTCCCTCTGCCTGCGATGCCCTCTCTTGGCTGGTCTACCAGGCAAACTCTTATTCATTCATCTGTCAATTTTCAGCACAAATACTCTCTTCCATGAAGTCTCTTTTGACTTCTCAAATCATAATGAAACACTTTTCCGATGTTCCCATTGTGTGTTATATCTTCAAAAAACAAGTATTTTGGCGTCTGCCTCTAAACTAGTAATTAGCTATATGAAGGCAGAACTCATGAGTTTAAATATTTGCCTGGCCTTAGAGGTTGCAAACTGGAGGGCTTCAAATACGTTTTGTTTGCCCTACTATGTCTTAGAGCAGGGTGCATGTGCTGCCAATGTTTAAAACTGGGAGTCTCTTGCCCTGGCCAGTTAGGCTCAGTGGTTAGAGCATTGACCCGCCGACCAGAGAGTCCGGGTTCGGTTCCCGCTAAGGACATGTACCTCGGTTGCAGTTTGTCCCCGGCCCCGATTGGGGTCGTGTGGGTGGCAACCACTCGATGTATCTCTCTCATCAATGTTTCCCTCTCTCTTCCCCCCTCTCTCCCTCCTGCTCTATCTGAAGAAAAATGCAAATATGTCCTCAGGTGAAGATTAAAAAAAAAAAAAAAAAAAACTGGGAGTCTCATATGAAAATCTAGATGTCCAGTTTCCCTTAAAACCTGGAACACATGGCACACTGGGCCTGCATTCCCATAAAGCAACAACCAGCTAGAGCTAGCTGGTGGGTGCCCCGTACAGACGGGCAGGTACTCTCCATTTTGCCACAGTCCCCATGAATCGCCCAGGGTGTGCACATGCCCTTGACCTCCGGAGGATGTTTGCAAGGTGCTCAACAAATGTGTACATCAGATGGCTGGCTGGCTGGAAGAGAAAGATGAACCAGAGAGGTAGAGAGTGCAAGAATCAATCTGTGTCGTGGCAAAGTGGATTTACAAGACTTGCTCTGTCCCTTTAGGTTGCCCACCCCCAATACTGAACCAGCAGAAAATGGAACAACTGATGGAAGGACAAACATGTACCATTTGGCTGACCTTCAGAAAAAAGTGCATTATGGCAGGGAGCCAGGGGATTTCAAGACCACAGGCAAAGTCAGGAGAGGAGTGGGAAGGTGTAAATCCTTCCACAAATGCTGGATGTTTGTATTCTAGCATCAAACCCAGAACTGGTGACTGGTGGCAAGTGTTTCATTTGGGGACAGTCCTCCCCTGTGCAGGGCTGCCCTTCACGTTCCAGGATGTTTAGCATCTCTGACCCCTGCCTACTAAGCGCCGGAGTGCTCCTCCCCCACTCCCATTACAGACAGAATACTTGTGTTCCCCAAAGTCCGTATGTGGAAGTCAATATTTGGAGGTGAGGCCTTTGAGAGATAATTAGGTTTAGATGAGGATAAGGCCCCACGATGGGATTATAGTCCTTATAAGAAGAGGACAAGAGACCAGAGCACCCCTCGCCCCCAGTCGTGTGCAGACAGAGCAAAAAGCAAGAAGGTGGCCATCTGTGAGCCAGGAAGGGGGCCTTCACCAGGAACGGAATCGACCAGCACCTCGATCTTGGACTTCCCTGCCTCTGGAACTGTGAGAAATAAATGTCTGTTGTTTAAGCCACGCAGTCCATGATATTGTGCTATAGCAGCCTGCGCTGACTAAGATACCCCCCAAGTCACAGTGACAACCAAAAATGCTTCCACGAATTTCTAAATGACCCTCCGCTGAGAAATTCTGGGTTAGGACCAGAGTGACATGGAGCTCTCCTAGGCCTCCCTCAGGGCAGACATTGCTAATGGACCACAGAACTCTTCTTCCGAGGCAGGGTGCAGCCCCGACTCCCTCTCCAAGCAGCACTCTGGGAGCCTCCTCTCATCGGCCTGAGCTGGCAATCAGCTGCCATGTTGGAACTGGGCAATACAGCAGCCCCATCAACATCTCAGGCCTGTTTAGTCCTCATAAAGCCTTCAACAACCTAATTGCTGTGCCTCTTCTTTTCTTTCCAGTGGCAGTCTTACTGGTACATTAGGCCTAAAATAACTGTGCATCTCCCGTTCATACTCCCCTGGAAGCCAACCTGACTGTCCCACCTGGTTGTCCCAGCATCCTACATGGCCTCTGGACCCTCATCATTTGCCTCGATCCATCTCCAAGCCACTTCCTGGCCCGCCCCTCTCCCTTGGCCCTGTTTCTCCTGCTCTGACCTCTGACCTCGCTCCTGGACTACAATTCACACTCACTCCTTTACCCACAATCTCTCCGCAGTGATCTCATCCAGCTTCAAATGCTAGCCACACGCTAATGACTCCAAAATGTGTATTTCCGGCCCAGACTTTCCTCCTGAATTCCAGCCTAGGATAACCTAACTGCTCATCCACCTTCTCCACCTGAATGACTGGCATACCCCTAAAATCCAACATATCCAAACCCGAACTCTGGATCTCCCGCTGCAGCCTGATTTACTCTGTCCTCCTCCTACCCATTCATGGCAGCTCCATCCTTGCAGACAGAGCTCCGGTGAAAAGTCTTGGAGTCAGCCTGACTCTTCTTTTTCTCTTGTGCCCCACATCCAATCTGTCAGGAAATCCAGTCAGCTCTGCCTTCAAAATGTATCTGGAGTGGAGCCCCCCGCTGCCTCCCACCTGCTGCCACCCCGAGCCACCGTCATATCCTGCCTGAACTATCGAGATGGTCTCCTGGTCTCTCTCCTTCTGCCCAGGCAGTCCATTCTCGGCACAGCGGCCTGCGGGGTCCTGATAAGTTTGATCATATGATTTACACGCTTAACACTGTCCAGTGGCTCCTGTCTCACTCCGTCCTGCAACTCTCCCCCCTCATTTATTTGCTTCAGCCCCACTGGTCGCCTCACAGCGCCTTAGGTTGGGAACGACCCTGACATCTGCATGGTTGTTAATTCCCTCATCTGTTTAAGCTTTTGCTCAAAAGTCACATCCTCAGTGAGGGTTCTTCTGACCACCCCAATGACCACTTTTTCCCCAGTCCCCCTCACCTTGCGCTATTGTTTTCCACAGCACGTGTCACCTTCTACACCATGTATAATTTAGTTATTATTTATATTGCTCTCTAGTCCTATTAGAATACAGGCCTCATGGCTGCAGTAATTTTCCTTTCTTTTGTTCACTGTTCTATCCTTGGCACCTAGAACAGTTCCTGGCACATAGTAGGCCCTCAATAAATATTTGATGAATGAAGGACTTGATGATATATGCTACTCTGGGGTAGATATCCTAACCGGTTGAGCCCAAGCCAGAGTTCCCACTCCAGGTATAGGCTCTCAAGGCCTCTGTCCTCATGTGTTCAGCTTGACCTTGAGAATGTTCCCCAGACAGTGATGGGGCAACAGTGACTGGTCAGCCACCCCCGTGAAGGAGCCACACCTCTGATTCAGGGGTCCCCTTAGTCTTTTTTTTTTTTTTTTATCCTCACCTGAGGACATTTTTCCATTTTTTGTTCAGATAGAGTGGGAGGGAGAGAGAGGAAGAGAGAGAGAGAGAGAAACATCGACGTGAAAGGTACACATCGAGTGGCTGCCTCCCGCACAACCCAACCAGGGCCGGGGACAAACTGCAGCCGAGGTACGTGCCCTTAGCGGGAACCGAACCCGGGCCTCTCCGGACTGCAGGCCGACGCTCTAACCGGTGAGCCAAACCGGCCAGGGCGGTCCCCTTAGTCTTTAAAAAATTTTTTTGCTTATTAAAATTATTTTTCAATTACATTGCATTCAATATTATTTTGTATTAGTTTCATGTGTACAGCATAGTGGTTAGACAACCATGTACTTTACAAAGTGTTACCCCTGATATTTCCAGCACCCAACTAGCACCGTACATAGTTATTATAATATCATTGACTATATTTCCTATGCTGTAGTTTACATCCCCATGGCTATTCTATAACTACCGATCTGTACTTCCCAATCCCTTCACCTTTTTCAACCAGCCCCCCAACCTCCCTCCCTTCCCCCTAAGTCTTACTGTGTGGATCCTAGATTTTGGAGGCAATGTAACGTACGAGGTTTCCTCCTTCCCCAGCCTCAAGCTTCCTACATTAACGCAGAGAGAGGGACACACGCTGAACAGGACCTCTGGGTGGAGAAGTCCACGGCTTCCCTTACCTTTCCATCGATGGCCTTTTGGGGGAGGAGGTGGCCGAAGACTTGGAATCCACGGAGTCTCTCCTGAAAGAAGAGAAATCGGAGATGAGACTCTCTCCTGGGCTAGCATCAGTACTGATCCAGAGAGAGCAGAGGCTGGGGAGAAAGCATCGTGGAGCCAGGCCTGCTGGGCGAGGATGACAGAGCCCACCTGGACCGCCACTACCTGGGAAAGAAGCTCCAGGTGGTGCTGGCTGGTCACCCTCACCTACGCTCCATCAAATGAAGCCAGATATGTTACATGTGTTATACCATGTGTTACTAATTACGAATAACTAATTTCAGCAGGCCCCTCTCCTCCTTGCTGTCAGGCAGGCCTTGGCTAGCTGGAGTCCATGGAGATGGAGTTCCTGGGATGGTTTATTCTCACCAGGAGCTGGAGATCATCTCCAGCCTCCCCGGCAGGCACCCGAGGAGGAGGGGAGGAGCACGTGGGCCTTGGAGCTAGAAGAGCTGCGTTAAAATGACAACTGAAAAAGCAGGATACAGAATTAGAGGGATATTGTGCCTAAAGCCTTGCAAGATGATGCCTAGGAGGAAAAAAGACCGAAGGACAACACACCCAAATGCTAACCGTGGTAACATTAGCATGATGGGATTAGAGGTGAATATTTCCCCCATTTTCCAAAATGCATGTAGCTACATTCTTTTTGATATAGAATGTATTTTCCCCTTTTATTGGTTTTGCAAAATTAATCTGTTTGTAAGTAGCAACCCCCGGTCCCTATCTCACTTACCTCACTCTGCTCTCCATCCCAGCACAGGTGTCACCTTCTAACAGACTGTAATGTTCTCACTTATTGTATGTTTGTTCAACACCTCCTATGTCAATTGCACAACAGCAGAGTTCGGTGGGTTTTGTTCACTGGGGTGGACAGAGTCCCCTCAGGCACTCATTGTCCCAGTGTACTGGAACACCAGGCCTGTCTCCTGCAGGCTCCCCTGGGCGTAGTCTGCCTGAGGGAGTCCTCTGCCCCAGTAGAACCAGCAGGCCAGTAGGCTGGAAGTGCTGGGTGGATATATACCCCACCTTCCTCGGCCCTCACGTGGGTCAGCCCGAGGTGTGTTCTCCACTGTCACAGAGTTGCCGAACAAGATTTAAGCCCTGGTCGCCCACGGCAGTAACCTGCTCACTAACACACCCCGTGCTGGCCTCCTGTCCTTTCCTGGCTCATTTCCTCACTCCTCTACCTGGAATCAGTGGTTTCCTGGAATCACTTCTCAGAGAAACCTCGTGCGCTGGAATCCAAGTCTCGGGGCTGCTGCTGGGGAACGCACTGACTTACATCCAAGCAAACAGACTAGTGCCTGGCCGAGGAGGCGCTCTATAAATATTTGTTGCCGAATGCTATGAAGTCAAACAGTATAGAAATATAAAAACAAAGAAGTGGAAAAACAAACTTCCCCAGAGGTAACAGCTATTCAGTTTAATGTTGCCCTGGCCAGTTTGGCTCAGTGGTTAGGGTGTCAGCCTGTGGACCAATGAGTGGAGGGTTCGATTCCGGTCAAGGGCATGAACCTCGGTTGTGGTTGGTCCCCAGCCCTGGTCGGGGTCGTGTGGGAGGCAACCAGTCGATGTGTCCCTCTCATGTCGATGTTTCTCTCTCCCTCCCTCCCGCTCTATCTGAAGACGAATGGAAAAACATGTTCAGGGAAGGATTAAAAAAAAAGTTTAATGTCTTTCCTTCTAGATCTTTTTCTATATGCATACACATATATAACATTTATCAATCTAAAAAGGGAGGGGATGACATGAGTTCTACTCCCAGCTCTGCCCCAGGGCAGGTCATTTTCTCTGAGCATCGGGTTCCCTCACCTGTCAAAGGAGAAGAAAAGAACCTATGTCTTGGGGCTGTCTGGGAGGAAGACATTAGATCATTCATGTCCCTACAGCAGTTCCCAGCACAAATAAGTCCTTATGCTCCATAATCCCCGGCATCTGATTTCTTGTTTTCCAGACTATGCAATGTTCCTGCATGGATTTCCAGCTCCCACCTCATCTTCCAGATGGTCTGGGAGACAGTGGGCGAGGCAGCGTTAGGGGCTAGCTCTAATTACCCTGTGGACTCCAGACCCTTCCAGCTCTGGGCCTCCACTCCAGCTCGAACCCCAGGGAGCTCCTCCAAGCCCTCTCTGCCCCTCCAATCCCTCATCAGGCTCTGGAGGTCCTCTGTGGGTTCCTCCCTGAGAACCTCCTGAGCATGGACAAGTGCAGACCAGAGCAGAAAGCTGGTGGTCTTGCAGGCGGAGAAAGGAGAGAAGACACCAGCCTCTACCCCCGAACCTCACCATTTTCTGGCCCTTCTTCATTGCTTTTCTTTTTAGAACAAACCAGAAATATTCTGCAGTTATTGTAAATGATCATTACGAAAACTATTCGGGAACATGAAAAAAATGCCTAGAATGCAACAGGAAGATAAATGAACGAGAACATAGTAGTTTGTACACTCAATCTACAGCAATGGAAAAATTACGTATGTGAGTAGTTCAGGACTGAGAGGAAAGAGAAAAAAACAAAACTGCTTCATTTGTCAGAGGTGGCACACTGTGAATAAATATATATTTTTTAAATATGTTTTTATTGATTATTTAGAGAGAGAGGGGAAGGGAGAGGGAGAGATAGAAACACTGATGTGAGAGAGAAACATTGATCAGCTGTCCCCCACATGTCCCCCCACTGGGGATCAAGCCCACAACCCAGGCACGTGCCCTGACCAGGAATCGAACTGGTGACCTGTTGGTGCATGGGTTGACGCTCAACCACTGAGCCACACCAGCCAGGCCCACCTCTTATTTATTAGATGAACAACAGAGGACCACCCCGCAAAGGAACTAAGTGATCTATCTTGTCACATATGGAATAGGTAGGGCTTATTTGTTATTATTATTATTATTTTAAATCCTCACCGGAGGATATTTTTTCATTGATTTTTAGATAGAATGGAAGGGACAGAGGGGGAGAGAGAGAGAGAGAGACATCAATGTGAGAGAGATACATTGATTGGCTGCCTCCTGCATGACCCCAGCCAGGGTCGGGGATCAAACCTGCAACCTAGGTACCTGCCCTTGACCGGAATCAAACCCGCCACCCTTCAGTCCAAGGGCCGACGCTCTAACTGCTGAGCCAAACCAGCCAGGGTGGCAGGACTTATTTATACATCCACGAAGGCTTGTATCTCTTGTGATGGATAAGGCTTTTGAGCCCTAGCTGAAAGTCATGCAATTTGGGGGACCCTGATTGGGGTGAGCAAGGGGCAATGGACATAGAGTTGAGACAAATAACTGTTCTATTCTTCTGGGGTTCTGACAAGGATTGAAATCCCACTCTATCACATAATGGCTGTGATGCTGGGAAAGTCTAGCTCCCCAACCTTCAGCCTCCTCATCACTAAATGGGAATTTTTGAATCAAGAGCCAATAAAACGCTTCCTTCTCTATGGGCAAGTGCGTTCCTAGCACCATTTACCTGCACCCCTGACAAAGACAGGACATCAGCTGCATTACCAGGGAACATTGCTTCTAGAGCAAATGAGCCCTGACTGGTAAATTATGTCTAGACAAGAAGGGCTATGCATGAACTATAAATAATTAGTGAAAACCCACAGCTTTTTGGCTGTCCCAAGTGCAGTGAATCTTGGAACTGGTCAGTGCCCTTGCTGGATTCCTGGAAGTTTTGTCTATAAGACTGTAATAAGATTTGGGACATAGCACATCTAAGTCAGGGAGTCCCCACCCACTGTGGTCTCATTTCCCTGCACCTGGGCTGTTACCTGAGAGGGCCAGAGAATAGATGCTGTGTGGTCCCCTATGAGAACTCTTGCTGATGAGAAAAGGCCTGAGTGTGTCAACAACACTGCATTTCCTGTCCCTGCATCCTTCTAGACGAAGCCAGTGCCAAGGACGGCCTATCTGGGTCTTGTGAGTCCCTCTGGTTGAGCTCCAGAGGGGGCCCTGAAGGAGATAATAATAATAACCACCTCTCGGGCGGTGAGGATTAAATGAAGTTATATATAAACAGAACTGCTGGCAGGGGACGTGACAGATGTCAGCCCCCTTCTCTCTCTCCCAGAAAAAGTACCTGTGTTTGGGCTCCTCTCCTTGGTTTTTCCTTGGTGGAGAAAGGCCTTCTTCTGGCTTCCAACTGGAACAGTCAAGTTCTTTTTCTTTCTTCTTGGCTTTTTCTCTTTCCTCTCCTTTCCCCGCTTTGGTGGATCCAGAGGAGTCTGCAAACCAAGGGGTAGCAGCACTGCTCACTCAGCTCTGCCTCAGTGAACCCAGCAGGGCTTTGGGAGGAGGGAGCGAAGGGCAGGGACAGGGACAGGTGCACGCTCCCCCAACACACACACACGCATTTATACACAGCTGCACATACAATATGCACATGTGTGCAAATGCACACTCACACATGGGGACAGAAAGACATCTGCACACGCACCTATGCACATGTTCATACAAATATGTATCTATAGACGTGTACAAACACGCAAGTAAACAGAAATACACACACAGGCACATGTACATGAAAACTTCTATATCTACAAATCTCGCACTTGAGTAGACAAACACGCACTCCCCACTAGAGACCATCCGTCATTTGTGAAGTCATTCAGCAAACATACACTGAGTGCCTGCTATGAGCCAGGCACAGTCCTGTCCCAGGTGCTAGGAGAAAAACATGGTCCAACTTGACCTTTCCCCCTCTCACCCAGCAGCCGCTTCCATTTTTTGATGAGGACTTTGGCCAAGGACACCACCTCCTTGTCTGAGCAGTACTTCCGGACCCCATTAACGGCGACTCCAATCCTGGTTGTCTGCAAAGCAAGAGGGTTAGGGACTGGTCTGGGAATGGACACACGGGATTGGCTGCCCTGGTTGACAAGAACTGCCCCTGTTCAACCACCCCCTTCCCCCAGCCTCAACTTCTCCAGAGCCCCAGCCCTGACCTGTGGCTGAGATAATAACCCTGACCCTAGGACTGAGACCCCGGCCTGCCACCCTGAGTGAGGGCCAGTGCCCAGCTCAGCGCCCTGCACGGATGGGTAACTGCAGCTTTGGTGAAGAGCTGGGGTGGTGGTGGTGGGTCTGGCGGATGACGAGGACCTTCCCTAGTCCCAGTCCCCTGGTGTGGCAGGGGCATATCTTTGAGCTTGAGTTTCACCTTAAGACACAGCTCTGGCTACTAAAGCTTGGGTCTGTGCTGATTTTTTCGGGGCCCAGAGCGTCTGGTAATGTTTGGGGGCTATATGGGCAATGCAGGGAGGACCAAAAAATGGGGGATTTTTCCCTGGATCATTGGCCTCTTGGATCCTGCAAGCCCAGGGCCTTGGGAATTGGGGTATTTAAGGAAAACACATCAGTCTTTCTTCCAGACCCAGAGAGCCCCCTGTGCTTGGAAGGTCCCCTGTGCCCATCTAAATGCCTCAATCCCCACCCTCAAAGCATCTCAAGATTCCTCAGCCCTCTCCTCAGAAACTACCCCCAGGCCCCACCCTTGGAGGTCTCCCTCCCAGCACTGTCCCCAAAATTTTCCACCCCCACCCCACCTGGAGTAGCTGGATGGACATCTGACAGCTGTTCAGCTTCTTCAGAAGGTCGAGGGCCCCTTCCTGTAGGAGGCCACAAGGTGAGGACTGAGGCCTGTGGGTTCTACCCCAGGCCCCTCTCTGACCACTGTGTGGTCTTGCTTGGAAAGAGGAGGGGAGGAGATCGGGAAGAGACTGTTCCAACTACAGGATACAGGCAGACATGCGGTAAAAGGATAGGCAAGGGACAGAAAGAAAGAGAGAGAAGGAGAAGAATCTGCCCCAGATCAGCTCTCTACTTCATCCCTACCACCCAGGCTGGGTTCAAGCCCCTCTGGGCTGGGCTGAGCCCTAGCCGTTGGTTCTGCTGTTCTTTCTACTGGGTATGCTCTCTCCTTCCCCATCTCTTCCTCTAAAATTAATTATTTTGCAGCTTATTATTATTGCTTTTGTGTCTGTATCCTTCTCGCCTCACTTTCCAACTGTGAGCTTCTGCAGGGTGAGGACTATGTCTTTTATTTTTTGCAGCGTTATCGAGGTATAATGAACATACTATAAACTGGATATACTGTAGGCTACAATTGGATGAGTTTTGACATACTTATACATCCATGAAACAATCATTATCAAAATAAGAACATAGACATCATCCCCCCAAGTTTCCTAGTTCCCCTTTGTAACTCATCCCTCCTTGCACCCCAACCCCACGCCCAGGCAACCACTATTCTGCTTTCTGTCATGGTAGAGGTGCTTACATTGTAAAGGATTGTATATCAAGAGTACTGTAACAGCCTCCTTTTTGTCTGGCTTCTGTCACTCAGTGTAATTATTCTGAGACGCATCCATGTTGCTGTGTATATCAATGGTTCCTTTTCACTGCTGAGTCGTTTTCCATTGCATGCATATACCGCAACTTGTTTATGCATTCACCTGGTGATGGACTTTCGGTAGTTTCCAGTTTGGGGCTCTTACAAAAAAGGCTGCTAGGAACATTCATGTGCGAGTCTTTGTGTGGACATACACTTTCATTCCTCTTGGGTGAAGAGGACTGTTTTAATCTCTGAGCCCTAAGGGTTCAGCCCATAGCCATGGCTCCCTGACTGAATGAATCCAGCAGAAAGTGGAAGGCGGGAGGAGAGACTGGGTGGGGAAGAAAGGAGACTCAGATTTGAAAATCTGCTGGCTGCCAGGCCCTAAACCACCCCTGACACATTTCAGCTTTTTCCTTCCTCCACCCACTTCCTAGAAGCCAGCCCCAGTCCCCTGTCCTGAGCTTGGTTCCTTGGGGAGCACCAGCTGACTGTGTTCTGTGCCCCTGCCAGGTTTCCTGGACCACGTCCCAAGGGCGGCCAGTCCTCAGCCTCCCTTAGAGCTTGGGTTCACAGTCTGTTTTCAGAGGTGTGACCTGTGGGTTTGTGTGGGCATGTAAACTTATGGGCATATAACTCTGTGTGTAACATTAATTAAAGGCTTACTATGTGCTGGACACTGTTCTAAGTATTTTCCGTGCATTATCTTAACTCTTTTTTAAAAAAAATTTTTTCTTTATTGATTTTTAGAGCGAGAGGAAGGGAAAGGGAGAGAAAGATAGAAACATTGATTAGAGAGGACATCGATTGGCCGACTCCTGCATGTCCCCCCACTGGGGATTGGGCCCACAACCTGGGCATTTGCCCTGACCGGGAATCAACCGCCGACCTCTTGGTGCATGGGTCGATGCTCAACCACTGACCGGGCATCTTGTTTAACTCTGAAATGACCCTACGAGGTAGGCACTATTACTATCCTCATTTTTACAGATGATCTCATTTTCACAGGAGAGGAATTCAAGAAACAGAGAGGTTCAATAATTTCCTCAAAGTTATGAAGAACAGAGCTGGGATTCAAACTCAGGCATTTTAGGCTCGAACCATTACACAACTGTGCAGGTATGGACATGGATCTGTCCAGACTTGTACCATCCTGGAGCATCAACATGTGTAAGTGCAGTGGTATGCTGGTCAATGTTCAACAACCAGTTCTCAAGGGGAAAAAATCCTGATTTGTATCGTTTGTCAATTTCTGGTGTAAATACTCCTCCCATGGTCAATTTCAAGTTACCAACACACTGTCACTGAACTGAAGGAGGTACTGGGGAGTAATACCATTATATAGTATTTCCACCAGTGATATAATAGAAGTAAATAACCTCTAGACCAGCGGTTCTCAACCTCTGGGTCGCGGCCCCTTTGGGGGTCGAATGACCTTTTCACAGGGTCACCTAAGACATAACAGTAGCAGAATTACAGTTATGAAGTAGCACGAAAATAATTTTATGGTTGGGGGTCACCACAACATGAGGAACTGGATTCAAGGGTCGTGGCATTAGGAAGGTTGAGAACCACTGCTCTAGACCATAGATGATGGTAAAATGTAGTAAAGTAATTAGGAAGTGATTATTTTGGAGTATTTATTATCTTTGTTTATTTTTAAATATTTATTTATTTATTTTAAATCCTCACCCAAGGATATTTTTCCATTTATCTTCAGATAGACTGTGAGGGAGCGTGCATGTGCCAGAGATAGAAACATCGATGTGAGAGAGAAACATCGATCAGCTGCCCCTGCACATCCTCTGCCTGGGATTGAGCCCGAAACCCGGGCATGTGCCCTGACCAGGAATCGAACTGGAACCTCCCAGTCCACGGGACGATGCTCAGTCCACTGAGCCACACCTGCCAGGGCTTATTACCTTTGTTTTTAATATAATTTATTTAATTGTAAGCTTACAATTTAATTTTAAAAATAATGGCTGCATTTAACAATAGGCTTGCAAAATACCTGAAAGTTCAACCACCAGTGTTAGGCCAGTTCCATTTCACCACTGGACATGTGTCTGTAAGTCACACAGTATAGCTGAGTCATGTTGAAGAATAGCCATGAGCCCCACTTGTAGTGGGCTCACAAAACGCTGGGAGCAAATGTTGCATTGCCAGGTGTGTCTCTCTGTACCCATGTATTGGATGTGTAGCGAGCAGTATCTCTGGTCCAGGTGTGGAGCTGTGGGTATGTAGCTCGAAGCACAATGTGTTTATTTGTCTTTGGGAATGATGCCTGGGTCATAATGTCTGAATATGTAGGCGCAGCTGTTTGTTAAGTTTGTAGTTTCACATGTCTGGGTATTGCTTATTGTCTGCATGCGCACATGTACCCATGTGTGTAGTTGTCTTTGTGTATCTTTCTGTAAATATAACGGTCAGTGTATCTGTCATGTCACGGTCAGTAGCCATGTCTCATATGCAATTATACTCATAGTTGCTTGTTTAGTTATTATTGTGTGTGGCTCTGTGTGTGTAGTTATATTTGTTGTGTATAATTGTGTGTATGTGTAGCTGTGACTTGGTGCTTGTATATTTGAAGCTGTTTCAGTGGGCACAGGCTGACAGCATCTGACAAAAGCCCTAAGTTGCTGGGACTTCAGTAATTGGCAGTAGACCTCGGGCCTGAGTTGCAACGTGGAGGATCGTCTTATTACAGGAAGTGTGTCCTCCTCTCCCTAACCACCCCAGGCTGAGCCCATTTTCACTCCCAGAGCAGGCCCCACCTTTCTTGATCACATGCCCAGAGCTCTGTGCCCACTCAGACAGTGGGAAAAGCCCAGGCACAGACGTGGCTGCAGACTGGCTCTGAGCTACAGAGACCCTGTGGCCAGACTTGCAACTTTCCTGGACAGAGCTCTGATTACTTCCACAGGAATGCATTGCAAGGGATACCACTTCTCTTCCCATTTCATAGAAGAGGAAAGTCGGGCCTGGAGAGGAGAAGTAGAGTGGTGGGCCTATGGCCACAGAAGAGTGAGGAGAAGCCAAGGCCAGTCCCTTCCTTCTCAGCCAGAGCTCTATTCCCAACCGACCTGCTTTCCTCTGGTCTCCTAAACTTCCCCACCCCATCCCCCACTCTCCACCCCTCTCACCCAGAGGCCCAGAATCTCTTGGCCCAAACCTGAGTCAATAAGGAGCAAGGCTGAGATAACCTGTCTACTGTCTGTGGAATTTAGTTCAGAAGAGGGGGTTTGGGCTCTGCTACTCCCGGTTGGAAAAGTGCCCCCCATGGCTTGTGGCTCAGTTTCTCTGATTTTGGAAGATCCCAGAATGGGGTGGGTGGAGCCTGGGATGTAAGGGTGAGAAGCTGCCAGCACTCTCTACAGGTTTCTGTTTCCTGCAGGTCTCATTTTCTAACTTAGCTAGCACCATCCCAAGTCCTACTAAGGGTTTCACCTCTCTTCCACCCTCACTACAGCCAGCAGAGACAAAAATCTAGTGACACTCCTTCCCAGGAGGTAGGTAATCTCAGCTCCTTCTTACAGATGAAGAAACTGAGGCTCTGGCCTTTATATCAACATCAACTCATTACTGCTCCTGTCTGCTCTAGGGCTTCCTGACATTTCATGGGTGCAGCGATGCCTCTCTTTTCTCTGCTTTGAAACCTCCCTTACCGTCCATCCCTTTCCCAAGTTCCTAGGGTCACAGAAGGCCTTGGAAATGCAAGTTCTGCTCCCAGCACAAGACTATGAATGGTGGGAAGAGGAGGGCCCTGGGACAGGGCGAGATGGGGAGGTTGAGGGGGAGAATGCCCACTGGGCCACCCTCCCCTCTATTCCCTCCTCCGCCCCCCTGGGTGTGCCCAGATCCTCCCTGAACGAAGGCCAAGTTTGCTCTGGCGGGGCAGCCTGAGGCAAAGATCACTGGAAGGATCAAACATTAACTTCAAGTTGGCTTGCGCTCCGAGCTCCAGGACCGCCAGCCCTGCCTGATTCTCCTCAAGCTCGGGGTCGGTGTGCAAAGCCCAGGCCTCCAGCCCGTCCCCCTGCCCCCACCCCGCGGACCCAGAGGGCTGCGGCTGTCCCGCACCTGTTCGGCCCCCGCCGGCGCAGGCCCCAGCCCGCGGCCAAGGAAAGGGGAAATTGCAAACAGAACAGCTCCTGGCGCCTGAAACTGTGATGTCGCGGGATCTGTGGCCTTTTGCTCCTCTCCCCTAGAACCACTCCCGGGTACAAGGCAGACGCGGCTCAGCACCCCTCATCAGCCGAAGTTTCTTCGACACTTTTGGGGCCACCAGGATTTAGTTCCATCCACCCCGCCGTCGCCGACACTCCCCTGGCTTTGCACACGTCGTGCGTCTCGGGACTCGGGAAGACCTTTTCCAGGTCCCGATCTCTTCACTCGCTTTCCCAGACCTTGCACAAACTATCCCGGGGCCCATGAACCCTACATGTCCAGAGGTACATGCACAAACCTCGTCTTCGGGACTCGCATGATCCCCACCCCTGGCGCCCCAAGCCATGCACACGCCCATTCTGAGGCGCCCAGCAGTCCCCAAAGGGGCGCTGAGCCCTGCGCCAGCCGCGCCTCCCTCGGGTCACCCCGCACGCGCCTCCCCGGCACCCTGCCAGCACGCGCCCCCGGCACTCCCGGCTCGCCGGTGCCGCGCTCCCGGGGCGGGACGCTGTGGCCCAAACTCTGCAGCCTCACCGTGTTCTTCCTGGCTACCATCTTCTCCAGCTTTTTGGCGATTCTCAGCAGCTCCTCTTCCTGGCCCATGTCGACCCACGACGCCCAGCGGGGCGAGGGGCGCGGGGGTAGCAGCCGGGCCTGGGGGAGGGAGGCGCAAGGCGGAGGGCGAGCAACCCGCGCGGGACGCAAGCACACACGACACTCACGTCTGGCGGGGGCGGGGTCCCTCCGCGCCCGCCTGCCTCCGACGTGGGGGAGGGGTGGCGTGCACTAAATATAGATTTCAAGGACTTGCCGGGGCAAAGATTGCCCGCGCCGGCCAGTCGGGCCTCTCGAGCCGGACGAGGCTGCGGGAGGGCACTTCTCCTCAGGCCTTTCCCGGGGTGGGGTGTGGGGGCTGAGGGGAGGTCTGGGGAGGAGGGCTCTCCGGTGAGTCGGGAGGCCATCGTCCCGGGACACAAAAGGCTGTCGCGGTGAGAAGGGCGCCTAGTGTGCCCGGGAGCTCCGGCGACAGTGCAGGGCTCCCGCGCATCTGCCCCTTACAGTGCAAAGCGAGCGGACCTAGCTCCGTCCCGGTGCCCAAGTGGAGGCAACTTGGTGCACTCAGATCACATTTTGGGGCGTTAAATTCAACTCTGCCGGACCCTATGCTTACTCACATCCTGAGTGCACGCGTATCCGGCCCCCTGTTTCCGACTATTTTGTAAATGTGAGATTTTGCATTTCTAACAAGGTCCTAGAGAACTCCGTGCGGTACTGCCGGACCCAGGACTGCGATGAGTAGTGAGGATTTGGGAGATTCTTAAGTGCACCAAACTTTGAGAAATACTGATCCAGGTGCATGAGAGCCCTCTGTTCAGGGTCAGGGCACTGCCTCCCCAACGGGATGGCGTCTGGAAGGGTCATCTTGGGTAGAGAGGAGGAAACAAACAAAATTGTGCCGCCACAGCTGTGCACACATCTGTGTTTCTGAGGAAGGACCTTCCAAGGGTCCCCAGCAGATCCACTTCTGTTCCTAAACAAATGAGTTTAATTGACAGGAAATTATCTTGGGGGGGGGGGGTGCTTAGGGACCTGGAGGGCAGGCATGAAAAATGGTCCACAGTGTGTTCTGGGTGGGGAGTTGTGGTTTGAGATGTTCAGTGAAATCTCCAGATTCCCCTGACAGAACCTTAGAGAACCCCACTCCAGCCCAGACACAGAGAGAGTGTGGTGTGGATTCATATGGCTTTTAACTGCTGCTGTGTGTTCTAGGATGGAAGTAGGAAGTGGTGAGGTTTTTCATTCATTCAACAAATGTATTGATCATTCAAGCAACGAACAACACAGACCCAGCCCCAGCAAGCTTGAGATTGGGTTTGCGAGCAAGAGAAACTGTCAACAAATAAGAATACAATGAATTCTTTATTATCACAAATGGGGGCAGGGGCAGGAAGAAGGAGAGGATACCTTAAGGACACCTTAAGGACACACTTGAGGGAGTGTCATGTCCTCTGAAGAAACAAAATTTAAACTTTGGGCAGAAGTGCAGAGTGGGAGTTGGAGGGAGGAGGAAGGGAATGTTCATATGAGAGAAGAGACATGCATTCATGCCATATATATTTATTGAGCACCTACTAGTGACAGTTAGTTCTAGCCCTGAGTATTCAGAGGAACAAAGCAGTCCTCCTGGAGTTTCAAATGTGCAAAGCTTAGGGATGGAAGGGTGTTTGGTGTGTCAGGGTTGGAGGAACTGAAAATTGGTATGGTTGCAGCACAGAGGTGAGAGGAATGTGGGGAGAAATGAGACAGAAAATCAGATATGGGTGGGGTCCAACCATGCAAAGCATTGCAGGCTATTTCTAGGAGGTTAGACTAACAGTTTGGAATTTGGGGAAGTCTCTTGGCCAACCCCCAAGCAAGCCCCTCTAGGTTGAAGGGCTGCAGTTACTCAGGATTGCCTTAACATTTTTTTTTTTTTTTTTTTTTTTTGCTTTCAGCTTTTGGTTTGGAGGAGACCTAGGTGCAGCTTTCTTCAGTTGTGCTGAATCCAGGTTCATCCGACACCAGTCACCTCCACCATGCACTGGTGGGGAAGTTGGTGACACATCTGCCCTGGCTCCCAAGATTTGTTCCCCTGGGTCTGTCTCCAAAAATGGTCGGTGATGACATCGCCAAAGCAACTGGTCATTGGAAAGGTTTAAGGATTACAGTGAAACTGACCACTCAGAACAGAGAGGCCAACAGAGGCAGTGCCTTCTGCCTCTGCCCTGATCATCAGAGCCCTCAAAGAATCACCACAAAACAGAAAGAAGCAAAAAAACATTAAGCACAGTGGAAATATAACTTTTTTTTTCATTTTTAAAAATCCTCACCCAAGCCCAGCCGGTGTGGCTCAGTGGTTGAGCATTGACCCATGCACCAAGAGGTCGCTGGTTCGATTCCTGGTCAGGGCACATGCCCAGACTGTGGGCCAAATCCCCAGTGGGGAGCATGCAGGAGGCGGCCAATCGATGTTCTCTCTCATCAATGTTTCCATCTCTCTCTCCCTCTCCCTTCTTCTCTCTCTAAAATCAATAAAACAAAGAAAAAAATTTTTTAAAATCCTTAAATCCTCACCCAAGGATCTTTTTCTATTTATCTTCAGATAGAGTGTGAGGGAGGGAGAGAGAGAGACATGAATGTGAGAGAGACACATTGATTGGTTGCCTCCAGCACAACTCCAGGGTCAGGGATGAACCGCAACTGACGTGCAACCAAGGTACATGCCCTTGCCCTTGATGGGGATAGAACCTGACTCTTTGGTCCGAGGGCCAACGCTCTAACTGCTGAGCCAAACTGGCCAGGGTGGAAATATCACTTTTTTTTTTTAATCCTCACCCGTGGACATTTTTCTATTTATCTTCAGATACAGTGGGAGGGAGGGAGAGAGAAAGAAACATCGATGTGAGAGAGACACCTTGACTGGTTGCCTCCCACACGACCCCAACTAGGGCCAGGGACGAAGGGCAACTGAGGTACATGTCCTTGACCGAAATCAAACTCAATCAAACTCGAGACTCTTTGGTCTGAGGGCCAGCGCTCTAACCGCTGAGCCAAACCGGCCAGGGCGGAAATATCACTTTTGATGAGATTGTGAACATTGCCCAACAGACGTGTCACTGATCTTTGGCTTGAGAACTCTGGAACCATTAACAAGATTGTGGGAACTGCCCAGCCTGTGGGCTGCAATGTTGACGGCTGCCACCCTCATGACATCATAGATGACGCCAACAGTAGTGCAGTGGAATGCCTGGCTAGTTAAGAGCTACAAAGAAAATATTTTGCCCTGCGGTGTGGCTCAGTGGATTGAGCGTCATTCCATGGACTGAGAAGTCCTGGTTCAATTCCCGGTCAGGGCACACGCCTGGCTTGTGGGCTTGATCCTCAGTAGGGGGCATGGAGGAGGCAGCTGATCAATGTTTCTGTCTCATGTTGATGTTTCTATTTCTCTCTCCCTTCCTCTCTCTCTAAAAAAAATCAATAAAAATTTATTTATTTATTTATTTATTTATTTATTTAATCCTCACCCGAGGACATTTTTCCATTTTTTGTTCAGATAGAGTGGGAGGGAGAGAGAAACAGAGAGACAGAGAGAAACATCCATGTGAAAGAGACACATCGACTGGTTGCCTCCCGCACGACCCTGACCAGGGCCAGGGAGGAACCACAACCGAGGTATGTGCCCTTGGCCAGAATCGAACCGGCGACTCATTGGTCCGCAGGCCGACGCTCTAACCCGTGAGCCAAACCAGCCAGGGCAATAAAAATATATTTAAAAGAAAATATTTAAATTAAAGATCATTTGATAACAAAGAAACAAATTTTATTTTCTTCAGACTTCCACCCAGTTCCCATTCTGAGTTATATGACAACAAAAGAAGCCAAGACTCCTACATCATCAGGGCTCAAAGGACCCTAAGAACATGACTCCAACCCCTTCATTGTACTGATGGGAAGACAGGCCCAGGAGGCCCAGGCTTGTATTCTTCAACTGTTTCAGACACTGTTGGAACTCATCATATTCCCTCTGCCTACCTGTCCTTGCTGGAGGTCACCTGCAGGCAATTCCTGGACAAGCTTCTGACATCTTCCTACACCTCTCTGACTGAGGGCTTCGGGGCAGACCGAAAGGGCTTGGGAATTGATACCCCCAATAAGGACCCTCCCAACCAACAAGAGACCAGAGTTGGTGGTAAAGACACCGACTTCTTCATTCAATGGGACAACTTGAAGGCATGTTCTAATCTATAGGGTCTCTCTAAGGTCCCCAGTAAGGTAAGCCCTAGATGCTCAGTGATAGCTCCTCATTAACACACCTTTTATTGCTTCTTGACCTTCTCTGTTTTACTTCTTTACTCCCTTGTTATGCTTCCTGGGATCACCTCACAAATAAACTACTTGCCCCCAAATACCTGTCTCAGGGAAATCAAATTGAGACAAGAACTGGGCAGAGCTAAACTGCAGGTCTCCTCACTCCCGGTCCAGTGCTCGCTCCTCCACCCCGGGCTTTCTCAACCACGGCACTGTGAACACTGGACTGGATCACGCACCAAGGGCGGGGCTGACCTGTGCACTGTAGCATGCTTAGCAGCGTCCCTCACCTCTAGCCACTAGATGCCAGTAGCACCGTCCCATTGGGAGCAATAAAAAAAAAAAATCTCTGCATCGCCAAGTGTCCCTTGGGGCAAAATTGCCCCTGGTTGCAAACCACTGCTCTACACCAGGCTGTCTCCCTTACAGGGTCCAGAGAAAGAATTCCAAACCCCAAGATTCCCTCATCTTCCCTATTGTTCTTCAGATCACATACATGAAACCAATGGGATTTACTAAAAAATTTTTTTATTAGAGATGAGCGAAAGAACAAGTCAGAGATGAAAAAAACCAGACGCTGGGGGCTCAGAAGACAACTCTGCTCCTGTGGGGTCCCAGAGCAGTCAGGTCCCAGGGTAAACAGCACAGCCTCCGGGCCAGGCTGCGGTGTTGGCCATTGGCACCCTCTGGCCTCCCGTTTGGCAGTCAGGTCTCCAGGGTAAACAGCACAGCCTCCGGGCCAGGCTGCCGTGTTGGCCATTGGCACCCTCTGGCCTCCCGTTTAGCCCTGCCCATCAGCAATGAGGTGTTAGAGACTCTTGAGGGCTTAGGTGGATCTGTTTTCTAATACAGGGCTGAAAGCCAGGGTGGAATCTCTGGCACCAGGAAGCAGAACCGTGAAGTCTCTGCCCTCCCATTTCTATCACTCTCCTTTCTCCTTGTTACCTTTTCCTTCCCTGGGACTGGAAGGCTCCTGAGTTGACTGAGAGAAAGAGAGAAGTGAGGACCCATCATCCAGGACCACCCCTTTCTTTCCTGCTAAGTCAAGAAGAGTGGGCAATGACCAGAAATGTGGTAGAGGTCCCCAGGAAGGCTGTGCTGTCCCTCAAAAGGAGTGAAGAGTCAGACTATTTGGTTAACAGGCAGTACAGCATGGACACTGACCAACCAGAATGGATGTAGGCTGTAGACAACTACAATGTCATACAGCTGCTTGTCAGTCTGCCCCTGATCCCAGAACCATGTGCCCTGCCCATTCCCAAGCTCAACCCTTGGAACCAGCTTCCCAGCAAGGGGCCACATCTGCAGGACCCTTGTCTTATTCATGTGGCATCTTCAGTGCCTGGTATAGGTCTGGACATACAGCCAGAACTCAGTAAAGAAATACTAATGAATGGACGAGGAGACAGTCCCTAGTCTGGCAGAATCCCTGGTCTGGAGAATGATGAAGGCTGGCTGGTCCTTCTCTTTGGAGCCCCCAGACTGATGGAAGAGACAGAGTCCTGGTCTGAAGGGGGATTGAGGGTTCTGCAGCTGAAGCTAGCTCAGGAGCACTGAGATCCAGCCAAAGGGCCTCTGGTACCTGGCGGGTAATGAGATAGAGGGGAAAGAACCACCATCAGCCATAACATGGAAGGGTCCAGAGTCCTTGGCAGGGGCATGGGCCCATGGCAGGGAGGAAGGCCAGCCACAGAGGCACAGGGACAGAGAGAGCAGGACCCAAGGAAATGAACACCTCAGCTCCCCAGTCTTGCGGGCCCAAGTCTTAGCTCTGAACATCAGGGTCTAGCATGAGGGTGGTTCAGACATGCAAGGACCAGCAAGGAGCTAGTCTTGCAGAAGCTGCACAGAACTTGCCAGGAGAACCCCAGTTCTTGAGCTCCCTTCCTTCAGTGAAGCCAACCTGGGGAGAGAAGGATGAAAATTGACATTTTAAAAGCACTTATTTTATACCAACTGTATCTCACTCAGTTTCATGACTGTCCTATGGTGATGAAATGATATCATAATATGGAGGTAGGTGAAAGTAACCCCATTTTATAGACGATGAAACTGAGGCTTGAAGAATTGAAGCCACTCGCCCAAGTCTCCTCACTCTAAAGCTGGGACTCTTCATGCTTCAACAACAGGCATCGACTAAATGCTGGGTGATAGATACCTGGTTGTGGACACAGATCTGTGTGTGATGCCTGACTCTGATGGACTGAGGATGACAATTCCCCAGAGACATCCAGCTCCTGCCCCTGCCTGCCCCCACTCCCAATACAGACAGCCAACGCCATCCCTGAGGAATTCCCAGGGGAACAAGGAAGAGAGGAGGCGTCCTTCCCCAAACTACTGGCTGTGTCCTATGCTGCTCCCAGGGTCCTCAACTGAATGTATGCACACACTATGCCCGGCAGTCTCGGTGGACTCCAGGAGACGCCTGTACAAGGGGAGAGTTAGGCCAGCCGAGGGCTGGTACACAGCCACCCCAATCCCCCTCAACTGCAGGAAAGTGATTCCTTCTCTGAGCAACCATCCAGGGTGACACAGCTTGGCCAGAGCTTGGGCCTCCTCACCTCTGCCATCCCTCAAGGCCTGGGTGCTCCTCCGCTTCACCCATCCTGGGCTGGAGTGGAAGGAGGAGCACCGGGACAGGGAATGGCCGAACTGTGGCCACCTAGGCCCACATGTACCCTGACCATGGGGAGCAGTGTCCCACCCCAGTACACCTACTCTGGACCAACTCTGCCTCCCAGATACTCTGCCACCTCCCCTCAAACCAGTCCTGAGCTCCTACCTACCAGCATGTTCCTTCTGGGTAGAGGCTGCCTGGCTGAGGGATAGTCTTCCAGGTTCTGGTGCCCCCCGCCGATAGGAGCGAGTGCTCTCAGAGCTGGAAAGCAGGGAAAGGCCAATGTGACCCCATGGCCAGAGAGCCCCCCAGAATAGAGAAAAAGAGCTCAGGTATAGAGCAAGGCTGGGGGCTTAGGATGGGTGGGTAGAGTCCACAAGGCCCCCCGGCTGGATCCATCACAGGCCCCAGAGGCCTGGAACTGACCTCTAGAGAACTCTGGAGATTTCCCTATGTCTGTTCCTCAAACTCCAAACTGAAGGAGTTTGTAAGGAAGAGAGGACAGAGCGAAGACCCCACTGACAGCTTCTAGAACAAGCCACACAGGTGGGACTAAGTCTTCTCTACTCCAGCTTCAGCAGTCTGGATCCCAGATTCTTTTTTTTTTTTTTATTAATCCTTACCCAGCGATATTTATTCCATTGATTTTTAGAGAGAGTGGAAGGGAGGGAGGGAAGGATAGAGGGGAAAGATGGGGAGAGAGAGAAAAAGAGAAAGGATAGAGAGAGAGAAACATCAGTGTGAGAGAGACACATCAATTGGTTGCCTCCCGCACGCACCCTGAACAGGGCAGGTAACGAACCAGCAACCCTTGACCAGGAATTGAACCTGTGACCCCTCGGTGCTCAGGCTGACGCTCTAACCACTGAGCAACACTGGCCAGGGCTGGGTCACGGATTCTTTTTTTTTTTTATCCTTACCCGAGGACATTTTTGCATTTATTTCCAGATAGAGCGGGAGGTAGAGAGGGAGGAAGAGACAGAGAGAAACATTGATGTGAGAGAGGCACATCGAGTGGCTGCCACCCTCATGACCCCAACCGGGCCACGGACAAACTGCAACCAAGGTACGTGCCCTTAGCGGGAACCGAACCTGGGACTCTCTGGTCTGCGGGTTGACGTTCTAACCGCTGAGCCAAACCGGCCAGGGCGGGTCACAAATTCTTAATCAATATTCCAGGTCAGACTCAGGAGCAGGTGTGTAAAGGGGAAAGCGGTCCAATCACTCTCCACTTAAGGTCTAGCATTTCTGCATTAGCCATGGGCCTCAGAGCTGGAAGGTATCCCAGTCTTCAGACAAACACAGTTTAGAGGTGGAGAAATAAATGCGTGCTCAGAGAGGTCAGGACATTGGCCCAGACTGCATAGCTGGGTTCTCACCAACCTGAACCTGACGGGCGGATATATCTCCGCAGGGGTGGTTCCAGACGTCAGGCTGGGTTGGGAGGTGCCTGGGGGCTCCAAGACGCCCTCTTCAGAACTGGGTGGGGTTTGGTTGGTACCCCCAAGTTCCACAGGACTTGTAAGGCTAGAGGAGGAGGACGTTGGACTGCTCTGGCTCTCAGGAGCCCCAGGAGGCTCTGAGCTCAGGCTGGGGACTTCGGAATGATCTGTAATCAGAAGTGATAAAGCCGTCTTTATCTCTTGTTCGGCTCAGTATCAAAGTGGTCTTTGGCCTCTAGGATTTCGCCATTCGCCAGTCCCCAGCTATTTCTCCAGTACTCTCCTTCAACTCTTCCCCATCATGCTGCAGTCTTATTCATGCCCAGCATTCATTCACAACAGCCAGGGCCACAATGATATACTGTTTTGCTTCTCCTTATACCTTCTCCTTAGTCTGGGCTTTCCTGCTCATCCCTCCGGCCAGCTCAGAGGCTCTCCCCAGCAGCAAGCCTTCCTAAACCACCCTCCTGTCCCAACAGGACGTGCTCTCTCCCTCCCCTGAACTCCCAGAACAAGCCGGTTCATTCATTCAATAAATAGTTCTTGAGAACAGCGAGGCACCATGCTGGGTGCTGGAGAAATAGTAGTCAACCAAACACTCAAAGTCCCTACCTTTTGGGATTTACATTCCATATCACACTGTGCCTTACATTATAAAGGATTGCGTTCCAGTTTTCATCTCCCCATTGGGGTGTGTTTCAGTAGCCCCCAAAGGCTTCAAGACATAGTGGATGCTCAACAAATGCTTCTCTTTTTTTATTTAAGTGAAGCATTGATGAATTTGGAATAAAAACAGACCTGGGTTTTTGAATTCCACATAAGGGACTTATTAGCTGTAGGATCTTGGGTAAGTTATTTAACATCTCTGTTCTTGTACTTATAAGGGGGAGATGCAACCCCAACCTGTCAGGTGATTATGATGATACAGACTAACATATGTATTCTGAGCTTAATGCCCTTGCACACAGCAGGCCCTCAATGAATGGCACAATGAGCATTTTTCTGGGCAGCCAACAATACCTCCACTGGTATGTCCTGCACGGCCTTGGACCATGGTCCGAGAAGGATTTTTGACTGGTAAGGGTGGGGGGCAATCCTCACTCTGGCTCTGAGGGGCAGCTGATCCCAGACTGGCGACGGTCTCATAGGTCTTGTTGCTGATGTCCATCCTCCCACTGGCCCAGCGGACCTGGGCCAGGGCCTTCGGAGGGCAGTGCTGCTGGAGCAAAAGTGTGGGAGGGAGGGCAGCGGGTCTCTCCAGCTCACCCCCACCCCTCCCCACACCAGGCCAACCTGGTTCTTTCCTCCTACTGTCTAAAGGCCTGAGAGGCAGGGGCTGGGACCCACCTTCTCTTCCTCATCCTCCTCACTGTCAGAGCCAGGCTCTGTGGACATTCCCCAGGAGTAGTCCACGTGCAGAGGGAAGGCCAGGGTCCCAGCCTGGGCCTGTTCCAGCTGCCAAAAACAAAGCCTTGGCAGTTCAGAGGGTCAGGGCTCAGAGGAGAAAGAGAAAGGGTCAGGGTGCCCCTGCTTCCTAGACCTCACCAGCTCCTCACACTCCTTGTGCTGCTTCTTCCTGGCTATGTCCAGGGCTGTTTCTCCTTCCTCATTCACTGTGAGGGGTAAAGTCAGGAGTCAGGGTCAGGTCAAAGTCGTGTGATAGCTTAGAGGTTAAGATGGGCCACGGGAATCAGATTGTCTGGGTTTGAATCCTGGCTCTGCTACTTCCTGGCTGTGTGACCTTGGGCCTTAATTTTCTCATCTATAAAATGAGTATGATACTTGTAACTACCTGACCAGGTGGTTGTGAAAATCAAATGAGTTAACATGTGTAGAGCACTTGGCACATTACCAGGCACATGTTAAACAGTAAGTGGTGGCCATTATTATCACTATAATTCAGGCTCAGCTCGTATTTATTTGGTCAGTTACTTTCAGAAACAATATTTTATTTTACCCTCTTAGCAGGCCTACTAGGTCAGTGGTATTATTCCCATTTTGCAGCTGAGGAAGCTGAGGTTCAAGAGCTGAATGGACAAACCCCACAGTCCCACAGGTGGTCAGACGCAAGCCAGGATTTGGACCCAAGTCTGACTACAAAGTCCATGCTTGTGATCGGTGCTCTCTGTCTGGGGAAAAGGCTAGGGGTCCCGCACGGGGTGGTCAGAGACGGGAGTCTGATGGAGGAGGGGTTTGAGCCCCACCTGTGCCAACCGAAGCTCTCCCTTTCAGCAGCAGCTTCAGGCAGTCGGGTTGGTTGTAGAGAGCAGCGTAGTGCAGAGCGCTGTTCCCATCAGCAGCCTTGGCGTCCAGGTGACCGCTAGGGAGGTGTGGTCAGGGAGGAAGGAAGGGGAATAGACAGGTGAGGGGTCAATGTCAGAGGAAAAAGAGGCAGAAGAGGGGAAGAGGAGGGTGGGAGAAGAGCAAGACAAGTGGGCAGGACTTGGACAGACAGGCAGAGAGGCTCTCACCCATTTTGAATGATGAAATCCACCAGGGGCAGGGAGGCCTGGTTGGCGACTCTGACAGCCAAGTGCAGGGCGAGCTCTCCAGATGCCTAAATACACATCCACACCTGAGTTTCCCCCAGTTCAACTGCCCCCAACTCGATACTGCTATCCCCTGACACCTCCAGATATGAAGCTGTCAGAACCCCTGAGGGATGAGACTGAATGGAGAGACCTCATGGGTTTTTTTTGTTTTTGTTTTTAAAAAATTTAATGTGCTTTTTATTTCTTTTAGAGAGAAAGGAGAGGGAGAGATAGAAACATCAATGGGAGAGTAACACCAACATCAATCGGCTGCCTCCTGCACGCCCCCTGCTGGGGATTGAGCCGAAACCCTGGCATGTGCCCTGACCTGGAATCAACCCAGGACCTCTTGTTGCATGGATCAACACTCAACCACTGAGCCACACTGGCCCGGCTAGACCTCATGTCTGAGAGGAAGGTGAAAGACCATTCCTCCATCTCTTCCTTCAATAGTTCTGGCTGCTCTTTCTTGCCCCCAATAGATGTTTCCCAAACTTGGTCCTTGGTCCTGGGCTCCTCTCTGTTCCTCTCACTGCCACCCAGGACCTCAACTGACCTCACGCTTTCAGCTGTCACTCATGTAGGCTGTTCCAGGTTACCTCACCTTCATACTGCACTTTCACTGCCCACTGGACAGCCCCACAGACATCAGACAGCTCAAGGATATGCCATCCAATTTTTATGTTTAGCAACTCCTGTTGATTTAATCTTTCAAATATCCCCGATATCCTCCCCCGACTCCCCAGTTCACATGATGTTTGTTACTGGAAAAGCCATATAGTGGCCTTCCCTGCTCTAATCTGACGCTCCTTTATTCACTTCTAAGGGTATTCAATAAGAAAAAAAAATAGATACTAACAACTTATTTTTTTTTCTTTATTGATTTTAGAGAGAGAAGAAGGGAGAGGGAGAGAGAGATAGAATCATTGATGAGAGAGAACATCGACTGACCGCCTCCTGCATGCCCCCCACTGAGGATCGGGCCCACAACCTGGGCATGTGCCCTGACCGGGAATCAAACCGGCGACCTCTTGGTGCATGGGTCGATGCTCAACCACTGAGCCACACCGGTCGGGCCACTAACAACTTATTGCACACATATTATGCACTAGGTCCTTTACTCACATGACTTTATTCTCATTTCAATGCTGTGGGTGCTATCATAAATCTGTTTTACAGATGAGAAAATGAGACTCAGAGAAATTAAGTAACCTGCTCTGGACCACAGAGCTAGGGAAAGACAGAGCCAGGTTTCTGGCTCAGGTCTGCTTGACTAAACTTGTGCTCTTTCCTGTTTACCTCTGATGGGTGGAGTTTCAGCAGGTGGGCAGAGGGGAGTAAGAGCTGGTTCTGGAGGACTGGGAGTATGTGAGTGCGGGTGGGTTATAAGTGGTCCTTGGAGGGGGTTCTCACCTGCCCTTCAGGCCCTGGCAGCAGCTGTCCAAAGTCCTGCCCATTTGCGAAGGCCTCCAGTACGGACAAGAGGTCCTGGTTACAAATGGCCATCCAGAGTCTCTGAGGCTCGGGTGTGGACTTCCGGGCAAACCTGTGCTCCACATACTTGGCCACGATATAGTCCCTGCGGGCACTCCTGCCAAAGGCAACCACAGGATCTCAGAGAAAAATCGATTCCACCCAGTTGACCCCTGGAACCATCCCACAGGAGCTACGGATCTCCTTTCCCCAGAACCGGTCCTGGACTCTTCCAGATCTGAGGCTCCCCTTTCCCCAGACTTCTGGTCCAAGATCCTTCTGAGACCTTGGGAGCTGGGGAAGCAGAATCCCCAGCCAGGACGCCCTCCATCTGACAATCCCCTTACATGTCACTGTCAGCTGAGGGTTTAGGTCCGCCATGTGAGGGCAGCTGGGCCTCCATGACTTCATTGAAGCGCGCGTTTCCAATGTTCAAGGCCAGCTGGAGTTACAGGAAAGACTGGGTGGTTAGGACAGCGCCCCCTGTAGGACTGAGTCCCCCCTCCCCGAGGCCCTGCCCCTTTTCTGTCTTATCAGGATCCTGCCTCACCTCAGCCACGCCCCACTGGACCCCACAAGCTCTGGCTGAGCCACTCTGCCCAAGCCCGCCTCCAGGTCAAACCACGCCCCGAATACCCTCTGGCCCCCTCCACCCTCACCAACAACTCGGAAGGGCCCAGCAGGTCCAAGGTGAGGGACTGTATGCGCGAGAAGCGGACGCCCAGCTCGCGGTGGACACCGGAGCACTGGATGCAGGTGAGCACGCCCAGGTTGGTGCTGAGCCACGTGGGGTCTGCAAAGGAGAGCAGCTGGTTCCTGGAGGTGTGGGCCCCTCCCCTCCCCTTCCACCTCCCTGCCCACCTCGGCTCCAGGGCCCCGACCTGCAGTCCCGCAGTCGCAGCACTGGGTGTTCCCGGGCCTGCTCTTCACCTCGGCAATGAGGAGCTTGGTGAGGTCCTGGAGCTCCCCATCCAGACCGGCGCCCCCCCAGGGCCCAGAGCTGCCACTGGGCTCCCCAAGGAAGGCACTGCTCAAAGCTTCGTCCTTGCTGTTCTGCAGCACTGACACCCACCTGCGGAGAGTGCATCAGGTGGGACCCCTGGCCCTGGGGTCCCACCCATCAGGCCCCCTGCTCCCACCCCCAGGCTGGTCGCTGGGGAGCACTCACGCCTCACACTCATGTTCGTCCTCCGCCTGGAAATGGTATGTCCTGTTGTCTGTTGGGAGAGGAGGAGATATCTGGCCCACAAGGGTCCTGAGCCCAGGGAGCCTTCACCCAAACCTCTGGATCCAGCAGAGCTTTGCCTCTATAAGGCCAGGCTCTGCCAAGCTAGGAGTGGGCAGGTAATGGCAGTGGCCAGCAGAGGGGGCAGTTTCCCAGAAGTCACCTACAAAGTAGGATCCCCAAAAGGTGCTGTGTGTGAAGCTGGGGTTCCAGCGTCAGGGGAGGTCTTCTAGGGCACAGAACCCCACCCAGCTCAGAGACAGTGTCTCCTCTGAACCCACTGCCACCACCCCACCTGGCCCCACAGCCCCCTATCTGGTCTCTCTGCTCTCCATCTCTTCCCCTTCCCCAGCCTGTACCAACTGCCAGATTGTTGTTGCCTAAGGTTCAGCTCTAACACACCACTCCCTTGCTCCAAGACCCCCTTGGCTCCCTCCTGCCCGGAGATAAGGTCCAAACCTTTCAGAGGCATTCCTAGGCCTCATCTCCTACTGCTCCTATGTGAACCCTACACTCTGGCCAGACCCACTCTCCTGTTTCTATGCCTTTCCTCATGCCAACCCTGCCCCCTGAAATGCCCTCCCCAAACTCTACTTCCTGTGTCTTCAAGGCTAACGTCAAATGCTCTCTCCTCTGAGCAGCTTTTCGGATTCCCCACAGCAGGGCGGGCCATCCTCTCTTTAATCCTTGACAGTGCTGTATCTGCACCTCTATTCTAGACAGCCCCTCATCTTACAGCCCTGGGTCTCCAGTCACACCTCTGCCAGAGAGGGCTCCCTGACGATGGCCTAGGCCTTGCTCAGCCCACACCTGCGCCCAGGAAAGCCTGGCACCAAAGGCTCCAAAGGCTGAAAAGTGAACATTTTAAAGGAAGAATAATTCCAAAAGCCAGATGATCCAAATCCAAATATGCTTTACAGTGTCCAGGGCCTAAGGAGTCTTCTGCCTGCAGTCACAGCTGTTTGATAAACATGTGGAATTGGACACACGCCCTAATTGCAGCCTCCTGGTCTCTTAGAGAAGCCTTGGGCAGTTGTGGGGAAGGGGCAAGGACTACTCACGAGTCACCAGGTCAAAGCACTTTTTCTCCTCAGGGTTTGGCCTCACTTGGCACGTCAGCAGGGTCAGCTTCACTGGGGGCCGGTTTATCTGTGGGAAGTAGGGGTGGAGTTTGTACACGTTACCCTCTGGGACTTCCAAACTCCTAGGCCTCTGTTTCTCAATCTGTTAAATGGGCATAATCCTGTTCCAGTTTATGTCTCCCCTCTCCCAGCACCTCCAGGTTGTGGGGTGTGGGCCAAGATGAGGCTGGGAGCTTTGGGTCCCATCCTTCCCTCCACACGGGGTCTCCCGCAACCTGGATCCAGGTTTGGGGGTCAGTCTTAGAGGGGAGGGCTTGACACTTGTCTATTCAGAACATCAGGAGGACAAAGGACTCATGGTGCTCCAAGACCCCCACCCCTCCAGGCCTCACCATGCTGTGTGAGATGGTCAGGCAGCCGTACTTGACTCCACACTTCCTTTTCTGCCAGACTCTTCGAATTCTAGGGCCCAGAGGGATAGAGAGACAGTGACCCAAGCCTCACGCCTAATTCCCCTGTATCAGAAAAACAGAATCCTGGGCCAGGTCTCCAGGCCCGCCAAATGACCTCCAGCCACACCTCTTCACCTCTTCTGTCCCCTGATCCCTAGAGCCCTTTCTGGGGCTCCCTTCTGAAAGAGGAGACGCAGCTCTGCCCACAGAAGCTCCCAGTCTGATGGGGGAAACGGCCTCACTCTCTGGGAATCTTTATTCTAAAGGTGACCATGTGACTGTGACTCTCTGAGAGCTTCTCATCTGATGGAGGAGACATGGCTCCCAACCTTAGGGAGCTCCTTATCTGAGAGGAGGAACAGGCTCTTGACCGTAACAGACAAATTATGGTTAAAGACAAAGCAAGATAAATATCGAGATCCCCCAAATACAATTAGTAAATCCATGCTCCAAAGCTACTTAACACTTCAGTAAATATTTGGTTTAACAGAGTTATTCTTCTCTGATAAAAACTGATTAGAAAGTAGAAACATGGACACATCCCATAAGGGCCTTTGCATTTCACAGACTGATTTTTTTTGTTTTGTTTACACGAAGGAGCAAGGCAAAAGCAACACTTGCATTTCCAGGCATAGTCAGTATATTGTAGAGGTTAAGAGTGAGGGCATGGAGACTGTCTGGGGCATAATAAGTGCTCAAAGTGTTAGCTGCTGCTATTCTTCTTCAAGTTAAGAACAACCAGTGACTTTTAGAAGCTCATGTGCCCAGGACTGGGATGATTTTGCATTGCCACAGTGGAGGCTCCTGGAACATCAAGATTAACACAAACAATAAGAATAGTCCCTTTGGTCAGCAACTCCAGCCCTGACATTTACTGGCTGTGTGGCTTTGGGCAATTACTTAAGCTCTCCAGGTCACTTACCCATCACTTTTCTTGTATAGAAAGCCCACCTTCTCCGTCCCAAACTGCTTGTTGCCTTGGTGCTGGTGGATGCTGTAGCCACCTCCTGAGTTCTTCCGGCTCATGTTCTCCTGTTCCTCAGACATGCAAAGGAGACCTCAGTTGGGAAGAGCCCCATTCTACAGGGGTCTCCCGCAAAAGGACTTAAAGAGACTCCGAGAAGTTTTCCTTCTCCCCCCACCCCACACATGGTATGCCTTAGGGGAAAGCATTTCTTTTGGGATGAATCAGGGTCTGACCTCTCTGTTGTCAAGCTGCAGCGTCCCTCGGAGGGAGTCCCGAAGTTGGGTCAGCTTCTGTAGCTCCTCCTCCTGGGCTTGCCGCAGCTGTGGGACAGAGGGCAGCAGATGTGCCAGGTGCAGGGTCCAGCACCAGAGCAGCAGGGCAGGAGCCTCACTCTCTGGGCAGGGGCCAGCTCTTCCACACCCCCAGATTCTCCTGGAAGGACAGGGGGCTTGACCACATGCCAAAGGGTGCAGCCCGACTTACTGCATGTACCGAGGCTGCCAGCTTCTCGATGAAAGGGGACAGGCTCTGAGCAGCTTTCCAGCCATCTTGGAAAAAACTAAGAGGTACGAGGCCAAACAAGGGACCAGAGAGAAATGAAAATGAGAGATGAAGTATGGGAGAAAGTGCTCCAAGAATCATGAGCAGTACAGTCTGATGGTCAAGGACAGGCACTCTGGCCCTGGCCGGTTTGGCTCAGCAGTTAGAGTGTCGGCCCGCGGAACAGAGAGTCCCGGGTTCGGTTCCCCTAAGGGCACGTACCTCGGTTGCAGTTTGTCCCCGGCCCTAGTTGGGGTCATGTGGGTGGGGACCACTCAATGTGTCTCTCTCACATCGATGTTTCTCTCTCTCTCTTCCTCCCTCTCTCCCTCCCGCTCTGAGGCTAAATGCAAAAATGTCCTCGGGTGAGGATAAAAATAAAAAAGAAAGAAAGAACAGGCACTCTGGAGTTAGAGCATCTGGGTCCAGATCCCACTTACTAGCTGTGTGATCTTAGTAAATCTGAACCTCAGTTTTTGCATCTGTAAAATGGGGATAATAACAGTACCTGCTCCCAGGGCGTTGAAGGATTGAGTGAGATCAAGTGAGTCAAGGAGTTAGTGCCTGACGCACGGAGAGTGCTCAATAAAGAAAAGCTATGACAATGTTACCAACAAGGTACAGAATACAGAGTCCTTGACGGTCTGTCGGACCCTGGGCATGGGCCTTGTTCCCTGTTGCTTGACAGGTTAAGGGGCGAGGAGCATGGGTATAGGGTTGGGGACATGGGGAGAAACCTACTTGTGCTGGGCGTGGAAGAACTTGATGAGGCTCTGGAGGAAGTCGGGCCCTTGCTTCATCTGGCTCTCCCCGGCTTTGAGCAGATACTGGAGGAGGGCAGGGCAAGATGTGCCATGTGAGCAGAAGCTAATCCTCGAGACAAAGGGCTGCAGCTCCCCTCCCAGGCTAACCCTCTTGGCCATGACTGAAGTTTGGTGACATCCCAAGGGCCATCTGACCAGGCCCCGAGCTGAGCCTGTGACTGGGCCCCGGAGATCAGGAAAGGCAGACAGGAAGACACATCCCACCCACCCTCCTCTGGAGCACCTGTTACCTCGCACATGTGCAGCTGGAAGACGCGCCGCTCCCTCTGTGTGTCCTGGGCCACCTCCCCAGGGCTCCCTCCTGTCGCTCTGGCCCGGTCCCTCTCCTTCTCCAGCCTGGCCCTAGGCCCCAAGGAAAGAGAGGCCTGAACATCTCTCGCCAGCCCCTTTCACAGCCCACCATCCCCACATCCTCCTCTCTGCCACAGGCACACAGAGTGAGGGGCCCTCCTGTGTGCCGGCTGTGTATTAGGGCTGGGGTACATGGTGCACAAGGCAGATTCAGGGACCCCACAGGCTTGTGGGGGAGAAAGACATGAATCAAATCACAGCTGTGAGGAGAGCGGTGGGAGAGTAAAATGGGGGACTCGACCTTTTCCGGCTGCTCAGGAATTGATGTTTGAGCTGGGATCTGAAGTCTGAGAAGTTGCCTTGGAGGAATCTAGGGCTGGGTAGGAGGATCAGAGCATGTGACGGCCGGAGGCAGGAGGGATCAGGAGCCCAGATGGAGAGGGAGGTGGTTCCAGGTGAGCTAAAGAGGGCCAGACCATGCAGAGCCTGATTCAGACCCTGTCAAGGTTCTTGGTCTCTACCCCAAGAGCGATGGAAGGACTGAAGGGCTTTATGCAGGGAGGTGATGGGCTCGGATAAGGGCTGGGTGGGAACTGGGGTGACCACTTCTGGTTTTGCTGGGAGTTAGTACCATGTAGGTCAGAAGACCACTAAGTACCTTCATTCTTCTGAGGCGTGGAACTTCCCATTTAAAGCTTAGAAAACCCTTGTTCTTTTCCTTGTGAGTGAAGATAGAAAGTGCTTCCCATCCTTGTAATTGAAAATAACCTGGGCCTTCTCCCTGCAGATCTTAAGTGTTGTCTGTTTTTTCTCTTTGGGGATGGGTGTAAGTGCTTTCCTGGAAATCCCACACCCATCAGACCACCCACTCCAGCCAGGAGAGTATTTCCATATTAAGGCTGGGCGCATGTGACCACAGTCTGGTATAAAGGAGACATCTCTCTTAACAGTTCTGTTCCCAAGTGGGTGCCAGCCCTTACAAGCTGCATTACTTCGCTTCTTTGAGCCTTCGTCTTCTCATCTGGAAAATGAGGACCTTTATCTGAACCCAGGTGAGATCAAGTATGCAAAAGACTTAGTACATGAAGACTCCAGCCCCCTCTAGGCCTCAGTTTCCCATCTGTAAACTGAGGGAGCAGTGGCCTTACTGAGGTCAGACCTCTGGGATAGTGTTTATATGCAGAATCGGTACCTGCAGCAGCTTCTCAACCTCAGAACTAAAGACATTTCGACCATATAACTCTTTGTTGTGGGGTCTGTCCTGCGGATGTAGGATGCTTAGCAGCATCCGTGACCTCTACCCACTCGATGCCAACCTCCCCAGTTGTAACAACCAGAAGTGTCTCCTAGGGGTGAGGGTGGGTGTGCAAAATCACCCCTGGGCGAGAACCACTGCTCCAGAGCAGGGTTCTGTTGGCTTTTTAAATTTTGTTTAAATTTTCTCACAAGTGGTTATTTTTCATTCCAAGTGGGAGTTTGTGGCAGGGTGGTGGAATTGGGGGGTAAGGACTGGATCTGTGAACCAGGCCTGAGGATCAGGGCAGATGCTTCTCTTTGGATCTGAAGATGAGCAGTCGAGAGAGAGGCAATGGCTGGGCCTGCAGTGTGTTAGCAACAATGAGCCTGGCAGCTTGCTAAGCAGAGTGGGAGACTGAGTGGGCAGAGCAGCTGGAGGGGGCAGGGGACTCTCCCAAGTATACATTGTTACTATATCTCTCAAGAGTGAAAAATGAAAAATAAGCTAAATGTCTATTAATAGGACGTGGTTAAGTCAATTATGCTATGTCCCTTTAAAGGAATACTATGCAGCTCTTAAAAAGGATGAGGAGGCTCTCCATACACAGTGGCATGGAAAGATGTCTTCTCCAGAGTAAATGGACAGAAAGGAAGTCACAATGTAGTACAGTGGCTAGAAATGTGGGTTCTGGATCTGAATGGCAGCTCCCTCACTTACTTAACCTTTATAATTTTTTTCTAAGCTTCAGTTTATTCATTTCAAAAATGAGACTAATACTGCCTCATTCTCAGATGATGTGATTCATGGGAAACATTTAGCAGTCTCTGGCATGTGGTAAGCCCTCAATAAATGGGAGGATTATGATGATGATAATGATACTAATGATTAAACAAGCACTATTGGTGATTCCTTTAGATAATCTTTTTAGTATAGGGTAGTTCCTTAGTTATTTATTCAATAATTTAAATACAAGGTCTAGTGGAAATTAAAGGACAGAGCTAGTGAGCTCAGGATGAAGATAACCTGTAAAGTACTGGGCATGACTTTGTGAATTACCATAGCTCTGTCATCAGCCTCAACTCTGGTAATTTACAGATTTACCCCACAGTCACCTAAGATGACCTGAGATACCTCAAACTAATAGCTAGGGAGTGCTTTTCATTTTTACTCCATCGCCCCCTACCCCACCCACAAAATAGCGACTCCCATTCCTTCCTTGTTCTCAGAGGATCACCACCGTTTATAAATATTTAAAACTTTTTTATTTCCTTTGAATGGAGTGGCAGCAGAAGGAGTGAAATGAAATGTGAGTGAAAGGAGCTGAAATGCTAGTTACTAAGAAGCCCGAGGTAACCGGAGAAGGGATGAAGGGATGACAGCAGCAACATTCAGGAGACGGGGACAGGTAGGAGAGGAAAGGAATCAAAATGGATCATGTACCCACCAGACTGACCTTGACCCACTTCTCCTGTGGTGCCTGTTCCAACCACCCTTCCCTCCACCCAAACAAAACTACCTGCCTTTTCTGCCACCTCTGTGCTACTCTTGTGGCACTGTCACCCGTGCGTTCATTATTTACTGAGCCACCTCTCTTCTTGCTTATAAACTTTAGTGGGATCCACTAAGGCGGGGATTGTGGTTTTTTCCCCTCACTACTTACCTATAGATTGGGGATAATAACAGCATCTTTCCCTGCCAAGGGGAATAAATCTGATAACAGATGTAAAGGGCTTATCACAGTGACTGGTACAAGGGAAGCTCTTAAGTAAGTAAAAGTATTAGCTGCTATTGTTATTAATTCGTATTATTTTTAAGCACTAAAGCAGTAACCCCATTTTACAGATGAGGAGCCAGAGATGATAAGTCTCTTGTTCAAGTCACACAGCTGTTAAGTGGTACAGCAGGATTTGAACCCAAGTCTAGCTGGTGCTAGAGCCCTGGGGACAGCACTGGTAACCAACACTGTGCTCAGATTTGTTCCACCCCTCCTTCCCTGCCTGGTTCCCCAGCTGGTGATAGTCACAGTGTCTTTTTGTTGTTGTTAATACTTACCTGAGGATATTTTTCCATTGATTTTAGATAGAGTGGAAGGGAGGGAGAGAGAGAAACATCAATATGAGAGAGACACATTGATTGGTTGCCTCCTGCACGACCCAACCAGGACTGGGGATCAAACCTGCAACCCAGGTACGTGCCCTTGACCGGGAATCAAACCCACAACCCTTTAGTCCTGGGCCAACGCTCTCACCACTGAGCCAAACCATCCAGGGCCAGTGTCTTTCTGATAGATCATGGTCAGGAACTATTTTACAGATGATGAAGCTGAGGCCTGCACAAGGGAAGTGACTGCCCACGATCCCAAGCTGGCCAGGGGAAATGCTAGGAGCAGAGGTCTGGGCTTCTGCCTCTCAGCCCCTTGCTGTGTTATTCTGGTCAGTTCTGGCTCAGAAAGATGGCCAATAAATACTTGTCGAACTGCAGTGCCAGGCGCTTCACATGCACTGCACGTATTTCATCCCCATGCCAACCCTGCAAAGTATCACTGATCCCATTTTGCAGATGAGGAGACAGACCTGCACATGGAACAGCCTAGGTAAACTTGGCCCTGCACAGGGCCTGGGATGTCTTTCTTAGCAGCCCCAGGTGGAGAGGGAAACCCTCAGGGTTGAGACTCCTGGTGGTATCAGAGATGCTGTCAGGGCCCTGGGCCCTTCCAGCTGCTGCCCAGAGTGGTTTGTAAGCATGAGGTGGAATTACTCATTGACTCATTGTTCATCAATAGCTAGCTGTACCTGGAGTGCTCATAAAAAGAAATGTACACAGACACCTGTGCCAGGACATGTAGCTCAGCCTATGTAACATGCATGTCAGGAGCCAGAAGACCATGTAACATGACAGGAAGAACACTGGACTAAGAAGCTTTGGGTTCTAAACCAGGCCCTATTAATAACTCACTAAATAATTTCAGCCACGCCCCTTTCCTCATCAATTACACAACATATTTTCTTTCAATGAAACCTTATAGGCAAACTCAATAAATAAGCTTGGCAGAAGCAGAGCTTCTTGGGGAAGGTCGACAGGGTAAGGTTTTTTTTTTGTTTGTTTTTGTTTTTTGTTTAGATAGAGTGGGAGGGAGAGAGAGGAAGAGAGAGAGAGAGAGAAACATCGACGTGAAAGGGACACATCGAGTGGCTGCCACCCGCACGACCAACCAGGGCCGGGGACAAACTGCAACCGAGGTACATGCCCCTAGCGGGAACCGAACCCGGGTCTCTCTGGACCGCAGGCCGTGGGTAAGGTTTATTCTTCCCACTTGGCAGATGATGCCTTGAAAGGCTAAGGCCTTATTCAGGGTAACTCAGGAAGGCCACGTGACCCACATCAAATTATAAAGAAAAAGACAGCCTGTGTGTCCACGCCTCTCCCTAGGCCTGCAATGAGGGCAGATGGCCACGCCCGTCACAGCTCCCACACCCATCACCACAGGATCTACACCTGCAGCTGGAGTGTAGACGGAGATGCTGGTGGAGGGAGAAGTCATGACCTTCATTCAGACTCGGGGAGGTCCCGTGGCTCTGGGAGCTGGAGGAACAATAAAGCTCCAAGACCTACTTCTTGGAATTGAACCTACAGAAATAATTACAGGTGGCAGCAAAGATTAGTTCCAAGGATGCTTCCCCAATGACAGGGGTGCATGAAATAGCTTGTGGATTATGCAGATGTTGGTGCACCTCACACCATTTAAGTGACGTTGTATAAGAATATGTAATGAGACCGGCTGGTGTGGCTCAGTGGTTGAGCATCGAACCAGGCACCAAGAGGTCACCGGTTCGATTCCCGGTCAGGGCACATGCCCAGGTTGTGGGCCAAATCCCCAGTGGGGGGCATGCAGGAGGCGGCCAATTGATGTTCTCTCTCATCGATGTTTCTATCTCTCTCTCCCTCTCCCTCTAAAATCAATAAAGAAAAAAAATTTTTCAAAAAAGAATATGTAATGATGCAGAGACAGTCACGATGCATTTTTAAGCATGAAAAGATTACAAAACAGTATGACTATTATGATCTCAGTTTTATAAAAATATTTATAAAGAGAAAAATAGCTAGAAAGATGTTAATACTTTAGCCTTGGAAATTAAGGATTTTCCTCCTAGTTATTGGTAGTTCCTCCTCCCTCCACTCTGATAAAATTACTGTGTTACACCACGTAAAAAAAAAAATTCAGACCACAGAGAAGTACTAGATCCTCCCCACATGACCCTAATCCTCTCCTCAGGATAATTAAAAGTTTTTATTTTTTTACTTCATATTTTCTAAGTTATTCCTAAATGAACATGTATAGCTTTATTAAAATGCAAGAGAAAAAAATTTACAAAGGGGTACGGTGGGCCTGGCTGGGCCCTGGCAGAGGGCAGGGCTAGGACCTGTACAGAGTCCAGAAAACAGAGCCCAAGGTATCTCTGCTCAGAGGGATTTGGTCACTGGGTGCCCAAGGCTCCTTCCGTCCCCATGATGTCATCAGTGGTGCACACAAAACGCCAGGGCATGATATCAACTCCCTTTCCTCCTCTATGTCCACCTAAATGTTTATAGATAACACCTGGTGTTGCAGAAAGAGGATCAAGGCACACAAACCCAAGCTCTGCCTCTGCCTAGCTGTGTGGCCTTGGGAAAGTAAGTGACTTAACCTCTCTGAGCCTCCAATTCCTTCTGTTAATTGGGATACTAATATCTCCCTCAGAGGGCTGGGTGCTTGTGAGGGTTAAATGACCAGCATATGGCCGTGTTTAGTAAATGGTAGCTCCTCTCTGTCTCTGCCACACTTGGCACCACTGAGCAGCATTCTGAGGTCCCTTCACAATAGCTCCCCCTTGGTGGTCTTGTGGTCCAGCCCCCAGACTCCAGTTAGGCCTGGTCATAAACCACCACGACCACAAGCACCTTCACCCCCTGTAAATGCCTCTAGAAAGCAAGGTGTCATGCGCTTTTGGGCGACACGTCCTGGCAGCGTTCAGGCTCCTCCCCAGTCCAGCCTCCTGCTGCAACATAAGCGTCACTCTCCTGGATAAACCATCTGGCCGCTGCCACTTACATTTTGGCTTCGTAGTCCTTCCACGCCTTCTCCAGCTGTTTTTTGGAATCCTGTGGTTTAAAAAGAACAATTTGCCCAAAGGGGTACTTGGGGTGTGGAATCAACAGTACACTTTGCTACCTTTAGGGGAACCCTACATGTGTGTGCTTCCCTGTCCCATTCAGGGTCATACTTCAACCAGCCCCTCTCCCCATAGCTCTGACTGCAAACCTGCCCCCCCAAAAGAAACACCCTATTTCTCAGGCTGAGCTTCTTCTCCCACCTGACCTCTTCCCCCAGTTGCCAAGAATCAATTGGGTTTGCTGGGCCCAGGCCCAAGTGTGGGAAGATTTGGGGGGTCTTCCCTGAATTCCCTCCCTCAGAAGACAGAGATCATCATGAGGATGAGGATGGGGGGGTGAAGGTCAGACTTTCCCCCAACTTTATCCCACCATTTCCTCCTGCCTGGTACTAGATCACCCTCTCAACAGGAAGGGTACAGGTAGAGGAACGTAAGCACTGAGAGGCTAAGAAGTGGTGCCCTATGGTCTCCTACCCAAGGCCACGCAGCAAGCCAGTGAGGCCTGGCTGATCCCTGGCCTAGTTTGCCTGGGCCTGGCTGTGCACACCTTCAGAACAGTCCCGACTCCTGGGTGCCCCAGTCAGCCAGGTGAAAAGCTGCCTGTCTGGTTTGGGTGGTTCCCAATCTAGTGTCTAGCCTAGGGCAAGGAGGGAAGCCTCTAGGGGAGGGGGGACAGCTCCAGCCCTGGACTTTCTGGGGCAGCCTTTCCAAGGAGATTATGGTCACCTTTGAGCTCCACTCTGCCTCAAGCCAGGAGCTGCCAGGTGCGGAGAGAGACCCGCCAAGCACGGGAGTCGGAAGTCCGATCCCACATTGGCTCCTCACTGACTAGCTGTGTGAACCGTAAGCAGGTGGCCAAACTCCTTGGGCCTCCATTTCTTCAACTGCAAAATGGGGATGATAGTACCTACAGAGCCCACCTCATAGGGCTGTAAGAATTCCATGAGCTAGCTCAAAGAGGGCCCTGGCAGACAGTAGGCCAGCCCTCCTAGGCTGACCCCAGAGCCAGGTCCTCCTGTCCTTCCGAGGGTCAGTAATATGGGGTCAGTACTTCCACTGTGACAGCCTTGCTTGGCCTCCCCTATGGTCTCCTGCCCACCCATGCCTTGCTCCATCCCCCCACCTCTGAGTATTCCCCCAACCCTCTTGCTCTCCACATGGAAACTCACCTGTCGCCCATCCCTTAGTTGCCCCTTCAACAGACTGTCCAGCGGGAAAGAGACAATGTTGTTCAGGTTCTGAACCTGGAAAAAGCAGAGACCCCCATACCCCACCTTGGGTGACCATCTGTCCAGCCCCAAGGGGCTTGAGTACAGGGAAGCATCATGATGCAAAGGACAGCGCTGGGGGTCAAGGAAGCAGGGGAGAGAAAGATGCGAAGGTGGGAGGGTAGAAGGCGCAGGCAGATTCCCATAAAAGCTGTTCCGCCTCCCCTGACTAACCCGGACTCAGCACCTCACTGCCCCAGGGACATCCACGATCAGTCCCATCTCTGTTTTTTTGCCAGGAGCACCTTCCCTTCCCTCTCTGACTCTCTGAAGTTCCCCTGTCATACCTACCTGTTGTTTTTGTCTGGCTAGTTCTTTGTCTCCCCATTAATGTGGGGAACCCTTTCCCTGTGGTCACACGGGGTGAGCACAGGAGTCAGAGCTAACCAGAGTGTACCCCATCTTTGGGCTATAGTAGTTGGATCAGGAACAGGCACAGGGCCCAAGCCAGCCAATCAGATCCTTTCTGGGACTTTTCTGCCAAAGTCATGGGAGAAAGACTGTCTTTCTTCAGGTAAGATATGACCCTGGGCCTGCTGGGCCACCTTGCCCACTGAGCAGAGACAGGAGACACTATCTAAGAGAATGAAGGAGCCTAAAGCCAGCTGCACTCCTGGACTTTCCACTCCAGGGGCCAATGAATTCCCCTTTTAAAAATTAACCTAGTTTGGGTTGAGTTTCTGTCATTTGGCAACTTCAAATGATCTGTCTAATATTTCAGCCCACCTTTCAAGGTACAGCCCAGGTTTCCCCTCCTCCAGGAAGCCTTCCTGACCACTCCTGCCCGTGACCTATGCTGACCTCCCCTTTTCTGAACCAAGCAGCACTACTCTGACCCAACCTGCTGGGTCCTTGAGTTTGTGCCACGCTGCTAGTATTGCTTGGTATCATCTCACATCCGTTCCTGTCTCTCCCACTAGACTGGGGCTCTCTGAGGAAGAGCCTGACTCTCCCCTGTGTCACCAGCCCCTGGTACAATGCCGACCATAGAATAGACCCTCAGCAAACACCAGCTTGAGTGACACAAGGGAAAGAAAGATAGAGACAAAGGAGGTCACTAATTCAGCTGAACTCCAACGCGGTAAAAGGCCTCTGTGTAGCCCAGTGTGCGAGGCAATGCTACACAAGAGATAGGATGACAGATGGCAATATTAGCTAACGCTTACTGAGTGCTTACTCTGGAGTAGGCACTTAATTTGTGTGATCCTCATTACAAGTCTGTGAGGCAGGTACCATTACGATCCGAGTTTTACAGATGAGAGACCTGGGGCTCAGGCAGATTGAGTGACTCACCCAGGGCCACACACCTAGTGAGCAGCAGAGCAGGGATTCAAGGCCCCAGTCTAAGCCCGAGGTCCAGGTACTTAATCACTGAGCAAAATGCTTCTCTGACGTGGCCCTGCAAGCCCTGGAGGATACTGGTTGAATCAAGCCACAAGAGCCGGCCCAAGAAAGCCCAGAGGGAGAGGGGCTTTCCTGGGAAGGGGTACAGCCAGCTTTGTGCTCGGACACTGGAGCCAGACAACCTGGATTCAAATCCAGCTGTCTGACCTCAGGCAATTGCTTAATGTCCTAGTTTCCTGGCCTGTGAAGTGGAGACAATAGTAAAACCAACCCCACCGAGCTGTGCTCCAGGACTAAATGAGTTAACACACAAAGTTCGAAGAACCAGGCCTGCACAAGGAGGAGGCAGTCTCCGGAAAGAACCTGAGGCCACTGGGCCCCGTGCAGAGTTGAGAGGCTTGTTGAGACAAAGCAGGTTCTAGTTTTTGAGGTCAAAGCAGACGCAGTTGGGAAAGCAGAGGACAAAGAGGGTTGAGGAGAGGTGGTGGCATAAAAACAGGTACCTCCCAAAAAATAAAAAATAAAACAGGAACCCCAGAGTCTTCCCTCCTTTCTCCCCAAACTCCTCCAGGGAGCCCTCCCTCCGTGGGGCTCTTCTTCACTGTGAGACCCCCTCTGCTCCTGGGCAGTGACCACAGAAGACGAAGAGAAGGGCAGACGCTGGGCCAGTGTGGCTCAGTGGATTGAGTGTCATCCCATGGACTGAGAGGTCCCAGTTCGATTCCTGGTCAGGGCACATGCCCGGGTTGCAAGCTCGATCCCCAGTAAGGGGCGTGCAGGAGGCAGAAGATCAATGTTTCTCTCTCACATTGATGTTTTCTATCTCTCTCTCCCTTCCACTCTCTCTAAAAAAAAAAAAAAATCAATAAAAACACATTTTTTTTAAAAAAGAGGAGGGCAGAGAGGGAGGAAGGGAGACAGACAAAGAGAGAAGACATGGGTGAGAAGTCAGAGAGGAAGAAGAATGCAAAGGTAGGTCAGAACTAGAAAGGGACCTCAGGTCATGGGTCAGAGGTCAAGGGAGACTAGAGGTCAATGAAACCTGGGAGAAGGGTAGAAACCAATCCTTTCCTGGCCAGGTTCTTAAGCCCATTAGATTTACCCTGAGCCTGGGCTAGGGGCTGGCTGAGAAAGGATTAGGGCCTCACCAAGTTCTTGAAGAGTGCGGCCACCTCTCGGGTGAACACGGCCAAGTTCAGGAAGCCGGTGGACAGCTCATGACTGTTTTGGGACAGGTGGCTATTGCCTAAGGATTCCACGGCCTCTCGGTACTGCTCCTCGTTCTCCACATGGCCTGTGGAGATAAGGAAGGGAGCTCAGAATTAGCTTCAGGCTGAGGCTGGGGAAGGGGCTGCCTGGCCAGGCTGGGCACTGAGTGGGCTCACTCACCAAGGCCAGAGCTGTGGATCGCCCGCACAGCCTTCTTTATTCTCTGCAGGATGGCCTGGTCTCCTTCCAGCATCTGGAAGCAAATGTGGACAGAGGTTCAGGGATGCCCAGATGGAAGGGGTGCCTGGCTCCATGATCCCACCCTCCAAACACACAAATAGAGTTTCCTCCCTAGGGCCCCCCTGCACCCTCCTCAAACACAAATTGACCACCCTTTTCTACCCAGACCACACAGGAAACCATAGACCAGTCACACCACTCCAGGAGGACCACAGACTTCTGATTCCAATGCAAGCTGAATGAACACAGAGATTCCGAGGCATGTGGGATAGTGGGATATGCCAGACCTGGCTTGAATCTAGGCTCTGGCACTAACTGGTGTGTCAACCTAGAAAAATCTTAACTTCTCTGAGCCTTGGATGCCTTGTCTGCAAAACAGGGATAATACTGTGGACTCGAGGAGTTGCTGAGGGAATTAATGATTTTATGATTTTGTACAAAATGCTTAGCAAAAGACCAGGGAGAGAACGTGGACATTTCTACACTCTCTAAAGACACAGATTGGGGAACGCTTGATCCTTAAATCCCAGGCTCAATAAGCAGCCATGTGAGGATGGAGAGGCAGAGGTGGGATACCATGGGTGGGCAGAGGGGACACACTCAACACCCCACAGGAGAGAATTGGCGACAGGACATCAGGTGACCTCAGAGTCCAGGGGCTACAAAATGAACAGCAGAATGGGGAAGGCCAGAAGATATGATGGCGAGAAGCAGGTCTCACATGCCCCAGCAGACTCACCCCATATGGAAACCACCCCTCTTTCAGTGGGGTGTGGAAGCTGCCAACCTCATGAAACCCTTATGAAATACATAGTTAAGTTGGAATGTTAGGGCTGCACAGGGCCCACAGAGCCACAGATGCGGAATCTGAGGTCGAGAGAGGAGGGCAGTACCCAGAGTCAAAGAGTGGGCAGGCAGTAGAGCTGGGCTTCCAGGGGTGCTCCAGGACGGTGCTCTATCCACGGCCCCACCCTGACCCCAGTCCCACCTGTTTTGTCCAGTGTCTAAAATGGGATCAGAGTTTCATCTCCAAAGAGTTACTGCAACGTGACAAAAGTTAGCAAACACATTGGAATGGTATCTCCAAAGATTCTAAACAATGCTCACAGAAGGACATGCACAGGGCAGAGCTCAGAGGCCATGTGGAGTGTTCTCGGAAGCTTCTGGCATGTGGGAAGCCTCTGAAGGGAGGGGGTCTGGTTTTGATCCCCAGATGCTGCATGACCTTGGGCAAGTTGCCTATTCTCTCTGATCTCCCTGATCAGCTATCTGTAAAGGAGGGGAAATAATGCCCACCCTTCAGGGTTGTGATGAGGATTATTTTGTAGGAGATGATGCATGCAAAGGGGTTACGTGGTGCTAAGCAGAGCGTGTCCTCAATGAAGAGAATCTATGACCATTACCAGCAGCTGCTGATGGTGATAAAAAGGTCCATCAGATGCTGGATACTTTCCTTATATGGATTAGAAACCTGATATTCTCCTCCCTGAGTATGAACTTGAGATACTTTCATGTTTGGGACCAGTGGAGGCCCATCACAGGGCTGAAGAAAGAAAGTCAAGCACTTAGGGAGATTGGGGAGAGGGGGCCATAATCAAATCAGCTAAAGAACTAAGACACTTCTTACTGGAGAGACAAAGACAGGAGGAGAGAGCATAGACATCTCCCAAAGACCCGGATGGGGAGACACATGTCCGTCAAAGCCCTTGATCCCCACCTTGAAACTTGAAAAGGGAAAGCTAAGAGGTGATCAACTTAAGGAGCTGATTTCACTCCCAATGATGCTACCAGGTAAAGATAAGAACAAAATCCAAAGAGATTTAGAAATCCCCCTAGAAGGTAGATCTGTGTGCCTAGCATACAGAAGGTGCTCAAAATTGTTTACCAAGAATGACAGTTTTCAAAGTCCTGGGACACAGACCTGAGAGGTCTACTATGTCCATGCTCTAGATACTTTTTGGGGAGTCTTCCCATCCCGTGATGCCCATTCTCTAAAAACTGCCTTCCTCCCCTCTAGAGGTGAACCCTTGCTGCCTTGTTTGTTCTAGCCAGAGTTGACTGGACCAACTTGGGTGGACTCTTGACCCAAGGTAGGCCAATCAGATTTCTCTCCAAGGAATTTGGAATTGGGCTCTGGGAAGCTAGTTAATTTATTGGAAGTGCTTCAGTTGGGATGTCTTGCCCATCATGTGTAAACAAAAAAGATTAAAGCAGCCCTGGCCAGTTTGGCTCAGCAGTTAGAGTGTTGGCCCGCGGACCACAGACTCCCGGGTTCGGTTCCCGCTAAGGGCACATACCTCGGTTGCAATTTGTCCCCGGCCCTGGTTGGGGTCATGTGGGTGGCAACCATTTGGTGTGTCTCTCTCACATCGATGTTTCTCTCTCTCTCTCTCCCTCTTTCTCTCCTTCCCACTCTATCTGAAGATGAATGCAAAAATGTCCTTGGGTGAGGATAAAAAGTAAATAAATAAATAAATAAACAAAAAAGAACAAAGCAGATATGTAGAAAGAAGCATGAGATTCATGCTGCCACAGAAAGGCAGTAGAAAAGAGCTGCCCTGGTTTTTGGTAACTTTCCAGCTCCTGTTATGTTGGGTATTCTGTCACTTGTAGCTGAACCTAGCTCTAACTGGTACAGGCAGGTAAGTCACCCTAATCACCCACAAACTGTCCCTTGATAGCCTTGTCAGACATATATCAGGAAATGGCTTCCCAGAAAGATACCATTCCTGTCCCTACTGTTCTTAACAGCCAAGGTTCACACAGCTATTCATTCATTCATTCATTCATTCATTCATTCATTCATTCAACTCGTTATTGAGTGCCTGCCATGCATTCATACCCTGTGTAAAAGACACAATCTCAGCTCTCAAGACATCACTATCTAAGGGGAGAAAGAACCAAGTAAATAGATACTTGTAAAGCAATGTGATTAGGGCTACAATGTTAGATGGACAAGGCACCTGGGAGCCCAGGGGAAGCAGAGCTGTGTCTGCTTCAGAAGAGCAGGGAAGGCTTCCCTTAAACTATGATGCTTCACTCTAGGACTGGACAGGAAGAAAAGAAACTAAGACTGACTGTACTGTGAGGCAGCATGGGGAGCACTGGGTATAATGGTAGGATTGCTAGAGGAAGGAGGCTTGCTCTGGGAAGAATGGGCAAAGAGCCCTGGCCAGTGTGGCTCAGTTGGTTGGGTATCACCCTGTGCACCAAAAAGTTGCCGGTTCAATTCCTGGTCAGAGCACATGCCCAGGTTTCGGGCTCCATCCCTGGTAAGGGGCATGCAGCAGGCAGATGATGGATGTTTCTCTTTCACATCCATGTTTCTCTCTCTCTCTCTCTAAAAATCAATACAAAATCTTTTAAAAAACAAAACAGAAACTAAAAAAAAAAAAAAAAAAAGGGCAAGGAGATTAACATAGTTTGCTTGTTTGTTTGTTCATTCATTCATTTAAACGAGCATCTATTGGTATCTTTTCAGCCAGGGAGGCCCCTTCCTTCAAGAGGCTCACAGACATATAACCACACAAGTGCCTGAAGGGGGCACAAGAGGGGGAAATTCTAATCACTCTCTCCTCAAGAAAATATCTGAAAATCATTCACACGGGGGTAAAAATGATAACTACCCTCTACCATACAGTGGGCAAAGAAATTTAAGCTAAAGAAATATAATTTTAAGGAGGAAGTTCTAATCATAGCCTGGGGATGGGTATTTGGGGAAAGGCAAAGAGGTGTCCAGAATGCCCTGCAGTGATCTATCACAAGCTGAGATGCTATCCTCAGTCTCCCCAAAATGATCTCCCTGGGAGATACTAGCCAAGCCAGTTTTCCAAACCTCCTCTTTTTTAAAATGGGAGAAAAATAATATAACATGGGAGGGGGGAATCCATTTTCCATTTAACTCACAGAGTTACTGTGAGACTTGCATGAGATCGCAGACATGTGCCAAGGCTTAAGGCATTCGGAAAAAATGAGTGTGATTCTTACTGTGGTTTGTTTTCTGCTTCTGTGTGAAATCGACCCTTATTTCCCATGCCTGAGCCCAGATAGATAAGGGCAAAAACATCAGGTCTGGATTCTAGTGGGTCCATTTAACCCCCAACAGTCATTCTCCAAGTGGGGTCCCTGAAGGAGCAGCATCAGCATCGCCTGGAAACATGTTAGAAATGTAAATTCTCTGGCTCAATGAGAAAATCTGGGGTGGGGCCCAGCAATTTGTGTTTTAACAAGCCCTCCAAGTGATTCTGATGCCCACTAAAGTTTGGGAATCACTGGTCTAATTCTACCCTTCACAAATGCAGTAAATCATCATTGCTAAAGGTATGGGGCTGGCCCCAAATTACCTGGTTTTGAAATATTAGCTCCTTAGATACTTGCTGTGACCTCTCTGTGCCGCAATTTCCCCCATTCATAAAGTGAGGACAAGAGTTCCTTCTACATAGGGTTGTTGGGGAGATTAAATGAATTCACATAGGTAAAGTGCTTATAACACTATTATTTGGTACTTAATAATGTTATCTATTTCAAAATTAAACTCAACTTGGTTTAGGAATTTCTCAACTTTCCTTGAGCTAATTAAAGATACCTCTCCCCACCCCCCAATGATGCTGCTCAGCGAGATGTGGGAAGCACAGGTGCAGAGGGGCGACCGTGAAACCTCTGCCACTGGGCAGCCACAGAGTGTAAGCAAGATGTTACATGTCCCAAGTGCTGGCTCTGTGCCAGGAACGCTGCTTGTCACTCTCCCAGCCACCCTTTGACGTAGTCATCACCATTCGCATTTTAGAGATGGAGCTGCCAGGGGAAGGAACGTGTCCAGGTATGTCCAGGTCCCAGAATTTTGAACAATGGCAGATTCATAATTTAAACCGAGGGCTGGCCAATCCATGGCCAATGTTCTTCCCATACCAACAAGCTGCCCCACAAAGGTTGGGGGACATGGCTTCTTTGATCCTAGGACTAGATCTGCCTCTGAACTTGAACCCCAACTCCACCACCTCTACCATATCCTCTCACCATCCTCTCAAAGTTAGGGGAGGAAGGAAGGAGAGAGAGAGAGGGAAACCCATCTAAAGAAAGCAAGGTTGACAACAGTGGTGGGGCTCCAACTGCAAACACTCCAAGGGCTACCCTACTGAAGAGAAAACAGATTTGTTCAGGTTGGCCCTGGAGAGGATCCCCAGGACTGTGAGGTGGAAATTAGGCAGATAAAAACAGATTTTAGCTCCGCCAGAGGAAGAAGTTCTTAAGGAAGAACAAAAGATCCCTGGAAATGAACAAGCTTCCCATCACTTGAAGTATTTGAGAACTTCAGGTGCTAGAGAGTGATTCAGGCACTGGATTTGGGATTAGTATTGATGACCACTTAGATTTCTCTCAAAGCTAAGAGCCTATGGTTCCATGCAAGAGCCTGGGCAGGCACTGGACAAAGAGCGTCAGGGATGTGTCTGAACTTGGAAAACCAACTGGAGGACTTCAGATAGCCTTGCCTGGCTGGTCCTAGACCAGCTGGTGGTACTGCCCCACGCCACCCAAACCACACACACACACACACACACACACACACACACCCCGTTCTCTGGCTCTCTAGTTTGTCTTCTCTGCAGGCAAAAGACCACAGATGGCAGCACCAGGGCCATGCCCAGCTGTCCTGCTTGGAAAGGCCTTCTGCATGGCCCCCTCCTGGGTCAGGATTCATCAATAGGACCCATTCTTCATTCCTGTGATCTCTCAGAGCCAGCTGTGGTTACTATGGCGACTCAGCCAAGGGGGCAGAGCAGCTAAAGCTAAGGCCTTGGGAGCTGCAGATTAAATTCCACATTAGACATTCACTCCTTTGGACTATTATAATATAAGGAGTACGCACCATGTTTGTGGCATCCCATGACCATTACAGCCATCATAAATCAATCACAGTATTTTTCCCACTGACCCTGGGTTTGGTTCATCATTCTGCTAACACAGCTCTACCAATTAAACTAGAATTCGCACAGGAGATAAAACCTTTACCTTTGCTTTGGACCATGATGCTATCCCTTGAGAGATGAAGTCACAGAATATTAGAGATAATCTAACATTACCTCCTCATTTTACAGACTGCAAATTTAAGGCTCAGAGGAGTTTCTTTTCCCAGGTCTCACTGGAAATGCAAACTAAAAAAGAATACATGCCAAATCTTGTACAGGGCTTTACAGTTTGTAAAGCAGTCTGACACCCATCCTTTAAGACTCACAGCATCCCAATGAGGCTGTCATCACTTCTGTTCCCACCTGGCTGATGAGTCAGTGAGGCCCAGAGAGGTAAAGAAAGTTGCCTGAGCTCACACAGACAGAAAATGGTGGAAATGGACCTGGGACCCCAACTGTTAGATTATAACTCCCTTATTCATTTCCAGTTGTGGGCCCTAGGCACTGCAGATCATGGAGTTACTACCAGGGCCCTAAGAAGCCTGGTTGGTTTGGCTCAACGGTTAGAGCGTCAGCCCGCTGACTGAAGGGTCTCGGGTTCGATTGTGGTCAAGGGTACATACCTGGGTTGCAGGTTTGATCCCCAGCACGGTTGGGGTCATGCTGGAGGCAATCAATTGATGTGTCTTTCTTACATTGATGTTTCTCTCTCTCTCTCTCTCTAAAAATCAATGGGGAAAAATATCCTCTGGTGAGGATTAACAAAAAAAAAAAAAGAAGCCGCACTTACAGTAAGCACTATAGACCAATTAAAAAAAGTCTTGCCCTGGCCGGTTTGGCTCAGCGGTTAGAGCGTCGGCCTGCAGTCCAGAGAGACCCGGGTTTGGTTCCCACTAAGGGCGCGTACCTCAGTTGCAGTTTGTCCCTGGCCCTGGATGGTTGTGCGGGAGGCAGCCACTCGATGTGTCCCTTTCACGTCGATGTTTCTCTCTCTCTCTCTCTTCCTCTCTCTCCCTCCCACTCTATCTGAACAAAAAATGGAAAAATGTCCTCGGGTGAGGATAAAAAAAAAAGTCTCACAAATCAGTATGACCAAATATGTATGCAGCTGTTATGATCAATAAGACCCAGAAATCTTTAAAAGCATTCTTGAATTCATGGTAGCTTTTATCCTTTTCCATTTCTTTTGTTTTTTTAAATTGATCTCAGAGAGAGGAAGGGAGACAGAAAGAGAGAGAAATATCGATAGGCTGCCTCCCACATGTGCCCCGACTGGGGCTTGAACCCACAACCTGGGTATGTGCCCTGACTGGGAATCGAACCCACAACCCTTTGGTGTATGGGACGACACTCCAACCAACTGAGCTACACCATCCAGAGTTGTCTTTTTCCATTTTTTTTCTTTTTTTAAAATCCTCATCCGAGGACACTCCTCCATTTATCTTTAGATAGAGTGTGAGGGAGAGAGAGAGAGAGAGAGAGAGAAAAACATTGATGTGAGAGAGACACATCAATTGGTTGCCTCTCACACGACCCCAACCAGGGCCGGGGACCAAACTACAACCGAGGTACGTGCCTTTGACCGGAATTGAACCCACGATTCTTTGGTCCACAGGCCAACGCTCTAACTGCTGAGCCAAACCGGCCAGGGCCAATTTCTTAATCAATCAGTACTAAAAGTATAACTGTTGAGGGAAAGTCAACACTTTGACATTAAAAAGGGGTCCTCCCAGGAGGTGGCAGAAGCCTGGCTCCTGTGACTTGGACTTTGATGTCCACAGGAAGATTAAATTATATGGACATGTTAAATGTGAACATTAAAATACAATATTTTAATTTTTTTTGTTATTCCAGACCTAAGGATATTTTTTCATTGATTTTTAGGTAGAATGGGAAGGAGGGAGAGGGAGAGAGAGAGAAAAACATTGATGTGAGAGAGACACATCGATTGGCTGCCTCCCTCACGACTCCGACCAGGGCTGGGGATCAAACCTGCAACCCAGGTACGTGCCCTTGACTGGGAATCAAACCCATGACACTTCGGTTCACGGGCCGACACTCTAATCACTGAGACAAATCAGCCAGGGCTAAAATAGTTTAATGAGCAAACTAAAAGACAAAACATTTCATGAAATGATATGTAAAATGCAAAAAAAACCCCCCACAAAACTCTGGGGTTTCTCGTGTCTAGATCCAACTACCAATTTATGGGAAGGGCAGGAGATGGAGACGTTAAACTACACAGGGATGCAACAGCGAGCACAGACCGTGTGAAGCCACAGGACAAGCCATCGTTTCTTTAACAGGCGGACTACAAAAAACAAAAGCACAAATGATGGAGCGGGACTCTTAAGATGCTTAAAACACACATCAACAAGGACACGCATGGGCCTGACTTGAAAATAAACTCTAAAAGAAGTTACAATTATGAAACAACTAGAAATCTGAAAACTGAGTAAGTGATGACAGGGATTATTGTTAATATTTTGGGGTACAATAATGGTATTGTAAGTATATAAACAAAAATGAAGTCCTTACTGTTTACAGATTCATATTGAAATATTTAAGGATGAAGCAATATGATGTTTGGAATTTGCTTCAAAATAAGACAACCGTCAGGGAAACAGGTGGGGATGTGGACAGGGCAGGATTGGGTTAACGGGTAAATGGGGCAGTTCATCATTCTGTTCTGAATATTCTAAATTATCCATTATCAGAAAAAAGTGAGGGATAATAGATGAAAAGATAAGATTTGCAAAATATTAATCCTTGAAACTGGGTGAGTCTACTTTTGTATATGTTTGAAACTTTCTAAAATACAAAGTTAATATAAGAAGACAAGAGGTTCTTATATTCAGAAAAGTTGGGAACCACTGCATTAAGTTACCTGAAACTTGTCCTTGACACCTTAGAACATTGATCTGGCCCCTTTCAGTGGACAGCTGTCTGGGCAAGGTTTTCAACAGAGGGATGGGATGGGAGAGAGGGGGTTTTGGAGAAGTCAGCCTGAGAGCTGGCCCATGACCAATAGAGTGCAAGGAAGAGGTGGGAAGGTCCTTGAGGGGAAGGCAGGAAGGGATTAAGGCTGATCTGCTGGCTAAAGATGACTGCCAAGATCTGTGGCCTAAATACAAAGAGGACACTAGTAGAAAGAGCACGGGATACAAGATACAGAGTGAGGAGACTTGAGTTCTATTCCAGACCCAATTTCTTACTCGCTCTGAGACCCTGGGCAAGTCCCTGCCTCTCTAGGCAAATTTGCACCTGCAAAATGGGAATGACAGTCGCTGCTGCTCCAGCCCCCTCTCACTGAGAATCGAGTCACATAGACTGGGAACGTTTGTATCCCACACAAACATGAGGTGTCCTATTCATGTCATGCTCTAAGTTTGGTTTTTCTCACCCACCTGCCCAACCACCAGATCCAAAGAAAGACAGGGAGCCCCACAGGCCCTTCCTGGGTGGCCAGCAAGGAAGGGAAAGGGTGGGACTCAGAAGTATTTGCTAGCATCCCACCTCTGGGCAATCCCAGCTCAGCTCCACTCCCTTAATAGTGTCCAGAATCTCAAATCTGCAAACCTGCTCCCTCCACGCAGTGGGGCAGAGGCGGAGCAGCTAGGGTAAAGTCTCTATCTGAGTCACTGGCACATAGTAGGAGCTCATTCACACTTACCAAGTGACTGGCTGTACCCGAGGCCCTGCGCAGGTACTGGGGAGAGAGGGGTGGCAAGCTCAGGCGCTGCCCTGAAGGTCCTCACAAGGACACAAGGATACGCCTGCTAAGGGCTGAGGAGGCCTTGGCAAATCTGGAGCAGAAGAGAAAGCTGTGTGGGGGCAGAGACGCGGAGCACCCATCCCATCCTGGGATGAAGTGATGCTTCCCCAGAGCCTTGAAAAGTGAGGAGACGTTGATGAAGTAAAGTAGGATGGGGAAGATGACTCTAAGAAAGAAGAGGAACCTCTACCAAGTCCCTGGGTAGGAGCGCTCAGCACATTTGGGCACAGTCAGGAGCTTACTGGAACAGGCACTTTCTAGGGCCAGTGGGGAGATGGTGAGCAGTGAGGCTCAGCAGGGCTCAGAGTGACCTGCCGGGCAACCATGTTCACAAGGGCAGCCGCACAGATGCTTCCATATCATCACTACCGCGTGCCAGGCTTTTTCCAAGTACGTGACATACTTTATAGTATTGCATGTAATCCTGTCAACAACACCTGGAGGCTTTACAGGTGAGGAAACTGAGGTCCAGGAAAGTTATGGCATTTGCTCAGGCTCATACAACTAGCAAGTAGTGGAACCTAGATTCAAACCCAGGGTGTCAGGCTCCAGAGTCCATGCTTTTAACCAAAACCTCTAACATGTCATCCCACAAGTGACAGGGAGCTCCTAGAGAGGAATGACTTGATAAATTCTCGTGGTAGAAAGATCACCTCTGGGGCTCAGGTGCAGACGCTTGTCCAAGTGGGAGAAAAGGGGTGCGCCGTGTCTCCCAGGCATGACAGGGCGATGGGGAGCACAGCCCAGCCCGGCCCTAAGCACATCACCCAACAGGAAGGACTCGATTCCAAGCTCTCAGGGTGAGTCCACTTACGGAAAGGAATCCAACCTCCGCCCACTTACTGAGTGCTGGCTTTGGGGCAGGCACCTCACTTATTCTTCCCAATAACCCTGTGAGGTAGTTATTATCCTTCCCCTTTGACAGAGGAGGAAACTGAGGCTGGGGCAGGTTAGGCAACTGGCTTAAAGTCAAGAAGGTAGCTCTAGAAAGCACAGAGCCCTCTCTCACTGTCATGAGGTAAATCCCACCTTGCTGAGCCCCCATTATCTCTGTAAGGACTGCTGTGAAAATTAAATTAGGTCATATTTTGTCTGATGGTGGATGTTGGGCATCTTTTTTTAAATCCTCACCAGAGGATATTTTTCCATTTATCTTCAGATAGAGTGGGAGGAGGAGAGAGAGAGAGAGACACATCGATTGGCTGCCTCCCGCATGACCCAGACCAGGGCTGGGGACTGAGCTGCAACTGAGGTACGTGCCCTTGACTGGAATTGAACCTGTGACACTTTGGTCCGCGGGCTGACGCTCAAACTGCTGAGCCAAACCGGTCAGGGCAGGATGTTGGGCATCTTGAGAGACAACGGAAACACGGTGAGGGAAGGGAGTTGCTGAGTTTTAGGCCTGCCTCCACCATTACCCCTCTGAGCAAGTTCCTTTCTCCTGTGCATCAGTTTCTTTAGCTGTACAATTTAGAGCTGACATACATGAACTCTAAATGCCCTTCGAGGTCAAGGCTCTGGGACTCAGAGTCAAGATTAATCGTACCTGCAAGGCTGCTCCAACCTTCCCATCAGCAGGAGCAAGTCTCAAAATGGTTTTCATGTGGATAAGCTCCTGGGCCCAGCACCTGAGAGTCCAGGCTGGGCCAGTCCGGAGGCGTCAGAGGAGAGCAGGGCTCTTCCCAGCTGCCCTTTGCATCAACCATGTGGAAGGACCCCCAGCCCTGCCTGCCTACCTGCAGCCCCTGCAGTGGCTACACTGCAAGACCTGGGAGCCGGGACCCAGGGCCAGCCCCAGCCTCTGGTGTGACCTAAGTCTCCTTCCCTCCCTTGCCTGACTCCTCGTCTGGAACTAAGGGGTTGGACGGTGATGTGGAAGGCTCCTGCCAGCTCTGCCATTTATTATTTCAGAATCCCTCAGCCTCTCGCTGTTTTCCTTCCTGCACTGCTGGATCCCATGACTGGCCCTGTGCCCCTCGGTGGGGCCCCTACAGACTTCTCCGCAGCCTGGGAACCTGTCCAGTCTTGCCAGCTCAGCCTCACCAGCTGCCCCTTTCAGGGTGGTGGGAAGCGGGGAGAAAGAGGGGTTGCAGGAAGGGAGCCTCACCCTCACTGTATGCTGAGGCCTCTGCAAACCCCAAGTTTCCTGGCTGGGACTTTCCTCAGGAGACTGCTCAGCAATGATGAGCTAAGAGAGCACGAACTCTGCAGACAGACCGCTGGAGATTCCAGTCCAACCCCAGCCTAGCCCCAAGCCCTGAATTCCACCCAACCCTGGGGAGAGCCTGGCCTGCCCTCTTGGACAGAGTGGCAAAGGGTGCTATGCCTTCCTACCCTCTGGGCCCCCTTATAGGCCTAGAGGAATCCCTCCCTGCCCCCGACTTGGACTTGCTATCCATCACTAATCCCTTAAACCTCAGGCCCGCCCAACTTTTTGCAATTTCTTCAGTTTGCCAGACCCTTACTCATGTTGCTCCCGCTGCCTAAAGAGCCCTACCCCATTCTGCCTAGTAAACACTTCATTTTTCCCGACTCAGCTTACAGGTCACCCTCATCCCTACCACACAGAACTGACCCCTCCAGAACTCACCCCTCCTGCCTTTATGCCTCCCTGTGCCCATTTTTATCAGGGCACTCATGGTCCTTATTTACCCCACATGTCTGACTTCTGAAAACTCCAAAAGAGCAGGGATTGGCTCATTTGCTTTTGTATCCACAGCACCCAGAATAGGGACTGGCACATGAGTAGCAATACATGTTTGTAGAATGAATGAATTTGTAAATGAATGAAGGGGTATTAGCAAGGCCCTATGGAGACACAGAAAAGATAGCAGGAGTTAAGGACTCTACCTTTTTTTTTTTAATCCTCACCCGAGGATATATATTTTTTTCTATTTATCTTCAGATTGAGTGGGGGAGAGGGAGAGAGAGAGAGAAACATCGATATGTGAGGGACACATGGACTGGTTGCCTCCCACACAACTCTGACCAGGGCCGGAGATGAACTGCAACCGAGGTATGTGCCCTTGACCGGAATCGAACCCACTGAGCCAAATCGGCCAGGGCTAGGACTCTACCTTCTACATCACGCTGTTCTGAGGTCCAAATTCTGGTTCTAATACTCTTAGTTGTGTGACCTGGGGCAAGTAACTTAGTTTCTCTGAGCCTCCATTTCCCCATCTGTCAAATGGGATAATAACAGCACCTATCTTAAAGGACTGAATGTGAGCAGGCATTTAAGCACCTAGCCCAGTGCCGGGCATACAGGGAGGGCTGCATGGTAGCTATCCTGCCCAGCAGACATCTCTGTATTCCCCGGCCCTAAGTCACACATCCCCAGGCTGCCCAGTGGAATCACCTGGAACATTTAAAAAAGTAAGGATGCCAGAGTCTCACTTCAGACCTGTTAAATCAAAGTCCCTGGGCAGGGGGAGGGGGAGCCAGGCATCACCAGTGGAGTGAGGTGAAGCACTCCCAAGTGCTTTGGACTGCCCGAGGCCAAAACCTGGCTCCACCACTTACTGCTAGTAGAGTTGCCAGATTTAGCAAACATAAATACAGGACATGCAGTTATATTTGCATTTCAGATCACCAATGAATAAGTTTTTAGTATAAATATGCCCCAAATACTGCATGGGCATCCTATATGTTATTTGGCAACCCTGTTAACTAAGTTCTTTTATTTCTCTGTGTCTTTGTTTCCTTATGAGGATTATATGAATCAATATATGGGAAATGCTTAAACACTGCTTGGTGTTTGCCATTCCTATTTTTATTGCTTTTAAAGCAATCCAGATGACATGGAAGAACCTTGAAAACATCATGCTAACTGAAAGCCAGATACAAAAGGCCACATATTGCAGGATTCCATTGATATGACATGTCCAGGATAGGCAAGTCCATAGAGACAGAAAGTTGCCAGGGGCTGGGAGAGTGGGGATAGGGAATAACTGCTAATGAACACAGGTTTTCTTTTGGGGGTGTTGGAAATGTTCTGGAATTAGATAGTGATAATTGCATAACACTGAATAAAGACCACTGAACTGTACACTTTAACATAGTTAAAATGGCCTGCCTGGTGTGGCTCAGTGGATTGAGCATCGTCCCATGGACTGAGAGGTCCCAGTTCGAGTCCCAGTCAGGACACATGCCTGGATTGTGGGCTTGGTCCCCAGTGGGGGGGGTGGGGGGGTGGGGTGTAGGAGGCAGCCAATTGATGTCTCTTTCTCACATTGATGTTTCTATCTTTCTCTCCCTTCCTCTCTCTCTAAGAAGAGAGGACTCTCTTTAAAAAATAATAAAATAAAATATCTAAAATGGAGGATTTTTCTCAATTTTTGAAAATTTACCTAAAGCAACCTAGGGGATTATAATGTCTAGCCAGGACTGAGAACTGGATAGGCTCTCAACAAATGTTTGATGAAGAAATGAATGGATGGGAGAGAGCTAGGGCAGAGAACCTCCCTTGTCCAAAACTAGGTTCAGCTACTCATTCCTGGACACCTTCAAGGCACACAAGATTTCTCTTTTTGCTCTGGTACCAGGACTGCACAGACCATTTTAGCATTCACTTGTAGTAATTACCTCATCCCTGCTGCAATTATCTCCCCCTTTTCTCTGTGTGGTTTCTGATCTCTTTAACTATCCCATGTGCAGGTATACTTGTGCTTTTAATAAAAGGGAATTTAAAAAAATATTAAATATCTTTTATGTGCTGCGTATATGCTACATTCTTTATATGTAACATCCTCAAACAGCCCCACAAGAATTGTTATTATTACCCTTGATTTACAGATGGGGAAACCTAGATTCAGAAAGGTTGAGTCATTTGCCCAAAGTCACATAACCAGTAGGAATTCAAACTCAGGTCTCTCTGATTGCAGTGACTGTACTGTCTTCATAGACCTCAGCCACGAGCCTACAAGCTGTGGGCTGTCCACCATCTTTTCATGGACATGAGTCCTCTCCTTCCCAGATGGAGGCCTTGTCTTGTCATCTCCATGCCCTCAGAACCTACCATCCCACCTTTGTACACAGGGGGTGTTCAATAAATAGAGTTTAATGGATTATTAACTTTAAGTGGGCATGCAATAGCTCACCACAATAGTTTTCACCCTGACTGCCCATCAGAGTCGCCTGGGGAACTTCTGAACTGCTCATTCGTCCAGGTCTCACCCTCAGGAGATTTTGATTCAGTATGTCTAGGTGGAGCCTGAAGTTCTTAAAAGCATAGACAAGGTCAAAAACCAGCTGAGTCAGAGAACCTTTGGCAGCCATTCCCAGCTCGGCTTCCCACACCCTCCACAGTGAGGCCCACTCACTGACCCCAGAGTCCTGCCCTAGAGTCTCAGGGAACTCACTGTGCCTCCGTGGGCCTCCCTGCCCCATGTGCTCTAGGCCCAAGCACTGGGCCCATCAAAGGAAACTTCTAGCGATAACTCTGTCTGAGGACTGTATAGGCAGATGTCGTTTTATTGTGCTCCACTTTACTGTGCTTCACAGATGTTGCATTTTTTACAAACTGAAGGCAAAACTCTCCACCAGCACAAAAGATTATAACTCACTTTGGTGCCATACTCACTTTATTACTGTGTTCTGGAACCGAACTCTGAGATCTCTGAGGTGTGCCTGTACTACCAAATTGTCTTTGGGGGAAAGCATTTTTTTCCTTCTGCTCTGATCTCAAGTTCCCAAACCTGCCTATGTCATCTCATTGGTCAGAAACAGCTCAACACCAGGCAAGGAATTAAACACCGAAAACTGAAATTTGAGGAGGGGAGGAGACTTTGGGAGAGTGGGCTCAAGGCTGACAACTCCAGGAAGACCCTCTGCCCTAGTGCAGAGCCAGCCTGGTATGGGAAGAGGTTGGGCTCAGCAGAGCTGGGTTCTAACTCCATACTGGAAAACCCCCTGGCCCAGGTCCCTGGTCACCACTCATGTCTCTGTTCCCCTACATGGGGGAGAAGTTCTCATCTTCCCCCTCCTGAAATCAATCCAGGCCAGTGTGGAGGGGAAAATAGCACTAAATCTGCTCTTACGATCACCAATGACCTCTATGTTGTCAAAGCCAGGGGTCATGTCTGTCACTTATTTTATTTCTGGACATGTAGGCAGCAGGTTTGTGACAAAGCTCCCTCATTGAAACATTCCTCTCCTGGCTTCTGAGGCACTGAACTCTCTTGATTTCCCTCTTTCCTCTCTGGCACCTCCTTCTCAGTCTCCTTTATTAATGCCTCTTCCCACCCTGATCTCTCAACATTGGGGTTCCCCATAGCTTGGGACTGGGCCCTCTTCATTCTTCTCCCTGGGTGATCTCATCCATTTCTACAGCTTTAAATACCAGCTAATTCAATGTATGCATATGTGGTCCATGGATTGCCTGCATGAGCATTTCCTGGGGTTCTGGTTAAAATGCAGATTCCCAGATACCCTCCTCTATGCTGGCAAACCTGCCAAGGACATTTGGCTTCTTTTTTCCGGTCTGGGAAATTACTTGCTGCACAAGTCTTGGCAGTTTGCCTTGTATAAAAGCTGATAAGACCAAATTCTTGCTTTTCCAGACTCTCTTGCAGCTAGGGTACAGGTGTATGAGCTAGGCTTGCCCAATCAGACACACTCACTGCAAACTTTGAATCAGGAGCAGAGAGAGTAGAAGATCCATTCTTATGCTGGTGGCATCAGCAGTGAAGATGCCCAGTCTCCAGGGGATAGTGGCAGTACAAGCTGTGACATTTAGTGTGTGGTAGCAGCATCCTCGCCAAACTGGCTCAGTGGAGTGATTTTGGCTGAGATCCTGCCTGATGCCTAACCCCAGTCTCCAGCTTCCCAGAAATTCTGCTAACTGCTGAATATTCCCTTTAAATGAACTCTTTTTTCTGCTTAAATCAACTCAGGTTGGTTTCTGTTACTTGCAATAAGAAGCCCAAGTAAGATACAGCTACTGAATTGGACTCTCTGGGAAGGATGCCAGGTGATTCTTACACAGAGTCTGAAACCTAGTATCTCAGTGCTGACAACTCTTAAATGTATATCTCCAGCCCACTGCTTTGATCTCCAAACTCATATATACAAATGCCTTCTTGACACCTCTACTTGGATGTCTCAAAGGCCTATAAGATGTACAAACAGCCCGGCCAGTGTGGCTCAGTGGTTGAGCATTGACCCATGCAACAAGAGGTCACCGGTTCGATTCCCGGTCAGGGCACATGCCCAGGTTGTCGGCCGACCCCCAATGGGGGGCGTGCAGGAGGCGGCCAATTGATGTTCTCTCTCATCAATGTTTCTCTCTCTCTCTCTCTCTCTCTCTCTCTCTCTCTCTCTCCCTTCCTCTCTCTAAAATCAATAAAGAAAAAAAAAGATGTACAAACAGAATTCTTGACTTTCCTTGAAACCTGTCCCTCTCCCAGATTCCCCTTCCTAAGAAGGGTAAATGGCACTCCCCCATTAGGAATTTGGGAACCATTCCTGATCACTTCCTACATGCACTCCATCAACAAATCTTGGTGTTACTACAGTCATGTGTCACTTAACAACGGGTATACATTCTGAGAAATGCAATGTTAGATGATTCTGTAGGGGTGCCGATCCCCACATCCTTACACAGTCAAAAATCCACATATAACTTTTGACTCCCTAAAAACTTAACTACTAACAGCCTACTGCTGACTGGAAGCATTACTGATAACATAAGCAGTCAACACGTATTTTATGTGTCATATATATTACATACTGTATTCTTATAATAAACTATGTTAGAGAAAATGTTATTAAGCACATCATAAGGAAGAGAAAATACATTTACAGTATTTATTGAAAAAAATCCATGTAAAAGTTCACTCACACAGTTCAAACTTGTGTTGTTCAAGGGTCAACTGTACTTATAAAATACTTGTAGAATCTGCCACTTCTCTCCTCCACCAATCATGGCCTTATCCACACCACCATCATCTCTTCCATGAACAACTGCAACAGCCTCCTCGGGTCCTCTCCTGCCCTCTCCAATCTAGTCTCTACACAGCAGCTCTATGTCTTTATAAAACATAAATGGGATCATGTTGCTTGCCTGATCCTTTTTAGTTTTCTTCTTTTATTTATTTTTTATTTAACCAATGTTTTCTGAGCACCTACTATGGTAAACACTAGGGATACAATAGTAAGATATATTCTATTCTCTTGGAAGTCAAATACTAGTGAAAAACCAAATTTTAATAAAGGAATTATACAAATAAATGTAAAGTTTATCTATGATGTGTGCTGCAAAGGAGAGAGATACAGTGCTATTAGAGAGAACTGAACTAGAGTAAAAGTACAGGTAAGTTAGGAGGTCACACAGTGGTCCAGGGGAGAGATGATGGTGGCTTGGACTAGGGCAGAGATACAGAGAAGTGGGTAGACTTCAGAGATGCTTAGAATGTAAAACTGATGATCCTTGACGGTGAAGTGTGCATGTGGAAGTGGGAAACTTCAGGCTTGTGTAACAGAATAGTAGGAGGTACCACTACTGAGAAGGAAACACTGGAAGGGCAGCCTTGGGGGACAGCCAAGAGTGTGGTTTTGGACATATTGAGATGTCTAAGTGAAATAGCCAAATGAGTAGTTGGATGTGAGAGTCTGGGCTGGAGGTACAAATGTGTGAGTCATCTAAAGATGGGAGAGGGAAGCCATGGGTGTGGGTGAGATTGCCTGGGGAGAGAGGCTAGCATGCAAAGAGATGAGGACACTGGACCAAACCTCAAGGAAGGCCTTGACCAGGAGGATGAGCCTTCATGCCACTTATCACAATATGCAATTACTGACTTATTTGTTTACTTGTTTACTACCTGTCTTACTCAGAAAACTGTAAGCTCAATGGAGCAAAGACTGCATCTCTTTTAATGACCTATGTGTTACCCAGTGACTAATTCAGGGCCTGGCATGGAACAGTCCCCAGGCACTATGCTGGCTGATGTGTCCCTTGGCAGGACCAGCCTTATCCACTCCAACATGATTGGGTCCACTGGTCCCTACTGCCTAGCAAAAAGCCCAAATGCCTAATTGGCATTAAAGGCCCTCTAAGTTGTGCTGTGTCCCCTGAGATCTCCAATCCATCTTTTTAATTCCCTTACACTTCAGCTTTTTTTTTTTTCCTCACCCAAGTACATTTTTCCATTGCTTTTTAGATAGAGTGGAAGGGAGGGAGGGAGAGAGAGAAACATCGATGTGAGAGAGACACATCGACTGGTTGCCTCCCGCATGACCCCAACCAGGACTGGGGATCGAACCTGCAACCAGGCACGTGCTTTTGACTGGGAATCGAACCCGCGACCCTTTGGTCCATAGTCTGATGCTCTAACTGTTGAGCCAAACCAGCCAGGGCACACCTGAGCTTTCCAAACTGGGGTTCATCTATACCTGGATAACTAGGTGGGCACAAAACAAGATGAGCACAGTGCCTCTCCCTGGATCCTAGGTTGTGCCAAATGAAGCAGAACTGCCATGGACATGTGGGGGGAGTTTCTAGGCCCTGGCCTTCTTCTCTGAGAAGCGCACCCCTCCACAGTGTAGATCTCTGTGCCATGTTTACCCTGATCAAGTCTCCATGACCTCTGTTGATGAAACCAGGGTGGAGACCCAGCTTCTGGAACCAATCCAGAACTGGGCCAGACCTCTCTGCCTAGAACTTGATGTAGCACACAAGACTGGCTTGATTAGCTTTATTTATTTTCTTTATTAATTTTAGAGAGAGAGGAAAGGAGAGAGAGAGAGAGAGAGAGAGAGAGAGAGAAACATTGATTGGCTGCCTTCTGCATGCCCCCCACTGGGGATTGGGCCCACAACCTGGGCATGTGCCCTGACCAGGAATCGAACCAGTGACCTCTTGGTGCATGGGTCGACGCTCAACCACTGAATCACACTGGCTGGGCTTGATTAGCTTTAGATGCTGGACCAGTGAGGTCACATGAATGTGGGGGCTAAAGGTGCCTGTCTTCCCCAGAAGACTGCCCTTTGGGGCCTGTGTGATGACTGTGATCAAAAGCACTGTTCAGATATGCAGAAAGAAATAGAGGCAAGAGACAGAGAGGATGATGAAGCAGCTGCCTTTGTTCCTGACAACTTCTCAGCCTCCACTGAGGCCCTGGGGTTTCCAGCCTCCAGTGAGGCCCTGGTGAGGTCTGCTTTTACTGACTGTTCTTCAGTCTCATGAAGCACCTCTAATTCCTTAAAACAAATTCCCCTACAATGTAAACAAGCTTTAGAGGGTTTATGTTTCTTACAATCTCTGAGTCGATGTAATTCTTATTATTTTTTGTAAAACTAATATACACAAAGCAGAATGTAAAATTTACAATATTAAGAATCAAGGATACACCTGGCTGGTGTGGCTCAGTGGATTGAGCATCGTCCCATGGACTGAGAGGTCCCGGTTCGATTCCCAGTCAGGGCACATGCCCCGGTTGCAGGCTCGATTCCCAGTAGGGAGTGTGTAGGAGGAAGCCGATCGATGTTTCTCTCTCACATTGATGTTTCAATCTTTTTCTCCCTTCCTGTCTCTCTAAAAAATCAATAAAAACATATTTAAAAAAAAAGAAGTTACAAAGGGAGGACAAGCAGCTGGACTTTAGAAAGAAAGAGAATAGGACCAAGGGTTAGAACATTTGGGTAGAAATGCCAATTCCTCCCCTACCCAGCTGTGGGAGCTTGGACAATTTTCTTGCACTCTTAAGACATCAGTTTCCTCATCTCAAATAAGAGCCTTCCTAGGTGATCTCTATCTTAAAGGGTCCTTCAGCACTGATATTCTAGTTTCCTGTGAACTGCCCAGGGTCTTTCCCAGAAGCACTGCAAAAAAAGGCTGCAAGTCCCAGGACAGAGACCCTAGTTCCTCCCAAGAAACCAGCTGGGACTGGAAGACTTGACTTGTGAATCAGTTGTGCCCTGGCTGGTGTGGCTCAGTTGGTTGGAGCATAGTCCCATACATTGAAAGGTCATGGGTTCGATTCCGGTCAGGGCACATATCTAGGTTGCAGGTTCAATCCCCCATCAGGGCGTGCAACCAATTGATGTCTCTCTCTCACATTAATGTTTTTTTCTCTCTCCCTGCTTCTCTCTCTAAAATCAATAACATATTCTTGGGTGAGGATTAAAAAAAAGAATCAGTTGCATTTTGATTCAGCCAACTTCACACCCTTTCAAGCCTGCGGGTGGGTTAGTCATGTCCAGAAAAGGGGAGAGGGAATGCCGGCTTCAAACTACATGTAAATATAAACATGAATGCAAAACCAAACAGGAAACCTCCGGAAAGTCCAATCCAAAGGTCAGATTCTGACTTTTTGGGCAGTGACATGCTGAAGAGAAAAGCTGTTTGGGTGCCACAGGCTTTCTGCTGTAAAAATGAACCTTGCGTGCACCAAATCAGTCCCAAAGGCAAAGGAGACCAGGTTTTGTTGGGCCTGAATTGGGGCAAAGCTGAGCCCTGACCAGAGCCTGTTTTGGCCTCTAGACCCATTCCAAGGGCTCCCCCATCCCCTCCAGGCACACACAAGTGCTTACACACACCAAGCCAGGCAAGGCCAGATGCACAGGCATAAATGGGCATTTCTGTCCCTGGAGAAGGTTCATAGTACATCCCCTTCTCCTGCTCTGGCTCTGATCTAACATTTTAATGAACAACCCAGAGAGGAGGGAGAACTGTGACAGCCCTAAGGGTGCCGAAGGCACTGAATCCTTTTGGGTCATGAAATGTGAGACTATAAGACAAACCTCAGTAAACTCCCTCCTAAGGATGAGGCTCTGTGGCAGTTTTCCTGTGAGCCTCCCAGTAAAATACAATTCATAGTCATAGGTGGACTCCACGATACTGGTTCTACCCAAGGAAGGAGGCTAAAGATCATTGGCTGCTTCTTATTTAAATTAAAACCTGTACCCCTACTATGTGCAAAGCACTAGGCTGGTTCTGTGACAGAAATGAACAAAAGAGATCCAGTCATTGTCTAAAGAGGTCTGTCAATTAACCAGATCATCATTCCATTTATCAATATGCATGCCTTACATACATACATTGCCTCATGTAATACCATAGCCCTGTAAGGTAAATATTATTATCTCCATTTTACAGATGCCAAAAGTGGAGTGCAAACAAATCAGGTCACAATGCCCAAGCTCACACAGCTGCCAAACTGCAGGGCCAGAATTTGAACACAGTTTGCCTCCCCCAAAGGTGGTGCTCTTTCCACAATCCTCTATCATCCCACTACAAAGTGACAGACACAGACTCTGAGAAGGGGCTTCAGACTGCCAGAGGAGAGAAGGAAAAGAAATTTCCCAAGACACTGATCCAGGGTATTACGAACTATCGAGCTTTGTTATCAGCAACACAGTAGGTGCTCAAAACTCTTATGGTGAAGGATGGAAGGTGAGAGCAAAGGCTGAGGTCCAAATGTCACCCAAATTCAGGGCATCCTCTGAAAGGGAGCGGCAAAAACACGTTATTCTCTGTTGGCCCAAAGCTACAGGGTGTCTGCCCTAGAATATTCCCTGCAGGGGAGGCCCGGTAAAGTGCAGCCGGTCAGAAAAGAGCAATGAACTCCAAAGAGTAGGAGAATGGGGTGGGGCAGCCTGCAAGGGTGAAAGAAAAGGCCTGGGACTCGTTGCTGGGAAAGACAAAGAGGAGAGGGGAGGGGGGAGGAGACTAGAAACTTGCCAACAGCCTGGCCAAGGTGAACCCCGGCTCCTGGCGCCTTCTCATTCGCATTCATTCCACAAACACCGGCCAAATCTCAGAGCCAGCAGCCAGGGGGAGGGGGCCTCCCTGCAGCCTGGGAGAAGTAAGTTCTTGACTGAAGCGGGAACGCCTGCTTCCCAGAAGGGGAGTGACTTGGGGGCCAAACTTGTGGGGCTCCGAATATGAAAACCCAAACAGATGCAGTGAGGAGCTGAGCAAACACATGTGATGGTGCAGGTCACCAAGAAAGAGCATTGGGGGTATGTCCCCCGACCTGTGAAGTCTGTCATCGAGGTGACCTCGAGGCCCCCCACAAACGGTCCCTTCAGCCCTCCCCAAGGCCTCGACGGTGAGGACGCGGATGTTTGAGATGCACTCGGTTCTCACAGATCTAGGCAGGGGGCAGGTTTCTGGGGAGCGGTGAGGGCCGGTCACGCCTGTGCACATCAAGGCGAGGCCCTGCCGGGATCCCCGACCCTTCCCGCCTCGGCCCCCTCACCTCCTCCCGAGCCAGTGCCGCCCCCCGGCACCGGGTCATCTTGGCGGCGAAGGCTGCGGCGCCGGCCGGGGAACTGAGGTCCTCCATTGTGACGGCCAGGAACTCCGCGACGCTGAGCTGCTCGGGCATGATGGGCGCGGGGCGAGGGCTCCTGGGCTGCGGGAGCCGGGCGCGGGGCGCGGGGCGCGCTCGCTACACAGCGCTGGGCTGGCCTCACAGCTCTCCACGGGCTCCGTCAAGGCCTCCGCGCGCCCCGCCCCCTCCACGCGCCCCGCCCCCGACCGCCTTCGCAGCGTCCCGCCCAATCCCCTCCTGTCCCGGAGCCCCGAGCTTCCCCACCCGGTCCTCTTCTCGGCCCCGCCCCGGCCTTCCAGACTCTCTCCCAGCTGAACCTGGACAGCCGTCGAAGCACCTCTCCCAGCTGCTCGGTCCCGCCCCCTGGCCTCCCCGCCCCTGAGAGCGCCGCCGCTGGCTCACTGCCCCGCCCCTGGCCTCACATGGACTCCTCGGGCCCGCCCCTTGCCTCGCTGCCCCGCCCCCGGCCGCCCCCGAAGCTCCTCCGGTCACCCGCCGCCTTCTCGGCGCCTACAGGTTCCGCTCCCTTTTTTCCGCTCCCTGGTTCCCTGCCTCCCACCCGCTTCCCTTCGTTCCCAGTCCCCATGACCTCGCCCCTTCAGCCTCACGACCACCCCCTAGCCCTGCGGGTCTCCGTGCCCCGCTCCACCCGGAATCACTCCACCTCTCCCTTGCTCCCCGCACCCAGCTGACTGCCCCCCGTTTTGCTCGCCGCCGGGGCCGCCCACCCACCCCTTGGCTCCACCCTCCCTCCCTCCCACCCCTTGGCTCCACCCTCCCTCCCTCCCACCCCTTGGCTCCACCCTCCCACCCCTTGGCTCCACCCTCCCTCCCTCCCACCCCTTGGCTCCACCCTCCCTCCCTCCCACCCCTTGGCTCCACCCTCCCTCCCTCCCACCCCTTGGCTCCACCCTCCCTCCCTCCCACCCCTTGGCTCCACCCTCCCTCCCTCCCACCCCTTGGCTCCACCCTCCCTCCCTCCCACCCCTTGGCTCCACCCTCCCTCCCTCCCACCCCTTGGCTCCACCCCCTCCCACCCCTTGGCTCCACCCCCCTCCCACCCTTGGCTCCACCCCCAGCCCCGTGCCCCGCCTCCCGGGTCGTGTAGCTCAATGCCCCTGGGTAACTGATTTGGGAAAAATTACATCCCTTCTTGGAACCTGTTTCCTTCCCTGCGAAATGGGAAGTCTGATGCCCACTCTGTTATGGTGTTGTGAGGAAAGAATCTAACAGGTGCGTGTACCCAATAGGTGCTCAGTAACCCTCTCCTTCTTACCTGGTCTTCTCACCCACACCCTTTTTTCTTCCTGGGCTTAGTCTGGTGCCTTTCCCCCCTCCACCCCTCTCACCATCCCTACCAGGCTAAAGACTGCCACTCCTCTCCACGCACTAACTTCTTCCTCTTGGCAACTACCTATATCTTAGGGTGGATGACAGATGGAGTTCAGAATAGAAATCTACTTTGATTTAGTTCTGGATCCTGACGCCCTCTGGAAAAGATTCCTTCAAGTAAGAAGTATCAGGGAAGCACGTAAGTGAAGAACATTAGTTTTGGATTGTGATATCTAAGTTCCAATCCTGGTGCTGCTGTTGACCAGCTATGTGCAGCTGGGGAAATTGCTTGCTTCTCAAAGACTGAATTTCTTCCTCTTAAAATGGCTTAATGGTATTTTACCCCATAAGGTGATTGAATTATATACTTTGTGTAGAAAAAGAAAACTTGAAAAGATGTACACTAAAATATTACCATCTGAGGATATTATGAGTAATTGTTTTCTTTTGGCTAATTTGTGTATCTTAACTTTTCTGTAAGGAACATATACTACTTGTGTAATAGAATTAAAAGTTGAGAAAAATGGTCCTGGCTGATTTGGCTCAGAGGGTTAAAGTGTCAGCCTGCAGACCAAAGGGTCACAGGTTTGATTCCCAGTCAAGGGCACATACCTGGGTTGTGGTTTCCATCCCCGGCCTCGATCTTACATCAGTGTTTCTCTCTCTCTCTCTCTCCCTCCTTTCCACTCTATCTAAAAATCAATGGAAAAATATCCTCGGGTGAGGATTAACAGCAACAACAAAAAAGCTGAAAAATGTGTACAATCTGGCAGAGGAGACAGAACAAACGTACTGTGAAATACAACTCTGCTTCAACCCTCAGGCACCTTTCAACACACTCCAGTCTGTTTTCAGACCCAAATACCCAGAGTTATTTCAAGGTCAACTAGGATTTCCTCTTTTGTGTGTGTGTGTGTGGGGAGGGGATCCTCATTTGAAGATATTTTTCCACTGATTTTAGAGAGAGTGGAAGGGAGGGAGAGAGGGAGAGAGAGAAGCATTGATGTGAGAGAGACACATCGATTGGTTGCCACCTGAGCAACCCTGACCCCAGCCAGGGCCAGGGATCAAACCTGTAACCCAGGTACATGCCTGGCACCTTGACCAGGAATCGAATCTGAAACACTTCAGTCTGCGGGCTGACTCTCTAATGGCTGAGCCAAACCAGCCAAGACTAGGATCTCCTCTTAAAACGCAAAAGGCACTTAACTTCTCTTGCTTCATTTCTAGGAGCATTTGGCACTATTAACCACTCCCTCCTTCTTGAAACACACTTTCCCTTGAATTCTGGGACAACCGTTTTCCTTGGTGGTCCTCCTTCCTTTCTGACTGCTCCTCCTCAGGGACCTTTCTAAGATGTTCTTCCTCTGCATGTATCCTAAATGCTGGAGTCTTTGGGAGCCCTTGGCTGGACCCTTTTCTTTCTCACTCTACCCAGGCTTCTTGGACACCTTCATCCAACACCACCAGATTCCTTTACACCATTAATGTTGATGTTTTCTGTGTTAGTTTCTTATTGCTGCTAGAACAAATTACCACAAACTTGGTGGCTTAAAACAACACACATTTATTCTCTTACATTCTGGTTCTGGAGGTCAGAAGTCTGAAATGCATTTCACAGGACTGAAATCAAGGTATCAGCAGGGTCGCACTCCCTTGAGAGCCTCTAGGGGAGCATCCGTTTCCTTAACCTTTTCCAGCTTCTAGAACTGCATACCTTGCATTCTTTGGCTCATAGCCAACTTCCTCTATCTGCAAGGTCATCTTGTGCCGGCAAAGGCATCATTTTGCCTTCCTTTCTGTGGTCAAATCTCCCTCAGCCTCAGTTTTATAAGCACATCTGTTATTACATTTAGGGTCCACCTGGATAATCCAGGATAATCTCCATATCTCAAGATCCTTAAATGAATCACATCTGCAAAATTCCACAACTTGAAATAATAATGAAAATAATAACAGTTATCAGACTGACTTTGTGTAGGTACTTTTCTAAGCCCATTATGTACAATAGCTCATAGAATTCTTTCAAAGGTAGGTACTATTATTATCCCCATTTTACAGAATAGAAAACTAAGACAGGGAGCTGTAAGGCACTTGCCCAAGGTTACTAGCAAGTGATTGATGGAACCAGGAGACAACACAGGCAATTTGGCTGTGAACCGGTGCCCAGTGCCTGGGCTTCTATTTCCCCTGGCCTAGGTGAAAGCAGACCCAAGCCAGGGATGAACACTGAAAAGTTCCTCTTCACTGACTTCCTCATTTGTGGGTGAGGATCTCCAGGGTCCTCTAACTCTCTGCCCCTGCTCCAGCCAGGAAAGACCTCCAGCATCTTTGGCTGAAGCCCATCCAGGCAACCTCCAGTAGAGGATGTCATGGTGGTCTAAAGTCTTTTCTCAAGCCTAGTGGGGACAAGCTTTGGAAACAGGTCTGGCTTTCAATGCTGGCTATGCTACTTATTAGATTGGACAAGCCTCAGTTTCCCCATATGGAAAATGGAGATAATAATGCCTGTCTCATGGGGCTATTGTGAGGATTAAAGAACATAACACTGTAAGCGCTCAGAAAATGGTGACTGATGTTGCTGTTTGTCTTTGATTGAAGAAAAAAAAGCTCGAAGTTTTCTGGAGGTCTGTCTTATAGCTCTGAGATCAGAAGTCTGAAATGGGCTATAAGGGCTGTGATTTTAGGGCTAAAATCAAGGTGTTGGCAGGGCTGTGTTCCTTCAAAGCAAAGAATCCGTTTCCTTGCCTTTCAAGCTTCTAGAAGTTGTCTGCCTTCCTGGTGCGTGACCCCTTCCTCCATCTTCAAAGACAGCAGTGTAGCATCTTGAAATCTCTTCCTGACTCTGACACTGACTCTCCTTCCTCTTTCACTTATAGGGACCCTTGTAATTATACTGGGCCCATCTGGATAATCCAGGATACCTCCCCATCTCAAGATCAGCTCATTGGAGCCTTAAATCCATCTATAATCCTAATTTCCCCTTGCCATGTGACATAACATATTCACAGGCTCTAGGGATTAGAACATTCTGCCTACTGTAGTGGGTAAGTAAGAAAACGCTGTTGTTAGGCAATGCCATACTTGGACTTTGAACGATGAGTTTACCTGTGCTCAAAACCTACCATGGCTCCCCATTGCCTTCAGGATAAGGCCAGACCTCTCAGCCTGGCAGGCAAGGCCTTTCACAAAGGCCTTTTATGAACAGGCACTTTCTGGCCTCCTTGCCTCTGCTCTATCTGAAAAGCTTTTTCTTCCACTTTTTAAAGTCCTTCCATTCTTCGTGGCCAAGTTCAGATGTCATCTCTTCCATGAAGCCTCTTCAGAACCCTCAGAATGACTCTCCCTCCTTTGGCACTACTATAGAATGTCTTCACTGGATTTATTTGTGTATGTTCTGTTTTGAGTTGGTTCCCATGTGACTGTGGCCAACTGAAGCACAGGGACTACTATAGGTCTGGTTCTCACACTTGAGAATTGCACAGAATCACCTGGAGGGCTTGTTAAAACACAGACTGCTGGATCTAACATCCAGAATTTTGGATTAAGTAGATCTGCAGTGGGACCTGGTAATCTGCATTTCTGACAAGTGCCCAGGTTTTCCTGGTGCTGCTGGTCCAGGGAACACACTTTGAGGACCATGGGCACAGAAGTTGAGGTATTGGAATGAGGTTAGACTTGGGCTCAAATCTCAGCTCTGCCTCCCATTGAGTGACTTGGGATACAGCCTTGCCCTCTCTGAGCTGCCTTTCTCATCTCTAAAAGGATTCACCCTCCTCCCCCACACTAGGTTGAGGTAAGCCTTACTCAGTAACTGGCTCAGGACAGTGCTGTGTATCTTGGATGGTGCTGAATAAATGGCATAGTGCTCTACCTCTATAATTTCCCTCTCCCCGTGTTTGGTCCTTTTAGTGGGTGCTCAATAAAAATCTTGTGAATTGTCCGGCCGGTGTGGCTCAGTGGTTGAGCATTGACCCATGCATCAGGGTCAGGGCACATGCCCAGGTTGTGAGCCCAATCCCCAGTAGGGGGCATGCGGGAGGCGGCCAGTCGATGTTTTCTCTCATTGATGTTTCTTTCTCTCCCTCTCCCTCCCTCTCTCTCTAAAAATCAATAAAGAAAAAACAAACAAAACAAAACAAAAACTTGTGAATTGGTTTTAGGGAAAACTACTGACTTGGACCCTGATGGAAAATGCTGGCAAAATGAGAACTAAAATAGCCAAACTGGTTATGTCTGGGTGAAAGGAATGCTAATTACCTTCACACTGGTGAGCATTTTCCTTCTATGCCTCATGACCACACAGTACAATAACAATCATGTGTATCATCACAATGGACAGCAGATCAACTATGTCGTGAGTTCATGGTCATTTATCCAACAAATGTTTCCCCAGCATCTCCAAGGAGCTTGCCTAAAGCCAACTGGCACTGCTTGGTGAAGACTCCCTGGAGCTGGGACATTGCCTTCAGACTTCCCTGAGACCCGTTCCTTTAGGGCACCAAACACACACATGCACACTCACACGTGTACACACACACACACACACACACACACACACACACAAATAATGCTTCCTTTGCTGCTCCTGGAGTAAGCTGTCTTCTCATAATTTACATTTACAGGAAATAAATCATGCTCTTCATGGGTAAAGGGCTATGTCTTTGTTCCACCCACATCTAGCATTGTATACATAAAGGAAACGTCCAAGGTCAGAATGGAACTCCTTTAATGCCAACTAGGAGTCTGGGCCACAGGGTGGTTAAGACCATGAGTCTTGGAGTTTGGCTGGTCCAATTCCAGTCCTGTTCCATCACCAGGGCTGGGACTAGAATGAGGCAGGTGAGGCGCCTCTCTTGTCTCACCCTACTGCCTCACACTATTCATGGTCCTGTCCACCACTTCCAGCTGTGTGACCTTAGGAAAGTAACTTCACCTCTCTGAGCCTCACTGAGAACAATAATTATCTATTCAATAAGGTGTTGTTTTTTTAATCCTTGCCTGAGGACATTTTTGCATTTATTTTCAGATAGAGCAGGAGGGAGAGAGGGAGGAAGAGAGAGAAACACCGACTGGTTGCCACCCACACAGCGCCGGGGACAAACTGCAATCGCGGTACATGCCCTTAGCAGGAACCGAACCCGGGTCTCTGTGGACCACCGGCCCATGCTCTAACTGCTGAGCCAAACCGGCCAGGGCTCAATAAGGTTTTTGGGAGATTAAAGAAAATAAAATCTGCCCTGGCCGGTTTGGCTCAGCGGTTAGAGCGTCGGCCTGCGGTCCAGAGAGACCCGGGTTTGGTTCCCGCTAAGGGCATGTACCTCGGTTGCAGTTTGTCCCCAGCCCTGGTTGGTCGTGCGGGTGGCAGCCACTCGATGTGTCCCTTTCATGTCGATGTTTCTCTCTCTCTCTCTCCCTCCCACTCTATCTGAACAAAAAATGAAAAAATGTCCTCAGGTGAGGATAGAAAAAAAAAAAGAAAAGAAAATCTGGTGTTTAAGGATCCTTAACAGTCTCAATAAATGGGTGGTTTCCCCCCACCCCCAATTTCAGCATTTATCAGAGTGGCCACCAGAGGGCAGTGGTCTCCACGCTGGGAAAATAATCTGCTTGGTGATCCCTTTTGAAGGAACACACACGTGTGTGTGTGTGTGTGTGTGCGTGTGCGTGTGCGTGCGCGCGCGGAGAGGGGTATGGCCTTGAATGGGTCAACACAGCAACCGGCCCGCAGATACACTGGGCATCCTATCCTGCTGGTCATTTTCCCCCTCTCCGCTATCGTCCCTTGAGGATTGGCGTGAGCCTGAGACCTGTGAATTGGAATTTACTGGGACACTCTATCCTATATATTCTAACTATGGAACAACCTGGCCTTTTCCAGAGTGGTTTCTTCTGCCTGCTGCACAGCCTTCTCCCTCTCTTTCCTTTGGCAAATGTCTCCTTCAGGTCTATCCCCAATGTGACCTCTCTGAGTTCATTCTTCCATAGATAGAGTCCATCTGGACTCCCAAAGCACCCTATTCTTTCCTTAATGGTAGCATTTATCACACATCATTAAATCACTTATTTAGGTGCAGTTTAACTACAGGTTAAGAGTAGGGACTGTTGCCCAGCCGGTGTGGCTCAGTGGATTGAGCGTCGTCCTGTGGACTGAGAGGTCCCGGTTCAATTCCTGGTGAAGGCACATGCCCGAGTTGCAGGCTTGATCCCCGGTGGGGTGCATGCAGAAGGCAGCCCATCAATATTTCTATCTCACATCGATGTTACTATCTCTCTCTAAAAAAATCAAAACATATTAAAAAAAAGAGAGAGAGTAGGAACTCTTGGGGACCCAGAGCCTGGGCTCTGTCACTTACTTATAACCATGTGTGCATTACCTAAACTCTGAGTCTCACTTTCCTCATTTGTAAAAACGGGGCTAATAACAATATCCAGCTCATAAGATTTTCCTAAAAATGAATGTGGTTTTCATCCTTTATTCTACTGATACAGTGTATTGCATTAACTGATTTTCAGATTTTATTTATTTATTTTTATCCTCACCGAGGACATTTTTGCATTTATCTTCAGATAGAGCAGGAGGGAGAGAGGAAGGAAGAGAGAGAGAAACATCAATGTGAGAGAGACACATCGAGTGGTTGCCACCCACACAACCCCAACCGGGCCGGGGACAAACTGCAAATGAGGTACGTGCCCTTAGTGGGAACTGAACCCGGGACTCTCTGGTCCGCGGGCCGACGCCTGAGCCAAACCGGCCAGGGTTGATTTTCAGATTTTAGACCAAACTTGCATTCCTGGAATAAATCCCTTGGTGTCTAATTATTTTTATTTATGTGGCTGGATTTATTTTGCTAGTGTTTTGTTGAGAATTTTTGCACTTATATGCAGAAGAGCCATCATGCCCATTTAGTTTATCTCATTCCTACATCTAATCTCAGGCAACCACTAACTTATTTTCTTTTCTTTTCTTTTCTTTTTTTTTTTTTGGTACGTGCCCCTAGCGGGAACCGAACCCGGGACTCTCTGGTCCACAGGCCGACGCTTCAACCGCTGAGCCAAACCAGCCAGGGCCCACTAACTTATTTTGTCTCTATAGATTTGCCTATTCTGGACTTTTCACACAAATGGAATGTATGTTATCTTTGGGGACTAGCTTCTTTCACTTAGCATATTGTTTTCAAGCATCCATATTGCACCCTTTTATGGCTGGATAGTATTCCACTGCATGAATCTAACATTTGTCTCCGTTCGCCAGTTAATGGACATTTAGCTGTTTCCACTTTGGGGCTATTATGAATGATGCTGCTATGACCATTCATGTGCAAGTCTTGTCTTTGCATGGGCATGTTTTCATTGCTCTTGCGTACACACCTAGGAGTGGAATTACTGGGTCCTGTGGTAGTTTTGTTTATCTTCTTAAGGAACTGCCAAACTGTTTTCCAAAATGGCCATATCATTTTACATTCCACCAGCAAAGTGTGAGAGCTTCCTGGGAACATATTTACAACAGAGTTTCCTGCCCTGCCAGTTTGGCTTAGCGGTTAGAGTGTTGGCCCTCAGACCAGAGGTTCGATTCTGGTCAAGGGTACATACTTTGGTTGCAGTTTGGTCCCCAGCCCTGGTCAGGGTTGTGCAGGAGGTAACCAGTCGATGTGTCTCTCTCACATCGGTGTTTCTCTCTCTCTCTCTCTCTCTCTACCCCACCCTCCCACTCTATCTGAAAAATAAATGGAAAAATATCCTCAGGTGAGAATTTATATATATACATACATATTTTTTTATCCTCACCTGAGGACATTTTTTCCATTTTTTGTTCAGATAGAGTGGGAGGGAGAGGAAGAGAGAGAGAGAGAGAGAGAAAGAGACATCGACGTGAAAGGGACACATCGAGTGGCGGCCTCCCGCACGACCAACCAGGGCCGGGGACAAATTGCAACTGAGGTACGTGCCCCTAGTGGGAACCGAACCCGGGTCTCTCTGGACCGCAGGCTGATGCTCTAACTGCTGAGCCAAACCGGCCAGGGCAAGAATTTATATTTTTTTAAAAATAGAGTTTCCTCATCTATAAAGTGGCAATAATAATACCGATTTCATAAAGTGAATATATAAATGAGATTATGTGTTTTGGACTTAGCACAGTACTGGGCCCAAACACTCATAAAGACTTAACAAATGGCCCTGGCCGGTTTGGCTCAGTGGTTAGAGTGTTGGCCTGTGGACCAAAGGGTCGCAGGTATAATTCCGGTCAAGGGCACGTACCTGGGTTGCAGGTTCAATCCCCAACACCCGTCAGAGTCATGCAGGAGGCAACCAATTGATGTCTCACATCGACGTTTCTGTCTTTCCTCTCTCTTTCTCTCCCTCCCTTCCATTCTCTCTAAGTCAATGGAAAAATGTCTTCAAGTGAGAATTAACAACAACAAAATGAGACTTAATAAATAGCATCTTTTAGTTTCCCTTGTCTATACTAATGTCCTAAATTAGACCTTGCTTTGCTTACCTGGGATTGTCTTCATGCCTTACATGTAAACTGACTTCTTGGTGTCAAGTTCCAGACCCTTCTCATTAGTCAGTTAGTCCCCTATGGTCTAACAGGACCCCAGACCTTGTCCCCATCATCCCACTGCCCTCAGGGTCTGTGTCAACTTCTTTGACTCAGTGCGCTTTCCTAGGGCAAGAGCTCCAAATGAGCAGAGTTGGGGCAGCGAGCAGTGCTGTATAATACCCACCTACGTCTGCTGGACCACAGGACAGAACATACTGATTGCTGTTTGGAAGGGAGGACTCTCGTCCCCTGTATGTCCAACTCCAGGGTACTCCTATAGTTTGGACATCACCTCCTCTAGGAAGCCTTCCCTGTTGACCCCTCAACTCCCATAATGTATATTACTGCAACTGTCACATCATTTGTAATGATTTTTTAATATTATTTTTCTTTATTGATTTTAGAGAGACAGGAAGGGAGAGGGAGAGATAGAAACATTGATGAGAGAGAACATCAATTGGCTGCCTCCTGCATTCCCCCCACTGGGGATCAGGCCCACAACCTGGGCATGTGCCCTGACTGGGAATTGAACCGGTGACCTCTTGGTGCATGGGTCAACACTCAACCACTGAGCCATACCAGCCGGGCTGTAATGATTTTTTTTTTCTCCTCACCCGAGGACATTTTTCCATTTTTCGTTCAGATAGAGTGGGAGGGAGAGAGACGAAGAGAGAGAGAAACATCGACGTGAAAGGGACACATCGAGTGGCTGCCTCCCGCACGACCTAACCAGGGCTGGGGACAAACTGCAACCGAGGCACGTGCCCTTAGCGGGAACCGAACCTGGGTCTCTCTGGACCGCAGGCTGATGCTCTAACCGTTGAGCCACACCAGCCGGGCTGTAATGATATTTTTATGTGTCTGTCTTGTGAGCATCCTGAGTGTGGGGACTATTCTTATTCACTTCTATTTCCCCAGTGCCTAGCATAAATAACCATATTTGTGTACAAAGTATTAAAGGTTACATGTTAGTGTCAAGGAAAACTACCAGACTCTTAAACTAGACCCTGAAGAATACGCAGGAGCTTGTTCAGCTGAAAGGGAGAGAAGGGCGTGCCAAGTGGAGTGCACAGCATGTGTAAAGGCCCAGAAGCGAAAAACATGTTGTTTCCAGGAACTAATAAAGAAGTCCAATGTGGCTGAGTGGTGGGAAGGAGTGGCCAGCGAGGCTGGAAGGATAAGGTAAGCCAGCTGTAAGGTTGGGAGTGGACTTTCATGCCAAGCAAAGGGAGACACTTAATCCTAAGGGCAGAGAGGAGCCATCCATTAAGCAGGGGAGCGGCGTAATTAGAACGGTGTTTTAGAAAGATCTCTCTGGGGTAGCAGAGAATGTGGTTCTCCAACTTCAGCTGCATTAGATTTACCCGGAGGGCTTATTAAGATGCGGTTCTGGGTCCTACTCCGAGTTTCTTCAGAAAGCCTCGAGTAGAGACTTGAGAATATGCATTTCTCACAAGTTCCCAGGTAATTCTGGTCTGTGGACCACACTTTGAAAACCACTTCTAGAGAGGATGAGATGGTGGTTGAGTAGCCAGAGAATATTAAGTACGCTATTGAAATAGCCCAGATGAGAGGTGATGGAGGCAGAGCAGGGCAGGTGCTCACATTTTAGATCTGGGTGCTGCCAACTTTTCAGTGTCTCAATGGTGAGATTTCAGGCCTGGTAATAAGCCAATGTGGAAAGAGGAGGCTGTTTCTGGGGGGAAATCAGTCAGTGGGTCTGGATAGTCCCCATGCCGATAGGACCAGACCCACACTGGTAATGACCTTCAGAAAGCACAACAGAGACAAGGCGCCCAGAATTGCTGTTTAATACCCGATTATCACAACACAAGGAGGTTTACATGGTGCTCATCAAAGTAGGACTGGAGGTAAGTGAGAGTCCCAGTACCAAGAGCAGGTTCCCTCGGGTGTGCTCACCCTCGAGCACATGCCAGGCTTCTTCATGCACCAGGCTGGCTGGGCTTCTGGTTACTGAGGGTCCTCATGGGAGAACAGGGTCCCAGGATGAGGTGGGGACCTCAGTACGCAATGACAAGAACCAGAAAGCTTCTAGCAAACAACCCCCAAAGGCTTTCACTTCAAATGCACTAAGTCGTACAACGCTCGGACACGGGGACATCCAAACTCTTTCACTCTAAACTCTAAACACTGTGCAGAGCTGATGCTGAGAACACTTGGGTAAAGAAAATAAAGCCCAAACCATCCTAGAGCCAGTTTTCCGAACGTCCCCATCCCCTTCTTCCCTGCAGCCGCGCTAGTCAGACCAGCGTTGCCGTGGGGACGGGACACCACTCTGGTCCAGCTAACACTTTCAGCGGGGAGGGACACGGGAGCATGTCCCTGGTTTTAAGAAATCTTTTAGAAACTCCGACTCTACTCAACAATTTAATACTATTGGGTTCCCTGGAGCCCCGAGCCTTTGATGTCCCTGGGGACACAGGTGACTTAGGGGCTGACAACAGGGCTGGAGAATTTCCTGGCACAAATAATGTGCCATATGTGTTCTTAAAGCACTTGAATGAACTTGGGAGATTTCAGGTGTCATTAGTAAGAAAGAGGCTGGGACTTCTTTCCTCCCCCGAGCCTGAGCCTTGGTCTGGGTGGTCCAGCCCCTGAGCGAGGGGACAACACAGGAGAAGGCAGGGGCAGCTGCCCAGGATGCAGGCCATGGGCCCAAGGGGCAGCCCCTCTGCCCAACCCTGTGGCTGGGCATTTGGAGAATGAGCTTGAATTCTGGCCAGACCTCACCATTAAACTCATTCCCAGCGGCTCCTGCAGGCCTCTTCTTCCTTCTCTCTGATTTAATTCTAGGAGAAAGCTCTAGAAAGAGCCCAAGGCATGGAAGTCCAACACCCCTGCCTTCGGAGATGGTGAGTGGCTAAACAGCAGCCCAGAGAGAACTCAGAACAGCAACACCATCTCCAGCCCCACATGCCCCAAACCAGATCCAGGCAGGACCTCTTCTCGCGCAAGGGCCAAGGTGGTCCCTTGGTCTCGGGCATGCTGGGCTTCAAAATGGGCTTTTGATGAGGGCAGCGTGGAGCTGTGGAGGAGGGGGAGACCAAAAGCATTTCTGTAAATCACACAGAATTAGTTGTTTATAGGACCGGCACCTCCGACCTGCACATGACAAGGCACAGCTGTCCTCAGCTGGGCATGAGCTCACATTGGCCCCCGGCCCCAAACTTCAGATGCCCACAGGTCAGCTCAAGAGCAATCCCACAAGGCCAAATTCATATTTTAAACCAATTCAATGCTACAAACTTAAAAAGAAAAAAAAAAGTGCTGCCAAGCTGAGCCCCTAAGGAAACTAGCTCCCTGAGGGTGGGTGGGGAGTGGGCCTCTCAGACCACTGTCCCTGGCTGCCTCCCTCCAGGAGGCACAGCCTTGGTTCAGCCCAGAGCATCCCCACCCCAGGATGGATGGGGGAGGAGAGCTGACCCCCCCAACCGGACTACAGAGACAATGTGGAATGGTCAAGCATGGGGGGCGGGGGGCATGATGACAGGGTGAGGCCAAAAGACCTTCTCAGAACCCAGGTCTGAAGAGGTAACATGAACCCATCTCCCCATCAGCTGCCTAAGTCTGGTCTGCAGTGAAGACCCCTCTCTGTCACCCTTTCTGCATTCCTGTGACAAAAGGAGCCAACATGTCATCATGCCCTGGTCACCTCTGTCCCTGGGGGGAAAGGGAAAGTCCTTAAAGAATCACCCCTTAGACAAACAAGGGGGGAAAATCCTCCCGTGAAGGGAAGGAGGATATCGGCAGCTACCGAAGGCTGTGTGCCGCCAGTTTCCTGTCTTAGTCTCACACTCCTTGAGGTGCAGCTGCCTCTGGCCCCAGGTCATCATGTAAAACAGCCCGTCCAGCGAGAGGCAACAACGGAGAGGTACCTGCGGCAGCCACTGCAGCTGCCTCCACGCTCCCGTCCCTGCTGTCTCCCTGGAGGCCACATCTACATTCTAAGGGAGAGGAATAGGAATTCCACAGGGAGTGGGGCTCCTTAACTGGCTGGTCCTGTTTCCTCAGGAGTCTCAGTGCCACCTGGGCTGGGATGACTCCCTGGAACCACCTGGGGACGGAGGAGACCAGGAAGCCTCAGCAGCTGCTGACTAGAATTAGGGGCCCAAGTGCAGTGATCCTTCCACCGCTGGACAACCCCGCAGAGACCCCGGCCTGTCCGCAGTGGGGAAACCAGGCAGCTGGACTGGGTCCCTGGAAGGCCAGGGCTGCCCTTGGACAGCAGACAGTGCTGAGCCCATCTGAGAAGTCTTACTAGAACTAGAACAAGGTCCCTGCTAAAACTCAGGGAAGACACACAAACAAAACTCAACCTGAAATAAATACAAAGGCAGTAAGTGCTCTTCGATAAATTGAGGGTCCTAATTACCCCTCCAAAGGCAGTGGCAGAGCCTTTCCCTGGACCTGGCATCTCTGTGGCCCTTCACGTTAGAGGTCAGAGGTCAGAAGACTGAATGGGCCTTCCCAGGCCCTACTTCTAGTAGGAAGGACAGGACTCAACCCCTGATACAATCCTCACCCAGACCCTCCACAAACCGCCCCCCACCAGACAGCTTCGGCTGGCAGGAAGGCAGGGCAGGAAGGAGAGGAGACCCCCATACCCAAAGGGTAGCATCTTGTGTCCAATGTCCCTGCGCAGGCTGAGGGCCTGTCAGTCTGTCTGTGAGGAGGTAGAGACAGTGGTGGAACTGCTGGGGGCAGGCAGGGTCACTCAATTAATCAGTAGGTCCCCAAAGTCATAGGAGTCAAAGAGGTCACTGATGCCCTCACCCCCGTCCAGGCCCCACAGGTAGTCGTCCTGGTCCAAAGGCGGAGAGAAGCTGATCAGAGGGGAGCTGTCTGTCAGGGTTGGGGACAGGAACTGGTCCTCGGTCTGCTGCAGAAGGGGGTATGGCAGCTCCAGCATGCTGTCAGTGGCCTCCAGAGGGACAAGGGATGGTGGCGGTGGCAGGACCTGCTGGGAAGTCAGCGATGGCTCTGGAGACAAATAGGCAAGGGTTATGACTGGTCCTGGTGCCCAGAAGCCTCTGGTCAGACCTCAGAGCACAAGAACAGCCTTCTGGTTCTCTGGATGACCATGTGCCCTTCTATTCTCTCCCACCCTGTCCCACATCTCGTGGCACAAGGACACCCTCCCTTTCCTGGCCCAAGCTCTAGCAACTGTCCTCATTTTCCCACACTGTCCTCTCTCCTCTCACAGTGGATGGGGTCTCCTGCTCTCAAAACCCACCCTCTTTCATTATCAAGGCGCTTGTCCCTGAAATGATTTTTTCTTTTTCCTGCATCATCAATTTCTCTCACTCGTCTTGATCATTCCCATCAACACAGAGACATACTCCAGTAACTCTTGTCTTTAAAAAAGTATACTCCTGCCCTGGCCAGGTAGCTCAGTTGGTTAAAGCATCATCCTGATATGCCAAGGTTGTGGGTTCGATCCCCAGTGAAGCACATACAAGAATCAACCAATGAATGCATACATAAGTGGAACAACAAATCGATGTTTCTCTCTCTTTCTTGCTCTCAAAAATCAATAATTTTTATCTTTTTTTTTTGAGAGTACGTGCCCTTAGTGGGAACCGAACCCGGGTGTCTCTGATCCGCAGGCTGACGCTCTAACCGCTGAGCCAAACCGGCCAGGACTAAAAATTAATAATTTTTAAAAACTAGAAAAAAGACACTTTGTGTTAAAAACAAAACAAAACGCTGTGCTCGTTCTCATAATGAAGGAACCATTGCCTAGGCCAAAAGGCCCAAGAATCCTGTAATCCTGCCGTTTCCCCTGCGTCCAGTCCAGCAGCAAGTTCATCTCCACAACCAAATAAATCCCCCAAGCTGCCCATTTCTCCCCAGTTCCTCTGCTGCAGTCCTTGTCCTAGCCCTTCCTCCCTCACCTAGACCACTGCAGGACCCTCCTGGCCCGTCACCCTGCTTCAACTCTTGCCCCTTAAAGGCTGTGCTCTGATATAAAGAGAACTTAAAATAAAATGCAAGTTCCGACCAGGGCTGAGAAGGTCCTACATGATCTGGCCCCTGCCTACCTTCCTCCCACAGCTCACACTCAACCACTCCAGCTGCCCTGGTCATCAGTTACTCTTCAGACACCAAGTCCCATTCCACGGAGAGGTAAGAAGGTGATTTCCTACCCAGAGATGTGGAGTGGGGCAAGGAAATCCCCTGCCAAATACATCCCAATGCCTAGAATCTCACCGTTTGAGTCATTCCTTAAAGCCCAACCAAACACTGCTTGGGAAATGCACCTGTGCTGGTATGCCTGCCTGCCTGACCTCACTAACTGCGGCAACTGTGGGCAAGTGACTCAAAGTTTGTGAGTCCGTTCCCTCGTCTCTGAAAAAGGATGATTCCACCAACCTCAGAGGGTTGCTGAAAGGATTAAAGGGTAAGTGCAGGCAAAGAACCGCCGGTGTGCAGAAACCCAGCCTTGGTCTGCATGCTGCCCTTGTCAATCATTACAACGGCTCCCATTTACCAAGGGCTTACCGGGCCGCTCTCTCTCAAGGAGAGGCATATTTCACCTCCTCAGACGCTCAGGCGTCAAAGTTGTTACCCCTATTTACAGATGAGGAAACTGAGGCTCAAAGAAGTCAATTAAATGTATTCAAATGAAAATCCAAACCAAACCAAATGGTTGTTTATCACGTTGCAGATGCCTGCAGGTATGATAGTAAGAGGCCTGGCTCGGGAGTGGGGAGGACATGGGCTCAGACCCCAGGTCACCAGCTGTAGGACCCGGCACCTGTTTTATCACAAGGAAAAGTAAGGATCCACCTCAGTGGGCTGCTGGAAGCAGTGGCTGGGACACAGGTGAAAGCCCCTGCCGGAGGCCCGACCTCGCTCTCTCTGTCTATCACGTCCAGAAGAGAATTGCTCTCTGTCATATCTGTGCCTCCACCACACTCTGAATGGCTCATACTCACTTCTGTATCTCCCAAACCACACAGAGTAGGTGCTCAATTCACACAAGCTTTTTATATTTTTATTTTATTAAAAAAATAGTTTATTGATGTTTTCAGAGAGAGAGAAAGAGAAACATTGAAGTGACAGCAGAACATCGACCAGCTGCCTCCTGCACACCCCCTACCAGGGATTGAGCCGGCAACCGGGGACGTGCCCTGACTGGGAATCAAACCGGCAATCTTTTGGTGCATGGGACGGCGCTCAACCAACTGAGCCACACCAACCAGAGCTCACATAAGCTTTTAAAAAATCACAATCAGCCTGGCCAGTGTGGCACAGTTGGTTGAGCATCGTCCCATGCACCGAGAGGTCCCCAGTTCAATTCCTGGTCAGGACACATGCCTGGGTTTGGGGCTCAATCTCCAGTAGGGGGCGTGTGGGAGGCAGCAGCAGATTGATGTTTCTCTCTCACTGATGCTTTTCTTGCTCTCTCTCACACTCCCTTCCTGTCTCTCTAAAAATCAATAAAAACATATTTTTTAAAAACCACATTCACACTGAATCATCTCCGTAACTCACCCAATGATCATGAGGCAGTGTTATGTGTCCCCACTTTAGAGATGTGGGAACAGCCCTGGCCGGTTTGGCTCAGTGGTTACAGAGCGTTGGCCCGCAGACCAATGAGTCGCAGGTTCAATTCTGGTCACCTCGGTTGTGGTTTGTACCGGCCATGGTCAGGTTGTGCCGGAGGCATCCAGTCGATGTTTCTCTCTCTGTCCCTCCCTCTCACTATATCTGATGATAAATGGAAAAATATCCTCAGGTGAGGATTAAAAAAAAAGAGAGAGATGTGGGAACAGAGGCTCAGTGGGATTAAAGTGACTCACCCACTGTCACCAAGTCATAGGAAGTAAGGTGCAGACTCAGACCCAAGTCTCTGAATTTTAACTCCTGTGCCATCAGCCACACTTAGGTTTACCTCAGAATGTCAGAGCCTGGAGAAATGTTAGAGACGACTCCTGTTCAAACCCCTTTCATTACAGGTGACAGAATCTGAGGCCCCAAAGGGTTAGCGACTCCCCTAGTGATGCCAGAAGTAGGGCCAGAAGCTGGGCCCCAAGACTACAGTGGCCTCCTCTGCGGGTGAGGCCCCTGGCACTCAGACCTCACAATGACCCTGCTTCCGGCCAGAACATGGAGCGTGTGCACCTGCGTACACCACCCAGAAAGTTCCTCCTGCTCCCTTCAGCAGGGATAACATTAAGAGGCCAGCCCTGGCTGGTTTGGCTCAGCGGTTAGAGCGTTGGCCCACGGAAAAGAGAGTCCCGGGTTCGGTTCCTGTTAAGGGCATGTGCCTCGGTTGCAGTTGGTCCCCGACCCCATGGGGTTGTGTGGGTGGCAACCAGTCAGTGTGTCTTTGTACATCGATGTCTCTCTCTCTCTTCCTCCCTCTCCCCTTCCTGCTCTACCTGAAGATAAATGCAAAAATGTCCTTGGGTGAGGATAAAAAAAAAAAGGCCATGTGGCACAGGTGGAGAGAGACAGCCATGGCACAAGCCCTGGCACAGAGCTGGCTTCTGGGCTGGCCCCACCGCGGACTGCTCTGTACACCTCTACTCCTTTCATGCCTTGGGCTCTTAATCTGCACAACTGAGGTTAAGAACCTCTCCCTTGCTTATGTCGTAGGGTCCCCCACCTCTGACCAAGGTCTCAGAGGACAACTGAAGTGAAAGTGGTTCTAACCTTGGACAGCTGTGTACTTGTTGACAGGGGAGTGAGAAGGCAGACGAAGCAGGAGGGAGAACAGGGTGGGGCACAGGTCTGGAGTTGGAGATAGGCATTGGGAGGTGCCCAGAGGGACAGATGGCTGGTGCAAGGAGAAGTCCTAGTCCCTGGACCAGGCCAGGACAGAAGAGAGATTACTAGAGGAGTTGGCAGTCTGGGCTATTGCACAAGTTCTACCAACAATTTGCTGTGTGACCTTGGGGAAGTCACTTGCCCTCTCTGGGCTTCAGTTTTATTCATATGTAAAATGAAGGGTTGAGTTAATCAGGGGTCAGCAAACTTCTGTAAAAGGCTTAGTATTTTACGCTTTGCAGGACACTTACGGTCTCTGTCACAGTCGCTTTCTTTTCTTTTTCCCCCTACAACTCTTTAACAATATGAAAGCAATTCTTAGCTCATGAACCATATAAAAACAGGCCACATTTGGCCTGCAGGCAATAATTTGTCAATCCTTGAGTTAAACAAAGAAATAGAATCCAAACCTGTGCTCTGTAGACCCTCCCAAACACACCTCTTCTATCAGACCAGTTCTAGCTCTGCATTTGTTTAAACACTAGGGTTCTACTTAAGGAAATTCTGCTGCTAAGAACACAGAAAGTGGAATACTGGCCTACATGGTCTCAAAGACTCCTGCCACTCTGACCTGATGTGTGATCTCAGTAAAGGGCAGACACCATTCTAGTGGAGGGGCCTTCACAGGTCCCCATTTCCATTCCTTCCGGACTCACACCCTCCCTGGGAAGCCCTCGGCGACCTCTCCCACCTCTTTACTCCCTGGCAGCTGCCTCATACTACTTCCTGCCAAGTGTAGCCAGCCAGCTTTTAGCTACACCGTCCACCTGCCAGCCAGGGCTGAGCCAGGATCCTCTGCCCCGATTTGTTCTGTGCCTCGTGGAGACAGGGCTGCGCTAGGAATGTGGAGACCAAGGTTCAGGGCACAGCTCTATTGTCTCCCAGCTGGGAGACCTTGGGCAAGTCACATCACCTGTCTGCCTCAAGTTATTATCTCTAAACTGGGAACTGCTGTGAGGAATAATGTAAGAATGGGTGTACCTGGTACAGCTGTGGTTCAAAAAACCTTAGTTATTATCACCCAAGAAAGTGTTGATTCGAGCCTTCCTCAAAAAACCTAGTTTCCATTTACTGTGGGTTTATTGTGTGCCAGGAGCTCTGCTGTTAGCAGCTGTCACAGAAGCAGCAGTACGGGTGGCAGTGGCAGTAATAATGGTAATAACAGCCGACATTTATTGCTAGGCACAGTTCTAAGCGCTTTACATATATTAACTCATTTGATTCTCACAGCAACCTATGAAGTAGATCCTATTCATTACTAGGCCCAACTTAAATTGAGGCAAAGAGAGGTTAAATAACTTGTCCGAGGTCATACAGCTGGGAAGTGGAAGAGCTGGGATTCAAATCCAAGCCCCCTCCCCCACCGCCCTGAAGCAGGATCAGCCTGCCAAGGAGACAAGGAATGCACAAGCGCTGTAGGGTGGGTGTAGAGTACAGTGCACACACCCGGGGGGACTGCACCTCGGTTGTTGTGTAGAAGGTCGATACCCGACAAATGTGGACATGGAGACAGAGGGCCTTACCTGGGGATGTCGTGGGTTCCAGGATCCCAGGGTTGGTGCTGCTGCTGGGCTGGGCAGAGTCAGGAGTGGGGCTGAGGGTGGATGTGGAGGGGACGGACTCTTTGGCAGGGCTATCTGGCTCCTGCATCTCCTCTGGGCACAGGTAGACTTCAATGGGCCCCTGCGTGCTCTTCAGATATATCTGCAGGTTCTCCTGGAGGAGGAAGAAAAGCCAGGTCATGGGTCAGTGTATATGGATGGACAAACTCCTGAGCTGGGCACTGAGGCCTGCTCCGTCTGGCCCATGAGCATCTGCTGATTCTACCTGTCTGGCCCCCAGGCCCCCTTCCTTTAGGAAGAATGCCTGGATTTTCCTTTGGGAAATCATTCCTCCCCAACTCTGAAGTCATGTATGTAATTGGGAGCGGGAGGCAGCACCCTCCCCCAGCTCCAATGGGCGAGCTTGGGATGCAGGATGAGAAAAAGTGATGGTGACTGGTGCAGGGCGGCACATGACTCGAGTCAATCCAACCAGCATCAAGCCCAGGACCTGAAAATGGAAGCTCCCATCCCATTGGGGTTGCTGAGCTGGTATCATGAAAGCTATCTTTGCCCCAAGGGGAGAGCCCACCTGGGAACAGAGAACGGCACAGTGAGAGATGGAGAGTGTGGGGTGAACTTGAAGTCCTAATGTGAGCTCCTGTATCCAGCCGTGCCTGCGACCTCCACATCTTCCCCCTGGACCTGTCACTTAGCTCCCACCTTCCCCCTCACTTATGCCAGTTGGACTTGTCTGTTACTCGTAACCTTGAGTCCTGATACTTGGCTTTCCCACCCCTGCCTCTTGTCTCCCACATAGCGGCAGCCTAAGCCACGACTACTACACACATGCCATTCGGGCAGGCACTCCGCTCTCCAGGCCAGTGCTCATGCAGCAGCCTCCTTCCCCTACTCCCCCTGGCAAAAATCCTGCTCAATAACGTTGAGACAAGTTTGCACAGTGACAGATGATTACTAAACTTAGTGTGGTGATCCCATTGTTCGGTATATATTGTTGAGACATTGTATTGTACACCTGAAAGCAATACAATATTGTGCACTACATGTAAACAAATAAGTAAGACTTAAAAACAAACCCTATTCATTCTTTAGGACCCAGTTTAACTGTCACCACCTATGGCTGCTTTCTCCAACTCTCCTTTCTCCCCGCCCTCTTCAGTCTAAAATCACAGCATCACTGCTTGCTTGGGTCTTTTACCCTCTCGGTTCTGAGCTCTTTCGAGGTGGTAGGGGCAGGGCCTTATTTATCTTAATGTTCTTCCATTAAACAAATTATTTCTTGAGCCTTTGTCAGGCGCTGGGATGGGGGTACCACATGAGAGGAACGTACTTTTGTGGAGTTTACACTCTAATGGACAAAGCAGAACATAGTCATGGAAGCAAGATATTCTGGCGAACGGAAGATACGTGCGGTGGGAAAGCACAGGTGGTTATGAAGTCTGGGGGTGATCAGGCAAGGCTTCCTTGTGGAAGTGATGTTTGAGTTGAGACCTGTAGGATCAACAGCAGTAAGCTAGGCAGAGAGAGGGAATAGCATTTCAGCTGGAGGGAACAGCATGTGTGAAGGTCCTGTACTGGGGATGAGCTTAGTGTGGTGGGGAAACCGCAGGCAGGTCAGTGGCTGAAGCAAAGACAGAGAAGACAGGCAGCATGTGAGAGGAGGATGGCGAGGTCAGAACACAGAGGGCCTTGCAGGGAGTGTTAAGAATTTTGGTCTTGCCCTGGCTGGTTTGGCTCAGCAGTTAGAGCGTTGGCCTGCGGTCCAGAGAGACATGGGTTCGGTTCCCGCTAAGGGCATGTACCTCGGTTGCAGTTTGTCCCCGGCCCTGGTTGGTCGTGCGGGTGGCAGCCACTCGATGTGTCCCTTTCACGTTGATGTTTCTCCCTCTCTCTCCCTCCCACTCTATCTGAACAAAAAATGAAAAAATGTCCTCAGGTGAGGATAAAAATAAATAAATAAATAAATAAATAAAATTTTGGTCTTGCCCGGCCTGTGTGGCTCACTGACTGAGCGTTGGCCCATGCACCAAGAGGTCGCCAGTTCAATTCCTAGTCAGGGCACATGCCCAGGTTGTGAGCCTGATCCCCAGTGGGGTGCATGCAGGAGGCGGCCAATTGTTGTTTCTCTCTTTCATCCATGTTTCTCTCTCTCTCCCTCTCCCTTCCTCCCTCTCTCAAATCAATTTAAAAAAAAAAAAAAAGAATTTTGGTCTTTAATCCAGGACAGCATGGTTGGCATAGAAGGGTTATTATGAGTATGAACATTCCTATGTGTGGGTACACGTGCATGTGTACAGGAACAGGGGGTGGTGGGATGAAAAAGAAAACAGAATAGAGCTTTTTCTCAGGACAGAATCTGTTGCCTTTTCCAGCTTCTGTCATTTCTGCTGCAGCTTGGAGACCATCAATCTTGCCGTGGGCTCAAGCATGGACCGAGCCTACAGAGCTGCCCAGACCCTCCTAACCCTGCTGTCCACCAAATGCTTCCCCTCTCACCTCGCTCCTGTCGGGCACTTCCAGTCTTGTCTGCGGAGGGGCCTTGACAGCGATCACTGTCTGCTCCTTAAAGGTGCCAATAGCACGGATGTCCTGGTAAGTCACATAGGCCAGTGTGGGGGCAGGAGAGTCAAGGGAAGTCAAAATTCACACCCCAGCCCTCCAGGCAGTGGTCCAACCCACCTCTTCTAAGCCTCTGAACATTTTTTCTCACTCCTTAGCTTAGAAATAACCCAAAACTATAACCTGTTCTTTTAATATCGTAAGCTTCTTTGGATCCCTTTAGAAAGCTAATGAGGATATAAATAATTTTTTTAATGCTGTCTTTTATCAGGTTTTTACATAAAGGCTTCATCTCTCAAACTAGAGAAGGCAGGAAGGCATGTCTTTTTTCTTTTATAATTCTGTCTTTATTGCACTTGCTGATTTTCAGCAAGGAAAACATGTCTTATTTCTTTAAATTTTTCACAATTGCCAGGCCAATGTGGTTCAGTGGTTGAGCATCGACCCATGAACCAAGAGGTCGCTGGTTCGATTCCCGGTCAGGGCACATGCCCAGGTTGTAGGCCTGACCCCCACTGGAAGGCATGTAGGAGGCGGCCAATTGATGTTCTCTCTCATCGATGTTTCTATCTCTCTCTCCCTTTCCTTTCCTCTCTCTCTAGAATCAATAAAGAAAAAATATTTTAAAAATAAATAAATAACTTTTTTCAATGTTAGCATCCTTCCAAAAATACAAGGCCATATCCAAAAACCAATTAGATGGTGAAACTATTTGGGAAAAATGTATGAAAAGCCTTAGGAAAGTCCATGTTCTGTGACCTCATCATCTCAATCCTAGGAATCTGACCTAGGGAAATAAGTGAAAAAATAGGAAAATGTTCTTTATACAAAGGCATTCATCATTTTGTTGCTTCATAAAAGCAGAAATCTAGAATAGATCTAAATGTCGATTTTAGGCCTTATCAACAAACCAGAGTGTAGTCTGAGCAGGACATCTCAAACTATTTTAAATATGAGGTTACACCATATGAGATTGCTGTTGTTATAGATAAAAAATGGTTCCATGTCAACAATTTCATGTGGATCAGCCAAGTAGAAAGTATTTGTAACTACACAGAAACTGTCTATGGTAATACACTGAGAAAAGTAGGATATAAAATGTTATATACAGCAGTCATACACTATATTTAAATAATACACAACCTGTGTATGGTTAAAGACAATGGCTATGGCCCAGCCAGTGTGGCTCAGTGGACTGAGTGTCATCTCATGGACTGAGAGGTCCCAGTTTGATTTCCGGTCAGGGCACATGCCTGGGTTGCAGGCTCAATCCCCAGTAGGGGATGTGTAGGAGGCAGCCAATCCATGTTTCTCTCTCACATCAATGTTTCTATCTCTCTCTCCCTTCTTCTCTCTCTAAAAAAAAAAAAAACAATAAAATAAAGACAATGGCTATGTTATGGTGGCAGCTGTTTCTTTCTTTTCTCCATTTTGCAGATTTAAAGAAATGTATTTGTCTTACTTTTACTATGAGAAAGTAACTGCAATAGAGTTCAGAAGAAAAGCCACCCAGAAATAAAAAACCAGATAAGCAGATATGCCAGAGCCCGAGGGAGGTATTGCATCAACTCTGGATAGACATGAACATGCAGCAGGCCCCAGCTCCCTGACAACCTTCTCCCAACCAAAGAGGATATTTCTTGTTGGCCTTGTCCTCGGTCAGATGCTTGAAGTTCAGAGAGCAGCTCTGGATGAGCTGGTCCAAGGCCTGCTCCGTACTCATCAGCTCCTTCAACTCCTGCCCCAGCTGCTGCTGCTTCCCAGGCCGGGTGGGGTCTTCAAATATTCCCCTGCCTCTGGGAACAGAGCAGCCCACCAGAGTCAGTCTCAGTCCACAACCAGGGACCCCAACGTGAGGACTGCTGTGCAGAGCTGCACAGACGGTGTAAAACCCCAGGATGAGGCCATTCACATGGTCTACAAGGGTGCTCCTGGGTTGTACAGATCAGCAGTCCTGTCTAGCTCCCAGGGAGCTGCCAGGGATTGAACCTTGAGGTATGTGGGTTGGGCTAGAGAAAAGAAACAAGTCAGGGCATGACCCGATTTGTGGAGCACTTTCAACTCTGTCCACCCTATGCCCCAGCCTCCCCCAAAGGGCAAAGAGCTAGAATGACCTGTCTTGAACCCCTGCCTGGATTCTGTTAGGGTTCATGCCAGGGGCTGCAGGTCTTCTCTTTAAGACCTTGTAGAATTGAAGAAAGGAGCCTGGAGTACTCATATCTCTGAGCTGGAAGGAGTCTGGGTTATTACCGCTCAGCTCCCAGGGGACTTTCCTAAACTAGAAGAGGGAAATCTTGGGATCTCTGACTCAAGAGGATGCAATCCTTAGGCCTTAACACATCCTAGAAAGCATTCTCCGCTCTGCCCTTGCCATGCTCTCCTAATATTGCTCCAGCATATACACATGCTCTTCCATTCTGCTGCAAGATACATTGGCTCCACCCCCAGCATATAAGCCTATCGATGTTGCTCTTGGTCTGCCCCTAACACTTGTGCCCATTGGATGTTGCTCTCAGCCCCACATTCACACACACTGGATATTGCTCCCGGCTCCGCCCCCATCACGTGCACCCATTGGTGCCATCAGCCCCAGCCCAGGCACTCACACCCACTGGATGTTGTTCTTGGCCTTCTTGCGGATGAGCTGGATGCCCTCCAGCACATTGGTGATGTCATAGATGCGCCGCTTCTGCACGTCCAGCACCTCCGCAGCCCAGTTCAGGTCCAGGACCCCATCCTTGGACTCACTCAGGAGGTAAATGAACTTCTTGGTGAGCAGCCCCAGTGATGTGTCATACCGAGTCTTCTCCCCAGGGGACTTGGGTGCTGAGGAGGAAAGGGGTCCAGTCACTGCTCAGAGAGGGCTAGCCTGGGGAGCCTCCTCCATTGACTTGAACCCACTTAGTACCACCCTTCACAAAAGCACCCACTTTCCAGTCACAGAGCACTGTGAGGCAGGGGGTCATTCACTACCATTGTCCAAACAGGGAGCCTGATACCTAGAGAGGGAAAGTGATTTGCTTAAGGTCTCACAGTCAAGGGCAGTGTCAGGGCTGGACACCAAGTGTCCTAATTCCTGGTTCAGAGGACTTTCCACCACAGCGCAGGCAGCTATATCACCACCACCACCAACAACAACACAACTACAAATACTTACTATGTATAGGTCACTGTTCTAAGTACTTTCCATATACAACACATTTAATCCTTACAACACCCTATACATTTGGTGTATAACCATCCCCATTTTATCAATGAGAATACTGAGGCACAGACAGGTTAAGTAACTTGCTCAGCTCACTTGGCTAGAAAGCAGCAAAGGTGGGATTTAAATTCAGGCAGCCTGGCTGAGTCTTCCTTCTTAACTATTACCCTATCCTGCCAGTAATGTCAGGAATTTGGAATTAGGGCAGGGAGGGAATGATGAGCTTAGATTTGAGAACATTCCTATAGACTTGCCTTTTCTTTCTATGTGCAGCCCCGTGGTTATCTGAGAGGAATCGGTCCTATAATAGCAAATGGGGCAGGTTCATGAAAAGGTCCCTTTCTTAATGAAGCTGATGTCACAAGACCTCATTTCAGCTGTAACATCTTAAACCACAAGAGAACTTTTGCAATAAAGTGACTTGCAAGTCATATAGCTAGTGTCCAAACTAGTTCAGGAAACGGAGTTTTAGAGAGTCTCAGATTCCTCTAGAAAGGGACTTCAGACACTCTTAACATACAGATGACAAGTATTTGGCACACAGGCTGCTTTTGCAACTTTTAAACCCATGGCAGACTACTAATTGATCAATGCATTTAGGATCCTTCCATAAAGAGCTCTGGGCAGCTTCTACCAATCAATCAGAAAGGAAACTTTTACTATTCCTGATCTAGCCATACCTCATTTTACAGATGAGACAACTAAGGTTCACAGAAGAGGAGTGGCAAGCCAGGTCAGGGCACAGCCCTGCCAGGACCTCCAAATTCCTGACGCTCATGCTTCCCACCCAGTCACATACCTTCTTCATCAGGTCTCTGACCCCCAAAATTAGCATTCCTCCCTAACACAGGTGCTTGAAACTCCCACTCTAACCAGAATATTGACTGCAAATATCGAGGCGGAAAATCTCTCCACCTTAGCTTTAGAAAGTCACTACCTGGGCAGCCTCTGGATCTTAAAACACTCTGAGGTAGCACAGGCTGGATTAATCCAAGCTTCACTTCCCTGAGTCACTTATTTGGCTCTCTGTCTGCATATAAGAGGAAGGTCCTGCTCCTCTCTGAGCTGGATTCTCTCTTTTAGACAAGGTCAGATTGAATAAAAATAGTAAGTTCCAAACAATCGTTGGTCATCATGTTTAGAACCAAAGAGCAGTGTATAGTGTGAGAGAAGCAGTACAAGGTTAGGTTGTAGTCCTCACTCCACTTACCAGCAGTGTGACCTAGCGCAAGACACTCAAGCTCTGAGTCTCAAGTTGTTTCATCAGTAAAAAAGGGGTAATCCTATCTACCTGGCAGGATCCAGTGAGAGAACACTCAGGAAACTGTTTTATACACCAGGAAGTGTGCTACAAATATTACTCCTGATGATTTGGGCAGGGCTGTTGCCCTCTGCCCCCAGATGCCCCATCAGCACAACTTACTTTTAGGGCTGGGGAGGCCATCCACTCTAATGTACTTCCCCTTGGGAGTCTGGAATTCCAGGACTGCAGGCCTCCCGATCCCCTCCAGGTCCAGCTTCCTTTTGGCCTTAGAGAGGGGGAGAGGGGAGAGAGAGGCAGAGTTTGAGAATCATTCCTCCTTCAGCCTTTCCCCAACCTGGGGCCAAAGCACTGAGGCCACCAGCAGCCACTTCCTGCCTCAGTTTACCACCAGTCCTGGTGAAACATCACTGTACTTGGTAAGGAAATATCAATGACCTGAAAAGTAACCTTTCAGGGGAAGGAAATCCTATTTTCTGAGAGGCACACAACACTCCCATCCTCTGAGGCCCAGGCACTTGAGACCCTACCAAAGCCAGTCTAGCCAAGAGCTCAGAGTTCCTTAATAACAACCCACGAGGTCACTTCTACATCTGCCCCCTCCCCCCTAGGCACAGAGGATGATGCAGGAAGGAGTGGGTGGGGCCTAAACCACATCAGACTGGGGAGAGGCCCCCCCTCCTGCAGAAGCAGCTGGCCCAGCCAGACTGGGTGCCCATCACAGCCCCACAGCTGGCCCTTATCAGGGTGGGTCTGGGCATCCACTCAGGCCCAGAGGACTTCCTGGATCGGTGCCACACCTCAGGGAGGTGCCCACACTGGGAAGCAGTGCAAACATCCCCCACCCCTATGTTTGGGCTCCAGCTCAAAGGCCCCAGGACCTCCTGAATAGATTCCATTTGCCATTCTTTCTTTGTGGTGAAGGGCAGACAATGAATCCTTCCCCTGTGTCTTAAGGACAAGCAGCTGAGGTCCCCCTGCTCCCCCTCCCTGTTCCCGCCAAGCTTGGGAAACACCTGCTGGGGAAATCAAACCACAGACCCATCTGCTCCTCTACACCCCACTGCCACCCAGCCCCATTAGGCCCAGAAGCTACACTGGCCCGGAAGGGGCCTCTCTCCTGGTTAGGGTTGGGCAGGGGCAGGGCTAGGGCACTGGGGCACTGGGGTCAGAGATCTGGGCTTGCATCTCCCAGCTCCTTCACAGGCATGCTGTATGACTTGGGGAAATGCTCCACATCTAGGGGCCTCAGTTTTCTCCTCTGTAAAATGGAGCAGAAAAAGTGCTCAGCCTGTGGCTCAGCACACAGTAGATGTTCAGGAAATGCAGTCCCTTCTCTAAAATCCAATCTCAGCCTCTTCCTGACACACTTCTGGGGGCCGTTGATCCTATTTTCTTCCTCTCCCCTTCCCCAGTCACCCTTTCCCTGGTTGGGACAGAGAGGCCTATTTTAACCTTTGTTGATGAGGTCATGCTCGGCAGGGCTGAGACTTCTAACCGCTGCTGAGCACAGCTGGGCTGACAGGTGTGGGAAGTGATACAGTTCTTGCTCTAAGCTCCTCTCTGTGCTGCCCCCCTCCACACACACCTCCTCCAGGAAACCTTCCTGGATTGATTTGAGGAGAACTGCTCCTTGGTTTGAGGAACCTGAATAAGATATTTCTCTCCTCCATACCTACCCAGATCTGGGCATAACTGAAATGCCTCCCTGCTCATTCCTCTTTAAGTCTCTCTGGAATATTCCTTTTCTAACCCCCTGGCTGGTGACACCCTAGAGTCTAGGGAAGGTGACCTGCTCTGCCCCCATTTTGTCCCTAGAGAAAGGCCCAATCATTCACCGAGACCGTCCACATGCCCTGGCCCATGCCCCAACATTCATCACCTCACTGAATCTTCCCAACACCACTGATCCCCAGTTTACAGCTGAAGTAACGGAAACTTGGTGAGCTCCAAGGCCTTTTCAATCTAGATCAAGTTATCGATCCCAGAATCCTTCATTCACTCCTCAAAAGAAATGCCAAGGGCAGGAGAAGAGAAGTCAGTCTGAGTGCTACCTGAGGCAGAGGTGTAGGGCAACCTAGAATCTTCCCAACCCCAACTACCTCCCCTCCCGATAGGAGCCAGCCCCTGCTGAGTTTACAAAACACCAGGAAGAACCTCACTACCTGCAGAATGGGAAGGAGAGGAGGACCTTGAACAGAGTACCTGTGCTGGGCCTATCACGTGCTCATCAGTCCTGCAACATCAGTATTGGCCATCTCTCTTGGCAGAGGAGAAGTGGAGACTCAGAGAGGTTAAGCCATGTGCCCAAGGTCACACAGATGAAGGGCAGAGCCAGAGTTTGAACCCAGGTCTGTCTGATTCCAAAGCCATGTACCAGGCTGCCTCAGCTCCATCCCACACAAATTCCCTCAGAATCTATTGGAATTTGGGCCCAGGCCTGGCCATACCCTTCTTGCCTCCATCACTTTACTTCACACACACACACACCAACCCTCTCCCTTCTCTCACCCTTATCCTGCACTCTCAGAATCCCTAAGCAGCAAAGTCACCCAAGGATATCTGACACCTTTGCACACTGCCCAGAGAAAGGTCAGCTCATGGGTGGGCCTGAGCCTGCAGAACACAAATGGCAGAGGACAAGTCCAGGAGGAAGAGGACCAAGGAGAGGCTGAGCACAAGCCTTGGGATCAGACCCACCTGGGTTCCCATCTAGCCCTCCCACCCACTTCTTAGCTGGGTGAGCTGGCCCAGTCAGTTGACTTTTTGAGTCCCGCCTGTAAAATGGGGATACGCTGCTCGACCTCTGCTGAGGATTCAGTGAGACAGTGCAGCAAAGCGCTTTGCTCAAGCAAGACAGCTGCTATCACTAAAGTGCCAGGGCACCAGAAAAGGGAAAGTTCAGAGGCAAGCTGAAAAGACAGGTATGTGCCAAGAGCAAAAGTCTGGGACCACACCCAGAGGCCAGCTTGGCTCTAACCTGGACTCTCTTAGGCAGCCCCTTTGGCTGTTTCTTTCTTTCTTTTTTTTTCTTTATTGATTTTAGAGAGAGAGGAAGGGAGAGATAGAGAGAGATGAAAACATCGAATTGGCCACCTCCTGCATGCCCCCCACTGGGGATTTGGCCCACAACCTGGGCACGTGACCTGACCGGGAATTGAACAAGCAACCTCTTGGTGCATGGATCGACGTTCAACCACTCAGCCCCTTTGGCTGTTTCTTAAAGGCCTGGTTAAGATTCGAGGCCACCCAGCCAATCTTGAGGTAGAAGGGCAGAGCTCCTTTCTTAAGCAGCCCCAGAAGTGAGAGGGCCACAGCCCATCAAACACAAACCCCTGCAGGCAGCAAGGTGAGGAAACCAGGCTCGTAGAGGAAGCAGAGGAAGCGACTTGACCAAGGTCACATAGGGAGTAGAGCCAAGCCTCTCCTAAGCCCCAAGTCCTAAGTTAGACGATGGGGTAGGAGCAAGTGTAAGGCCCTGCTTGAGAGCCTCACTCCCAGATCCCAGCTTGGGATTCGCTGCCTTGCCACTCTGAGCCTACATTTCCTCATCTGACCCACTTTTAGGGTTGTTTGTTAAAATGTTCATTTTCTTTCATGGTTCTCAAAGGAAATTTGGAAAATATAGATAAATTAAAAGAAAAAAAGGACAGCGCAGAATCCCACTCTCTTCACAGGTTCCTGCAGGGATGAAAGAAAATGATGCGGTGTGCCTGGCTGGAGCAGGGACTCAACACATGATCATCCCAAGCCTTCTCCAGAGAGTGGTGGAAAAGCACTAGATAAGGAGAGAAGAGTCCTGGGCTCTGGCCTTCATTCTACCATTGAACTTGGTTGCCGTCCCTAGGCAGTGCCTGAGGTCCCTTTAAACAGCCGCTCACTGACAAATCCTGCTCACCCTGCACTTTGCAGCCTGGCCACAAAGCAAGCGGCCACACCCAGGGTTGGGTTTGGAACTGCTCCAGGTCACACCCTAGTGAAATGAGTAAGCAGGGGACCAAGGCCTGCACATAGGGCTGGGGGCATCAGGCATCTGAGGACTGACAGGGGAGGGGACTCTGGGCCTGGTAGGCCTCTGGGGTGTCTGACGCAAAGAGACTCTCTCACCTCTTGGCTTGTTGCTTGGACAAGTAACTTCACATCTCTGCTCAGTTTCCTCATCTGTAACCCAGGCATCTTGACCAAGATAACGAATGTGAAGAGTGACAAGCAGTGCCTGGCACACAACAGGCTTTCAGTAAAAGAGAGCCATTCTTGCTGTGATTACTGAGCCCCTCTGGGAGGGAGGTACAAACAGATGCACTAGGGCTCCTCCGGGACGGAAGCAGTTCAAAACTACAGCTGTTACTGAAACTCCGCCTGGGTGCCCAAAAGCAGCTGGCCAGAGGAAACAGGGCCAGCCACTGAGCCCCTTCCTGGGGAGCGCCCAGCTCTCAAGTTAGGCAGTCCTGGGAAAAGGGAAAAGTCAAGGCTACAGAGAAGAGACTAATGATCACCTGCCTGTAGGTCATACATCTCCCTGTATGGCCTTGGACAGGTGACATCCCCTCTCTGAGCCTCAGTTTCCCCCTGTAACATGGAACTGCTAATGCCATATACTTCACAAGGTTCAAAACTGTTTTAGGCTGTAAAATGCTGAATGCAAGATAGATACCCAGTCTTAGTTATCCTTGGCTGCTTGACCTATAAAATGGGAATAGCTCTCCTTCCTCCTAGTTGGAAATGACATGCAGGAAGGGGCTCTGGGAAGGTTAAAGCCTTGAATATGGACAAAGCATGATTCCAGTAGCAGGGAGTTAGGGCTCTGCCTATATCCAGAAATGGCTGGGGGTCTGTGCCTGTTGACCGACACAGGTCTGACCAGATGCCTCTAGGTGTGTGGTCTTATTCCTTTACCTGAACTTATTCACCACTCACAACTAAGCAAACCTACAACACCCCCTCCCTGGAACCTGCTTCCAAAACCCAGGACCTGGAGCTGGAAGTGACCTGAGATGAGTCAGCCCCACAGCTATTCCATGCACACACACATTTTAAAGAAAATGAAACTGATGCCCAGACTGGGGCTAAGACTTGTCCAAGGACACACAGTGAATTAGTGGCAGTTAAGACCAGAAACCAGACTCTCCAACCACCACCCCCATTCCCCTAGGGCTTTTCCCACTCCACCCTCACCCTACCGTTGTTTAGACTCTCATGGACTCCATCCAGGAATTCCACTCCCACAAAACACACCCTGTGCCTAGTGCCACCACACTTTGGGCCCTCCCTGGCAACAAACTTGGGGGCTTGAGGAGGGAACAGTCGATCTGAACAGGGAGCTGCCCCCAACTCACACCTGCTACTGGCTGTCTGAGAAGGAAGACTGGGCCTGGGGGAGGACCCAAGGCAGATAATTGGGAAGGAGTTGGCTGGATGGAAAATTTGGAGCCTGTCCAAGCCATACTGGACCTGAGAGACCCCACCCCCCACCCCCCATACACACACTTTAAAGTCCGTACAGTATCAGCAAGCCTAGCTCTGTGCCAGCACAACAGCAGGTGCCCAGTACTGGTTTCTGGGCCAAACAATGAATGAAGAATGAATGAATGATGGCAAAGTTGGCTTCCTGGACTTCCCCAAAGTCACAGGGTACACTAGGGATGCTGGGTTGGGTGCCCGCTCCAGTGTTCATTCCACTCCATTCCAATGGATGAGGTTACAGTATTTCATCCCGTCTGAAAATGAAGGGCTCTTCTCCATTGGGGTATTGAGTTGTTCTGAAAGCTTAAAGCTCCTCTTCTCCCTCCCCAAACTCTACCTGCTTCACTCGAACGGGTCCCAGGCGCCCCTCCCTCCTTTCCCACACCCGAAAGCACAGGGGGAAGAGGTGGGGTGGTGGTGGAAGGGGTCCCCAGAATTACCGGCAGCCGGCCAGCCGGGACGCATCGCACAGCTTGGCCCTCCGGTCCGTGGGGGGTGGCGTCGAGGCAGGTGCCGGACACCGCAGCGGGAGGCACAGTCTGCGAGTACAGCGAGGTGTAGTAGGTGGTGGTGACCGGGCAGAGCTGGGGGCTGCCGAGGCCAGGCGGCCACAGTTCGGTGGGGCTCATCACGGGCAGCCCCTTCAGGGTCGGCCCAGCGGCCGGAGCCTGGGCCCGGGGCCCTCGCAGCATGGCGAGCGCGGAGCCCCCTCCCCTGGCGCACCCGCGGGCACCAGCGGGCTCCGGAGCCAGCGGTGGCTCACACGGCCCGCGGCATGGTGCGGAGGCCAGGGGAAGCCGCCAATGGACGCCTGCGGGGCAAGGCCGGACCCTCCCCTCCTGGCCCGAGGCCCAGCGGAGCAACGCTTGGAGATCCCCGCTAGGAGATCGCACCGCGGCTGCGACTGCGGCGGCCGCTCAGCCAGGGGCTGCCCCGCCCCAAGGGCGGCCGCGACCCGGACGGCCCCACGCCCCTGAGGGCCCCGGCGTCTAGGGTCTCTGGAGAGGGGTCTCTGGCTTGCCCGCGGCTCGACTGAGACGCGATGAGCTCGTATGGGGGAGGGGGACCGATTGCACCGACTCCCTCTCTCCTCGCTCTTTAGTCCCCGAGTCTTTCTCTGCCTCTTTTTTTTTCTTCTTCTTTTTTTAGCGCCAAACTGCGTGCCGCGAAATTCGGATCTCCCGCGGAAAATGCGGCGTTTCCGTTGGTCGCTGCAACAAGCATAGGCTCCACCCCCCGGAAAGGACCCGTCCCCCAGACGGCGATTGCAACAGGAGTTTTGCTGCTTAAAGAGACAGCCGCACCTGCTGTAGCTTGAGAAACAGCCTGGGAGGGTGGTTCCCGTATAGTCCTGAAGCCGCGGAGCGGTGTGGAGCGCTCTGGGGAACGGGCCCGAATTCCCTGGGGGTGAGGCGCAAACTGAGCCCTGAACTGAGCCCAGACCCAGCAGTATATTACCCAGGCTGGAGGGCCCTTTGTTAGTTGGCATGGTTGCTTAACTAGCATTTATACATTTCTATCCTTTTTCTCACTAAAATATAAGCCAGGAATCTGTTCTCTTTCTTGGCAGGGGGTGGTGGGGTGGTGGAAGTAGGGGAGGAGTGGGGGAAGAGGGACAGAGCCTAACATTTATACCTCTTAGTAGGGGGATAATAACAGCTATTGAGTGCCCTGCTAGATGATTACATGTATTGTTTTATTTAATTTAATCCAACAGTCCTGGGAAGAGGAATGAGGATCTTCCTGGTGAAGATGGAGAGGCTGAGAGGCTGGGTAACTTGCCCCAGGTCACATGGAGAGATTTACTGATTTGAGAACTAGCAGTCTAATCTGGGAGAGGCCAGCTCCTGAGCCCTGTTTGTTCCAGTAAAAGGTTCCTCCCCAACTCTCCCTAGCTGTGCCCAGCCCTTAGTAGGCATGAGTGGGGGTGGGTGGGGGTCCAGAGTGCAGAGCTCTGTCTTGTTCACAGTTGTATTCCCAGAGCCCAACACTCAGTAAATATTTGAATATCTCCAGGTTTCTCCTAAACAATCATTTTGTCACAAGAGCCTCCCTCCTTCATTCAAAACCTTCATCATTGATAATCTATTTACATTCTTCTTTCCAGTTGAGAGATGCTGAGGCTCAGAGAAGTGACCTTGGCTAGTGAATGGCAATGCTGTTAGAAGCTGCTGCTAAATTCCAGGTCTGCTGATTCCTGCCTGGTGCTGTGTAATTTTTTGCATGTCTGAGCCTGGCCTTTATAGCCCTTCAGAGTCAGTCCCCACTTAATACCTAGTCCTCATCCTCAGATAGCGAGGCTGAGGTGGCAATAATGCATGATGATTAAGAGCCCAGACTTTATAGTAGATAGCCCTGGGTTTAAATCCAGGCCCTATCACTTTACTAGCTGTGTGACCCCAGGCAAGTTTTGTAAACTCTGAGCCTAGGTTTTCTCATCCCTCCCTAGTAACAATCACCTTGTAGGATTCTGGGGAAATTTCATGAGATAATGCATGTAAAACTCTCAGCATAGAACCTGGTTCATAAGAAACCTCAAGAAATGGCAGCTGTGGTTACATCTCTGCCATCTCTAGTACACAGACTCCTTCACCCTAATCTACATATTTCACTGGTCCTTCAAGGCCCAATTTAAACCTCAAATCCTCCAGGAAGCCTTCCTTGCCTGCCTCCCCTTTACCAGAGTGTCTCTTGCACTTTCAACCCTTATGCCTCAAAGGATAATGTGGGAACTCTCTCGGAATGCCCCTTAGAGTATAGGGCCTCATTTTGCATGCAGAAGGTGGTCCCACTCTCCACTTCTTAGCTGAGTGACCCTGGACAAACTGCTGCTTCACTTCTCAGCCATCGAACATGGATAATGCTCTCACTCGGCCTATTTCATAGGACTTCAGAGACACAATTAAAATGGTGGTGGTGAAAATGTAAAAAGACAGAAAGAAAAAAAATAAAATGGTGGTGGTGGTGATGATCATTAATATTTATGAGAACCTACTGTGTGCCAGACTCCAAGCTCTTGGGCATCTCCCCTGATCCTCACAACACCCCTCTGAGACAGGCATTCTTTTTATTCCCATTTTACAGATGTGGGAACCTGGAAGAAATTGTAGCAGAGCAGGTTTGGGGAAGAAGCAGAGCCCCAGGGCCAGGAAGGGAAATGGGGGTGGCAGGGTGGGGCTGAGAGGAAAGAAGAGAGCCAGCAAGGGGACTGAGAGCCAGCTCTCTGCGGTTGAGTTTCGGGCAGCTGGGGCTGGCTTTAGAGTTTCACTGCCTGGGAACTAATTCCTGCAGAAGGTGTGGGGCACAGATCTGCAATCTGTCTCTCTGAACTTGATTTCCTGCCTCAGCCACCCCTAGCACTGAATTCTTGGTCTGGCCACTGGACCTCTCTGAACATCAATTTCCTCATCTTTGCAATGGGAATGACAAAAGTGACCTTTCCATTTACTGTGAGGATCCATAAGGTGTTGGATATAAAATCCTCAGAGGAGTGCATGCATAGTGGGTAATTCATGTTTTAGCTAAAGTTTGTGTGAGATGAACCAGACGAGGCCCTCACATGGAATGAAACCAAAACACTTGCAGTTTTCCATTTATGCCTGTGGATGAAAAAAAAAAAAGGGGGCTTCTATGGAAAGTAACCTCACAGGGTGATCTGATCATAAATTCCTAACTGGGCAAGTCATGGTGGGTAGTCATGCCCCAAGCTTGTAACTTCTTTAGTGAAAAGTTTTAAGCAAGCCCTGTTCATTGTTCTTGAGCATCTAGGTAAACATACCTTTAATCTCAACCAGAAGTAATACCCCTGGAAGGGGGTATTAACCCTCAAGAGAGCACATAATCTTGTTGACTATCCTATAATACAAGCCCCATGATGCCTTCACTCACCTCCATGTAAGTTCAAATGCATAAAAGAAGCTGCAAAACTGTTATTCTCCAGAGCATTTGAGACCTTGCTCCCTGGCATATGTTGTCAGCTTGACTCAAATAAACTCATAAAAATTCTCTACAGGTTTGGACATTTCTTAATATTGACATGCTCCACACTTTTTCATTTCCCAGGCTTTGTTTACATGGCTTCATATCCACAAGGCCCCTCCTCCCTTCCATCCCCATGGGCTCAAATCTGATCCATCCATTAAGGCCCAACTCAAATGGTAAAGTGGCAGGAGCAAAGAGTCTGAAGTCAGACAAACATCCAGGGAAACTTAAAACTCCTTAAGAGCAGAGCCCAGGCTGTGTTTTCACCTTTGCACCCTCCTCCCTGAGAGTGCCAGACATATAGGGCTGCAGTCAGTGAGGATGGTGGTCATACCTCATGTTTCCCAAGCACTTTCTCAGGGTAAAGCACCCAGCCAGTCACTTTATATGCATTGTTATGTTGAAACCTTCCAACTACCCTATAACATAAGTACAATTTGGACAGATGAGGAAATGAGGCTCAAAAATGTAAAAGGACTTGACCAAGGACAGATTAAAGCTGAAACCAGGATCAGAGCTCAGATCTGTCTCCCAAGGCACTGAGCCATTTTGAACCCAGAACCTAGCCCCAATACCCATATAAAGGAGGGTATATTCTGCCAATGAACCAGGGGTTCCAGTGCTGCAAACGATGTTGGGCATGGAAAGTGTGCCCCATGGCTAGATGCCCAGTCCTATGTTCCAGATGAAGAAGCAAGGCATAGGGGATATTAAGTGACTTGCCTGAGGTTGCACAGCTGATAAAGGAGGAACCCCCTGTTCCAGCCAGGCCCAAAGCCCTGGAAAAGCGCCCATAGCAAACTTCCTCATCCCTGGTTTATCTTCTCCTGAAAAATGCGTCAGGTTCCCTCTGTTCAAAGTCTTATGTATCAAAATACAAAGTGTGGAATGTTAGCTTCCTAAAGGCACAGCTCTCCTATTCCAGGGCTCACCGGTGTATTCCCTGTTCAATGAATCCAAAACCAGAGGGAAGCCATGTTGGAGCTGTGGGAAGGAAGAGAGAAATATCTTTGCTCAGTCTTCTTTGTGCTTCTCTGTATAGTTTTTTCTATCTATTCTACAATAAGCATGTATTACTTTGGTAATTAAAGAGAAAAGGTTATTTTTTTAAAAAGAAGTAAAGAGCCCTGGCCGGTTTGGCTCAGTGGTTAGAGCGTCGGCCTGCGGTACAGAGAGACCCAGGTTCGGTTCCCGCTAAGGGCATGTACCTCGGTTGCAGTTTGTCCCCGGCCCTGGTTGGTCGTGCGGGTGGCAGCCACTCGATGTGTCCCTTTCACATGGATGTTTCTCTCTCTCTCTCTCTCTTCCTCTCTCTCCCTCCCACTCTATCTGAACAAAAAATGAAAGGGTGTCCTCAGGTGAGGATAAAAAAAATAAAATAAAATAAAAAAAGGAAAGAAATAAGTTGATGCTTCAGGGAACTTCTGCTAGTGATGATAATACTTCTACTGGAAAATTGTTGGAATGTGAGGTTCACGGGTTCTCTGTACTGACACATAGTAAATATTAATACTACATGAATGTTGGGGAAGCGATTAAAATTCTAGGCCTGACACTCCTGAAGCTGTGTGCTTTGGAGTGTATCATTGCACTGCTCTGGGCCTCAATTTCCTTTACCTGAGAAATGAGGCTCATCATGGCTGCCTCACAGGGCTATTGTGATGGTTGAATTAAATCTGGGATGGTATGTGAATGTACTTTATATGTGTGTGTGAGCATAGTACCAAAATGTATTGAGAAGGTAAAGAATTTGAATGGACAATTCTCCAACGAAGATATACAGAAACCAAATCAGCACATAAAAGATGTTCAATATCATTAATCATTAGAAAAATGAAAATAAAAACCACAACGAGATTCACATCCACTGTGATAGCTATAGTAAAAAAGGGACTAGCATAACTGAAACCTTCATATATTGCTAGTGAGAATGTAAATTGGTACAGCCGTTTTGGAAAACAGTTTGGCAGTTCCCCTAAAGTTACACCCAGAGTTACCATATGAAGACCCAGGAATTCTATTCCTAGATATATACCCAAGAGAACTGGCAACAAATGCTCATACAAAAACGTGTACATGAATGTTCAGCAACATTATTCATAATAACCAAAAGTTAGAAACAACCCAAATGTCCACCAACCGATCAACTGATGAATGGATAAACAAATGTGGTGTACCTATACAATGGAATATTATTCAGCCATAAAAAAGGAATGAAGTGCCCAGCCGGTGTGGCTCAGTGGTTGAGCGTCGACCCATGCACCAAGAGGTCGCCGGTTCGATTCCTGGTCAGGGCACATGCCCAAGTTGTGGGCCAAATCCCCAGTGTGTGTGTGTGGGGGGGGCATGCAGGAGGCGACCAATCGACGTTCTGTTTCATCGATGTTTCTATCTCTCTTTCCCTCTCCCTTCCTCTCTCTCTAAAATTAATAAAGGAAATTTTTTTTAAAGGAATGAAGTGCTGACACATGCTACAACATGGATGAACCTTGAAAACATTACGCTAAGTGAACGAAATCAGACACAACAGCCCACAAAAATCATATTGTATGATTCCATTTATGTGAAATGTCCAGAATAGACAAATCTATAGAGATGGAAAGGAGATTAGTGTTGTCAGGGGTGGATCAGTTTCATCACACAGATAAGGAAACTGAGGTCAGAGAAGCAGACTTACACTGTGTCTGCTTATCTATGTGACTTTGGAAAGTGGCTCCACCCCTCAGAGGCTTAGTTTTCTCAACTATAACATAGAGATAATGATGCACATGTGAGAGGGTGGTTGCACATCCTTCCTATGTGTTAGTTCCTTTTCCCTTCTCTCTGGTCATTGGGTTGAAGCTGATGGGGTATAAGGGTTAAGGCTGCCATCTAGAGGTAAACTCTAGCACCTGCCAAAAGTCTGGGAGCTGTCTGGTCAAGTTAACCCCCTATGGGCTTGGGGAGGAGTAAAAAGATGTGAATGATGTAACTCCGCTGGGAAGGCCAGGTCTATCAGATTGGCCAGATTCTTTCCAGATGTTTCCTGACCCTGGAGATGTTTTTCACAGATGCTGGTCCTGTGGTAGTGGCTGCACATTGGAGGGGAACAACTGGATTCAGGTCGCAATAGTGGTGCCCATAGGAACTTGGGGGAAGCCACCATAATTCCTGTGATCACCAATGTATTCCTTCTCTTTCCTGTTGGAACTCTTTATTATTTTAATTTTTAAAAACATTTTTGGTTAATCCTCACCCCAAGATATTTTTCTATTAATTTTTAGATAGAGTGGAAGGGAGGGAGGGGGAGAGAAAGAGAAATGAAACATTGATATGAGAGAGATACATCAATTGGCTGCCTCCCACAGGACCCGGACCAGGGCCTGGGATCAAACCTGCAACCCAGGTATGTGCCCTTGACCAGGAAGCAAACCTTCAACCCTTTAGAGGGCCGTTGCTCTAACTGCTGAGCCAAATCTGCCAGTGCCTGCTGGAACTCTTTAAAATGCACACCTGCCCTGTCGCTGTGGCTCAGTGGATTGAGCTGTGTCCCATGGACTGAGAGGTCCTGATTTGATTCCTGATTGGGGCACATGCCCGGGTTGTGGGGTTCATCCCCAGTAGGGGGCGTGCAGGAGGCAGCCAATTGATGTTTCTTTTTCACATCGATGTTTCTCTCTCCCCTCCTCTCTCTAAAAAAAAAAAAAATTTCAGCTGGCAGGTGTGGCTCAGTGGTTGAATGTCGACCCATGCACCAAGAGGTCACTGGTTCGGTTCCCAGTCAGGGCACATGCCCATGTTGTGGGCCAAATCCCCAGTGGGGGGCATGCAGGAAGTGGCCAATCGATGTTCTCTCTCATCGATGTTTCTATCTCTCTCCCTCTCTCTCTAAAAATCAATAAAGAAAAAAATTTTAGAAAAAAGAAATCAATAAAAACATATTAAAATAAATAGATAAAGTAAAATGCACACCCAACCTTACTCTCTAGCTTAAGGTCTGGCAAGCAGTTCCCCACTGAGGCCCGGCCACCCCACCCCAGCCCATCTGATCTGCAGCCCCCTTCACAGGGGACCTTAGGCCCTGATCTGTATACTTTTCAGACTCTCCTTTAGGCGCCCCTGCCCTCCCTGTTTGGCCATGCTGTTCTCTCAGCTTGGGGTGTCTCTCTCCACCTCTTCCACCAGGAAAAAGGCCTGCCCTCAGACACAAGTTTCTCAGATACACAAGTCATTGAGAATGCTGGGTACCCCACACGCACATGATCTCAGACAATATCAGTAAAAATGAATATATTCTAACTCTTCAGACTAACAGAATTGAAACCTGGGACAGCAAAATCAAGATTCCTGATCACAGATGAGTGCTCTCCCTCTCAGGAACACGCCTGCACCTTTCCCTTCCCCCTCTTCTTCACCCCAGGCCCATTACCTTTGACTTTCTCTCTAAGCTCCAACGGTCCTTCTTTTGCTTCTGTAACTTGGTTCCTGAGTCTACGCAGCCCAGCTGGCTCATTTCTACTACCTCTGTAACTTTCTAAATCAACTTTATTTTATTTTTTAAAAAGAATACAAATTAATTACATTGAAAAATAAGACTCAGAATTCATTTGAAATAAGCAAGACACTCAGTCTTTGGAATCGAGCTCAGAAGCTGACTCTGACCTTGCTCTTCACCTCCTGTTAGGAATTTCAACCTGTAATCATTCACATAGTAATTGATACTGCTGTAATTAGTTAGTTATTAATAGTAAGAAAGGAGCCTGGCCAGTGTGGCTCAGTGGATTGCGTGGTCTCCCATGTACTGAGAGATCCGGGTTCCATTCCTGGTCAGGGCACGTGCCTGGGTTTCAGGCTCAATCCCCATACGGGGCATGCAGGAGGCAGCCGCGGTTGATGTTTCTACCTCTCTTTCCCTTCCTCTCTCTCTAAAATATCAATAAAAACATATTTTTAAAAAATAAGAAAGGAGAAAAAGGGAGGCCAGACATTATAAGCATTGCCATTTGGGCACCTTCACCAGGAAGCTGGAATTTTACACCCCCCAGGGAACCACTGGCCCATTCCCTGCAGATTACTGGGGGAAGGGACTGGACAAAGGGGAAGATAGAGGCATGAGCAGTGAAGTTGGGATGACATAGGGAAGATGTCTGTCAGTCAAACCTGGGAACTGAGATCATTGGCCAGAGGGGGCATTGCCACTGTAAATCCATGAGAATCTGGGAATACATAATCCTCTAGACAAAGGAATTCTCTGTCGGCCTCTGGTTCCTTTGGTTTTGCTCCTGCTTCCTTGCATTCACCTGTGTTCCCTCCATAGCCGCATGGCCAGGAGAACCTCACATGCAGTGGACTGATGGACTGCAACTGGGAGCAAAATTTAAGCTAGCCTGATGCTGTATTGGACTGTGCAGACATGGAACAGAAACTCTGGGCAATGGCTTTAATTCTAGCTCTACTGAAGTCACAGCTACACTTCTATGGTGAGATGAAGGGAAATGGGACCTTGGAAACTCAGGGGTGTAATTCCACAGAAATAAAGTTTTGTTTTGTTTTGTTTTGTTTTGTTTTTACAATACCTCATCCTCCCATGGGGCCTCCAGCAATTCTTATTCCAGTGGCACCCCAGAAACCCATTTCCCCCAGCAACAGGTGGGGACAAGGAACACTCTCCACTGATAACATAATGGCAGTTGTTTTTCTGTTCTATCTTCTCCGCCAGATTTAAGATGATACTTTTCTTCTTTATCTTCACACCCCAATATCCAGCCCAGTGCCCATTGCAAAGTAGAAGCTCAACAATTGATTATTGAAGTGAAATCAGTGAAAGGTTTTTGGAATAGTTGAAAGACCACTCCCAATCTCTTCCCAGGAAAGTCTCTGGCCACACTGTCAGAGTCTCTTTGTGACTCTGCAGGGGAAAAATGGAGAGCTGAATTCTCAGGTACCTCCTTCTCCTGGCCTGTGCAGAAGCATAACTTCTCACTTTCCAACCTCATCCATCCCTTTGCCCCCATGATCATTCCTCCCTCCAAAGGCAGATCCAAAAAACAAGGTTAATAGTGAGGACAGTCACACCCAAAATCCACAGCAATTATCACCATAGCCCTATGAGGAAGTCATCATTAACCCCATTTTACGCATGAGACAACTGAGGCCAAGTGTAGTTCAATGATATGCCTGAAGGCACACAGCTTGAGTGTCAGACATGTAATTGTATTTATTTACTATGTGCCAGTCCCCATTCTGAAGGCTTATAAATCTTAACTCATATCATCCTCATAACATCCCTATGAGGTATGTATTGTTGTCATTCCCACTTAACAGATGAAGAAACTGAGACTCAGAGAGTTTAGGTAATTTGCCCAAGGTCACAGGTTTTGAGCCAGAGTAGTTTGGGTTCTCCCTTTCTACCCCTCTACTCTGTATCCTTCCTTTAGGATATCCTCTGAAAGCCTTGGCTTCAGCATGTCTAAGTAAGATAAGAACACCCACCTCACGGGGTGGTTGTGATGATTAGATCTAATATGTGTGGGCATCTGGAACACCGTAGATATCCAGGAAGAAGAGATAATAATTTTGTTCCTCTCCGAGCCTCAGCTGACAATTGCAGCAACTGGCCACCAGAGGGAAGTCATGCGCTGAAGACCTAAGCCCTTCCCAGGGACCTGGTTGACTGTTCAAAGGTTAGGGATTCTGCTGAGCCCTTTTTACCCTGTGCCCAACCCTGGGACCAAGGACATATCTAACCAGTACAGAACTTCTTAGAACTGACCTTCTTGCAAAATAAATAAGGTTTACACCTTAAATGCGTCCAGGGCCCCTTTGCCAACAACAGTTCTGGGACTGGGGATGAGGGTGAGAGGAGAGGGTGGGAGGGTACATGATGAGGGGAGCCCAGCTGTGTCCTATTTGGTGGTGGTAGTGGTGAGGGGTGGCAATTATCAGCCATGCCCCTTCTGCTGGAGGCTGGGTTTCTGGAGCCACAGCTGCAGGGTGGAGGGTGGCAGGGAGGGCTTTGGAATTGTCTCCCTAGGGGTTTCCATGGTTACAGATTGATGCAGGCAGCCCACTAGGCTGGGTCCTTTATCTGTATTGTTTCCTGGAAAGACAATGGGCTGGGGGTGGGGGGCACTCCATGCAGATCACTGCTGCAGTAGGAACCTTGTGTGCCCTGCTCTGTGAATCCTCTGACCCCGGCTGCTGGGGCAGAGAGAGTGGGGTGTGGGGGTCAGCCTTGGTAATCGCTTCTTGCGTTAGGGTACAACATTACTGCTGCAGAGACTCCGAGAGGCCTGTCTTTCTGAGGCTCCAAAACAGCAAAGCTGCAGAGGCCTCGGGGTATTAAAAAAAAAAAAAAAAAAAAAAAAAGCACACATTTTGGAGTCAGTTCTAATCAAATCATGATTGTGTCCCTTACTGCTGTCTGACTTGAGCAAGTTATTTTACCTGTCCAAGTCTCAGTTTCCTCATCTTGAAAGTTGGGACAACACCTGTTTTACAAAATTACTGTGAGGAAGCCCCAAGCACACAGCCAGGTGTCAAGAAGGTGCTCGGAGATACCTGGCCTCAGACAGGTTCATGAAATGTTTTGGGTCACAGGACTGGTTCTGTCACTCACTCTGTGGTCTTAACAAGGCCTTCTTCTCTCTGGGCCTCAGCTACCCAATCTGTGATTTGGAGACATTGAAAGCTTTATAAAAGATTAAATGAGATAATGATTTTTTTAAATGCTTGGAAAAATAGAAATCAAACCCCTAACACACAACCCTGCTTTCCAGGACTTAAATCTGCTTGGAATATGCAACACAGGATTGATTATAGGGGGTGGGCTTGTGGCATTTGGGTGAATTGAATCTTTGGCACTATGGCAAATAAGGGAGATTTCCTGAAGGAGGCAGGACTTGGAAGGTCTCAGAATTGGGGAATTACTCCAGAAAGATCTGCCACCCTGTGCTAAAAAGAAACAAAGGGTGAAGGGACTCAGCTCTCTGCTGCCCAGTTTAATCATCTTGCCATCTCCAAGGGCAGGGTACGTATAGGTGGAGAGGAGTGAGGGAAAGTAATTGAAATTTATGCAACACATTTATATGAGGCAAGTTAATCATTAGCCCCATTTTAAAGATAAGTAAACTAAAGATTGCTATCATTGTTATTCTACTGGATTGGCCAAACAATATATAAGACCCAAGAATAAAATTAATTTGTCTGCAGAATGGAAAGCAGAACTTGCCCAAGAGAAAAATAAAACAGTCTCTTCACCTTTAAAGAATCAGCAGAGGGAACCAAACACTTTTAAATGTCTATCACTCTTCCCATTCAATGCATTTAGCTCAGAGCCCCACACACAGTAAGGGTTCAAGAAATGAAAGTTGTTATCACCATCACCATTATTAAATGTATTGCTACACATTCAATGCTGGGGATACAAAGGTAAGTAAAACTCCTTCCTGTCTTTGAGGAATTCAGCCTAATGAGAGGGAAGGGGGGTTGCAGAAAAATAATCTCTTACACTTGTTCAACTTTACAATTTACAAGGCCCTTTTACATACACCATCTCATGAATTCTCAAAACCGCCTTGCAAGGAAAGCATCTCTCATTTTAGAGATAAGGAAACTGAGGCTCAGTGGGCTCCAATGACTTGCTCGGACATTGTAAAATATGAATAAAACATGAAATAAGATAATTTTAGGAGGAAAAACACCTTTATTAGATTAACAGATGTGTTACAAAGCAACAGAGTATATTGATTATGTAAGGCACAGAGACCACAGCCCTGTTTTACTAAAGAATATAGAAAAGATAGCTTTTACAGAATTAAAAAACCAGCCGGGCTTTTAAGAGCTCTCATTTATGGAGCAATGACTATGTGCCCGGAACTTTTTATGTGTTTTGCTAATTCTCCCCAAAACCCTGAAAGATAGTCATGGTCAGCTGCCTTTCGCAGGTGAGAAGCCAAGACTCAGAGAGGTAAACCTATGTGTCCAGGGCTGCACAGCAAGGAGGTGATAGAGTTAGGACTGGGACCCAGGCTCTGACACTCAGGTTAACAGCTAGAGGCAGAACTTCCCCCCAGGTCTGTTTTGCCAAGGACGAGGCTCCTTCTGAGAGGTGAGCACCCTTTCTTGCCTCACTCCACAGAGCATGATGAGTGGGAGGGAGAGTGCAGGCAGTTCTCCAAGGTAAGAGGGCTAGCTTCAGCCCATGTGGGAAGCAGCACAGCGTGGCATGGCCTTCTCAAAGCGTGTGTGTCTATGTGCGCATGTGTGACTGTGTGAAGTTGGCTGGGTGCCAGTTCTCACAAAGCCATGTGATAAAAATCTGTACATCTTCCTGAAATGTCAATTTTACTAAAAAAAGAGAGAGAGAGAGAGAGATTATGATTTTATATTAAAGCATAGACGGCTATGGAAGTATGAGAACACAAACTTCATATAGTATGCTAAGAGAATGAATGACAAATGGCATTGGGGGGTTCCTATGATGTGCCAAGCACTAGTCTAAGAGTTTTATATGTTCATTAATTTAGTCCTCACAACAGTCTGTGGCAGAGACTTTTATTATCCCCATTTTATAGATGCAGACACTGAAGACAAAAGAAGTTAAGTAACTTGTCCAAGTTCACACAGCTAGTAAGTAGAGGAGTTTGGGCACACATAGGCATTTCAATAGCCAAACGTTACAGCATCTGTATTATCCATTGCCTGTCCTGTTGAAAGTTTACAAACACGTTTAAGTTGAGAAAGATGGTGAAGCAGCAGCTGGCTCCCGCTGGACTTCCTCTTGGTAAAATTACAGGGGATACCAACTGCTCACAGCTCCCCTGTGCCAGGCTCTCTACCTCTGTTGTCTTATTTAAGTCCTACAACGACCCTATAAAACAGTTACTATTTGGAGTTTTACGGATGACAAACTGAGGCTCAGAGAGGTGGTGTCACTTAGCTGGTCACACAGCACTGAAGTGGCAGAGAAGGGATTTGAGCACAGGTCTGTCTGACCACAAGGCTGTTGCTCATGCCCATGATCGCACCACCTCTGGTCTCCAGGTCCTCTGACCTCTGGGTCACCCAGCCCCACCCCACCCCCATTCTCTTCTAGATAGGGGTTCTTTCATGAGTGAGTTGGCTCTGGATCAGGCTGAGCCTGGACAGGCTCACAGGTCTGAAGCTCTTCCTTCCACCAGCTGATAACACATTTGCCATAAAATAAGTACAAATCCCAATAATAAGAAAGTAGCAGCTGGGCCCTGACTGGAAGACCTGGCTTTTGTTCCCAGATCTGTGAGGGAATCTTTCCACATGACACTGGGTAAGTCACTTCCTCAGTCTGATGCTCAGTTTCTCCATCTGTGAAATAGGAATAGTAATACTCACTAGCTGTGACTTACTGGGTGCCTGCCACATGCTGGCAGGCTAGGTGCTTGACATCAGTTTCTCACTAAATCCTCACCACGACTCTGTGGACTGATCCCAGGCAGTCTTATGGGGGAGACTGAGGCTCAGAGAGGTGAAGAGCTTGCCTATGATGGCAGAGCCTGGGAGTGGAGGCACTGGGCTGGAGCCCCCCTTTTAGCTCCTGTGCTGTTCCTCAAGGCTCCAGGTTGTCCTGGGTGTGCGTGAAAGGGCTCTGAGAAGCACAGATGCTGGACAGGCCGTGCTGAGGTGCTGTATGATGCCAACAACACTTAGGAAGAAATTATGTTAGGAATCTGACAATGATGCCCAGCCAGCTCCATGGTGGGGGTCACACAGAACCTACCAAGTGCCAGGTGGTTTACATATGTCATCTAATTTAATCCCACTGCAAATCATGTGCAGCTCTGAGAAGATAAATAACCTACCTGTGGTGGCATAGCTGATACTGGACAAAGCGGAGATTTCAGTCAGCATCTCTCTGATTCTCCGACTCACAGAAAGTACCAGGAGGGCTGTGGTGGCCCGCAGAGGCCAATTTTGTATGACCCATTGGTTTGTACAAAGTTTTAAAATATGTTTTTTATTGATTTTTTAGAAAGAGAGGAAGGGGCCCCACCGGTGTGGCTCACTGATTGAGCATTGACTCATGCACCAAGAGGTGGCTGGTTCGATTCCCGGTCAGGGCACATGCCCAGGTTGTGGGCCCGATCCCCAGTGGGGGGCATGCAGGAGGCAGCCAATTGAGGTTCTCTCTCATCCATGTTTTTTTTTTTTTTTTTTAATTTTTTTTTCTTTATTGATTTTTTTAGAGAGAGAGGAAGTGAGAGGGAGAGAGAGATAGAAACATCGATGAGAGAGAACATCGATTGGCCGCCTCCTGCATGCCCCCCCACTGGGGATCTGGCCCACAACCTGGGCATGTGTCCTGACCAGGAATCGAACTGGCAACCTCTTGGTGCACGGGAGGATGTTCAACCAGTGAGCCACACCGGCCGGACTCTCATCGATGTTTCTATCTCTCTCTCCCTCTCCCTTCCTCTCTATTTAAAATAAAAAAAAAAAAAAAAAAAAAGCAAGGAAGGGAGAGAGAGAAACATTGATATGAGAGAGAAACATTGATTGGCTGCTTCCTGCAAGCCCCCTATTGGGGACTGAGCACAACCTGGGCACGTGCCCTGACCGGGAATCAAACCGGGACCTCTCAGTCCATGGACCAACACTCAATCCACTGAGCCACACTGGCCAGGCTGTACAAAGTTTTAAAAGAGCTGCAGACAGCAACAGCACTGGATGTGCAGGCTGTGTTGGAGACCTGGGCTCTGACCCTACTCCAGGGTGACCTTTGGTGGTCCCTTAATATCTGTGACCTCACAGAGGTGAAATGGAGGCAGCCCCCGCTGCCAACCCCGTGTTACCAAATAGACACTTTCTTGCCACTTTGTACATGGGGTCAAATCTGCAGTGAAAAATGCAGTCAACAGGATGGGGGACCAACATTTAGGTCCCTGGGGGCTCATCTGGATGAATCCCTGATGGGAGCTGGGATCAACCCTTCATACATCTGGAACCACAGCAAGATCTGCCAGGGGCCCCTGGTGTGAGTCAGGGTATATGTAGGGGAGGTGGGGCATGTGGTTGTCAGTCCTGATGGTCCCATCTCCTCCCTGTATAACCTATAGATCCCATATTCTGGTGTGTCTTGAACACCCCACCACCCCCTTTGTTTGAGGCTAGAAATGGCATAAGCTGAAAACAAAACCCAGTTTAGGAAGAACCAGGGTCAGTGAGCGGGCGGGTTATTCTGGGGCGGCTGCTGTGCCTTGGGTACCGTCATTGCCACACAACACACACTCTTAGCCCCAAACCAACCAACTGCCAGCTGGCCAGCGACCACCTCGACTTAGGGTAATGAGTTCCATATGTTTCCATAAGAAACCAACTAAGCTTTTCCCCAGCAGTTTTTAAAAAGTGTTTTCTCCCCTCCCAGGCTTCTAACTCATGCTTGGCCACCCTTGTTTCATTTGCTCCTAATGAGAATGGGAGGGAGGGGGCTGGGTGACAATGACAAGGAGGCAATGCCTTAGGGAATCACCACTCCTTGACTTCACATTTCCAGATCCTCAGGGGAAGGGAGGAGGGGCTATGCAGTCTGCCAGCCCTTTGCAGTCCCTTTGTGAGAGCTGTGGGTGAGGCCTCAGCTGTCCCATCTCTAAAGTGGGAATAACAATCCCTGCTCAGGGTAGGCAGAATATCACAAAGAGCCCTAGATAGGAAGCTAGGAGGCTTGGATTTGAGTTCTCTCTCTCTCTCTTTTTTTTTTTTAAAGTTATTTATTTTTATTTTTTTTCTTTATTAATTTTGAGAGAGAGAGGAAGAGAGAGACACATCGATGAGAGAGAACATCGATTGGCTGCCTCCTATCCCCCACTGGGGATCAGGCCCACAACCTGGGCATATGCCCTGACCAGGAATAGAACCAGGACCTCTTGGTGCATGGGTCAATGCTCAGCCACTGAGCCACACCAGCCCGTCGAGTCCTCTCTTGATTACTAACTTGCTGTGTGTCCCTGAGTAGGCTCCTTCCCCTCTCGGATCACATTTATGACCTCTAAGGGCCTTTCTGTCCCTCACAGACTTTAGATTTATGAACAAATGACAGAAGGTACAGGGAAGAGCACTAATTTACTTGTTAAATATGGGTGGCTCCAGGCTTGGGTCGGCGGAAGCCCAAGGTCTTCCTACCATGGCCAGTGTTACTGCCAGCCTGGGCTCACTTTGGCCACAGTCTGGCCCAATGAGGGCTTCTGCCTCCAGCTTTTGGCACAAAGTAGGAGCAGGATGGTGTTGAGGAGGAGAGGGAGTGTCCCCAGACAGCAGGTCAGTTTCACCACCACCTGGGTGGTGTATGGAGAGATGATGGTCAGCCTCCAGCCAAGGAGGGATGTGAATCTGAATTCAGAGTGCTACAGCGCTCCTCTCCCCTTATTTGGCTTGTCAAAGGCAACCCCCAAATCCTGGTCTCAGGGTGAGTTACTACCCTGATCCAGACCGTCCACGGACCCTACCCAAAGACTGACTCACTAACCTTGGCCACTGATGCTACTCAGACTAACCCTCACACCCTGTCTATTAACCCGGGCCACCGACTGCTGCCAACTTCTACCCACACTTATCCACAAACCCTGCCTCAGCCACGCTGAACCCCAACTCTGGCCACACTCTGGCCCCTCATTTTGGTCACTAAGCGACCCCCTGACGCAGCCACTGACTGACCCTTAACAGGAGAAATAATCAGAGAACAATTAAATGCTTAAACTCTATGAGTGCAATAGGACATCAGAGAGGGAGGAAAGACGGAGGCGGGTGGGGAGGGAGACGGGTGGAGGGCAGAGGCTTCCCGGAGGACCCCAGTGGGCCTCGGGCCACACTCACAAGGTCGGAGAGGCCTTGTGCGGGGCACATCGCAGGCGCTCGAGGAATGCGAGTTGCCTGACAGAATGAAGGAAGGAAGGAACGGGGTGCGATCCAGGGCTGCCGCTCAGCCGGGGCAAAACTGCAAAACTGCCGAGGCAGGAAGCAGGGTGGGGGCGCGCCGAGGCTGCAGCGGCCCGAGCGCAGCTGGGGGCAGCGGGAGAGCAGTTGGGTCAGCGACTCTGCTGGGTGGGGGGGCCCCCCAGGCCGGGAGGCTGGGAACCGGGAGGCCACGCTGCTGGCAGAGCGGCGGGGGCGCCGCGAGACTCCGGATGGGCTGGGAGCCCCGCCCGCAGGCTGCGGAGGGAGCCGGAGCCAGAGCGGAGCCAGAGCTCAGACATCCGGGCGCCAGCGAACACCTGCGAGCGGCCCCCAGGGCCCGCGGGGGGAGCGCGGGTCGCCGAGCCGGGGGCGGGCCGGGGGGCGGGGCCACTGGCTCGGCTCTGCCGGGCTCGGGTCCACGTGGGTTGAGGCTCCGCCCCTGCCCCGCCGGCTAGAAGCGGTCGGTGGAGAGCAGCTCTCTACTCGCTGGGGTGGGAGCGGGCAGAGGGGACCCTGAGAGGTATCTCTGAGAGAAAGAGAGCAACAGGAGCTTTTAGGGTGTAGCCTGGGGAATGGAAACTAGTGGTGGCCATGAGAGGTCCGGAAAACAGATAGTAGAAGACTGTCCGGTGCATCCGCAGCTAGGAAGAGCTAGAACTGGCTTGTAGAAAGGGCACCACCATCTCCCATGTCACAGGCATGGATTCGAATCCCTGCTTTGTTGCTTATGAGCTGTGTGGACAAGTTACTTTGCCTGTTTATTTATTTTTTTATAAAGTAAAAATTCCTTCCAAATGTCCATATATCCGAGCTGATGTGATAATGCACGTTAAGACACGTAATTAATAGTGAACTTTGTATTTCAGGGAGCCTGGTAGATGCTTTAGGCGTGCTATCTACTCTGAACCACAAACCTGCAATAGAGGTACCATCATCCTTTTACAAATGAAAGGGAGACCTAGGGTAGCTTTAGGTCTTTCCTTCAGCAAGCACCCACTGGAGACCAAATATGTGCCAGGCCAGGGGAATGGTGAGGGAAAAGAGTTGGCCTGGAGTAGAGGTGAGAACATGGGCTTTGAAGCTAGATGAAGATGAGTTTACTAATCCTTGCTGTGTGACCTGGATCAAGTTTTTCAGCCTCTCTGGCTCTGTTTTCTCTGTAAAATGGAAATAATGATACTTTTCTGGATTGTGATGAGGATTATAAAAAAAGATAAAGTGGAGCCTGGCATTTGGTAAGTACTGGATGGGTGATTATGACAAGACACTATCCTCTTTCTGAGAGTTTCCCGACCTTAGGACCAAGTAGCTTTCACTCTCTAAGGACTAATGAATTGGTGTGCTGGTTTCAGCTTTTGTCTCAGCCACCTGAACAGCTCAGTCTCAGCAGACCTAACAGGCAATTTCCTTGGAATTAGCTTAATAATACCTTGTAGGTGTGTGATGCATTTCAAAGAACTTTCCCACCATTATCTTCTGTCCAGGGAGGCAGCAGTACCAGAACCACCAGCTGCTGGGCAAGGGAGGAGAGGGGGTTGGAGAGGTGAAGTGGCTTGCTCTTTCTAGCCTTCCACAGCCCTGAAACTTCTGAGCAAGCAGGAAGCAGCATGCTGCGACAAAAAGGGTATATAGAAGGTTGAGTTCAGTGCCTGGCTCTACTGCAATTAATGGTGTAATGTGGGGCCAGGTGCCTCAGAACTATAACAAGATCAGCAACTTTATACAGATGTGAAAACTGAGGCTCAGTTATACAGCTAGTATGTGGCAGAACAAAAATTTGCACCCTTGTGTGGCTGTCCCCAGAGCCAGCACATCATACCTAACTGATGATCCAAGGTAGACAGACCCAACCTGGGTCTTATACCTCTAGGTTTGAGGCAAGAGTTCCTCATATGAAGACCGAAGGCTTCCCCGGGGATTGGAGATCTGCTATTGCTTTGCAAAGTTGTGTTTGTATATTTGTGTGTGTTTATGTTCTAAAGAGTGTTCATACCTCTATCAGATCATCAGAGGAGTCCAGGAAACAGGTTGAGAACCACTGGTCGACAAAGACAGGATGATTGCCTCCCCACAAACCCCTGTTCACCCCTGAAAGCTCACCAGGGTTAAGGCATTAAGGGTAATGACGTGAGCTGTTTGTTATGAAATATTGAAATAATTCATGCCAGGAGCCACACACAGATGAGATCATATCATAAACAGGAATCAAGTGAGGCCAGATGCCTATGGAACCCACCTGAGGAGCTGCCAGGTAGGGGGCAAAGTGACATGGGGTAGGGGCCTGGCCCCAAGGAGTATCCAGTCTCAGGTCTGCTCCTGTCTGTAACCATGTTAGTCACTGTGGTTAAGACTAAAATTCCATCTCTGCCTCTCTAGGGGCTGATAATTTGGCTCAGACCCATTATCCACTGAGCCTCAGTTTCTCCATTTCTGAAATAAGGATAAAGATGCTTGCTCACAGAGAAAGCTCCCACTAGAGGTGTTTGGGAAGGAAATACCAGAAGGAATGAGGCTGTAGGGCCTCTTCCTCCAATTCCCAAGTCCAGGGTCAAAGTCTTCAACTACCTCATGGTAGGAGGGACAGTGTGACAGTGTTTCTCAAACAGCACCAAATCCTGATCAGAATGTTTGGGATTTAAGGGAAGAGACCCCTCTCCCATGTTTCCCAATTTTGAAAGCCCAAGAGGAAGCCAAACCAGAGAGCATGAGGAGGGAAATGAAACTAGACCCAGTGACCCGTTTATTCATCTCTGAAGTGGGTCTATGAACCACCACCTCTGTTTGAACACCAGGTGAGGCTCCATCCCCTGAGAAAGATATGAATAATTAATGGCATTGAAGCCATCTGCTAGTGTAGTACAAAAGCCCGAGGGACTTAAGAACTGGGACTCAGACCTGATTTCTATCCTGAGCTCCCAACTTGCTGGGTGAGCTTGTGCTGGTCACTTCCCCTTCTCCAGCCTTCCCTCATCTGTAAAATGAGTAGCCAGAGCCAGAATATTCTCTGCACCCAACCCTCAATGGATGTAGGGCTCCCATACTAAGACCTTTCTACTCCCCCCTCCAACCCCAGTGTTAGCTGTGCATTTTCCCATCTCCCTTTTAAGGGAATAAATAAGTTTGCTTTTCCCAGGTTCCCAGAAGGACATTTATTTCTCCAAAATTCAGCCTTGTGAGAGTGTTAGCACTTATGTAATCAGATTATATACACAATTGTTTAAAAACCGTTTATTATGCAAAATGTTAACTTTTATAAAAAGTTTAATAACATACATCGCATGGTTACAGAAAGTCACCTTCCTGCAAAAAGGTACAAAAGCTATATACTCTATTATAGAGTTCATAATCAGGGCAACAGAGCCTTTTTCCGAGGAGACCAGAAGACCAGCTCTACTGCTGCCTTGGCAGAGTTTGGAGAGCAGCCACTCCCCCCGCCCCCCCAACACACCCCTCCACACTCTGAAAGACAGTCTTTAAAACTTGGGGGTGGGGTGAAACTGGGTGACGTTGCCCAGTTGGTGCCCAGAGCAAGCTCTGGCTCTTTAGGCCACCCAAGTTCAGTCCTTCGCTCCCGGGCGCCAGCCTCCGAGGCAGGGGTTTGGGAAGTCAAGTGGGCAGGGAGAGGCTGGGGCCCATCCATGCCCTCGGGCTTCGGGCCGTAAGAGTCCTGGGGTCCCAGGGTCCCAGGCGGAACGGGCGCCAGCACCTGCGTTCTGGGCGGGGGAGGAAAGAAGACCAGAGAGCCGTCAGTTTCCGCTGAGCGCGTCAAGGCGGGGGGCCGTCCGCAGACTGGCCGGCGCCAGGGAGGAAACTTGCTCTCTACCTCCAGCTGATAACTCCGCGCCCCACGCTGCCCCCACCCAGTTGGCGCCAAAGGACCACAGGCGGAGTTTGCACCACCCCTCCCTCTTGGAATTGAGGCTAGTTGGGAGGGGGCTGAGGAAGACAGAGCTCCCTTTACGATTCCAAAATACTAACAGAACAGCTATTTTATTTAGTCGGACCTGCGCGTACTTTCTTGGGTCTTTGGCCACTGGGGGAAGGCAGCAGCAACGAGCGTTTAAGGTTGAAACGCACACAGAATGAAAACTGGTTCCGTCATTCATTTGATATGACCACGGGCAAGTTACTTGCCCCTCTCTGGCCTTGGTTTCTCTAAACAGGGGGTAGTAATCCCTTAAAAGGCCTAAGATTTACTGTTTAAGTACCACCGCGCCCTCACCCCCACGCCCCCCGAGAAGGTAGAGATACTCACCTGAAGGCGCCAGGACGGCCAGGTCAGTGACAGAAGCTCCTCTTGTCGTTGGAAATCACAAGTTCTGGAGAGAGTTCGGCTGTCTGAGAGTGAAGGAACAGAGGTGAGAGTTACGCACGGTACTTGGGAGTTCGAGGGGTCCAGCAGCATCCCAGCCGTGGAGCTCAGCCCCAACCCGGCTCCCGCGCACGCCCACGCGTACCTGGATGGGAAGATGCGGGCCATCTGGTGGTCCAGGGGCGGGCTCGGCCAGGACCACCTGTAGGTCGAGGATGTAGTCGATGACACGCTGCAGGATTTCCACCTGGCTAAGCTGAGTGCCTCGCGGGACTCCGGGTACCAGTTCCCTTAGGCGTGAGTAGCAGTGGTTCATGTCGTCGAGCAGGCTCAGCGGCTCCTCGGCTGCCGGGCCCTTGCCGCGGCCTCGCGCGATGGCTAGGCTGCGTTCGGACAGGCAGCACACCGCCTCGTAGCAGCCACGCACCGGGCTTAGCGCCTTCATGTTGAGGAATGAAGCTGGAAGTGCCGAAAGGACGAAAGAGCGAAAAAGAAATCCTATAGCAGCTTGCTATGAGCGCTAGCTCTGGGGCCCGTACTTATAGAGCCCGCTTAGAAGGCACGCCCCTTTATGCAAAAACAGTCAGCCTCGCCCCGCCTCCGCCGACCTTGGGCGTTCACAACGCGGTTAAATTGCAAACAGGCTTTCTTAGGCCGGTTTGACGCCGAATACCGCGGAGTCGCGGATTCAAAGAATGAGGAAGCGCTGATACTGGGGAGAGGCGGGCCTCTTTGCAAGCAAGGATTTCAAAAATCACTTAAAACTATTAACTTTAAGAATTTGCCTTTTCCTGGCAACGCCCCAGATCTTTGAGCTCCTCTGCCCCCTGCCAGTCCACCCACAGTCCAACACTAGTTCGAACCCACAGCTCTTTCGAGGTCATAAATCCCTGAACAGTAAAGAAGCTTTTCTTCTTCTTTTTTTTTTTAAAGCAAAAGATTTTTCAAGGGAAACTTGTAAGGAATTAGTGCCGCCTTGTTCCCCAATTTGCTGTTGTCTGACCTCCAGACTCACTGGCGTCAGGAATTATCTTGTGACCAGAGGGGAAAAAAATTAATTGCGGTGAAGTTGAGGTTACAATGAAGAAAACAGATTTGGGCTAGGCGCTGAGATTACAGAAGGAGGAGGGGAAAGGGGTTTGAGCAAAAACACTATTTGAGCAACAGGGGAAAAGAAAAAATAAAGGAGTCTGAATCGGTGCTTTTTGCATGGGGAAGGAAAAGAGCTCCCACCCTCTGCATAAGGAGCCAAATATATGCCCAGTTATGTTTTGGAAGTGAGTTTGATTATAATTTTGGACAGGGTTTTGAATGGGGGTGGGGGGTGACAAGAGATGATTTCTATATAACCTTTTTAGGAGCACCCCCTCCCCCTATGGAGTCAGCAAATCTCTTAACTCTTGCTTCCTCCTTTCTCCCTACTCTCCAAACACCTCTAAGCAGAAAACAATAGTTCAGTGATACCATAGCTCTATTGTCTATCCCTTTCTGGTATGGAAGGGCACGCCACCTGGACTTGATTATTCTTGGCCTTGCTGAAATAGCTCCAGCTCTATCTGAGAGCCCAGGAAAGGGACCAGAGGACAGGCAAGTTAAGCCCTGTATTGCAACAGGACATTCCATTCAGTATTCTTTGCTCCTCTTCTGATCACTTCCCAGAACTTTTGGAAATTTGCAGCCTTAAAAAATGCTGATTTCCATCTTGACACTGACCAAGTGGGATCCCCCAATGGTTGCTTCCTTAATCAATCAGTTGGAATCAGTGCCTCTTGCTCTCAAGAATCTCACAATTTGGGAAGACAAGATTAACACAGGAAACAATTAAGAGTTCTATAGTCTGTGGCACTGATTAACAGGACAATGAGAGCTCAGAGCTAGGAGAGTCTCAAAATAGTCATAGTAAAAAGGACATGAGACTGGAAATCAGGAGCCTTAGATGCAACATATCAGCCCTGCCAATGATTTGTCATGTGATATTGAACAAGCCCAGCTACCCTGGCCTCATTTGCCTTGTGAATAAAATGGGGAGATGGTGCTAAGTATTTATTTTAAATCATTTCCAACTCTAGAAGTCTAAACCTTTATGATTTTGGACAGGCAGGTGTAGGGTGGTAAAGGGTGCAGAGAGGGGCTATAAAACATGTCCAATGTCACACCACAAATAATGGCAGAGCCAGACCTGCAATCTTGTTCTTTGCTGTCATACTGCAGGTCTTGTGTCCCAAGAAAGGTCTTTGAAAGATATGAATGTTTTCAAGGACAGCTTCCGTAGTATAAGAAAGAGGAAAAAATAACCTGTGAATCGACAAGTCAGTCTATATATGCTACATACATGAAATGATGAGCAAACCAGCTATTTGGTCATAGAAAGGGGAAATGGTAGCTATGGGGACTCCCAAATGACAAAATAGAAAGCCCATTCCTTTTCTACCATGAAGATTTCCGTGGTTTGTGCAAAATAGCAAAGCCCAGGAGGTTCTGGACAAATCATGGTATTCAGGGCTAGGCAGATTTATGTTCAAATCTCCATTCACTTTTACTAATGATGTGAACTTTGGGTAGGTCACTTCTCTGTGCCTCAATTTCCTAATTTATAAAATGGGCCTAATTAGGCCAACCTCATTCCTTCAATAAATCGTTGTTGAATGCCTCTTCTCTACAAGGCACTTGACATGCTTTCTCCATCAGATCTGTTAGTCTCCTTGGTGCCTGGGGACCAAGCATGGGCCAGGTGTGTGGTAGGTGCGCCGTCCACAGGTCCTCACAGGTTCTCCTCAGGCTTGTAAAGCCATTTTCAAAACACCTTCACATTTATTATTTCCCAAGATGCTTTCAGACTGAAATGCCTTTGGGCTGTGTGACATAAGGCAAGAAAGGGACGCAGTGGGATTAACGAGCAGAATTCTGTCCTGGCCATGCCAATAACTTGCAGTGTGGCCCTGGATGAATTTCCTTCCTTCCTGGGCCTCACTTTTTGTAAAACTGGGGGTGGGGGGAGCAAATGACCTCTAAGGGTCCTCTCTAATCTAAGATTCTAATTCTGAAACAAGCAGGTTAAGGTTGGAACACTGAATGAAGTTTGAACCCCAAAGACTTCTTGTTCCCAACAGCAGACTGGAGGGCTAGCTCAGGCCTTCTGCAACTTGTTTAGCGGTGGTGGGGCCTCAGCCTCTTATTCCAAATGCCTCTGAACTTTCTGTTCCCAGTTCTGCTTCTTTTACCAGCTTTTTCCCCCCTCTTGCATTTTTTATTTTTATGAAAGGATGTCATTAAGGCTTTTGTCTGCACTGTTTTTGTTTCAGAACTTTTCTCACAATCCTATTTTTTGTTGAGGAATCCGCTCCTTTGCCCAGCTGTGGGTCCCGGTCCCACAGCTGTGTTGATCTAAGACTCAGCCCCAGACAGCCTGGCGCCAGGGTGGGACGTCATGCGTTCACACAGGGATGCGTGTCCCAGGCAACCTTTCCTCGGGCAGTCACCGGCCGGCGACGGCCGCCCCCACCAATGAGCGTCCGACACCCGAGAAAGGGGCGGAGTCTGCGTCGCCCCGACCCGCGAGCGGCTTGTGAATCGCAGATGCTGAGAACTTGATAACGTTCCTTGAATTGGTGCCTTTTAAAGTCTTTTTTCTCCCTTTCTTTTCTTTCTTTTGTTTATTCTTTCTTTCCACGGTCTTCCTTCATCTATATATGTATATAGTTTTTCGTCGTCGTCTTCTTCCTTTTTAACTATCTCCTCCCAGTGTCAGGAATTATTTTGTAAGCATTTCCAGGAACTGAATCTTCCTTTGCCAAAAATAAAAAAAAGAAAAAGAGAAAAGAAAAAAAAATGCAGTGTTGTGCTCTCTGATTTTTCTTTTTTTTTGGAAGAGTTGGCAGAACTATTAAGTTATACTGTTTTGTCTTTAAATTTTTTAAAGTGGTGGGGGGTCCCTGAGCTGTCGATTTCAAAGCCAAAGTAATGATGATGAGAGTTGCAGATGTCTTTCTTTTTGCCTAAACTGAGCCTCTATCTACTTTTTCCCCCCCTCCATTTATGTTGAAAATGAGTATCAAGGAAACGTCAGAAACTTACCTAAGGTTACTTGGGATGTCAGCTGCCCACGTGTGGCCAAGACCCAGACCTGCTCCTCATTTGACTCTCTGTCCATGCTGCCCTCTAACTCTCATTAGCATTAGAGTGGTCTGCTGTGGTCTCCGAACACTCCCAGACACTGCATTTCCTAACATGTACCCGGTTGCTCACAAAGTGCCTGTAAAGGTGTGCTGAGGACTTCCCTGCTGTGTATTGGTAGAATGTACCCATACCGTCTTCTCACCTCAGCAAGGTTACACCTCCAAGTACTGCTTGAGACTTTTGTGGTACTAGAAAGCACAGGGAATTCAGAAGCAAGGCCAGGCTCAAATCCTTGCATGGACTACCTACCCTCACTTTGCCTCAGTTGTTCCCTCTAAAATGGGGAGGAAAATATCCATCTTCCTCACAGCTGGGAGGGTCAAACGGGACAAGGGATGGAAAGTGTTGTGGGAACCAATTCCTGTAATTATTTTTATGTGCTATGATATAAAGTAGTCCCTGGTGAGTGGGATAGGTGGTGCCAGGTGAGTTTAATGGTTCCTCCTGAGACTGTTTTCAGGAATCTGGGCAATACTGAGAAGGAGAATGTGGGGAGCATCTGGAGCTAAGGCATGAGTCTTTATAGGGGTGGGGATTTCAGGGGCCTCCAAGATGGGCTACTCTACAGTTCAGAAGTACTTGGTGCTATCATCATCATCATCATTGTCCATCAGTGACTCTTAACTGTTTGCCAAGTCCTGTTTGCCTTCTCTCACATTATCTCATTGACCCATTTTATGGACAAGGAGACTGAGGTTCCAAGAGGTTAATGTACTTGCCCATGGTCACATAGCTAGTAAGTGGCAGATCCAAGATTTGCAACCAGATCTGCCTGTCTCAAAGAGTGTGTCCTCTTTTGTGCCTATGCTTTTTTTTTTTAAATTGATTTTGAAAGAGAAACACTGAAACATCTATTTATTGTTCCACTTATTTATGCATTCATTGGTTGATTCTTGTATGTGCCCTGACCAGGATTGAACCTGGAACCTTGGCAGATCGGGACGATGCTCTAACCAACTGAGCTACTTGATCAGAGCCAGGGAAACCATTGTTTGTGTGTGTGTGTGTGTGTGTGTTTGCATTTATCTTCAGATAGAGCAGGAGGGAGAGAGGGAGGAAGAGAGAGAGAGAGACACACATGGAGTGGTTGCCACCCACCGGGGACAAACTGCAACTGTGGTACGTGCCCCCAGTGGGAACCAAACCCGGGACTCTCTGGTCCCCAGGTGACGTTCCAACCACTGAGCCAAACCGGCCAGGGCAAAACCATTGTTTTTTAAGCAGAGACTCAGAGAGCATTGAAGTTTACTAACTCCTTGCTTCAGCAGGTAGGCAGTGACCATGGGATGTCCAGGGGCTAGCTTGGCATCTGGGGGTGGGGTGAGGGGTAGACACCCACAGGGAAGTAAGAATGGAGTTTATTTTCTGAGAACCTATCCTGTGCTGGTGCATTCTATCTTGTATAATCTTCTCTAGAGTCTTTAGGGGTAGGTATTATGACAAAGGTATTGAAGTTCAGAGATTTGTCCACACAGCTGGTAGGGAAAAAAACTCCAACAATCAAGATTTGAACCCAGGCCTGTGGCTCAAACATTGACATACACAAGAATGGAGACTGACATTCAAACTGCACAGTGTCCAGACACACAAGGACTAGTTCCCTCACCTTAGCATTTCTAGGCTAATGAGGACAGATTGGGACAACCTCATTTCTCTGTTAAGAGAAAAGTTTAGAACTTCTAGAATTTGGAAAGCATCAGTAGGTTATGTGGGAGTTTAACTCTGACTTAACAAGAATATATTGCAGTGGTTTTGCTATTTCCAAAGCACCTACATTCATGGTTTCATTGAACGCTCCCAACTACCATATGGGGTATAGAACTCACCTGCTTTGTAGTCAAGTCTTGTCTCCCTGGTCTCAGTATCACAGTGCCTGAAAAACTGAATTAAGTTTCACCCCAGTAATCACTTTTGGGAGACCACATAGAGGGGGATTTAAAACTCAAATACAAGTTGTACTGGATGACTCTCTGACTGTGATTCTCAGGCATAATGTTCTTTGCTGCAAACAGATGCTGACATTTGGATTTGGGTTCCCACTAACGGGGTTCAGGAAACACTTAAGAAAGATGGTGGAGCCCTGGCCCGTGTGGGTCAGCGGTTAGAGCGTCAGACTGCGGACCAGAGAGTCCCGGGTTCGGTTCCTGCTGGGGGCGCGAACCTCGGTTGCAGTTTGTCCCCCACCCCGGTTGGGGTCGTGTGGGGGGCAACCACTCGATGTGTCTCTCTCACATCAATGTTTCTCTCTCTTTCTCTTCCTCCATCTCTTCCTCCTGCTCTATCTGAAGATAAATGCAAAAAAATGTCCTCGGATGAGGATAAAAAATTTTTTAAAAAAAATTAGAAAGATGGTGGAGTCCAAGGCAAGAAAAAAATGAAGGCAAAAATAATAAAATAAAATAAAAGGCCTTCAAAAGCAATGTTTACCCTGCCTAGATATTGTCTTGTGTTGGCCTAGGTCCCAGCAGCAATTCAAAGGCTTAGAGGGTAGTAGGTAGGGAGGTAGGGGGGAGGGATATGGCCTGGGGACACAGCTGATCCTGCCAGAGAGGAAAGGGCTCCTCCACCCCTAACTTGGCCAGAACTCTACAGTGAGTTTTGCCGGCCAAAGCTGACCTTGAGTGCAATCATTGCAGTGGCCCAAGCATCAGCAAGCTTGTAAAGGATAACTTTTGCTGAGTGCCAAAAATGAGCCAGGCATCTTACATGTATTATCTCCCTTGATCTTCATATTGATTGAAACTCAGAGAAGGGTGAGGTGACTTACCCGAAGTCACACAGCTGTTGGGAGGCAGAGCAGGGATGCCTAACTCCAGAGCCTGAGCTTTGAAGCATGAACCAGACCACCAACTGGAGGGAGAAAGGAAGCAAATGCTAGAGAATGGGCGACTGTCTTAAGGAGAAACGGGATGGAAGAAGGAAATTCATATCTGAAATCCATTTTGCTCTTACGGTGTCTAGCAGTGTATGTGTGTGTGAGTCTCTGAGTAAGTGGGTTCTTCTGAGTGTGTGTATTTCTCCCTCTCTGAGTGTGGGACCCTCCCTGAGGTTTGTGTGTGTCTAGGCCCCTGGAGAGTGTGTCTGTCTCTCCCTGAGTGTTGCAGCCTATTTAAACGTGTGGTGTGTCTAAGTGCTGTGGACCCCACCTCGGTATATGACCTCCTCGGAGTGTGCAGCCTTGGCCGCAGTACTGGCTTCAGTAAGTGTGCATCTTCCCCCCAATCTCCGGGCCAGGTGCAGAACAGGGCCAAGAGGACAATGGGCTTGTGCGCCCGGGTGGCCTTTCCCTCCACTCCCTCACCCAACACGACCCTCCCCGCCCGCACCTCGCGCCCCAACGGTCCCCACTCCGGCCTTGCCCGACCCTCCCGGCCCTCCCCGCCCGCGCCCCGCGCCCCGCGCCCCAGCGGCCCCCACCCCCGGAGGCCCCAGGCGCGCAGCTGCGGGACACACAATCGCCGGCGCCCCCTCCCCGCCCCCTGCGCAGCCCCTCGCCCAACAAAAGCCGCTTTCTTTCCCCACAACAGATTAAAGACCAGGAGGGGGTGAAAAATAGCTTCTCCAGCCCTGGAGGGGGAGGGGCGCGGGAAAAGCTGGGGCTTTAGGGACTCTTTGATGGCGAGTGTGTGGGAAACCCAGAGGAATGTGGCTGCTGGGACCAGCGCAGCGGGGCGAGTGGCCGGGAGGAGGGCCCACCCCCGAGACCCCCGAGTCCCCCGCGTCCCCCGCAGCCCCGGCGCCGGCGATCGCGCCCCCGCTTGCCAAGCTTCTCTTCGAGCGCTGGTTCTGAGTCTCTCTTCCCCTTAGCGCCCCTGCTCTCTCCCCTCAGTCAGTTTTCTCAAATTCTAATTTCTTTATGTTCTTCCTATTTCCCTTCTTCTAATTTTCCTTTCGCGAGTCCCTTCCTCTTCCACCTCTTTCTCCTCTTTTTCTCATTTCTATTCTCTTTGTCTCTCTCGGTGTCTTTATCTTGATCTAAACATTCATCCTTTATCTTCTCTCTTTGTCTCGGACACACTCTCTGCTTCTTTGTGTCTCTGTTCCTTGGTGGCTCCTTCTCCGTGCCTCTGGCTGTAGTTCTCGGTTGGCTCGTAGGGATGCGGCTGCATTTAGCAGTCTCTGTCGCCCTTTCTCCTGTCTGTTTGGAGAGGGCTGGGAGGAGGGAACCTGAAATGTGGGCAGTTTGTTTAAACATCCCTCGCTCTACACACGTGTGAGTGCAGATGGGAGCTGCCAGGGGAAGTCTGCGGGAGCCCAGAAAGCCCCAGGGAGACTTGGGGAGGCCTGGCCCCCTAGACCAGGGCTGAGTAGGAATAGGGGCTCTTGGAGGCCTCTAAGGGTTCAGAATTATTTTCGGCTCAGCTTAATTCAGTCTCTGAAAGGAATTCCTGGCTCAGGACCGGATGGTGGCCTTGGGACCCTGATGGGAAATGGGTTGGGTCTCCTGGCCCCCTCCTCCCTAGTCCTTGGGACCCACAGGATTGGGAGAGGAAGGGGGCTGGTTCAAGACAAAGGGCTTCCATGATTTCGCTCATATGTGGAATTTAATCAACAAACTGAACTACCAAGCAAAATAGAGACAGACTCATAGAGAGCAGGCAGACAGCTGTGTGTGTGTGTGTGTGGGGGGGGGGGGGGGGTGAGCCAAAAAAAAAAAAAGAGAACTCATGGACCTGGGCAACAGTGTGGTGATTGCCGGGGTAGAGGGGCATGGGTGGATGGAGGTGGTAGAGGGCATAGAGGGGATAAAAGGTGATGGAGAAAATTTAAATTTAATTAAAAAAAAAAAGAAAAGAAAAGACAGTCCAGCTGGTGTGGCTCAGTGTCGACCCATGCACCAAGAGGTTGCTGGTTTGATTCCCGGTCAGGATACATGCCCAGGTTGTGGGCCCGATCCCTAGTGGGGGGCATGCAGGAGGCAGCCAATCCATGTTCTCTCTCATGGATGTTTCTCTCTCTCTCTCCTTCTCACTTCCTCTCTCTCTAAAAATCAATAAAGGAAAAAAAAAAAAAAAAAGACAAAAGGCTTCCAGGTGGCTGGGGTCAGGGGCCATCCATTCAGAGACAGTGGGGTACATGTAGGGAAGCTCAGCCTGGGATCCTGGAAACCCAGCGTTTGCACTTGGCTCTGCCATTGGCTGACAACCCTGAGCACATCCTTTCTCTTCTTTGGGCATCAGTGTCCCCACCTGTAAAATGAGGTATTTGTTTAGATCAGTGGTATTTGTTTCCACCCACAGATCCCTTAATGCATTGCTTATATTAATTAATCTGCTTTCTCATTTTGTATTTATGAAAGACAAGCATTCAGTCAGAGCTTCTGATTAGCATGATTCATTACCATGCAGAGCTGTTCTAATTCCAGTCACAGACACCCCAGGGAGACCCCCCCCAAAGCCTCTGTGCAGCAAAATCCCACAGATGACTTGGGTTTGAATCCTGAATCTGCTAATGTCCAGCTGTGTGACCTTGAGGAGGTCACACCCTCCCTCTGTTTCCTTATCTGTAAAAAGGAGATATTCATAATATCTACCCTCCCAGATTGTGCTGAGCATTGTCAGATAACAGATATAAAAATGTAAGAAATAGGTGTCCAATAAATAGCAACTGTTAGGATGTTGATGGTCTATACCAGCGATTTTCAACAGGTGTGCTGCAAGAATTTTTAAAACAAGCAGTACCTGACAATTTAGTCATGGGCACTGACCTCATTTTCCTTAGATTGTCAAATAAAATAATAATAACAGCCAACACAACAATAGCTGTCTGGTGTGAATAAATCAAAATTATACCTTTTTTTGGTCAGATCAGCAAAAAACATATTTTTTGGTGTGCCACAGTATTTTAGTAATTAGTGTATGTGTGCCATGAGATGAAAAAGGTTGAAAATCACTGGTTTATACCAATGCTGTCCAAGAGAACTATAATGCAGTCAGAAATGTGAACCACATATGTAATTACAAATTTTCTAGCAGCCACATTTTTATTTACTTTATTATTATTATTTTTTTTGTTAATCCTCACCCAAGGATATTTTCCCATTGATTTTTAAACAGAGTACAAGGGAAGGAAGGAGGGAGGGAGAGAGAGAGAGAGAGAGAAACATTGATGTGAGAGAAACACATCGATTGGTTGCCTCTGCATGACCCTGACTGTGGCCAGGGATCCAACCTGCAGCCCAGGTATGTGCCCTTGACTGGAATCGAACCTAAGACCCTTTGGTCCTTGTGTTGACGTGCTAACTGCTGAGCCGAACTGCCCAAGGCTAGCGGCTACATGTTTTAAAAGAACAGGTGAAATTAATTTCAAGAATGTTTTTTTTACCTAATCCAATATACCCAAGATATTACTTGAACCTGTAATTAATACAAAAAACTATTAATTTTACATTACTTTTCATACTAAGTCATCAATATCTAGAGTGTATTTTACACATCAGCACATCTCACTCTTTTCAGACTGGTCATATTTCAAGTACTCAGTAGCCACATATGGCTAGTGGTTACCAATTGGACAGTGCTAATCTGGTTAGTTAGAAAGTAAAGATAGACCTTAGGAAAGAACATTGGAGCTGAAGTTTGAAGGCCAGGTAGGGTTTTAACACATGAAGAGAAGGCAGGAAGAAGACAGAAGGGAGAGGACAGGGATCGGTGTGAGCAAAAGTGCTGATCAGCTTGGTTGGGCAGAAGCTAGTGGGCGGGGTGGATGCTAGCTAAGATTGGATAAGTAGCTAGAGGTAGGGTTTGTGGGGAGCCTTGAATGCCAGGCTAAGAGCATAAAGAACGTGGGCATTAATTCTTCATAATGACTGTCTCTTTGAGATCTTTCTTTTCAGGGAAGGAGGCAGCAGTACTGTGGGTACTAGCTACCATTTATTGAAGAGTCACTGTGTCCAGGCACTATGCTAAGCACTTGATGTTAATTAATTATCTCACTTAAGTTTCTCAACAAACCCCCATGCATTGTTGAAGGGAATGTAAAACTTTGGAAAGCAGTTTGGCAGTTTCCTAAACAGTTAAGCATAAATCGATCATATGACCTAGCAATTATCCTTCTAGGTATCTTCCCAAGATAAATGAAAACATGTATCTACCTAAAGAATGTACAGAGAAATTCATGGCAGCATTGTTCATTATTGTCAAAAGGTGGAAACAGCCCAGAGATCCATTAACTAATGAATGGATAAACAAAATGTGGTATATTGCATATACTTACATATGCAACACATGGATGGACCTCAAAAATTATGCTAAGTGAAAAGAGAAAGAAACAAAGGACTACATATTATGTGATTCAATTTATGTGAAATTTCCAGAAAAGGTAAATCTATAGAGACAGAAAGTACATTAGTGGTTGCTCAAAGCTGGAAAGAAGAAGGGGAGTGACTGCTAATGGGTACAGGGTTTTGGGGGGCAAGGAGGTGATTAAAATACTACAAAATTAATGTTGTGATGGTTGCACAATTCTGTAAAATGCTAAAATCATTGAGTTGTGTACTTAAAGCTGATTAATGTATGGCATGTAAATTATACCTCAATGAAACTCTTTAAAAAAAAGGAAGAGAATTCTCCCAGTAACTTTTGGATTGATACCATTATTGTCCCACTTGACAGTTGGAGAAACCTCAGGAAGGTGAAGTCCAAGGCTAGGAAGTGGGGGAGCCAGGTTTCAAACCTGTAAAGCTGTGCTCCTGGTCTCTGGGCTCTCCCGCTTCCTGAAGCTTGCTTGGGCAGTGCCTTCCATCTTCCTGGGGCATTTAGCTCATAAGGTCGATGCCAGCATGTTTTCAAGCTGCAACAACTGCTTCTTACATGATGAGGGTCAGGGGGAGTGGCAGAGGACCCGGGACACTGGGAGAGCCTCCTTCGTGAGAAAGCTCAGGCAGCAGCTTGGCCGGGGTCATCACAGCAACCCTCATGCTCTGACACCCCTTCCCCAACCCTGTCTCCCTCCCAAGGGAAAAAGAACTTGGCTCCATAGCTGAGGGTAGAATATGAGCCAGAGACCTGACCTGACCCCCACCTTGGAATCTACTGGATCTGAGGCCATGATGGGGGAGGGACTGTCCCCAAACCAGACTAATAAACCACAAAACAACTGTTCCACTCAGCCCTGTTGTTTTATAATCACACCATAGGACAGACTTGAGCTGAAAGTCATGAGACCTAGATTCTTAAAAACCTGGTTCAAGCTCCTATCTTATATCCAAACTCAGTGTGCTTGAGCAATCCCTCACCTTCTCCAAGCCTCAGTTTCCTTATCTATGAAATGGAGACAACGATACCCTCTCAAAGTGTCATTGCAAAGATTTGGGAGACCAGAGGTGAAATTCACTTCATTTTAGACTGCCAACATTACATGTCTTAAGTTATATGTTTTTAATAATTCCCCCACTCAAAAGAAACAGTTAAACGAGAATGGTAAAAACAGTTAATAAGAGTCAGCATTTATGGACTGATTTTGTGCTGTTTTGAGTGCTTTACATGCATTAACTCATTAATCTTTGTAAAAACCCATGAAGTGGATATCATTACCCTCATTTTACAGATGTGAAACTTGAGGCTCAGAGAGGTTAAATGAGTTGCTCAATATCACCCAGTGCAGAAGAGGCAAGAAACTGACTTTAGAACCTTAACTTTTTGCCATTAAGAATGGAATAGAATAGAACTCAAGAAGACACCAATCTTCCTCCTCCCCTCCCCCTCCTTCTCCTCCTCTTCCTCCTCCTCCTCCTCCTCCTCCTCCTCCTCCTTCTTCCCTTCTCCTTCTCCTTCTTCTTCTTCTTCTTCCTTTTGTTAATCTTTAAAAAAAAAAGAAAAAGACACCAATCTGGTTTATTCAAGACCTGGTATGTGAGGATAAAGAAAAGAAGCAGTTAGTTAAGATGACAGATCTATAGTAATTGGGCAAATTGATTAACATTTCATCATTTCTAAATCATCCTGCAATGAGGTCCCATATACCCTCTTCATGGAAGTGCAGTGGAGTCACCATGACAACTGCATTCATGACTTTACCTTGAATGTAAACTATTGTATTTTAAATTATTTTTAAGTGAATATAAGGATTTCAGTTTAATGTTTTAAGTAGGTAACTCTTTCACCTGATTCAAAATTCAAAAAACATTAAAAGGCATAAGGTGAAAACCTCCTTCCCACCCCTACCTTTACCTCCCCCAGCCTGCCCGTCTCCTCACAACCAGCTAGTTTTTTTAGGGCGAAGGAAAGAACTGATACTTTTTGAAATTAGAAAGGGTGTGCTTGATTTGTTCTGAAGCCACCAGGCATAAAGTCTACCTTACTCTGGTTGATATCTTCAGGTTGGCCTCTGCCAGATTTCCTGTACCCTTTGATGCATCACTACTTCCTGCAGGTGACAGCTTGGTCCCTTAGGGAAATGGTTGGTCCCTTCTCCCTCTCAACTTTCCCCCAGGAACCCCCTCCAGTACCCACTATGCTCCCGACCACATGCCCTCCTGCCTCCAGGCCCTGCTTGCTCCGTACCCCCCAGGGCCAACAAAGCCTGTAAATGCCAGAGAACATCTCATCATCTCATCTTGGCTAATGGGGTGGAGGTGGATCCAGAGGTCACACCTGGGTGGCCTCAGGCCAAATCTAGTCCATGAGAATTGGGGTGGGGGCAGGGGATTCTTTGCCCAGTGATTTCAAAATTGGAAAACTTCACGTGAAAATCTGATTTTCCAGCTTCTTTTGAAATACTGGCAGATCCAGCCACACTGGTATTCATGCATGATGAAATCAGCTGGGGCTGAGTGGCAGTTGTCCCCTTTAGAAAGAGTATGTGCTCTCTGGATTGTCATGGTCCCTGTCACACCCTGTCAGTTAAAGTGGTAGGCACATTAACAGCCCCTCCAAAGGTGTCTACATCCTAATCCCTGGAACCTGTGTTAGGTTACATGGCAAAGGGGAATTAAGGTTGCTAATTGGCTGATCTTAACGTAGGGAGATGATCCTGGATTACCTTGTTGTGTCCCATGTAATCACAAAAGTCCTTAAAAGGGGAAGAGTCAGAAGAGAGTCAGAGAAAGAGATGTGACTATGGAAACAAGGTCACAGAAGTGCCATGTTGCTGACTTTGAAAATGGAGAAAGGGGCCATGAACCAAGGAATGTCGGCAGCCTCTAGACTCTAGAGTCTAGAGTCTAGAAGGTGGAAAAGACAAGGAAGTGGATTCTTTTCTAGAGCCTCCAGAAAGAGACACAGCCCTGCAGACCTTGATTTTAGCTCAGTGACATGTGGGGCTGGGAGAGTGGGGCACAGCTGGTGAGAACTGTCCTATGTGAGACACTTCGCTTAAAATGCTCCATAAATGGCTCCTACTGTTATAAGGAACAGATGTGTAAGGTAGGTCCCAGGCAGAGGGGAGACATGGGTGGCTCCTGCTTTGGCTTTTTCTCCCTCTGCTCTCATAACACCCCTCTCCCTGGTTTCGTTCCCAGGGCCCAGTGCTGGCTGAGAGAGCCAGGCTAAGCAGTTAGGCCTTGGGGGCGGCACAAGGTAATCACTCAGAGAGGTGGCAGGTGTCAGCAGCCAGTGGAGGAATCTGATCCCTGATTGAAGACAGGATTAGAGGGTCAAAACAGAAAAGCAGGAACTAGGCCCCAGGCTGGGAAAAGGGCCATCAGAGCTGCAGGTGGGAGGATCAGGAGTGGGCCCTAAAGTGAGGTGCAAGGTGGGCAGGGCATGGGTTGGTCCAGGCTGCTTTAGGTGGTGCTGGCTGGTGTGGGCATGACTGATGTGTACTGGGACGACACTCTAACCAACTGAGCTACAGGACCAGGACCTGAAAAAGTACTGATGACTAATAGTGGCTTACTGTGTCAGACTCGCCAAAGATATTCATGTTTAACAGTACATATCACTTTAACAGAAAAAGATGAAGTGGCATTTAAGGTAGTAGTGTCTGAGAAGGAAAACCTCATGGCCAGGGCGATGTAGAATGTTTCATGACAGCCACATGCCTCACCTGCTCTCACACCCCCACCCCTCGAAGGCCTCCCATCTTCCAGCCACTGTGCCCTTAAATGTCCTCAGGCTTTCATTACAATTCTTCCACTTATTTTCTGTGTATTCTGAGCAAGTTTTTTGCTTATTTGTTTATATTTATTTATATAAAATAATCATACAATACTTAATATGTGCCAAGCACTGTTCTAAGTGCTTTGCAAACATTAATTTAATCATCATGACAACTGTTGAGAGGGGTACTGTTATCCCCATTTTACAGATGAGAAAACTGAGGCACAGAAAGGTTAAGGAATTTTCCCAGGACCACATGGCTAGGGAGTGGGTATACTTTCTGAGTCTCAACTTTCTCAGCTGTTAAACTGGGATGTATATGAGTGCCCTCTGTGTGGCAGGGTTCCTCAGCCCTGGCTCTGTGACATTTAGGGCCAGATAATTCTTTGTCGTGGGGCTGTCTTGAGCATCATAGGATGTTTAGCAGCATCCTGGCCTCTACCCATCAAATGACAGTAGCAACCCTCCCTCCTAAACTGTGACCAACAAAAATCTCTCCAGATCTTGCCAAATGTTCCCTGGGGGCAAAGTTAACCCTGGTTGAGAACCACTGCTCTGATAGGATGGAGGGAAATGAAATGAGGTCACGCATATAAGATGCCTCCTTTCCTTCCTTTCCCTTCCTTCTGTACACACACGCTCAGTGATTCTGACTCCTCAGAACCCTTTCTCTTTCTGTTCCTTTCCTGACCTTGAAGCTGGGCCCAGCTACATGTAGACTGGATGCTTGAGAGCTTCCTGCGAACCCGAAGTTGGCTCCAGGAGTCAGACCTGAATTCTGGTCCCATCACTTCCACTAACATGCTGTATGGCCTTGTCGGAAACACTTTTCCGCCCCGAGCCTCAGTTTCCCCATCTGTACAATGAGGGGGTTGACCTAAAAGCTTTCCAGAAAGTCTTCTCACTGCAGAAACCAGTGACTGAGTGATTCATACCAAATAAAAACAAATTCCCCTCACAAAGTCCAAATTCTTTCAGAGACTTAGTCATTCCAGGGTTTGAACTTTCTCGCAAAAGCCATTTGAAAAATTCTTCCAGCTTATAAAAAAAAAAACTATTAAAAGAAAGTAAAAGTTTCAAAACCAAATCCTAAGCAAACACCCCTGAAAACAATACACTCACGCACATGCACACATAGCACCCAAGGTAACTCCGAGAACAGGATATGAAACCTTGCAGGCCGGTGCTAAGAAATGATTCACAGGCCTTTCGAGATGCTTCTATTTCAAGGCATGATCCGCCCACTGGATCTGGTGGCTCCAAAAACAAAATAAACCTTAAAGAAGCTGCCATTTCTTATCTCAACACAGAGCTAACCTAGCCAGCATCCTCAGGTCTCAAGGGCTCCAATCAGAAGACAAAAGCTGAGTTCTGTGAATTCCCTTTCTGTTCTATTTCAAGTCTCAAGCTGCTGGCTTGTTTAAAGAAAGTCTTTTGCATCTAACTTTGGTTGGCTGACCCGAGTTTAAAGCAACAGAGCCTAATGGGTTTACAACACAGACCATGAGTTTATCAGTTTTGTTTAGCAAGGCTCTGTCCTACTAGATTCCGGCCTGGTCATTCCCATGGCTGTCTCTAACTAAACAATCCTACCTGGCTTGGGTACTGTGCATATCAATATTATTCTTGCCCCAGGCCAGGAAACATGAATTTTAGCATACCGCTCAAAATGTCATGCTCTTATGTAAAATAAAAATAGGAAAGTAATTTATTCATTCAATGAAGTGCGTATTGAGCACCTACTATATGCCAAGCACTGGGTTAGGCACCAGGGATGTATTGCTGCTAAGATACAGCCCCTGCTTTCAAGGAAATAGGAATAGGAATTGAATAGAAAAAGCAGACAAGTTAAATATCATAGAAGCATAAGGAACAATTTCCTATAGGAAATGTCCTGCAGAGAAAGTGATACCAAAGTTGGAACAAAATTTAAAGAAATGCAAACGTTTGTGATATGGTTAAGTACATTCTCATCTGTGTTTACCCTTGATTTTTTTGTATTAGATTTAGAAAACTTAAAAAAAAGTATTGATTGAGTAGATATAGGAAGAGGGAGAGATTTGTTGTTCCACTTCTTTATGCATTCCTTGGTTGCTCCTTGTATAAGCCCTGACCTGGACCAAATCTGCAACCTTGGTGTATGGGGACAACGCTCTAACCAACTGAGCTACCTGGCCAGGGCATAGTTTTAGAAAACTTCTAACTTTCACTGATGCTTCAGTTGCTCCCCAGAACCCTGCAGAAAGGGTCATCAATTGGCCCAATCTTATGTTCACACTACCATCCCTACATGGAATCTTCCCTTTTCTCCTTATCTGTCCTCCAGGGTTAGAATCAAAGCCCATTTCCCCCAGGAAGCATTTGCAAACCTATGTGGCCACATTCTCACTAATTCCTTAACGCACAGAACTTGTGCTCTTTACTTGGCTTTTAGCCTGTCCTGCCTTGTGACCTCTCTTGTATTTCTGTCCTGAACTTTTACCTAACTTGTGAATTAGGGGAAAGAGGATAAGAACTGACATTTATTAAGTGCTTTCTTGATGCCAGGCATTTTGCTAGCCGCTAACTGTACTTTATGTACCTAGCCCATAGAAAATGTTCAATAAATATTCACTAACTGAATGCTTGGGTAATTTCACTTAAACCTAATAATGACTCTTTGAGGCAAATGTTATTAGTATTCTCATGTTAGAAATGAGGAAACTGAGGCACAGACAGGTTAAAGCCTGAATTTGAGGTCTTTCTGCCTCCAAAGCTAAAGTTCAAGCTCATTCTTTTACTCTGTGTTGCTTCTTTCCATATATATATATATATATATATATATATATATATATATATATATATACACATATATATATATAGAAAGTATCTTGCCCTCAAGTATCTTGCACATAGTAAGTGCTTAATAAACAGCAATTGATTGATAGGATGCCCATAAGGCTCCCTACTTCACCCCATCCCAGATATTATTATTTGCTCTCTGTCGTGGGTTCGTATTCTTTATTTCTATATTTAATTTAAAACCACTCCACCGTTACCTGTACTGCCCGCCTCTCCCACTAGAGCGTGGGCAGCATTAAGGCAGTGTGCCTGCGATGGCCCTGGCTGGCACATTGTTCACGCTCAGTGAAGATTTGCTGAACGGGCTGGTGACATAGTGGGTTGAATTATGCCCCCTACAAAGATCTGCCCAAGTTCTTCCTCTGGTACCTGTGCATGTGACCTTACTTAGAAATAGGTAATCACAGATGTAACTAAGTTAAGGATCTCAAAATGAGAACATCCTGTGAGCCCTAAATCCAGGAACTAGTGTCCTTATAAGAGAAAGGAAAGTGAGATTTGAGTCACAGAGAGAAGAAGGCCAAGTGAAGACAGAGGCAGAGACCGGAGTGTGGAAGCTCCAAGCCAAGGGACACCAAGGATTGCTGGCAGCCACTGCCGCGGGAAGAGAGGCGTGGAACGGATTCTCCCTTAGAGCCTCCAGAGGGAACCAGCCCCGCTGACACCTTGTTTTGGACTGCTGACCTCCAGAACTGTGAGGGAACAGATTTCTGTTATTTTATTTATTTTATTTTATTTTTTATTTTTTTAAATCCTCACCTGAGGACATTTTTTCATTTTTTGCTCAGATAGAGTGGGAGGGAGAGAGAGGAAGAGAGAGAGAGAAACATCGACGTGAAAGAGACACATCGAGTGGCTGCCTCCCACACGACCAACCAGGGCCGGGGACAAACTGCAACCAAGGTACATGCCCTTAGCGGGAACCGAACCCGGGTCTCTCTGGACTGCAGGCCGACGCTCTAACCGCTGAGCCAAACCGGCCAGGGCGATTTCTGTTATTTTAAACCCCCAAGTTTGTTACGGCAGCCCTAGGAGACAGGGGTTGAGTTTAATCCTGGCTAAGAAATTCCGGGCTCAAAGAGAAACAGCTTTGATTTTGGGGTCACACAGACCTGGCTTTGGCATCTACCTGTTATGGTCTTGGTTAATCAACTTTGCTTCTCTGAGCCTTAGTTTTCTTCTTTGTAAAGTGGGGAGAGTCGTAGTAATAGCTAACATCGCAGAGTGCCCGGCAGTGTACTAAGCCCTTTCCACGCATCCGACGACTCGGCCTGGATAATAGGCCAGAATCACCATTAATTTTTTTAAAAAACCTGGGTTTGAAATTTACAATCACCTTGCCACGTATGAAGAAATGTCCACCTGGCATTGCTTTGCTTTGAATCTGACAATGGGATAATCCATGAACAGATCATAGACAGAGTCCGTCAGAACCAGGTGCAAATTCTGGCTGTGGCGTTTACCAGTTGGGTGAACTTGTGCGATCTGTCTTGCTCCTCTGGGCCTCCGTTTCATGTCTGTAAAATGAGGATAATGCTGATCCCTACTTCACAACGCTGGTGCGATGTTGGAATTCAGTGATATAGGGGAATGCACACAACTGTGAGCTGTTCCGTAAAGGACTGTGCAGTTCTGGCACTTAGTAGGCTATTAACGAAAGGAAGTGGCTGCCACCGCCGAAGATGATGGTTCAGGAGGGGACAGTCCAGAACAGCGGGCGAGTGAGAAGAGGACTGCAACAGCTGGTGGCTGATTTTCCCAGAGAAGGACTGAGGGACAGCGAGGGCCTCTCAGGCAGCTGCTTCCTGGGGTTGTGATGTCACCAGCCCATCCAGGAGGCCAGGGTACCAGCACTGTCACTGCCTCCCAGCTGGCCGGCTCTGCTTCCTGCGCCCTGAGCCTGCCCTTGCCTCCTTTCTCATGACCCTCAGGACACAGCTGGACAGCAGCTCAAGGAACAACTCTCATCTGCAAGTTGGGGGAGTAGGGGCCCCCACCATTCCCCAGGGCTCCTGCACCTTGGGAGGGACCCCAAAGAGTGACTCCTGTCTAGTGGTTTTCACACTGGGTTCCTCCAAGCCCAGGGGTTCTGTGGAAGTGCCTCAGGGAGCACTGAGGGTGGGGATGGGGGAGCATGGTGGAAGCAAGGGGTACACTAAGCTGGCCGGGTTCTCAGGCCACCCCTCCTCTCCTCCAAACAGCCCCCTTTATCTGGTTTACATATTGGATCTTCATGTAAAATTAATTCCAGGGAAAAAAAGATTCTGCAACAAAAGAAAGTTAAAAAAACTTTGATCTTTTATGGTATGTGAATTGTATCTCAGTTTAAGCAAACAACAACAAAAACAGCCCTGGCTGGTGTGGCTCAGTTGGCTGAGCATCATCCTGTGCACTGAAAGATCACTGGTTTGATTCTCGCTCAGGGCACTTGCCCAGGTTGCGGGTTCAATCCCTGGTCAGAGTTTGTGTGGGAAGCAACTGATCAATGTTTCTCTCTCTCCTTCTCCTTTCCTCTCTCTCTAAAATCAATAAAAACATATTTAAAACAAAAACCCTCCAATCTAGTCCTGGCTGGTTTGGCTCAGCAGTTAGAGTGTCAGCCCACCGACCAAAGAGTCGCGGGTTCAATTCCAGTCAAGGGCACGTACCTCGGTTACGGTTCATCCCCGGCCCTGGTCAGGGCCATGTGGGAGGCAGCCAGTCGATGTGACTCTCTCACATCGATGTTTCTCTCTCTCTCTCTCTCCACCTCCCTCCCACTCTCTCTGATGATAAATGGAAAAAAATATCCTCGGGTGAGCTTTTTAAAAAACACACAAAAACCCCTCCAATCTATACTACCCCTTTCATTTCCTAAATAGGAGACTGAGGCTAAAAGTGGGGAGAAGCAGCCCATTCACGGTGACCCGATGCATCAGTGATAGAATTGAGAACCAGGCCTTCTGCTACAAGCAAGATGCTGTTTCCACCATGTGCTACCAGGAGTGCGGTGGGGCAGACAGTTCTGACTGCCACATCTGACAGTCACCACCTCATCTCATCCCGTCACTCTCTGGGGCACAGCTCAGACACACTGGAGCCAACTTGATGACAAGCAAGCTTGAGGCTCAACATCCAACCACCCTGCCTCTCCGAGCTTCGGTCACCTCCCTCTGTGAAAGGGGGTACTGGTGCCTAACGAGGGCTGCTGGGAAGATCAAATGTGTTAGCTGTTCTTTGAACAAGCTTTTTTTTTTTTTTAATTATTATTTTCCCCCTATGTTGATTTCAGAGAGAGGAAGGAAGAGAGAGAGAGAGATAGAAACATAGATGAGAGAGAACATCGATTAGCCGCCTCCTACATGCCCCGCTCTGGGGATTGGGCCCACAACCTGGGCATGTGCCCTGACTGGGAATCGAACTGGACCCCTTAGTGCATGGGTCGACGCTCAACCACTGAGCCACACCAGCCAGGCTGAACAAGTTTTTTAAGCGCCTGCTATGTGCCAGTCATAGTACTTGGTTTTGAGAATCGAGGAGGGACCAGGATGTCAGGTTCCTGCTCTCACGGACACTTACATTTTTATGGGAGAAGCTGATCATAAACAGGTAACAAATAAGTCAATAGCAAAATGTCAGAGAACAAGTTCTGTGATGGAAATAAAAAGGGTGATGATGTACAGACAGAGCACATTTCTGGTTAGATTGGGCAGGTGGAGAAGAGCCTCTAAAGAGGCGATTTCACCCTGGCCGGTTTGGCTCAGCAGTTAGAGCATCCACCCACGGACCAAAGGGTTGCGGGTTTGATTCCAGTCAAGGGCACGTACCTCGGTTGCAGTTCGATCCCCAGCCCTGGTTGGAGTCATGCGGGGGGCAACTAATCAATGTGTCTTTCACATCAATGTTTCTCTCTCTCCTCTCTTTCCCCCCTCCCACTCAATCTGAAAATCAATGGAAAAGTGTCCTCCGGTGAGGATTAAAAATAAATAAATAAATAAATAAAGAGGCGATATTTCAACTGAGGTGATATTTGAACGGAGACTTCAGAGAGGTGAGGACCTAGGGAATTGATGCTAATGAGGGTGCTGTGTAAATGCTAAGGAAGAACACACACGTGAAGGATAAAACCGATTACCATGAATATGAGTATCCTTCTGTATTACAGTTGAATTATTATCATAAATATACAAATGTAATGTGCACACGTCATATGTTTATTTTCCTACTTGCATTTGATCACGGTAATAACACTTTTTGCACACTCACAGTGTACTGTGTTCTTTTCTAAGCATTTAGATGTGTTGCTTCATTTCATTGTCCTAGCAACCCTGTCAGGTAGACATTATTATTTCCACTATTTTACAAATAAGGAAACTTATGCTCAGAGAGGTGAATTGACTTGCCTGAAGCCGCCTAGCCAGAAAGTGGTAGAGCTCGAATTTGAATCCAGTAGATCCAAGGTCGATGGTTTTAGCTATTGCCCAACTTTGCCTACCCCACTGTCTGCCCACAGTAGGTGCTCCGTGTGTGGATGTCTGCATGTGTTCAGGGAGAGGGAGCTCTGACCAGCTGCTCAGCCATTCCAGACCCTTGACACAACTGCCCCTTGAGTGAGGCATGTGGTCTGTGCTTACCTTTCCCTGCCTTGCTTCTACCAACCTCTAACCTTCCAAAAGAAATCCCGATGTCCCAATTGGAGGTTGGGTATGGGGAGTGGGGATGACTTTAAAATGTGCTGGCAGGAGACGCAAGGATGTCTGCAATCATCTGTGTGGATTGTGAAACCTAGACAAGTTCTGAGACCATGACTCACAAATGTTACGTCAAGAAGGAAATTATAAACAAGTAATAACTAGGAGCATAGTTTCACAGAGCATCCTTCCCTGGCTGTGTCACCCTGGGCCCCTGACCCTATATTTTAGTCACTGTAGGCATCTGGAACACAGATAGGAGCTTTGCATCCCCTCCCCCAAGCTCAGGGCATCCTCCCCTCAGGTCCTCTCTCTATGGAGGGTTGGATTTACCAGTTCCCAAGCTGCCACCTGATCCTTCTGTAATTTTCTAAGATTATGGTTCCTGCTGGGAAGTCTGGGTTTGAATCCTGGCTCAGCCACTTACCAGCTGATTGCCCTTGGCAAGTTTCTGGACCTTAATATCCTTATTCAAGGACTAGCCAGGGCTACAGTTGCCCATCCTTGTCTGTTGTCTTTATTGTTGCATCCCAGGGCTTAGAATAGTACCGGCATATAGTAGACCCTCAATAAATATTTGCTGAATGAATGAACGGAAGTTCTAGTACAGTGCCTAGACACATGGAAGGTGCTCAGTATCTGGTCACTGTTGTTTCTGCTAATTTCCGAAGGAGAACCTCCTGAGCAGCTGACCTCAGGATTCCTGCTGTTCAGCCTATACCTCTCTCAGGATCAGTGAACACGCTGCTTTCAGTGGGTCCTGGATGGGTTCATTAGTGTGAGTCAGGATCCCAGAGCCTGGACACCTGGGCTGGTGGAAGGGGGTTGAGCAGACAAGACCCTGATCTTGCAAAGTTCAGGAGGAAGATGGGGGCATCAGAGCTGCTACATGGGGGGCTCAGCTGGGCCGGCAGCTCTGCAGACACTCCTCTCCCAGGCCTCCCCTCTCAACTGGGGTCTTACTCCACACCTCTGGAGACTTCCCCAAAACTGCTCTATCCTTTGGGGTGTAGGGACCTTCTTTTTGCAGCTGGGGTGAGGGACAAAGAGAACACCTTGATAAATAAAAATAGGGAAACTGGCTCCTTGCTTCAGTCAAGTTTCCAGCAGGAACCAGATGGCTCACTGGAAGAGGCAACCGGAGAGAGAGTTTAACAAAGGGCCTTCATCTCTCACGGGGTCGGCAGGGAAAAGGGATGGAGGGGCACCCAGGGACTAGCAACAGCAGGAAGCCCTGGCCACCCTTCACCTGAGGGGCGAGGGGAAGGAGTGGTGAGAGCTGTAGCTCCAGGAGGAAGCTGTGGCCTTAGGTAGAAGTGAACACAGTCAACCCAGCCCAGAGGGAAGGAGGGAGCCAGCACAATAAAAACCTGTCCCCTCTCTCTTCCTTTACACGCCTGTCTTCTGCCAGTGTTTCCACTGACAAACCGAAGTGGAAGCCAGAGAGCAGAGAAGCCCAGGTGCTTCCCTGGGTGGGAATGGAAGGCCAATCTGGAGGGCCATGGATAATACACAGCAAACTTTGCTTTTGTTTTTAGCACCTGTGTGTGCAAAGGGCTTTACATACATTATTACATTATTATACATATTGCATATATTCCGACAGTTGCTCTGGGAGGTGAGGGAACCAAAACTCAGAGAGGGAAGTCACTTGCCCCATGTCACACAGACTGATCTTCTGACCCCCAAATCCATGTTCCCCATGCAGCATGGCTCTGACAGGGCTCATGCTGATGTTTTGGCTATGCTCTACTTCCCAGGGAAATCTCTCTCGACTTGGTGATGCTAAGAGTCAAAGGGGAGAAAATTCAGGGGACAGGGCGGACTGATGACAGGGAAGACGGGTGCTTACCAAACCCAAACCATTCCAAGACCACCTCTGAGGAAGAGTCTCAGTCCTTCTGTGATTCAGTTGCTGTGAAACCTACAAGGCAAGGGGAGCAGGGGCTGGGCCACACAGGGGCATGCCCACGGAGATCAATAAGTAATTAGGTAATTAGCACCTGGCATTCCACCTCTGAGAGGAACACACACATCTGTACAAAGAAGCATGTGTAAAGACGGTCACTGCAGTGCTTTCTGTAACAGTGAACAACCGAAAACCTCTAAATGCCCATTGTTCCGTGTTTTGATGGTACCTGGGACTTACAGAGGTGACCAAGTGACGACAAATAAGGCCAATGCTATTGAAAGAAGTTTTATTACTTAGAGTTCCCAAGGGGAGGGGGCACATCACACCACATGAGGCCACATGGGGAAGCACCAGGGCTGGTCAAGGAGGCAGAGGAGCTAGGGATGGGGTGTGAGTGGGGGGGGGCAGTATGGCCCACAACCTTGATTGTGGTTTCCTTAGTAAGAGTGGGCGAGGGAGGGTAGGCAAGTTTGGACAAGCTTAGGATGGGATAGTTTGAATAATGTCGCAGGCTCTGTCTAGAGGGGTGGTCTCAAGCTGTCCAGTACCTGGCTGGGTGATTTAGGGCAGGGGAAATATTGACTTGGGGTCTGCGGGCGAGGTAAAGGAGCTGGTTGGGCACATGGCTCTGAATATGGAAGGTGTGTCCTCGGGCGAGTTGTTCACTGTCTCTGGGAATTAGCTAGCCCTGCGAGGGGCAGTCTTTCAAGGATTAGTGAGGCTCTAGATGCGAAACCATCAGAAAATGAAGAAAATTAAAAACATAATTACATTTGAGAATGACTAAAAAATGACAGTACATTTATATTTTAGAATACAGTACAGCAGTTCTGACATAGATGACCTCCAAGACATTGTTAAGAAAAGAAGTTGTGAAACAATAATTATTCCTATGATTCCATTTACATGTGAAAAAAATAAGCACAAAATGAATCTTAAACTTCTGTACATCTGTATGTATGTGTGCAGTGAACCAAAATATATATAAATGAATAGACACCAAACTAGTATCAATGAAAAGAAAGTCTTTTACTAAATCTATATGTTTTAAAATGTTATAAGTACATGTCTGTGTATTACCTGTATAATTAAATAGAAATAAATTGATTTAAAAACAACCCATGGAAATAAAGGAAATTGGGTGAAGGTGGTCGAAAGGTACACACTTCCAGTTATAAGGTAAATAAGTCCTGGGGGTGTGATGTACAGAATGGTGCTATAGCTAATCATGCTGTATTGTATATTTGAAAATTGCTGAGAGGGTTGCTTTTAAAAGTTCTCATCACAAGAAAAAAATAAATGTGGAACTATGTGAGATAATGGATGTTTACTAAACTTGAGGTAACCACTTTGTAATATATACGCATGTCAAATCCTTATGTTGTGCAGCTTAAATACAATGTTATATGTCAATTCTATCTCAGTAAAACAGAAAATAAAAATATAAGAACAACCCTTCTTCTCCGGTAATGTCAGACCCATGTGATGAACACTGTGATGGGGAAGCCTGGGGGCTGGCTGGTGTGGAAGCAGAGGGGAGGTGTCTGCCCCTCACCATGATCAGGCAATCAGGGAGGGCTTCCCCAAGGAGGTGAGCCCTGGGTTATGTTTTAAAGGATGGATGAACATTTAGCCAGGTGAGGAGGTGAAGAAAGAGGATTGTAGACAAAGGGAACAGTATGTCTGCAGGAGTGGAGGAATAGCTGTATTTAGGAACGTGAGATTTGAGAGGGAGAAAGGGAAGGAATGAAGCTGGAGAGGTGGGTGGGAGCAGACCATGAGGGGCATCATAAGCCGAGCTGAGAGGTTTTGATTTCACCCAGAGGGCAAAATGGGTGAAATCATTTCGTGATTGGGTGAGGAGTCTTGGAAGGGCTTTTGGCTTTGTCTGAAGTGGGCCAGGATGGTGAGGCCAGGAGGGGGCAAGGCAGTGAGGGGGATGGGCTAGAAGGAGGCTAAGGATCAGCGGTCAGCCCCTCTCCCTGCCCACACTCCAGCCATGGGGCTTTCCTCCTGAGCTCTAACACATGACTCAAAATTTAAGGTGCCTCAGAATCACCTGGAGGACTGGTCAGAAAGCCACCTTGCTGGGTCCCAGCCTCAGGGTTTGTAATAGGTCTAGGGTAGGTCCTGAGAATGTGCTTCTCTAACCAGTTCCCAGGTGATGCTGCTGGCTGGGGGACCCCACCTTGAGAATCCCTGCTACAACAGACCTTTCCATTCCCATCTCAAGGCCTTTGCACCTGCTGTTCCTTCTCCTTGGAATGCTCTTCCCCAGGTCTTTGTCACCCCCTCAGAGAAGTCTTCGTTGACCACTCACTTTAAAGTAGCCACTCGGTCACTATTGTCTTGCCCTGTTTTATGTTCGTTAGAGTGCTGGTCACCATTAGAATGATCTTGCTGTATTTGTTGACTCGTTTATTCATTGTCTGTCTGCCTGTATTAAAACGTAAGCTCCAGCCCTGGCCGGTTTAGCTCAGCGGTAAGAGTGTCGACCTGCGGTCCAGAGAGACCCAGGTTCAGTTCCCGCTAAGGGCATGTACCTCGGTTGCAGTTTGTCCCCGGCCCCAGTTGGGTCAGGGCTGTGCGGGAGGCAGCCACTCAGTGTGTCCCTTTCACGTCGATATTTCTCTCTCTTCCTCTCTCTCCCTCCCACTCTATCTGAACAAAAAATGGAAAAATGTCTTCGGGTGAGGATAAAAAAAAACAACAACAACAACAGAAAAAACATAAACTCCAAATAGAACAGAGACCCCAGAAAGTGACCCACACCATTATTAATATTTGACAAAGGAGACAAGTGTATACAATGGGGTAAAGATAGTCTCTTTAATAAATGGTGTTGGGATAATTGGACAGGTACATGCAAAAAAAAAATGAACCTAGACCACCAACTTACACCACACACAAGAATAAACTCAAAATGGATAAAAGACAAATGGAAGTTGTGAAACCATAAAAATCTGAGAAGAAAACATAGGCAGTAAAATCTCAGACACCTCATGTAGCAGTATTTTTGTCCATACATTTCCCAGGGCAAGAGAAACAAAGGAAAAAATACACAAAGGAACTACATCAAACTAAAAAGCTTCTGTACAGTAACAGAAACCAGCATCAAAATGAAAAGGGAACCTACTGTATGGGAGAACATATTTGCCAATGATACATCTGATAAAGGGTTAATTTCCAAAATATACAAAGAACTCATACAACTCAACACCAGGAAGACAGACAATCCAATTAAAAATGGGCAAAGGATCTGAATAGACACTTCTCCAACGAGGACATACAAATGGCCAATAGACATATTAAAAAATGCTCAAAATCACTAATCATCATAGAGATGCAAATTAAAACTACAGTGAGGTATCACCTCACACCTGCCAGAATGGCTACTATCAATAAATCAACAAACAACAAGTGCTGGCGAGGAGGTGGAGAAAAGGAACCCTAGTACACTGCTGGTGGGAATGCAGACTGGTGCCGCCACTATGGAAAACAGTATGGAGGTTCCTAAAAAAATAAAAAATGGAACTGCCATTTGACCCAGCGATCCCACTTCTGGGAATATATCCTAAGAATCCTAAAACACCAATCAAAGAATATATGCACCCCTATGTTCATAGCAGTGCTATTTACAATAGCTAAGACCTGGCAACAGCCCAAGTATCCATCAATAGATGAATGGATAAAAAAGCTGTGGTACATATACACAATGGACTACTATGCAGCTGTAAGAAAGAAAGATCTCTTACCCTTTGAGATGACATGGAGGGACCTCGAGAGTATTATGCTAAGTGAAATAAGCCAGTCAGAGAAAGACAAATATCACATGACCTCACTTATATGTGGAATCAAATGAACAAAATAAACTGACAAACAAGATAGATCCAGAGGCATGGACACATGAAACAGACTGACAGATCTCAGAGGGGAGTGGGGTGGGAGGGACAGGAAAGAGATTAAGCAAAGAACATATATGCATATATACATAACCCATGGACACAGATAATAGTGTGGGGAAGGCCTGGGGTGGGGCGGGGGCTGGGTGGAGGGGGACAAAGGGGGGAAAATAGGGGACATCTGTAATATTGTCAGGAATTTTAAAAAAAGAGCTCCAGGAAGTCAGGGTCTATCCCTGGGGACCTAAACAGTGCTTGGCATGTAGCAGATGCTCAGGAATTGTTCATTAAATCGAAAGTGGCTCGGGTGGGTTCCTGCCACCTGGGGGAGTCTGCAGGGCTGGGGGTTCTGGTGGTGGGGGCACTGGTGACAGATACCAGAAGAGAAAGCTGTTGGGATATTGAACTGAGCTGTTGACACAGGTTAGAAAAACTTATCCTCTTCTGGGGGAAGGGACAGGGTGGGGTGAGAAAGAGTTTAAAATAGGCGACCTTTTCAAGCAGATGTGGGAGGAAGGAAGGGCCCTGACATCACAGCTGAGAGGCCCAGAGCTGTTGTGGTCCAGGGGCAGGGGCCACCAGCGCAGGCCCCCAGCCTGAGTCACTCCCACCTGTAAGTCAGGTGATCAGGCCAAACCTGGGGGTGGGGGTGTGGTCCTGGGAGGGGTGGGGAGGGCTGAGAGAGGTGGCAGCTGCTATTCAACCTGCCTCTTCTTTCTTCCCTCAGTCCTACTCCACCATTCACCAGCCCACTGCGTTATGAAGGCCTGGGGACAGCACAGGTCCTCAGTTTCCTTGTCTGGGAAGGATCAAGTTCACCACTTGCCACAGATGACCTCACAGCTGTTCGCCTCCACTCATTGCACCCACATTTGCCTTTGAGTTCTGGAACCAGTCCTGCCTCAGGTCTCCATTCAAGATATTCATCGGCCACCCAACACTCACTCTAGTACCTCCTCCTCTAAGTCAACGCTCCCCATCCTCTAGGCTCCTGGGTGCGGGTGCAGGCGAGGAAAGAGCATGGGCGTTGGAGGCTGACAGAGCTGGTCCTGGCTCCAGGATCCAGCCCCCTCCCTCATACCCTGGTGAATCGTCGCCCTTCTGACCTCAGTTTTCCTTTCCACAGAGTGGGTATATCTACCTTCTAGATTGTGGTGAAGATAAAAATGACCCTATTATGAAAGTTGGTTGCCTTTGCTTTTTTTCCAAATTTTTCTATTGAGGTAAAAATACACAAACATAGAATGTACCATCTTAACCATTTTTAAGTACAGTGGCATTAAATACATTCATAATGTGCAACCATCACCGCCATCCATCTCCAGAACGCTTTGCATCTTGTAAAACGAAAACTCTATACCAATGAGACAATAACCCCCGTTTCCCCTCCCCCAGCGCTGGCCACCACCACTGTGCTTTTTGTCTCTATCATTTTGATCAATCTACGTATCTCACATAAGTGGAATCATACAGTACTTGTCGTTTTGTGACTGGCTTATGTCACTTAGCATAATGTCCTCAAGGCTCACCCATGCTGCAGGCTGTCAGAATTTCCTTCCTTTTTGAGGCTGGTGACATTCCATTAGACAGATGCACCACATTTTGTTTATCTACTCATCTGTCAGTGACCATTGGGTCGCTTCCATGTTTGGTTACTGTGAATAATGCTGCTGTAAACACGGTGTACAGATATATCTTTGAGACCCTGCTTCAGTTCTTTTGAGTACATACCCAGAAGTGGAATCGCTGGGTCACGTGGCAATTGTACTTTTAGTGTTTTCAAGAATCGCCATATTCTTTTCCAGAGCAGTTATACCATTTCACATTCTCATCAACGGTTCCTTTGCCTTTTTTCCCCCCTTTCAGTCCCAACTACTGCTTCCCTGAAGCCTCTCAGAATTGCTCAAAAAGGTGAATTCTAATAGCACTGACAGCCTTTGGGCTGGCCCACCAGAGAGCCTTTGGCCCCAGCCTGGCTGAAAGCAGAGACAGTTCACTCACCACCAACTCTGCCCCAGCTTCGGGCTCAGAACTGCTAGTGAAGCAGGTGGGTTTACAGAGCACCAGCCATGCACCGTGTACCCTCCTCGGTACTTCACATGCACCAGCTCCTTCATCCTCATCACTGTACAGAGATGTAATTATGCCCACCAGGGCAGTGAGCCCTGGGAGGTATTCTGACTTGCCCAAGCAAAGATTGCTGAGCTGAGACTGGAAAGGAAAAGTAGGCAGAGCCCAGTTGACAAAGGGCTTTGAATACACTGTCTTGAGGGCAATGGGGAGCCACTGTCAGTTTTAGACAGGGAGGCAATATGATCAGACTTGGGCTGAAAGCTGAGCAAAGCTGAGATAGGTAGGGAGGAAAGGAGAAGGATTATGGTTTGGTTTGTGTTTCCTCAAAAGGTAAGAAGGCAGGCCTTACCTTGGCAATGTGGGAAGGTGATGCAGGCAGGGCAGATGGGAAGAAACCTGGCATGTGTGACCTGGAATGAGCCATTTGAGCTGGGTTTGGGCAGGGAACTTGAGGTGGGTCGGCGTGGCCTGTTACAGGGGCTATGTGGTCTCATGCAAGTTCCTCTGAGTCTCAAGTTCCTCATCTGTCAAATGGGCTTAATCACATTACAACCTCCTGGGGAGCTGTGAGAGTTCAATGAAATCATTAAGACATGCAAAGCACTTACTCAGGCTAGTGCCAGGCGCCCAGCAGGTGTTCAGTAACCACCAAGCCTTGTGGGAGTGGGGCACCGTCATTATTTTTATTGGAACCATCACAGCTCCTCTGACAACCTCCCAGGTGGGCTGGGGTCTTGGACTCCTCGGAGGATCCCCAAACCTGGCTGTTTTGGGTGGGCTTTGTCAGATGACTTTCTCTGCTCCCTGGCGGGAGGGGTGGGAACGGCAGCCACGCGTGCAGGTGCCACCTCCCTGCCCTCGCAGCTCCTGCTCTCCGCCCCGGGTCTATTTCCAGCAGCGCGGCTGCCTGAGGCCAGCGCCAGGTGTGGGTGGTGAGTCAGAGCCAGGCCTAGCACACATGGTGGCCCTGAGGACCTGACGCTGTCGCGACCTCCCTCCCTCAGTGTTTCCCAGCAGCCCTATGGGCACTTTGATGGGGGGGGCAGGGAGGCTGGACCAATGCTAAAGAGTCCCTCACCAGTGTCACCAAGAAGACACAGAGACAGAGCCCCAACCTGCCATAAATCTACCTCTTTGCTGGCTGGAGGTGGGTGCAGGGGCCATGTCCCGTTCACCTGCACTCCCCTTATACCCAGGACCGGGCTTGGCACACACAGCATGCAATAATGTTCTGAAGGAGCTGACATTTGTATAGGCCTTCGGAGAACAGGATTTGCTGTGTGCAGGGTGCTTGTGAGGCCAGAGCTTGGGTTCTGGAGACAGACAGACAGACAGACAGACAGACACAGAGTTTCTGGGCAGGTGAATTTGTCTCTCTGAGCCTCAGTTTGCTCATCAGTGATATGGGGATAACAATGTACACCTTGTAAAGGACCAATGTGAGGTGTGAATGAGGCCACCTCAGAGGACTGTCTGCTGTGCCTCAGACTCTACCTATAATAACGTCGCCAAGAAATTTTTTAAAATTATGTTTTTATTGTCCGGCTAGTGTAGCTCAGTGGCTGAGCATCCACCCATGCACCAAGAGGTCGCCGGTTCGATTCCCGGTCAGGACACATGCCCTGGTTGTGGGCCCAGTCCCCAGTAGGGGGCATGCAGGAGGCGGCCAATCGATGTTCTCTCTCATCGATGTTTCTATCTCTTCCTCTCCCTTCCTCTCTCTCTAAAAAAAATCAATAAAAAATATTTTTTAAAAAATGTTTTGATTGATTTTTTTTTTTAGAGAGAAAGTGGAAGGGAGAGAGAGAGAGAAACATCGATGAGAGAGAGACATCAATTGGCCGCCTCCTGCACTGGGCATCGAGCTCGCAACCCGGGCATGTGCCCTGACCAGGAATTGAACCAGGACCTCTCAGTCCATGGGACAATGCTCAGTCCACTGAGCCACACTGGCCGGGCACCAAGAACTTTTGTTACAAGTACACTACCATATCTGCTCCTCCAGGGATGGTGACCAACTCCTGGATCGGGGCTGGGTCTCATTAATCTTTGCTCCCCATGCCAGGCACTGGGCCTGGCACAGAGTCAGAGCTCCATACATGTTTGTCGCATGACTGATTCCTTCCAAGACTGGAGCTTGTGAGATTAAAGAGTGGTAATTGTGACAATAGGCCTCACACCATTCCTACCCAAAAGAGAAGCCAGCTTTTGGCTTACCATTTCTTAAGCACCTGTATGCAAAGAACTTTGTAGCTTATGTCATCAAATTCTCACGGCATCACATAAGCAGGTACTGGTATTATCCCCATTTTACATATGAGGTGACTGAGGTTCAGAGACATTAGGTCACTTGCTGGCAGTCACATGTTGACCTAGAGGTAGGGCTGAGACCCAGATCTCTGGCCTCATGATGTTCTCAGTGGTCCCTGGTGTCTCTGGTGTGACGTAGAGAGAGCAGGCACTGCTAGCGGATTTCCTTGCTGACCTGTGCTGGCTTCAGGGACCGGGATCTCAGGCCTGTCTGCAAGTCTATGTGCCCCCCGTACTGAGCACTTTTAGGACTACGTCTCCTTTACCTTGATAACTCCAGGGCTCAGCACAGGGTCTGGCATGAACAGAACAGGTGCAGGAGGCAGCCAATCGATGTTTCTCTCTCATCGATGTTTCTATCTCAGAACAGGTGACTAATAGGAGTTTTCAGAGTGAATGAGTGGCTTTGGCCTTCTCTGTTGACTGGGTCCCATACTGTGGAGATGGCACAAATTATTCCACTTGAAGGCACTGGATTTCTGGACTCCGATCCAACCCCCGCTGGCAACGGTAGGCACATAGGCAGGGTTACCACTCCCAGCTGAGCTGGTTTCTTAGTCATAGTCAACACTTTCCTCCATTTTGGCTTTTCTCTGTCCAGCCCCAGATCAATTCTCCCTCCTTCTGCTTAAACTGGAGTTTTCTTCCCTCGTCCCATGCCTAGCTCTCATTCTTGGCCAAGTGGGGACTTGCTTTCAAGGTCACTGAAGTAGCTTCCTGTCAGGTGGGCCGGGCCTTTTAGTCTCTGAGTCTTTAGTCATTATATCCCCAGTTCCTAGCACCATGCCAGACACATAATAGGTGCTCAATAAATATTTGTTAAATGAATGAACAGATCTCAGGAGTCAACATATCTGCAGCTCTATTGAGCTCTCTGCTGGTAAAGCTCTGGATTGATACATGTGTGACCTTGGCACTTTGGGGCCTTGGTTTACCCATCTTTGAAATGGATTGTTTGATGGAACCAGCCCTGCCCACCCCAGTGTTCATTGCAGCATGCTGGACAGACAGTGGGCATTCCAAAAGACAGGCCTCTCCTCAACCCTGTGCACACCCAGATTCCGATGAACCTCAACAATTTTTGTGGGGGAAGCAAAGCTCTAAAATTATTTGCAATCGTCGCAATTATTGACCTGGGATCTAGCCACTCACTGCAGAGCTTTACAATCCTCAGTGCAGGAGCGAGACTCCCCTTTGTTCTCCTCACGGAAGCAGACTGCAGAGCAGCTGGTGTGAATGACATTATTACAGGGACTCCTTCGTTCATCTCTTTCTCTAACAACCATTTAGAGAGCATCTTCTAAGCACTGGCTCCAGGGATATAAAAATGAACAAGAAGCCCCTTTGGAGCTTACACTCTGGTTGGAGAGACAGGATGCAAAAAAAAAAAAATAAGGATACATGTTAAGCAAGAGGATTTCTGATAACAAAAAGTACCCTAGAGGAAATGAGCAGGGTGCTGGGCTAGGGAGGAATGAGAAGGTGCTGACTTAGCAAAAAGCAGCGGGAAGAGCATGCCAGGCAGAAGGAACAGGATGTGCAAAAACTCTGGAGGAAAGGGGTTATCGTGGATGCCTTTTATTAAAAAAAAAGAAAACCTATATAAAACCATAATTTTTTAGTTATTAGTAGTGCCAGATTAATTTCTTCCTTCAACAAACAAACCCCTAGTGTGTAGCCAGCCCTGCGCTAGGCCCTGGGGACAAACAGTGATGTATGAAACTGACATTCTTGTCACATACATCCTGGACCTGGCACCCCATGGAGATGAGCTGATCAGATGTTTGTGAAGGGCTCCCAGCTTGGATCCTTGGGGAATCCAAATAAACCCCGCAGGTTCTGGCATCCCAGGCCTCCCGCCAGCCGCTCCTGGCCGTCCTGGGAGGGAGGCTTCTGTTTCCTGCCTCTCCCTCCCCCACCCACCTGGGCACAGAGGGTCTTTCATCCATTGTTACTGCTTCCTGCCCATCCATCTCCAGCTGCTGGTCTGAACCCAGCAGATTTACACTGACAAGCGGATGCTTTTACCGGGACCCTCCAGGGGGGATGAGGAGGGGAGTGGTCTGGGGTGGGGAGCAGAGGGGGGAGGCAGGCCTTCAGCTCTGTGACAAGGAAGAGTTTCCTGCCCCGAAGAAGTGTCAGACCCTAAGGTCTAGGAGGGCAAGAGCACTGGAAGCAGGCCTCTGTCCCTAGACTCCTCCACTGTGGGAGGGAGAGATTAATGACCCCTGACACAGCAGGCCCTCCATGCTCTTTGGATTGGGTTTGGATTCAACCAGAAACCATTAGACCTGACGAGTAGGGGAATAATCCTGTACATTAAAAGAGAAATTATCATATTATAGGTACTGATGAAGTCAACATGGAGTGGAGAATGGGTGGCTCGAGGGGCCCCTAAGCAAGCAAGTATTGGAGTCGAGTTAGACTGTATGAAAAGCTGAGCATTAAATGGTAAGTGTGAATGAACCCGCAGCAGGAAGGGCGATCCTGGCAGAGGGCACAGCATGGGCAAAGGCCTGGAGATGAGAAATAGCACTGGGTGCTCCAGGGAAGTGCAGGTGAAGATTCGGAGGCCCAGAGGGAGATAAGGCAGAGTTGGGTGTTGGGTCACAATCCCGTAGATGATGAGAGGGTTTTAAGGGAGGAGGGACAGATCCGATTTTGATTTTACTCAATCCAGAGGATGGACGGGAAGGGTGGTGCCTGAAGGCACTGAGATCACACAGGAGGCTGGCGAGGTAGCGCTAAGGGTAGTAAAAGGGGAGAAAGCTTTCCTGCCCCTTGGTATTGTTTTGAAGGTTAAATGAGAATACTACTCATAAAGGGCCTAGCACAGGGCCTCGCACATAGTAGGTTCTCAGTTAAAGGTCACCGTAAATATACTTAAATGCTGAGGGTCTGAGTTAGGGCAGTGGTAGCAGGGATGGAGTAGGAGACTGGTTTGAGAAACCCTGAGAAAGTCAAATCTGCAGGAACCATTGAATGACTGGATGTGGGGGTGAGAGGAGTCAGAGAATTCCTTAAATGCTAAGCATCACCATATCTATGAGCCAATTCATTCAGCTGCTTGTCCAGTTTCTTTCATCTAGCTCCTTGTTGAGTACCTACTACGTGCAAGGCACCTTCCTAGGTGCTGAAGCTCCAACACACAGCAGAGCTGGTCCCTGATGCCCTGGAGCTCACTGTTCAGACTTGGTTAATGATGGAAGGACAGCCTCTGGAGCTGGCTGTCTCATGGAAGATTCTCTCGGTGATTTGCAGACTTCTCAAACCTAGGCTGCCCCAAACTGGATGCCCACACCTGCCCCTCCTGCCTGCAGGTTTCCCCACCTCAGGAAATGGCACTGCCACCCATCAGGCACTCAGGCCAGAAACCTGGGTGTCCCTGGAGGGACCTCCTCCTCTCTACTATCCGCCCCACCCCCTTCAAGTCCATCTGCAACTCCCATGAAGTAGATTTCCAAAACAGATTTTGAATCCATCCGGTTCTCTCTTTTTTCCCTTTCCCATCTTGGTCCAGGCCACTGGCACTCCTACCTGGAGACTATGTTCTTGCCTAACTGGCCTTCTTGTAGCTTGGCCCCACCCCCACCCCCATCATTGTCCCACACAACAGGCAAGAGGAAGCTTTCTAAAAGGCAAACAAACCACACCTCATGATTCCACCACTCCAAACCTTGCTTCTGTGGCTTCCCATTGACCTGGAATCAAATCCATAAGGCTAAGCAGGTCCTCAGAACCAGCACAGGTCTGGCCCTGCCCCTTCCAGGCTCCTCCTACAAGTCTACACCTCTTCCCTCTTTCCTCTGCACGGGCCTTTCTTGAACCACCAAGCTCCTTCCTTCTCACCTTCTGGCTATTGTACGTGCTGGCCTCTCTCCTGGAGATGCCCTGCCCCCCATTCTCTGCTGGGCTGGCTTCTTCTCACTCTCCAGGCCCCAATTTTTTGTTGTTGTTGCTGTTGCTTAATGTACTTTTTAAATTATTATTAGTTTAATCCTCACATGAGGACATTTTTCCATTTTTGTTCAGACAGAGTGGGAGGGAGAGAGAGAGAGAGAGAGAGAAACATCGATGTGAGAGGGACACATCGACTGGTTGCCTCCCTCACAACCCTGCCCCGGGCCAGGGATGAACGGCAACTGAGGTATATGCCCTTGACCGGAATCGAACCCGTGACTCTTTGGTCCCTGGGCCGATGCTCTAACTGCTCAGCCAAACCAGCCAGGGCTCCAGGTCCCAATTTAAATGTTCCCTCCTTCCAGGGGCCTCCCTGCCCAGCCTGGTCTGCCCCCTTAGTGTGTGTCTTAGCCCTAACTGTTTCCCTCATAGCCTTTATCCCAATTTGTTATTATTTTGTCAACTTTTGTTTTCTGTCTCCTTGCTCCTTAGACTAAAAACTTGAAGGCAGCATCCAGGTGTGTCTCAGTCCTTCTCTTGTCATTGGTCAAATACTGCGTTCCACGGGTCCAGCCAGCTCCTCAGTCTTCAGCGACATCTGCCAACTCCCGTTTGGCTCAGGCAGAATCGCACTCTCTCCCCTCACCAGCCTCAGTGGAATACTTCGTGGGTTATCTTGTCATCTATCAATCTCTAATAAACCTGGTTATTTTTAGAACAGGTGAAAGCAGCGATCTGACATCTCTGAGAGGATTTTCCACTCCCATCTGCCTTTCGACTACACTTTGGTTTCCTGTGGTGGTTGCTGAGGCTGCCAAGCCAGCAGGCTTTGTTATTCTGGGGTGAAAAGAAGGCCTTCATAAGAAAACTAAGCCCCACTCCTTGCACCTTCTCCCACCCTGGTGTGGAGAGAGAAGTGAGGTGACTAGTGGTGCATCCCCCTGGCAGATAGTGGGGAGCCTGGGAGGAAGCCTGGTGCTCCACCCAGGGGCTCCTTCGGGTGACCTTGGCCTTGTCACTTTCCCTCTCTGAGCCTCAGTTACTCATTTCTAAAAGGAGGGGGTTGGAGGGTTAATCATTAAAGGCCTCTGACTGCTAAGATTTGAATGGAACCATGAGCCACTGCATCTTTTCCATCCCTGGACATCAATTAGATGACAGTCTCAATTCTTTCTATGAATGAAATGTAGTCGGTGCCTCTTATAGCACATATGCAAATTAATACAAAATAAAGGATCCTAGAAGCTTTTGTTTACTGGACCAAGGTCTGGCCAGACCCAGGGTGGAGGGAGAAGCTTGGCTCGTGCTTTCATCCTGCTTGGATGTCTTTCCTCATAGCCCATTCTACAGAGAAGACACGGAGGCCCATCGAGGAAAAGTGACTTGTCCACGGTCTCTCAGCAAGACACTGGCAATGTGGTAGTTTTCTTGCTGGTTCTTCCTGCCATTCAGCTGCTGGCCTGGGGCTAGAACCTAGCTCGAAGAGAAAGGAGATACATCCCCTGGTCAACATGAGGTGAATTAGAATATGTTTCATAAAAAAGTTTATTTGGAGGAGACTGTGGACCCTTTGGTTATGTGATCAGGGTAAATATGTCCTTTGAGGCAGATGTTGGAAAATGGAGATGTGGAGAGTACATTCCATGTAGAGGGGACAGCATGTACCAAGAAACAGATGTGGAAAGGAGGACAGTGCAGCCAGCCATGCTCAGGTGTTCCTGCTTCTAGAGACAACTTCAAGATAAGCCCCCACTATATCCCCTTCCAACCAGAATGTACCACCCCAGTCTCTTTTAAATGGAAATCCTGGAAACTCCATTGCCTGTAGGATAGAGCACATGTATGGAAATGGTGAGAACAAGTCTGGATAGCTACCTGGAGACCAACTTGTCCAGGCCTGAAATTGCAGGCTAAGGAATCTGGACTTTATTCTGAGAGCAATAGGGAGTCATTGAAGGTTTTATGGCAGGAAGCGAAGTCATCAGATTCATGTTTACGATTACCCAATTGGCTGCTAGTGGCAGGGAAATCAGTTTGGAGGTGAGGGCAATAGTCCCAGTGGTAAAGATAAAGGCCTGAACCAGGTCAAGGAGGCAGAAGCAGTGGACATTTTTCTGAATGGAGCGGTTTGAGCCTGTTTGGATGGGGAAGCAAGGGAGAAGACTGGGAACAGTGGGTTCTGCTCAATCCAGGGAGAAAGGGAGCTGAGGCCTCTCTTCTATCCTTCTCATGACTGACTATGCCAAGCTGGTGCCCAGGCAGGAGGGGAAGGAGGTGCCCAGTTCAGTGGAGCAGCTGCCTGCCAGGAATCCAGGACAGAAGGCAGCTTACTTTGATCTCTGGGGACATTTATTCTATTTCTCTAACTTGTTAAGGAAAGACCTGAGGGCCTTAGGGGACCACAAGCCAAGTATTTCTCAAACATTTATTTTGTATTCACTAGGGCAAAGTATTAGTGTGGGGGACAGATATGCTGAAGCCATATTTTCTGAATCTCAAACTAGGACATGCAATCTGTATGGGATTTTTTTTTCAGATTCCAGATTTATCTATATGACAAGCACTTTAATGACATGTTATGAGTTGAATTGTGTCCCCAAGAAAGATATATTGAAGTCCTAACCCCCAGTACTCAGAATGTGGCCTTATTTGGGAATAAGATGGTTACAGATATAATTAGTTAAGATGAGGTCATACTGGAGTAGGATGGGCCCTTCATCCAATATGACTGGTGTCCTTATAAGAAGAGGAGAGAGACCCACAGGGAGAACGCCATGAGACTAGAGTGATGCAGCTGAAACCACGGAGTGCCAAGGATTGACAGAAGCTACGAAGAGGCAAGACAGGCTTCCTCTCAGAGTCTCAGACAACATGGCCCTGATGACACCTTGATTTCAGTCCTCTAACCTCCAGAACAGGGACAGAATACATTCTGTTCTCTTAAGCCAACTGGTCTGTGGTACTTTGTTACAGTAGCCCTAGGAAACAAACACTGAAACAAATCACATTTTACTTTTGTCCACTGAGGCTACTGCTGACCACTGCTCTAAAGGAGGGCATCTTTCTAGAAAAACCATGGCCATGCCACTCCCTTGCTCAGAATTTGTCCATAGCTGCCCAGTGCCCAGGGCAATTCTTTGAGGGACCTCTTGCCTGGGCTCCGGCTGCCCCCCAGCCTCACCGCTCAGCACCTTCCCCGCTCTCAGCGCCAGCACACCGGCTCCTCTTCGGGCCCTTCCCCTGGGGCTCCCTCCGCATCCTGCCCCACACCTGCTCCCCCTTCCCTTTCCTCAGTGGAGCGGCTGAGAGCAGGCTGCCTGGTGTCCAGTCCTGGCTCTGCCATGTCCTAGCATCCAGCAGTGAGACCTTGGGCCAGTTCTTACCTCGGTGCCTCGGTTTTCTCGCCTGTAGGATGGGAATACTAGCAGTTCCTATCTCACAGGGTTGTTTGAGGATGGAAAGGTATGAAAGCCTTTAGAGGGCTTTGCCCTTTAATCTGGCTTGTGGTAAGCACACCGCAGAGCGGTTACTGTGACCTCCCTCATGCTTGGCACGCTGTCCTCCAGAAAGCCCCCCGGACCACCGTCCTGGCCCCCTGCTGGATTGTGCCATCCCCGTCTGTAGCTGTCTCATCTTATCTCTATCTCCACCTGACTGTGCCCCTTTCTGGGTAGGGAAGAGGCCACCCAGCATCCTGGCATCTGGGCACACAGCAGGTGCTCAATAAATGCTTGTTGAATGAACTATTGAGCAGAGAATGGCCAGGGGCCAAGGGGATCTGGGAGGTAGAGCTTGAGGACAGCTTTCGTAGGACGGTCTGCCCATCCTTCTGGAAGTGAAAGTCTTACCGTTAGTTCTGAGAGCATGAGAAAGAAAGTGAGAACCAGAGAGAAAACGGCAGAACCTGAACCCTGCTCCAGCGCGCTTGACCTTGCCCCCCAACCCCAGCACATCCTGCCCCCCATGGTGCCCCTCTACATGCTGTCACCCACGCACACCTAGCCCGTCCCCAGCCAGCAGCTTCCTCTGACACACATTTTCCATTGCTGGGTGGGGCAGAGCAGGTTACAGGTGAAAACAATCTCCGAGGTTTCCTTTCCAGGGTCCTTCCCCCATCTCCCAGACCTCCACCCCAGTTTGGTCCCTGTCCCTGCTGAACCCATCTGTCCACAGCCCCTGACTTCAGTGGCACAGGGTCAGTTGGGGCCAGAATATTCAAGGTTACTGGAAGTGTCGCCTGGTGTTTCAGATCAGGTACAGGGCGAGAAGTCAGGGTGCTGGCTCTACTACGTTTGAGCTGTGTGACTCTGGGCAAGTCCCTTCCCCTCTCTGAGCCTCCTTTCCCCCATCTGTAAAAAGAAACAGTGATTCCAGTGCCTTGGGATTGTGGGAATTAAATGGGACAATGGAGAGAGCATGAATGAGTTCCATCAATCTGATTATTTGTGGGGACAGGGCAGAAACCCAGTGGCAATAGAGAAGGTCCCCTTCTCCAGGCCCAGCACTGTGCCAGGCTTTGAGGGGTTACAAGTGTTTAGACTCCATTGTTGAGTGTATGTATATGGGTGAGGTGGGGGGGGACCTAGACTCTAGTGGAAAGAACACTAGGATGCGTTGGGGTTAGAGACCTGAGCTTGGGGACCCCTAACTCTCTATGTGACTTTGGCATGTCCATTCTCCTCTCTAGGTTTCTATTTCCTCAACTTACAGTAAGTGAACTAACCCAGATGCTCTCTAGGTCTCTGAGTTCCAACGTCCCAGACCCTACGCTGTGCTAAGAGAAGGCAAGACCTGGTAAGACTGGTGTCACCATTTTTAAGCCCCTCCTGAGAACCTGGAGTGAAGTCTTGGCTCGAGGCCAGTCCTTCATTTCCTCCCACCGGCTTCTGTTGCCGGTTCTTTTGAGTCACTGGCCAGCCCGCATCACTACCCATCTCGTCAGCCAGGCTTCCTCCATCTGGCTTCACAAGCCCCTGTTCCTCTTTCAAAACCAGCTCAGGTGTTGCTTCCTCAGGCAGCCTTCCTGACTCCCTAGGGCGCAGGTGGGCATTTCCTCCTTGGAGCTCCCGCTGCACCTCCTAGAGCCCTCCAGCGCCACGCTTACGTCCCTTGCTTAGACTAAGTGTCCATCAGCCCCGCCAGGTTTGGAGGAAGATCTGAGTCTTACGCATTGTTGCACGGAGAGCATCCAACCCAGGATCAGGTGCAGAGTCAATAGTAACAGACGGGTAGATGACAGGATGGGGAGAACATGAGTCTGGATGAAGGAATGAAGGAGTCGAGAGATGGATGCATGAATGGGCACACCGTGGACGGTTGAGTGGATGGATAATTGATGAGTAGTGAATTGGTCGGGAATACTCAGCTACTGATGATTATTTTTAGCACCGCACAACACCTCCGGAGTCACCAAACACACACCCGGACATGCCAGGGGACTCTCCTTGCTTCCATTGCTCCATGGCCTCTGGTTTCTCATCCATAGATGTGGGTCTGAGAATTCTCCCACAACTCTGTCCACATGAGAGCTGGAGGTGAGCTGCCCATCAGAATGTCTTACCTTTATCATCCCATTTCAACTTCCCAAGCATCAGCGTGAAATGATGTTGACTAAATCACTGTGACCTCTATAAACTCCACTAGGCTCAGGGAGTGGGCATTCTTTGGATCATCCAGTGTTTGGGCTAGGAAGGAATTGCTGACTATGGCCTTGGCAAAGATGCCAAGCTGACTTCTCAGTGTGCCTAGGCTAGTTGCCACCTTACCCTCCCCATCCCGACTGTGCCTTCCTCCCGTTAACAGGCCCCTCCCCCTAAGTGAATTGAACACTGTGCCAGCCGCCCTCAGTTCCATGCTGCCCCCACACACACTCCCGGGCCATCTTGATAGGGGTTAGAACCCATTTTGGACGGTTGTGACCCTTTCCTAATCTGTCCCATCGAGTCAGCTGTGTTAGAAACATCACCGGATGGGGGGTCAGAAGACCTCAGTTGAAGTTTTGACTTTTCAGTGGTTAGCTGCTTCTCTCTGGGGAGGAAGGGTTGGCCCTGAGAAATAGGCTTTGGAGTGTCACAGATGCAGGTTCAAATCCTGCCCTACTAGGGAGTAACTGCGATCTTAGATGAGTAACTTAACTCCTCTGAGTCTCTGCTTTCTCTTCTGTAAAATGGGAGAAACAGCACCGTTTATCTCCCAGAGCTGTTGTGAGGCTCAAATGAGATGCTTGCTCGACCCCTAATCACAGGAGGCTCCTGAGCCCTGCAGTGCAGCCAGACTGAGCTGAGCTGAGTGTAAGACACACCGAAATGTGAAGACTTAGAAAATAACAAATCTAAAGAATTTCATATCACTTTTTATTGATAATATTATATGTTGATAATATTTTGGGATGTGGGTTAAATAAAATGTTAAGTTTTCTGAAAGATGCTGACCCAAAGTTCCCCTGGACAGCTTCCCAGCCTCTCCCGGTGCTGGATGGTTTCTCGCCTGCCTTGCCACAGGCTTGCACGTGCCTCTGCCATGGCTTTGAGCAAGCACTGTGGGTGTCTGTGTGGGTGTCTGTCTCCCCAACTAGCCATGAGCTCCTTGAGGTCAAGGACTTGGTCATCCTCTGCTCCCAGTTCCCTGGTACACAGCAGATACTCAGCAGAAGGTATTCAGATGGATAAATCCATGCATGTAAAAGCAGTGTGAATGTCTGTTATTCCACCACACCTGAGTCCTGGATGAGTACGACAGAAGACAGCGTGATCGGGGCTCTGGCAGGAAACAGATGGTGCACTCGGACTGAGTAATTTGAAGAGAGTTTCAGCAAGGAACTATTAACAAAGACATGGGGAGGATTCAGAGAAACCCAGAGAGATGGTGCTGTGTCCCGGAGCCAGCAACAACGGCGAGCCCTTACCACGAAAGGCCTGGAGGGTGGGGAGACAGAGGTTACCCGGACCCAGGGCCAGAGATAGATGCACAGGGCTGCCTATAGGAGCTGTAGCCTTTGGGTGAAGGATACAGCCAACCCATGGCAACCTTGCAGGAAGGGGCTTGGGAAATAAGTACTCAGGCCCCATTCTCCATCTGCCCTCTGCCCTCCTGCCCCCCTGCCCCACCCAGCCAAGAGCCAGAGGCAAAGAAGACCATTGATCCCACTCACAAAGGTCACCTACCAGGGCACAGAACAGGATGCAGAAAGGCAGAGGGGAGTTCTGGAGGGGCCAACAGAGAAATAAGTCATCACTAGAGAAACACTATACCCCTAGGATCTTTGAGGGCCTCTGGCTATCCTTATAAAGTGCAAGGAATGCTCACAGCCAACCACAATAATTAATTAAGCAACTACTGTGTGACGGGTACCATGCTAATCTGTTTCCCAGGTTCATAGAGTATAAGTAACTTGCCCAAGATTGCACAACAGGAAATGGCATGGCCAGGTCTGGAACACAGGTCAGCCCCAAAACTCAGGTTCTGGTCGCCTCTTTGAGGCTGCATGTCAGGTACTATGCTAAGCACTTTATCTACATTATCTCTAGTCCAACAAAACTCTGCAAGTTTGTATCCTTCTCCTGTCTCAGAGAGGTCAAGTAATTTCTCTAGAACCACACAGCTCATGGGAGGTGGGAATGGGACAGGGAAGCAGAGTGGAAGAATTTGCCACTAAATTCTGCCACTGTCTGGCAGATTGCACAGTGGCAGCCTCAGGGATTTTTTTAGCCCCCATGGGTGGAGTCACCTCTCACCAGGTGCCTCCTGGAGCCACTACCCAGCTGCAACCACCAGCTCGATTTTCAGAGCTGGGCAGGGCCCTCAGCATCCTCTAGGCTGGCGCTCGCCTGTGACTCTGAAACTAAGAATAATTACGGCAGTGACAGCCATGACTTCCTGAGCTCCTGGTATAGTCATGCATCGTCTTTCTCTACATTGTCACTGACTCTGACCACAACTCTCCCTTAGAATTGTATAGTATCTACAGGCAGGGATTAGGGGCTGCTCGCCTTGCAGATCAAGAACTGAGGCTGAGAAGGCAAATGACTGGTCTGAGGTCACACAGCAAATCAGACCCTACACAGCCAGGCCTGCCCCCAGGGCAAGGTATGCAGCTAAGAGTATTGATTCTGGACCCAGACAGGCTGCATTCTCCCTGGCTCTTGCACTAACCAGACTTGTTGACCTTGGGCAAGTCACTTTTCTGTGTCTTAGTTTCCTCATTTGTAAAATATGAATGACAATAGTATCTGCTTCATTTGATAAGGTAAGGATAAAATGAGTTATTATACAGAAAGCACTTAAAACAGGGGCTAGAACATACTAAGGATTATTCTACCTCCGAGTCCTCTGAGCTTTCCAATCACAGCCATGAAGGCTCTGAAAGGTGCAATCCTGCAGGGTCCGGCTTTCCTAGTCACTGACTGTGTAGCTGCCACGGGGCCCTGCGCCGTGCTTTACCTGCCTCTCATGCCTACCGCATCCAGTCCTCGCCCTCGCCATCACCATCACCCTTTTGCAGACAAGGAGACCGAGGTCCAGAGAGGAGTAATGACCTGGCCAGGCCTTCACACCTCATACATCACAGAGCCAGGACAGCCACTCCCAAGATGAAGCTGGTAATTCCCTCTCTCCCAACGACAGGAAACCCAGATTGTTATGATTATTGGTATTGTTGTCCAACACAATACTGGAGACAATAACAATAAAACAATCATGAAGGGTGCTTATTTCCTTGGGCTCCATAATCATCCAGCGCCCGTGGGGAGGGGGCTGGGGCTTTCGGCAGAGGCTCCTCGAGGCAGGAAGAACAAACAAGCAGTGAAAACCTCGCAGCTGCGCCCCAGGTGCTGGGAGAGAGAGTGGGGCAGGAAGCGGGCAGGCCATTTCTTTCTTTCCTCTTCTTTCTTATTTGTTTGAGAAGCAACTTTACTTTCTAAATCGGTCATTGTCACCCGTTGGCCCCCGCCCCACCTGGGCCAGGGCCTCTGGTGATAGGGGCTCAAGAGGAAGCTCTAAGGAGCAGAAGGGACCATCGTACTAGGTGTGGCAGGTCCCCAGGCCCAGCTGGACTAGGGGGGCCTCTTCCTTGGAAGGGGCCTCATGGGCCACTTTCAGGTGACCAGGGCCTGGCAGACAGTGACTGGCTGAGGTGGGACCTGAATCCTCCAGGTTCAGCTACAGGGGGGTAGTGGGGGCAGTGGTTAGGGCCATGGCCTTGGAGTCAGACCTATTTGGCTTCCAAGCTCTCTGACCTCACCCCTCTGAGTCTGTTTGCTCACCTGTAGAATGGGAGGGGTGGTTGTGAAGATTAAACATAATTAAATAACACGACGAATGTAAGGCATGTAGCACTTTTGCTTAGCATATATACCAGCTGGAGATTTACTGAAGAAGCCAGCATTTATTGGGCACTTACTATATGCCAGGCACTTTTAAAGCATCCTACATGAATTCATTTAATCAGTACAGTAACACTCTCCCCACCTCCACAGATAAGAAAACTGAGGCCAGTGCATTGCTCACACAGGGTGGGTCCACGTTGTCAGTAGAGCTTATACAATATTGGGAGACCCCTCTAAGAAAAATTATATAAAATGGCAAAATGAGCTACAAAGCCATGAGACGAGGGACCCAAGGCTTACCCTTCACTCTCTCTCTCAGCTCAAGATCACCTTCCTAGCAAGTGGCAGAGCCCAGATGGCCAGCTCCAGAACCCACAGTCTTATAAAAGCAGAACTGACGGGCGATGAGGCAGTCACTGCAAAATGCCATACAAGGTGCCAGTGATTAAGAGGACACATTTGTGTTGTGCTTGCCATGAGTCACACTCCTCTAATTTAACACCTCCTCCAACAACCCAATGACACTATTACCATCCACGTTTTACAGATGAGGACATTGAGGCTCAGAGAGGACTAGCGACACAGCGCTGAGAAGCTGCAGAGCAGGATTCAAACCCAGGCAGCCGGACTTCAGGGGCTAACTGTTTAACCACTACACTAACCGGTACCTCCCTCATCACCAGGGATCAGCGCCTCTTGCCTTCACCCCTCGCCTCCCTGTGCAGGACCTCTCGTCTCTTATCTGACAGCAGCTTGGGGTGGGGATAAGACACCCTGGCCCTGGAGTCAGAGATGCCTGGATGCTAATCCTCATCCTGTTGCTTCCTGGCTGTAGTCCCCAAGGCAGCCTTTTCACATCACTGAACCTCAGTTTTCTCATCTGTAAAATAGGATTGTATCATTTACAGGGTGGCCCTGAAGTCTGGGTGCATTGATTATTATTTTACATGTCCTGTAATGAATGTGCTATCAATAAACTACTTATTATGTATGTACATGTGCCTCTGTTACCAGACCTTACGGCTGCCCTGGATAACACTTCAGAGGGTGGTTTGGAGGACCAGAGAAAAAGAAAGTGAAGTGCCTGGTCCATACTAACCGTTCCAGACCGATAAGGTTGCTATCATGGAGGCACCGTGAGAGGTCATTTGTGAGGAGTGGCTTCTGGAATGGAGAAAGAGCCCAGGGCCAGGTATCAGGACCTACATTCCAGATGAAGGTCTGCCACCAGCTCACTGTGTGACCTTGAACAAGTCACCTCACCTTATCTGGGCTCTATTTCTCGATTTGCAAGTTGTATGCACCATTCCCATAATGCACAAATATAATTGTCTCTAAAGTCCTTAAGATATTGAATGTTTGGCCCAGCCAGTGTGGCTCAGTGGTTGAGCATCAACCCATGCACCAGGAGGTTGCCGGTTCGATTCCTGGTCAGGGCACATGCCCAGGTTGTGGGCCCAATCCCCAGTGGGGGGAATGCAGGAGGCAGCCAATCGATGTTCTCTCTCATCAATGTTTCTATCTCTCTCTCCCTCTTTCTTCCTCTCTCTCTAAAGTCAATAAAGGAAAAAAAAAAGATATTGAATGTTTGTATTAGAGTGCAGGAGTGTCTTCTGGGACCTATCAGGCTGCTCCCGTGGAGGTGCGCCCCTTCTCTTGGGGTGCTCTTTGTGGCTACCACCCTTGAGGCAGAGTGGAGGGTTAGCAGTGAGCTCTCACATCTCATCTGCTCCAGCAGAGCCAGAGGGCCTTGATCTAATCTCTGCTTCCTCATCTGTGAAATGGGGATGGAGATAGACTTCTTTAGCCCCACAGAATAGATAAGGAGACTGAGGTTCCAGGAGGAACCGGACTTGCTGGAGGTCATGGCTCCCATTTGTCTTTGTCCTATTGTCCCTGTCCCACCCTCCCACAGGCATGGGCTTTCCCAGTGTGGGAATCCTGACTCCTTCTCCCCATCCCAGAGGGTTGGGTCACGTTATCCTTTTGTCTCTGTCTGGCATCCTGTCTCTCCTTTCTTCTCCACCTGGTAAACTCATCCAGTGGGGTCAGGTCCCTGGGCCAGCCCTGGTGCCTCCACTTACAAGTGTGGTGACTCTGCCCTGGCTGGTTTGGCTCAGTGATTGGAGCGTTGGCCTGCGGACCAAAGGGTCATGGGTTCAATTCCGGTCAAGGGCATGTACCTGGGTTGCAGGTTCAATACTTGCCCCATCGGGGTCGTGTGAGAGGCAGCCAATTATTGTGTCTCTCTCATATCGATGTTTCTCTCTCTCTCTCCCCCCTCCATCCCTTCTACTCTATCTAAGAATCAATAGAAAAATATCCTTGGGTGAGAATTAACAAAACAAAACAAACAAACAAAAAACAAGTGTAGTGACTCTGAGCAAGCCACCTACACTCTCTGGGCCCCCATTCCTTCATCCATGTAATGGAGACAACATGTGGAAATGCTCAGTACACCCAGCACTCCACACCACGGCGAGCATACACAAAATGACAGCTTTTTTGGTCTTCATCAGTTGTACTTTGGACCCACCTCAAATGTTGCCTTCATAGGGGGTTGCCCTGGTACCTCCATGTAGACCAAGTATCTGTGGGCTCCCACAGGCCAGTCCCTATGGCATTTATGGCCTGCATTGTGACTACCCGCCATCAAGTCTGTATCCCACACTGCAAACTCTGTGTTCTAGTCTTCTTTGCATCTGTTGTGTCTGGCACAGGGACTTGTATATAGCAGGTGTTCAAAGGTTGTTGAATGAATGAATGAATGATGCCTCAGTGGTGTTGAATTTATTAGCTATACTTTCTGCCCTATCAGGCAGCAGGATTCTGGATGCTGTTACTATTACCACTGCTACTGTTTCTTCCACCAGCACTATAAGTAGCTCCCATTTATTGAGCATTTACTCTGTGCCAGGCAGTGGGGTAAGCATTGCTTAGTTACATCTTATTCTCACCTCTCCATCATCCTATGGGGTGGGTGTTCTGTTAGTATCCTCGTTTCACAGAGAAGGAAACAGGCTTTTCTAGGGTAGATGGTAGAATCTGTACTGGCCCACGCAGGGCTCATGGACTTTCCACTCCAGGTGAGGGTGGGTAGTTGGACCCAGGACAGTAGGAGCCTGTCACTCCAGAATTTGCCTTCAAACATTCCCTCCTTGTAGAACTTCTCTGCTCCCTTGAAGACCTTGCTTCTCCCAGAACCTCCCTCCTACTCATCAGTCTCCTTCCCAAGTTCCATCCAACCCTTAAATGTTGGTGTCCTGGGGTTCTGCCCTCAAACCTCATAGTGAACCAAGAGAGTGATGAATTTAATTTGGTCTGTCTGACATATTTTTCCATCCTCTCCCACTTCTTGTCTATGCTGGGTGTGCATCAGAGGTCCCCACCCACTGGGAAGGGCAAGTAGGCCAACCACAGTGCCCGTTCTCCTTGATACAATGATTGGGTTGGGCCTGGGCATGTGACGAAGGCTGGGTCATTCAGGGCCCTCCCTGGGACTGTGATGGAGCCAGTGGGGACCGCTGGCTTTCTCCTTCTGAAGTGTTAGCTGATGGAATGTAAATATGTAGCTTTCCTGGGACTGGAGAGGCCGAGGGCCTGCCTGCCATGGGACAGAAAGAAGCCCATTCTTTTTTTTTTTTTTTAATGTCATTTAATTAATTTATTGATTTTAATAATTTTTCCTTATTGATTTTTAGAGAGAGAGGAAGGGAGAGGAAGAGAGAGATAGAAACATCGATGAAAGAGAACATCGATTGGCCGCCTCCTGCATGCCCCCCACTGGGGATTTGACCCACAACCTGGGCATGTGCCCTGACTGGGAATTGAACCAGCGACCTCTTGGTACATGGGCTGACGCTCAACCACTGAGCCACACCGGCTGAGCAAAGAAGCCCATTCTTAAAGAAAGGCAGAAGCAAGTGCTGACTGACGGGGGTAGTGGGGAGATAACCCAGAGCTGTTATTGGGAACCCTGGACCCAGCAATGCCTGAAGTTGACTCACCCTTGAAACTCCAGGATAAAGGAGACACTCGATTCTTAATTTCTCTTTTGCCTTTTTAATTTTTGTTCTTAATCTAGTTTGAATTGAGTTTCTATCACAACTAAAGATTCCCAACTAATACAATATTCTCTTCTCTCTCTCACTTCTCCCTGGATAGTCTTGGTTCTTATCTACTCCCTACTCCCACACCTGGGTGCCTAGTGTAGACCGCTCTCAAAGAAATGAATGCCTGACAGGTACCTCAAAGGTGACCTCACCCTGCTCCCTTCCTGGGTTCCCCATTCCAATTAATGCTGTCACCATCTACCTCAGCCTCCAGAGACAGAGTTCAGTCATCTTTACCTTGTCTCCCTCCAACTGTGCTGTTGTAAGGACCGCTGTTCTCCCGCACCCTTGCCATCGCCTTGGTTCGAGTGCTGCCCGACTCCCCATCAGGATCGAGCTCCCTAGGGTGGCACTGGAAGCCCTGCCCAGTTTGCCTTCACCCTGAACCCAACTCTTCTCACCCCGTGTTTCAGCTGCATGCCGCACCCTTTCCCTGAACACACTAATCACTTTCCCATCCGGAATTTTCCTGCTGGAATTTGTCTCTGCCCAAATGTGCCTCCCCTTCTCCTCATGTGAACTACACCACTCCCCAAAATGTTCTCCCCAGGCTGACTCCTCCTGGAAGTCCTCCTCCCTGTAACCCCTCCGGGGTCCACTTCCTCTCAGGCCACCTTTGCCTCTCGGGCCCATTGGACCATGACGCCCCTGAAGGTAGGATCTCCTCCACCCTGGGCCAGCCAGGCATGATGTGACCGGCTGATGTGGAGGGCTCCACATGAGGCCCTGTCCACGTGGATCCTCCGAAACTCAGTGGCTCAGTCTAGTTCAGCTCTTTACTAATCCCTGACCCCTTAGGACAAAGAGGCACTGGAAGAAATAATAATTACAGTTCTTTGCATGTAGACAGCACTTTAACATTACAGAATGTTTCCGGGTTTATTTTCTCATGTGGTCTCGGACTGTCAGAGAACCTGTTATCAAACCCATTTTACAGATGGAAAACGTGGTTCAGAGACTTTTCTATCTCTCTGAACAAATCTCCAGTCTTGGGCAAGCCCCTGAGTCTCTCAGACCCTCAGACTTTTCTGATTCCAGCATTCCCCAACCTCCCCATTTCCCAGATAGGAGTGAGAAGCAAGGAAAAGCAGGGAACCTGAGAGAGGGTGCGGCCTCTGGACAGCCTAGCAGTAACCGCAAGGACAGCGACTGCCCTTGTGCACAGTGTTCTAGGCACCTCGGGAGCATTGCCTGCTTGTGAGAAACAGCTCATCATTCCCCTTTTACAAATGCAGAAACTGAGACACAAAGCAGTTAAGAGATTGCCTCTCTTGGACACGTTCTTCCTGATGCCTCAGTGTTGTCACAGTACTTGAGAGTTTATAGCGATCACATCTTTTCCTTCCCCTATCACCAGACTGACACTCTCCCATTTTATAGAGGCAGCGACTGAGGCTTGGAAGTCAATGGCGGAGCCAGGAGATGGCACTAGGTCATCTGATCTGGGGGAGCAAGCTGGGAGCCAGGGGGCTCAGCTTGGGCGGGGGAGGGGGCCTCGGCAGGGCACGGCCAAGAGTGGGCGTGTGAGTCGGCTGCCCCCCTCTTCCGCAGGCAGGCGGAGCCCAACTTCCCTGCAGGGCGTGCGCCAGGTGCGCGGCCGGCCGGTGGCCCTGCGCGCGCTGCCAGTGTGCCCTCGCGGGCGTGGGCGAGGGACCCAGACGGGCGGAGCCCCACGCCCATCCTCCCTCCCACCCGCCCTTTCTCCCGTGCCTGCTGGCAGGTGAGTGGGTGTCGAGGAACCGCCATGCAGCGGAGAAAACAGGACGCCGCAGAAATCAGATTACTCACCTGCAGCTGCGAGTACCCAGGGCTAATAAAAGCTGAGCTTCCTGTTGTTTCTTTATTACCACCCTCTGCCTCCCCCAGCCCCAGGCGCTCCCAGCTGCAGCCAGAGCCCTAACTGATTGCCAGAAACCTGTAGCTTCGGGGTCCGGGACCACTCTGCCGCCTGAAAGTCCACCAAGTATGCAGCACATCATTGGGTTAATGCTGCCTCAGGGTGGCCCCATCACCTGCATGGGAATCACCTGGGGTGCTGGTTGACAAAACAGGTCCCCAGGCACTACTTCGCACCTGCTGAATCAGAATCTGCAGTTTGAGGCCTAAGAGTCTGCGAATTCATACCAATCTCTGGTGTTTTGTATGCAGGCTAACGTTGAGAACTATCAAGTTTAGGTATTGGAGGTTCAAATAATGTGAATTTGTTTTTCCTGACTGCCACCCAGTTACAGATGGAACCTGTCCCCAATATGGGCCAGGTAAGTCCCTGACCTCAGGGCCTCAGTTTACTCACCTGTTTAATGGGGATGAATATGATATTTCTTGGGACTGAAATGAGGCTCAAATGAGATCATATGTTTAGCACAATTCCTGCTTGTTGCTCCTGGAGTTTACAGACCAACCAGGAATAGACATTAAACAAAGATGGTTAAGTAAGACCTAAGAGGTAGGCACGATGGACCGGGGCTGTGGGGCACAGTAAAGGGGCCATAGATCACTCTGGGAGCATTGAGGAAAGCCCCTCACCAGGCAGCTTCACCAAAGTTCAGCCCCCACATGCCAGGAAAATGTTCTTGCCCAGAGCATTGACATCCCTGAAAGCCAGGTCTGGTGGCTTCTTCTCAGCCTCCCTGTGACATCTGACTCTGGGGTGGGCCACACCCTCCTGCTTCAAGCTCTCCCCTCCCTCAGCTTCAGGGAGACCTCATATTCCTATTTCCCACTCCCCCATAGCAGCTCCTTTCCGGTCACCCCAGCTCCTCCTCCTCTCACCCCAGGCATCTTGGCCTGCTGCACACCCTCCCCAGCCTTCTGGACAACCTCATCCACTCCCAGTTACCTTCTCCAAGCTGAGCTTTGCCCTCAGCTCCCAATGTATAAATGCAGTACCCTTTATTTATTTATTTAAAAAAAATTTTTTTCCTTTATTGATTTTAGAGAGAGAGGAAGTGAGAGGGAGAGAGAGATAGAAACATTGATGAGGAGAGAGAACATCGATTGGCCGCCTCCTGCATGCCCCCCACTGGGGATCGGGCCCACAACCAGGGCATGTGCCCTGACCGGGAATTGAACCAGCGACCTCTTGGTGCATGGGTCGGCGCTCAACCACTGAGCCACATCGGCCGAACTAAACACAGTACCCTTTAAACATCTCCATTTATGAACCCCAAGCACTCCAACTCAGCTTGACCAACGCTGAACCCGTCATCTTGATCTCCCCTCCAACCTGCTTCTCCTTCTGGGTTCCCTGTCTCAGGGCATCACACCTGGATATTGTCCCAGGTGATTTCTGCTCCTTTGCCCCCACATACAGTCTCTTACTCCAATAAATTTTATCTCCCCAATAGCTCTAGAATCTGTTCCCTTCTCTGCAGTCCTCCTGTCCCTGTGGACTTTAGACCCCTAGTTCAGGACGGCATAATCTCTAACCTAGATTATTTTAACAGCCTCTTAAACAGCTTTCCTGGCTCATTTCGTATCCCTCACTTTAGCCAAGGGTATCTTTCTGAGACACAAATTCTGTCCCTATCTTTCTTTAAACCTTCATTGACCCTTCAGAGCCTTCAATATACAATCCAAACTTCAGTATACAATCCTTCTCCTCCCATTCAACATTCACCTGGGCAGAGTAGCACCCTCTTCTCCACACCACCTCCTCAGCACTTTGCACTAACAGGGACATTCACTGAGCTTGTGGTAAATGCTCAGTATCATGGCAAACCAGTTATTTGTATAGCTTTATCTCAGCCTCATAGCTTTCCCATTCCTGATTTACAGATGAGAAAACTGAGGATGAGGGAGGTTGGGTAACTCACCCAAGGTCACACAGCTAGTAAGTAGCAGAGTGGGGATTCATACTCAGGTCTCTCTAGCTCCAAAGCTGGTGCTTTTCACTGCTCTGATCTTAAGCCACCTCCTCTCAATTAGATTGTGTTCTCAATTTTTGTATTTTAGACACAATTTTGTGTCTAAGAGGGTGCTTGTCATCTGGTGGATGCTTGCTGAACGAACAATCAACTCCATCTACACTTCCATTTGATTCTTATAATGACCCTGGGAACTACAGAAGTTTACTTTTTTTTTTTTCAATCCTCACCTGAGGACACTTTTGGCATTCATAGAGCGAGAGGGAAAGAGGGAGGAAGAGAGAGAGCAAAGAAACATGGAAGTGAGAGAGACACATCGACTAGCCGCCACCCACACAACCCCAACCAGGGCCGGGGACAAACCACAACCGAGGTATGTGCCCTTAGCAGGAACCGAACCCGGGTCTCTCCAGATCGCAGGCCGACGGTCCAACCACTGAACCAAACTGGCCAGGGCTACATTTTTATTATGTAATATTTGATGAATACAAAAAATGTATGATGAATGTCTGGTTTATAAAAACAAATATCTGTGAACCCCCTGCATTCCTCATTGGCTTGATTTTTTTTTCATGCATTGCTTTGTTTCTAAACTACATACACAATTTTGCATTTTAGCTGTCATTCATTTTTTTCAGTGGTCTAGTACTCCATTGTCTAAACAGATCTGGGTCATTTTATTTATTCTCCAGTGAGTGGGCATGTATGTCGTTTCTAGGGTTTTGCCATGATCATCCTTATAACATGTCTCTTGGAGTACACATGCAGGAGTTTCTCTAAGCTACATACCTAAGATTGAAATTGTGGGTCATCGAGTATGCAGGTTGGGTTTACAAGTGCTGCCAGATTGTTTTCCTAAGTGCTTGTACCAATGCACACTCTCCCCTTCCTCTGCCACGGTGGACGAGAGTTCCAGTTGCTCCACATCCTCACCAGCATTTCATATGATGAGATTTCTTCATTGTCCCTAATGTGTCAGTCTTCATTTGCATTTCCCCGATGAGATGATGAATGTTTTCATTTGTTTATTTTGCATTCTGGTTTCTTTTTCAGTGAATTTCCTGTTCAAGCCTTTTGCCCATTTTTTTTAAATTAAGTTTTTAGTTATTTCTTATTGCTTTGAAGTATTCAGGGAAGTGTTTTGTTTCTTAATAGAGTGAGAATCTGAGACCCAAGTTCACAGGAGACAGAGTTGGGTCCCAAACCCACATCTATATGATTCCAGGGTCCTTTGTACCAATAATGTTGCCTCTCATTCAGTCATTCATTCATTCATCCATTCCTCAAATGTCTACTGCTGACCTCAGTAAGTACTGGAGAGGCAGTAGAGAGTTGTGGTTAAGAGTGTAGACTCTGGAGCCCCTCTGCCTGAATTTTAATCTCTTCTCTACCTCTCACTAGCTGTGACCATGGTAAATTTCTAGCAAATCATACCTTAGTTTCTTATCTATAAAATAAGGATGGTACTAACAGTACCTCTCTCACAGGGTTAATGTGTAGGCACTGAATGAGTTAGTTCATATAAAAGCATTTAGGACTGCATCCAGCACAGTCAGTACCGAATAAAAGTACATGCCAGGCACCATGCCAGTAGAGTACTTGTTCTGGGGACATGGGGATGAAAGGCCAGAAAATGAAAAGGTGACAACATAGACTGCCCAGGCACTGACTCAGCTGGGTGGTCATGCAGGGAAAGCCCTCTGTAGAAGGTGACATTTAGGCTGAAGTGTGGAGGATGAGAAAGAGCCACTCAGGCAAAGAGCAGAGGAGAGTACCCCATTATAGTAAAGTGCATATGCAAAGGCCCTGAGGCAGGAAGAGCAGGGCATATCCAAGAGACTGCAAGGAGAGCAGCATGGCTGAAGCCCCGTGAGCAAGGAGGTGAGGGGCAGGAGAAGAGGGTACAGAAGCCACCAGGGTGAAGAGTCTGAATTTTATTCTGAGGGCAGTGAGAGGTTTTGGACCCTAGAGTGTTGTGATCTGGTTTATGTTTTTAAAAGATCACTTCCACAGCTGTTTGAAGATCAACTGTCTATGAATTCATCTAAATACTTCTCGTAGCTACTAGTATTTTTAGTCAGTACCCCTTCTGTGCAAAGCAGAACTTCCCCCTCGTTGATCTTATATTTACTGCTTTTGAGTTTCAAGGCGAGCCACCTTCTGCCTTGTGTCTGAGGGTTAATGGCCCCATGTCAGATCTCTGGTCAATATTTTCACAGGGGGGTGAGAGGGAGGTCTCCCAGGTTACACCTCACCTGCTCTGTGATGTTTCTCCACCTGTAAAATGAAAGTGATGACAGCAGCCACCTCAGAGAGGCTGTGAGGATGAAATGAGATGCAGCTGGATGGCAGGGAGTGACCAGCACAGGCTAGCTGCCATGACGACAACGATGATGGTGATGACAACGATGATGGTGGTGGGGATGACGGGATTCTGCTGAGTGATCTTGGGTGAGTCACTGAACCTCTCCAGCCTGAGTTGAGAAATAAAGATGTTGTAAAATAAACCTGTAAAATGAGGTTATTGGACCAGATGATCTGTGGGACCTGTCCAGCTCTGATGTCCTAGAATTCTCTGATTTAGACCCTCTCTTCCTCCTTTCAGTCTAGCCAGGTACTCGCTTTCCTGAAACTGTGTTGTTCCCTGCCGACATGTGTGAGAAGAGTAGGTGGCAGAGCGAAACCTGGCCTGGAGTCAGGAGGCCTGAGGTGCCAGCCGTGACATTTACAGTGGGGTCCTCATCACAGTGCGTGTACCTAAAACACATTTAAACACACGTGGAAGGAGAGGAAAGAGTGATACGCATGAATCGCTGCTACAGAGTTACACTCCCCTCCCACCCGTGAGCCCTTACATGGTGATGGGGCATGCGGTAATGTGACCTGCCACAGCCCCCCAGTTGGTCCCAGTTTCCCCATGCCCCACAGAGTGTGGGCTCTTTCCATGCTGACTGTGATTAAGGCATTCCAAGGCTTTAAAAATGTTTTTAATTCCTCACCTGAGGATATTTTCCCATTGATTTTTTAGGTAGAGTGGGAGGGAGGAAGGGAGAGAGAGACACACACATGGATTGGTTGCCTCCCGCACGACCTGACAGGGGGACAGGGGCCTGGGGGGAGGTATGGGCCTCTGACCTGGAACAGAATCCGAGACTCTTTGGTCCGTGGCCGATGCTCTAACCGTTGAGCCAAACCGGCCAGGGCTCCAAGCCTTTTTATACTGTGTGGTCCTAAATACAAACCATTTCATCTGGTGGTCAGTGGAAGCCATCGCTATCTGTAACAACACCAGGGAAAGACCCTGCCGTTCTCACTGTCAGCTGATGGATAACCCTGCTTCCTGTTTCACTGGGAAAACAGCAGCAATGGAAGGAAACTTCCCCAGACTCCCGCCTCAACCTCGGCTCACCTGCCACATGTGTGCCCGGTTCCTGCCTCCCGGTTACACAGATGCCGCGTACCCGGGGCTAACGTCTAAGACCACACCCTCCATCTGGCACTGCCCTGGGTCCCTCTTGCTCACTCCAGGACATCATCCAGTGCCCCTGTCTCTCCTGCAGCGCTGGGGTTCCTCCCCTTCTCCTGGTCCATTCCCATCAGCACACACCATGCGGCGATTCGTCCGGTCTTAAACAGATGCACCAGCCAGGACACTTTTCTTTGTTCCCTTTACAGTAAAACTTCTCCAGGAGCTTTCTGGATCTATGATCTTAATGGGTTTTTCCCTTTCTCTCTTCACCCCTACCACTCCACGAAAACTGCTCTTGTCAAGGTCACCAATGACTTCAGGCTGCCCAATGTAACGGTCACTTTTCAGTCCTCCTCATCAGCATTTGACCAGGTGACTGGGCCCTCCTCCAGGTACAGTCCTTCCTGTGTCTTGCTGGACCACACTCTCTCGGTTCCCCTCCCACCTCACAGGACCCCTGTTCAGTCCCCTTCTCCCTCATCTTCCCCGTGTCCACAGGCTGGTGTTCCCTGCAAGTTGGCCCTGGGACCTTTCCACCGCCTAGCTCACTTTCCTAGCTAGCTCCCATCCGTCCCAAGGCTTTACACACATCTTATGTACTGACGACTCTAGATTTGCTTCTCCAGCGCAGACCTTCCCACTCAACTCCAGAATCACACATCTCTACTCAGGCGACAAGAAACCCAAACCTAATACAGCCACAACTGAACTCTTAATTTTTACCTCCAAGCCTGATCCTCTGTTGGTCTTCCCATCTCAGCAAATGGCAACTCCATTCTTCCTGTTGCACAGGCCACAGCTCGGGTTGTCCTCGACTCCTGTCTCTTACCCCCACACCTGAGCCAGCGCAAATACCACCAGCCCTGCCTTCTAAAGATGTCCAGAATCTGACCCTCACCTGTGTCCAAGGGATCATCATTTCTTGCCTAGATTTGTGTAACAGCCTCCCAACAGAGCACCCTGCTTCTGCCCTTGCCCCTTCCCCTATGTTCTAGTCTCCATATCATAGCTAGCAACACCTCTTAATAACAGGAGTTAAATGACATTATTTCTCTTTTCAAACCCTTCAGTGGCTCCCATCTCCCTCCAAGAAAATCTTAACACCTTTCCATTCCCAGGAGGTCCTACATGAGCAGTGCACACTCCTCCTTACCTTATCTTCTTTTGCTTTCCCTTCCCTCACCTCAGCTACATTGGCTTCCCTGCTGTTCTTTGAGCAGCCAAGCACAATTGTACCTCAGGGCCTTTGCACTTGCTGTTACTGCAGCCTAGAGTTGGCTACTCTGGCCCATTTATCCATCCACAGGGCTCACTTCTGCTCATCATTAAAGAGGCTTTCCCTGGCCATTTCTTATAAGATAGCATCTCATCCTCCCTCCTTCCCTTCTGCCACTGTCTAGCCCCTCTTTTGCTTTTTTTTTTTTTTTTTATTCTCACCTGAGGACATTTTTCCTTTTTTTGCTCAGATAGAGTGGGAGGAAGAGAGAGGAAGAGAGAGAGAGAGAGAGAAACATCGACGTGAAAGGGACACATCGAGTGACTGCCTCCCGCACGACCCAACCAGGGCCGGGGACAAACTGCAACCGAGGTACATGCCCTTAGCGGGAACCGAACCCGGGTCTCTCTGGACTGCAGGCCTGACGCTCTAACCGCTGAGCCAAACCGGCCAGGGCTCTTTTGCTTTATTTTTCTTCATAGCACTCATCATCATTGAATGGACATACTAAGCATTTTCTTGCTGATTTATCGTATGTCTCCTCTTAGAGTGTCAGCTCCACAAAGGCAGAAGCTTTGTTACATCCTCTGCTGTATTATCCAGAACATGCCTGGCGCATAGCAGATGATGAATAAGTATATGTTAAATGAATGAAAGTGTTTGAATAACCGGGAAGCTATTTGTTGGTATCCACTGTGGCATCTTCCTACAGGATTTTCAAACATTTGCTCATTCAACAAATATTTTATGGGGTATTTTATTTATGTGCCAATTTTATCATTATTATTATTGTTATTATTATTATTATTATATTGATGTGAGAGAGAAACATTGATCGGTTGCCTCCCATATGCACCCCGACTGGGGATAAAACCCGCAGCCTAGGTATGTTCCCTGACCAGGAATCAAACCCATGACCCTTCGGTGCACGGGACGATGCTCCAACCAATGAGCCATACTGGCCAGGGCTATGTGCCAACTTTAAAACCTAACCCCTAGTGCCGGGCCGGTGTAGTTCAGTGGGTTGAGCCTCATCCTATGGACTGAGAGGTCCCAGTTCGATTCCCGGTCAGGGCACATGCCAGGGTTGCGGGCTGGATCCCCAGTAGGGGGCGTGCAGGAGGCAGCTGATCGAATGTTTCTCACATCAATGTTTCTATCTCTCTCTCCCTTCCTCTCTCTCTAAAAAAATCAATAAAAACATATTTAAAAAATAATAAATAAATAAAATAAAACCTAACCCCTAGTGAGATGAACTTCCACTGTATTCTCAGTGTCACACCCCTCTCAGGCTATGAGATGGAGCAACCATACATTCAACATACATGCACTGAGCACCTCTCAAGTGCCAACTATTGTGCTCAGGTCTGAAACTGCTAAAGGAGCAATCAAAATAAGATCATCGCTGGAGAGAAAGGCACAGATGAAAATATGTAATATGTGTACACAATTGCTGGAAGCGTGAAAACATTGGTGAGGATGTGTGGAACTGGAGTCTCCTGCATTTTCAGGGGAAGTGTAAGTCAGCACAGCCATCGTGGAAGGCGTGTCCTTCTGCTCCTGAATCGCCTTCCAGTCTAGGACTCGCCCTCAGGAGATTATCACCCAAAGGCAAAAAGACACAGGGATGTTCATTGAACTTTTTTGTTTTTCATTATAGTGAAAAGTTGGAAACAAGGGGGCTGGTTATGAACATTGTCATAGCTCCATACAATGGAGACTAAGGGGCCAGTGAACATGACGCTGTGGAAAAACATTTAGTGAAACTTGAGAAGATATTTGTAATATTATTATTTAATATTTTTTCTTTATTGACTTTTAGAAAGAGAGGAAGGGAGAGGGAGAGAGAGATAGAAACATCGATGAGAGAAAACATTGATTGGCCGTCTCCTGCATGCCCCCCACTGGGATCAGGCCCACAACCTGGGCATGTGCCCTGACCAGGAATCGAACCAGCGACCTCCTGGTACGTGGGTCGATGCTCAACCCCTGAGCCACACCGGCTGGGCTATAATACATTATTAAAAGTAAAAATAAAAATAAAAATTGCTGAACAAAATGTAAAGCATGATGCCATTCTTACATTTACATACCTGGATGTTAGATCCAGGAAGAGGGCACCCACGTGTTCAAAGTGTGGCTGTGGCGGTGTCAACTGCTAGCGCCGGCGGTGGGTGTGCAAGTGTTTGTGGTGCTGCTCTTTTAACCTTTCTAAGTGTTTGGGGGAAATCTCACAATTAAAAAGTTGAAAGAAAACGTGGTTATTTTGGAGTAGAGTGATTTGGGGACTTTCTTTTCTTCTTTATACTTTATATATTTCCTTTCATTTTCTCCAATGAGCATTTACTGTTTTTACAAAAATAATAAAGTGATTTCAAAATAAAATACAGCTCTAGCCCAGGCCGGTTTGGCTCAGCGTCGGCCTGTGGACCAGAGAGTCCTGGGTTCGGTTCCCGTTAAGGGCACGTACCTCGGTTGTAGTTTGTCCCCGGCCTCTGGTTGGGGTCGTGTGGGTGGCAGCCACTTGATGTGTCTCTCTCACATCGATGTTTCTCTCTCTCTTCCACCCTTTCTCCTTCCCACTCTATCTGAGGATAAATGCAAAGGTGTCCTTGAGTGAGGATGAAAAGAATAAATAAAATACAGCTCTTGTCACACAAAATATTTAAATATATATATATATTTTTTTATCCTCACCCGAGGACACTTTTCCATTTTTTGTTCAGATAGAGTGGTAGGAAGAGAGAGAGAGAAACATCGACGTGAAAGGGACACATCGAGTGGCTGCCTCCCGCATGACCAACCAGGGCCGGGGACAAATTGCAACCGAGATACGTGCCCCTAGCGGGAACCGAATCCAGGTCTCTCTGGACCGCAGGCTGACGCTCTAACCCCTGAGCCAAACCAGCCAGGGCTTAAATACATTTTTAAAAAACTAGTTACCCTGATAAAAAAAAAAAAAGTAGGACAACACAGATACCTGTGAATAGAGAATTGGGTAAATTAATTGTGGTAGTCACATAAATACTGTGCTACTGTTAAAAAAAGGTGTCATAGGAAGATATGTATAGTGCCCTGGTGGTGTGGCTCAGTTGGCTGGAGCGTTCTCTCTTACACCTAAAACGGGCGGCTGCAGTTCCTGGTCAGGGCACCAACCCAGGTTGCAGGTTCAATTCCCGGTCGGGACGTGTATGGTAGGCAACTAATCGATGCTTCTCTCTCACAACATCAATATTTCTCTCTCTTTTCATCTTCTATAAAGTTCATTTTTTAAAAAGATATGTATTATACTTTGATAAGTGAAAAAACAAACCATTTTTGGAAAAAAAAGGAAAACAATATATAATGCCCGCCCATAGAAAAAACTGGAAATATCCATGCCAAAATATTAGCAGTAGTTTTCTTTGGGAAATGGAATTACAGGTGTTTTCCCCCTTCCTTTTGCTTATTTGTGTCATAAATCAGTGTGTCCCGCAGAACTTTCTGCAGCGATGGAAACGTTCTCCAGCTGCACTGTCCAGTCCGGTGGCCACGAGCCACGTGTGGCTACTGAGCACTTTAAATGTGGCCAGTGAGACTGAGGAATTGACTTTTACATTTCATTTAATTTCAGTTGATTTACATTTAAAAAGTTGCGTGCAATAAGTGGCTACTGCATTGGACAGCACAATTCTAAGTTGTTCACAAAGAATACACATTGGCTTTGCAGAGAGGGAAAAAAGAGCTTTTCCTTCTTTTTTTCTTGTTTGCTTGCTTGTCCTGTCCTGCTACCAGCAGAGCTCCTTTGAGATCTCAGTAAGAGCCAGTGAGTGTGAAGGCTTTGCAAACTGTAAAGTGCTGGAGAGCATTGGAGATCTTGCTCCCTGGCATATGTCATCAGTTTGGCTAAAATAAACTCTTACAAAAAAACCAAAACGGTTAAATGCTGTACTGGGGAGGTGCTGCTGTACGTGATTCTTCTTCCTCTTGGCCCGGTCCTTTTTCCTCCTCCCATCTGGGCTCTGAGATAGAGCCCTGACTAGAGGAAGCATCTCTGGGTGGTTTCTGGAAGCAGGGGCTGGCCTGGGGTCTGGCCCCTGCAGCTAAGGAGGCATTCATTCACTCTTGCATCCATTCAACAGCCAATGTGAGCCCTTCTCTCCTGAACAGGCACTGCACTAGCCACGGGTCCAGTGGGGCGACAGAGTGTGATGTCTGCCCAAGTGGAGCTCAGTGTCTAGGCTTGGGAGGTATAGAGTGGAAAGTCACAGGGCTTGGACACAGAAGTCTTGCGTTTGAGCTCCAGCTCAGGGTCCTCTGGGCACACCACTTAATCTTCCTGACCCTTTATTTTCTCTTCTGTAAAAGTGAGAGAATAGTGGCACTACCCTGCAGACCCCATGGGGTTGATCAGGGTTGGGAAAGCGAACTGCAAAGTCTTTGACCAGGAACAGGCTCTTCTGGGGGAATAACAGGGTAGTGATAGCCAGCTCCAATGCCCACCGCAGATATTATTAATATTTTATCATAACACATCATAGTTTGTTTAAGCATAGTTAAAATACCGACCTTAGAAGGACCAGAAAAAAGTTGTTATCATTCATCCATGGGACATTTGTGGATCCCTTACTATGTTCCAGGCCAAGGTTGGGTACAGGGTCTGTCTGGAAATACAGACATGGATGACAGCCCTTCTCTTGGGGACCTGGCAAGGGAGCAGAGGGGACACATAAGGAAATAGCCAAACTTCACTCAGCCATTCCACTGGTATATGCCAGGCCACTGCGGGCACAATGGAATGACAACCTCTGCTCTCAGGAAGCTTTCAAAGGCAGTGGGTGAAGCAGATAGTCATCAAATAGCCACTCAAATATATAATTACAAAGGGTTAAGAGGAGAAAGCACAGGATGCTATGAAAACATATCATAGGGGAGCTTGACTTAGTGGTGATGGGAGGGTCAGAGATGATGTCTCTGAAGAGATCGGGATCTGAAGGAGTCTAATAGAGGAGAAGAGATGGGGAAAGAGGATCCTGGTGGAAGAAACAGTACGTGCAAAGTCCTGAGGTGGGAGGGGGGAGATCTCTCCTGAGGCTAGTGTAGGGACCCAGCGGGTGGAAGGGATAAGTCCATGACGTGGCTGGGGGCTGGCAGAGCTGCAGGGTCTGGGGGGCCATGCTTGAGAGCCAATGAAGGGTTGCAAGGGAAGGGCGGTGAGAGCAGTGGTTCATTCTCGGAAGAACACTGAAAGGGCAGAGTGGAAGCAGGGTGGACACAAGGGTGGCTGGTGTTAGGGAGGTAGCAGTGAAGATGCAGAGAAGGGGAGAGATATGGGAGATAAATGACTTGGTGTTGGATTTGCCCCGGGGAGGCAGGGGAAGGTGGCAAAAGGGGTCGCATGTGATCAGCTCTGGGAATGAAGAAGGTGTGATTAAAGCTGACTCAGGAGGCCTGGAGCAGGCCTCCCAGATGGAGCAGGGTCTCCCCTGGGCTGTGGAATGGGTTGCAGCACCCCTGGTGGACAGAAAGGGGAAAGACAGTCTCCATGGCCTTTCCCTGAGGAGCAAAACTTCTGTGTGCTTGGGGAGCCCACAGTGAAATGAAACTAACGTTTGTTGAGAACCGGCCATGTGTCAGGTCTATTCCAAATGTTTTATTTCATCAACTCATGTGATCCCCACAACAACCCTATGAGGTCGGTGTTATTATCACAAATGAGGAAACTGAGGCTCAAAGGGGTGCTGCTACAGGATATGAACTACAGCCAGGCCACCTCCAGACCTGCCTTTTAGCCGTGGTGTCATGGCGCTCTTGTGGTTTGGGGTGACTAGAGCCTGGAAGAGTTGGAGAAGGGAGAGGGATGAAGCCGTAGCTGGGGAGATGGGCTGGTACCAAATACTGCGGGGCTGCTGTGTCAGGATAGGGGATCTGGACTTCATTGTAGCATGTTCTTAGGGTGAGGATGATGAGATGGGATGTGCTTTTTTGAGAAGTCACTCTGGGACCAGATATGGGGGGACCAGAGCGAGGAGACTGAGGCAGGGCATGGGGGAGCGCAGGAAAGAGACCACTGCCATTGCAGAGGTCAGGAGTGTGAGAGGCTAGAGCAGCAAGCAGGGCTCCAGACAGGGTTGGACTCTAGACAGACAGTTCAGATAGTCACCAGGGTGGTTGGCATGCAGGATGTGAGGAGTGAGCAGTCACACTTGGGTAACAGGATGATGCTGTTTTATTTCATTCATGCATAGAGCAAATTTTTATTGAGCATCTACTAAGTGCCAGGTCCTGGGCACAGTGCTGAGAACACAGGGAAGTATGTTGAAATTGCTAGCCTGAAAAAGCCAAGAAAGGAGGTGGGAAATGCTGGAAGAGAAGGGAGGAGAAGAGAATGATACATTTGGCTGGGGATGTATTGAGTTAGAGGGCCAGGGGATAGCCAAGTGGCAATGTCCAAGGGGTTTTGGATAAAGGGTCTGGAATCTGGATAGAGGTCAAATTTAAGATACAGGCTTTTAAAAATCAAGTGTTGAGCACAACTTGGTAGACTTACTGAAAAGCATTGAATAGTACACTCAAAATGAGTAAATTTTTATGATATATAAATTATATTTCAATAAGGTTTAAAATACAATTAGGGAAAAACCCAACAGGTCCCAAGCTTTCTAGAAAGTCATGAAACAGGGAGGGGAATACTATTCCAGACAGAGGGGAGAGGGCAGGAATGAAAGCCTGGTGACATGCATGGGCCTGGGTAACATGGTGGCTCAATTTGGGCAGTTTGGGAGGGACTGGAAGGAGATGTTGCCTTGCTCTCAGGCCAGTTGTTCTAGTCACATTCCTGGCCACTGACCCCTGCAGGTGTTGAGGAGACTGCATCCTAGATCAAATCAATCCTGCCTAACTCCAGAAAGGGAGGTGCCATCCTCATTTTACAGATGGGAAACCTGAAGTTCAGAGAGGTTAAGCAAGTTACCCAAAGTTACATTGCCTTTTTAAAGGGGTAGAAATCAGTCCAGTTGGGTCAGTTGGCTACAAAATTTGGGCTCTTAATTAACACTCTGTGAGTTTTGCCACATATAACAAATGTCCCCATCCAAGCACAGGCAGGCAGCGATGGGTTGGGACCTGGGAGCCCACTGTAGGGAGATCTGGGGTTGAGATACTGGTGCTACAATAGTGCCATCTGCTGGCCAAGATGTGGAGCTCAGCTGGTGATGGAAAGATGCCCACCTCCTGGAGCTCAGCCCCAGGGATCTGTGCTCAACCAGAAGGCTGCAACCAAACCCCAGCTCCCAGCTCTAACTTTGTGAAGAAGCAGTGGCAACCCTTCAAAAACACCCCTATTCGTTTTTAAAAATGGCATTAAAGATAAGCAGTATAACGGTATAAGTTGGTAAACTATGGAAACATTTCTCTTCTGGTTAATAAACAGCAGCTGCCCCAAACCCTGTGAGTGGCCCAGCACCCTGGCAACCTCAGCCCACCCCAGAGACCCCCCCCCCCCTGCTGTAAATAATTCTAGAAAAGATACCCCTGTAATTATATTTCCTTTGGGTAAATATCTAGAATTGAGTTACTGAGTCAAAAGGATACACATTGTAAGGCTTTAGATTCCAAAATGCCCTGCAGAGAAAGTGGATGTTTATTGAAGCTCCCACCAACAAAATATGAGTGTCTGTTTCCCCACAGCTTCCCTAACAATGGTTTTAATAGTTTTTCTATTGTTTGAAAACCTGGAAGGTAAAAAATTGTACGTTGTTTTAATTTGTATGTCTGATTTCGAGAAATAGTCTTTTTTGGTTTATTGGCCTGTTTGTGTATTGGCAGGGCCTCTTCTTATTGATTGGAAAGAAAACTTTGTATATTAAGATGATGGGACTGCAAAGCAAACTCTTGCTTCCAGCCCTGATTGCCTCTTCCTCTCCTACCCCCCTCTAACCTCCTCCAGGGAGTTAGGAGAGGAACAATTTTTACTCAATCCAGGAAGGCTTTTTGTAGGAGAAATCTCAAGAAGATGGAAAGCAAGAGATAATGAGAGATTCCAAGTGTTTTTCATTTTGGAGGGTTTTCCTCTCCAAGCCACCCTTCCCAGCTTCAGCTGTGGAAGGTCGCAGTGTTCTTGTGTAGCCAGAATCACTGAGTCACGCCTCGTGATAGGGCGTGATCTTTCTGGCTTGCTATACTCTGGATCAAGTGGGTCCCCACCCAGGAAATCTCCTCACTCTTGAGCTGGGCTGACACAGGTATGACCCAGCTTATAGCCATCTTCCCAAGCCCTGATTTGCATTGTCTCTGCTGCTCACCAGCTGTGTGCCCTTGATGAGCCCCTCAACTTCTCTGTGCCTCAGTTCGCTTATCTCTGAAATGGGGAAATCATTACCCGCCCCCCCCCTCCCCCGGGTTGTAGTGAAGATTAACCGAGGTAACGCGTACAAGGTACTGGGCACAGTGTCTGGCAACGGGTAGGTGCTCAAGAAACCCCTGTCCAATTAATAACTGATGGCTGTTTTTCTTTCAGTTTGTTCTTGTTACATTGTGTGTGTGTCCTTGTTTAGTTCTGTTTTTTTATTTTTATTTTATTTTTTTATCCTCACCCAAGGACATTTTTGCATTTATCTTCAGATAGAGGGGGAGGGAGAGGGGGGAAGAGAGAGAGAAATATTGACGTGAGAGAGACACATCGACTGGTTGCCACCCACACGACCCCAACCGGGGCCGGGGACAAACTGCAACCGAGGCATATGCCCTTAGCGGGAACCGAACCCGGGACTCTCTGGTCTGCGGGCCGACGCTCTAACCACTGAGCCAAACCGGCCAGGGCTAGTTTTGCTTTTTAACTGAAAACTTATTTGACTTTCAGAAAAATAGTAGACCGAACCTCAGCTCCTCAACCTGTGTGGGTTAGGAACCTCTGGTGACCAGGAACACAAGTGAACTGGAGCTTAATAGAAAAGAAGGAAGTGGGGAGAATTCTCTACAAAGACTCAGGGTGTCTCACAGGCTCCAGGAGCTTGAAATGCGATTATTTTCTCTGCTTCGCTCCGTAGGTCTGCTGTGTTCCTTCTCTCTCTCTCCCTCCCTCTAGACTGGCTTTCTCCACCGGGGCAGCCAACAACTCCTGATTCTCCCAGTTACAGTCCCAGTCACATGCAGAGACTCACTAACATGGACCCTAAGTCCCCAAACCAGGTTCCTGTTAGAGAGATTGTGATTGGCCCAGACCGGCCAGGTCCAATCAGATGCCATCCCTTAAATATCCTGTAAGTCGCTGCTGGCGGATAAATGAGCGAATCAAAGCTCCTCTGTAGGCAGGGAAAGACAGAGACAGCTGAGAAGCTGGAGTTCTCTGAGAGATGGGGTGGAGGTGACCGCAGATGGAATTCAGAGCTCACAGAATTGACCCCAGAGGGCCAGAGCGTGACCTTACCTTGTCTAATCTTTGCCCACATTTTATAAAGAAGAAATATAAAGTCCAGAGGTACGTGGTGTGTCCAAGCCAATCAGTGACAGAGCTGAAACCAGAATTCAGGTCTCCTGGCACTGTGGCTCAGCCTCAAGTTTTCAGAAGGCCAGAGCTGATTTGAACTTTCTGTTGATGGCAATGTTCTTTTTTTTTTTTTTTAAGAGCGGGAGGGAAAGAAGGAGGAAGAGAGAGAAACATCCATGTGAGAGAGACCCATCGAGTGGCTGCCACCCACACAACCCCAACCGGGGCCGGTGACAAACTAGAACAGAGGTACGTGCCCTTAGCGGGAACCGAACCTGGGACTCTCTGGTCCGCAGGCTGACGCTCTAACCACTGAGCAAAACCGGCCAGGGTGATGGCAATGTTCGAAATCCACACTGTTCACTGTGGTGGTTACCAGCCACAAGGGGCTCTTAAGCACCTGAAATGTAGCTGTCGTGGCTGAGGAATTGAATTTTAAATTTAAGTTAATTTACATTTAAATAGCCACAGGTGGCCAGTGGCTACCGTATCAGACCAGACAGCCCTAGAGCTGGAAACCTTTGGTTCTCTTAGAAAAGGAGTGGACACCAGTCAGATGGGTATATAATTTATTAGGATGATCACTTGGTAAGTTATATAATATCTAGTCATTGGGGTGTACACCTGAAACTATATTGTATGTCAACTATAACTGAAAAAATAAAAAGTGATTTAAAAAAGAGTAGACACCAAATTCCGAGCAGATAAAGAATCAAAAGATAAACACAAAGAATTCATGTAATAATACATAGAGAAAACTATTACAGTTAAGTCCTCACTTAACATCGTCGATATCTTCTGTGACTTTAAGTGAAATGATGTCCAACAAAGCCAATTTTACCAAAGGCTAATTGGTATAAACAGAGTTAAGTTCCTATGGCATCTCATCAACCTTACAATGAAATGACGTATTCAGGACCTGCTGTGCTTTGTAAAAGCGTTTGGTACTTGCTGGCAATTATGGAAATAGAAAACAAAATTGCTTTCAGCTCTTCCCTTTTTGCCTGTTAAATTGGTGAAAATAACTAGCAGATGTAAATTATACCATTAATCTCCCAACAACCTTATGAAATAGATCCTTTGGAATGTTCTCAGAATGCCTGAGCAAATCATGTCTGCATCCTTTATGATCTGTATGTTCTTGAACAAATAACTTTTCTTTGCCTCGGTTTCCTTATCTGTTGAAATGGGATTAACACTACTGCCTACCTCACAGGGTGTTTGCAAGAGGCAAATGGAATAATGCATGTGAAGAGCTCAGCACAGCACCTCGCATGTGGTAGGAGCTGAATACAGGCAGAACTTCTTTTTATTTATTTATTTTTCTTTATTGATTTTTAGAGAGAGAGGAAAGGAGAGGGAGAGAGGCATAGAAACATCAATGAGAGAGAATATCGATCAGTCACCTCCTGCATGCCCCCCACTGGGGATTTGGCCCACAACCTGGGCATGTGCCCTGACCAGGAATCGAACCGGCGACCTCTTGGTGCATGGGTTGACGCTCAACCACTGAGCCACACCAGCCAGGCCAGGCAGAACCTCTTAATTGTACTTCACAAATGTTGTGTTTTTCACAAGTTGAAGGCAAGACCCTCCACCAGCGAAAACTCATTTTATTGGGTGGTCTGGAACTGAATCTGCAATACCTCTGAGGTCCACCTGTATATGTGAGCTGGGATTATTATCTCCATTTTATATGAGGCTCAGAGAGGGCAACTAACTTGCTCCAAATTGCCCAGCTATTAAGGGTTGGAGCCAGGATTCATACTCAGGTCTCTGTCTCCAAAGCCTTCTTCCAAGCTGCATGGCTCAGGGTCCCCTAGCATCCTCCCCTCCACCCCCTTTTACACCCCTGCCTCTAGAATTCTGGTGACTCTGTGGGATCTCTAGGCTCTGGGTTGTTCCTCAGACCAGCTCCTGAGCACCCCTCCATACACTGGGAACTGCTTGGCTACATGGGGTGGGGCTGCTGAGTGACCTGCTGGGGTCCCAGCACTTCCTGCAGCTGACCATGGGGAGGAAGCTCTCCTCCACCCTGTGGCAGCACGACCCTTGGAGGGAGAGAGGGAGAGAGGGAGAGCAAGGTCAGGCAGGTGAAAATGTACAGGACGGGGAGGAAGAGGGAGCAAGGAAGCTGAGAACGAAGATGGGATAGAGAAGAGAAATGGGGTAGGGAGAGGAAGGACTGGGAGCAAAGCAAGGAATGAAAAGGGGGAGCAACTGTGGGAGAGGATGAGAAGAGCTCAGGAGAGAATAGAGACACCTACTGAACGCTTCCTCGGAGCTCTCCCCGTGCTAAGCACTGTCCACTCATCTTTTCATCCTCACCAGACAACAGGTAGGGCTCAGGGAGTGAAGTGAGTCAGGTGGCTTGTCCGAGGTCCCCCAGCTGGACAGTGCCACAGCTACAGCCTGAGCCTGGGGCTCAGTTCCCATGAACCCTGCACCAGAGGGAAGGTGGTGCCGCACACCTGAAACCTAGTCCAAGGGTTCTTGGACTAAGCAGCCTTGAAAATACTCTCTAAGGCCCTGGCCGGTTTGGCTCAGCGGTTAGAGTGTCAGCCTGCGGTCCAGAGTAGACCCGGGTTCGGTTCCCGCTAGGGGCATGTACCTCGGTTGCAATTTGTCCCCGGCCCTGGTTGGTCATGCGGGAGGCAGCCACTTGATGTGTCCCTTTCACGTCGATGTTTCTCTCTCTCTCTCTCTTCCTCTCTCTCTCCCTCCCACTCTATACAAAAAATGGAAAAATGTCCTCGGGTGAGGATAAAAAAAAGAAAATATTCTCTAAGGATAACGACAGAAAGGCTTAGACTTAATACAAAATAATATTGAATTAGAGTGTAACTGAAAAAAATTTAAACATTAAAAAAATTAAAAGAAAGAAAATTATACATGAAATGTTTTAGGGAGCTAAATGTCTATCTTTTGATAAAGACATACATAATAAAACTGGATTTTTATATTAAAAGAAGAAGAGGGGAGGTGGAGAAGATGACCAGAAAGATGGAAAGGGGAGAAGGGCAGGAGGAGGGGTGAGGGAGCGGAAGTTTATGGGGAGAGGAAAGCACCTAAGGGTGGTCCTGTCCACCATTCCCCAGGGGTGCTAGGTCCCTCTGTGCTGGTGGTGGCTGTGAGTCCATCACCTCAGTCGTCTTGTCCTCTCTCCACGACCTTGACCTCGTTCTTTCTTTCCACGAGCAAGCTTCTTGGTGAACCTCATTGACATTGCTCCCAGGTGAGGCCTCTCCTTCCCCTCCCCGTCCTCCCTGTCCTGTCTCCATTTCCCATCTGGGTGAAGGCTGGGCTCTGCTAGGAAATAAAAGGTCAGGAATAGAAAACCCAGAGGACCAAAACGAGGACCCACAGGCTAAATTCAGTGTTCAGAAAGTCTGGATTGGGTCTAAATAACAATGTTATGACATTTGAAACACCTTAAAGAACCAGCTCTGACACTGGGGGGAAGTGGCCAGCCGTGTATGTGGCCTTGACCTTCGAGCCTGCCTCTCACCCTGTGCTCCAGGCTGCAGTTATAAGACTTGCCTCAGGTTTCCCCTTCTCAGGAATCACACTGTCTTGCATGGCTAGTGGTCCAACGTCAGAAAACCATTATTTCATATATCTTGTGCAGGTTTTTTAATTGTTTCAGGTGGGAGCGTATATCTGGTGACTCCATCTCGGCCAGAAACAGAAGTGTTCCTGAATTTTCAATGGATCAGTTTAAAGTTTGTTTTTAGGCTCCAGTAAAGAGAAGGGTTCTTGGACTAAGCAGCCTTGAAAATATTCTCTAAGGAAAACCACAGAAAGGCTTGGAGAACCTCACAATTCAATCAAAAGTAGACATCTTTTTTTGTATTAGGAGTCAGAGACCTGAGTTTCCTCCTGTTCAAGATGGTTTTCAGGGGAATTCAGCTGGTCCTTGCTCTCCCACCTGAGAGGATGCTGACATCCTTCCTCTCTCCCTCCACCAGCTTAGGAGGTGTCCCTGCCTCCACCCTCCTAAGTAGGCTGCTGTGCGGTCACAACCTCACCAACCTCCTCCCAGAACCACGGGAAGCAGAGTGATGGAACCTTGGCATCCCACCCTGGAAAGGGGAGAATCTTTGCACTAGATACATTGGCAGATGGTGAAGAGGCCTCCCATAGCCACTTTTATTCCCACCCCTCCAAATTTAAACTTTTATTTTGAAATAATTATAAACTCAAAGGAAAGTGAAAACACAGTACATTGAGACTCATGTATCCGTCACCCAGCTTCCCCCTATGGTGACATCATATATAGCTGTAATACAATAACCAAACAGAGACATTGACATTGCTCTTGGTGGGCTACTATTAACCAGGCTACAGATCTTATTTTCACCATTTAAAAAAGTTGCATTCATTTGTGTGTAGCATAGGTTCGCGTAACCACCACCGCAGTCAACATACAGGGCAGTCCCATTACTACAAAAGCACTGCCTCATGCTACCTCTTTGTATTTGCAAACATTCCCACCCTATCTCGCTGCCCCACCCCTGTCCCTGTTCCCCTGGCAACCACTGATCTATTCTCCATCTCCATTAGTTTTGTTCTTTTGAGAATGCTCAGTAAATGGAATCACACAGTATGTATCTCTCGGGATTGACTTTTTCCACTAAGCATTAGGCCCTGGAGGTCCAGGTTAGTGTATCTATCAGTAATTCAGTAGCTCAGTCCTTGGTATTGCTGAGTCATACTCCAGTCATGGACATACCAGCGTTTGCTCAACCATTCACCCATTGCAAGACATTTGGGTTGCTCCCAGTATTTTTCCATTACAAATAAAGCTGCTGTGAACATCTGTGCGAACTTACGTTTTTGTATGAACTTAAGTCTTATTGGGGTAAATGCCTAAGAATGCAGTTGCTGGGTTGTATAAGTGCATGTTTAATTTTATGAGAAACTGACAAACTATTTTCCAGAGTCACTGTATCATTTTTATATTCCCACATATATTTCATAATCAGAAAAAATTGATTTTTTTTAAAGAAAGAAAAACTTTGTTTCTTATTTTTTTATCCTCTCCCAAGGACCTTTTTTTTTTTTTTGCATTTATCTTCAGATAGAGCAGGAGGGAGAGAGGGGAAGAGAGAGAGAGAGAAACATCGATGTGAGAGAGACACATAGACTGGTTGCCACCCACACGGTTTCAACCGGGGCCGGGGACAAACTGCAACCAAGGTACGTGCCCTTACCAGGAACCGAACCCAGGACTCTCTGGTCTGCAGGCCGACACTCTAACCACTGAGCCAAACCGGCCAGGGCTAAACCCAAACTTTAGTGTTCAGGGGGAAAAAGACAGACTTGTGGAGATCTGTGGAAGCTTGACTTGCTTCCCTGTTTTGTACCCTCTTACTGCATTCCTAGATGCAAGGATGACGGAAGATGCTTTAGTGTGATTCTGGATAACACTTGCCTCCAATTGCACCAGCATTCACTAAAGACCTACTATGCACCAGGCCCTTTGCTGGGCCCTGGGGGTATAGAGGTAATTGGGCCGTGGTCCTTGCCCTGGAAGATCCCACCGTGGAATCTCCAAGGATTGGTTTTGCTCAGAGCTAGGAGTTTTAGCTGGAGGCCGAAGCCTTAGGCCCACAGTGTCCAAAGTGGAATTTGGAGTCAGCAAGCCAGTGGGAAAAGCCCTTTGGGAGAAGGGAAGGAAGAAAAAAAGGGAAGTAGTTAGTGATGATGCTTGAAAAGAGGAACCCAAAATAGCAAATTGTTTGCTATGGTCCAAATGTTTGTTTTCCCCCCAAAAATTCATATTTTGAAATCTGAATGCCCAGTGGTATTAGGAGGTGATTAGGTCATGAGGGCCTTGTGAATGATATTATGCCCTGATAAACGAGGTCTCAGAGAGCACCCCTGCCCCTTCTACCATGTAAGGATACAATGAGAAGTCAGTCACCTGGAAGAAGGCCCTCACCCCGACCGTGCTGGCACCCTAACCTCAGTTTTCCAGCCTCCAGAATTGTGAGAAATAAATTCCTGTTGTTTGTAAGCCACCGAGTCTGGGGTAACATGTTGTTATCGCAGCCCAAACTAAGACATTGCCAATGGTGAAATTTCTAGGACAATGACAGGCTGGTGCAGAGAAGGACTTTCAGGGACAATCAAGTCATTACAAAGGTCATCTTGGCAAAAAGCCCAGCTGAGTGTTTTTAGTGTATGGGACGATGCTCCAACCAACTGAGCCACCCCAGCCAGGGCCCAGTCCAGTGTTTTAAAAAACTCAGATATTAGAAAAACATCTTGAAACGTAAAATGAAACTTCTGACCCCCTGGGGGGATGGATAAGCAAATAATAAGCATCTTTAAAAACATGTATTAGGCACTTATTACCTATTTCTACAGGCCAATGCCATAAAACTCACCTGATTTTCACAATAACCCTCTGAGGACAGCCATCACCATCTTCCTCTCACTGATGAGATAATGAGGCTGAGAGGCAAAGTGACCTGCCCAAGGTCACACTGCCAGGAAGTGACAGAAGTGGGACTTGGGGCCTGGTCTTTGGATCCCCAAACCATTTTCCTTCTGATACTCTCAAAAACACGAGCTGAAAGGGCAGGGATAGGTGAGAAATACAACCATCCCCAGGGCCTCACTTTACCTTTTATGAACTTGTGGGAGTTACAGCCAAAAAATCCTGTTACTACACCAAGATGCAAAATAATTAGTGGAAAACAAAGCTTGGAAGAAGGTGAAATTAGCTGCATGATCCACCCCCGCACTCACCAGATCATTTCTCTACCACCACCTGCAGCATTAGGGGAAAAACCAGAATTGGTCAGTGTGATCAGCAAAGTGTTATAGCCCCAGAGCTGTTATGTCCACCGCCTCCCAAATGCCCTGGTTGTAAGAACATTTAAATCTGTGGTTAGAGCGCCCCCGTGTGTTTCGACGTTGTCTTAAGTCTCTTAAAGGACCTATTACCAGTATCATCAGGATTTATAATGGGGCGGGGGTGCCACACCACTTTGAATCAAGGCGACACTGAGAGGTAAGTGGAAACCCAGGCTCAGGAACCTACTGAAGGCGAACGGCATACCCAGGATTCTGTGCTAGCCTCGGGGCCCTGTTCTTTCTGCCACCTTCCCCTGCATCTGACCGGGCACAGAGCCTGGCCCTCAGGCACTCATGTATGGATTGTTCCAGGACCCTAGAGAACGCCAGCATTGTACTGGCCTCAGACTCCAGGCTAATAGCTCTGACCCTCAACCCTAGGGAAGATGTACCCCCTCCAGGTCTCTTCCTCCAACCCTTCCCCCCAGGTCCTTCCCTCAGTATTCATTCAGCAACTCAGCACTGGAGCCTGGGACCACGGACATGAACGGGGCTGGGCTGGAGGCACCTCCCTTCTTCCCTTCATTTCTTTAGACATTAATTCACTGAGAGGCTGAGCTGGGCTCTGGCGAAGATTCTGGGGTCAGACAACTTGAGTTCCAATCCTACTTCTGCTACTTTCCCACCAGCAGTCCTGCTCCTGAGCCTCAGTTCCCTCATTTTTCAGAGTTAGTAGCAGCATGAAGGAGACGATGCACGCAGTGCTCTGGGCTCAGGGCCTGGAAGGTGGTCAGTGGTCATTCTGCACTCCCTCAGCAACTTCAAGGTTTGCCACTGCTCAGGCTCTGTGCTGGCTGCTGGAGACGGAGCAATCCCTCTGGCCCGGCATGACCCAGGCAGGAGGCAGGTATGTAGAAAGCTAGAGCTCCCACCCCCTCCCTCCTTCTCCCCAATCCTTTTACACACACACACACACACACACACACACACACACACACACGTGGGCTCACACCAGAAAGCCTAGGGGCAGCGAGACCGAGGACCTCCTCCTGACCCCAGGTTTTTGCTTTTACTTCCCACCCTAGGCCTGCCTTTGACCCTTGGGACACCTCCTAGTGCCCAGCCTGACCCTGGGGATGGTGGGGAGGGGTTATGAACCAGCATCTCGAAGCCCAGAGGCCCCTCCTTTTGGGGGGCAGCAGGCTCATCCTCCTCCCCACCTGGAACAGGAGAGCCCACGCCCTGCGAGCGGGGCGCTGGGTTTCCCCCACAAGGTCGAAGGGCCAAAGGGACGTGGGGATGTGAGGGGGAGCCTGGGAGGTAGGCTGCATTGGGATGGATGGAGAAAGAGCCCATGCAGAAGAATGAGGAGGAGGCGCCAGGGAGGTGGGTGGTGGGTACATGTTGAAGAAGCATCTCCGTCGACAAGATGTAACTGGCCTGTAGAACCAGCTGCTGCGGAGGTATAAATAGGGGGGACTGAAAAGAGACGGAAACACCATAAGTCAGTGCCACTGGCTGTGTTGATTTCATTTTTCTAATCTTGGCTTCCTGAGGTGCAGCCAGAATTGTGGGGGTGTTTGTGTGGCAGGGGCTGTAAAGGAAAGCTTTAGAAGCTGAGAGAAGACTGACTGGTCCATAGCCAATGTGGTAGACGCATAACCAAGAAAGTTAAAGAAGAACAAATTATCTGATGTGGTGGTTCTCAAACTTTCTGGTCTTAGGAACCCTTCCCACTCTTAAAGAGACCCCAAAGAGTTTTTGCTTACATAAATTACATCTATATTTCGAATATTTAAAATTAAAACTGGGTTTTAAAATATTTAATTCATTTAAAATAACTAACAAACCCCTTACATATTAACATGTTTGGTGTTTGGAAAATATTTTCCAAAACAAAAAAAATCTTAGAAGGGTGACATAGTTTTACATTTGTGCAGATATCTTTCATTTCTGGCTTAGCAGCGGACAGCTGGATTCTCATATCTGAGTCTGGAAAACACCGTTGTACTACGTGCGACAGTGAGAGAGGAAAAGGCAAACAATGTCTTCGTATCACTACAAAAATCATTTTGACCTTGCAAACCCTAAAGGGTCCCAGGGACCACCAGGGGTCCCCAGACCACTCTTTGAGAACTGCTTATCTAATGTATATTCTAAACTAGGATGGACTTTATAAAAGTTTCTGTAGTAGCAAAAGTCAGAACCTGGGTTCTAGTCCTATCTGTTAATGACTTTATTAGTTTTCTTGAGGAAGCCACCTGGTCTCTGGTCTATCCTGTTCTCCGCTCTGCCTTAGGGCCTAACACAGTGCTCTGTTTGGAGCTGAAATGAACAAATGCCCAGGATCTGAAAAAAGTTCAACTCACCCAGGGTCCCAGGGGTAATTATCACTCATATCTACTATCTAACATAAGATAGTGGTTAAGAGCTTGAACTTTAGAGTCCCATGCCTTGGGTTCAAATTCTGCCTCTGCAGCCCGGCCAGTGTGGCTCAGTGATTGAGCGTCAATCCATGCACCAAGAGGTCACTGGTTCGATTCCTGGTAGGGCACATGCCCAGGTTGTGGGCCAAATCCCCAGTGGGGGGCATGCAGGAGGCGGCCAATCGATGTTCTCTCTCATCGATGTTCTCTCTCACGGATGTTTCTATCTCTCTCTCTCTAAAATCAATAAAGAAAAATAAAAATTTTTTAAAACATTCTGGCTCTGTGGCTTATTAGCTATGGGACCTTGAGCTAGCCAGTTAATTTCTCTGTTATTTTATCTGTAAAATGGAGATAATAAAACTTCACTGAGTTGTTATGAGAATTAAATGAGAAAATCCATGTTAAGTGCTTAAGACAGCACCAGGTACATGGTTAGCATTACTTACGCGTTTGCTGCTGTTACTGACTTGGAGGCTTGCCGACCACATGCCAGATTAACACTTTATCATGTGGCCTGAGTCACTGACTCTAAAACCGGTATTAAGAAGAACTTAATTAAGAAAAACTCAATTATGTAAGTAATACATTCTATTTTTAAAATTCAAAGACATCTCTATACATTGCCTTGTTACAGTCCATCTGACTCTCAACTTATTTGGATACTTTCTTCTTGGTCAATGGGCAGCTTTGTAAACAGGAGTGACCCTGGGGTTTTTCCTCCCACTCTTGGCCCAGGTGGGCAAAGGCTCCTTCAAGTACACCTGGGTGCTGGGCAAGCTGAAGGCAGAGCGGGAACGTGGCATCACCATCAACATCTCCCTGTGGAAGTTCCCGACTAAGAACTACTACATCACCATCATCCATGCCCCTGGTCACCTCGACTTCATCAAGAACAGGATCATGGGTACCTTGCAGGTACCACCAGGGTGGCCTTGGCCCTGCTATGGGGATGAGCAGTGGGTATTCCAGGCCAGATCTGAGCTGGGCCTTCCTTTCTCTGTCCCTTGGGTCAGGTGGATGTGCTGTGCTGATTGTGGCAAGTGGTGAGATGAGTTTGAGGCTGGCATCTCCAAGAATGGGCATACCCGTGAGCATGTACTGCTGGCCTACATGTTGGGCATGAAGCAGCTCATCGCGGCAGTCAACAAGATGGACATCACAGAGCCGCCCTCCAGCAGTGTGTGCTTTGAGGAGATCAGCAAGGAGGTGAAGGCCTATATCAAGATCGGCTGCAACTCTGAGGCTGTAGCCTTCATGCCCATCTCCGACTGGCATGGGGACAACATGATAGAACTCAGCACCAAGGTGAGGGCTAACAGGAGCAGGGCCAGTTAAATAGGACTTATCCATTCAAATCTTTGAGCTTCTCCTAGTACTTAATCCCCAGGATTTATAGCAAGCTTATGGGCCAGTCACTGTGAACGATCCCCATCCCCATAGAAAATATGATTTGATCCCCATTTCACAGATGAACACACAGAGATAACTCAAGACTACACAACTAGTAAGCATAGAGCTGCATTGTCCAATGTGACAACCAGTATGTGTCTATTTTTTTTTTATCCTCACCTGAGGACATTTTTTCATTTTTTGTTCAGATAGAGTGGGAGGGAGAGAGAGAGAGGAGAGAAACATCGACGTGAAAGGGACATATCGAGTGGCTGCCACCTGCACGACCAACCAGGGCCGGGGACAAACTGCAACCAAGGTACATGCCCTTAGCGGGAACCAAACCCAGGTCTCTCTGTACCTCAGGCCGACGCTCTAACCGCTGAGCCAAACCGGCCAGGGCCAGTATGTGTCTATTTAAGTTATTTAAATTAAATCAAATTAAATAATTTCAATTTCTTATTTGTATTAGCTACATTTCAAGTGCCCACCAACCAACCATATGTGGCTACCTTACCAGACAGTGTGGTTATAGAATATTTCCATCATTGTAGAAAGTTCTATTGGGCAATGCTGGCAAAGCCTAGAATTCTAGCCTTGCTCAAAACTGTCCTCCTTCTCAAGATGGCTTAGGCAATGTGGGGGCAATATAAACATGTCTAAGATATAGTCACTGTGCTCACAGATCCCACAACATAGTAGGGTTTAACATTTCTACATGAATATCTCCCTACCAAGGAAGCCTAGCTCTGGCATCAGACCTGGGTTCAAACCCCAGCTCCATCCTTTGCCCACAGTAAAGGGGTAAATGAGGTATTAACACTCTGGGGCTTAGGACTCACTTCATGGGGTTGCGAGAACAACAGAGAGATTCCACATGGACATCTATTCATGCATACAGTTGGTGCTCAAATGCTAACTGCTGTCACATCACATTTGTCTAAAGCCCACCTTTTCTATAGCTGACTTGAGGATTCTTAGCCTTTTCCCTCACAGGTACTTAGCTATTGTTTTTCTGGTTGTAAAAGTAGTGTCTAACATTTTTACAATGTGCATTTCATGTAGATATAAAGCATTAACTGCAATCTATGGCTTATAGATAACCTAATTTTCATGCAGTTCTTTCTAGGTTGTCCCTGCAGAACTCAAACTGTATATAACATTCTATAACACTTTTTACTTTTTAAATCTTCCTTGCCATTGAAACATGTTGAATAGTTAATGGGTGTTTTGCATTGCATCTCTTAGAGGTACAGTCATTTGTTTAGACATATTTGTTATTAAATGAAAGTGGTGATTAATGATTTGAGAAATTATATGCCAGACTCCAGACTAAGCACTTTACATACACACAACACCATGAAGAAGACCTTTTATTCCCATGTAAAATAAGAAAACTGGGACACAGTGTAGATAAGTAATAGCCCAAGTTCACCTGCTTCTAAGAATGTTGTTTTTAATTTTATAAGCCTCTTGGTAAATAAATCTTTGCATGTCTCCTCAATAATTTAATTAGAATAAGTTCCTAATGAAACAAAGGGCAGACATTATTTTGGAGTCTTCTGACACATTATGCCTAATTGTCCTTGAGAAACATTAGAACTGCCATTGACAGTGTTCATTGGGATGGTATTTGAACGTTTGCCCGCTGGGCACTGTCCTTGGTGCTGAGGGTTCTGCAGCGACTGAAATGCAACTCTGCCCATGGCACTTAGTCTTGTTGCTGGGCGGGCAGGGTAAAATATAGTGGATGATGACAGGTGCTAAGAAAAAACTAACGAAAGGTGAAGGGACATGATATGAGAGAGTTACTTTATATTAAGTTAAGAGGGGCTCTTCTATGATGACATTAGAGCAGAAACCTGAAGCTTTGATGTCCATTTCCCCAGCCCTATTTATTATCATATATTTCAGCTAGTAAGATAAAGGGATCTTATTCTTATGTCCCTTTGAGAATTTATTAAGCACCTACTATGTTCTAGATGCTAAAAAGAAAGCATTCAGTCGGTGGACTAGATAGATTTAGGGTTTAGGCTGAGCTCTCAAGAAATACCTGTAACATTGGAGACCTCAGTTTCCCCATCTTTAAGATGGGGATAATGCTGACCTCATAGGCTTATGCAGGCTTCTGAGTTTGCACAGAGCCGGTGAGTTGTCAAGTTCATCAAACTAATGGAAAACTCATCCTCACTGATGAGGTTGGTGTTGAGTGGGGGAACTGGCCTCGTTATCAACTTCTGGCTTAAGCCTTGGGCTTAAACCTACTTCTGACCCTCAATTATCCCCTCTGTAAAAAGAGAAAATACTCTATTTTTTCTTACAAGTTTGAATTATTTATATAAAAATGCTTATTACATTTTTCCAAGGCCTCCTATCTTCCTCCCACCCTCTCCTTCCTTCTGAGAGTTGAGTATTACTAGAAACAGTACATTTCTGCTCTGGCTAGTTTTGCTCAGTGGTTAGAGCATCAGCCCCTGGACCAATGAGTCACAGGTTCAATTCCGGTCAAGGGCACGTACCTCAGTTGCAGTTCAGGAGGCAACCAGTTGATGTGGCTCTATCACATTGATGCTTCTCTCTGTCTCTCTCGCTCTCTCCCTCCCTCCCACTCTATCTGATGATAAATAGAAAAGTATCCTCGGGTGAGGAATTAAACAAAGAAATGGAAATTTTCTTCTTTGGACCACCAATTTTTGTGTCCATGAGACAAGATGTGTTCTGTGTGGTTTCTGTTTTGCATAGCTCTGCTTCTCTCCCATGGAAGAAGGTTTCCTTGACTGGAGCCCTCCTCCCCATCCACCCAAGCCTTCCCTGATCTACTTCCCAACCCTTTCACCCATGGCAGTCACCGCCTCCCCCCTCCTCTGAGAGTCTCACCAGGACTGAGTGGCCCATTACTGCGAGCTTGCTGTGTGTGACCCCAGGACCACTCTCCCAGGTTTTGCCTTTAATTTATAGTTCTGAGGAAGAGGCTGGTGTTTCCCTTGGCATTGATGGGACACTGAGGTTTCAAAGCCTAGAGATTTACTCAAGAATCTATGGCTAGAAAGGAGAATCTCCATCGGGATTCTGATAGTCTGCCAGACCTAAGGCCCAGGTGCTGACCAGTCCTGCTGCTTTGATGGTTTGACCACCCACTTGGCCCTTAACTTCAACCACCTTGGTTCTTTCTGTACCTCTTCTGTCCTGTATTTCCAGTTAACTGATACATTGTCTTTCAGGGCAAAGATGATGTCTCTGATGTGCTTTGGCTGGGGTTTTTAGAGAAGTAAGTACAATGTCTGCTTAAAAGGCATGCATATTATGCCCTGTCATACTAAAAGCCTTCTCCCTAGAAGGTCTTACACTCAATGATGCTGCCCTTGTTTACATGTTGGCTGCTGTGGGAAAGTCTTTAGTGGCCCTGCAGCACAGTCTATAAGTAACTTGTGATGGAGAGTCCAGTCTTCAGGAGGCATGAGTATTAGAGTATTTGAGTCTTGTTTTTCTTCTTACTCCTGATGCTTACTTAACTGTGCCTTATGTCAACAAGTCCAGAGAGGGGAAGGGGCCTCAGTTTCCCCATTTGTGTAATGAGCAGATGGAATGAGATCTAAGAGCTATTCAGGTTCTCAGAATCTCTGCTTCCTCAACTTGGCTCGTGGCCTGTGAGATTTACAGTAATTCCTACCATTTAGTGGGTACATAGTACATGTCCGCACTGTGCTCGGTGGATTGCGTGTGGTCCTTTGCCTGTGGGCCTGTACGTGGGCCTACAAGGTGGGCGATGAAATCCCTGTTTCACAGATGAGAAAGTTGAGGCTCCAAATGCTACAGAAATGCACGAGGTCCCATGTTAGGTGCAGGCTGGTGTCCGGAACAAACTCTCGCGGGGCTGAGTGAGGTCACATTTGGTGGCTGTTCTACATGCCCTGGTTCAGAGGCTGGAAGGTCACCAGGAAGGAAGGGAATGTGGGGGGGTATGATGCTGCTGAAAGAATTTGGACTCTATCCCACTCCCTGCTCACCCCAGCAGGACGTGCACAAGGCTAGGGGTGAGTACATGCCCTATGGGGCTACTTGGGGTTGGGGGCTCACTGGGGCCTGGTTGTGATGGCCCTGGTTGCTCTGTCCCTCCAGGCATCAGTGCCCCTGGGCCAGGGAGAAACAGGCTTCCCCAAGGCAGGCATGGTGATGCCCTTTGCAACATCACCACAGAGTTCAAGTGTGAGGAGATGCACCACTAGGCCCTAACCGAGGCCCTGCCCGGTGATAGCATGGGCTTCAGCATGAAGAACGTGTTGGTGAAGGACATCAGGTGGGGCAACGTGGCAGGGGACAGCAAGAATGACCCACTCTCAGAGAGGGGGAGCTTCATCTCACAAGCCCACCTAAGGACATCCTCTTGAGGTGGCCACACTGTCCTGTGCACAGTATGGGTCCCTAGGTCATTCAGGAAGTGGTCTCTGAGCACGTGCTGGGCTCTCGACAGCAGAGTCGTAGAGTCAGACAGTTAGAATCCCGAGTGCAGCTTATTTTCTATTGGCTCTTGAACAAAACAGTGCACTTTGCCCCCCTTGTTAGTTCCCACAACATGCTCTCAAAGCCTTAAAGCAGTAGTTCTCAAACCAGGTGGATTAGAGTCGCCTGGGCAGTGTTTCAAAAACAGATTCCTAGGCCTCTCCCCAGTGGTTCTGATTCTGTAGGTCTGGGTGGAAACTCGGACTCTGTATGCTTGAAGCTCTCAGGTGATTCCTTGGCTCAGAGTTAGAACATGAGGCCCTTTCTTCATGCAGTGTCTGGCACATTCTTACTTGTGCTCATGGAGGCTGGCGCCACCTTACAGCAATCTTGGGAACAGTAAATGAGGTGATGATATGTAAACAGCTGACCTGGTAGCTGCCACTATTATAATCCATTTTTTCTCAATGGTGGGAAGAAGTAGTACATATAATAACATCCACGAGTGTAAATTTTACTATCACTGGTACCCAGCTCTGCCACTTCCCAGCTATGAAATCTTGGATAAATGACTCAATCTCCCTGCTGTGACAATTAAATTGGAAGGCATGGGAAACACTTAGCCTGGAATTTGGTATACCCCAGAAACGTTCAAATAGGCACTAGAATTTAAAGTGTGTCCAAGGCTCCTGACCCCTTAGCTGGTTAGGGCCACCTCCTTTGGAGGATGCTTGGCTAACACCCTCCCCCTCCCTGTCCCACCCTGGGTTCTAGGTGATCATTCTCGACTACCCTGGAAGCACTGCACTTGGCTACTCACCAATGATGGACTGCCACACAGCCCGCATATCCTGCACGTTTGCAGAGCTCAGGGGAAACATCAACCAGCACTCAGGCAAGAAGCTGGAAGACAACCTCCAAACCCTGAAATCTGGGTACTCAGCCATCACCCAGAAGGTTGCAGGCAAGCCCATGTGCGTGGAGAGCTTCTCAGAGTACCTGGCTACCAGGGCTGCCCTTCCTCCTCTTGGGTCCAGGGAGCCGGTTGGCCAACGCATCACACCTGAGCTGGGTAACAGACCCTGGACAGAAGGATCTAAATGCTAGGTTAGAAGGGCCCAGAAAGGAAAGCAGCCTGCCTAGTGTCACACAGCAAGTTAGGGGCCTCTTTAGAGCCTTGCTGCTCAAACTGTAGTCCGTGGACCAGCAGCACTGACATCCCCCAGGAGCTGGTTAGAAATGCAGCATCTCAGGCCCCATCCAGACCTGCTGAATTCAGATTTGTATTTTAACAAGACCCTTACATAATTTGGGTACACATCAAAGTCTGAGAAGCACTGATCTAGAAGAGGTGAACAGAGCAGCGATTAGTAGGGACTTTCCTTTTTCCTACCTATGCTCTAGTGCCATGGTTTTCAAACCTGGTAGATTATCAGAATCATGGATGGAGCCTATTTAACTCTGTGGCTCAGACCCTGATAGATTTTCCTGGTCAATGCTGCAGCCTAGAAGTCTGTTTCTTAGATTCCCCAGGTATCTTATGTGTGGCTGGACTTCAATCACTGACCTAGGAGACACCAAACTCAAATATATAGGAAGGAAGCACCTTCATGAAATGCTTCTGTGGTGGCCTGTGCTAGATGTTAGGTATTTACAAGTAAATCAGGAAAACAAGTCCCTACTCTTAGGGGCTCCCAGTTAATAGGAAAGGGTGTGAATTTTTTTTTTTTTTATCCTCACCTGAGGACATTTTTTCATTTTTTGTTCAGATAGAGTGGGAGGGAGAGAGAGGAAGAGAGAGAGAGAGAGAGAAACATCGACGTGAAAGGGACACATCGAGTGGCCGCCACCCGCACGACCAACCAGGGCCGGGGACAAACCGCAACCGAAGTACATGCCCTTAGCGGGAACCGAACCCAGGTCTCTTCGGACCACAGGCCGACGCTCTAACTGCTGAGCCAAACCGGCCAGGGCAGGGTGTGAATTTTAAAAGGCTAATTTCATAGGTGGGTCACAGAGGCTGCCACATGAATCTTGTAAAGCTGGTTGAGTTCCTCCTCTCTCTGCCAATAAATAGATGAGATTTGAAGCCAGGTACCAAAGCCTTTTCCTCTACAACTAGAAGTCAGGGAAATTTTCAAGAACCCCTAGGAGAATGTAAATAAGATGTATCCCATGGGCTGTGGTGGGCACAGAAAAGGTGCCAGTTGCTTGGAGGCTAGGAGCATTAGTATGGTAGGGTGGTGGGTGCCCCAAAAGCAAAGCTTACCCTGTGACCTTTATTTATAGAAGCAGAATAGTTAAGTGGCTAGGAATAAATGTGGCGGTATGAGACTTATGGGTTTTCAACCATTATAGCCAAGTGTCCTTCCACTTCCTCAATTTTTTACCTATAAAATATAAAGAGATTTGCAATGAGTTGTTGGGAAAATGAAATGAGTTCTTAGGTATAATTCAAAGTATCACTCACGCCTGGACAGTGTGGCTCAGGGGTTAAGTGTCGACCCATGCACCAGGAGGTCACCAGTTCGATTCCTGGTCAGGGCACATGCCCAGGTTGTGGGCTGGATCCCCAGTGGGGGGCATGCAGGAGGTGGTCAATTGATGTTCTCTCTCATCAATGTTTCTATCTCTCTCTCCCTCTCCCTTCCTCTCTCTCTAAAATCTATAAAGAAAAAAAAATATTCAAAGTATCACTCACTTGGTTCACCTGACCTCCTGTGCAGGTACCTATAGCTCATGCCCTGCCAGTGTTCCCACTTGTTTCTTCACGTCCCGTGTCTGAGGTCGCTTCACTGTGCATGACATGAGGTAGACAGTGGCCGGTGGAGTCATCTAGGCCGTGGGGGAAAAGGTCAGGCGACAAAGTCACCACATCGGCCAGGAAGTGAGTGGTGACAGCTACTTCAGGTCCCTCCAGGCCAGGGGCAGCCCAGGCAGAGCCACACCTGGGAAAGATAGGGTGGCTCAGGGAGAAGCCTTGGGGTTGCTCTTGTCCTACCTGAAGTGTCCTAAAGCTGCCCCTGCTAATGCGTTCTTCTTTTTGCTGATGAGTATGAGGCATGAGAATAAAGCACAGCAAGTCTTTTTGCCTCTGCCTCTCCTGACCTGGAGGTCTCAATGGAGGAAGGAGTGGGGAAGCGCGGGGGCTAATTCTGCCCCTTCTGCTTCCTTTGGGGGCCTGACTCATGCAAGAACCACAGAGCTAGGATCACAGGGAGGAAAGGGGGTAAAAGGGGAACTCTGGGGCAGCTTTTGGCCCTGACCTAGTTTATCAGCTCCTAGAACTGAACTGGACTTTGGCATTAGACTATCTGACTTAAACAGCATCTATAAAAGTTACTAGAGTTTTGTTTGTTCATCTGTAAAATGGGAAAACAATAGTATCTGATTCACAAGGATGTTAAAGGTTGAGTGAGTAGCCCGGCCGGTGTGGCTCAGTGGATTGAGCCACATCCCATGGACTGAGAGGTCCCGGTTCGATTCTCAGTCAGGGCACATGCCCGGGTTGTGGGCTTGATCCCGGTAGGAGGTGTGCAGGAGGCAGCCAATTGATGTGTCTTTCTCTAAAAAAATGCATTCAAAAAATTTTTTTTAAAAAGGTCGAGAGAGTTGATACCTGCTGGCCATGGTAAATTTAATTATCTATTCTCATCAACATGGTGTGGGTACTGGGGTCAAGTGAGAGCTATTATGGGGAAGTTCAGTGGAGAAAGTTGAGGGAGGAGAGAATAAAACTGAATTTGGGAGGACGAGCTCTGTTTTATCTTCCTAGGCGATATGTTTCCCTAAAATTATTTTCTTAACTTTACTTTGACAATTTCAGAGTTATAGTTAAGTTGCATGAAGTCCTAGGTACACTTCACTTAGATTCCCTAAATCTTTTTTTTTTTTTTTAATCCTCACTTGAGGATATTTTTCCATTAATTTTTAGACCATTACTTTTTAGATAGAGTGGAAGGGAGGGAATAAGGGAGGGGGAGAGAGAAAGAGAGAGAGACAGGGATGTTAGAGACACACATCAATTGGTTGCCTCCCCCATAACCCTGACGGGGGGCGGGGATCAAACCTACAACCCAGGTACATGCCCTCAATCCTTCTGTCTGAGGGACAACTCTCTAACCTCTAAGCCAAACTGGCCAGGGCAGATTCCCTAAATCTTAAATTGACCACATTTACTTTATACTTTTCCTTCTAAGTGCAATATTTTTTTCTGAACCATTTGAGAGTAAGCCACAGTTATGGTGCCCCTTTACCCCACCACTGAATGTGTATTTCTTTCTTTTTTTTTCTTTTAATTCCTCATCTGAGGATACTTCTATTTATCATCAGATAGAGTGGGAGGGAGAGAGAGAGAGAGAGAGACAGAGAGAAACATTGATGTGATAGAGCCACATCAACTGGTTGCCTCCCGCATGACCCAACCAGGGCCAGGGACTCCGCAACCAAGGTACATGCCCTCGGCTGGAATCGAACCCGCCACTCATTGGTCTGCTGGCCGACGCACTAACTGCTGAGCCAAACTGGCCAGGGCTGAATGTGTACTTCTTAAACCAAGTCCATTCTCTCATAGAACTAAGGTTAAGTAATCAGAATGAGGGCATTAAATTAACATGGGTGCATTTCTGAAGTCTACAGATGTTATTCAAATTTTGTCAGTTACCCCAATAATATGCTATACAGCAAAAGGAAATCCAGATCATGTGTTGCATTCATTCAGTTGTCCTTTATTGCAAGTTTGAAAGCAGCCCCTCCTTCTGCTCTGCCTCCTCCTAGAGGTCTGGCTGAATCCCCAGCTCTTGGAGAGCCAGTGGGTGCTTGAAGGAGGAGGCTCCGTGGAGAGGCCTTTTCCCTTTGCCCTCCTCCATCAGACCAGCTTCCCAGAATGCCCTTTTGTCCCGACGACGGATGAAACAGAGTCTGGGGGCCTCTACCCCGCCTCTAGCGATGAGAGAAGAGAATTATGGCTGCACAAGAAGGCGGCTTGGCTCCTTTCCCACCCAAGTCCTGTCTGTTCTTTCGCCATTGGTTCCTCTTAAAGGAACTGGCTGACTTAAGGTCAGCTTCTGCCTGGGATGCAGATCCTCACACCCGCTTGGGTCCTGATGCTAAGGATTTGGTGTAAATCAGGGAGCCCTCTTACTGTCTGGATGCGAGTTCTTGTCTGTCAGAGCCTGGTCTGCAAGTGGCCTTTGTGCCTTCAGGACGACCCTCTCTTAATTATATACCATGTCTAACACGTTTGAGGGAGGAGGGTTGCTTGGATATAGTAGGTTTACATTAATAACAAGAGTAACCACTTATTGTGGACTTACTATGTGCTCTACACAATTACCTCATCTAATTTCACAATATCATGTTCCCATTTTATTATTATTATTATTTTTACTTCTCACCGGAGGATATTTTTCTATTTATCTTCAAATAGAGTGGGAGGGAGGGAGAGAGAGAAACATCGACATGAGAGGGACACATCAACTGGTTGACCCCCCACGACCCGGACCAGGGCCAGGGACCAACTGCAACCCAGGTACTTCCCTTGACCGGAATCCTACCAGTGACTTACTGGTCTGCGGGCAGATGCTGTACCGCTGAGTCAAACCAGCCAGGGCTATCATGTACCCGTTTTAAAGATAAGGAAAATTGAGGTTGAAAGAGGTCTAATTAGTAACCTTCCCAAGGTCATATAGCTATTAGCTAGCCAAGACAGGACCACATCTGCCTGTCATCACAGCTCAGGACTCAAGCCACTGTTCTAATTGTATAAATGCTATTTATTTACACTGTTGCAGAATAAATTATTTGCTTCATAATTTGTAAAATTGACTTAATGTAGTTCTGGCAGTCTCATCACGCAAGACCCACCGGGCCCTGAAACTGGGCGCGAGGAGGGCCTGAAAGTTCAAGTAAAACCCAGTCTCGGAGCTTTAAAAACAATTTTTGGAAAACCCAGGTGCGGGTTCTCAGCCAGCGTTGCCTGCAGTTGCTAGAAGGGTCCACGAGGGGGAAGCCGACCCTACGCTGAGCCAGACGCGCCTCTCTCTCTTCCTCATCTCTCTTGTTAGCTTGGGAAAAGAGCCCGCCTCCTGTCCCATAAGGCCCTGATCCGGAAACTTCACTCTCTCTTCCTGTTCCCCATCATGGCGGTGAGTATCTGAGGCCCGAGTTAGCTCCCGTTCATCCGTTTCCATCCACGGCTGGCCGAGCCCCCGAGGGCTGCCTCGCCCGCGGCCCGAAGAGGACGGAGCCATCGGTACTGGCCGTCCAGAAACTTCAGAGCCATGCGGGCCGAGAGCGAGGAGCCGGCCCCTGTCGCCTCCCCTCACGTCCTCCTAGGAGCGGGCTCGGGGCAGCCGCCCGGAGGGCTCAGAAGCACGGGCCCGTCGGCTGCAGCGAGAGGCTCGAACGAAGGGGTCTGGGTCTTGGGGTCCGACCGGACCTGTTTCCGGTCCTGGGGACTTGAGACTTGGCCGGTGCTGGGGAATCTCAGCCGGGACCTACGCTAAGGGAAGGGGGCCAGCCTTTTGCCGCAGCCTCGGAGCTGCTTCTGAAAGGGATGGGGGACGTGGCTCAACCACGTGCTTCCTGTTTCCTCAGCAGTTAAATTCTGTTTTCTCTTTTCCCCCACCGACCTTGTAATGGGGCGCTTGCTCCCCGTCACCCTACACGTTAAGCCCTTTGGGGTGCATCCTCAGTGTCATCCTCGGTACCTGCCCTAAGTTTCGGTTCACCCATTCCATCCATGGAGGAAGAAACAAGATCCCGAGCTGTCTTCCTCGATGCCTCCCAGACAAACACAGTGACACATAAAAATTCTTAAGGGCTTTCGGTACGATCTGGGATGAGCAGAAATAAATATGCATTGTATAGAAACAATGGGCTCGCAGCTGTGGCGGGTTGAGTGTGTTGACCGCTGCGCTCCCGTTTTACAGCAGGATCAAGGTGAAAAGGAGAACCCCATGCGGGAACTGCGCATCCGCAAGCTCTGCCTCAACATCTGTGTCGGGGAGAGTGGAGACAGACTGACCCGGGCAGCCAAGGTCCTGGAGCAGCTCACAGGCCAGACTCCTGTGTTCTCCAAAGGTAAGTGGCAGACGTGAAGAGGGCTGGAGGCTTGATGTACCTGGGTATTTCTTAACTCCCTTTCTGCCAAGCCTGTTGAGTGCCCATTTTGAAAGGGACAGAGTTGACATCCCTTAAAAGCATTACTTTCCTGGGCTACCTTCCTTTTAGGATGGTTGTGACGTTGGAGTACAAAGTTTTATGTGAGCAGGGAGTAGTACTAGCCCAAGCAAAGATTTTCCAAGTAAGGGATGAGGTAGAGTGGAAATGCTGGGGAAGCAGTAAATGGTATTAGGCTTGATGAGCTGGTAGGCTTATATAGGCTACGTTGAGAACAGGGTCAAGTTGTGTTGCTTTAGGATAGTGAAATATGTCAAGTCCTTGGGTTCAAATCCTGCCCCTTATTACCAATTGTGATCTTAGACAAGTTAGCCTGTCAGAACTTCATCTATAAAATGGGGATGACAGTACAATAAGGTTTTAGCAAACATTATCCTAAAGTTTTGTATTCTGTAGGACACAGTGATCATCTTCCCTTCTAGGGGCCTTTTCTGGTTGTGAACTTGCCCTTTCCGAGACTTTGGCATTGTGACTGAGCTCTTAATTGCTTAAGTATGGCTTGGAGTTGGAAAAAGTCTTTCTGTTTCAGATGAAACCAATGAAAAGATGTAGGTGGCATTGGTTAGAACACCACCACTTAGAGTGTGAATAGATACTTAATGATCTCTTTGGAGTCCGGAAGTGATGTTCTGGGGAATAGGCAGGGGGGGTATAACAACATCTGACTCCTTGTTACCCCCTGCCTGCAGCCAGATACACTGTCAGATCCTTTGGCATCAGGAGAAATGAAAAGATTGCTGTCCACTGCACAGTCCGTGGGGCCAAGGCAGAAGAAATCTTGGAGAAAGGTCTAAAGGTGAGGCTGATCTCATCATGGGGTGATGTTAATGAGCACCAGCTTAACACATAGATAATAATAGTGGCAGTAGTTAAACTTAATGTACTCGTTTGTGTGGTTTTTTTTTAAGTGTAATTGACATATAACTTTGTGTCAGTTTCAGGTTTACGGTATATTTGCATACACTGAAATGATCACAGTAAACCTAACTAGTTAACCATCTGTCAATGTACAGAGTTAAAAAATAATTTTTTCTTGTGATGAGAACTTAAAAGATTTCCTCTTAGCAACTTTCAAATGTGCAACACAGTATTGTTAGCTATGTAGTCAAACCTCAGTTTTCGAACATCACCCATTTCAAACGATTCACTTCTCAACCTGACAACCCTTACATGCTGATACTGTATGATCAGTATGCCTCTCTCAGGCAACAAAGGAGCAAATGAGTCAGTTTACTGCTGTTAACACCTCAGGAAATTGTGCTGTGAATATTTTCGTTGTTTTTTTTTTTTTTGCTTTTGTTGCTGTTTATTACTATTATTATTAAATTTTCATTTACATTTCATGCCCTTTATTAAAAAATGTTTCTTACTGATTTTTTTTAGAGAAAGAGAAAGGGAGAAAGAGAGAAACATTGATCGGCTGCCTCCCACACGCCCCCCACGGGATTGAGTTCGCAACCCAGGCATGTGCCCTGACTGGGAATCAACAATGCTCAATCCACTGAGCCATACCAGCTAGGCAATCCTTTTTGTTTTTAAAGTATTTATTTATAGATTAAACAGTACATTAGACATGTACATAAGAAAGGTTAAAACAATCATTTGTGGGTCTGGAATGGATTAATTCAATTTACATTATTTCTCATAGGAAAAAAATGCTTCAGTTTTCTAATAGCTTTCTGGAACAAATAAAGTTAGAAAACCGAGGTTTCATTGTAGTCACCATGCTATATGTTACATCCCCATTATTTATTTTTATAACTGGAAGTTTGTACCTCTTCACCCATTTCACCCTCCCTCCCTAGCAACGACCAATCTGGTTTTTTTTGGCATCTAGGAGTTTTGTTTTTTAGATTCCACATGTAAGTGAAATGATGGGTTTTTTTTCTGTCTGACTTCATTTAGCATAATACCCTAAAGGTCCATGGTATTATTGCAGATCGCAAGATTTCATTCTTTTTTATGACTGAGTGGTATTCCATTGTGTGTATATATACATCACATATTTATCCATTCATCCATCATTGGAACTTAGGTTGTTTCCATATTTTGGCTATTGTAAATAATGCTACAGTGAACATAGGGTTGCATGTGTATTGATTTTGGAGGAACCTCTATACTGTTTTTCTTAGTGGCTGCACCAATTTACATTCCTGCCAACAGTGCACAAGAGTTCCCTCTTCTCCACATTTTGACAACACTTATATTGTCTTTTTTTTTTTTGCATTTATCTTCAGATGGAGCGGGAGGGAGGGAGAAACATCGATGTGAGAGAGACACATCAACTGGTTGCCACCCATACGGCCCCAAACGGGGCCAGGGACAAACTGCAACCGAGGTACGTGCCCTTAGCGGGAACTGAACCCGGGACTCTCTGGTCCGCAGGCCGATGCTCTAACCGCTGAGCCAAACTGGCCAGGGCTATATTGTCTTTTTGATAATAGCCATTCTGACTGGTGTGAGATGTTATCTTACTGTGATTTTGATTTGCTCTTCCCTAATGATTAGTGATGTTGAGCATCTTTTCATGTGCCTATGGACCATCTGTCTTTTTTTTTTTCTTCCCATTGATTTTAGAGAGAGGGAGAAACATCGATTTGTTGTTCCACCTATTCATGCACTCATTGGTTGATCTTGTGTATGTCCTGATGGGGGATCAAGCCCGCAACCTTTGTGTAAGGGGACATTACTCCAATCAACTGAGCTCCCTGGCCAGGGCCATCTAAAGGGCTCATCCTGCATTTGGCAGAGTTAAACTGTACTCTGATGCTTCCCTCTGGGTTTTTTCCTCCCTTTGAAAGTTGGAAAAGCTCTGTGAAATCCATAGTTGGGATGTGATTTGGTATAGTGGGGATTTTGTTTCCTGCCAAATTACATTGACTTGTATTTCTAGGGTGCTGAGTATTGGGAGCTAAGCCGGTTATTTTGGGGGAAAGGAGTTTGATTGCTACATTTATCTCCTCAGGTGCGAGAGTATGAACTACGAAAAAATAACTTCTCTGATACTGGAAACTTTGGATTTGGGATCCAAGAACACATCGATCTGGGGATCAAATATGACCCAAGCATTGGTATCTACGGGCTGGACTTCTATGTGGTATGAATATTTAATCTGTTCTACTCCTTATCTGGGAGGAGCGTGAAATCTGTTACTCCTTTATTTCATATGTGCTATTTTGACGTTTAGATGTTGGATTGAAGCTTTGAGTGTTGTCTGCCTTTGTCTTCTTTCCTTTTGGAAGATGTGCCTCGTTTGTGGTGTGTGTAGGGATGCAGTACTGAACTAGATAGACAAGACCACTGCTATTGTGAAGCTTAAAGTTTAGGATCTAGCAACCACCAATATGGCCTTAAGATGGATGAAGAAACTATTTCGTCCAGCCACTGAATTGAAAACTTGAGAGAGAGTGTTGGGCGCCTCATTTGACATTTGGGTTGGCTGCACTAGGCTGCTCTTTCTAGCTCCTTCCCTTAGACCCTGGGAGAGGGCTTCCATCTAGAGAGCAGGTTTGGTGATGTGGCTGGTTTGTCTCAGGTGGGGATTTCAATGTCGGAATGGCCATTTGTGTTACTGCTGTGCTTTGGTCCAACCATCAACTAAATAGCAAAGACCAGAAGTCCTGACTGGTGTGGAACCTGAATGATGGTAGCACCCTTGTTAGATTTGGATACCCAAACAGTAATGGGAATTGGGTGCTCACTGGGAGTCTGGGAACAGCAAACCTAATTTTAAAAGGACTTTTGTGCTGAAATGGAAGAGAAATAAAACTACTTCTTTGTGCTTCTCATAATTTTAAGTTTTCTACAATACGTGGTAAGATTGTTCTTAATATTATTTTTAAGAATAAAAGTGCTTTGGAGATTGGGGAGCAGTGGTAGAGAATCCTTAGCTACCACTGGAAGTTAGGTAGAGAAGGGGGAAGGTGCGGCAAGTTCTAGCCTCCAAAGCAAACCTATAGTATGGTGGTGTGTTGTCCAGGATGCTGGTACCAGTTCCATCAGACCCCGAGGTCATGGGTCCAGAATTCATTGGGCCACCAGATGACTCTTGAAGATTGATCTCTCCAATGTGTGAGTCTTGTCTGTCTGCTCTTGACTCTGAGCTGGCTAGGTGACTGTTGGTTATTCCTGGGACAGGTGCTGGGTAGGCCAGGTTTCAGCATCGCAGACAAGAAACGCAGGACAGGCTGCATTGGGGCCAAACACAGAATCAGCAAAGAGGAGGCCATGCGCTGGTTCCAGCAGAAGGTAAAGCTGATTTATCTCAGATGAAATGGTGGAATATGAATGGAGTTGGGATTTGGGGGTGCAAAATCTATCACCATTTGGTGGGTAGCTTCTTTGAAAGTAGAATATTTGGGCAACTTGGCAAGTGGGGGAATTCCAGGGTTAATGGATTAAATGAGCACCCAGAATCAGGCCTTTTCTCTACGCCTGTGAATGCTGATAGCTTGAAGGGTGGGAAAACGGCTTTAATAAGAGCCCCTTTTTCCTAGGGTACAGTACCGTTGAGCACAGTGTAGCAGTTGCTAAAACTGGCCAGCTTCCTGTTTGGTCCAGAATGGGTATGGGATTCAGAGCCAAGTTTGTGTGTCAGATTTTGAATTCTGAAATGAAACGTTAGCCATTGCTGCAATCATTGCTGTTGCCTCCTGTTCTGAAAAAAATAAATCTCTTCTCTTTCAGTATGATGGGATCATCCTTCCTGGCAAATAAATTCCCGTTTCTATCCAAAAGGCCAATAAAATATTTTCAGTGAAATGTACGTTACTGTGTGTGTTCTGTGAAAGGAGCCTGGCCATATTCAAGTCCTTGGACCTCAAGCCATTAAAGCTTCAATGGGAATAGCTGGTAACAACCCGTCTTCCTCTGAGTGGATGCCAATGTTTCCTGGCAGATCTAATCCTGAGCTTTGCAGCATTGCCTGTACTCACCACACCCTTGTTGATAGGCTGTGGTGCAGTAGTTGCAGGTGATTTTAGAGGGGAAGGTGTGATTGGGGCTGAGATTAGAGTCTTAATTAAAGGTGGGTGTAGTGCTCTCATATTCCAGGAGGCTCCACTTTACTCAGTGATTCTGTTCTTCAGGATATTTTATTAGCACTGATGCCTGGTCTTGAAGGGATCACAGGCTTTGGTGTAATGCTTGGGATTAAATTTTGGTTTAACTGTTCAGACTCAGTTTTCCTTTAAAATGAGAGTCTATAAGGTTGAGATGCAGTATAAGTAGGAGAAGAGGGTGGTCTTTGAAGCAAATTGCCTGGATTCAGTTCCCACCATTTTCCAGATGTGTTGACCTTAATCAATTCCTCTCTGCCTCAGTTTTTTCATCTGTATCATGGAGGCAATAATAATAGTAATATATCTCTCAGAGGGTTAAACGGTTTAATATTTGTAGAATGTCTAGACTTGTACCGGGCACACGGTGCTCAAAACAGGTTAATTTTGTGTTTTGGTGTATGAGAAATGTTTCTCTTAATCAGTTTGGCCCCACCCCCAACCCCTTTTTTGTCCGACAGTGGAACTTTCTTGCCTGTACATTTCCAGGTCACTGAAGCAGTGACATTCAGAAGCACTTACTGTCTTGTGACTAACAAGTTCAGTTGTCCTTGGACCACCTTTTCATTGCTGTTCATGGTGCTGTAATTTGTTAGCTGTCTTCATAGGTATTTTAAAAAACAGAGATTATTTTGGTGTGCCTAATTTTTTATGGAAATGTGATTTATTTTGTCTTTGTGATAATAAAGTCTTATTCAATAACATCAGATCCAGTTGTTTAAAGGGGAGAATCATGAAATGTGTTGCCATATACTTTTTATTGCACTTAAAATATCAATATGCACTCACTTCTCTACCTTCTGTAGGGCCAGGGCTATCACCTTGTAAACAGAGTGAAAACTTGTGAAGGAGTCTTGGTTCTTGTGTCAGCTTCATTTTTATAGGGGGAACCTCACTCATTTTAACTTCTGTAATTATAGTACAACTGAAATAAATATATTTGAGAACAAACTAACACTTGGTGAATATCTAGCTAAAGTGTTGGGTGCTAACTGCTGTGGGTAGTCGGCATATGTACAAAGGAGATGGAGAGCATTTGCTAGTTTTATCTAAAAGCCTTTCAGAAATAATGTACAAAGTCCCTCTAATGCTACTATCAACCTTGTGCACTTTACTGTTAGTAATTTGCTGTGTATCTTTTTTTATTTTGTTTTTATCTTTATTGATTTTAGAGAGAGAGGAAGGGAGAAGAAGAGAGAGAGAGAGAGATGGAAACATCGACGAGAGAGAACATCGATTGGCTGCCTCCTGCATGCCCCCCACTGGGATCGGGCCCACAACCTGGGCATGTGCCCTGACCGAGAATCGAACCGGTGACCTCTTGGTGCATGGTCGATGCTCAACCATTGAGCCACACCGGCTGGGCTGTATCTATGTTTTTATGTTTGTATTACTGTTTAATTTAACAGTATAAAACTGCCTACCCTTCCTTTGGTCCTGCTGGATTGTGTACTCAGTTGAGTTGATCTTAGAGAGAGGAAGGGAGAGAGAGAGAAACATCTACTGGCCGCCTCCTGCATGCCCCCCACTGGGGCTCTGGCCCACAACCTAGGGATGTGCCCTGACTGGGAATCAAACCAGCGACCTCTTGGCATGGGTCTGTGCTCAACCACTGAGTCACACTGGCCAGGCTGATCTTCCTGTTTTAAAGGTAAACTGCCTGGGCTCCTGGCCCAGTGAAAAAAAGGACTCTTGGGAGTTCAGAGATCCAACTGGCTTTTTGTCTTAGCTTTAGCAATATTTTAGGTGAGTCATGAAACATCTTGGGGATTGGAGTAAGTGGGAATACTTCCCTAACCAGTTTAGAGCAGCCACTGCTGGGAAAGCTTACCCTCTGTTCTGGTTAGAAACTTGGTTCCAAACAAATATCACACTGAGGTCTAAAGCATTGATATTTTGGGTTGAGCTGCTAGTAAGTGGATGGGGTCACCTGAGGAATTGCTGAAACTCTTGGACCCTACCTCAGACCTACTGCGTTAGGAATTGTCTTTTAACAAGATCTGCAGGTGACTTGTATGCCCACACTAAAGTATAGAAGCACTGCCCACATCCTAATGCCAGAACAAAGCGGGGAGGACATAATATCCCAGGAGAGTTCTTAAATAAATTTAGTTTTGTGAAGTTCCTGCTGTGTGGTTATTTTTTTCATTTCTTCAGCTGCTACCTGTGAAAATTTGGATCAATGTTAGGTGACCCTCTGCCCCCATGTCCTATTGTGTTTGTCTTCAGAATAACGTAGTGTCCCTGGTGGGCATCTTTCTGTATCCTTTACTAGACCCAGAAATACTGGGTGCTACTTATCTCTGTTAGTAGGGTTGCTATTTGCATTAGTCCCTAGATCAGATATGTGGAACATTGTGCCACGTGGGGATAATACCACAAATATGTGAAGTGCTGTGGGAATAGGTACAGGGATGGTCACTGGTACTTAAGCAACAGCCAGATGATGGGGCCAGCCTGCTGTGTGAACGCTAGGAGGTCCCAGAGACGCCATAGAATTAGACAGCAAGGGTAGAGAGCAGTAGATCAGATTGGGCTAGTGAGGGGCCAAATCACAGATCCCACCAATGAGGCTCTGGTAGGGGCAGTAAGACACTAGAAAAGGGGGATTTAGGCACAAATGGGGAAACCACTTAGGTTATTGTACCAGAGTGCTTGGGAGAGGTCAAAACCAGGTGAGAGTAGGGTACTTTTTAGAAATGTAATAAAAACTTGAGAAAATTGTGCATAATGCATATGTTACTATTTTGAACTGATAGGTAGAAAATATCAACCAACAAGGATTTTATGTCAAATAACTTTTTAAATATTTTTATTTTATTGATTTTAGAGAAACATCAATTTGTTGTTTTATTTATTTATGCATTCATTGGTTGTTTCTTGTATGTTCCCTGATGGAGGATTGAACCTGCAACTTTGGTGTATGGGGATGATGCTCTAACCAACTGAGCTACCTGGCCAGTGCACCAAATAACTTTAATCAAAAGTCATACTTGGCCCGGCCAGTGTGGCTCAGTGGTTGGGCATCGACCCATGCACCAAGAGGTCGCCAGTTCGTTTCCCAGTCAGGGCACAAGCCCAGGTTGTGGGCCAAATCCCCAGTGGGGGGCATGCAGGAGGAGTCCAGTCAATGTTCTCTCTCATCAATGTTTCTCTCTCTACCCCCCTCTGTCCCTCCCGCTCTATCTGAAGATAAAATGCAAAAATGTCCTCGAGTGAGGATTAAAAAAATATAATTAGTGAGGAAACTAGCTATACTTTTAATTTGCTTTTTTTTCTCCTAATTATTTTCTCATGTGACAGTGGCTTCATAATATGCCATCTTCGGAATGTGCCTTATCTGTACAGCCAGCACCAAATGTCAGGAATGTCAGGTTCGTGGAACTGCCCCAGTAGAGGCTCTCTCTTTGTCCTGTTGTCTTGGCCCTCTGTCCAGTATCTGTGAAGTCCTTACATAGTACCTTCAAGCTATTAGATGGTGTAGTATAGTTGAAAGAATGCTAAACTGGAAGGAGAAAGGTCACGATTGTTCTTATTTCTCTGCTTCCCCTGCTACCATGGTGGCATAGGTAGGGTAACCAGGCAGATTGCAGCCTTCTTGGTTTTCCAGAGCAGACTGGCCTGTTGGATTTTGTGCATAACGCTTTATCTTCTGAATTTTGTGTTTTTTCCTTTTCCTGAAGTTTAACCACCTGCTAGTCCCAATCTGTTAAACTCCACACATACACTGAGATGCTTCAGCCAACGGGTGGGTAAAGACCACAATGAATAGGCTGCCAGAGGTCTGAATCCTAAAGGATTAAGGCCCAGGCTTCCTAGGTGAGAGATGAGGTTAGAGCCCAGAAACAACTCACAAATATTATACTTTGAGCTGCCAGCACTAGGGATCTAGCTGGTGCCTGGGGGTAGAGATCCACTTCCAGAGCAGCTTGTTATGGAAACCACAGTTTGTGGCTGTCAGAGGGGAATCCAGCCTCAGGGATCCAGAGGCATCAGGTGGGCAGGTACACGAAGGCTTAGGAAACAAATACAGATGGTTTGTTTCCACAAATCTGAACAAAAATAATGAGTTATGATTGTACCAATTGAGGAACTTAAGTAATTTGCTTTTAAGATGTTATGTAATTATATTTGTCACTGTTGATTTAATTTGCTGTGTGATAAATGTCAATTACCTGGAGTCTGAGAGTAGCTTGAAAGGCAAAGGCATTCAACAACTTAAGCAGATGATGTTCTAGACTCCCTCAGTTACCCTGGTGAACGTAATGCTTTGACAAGAAGACTTTTAATCCTTTTTCACACCATGGTGACTGTCTGGAAGTGCTCTCCTATCATGTATTTGTTTTTTGCTTTTAAGGATTGCTTCTGCTCAGACATTACATAGTATATCATAGTGGATAAAAAATCACAGAATTTGGAATTAAAGCGTCTCAAATCCCTTGCAGGTCCCTGGCAGACAGGATAGGCTTCTATTCTATGAAGAGTTCCACTAGCTGCGACCTGGCCCTTCTTCCAACTCTGATTTTAGGACATGGTTGTGCAGTGGTTGTTCCTCTCAAGGTGTTTGGGCAAACTCCTGGGGACAGGTATGCTTTCCTGGATGTTGGTTTGAATTCTTCCCTGACATGCAGTTTTTATGACTACGAGGTGTTAAAATGATGAGCACACAGGAAAGCATAGAGAAGGAAATGAATTGCCCAAAGTCACAAGTGGTATTAGAGCCAGTCTTCAAACCAAGGTAGTCAGACTTCAGAACCTGCAGGCCTGCTGTCTTTTTTTAAAATTAATTAATTAGTTTATTTATTTATTAATTTATTTCAGAGAGAGAGAAACATCCATGAGAGAGAACATCGATTGGCTGCCTCCTGCATGCCCTCCACTGGGATCTGGCCCACAACCTGGGCATGTGCCCTGACCAGGAATCGAACTGACGACCTCTTGGTGCATGGGTCAGTGCTCAACCACTGAACCACATTGGCCGGTCCCTGCTGTCTTTTTGTACAGGGTTAAAACTCTTAAGTAATGAGGCTAAACCACACATAGCTGATACTTCCCAAGTCCCCAAGGAGGGCTGGCAGTCATAGAAATGGAGTTGGTCTTAACTTGTCAATAATTGAGTCTATAGGGATAAGCACCCAAATAGCCCCTGAATTACAATGAAAGGAAGACAGTACTTCAAAATGGGAGGTGTGTGTGTTTTGTAACTGATGTTCTGTAGTCTCAATCACAAGCCTGCCTCTTTTTCTTTTTATTTTCTTTTTTTTTTTTTTTGCATTTATCATCAGATAGAATGGGAGGGAGAGAGGGAGGAAAAGAGAGAGAGAGAAACATCGAGTGGTTGCCACCCACATGACCCCAACCGGGCCGGGGACAAACTGCAACCGAGGTACGTGCCCTTAGTGGGAACCGAACCCAGGACTCTCTGGTCCGCAGGCCAACGCTCTTACTGCTGAGCCAAACCGGCCAGGGCTCAAGGTTGCCTCTTTATGTTCCCAGTAGCTGACCTCCGGGACCAGTTTGTTGCTCAGATTGGGCATAGATAGCAACATTGCCACTTACTACCTGGGTGAGACCTTAGGCAAGCTTCAGGTCTTGTGTAAAATAGGTCAACACCTACCTTTGCAGAAATATTTTCAAGAATTAAAGGTAGTATATGTAAATCACTTGGCACATAGTGGGAGCTGTTGTCAGTATGTAAATATATGTACAGGGTGGGGCAAAAATAGGCTTACAGTTGTTCGTATGGAAAATAACCCAATAGTTAATAAATAATAATACAAGAATAAACTGTTTTGTGTGCTCACAACTGTAAACCTACTTTTGCCTACCCCATATATTCTGTGGCAGGCTTAAATGGGAAGAGGTTTTATCCTGTGGCTTGAGTGCTACCCTTTCCTGGGAAAGAACAGGTGAGGATGGAGGTTATTCAGTGTAAAGGTATTGAGTAAGTTCAGATTCAGGGGGTTGTTTCCTGGGCTTCTTTCAAGGAATCTCTAAAGTCTATGAAAAACTGGGCTTTGGGAGTGACAACAACTTGGAGAGAGAACAGGTACAGCTTCCTGTGTTCTCAGTTCAGCACATCTGTCTTTCATTCAGTCAACAAATACTTGAGTGCTTACCAACATGAAGCATGGCATTGAACCAAACTGATACAGGCCTCTGCTGCTAAGTGGACAAAAACTACATGTCCCTCCTCCTTTCTCCACTTTTCAGGTGGAAAAAAAATCAAGTGCCTTCTTTAATGTTACAAATAACAAAATAGTGTTCCTACAGTACACGATAGTAACTATTCTTTTTTTTTTTCTTTTTTAAACATTTTTTTTCTTTTTTATTGATTTTTTAGAGAGGGGGGGAGAGATAGAAACATCGATGAGAGAGAACATCAACTGGCCGCCTCCTGCATTCCCCCCACTGGGGACCTGGCCCACAACCTAGGCATGTGTCCTGACCAGGAATCGAACCGGCGACCTCTTGGTGCATGGGTCGACGCTCAACCACTGAGCCACACTGGCCAGGCTAACTATTCTTTTCCAAATCACTATTCTTTTCCAAATCTTTACCACCACAAAAATGGGAGGTTGGGATTTGCTCCCTCTGAGGGCATCTCACCCCACCCCACCCCCAGTGTTGAAAAGCACTGGGGATGGGTTTGAGTTCACAAAGCGCAGTAATCTAAATGTGGTCTGGGCCCATCTGCATCAGTCGCTTGTTTGAAAAGCAGATTTTTTTTTTAAATGTCTTTATTGTTGAATGTATTACAGATGTTCCTTCTTTTTCCCCTATTGACCTCCTCCTCCCAGCTCCCGCACCCCTCCTGCCTTTCCCCACACTGTTGTCTGTGTCCATTGATTATGCATATATGCATATAAGTTCTTTGGTTTATTTCTTTCCCCCCTCCACCCCCCTTCCCTTTGAGGTTTGTCAGTCTAATCACCAATTTGTACTTCTTTTTTTTGTTCAGATAGAGTGGGAGGGAGAGAGAGGAAGAGAGAGAGAGAAACATTGACGTGAAAGGGACACATCGAGTGGCTGCCTCCCGCACGACCCAGCCAGGGGCCGGGGACAAACTGTAACCGAGGTATGTGCCCTTAGCGAGAACCGAACCCGGGTCTCTCTGGACCGCAGGCTGACGCTCTAACCGCTGAGCCAAACCGGCCAGGGCCAATTTGTACTTCTTAATCCCTTCACCTTTTTCACCCATTCCCTCAACCCCTCTCCCATCTGGCAACCAACAAAAAGTTCTCTGTGTCTGTGAGAATGTTTCTGTTCTGCTTGTTCATTTTGTTTGTAGATTCAATTGTCAATAGATAATGTATTTATTGCCATTTTGTTTGTTCATATTTTTTATCTTCTTTTTCTTCAAGAAGACCCTTCAACATTTCATATAATAATGGTTTGGTGGTGATGAACTCCTTTAGCATTTTCTTGTCTGGGAAACTCTTTATATGTCCATCGATTCTAAATGATAGCTTTGCAGGATAGAGTAATCTTGATAGTAGGTTCTTGCTTTTCATCACTCTGAATATTTCTTGCCACTCCCTTCTGGCCTGCAGAGTTTCTTTTGAGAAATCAACTGACAATCTTATGGGAGCTCCCTTGTAGGTAACTAACTGCTTTTCTCTTGCTGCTTTTAAGATTCTCTCTTTGTCTTTAACCTTTGGCATTTTGATTATGATGTATCTTGGTGTAGACCTCTTGGGGTTCATCTTGTTTGGGACTGTCTGTGCTTCCTGGACTTGTGTGTCTGTTTCCTTCACCAAGTTAGGGAAGTTTTCTGTCCTTATTGTTTCAAATAGGTTTTCAATTTTTTGTTCTCTCTTCTCCTTCTGGCACCCTCCTGATGCGAATGTTGGTACGCTTGAAGTTGTCCCAGAGGCTCCTTACACTAGTCTCATTTTTTTGTATTCTTTTTTTGCTGTTCTGGTTGGGTGTTTTTTGCTTCCTTATATTCCAAATTGATGGTTTGCTTCTTGGCTTTACCTACTCTACTACTGAATCTCTGTAAATCAATGGTTCTCAACCTGTGGGTCGCAACCCCTTTGGGGGTCGAACAACGCTTTAACAGGGGTCGCTTAAGACCATCGGAAAACACATATTTCCGATGGTCTTAGGAACTGAGACACTGCTGCTCTATCTGTCTCCAGGCGGGTCCGCCCACATGCAGATACACCCACATATAACATGAGGAACTGTATTAAAGGGTTGCGGCATTAGGAAAGTTGAGAACCACTGCTGTAAATTATTCTTTATTTCAGTTAGTGCCTCCTTCATTTCTGACTGGTCTTTTTTTATGCTCTTGAGGCCATCACTAAGTTCACTGAAGTTCTCACTAAGTTCATTGAGCATCCTTATAAGCAGTGTTTTGAACTCTGCATCTTTTAGATTGCTTATCTCCATTTCATTTAGTTCTTTTTCTGGAGTTTTGTTCTTTTCTTTCATTTGGAACATATTTGTCTCCTCATTTTGGCTGTCTCCCTATGTTTGTTTCTATGTATTAGGAAGAGTTGCTATGTCTCCTGGGCTTCCTAGGGTGGCCTATTGTAGTAGGTGTCCTGTAGAGTCCAGTGGCACAGCTTCCCTGGTCTCCCACTGGGTTCTCAACATGCACCCCTCGTGTGGACTTTACACCCTTCTGTTGTAATTAAGTCTTGATTGCTGTTGGCACATCAATGAGAGGGTTTACTCAGGCTGATCAGTTGCAAGGACTGGCTGTGCCCACTCTCCACCGACCTCTACCTTGGATGATCAGCTGTGCAGGGGCCCAACACACAGAGCAAGACTTACTTCAGCAGGGCTCTGGTACCCACTGAGTCCTTTCCTTGAGTGTGTCACTTGTGGAGGTGGTTGGGTGGTAGTGGTTTGCAGTGTTCTGAAGCTGTCCACTGGGTGTGCTGGCTCTGGGGCAAGGTCAGCCACTGCCTGTGTTCTACCTGGGGCCACCAGGCATAAGCTACAAAGCGGTCTGCAGATGGCTGCTTCTTGTGCTGGGCTTGGAGGTGCCCAGGAAAAGCCAAGTTGTGAACCAAGCCTGGCTGCTTCTAGTGCCAGGCCTGGGGCCACTTAGCGAGAGGTATGGGGCTCGCTGAGGCCAGATGCTGCTTGTTTGAGAGAATTTAGGAAAATCTGAAGAAGGATCCAAGACAGGCCATTCCTATGGTAAAGCCACTGGGAACAGCTTGGGTGGGCCTGAAAGTTGGGTGGGGCAGGGCCTCAGGGAATCACCAGGGCGGGGCAAATAGTGTGAGCCAAGTTGCTGGAGTCCCAGATATGGCTGCAGTCTGCCTGCCCTGTGGGGGAAGGGCTCACCAAAGGAACAAAGGCCTCTGACAGCACATCTGTCCAGCAGAAAGCTGCCTCTCCAGCCCTCATCCCAATGCCAAACAACTCAGTTCTTCCCCGTATGTCTCTGGTGCCTTTCGAGCTACCTCCCCCATGCTGGAGCCTGGAGGGTGCGAGTCCTAGTAAATCTGTGAGTGGGCCCTTTAAGAGGGGCTGCCTAGGACTTCAGCAGCTTCAGCCTTCCTCTGCCTCAGTTCCCGCTGGTTTTATAGCCAGAAGTTATGGGGACTTCTCTTCCTGGCACTGGAACCCTGAGCTGGGCTCCTGGTGTGGGATGGGGACCCCTCACTCCTCAGGGAGGACCTTCCCAGCTGAGGTGTCCCTCCTGATTTTTATCTGCCACACGGGGGTGTGGGACCAGCCCATCTCCGCCTCCGCCCCTCCTACCAGTCTCGATGTGGCTTCTTTAATTTTGTAGTTGTAGGACTTCCATTCAGCTTGATGTCAGGTGGTTTTGAAAGATGGTTGTTCTGTAGTTTAGTTGTAATTTTGATGTGGTTGTGGGAGAACACAATACCGCGTTTACCTACGCCACCATCTTGACCTTCAGTCTGAAAAGCAGATTCTTGAACTCCACTCAGAGACTTAAACTTTGTGGGGCTCAGAAACCCACATTCTTACAACAATGAATGTTGAGATTTGTTATTCTCTGGACAGCACTAGCTTTCAAAGTTTTTTTTTACCATAGCCCACAATGAAATATAAATGCATTTTATATCACCATTTATCCATATACTCATCTCTGAAAAATATTTAATAAAATAATACCCTTACTATAGGCAATGCATTCTCATTTCTTTTTAAATCCTCACCTGAGGATATTTTTCCATTTATCTTCAGATAGAGTGGGAGGGCGAGAGAGAGAGAAACATTGATGTGACAGACACGTCGATCAGTTGCCTCCCGCACAACCCCAACTAGGGCTGGGATCTGGAATCCAACCCGCAATTCTTTGATACACCGGCTGACACTCAAACCACTGAGCCAAACCGGTCACAGCAATGCATTCTCATTTCATAGTCTGTTATGTTTACCTTTTTTCCCCTGATGCTGGTGCTAACGCATTAAATCTGCAGTTTGAAGAACCCTGCTCTACAGTGTAGTCAATCATGTTTCAATCACAGAGGTGGAATGGAATATCAGCTAAAGGAGCCCTCAGAGGTCATCTGAATTAGTGGTCTCTTAAGTCCTAATCTTTGCCTAGTCCTGGACTGCTTATAGGAGACTCTCCTGAGACATTTACTTAAAATATAGATTCCAGGCCCAATGCCAGAGAGCTTAGATTAGAACACAGGAATCTATTTGTTAGCAGTCTTCCTAGATCCTTTGTCTTTTTTTTTTTCCTCACCCGAGGACATTTTTGCATTTATCTTCAGATAGTGCTAGAGGGAGAGAGGGAGGAAGAGGGAGATATAAACATCAATGTGAGAGAGACACATCGACTGACTGCCACCCACCCAACCCCAACCAGGGCCGGGGACAAACTGAGGTACATGCCCTTAGCGGGAACCGAACCCGGGTCTCTCTGGTCTGCGGGCCGACCCTCTAACTGCTGAGCCAAACTGACCAGGGCTTCCTAGATCCTTTGAATGCACAGCCATGTTTGAAAATTCTAGGCTGCACTCCAACTGGTGTGGCTTAGTGGTTGAGTGTCAACCTATACACCAAGAGGTCACCAGTTCGATTCCTTGTCAGGGCACATGCCCAGGTTTTGAGCTGGATCCCCAGTAGGGGGCGTGCAGGAGGCAGCTGATCGATGTTCCACTCTCATATCGATGTTTCCCTCCCTCTCTAAAAATCAGAAAAATATTTTAAAAAGAAAGAAAATTCTAGGCTGCAGCACTTACACTGTGAAGGCTCTCTAGAATGGCAGAAGATTTGACTTTACCTGTCTCTGCTGTTAGAGGACAGGGTTTCCCAATTGTGTATCACCTTCAGATTACTCATAAAATACCATTATTTACCAGATAATTTTAAAGATGAACATGTGGGTCAGTGGGGGGGAAAAGGCGGGACATCTGTAACACTTTTGTTTTCTAATATGTTTTTATTGATTTTAGAGAGAGAGGGAGAGAGAGATAGAAACATTGATGAGAGAGAAACATCAACATCGATTGGCTGCCTCCTGCACACTCTCCAGCCGGGGATTGATCCCGCAACCTGGGCATGTGCCCGAACAGGAATCGTACCAGCAACCTATTGGTCCATGGGTCAACACTCAACCACTGAGCCATACTGGCTGGGCTGTAATACTTTCAACAATAAAGATAAATTAATAAAAAAACATGTCACCACTGAATTTACAGGTTTGATATATTTCTAATGAACTCAAATAACTTTAAAAGTGTATTCTTGGGGGGGGAAAGGAGAAACATCTGTAACAAAAATAAATTAATAAAAAATAAAAGTGTATCCTGCTAAAGACATTTATCCAGTAACTTTTTTGAGTACCCCCTAGATGCTCAGCACTGTTTAAGTTACTTAGAATACATCAGTGAACAAAGATCCCTGCCTTCATGGAGCTTACATTCCAGTGGCGGGAGATATGGACAATAAACAATACACAAATTATAAAGTATAAGATGATGTGCTGTAGAGAAAAGAAAAAGTAGGGTGGGGTAAGGGGTGTGAGGAGGGCTGGTCAGGGTAGGCCTCATTGAGAAAGTGAGATTTGAGAGGACCGGAGGAGGTAAGAACTGGCCAAATAGATCTGTGAGGCAGAGCTTTCCAGAGGGAACAGCTAAAGCAAAAGCCCTTTGACAGGAGCGTGAGCATGGAGATCACTATAGCTAGGCAGATGAGGGGAGGGGTAGGAGGGGATGGGGTCAGAGAGATAAGGGGGTGGGGAAGCGGCTTGTGTAGGGCTTTGTAGGCCATTAAGATGGGCCTTCCCTGGCTAGTGTAGCTCAGTGCTTGAGCATCGACCCATGCACCAAGGGGTTGCTGGTTCGGTTCCTGGTCAGGGCACATGCCTGGGTGTGGGCCTGATCCCCAGTGGGGGGCATGTAGGAGGGGGCCAGTTGTTTTCTCTCATCGATGTTTCTGTCTCTCTCTCTCTCTCTCTCTCTCTCTAAAATCAATAAAGAAAAAAAATAAAAAATGATAAGCCTTTACTGTGATCAAAATGAATTACTGGAAAGTTAGAAGCAGAGGCATCGTGTGATCTGACTTCCATTTTAAAACCACCTTTGCTATGTTGAGGTTGGAATAGGGAGAGCATGGGTAGAAGCATTAGAAGTAGGGAAAAATGGTCAGATAATGTATACATTTTTAAGGTAAACCATTAGGATTTCTTTGAATGAATGGATGAGAGGTATGAGAGAGAAATGTCCAGAGCCTGGCCGACATGGCTCAGTGGTTGAGCGTCAACCCACGCACCAAGAGGTCGTCAGTTCAATTTCTGGTCAGGGCACATGCCCAGGTTGTGGGCCTGATCCCCAGTGGGGGGCATGGGGAGGCAGCCAATTGATCTTCTCTCTCATCGATGTTTCTATCTCTCCCTCTCCCTCTCCCTTTCTCTCTAAAATCAATTTTTTTAAAAAAAGAAGGAAATGTCCAGAATATCAAAAACTTGAAGCAATGGGAAATAGGAACTTGCTGTTAATTCAGATGGGGAAGACTGTGTAAAGCAGGCTTGGCAGGAAACTAGAATTCCATTTTGGACATGGTTAATTGAAGGTGTCTATTACCCATCCATGGGGAGCTGGTGTCTAGGCAGCCTGGAGTCAAGTTTGGGCTACTGATAGTGTTTGGGGTTCTTCAGCGCAGAGATATCCATGTTTAAAGTCTTGTGACTGGATGAAATCATAAGAGAGCGAGTGTGATGAAATTACAAGAAAACCTGAAACTGAACCTTAGGGTATTTCAGTATTAAGAGGTCTGGGAAAAGAAAAAGGAATTGGCGGAGACTAAGAAGTAGGGACCAGAAAAGCAGGAGAAATAGAGAGTTTGTTATCCTGGGAGTCATGCGAGTGAGTGTGTGAAGGAGGAAAGCGTGACGAACTGAGGGGGGTACTGCTGATGGGTCAAGTAGGACTGACCATTGAGTTTCTCAGCATGGATGCCACTGGTGACCAGGCCTGCAGGGGTGCTGGGAGGGTGATAGGCCTGAGTAGAGTGGGCTTAAGAGAGAATGGGAGGAGAGTGAACTTGTATGAGAAGTTTGCTATCATGGGGAGCAGAGATGGGAGAAATAACTTTTTTCTGGTGACTGGAAAAATTGATGTGAGAAAGGGGAGACTTGCTGAGGCAATATCCTTGAATAAGTGAGAGGGGTTGGCTTTTAGCACACAAGTAGAGGGATTGGATTTGGTTAGAAGCATGGCTGGGGTATGGTGGTTAGTCGTGAGGCTGAGTATAGGTGGATGATGTGGGATGATCTGTGGGTGTTCTCTTCTGATTGATTTTCTCAGTGAAGTAGGGGAATAATCATGGGGGAAGAGGTGTTAGGCACTAGAGAAGGAGTAAAAGCCAGCTGGGAGTGTCCTGCACCAAATTAAGGGGAACACTGTTGAAGGGCAAGACCTTCTCAATGAAGCACTCATGGGTGAAGAAACAGGTTCGGAAGGGAAAAGGCTGTGTTCAAGATCACACAGCTGGTTAATGGCAGGCCAAGCATCACCCAAATCGGCTACTTTGGCCTGGTCACTAATGAGCCACGTTGAACTAAACTTTCCCAAGACAGAATCCTCTTGGCTCTTCCTGACAGTGTCTCAACCTGTGATCTTTCCTTTTCTTTTCTTTTTCTTTTTTTGTTTAAATTTATTTGAGAGAGAAACATCGATTGGTTGCCTCCCATACGCATCCTGACCAGGGATTGAACCCACAATCTAGGTATGTGCCCTGACTGGGAACCAAACCCACTACCTTTTAGTATACAGAACGACACTCCAACCAACTGAGCCACACCGGCCAGGGCATCCTGCGGTCTTTTCTGACATGGAGAGCTGCTCTTGCTCTCTGGATTCCATCTGTATCTTTGTCCTATGGATCAGTGATGATCAAACTTGAGAGTGCATTAGCATCTCCTATAATACTTATCAAAACTAGCCTGGCCGGTATGGCTCAGTGGTTGAGCATTGGCCTGCAGACCAAAGAGTTGTGGGTTCAATTCTGGTCAAGGGCACATACCTCAGTTGCGATTTGTCCCTGGCCCTGGTTGGGGTCATGCAGGAGGCAACCAGTCGATGTGCTCCTCTCACATCTATATTTCTCTCTCTCTCCCCCTCCCTCACTCTCTCCCCCTCCCTCCCACTCTATCTGAAGATAAATAGAAAAATATCCTCGGGTGAGGATAAAATTAAAAAAAAGAAGCCCTGGCCGGTTTGGCTCAGCGGTTAGAGCATCGGCCCGCAGACCAGAGAGTCCCGGGTTCGGTTACCGCTAAAGGCACATACCTCGGTTGCAGTTTGTCCCCAGCCCTGGTTGGGGTTGGGTGGGTGGTAGCCATTCGATGTGTCTCTCTCACATTGATGTTTCTTGCTCTCTCTCCCTCCCGTTCTATCTGAAGATAAAATGCAAAAATGTCCTCGGGTGACCTTTTGGTGCATGGGTCGATGCTCAATCACTGAGCCACACTGGCTGGGCCAGTCCTGGCTCTTAATAACCTTCTAATCTTGGTGAATTTCTTTGAATTCAGTTTCTTCTTTATCTGGTAATTAGGGATAAATATTCCTATATGACTTGGTTACTTTGAGAAGTAAAAACAATGTAAGTGAAGTTATTATGACACCAGTGGTCATTATTATCACTTACCTCTGTGTTTAGAAAGTTCATCTTAGCAGCAGTGTACAGGGGGCATCAGGACGGCAGAGGCAGAACATTTTGCCATATTCCTAATGTGAGATGGTGTGGCCAGAATTGAGGGAGTTGGAGAGGGGGTGGCAAGCAGAGATAGCTGAATGATATCTAGTGTTTGCAGATTTTAGTCAAAATTACGCTGTTAGCAAGCAACCTTGAAAGTCCACAGCAGATTTTAATTTGTAATTTTGCTGAGACACCCTAACTAGTATCTGTTGTGAAAATCATTTGCTAGTGAGGGTGATGGAGGTGAAGAGAAAATGATGCCATCTAAGGAAAATGGTTTCTGAGACAAACCAATTTTGGCTAAAGAGTGGAGGTCAAGTTCAGCAAACTTGGGTCCATGATGTGAAGTGGCCTGTACAGGCAGAGCACTGTGTTCTCTGTGGCAAAGAGGAAAAGCCATTTATTTTCATCCACTGTAAAAATTACTCATCCAAGGAGAAAAAGGTCAGGCAAAAATTGAAAAGAGAATGTAATAGCTCTATAAAGCACTGTAGTTCTGGATTTAAAATATGTTTTTATTGATATTTTTAGAGAGAGAGGAAGGGAGAGAGATAGAAGCATTGATGTGAGAAAGAAACATCTATCAGCTGCCTCCTGCACACCCCCACTGGGGGTTGAGCCTGAAACCCGGGCATGTGCCTGAGCAGTAATTGAACCAGGACCTCTCAGTCTATGGGACGACGCACAATCCACTGAGCCACACCGGCCAGGCTGTAGTTCTGGATTTATATGCTCATTGAGTATCTAAAGGTATCCCCCTTCACTCCCCCCACCCCCAGTTATAATGTATTTCATATTTTGGAGAAAATCATATGGAATTCTCAAATAGTCTGCTGTCCCTCCAGAATATTAAATATTTTCTGTAGAATTTATTGTATCAATGTTAGCATCCTGGTTGTGATATTATACTATAATTTTGCAAAATATTACCATTGGGGGAAACTGGGCAAAGCATACAGGAATCTATTATTTATTATTATTTTTAATCCTCACCCGAGGATATTTTTACATTTATCTTCAGACAGAGTGGGAGGGAGAGAGAGAGAGAGAAACATCCATGTGAGAGAGACAAATTGATTGGCTGCCACCTGCACAACCCCAACTGGGGCCGGGGATGAACCACAACTGCGGTACATGCCCTTGGCTGGAATTAAACCTGGGACTCTTTGGTCAACAGGCTGACGCTCTAACAGCTGAGCCAAACTGGCCAGGGCTGGAATCTATTATTTTTTATAACTGCATGTGAATCTACAATTATCTCAATAAAATTTCCAATTAAAAAAGTCTTAGAGAGCTCTTGTATACCCTTCATCCAGTGTCCTTTGATAGTAGCATCTTATGTAACCATAGTACAGTGATCAAAACTAAGAAGTTAATATTGATACAATACTACAGATACTATTTTTTTTTAAAGAAGAGTCTTTTTTTCTTCTAATTTTTTTTTCCTTTATTGATTTTAGAGAGAGAGGAAGGGAGAGGGAGAGATAGAAACATCGATGAGAGAGAACATCTATTGGCTACCTCCTGCATGACCCTCACTGGGGATTTGGCCCACAACCTGGGCTTGTGCCCTGACCGGGAATCAAACCGGCGACCTCTTGGTGCATGGGTTGATGCTCAACCAGTGAGTCATACCATCTGGGCTACAGACATTATTGGATTTCACCAGTTTTTCTACTAGTGGTCCTTTTCTGTTCCAGGATCCAATCCAGGTCCTACATTGCATTTAGTTGTTATCTCTCTTTAGTAGTCTCATTCTGTCTGTGGTAGTTTTTAGTCTTTCCTTGTCTTTTATGACATTGATACTTTTGAAGAATGCTGAGTAGTTAATTTGTAGAATGCCCATCAGTTCAGGCTTGTGTGGTGTTTTCTTGTGATTAGATTAAGGTTAGTGCATTTTGGGGAGGAACACCACAGAGTCGGTGTGTCCTTCTCAGTGCATTATTATCAGGGCTTTGTGATGTTGATATGTTACCAAAGAGGTAGCAGGAGAAGAAAGGATCTGACCTTAACTTTGGAAAATAGTGTATGATTGAAAACTGTAAGGCTAAAGACAAAACTGTACACAAACACTGTATTCTAGTTGGTAAATTTGTTTATGACAGTAGGGGCAAGGGAAGAGAGGAAGAGGAGTCTGAGTTAGCAATTCCGAAATTACTTTATATTTATCCTAGGATTGAACAATAAGTAAATATATTGAAGGTAACAAGAACCAGGTTTCTCAGTGTTGAAAGAGAAGTAACCAAATGAATTACCAGAAGCCAAAGGGAAGTGCTAGAATGAACCCTGTGGTGCTGGATTGGAGTTGGACTATTGGTTGACACTTGATGCAGAGACAAGTGTGTGCATATATATACAAGTTAGTATAAATACATCTGTTTCCTAACTCTTTCTGTTGACAAAGCCCAGATGCCACCAGATACCCCAGATCACTACTTTACTCAAGCAATTGATCAAGATTAACATGACCAGTAATAGGGCATGCTGACATCATGATATATGTTTTTATTTTATTTTATTTTATTTTTTTCTTTATTGATTTTAGAGAGAGAGGAAGAGAGAGGGAAAGAGAGATAGAAACATCGATGAGAGAAAACACTGATTGGCCACCTCCTGCATGCCCCTCACTGGGGATTGGGCCCACAGCCTGGGCATGTGCCCTGACCGGGAATCAAACCGGCGACCTCTTGGTTCATGGGTCGACGCTCAACCACTGAGCCACACTGGCCGGACATGATGTATGTTTTTAAAAGATAAGGTGTGAGGAGAGCAGGCTTTAGGGCAAAGAATGAACAAGGAGGCCCTCGCAATGAGAGTGAGTGACTTGAACGAGGTTGGTAGCAGTAATAACATGGTGAGCAGGATGGGATTCTGGAGAGTTGATTCTGCATCTGTTTGAAGAGTGGATTGACAGGATTTAGTGGATTGGATTGGATAAGGGGCCTGAGAGAGAATGGCATCAAGATTGCCACCTGGGCCAGGCCGGTGTGGCTCAGTGGATTGAGCATCATCCCATGGACTGAGAGGTCCTGGTTCGATTCCCGGTTAGAGCACATGCCCAGGTTGCAGACTCCATCCCCAGTAGTGGACGTGCAGGAAGCAGCCGATCAGTTTCTCACATCAATGTTTCTATCTCTTTCTCTAAAAAATCAATTAAAACATATTTTTTTAAAAAAAGAAAAAGATTGCCACCTGGGTTCTTGGCTTGAACAGCTGGGTTGAATGGCTGTGCTAGTTCCCAATGGGGAAAGACTGTGAAAGGAGCAGGTTCAAAGACAGAAAAATCAGGAGTTTTATGGTATATATATTTTACCATAACTTTAAAAAGCAATACATTTGAGATCCAGTCTTGAAGAGGAAACTGAAATGATGAAAAGTTACAAAAATAGATTTATCTTATATGTAACCAAAAAAAGGTAATACAAGTAGTCATAGGATAGCCACCATGGTAAGTGCTACACAGAGTGCTCCCTGGACTTGGGAGAGAAGGTAGCAGGTGAACTTGCTTTTGGTTAGTGGGGTTAGGGAACCAGGAATGGCTTCCTCAAGACAATGGCATTTAAACTAAGCCCCGAAGAGTTAGGTTGGTGAAAGTGGGGTGGGTATGTGTGGAGGACAGAACATTACAGACAGAAGGAATAGCAAGGGATGGCCATGAACAGGGAAGGGATGGCCAAGAATCAGAAGGTTTGTGTGCTGGACACCAAGGAGGAGGGGGCAGAGTGAGGAGGGAGATTATCCTTGCAGGGCCTTGCAGGAGAATTTAGGCTCCTCCCAGGAGCAAATGGGATGCACCAAAGAGTTTGGACAGGGATTTTTATTTCTAATTTGCAAACCCATTGACTTAGTTGAGAATAAGTAGGAAGAAAAGGAAATTAAAGTTTATTGAGGGATTACTCTATGCCAGCTAGCTCTGTACCTACCATTTAGCTGTCTCTAAGCATAACACTTGGCACAGACAAGGTGCTCAACAATGATCCAAATGGTTGATTTTACAGATGAGGCTCAGAAGGTAAAGCCATTTGACCCAAGACAGTGCTGCCTGTGGGGTCCTAGGCTCTGTACTTTAAAGGTCCTTCCCTGGACCTCCTTTAGTTGCTGTGCACCTCCCCACAGAGTGAAGCCATGTGGCCCAGGAATTGTGCCAACCAGAGCCCATACCCCCTTTCAGATCATACCATAAGTGCTAAAACACCACATTTCCTTGCTCAAATGGCCCCAGCCTCTTCCAGAGCCTCTTCCCTAGGTCCCTCCTCCTGAGATCACTGGTATGTGCACCCCTAGGCTCAAGGGGTGGCAAAAGGCCAGATGTTTGTGGGAGTACAACTTTGGATCTGTATCACCAACTTATTCTCTTAACATTTCTGGAGATCAGAAGTCCAAAGTGGGTCTCAGTGGGCTCTAAATCCAGGCGTCGCAGGGCTGTAATCCTTTCTGGGGGCTTTAGAGATTACTTGCCATTTCTAGCTTCTAGGGGCCACCCATATTCCTTGGCTCCTAGCCCCCTTCCTCCACCTTTGAAGCTGGTAATCATATCACTCCAACCTCTGCTTCTGTGTCGTATCTAATTCTGCCTCCCTCTTTCATTTATCAGGATGCTTGTGATTACATAGGGTGCACCCAGATAATCCAGGATAATCTCTCTATCTGGAGGTCAGGTGATTAGTGATTTTAATCCCCTCTTGCCATGTAAAAGAACATATTCACAGGCTCCAGGGATTAGGCTATGAACATCTTGGGGAGAAGGGTCATTATTCTGCCTTCCACAGGTGGGAAGAAAAGGGAGTAGGTCAGAGGCTAGTTTTCCTTGTGTCACCCTATTTCCAAGAACTCTGAGAATTCTAAATTCAGTGTGGCCTTCCAGGTCATTATGAAGATGTATTTGTCAAGGATAATAGGATAGAAATTATATTTAATGGTTTGTTAGTTTAATTTGTAATATTGATTTATTATTTTTTTCACCCAGTTCCCCAACCCCCCTTCCCTCTGGCAACTATCAGTCTGTTCTCTATGTATCTATGAGTCTGTTTCTGTTTTGTTTGTTCATTTATATTGTTCTTTTAACTTTTAGATGATTAGACATACGGGCCTCCATTTGCATTCCTCCCACCAGCCCTGCAAATATTAGGGGTAAGCCCATCCCAAAGTCACATACAAGCGAGTGCCCACATTAGAACACACGGATTAGAACATGTGTCCTCTGCTGTTTCCACCACAGAAGGCCACCTCTCCAAAGAGAAGTAAGACAACAGGCTGCTACCACTGTTTGACTTGGTTTTGATGCTATGTTTATCCATCTGCCTCCCTGGTGGTTACAGGGCTGAGTTTTTGAACCTCCTATCCAGAACCTGTCTTCATGAAGCTTCTAAAGCTGCGATTCTCCTCTAACTAGTTTCCAGTCTGCTCATACCTTGCTTGTTCCAAATATTGCCCTGTGTGACTACCTCTGATCTAGACCCTCCTCTGTTTTACTCAAATTCATTCAAGTTCATTCCTGTGTGGATTCACCAAACACTGCCTCCACAGGCATACAGAAATGGTTTAGTCACTACCCCTGCCCTCAGGAGCTCACAGTCTAGTGGAGGTGCCAGACAATAAATTGGACAGTGATAATAATAGATAGAGTGATGGGTATGATGATAATCTGGGCAGATCCGGGGGTGGGGTTAAGTAGAGACTTTTCAGAGGATGTGGTTCTCAGGCTGAGTCTTAACTAGGCCAGGAGGCTGAGGGCTGGAATCTGGGCCTGAGAGAGTGGCATATTTACAGGCCCTGAGGTTACAGCTGCGCAAGTTTGGGACTCTCAAATTGGTCATAATGACTACAAAGGAGTGGGAGGAGGCAGAAATAAGGTTTAAAGTACAGATTGACCCTAATATTCCATAAGCTTCATGAGGGGCCTAAATGTTATTTATTCTTTGCTTAGTCTCCGTGCCAGCAAGGTGTCTGGTACATAGCAGGTGCTCAGTAAATATTTGCTGAAGGATTGAATGATACGGAGTTCCTGAATACCATACAGAGGAACCTGCACTCTATATCCTGGAGACCAGTGGTTCTAACCCTGGCTGCTCATTAGAATCACTTTGGGAGCTTTAACTAGAAATCTGGGCCACACCTCAAACCAGTTTAGTCTGAATCTCACAGGCTGTGGGGACTTGGTGCACTGGGATATCTTTAAAAACTCCCTAGGTGATTCTGATTTGCAGCCAGGGCTACAGGCCACAAGAGACCATGGGAGGGTTTTACCCGAAATCAGAAGCACTCTGAATTGACAGCCCTGTGGGAAATAAGTGGGGCTGGGTACCTGAGGCAAAGTGGGTTGGTTTTAGTGATCCAGATGAGAGAAGGAGAGCCCCAACTAAGGAGGTGGAGAAGCAAGTGGCTTTTGAGAGATTTAGGAAACTACAAGCAGCAGGATCTGGTGACGGGTGGATGGGCGTGTGCAGTTTAGGTGAATAATGGTGCTGTTTCTTGGAATTGGCAATACTGGGCAGAGACAGGGTAACAGATGTCTGCTGTCTTACTGGCCTTCTCACTGCTACACTCTAAGTTTCCCCTAATCTCCTGCACCTTGCCTCAGGTCCCGAGTCATTCCAGCTACTTTCTTTCTTTCTTTACCACCATCAATATCCACTTGGGGTGGGAGACACTTCTCCCACAGAATCTGCCAACAGGTAACAGTCTCTAGCTCCTCTCCTCCATGATGCCCCAATGACACACTCTGGGTCTGTTTTCTTTAAGGAAATAAAAAGAGGTGTATAGGGATAGGGGTCAGCAGGGAGAAAGTTTCCCCTACTGTTAAAGTAAGAACATTTGAAAAATACTGAAAAAAAAAAAAAAATCACTTACATAATGCCCACATAAATCCAATCTCTGCCATCATGCCAGTGTGTTTCCTGCCCCCTCCCCCCTTTTATTTTTATTTATTTATTCTTTTAGAGAGAGGGGAAGGGAGAGGGAGAGAGAGATAGAAACATTGATGAGAGGGAAAATTGATTGGCCGCCTCCTGCATGACCCCCACTGGGGACCGGGCCCAAAATCTGGGCATGTGCCGTGACTGGGACTCGAACCAGCAACCTCTTGGTGCATGGGTTGTTGCTCAACCACTGAGCCACACTGGCTGGCTAATTTAAAAGGGGGAGGGGGAGTGTGCAGTGGTAGAGTCTTTCTGGAGGGCAATTTGACAGTATCTATCAAAATCTTATATATGCGTGACCTTGACCCCATTATTCTACTTAGAATTATCCTACAGAAAGAAAGAAATGTTGCCCTGGCCAGTGTTGCTCAGTGGTTAGAGCGTCGGCCCTTGGACCAAAGGATCTCGGGTTCGATTCCCTGTGAAGGGCATGTACCTGGGTTGCAAGTTCAGTCTTCGGCCCTGGTTGAGGCACGTGCAGGAGGCAACCAGTTGATGTGTCTCTCTCAAATAGATGTTTCTTTCTCCCCAGCCCCTTCTACTCTCTAAAAATCAATGGAAAAAATACCCTCAGGTGAGGATTAAAAAAAAGAAGAAAGAAATGTTAAAATGCACAAATTTAGGTGAATGAAGATGTTTGATGCATCAATTTTTTTTTTTATCCTCACCCGAGGACATTTTTGCATTTATCTTCAGATAGAGCAGGAGGGAGGAAGAGAGAAAGAGGAACATCAATGTAAGAGAGACACATCGACTGATTGCCACCTGCACAACCCCAACCGGGGCTGGGGACAAACTGCAACTGAGGTACGTGCCCTTAGCAGGAACCAAACCTGGGACTCTCTGGTCCGTAGGCCGACGCTCTAACCGCTGAGGCAAACAGGCCAGGGCTGATGCATCAATTTTTTAATAAAACACGGAAAAAACAGAGACAACTTAAATGTTTATAAGGAGGAGATAAGTTAAATACATGGTAGTATTTCCAATGAACTGGAATACCGTGTTGATATGGAAAGTGCTCCATGGTATGTTGTTAAATGGGGGGGGGGAAGACACGTTGCAGGCTACTATGTGGTATCCAATTTTGGTGTTAAAGACAAACAAAATGTTTATGACTTGAAAGAGCGGCACTGAATTGTGAACTGGGGACCACGAAGAGTGAGTTGGCGAGTCCAGGAGGTGGGGACATGATCCGCAGAAGCTCCAGAGGCCTGCCAGTGTTGCACTGAGATTCAAGCTACAAGGAACTACTGGGTTCAAATCCTAGTTCTGCGTCTTACTAGCTGTGTGACTTTTGATAAGCCATTAATTAATCTCTGTGCCTTCATTTTCTCACAAGTAAAATGGAAATAATTGTTCCTATCTCATAGGGTTGAAGTGAGAAAGTATTTAGTTCATGTAAATAAACTAAATACTTACCAGTATTTACCAGTGCTTAAGCATGAATATGCTTAATCAGTATTAGCTAAATCTAAGATTCGTGAGTTGCATTCTAACCTTAACCCTCATTGGGCAAATTTCTTAACTTATTGAGCCTCAGTTTCCTGCAAGGTCGTAAGAATTTGGGATAGTAGTATTAAATATCTTGTTTCTGGCTGTAGTTCCTGGCCCCCATTGCAGAGTTGGTAGTCCCAGTCTCTGGATTTTATCCCTGAGAGTGGATCCCATTAAATCTCCGATTGAGGGGGAGCACACTTCAATGCTCCCAGGCCTAGAGAGAGAATGGAAGTCCCAGTGCGGAGGGTGGGGCAGTGGCGCTGATGTGGTGAAAGGCTGGGTTCAGCTGCCACTCAGCTCCAGCCACGTGTTGCCCCATGGAGACTGGGTCAGGAGCTGCCAGATTTTACTGTTTTCCAAGAGAAGTTGTGAAATCTCTTGATTTTTAACTTTTGGCAATTAGTTCAATTTTGTAAACACTGTGAAAGCAAACAAAACGTGGCAGCAGGCCATATTTAGCCCATGAGCTGCCAGTTTGCTATCCGCTCTAGCCTTTCTATGCTTGGGTTAGCAAAATATTTACTAAGTGCTTGTTGCACCTGTCTGTGCGCCTTCTATGCTTGGTCAGGTTTACTGTTCTGCAACCTCGGGCCTGCTGGCCCAGTATTCCTGTCAGGTACTAATTCATCTGGTGGGTTTGAAATGCTAGTTCATTGCGGTTTTACTTTTCACTCCCCTGATTATTACTGAGTTTGAATGTCTTTTTATTTATATATCCTGCCTTCATACTGGAAGAAGTTTCCTCTTCCTCAGTAAAATTTTTGTTCTGAGTCTTTGGATCGTCCTCTAATTACTGATAGATTTAGGGCTTTCCTAATGGAATTTTTCTTTTGAATAACATCACACCCACTAGACTGGACTTCTTGTTTAGGTTTGAGGCTGTCTGCACATCTTAGGAGGCCCAGCAACAAACACAGTGCCTGCCACAGAGTAGGGGCTCAATAAATATTTTGAATCAAGTGCTGTTTCAAGAGCATGATATTTATTTGTTTCGCAGTTCTTGGCACAAGTAGTGTTGATTTAGCTATGAACTTATTTAACAAGCACAACTCCCCTACTTTGATGAGAAAACAGACTAAGAGAGATTTGTCTGTGTCTTGCCTCCTTAAAACTAAGAAGTAAAAAGAGGAACTGCACTGAACTGGCTGGCTGTAAGGGAACCGTGATTCTTTTAAGTGATTAGGGAAGTGTCTACTGAAAGGGGTGTTGGAGCTTGAGAGAGGGCAAGATTGGAATTCTGATAGCCAAGTACACAGAGATTATCCTAACAGGAGACTGAAGATGATAAGCCCAGATGCGAGTGCCCTCTTGCTAGTTTGTGCATATCATATTAATACCTGGAATTCAGTGTGCCCCTTGTCCCATTACAGAGAGTCATCCATCCTTCAGTAGTCAGTCACACAGTGAAGCCTCTTCTGTGGTGAAGTTGGAAGAGCATTTTCACAGCCAGAGACCTGGGTTCCAGTCCCAGTGGTTCCCATTACCTCAGCAAGTCTCGGTTTCTTTTCCTATAAAATGGGGACAATAATACCCACCTCATAGGGCTCTCCTTTAAATGAGAAAACATTTAAAGCACCCAGTTCTGCTAACAGTACTAAGTCTCCCATTTGATTTTTGTTGTTGTTACTACCAAACTACTATCCTGCCTTCATACCAGGTTAGAGGAGCCTCTTATCTTGTGGGAAGGGATCTCACACCATATCTGTCTATGAATCAATCTGCCTGTCTCAGGCAACGGTGCTCCCATGAGTGGTCTTCCTGTGGGTTTGCTGATCAAGCTTGGTCTTCATCTGTGGTGACAGTTTCTCTGATTCTTGGTTACACAGCCGCTTCTCTAGAGAGTCAGTTCCTTGAGGTAGGTCACGCTGTTTAAACATGGTGGTTTGTGCAGCTGAAGGTCATGCTGGTTTGAACACGGTGGTTCTGTATGGCTGGTCTTGCATCTGTGTTCAGATAGATTACTTGCTTTTTGTCTTCAGAGTGGAAGACCATGCCAACTTCACAACCCACTGCAAGTATTTGTGAATGTGTTTTATCAGTTTCAGGGGGTACACTGTGCGCATTGCCTCTTCCCTCAGCTCACCTTCATACACCCTGCACTCAAGCCATATCCCATGTCCTGCAGTGCTGCAGACCGTCAGACCTCCATCCCCTTTATCCCTGCTGTGCCTCACCTGGAGTGTCTTTCCACTCACTTCTCACCTGGAAAATTCCAGTTCCTTCCTTTTCATCCTTCAAGATCTAGGTCAAATGATCCCTCTCTGAAGCCTCCTCCGGCCCTTGAGGCTAAATTAGGCCTTCCTTCTTTGTAGATCTTCATTCTCTCACTTGGTTAGCTAAGCTTGAGGGTTCTACTATGCACCACGCAGAGACTACTGGCATTCATTTTTTTAAAAAAAGGCCTGCCCTGGCAGGTTTGCTCAGCGATTAGAGCGTTGGCCCTTGGACTAAAAGGTCACGGGTTCAATTTCCCGGTCAAGGGCATGTACCTGGGTTGCAAGTTCAATCCCCGGCCCTGGTTGGGGCCTTGCGGGAGGCAACCAATTGATGTGTCTCTCTCACTTGGATGTTTCTCTCTCTTTCTCTCTCTCTCTCCCTTGCCCACCCTCCCCTCTGCTCTATCTAAATATCAATGGGAAAATATCCTCAGGTGAGGATTAACAAAAAAAAAAGTGTTCTACCCTGGCCGATGTGGCTCAGGTGGTTGAGCATAGTCCTGTGCACCAAACGATGTCACCAGTTGGATTCCTGGTCAGGGCACATGCCTGGCTTGTGGGCACTTGATCCCAGTGGGAGGCATGCAGGAGGCAGCCGATTGATGTTTCTCTCGTGAATCGATGTTTCTCTCTCTCTCTCTCTCTCTCTCTCTCTCTCTCTCTCTCTCTCTCTCTCTCTAAAAATCAATTAAAAAATCTTAAGAAACAAAAACGTGTCCTTTCCCTGAAGGAGTTCATAGTCTTGTAGAAGAGGCATACCCATGCACGCAGACAGACATGCTGACAACATAGCAAAGCCATGAGGAGGAGCACCTCACTTGTTTTGGGGGACAGATGACAAGGAAGGTTCTTGAAGGTGGTGCCACCTGCATCCTAAGAGTGTGTGGCATTCCAGGTGGAGGGACTGGCTTGGGCAAAGGTACAGAGGAGAGAAATAATGTGTGTGCAGGACAAAGGCAAGCAGTTGGTTTTGCTAGACCACAGGCAGGGGCCAGAGAACGTAGGACTTTCTATAGGTTAATGACATATGAAATTGTCATTTTTTTTTTTTTTTAGGTCAAAGCAAAAATAATAAGATATCATCCATTTCTTATGGTTCAAGCTAATATGTTATCTAAGGTTCTTGGATCATAGTGTTTCCCAAACTTCTGTGATTCCTGAACCACCTTCATGATTTTTACCTTATATGAGTTTCTACCTACTAAGCATCCACTTAATTTTTATTTTAAAAGACTCACTTTTTTTTTTTAATCCTCACCCAAGGATATTTTCTCAAATATCTTCAGATAGAGTGGGAAGGGGAGAGAGAGCAAGAAAGAAACATCAACGTGAGAGGGACACATTGATTGGTTGCCTCCCGCACGACCCCGACCAGGGCCAGGGACAAACTGTAACCGAGGCACATGCCCTTGGCTGGAATCAAACCCACGACTCTTTGGTTCGCGGGCTGACGCTCTACCTCTGAGCCAAACCGGCCAGGGCAAGACACATTTTTTTACTTAAATAAATGTATTTAAAGAAAATTTTTTAATTGATTTTTTTTTTTTTTTTTTTTTAGAGAGAGGAAGGGACAGAGAGATAGTAACATCAATGTGAGAGAGAAACATTGCCTCCTGCATGCCTCCTACTGGGGATCGAGCCCACAACCCGGGCATGTGTCCTGACTGGGAATCGAACTGGGACCTCTCAGTCCATGGGATAATGCTCAGTTCACTGAGCCACACCAGCTGGGCAAATAAATTTATTTTAAAAGGAAACTTTATGTCATTGTTATTATCATTACTTTGACCCATCAATCCTCCTCGGTTAACAAATGAGGAACCAGTTTCCTCATTTTTGCTTTGTCATTTACCACATTTGAGCTAGTTGCTCAACCTCTCTGAGCCTTGGGTTCTCATTCTTAAACTGCCCCACAAGATTGTTGGGAGGTGGAGAGATGACATACAGAAAGGTGGCACAGCCCTGGCTGATGTGGCTCGGTTGAGCATCGTCCTGTGCACTGAAGGGTCACCAGTTCGATTTCCGGTCAGGGCACATGTCCAGCTTGTGGGTCGGTCCCCAGTTGGGGTGTGTACGGGAGGCAACCGATCAATGTTTCTCTCTCACTTTGGTGTTTCTCTTTTTCCCTCTCCCTTCCTCTCTCTCTAGAATCAGTAAAAACATTTATTTATTTATTTTTTCTTTATTGATTTTAGAGAGAGAGGAAGGGAGAGGGAGAGAGAGAAACATCGATGAGAGAAAACATCTATTGGCTGCCTCCTGGATGCCCCCCACTGAGGATCAGGCCCACAACCTGGGCATGTGTCCTGACCAGGCATTGAACCAGCGACCTCTTGGTGCATGGGTCAATGCTCAACCACCGAACCACACTGGCCAGGCGTAAAAACATTTTTTAAAAAAAGGTAGCACAGAGCTGTGCCTTCTAGAAGGCTCTGGACAAGTAGCAGTTATTCTTATGCCCCTGTGGTGCTTTCTTAATCTCTCAATCTTCTCTACTTAACTCCGTGGTTTTTAATCTTTTTTTTTTCTAATGAGAGGAGGGAGATGTGGACCTCTTTAAGAATTTGTCATTTACGCCCTGGCTGATTTGGCTCAGCGGTTAGAGCGTCGGCCCGCGGACCAGAGAGTCCCGGGTTCGGTTGCCGCTAAGGGCACGTACCTTGGTTGCAGTTTGTCCCTGGCACCGGTTGGGGTCATGTGGGTGGCAACCAGTCGATCGATGTTTCTCTCTCTCTCTCTCTTCCTCCCTCTCTCCCTCCCACTCTATCTGAAGATAAATGCAAAACTGTCCTCGGGTGAGGACAAAAAAAAAGAATTTGTCATTTATGGACACCCAAACTCAGATGGTTCATAAACCTCTTCTGACATTGAGGGTGAAAACTTAATCCAGACCTAATCCAATCAGTCATTTTCTCCTGCCTCTCTCTTCCTCTCCTTCTCTCCTTCTCCTCCTTTCTTTTACCTGTCTAGCCCTATCAGCTCCCAGCTAGCTGCCTTTAGCTTATACTTTTTTTAACAACTTCATTTCAAGGGCATTCTCAGCAAAGACCACAACTACACTCTAGAATTCCGGAGCTGAGGGCATGCTATCACTTCAGTTTCTTAAGCATCAATCTCCTTTTCTGTAAAATTGGGTAGTGACGATCAATTAAAATAACATTATTGGTTGATAGCACTTTGCTATCAACACATAATCTCCTTTAATCCACACAATAATGCTGTGAGGTAGATCTTCCATTTAACTCAGTCAGTATTTACTGAGTGCCTACTATGTCCTAAGCAGTTTTAGCCACAGTGATGCCTCATGGATCTTATATAATGGGAAGAGAGGATTAAAAACATGAACACTACCCCTGGCTGGTTTTGCTCAATGGTTAGAGTGTCGGCCCAAGGACCGAAGGGCACATACCTGGATTGCAGGTTCGATCCCTAGCCCCAGTTGGGGTCGTGTGGGAGGCAACCAATTGATGTGTCTCTCTTACATCGATGTTTCTCCCTCCCTCTCTCTCTAAAAAAAATCAATTGAAAAATATCCTCAGGCCCTGGCCAGTTTGGCTCAGCGATTGGAGCATCGGCCTGTGGACCAGAGAGTCCCGGGTTTGGTTCCCGCTAGGGGCATGTACCAAAAAAAAATATATATATATATATATATATATATATATATATATATATATATATATCCTCAGGTGATGATTAACAAAAAATAAATAAATAAAATGAAAACAAACACTAAATAAGGTCATTTCACATTGTGATAAATGCTATAACAAAAATAAAACAGCCCTGGCTGGGTAGTTCAGTTGGTTAGAGAGTTGTCCCAATACGCCAAGGTTGCAGGTTCAATCCCCGGCCAGGGCACATACAAGAATCAACCAATGAGTGTATAAATACATGGAACAACAAATCGATGTTTCGCTCTCTTTCTCAAAAAAAAAAAAAAAATCAATAAAAATAAAACAGAGCTAAGGAAAGTCATTTAGGTCATCTCATGGCACACATAAACTACTAAAATTCTGCGGCATACCAACTAATATATTTTTTGCCTATCTGACAAAAAAATAATAGGTATAATTTTGATTCATTCACACCAGACAGCTATTGTTATGTTGACTGTTTTCATTTTTTATTGGACAGTCTAAGGCAGCGGTTCTCAACCTTCCTAATGCCGCAACCGTTTAATACAGTTCCTCATTGGCGACCCCCAACCATAAAATTATTTTCGTTGCTACTTCATAACTGTAATTTTGCTACTGTTATGTCTTAGGCGACCCCTGTGAAAGGGTCGTTTGACCCCCAAAGTGGTCGCGACCCACAGGTTGAGAACTGCTGGTCTAGGGGAAAAGAGGTCAGCGCCCCTTACTAAATAGTCAGGTATTGCATGTTTTAAAAAGTCTTGTGTTGCCCTTGCTGGTTTGGCTCCGCGGTTAGAGCGTCAGCCCTTGGACTGAAGGGTCATGGGTTCAATATCCGGTCTAGGTCACGTACCTGGGTTGCAGTGTCGGATCCCTGGCCCCAGTCGGGGTCATGCAGGAGGCAACCAATCAATGTGTCTCTCTCACATCGATGTTTCTGTCTCTCTCTCTCTCTCCCTCCCTCCCTTCCACTCTTATCTAAAAATTAATGGAAAAATATCCTCGGGTGAGGATTAACAACAACAAAATGTTTTATGGCACACCAGTATGCCAGGGCTGATTGAGGTTATTACCTGGATACAATTTACATAAATTCATAAAGTATAAAAGTATCAAAGTATTTACTAGTTACTCTTTGATTTTTACGGTAGCTTTTTTCCTGGTAAGTACAGATTCTCCACGGGCTGCTCTCCATGGGCATTACAGAATGCTGCAATCTGCCCGCTTTAGACAAAGGGCCTCAGAGGATTGCTAGGCCTGATATCCTTAAGTTGTTAGTGGGGATTTAATCCAACTTCAGGGCAATCTGTGAAAGGTGTGGATTTTGAACCTCAGACACCATTCTCTGGAGCTGGCCGTCTTCCACTTGTATGAATGACTATATTTGAGGAAGGTGAATCCAGCCTTTGAAAGATGCCATCCCTAAGTAAATAATCAACTGAGCATGTTTGAAGGATGTGAAACAAAGATGAATATAGTCAATTCAGAAAAATGAGCCCACTGGGGAAGAGAACAGCGGCTACAGCTGTGCAGAACAAACTGCCCAGATGGAGGGTTTCATAGTCTCCTTTACAGCAGGACACAATATTCCCTTCACCAAGGCAATGAATTTTCCCTAATAATTGCTGCTTAAAAAAAAACAAAAAAACCCTACTGAATATGAATAAGCCTCACAAGAAATCTGTCAAGTAGGGGGAAACAATGTCAGTGAGTTTAAATAACACGACCCGGAGTCATGGTTAGCACTGGTAGAATTGGGGTTTGGAGCTCAGGTTGTCACTGATTCCCCAACCCTGTGTCCTTTACACCCATCATCCAACCAATCTCAGATGCTGCCTACTTGGTAAAATAGAGTGGCAGAGCCAGGCCAGGAAAGGCCCAAGGGGAAGCTCTCCGCCCACCAGTATTCCTCACTCAACACGCTATCCAGCCCAAAGAATCTCACTTGACCATTCTGTGAAAGCAAGGGCTCCTTTTTCTGTTGAGGACAAAATAGTTGGTGGGTTTGTTTTTCTCACTTGTCTTTCAGTTAAAAAAAATTTTTTTTTTCTTTATTGATTTTTAAAGAGAGAGGAAGGGAGAGGGAAATAGAAACATTGATGAGAGAGAACATTGATTGGCTGCCTCCTGCATGCCCCACACTGGGGATTTGGCCCACAACCTGGGCATGTGCCCTGACCAGGAATCGTACTGGTGACCTCTTGGTGCATGGGTCGACGCTCAACCATTGAGCCACACCGGCCAGGCATCTTTCAGTTTTTTAACTGACTCTAGTACCAGCCAACCTGTGATTGCTCATTTCCAAAATTAAAATAAGTAGCCCATATTTGTTGCAAACACTCAGAAGGGTGTATAGCTGAAGATGAGAGCTTCTCTGCCCATCTTTCTCCCCTAATACAGCCTTAAACAGGCCTTCTGAGCCGAATGAGATGGGTCTTTTCATTCCTCTCACAGGGGGCATTATAGTGCTGGCAAAGAGCTAGGGAGTCCTCAGGTTTTCAGGTAATACTCTGGGCTAGCCTAACTTTAGTAATAATTAGTTCAGCTTTTAACCTTCATGGACTGTCACCAGTGTGCTAGGTGTTGTTGATCCAAGATGGACAAAACAACCTCTGACCTAGGGTGTTGAACACCCTTGTGTAAACCAAGGATTACAATGATAATCCCCTAATGAAAACATACAGAGTAACAATTTAAGAAGTGGTTAAAAACTTTCTTTTGAATCAGAAAGAAACAGACATAGTTAACTGGTCAGAGAAGCAGTCATATATTCAAGTGTAAGAGTCCTTTACTTTGAAGATAAGCCTGACTCAGGTGGTGGAGGGGTGGGGTGGACCCTCTCCGGAAGCCCCTTGCAGCATGCATTGTTTCTTTTCATTCTGGGTATTGAGATCTCCTTGGGTACCATGCGCAAAATATTCCACATCTTCCCAAATATATGCCAAGTCAGTTAGTCAGCAATTCTGCTTTAAGAATCGGCTCATTTTCCATTGCACCAATGCTACATTTTCAACACGGAAGGAATTTACAATGTAAAAGCATTTGCTGTGTAGAGGAGGGAGACTCTAGGGCTAGGACTAGAATCCACTCCCCTCACACCCAATTTGATTCCTTTTCTATTACACCTCATGATTGAATCTTAGGGTTCCACATGGATAGTCATTAATTTTGTATGGACTTTTTATCCACGACTGATGATCTCCAATGGATTGTGCCAGCAGCAGAGATTTAATGTTGGACAGGTCAGTTACTGCATTTTATAAATAAACAGCCCAGTGTGACAAGACAGAAAAATAAATTGAATACTTACCATGGCCAGGAAGGTAGGGTGAGACTTATCCATTGCACTCTGGATGTGCTGACCCCTGCAGTTTCCCCAAATGTGGGAAACTCGACTGCATAATTTGTGGTAGTGGGTGACTGTGTTCCCACTCTCCCCTGGGAAAAAAATGGACAATTTACACCTTGAAAAGGGTCAGTTGTGGAGGGAGGGGCACTAAGCAGAGGGGTGGGAACAGAGTAGGGAGGGCTTCTCAGCATAGTGTATGAAAGTGCATTTGAAGAAACAACTTTTTTTTTTTTTTTGAAGAAACAACTTATATTTTCTTTTTCCAGAGCAGGGAACTGGAAGTCTCTGTGCTTTCCTGCATGGAGTGAGAGGTCAGGTACATTGCTAATTTGCTGCTGGAGATCTGACTAGGATCTCATCTAATCTAATCAAACAAGATGTAATCATTGCTGGTATTTTTTTTAATTGAATTTATTGGGGTCACATCGGTTAACAAAACCCAACAGGTTTGACTGGCCAATGTGGCTCAGTGGGTTGAGCATCGACCCATGCACCAAGAGGTTGCTGGTTCAATTCGTGGTCAGGGCAGGTGCCCAGGTTGTCACTTGATCCCCAGTGGGGGGCATGCAGGAGGCAGCCACTGGATGTTCTCTCTCATCAATGTTTCTATCTCTCTCCCTCTAAAATCAATAAAAATATATTTTTAAAAAAACGTACAGGTTTCAAGTGTACAACTCATCATCTGAATACTGTATGGTGCTCCCATCGCCCAAAGTAGTCTCTTTCTGTCCCCATTTATCCCCTTTTGCCCTCTTCCACCTTCCCCACCTGTCATTGCTGGTATTTTAAGTCTGTTTTCAACTGTTTCATTGTTCTTTTTAGTAGTAATAATAGTAATAGCAAAATGTAATGCTTCTAGAATAAGAGTAAGTGCCCTCAAAGATGGTGTCTTGGACTGGTCTCATTCAGGCCCTACTGCTACAGAGAAAACAACCATTCATTCATTCATTCATTCATTCATTCATTCATTCACCAGACACGGTTTCGGGGGAAATCAAGACACAGGCTACTACCTCATGTAGCTAAGCTGTTTTACTTTTCACAAATCCCTCTCTCTGGGCCTCAATTCCTCGACCTATTCAGAGATGTGCGCTCACAGTGGACCTAGACTATTTAGATTCAAATCCCAGCTTCCTTCACCTCTTTCCTGTTACGTGACCACATGCAAGTTAATTTGGCCGTGTGCCTCAGTTTCCTCATCGGTAAAGTAGGGATAATGTAAATTGTTTTATCGGGTTGTGTTGAGGGTGAAATTAAGGTAGCGCTCAATCTAGGGTGGCGCAGTCGTTAATGCCTGCTGATTCCCTGAGCTGTGGACCAGCTCGGGAACCACTGACAGGTGTTAATTAGGGCGTGGCTCACAGCCCCCCACCCCCCGGAGGTGGGAGATTAGGATTTATAAAGCCAGAGTCTGGCGCTGTGGCCTCATTCCGTCTTGACTAGACACCAGAGAGGTCTTCAAGGCTTTGCTCCACACACCCAGGGCCAGGAGCGGGGCTGCCCGAAGCAGCCAGCGCGGAGCCAGCGCGCCGCGACCAAGCGGCCCCAGCTCTCAGTGCGCGCGGCTCTCAGCGGAGCGGGCACTGGGGACCCAGCCCCCGGTCCTGGGGGCGGGGCCTGCAGCCGCCCTTGTCCCTGCGCCCCGCAACTCCCCATCCCGCCGAGGCCCGGAAGGGGCCAGTAGCGCTTCCGTCTCCGCCGGGGATGCACGGAGGGCGGAGCTGCGGCCCGAGGACGCGACGCGAGCCCAGTTCCGGCGAGGAGGCCGCGCCAGTGACAGCGATGGCGGCGGAGTCGGCGCTCCAAGTTGTGGAGAAGCTGCAGGCGCGGCTGGCCGCGAACCCGGACCCGAAGAAGGTGAGCGAGTGGGCAGTGCGTAGCGGGGCGGGCGTTGGGCGGGCGCGGCCCCGTAACGGTCGTGGGCCCGGGCGCGGGCCCCTGCTGCTCGGCCGGGGCCGTGGGGGCTCGGACCCAGAGCCAGGCCCCGCAGCGTTCGCAGCCTGGAGTCGGGAAGTTCGCGGCCATTGGCTACTGCCCACGCGGTGGCACCCCGCACGTCGGGCGGCGGGTCTCGGCGCCGGCGCCTGCCTGCCTCCCGGGCCGGGGCGCCCGCGGCGGACAGGGGCGCGCACCGAGCGGACACCGCGTGTCGGCGGGGCTCCCCGAACCTCCCTCGGTGTCCCGGACCAGCTGTTTCCAGTCGGGAGAGCTCGCCTGGAGTTAACTCCTGCCCGCTCCGGCCCTTCCTGCGAAGTGTTTCTGATTTCTTGGTGTCTTTCGATGTTTGTTGGGAGGGAGGAGGAGGTGATTCTGTCTGTGCATGATGGAGTCTAGGCTCGGTGTGTGGTCCTGCAGGTCTCCAAGAGACATTTTATTGCTTTCTGGCTTGATATTAGAACTTGGATCTTTTCACTTTCTGGGTGAATCCCTTTAAAAACAAAGCAAAATAAACCTCACGTCACTTAACTGTATATAGCCTGAAACCTTAGTTTGTGATTGTAAGAAGAAAAAAAGGTTAGAAGTTGCCGATAGATTTCCTCCTGCCCTTAAGAGAAAGGTAAGAGCTACAGTTTCTCGTTTTGCTGCGAGTGATGGGGCAACCATTTTTAATTGTACTCAGCTAGTTTTGTTTTATTTTTAAACTGTTTCTTAAATGCATTCTTCTCCCTCTCCGACTTTCAGTTATCCTGCTTATTGGTGTCTGGAGAGTGGAGGATGTTAGAATTTTTGAAAATTGAAATACACGGATGAAAACACTTAAGTTTGACATTCTCTATCAGCATTCTAGCTAGAGTGTACAGTTCCTAAGAGTTGGATCTCTCAGCCCTAGAGTGCCTGTTGAAGAGGAAGTAATCGAGGAGGTGGTGGTGGTGATCAAGTGGTGATGAGATTTATTGTCCTTGGACATTGGAGACATTCTTTGCTAAGCCTGTTTCCTCACCTGTTTCTTCCTAAGACTAAACTAAAAGGCAGAAGTGCCAGGCTCATGGGAAGTGCCCAGCAGATATTAATCACCACCCTTCACAATTTTTCTTGAAGGGCCCCTTTCTCTTCACCTTGTTCCCAGCTTGTCATAGGTGAGGTTTTTTTCCTCCATTTCTTCTTTTTTTATTTAATTTTTTTATCCTCACCCGAGGACATTTTTGCATTTATCTTCAGATAGAGTGGGGGAGAGAGAGGGAGAGAGAAACATTGATGTGAGAGAGACACATCGACTGGTTGCCACCCACACGACCCCAACCCGAGCCAGGGACAAACTGCAACCAAGGTACATGCCCTAAGCGGGAACCAAACCCGGGTCTCTCTGGTCCCCAGGCAATGCTCTAACTGCTGAGCCAAACTGGCCAGGGCTTTTCCTCCATTTCTAACGGCTGCACACAGCATTTCACCATCAGGGCATTTTTTAACTTTGTATTCATACCTAGCTCAAAGATCCACTTATTTAGGAAGCTATTTTAGTTTTAAATCTTTGAAAACGTAAATGCTTTTCATTGTTTTGTGTTGTGTTCTCCATTGCGGCTTCAGTACTTCATGGCCAGGCATATTTACAAGTTTCTTTTCTTTTTTGAAATATATTTTTATTGATTATTTTTAGAGAGGAGGGGAGAGAAACAGAAACATTGATGAGAGAGAAACATAGACCTGCTGCCTCCTGCATGCCCCACTGCTGGGGTTCAAGCCCACAACCCAGGCATGTGCACTGACCCAGAATCGAACTGGGACCTCTCTCTCAGTCCATGGGACAACGCTTAATCCACTGAGCCACACCGGCTGGACTACAAGTTTCTTTTTATAATAACCCTTTTTGAACGTCTAATAAATGTTCATTATTTCTGAGTACTGGTTTGTTTTCCTAAACACTGTAGGTTTGTGACTGATTTTTAAAACCTTAAAGCAATATTATGTAAATCCATCCCCCAAACCCCAGTTTTGGTCTTTCTGTCAGGTTAAAAAAATGCGCCATGTAGTATCTATAGTCAGTCATTCTTCCACTAGAATTTAAATTTTGAAGTAGCTTTTCTAGTAGTAGATGTGCACGAAATTCCAAATTAGGAAAAGGTTTGATTTCCCATCCTATTTGAACTATTAGTAATTATTGCCAATATTTGGGCTTTCTCTTCCCAGATAGGAAATCACCGTGAACTTCTGGCTTTGTGTTATGAAGTGAGCATTAAGAAGATGAGAAAAGCCCTGGTCGGTTTGGCTCAGTTGGTTGTCTTGTACACCAAAAGGTGTCGGGTTCAATTCCCCGTCAGGGCACATACCCAGGTTGCTGGTTTGATCCCCAGGTTCGGTGCGTGTGGGAGGCAACCAATTGATATTTTTCTCACATCAATGTTTCTTTCTCTCCCTCCCTCCCTTCCTCCTTTCATCTCTCTAAGATCAATTAAAAATTTTTTAAAAAAGAGAGAGAGAAGAGAAAATGTTAGGAGATCATTTTTGCAAAGGGCACATTAGTTGGCATTCAGAAATGAGCTAACTGCAGGGGGGAAACTGCAAGCTGGCACACTGGCCTTCTCCTCAACCTTCTGTTATCCCAACAAGCTCCCACAGGTTGTTCTTGAAATTGCAAGATGATTATATAGCAGTATTGAATTTGCAACTAAATCTTGATTTCAAACCATTATTAGCCAAAGGGTGGCTTCCACACCTATGTTCATGGATTTTCTGGTATTAAACTGGTGTTTAACCGTAACTGTTTTTAAGTCCATCTATGGCCCAGGTTTACTTGGGGAAAATGTATCAGGCAGAGACCAGGGTCATTTGGTTCCTACTATTTCATGGGAAACAATTTTCATGGCTGGTAAAGTTACCTGGCCATTGTTACATTTTGAATGTGAAAACTACCCAGAACACAGTTTGATAGCAAGTGGAGAGTAAGGAGTCCACGTTATGAACTTCTTTTGCTCTTTAGGTTGAAGGAATATGCAAAGGACAACAGAAATTCCTAAGCATGTATTGATTGTGTAAACGTTTGACATTTCTGTGACCTGTTATCAGTTCTTGCAAACTCTAAAATTGGTCTGTAGGTTTAATAATAATATGTTTCCATCTAGTTGAGGATACCCAACGTGCTTTTACCTTGTTATTGCTTTGGGGGTTTTTTTTTGTTTGTTTTTTTCTTGAACCTCATTGAAAATAGAGGGGCTCTGAAGCCCTTTTTCTCTTATGTTGGGCTAAATAATTTTGAAAATCTCCAGGGTTTTAGTTATGTCTGCTTTTAAGTCGCCCCTGCTAACTCAAAGCAAACTGGAAAAGTAGCATTTACTCCTCCAGTTAGTGCTAGGCTTTGAGATGGAACACATCTTCACTGACTTCTGGCCCATCCTTAATGGTGGCTTCACAGAGGTCCTGAGGATCCTTTGTCCCCATGGTGACCTTGATGTTGTGGACTCTATAAATTGTCGAACAATGTGATACTATAAGGAGGAGCTTTTTGCTTTGTTTGGGGTATGCTAAGAGGTACATGAACTACAGCTTTATTTTTTGTTCCTATTTTCTAAGGACAATGTTACTATTTTGGATGTTTCTCCTGGCTTTGTAGTACATGCTGTGGTAGGTGTACTTGATTTGCGAGCTCATTGGGCAAGTTACCTAACCTCACTGAGCTCGGTTTCAATGTCTATAAAATGGGGAGAATAATATCTATGTTATATAAGAGGTGGTTAATGAAGATGAAATGAGGTAACACATCTAAGAATTAGCGTAGTAGCCAACACACAGTAGATGGTATATAAATGCCTTCCAGGGAATGCCATTACAAGAGACAACCTATTTTTTTAAATCCTCACCCAAGGACTTTTTTCTGTTTATCTTCAGAGAGAGTGGGAGGGGGCAGAGAGAGAGAAACATCAATGTGAGAGACACATCGACTGGTTGCCTCCCGCACGACCCCAACCAGGGCCGGGGACGAACCGCAACCGAGGTACGTGCCCTTGACCGGAATTGAACCTGAAACTCTTTGGTCCAAGGGCCAATGCTCTAACCGCTGAGCCAAACCGGCCAGGGCCTATTTTTAACCTTTTCAGTGATTCTGAATTTTCCTTTAAGAAAAGGAATTGGGCCCTGGCTGGTTTGGCTCAGCGGTTGGAGTGTCAGCCTGTGGACCAAAGAGTCATGGGTTTGATTCCGGTCAAGGGCACGTACCTTGGTTGCAGTTCTTTCCCGGCCCTGATTTGGGTCATGAAGAAGGCAACCAATCAATGTCTGTCTCCGTCTCTCTCTCTCCTTCTCTCTCCTTCTCTCTCCTTCTCTCTCCTTCTCTCTCCTTCTCTCTCCCTCCCTCCCTCCCTCCCTCCCTCCCTCCTTCCCACTCTGTCTGAAAATAAATGGAAAAATATCCTTGGGTGAGGATTAAAAAAAAAAAAATGCCCTGGCCAGTTTGGCTCAGCGGTTAGAGCGTCGGCCCGCGGACCGGAGAGTCCCGGGTTCGGTTCCCGCTAACGGCATGTACCTCGGTTGCAGTTTGTCCCCGGCCCCAGTTGGGGTCATATGGGTGGCAGCCAGTCAATGTGTCTCTCTCACATCGATGTTTCTCTCTCTCTCTTCCTCCCTCTCTCCCTCCCCCTCTATCTGAAGATAAATGCAAAAATGTCCTCGGGTGCCCTGGCCGGTTTGGCTCAGCGGTTAGAGCGTCGGCCCGTGGACGGGAGAGACCCGGGTTTGGTTCCCGCTAAGGGCACGTACCTCGGTTGCAGTTTGTCCCCGGCCCTGGTTGGGGTTGTGCGGGTGGCAGCCAGTCGGTGTGTCTCTCTCACATCGATGTTTCTCTCTCTCTCTCTCTCTTCCCCCCTCTCTCCCTCCCACTCTATCTGAAGATAAATATAAAAAATGTCCTCAGGTGAGGATAAAAAAAAAAAAATGTCCTCGGGTGAGGATAAAAATTAAAAAATAAAAAGACAAGGAATTGGCATTAATCTTTATACTCATAGCTCAGATGGCAAGAAATACACATAAACTTTCTCCTAAGTTGGATGTTAGTGGTGATCAGATTGGAAGTGGGAGATAATTTTCACTCAACTATGAAGGTTAAACTCCCTAGATCCACCACTTGGCTTCTCATTTGTTCCTAGTCAAACAGTATTGTTACTTGTGATCCAGTTGCTCTGCTTAGTGACCATATTCAGTAATTATTGAAGTAGAATGACCAGAAAAACATACTTGCTACTCCACCTATAGCATTGTGACACTAATTATACCCTAGGCTACACATGGAAAAAGGACAGATCTCGTTATCTAATGTAAATGTAAAGGTAGCCACAGTTCTCTATTTTGAACTACTTGTAATCTGCAGCTTGGTGAATGGTAGTATGTTTACATGTACATACATATTTTCTAGAGAAGAGCATGGCTAGTCATGACTTTTGGTGGAAATGGAGCAAGTAGGAATTGGCTGGTGAACATGTGGCTGAGGATCAAGGGCAGGCATTTAAATATCTGTTTGTTGATGAATGAAATGATTAATAATAAACATTTATTAAGCTTTTATAGGATTCCAGGCACTATGGCAAAGGACTGTACATGGTTTGTCTCGGTGAGTCCTCACACTTGTGCAGTAGAAACAGGATCCAGTTCCTGTTTTGCAGATGAAATAAATGAGGTTCAGAGAGGTTACTGACTTGCACAAGATCACCTGGCAAGGAGGTGACAGATCCTGTCTCTGACTCCGGAACTCTGTCTTAACAGCAATGCTATCCTGATTTTGACCTAGTTTTAAGGACTAGAGAAAGGAAATGTGACCAAACCCAGATAGTTTTTCTAATATACCCAGACATTGCATGTTTACCATTAATGGCAAAGCTCTGATTCTGGCACCTTGAAATTGGTCTTGGCTTCTCATTGTATCCAAAGCACAATTCTGTTAAGCACTGCTGACTGCCGGGACACCTGATACCCTTTTCTTATAGAGACCTCCGCTCCTTTCTTTTCCTCTGTGCCAGGTCCATGGGTAATTTCCCTAAAACTGGTATTATTCTCAGAAATTCTCTCTCAGAACTGGGCAAAATGATAGTTGATGGCTTTTCTTAGAGCTGGTAGGTTTCTTAAGTTTCATTACCCGTTGATATAGCATAGTGGTTGAAAGCAGGGAATCTAAAGCCACAGACCTGAGTGAATCTTGTCCTACTTGCATCCTAGGGCAGTAACTTACCTTTTCTGAGCCTGTTTTCACACTTGTAAAATAAGAATAATAACCATACTTGTTACTGTATAATACTTAGATTAAGTATTTAACCATCAGATATTATTCTCATTTGTTCCAGTGAATGATTATGATTTTATAGGAATTAATGTTTATTTTATTCTCTCTGTAGCTATTGAAATATTTGAAGAAACTCTCCGCCTTGCCTATTACAGTGGACATTCTTGCGGTAAGAACTGCGTAACTTTACATATGATGTAAAACTGTATACTATCCCCTTCCCACTGGGAGAGATTGTATAGTAAGACAAAGAGCATGGGCTTTGGGAGTGAAAGAAATGAGACACAAGGCCATATATTGAATGATTCCATTTACATGAAATGTCCAGAATAGGCAAATCATAGGCAGAAAGTAGGTTAGTGGTTGTCAAGGGTGGGGGGTAACTGGGAGCAACAGGGTTTCTTTCTAGGATGACAGAAATGTTCTGGAACATTGGTGATGGTTGCACAATATTGTGAGTGTTCTGGAAACCACTGAACTATACACTTGAAAATGGTTACAATGTTGAATTTTGTGTTATGTGAATTTTTTTTTTCTTTATTGATTTTAGGGAGAGGGAGAGAGAGATGGAAACATCAATGAGAGAGGACATGGATTGGCCGCCTCTTGCATGGCCCCCACTGGGGATCTGGCCCACAACCTGGGCATGTACCCTGAATGGGAATTGAACTGGCGACCTCTTGGTGCATGGGTCGATGGTCAACCACTGAGCCACACCAGCCGGGCTCAATTTTTTTTTCTAAAAATTAAAAGAATATTGGCTTTGGCATCAACTAGTCCTGGGTTCAAATCCAAGTTCTGTGACTTTAGCCTGCTCCTTTGTAAAATGGGGTAGATTCCTGCCTCTCAGAGTTGTTACCTTAAGGATTGATTCAGATCCTGTGTGCAAAGCTCTTAGCTCAGTGCCTGACACCTGCCAAAATCACTCTGGTTATTGTAGAAGTGTTTTTTTTCTCTTCCTTTATTGATTTTAGAGAGAGAGGAAGTGAGAGGGAGAGAGAGATAGAAACATTGATGAGAGAGAACATCGATTGGCTGCCTCCTGCATGGCCCCCACTGGGGATGAGGCCTACAACCTGGGCATGTATCCTGACTGGGAATCGAACTGGCGACCTCTTGGTGCATGCGTCAACGCTCAACCACTGAGCCACACCATCCGGGGCGGACAAAGTGTTTTAACTCAGTATCTCCTCTTCTGATCTGGTATGCTTTGTTTGCTACTGTGTGTCATTAGAAGTTTAGGCTATAGAAAGAAACTAATTTTGTACTGAGGTTTGCAAGGTATATTTTTAGGAAGGAAGTTATTGGTTTGTTGAAAGCAGGAGGTCTGATTTCTTTGAAATTTCTGAGCATATTTCCACAACCCTCTAACAATTCCTTTGTCCAATTTACAGGAGACCGGGGTTGGGAAAACAGTAAATAGCTTACGAAAACATGAGCATGTCGGAAGCTTTGCCAGGGACCTCGTGGCCCAGTGGAAGAAATTGGTACCTGTGGAACGGTAAGAACATTGCTTTGTAGGTTTGTTCAATTTCATGGTTAAATCTGGCATTTGGAGTGTTTACAGACAAATGTTGTTCTTTATTACTCCTTCTCTGCCTTATTTAAAATATTTATTTTACCTCAAATATAAAAATAATCCATGAACATTATAGAATATTAGAAAATATTTAAAATAAGGATCAAAATTTCTTATAAATCACCATCCAAAGATAAATATTATTAACATTTTGTTATGTTTCTTTCTGATGTTTTCTTAAAAGGCTTTTTTTTTTCCCTCACCGGAGGATATTTTTCCATTCATCTTCAGATAGAATGGGAGGGGGAGAGAGAGTGAGAGACACATCGATTGGTTGCCTCCTGCACGACCCTGACCAGGGCCAGGGATTGAACTGCAACCGAGGTCCGTGCCCTTGACCGGAATTGAACCTGCGACTCTTTGGTCCCCTGGCCAGCGCTCTAACCGCTGAGCCAAACTGGCCAGGGCTTAAAGGCATTTTATTTTTTTATTTTTAGTATTATTTTTTAAACTTATCTTTATTGTTGAAGGTATTACAGATATACCCCTTTTTTTCCCCCATTGAACCCCTCCTCCCCAATCCCACCCCCCTCCTGCCTTCCCCACACTATTATCTGTGTCTATTGGTTATGCACATATGCATAGAAGTTCTTTGGTTTACCTCTTTCTGCCCCCCCCTTCCCTTTGAGGTTCATCAGTCTTAACAACCAATTTGTACTTCTTTTTTTTTTTTTTTTATCCTCACCGGACATTTTTTCATTTTTGTTCAGATAGAGTGGGAGGGAGAGAGAGGAAGAGAGAGAGAGAGAAACATCGACGTGAAAGTGACACATCGAGTGGCTGCCACCCGCACGACCAACCAGGGCCAGGGACAAACTGCAACCGAAGTACATGCCCTTAGCGGGAACCGAACCCGGGTCTCTCTGGACCGCAGGCCGACGCTCTAACCGCTGAGCCAAACCGGCCAGGGCCCAATTTGTACTTCTTAATTCCTTCATCTTCTTCACCGATTCCTCGAGCCCCCTCCCATCTACAAGCAACAAAAAGTTCTCTGTATCTATGAGCCTGTGTCTGTTCTGCTTGCTCATTTTGTTTGTAGATTCAACTGTTGATAGATATGTATTTATTGCCATTTTATTTATATTTTTGTTCTGCTTCTCTTTTAAGAAGACCTGTCAACATTTCATATAATTCTGGTTTGGTGGTGATGAACTCCTTTAGCTTTCTCTTGTCTGGGAAACTCTTTATATGTCCATCGATTCTAAATGATAGCTTTGCAGGATAGAGTAATCTTGGATGTAGGTCATTGCTTTTCATCACTTTGAATTTCTCTTGCCACTCCTTTGTGTTCTGCAGTTTGTTTTGAAAAATTGGCTGACAGTCTTATGGGAGCTCCCTTGCAGGTAACTAACGGCTTTTCTCTTGCTGCTTTTAAGATTCTCTCTTTGTCTTTAACCTTTGGCATTTTGATGATGATGTGTCTTGGTGTGGGCCTCTTCGGGTTCATCTTGTTTGGGACTCTGTGCTTCCTAGACTTGTGGTCTGTTTCCTTCACCAAGTTAGGGAAGTTTTCTGTCATGATTGTTTCAAATAGGTTTTCAATTTCTTTCTCTTTCTCTTCTTCTTCTGGCACTCCCATCATGCAAATGTTGGTATGCTTGAAGTTGTCCCAGAGGCTCCTTACACTATCCTCACTTTTTTATATTCTTTTTTTCTTTTTGCTGTTCTGATTGGGTGTTTTTTGCTTCCTTTTATTCCAAATTGATGGTTTGCTTCTTGGCTTTACCTACTGTACTATTGATTCCCTGTAAATTATTCTTTATTTCAGTTAGTGCATCCTTCATTTCTGACTGGTATTTTTTTACATTGTTGATGTTCTCACTAAGTTCCTTGAGCATCCTTATAACCAGTGTTTTGCACTCTGCTTATTGATTGCTTATCTCCATTTTGTTTAATTCTTTTCCTGGAGTTTTGTTCATTTCTTTCATTTGGGACATGTTTCTTTGTCTCCTTATTGTAGCTGCTTCCCTGTGTTTGTTTCTATGTATTAGGTAGAGTTGCTATGTCTCCTAGGCTTTGTAGGGTGGCCTATTGTTGTAGGTGTCCTGTAGGGTCCAGTGGCACAGCCTCCCTGATCACCCCAGCTGGGCCCTCAAGGTGCACCCCTAGTGTGGACTGTACACCCTTCTGTTGTAATTGAGTCTTGATTGCTATTGGCACATCAATGGGAGGGATTTACTCAGGCTGATCAGCTGCAAGGACTGGCTGTGCCCACTGACCACTGGCGTCTGACTCCCTTGGAGGATCAGCCGTGTAGCAGCCCAACACACAGAGCGAGGCTTACTTCAGCAGGGTTCTAATACCCACTGAGTCCACTCACTGAGTGTTTCACTTGTACAGGTGGTTGGGTGGTGGTGCTTCGATGTGGTCTGAAGCTGTCCACTGGGTGTGCTGGCTCTGGGGCAAGGTCAGCCACTGCCCGTGTTTTACCTGGGGCCACCCGGCATAAGCTACAAAGTGATCTGCAGATGGCTGCTTCTTGTGCTGGGCTTGGAGGTACCCAGGAAAAGTCAAGTTGTGAACCAAGGCTGGCTGCTTCTAGTGCCAGGCCTGAGGCCACTTAACAAGAGGTATGGGGCTCGCTGAGACCAGATGCTGCTTGTTTGAGAGATTTTAGGAAAATCTGAAGCAGGATCTGAGACAGGCCAATCCTATGGTAAAGCCATTGGAAACAGCTTGGGGCCCGAAAGTTGGGTGGGGCAGAGCCTCAGGGAATCACCAGGGCGGGGCAAACAGTGTGAGCCAGGTTGCTGGACTCCCAGATATGGCGGCGTCTGCAGCCCCAGGGAAGGGCTCACCAAAGGAACAAAGGCCTCCAACAGCACATCTATCCAGGAGAAAGCTGCCCTTCTAGCTCTTCCCCCAATGCCAAACAACTCAGTTCTTCCCCATATGTCTCTGGTGCCTTTCAAGCTGCCTTCCCAAGGAGGAGCCCAGAAGAAGTGAGTCCAAGTAAGTCTGTGCACTGGGCCCTTTAAGAGGAACTGCCTGGGACTCCAAAAGCCTCAGCCTTCCTCAGCCTCAGTTCCTGCTGGTTTTTACAGCCAGAAGTTATAGGGATTTCTCTTCCTGGCACTGGTGTGGGACGGGGACCCCTCACTCCTCAGGGAGGACCTTCCCAGCCGAGGTGTCCCTCCTGATTTTTATCTGCCACATGTGGGTGTGGGACCAGCCCGTCCATGCCTCCACCCCTCCTACCAGTCTCGATGTGGCTTCTTCTTTAATTTCGTAATTGTAGGACTTCCATTCAACTTGATTTCAGGTGGTTCTGAATGATGGTTGTGCTGTAGTTTAGTTGTAATTTTGATGTGGTTGTGGGAGGAGGTGATACCGCGTTTACCTATGCTGCCATCTCGACTGGAAGTTCAAGGCTTTTTATATAGTTGCAAACAAACTATATATAATAGCCCCTTTATTTTTATGTAACAATTAAATATGTCCCCATGTTAAGCATTTTCACATCCACAAGATACTTGATCTTCTTTGTGTCCTGTAGTTAAACATCATTTTCCATTTATTGAATATTTGAGCTCCCAGTTTTAAAGCCTAGTTGAGTGTCTTTGAGCAGAACACATTTACCTTCTTCCCAAGACCTTGTTTCTAACTCTGCCTTCTCTGCAGCTCCTTGTGAGTTCAGGTTCCGTGACTTTTCCTCTGTACAAGGATAACACGGAGATTTATAACTGCTTTACTGTATCTTTTATTTAGAAACACTGACCCTGATGAACAGGATTTTGAGAAGAACGATTCCCGAAAGCGCCCGAGGGATGCTCTTCAGAGGGAGGAGGAGGTCGAGGGGGTCTGCCAAGAAAACTGGAAAGCCTCAAGTAGCCAGCCGTATAGTCCTGATCACAGACAGAAGAAACACAGAAAACTCTCAGAACTTGAAAGACCTCACAAAGTGTCTCACAGTCAGGAGAGGAGAGACGAGCGGAAGAGGGGCCACAGGGTTTCACCACTCTACTCTTCAGACCATGAATCTTCGGATAACGGCCATGTTCAGTCCCCTCTGTCGTCCAGCAGTCCTCATCAGATGTCCATGGACCATTACAGATCCCTAGATGAGGACCACGAGCCCTTTGTTCTACACCAGAAGCCGGGAAAGGGCCACAGTAATTCCTTTCAGGACAGACTGGGGGTCAGCCAGGAAAAACACCTGAGTGAACCCCGGGGGAAAGGGGTTGTGAGTCAGAACAAGGAGCACAAATCTTCCCATAAAGAAAAACGTCCAGTGGATGCCAGGGGAGATGAGAAGTCGTCTTTGAGCAGAGAGAAATCCCATAAGGCCATCTCCAAAGAGGAAAACCGGAGGCCTCTCTCAGGGGATGGCACAAAGGAGAAACTGCCCTCTAGTGGTAGTAAGAAAGAGAAGGAAAGAGAGGGCAGCTCCAAGAAGTTTTTATCCCCCTTGGAGATTGCTTCAGACAACCACCATAAAAAGCAAAAGCACAAAGACTCAGAGAAAACCAAATCAGACAAAAACAAGCAAAATCTAGACAGCTTAGACATAGGAAAGGGGGCCAGAGACCTGCTGCCCAAAGCAAAGGAGAAGGTTTCTAACAACCTAAAGACTCAAGAAGGGAAAGTAAAAACTCATTCGGAGAGAAAGTTAGGCTCTCTCCCTAGAGGTGAGGAGGCAGATATGGATGATGAATTTGAGCAGCCTACCATGTCTTTTGAGTCATACCTCAGCTATGACCAGCCCCGGAAAAAAAAGAAAAAGATTGTGAAAACCTCAGCTGCGACTGTTAGAGAAAAGGGACTTAAAAAAAATGATTCGAAAAGCACTAGTAAAAACTTGGACTCAGTTCAGAAATTGCCTAAGGTGAATGAAAACAAGTCAGAGAAGCTTCAGCCAGCTGGAGCTGACAAAGCCAAGTCCAGAAAGGTAACCCCTTCAGCCCCTTGGCTTCCCATTTGGAGCGTCTGGCTCTGCAGAGCTCCCAGGACCCACCCTGCTTCTGTTTTGCTTGGCTGGCTTTTATGTGGCCTGTTGAATTTCAATTTGAAGTAATTTCCTCTGGGCCTCTCTAGCTGCCAGGGTAGGGAATACCCAAGAAAATTGTTTGCTGAAGTGTGCTGGGCCCTTCTATGTGTATTTCCTGACTCAGGTAATCAGACATGACTGCTGCCCCTCCTTCAGCCTTGTCTGCCTGTGACTTATCTTTCTAGTCCACACTGCTGGGAATGGATTGGAGGGAGGGATGCTGTGCCTGCAAGAAAAGGGCTCACCAGTCGCTTGTCTCTTCTCTGCAGGTCCCCACCGATGTACTGCCAGTGTTGCCAGACCTCCCATTACCTGTGATACAGGCCAATTACCGGCCACTTCCTTCCCTCGAATTGGTATCCTCCTTCCAACCAAAGCGAAAAGGTAATTTTCTTTTGTATGGATTTTTTTTTTTCTTTGAAAGAGAGAGAGAAACATTGATCAGTTGCCTCCTGTACACACCCCAACTGGGGATTGAATCCACAGCCTTTTGGTGTATGGAAAAATGTTCCAACTGAGCCACACTGGCCAGGGTGAAAAGGTAATTTTCTATATCTGTGTTTTTAATGGAAGAAAGATGTTTTTGTTTAAACCTTACCCGAAGATAGTACTTTTCCACTGATTTTTAGATAGAGTGGAAGGGAGGGAGGGAGAAAGAGAGAAAAACATTGATGTTAGAGAGAGAGATATCGATTGGTTGTCTCTAGCATGACCCGACCAGGGCCTGGGGATCGAACCTGTAACTCAGGCATGTGCCCTTGACAGGGAATTTGGTCCACAGGCCATTGCTCTAACCGCTGAGCCAAACCTGCCAGGGCTGAAAGAAAGATTTTAAGCATTCATGATCTGTCATCAGATTTTGGTGCATATCCTAATTGCACAAGCTCTGGAGTTTGATGTCTTGGGTTTGAATGCAGCTCTGCCTTCTTACAAGTTACATGAACTTGGGTAGTAACTTAATTTCCTTGGACTTCAGTTTCATAGTCTGTAAATGGGAATAATAGTGGTTTCTGCCTTACAGGGTTGTTAAGTGGATTAAAAGCTGATAAAGCTCTTAGCTCCTATAATAAATATTCAGTAAATTTTAGCCTCTGCTTTTATTAGCAGCCTTTTATTCTATGTGTTCTGCCTGAGCTTTATATATATGTGTGTGTGTGTGTATATTTTTTTTTTCTCATTGATTTTTTTTTAGAGACAGGAAGGGAGAGAGATAGAAACATCGCTGTAAGAGAGAAACATCGATTGGCTGCTTCTGGGGATCAAGCCTGCAACCTGGGCATGTGCCCTGACCAGGAATCGAATCAGGACCTCTCAGTCCATGGGGCGATACTCAATCCACTGAGCCACACCAGCTGGAGTGTCTGAGCATTTTATCTGGGGGAAAAAAAAAAGTCTAGTTTTTTTTTCTTTATTGATTTTAGAGAGAGAGATACAAACATCGATGAGAGAGAACATCGATTGGCCGTCTCCTGCATGCACCACACTGGGGATCAGGCCCACAACCTGGGCATGTGTCCTGACTGGGAATTGAACTGGCGACCTCCTGGTGCATGGGTCAACACTCAACCACTGAGCCACACCGGCCAGACTGAAAAGTCTAGTTTTAATAGCAAAAGAATTAAAAGCCACATAAGTGTTTCTCAGCAAGAGACTAAGAGATAAATTGTGGTTCATCCACACAGTGGCATCCTGTGCGGCTGTAAAAAATGTGGGAAGTCACCCTGACCAGTGTGGCTCAGTTGGTTGGGTGTCATCTGTGCGCGGAAGGTTGCCAGTTTGATTCCAGTCAGGGCACAAGCCCTGGTTACGGGATTGATTCCTGGTTGGAGGTGTGCAGGAAGCAGCTGATCGGTGTTTTGCTCTCAGAGTCTCTCTCTCCCCCCCCCCCCTCTCTCTCCCTCTCTCTCCCTCTCTCTCCCTCTCTCCCCCTTTCCCCCTCTCTCCCCCTCACTCCCAGTCTCCATTCCTCTCTCTATAAAAATCAATTTAAAAAAGTGGTTTTTTTAATGTGGAAAGTCGCCTGGCCGGTGTGGCTCAGGGGTTGAACATTGATGCACCAAGAGGTCACTGGTTCGATTCCTGGTCAGGGCACATGACCAGGTTGTGGGTCAATCCCCAGTGAGGGGCATGCAGGAGGCAGCCAGTCAGTGTTCTCTCTCATTGATGTTTATCTGTCCCTCTCCCTTCCACTCTCTAAAATCATTAACGAAAAAATACTTTTAAAAAAATGTGGAAAGTCTATATACTGACATGGAATGGTTTCTAAAAGGTGGTGAATGAAAAAAACTATAGAGAATGTTATTAATTGGTTAAAAAAGAATAAAATTCATATTTGCTTACTTTTGCATAGACTGGAAGGACACATAAGAAACTGGTAACATTGGTTGCCTCTGAGAAGGACCTGGGAGGCTGAGGAATGGGGTGGGAAGGAGAGTTTTTACTGTATAGCTTAGAGTCTTTTGTAAGTTAACATTCCTGTTTTTCTTGCGCTGCAGCACACTCTTCCCAGGAAGAGGAAGAAGCTGGATTCACTGGACGGAGAATGAATTCTAAGATGCAGGTGTACTCTGGTTCCAAGTGTGCCTATCTCCCCAAAATGATGACCTTGCACCAGCAGTGCATCCGGGTGCTTAAAAACAACATTGACTGTAAGTCACCTGCTTCTCTCACTCTCAAGCACGTTGTGGCACCGGGACGGTATCGGGTGGCTTGGCCGCTACTCAATGCTTTCACCTTTGATTCTCTGCAGCAATCTTTGAAGTGGGAGGCGTTCCATATTCTGTTCTTGAACCCGTTTTGGAGAAGTGTACGCCTGATCAGCTGTATCGTATAGAGGAATACAATCATGTAAGTATCCTGTTTGGGTGAGAAGAGGGCAGTTTTCTGGCTTGTATCTCCAAAAATAGCTTTGTTTCTGTGAATCTGCTGCAACTGAAGGGCAGGCCACTGGCTGGATCACTGTTCTGGGTATGTTTGTTTTGCCATTGGGCCTTTAAACAAGAATATTTTTAGCATCAGCCTCTGGTATCTTAAATGGGCCTCTTGGGCTAGAATCAAGGTGGGATTCAAAGGGAGCAGGAAAACACTTCCCTGCACCTCCCCTGGGATCCAGGCGGGGACAAAGCTTTGTGGTGACACTCAGGTGTCTGGTGAGTTTTTAAAAGAGCACAACTGGCTAGGTGTGTCCCAGAAACATTGAGATCTATCCAGAAACCCTCGTAATGCTGTGACATACTCATCTGATGGCATTAGCTGTTTCTCTGATTCCAAGAGAATCAACCTATCTTTCTCAGGTGGCCCTTGTGCCATTACAATTCAGTCTAGAACTCAGCAAATGCTTGGCTTTGACTTCATTTTGGTTCTACCCTTCACTGATTTTTCTAAAGAAAAAGACTGATCTTAAACTAATTTTGTGTTGTCTCCTAGCCCCACAACCCCCAAAAGCATGTAGTACAGTGCCTCACATTTAACTTTCTTGTCTTTTTTTAATTTATTTTTTTTCGGGACCTTTGCTCTACTTTCTACAGCACTTTATGCATACCCTATTATAGCAACATTGCCTATTACAACAAAACGTGTTAGGCTTCGGGCTTAACTTTATTTTCATTTAGTGATTTGATTTTTTTCTAGAACCGTGGTATTTTAATATAATTTTATGCAAACCAAAAAAAAAACCATCAGGAAACCCTAGGTGATTAAGGATGGAAAAGAGATATAGAAGTGTGCTTGCATATAAAGGATGTCCTGGTTCTGGTTCCAGGTATTAATTGAAGAAACAGATCAATTATGGAAAGTTCATTGTCACCGAGACTTTAAGGAAGAAAGGCCAGAAGAGTATGAGTCGTGGCGGGAGATGTACTTGCGGCTTCAGGATGCGCGAGAGCAGCGGCTGCGGTTACTGACCAAGAACATCCGATCTGCACATGCCAATAAGCCCAAAGGTGAGGCGGGGGGCAGCACGGGCAGGATGGGGCCTGGCGAAATAGTGAGCCCTGTGCCCTGGTCCACAGTGGGGTCTTGGTAGGCCCTGCTGACATAGGGCCTCTCGGATTTGCAGAACTGGGGCAGAGGTGGGTTATTTCTACCACCGGTCACGCTACCATATGGAGTAGTTTTCAGAGTTGGTGACCCCTCAGCTTTGGGAGCACTTGAAAGGCCATTATCTGGTAATAGTATAGACTGTTGGAATGACAGTAGCATCTCTGTTCAAGAAGGCATGTATTAATCTCCGTATTTCTCTGCAGGCCGACAAGCAAAGATGGCCTTTGTCAACTCTGTGGCCAAGCCACCTCGTGATGTTCGAAGGAGGCAGGAGAAGTTTGGAACAGGAACAGGAGCTGTGGCCGAGAAAATCAGGTGGGAACTCGGCTCCTCTGTGGTTTCTGCAAGTTCAGGGAAGAGAGCCCCTTGTCACGTACCCCGAGAACGCCGCTCAGGCACAAGAAGCAGTTCGTTCTGGGGGTGAAAGCTCGGCGATGCAGCGTGGGTTCTGGAGCCTCGGCTTCCGTGACTGCAGTGCAGGCTGATGACTAGTCCTCTTCAAGAGTTCAAGACCAAGTGAGACAGGGCCTGGCTTCTGGGAAACATTCACTCGTGCTTTCCCTTTCCCCATTTAAACAAAAAGGGGGTTACTGTATGACTAAATTACTTATCTAAGTCACATTAGCATTTTCACAATGCAGATTTACACCCCAGCAGTGAAAAGTTAGTTGAGATTATCTTTCATTCTGAAGGGCTGACACTGTCATCTCAGCCATTTCCAGACTAGGGTGCCCATGTTCACTGGTCAAAGCCACAAAATGGGGTCTTCCTCAGAAAGGCCAGCTTCAGGTTGCTGGTGCTGCAGGTGGGTTTCCCATGCTCATGACTAACCAGCTTTGTTCTGTGTTGCAGGATTAAGCCAGCCCCTTACCCCGCAGGAAGCAGCCATGCTCCCGCGAGCAGTGGCAGCAGCAACAGCTTTAATGCCAGCCCAGAGGAGCCAGCCTATGATGGCCCCAGCACCAGCAGTGCCCACTTGGTGCCCGTGGTCAGCAGCACTGTTTCCTATGATCCTAGGAAACCGACTGTGAAGAGTGAGTGACTTGGGGTTTCTGCTTAGATATTTCAAAACTAGTATTTGCACCCCTTTAGTCATTACCCCTGCATCATTCTGTGACGTGGATGTGGCATGTACGTGTGCCCTGCACACAGCTGCTCTGAGTCAGTGCCTCCTTCCCCTGCTTCGTTCATTATGCACGTGTATCTTTTAAATGGTGATCATGGTGAATGTTCATTTTGCACTCAGCTTTTTTTTTTTTAACTTAAATGTAAACCTTTCTCCAGGCAATAACAGGGTTTGTAACCATTATTGACAACTACATGATACTCATTTCATTGAGGCTTTACAACCTTAAAATCCCAGCTTCCAAGTATTTTTTTGTATATCTAGTGGGTCTGTTTTGTATTTTATTAACTTGATTACCATAGACGATGCCCATTATTCTAAGGAGGTGTCTTAACTTAAAAGCATTATTCTGTATTCACTTCAGAGCCCATGGGAGGGTAGGAATCCTGGCTTAAGCTATAGCTGAGCTCAGGTAAACCAGTCCTTAGGTGGTATTTGCATTTAGCTCGCGTGGGACCTGTTGCTGGACAGATGGGGTGGGAAGGGAGTGCTTTTTGCTGGTTTGGATGTTGGTGAGGCAGTTAAATTATGGCTCAGCATGGCCTTTAGAGTCTGAATTGAATGCTCATTCTGCCACTTACTGTACGGCCAGAGGCAAGTTGGCCAGTCTCTCTGAGTCTTGGTGAGGTTGTTAGAATTAGAGATAATGATTGTTCCAGGCCTGGAGGGTGCTCAGCAAGTGTTAGCTCTGTGCCGCTGCTTTTTATTGTGGTCTTAACAGGCAGCTACTGCTTGCATCCACCTTTCTGGTGGTGCAGAACCAAGCATGGCGAGACTTCGGCTTTGATTGTAAACCGCTGCTGGTGAATGTCTAAACTGCCACATCTGAAACAATGGCCTTATTTGTCTTTTCACAGAAATTGCCCCCATGATGGCTAAGACAATTAAAGCTTTCAAGAACAGATTCTCCCGACGATAAACTGAGGACTTGCCTTGGAGGTGGAATTTGGGGGTGAGGAAGACAAGGACGGTGGGAGTTGGGGAACGGAACTTCCAGGGAGACCCGAATCTTTTGCTTTGTGGAAGCTTGGTCTCCGAATCCTGCAGTTTACAGGGGCACCTGGGGACCCGTGTGCCACAGCCACTGCCTCCTGCCTGGAGAGTACTTCAGAACTCTGAAGATGTGAAGGCTCAGTCTCACTGAGCATTTTAAGGTCAATTATACTTTTGTTGTTATTTAGCTTCTTTGTAAACTATAAGATAGTTTTAATTAATAAATGTTGCCCCAGATTGTATTTATATTACCCCTAGGTTTTTTTGTTTTTGTTTTTTTGTCCTCTACCACACACTTAGCCTTTTATTTTCAGGGTCCTTTACTAAAGTTAAACAAAAGCCTAATGAAAGCCATTCCCTGTCCCAGTTCAGCTCTCCTGAGTGGACTCTGGTGCAGAGGGAGGACTGGGTGTCTCGAGAGCCTGGGTGGTGCCTGCTCCACGCAGGGTGAGGGGGGTCCTGTGCTGCCTGTCCTAGAGGGGCGCCAGCATGCAGACGGGGAGCATCAGGTTAGCCCCCTCACCGCTGAGACCCTGCTGGGCTTTGAGCTCCTCTGCAGGTGCCTGTCTTTCTTATTCATTGAACAGTATTTATGATGGGAGTTTATTTGTAAAGTCTAGAGTCTTTCCCTCCATCCTTTTTGCCAGTTCCCACTTTTTGCCTTTTTTTTTTTTTTTGAGGCTCACTAGAGGACACAGAACCTTGGGAGATCGATTTGCACAGACCCCGGCATTTTTACAATTTCCAGTATCTGATTCAAAACTTCAGGGGTTTTTTCCTCCTCTGTTTTTCCTTCTCCCACTAGCATGGGGGAAAAACACAGATACATGGCAGGGCTTTTTGTAGCGCCCCCCCCATCCTCCCCAATACAACTTCAGAGTTTTAAAAGCCAGCACTTTAATCTCTTGATCCCTGTGAATTACTACTAGAACGGTTTTAAAAGTTGTAATGCTATGTTGGAAATTGGTTTGTCTTTGCTTTCTTTAAGAGGTAAGATCATGTGATTGGAAGAGCACAACAATTTGTTATGTTTTATAGAGAACTTTGCAGCTGAAACTCTCTCTACTTTTCAAGTATTTAAGCCAGAACCCGGAGGGAAGGGTCAACTTAGCAAAAGAGTCTGAGCTGTAGTGTCAGGTGGGGGAGAATCTATCCGGTTTGGGGAGGGAGGGAGGGTCTCACTTTCGAGTTGACTTAGAGCACGATCAGAACCGGGACAGTATCAGTGCCCTCCTTGGCCGTTGAAGAGCACTGATCATGTAGGAACCCACTTGGTTGTGACCCAGGTGGAAGTAGATGCTCTAAATTGAGTTCCTTGTCCTCATGAAACCTGATACGTAGACTGAGGACGTGATTGTCGTAACAGCCTGAGGAGCTTGGCAGTCAGTCCCCTCAGTACGATCACTCAAAGCTCAGAATATGGAGGGAGGATTTGAGATCTTGTTCCCTGGCATATGTCCATGATTTGGCTCAAATAAACTCCTATAAAAATTCTCCAAAAAAAAGCTCGGTATGGAGCCCACTGTTTTTAACCATCCTGGAGACCTCAGTTCAGCTAACCTTGAGGATCCAGAGCAGCGACTGTTCAGTGAGCGGCTGTGTGCGGTGCGTGTTGCAACGGGACATGAGTATTGCTCTGTTTTAATTTACTGTAGTTTTTAATTGGGTAAAGCATTATTTCTCTTGATTGATTTTATTTCTCTTGACTGATTGTATTACCATTCCACCCCTACCCCCAAATCTAAGTTAGGAAGCCTCTTACCTAAAACCAAATGGACATCTGGGTCAGGTGCCTCGAATAGCTTCCTCAAGGCATCCACCACCTTGAATTTGTCTCTCGGCTGTGTGTTCACGTCTCTGTCATTGAAACCAGTTTTTCATATTTCAGATTCAGTTGTGTATGATTTAATTTCCTTTATTAGGAGTCATTAGGCAGGGAGGGAAAAAACACGCAGAGGTTCATCCCAACATCACTGCCGTAAAGATGGTTGCTCAGCCCTGTTTGCATAGAGCCGGATCTTCCCCATCCCCTTCCAAGCGAGTCTGCATCAGGGGTGTGACTTGGTGAGAAGAGCAAGGAGGGAAGGGGAGAGACCGAAGTTCTGAACGACCTCCTCACCTGGGTGACTGAAATGGCTGTGGAGCCGACGCAGGACGGTGTCGAACTCTTGGTCTCATTTGTGAAAACTTGTGCAATTTTTGTTCCTGTGCTACATACACTACATACAGATTACAAATTAACCCTTGGTGATTGTTGGTATAATGAGCAGTTTCTTTAGGGCTTTCTCTTTCTGGGAAGCGGGAGGAAAAGGAGCAAGGTATTAGCCTGCTCTTCATTTGTATTTTGGTCCCAAAATGTAAATACAGTTTTCTATGTTACTTTTTTGTGGTAACTACCAAGATGAATATTTTAATTAGATAAGTTATATGAAAAGGAAAAGAAATTCCATGTCTAAATAAAAAACAAACAAAAAAATCCCATATATTGTGTCTTTCTCCCTTATTGTGTCAGAGAATGGAGGTCAATCGGAAAATGTCTGGTTCCTGGGCTGTGAGGCAGAGATCTTAATCCTTGGCCTGGGCCATAAAGGATGTTGGATCTTTGTGGCATAGCAGGACTGGGAAAGGAGAAAGAGCCCTGTAAGCAAAGGGAGCAACTCAGATAAAAATGAATGCCTACTTTTTAGTACCAAAGAACTTAAATGCTTGTATGTGTAACCAGTGGACATAGACAACAATGCTGGGGGGGGGGGGTGCGGCAGGATCGGGAGGAGGGTGTCTAGGGGGGAAAAAGGAGAAACATCTGTAACAAAAATTAATTAATTAAAAAAAAAATGAGCGCCTAGTGGGGACCAGGCACTGTCCTTTGTTATACTTGGAACCCTGGGACTGAGCTGTTAACCCCATTAACAGTTGCTGAGGCTCAGACAGTGAAATAATGCAGCCAAAACTGCATAGCTAGGAAGTAGCAAAGGAAAGGATTTGAAACTCAGATTCTCTGACTGCAAAGAATGCCACTCCACCTTTCAGTCACTTCTTAGGGGTGTAGAAGACACAGGTCGTCTCCTCAGTGTTACATTGGCTTCCTAATGACAGCATAATGAACACTGACATGAACAGGTCATGTCAACAAGGAATTAATGAGAAGCTGCTGTTTAGCTGAGCTGCTGGAGTTGCAGCAGTTGCTAATGGAGCCAAAGGCTTGGTTTCAGCCCCTGCATACATCCAGTGGGTTGGATCTTACCTTAAACCTACAACGTCTCACAATAGTTTTACTACCCCTTCTCTCATAAAGAGGGCATTTTTGGTATGTATAGTCTGGACATATTTTTCCGATTCTTTATTGGATCTATTTCTCACTGTTAGAAATTATTATGCATTAAAGTTAATTATGGAACATGGTTATGTAATGGATGACTTTACCCAGAGTTTGTAAGTTAGCCCTTTATCCTTTATTTTATTAATTCAACATTTGCTGAGACAGGACCTGTATTAGACCCTGGACTACAGACTTAACACAATCCAGCCTGGTGTTCACAGTTAGGTATCTGGCCCTGCTGGTTATGCACTTACTATGTGCCAGGCACCACTCTGTCTCAGATACATTGTCTCTGTTATAATAATCCTATAAGGTAGATGGCCATGGCCCCATTTTAAAAATGAGAAAACTGAAGCAGAGAAATTAAGAACTTGCCCAAGGTCACACAATCGGTGAGCAGTGGTGCTTTGTGTTGGCCTGACTCCCTAGCACACCTTCTCAGTCACACTTAACTATCCCATTAACAAACACATACCCAATGTTAGGCTTCTGCACCAGAGCTGACTCCAGTGCAAAAGATGCCTGGGCCAAGGCCCTAATCATTTCTAAGAATGATGTTTTTTCTCTGCTGCATGTAACTGATGCCCAGAAGAATCCTCTTCCTGGTTTATCACCTTGACAGATGCCCCCTTCACAGGGTTTCTCCACTAGTGTTCCACATCCACTTGAGTCTCCCTAGTTATTGGCAAATGGTGACATAGACGGTTTGTCTTCACTGGTCCTCAGACTTCTCTTTCTGTGATGCCTACCGTCTCAGTCCTTTTCAAAAACTTATGAGGAGCCCTAGCCAGTGTGGCTCAATTGGTTGGGTGTCGTCCCATGCACTGAAAGTTTGCCAGTTCGATACCCAGTCAGGGCACATGCCTGGGTTGCAGGCTTGATCTCTGGTGTGTGTGTGTGTGTGTGTGTGTGTGTGTGTGTGTGTGTGTGTGCAGGAGGCAGCTGATTTGACGTTGCGCTCTCATATTGATGTTTCCCTGCCTCTTTCTCTAAAAGTCAAGCTATTCTTTTTAAAAATCCACAAACTTATGAGGAAAGCTCAGGTCATCAAAATTGTATGTAACTATCTATATACCTGTGTATCTCAAACGTAAAATTTCAAGTTGGCCCCTAAGCTATGTCCAGAAGTGACATCTATCATTTCCATCATGTTTCATTGGCTGCACCTAAATTCAAGGGGACAGGAAAGTACAGTTCATCCATGTGCCTAGACACAGAACTGGAAATATTTGCTAACAGCATCAAAGACTCCAAAGGCAATCACTCTGCCCTGGGTATCCATAAGGCCACTCGGCCTCAAATCCCACACTGCTTAGATGTGTGCCCTTGAGCAAGTCACTTAACCTGTGTCTCACTTTCTTTCTCAAAAATGAGAAAAATACATCAACTTTGCAGAGCCATCGTATAATGATTCAGTGAGTTAAATAAAACATTAAAGTGCTTAGAAAAGTGCTTTGCACGTAAAAAGAGCTCAGGACAACCCAGCTGGTGTGGCTCAGTGGTTGAGCATCAACCCATGCACCAAGAGGTCGCCATTCAATTCTGGGTCAGGACACATGCCCACATTGTGGGCCTGATCCCCAGTGTGGGGGGACATGCAGGAGGTGGCCAATCAGTGTTCTCTCTCATTGGTGTTTCTATTTCCTCCCTTCCTCTAACATCAATAAAGAAAAGAAATAAAATACTCCTTCCTTTCCCAACTGTTTATTTATTTATTTATTTAATCCTCATCCGAGGACATTTTTGCATTTATCTTCAGATAGAGGGGGAGGGAGAGAGGGCAGAAGAGAGAGAGAGAGAGAAACATCGATGTGAGAGACACATCGAGTGGTTTGCCACCCACACGACCCCAAGCGGGGCCAGGGACAAACTGCAACCAAGGCACGTGCCCTTAGCGGAAACCGAACCCGGGACTCTCTGGTCTGTGGGCCGACGCTCTAACCGCTAAGCCAAACCGGCCAGGGCGCAACTGTATATTTAAAAAAAAAAAAGAGCTCAGGACAGCCCTGGCTGGTGTGGCTCAGTTGGTTGAGGGTTGTCCCGAGCACCCAAAGGTCGCCGGTTCGATTCCCGGTTAACATACACACACACACACACACACACACACACACACACACACACACAGCTCAGGACATGTTAGTCTGGGTCTGGTGATGAATTAGGTGAAATACCCCACATGGAATGGACATTTAGTAAAGGAGTGTTGTTATATAAGCTCCGAGGAAAAAGACTTCTCCAAGGTAACCCAGCTGATGAGTACAGCATGGTGGTTAAGAGCCTGAGCTCCATAGTCTCAACTTGGCATATAGTAAGTACTCAATTAATGTTAATTAATATTTGGAGAAGGCTCGCCCTGGCCGGTTTGGCTCAGTGGTTAGAGCGTTGGCCTGCAGATCAAAGAGTTGTGGGTTCGATTCCGGTCAGGGGCATGTACCTCGGTTGCAGTTTGGCCCCCAGCCCAGGTCAGGGTCGTGCGGGAGGCAGCCAGTCAGCGTGTCTCTCTCACGTGGATGTTTCTCTCTCTCTCTCTCTCTCTCTCTCTCTCTCTCTCTCTCTCTCTCCCCCTTCCACTCTATCTGAAGATAAAAGGAAAAAATATCCTTGGGTGAGGATTAAAAAACAGTTTTTTTGGAGAAGGCTCAATGTGGTAAGAACACAGACTCTGGAGGCCCACTGCCTGGGTTCAAATCCTAGTTCCACTACTAACCAGCTGTGTGACCTATGGCAAGTTACTTAGCCATCTAAGACCCCAGTTTTCTCAGCTATAAAATGAAGATAATAATAGGACATTTGTAGTTGTAAAGATTAAAAAATAATACATGCATAGTAAAGCCCTTAGGACAGTGCTTGGCACATTATTAGTTCCATATGCTTATTAGCTATTATTGTTACTATACTCTCAGTTTGCCACAAAGAAGCATTAAAAAGTAACAGAAAAAGTTTCAGTCTCACTGAGACAGGAAAAGGGATACAAATTCAGTTCTTAAGCTAAGGAAATGCTTGCAGATGGAGCCTGGAGTAGGAGCAAGAAAAAAATTGGAAGCTTTTCCTACCTGCCCCAGAGTAGTCCCAGAAATCAGTGAGCATTCCCATTTGTCCTCAAACATAGGTGTGCAAGAGAAGGGGGCAGGCCAAGTTAACAGAGGCAAAAGGCTAAGCTAGTGTCTTCCAAATTCAGCTCTCTGAGCAATTGCAATTTCCCATCCAACCAGACGGGGGTGCTGAGCCGAAAGTCCTGCTCTTGGCAACAGCAATAAACTAACCTTTTCCCATCGACCCAAACATTTTTTATGCATCATCTCATATTACCCTCATAATAAAACCCCACAAAGTAGGTACCCTTATTCCCATTTATTTATTTATTTTTATCCTCACCCGAGGACATTTTTGCATTTATCTTCAGATAGAGCGGGAGGGAGAGAGGAAGAGAGAAACATCGATGTGAGAGAGACTCATTGAGTGGTTGCCACCCACATGACCCCAACTGGAGCTGGGGACAGACTGCAACCAAGGTACGTGCCCTTAGCGGGTCTTATTCCCATTTATATATGACAAATCTGAGGCTTAGAGAAGCTAAGCAACTTGCCCAGCAGGCCATTCCTAATATTTGTGGGACTGGATGGAGAGTACAAAAGAGAGCATACTTAAAAAGTTATAAATGGAGCTAATAAAATACAGACTATTCTGCTACCTTGGCAAATAAACTTTTTTTTTTTTTTTTTTATGACCTGTAAGGCCACATTCAAATTTCTGAGTCTCTTGGAACTCTGCCCTGGAAGGTGGTGAATGGGGGAGAGCTGGACCCTTGCCACACCCCCTTCTCTTCATATCCCTAAATATGTTACCCTGCCTTGTGCACTTGTGTTTAGATGTCCTAAACTGTATTCCCACGTTCTGTACTAGAGTTTCTAAACTGAAAGGGTCCATCAGGTATCCAGCACAAAATGACAAGAGCCACAACATTTCAGAATACTAGGGACCAAGAGAAGATCTTAAAAGCTTCTAGAAAGGGACTGGGGGGAATCCCGACAAAGAATTAGGAATCAGAATGACATTGTAGTTCTCAAAGCCAGAGAAAACAGAGAAACACCTTCAAAATTCGAAGAGAAATCTATCCTCAGTCAAATTACCAAATAAATATAAGAGAAGAATGAAGACATTTTTAGTAGTCATTTAACATGTATGGTAGTTCCCAGCTGGTGTGGCTCAATGGATTGAGCCTCGTCCCATGGACTGGGAGGTCCCAGTTTGATTCCCAGTCAGGGCACATGCTGGGTCACAGGCTCGATCCCAGTAGGGGGTGTGCAGGAGGCAGCTGATCAATGATTCTCTCTCACATCAATGTTTCTATCTCTCTTCCTTCCTCTCTCTCTAAAAAAAAAAGTCAATGACATGTACGGTAGTGTGGTAGCCCTCTAAGGTGGCCTCTGGGTTCTACCTAATGGTATTTGCACCCTTCTGTAGTTCCCCATGGGACCATGGGATATTGCAGAATTGACATGTGACTTCTAAGGCTAGGTCATAAAAGACATTGTGTTTTCCACCTTGCTCTCTCTTGTGTCCCTTGCTCTGGTGAAAGCTAGCTGCCGTGTCATAAGGACACTCAAGCAGTCCTTATGAAGAGGTCCATTTAGCAAGGAACTGAGGCCTCTTTCCAACAGCCTTCACCACCTTGCCAGCCATGTGAGTGCACCATCCTGGAAGTGGATCCTCCAGCCCCAAACTTTCAGAAGACTTCAGGTTCATGAGAGGGCCAAGCCAGAACCACCCAGCTAAGCCAGAAATTGTGAGATAAGTGTTTTTTTTAAATATGTTTTTAATTAAATTAATAAAAAAAACAAAATAAAAAACAAAACAAAACACACACACAAAAATAAAACGTTTTTATTGATTTTTTAGAGAGAGAGGAAGGGAGAGAGAGATAGAAACATTGATGTGAGAGAGAAACATAGATCAGCTGCCTTCTGCACAACCCCTACTGGGGATCGAGCCCACAACCCGGGCATGTGCCCTGTCTGATTGAACTGGGACCTGTCAGTCCACGGGATGACGTTCAACCTACTGAGCCACACTGGCTGGGCTGTGAGATAAATGTTAATTGTTGTTTTAATCCATTGAGTTTGGGAGTAACTTGTTATACAATAAAAGATAACTAACTCAGGTATACTGGGGTAGGGGAAGCCACAGTGTTTTGCAGTTCTTCCCATCAAAAGGTGAAGTCTGTCCACCCTTGAATTTGGATTTTGCCAATGAAACTTGTTTTGGCTGAAGGGACATTAGCAAAAATTATAGAAGCCGAGAGTTAAAAAGTACTTGTGTAGACTCCCGGTCAAGACGGGGGCGTAGGTAAACGCGGTATGGCGTCCTCCCACAACCAATCAAAATTACAATTAAACTACAACATAACCACCATTCAGACCACCTGAAATCGAGCTGAATGGAAGTCCTACAACTACGAAATTAAAGAAGAAGCCACATCGAGACTGGTAGGAGGGGCGTAGGTGTGGAGGGGCTGGTCCCACACCCACGTGTGGCGGATAAAAATCAGGAGGGACACCTCGGCTGGGAAATTCTTCCCTGAGGAGTGAGGGGTCCGCGTCCCCCAGGCCCCCAGCTCAGGGTTCCAGTGCCAGGAAGAGAAGTCCCCATCACTTCTGGCTGTAAAACCAGTGGGAACTGAGGCTGAGGGAGGCTGTGGCTGCGGGAGCCCCAGGCACACGGACTTACTCGGATTTGCTCCCTCTGAGCTCGGAGGGGAGGCAGCTGGAGGGGCGCCAGAGACATACAGGGAAGAACTGAGCTGTTTGACCATGGGACGAGGGCTGGAGAGGGAGCTTTCTCCTGGACAGACGTGCTGGCGGAGGCCTTTGTTCCTTTGGTGAGCCCTTCCCCGGGGCTGCAGACGCCGCCATATCTGGGAGTCCAGCAACCTGGCTCACACTGTTTGCCCCGCCCAGGTGATTCCCTGAGGCCCTGCCCCACCCAACTTTCAGACCCACCCAAGCTGTTTCCAAAGGCTTTACCATAGAATTGGCCTGTCTTTGATCCTACATCAGAGTTTCCTAAAATCTCTCAAACAAGCAGCATTTGGTCTCAGCGAGCCTCATACCTCTTGCTAAGTTGCCTCAGACCTGGCACTAGAAGCAGCCAGGCTTGGTTCACAACTTGGCTTTTCCTGGGCACCTCCAAGCCCAGCACAAGAAGCAGCCATCTGCAGATCACTTTGTAGCTTATGCCGGGTGGCCTGGATAGAACACAGGCAGTGGCTGACCTTGCCCCAGAGCCAGCACACCCAGTGGACAGCTTCAGACCACATTGAAACACCACCACCCAACCACCTCCACAAGTGACACACTCAATGAGCGGACTCAGTGGGTACCAGAGCCCTGCTGAAGTAAGTCTTGCTCTGTGTGATTGAGCCCTACACAGCTGATCTCTTAAGGTAGTCAGAGGCCAGAGGTCAGTGGGCACAGCCAGTCCTTGCAGCTGATCAGCCTGAGTAAATCCCTCCCACTGATGTGTCAACAGCAATCAAGACTCAATTACAACAGAAGGATATACAGTCCAAACTAGGGGTGCACCTCAATGGCCCAGCTGGGGTGATCAGGGAGGCTGTGTCACTGGATCCTACAGGACACCTACAACAATAGGCCACCCTACAAAGCCCAGGAGACATAGCAATGCTACCTAATACATAGAAACAATCACAGGGGCCCTGGCCAGTTTGGCTCAGTGGTTGGAGCGTTGGCCTGTGGACCAGAGAGTCCCGGGTTCGGTTCCCGCTAGGGGCATGTACCAAAAACAAAAAAAAAAATTAAAAAAAAAAAAAAGAAACAATCACAGGGAAGCAGCCAAAATGAGGAGACAAAGAAATATGTCCCAAATGAAAGGAAAGAACAAAACTCCAGGAAAAGAATTAAACAAAATGGAGATAAGCAATCAATCAGATGCAGAGTTCAAAACACTGGTTATAAGGTTGCTCAGAGAACTTAGTGAGACCTTCAAGGAACTTAAGGAGACCTCCAAGGAACTTAGTGAGAACATCAACAACATAAAAAAGGACCAGTCAGAAATGAAGGATGCACTAACTGAAATAAAGAATAATTTACAGAGAATCAATAGTAGAGTAGGTAAAGCCAAGAAGCAAACCATTGATTTGGAATATAAGGAAGCAAAAAACACCCAATCAGAACAGCAAAAAGGTCCGGCTGGTGTGGCTCAGTGGTTGAGCATCGACCCATGCACCAAGAGGTCGCCAGTTCGATTCCCAGTCAGGACACATGCCCAGGTTGTGGGCCAAATCCCCAGAGGGGAGCATGCAGGAGGCGGCCAATCGATGTTCTCTCTCATTGATGTTCCTATCTCTCTCTCCTCACTTCCTCTCTCTCTAAAATCAATAAAGGAAAAAAAAATTTTTTTTTTTTTATAAAAAGAACAGCAAAAAGAAAAAAGAATAAAAAAAAAATGAGGATAGTGTAAGGAGCTTCTGGGACAACTTCAAGCGCGCCAACATTCGCATCATAGGGGTGCAAGAAGGAGAGGAGAGAGAACAAGAAATTGAAAACCTATTTGAAACAATCATGACAGAAAACTTCTCTAACTTGGTGAAGAAAAGAGACTACAAGTCCAGGAAGCACAGAGAATCCCAAACAAGATGAACCCAAAGAGGTCCACACCAAGACACATCATCATCAAAATGCCAAAGGTTAAAGACAAAGAGAGAATCTTAAAAGCAGCAAGAGAAAAGCAGTTAGTTACCTACAAAGGAACTCTCATAAGACTGTCAGCTGCTTTCTCAAAAGAAACTTTGCAGGCCAGAAAGGAGTGGCAAGAGATATTCAAGGTGATGAAAAGCAACGACCTACAACCAAGATTACTCTATCTTGCAAAGCTATCATTTAGAATTGATAGATATATCAAGAGTTTCCCAGCCCTGGCCAGTTTGGCTCAGCGGTTGGAGCATTGGCCTGCGGACCAGAGAGTCCTGGGTTCGATTCCCACTAGGGGCACATACCAAAAAAAAAAAAAAAAAGTTTCCCAGACAAGAAAAAGCTAAAGGAGTTCATCATCATCAAACCAGTATTATATGAAATGTTGAAGGGTCTTCTTGAAGGAGAAGAACAAAAATATGAACAATAAAATGGCAATGAATACATATCTATCAACAACTGAATCTACAAACAAAATGAGCAAGCAGAACAGAAACAGACTCCTAGATACAGAGAACTTTTTGTTGCTTTCCAGATGGGTGGGGCCTGGGGGGATGGGTGAAAAAAATGAAGGAATTAAGAAGTACAAATTGGCTGTTAGACTGATGAACCTCAAAGGGAAGGGGGGAGGGAGGGTGGGATGAGATAAACCAAAGAACTTCTGTGCATGCATGCATAACCAATGGACAGACAATAGTGTGGGGAAGGCAGGAGGGGGGCAGGATTGGGGAGGAGGGGGTCAATGGGGAAAAAAGGGGGACATCTGTAATACATTCAACAATAAAGATGAGTTAAAAAAAAAAAAAAAAGTACTTGTGTAATTGGATCTTCCCTCTCTTGCTCCTGGAACTCTGCAACTGCTGCCATATGTGACTAAGCTCAGGTAGCCTGCTGGAGACGTGTGGCCCATCACCTCACTATCATCAACTGGACATGTGAGTGAGGCCATTCCAAACTATGTAGCGGAAGCCAACTGGCCCAGAAAAGAATTTCCCAGGCAATCTACAGAATCGTGAGAAATATAAATGCTTGTTGTTTAAAGCTTTTAAGTTTTGAGGTGATTTGTTACACAGCATAAGTTAATCGATACAACATAGCCACTTCCTGCACAACATAACTACTTCCTAGTTTTGTTTCAGGAAACTAGGATGTGCTCGAAGCCTGGTTAGTTCCTAACCTTATCTGAATTGGGCCAAGTTAATTCACCTGTCTCAGCCTCAGTTTTCCTCATCTTCAAATTGGAGATACAATGGGTAATACTATCTATCTCTTAAAGTTCATGTAACAAATAATTGAGATGAACTACATAATATGCTTAGCACAATGCCTGGCACATAGTGTTCAATAAATCAGTAAAGGATGACAATGATGAAAATGACAAGGAAGCCAAAAAGAAGGAGAAGATCTGAGTAAGGCTTGTTAGTTCTTGCAGTGGGACACGATCTTTCCAAAGAAAGGCTATTGAGTGTATCATTCAATTAAACAAACATTTACTAAGTTTGTTGTGGGCTCCAAGGCTAAGGCAACTAGATTCCATTTTTATGTAGGCCCCTTGGTTAAGGCGACTAAAAGACTCCATTTTGTCACCAGTAGATATTCCTCGATATTCTTCCAATAATAGGTTAATTACCCCTAGACAGAAAGGAATTTTACCTAAGATTATAGTGGCACCAGGAGTTGGGAGGCATTTGCAGTTTCCTGAGTATTAGGTATTTGCAGGTACTTGTAAGTGCTTAGGCCGTCGGTAAATAATGCTAATTTTGACTTCTGTGGTCTCTGTCACTCCCACTATTGTACTGGTTCCCTGAGGGGAGGGGGCAAAAGGAGGAGGGAGTTTCTGTCTTTAAAATGGGACGAGTAAGAAGAATCGGGGCTGTTGATCTGAGGGGAAACTATGCCCTCCGCAGCCCGCCGGCAAAATAAAGTGCTCCTTTACAATTTGGCCATGCGTCTCCGGTTATCTCGCCGTCAGGTTATAACAAGTTTCTACCACATACCAACTCCCTTACCTGAAACTGTGATGTGAAAGCAGGAATAATTCAGGACATTGAACTATATTGAACCAGAACTAAGTTCGCATTCTTTTTTTTTTAATCCTCACAACAGGATATTTTTTTCTCCATTGATTTTAGATAGAGTGGAAGCGAGGGAGGAAAGGAGAGAGAGAGACAGAGAGACAGAGAGAGACTGGTTGCCTCCCACACCACCCAGACCAGGGCCGGGGATCGAACTTGCAACTCAGGTAGTGCCCTTGACTGGAAATCGAACTGGACACCCTTCAGTCCTGGGGCCGACGCTCTAACCGCTGAGCCAAATAGGCCAGGGCCATTCTGAATTTCTTTTTCTATTCTATTTTATTTTTTGAATGGTGATCACATTCCTCTAAATGGATTTTAAGACCTATTAAATGGGTCACAACCAGCCCTTTGAGAAAACTGCTCTGAAATATCACACGGGGAGAGGACTTCAAGGTCAACTAACGTGAGACTCTGAACCCAAGGTCACACAGCTAGTAAGTGGCAGGCGGTGCTTGGATTTGAATCAAGATCGGACTCAGCTACTGAATTCCTACAACGTGCCACTGTGCTGAGTTCTTTAAGTGCATTCTTTCATTCAATACTCACTGCGATCCTATGAAACAGATTATCATGCCCACTTTATAGATGAGGAAATGAAGTCTCAGGATGGGGAAAATGACTTATTTAGAGTGTCACACCATCAGTAGCCGACTCAGGACTTGTCTTCAGATCCGGCCATCCATAAGCCCATGCTCTCGACCACTAAGCCCACTGTGAAGAAAGTGGTTATGAATGGGTTCGTAAGATCTAGGCGCCTGAACGTGCACGTGTGAGGTGGAGATAACGCTGTCTCCCTGCTCTTCAGGGCCTTATCATTGCGCGCGCTTTCCTCCGCCAGCTCCCCAAAGCCTTGGCGGTAAAACGGCGCAGACTTGAGCCTAAGCGGGAGGAGGATTCGAAACCCAGCGCCACCGTTTACTAGGAACGCCAGCTTACTCTCTCTGCCCTTCAATGTCCACATCCGTGAAACTGGGCCAGCAATAGCATTCGTCTCCAAGACATTAACTCCCGGCACCTGGAAGCGCCAGTCAAATGTCAATCCTCTTTGAGCCCGCCCCCTTTCTCCCTGGACGCATGCGCCGCATAGGGGCGCCTTTTACGACGCGGCGGCCACGGCGCGCTTGGCGGCCGGAGCGGAGGGAGCGCGGTGGGAACGGCGGCGCCGGGGCTGAGAGGACGCGCGGGCGGCCGCAGCGCCATGTCTCACGGTCACAGTCACGGCGGGGGCGGCTGCCGCTGCGCCGCGGAACGCGAGGAGCCCCCGGAGCAGCGCGGCGTGGCCTACGGCCTGTACCTGCGCATCGACCTGGAGCGGCTGCAGTGCCTCAACGAGAGCCGGGAGGGCAGCGGCCGCGGCGTCTTCAAGCCGTGGGAGGAGCGGACCGACCGCTCCAAGGTGGGCCTTCCAGGGCCCGGGGCGGGCGAGGCGGGGACCGCGCGGGGCCTCAGGCCACGCGTCTGCTCTGTCAGCCTCTTTCCTGAAGTTAAAAATAACGACAGCCCGATGGCGAAGCTCTTTCCCGTGCCCCTCTCTTGCTAGCCCTTCGGGAGCCGGAGAGGATCGAGTCTCCCTATTTTGCAGATAGAGAAACTGAGGCCCAGAGAGGGAGAAGGGGCGCAGCCAACGCTCTGTTCCAGGGCTTCGGTGGGTAGTGAGGGAGGATGGCCACGAGGGCTTTTTTCCTACCATTTGACTGCTAGTTCCAATGGCTGCCTGATCATATCACCTGGAGACCAGCCTAGGGAGATGAAACTTGTTATCCAATCTAGAGCATTTACCATTGTGGGGTCACAGACATTTGAAAGTTGTGGACCGCATAGGCACAGATCTTTGCACACAGGGCTCCCCATTAAGAACCCTGATTGGATGGTCTGTGGCTGTCATCTTGATAACATCAAGTTAATAAGTGCTGAAAAGCCTAAGGAGATTGACTGTTTACTTGCATTGCACTCCAGTTGTAGAACTGGGTAGAAAATACCAGAAATTGTAGGCTCTCAGCAAATATTTGTTGCTTTCTCCTCCCTCCTCCCCATCCCCTCCAGTTTGTTGAAAGTGATGCAGATGAAGAGCTTCTGTTTAATATTCCGTAAGTATCTCCTTGGTGCTTGCTTCAGGCTAAATAGACTGTATACCCAGTTGCTTTATCAGAATTCATTGATTGGTTGTGTCAAGAAGCATCTATTTCTAGAAATGGGGTGAGTTACTGTGGTGGGTTTGAGGAGGAAAGCATCATAGATTTCATGGTGCAGACGAAAACGATGTCTTCATTGAAAGAACTGAAAAGTCAAGATAAATTAGAACTGCAGAATGCCAGAGGCAGATAGGATCTTAGAAATTATCTAGTACAAGTTGACACTTGAGTAAACTAAAGCCCAGAAAGGGGAAGGGTCTTGCCTGGAGTCAGCAGAGATTCAAACTCAGGTTGACAACCACCTCTTTTGCATTCTGGCAGATTTACAGGCAATGTCAAGCTCAAAGGCATCATTATAATGGGAGAGGATGATGACTCACACCCTTCTGAGATGAGACTGTAAGTGTCAAGGGTTTATGCCCTCAAGAAGCTCCTAGTTCTTCCTCTTTTCCCTGGTATTACTTTATTCCAGAATAATACATATTTCTTTTTATGGGCTTAAAGATCCTCTCCCCCCCTTGAAAAAAATGTTAGTCTTGTTCTGCATCAGAATACACTTATCTCTTCCTGAAGTAACGACTTTTTAGTTAAGCATCTTTAAAACCAACAGCTTGTCTCTTTTCAAAGTGCTTCCATGGCATCACTCATTCAGAGAGCATTCTATAAACGCCAATTGTTGATGACTTTGCAGTTTTCTTAATAACCCAGCTGCAGATCTCAAATGATTCTACTCGTGGGGTTAGCTTCAAAATTTCCCCTTGCTATTTCATACAGTTATAATCTTTGCATGTGTTTCACTGACATGGAATTACTCCACCTGAGTTTGTGTGGCCTTTAGTTAGCAAGATTATTTATACCTCCTGCAACACTGGACTGTTGCCACCAGAGCTAGTACCCCCCCCCTTTTAATACATTTTTATTAATTTTTTAGAGAGAGAGGAAGGGAAAGGGAGAGAGAGAAAACAAAAAACATTGACGTAAGAATGTAACATTGAGATAGGCCGAACACACCCTGACGGGATTGAACCCGAAAACTGGGCATGTGTCCTGACTTCAGCCCGTGACTTATGGTGCATGGAACAATGCTCAACCAACTAAGCCACATTGTCCAGGGCTAGTACTCTCCTAACAACTTGCCTAGAAGAAGGGAAAACCATTTTTAGAGTGTTGGAGAAACAAATATCAGAAGAATTTTACATTAAAAATTTCTTCTCTGCCCTGGCCGGTTTGGCTCAGCAGTTAGAGCGTCGGCCTGCGGCCCAGAGAGACCCGGGTTTGGTTCCCACTAAGGGCATGTGCTTCGGTTGCAGTTTGTCCCCGGCCCTGGTTGGTCGTGCGGGTGGCAGCCACTCAATGTGTCACTTTCACATCGATGTTTCTCTCTCTCTCTCTTCCTCTCTCTCCCTCCCACTCTATCTGAACAAAAAATGAAAAAATGTCCTTGGGTGAGGATAAAAAAAAAAAAAAAAAATTATTCTGAACAATTAATCGATATAAAAAAGATTTAAGGAGTTGATATATGCATAACCAATGGACACAGACAACAGTGCAGAGAAGGTGGGGGCAGGGATGGGAGCAGGGATGAGGGTGTCAGTGAGGGGAAAAAGGAGGGACATCTGTAATAAAAATAATTAATTTAAGCCCTGGCCGATTTGGCTCAGCAGTTAGAACATCGGCCCTCAGACCAAAGAGTCATGGGTTCGATTCCGGTCAGGGGCATGTACCTCAGTTGCGGTTAGTCCCTGGCCCTGGTCGGGTCAAGCAGGAGGCAACCAGTCTATGTGTCCCTCTCACGTCGATGTTTCTCTCCTCTCTCCCTCCCTCCCACTCTATCTAAAGATAAATAGGAAAATATCCTCGGGTGAGGATTAAAAAGAAAATAAATTGACACTATTTTTTTAAAAATAATTTTTATTTATTGATTTTAGGGAGAGGGAGAGAGAGAGAAAGAAACATCGATGAAAGAGAACATCGATAGGCCACCTCCTGCATGCCCCACCCTCGGGATTGGGCCCACAACCTGGGCATGTGCCCTGACGAGGAATCGAACCAGCGACTTCTTGGTGAACGGGTCAACGCTCAACCAGGGAGCCACACCAGCCAGGCAAAATTGACACCATTATTTATTTATTTATTTATTTTTAATCCTCACCTGAGGATATTTTTCCATTTATCTGCAGATAGAGTGGGAGGGAGATAGAGGGAGAAAGGGGGAGAGAGAGAAACATCAACGTAAGAGGGACTCATTGACTGGTTGCCTCCCGCGTGACCCCGACCAGGGCCAGGGACAAACCACAACTAAGGTACATGCCCTTGGCCGGAATCGAACCGGAGACTCATTGATCCGTGGGCCGATGCTCTACCGCTGAGCCAAACGGGCCAGGGCAACACTATTTTACCTATTTATTTATTTTTCTTTATTGATTTTTAGAGAGAGGTAGGGAGAAGGAGAGAGAGATCGAAATATCAATGAGAGAGAACATTGATTGGCCACCTCCTGCATGCATCCCACTGGGGATCAGGCCCATAACCTGGGCATGTGCCCTGACCGGGAATCGAACTGGCGACCTCTTGGTGCATGGATCGACGCTCCACCACTGAGCCACACCTGCTGGGTGCAACACTATTTTTTAATGTTAGGAACATGAATTTGAAAAACAACTTTACATATTTAATCATTTTAGGGAAACAGTATATTTCAGTTGATGCTTTTGGAGGCTTATTTATATAGGAGATAGGTTGGATTGAGAAGACTAGACATTCATGTTGGGTTGTGGTTAGTAGTGGACTCTAGAATAAATTGCTTGGGTTCAAATTCTGTCTGTACTACTTGCTAGTTGCATGACTTTGGGACTTATTTGTCTTCTCTGTACCTCAATTTTCTCATATGTTAAATGGCAGTAGTAATGGTATGAACCTCATAAGATTGTGGAGAGAAGTAAATAATATAAAACATGTAAAGAGCTTAGAATGAGCCTAGAACACAGTAAGTGCCCAATTTTTGGAATCAGGTGCAAATACTTACATAGCTCTCAGTTCTAAGTACTTTACACATACTTTATTAAATCTAAAATGTCATTAATTGTAAAATGTACCATTATTTTATGTACCATTAATAAAGAAAAAATATTTCCTATTCTACTATGACATGCTATTAAAACATCCAGAAAAGTTAAATAAATTGAGAATTGAATCAATGAAATTTGACACAGACTAGGTGTTAGATGATACTAAAGAATTATTGTTAATTTTTGTTAAATGGTATGATGGGTTTTTTTTTTTTTTAAGAAGTCCTTTTTGGCCCTGGCTGGTTTGGCTCAGCGGTTAGAGCGTCGGCCCACGGACCGGAGAGCCCTGGGTTTGGTTCCCTCTAAGGGCACGTACCTTGGTTGCAGTTTGTCCCCGGCCCCCATTGGGGTCATATGGGTGGCAACCACTCGATGTGTCTTTCTTACATCGATGTTTCTCTCTCTCTCTTCCTCCCCCTCTCCCTCCTGCTCTATCTGAAGATAAATTCAAAAATTTCCTTGGGTGAAGATAAAAAAAAAAAAATTAAAAAAAAAAGAAGTCCTTTTTGGAGGTAAATACTGATGTACTTATGAGTAAAATGATATGCTTAGGATTGCTTTAAAATATCAAGCACAGCTCTTGGCAGTGTGGCTCAGTTAGTTGAGCGTCGGCCCATGCACTGAGAGGTTGCGGTTCGATTCCTGGTTTGGGCACATGTCCTGGTTTTGGGCTTGATCCCCAGTGGGGGGCATGTGGGACGCAGCTGATTGACCATCAATGTTTCTCTCTTTCTCCCTCTCCCTTCCACTCTAAAAATCTATAAAACGTGTGAGAGTGTGTGTGTGTGTGTGTGTGTGTGTGTGTGTATTTTTTCCCCTAATCCTTACCTGAGGATATTTTTTCATTGGCTTTTTTTTCAGGGAGGGAGGCACATCGATTTTTTTTTTTTTTTGGGGGGGGGGGTAGGTGCCCCTAGGGGGAACCAAACCCGGGACTCTCTGGTCCGCAGGCCGACGCTCCAACCGTTGAGCCAAACTGGCCAGGGCAGGCACATCGATTTTTGCCTCCCACACGACCTGACCGGGGCTGGGGATCGAACTGGAAACCGAGGTACATGCCCTTGACTGGGAATCAAACTGGGACTCCTTGATCCTCGGGCAGACGTTCTAACCACTGAGCAAAACTGGCCAGGGCTGTAAAACATACTTTTATTTTTATTTATTTTTTAATCCTTACCCGAGCATATTTTTCCATTTATCTTCAGATAGAGTGGGAGGGAGGGAGGGAGAGAGAGATAGACATTAATGTGAGAGAGACACATCGACTGGCCACCTCCTGTACAACCCTGACCAGGGCCGAGGACCAACCGCAACTGAGATTGAGGTACATGCCCTTGACCGGAACTGAACCTGCGACTCATTGGTCCAAGGTCTAACGCTCTAACTACTGAGGCAAACCGGCCAGGGCTATAAAACATATTTTTAACAAATAAATAAAATATCAAGCATAAACAAAATTGGGGTACTAGGTAAAATTATCACAGTGTGGATTATTGAAGGTGAGTGATAAGTATATGGAGACTCATTATATTATTCTCACTGCTTTTGTGTGTGTTTGAAATTTTCCAGAGTAAAATTTTTTCAATATGTGTTTCTTAGAATTGATTCAATTTAATCTCCACATCAGCTATGTGGGATATGTACTATTACTATCCCCATTTACAGATGAGGAAACAGACACAGAAAGTTAATCACTTGCCTAAAATTACATAGCTGGTAAGTGATAGAGTCAGTCTTTAAACCTAGGAAGTCTAGCTCCAGAGACACTGCTTTTAACTGCAGTGCTATACTGCCTCTCTTAATGCTGCTCAAAAATGTTCACTATTATTATTATTCTGTGCCTCATTCTTAGAAATATTTTGAAGCAAACGTTTTCTTAAATTGCATGCATTATGCTGCAGTTAACTTCCAGGCCTTCTCCTGTATGGGTGTGTTAATAAAATACTCTAGAGATTGTGGGTGTTTGTGGCTCAGTCCTTTAGAATTTGTGGCTGAGGGTTAGATAGAGTAGGCAGTGGTTTCTTTTAAAAATTTTTTCTTCACTAGCAATTTTACTCGACTTTCCAAAAGCCTTTTGAGAGTTTGTAGTCTTTTGTGCTCTTTTCAAAACAGAAATCCCCAAATTGTATTTTTTTAAGAACTATAATGTGACTCAATATATAGAGTAATTTTGGACACAAAAAATGCTTGAGCGATGAGTTACCTGATCTTATCTTTAACTGTTTAATATGTTTCTGACAAAGTATTTTTCCTCCATGAATGAGCTGTTTTATTGAAACATCTTCAGCTTGGTCTGAATGCGCTGAGTTGCTTATTTTCTCCATGCTTTTACTGCGTGTGACCTACTTTGAGCTATCTCTTTGTGTATTGCTTCTCATGTGATCCTAACCCACTCACAGATGCCATTGGCTTATGTTGCAATTTTCAGCCCTTGTTGGATGGATTAAAGATAATTTGTAAATAAATGCCATTTCCAAAATTTGATCTCTTTTTGATGGAACTGAAGGCAGTTGAGTCAGTAGGAAGTTTTGAAAAACTTAAAAATGTGATAATGTAGCCCGGCCGGTGTGGCTCAGTGGTTGAGCATCGACCCATGCACCAAGAGGTCACCAGTTTGGTTCCCGGTCAGGGCACATGCCCAGGTTGTGGGCCAAATCCCTAGTGGGGATCATGTGGAAGGCAGCCAATTGATGTTCTCTTTCATTGATGTTTCTATTTTTCTCTTCCTCTCCCTTCCTCTCTCTCTCTAAAATTAATAAAGAAAAAAAAATGATAATGCACATTTATTTATTTTTTTCCCTTTCCTTTCTCAGGTACAAGAACATTCCTCAGATGTCCTTTGATGACACGGACAGGGAGCCAGATCAGACCTTTAGTCTGAACCGGGATCTTACAGGAGAATTAGAATATGCTACAAAGTAAGGACTGGGCCTGTCTTCCACTCTCTGTGGCTTCTTTCTTTCTTTCTTTTTTAATTTCAAGATTTTTTTTTTAATCGAACTTACTGGAGTGACATCAGGTGTTCTGTGGCTTCTGAGGAACAGCAGGCACTCTGTCATTTACAATGAGCATATGTGCATTAGCGCTTTCTGGGCTTGCAATTTAATTTTGGCCCGACTCCCGCTCTCTTAGCATCAGAAACAAGTTAAAACAGTGGAGGAGGCTTGATCCTTTGCTTGGTCAATTTTTGGCAGAGATTTGATGCAAGCCACAGATTTGTTAACTTGTAAGCAATTGGCAGATATGAATGAGCCCCTAGGATGTTTTCAGAATTCCTCTGTGCATAGTTGGCTTATAGCAGGCCAAGTTTCATGTGACCACCGTATTTCTTCACTAATTCTCTTTTTCCTGAGGCAAGGTCAGCTCTGAACTCATGTTATAATCTCTGCTTGGTCATACAGCATTCCTTAATCCTGCCCTTTGAGGACAGGGGTAGTGATTCATTTTTCTATCCCTGTTGCCTTCGGCAGGATCTGGCAAATTCTAGGTAAATGTGCATAGAATTAATTGCTTGTCCAAAGGAGAAGAATAAGACATAAGACCCCAAGAATGTTCTCTGACATTTGCCTGGGTTTTACCACAAGTTGGAAGCTGGAATTGTTGTTTTTGACATTGTGGTGAGATGCTCATTGAACTCTAACCTATGTCTTTCCTCCCCATTCCTTTCACCCTTTAGAATATCTCGTTTTTCAAATGTCTATCATCTCTCAATTCATATTTCAAAAAACTTTGGAGCGGATACCACAAAAGTCTTTTATATTGGCCTGAGAGGAGAATGGACTGAGGTAAGATGGGGTTGGAAACGTTATTGTCTTCTCCAGTATATGCATATATGTGTATATATCTGCATGCTATGGTAGTGGGAGCTTTAAGGAAAGGAAAAAGAGCAAGTTGAGACATTGATTGCACTCAGTCTGTTTATAATATTTCTTGGTTGCATCATTATAAACTGTCCCTCTAATTTGAGAGGCTATAGGTATATATATATATAATTCTCACTCGAGGATATTTTTCCATTTATCTTCAGATAGAGTTGGGGGGGGGGAGAGAGAGAGAAAGAAACATTGATGTGAGAGAGACACATCGACTGGCTGCCTCTCGCACGACCCTGACCAGAACCAGGGACCGAACTGCAACCAAGGTATGTGCCCTTGACTGGAATCAAACCCGCAACTCTTTGGTCTGCGGGCCAACGCTCTACCGCTGAGCCCAACCGGCCAGGGCTCATTCAACATTTTGGATAATCTTTCTTAAAAAGGCATCAGCAGCCCTGGCTGGTTGGGCTCAGCAGTTAGAGCATTGGCCCGCAGACCAATGAGTCGTGGGTTCGATTCCGGTCAAGAGCATGTGCCTCGGTTGTGATTTGTCTCTGGCCCTGGTTGGGTCTTGCAGGAGGCAACCGGTTGCTGTGGCTCTATCACGTAGATGTTTCTCTCTGTCTCTCTCTCCCTCCCTCCCTCCCACTCTATCTGATAATAAGTAGAAAAATATCTTCGGGTGAAGGAAAAAAAAAAAAGGCATCAGCAATAAGATGATAAACAAGATAAAGAGAAGGTCACCCTGGCCGGTTTGGCTCAGCGTTTAGTGTTGGCCTGCAGACCAAAGGGTTGTGGATTTGATTCTGGGTCAAGGGCACGTATCTGGGTTGCAGGTTCGATCCTGGCCCCAGTTGGGGTCATGTGGGAGGCAAGCAATCAATGTTTCTCTCTCTCACTCTCTCTCCCCCTTCCACTCTATCTAAAAATCAATGGAAAAATATCCTCTGGTGAGGACTGACAAATAAAAAAATAAAAAAAAAATAGAGACGGTCCTCTTCTCATGGTGCTTCCAAAATAATGGGGGAATGAGTCTTCTAAGTTGGGGTGAATTATCTATAATGATCTTTACAGCCTTCTCAAGATAAAAAGTGTCAGAAGGGGGAAGAGATTAGATGATGACTTCTAGAAATGGACCTGAATAAAGACTACTCCATTCTGTCATCTGGGAAATGGCCAGCTGACCTACCCTCTCAATTTTCTTTCAGTTCCGCCGACATGAGGTGACCATCTGCAATTATGAAGCATCGGCCAACCCAGCAGACCACAGGGTCCATCAGGTTACCCCACAGACACACTTCATTTCCTAAGGGCTGGCCAGGGTTCCCACAGAGTCCCTGTGTCAGTGAAGGTGTATGACAACCTGTTGAGAAGGACAAAGAGATGGGGCTCCAGAGAGAGTTGGCTGCCACAGCCTCTGCCAAGCTTTGTCTTAGGGGCTTGCTGCAGAAACCTGGCCTATGGAAGACACCACACCACCGGGGAGAGTTGTGTGGGTGCCAAGGGACAATCATGGTTCTCTAGGGCCCTGTAGAAATTGGGTCTTGGTCTGGTCAGTATTTGGCAGTTATGGATAATACCTGCCTTTCCAGTCAGATTGGCCATGGGATTCCAAGTGTCTTGTTTTGTGGCAGGATTTTTGTGTGACTTTTTTTTAAATGGAAACTTCCTGGGCTACAGTACACTTTCTGAAGCCTCCGCATTGTGTTTATATTCGCCATCAGGAGGATCTCCAACTAGAAATACTTGTCCCTGCTTGCTCCTTCTCCCTGTCATCATTTAGCATTCTTGTCAAGTTGCCCAGCTTGGAGTTGTCTGTCATGCACTAGTGTCCCATGGTTATAGCTGGAAGAGCAGGACTCTCCTGATGATGCTTAATTGATAGCTTGAGGAGAAGGTCTTTTTTCCTACTGCCTAGCTAAGCAGGCTGGGGAGAGCATGGGCATCACATTTCTATGTTTGTGGGTATCTGGTCGAGGTAAGATTGGGACTTAGGTAAGATTCCCCTCGGGACATCCTTAATGTTTATTAGCTTCTCACTAGTGTTGTAAGGCAAGTGCCAGAATTTGGAGATCTCAGTTCTTGTCATGGCTTTTTATTAACTGTGATTAATAAGCCTCCTAATAAATCCTTGCCAGACTTAATGTTTGTGTATTCTTTGAGTTCTTGGTAGTACTGATGAAATTTTTACTTCACTGGGAACTGTATGTAACTTGGAAATTTGTTGTTTTGGACCAAGTAGATTATAAATGCTACAGTTACATCAAGATGATCTGTTTTTCCAGGAAAGGTCAAGCTTAATTTTGTACAGTAGGCTAAAAAAACTCCTATACCCACCCATCCACCCACTCACATTTTGTAAAGAGGAAGGTGAGGTTAAAAACCTCTAGTCCATTTAAAGAAAGAAAGTTGTGTAAATGAGGGGGAACAGATTCTGGGGCTCATCAGAAGAAATGAGGGTGAGGGAAGTAAGTGAGCAGCACCTGCGGTCTAAAGGTGGACCCAAGACTTTGGACTTAAATTTTGAAAGTCAGGACAGCAGTTGGAGAGAATTTAAGTTATCTACAAAGAGAGGACTTCAAATGGTCAGTATTCTCTCCCTTGCAGAAAATAGAAACAATTGATAATGAGAATTAGTGTTGAATCTGATCCTCTTGAGAGAATTCCTGTGGGGTTTGGCTCACACTGTTAGGAGGATATACCCACTGTTTATCCAACCTGCCACCACCAAGCTTTGTTGAGCCTCAGCATTCCTAAAATACAGCCTGAGATCAACCAGAATGCAAATGCAATTCTTGACGTAGTAAGGGTCTTACTCCTCAGCCTGTTTCTTTCAGTTGGATCATTTTGGAGATAAAAATAAAAGGACTGCACTTTAATTTGGAGTAGGGGGAAACAACATCAGAAATCTTAGAGCAGAATAGCCCTTCATTAATTCCATTAAAGCACTAATTACAGGTAGCCTCTGGGACTAAGCCTCTGAATTTGAAGCTTCACGCTGAAGAATTGGCTCAAAGTGTCCCAGTGTCAGGTGATTAGGGATGCAGGAGGAATTGTTCATTCTTTCATAACAGATGTAGCCGCGGTTCTGTTGAGGGTGGGAGTAGCTGTCTTGTCTTCATCCATTTATCCCCTTTCTGGTCCTGGGTCCTTGGCTTGCTGTGGTCCTCTGGGCCTGAAACTTTCCTGCCCAGGGAATCCTGTCATTTTAGGCTTATCTCTGTGACCTGTTGAGCACTTAAGACCAAACTGACTCTTACCCTGGGAAAAAGTGCTTGGTTGATTGAGCTTCTAAGTTTACTGTTTTGTTTTGTTTTCAGTTCAAAGAAAAACTAGTGTAGGTTATGCTGAAAGGATGAGTCCTAAGCTGCTGAGTGATGAGCAGGACTCATTTCCTGTTTGCAGATGCCCCCATGTTCTCTCAGGGACATGGTCCTTCAACTCTGTCTGCCTCCCCTTCCAGCCTTTCAGTGAACCCTGATCCCCATTTCCACTTTACTGTGCAGCAAAGGAGCAAAGGGTAACTCAGTGGTGCCCAAATGAAGCCCATCTTGTTCTTATTAATGAGCTCATTGATGGTGGTATTTTGTGCACTCTGCATGGAATTGCTTGTCCAGGGCAGAGCTAAGACAACACTGCTGATGCTTGTCCGGCCATCCTGCTATGACCTTTTATTTTCCCAGGGTCTTTTTTAGCGTCATTAAGACCTCTCACTGATTTTACAGTGTATTAAGCATTTCCACACGACCTCATTTGAGCCCACTAGCAAAGCTGTGAAATAGGCAGGGTGGTTATTATCACCATTTTATAGCCCAGAAAGCAGGTGCAGAGAGGTTGCAGCATTACAGTGTAATCCTGAGATTGCTGTTTACTTCCCCTCCCTGGGCCTCAGTTTCCTCATCTTTAAAATAAGACTGGAGGACTAGATGGTGTCTAAGGATCTTGAAGGATTCCATCCATGATCCTGGGTTAGGGATGAAAGCCAGTGGTAGATACCAAAGACCAAAATGAAGTGTGGCCCATGGGGATGGGAAGGTGGGAAACTTCCTGCTCTTGTGAAGAATGCCCCTCCTTCCGGATAGCTTTCCTCCAGGAGGCGCATGGGTGGTGGCAGCAAATGGGAGTCTTGGATGCACTGTCTGAATTCTGCAGGTGACTCCGGGGCTTAATTACGGGGAGTGGCTCCACTGTATCCAACACGGCAGCTCCAATCTGGCGAAGGCCCGACGCCCACTTCCGGGTTCCGTACCCCTGGCCAGGCTACTTCCGGTAGCGCGATGGCTGGGTTCCCGGGACTCAAACGGAACTTCCGGCGGGGGCGGTAGAGGGGGAAGAGTGTGTGTCTGTGCTGGAGAAAGAGGAGAATCGCCCGAGAGGTCTCGGAACGCCCAGGGAGTGGAGGTACCCTGGTCCCGGGCCAGCAGGCCGAGGGCGGGCGCCGGGGGAGAGGGGACCACAGCGAGGGTCCAGGCGCGCGAGGGGAGGAGGAACCGCAGTTGTGAAAGATGGGGGTGGGGAGTGAGGTGCGAAGAGGTGCTGGCCAGTCTTGGGGACTTTCGGGGTAAAGAGGGGTAAGAAGTGGGGTCCGGGTGTGATGAGAGGGACTTAGAGTCGAAGTGGAAGATCCCATTGTGGGGCGGAGGCTCCCCAGGGTCAAAGGTAGAACACCCCTTTTTATGGGCAGGAGCGGGTCCTGGGTCAGAGTAGGAAATGTCACAGTAGGGAAGGGGGCGACCCTTGGTCAGAACAGAAGTTCCCATTGTGGGGAGTGGGAAACCCTGGATGGGGTGGAAGTTTTTACGGTGGCGAGGGAGACCCCAGGTCGGGGGTGGGGCACCACTCTGAGAAGGGGGGACTCCGGTGAGGGGTGGAAGTCGCTCAGTAGGGAAGGAAGGGAATCCCAGTTTATGGTGAAAGGTATTCCTGCGTGGGAAGAGGTGAGGGATCCCACTGTGGAGAGGTGCACTGAGGGTGGGAGGGGTAGGCACTTGGCAGGTAGCAGAAGCTTCTGGGGAGTTTGAAGGATGCTAAGGATAGTGAGGAGCCGGCCAGCCTGACATTCTTTTGTGTTTGGGAGTCTCAGAGCGTGGTCAAGGTGGGGGACCCATTTGGAGTCAGTGGGCAGCAGCAGCAGGTTGCCCCATTCAGGGGATCGTGGGGCACCAGTTAAGAGATGGGTGGTGGACTGGAGTCTGTGCCTTCTGGGGTCAGGGGCAGCCCCCAGGGGCTCTGGAAGTGGCTAAACCAGAAACTGCTGTGAAGGCTGGGTGGGGGCTGAATGGGAGGGAGGTTGGAGAAAATGTGTGTGTGGCGGGGAGGGGCGCGTAGGGGGCTGGAAGCTTATTTCCCTGGTATTTTTCTCCCCTTCACTTCCCAGTATGGCTAGGAGTTGGGGAGGAAGGGACTCAGGGGTGCTAGAGAAGGGGGATGATTGGAGAGCTAGGAGAAGGCAGCTACCCGCTGAGGACTGTTGGGGGAGGGGGGAGGCTGCAGGGGATATCCTGGCTCCCTTCCCCCACAGTCCCTAAGCCCTGCCTTTGCTCATCTCTAGCAAGCTCAGGCTGCGTGGTGGCCAGAACCAGGGACACTAGAGGGGGCACCTCTGCTTCTCATCTCTGGAACAGAGGCAAACTTCCTACCTGCTCTTTTCCGGGACTTCTTCCCTGCCTTTACCTTGTACCCAGGACAGAACCTGGGGTGCTGTGTGGGGCTGATGGCCTGGGTGGGCCCTGGGTTGAGGCTCTGCCCCTGTGTCAGGAGTCTCTCCCCTGCCTGGGCTTGCTCTTGACCACTCCCCTGAATTTTCACAGGCCCCAGCCTGGAGCCCTGCAGTGTATGTGTGGTAACACCATGTCTGTGCCCCTGCTCACCGATGCTGTCACTGTGTCTGGAGCTGAGCGGGAAACGGCTGCGGTAAGGGTCCTTGCCCACCCGCAGCATCCCCCAGGCCCGCTGGGGAACTGGCTGGAGGGGGTGTGGGAAAAATGGAGTTGGCAGTGATGAGAAGTGAGCAGCCTAGAGCCAGGAGGTGGAGGGTGGTGGATACTGTTTGGCTGCTGCCTCAGTTCCCCCCAGGTCCCTGGGGGAGGGGTGGCCCAAAGTTGGAGGACAGTAAGAAATGATAGCAAGATGATGACTGCCCTCTTCTCCATCTGCCCATCTCTGATCCTTTTCCAGGTTATTTTTTTACATGGACTTGGAGACACAGGGTGAGTGAGCTGGGGAGTGGGTGTTCCCAGGGGAGGTGGGCACTAGCCCAGTTGGCAGGGCTGGAAAGGCCTGTGCCCTCCCTTTCTCCATCTCCACATTGTTGCCTTTCTCCCTTTCCTCCTACAGGCACAGTTGGGCTGACGCCCTCTCCACCATCCGGCTCCCTCACGTCAAGTACATCTGTCCCCATGCGTGAGTGTCACCCTAGCAAGGGAGGGGCTGAGGATGGGAATCAGCTGGGGGGTTGATCCTGTGGTCCCAGGTTTGTTCTCTCCTGCCCGCTGCACCCTGGGGCCTGGGCCCAGGGCAGTCAGAGTGCCATTTTCAGCCTTTACTCTTGTGGCACCCCCAGGAATGGGGTCCAGCCCCAGCCCTTAGCCCAAGGCCTCCTAGATCTGAGACCTCCTAGAACCAGGACCCCCTGTTCCCCTTCCCCAAGTACTCACCGACTGAGCTGGAACCCCGGCAAGCTGAGATTTGGGCTCTGCTTCCCTATCTCTGCTGCTGATGCTTTAACCACAGCTTCCAGTCCCACGTGGCAGGTTGCCTAGCAACCCTTAAACACAGGCCCTGCCTGCTGGGAGGGGCCCCCAGGGGCTGCTCTGCCCCCTCCTGGGCTCACTGCTATGGCTTCCTCATTTCAATGGAGCATGACGGCCTTTCTTGCTGTTTTCCCTAGGCCTCGGATCCCTGTGACACTCAACATGAAGATGGTGATGCCCTCCTGGTCAGTTTGGAGAGTTGGGGAATGGGAGCTGAGGGAGCTGTAGGGGGTTCGCTGTGATCTTCCTGTAGCTGCCAATGCCTCTGCTTTCCCAGGTTTGACCTGATGGGGCTGAGTCCAGATGCCCCTGAGGACGAGGCTGGCATCAAGAAGGCAGCAGAGAACAGTAAGGCCTCAGCCCCTCCTCAGCATGCTCCCTCCTCCCCCACTTCCTTTAGAAAAGAGTTGGGCAGTACCTCTGTCTGGCTCTCTTCCTGGGGCCCCTCCAGCAGCTTTCCCTTCACCCAGTTACACCCCCTCCCTCTAGTAAAGGCCTTGATTGAGCACGAGATGAAGAATGGGATCCCTGCCAATCGGATCGTCCTGGGAGGCTTTTCACAGGTGAGGGGGGAGAGAGGGTGGTGGGTGGTGGGTGGTGGGTAGGTGAGCTATGCTCTCATGACTTCTCATTCTCTCCTTCCTCCAGGGTGGGGCCCTGTCCCTCTACACGGCCCTCACCTGCCCCCACCCTCTGGCTGGCATTGTGGCATTGAGCTGTTGGTTGCCTCTGCACCGGGCCTTCCCCCAGGTGAGTGTCTCCATGACCCCTGTCCTGCCCTTTGAGTCTCCTTGTGGCGTGGGAACTGTGCTGAAGCACTGGTTTTTCCCTGAGTCCTGTCTGGCCCATAGGCAGCCAACGGCAGTGCCAAGGACCTGGCCATCCTTCAGTGCCATGGGGAGCTGGACCCCATGGTTCCAGTACGGTTTGGGGCCCTGACGGCTGAGAAGCTGCGGTCTGTTGTCACACCTGCCAGGGTCCAATTCAAGACTTATCCAGGTGTCATGCACGGCTCCTGTCCTCAGGTCAGTGGTGAAGGGCCCCTTTCTGCTTCTACCCCTCTCCTTCCTCCCTTCAGCCAGGAGCCTCTCACAGTCTCCCCTCCCTTCCAGGAGATGGCAGCTGTGAAGGAGTTTCTGGAGAAGCTGCTACCTCCTGTCTAACCAGAGTTGCTGGCCCCCGGTGCAGTCCCCCAGCTCACGGGACCCAGCACGCGTGGCACCATCTTGGATCTGAGCCGGTCGAGCCCCAGTCCCCACCCTCCCTGACCCATCCTCTTCCCACAGGCCTCTGGGGCAGGCGGGCCAAGGTCTAGCCAGGCCTTCCTTCCTGGCTTGAGCCACCTGGCTGTCTGCAGCAGGGGTTGGGCTGCTTTCTTTTCCCATTTCCCTAGAGGTGGGCCCCCTGGCAGCAGTATTGGAGGGGCTGTAGGCAGCGGGAGAAGGGGCCCAGCCGCTGACCCACTCACTCAGGACCTCACTCACTAGCCCCGCTTTGGGCCCCCTCCTGTGACCTCAGGGTTTGGCCCAAGGGGCCCTCCCAGGCCCCATCCAACCCCTCCCAACTGATTCTGCCCAGATAATCGTGTGTCTCTCTTGCCTCCACTCCAGCTGCTTCTCAATCATGAATGTGTCCATGACCCCCGGCCCCCTTGCTGCTGTGGGCTGCCTGCCCTGGGCAGAAGTGTTAGTGAGGGGCAGAGTCCTTGGAGGGGCCATCAGCCCTTTCTAATGTGGGGGCTGGACCCTGCCTCCCCATTACCTTCCTCCCCTGCAGGCCAGGAGCCTGCAGGGCTGGACCGAGGCTCAAGGTCTCCCCCAGCTGTGTCACCCCCACGTTGTCCCCACTCAAGGGCCAGGGGAGGTGGGGGAGGAGTTGTGTCTCGTCTTCTGTCTCTATGTGGTTTCGGGCGTTTTTCTTGTTGTGTCCTGGATTCCGATAAAATTAAAGAAATTGCTTCAACTCTCAGGCCTGGTTGATTCTGTTCAAGGAGTAGGGAGAGACCATGTGTGAGAAAATGGTCCAGTGTAAGAAAACTTTTTATTTTAAATACTTTGGAGAGTGCCTTCATAGCAGTATAAATTAGTGCCTGGAAGTAGGGTGTTTTGTCTCAGGGCCCTGCCTCCCCTACTTGCTCTTGGTGATCCTGATGGGTTCCCAGATCCTGTGGAAGAGGAGAGTTGGAGACCCCAACTCCTGATCAGTGGAGCCCTAGGCCTCATGCCTGTGGGCTGAGCAGGCCTGGCTGGGCTTGAGGTAGGGCAGGCTCTGAGGCCCCTGGGTTCCTCCCAGATGCTGGAGAGAAGGAGTTGTTTCTCTTGTCCTTTTCTGGTCCATGGTAGGAGAGGGTCTTAGGCCTGTGTGCCAAAGCCTGAAGGATTCTGCTTCTGCCACCGCCATAGATCTTCACCTGTGATAGGGAGAGGTGTGTGGTCAGGGTCCACATTGGAATGCAGGGCCTCCACCACCTCTGGTAGCCCAGTGTAGGCATTTCCAGACCCAGTCAGCCCCCTTTGGGCCCCTAGCTCTCTCCCAGGGGTCGGGCTAGCACTCACACATCCTGTCCAGCCCTAAGGCTGCTGTCCAGCCCAGCTCCTGGAGGGCCAGGCTCGGGTTGGCATAACAGGCAGCCACGTCACCTTCCCGCCGTGCCACCACCTTGTATGGGATCTGCAAGAGAGGGAACAGTCAGTCGTAGCTTAGCTGAGCCAGCCCTAGCCTCACCCAGCCAGCAGCTGACCTCAAGAAGTGGAGGTGCAGGCGGGATATCTCTCCAGGCACCTAGCACTAAGGCAGGTGGGTAGATGTGGCCGTGCTCCTCAGGTAGGCTAGTGGGAGGGCTAGGTCTACTGCTAAGAATCAGGTGGGGCAGGGCAGATGGCCTACCTTCCTCCCAGAGGCCTTCTCCATGGCCCGGACCATCTGCAGCACCGAATAGCCTGTGCCTGTTCCCAGGTTGTAGATCTGCCCGGGAGAGAACAGGTATTATGGATGGGGGCTGGACTAATGACCCCTCTCGGCCCCATTTGCCCGAAACTCCACTTCTCTCCCCTCCCTCTCATCTTTCTCTCCCTACCCGGCAGCCACACTGATCCTTCAGTTTCCTCAGGGCAGCGATGTGGCCCTTGGCCAGATCCACCACATGGATATAATCCCGGACGCCTGCAGAGTTGGTTGGGTGAGGGGTTCAGTACAGTCTATCCCACTTCAGTCTCCCTCTTGGCCCCCACTCCTGGATCCTCCTGATCCTGGGCTCACCTGTGCCATCCGCTGTGTCATAGTCATTGCCAAAGACATTCAGTGCCTCCCTTCGCCCAATCGCCACCTGGGGTGAAGGTCAGGTCAGCTCTTGCCAGGCCCTCAACACCAATTCTACTCCTTAACCCTAGGGCAGTCCCTGTCCCTCCCCTCCTCCCTTACCTGGGAGACATAGGGCATGAGGTTGTTAGGGATGCCCTGGGGATCTTCACCAATGCAGCCCGAGGCATGGGCGCCCGTGGGGTTGAAATATCGCAGCAGCACTGCGTTCCAGGTCTGTGGGACATGGGTCGGGTGATAGGGGGTGAGGGTACAGGCTGTGTCCCAGCTCAATCCAGAGTCCTTTACCTCTCATGTCCCCTTGTGCCTGTTCTTTATCCCTAGAAGGGAGCAGGGGATCGGGCCCTCCCCCAGGTGCTGTGACCTTGGGCAGTCACTGCCATTTCCTGAGCCCTAGCTTCCTCCTTGGTGGGGGTTGCCCAGGATCCCATCTGTAGGCTCACCCGGGCAGAGCCAGGGCTGGGTCAAGGGGATCCCTCACCTTGTCTGCCTGGCACAGGTCCCGGATCATTTCCTCGATGAAGAACTTGGACTTGCCGTAGGGGTTGGTACAGCCACCCGTGGGATGGGCTTCATCCAGGGGCAGGTACTGGGGGTTCCCATACACAGTAGCTGAGCTGCTGAATACCAGGTTCTTCACCCCGTGGGCTCTCATGATCTGGCCGTGGGGGGGAGGTGTCAGTGGCCTCCACCTCACACGTTATTCCCAGCCCCTTATGCCTTCACAGATGGGTGGGGCTGAGGTACGGGCACTCCCATTTACAGATGGGGAGACTGAGGCTGAGAGGTAAAGAAAGATATGTGTCCAAGATGAAACAGCTTTGGGCCCTGCCCGACTCTACCCCCTTTTACCCACTGTGTTTGGCACTGCCCACCTGGCTAGTGGCCCTCCCAGTGTCTGTGTCTTTGTGCCATGCCTCACCTCCAGAAGTTGGATGGTTCCTGTCAGGTTAACTCTGTAATAATCCAGAGGTTTCTGCACTGACTCGCCCACGGCCTTGAGCCCCGCAAAGTGGATGACAGCCGTAAAGCTGTGCTGCAGGCAAAGAGCCGGGGTCAGAGGTTGCGTTACAGGCCCTGGCCCTTAGCAGTGGCCCTGCCTGCCTGCCAATGCCCCCACCTTCTTGAAGAGACGCTCCAGGGCCGCCTGATCCAAGATGTCCATCTCCTCAAACTCCAAAGAGCGGCCTGTCAGCTCCTGAACCCGCCGCAGGCTCTCAGGCATGGAGCCCCCTCCTGGTTGGGCACATGGAGGCCATCAAAATCAGAGGAGATGGGTCCTGGAGACTAGCCAGACACACACCCCTTGGAAGTGGAACCCAGGGTTTTCCTTCCGTCCTCTCCAGAAGCCCCAGACCCCCACCCCACACTCACCACGGATGGCATTATGGAAGTTGTCGATGACCACAGGTGAATAGCCCGCCTCCAGCAGCTCCAGCACTGTGTGGCTGCCAATGTAGCCAGCCCCGCCAGTTACCAACACCTTCTCTGCCATTGCACCTGGCCGAGGACACAGAGTCTCAGAGGTGGCTGAGGCTGGCCACTCAGGGCCTCCTTCCAACTGGAGCCTGGCCTTGGAGGGAGGCAGCAGTGTGTCCTACTTAATAGGGTGGCTCTGGAGTCAGCCCTGGTCCAAGTCTGGATACCACCATTTTCTGGCCTTAGAGATCACTTATCTTCTCTTGGCCTCAGTTTCCATTTCTATAACATGGAGCTTATAATTGTACAAGTGCCATATGACAGTGTAAGGTTCACTGGGGTGATTTAAAGCCTGCCACATGGTACGGGTGGGGAGACCCACACAGGTGCCCTATATTCTAGACCCAACTGACCCAGGTTGGGAAGATGGAATCTAAGGTTCCACACTTCCCCAAGGTATCTGGGAACTGGACAGTTCTGGGCAGAAGCAAATATGGCAGCAGCACTGGGACTTGAAGAGCCCCCGAAGGGCTCTTGACTCAGCCTCAGGCCTTCCCAGTGCTTCTGCCACCACTAGGTGTGAACTGGCTCCTGGGTTCTTGTAGTTTACACCTAGTGGTGGCAGAGCACCCCCTGACTTATTCTCCCTCAAGGGTCAGCTGGGAGGGAACAGGAATATACCAGATGGCGTTAGGGTGGGGTCCTTTGCCAGGCAGGCTGTGCCCAGTTCTGGGGCTGCAGCACTGCTGTCCTGGAGTTGGCCCCACCCCACCCCAGGCCAGCCAGGCTGGCTCAGCCTCTGCCTCTGCCAGGGCCAGCCAGATCACACCGGGTTTGGAGCTTGGGATCCCACCCAACTCTGGTCAACACAGAGCTGGCCGGTGTAGACGTGGCCCTGGCGCCCACTCCACTGCAAGGTGTGCACCCCGCCCTGAACAAACTTGGCACAGAGTGGTGGAAGGGGAGGAAGCCCAGACACTGAGGCCTTTCACTGGGGCGGCCTGGCCCGCAGCCGCCTTCCTCCAGGCTGCCTCAACTGCCTCCTGGGCTCATCCAGCCCAACCAACTTGGCAGAGCGCCCTCGGTACACCGGGCACTTTGCATTATTTTCCTGAATTCTCCCAGCACCCTGATGGAGTAGGTATTATCACTGGCACTTTACAGACAAGTGTACTAAAGTCAGAGAGGTGAAGTAATTTGCCCTGTGATAGCTGAGCTCGAGTCTGGATCTCCAGGCTCCCAGGCCAGCCCCTGGGCAGCAGTTCGCCCTGCCCGGACTGCTTCCCGCTGGACTCTGCTCCGGATGCCGAAACCTCCCCCACCCACACCCACCCCCACCCGAGGGCCACACACTGTGTGGATCCCCGGAAAGTGGTCGCGGAGGGTGCCCTGGGAGGCAGGAAGGTTGGTGAAGTAGGACACACGCCCCGGGCCGGAGGGACGGACCCAGGTCGGCTGTCGCCTCCTCGGTTTTCCCAGTATGCATAACGGATGGGAGGGGGCACTGGGTCTCCGGCAGGAATTGGGGCCGCTGCTAGGAGGGAGCCGCGCAGAGTCCCCAAGCTGGGAATGAATGACCCCGGGCTGCCCCAGCCGTGGCAGCGGGAACTGGGCGCAATGGGGACTGGCCCTGGCGGTACTCTGCCCAGAACGCAGTCCGGCCCCCCAACTCTCCCTCACTCCCCGCGGACCACCCGGCCCCTCGCGAGCCCGCCCGTCCAGCCTCACACTCCCTTCCCGAACCTGCCTGGGATCGCACGCCCCACGTCGCCGCCAGCGGTGCTGCCTCCTGCGCCTCGGTCCCTTTAAGAGCTGACGGCCCACCTGGTCCCGCCTCCTCCACGCCTCAGCGAACGTGTCAATCGGAATACGGCACTACGGGGCGCGGGAAGGACAAAAGAATCTGCGGATGGAGGGCGCCTGCGCAGCGCGTTCCTACAAAAGCCCGCAGTGGGCGGCACAGTTCAGTCCCAGGACGGTTAGCGGAAGGGAGGCGCGGCCGGACCCGGACCCGGACCCGGGGCGGGAAGCCAAGCGGCAGAGGTCCGCTCCCTTGATGGGTGCCCCGGGTACCCGCTCCAGGCGCCAGCGCGCGACCCGGATCCCCGGAAGCTGGCGGAGGGCAGCGCTCCTGGAGATAGGGTTTGTTGGAGGCCCGGCAGCTGTTCTGCAGCGGGTGCCACAGGCCCAGAGTGGGGCCAGGGCTCCCACAGGGGTTCCAACTTTTTGTTGTTGTTAATCCTCACCCGAGGGTATTTTTCCATTGACCTTTAGAGTGGGAGGGAGAGAGAAACATCAATGTGAGAGATACTTCAATTGGTTACCTCTCACAGGACACCGATGGGGGCCGGGATCGAACCTGCAACCTAGGTACGTGTCCTTGACCGGGAATCGAATCCATCCACCCTTTGGTTGTGGGAGGCCAATGCTCTAACCGCAAAGCCAAACCAGCCAGGGGTCCAACCTTTCTGTATCTGCCAAACCCTTTCTTCAGGATGAGCAGTGCATGTATGTATACACAGCTGCCTGGAGGGCAGTAAGGGGCGGTGCTGATGGAAGGGAAGTGTAGTTGGAAAACCCATAAACTGGAGGGAACTGTGAAGCTAAAGTAGGAATTACGTGCCTTTTGCGCTCAGCCTTCAAACGGTGGCCCCCAGCTGCTGGGAATGGTTTGTCTGCACCCTGCCTACATAGTAGTTTAAAAATGGTTATGTTTCTGTTTAAGATAAAAGTAGGGCTAAGGAATGTGTATAAGGGCATGGCATACTGAGTGATGACACCTGAGCAAAGAAATAAATGCACAAGTGTTTCCCCAAACCTGGAATGCACTGGGCCTGCCAAGGACGACTGACAGTGGGCAGAGCCTGAGGAACAAAGAGCTAAGGTAGGCTGGCGTGGCTCAGTTGGTTGAGCATCATTCTGTGTACAGAAAGGTCGCCGGTTCAATTCCAGGTCAGGCCACATGCCTGGGTTGCTGGTTTAGTCCTTGGGTGGGGTGTGTGCAGGAGGCAACTCATCTGTTTCTCACATAAATGTTTCTCTCCCTCTCCCTTCCTCTCTAAAATAAAAAAAATAATAAAAAAAAACATTAAAAAAAAGAAATATCAATATTAAATAAAAAGAAAAAGAAAAAAGAGCTAAGGTACCCAGACCTGCTAACCCAGACCCAGTGGAGCAAATGGCCACTGCTGCCTGCAGGGGAGCTTATGCAACAGCCCTGGTCAGACCGAGAGCTCAGCAACAGTCTTTCCAGGGTTTTCTGGTCAGCCCTGAGTAAGCTCAAAGCCACCAATTTCCAGTCACTGTGAATCTGGGGCTCAGGTGGTGAAATGGAGAAAAATCCAGAGATTAATAGTCTGCATTTTCCTCTCAGAGTGTGAATAAAGATGTTTTATCCCCCCACTCTCATATATACACACATCTGCAGAATAATGGAATGGTTCTACGTCGTTAAACCTTTAATTACATAGCTGTTTTCAAAAATCATGTTCAGAGTGGAGATTTTCCAGAGGTGCTAGAGTTGGCAGGTGGCCAATGCAGAAGCTCAGCCCTTACCCCTTTAGCAAATGCCGTCTACCATCTTGGAAAGCCCCCTTCATGCCCTTTTGCCCTACAAAGTCAGAGAGCAATGGCACGAAGGCCATGACAAGGTTAAGCTGTGAAGCCACCTGGAAGATTTCACCCAGAGATAGTTGATTAACCCAAGCCAGGGAATTGGGTTCCCAAGTGCCCTCGGGGATTCAACTCCTGGGCTGTTGGGTCCATGGTGAAGGGAGGCCTCTAGTCCCCAAAGCCTCTCACTCAGGTGTCCTGGTGGTGAGGTGCCTGTTCCTGTTAATTTCATTTCCATTTCCATGTGTCCATCAGTGAATCATCCAGACGTGCCCCTACTCCCACAGTCCTAGAGCTTCAGGTGAGCAAGGGGCTCACAGTTTACAGGTAGCCTGAGCCACTTTGGAGTTGGTTTTTCTGTTAAGGGCTTGACAGATAAAGGTCCCAGCTTCCAGGAGCTTCTGGAAGTTCACACCCTTTGAGAAACAAGTTGGAAGATGCAGTTAAGTCATGACATGCCCTCAACACCCAGGGAAACAGCAGAGTGGACAGACAACTGTGATACTGAAAAAGTAAAGGTGGCCCTGGCCAGATGGCTCAGTTGGTTGGAGTGTCCTCCAGTACACCAAAAGGTGGCAGGTTCGATTCCTGGCAGCAACCAATCGATGTTTCTCTTTCACATCAATGTTTCCCTCTCTCTCTCTCTCCCTTCCTCTCTCTAAAAGTTAAAAAAAAAAAAAGAAAAGAAAAAGTAAAGGTGAAGACAGATAGGCTCTTGTTACTCTGGCGATGGACACCAGCTAGCTGCCTGTGAGGTCATGTCCTCTGGCATCTGGGTTCCCCCTCTGACTCCTCTTGTATGGGATGCCTCAATCTGTCATGGTTTGTAGTGCCACCACCAGAACAGGGATCTATCTCATCAGTCTTGTTCAGTACTCCATCTCCAGGGCCCAGCACTAGCCTGGTCCACAGTGGTCAGAGACTGCATAATGAAGTAATGAACTGTGAGGCAGAGTAAAAACACCAACTGAAAGAGCCACTCCAGAAAACCTGTATACATACCAATAGCTCCTATTTACCCTGTGTATACCCTGTGCTCAGCTCTGGGCTAAGCATTCTACATTTTCTTACTTAATCCTTAGAATGGCCATACAAGACAGGTGCTATTATTATTCCCTTTAGGCCCAGAGACATGAAGTAATTTGTCAGGTCACACAGCCTGTGAGTGGCAGGACTAGGTTTTTTTCCCCCCAATGTTTTTTTTTTTAAAGATTCTTTTTCATTTTTAAAATTTATTTATTTATAATCTGTTTTCATTGATTTCAGAGAGCGGAAGAGAGATGGAGAGAAAAACACTGATTGACTGCCTCCTGCAACCTGGGCATGTGCCCTGACTGGGAATCGAACTGGGGGCCTCCTGGTACATAGATCAATGCTCAATCCCTGAACCACACTGGCTGGGCTCATTTTATTTTTTAATTAAAGTTTACATTCAGTATTATTTTGTATTAGTTTCAGGTGTACAGCATAGCAGACAGACAATCATATACCTTAAAAGGGGTCCACCCGATATTTCAAGTACCCACCTGGCACCATACAGTTATTACAATATTATTAACTATATTCCCTATGCTGTATTTTACATCCCCATGACTATTCTGTAACAACCAATTTGTACTTTTTTTTTTTCATATTTTGAGCTTTTATTTTTATCTTTGTTGTTGAAAGTATTACAGGTGCCCCCTCCATGTTCCCCCATTGACCCCCTCCCTCCCTACTCCCACCCCTCTCCTGTTTTCCCCAAACTATTGTCTGTCCCTTGGTTATACATATATGCATATAAGTTCTTTGGTTTATCTCTTCCCAACCCCCCCACCCTCCTTCCCTCTGAGGTTTGTCAGTCTGTTCCCTACTTCCATGTCTGGATCCAATTTGATCGTCAGCTTATATTGTTCATCAATATGTTTTTTTTAATTGATTTTTTTTTTAAAGAGAGAGATTAGAAACATCAATGAGAGAAACATCGATCAGCTGCTTCCTGCATGCCCGCTACTGGGGTTCGAGCCCAAAACCCAGGCATGTGCCCTGACCAGGAATCAAATCAGCGACCTCTTGGTACACAGGATTACGCTCAACCCACTGAACTACACCAGCCGGGCAGGACTAGGTTTTTAACCCAGTTCCATCTGATCCCAAAGCACAGATGCTATGCTTCAGTCCACACGGAGTGCCCTTACTGACTCCGACAGAGCCCTGGGGGACTGTCTAATTCTACTACTCTCATTTGACAGAGAACAAAACAAAGGTCCAGAGAGAACTGACTCATTTTAGGTCACACACCTGACCCCTTTGGGGGCGCTCTCCTTACATGTTGGTGCCTCCTTAAACTAAACTGTCAAACTCATACTGAGAGTCTGGCCTTGATCAGCCACACTCTGCTATCTCAAAAATATACAATAATCCCCAGGCACCTTTCCCCTCTTAACTGCTCCCCCCTCCCCCGACCCCTCCACACACCCCCCAACCAATAACCCTAAACAAACCCATCAGCTCCTGTCCTCTGGCTGCAGGCAGAGCTCTGGTTAGTTCAGGGCAGTGGCCTCAGCGGGCAGAGAGGCTTACCGTGTGAATGCCCAAGCCCTCCAGCATGTACACCAGGTCCTCGGTGGCCAAGTTTCCTGATGCCCCCTGTGCATAGGGGCAGCCTCCAAGTCCTGCCACAGAAGAGTCCACGACACTCACTCCCATCTGGAAACACAAGGATGGTGAAACAAGGCTGTCACTGTGGGAACCAGAGCCGACAAAGCGGGTCCTAATAAATCTATCTGCCGCCTGAAATCCCACTGCGAGTTATTCATTCCTTTGGTTTGTGATTCTGTTAAAGTGAAAATCCCATTGAAAGAGAGAGTTTCTCTTTTCAGCTCCTGGGCCAGTGTGAGTCTTTTTGGTGCACACTGTTTCCTCTGCCAGGGATATCCTCCCTCAGTTCCTTAATGGTTTCAAGGTTCCGTATCACTTTTTTTTTTTTTATCTTCACCCGAGGACATTTTTGCATTCATCTTCAGATACAGTGGGAGGAAGAGAGAGAGAAACATTGATGTGAGAGAGACACATCAAGTGGTCGCCACCCACATGACCCCAACCAAGGCCGGGGACAAACCGCAACTGAGGTACATGCCCTTAGCGGGAACTGAACCAGGACTCTGGTCTACAGGCCAACGCTCTAACCACTGAGCCAAACCGGCCAGGGCCATTCTTTTTTTTTTTTAATCCTCACCCAAGGATATTTTTTCCATTTTTGTTCAGACAGAGTGGGAGGGAGGGAGGGAGAGGGAGAGAGAGAGAAACATCGATGTGAGAGAGACACATCGACTGGTTGCCTCCCACATGACCCCAACCAGGGCCAGGGACGAACTGCAACTGAGGTATGTGCCCTTGACCAGAATCGAACCCAAGACTCACTGGTCTGTGGGCTGACGCTCCAACTGCTGAGCCAAACCAGCCAGGGCCCCTATCACTCTTAAGGTCTCAGCCTACATGCCACCTCCTCAGAGAGGCCCTTCTGGAACACTGACCTAAAGTAAGTGCCTCCCACTGCTGAGATTTCAGATCCTTGTGGTTTACTGTGATTCATTTATGCGCCCCCTCCCCTGCAAGACTGCTCTAACCCCAGGGGACCTAGGCCATTTCCCTAGGTCAGTCATTTCCCACTTGCCTAGATGACTATTTCGCTTTCTCCTCTCTCCTTAAACTTCTCACAGACCTTAATCTTGACAACCACAACTCTGAGAAAGTAGACCCAGAAAGGAATAGAATCATTTGAGACATGAGCTAGGAGATAACTTGAGAGTGAAAAAAGAATGTGGCCCAGGAATGCTCTAGCTAACCTAAAACAACAGGGTGGACTCAGACTAACGCTACAGCAAGGTAGCCTGTGGTCAGACACTGAGAACCTTCCTTCTGATGGGCAGCCAGGACATGGACTCCTCATATGGGGCCAGCCCACAAGGAGCAAACCTCAAGGGAAACCCAATCTGAGGTCTCAATGCAATCTCTGGGAAGCAGCATTCGAGGCTCTCCCTGCCCTCTGCCTGCCTCCTGCCTGCTGCTCCCACGCAGAGGTGTGTGCGCACTCACAACCCGCATGCTCTCCAGGGCCAGGGTCCGCGAGTCCTCCCTGAACCCTACCTCACTCATACAACGCAGTGCTGCTGAGCCGCCTTTCTGCTTCCCTTGTTCAACTGCTGAACTAATTCACGTCCTTTAAGCCTCACTCAGGCCTCTTCTGGCAAATCCTCTCTGACCTCCCAGCTGGGATGGGGACCTTCCTCAGCCCCATGTTTCCTCCCTTCATAGCATTTGTCATAATGCATTAAAATGATCACCTAAGTCCCTCACTGTTATCCCTAACACACAGTTGTAAGAACTTTTGGGACAAGGTCACATTTCTGTCCATTATGGTTAGTCCAGGGCCTGGCACACAGGTACCAACATTCAGCACAGTGAAGGCTGGCTAAAAGCAGACAAAACACAGCTGTCCTGATGGGAGGTGGACACATGCCTCTCTCTTAGGACATGTCCAGTTTACCTGCAGGGCCGTCAAGGTGTTGGCCAGGGCCTGGCCATAGGTGTCATGACAGTGGACAGCCAAGGCAGCCACTGGCACCTCCTGCATGACAGCAGACAGCATATCCTTCATGACCCCAGGGGTGCCCACGCCGATGGTGTCCCCCAGGGAGATCTCATAGCAGCCCATTGAGTACAACTTCTTGCTGACCTGGGAAAACAAGCAGGCACTTGGAGGACATCAGAGTCTCCAAGCCAAGGGTCCAACAGCTCAGAAGCAGGGGTCCTTGTCAGAACACCTCCTCCATGTCTGAGCACTAAATCAATCAGATCAAAGGCTCCTTACAGCTTTGAGTGGAATGATATTCCTCATTCTTCTCATCAGGAGACTGGGACATGAGGGGCAAGCTCTGGGGCTCTAACCCCTGTGCTTTCCTCCCACCCGGTGTCTCGAACTCCAGTCCTTCCCTTACCACCTTCACACACTATCAGACCCAGATACTGGAATCAGTAAAACTGAACCCTTTCTTGTAGCTTTATCCTCAGTAAGATCTGTGAAATCATGAGTCTGAGGTGCTAGCTTTATATTTTTTATAGAAGTACATAACCATTTAAATTTTTAGAAGCCCATTTGCAAACCCCTAAAATCACTGCAAAATCAGAGCAGTGTATGACTGGCCCAAGGAGATGCCTACACCGTGCTGCTGAGAAGGTGGAGGAAGGAAGTGGTGGGGCCAGGGACCCAGAAGACACTCAGCAATGGTCTGCCACATAAAGGAAATGGTGAGAGGGGTGACAGGAGCCCAGCAGCCTGTGGGGGCAGAGGGTGCAGCTGCAGGACTGGCTTTGGAGTGAGATGACGCTGGATTAAAATCTCACTAGCTGTGCGACCTTGGCAAGGGGCTTAACTTTTCTGAGCTTCAATTTCTGCTTCTGAAAAGCAGTGATGAGCCTCTGAAGGGCTATGGCGGCAACAGGAGACTGAGGCCTGGAGCACAGCAGTCACTCCACTGGCAGATGCGACTGTTACAATTTCTCATTTTTGGATGCTACATGGTGTTGAGGGAACAGCAAGTGGGCTTTGGAGGGGAACAAGACAGGGGTTGAGACCTGGTGGCAACTGCGTGGCAAGTTAGTTAGTCTCAGTTTCCGCCACTGTGAAATGGGATAACAATACCGAATTAGCAGGGTGGCTTTGAGGACGTTTATAAATGCCATGAGCTCTCGCGTTGCTCAAACTCAGTTCCTACACTGTGTTCTTCTCAGGGCTGACTTGGTTGCTGCTCAGAAGATGTGAAGTGGCTTCTTTGACCATGACAAGGACAAGGAACCAAAGGAACACTTGGGGGAGGAGCCTCTCTGAAAAGGATTATCTCCTCAATTATCGCCTGTCCACGGACCAGACTGGAAACTCAATTGGAGGCATTCACTCTGGGGTAGAGGGCAGGGGCATGAAAGAAGTCCGTGACCCAGTAGGAAAGGGCGGGGAGAGGAGCCTATGTACCCGGGGGCAGGCAAGGTAGCCAACCCTCACAAAACCCCCGCCCTGACACACACACCTCGGCTACTTTGACCGGGGAGATCTTCCCTTCATAGGGGCATCCAAGCACACAGGAGACGTACCTGTGGGAAGACGGAGGGAATGGTGTCAATGCCCCTGGGTTCTTTGGCCAGCAGGGCTGAGGCAGGGTGGCTGTCTGACACACATCCCTGGTTAGTCCACAATCAAAACCTGAAGGTGGGCAGGAGACCAAGTGCCTAGGTGAAAGCCTGATTCAGTGATGTGGAGCCAGAATGAAGGTAGTGCTGCTCAGTGCAGGAAGGGGGCAGTGCAGAGCCATGGCAGGGAAGGGAGGGGACTAACAGGCCGGTAGTTCAGGAAGCAGGGGTTGCATAAGTCTCTGGAGAGGCAGGCAGGCAGGCAGGCAGGCAGCCAGAGATGAGCTGGGAGGAGGAGCTGGAGAGGGCAATATGAGCAGGCACCTGGGGGGGTGGGGGGTAAGCAGAAGGTGGGCCAGGGTAGCTGGGGCCCATACTCACAGAAGAGGACCAGGGACCCATGAAACCAAAGGCAAGAATAAGAGCGGGACTGGCCTGCTCCAGTGCGCTGCCAAACAATTCATTCACTCATTTATTCAACTGATATTACTGAGCTGCCCACTATGGGCCAGGCACTCAGGTAGGTCAGTGAGCAAGACTGACAAGGCCCCCACCCTCACATGCTTATTTCAAATTAGGGAGATAGCTGATCAAAGGGCAAATAAGTCAATGAGATAATCTCAGAGGGGTGTGCTATGCAAGGAGGGGGATGTGGCAGGAGCAGCTAGAGGAGGCCAACAACAGCTGCAGTGGCTCAGGAAGACCTCTGTGAAGACAGACTGCAGCTGAGAGAAGGGGGGACAGCCACAGGAAGAGCATTCCAGGCAGAGAAGAGCCGGTGTAGAGGCTGAGTTGGAAGAGTAGGCATATTCAAGACATAGAACAAAGGATGGAACAGCTGAAGCACAGAGAGCAAGGGGCGAAGAAGTAGGACATGAGGTTGGAGAGGTGGGCCTGGGCCTGATCACAAGGTCTTGCAAACTATGGTCAGGAGTCTGGATCTTGGACGTAGGCAGCTTCTATTCCCACCCACGCCACTGGAGCCGAGGCTCCACTCAAACCTTTCAGTCTTGCTCTGGCCAGTTTGACTCAGTGGTTAGAGCATCAGCCCTCGGACTAAAGGGTCATGGGTTTGATTCCCGATCAGGGGCACGTACCTGGGCTGCAGGTTCGATACCTGGCCCAAGTTGGGGCACATGTGGGAAGCAACCAATTGATGTGTCTCTCACATCAATGTCTCTCTCTCTCTCTCTTTCTCTCCCTCCCTTCCACTCTCTCTAAAAATCTGGAAAAAATATTGAGGATTAAAAACAAAATAAAATAAAACAACAAAAACCTTTCCAAGTGTAAGAAACTATTCTGCATATTAAGAGGAATAACAAATACTTGCTGGTTAAATAACTTCAGCCTCAAAGATCTCAGTATATTCTTCTTTTTCTTTAGTCCTCACCTAATTTTTATTGATTCTGAGAGAGAGAAACATCAACACGAGAAACATTGATTGGTTGCCTACCATATGTATCCTGAGCAGGGATTAAACCCACAACCTAGGTATGTGCCCTGAATCAGGAATCAAACCTGCAGCCTCTTAGTATATGGGATGACACTCCGACCAACTGAGCCATCTGGCCAGGGCTCAGTATATTTTTCCATTTTAATTCTCCCCCATATTTTCCAATCGTTGCTGAGCAAGGAAAAGTTAAGAGAGATACTGAGGAAGGAGAACAGGCTTGGGAGTCAGGCAGCCCTGACAAGGCCCTGCTTCTCCTTCCACTCATCCACCCATCAGTTCCTGAACACCTACTGTGTGCTGGGCCTTGAGCTGGGAGAGGGGCACACCAGGGACTGAGAGAGATGTGGGCTCAGTCTGGTGCGGTGGGAGGCAGGGGACAATTTAACCAGCAGCTATGTTAGAGGATGTTTAAGGGACGACAGGTGCCCAGAGGGGCACCAACTCTAGCTGAGGAACAGAGAAAGCTTCTTGGAGAAACTGGCATCCATCAGGGGACCTGAAGGATGAACAGGAGTTAGTCCTGATGAGCAGGACATAAGAGGAAGAGAGTTCTATGGAAAGGGTGTGCAAAGGCCCAGAGGTGAGAGAGTGGGACATGTAACAAATGGGAAGAAGTTCCAGTTGGGCAGGAAGGGAGAGTGAACAGTGAGGCTGCATGGAGAGCTGGGGCTGTGTCATGCAGGGTCGTGTAAACCCAGTCTGGAGCTGGGGAGTCACTGTAAGGTTTCTAACCGGGAAGTGATGTGGTCAGATGTGCACTTTTGAAACTACTCTGGCTGCAATTTGGACAGCTGTGTGACCTTACAGCAGACTCATCATCCTTCCTGAGCCTCAGTTTTGTCATCTGTAAGTGGGGCCAGTCCCTTCCTTGCTGGCTGACTGTGAGGTTAAATGATGATTCCTGGCTGTACTGCTATTAAAGACGTGGTCTTGCAGACAGAGGCCTAGGGGATTCTTCGGGGACGTGTGAAGAGCTGGTGGTGGAGCCAGGAGTAAACTGACCTCCACAAATCATGTCCAGTGTCCTCTCCTGCTAGATTTCCTCTGGTGAACCAGCCCAAAATTCAGGTTTAAAGAAAGTGCTTGCTAGGATTTCTTCTGACCACATTTACTCGGGAAAGGATGTAGAAGTGTGTGTGGAGCTCAGGCTGCCTGCCTGCAGGATAAGGCGTTTGTGGGGGAGGGTCCCTGGGGTCAGAGTCTGCCAGTGGCCAGAGGGTACTGAGGAAAAGACAACCAGCACCGACATGGTCTGACTCACCCCCGCACAGGGATACTGGCGGCCCGAGCTGCCTTCAAGATTTGGTCAAACCGCTGCAGACTTTCGTCTATGGAGCAGTTGATGTTCTTCTGTGTGAAGAGCTCGGAGGCAGCGCCAAAGATGCTCACTTCCTTGGCTCCAGCAGCAACCTGCCAACAGCCAGGGGAACTCCTCTTAGCATTTTTCTCTTCAAGGAACACCAGAGTGGCAAAAGCCATCTTACAGTGAATTTTATGACATATGAATGTCATAGGTTGGCTGAATTGTGCCCCCCCCCAAAAAAAAAGATAGGTTGAAGTGCTAATCTCCAGCACCTCAAAATGTGTTCTTATTTGGAAAAAGGTTCACAGTAGATATAATTTATTAAGAAGAGTCCATATTGGTTCCTCTCTAATATGACTGGTGTCTTTATAAGACAGCAGCCAAGTGAAGACAGACAGACACGAGAGGAAGGCCCGTGAAGATGGAGGCAGAGATGGGAGCGACGCACCCACAAGCCAAGGCATGTCAATGATTGCTAGCTGTCACCAGACACTAGGCGAGAAGCATGGAACAGATTCACCCCAGGGCCCTTGGATGGAACCAATCCTGCTGACACCTTGATTTCAGACTTCTAGCCTTCAGCACTGTGAGAGGATACATTTCTGTGGTTTTCAGCCACCCAGTTTTTGGTATTTTGTTATGGAAACCCTGGAAAATGAATATAGTGAAATATATCTCAATGAGAAAGAAACCTTGGCCTTCCCCCAGGGACTAACACTGCCACTGCTGTCACCACCCTGGAAATCAGTCACTCCTAGAAGAAGCTTTATGCCTCAATTTAGAATCAGTATCTCCAATGATGTTCTTGTCAAAAAAAATTTTTTTCCTTTATTGATTTTAGAGAGAGAAAGGGAGAGAGAGAGAGATAGAAACATCGATGAGAGAGAACATCTACTGGCTGCCTCCTGCATGCCCCCCACTGGGGATTGGGCCCACAACCTGGGCACGTGCCCTGACCAGGAGTCGAACCGGTGACCTCCTGGTGCATGACTCAACGCTCAACCACTGAGCCACACTGGCCGGACTCAAATCTAGTATTATTATTTTTTTCTTTATCCTCATCTGAGGACATTTTTCCATTTTTTGTTCAGATAAGAGTGGGAGAGAGAGGGAGAGAGAGAGAGAGAGAGAGAAACATCAACGTGAAAGGGACACATCGAGTGGCTGCCACCCACACGACCCCAACTGGGGCCGGGGACAAACCGCAACCGAGGTACGTGCCCTTAGTGGGAACCGAACCCGGGACTCTCTGGTGGACCGCAGGCCGACGCTCTAACCGCTGAGCCAAACCGGCCAGGGCTCAGCTAGTATTTTTAAGGAAGTTGGCAGACAATAGCACCTCCTGCTGAAGCTCTGTGGAGAGCTTGCTCACCTTTCTCTAAGGAGGAAATGGGTAAGAACAGCAGCCGCTACCATTTATTAAGCACTTATCTTCTACCAGGCTCTCGCTAAGCAACTTATGTGCATTTTTATCTTCTGAAATCCTCACAATGTTACCCTATCACTAGCCCTATTTTATAGGCAGAACCTGAAGCCTGTCAAGACCAGAGAGCTGGGAGTGGCAGGGCCAGGACTGTCCTCGGTCTGTCTGACAGTGCTCATCACCACTGGAGACAGCCCTTCAGATAGACATGCTGAGACAGGGACTGAGGCCCAAGGACAAGGCAGGGACCAGTGCCATCAATCTCATTTCAAGGGCCCCCACCAATAAGCTTACCGCTGCCTGGTAGCCTTTGAAATTTGGGGTCAGGACTGGGTAGTTGATACCAGGAAACTTCTGGATACCCTTCAAGACCTCGGTGTGGTCAGCCATCTGGAACCAAAGGAGACATTGCGGAGTCATCACCAAGGGCAGGCAGAGAGCTCAGGAGGAGAAAACGATTGAATCATAAGATTTCTGTTCTCCAGACCTTTGGAGAATGAGTCCTTCTGCAGAGCTGAGTCTCCCCAATGCTCTCACTATTTGTTTGATGGCTGATGGGCCACAAGGTCCCCTGGGTGTGGCCGATAGCCCCAATTTCTCCATATGGCTAATACTGTCAGCTTTACGTAGCAGTAACAGCAGTAACAATACTACCAGCCATTTTCTGAGAACACGCTCCAAACCAGGCACTGGGTTCAGCTCCTCCGTGTGATCTAACACTCAGTTGGAACAGGATCTTTCTTTCCCACTTGACTGTCTCTGTGAAGCAGGCATCATCAGTCTTGCTCTTTTACAAACACAGAAACCACAGGCCAGACCTAGAGATTCTAGATTTCCAGAGCCAGAAGAGGTCACTTTCAATCTGGAGAGGGGATGGGCTTAGCAAGGTCACCAAGCAATTCGGGGGCAGAGCCCAGACTGAATCCAAGCCTCCTGCCTCCCCGCTTACATTGTGTTGTTGCACCATGCTGCTACGAATCCCCCAAGACCTCTGAAAGCCAGAGACTCGGAAAATCTATGTTCCTGACTTCTAGTTACTTGCAGGGAAAAAGCAAACCTTTCCATCCCTCTCATCTGAAAAACACCTCTCACTGAGGGCAGGGGCTCACCTGAGGAACCCATTTGGGAGACACAAAGCTGGTGGCTTCGATAACGGGGAGTCCGGCTTCAGAAAGCATGTCTATCATCCTGATTTTCACTGGAGTAGATACGACATTCTGTCACGGAGAGACAAACACCAGAAAAGACAGGTCAGCAAAACTGGGAAGGAAATAGTCTCAGAAAGCAGTGCCTGTTATTTCAAAGCTTTTGCTGCAGCAAACAGTTCACTATCTCAATTTTCAAACACTAACACGAATTCACATGCAATCCTCGCTGACAGGGTACAAAGTGTCTTCAAGTTCTACAGATGGTGTTTTGCAGTGCAGGCAGCTTATCATCTGAAAGGGAGTTAATACTTATATGGAAACAGTATTTTTCTGCCATACAGGCTTTTTCTTAACTAAATGTTTGTTAATTTATTGCCCCATCATAAACAAACTGAGAGCAATGTACCATGGCCTGAAAGGGCAGAGATGACTAACCCTCTGGGTCTTATGAAATGAGGCCCTAAAGTATTCCATCACCTGAGTGGCACAGGATCTCCTCCTCATGTGGCCAGCCCATTGTTTCTCTCCCTCCCCCTACCACGTCTAGTTGCTAAGCAGATTCTATGGATTCCTCTTTCCAAATCTAATATCATCATCCCATGTATATTATGGCGTGGTCTCACTCCACCAGTTCATTCCACAAGAGTCCTCCTTAAACAGTTTCCACTGTCCCACTCTACTGCTCAAAAGCCTTCATGGCTTCCTAGTACCTACAGGATCAGGTAAAAAAAATCCTAAGAACTTCAAGTCCTTCCATACCCTCCCTTACAATTTCTCTTGCACTGCTGTAATATAAGCTATTCCACAGATAATTTTTGAGAGCCCTCCATGTTCCAGGGATTGTGTTAGGTGCTAGGGGGCACAGCAATGAGCAGAACAGACATGATTCTGCCCTCACGGAGCTCACGGTTTATTGTTTCCAGCAAGTGCTCAATATTAAAATTAGGCTGGTCATGCTTTTTAAAAAAAATTAGTTTTCTTAGTGAAAAAATAATTAATACATAATTATTTCTGAAACACATGCCAAAAACAAAAGAAAACCACCCTTAACACCTCCCAGATATGTAACTTTCTAAATCTATGCAGTCCAATATGTTAGATACTAGCCATATGTGGTTATATAAATTTAAATTAAAATGACATGAAAATAAAAATGCATTTCCTCAGCCACACTAGTCACATTTCAAGTGCTCAGTAGCCACACGTGTTTGTCTAGTGGCTACCACATGGGACAGCTCAAGTCTAGAACATTTCTATCTTCACAGGAAGTTCTATTGGGCAGCACTATTCCAATTTTCTGCAGGTTGTAAGGAATATCCCCAAGGCTAAATCTTTACATGTGGACTTCATGTCTTCCTTCGGATAAATCCCCTTAATTTGCTAGATCTAAAGGCATGCCCTCACCTTCACCCTGAATTCCCACAGCACTCATCATCCACCCCACCCCACTGGGCCTTGAAATAGACCTGGGAATACCACACCTGTTGCACCACCATCTTAGATTGCTTAACTGTCACAGAAGCCTGACTGTCCTCCCCGACCATGCCCTAAATTGGGCAGAGTGATCATGTGTTGCATAGCTGTGTCCATCCCTGTGGCACCTACCACATGAACTCTCAATGCTCAAAAATAAGTCACCTTTTCATTTTGTAGTCCATCTCGGGGACCAACTTCCACAATTTTCACCCGCTTTGGGAGAGTACTCATTGATGAGGTGCTGACCTTCGGTTTAAAAGAAGAAACAAAATGTAACAAGAACAGTGTCACAATTCCCCAGGGGGTACACACACACACACACACACACACACACACAGAAGAGGAGGCTCCATGTGACCATGGAGGCTGAGACTGGAGTGATGCAGCCCCAGCCATGGAAATATTGACAGTGCCCGGAAACTGCAAGGACAAGGAATGAATTCTCCTCTAAAACCAGTGAAAATGACTTTGGACTTCTGACCTCCAGAATTGTGGGGGAAAAAAATGAATGTTGTTTTAAGCCACCAAGTTTGTAAGAATTTGCTATAGCAGCCATAGGAAATGAATACAGTGTCTCTGTTGGGAAGGGTTACATGATGAACAAAGAAAATGCCCTGGATGGGTTAACAATAACATCCTACACAAAGGTACTTTCAACTGCTCCATGCCCTCTATGTCTTCTTGACAGTTTGGAAGGAATTAAAGTACTTTGCTTTTCCCACAGTGACTAATGGGGCTTGCTGTGCAGTATACTAGAGTGCTATTTGGCTGTACTTTTTTGGGTAAGTTGTGGAACTCATTATTTATTTGTATTTAAATTTTTAAAACTGATTTTTAGAGAGAGAGTGGAAGGGAGGGGGAGGGGGAGAAGAAAGAGAGAGAGAGAGAGAGAGAGAGAGAGAGAGAGAGATCAGTTCCTTGCTCCACTCATTCATGAATTCATTGGTTGATTCCCGAATGTGCCCCCACCCGGTGGAACCTGCCCTGCAACCTTGGCATATCAGAAGGCGCTCTTATCAACTGAGCTACCCGGCCAGTGGGGCTTGGAACTCATTATTGTAGTACTTGAACAAATTTAAACACCTAACTTGCACTCCTCTTTTATTCCTTTCTCCCTGTGTGACTAACTGTACATATTGCATAATGAAACGAAATGAACTCCATGAAGTGTGAAGAAGAAAAAAAAATCCCCAGGGGAGCAAATCTGAAGAACTGGATCCATCTTCACTAATACTGAGACTGGAAGCAATATTTCTCACCATTTAGTTCACATTGAGTCTGTTTCAGAATTAAGAGCAGAAAGGATATTTCACTTAGAAACAGGAATAAACAAGAGTCATGCTCCCAGTACAGACCCGTTTCCAACTTCCTGACGTCCAGACGTATTTCCAACTGTCTAACAGTTGAGCATTTAGGCGAGGGAGAGGAATGACCTTGCTTTTCCCACTCGGAACTGGAGAAGTATTCGTGATTTTTCACTCAGAAAGAGCTTGGAGAGGTCTGAAGCTCTCAGAGAGAGAAAGGTGCCAGGGCCACCGGAAAGTCTTGAACAGGGAATGAGAACACCTGGGACGACCTGGGCAAGTCGCTCCCCCTCTCTGGGCCTCAGTTTCCCCTATACCCCTCAAGGGACTTGGGGTACATGGAGGGTCTGACTTCAAGGTCCGCCTGACTCTGGCCCGAAAAGCTGTCTGGCTTCACCTCTCAGACAGGAGCCGACACGAGCCAAGTCCCCGACCCCCAGCGTCACGGTGCTCTATGGCCGCCCCTCCCGGCCGTGGCACTTACAGCCCTGACGGACGCCAAGCCCAACAGCCTCCGCCGCATCGTACTCCTCATGGTCGCCATCTTGGCTCAGCTGACCAGGCGGAGGCCCAGCGGAGCCCCACGTGACCACCAGGTGGGCACGGCCCCGCCTTTGGGGCGGGCCTCTGAAGCAACAGCGACGCCCCACGCCGGCCCCGCCCCTCGCCAGCTCCGCCCCTAGCCTCTCTACCTTTATTCCTTCTGGCTAGCTCTTCCCTACACCTTCAGGGGTGTTTTTTTTTTTTTTTTTAATTTATCTTGTTGAAAGTATTACAGATGTCCCCCACTCCCCCCCCATTGATCCCCCTCCTCCCTGCTCCCGCCCCCTTTCTGCTTTCCCCACACTGTTATCTTTGTCCATTGGTTATGCATATATGCATATAAATTATTTGGTTTATCTCCCCTGACCCTCCCCCTGTTGTAACCCGCCAGAAGCAAACACTCAGGCTCCACTATAGGTCAAATTGAAAGAGCTTTATTACCTGCGCAGGGACTGTTCCCAACCTTCGCAGAGGAGGGAAGCAGCCTTGAGCTCAGGGAGGGGGTTGCTTATATAGGGCAGGGTATTTGCAGTCTATGGCAAGCAAGCATGTACAGAAGCAGATATCATGGTTAGCAATTAGCAATTTTGGAGAAAGATTCAGCAGTTGTCAAGGTTACTGTATGCCTCCCTAGTTCTGTTTATCTTGAGGCAAAGTTACTGTGTGCCTCCCTCCCTTTTACATAGTTCTCATATCTGTGCAAAGACTTAGGGTTGGGGCAACCCCTGCAGAACAAAGTTTTTCTCAAAAACAGCTCACAGAGACTGTTTAACATTCTTAAAGCTAAAGTGGCCTTCAACACCCCCCCTTCCCTCTGAGGTTCATCAGTCTAACAAACAATATGTACTTCTTAATCCCACACCGTTTCATTGCCAAGTAAAGTGAGATGCTAGCACTGTAAAGATGAACAAAAATTAAGTTTCTGTCTTTATAGGTTTAAGAGTCTGGGAGGTGTGGGAAGGCAGATATTAATAATGTCGATGTAAGAATGGCCAGTCTATAGAAAAGACTTTTTTTAAAAAAAAACTTATCTTTATTGTTGAATGTATTACAGATGTCCCTCTTTTTGCCCACCTTGACCCCTTCCTCCCCAATCCCGCCCCCCTCCTGCTTTCCCCACACTATTGTCTGTGTCTATTGGTTATGCATATATGCATAGAAGTTCTTTGGTTTCTCTTTTTTCACTCCACCTACCCCCTTCCTTTTGAGGTTCATCAGTATAACAACCAATTTATACTTCTTAATCCCTTCATCTTTTTCACCCAACCCTCCTCCCATCTGGCAACCAACAAAAAGTTCTCTGTATCTATGAGTCTGTTTCTGTTCTGCTTGCTCATTTTGTTTGTAGATTCAATTGTTGATAAATATGTATTTATTGTCATTTTATTGTTCATATTTTTTTACCTTCTTCAAGAAGACCCATCAGCATTTCATATAATATTGGTTTGGTGGTGATGAACTCCTTTAGCTTTTTCTTGTCTGGGAAACTCTTTATATGGCCATTGATTCTAAATGATAGCTTTGCAGGATAGAGTAATCTTGGTTGTAGGTCCTTGCTTTTCATCACTTTAAATATTTCTTGCCACTCCCTTCTGGCCTGCAAAGTTTCTTTTGAGAAATCAGCTGACAGTCTTCTGGGAGCTCTGTTGTAGGTAACGAACTGCTTTTCTCTTGCTGCTTTTAAGATTCCCTCTTGTCTTTAACCTTTTTCATTTTGATGATGATGTGTCTTGGTGTGGACCTCTTTGGGTTCATCTTGTTTGGAACTCTCTGTGCTTCCTGGACTGGTATGTCTGTTTCCTTCACCAAGTTAGGGAAGTTTTCTGTCATTATTTTTTCAAATAGGTTTTCAATTTCTTGCCTTCTCTCTTCTCCTTCTGGCACTCCCATGATGCAAATGTTGGTATGCTTGAAGTTGTCCCACAGGCTCCTTATACTATCCTCATTTTTTTTGGATTCTTTTTTCTTTCTTTTTTTTTTTTTTTTTAATAATTTTTAACTGCCCAAGCGCCCCCTCCTCCACAGAAGCCCTGCCTCCCTGTGGTCAGCTGGGACCACCTTTCAGGGCCAAGTCTGTATTTGCACAGTAGAGGGCCCTGGACTGGGTGCTAGGAGTCCTGGGTTCTTGTCCCAGCTGGGCCTCAGTTTCCCCATGTATCTAATAAGGAAGTTGTACTAGGTAGACTCACAGCCCCTTCTAGCTTTGCCATTCAGAATTTCCACGTCTTCACAGAGAGGCTGTGAGTCTCCTCAGAGGCCCTCCAAAAGGCAAAGTTAAGAAGATACCCAGAGCTCACCCAGACACGAGGGTTGTGAAGATTCATTAAGACAGCACATGTAAAACTCAACACACACAAAGCCTTCTTACAGATGGAAAACCAAGGGTCCATGACCAGCGAAGGTTACCAGGTACTGTGTGAGGACTAGAGTTCCAAGTTCCCTGCAAACTGGGAAAAGGCTGGTGGGCACTTGGTGGGATCCACATCATCACCCCAGGCCTCAGATGGTGGTGTGCTTTGTGTTTGCAGCAGAAGGTCCAACCCTGTGCCCTGGGAGCCCTGCTGCCAGTGTTGGTGTGTATGGGCAGCAGGCAGGGAGAGCCCGAGGCCAGCAGCTAGCAGGACCACTTGTGTGTGAGCCCAGCACCTTACTTCCCCTGAAGTGTGGGGCCCAGAGCTCCGGGCTGGGGCTGGGGAGGGGCCATGGAGCTGGTCTGCCCTAGCTGTGGTAAGGCTGCAAGGCCTTGGGCAGGTCACTTTCCCTCTCTGGGCTCCCTTTCTCATCAGTGCAGTGATGGCTGAACCCAGAAATTCCTTGGTGATGCATTTGTTCATCCAGGATTCCTGAAGACCCCTTGCTAGGCAGGAAAAGTCTGGTGCTTCAGACCTGGGCCCCAATCCTTCAACCCCTTTTTGGAGACCCTGACTCAGGGTACAGACAGGCCTACAGGCAGGGTGTTTCCCTCTTAGCTTTCCCAGAAACAAGGCCCTGGACTGTTGCCCAGTATTCCTGAGAGGAACATCACTGGCCACAGTAGGGCCAGAATAAATGGGCAACCATCTGGGGTCTCCCCACTACCCAGCCCCAAGCCCAGAAGGCCTAGGTGGGGGCAGGGAGTCAGAGGAAGGGAAGAGGAGGGTGAGGACAAGGAAATCTTTGCTTCTTTTCATGCAAAACAGGGGACCCTTTTCTGTTCTGACTACAGCTGACCTGATGCTGGGAAGAACGAGGGGCAGGATCCATCCTCCACATTCCTCAGGAGGAGAAAGTGATCACAGGTGAACGAACGGGCTGAGGACTGAGCTTGACCCTGCACCAACATCAGTTTCACCACAGGGCTGGCACTTCCTCCACAGCTGTGAGTCCAGGCTGGCCTGGCAGCCAGGGATGGGGAGGGAGCAGGGCTGGGTGCCATCACTCCTGGGCCCCATGCCTTCCTAACAAACCCTGCCCCCCAGAGAAACCCTGAGTCCCTCACAGTGCCCCTGACCCAACACCACTCTCCCTTCCAAGCCTCTGCACACCATTCCCACTGCCTGCACTGCCCTTCCCTTCCCCTGCCGAGACCCCACTGTCCTTCCAGGCCTTGCTGCAGCAGGGCCTCCTCTGGGAGCCCTCCTGCCCTCAGCCTCCCAGCAATCAGCAGAGTCCGTAGCACTGGCAGGTGGGCCAGCTGGCCTTGGCATTCCTGACCCCGGTGTAATGGTTTGTTTCCAGCTCCCTGACTAGACGGGGAACTCCCTGAGGGCAGGCCCTGGGTTTCATTCATCCCCAGGGGCTTGTGAAATAATTGAGGGAAGCATTTGCCAAGTGCCCACGTTCACTGGGAGCTTCTGGGAACTTCACTAGACTCCTGGCTCTCAGGTCAACTTGCTTCCACCTGCCCAGTAATGTCAGAGATGGACGGATGTAGGCAGAGTCCTGTTCCCAATCTCCTCCCCCACGCCCCTCTTCCTAGTGTCTCTCTCAGGGGTTCTCACTGGCCCGACCAAGGTGCCCTGCCCTCCTCTTCTCTTAGCCTGGGTCCCCTGTGACTTACTGCTGACCTCTAGTAGGGTCCTTGCCCCCGGGCAGCCCCATTCCTGTCCCCGGGGTGGGTGCTGAGGCCAAGCTCCTCTCCCACCCCTGGCCCCCCCGGCCCCAGGGGCTGAAAGCAGGCCTGGCCCTTGTCCTTCGGAGTGCCTGGGTCCTCCATGGCCTCCAAGAGGGGGCTGCAGTGGGTCTGTGCCGAGTAGGTGTCCTGGGTCTCCCCCAATGTGGGGGCTGAGGCCCTTGGTGGCAGCTGAGGAAGCCCAGGGCCAGGCCTGTGTTGGGCCAAGTGACAGCAAGGGCGGGTGCGGTGGCAGTGGGGCCGGTCAGTCGCTGAGCACGGCCCCCGGGAGTTCGTTGGTGAGCGTGTGCCAGCGTTCGATCCGCTTGTCCTTGTTCTTCAGGCAGTCAAACCAGTGCTTCAGGCGCTCGCCCTTGGCATTGATGCCCAGAACCACACCACCAATGAAATCGTTGGATTTTCCAATGTCATAATCCCAAACGGTGACCTCCAGGGTCTTCTTGGCCAGGTCCCCATGCTTAATCTCGTAACAGAACTCCTCATTGAACTCTGGGTTCAGGGTCTTCTTCTTTACTGCTGTCTTATGTTTGGATTTCTTGTCCACATCTGGCTTCAGGTATGTTTTCACGTAGGGGTCTGAGTAGCCGTTGGCGTCCATGGCGGCCAGGTGTGCGCAGCACACGATGCCGACCAGCAGGCCCTGCTTCTGCGAGCTGTACTTGAGCGAGATGAGGATGTGGCCCCGCTCCTCCAGGGACTTGTCTTCCGTCTTGTCCACCGGCAGCTGCTTCTCCAGGCAGATGCTGAACGTCTTGGTGTGGTTGGGTTTCAGCTTCTTCAGGGGCACTCGCGTCTCCCCGATGAACTCATTGTGGCGGAATTTGTCCTCATCGCACACGGAGATCCGTAGGGTCTTTCGAATCATGTCTTCATCCGTGATCCCGTAGTAAGTGAGGGTCTCGTTCCACGTGGGGTTCAAAGTGTTTCGGAGAGTTTTTGTTCTCAGCTTATTTGCCTTACTGGCTCCTGGCAGCAGGTGCAGCTTGACATAGGGGTCCGCCAGCCCATTGTGGTCCATTGGCTTCAGGCCCTTGGCCTTGCTGATGGTGCAGTGGAGGGCGTTATTCTCCTGGTCGTAGAGGAGGCTGAAGTCCAGCGTGCCCAGGGCGGCTCCCAGCAACACTCGGTGCAGCTCCCTGGTCTCTGGTCCCTGGGGGGCCTGGGCAGGCTTTGAGGAGCCAGCTGCTGGATTCTTTTTTCTTTTTGCTGTTCTGATTGGGTGTTTTTTGCTTCCTTATATTCCAAATCGATGGTTTGCTTCTTTGCTTCACCTACTGTACTATTGATTCCCTGTAAATTATTCTTTATTTCAGTTAGTGCATCCTTCTTTTCTGACTGGTCCTTTTTTATGCTCTTGAGGCCCTCACTAAGTTCATTGAATGTCCTCATAAGCAGTGTTTTGAACTCTGCATCTGTTAGATTGCTTATCTCCATTTCATTTAGTTCTTTTCCTGGAGTTTTGTTCTTTTCTTTCATTTGGGACATGTTTCTTTGTCTCCTCATTTTGGCTGCCTCCCTGTGTTTGTTTCTATGTATTAGGCAGAGTTGCTATGCCTCCAAGGCTTCCTAGGATGGCTCATTATAGTATGTGTCCTGTAGGGTCCAGTGGCACAGCCTCCCTGATCACCCAGCTGGGCCCTCGAGGTATACCCCTCAGGTGGACTTTACACCCTTCTGTTGTAATTAAGTCTTGATTGCTGTGGCACATCAATGAGAGTGTTTACTCAGGCTGATCAGCTGCAAGGACTGGCTGTACCCACTGACCACCAACCTCTGACTACCTTGGATGATCAGCTGTGCAGGCGCCCACCACACAGAGCAAGACTTACTTCAGCAGGGCTCTGGTACCCACTGAGTCCATTCCTTGAGTGTGTCACTTGTGGAGATGGTTGGGTGGTGGTGTTTCAAAGTGGTCTGAAGCTGTCCACTGGGTGTACTGGCCCCGGGGCAAGGTCAGCCTCTGCCTGTGTTCTACCTGGGGCCACCAGGCATAAGCTACAAAGTGATCTGCTAGTGGCTGCTTCTTGTGCTGGGCTTGGAGGTGCCCAGGTGAAGCCAAGCTGTGAACCAAGCCTGGCTGCTTCTAGTGCCAGGCCTGGGGCCACTTAACGAAAGGTATGGGGCTCACTGAGACCAGATGCTGCTTGTTTGAGAGAATTTAGGAAAATCTGAAGCAGGAGCCAAAACAAGCCAATCCTATGGTAAAGCCACTGGGAACAGCTTGGGTGGGCCTGAAAGTTGGGTGGGGCAGGGCCTCATGGAATCACCAGGGTGGGGCAAATAGTGTGAGCCAAGTTGCTGGACTCCCAGATATGGCGGCGTCTGCCGGCCCAGGGAAGGGCTCACCAAAGGAACAAAGGCCTCCACCGGCACGTCTGTCCAGGAGAAAGCTGCCTCTCCAGCCCTTGCCCCAAAGCCAAACAGCTCAGTTCTTCCGCGTATGTCTCTGGTGCCTTTCAAGCTGCCTCCCCTCCATGCTGGAGCTCAGAGGGAGCGAGTCTGAGTAAGTCCGTGCGCGGGCCCTTTAAGAGGAGCTGCCTGGGGCTCCAGCCTCCCTCTGCCTCAGTTCCCGCTGGATTTTACAGTCAGAAGTTATGGGGATTCTCTTTCTGGCACTGGAACCCTGAGCTGGGCGCCTGGTGTGGGTAGGGGACCCCTCACTCCTCAGGGAGGACCTTCCCAGCCGAGGTGTCCCTCCTGATTTTTATCCGCCACACGTGGGTGTGGGACCAGCCTGTCCGCCTCCACCCCTCCTACCAGTCTCAACGTGGCTTCTTTAATTTTGTAGTTGTAGGACTTCCATTCAGCTCCATTTCAGGTGGTTCTGAAGGATGGTTGTTCTGTAGTTTAGTTGTAATTTTGATGTGGTTGTGGGAAGAGGCGAGTACCACGTTTACCTACGCTGCCATCTTGACGGGAAGAGAGCTATAGGAAAGATCTTAAAAGAGTTTATTTGAGCCATATTTTGAGGACATGCCAGGAAGCAAAATCTAAATGGATTGAGTATATGCGCTGGAGAATGGCAGTTTTGGAGCTCATTTCATACATTAAGACTCAAAGAAGAAGCTGTAAGGAGGGTTACAGGAAACCTATTGGTGGTAGATTAAGGAGGCAGAAAGAAAATGGATTTGTCTGTTTTTCCTTTTGGTGTCATATCCAAGAAGTCACTGCCAAATCTGAATCATGAAACTTTTGTCCTACGTTTTCTCTGGAGTGTTGTAGGTCTTACCTGCAGATAGTTCATCTGTTTTGAGTTAACTTTTGTATGATGCAGGTAAGAGCCTAACTTCATTCTTTTGCATATGGATATCCAATTTCCCTGGCACTATTTGTTGGTTTCTTTCCTCCAAGTTTTTATGGTTCTTTAATTATGCTACAGACATACTATATAGTCCATGTGATACTCCTTTGGTATTTATATTTATAAATGTTCCATATGTGCTTGAGAAAAATATTCCTGAAGTTGGGTAGAGATTTCTAAATATATCTATTAAATAAAAAAGACACAGAACACTTGATTAGGTCTATCACAGTTTAAGTGGCTGAACTGGTAGTCAACTGAAAAGAATGGTACTAGCCCTGGCTGGTGTGGCTCCATTGGTTGGGCGTCATCCCATACACCAAAAGGTTGCCCGTTTGACTCCCGGTCAGGGCACATGCCCAGGTTTTGGGCTCCATCTCCAGTAGGGGCGTGCAGGAGGCAGCTGAGTGATGTTTCACTCTCACATCGATGTTTCTCTCTCTCCCTCTCTCTTTAAAAAGAAATACACACACACACACACACACACACACACACACACATATGTGTGTATATATATATAAAGAATGGTACTAGAAGTGAGGAAAAGAAAACCAAAGAAATTAACATTTTTTGTTCTGCATTAAGGAGATGTGGCTGGCCCTTTTAAAACACAGAAACATAAAGCTATAAGCAGTCCATATAGAAACTGAGGGAAGAAAGCTATCACATGTTTTTTTTGGTAGAAATCATTTGACATTAAACTTTATTTGATCATATTTTAAAAAGCAGGGCAGAATAACACCCATTTTCTTCATTATATCACTGTATGCAGACTGAATTTCAGAGTCCTTAATTGACTTTGGAAATTTCTGAAGAGCTATTAGTCTAGCAAGCCTTTTCCTTTCCCTCCAGGCCCTCCTGCTCTGGGGTGCTGGTGACAACTGATGCTAAATAAATAGCATGTGGTTGAGCTTGCCAAGCCCTTTAAACCTCCTCCCATAGGCAAGAAGGTGAAGTGGCTTATTCTTTATCTGAAGTCATTAAGCAAGCCAGTGATCAAAGAATGGAGGGAAGGTTCCATTGTAGATAATTTCCAAAGTTAGGAAAGAATGAACTCAGAGCTTTAACTGTTTAGTTCCTTCTGCTGATGAGAGAGAGAGATGCTAGCAAGCTGGTCTCAGATCTTTGATCCACTGAGACATTAGAGCAATGCACTCAGTTCCTTTGATTAAAATATGTTGGAAAAGCCATCTCTGGGCAGAGAAGAGTAGTTTATTACAATGATGGTACTGTAAGAAAATCAAAACGGAACAGAAGGCAGTGTCTCTTTCCTCTTGAACTCCAATGATCATTCCACTCCTGTCATCTTTATGGTCCAAGCAAACTCAACTGGGAGAGCAGAGGGTGGTAACTGGGGCAGATAAATGAGGAGACCTCCATGTGGATTTGCGGACCACTCCAGATCTTTCTGGATTCCCAGCATCATTACCTAAAGAAAGCAAAAGGCAATGGAAAAAACATGAATGCATTAATGAGAACAGAATACGGCCTGAACATGGTGGAAAACAACCAAGCCGGGCCAGGGAAGGGAAGACAGTCTAAAAGGAGAGTAAATATGGGAGAAACCTGGGGGAGGAAGGAGGAAGCAGAGAAGACCTGCCAAGTCCTTTAGAAAAATTTACATCTCTGAAAGGACTGACTGAGGCTCTTTACCTGTGTAGTGGAGGTTGTTTTGGGGGATTTAAGGCTTAACTCTCCATTTTCTGGCCAGTTCAGAAAAATGGCATAAACAGCTGATCCTTTTGAGGTATACCTGGGGAAAAAGAAACATCATTGTCAAAGATACCTGGCTTGTTACCTTGATACCTAAGATTATTACACATAGCCTTTATCTACCAATTCCAAGACCTTGTGTCTGTCACTGATACTAGGAAGCACTGATAACTCAATACCAATTGAGGTCTGTGGGAAGAAAGCAGCCTCTTTCTGGTGATATCTTCTATTTTCCCTCTCTATTGGGTTATATGTTTTCTTGAAAAATTTAAAACTCTTATACTAGTTATTTCACATTGAAGCTGCTTGCCTTATTATTCAAATATTTTTTCAACTCCAAATCCATGTAAAAACACCAGAGGATATAACAAGGGCAAGATGTGCAATGAAGACACATTTGTTATTCTGAGATTTCGCCACGTTTAGAGAAGGGGATGAAAATCACTAAACAGAAGCTCATTGGAAACAGAGGGATGATTGTGTTTCCCCTGATCCAACGCCCTATGCTCTATGGTATAACATTAGCAGATATCTTTTATTAAACAAACCGTATTTGCCCGGCACTCTGCTGGAAGCTTTACCTACATTATTTCATTTAACCTTCACAACAGCTCTAGGGAGTTAAGAATCATCACCCCCACCCGGCCAGTGTGGCTCAGTGGATTGAGCGTCGTCCGTCCCATGGACTGAGAGGCCCCCGTTCGATTCCCAGTCAGGGCACATGCCAGGGTTGCAGGCTTGATCCCCAGTGGGGGACATGCAAGAGGTAGCTGATTGATGTTTCTCTCTCACATCGATGTTTCTCTCTCTCTCCCTTCCTCTCTCTTAAAGAAAAAAATCAATTAAAAAAAAAAAGAATTAAAAAAAATCATCACCCCATTTTGCAGTTGCAAAAACTGAGGCCCAAGCTCAAATAACTAGATCCACAATTCCAAGTATGAATCATGACTTCTCTATTTACTAGCTTTGTGATCCTAGGCAAGTTATATTACTGCTCTGGGCCCCCTTTCTCACTTGTAGTATGGGGATAATATCAGTATGTATCTGGTGGGCTTACTGAAGGGAGTGAATGGGTGGAAAGAATTTAGAATGGAGCTGTGAACATCGTAGGTGCTACACAACTATTAGCCACTACTAGTTTTAGGAAGACAGGGTAAAGTGTCAAGTAAACTGACTGATGCTTTTTGATGCTTTTTACACCAAGCCTATCCCTGCCCTCACTAGTCAAAGATATCCTGGTAGCTTAAGCCATAAAATGGGATACAAATAAATAGCAAAAGAACAGTTTTGGGGTTTCTTCAAGGTGACTTCCAATGTGACTTCTAACTTTATGGACCCAAGGAGATGCCAGGTCAGGATGGGCTGCCGACCTGCTCCCACACACAACAGAAGACAGGACTCACCATATAGATTCGTTCTTTTCCAACTGTACCCTCCATGGTTGAGAGGCGTAGATAGCCTCCCCACTGATGCTCAGCCACTTCCCAACAGCAAGCAGCCTTTCTTGGAAGATGGGAACAATCAGTCCATCTTTTGTTGGCCCAATGTTGAGAAGATAGTTTCCTCCCAAACTGACTGTCTGAACCAGTTCCTGGAGAGAGGAGAAACAATGAAATCCTAGTTATGAATTCCAAGCCTAGCATAATGCCTAGAACACACAGATATTAAGAGAAGAAAAAGAATCTAGGGCACCTTCTCTCCCTGCCTCATGACTGTCCTTTACCCTTTTGAAAATACTATATATTTTTGTCATTGTAAAAGCAAGACAGGATTGTATAAGAAAATGGAAAACGCCTGCTACAAGATGGAGCAATAGTCAACTTGAACTCCAGGGAGTACCATGGGCACACTCCCCTGTGAGGCTGCACTTCCACGGTGCCCTAGGCAGTGGGAAGGGTCATGTGTCAGAAGCACAAAGTACGAGCAGGAAAGCTGAGAACAAAGCGCCTGGCCATGAAGGGATCACATGGAGCCATAGAGAGAATATGGGGTCAGAGAGAAGAGATTTTGAGGGGGTGCTGTGGAGACTTTGGGGAGATAGAAGAGATCTGAAGAATTTCGGGACACTCTGTATGTGATGGGCTATATAAATGTATATGCTGCCCTGTCAGGAAAACATGCTGTAAAGAGATACAGTAGCCCCCCTTACCCGCGGTTTCGTGTTCCATGGTTTCAGTTAACCATGGTGAACCGCAGTCTGAGACTATTACTTGGGAAATTCCAGAAATAAACAATTCATAAGTTTTTAAATTGCACGCCGTTCTGAGTACATCACTTCATCTCATCAAGTGAGCGTCGTATCATCTCACATCATCACAAGAAGGGTGAGGACAGTCAACACTGTAGACTCTACAGTACAGTCAGATATTTTGGGAGAGAGACCAAATTCATATAACTTTTATTACAGTATACTGTTATAATTGTTGTATTTTATTAGTTGTTAATCTTTTACTGTGCCTAATTTATAAATTAAACTTTATCGTAGGTATGTACAGTATAGGAAAAAAAACAGGGTTTGGTACTATCCTTGGTTTCAGGCGTTCACTGGGGAGTCTTAGAACATATCCCTGAGAATAAGGAGGGACTAATGTATGTTCTCCAAGGCTCCTAAAGTAGGATGTGTATGTGTTTACTTGTTTACTCTGACCTCCAACAGTTGCCTTTCAAGGCGGCCCCCCAAATTAAGGCTATATACAGAAATTTTTAAAAAGATTTGTTACTGCACCCCAAAGACACCACACCAGTAACTTTTTGTTTCCTTTCAGTCTTTTTCCTATGCAGTTAATTCTATATAGCTTTGATAATATGTAACTTATTTTTTCACTCAACCCTCTAAGCATTAACCCTTATTACAATGATAAACATTTTAATGGTTAAGGACAACCTCCAAATCTACTTAACTGTCCCTTTATGGTTGCAAGAAACTGAAACAACCCATTCGTCCAACTGCAGATAACCCTGGGAAGAAAACATCTGCATATAAAACTTCCCTCTGTAATTACAATGATTCCCTCAGGACAGGTTCTCGGAGTCTGTCCAATAACCCTAAAGGGCTTTGTCAACCTGCATGTTCACCCAGAGTGTCTCCACCACGCTCAGTCAGCAGGCTAGCTCGAGATGGCAGCTGACAAATAGCTAACTCACAGGTGTCTTACCGCAATGATCTTAGATTCATCTGCAACATCGGAGATGGACATGGTGCGACGGTAGCCCCAGGACCTCTTGTCGATGGAGGTGCACATCTCCCACTTGTGATGTGGCAAACTTGACGGCTGGAACTTATCTTCACAGTTGTAGTATCCTCCATGGTGACAGGAACAGTTAATACCCCATCGGTCGTTCACCACTACCTCATCCTAAAGGAGGAATGAGTACTGGATCATCAAGGGCAAACCCCTTATCTTTCTCACATAACGCAGTGTGATCAATGAAGTCTATTTGGAATCAAGGAACAGACTTAATCCAGAGCAGCAGTTCTCAACTAGGGGCTGTTTTGCGCCTGAGAGGAATTTGGCAAGGCCTAGAGACATTTTGGGTTATGACAACTGGGGTGTACTACTGCCTAGACATCTAGTGGGTAGAGGCCAGGGGTGGTGTTAAAGTTTTTACAACATAAAGGACAGCCTCATCACAACAAAGAAATACTCAGCCCTAAATGTCAATAGTGCCAAGGCTGAGAAACCCTGGTCAAGCAATTGCGTTAGAGTTGGAAGAGCCTGTATTTCATTAGAGGAGAAATGGAATGAAGACTTGCCGGAGGTCATATCCCCAGGTAGTTTCAGAAAGCTGGGACTATGAATCGTATTTGCATCCAGCCCAGGACACTTTCCACTACATGACCCAGGTAAAGAAAGTCCACAATCAAATATCCTTTTCTTTCCTTCAAGGTTTAGCTGAACTATGAGAAATCATTACATGAAATATCTAAATGTAAACGTTTACTACTACTAGGAGGCTCATACTGGGGTTCCTAAGGTGAATAAAACACAGTTCTTGCCCTCCGAGATCCAGTGGAGACTAGCTGAGGAGACAGATGTGTGAACAATTATAATACAACATCACATCAGAGGTAATTACCTAGGGATTAACATAAATGGGGGACACTGATCCAGGATGTTTCCTAATACTGCCAAGAAAGAATATAAATTGTCAGGAGCCAAATTTAGTTTACATTCGACCAATATTATTATGTGCCTAACTAGGCCAGATGTTGTTCTCAGGGTTGGGGATACAGCAATAAACAGACCCAAATCCTTATCCTTATAAAGTATAAAGTTGACCCTTCAGTGAGAGAGACAGATAATAAGCAATGTAGCCCAGCCGGTGTGGCTCAGTGGATTGAGTGTTGTCCCATGGACTGAGAGGTCCTGGTTTGATTCCTAGTCAGAGCACATGCCTGGGTTGTGGGCTCGATCCCCAGTAGGGGGCGTGCAGGAGGCAGCTGATGAATGTTTCTCTCCCTTCCTCTCTCTCTAAAAAAAATCAATAAAAACATACTTTAAAAAAATAACTACTAAACAAATAAACAATATAAATAATATTTGGAATATGTTAGAACAGGTATGTGCTAAGAGAAAAGGAAGGGCATGCAGTGTGATGGGGCATGCTGCAATTTTAGACAAGGTGGCCGATGGCTGCGCTAAACAGAGGACCTCTGAGTGGAGACCTGCAGAAAGCACAGGAGTGAGCCATGTGGGAACTACAGACAGAGGGAATAGTAAGGAGCAGGGGCTATTTCTCCTAAAAATGCTTTCCTAATGTAACTATCGCTCCAAAATAACCCTCTTTCCTAATGCATGAGAAAGCATTCAGAACACAAGTGGGAAACCAGGGTCTGCAGCATCCTACCCAGGGGTCCACAGTTGAGCCACCCCAGTGTAAGGACCCCTGGCAGAGAACCATGATGCTGTGCCACTAAAAGTCCCCACACATTTGGCAAGCACCAGAAAACCACTCTTAATTTGTCTGTATTGGTTACATAGGATCTCGTTCCTTTTTCTTCTCTTTCCATTTTCTAAGTTTAGTAATAGTTACTAGTTACTCAATAAGAGGCTTATCAATCTACCAAGATAGCTTAGTTTAAACCGTATTTAGGATTTGTAACATTTAAAAATTTTTCTATAGCGAGGATTAAGATTTCTGCTACTTTGTAAGTGTACCAAAATACAAACTGTAAATGGACAGCTATTATGCAGTGTAATAGTGTTGACTGGGGGTGGGGGTAGGGGAGGAAGACAAAGTTCCCTGAAGAATCTGGATATAAGGGAAATTAAATTTCCCCTTGAGAGTTAAACTACATAATCAACAAAGAGTAGATGAGGTCATATATATTTGCATTTTACTCCTATCATTTAATTTTATTTGTTTGGCCCGGCCAGTGTGGCTCAGTGGATTGAGCATTGTCCCATGGACTGAGAGGTCCCAGTTCGATTCCTGGTCAGGGCACATGCCTGGGTTGCAGGCTCGATCCCCAGTGGGGGGCATGTAGGAGGCAGCCGATGGATATTTCTCTCTCTCTCTCTCAAAAATCAATAAAAACATATTTTTAAAAAATAATAATTTTACTTGTTTGGTATATTAATTTTAGCAAGATTTAAACCTGTGTTGTCAAAACCAAGAATTAAAGGAAAAAAAATGTTTATCCTTCAAGGAAGGGGAAAATAGAATTAAAGGAGAAACCTTTAACATGCAATAAGTTCCGGGGTCCCTACCACCACCGCGGTGATATTACTATTTATTATTGCTGCTGTCATCATTGTTGTTATTACTCCTGCCTCCTCATACTTTTATCACAACAGATAAATAAGAGATAAGTCACATAATCACATACCTTGACTGGGCTATCACTGTAGAGCCAAGAAAGAAAGTCTGTCGAGTTCCAGTAAGTGTCAGGACTTTCCCAGTCTCCATCAGACCAAATCAAGTCAGGCTTATACCTGAAAGACATGCAATTAGAACAAAGTTTATCATCTGAATCCACTCACAGTAAAGTCTTAGGAATAATTTTTTGCAATGAATATTTAAAAATCAACCTTCCCCCATTTTGGAAGTAACCATAAAATTACCACAGTGCAGAGAAAGTGGAAAACTAGAGACAAAAACACACACAAAAAATGCCTCTGTTCTCATAGTCACTGTTTAATACACAGCATTTTGATATATTTTCCCGTAACCTTTTGTTTTAAATGTTTTTTTAAAAAGTAGAGTTGTAATCAGTATTATACAATTCGGTCTCCTTACAGCAACTAATTTCAACTAAAAGAATGGTGCTCCATGCCCTGGCCAGTTTGGCTCAGCGGTTAGAGCGTCGGCCGGCAGACCAATGAGTCTTGGGTTTGATTCCGGCCAAGGGCACATACCTGTTTCAGTTCGTCCCCAGCCCTGGTCGGGTCGTGCGGGAGGCAACCAGTCGATACAGCTCTATCACATCGATGTTTCTGTCTCTCTCTCTCCCTCCCTCCCTCCCACTCTATCTGATGATAAATAGAAAAGAACTATCCTCAGGTGAGGAATAAAAAAAAAAAAAAAAAAAAAAAAAATGGTGCTCCAGAACTATAGGATTAAGGTTTCTAAGATTTTTTATTGATTTTTAGAGGGAGAAAAAAACATCAATGTGAGAATGAAACATGGACCAGCTGCCTCCTGCACACCCTTTATCAGAGATTGAGCCCTTAAGCTGGGCATGTGCCCTCACCAGGAATTGAACTGGCAACCTTTTGGTGCACGGGACGATGCCCAGCCAACTGAGCCAAACCGGCCAGGGCAGGTTTCTGTATTAAGAGCTTGAACTATTCCACCCAATGCATTTTTTGGACACCTACCCAAAGCTTTGACCATAAAGGATTTATAGAAGCCCCTGAGCCACAGCTGCCCCTTTCACATGTTATTACTCTGAGCCCAATGAGGTGTGAGTGTGAGTATATGCCTATTAGGTAAGCATTATTAGTCCCACCTTAGAGAGCAAGAATCTGATGCTCAGCAGGGCAGTTTGTTTTAGGTAAAAAAGCTTGTAAGTAAACAAGAGCTTGAACTCAAATGTTAATCTGCCTGCTGCCAACTCCTATACTGTACCCGTATTTGGGACAGCAAATAGACTCCAGGAAAAAGACTGCGTGTTTAAGAGGCATAATGGCCCAGCCGGTGTGGCTCAGTGGTTGAGCATCAATCCATGCACAAGAGGTCGCTGGTTCAATTCCCAGTCAGGGCACATGCCCAGGTTGTGGGCCTGGTTCCTGGTGGGGGGCATGCAGGAGGCGACCAATCAATGTTCTCTCATCAGTGTTTCTATCTCTCCCTCTCCCTTCCTCTCTCTAAAATCAATAAAGAAAAATAAAATAAAAAGTAAAAGAGGCAAAATACAGCAGAATCCATGTTTTACTGTGTACAAGAAACTGTATTAGGTATTGTATAGTCATTACATCATTGGTTCTTACAATGATCCTATGCTGTATATTATCCCCATTTCGCAGATAAAGAAACAGAGATCTAGAAAGATTAAGTAGTTTATTCAAGGCCACATAGCTGGTAAGAAAAAAAAGAACTGGATTTCAGATCCTGTTCTGTCTGACTCCAAGCCTCTGCTGGTCTCTCACAACCGTATTACTTCCTTAGAGAAGTCATCTGGATGCAAGGAGTGTTCGAGTCCCCACCCCTCCTATAAATGAGAGTCAGGCCCTGGCTAGTTTGGCTCCGTGGTTAGAGTGTCGGCCCACAGACTGAAGGGTTGCAGGTTCGATTCCCAAGGCATGTACCTGGGTTGCAGGTTTGATCCCCGACACTGGTCTGGGTTGTGCAAGAGGCAACCAATCGATGTGACTCTCTCATGTCGATGTTTCTCTCTCTTTCTCTCACTCCCTTCCACTCTATCTGAAGATATATGGAAAAATATCGAGTGAGGATTAAAAAATGAATAAATAAATAAAAAATAAAATGAGAGTCCAGGCAGAGATGGCTGCCTCTTAAGGGATATAGGTATAACATCCCTCTAGGAGCCCCCAGGTGCAAGAAGGGCAAACTAGGAATAAAACAAGGTGAACAAGGTGAAGACAGATCTCAAAGTGAAAGTGATCATTTTAAGAATATCAGTAACAGTCCTGGTCGGTGTGATTCAGTTGGCTGGTTGTTGTCCCATGCACCACAAAGTTGCTGGTTCAATTTCAGGTCAGAGTACATTCCGGGTTGTGGGCTCGATCCTTGGCTGTCAATTCCTCACGTCAGGATGTGGTGGGAGGCAGCCGATAGATGTTTCTCTCTTTCTCCCCCTCTCCCTTTCTCTCTCTCTCCAAAATCAATAAAAACATATTTAAAAAAATATATTAATAACAATAATAACACTTATTCTGTACCAGGCACGGTGACAGATACTTTTCACATACTACTCTGAGCCCTATAAGAAGGCACTGTTATCCCCACTTTACAGTGAGAATGTTAAGGGTGATCTGGTTAAGGCTTTGTAAGTAACAGCCAGGATTCAAATGTAAATCTGCCAGATGCCAAATCCTAGGCAGCGTTTAGGATCCTTTAGACTCTGTTGCCTCTCCAAGGTCCTGACAAAGAAAATGGCATGCAAGGAGGGAACTGAAGTTCTGACTTACTACCCATCCTGGGTTCTGTTTGATTGTTTCCAATTTATAAAGGTAATGTGACCACATTACGGGAGGTTTGAAGAGTAGGAGGAAAAATATATTTGTCTCAATACAACCACCATTTTTATTATTCTGATGTCCTCTAGATTTTTTTCATATTCCACCTTTTCTCCTTTACCCCCAACTTTTCTGATTTCATTGAGAATAGTCATAAGGCCAAAACATTTCTGTGTTTTACCTGTTCACAAGGTCATATAGCTCTGGCATTGTTTTCCCAGCGACAAAATACTGTGTTTTGAAGCCATTTTTCTTATCAAGTTGGTAGAGTGGATGGAACCATTCGAAGAGTGAGTGATAGAGCCCATAGCGTATGTTTCTTAAACAGAAAAACAGGACAGCAACTGTCATTAAGCAAAGAAAAAACAGTTTATTTTAAGAAAAATCAGTGGCAGCATTTTTATATCTCAGTGAAACTCACCCATAGAGCATGCAGGGGGGTGGGATCCAAAACCATTAACTTAAATGATCTCTTATCATTCAATTACAACGATTGGGTTTACTATGTTTTTGATAGTACACAGGGCTACCTTTTCTACATAAATATCTTAAAAAAATTTTTTTTTTCTTTAATTGTATTTTAGAGAGAGAGGAAGGGAGAAGGAGAGAGAGACAGAAACATTGATGAGAGAGAACACTGACTGGCCACCTCCTGCATGCCCCCCACTGGGGACCGGGCCCATGTACTCTGACCAGGAATTGAACTGGCGAGTTCTTGGTGCATGGGGTCAACGCTCAACTACTGAGCCACACCAGCTGGGCCCTACACAAATATCTTAACATCAAATGTCATTTTAAACCATCTTTTAACTTTTAGGTTGATTATCTCAATAACATATAGTCCATTTAAAAAAAAGTTTTCTCTGTCAATCATAAGAATACACATTGTAGAGATATTGAAAAATAGAGAAAAGTATAAAGAATAACATATCCAAAATCATATAACTCAGAAATAATCATTAGTAACATTTTCCATGTAGTTGAAATGAATGAAAATAGGTTTATTGTTTCATTTACCTAAGATTGCCTAATAGTTTTTAACATGCCCAAAGGGAAACATGGTTAAAGTGACTTATTTTCATACACAAGAAAGCTTGTTTTGAGTTAAGACAGGTGAGTGTTACAGAAACACTATGATGCCAGGAAGAAGCACCGTGGTACACTGTAATGGCACAGAAATAGGGCAGAAAGAACTGAAGTTGTTTCATATGATTTGGGAACTAAATAGATACAAAGAAGATAAAAATCAAGTATCCTCAAATCTGGATCTAATCAACACCTCAGAGTTTTACAGCAGGGCTACTACCTAAGCACATCATCGGGAAACTGAATATTGAACAGGTGACAGGAGTCAGCACACACTTTCTTAAAGGGCCAGATAGTATTTTAGGCTTTGCAGGCCTTGTGGTCTCCACCCTAACCCTGAAATTGTAGCTTGGAAGCAGCCACAGACAACACATAAAAGAATGGGCATAGCTATGTTCCAATTAAACTTCATTTACACAAACAGGCAGCTGGCCTGCCCCTTAAAAAGGACATCAAGTTTACTAAATCACAACAGAGCTGAGACTGGGCATGGCACATATACCACTTTTCCTCCTTGTAGGCAAATATGCTTGGAACTGTAGGGTCCAGAACCAGAAAATCTGCATTCAAATCCCACCTTTGCAACTTCCTAGCTCTTTGATCTGGGGTCTTAAGTGGCAAATACTAGGGAGTGTTAATTAGAATCAACCCAGTGGCTCCTTACTTTACTTTTTGCTGCTTTAACTGCTGTTTTCAGTTCCCTCTTGATCTATCATTTACCCAAACCTTCCCTGAATGCCTGCAAAGATCTGTGTTGACAGCTAAGGGGACACAAAGATGAGAGACCCTGTCCCTGGCATCCATCAGACACTGGAAAAGGACCTGGGTTGGAAGGCTTTCCAGAAAGAATCCTTCTCAGAGTACAAATGGGCCATTGTAGTCTATGCTGGGTATCATTCACCTAACCACACAGAGCCATGAATTTCTCTGGTATCCTTCACCTAACCAGACAGAGCCATAAATATCTCTTGATAGTGTCACCTCTGGTCACATAAAAACTGCCAAGCATCAAACACTGCTAATTCAAAGGCCATAAGCCCTTCAGGTTACTTGCTAAATGCAATCTTAGAAAACACACAAGAGTAGAGAAGGTATGGTACACTGGGTGGCTGCTAGATCAAAAGCAATGATGGATTAACTGTGGCAGACACACACCTCTTCCGGATGGCTGTTTCCAACTCACCAACCAAATCACGATGGGGCCCTACATCCTGAGAGTTCCAGTTCCAAGACACAGGACTTGGCCAGTTTGTGAAGCCTTCGTGATGCTTTGTTGTCAGGACTACATACCTGCAGACAACAAAACCATATGAGCAAGCGAAGTGGGCACTGGGCCATGAGCGTGAACTTACCCGGCATGACTGAGGCTTTGGAAATGGTTGGGAGAACTGGCTGGCTGAATGTGGAAAGGAGGTACAGTGACCACTAAACTGTAAAGGTGTCTTGAGATAAAAAATCAAAGTGGGCAACTCCACAGAATATATCAGAATTTATTACAGGGTAATTTGCTTACAGGGATGCAGGGTTGGAGTGGACAGACAACCCTGGCAGTTCTGCACAGCTTATTCTCCACTGCTCTCAGTGATTACAGCAAATGTTTTCTAGTACAGCTGAACTACTAATGGCTGACAAGGCACAGGGACAAGGAATGCAGTACGGGCCAGGAACTCTACCTCCTAGGGGTCTTATGATGGATAATTGCTTTGATTTGACACCGACACCTAGGCTGATATTTGTCTCTGCTGCTGTACCATTCTGGCCTTACTGACAGGAATCTTTATGATTACATTCTATAGGCTTACAAAACACAGTAGTCATTAACTATAAGGCCTGAGAATGTGGCCAGGAACAGTTAGCTTGGTCAAAGTTAAAGATTGAATAGAGAGTGGGGGGCTTACAAAGATGGAGCCGATTTGTTCACATCAGCATCTACACAGTCACCTACAGGAAACGTACCTGTGTGAGTTGCAGCCACAACTCCCATGGGTATTGCTCCAGGAATGGAAGCAAACTTGAGGGAACCACAGTCCTTAGTTCCCAGCCAAGGAGGAAACTCAGAGGGAAAAGATGTGTGCCTTAGCTCTCTCTCGTCCTTCAACCCTACTAGGAATTAGTGATTAGCTCTTCTTAATCCTTTGCTCTAAAGAAGAAAGAAATCTCTACTAGAAATAACAAATGATAGAAAAGTAAGCTATTTGTTTTATCAAGCCCACATGAGTTACCTCTCATTTACAGAGGTGACAAAGGTCCAACAGAGCTGATGAGGAAAGGTAAGTGGTGAAATAATCACCAAATCACTCAACATTTCATCTGCTTTTATGGCCACCCCCCCCCCCCCAAAAAAAAAAAACCACAACAATAACATGAGATAATTTAACTACTGGCAAGGATGGGTAGCTCCAAGGCTTTAAGGGCCAGATAGTATTTCAGGCTTTGTGGGCCATAACCCTTTTAAGATGTAAAAATCATTTTCATCTCAAGGAACTTACAAAAGCAGGCAGAGGACCAATCTCTCTAGCCATGGTATGCTGACCCTGGTGTGGAGCCAAGATTTGGAGTCTAGGACATCAGTTCCCTTCCTCTATCTGGGCCAGTCACCTAGTCCATGAAATAAGGGATCTGGACAAAGGATGTTTCCCAGATTTTAATTTGTTTTCTCGTTTTTAAATTATGGATCTCTAAGGCTCCTAGAAGATAGAGAACACCTTCCTCTGTTTATTCCAGTCTATATTCCCAGACATTTAATGGCAAACACTAAATGTCAGTTGTAATTTCTTAGTACAGGTGATCTCAAAGTCCAAGAGAAACCTGGAAGATGACTGAAGAGACAAGGGTGGAAGTCTGTTCTAAGCCAGGAGCCAGGAGACCTCTCTGTCTCCATTCGTACTCTCCTCCAACCTGCATCCCTCCCAGCAGCCAAACTAATCCTTCTAGAAGCCGAGGGTAACCATTCCCTGACAACACCTGGCCACACCCTGCCCTCAAGGATTACTCTTTTACGACTGGACCCAGCCTTCAACAACCTCATGCATGGGTCCTGGCCTCTCTCTCTCCCCACCCCAGCACGCTACACTTTCAGTTCTCTGAAAGCTCCAACAGTTCTCAAAACAATTCAAACATTTCTTGAGCACTGTCACGTGCAAGGCATTGAGAAGAGCAGATGCATGAGAATCTGTACTGCTGCCCAAATACAGTGCACACCAGAACGCCCCTCCCTTCCGCTCTTGGAGATATTAAAGCTGAAAAGAAGGAAGACAATCTTTTTCCAGCCATGGAAGGAGGCTGCAGGGAGGTGAAATGCCTTGGTCAAGTTCACTGTTGACCTAGGACCAGACTCCATACCACTGGCTTAAATCCTGGAATCCTGATTATCTTGTGGTCCTGGAATGGACAATGAGATACCACCTAGCTCCATCCTCTCCACACATAGATGTAGACACTGAGGGCTTTCCCACCCACCACCTCCCTGAAACTTCTCTTTTCTTCTGATTCCCAAACAGACCTTCTCCTTAGGTTCTGGCATGCCACATTCAATTCTGCATCATTCAGGGGACAAAACACATGACCTCCGGGTATCTTAAGTCAGACAGATGGCTGTGTGACCCTGGGCAAGTCGCCTAGCCTCCCCCAGCTCGGTTCCCACCAGCCCGAGCCCGCTCCCACTGCTCCGGCCCGGGGCGAAGGCGCTCCGCCGGCACCCGCGGCGACACTCACTTGGCCCCGGCGGCCTGGAAGAGGTCGGCCCAGGCGTCCGGGTCGAAGAAGCGCGCGGTGAACTGCGGTGCGAAGTCAGCGTAGCTGAAGCCGGGCGGGTAGTTGTCGCTCATGAAGCGCTGGTACTGCGACAACCCCTCACCCTTCCAGTGCCACCAGAACCACTCGCTGCCCCAGGCCGGCACCGAGAACACGCCCCAGTGCACGAACACCCCGAACTTGGCCTTGTCGAACCAGTCCGGCAGCGGCCGGGAGTCCAGACTCGGCCAGTCCGGGGTGTAGCGGCGCTGAGCTCCGAGCGCCGACTCGGCGGCTCCGAGAACCAGCAGCAGCAGCAGCTGGGTCCCCACCGCCCGCGCCTTCATTTCCGGAGACCACATCTCCGCCTTTCCGCCTCTCCACCGCCACCATCCCCTTTACGCGAAGGTACCGGCGCGCGGCCCGCGGCCCCGCCCACCCTAACTAGTGATTGGCTCGGAAGGGAAAAGGGGCGGGCAGCCCTGGCTGCTCGACCACCGAGTCTCTTCCCCTCTGGGTCCCATCCCTTTTGCGCCCCCTGGCGCTTAAAGGGAGAAAGATGCAAGGAGGCATTGACCGTGCTCCGCTGGTGGTCTACTGAAAACTTTATGGGAGACTTCGGGGTGAGGTTCAGTCGTGGGGACTGTGGAAAGCCCGGTGTGTGCAGAGAACTAGGAGTGTATTTTGCTGTCGGGAGCCATAGGGGACTTTTTGTGCTGTAGTGCAGAAGAGCAAGCCTGGAGGCAGGGATACCAGATGCAAGGACATTGTAACAGTCCTGGTAGAAATAACAAGGCAGAATAATGATGGTAGAATCATTATGAGGAGGGAGGACAGTGGGTGCTGAAAGGGGAAGAGCAGGTGTGACTTTGCCTGTCTAATACTGGCTTTGGGAATTCTGAAGCCATTTAAAGAGCTTAACATCTTATTGGAAAAACAAGACCCATGTACATACAAGCCACCATAAAGAAACGATTTTTAGAATAGTAGGGTAAGAAAATTAAGAGCCCCAGGCCCTACAGCATAGGGAATATAGTCAACAATATTGTAATAACTATATATGGTCCTAGGTGGGTACTAGAATTATCAGGGGGACTTCATAAATTATATAATTGTCTAACCACTATGCATACTCCTGAAACTAATATAAAATGATATTGAATGTGAACTGTAATTTAAAAAATTCTTTTTAAAATTAAAAGAGTCCCAGGCCCTAGGAGTACCTGTGTGATCTTTGTCTGGTGGGAGGTCACCAAGTCCCCTCAATCCATACATGCTGTGCATGCTCAGACAGAGGTGAGGCCATCAGGTGTGAGAAGTATAATGACCCCAAGAGGCACAGTCAATCCCCACATATCAGTGAGAGAACTGCAGCATGTCAGAGTTGTAAGGGACTTTGGAGATCCTCTGAGATCCAGAGAGGGGATGGAATTGCTCAAGATCATGCAGCTAGTTGGGGACAGAGGGGGACCAGAACCCAGGTCTCTAGACGTGGAATCTATGCCTTTCAACATGCTGCTTCTCTCTTTTACCCTGGGAGGGATCAGAGCCTATGTTGACAGAACCAAGCACTTCCTCATCCTAGGAGTGGTAAGAATATACAATGGCAGCTGCTATTGTATTTTTCTAATCTTCTGTTTCTTCCTCTGCAAGGTTATGCTGAAATATTGTCCAAAACAGTAAGCACAGACACTTTAAAAAACACACACACATCCATCTTCACATACTATCTAGTGATCAGAGTAGTGGTCTTTGATGTTACAGAATTCATTTTGGGGAAGATGAAATGGGACATTGCGACCTTCATTTCTCCTTAACCTTGTGAACATTAATAAACAGAAACCTCTTTTAAAACGAAGTCAGGAGGACAGAATAGAGAACTCTCATTCACATGTGACTCAATGCATACTACTAACTCCAATAGGAAGAGACATATTTTGCATCTACAATAGGAGGTGATACTACATTACTACCTGAGCACAGGAAAGAAAAGATTCCTTCTTGCTCTGTAACAGCTCAGCCAATGGGAAACTGCCATAACTCAGCCAATGAAAAATCACTATACTTTGAGAGAGAGGGAGAGGGAAACATCATATGAGAGAGACAAATCGATTGGCTGCCTCCCACACGTGCCCCAACCGTTCCCCAACCGGGGCCAGGATTGAACCTGCAACCCAGGTACATGCCCTTGACTGGGAATCGAGCCCACAACCCTTTGGTGTGTGGACCGATGCTCTAACCACTGAGCAACACTGGCCAGGCCTCCAGTGGACTCTTCATTTACAACAGCCACTCCGAAGTCTATCAAAGAGCAGTCCTATCCTTTGTTTCTCTAGATTTGGGCATGGTTTACCATTAGATCGCAGGTCCTGAATTGCAATTCTTTGTTGTTCCTGAATAAACCCATTTTGCTGGAGAAATATCTGGCTGTCTATTTGTTAAAGGTTAACATCCTTATAACCAAAATGCAAACCTGCAGGAATAGGTGAGAGGCACTGTGATAGAGTGGACAATATTGTAAATTGGGAAACTGGGTCTCTTGCACTAGACACCACCTCGTGGGGTCTCCTTGGGCAAATCTTGTTCACAGTCTGGGCCCATTTCCTCATGTAAACAATGAGGGCAGTTCTCAGTGATATCCAGGGTCCCTTGCTCCCTTGCTCTCCTCATTCATAAACTCTAGCTCTTCGCTTAGAGCTGAAATAGGAGATTGTGAAAGGAGAGAGGTAGAAAGTGTGGAAGTGCATTTAAGTCAATGATTTTTAAACTCTGTATTTATTAAAGAAATATTTACTGACACTATATGTCAGGCACTTGGGCATTTTCATTGCTAAAATAAGAAAAGACCCCCCAGTGAATAAAGAAAGGCATATCCCAACTTTAAGGAACCACAAATTGACCTTTAAAAAATTATTGCACTTCAGGTGGGTTCAGTGGTGTCCCCCAGAACTTCATGTCTACCCAAAACCTGTGAATGTTGCCTTACTTGGAAATACAGTCTTTGTAGATGTAATTTGTTAAATTAAGATGAGATCATAATGGATTAGGCCTTAATCCAATGGTTGGTGTCCTTAAAAGAAGACACCAAGAGACAAAGGGGGTGGGGAGGCTATGTGTGAAGATAAAGGCAGAGATTGGAGTTATGTTGCCATAAACCAAGGAACACCAAGAGCTGCCAGAATTGGAAGGCAAGAAAGGATCCTCCTCTTGAACCTCTGGAGGGAGCATGGCCCTGCCAACACCTTGATTTTGGACTTCTAGCCCCCAGAACTGTGAAAGAATAAATTTCTGTTGTTTTAAGGCACTTAGTTTATGGGAAATTGTTATAGGAAACTAATACAGGGCATAAAAGGAAGTACACTGAGAAATAATGATGATTTAAGGCTGTAGCAATGAAGTCTAATATTACTTCTTTTTTTTTTTTTAAGCAGTTTTTTTCTTTATTGATTTTAGAGAGAGAGGAAGGGAGAGGGAGAGAGAGACAGAAATATCAATGAGCGAGAATATCCACTGGCTGTCTCCTGCATGCTCCCCACTGGGGATTTGGCCCACAACCTGGGCATGTTCCATGACCGGGAATCGAATTGGCGACCTCTTGGTGCATGGGTCGACGCTCAACCACTGACCACACCAGCCAGGCTAACATTACTTCTAATCAGGCTGAATTTGACTGAACTAGGTCAAGAGGTTAGTGGTCAAGAGGGTAGGCTTTGGAGTCAAACAGAACTGGCTTGGAAACCCCAGCTCTGGGTACATATTAGCAGTGTGACCTCAGGCAAGTGATTTTGTCTCTTAGAGGTTTCCTTACCTGTAAAATGAGGATACCAAATACCTCATTTAAAAGTACTTAGCCCAGCCCTGGCCAGTTTGGCTCAGCAGTTAGAGTGTCAGCCCGCCTCAGGCTCAATTCCTGGTCAAGGGCACTTACCTCAGTTGTGGGTTCAATCTCTGGCCCGGTCGGGGTTTGGGGGGGTCATGCGGGAGGCAACCAATCAATGTGGCTCCCTCACATCCATGTTTCTCTCTCTCCCTCCCTCCTTCTATCTAAAAAAACAAACAAAAACCAATGGGGAAAAATATCCTTGGGTGAGGATAAAAAAAAAAAAGGTACTTAGCCCAGTGCCTAGCACATAGTAAAGACTCAATAAAAGTCAGTTAGCATTTGTGACCACAGTACCTAGTAGGTCTGCCCTACCTAAAATTGCCTCAATTAATCCTTATCACATGACTTTGATGATTTCGTTCATTGTACCACCCATAATTATTTTATTTATTTATTTATTTATTTATTTATTTACTTATTTATTTAGTGGCTCTCTCCCCCATCAGAATGGAGACTGTAAGCTCCATTAGACAAGGGCAGAGTCTCATTTATGGCTGGGTAACCAGGACCTAGCACAGACCCTGGTATGTATTTATGAGATGGGTGAATGAGTGAATGAATAGTGGGCACCTTGTCTTATAAAGTATTAAATAAAGACATGTTTAATCATCTTCTTTCCTTTTATTCTGTCTTTGGTCTCAAATAATTGCATTAGAATTTCTTACAATCCTCCTGCCACCAACAATTTCTCTTGCCCACTGTTTCAGGGCCCTCTGGTAGGAACTCAGACTTCCTGATATGTAAAATATGGTGTCCTGGGATCTTCAAAAACATGGGCTCTATTCTTGCTGGAGATAATGGACTGTGGGATGTCAGCCCTGTGCTCAGCACATCATAAAGGAATTTCCCCCTCTTACTATTTGCTCTGTTTATTATTTATGACAGGGGTGTGGAGGAGACAAAAGAGCCTGAACTAAGAGTGAATGGGAATAATTTGGGGATTTATAGAATCTTTGTGAATATCTTCCTTTTTCTTGGAATTGGGTTAGACTGGGACACTGCCTGCTTTCAGTGGTACCAAATAGGATTTTACAGGGTCCATACAATTCTTTGAAGATTTTGTGTCTTAAGCGATTCTAGCCTCTGTGTTCCCCAGAGATCTAAGAGGTCACAGTGGCTGTGAGTGGGGATTATCAGAAGTCAAGAAGGGCCATTGCCCTAATAACAAGATGCCCTTAACTGTAGGGTTGTCAGTTACCTCTGACAGAGGTGGATCAACACCCATTATCCTCATTGCATTATGGTTCTTGGTCCTCAGTGGGATAGGGTGACCTAGAACCAAGAAGGCCCTAACAATTAAGCAGTAACAAGGGCTGGCCAGCCACCCACCCATACCCTGAGATCTCTGGAGAATAATCCATTCTTGTCAGATGTCCTCTGAACCCCTCACTGTTGAGCCTGAAGGCCCCCTCTGGCTCCTGTGGTCGCTGGAGAATGCAGGCACTCAGTCATCTTGTCTGACATGCACCAAGCCTGTCCCATGTGTCTTGCCTCCTGCTCACCTTGCCACTCCTCACAGGGCCTAGCTTTCTAACAGACTGTGTGCAGATAGGCATGACCAGGCTACTCTCCAAGGGGACAGTGCCAACTCTCATCAGCAAAAGGGGTGTGTCGAGGCCTCTGGGGTTGGTTCAAGTAAGGTGAGAAAGTCAAGACTGTTCTCTCTCCTCCAGGGAGTGAAATGATTTCTAACTTGACTTGTTTAAAACTCTGAAAGAGGCCTCATCAGGAATCAGAGTGGTATAGACCTTTGGAATCTGGCCACTGCGTGACTTTCACATCAGCCTCTGTCTCAGTGACTGAGGACCTTGGGATCTCTTCTTTTCCTTCAGACCCACGGCCTCTCAGGTGCTTCTTCCATTGAGCCAGGCAATGGTGGGCAGAGGAGCGGATCTCCCCACTCCGTAGGGCATAGATGATGGGGTTGACCATGGAGTTGACAAGGCAGAGCAAGGAGAAAAAGGCGAAGACCTTCTTGACTTGGTCACTTAGAGTCGTGGTGAGGCTGTAGACCATGAGGGCTAGTACCGGGAACCAGCATACGAAAAGAACAGCCAGCACCAACCCTAGGGTCTTGGCCAACCTCACATCCAGCCTCATCCGGGCCATTCCTGGCACCTGCCCATCCTGGTGCTCAGCCAGGCTGGCTACATGCTGATGGGCTTTCCAGAGGACGTGCCCATAGGTATAGATGATGCCAAAGAAGAGGATGGTGATAAACAGAAGCCAGCCCAGCAGATAATTATTTGGGATCAGAGGGAAAAGCTCAGAGCAGGGACTGGGACAGCAAGTCCATCCCATGAGGGGCAGGTAGGAGACAAACGCTGAGAGGACCCACATGATGCCCAGGCTCACCAGTGCCCTCCCACGCGTGAGTAGAGCTTTGTATGTAGGTGGGTAGCGCAAACAGAGGTAGCGGTCAATGGCGGTCAGCAGCAGGCTGCCTACAGAAGCTGTGAAGGTCATGGTCACGCTGCCAATCTTCAGCAGAAAGACATCCTTGGTATCCTCGCCGTCAAAGACGTGGAAGTTTACGAAGTTGCAGACAAAGACAACACTGGCCAGGAGGTCAGCCCCAGCCAAGCTGCTAAAGAACAGGTATGAGGGCTTTCTGCGAAGCCGGTGGGAGGACAGGATCAGGTAGAGCACAGCCAAGTTCTCCAGGGCGCTTAGCAGGCCCAGGGAGGTGCACAACACTGCAATAGCGATCTTTTGCTGACTACTCAGAATCATATAATCCTTCATGGGGTTGAAATCCAAGCCATCCTTGGAGCCATTGGCTGCCTTCATCACCAAGCATCTCTCCATGGAGTGAGTCCTTCAGATTCTGCTGGGCTTGCCAAGAAGTCTTTACTGTAGTACAATGAGAAGAAATGAGTCTTTTTCAATCAGCACAGTAATGACCTCACACAATCACCGACTCTAGCCAAACCCTTTATCTGTGCAGATGGATAAGTTGAAATAGCAATTCATATTTTGTTCTCTCTACTATGCCTTTTTTCCATTCTAGTGGGGCACTAGGTCTGTCCTGGTTGCCTTAGGAGAGATGTGTGGGAATTCAAGAAGCAGAAGTGGCCTGCAAGCTTTTTGGCTTTTTGCTTTCAAAAAGACTAATCCTAAGACTTCCCTTTAAAAGTAAGCAAATCTCCAATGGTCAAAAATCAAGAGGAAATCAAAACCAAGAAAAAAATGAAATCCAGAGTGATCACGTGGAAGGGTTTTTCTGCATTGGTGTTTTGTTTTTTGTTTGCCAGTTTTGGTAAGTAAGATGCTGAAGTTTAAACAACTATTTAGGGATGGGAAGTAAGACTTGGGCTTCATACCAGTAGGGTTACCAGATAAAATATAGGAGTCCAGATAAATTTCAATGTCAGGCAATAAATCATTTTTTAGTATAAGCATATCCTAAATATTGAGAGAGAAAAAAATAAATCACCCAAATATTAAATGGGACATTATTAGATGTTATTGGAAAGCAAACTCAAATTTTCTCTAGAGGAATATACTTTCTATCCAGATCACATAAGTTTCCCACATATAAAGGCCCATGGAATTTGAGCTTATAATGCAAAATTACAAAATACGTAAGGGAACATGAACAAGAGTTAGCAGAAATGTCAGACAGTAGAATTACACTCCAAGGAACTTCATATAATTCTTGGGTATACGATATAAAAATGTTCAATATTATTAAACAATAAAGAATCAACAACATGAGTACATAATGAATGACTGGGAAGATTTGAAAAAAGAATCAAGTAGAATTTTGGAAGTGAAAAATAAAGTTACTGAAACAAACAAACAAACAAACAAACACACCCTTAGCCTGGCCCATATGGCTCAGTGGTTGAGCATCAACCCATACACCCGTTTGATTCCTAGTCAGGGCACATGACCCAGTTTTGGGCTCCATCCCCAGTAGGGGGCGTACAGGAGGCAGCTGATCGATGTTGATGTTTCTGTCATCTAGGTTTCTATCTCTCTCTACCTCTCCCTTCCTCTCTCTCTAAAATCAATAAAAACATTTTTAAAAAAACAAATGAATAAACCCTTAAAGGCAGGTTAAAGAACACAAGACTCGTTGAAAAGCATTGATCTGGAAGGCAGATCTGAATAAATTTCTCAGAATGCAGCGCAAGGAAATAAAGCTATGGGAAACATGGAAGAGAGCTTAAGAGACGTGAAGGATTGAATAAACGCTTTGAATATATCTAATTGGAGTTTCAAAATGGAAGAATAGAATTGGTGGTGGGCATTGTGGAGGCAGTATTCAAAGAGATGATAGTGGAGAGTTGGCCAGCAATCATAGGGAACTCCAAGCAGAATTTTATTATTTATTTATTTTTTGAAAAAATGTTTTCATTGATTTTAGAAAGACAGGAGGGGAGAAAGAGAGAGAGAGAGAAACATCAATTGGTTGCTTCCCGTAGCACCCCAACTGGGGACTAAACCCGAAACCCAGGCATGTGCCCTGACCAGGAATCAAACCCGTGACCTTTCAGTGCACAGGTCAATGCACAACCAACTGAGCCACACCAGCCAGGGTCCAAGCAGAATTTTAAAAACAAACTAATCTCACACTCACATATATCCTAATAAAACTCCAGAACACCAAAGACAAAGAGAAAATATTAAAAGCAATAACAAACATACAATACCTGCAAAGGAATCATAATTAAATTTAAAAGCAGATTTCCCATCCGGCTGGTGTGGCTCAGTGGTTGAGTGTCAACCCATGCACCAAGAGGTCACCGGTTTGATTCCCAGTTAGGACACATGCCCAGGTTGTGGGCCCAATCCCCAGTGGGGGGCATGCAGGAGGCAGCCAATCGATGTTCTCTCTCATTGATGTTTCTATCTCTCTCTCCCTCTCCTTCTCCCTTCATCTCTCTCTAAAATCAATAAAGGAAAAAAAAAAAATAATAAAAGCAGATTTCCCAATAGCAACAGCAATAGCCAGAAGATAAAAGGAAAAAAGCTAAACTGTCACTCAAAGTAGAGAAATACAAATAGAATTGTCCACTAACAGACCTTTGCTGAAGGAGCATCTAAAGGATACACCATCAGAAAAGGAAATTCTTCAGAGAGGGAAGAACAGAAAGGCAAGAAGAAATTATGAACAAATAAATTGATAAAAGTATAAGAAAAAAATTTTTAAAGTGTATATAAGGCCAGAATAATAATAATTATGACTGATTTGGAGGGTATAAAAACAGAGTAGAAGCCTGGCCGGTGTGGCTCAGTGGATTGAGTGTCGTCCCCTGGACTGAGAGGTCCGGGTTCAAGTCCTGGTCAAGGCACATGCCTGGGTTGTGGGTTCAATCTCCAGTGGGGGTGTGTGTGGGAGGCAGCCAAATGATGTTTCTATCTCTCTCTCAGTTCCTCTCTCTTTAAAAAAATCAATAAAAACATATTTTAAAAATATATTAAAAAAAAAAAAAAAGAAAGTGGAAGTAAATTGTGAATGACAGTAACACAAGCCAAGGGAGAGATGAATAAAGTTGAAGTTGTATTTAGGAAATGAATAAAGGCATTGATCTAATTTAGGCTTTTCATAATCAGACATTATCTCGTATCTGGTTTACTGCAATATTAACTGGGCTCCCTGCTTTTAATCAGACCCATTTTTAGTCTAATTTCAACACATCAGCCAAACTGATCCTTTAAAAATATGTCAGATCACACTACTGTTCCAACCCTGCATAGGTCCCATTCCGTTCAGTGTAAAATCTAAACTACTTACAATGGCCTAGAAGGTTTTCTGTGTTCTGGTCCCATTACCTCTCTGCCCTCCCTACTACCATGCTTCCCTTGGTCAACCAGCTTTAGTCACACTGCCTTCCTGACGGGTCCACCCTCCTACTGCAGGCCTTTGTGCTGCCTGTGCCCTCTGCCTGAACACTCTTTCCCTAGATATATGCTTGGCTCAGTCTCTCACCTTCTTCAAGTTTTGGCTCAATTTTTACCTTTTGTATCTGCCCTACCACACTATTTAATACTGTAACTCACCCCACACTCCTGCTCTTCTGGTGCCCTTCACTCTGCTCTATTTTCTTTTTCTTTAATATTTTTTCTTCATTGATTTTAGAGAGACAAGAAGGAAGAGGGAGAGAGAGAGACTGAAACATCGATGAGAGAGAACATTGATTGGCTGCCTCCTGCATGCCCCCCACTGGGGATTTGGTCCACAGCCTGAGCATGTGCCCAGATCGGAAATCAAACCGGCGACCTCTTGGTGCATGGGTCGACACTCAACCACTGAGCCTCACTGGCCAGGCAACTCTATTTTTTTTCTTTCTTATCACTTATCACCTTCTAACATATAATTTACCCTACATAGCTTACCTATTTATTATGTTTTATTGTTCACTGTCTATTTGTTCCACTAGACTTTAAGTTCCATAAGATCAGCAAGCTGACTATTTTGTTCACTGATATAAGGGCTTAGAATAGTATCTGGTATGCAATAGCTATTCAATAACTATTTGTGAAATTGGATTAAAGTGAAATTGAATTGTGAGTGATAACAAAACCGGTTTGGGTCAGTGGTTAGAGCGTAGGATTCTCAGTCAAGGGCACGTACCTTTGTTGCAGGTTAGATCCCTAGCCCCAGTTGGGTCATGCGGGAGGCAACCAATCGATGTGTCTCTCTCATATCGATGTCTCTCTCTCTCCCTCCCTCCTTTCTACTCTATCTAAAAAATCAATGGGAAAATATCCTCGGGTGAGGATTAACAACAACAACAAAAAAGATAATAAAAATAGACATACCTCAGGCAAAACTACATAAGGAAAAAGGAGAGAACCCATAAATAAGAAAAATATCAGGCACGAAAGAAAAATGGCCAATAATCCTTTGAAAAGACACCTAAGCTCCATAGCATCTGCAGAAATGCTAGTTTTTCTCCCATCAGATTGACAAAAAATTAAAACTGACAGTTTTGCGTGTTGGAGAAGGTGTGCAGCAATGAGAACTTTCAGCACACGACTTTGGAGAGCAGTTTGGCAAAATCAAGTGACACTGAAGATGTGCCTCAGCCTTGGAGGCACCAAGTCCACTCCTGGGAATGTCCTCCCAAGGAACTCTCACATGTGGGCCCAAGGAGACACACATAAGGATGTTCATTTCAGCCGTTTTAAAATAGAAAAAAAAAATGTCCATCAACTGAAAAATGGATAAATTATACTCAATTCATACAAAGAAATATAGGAAGCAGTATCGATGAATTAGAACTCTGTGTATCAATAAGGATAAATCTTAAAAACACAACGCTGAGCCTGGCTGGCGTGGCTCAGTGATTGACCATCGACCCATGCACCAAGAGGTCACCAGTTCGATTCCCGGTCAGGGCACATGCCCAGGTTGTGGGCCCAATCCTCAGTGGGGGGCATGCAGGAGGGGGCCAATCGATGTTCTCTCTCATCGATGTTTCTATCTCTCTCTCCCTCTCCCTCTTAAAAAAAAAAAAAAAAATCAATAAAGAAAAAAAGATTAAAAAAACAAAAAACAAAACAAAATAAAACAAAAAAAACACAGTGTTAAGCCAAAGTCTAATCCCTTAGGAAAATTTAGAGGATTTATGAAGTAGGTAAAGAAAGAGAACTTGCAGGCAGGGGAAGAGGATCTGGAGAAGGAACAGGGAGGGCAGGATTTTCCCTGGACTCAGCCAAAAAAGCAGCTCCTTGCCTGAGGCAAAAGGAAAATGTGCACCTCTCTGTAGACATTTCCACTATATCTTTAGTGGCTTTATTTTTTTTAATCCTCACCTGAGGATATTTTTTCATTTAACTTCAGATAGGGTGGGAGAGAGGGAGAGAAAGACACACACACATATTGATTGGTTGCCTCCCAAATAACCCTGACCAGGGCCGGGGACCGAACTGTAATCGAGGTACGTGCCCTTGACCAGAATCGAACCCGTGACTCTTTGGCCCATCCTCGGGCCGATGCTCTAACCGCTCAGCCAAACCGGCCAGGGCTTTAGTGATTTTTTTCCCCCAAAACATTAAACATGAAAACACTAAAGTAGTTATACTAGAAAACACTATTGAAAATTGAAAGTTGGTTATTAAAACTCACAACCTGCCCTGGCCGGTTTGGCTCAGCGGTTAGAGCGTCGGCCTGTGGTCCAGAGAGGCCTGGGTTCTGTTCCCGCTAAGGGCACGTACCTCGGTTGCAGTTTGTCCCTGGCCCTGGTTGGGTCGTGCGGGAGGCAGCCACTCGATGTGTCCCTTTCACATGGATGTTTCTCTCTCTCTCTCTTCTTCTCTCTCCCTCCCACTCTATCTGAACAAAAATGGAAAAATGTCCTCGGGTGAGGATTAAAAAAATAAAATAAAAAAAAATAAATGAAACTCACAACCTTATTTTTTTTCCATTTCTTAAAAAAAATTCTCATCCAAGGATATTCCTCTATTTATCTTCAGACAAAGTGGAAGGGAAGGGGGGGAGAGAGAGAGAGAGAGAGAGAGAGAGAGAGAGAGAGAGAGAGGGAAACATCCATGTGAGAGGGACACATGGACTGGTCGCCACCCACACAACCCCAACCGGGGCCAAGGACAAACTGCAACCAAGGTACGTGCCCTTAGCAGGAACCGAACCCGGATCTCTCTGGTCCACAGGCTGATGCTCTAACCGCTGAGCCAAACTGGCCAGGGCTCACAATCTTATTTTATAAAGTTAAATCTTTTATTTGCACTCGAAACAGAATTTATTGTGATTGTTTCTATGCCCATTTAAATTTTGTGCTCACAGTGAGTGCCTCACTCCCCTCAGCCTATTCTGGTCGGGCTCGAGTGCTCAGGGAGGGGAAGTTGGGATAAGAGAGGTCTGTGGCTTCCTGAGCAGTGGCTTCTTGGTGTGTCTGGTCAGGAGACCTTCACAGCATTTTCAAATCTCCCCTCACAAGGGCCTTCAGGGTGTGCTTATGCTCATTTTATGGAGGAAGAAGGCTTAGGAATGATAAGGTCTATGGGCTCCCTGTACTCCTTACCTGTCAAATGGAGATAATCATGGTAAACCAAACCTTTACAGATAATTCATGAGGATTAAGTGAATGAATATATAAAATACATTTAGATGACAGCTTGACTCTGGGGATAGCTATTCTTAATTTGGAACTTGCCCAGGATGACTTAGTTATTTAAACGTGGGAACTGGGACTCGACCTTAGTTCTGTCTATACCCGTGCTGTCAAAGTGGCTAGTCTGAATTGAGATGTGCCTTAGGTGTGAAATACTTACCAGATTTCAAAGACAGTATGGAAAAAAGAATGTAAAATAGCTCATTAATAATGTTTTATATTGATTACAAGTCAAAATGATAATATTTTGGATATATTGGCCTAAATATTTATTTTGCCTGTTTCATTTTATTTATTTTGTAATGAGGCTACTAGAAAATCTTAAATGCCACGTGTCTCATGTTATATCTGTATGGGACGGCGCTAGCCCACCCGGATGCACTGTGCTGCCGGCTAATAGCCAGGTCAGAACAAATTCCTCAGGGGCCACTACGGGCAGCCCCGGTCTGAATCACCTGGATGTCTCACCATTCCCAAATAGTTCTGCTTCTTTGCACCTTTGCCTCTGGCTTTCTTTCCCTGATTCACCTTCCTTCTTTGCCTTCCCTCTGGGCTCATCTTTGGCCCAGTGAAGCCTTCCCAGATTCCTCATACAACAAGCCTCCAGCCTTATTCTGCATATATTGTCACCAGTTCTGCATTAATCAGCCTCTTCTCCAACCAGATTAATAACTGCACTAACCAACAATTGTATGGAATTTATTTATTTTTTTAATTTTCAGTTATATCCAACATTCTTTTATTTTATTATTATTATTTTTAAAAATATGTTTTTATTGATTTTTTTTTAGATGGCGAGATAGAAACATTGCTGAGAGAGAAACATCAATTGGCTGCCTCCTACATGCCCGCTCCTGGGGATCGAGCCCACAACCCGGGCATGTGCCCTGACTGGGAATCGAACCCTTGATGTCTTGGTGCATGGGATGACGTTCAATCCACTGAACCACACCAGTCGGGCTGGAATTTAAATTCTACAAAATATTTTTCACAGCCACAATCTAATGTAATCCACACATCTCTATGATATAAGAATTATGGTTATTGGCCTCTGTCTCCCGGGAGCGCGCCCACTCCTTTCCCCTCCCCTCCTCTTCCCCCAGGCGTTACCTTTACCTTTCCTCTTTCCCAAGCTCCAAGGGCCCTTGTTTTGCCTCTGTAACTTTCTAAATAAATGTTCCCTTATAGTTTGAAAAAAAATTATGGTCATTGTCACTTCATAATGGAGGCTGAGAAACGTTAAACCACTTGGCAGAGGCCATACAGTTTGTCAAGGTCAGGGACTGAGCCTTCATTATTTCTGGTCTTCAGAGCCTTGTACACTGTCTGCGACATAGTAGGGGCTCGATAACTGTTTAATGAATGAGAGCCATTGAGATGGAAGAGGCTGTCTCAGATGGAGTAGACCCAAGTAAGCATGGAAGGGGAGGGGAACACACTTCATACGTAGGTTCAAATCCCAGCCAGGTGAACTTGTTCAAAATGCCTAATGCCTAATTTTTTCCCGTTTCTCACCTGTAAATGGTTTTTTGTGAGCATTTAAGTAAATTAATATAATATACAGAAGTGTTTATTATTATTATTAGGAGCATCTTCAAATGGGTATAACTCATGGACTTCGCAGGGTTGTTAAGAATAATATACTTAGCATATCATAAGTGCTCAATAAATGGCAACCCTTATTATAAGGTTTTTAAATTATTATTATTATTATTATTATTATTATTCCCTTTATTGATTTTTAGAGAGAGAGGAAGGGAGAGGGAGAGAGAGATAGAAACATTGATGAGAGAGAACATCGACTGGCTGCCTCCTGCATGCCCTCCACTGGGGATCGGGCCCACAACCTGGGCATGTGCCCTGACTGGGAATCGAACTGGCGACCTCTTGGTGCATGGATCGATGCTCAACTACTGAGCCACACCCGCCTGATTTTATTTTATTATTTTAAGATAGCAGAATGCACCCTGGCTAGGTAGACCAGTTGGTTAACGCAACGTCCCCATAGGCCAAAGTTGTGGGTTTGTGATCCCTGGTCAGGGCACATACAAAAATCAACCAATGAATGCATAAATAAGTGGAACAACAAAACGATGTTTGTCTCTCTCTCAAATCAATCAATAACAATTTTTTTTAAACAATTATGTTTAAAAAAGAGAGAGCAGAATGCTTTTTACAGTTGATAGAACCCTATGCATAAATCGGGTAAAAGCTGAGTCCATGAGTCCATGTCACCTCTTCAAGGCAGCCCAGGTTCTTTTGTGGAGCTCTCAGTCTCCAAGAAACAGATCGAAAATCTCTCATTTAATACAACTCCATCATTTTACCACTGAGAAAACAGTCCAAGGATGGGGATGTAATTTGCCTCAGGTCACCCACTGAATTAGCGGCAGAGCTGGAACTAGAGTCCACATCCCCCAAGTCACGAGACAAAATTTGTGTGCTTAAGCACAGAGATGACCCTACAAGCTGACGAGCTGGAAGGGGGATTTCCCTCAGACAGGCCCTTGGCTGAATGTTGCCAATATCACACCTGAGCTGAGACAGGAAGTGGTCCCAGCTGAGTTCTCAGGCCTGGTCACGAATGAATGACAGAGTGCAAGCCTTTCTCAGCTCCCACCTGTTCACCCTGACACTTCTGGAAGCTTCCTCCCTACACTCCTGCTGCCCTTCTGCCCCAATCTCTTCTCATATTTCCCTTAGAAAACAGTGCCCCATTAGAGAATGGCTTACCCCACGCAGAGTCCAGCCTAGAAGAGGGATGCCTGGGGTAGGGGTGGCCACATTTATGCCTCACCCAGGCCTGGTGTGGCCACCAACCTGTGGTTATTGTCCGAATTAGGTCAGGGCACAAAATCCAGGCATTTGGATGGAGTTCCTAAAAAGACAACATCAGGCAACGACAGAATGCACAGAGCCCAGAAAAACCAGCTTCTGCCTGCCTTCCCTCCGGGCAGACACATTCTCCTGGAGCCGGGAAGCTGGCTGCTAGACCGGGCCTTCCTCGGGGCAAAGCCTTCTGGGTGTTTGCTGGTTGCTGCACGGCTGGTCGCCCCACCTCTGCCAGGGCTTGGCATGTGACTTCGGGCAAGTCCCTTCAACTTTCTGAGTCCCTTTTCTCCTTTGTGAAATGGCAATGACAATACCCGTCCCGTTTCCTCTGGGAAAGCCAAATCGACTGCTGATCTCCACCAAGCCTTTGTCACTTGGTCCACGGGTCGGCTGCGGCGGGACAGCAGTCCTTTCAAAGCGTATGTAAAACTTTATTTCTATGTATTTCTTAGGTGGAAAGGGTTCCTATTCTTTTTTTTAAATCCTCACCCAAGGATATTTTTTTATTTATAATCAGATAGAGTGGGAGGGAGGGAGAAAGAGGAAGAGGGAGAGATAGAAACATTGATGAGAGAGATACATCAATTGGTTGCCTCCTGCACAACCCGACCAGGGCCGGGACGAACCGCAACCGAGGTCCGTGCCCTTGACCAGAATCGAACCCGCGATTCACTGGTCCGCGGCCCGATGCTCTAACCGCTGAGCCAAACCGGCCAGGGCGGGTTCATATTCTCTATAAGTGTGTCACTACAGGTCCAAGTATTCAGAGCCACTGAGGCATGCAAAAACATTTGGTGACCTGACACCACACAAATGTAAGGTTCAAAGAGAACCAACCAACCAACCAAGTGCTTTCCCCACCCAAGAAAAATGCCAAAGCCCCACCTGACACTCTGTCCCCAGAGAGGTGTCCACGCTGCCCCGGGTGTGCAGGGCTGGCCCCCGGAGCCCTGACTCAGGCTGAGTGTCTGGGAAGGGAACTTCGAGGGCTGTGGAAACTGCTCTGAAAAGGTACGCCCGGGGGTTTTTCTGACCCGAAGTGAAAGTGTGAAGTAAAACAATGCCACATTCACAGGTGGCCCCACTGTCACCACTATGTTTAAAGCCTGAAGGCACCGGGGACAACATGTGCGGTGAGTGGGAACATGACCCTTCCGCTGTGACTGCTACACCTACAATAACAAGCTGAGGTGGGAGCTCAAGCCCCATTTGATCTCTGGGAAAGTGGACGCCTGTGTTTTAGTCCCTGTTCTGCTACTGAGTGGCTTTGGGCGGGTCCCGTCTCCTTTCTGGGTCTTTCCTTCTCACCTTTAAAGCAGATGGGATAGCTGAGTGATTTTGTTTTAGCAGGTTGGATCCCAATGACACAGGCTTTGCAACCCGACCTCCCTGGATTCAAATCAGGTCTGGACCTTATGGACAGTGTGACATGGGGCAAGTCACTTCACCTCTCTGAGACTTTTATTCATTGTAAACTTGGAGAAGTGCTACCCATATCACACTGTTGTGCAGATTAAGTGATAGAAGTTTACTAAATGCATGCGTTGTGCCTGGCTTACAGTACACGTCTAATGAAAGGCAGAAAATCCTCAATAGTGAGTTTATAGGATTCTGGTAGGATTCTGTGCTTCAGTCTTGTCTGACCTTTGTCTGAGAGCTCAGGCGGATGGAAAGATCTCCAGTCATCCTCAGCAGACACTTTACCACCATGAAGCCCGAGCCATTACATTTTTAAAAACCTGTTTGACCTGCATGAACGATTCATCAGTAAAAGAGCAATGTGACCCTCTTGACCTACTTCCTAGCAGGCTGGGTTCTTGGTGCTATGTCCAGCCGTGAGAAGGGTGCCAGGGGGACTTTATTCTATATTTCTTTTCCTTGTCCTCCTCTGTGCTTGGTAGCACTTGTTTGCAGTTGCAAGGAACTTTTCTGGAGTTTGGAGTTGTAGGCTATGTTCCTTTCCCCAAATCTTATCTATTTTTTCAGGGGCTATATGAAAAGCCTGTAAGCATTCTCTGGTTTCTTCTTACCTCTCCAAGTAGATGAAGCTCATTGAGACCTATTACATGGATCACTGTCTACCTTTAATTATTTATGTCCATTTCTTGCTTCCTGGACTATGAGTTTCTCATTTAAAAAAAAATTTTTTTTTTTCTTTATTGATTTTAGAGAAAAAGGAAGGGAGAGGGAGATAGAAACATCGATTGGCCACCTCCTGCATGCCCCCCACTAGGGATTTGGCCCACAACCTGGGCATGTGCCCTGACCAGGAATCGAACCGGCGACCTCTTGGTGCATGGGTTGATGCTCAACCACTGAGCCACACCGGCAGGGCAATTTCTCATTTTGAGAGTAGAATCTGGGTCAGGAAGTAGTCACATCTTTGTATTCTACTGCCACTCACACCAAAAATAGCCCACAGTAGATTTATGGAGATCTTTTCATAAGGGGCCTAGCTAAGCAAAGCAGCCCTTATGGAAATGCAACTCAGCCCAGAGAAGTGAGGTAGTTAGATGGCCCCACTCCTCATTCCCAAATCCATGGCAGACATCACTCATCGGACCCAGTTCTCATTCACCCTCAGCCTGACCACGAACTTCTCACCATCGTGCTCCTGACCCATGCAACCAGGATTGCAGAAAAAGATGAGAATCCCAGGCAGCATCTAAAGCAGAAAGTGAACTAGAAGGTCGGCACTGTCCAGGCTCTTTGACCTTATAAACAAACCACCAGGAGAGTCCCTTCCTGAAATGGATTTGGCAGGGGAAGTGGACAGCACATGGGGAAGGAACTTAAAAATCTCTCTGGTGATATAAATCGCAGGAGAAGTTCAGGAAAAATATGGGGAGAGAGGCAAAGTTCTGCCAAAGGGTTTTGTTTTCAAACTGATTTCTTTAATACACTCTTCCTGGGATTTCCAGCATTTGAGCACAGGGCCTGGCACAAAGTAGGCACTGAGATTTTTTAAAATTGACTTACTGAATGAATGAATGAGTGAACAAATGTCCATTAGGGAAAAAAGGAGGCTTCTTCAGACAGATTTCTGCGTTTCCTTTGTTCTCAGCTGCCGGGAAGCTCAGAGCTAGATGCAATGCAGGACTGCAGGCCTGAGCCATTCAAGGTTGGCTCCTGGTTCACTTATTGCTCTTTTTAGTGGTTTCTAATGCTGTGCTTTTATTTCAATTGCACTGATTCATAATATAGGCCACCTCCAGTCCTTTTAGGAAAGAATTAGTAATTTACAGAATTGGGGCAAAAGGTGATCATTAAGGTCGCCTCTGTAATTCCTCTCTCAAATGTCTATTGGTTGTCAATGAAATCCAGTCCCCATGAGTCTGCCCTGTGGAGCTGAAGGAGTCCATCCCAAGCCTGCTACCCACTCACCATTCATCACCCCCACCTGATGGGGTCTGTGGGGGTACCACCTGATGTCTGGACACACATTTACCCTGGACCTTCTGTCCTCATCTGTCTGTATCATCTCCAGTCTCCCTCCAAGGAGAAATAGGGCTACATGGTGTCTGGGGCCTCTTTCCACTGTAAGAAGGTTAAGCGCCAAGGATGAGGAATAAAACGTTGGTGGGTTCAAATCCCAGCTCTGCCACTGGTGGGCTGTGTGACCTTGGGGCAAGTTATTCAAACTCTCTGAGCCTCAGTTTCTTCATCTGTGACTAGGGAAGCAAACCCTTGCATTCTTGATATGCAGATTAAATAATTTATTTATTTACTATGTATTTTTACTATTTCAATTGTTGCACTTGTTTTAATTGCCAAAGGACTTGACATCCATTGAAAGAAAGACATATTGTAAAAATCAATCATGTATATGGCTGCAAAGAAAACCTCAAGAAAAGATGAAAAGCAGAAATTTTACAGGCCTCATTCTCTGATAAGAATCCAGTAAAATTAGGAATACATGATATCTGAAAGTAGTTTTAGAAATTCAGGAATTCCTTTTCTCTCTTGATGCAGCCTAGCTTTTAACAGCACTCTGTCCCTGGGGACACAATACAGAAGAAGCTTCATTGGACAGTCCGAGCGGAGTGATGACTTTGGTGTCCTAGCCAGTGACTGCCCTGCCCCCGAAGCATTGCAACGTATTGATTCACAGGATGGGGAGCCGTATGGCATCTTGACTTAAGAGGAATAAAAATATAGTAATTCCTAAAATATCATATGCATTATTCATAAGTATGGCCATTACTTTAAATCCAGAGCCACAGAATGTCAGTCAACTGATGGAAAGGACTAGACTTGTCAGTCTCAATGGCACCTCTGTGCCCATCTTTGGTCAGTTCTCTGGAAGGATTAATAAACAATGAGGTAAGAAGAGTTACTGATGGATGGGATTTCAGCCGATAGCTGGAAAAATTGTTCAAATATCTGGGCAAGTGCTTCTCAAAGCGCTATGCCAGTAAACACGCATGTCCGAGGCCCCACCCCTGACCAATTGAATCAGGATACGTGGAGCTCAGAAATCTACATTTTCTGTTTGCTTACAAACACTTTTGTTTTTTATTGAATTTATTGGGGTGACATTGGTTAATAAAATTATATAGGTTTCAAGTGTACAATCCAATAATCATCTGTATATTGTGTGTTCACCACCCCAAGTCAAGTCTCCTTTCATCACCATTTATCCCCCCTTTACCCTCTTCTACCTCTGCCCATAAATAATTATTTGACACAAACTAAGCAGTAGCTTGGCTGCCCCATTGAACTATAGAACGTGCCCGTGATGCGTGGAAAGAAAAGGGTCCCGAGTTGGGAAGCAGGTTCTCAGGGTAGGAGCCCTGTCCCACACCAGCTAGTTCTGCGGAGAAGTAGGTCTCTCAGCCCCACATCACCACACGCAAACAAGGCTGGAGGATAATAATCGTGAGTGTCGGCACTGTGCTAGCCCCGTCTACACGTTATCCCATTTAAGCCTCAAAACAACCCTGTGAGGCTAGTATTATTGTTTTCCGTCTTTGATAGAAGAGAAAATTGGGGCCCAGAGACGTGCAGACACTTGCTGAGGGCCCTGGGAACCTGCGCCCTTGTCCACTCCTCTGAAGACCAGAGTCCCATTCCTCTTGCTCTGTATTCTCTCTCCCACCTCCAAATACTTGGCACGTAACCGACTGATCAAAAATCTGCCCACAGGACAATGCTGTCGGATCTTTTCAAAGATCTTCTTCCTCTTTTCAACTACCGTATACCCACGCAACTTCCCTTTTAGAGAATGTATTAATAATGCCCACAGTTTTTTCACACTTGAGTTTACACAGTGGAGGAAGGCTCTTAGCTATTATCTGAGGCAGGTGGTGTTCCTTGAGCAAACAGGTTCAGAGAGGGCAAGTCGCTGGCCCCAAATTCCACAGCAAGTGGCAGGACTTGAGCCCTTGCGTTATGACAGTCGGGTTGGTGGAGGGCCCAGATCTATTTCATGACCCTGCCCAGGGTGAGGGGCCCTGACAACGGACACAGACAATCTTTTATCTTTAATCCCAGGGGTAAATCACATCTCTTTTCTCTGTTTTTGGTTTTTCCCCTCTTTTGACCAGTTTCACTCACTGACGCCTCCCGGACGACCATTAGCAGGACTAGGGCTCAGTCCTGTCCCCACCAGCCTGGTGGAGCCCTGATTTATCAGTCAGGCTGGTGGGCTCAGGAGTCAGACAGACCTGACTTCCAGTCTTGGCTCAGCCAAGTGTTAGCTTTATGCCCCTGGATAACATCACTCGCTTCTTTCCCTCAGTTTCCTCATCTGTGAAATGGGAATAACAAATAGTGCCTATCTCTTCAGTGGTGGTGAGGCCCGAGGAGTAATGGAATAGCACCATGTTTAATTCAGTACCTGGCACACAGCAAGCCCTCCCGGATGGCAGATTTTATGTCTATGTCATACATAGTATGCATACATATCATACCTTTCTCCTCACGCTCCCAACTCTTTTGCTAGTTGGCAACAAGTGAGAATGACAAGTCATCTCTGTTGTGCTTTGGGCTGGTGGGGGTCAACGAGGGAGGTGACAGAGAGGATGAGGAGAGTGTTAGCAGAGCAGAGGGAGAAGATCCTGTTTCCACGTGGGATTTTGGAGTTGAGGGAACAGCAGGAAGCTGGGTGTGTGCTGGGTTGCCCGATCCATCACCAGCCAGGCTGGGTGAAGAGCTCAGCACCTGACCGTCTGCAGTCGTGACGACAGTCCTGGACCAAGGACACAGGAGCCTGGATTCCAGTTCCAGTTTTGGGTGGAACTGATGGCTGGGTGACCTCAGACAAAACAGTCCCCTTCTCAGTGTGTTCCTCTGAATCAGGAGGGGGTTTTTGAGGATATCTCAGAGGGTCCTTCCGACCTGGAAGTTGCACAATTAACCACACCGGAGGGGGGAGGGGGACGGTGGCTGCTGCCAGGTTGCATAAGGACTGGTATGAGAAAGCCAGCTGGGGAAAGCCTAGCAGCAGCTCCGAGCTTTCTGCTCTCAGCACCTCTTCACCGTCTGAAAGTCACCTGGACCCTGAAGAGCTTTCGTCAGGGTCCATCAGTTACATCCATCAGTCATTACTGTATTAGAAAATAAAACTCACAACTTAAAAAAATGTCTTTAGCTCTGGCCAGTTTGGACTGAAGGGTCTCGGGTTCGATTCCTGGTCAAGGGCACATACCTGCGTGCAGGTGGCAACCAATCAATGTGTCTCTCTCACATCGATGTCTCTCTCTCTCTCTCTCTCTCTCTCTCTCTTCCTCTCTCTCCCTCCCACTCTATCTGAACAAAAAATGGAAAAATGTCCTTGGGTGAGGATAAAAAATAAAAAAAAAAGGAAAAATATCCTTGAGTGAAGATTAACAACAATAACAAAATTCTTTAAAAAAAAATTTGTTTTTCTTTATTGATTTTTAGATAGAGAGGAAGGGAGAGGGAGAGATAGAAACATTGATGAAAGAGAACATCGATTGGCCGCCTCCTGCATGTCCCCCCACTGGGGATTTGGCCCACAACCTGGGCATGTGCCCTGACCGGAAATTGAACGCGAGACCTCTTGGTGCATGGATGGACGCTCAACCACTAAGCCACACCAGCCGGGCAACAGCAAAATTCTTTAATAAACCTAATACATGTTAATAGAAATAACACATCATCGTGGTTAAAGTATATAAAGAAAAGGAAGTTGTCACTGTACCCTGGTGTTCCCTTTGTGGCAGGCGTGCTAAGAGGCTTCCTACCCCCATGATCTCATTTAGCCTCCAAACTGTCCTTGCAGGTAGATTGTCTTATTTTCACTCTTTTTTTTTTTTTTTTTTTTTTTTTTAAATCCTCACCCGAGGACTTTTTTTGGCATTTATCTTCAGATAGAGCGGGAGGGGGGGGAGAGAGAGAGAGAGAAACATCGATGTAAGAGAGACACATCGAGTGGTTGCCTCCCGCATGACCCCGACCAGGGCCAGGGACCTCAGTGCAACTGAGGTATGTGACCTTGACTGGAATCAAACCCGAGACTCTTCGGTCCACGGGCCAGTGCTCTAACCGCTGAGCCAAACCAGCCAGGGCTGTTTTCACTGTCTTATCAATGAAAAGGCTGAGGCTCAGATGGATGGATCTGTCCAAGGTCACAAGGCTTGTAGGTGGCAGAATCAGAACTCAAACCCAGGCTGCTAGGCGACACCTGATGCCGGACACTGCCCACGGAAGATGGAGGGGCACAGGGTTCTTTAACACTCTGGGCAACAACCTTCCTTGCTCTCTCCTCATCATCCTCTCCTCCTCAGACCGGTTTTCCAACCAGGGTCTCCAGCACCACTGTTGGCTGCTAGGACACGAGAATGTCAGCTCTAAGAAAGCAGTTTTGCCCCCTGCTGAGCTCAGTGCCTGGAACGCTGCTTGCGTGTTTGGGGAATGAATTGGTTGAAGAAGTTCTCCCCGACACTTGTGAATATCCTCAAGGACAGTTACACGCTTCACGATTTTCACAGTGGACACACTGATCTTATTTATGAGGGAAAACATGACTTGATGGATTGGATATACAGCAGCAAGAAGGGCATGCCTGGCTTAACATGTATTTCCAAAGGATCTGTGGCAAGAGGACTTAGGAACAGATTTTCAGAGCTTAACTTGCCCTTCCTTAAATTCTCGGTGTGTGGGATCCTTAGGAGAAGGTGCCTGAATAATGACGGCTTGCTGTGCTTTGCATGTAAACTCAGTTGATCCTCACAGTAAACCAGGGAGGGCGGTACTGTTATCATCGCCTGTGTTTTACAGACAAGTGGATAGAAGCATACAGATGAAGGGATTTACCCAAGGTCATACAAAAGGGCAGAGCCCATGTGAACTCAGGCCCAGGACATAATCATCATTTTTCCCCGCTCCCGGTTGCTCGGCTGGCTCCTGAGGCTTTCACCTGGGGACTTCTATCCTTCCTGGGGAAGCTCTTTAAATACTGTAAGTAGCACAAATTTCGTTGTTTCCTGCTTCACCAGATCTCAGGGTTCAGGGGCTTAAGATGGGCATATTTACACGCTGTCTGAAGGCACCTGCCTTAGTTCTGTCCCCACAGGCACTCAGTCCCTTGTGATTCAGGACACAGTACTCTGATTCTCTGCCCTTTATTTTTATCTTTGTAGTAGGAACAAAAAGGCCTATACCCTGCTTACAAAGAAAACCTGCTACAGAAAATTTTTGAAACTCAGTAATATTAAAATATAAATGACTGATAAGAGTGTCTGAATCTCCCTCACCCTGGGGGTAGCTTGCTACCTCTGAAAATTTGGTCATTAGCCATTGGGAAGTGTGTGTGTGTGTGTGTGTGTGTGTGTGTGTGTGTGTGGTTGGGGATGGATGGGTTTGGGGAACATTGTTAAAGTTGTTAAAATTACACCTGGAAGTGGTAGGTGCCTCTTCGGCCCGTGAAGCTCTCTCTGTAGGACCAGCAAGGCATTACAACCAGGGGGACAGAAAAGCCTTTGAGTGATGGACAGAGACTTTTCAGTGACTTCTCTATGTAGCAGAGAGTAGGAAAGGGTTAATCTCATGGTGGAGATTATGAATCATCTGTGGTTTTCCTCCAGGCTGGTCTACCTCTTCCTGGCTTGGGCAGATCCCAAAGCATGGGGTTCCTGCTCTACCCTCGATTCTGGTTGTTTCTAGGGTTGCAGCAGTGGGGGTGGGGTTGGAATTCAGCTGGTTCCCAGAGCAGAGGTGGAAGTTATGGGCGATGATGATGTGAAGAGCCCTGGCGATGGCTCTTGAAACACACTGGCGATGGTGGCAGTAATAGGAAGCAACATCGAACGTGTGCTTTCCACATACTGCAACCAGCTCTGTTCAACGCACTACACGTTAAGACATATATTCTTCACGACGAGCCAACAAGGTACTGCTGTCACTCCCGTTTCATAACAGAGGGACCTGGCTCCTGCACTGAGGCTGACTCCCAGGGCTTCAGACCACGAAGATCTGTGGTGACAAAGTGGCTAGAGGGTCACAGGGACAGCTGGACAGAGGCTGATGATAAATTACACCTGGTGTGGGCACTCAGGTCATGGAGAGATGAGGAGAGGCCAGAGAAGGGCCTGACATCTGGGGAGCTGATCCCCATGCCCTCTCCCTCTACCTCTCTACAGCGGAAGGAATTCATGTGCATCTGTGGATCTGTTTGGCTTTTGGGCCCTAGAGCCATGAAGAAGAAAGCTTGTTACCTCTTCTGGCCTGGGCTTTGGTATCAAACCCAGCAGTACCGATCCCACCCAACTTGCAAGGTGAGCTGGATTTCTATCTCCTGCTTCTGTGAAGAGAGGCCGTTACCAGGGAGGGATCAACTTAGGATAAGAAGAAAATACGCCGATGGGTTTAAGAGGCAGCCCTGAGTCACCGTTGTGAGTTCTTATTCTGCCCCTTATTAAATCTGTGGTCTCTTGGGCAAATTACTCAACCCCCCCCCAACCCGGCCTCAGTGTCCTCATCTGTGAAATAGGAATAATGACAGTATCTCCACCCAGGGCTGCTGCAAGGAGTAAATGGGATGGATGGCAGGGTTCCTTTTGCTTCCTGTCTTTAATCATTGGTTCTTTAAGGGTATACATTAAACAGTATAAGATAAAGAATAAGACCATATATCAACCAAATCCACTCCAGTGGCCAAATGTCCAACAGCCTGGTTGGGACTCATGAGATCATCGTTGGTTTGATCACCACTAACCACTGCTTTTGTGGGTTTGTTTGTTTGTTCCTTTCTCCTTCCCAGAACCTATCATCTTGCCTTTGCACATAGCAGGTATTCAATAAATATAGTTTCATGGATTACTACCTTCAGTGGGCATGCAGTAACTCACCACAATACACAATAGTTTTATATGTTTCCCCCCTAACACACACACACACACACACACACACACACATTTTCCACCCTCCTCCTTCCCTTTTGGTAACCATCAGCTTGTTCTCCATGTCAATGGGTCTGTTTCTCTTTTGTTTTATTTATTTGTTTGTTTGTTTTTAGATTCCACATACAAGTGAAATCATATGGTATTTATCTTTCTCTGTCTGACTTATTCCACTTAGAATAATACCTTAAGTGCTGCTTTTGGCTCTTCCATTTATCCTAAGAAGCTCTCACACTGGGAAACGAGATCTTTTAAGTAGTAAAATAATTATTCACTAATTAAAAAAATGGAAACAGGCGCCATGATCATCTCATGATGTGAACCTTCTGGAATACCTCCCTTCCTGTTGGGAGAAGCTGGTGGAAAGTAGTGGAAAGACAGACTTGACTCTGGACTCTGTCACTGACCTGCCATGTCTGAGCCTTGGTGGCCTCATCTGTCAAGTGAGTATCATTAAGACGGGCCTCATGTGAGGACGAGAGAAGCATCTTGCTCCCCCTTGGGTCTCAGCCGATGCCCATCCCTGTTCCAGCTCCATCAGATTCCCCAGGACCCACCCCAAGAGATGCCTGAGCTACACAGAACATGGACTCACCGAATTCTGGCTGAGGCAACACTGTGAACGCAGCTGTGGTTCTCAAAGAGGAACTTGGGGGTGGCCCCAACCCCCAGGGAGAGGTGGGTGGGGGGCTTTGGTGGGAGGGCTGCCACCACCTTGCTGTGTGAGAAGATTGGGGCCTCCCCTGTAGGGGTGGGAGCAGGTCGTGGAAGAGAGAAACAGCAAAACCCACAGGACGCCCAACCCAACCTACTTCTGCCCCTGGTCTCACCAACATCCTCCCCATTGGGATGGGATCCCAGCAGCCTCCTCTCGCATGCCTGGGCGGCTCCTCCCCATCTGATCTACCCCACTGATCTGCCCTTGTCTGCCACTTTCTGTCCTTGGCATTTGGGGTCTTCTTTCCTGTGGCACGGGGCTGGGGGCAGGACACACCTGATGCTCTGTGGCCGCTTCCCCTCCGCAGGAGATGGAGGGAAGAGGGAGTGGTTTTCGCCTTTCCTGAGTTCGGCTGGGAGAGGGCTGACCTTTCTCAAGCCTGCATCACACCTGAGCGCTTTCGAGGCACTCTCCACACCTGTGCCCCTATTCGATTCTTAAGCTAGAGCGTGGTTCTGGACTCGAGCGTGCCTGGGTTTGAGCCTTGGCTTTGCCGGGTACCAACTGTGTGACCTTTCGAAGGTCTTAAACCTGTGAGAGCTTCAGTTTCTCACCTCTCAAGTGAGGGCAGTGATAGCATCTCCCTCGCAGGCTGTTGTGAGGATTGAACGAGGCAATTCTCTGCCGACAGAGGTCTAGTGTGTAGTGAATGTGCCAGAAGTGTTAACTTAATGAAGAAGCACCCCTTTGAGGCAGGTTGGCAATGCGGTTAAAGCGTCATTTTTAGAGTTGGAGAAACTGAGTGTTCGAAAGGTGATGTGACTCACCTGAGGCTACCTACCTAGCTAGTGAGGGGACTTAGGTCTTCCACGGGATTAGGCGACAGCGAGCATGAGTTTGGGAGCCCACAGAGCTGGACTCAACACTAGCTTCACGATTCCTTGGCCATGTGACCTTGAGCAAGTCCCCATTGCCTTTGTTTTTAAAAATTTTTTTTTCTTTATTGATTTTAGAGAGAGAGGAAGGGAGAGGGGGAGAGAGAGAGAAACATCGATGAGAGAGAACATCGATTGGCTACCTCCTGCATGCCCCCCACTGGGGATCGGGCCCACAACCTGGGCATGTGCCCTGGCCGGGAATCAAACCGGCGACCTCTTGGTGCATGGGTCGACGCTCAACCACTGAGCCACACCGGCTGGGCCCCATTGCCTGTGAATCTTGGTTTTCCTTCTTTGTAAGGTAGGGCTGCCTGTCTCCCTTCAAAGAGCACCCTTGGCTAAGGGACTTTTTGCTGGGGTGGGCATAGAAAGCAGAAGCCATTCAAAGACAGCCTTCTTCCTGTCCTTCGTGAAAACCTGAGCTCAGCACGAAGGTTAAGCTGGTGTCCCAGGTGGGTGGGGAGAAAGAGCCTGTATCTGTGATCCAAAGCCAGGGAGAGAGGAGAGATGGCCCAGACTGGGAAGGGGTCAGAGGTCATGGTCCCTTGATTGTTGGGGACCTGGGCTCTGTTCTCTGGAAGGGCCTTGGGGAGATGGCGGCCCTCTGGGGAAGTCGCCAGGGGGTACACCTTGGAAGTTGAACCTAAGGCACAGTGGATTTGAGTCTTGACAAAGAATCCAGACTCCAGGCATTCCAGGGAAGTGTACAGGGCTGGACTTCAGGGGACCAAGTCCCTTTGGACAGTGGGCATCCATCCTAGGAGGAGCCAGGGTGGCATAAAGACCAGGGGGCTCCCTCAAGCAATGCTCTGTTTGTGACCCTCGAAGTCAATGTTCGATGCTGAAAGGCGCAGGTCGGGGAGAGGGAAGCTCTGTACACACTGAGATTTCATTACCAACCAGCCCCGTAGGAGGAGGGTTCCGACTTCTATTGAATGTGCTGTAAGAAGAATGCATTGCCCTGGCTGGTTTGGCTCAGCGGTTAGAGCGTCGGCCTGTGGACCAGAGAGTCCCGGGTTCGGTTCCTGCTAAGGGCTCATACCTCGGTTGCAGTTTGTCCTCAGCCCCAGTTGGGGTTGTGTGGATGGCAGCCAGTCGATGTGTCTCTCTCACATCGATGTTTCTCTCTCTCTCTCCCTCCCCTCTCTCCCTCCCACTCTATCTGAAGATAATTGCAAAAATGTCCTCGGGTGAGGATAAAAAAAAAAAAGAATGCATAAAAGCACATTGATGCACATCTGAGAGCAGGCGATAAGATGAACCAGCTGAGGAGGGAAGAGAAGAGACTGCTGCTGGAGGGTTCTGCTCCACTGAGCCGGGCTGTCCGTTTGCCTGCCTTAACCACCTTATCGTCCTTGACCAACCAAAGGGTGAAGGACACGCTTCATTGGTAGAAATTGATGCCGGGGCCCAGGGCAAGTTAGGGGCCCACCTCCAGGGGAGCCACAGGGTGGGTTATAGAGCTGGGGCCAGAATCTTTGGGGTGCCACTTCCCAGGGCCTCCCCAAATTCCTCCCCAGTTCCTCCCCTGCCTCAGTCCTGGCCTTTGTGGCTCAAGGTGTCTACATGCCACGCATTTGAGGGAAGACAACCATCTCCCCATTTATCGTCACTTCTCATCCGCAGCCAGGACAGATGGGGTGAAGATCAAAATCTCCATGGCAGTCATTCTGAGCCCAGTACAGGTCCCCATCCTGGGACCAGCATCACTGAGTCAACCCTCACCACAAATCTACGCATGATGGTCTTGAGCTGACTTTCTCAGAAGAGGAAGCTGAGTGGGAGAGCAGTGGGTGGTTTACCTGAGGCCATAAGTCACAGAGGCAGTGCCAACGTTCTCACGGGCCCTGGCCCCAGGGCACACTCATAAACACTACTGTTCCGCTAAGTGGAACCTGCGAGAAGCGAAGCCCTGGTCTCCTGGGTCTAGTGTGTACTAGACTCCACGACACTTCTGAGCTGCCCTAGCTAGGAGTGCAAGTCTTTCTGTGCCCCGGGTTCTCCATCTGTAAAACGAGGGCACTTGGACTCACCCGATGACCTCTAAGTCATCTTCCAGCCCTCATCTTTTGGGGTTCTTTCCTGGCCCGCCATCTGCTATTTAAGCTGGCACCTTGTAAGGCACAGTGCCTGGTGGTTAAAGGGCGGATGGTGGAGCCAAGGTGCCTATGCTCAAGCTCAGCACTTGGGCAAGTTGCTTGGCACCCTTCTGTAAAGTGGGGAATGATACCAGTCCTTGTGTGTGCAGTTGTGAGGATTCAATCAGTTAAACAACGAAAGGCCCTTAGAGCAGCGCCTGGCACATAGTAAGGCCATCTGTGTGTTGGTGATTACCACCTTCTGTCCTGACCTTGGTGGACAGGATTCTTGTCATGTCCAAGGGTGAGGACCACACCAGCCCTAAGCCTTCCTGTGACTGGTCCTTAAAAACCCCAGGAGTCCTCATATGACATCAATCCCCCAACCCAGGCAGGCCCACCCAGCCTCTTACATGCCAGGAAGGAAGGGATAAAGTAACAACACAGGTTTTCTGGAATGAGGAAGAAGCCCCAACACAAAACAACAAAAGAGCTACTCACAGTTTTGTGGCTGAGCACCTCGACCCTGCCGGGAGCGGAGGAGTCTGGTGGTTTTGTGTCTAAGACCTGGCTCTGGGTCCCAATCAGAGCTCCTGCCAGCTGCTGCCCACCAACCCAGCTTTCTCTCTTTTCGCTCTTTCTCACATCACAGATGAGTGAGCGCGGGGAGGTCTGGCCTTCCGTCCCTGTCACCACTTCCCCTCCAGGTCCCCACTGCTACAAGGTTCTTGCCCATGCAGTTGAGCTGTTTCTTATGAGGAACTCTGAGGGTGGGGCTTGAGTAGAGGCCCTGGAGTCAAGGGCCTTGGGTTCCAATCCAGTCTCTGACTTTGAGCAATGCACTCAGACTCCCTAAACCTTAGTTTCTTTATCTGTAAAATGGGGATAATGTGCTAGCCTTACATAGATGACCTGAAAGGACATTCCATTCCAATGCCTCTTCCCCACCAGACCAGAGCTTTGAAATCCAAAAGCCTACAGGTGCCAGGCTGATAACATCAGTGGGTGAAGGATGCTGGTATAGGGCAAGAGAGAGCGGTGGGGACTGTGGGGGACAGGGGAACACATGACCCAGCGAAAGGGGGCCGGCATCTCTCAGCTTCAGCCAAGCCTTGCCACTAGGAGTGTAGGCCCAGCCGTCAGCTGTTCCAAGCACTTGGAAGATGTGACACATTTTCCAAGAGATACTAGGCATTCTGACTTTTATGTAATGGCTTCCAATTTTAGAATGTTGACCACAAAGTCAAATCTTTAAAAAATGCTGTGGCCCTGGCCCGGTAGCTCAGTTGGTCAGAGTGTCATCTCAATATGCCAAAGTTTTGGATTCAATCCCTGGTCAGGTCACTACAAGAAACAACCAATGAATGGATAAATAAGTGGAACGACAAATTGATGTTTCTTTCTCTCCCTCTCTCTCTCTAAGATCAATAAAGAAATTTGGCCCGGCTGGTGTGGCTCAGTGGATTGAGCATTGCCCCATGGACTGAGAGGTCCCAGTTCGATTCCTGGTCAGGTTTCGGGCTCTATCCCCAGTAAGGGGCGTGCAGGAGGCAGCCGATCAATGTTTCTCTCTTACATTGATGTTTCTATCTCTCTTCCTTCCTCTCTCTCTAAAAAATCAATAAAAACATATTTAAAAAAATAAAAATTTAAAAACATTTATTTTTTATTTTTGCATTTATCTACAGACAGAGCGGGAGGGAGAGAGGGAAGAAGAGAGAGAGAGAAACATCGATGTGAGAGAGACACATCAAGTGGTCACCACCCACACAACCCCACCTGGAGCCGGGGACAAACTGCAACTGAGGTACGTGCCCTTAGCGGGAACCGAACCCGGGTCTCTCTGGACCACAGGCCGACGCTCCAACCGCTGAGCCAAACCGGCCAGGGCTTTAATATGCTTTTTTATTGATTGTTTAGAGAGAGAGGAAGGGAGAGAGAGAAACCTCAATTGGCTGCCTCCTGCACGCCCCCTACTGGGGATCAAGCCCACAGCCCAGGCATGGGCCTTGACCGGGAATCGAACTTCAATCTCTCAGTCCACGGGACGACACTCAATCCACTGAGCCACACCGGCTGGGCAAAAAAAGAAAACATTAAAAAAAAAATTGCTATGTGGATCAAACCAAACACCATTTTCAGTTTATGTTTGCTAGACCATGAGCTCCCTGAGGGCAGACAGTGTGCCCCTGAGGCCCAGTCCTGGGTAAATACTCAGATATTGTACCTGGTACAGTTCAAAGTATTTTCACACCTGTTCTCAGACAGAATATTTCATGAGAATCTACTTTTTTCTGGGGATGGAAGATGAGTATGATAAAGTTCCTGCCTTCCTAGGCTAATGGCCTTTGATGATCTCATCAGATCTTTTCACTCACTACCCCCACACCCAGACCCTGAAAGATGGATCTGGGCCAGTGGTTCTCAGGAGGGGAGATTTTTGCCCCTATGATAGAGTTGTCAAATACAGCAAATAAAAATACAGGATGGCAATATTTCAGGCATATCTAAAAAAGTATTTGTTGCCCTGGCCGGTTTGGCTCAGTGGTTGGAGCGCCGGCCTGCGGATCAGAGAGTCCTGGGTTCGGTTCCTGCTAAGGGCATGTGCCTTGGTTGCAGTTTGTCCCTGGCCCTGGTTGGAGTCATGTGGGTGGCAGCCAGTCGATGTGTCTCTCTCACGTTGCTGATGTTTCTCTCTCTCTCTCCCTCCCACTCTATCTGAAGATGAATGCAAAAATGTCCTCAGGTGAGGATAAAAAAAAATAAAAAATTATTTGTTGCTTATCTGAACTTGAAATTTAACTGGGCATTTTACATTTTTCCTGGCAACCCTACCAGAATGGACATTTGGCAATGTCTGAAGATGTCATAACTCAGAGGGGAGTCTGTTGACATCCAGTGGGTAGAGGCCAACAATGTTGCAAAACCTCCTATAGTGCTCAGGACACAAGGTTAAATATTAATAGCGCTCAGGCTGACAAAGGGCTCTAGACTTGCCCAGGTCCCTTCAGAGCAAACCCCACTCCGGGGGGACTCCAGTGTGATAAGTATTCCCATGAGGAGAGGGCACAGTGCCCTCTTCCAGCTCTTGTGCCTTTTCCAAGAGCAAGTAATTGACGGTAAGGAATGGAACAGAGAGCCTGAGGTGCCAGAGAAAGGAAAAGTAGACAGAAGTAGCTGGGAACTAGGGCCACCTGCAGCCCACACCAGACTTCTGGCTGGGCTGGGATTGGGGACACCAGGGGTGAGCTGGCAAAGAACCAGCAGGTGCTTCCACGGCACTGAATCCGGGACCCTGGCTTTGAGCCAGCCTCACCATGGAGGAGGGAGAGGCTGCCCCTGAGTCTGGCCCCCCTTTGCAGCCTCCAGTGTGCAATGACAGGCTGAATGCATGAGTGAGTGAATGGATGAATGGAGACAAGAAAGAAGCCACTTCAAGGCAAAGGCGCAAAGAACGCTGGGAGTCTGGGTTCTGGTGAGGTCTCTGCCACTGCTTGGCTGTGTGACATCACCTCCTCTGCATGGCTTCAGTCTCCCCATTCCTAAAACGAGGAAGTTGGAGATACTAGCTGCTTCTATAACTTCCGAGTGCATCAGAATCAGTGTAGAGCTTGTTAAAACACAGCCTGCTGTGCCCTGCCCCTAAGTTTCTGCTAAAGTGTTCTGGGGCAGGGCCCGAGAATCTGCATTTTAACACATTCCTAGGTGATGCTATTCGTCCCTGGACACACCTTGGGTAGCACTGGATAAGATGATGGATAAAGGCCCTTCTTACTTGGTTGGTCCAGGATCTCCAAGTCCCCTGGGTACCCTGGTCAGGGCTGATAAGGCCCTTACAGAAAGTCTCTCGTCTTTTACCCCAGGGAGGGCGAGGTGCTTCTGCAGGGGAGGGTCCTGGAGCCGGTTTTCTCAGTTCTCCCAGGTGAGCGGCCTCACCAGCCCTTGTACTGTGAGACACTGCCATCTACTGGATGCATCTACTTCATGCTGGACCCGGAGCAAAGCTGTATTTAGGGCTGATTGAAGGAGGAACATTCCTGGGTGGTCTTTCCTATCAGACCACTCCCCACCCCCGCTGGGGAAGCAGCCTTTGTAATATCTGGGCCATCTGACCCCTTGAGATGACTCGGTTTCCACTGTGGATACTGGCATTTGAATTAACCTGGGATTATGAAAAGGAAATGTCCCTGCAAGGTGTATGGGATAACATCCTTTCACCAGATCATTGCTATTTTCTGCTTTTAAAAACCTGACACAGCCCTGGCTGATTTGGCTCAGCAGTTAGAGTGTTGGCCTGCAGACTGAAGGGTGTCTGGTTTGATTCCTGGTCAAGGGCAGGTACCTAGGTTGCAGGTTTGATCCTGGTCGTGGTCCTGCGGGAGGCAACCAGTCGATATGTCTCTCTCACATCGATGTTCCTCTCTCTCCCCCTCTCTCCCTTCCACTCTATCTAAAAATCAATGGAAAAATATCCTCGGGTGAGGATTAACCAAAAAACAATAACAAAAAAACACACAGTTACTTTAATTTGCTAAATGCAAAAGTTGGTGGTGACTTTTATATGGAAGATTTGCATATCTTTACACATTTTAACTTCAGGCACCCTTTTAAGGTGGTGATATAGCATGTTTAAAAAACATGGCGATTCCCTTATCAAATTAGGCAAAAACCAAAAGAAACCGATTGCAAGGTTTGGCAAGCATGGACGAGACAGAAATTCTTCTTATCCACTTAATGGGAGTTGTTAAAAAACAACTTCCACAGCTGAAAGTCTTTGTTTTACAATAATTTTTCAATTACAATTGACATACAACACTATATTCGTTGCAGGTGTACAGCACAGTGGTGAGACATTTACATATCTTACGAAATAATCACCCTGATAAATTTAGTATCCATTTGACACCATTGTGGGGGCTGAGAAAATATTAATACTTTTCCTCCCACCTTCTAAATTCTTCTAGTCTGAGCTAATAACCAAATTAACAGGAGAAAATCAAGGTTTCAAACATGCGAGTGGGGAGTCCGCATAGGAGTGATCATTCCATGAAAATTCCAAAGACAGGGAGGCAGCGTTGGGTAAATGAGACATTTGGACATGGGAGAAAAGGGGGAACTGGGAAATTAGATTTCAGAAGTGAGAGTGGGCGATTTACAGGTAGTTGAGGAAGAGCCTAACACGTGGCAGACAGACTCTCGCCAGGTGACCCAGAAACAACGCAGCTAACAGGCCCAACCTAAGCTCTCCTTCCTGAGCAGTTTTCTCTGTGTGAATCTCAGGGGCAGGAAAGGGGGGAGGGTGAAAAGTTCTTTCTGAGCCTTTTTTTTTTTTAATTCCTCATCGGAGGATACTTTTCCACCTATTATCAGATAGAGTGGGAGGGAGGGAGGGAGAGAGACAGAGAGAAACATCGATGTGTTAGAGACACATCGACTGGTTGCCTCCCGCACGACCCGACCAGGGCTGGGGATGAACCACAACCAAGGTACGTGCCCTTGACCAGAATCGAACCTGAGACTCATTGGTCCTCAGGCCAACGCTCTAACCACTGAGCAAACTAGCCAGGGCGAGTCTTTTGTTTCTTAATAAACAGCTTAAAATCAATATCCCCAAAAGCAGCTTCAGGGTGGCAGAATTTTGGTCCCTTCACCACACAGTTGTTACATTATTGGCTATATTCCCTGTGCTGTACTTTACAGCCTCATGACTATTTTGTAACGACCAGTTTGTACTTCTCAATCTCTTCACCTTTTTTACCCATCCCCCACTCCCTCCCATCTGGCAATCATCAAAATACTCTTTGTATCTATGAGGTTTTGTTTTTTAGATTCCGCATATAAGTGAAATCATGTGGTTATTTGTCTTTCTCTGTCTGACTGACTTCACTTAGCCTAACACCCTCCAGGTCCATCCATGTAGTTGCAGATGACAAGATTTCATTCCTTTTTCTGGCTGAGTAATATTCCAGTGTCTATATGCACTGCTTCTTTATCCAGTCACGTACGGATGGGCACTTAGGTTGCTCCCAGATTGTGGCTATTGTAAATAATGCTGCACTGAACACATGGCTGTCCATGTCTTTTTGATTTGGGTTTCTTCGGATAAATACCCAGAAGAGGAATTGCTGGGTCCTTCTTTGTCTCTTGTTATATCCTTTGTTTTAAAGTCTATTTTGTGTGGTATAAGTATAAAAGTCTGAAAAGAAAGGGTTTATTGGGCCATTGCTAGCAAGAAAAAGGATCAGGTCCTGGGGACAGCAGCAGAGTCGGGTGGAAAAAGGAAGCTGTCTGCTGTCCTGGAGTCCACGAGTGTTTCTACGTCAAGTAGTAGGGAGAAAGATGTGAGTTGTCTTGAAAGAGCTTACACTGGCTATATAGATAAAGGAGGCAGGAGAAAGGGAAGGGGGCCTAGTTCTGGGACAGACACGGAGTCTGTAAAGGAAGCGTCTGGTCCTTTGGATTGGGTGACAGCCTGAAAAGTTCATGCATATGCAGGAGGCCGTGGCTCCTGGGCTTCACCTGGCTGGTCTCTCTTTTGGAAACTGGCAGAAACAGCCACCTGGAAGTTCATTGAAAGTTCCAACAGGCACTCAGGAACGAGAGTAGTCTTGTTGGGTTTTGCCCTGCTGTTGTTCACGGATTAAGCCCCTCCTGCCTCTGCCTTCTCCTCTCTGGCCTGCTGCAGTTTGAGGACTTCTCCGAATTTTCTCCTGGACAGTGTAACCTGAAAGTAAGCTGACGCTAGGTTTTCCAGGGTTTGAGTGCAGTCTCCAAAGTTGGGCTAGACCTGGGTTTCGATTCCTGCTCAGGAAGGATCGCGTTACTCAGTCACAGCACTTTCTTTTTCTGCTGGAAATGAGGAACTGGGAGATGGTCAGTGTTGCTCACATTTTAACTTCATGGGAATCACCGGGGGAGCTTGTTAAAGTATAGAGATGCTGCCCTGGCCGGTTTGGCTCAGCGGTTAGAGCGTTGGCCTGCAGTCCAGAGAGACCCGGGTTCGGTTCCCGCTAAGGGCACGTACTTCAGTTGCAGTTTGTCCCCGGCCCCGGTTGGGGTCGTGTGGGTGGCAGCCAGTCGATGTGTCTCTCTCACATAGTTTCTCTCTCTCTCTCCCTTCTTCCCTGTCTCCCTCTTACTCTATCTGAAGATGAATGCAGAAAAGTGTCCTCAGGTGAGGATAAAAAAGAAAAAAAGCACAGAGATGCTGATTCGCAGGTGTGGGGCGGGACTGGTAGTCCAGGTTCCCAACCAGCTTCCTTGTCATCTATGTGAATAAGTCACCTTGGTCATGTACCAAGGTGAGCCTCAGCTTCCTTACCTGGGAACCTTCGAAGGGCGAATGTCTTACATGAGATAATGGGTACAAAGCTATCGGTGCTGTTGTGAACATTAACATGTTCATAGTGACAAGAAAAAAATTCTGAGATGTATTCAATTAAAATTACAGCAGCCAGAGAGTGAGAGAAAGAGACAGAACAGTTGTCCTGGTAATGGCCATGGACCAGCGCTGACAAAAGCCTGCTCACATTCCTGTATAGCGGTTGTAATTTCGGATTAATTTCCAGTGGCTATTTCTGAGATTATCCAATGAGAGAATAGCCAGGCGCCATGGAACCCCAGGAGCCTCCGTCCATTTACACACGGACGTCTGCTGCCCATAGCCAACCCACAGGGCAGAACCTCCTTCCTTACAGATTCCGCATCTGTCCCAGAACTGGCCCTCCTGTTCCCTGGCTATAGCTAATGAAAATCCTTTCGGAAGGGATTACATCTTCCCCTACCTGAGGTATAAAAATGCTTGCAGAACTCCAGGATGATGAACATGTGACCTTTTCCTCCTAGCCATAATGGTTTAGACTCCATGCCCAAGACCGGCCTTCTTTTTTGCTAATAAACTCTTTCTTTCTTTCTTTCTTTCTTTCTTTCTTTCTTTCTTTCTTTCTTTCTTTCTTTCTTTCTTTCTTTCTTTCTTTCTTTCTTTCTTTCTTTCTTTCTTTCTCTCTCTCTCTCTCTCTCTCTCTCTCTCTCTCTCTCTCTCTCTCTCTCTTTCTTTTTCTTTCTTTCTTTCTTTCCTCACCCAAAGATATTTTTCCATTTATTTTTAGATAGAGTGGGAGGGAGAGAGGGAGAGAGAGAAACATTGATGTGAGGGAGACACATCGATTGGTTGCCTCCCACACAACCCGACCAGGGCCAAGGATGAACCACAACCGAGGTACGTACCCTCGGCCAGAATTGAACCCTCGACTCTCTGGTCCGTGGGCCTATGCTCTAACCGCTGAGCCAAACCAGCCAGGGCTGGCTGAAAGTCTTTTTAAAAGAAAGAGTTTAGCCCTGGCCTATCCTCGGGTGAGGATAAAAAATAAATAAAAAAGGATATCCAGACGTTAAACATGTCAAAGTGCTCAGCAGGAGGTGGGGATTTGGGGTGGGAGGGGATAAGGTCTCTACCTCTTCCCTCTGTATTTGAGCCCCTGGGGCTCTGGGGCCTTATTTTAGCTTCTTAAGATGCCACACTTTCTTTCAGCCTCCAGCTCTTCCCTTCTAATTCATCCTTCAGATGTCAGCTGCAATGTCATTGCCTCCCCTGGGAAGCCCTCCCTGACTACCCAGGCAAGGTTAAGCCCCACTGTTAAAAGCACTTCTTACACTTATAATTCTTGTCCTTCCCTTTCGAATGACTGTAAACCCCACAACAGCATAGGTCTCTCTATTATATTCGCTGCTATATCCTCTGCAACTGGCCACAGTGCCTGGCACGTGGTAAATGCTCAGTTAATAATTTGAAAGTACATCTTGGTGAAGTTATTAGTGTTGGCACTAGTTATTGCTAGTTAGCTAAAAAAGGGAGAAAATGGCAGGGCTGATGTGGCTCAGTGGTTGAGCGTCGACCCATGCACCAAGAGGTCACCGGTTTGATTCCCGGCCAGGGCACGTGCCCAGGTTGTGGGCCCGATCCCCAGTGGGGGGCATGCAGGAGGCGGCCAATCGATGTTCTCTCTCATCGATGTTTCTATCTCTCTCTCCCTTCTTTTCTCTCTAAAAATCAATAAAGAAAAAAAATTTTTTTATTATTAAAGAAAGGGAGCAAATGGAGCCAGACATCTAAGTAAGCCGGGGGTTTGGTCATTCTGTTTGTTCAAGCTCTCTCTCTGTAGCAGCCAGGCGGGCCCAGCCGCAGGGCCCAAGTGCAGCCTTGGAGGGGGATGTGCAGATGGGGAAATGAGACACAGGGAAGTTCTGCATCTCTGGGTCCTGCCCTCCTGGGCCTGATGGGCATGAAGGTGGCTTATAGCCCCAGAGGACTTCTTCCACAGTGGGGCAGAGCGGAGCCACCTGGTCATGGATGAAACGCCAGGCACCTGGGGACAGTACTCTGTTTTCACTCCAACAAACCTTGCCACTATGGCGCAAGTCTTCCCACGTGTGGGTCCCCAAAATGCTTTTCTTGCAACTCCGTGGAAGAACCTTATTTCCACCAGCAACAAGGTCACTCAAGCGTTATTTGGGAGATGAATTGGAATCAGGAGACTCGATGAGCATAATATTAATCCTTTGGCAATGCTGTCATCGAGCTGGGCAAACCTTGGATAAGTCACTTCTCCTCTCTGGGCCTTAGTCTCCTCTGAAAAACGAGATGATTGGGTTTCCAGGAATGGCAGATAGATTTTTTTCTTGATTGCCAAGCCTGCTATTTTGGTGATTGTTGCCAGAGCATAGTGTTAAGGAGAATTCCGAAGCTGAGTCTAAGCTCAGTAGGAAAAAGTGTCACGATCAATTAATGAGGTCTGTTATGGCGCAAGAGGGGCCGTAGTAGTTTGTATGCCAGATTTTCTCATCCTCAGAATATAGTTCTCAAAGTTTGGGGGGGTCATGGCCCTCTTTAAGAAGCTGATGACATTTAAGGCAAGAATTATACACAACTGTGTGGGGACAGGAAGAGCCATGTGTGTGACATTAGAGTGAAGGCCTGTGGCCAGCTGGAGAGCCGTTGCCCTGCCTGAATGGTTCCTTGTGGAAATGGGCTCAAGTGGCCAAATCACATGATTTTTCAAGAGAAGCCAAAAATCTGGATTCGATGTTTGAATCAAACACTCTGAGGAACAAACTACACATGTCTGGAGGCTGGTACTATCCTGTGGCCTCTGGTTCTGACATGTCCATGTTGCCCAGTGCTCTCCTTCTCCTGCCCCTTCCAGACAGGATAGCTGAACACTTCTCCCATACCTTCCCTCCCCAAGGGTACCTAGTCTCCCCTTTTCCAAGGAACGCCTTTGTATTTCAAAAGAAGGGAAAAGAGTGACTTCACTTACAGCTACCTTGAAATCCATCTGACCCAACTTTTGCTATTTGTTAGACTTTTTTTTATTATGAAAGTAAACAATGTCTGCGTGTGTGCCAACTTAAAAAAAGAGAAGCAGGATAGGACGTATCGCACACTACTATATTCTTTTGTCAAGATAAAAAAATTTTAAACAGCATAAAATACATTTTATTTATTTATTTTTAATCCTCACCGGAGGACATTTTTCCATTTATCCTTTAGATAGAGTGGAGGGTTGGGAGGGACAGAGAGAGAGAGGAACATCGATGTGAGAGAGACACACCTATTGGTCACTTCCTGCACAACCCCGACCAGGGCCGGGGACGAACCGCAACCAAGGTACATGCCCTTGGCTGGAATCAAACCCGCGACTCTTTGGTCCATGGGCCGACGCTCTAACCACTGAGCCAAACCAGCCAGGGCTGAAATACATTTTATTTTAAAATTATTTTTTATTTTTTTCAATTACAGTTTACTTTCAATATTATTTTATATTGGTTTTAGTTATACAGCATAGTGGTAAGACAATCATCTACTTTACAAAGTGTTCCCCCCAATATTTCCAGTACCCAACTGGAACCGTACATAGTTATTGCAATATTGACTGTATTCCCTATGCTTTCCAATCCCTCCAGGGGACAACCAGCCAGCCCTTGGACCAGACTAGTAGGGGAAATGCCTTGGCTGAGGCATTGCAGTAGAAGCCAAGGTGGCACATGGGGAGGGCCTGCTACTCTGAGGCATGCACCACAGGAGCTAAAGTGGTGACATAAGGGGAGGAGCCAAATCTGGGAACAGAATCAGATTGGATAAGGGCATGAAGATCCAGGAAAGGGATTAGTTAGGGGGAGGGCCCAGCACAAGCCCGAAAAGAGCCGGGAGAGACATTGGTTAGTTTGAACCCCAAATCCAAAATAATGTAATCAAAATGTAGCTAAGGCCCTAGCCCCTTCTGTAGGAGCCGGGGGACTCCAAGAGCGGACCCAAGCACCGGCCTGGATGTGGCACTCAGTGCCAGCCAGAGTGTGGCCAGGAACAGAGACTAAGCTAGCCAGAGGGGGTCAGAGAGTGAACTGAACTGTGGGAGCTTTGGATGCCCTGCTGATGCTGGGCTAATGGCACAGCATCGCTGGGCTCTGGCCCTTCTGGGCTTGGTGCGGACAAGTGCAGGCGTGCGGCCCCGGAGGCCAGACTGCTCCGGCATGAGGGAGCTGAGCCACCTGGTCGCGGAGGAGACATCGGGCACCTGGGGGCAGTCCTTTGTTTTAGCTCCAATAAATCTTACCACTGCACCTCATCCTCCTATGCATGGGTCCCTGAAATGCTTGTGAAATGCTTTTCTCATGGCTCCGTGGAAGAATCCTATTTCCACTGGCAACCTGTGTTCCTCTCTTCCTCAACTATCTATCAATTGCCTACTTCCTTTGAAATCTCAGACCCCTACTCCACTTTCTCTTTTGTCCAAAATTATATATATATATATATATATATATATATACACACACACACACACACACACACACACACACAAATTTTACCTCACTGTCTTTGAAATTATGTGTACGCATTAAAATTTGATTTTCTCCTGTTAATCTGTTTCTGTTAATTTGATTATTAGCCCAGCTAGAAGAACTTAGCAAGTTGGAGAAAAAAGTTTATTTATTTATTTTCATTATTATTATTTTTTTAGCTCCCACAATGCCTATGGGGGCCATGGGGCAGAGGGACCGTTGAGGAGATGAATTAGAGGGTCAATCAATAGAATCTGACTTTGGAGCCAAACTTTGGGCTCTGGTGCCCAGGCCAAGCACGTGGGTATTTCACCTGGTCTTTGCCCTGTGTCACAGTCCAGCTCCAGCAGTAAACAATCAACTATAAATAACAGTGTGGGCAGGGGCTGAGGGCAGATTGGAGCCTGCCAGGCTCAGGGACCCGAGAGGGTTTAATAATAGCCTTGGCTCTCACCATTGGGCTCAGACAGCAACGCAAGCAAAGACAGATAACATCCAGGCCCCAAACAGGAAATGCAGCGGCAGGAGATTGGAACTGGATTTTCAAGCTGGGTTCTGGCCATGAGGAGTAACACAGCACAGTCCTTAAGTGTCTGGGCTCTGAAGCCAGATGGACCTGGTCCTCTATTCCCAGTTCTGCCACTGAATAGCTGTGTGACCTTGGTCAAGTCACTTAATATTCTTGAACCTCAGTTTTCCCTTGTACTAATACTACCTAGCAATTAAATGAATAAATATTGAAAGTACCATATAAACATCAGGGAGAAGTGTAAATACAAGATAAGTAAGACAGATACAGATCCTGTCACTAACTAACAAAGACTCTCCCCAACCAAACGGTAGGTGAGCGCCTCTGTGTCCCCTTTTCAAATAGGCCTTGATCTTGGCCTCTGTCCCGTCTTAGACCTACCCAACCCAGTCTTAGCAAAGAATCTGGCTGAGTACTCCTCCTACCCCTGATACTATCTGGCCAAGTCCTCACCCTCCACTTTCCATGTCTAAGTCCTTGGCCGGCTTTTAGCAAGAATCCTGTTAGGTTAGTTCATCAGGAATCCCCCTACCCTTGATGTCTCTTCTCAGTAACTTTCCATCCACAGACGCCCTCGTCATGCTCCTTGGGTGTAAACCCCCAGCTGTCTTTGCTGTATTTGGAGTTGAACCCCACCTCTCCCCCATTGCAATATTCTTCAATAAAGTCTTCCTTACTGTTTTGATAAGTGTCAGAATACTTTTTCTTTAACAACCCCTATCTGGACAAAACATTTTTTTTTATCCTCACCTGAGGACATTTTTGCATTTATCTTCAGATAGAGCAGGAGGGAGAGAGGGAGGAAGAGAGAGAAACATTGATGTGAGAGAGACACATCGAGTGGCTGCCACCCACACAACCCCAACCAGGGCCGGGGACAAACTGCAACCGAGGTACGTGCCCTTAGCAGGAACCAAACCCGGGACTCTCTGGTCCGCGGGCCGATGCTCTAACCGCTGAGCCAAACCGGCCAGGGCTGGACAAAACATTTTAAATTAAACCAAGAGAAACCAATGTCAGACGGTAATTCCACACTCCTGTTTTAAACTCCACACGACCCCAGTACTTGGCACAAATGTCCCACCCAGGGTAGGCCCTGAACAAGCATTTACTGAATGAATAAATACGAAGTATCCTTCAGATGCTAAAAGAACTAGGAGCCATAGTGTGTAAGAGCTGCTTTCCAGCTGTTCCCGTGGCGGGGGAGGTGGCATGGTTTGTGGAGGAGCCCTGAGAGTCAGGAGATGGGTGTCCAGTCTCCAGCTCTGCCCTAGCTCCCTCTGCGAGCCCCAGTCTTTTCTTCTGTGAAATGAACGGGCTGGGTTTGATAAGAGAGTTTAAAAAACACACACACTTTTTTAAAAAAGTGCAATTCATGAAAAATTCTCTTTATATCATGAGCCAGTATACTTATGATACTTGCTTCATTTAATATTCCAACATCAATTTGATGAAACAATAGTAATCCTTACTATATAGATATGCTCCTAATCGATTCTATTTCATTTATTTAAAAATGCTATTTGTGCTCTGGCCGGTTTGGCTCAGAGGTTAGAGCGTCGGCCCGCGGACCAGTGAGTCACGGGTTCGATTCTGGCCAAGGGCACATACCTCAGTTGTGATTTGTCCCTGGCCCTGGTTGGGGTCATGCAGGAGGCAGCCACTTGATGTGTCCCTTTCACGTTGATGTTTCTCTCTCTCTCATCCTCTCTCTCCCTCCCACTCTATCTGAACAAAAAAATGGGAAAAAAAAGTCCTCGAGTGAGGATAAAAAAATTAAAAATAAAAATAAAAATGCTATTTGTAGCCAAAGAAATAATTTCTATCAGCCATTGATGGATCACAAACTGACATTTGAAAAACACCCGTTAGAGGGCCTCCTGTCCAGGTTTGCAATTCTAATCTGTCTGCATATTTCTGCCTCCACATGTTTGGTTATGAGGGTCTCCCAGGCTGCTAGCCCTCTGCCTCCTGCTGATCTATGTGATCTTGTCTGCTTCTCAGCTTACCCAAACCCTTTCTCCTACAGGAAGTCTTCCCTGCTTTGTCACAAGTTCTACTTCTCAATCTGTTTTTTCTTATTCTTTTAAAAAAAATCCTCACCCGAGGATACTTTTCCATTTATCTTCAGATAGAGTGGGAGAGAGAGAGAAACATTGATGTGAGAGAGACACATCAACTGGTTGCCTCCCACATGACCCCGACCAGGGCCAGGGACTGAACTGCAACCGAGGTACATGCCCTTGATCAGAATCAAACCCGAGACTCATTGGTACACAGGTTGGGGCTCTAATCGCCAAGCCAAACTGGCCAGGGCTTTTTTTTCTTTTTCTTACATGGCCACATCTGTCAATTAGCTGGTGGGTATTTATTTGTCTACTTATGTGTCTAGAACTGTGCTTGGGACTATGGAAAAGTCAAAAAGGCATAAGACACATTCAGGGGCCAGGTGCTGACTTGGAGTGATCAGCAAGACAAAGAACAAGGAACCTGAAAAGGAAGCACATGGGGTGACACCCTCCTGGAGGAGCGGGAGGGGAGAACTCTCCATCTACTCCCCAACAGAAAGCATTCCGAGAAGTGGAGGTAGGGGAAAGACAGTGGGTGCTGAGGACAAAATGAGCCCAAAGGCAGGAGAGGGGCAGGAAGAAGAATCCCCGAAACAAAGAGGAGCTGACCTCCAAGGCCCCAGATCAGGGGTTCAGGGAAACAGGTCAGAGGGAGGCATTTCCTGCTGCCTGACTGGCTGTGTCCCTAGGGTTTGGCTCAGCAGCTGCAGTTTCCTCTCTGGGCAGGTGCCAAAGTGCCCAACTGGCTGCACACTCCTGACTCGAGAAACTGTGGATAGGTTTATCTTGAACCTTTCTGGAAAAGAAAGTTAACTGAGCTATTGCATGATTTGATTTATTTTTAAAGATTATTTTATTTAGCCCGGCCGGTGTGGCTCAGTAGTTGAGCATTGACCCATGCACCAAGAGGTCACCAGTTCGATTCCCGGTCAGGGCACATGCCCAGGTTGTGGGCCAGATCCCCAGTGGGGGGCATGCAGGAGGCGGCCAATCAATGTTCTCTCTCATCCATGTTTCTATCTCTCTCCCTTTCCCTTCTTCTCTCACTAAAATCACTAAAGACAAATTTTTTTTAAAGATTATGTTATTTATTTTAATTAAAGTATAGTTGACATGTAATATTATATTAGTTTCAGGTGTACAAAAGAGTGATTTGACATTTATACACCTTACGATTGATCACCACGCTAAGTCTAGTAGTCATCTGTCACCACACACGGTTATTCCGATATCATTAGCTATATTCCCTGTGCTGTACATTGCATCCTCTACTTCATGGTTTTCAATTATGGACTGAATAGCCACAAAGCTTCTCTCCTTGACCAAACACTATTCAGGCTGCCTTGGACTTTTCAATTAGTCCTTGCTTCTTGGATTTTTATGTTTGTCTCTGCATTGTCCAGTTTGAGCAAGAATGCTGCTAGGTTGGTTTAGCCAGAATCCCCCGACCTTGATATCTGATCACCCACCCCCAGATATTGTCTGATCACCCTGGCCTGCCTTCAGCAGGAATGCTGGTAGGTCAACTTAGCTAGAATCTTCCTTATTCCTGATGTTTCTTCTTAGTAATGGTCCATCCTCTGACCTCCACCCTGCTCCTTGGCTATAAATTCCCACTTGCCTGCTCTGTATTCGTAGTTGGGTCCGATCTCTCCCTCACTGCAAAACCTCATTGTGATGGTCCCTAAAGTTTTTCTTACCATCTTTAACAATAGTCATGAATATTTTTTTTCTTTAACAATAGCTTGCAGGACCCATAGAGGACATAGGAAACAGTCAACAAGCAAGGGGTTGGGAATGCTTGAAGGGACGAGGAAGCAATGGTACAGGTGAGACAGACTGGGGACTAAGTTCTAGTTCTTCTCTGCCTTATACTGGCTGCATGATCTTGAACATGTGTGAACCTTAGATTCTTCTGCAAAACTAGAGGATGAGATGGACTGGCCAGCTCTGACTTTCTGTGGGTACTTAGCAAATGCCCACTGAATAAATGAAAGGAAAATTATAACGACATCCACGATTGAGCCCTCACTGTATACCAGGCATAGAGCTAAAGTTTTCATGAATATTTTCTCATGTAGTCCTCCCAACACTTAGCTGGAAGGATTATATATCCATACGATATTACATATGGAAATAGAACATGGTATTCCCTAGGAGAGAGGTAGAAGGAGCTCCAAGGGCTTTGGGTAAGACTAGGTCTATCATCCTTTGCACCTTGGACTTTAATCTTCACATGGTCCTATAGGCCAGGAGGCAAGTCTCCTCCTACCACAGCCCAGAATCTCCTGTTCCCCTGTCTCGCTTTAAGTTTCTTCAAGGCCTTATCATTTTACACCCATTTTATAGTACACTTATTTATTCATTTGTCTGTTTGTCCTCCCTAAAATATAAACCCCATAAGGGCAGGATCTCTGTCTGTCTTGGTCACTTCTACATCCCTGGTGTCTAGAACAGTGTTTGGTACATACTAGGTGTTTAACTAATATTGTTGAATGAAAAAAATGAATGAATAAAGTAGCTGAGCCTCAGAGAGATTAAATAAAGTAACACATCCAAGTGTCATTCAGCCAGCAAGGGGCAGAGCTGAAATTCAAACCCAGGACTGTGACACCTTTGGAGTCAATCCATTTAACCTCTATGCTATAACCGTCTCATTCATTCAGCAAATGTTTACTGAGATCCTAATCCTTTTCTGGGCACTGTTCTAGGTGCTGAGGATACTGACCTGCCCTGGGGAAATGGAAGGCAAGGAACTTCACCAAGGTACAGACCAAAAGGCCCTAGGGGTGACCAGGTTATGTAGATGCTGGGAGCGTAGCTGGTGTAAGGAATGGCGTAGGCTCTGGAATGGGCAGTTCTGGGTTCGAACCACGGCTTCTCTATCCACTGTGTGACTTTGGGAAATCACTGCACCATTCTGAACCTTAGTTTCCTCACTTGTTAAGTGGAGATAATGCATTCACTTGAAAGGGTTGACATGACATTAGGTAAAGTTATATATATATTTTTTTATCCTCACCTGAGGACATTTTTGCATTTACCTTCAGATAGAGAGGGAAGGAGAGAGGGAGGAAGAGAGAGAGAGAGAAACATCAATGTGAGAGAGACACATTGACTGGTTGCCACCCACACAACCTCAACCAGGGCCAGGGACGAACTGCAACCGAGGTACGTGCCCTTAGAGGGACGTACGAACCCGGGACGCTCTGGTCCACGGGACGATGCTCTAACCGCTGAGCCAAACCGGCCAGGGCTAAGAATATATATAGAAGGGCCCAGTGAACAAATGCATACCTGATGACTGAATGAATGAGTGTTCTACCAGGGAGGGCAGACACAAAACAAGTCTGGTAGATTGTATTTTCCAAACACGACTCCAACAAAGTCTCCCATCCATATGACTTCTCCCATCGAGAGGTGAGGTCTATGTTACCTCCCCTTAAAATTAGGAAGACTTTGTGATTATTTCAACCAAAAGAGTATGCCAGAAGTGACGCTCTGTGACTTTCGAGGCTAGGAATACTTGCTCTTGAAGGCTTCAGTCACCACGTAGGGAATCGGACTGCCCTGAGGTTGCCATGCTTTGAGGAAGCCTCAACTCGCCCATGGAGAGACCACAGGGAGAGGCTGTGAGAGTACATGAAGGCAGAGAGATGCCCAGCTGCTCCCAGCTGTTCCAGCTCCATCCCCATGCACCAGCAGCAGCCCACATGAGGGACCCCAAGTCAGACCACCCTGAATTCCTGACCACAGAAACCTTGGGAGATAATAAAATGACTGCTGTTGCTTTAAACCCTAAGCTTTGGGGCAATTTGTTGTGTAAAAACAGTAACTGGAACAGCCGGTAACCCAAATACCCTACGATGAGTGCTATAACAGAAGTTTGTACAGTGTGTTTGAAAACACAGAAGAAAGAGCCATTAAAAATAGTTGAATATGCTACATGAAAAAAGAAATTGCACTAATATGCCTAAGAGGATACACCATCAAATTGAGTTGTCATTGGAAGTAATCTTCAGATGAAGGCTTTCAGATACCGGAGCTCAAGAACAATTTCCATTCTCCATTGTCTCAGGAAACCTTCCTGGATTTCCACCATCCTCACACCCACCCCATCTCCCAGCTCCTGGGTGAGGTTCTAGACCCCACAGCTTTCACGCTGCTGAGTAACACAAAGAGCACTGGACTTGGAGTCCTGGGCTCAAGCCCTGCCCCACCGCCTACTGGTTGAATGATTCTGGGCAAGTCAGTCTGACTAGCTGAACCTCAGCCTGTCACTTACGGAACAGAAATCTATAACCGCTAACATGTGTTATACGCTCCGTACGCTAAGCCCTTTAAACGCACCACTTCACTTAATCCTCACAACCACCCAGTGAGACAGAGACTATTATTATCTCCATTTGACCAAGGAGGAAGCGGACCCAAAGACGTTAAAGTATTTGCCCAGGGCTGTGCATTGTGGGAGTGGCAGAGCAGGGATTCAAAACCAGGCTGTCTGGCTTAGAGCCTGTGCTCCTATCATGGTGCTGACCCACGGGTGGGGTGGAACTCCAGGAGCTTGTGAGTAAGTGGAAGGGCAGTAGCTGTGTGCAAAGGTGGGGAAACATTTTACCGTGTTTCACGGCTCCTTGTGGCCCCTGCCTGTTCTGCAACACAGTCTACCCAGTTGCTCACATTTCTGGATCCCACTGTCAAAGCTCCTTAAAGACAAGATCCGCATCTTGATTAACCTCTGCACCTGCACAGCATCCAACCCAGCTCCAAGGACTGAATCGCAGCTTGAAGAAAAAAGAATGTAGCTGGAGTGGGTTCCCCTTTCAAGATGAAGCACTAAGGCAATTATATCTGCTCATAAAAACGTAATGAAAACAGGAACACCTTTTATTTATTTATTTTTATTATTATTTTTTGCTTTTTTATTTTTAATTTTTATTTTTTCTCCAATTTTTATTAATTTATTTTTGTTACAGATGTTTCTCCTTTCCCCCCAGACCTCCTCTTCCCCATCCCGCCCCCCCCTCAGCATTGTTGTCTATGTCCATTGGTTATGCATATATGCATATAAATTCTTTGGTTCATCTCATCTATCCCCCCGCCTCCCTAATCTGAAGTTTGTCAGTCTGAACCATACTCCTTTCTATGTCTCTGGGTCTATTTCATTCATCAGCCCACCTTGTTCATTATATTCCACAAATAAGTGAGATCATGTGGTATTTGTCTTTCTCTGATTGGCTTATTTCCCTTAGCATACTACTTTCAAGCTCCTTCTATGTTGTCTCAAAGGATAAGAGATCTTTCTTTCTTACAGCTGCATAGTATTCCATTGTGTATATGTACCACAGCTTTTTTATTCACTCATCTATTGATGGACATTTGGGCTGTTTCCAGATCTTAGCGATTGTAAATAGTGCTGCTATGAACATAGGGGTACATATATTCTTTCTGATTGGTGTTTCAGGCTTCTTAGGATATATTCCTAGAAGTGGGATCACTGGGTCAAATGGCAATTCAATTTTTAATTTTTTGAGGAAACACCATACTGGTTTCCATAGTGGCTGCACCAGTCTGCATTCCCTCCAGCAGTGTACTAGAGTCCCCTTTTCTCCACACCCTCGCCAGCACTTGTTTGATGATTTGTTGATGGTGGCCATTCTGACAGGTGTGAGGTGATACCTCATCATTGTTTTAATTGGCATCTCTCTGATGATTAATGACGTTGAGCATTTCTTCATATATCTCTTGGCCATTTGTATGTCCTATTTGGAGAGGTGTCTATTTAGCTCCTCTGCCCATTTTTTATTGGGTTCTTTGTCTTCCTTTTGTTGAGTTGTATGAGCACTCTATATATTTTGGAAATTAACCCCTTATCTGATATGTCATTGGCAATTATGTTCTCCCATACAGTGGGTTCCCTTTCCATTTTTTTTTTTTTTTTTTTTGCATTTATCTTCAGATAGAGCAGGAGGGAGAGAGGAGGGAAGAGAGAGAGAGAAACATCGATGTGAGACAGACACATCGACTGGTTGCCACCCACACAACCCCAACCGGGCGGGGACAAACCGCAACCGAGGTACATGCCCTTAGCAGGAACCGAACCCGAGACTCTCTGGTCCACAGGCCAACGCTCTAACTGCTGAGCCAAGGGCTCCCTTTCCATTTTGATGGTGGTTTCTTTTGCTGTGCAGAAATTTTTTAGTTTGATGTAGTCCCATGTGTTCATTTTTTCCTTTGCTTCTGTTGCCTTAGGTAATGTATCAGTGAAAATTCTGTTGTGTATGATGTCTGAAATTTTGTTGCCTACATTTTCTTCTAGGATTTTTATGGATTCACAAATCACATTTAAGCCTTTTATCCATTTTGAGTTTATTCTTGTGTATAGTGTAAGTTGATGGTCTAGTTTCATTTTTTTGCATGTAGCTGTCCAATTTTCCCAACACCATTTATTAAAGAGGCTGTCTTTACTCCATTGTATGCTCTTGCCACCTTTGTCAAATATTAATTGAGCATAATGTCTTGGGTCAATTTCCGGGTTCTCTTCTGTTCCATTGATCTATGTGTCTGTTCTTGTGCCAGTACCAGACTGTTTTGATTACAGTAGCTTTGTAGTATAACCTGATATCCGGTATTGTGATCCCACCTACTTTGTCCTTCTTTTTTAAGATTGCTGTGGCTATTTGGGGTCTTTTTTGGTTCCATATGAACTTTTGAAGTATTTGTTCTAGTTCTGTGAAATATGTCGTTGGTATTTTGATGGGGACTGCATTGAATCTATAGATTGCTTTGGGTAGTATGGACATTTTAATGATGTTAATTCTTCCAATCCATGAACAAGGTATGTGTTTCCACTTTTTTATATCTTCCTCTGTTTCTTTTTTCAATGTCCTGTAGTTTTCTGCAAATAGGTCCTTTGCTTCTTTGGTTAAGTTTATTCCTAGGTATCTTAATTTTTTTGCTGCAATGGTAAATGGGATTGCTTTTTTAGTTTCTTTTTCTGTGAGTTCATTATTGGTGTATAAGAATGCCATAGATTTCTTGATGTTAATTTTGTATCCTGCTACCTTGCCAAATTCGTTTATTAAATCTAGCAGATTTTTTTATGGAGTCTTTAGGGTTTTCTATGTATAATATCATGTCATCTGTGAATAATGACAGTTTCACTTCTTCCTTTCCAATTTGGATCCCTTTTATTTTTAATTCATGTCTGATTGCTATGGCTAAGACTTCCAGTACCATGTTAAAAAAGAGTGGCGAAAGTGGGCATCCCTGTCTTGTTCTTGTTCTTAAGGGAAATGCTTTTAGTTTTTGCCCATTGAGTATGATGTTGGCTGTAGGTTTTTCATACATGGCCTTTATTATGTTGAGATATGATCCCTCTATTCCCACATTGCCGAGCGTTTTTATCAGAAATGGGTGCTGGGCCTGGCCGGTTTGGCTCAGCGGTTAGAGCGTCAGCCCACGGACCAGAGAGTCCTGGGTTTGGTTCCTGCTAAGGGCATGTACCTCGGTTGCAGTTTGTCCCCAGCTCCGGTAGGGGTCGTGTGGGTGGCAGCCACTTGATGTGTCTCTCTCACATCAATGTTTCTCTCTCTCTCTTCCTCCCTCTCTCCCTCCTGCTCTATCTGAAGATAAATGCAAAAATGTCCTCGGGTGAGGATAAAAAAAAAAAAGAAAAAAAAAAAAGAAATGGGTGCTGGATTTTGTCGAATGCTTTTTCAGTGTCTATTGATATGATCATACGGTTTTTATCTTTCATTTTGTTTATGTGATATATCACATGTATTGATTTGCGAATATTGTATCAGTCTTGCATCCCTCGGGATGAATCCCACTTGGTCATGGTGAATAATTTTTTTTAATGTATTGCTGGATCCGATTTGCTAGTATTTTGTTGAGGATTTTGGCATCTATGTTCATCAGGGATATTGGCCTGTAGTTTTCTTTCTTTGTAGTGTCTTTTTCTGGTTTTGGAATTAGAATTATGCTGGCCTCATAAAATGAGTTTGGGAGTCTTCCTTCTTCTTAAATTTTTTTTGGAATAGTTTGAGGAAAATGGGTGTTAGTTCTTTGAATGTTTGGTAAAACTCCCCCATGAAGCCATCTGGGCCCGGGCTTTTGTTTGCTGGGAGAATCTTGATTACATCTTCAATTTCCTTAGTTGTTATTGGTCTGTTCAAGTTTTCTATCTCTTCCCGGTTCAGTTTTGGGAGACTATGTGTTTCTAGAAATTTGTCCATTTCGCTTAGATTGTCCAATTTGTTGCCGTATAATTGTTCATAGTATTTGTTAACGATCCTTTGTATTTCTGTGGTGTCAGTTGTTACTTCTCTTTCATTTCTGATTTTGTGTATTTGGGTTCTCTCTCCTTGTTTCTTGGTGAGTCTAGCTAAGGGTCCATCAATCTTGTTTACCTTTTCGAAAAACCAGCTTTTTGTTTCATTGATCCTTTGAGTTGTTTTTTTGTTTTGTTTTGTTTTGTTTCTATGTTGTTTATTTCTGCTCTGATCTTTACTATTTCCTTTCTTCTACTTGCTCTGGGGTTTTCTTTTTAGTTCTTTAAGTTGTGAGGTTAGATAGTCAATTAGAAATTTTTCTTGTTTCTTGAGGTAGGCCTGTAGTGCTATGAACTTCCCTCTCAGAACTGCTTTCACTGCATCCCATAGATTTTGTATTGTTGTGTGTTCATTTTCATTGGTTTCCAGGAAGTTTTTAATTTCTTCCTTGATCTCCTTGGTAACCCATTCATTGTTTAATAACGTGCTATTTAGCCTCCATGTGTTCAAATGTCTTTGCATGTTTTTGTTGCAATTGATTTCTAGTTTCATGCCATTGTGATCTGAGAAGATGCTTGATATGATTTCAATCTTCTTGAACTTGTAGAGACTTAGTTTGTGTCCCAACATGTGGTCTATCTTTGAGAATGTACCATGTGCACTTGAGAAGAATGTGAATTCTGTAGTTTTGGGGTGTAATTCTCTGTAGATATCTATTAAATCCATTTGGTCTAGTGCATCATTTAGAGTCTCTGTTTCCTTGTTAATTTTTTGTCTAGAGGATCTATCCAGTGATGTCAGCGGGGTGTTGAAGTCCCCTGCTATAATTGTATTGCTGTCGATTTCTCCTTTGAAGTCCTCCAGAAGATTTTTAATATATTTTGGTGCTCCTATATTGGGTGCATATATGTTTACCAAGCTTATATCTTCTTGTTGGATAGATCCTTTCAATATTATGTAGTGGCCTTCTTTGTCTCTAGTTATGGCCTTCATTTTGAAATCTATTTTATCAGATATGAGTATTGCTACCCCAGCTTTTTGTTTTTTTTCTTTCCGTTTGCTTGGAAGATTTTTTTCCATCCCTTCACTTTCAACCTATGTGAGTCTTTTGTTGTGAGGTGGGTCTCTTGTAAACAACATATATATGAGTCATGCTTTCTTATCCAATCAGCTACTCTGTGTCTTTTGATCGGGGCATTCAGTCCATTTACATTTAAAGTTATTATTGATATGTACTTATTTATTGCCATTTTGGTTTGTTGTGGTTATATTTTTCTTCCTATTTCTACTAATTACAGCAGTCCTTTTAACATTTCTTGCAGTACTGGTTTGGTGCTAATGTATTCCCTTAGCCTTTTTTTGTCTGGGAAGCTCTTTATTTCACCTTCTATTTTGAATGATAGCTTTGCTGGATAGAGTAGTCTTGGATTCAGATCCTTGTTTTTCATGACCTTGATTACTTCATGCCATTCCCTTCTGGCCTGTAGTGTTTCTGTTGAGAAGTCAGCTGATAGCCTAATGGGGGTTTCTTTGTAGGTAACCTGTGGCCTTTCTCTTGCTGCCTTTAGGATTCTCTCTTTGTCTTTAATTTTTGGCATTTTAATTATTATGTGTCTTGGTGTGGGCCTGTTTGGGTCTTCTTACTTGGGGCTCTCTGTGCTTCTTGAACTTGAATGCCTTCTTCCTTCACCATGTTAGGGAAGTTTTCTGTCACTATTTCTTCAAATATATTCTCTAACCCTTGCTCATTTTCTTCTTCTTCTGGAACTCCTATGATGTGAATGTTGTTACGTTTCCAGTTGCCCCACAGTTCTCTTAAGCTGTCTTCTTGTTTTTTAATTGTTTTTTCCTTTTTCTTTTTTTTTTTGTATGTCCCCCTAGCGGGAACCAAATCTGGGACTATCTGGTCCGCAGGCTGACGCTCCAACCGCTGAGCCAAACCAGCCAGGGCTGTTTTTTCCTTTTGGGTTTCTGATTGGTTGATTTTTTTCTACCCTGTCTTCTAATTCACTGATCCGGTCCTCAGCTTCCTCTACTCTGCTGGTTATGCCTTCCAATGTGTTCTTTTTTTTTTTAATCCTCACCCGAGGACATTTTTTCATTTTTTTTTTTTGGTTCAGATAGAGTGGGAGGGAGAGAGAGGAAGAGAGAGAGAGAGAGAGAAACATCGACGTGAAAGGGACACATCGAGTGGCTGCCACCCGCACGACCAACCAGGGCCGGGGACAAACTGCAACCGAGGTACATGCCCTTAGTGGGAACCGAACCCGGGTCTCTCTGGACCGCAGGCTGACGCTCTAACCGCTGAGCCAAATTGGCCAGGGCTCAATGTGTTCTTTATTTCTGCTATGTCATTCTTCATTTCCACTTGGTTGGTTTTCTTTTTTGTTTGTTTTTTTTGTTTTTGTTTTTTGTTTGTTTTTTATCCTCATCCGAGGACATTTTTTCATTTTTTGTTCAGATAGAGTGGGAGGGAGAGAGAGACAGAGAGAAACATCAACGTGAAAGGGACACATCGAGTGGCTGCCACCCGCACGACCAACCAGGGCCGGGGACAAACTGCAACCGAGGTACGTGCCCTTAGCGGGAACCGAACCCGGGTCTCTCTGGACCGCAGGCCGATGCTCTAACCACTGAGCCAAACCGGCCAGGGGGGTTTTCAATGTTTCTATATCTTTACTCATGGTGTTGATGTCCTTACTCATGCTGTTGAACTTCATCAAGATCATGGCTCTGAACTCTACCTCTGATAACTTGCTTAACTGCATTTCATTTATCGCATCTTCAGTAGAGTTCTCTTGTTCTTTCATTTGGGATTTGTTTCTTTGTTTCACCATTTTGGCTATCTCAGTGGGTTTTGGAGCCTGCCAAATTTTCCCTGTGGGTGTTGGTGTTCTGCTGTTTGTGGCTCCCTCTACTGGGTTTGGATGAGTGTGGGAGGACCCACGTTACACACCACTGTCAAGTCTTACTTTCCTGGGTAGATTTGCAAGCCCAGGAAAGGTTCAGTTATCTTCTAGCTTTTTGCCTGGAGGCTATCAGTCTCAGTTACTTGATGAGCCTTGGGTTGTAGCCCTCAACTGAATGAAAAATTCCCTCAGGTGTTCAGCGTAAGAGGATTTCTAGAGGGTGGGGCAGATGCTGGTTGTTAATGAGCCTCAATTTGAATTTCTCTGGCCTAGCTGGGTGGGGTTAAATCTCTGAGGGAGGGGCTGCTGCTTCTCCCCAGAGCTCTGGGAAGGAGTAAGATGGCCACTGTCCTGTGTGGCCGCGATTCAGCAAAAACTCTGAGTGCCCTCCAAATCCCAGGTGTCCCCACAGAGTTCCAGTCCAGTCCACCCTCCCTCTGCCGGAACCCAAGGTGAGTGGCTGTAGCGAATTTAGTGCTCTGTCCTGGCCCTCTGTGCTGTGGAGCCGGCTTGGGATTTTAAACTCGAGAGAGCTGCTCGCAGCTAAAACAGCTGTTGTCTGTGGGCTCCCAGCCCGCCCTCTCGTGCCTCCGCAGACCTACCAGGCTCAATTCAGTGTCCTTTTTTCCTGTCCCTGGTTATAGGGTCCTCTCCAGCTGCTTTTCTGTTGCTTTTTCCCAACTATTTGTCTTTATTTTAGTTTTAATTCCAGTTTGGTCCTGGGACATGGTCTGTGTAGCTTCCATTCACTTTGCCGCCATTTTGGAATCTCTTTTTTTCTTTATTGATTTTAGAGAGAGGAAGAGAGAGGGAGGGAGGGATAGAAACATCAATGAGAGAGGGCATCGGCTGGCTGCCTCCTGCATGCCCCCCACTGGGGATCAGGCCCACAACCTGGGCAAGTGACTTGTCCCGGAATCAAACCGGCTATCTCTTTGGTGCATGGGTCGATGCTCAACCACTGAGCCACACCGGCCAGGCAGGAACACCTTTTAGAAACATGTTAAAAATATTCTCAATGTTTCTGAAACAACCAACCTTTCTATGCTGGGCTTGAAAACTCAACCCAACATTTTTCTTTCTGGGAGTTTGCAGATGTGGTCCAAAAGAAGGGGGAATGAGAAGCAGAGCCTTACAGGCTCCATCAGACACACCCTGGCACATTCCTGGGGTGGGAAGGAGGCAATCCATCACAAGTGGCAGAATCTCACTGGGGAGGAGTTGGGGGTGGGTTACTTGAAAGCAGAACTCTCTCAGGGCAAGAGATTCTGTAGAAACCTGTTTTCACAAAGTTCTCTTGTGTGTGAAGTGACCCAGAAACTCTGGGGAAGTTCGAGAGAAATTTGATGTTATGAGGCAGCTGCCCATGAAATTAGGTCCCTAAAGGTGAGGTCCTTCTTAGGACCCGGAGAACCTAGTGTCCAGTGTAGCAGGAAGGGAAATTCTTCAATGTGTTTGTGTTAGTGGGTTTGTCTTTCCTTTTCACAGTGAGCAGCAAACTTCTATAACAGGCCGGCACTGAACCAAAATAGAAGGATTTCTCAAGTTCATTTGACTAGGGCTAAATGTAGCTGAAAAAGCTCCTTGTTCTGCTCATGAGCAGTCATCTGAGACTTTTGCCAACCATAGACCTGAGCTCTAAATTACAACCAATAACACTTCATATTCATCTGAGATACTGAAGCAGCCAAGTGTGCATGACTAGTACAATGGTTAGAAACACAGCTTCACAGCTTTGGAGCTGGACTGGCTGAGTGGGAATCCCAGCTCCATCATGTTGCAGCTGTGGGGCCATAGCTAAACAGTTTAATCTCTTTAGACCTCAATTCTCTCTATTACAAACTAGGTATAATAATAGTTACAGATTCCCAGGGTTATTGTCAGTATTAATGAGTATATATACATATGGCATATTATATTAAGCCCTCAGTAAGTGTTAGTTAGCTTTGTGGTAGGCAGCCCCCGAAATGGCTCTCAGGAACCCCCGCCTCCAGGCATTCACACCCTCTGTGTAATCTCTTCTTGAATGTGGGCTGGACTCAAGAACTATCTTCCCACACAGAATGTAGTGAAAGTTGCCAGGGTCGAGCCTCAGCAGTCCAGGGATTCCCTTAGGTGTGGACTGAGTTGGCGAGAAGGAGACACATGAGACAGAGATCTTGAACACCTCTGCTGCTTAAGGCTAGCAGAATCTTTATTTTTATATTTTCAGGTTACATAGCAATTTCCTTCTTATTGTTTCCCCTAAACCTTTAGGCAAGCAAGTACAGACATTCTTTTTTCGTTTACCCAACTCTTAGGTATATTACATGGTTAACTAACAACTATTTTAATCCTTCACCCAGACATCTCATTGTTGCCTCTCTCTTAACCTTTAAGATTATTGCTTACACAACATGCTTTGTTATCAGCAACCTTCCAAACATTGTCTTATTTAACTACCCTCTTCTCTATACCCTCTAATTCAGTTTCTGTTTGCTTCCTCTAAGACTCCTGACTTTTCTTCTTATCTAAGATCCTTTTAAGTTTTTACATTCTTTTCTTAAATCTTTATTACTTTCTTGCCTTTTCTTTCTGCAGTCTTTCTAACATCTATATCATTAATCATCTACATGTTACTTCTATAATGATTCCTAACAGACAGCTAACAGACAGAGAAAGCAAAGATTAGTCTCCTTCAGTTGCCATCCTGCATTTTTATTTTCCCATTACTTTATACCTTCAGTCACTCTTTGTGATTCCTGCCACGCAGTGAATCCACTTCTCCAGGGACTATGTCAAACCATGGAGGTCTTCGTATCTCCAGGGACTATGTCAAACCATGGAGGCCTTCATAACTTCAGGGACTATGTCAAACCGTGGACCCCACCCGTGACTATGTCAAACGGTGGTGGTCGCTGTTCCAGTGACACCGGTCCCGACAGAAAGTGATGGGATGTTAGGGATCCCAAATAGCCAAAACAATCTTGAAAACAGAAGAATGAAGTTGGAAGTCTCACACTTCAAAACTTATTACAGGCTTACAGTAATCAAATCAATGTGTATTGGCATAAAGATAGACATACAGAGCAATGGAATAGAATAGAGAGCCCAGAAATAAACCTTCGCATATGTGGTCAAATGGTTTTCGACAAGGGTGCCAAGACCTTTGGGGAAAGGGATAGTCTTTTCACCAAATGGTGCTGGGAAAACTGGATATCCCCAAGGAAAAGAATGAAGTTGGACTCATCTTTTACCATATACCCAAATAACCCCAGATGGACCTGAGACTTAAATGTAAGAGCTAAAACTCTAAGAAGAAAAACTTGGAACAAAAGCTTCACCACATTAAATTTGGCAATGATTTGTTGGATTATGATACCAAAGGCTTAGATAACAAAATAAAAGCTTTCATAAAAACTAAAATTTTTTCTGCATCAAAGGACACTATCAACAGAATGAAAAGGCAACCTATGGCCCTGGCCGGTTTGGCTCAGCAGTTAGAATGTTGGCCCATGGACTGAAGGGTTGAGGGTTCGATTCCTGGTCAAGAGCACATACCTGGGTTACAGGTTTGATACCTGGCCCCAGTTGGGGTTGTGTGGGAGGCAGGCAACCAATCGATGTGTCTCTCTCACATCGATGCTTCTCTCTCTATCTTCCTCCCTCCCTTCTACCCTATCTAAAAAATTCAATGGCAAAATATCTTTGGGTGAGTAAAAAGAAAAAAAAAAATGGGCAAAGTACTTGAATAACATTTCTCCAAAGATTATATACAAATGGCCAATAAGCACATGAAAAGATGCTCAACGTCATTAATCACTAGGGAAATGCAAAACAAACTACAGTGGATGCCTAGTGCCTCACACCCATTAGAATGGCTACTGTTCAAAAAATAGAAAATAGCCCGGTGGGTGTGGCTCAGTGGTTGAGCATTGACCCATGCACCAAAAGGTCGCCTGATTGATTCCTGGTCAGGGCACATGCCCAGGCTGTGAGCTCAATTCCCAGTGGAAAGTATGCAGAGGTGGCCAATTGATGTTCTCTCTCATCGATGTTTCTATCTCTCTTTCCCTCTCCCTTCCTCTTTCTAAAATCAATAAAGAAAAAAATAAAAAAAATAGCATATTTAATATTAAACCATTTCTTTTTTAAATCCTCACCCAAGGAGATGTTGTGTTTCTTTTTTTTTTTTTAATTGATTTTAGAGAGACAGAAGAAGGGAGATGGAGAAAGAGAGAGAGAAACATCCATTCAAGAGAAAAACATTGGTCAGTTGCCTCCCTTTAGGCACCCTGACTGGGAATTGAACCCACAACCTGAGTATGTGCCCTGACCAGGAAATTGAACCAGTGACCCTTTGGTACCAGGCAGGATGCTCCAACCAACTGAGCCACAGTGGCCAGGGCAAAACGATTTTTATAAAAATAGTAACAGCTGGCCCAGCTGGTGTGGCTCAGTGGTTGAGTATTGACCCATGCACCAAAAGGTCGCCTGTTCGATTCCCGGTCAGGGCACATGCCCAGGTTGTGGACCAAATCCCCAGTGGGGGGCATGCAGGAGGCGGCTGGGCCAATTGATGTTCTCTCTCATCGATGTTTCTATCTCTCTCTCCCTCTCTCTTTCTCTCTCTCTAAAATAAGTAAAGAAAAAAATATTTTAAAAAATAGTAACAGCTGTATTATTTATTTATGCATAACAAATAATCCCAAAATTTAGCAGCTTAAAACACAAACATTTGTTATCTCACTGTTTCTGTAGGTCAGAAATCTGGGTGCCACCTAGCTGAGTCCTCTGGCTCAGGATCCCTCACAAGGTTCTTCATTTTTTAGCTCTTCAAGTTGCAAAGTTAGGTTGCTGTTTTGAGATCTTTCTTACTTTTTTATGTGTTTGTACCTATCAATTTTCCCATCAGCACTTCTATTGCTGAGTCCCATAGGTGCTGGCATGCTGTGTTTTCATTTTCATTCATCTCTAAGTCTTTTCTTATTTCCCTTGTGATATATTCTTTGATCCACTGGATTTTTAAGAGTGTGTTGTTTCGGACTTCCGGTCAAGATGGTGGCGTAGGTAAACGCGGTATCACATCCTCCCACAACCACATCAAAGTTACAACTAAACTACAGAACAATCATCATTCAAAACCGCCTGAAATCAAGCTGAAAGAAAGTCCTACAAGTAGGAAATTAAAGCAGCAGCCGCAGCGTGACTGGTAGGAGGGGCAAAGGCCCGATGGGCTCGTCCCACACCCACGTGTGACGGATAAAAATCACAAGGACGCCTCGGCTGGGAAGGTCCTCCCTGAGGACTCAGGGGTCCCTGTCCCACACCAGGTGCCCAGCTCAGGGTTCCAGTGCCAGGAAGAGAATCCCCATAACTTCTGGCTGGAAAAACCAGCGGGAACTGAGGCTGAGGCGGCTGGAGCCCCCGGCAGCTCCTCTTAAAGGGCCCGCGCACAGGCTTACTCAGACTCGCTCCCTCCAGGCTCCAGCGTCGGGGAGGCAGCTTGAAAGGCACCAGAGTCATATGGGGAAGAACTGAGCTGTTTGGCATTGGAGCGAGGGCTGGAGAGGCAGCTTTCTCCTGGACAGATGTGCTATCAGAGGCTTTTGTTCCTTTGGTGAACCCTTCCCTGGGACAGCAGACAGCCACCATATCTGGGACTTCAGCAACCTGGCTCACACTGTTTGTCCTGCCCTGGTGATTCCCTGAGGCCCCGCCCCACCCAACTTTCAGGCCCACCCAAGCTGTTGCCAGTTGCTTTACCATAGGATTGGCCTGTCTTGGATCCTGCTTCAGCTTTTCCTAAATTCATTCAAACAAGCAGCATCTGGTCTCAGCTAGTCCCATACCTCTCGCTAAGTAATACATAGAAACAAACACAGGGAGGCAGCCAAAATGAGGAGACAAAGAAACAGGTCCCAAATGAAAGAACAGAACAAAACTCCAGGAAAAGAACTAAGTGAAATGGAGTTAAGCAACCTAACAGACGCTGAGTTCAAAACACTGCTTATAAGGATGCTCAATGGACTTAGTGAGAACCTCAGTGAACTTAGTGAGAACCTCAGTGAACTTAGTGAGGGCCTCAAGAGCATAAAAAAGGACAGAAATGAAGGATGTACAGTTAGAAATGAAGGAGGCACTAACTGAAATAAAGAATAATTTACACAGATTCAATAGTAGAGTAGGTAAAGCCAAGAAGCAAACCATCGATTTGGAATATAAGGAAGCAAAAAACACCCAATCAGACAGCAAAAAGAAAAAAGAATCCAAACAAATTAGGACAGTGTAAGGAGCCTCTGGGACAACATCAAGCATGTCAACATTTGCATCTTGGGGGTGCCAGAAGGAGAAGAGAGAGAACAAGAAATCGAAAACCTATTTGAAAAAATAATGGCAGAAAACTTCCCTAATTTGGTGAAGGAAACAGACATACAAGTCCAGGAAGCACAGAGAGTGCCAAACAAGATGAACCCCAAGAGGCCCACACCAAGACACATCATCATCAAAATGCAAAAGGTTCAAGACAAAGAGAGTATCTTAAAAGCAGCAAGAGAAAAGCAGTTAGTTACCTACAAGGGCTTTCCCATAAGACTGTCAGCCGATTTCTCAGAAGAAATTTTGCAGGCCAGAAGGGAGTGGCAAGAAATATTCAGAGTGATGAAAAGCAAGAACCTATAACCAAGATTACTCTATCCTGCAAAGCTGTCATTTAGAATCGATGGCCATATAAAGAGTTTCCCAGACAAGAAAAAGCTAAAGGAGTTCATCACCACCAAACCATTATTATATGAAATGTTGAAGGGTCTTCTTGAAGAAAAAGATAAAAAATATGAGCAAACAAAATGGCAATGAATACATATCTATCGACAATTGAATCTACAAACAAAATGAACAAGCAGAACAGAAACATTCTCATAGATACAGAGAAATTTTGTTGGTTGCCAGATGGGTGGAGGCTGGGGGGAGGGGTAAAAAAGGTGAAGGGATTAAGAAGTACAAATTGGTTGTTAGACTAACAAACCTCAAAGGGAAGGGGGGTGGGGGGGGTGGGAAGAAATAAACCAAAGAACTTATATGTCTATATGCATAACCAATGGACACAGACAACAGTGTGGAGAAAGGCAGGAGGGGGGTGGGAATGGGGAGGAGGGGGTCAATGGGGGAAAAATGAGGAACATCTGTAATACATTCAACAATAAAGATAAGTTAAAAAAAAAAAAAAGAATGTGTGGTTTCATTTCCACGACTTCGTGAATTTTCCAGTTTTCCTTTTGTTTTTGATTTCTAACTTCACTTTGAATAATGTCTATAATTTTAATCTATTGAGACTTAATAATTTGTGACCTAAAATATGCTCTGTGCTGGAGAATGTCCTGTGTGTGCTTGAGAAGAATATGCATTCTGTTGCTGTTGGGCAGTGTCCTGTATGTCGTTAGCTCTGGTTGGTTTATTGTGTGGTTCACGCGCTCTATTTACTTACTTCTGTCTGGTTGTTCTATCCATTACTGACAGAAGGGTATTGAAGTCTCCAATTATTATTATAGAAATTCCAATTTCTCCCTTCAATTCTATCCGTTTTTGCATCACATATTGATGGTTTGTTATTAGCTGTATAAACTTATTTTTCTTTTAAGTCTGTGCAAGGTTGATAGTTCTTTTCCAGCCAATGGATAAAAACATGGTGATGGGTCTGGCTGGTGTGGCTCAGTGGTTGAATGTCGACCCATGCACCAAGAGGTCGCTGGTTCGATTCCTGGTTGAAAGGGTTAATAATGTTTTAACAAAATTAAACTCCATTCTGACCCTCAGTTACTGCACGTACACACCCAGGCAGTTTCTTTTTTGTAAACATAAGGGCCTTGAGAAACCCAAGGAAAACTATAAAGATAAGGGGTAAATGAAGGCCTTGGGAAACTTGAAGGGACCATAAAAAAGAAGGAGATTAATGATGGCCCTGACCTCTGCTGGGGTAGACTCCTTACCTCTGAGACACCAACTGAGCGGTACCAGGAGAATGTATTTTTTTTTTTTAAGGTAGTTCTTTTTAGTTTCTGTAGTTTGCAACTATAAAACCCAGAAAATAAAGAGATTTCGATGCGGAGCTCTTTTAAGGAGTCCGCCTGCCTACACCCAGGCATGTGCAGTGAAGCCATTTTGCTCTACACTGGCCTTGTGCTAAGGATGTGATCTACCACCGGCTCACACCTTTTATTTGGTGCCAAAACCTGGGAGGTCTGTGAAGATCCCACATTGGGGCAACCGCGGGCCCCTGGAGTCCTCTGGGCCTCCTGTCAGACCAGGATCGATCACATTCCCAGCCGGATACCGGACCTCCAACCTTTCCTGCCGATCCAGCATCAACACCGGACACTAATTCACTGGTGAGTGTTTATTTGCCTACCGGTCTGATTCTCCGGGCTGTCTCGTTATCCCCCATCTGGGACATGAGAGCCAGGCTCTCAGTCACTACTGTGTGATCGTCCCTCTGAAAATCCAGCGCTGGTCGGGACATGCTCCTCGGGAACCAGGTTCCCTCAGCTCACCATATATCTGGGGACGCCTGGTATAGGTGAGTTGCACGTCTCTCTACTCTAGAGGAGAAGCGGGGACGCCTTCTTCTTCCTCTAGTGTATCTGTCAGACCGCTAGGCCACGACATCTCACGCTGCAACATGAGACAACACCCCTAGGATGTCTCCTAAAAAATCTACAGACCCTAGGGCGCGCTCAGGATTTACGTCCCAAGCATTTTTTTTACTGCAACACTGCATGGCCTCAGTACAATGGGTCACAATAACCTGAAACGGCACTTTCGACATTCTACCAACATAGACAATTTCTGTCAAAGGCAAGGAAATGGTCTGAGGGTCCTTACATCAGGCCCCTTTGCACTCACAACACAACCCTCTGTATGTGACTCTTACTACCCCTCCCAAATCTTCCTGCTGCACTCTAATCCTCCTGAACCTCCCTCTGAAGACAGCGCGCTAACTTCTCCTGTTTCTTCCTTTGACTCAGCCAATCTCGCTCCACCACCTCCTCCCTCAACCCCTCCGGCAGGGCCTCCTCCTCCAGCCCTTTCTGCGGGCCTCCCACCCTACCCTGAGCCTCCTACTCTGGTTTCGATTCCTCTACCACCGCAAATGACTCCTTCACACACGATTGGGAACCATCTCTGGTCCCTATAAGTCCCCTACCTCAGCCCCCGTTTTAGAATGCCCCCAGAGGGAAGCAGCGGGAGCTGAAGGGACTGTCAGAGTTTATGTCCCCTTCTCTCTCAGATTTGTCCCAAATAAATAAAAGACTAAGATCCTTTACTCTGACATAATCTAAAAAAAAAAGAATAAAAACCCTAAAACTTTTCTATCACGCCTTACACAGGCTATGAGAAGATATACTAACTTAGATCCCACTAGCCCAGAAAGAACTGTCATTTTAAACCTGGGGTTTATCTCTCAGTCGGCCCTGGACAAAAACTTAAAAATGGCCCTCAAACCCCTCAACAGAAACTTCTAAATCTAACCTTTAAGTTGTTCAATAATCGCGATGAAGAGGCTAAACAGCAAAGTATAGCAGAATTCCAAATGCTTGCCTCTGCCATCAGAGCCCCCACTAATCAAAGGGGTTAGCAAACCCCATTCAGGGGACAGAAGAAGGACACCCACCAGGATCAGCAGAGTGGACCCCCAGGTCCCTGCTTTAAATGCAATCAGACTGGCCATTGGGTGAGACAGTGCCCCAACCCCCGACCACCGCCTAAGCCATGTCCTCACTGTGGAGGGCCCCACTGGAAGTCAGACTGTGGACAGACTGCGCAGAGTGGGTCCTCATCCCTTCCTCTGGCTGGCAGATCGGGCAATCCAGGCCTTGATCTGATTGGCCTGATTAAAGGTGCCCAGGAACGGATGCCCCGACCGACCATCATCTCAAACTCCGAACCTCGGGTTAACTCTGATCGTAGCAGGTAGGCCAATTTCATTTTTAATTAATACCAGGGCAACCTACTCTACCCTCCCCAAGTTCAGGGGACCTCTGGGGTTTCAGTTGTGGAAATTGACGGCCAAATATTGCAACCCAGGGCAACCCAGACACTCACTTGTTCTTTAGGCCCTTATATCTTTCTCCACTCTTTTCTTACATTACCAGCCTGCCCCACTCCCTCGTTAGGGTGGGACATTCTATCTAAACTCCATGCTACTTTAACCTTTACTCCTTCTCTCCCCACCAACCACTCTCATTCTTTACTTTGTCTCCTCCAAGAATCTGCTTCCTCTCCTAACAAAAGCCCCGGGCGCTCCTCCTCCCCTTGTGGGCCACCGCTGAAACACCACTACTCTTATCGGGTTTTTCAGTGACCCAGTGAGGGCGGGGGACGAGCCCTGAGGGGCTCTCGCTTCTGGCGCCAAGCGCTCAGCTGCTCGAGCTGAGCAGTGGCCTGCTCTGGGAAAAGTGCGAGGGGGGGGAATTTGACTGGGGCGGTACACCTGTCAATCAATAACGCAGGTGTCCTAAGGCATCTCAGGGAGGACAGAAACCTCCTGAGGAGAAGAAAAACTGGGGAATGTGCAGACTGCAGATAGATGGAGTAAGCTCTCAGGTTCATGTCAGGGGAGGGCCTAGGAAAGTCACAGAAGGTCTGTCAGCAAGTTGAAGAAGGATTGTGTAAGTCACAGAGGGTCTGTCAGCAAGTTAAAAAAAGATTATAGAGAAGAAAAAAAAATTATGCAGAGGAAATAAAAAGATTAAAAAAAATTTTTAAAGGGACATACATGTTACAGGAAGACAGGACATTGGAGAAATACTCAAGAAGGGAAAAAAACAGGACACTGAGAGAGGGAGAGCTTTCCCCTGGTAATGGAATAACAGTCTAGGATGTAATAAAGAAAGTAACAGGTTTAGGCTACTCCTGACCCTTGGATCAGACAATGGCCCTGCATTTATTGCAAAGATATCACAGGATATCTCTAAGGGGTTAAATATAAATTGAAAACTCGATTATGCTTACCGCCCACAGAGTTCCGGGCAGTAGAGCACATGAGCGGGACCTTAAAGGAAACCTTAACCAGGTTTGCTTTGGAAACTGGTGAGGGCTGGACCACTCTGCTCCCCCTCGCCCTCTTATAGTTCTTGCAGGCCCTGCAGTCCACCCAGAAAGCTGTCCATAAACATGTCTACGACGCCCTGCCTGTGCCCACCTCGGACCCTGTGCACCCTTTCCAGCCCAGGGACTCAATATGGGCAAAGAAGTTCACCACCCAGGGACTAACTTGGGCCTGGAAGAGACCATACACTGTCATCCTGCCTGCACCAACAGCTATCAAGGTCAACGATTGCCTGGTCTGGCTGCACCATTCCCGGCTGAGGGGAAAAAAACAAAATGGACAGTTCAGGCCTCTCCAGATAAGACTCTTGCGTTTATCAGGACTTTGATTTTTCTGGTTATGACTGTTCAGAGGAGTCCTTATAGACCTGGGCCCCAATGGAACTGGGAACTTAGAAATGGAATATTGGGGGAGATCTTAAGAAATGTTACTACAAAGAGAATAGAGACTTCTGGTCAAGATGGCGGCATAGGTAAACATAGTATGGCGTCCTCCCACAGCCACATCAAAGTTACAACTAAACTACAGAACAACCATCATTCAAAACCTCCTGAAATCAAGCTGAATGGAAGTCCTACAACTACGAAGTTAAAGAAAAACCTGTCTTCAACCTTGATCTATATGACTGCTTAAGGGGGACCATTGGGGTCACAAAGGTCCCTGATGTCTGGGTCACATATGGAGAAATTAACTCCCAACTAAAAGACACCTCAGCATGGAGCTGTGGAATATCTGCTGCAGAATGGGGATTACAAGAGATAGGCTTTTTAGGAGTCCACGACAAACCCATACCTGCAGGAAGTAAACAAAGAGAAACTTTGCCCCTTTTCCCTTTTTTAAAAAAAAATCATTATAAGGTGGGAGTGAAAGGGTTAATAATGTTTTAACAAAATTAAACTCCATTCTGACCCTCAGTTACTGCATGTACACCCCTGGCAGTTTCTTTTTTGTAAACATAAGGGCCTTGAGAAACCCAAGGAAAACTATAAAGATAAGGGGTTAATGAAGGCCTTGGGAAACTTGGAGGGACCATAAAAAAGAAGGAGAGTAGTGATGGCCCTGACCTCTGCTGGGGTAGACTCCTTACCTCTGAGACACCAATTAAGCGGTGACAGGAGAATGTATTTTTTGTTTGTTTGTTTTTTTGTTCAGATAGAGTGGGAGGGAGAGAGAGGAAGAGAGAGAGAGAGAGAAACATTGACGTGAAAGGGACACATCGAGTGGCTGCCACCTGCACGACCAACCAGGGCCCGGGACAAACTGCAACTGAAGTACATGCCCTTAGCGGGAACCGAACCCTGGTCTCTCTGGACCGCAGGCCGACGCTCTAACCGCTGAGCCAAACTGGCCAGGGCAGGAGAATGTATTTCTTTTTAATGTAGTTCTTTTTAGTTTCTGTAGTTTGCAACTATAAAACCCAGAAAACAGATTTCGATGCTGAGCTCTTTTAAGGAGTCTGCCTGCCTGCACCCAGGCATATGCAGTGAAGCCATTTTGCTTTACACTGGCCTTGCGCTGAGGATTTGATCTCCTGCCGGCTCAGACATTTTACCAATCAGGGCACATGCCCAGGTTGTGGGCCAAATCCCCAGTGGGGGGCATGCAGGAGGTGGCCTATCGATGTTCTTTTTCATGGATGTTTCTATCTCCCTCTTACTTCCTCTCTCTCTAAAATCAATAAAGAAAAAAAAAATAAAAATAAAAACATGGTGATGGGGTAGGATGGTAACAATTTTGTTACTCCTGGGCAGGGCTGACATTTGGTCAATGTGCTCCAGGTGGCCCTGCTCTCTGTGCTATACCAGTTGTTATTTTCATTATCATCTTTTCTTTTCGGTAATAGAGTTCTGAGGTCACTTTAACTTTTAAACTCAATTCTGATTCAGTAGTGAAAATTGGCCAGTCCAGGTAATAATCAGAATTCTGAATGTAATTTAAAGTTGACTGCGCTGTTCTTCCTTATTCTGTCTTCTGCAACTTGCTAACTATAATTTATTCTTATTTTATTATTTTTTTTTAAAGGTAGCAGAACATAGGGGTGGAGGAATCAGTCTTTTTTATTTTTAAAAAATGTATTGATTTTGGAGAAAGACACACACACACACACACACACACACACATCGATCTGTTGTTCCACTTATTTATGCATTCATTGGTTGATTCTTGTATGTGCCCTGACCCAGTATCGAACCTGAAACCTAGAGTATCGGGACAATGCTCTAACCGCCTGAGCTACCTGACCAGGGCACTAACTATATAATCTTTAACATCTCTGGGGTTGCAGTCTGGGAGGAAGAAAGTAGAGCAAGACAGTTCCTCCTGAAGCAGAACTCTTGTCAGATGGCTTCATGTTTTCCTGCTTTATGATATCTAACGCTGCCTCCTTCTCTCATGAGCATTTTGGGGGTTCTTCAACTCCTCCTCATGAGTTCACCAGGCTGTGGTTTCTTCACGGCCAATGCTCTGCCTCTCAGCAGTACACTTCCACTGCAGGAACCACGCCTGTGGGCAGGATCCTTTTGAAAACAACCCCACACAATGGGGGACTATAAATACTCTAGTTTTTCTTTGCTTCCTTTCAGAAAGGCATTTAAAATATGTGTGTTTACTGGGCTGATGACAGGCTGGACTCAGAATGGTGGCCACCTCCCATTCCAGAGCAAGTTATATTCTGAGCACTTCCTAGGAATCTGGACCCTGAGGACTATGTTGGTGGAGCAGAGTGGCTAAGAGCAAAGGTTTTGGTATCACACTGAACCTGGTTTGAGTTCTCGGTGTGTGACTTAGGGCAAATCACATAACCCATCTCTCTGAGCCTCAGTTTTCTCCTCTGTAAAGTGGGGATAACAATACTATTGACCTCAGAGAGTTGTGATGAGAATGAAATCAGACGATGCATATAAATTGCTTTGCACAGTGTTTTGCTCATAGTAAAGTGCTCAGTATTTACTGCTATTGTCTAATGAGGGGTACATTTGGAATATTCAAAAGATCATAACTTTGAATTGTACAAGGTGACATTTAAAACAAAATAAAATAAAGATATATCATTTAAAGGCAAAGAGATGATATAAAAATTCAGCCATGGTGAACTGGAGTCAAGAGATGGGACTGTCCTCGGGCAAGTTACTTCACTTCTCCCTGCCTTAGAAGCTGTAGGTTTATTTAATTTTTTTTTCTTTATTGATTTTTAGAGAGAGAGGAAAGGAGAGGGAGAGAGATAGAAGCATCGATGAGAGAGAACATCGATTGCCTGCCTCCTGCATGCCCCCCACTGGGGATTTGGCCCATAACCTGGGCATGTGCCCTGACCAGGGATTGAACCCGCGACCTCTTGGTGCATGGGTTGACACTCAACCACTGAGCCACACTGGCTGGGCAGAAGCTGTGGGTTTAATGGAGACTTCCTTGGTGCCTGCTGTTTCTAAGAGTGGAGGTCATATCCTGGTGCCAACTAGGCCAAGCAATTTTAATTATTTTTTAAAACTATGTCAATCTGTATTTTTTTCTGCTGTGGCAAAACACAGGCTCTTGGGATATGGATGCTTGACTCACAGTCTCCTCCCAAACCCATGCAATCAGCTGAGGACAAACAATGGCCTGAGTCAGTGGAAAATTCCAGATGTTTGTAGCTCATTAACCACCATATTGACAGCTATGGAGGTTGTCAACTGCAATGAATAAGTAGACCTTATTACCTTCATGTTCCCCTGAAGAAAGAGCTGTTCCACAGGCATATTTTTTAAAAGGGTCATATGTACCATGTGATCTTTAAAAAACCTTTTAAATTCTTTCAACTAAATTCCTTCTATGTAAATCCACCAACTCCTCTTACAGGTCCAAGGCCAGCCATAAGAGCAAGGAGGGAGAATAGTTATCCTCAAGCCAGAAGCCTGAGACTTGACTCTTAGCCTGATGGTGGGGATGTAAATCAACATCTTGCCTATGTATTTACCCTAGTAATTTATCTAAAGGAAATGAAGATTTATCTATAAGGATATTCAGCTCAGCATATAAAATAGCAAAAAAGTTGGGAACAAACAGTAAGGGGATGGTAAGATTCACGACAGATGGTCAGTCATAACATAAAATGCTGTTAACAACGATGTAGGTGTTTATATATACACAGAAATATATTCACTATATATTGAGTTTAAGAAATGAAAAGAGTCAGGTAACATAAGAACATATACCATTTATTACCACTTTTATGAAAAGAAAGAATAAAAGCTCAGTAATTGAGGGCTTTCTATGTGCCAGGCATTATTCTAAGTACTTCAAAGATGTTGATTTACTTAATCCTTACGCTGTTAGGTATTGTTATTATCCCCATTTTACAGATTGAGGAAACTAAACACAGAGAGGTGAGAAAGCCTGCCAAGTGCTACGCTAGGAAATCAGAGTTGAGAGCTGACTCCGGACAGGCTTCAGAGTTTGTGTTCTCACCACTCCATGCTGCTTCTCAGCAGACAGGACTGGAAGGACACACTCTCCAAACCGGGCAGTGCTGTCTCTGGGAGGTAAGCTGTTGAGCAATTTTTCTTTATTTTTTGTTTATCTGCTTTTTCTTCAGTTAATACATATTACTTATGTAACAAGATGAACCCCAATTAAAAATGTTTAAGATAGGAAGTCTTTGTTGCAGACTTGAACAAGTCTCTCTGAGCCTCAGTTTCTTCATCTGTAGCATGGTAATGATGCCCATCCTGAATGAAGCGCTGATGCCAAGATTGAGTGAGATAATGAATGTGAAAGCACTTTGATGGTGTAGATCTAGAATATGTTAAAAATGCTGGGTGCTACAATACACGGCTTCACACAAGAGAAAGCATTAAGGCAAAATGTCTATAGGAATTCAGAGATTGTCAAACTGAGCAGACACGGTGTAGCAGTTTGAGTGGTTTCATACCTCATTTGATTCTCTTTAGAGCCTCCCGTGATTTCTGAGCTGAGGACTGTGTGTCTCTGTTCTTCATGCCATGGGTGTGAATAGTTGGGAAGATAGGTATTGTTATGGTCTCATACATAAAGGGATGGCTCTCATATTCCACATTTTTCTTTTCCTTTGGTATTGGATGCCCCAGATTTCTTCTTCTTATCAGTCCAGTTGCTGGTCTGAGCCTGTTTTGATTGTTCTTCTCAAGGTTGTTGCCCGTGTCTCTGCTCAACACAGCTTCTGGCCTAAAGGACTGGGAGCTCAGACCCTGGAGTGGACCAACAAATGGACAGCTTGTATCAACAGATTAGCAAGGAGCCTGGGAGTCTACTTGTGTGATAGACACTTTAAAAAATGAATCTAAACAACTCTGGGTATTCAGGAGCTAGTTTCTTACTTTTCCCCCATTGTTTGTTTGGTGTGATCACCTTTGAGGATTACAGAAGACAGAGAGTGCTCCCTTCGTACAGACACCCTTAGAAAAACTTAGAGCAGTAGTTCTCGATCAGCTGTGTAGGGGAAACAAAACTATCTCTACCCTTTTAGGGTCTTCAGCTGGGCCTGAGAATTAAATGGACATAAAACAGATTAACAGGAGAAAAGCATTCAAATTTATTTAGTGTAAATTTTATTATTATTATTTTTTATCCTCACCTGAGGACATTTTTTCATTTTTTGTTCAGATAGAGTGGGAGGGAGAGAGAGGAAGAGAGAGAGAGAGAGAGAGAGAGAGAGAGAAACATCGATCTGAAAGGGACACATCGAGTGGCTGCCACCCGCACGACCAATCAGGGCCGGGGACAAACTGCAACCGAGGTACATGCCCTTAGCGGGAACCGAACCCGGGTCTCTCTGGACCGCAGGCCGACGCTCTAACCGCTGAGCCAAACCGGCCAGGGCTTTAATGTAAATTTTAAATGCCATAAGAGTCTTCATAAGGAAATGAAAACCCAAAGAAGTGGCAATGCCTAAAATGCTTTTAAACGAGGTTGAACAAAGAGATACAATTGTGGCAACGTAACTAAAATATGTACATGGGGAGGCTAGAGGAAGATAAGAGTTCTGTTGACAAGGTCTGTTTGTACAGAAATCTCTGCCCCTCCCCCCATTTCTGGTGATAATGTTTCTTTCCTCCTGGTGTAGGGAAGACATCTTTCTCATTTTCCTATTTTCAGGAAGACAGGAGGAGGAGGGGGTCAGAGTGCCCATCTTGCACCTGCTGTTTCTCAAGTGCCTTTAACTCAAAATTATCTTTACACCAAAGTGGCATATTTTGGAGTGGCATATTCTGCTCCTCTTCAGCTGGAATTAAAGCACCCAAGCACCCGTCCTCAAAGATCCTGATCTAGGGTGGGAGTACATGCATCAGAATCTTTTAAAGGACGGGGAGGTTGAGAGCCCCTGGGTCAGAGTCACAGGGAGCGTGGGAGGTTAGCATTGACTTCCTGTGTCTCATTTAGTAATCAGACTGAAAATGGCTGTAATGGCTGAGAACTGATGTGCAACTGCTCGGGAATGTGTGAGCAACTGGGAACACGCAGAGGATGCTTCCCAAGGAAACAAATTCAGGTGTGCGGAGGGGTGTGTGTTTTGATACCAGTTTGGCAATGAGATCAGAGCCCTAAGGCACATCGAAATCCCAGGCAGGCGTTCTACTTGACTCTTTGTCTGGTTCTAAGGACTTGCTTCTAACTGAAATAAGCCATCAAAGGACAGATCTGCAAGCATTCAAAGTTGTACTCTGAATTCATACAGAGGAATAAAAATAACCAAACCAGCTTGTTTTGAGATAGGCAGACTGGGAGGTAAGTGACCCAGCCTGAAAGCCAGTCAGTCAGTTCCACTAGAGACTTGTTCTACAGGTTTGGCAAACCTGGGTGATGGCCCCACCTTCCTGACACTGGTGGGATCTAAACTACAATAAGCACCAGCCTGTAACCTGCTGGTGCTCCAAAGCCGAACTTTCAGAAACACTTTTTTTGTCCCACTTCTACCTACGGATTAGGTAGGTAATGTTTATGTAACAGGTTTCATTGATTTTTGGCACCCATTGGTACATAATTCAAACAGATTCTCCTGGAAAAGGATTTCAGCAAGTATGGGAATCCTTCCCTTTCCCCCTCCATTCCACAGTTTGTTACAACGTCTGTAACCTGCCCTCCTTAGTGATGTTAGCTGGTTGATTTTTGTGTTGACAATTGGCATTGCATGTCCTTGACTCTTGGAGGGGTGGGGGGAGAACTGAGGAAATGAATCTCCCAGATACCAGCTTTCCTCTCTGATTTATAATAAAGGGACCAGCTTTTGAGTTCCTTTAGGGCTGGGATGGAGTCTCATTGACTGTTGTATCTCCAAGGCGTGGCAGAATGCCTGCCTCAAAGAAGGCACCAAATATATTTTTGTTAACTGAATGTGGGTATTAAACACCCGCATATTTATTATGCATCTGGCTCCCAGCGTTGGTGGCTGGTCTACATCCGGAGAGCTGTTTCTTTGCATCAACATCTTCCCATTTGAGCTGAGAACCACTAATTGGATGGTGTTGGTTGAACTGACTTTAAAGACCCGCATGGGACAGGCAGAGGCTGTATCACATGTCCTGAAGAGGGTGTATTTCTAATTCTTGCTCTCCAGTTCTGAGCTGTTGTTGGCACTTGGTAAATATTAATGAAGAATGAGGCAGGACTTATATTGAGAGGCTGCTAGGAGTCTGGGACATGGTGAAGGCTTTAATAGTGCTCTCCTGAGGGCAGCCAGACTCTGACCTGACGAAGAACCTGGTTCAGCCAGACAGCAGAATGGAGGTTCCATACTGCTCAAGCAGCCTGGGCAGCCCAGTCAACAGCCAGTCAGTGTCTGCTCTGGGCAAAGCACCGTTCGGGCAGTGGGGAGAACACAGAGGTGACTAAAACAGATGCTTCAGGCAACATAGACCCTGGGCTCTGGAGTCTTAGTGGATGGCTTTCAGCTCTTAATTGGCTGAGCCTCAGATTCTTCATCTGTACACTGGAGATCAAAATAGCACCTAGCCCCTAATTTGTGAAAAGTAAATGAAATGATGTAAGCAAAAACAGTTTAGCACAAAGCTGGGGTGGGGGTGGGAGGGTGGCAAAGTATTGAAAACATTGTGTGCATATTTATAAGTATCCAATACATTACCTGTGTGTTTATGCAGATAAGATTAGGATGACTGTATTCTGTAATACAACTGGGGAGCTGAAGTGTCTTTTTATTTTTAAAAAATGTATTTATTGATTTTAGAGAGAGAGAAAGGGAGAGAGAAACATGGATTTGTTGTTCTACTAATTTATGCATACTTTGGTTGACTTCTGTATGTGTCCTGACCTCAAACCTGCAACCTTGGCATATAGGAACATGCTCCAAACCAACCAAGCTACCAGGGCCAGGACCTGCTGAAGTGCTGTTTTTTAAAATTTATTTATTATTATTATTTTTTAATCCTCACTCGAGGACATTTTTCTATTTATCTTCAGATAGAGTGGAAGGGAGAGAGAGGGAGAAAGGGAGAAAGAAACATCATAGTGAGAGGGGCCTCCCCTATGGACCAGGGCCCAGCACCACACCGCAACTGAAGTACGTGCCCTTGGCCAGAATCGAACCTGGGACTCATTGGTCCACGGACCCATGCTCTAACCTCTGAGCCAAACCAGCAGGGCAGCTTTTTGAATTTTTAAGAAACAGATCACAAGTTTAGTAACCTAGCAGTTACCATGTACAGCGCATCTTACTTGATTATAATAGCATCAGAAAGTCCCATGCTCAAAAATATCTCTTCTGCACATTTTACCAAATTAATTTGATTAACAAACTCCTTTTTAAAAATTCAGTCGCTTAAGTAGTTTTTTAAAGAAAATTTAAGGCCCACCCTGGCCGGTTTGGCTCAGCAGTTAGAGCATAGGCCTGCCGAACAAAGAGTCCTGGGTTCGATTCAGGCCAAGGGTACTACCCCGTTGCGGTTAGTCCCCGGACCCAGTCGGGGTCGTGTGGGTGGCAACCAATCAATGCATCTCTCTCACATCCATGTTTCTCTCTCTCTCTCCCTCCCTCTCTCCTTCCCCCTCTGTCTAAAGATAAATGTAAAAATATCCTCGGGTGAGGATTAAAAAAAAAAAGAAGAAGAAAATTTAAGGCCCATGGCCAGAAGAACATAGTGGTGGGGGATGATGGCAGCGAAAAACTTAAGATTAAAAAACGAATTATGTGGAAGTTATAAAACGTATATAGAAATCCAGTAACAAAAATATCCTTATGTTCATAGAAATTGGTGTGTTTTGAAATTTTGGATTGCTAATCCACTCACTCCACAGAAGTTGCCCTTTTCCTCTTCCCTGCACCTCTCTGGGAACTCTGAACTCTATAATCGACTGAACTCTACCTTTCCTTCCGCATTTCACTTGCAAATCGGGCAGGACGGGGAATATGGAAGCCCCCATTCTTTCAACAAACTCTTCCGTGCGAGACGCCGTGCCCCTCGAGTGCGCGGGGTGCTGGGCAGATGCAGTCACAAGCAGTGAGCGATGAAGGGCCCTAACTGAAGTAGGGACCGGTGGGGACAGAGGAAGTGATGGACTAGGTCCGCCGTGTCGGAAATGCGGTCACAGGGGAGGCCACTTCGGAAGAATTTCGAGGCTGCGGTGGAGGCCAGGAGGAACCGCAAGCTCTGGGAGCTGCCAAGAAGTTTCCGCGCTGAGGAGCCGAAGGATGGGCGTGCGCGGGGCGAAGGGGCAGGTGCAGAGGCCTCGGAGAGCAACTTGGTTGAGAATCTCACATCTGTGAAACACGGGCTGCACGGCTCAGTCACCTGAACTTGGCAGCCAAATGGCCCCTGCAGTCATTCCCCCCGGGAGGAAAAGCCCCGGGGCCTAAGGGCCGCGGCCGCAGCGGAGCCGGGCTGGAGCGGTGGCTGGTGCCCCTTTCCAGGCTCCGAGCGCGCGCCCTGGAAGCGGGCTCCTTTGGTGGGGGCGCCGGCGTCGCGATGCGTGGGAGTCGCTAGGGCCGAGGGCAGAGGCCACCGCAGCCAGGGATGCCGGGAACAGCTGGGCGGGCGCCTCCGAGGAGTCTGCTGTCACCCGGGGCCCCGCAGTTGTTCCCGACATGCTCCTCTCCAGGAGGATTTCAAACCCTCGGCAACAACCACCTCCGTCCGTCGCCCCAGCCGCCCAGCAACAGGCGGTGGCTCTCGTGTCATTGGCCGGGCCCGCGTCGGCGCGTTTTGATTGGCCGCCGTGCCTCCCGGCCCGCTCCTGCGCTCGCGGCCGCCTCCATTTTGTCGGTAGAGGCAGAGGGAGGAAGTCGTCGGGACGCTGAGGTGGATAGCAGCTAGCTCGTCGGTGCTCGTGGGCTTTGTTGGTTCCGTGCCTCGTCTCTCCCTGGAAGGGGAGGGGGCTTCGTTGCCGAGCAGGAGCGCCGCCACAGTCCCGAGCTTGAAGTCGGTGAGTGGCGCGGCGCCGCGGGCGCGGCCATGGTGGCGGCCGCGCTCCCCATTGTTGGGGGAAGGAGGGAGATCCGGGGCCGTGGGGCGCGGGCGGCCGGGGGGACCGGTTCCCGGCCGGGCTCGGGACAGGGGCCCCATCGGAAGAAGCGAACTTCCCGGGAGTGACTCGAGGTCCGGGAGCTCGTTTATTCAGGAAGATTAACATAGCCTGGAAGGCCCTGCTTCCCTTCCGAGAGGAGGGCTTGTGGTGACTTGGTTTCTCGGACTATCAAGTGACCGCGACCTCGGAGTGTGCAGTGTCCCTGCGGGGAGGCACTGGGGACCGAAGATGGGCGCTGGCGTGGCGTGCGGAAACTTACTTGGAAACGGGGCGGAGTTGAGCGTTCCCACCCGAGGAAACGGCGTGATGTAGACATGCTGGGAAACAGGCTTTGCGAGAACGGTGTCGGACGATGAAAAATTCTCTTGGGACTTTAAAAAACATGGTCTCTTTAGGAAACGAATTTTAAGCCAGCTTCTTGTAATGGCTGTAAATTTAGGCTAATGCTTCCTTGATTTGACAACACCGTGGTCACAAAAACCGTGTGAGAATCTGCAAAATCCCCAGGAAGAAGATACAAACAACTTGTTAGGGGCCTTGGGGACAGGCGTCGGTCCACAGTTCCCCAGGAGGGAGTTCCTGGGTCTCAGGGTGGGGAGGAGTTCTTAGATGATGACAGTTACAATGTAAAGAAAGCCATCTTAAGATTTCCTGCCTTTGAGTTCAGGAAGTAGTCAACTATTTCTGCAGTAAACAGAAACGACCACTTTTTCTCCTGTGTTTTTTGTTTCAATTAATAAAGTAATCTTTAATTTTCTAGCTAGGACTTCTCTCAAACTTGTGTGCTGAGGAGACTCAGATGTTGGCCTCAGCTCCTAGGCTGAACTCAGCAGATTGGCCCATGAAAACTTCTGTACTGAGACAAAGGAAAGCATCTGTCAGAAAGCAACATCTATTATCCTGGGCTTGGCAGCAAGGAAGAGGACAGGTAGCAGAAATCCTGCAATCTGAAAAGCAGACTGAAAGGTATAAAAAAAAAATTCACGTTGTAATGGGGCAAACAATTTATGGTGGACTCACCCTAAACCAGTTGTTTTTAAGTAGAGGATTTTTCAGATTTGTGGGTAAGGTCATTTTTCTTAGGAAGGTAATAAAAACTGCATATAATGAAGTGTGAACATATAATGAAGTTAAACCAGCTGAATAGCACTTCTTTATATTATGTGATTGATTTTGAGAGATAGAGAGGAAGGGAGAAACATTGTTGTTCCATTCATTTATGCATTCATTGGCGGCTGCTTGTATGTGCCCTGACCTGGGATGGAACCCGAAAATTTGGTATATCTGGACGAGGCTCTATAACCAACTGAGCTACCCTGCCAGGGCTGAATAGTACATTTTTGAGTCTTCCTCAAGATTTCTGGAGTTAACAGGCTGGGGCTATAGAAGCTTCTTAAAGTTTTTCATTTTTCTTAAAGGAGTTTTACTCAGTATTTTGTTTTCATTTCACTTACAGGTGACAAAGAAGCTGAAGATGGGTGGTGGAGAGAGATATAACATTCCAGCCCCTCAATCTAGAAATATTAGTAAGAATCCACAACAACTTAACAGACAGAAGACCAAGGATCAAAATTCCCAGATGAAGATTGTTCATAAGAAAAAAGAAAGAGGACATACTTACAACACATCAGCAGCTGCATGGCAGGCCATGCAAAATGGGGGGAAGAACAAAAATTTTCCAAATAATCAAAATTGGAACTCTAGCTTGTCAAGTCCCAGCCTACTGTTTAAGTCTCAAACTAATCAGAACTATGCCGGGGCCAAATTTAGTGAGCCACCATCACCAAGTGTTCTTCCTAAACCACCAAGCCACTGGGTTCCTGTTTCCTTTAATCCTTCTGATAAGGAAATAATGACATTTCAACTTAAAACCTTACTGAAAGTACAGGTATAGAATAAGATAAAGTACTAATGTTTAAATTTAGTAATATTTAAGGGTAGTTGTCAACTGTTTCATACCAAACTCAATGCTAGGTAATTAATCTCTGTATTAATGTAGAAAATATAATTAGTCATCATCTTGTTTTGTGTTGCCGTGCACTGTGATGTAATAGTAGTATCAGTGCCACTTAAAATAACTAAATTACTGATAATTGTACTTGATATTAAGTATTCTCAATTGAGTAACTCAAGTGAAATCAATCAAGTTTAGATTTGGGGAATGGTAAAGGAAATCAACTTTTTCTATTGCTTGTTGGGATAAAATACTGATTTAAGATTATCACTCAGAAGTTAGTAGATTTACTTATTGAAAGCTAGTGAATCTGATTATAAGCATCTAGTTAAGACAGGGATTAAGAACTAGTTGGGTATTTGAAAGTTTAAAGTCCTAGAAACACATAAACCAGTAATAAGCCAACAACCTGATGCACTGCCAAAAGAAAATGTGAATTTTCCTTACAGAATAGTTGCAGTTTAGTAAACTGAATGGTGGTGAATGTGGAAAGGGGCACTAGGAGCTATTTAGGATGAGACAGTATCCTCCAGTGGCCCCATTTCTTGATGCAATGGATAGGTGACTCTCAACAAATGTGCCAAAACCACTTTTTATAGAAACAGTATTTGGTGGTCAGAGTAGCTTTCAAAATACATTTTTGTATTATAGCACTGCGTAGGCTATTCTGACAGTGATCTGGCATCATCATCATCCCTGCAAAGCTTGCTTAAAGTAGGGAGCTATATAATGTGAAAGTTTTGAGTACCTTAGGGAAGAAAGAGCCATGTAAATATATGTAATAAATTTGTAGCATATGTAAAAATTTTGGCATTCATCTTACAAAAATAGAGTATTTTAGTATGAATTTGCTGAATGTAAGATCATGGACTCTTTTTTTACACTATGGCCTAATTTTAAAGGTCCAAAATAATTTGTTTTTAAAGTCTGCCCTGTGCTTAAGTGCCAGTGCATGTGTTATAATTGATCTGGTTGTAAACTATATTTCAAAATAAATCATAGTGTAATAAGTTTTATATAACTATAACTGAAAAGGTTTATAAAGCTGCTAAAACACTTCCTATTTGTAAGAGATATGAAATGCAGTATGGGACTCTTTTCATTTTTTATTCCTTATGCCCAAAGATTAATTGTCAAGGGTCCATCTAACCTTAAAAATTCACATTGGTTCTGAACAATTTGTAACCTATGACATCAATATACTTAATCATGCCAGTGTTTTTTGGTCACCAATAAGTGCAACCAGGGGACCACTTACATAAAAGATGTGATTTCTTACATAATTACCTTGATAACATGTTTTACCTACCTAAAAATGCTAAGTATAACGTTAACCCAATAGTAAATAAAAATGTGAGGAATCAATTAAAAATTAGATTGTAAGTGCCCTGTTTTCTGATTTGGCAGCTTTTTTGATATTTTTAGGCAGAATGGCCAAGTTGTATTTCTCCAAATAAATTAAGGTGAACTAACATTGCCCAACTCAATTATATCCTAAAGACAAGTTTACGTAGTACTTAATGTGCATATAAGAATTTGAAGCATGAAATTAAAATAAAACTGCTTTTTCTCCCCAGTGCCTTGTTTTTTATTCTATGAAACATTGCCATGACTGCCTACTAATTCTTAGAGTGCATGTAATTAACCCAACTGAATTACAGTAAGGTTTGGTTGCAACAGCTACACAAGAAAGCAACTGCTTGTGACATCCCCCCTCCTCGCCAATCAAGACTAACAGCAAAAGGCTGCAGAATAAAGCTTCTGAATGCATTTGCTATCAAGTTGAGTAAAGCAGGTTTAATTACATCTCCCCCTTTTCTACATTCTAAGATGATTTAGGTTTACAGAAAAAAAAATTAGCACAAAAGAATCCCTCAAGTTAAGAACCTTTTTATGTTTAAGTATTTGTTGATAATCCTTTAAGTTATACACTAGCAGGGGAAGGCTGTATTTTTCATACAAACTGGGAAATAACTGTTTTGGAGAAAATTAACATTTGAGTCTCCATCCCCCTTTCCCCCCATTTACATCCCCAGTGTCGTTCCTATGAACAATGCCAAAGGATTGCAGTTTTTTCCTGTACTGCACCAGAAGATCACTACATGGAGCAATTCTAAGCCCAGGTGTCTTTGATCTGTATACATTTAAAGTGTAAATGGGGTGATAAACAACAATAAACAGGTGATGTACTACAGAATTTTATACCTGAAACCTGTATAATTTTATTAACCAATGTCACCCCAATAATTTCAATTAGAAATAGTGTAGTCCTGCCCTAGCTGGTGTGGCTCAGTTGTGCCTCATTCCATGCATCAAAAGGTCGCAGCTGGGATTCGGGGTCAGAGCACATGCCCAGGTTGCAGGCTGGATCCCTGGTCTGGGCAGGCAGCTGATGGATGTTTCTTTCCCTCACTTCATAAAAAATAAAGTGTAAGATTTTTGGTTTATGATTGACTAAAATGGTAGAAGTTCAAAGGATTGAGTGGGGGTAGAAAAGCTTTTACCTTTAAAAATTTTAACAGCTAAAGGTAACCTGATATAAGGTCAATGGTATCAACATCTCATACCTTACGTAATCAAGTTGTGGTTAGCTTACAGGTGACAGGAATTTCCCAAATCATTGTACTTGCAGGAACCTATCCTGTAGGGCTGAAGTCAGCCATAACGTGAGCTTTAAGGCAGTGTTAAAATTTAAATGTCTTTTATCTTTTGATGGCAGTGTTTGGTATCATGGAATCTGAGTCCATAACCTATCCTTACACTTAAATTCTGGTAAGCTCTCTTCTTCCCAAAAGCAAGCACAAGGTGGAAAGAAACTGATGGATTTTGGGTAAGTTTTCTAGTGTTTTAATTGCTTTCTCACAGGCAATTATTTTGTAAAACAAGAGGGACAGTGTCTCTCTTAAAACCTGGCACAACTGAAAGCCTATCCAATAGTCATAAATCTGTAAAGCAGAGCTAAACCTTAAAAAAAGAAACCCCAAGATTTTTTGGCTCCTAGACCAGTTTTTTTATTTTGCTTTCCAGCATTCAAAGAAATATGTTCTACAAAAAACTAGACACAAAGGTCTTTTACTTAACAAACTACTCTGTCAATTATCAATGAAATGAATTTACATGCCTTGTTTTGCTTTCCAAACAAACAAAATAATCCCATCTTTAATGTAAGGGTGAAACAAAGGTTAGGATACATAAACGTAAAGCACTAAACATTAACAATTTTGGGGGGGGGGGGCAAAGGATAAAAACCCCAAGAAGCTTTCCATAGCAACCAGTTTGTCTTGCAGATGTCAACAGTTGAATGAAGACAAAAAGGATGCTTTTACTTCATTTATTAATGAAAAGTTTATTCCAGGGACTCCTAAAGGCTTTGATAGTCCTCCTGGTAGAATGCCATTAGATTATTCCTGAGCTACCATTCTGCTGTCTCAAGTCACAGCTTCCCTTATTTCAAGATATTTCAGGATTTTGTAAATGGGAATATGATTAAAATGCAATACAGTATTGAAATTTGGAAAATCAGCCTGGAAAGAGTATAAGTCACAACAGCTGTGAGATCTTAAGTTACGTTTAACCTCTTTCATCCAGAAGTTACAGAATACTTTTTGTAATTAAACCTATCTTACACATCTATTAAATCTTCCCTTTAAGTGATCTCTAGACTCCATTATATTAAGTTATAAAAAAATTTCCCATCTGATTAAAAAAAAAGTTCAGTGCAAAACAGTGACGAAGATGAATTGAAAAGAAAAATTCATGGACTCAACTCTACTTAATCTGCCACTTGCTGTGTAATCTTGGCCAAGTTTGAAATTAATAAAACAAGGATGAAAATAACCTCTATTTCATACCTCCCTTAGTTATGTGTACTCTGCTATATTTTTGAAATCTTTACAAATGAAAGGCTCAAACACTTCCATATTTTCAGATGAATAACTTAGCTAAATTTAGATATGTGGCAGAAATATGACAAAAAATGAGTGATGAAATCAATATATAGGCAAATAAGCTTCATATCCTAGTAAGGAACTAAGGAATCCAAAACATTTTGATACTATAAAAGTTATTTATTCACTATACACAGAACATGTCCCTATAAAATGTACATGTCAATCACTAAAAAGTATAACTTGGTGAACATTTTCTCAGTTACAGAACATACTAAATCAGTTGGGATAACAGCTCTCTGTCTGCCTCAAAATAATCTAAGTATAGCACCCAGTGTCCTTTATATCTAATGCAAAATTAAATACTTTTGGGGGGATTATTTCCTAATGTGTGTTTGAGGAGGCAGAGTTAACAATTTAATATAATTCTAGTATATTACAGTCACTGCACAATAAATCAGTTTATTACAGATTAAAACATCATCTTTTCATTATTTGTATTAATGGGATGCAAACAGAAATAAATACCAGATACTTTTAAATGGCAGGTAACCACAAAATTACTTATCTTTGATAGTATATTGGGTTTTATAATTACATTAGGATATGAATGGTGTAAAATATTGTCACAAACAATACACCTCAAAAACAATGAGGCCATACTGTAATGTTATTTACTAGATTGTGCTCAGTAGACATTTATTGAATAAGTGATTTTTAAAATCTATTTTTCCTCCCAATTACCCAGTACAATTTTTGCTCACAGTAAGGGCTCAGTAAATGTTTGCTGAATATACTGACTAGGAAAGAGGTAAGAAGAGATGGAACCTCTTAGCTGGATGTCAAGTATTATAATTGGAATTTACCTCGGAGTGAGTGTTTAAGGAGGATGTAAACTGCACATGGCATACAGGTAAATAAACTCAGATGCCAATAAGCAAACCATTAAGCAGTAAAACACTGGCACTGGAATAAACAAAGGCAGTATTTGCCAATAGCAAAAATGTAACTGATTTTAAGAGATAACCAAGAAAAAGTTTATATTGGACCATGCCTTTTCTCACCCAATTCAGTTTCAGACAGACCAGTAGAGGCACTGTAAGAGACTATGGCTGTCTTCCTTGATATTCAGACATCCTAGTTTCCAGTAATTTATTATGGACCTGTTATCCATGAATCAATATAAACCTATTCAGATTTAGGGATTAGTTTCCACAAGTACAAAGCTGAATTTCCTTTTATTTGTCCTAAAACGCTTACTTTCAAACTTGAAGGGACTTCAATTATTCCATGTAGTTTCAATAACATTCTTTTATCTTTTCAGACCAGAGTCAAAATATTCACACAGTATTCATACTGCAGCACCTTCCACCCACCCTTTGGTCGCTTGAACTGCCCTTCTTTGGTTCTTTTTCCGCTTTCTCAGATCTTTCTTGAAGTGTAGTAAGCAGAACTGTACTGGGTATTCCAGCTGCAGTTTGGTCTTAAATAAAAGAAGGATGTTTGTCAGTTTGGTTTTCTTTATTCTTCTCTGTGGTATACAGGATTTTGTTAGTTGAACTGGATGTAGCAGCTTACTGGGCCAAATTTTCAAGAGAATAGCACAATAGTTCCCAGGGTTATAACTTAATAGCTCATACACTACGTAGCACCTTTCCTTTCTCACTGAAGCATTATCTGTCATTTTTCTTCTTGCTTACTTGGCTTAAAACAAAATGTAAAAAGAGAGGTGAAGTGTCAGCCCTCACTTGAGTCTTGATGTTCTATTCTAATATACTAAGCACAGTGCCAGACACACAGTAGATAACCAATAATTATGGAATTCAAGTATGTAACTCAAAATTAAAGCACTGTGTAAGGATCTTCAATGGTATCAGTAGGACCCTAACTATTATGGGTTCATATAGTCCTTTTGAAGCTCTGTTAGGTATGTTACTTTAGAAATAACATAGTCGAGTCTAAAAATAAGTGACACAAATAAAAAACAAAAACAAATGACAATGGAAAGCCTTTTAATTCTATAGAGACTTAGACTAATCTCCTCAAGCTACTTCTCTCAAATTGTAGTCCACTAAAAAAACAAAAACACAAAAGGACCAGGCCTGGGCTCAACTCCTGGTTCTGCCCGTTACAGCCTTTTCTTTGTGCCTCAGTTTTCTTATCTGTGATATGGGGAAAATAAAAGTATCTTTCTAATAGGGTTTTGTGAAGAGTAAATGAGCTAACACTATTCTAGCTTTTAGAATAGTGTCTGGCACATCATAAATACTCAGTAACTATCAGCTGTAATTGTTATTATATAGTAGCTAGAATTCAAACCACAAAACACCTATACCAGTTCCCCAAAATAGTTATCACTTATTAACTGCTCACCAAATTCAATGCAAAAGTATTTTAAATCACGCCATAAACACAAGGCCTAACATATCTTGTTTAGGACGGGGAAGATCAGAATTATTGGTCTATCCAATAATGAAAATATAAACTTACAATTAGCTGACCCAAATTTCATTTTAATATATATCTTAATACTACCAATAACCTCTAAGTTATTTAACCTAAGGGGCTTTGACATTACATAAGGAATTTTTAAAAGATGTATCCTACTGGCAAGTTCTATCATTTCCAAAGTAAAAGTTAGTTGTGCCTAGTCCAACACTGATTAAAACTATTTCTAAATCTACAAAGGATTGTTCCCATTGTTATTTTAGAATCTCATTAAAAACTATAATAATTCCAGTTAATCATTATTTCCTTCATTTTGTTTTTATTATAGCATGTTTGCTTAATTTACAGCAAGCAGAAAATAAGCTGGGTCTTATTTTGATCCAAACATTGATGTTTTAAAGGTTGTACACAATATTAGTTAAAAAGAACATATAAAAATACCTTTTTAGAAGCTTCTATAAGAAAGAAAATACAGTTTAACCCCACAACTTTCCTCTTTGCTAGAACTGCAAACTACTGCTACAGTTTTAAATAGACTTTTTGTTGTTTAAACTATACATCCAGGAAAATCTAAAAAATTAAAGAAACGTGCATATAAATGATTGCATAGCAGAACATGAACATTAACTGCAAAACAGTAAAGAAATGAGAGTTAGAAATACTATCAAATATACAAAGGTTCTAGAATCAACCCTTTAAACACATTCCACAAACAGTATTTAAAAACCACCTTTTGTTCTTTACAGGCAAGGCCTAGGTTACTAAAAGCAAAATTGAAAAAAAGCAATCCTCTAAAAGGAGTCGTTTTCCCACAATATTTCTTACTTATAACTTGCAAGCAAGCAATCTAAAAATTTTAAAGATGCTAGCTTTTATTCTGAAATGAGACTGGACACATCAAGTAACTTCTATTGTCCCTAAAACGATCTCTTAGAGAAATGCTAGAAATTATAAATGGTTAAGGGAATTTTTTTCTCATTTTTAGTCAGGTACTATATTGATAACCAAAGACTCAAAGATGTGACTTGTACTTAAAGTCCATTCTTTTTCTAAAATTCTTTTAAATTTCATGGCACCAAAGAATCACCTAGAATGGGAGTGTTGTCTTTCAACTTGCCTCACATTAAATAAACTGAGGTGTGAAGAACAAGCCTCCTTCATAAAGAGGTAGGCGAATTTTGATACAAATGCACACACACTGAGTGCTACAAGCATCAAAATTCAGTTCTTTTACACTATGCACACACACAAACTTACTGTGAAACAATTTACTTGCTTTTAACAGCAGCAAAAACTAAGCTATTATGGCCAACAATGTTCCTTACAGTTTAGAATAACTACGTAAGAGCATTCTTTTCACCTCAAAATTATTTCTGCCATCATTGACCTCAAATTTTAAGGTGACTTTTTCTGATGTTTGTTTGTATGTTCTAAATCTTCACAGAAACCAGGGGTGGGGGTGGGAGGGAAGCAGTGAAGGCTCCATGTTTCAATCAAAAACTCAGTCTCCCTGGAAATGCTACATAACTCAGTTGGCATCATTCCCTAAGAACAGTGGGGTTAAGAAAAGAAATATTCCACACTGTGTCATAAATTAACTATTATCACGGGCCTAGACATCTTGACAAGACAAAAAGGTCCACCCTGAACCTAAATGTGTCTGATCACTCAGTGTACTGTGGCTACAACTTCACTTTTGTATCATTCTATCTTATTAGCAAGCTACATTTCTAGGTTAACAGGTCTACCAAATATGGATATGAAAGTTTATTTTTTAATAAGACAATGTTGCAAATTATGGTCAACCAACATCTTTCCACCAATACTTCAAGCATAAAAAATGAGAATCTTTACAAAAATATACAGAGACACCACAAATTGGTAGCTGCCCATAACATTAAACAAACTGGACTCTTAAGAGTGGCTTCTCAACAGCATATCATTTTAATTATAACCATTGCCTGGTACAGGGAAAACTGACAAGTGTTTTTGTAAGCATCATTGCAACATTGTATTCCTGATAATTTAAGTAAACCAAACTATGAGTAAATGAATGATACATGCCTAAAAATATCATGGTATATACTATCAGTGGCCACTGGACTTGGGACTAGTCCAAGACCTTGATCTAGATTTTGACCTAGACCTAGACTGTGATCTTGACTGAGATTTGGATCTAGGTGGTTCTTTTTTCCTTGATTCCTTTTCATATCTTGAGCCAGACTTATAATGTGTTTTGGAATCTGTTTTAGAGGTGCCTCTAGTTTTGGTGTGAGATGCAGACCTAGAACGTGATTTAGCCTTCATTTCTTTCTTGGGCTGGGACTTGGACCGTGATCTTGAATTGGATTTAGATCTTGAAAAAGATCGATTTCGGTGTTTGAATCTTTCAAAACAGAGGAGAGATACAATTAGAGTAAAAATTAGATTCTATATTAATCAAATTTATTACTTTTAGAGCAAAAGTTCACTCTGAAATTGAAAACATAAAAGTCACTTTCAAAGCAAAGTTATTTACCTATCATTGTCGGAATGGCTTCTGCTACGCCGTGGTCTTCCAGTCGGTCTACTGCTAAAAAGTACATCAGAAAAAGCAAACAGTGACAAACGTCTATTTATAGTTTTTTAAAAATTCTAATTTAAAAAGTGAGCCATAAAACTTTTAAAATAAACACTAAAATATTTTTAGTCTCAATGAAGCACACAATGTATATAATTACAAGTACACAAAAAGGTTAAAAAAAATTAAAACTAACAAATTTTTCTTGACAAATCACTGTGCTACATCACACTTACTTTCTAGGACTATAAGATCTTCTATAGTTGTAATCAAAGGACCGACTTCTTGATCTCCTTCTTTCATAACTTCGGCTTCTAGAACGTCTATATCTGTCATAATCATCATAGCGTGAAGAACTGTACACATTTCTCCCCTCCTTGGCTTTCATCTGATTTGGAGCTATGAAATACACAGAACAGAAATACTTAGAAACATTAAGAAAAATTCCTGTGTCCCCTTTCCTTATATCCCCAACCTGTGTCAAAGTTAACTGTGAATATTAATGTTGGAAACTGTAAGTTTATTTTCAAGGAAGTCTATCAGAAGACTGTTTTATGTTAAAAATGGTACTCTCAAGTATCTCCCCAACTATTTTTCCCTCCCGAAGACCTCTCACCATCTGGCTTGTCCAAATATATGCCAATGACTTCAACATTAGGAAAATTTATGCTATTAAAGTATTTCTTTAAAATTCCAAATTAAAATATAAATGACTTTTGAACTGGATGGGATTTTGGAGTCATCTCACCATGACTTCCATTCATTAAGAACACAATTAACAACAACAAAATACTTACTGGTGACCTTTGAATAATGTGTGTCAAAACGCAGTAATATAAACAGTTATACAATCTTGAGAGACACAACAAAGAAAAGCCTAAGAGAACTACAACTTATTAAATGCCTCAGACACACTCACACCCCTGGACAGCCCTCAATTCTTATGTTATCTCATTCAATTCTAAGAAGCAGAACTTTATGTGTGTATGTATGTATAAATGACAAAGTGAACACCCAGGAACCCATCACCCAACCCAAGACCTAGAGAATTACCAATAGCTTATGTATACCTAAGTATTCCTCCTCTCTTCAGCAGCTATTTTAATTGCTATCTTTTAGTACCTTGTCCAAGATAATATGATTGAGCCAGAATTCAAACCCAGGTCTATTTGACATCAAAACCTGTACTCCTGCCTCATTAGCACAGTTAACACCTGGTATATGCCTGCACACTAATAAAAACCACTAATATAAAATCTATTCTAAGTTTAATCTATATAGCCTTTTTCAGTCTAATTCATAGCTATGCACTTGCATAATCACCCACTTATACCTCGAAGATCTTTATGAGGAAGAAAAATGGCTCAAGAGACCAAAACTTTCCCGAATTTTATCCCTTTCAATTCCACCCCCAGAATATTAAACATGCCACAGCATCCATGCACTTTTTAAGAGTCCAAACATAATTCAAGCATTCTCATCTCCACATTACCTTGTCTACTCCAAAACTCTGTAATACATCTAAAAATATGATGCATGGTACTTACTTTTCCGATCCCCCTGTGCAAACTGTATTTCAATTTGGCGACCACAAATCCATTTTCTGTCCAAATTATGTAAAGCATCTTCCGCATCACGAACATCTTCAAATGTGCTAAATGTTAAGGGGCTTGGGAAGTTTTGCAAACTTTGATAATGAATGAAAGTTCAATTGGTAAATCTTGAACAATTCACAGTATTATTAATCTCTCGTTATTAATCTAGAAAATCTACCAGACCCCTTACTGGCTGGCTGGTTCAGCTATAAATACTTCACAGTATTAAAGCACTTGTGAATTCCCAAGGCATATGTTTGAAAACACATGTGACTAAATACTGTCAAGTTTTATTAAAATTAGATGTTATAGCTGAACTACCAAGTAATCCTATCAAAAATTTCCCTGAGTTTTTAAAGAATTAACTTTACCAAACAAGACAAAAAGAAAAACAAGAGTCAGTTCTATGTTGTAGGTTAAAACAAAAATTTCTTAAAATAAAACCAAAATGGTTTTTCCTATTTTTATTTCAAATGAAAAAAAGAAAACGCCAATAGTTCTTGTGTAAGCAAGCAGAATATACCTTACCTTACAAGAGATGAGTGCATTAACCTTAAATTTTGCTGTTTTTCTCAGACATATCTAGCACTGTAATTTAACGTAGTTGTCTTCCTTATACCGCACAGGGAAGACTGACTGGTAACTAGCCGCTCGTGGATATCAAGACAGAATCAGGCAATAGTCAAGACATCACTGTACCAAAAGTATATAACAGCCATGCACAGACAAGCATGCTCTCAAGAAGTAACAGACCATTTCTAAAGATTCCTGGATGGGAAAGCCCTAACATCAATGATACTAACTAAACATAGAATCCAACAAATTAGTGAGTTTGGACTGCCTTTACCCTGAAAATTTCAAGCTACTATCTATCAGCATAAAGCAGGAACTCTTCGTCCCTGTTTTTGATCTCAGAGGCTAAAGTGCCTCGTTCTCTCCACTCAATGTCAGCAATAATACCACACAAACTCTTGGCTTTACCAAATTATTCTGTCCAAATTTAGCTCTTTTCCTAAAACCACATTCTGATGGAAACCAAGCACATATTCAGAGCAGGGCGTGACGTAAAAACTTTGGAAAGGGAGCTAGGATAGGTTTGGGTGTGGATTTTCATTCTATCCTATGTCACTATTCGAACTTGCCAATTTTTCTATTTCTTAAATTTCAGAGAGATCTTGAGAGCTGATTAAAAACAACTGCAAGTGAAACCCCCCCTCCCCCCAGCTTCAAGAAGACTGCCACTAGTCAACCTTTTAGTCTCTTTTATTTCAGAGACTAAAAGGTTGACCTCACTGGATTTCCTATTTTTTTTTTTTGTTCTGAAAGAAATTAAGGACCACAGCAGGTTCCCAGCTCCCTTTTCCTGAGGGCATTATTATGTGTAGGTTAATGTAGGGAGATCATAGGTCTTTCAATATGACAAGACAAAGGCTGATTGGAAGTTTAATGTAACAGATCAGCCCTCAAGGTTCATGCAGTTGGGCTCTGAAATAATTAAAAGGAATAAGTTCACTTATGGGTATACTGATTTATTTGTTACTTCAAGAGACAGAATGTAATAATCTTTTAAAGGATTTAGATCAAGAGGTGTAAAACGTATTAATGAGAACAAGTCATCCTTTTTGGCTACCCTCAAAACTAGAATCCTGGGTTGGCTGAACAATGGCAAGGTTCTACTTTATCTGTTAAGAAAAGGCAAATGGCCACAGCAGGGGCAGCCAAATATTCTGATGTCACTTATGGAGAAATTTGTACTCATGGTCTTAAAAAAAACAAAAACAAAACACCATTTTAAGACCATGGAAAGACTATATGTGTATAAAAAATACATAATTTTCCTTCAGAATCCTTCAGATGACAACTCTTTTCTGGCTCAAGTATCACATACTCTTGAGTCAAACCACTGCTGATCCTGGTTCACAGGCCACCCTAAAACCAGGTAAATCAGGTTAACAATGTAAGCCAGAATGCATTGCTACTATTTAAAAAAATAAAAATAAAAAAACCAAGCCAGGTATCTCTTACATCCTCTTTTTAACACAGCTTTGCAACAAATCCCCACAACTGTCCTTGATCACTGGCCCTGTGGGAGTTGTAGCTTCCAGCATTTGCTCATTAAGTCTCACTAAAACTCCCCCAAGTTTCAAGAGACCCACTGAACTTAATAAATTTCCCTAGCCTGAAGTCCACAGCCCAAGCCTTTGTAGTTGCAGGGAGATGATCTCAGTGAAGGAAGTAAGGTCACCTGAAACTCTGGGCCAGGGAATGATTTAAACAGGTACCCATACTAGGGGATAAGGCCTTCTCTGATCCTTTCAGGGCCAACTGATTATATGTGCTAAAGTAGTGTGTGGCCAGCAGGCTTCACAGACGTAAGTTCCAGAAGTTAGGAGGATATGTGTGCCCCACAAGCAGCCACTCTAAAACCTATCTATAAAAGGTAGCTTCTCTAGTAGATCTGACCCTACAAGACAACCAGAACTGTTTCTAAGTAGTTCCCAGTGCACGCATCTGCCTCTCTTTAAGCATGGCTCTGTGAAGTCCGCTTGACCACAGACCCGTATGCTACTTTAAAGGGCACTGCCTGCTACCCTATGGCATCTGACCACCTGGTCCAAAACAGAAATATGCTAAATTTAAGCTTAACAACATTACATCCTAGTACACTTTAACTTGAGAAGCTAAGAAAGTGCATTTATACAAGACCACAATCACAACATCAAAGGCCCACATAAATCAAGTTACAGGTTTTGTCACTAGACCAAACCAGAATAATTTTGAAAATTAACTGCTTACAAAACATTAAAAAAAAAAAGAAAAAAAAAAGAAAAAAGAAAAATAGTTATTCTGTAGGATACATCAGGTATGACTCCTTTAATCTTGGCCATCATTCAACTTCATCTTGACCTTTAACTCTTTAAGTGCTTGTCAGAAGGACTTGTCATGAGATGCTTGGCCAAATATGACAGATGGCTTTATCTTTAACTTTGAAAAACAACCTTTTTCCCCCTTTTGTAGATAAAGCGAGGCTTTGTCTCCCATTAGGCTTGTCCTTCTTCCAGCTTTTCTTTATTTTTTCTTTTCCCAAACTCTCCCTTCTCTTCAAGCCTGATCCTTAAGAGGTCTTTGGCTTGTCTACTTGCCTTAAGTGTTGAACTCTACTCTAAAGGTTCTTTCATGCTTTCTCTTTGGGGTCGCCATAACTGTACAGCTTTACATTCTCTGAGGTAACAACAGAGGACAGCAAATTAGGGGACAATATTAAAGAAGTTTACCTCATTGTTATACAATTTGTTTTGATCAAGTGATTCAAATTAACAAACAATACCAAACTTTAATTGCTAAGCACAAGAACATATTAACTTTTAATCTGACTTACATTAAAGGTGGTAGAAACCAGAGTGTATTCAAATTTAAATCACATTATAATAATTGATTTGAGGTTCAGCAGCATAAATGGGAATTTAAATCTCTTACTATTTTTGGATTAACTTTAAGAAATAGAGCAACGTGTGAGTTAGAATTTTCAAAAATTTGAAGACATACGACATTTATTAAAGGACAAAAGTAAACTACTTTTTAGATGTTACCTCTTACATAAACTTGAATTTCAAACTTCACACCCCTCACTAATCAGCCATCTGAAGAAAGGATATTGAACATAAGCAAATCCTCTTGGACGGCGAGTGTAGAAATCAAGTGGAACATACACATCAACTATAGGACCATAACGACCAAATTCACGCCGTAAATCTTCAGACCTAAAACATCATAAAAAGACCCCAAATTTTTATGTTTGCTCCCTTAAAAAGAGTTTCTTTGAAAGACAAAGGTATCTTTTTGTAATACCTCAACTAATAAGAGGGACTACTGTGTCCCTGGGTGGCCTGAAACAGACAAACTTTCTAAATCTCAGTATTTTAAGAGGAATTTTAAGAACATACAAAAAAAGATACATACAGGCAGTATATATATTTTTATAAAGGAAGGCTAGGACCCAAGATTTTGGAAGATAAAAATGGAGTTTATAATAAAATCCATTACTGTTTCACATTAACAACAGGAAAGCAGACATTTAAGGGTACTTGATCACAACTTATCTCTGGTTGTTTATCCACATTCTTAGTTTTTCACAAAAGGCATAGAAGCATTAGGTTGTATGCAGGTGGTGTTAATGTTCTTTTATTTTTAATAGTTTCAAGTCAACTCTAGTACTCTGAAAAATGCCAAATACTTATTTTCACCCCAAAATTTTAGCGACAGGTTAAAGAGTTGTTAGGTATTGTCACAAATATATATAACTCCTTAAAAATGTCAAATGACACAAAGGTGAAAATTTTCTAGAAGCTAGAATAATCACTACTGCTTACAGAAAAATGTCAATTACACAAGGCTACCAAAAATACTTGATTTGGTGGAGTAGAGTGATTATTTGTGAAATACAAAGTCTCATTTTGTGATGATCTCTTTCAAAAAATTCTAACGGCAACTCCAAGCAATTAAAGGAATTGTGAGAACAAAGGCAGGTTCTGGATTAATCCAATTTAGTAATCAACGTCCTCACGGTAGAGGCTTCTTAAACCCCGGTTCTCAAAAGGTGAGCAGTATTTCCGGGAAATGGGAAGTTCGTACCGTTTAACTGAAAAAATTTGATGTTCCAAATCTCAATATTCCCCTTCTCTAAACGTCTCCATTTTAAAAACCACAAACGTAACACAACAACAAAAAAAGGTAGCAAATGCTTCGCCACACTCCCCTCCCCCGATCCCGTTATTTCGCTGCAAAATTTTTTTAATTAAAAAAAAAAATCCCTGGGCCGAGGGGGCGTGCACCTCCAAGAATGTGAACTTCAATTCAATGGGGAGCGGATGTTGGCCGCGGCAGGGGGTGGAAGCGCGGCGAGGAAGCCAGGAGAAAGGAGCCCCGAACTGCGGAGGGGGAGGGGGCCTAAAACCACGCCACGCGGCCCGCGCACTCAGCGGCGGCCGGGGAGGACCAGGGGCGCCGCCCTCGTTCCCGCGCGGCCTCCGAGCCGGCGGCGCGGCCTTGTTCAGGCCCGAAAGCCGGCGCGGGACCCGCCATCTTCGACCCTCCTCTCCCCTCCCCCGGCCCCGCGCGCCGCCGCCTCAAGGGTCCTCTCCCAGCGCCTGCGGCCTCCCGGCGTAGACCCGAATACCTTCCCTGAACATACCTGGTATCGTCAGCCACGTTCCTTACGAATAGAGACGTGTTGGGGGGACGCAAGTAGCGGGACATGTCAGCTGCGTGAGTCTTGGCGGGGGCACTAACGGGCTCACCAAACCGTCTGCGGCTCCAGCGGCGAATCCTCGGACACACACTGCTAGAGGGCTCCGCTACGGCAACCGCCTCTTATCGCGAGACTTCACTCCCGCCTCCACCTCCCCACCCCCCTACCTGGGCGCTGCGCCGGGACTGGCAACTGTTCTTTCCCGCGAGATTATTCGGCATGCGCATGCGCATGCGAATGGCAGGGGGTACGTGCCGCAGCCTGGGTGTCATTCATTGGCTTCTTGCACTGCCTCCTCCCTTCCCCCCAGCCCGCTTTTTCTTTCTTTAATACCTTATTTTCCCGCTCTTTTCTGCCTTGCAACGCTTTCCCTCCCTCCTCTCCGCCAAGTCAGGAAGCAGATTTTTTTTTTTTTTAATACCCCTACCCTAAACTTTACAGTTACTACTAACTGGATGGAGTTTTAAACATAATTTGGAGAGACCGCCATACGATTTCCTGTGTGGTTCAAGTTATGCCCTGACTTTTATTAGATCGCTGACCAGCAAGAGAGGAATTTACATCTTCTATTAAGTGTGAAAGTGTAGTGTGTGTGTCCTTGCAGAAAGATGGGCCTGTCTTTCTCGTGCTTTCTGCACGCATAGGGCACACTCCCTGAGGGCCTGTGCTCAAGCTGCCCCTCGCCCAGACCCTTCACGGCCATTTTCTCCACTATCCACGCCGTTTCCTCCTGATTTCAAGCATTCTTAACCTTTTGGTTGGGACTCAAACCTCACATATTAGTCTCAGTTGTCAACTACAGTGCATTCCCTGTTGCTAACGGTTTCCTGTATTGCAGTGGTTCTCCAACTTTTTTATTTTAGAACCCCTTTACAAAGGGTTTACATAACTGACAAATTAGAGAAGACCTCAAAGAGCTTTGTTTATGTGGGTTATAGTTACTTACTGGATTAGAATTTAAAATAATGGAAATTTTGATACAACACACAAGCAGACATTGCACTACCTTTCAACACATATGTAGCCTCTGAAAAATTCCATTCTACATTTGTTAGAGAAAAAGGCAAATAATGTAGTATAGTTCTGACTTTGGAGACCACTTTGAGAAGGTCCTGGGACCCCTCCCAGACTGGACTTAGGGAATCATTCCCTGTTCTATCAGACTCAACTTTTGGAGATGAGGGACCACCTTTCAGAATGCCTCTGGCATGCAGCACATTGCCAAACAGATAGCAGGGACACAAGTCCTGCTTAAATGAGTTTTTATGTTATAAAAGCATTATTTCTGTATCAATCAGCATCCAAAGCAGTTAAGTGATGTGACATGGATGGTGATAGTCTGTTTTGTTCTATAGCAGAGCTATTGTTTTTCTACATTTATGTTTTCCAAGAAGGTTTGGACAAAATTTATTGAAACATTTTATTGATTACCTATTATGTCTCAGACATTGTGCTAGATGCTGGAAATTCAATGATGGAACTTATATTTCCATAGAAAATAAGCAAGTAAACAACTAAAATAATTGTAGATTTGTAATATGAGACAGTAATATGATAAATTTGGGTTTAAAATAGATTTTTTTTTAAAACAGAGGTTTGCATAGCCCCTCTGGTGTGGCTCAAAGGATTGAGTGTGGTCCCCTGGACTGAGAGGTCCTGTAGGGGGCATACAGGAGGCAGATGGTTAATGTTTCTCTCTTGCATCTTCTCTCTCTAAAATCAATAAAAACATATTTAAAAAAATAAACAGAGGCTTGCATAGTGTTAACCTCAAGAAGGAATATACCTGATGGTTAATTATGCTCAGATTCAGTCTAGCAGCCATTGCTGACGGGGTCTCTCACACACACTGCATATCATAAAAAAAACACACAGATTATGCTGCCAAACCTTGTCCACTGCATTCCTGACCTCTGAACAGACCCTTATAAAGGAGTTCTTGGAATCTCTTTCAGCTAATGGGCTGCGACCTGTCCCATCCAATCAGAACTATGCAACTATATCCTTATTTGCATCTTTACTGACCAAATCCATAACCACCAATCAGGATGCTCAAAGCTGACTAATCAGGACAGTGCTATTTGGACCAATAAAACTGCAAATTTAGCCCCGCTGGTGTGGCTCAGTGGTTGAGTGTCGACCCATGCACCAAGAGGTCACTGGTTCGATTCTCGGTCAGGGCATGCGTGCCTAGATTGTAGGCCAGATCCCCAGTAGGGGGTGTGCAGGAGGCAGCCAATCGATTTCCTCTCTCATCGATGTTTCTAGCTCTCTCTTCCTCTCCTTTCCTCTCTCTCTAAAATCAATAAAGAAAAAAAAAAACCCCAAACTGCAAATTTGGTTTCCTCATTTGCATAAAGATGAACCAGGGAGGGTATTTTATAAAAATTGGCCTCCTCTTTGTCTCAGGGGAGCACACTGTCAGTTTCCAAACTCTTCATCTGGATAGAGTTTCTTGCTCGGCACTTTCTCTGTTTCCGTGGGTGAATAATCAGAGGCATGCTCTTTAAATTTGTTTAATAAGACATGCCTGGCATTTACTATATGTCTTCTTATTCCAATGTATAGACTGAGAAGGACTCAGTGTTCTCTTTTACACATTACTTACTTGTGGGTTGGAAACCCTGGGGTACACAGAGTTTATTTACCTATGTACAAGCTCTTCTTTTAACCTTTGGCTCTCATTAGCTCTGCTCTGTGAGTGAATTCACTGCTAATGCACATATTTGTTCATCCTATTCCTTAGATGATCTATTCTAGCACATAGATTGCTACCTTGATTCTGCTTAGGGTAAAACCACTTGTTATATCTTAGCCACATTTTATTTTAAATAATTAATTAACTAATTAATGAAGTATTTTATTTAATTTAGGCTTTATTTTATTTTATTTTTTAATTTTTTTAATCCTCACCCGAGGACATTCTCTCCATTTTTTTTTCAGATAGAGTGGAGGGGGAAAGAGAGAGAGAAACATTGCCGTGAAAGGGACACATCAGGTGGCCGCCTCCCTCACGACCCCAACCAGGGCCGGGTACGAACCTCAATCAAGGTACGTGCCCTTGACTGGAATTGAACCCACAACTCATTGGTCTGTGGGCCAACGCTCTAACCGCTGAGCCAAACTGACCAGAACAATGTGGCTTCTTCTTTATTTTTGTAGTTGTAGGACTTCCATTCAGCTTGGTGTCAGGCGGTTCTGAATGATGACTTCTGTAGTTTAGTTGTAATTTTGATGTGGTTGTGGGAGGAGGTGAGTACTGCATTTACCTATGCCGCCATCTTAACTGGAAGTCCCCTTAATTAATTACTTTAAATCCTCATCTGAGGATATTTTTCCATTAATTTTTAGACAGAGTGGAAGGGAGGGAGGGGGGGAGAGAGAGAGAAACATCGATGTGTGAGAGACAAGTCATTGGCTGCCTCCCACATGACCCCGATGGGCTGGAGATCAAACCTGCAACCCAGGTATATGCCCTTGACTGGGAATTGAACCCATGACTCTTTGGTCCGCAGGCCGATGCTCTAACCTCTGAGCTAAACCGACCAGGGCTCTTAGCCTCATTTGAATGTCTTAAAAAAACATTTTCCTCCAGATATAAATGTTTTTATTGTTAAAATTTTGGAAATAAAACAAACATCATCTGTGATCCTACCACTCAAAACTAATTACAGTACTATTAAGACATGTATTTCTGTGCATTTATATAATTGTTAAAATTGGATCCATACTGTAGATACAGTTTTATAATGTGTTTTTCCCACACATTTTATCCAAAATATCTTTCCTGGCCATTAATAGTTTTAATAAATATAATTTTTAATTTTTTTTCCTTTATTGATTTTAGAGAGAGAGGACATGAGAGAGAGAGAGAGAGATAGAAACATTGATGAGCGAGAACATCGATTGGCCGCCTCCTGCATGCCCCCCACTGGGGATTGGGCCCACAACCTGGGCATGTGTCCTGACCAGGATTTGAACCGATGACCTCTTGGTGCATGGGTCAATGCTCAACTACTGAGCCACACCAGCCGGACTTTAATAAATATAATTTTTAATGACTGCTGTATCAATTATAAATTGGGTTCAGTTACCAGTAACAAAAATATGAAATAATAATCTTGATTATGATAACTAACACTTATTGAGCATTTAAATAACAAACAGTGCCCTGGCTGGTTTGGCTCAGCAGTTAGAGTGTTGGCCCGTGAACCAAAGAGTCACAGGTTTGGTTTTTTTTTTTTTTAAATTTTTTTTTTAATCCTCATCTGAGGACATTTTTGCATTATCTTCATATAGAGCAGGAGGGAGAGAGAGGGGAAGAGAGAGAGAGAAACATCAATGTGAGAGAGACACATTGACTAGTTGCCACCCACACAACCCCAACCAGGGCCGGGGACAAACTGCAACCGAGGTATGCGCCCTTAGCGGCAACGGAACCCGGGACTCTTTGGTCCGCAGGCCGACACTCTAACCACTGAGCCAAACTGGCCAGGGCCACAGGTTCGGTTTTGATCAAGGGCACGTACCTTAGTTGCAGTTCGGTCCCCGGCCCTGGTTGGGGTCGTGTGGGAGGCAACCAGACACTTTTCTCACCAAAGAACAAAGGAAATTATTCAAGCAGTAGTAGAATGTTATAGCTTTAGAGGTCATTTCCCTCATGGTTTTATTGATTTATTGATTGATTGATTGATGTTGAGAGAGAGAGAGAGAGAAACATTGATTTGTTGTTCCACTCATTATGCATTCATTGATTGCTTCTTGTATGTGTCCTGACTGGTGATCAAACCTGAAACCTTGGCATATTGGGACAACGCTCTAACCAACTGAGCTACCTGGCCAGGGCTGTTTTAGTTTTTTTTTTTTTAAGTCACACATATTAACCTATTTAATTCTCATACCAAACTTATGTGGTAGGTTACTATTATTCTTCCCATTTTATGGATGAGGAAACAGGTTTACAGAGTGGTCTAAACAAACTAGGAGTTTCACTTACTTATTTTTTGTATAATGAGAAGTCAGAAATAGGGAGTCTAGCCCTGGCCGGTTTGGCTCAGCGGTTAGAGCGTCGGCCTGCGGTACAGAGAGACCCGGGTTCGGTTCCCACTAAGGGCATGTACCTTGGTTGCAGTTTGTCCCCGGCCCTGGTTGGTCGTGCGGGTGGCAGCCACTCGATGTGTCCCTTTCACGTCGATGTTTCTCTCTCTCTCTCTCTCCCTCCCACTCTATCTGAACAAAAAATGAAAAAAAAAAAAAAAAAGAAATAGGGAGTCTAGGACTGGTTTGGCTGCTTCAGGATATCCAGGCTTCTCCTTCTTTATTATTTCTTCTCCAGTATTCCCAGCCCTGACAAGAGTAGGACAAAGTTTGAAAAGCATATGCTAGGATTTCTGGTCAAGATGGCAGCATAGGTAAACGTGGTACTTGCCTCTTCCCACAACCACATCAAAATTACAACTAAACTATAGAATAACCATCTTTCAGAAATGCCTGATATCTGGCTGAATGGAAGCCCTATAACTAGGGAATTAAAGAAGAAGCTACATCAGACTGGTAGGAGGGGCGGAGGCGTGGATGGGTTGGCCCCACACCCACGTGTGGTAAATAAAAATTGAGAGGAATATCTCTGCTGCAGAGGTTCCTCCTGAGGAGTGAGGGGTCTCAGCCCCACACCAGGCCCCCAAGCCCAGGGTTCTAGTGCCAGGAAGAAAAGTCCCCATCACTTCTGGCTGTAAAAACCAGCTGAGGGAGACAGAGCCTCCTGGAGCCCCAGGAATTTCCTCTTAAAAGGCCTGCACACGGACTTACTCGGACTCACTCTCTCTGAGCTTGGGGCAGGGCAGCAAGGCATCAGAGACATATGGGGAGGAACTGAATTGTCCAGCATCAGGGCACTAGTTGCAGGGGGGTGGGAGGGGGTGCAGATGCAGCTTTCTCCAGCTTTCTCCCAGACAGAAGTGTAAGCAGAGGCCACTGTTATTGTGATGAGCCCTCCCCTCACAGAGCCTGCAGGCCAGCGCCATGTCTGAGTCTCTATCAATCTGGCTCACACTGTTTGAACCATCCTGGTGATTCCCTGAGGCCCTGCTTTACCTAAATTTTAGGCCCACCCAAACTGTTTCCAGTGGCTTTTCTATATGAATGACCTGTGTTGGCTCACACTTCAGATTTTCCTAAAATCTCTCAAACAAGCAGCATCTGACCTCAGCAAGCCAGGTACCTTTTGCTAAGTGGCCCCAGGCTTGGCACTAGCAGTGGCTGGCTGTGGTTCACAGTTTGGCCTCACCTGGGCACCTCTAGGCCCAGTACAAGTAGCCACCATCTGCAAATCTTTGTAGGTCATGCCGGTGACCCCGGGCAGAACACAGGCCATGGCTGACCTTGGTCTGCACTTCCCAGGAGGCCCCAGAGCCAGCACAAAGCTTCAGACCATGTCGAAGCACCACCACCCAACCACCTCCACTAGTGCCACACTCAAGGGGCAGACTGAGTGGGCACCAGAGCCCAGCTGAAGTAAGTCCTGCTCTGTGAGGTGGGCCCCTGCACAAGTGATCATCCATGGTGGTTGGTGGTCACAGCCATCCTTGCAGCTGATCACCCTGGGTGTAAATCCCTCCTACTGATGCGCCAACAGCAATCAAGACCCAACTACAAGCGGAGGGTGTACCTCAAGTGCCCAGTTTGGGTGAGTGGGGAGGCTGTGCCCCTAGACCCTACAGAATACCTAATACATTAGGCCACTCTACCAAGCCTGGCAGACATAGCAGCTGTACCTAATACATAGAAACAAACACAGGGAGGCTGCCAAAATGAGGAGACAAAGAAACATGTCCCAAATGAAAGAACAGAACAAAACTCTACTGGTTCAAAACACTGGTTATAAGGATGCTCAATGAACTTAGGGGAACAATTGATGAACTTAGTGAGAACTTTAACAAACAGATAGGAAACATAAAAACAAATATCAAATATAAGAAACATAAAAAAGAACCAGTCAGATATGAAGAATACATTAACTGAAATGAAGAGTACATTACAGGGAATTAACAGTAGAGTAGATGAAGCCGAGAATCAAATAAGTGATTTGGAATATAAGGAAGCAAAACAAAACAAAACACCCAATCAGAATAGCAAGAAGAAAAAATAATTTAAAAAAAAATGAGGATAGTATAAAGAGCCTCTGGGACAATGTTGAGCATATCAACATTTGCAAGAAATTGAAAACCTATTTGAAAAAATAATGACAGAAAACTCTCCTAACTTGGTGAAGGAAATAGACATACAAGCCCAGGAAGCACAGAGAGTCCACACCAAGACACATCATAATTAAAATACAAAAGGTTAAAGACAGAGAGAGAATCTTTTTTTTTTAATCCTCACCTGAGGATATTTTTCTGTTTATCTTCAGATAGAGCTGGAGGGAGAGAGGGAGGAAGAGAGAGAGAGAAAGAGAGAGAGAGATAGAGAGAGAGACATTGATGTGAGAGAGACACATTGATTGGTTACCTCCTGCACAACCCCAGCTGAGGCTGGGGATGAACTGCAACCGAGGTACATGCCCTTGGCCGGAATCAAACCCAGGACTCTTTGGTCCATGGGCCGATGCTCTAACTGCTGAGCCAAAGTGGCCAGGGCCAGAGAGACAATCTTAAAAGCAGCAAGAGAAAAGCACTTAGTTACCTACAAGGGAGCTCCCATAAAACTGTCAGCTGATTTCTCGACAGAAACTTCGCAGGCCAGAAAGTATTGGCAAGAAATATTCAAAGTGATGAAAAGCAAGGGCCTGCAACCAAGATTACCCAGCAAAGCAATTATTTAGAATAGGACAGATAAGGAGCTTCCCAGACAAGAAAAAGCTAAAGGAGTTCATCACCACTAAACCAGTATTATATGAAATGATAAAGGGTCTTCTTTAAGAAGAAAAAAAGATAAAAAATATGAACAAAATGGCAATAAATACATATCTATCAATAATTGAATTTAAAAAACAATAAACAAACAAGCAGAACAGAAACAGACTCAGATACAGAGATTTTAGGTGGTTGCCAAATAGGATGGGGGCTGGGGAGGGGGGGGGATGAGTGAAAAGGTAAAGGGATTAAGAAGTACAAATTAGTTGTTACAGAATAGTCATGGGGATGTAAAATACAGCATACAGAATATAGTCAATAATCTAATAACTATGTATGGTGTCAGATGGGTGCAAGATTTATTGGAATGATCACTTAGTAAGTTGTATAATGTCTAATCACTGGGGTACACGTGAAACTAATATAATAATGTATGTCAACTGTAATTGAAAAATAAAAAATGATTTAATAAAAAAAAAAAAAAAGAAAAGCTAGCTGAGTCACCACTCACCCTTCAACATCCAGAGAACTTTTGTTTGGCCTGATCCAATAATTCCTGCTTATATTTCATTGACCAGAACTGAGTCTCATAGCCAACACTATCCTCAAAGGAGGCTAACTACTGTTACTCTCAAGAAAACCAGAGTTCTATCTGTAAGGAAGAAAAGGGAGAGGAAGAATTTTGTGGATACCTTAAAAGGGTACATTTCAGCCCTGACCAGGGAGCTCAGTTGGTTAGAGCATTGTCCTGATATACTAAGGTTGTGGGTTCAGTCCCTGGTCAGGGCACATACAAGAGTCAACCAATGAATGCATGAATAAGTAGAACAACAAATCCATGTTTCTCTTTCTCTCTCCCTCTCTCTCTAAAATCAATCAATAAAAAATAATTAAAAGGGTACATTTCATTACGTGATTGTAGCATAACTGATTTATGGTGATGATGGTGATAGTAAGAGCTAACATTGACTAACTACATGCCAGGTATTGTGCTAATCATTTTATCTGCATTATCTCATTTAATCTTCTCTACTGTGAGGTAGGTACTAAAACTCTCCCCACTATATAGATGAAGAAACGGAGACTTTATGACATTATAAAGCTTTGTGACAATATATAAGGTTTAGGGAATAAAAGATAAGACAGTTTCTGTGTTTTCAAGGAGCTCTTGAGTCAGCAAACTCACAGTATTTGTAAAATTGAATTTAAGGTTAGTTTTATATAGTTTATAATTTACTCATCTTAATTTTAATTTTTATTTTTATCCTTACCCAAGGATATTTTTGCACTTATTTTCAGATAGAGTGGGAGGGAGAGAGGGAGGAAGAGAGAGAGAGAGAAATATCGATGTGAGAGAGACACATTGACTAGTTACCACCCACACAACCCCAACCAGGGCCGGGGACAAACTGCAACTGAGGTACGTGCCCTTAGTGGGAACCGAACCCGGGACTCCCCGGTCCGCGGGCCGATTCTCTAACCCCTGAGCCAAACTGGCCAGGGCACTCATCTTAATTTTTTTAAAATATACTTTTTATCGATTTGAGAGAGAGAGAAACATGAATGTAAGAGAGAAATATCAGTTGGTTGCCTCCTGTATGCACCCTGACTGGAGATCGAACCTGCAACCTGGGCATGTGCCCTGACAGGGAATTGGAACTGGCTACCTTTTGGTGCATGAGACGATGCTCAATCAACTGAGTCACACTGGTCAGGGCTCGCTCATCTTAATTTTAACCAGTTTGGTTTTATATCAGTCAAGCTACCCATCAAGTACTATCCAACCCCAGAAAGTAACAAGTACAAAATACTGTTGTCAGCTTGCTTAAAATATTTACTTGTTTTATGAGTGTCACTGAGCCTATAGTCAGAGACTGTTTGAAACACAGCACACACAAGTAAGCAAACACAGTCAACTTGACTGGGCCATGGTGTGCCAGACATTTGGTCAAACATTACCCTGGGGCCCTGGCTGGTTTGGCTCAGCGGTTAGAGCATCGACCTGCAGACTGGAGGGTTTCAGGTTCGATTCCCCATCAAGAGCACATACTTGGGTTGCAGGTTTGATCCCCAGCCCTGGTCTGGGTCATGCGGGAGGCAACCAATTGATGTGTCTTTCTCACATTGATGTTTCTCTCTCTCTTTCCCTCCCTCCCTTCCACTCTATCTAAAAATCAATGAAAAAATATCCTTGAGTGAGGATTAACAACAACAAACATTACCCTGGGTTTGTCTGTGAAGGTGTTTTTTGGGTGAGATTAATATTCGAATCACTAAATGGAATAAGACCAATTGTTTTCCCTAATGTGGGTGGCCTCCATCCAATTAATGGAAGACCTGAATGGAACAAAGTGGCCAGGTAAGAGGGAACTTTACCTGCCTGACTGATATATTGGTATTCTCCTGGACTGGAACTTACACCATTGGCTCTCCTGGGTCTCCAGCTTGCCAACTGCAGATTTTCGGGACTTCTCAGCCTCCATGATCCGTAGCCAATTCCTTAAAATAAATCCAGTTATATGAATCAATCAGTCACACACACACACACACACACACGCACACACACACACACACACATCCTGTTGGTTGTTTTTCTAGAAAACCCTAACACATATGGCTATACTATAATTTGTTTACCCATTCACCTCTTGCTGGACATTTGGGTTGTTCAGGTTTGGGGCCATTATAAATTAAATTTCTATGAACAACTGTGCACAAATCTTTTCGTGGATATATGTTTTCAGTTCTTGTGAGTAAGTAGAAGTGGAATTGCTAGGTCATATGGTAGGTCCTCCAGAAAACAGATGCCAGGATGGAGTAAGAGATGCAAGAGACTTCTTTTGGGTTAATGCCCGCAAAATATAAAAGGGAAAGGGAGCAGGAGAAGGAAAGGAGGGTCTTCAGACCAGATCTGACCCTGTAAAAATAGAGGAGGACGCAAGGAAGATTGGTTAGGAAGAACCTCATACTTCAGTACAGCTCTGAGAAAGTTTCACCAGCTCAACAGGGAGCCCTGGCATAAAGATCACCCACGTAGGAGTCCTATATTGGGCAGCAAAGGCCAGGCCCGAGTACAGTGTTTGGTTGGACCTGCCTGGGAAGAGCATGGCCTCAGCTCAGATGCTGCAGCGGATCCTGAAGGCACTGCAGCTGAGACTGTAAGCTAACTACACACCTGGTGGAAGGTAGGGTCACTCTTGCAGAGAGATCGAAGTGGCACACTTCCATGGTGGCCAAAGTCCATGCCTTGCTCTGTGTAGATCCCCTTATTCTTATATTATTTGGAGCAGCTCCTTTATGGGTCCTGTGGGTCTCTCTTCCTAAGGGGAAAGCTCAGAAGAGGGAGGCTACTGGAGGAACTACAGTCACTGTAGCTGCAGGTGGTCTTGGGCCACAGCTGGTATTCATCCTGTCCCTCTTCTACTATCCTCACCCTCACAGTCACTTCTTTTTTAAAATTAATTAATTTTTTTTGGAAAATTTAGAGCGAGAGAGAAACATCGATGTGAGAGAGACACATTGACTGGTTGCCATCCACACGACCCCAACAGGGGCTGGGGACAAACTGCAACCGAGGTACGTGCCCTTAGCGGGAACCGAAACCGGGACTCTCTGGTCCGCGGGCCAACGCTCTAACCACTGAGCCAAACTGGCCAGGGCTCTTTTTTTTTTAAATTTTTTTTCTTTATTGATTTTAGACAGAGAGTAAGGGAGAGGGAGAGAGAGACAGAAACATCGATGAGAGAGAACATCGATTGGCCACCTCCTGCAAGCCCCCCACTGGGGATTTGGCCCACCACCTGGGCCTGTGCCCTGACTGGGAATCAAACCGGTGACTTCTTGGTGCATGGGTTGATGCTCAACCACTGAGCCACACCAGCTGGGCTCAGTCACTTCTTAAATCTTGATAGCTTACCCAGTGGTGGGCTGAGACCCTGGTCACCATGCCCTTCTCAGGCCGGGGTTGTAGCACTTGTCTATTCACAGTACAGTTGTCAAAGAATATCAAGAGGAGCTTAAATAATCACCTGGGTTCCACATATATTCCTTCCAAACCCCATAGTATAACAATAACCCCACCTCTTCCTGTTGATAGGGTCAACTGTGACCAGTCGTGAGGAATCATATCAGGGGCTCAGCACTAATCTTTGCACCTGGCAGGTTGGCAGCAGCTAAATCAGCCTTGGTAAGTGGGAACATATGTCAGGAGTCAGAAAACGACAGCACCTTGGGCCAAATTGGGCTTACAACCTGTTTTTGTATGGCCCACGTACTAAGAATGGGTTTTACACTATTACGTGGTTGAAAAATATCCAAAGAAGATTAATATTTATTTACTTGTTTATTACCTGGTTCCCTCTGCTGAATGTCAGTTTCTCTTTTTTTGATCCTCACCTGAGGATATTTTTATATTAATCCTCAGATAGAGATGGAGGGAGAGAGGGAGGAAGAGAGAGAGAAGAAAAACATCGATGTGAGAGGGACACATCGATTGGTTGCCACTTGCACAACCCCAACTGGGGCTGGGGACGAACCGCAACCGAGATACATGCCCTTGGCTGGAATCGAACCCGGGACTCTGGTCTTTGGGCGACGCTCTTACTGTTGGGCCATACCGGCCAGGGCTGAATGTCAGTTTCTTAAAAGCAGAGGCTTTGTTTTATTCGTGCCAGGACAATCTCGCCCACCAAGGTGTGTAGCAAAATTTTAATCTATGGAGACCTTTGGCACTGAATAAGAATGTAAAATGGTGCAGTCGCTGTGGAAAACAGTTTGGGGCTTCCTCAAACAATTAAGCATAGGATTACCATATGATCTAGCAATTGCACTCCTGGGTATATACCTAAAAGAATTGGAATAGATGTTCAAACAAAAACTTGGACCTAAATGTTTATAGCGGCATTATTCACAGTAGCCAAAGGTGGAAGCAACCTGAATGTTCATTGGCTGATGAACGGATACATAAAATACAGTATATTCATACAATGGAATATTATTCAGCCATAAAATGAACGAAGTACTGATACATCTTACAACATAGATGAACCTTGAAAACATTATGCTAAGTGAAAAAAATCAGACACAAAAGACCACATGTTGTATGATTTAACTTATATGAAATACCCAGAATAGGTAAATCTATAGAGACAGAAAGCAGACAGTGGTTGCTAGGGTCTGGGGAGGGGAAATGGGGTGTGACTGCTCCACGGGGAGGAGGTTTTCTTGTGGGGTGGTGCAGATGTGCTGGAACCAGTAGTAGTGATGGTCGCACAATACTGTGAATGCATTCAATGTCACTGAATTGAACACTTCATCGTGGTTAAAATGGTAAATTGTATGTTATGTGTATTTTACTACAATATAAAAGGGAAAAATTAATCTATTACTGATGTTGGACATTTGTGGTATTTCCCAATTTTTATTATTAAAACCCTGAGATAAACATCATTGTACACCCAATGTTTTGTACATTTTGGTTAGAACAAATTCCTAAGTGTTGAATCACTGAGTCAAAGAATATGAAAAATTTTAAGGACTTGATATACATGAGTAAATGCCCTTTGGAAAGGTTGTACCAATTTCACTCTCCTTATTCATCCAATAAACAGGCAATGAATACGTGCGAAGTTTATACTCTGGGCCAGGTACTGTGGGAGGACTGGAAATAAACTGAGCAACAAACCACAGTTGTCAGGGGTTTGTAATCTAACTGGGTGATATAGTCATGTAAATAACCAGTAACAAGAAGGTATAATAACAGATGGAAGTGTAGGGGGACACTGAGGCACAAAGAAGGACTACATTCAACCTCAGAAAGGCAGGTGATAGCTGGGAGATCCAGGAGTTCTCTCAGCCTCAGTCAGCTGCCCTCACCAACTCTGGATTTTACCTTAAAGACGAAGTTGCAATTTTTTTGTTTTTAGCCTCATCCGAGGACATTTTTGCATTTATCTTGAGACAGAGTGGGAGGGAGAGAGGGAGGAAGAGAGAGAGAGAGAAACATCGATGTGAGAGAGACACATCGACTGGCTGCCATTCACACGACCCCAACCAGGACCGGGGACAAACTGCAACCGAGGTACGTGCCCTTAGCGGGAACTGAACCCGGGACTCTCTGGTCCACAGGCCGATGCTCTAACTGCTGAGCCAAACTGGCCAGGGTGCAATTTTTATAGATTAAACTTTTACTTCTTAAAACTATGTTTATTTGATTGCTAGTGAAGGTGAAGATTTTTCTCATGTTTGTTGATCAAGTCTATTTCTTCTTTTGTCTACTTCCCCATGGGGATGGAAATGTTTTTCTCAGGATTTTGAAGAGTTTTTTTTATATAATAAGGATAACTTTATTCCAGTTATTTTCATGGCAAATATATTCTGCTAGTTTGTAGTTTGCTTTCAAATCTTGTGTAGGGTGGTTTTACACAATTATATTGAGGTATAATTTACATACCATAAAATATGCCCATTGTAAGTGTACAATTCAGTAATTTTTAGTATATTTTAAAATAAAATTTAGCAAGTATATACAATTCAATAATATATACATATATACAGAGTTCTCGCTCTATATAAAGCATATAAATATATAGTAGCATTATAGAATTGTACCAGGTGTTGTGTTTTTTTTTTCTTTATTGATTTTAGATAGAGAGGAAGGGAGAGGGAGAGAGAGATAGAAACATCAATGAGAGAGAACATTGATTGGCTGCCTTCTGCATGCCGCCCGCCCCCCCCCAACCCCGGGATCTGGCCCATATCCTGGCCATGTGCCCTGACCGGGATTGAACTGGTGACCTCTTGGTGCATAGGTCGACGCTCAACCACTGAGCCACACCGGCTGGGCTGTACCAGGTGTTTTAAAATATGTATCTTTCATTGTATGTAAACATAGTTTTATTATTATTTTTTAAGCTCAAGCTACTGTAGAGATTAAAAATATCAGTAAACAAGTTTTTAAATATTCTTTTTAGAACCATATTCCATAATTGATGGGTATTTATTTTCACATCTGGAACATGAGAGGAAGCACACAGTTATGGGGGGAAAATCACATTAGATTTTTCATGTGGAGAGAACTTAGGCATGAAAAACAAAGATGCGGAGATTTAACTGTTTAGTTCCACAGCTGCTGCACTTGCAACTATGTGACTTAACATACAACCTGCTGGCATGTAGGGGGATCAGGTGACCTGGAGCCCTCGGTGAGAAATTGAAGCTGTTACCCAATCCTGATTTAGTGCAAGATTACCTCTGTTTTAAGACTGCCCTACCTTTTGAGTTCTTTCTCTCCTGGCTCTATAGGCAGAGTGTCCTACTTCAGAGGATTTTTTTCTCTCCTCTTTTTCCTTCTTTTAAATTTGACTCCTAGAATCCTCTTTGCTTAGTGATGATTGTTGGAAAGAAATGGCTTTTGGATTATTTGCACTTTTCTTTTTATTAACAAATTAAAAAAATGTTTTTATTGATTTTTTAGAGAGAGATAGAAACATCGATGTGAGAGATACATTGATTGGCAGCCTCCTGTGTGCCCTCCACCAGGGATCCAGCCAGAAACCCAGGCCCGTGCCCTGAATGGGAATTGAACTGGGAGCTCTCAGTCCATGGGACAATGCTCAATCCACTGAGCCACACCAACTGGGCAGATTATTTGCACTTTTTAAAAATTTTATTATCTTAGAGAGAGAGGAAGGGTGTATGTGGGGGGGAAGAGAAAGAAACATCTGTTTGTTGTTCCAATTATTTATGCATTCAATGGTTGATTCTTGTATGTGTCCTGACTGAGGATCAAACCCACAACCTTGGTGTATCAGGATGATGCTCTAATCAATTGAGCTACTCAGCCAGGGTTCATTTGCATTTTTAATGGAATTTCAGCCTTGGTCCTTGCCTTGATGATCAAAATGTAATCACTTTGGCTCATGTTCCTTACAGCCATTTCACTCTTCTCCTGAGAGTGTCTCCTCTTTCCCATGCTGTCACACCCCAAGACCCAAGACAGAAAGGCTTTACCCTTGTCTCCTGGGATTTCACTCTATGAAGCAGGTGTTATTACCCTTATTCTCAGTTGAGGGAGCTGAGGCTAAGAAAGGATAAGGGTTTTCCCCAAGATCCACAGATTAAAACTGCATAGACATTTGTCATTCTTTTTTCCTTCACATGCTGTGTTTGGGGAATTACCCACTTTATGTGTCTCAGTGAGAGGCAGACCCTGCCTCACAGTGTAGATACTATAGAGCCTGACACTTGTTTTCTCAGCTTCCCTTGCAGCTAAGTTGTGGCCTGTGATGTAGGCTTCAACAATCACACACCTCTGTTCCAGACTTAGACAGCAGGGCTGGAGCCACAATGAAGTAGGAACCAGAGAGAACTCTCCCTGGTGGCTGTGGAGGTCACATGAGTGGTAAAGACCAGTGTCCAGCACCACACAGCACTCCAGGAGGGGCAGCTTCTCTGTTGGAAGTGGCACATGGAACCCTGGGGTTTAAACCCTAAGCATCATGAGAGTCTTGGAAATGAGTAAGGTCTCCATGGCTGGGCATAGAGGGATAGATGCTATCAACTGTCATCTTTTTAGAAATTTTTTTATTGATTGATTTTAGAGAGACAGAGAGAAAGAGAGAAACATCGATTTGTTGTTCCACTTATTCATATATTCATTGGTTGATTCTTGTATGTGCCCTGAAATCGAACTGCAGCCTTGGCATATCAACCTGGCCAGGGCTCAACTGTCATCTTTTTCTTGTTATTAATCCTCACCTGAAGATATTTTTTCATTGATTTTTAGAGAAAGTGGAGGGAAGGAGGAAGGGAGACACACACACACACACACACACACACACACACACACACACACACACACACACATTGATTGGTTGCCTCCTGCATGATCCTGACTGGGGTCGGGGCTCAAACCTGCAACCTAGGTACATGCCCTTGACTGGAATTGAACCTGAGACCCTTCAGTCCACAGACCAACACTCTAAGCATTGAGCAAACCGGTCAGGGCTCAACTGTCATCTTTTGATGAGCCATGTAGTTTTGGGTAATGAGCATCCTAGTGAGAACCTTGGAAGTATGAAATCAGAGAACCTTCCTCCAAATTTTAAGATTGCTTAAGTGCCCTGATACCCAAGAACAATTCTGGGAAGGATGCAGGCCGCTACACATAACTAAGATTATATTTCCCCCCTCTAAATAGGTAAGAGCTCAGAACCAGATATAATTTGGTGCAGGAAAATAAATAAAAGGTTATATCTTACATTCAAGTGTCATTGAGCAGAAAATATTATCTGTACATGAAAAATAATTTACACATTTTAATTTATTTAAATCTCCACTTCTCCCAATCTCATAATGATAGTCACAATGATTAGACTATTCACATTGAGAGGGAAAACCTGGTCTGAATCTGAAACTTTTGCTCATTAGGATGTCTTCTAGTCTGTTGAGTGATCTTAAGAGAGGGTCTTTTTTTTTTTTAATCCTTACCCGAAGATATATTTCTATTTATCTTCAGATAGAGTGGGAAGGAGGGAGAGAAAGGGAGAGAGAAATATGGACGTTAGAGGGACACATCAACTGGTTGCTCCCTGCACGACCCCGATTAGGGCTTGGGATGAACTGAGGTATGTGCCCTTGACTGGAACTGAATCCACGACCTATTGGTCCATGGGCCAACACTCTAACTGCTGAGCCAAACCAGCCAGGGCAAGACAAGGGTCTTTAAAAGAACACACAGCCCTGCTGGTGTGGCTCAGTTGGTTGAGTGTCGTCCCGTGCACCGAAAGGTTGCCAGTTTGATTCCCGATCAATGTTTCTCTCTTTCTCTCTCTAAAATCAATAAAAACATATTTTAAAAAATACAATAAAAGAGGAGCCAGCATTGTTCTTCCACTTTATCTGCTGCTTGACCACAACTCTGGCGTCAATGCTTTTTAGGAATGTAATGCATGATTCATTGAGAAAATCCCCCCAAAAGCTGGAGACACCAGAGGGAAGGAAACAAGGGCTACTGATAATAAGGAAGTGTCTCAAAGCCTAATGGAATAAGTTGTCAGGTATGGGGTCTTGAGGGTGAGGCAGGGTACAGGAATGCCCTTTGGGAGGCACAAAGAAGCAGGGACCACAGGGAACTCTTCTTGGTGGCTGAAGTGGTCACAAGTGTCGTATAAGACTTCAATTGAGCCTGGCCAGTGTGGTTCAGTGGATTGAGTGTTGTCCCATGGACTGAGAGATCCTGGTTCGACTCCCAGTCAGAGCACATTCCTGGGTTGAGGGCTTGATCCCCAGTAGGGGGCATGCAGGAGGCAGCCCATCAATGTTTTGCTCTCATTGATGTTTCTCTCTCTCTCTCTCTCTCTAAAAAAAAGAATCAATAAAAACATATTTTAAAAAAAGTTTAGTTGAGGCCAAAAAGACTAATAAACTCTGTTGGTACTTGAATACCCTGAAAAGGTCCCAAGACATCACCCCCTCTTTGATAGATGACAGCACTGAGGCCCATAGGGAGGTAGGCACATCTCTAGTGAGTGACAACATTAGGATGGAAATTGGCGGGCGCTGCCTTTCTTTTCAGCATGTTTATGCTGCATTACTGCTGTTTCCAATTACTTGAATGTTCTAAGTATTTGCATTTGTTCAATGATGTTGCAAAAGTGTCAAGCTGGAGGGAGATTAGGGAGCACATAGAAGGTACCCTAATGGACAGTGGACTAGAAAGAGAATGAGCTTTGGAGTCAAAGGCACATTTGAATCCTCATTTCAACCACTTTCTAGCTATGGCTATGAACCCTGGGTTACTTAGTCTCCCTGAGCCTCAGCTTTCTCACCCAAAGATAAGGATAATGATTTATACTTCATGGGATTTCACATCCACAATTAAGAGTTAATCAATAAAATAGTACTTTGCTCAGTATCAGATATTAATGTGGTTTCATCTCTGTTGGTAGAGACCCAAGACCAGGAAACAATGGGTATTAAGAAAATAAAGCCCTGGCCGGTTTGACTCAGTGGTTGGAGTGTCGGCCTGCGGACCAGAGAGTCCCGGGTTCGGTTCCCACTAGGGGCACGTACCAAAAAAAAAGAAGAAAAAAAGAAAAGAAAGTGTGAAACCTTAAATATTTACAAAATTTGAAGAGCATAATCAAGGCTGCTATACATGGAAGTTCAGAGTGTGCACCACTCGACACAGGGGTATGGCTTACACAGACTATGATGTGAATGGCGCCCTCTGGATTTGTTCTGGGTACAACCTGAACAGTCACGTGTGGTGGTCCTGAGGATAATATGGGATTAATAGTCTTCAATGCATAATCAGATGTTTTGTAACGAGGAGAGCAGAAAACAGCTAAAGATGTCTTCAGATTTTACGATTGGAAGGGCCTGGGGAGATTATATAGTTTAACTGGCTCATTTTTCAGACAAGAAACATGAGATCCGGAGAGGGAAAGGGAAATACTTCACCCAGGGCAGAACTGGGACAAGAACCATATCGCTAGGTTCTTTGCTAATTGCCTTTTGTGTTCAGAACAATTTTCTTTGTTGGTAGGAGTTAGCATTCTGAACCATATTGTGAAACCTCCAGAGGAAGGGAGATTTATAGCTGCTTTGCTGCTTCTTACCTTGGTCAGGAACAGGCTCAGAATGGCCAAGGAAAATTTTGTTTAGTTCTGGGTCTTTGCACTTCAGTGTCCCGCAAGTTTTCTCAGTGCAAACAGTTGCTGTTGAGCAACGTCCCTTTGAATGAATTTTGTTTGCTTCTGTCTTTGACTTGATATTAGCTGGCTAGCTGTGTGGTTTACTAATACCCTCAACCAGGTTGTTAGCTTGGCAGTAATCTGAGAACAGTGTCTCTGCAGGCCAACTGAATTCTTTTAAAGTTTGCCATGGAGAATTGACAAACTTATTCAGATTATAATTCAGAATCAAACAAGCAGAGCTATAGTAGGGCCTATGAGAGGCTGCAGGCAGCTGATATTGGGCAATAAGTGCCTTGGGTTTCAAATTAATAGTCAACTATGCATTGTCAATTCATTTTTCCTATCCTCCACAGTCAGGTATCAGCCAGTAAGTGGATATGTGGGAGGCAATACGCCACTAGGTGCTGTGGGGGAGCAGGAAGGCTATCTGGTCTCTGTCAGTGGCATAGACTAGAGGAGTTCAGACAGTGGAAAGAGTCCTGAGGGCGGGTGCCTTTGGGAGTGGGCTGTCTTGAGGAACTGAAGCTGAGCCATGCCTTGAAGACTGGGTAGGCTTGGAGGAGAGGAGGCAGAAAAGAAAAAGAGATGGGGAATGCATTTTGGATGGGGGAAATGATTTTCCCCTGTGGAGGGGAAAATGTACAAGGTATGTCTGGGAAATAAAATATGGAGCTATCTAATTAGAATAGTGAGAAGTTATGAAAGGAAGTTAGGTCTAACTTGGAGGTTCTTAAACTCCAAGCAATGGGGTTTTGACTTTCTTCTGAAGATAATGGAGAGCTATGCAAGGTTTATAAACAAGAACAATATAAGATAAAGGCAGTGTTGGTAACTAACTTCAATTTAGTCTCTGAGTTATAAAATATTTAGATGGAATTGTGACTGGGCTAAAGGAGGATTTAACATCACCCAGAGATGAACACAGAGATGGATTTTATATTTCACTTTTTTTTTTTTTTTGCAGGGGAAGAGTGAATCCCTGTGGAAAGGATTATTGCATATTCTTAGGGACGAAAACATGAAGTTGTTATAATTGTTGTATGAAAGTTAAATATAGGTAGAAGAATGAGAATGGATGCTGAGTAACCAGAGGTAGACTGCGCTAGTCATGTGCCTGTTGCTCTCAGCCCTTATCTGCCCTTATGTGCTCAGCTATGCATCAGAGAGAGACACATGATATTTTCCAGGCTCCCATGCTAGCTGGTTTCTGCTTAGGTTTTGTTAATGAAAGACAGTGAAAATGGAGAGAATCAACTCCTTTCCTGCCTCTGGCTGCTGATGGTATCTTCTGCAGCAGTGGCAACAGGCCAGTGGAGATGACAGCATTGGTGGTGGTGACGCACTGGTTCTAGTGACAATGACAACAGGGGATATGGATAATGACAGCAGGGACAGAAGCAACCACCTGCAAAGTGCAGGCTCCTGAGTTCCTGCTCAGACATCTGGGCTCCAACAGCCAACAAGAGCCTTAGGGACACTGTGCCTCTGAACTTTGGGCAACATTTTTGTTCCTCTAGCCCAGGGTGGGGATGGTTTTCTGAAGTTAATTATCTTTGAGTAATCTCTCCTCCCCTCCTTTGCTCCTTCATTTCGTCTAATACTCTGGTAGCCAGTTCCTTTATTAATTTCTTCTGCTCAAAACACCTAGCCTGGTTAGCTTTTCATTGATTGGATCCTGATTATAATATAGTACCTAGTATACTTTCTTCACTTGGCTTCTAGGAAAGACACCACTGAACATTCCTCCGATCCAACTGGACATTCTTTCTCAATCTCGCTTGCTGGCTGATTCTCCCTCTTCAACTTGACTCTTAAAGTTGGAGTGCCCCAGGGCATGAGAATTGTCTGTGACTTGCATGTGAGTAGTCAACTTTCCAGTAGTGTAAAGATCTAACCTTATTTGTGATACAGCTCTATCATCCAGGAGCACTGGAATTAATTTCATTTTATAGGTAGGGAATGAAGATTTCTTGCTCTAAGAACTAATTCATTGATACCATCTTTTTTTTTTTATCCTCACCCGAGGACATTTTTCCATTTTTTGTTCAGATAGAGTGGGAGGGAGAGAGAGGAAGAGAGAGAGAGAGAAACATCGACATGAAAGGGACACATCGAGTGGCTGCCTTCCACACGACCAACCAGGGCCGGGGACAAACTGCAACCGAGGTACTTGCCCTTAGCGGGAACCGAACCCGGGTCTCTCTGGACCGCAGGCCGACGCTCTAACCGCTCAGCCAAACCGGCCAGGGCTCATTGATACCATCTTGATTTCACATGTTACTTCTACTTCTGAAGCTGAGACTTAATCCTGGATTGTTATAGCTAAAGTGAAGTCAAAGAGATTTGCTTAATGCTGGGATAGTCCCTCATAAAAAACTCACAATCCAGGTTCTCATCACCTCCTTTGCAGGTTCAGAAATTATTTTTTTTGTCGAGCCTACCCTGAAATCAAATTCAACAACATAGAGTGTCCCAGTAAAATACTTACACTTCCCAGATGTTAATAATATAATATAAAATGTAAGCCACCACTTTAAATAATGAATTACTGACAATAGACATTTGTAGTTTTTTTTTTAATTTAAAAATATGTTTTTATTGATTTTTCATAGAGAGAGGAAGGGAGAGAGAGACAGAAACATTGATGTGAAGGAGAAACATCAATTGGCTGTCTCCTGCATGCCCCCACTGGGGATAGAGCCCGCAACCTGGGCATGTGCTCGGACTGGGAATCGAACCGGGACCTCTCAGTCCATGGGACGATGCTCAATCCACTGAGCCACACTGGCCAGGCAGGCATTTGTAGTTTCAAGATAACTAAACTATCTCAACAATATTGAGTGTTCCAATCCATGAACATGGTATATCTCTCCATTCACTTAGGTGAGAGCATCCTGTTAGCTCTTTGACCTCCTCAACTCAAGGGACCTTCATTCTGCTCCACCTAAGGTACCCACTGCCATGGCCACTCCCTGGATATTGCATCACCTAGGACTCCCTTATTTCTTAAATCTTGAATTCAGATATCTCACTGTGACCTTACCCTCACACCCTTCCACATTTTTCCAGTTATTCCCACTGCAACTGTTCTTCAAATTTATTAAAACTGCCAGCCCTGTGGCCCCTATGCTGTCTCCTTTTCTTTTCACTTTCTCTATTCTAAGTTACTTTCCTACTCAGTAAAGACTGGATGCCTTTGCTACCTCTTTGCCAATCATCTCTCTTTTGTTCCAGCGTCCCTCTGTCTTACTTGGATACTATTGGTGTTTGTGCCATAAGAAGTGATGGGCTCTCTCAACTAGGTCTCCAGTGTTGCCCAGTGATCCTTCTGTAATTTCCTACTCATCTTTCTCTTTTCTACTTTAAACCCTTTTCATTCCCCTCAAATGTATTGCCTATTGAATAGAAGGGAATATAGAACATTTCACATGTTAATCTCTTAATATCCTGCTGATGCACTCCATGTAGCAGATGCTGTCAGAGTTCTGCTCATATTGCCTTGGACACCAGCTCCCCATGTGCTTGCCATCCCCACAGCCAACATCTCTGTCTCTGAGGACTGCCTTCAGGCTGAATCATTTGCCTGCACAGAGGACCAGAAGTGGCTGGGAATTTATCTCCCCCATCCCTCCACAAAGGGCAGGACTTAACATTTGACTGATGAATTTGGAAGTCTAAATACCCCAGCAATCTTGCCCTATGATTGGGAAATCTTTGAGGTGTGAGAGCTCCCCTGTGGGGTGAGCCCACATCAAGTTGCCCTTCCAGGCACTTTGCTATCATTGCATTTTTGCTCAGCCCCTTTCCCTTCCTGCTTTCTCTTCCCACTTCCTGGCAGGTTATTTTTGAGAATGCTTCCTAATAGATCACTGCATAAGAATTGTAATCTCAGGGTCTGCTTCCAAGGAACACAATCTCAGACAATCTGCACCCAGCTTTTCTCCTTTCCTTTCATGATGGAAGAGGTGCTTTCCTTTGGGTATGACCCCCAGGTATTAGCCCTCCCTCTCCTTCCCTGCCCTTCTCTTTTGCATTCACAGTATTCCTAGGCAAGCTTTATCTAATTCCATGGTTTAATTTATAATCTGTATTAGTTTCCTAAAGCTGCTGTAACAAAACATCACAGACTGGGTGACTCAAACAACAGAACTTATAGTTTCATATCTTTGGAGACTAAAATACTAATATCAAGATATCAGTAGGGTTGGTTTCTTCTGAGGGGGTGTGAGGAAAAATTTTTTCCATCCCTCTCCTAGCTTCTGGTGGCTTGTTGGCAATCTACGATGTTCCTTGGCTTGTAGATTTCTACCTTCATCTTCACATGTGTGTGCATGTCTGTATCCAAATTTCCCCTTTTTATAAAGAAACCAGTCACATTGGATTAGGGCCCACACTAATGACCTCATTTTATCTTGGTTTCCTCTGGAAAGACCCTATCTGTAAGTAAGGACACATTTGGAGGTACTGGAAGTTAGGTCATTCACATATGAATTTGGGGGAGGGGGCACAATTCAACCTATAATACCATCTCTATGATCCCTAGCCCAGGTAACCCCCACCCCGAACTATAGATATGCTATTCACCATCTACCTGATTACTCCACAAAATAATCCTGTGTCCCACATGGACAGTTCATGTATTCTGGCTTTTCAGCACTTTTGCTCTGTTTGGGGAATTTCCAGCCTCACAAGTCCCATTTCCTCAATGTGGAACCCAGAAAGGTGTTTCCCAGTCTCTTTTGTGACCAGGCTTCAGGCCTGTGAGCTATTCTGTACCCATGAGACTCAACCACATGAGAATTTGATTCAGAAGGAAGCAATTTGAGGATGGAGGCTTTTTCTTGGCCAGGCTGGTGGCAGAGGTGACTGGCTTTCAGGGGTGCAGTAGTTGCAAGTTGACCTGAGCTCTTGGTGCAGAAGTGATAGCTTTACTGGTGTAGTAGTGGTTGTAGTCACTTGGAGATGCTGGTCAAAGTACAAATGATGGCATCTGTGCATTATGGTGGTGGTGGCAGAAGTGGCAGTTTCTCCATAAGGCCAGGTTTCCAGTTTCAGATATTTTTCTTGGAAGCTCAATCTTGAGCCAATTACCTTAGTTTCACACTGATTCTATGGGCTAATTGATACCATTTGAATGCTTTTATTTTCTGCTTCATCAGCCAGAATTAGCTTCTGTTGCTTACACTTAGGAACCCTGATGCACGTAGATTTTAGTACATTAAGGTGGTTTCTGGAAATAACAGTTTAAATTGTGGAATCCGCCCTGGCCGGTTTGGCTCAGTGGTTAGAGCGTCGGCCCGTGGACCAAAGAGTCGCAGGTTCGATTCCAGTCAAGGCCATGTACCTTGGTTGTGGCTCGGTCCCTGGCCCTGGTCAGGGTTGTACAGGAGGCAACCAGTCCATGTGTCTCTTTCATGTTGATGTTTCTCTCTTTCTCTTCCTCCCTCCCTTCCACTCTATCTGAAGATAAAAAAGAAAGAAAGAACTATCTAAGGAAGTAAGTCTACCAGCAAAGAGGACATTAGGGGAATTCCTTTCCTACTCCAGCCTCCCCACACCTATGATTTTGGATTGCCTCAATGTCAGGGGTGGGAAGGACTAGCTATAGTTATAAGAAATATTAATCATGCTCTGTTAACCATGATTGCTTTGTTCTGATTAAAGAAAGCACATTCTGATCTGGCTAGGAATTGTATGCCCCAGGACCTGGGAGTTAACCTCGAAATGCGGCCCATTCTCTTTATCCAAGAACTGCCTCCTCATCATGGAAAGACTAAAAACGTTGGAGTCCTGGAGGCAGTGCACTGGAGACAACCTTTAGTAGCCCCCAGCCCATATTGATATTCCTCTTGCCCACTTCCCCATGCAATCTTTGTCCTTCTATCCAATATAAGCAGTTGGCTTATGGGGGTGGGGAAAGCAGATTTTTCAGGGATGACCTGCTGCTCTTCCATACTGCTGGCAATATTGGAATAAACGCTCATATACTATTCAACCTTATCTTTGCTTAATTGGCTCAAGTAGTGACAGGCAGCCTGGACCCATTTGTTTGTTCGGTTTCAAGATAAAGACCTTTAAACTAAGTGAGAAGAGGATTAGCAGAATACAGAGGTAAAAAATCAGGTCTTCATGCTTAGAGGCTCTGTACGGGAGGCAAAAGTTTACATCTATCCTCTTAGGGTTTCCGGCTGGGCCTGAGAATTAAATTGACAAGACAGATTAACAGGAGAAAAGCATACAGATGTTCACATGGACATGGGAGCCACCACACAAAAATGAAGACCCAAAAAGCAGATAGGCCCAAGTGCTTATATACTAGGTTGAAAAAATGACAGGTAGTTGTGGAAAAGTAACTAAAATACCTGGGGAGACTAAAGGAAGATGAGTTATTTTAACAAGGTCTGTTTGTATAGGTTTGTCTTTGCCTTGACCCCTCCCCGTTTAATCTCTGGTGATGAGAATGTTTCTTTCCTCCTGGTATGGGAGGGTGTCTTCCACACAGGAATTTTATCTCTTGCTTTCAGGAGGAAAGGGGGGAGGAGGGTCAGAATATCCTTCTTATACCTGCTGGTTTTCAAGTGTCTTTAACTCAAAATAATTCTTATGCCAAAGTGGCATATTTTGGGGTGGTGCATTCTATCACTGTTCAGCTCTACCTGGGCAAGATCTTTAGGGGAGGCTTATTCATGGAATTGAAAGCAGCTAAAATCTTGAAGGTCTAGATTGTCAAAGAACCACCAGGGTTGTTTAGTGCAGTCGGGAAGGCAGTTGATATACATCCAAAATGGAACTCATCACCTTTGTGGATGAAAAGGGGCCACATACTAACCCTGACAAGCTCAGGGGAGGCCTACGTGGCGTAACAGCCTTTAATGAGCTTTCGAAAGCTCAAGCTCAAATTACTCCCACTTACACGTGTTTCAATGGCTTCCCAGTGCCCTAAAGATAAACTCTGAACTTCCTTACCTGATATCCAAGGCCCTTCTTATGTGCCTTTCCAGCATCAACTTGTACCATGCTTTTCAGCTACTCTCCTTTACTGCAGTTCCTCAATGTTCCTACCGTCTTTGACCTCTGGGCTTTAATCCCCATTACATGTCTCTTTTCCCAAGAAGCCATCCTCAACCCTCTCAACAGTGACAGTGCTCTCTTAAGAGAGCATTCATGGATCTTATCCCATCAGAACACGGATCCCATTTGTTTACGATGCATGGTAGCTTGTCTGTCTGCCTCCCTAGTCTGTAAGCTCCCCAGGGGCAGGGACCATGTCTTCTTCAGCATGATGGCATCAGTGACCAGCAGTGGCTGCTCCTTTTCAGGTGCTTAGTCCATTGGATTGAAGGGAACAGAGGACTGGCTGCTTTTATTCTCATTCCCCTTGGGTTTCAGATTTTAGATTTGGAAAGAGTTTAACTACCAAACACAATTTGTTTAAGTTAACCCATTTGGGCTTATCAGGGGATTTATGCATGGTTTTCTTTTTATTTTAATATTGAAAACTGCTTGAAGAATTTCCAAGCTGTTTTCTTTTTGGGAAATAACTCAGGACTTAGTGATACTGGTGTTTTAATCTAGTCAATGTCCCTACATTTAATTCATAAGGAAACTGAGACCCAGAGAAGTGAGGAGGTGACTTGTCTAAGGTTTACAGTGAATTAGCAATGACACCAGACTAAAACTCAAGTTTTCTGACTTCTATCCAGGATTCTTTCTGCTCCTTCACTGTAGGTAGGCTAGTTGTGCGTTGGTGCGGTGTTTAACAACAGGCTCTCTAGTGGGAGAAAATCTCGATTCGTAGCATTTATTGGTTTCTGTGGTATAAATACTTTGACCTTGATGAATTTCAAGATACCTGTATGAAGTCACTGAACCAACTCATGAAGATTGGCTTAAGCAGGCTCCAAATTCCATGCTCTCTATTGTCTTAAAGTTTTATAGTGATGGGGAGTCCAGCCATTCAGAGGGTGGTTGTTGTCAGAACATGCTAAATTCTAGCTATGAAATGATGCAAAGGCTATAAATAAAAATAACAGATCCCAAAGGAATGACCTGTTGAAAATATGAGCAGATGACCATGTGACTAGAAAGTGCTGTTTATTGTCATGTGTTGGAACCGAAAGCCAGTGATAACTTCTGCAAAGATGTGTTGATGAACCAGAAATACAAGTCCCTGAAGCAGGCCCAGCTCCTTTCTGACTTATCTCAGGCAGAAATAATTCCTCCTTCCTTAGTAGTTCCCATATATTTATACTTAGATTTTTTAATTTTTAAAATTGCCTACAGAATATTTCCAAACTTCCTAGCTTGGCAGAGAGGTCTTCTACCAAAGAGTTTCCAAAGAAGGTGGGTTGAGACAGCAGGAACACAGGCTTTGGGGCTCGATCAGCTCTGGGTTCAACTCCTGCCCTGCTACTTAATGTTGTGAGGTCTCAGGCTGGTGTCCTGACCTCTTGGCCTCAGTTTCTTCATTCTTAGATTCCTTCCTTTTAAGATTAACACAAGGATGAAATGACATAAGACATGTCAGGTGCCTAACATGCCACCTGGCACATGTTAAGGATGCAAGAAATGCCTGTTACAGGTTAAACATTTCCTGCCTGTTCAAATCACCTTACATTTTTAAAGACCTTGTTTGCCTATGACTGAGTTAGCTCATTTACTCAGTCTCTTCACAAATATTTAGAGACAGGAAAATGCCTCTGTGGACTGAATCTCTGATTCTGTTGTCTTTAATATCTAGTGGTTTTGCAGAACTAGGAAACAGGTAAGTTCTGGGGCTCAGAGGTCAGGGAGGCAAGGTAAGATCCCATGAAAGGTGTTCCTAAATGTGGACCAAAGTGCTTAAGGGTGGTAATGAGGGGCCTGTTCATGATTAAGCCTCACCAAATGAAGGTTATAACAGTGAATGACACTAGTGCTCCCACTAAGGGCTGGACACTTAGCCCACAGCCTTAAACTCACTCATTATCCCCCTTTTGCTGATGAGAAAACAGATGTTCAGAGAAGGCCGTGCTCTATAATGTTCTCTGTACATCTACCATGTGCCAGGCACTGCTCGAGGCATTGGAAATGGAGCATGGACAAAACAGGTAAAAATCCCTGCCCTCATGGAGCTGACATTTGAGGAAAGTGCAGAAACAAAATGGAGTCACTATAGTCAAGTTGACAAAAAAAATCAGAGTAGATTAAAACACAAGGAAAATGATTTTATTCTACTTGAACTAGCCTGGAAACTTGAACTTTTGAACTTTTAGGTTGTGTATCAATGCCTGGGGATATATAAATTCTGTAGATAACCTTCAGAAAAACTTGGGAAAGAATGTTATGTATCTAGACCATTGGACATCTGGAAGATCACCATCTCAGACCAAATCAGAAGCTAAGAATGCAGGACTGATTCTTCTCAAAAATGTGCTTTTTTGCTATAAAAACTCTCAACTTTTCTCTTTTCTTCAGAACACTCTGAGTATTACCTAGTAGTCTTTCCTGAGTTGCAAGTCACTCGCTTAAGACCCTTGAATAAAACTGTCATTTAATTCTAGCAAAGCCTCTGATCAATTCACAGTTGGTTGACACATTCACAAGGCAATAAACAAGGTAAATAAGTAAAGAATATTGTATGTCAGGTGGTGCTAAGTGCTATGGAGATACATAAAGCAGGGCAGGAGTTTGGGGGGGGGGGGGGTAGCCTGCAATTTGATTTAAGGTGATCAAGGAAGGCCTCATGGAGAAGGTGACTCTGTGCCAAGATGTGGAGAGGGGGAGGCAGTGGGCCATGTGGATAACTAGTTCAGAACCTTGTCTGAGGTTACCAGGAAGTGAGCACAGACACTGGAATCACTGTCAGGCTATAAAGCCAGTGCTCTCATTTCATCAGGACTCTTTTTCAAGAGGTAATGCTGCTGTCCTCCAAGGTGTGCGTGTGCGTGTGTGTGCATGTGCATGTGTGCACGTGTGTGTGTGTGATGTCCCTGGGCTAATCCTGTTGGGAGCTGAGCTTCCTTACTGACACCTTCCAGGGGCTGAGGCCTCACATTGTTGATTTTCATGAAAACTTGGCAACTTCCTAGTTTCCCCGCCCTGAACCCTGTACCACATTCCAATGGCTTTATTTGTGTGCTTTGGAGCCCTGCCAGGGCTGGGCCTGGGACAGATTGCCATGGTGATCTCCTACTCTTTCCAGATAGAAATCTCTCAAGGATGTTGCCCTTGGGCCTGAAATAGTTCAGGCATGCTGGCAGCAGGCAGCAGGATAAACTTTGGCTTGGTGAATTGAGCTAGGAAACCTATCGTTCTCTCTGCTTTTGAATTGTGCAAACTGAACCCTGGGGAGAGACTCTGGGGAGCATGCTCCAGAGCCCCCAGATTTGGGATTGGAGCTGGCTCTTCCTGGGATACAAGGACAGTGCCTTCTTTGAGCGGCTGAAACAGAACAGTTTTAAAAAGCTCAACTTCACTGAGGTATAATTTGCATACAAGGAAATGCACCCATTTATTTTATTTTATTTTTTTAATCCTTACTGGAAGATACTTTTTTCCCATTTTATCTTCAGATAGAGTGGGGAGGGGGGTGCAGAGAGGGAGAGAGAGACAGAGGGAAAGAGAGAAACATCAACGTGAGACACATTGATTGGCTGCCTCCCGCATGACCCCATTCAGGGCCAGGGACGAACTGCAACCGAGGTACGTGCCCTTGACCAGAATCGAACCCGCAACTCTTTGGTCCTCGGCCAGTGCGCTACCGCTGAGCCAAACCGGCCAGGGCGGAAATGCACCCATTTAAAGTGTACAGTTTGAAAAACAAACAAAACAGAAACAGACTCACAGTTACAGAGAACATGGGAGGGGTTGAGAGGCTGGGTGTGCAAGGTGAAGAGCTTAAGAAGTACAGCTTGGCGGTCACAAAATAGTGGGATGTGAAATACAGCACAGGGAATGTACAGTCCAGAATATTGTAGTAACTGTGTGCGGTGCCAGGTGGGTGCTAGACTGATCGAGGGATCACTTAGTAAATTATATAAATCTCTAATCATTATGCTGTATACCTGAAACTAATATAAAATAATATCGAATGTCAACTGTTATTGAACAATTTAAAAAAAATAAAAAACAAATCACGCCCTGGCCGTTTTGGCTCAGTGGTTAGAGCGTCGGTCCGCGGACCAGAGAGTCCCAGGTTCGGTTCCTGCTAAGGGCACGTACCTCAGTTGCAGTTTGTCCCCGGCTCTGGTTATGGTCGTGTGGGTGGCAACCAGTCGATGTGTCTCTCTCACATCGATGTTTCTCTCTCTCTCTTCCTCCCTCTCCCTCCCCGCTCTATCTGAAGATAAATGCAAAAAAAATGTCCTTGGGTGAGGATAAAAAAATAAATAAATAAAGTAAAATAAAAAACGAATGGCCCTGGCCGTTTGGCTCAGCGGTTAGAGCGTCGGCCTGTGGTCCAGAGAGACCCGGGTTTGGTTCTCGCTGGGGGCACGTACCTCGGTTGCAATTTGTCCCCGGCCCTGGTCGGTCATGCGGGAGGCAGCCACTCGATGTGTCCCTTTCATGTCGATGTTTCTCTCTCTCTCTCCCTCCCTCTCTCTCTCTCCCACTCTATCTGAACAAAAAATGGAAAAATGTCCTCGGGTGAGGATAAAAAAAACACAAATCACTTTGAGCTAGTACTAGATATTTACATACACGCAGTGCTCATTATGCACAGTGGTTATAAAAAAAAAAGTGTGCCGTTTGATGAGTCCTGGCAACGTATACACTTGGGAAATGACAACTACCATCAAGACATAAAACTCTCCATCAACCCCCAGAGTTTCTTCCTGCTGCTTTGCAGGTACCCCCCTCCCCACCCCTGGCCCCAGTTACCAGACTTATCTTACCTTTTCTAGAAGTTCCTATAAATGGAATCACCTAGTACATACCCTTGTGTGGCGGCTTCTTTCACTCGGCATGACGCTTCTGAGGTTCATCTGTGCGGCTGCTGTGTCAGTAGTTACGCATTTTCATAGCTGTTCCGTGGCGCGGAGTGACCACAGTGGGTCCATTGTCCTGGTGACAGACATTCGGGTTGTTTTCAGTTTTTGGTTGTTACCGATAAAGCTGCTGGGTGCATTTGTGTGTAAATCATGGTGCGGACATACACCTTCATCTCCCTCGGGGAGCACCAGCAGTGACATGCCGGGTCACGTGGTAAATGCATGTTTCACTCTATGAGAACCTGCCACGGAGCATGTTCTGAGGGCGCGCTGGGCCCAGCTGGTTTTGGCTCAGGGACGAAGGCCTCAGGAGTCGGGCACAGAAGGGATTTCTAGAAGAGGAGCAGGACCCTTCAGCAGTGAATAACTTGCCTGGCTATTTAAGGAAGTTTACGAACACTACTGGTAGGTAGCTGAGAACAGGTGGGGTAAGAGTCAGGTAGGAAAGTGGCCGTGGGGAGTGATGTTTGAGGGAATGGGGTGACTGGGTAAAGGAGGATTGTGGGGACTTGGGAAAAGGGGGAGGGATGAAGTAGGGCTCAGGGTCGCAGACTAAGAAATCTTATTACAGTCTGGTTTTAAGTGATCAACAGTTCCCTTCAGGGCAACTTGCTTCTTTTTCTGCTCCTCCCTCTTTTTTGCTTCTGCATTACTGTCCAGGAGAAACCAGGACAAAGAGAGGAACGCATCTTCACCACTCTGTGCCGGGCACTTGGCTTATTTATCTCATTTAGTCCTCACAGTGACATAGTGAGGTCTGTGTTCTTCCTTGGTTTTTGAGACCAAGAGTGTTTTAATGATTAGTTATCAACAATCATCCAAGGAGGGTGGTAGGTGAGGTCACGGCTATTCGTCAGAAAAGGACAGCTCGACCTGGGAGGAAGGCTCGAAGAGGCATCAGCACCTGGGGGGGTGGGGGGAGAGAGAGATTTGAGGAAGGAGCTGAAGGGCAGCAGAATATGCTGATGGCTGTAGGAGTTCAGGACATGCCAAACCCCAAAATGTACGGCTTGAGACTGTTGATGATGTTGAGCTGTAGGCACTTGGAAAACAGCAAACCCATGGAGGGGCTTTCCTTGAACTCCTATCTGTCTACCGAGAAATCTTCCCAAAGGAACTCAATTGTCATCAGTCCCCTCCCTGGGAGTTTCATCAGCCAGGGAAGATGGATTCATCACAGGAGAGGAGACTAGGACAGTGGGGGGCGCAAGACAGGCTGCCTCCAAATACCCCACAATGACATATTGATTACTCTGGATTAAGGTTACTTTACAAGCAGCCAGTGCCAGAAGGGCACCTTGGTGCCCCCCCCCCCCCCGGCTCCCTGGATGCAGAAAATAAATGTCCCATGTGAAAGAGAGGTGTCTTCCCTGCACCCAGAAGACACCCCTCCTTGCTAGAACTAAAATACTCAGAGCCAGAAAGTCTGTGTAATCAAATCTTCCTGCCTATTTTCTAATTTATTACTTTGTTTAAATTCCGTATTAATAAAAACCCAAACCTTGCTTAGATTCCTTTCTAATGGGCAACAACTTTCTTTGTCCTGTCAACTTCTCACAAACTTTTTTTTTTTTGTCTGCAAAGTATAAAAAAGTTTCTGGCCCTGGCCGGTTTGGCTCAGCGGTTAGAGCGTCGGCCTGCGGTCCAGAGAGACCCGGGTTCGGTTCCCGCTAAGGGCATGTACTTCGGTTGCAGTTTGTCCCCGGCCCTGGTTGGTCGTGCGGGTGGCAGCCACTCGATGTGTCCCTTTCACGTCGATGTTTCTCTCTCTCTCTCTCTTCCTCTCTCTCCCTCCCACTCTATCTGAACAAAAAATGAAAAAATGTCCTCCGGTGAGGATAAAAAATAAATAAATAAATAAAAAATAAAAAAGTTTCTGGTTTGGTCATTTCCTTGAACTTCATTTTATGATCTAAGCATCATATTGTGATTTTCCTGTACACATACATTACATTGGTTTCTCTCCTGTTAATCTAGTCTTGTGTCAATTTTATTATTTTATTACTAGTCCAGCTGTAAGAACTAAAGAAGGGTAGAAAGTGGAATTCTCTCCGTCCCTGACATCAGCACACCCACAGACTTTGTCACAAACTGTCATACCTCCCATGTATTCTTCTAAAGACCCATTCATCTTCCCTAAAAACCATGTACTTTCCCCTAAGAGACTGACTGCCCCTTTCCCTATTAAGATGGAAGTTAATTCTGAATTCTAGAGCCACCTCTTTGGGGTATTAATTTTTCCTGGGTAGCTCCCATGTATACATGAGATATGTATGTTAATAAACTTCTGTTTGCTTTTTGCTTTTAATCTCTTATTACAGGTGTCTCAGCCAAGAACTCAGAAGAAGTATAAAAGGGGTCATTATATTTCCTGTCCTACAGAGCCAAGATTTTTTGGGAAGTTTTTCTATGTAATGCACACTGTAATTCTGTCCTTGAAACTTTCAGGAAAACACTCATTATATTCATCTGTGCTTTTGAAGTCAGACGTGTGTGTGTGTTTGTGTTTTAATGTGATTATGTGTGAGATTGACTTAAATCTTGGGTAGGTACCAGGAGACTCAGTTAGATGTGAGTTACACGTAAACAGAAAAACAGAGAATAACTGATTTGAGAGAGAATAATTTGCCCAAGATCACACAGCTGGATCCAGATCCACTGAATCCAGTGTTCTTTCCCATTTCACTGCACGGTCCTGCTGAGGCTCTAGGAACTTGCCTTGGGTGCCAGGATCAGATGCACTCCTCTGTTTTATAATTCCCAACTTTTCAGTGATTTCATCTGCAGACGGACGGTTGGTCCACATAACCTGTGAAGGAAATCAGAATATGTCACCCTAAAATATGCCTCTTGAATATAAGAATTATTTTGAGTTGAAGACAATTTGGAAACAGCAAATGCAGGAAAAGCTCTCTATACCTTTTACCTTTCTGCCTAAAGTCAGGATATAAATTTTCATTTACTGGAGATGACTTTAGACTCTTCGCAGCCCAGAGACGGCATCAGAGGAATCTACAAACAAATCTTACTCAATTAATTTCTCCCCATATATTTATCTTCACACAGTTTGGCATCCTTGGAAGCCTAAAACCACTTTTATGTCCTGCCACTTCTCTATACATGTATTGTTATTTGTTGAAGATGCTGCATAAGCCTGAGTTCTAAGCCATCTCTTTGAGTTACTCACCCCTGAGTTTCTCCTGTGTGCACATGAGATATACATGTTAATAAAGTTCTATTTGTTCTTCTCTTGTTAATCTGTCTTTTGTCGCAGAACCCCAGCTGAGTGAAAAAATAAAACATTTTTTCCTCCTCTCCACTAGACATCTGGAATCTACACATGTGACATTTGAATCACAGAAGCACAAAATGATATTTGTCTGCAGAAGTCTGATTAAGAAACTCACATCCCTTAGTCCTGATTTACAGTTGTGTCCACATGTAGAGTTCCCCCTAGATATGGCATTAGTTTTGTAATTTTCACTGCATGAGGAATATGCCAGAGTTTCAGAACTGGAAGTGGCCCCCAAGATAATTGAGCTCAATTCCCTCATTTTAGTGATGAAGATTCGAAACTCAGAGAAGGAAATTGCCATTCCCTCTGCCCTTATTTTTGGTCCTCCCACATTTTATTCAACCAGCATTTACTTATTTCTAAGCCTCCTCAGTGACATTTTTCAATCTGTCCTGGTGTGCTCATTCCCCACCCTGGCCCATAGAACTGGTCATTTCTTTCTTTGTGCCTTCCTTGCTATCACAGTTGGCTGGATGTCTGTCACTGTTAGGCTGGGAGCTTTCTGAGGGCAGGGACAATGTCTAGCTCATTTTATTTTATTTTATCCTAAGGCCTAGCACAGTGCCTGGTACATACCCAAGTACTCAGTGAATTTCCTTTTATTTTAAATGTAATGCACATTTGTAAACACTCAAACGTATGGAAAGTATGCTTCTCTTCCTCTCCAACTACAGTTCAATCTCTTGTGTAATCTTCCAGACATTTTCTCTGCATATACAAAGAATATGTAGGTATATCTATTTTTAAAAACATAAGACTCATGTATAGAAATGATTATGTTATTTATTTGTTTTTCCTAATAAACATTTTGCTTAAATTCACTATCTCAGTGATCTATTTCTGTGTAGTAAACCATTCTCAAGCTTAGTGGCTTACAACAAAAATCATTTTATTTGCTCAGGCTTCTGTGGGTAAGCTAACTGGAGCTGGGTTGGGCTGGGGGGATGTATTCTGCTGGTCTTATCTGGGATCACTCTACAGCAGCAGTCACCTGGCAGGTTGGTTGGGGCCTCAACTGGGATGAGTCACTGCTCCTTGATCTTATCCTCCAACAGACCAGCCTGGGCTTCTTCTCATGGCAGGCATAGGCCCTCTGAGGACTGCTGCTTCCCCAGGCTGTGCTGAGGAGTGAGGCTCAGGACCCCTCAGGGAGCAATCCTGGAACTTGTACTGTTCTAGGGGACCTCTCTAAAGAAAATAAAAAAGTTACTATAAAGAAAAAGTTACTAACGTAAAAGCAGGTATAGGGCTTGGGAGAAGCCTACCCTAGTGAGGCGCCTAAAGCTTGAGCTCCGTGAGTTTCCTGGTCTATCTCCTTCCGGTCTTCTCTGCTCTTGGGTCCTCAGTGAGCCTTTATGGATCCCATTGTCATTCGCATCCTCAGGAATGGGCCAGGGATCGAGGATGGCAGGGAGCAGGTCCTTCTCAGTGACATACCAACACCTAAACGTCCCTCCTCTCCTCTCAATCCTGGGGCTGGAAAAACTGCTCTTACCTTATTGCACATTCTTCTGAATTTGTTGAGACATAGATTTTATACTCTGAATCTTTCAGGACTTAGCTCTGGCTGGTTTGGCTCAGTGGTGAGAGCGTTGCCCGCAGACCAAGGAGTCCCGGGTTCGATTTCGGCCAAGGGCACATACCTCGATTGCGGTTCTTCCCCAGTTGGGGTTGTGTGGGAGGCAACCAACTGATGTGTCTCTCTTACATCGATGTCTCTCTCTCTCTTCCTCCCTCTCTTCCTCCCGCTCTCCCTCCCGCTCTATCTGAAGATAAATGTAAAAATATCCTCGGGTGAGGATTTAGAAAAAACAAAAAATGGTGAATCTTTCAGGACTTAGATTTTAAAATTCAACACCATCCTCCCTTTCCCTCCCCACTCCCTTTTTTCAAATAATGGCCTCACCATAAGTTCCAACGGTCTATTTGGAAACTCAAAAGCTAAGAATGGACTCTTTGTTCTGCTGTATCTTCTATCGCTCTCAGGGAGGGTTTCACACGCTCTAGCTGCTTCCTGAAGAAGGGGAGGACTCCGGGGCAGAAGCCACATCGGTAACATTGTAAACTAATACCCCGCCATGGTTGGAGCTGTTTGTCTACAGGGCCTGGGAGCCCCGGTGGAATCATCTACATTTATTTGGTGAGGGGGTGGGTGAAAGGGTCAATAATGTTTTAACAAAATTAAACTCCATTCTGACCCTCAGTTACTGCACGTACACACCCCGGCAGTTTCTTTTTTGTAAACATAAGGGCCTTGAGAAATCCAAAGAGAACTATAAAGATAAGGGGTTAATGAAGGCCTTGGGAAACGCAGAAACCATGAGAAGAAAGAGATTAATGATGGCCCTGACCTCTGCCGGAGCAGACTCCTTACCTCTGAGACAACTCGTACCAACCTGGACACCAATTACGGGGTGCCAAGAGAATGTGTGTGTGTTTTTTTTTTAATGCAGTTTTTTTTTTTTTAAGTTTCTGTGGTTTGCAACTATAAAACCCCCAAAACAAATTTGCAACTCGAAATTTGCAACTCAGCCTGTCTGCACCCAGGCATATGCAGGAAAGCCATTTTGCTCAACATTGGCCTTGCGTTGTGGATGTGATCTCCCGCCGGCTCAGACCCTTTAGTGGGGTGGGCTGGGGGTGCGGAGGGTGGATCCCCTCAAGCTCAGATGTAGGGGATGCTGTTGAAGGGACAGGCCACAGTAGGGGAAGAAGGATCTGGCCACTGTAAACTCAGATACGGGGCCTTGGGGGGGATGTGAACAGTGGTCCCTGGGTGAGGCTGTAACTGGAACACTGTGATGGTGTCTTATGGTTACTCTGGGAAAGAGCGTGCTCTGGGCATAAAAGCTGAGAGAGTTGTGGCATTCAGAGCCCAAGCAACGGAGAAAGTTGAGTCCTTCCCCTGGGTCAGGGTAAGAAACATTCAAACCTGTAGAGAAGTTTTGTGAGTTTATTTGAGCCAAACTGATGACAATCGCCGGGAAGCAAAATCTCAACGGATTGAGAAAATGCTCCAGAGAATGGCAGTTATGTATCTTATTTTATATGTCACAATCAAAAGAGAAGACCTAGGTGGGTTACATGAAATCCATCCATGATAGGTTAGGGAGGTGCGAGAAAGCAAAGTGGGGAAACCTCTGGGACTGGATGAAAAGTAAAATGATAGACATCTGTTTCTTTTACATAGGTGGGGACAGGATAATTAACAGTCAACAGTTAACTTAATAACAATAACAATGAGAGGATTCGTGGTCTCTGCCCTGGTGCATTTTTTTGTGCCCTGAGGGGTCTGGAAAAGGGGAAGTTACCCTGACATTCCAAAGGTATGTTATTATAGATGCAAAAAGACAATAGACGGGCTCAATTACGGAAAATTGACCTTTGTCAGGGAAGACTCTAGCCTAGGACATGACTACCCACCATAAACTGCTTTTAGTTAAAAAGTTTTCATTTCAGGCCATCCTGTTGGTTACTTTAGGTCTCTGAGTTTGCAAGGCCGCCACACAGGCCTTCCTGGAGCTTGTCACATTAGCACGTGGCCCCTTTTTGTCCAGACCTGCCAGCAAGACAGGCCAGCAGCAGTCAGATGCGTAAGTGGCAGGTAGTGGTGGTGCCGTTGGCTGCTTGTGGTCAAGAATAGAGGTTGGGCCCAGCCGGTGTGGCTCAGTGGTTGAGCATCGACCCATGCACCAAGAGGTCACTGGTTTGATTCCCGGTCAGGACACATGCCCAGGTTGTGGGCCCAATCCCCAGTGGGGGGCATGCAGGAGGCGGCCAATCGATGTTCTTTCTCATCCATGTTTCTATCTCTCTCTCCTTCTCCCTTCCTCTCTCTCTAAAATCAATAAAGGAAAAATATTTAAAAAAAAAGAATAGAGGTTGGTGGCAGACAGGCAAGGAGCAGAGGTAAATTCAGTAGCCCAAGGGTGGGGACCTGGGTGACGGGTAGTGAGAACTGCAAGAACACTTGGCACATGACGACTCCACTGAAACCCCTGCACTAAGAGACCTGACCAACCCTAGCATGGCTTCTAGCAGCCTAAGGCACTCTGCCCCCTTTTGAGTTCTAATCTTCTAAAGCTCGGGGTTGGGAAGAGAATTGACTGTTCTAGCCAAGGTTCTGACATAGGTCTCTGACTTCCTTCCCTTAGTGCATTTCCTAACAAAGGCTTACAGTTCCTTCCTCAGTCCCTTTGAGATTTATATGCATCTCCTACAACTCTGGGGGTCTTTCCCAAGGACCCGAGAGACATTCCTTTGAAACATAACCATCAGGAAGGATAGGGCCCCGGTCTCCCAGTCTCTTCCTCTCCCTACTCTCTCATTCTCCCTTTAAAATGCCCTCTGCAAACTGGAACAGAGCTCAGCAATTTCCTAACCATTAGTAGTTACTGAGTAAAATCTACTTTTTGCTTTAACTCTTGTCCAGCTTTATCTCTGAGAATTGCTAAGGAGTTGGCAATGGCTGTGGGGAACCACTCAAAGCTGCAGCCTGGATGAGGGGCAATCACAGTGAGCTGTGTCCAAATAATGTGATGATGAGTGCACTGGGGGTGGCCAGTGGGACCAGTGCCTCTGGGCAGGAGTGGTTTGGGCAGCATTTGAAGGTACATTAGAGGCCACTTCAGGGGCTTTGGTCCAAGAGGGGCAGCAAGATGTGCAGTCTGGAGCCAATCAATGTGGGCAGAGAACATGGAGACACTCCTATTGTTACTGTTGCAATTAGCTAGTTGTTAATATTAATAATAGGAAGAGAGCAAAGAAGAGGCCAGACATTATGAGCATGGTTACCTGGGCAGCTTCACCAGGCAGCTGCAAGCTTAACACTCCCCAGGGAACCCCTGGTCCATTCCCTGCAAATCACTGGGGAAAGGGATCAAACAAAGGGGAAGATGGACACATGCGCAGTGAAGGCGGGGAAATGTGGAGAAGGTGCTTGCCTTTCAGTCTGGCCTGGGGAACACAGATCATTGGCTAGAGAGGTTGGAGCCGCTGCAAGCATGCAATCTCCTGGATTCACTGGATAAACTCCTAGTTATAATCCCCAAACAAAGAATTCTCGCTTTCTTTTTCCTCTTGCTTTGCTCCTGCTTCCTTGCACTCACTTGTTCCGTGACCAGCACCAGCCCACCATGTGGCTCTAGAAGCTGCATGGCCCACGGCCATGCTGACCCCACACACAATGGACTGCAGCTGGGGACACTAGCTAACCTAGCCAGATGCTGGACTGGACTGTGCTTTGATATGGAATGTATACTCTGGGCAGTGGGCTCTAATGCTACCTCCGCTGAAGACAAAATGGGACTTTTTCCTTGGCGGAACAGAGGGGAAATGAGACCTTGGAGAGAAACTGCCCTAATGCCACCTCCTCAATAAAGCTTTCCAGATACTTCATCCTCCCATGGGGGCCTCAGGAAATTCTTATTCTTGCGGCGCCCCAAGAGCTCCACTTCCACCACCAACAGGTGGGGACACAGAGGACACCCCACCGATAACACTGGCAGCCCTGGAGAGACACAAGAGGGGGCAAGGAACCCCAGGAGGAGGCAGCTGGCATCCTGCCCTTTCACACATGTTAGCTGTTAAAACCACAATCTTTGTGTCTGTTGATGGAACCTCATTTGTGCATACAAACCACAGAAGCAAACCCTGGTGTGTCATTGTGGCAATTCTTAGAGATTTCTGTTCACGCACAAATCACTTTGTTGGTGAACATTTCTGGAGGTCATGGTCACTGACCTCTTGAATGAAAGGATTCTTTTTCATTTTTTTCCAGCAGGAAGAAAAAGTTTCTTTTGAGGAGAACAAAAATACTGAAAAGAAAATTCCAGTAAATAGAAAATGATTTGGAAGTCTTCCCCTACACTTGATAAGTTAAGGGGGCTTTTTAGGGTGAGGTCAGACTTTTGGGAAATTAGGAAGCTCTGTTGGGAGGAAGAGAGCTGGAAACAGGGCACAAAGCTGAGAATCCAGGACAGGAAGGGTCCCTGCCTGCCCCTTAGGGACCAAGAGTGATAATTTCACACCTGGATTTCAAGTGACATTCAATATTTATATGGGGACTTAATGTTTGCTACATTATTTGCAGTCAATTATCCTTCCTTGTATATTTTTGCGTTAAGATGAATTGTTTGTTTTAGGTATTTTTTCTCAGGTAAGTGAAGCGGAGACATGCTGAGTGAAGTGGGGTACCCCCAGGGTAAAGGGTGCTTACCTGACCCAGGGCTTCAGCTCCACGAGTTTAGCCACCCTCTGACCTATGTTCAAAACTTTTCTTTTTAGACTTAAAAATATAATTAGGGTTGAGTGAAAGAAGCAAGACACAAAAGAGTAATACTGTATAATTCCATCGATCAGGTAGAAACTGACATATGGTTGTAAAAATCAGACCGGTCACCTCTGAAGGGGCGTGGCTGGCCCAGGTTTGTGAAGGTTTATGGAGAAACCTTCTGGGCTCATAACAATGTTCTACGTCTTGTTTTAGGTATTGGTGTTCTTGTTTTATACATTTATCAAAACTCATCAACTGTACACTTAAGACCTGTGCATTTTTCTGCATGAAAAAGATACTTCAACAAGAATTTAAAACAATTTTTTAAAAATCCTCACCTGAGGATATTTTTTCCACTGATTTTTTTTTTTTTTTTTTTAGATAGAGAGAGAGAGAGAGAGAGAGAGAGAGAGAGAGAGAGAGAGACATCAAATGTGAGAGAGACACATCGATTGGTTTCCTCCCGCATGAACCCGAAGGGGGCTGGGGATCAAACCTGCAGCCTAAGGTACATGCCCTTGACCAGAATCGCACCCATAACTCTTCGGTCCTTGGGCCAATGTCTAACCATTGAGCCAAAGTGGTCAGGGCTAAAACAAAATTTTAAAAGACAGTGAGCCCTGGCCGGTTTGGCTCAGCAGTTAGAGTGTCGGCCCGCGGACCGGAGAGACCCGGGTTTGGTTCCCACTGGGGGCACATACCTCAGTTGCAGTCCATGTGTCTCTCTCACGTCGGTGTTTCTCTCTCTCTCTTCCTCTCTCTCTCCCTCCCGCTCTATTTGAGGATAGATGCAAAAATGTCCTGAGGATAAAATAAAATAAAATAAAAGACACAGTGAGCTCCCCAATTTTAAATGTTGAACTAGCTTGGGTTGCTAGATCTCTTCCTTGAAATCAAGAGAACCTATGGAAGCCAGAGGGAAACACACATGCCAGAACCAAGGAAAGCAACCACGAGGCAACTGTTTCTGAGATAACTGGATAGCTTTCAGCAATTAGTTATTCCCAGCCTGGGCACCAGTGTTCTCCTGGCCGCCTGGTGTGTGTGTGTGTGTGTGTGTGTGTGTGTGTGTGTGTGTGTGTACTTGGTAAGTCTCTGTTTCAGGGAAGAAGCTTTCTCTAGAATGTTCTCGGCAGATGCAGTCATGCCAGGTGACTCCACCTGTGCGAAGTCCCTCAGATGAGGTATCTTTTCTGTTTTGGGAAAGGACTTTGTGAGTCCATGTCCCAGAGAGTCAGCCCAGAGCCCGTTTACAGGGGGCTGGGAAGGGAGAGGTGAGAACTTTGAGCAGTTCTGTCTCTTAAATATAAATCTGGGTACGAAAGGCCCGATGGAGTGAATTTTGCTGGCCCAAGACAGATGTTGGCAGAGCAGCGGCTGCCTTCAGGGCACGTTGTTAGATGAGTGGTGAATCTCATGACTCTAAATCACAGCTCTGACATCACCTTCTCGATGAAGCCCACCCTGATTACCCTATTTAAAGTGTAACACTTGCCATCCTTTTTACCTTGCTCTTTTTTCCCTCATTGCCCTTATCATCTTCAAACATAATTCATCTATTTATTATTTTGCCAGTTACAAGTTATTTTGTTTCTAAGCTCCAGCCCACATTCCTATATTCTTTGCAGTGCTGGGCTGGGACTCTGTAAACTATACATCTGCTTTGCCAGTTGGTCCCTCTGGACTCTGCAGACAGAAAATGCTAGGAGGCGGCTGCAGGGATGGAGGAGGAAGAAGGGCTTGCTCCTTCTAGTTTGCTTCTTGTTCCCGTGGGTATCTCCCCAGCAACCGATCTTCACCCCAGCAGTGGCAGGTCCTTCCTGTAGCAGCAGCTGAAGCGACTTTGCGGTGTTTCTAACAGCAGAAGCAGCTGCAGGCCACCACCCTCAGAGACACCAGCACAGACAAGCAATGCCTCCTCCTTGGAGGGCTGAGCCTCACTTCTGCAGGGCTCTCTCTAAGTATCTCGGTTTTAACTCCTCCTTGTGTTCCCCTGCCCTGGTGTGACAGCTTAGTGTTCTTTTTTTACCCCTCAGTAACCCAGTGAACAACTTTATACCTAGTTAACGGTTCTTTATATTAAATTCTCTCTGTTGACATCTCCGATGTGGTTTCTGTCTCCTGAAACAGTTCTGTGTATTGTTTATTATCTGTCTCCGCTCCCCCGCCTCCAATGGGAGGGATTTTGCCTTTTTGTTCACTGAGCTATTCCAAGCCGCTAATACAGTGCCTGGCACTTTGTAAGTGCTCAATAAATATATATGGGCTGAATGAATGGGTGGGCGGGCACATGGACGGTTGTTGGCTTATGATTTCATTTGAATTATTTGTTTGAGTTTTCTATTTCTATTTTTGTTAGCTCTGAGCCAAGATTAACTGTAAAATGAGGTTTAAATAAATTAGAGTGGCATGTTTGTTATTTTTGTTTTATTTTCAGAGATAGAAGGAATCCCCAGAACTTGGGCGTTTTGACTTAGTTTCATCTAGTGAAGTTTTGGGGAGCCCCTGGGATCGGGAGCTAGAAAAGCACGCAGGATAAGACCGGCGATGACAGGGACAGTGTAACATGACTCCGGTCAGTGGTCCACTCAGGAAATCAATGTATTTAACAATACATGTTTGGGGCAGGTTCAGTCTGGGCCAACCAATAGCCTCGCTCTCGTTTAGTTTGGAATTAGTGTTTTACAGTCAGGGCGAGATCACGGACACCTCTGAGCCCTGGAGACAGGAAGAGAGAACCATCTCTCCCACCAGGGGCAGCAAGGCCGCAGGAGCTTACAGCGCTGCGTAGTCCGGGCCGCAGAGCGAAGGCACCGGCGTTCCGTTTGATCGGAGGACAAGTGAGGGGTTAGGGTCCAAAGGTATCTTGGAGAGGCACTCAGAAAAGCACTGTTTATTAAAATACTTTTTTCGCTAGTTATGTAGCTCATTGAATACCATTTAGAGAGAGTCAAATTTTTTGGTTTGGACCCCTGGAAATTCTTTGGAAGATTTTATTGTCAATTTTTGCAGAGTTCTAAACTGTCTCAGGACTCAGGGACAGTTTAGTCTGAAAATAGGTTACATACTTTTTAGCAGCACAGGACACAGAGTTGCTTGTTTACATTTTGGCTTCTGAGGAAGAAATGGGATGAGTGAGTACATTTTGGTCACCTTTTTGGGGGCAGAGTTTTAACTGATGATGATGTTACATAGAGAGGTTTGTTGCACTCTGCTTTATTACAAGTGTTATGCTGAACTCTTTTTTTTTGTTTTTTTAAATCCTCACCCGAGGATATTTTTTACATTAATCTTCAGATAGAGCTAGAGGGAAAGAGGGAGGAAGAGACAGAGAGAGAGAGAGAGAGAGAGAGAGAGAGAGAGAGAGAGAGAAACATCGATGTGAGAGAGACACATCAATTGATTGCCACCCACACAACCCCAACTGGGGCCGGGGACGAACTGCAACCGAGGTACATGCCCTTAGCGGGAACTGAACCTGGGACTGTCTGGTCCGCGGGCGACGCTCTAACTGCTGAGCCAAACCGGCCAGGGCATGTCTACTAAACTCTTTAAGAAAAGAGCCTGGTCACTGGCTCTTTGCATGGGGTGGGGATCTTCCTGTAGAGTGGTCTGTGTACCCACCACATGGGGGCCTGTGCTCCACAGAAGCTGCTGGGCTCAGGAGAACAAGGTAAGGTCTTTTCCCGCATACATCTAGAGAAGCTTTTCTGTTTTGGTTTTGAAAGTAGATCCACCAACTGAGGTGCATGCCAGTGGCAGAGTCGGGGAGGGATGTGGAGACTTGCTTTGTGTTGCTATAAATAATAAGATTTCGCAGAACCCGTTAGATCTTGGCAGAAAGTTACAGCTTTATGTGTGCTTTCTAAGGTCTTGTCGTTAGCTTGCTTTTCTTCTTTTGTTTGTGTCTTTCTTAATAATGGGGTAAATCAGAATTATTTTGTTTGTGTCTCCTTCTGACAAGATGGTATGAGCTCAGTTTACCTGTTGGGGTTTCTGCAATGGTTATTAGCTGAAGAGGAGTGATTTGGACCACTTAATATTTGTGGTGGCATGTATTTTAGCTAAACTCGTCTTTCAGAAAAAAGTTCTTAATTGCTTCTGAACTCTGGGGATCACAGGGACCACACAAACTACGTTGAATCAGGAAGAATTTGGTGATTTTTAAAAACAATCTTTCCACGCAATGAGCACCTCTGTTGCTTGACATGGAGAGCGTTGGTCTCCACTGGAGATTAATACCATGAAGGAGTTTCTTAGCAACAGTGAAAGAAACAGTATTTGTGCATAAGAAGGCTTTCATTCTTCCAGGAAAAACACCCCACCTTATTTAATTATGAAAGAGGATTGACAGGAATCAGCCTTAGGAAATTGAATAAACATCATTTGGAGGTGCGCGAAGGGGCCGCGAGGCGCATGCCTCATTACTCACCACCTTTTTTTTTTTTTTTTTCATCCTTACCCGAGGACATTTTTGCATTTATCCTCAGATAGAGCGGGAGGGAGAGAGGGAGGAAGAGAGAGAGAGAGAAACATCGATGTGGGAGAGACACATCGAGTGGTTGCCACCCACATGACCCCAGCCGGGGCCGGGGACAAACTGCCACCGAGGTACGTGCCCTTAGTGGGAACCGAACCCGGGACTCTCCCGTCCGCGGGCTAACGCTCTAACCACTGAGTCAAACCGGCCAGGGCATTACTCACCACCTTTATGGCCTACCCTCATTGTGGGTTTGGCAAACAGGTGAAAAAAGTCTAGTCCAGTCTGACATAAAAACAGCAGACCCTCCTCCAATCAAGTTTCTCTTTCCCAGGCTCGGGAGCCTGCAGAGTGGGCACAGTCACGGCAGGAATCTTCTGTTTCTCCCACTTCCTGCCCACTCACCAGCGGCTGCTCTGGATCCCTCTAGGCGTGGGTCAGGGAGAGGGAAGGTCTACCTTGGTGGCTTCAGTAACCTGGCACTGGGGCCGTGGGTGTGGTGGGAGTCCAAGGATGACTTGGGAGGTGATTCTGTGGACTGTTTTGAGGTCCTTTCCCTGAGGATCTCCGCCTGCAGCTCCATGGGGTGGAGGACGCCTCCTCTAGCTGGGCACCCATCTCAGCTTCTGTGTTTGATGGTCTGATAGCCAGCCTCTTTCCACTGATGCCATCTGGCTTCTGGCAGGAAACTCTCTTGGGCAGATTTCTTTTTGGGCATCTCATACCAGGCAGTCCCTTTGGGGTCTGCCCATGGAGAGCATGCACCCTTACCGTGCTGTAGGCTAAAATTCTCTCCCTGGCCCGGCCGGTGTGGCTCAGTGGTTGAGCAACGACCCATGCACCAGGAGGTCGCCAGTTTGATTCCCGGTCAGGGCACATGCCCGTGTTGTGGGCCCGATCCCCAGTGGGGGGCATCCAGGAGGTGGCCAATCGATGTTCTCTCTCATTGATGCCTCTATCTCTCTCTCCCTCTTCCTTCCTCTCTCTCTAAAATCAATAAAGAAAAAATAAAAAATAAAATAAAATTCTCTCCCTGGAGATGGATATTTTCCCAGTTTTTCAAGCGTACAATTCAGTGGTGTTGTACATTCACGATGTTGTGTAACCATCATCACCCTGTTTCCAGAATTTTTCATCATTCCAAATAGAAACTCGACACCCAAATAGCTGTTCCCCATTCCCTCCTCCTCCCAGCCCTTGGTAACCTCTATCCTGCCTCTTATCTCCATGAGTTTTCCTGTTGTAGGTTCCTCTTGTGGGTGGAATCACACCATATTTGTCCTTTTGTGTCGGGCTTTCAACTTTCATCTGTGGTAGAGCATGTGCCAGAATTTCATTCCTTTTAAAGGATAGGTAATACTGCATTGTATGTGCATACTACATTCAGCTTATCCATTCATCTGTTAATGGACACTTGGTTGTTTCCACCTTTTAGTTGTTGTGAATAATGCTGCTATGAAGTATACAAGTTCCTGTTCTAGTCCCTGTTTTCTACTGTTTTGGGTATATACACCTGATGATATTGTTATTTGCTCATTTGTTCATATCTCCCTTCCACTCAAATACAGACCCCCGTGCCTGCAACAGTGCCCGACTCCCAGTAAGAGCTCAACACTGTTTTGAAATGCGCCAAGTTTTCAGATAAACGAAACAGGGAATTATAATAGTAACCCACCTCAAGGAGCTGTTGAAAGGGTTCCATGCAGCCCACCATGTCACAGCAAAGGGCCCTAGCACCTGGTCACAGTTCAGTTTATCTTAGCTCTAAGGGAACAGGTCACCCAGCCCAAGTTCCTGAAGTCGATGACTGCTGTTTTTGGCTTTTATTTAACTCACTGTTGCCAGCAACGTTTTTTTGACATTCTCCCATGAGGGCACAATGCCACGAGGGCACCGAATGTCAAGCACGTGGCCGGACTTAATAATAACTTCCTGGTGGTTTGTTACTTGTTTAAAGTCTATTATTAATAGACTTCCTTTTCCTGTACCTCTCCACCCCTCCACCCCCAAAGATTCACATATTATAATTCCAAGGAGAACAAAATGAGAGTGTAATGTGGCAAAAGAGGGCAGTTAGGGGTCAGAGGGGCAATGATTTACTTTTGTTAGGTCCTCAAGGGGTTTGTGATCAGGAAGGGGCAGATGACCTCCCGGCTGGAAACGCCTCCACCAGACAAAGATGTAAATAAGTGCTGAGAGCTGAGGGAGTTGCTGGTACAAGACTGTCAGGGTGGAAGCGCTCATTGAAACGATCTGATCAGTCCCCTATTTTAGAGAGGGGGAACTGGGGTGCAGAGAGGGTAGATGGCTTGCTGGAGGCCACACAGCTACATAATGTCAAAGCTAGGACTTGAACTCGGGTCCCCTGACTTTCCCACCAATGTTTTTTTCTGTTGAACCACAGATGTCTCTGTTGATTGAATAGTCTAGCTTGGTTTTGTCCAACAGAAATATAACCTAAGCCATATACATAATTGAAAATTTTTTAGTAGCCAAATTTAAAAAATAAAAAGAAACTGGTAAATTAATTTAAATATTTTATTTATCCCAATATATCTAAAATATTATCATTTCGTTGTGTGATCAATGTAACATTATTAATGAGCTACTTTATGGTCTTCTCCTTGTATTAAGTCTTAGAAATCGGTGTGTATTGTATACTTCAGCACACCTCAGTTTGGATGAGTCACATTTCAAGTGTTAGTAGCTGTCCGTGGCTGGTGGCTGTAGTATTGCCCGGGACCAGCCAGCTATTTGAATTTAATGATGAATGTGTTAAATTTTCAGGGGAAATACTGAAGAATGTGAAAGGTGATCTATAGAGATTATGGCATATAGTCAAAAGAGTCTGAGTTGTCAGCTTGGAGTTTGGATCTTGGTTCAACTGTTCACCAGCTGTACAGACTCTGGTAAATCACTGAAGCTCCTTGATCTTCCTTTCCCTAAGTGGTCTACGTCTACCAAAGCTCAATTGTAAAGATTAGTGGAGCTACGTATAGGAAATATATATGTGTATATGTGTGTATGGAAATGATTTGCTAGCATAGCATCTGGTACTCAAAGTGTTATTTTTACTCCCCTTGGATACAAATAATTTGGGAATATTGTCACGTGGTGAGCACCAGATGGATAATGAGACACCTTTATTAAGCGTCTTTAGTATCCTGTGAAATCAGTACAAAAGCAAGTGGGGAGCAACTAAAGATGTCACAGGACGTTAAAACTGGGAAAAGCAGCTCCTTTGGTCGATGTCAGGAGGAGCAGATCTCTCTGAGCGCCAGTCCGTTTGTCCACTGGGTCCAAACCCAGCTGACGTCAGGGCTTTACTGTTGCCAGGGAGATCTGAGCTCTGTGGCCCGGGAGCTGCATTCCTTTGTCATCTGCTGTGTTAACATATTCAGTTCAATCTCTAATTCAGGATCACACAGGGACAGGCTCTGCTGGAAGCTGAATTGCCTCAAAGCCCACCTCCAACTGCTCCTTTGATAATGGAGAGTGTCAGGATCAGCTAGGTAGGTAGGCACATTATCATCACCACTTGGCAGCTGAAAATACTGAGTTCTGGAGAGGTTAAGTGATTAGGTCAAGATAAATGAGCTGAGTTTTTTTCCCCAGAAGCTTGACCATGAGGCTGCTTTAGGCACCAGAGACTTTTATTAGAGAAATACTAAATAAACGAAGTGCTATTAGTTGCCTCTGTATCCTCAGAAATCTGGAATTTACCACTTTATTTAAAAATATTTTTTTATTGATTTTTTAGGGAGAAATAAAGGGACACAGAGATAGAAACATTGATGTCAGAGAGATATATTGATTAACTGCCTCCCGCATGCCCCCTCTACTGGGGATCGAGCCCACAACCTGGGCATGTGCCCTGATCATACTGGGACCTCGCAGTCCATGGGATGATGCTCAATCCACTGAGCCACACTGGCTGGGCTGGAATCTACCACTTTAAATGGTTCTATTTTTAGTACTAGTGGTCACCCTACGTCTCTAAAGATAGGTTTGTGTGGTTATTTCTCTCTGTATTGATTTTAGATACTTCTATTGACTTGTTATGGGTTACAAAACATTCATTTCCTTTCTTCCTGTTCTCATTTTGATATGTTATATGTATTTGAGCTTCAATGCATCTTTCCTTCTTCATCAACTTTCCACAGTTATCTTTTGACCCCCTCAAAAAACAGAGTTTACATATTATCATTATGTAAGTAGAGTCAAGTAATGAGCTAGGATGGCATTTCCTTCTCTACTAATTCAATCCACTCAAATAAAGTATCCCCCGAGTCCACTTCAAATGAATTCTTCTTTCATATACACCAGCAGTTGTTTAAAATCATAACATTTGAGATCCAAAAAATGGTGACAGAGTGAATGGAAGCCACACAGACCATTTCCCAGGACCAAACTGGAATTACAACTAAAATAAAGATAAGTCATCAGGAAAAACCGACTGAAGAGCATCTGAAGAGAACCTTTATAACCAGGAATGGAAAAAAGACACCAAATTGAGCCTGGTAGGAGCTTCGGAGGCAAGAGAGGGCTGGCTGGGTGCCCATGCGCAGCAGCTGAGGGCTGTCTTAGCTGTTAGCAGTTCCCTCTGAGAAGTCGGGGGTTAAAACCCCAAGCCAGCTCCACAGCACAGAGTGGTGGAGCAGGGAAAGGCTCCCACATAACACCTAACACCTGGCTGAGGAAATCACCAGAACAGAGGACCTGGGAACACCGGCACTTCCCTGAAGGGCCAGTGCACTAAATCAGCTACAGCCACTCACCTTGGGCTCCGGTAGAGGGAGGGCGAATTGGACTGGAACTGTGTGAAGAGAGTCAGGGGTTCGTGGCACTGGGGAGAGAGCTGGGAAGGAGGACACTGGGAGTTTTATGCTGAATCACTCCTTCATAGGACAATAGCCATCTGACTCAAAGAGCTCCTTCCCAGAGCCCTGGGGAGAGGCACTGGCCCCTCCCTCAGGAATTTAACACCACCCAGCTGGAGAAATGCAAATTGAGGCTCATTAGCAGCTAGAATCTACCAGCAAGCAAGGAGGGGGAAAAAAAGCCTCTTGAAATTTGGTCCAGGTTCTCAGTGTTGGGGATCCTGGCTCTGGGGACTGAGCTGTGAAGGCAGAGGCCTGGACTCCTGCACTGAGCCAACAATCCACACTGCAGAAACCACTTTCTTATCAAAGCAACTTTAACCCAGGGGAAAGCAATTGCCCTACCCACTGGAAATCCTCTTACCCTGTCCCCTGAGGGATTTTTCATTCAACTGAGAGCTACAAAAGAAGGCTCATCAAGTAACTGAGATTAATAGCCTGCAGAAAAAAGCTATAAAGTAAGACTTGACATTGGTGTTTAATATGGGCCCTCCTACACTCATCCAACTCCAGTAGAGGGAGCCACAGTCAGCGGAACACCAACACACACAGGGAAAATTTGGCAGGCTCCAAAACCCATTGAGACAGCCAAAATGGTGAAACAAAGAAACAAATCCCAAATGAAAGAACAAGCGAATTCTACAAAAGAAGGTATAAATGAAATGGAATTGAACAAGTTATCAGAGGTAGAGTTCAGAATAATGATTATGAGAAAGCTTAACAGCATGAGTAAAGAGCTCAACAGCATGAGTAAAGATATAGAAACAATGAAAATCAATCAATTGGAAATGAAAAACCACGAAGCAGAAATGAAGAATGACATAGCAGAAATAAAGAATACATTGGAAGGAATAACCAGCAGAGTAGAGGAAGCCGAGGATTGGATCAGTGAATTAGAAGACAGGATAGAAGAAATCACCAAAAAGAAAAAAACAATTAAAAAACAGGACAGCCCTGGCCAGTTTGGCTCAGTGATTAGAGCGTCAGCCTGCAGACCAATGAGTCACAGGTTCGATTCCTGTCAAAGGCACGTACTTCAGTTGTGGTTTAATCCAGATGGCCTGGCTCCCACATTCACATACTTAACTGCTACCCTCTGCTCAAGAAGAGACATGTGCCATCCTCACATTCCGAATCCATTCTAGCTCCCTATTCATTCTGTATATTGCTTCCCTGTTCTAATTTAGATCCATTTCTTTTTTTTAAAAATCCTCACTCAAGGATATTTTTTCCATTTATCTTCAGATAGAGTGGGAGGGAGAGAAAGGGAGAGAGAAAGAAACATTGATGTGAGAGGGACACATCGACTGGTTGCCTACCACATGACCCTGACCAGGGCTGGGACCGAACTGCAACCGAGGTACGTGCCCTTGGCCGGAATTGAACCTGTGACTCATTTGTCTGCGGGCCGACGCTCTACCACTGAGCCAAACCAGCCAGGGCTAGATCCATTTCTTTACATTAGGACCACATCTTTCTTGTTTAACTAGTAAAATTTACTTTTAATGGATGTCTTTGAGCATCCATCATTCTGCCTTCCACATCTGGGAAAGAGGTCCATGTAGGCCCTGGAATTGAGTTTGGGTCACTTGGTCAGAGAATTCTGGGTTCTGGGCACTAGGGGCATAGTCAAGAGGAGGTGTCATAGGCTCTGTGTAGCCATGTTCCCTTGGCTCCAAGGACTCCTTGGTCCATGGAAAGGAGTGCAGCCAGCAGAGGCGCAGAGTGCCCACTAAATCAGAGATTTTCAACCAATGTGCAGCAATAATTTTTAAAACATGCAATACCTGAATATTTAGTCAGGGGCACTGACCTTTTCTCCCTTAGACTGTCAAATAACACACTGACAACAGCCAACACAACAATAGCCATCCAGTGTGAATGAATCAAAATCATACCTATATTTTTTGTCAGATCGGTAAAAAATATATTTTTTTGTGTGCCACAGAATTTTAGTAATTAGTTTATATATGCCATGAGATAAAAAAAGGTTGAAAATTATAGAAAGGAGTACGGTTCAGACTGACAAACCTCAGAGGAGGGGGGCCGGAGTGGATTGGATGAGATAAACCACAGAACTTATATGCATGTATGCGTAACCAATGGACATAAACAACAATGCTGCGGGGATTGGGGGGGCAGGATGGGGAGGAGGGTGTCTAGGGGGGAAAAAGGAGAAACATCTGTAAAAAAAAAAATTAATAAAAGTTAAAAAAGAAAAAAAAAGGTTGAAAATTGCTGTACTAACACATGAGGCCCAGAGGAGACCCTCTTGCCTGGGTCTACAGACAATACTGTTTTCTCCAAGTGGTTTTTAACAGCTTTAGAAAATAAACTCATCCTTATAGCTTAGTGATTTGCTACTACTAAGATGATTAAAAAAAAATTACCTTGATTTCTGACTGCCTAGTTGTGGGTAGCCACTTAAGAGTGAAGCATGCTGGGCAGCTCTGGAGTGCCAAGGCAAAGGGTGCCCAACCCTATGCAAAATCTGTTATAGGTCAGAAGGCAGATAGATGCCAGAAATCCCCAGGGCATTTCCCAGAAGGAGGGGCTGCTCTGAGTGGCGTATCCTCTTGGCCATGTGGACTCCTTACCTAGAAGGGGCTACTGAAGACTGAAGTTAGGAGAGTAAGTCACAATGAGGAGTTCCACTTATGGTATGGCCAAGTTAACTCCACCTAGATGGGTCCCCCTGCAGACTACAGCTATTAACTTCTAGGGGATAAAAAAGTTTACCCAAAGCACTGGAGAGTAAACCAAAGCAGGCAGATTCTGGAGAGAAGCCAGCACTTGGAAGAAGGTTATGGCATAGGATGAATTTCTCATTTTGTAATGGCTTTCAGCACACTGCAGTCAGCACCATTTGAGGGTGTCTAACACTCCAGTAGAAAGCCTGCAGTAGTTATGGCCTGAAAACCCGGAGTTGAGGGCAATCAGAGTGAGGGGGAGAGCCTGGAAAGGTGAGCATCAGAGAGAAAAAGAGCCACAAGTTCTTTATAAACTCTGTCCAAATCTCTGGCTGAACTCCAAATCACACATATATAGGATAGACTATGGGCAGATCAGCTAAAAATAAAAGAAGGAAATTGATATTTGAACTGTCTCCCAAAAGACAGTTTGTGTTTGGAGTCCAAACAAGTTAATTACCTGAAAAACAAAACCAACCAACCAACCAACCAACCAAACAAAAACAAGCCACCACAAAAATCAGCATGTTTTAGAGGAATATAACAGAATCCAGTCTCCATAACATAATACTCAAAACACAATCCCAAATTATTTGACATACAAAGAAAAGGAAATGTGATCCATTTTCAAGAGAAAAGATAATCAATAGAGACTGACTTTGAGATGACCAATGATTTTAAAGCAACTAATATAGCTATGCTCTTTGCGGTAAAGGAAAATATGTTTATAAAAAAGGAAAAGATAGAAAATCTTGACAGAGAAATAGAAATTATTAAAAAGAACCAAATGGAAATTCTAAAACTATAAAATACCATATCTGAAATTTAAAAAGTCGCTGAATAGGCTTAAGTCTCAAAGGACTATAACATGAGGGTGTCAAATACCATAACAAGTGAGATATAAAAGCAAAATAAACAGAGTCCTGGAACCAGGAACACAGAGAATAAGGGGAGGCTAGTTTGGCAGAGATGGGCCAGATATCCGTGGTAGCTTATAAAACATTCCAAAATTCTTTCTCTTTTCTGTTTAAAACATAATGCAAGTTTATAATAGGGATTTTGAAAATACAGATAAGAGAATAAAATTAACATCAGTTGTAATCCCACCATTCAGGGAATTCACTAACATTTTGATGTTTATTCTTCTAGTCTTCTAAAATAAAAAGTTTTCATTTTAATAAAATAAAATCATACTCTAAATACTGTTTGAAATCTGCCTTTTGATTTTTAAAATCTATCTTGAACATCTTTCCATACATCTCAATATTTTTTTTGCAACATCATTTTTGATGATGGCATACTAGTCATGATACTGGATTGTAATTGTATAGTATGTGTATTACCCTTATAGTTTCCGTATAGATCACAAATATTTTTCTCAGTTGGTTTTTACTTTCTAACTTTTACATTGAACCTGTCTTTTCATCAGTTGGCCATGGTCCAATGAAAACCAGCCATCTCTCTGGGGAGCCATCTGATAAATGGCATTTCCCATGTGGGCAGGGCCAATGTCTGTTTTGGTCATCACTATATTGCCAGTGCCTGCCTGGAATGAAATAGCAACACAGTAAATATGGGTTAGCTGATCAACTAACTAACTTCTAACCTGTGCCGTGAGGGGAAGGCCCAGGTACAATCACCAGTTGCTGGTTTCCATTCTTGCCAAGTAGCTTGTCTGTTTTCAACCTAGTAATCCATGCCCTTTGACCCAGTAATTTCTCTTCTGGCATCTATTCTAGAGAATTTTTCAGAGTTGCAGGCAAATTAAATATAAATATAAATATAAATATAAATATAAATATAAATATAAATATAAATATGGATGTCCATCCCAGTTTTATCATAATAGTGAAAAATTGGAAACTATTTCAAGTAATATGGAAATGATATATAACTACATAATAGAGAAACACTAATATGGGGTTTTGGAATGCTTTTTAGTGATATGAGAAAATTCTCATGGTTTAATGGCATATGAAAAACCCAGAATGTAAAATTATATGTAAGATTTCTCAACTCTGTAAAGACTAGCACGGAGAACACCAAAAATATCTTAACAAGTGGTGCAGGAATTGGGAATGTTCTCCAAGGAACTGAAAACCTGATTTCTGGTGCCATAGCACAGAGGGGCTTATTTGTCTCTCACAAGAAGTCTGGAGGGCTGAGGGCCTGATGTGAGCCACTTAGTGATGTCAGAATGGGTATCCCTGGAAGTTTCTCTTCTTTTTGGTCACAAAATGGCTGCCCCAGCTCCGGGCATCATGTCCACATTCGAGGCAGGAAGGAGGAAGGGGAGTAGCACTGTGCCTGCAGTGTCTGCTCCTTTCATTAGGAGCATCAAGACCCTATCAAGGTGCCCCAGCAAATTTCTGCTTAGGTCTCTTTGACCAGAACCGGGTCCTATGGCTTTCCGCAGCTACAAGGGCCCTAGGAAATGAGTATTTAGCTTCCTAGTCTCTAGAGTGGAGGTGGCAATGGGGAAAGGGTGGGAATACCTGTTAGGTTAGTGAATAAACAGTGTCTTTCAGCTGTGCTTATTTCTGGTTGGTGGGCTTAAGGATAGTTTTACTTTTCTGCTTTATTCAATTCTGGCTCGTCTAATCTTTCTACCGGAAGCATTTATAATATCAATAATTGAAAAAAATACAACAGATACTACTTTCACATCCCCTTGTGAAGTTGTGGGCTCCGGTCTCTGGAAGCATCTGTACTGTCACCACTCAGAAATGTACAGAAGAAACTGCTGACTTCTGTAGAAGCTGGATTGGCCAGTCTATCTTCCCCAGTAGACTGTGACCCCCCCCCCCCCCACCTCAGGGGCCCCCTCCTGTGCCAGGGAATGGGGTGGGGTGGGGAAATATACCATTTGTTTCACTCCCATCAGGCACTGTGCTAGTTATTTGGCAAGCATCTAATTCTTATAGCAGTCTTTCTTTTTTTAGACGAGAAGCAGAAAGCTTAAATAAGCCACACATCAAAGTAAAGTAAAGCTGGACCTGGGACTGGAGCATCAAGCTTGAATTTTGTGTGCTCCTGCCACATCGTAGGCTCAGTAAACATTGTGTTGAATGGATGCAGAGTCGATGAAGCATTTGGATGTGTAATTAAAAAAAAATGACAGCCATTACTTGATAATTATTTCCTGTAGGGCATCTACATCACCATTAATTTTAATTAGTGTGATTGAAAAATAGCAGTCTGTATAAATTGCCTGCAAGAGAGGAACTCTGTGCTCACTTGTCTGTATCTAGTATCCTTGACTAATTGCTGGCTAAACAATGAAAATGACTCCGGATGAAAAGACAGCGGAAGACTGGTTTCCCATGGATCCTTTAAAATGTTTTATTATAAAAAAAATTTCGAACATATACAAAAGTAGAGAGAGTGGTAGTATGAACCCCCTACACCCATCACCCAGCTTCAAGAATCATCAGTATTTTGCTAACTTTTTCATTGATCTCCCTTTGATATATATATATTTCAAACTGGAGTATTTTAAAGCAAATGCAAAGGCTCGTTTCCCCGCGAACATTTCTATAAATGGAATGAAAAGACTTCTGTGTGGCCCCGTTTCTCCTTCTTCAGATCTGCTAGCACAGGAAGCGATGCTATTCCAGCCAGCCCGAGGGCGCAGGGATGTCTGGGAGGCCCAGGAGCGGAGATGCACATTCCTCGCAGGCTGTACAATTTGTTTTGCTCTCAACCCAGGGCACTTCTTGGCTGAAACTCCTTCCGGCCTCAGGATATATGCTTTTCTCAAATGCTGAAAATAAGAAATCCGGCTTCCTCTAGCTAGAGACATCTGGGGAGTGTTGCTTCTGAAACTATTTTTGGCATGAACATGTCACCCGAGTTGTTTGAAGTGATCTGGAAATTTCAAGGTATGGAAAGCATCTGACCAGAGCAGTGGCTGAGGCTGAGTGGACAGAGGTTGTTACACAGGCCAGTCATTTTCCATCAGGGTTCCTGCTTCCTTTATTTTTCCTTTTTACTGTCTCTCTAGGACAAGGCCTATAGGTATTGAAAGGGACTGGTATCTGAAAGGTGGCAGAACGGATGTGGGGGAGGAGTGGCCAGCGGTGTGATGAAGGAGGAAGCCACTGCTGCCTGTCCTTCAGCCTGCACGCCCTCCCTGGCTCCCTGGAGACCAGCACGCCCAGAGATTCGCGGACGGTTCCTGCAGAAGGCTGGGATTGTGTTTGCTGCTGGGCTCCACCCGATAAGGGAGACAAAGAGCCTGACTTTCTGAGTCCCATGCAGGTACCAGGGCTCAGGCGAGACCAACTGAGATGTTTCCCAGGATGAGCCAGGAAAAGTGATTCAAGGAGCAATCGGGAATTATAGCTAGGGAGGAACCAGAGGGGTCCCGCAAGCAGGATGCTGGGAGTAGTTTAGGCCATGGGCAGGAGTGGAGGCCATTGGGAACAGGTTGGGAAGAGGAGAATAAAGTGAAGGGTGGTGATCCAAGCTGTAGAGTGTGAACGAGGTGAAGCTGGGGAGTCTGGCTTCCCTGGGTGATGGCGTGCACCGCCACCTAGCCTGGGCTCAGGAGATACAGAGTAGATGAAATGGAAGAGACCCCAGGGGGAGGTGGTTGATTTATAACCCTGAGCATGTTTCGGTTCACAACACTTCTGATATCAAATGTGTGGGGTTTTCCCCACCAACAACCAGTTCTCCAAATCTTCAGACGTTGATTGGGTGTCCTACAATGTAATTTAATTCTGACACTAGCTACCTGGAGTGTCAGGTTCCATAGGTTTAAGGGCTCAGTCCCACAAGACTGCCCTCACTTCAGACACCAGTCGAAAGTCCTAGGTTGCCACCTGTACTTCTGACCAACCAGCTATAAATCGAGGGTTCCCATGACTTTCTCCTCTGACCCGATAATTTGATAGAACAGCTCACAAAACTCAGGGAAACATTCACTTCCATTTACTGGGTTATCATAAAGAACACAGATGAATGGCCAAGTGGAGAGGTGCATAGGGCAAGGAATGCATGGGGCTTCCATGACCTCTGAGTGTGCCACCCTCCCAGCACCTCGATGTGTCCACAGACCTGGAAGCCCTACAGATCCTATAATTTAGGGGGTTGTGGAGGTTTCATTACTTCAGCATGATTGATCAAATCACTGGCCATTGGTGCATAAGTCAATCTCCAGCCTTTCTCCCCTCCCTGGCGGTTGGAGGGTGGGGCTGAAAGTTCCAACCTTGTAATCATGCCTTTGTCTTTCTGGAGACCAGCACCCATCCTAAAGCTGCCTGAGAGCTCCAGCCAAAAGTCGTCTCATTTACATACAAAAGATACTCTTCTCACCCTGGAAATTCCAAGGTTAGGAGCTGTGTTGGGAACCAGGGACAAAGACCAAATATTTATTTTTTTATATTACAATATCCTTTAGCAAGGTTCACCCCACTTTCTCCCCCCTGGGTGGGTTGAGGTTTCATTGGGATTAAGTGGGAAGAACTGAGAGAGAGAACAACGAAAGGTCTCAGGAACCTCCATCCCCACTGCCCTACCCTTGGGACCTGCCCCGTCCAGTCTTCCTGGTTGGGACCCCAGTGGGGAAACCAGCTGAGCCTGGGCTCTGTGAGATGGAAGCAGGGAAAAGAGAGCAGAGCGAACAGGGCCATGGGGGTCCCAGTCTTCAGGAAGCTGCTCACGGATGCTGCTCTGGGGACTCTATCCAGGGAGACTGGACAAAGAGAAACTGTCCATATGCAGCACAATGGGGACCGGTCCATCTCCCCAACTGGTGTTATACCCTATGCCCTGGAATGTTAACTACCCCGTTGTTAACTACCCCGTTGACTTTTAAATTTTTCATCATTATCACTTAAAGGTTGCCCTGCCCCTGAATGCAGCTGTCACTCCCACTATTGTACTGGTTCCCTGAGGGGAGGGAGGCCTATTCTGTTTGCTTGACAAACAGGAGATCCCCCCCGGGCAACTGTTAGATATGGATTTTGAGAAATGTTAATCAAACAACTGCTAACCGCTGATATCTGCTTCTGTGAATGCTGCTTGCTTACTATAAAAATCTGCCATTTTAGAGGCTCGGGGCTGCAGTTCTCCTCTGAGTAGGTTGGCTGCAGTCCCTGCGCAGGTTAATAAAGCTCCTAAAACTTATAATTTTGGTGTCTGAGTGAGGTTGATCTACTGGGTTACAACACTGGTTTGTCACCAAATCACACAGTTCACAGCAACTTCGGCCCCATTCTCCACCAACAGGGGGCGCTCATACCATGATCCATCAGGACCAACAGGAGGGATAAATGCTGCTCAGAGAACTCATGACAAATTGCTGTGTACCACAGTCCCCCACCCAGCCCCCTCCTCCCATGGAGAACATTTTACCCTTCTGGACAATGGGGCCAACAAGCCGCCTCCGTGTACACATCTGCTCACTGACTCGCTCATTCATTACTGTGGCAATTCTCACGTGTTAATTGAGAACTATGATTGCTTCCTTGGGCTCTGGGCTCCATGTGCCCCTCCTCATTGCTCAGGGGCAGCATGGCAGAGCAGAATGTCCTCTGAACCAGGACCCAGGGACTCTTGTTCTTGTCCTGACCCTGCCACTTACCATTCAGGTTCTCAACTGCCATCTGTAAAAATGGGGCCAGTGACGCTGTCCCATGGATCTGATGAACACTGAGATATGAGAGTGCTTTATGACCTTTTAAGCGTCGTGCCTCTGTGATTTATTGTCATCACCATCTCTGCCTACCTCCCTATGTTGGGGTGATGATCACGTGGAGAAGGGAGGGAGCTTTGTGTGAAGACGAAGTACATATGCAAGCATTTCTGGGCGGCTGCCAGGGAGAGAGTGCGTGGATACTGTGCTTGCCGATTTCTCAGAAATCGGTGACATTTGTCACTGACATGTGTAAGGAGCCAAGTCTCTCCTCTGAGATTCCAAGTATGAGAGTGGGAGGGAGGGTGAGGATGAGCCTTTTTCTTCATCATGAGAAGAGAAAAGCAGAGGAGAACTGAGTTCTGGGAAGTAATAAAGATCTTAGTGTCAGCTGAACGGGCTCGCAAAAATGAGAAAGGGAAAGAATTGCCCAAGATGTGTTTGCCTCCAAGACCTGTACAATTCCCCATATTGGTTCCCAGCCAGGATAGGTTCAGGTCCCCCTGCCTCCCCCCTCTCCCCAAATCTGGCCTGACTGCACCGTGAGCCCAGAAGGTGAGCTGGAGGATACGTGACCACCATGCCTGACGCGTGTGCAGACGTGGACGTAGGAGCGATTCATTGTATCCTTAAGTCCAGAAGTCATTTCAGAAACCAGAGGTGAGTTATCTTCTGCTGTTGGAACTATGGGTGATTTTTATTTTCTCCTTTACACTTTTCATTGTTTTCCAAAAGTGGACAACAAACATCTATAACTTTATAAACCCACCCAATCCAAATCTTATTTTAAAAAGGAAGGAAATTGGAAGGTGGTGAATGCCCAGTTCTGAATTGAGGTCCATCAAGCAAGGCCAACTGGTATCTGTCACAGCAGGCCGAGGCCCTGAGCTGGAAGAAGTCCTGAAGGTCATCCAGCTCACCAGCCTGGCACCCAGGGCCAGCCAGGCAGTGTCACTCCAACTCCTCGCCACTGCTCTCACCATGCCCCCTCTGAATGTCCTCCTCCCATCACCGCCGCCAAATTGAACTCATTTTTCAGGGCCCAACACCATCCTGCTAGTTCCGTGAAGGTGTTCTAAAGCCCTCCTTCTCTAATGGGGATGAACATCTGTCTCTCTTCTTTGACCACGAGTGGAACTTTATTTGCACCTGTTTTATAATCCTTATCATCTGCCTTGTCCCAGAGTCATTTGTACCCAGGTCTAACTTTCCCAATGCACTGAAGTCTCCTCGACAGCAGGGCCTGAATATTATTTCTCTTTGTGCTCCCAATGCCATCCTTAGACTGGCACATGCTGGACTTTAAATGAATGTTTGTTGAACTTATGTGCATGAAAAATATAGCATTCTAAAAGTGGCATATTGTGATGGCAGGGCTAACCAGCCTTGGCACTGTTGTCGTTTGGGCTTGGACAATTCCACGTGGTGGGGAGCTGGCTGTTTAGCAGCATCCCTGACCTCTACCAATAGATGCTTTTGCCAACAGACACCTCCAATTGTGACAACCAAAAATTTGGACATTGCCCTTTGTCCCTCAGGTTGAGAACCACTGGTATATGGTTTGTAAAGCGTTTTCATAAACAATCCCTGGGTGTAGGAATTCCTGTGTGATAGATGAGAAAGGCAAGACTCATGGAGTGTGGAGAGTTGAAACTGGGTCTGGCATGTAGGTGTCTTATTTCAAGTCCAGGGCTGATCCCCTATTCTGGAAGCCTCCTGGGGCCCCAGCAAGGTCTTTGCTATTCCACTGTGGTGTATCCATTCCACTCCACCCCTGCGTCCCGGGTTCCACCCTATCCCTTTTCCCTCTGCCCTGCCCCTGGGGCCTGTGCCAGGCTGTGACCCACTGGTTGACCCTACTGGTCCATGTGGACTAGACCTCAGGCGGTGCCTGATCACATCCTCTCCAGCACCTTGAACTCCTCCCCATGCTTGAACACACTGATGGTGACCTGGCCCGTCTCGGAGCCATACTTATTCTTGACAAAGACGCCATAGCGCCCGCTGTCCTCACTGTTGACCCTCTCGATGGTGATGGTGACCTCTGACCCCCTCACCTCCATGTGGTAGCGGTCAAGGAAGGTGACAGGCTGGTCATTCTTCAACCAAGAAATTTCAGGGGAGGGGTCTCCTGAGATGACGCAGGTCAGGCACAGGGTCTGGAAGGACAGGAAGGGAATGCCCGGTCATCTCCTGTAACAGCCCCTGGCATTCACGTTCACTCCCCCAGGGAGCTCCCAGCACAGGCTGCTCCCTGTGATAAATTCATTCTGCGTGGTTTTTTTGTATCACATAAAGGGGTGACATTAAAGGAAGAGACATTTGACTTTAACCCCATGTCCTCCACCCTCAACTTTTTGTTGTTGTTAATCCTTATCCGAGGATATTTTTCCATTGATTTTTTTTAGATAGAGTGGGAGGGAGGAGAGGAGGGAAAGAGAGAGAGAGAGAGAGAGATCTATGTGAGAGACACATCGATTGGTTGCCTCCTGCACGACCCTGACCAGGGCTGGGGATCGAACCTGCAACCCAGGTACATGCCCTTGACAGGGACTCAAACCCGTGACCCTTCAGTCTGCAGGTCGATGCTCTAACTGCTGAGCCGAACCGGCCAGGGCCATCCTTAACTTTTTTACACTAATACTTACTAGTTAGGATTTTAGATCATTATTATTCTGGCCATTTATCTGCCCCAGAATGGCCTGAACTTTGCTTCATTGCTTTTTGTGGTATATATGTCATTATTACATATGCAGATAAGACTATATCGCTTTAATATGAAGATTTATAAATGGAGTTTGAAAATTCTTGAATAAGCTCTAAATCAGAGCCCTACAGTATCACGGTCAAACACTGAATCTGGCGCTGGGCTGCCTCAGCTCTGTCCCTTCAAGCTGTGTGATCTTAGGTAAGTCCTTTAACCTCTCTGGGCCTCCGTTTCCTCAGCTATCAAGTGTGACTAGTAATAATGCCTGATCTTATGCGGTTTCCTTGATGGTTAAACAAGCTAAAATGTGTAACATATGCAACAGTGCCTGGCTCAGAGTAAGCACCGTAATAATGTTAGCTATTATTTTCTAGAATATTAGACTTGCATAATTTCAGCCCTGGAAGGGTTTTAGGGATCATGTAATTGAACTCCCAAAGGAAGCTGAAGTTCACAGATGGAAGTCCATATACCCAGGGCCAGCAGAAAGACCTGGCAGAGCAGGGCCAGCACCCCATGGGCCTGACCCCAGGCTCGGGGCTTCCTTTATGCTACATGTGACCATGGGGTGTAGTCACTCGGCCAGGCGCTGGAATCCACAGTGCTACGCTGTGTCATGATTTTTTGAGGGTACGTGAGGGAACACAGCATGGGACAGCTGGCTGTGGGCTGGGGACAATCAGTACCTTATCCTCCATGATTGTGGCCACATCTGGCAGGCCCCTCACCACTTTGGCACGATCTGAAAGGAAAAAATGAGACCCTGGTGATGAACGTGTTCTTGCAGGTTGCTTCCCAGAGCGTTTCCATAGAGTTGAGGCTTGTTTTTAAGCAATGCTCCTATTCTCTATTTTCATCAGTTTGGGGGTGGAAATCTTTAACTATTTTTTAAATATTTTTATTAATTTTTTAGGGAGAGAGAGATAGAAACATTGATGTGAGAGAGAAACATAGATCGGCTGCCTCCTGCACGCCCCCTACTGGGGATCGAGCCCGCAACCCGGGCATGTGCCCTGACTGGGAATCGAACCAGGACCTCTCAGTCCATGGGATGGCACTCAATCCACTGAGCCACACTGCCGGGCAGGGGTGGAAATCTTTACATTTGTATTACATGTTTCCTTGCCTTCAAAAGCAGAAGCTAGGGGACATATGTGTTTCTATCCTTGACTCCAGCTCATCATCACGATCAGTGGTACCTGGAGGTGACAACGAGGTACCTCCTCCCTCAGGAACTGGGAAAGAAGGTTAATACGATTGCTCTGAGCCTTAACTGGCAAAATGCACACAATAGGTGTAGATGAACCAGAGACCCAAAGGGGAGCAAGGAAAAGTGGGATGGGAGCTTTTGGGACAGTGACTCTGGTCAAGGAGGGGACCTGGTGGCCATGGAGGGTGGGCAAGAAGAGTGGTTGTATGTCACTAAGCAGAAAGTCAAACATTCCTTATGCTGCAATCATGGGAGCAGCCGGCGTGGGCAGCACGGACCCCAGAGCACGGGTCAGGGAAGTGCAAAGAGCCTGTGTCACTGGGCTGGTGTCGGTCCATGGATGTAAGGGGAGCAGGACCCTGAATTGTGGTGTGGGGAGAAGGCCCCTGAGATGGACGCTGTCGAGTGTTCACTAGCCCTTCACAGCTGGGTGACATGATCCACGTCCCTTGACTCTGGATTCCACAAGCCCCAGCCACCACACATGGTGAATTCCGTTCCCTCTGTTCGGGGGCATTCCGGGAGGGGAGGGGATGTTCTCGCCAGGTAAGTGAATAGACTGGCAGAGTGAGGGGCTTGAGAGCCTCCGTGAGCATGTGGGCGCTCCTCCTGGCAAGGTGCAGGCTGAGGGGGTCTCTGGGCTGCACTTTTCCCACCAAGGAGACTGCCCCCTGCGTGGTCACTTAGACTGCCCATGGCCCCTTCCAGGTTATATTTATGAACACCGAGGCCGGCACTCCTGCCAAGTGGGGACACTCAGGGACAACGTCCTCATGTAGGGCGAAGTCCTCCCTCCCACAAGCGACCCCAAGCTGGCAGAGTGAGTTCTCGCTGCTACGTCTCAAAGTTGTTCAGTTTCCTTCCTTGTTGCCACGTGGTCAGGGCTGCTGTGCTCTGCCTCCAGAAGTCCTCTCCTCATGGAATTCCTGCTTCATGGGTCAGTGGGACCTGACAGTCAGTCTCTTAGAACTGGGTGGTTTAGAGCTGGCCGGGCAGACCTGACAAAGTTTGAGTGCATGGACTTGGTGGTGGCACCCCAGGCAGCTCAGACACTGTGCCACGTCCCTGTGGGTTTGGGGCTGAGCCCTCGATTAGTGAGGCTCCAGTGTCCCAACAGCCAGGCCAGCTTCAGCTTCAAAGTCGTCCCCTCCCTACACTGCACTCAGAGAGGCCAGCCCAGCCGGGTTCTTGTCTCTCCCCTTCCTGTCGGGTTCCACCTGCCATCGCACCTGACGTTGCCCATGGGCCTGCTTGGCACCAGGCTCATGCTGGGTGCTTCCACACCCCTGGTCTCAGGTACCCTCGGACTTCCAATCCATCTGTCTTCGTACTGTCATTGCTCAGGTCTCCTGGCAGCTCCGTGACAGCTCAGAGCCACACAGACCCCACTGGGACTTTGCAGCCTGCCAGGAGACACGAGCTCCCTGGAAGCCACCCCAACCCCAGAATTGAAACAGAAATGTCGGTGGACTTACTCTTCTCGATGATGGCCAAGGCTCTGAAAGACAGAAATGGAAAGAAGGCTCGAGGTTCCATTTGCTAAAGGACAGTCCTGCTGGGTGGGGGTGAAGGGATGATGAAGGGAGGAAGGCGCTGACCCGGGCTCCCAGAACAGGGTCCTGTGCCCGGTTCATGCCAGACCCCAGGGGCCCATGGTTTACACTGAGAGACACCAAGGGAACTTACTTCAGTCTCTGGTGCTCAGCCAGGGCGTCGTCAAAAGCTGTGAGAAGGAAACAGGGAGAAGGGAAAGGGGAATGTCAGGGCATCTGCCCTTGTGACCCAAAGGTACAGGGTTCAGCACGAGTGGTCCACCACCCTCTTCCCTCTCAGTCCAGTGTTCTAATGCCATGTTGGGTGGGGGATGGGAATCCCCCCCAAAGACCACGGGGTTTCCATTGCGGACAGACAGGTGGACAGCTCACCTTGCCCTGAGAGATCAGTTGAGAGTTGCCGGACTTCCTTCCCAGCAGCTATCTCCAGGGTGTATTTGCCCTTGTCTGAGTCTTTGGGATCCAAGATGTGGAGCCAAATCTCATCCAGGGTGGTGCCAGCCCTCACCCGATCACCACTCTCCAGGCGCTTCTCTCTGATTGTGAGGGAAAATAAATGGTTTACATGGCTCAGCCCATCACTGTTGCTCAGGACAGGCTGTCTGCAGGTCTACAGGCACCGCCTGCCCACAGTCCTCTCCTGGGGTTTTGTTCCAGGTTCATGGGCTGAAGGTGGTGACCATCCATGAGATAGTCCATAACTATTCATCCACTCATGCATTCATCATCCACCCACCCACCCACCCACCTACCCATCCACCCATCCACCTACCCATCCACCCACCCACACATCCACCTACCCAACCACCCACACATCCACCTACCCGCCCATCCATCCACCCACCCACCCACCCATCCACTTATCCATCCATCCATCTATCCATCCATCCATCCATCCATCCATCCATCCATCCATCCATCCATCCAGTCATTAAATCCTGTGGCACATCAATATGTGCCACTGCTGAGTCTGTATTTGTGATGTCCTGCAGGCTGAGAATTGGAGGAAATGGTACTCCTGGGTCAGTGACCTCCAGTCACTTCCTCACCTCTTCATTCTCCTTATCTTAAACCCTTCCAGGATTTCTTCCACAATTACTCTCCCCTAGCCCTTAGAAACCATATAAACGTCTTCTTCTTTTTTTTTTAACTTAAAATTCATTCCTGGAGACACCTGTCCCATGTCCACAGTGTTGTGTTGCAGAAGTGACACCTCTGGGCTTAGTCACAGAGCTCAGAAACTCTAGAGTAGGAGTTCCATTGTCCTGGAATTCAGCATGGCCTTGGCTCTCACTTATTTCACAAACTTGACCAAGTCAGTCTAGCCTTCTCCACAGAATGAGTGCAGCAATGTCTGCTCTACAAGGCTGAGGAGTGCAAATGACAAGAAGCACCAGGAAATTTCTGCTCTTAAACTATCTGGGGTCACTTAGTTCGTGGCCAAGTCTTTGTGGATACCTTATCTATCCTGCCTTCAAGCCCTGGCCCTCAGTTAGTTGTCAGCCTCACAGGCCCCTCTGCTTGAGCCTGAGTTTGCAAAGGCTGCAAAGACCCACAAGGGCACCATGACCCCCACCTGATTGTCTGCTTATCCCTCATTCCTGCACCCTTCCCTCCCCAGTTTCAGATGCTGCCTTAAGACAATGATCCTTCTGTGGTCATGGATATTCTTGAAAAATGGTCCTACCACTAGGCTAACCTCTTTCCCTGAAGGATCACCTTTCTGCTCCTTATTCCTGACTCCCTCTGTGGGCAACAGGACCAGTGGGAGACCCTGTCTGCCGACCCCTTAGGACTGGGCTGTGGCAGGTGCCGGGCCCTCCTACAGCATGGGTAGGGCTCCAGGGTGAACCTGACCTACTTGTGGAACCAGGTGGTTTTCATGTACTCCACGTTGTAGTACTTGACCTTGCTGAAGATCCGGATTCCCTCCTCAGTGCCCTGGATTTTCAGTGGGGTTGCAGAGAGGACTGGGGAGGCAGAGGAGAAGTGTGAGTCTCCTCCATGCTCCTTTGGGCAGCACATTTTGGGGCCTGCCAGCATGTCTCTGCTCTTGGGGTACAGTGGGGGAATGCAGTGTTGTGAGGAGGCAGGAGCTCCTTCCCTCCACCCTTTGCGTTTGGAGACTAAACCCACCCCCAGGAGCCAAGGCTGGTTGGAGGTCCCCTGGAGGTGATCTGGCACCATGGCAGGGTTGGGCACAGAGAGGGGCTTACTTACCACCAATCCTGCCCAGCTCAGTGAAGAGGGCATCCAGGGCTGGAGGGAGACAGAGAGAATGGTCAACTGATGTCGGACTCCCCGGAGGCAGCAGGTTGGGGACCTCCTTCGAAAGGCCGGTGGAGCTCACGAGCAGCTCTTGGGGCACAGGGAGCTCTGCAGTATGACTCCCGTGGCTCGGGGACGGAAGGGTCTGGGGCACTCAGTGAACGATGGGGCAGGGGGCACCACAATGGAAGATAGATGGGCCGGCTTGACAGTTTTCTTGCCAGCTGAGCCAACAAGCTGGATGAGGAGCCAGGGGCCCACTGTGGGGCAGAGGTGTGAACTTGGGCTTTGAGTCTTGAAGCCTGGGCTCACCGTGGTATGTTTCAGTGAACATGGGCATCAGTGTCACACACACCAGGCCCCTGCCACTGACTAGCTGTGCAGCCTTGGGCCGGTCACTTAACCTCTCTGGGCCTCAGTTGCCCCAAGTGACATGAGGATCCCATACATTTTACTCCACAGGTCATATCCCTGTCTCTGGGTTCAGTGTGATCTCCCCACGGTCCTCCTGGCCCATCTCCAACATTGCCAGCTCCTACCTTCCCCTGTGAGGTCCAGTATGGTGTCGTCCTCCCCTCGGTCATCAGAAACCACTGCTCTATAAATTCCCATGTCCTCTTTGGACAGCTGAAAGAAGGATGAGTAAAGGGTGTCAGTCTGGGCTCCAGGCCAGCCCTAGCTCTCCGTGTGATCTCAGGCAAGAGCCTTCTCCTTCCCGGGTCTCAGTTTACCCATCTGGAATGGGTGAGCTCTAAGGCTCCTCCCAGCTCCAGAGGTTCCAACTCAGGGCTTGTCGGGGTCTGAGGGTCTGAGGATGCGGTGGGCGAAGGGTTGACGGCAGCTGCTCGGAGCAGAGCACAGTGCCCTTCCTGGTGGCGCTTGTCGGAGCGCAGCTGCCCCTCCCCCCGCTGCCCTGCTTCCTGGGGGCCCCTGGAAGGAGGGACCCCTCTGCAGTTCTCCAGAAGGAAGTGTGTTCTTTCGCTCAGGACAAGGGAATCCTCTCTGGCACATGCTTGTTAACCCCCGAATGAAGCCTGAATCCACACTCAGTAAACCAGTAACTTGGGTGGTACTTTTAAAACCAGGCCCAGAAGTCAGACATGGCCCCTTATTACACAGGGTCTCCCTCAGGGCCTGGGGAGTGTATTTGCCTCCCTGTCCCCTAGAAGGCCTCCCCCCCCCCCATTTCTACATAGTGTTCTGTGAGGCCCCATCCAAGGCAGAAGCAGCTCCTAACTGGGGATCAAAGCGCCGAACCCCAATAGTCCTCTCCTAGGTCCTTTCCCTTCTCCCCCAGGGAAGGCTCCAAAGTCCCCGCCACACCCTAGGGAAGGTCACTGGAGTGACTTCTGACCCCACTCTCTAGCCTGTGCCTTTGCAGTTAAATCCTCTGAGCCTGTGTTTGCTCATCTGAAATGGTGGCACGGTCCTTGCCTGGCCACGCGCTGCTGCTGTGAGGCTCAAGGGAGGTCCCTCTAGGAAGCCAGAGAGTTCTGCACTGAGGGCGGATGACTGCAAGGCTCAGTAGCTATTAAGCACCTCCTTGATGCCAGGCCCTGTGTGAGGAGCTTGCACCACGATAACCAAGGCCACCTTGGCACTGTCCCGGTCGGGATTTGGGAGAAGACCCTGAAATCATTATTTCCTTCCTATTTAGCCAACCTGCATTTCTCCAGTCCTCCTCAGCACCCGGTGAGGCCACAGAAATAAACAGCAGGGCAGGAAAACATGGAATGTTTGCGAACAAGACTTGCATTTCTGTCTTCTCAGAGGCCACGGGGGATGTGGGTGGGTGAACTGAGTTCTAGGCTGGTGCCCAGCCTTCCTGTCCTGAAATCCTGGACTGTCAGGGCAGGAACGAATCTCTGAGAGCACCCCTTCCAACCCTCTCCTGCTACCAATGAAACAGGTCAGAGAGGAACAGTGACTCACCCAAGGCCACACAGTGGCAGGGCCAGGATTAGAGTCCAAACAAAAGGAAAAATCAGTATTACTGATTCTGTCCTTACTTAAAATGTTGCTATTGTTTCCCCCATGGTCTTTTTTGCATTAATTTTGATTTTTAAAAATATTGCATGAAATATGATTTATCCTGATTACTGAGGTTTTTTTTTTTTAAATCTTCCCCCAAGGGTATTTTTCTATTTATCTTCAGATAGAGTGGGAGGGAGAGAGAGAGAGGGAGAGAGAGAGAAACACCCATGTGAGAGAGACACACCTGAATGGCTGCCTCCCGCGGGGCCCTGACTTGGACGGAACCACTACCAAGGTACATGCCCCTGACCCGAACCGAACCCACAATCATTAGTCTGCAGGCCGACGCTCTAACCTGAGCCAAACCAGCCAGGGGTTGTTTACTGAGTTTTTAGTGCCCCCTTAAATTTTGTACCTGTGTCGAGCGGCTCACTTGCCTCCCCCTAGTCCTGGCCCCGCTCCTGGCTGCCCACCCAGTGCCCTGGCACTGCCCAGAGGGTGTGAGCCCTGCCGTCGGAGCTGCACTTACCTCCTCGATGCACAGAAGCCCTGCTCCGGTCTGCGGGTCATACTGGCCGTCCGGGGTCTCTTTCTTCTGGAAGAACCACTGGAAGCGGGTTTCCTGCTTGGTGTTGGTCACCTAGGGAAGCGGAGCGTGCGGCTCCATCAGGCTTCCTCTTTTCACGTGAAAACTCAGCTCATCAGAACTGTTCTTACAGATGTGACGCTTTCCCTGCACAGACACACCCTCGCCATGAGTCTCAGCCCCCTTCCTCCTACTCCTGCGTCTGCTGGCTTCCGGAGTCAGGACTTTTGCTAATGGTGCTCCCTCCGCCTCTCCATCCCTCCCCTACTCTATTTCCCCCTTGTCCACGCCTGTGCATCTTCGACTCCTTACATGTCACTTCCTCCAGGAAGCCTTCCTTGAAGCACCCCAGAGTGCCCCCCGTCGTGATTAATCAATTTCCTGCACACTTCTCCATCACAGCAGGAGGCGTGCTATTTTCCAAGGATCCTCATTGGACCGGCGGCTCCTAGAAGCCTAAGGAAACCACTTTCTCCTCCTTGTATGCCCAGTGCCTTGCAGAGTGTCTGGTGCACAGTAGGTGCTTTGAGTTTTCCGAAAGGATCTGCTTCTGGGAGAGTGCACGCCCCATCCTGCCCTCCCCCTGTCCCCTAAGGAGGCTGCAGGGTGATGAGAAGAAGCACCGTTTTGGAGTCAGACAGACTCCAGGCTCCATCTCTTGATCTTGAGCTGTTTCCCCATTTGTTTTCTCATCTGTAAGGTGTAGTTAATAATGCCTAACTCACAGATGCTCGCGAGGCAGATAAAGTAAAATAATGCTCGGAAGCACTGAGCAGAGTGTCTGGCAAGGCTGCCATTGACACCAGAGAATCCCCTCACTGGCCTTCAGGCCCCTGGCCCCAAGAACCCCTACCTGGTGCAGCTTGGAGATCTGGTTCAAGGCTGACTCAACGCACACTAATCCTGCTCCCTGGGCTCTGTGAAGGGTGGCTTCGCTTTCTGGTTAAATGCAGTCTCCCTGGGGCTACTTAGCAGGTGTGGGATCAGCCAAGCACAGGGTAATGATTTTGGGGGAGCGGAGCAAGTACAGCCACCAGGCTTGGGGCAAGCCACAGATATTGCCCCAGTGGGCCTGGGGGCAGGGCTGAGGACAGGGACAGAGATTTGCCTTGCACGTCAGCAGCACTTGGCAGTCCTCCGTGACCTTCCACTGTAAGAACTCCTCGAAATAGGGACCTGCAAGTGCAAAACACGCCCACTGGTCAGAGCTAAAGGCTCAGCCAGGGCGCCACCTGTTGGCAAGACAAGGGAAGACAGTTGGGGTTGGGGCAGCTAGTCCCTCAGATTCTGGGTCCCTCAGATTCTGCCTCAACCAGGGCTGGTGGGTGGGAGTGGTGGGACTGGGGTGAGGCAAGGGAGGTGCCTACGGTGCAAAATTTAAGGAGGCACTCAGTGTCCTGGTTGGGCAAGTGCTGTTTCGTTCTGGCACAGGGACAGAGCTGTATTGAATTGCAGTGGCCCTTCGCCAGGGGGCCCAGCAGGGCTGAGGGACCTACTAACCAGAGTTCCCCAGCACTGTCCCCTGGCCTGGTGGCTGAGGCCTTTGATCTTCACTTCAGCAACTCTTACCCTGTTTTCTCTTCCAGTCTCTTCTCTTAGCATCTGCCTTCCTCAGAAGTTTGTCAAAATCTGTGAACACATAGGGAGGGACTGGCATAAGCCAAGAGGAACACAGGCTCAGAGAGGGGCATCGGGGTGGACAGAGACCCCAGAGCTGAGAGCTGAGGCTGGGTCATGGGCAGGGCGGGCAGGGGGGCAGGGCGCAGCTGACCGTCATCCACCAGGGCCAGGGTGATCTGGTTTTTGGCTTTTCCGTCTTGGAGCTGAGCTGTGTACGACCCTTTGTCATCCTCAGACAAATTCTGGATGATCACCTCCACCAGGCCCTTCTCTCGCTCAAAATTGATTTTGCGATTCTGGGGAGAACAAACCCCAACAATAATTTTTGCCCAATTTCCAATCCCAGGGAATTTGCATTGTGGTGCATAAATTGGGGTGCAGTTGGACATGGGGGTGATATGTGCAGAGTCAGAAGCCTTCAGAGATGGGGAGGAAGCCCTGGATAAACCTCTGCTGCTTATAGCATGGGGTTCTCCCCACACTCAGCCCTGAGAACACCCCTGGGGTCCAGCAGGCACAGGAATGAGTCTTGGGTGCTTCAATTAATTGCAACTAATAATAAGTCCTAATCCCCTACTGTGTTACTTTTTTTTTGGTTATTTTCTATTTCTTTCCTAATGCTCCATAAAAGTATAAAGATAATATTTTAAAAAGCCTGTGTAGTTGCTACCCAGAATTATCACTCATTTATAATTTGTCATATTGTAAGTTTTTAAAAGTTTTCTTTTCCACATTTAGAACCTTATTCCCTCTGGCCTTATTTGTATGTGTGGTTTGAGGGAGCCATCTAGTCTTATTTTATATTTCTATTAGGGCCACTGATAGTCCCAATGCTCTGTACCAAGAGTCTAGACTTTGTAACACTTCCTCTGCCATGTGCCAAGGTCATACTTAATCGTTAAGCAGAACATTCAAATCTGTTTTCTCATTTGTTCCTCCGGATTCTGGGCCAGCCAGCCCTACTACAGATGCAGAAACGGAGGCACACAGAGGTGAAGGGTCCTGCCCAAGGGCACACAGCCAACAGGGCTGCCACATGAGTCCTGTGACATCTAGCTCAGCTCTTTTTCCACTGTCTAAACCAGTGCCCTCTCCATAACACACAGTTTCTGATGACAATAACATTCACAAATAATATGATCTCATGATTGAATCTCTCACGAGATCGAAATGGTCATGTTTGTAATAAAAAGATGGGCGATTCATGTGGGTCAACGAACAAAAAGCAATGGAATACCACAGCTGTAATAGGAAGAAGACATAAAAGTAATATGATTTTCAGATACACTCTCATGCTGCACTGATTTATAATGAATTTGTTTGAATTTAAGTAAGATAAGCAAAAAGAAAAGAAAGATTCTGTACAACAAGAAGAAAATGAATGAAAGAGCATAGATGAAGTGTTTACTTGAATAAAAACTATTCAGTGCATATTAAAACTGTGCAAAAATTCTCTGTATAGGGTCTAGGCTTGGATAATTACAAGTATGAATGTAGGTTTTTCATCTGAAGAATGTCTGGTGGGACATTCAGAAGTTGTAGGGGTGTGGGAAATTCTTTGTGGGATTGTTCCTCGCATTGACGGGCATTTACAGTCCCTGCCATCTGTCCCCCAGCTGCTGAAAACCACGTGTCTCCATCCCGTTCCCATCCCAACCTCACAGAGAGCCAAAGCATGTGGCCGTTTCTGAAATGTCCGCTAGGGGGCCCTGCCGACCCCATGGGGAACCACTTCTAGGGGAAGCCAAGAGCAGAGCAGGGAACCTCACTTAGGAATCTCAGTTCCAGTTACCGGTGAGCTGAAGATCTCCTTCTGGTTGAAGATTAGATGCAGCTCTGCGGCGGGAGATAACTTTTCCACCTCCAGCCAAAGCCGCACCTCTCCTTGCTCGAGGATGTCAATGTTCCAGCCGGAGATCAGCTTGATCACTGGGAGGCAGAGGACAGAGGACAGGAAGGAGTGGGGTGGGGCCCCCTTCTCCCCTCCCTGCTGGCCACCAGCCCCACCCTGAGCACACTGCTGGCATTATGTGCACGGTGCTTGAATGTGTGAAGGAGACACGACTGGGGTAGGGGTCCGAGGAGGGGTTTATGCGTGCCCACTCTAGAGTGAATTCATTTGAAGGAAGTGTTTCCTCTTAACCACGCTTCAAAGGCCGTGCTTCTCACCCTGACCGGACACCGGATCCCAGCGGACTTCCAAAAACATGGATGCCCACGCTCAGGCCCCGAGGTTCTCATTTGTCTGGGGCATGGCCTGGGCACTGGGATTTTGAAAAGCTCCTGGGGTGATTCCAATGTGCACCCAAGTTCATGACCCCTGCACACTACTAGTCAGCGGAGAGGGGCAGAGGTTTCCACGACCCAGAATCCAACTAAGAAGAAACATCCACTACGCCCTCCCTTGCACCCCCTTTCCACACTGCTGGTGTCCCTTTTCCATTTCAGGGACTGCTGACACCCTGGGTCTCCAGCCCGTGATACCCCCGCCCCACCCCGCCCCCCAGCTAGGTTGCTTTTGCTGACTCAGCTCTGCTCCGAACACCCCAGAGGAGCCTAGGATGGCTTACCTGGGTTTCTGATCTCATGGCTCAACTTCTTCAGCTTGTCCAGCTCTGGGACAGGGAGGAGCAAGGAAGAAACCAAAGAAAATGAAATACTGGGGCCAGTAGGTCCGTGGAAGCCACGCTAGGGTCTATGCTGGGTGAAAGTCCCAAGACACCCCCTCTCAAACTGGGGTCACTTGAAACACAGGAGTTGATGATGAGCATGTGGGCCCTGGCCCTGGGGCCCCCGAGGGGGATGTGGAGGGCTGCTGCAGGTCACCTTGAGATCAAGTGCCACCTCTCCAGGGAAGCACCTACTGTGTGCCGGTGCTGCATTATCTCACTAAGTCCTCACACCATGCTGTGGGGTGAGCATTACTGTCCACCTCTGACCGCTCCAGGCCCACTGGGTTCTGAGCCCTACTCTCAACCCACTGCAACACGCTGTCCTAGAGTCTGAGGTCTGTCTGGCCCTGACACTGAGTACTTCAGTCTAGAAGTCTCTAGGGCAGTTCTGCAGAGTGCTGTCTCATTTGCTAACTGCTTCTGTATGTTAGATTGTCTCTCCTGCTAAGCTGAGCTCTAGATCTGCATGAGTGTCTGGCACACAGTAGGTGCCCAATAAATATGTGTTGCGTAGAAGAACTGGCAGGGGCAGAGCCCATACTCGTTTTCCCTTGTAAGCCCCAGAGTCTTTAGCATGGTGAGTCTGGACTCATGGCAAGAATCCAGTCAAACCAAACCAAACCAAAAAACCCATCCCTTCTGTTGGTGGCTTTAGTTTGCATAGAATCATCTACATGTATCTGCATAACATTGTTTCAGTTGAGGCCCAGAGAGGTGACGTGACTTGCTCAAGGTCAAACAGCCAGAAAATTGTAGAATTGCAATTGGTTCTGTCTGGCTTCTGCTTCTTAACGAAATCAAAGGACCCCCTGTGTAGTCAGCAGGGAAGACAACGGGCTGTCCCTCAGTTGCTATGGAGACAGCAGAGAATGAGTCTTAGCACTGATTTCAGTTCTGTTTAAATCATCAAACATGGATGACCCTTTAGACATGGCATCTACTCTCCAGTTTGTCATAGTCCCCACTGCTCCCTATTGCCATCCTCATTCCTCTGACCAAATGTTTTTTGTTTTTTTTTAGGCTACGGAAAGAAGTGAAATAACTCTGGTACCTTTGCTTTGATCAACAGTAGAAGGAAAGAGAGACAAGGAGAACGTGAACTCCACCGGGCAGGGATTTTTGCCCACTGGGTTCACAGATGTAATCCTAGGACAGTACCTGGCATATGGAAGGTGCTCGCTAGATATTTATTAACTGACTGGCTGACCGAATGGGTGGCAGAGGACCCACTTCTCTGGGAATGGCTGCTTTACTAGTTTTTGCTGCTTTTTGCCTGCCTCTGGGGGACTCTGGATCTAGGCCCGTCCCCCTGGGCAGACAGCAGTAGAGCAGGGCGTCACCTTCCTCAGTCAGCGTGTGGCTCGCCGAGATGTCTTCATCCGCATCGGTGACCACCACCGAGTAGGTGCCCAAATCCTCAAGGCCAGGTTCCTTCAGGATGACCTTGGACCTGGCAGAAAGAAGAGAGCAGATGCTCTGAGCGGGGCCCTGAGCACTGGAGGCCTGGGAGCCGGCCAACCTCGGTCAGCTTTGGAGTCCTGCCACCCAACTCCAGACCCCGGCCAAGCCGGGACGGGTGGCTGCTTCATCACACCTCCTCGGGGTCCTCTAGCCAGGCTGCTCTGGCCTGGCGCCTTCAGTGGCCCCCGTTAGCGGGCTTTCTGGCACAGGTCTTCTTACTGGTGGCACTGCCCCGTGTCTCCCTCCGGGGCTCAAGTCCTCAGCTTTGTCTCCTGCTGGACAGGGCTGAGGCCATGGGCTGCTGGGGTGGAGAGTGAGACCTGGAGGCATTTGACAGGGACCCTTGTGGTCATCTGTTCCCAACCCCTCTTTTTACAAATGAGCTGATGCTGAGCCCAGAGATGTCCCAGGAACGAGCCACTGGCTCCCAGGCTGGAAAGCAAGTCCTGCGCATCTCCTTGGAAACACGCGCAGATGCTTACAGGAGAAGATTCCAAATAAAGCTGTTATTTCAGCCCCTTAAATGCACTGTTCCTTCATTTCTCCCTACGGTGGTAATCAGCATCCTTAGTGAGAGACAAACAGCCCCTCTCAGGCCCACTCATTATCTGTGGGTCCTGCCGGCTGGTCTCACCCACGAGCTTGTGCCAGCTCATCTGACAACGCATCGTAGGACCAGTGGATAGCGGTGCCACCTCCGCTCACTCACTTGTTAACTTCCTCCTCGATCTTGACCCTCTGGGGGTCTGGTGGGCCCTTGTAGTCCTTGGACCACTGAAACTCTGAGGAGTCGGGGGCCTCAGGGGCTTCGAAAGCCAAGTAGATAAAGCCTTCTTCATCCACACCAACCTTGATCTCCGGGGCATCTGAGGGCAGGATCCAACAGAGGGAACCGGATGTTTATAAATAATAAACCAGGCCATGCCCTTCCAATGTCTGCCGCCCGCACTTGAGTAAGATAACAACCCCAGGCTCCTTGCTGCGGCCTCTGAAGGCTTGCATGATCTGGCTCCTTCTCAGCTCAAATGTCACCTCCTCGGAGAGGCCCTCCCTGACCACCTGGTTAAAGGAACCCTCACCCCACCATATCACCGTTTCACTTCCCTTGCAGCATTTATCACTGTCTCCTCCGCGTAACTGGTTACTTGTTTACTGTTTATCTGCTGCTCCCAGCACTAGACAGGACCTTGCTTTCTCATCATTGCTGTATCCCTAAGGCAATGTGGGTGGCACCAAATATTTGTTGAATGAATGAATAATTAGAAGAAAGAAAGAGATATGCTTTATAGAGGGGAGCTGAGTGATTCCGGCATGTGCTAGCTGTGTGACTCTGCTCTATGATAATATCCGTTCTAAAGTGGGGACAATGACGGCTCCTGCGGTGGCTTTGGGAAGGCCAGGGCAGTGTGAGAACCTCGCCCAGCCTCTGGCGTGTGTGGTAGGCGGGGGCCTCTGGAGCTCTGCAGGACGGGCAAAGCCTCCCGTGGTATCTGAAATAACACTCGGGACTTGGAGTGGGGTATTATTTCAAATATCCATGAAGAGTTGTATGAGTTCATGAATGCGGCATGTGAAAGAATGCAAGACCCGGTCAAACAGAAGGAGGAGATGTGTTCATGTCTCAGGACTCCATAGACACAGCGGAGTGGGGAATGGAGAGAGACAGGCAGGTAGGAGAGAAACGCTGGGAGAAGTGTGGGGTGGTGGTGGTGGGGGGGCTCAGCAGGTCCTGTCCCTCTGGAAATCCCTGCTCCTCCCGACCCCCCTCTGAGCCCCTCCTCGATGGCACAGCCCAGCAGTGGTGCTGGCACCCTCCACCTGCCCCTACCTGGCTTGTCCTCCAGGAGTATGGGGTCTGTGGGCATGGACGGTTGCCCTGGCCCAGCTGAATTCACAGCCTGCACCTGGAACACATAACTCTTCCCCGGCTGCAAGTCCGAAATCTGGGGGTGGGAGTGGGAGAAGGAGGCGAGAGTGAGCACCGAGGACAGCAAGGACCACCCTTCCCGAAACCCTGGCCATGGGGTGCTGGAACCACGCATTTGTGGAACCCCAGGAGGCTCAGGCTGCCCTGGGGGTGGGGACAGGCTAGGAGCACACTGCTCTCCTGGTTCCAGTTTGCAGTAGGTCTCCCATTGGGATTAGCTCCAGTGGCACCTGGAACTCCATCAGCTCGGAACTTAACTCATCATCCATCTCCCAATGGGAAAACCCTCTCCCTTCCTGCACCCCATCTCTCCTCCATTTGTCACCCCAGGGAGAAGCCTGGGGATCACCTTCGCCATCTGTTTTTAAGCCCTCCACATGTGCTCCCCACGTTCCCCCTTTATTTCCCTGACATTTCTGGAGTGTGGCCGCTCCTCTCCATGTCGCAGCCACGACCTCCACTGAAGCTTTATTTCTCCTCACCTCCTCTCCGTGTCCCCTTCACTCCATGACTCCCTCAGGGACCCCACGGTTACCACGTGGTTTCAGGCCTCCCTGCCTTTGCCTCTGCTGAGCCTTCTGCCTGGACCGTGCCCGACCCCTTCCCCAGCTCATCCCCGACTTCCAGCTTGGGCGGATGCAAGGATTCCAGGACGGTCTGTGACCTTCCCCCTTAGAGCTCCCAGAGCCCCTCAGACGCCCCTCCATCGTACAATGCACGGTCTTATAATTGCCTGTTCCCCAAGGACGGCCACATGGAGGACCTGGTTCCAGATCTGGCACTAAGTAGGTGTCACGAAGTATTTAGTGAATGACTGAGTAAATGCCAGCCAACCGTCCACACACAGAAATGGTGCCAAGTCACCGAAGCCTGCCCTGCCCCGGCCTGGGCCAACCTCCATGGCGGGGCAGAGAGACCATCCGTCTCGAGTGGCTGTCTCGGGCCAGCTGCCCGGCACTGGCCTACTCCCCGCAGGGCACTGGCCCGTGGCAGCGGTGGCTGCAGAATCTCAGCGCGTGCCACTGGCCGAGGCTGTGTGAGAATCCGTTCAGACTTTAAGTGCACATAATCCATGCAGAAACATGGCCTGCACCATATTCCATTTTGCTGGTGTCATTCTTTCCACAGGCTTTGGGCTCCGCCAGCCTGTCTTCTTTTCTCTTGGTGCCAACTAGCGGAATGCTTATGCGTGGCCTTGAAAACCTCACACCTTCCGCCTGCTGCTGAAAGACCTTCAGGAAAACGAGTTGGAGGAAAGATTCCCTCTTTCCCTAGCCTGCAGAAAGCCTGATCACATCACAGAACTGTCCTTAAACGTCCTCAGAGAAAGGAGGCCTGGGAGGTGCGCTGGCTTCTGAGATGGAGGCCACGGGCCTGTGAGCGCGCCCGGGGGCCTGGGGTCTGGGATTCTGAGTGACTGTTGGAGTCAGTCATTTGTGTCTGCTGGGAACACCTCCGTTGACGCCTGCATTTTCTGCTGTAAAACAGCTGAGCTGTCTGTGTGATGCTGGGGAGGGTCACGCCTTCCTTTCTCCTGCAACCACCGCAGGCGAAGACAGCCAATGGTTCTGCCAGAGTTCTTATCTTTCAAAGAGCTTTTGTTTCTCATTTAGATGAATACATATATATCTGCATATGTCTGTTAGCATGTAATATGGGTACTATGAGATACATGTTATATGTTATCTAACCTATGTATCTTCTACTCAGTATTCTGCTTTTTTTCTTAGCCACATGTGATGGATGGATGTTCATGACAGTGTGCACATGCCTGACTACCTCGTTCTTTATCCTACCCTACCCCACCCTACCCCACCCTACCCCACCCTACCCTATCCTACCCTACCCCACCCTACCCTACCCTAGCCTACGCTAGCCTACCCTACCCTACCCCACCCTACCCCACCCTAGCCTACCCTAGCCTACGCTAACCTACCCTATCCTACCCTACCCTACCTTACCTTATCCTACCCTACCCTAGCCTACCCTACCCTACCCTACCTTACCTTATCCTATCCTGTCACCACTCCTTAAACCGCAGTCTTCCTGCTCTCTGGCACAGGCTTCCACTTGAAGGATTCATGGCGACTTCTTTAAGCAAACCCTTTGATGCATATTTACATTTTTTATGACTTTTTATTTATTTATTTATTTATTTATTTATTTTGGTATGTGCCCCTAGTGGGAACTGAACCCGGGACTCTCTGGTCCGCAGGCTGAAGCTCCAACCACTAAGCCAAACCGGCCGGGGCACATTTTTTATGACTTTTGACTTTAAAAACTATGCAACAATGAGCATCCTTGTCCTTAGATCTTTGTGCACTTGCTTAATTATTTCTCTATGACTCAATCCTTGAAGTAGAGTTCCTGGTTCCAGGGATGAGCATGTCCAGATGCTGATCTACCTGGCCGATTAGAAGTGAGTTTTTAGGGAGGAGTCTGCTCAGAGTGGAGCGTTAGTCTCCCAGCCGGCCAAACCTACTACCAGTTCGCTGCGTGACCTGGGTAAGCCGCTCCCCCTCTGCTCCTCTGCTGCCATTAAGTGAGGGCAGTGGCCCCTGAGGGTCCTTCCAGCTCTGATGCTCTGTAGTCCTGCCACGTTCAGGGGCAGGAAAGCTCAGGGTGGGCCAGGGGGTGGAGGGACAGGGACTCACCCTCAGGTGGGTGCCAGAGATGGGGTCTGGGGTGACTGGCTTCCACTGCTCAGAGCCTTCCTCCTGGAAACTGATGCAGTAGCCTGTGACTGGCCCGGCCCCTGTGTAGAGTGGGGGCTCCCACTTCAGCATCAGGGAGGTGGCCCGCACCTCGAATGCCCGCACGTCGTACGGGGGACCTGTGGGGATGGGGAGAGAAGGAGCTGGGTGGCCAGGCAACCAGCCAGACAGCCAAATGGCCAGCCAGACAGCCAGGTAATGAGCTGGGTGGTCAGTCAGCAAGCTTGTCAATCTGTCAGTCACAACCAAGCCTGGAAGCTCCTGTTCCGGGCACAGTGGGGACCTCGCTGGCCTTGGCATCATGACAGTCGTGGTCTGGTCCTGAAACAGGGTTAGATCCTCCCATCCCCATGCCAGACAGCACAGATCCTTCCAGTGTCTTTGATGTTTCAGTGCCCAGTGGAGGAGCTACAGGTGTGACCTCCAGAGTCATCACAGGGCTCACGTCCCGGCTCTACCCTTTCAGGCTGTGGAGACTCTAGGCAAGTTACTTAGCCTCTGTGTCCCTGTTTTCTCATCTGTAAAATGGGGATAATAATAGTTCTTATAATACAGTGCTGTTGTGAGCATTAACAATATAATTTATGGAAAGTGTAGGTATATAGTAAATACCCTGTAAATATTAGTTGTTTATAATTATTGACTCAAGCATCACACATACTAATTATCTGCCATTCAGGTTTTGTGTAGAAAACAGAATTGAGCTGAACAGAATGACGGAGCGTTGTGATCCTTCCTTCCTGGGGGGAGGTGAGGGGCTCATTTGTGAGAAAGCTAACAGGGTTGTGGGAGCCGGGTGTAGGGTGACCAGTCCTCCTTGTTTGTCCAGGACTTTCAGCGGTAAAACCAAACTGGGCCAACTGGGACAAGTTGGTCACCCTAGCAATGTACCTTTGGGGTCTGAGATTAACCTGTGGCCAGAATCTGAGCTCAGAGGATGTGTTGAGCTAGAGGATAGTGTATGCTGGGCTACCAGGCCAGTGGATGGTCAGGGGTCCTCTAAGGCAGGGTTAAGACTGTCTGTGTCAGAGATCACAGGGTCCATGGTGGAAGGGGCCAGGGGTCTGGTGTCTGGAACCAACGGAACAGACAAGAGTGCACAGAGAACTCGGCAGCGGTTACCACATCGGGTAGATTTGAGGAGGGAGGGGGTGCCGAGGTCCGGACTTCCCGGGCTCTCACCTGGCTGGGGCATCGTCCACTCTTTGCACTCAAACAGGCTGCTGGGTGCCGACAGCTCGCCGACTCCTGCCCAGTTTGTTGCCCGGGCACGGAACTCATAGAAGTGGCCTTCACGGAGGTTGCTGACCTGGAGGGGCAGAAACACAGACTGAAAACCGAGGCTGGAGAGGAAGGAGCAGAAGTACAGCAGCGGGGGGTGGGAGAGGAAGTCCACGGGGGCTTTAAACGAGACTGGCCAAGTGGGTCTGCCCTTGAAAGTTAGCTGGATTATGGAAGCCAGGGAGCCTGAGGCCCCTCTCGGCCTCAGAACCTCCAACAGGGGTCCCCCATACAAGTCAGGACACCTAGTGGGTGGCCACGTTCCAGCCTTACCTTGCAGACCTGGGTGGGGACAGGCTGCTGGTTGACCTGGTGCCAGTCCAGCTCCTCTGAGTCGTGCTGGTCCAGGAAGTAGCCCAGGATCTTGCTACCTCCACGACGCTTGGGGGGTTTCCACCCAATGACCATGTCATTTTTCCCACAGTTCAGGAGGATGAAATCATATGGGGCAGAGGGTGTAGCTACGGGGAGGCAAGGAGGTGAGGCCGGGGCACTGGGGCCTGAGGGAGCCATCAGGCCTCCCCAGTGGGTGCCCACCCTGCTCCAGGGGTACGAAGTTAGCCAGAGGTGCCTTCTGTAACCTTGACTTTGCCCCTGGGAGGGCACCTGGTCAGGCTTCACTGCATGGCCTTAGGCCACTGTTACTTCCCTCCCAAAGGAAGGGTGGTCAGGCAGGGGATGCTCTGCTCCCCTCAGCGGGCTTATCCCCATTGGCCTCTGGGATTGGACCCTCCAAGATGTGGTTTGTAAGCCCCTGGTCTCTGCCCAGCCCAGAGCTGCCCCCAGACTCTGGCAGGCTGGACCTGCCCCTTGGACTTACCCAGAGCCTGCTTGACCCTGATGGGTTCGGTGGCCGCTGAACTGTCACCTACCCCGGCCTCGCTGACTGATCTGATGCAAAATTCATACTCTTTCCCCGTCTTTAGCCCGGGAACCGTAAACCTGGGAGAGAAATGTGCAGCATTCAGGGATGGCCAAAGAGCTCGCAGACATCCTGGACTTTCTTGAACAACCAGTGTGGTGGGATCTGAGGGTTCTGGGCCAGTTCTCACCTAGAGATACTGCCCTTGCCCCAAAGTGATGCGAACACCCGGAGGGTGAAGTCCTTAAGATTTTAAAGGTTGGACGAAGGTGGTCAACAGCTACACACTTCTAGCGAGAAGCTCAGTAAGTACTAGGGACGTCACGTACAGCATGATGGCTGCAGTTAACTCTGCTGCTTGATAGACGGGAAAGTTGTTAAGGGTGTGGAACCTAAGAGTTCTCATCACGAGGAGAAATTGTTTTCTTTTCTTTCTTTCTTTTTTTTTATCCTCACCCGAGGACATTTTGCATTTATCTTCAGATAGAGCAGGAGGGACAGAGGGAGGAAGAGAGAAACATTGATGCGAGAGAGACACATCGACTGGCTGCCATCCACACGACCCCAACCGGGGCTGGGGACAAACTGCAACCGAGGTACGTGCCCTTAGCGGGAACCGAACCCAGGACTCTCTGGTCCGTGGGCCGACGCTCTAACCGGTGAGCCAAACTGGCCAGGGCTGTTTTTCTTTTCTTATTATTGTATCTATATGGGATCGTGGATGTTGACTAAACCTATCATGGTCATCACTTCCCAGTATATGTAACTCAAACCATCATGATACAGTGATGCATGTCAATTCTTTCTCAAAAAAACCCAGAAAAAAATGATTTTAAAGGCTGTGACTCTTCTTGAGCCCACCGTTAAAACAAACATGTTGGGAAAAATACCATTCGGAGGCCCAGGTAGCCCAGCTCTGAACTGTTACCTAGCACATCTCCAGGACTTCGGCCTTGTCCTTGAAACGCAAGTGACCCTATTACGAGCCGTGATTCTAAAACACGGAGTCCCTTTAAAGACCCCAAAGAGGACTGTCATCCAGAGGCATAGAGTTTGGGGAAAAATGTCCTTCTCATGCTGTCCCTTCTTGATAAAACCCAAACTGTGGACCTCTTTCTCCCTGTCAACACTTTCCTGCAGCAAATCTTGTTCCACAGGGAGTTTGACCTTGAGGGGCCCCAAGGACTTAAATCAGTCCCCTGCTCAGGGACACACACATCCAACGACGACACGCGGGAGAAGAACGAAGCGCCGAAGGGAAGGGGCCCAGGCTGGGCGGCGTGCGGACTAGCCCCTGTCGACGATGAAGGACAAGGACAACAATGTGCATTCGTCCAGCACTCGGTTTCTGTCAAAACTCAAGGCACTCGAACACCCTCCGCGGAAGGTACTGTTACTTGTCCCTGTTTTGGAGAAGTTGAATGTTGGAGGGGCCCTTATGGATCAAGCTGTCCAGTTTCTTTGTTTCATGGGCCAGAGAAGTGCCCCCAGAAGGAAAGAGGTGTGCCAAGAGCACACAGCCTGTTGGGAACACAGCTGGACCGGAGCCCGGTCCCAGCACAGCGCCATTGTATCCACCCGTCCGTTCATACAGATGTTGTTTGAGCATCTCCTAGAAGCCAGGTTCTGTGGGGCCCAGCAATATGGCACTGAACTGACCACCACAGCCCCACTGAGCTGCCTTTTTTTTTTTTAATCCTCACCCAAGGAAACTTTTTCCATTTATCTTCAGACAGAGAGGGAGGGGGAGAGAGAGAGAAACATCGACATGAGAGAGACACATCGATTGGTTGCCTCCCGCATGACCCCAGCCAGGGTGGGCAATTGAACCGCAACTGAGGTACGTGCCCTTAACCGGAATCGAACCTGCAACTCTTTGGTCCACGGGCTGATGCTCTAACCGCTGAGCCAAACCAGCCAGGGCTGAGCTGCCTTTATGATATCACCCAGGAGCTCTCCTGGGCAGTGGTGTTTAGCTTCTTTCCAGCCATGACACATGTAACCGACGACATGCACATGTGTGATGAGTTCTCTGGACATAGCAGAGGAGCGTGCCAACCCCCCCGTGTGACACGTTCCCCAGGCATGTCACACCCTTCATGTGACTCTCCTTCAAGCTGTGCCCCTTCTCCAGGAAGTACGCTCAATGCAAGTAGGGGGAGAAATGTTATCTAGAGATCATCCGGACTCTGAGCTAATTTGTCAAAATCCCGATTTTCCTCCAATGTGGAACTATAGCACTAACAAATTATGGGTGACCTCTCGCGGCTGACAGTGAGGCGCTGAAAACCAGAGGGACACAAGTTCCTGTCGCTTTTCCTGGATCAGATGATCTCAGGGCTTGTGGCCCAAGGTGAGGGGGCCCAGCCAGGGTGCTCAGGGCCTGCCAGTCCTCTGATGGAAAGGAAGGGGAGGGGTGTCACCACCTGAGCCCCTTATCCCACAGAGCCTCAAAATTCAGAGAAGTCATGAGCCCAGAGGCCTCAAGGCTCACCGTGCCTTCAAGGACCAGGGCCTCCGAGCGAGGAGGGAGCCCAGAGGGAGTGCGGGTTGGAAAGGCAAGAGGATTGGAGTCTGAGCTGAGGCTCAGAGAGGGCGAGTGTCTGCGCAAGGGTGCCAGGAAAGTGTGGGGTGGGTGCAGAGTCTGAACCCAGGCCTCCCTGGTCCGGAAGCCACTGGCTGCCCTCACCCTCTGCCTCTCTGTATCTCTAGGCTCCTGGAAGGATGCGACCTAATTCGTCACCTCTATCTGCAAACAGGATGCCTTCGGCAAGTAGTTGCTGAAAAAAGGCCATCTCGGTCAAGTCCCAGTTCCTCCACTTATTAGCAAAGGGAGTTTGGGCAAGTTACTTAACCACTCTGTGCCTCAGTTTCTTCACGTGTACAATGACAATAAAAATATTAGTCTTAAGGTCATAGGATTGCAGTTAGAACTAAATGACCTAATATACGAAAAGGGCTTAGAACAGTGCCCAGTGCCCAGTGCCCAGTGCCCAGTGCCATATTGTGAAGTGGTGGGCTTCATTAATATCATGGCCCCTCGGAGGATGCCCTGGTGCAGGGAGGGGTGGGGCAAACTCACTTGTTGCCCTGGATGGGTTTGTTGTTAACTGTTTGCCACTCGGGTGCTCCTGCCTCCCGGGAGTAGATGTAATAACCCAGGAGCTCTGGGCTTTCTTTAACAGGATCCCAGGTCAGAGAGACAGAGGTCTGCGTGTCTCGGAAAGCTTGAACTTGAGCTGGAGGAGGGAGAGTAGCTAAAAAACAGAAACATGGGCTGAGTAAGGATGCTGAGTTATAGGGCACTAACACACTGGGGAGGGGTGGGGGGTGAGGAGAGACAGGGAGGAGCCCCTACGTGGATTCCAGATGTGCCCTGGGGCTTCGGCAGCTGTTTCCTTGTCCCAGAGGTGTGTCCCAGACTCTTGTATTCTAAAGGTCCTCTCCCCTCTTACCTCCAAACACCTCTACTTCCTCACTAAAGCTCCCATTCATTAATCCTTATAATCTCTCTCTCTCACTTAGAAGTCACCAAATCTGTAGTTTTCCTCAGTGTTTATCTTCAATCTCTAGAAAACTTGATTTTCTTTCTTTGAAATGTCTCTATTGACTTTCACGGGTCCCTGAGACTAAACTCCTTGAGGTAGAGACTGCCATGATTTGTTAAATGGACAGATGGATGGATTGATGGATGAATGGATGGATGAATGGATAGATGAGCAGATGAAAAAATGGAAGAATGGATGGATGGGAAGATGGATAGATGGATGGATGAATGGATGGATGAAAGAACAGATGAATGAATGTATGGCAGGTGTAGTAACTTTCCTTCTCTTTCTACTTTTCAAACTCCTTATATATATCTTTATACATATCTTTTGGTGGCTTCCCATCTTTTTTTGTCCCCGAATGTGGGACTCCTGAAAATGCTGCTCCTTGACTTGCTACATTTTCCTCCTCTCCTCCCATCTTAAGGATCCATCTATTCCCATGTCTTCAACCCTCACCTCTCTGCAGGTGACTCCCCAGCTTTTAACTCCAGCCCTGCCCTCTTCCCTGAGTTCTAGAGCTCATCTTCCATTTCCCCCAGACTCTTTTCCTGGTGTTCTGGTGGTGCCTCAAAGTCAACAGGAAAAGGCTGAACTCAGCATCCATCCAACAGACCCAGCATTTATCGAGTGCCTACTCTGAGCTTGCCTCTGCACTCAGCACGGGGAGGCACTGGGAGATGGACTTGAGGTCCTGGGCACAGGAAGGTCCTGCCAGCAACTCCAGCCTCTCGGGTTGGAGACAGTGTGGCAGTGGCTGAAGGCTGGGTGGAGGGAGAGGTTGGAAGGAGGCCACTCAGGGGCCCCACATGCCCGAGAGACCTGATTCTACCCAGGGGCAAGAACTCGAGCTGAGGGTATCCATGGTATGGAGCAGTCCTTAGACATGAAAATCACGACTTCAGGGAGGGTTTCATGACCTGAGGATATGTTTGCAATATAATGTTAATTTTTAAAAGTAGAATGCAAAACTCTATATATGGTTTAATTATACTTTTAAAAAGATGCAGTGATATGTGTGAGGTCAAAAGGCCAGAAACCCAGGCACCCAGATGCTCACAGTGGTTACCCCTGGGCAGTGGAATCATGGTGAGGAGCATTCTTTTCTCTCTCTCTCTTTCTCAATTTATTCTTTCCTTCCTTCCTTCCTTCCCTCCTTCTTTCCTTCCTTCTTTCCTCCCTCTTTAACTTTTTTGCTTTCTTTTCCTTCTCATTTCAACATAATTTTACTTTTAGAATACGAGTAAATACCTTTTTCTTTCTTTCTTTTTTTTTTTTTTGTTCAGATAGAGTGGGAGGGAGAGGAAGAGAGAGAGAGAAACATCGATGTGAAAGTGACACATTGAGTGGCTGCCACCCGCACGACCAACCAGGGCCGGGGACAAACCGCAACCGAAGTACATGCCCTTAGCGGGAACCGAACCTGGGTCTCTCTGGACCGCAGGCCGATGCTCTAACCGCTGAGCCAAACCGGCCAGGGCATACCTTTCTTTTTCTTACCCTCTTCTCCCATCCCCTCCTCTCCCATCTTTTCCTCTCCCTTCCTTTTTTGAATTAAAAAAAATTTTTTTTAAAAATTGATTTGAGAGAGAGAGAGAAACATTGATGTGAGAGAGAAACATTGAGTGGTTGCCTCCTGCACACATCCTGATTGGGAATCAAACCCGCCACCGTCTAGTGCATGGAACAATGCTCCAACCAACTGAGCCACACCGGCCAGGGCTGTACTAGGATTGTACTAGAACCTTGCCCTAAGGCTGGCTTGTGGTCCAGAGACAGCCCACATCCAGTCACAAGCCATTCACTGGCCAGTCCCCAAATCAAGCCTAGATGTTCACTAGACCAGAGTTAAATAAAACCCCCACTTGCCCACCAGTGCATCACACTGTGAACATGCACATTCGTTTGGCAGGTGAGGACACCAAGGTTTGAGCTCTGAAATGACTTGCCCAGGCCCATGCTGTGCTGAAGATGAGCGGTGTCCTACCAGGTGAGCCAGGGCTCGGGGTGGGACAGCTCAGCCCCCACCATGGAGGGGGCAGGAGGCCTGCTCAGGAGGCAGAAGTGGGTGCTGGATGGAGACCTTTAGAACCAAAAGACCTTTAAAACTCAGTACCTATGCTGGACCAGCTGGATTCGGCAAGCTGTGAATTGTTGTTATGGAAAAAACATGTCTGTCCTTCCATGAGCCTCCTTCCTAGAGAAACGTGATTTCTGATGTCCTAACACTGCAGGCCTGAGATCATACTGCTTTTCCGCTTCATGGTGGATAGAAGTGGTTAGGGACAGGGAAATGGGCACGGCTCTGTCCCTGTGGCCCTGGCGTCTGACAGCCCACCGGCCTGGCCGGGCCTGCCCCCTCCTTGGCATCACACGGGTACCTGGCTTCCCCCTCAAGGCGATGGGCTCGCTGGGCTCCGAGGGGTCGCTCATGCCGTACTGGTTCATCGCTCGCACTCTGAAGACGTACGACTTCCCTTTCTCCAGATCCAAAAGTGCGAATTTCGGGGATTGCACAGGATTTTCAGTTCTGATGGCCTCCCAGGTGCCAGTACCTATGACCGACTGTGACAAAAGGGAGAAACTCACGCTGGGTGAGCAGTTGCCTGAGCCTGGCTCTGAGCTGGCCACTTCCCACACAAGCTCTCACTAACTCTTATCCTGGCCACGGCTGCCCCCAACACCCGAGCTCTGGGTCACCTGCCTCTTCTCCATCTCCACCCGGATGCCTGCTGAGCATCTCACATTCAGTGGTCTAGAGCTCGACCCTGGAGCCTGCCCCACACCAGAGCTGCCCACACTGAGTTAGTGACACCCTTCGTCCTGCTCAGGCCCAAACCTTGGCGCGATCCTGGACTCTTTCCCTCTTTCCTGCACGCCCCAACTATGCTCCAGCCACACACGCAGTTGGCTCTACCTTCAAAATGTGTCCAGAATCCATGACTTACCACCCCCGCGTCCCCAGCCACAGCCTTGACCGAAGCCACCGCTGTCTCTCGTCTGAGTTATTTTAATGCCTCCTAACTGGTCTGCCTGTTTCTACCTTCAACTCCCGTCACTCTTTTTTCCCCTCCAAATGATAGCCAGAGGGATCCTTTCACTACACGGGTCAGATCATGTCCTGGTCTGCTCGGACCCTCCCAAGCCCCGCATCCTCCTCAGAGCGAAAGCTTGGCTGGTTTCCTTTAGGCCTCCATTCAAAACTCACCTTCTTGGGGCGCTCTCCCCAGCACTTCCATCTAGAATGTCAGCAGCCCCTCCCCTCAACACTTCCGATCCGCTCCCTGCTTTATGTCTTTCTCCTTAGCGCTACCACGAACTAATGTGCTAAATATGTTACTCAATTATCTCGTCCGTCATCGGCCTCCACCCCCTCCTCCAGCGTTAGCTCCAGAGGCAGGGATTTTTGTCCGTACCCAGGGCCAAGCACAGTACCGGCAATGGAGGTGCTCAATCTATGTTTGTGGGACCAATAAATGAATAAATGGATGAATTCTCACAATAACCCTGCGAGGTAGGTGTTAGTTTCCCACAGATGGGGAAACACGGGTTTAGGGAGTTTTGGTAACTTGGCAGAAAGTCATGCATCTAATAGCTTGTGTATTTGGGATTTCCGAGGTGAGTGCCTCTGAGCCTGCTCACTCTCCACACATCAGGTGCCCCAAAGGCAGCCATAAATGCTGCGTCTCTGGGCAGATAGCGGGTGAAGAGCCGAAGGTGATGCGGGCCAGTGAGGCACCCAGAGGCCACGTCTGCTGAGTCTGGGTATGAGGCTTAAGATCTAGAAGCACCAGGGGACCCACTGACCCCCTTCCTTGGGCTTCCTCCCTCCCCCAAGGCTCACCGGGCTGCCAGTGGCCCAGAGCCCAGCTAGCCCAAGGAATCACTCTACAACCCAGTGAACGTTACTGAGCACCCGTTGTGTGCTGAATTCTGTTCTAAGTCTTATGTGCTTTAATTAATTTGATCCTCATATTGACCCTGTAAGGCGTGAATGATTATTATCTCCGTCGTACAGAAGAATAAACTGAGGCACAGAGAGACTCAATACCTCATCCAAGGTCACAGAGCAGAGATAAGATTTGAACCCAGGCAGTCTGGCTCCAAGCCGGAACCACTGTATTCTACAGCCTCACGGCCTCAGTTGTTTTGGCTTTCCTGTGTTGCAGAGTGAGTTCTCTGCGAGTGTGCAGAGAGGCCCCCCCGGAATCTTCGTACTCACTGATCACTAACCCTGTACTGTCCACCTACTATGTGCCAGGGTCAAGGGCAGATCCTTGGGAAATGTTCACAGGCCCAGGGCTGCTGGCCCTGGCTGAGAACTGCGTCTCATTTCACCCTCACAGGGCAGGTTGTCCAGTCTGTGCTGGAGGAAACTGCGGTTCAGAGAAGCTGGGAAACCGGCTCACAGCGGAAGGCTGGATCGGAATGATCTTCATGCCACGCCGTCTTTCTCCTCTGTGAAATCCACTCCACGTAGCTGCCTCCTCCCCAGACACCTGCCCCCACTCCGTCCCCAGTGAGGACTGCCTCCTAGTACACCACCTGCCCTATGCCCTGTGAGGCTGCCTGTCATGACCCTGGCTGCTGGGGACCAGCCCAGCTTCCCTCCCATCATGACTCTGGCCAAGAAGACGGGCTTGACCCAATGCATGGCCTGAGGCCAGCCAGACTTGGGGGCGGGGAGGGACCCACGGAATAGTGGATCTTACTGTTGTTACTATTTGTGTCTCTTAATTTTGTGTATTTCCAGGAATAGCCTCAAGCACTGCCATCAGAAACTGGCCTCGCAGGGCTGGAGGAAACCTCCGAGGTCACTTAATCCATCCCCCGCTGTGTGAAGGGCCAGCTCAGGGACCTCTCTCCTCCGCTCCGCTCTGCAGGCCTCCCCAGGGGGCATTGCCTTGCCCGGGTCTCTCGGCCCTTCCCTGAGCTCCCCACCACCCCGGTCCCACAGCATATCTATTTCTCAGGCCAGCCTGGGGCTGGGGCCTTGGGGTGTCCGTACCTTCTCCAGGGAGTATGTCAGTGGAGCTCTGCCCCGGGGTTTCGGCTCCTCCCAGCCCAGAACCACGTAGGCCTCGCGGATCTCGCTGGCATGGACGTTGGTCGGGGGTGAGGGGATGGTCACGAAGTCTGGAATCAGAGTTATCCCGAGCAGAGATGAGTGGACCTTCAGAGACTCCTAATCTCAGTCCCTCATTTCATAGAGGATAAAACTGGAGCCCAGAGAGGGGCAGGAACTTGCTCCAGGTCACCCAGCAATCCCGGGCAGAGCTGGGGCCAGAATGCAGGCTTCCCGAGGGCCTGCCCTCCCCGAGGCCACAATCCCCTGAGAACTCTGGCTCTTCCAGTTAGACCCCTCCCACCCAGCCTCCCACCCTGTGCACAGACAGCTTTCGGCTCTTTACCAGAGTTTCCAGAACCATAAAGGGGGCTGGAGTCTTGAGGCAAAGTGTCAGCCTCCTGACACACGTACCTTCAAGATCATCTGTGTTGATCATGATCTTGCTTCCCAGGTCAAAGGGAATCTCTGGGATGGAGAACGGAGCAAGTTAGGGGAGAAGGAAGGGGGCAGGGTGTGTGGGGGCTGGGTCAGGAGGGGCAGGGCAGGGCCTGCTCTGCTCTGTGCTGCTGATTCCCCGCCCTGCCCCTGGCCTTGGCCTTTCGGCCCCCCACTGCGTGACCCTGGGCAGGTCCTCTCTGGGCCCCAGGATTTTCGGGGATCTGCACTGCTGCTCTAGACTTTGAATGATGCTTTGTCCTCTTGGGACAAATGAGGACAGAGAGGAGAGGTGCTGTGTCTGGGGTGATGCCTAGGGCATGGTGCAGCTGGGAGCACACCTGTCAGGTGGACTCCTCAGGGCTGGGAGGCTGTGCCCCCTGGCCCCCTCTCCCCCCGGGGCTCCTGAGGCACGGCTGTTCTCCTCCTTCAGATTCAGAGCCTCAGCAGAGGTGCTGTGGTCCTCCCTCTGTGGACAGGTCTGTGTTTCTTCCATCAGACTACCTGTACCTGTGTTTCCTCCAACAGACCAGAGGTTCCTGAGGCCGTGTCTCTTCCATTGGATTAGGGATTCCTGAGAGCTGGCTGCATCTCCCCCCTTGGAATAGGGCTTGGAATGGGGCGGGGCCCCCTGTGTGCCTGACTGATGCTCCAGACTGTGCCGTCAGGGCCTTTGAACCCACCTGTCTTCCTCCGGGCTGCATCACGGTCACCCATGACAACCGGCTCTGAGGGCTTGGAGGGGAGGCTGCTGCCCGCCTTGTTGATGGCTCTCACCCGGAACCGATAGCTCTGGCCTTCGACGAGGCCTTGGATTGGGCACCGACAGGTCCCGCCGGGGGCCTCGTGGCAGGGCACCCATTGCCCAGACTCGCCCTGGCACCTGTGGGAGAGACACCCCAGCTTCAGCCCCTGCCCGTGACTCACCCTTCCCAGTTAGAGCCTCTCCCGGGGCCGTTTGCCTGTCCTGGGCGCAGGCCCCGCTTGTCTCGGTTAATTAAAGTCCTGCTTTCCATTTAAAAGCCTGGCTCCAACCTCGGCCCCCAGGAGGTTGGAGGTCATCGTCCACCTCCCATGATGGGACTTTCCTGAGTGCCTAGAGCTGTGCCGCACCCTTCACATCCAAGGTCTCATTCAATCCCGACCGCTCCCAGAGGCAGGTGTGATCACCTCACTCTCCACACGGGCACCCACAGCTCAGAGAGTGAGATGACTTGCCCACGGTCACACAGCACGTGAGCGGTGGGGTTAGGATTTCACCGAGGGATGTCCACTCCCTAAGTCCGTGTGCATTCCACACTGACTCTCAGTCTGGGCTCTCCGAGCCCTCGGGGTGCCATGGTCCCCAGGTCACACCACAGCTCGCATTCCGGGGGGGGGGGGGGGGGATGGGGCAGCGGTCACACGTGGCCCAAACCCTCACTCCACCACTAGGGAGCGATGTGGCCTTGGGCAGCCATCGCCCCGTGTATCCCAGTTTCCTCATCCACAGGAAAGGGGGTTGTTGGAGGAGGACATAGTCTTCCAGCCCCGTCAGTGACAGGATTATGTGTCACCTCAAGCTTGGGCCTCTGAGCTGGCAGCACGCCCCTTCCTGGGGGCCCCCTCCCTCTGGGGCCACAGTACTCCATCCCTGCCTGTCACTCAGGAAGGAAAGCAGTCAGCAAGTGCGCCTGTGCTCGGGTTTCAGGCCCAGAGCTAGCTCCTGCGGGAACAGTCCAGAGGGCAGTGGCTGACGCCAGTGGTGGCATCCAGGTATCGGTGAACACCCTTTTATTGTCCCTACAGTGTACAACACAGTTGACCTTCTGCCCTGTTCTGACACTAGGCATGGGGCTCCCTCTTTCCCCTGGCCCTCATTCTTGTCCTCACGACCAGGCGGAGGGCTACCCTCCCCATCCCTGGTGGCTGCCACTCCAGGGCTCACTCACCGCTCAATGGAGTAGCCGGTGATGGGGCTGCCCCGAGTGTCACTGGGTGGGGTCCAGGTCAGAATGAGGCAGTCTCTGTTCACATCCAGGCATAGGACATTCAGTGGGGAGCCTGGGGCCCCCGGCTTCTCTGCTGCAGCATCTGAAACCCGGGGTGGGGGTGGGGACGGGGTGGGAGGCTCGTCAGCCCGAGTCCACCGTGCACCTGCTCCTTCCCGTTCTCACCCGGCACCCGCTTCTCATGAACCACCCAGGGACTCAGCTGTGATCCTGAAGACCAGGGCCTGACCACGGTGTCCTTCTCTTGAACACCAGCCTCTGGGGTGGTGGCAGTACCATCTGTCAGGGCCCCTCTACACCACACACCTGAACAAGGGGCATAACTAGTCTCTGAGCTTCAGAACAACTCTCCATTTTGTAGCTGGTAAAACCGAGTCTCATAGAGGAAAGGTGACTTGTCTAAGGTCACCCCACGGGGAAGTGGCAAAGCCCGGAGGCAGAAATGACAGGGACTAGAATCACATAGCAGCCCACGCTCAGCCTTCCCTCGCCAGTGTCCACCCAGGCTGAGACTGTCAGGTTGTATTCTTTGGAGGGTCACAGAGGCCATGGAAACTCCTAGACTCTAACCCAACACCCCGTTTACAGCAGGGAAACTGAAGCCCCCAAGGAGCAGGGGACTTGCCGAAGGTCCCACAGCAAATCAGTCAAGGGCAGAGCCCTGGTCTGGGCCTCAGCGGTCCCCCTGCCCCCTCACCTCTCACAAACACGTAGGCGCTCTGCTCCCGGGGCCCGAAGGGCGAAGATACCCGGACCGTGTAGAGCCCCTCGTCCTCCTTGTGGGCGCAGGACACCTTCAGGGACGCCTGGCGGTCTGCATAGAGGGTCTGTCGGCGTCCCGAGGACCTCATTAACTTCCCTGATAAGGAGGGGGTCCGGTGTGAGCTCATGGGGGCTCCTGGCCTCACCTGAGAACCTACGGATGCTCTGGGGGTCTAGGCAGAGGTGGGGCTGGCGTGGCCGTAGCCTGAGGCTCAGCTGGGGAGTCAGGGAAGGGGTGGTGACCTTCATAGCTTTGCCAAGGTGGCCGTGGAACTCTCCAAAAGGCTTGGGGAGTGGGGCAGGGCCCAGGGAAGGGGTTGGGACCGCCACCAGGGGAATGAAGATTCAGGGAAACGGTGGGGTTGGGGGCTCAGTGAGCAGTTGGAGGTTCTGGGAGGAAGTGAAAGCAAGAGCTGGGCCCTGTGTGAGGGTCTGGGCTCTGGGAGGAGCTGGGAGCTCCAGGGACAGTGTGGGAGCTCAGTGAGGGGGACAGTGCCCTGAATGAAGGGAGAAAGGGCTTGTTGAAGGGGGCTCAGAAAAGGGGTGGGGCTCATGGAGAGAGTTGGGGTGTCAGTGAGGAGGATAGAGGGCTCATCGAGGGGGGTAGGGGTCAGTGAATGGGGACTCCGTGGGTGGGACCTTAGGGAGAGGAACAGGGACTCAGTAAACGGGCTCTGGGACTCCGGGAGGGGGCCCAGCTGTTGGGCCTTTGCTCCTTGTCCCACTCAGAGGCACCTCCCTCCTGTCAGCACCTCTATTCTGGAAGGTCCACAGTCTGGGAAAACATCTCCGACTTGTCATCGCAGCTGTTTCTCGGGGCTCGTGGCTTCTCCCTCCCAGGCCCGGCCCAGTCCGGCAGGTGCAGCCTCCCCGGGCTCCGAGCTGCGGTGCCGGGGGCCTGGCTGTACGCCTTGTCCTCTGGCTGCAGGCCTGCTCGGAGGGGGCAGGAGCCCAGCTGTCCTGCTCCTCCCTGGCCGGGCCACCTCTTCCTGCCTCATCTGCCAGCCTTCTCCAGCCTTGCTTGTGACACGCCAGGGGTCTTCTGGCTCGTGGCTAGTAATTGCTCACCGACAGCCTGACTCCAGAAAGTTCTATGCCACACCTGCCCTGACACTCTTCGTGCCGCCCTGCCCCTGGCCTTGGCCTCCGGTCCCGTTGCTTTGGATGCCATCACGCACTCTTAGGGTGCTGATGAGGACCCTATAGGTGTGAAGGGCTGAGCCAGGGACTGACCATGGCAGGCTCAGTGGGCAGCGGCTACCACTGTGCTTTGGCTTCCTCCCTCCTGCCAGACCCAGAGCCCCTTGAGCTCATGCACATCGGTGCCTCCCCTGCCCTGGCACCCAGCACAGGGCCTGACACATGGGTGCTCGCTGACCATTTGATCAGAACCCACCTGGCTGGCCTCTGCCTCTTCAGCACCCACAGCTCAGCTTGTGCTAATTGGGGGAGGAGCAGAGCTGAGTTTCTCTCTCCCCTGAGGGTCCCAGGGTTGGCGATGGAGCCAGGGCTCTGGTCCCTCTTTCCACCTCTGCCTCCAAAGGCTGGGGACCGGGACTGGGGGCCTTACCATCTCGGAACCACTGAATGTTCTCTTCAGCATCTAATACATCTTCCGAAAATAAGCACGTCAGGGAGAAAGGTTCCTTCTCGCGGGCAAAGACGGGTTTCAGCACCGATGTGAATTCCACGCTGGGGCCGAACATCAGTCCTAGGTGGGGACAGACATTTAGGACAGAGGTCTTCTGAGGTCACCAGCCTAGCTTGGGGCTTAGGTGGGAACAGGGACCCTTCTGGGGCGTCTCCACTCCTCTGGGTCAGGAGTCACAGTTCCTAAGGTGGTCTTAATAAGGAGAAGGGCCTGGTCCTGGGGATGGGGGTGGGGAAGAGATTTATCTAGGTGGGACCAGGTGAGCCAAAATAGCAACTCCCCAAAGGTCATGTCCATTTGTTTCTTTGGCTTGGCCTTTTTCACTCAGTTTTAGCCACTGGGCAACTCAGCAGGTGCCTTGGGACCCCCAGAAACCAGTCTTGCAAACGCTAACAGTTCATAGGCAAACCCCACGTGGACATTCCTTAGTGGGCAATGGATGGCTATACTCTAAAGGGGGTGGGGGGTGGGGAGGCCTGCCGAGAAGTCCCAGAAGCCCTCCTCCCAAAGGCTCGCTCTTCCCCAGCCTCTTACGTTTAAAAATCTCCGAGTCGAAGCCAGCGTCCTTCCCCAGGTAAGCTGAAAACCCAGAGCACATGGAGTTGGAGAAGGTTAGACCCACATCCCTGCTCGACTGGGGCCGCGTGGCCCTTGGCTGTGGGTTTGAGTCCTGCTCTGTTAGTGGCTCCCCCTTGGCCTTGGGAAAGTTCCTTCGCCACTCTGTGCCTCAGTTTCTACCTCAGTAAAGTAGGGACCGTGATTCCTACCTGGTGGTGGTAGGGTTCTGAACAAGCAAATTCCCACGGACAGAGCCCTCAGCCCGAGCCCGAGTGCCTGGCAGAGTCAGTGCTCAATAAATGTTGGTTTCCTTCCTGCCCAAGCTCGCCGCCAGGATCACACAGTCTTCAGAGAGTCCTCACAGAGCGAGAGCCTGGTCAGACTGGGGTTTCTCGTGGGGTCAGGGAAGGGACAGTGCTAAGGGAGCCACCTGGGGGCTTACAGGTGAAATCCAGAGATGCTGGCACAGAACACCAGAGAACAGCAAGAACGCTTCTGATCACACAGTCAGTGCCACGTGCCGCTTATTAACCTGTTTAATTCTCACAGTAGGCCAGCCTGTTGGTGCCGTTATAATCCTCTCATCGATGAGCAAACTGAGGTAGAATCACCCGACTAGCCTGAAGCTATCACAGGACATTGGTCCCTGGAAAGAGGTCCAGGAGGCTGCCCAAGGTCCCACAGAGTCAGTGGAAGACATAGGATTAGAACCCAGAGCTCCTGCCTCCCAGCCCAAGGCCTTCCACTCAGGACCACCACAGCTGCTGTGGAGATGAGAGCAGGGGTGGGGTGGGAGAGATGGTGAGCGGGTGGTCTTAGTAAGAACCTGGCTGGAGTCTGGGGCCCCAGAGAGGCCTGGTGGATCCACAGTTGCTGGCCTGGATGGAGAGAGGAGCGGGGATCTGGAGGAAGTGAGGGGAAGGATCGGCAGACAGAGGGGGCAGGGCCCCGACACCTGACCTTGGCCTTGACTCTGGGCGCAGCCTATAGGGACGGCTCGAATGCCACACACAGAGCCTGGCCCGGCAGCAGGGAGAGCTGCCCCCCAAGAGCTCCTTGGGGAAGAGGGCAGAGGGTGGAGAAGACTGTGAAGGATGGTTTAACCAGGTCTGATAAGATGTGGGAGGAGGGGCTGAACTCCAGCTGGTCTGCTGGCCAGGGTGTGTGTGTGCGTGCGCGCGCGCGTGTGTGCACACATGCACACATACTGCTTTTCTCTCGGGTGCTGAGGTCAAGGTGTAGCATTTTCCTGGGCCCAGAGGTATGGCTTCCTGGGCTGTGTTCTGTCCTGGTCATGGGGTGGGGAGGGACAGTCTAAGACAGGCAAGCCTTGCCTACACCACTTAATGTAATCAACATGAGTGAGAAGGTCGTGAGAGGCCCCTTTAGATGAAGAGGCTGCGGCGTGAAGCGGCTTGCCCGGGCTCCCAGCCAGGCAGCGGCAGTGCCAGCGTGTGAACTGGGTCTGGCTAACTCCTGAGCATCTCCCTGCTTTGTGCTGTGATTTCAGATGCCCTTGGGGTAACCATTAGATGCACAACTGGGAAATAGCACCAGGACCCAATTGGGGCAGGGGGGATCAGGAGGGAGTTGGTAGGGCTCGGTCTTTGCCCCCGAGGACCCCTCAGCAGGGCTGGCAGGGCCGGGCCATTCTGCCAGAGGCCCGGAGCTGGATCTGGACCCAAGCCCACCCCGAGAGGGCAGCGCCCTTTGGAGGTAGCTGTACAGGTTGTGCAGTCTGAGGCCGAGACCCTCACTTGTTCCACAGGCCCCAGGGAAGTGAGCATCTCCATGGCTGCCCTGGTCACCTGGTCCCAGGCCAAACACCCCTGTGCCAAGGCCCTTCTGGAGTCTGACTGCAGACTCATGTCCTTGCATGCTCGTCCCGGGTCTGCTGTGGGCCGGCCTGGCCTGCTAGGGCGGGAGGACTTACTGCGGACAAGGACTTTGGCAAAGGAGGAGGCCTGGCCGTAGGCGTTCTTCACCTTCACCGTGTAGGTGGCTGAGTCCTCCACGGTGCATCTGGCAAGGAGAGAGGGAGAAGTGCCCCAGACTGCTGGGCTCCACGGGAAACTCAAGTCCCCATGTGCAGTGGGAAAGGCGGGGAGTAACGGGGGGGGGGGGGATTAGGCTCTGGCTCTGGCTCTACCTCTGAAAGGCTGGCCACGCCCCTCTCCATGCCTCAGTGTCCCCCTCCGAAATACTGCGATATGACAGTAGCCTAACCCACCTCAGGTGGAGGTGCTCTGCAAACATGATTGGTATTACTGACTCTGCAGGATTAGAGAGGTTAAGTGCCTTGCCCAGAGTCACACAGCAACTGGAATTCAACCCAGCTTAAGGTGAAAAGCCCTCTCCCAGGCATGGCCTCCAGCCCTATCAACACCTCCAGATCAGAAGCCTGGAGCAGGCTCAGGGCACAGGCTTGCCAGGGACACACTGCCAGTCTGCCAGAGCTGGGCCAGATGCCCAGGTGTTCTCAATCTCAGGCCCAGGTCTCCTGCCATCCTGGCCAACCCTGTCATGTTCCCAGTGGAGGCTTGGACCAGCTCCATCCCAGAGCTACCTTAGTGACAGAGAGTCGTTGGCAGGATGTGGCAATCTGGCACCCATCAGCAGGCAGAGAAGCCCCTTGGTGCCCCTCTTCCCCTGGCTGCTCAGGGAAGGGATCCCTCTTGTTTCAAGGGCCAGCCCCACCTCCTCCACAAGCACCCCCCTGCATGCCTTCCCTGACCGCACAGCCCACGGGACGCCTCCCTTTGTAGCACAGTCCGATCAGGTGTTCATGTCCATGCATCCCGACATTGCTTCTGGAGGGTAGGATCAATGTCCTGTTCAGATTTGTGTCTCTGAAGCCCGAGTCGGTTGAAGTGGAGGGTTTGGTGTATTGGGAAGAACCCAGAGGAGAGAACTGGCTCAAACCCAGGCCCCGACCTGTACCAGCTGTGCAACACCCTTGACCTCTCGCAGCCTTTCCCTCACCTGCAATGATGCTTCCCTGTGAGAGCAGTGGTGGGCACTGCCGACTGGATGTGTACAGCACCTAGCATAGGGCTTGGCCATGGAGGAATTCAACACGTGGCAGCTCGTGAGTAAGCATATTCGGGCTGTGCTTTCATGCCACCCTCCACGCACGTGCCCTCTTCCTACAGAACCATGCTTCAGACTCACCAGCCCCTGAAAGGCCGAACTCTCCCTCTGACTGCTTCTCCTTGCACGTGTGTGTGTGTGTGTGTGTGTGTGTGAGTGCATGCACGTGTGTGACTGTGAGTGCATGCACGTGTGTGTGAATGCATGCACATGTGTGAGTGCGTGCATGTGTGTGTGAGTGCATGCACGTGTGTGAGTGTGAATGCATGCACGCGTGTGAGTGTGAATGCATGCACGCGTGTGTGCACGTGTGTGAGTGTGAGTGCATATATGTGTGCGCGAGTGCATGCACATGTGTGAGTGTGTGCATGTGTGTGTGAGTGCATGCACGTGTGTGTGTGTGTAAGGGTTTGTATTTTCTCTCCCCAGCTAGGAGCTCTCCCAACTTGCCAGCTCAGCATTCAGTCCTTGCTACTGGCCTCTGGGTCCATGCTTCTCATTGTGTAGTCCAAGGCATATGAACCCCATGGGGGGCGGTGTTACATACCGATTCTTGGGTCCCACTCCCGACCTACTTAATCTGAATCTCTGGGGGTGAGAGGAGGGTCCTTCCATGAACTGATATTTTAACTAGTACCCCAGACACTTCTGAAGATGCAGCCCACGCGAGAAACAGCTCTGTGGAAGGGTTGGGCATCCTGCTTCAAGAGTATTGGGGTTGGGTGTCGTGGGTTTCTCCAGCGCTCACGGTCTCACCTCCTGATCTCCAGGGTCAGCAGCCCGTAGTTGTTGGTGATTCGGTACTTTCCGGCAGGGAAGAGGCGGGGATCGATTTGCATGTCATTTTTGTACCTGTGGAGACACAGTGGTCTGTGGCAGGAAGCGTGGTTCTGAGCAGAAAGAATTTGGGACCCCTCGAACCTGGATTCCAACCTCAGCTTTGTGCTGCTTCCTCGCTTATGGGACCCAGGGCAGCACTTTCACGGCCCTGAACCTCAGTTGCTCTCATCTGTGAAATGGGAGTAAGAATAGCACCAACCCTGTAGGGTTGTTGTGCTGATTAAATGGGATAAGATAATAAGATGGTAAAGCTTTTCTCCAGCACCCTGAACATTATAGATGCTCACGAGTCCATTCCCCTACTGGGGGGCAGAGAAGAGGGAGCCTGTAATTAGGGATAGCTGCTCCTCCCCATGTTGGGGTACCTCCAGGGACCAGCCCCCAGATTTTCCCTCCTGTGAGGTGGGTTGCCAAGGAAGGTACTCCCATCCCTACCTCCCTGTTGACCCCTCAGGACAACAGTGCTTTTTCTTGGCTCTTGTTAGAATCACCAGAGGAAGCTTTAAAAATCTCCATGCCCAGATTTTAAACATAAGCTTTAGGGAATTTGCATCAGAAACTACTAATTATTCTACTATAGGCATTCTCCTCTTCTTCTAAAGGAATAGAATTTGTCACTGAGCAACTAAATATATAACATCCTTCTAGCCTCTTTTTCTGCCAGCTGTGGCCACGTGACTAAGTACTGTCAACAGAAAGTGAGATAAGTCTCAAGTGGTTGCTCCTGTCTCATTAAAAAAAATTTTTTTTAAGTAATTTTTTCTTTATTGATTTTAGAGAGAGAGGAAGGGAGGGGGAGAGAGAGAAACATCGATGAGAGAGAACATCGATTGGCTGCCTCCTGCATGCCCCCCACTGGGGATCGGGCCCACAACCTGAGCATGTGCCCTGGCCGGGAATCAAACCAGTGACCTCTTGGTGCATGGGTCGACGCTCAACCACTGAGCCACGCCGGCCGGGCACTCCTGCCCCATTTGATGCCATCTTCCCTTCCAGCCCGAGGCAGGACCTGGTCACGCTGACTGCGTCTCACATAGGGAAGACCAGGCCTGATCCCTGGGTAATACGTGAGCGGAGTTGCCACAGCAGCCCCACCCCGTCTGCATCAGACATGTACATGAAAGAAAAAGAAACTATCTTATTTAAACCAGTAAAAAAAATCTGCATGCCCAGGCTGCATCCCAGAATTAAAATCAGAATTTCTGGAGGTGGGACCTGGGCATCAGTATTTTTTAAACTCTCAGGTGATTCCCAAGGGTGGCCCGGTGGAGCACCCCTCATCTCCTGGGTACCGCTGCTTGTCTCCTGTGAACACTGGGGTCCTGTTCTCCCCTCTGTGGGCCCTAGGCAGTGAGATGGTCTTGCCTCTGTCCGTAGTCCACTGAGGGTGGTCTGGAGCCTGAGGAGTCAGGGCTGGCGAATGAAAGTCTATGGAAGTTAGGAGGCCTGGACACATATTGCTGTGTGACCTTGGGCAAGTCAGTCCCCTCTCTGGGCCTCTGAGCCCATGAAGTTGTTGCACAGACAGTCTGCCCCGGCAGTGGTTGCAGCTGAAGAGCAGGACTCAGCCAAGAGAGGGCACCCTGGCCTCAGTGCCTTGCCTTTCTTGGACCTTGCTCCTCCACCCCATGCCCTGTTTGTCTCCTTGGCAACCAAACAGTGCCATGCCCACACTCCACCACCTAAACCCCAGGCTACGCCCTCTTCTGAAAGAAGCCCAACTAGGTCTTCTGTGGGGCAGGCAGGCCAATCTTTCCACTTCTCCCAGGCTTGGGGGCCAAGGTCAGTCCCCCCACCCCACTTATCAGGAACATTCCAGACACTTCAACCTGGCCAGCCTCCGCTTTTCCCAGGAAAAGCAGCAGTTGTAGCTCTGAGAATGACCTGGACTGCCAGGGACCTCCATGCTCATCTCGCCCGCTCTCTGGGCTTCTCCTGCCCGGACCGTGGGCCCTGTTGGCATGGGCTGTGTTGATTCCTCAGTGGTGGCCAATCAGAAAATAGCATTAAATGAGATGGTGAGGCCGGGCGCCCAGCCCAGAGCCTGGCTTAGAGACAGCCACATAAGAGGGTGAGCTTTTCATGGTTTATCTCGATTTAGTTTTTCCTTACATACTTCAGCGTCAGATTTCCATTTTGAAGGCTGCTTGGCCTAGGAGACGGATTCTGACGTCAGGGGGAATCATGTCCAGGGCCCACTTCCGCAGCAGTCACAGGGCCAGACGAGGACCTCGCCTACCTTGCCCTGTCGCTGCCCCTGCGTTCAGGAAGGACTCAATAATTGCTGAACGAAGGATTTGCTTCACCAGCCTGGGGGCCCAAGACCTTCCTTCTGACCTGGGGGCTGGGTCTCCACAGGGGCCTGGACAGAGCTCGAGGTCAACCCCAGGATGACATGTGGCCCTGCCAGAGGTGATCGATGTTGGAAAACCAGTCCCCAAAGCCAGGAGCCCCAGAGGCCACCTGAGTCCCCCCAGCTGGAGGTGGGCCTGGCCTGGGCTCCCACCACTTACAAGGAATGTTCTGTTGTGTCAACCTCGCCCTGTTGTGGCAACATTGCTGGCAGGGGCGGAAACGAGTCCCCTTGTCGAGAGGCTCCCACAGAATGTCTCAGATGTGGGCTGCTGTGCCAGGGCAGGGCAGGGCTTGGCTGCCAGGCCAGGACAGCTGAGGGGCTGACCCCCACTTAGCCAGCCCAGCTGTTGGGAGCAGTCCTCTTACTGAACCAGAAACTTGCAGGCAGGGACTGCTTTGGACCCCACGACATTCCAGGGCCCTGCATGGTTCCTGGCACCCTTTTTTGAATGAATGCCATCTGGCCATGGCCAGCCCCAATGTCAACACCCTCAAGACGCCTTTCTTGATTGCCCCTGGCCCCAGTGCTCTCTATTCCTCTGACCTCTGAAGCATTATGTGTGCCGCAGGGAAAAACAGCAATAAATTGTGGCTTTCCTACTCTCCGGGCCAGTGGAAAGAGCTATGGGCTGGAAGGCAAAAAACCCGAGTTTGAATCCTAAGTCACACTGCCTCTCTGAGCCTTGATGTCTTTACCTATGAAATGGGGATAATATTCCCTACCTCCTGGGGGGCCCCGAGGCTCAAATGAGAGAAAAGTGCTGGGTCAGTGTAAAGCGGGTTCAAGTGTTAAATATTGCTTTTTCCTTTGTGATCTCGATTTTTGCGTGCGTATCTTCTCTCTCCTACTAGTAACTAGACCACGGTCTATTCATCTTTATGATCTGGCTTCTATGTCACCTCCTCTGAGAAGCCTTCCTGGATTCTCCAGGTGGAGGTAGCCACTTCCTCCTCTTCACCTCCTCTCTTTTACCTCAATGTCACCCGTGAATACGCTTCTCTGTGTGTTGATGTTTCTCTTCTGGGCTGAGAGTTCCTCGAGGGAGGCTGTGTCTGAATCATTTCTACACCACAGCGCCTGGGTCAGGGCCTGGGACAGATTCCACTTCTTGTAAATGTTGGCTGAAATCCCCTCCTTGTCTTCCAACGTGGCTGATGATGGGTCTTAGACCCAGGGGAACTCAGGAAGCAGAGGGCTCAGCTGAGTGAATGACACGCCTCCCTGGAGAACTGAGACCCCGGACATGGCCGTGCCCACCCCCCTCTCCACTGTGCTCGTTCAGGAGACGCCTGCACCTCCCCAGGAATGATGTCGCCTGCTTTTCAAGCACCTTTCAAGTTCTGAGAGCTTTCACACTGTTGTGGCATTAAATCCTCACCACATGCAAACTGCACAGATCTTCAACCCCTTTTACAGACTAGGACACTGAGGCAGGACAGGAGAAGTTAAGAGATGTAGTTGAGATTATGAAGTGACTTAGGAGAGAGAGAGAGAGAGAGAGAGAGAGAGAGAGAGAGAGAGAGAGAGAGAGCGCCAGGCCTGGACCGTAGGGCTCCCACCCCAGGCCTGAGCTCCTTCTCACTGTGGGGCCCCTGCTCTTCCCACCTCCCCTGCTGCTCCCCTGCCCGGCCTCCCACTGTCATCCTCCAACCCTGGAGATACCCAGCTGCTTTCTCATGCCACCAGAATCATATTTTTACAAGTGCTGGCTCCCCGGTGGCCCAGTCTTCCAGCCCCAGGTAGCTAAGAATAACCCCTCCTGAGCCTCCCAGCAGCTGCTCTGTTTGGGAGTGGGCAGAGCTCAGGCTCTGTGGGGCTGCAGCTTTTCTAAGGCAGCAGGAACTTCTGGGGGGGGGGGACTGGGCCCCTGGGCGTGTTGGGCTGTAAGGAACTCACACTCAGAGGCAAGGCGAGGACCCTTGTCTCCTGCCCCAGTGGCTTACCAGGTGACCTGGGGTGGAGGCGAGGCCTGGATGGTACAGGTCAGCAGGACTGTGGTGTGCTCCCAGACGGCATGGGAGCGAAGTGGGATCCAGAACCAGGGCCCCCGGCTGGAACACAGCTCCCTCAGTTCTTTGGCCTCCCGAACCTTCTCCTCTGTCTGGAGGCAGCAAAAGGTCTGTGACTCCTCTGAGCCAGGGCACCAACTCTCCCCCACCTTCATGATCACCTTCCCCCTGACGCCCAGCCTCTGGAGTCAGACTGACCGGAGCTGGAGCCCCTTGGGCAGCATCTGTGAGGCAGTGTGGCCGAGGGGGCAGAACATGGGCTTCAGAACCAGCTGGCCTGGGGTCAAGGCCAAACTCTGCCACTTACTAGCTGTGGGACCACAGGCAGTTCTCAGGTTTCTCTTCTGTAAACTGGAGATGATAACAATAGCCCCCTACCCTCCTGTGGGGTTGCAGTGAGGATTGAACGAGTAAATATGTGAAAACATGGGCGCTGCCCTCCTGCCCAGGGAGGGGTACAGAGTGTGGCTTCCATCCCTGACATTGGTCAGCAGTAGTGTTTCCTGAGGGTCTTCTGAGCTCTGGACACTGGGAAAGTCCCTTTAGAAGCCTCTCATTTAACTCACATCTCAGCACTGAGTGTTGGTACAACCGCATACATCTGCTTTGCAGATGAGAAAACCGATCGGCCGGGCAGGTGTGGCTCAGTGGACTGAGGGTTGTCCCATGGACTGAGAGGTCCGGGTTCAATCCCCAGTCAGGGCACATGCCCGGGTTGCAGAATCGATCCCCAGTAGGGGGCGTGCAGGAGGCAGCCGACCGATGTTTCTCTCTCACGTTGATGTTTCTCTCTCTCCCTTCCTCTCTAAAAAATCAATAAAAACATTTTAAAAAAAAAAGAAAAAAGAAAACCAAAAACCAATCCTCAGGAGAAATCCGTTGCTTGCCTAAGGTCACACAGTGGGGGGTGGGGGCCTAGGATTCAAACTCGGTTGACATCCAGCGTCTGGGTTCTTTCTTGATGCCCCGCTGCTCCTTGAGAAGGGGGCGGAGTGGGTGGGTGACACGTGAGGGTGCCAGGTCTCAGGCCCCTGGGGCTCCCCAGCCCACCCCCCTCACCCGCCGTCTCAGCGCCTTCCGGTTGCGTGTCTGGCGCAGCAGCCACTGGGTCCGTAGGAAGGCGATGTCCGTCCTCTCCAAGTCATTCCCGAAGCCCACCCGCTTCTGCCCTCGCTCCTCCAGCTCCACGGAGGAGGTCTGGCGCCTCAGCTGGGCCTCCCTGCGGCGACAGAGGACATCAGTGGCTGAGCACCTGGGAGGGGTGGGCGATGCCATCTCCACGCCCAGCATTATCACCTGTATTTTAAGCTTCTCGAGGACAAGAGCAATTTTTAATCCTCTCTTGCCTCCAATATACCCTGAATGGGCCCTGCTTACAGCAGGTGCATAAGTCCTCGCAATCTGGTTTACAAGGCTTTTCACAAACCATTGTTCCTCTTCTTTTCACTGCAACCAAGGGGACAGGCATTGTTCTCGCCATTTCACAGGACGGACGCCTGAGGCTCAGTGACTTGCTTCAGGACAGCCAGGACCCTGACCCAGGCCTCCTAGCTCAGGATGTGGCCTCCTACGTTCTCACACTCAGAGGTGTTTCCAGCCTTGGGACTTGTGTCCAAAACTTGGGGCTGGTTTACTTGCTCCTCCTCTCCCCAGCCCCCTCCTGCACCAGGTGCCACCGGCTGGGGAGGGGCGGACCCCCCACCCTCTCTCTTGGGGATGGTCCCTCACTCCTGCCTGTGGACTCGGGGCGGCGGGGCGGGCTTCGAGGTCAGACAGCCCGGCTGTGACCTTGGTCTAGACGTGTCGCTTTGGGCAGCTTCTTTAAGCTCAGGGTGGGAGCCCAGCGGGAGGTGGGGGACTGGACCGATGGCCCTTCTCAGCCCAGGGCTCTTGGGAAAGGTCACTTGACTTACCAAGACGTCTCTGAGGAGGCCGTCAGAGCCAGGGCAGCTGCGAGGGCATAGTCTGCGGCGCTGAACTGGTACTCGTCCTCACTGCCCGGGAGAGAGAGGCTCCCTGAGCGCAGGGCGGCGTCTACCCTCAGCCTCAGGGACCGACCTCCTCCTCCCACTGGGGTCTCAGAAAGCAGGGCCGTCCCCCCCCCACTGGAGTCTCCAGAGGACAGGGCTGCGCCTCCCCCTCAGACGAGGGACCCCGGGGCAGGGCAGTGGCCGGCTGGGGTCCCTGCTGCTGCCACCTGCTGCGGAAGGTCCGCCTCCGCACCGAGGAGCCCATGTGCAGGCTGTGCTGCCGCTGCTCCTTCTGCTCCTCCTCCTGGCGGCGTTCCAGCCTGTGGACCTCCACGGCCTGGGGGAGCTGGGGCCTCCCCACATTTCCAGGGTTGTGGGGCAGAGTCATGGCTGCGCAATGACAACCTGCCAAGCCAAGGTTGCGTGGTCACCCCACCAGGTGTGGGCCCAGCCCTTCCCCGCGTGGGCCCAGCACCTCTGGGAGGTTTGTGGGTGGGGTTCTCTCTGCAATGGGCAGACGGGAAAGGAGGTCCGAGAGGGAGAGGGACTCGCCCAAGGTGACAGAGGTGGACTTCGTGCTCTGAGCCTGGCTCATCCATCACCCCACGTGTTCCCCAGCTGAGTGAGCAGAACCCCACTTTGGGGATCAGGCTTCTAGCTGCAACCCTGTCCTTGCCTCGCTGTGTGGCCTGGGACAAGGCCTTGCCTTCTCTGGGCCCCAGCTTCCCAGACGGTTGATCACTGTGATATCCAAGGGCTGTTCTATGACTCAAGATGGGCAGCTAAGCTCATTCTTCCTGCACATGCCACACGCAGTCCTACCTCTGAGCCTTTGCGGAACTGGTTTCCTCACCTGGAGAACCTTCTCCTCCTCCTGGTTGCTTCTCTACTCAGGCTCCAAAGCCCAGCCTGCGCAGGCTACAGTGAGCCCAAAGGTTGAGCGTGGAGACTCTGGGTCCAACCCCTGACTGTGATCCCAGCTTCTCATTCCAGTTCACAAGTGTGTGACGTTGGACAAGGCTCTATAACTTGGTTTCCTCATCTATAAAGTGGGTCTACTGACCTCTCAGGGTTGATGAGTGCCTGGCACATAGCAGGTACTATATCAGTGGTAGGCATCAGCATTATTTTTATAAGCGCTGCCCAAAAACCACAGGCCACCTGGAACTGTCCCTCCTCTAATCCCTCCTGCACTTTGTATCCGGACTTCACAATTGAGCTCTGCTTCAAAAAATACCTCCTCTCACTATTGAATTAGTTCGTATCAGTGCGCCGTGACCTTCAGCAAGGTTGTAAATGAGTTACAAGTCACAATAGCGTGTGCTTGCTGTGGGCCAGGCCGCATGTTAGGAGTTTTTGGAGGCATTATCCCCGGTCCCTACAACAATCCAAATGACACAGCACTGTTATCATCCCACGTTACTTGGGAGGGGAAGCGCTTGCCCAAGGCCCCAGGGCCGGCTAGTGGGGGGCCATGACTGGCACCCAGGTCTGCCCAGCTCTGAGCTGTCCTGACCTCTTCGTCACACGTCTGCTCAGGACCGGGCCTTGGCTGAGGCTGAGGACACAGTGGGCCACACGGCCTTTCTTCTTGTAAGGGGGTCACAATGGAAGGGATCCTCTCTCGTATTCCTGAGGCTCAGGTCTGGGCCCCCAGGTGGTGCCCAGTAGGACTGGACCAAATTGTTCTGAAAGAGGCTCAGGGATCGGGAGTGAGTCCTGGAGAGGGAGGCGAGGAGAGTGCCCGGATGCGGGCTCAGTGTCACCTCCGGGTTCCGAGGGCCCCTCTGAGGCTGAAGCTCTAGGATGCTGGGAGGAGTCCCTTGAATGGCTCTGACACACGCTCCAGGTGGGGATTCTGGGGGCAGGCCTCCGAACTGGGAGGGTCCCGACGGGCTTGGACCTGGAGCAGATCCTGGACATGAGGAAGGGAGCAGCAGAGGCCAACGCTCCAGCCCTGTCCTGTCGGCTTCCACGAGGCCCAGCTGTGGGCACCCCGCCGGACTCTCCGAGGGGCCTGTGTGTGTGTTGTGTTCTGCCCTGGGTGTGCACAGGGCACCGGGGTGATCATTTCTCTAAGTTCACGACATGGCAGGTGGGCCCACTGGCCTCATCAGAGATCCTTGGCTGGGAGGGCCTGTCAGGGGGCTGCCCCCGAAGCTTTGTTGGCCTCACGCCATGACCTCACCCCTTGTGTTCCCATCTGGTCGCTCCCGAGGAAGAGGGTCTGCCTGTACCCAGAGAATGGCTGTGCTCATTCTGCTCGTCCCTCCTCACAGCCCGAGAGGAAAGCTGCTGGGTACCACCCTAGGCAGGGGAGGCCCCAGCTTTCCTGGGACATTGTGGCCCTGGCCCCAGCAGCTGAGGGTTAGCGTTCCCTGGCGTCAGCGGCTGGCTCCCTTCCCCATGCTCTGTCCCAATTAGCACAGTGGGTGGGCCTGGCGCTCATCCCTGACCTCCTGGGCCTCCCCGAAACCAGACCCCCGGCTTTAGCAGATGAGCCATCCGTTCTTTTTAAAGCACTGACTGAGGCTTAGGATTAAGCAGATGCTGTGTGTGCCTGGCAGGGGGGGTCAGCAGGGTGAGGGCCAGGTGAGAAAACCGCCCCCGTCGCCCTCTCCTGGGGGTGCAAAGCCCTGGGCTAGGGGTCCTGCCATGTGGCCACTTTCCTCCTAAGCCTCAGTCTGCTTTTGCACCAGCCCTCTGACAGGTAACCAAGTATGAAGGGGCGAGGTGGCCTCCCCCCTTCCTCAGGAGGGAAAGAGGGGTGCACGAGGCTTCCTGCTGGGTCGTGTGGGCAGAGCAGAGACAGCCTGTCTTTCCGCCCTGGCTCTACCAGCTTCCAAGAGGCAGGAACTCTGGCCCTGCCACTGAGGAACTGAGACCATGTGCCCTGTCTGGGCCTCAGTTTCCTGCCAGTGAACCCAGACTGGATGAGCGCCCTCCTGGCCCTGAGATTGGGGCCCAGCGGGCTTGCTCTGTTGGCCGGGTCTGTCAGGCAGGACTGGCCAGCACTACTTAGGTTTGCTGGATCTGCCAGCTCACCTTGTCCCTGTGATTCCGGCTCCACCCAGGAAAGCCTCCACTTCCCAGCACCTCGAGATGTCTTTTCTTTTTTCTCCAGCTTTCGCACCACAGAGGGCTCAGCGCAGCTCAGAAGAACCGGGACCACACAACGGCGGGATGGATAGATTTTCTTCCCTCCCATTTCCATCTGAGTACTGCTAAACACATGTCTACCTTCTCTTTCCAAATCTCCTAGGCAGCTCCTTTTCCAACACACACACACACACACACACACACACACACACACACACACACACTTCCCAGTGGGAAGTGAGGGTCTCATTTCCCAGAGTTCTCCCTTCCCACCCTGAACCCTGGAGGTGACTCACAGAAGCAGCTGTGTCCACTTGGGTGGGTGTCTCTGGGGAGAAGATTCCAGAGGACGATAGGATCCTTGGTCTGGTCTTGCCCTGGGCTCCGCGGGGACAGGGAGAAGAGTGCGATCCTGGAGCCTGCGTGAGCCTTAAATATAGCAGCGCTGAGACAGTGATGACAATGGATGGGGACTGTGCGGGGGGTGAGGGAGGGGCTGTTCCCTCTGTCCAGCGCTGCTCAGGCAGCAGCAACAGGTGGGGCTGTCCCCACCCTGGACTGCTCCTCCGCCAGCTGGGTCCCTTCTGCCCAACTCCTGCCCCCATGAAAGCGGAAAGACGGTAAGAGCTCAGGCTTGCTTGTGTGGAAAGCGGATAAGGGCAGTTTCCTGGCTGCTGAGAGTTCTGATCCGAGTTCTCCGCACACTGGCCGGTGCCTTGGGGAAGACACCCCCTTCTCTGATCTGATTCCCTCCTAAAAAATGGAGACAGTGAGACTGGGCACCCAGACTTCACGAAGACAGTGGAAGTCTCGTGACCTAAAAATGAGTCTTTAGTGTTCAGAAGTTGTCACTGGCTAGAATGGAAGTGTGTGGCTTCTTGTCTCTACCACCCCCAGCAGCTACTGCCCCTCCCATGGGTGGCCACGGTCACATGTGTGTGTGTGTGTGGGGGGGGCACAGCCAGGAGGGGAGTGGGGATGCCATTTCTTCTTCACTGTCCAAATTGCTCAGGCTTCCGCTGTGGCCGCTGTGGGACCCTCCTTCCCAACCTTTGCTACACCCCTACCCCCACCTCAATTCTTCCCTCACGTGGGTCACACCTGCCCTTTGCCAGGCCCGGTGGGCACCGAGAATGCAGAAGTGAACAAGGTAAGGCCCATGACGTGGAAGCATCTAGACGGGGAGACAGGCAGTTACAACAGGGGGGATCAGGAAGGGATGCTGAGCCAGGTCTCAGGGGACGACCAGGTTTGGGGAAGGCTGTGCCAGCTCCAGCCCAGAGAGCACAGCCTCCTTCCCTGGCATCCCTGGGCTCAGGGGGCAGCAGCACTGTGCCTGTCACTCTTTTTTTTTTTTTTTAATACTCACCCGAGGATATTTTTCTATTTATCTTCAGATAGAGTGGGAGGGAGAGAGAGGGAGAGAAAGGGAGAGAGAGAAACATCTACATGAGAGGGACACATTGACTGGTTGCCTCCCACACGACCCTGACCAGGGCCAGGGACAAACCGCAACTGAGGTGCGTGCCCTTGGCCGGAATCGAACCCGCGACTCATTGGTCCGAGGGCTGACACTCTACCGCTGAGCCTAACTGGCCTCAGGACCTCTTACTGGAGAGAAAAAGAGAGAGAGAGAGAGAATGAGAACACACAAGTGATCTGTTTTAGCCAAAATCTCCATCTCCTGCCCTCTTTGTTTGTTTTTTTTTTATCCTCACCTGAGGACATTTTTGCATTTATCTTCAGATAGAGCAGGAGGAAGAGAAGGAGGAAGAGAGAGAGAGAAACATGGACATGAGAGAGACACATAGAGTGGTTGCTACCTACACAACCCCAACCGGGGCCGGGGACAAACAGCAACCAAGGTACATGCCCTTAGCAGGAACCGAACCCGGGACTCTCTGGTCCGTGGGCTGACGCTCTAACCGCTGAGCCAAACCGGCCAGGGCTCGATGGCATTCTTATACATCAATAATGAAAACTCAGAAAGGGAAACCAAAAAAAAAACAAACAAAAAAAAACCAATCCCATTCACCATTGCAACAAAAAAATTAAGATACCTGGGCCCTGGCTGGTTTGGCTCAGTGGTTAGAGTGTTGGCTCACGGACCAAAGAGCTGCAGGTTCGATTCCGGTCAAGGGTGTGTACCTTGGTTGTGGTTTGGTCCCCAGTCTAGGTTGGGGTCATGTGGGAGGCAACCAATTGATGTGTCTCTCTCACATTAATGTTTCTCTCTCTCTCTCTCCCTCCCACTGTATTTGAAGATAAATGGAAAAATATCCTCAGGTGAGGATTAAAAAAAAAAATTAAGATACCTGGGAATAAACTTAACCAAGGAGGTAAAAGACCTATTCTCAGAAAACTACAGGACATTGAAAAAAGAAATAGAGGAAGATATAAAAAAGTGGAAGCATATACCATATTCATGGATTGGAAGAACGAACATCATTAAAATGTCCATACTACCCAAAGCAATCTATAGAGTCAATGCAATCCCTATTAAAGTACCAATAACATATTTCACAGATCTAGAACAAACACTCCAAAAGTTTATATGGAACCAAAAAAGACCCTGAATAGCCACAGCAATCTTGAAAAAGAAGAAAGTTGGAGGGTTCACAATACCAGATGTCAAGCTATACTACAAAGCCATCATAATCAAAACAGCCTGGTACTGACACAAGAACAGGCACATAGATCAATGGAACAGAACAGAGAACCCAGAAATCAACCCAAGGCAATATGCGCAATTAATATTTGACAAAGGAGGTAAGAGCATACAATGGTGAAAAGACAGTCTCTTCAATAAGTGGTGTTGGGAAAATTGGACAGGTACATGCAAAAAAATGAAATTAGACCACCACTTACACCATACACAAGAATAAACTAAAAATGGATAAAAGACTTAAATGTAAGTCATGAAACCATAAAAATCCTAGAAGAAAAGGTAGGCAGCAAAATCTCAGACATCACATGTAGCAAAATTTTCACCAAAATATCGCCTAGGGCAAAAGTAACAGAACAACATTAATAAATGGGACTATCTCAAACTAAAAAGCTCCTGTATGGCAAAAGAAACTAGCATCAAAATAAAAAGGGAACCCACTCTTTGGGAGAGCGTATTTGCCAAAGATACATCAGATAAGGAGTTTGTATCAAAAATATATAAAGTGCTCATACAACTCAACAAAAGGAAGACAAACAATCCAATTAAAAATGGGCAGAGGACCTGAATAGACACTTCTCCAAACAGGACACACAAATGGCCCAGAGACATATGAAAAAATGCTCAACGTCACTAATCATCAGAGAGATGTAACTTAGCCCTGGCCGGTTTGGCTCAGCGGTTAGAGCGTTGGCCTGAGGACCAGAGAGTCCCGGGTTCGGTTCCCGCTAGGGGCACGTACCAAAAAAAAAAAAAAAAAAAGAGAGATGTAACTTAAAATGACTATGAGGTATCACCTCACATCTGCCAGAATGGCTGCCATCAACAAATAATCAAACAACAAGTGCTGGAGAGGGTGTGGAGAAAAGAGGACCCTAGCACACGGCTGGTGGGAATGCAGACTGGTACAGCCACTATGGAAAACAATATGGTGTTTCCTCAAAAAATTAAAAATGGAACTGCCATTTGACCCAGTGATCCCACTTCTAGGAATATACCCTAAGAAGCCTGAAACACAAATCAGAAAGAATATATGCACCCCTATGTCCATAGCAGCACTATTTACAATTGCTAAGATCTGGAAACAGCCCAAGTGTCCATCAATAGATGAGTGGATAAAAAAGCTTTGGTACATATACACAATGGAACACTATGCAGCTGTAAGAAAAGAAAGATCTCTCACCCTTTGAGACAACATGGAGGGACCTGGAGAGTATTATGCTGAGTGAAATAAGACAGTCAGAGAAAGACAAGTATCACATAATCTCACTTATTTATGGAACATCATGAAAAAAATAAGCTGACAATCAAAATAGATCCAGAGACATGGAAGTAGGGAACAGACTGACAAACTTCAGAGGGAAGGGGGGTGGGGGGTGGGGTGGGAAGAGATAAACCAAAGAACTTATTTATATATAAGCATAACTAATGGACACAGACAATAATATGGGGAAGGCAGGAGGCGGGGAGTGGGGAGGAGGAGGTCAATGGGGAGGAAAAAAGGGGAACATCTGTAATACTCTCAACAATAAAGATTTAAAAAAATGAATTGATTGGACTGAGAGGTACCAGTTCGATTCCCAGTCAGGGCACATACCGGGGTTGCAGGCTCGATCCCCAGTAGGGGGCGTGCAGGAGGCAGCTGATGGATGTATCGCTCTCACATGGATATTTCTATCTCTCCCTTCCTCTCTCTCTAAAAAAAAAAAAATCATTAAAAACCTATTTTAAAAATGAATGGATAGATGAATGAATGAACAAATACTTATTCTGCAGAATGGTTATGAGGTTAAAATGTGTGAAATGTCTGGTACAGTACCTGACTTATGGCGAATACTCCTCAACATATTTCCTTCTTTCTCCCCCTTCCTTTTCTTCGTTTCCCTTTTCCTGCCTTCCCTGGACTTGCGAACATTTAGGACAGTCCTTTGAACCCCATTTCACCTACCAACCACCCTGAACCTCCACACCATTTTCCCAGACAGCAACCAAACTGTCCTTGGCTGATGATCCTACCTGGTGGCCAAGTGGAGAACTGTCTGGCCCAATGCTTCTCCCCACCACCTCCTTCATCCTGTACCCCAGTCTCTCTTCCCTTCCTCTGTCGCTCCCACTCTGCAGTTAATTCCAGTAACTGTTCTTCTTACACTTACAGGTCAAATGGATCTTCCCAATGCCCCTCCATCCGCAGAGTGAGAAGGGAAAATGGGGTCAAGCCGCCCAGGAGCTGAGCAGGGGGCTGGGGTCTCAGAGCTGTGTCCCACCAGCATCGACACCAGCAGGCAAGGCCGAGTTGTCTGTATCTCTCTGTCTGTTCCTGCCTTAGCTTATTGTTTTTGTCTATCCCACTTCCTGGAAGGTAGGGTAGGGACAGCAACAGGGGATGAGCCTTGGTGTTGACACCTGGCCACAGCCTCCTTGTCCAGGCTGACACTCAGACCTGGGAGGCACAAGAGGGGTCTGGTCTCCTGGGACCCTGGAGGAGCTCCAGTCCCATCAGCCCCTATTCTGTGGGTGAAAACTCAGGCAACCAACCTCTCTATGCCCCTGGCAGTCGGGGCTGGGAGGCTGGGAGTCTGCAGGCAGCACAGATTGAAATACCACCCAAGCAGTCCTACCCCCATCCAGCGGTTATAATGCGGGTGACTCTAGGGAGCTGATTTGAGGCCATGGACAGGGCAACTGTTAGTATAAGGGCCCTGTTTCCTCAACATGCCTGAGGTGAATCACCAAAATGACTGTTAAAAATCCAGATACCCCAGGAGATACGGAGTTAGCAGGGAGGGGGGTGGGGCTGGGAAAGTTGTATTTTTATTAAGCTCCCAGGGGATTCTCATGATGAGGCAAGTTTAGGAAACGAACCTAGGCAAGTCAGCTCCCTGAGCAAAATGTCCTCCTTTGCAAAAGTCAATAACACAACTGATCTGGAAGGATACAGGGAAGATGAGTCATCACCGACTGAAACTGGTTGAGTTCTTCCTCCTCTCCAACGACTGCTCCTCTTCCTTCACTCCTGGGCTTGGCTCTGTCAGGCCTTGGAGGCAGGTGACAGCTCGGAGTTTCCAGGTAATGGGTTCAGGGCCTGAGTCACTCAGGAATGCCCAAGGCCCCGGCCCAGCTCCCGGGGCCTGGGACACTACCCTCTGGTGGTCATGACTGTAACTGCAGGCCAGGGCTGCCTGCCTAGGAGACAAGAGCCCCGCGGGTCCAGCAGCCTGCTGTCTGTCCTTCCGTGGGGACTGGGCCAGCTTGAAGAGGGCCACAGTACTCAGAATCATTCACCTCTCTCCTCAGGGTCTCAAACTCCACCCTCAAGAGTCATGGAGTAGTTGGGACGTCTGTCACCCCGAGGAGCTGAGAGAGCTTTGTGAATGGGAAGAGATGTTTATGGCCTTTAATAAACAAAACCTCTGTGTTGCCCTGTCCCACTTACCTGGTGAGAGCAGTCCAACTGGGAAGGTGTTTTTCATTACTTAACAAGGTGAAGACAGCCCTGGCCGGTTTGGCTCAGCGGTTAGAGCGTCGGCCTGCGGTCCAGAGAGACCCGGGTTCGGTTCCCGCTAAGGGCATGTACTTCGGTTGCAGTTTGTCCCCGGCCCTGGTTGGTCGTGCGGGTGGCAGCCACTCGATGTGTCCCTTTCACGTCGATGTTTCTCTCTCTCTCTCTCTCCCTCCCACTCTATCTGAACAGAAAATGAAAAAATGTCCTCAGGTGAGGATAAAAAACAAAACAAACAAGGTGAAGACAGTCAGCCTTTGGCCCAGTTCACCCCCAGTGACAGGAACAGACTCGTTTGCAGTGTGGGGAGAAGGGGAACTTTCATTAACATCAACTTAGTGGCTGCTAACAGGAGAATGGGCCTGGGGTGCTTGGGAGGGCGGCCCACCCCTCTCTTATGGACATATTGGGTCTAAACCAGCAACCCTGAAATGTTAAATATTAATTACAAACAGATAAGAACAACACCACCTGGTGCTGTCGCAGGGAGGGGAGGCAGGGGTGGGGGACATGTGGGTTCAGAGAGAGGAGGACACTGTAAGGCCACACTGAGGCAGCTGCACCTTGCTCCTGTTTCTCCGAAATGTTCAGATCAGGCTTTGGGACAGGGAGGTGATGGGGTGCTTGCCCCTCAGGGACCCCAGTGGGGCGCTCCCCTCCTTATGTCTCATTCCCCCAAAATCCAAACCCGACTGGAACGTTCTTTCTCTTGATGAGACAGAAAGCACTGGGATTGAGCTCTGACGATGTCGTGGGCTCAGTGGGGGCCCTTGGGTGAGTCTCTTCTCCTCTCTGGGCCTGTTTTCTCATCACAGGGGTCATCTGAGATGCAGTGATGTGAAGGGTGTGCTGGCGCCCCCAAAGAACAGCACCAGGTCCCTTTCCTTGTGCGGGGCAGGAGGGCGTGGAGGCAGGCCTGGGGCTCCACGCAAGGGGTCCTCTGAGAGTGCCAGCACCCCCAAAGCAGCTTCCACTTACAACCTCGGGGAGAAGGCTCCACGTGTCTATGGGCCCTGTTTCCAGAAGGCCCTGCAATCCCATCCCTTGCTTCCTCCACCAGCCAGTCTCGCTCCTCTGGCGTGGCCTGGAGCAGCCCTGAGGACATCAGGATAACTGGGGAAAATGCCGGCTTGAAGCCAACCTGAACTGGGGTGGTGGGTCACTCTCTGTGCTGTCCGATTACAAAGAAAACCACAACAGGAAATAGCTACCATTTATTGGGCGCCGCCCACTTGCTGGGCACTGTTGGCACTTTACAGACATTATGTAGTTTCATCCTCACCACTACCCCGTGAAGTAGGTAAATCGTCCCCATTTACAAATGAGGAAACTGAGGTTTGGAGCCGTGATTCATGTGCTTGAAGTCATACAGCTGGTAAATGGGGAAGCTGGAGTTTTAATCCAGACGGGCTGAACCCAAGGCTGAGTTTCCAAAGTTGTGAAGTCAGTTCTGTTTGTTGTTGTGTCTCCTTCAGGGGCCACATGGTCCCAGGTTCCTTTCAAGCCCCGATCTCAGGGTAGGGTCTCAAACTCCTGCCGTGAGAAAAGGCTTGTGTGCTCTCCCTCCCTGGTGGACCTGTGTCTCACTTGGGGTGCAGCCTGTAGCAGAGGAATTAGGTTGAAATGGTGCAACTGCAGGCAGCGGCCCTGCTGGGTGAGCCCCAGGCCGCACCCCTCCCTGGAGTCTTGCCCCCGCGCTGCCTCTGGTCTTGACAGACGTGCCGGTTGTTCTGGTTCTGCCCAGCCTGCCACGAGACGAGACGTCCTTTTCCAGCCTCCCTTTCTCACCTGGGAATCACAGAGGCGGCAGACCTCACTCTCCGTCAAATTAGATTATGAAACTGGCCAGGAATGGGGTGAGGAAAGGTAGGCGCCTGGAGAACTTTGTGTCCAGCGTACTGGCAGCTGGACCCTGGCTCTCCGGGAAGGTGCCTCGTATTAACTCCCGCACTCTGGGGGTCCTGTCCTGCCCTGCAGAGCTCTGCGCACCCACACTCATCGGCACACACGCATTTGCACAAGATGCGTGCCCGTAACTCCCTGCCTGGAGTCCTCATCGTGTCTTTTCGCTCCAGCCATGGCAGGGGCCCAGTGGCCCCCTTCCTCTGGCTCTCCCCAGGGCCCCCACCCGAGGCTGGGCTGTGTGCACAGCGTGGCTGGGCTGGGAGTGTCGGGGAGGATGTGAGGCTGGGTTGGGGATGAGGAGGAAGCCCCGGGCCTGTCCTGCTGTCCGCTCAGGACTCCCACTGCACAGTCAGGGCCAGGCCTCGGAACAGAGCGTCCAGCTCTGCAGGCTGCTCCAGGTCTAAGGCCGCAGGGGCTGTGCTCTCGGCCTCAGTCTCCGACCCTGGACCCTCGTCCTTGGAATACACGAGGGACTCCAGCAGGCCCCAGGGACTTGAAACCTGGTCCATGGGAGAACACGGGAGGGAAGGAGTCTGCAGAGGGAGGCACACGGGGTGGCCCTCGATCTGCACAGAGGAGAGGAGGGGCAGCTGACCCTTCAGGTATCCTGGGGTCCCCGGCTCCCCTTTGTGCAGCATACTTGTGTCAGGGGCTCTGTCCACGTCAACACACAGATGCTGGTGGAAGGATTTTGCTTCTTGGGGTTCCTCCATAGCCGTGGCGGCCACCCCCTGCAGAGAGAGGTCACCTGCGATGCCACTTCCAGCTGGTGGCTCTTTCTGAAGCTGACCTTTAGTCCTGAGGTCTTTGGGACTAGAGAGTGTCCCAGACGGGGAGTTTTTGCCAGAAACTTCCATGCACACTCCATAGGAAGGAGGGCAGCTGTCCAGAGTGGCCTGAGGGGTGTAGGAAGAGATGGCCTGTGGCGTATAGGATGGGGCTTGAGCTTCTGGGGTGACCTGAGGTGTGTAGGATGGGGGCCTGGCCTCAGGGGCAGCCTGGGGAGCATAGGACAGCGCGGAGAGAATCTGGTGAGGCGGCACTCTGGAGGGCTGGAGGATGGCGATGTCCGGCTGCCCGAGGTAGGTGATCTCAGGCCGGCTGTGCCGCGGTGGGGCTCCCGGGGGCTCCCCAGGCCCAGAGACCATGACTTGGGAGTACTGAACAGGCTGGGCCAGGCTGCTGGGGCTGCTGAGGTCAAGGACGGGGATCAGGACGTGCTCCTGGATGAACTTCAGCGGCTGGAAGGTCAGTACACGCTGGATGTTCTGCACAGGGGACAACAACAGCCCATCGTCAGGTCCATTCTCAGCCCCTGGAAGGTGCCCTGGGAGGGGTGAGGTCCTCCACGGGGAGGCAGAGGCTCTGGGATAGGCCACCGGGTGCTTTTCCAGATGCCTATCCACACATCCCTTCACCTCCCAGAGACTCCCCTAAATGCTGGGGCTGCCGTGAAGGGACAGGGCTCCCAGCCCCGCAGCTGAGGGCCACCCTGAGGTCTGGGTTATCCCAGGGAGAGAAAGTTCAGCTGCGGGTTCTCCAGGAGGTAGATAATCCAGGAAACAGATGACTTTGATTTGGGGTGGCCTTGGGGTGCGCTCTGGAGATGGCAGCCCACACTGCTCCATGCTCACGGGTCCCTAAGGACCTGATGTAGGGGCAAGGTGGGGAAGGATGGGGGTACGGGAGGCCAGGAGGGTCTTACAGGAAATGGCTCATCGGGGCTGTGCCACTGAGCAAGTCGCCTCGAAGCTCTCAGGTGGTGAGAGCCACCCGGCTGGCGGCAGCTGGGGCTCAGCCTCTGCAGAGGGCCTGTGGCAGATGCGCCGGCGGCCAGACTGGGGCTGCGGGGGGACTGGTGTGGTTTGCAGAGGGCTTCACATTTTGCGAATGAGTTGCCAACATTTGAAAATTGAGAGATTTCACATTATAATCTGAAATTCTGACTTCTCTTGAAAAACTATGTGAAGATCCGGCCACCCTGGGCCTGCATTCCCAGCGGTAGCCCTTGGCGGCCCTTTGGACAGGGCGTGAGCTCGGGGACCCCCCCCCCCCGTGCCCACCACGCTTCCGTCCCTGCAGGGGCCTGCTCTCTCGGGCAAGCTGCGTGGGTTTTCGAAGAGAAAGTCTTCCCGATTGCCCGCCCCTCTTCGTACCTCCTGCCAAGCCACGTGTTTAGGTCGGAGGGGAGGCCGGAGGCCTGTTTTCTGCATTTCAGGGAGAGCCAGGGGTCCCTGGGCCTCTGCTGCTGTGGGGCCCCCCAGACCTCTCCCTCCTGGCCCAGGTGGGCTGCTCACCAGGGAGTTGGGAGGCCGAGGCGGCTTGGTGATGTATCTGTAGCTCAGGTAGCACAGCCCTGCGACAACAAAGCCCATGACGAACAGGAAGCCACCGGAGAAGGAGTAGGTCCACGTCGGGTCTGCGTGAGCAAAGGGGACAGAGCAGGGAGCGTGAGGCTGGCGCGTGGCTAGGTCCGTCCCTGCCGCCCTGGACCAGGCCTGGGAAGCCACTCCCCCCATCCCACCCCGCTCTGCAGGGTGGGCGAGGGCGCAGAGAGAGGCCCCCCAAGGTTAAATCGTCAGGATCTGTAGACCATGTTTTCATGCTGTTATGCAGATATGTTCTACGCTCCCATCTTGACAGAGGTACTTCTCATAAGAACCTGGAAGGCGGGTTTGAAGTGTGAGTTCTTTTTTTTTGCACACACGAATCAAAGACCTTTATTTAGGAACCAATAACGTTATTAGAAGAAATAGTAAAACTTGAACATAAAAACTGAAGTGAACGTTTTGCAAGGGCGATAAGGCAATAGGCATGCTCAGCATGGTGACCAAGGGAAGTCACCCCATGGATATCAGGAAGGAAGTCCAGGCTCAGTTCTTGCTGCCACCCAGGGTGAGCTTGTCAAAGATGTGCTCTGCCAGACGAGATTCCGGGGCTCCCATCTTTCGCAGGTTGGTGATATGGTCCCCTAACTCTTTGATGAACTGCACCTTCTCATGCAGGAAGTGACACTTCAGGAAGTGACACACTTGAGCATCCTTCTCCTCGGTAGCCAGGTGGTATGGATTGAGCAGGCTCTCATTCATTTGCTTCGTCAGGTGCAGTGCGTGTTCCATAGCCCTCAGGCCGCTCTCCCGTTCTCTTTCTCAGGTCTAATTGTGTTGCCTAGGCGGAAAAGGCCCCCGCGCGTTCTGCATCCACATCAGTTTTTCCGCATTCTTCCTCTCCTTCTTCGGCTGCTGAAGGAAGTACTGGCTGAAGTGCCTCAAGGCCACATCTTCACGATCGAAATAGAAGGCCATGGACAGGTACACGTAAGGGGCATGGAAATCTAGATTTATCTCCTTGTTGATGGCGGCTTCGCAGTCAGGAAGGTAGTTCTGACGCACAGATCAGGGTGTACGGACAGCCATGGCTAACAACAAGGGTGGGGGGTACAGGGGGAGGGTCACCAAGACCAAGGCAGCGTGTAGCTGGGGATGTGGGGCGAACCTTGGAGCGTCCCAGGAGTGAAAAAGCAACCACTGTGGCCAGAGAGGAGTGTGCTATTTTCGAATTTTAAGTCACAGGCGGCTAGCGGTTGTCTCTGACACGGGACCAGAAGATGGAAGACTTGGTCTCCTTGGGGACTGTGCTGCCGTTCGAGGTGCGGAGAGCCTGCCACAGGCCCCAGCCCACCTGCCCTGTCTCCCATGTACCCATAAGGGCGCCCCAGCCCACACGGCCAAGCTCATCCCTGCCCCCAACAGATAGCCACCTGCTGGCCATCCTTAGGGCCCAGGGTCTGCACGCCAGAGTGTCTCCCCTCAGGAGGAAGGACTCAAGGAAGAGATGTGCCTAGAACGGACACAGGCTCGGGCATTTCTACAGGTAACTTCAGGGTCCAGGGAACTCAGAGTATGGGCAGAAGGGCGGCCGCAGCCTGCAGGGGGACAGGTCACTTGGACCTGAGGACTCTTCATCCTGTGGGAGGGTCATGGCCAGACCCAGGGCTGGAGTGAGGCCTTCTAAAGCAGCCCCTCTTGTCTGGCTCTGAGGACAGCCCTGCCTCCCAGGCAGGGGGTGGGAAGGACAATGGGAGGGGCCTGTCCTCCCCTCCCCCCTACCCAAGTGAAGGGCTGGGTACCAGGGGAGACCTGGCTCACGATGCAGCTGGGGGGCACTGCCCTTTCTAAGAGAAGGAAATAGACCCGAGCCTTCTCCCTGTGGTCTCCCGGCTCCGGGATGGGCACAGCTGGTTCTTGGCATGTCACACTTCCTGTCACCAACCCAAGTGGGACTGGTAAGGGGCTCGACAAGGAAGAAGTAATTGGAGTTTTTTTTGTTAAAACTGGCCATTTGTATTATCCAGGGCTCTTGGCTCTCCAAGTCACCCTTCTGTTCCCGGCCCCGTGTGGCTTCAGCTTGAGGAGCTAGCTGCTCACCAGCTGCCGGCGACCTTGGCAACCGCCGTGAACACTGTGACCCGGAGCATCTGCTTCTAGCCCACTCCTCGCTCCTCCCCCAGCCCGTGGCTCGGGCCTCTCGGGGGCAGCTTCCCACCTCAGTGATACCCTGTCACATGATACTCCCAGCACGGCTCCAGGGAGAAGACATGACCCGCATGTCTCTACGTGACATGTCTAATGGAAAACACGGCTTCTTGTACCAGGATGAGACAGGGACATGGAACATTCCCATATACTATTTCACCCACGAGGGGGCAGGATGAAATGATAGGAATAACACTAGTACGGGGTATTAGATGTCTGTCTCAGCTATGGGTATGCTGAGTGTCCTTTTCTCTTGCACAACCCTCTCTGGTCAGTAGCCAGTGATTATTGAATTCTTAAAACATGCCACGCACTGTGTGGGGTGCTCTACTTATGTAGAGAGCCATGGATGCTCCCTTCTTACAGATAATGAAGCTGAGTCTCAGAGAGGTTAAGTGACTTGGCCGAGGTCACACAGCCATTCAGTAGAAAAGCCAGGATTGACATGTATGACTCCAAAGCTCATCCTCATAGTCACGACACAAGGATGCCTCCCTTTCCTCATCTGTAAAAATTGCATATGGGGTGAGATGACCTCTAGAGTCCTTTCCACATCAAGATACTGGGATGCTGCGCTGTGACCCTCCCTGATATTCTGAGAGGTAGATAAAGTGGAGATTCTGGGCTCTGGGGATAAGGCAGACCCCAGGACACGGGGTCAAGGACAGGACATATCACACTGAAATGGCAGTAAGAGAAATAAATGTGCGATAGAGGCGATTAGCTGTAAACAAAATGGCAAAAGGGTGGTTAGAGCTCAAGCTTCAGGATCAGATGAACCTAACCAGGTTTACTGACCAGCTGTGTGGTCACTTGCAAGTTGCTTAACCTCTCTGAGCCAGAGTCCCTTCTTCCAGGATTGTTATAAAGAGTAAATGGTATAATATAGGCAAAGCACTTAACACAGTGCTTGGCAATACAGTAGGTACTTACTAAATGGTAGGAATTGTTATTAATATACTTTATTTTCGAGGACAAGGTGCCTTCTATATGCCAGCAAGAAATAGCCAACAAGAAGTGTGATTTATATAAAAGCAGCTCCAGTCTTAGAAAAAAAATGGTAGCACATCACGGGCTAGATCCTGAAAGAAGAAGCCAACAGAAGGATGAGGGAGGGGTGGTCTGCATGTCCAGCAGCAGGGTGGGGCAGGAGCGGGCTGGGAATGGGTGAGATCTGTCTTGTTTTGTCCAGGGGAGGGGGTCACAAGTCATCTAGGTGCTCCCAGCTTAGTGCCGGTAACACTGTTTCCTTCCTCTAGTTTTCTTCTTGCCAAGTTCTATTCTGGTCTCCTCAGTGGCCCTGTCCCCGGGAAGGGCATGGCCCAGAGCTGACTATTCCCCCAGGCAATCTTCCCTTGAAAACTAATGCACCGTGGTGGAGAAATCAGTCTCTTGTGGGCTCTTACGGCAGCTGATGAGTTAAGTTTACGAACAAAACTGAGGACTAGAACCTATCTGGTGATGATTCTCCAAGCCCCCAGTTATAACCCAGGGCCCACCCTCGCCGTCCCTCACCTCTGTTCCTTAGAACCGAAATCACCTACTGACATCATTCATCCGAACAAGGTGACTAAGGCGGTGCCTGGCTTTCCAAATCCATCCCACACACTGCTATCTCCTTCATCCTCTGAACCCGCTGCTCTGAGCATCACATTTCTATCTGTCTATGAAAATAAAATAAAATACCGTCCAGCCGGTGTGGCTCAGTGGTTGAGCGTCGACCCATGCACCAAGAGGTCGCCAGTTCGATTCCCGGTCAGGACACATGCCCAGGTTGTGGGCCCAATTCCCAGTGGGAGCATGCAGGAGGCGGTCAATCGATGTTCTCTCTCATTGATGTTTCTATCTCTCTTTCCCCCTCACTTCCTCTCTCTCTAAAATCAATAAAGAAAAAATTAAAAAAAATAAAAAAATAAAAATAAAATAAAATACCACATAAAAATACTAATAAATATACCACAGTGCTTATGATGAGAGTCGAGTTTCGATGTGCCAGAGGAAGGGAGCGGGGGCACCATCTCCCTGAGCCCGCGACTCAGAACTATCTCTACGGTAGCACAACGGTGAGAACGAGGTCTCCAGAGTCAGGCCAGTTCTATTCCTCACCACCTGTGTGACCTTGGGCATGTTACTTAACCACTCTGAACCTGTTTCCTCATCTGTGACACGCGGATGGTAACAGTACCCACCTCACAGGTTGCTCACGAGGACTGTGCCTAGGCGTGCCTGGTCCCTGGTTAGTCCTGCAGAAATGCTAGTCATCACTGCTGCTCTTATTACGTGACTCTGGAAGATCCTGAGGGTCTTTTTATCTTCTCTGTTCTCCCCCTGCAGACACTCTCCCAGTACATCTCACCTGGGTTCGTATTCAGGTGCAGTTGCTTTGCCAGGGTGCACACTACACTCGCTAGAGAGAGGAAATCCGGGCACAGGCTGGGGGTGGAGATTACACACGTGCTATAACCATCAGCTAACGCATTTATGGACAAGCAAAGACTGGCTTTAATAATACAGTCAGAACACTTCCGGAGTTTTTCAGAGCACAGCCAAGGCTCACATTGGCTGTAGGGAGGAAAGCACACAGTAGAGACTGGAATTCAGGAGTCCCACCTCCCTCTAGCTTCAGCCAAACTTACCTGGCAGCGTCTTCACACGGCACATGTAGGGGGCACTCTCTTTGGACCAGGTCGGAACAAAAATTGTGGTGGTCCCAAGGAACTCCGTGTCAGGGGTCAGGCCAATGAACTCGTATTCTCTCTTCTTTCCTCCAAGGTGCTGAAGTTGACAGAGAACCCAGAGTGACTCCTCTTACGCACAATCTCCACGTGGAGCCCAAGCAAGCCTGCTCACACCCCTGCCTGGTTTACTGCACTTAGCGAAAGGTACCACCGGCTCCCGAGCCAGACACGGGTGGGTCAGTCTGCGGTGCTCCATTCCCATGCCCCTGCCTTCTGCTCTACCCCCCAATCCAGTCAGTCACCAAGTTCCATGAACTCTCACTTATAATAGTGTCTGCTGTTATCACCACCACCACCACCACCACCATCGACCACCAACCACCATTACCAATACCAATACCACAACTATCACCACTACCATGACAACCACCACCACCATCACCACTACCATGACAACCATCACCATCATCACCACTACCATGACAACCACCACCACCACCACCACCACTACCATGACAATCATCACCATCACCACCACCACCAACCGCCATTACCAATACCACCACCACCATCACCACCACCATGGCAACCACCACCACCACCACCACCCACCATTACCAATACCAATACCACAACCATCACCATTACCATGACAACCACCACCACCAACACCAACCACCATTACCAATACCACCACCACCATCACCACTACCATGACAATCACCACCACCACCACCATTATCTATATCACAACCATCCCTACTACCATGACCACCACCATCACCAGTTTATCAGGAGGCTATAGTAATCATGAATGTGTATGTGCTTTTTTTTTGTACGTGCCCCTAGCGGGAACCGAACCCGAGTCTCTCTGGTCCGCAGGCCGACGCTCCAACCGCTGAGCCAAACTGGCCAGGGCTGTATGTGCTTGATAATAGAGTTTCAAATATGTACAGAATTAAAGGGGAAAATAGACAATTCCACAGTCACAGCTGGAGGTTGTACTACTCTCAGCAATGACAAGAACAATCGATTTCTCCCAAATCAGGAAAGGCATAGGAGATCTGAATAACACTCCCAGCCGCCTTGATCTGATTGATATTTACAGCTCACTCCACCAAACAACTGCAAGATACACATTCTTTACTTTAAAAAAATTTTTTTTCTTTATTGATTTTAGAGAAAGAAGAAGGGAGAGGGAGAGAGATAGAAACATCGATGAGAGAGAATATTGATTGGCCGCCTCCTGCATGCCCCTACTGGCGATTGGGCCCACAACCTGGGCATGTGCCCTGACCGGGAATCGAACCAGCGACCTCTTGGTGCATGGGTTGACACTCAACCACTGAGCCACACCAGCCGGGCAAGATACACATTCTTTCAAAGTACACATGGAGACAGGCCATATGCTGAACCATAAAACAAGTCTCCGTAGTTTATAAGGACTGAAATTACACAGAGTATTTTTCTGACCACAAACTGAATTAAATGATGAATTAATAACAATAAAATATTCAATAAAACCTCAAATATTTACCAGAAATAGTTGTGATAAGGACTCTCCTTGCTCAACAATCTCAAATTGCTCCTCCTGGCTACTGAAATAATGATTCCTCCCCCCGCCATCCCAGACCTCTGCAGCGTGGCCCCCACCCGTCTTCTCGGTTTATCTCCCCTGGCTTCTCTCCATCAGTGGTTCTCAGACTTCAGCGTGGGCACGAAGCACTTGGGATACTCACTAAGATTCAGATCCCAGGGGTGCGACAACAGAATTTGAGTAAGTAGATTGGAAGGGGGAGCATTTTAATAAATGCTGCAGGAGATTTGGAGGCCCTTGGTTTGGGACCATGTTTTGAGAACTTGTTCAAATGGCCTCTTGCTCCAGGAAAACTGAGCAGTTTTGTGCCTTCCAACAACATCCTAGGTTTTTCCGCTGCTCTCTCTGATCATGGCAAGGCAGTGTGGGCCCGTGGGGGAAATGCGGGCTTTGAACAGACCTGAGTTTGAATCTTGACTCTGCTACTATTTGCTAAACAATCTAGAGTAAGTGACAACCTCTCTGAGCCTCTGTTTTCTAATTAGGAAAATGGAGGAGATTATAGCACCTACCGCACAGGGCTTGGGTGAAGATTATGTGGCACAGTAAGCATATATTACCTGGGACACCTCAGAAATTGATACTGGCACCAGAAAGGATTCCGTTCCAGAAGTCTCTCCAGGCTTCTCTGAACTGCTCTCCCCTCTCCCTTGCTCTGCCTCACACAACACCCTTATTTTCCTCTACCTATACCTGTTTGAATTCTGGTTTGAATTCCCTTCCTACCCTCTAGATTATAAACTCCTTGAATGCAGAGACAGTCACTCAGTGGAATATGGATTAGTGGCACATGCTGGAGGGAAGGAAATACCACATATTTTCTGAATGCAAAAAGAAAGAATTTGTATATTGTTTGACAATTCATGCCCTTGCTTTCCATCTGTCATCACTATGGATCTTAAGACACTGCCTGTGCCCTGGCCGGTTTGGCTCAGCAGCTAAAGCGTCAGCCCACGGTTCAGAGAGACCTGGGTTCGGTTCCTGCTAAGGGCACATACCTTGGTTGCAGTTTGTCCCTGGCCCCGGTTGGGGTCATGTGGGTGGCAACCAGTTGATGTGTCTCTCTCATGTCCATGTTTCTCTCTCTCTTTTCCTCCCTCTCTCCTCCCGCTTTATTTGAAGATAAATGCAAAAATGTCCCTGGGTGAGGATAAAAAAAAAAAGACACTGCCTGTAGCCAGTTCCCACAAATAGTGGAAAACCAGCAAGAACTGCAGTGGTAGCAACTGATTTCAGCATCTTCCGAAGTGGACGCCTGAGGATGTTAATAGAGGTTGTTGCCCAGGATGTGAGAAGGCATTAGGTAAAAAATTAAGAAAAACAATATTGTGCAAAATAAGAGGTCAAATAAATCTGAGAGAAGTTGTAGTAAATAAACTGGAGCTGGAGTCTTGGCTTTGCAGGACTTGTCAGAGACTTTAGCGTGCTATTGTGTATGTGAATCCACTAGGGAGAGGCTGTGGATGTGTTTTGGGAAATGCTACTTTATATAACACATCTGCTTTCTACCTAAAGCAATGCACATCTAATTGAGAAGGAAATGGGTTTCCCAGGCAGGGAAGGACAAGGGCAGCACATATATTTGCCACTTATTTACCATTTGGTAGGTTTGGTTGATACGGAGGTCTAAGCGGTAGGAGAGGTCAGGGAAGATGTCTTCCAGGGTTCGCCGGTGGCCATCCTCTGCGTGGAGGGGTGTGGAGGTAGGATGGACAATCATCTGGATGGATCTCACCTTGGGGACACAAGTCACATCAGGTGGTTTGATGGTAGCTGAAAAAAGGGAGAAAGAAAAAAGAAAAAAAAAAGGTTGGAATCAGCCAGTAGTAGTGTGTGAGGCTGCCCTGGACCATGGGAAATGACTGCTTCCCTGCTCCTCCCACCCCAGCCCCAGCTATGCTTCTGAAAGCATCAGCTAAACAAGCAGACGAGAAAAGAAGTTCTGTAAGCAACCGGTGTTTGGGTGCAAGGCTGGCAAAGGGGTGGCCAAAAGTGAATAGCAGACCTCAGGGAGAGGGATACTGGCCCCCTAGGTGGTTGATCATGCCCTTGGCCCAGCCCCCACACATCCTGGGTCCTTCACCCCTCCTTGAGTCTGCCTGGAGCACCCTTTCCCCTAGCCTATTGGCAACGACAGCTTTGGGGACTGATGTCAGTTTAACAACATACCCTAAATAATGTTTGGGGTGCCCAGTATTATTGATTCAGCCTTAATGGCCAGGCCTAAGAGTTTAGTCTTTCTCCAGATGGAACTTCCTAAATAACCAAATGACCTTTACTGGTTTGCAGACTCCTTTGGGAATTGGATGAATGCTATGGCTTTTCTCTCCTCCAAATGTACATATACAAAAACCTTACCCTCAATTTCAGGGATTCATGAACCCCATTCCCCCTGAAGCTAATTTATAAAAATCCTGAAGGGTCCATTGACCTCCAAGATTAAAAACATCTGAGCCAGCCCTGGCCGGTTTGGCTCAGCAGTTAGAGCATCAGCCCGTGGACCAGAGAGTCCCAGGTTCGGTTCCCGCTAAGGGCACGCACCTCGGTTGCAGTTTGTCCCCAGCCCCGGTTCGGGTCGTGTGGGTGGCAACCAGTCGATGTGTATCTCTCACATCGATGTTTCTCTCTCTCTCTTCCTCCCTCTCTCCCTCCTGCTCTATCTGAAAATAAATGCAGAAATGTCTTCAGGTGAGGATAAAAAAAGAAAATTAAAAAAAAACCACAACAACATCTGAGCCAAAAGAATGTTTACTTCAGCCCAGCTGGTGTGGCTCAGTGATTGAGCGTCGACCCATGCACCAAGAGGTTACCTGTTCGATTCCCGGTCAGGACACATGCCCGGTTTGTGGGCCAAATCCCCAGTGGGGGGCATGAGGGAGGCCAGTTGATGTTCTCACTCATCGATGTTTCTGTCTCTCTCACCTTCTCCCTTCCTCTCTCTCTCAAAAAAAAAAAATCAATAAAGAAAAATTAATAAAAAAAGAATTTCAGTGTTATTTATAAAATGGAAAAACTGAGTTAAATGTCTTCAAAAGTGACTTAGGGAAGTAAATTAGAGTACCTCTACAGAATGGATCATTTTAGCAGTGAAATATCATGTTATGGAAAAATATTTAATGGGCAGGAGCAAATACATGTTCATGATACCACTATATGAAAAACAAACAGCCAGACCACGAAAGGGCGGATACAGTCGCTAGCAACAGCAGATATGTTTAAGTATTCGGATTATTTGTGGCTACTTTTATTGTTCTTTGTGTATTTCTATATTTTCCAACATTTCTACAATAAACATGTATTAATTGAACCAGACAAGGAAAAAATAAAATAGCTTGTTTCTTTTAAGTTTTTATTTTATTAAAAAACAAACAGACATGTGGTTGTTGAGTCAGTGAACATCATCACCGCCTTAACGTGAGACTTTGGCAACACATATTCCTTCCTTCATTCATTTGTTCGTTCACTTATCCCTCCCTTCCTTCCTTCCCTTTTCATCGGTTGTGTATTGCGCCTCTCCTAAGTGCAGGCACCACGCTCAGGCTGGGGGTACAGTGGATCCCACGCCCACCCACACCCTCACGGAGCTCGCGTGTCAGTGGGGAGGCCAGTGATACACAGGGAAGCAAACACAAGACTCGCAGGTTGAGCTATGAGCTATGAAGACAATGAACAGTGAGTTGTGACAAAGAGTGCCAGGTGGTGACCTGGTACAATCAGGTTGGGGCTGGTAGTGGGGACGCTCACTTGGAGGGGATGTTGAAGCAGAGACCAGACTCGGCATGGGAAAGGAGTCAAAGGCGGAGGTGGGGGACCACGTTCAGAGCCTGGTTGTAGCCGAGAGGGGATGAAGGTGGTCTGAACTAGGGACTTTGGGATGGAGATGAGGACGAACTACCACACTGGGGATGTTCTCCATCAGGATGCCTTTCCCCAAAGCCACACCCCTAACAGCACCCACCCCTGAAGGCAGAGCCCTCTGGGCCATTCTCCTCCCTACTCACTGTGTTGCAGTGAGCTGAACCGGTCGGTCCTCTTGGTGGCTGACCGGCCCCCCGCGCTGGTGGCGGTTACCCTGGCATAGTAGAGCTCCGTGAGGTTGTCCGTCTCCAGGGTCAGGTTGCAGAATTTCCGGGTGATCCGCTGGCAGCCCTTCTTTGCCAGCCACTCTATCTCTCCGTACCTGCAGGCAAGGGAGGGGCTGGAGCACACCTTTAATGAATGGCCCTGGTGTCAGGCCTGTGGTTTATTAATAATGATAACGATATCTAATATTTACTTAGCATGTTCTGTGTTCCAGGCCTTTTATGTGGATGATTTGTTAGTCCTCACATTGATCCTGTGAGGTTCGTACATTATTCTCTCTCCTTTTCAAATAAGGAAGCTGAGGCTTAGAAGTAAATTATACCCAGGTGTTTGAAGCATGCCTGCGGGGAGCCAGGGTTTGAACCCAGCCAGCTGGATCCACATTCTGGGCTCATTGTCACCATAATCCTAGGAGGCAGGCCGTGGTATCCCCATTCTACAGGTGAGGCTCAGGGAGGGGACGTGACTTGCCACAAGATGAAGTGGCAGGACCAGGAGTGAAACTCAGGTTTGCAGCTTCCTGAGCCCACGCCAACCCTCCTTCCCTGCGTGGGAATGGGGGCATGGGCTGGACGGGTGAGCACACTTTTGTGTTGACCTAGTCTCATCAGTAATAATAAAACAATTATTTGCCAGGCACCAGTGCCAATGACTATCTTATTTAATCCATCTAATAACCTTATGGTGAAGATACTATCGCTATCCTTACTTCATGGATGGGGAAACTGAGGCTTGGTGTGGTTACCCAATTGCAGCTGGCGTTCAGACCAGAGCCCATACTTTCAATCATTATTTCTTCCCCCTCTGCAAAAGAAACAAAGGAGCAGAGCTATCCTGAGGGGCATAACACCAGTCAGGGTGGGGGGCGTGGGGCTCATAGAAGCGGGGCATTTCCTTGGAGGGGTTGGTTTCAGAGCAGAGTCAGAAGAGGTCGTATTGGGAGGGAAGCCTACATCTTATACTCGACACTGTAGACTGTGTCTGGGGCGCTCTCCAGCCCGCTGTCCCAAGTCAGGATGTTTTCAAAGTTGCTGGACTGGAATTTCACATGCTGAAGAAGATCCGAGGTGTCCTCAGCAATGTGAGCTGCAGGAAATGGGAGCAAGGTGAGCAGACGGGCTCGTGGGCCCCACCCCCAGCACAAACTGTCCAAGGACGGGGAGTGAGAAACAGCATCCAGAGACTGCTCACTGACCGTCACTGCTCCCCTTAGTTTCCTTTTTACTGAGCTATAATTCGCATTCCATAAAAGTCACCATTTAAAGCGTACAACTCAGTGGATTTTTTAGTATATTCACAAAGTTGTGCGACCATTCCCACTATCTTAAGTCAGAACATTTTCATCACCCCAAAAAGAAACCCTATGTCCATTATCAGTCTACTCGCTATTCCTCCCCTCCCACAGCTTTAGGCTACCACTTTCTGTCTCTATGGATTTGCTTATTTGGACTTTTCATATATGCCCAGCTTGTGTGGCTCACTGGTTGAGTGTTGACCCATGCACCAAGAGGTCACTGGTTCGATACCTGGTTAGGGCACATGCCCAGGTTGTGGGCCCGATCCCCAGTGGGGGCCATGCAGGAGGCGGCCAATCAATGTTCTCTCTCATTGATGTTTCTATCTCTCTTTCCCTTTCCTTTCCTCTCTCTTTAAAATCAATAAAGAAAAAAATATTTAAAAATAAATAAGTAGAGTTAGATAGTACGTGGCCCTTGTGTCTAGCTTCTTTCACTTAGCATAATGTCTTCAAGGTTCATCCATACTGTAGCATGAATCAGTACTCATTCCCTTTTTATGAATAATATGCCATTGTATAGCTATACCACATTTCATTTATCCATTCATCAGTCGATGGATGTTTGTGTTGTTTCCACTTTTTGGTTATTATGAATAACGCTGCTGTGAACATTTGTGTACACATTTTCAAGTTGGCGTATGTTTTCAGTTCTCTTGGTTGTACAGCTAGAAGTGGAATAGCTGGGTCATATGGGAACTCTATATTTAAGTTTTTGAAGAACTGCCAACCTGTTTTCCAAAGTGGCTGCACCAGCTTACGTTCCCACCAGCAATGTTTGAGCGGTCCAATTATTCCACACCCTTGCCAACACTTGTTATTGTCTCTCACTGATTTCTTAACACCATCTGAAGCTGGTGTCCTCACTCACATTTTAGAGATAGTCAACTAAGATGTCTAAGTCAGTAATTTCAATCCAGGATGAAGATGTTTGTAAATTCCTGCCTCTCTGTTGGCCAAACCAATCCCTGCCCACTATGTGCCTTCTTAGGAAGGCAAAGGCTCTACTTGAGGTCAGAACTGACTGGTGGCTTCTGCTGGGGTGGTAAGGTCAAGGGCTGGAGAGAGGTTGGGATTTGAGAGCAGGCCAGGGTCTGTCTGGGGGAGGGCTTAGTCTCCCCTAGTGAAGGGTTAGGGTCTGCAGTGGGAAGATTGCTCCCTGGGGTCAGCGTCCTGTGGGCTATGCCGGTTGAGGGGAGACAGGTGGCTGAGGCTGGGACATGCTCAGGAGGCAATGGCCCCGGTTGGGTGGAGTTTGGCACCACTGTTCAGGAGGGAATGGAAGTTGGCCCCCTGAAATGGGGTGGGTAGAACTTGACTGGGCCCCCTCTTTTAGGAGGTGTCAAGGGCTAACAAGTTCTCCCCTCTTCTCCCACCCCACTCCTTCTTTTCCTCCTCAGATCCATCGCCCGTCCCTCAGCCTGTGTCATTCCTACACTTCCCGGATGAAAGTCTACATTGTGAAATCCTGGGAAAACGTGTTGTGGAGGAGACTGACAGACTGGCAGACTTTATAAAAGGAAGTTTTCACAGTTTTATGAAAAAACAAACAATTTTATGTCAACCACATAGGAAGCTGAGGAAAAGCAAACAAACAAAAACAATTCAACAGATCCAGCCTACGAAAGCTGGAGCGAGGGAATCTGGGTCCTCCGAGTGACCTTACCAACTCAAGAATCTCTAGGGACTGTTTCCCCTAGGACTCCTGTCTTAAAGGGCCAGGAGCGTCCATGATCCCAGCCAGAACGCATGGGGGTCCAAAGAAACATGTCTCGGTGTCTCTTAGGGATGCATATCTTCCCAGCTCATCAAAGGCCCAGTGTTGGGCCCAGGTGATGCCAGGGGGAGAAGAGACTGGAGGGGCCTGAGCAGCAGCTGGAAACACTGTGGTCCAGTCAGCGCTGGCCGGTGAAACTCTGGCCCTTCATGGTCTCATCCTGCACTTGAATTACAGGGCCTTGTACCGACCATCTCCCCCTCTTCGGTAAGAACTATGCTCTTACTTCCTGAGAAAGTTCCCTGAGTTTTGTTAAACTTCTCAGAAAACAGACACAATCTAGGATCTCACGCACCTGCCTGAAAGTTCTCCATGATGAATCAAATTACCCACCAGCGCCAGCTGGGTGGCTCAGTTGGTTGGAGCATCGTCCCGTGCACCACAAAAAGGTTGCGGATTCAATTCCCAGTCAGGACACATTCCTAGGTTGCGGGTTTGATTCCCGGTCGAGGCGGTACAGGAGGCAATCGATCCATGTTTCTCTCACATTGATGTTACTTGTTTCTCTCCCCCACCCCTTTCTTTCTTCCTCTCTCTCTAAAATCAATAAAAACATATCCTTGGGTGAGAATTAAAAAAAAAAAATCCACCTAATTGGATTTGAGAACTATGCCCTTTCGGCCTGTTTTGAAAGGGCCCAGGTGCTTTAGGGCCTATTAATGCGGCAGAGCTGGCCCCTGGGGGAGAAAATGCTCTTTCCGATCTAGAAGAAGGGCTGGAAGAGGCCCCCTCGGGGTGTGCAGGGAGGCAGGGTTCGTCCCGGTGCGCAGCTCGGCCCCAGCAGAGAAGAAACTGAAACTGGTTGCCCTGGGCCAGGCAGGGTGCAGGAAGATGACCTTAATCACTGGCTCCTGGGGTAGGTAGGGGCCACAGGGTGATGGGCACTCACCGACCAGGGATCCCGCAGCCAGGATGGTCAGCAGCGTCTTCATTGGGCTGGGCACACAGCCCTCTTTTGGCCTCCACTCTGGGCCAAGCACTGAGCGAAGGCTGGGAAGCTTTGCCGCCTTGGCAGCTGGCTCCACCCGGGCTCGGGCTCGGGGCGGGGAAAGCAGGGGAGGGTGGAACCTGAGCAGTGGGGAGCGGGTACAAAGGTGCCTGGTGTGGGTGCTTCGAAATTCCAGGTCCTGGGTGGGATCCAAGGGAGTTCCTTTCGTAGATGCAGAAAATAGCAATAGTGACAAGTCAGCTTGTTCATCTGGTCTGGTGGCTGATTCATCCCAAGACTCTTCAGTGTAAGTTATCAGGGAGCTGAGAGGCAGAAAGGGCAAAACAAATCCTGGACATACAGCCTTATCAGAGTGATTTGGCACTGTGTGTATCAAGCCTGAAACACGTGTGTATCAGAAGCCTGAAACATGCGTGTATCAGAAGCCTGAAACACGTGTGCGTCTTTTGCCCCAGTAATTCCATTCTCAGGGATTTACCCTGAGGAAAATAACTGGACCAGGGAGCAGAAAATATATTCCAGAATGTTCCTTGTGCCAAAGGAAAAGCTATGACCCCTCGGCTTTGTTGTGGCAGGAGGAGGTTTAGGATGTCTGCTGCCTGTCTTGTGCCCCATATCAAAGCAGGTCCCATGCTGGATGATGGGGTGCGGACAGTGTCCCTCCTAGAGAGGCCGCTGGGGTGAGGAGCCCAGGCACTCTGACCTCGAGCTTTTGGAGTCTGGGATCTGCTAAAGCTTAGCAGGGAAAATGGATCTCCAACTTCAGTGACTCTTTCTATTGTGCTAAAGGTGGGGGGCAAAATTCATGAATGGGCCTTTAGTTTGAGATGATGAAGATTCAAATTGCTCACCCAGGCTATCATTCTACCGAGAGGTGTATCCACAGGGATTAATGTGAAGATCTGTGGGATGGGTGTTTAGGAAATGATTTCCTCAATAATTTAGGAAATAGTTTCTCCTTCTCACTGAGCCTCAGGGAAAATCGAAGGGGCCTGGACTCTGGGTAGGGTGGACAGGACCATAGCTCTCTGCCCCTGGGGACAGTCCGGCTGACCCCAGGGAAGCTCAGCAGGCTGAGGCCAGTAGCAGGAGAGCTGGCTCCTGAGGGAGCCTATAGAGTGTAGAGGGTTTGCCTTTCCGAGGTAGTAGGCTGTGATGACCAGGGATCTGTATTTAAGTTTTTCTTTTCTGTATTGTAATTGTTTTCTATCAGCCCTCAGTCTTTGGTAGAGTTTGTTTGACAAAACAGCCACATTTGAGCTGTGCTTTGGGAGAATTAAGGGTTGGCTTGTGCCAGTCATGCCCTGTAATGGCGGGAAACTACATTTCCCAGACTCCTTTGTCAACTGCTTCCTGATAGGTTTGACCAATGGGAGGCACAGGAGAAAGAGGGGAGTGCTGGAGGAGAGAAGTCAGGGTATTTCTTCCCCTCTTTCTTTGCTTTCAGTGGCGTCCCCAGCAATGGCTGTGTGCCTTCTGGAGCTCCAGCTCCCTCTGGCCAGCCACCCACCCACATCTTTCTGTCAGGTGGCCAGCCCTGGTATTAACATCTCTCTACCCCCTCACCCCCAATTTTTCCCTTTAGCTCAAAGGGTAGAGCAGTTTCCCGCCTGGATTATCAGCTCTTCCATCATCTGGGTAACCAACTCCCCTGTATTAAAGTCCCTTGGTTTGAGAGACTTGCTAGGTTTCTGTGCTCCTGAATGGCCCATGATGGATGCAGGGCCTTCGATGACTTCAGGGACAAGGTGGTGTGGGGAGATCATGGCCCGAGAAACAGGTCACACAAGGAGAGGAGCAGTCGCTGAAGCCATCCTGGCTGCTTTGCGGCGAGGAAGATCTGTGGACCGTGAGACCGTGCTTGGGGACTCTCAGAAGCACCTGGAGGGAGGAACTGGATGGAAGAGCTAGACTTCCTGTCGTTCTGAGGGACTATAGTTATGTGGGAATTAATGGGAAGGACGACACCTGAACTGTTAAAGAACTTGGGAACACTCAGACTTCATTTCTAGTAGTAAAAAACCAAAACAGTCTCCATGTCCACCAATAGGGGTTTGGTTAAACGAATAATAGTATGTCCACCCAATGCAAGATGAATGCAACCTTCAAAATAGTGCCGGAGAAAAGTGGCCCATGGTCTGGTCAAGATTCACCACGTTTTGTCAAATGAAAAGAAGGGCGGCATAGACTAGGCGTAGCACAAGCCTGGTTGAAACACACATACACACGGAGAGGAAAAGTCTCGAAAGATCTAATGGGAAAATATTAATGGAATTACCACTGGGTGGTAGCAGGATTACAGGTGGTTTGTAAAAATTTCTCTCCTTTGCTCATTCGCATTTTCTGAAGTTTTTCTAGGAAAAAATTTTGCATTAGGAAAAGCAGGGTTAGTGAACAGAACAAACAGGCATTAAGGAAGTGCCTTTCGAAATGTTTCATTGTCTGATCACCGAGCTGTGCACCTGAGACTAGTACACAATAATATTGAATGTAAACTGTAATAAAAACAAGAAGTGCCTTTGTCTGGACTGCACCCCGCTCCCAGGTTGCCATTTCCTTCCCCTTAGCCAAACGCCCTGTGCTTCGAAGCCCCGGGGGATGGTTTCTCCTGCTGCCAGATGCTGGGACAACTCCAGCCCACCACACTCTCGCTTGAAAAATCCTTCCAGAGCCCTGGTCTGCGTGCCTTTGGCATTTTCCAATCGTATTCTTCAGCTGTGCTCCTGCTTCACAGTGGAAAGGAGAGGCTCAGGTCGGGGCAAGGTCAGGCAAGAGGACCTTCTCCAAATACCAGAGGGGCTGATTCATGGAGAAGGGTAACTACCTCCAAACAGGAAAACCAGGGGCACTGTGAGGGGACAAATTAAGAAGGCAAACTGCTTTGGATTTAAGGAAAATTGCTCGAAAATTGCTCGGTCAACTTGCAGATGGGCTGTTCTCGGTCACTGGGGGTATTCAGTGAGAGGCTGTGCTCACTGGTAGATGGTCCCTAGATAACTTTATTCTCTGGTCTCTAAAATTCAATGGTTCTTGTCTCCTCAGTGAGAGAGAAGACGTTCTGAGTGCAAAGAGCACACCTTGTATTTCTCTGTACCCTCCACGTGGCCAAACACAGAGCAACCGTACAGCATGGACTTATGGAACTGACCTTTATAGCAGCCGACTCGCCTGCTGATTCTCTCTGGCGGGGACTGCCAGGAACGTGCCCTTGTTTTCTCTCTGATAAATGTCTCCAATGCACATTGCATTCTTCCCTCTGAGCCTTTGCCCAAGCTGCCCCCGCTGCCCAGAATAGCCTTCCACCCCCTTCTGCTGTCTGATTCTTGTTCCTTCTTCAGACCTGTTCTCAACTTCACTTCCTCCAGGAAGCCTTGCCTATGTGAGCCACTCATCTGGGTGGGTTGGGAGCCCCAGCCCTGTGCTCCCATGGTCCCCTGTCCCTCCCTCATTCGTATTGCACCAGATTCCCTGCACCCCACCCCCCGCCTTCGGTTATGGGGACAAAGCATGTAACTTGCTTTTCTTGACATCTCAGCATCCACTACGAGCTGGCACAGAGCAGGTACCTGGTAATATTTGTTGACTGAATGAGTGAGCTGGGGTGAGCTGGCCAGGGCTTCAATATTGGCTGTGGAACATCCCTAAGCTGTAGAAAAAACATATTTTAAAATGACAAATACTCGCCCTGGCTGGTTTGGCTCAGTGGTTAGAGCGTCAGCCCGCGGACCAGAGAGTCCCGGGTTCGGTTCCCACTAAGGGCACGTACCTCAGCTGCAGTTTGTCCCTGGCCCCGGTTGAAGTCAGGTGGATGGCAACCACTGGATGTGTCTCTCTCACATCAATGTTTCTCTCGTTCCCTTCCTCCCTCTCTCCCTCCTGTTCTATCTGAAGATAAATGCAAAAATGTCCTTGGGTGAGGATAAAAAAAATAATAATAAAATAAAATGACAAATATTCAGGAATGTGACATGCTCCTGTCCCTTCTTTCAATACCCAGGGACTGCAGAACCTCTTCTGTAGAAGCAAGAACATCAAAAGACAGTGGGGCTTGGCCCATGTGGCTCAGTGGCTGAGCGTCGACCCATGCACCAGGAGGTCACCAGTTCGATTCCCAGTCAGGGCACATGCCCAGGTTGTGGGCCTGATCCCCAGGGAGGGGCATGCAGGAAGCGGCCAATCGATGTTCTCTCTCATCTCTCTCCCTCTCCCTTCCTCTCTCTCTAAAATCAATAAAGAATAAAATAAAATAAAATAAAATAAAATAAAATAAAATAAGGACAGTGGGGTGTGCTTTGGGGGAGGGTGAGTGATTTGCTGTCTCTGTGGTTGGTGGCAGTGCAGTGAGAGACCCTGAAGCAGGTGGCTGATCGTTCACGGATGGGAAGAGCAAGGAACGAAGGTTTGGCCACGTGCCCCAGAGCCTCTTCTCAGAGAAAAGCCTGAGAATCAGACTCACTTTGGAGTCTCCAAGCCTGGGCTCTGTCGATCAGGGAACTGACTTAGTGTTCCAAGTTGGGATCCTGGGTCTTGTCCTTACCCTGCGCCTGACTCCAGATGACCTTCAGTAGGTCTTGTCCCCTCTCTGGGCCTCAGTTTCTCTGTCTGTAAAGGAGGCTTGGTCTAGAAGTCCTCTATGGGCCCTTGGAACTTGAATGGCCTCTGCTTCTATGTCACTTTGGGTAGAAAATCTCCCCTGACACCCTGGAATTCCCTTCACGGCTATTGTCGGTGACACAGACACACATTCAGCTCAGCAGTTATTGACTCTGCTTATAATTTCAGCTCTCTCTCAGGCTGAGGAGTTCTTGAAGCTTATTACATGCTTATAAGACCATGCTTCTTTATAAAAACATTGAGAACACCCTGTGTCTCGTGCCAGGATTAGGGGAGCACTTTGGTATGGCCCCTGGGAACTAGGAAGTGAAACCCCGATGCGGGCTTTGGGCAGACAGACGCAGCTTTGAATCCTAGCTCCGCCACTTGCCCACAGTGTGTAGGTCGCTTAATCGTTCACCCTCAGCTTTCTCATCCAAAAAGGAATAAGAGTCTCTACTCCTCAGGGTTGCTGGGAGGGTAACACCAGCTGATGTCTCCTGACAGTTTCTGAGGAGGAGACTTCCTGTATGAATCTCCTCTGTTACAACATAAGGAAACCAAGGACCAAGAGAAGTTCCTTGAAAATTTTGCAAAAACCCAGACTCCTGGGTGTGTAGGGGTGAGGACGGTGGGAGGGGACAATGAGAACAGTGATCAACGTTCCCTTAGACGTTCAAGTTGACATGAGCACCTGAGGCCGAATTCCAGTGCTGGAGGAGTGCAGGCTTTGCAGCCCACAGTTTAGGCATCGAGGTTGAATAAGGGTTGTGTAGAGGAGGGGCATTCCATGAAGGCTCAGAGATGGGCGTGGGGGCAGGATTCTGAGCCCCTGTTGCAATCTGGCTTCCCAGACGGTCCACTTAGTGCCCAGAGAAACCGAGGCTTAGAGTGGATGGGGGTGGGGGGTGTCATGCAATACCCGATGAGACTCACCCTGGAGGTGTGGACCCCTGGAGGGGGCCTCCCACCACCTGCTGATGGTTTTTCCCACTAGGAGAGTGTGAGCTGAGGCATCCCTACCTCAGGATCCCCACCTTCTCCTAACCCACTTAGAGGGGCAGTAAGGGGGAGAAAGACTTGACAATTAATAGAGACCTGTCACCTCTGTATCCTGTATCATCAAATGCCAAGGGGTGGGGCTCCCGGGGCTGGAATGTGTCCCAGCGCCAACCAGTATCTCTTGAGTAAGTGACTCATGGGACTGACTCACTCATTCAGATACAGATGTAACTTCTGGCCTGTTTTTTTTTTTTTTCCCACCTTTTATCACCTTGTGCACATAGGAATGAGCTCAAGGAAGATGTAAGCAAGCAGCCATTGACCAAGTGAGAAATCATACAGGAAATAGAGTTTGTCCGGGGATTGCCGCTGTGTTCCCCACTTCTGCCCCTCCCTCGCCATTTTCCCCTCACCCCGGACCAGGTGCTGGGTCGAGGAAGAGCAGTCATCCACATGCGACAGGAATTTGGGATCTGGGGTGGTATCATCTAATTCAAGGTCTCTGGCCCTCTTGTAATTCCAGTTATTCATATAAAAATGTAAGTCAGCCACGGCCAGCTCCTTGCTGACCCTAATTCATACATCAGTTCACACGTGCCTTCCTTCATTCATTTACTCAATACCAAGCTTCCACCGGGTGCCGGGAGCAAAACAATCCCTTCCCCAAAGGAGTTCTTGGAATATGGCATCCATTACCCAAAACCTCCCCTCTGCCAGCGGCCCGAGCCCGTTCTTGTGAGAACCTGTGCCAGCTGCAGCCCTGCCATCCCACCACTGTCCAGAAGCCGGCCGCTAAGGAGCCAAGAGAAGCTCACAAGGCGACCTGGCACCAGAGGGCAGGGTGGGAGGCAGCTGGGGATCACCTGAAGAGGAAGGTCTGTCCTGTTTTCTGGCAAGGATCTAGCATACAATCATTCAAGGAGGCAGATGCCCCAACCTGACCACAAGCTGTGATGTGTGCATGATGAGAATTGGCAAGGATAGCCCAGCCAGCGTGGTTCAGTGGTTGAGCATTGACCCATGCACCAAGAGGTCGCCGGTTCAGTTCCCGGTCAGGGCACACGCCCAGATTGTGGGCCAAATCCCCAGTGGGGGCATGCGGGAGGTGGCCAATCGATGTTCTCTCTCATCGATGTTTCTATCTCTCTCTCCTTTTCTCTCTCTAAAATCAATAAAGAAAAAAACACTTTTTTAAATTAAAAAAAAAGAATTGGCAAGGATATTTGGTTTAAGTAATAGAAGGTCCTGGGAGATGGTTTAAAAGTAGGATACAGGGAAGCTAGGCCACAGGAATGGATCGGAACCAGGATTTATCGTTTCTCGTCTCAGCAGCTTGTCTGGCGGCCTCATTCTGGTCTCTTCCACACACTGGATTTTCCCATTTCTCAGAGTGGAAAAGGGGGCAGTAGTGGGTTGGAGCCTGTTCCAGGCCCAGCCAGCCAGGAAGACTTCTGCATCCCAGGGAAAGGGGCTCGGATCATCTCAGCGTGGGTTGAGCGCCTGCGCTGGCACCAGTAAAAGGTGACAACCTGAAGAGCAGTGCTGAGCAGTCACCAGGTGGCCTGACCGAATGGCTGGAAGCTGGGAGACTGCATTAGCGATAGACTGGCATGCGTGGGTTTGCAAGGCCAGCCACCGAGGATGTCCTGTGTCCTTCCATGGACCAGAGTTGCAATAGGACACGCTGCCAGGGTGGTGGGCGCAGCTCCGGCCTCACTGTAGCAGGTGATGTGGGTGTCCTATCCCCACCCCCACGGCATTCACCTTTCTCGTGCACTCACCTTGATGGATTCCAGCTGCAAGTACCTGCAACTCTTCGGGAGTGAGCAGCATCTGCACAGGAGAAATCCCCTGGCTCCTGCCCCCAGCAGAAAAACCTGGAGGGCCCAACACTGAACTCCCAATGCCCCTCAGGAAACAGGGCCCCAGCTGCCTGGGCAGTGACCTATTTGATTATGCCCCTGGACTGGCTGCCCTCCCACTACCCCTATTGGTGCTTTTTGGAATGACTGCAGGGCTTCGTCCTTCGAGATCCTGGTCTCTGGGTCAGCTGCTGGGGACCCAACCCGAGACCCTTGTGGTCTAACCAGCTAGATGAGTGGTGAGGAGCCTTTGAGAAATAAGAGCACACACTTTTCCGTTTAGTTCTGCCTTTTCTCTAAAAATAGAGCTCTTTATTGAAAACAGGATAACAAGCATAAAGAAATGATTCAAATATGGTATTGATATAAACATAGAAAAATAGAAATAAATACAAAAATCTAATAATAATATATCTCAGCACAGTTGACCCTTGAACATGGGTTTGAACCGCACAAGTCCATTTACACGCAGACTTTTTTTCTTTCAATAAATACAGTTGTGAGTATGCAAAACAGTTTATTCTTGTATTATTTGTATTCGCACCGCAAACCTACTTTTGCCTACCCCTACATACACTCGGCCCTCCGTATCCGCGGGTTTTGAATCACAGATTCACCCAAACGCAGATGGAAAACAGTATTTTTGATCCGCGGCTGGGGATTCATGGGTGCAGAGGGCCGCCTGCATTGCTACACCATTTATGATAAGGGGCTTGGATTTTGGTATCCACTGGGGCGGTTCCTGGAACCAGGCCCCCGTGGATTCTGAGGTACGACTGAAGCCTTGGGGGGGGTTCAAAAGTTGTATCTGAATTTTCTACTGTGATGGGCGGGTCAGCGCCCCCAACCCCTTCAAGAGTCAACTGCGCTCTGAAGAATTATACTGTTGCTTTAGCCTGAGGCATCAGGCCTTCCGACGTCCCTCAAGCGTGGCCCTGGACTGTGTACGTGAAAGGGCTTTGCAAACAGTTAGGTGCTGAGCACACTGACATGTTATTATATTGGTTATCACACTCTCTCCTAATGTTTCCTAGTTTGCTTTTTAATGATTTAATGACTATAAAGGAGCTGGAATTTGGAATTACTAAAAAGCTCAGCTTATCTCTGAAATTAAACTTTGGGAAAAAAACTAAAAAAAAACCCCTCAAGGTTTAATAATAGAGGCAAAGTGGTTCCTTCACCAGAGTGATGATAGCTTTCAGCTTTTCGGAAGAGAACGGCATGATGTTGAACTTCACGAAGCAGCTGTGCTGGGTTCCAGAGAGCTTCAGCCTTGGTCTGGGCATCTTCCCGGGAACTGGCCCTGAGCCACAGCCTTGCCCAGCAACAAGGCCGGCGTTTATTCTTCCACCCTGCGGAAATGCACACACGTGTGCACGGTGTGCGTGTGTGGGAGTCCGGCAATGAAGGCCCCCTGTCAGCTCCGTGTCCCCTGGGAATCCTTGCTGTGACTTCAGCACTGTGTTGACATGGCCAAGGGAGCAAGGGCTGGACCAGCCAGAGACCAAAGACCTCACCCTTAGGGACAAACACAGTAAGTCAACACTTTAGCTTCTTCCGACAAAGTCTTGGTCCCTAAGGGTGGAAACTCAGCTATGCTCATCCATACACTGATGGGTGTGGGTTAACGAAGTGAACCCCCAGCACCACCCTCAGGTGACATCCTGTTTCCAGGAGGCTCTTCCTAACTGGAAGGAAACATGGGACTTCTTTAGACCCACAATAGTCACCCAAGCGTCAAAGCGCTGCCCGTAACAGGGATCCCAGCCCGGCGGCCATTCACTCCAGGTTGCTACCCCAACCCCAACAAATCAGACCCCCCTGGGAGGATGGACCATTTGGTTTTTTTACTGGGAAAAGGGAGAGGGACCAAGGTCCCCCTTGGCTGGGTTCTGGCTTCTGAGAGCCCCGTTTTCTGACCAGGAGGTGGAGGCAGCGAGGTGGAAGACATGAGGTAGACGAGAGACGAGGCAGCTGCGAGGGGAATGCTTCTAGGCGCTCGAGCTGAAGGCCGCAGGTGGGGGATGCCCAGCGGTCTCCTCAGAGCCCGGCACGCGGAGACCCCAGCAGCCACCGCGAAGAGCGCCAGTGACGTGCCAGCACCGTGTCACACAGCTCTCTCAGGACCCACCCCACTCCCCAGGTGGGAGCTGCAGATGAGGAAACCCAGGAACAGAGAAGGGAAGTGGCTTACCCAAGGTCACACAGCCAGGAAATGGCAGAGCTGGGATTCGAAGCCAGGCTGCCTGATAGTAAGCCTGGGCAGTTCCACAACGGGAGACTGGGATTTGAATGTCGGCCGCCCTTTCCCTTCTTCTCCAACACCCTCTGCCAACTAGATTTGTCCTCAGTGGGGCCCGCCCTAGGGGACTCTTGAATCAGGAGGCCAAGGCTTGGGGAGGAGGGTGCTAGAGAGAGGCAGGAGGCTCCGATACTGCTGTGCCTCCAAGTGTCCTCCCCCAACCCGGATGGCCCCTGTGGGGTCAGCCCCTGTGTCCACTGTGATCCAGCCTTACCTGTTTCATGGTGTCCAGAGATAACTTTTCCACCTGACCTGTCACCCCAGGGACAGTGGGGTGATCTGACCTCAGCCCGCCCTCTTCTCCAGCCCTCTTGGAGCTCAGCCCACAGCTGGTGGCTCACAGGACGGGTGGCTTCTTACTGCTCAGCCTGACCAACCCACAGCCTCTAGCTGGGCTTCTGGAGCGCCGAAGAACACTCCGCCGCCCGGGACCATGCTTCCAGGCTTTCAGGTGTCAGTGGCCTTTTGGGCCCTTGGGCTCAGTAGCACCAGATTCGGCAGGAAGCTGGGGGCCAGCTCACCTGGCCATGTACTGTCCCAGTGCCCCACTCCTGGCTTTGGTCCCCTGGAGGCTGTCAGTCCCCCAGCTGCCAGCACCACTGTCCTCAATTTCTGATTCCCTTCCACCCTCTTCTTCCTCTTCCTCCTCATCCTCCTCCTCCTCTTCCTCAGAGCTGCAGTCCCAGCAGAAGGTCAGTGTCCGAAGAGAAACCGGAGGCTCCCCGGGAACCAGATTCAGCCTTGGTGACGAGGAGCCCCAGCTGGCCCAGGAGGAGATGTCAGCTCTCTGGAGCTCTTCCAGGGAACCCAAGTCCTCGGAGAATTCGGGGAGTGGGAGAGGCTCCTGACACCTGTTCCTCCCCAGCCCTCGGCCAGGCGCCCTCTTGGCCAAGTAGCCAGAGGACCCAGCCTCATCTAAGACGGAGGAGCCGGCAGAGCTGGCCCAGCTTCTGTCTGAAGAGTCCCAAGCAGGACAGCCTTCGACCTGGACCCCTGCCTCCTGGTGGCCCGGGGTCTGGTGCTCCTGCTCCAGGAAATAGGGGGCTGCAATGTAGGGCTGGAAGCTGACATTGTCATCTGTGTCTTCCTCCTCAGCACTGTCCTTCTCTGGTCCTGCCTGGATGGTGGCTGGGGCCCTGACACCAGGGGTCAGTCTGACCCTTCTGGTCAGTTCCTTTTGGGGACAGAGAGTCAAGTCATCCAGGGACTCTGGGCCACTGGGCTGAAAGCTTGCCACGGGGTGTCTGGATCCAGAAAAGTCCTGATTTGGGGAGGTGAAACAAGAACGGAAAATTCAGGCTTTCCTGAAGCATGACTGTTCTAACTGGGGTTCCCCTGGAAATAACCTGAGACAAGGATGCAAATATAAATAGTTGCTTTGGGAAGTGATCCCAGGGAAGGCCAACAAGGGAGTGAGGAAATCAGACAGGCGCTGGGGAGCTGCCACTAAGATGGGTATTATCAGGCAAGTTCCTTCTAAGGCAGCTGGAGCTTAACCCCGCTGGGGACTCAGGGAGCCGGTGTGTCCGCATCTCAGAGCGCCATCAGGTGAGGGGTGGAGGCAGTGCCACTTCCTTGACACCTGCAGCCTGCCACATGCACAGGCAGAGTGGACACCAGAAGCCAGAGACAGTCCCCAGGATGCAGGTGCTGGCTGCTGGAAGGAACTTTAAAAATACTCCCTCCCACGTGGCAGGGACACTCAAAATCCACCCTCAAAGCCCCCGCCCAGCCTGAGTGCCCACTGAGCCTCACCTATGGCCCAGCCACCCTCACCAGGCCCTCATCTGGACCCACTGGCCTCCGCATTCTAAGGCAGTGAGCCAGCAGGCAAGTGAGGAAATTCCAGGGTCGGCCTGGGCGAGACTCACGTGGGTTAGATTATGAACTAAGTGTTGGGACCCTTCTAAGTCTTCCCCTTTTGGCATCTCTCCTGAGTCCCAAGGCTGGGGGCTCTGCTCTTGGCATCTGACACATCCTTTAGCAGAGATGACCTATTTAACTAATAGGACTTAAGCCACTTCTCCCTCCCAGGTATTTGCATTTGGTGCCAAAGGAATGAATTACTAATAGTGGGAATTTAGACACAAAGAAAGGAGATGTTTTACAGTTTGGGCCATCTTGATATTCTATCTGCACTACCTCTAAGTCTAGCCCCATTTCCTCCAACAACCCTCCCCCTCTGATGCACAACCCCAGATTTGCCATACCAGAGCCTGGGGCATCTTTGCCTGCTGAAACCAGGGGTTCCCTGTGAAGCCCTTCCAGATCATACACCCCAGGGCAACAACCAACAGCAGCGGCAGCAGAAGTGGCAAGGGCACCAGGAATGCCCAGTTGACTCCTAAGGAAAAACAATAACAATGACAGAAACAACAACGGCTCCAACTGCACATACCGAGGGCTTCCCGTACCTACCCCGTCCTATTTAATCCTCAGCAGAACAAATCCATGCTACAGACTGTAGAAACCAAGGTTCAGAGAGGTTATGTAGGCTGCCCAAAGAGGCACAGTGGGTGTGGCCGAGGTGGGATTTTAATCAAGGTGCGTCTGTCCCTAGACTCACATTCTTAACTACCGTGTGGGGAAGATCCTGACGCTCAGGACAGACGTCCTGGATTCTGTACCACTTTGCACCCACCTGGGGCCTTCAGGGAGAAGCAGGTGGGCTTGGAAAACTCGCTGTATCTAGGGTCGCCGAAGGTGTAGATGGTTCTGGCGCTGACGCAGTGGAGTCCTCTGGTATTCAGCTGGAGGGGGATCTGGACTTGCTGGCCATGGGGAGTGACGGGGAGTCGGGTCTGTTTGGAGAGAGAAGCAGAGGTGAGCTGGCCTGCTGTGGGAACCAGCTCCGTACAGCCGGGATGGGGCGGGCTTGGCAGGCAGGATCCAGCCGTGATCCCGCATCCTCTCTTCCTGCAGTCGAGCTCGAGGGTTAAGGAAGCAGTTGGCAGCACTATCTGGTTTCTTTTCTGCTGCGTTTCCAGCTAGAGATGGTCTGGGTTGAAAAGCACCCCTGCCACTCAGGCTCACTGCCTGCCCCCTGCCAGGCCTGCTGGTCTTCACTTTGAGGGGCATATTCCTCAGGCTTCCTACCCGAAGGACCTCCCAACTTATTTGGTGGGGGGCATCATTCAGCCATCACAGACACAGAAGACTCTAGGGCTGCCCGCCCAGGACAGTAACCACTGGCCACACATGGTTCCCGAGCTCTTGACGGGTACGAAATACACACCGGCTTTCAAAGACCAAGTGAAAAAGAATGTAACATAGCTCAATACTTTTTATAGTAATTACATGTTGAAATGATAACAGTCTATTGGGCAAAATAAAGTATATTACAAAAATTAAATTCACCTGTTTCTTTGCACTTAATTTAGCCAGCAGCCCCTAAAGTCACATACGTGGCTCGCATTATGTTTTCCTGGGCAGCGCCGGCCTTGCACATTTGAAGGGTTCCTGAAGGCATGGACCAGTCAGAGGAAGGTGGACCGCCTAGGGTCCAGAGGAGGCAGGAGGTCAGGAGAGTGAACATTGGTTCAGTCAATGCTATTGGGGGACCGGAAAGTAATGTCGTTTCTGCGCTTTTCGATATTCGGTTGTCACTTATCAGCTCATTGTGTACTTCGTTGTGCCAAAGACATTTTAAGGTTAGAGTGACTTGTTTACTCGTAAATAATTAAATCTTAATTTTTTTTTTTTTTTTTTTTGCAATTTATAGTGAAATGGCCAGCCAAATACCAGAAGAGGTACATATCTGGCATTGTATACTTTTTGAGTTTCACAAGGGTAGTAACGCAACAGTTGCTACCAAAAACATTTGCGATGCTTATCCAAGTGCATTAGACGTTCGTAAATGCCAAAGGTGGTTTTCTAAGTTCAAATCCGGTAATTTTGATCTTTCTGACTCATATCGAACAGGAAGACCAACAACTTTAGACAATGACATGTTAAGGGTGGAAGTGGAAGCAAATCCGTGTCAGACAATCGAGGAACTGTCAGACACTCTTAACCAACCTTGGTCGACCATCCAAGAACATTTGCAGCAGATTGATAAAGTAAGCAGAGCAGGTGTTTGGGTCCCGCATAATCTGTCCGAAGAAAACAAAGCTAACCGGTCCACCACATGCAACTTATTGCTTCAGCGGCACAATACAGAAGCGTTTTTTGATCGCTTGATCACTGGAGATGAAAAATGGGTCCTCTATGATAATCCAAAATGCAAAAGGCAGTGGCTCTCTCCTAATGAATTGCCACGAAGTACAGCTAAGCCGGGTTTACACCCCAAAAAGGCACTTTTGTGTGTTTGGTGGAGTATTCGTGGGGTCGTTCATTTTGAAGTGCTGAAACCTGGACAAACTGAATGCAGACCTTTACTGTGAACAATTGGATCGAGTAAATCAATCTTTAATTGAAAAGTGCCCAGCGATTGTCACCAGAAAAGGCGTTGTTCTGCAACACGATAATGGAAGACTGCACTGAGCAAGACGAATCCTGGAAAAAATTAATGAATTGGGGTGGGAGGTATTGCCTCACCCACCATACTCGCCCGATATTGCGCCATTGGATTTCCATTCATTCCGATCGCTGCAACATTTTCTAAGCGGCAAAAAATTTGAAAATTTGGATGATGTCCAAAATGCCATCTCCAGATATTTTGCTCAAAAACCAATTGATTTTTATCCATCTGGCATTGAAAATTTGCACACTAGATGGCAAAAGGTTGTTGATAACAAGGGTGATTACATAATTGATTAAAAAGAAAAACTTGTTAAAAATTTATCTGTTTGAATTAAGGTCGTAAAAACAACACATTACTTTCAGGTCCACCTAACACAACCTGTGGGCAAATCTGGCTGCCAGCTCTTCGGTAAACAGTTTTGCTGGAAAACACCTGTGCCTGTGCATTTCCATATTATCTCTGGTTCCTTTTTTTTTTTTAATGTTCTTATTAATTTTAGAAAGAGGAAGAGAGAGGGAGGGAGGGGGAGAGAGAGAGAGAAACATCAGTGTGAAAGAGAAATCGGTTGCCTCCCGGGGGAACAACTGGACCAAACTCGAAACCCAGGCATGTGCCCTGAGCGGGACGAACGAGCGACCTCTCGGTGTACGGGCCGATGCTCAACCAGCTGAGCCGCACCTGCCAGGGCTGCCTCCAGTTCACTTTGGGTTACAGATGCGGAGTCAAGCAGCTCTGCAACACCGTTTGGTCTGCAAAGCCACAAATATTCACTATCTGGCCCTTTACAGAGAAAGTTTGCCAGCCTACCATAAATAAATACAGACAGAAATACACCCGCAGAAAACAAGTCTGAAACTGGACAGACACCAAAGAGTTATTTGTGGTCATCTCCGGTACTTTTGGTTTTCCCCATAGAGCTTATGTGTATTTTCTGATTTTTCTGTAATGAATCTGGTGGTTTACTGAGCAGGCCTCCGGTAGCTTGCCATATTTCAATCCGATTTTTATTGTAAAAAAAGAAAAGTTTCATAATTTTTTTAAAAAGTATGTAGAAAAGTGTTGTGCTGTTACCACCTGTAAGGTACAGGGACATGATGCCTTGTACTCGTCCTCTTAGGTGGAGAAGGGCTGGGTGGGCCACAGGCCATTCACACTCTGCAGAGTCAAGGGTATGTCAAGAGTGAGGGGTGTGTGGGGAAGGCTTCCTGGAGGAGGTGTGCAGGTAGTAGGCTGGGAAGGTGAGGAGCACTGGGGTTTGGTGGAGCAGTGGGGGAAAGAGGCCCACTAGGGGGCAGAAAAAGGGCTTCCCACCTTGTTCTCAATCCCCTCCTTCCAGAAATCCACCTCATACTTCAGATTCGATGAAGGCATGCAGGGGGGCAGCTGGTACGTGGCATTGACCTTCAGGATCTCCTCTGTTTGAGTGACTACCAGGATGGGCGGGGCCGGCTCCACTGGCAGAAACAGAACAGGACTCGTCAGTACCGCCTGGGGCCACGTGCACCCATCCCTGCCTCCCGGTGAGCCTGCTGCTCACCCAGCCCGAGGAGCTCTCCTGGCATGGGGCACCCAGCACTAGTGTTTGTCAAACACCAACTGTGCATCAGGGGCCTCCCAGCCACTGTATTTAAGTCCTGCAGTGTCCCTGGGAGGAGATATCACTAGTCCCATTTTAAAGAAGGGCAAACTGAGGCTTAGGGAGGTCAAGCTCACAATTACCTGTCTCTATTCATGTCGTCCCTTCCACCTGAGTTCCCTTCACATACCACTGGTCTGCCAGAATCCTGCCCTTGTCTACTAGCTTTCTATGGCTACTCTAGCACATTGCCACAAACGTATTATCTCACAGGGCTGCAGGTCAGAGTCCAGGGGACACTGACTATGCATTAAGCGCTGGGCAGGGAACTGAGGGTAATGGGGAGATGAGGCCTCCACGGACCCTGACCTGCAGGAGTTGAAAGAAATTAGGGGGAAATGAAATATGCAAACTACCAAAACTCAAGAGAGAGAAAGTGACCAGGGTCACAGTGGAGGTCAGAAAAGGTAGGAAGGGTCATTCAGGCTTAGGGTGTGCTGCGGGGGAATCAGGAGAGCTCCAGGGAGGAGGAGGCAAAACAATTAATTTAAAAAAGTAATCTCTCTGCATTTTCCCCTCCATTTCTATCTCGTTCCTATCTATCCAACCATTCCGGTGGTTCACCCATCATTCTAGCCAGACAGCCTTCCTTCCTGCCTTCCCATCCTTCCTTTCCGACCAACATTCCTTCCTTCCTATCCATCCTTTATGCCAATCACCCTACTTTTCTACTCATCCATCCGTTCTTCTTTCCTTTCTCTATCTCTTTCCTTCTTGTTTTTCCTTCCTTCATTTGTTTGTTCATTCCTCCTTTGCCTCCTCTTCCTTCCAGCCCTTCCCAGGCAGCCAGCCTTGTCTCTATCCTCTCCAACCCCTGATCCACCCATCCTTCCTACCCTCCACCTCTCCATCCACACTTGCTTCTTTCCTAGTAAGCATCTGTCCTTCCACCTAGCCTCCTTCCTTCCACTCATCCACTGTGTCCCTCTCCATCCTCTCCACGCTTCCTTTCTTCTTTTATCCATCCATCCACCCAGCCAGCATTCTCCCATCCAGGTCATCTGTTCTCTCTTCTCTGCCATCCTTCCTTCAACCTCTTCTTCCCCTCCCTTCAAGCTCTATTTTGCCCTCAAGTATTTTGAGAAGCCTGGGCAACAAGTAATAGAACTCAGCTCCGTGAGGCTACGGTCTGAGTATGTGTCCTCTCATTCTGACCACCGTACCTCCTTCTGGATCTGGTCCAGCACCTTGTCCAGGATCAGAAAGACCCAGAGTCACATCCCATCTCTACCACTTCCTAGCTGTGTATCCTGGCAAGTTACTTAACTTCTGCGAGTCTTGCTTTATTTATTTTTTTTAACGGGTTGATGAAAACGGACCTCACAGGTTTGCTGCGAGGATTAGAAATAAAATATATTGGAGGGAAAAAGTGCTCTCTTGACTCAGTGTTAACACTGGAGATTTCTGAATGCATTAAGCATGGGAAATGTTTTCCTCTCTATTTTTATCTTCTTTCCCCCCAAAATTTCTATAGTGTACAGAAATTACTTTTATAACCATAATTTATAAAGTTGTTTCTTAGAAAGGTTGAACATAAAAAAGTAGAAATAAGTATATAAAGTGCCTCTTCAGTTCATGAGCAAGGTGCTCGACAGAAGACAATAAATACAGTAGGAGGTACAAGCTGAATTGCTGGCACCATGGCACTCCCCCAACTTCCTGCACGAAGTCAGGCTGCTCAGACACGGTCGTGGCCCCTGGCGGCTGCCCACAGGGCTGCTCTCTGCTCTGGGGAAGTGGGAGAAGGACCGCAGCCCAGCAGTGTCCCTGAGCCAAGTTCTTGGCCGGAGCGCCTCCCACTCAGTCCCTGACCCACAGACCTACCTTCAAAGAGGTACTCCAGGTACTGGGACTCCACCCAGGGGGACTGGGCGCTGGGAGAAACCACCCGCACACGCCCCCTGAACTTGTTGAATAGGTCCTGATTCCTCAGGCACATCAGAGAACACGTCAGCTCTCTGGTTTCTGCACACTTCTCCACTCTTCGCCACCGTTTGGGGGTTGTTGCAGAGCTGAGGGAGGAAACAGAAGAGCTTGGGCATGGACTCAGCCTCCTGGGGCAAGGGAACTTAGAGAACATGTGATCACTCGTCCCCCTCCCTTCTGCCTAATCACTCCGTTCATCCACCCATCTGTCCTCCATCCGTCCATCTGTCCAAGCAGCCAGCCTTTGGTTGGGACAGAACGAGAACAGCCCAGTTAGGAGCTCAGGTTCTAGACACACTAGGGAGGGAACTGTGGCTCTGACCCTCACCAGCTCTGGACCCTATGCAGCCAACCACCCTTGGGCCCCAGTCTCCTCACCTGTCATGTGGCTGCTATTGCCGCTACTAGTAACAATTTGTCACATATTTATTCATTCAGGAATTTATGGACCAACCACCTGCTATATGCCAGGCACCCTGCTGGGGCTGTGTGGATGTCAGAGGAGGACACGCAGGTCCATGACTCCAACCTCCTGAGAACACTGAGGTCCACAGATGGGACCTGAGCTCTGGGCATTGTTCCTGGGGATTCAGCAATGCGTGACAGAGGAGGTCCTCGAGAACTTACACCCTGATGAGAGGGGATGAGAGCTCATCAGCACATCAACAAGATAAATCCAGGAGCTGGTACATGCAGTGGGAACAGGTGGGGGTGACTGCTTTCTAAAGGAGGCTCAGGAAAACAGAGGCCGCAAGACAGGAAGGGAGCCAGGTGAAGGCTTGCGGTAGAAACAGCAAAAGCAAAAGCCCTGTGATGGGAAGGATCTTGACCTATCCAGACAAAAGCAAGGAGGCTAATGTGGCTGAAACCCAGTGGACAAGGGAGGAAGTTGTGGACAGACCGGAGATGAGGGCAAAGAGGGGGCTGGGCAGAGCAGGTGGGCCTCACTGTCTTGGTAAGGAGTTTGGATTTTATTCCAAGTGTGATAGGAAGTCACTGGAAGGTTCTGAATAGGGGACTGATCTTATGTTTTTAAAAGATCACCGATAGCCCTGGTCAGTTTTCTCAGTGGTTAGAGCGTTGGCCCGTGGATCAAAGGGTTGAGGGTTCAATTCAGGTCAAGGGCATGTACCTGGGTTGCAGGTTCTATCCCCAGCCCCGGTTGGGGTAGTGTGGGAAACAACCAATTGATATGTCTCTCTCACATCCATGTTTTTCTCTCTCTCTCTCACGCTCCCTTGCTCCCTCCCTTCCACTCTCTCTAAAAAGCAATGGAAAAATATACTCGGGTGAGGATTAAAAAAAAAAAGTAAGAAAAGAAACTTAAATAAATAAAAGATCACTGATAAACCAGCTAGGAGGCTGCAGCAAGAAGGGGTTGAATTCAGGATATATTTTGGAGCAAAAATAGACAAACTACAGGAAGAAACAGAAAACCCATAATTATAATGAGAAATTTTTTAATACAAAATATGTAAAAAATGAACAACATAATTATCAAAGTTGGTCTACTGACCATATATATAGAACAAAATGAAAAAAACTGGTTAAGCCACACCTGAACATTAATAACATATTAACAATATTAACAAGTATTAACAAAAATAAAGCAACTCTCAGGAAATTTCAAAGAGTAGTTATCTCATAAACTGTTTCCTCTGACTGCAAACAATCCAGTTTAATGCAAAGAAAACTAAAGAAAGGTTGAAAAATTTTAAATGTTTTAAAATAACTCATGGGATTTTCAGCGAGGATTTAGTACAAGGAACAAGACAGCATCAGGTCTGCACAGTCGGCCAAGAAAAACAAAGATGATTTCCTCTGGTCCCTACTTTAGTTTTACCCTTTGAACTCCTTATTTATTATTGTTGTTATTTTTTATTGGGCACAGATTGCCTCAGGAATCATCTTGGTTCCCTTTTTTTCTTTTTTCAATTTGTTGAAACCGGTTTGTAAAGTGCTCCACTTCCACTACCTGTCACTATATGGGCTGTGATTTGGATGCTACTCCTCAGTTCTGAGTTCAGCTGTGGACTGGATGGTGAAGGGCAGTGGCAGGAGGAGGTAGAGGTTTGGATTTGGAGACCAACAGAAGAAAATTTAAGGGAGAGCAGATTTCACCTGTTTTCTTTGGACCTATAACACCTTGAAAAGTTGTTGCCAGGGGTTCACTATTATCGAAGAAGTGATCTGAATTTGGAGTTTGTAATCAAGGATATGTGTAAATTTAATTTGCTATAATGACTCTGGATAATTTATTCCTGATCCATCTCTTAAAACATTTTGAAACAATAGGTCTAGAAATCTGCATTAAAAGAAAATAAAACAGCGCCGGCCGGTTTTTCTCAGTGGTTAGAACATTGGCCTGTGGACCAATGAGTCGCGGGTTCGACTCTAGTCAAGGGCACGTACCTCGGTTGCGATTCGTCCCTGGCCCTGGTTGGGTTGTGTGGGAGGCAGCCACTCGATGTGTCCCTTTCACATTTATGTTTCTCTCTCTCTTCCTCTCTCTCCCTCTCACTCTATCTGAACAAAAATGGAAGAAAGTCCTCGAGTAAGGATAAAAAAGAAAACAAAACAGACCAACCAGCCTGCAGGCAGAGGCGGGTCTCGGGATGCTTTGACCCTCAGGCCTGGCTTGTGGTTGTTGGGTTTTGCGGCTCTGGGGTCCAAGCTGTGAAGGCAGCTGCCTGGACCACTGTGCTAAGCCATTAGCCCTCGCCACAGAAACCATCTTTCTCAGGCAGAGTTTTCCCATCAAAGCAGCTATACCCAGGAGGGTGGGGGAAGCAACTGCTCCACCTATTAGAATTTCACCCCACCTGCTGGAAGGAGTCTGCACTTAGCACAGAACTGCAACCTGAGGCTCATTAACTGTCAGAGACTATCATCCAGCCTGCAGGCGGAGACAGGACTCTGGGTGCTTTGACCCTTGGGCCTGGCTCGTGATCATTGGGTTTTGTGGCTCTGGGGACTGAGCTGTGAAGGCAGCTGCCTAGGTCTTTGTACTGAGTCATTAACTCACACCGCAGAAACCATCTTTCTCAGGCAGTGTTTTCCTTTCAAAGCAGCTTTAGCCCGGGGGAAGCAATTGCCCCACCTACTTGAAATCCTCTCACCCTGCCCATGGGGAGGGTAGGGGGAGCTTACATCCAGCTGAGGACTACAGTCTGAGGCTCATTAAGTAACTGAAACTAATACTCAGCTGGTCTCTGGGATATTTTAGTCTTTCCCTGGCCTGCAACTCTACCTGGGAGAGTTAAGACCAAACACTGATGTTCAGCTTGGTCCCTTTCATACATATCCAAACCCAGTAGAGAGAGCCACAATCTGCAGAACACTGATATCCACAGGGAGATTTTGGCAGGCTCCAAACCCTGCTGAGACAGCCAAAATGGTGAAATAAAGAAACAAGTCCCAAATGAAAGAACAAGAGAATTCTCCAGAGGAAAGGCTAAATGAAATGGAGATAAGCAAGTTATAAGATATGGAGTTCAGAGTAATGATTATAAAGATGCTCAACAGCATGAGAAAAGATACTGAAACAATGAAAAATGACCAATCAGAAATCAAGAATGACATAACAGAAATAAAGAACACGTTGGAAGGAATAACCAGCAGATTAGAGGCAGCCGAGGAGTGGATCAGCAAATTAGAACACAGGGTAGAAAAAAAGCACTCAACCAGAGAACTAAAAAGAAAAAAAACAACGGTAAAAAAAGGAGGACAGCCCTGGCTGGTTTGGCTCAGCGGTTAGAGCGTCGGCCTGTGGTCCAGAGAGACCTGGGTTCGGTTCCCGCTAAGGGCATGTACTTCGGTTGCAGTTTGTCCCCGGCCCTGGTTGGTCATGCGGGTGGCAGCCACTCAATGTGTCCCTTTCACGTCGATGTTTCTCTCTCTCTCTTCCTCTCTCTCCCTCCCACTCTATCTGAACAACAACAACAACAACAAAAATGAAAAAATGTCCTCAGGTGAGGATAAAAAAAAAAAAGGAGGACAGTTTAAGAGAGCTGTGAGACAACAAGAAACATAACCACATCCACCTCATAGGAGTACCAGAAGAATAAGAAAGTGAGTAAGGGTTAGAGAATCTGTTTGAAGAAATAATGGCAGAAAACTTCCCTAACTTGGTGAAGAAAGAAGGCATACAAGATCAGGAAGCACAGAGAGTTCCAAGAAAGAAGAACCCAAAGAGGCCCACACCAAGACACATCATAATTAAAATGCCAAAAATTAAACACAAATCTTAAAGGCCGCAAGAGAAAAGCAACAGGTTACCTATAAAGGTGCTTCCATAAGGCTGTCAGTTGATATGTCAATGGAAACACTACAGGCATGAAGTATTCAAGATAATGAAAAACAAGGATGTGAATCCAAGACTACTCTATCCAGCAAGGCTATCATTCAAAACAGAAGGTGAAATAAAGAACTTCCCAGACAAAAAAAAGAAAAAAAAGTCTAAAAGAATATATTACCACCAAACCAGCAATGCAAGAAATGTTAAAGGGACTGCTGTAATAAGCAGAGGAAATATACATAGAGAAACACAGGCATAATAAATACAAATGGTAATATATAAATACACATCAATAATAACCTTAAATGTAAATAGATTAAATGCGCTAATCAAAAGACAGAGTAGCTGAATGGATAAGAAAGCATGACACATATATATGCTGTCAAGAGACCCACCTCAGAACAAGAGACTCACACAGCATGAAAGTGAAGGGATGACAAAAATTTTCCAAGCAAATGGAAACAAAAAAAAGTTGGAGTAGGAATACTCATGTCTGACAAAATAGACTTCAAAATGAAGGCCATAACAAAAGACAAAGAGGACCACTACATAATATTAAAAGGATTAATCCAACAAGAAGATATAACTTTGGTAAACATATATGCACCTAATATAGGAGCACCAAAATATATTTAAAAACTTCTGGAGGACTTCAAGGGAGAGAACAACAACAATACAATCATAGTAGGGGACTTCAACACCCCCCTGACATCACTGGATAGATCATCTAGACAAAAAATTAACAAGGAAACAGATACCCTAAATGATGTACTAGATCAGATGAATATCATTGATATTTATAGAGAATTACACCCCAAAACTGCAAAAAATACATTCTTCTCAAGTGCACACAGGATATTCTCAAAGATAGATCACTTATTAGGACAAAAACGAAGTCTCTACAAGTTCAAGGAGATTGAAATCATATCAAGCATCTTCTCAGATCACAATGGCATGAAACTAGAAATCAATTATAATAAAAACACTAAAAAATATTCAAACACATGGAGGCTAAACAGCATGTTATTAAACAATGAATGGGTTAAAAAGGAAATCAAGGAAGAAATTTTAAAAAATTCCTGGAAATCAATGAAAATAAACACTCAACAACACAAAATCTATGGGACACAGCATAAGCAGTCCCGAGAGGGAAGTTCATAGCATTATAAGCCTACCTTAAGAAACAAGAAAAATGTTTAATAGACGATCTAACCCTACAACTTAAAGAACTAGAGAGTAGACAAAAAGAGAAAATCCAGAGTAAGTAGAAGGAAATAAATGATCAAGGTCAGAGTGGAAATAAATGACATAGAGACTTAAAAATAAAATACAAAAGATCAATGAAACCAAGAGCTGGTTCTTTGAAAAGATAATTAAGATGGATGAACCTGCCCAGCTGGTGTGGCCCAGTGGTTGAGTGTCGACCCATGCACCAAGAGGTCACCAGTTCGATTCCCGGTCAGGGCACATGCCCAGGTTGTGAGCCCGATCCCCAGTGGAGGGCATGCAGGAGGTGGCCAATCGATGTTCTCTCTCATCGATGTTTCTATCTCTCTCTCCCTCTCCCTTCCTCTCTATCTAAAATCAATAAAGAAAAAAAAGAAAGAAAAAAGATGGATGAACCTTTAGCCAGACTCACCAAAAGAGGACCCAAATAAAATCAGAAACAAAAGAGGAGAAGTAACAACTGACACCACAGAAACACAAAGGATTGTTAGAAAATACTATGAACAATTACATGCCAACAAATTGGACAACCTAAGCGAAATGGACAAATTCCTAGAATCACACAGTCTTCCAAAACTCAACCAGGAAGAGTCAGAAAACCTGAACAGACCAATAACAACTAAGGAAATTGAGGCAGTAATCAATAAACTCCCTGCAGACAAAAGCCTGGGTCCAGACAGCTTCACAGGAGAGTTTTACCAAACATTCAAAGAATAACTAACACCTATTCTCCTCAAACTATTCCAAAAAATTCAAGAGGAAGGAAGACTTCCAAGCACTTTTTATGAGGCCAGCATAATCCTAATTCCAAAACCAGATAAAGACACTACAAAGAAAGAAAATTACAGGTCAATAGTCCTGATGAACATAGATGCCAAAATCCTCAAAAAATATTAGCCAATCAGATTCAGCAATATATTAAAAAAATTCTCACCATGACCAAGTGGGATTTATCCTAGGGATGCAAAGCTGGTACAACATTTGCAAATCAATAAATGTGATACACCACATAAACAAAATGAAAGATAAAAATCATATGCTCATATCAATAGATGCTGAAAAAGCACTTGACAAAATCCAGCACCCATTTCTGATAAAAAACACTCAGCAAAGTGGGAATAGAAGGATCACATCTCAACATAACAAAGGCCATATATGAAAAACTTACAGCCAATATCATACTCAATGGGCAAAAACTAAAAGCATTTCCTTTAAGAACAGGAATAAGACAGGGATGTCCACTTTCACCACTCTTATTCAACATAGTACTGGAAGTCTTAGCCACAGCGATCAGACAAGAAGAAAAAATAAAAGGCATCCAAATTGGAAAGGAGGAAGTGAAACTGTTATTATTCACAGATTACATCATGATGTTGTACATAGAAGACCCTAAAGACTCCATAAAAAGACTACTAGATTTAATAAATAAATTTGGCAAAGTAGGAGGATACAAAATTAACACCCAGAAATTGATGGCATTCTTATACACCAATAATAAACACTAAGAAAGGAAAACTAAAATAACAATCCTATTTACCACTGCAACAAAAAAATTAAGGTACGTGGGAATAAACTTAACCAAGAAGGTGAAAGACCTATTCTCAGAAAAGTACAGGACATTGAAAAAAGAAATAGAGGAAGATATAAAAAAGTGGAAGCATATACCATATTCATGGATTGGGAGAATGAACATCATTAAAATGTCCATACTACCCAAAGCATTCTATAGATTCAATGCAATCCCTATTAAAGTACCAATAACATATTTCACAGATCTAGAACAAATACTCCAAAAGTTTATATGGAGCCAAAAAAGACCCCAAATGGCGACAGCGATCTAAAAAAAAGAAGAGCAATGTTGGAGGGATCATAATACTGGATACCAAGCTATACTACAAAGCCATCATAATCCAAACAGCCTGGTAGTGGCACAAGAACAGGTATATAGATCAATGGAACAGAACAGAGAACCCAGAAATTGACCGAAGACATTATGCGCAATTAATATTTGACAAAGGAGGCAAGAGCATACAATAGAGAAAAGACAGTCTGTTCAATAAATGGTGCTGGGAAAATTGGACAAGTACATGCAAAAAATGAATAAAAAATGAGATTAGACCACCAACTTACACCATACACAAGAATAAACTAAAAATGGATAAAAGACTTAAATGTAAGTCATGAAACCATAAAACTCCTATAAGAAAATGTAGGCAGCAAAATCTCAGACATCACATGTAGCAGAATTTTCACCAATACATTGTCTAGGGCAAAAGAAACAAAGGAAAACATTAATAAATGGGACTACATCAAACTAAAAAGCTTTTGCATGGCAAAAGAAACCAGCATCAAAATTAAAAGGGAACCCATACTTTGGGAGAACATATTTGCCAAAGATACATCAGATAAGGGGTTCATATCCAAAGTATATAAAGTACTCACACAGCTCAACAAAAGGAAGGCAAAACAATCCAATTAAAAATGGGCAGAGGACCTGAATAGACACCTCTCCAAACACGACATACAAATGGCCCAGAGACATATGAAAAAATGCTCAACATCACTAATCATCAGAGAAATGCAACTTAAAACCACTATGAGGTATCACCTCACACCTGCCAGAATGGCCGCCACCAACAGATCATCAAACAACAAGTGCTGACGAGGATGTAGAGAAAGGATACTCTAGTACACCGCTGGTGGGAATGCAGACTGGTGCAGCCACTATGGAAAACACTATGGTGTTTCCTCAAAAAATTGAAAATGGAACTGCCATTTGACTCAGTGATCCCACTTCTTGGAATATATCCTAAGAATCTTGAAACACTAATCAGGAAGAATATATGCACCCCTATGTTCATAGCAGCGCTATTTACAATAGCTAAGATCTGGAAACAGCCCAAGTGCCCATCAGTAGATGAAAAGATAAAATAGCTGTTGTACATTTACACAATGGAATACCATGCAGCTGTAAGAAAGAAAGATCTCTTACCCTTTGAGATGACATGGAGGGACCTAGAGAATATTATGCTAAGTGAAATAAGCCAGTCACATAAAGACAAGTACCACTTGATCTCACTTATTTGTGGAATATAATGAACAAAATAAGCTGATGTTCAAAATAGATCCAGAGGCTTGTAAGCAGGGAACAGACTGACAAACCTCAGAGGAAAGGGGGGTGGGGTGGCGGGAAGAGATAAACCAAAGAACTTATATGCATATGTACACATCCAATGGACACAGACAACAGTGTGGGGACGGCTGGAGGGGGTTGCAAGTGGGGTCAATTGGGGAAGATAGGGGTACATCTGTAATACTTTCAACAATAAAGGTAAATAAAATAAAATAACTCATGGATCAAAGAAAGAATTATAATGGAAATTCGTAAATATCTAAAACTAAATGATTACAAAAATAATATAAAGAAGAATTTATGAGCCCTGGCCGGTTTGGCTCAGTGGTTAGAGCGTCGGCCTGCGGTACAGAGAGACCCGGGTTCGGTTCCCGCTAAGGGCACGTACCTCGGTTGCAGTTTGTCCCCGGCCCTGGTTGGTCGTGCGGGTGGCAGCCACTCGATGTGTCCCTTTCACATCGATGTTTCTCTCTCTCTCTCTCTCTCCCTCTCTCTCCCTCCCACTCTATCTGAACAAAAAATGAAAAAATGTCCTCAGGTGAGGATAAAAAAAAAAAGAAGAAGAATTTATGAGATACAGCTAAGTAATACTTAGAGAGTAACATATAGCTTTAAATACTCACAACAGAAAATAAGGTAATGAGCAACCAGCTGAAGAAGTCAGAAAATACATGCAAAAAACCCCATACATGAGCAGGTCAAAACCGTAACCCACTCCTTCACAATGGTCTAAAAGACATTACAAAATGATACAACACATGGAAGAACAACATAAACAGAGAAGCTCAGGAAAAAAAATGAGATTGTTTAAAAACCTCATTTCAGAAATGAAGAATAAATTAAAACATAAGAGCAATTTAACACAACAGATAATGTCTTAAAAGAAACAGAAGGTAAAGAGAAAATAAGTAAAAAAAAAAAAAAAAAGAACAGAAATGTAAATGCTAAAATTATAAACTTCTAGAAGAAAGCACAGAAGAATATCTTCATGACCATGAGTCAAGCAAATATTTCTAAGGACATCAAAAACCATTACCACTGAAGAAAAGAAACCTGACGAATTAGTCAGCTTGGGCTGCCATGATAAAAATACCAGACTAGGCCCGGCCGGTGTGGCTGAGTGGTTAGAGTGTCGGCCTGCGGTCCAGAGAGACCCGGGTTCGGTTCCCGCTAAGGGCATGTACCTTGGTTGCAGTTTGTCCCCGGCCCTGGTTGGTCGTGCGGGAGGCAGCCACTCGATGTGTCTCTTTCACGTCGATGTTTCTCTCTCTCTCTCTCTTCCTCTCTCTCCCTCCCATTCTATCTGAACAAAAAATGGAAAAATGTCCTCGGGTGAGGATAAAAAAAAAAAAAAAAAACAGACTAGGCCCGGCCGGTGTGGCTCAGTGGTTGAGCGTGGACCCATGCACCAAGAGGTCACTGGTTCCATTCCCGGTCAGGCCACATGCCCAGGTTGTGGGTACGATCCCCAGTGAGGGGCATGCAGGAGGCAGCCAATCGATGTTCTTTCTTATCGATGTTTCTATCTCTCTCTCCCTCTCCCTTCCTCTCTCTCTAAAAATCAATAAAGAATAAAAAAATTTTTTCTAATACCAGACTAGGTAGCCTAAACGCCAGAAATTTATTTCTCATAGCTCTGGAACCCGGAAGTCCAAGATCAAGGTGTCTGCAAGTTTGTTTTCTCCTGAGGCCTCTCTCCTTGGCTTACAGTTGGCCACTTTCTTTTTCCTTGTGTCCTTACATGGCCTTTTCTCTGTGTGTGAGCATCCTTGGTGGCCCTTTCTCTTCTCATAAAGACACTAATCTTACTGGGTTGGGTCCCCACTATGACCAAATTTAATCTTAATCACCTCTTTAAAAGCCCTATTTCCAAATACAGTCACATAGGGAATTGAGGCTTTAACATATAAACATATGTATAGGGCTGAGGGGAAATAATGCCGTCCCCAACGGGCTCCTGTGAATTCAGCTGCTGTGAACATTCATGTACAAGTCTTTGTATGGACATTTTTGTTTCTCTTGGGTAAAGATCTAGGAATAGAAACTGGGAGATTTGGGAACTTGAATGTGTAACTATAAGAAACTATCAAGCTGTTCTCCAACTGGACTGTACCTTTGTACATTCCCACCAACAATGTATGAGAGTTCTAGTTACCCCAAGTGCTTGTCAGCACTTAGCATTGTCAGTCTTTTTAATTTAAGCATCCTAGTGGGTGTAGTATTGTCTCATTGTAGCTGTAATTTACATTTCCCTAATGACTAATGATACTGAACATTTTTTACGTGCTTATTGGCCATTCATATATCTTCTTTTGTGAAGTGACTTTTCAAGTCTGTTTGGGTGATTTGTCTTCTTATTATTGAGATGTAGGAGTTCTTTATTTTGGATACAAGTCCTTTGTCAGTGTATATATTGTGAATATTTTTTCTCAGTTGCTGGCTTTTTCATTTTCTTCAGTCTTTCTTTTGAAGAGCAAAAGTATTAAATCTGATGAAATTCAGTTTATTAGGTACTAAATTGTATTCCCTCCATATTTGTATACTGAAGCCCTAACCCTCGATGTAACTGTATAGTAGTCCCTGCTTAGCTGAGGGGGGTATGTTCTGAAACCCCCAGTGGATGCCAGAAACTGCTGATAGTATCAAACCCTATATATATGTTTTTCCCCCTATAAATACATATGTATGATTAAGGTTAAATTACAAATTAGGCACAGTAAGAGTAACAATAACTAATAATAAAGTACGACAGCCCTGCCTGGTTTGGCTCAGCAGTTAGAGCATCAGCTGTGGGCCAAAGAGTCGTGGGTTCAATTCTGGTCAAGGGCATGTACCTCGCCTGCAGTTCGGTCCCCGGCCCTGGCCAGGGTCGTGCGGGAGGCAACCAGTCGATATGTCTCTCTCTCATTGATGTTTCTCTCTCTCTCTCTCTACCCCTCCCTCCCACTCTGAAAATAAATGGAAAAATATCCTCAGGTGAGGATTAAAAAATAATAATAATAATATAATAAAATACGACAACTATAACAATATACTGTAATAAAAGTTATGTGAATGTGGTCTCTCTGTCTCTGATAACCAAACTGATAATCATGACGGCTACTAAGTGATTAATAGGTGGGTGGCGTATACAGCATGGATATGCTGGACCAAGGGATGATTCATGTCCCGGAATGGAGTGGGACGGTTCGAGATTTCATTATACTAGTCAGAATGGCATGCAATTTAACACTTATGAATTGTTTATTTCTGGAATTTTCCATTTAATATTTTTGAACCACAGTTGACTTAAAGCAACTGAAACTACCAGAAAGCAAAACCATGAATAAGGTGAGACTACTATATTTGGAGACAGGGCCTTTAAAGAAGTAACTAATATTAAATTTGGTCATAAGGATGGGGCCCTAAACCAGTGAGACTGGTATTCTCCTAAGAAGAGGAAGGGACACCAGGGATGCTTGTACACGGAGAAAAGGCCAGGTAAGGAGGTGGCCATCTGCAAGCCAAGGAGAGAAGCCTCCAGAGAAAGCAAACCGGCCAATGCCTTGATCTTGGACCGCCAGCCTCAGAACTGTGAGAAATGAGTTTCTGTTGTGTAAGCCTTGCCTATACCCCAGTCTATGATATTATGTCATGGCAGCCCTAGCAAACTAAGTTAGAAGGATTCAGATTTCGGTACCATAGTGGAGTGCTAATGTAACAAATATCTAAAAATGTGGAAGTGGTTTTGCAACTGGGTAATGGGTAGAGTCTGTAAGAGTTTTGAGGCGCATGTTGGAAAAGTCAAGACTGCTTTGGAAAGACTGTTGGTAGGAATATGAATGTTCAAGGTGATTCTGGGGAGATCGCAGGTGGAAAGGAGGAAGGTCTTATTGGAAACTGAAGGAAAGGTGATCCTTGGTATAAAGAGGCAAAGAACACGACTGAATCTTGTCCTCGTGTTTTGTGGAAAGTAGAAGTTAAAAATGATGAACTTGGGTATTTAGCTGAGGAGATTTCTAAGCAACGTGTTAAAGATGTAACCTGGTTTCTCCTTACTGCTTATGGTAAAATGATAGAGGAGAGCAATCAATGGAAGAACTGTTAAGCAAAAATGTTAGATTTGAACAATTCCTAGCTTATGTATATTGCAAAAAGCGAGAAAGCACATTCTGAAGAGAACAAGAGGGTGGCTGAAATAGCTTTTTTTTTTTTTTTTTTAAATTAATCCTCACCCGAGAACATTTTTCCATTGATTTTTCAGATTGAGTGAGAGGGAGGAAGGGAGAGAAACATCAATGTGAGAGAGATACATCGGTTGGTTGCCTCCTGTACAACCCCGACCAGGGCAGGGGATTGAACTGCAACCCACGTACATGCCCTTGACAGGAACTGAACCCGAGACTCTTTGGTCCATGGTGTGACGCTCTAACCGCTGAGGCAAACCAACCAGGGCTGAAATATCTTTTGATAAAGAGATCTTGGTTGCGAATTTTTGTTTTGTTTTGTTTGTTAATCCTCACCTGAGGATATTTTCCCATTGATTTTTAGATAGACTAAGGGAAGGGAGGGAAACAGAGAGACAGAGACAGAGACAGAGACAGAGACAGAGAGAAACATCAATGTGAGAGAGACACTGATTGACTGCCTCCCGCACGACCCCAACCAAGGCTGGGGATCGAACCTGCAACCCAGGTACATCCCCTTGCCTGGGAATCAAACCTGAGACCCTTTGGTCCGCAGGCCAATGCTCTAACTGCTGAGCCAAACGGGCCAGGACACGACTTGGAGATTTAATCGGCCGTCTCAGTAGAAGCCAGAGAAAGCTCTAAGAGCAATAGCTAAATAGCGATCAGTATAACAAGCACACAGACTGTGCTCTTTAAAACCATGTCCTACTAAATGGAGAAATGGCTGATTTCAGGTTTTAGGCTAGGGATTGTGTGAATGAGCCTGGAACATCTTGTCATAACAATAAAGATGTCAAAGACCAGTAGGTCAAGTTAAAAGGACACAGGAGCCAACTTGAAGAGCCTTTCGCTGGCCAAAGATGGGACAATTCAAGCTTCATTGAGTAGAATAAGTTGCAACAGAACTGAAACCATCAGATATGTTTAAATACTTAAGTTCATAATGGTAATAAAAAGAAAAATTAATCAATCACCATTGGGAGATGATAGGGAACCGATTCACTATTTTAAAAACTGGTAAATAAAAGGGGGAAAAATGAAGCATTTCTCTTGTCTATTTGAAAAGTACCCCTGAAGATCAAATACTACACAGAGAAAGCATCTCTTTATAAAATAATTCCAACTATAAAATAAGAAATAATACAATTAGAATATCACCATTTTGCAATTCTCACAGGTGTTTAAAAAGTATAAAAGAGAAGAAAAATATTGTAAAGGTCCAGAGGATGGCCTTTATCCCAGCCCCACTATGCCCAGCTGTGAGATTCTGAGCAGAAGACACTCCTAGTGGCTTCAGTTTCCTCAACCGCAGAGTGGAGCGACTGCACCCTTCCTCAGGGGACTGTGCGAGATTCAATACATTTAATGTATTGCCTCAGTGCTGACCTAACAGCAAACACACTACCTGTTCGGTGTCTCCTGCCTCCTGATACAGCTCTATACAGTTCTTTCTTTTGAAAGCTCTCTAGCAGGCTGTCCTCCAAGCCAGGCCCCCATCACTCACATCTGGATGCTGTGGGTAGAGGGACAACGATGGAACAGGAAGAGCACATGCTTTGGGGTTAGACAGACTTGGGGTTTTCTTTTGACTCCATCACCAGCTTCCTCAGGCAATCGTGGCACCTCTCTGAGCTCGGTTCCCTCACCTCTAAAATAGTCCTGCCTGGCTATCCTGGAGGAAGAAGTGAAATGCTCATGGGAGGCACTTAGCACTCAGCCTAGCACGCGGTGGGTCCTGAGTACATGGCAGTTTCCTCCCCTTCCTGCTTCCTCCTTCTCACTAATCCTAGATCAATCCTCCTGAGTGTTTGCCTTTATCATCTTACTCTCCTACTAAGGAACTTCAAATGATTCCCGTCTATGCACAAAGACGGTGAAGCTGTTCGCATTTTCAGGTGCCTCTGGGTGAGTAGCGGCTGCCTGGCCTGCCAAGGTGGGAAGGACCCCAAGGCTCTGTGTAGGTTCTGTGGGGAAAAGGGTGATCATCTACGGATGCCTAACACAGGCTCTGCAGGAGACCCATTTCACCTCCCTTATCTGCTGGAACAACTCCAAGCCCTGAATCCAGGCCCCCAGGAATTCCTTTGCTGGGCCTCAGAGCTCCACCCCAGCCCTGCTCTGACTTTTCTCAAAGATCCACCTTCAGCGCTGGCAGGCCTATCACCTGTGCACTGTTCTCCATTCAACTTCATTCCCACCTTCAGATCTTCATCAAGTGCCCTCTCCAAGTACCTGCCACATGTCATCTCCCAAGGGACCCAGAGAACCAGCAATACTGCCACACTGAGAACAGCTTTCCCAGAGAAGCCCCTCCCACCCCTGCCCACCTCCTCAGTCTCCCCACCCACCAGCCTGGAGGCTCCCCTTTACCTCTGATAGGCCACAAGATAGGTGACATCCTGAGGGTTGCCAGGCCCTGGGAGCCATGTCAGGTACGCACTGAAGTTCCGGGAGAGCAACGTCACGTTCTGGGGAGGGGCCAGGTGGGGCCTCCCTGTGAGGGAGAAAGAGGTCATAAAGCCTAGAGCTCCTGGCTGGTCTTGACTTTGGCCATTGGGAGCTGAAGAGTGGCATGGCAGGCAGTCACGTGCTCACCGAGTCTGAGGAACCAGGAGTCATCGGGGTGGCTGAAGCGTGGGGAACATGGTGGAGGCTGGGAACCTGGGGGTCAGGATCCCCGTGACAGCCATGCCATGACTGGCTGTACTGCAGCCCCATACCCTCCCCAGGCCCCAGCAGCCCACCTGTGCCTTGAGAGGAAGCCCACTCTGACACCTGAGGGTTCCAGGAGACCCCAGAGCAGGAAGCAACTAACAGACTCCCAGGTCTCCTGGGCTACAGGAGGGAACAGCCCCAAGAGTCTCAATGAGCAAGGTGCTCTGTCTAGGTCTCAGCCATGTCCCCAGAGCCTGTCTGCAATGGTCCCTGCACATAGTAGATGCACAATAAACATCTGTTGAGTGAATGAACAAATATTGTGATAACCTGGATTATTCTGAAGGCCTCCTACCTGATCTCCCTGCTTCCAACCTTGTCTCCTCAGTCTGTTCTCACAACAGCCAAAGTTCAAATGAAAGTCAGATCATGTCACTCTCCTGCTTTAAACCCTCTAATGGCTTCCATTTCACACAAAGTAAAATCCAGTCTTTACAATCACCCACTATCCAAGCTGACCCACTACTCTCCCCCTTGCTCCCTCTTCTCCAGCCACACTGACCTTTTTGCTGTTCCCAAAGAATGCCAGGCACCCTTTGGGAACAGCAAGTGAAGAGCAAGTATCACTGCCTTGGCGACAATTTCCTTGACCACCTTTATTTCCCCTCCTTGGCTCCTCCTCCTTCTCACTGCTAACCTTCTTTTTCTGAAATATGCATCTGATTACACAACTGCTCAGCTTCATGCCCTTCCCTTGCCTTCAGAATAAAGTCCATAGTCCTTATCAGGGCACATGAGGCCCTGCTCAGCTTGGCCTGGTCAGGTCATCCGGCTGACCTCTTCCCCACACGTTCATTAGGCTGTGACAATCTTCCTTCTTGACCTTCTCAAACCACTGCATTCTTATGGGTGCCTTTGACTGCCTGGTGTTCTTCATCTAATCTTTTAAAGACTCAATTCAAACGTCACTTCCTCCAGGGAGTCTTCCCTGACATCTCTAAGAATTGGTGGTGATGCTGCTGCTGCTGATGATGATGGGGAAAGCAGTTAATGTATATTGCGTCCTAACCATGTGCCAGGCACTAGGTTAAGTACATTGCCTGCGTTTTCTCTTTCAATCCCCCCCCACCCCAGGTAGGTCCTAATTATGATCATCACATTATAGATGAGGAAACTGAGGCCCTCTCAGCTAATAAGTTGTAGAATCAGAATTCAAATAGAGGCCTAGCCAACTCCAAAGCCTGGGCTCTTGGCCACCCAGCCTCCTCTGGGTTCTCATGGGGCCTGTTCAGCTTTATTCTTCCAGCATCAATGGATCATTTTTGGTCAACATCTGTTGACCACTGTGTGCCAGAGGTTTCAAAGAAGAATAAAGCTCCATTCCTGCTTTTTAGGAGCTCATGGCCCCATGGAGAATTCAGTGCCCCGAAGTGCCACCTGGGCCATGACAGAAATCCATGCAGGTTACAGAGCAGCATTAGGGAGAGAGGGGTCAGTTCTACTGACGGCTCTCAGCTGGGCTCCCTAACCCCAGGCCTTTTAGGCCCAAATATGGGTGCCTGTTTCCACCCCATCCTGTGTCCGCAAGTTGAAAAGGATCGCTGGGATGCTGGTGCTATCACTGCTCCCAGCTTCTGGATTTTCTAGAAGACTGGCAAGAGGCCAAAGTCTGAGCTTAGCCACAGTGGAAAAATAGCAGCTAGAGTAGCTACCCTCTTTTGAGCCTCCAACAGGTGCCAGGCACGGGTTTGGCATTTTATACACAAAACCTCAATTCAATCTATCTATCCTCAGGACAAACCACCAGATGGGGTAGATGTTATTTCCCTTCCATGGAGGGGCACGAGGCTCGGAGACAGATGGCGAATACTTTGCTTGAGGCTATCCAGCTAGTTCGTGTGGGAGCCAGGATTTGAACCTGGATCTCGCTGAACTTCACCCTAAATCATCACACCACAGTTTGTGTTGCATAAATTAAAAGTCCCTCGGGGAAAGTAGTCAGGTCTGGACAAACAGGTACTGAGTGTGACAGTGAAACTGGGGGACAGGGGATTCCTTCTCCCCTCCCTCACACTGTCCCTCATCAGCTGCAAAAACACTCACTGCTAGGAGGCACCAGGGGCTAGGCATCCCTGAGCTGACCTGGGTGGGTGGTCAGCCCTATGCCAGCTACCCACTCCACAGTCGAAGCTGGCCATACTTGCTTCAACCTGTCATCTCTGTTCTGTCTTGCCTCTGCCCTCCTTCTTGAGCAATATCTGTAATTGCTCTGAGCCTCAGTTTCTACATTTGAAAAGGGAGAAACATAACATCCATGTAATAGGATGGCTGGGTTATAAAGCTTAAATAGGATAATGTGGTGCCCAGCACAAAGAAGTTGCTCAGTGAAAATTGGCTTTAAATATAATTATTAGATTATGCCCAAGGGCTCTTTCAGGTCTTAAATTGTGAGTCTAAGACTAGGAAGATATCCTGGGGACAATTTCAGGACCATCTCCCTGGATTGGTTGGGACTTGGTGGTATTTTGCACTCAGTCACCTCATTTACCCACCAGTGGGGGCTCAGCAAGAAGGTGGCTTGACAGAATAACAGCAGGGCACAGGCTAAGGCCGAGCTCCTCTCCCTCGGGCCCAGGTGGAGCATCTGACACCCCCAGCTGGAGGAAGGGGGGGACTGCGGGGACCAGGGCGCTTCGGTCTGTCTTCCCCCACTAGTGAGGGTCGAGCGTGGTATTAATGAGAAGACGGTGCTTTTAGGAGACCTTGAAATGCACTTTATAAATAAATGCAGCTACTTTATAAACAGTCTCCTTTTTCCTGTTTCCCGGAAAGTGAACTGGCATTAGGAAACTGGGTCAGTTTTCTCCCGTAAAGAAATTTCAAAGATTCGAGTCCATTTAATCCTTGGAAGAAAAGTGGTGGAGTGGGATTAGCACTCCGAGGCGGTGGCTGCAGGAAGGCTCGGTCCACGCCCCTGCCTCCTCGGAGCTCGGGGTCCGCGAGTGAGCGCGGCCCGGCCGGGGCGCCCCGCGGCCCCCTCCCCTCCCCGCACCCTGCCCCCACCCTTACCTCCAGCGGACTTCAGCAGGCACAGGAGCAGGAAGGCCAAGCGCCCACCCCGGGTCATGTCAGCCCTTCTCCGGCCGCCCCGAAGGGGCCAGGTCCCGCCTCCCGGCACACCGGCGGCCAGGTGACGCGGCCGGCAGCCAATGGGAGGCCGAGCCTCGGGCCCGCCCCTCGTGGGCCGGGGCGCTGCGGGGGGCTTCGCCAGGGCGCAGCCGCGCGACTCCCGCTCCCCGCTCCCCGCGCAGACCCGGCTCAGAGCTCCCCCGGGCTTCCCCTTCGTTTGTTTGCCCAATTTCGGGGTGGCGTGGGGGGAGGGGGGTGGGAACAGTAAACCCGTGCATGGGGGGAGGTCGGGGGAGGAAAACTGTTACTGATACCCACAGAAGTCCAAGCGAGGACTTTTAAGAGCATCAAGAAAAGAGCTCAGGGCCAGTTTAGCAACAAAGCCTCAGACACACACCACTGGCGGGATCTGAGCGTGTTTTATGTGCCAGATACTAAGCCAAACACTTGGACACATTATCTACTTTAATCTCCCCTCACCTCCCCGGAGAATCCAGTGGGTTGCCCTGTTTGTCTCTGTATTCTTCACGCGGGGCGCTGCAGGACGGGGCGGGGGGAGGGGGATGCAACCTCCAGATCTTAATAGGCTTGTTCAGGGGAAAACTGGTCCCAGGACGCCAAAGCCTGTGGTTTGTTATCCCTCCCCTGAAGAGTAATTGCTTCCAAATAATGGAACCAGTGTCATTGCAGAATGGTCTACAGTCATTGAAATGGTTGCTACCCAGGCATGTGCTGAGTACTCAGGGATGTGTACAATACATTCACTCAGTAGCAGAAAAGCAGTGTTACCAAAATATCGGTCCATTAAAAAAAATGTGTGTCTGTAGGCATGAGGAACAGTTCTGAGAGGATATACACCCATATGTTAATGGTTGTTATCTCTGGGTGATAAGGATTTTTTTTCTTCTTTCTGTTCATGTTTATAAGTTTCTCCTAATTTGTGTATTGCTTTTCCAACAAGAAAATCACTTCTGTTCTAAAAATAATCATAGCTCTTCTTTATTAAATATCTACTTTTCTGTCCTTCCACAACTCTTAAGGGAGGTATTGCCTCCTCTTTACAGATGAAGAAACTGCCATTCTGAGAACCTGGAGGGCTTATGCAGGTGCCTGGTTCTGGATTCCACACTGCCTCCACCACAGGCCAGGTGCCCACTGTTCAGCTGTGACCAAGCCCATGAACTGGGGCCAAACATGCAGGCAGCAGAGAGAAATATCTGTCGCAGATGCGGGCTCTAGCTTGTATCCCAGCAGTTCTTGGGAGAGAAAATCCATTTTCCCAGAACTCAGTGGACCCCAAAGTTGCCCTGAGTTTGGCCCTAGTTGCAACATTCAGAAATGTCAGGATAGTTCTGGAGTTTGCATCCTACCTTCAGCTCAATCAGTACTTCTTCTTTTCTTTCTTTCTTTTTTTAATCCTCACCTGAGGATATTTTTACATTTATCTTCAGAAAGAGTGGGAGGGAGAGAGAGAGAGAGAGAGAATGAAACATCGATGTGAGAGAGACACATTGATTGGTTGCCACCTGCACAACCCCAACCAGGGCTGGGGACGAACCGCAACTGAGGTACGTGCCCTTGGCTGGAATCGAACCTGGGACTCTTTGGTCCGCAGGCCGACCCTCTAACCGCTGAGCCAAACCGGCTAGGGCTCAATCGGTACTTCTTAACAGGGGCTCACAGTGCATGTTTGGATCTCAAAGGCAAGGAAGATGGAAGGGGCCACATGTGGGAGGCACACTTACGTATCTGGGAATTTCCTCTGAAAGTGTGACTTTGTAATAGAATAAAATAGTCTTTCTCACCCCCACTTGTTTGAGCCTGCCCAGTTCCCATGACATGTCAGTAACTTCTGCTTAGTCCTGTACATAGGTATGCTAATCACTAGATTCTGACCTGTAGCCTAGAAATTCCTGAAACAACCACTCTGCTTGAAACTACCTCTCCACGGAGATAAAAGATGTGTACAAAAGTAGATTATTCACTTAAACACTTAAAGGAACTTCATGACTGGAACCCTGGCAACCAGAGTTTGTTGACCAATAGCAAAGAATTTTCACAATCCTCTTGGACCTTTCCTAACATCCAGATGTCTGTCTGTGGTCACCAATCACCTCCTGACCTCCACTCCCTCCCATTTTCCCCCTTCCCCTGACATAAAGGAAGCCTAAATTCTGTACTTTCTCAAGATGGGTCTTTAGGACACTAGTCTGCCATCTTCTTGGCTTGCTGGCATTTTTGAATAAAGTCGCTTTCCTTGCCCCAACTTCATGACTTATTGGCTGTCATGCAGCGAGCAGTTCAAGCTCTCACTTGATCACAACTTCATTCAACTCATTGCAACTCTTTCAGACCCAGAATCCCCCTGAACAGGAGCAGTTCTGCAGTGGGGACAGACATGTCATCACATCTGCTCCACCCTCTCTGCTGATGTGATGTTAGTCCGAATGTGGCACCTGCTCTTTTTGCTTGTTCTCCCCTGTTCCCTTTCCCTCCACCCCATCATTTCAAGTTAGGAGATTGTGTGTCTGGATGCCTTGGTGTAGAGGGTGGTGCAAAAGTAGGCTTACAGTTGTGAATATGCAAAACATAGTTTATTCTTGTATTATTATTTATTATGTATTATTTTCCATATAAACAACTGTAAACTGACTTTTGCCCTACCCTGTGTAAAAGGACGTTTTGTGACCACAAACTCAGGTAAGTTGCATCTCTCAAAACCTTAAAAAAAAAGCCATCTTAGATGCAGGTCAGAAAATCTCAGCCAGTTACCAGGACATGGGCTCTACATATGTCCTCACTGTGCTGCTTTAGTTCTTTCCAGTAAGGAGATAGAGGCAGATTAGGCAGTAAGGGACAGGATCATGGGAAGGGAAGGGAAGGCTGAGACACGTGTTTACAAGGGGTGTTTACAAGGACCTGGAGCTCGGCACACAGGCAGAACCCAGTACACAGTATATCTGGAGGTTTATTCGAACTCTACAGATCTCAAAATAAGTCTAAAATCAACATGGGAAAATGTGTCTAAAAGGCCAGAAACTCCCAGCCCCCATTAACATTCCTGACTTATAGAAATGAAAAGCTTATCTTGGTTGCAAATTAGAAGCTCTTGGAAGGAGCACAGGTCAATTACATAACAATAACAACAAAAACCCAGAAAGGCTGGTTTCAGGCAAGAGGGAAACAGAGATTGTATAGTTCCTTTTTCTGGGACCCTGATGGGTTTGCAAATGAATTTCATTTCCTGTTAAAGAATATAGTGCTGACGATTCTGACCTATTCCAATTAAGAAACCTACTGGTTTCTGGGAGCAAGGCAACAGGATTGCTAAATGAGTTCTGCTGCGAAACTATGGAGTGTGTTTCTATTGCAGAAAGCCAGGTTACCTTAAAAAAGATTATAGGAAACCAAAATTGGATTTAGAAAATAAACCAAAAGCAAGCATAGGGTTGCTCCAAGGGTGTTTCCCCTCCTCCTCACTAGTAGTCTGGGAGAAGTTGAAAGTATCATAAAAAGCGAAGCCATTAATGCCTCTATAGATACCTGGGGCTACTTTATTTGTTCTCAACCACACCCAACTAAGCTGTCTCCTCCCTGGGAGTAAAGCTTCTGTGCAAATGTCAGGAATAGCTAATCAATGTCTGTTTTAAAATTAAAACCTGTCCACTTACAATTAGGGAATGTTATGGGACAATATACATCTTTGCTAATCAAATCTGGTCCAATTCACCTGATAGGGAGAGCTTTCTAAAAAATCAGTGATGCCCACATATGCTTTTTCCAGAAGGGTAATATGAATTTAGAGCTAGATGACCTAGGGCAAACCCAATTGGGTGGGAAATACAAGCTTTAAAATGTATGGATGTTGCTAAGGCAGAATTCCTTGAGAGGACCAATCAGAGGTTAGCAAGGCATATATCTACCCCTAGACAAAGGAGCCTCACCCGCAACCCACTTGGGTCCCCTCCCTTCTGCAGGGAGTCTGTCTATTTCTCAAATAAATTTTGCTCTCACTTGCCCCTTTGTCCGTGAACTCATTCTTTGATTTTGCAAGACAATGAACCCAGATCTGATCACTGCCACTTGGTTTCACCAGTATCTCAAATACTGATAATAAGTCCATTCTGGAATAAGATGGGCACATCTCTATTGAGATCTCTTTACCTAAAACAGCATTCAGTAGAATTAATATTTATTGAGTCTTTGTGATGCAGAAGGCACTACAGTTTACCTATATTACAGTATTTAATCCTCCCAACAATTCGATGAGGTGGGTATTAATAGCCCCTTTCAATAAGCGAAACTTTGAGAAGTAACATTGCTTGCCCAAGGTCACACAGCTGATTAGTGACAGGGCTGGGTTTCGGACCTCGGTCTGGCTGTCCTCAAAGACTGTGGGTTTGAAACTTCTGCTACTCAGCCTCCCAATGGTTAAGGACAGACAAAAATGAAATTCCCCAGCCGCTTTCACTTCCTGATTTGCAAAGATCACAGCATGAAACTCTCATGAGTGGCAAGGTGTGTGCCAGAGTGCCAGCCTCCTCTTTGGATGAGATTATTAGGTGGAAAGAGAGGAGCTAGTCAGTGGTTCTCAGGGAGCCTTCCTGAACTCCAACTTTGAGGTGTTTCCAATCCCCAGATAAGTCTCCTTGGTAGTACTTAATCACTATATCATAGACATCATTTTTATGCCTTTACTATCTCTTTCCTGGGTACATCCTCAGGGCCTGGCACATAGCAGGTACTCAATGAAGAGTAACAGAACTTAAATGTCTGGAGCTCAGTCAAACACAAATCTAGATGCCCCAAACAACTCAGCCACTCACTAAATGTGTACCAAGCTGACCTGGGCATGTGACTCATGGTTAAAAGACCTCAGTATCTCTTCTGAAAATATGACTTCACAGTCATGCCTCTCTCAGCAGATGGGAGTTCACAGTCACGCTTCTGCCACTCGCCCTGAAAATAACATGTGTAAAACCAACCACATTGCTGTGTGAGGGTTGGAAGCCTCTTCCTCTCCTGCCTGGGCAGGCAAAGGGTCCAGCAAGGTTGGATTGGTGGACTTTGGAAAAGGCAGGGGAGGAGGAAAAAGCTAAAAGCTAACTGGGGCTTGGGCATTTGGAGAAGAAAGGAGAAAGTTTAGGGGCCAGCTACTGTGACTATGAGCCGTATGAAGAGAGAGGTGGAGAAAATGCATTTGAAGAGTTTTTGCTTGGTATTAGGACTGGAATCCTTTTAGCAGGGTTTTTGTTTGTTTTGTTTTTTTTGAGTCTCAAGTAAAGATTTTAGGTGGTCTGAAATGATTGTTGTTTTGACTGTTGTTTTTCTTGCTGTTGTTTTAATGCAGTGCTAGAGGGAGGCAGGCTCCAATACAAGAACAAGACCACCCATTTTGATATGGTAATGGTGTTTTAGACTTTATTAGCAGCAAGGACAGAAACCAAACTGCCTTAAGCAAAAAAGGAATTCTGCGGTATCACCAGATTGGAATATTCAAGGATGGGTGTGGCTATGAAACAGTATGAACCGGTTCTAGTAGAAAAAGATTCTGATTGGCCTGTCTTGGGTCACATGTCATTTCTTGAACCAATCAGTGTGGTCAGGGAATTGGCCAGCCTGGATAGTAGGCCCTCCCCTGGGGGGGGGGGGGCGGTGAATGGGGTACCCTGATTGGTAGCCCCTCCAAACACTGGAGCAGAAAAAGGGTGGCTCCCCAAAGAAAGGATGCTGTTGAGACAAACAGCACACATCCACCGCAGAGGGTTACATCTGAGGAGCCCTCAGACATCATCCACGCCAACTTCCTACCCCGAGTGTCTCCTCTCTCCGACACCCTGGAAAGATGGGCATTCAGATGCTGCTTGGAATCTTCCAGTGACGAGCTCTCACTACACCATGGAGCTGCCAATTCTGTCTCTGAACAATTCCAGTTAGAAATATCTCCCTTAAATTAACCTACCTTCTTGTAACTTCCCTCAATCATTTAGCTCTCCCTTTTGGGCCTCTCAGAATAAAACAAGGCCCTCCTCTCCATGGGAACATTTCAAATATTAAGGTTTCTGGAGCCTTCTTATCAGATGGTGTAGGAGTGACAGCCCCTTTTTTGAGGATGAATGCACTAGCCTGGAAATTAAGAGGCCTGAGCTCCAGCTCTCATTCAGCTTTTCATGCAGAACAGTGACCACCCAGGAATAGGTGTACACTGTTCCCATTTAACAAGTGAGGCTTCACTGTACCCCCATATTCATATGTTAAAATCCTACCCCCCAAAGTGATAATATTTTGAGGTGGGGCCTTTGAGGGATAATAAGGTCATGAGGGTGGCACTCTGATGAATGGGATTAGTGCCCTTATAAGACAAGATATAAGCCCTGGCCGGTTTGGCTCAGCGGTTAGAGCATCAGGCCCGCAGACTGAAGAGTTGCGGGTTCGATTCCAGTCAAGGGCACGTACCTCAGTTGTGGTTCGGCCCCCGGCCCTGGATGTTTCTCTCTGTCCCTCCCACTCTGTCTGAAAATAGATGGGAAAATATCCTTGGGTGAGGAGTTAAAAAACGAAAAAAGAAAGAAAAGACATGAGAGAGATCCTTTTTCTTTGGGGAATGTGGGGAAACAAGGAGATGTCTGCTGTTTGCAAGAGGGCTCTCTGCAGGAAAAAGCCAGCTGACTCCTTGATCTTGGACTTCCCTTCCTTCAGAACTGGGACACACATGTTGTCTAAGTCATCCAGTCTATGGTATTCCAGCCTGAACTAAGATAGATACCGAGGTAAAGGGACATGCCCAAGTTTGCACAGTTGGAAATGGAGAAGCTGGACTTTGCATCCAGGACCATGTGATTACAAAGCTTTCATTCTTTACCTCTTATGGCCTTGAGCAGTTATAGCCTTCCTCTGGGCCTCTGTTTTTCATCTGTAATTTGGGAACTTTAGTTTGCATTATAATCACCTGAAGGACTGTTCTTTGTTTTTTTTTTTATCCTCACCTGAGGACATTTTTGCATTTCAGATAGAGCGGGAGGGAGAGAGGGAGGAAGAGAGAGAGAGAAACATCGATGTGAGAGAGACACATTGACTGGCTGCCACCCACACGACCCCAACCGGGGCCGGGGACAAACTGCAACCGAGGTACGTGCCCTTAGCGGGAACCGAACCCGGGACTCTCTGGTCCGCGGGCCGACGCTCTAACTGCTGAGCAAAACCAGCCAGGGCCTGAAGGACTTTTAAGACACACATTGCTGGGGCTCATCCCCAGAGATCCCAATTCCGTGTTTCTGGGGTGACGTCTGAGGATTTACATTTTAACAAGTTCCCAGGTGCTGGTAGTCTGGTTTCCGCACTCTGAGAACCACTGTTGTAGTTGATTCCAGCTCTAACATTACTTTTCCATTTAGCCTGGCCTCAGGCCTTTATTAAATGGTGTGTGGCCTTGGCTGGGTGGCTCAGTTGATTGGAGCATCGTCCCATACACCAAAAGTGGCGGGTTTGATTCCCGTTAGGGTACATACCCAGGTTTTGGGTTGGATCCCCAGTTGGGGCACATGCTGGAGGCAACCAATGGATATTTCTCTCACATCGATCTTTCATTCTCTCTCTCTCTCTCCCCCCTTCCTCTCTCTAAAATCAATAAGATAAAAATATTTACATACTACAAAAAAAAGTTGTGTGTGTGTGTGTGTGTGTGTAGTTTTGCTCCACAGTAAAGTCAATTCAAGGGAAATTCAAGATACAGTAAAACAAGTGGGGATAATGAGGAGTAGTAGGTGCCCAGTCAAATTTGAAAGAACTGAAAGGAACAAGCTGAGTCTCACAGTTTTCCGAATTACAATAATCCAGTCGCTGAGCACCTACTACGTGCTGACTGCTTTCATTCTTTTATTACAGCTATTCTTTAAGGTAAGTATCAATACTCATGCTTTGCCAATGGGAAACAGGTTCAGAGGTTAAGAAATGGAGCTTCTGTGGTGCAGCTGCTCTAGAAGACTGTTTGGCAGTTCCTCAAAAAGTTAGACATCGAGCCACCATACGACCCAGCAATGCCACTCCTAGGTGTGTCCCCAGGAGAACTGAAAACACGCCCACTGCAAACTGGACCTGAATGTTCCTTACAGCATTATTCATAGCAGTTAAAAAACGGAAGCAGCTCAGCTTTCTATCAACTGATGAATGGATAAACAAAATATGGAACATCAACAGAGTGGAATACTGTTCAGCAATAAAAGGAAGGAAGCCCAATACATGTTACAATATGCATGAACTTTGAAACCATTATGTTAAATGAAACAAGACAGTTACAAAAGACCACGTATTGTATTATTCCATTTATAGGAAATGTCTATTTTTTTTTTTTTTTTGCATTGATCTTCAGATAGAGCAGGAGGGAGAGAGGGAGGAAGAGAGAGAGAGAAATATCGATGTGAAAGAGATATATCGAGTGGCTGCCAGGGCCAGGGACAAACTGCAACCAAGGTACGTGCCCTTAGTGGGAACTGAACCCAGGACTCTCTGGTCCACAGGCCAATGCTCTAAATATGCAAATCTATAGACATTAAGTGTATTGTGGTTGCCAGTGGCTGGAGGAAGGGGGGCAAATGGAGGCCGGACTGCCAGTACTATGGGGTTTCTCTTTCCGGGCGATGAAAGTGTTCTGGAGTTAGATAGTGATGATGGTGGTGATGGCATCACATGATAGGTGACTTTGTGAATATAGTAAACATTCTACACTTCAAAAGAGTGAATTTTATGATACATAGATTATATCTCAATTAAGGAGATTTGGGAGGAAATTCCAAGGGCACAAAGAGAGAGAAGAGGTGAAGCTGGGATTTGAACCCAGGGGCAGAGCAGCCGGGAAAGAGCCCAGGGTGATGACCTGTCTTGGTTCAGCCCTTAACCTTGGGCAAGCTCTGTCCTTCCCTTCTTGCTTCAGCGTCCCCTGATGCTCCTTTGGGCCCTGATGACGTGGGGAGGACTCCAAGTGTAGTGCTGCCCTTAGGATTGGGGTCGGGGAGCAAGGGGGCGGGACCGCAGAGAGGAGGCGGGGCTGTTAGCACAGAACCACCTCTCCCTTCCCAATAAGAACAACCAGGCTCTGTCCAAACCTGCCTTTATCTGCTCCTTTCAGTTCTAGGAAGGCCCCCCAGGCAGTTGACAGTGCTGGACGCCGGGCGTTCAGGGACAGATGCCGCCTGCCAAGACCCGGGGACCCGGCCCAGGGCCAGGAGCATTACTGCCCGCCCCCTTTTTTCTGGGAAAGCGGAGGTGGGGGGGAGGGGGAGGGCAGTGCGCGAACCTGAAACCTGGAGCCTTGCATCTCTGCGCCCAGCCTCTGCTCCCGGCCAGGGTTTAGTGGGGTCACCTTTCCTGTGTGCCTGTCCTTGTCTTTGTGGGCCTGTGTACTACATCCTCCTGGGGGGGCTCCTCCTTCCCTTCCTCCTGTCTTTTTATTCTTTCTCTTTCTTTTTAATAATTAGCACAGACTCACCATCCTCCCATTCTTTCTCCCGCCCCCCTACCTGTAACCGTTTTCCGTTTGAGGGTGATTTTTTCCAAATCTTTTTTTAGTGTAGACCCATAGGAAATATATGATAATGTGTGTCTCGGTGTGTGGTTCTTACATAAATTGTTTCATACGCTCTCATTCCGCAACCTGCTTCTGGCATTTTCCACTCAACAAAACTTGGTGGAGAATTTTCCCTATCAGTAGGTGGAGACTGTTTTCTGCTCACTGCTCGAAATAACCCACAGTTTATTTAACCCTTCTCCAGGTGGTGGGTATTTAGAATATTTAAAATGTTCACCGTGACAGAGTGCCACAATGATGACCTTTGTACACCATGTACACTGGGCCGGGTGTTTCTGGGGCAGACGACACAGAGATGTGAAGTGCTGGGTCATAGGGTGTGTGCATGACATATCACAAATTGCCCTCCACAGTGGCAGGACCAGAACCAATCTAATTCCCACCAGTAGTATTCGTGAGAATATCCTTTTCTCAACGTCCTTAGCAACATTTGATCTTATCAAACTTAATTTTTTTTTTTTTTTTTTTGCCAATAGCATTTTTCTCACTGTTGTGCTAATTTGCAGGGAGTTTTCTGGACGTGTAGGTCGCTGGTGTGGAGGAAGAACTCAGGAATTGGGGTTAGGTGGTCTTAACACTAAACCCACTCTATCACCAGCTGCTGTGTGACTTTGGGCATATCTGGTCACCTCACTGGTCCTGGACATACTCATATACATGATCTCTCTGCATCCCATATTTCTCTCTGCCTGAGAATCTTGGTCATGAGTTTTCTTTTGGGTTCCCTGTTTTCTGAGATCTAATACTTCTCAGTCCTGGGGGAACCCTTCCTTCCGCCCCTGTTCCCTGCCAGGACTTGGAAATGCTTGGGTAAGGCATGGTGTCCAGACTCTCCCCACCAGCATGCACACGTGTTCCCTCCAGTGGACAAATCTTCAACTCACCCATTGCCCACTGAATAATGTTCCAAGGGGACATTCTAACAGCTTACAGCAGGCGGAGGGTAGGACACCAGATGGAAAGGACTTTATTTATTTTTTTCCTTTATAAACCTTTAGAAAAGTAAAATGTGCTCAGTATAGGAAATTTGGAAAACGTAGGAAATTATAAAGAAAATTAAAATAAAAACACAGAGAGACCCATTGCTGCCCTTCGTGTCAATCTTTGATAGATATGCACAGAGACAGTATTTTATATGCATTTTGTACTAATTTTTCACTTAGCATTATATTATGAACACGTCATTTAAAACCTTTTTTGAAATCTCGATGTTTTCAATAAGTGCTTTCAGAAAAGCTGTACCAATTTGGTTTCCCTCAAGAAGGTATGGATGGTAAGCTTTAAAAGGAGCAGCATGACCCTCACCTACCTGGACACACTTTGGTCTCTAAGAGATGGAAGACCTGGGCTGGGAGGGAGCTCCTCTGAGAGGGTGGTCAGAGGGTCCCCGGGTACCATCTTCTCCCTTAAAGCCCACCCCCTCCCGCAAAAGCTTTCTTAGATCGTCAGCTGCTTTTCATATGAGTGAACACCAGAGGGCACCACACACAAAAGGAAAAGAAAGTGACCAGGACTGAGAAGTTGCATTGAACCAAGACATTTCCTGGCCACTCCAATGCAGAGAGAAGAGATCTCTATTGACTTCCTTGACATCTTCCTTACCTGACTTTCTGCAGCCTCTTGGGAGAGAGAGGGGGGAACCTCAGATGTGCCCATAGGAAGCTCTGGGAATCAGAGAGGCGTGTCTGGGAGGGCCAAGGCAGTGCATAGCACCAGGGTAAGAGCCCTGGACTGCAGCTTCCCTCTTGTGTGTCTTTGGGCCAATTATATCCCTGTTCTGAGCCACAATTTTTCACATCTATCAAATGGGGGTGACAATTCCCTGCTCTTCTTTACCGTGTGTATGTGTGTGTAACTTATGCAAAAGTACTTTGAAAACCAGGCAGATCTACACTCTGCTTGCAGTGTGGAGACCAGGGTGCAGAGGGTCAGGTGCACGCAGCAGGGCTGCATAGGTGGTTGCTGCCAGTCCGGGGAAGTGAAGGTAGTGGCAACTGTGGAGGTGATGAGCAGTAGTTGGACTCCGGGTGTATTTAGAAGGTAGAACCAATAAGATTTGTTGGGATATTGCACGTGGAGGGTGAGAGGAAGGGGGCTCCAGGATGACACCAAGACGTTTGGCTTAAGCACACGGAGACCAGAGATGCCTTGTGCTTCGATGGGAGACATCAGGAAGACGGCTTGGGAGGTGTTCATATTTCAACATGAGAAGTTGGAGGTGCGTTTTAGGTCACTGAGTGAATGAAGATATAGGTAAGGGGATTGAACTCGATTCCTTTTTCGGGTACCGTCAAGCACTCACTAGATGGTAGGTTGGACTAGGTCACACATGAAAACATACCTGACATACACATTGCTGCATCCCTTCCCGTGCGCCGGACGACATCATTAATCCATCATGACCCTCAGAGTCCTTCTCAATCCAAACTTCTAGGCAGCCACCACCAACCAAGTGGAGATGATAAAAAGATGAAAACTCTCCATCATCCTTAGATTTGATGGAGGCCCAAGAATGCAGTTAAAATCATGGGCTTTTGAGTCAGAGGGACCTAGACTGGAAAGCGAATCTTGCTGCAAACTAATTTGAGACCTCAGAAAAACGAATGTATCCTCCTTGTCTATTTTCTCACCTGAAAAATTGGTTTCATAGTAGTTCTTATCTCGTAGGGTTGTTGTGAACCTTAAATGAGATAATCCAAGAAAAGTGCTCAGCACAGTGCCTGGGACACAGCATGTCCCTAATCAATAACAGCAGCAGCAGCCCTGGCCAGTGCGGCCCAGTAGCTTGAGTGTCATCCTGTGCACCGAATGGTCACTAAATTTGATTCCAGGTCAGGGCACATACCCAGGTTTCGGGTTCGATCCCTGGTTGGGGTGCGTGTGGGAAGCAGCCAATAGATGTTTTTCTGTCAATGTTTCTCTCTCTCTCTCCCTAAAAATCAATAAAGATATATGTTTTTTTAAAAAGCAGCAGCAATGCCCAGCAGGTGTGGCTCGGTGGGCTGAGCATCATTCCATGGACTGAGAAGTCCTACTTCGATTCCCGGTCAGGGCACATGCCCAGGTTGTGGGCTCAATCCCCAGTAGGGGGTATACAGGAGGCAGCCAATTGACGTATCTCTCTCACATCAATGTTTCTGTCTCTCTTTAAAAAACCAATAAAAACATTTAAAAAACAAAAACCAAAAACAGCAGCAGTAATAATGTTACTCCAGCTGGAACATTCTAGAACATACTCCCCTCACTGGCTGTTTCTGACCTCTAGGACAGACACAGTATAATGCGAGGGCTGTCCAGCAGGAGGCGCTGTTGACATTACTACATCTTTATTGCCCACAGAGACTGGGGAAGTGGGGAGCAGCTTTCCCTGGAGTAGTGTCCTCCAGTGACTGTCCTGGCAGCCACTAGACCTTTTTCCTGGTACAATAAACGAAGCTCTCAGCTTCTCCCAAACAACAGTGTCTCCGCTTTCTTCACGGGCTCCTGGCCTCCTCCTGCCTATAGACTCAAGCCAAGCCACTGAACCTGGCATCCCAGGCTCCCCTGCCAACCTCTCCTTCCTGTCCAGCCTCGCAGCTACCGCCAATTTCCCTGAAGTGAGTGGGCACGTGCCCGTGACTTTCCCTGTGCATGGTGTGCCCGTTTGGAACAGGTGTCCCACGTGGCAGTCTCCCTTCTTCCTCGCCTCTGTAGAAGCCCGTTTCCCAGTTCCTCGTCTTCAGAGCAGGAAAGAGATAGAGGTGGGTTCCACCTACCCGACTGCGCACACGGAACAAAAGGAAGGCGCATGTTCCATGATGTGCCCAGTCTCGGGTCACCTGCGAGCTAAGGGAAACCAGAACCGGGTCTCTCCAGCCTCGGGCATGGGTGAGTCACCACCACCCAGCCCTCATTCATCCCGAGACTTGGGCATTCATTTGATGTTTGTGGAGCACCTGTGATTTTCCAGGCATGGTGCCCAGTGCTGGGCTAGACCGAGATGGAGGAGGACCCCGTGCTGGACCTCAAGGGACAACCTCCTGGAGGGCCACACAGCCCTCAAATGGGTGATGACGGTGTAGACCTACTGTGGAAGGGTGGAGAACCAGGGTGCTGGTCAGGGGGCTAATTTCTGGCTGCCTGTGGTAAGCCTCAAGACCACAGTGTCACTGAAACCCCTGCCTTTTAAACAAGGTCCACCTTGAGTGTCTCTTTCCCCACAACCAACATCCAGCGTGGACAGCCCCTCAGCCTCCATAACTCTTTCTTGGCCAAATATCACTCTTCTCTGCCTCCCCCAGGACCCCCCATCCATATGTGCACACACAGACACACACACACACACTGCTGCTGAGAATAAGATGACCCTGGAAGAGGGCCAGTCAGCTGGGAAACAGTCTCAGCCACTTCCTTTCTTTCCCATCCCTCCTGTTCCACTGCCCCCCCTGCCCCGGACCCGTCCCTTCATTTCCGCTCTTGGTTTGGCATCCAAGTCCTAGGGAATATCTGTCCCCAGCCTTTACCACTCTCCAGTCGCAACCCTGGTCTGGTGCACAGGAGATGCCAGCACTTCTTGCCGGATAAACCACAGCGTGCCTTTCCCACCCACCTCCCTCCCTCCTGTGTGCGAAAGCTGCAGTCTTTGGCACATGTTTGTGCCACCAGGAGGTCATCTGCTGTCACTATGCACAAATAAGAAAAAGGAAAGGAAAAGCAGGCTGTTGCCTGGGGCTCCGGTGACCCACACCACAGTGACATACCTGGTGGGCTTTGATGGAAGGTGGCACGGGTCAGACTACACACCGGCTCAGGAATGTCCCATGAGTCAGCCGAGGTGGGCAGTAGTTATCATTTAGGCTGATAAAAATAATCTCTTTTTTTTTTCTTCACAGAAAAAGCAATACACTTTAGCTGGAGAAAAATTAGGAACGAGAAATGTTTTGATATAATGAATAAAAACCAAAGGTGTACCTGTCACCCCATCATCTAGAAACAGTCACTGGGAAGGCCGTGGGAGGGTGCACCAAACCACACACCTTTCTTCTTTCTTTTACAGAATGAGCTCATGCTGTACATATGGTTCAGAACCTGCCTTATTTATTTATTTATTTTTAATCCTCACCTGAGGATATGGGTGGTTTTTTGTTTTGTTTTTTTTCACTGATTCTAGAGAGAGAGGAAGGGAGAGGGAGAGAAAGAGAGAAACCTTGATGTGAAACATTGATCGGCTGCCTCCTGCATGTGCCCTGACCAGGAATCGAACCAGCGACCCGCTAACCACTGAACCACATGGGCCAGGGCGCCTTTTTAATTGAACACTATATCATGAGCAAAAAGGATCTAATGCTTATTGAGACTTATTCTGTGACAGGCACTGTGCTAAGCTCTTTGCATGCAGGATCTCATGTAGTCAGCCCCATGAGGTTGATTATTTACTGTCCCCATTTTACAGATGAGAAAGCCAAAGGTCGAGTGCCCTCTTGACCCTAAAGGAGAGACAGGCAGAGCCCTGGCCTGGGAGGCAGGAGGCTGGGCTCCAGCTCATCTTCTCCCACATTCGGGGACTCAGACCTCCCTCATCTGTGAAATGGGGTGGGGGTGGGGCTGGAGGACTTTCTCCATGGACGGGGGCTGCAGACCCCTTCTCCACTTACAGAGGCCACCTCCTCGAGGCCTCACTCACGTCATCCCCATTCTCAGACTGACAGTAATCACGAACGCTCACTGGGCCAGGCTGTTCTAAGCACTTCATTTAATCCTCCCCCAAACCCTAATAAGGCAGGGTTATTTCTATCCCCCTTCACAGCTAAGGAAACTGAGGCACAGAGAGCTAAAGTACCTTGCCCAATGTCACTCCATTAGCAAGGGACAGAGTCAAGATTCAAGCCCAGACCCATCCAGCCCCACGGCCTGTGCTGACTGTTAGCAGCCTCCCTGCCCGCAGTAAGACACGCATCTCACGTCCTGACTCAGCAAAGCACACACACATCGATACTTAACTGGAACAGTGTCACGAGCTAGAAACATATCTGTACTACATGAGAAGTTCTCTAATATAGTTTCTTCTGGTCCTTTTTTTTTTTTTTTTTAATTCCTGCTTCCAAGCCTCTGAATGGATTGGGACTTGGGGCTTGAAAATCATTGCTTATGCTGTTCCCCCTCAGCCCCAGGGAAACCCTTTTAAATGGGTCCAAAGTCTTTCTCATTTGACCGTAGGAAGTAGACAGCATGGGCCTGTGACCCCATTTCAGAGGGGAGGGAACTGAGGACCAGAGGGGTAGGACAGTCCTGCTGGGAATAGGATCTGGAGGCAGGCAGAGGGTGGACCGCAGCCGCTGGCCCTGGGGAAGGGAGCTCAGTCACCACAGCGCCTTTCTGGAGCATCTGCTCTTTACAGGGTGTCGCCCACCTTACAGCACAAGGTTTAGGGTAGTTAATCTTCACAGCAACCCAGGCAGGGGGTGGGGGGAGCCCCTTGTTACAGCGGAGGCAGCGAGGCTCAGAGACTTGTGACTTGACCACAGCCATATAGGCTATAAGAAGCCAGGTCTGTTTGGGTCCCCGCTGTGCCCACAGAACAAAACAGGTGCTCAGTAAACCTGTCTGTCTGGCTGACCCAAAGCCCTCTGCCTCTGCCCTTGCTCTGTGATTCCTCATTAGCCCCCTTGCTGGGAAGCGCAGGTCTGGGGCGGGGAAGGTAGTTCGGGGCTTACTGGGGTTCTGCCCGGGCGAGGGTCCCCGGGGTGGGGGGATGAGTACTCTCTGCTGAGTTTCGGTTCCAGGTCCTTGCACGCTTGCAGGGCCCTGCCCTGCCAGCTGAGGGGGAGGGAGGGAGGGATCCAGACCGCTCCCCTGGGCTGGGGTGGAGGAGCCTGGCCGGCGCCTGTGCTCAGCGGGCCTCTCCCACCGCTTGCCGCTCCCCTCTCCCTGCTCACCTCTCACTCTGGCTGGGCTCTGGGGCCTCCGGCGGGGCCAGAGAATTCTGGTTCTACCTCCAGCCTGAATCAGGTTCCCACTCCTGGGTTTCCCTTCCTCGGCTCCAGGCACCTGATCCCTGCACCTTTCCCCGGCAGGTGCTCGAGGTGAGAGGGCTGAGCCTCCGGTGTAACCCTGGCTGAGGTCATGCTTCCCCTACTGGGAGGAACAGGCACAGCCTTGCAGTCTCTATTTCTTTCGGGCTATGCATTGTCCCTGCCCCAGAGGGGAGGCCAAGGGGACCCTGGAATCCTAAACCTAGAGTCCCCTCCTTGGACAGAAAGGGTCTGACACCCCCAGCAGGAAGAAAGGAGCTGACTCAGGAGATGGTTCTGGAACTGGGTGGAGAGGAGGGGAAGGAAGGAGGGCTGTGAGCCAGGGCAGAGAGCCAACAGCTGGCTTTGACAGGGCCATGCATGGGTTGGAAGGTGCCAAATGTTCCAGGGGTGTGGCATTTTCACCTCCACCCTCTTCCCTGCCCATCTGGGCCCCATCCCTCCTAAACAGGTGGCTCAACACTCCCTTCCTCCAGGAAGCCTTCCTGGGTTGACCCACCCTACACTGTCAGGCATCACTTTTCATTCTCTGTGAGGAAAGGAGGTGAGGCCAAGATCAGACATGGTGTAAACGCAGTTGTGAGCTCACACATGGCAGAAATGAGCTTACATATTGCAAGAGGCTTGGCCCTTTTTCCAACCCATAATCACATGTTGGGTCCCTCTTTGGAAATGGCCCTCAGAACCAGCTTTCAGGACACACACACACACACACACACAACCATTACTCGATCATCCTATCTTGTTTGGGGCCAGGAACAGCAGATGTTTCCAAAGTGAATTCTGAATGACGCCCATCAATGTGCACCCATCCATGTGACTCCCCAACGAGCTCAAGGGAGTCCTGTGGTCAGTAGATTTGGGACCGTGGGATTTAGGAGTTAAATAATACTAATGCAATTCCTGTATTGCAGGCCTTCTTAGATCCTTTAATAGTTAGTACACACTGTTAATCTTCAAGCATCTGTGTTTTCCCAAATTTACTTGATCTCAGAATTTTTTTATAGTGGAGCATCTCGTGAACCTAGCATGTTACTGAGCACCATTTGGGAAATGCTGGGATGCAGAATATTCTAGAAAAGGACAGACCCAGCTTAGCAATGACTTATAACAACACAACATACATTCAGCCAATCAGAATTTAACAACGGACTGTTCCTTCAGAGGCAGCGGCATGGAGGGACTGGGTGCTCGGGCAGTGACAAGGGGCAGCATGTGTGGCTGAGCCCTGGCTGTGCCACCAAGCCCCCTGGACAAGTCACTTTCCCTCTCTGGCCTCAGCCTTCCCACCTGTCAGATGAGGGTGCTGGAGGACGTGATTGCCGGGGTCCTACAGCTTTCAGCCCCACCTCCATCGTTTGGCACTTCTCCATTCCTCCCTCTGCGCCTCAACCAGTCCCCTCTCTCTCTCAATCAGCCCTGATCCTCCTCCCCTCCCTTCTCCACCAAGCCCTGTCCGCTTTCCTTCTCCTGTGCAAATACTGCCTAGCTGCAAGATCTCACTTCTCCTCCAGGAAGTCTAAAGCCCCTTCAGGCTACACCAGCCCTTAGGCATCTCCCTCTCGGATGGTTCCCACAAGCACAGCCAGAACCTCTGGACTTCTTCCAGGTTTCTGGAAAGATAACAACAGCTAATACTATATAGTATTGTCTGTGTGACAGGCACGGGAGTAAACGTGTACATATGTTAATTTATTTGATCCCCACAACAGCTTTGCTCTTATTTCCAATCGACAGGTGGGGAAAGTGGGTCCAGAGTGGTTAAGTAACCTGCCTACAGACACAGCCAGCATGGGTTGGAGCTGGGCTGCGCACCCAGGCAGTGTGGTTGCAGACCCGTGCTGCCCGAGAGGGTGGCCTCCGGCTACACACGCTGGAACGTGGCTTGTCTGAACTGAAGTGTGCTGTGAGAGTATCATGCACACCAGGTTTTGAAGATTTGGTGTGACAAAAAGAATGTAAAAGATCACAATGCAAAGTATTTGTTTGCATTGATTACATGGTGAAATGATATTTTAGCTGTATTGAGTTAAAATGTATTATTGAAATTCATTTCACTTTTTCTTTTTACTTTTTTTTTTTTGTTAATCCTCATCTGAGAATATGTTTCCATTGATTTTTAAACAGAGTGGGAGGGAGGGAGAGAGGGAGAGAAACATTGATGTGAGAGAGACATTGATTGGTTGGCTTCCACCTGACCCCAACCAGGGCTGGGGATCGAATCTGCAACCCAGGTACGTGCCCTTGACCAGGAATCGAACCCACAACCTTACGGTCCATGGGCTGATGCTCTAACCACTGAGCAAAACTAGCCAGGGCTCTTTTTACTTCTTGATGTGGCTACTACCTGAGTAGTATATATGGCTCATATGATATTATATTTTGATTGAACAATGCTGTTCCAAAATCTGTGCTAACTCTGCTGAACTGCCTTTTTTCGTGTCAGGGAAGTGCTGGGAGTGATGGGGTGACAAGAGTGGTGGTGAAGATGGTGGTGGTGATGGTGATGGTGGTGGTGGTGGTGGTGGTGGTGATGTTGGTGAAGATGGTGGTGGGGGAGGTAATGACAGTGGGATGGTGGTGATTGTGGTGGTGAAGATGGTGGTGGTGAAGATGGTGGTGGTGAAGATGGTGGTGGTGAAGATGATGGTGATGGAGGAGGTAATGACAGTGGGATGGTGGTGATTGTGGTGGTGAAGATGGTGGTGGTGAAGATGGTGGTGGTTGTGGTGGTGAAGATGATGGTGGTGAAGATGGTGGTGGTGAAGATGGTGGTGGTGAAGATGGTGGTGGTGAAGATGGTGGTGGTGAAGATGGTGGTGGTGGAGGAGGTAATGACAGTGGGATGGTGGTGGTAGTGGGGTGGTGATAGATAAAGTCTTCTCATTTATAGAATCTAATATTTTAAAAGAAGCATCTGTTGTTCTTAAAAATACATATTCATTGTGAAATATAATTCAAACAATACAGAGAAAGTGAAAAAGCTCCCTTTATTCTTTTCCTTCGGAGATTGCCGCTGGTTTAATGAGGTGCAGTCTTTCATCCTCTTTGTGGATACAGACACACCAGAGGATATAACTTTAAAAGTAGATTGTTTGACAATATCTATTCTGTTTTGTAACCTGTTTTTTCACCTAGCAATGTATTCTATCTGTTTTTCTCCACCAGTATAGGTGAATTGAATTCATTCTTTTTTTTTTTTTTAATCCTCACCCGAGAATACTTTCCCATTGATTTTTAGATAGAATGGAAGGGAGGGAGGGAGAGAGGGAAGGAGAGAGAGAGAGAGAGAGAGAGAGAGAGAGAGAGAGAGAGAGAGAGAGAGAGAGAGAGAGAGATCAATTGGTTGTCTTCCACACAACCCCCACCAGCCCGGGGATTGGACCTGCAACCCAGGTATGCGCCCTTGACCGAGAATTAAACTTGTGAGCCTTTGGTCCACAGGCGCTCTAACCGCTGGGCCAGGGCTGAATTCATTCTTTTTACCAGCTACATAGTATTGCATTGCATGGTCTGTCCAAGTTATTCAACAAGCTCCCTATTAGTGCCCATCTGAGTTGTTTCTAATTCTTACTATTTTAAGCAGTGATAAAATGAACATCTGTATGCCAGTTAGTCGTTGAACTTTTGTGCCAACATTTCGGTAGAACTGATTTGGAGAAACAGAGCTGCTTGACTGAGGAGTCTACACATTTACTGCTTTGCCTCAGATTGCCAGCTGGCCCCCCAGATATGACCCTCCTGAACACAGGCCAGGCCAGGTCCCACCCCCACCCCTCTCAGCTTCATCAGCTCTTGCTAGGATGTGTGCTCTAGTCTTTCAGCTGTCTTCCCACATTCACTCTGTCCCCACCAATGTTTCTCTTTTTATGCCAGACTTGCCTTTCAAAATACAAATCTGATCATGTCATTATGCTCCCCTCCCCAAAAACCGATTTGAAGTCACACTGCCCGTGGGATTAAGACAGAATCCTGCCCATGCCCCACAAGGCCCTGCAGGATCCGGCCCCTGCCAACCTCGATAGCTCCTTCTGGTGCGTGTCCCTGCTCCCCCCACCCCCAATTTGTGCAGACACACCAGTTCTCTCTGAGTCCCCTGCATTCTCTGTGCCCTTCCCACCTCAGGGCCTTTGCACGAGTTGTGTCCTCTGCCTGGAACACCCTTTCCAGTCCTCATTCCACCCCTTCACCTGGCGAACTCCTGCTTATCCTTCATCTCTCAACCCAAATGGCACTTCCTCGGGGAAGCCCTCCCTGACCCACACTCACACTAGGCTCTCAGAGGACACCACTCCCCCTTCAGCACAATCCTCGCTATGGGTGAGTGCCCTAGGTGATTACCCTCCTTGAAGGCGAGGGCTGCTCCCACGGCATCCCCAGGTCCCAGCACAATGTCTGGCTCCCAGACACTCAGTAAAGATTTGTTGAATGTTGTTGTTGTTTTTTTAATCATGTACTTGTTCATAAAATCCTGACCTTCCCTGTGATCTTGCAAAGGAAGCAGGACTTGGAGTGTTATACCCGTTTTACAGAGGGGCAAACTGAGACCAGGACACAGGATTTGAACCCAGCTCTCTGAAATGCAGCTCTTCCGCCAACACTACACACACCCGAACCTCCCAGGGCTTCCAATCCTCCTGTACTATCTGCAGGAAACTCCATCTTTATCATTTTTTTAAATCTTTTGCAGCTATTGCTAAATCTTCCATCTGGCCTCTGATGGTTCTGAACAATAGGAGAGTCACAGACAATGTCACAGGTGGGAGGGCCTTGCAGGTGAGGCTCGGGGCCTCATTTTATACCGGGTGCAGGAGGGCCCACCACTTGCTCACGGTGACCCCCGCGAAGCATATTCAGTCACCTGACGAACAGATACGCATCGAGCGTCTGGTGCGTGCTGGCCACTGCTCTCAGGGCTGCGGACACAGCAGGGAACAAGGTAGAGTCAGTCCTTGATCTCACGTTGCTGACATTCTACAGGGGAATAACAATAAACAAACCCGAGACTTTCAGAATATATGTTTGATAAAACAATTTTTTCAAAAAGGAAAAAAAAGACAGGGAGCGATTGACCATGGTGGCCAGAGAGGCACTCTGAGCAGATGACATCCGAGCTGAGATGTGAATGATGGGAAAAGGGAGCCATGGGAAGTTTGGGGGGCAGAACCTTCCAGGGAGAGGAGACGATCGATGCAGAAGGAGCAGACAGCAGGCCCCAGTGCCCCGCGCGCAGTGAGCAAGGGCGGCAGTGGAGGTGGATGGGGAAGGAGAGCTGGGCAGAGACTGGACCAGACAGGATCTTGAGGTCATGGCGAGAAGAGTGGCTTTTATTCCTAGCGTGATAGGAAGTCAGTGGGAAGTTCTGAGCAGGGGAGTCGTACAGTCTGATTTACATTCTTTAAAATACCACCTGGCCGCCACGCGCAGATGGACCGTGGAGAGGCAAGGGGGCAGCATAGCAGGTTAGGAGTGACTGACCTGGGCCAGGCTGGTGGGGATGGCGGGAAGTGGTCGGATGTGGGATATGTTCCGAGAGCAGACCCACAGGAGGTGGGGCATGAGGGAAGGAAGGGGAATCCAGGATCTGAGCACCTTTTACTGGGCCAGGGGCTTGGGGAGTAAGCAGGGATTGTCCCCAAATCAGAGTTTGATTTGGGGACATGTTAACTTTGAGATTTAACAGGACATCCAAGTGGCACGGCAGAGTGATCAGGGGATATATGAATCCGGCCTGGGGTGGGGGCCTGAGGAGGTACACATTTGGAAATTGTCAGCGTGGAAATGGGACCAGGGAGGTCACCTGCCTCCTGACTCTCAGTCCAGTGCTCTTCCCACCGTTTCTCTCTCTGTCAGGCCCATTCTTGCTCTCATAGCTCTGACAGATCCTCCTCCCGGCAGCGGGCAGAGAAGGTGGGCCTCTGGGGTGATGCAAAGCCCTGCCTTCTGCTTTCCCACCTGCCCTGGCCCTAGCTCCCTTGGCAAACAGCCCCAGGCCTTCCAGGCTGCTGTGTTTCAGAAAAGCGTTCCAGTTCGGCAAAGCAAATACAGCCAAGCAGAAAGGCAACACCTTGCAAAACAGCACCAGGCCCCCCAGGAGATTCTTCTTGGTCTTTTCTTTAACTTTCTCAACTGGCCTCAAGCCAAGAATGTGTCCAGTATTTTTTTCCTTGGTCCCTCCCCACCGCCCACCCCATCCCTGGTGTCTGCGATTCCCAGAGTGTTAATCTCTCCTTGCAAGAATGGGAAACCTCAGAAATGGCCTGGAGGTACACAGCTGTCCTGAGCCCTCCTCTTCCCTCCCACAAGGCCATGGCCTTCCAGGGTACTGGTGGGAAAGGGTGTGGGCTCTGGAGCACGGTGCCTGCATTTGTGTCCTCGCTGGGTAGCTGTGTGATCTCAGGCAGGTTACGTCCCTCTCAGTGCCTCTGTCTCCTGATCTGTGGAATGGGGGTGATATCAGAACTACCTGACAGGTTTGCCATGAAGAGTGAGCGAGTTAGTAGACATGAAGCTGAGAATGGTGTCTGGTGAATAGTAAGTGCTCAATAAATGGTAGCAGTTATGATGATGTCCCTGGGCTCGGTCTAGATAAAGCACACAGGCCCCAGAGGGACGCTGCCTGAGTTCCAGTACCAGCTCCACGACCTGCCACTTAACCCCTGGTGCCTTGGTCTCTGTCTAAGCAGAACCACCCTCGCAGGCTGTGGGGCTTGTGGAGGCCACGTAGGTGATGCCTGGCACAGAGTCCTGTCCTGAGCGCTCCGTGGATGCTGACTGGTGGCACGCAGTGCACTTCCTAACCTGGCCTTCGGAAATCTGCAGGCCTCTGACCTCCTCAGCCCAGGCCGAGAAGAGCTCGCTGGCAGACTTCCCTGCCCAGACGCATCTGGGTGATGCCTGGAGTCCCACCACTATTGCCTCACTTCTCTGGCTAAACACTTTGCCATTGTTAAAGCAGATAGCCCAGGAAAGAGTCACCAGTTCTGTCTTCTGTCGCTTATGCCTTAGTGCGGAGGCGTTCATCAGCTGTTTCCCTGAGAGGAATATGGGAAGGGAAAGCGTGCTCTCCCATCATGCCCCTGCCCTGGGCTCACACCCCCAGGCCCTCGTGTTGCCTGCTGTTCCTGGCCCGCCAGCCCTGTCGCGATCTGCTTCCAGCCCACCTCTCACTGTGCGTGCCCAGCACAACCCCTTGGCCAACCTGAACTTCTCACCCCCAGCTGGGCGTTCTGACCCAGTGCCTCTGTTCATTAGAACCCCATCACCAAAATCACATGCCCTCCCCTGGCCCCCCCCACTCACACTGTTCTTTGCCTCTTTCGGATGGTCTGTGTCACTGTTTCTGAGCCTCTGCACTTCTGACATTCAGGGCAAAGTAATCAATCCTTTGTTGTGGAGACAGCCCTGCACACTGTAGGATGTTCAGCAGCATCCCCGACTTCTAGAAGCCAGCTGCCCCTCTCCAGCTGTGACAGCCAAAACTGTCCCCCAGGGTGGGGTGGAGTTGAGAACCGCTGTGTATAATACAGGGCATGGGGTTTGGAGTTGGCCGGACCTGGGTTCACAGCTGGCTCTGCTCCTGCTAACTGTGGGGCCGGGCAGGAACTACCTGAGCCTCTGTCTGCCCGGCCGCAAAGTGGGCACAAGAAGCCTGACTCACAGGTGACATTTTAAAATGATAACTGTTGTAAGGTCCATAATCGGTGCTTGAGAATTTGAAGCTAAAATTCAAATGACAACAATCATCTGATTCAAACCAATTTCTTCCTCCCAGTTTCCTCATTTCGGGAAATGACACCCGTCTCTCCACCCAATTCAGGCCCCAAACTCTGGAGTCTTCTTTGGTTTCGACAACCCACATCTGTCCATCAGCAAATTATTTTTTTAATCCTCACCCGATGATATTCTTTTTTCATTTCTCTTCAGGTAGAGTGGGAGGGAGAGAGAGAGAGAGAGAGAAAGAAAGAGAAACATCGACGTGAGAGAGACACATTCGACTGGTTGCCTCCCGCATGACCCCCACCAGAGCCAGGGACCAAACCGCAGCCGAGGTACATGACCTTGACCGGAATCGAATCTGCAGCTCTCTGGTCCGCAGGCCGAAGCTCTACCCGCTGAGCCAAACCGGCCAGGGCCATCAGCAAATACTTTTGACGCCTCCAAAACACTCCAGACCCAGCCCTTCTCCCTACTTCCACTTCTCTCACCCCAAATCTCCCCTGTGGACATCATGGCAGCCCCCTCACTGGCCTCCTGATTCCACTCGCCCATCTAAGCCACACAGCAGCCAGAGGGGTCTTCTGACAATAAACTTGAATGAATTGCAAACTCTGTCACTGGGGCCCCTACAGCTCACTGCTTGGTCCTGCCTGCCCCTCCCCTTGCCCAGCAGGCACCGTCCTCACTGACCTTTTCTCATTCCTCAGACAGTACGGTGACCACCCCTAGCTCACAGCCTTGGCACGCAGGGAACTCAGCTCACCTGGCTGGTGCCAGCACACCAGTCACAGAGCTGTCCTGGAGGCAGGGGCTTGCCTGACTCCCTACCTATGACATCCACCCCCACCCCAGTTTCTCTCGGTCCCTTTATCCCACTTTATTTTCTTCACAGCCTTTATCATGATCAGAAACTATGCTCTTTATTTATTCACAATGTTGCCTGTTAATAGTCTTCCCCAACCAGAATGGTTAGCTTCTTGGGAGAGGGGCCCTGTCCTGCTCACTGCTCATTCTCAGGGCCCCAAACAGCAGGCATCCAATGAATGCTCGATGGACATGTGAACAGCTGGAAAGTGTTGTCCATCTTTAAAATGCAGCTCAGATGCCACCTGCCCTCACCCTTTCCCCAAATGGAAGGCTACTGCTCGCCTCTGAGCCTCCGAAGTGTCTGTATCTCTTCCTTGGCTGAGTCACTTGGCCCTGGGACTTCTTTCTTTAAAGAACATGGCCCATTTCCCCAGACCTGCAGTGAGTTCCTGGACGGCAGGGACCAGGGCTCGCTTCTTTCTGTGTCCCCCACAGAGCATGGTACAAAGAAGCTTCTGAATAAACACAGATGGGGACAGCGGGTACCTAGGGAGGGATAAGAAGGGCCCTGTGATTTACTGGTTGTCTCAGGGGCTTGGCAGTCAAATTTTATCTCCCCACTGCAGCAGATTAAACATGGCTGCAAATCCTTTGACATTCCCCCAGCAGAGAGGCCAGGTCTAGGTCTCCTTCCCTTGAACCCGCGTGGGCTTGTGATGGCTTTGACCAGTAGATCACAGCAGAAGGGATGCCCTCCCAGGTCCTGGCTCAGGCCCGGAGAGACTGCAGTTTCTACTCGCATGGATCCTGGGGCTGCCATGTGGACAAGTCTTACTACCTCGGCTGGTGAAATCACACGCAGAGGCCCCAGGGGAGAAAGAGAGCGGCCCAGCTGAGCCCAGCTGCACAGCAGTCCTCACCAAGCCACCAGGGATGTCGGTGAAGCTGACGGACCCTTCAGATGAGCCCTGCTGCCATCGGAATCAAGCAGCCTCAGTAATGCCACGTGATTTCCCTGCCCACCTGCCCGAATTCCTAACCATGAGCTCGTGAGATGTGATAAAAGGCCTGTTTCAGACCACCAACTTTGTAATAGGTTATTGGGACGCGTCAGTTCTAGCTATTGGAGGTGGCCGCCTAGGACTCTGCCTTGAGCAGGAGCCTGAAGCTATGACTGGGCTGGTGGGGAAGGGTTCTGTGATCTCCTGGTGATGTTGCCGTGGGATCAGGCGGGAAGCCTGGGAATTACCTGTGCTGGACTTTTCATACTCCTGGTGAATTGTAGGCTGAATACAATAAGACTTGATTTCATTTAATCCTCACAGGCAGGGCTTACCATCCCCGTTTTACAGGTGAGGAGACTGAGGAACAGAGAGGTGAGAGAGACAGGTTGCCTGGCGTTGCTCAGCTACCAGGGGTGGTAGGTTCTGCACACTCCCCCTCTAAATAGGGCAGGAGCACAGCCATGTCCCCAGAGGCAAACGCTTTCACACAGGTCTTCCAACCTGCCCTCTGTTCTGAGTGATGGCTCACCCCTCATCCGACCTTCTGTTTGCCAGTGCGCAGTCCTCACAGCCAGGCCTGGCTTTACTCTGGGGTTGGGGACAGCTGGCACGAGGCCAGCGTCACCAGGGCCCCAGAACTGCTGGGTTTCCCCTTCTGTCATGGGAGGCTGGCGCTTAGGTATCTCTCAAGGGTGGAACCACGTACGTTTGTCAAGAGCTTAATGAAATTACCCGTTTCACGCTCCCACACCGGGCAGAGTGGAGGCTGTGTGCAGGTCCTTACACAGCAGCGACACGAAGATTTCTTGGGGGAGTCAGAAGCCCTGGGTGGGGGTCAGGAGAAGAGGGGCAGGGAGAGCGGAGAGGGTGGAAGGGGGGGTTAGAGCTCAGGCCCAGCTCACCCCAACCTGGAGGTGTGATCTTGAACAGGTGACTTCATCACTCTGACTCAGTTTTTTCATCTGTCAAGTGGAGATTATTAGATTTACCTTGCACAGTAATTTTGAAGTTAAAAGGATTTAATGTAACTGAATTCCTAAAACAATGCTTGGCACACACTGGTGCTTATTAAATATTTCCTGATGAATGAATGAATGAATAGTTGGCTAACTCTTTACCATGGTGAGGTGTGTACTCAGCTCTGGATCCCATGATGGTAGGCTGGGTCTCTGTACCCACGGTGCCTGGCACAGAGCAGGTGCCTAATACGTATTTGCCAAAATAATTCTCTCAAGTCCCTACAGAAGTCTTTCCAGTCGCGGTAAAAAAGTCACACAGCACGTTCCAAAGCAGGCAGAATGTATGCAGGCGATGACAGTGCCTTTGCTCTTCAGACCCCATATCAGGCAGCCTCATCTGTGAACCAGGAAGTCAACAAGACCTCTGAACACACGAAACCAAAAGAATAAAGTTCATGCACTGATACCTGTGGCTTTTCTCCTACAGGTATCTTCATTTTTAACCTAGTTCCTCTTGGTTTGCAAACAAATCCAGCAGGGATATTCCGATGGTTTCGAAGCCCACCTCAGACTAGAAGAAACAAGCTGAGGATGGATGAAGAGGAAGAAGGGTGCCCGGCCACCTCCACCTGTCTTAGGGTTAGAGGGAGCTGCTTCTGCCTGAAAGGGGTCACCTGCCTGGAGGTGGTCTCCTAGACAGGGGGGGATCAGGAAGACAGGACTTCAGAAGGCAGACCTTCAACAAGGGAAGCAGGTCTCTGCACGGCTCTGGGCCTCGCTCTCTGTGATCTGGACCTGGAGGAGCCTGGCGCTCGAGCCGGAGGGTTCTCTTGGGGGTGGAGAGGGGTCTCCTGCACAGAGATAGACGGGAGGCTGGGCATTTGCTGAGGATGCTGAACCCAAAGCTGAAGGGGAATGGCATGTGACACAGAGAACGTAGCTGTGTGACGCTGTCTCTGCTTATTCCCCTCATATCCCCCCCCTGGCTTTAGTAGCATTTTGTTTAAAGAGCCTCAGCTGTGCTGTGGGGCATGAAGGAAAGAACTCCAAGGCCGTGCTTGAAGCAAATCAGCAAAGGGAGAATAGGCTCCCCTCCCCAAGATGGCAGGGGTCAGGGAGAGGGTGACCACGAGGGCAGGACTTGGAGCCGCTCTGCTCGGTTGCCAGCCTCGGAGGCTGCGGGTTTGGGCCAGCAGATTTCCTATAGAACACCACCCTCCCGAGGTTAGGAGCTGATTCAGATCTCAAGATGGGGGGATCTGGGGAGAATCTGAAACAATTTCACCAGCATCCATTAGGATAGCTCCATATACATAGCCCTGGGGTGAATACATTTTTTTAATGTTAAAAATATGTATATTTATTTCTATTTTCATATGCTTTAACTGTTATGGCCATCATGATTTAAATAAGAGAAACAACATTTGAGAAAGAACAGAAACCTCCTGTTTAAAAAATGAAATATAAATTGTTAATTCACTTTTAAGAAACAGAAAAAGTCTATTAGCAACCTATGTAAAAAAAAGTTACTGTAATTATTTTTCTTTTGAATAAGGTGATGAACACTTTTAACAGCTCATGGGATATGGTGACCACAGACCCTGAATTTTCAGGGCAGCTACTTTTATTATTATTTTATTTTTGATTATTATTATCATTTTTAAATTTTACTTTATTGTTGACAGCATCACAGATGTCTCCCATTTTCTCCCTTTTTGTCCCCCTCCACCCAATCCCCACCCCAAGGGCAGCTGCTTTTATTTATTTATTTTTCCTTTATTGATTTTAGAGAGAGAGGAAGTGAGAAGGAGAGAGAGACAGAAACATCGATGAGAGAGAACATCGATTGGCAGCCTCCTGCATGCCCCGCACTGGGGATCGGGCCCACAACCTGGGCATGTGCCCTGACCGGGAATTGAACCGGCGACCTCTTGGTACATGGATCGATGCTCAACCACTGAACCACACCGTCCGGACAGGCAGCTGCTTTTAAATAGTCAGATGTTTTGCTCTGGCCGGTTTGGCTCAGCGGTTAGAGCGTCGGCCTGTGGTCCAGAGAGACCCGGGTTCAGTTCCCGCTAAGGGCATGTACCTCGGTTGCAGTTTGTCCCCAGCTCTGGTTGGTCGTGCGGGAGGCAGCCACTCAATGTGTCTCTTTCGCATCGATGTTTCTAAACTCTCTCTCCCTTCCTCTCTCTCCCTCCCACTCTATCTGAACAAAAAATGGAAAAATGTCCTCGGGTGAGGATAAATAAATAAATAAATAAATAGTCAGATGTCTTATTCCAAACTGTTAAATGATAAAAGTTTTAAAACAGTGGTAAGCACGAACCTTTACTTGATGTGAATTAATTCATTCGCTGTATCTTTGTTGAGCACATGTGTGTGATCAGTGCAGTATTAGACACAGCAGTGAACAGAACAGACAAACATCCATGTCCTCATGTAGATGACACTCGGGTGAGAGAAACAGACAATAATGAGCAAGAAAGTAAAACGGAGGACATGTTACACAGCGAGAAGTGTTAAGGGGGAAAGTAAAGTGGACAAGAGTAATGTGTCATTACTTTTTGATGCTGTGTGTGTGTTTGCCTATTAACACCATGAATAGATACTGCTTTTAGAGTCAGTAAAAAAGCCAAATATATTTTTAGTTTTTAAAATGTATATATTTTTGCTGAGTTTTGCATTTTCCTCCTATATTTTAAGGCAATTCTCAAACACATCACAAAATTGGATTTGTATTTTGAAAAAAAAATTTTAAATGTATTATCTTAATTGCTAACATTTATGTATTTACTTTCTTTATTGATTTTTAGAGAGAGAGATAGAAACATCGATGAGAGAAAACATCGATTGGCCACCTCCTGCATGCCCCCCACTGGGGATCAGGCCCACAACCTGGGCATGTGCCCTGACTGGGAATCAAACTGGTGACCTCTTGGTGCATGGGTCGATCTCAACTTTGAGCCACACTGGCCAGGCAAAAGATTTTTCATGTAAGTAAAAACCACCTGAAGTCTTCTATGGAATGAAGTGGATAAGAAATAATTGTATTAAAAATACAAAGCAGAATACATTTATAAAGTGGCAAATCTGTTTTCCTCCAATCCGGTGACTGAGGACATTCCCAGAGTGTAAGGGATGCTGAACAGCGTGCAGGTGCTCGAGAGTAGCTACGGACACTGCTCTGAACCCTGACTGCCATTCAAGGTATTTAAACAGGAGGGATTTAACACAGGGAGCTAGGGGCTTATAGAATGGTTGGAAAGGCTGAGTGAGAGAGCTCTAGAGTGGGATTCTGGGAGCTGTGTCCAGAAGTGACCCACCAGGGGAGCTATAGCCTCTACAGTCATGTTCAAGGGACAGGTCCCTTACTGCCAATCACAGGACAGGAAGGCAGATTTTGAAGTCATCATTGCAACTGCCTCTTGGCATCTATGTGTAAGGGGCACTGGCATCTGTGGCAGAAAAACCTCGTATTTCCCCGAACTTTGCTGGCCAGCAGAGACAATTAAAAGGAGAGGATACCCTGGACGGTTTGGCTCAGCGGTTGGAGCATCGGCCTGTGGACCAGAGATCCCCAGGTTCGGTTCCCGTTATGGGCACATACTAAATAAATAAATAAATAAATAAATAGAGAGGAAACAGGGACCCTGCCTCTCGTCCATCTACAAACATTACAGTATCTAATTGGCAGAATCTAGTTCATAGACAAAACCCTAGATGTAAAGGAGTCTGGGAAATATAGTTTCTCGCTTTCCAACCTTCTCACAAAAGGTGAGCTAGTCTGGGTCCTCTGAGAAGCAGATACCAAGCGAGAGTCAAACAGGCCAGGGAAATGCCTGAGTGAGGGGAAATGGGTAGGGAGCCAAGTGAAGCTGGGAGAGCTGTCAGACTGCAAAGCAACTTGACTCCATGTAAAGGGGAGATGGAGAGAAGGCTGGGCAGAACATCTAAGGAAGTTTCAGCAAAGCCATCTGAGAATCCTTGAACCAAAGTTGGCCAACAAAGGAGTCCCTGTCTCTAGGGAAGGAGTATGCCTTCGTATCCCAGTTAGTCAGTCACTGATGGAGCCGTCCATGGGGATGGATGGGCTGCTGGAGGCCCTTGGGCAATAATGCCCCCTGTAGTAGGAAGCTTCCTGGCATGTTCTCAGAGGGTGGGATGGAGGGTGAGCAAATCAATCCACAGAACCCACCCTGATAACAATGCCTGCTTCCTACGGGGATTTGAGGATTGAATGAGATAACACAAGTAAAGCACTTAATATAGTACTTGTCATAGAGTAGGTGCTCAGCAAATGTCAGGAGTTGGGAGACCGAAAAACAAGGTGGCCCCTTCACGGCCCTCTCTACTCTCTCAAGTGTCCTGGAAACAAATAATTACAGAATGATGTGCTGCAGGCATAGAGGGTGTACACTGGCTGCCTATCACCACCCAGTTGGTGGGAGGTGGGGCCTGGACATCCACAGATTTAACATGAGGCCTGGGGCCCTGAGACCCCTGGGCCCATAGCTGTAGGTATCAGAGGAAGGGATGCTTAGCTGGTTAGAGGGTGGGGAAAGGAAGGAAGAAATACTTTGAAAAAGGGATAGAGTCTGAATGGGGTCTTGAAGGATGAATAGGAGTTGAAAGTGAAGAAGCAGAGGACATTCCAGGTGGAGGGAACAATGCATATGAAGGCAAAGTGGCTTTAAAGAGCTCAGGGAAACCACAGGATCTTGGTGTAGTGAGGGTCAAGGATTTTTTTCTTTCTTTTATTGAACATTTACTAGTGGCCAAGCTCAGTGCTAAGGATTGAACATGCTTTATATCACTGAGTTCTCACAACAACCTCGTGAGCTCAGTATTAGTATCATTCCCATTTTGCAGATGAGGCAACTGAGGCTCAGAAAGGCTGAGCGACTCCCCCCAAGTCATGCAACTATTTAAGATGAAGTCAAGGTTGGAATCCATCTGTGTCTAAAGCCCATGCTGTTGACATTGCTGGGAGAAGAGGCTGAAAGAGCAGGTAGGGACCTGTGTAGAGTGTGGCATCTAGGAACACGGGCTCTGGTGTCGTGGAGGTGGGTTCAAGCCTGCCACTTCTGGCTCTGTGGCTTTGGGCAAGTTAGCTAGCCTGGTTTCCTTCGTTTGTAAAATGGGGCAATAATGCCCACCTTGGGTAGGTCATGAGATGAAATGAGTTATGATATGAAGCACCTAGCACAGGCCTGGCTCATAGTAAGCGCACAGTAATTGGAAACTATTATTCCTCATGCAAACATGTGGGGACTTTGACTGGGAGAGAATGGAGAACCCAGACGATTTTAAGCTGGCAGACGATTTTAAGCTGGCAGACTACAGATTCCTCTAGGAGGGGAACTAGGGGGCAACGCCCCGTGTTAAGGGAATGCCACTCAAATGGTGGGCGCTCAGGCACTAGCCAGCGGTCCAGCGGCTTTCAGGACAGGTATGAATTTTCAGGACCGGAATCGAACCCACGACTCTGGTCCACGGGCTGACGCTCTCACCGCTGAGCCAAACCGGCCAGGGCGAGAAACCCTGATTTAAAGTAAGGACAATGAACTCTTCACATGCTGACATAAAAGCATGTTTTATGGAAAACAGCGGTATTTTCTGAATAAAAAACGTTGAGGAGCGCCGCCTCGTTCTCAGCGTTTGCGGACTCTCCGGCGTCGGGTCACAGACGACAGCTGGACGGGCAGCCACCGCGCCAGCCACCGCGCCACTCGGTCTTCGCAGCATCGTGTCATGTAGCCTCCGGGAAACTCCAGAGAATGGGAGTGAAAATGCCAGTAACATCTCAATACGATTATGAAAATGGTTTTGACCCTAGGGACCCCCTCAAAGGGCCTTGGGGCTCAAGGACTCCATAGGCCACCCTCGGGAACTGCTACTGTAGGAAGACACTCCGTCCGAGACTGTTTCTAGAAGCAACCGTCGTGATTTGGGCGTGGACGCATCTGGCCCCGCTGCCGCAGGGGCAGGACACTGGGGGAGAAACCGGCGAAAAGCCACCGTGTGCTGGTGCCCTGCGCCCGGCCCCTCACTGCAGCGCGTCTGTGGGCTGCTGGACAATCGTGGTACCTCCTGCCGGCAGATCGCACGCTCCACACAGTGAGAAAACGCAGCCAGACAAGCAGGAATAAAAGGAAGGAGGGGGGCGGCGGCTTCCCCGGCAGTTCGGGGACGGGGGCAGGGGTGCTTCAGCTGCTCTGGGGTCCCGGCGGGGTGTGGGTGTGGAGGGCCCACGCCTCGGCCTTGCCCATGAGCCCTGCCCTGGGAGCAGCAGCAATCAGGGAGGCCCGCCTTGTCTCTGAGTCACCCACCTGAGTTTCACAGGATGTGATAGGCTAATTTTTGGCAGGGAGAGAGGGAGCCCCAGCCTTGGAGGCCCAGGAGGGGTGAGCCAGGTGGGTGTCTCCCCTTCTCGCAGAAGGAGCTGTGAATCCAGGTCAGGAAGCCTGCCACTCAGAAAGCCTGGCTTCTTGGGTCCCCCTCTGCGCCACACCCGTCACGGTCCCCATGCCCCTGAGGGGTGGAGGGTTCCAGCTGCCACTCTCTGGGGGCTGAGGAAACAGGAGCACGGAGGACATTTATGGAATGCTTGCTGTGTACAGTGGGCTCTGAACTAATTCCTTCCAGTGCGTGTTGCATTTAACCCTCCCAGCAACCTGCACTATGGGAATTACTATTATTCCCCCTTTTATCCATGAGGACTGAGGAGGAAAGCACTTGTCCACAGTCCAAGCTGGGGACTGGATGGGGGACTGGATCTAGATTTGTCTGAACTGGCAACCTCTCCCCTAAAAGCTGTGCTAAGAGTCAGGCACTTACTAATGTGCCAGACTATTGGGGGGCCACTCTGAACCCTGGGTTAGATGCCCAAGGTACAGATGCATAACACACGCGCCCTGCCCTCCTCCCAGCTCTTGGTCTACTTGGCGCAGAGGGCCAGGGGGAGCGCAGAGTTGAGCAAGCGAACAGGCAGTGACAAGGGATTGTGCCAGGTGCCATGATGGGTGAGCAGAGTTCGGAGGAAGCCGGGGGAGTCCCCTGACTCAGACTTGGAAGAAGAAAGGCAAGGAGGACTTCCTGGACGAGGTGATGCATAAGCTAGAGACAAGTCAGGGTGCCTGAAGCAAGGAGGAGGTTGAGCATCCCAGGGGAGGGATATCATCTCAGGGGCACACACCCAGTGGCCCTTCTCCCCCTTTTGACTACGTCTAGCCCAGGAGGAGTTCCAGGATTTCTACTGAAAGCCCCACCCCACTTTTACATTCTGTTTCTGGGGTGATAATCAAATGGGAAACTAGCTGGGAGAATAACAGCAGCCCCTTCCCCTATATGGACGCTGAGGCCAGTGGTGGCAGACAGGGTCTCAGGGTGGCCTTCAGGCCCCAGGGAGCAGGAGGTAGGCAGCTTTAGAAATAGATATTTGCACATTGAGTGGTCTTTTTACGCCGGGCACTAACCCAGGCACTGGACAAAAAGTATCTCACTGGAATTTTACAATCCCGTGGAATTCGCGATGAAATTGTTTTATGTGAGAATCCTTTCGCAGAAGACTTCACATAATTCCAAACGCACATGGCACGAGACCCAGCCTGAAAAAGGCCTCTCGTGTTTTTGGTGACCAGCCAAAGTGGTGCGATCGTGTGGCTATGGCATGAAGACGTTGCGATTTGCTTGCTCGATCTGCTGTGAATTATGTGGGTTTTGATAAGTTTCTCATTTACGGAGAGACAAGGTATACGCTTTCATACTTTGTGCGACCTTTTATTAATATGTCTTTCTATTATGGCATAACCTCCTTCTTGGTACCGTCACTGTACCGTTCTGCAGACGAGAAAACTGAGGCTTGGAGAGGTTAAGGAAGCATCCTGGGGTAAAGAGTGGATCTGGAACTGGAGCTCAGGCAGCCTGAGGGCAGAGCCCAACCTGTCCATCTTCACCCCGCTTCTCTTGCGCTGGACAAGCTCCTGAGTCTGGGACGTGCCCCCTTCAGCCTAGCTGTTGGATGGCTCTTTGAATCCTTTCCCTCCCCCAGAGAGTGCAGCCGTGGGAGACAGAGTGAAGTGTCCTGAGTGTGTGTGTAAAGGTTTTCCCAAGTGACTCAGAGGCTGGGCCCCAAAAGAAAGTCAGCCCTAGCATGCCTGGGCAAGTCCTTGTCTCAGTTCCCCCCTTTCCCCAATCAAGGCGATGAGTGTGGGGCTACTTGGAGGGAGGGGCTGGGGGGGTGCCAGTGTGGGATAGAATAAAAAGATCTTAAAACTGATCAACAGGAGGGAAGTGATTTCTTTTCTTTTTTCTTTTTTTTTTAAATTGATTTTAGGGAGAGAGGAAGGGAGATGGAGAGAGAGATAGAAACATTGATGAGAGAGAACATCAATTGGCTGCCTCCTGCATGCCCCCCACTGGGGATAGGGCCCACAACCTGGGCATGTGCCCTGACTGGGAATCGAACTGGCGACCTCTTGGTGCATGGGTCTACGCTCAACCATGAGCCACACCGGCCAGGCTGGAAAGTGATTTCTTAGTGCTTCAAAATAACGTCTCTTTGTTCCAAAAGTAATAAAGAAAACTTAGGAACTCCTGATAAACCCAAAGAAGAAAGTGTAAAAACCCACAATCCCATCTCTCCTGCATAAACTGTTAGCTTTTGGGTGTGGTTCCTTCCGGTCTACTTATCTATATACATATTTATATTTATAATAATAAGTGTATTCATAGTAATATTTCACTATTGCCAAAATAATACATGTTCACTGTAGATTATTTGGAGAGCAGAAATGAACAAAAGAAGACAGTAAAAAATGATGATGTCAGGTAGTGTGACTTTCTAGGTTTTACACGTTTTTCTTATGAATTGTGTCATAATGAATATGTTAGTACAAGCCATCCTGCTCCCGCCTGCTAGGGTTTTCAGCATCGGGTGGGCTTGCTGAAATAGTTTCTCCAAACAAACAGAACTTCAGAATGAAGCACAGTTGTGGGCTTTAACTTCTTTTAGGTCACAGACCCTCTATTAAGGGCTACGTACACAGAAATGAGCACGTACATTTCTTCCTGAAATGTCCAGGGTTCCACAGATTCTCCTGCACAGGACTGGGGGCCTCGGTTAACAATCCCCCAGTTGTTGGCGACTGGTCAGGGGAAGAAGGGTTTTTGACTCCCCCAGGCTGGGAGGAAAGTCACACCCAACGCCTCTGCTGCCCTTACTGTCCTCTTTTGCACCTCAACATTTTTGTGGGGGGCTTTTCAGTTTCATTGGCAGTTTAGGAAGAGGTTTCTGCTGGCTTAGTATTCTGTTTCTGGGGGAAAATCATTATTTTTCTTATTCTGTTTTGTTTTTAAATATTAAGGTTTTTTTGTTTGTTTGTTTGTTTGTTTTTTGTAATTTCAGACCTACAGAAAAGTAGCATGCATTGTACAAGGAATTTCTATATACAGTTTTGATTTGTCAATTACAAAATACTATATACTGGTGGTAACATGTCAAGCGATGCTGAGGTGCATGAATAAAAGTTCACAAGCTTCCATTTCCCTGTCAAACACATGGACATCAGCCTTCTTGAAGGCCCTGCAGACATGCATACACACCTATCTATTCCCATAAATATGGTCCTCCTGCCTTAAAAAAATACCCATATTTATATATACAGAATAGTCTCAATGTCTGAGATTCATGTTTTCTGTTCATGGAAGGCATAAATACTGGCTTAATGACCTCCAACCATCACAGGGAAGATGTTCAGAGAAAAGGAGGGAAAAGGAAAGCATAAGCAGATCAGGGGATTGTGGGGCAACCTCCACGGAGCACGTGCGGGGACCTCGCGGCCTCTCAGCACGCAGTTCTCTGCAGTTCGCTTCTTTCATTTGACGTTCTTTCTGACAGCTGTCTAGATTAACTCCTGTTGACTTCATTCTTGTTAATAACTGCATACTTTTTCATTGCATTGCTGGGTGGGTCAGCCCTTTCTATAGGGAGATATTGGGGTGTTTCTGATTTGTTGCAGTGGAGTTACAGTCAAGGTTGCAATAATCAGCTTTTTTTTTATTCCTCACCCGAGGATACTTTTCCATTTATCATCAGATAGAGTGGGAGGGAGGGAGAGAGACAGAGACAGAGAGAAACATCGATGCGATAGAGCCACATCGACTGGTTGCCTCCCGCACAACCCAATCAGGGCCGGGGACGAACCGCGACCAAGGTACGTGCCCTTGGCCGGAATCGAACCCGCAACTCATTGGTCCACAGGCCAACACTAACCGCTGAGCCAAATCGGCCAGGGCTGTAATAACCATCTTAATGTGTCTTGAACTGTGCTGTGCCCGGACCACATAGTACCTCTGTGCAAATTAGCAAAAGGCAGACATGGGCCTGGAGGTGCTTGGCTTGGCAAGTGGAGTGTAGGCTGGATTCCAGCCCTGCAGGCCCCTCAGCCTGGCGTCCTTGGGCAGGAACAGCCTGCACATCTGTGTGCTGTAGTCTCACCTTGCACACGCCTTTCCCCGTAGGATAGGCCCTCTAAAGTTAGACTACCAGTATAAAGGGTATGTGTGGATTTGTAACTGAAAGATTCTGTTAGATACGCATGTATTTGTTTATAAAACTGGTATCATATTATATTTGCTCTCTTGTAAGGTGGGTTTCAGTATAACATATTTTAGACCTACCACATTTGGACTGTCTTTCTATCATTACCAATTCTATGTTTGTACCTTAATTTTTAAAAAATAGCTCTTGAGGTATAATTGACATACAATAAACTACCTATTTAAAATGCATGATTTTACGACCCCCACACCAACGGAGGAACCCAGGCGGAGCAGCGAGGGAGCTGAGCGACCCCCACACCAACGGAGGAAGCCGGCAACACACAGGAGAACTGAGCAAACTGAACAATGAAACTGACCCAGAGACATGGAGGGTGGAGTATGGGATGACGGGCCTCAGAGGAGGGGGGGAGGCGGGGGAAAGAGATAAATCACAGAGCCTATGTGCATGGGTGCATAACCAATGGACATGGACAACAGGGATGGGGACGAGGAGAAGGGGAGGGGGAGGAGGGTGTCAATGGGGGAAAAAAAGGAAAAACATCTGTAACAAAAACAAATTAATAATAAAATAAATTATAAAAAATAAAATAAATAAAATAAAATAAAATGCATGATTTTAACCCTGGCTGGTTTGGCTCAGTGGTTAGAGTGTTGATCCGAGGAACAAAGGGTTTCAGGTTCAATTCCTGGTCAAGGGCACGTACCTGGGTTGCAGGTTCGATCCCCAGCCCTGGTCAGGGCATGTGAGAGAGGCAACCAGTCAATGTGTCTCTCTCACATTGATGTTTCTCTCTCTCTCTCTCCCTTCCTCTCTTCCACTCTATCTAAAAATCAATGGAAAAATATCCTCAGGTGAGGATTAACAAGTAAATAAATAAATAAACTCCCAAAATAAAATAATAAATAAATAAATAAACTTTCATATTAAAACAAATAAAAATAAATAAAATGCACAATTTTATAATGAAACCATCACCAACAAATGAATGTATCCATCACCTCCAAAACCCCTTTGAAGTGCCACCTTCTACTCCTTTCTGCACCCCTCCAAATCCCCACGCAACCGCTGATCTGCTTTCTGTTACCATAGATTAGATTCGTTTATATTTCCTAAAATTCTAAAAAAAATAAAATCACAGCACGCAGTCTCTCTTGTCTGGCTTTCCCTGAACAACATCATCTGGAGATTCACCCATGTTGTAGCGTGTGTGAGCAGCAGCTTCGCTCGGATTGCTGAGCAGTATTCCATTGTGTGCACACACCATGGTTTCTTCATTCATTACCCGTTAGTGGACGTTCGGGGTGTTTCCAGTTTGGGGCTCTGACAAATAGCGCTGCTGTGAACACTTCTGTCTTGTCTTTGTGTGCGTATAGGCCTTCATTTCTCTTGAGTAAAAATCTGGGAGTACAGCGGCCAGATTATATAGCTGGTACATACTCAGCTTTTTAAGAAAATGCTAAGCGGTTTCCAGAGTGATTGTATTTTACACTCCCAACAACAGTGTATGAGAATTCCATTTCTCCCACATCTTCGTCAACACTTGATAGAGTCGGTCTTTATACTTTTCACAATTTTATGCTGCACATCTTTTATTGTGCTTACTTAAAAAATTTTTTTAATTAAATTTTTTTTAATCTTTGTTGTTGAAAGTATTACAGATGTCCCTCCTTTATACCCCATTGACACTCTCCTCCCCGCTGTGCTTACTGCGCACCTGTGCATTTTATTTGGTGTCGTGTCTGTTCAGATCATTTGCCCATTTGTAAACTGGGATGGCTGTTTTTTTATTGAGTTTTTTGTTTTGTTTTGTTTTTATCCTCACCCGAGGACATTTTTGCATTTCTCTTCAGATAGAGTGGGAGGGAGAGAGGGGGGGAAGAGAGAGAGAGAAACATCGATGCGAGAGACACATTGAGTGGTCGCCACCCACACGACCCCAACCAGGGCTGGGGACAAACTGCAACCAAGGTACGTGCCCTTAGCGGGAACCAAACCCGGGACTCTCTGGTCCGCGGCCTGACGCTCTAACCGCTGAGCCAAACTGGCCAGGGCTGTTATTGAGTTTTGAAAGTTCTTTACATATTCTGGATAAGAGTCCCTTATTAGATATACAATTTGCGAATATTTTGTTGCTTGTATTTTATATTTTTACATTTTATTATTTTTATTTTTGTTTTTATTTATTTTACTACATTTTTATTTATTTTTGTTCTTTGCATGTTATTTTATTTTGTAGCTTGTCTTTTCATTCTCTTCATGGTGTTTTTTGAAGAGCAGAAGTTTTTAATATTAATGAAATTCTATTGATTTATTTTTCCTTTATGTATTGTGGTTTTGATATCTAAGAAATCTTTCACTAATCCAAGGTCACAAAGGTTTTTTCCTACGTTTTCTTCAAGAATTTTATAGTTTTAAGCTTTAAGGTCTATGATCCAATTTGAGTTCATTTTGATATACATGGTGTGAGGAATGGATGTATGTCGTAAAATCTCCTCCATGGCTGATTTCAAGCTACCACTGTAACGTCACTGGGCACAGAGTTGGGAAGAGATGCTCACTGGCTCCTGACAGCTGGTCCGAGCGGCTGGAGCACACTGCTGGAGCAGACCAATGGGTCTGTCTCATTGAAGAGCACGACTGTCAATCACGTTCTCTGCAGGGTTGTCCACTGAACAGCACTGTGGGTCTTGGTGGGCCCTGGGGCAGGGCTGCCTCTTCCTCAGCCCCTGCCCATCTCCTGACTCCAGCCCCAGAGACCTAAAGTAGGACTGGGGAGTCCGTTGTCTATTGGCCACCCTCAACTCCAACTCCTCATTCACTAACCCTTTTTTAATTGTCAGAGTTTAGATAGGAAGGGAGGAAGGAAGGAAGGAAGGGAGGGAGGGAGGGAGGGAGGGAGGGAGGGAGGGAGAGAGAGAGAGAGAAAGAAAGAAAGAAAGAAAGAAAGAAAGAAAGAAAGAAAGAAAGAAAGAAAGAAAGAGAGAAAGAGAGAGAGAGAGGTGCATATGGACATATATAGATATAGTATATATATAATACTTTTTATTTTTAAATAGTTTAAGACTTACAAGAAGTTGCAAAAATAGTTTAGAGAGTTCTCATGTACCCTTCAGCCAGCTTCCCTCAGCATAATATCTTACCCAATCATAGTACATACATTGTCAAAATCAGGAAACTGATATTGGTACAATACTGGTAACTCTTAAATATACCCTCTTTGGGTTTTACAAAGTTTTTTGTTTGTTTGTTTGTTTGTTTTGTGTGTGTGTGTGTGTGTGTGTGTGTGTGTGTGTGTGTGTGTTTTAACTTTTTTCTTTATTGATTTTAGAGAGAGAGGAAGGGGGAGGGAGAGAGATAGAAACATCGATGAGAGAGAACATCAATTGGCCGCCTCCTGCATGCACCCCACTAGGGATTTGGCCCACAACCTGGGCATGTGCCCTGACCGGGAATCAAACTGGTGACCTCTCGGTGCATGGATTTACGTTCAACCACTGAGCCACACCGGCTGGGCTACAAGTTTTTATATTACCCGTGCTCGTGTGTGTGTGTGTGTGTGTGTGTGTGTGTGTGTGTGTGTGTGTGTGTAGTTCTATGAAATTTCATCACTTGTATAGATTTGTATAGCCATCATCACAATCAGGATACAGAATTGTTCCATCACCACAAATAAACTTTTCTCAGAGCTTTTCCAACAAAATGCTCACTACTTTTTTCCAGTAGAAAGAGCATGGGTTTTGGAGTTAGACCCATTCTTTCAAATTCTAGTCTTCCTACTGTGTGACTTTGGGTACATAGTTTAACCTCTCTGAGCCTTTCCTCATTTCCCAAATGTAGGGTTGGCATGAGGACTGAATCAGAAGATAATGTTTGTAAAGTACCAGGGACATAGTAGATACTGAACAAACGTTAGCTCCCTTCCTTGGCTCAAAGGAGAAGTGCAGCCCCTTATTCTTGCTGAAGATTCAGGGGCATTAATGAATTCTCCCTTCAAGATTCTGGCTTGCATCTGAGACACAGTATTTGGGGTTTCATCTTCTTGGTAAGCAAACTCCCAAATCCAAGACATGTGTTTATTTATTATTTTGTCGAAACAAAGATTTGAATCTCATGCACAGGGGGGCTGGAGTTGGGGAGAGAGAGGTGCGCTCAGCTAATAAGCCTCATGAACTACTTAGGATCTGCGTGCACCTCAGCCCTGGCTTTGCTATTAACTCGCTGCTTGTGCTGGCCAAGTAAACGGAAAGAGAGCGACGGAGTCTGAGAAAGTGACGTTCCTAAGTTTTAGATGCATTCAAGAATAAAATGTCAAAAGCAGGAGGAGCTTGGATCTATGCTAATGATGACAGCCACGTGCTGGGTACTGCTCTGTGCTTTATGAATGCGAATTCAACAAATCCTCACACCCACCCCCTGAAGCAGGCACTATATTCACCCCTGCTTTATCAGTGAGGGAACTGAGGCACAGAAAGAGATGAAATAAACTGGGTTGTAGACTTAGTAAGTGAAGGAGTCAGAATCTGAACTTGAGCAGTGCGGTTCCAGAATCCACACCCCGAATGAGCGTCCCACACCACTCATGTGAACAGGCTTCCTTGTGAACTTGACAGAAACAAGAAAAAGGCATAAGGGGAACTATTCCAGCTAGGGTCCCTCCAGTGTGCAAACACAAGACAGCTTCGTTGTTCCCAGCACACGTTTATTTAGTAGCTATTATGTGAACACATTGTGCTGGGATTGAATGGAGAGGAAACCAGATGAGATTCCTGCCAGACAGCAACTAAGGAGTCCCAGGAATCAACATAAAGCCATAAGAGCACGTGAAGGAAGTTTTTCATCTCATTAGGATGGTCAGAGAAGTCGTCTTTGAAGGACAGATCACTGAGCAGAGAGCTGGAGGACAAGGGAGAATCGTCCAGGCAAAGAGAGAGCGAGGGCATCCCTGAGAAGGCATCCCAAGGCGAGGACACAGGACGTGCAAAGATCCTCGAATCGTTAGGTTCTAATGGGAAGAAGCAGGTCTTCCGGGGAGGGAGGGGGGAGAGCCAAGAAGAGTCTGGAAGGCCACGTGGGCCGGAGGAAGTCTTTAGAGCAATGGAAATCCTTCAAAAGAGTTTAAGTGTGTGTGGAGGGGTGTATGTGGGGGACCCAACCCAATTTCTGTGACCTCAAAAACACACTGAATCCTGACAGCCTTATGCGGTGAGTCCTGCTGTCCCCACTCTGAGAATGACAGGGCTGTGGAATACATGCCACAGGCGCACTGGTGACCTGGGAACTTCGGAAGGTCTCCAGCTGCAGCTGTCTTCCTGACAGTGTTCCTCACATCACAGCCCCTTTTGAAAGCTAGTTTGGTAACCTCGCCACCGGAAGAATGCACCCACACACTTTTGAAATTTTTGCACACAGTTTCAGGGATCTCTGAACCTTTGACTCCTTCCAGACCGCAGGTTAAGAACCCCTGATTTGAAAAGAGAATTCGAACTCCAGGGTACCGGGAAAAGCAATGATGAACCCCAAAGATGAATTAGCAAGCAGGCGCGTCTTAGGTAATAACCTATGGGACAGTTTCCTGTTGGGAAGTGAGCCCCCAAGTGTCTAGGCCCGAATGAATGAGCTATGTCATCTGTCCATCCACTTCTCAAATACTCACAGGGCATTGTGCACCAAGTCTTGTGCTCAATTCTGGGAACACGGAGATGAATCAGACACAGACCTGGTCCTGGAGGAGCCCACAGGACAAGGGTGGAGGCTGGTCAACCCGGCCACAGTTTATCAGTCTGAGGCTCGCATTAAAATAAAGGCAATCCCACATACAGAGCAAGCCCCGACAATTCTTTCCCTGCTGGGGCTTTAAAATATCTCTCTCACAGATAAAAATATGGCAACAAACAACCACTGGAAGGGGGAATGCCAATCAGTGATGAAACTTGATCCTAAACTGTGGCTGAAGTCACACTGGAGGCCTCCCCTGCTCCCAGGAGGACGGGGTTGGGAAACATCAAGAGCTGACCATCTCTGCATGTCTCCAGGCTGCCGACTGCCTCCTAACGATAATTCCCGAGGGCAGGGGTCAGCCTCCGTCTGCCTCAGCTATCGAAGGAGTCTCTCTCATCCAGTTAAAGATCAGTCCCAGATCAAGGTCTGCAGGAAGGCCCGGGCACACATTGTGCAACGACATCATAAACCCAGCAGATGCAGGAGGGAGGAGGGGGCGAGGGCTGGCCTCAGGGCCCCCGCTATGCCTGCCTTGTCTCACCTGGGGCCATCAGCCAGGAGGCATGGAGTTGAGTAAATGCCTGTGTACAGTCTGTCTGCTCCATCCTCTCTTGTCACCATTCCAGGAGAAATTGCAGGCCACTGGGAAATGGGATGGTGTCTGGGAAAGGGAAGAGTCCACAGTTTCAGTCCTGGCATTGAGGTTTCTACAGTTTGTGCCATGTTGATCTGAGAGCATATGGCTCTTCATTCGACACTTAATAATAACCATTCTTCTTATATGCCAGGATCTGAGCTGCTTTCATTATCTCATTTAAACCTCATGACCCAAGTGGACTGATTCTAAGGCGTTTGCTCCCAACCATTACACTCCCCTACCTCTGCTGAGAGAGATCTCGTGAGCACAAGAGTTTGTCCCCCACACTCAGCGATGCCAGTGAGGCGTCACCTTGGGGAGCCATCTGCTCCAGCCGTCCTGCCCCAGAGTTTCTGTGCCACTCCATGACGCCTTCCCAGAGAACTGTGGTACCTTGTCTCATCGTTTTTGAGGCACAGACCTTCTCTACAGTGTATTATGTTTCTGCAAATCTCTTTTCTCTTCCCTCCAAGGAAGCAGATGCTCTTTGTAGACATGGGCCCCTTCTGTATGGCCTAGACGTTCCTCTTGTGCTGCAGCTGCAGTAACTGTCCACTTGTCCAGGCTTCTGATTCATGAGCAAAGTGATTTTCCCTTCTTGGTCCTGGGCCGGGCCACATTGCTAGGTACACAGATTCCGTTTCAAGGCCACGGACAACAGCACTCTGGCCAGTGCCTCATAAATGTGGGGATGAAGGATGGACTCAAGGTCATCTGCAGGTCAAACAACCCTAAGAAGGTAGCACATTGACCCAGTGAAATGAGCCAGGTCAAGCTGTGAACTCCAGGAATCTAGAATGTTCTGGGAAATGGCTCCTCCTGGAATATATCCGGAGCCAAACCTGGCCCCTGGGCAGCAGGATTGGGTCCAGGCAGCAGGACTGGGTCGAGGAGAGGCACCGTGGCCCAGGCTCTGCCCAGTAGGAGAGCTCAGAGCTGGATGGTGGCAAGTGGACCCAATCAGAGCCCCTTGCAAGGACTACGACAGCGCAGTGCAGCCTGCGTGGAAATTCACACGCAGAGCTCCCAAACGTGGCTCCTCCGGGTCCCCGTCTTTGCCAGGAAGAGGCACCCGTGCTCCTTGTGTTCCCAGGTGAGGCCCCTGCAAGGTTGTGGTAAGGCTGGTGGCATCCCCCAGAATCTTTGCTTTAGTCCAGGAGAAGATCACGGTGTGCCCTTTGATGGCCCTGTTTTCAAAGGTCTGCTAGTCCTCTTCCCTGCCAGGTCTCCCTTTCCTGTGGGCTCATAGGAAGGAAGCTTGCTCTCACCGTGTTCTCACCACAAGAAACGGAGTGTTCTGGGAAGCTGAGTAGCTTACAGAGGGTCACACAGCTAGGGGGGAGCAGTTAGCACTGAGCCTGCGTCTGTGCTCCTGCAGGCTGCTCGACCACAGGCCGCACTGCTCCCCGAAGCCGTCCTGAAACCCAGACCACACTGCTCCCCGAAGCCGTCCTGAAACCCAGACCGCACTGCTCCCCGAAGCCGTCCTGAAACCCAGACCACACTGCTCCCCGAGATCGTCCTGAAACCCAGACCGCACTGCTCCCCGAAACTGTCCTGAAACCCAGACCGCACTGCTCCCCGAAGCCGTCCTGAAACCCAGACCGCACTGCTCCCCGAAGCCGTCCTGAAACCCAGACCGCACTGCTCCCCGAAGCCGTCCTGAAACCCAGACCGCACTGCTCCCCGAAGCCGTCCTGAAACCCAGACCGCACTGCTCCCCGAAGCCGTCCTGAAACCCAGACCGCACTGCTCCCCGAAATCGTCCTGAGACCCGTCCTGTCCCGCACACCCCAGCAACAGCTGGTCTCAACCGTCATTCCCGAGTAGCTTCCTCTTGTCTCCGTCTCACAGGCTCAGAAGGATGAGGGGACTTGCTAGAAATGACAACAGACAGTATCAGAACCAGTTTTGAACCCAAGTCTGATTCCAAGATCTTAAATATTAGAGTTCAAGGTAAAACCTGGCGCTGCTGGTGTTTCGTGGGTGTTTGCCCCGGCTCCCCACGGGCCTGGAAGCACAGGAGGGCTCAGGGTCTGTGCGCTGAGGTTTCGCATGGGCTGAGCTCACCGTAGCTCAGACATCCTGCTGGCTCGGGGACAGCGTTTTCTCCTGTCTCTCCACTTTGCAGTCTAGAGTCATGGTTAGGTCACCTAGGGGACACCATTACCCTTGTACAAGTCCATCATTCCTCAAAATGAGTGATTGAGGTGGGGAACAATGAGGGATTGGTCAGCCTATTGCTTCCTTGGCAGACAGGTGGTGAGTTTGCTCCCCTCAAGGCTGGCAGGGTGGCCCAGCACAGGGGAGAGAACACAGGCTCGGAAGTCGGACCAGCACAGGCAACTAAAGCAAAAACCAGTGAGACTGCATTAAACTAAAAAGTTTCTGCATGGCAAAGGAAACAATCAACAAAATGGAAAAGCAACCTATAGATTTGGGAGAAAATATTTGCAAACCATGTCTCTGATAAGGGGTTGATATAAAAAATGTGTAAGTAACTCATACAACTCAATCGCAAAGAATCAACTCAGTTTAAAAATGGGCAAAGGAACTGAATGAACATTTCTACAAAGCAGACAGACCAATGGCCACCAGGTATACGAAAAGGTGCTCAACGTTACTATAACCATCAGAGAAGTGCTGATCAAAATTACAAGTTATCACCTCATACCTATTAGAATAGCTATTATAAAAAAGACAGAAAAATAAACTTTGACAGGGATGTGGAGAAAAGGAGACCCTACTGATGGGAATGGAAATTGGTACAGCCATTAGGAAAAAGTATGGAGGTTTCTTTGAAAATTAAAAATAGCCCAGCCATGGCTCAGTGGATTGAATGTCATCCCATGGACTGAGAGGTCCCGGTTCAATTCCTGGTCAGGGCACATGCCTGGGTTGCCGGCTGGATCCCCAGCGGGGGGCGTGCAGGAGGCAGTGAATCAATGAATCTTTCTCACATTGATGTTTCTATCTCTCTCTCCCTTCCTCTCTCTCTAAAAAATTAATTAAAAAAACATATTTTAGCCCTGGCCAGTTTGGCTCAGCGGTTTGAGTGTTAGCCCTCAGACCAAAGCGTTGAGGGTTTGATTCTGGTCAAGGACATGTTCCTTGGTTATGGTTCGGTCCCCAGCCCTGGTTGGGGTCGTGCGGGAGGCAACCAATCGATGTATCTCTCGCATTGATGTTTCTCTCTTGCTCTCTCTTTCTTTCCCACCCTATCTGAAGATAAATGGAAAAATATGCTTGGGTGAGAATTAAAAAAAAAACCAAACGTATTTAAGAAAAATAAAAATAGAACTACCACATGATCCAGCAATCCCTCTTCTGGGTATATACGCAGAGGAACTGGAAACTGCCTTGAGGAGATATCTGCACTCTCACGTTCATTGTAGGGTTTTTCACAACAGCCACGATAGGGAAACAACCTAAGTAGGTCAACAGATGAATGGATGAAGACATTGTGAGAAATTGTTCATATACATATCGAATGGAATGACATACATACATGGAATATTAATTCCATTATAATTAATTTATATATAATGGAATATTAATTAGCCTTAAAAAAGAAAAATATCCTGCCGTTTATGACAATATGGAGGAACCCGGAGGACATTGTGCTACGTGAAATAAGGCAGATACATAAAGAAAAATACTGCATGACCTCACTTATGAGGGAATCTAAAAAAGTCAAATTTAGAGAAGCAGAGAGCAGAAAGGTGGTCCCCAGGGGCAGGAAGATGGGGAAATGAGGAGCGGTTGGTCAAAGGTTCGAGGCTGCAGTTAGGTGGGATGAACAGGCCTGGAGAGCTAGTGCACAGCGCGGTGTCTATAGTTAGTGGCACTGTAGCACATACTGGAAATTGGTTGCGAGATCTCAGGTACTCTTGCCACACACACAAATAAGAACTATGTGAGGAGACGTATAAATGTTAATGAGCTTGACTGTAGTAATATTTCACTATGTATATTTCAAAATCACATCGTACACCTTAAATATACACAAGTCTTATTTTTAAAAACAAGACCAAAAAAAGTCAGACCAAGTTTTACATTTTGGCTCTGTAATTCACTTACCTATAGGACTCTGTCTGGTTTCAGTTTTGTCTACTGTATGTAATGATTGTTATCAACCTGACAAGTACAACACATCAACACATTCGTTTCCAGGCTCTTTGCTTGTTTGTTTGTTAATATTAGGGAAATTAATCCAAAAGAGAGACCCATTTTTAGGTCTTCTGACTACATTCAATCCCTTTGCTGCAAATAAATCACTCAATCCTTTTGCTTTCTCAATCTCTCTCCCTCCCTCCCTCTCTCTCTCTCTCTCTCTCTCTCTCTCTCTCTCTCTCACACACACACACACACATACACATTCTCTCTTTTTTTTTTATCCTCACCCGAGAACATTTTTCCATTTTTTGTTCAGCTAGAGTGGGAGGGAGAGAGAGGAAGAGAGAGAGAGAGAGAGAAACATCGACGTGAAAGGGACACATCGAGTGGCTGCCTCCTGCACAACACAGCCAGGGCCGGTGACAAACTGCAACCAAGGTATGTGCCCTTAGCGGGAACCGAACCCGGGTCTCTCCGGACCGCAGGCCGACGCTCTAACCGCTGAGCCAAACCGGCCAGGGCCACATTCTCTTTTTTTAATAAGCTAGACCTGGGTTCAAATCCTGGTTCAGTAACTGTTTTGTTGCCTGATTTTGGACAAGGGTGAAATGAAATGACTATATATTAAGTGCAGTCATTGCAGTACAGCTCTGTACTTCTCGAGGGCAAGGCTTTTAGTTAGTCATCCTACTTACCACCCCAACAGCACTGGCCCCACACAGGCACATCCACTGAGCGCCAACCACGTGCCAGGCACTGCTGACGCCTCCACGTGCATCCCCTCCCCACTTCTCACAGGAATCCTGAGTGGGTCCCACTAGCCCCATTTAACAGATGTGGCAACTGAGAACCAGAAAGTTGAAGTGATTCATGGAAAGTTACCCAATGAGGAAGAAGCAGCACCAGGTTCCAACCCGGGTCTGACAGATTCTGGAGCCCAGGGGTGACCACTGTGCCACCAGGCCTCAGTGAGAAGTTCAGTAACCATGACGAATGGGGGTTGACTTGTGCAGCTGAGTCAGTCGGCAGCCAGTGTGGATGGGACTAGACACCTATGCTTCCTCAACTCCACTGGAGTCTGAATGAGGCCTTTTTCTAGTCAAACTCTTTCATTTAGGGCCCTGGAGTCAGGCTGCTTTCATGGGGCCAACCCACATCTTCTAGCCTGACATGGCCCCCTGTGGGAGCAGAGGGTTTGGCACTGTGCTGAGCCCATAGTAGGCACTCCAGTCACCTTGTCAGCTGATGGATAGAGCCAACGGATGATGCAGAGTCCACGAGACATGGCCCTCACTGTGAAGCAGAGTAAGGAAGTTCCTTCCTGCCCACCTTGGGGGGGATGGGCTGCCTGAGGGCCAAGCACCCTCCTGGGACTGAGGAGGTTATAGGAACAGATGCCGGCGTGGTGGGTGGTCATGACATTTTCCGCTTCCTTTCCCTCTCCTAGTCTGTGACTGTCTCCACAGCCAGCCAAAGAATCATACTATGTGTTGGAGTTCACAACATGCTTTCACATACATGAGCCCATCCTCGAACCTTTGCAGGTAGGTGTGGATGGGGGCCGCTTGGCCTGGTGACAGAGCCCAGGTTGTCAAGTCATCAGACCTGGTTCAGATCCCAGCTCCACCACTTCCTAGCTGTATGACTTTGGGAAATTTACTAAACCTCTCTGAATCTGGGCTTCCTTTGTCTATAAAATGGGGATAAAAATAGTCCCTTCTCCATAGGCTGTTGTGGGCATTAGATGGTATATGTCACATTTGGAAGAACTCAAAAACTGAGTTTTAAAAAATTAGGTACGCCTTACGTAATTATGATATAGTTTGTTGCCCACTGGTTGCGTGACTTACCCAAGGCCGTTCAGCTCATAAATAGCAGAGCTGGGACTCACACTCAGTTCTCCTGGCCCTGGTTCAGGGACAGTACCAGCAGATGCTTATTATATAGTTCAGCCAGCCAGAATAGGATTGGAGAAGGGATTCAGGCTGCCCTTAGCTTCCCTGGGTTCTTATCACGTTTCTCAGGGGTAAGAGTGGGCATCGAGCTGGGGAGTCGGCCAGAGCTCAGAGGCAGCAGCAGTGTGGGAGCAGGGTGGGATGGAAGGGAACAGGCAGCCCCTATGACGTGCTTTGCATCCTTCCGGCCCCCCTGCCCAAGGTCTCCTCCCTGCCAGTGTTCTGCCTGTTGCTGTAACTTTCCAGGCTCTTGGTGATTTCTCAAGATGAACACACCACACCTCAAATAAGCTGTTTGCTTAAATGATAGGATGCTCTTGGTTCATCCAATGACTGAATATTTATGAAGTCTCCACAAGGCAGACAACCCTGTAATCAGGGCTGGAGGGTGGAGGTGCCGGACGAAAAAAGATCTGGGCCCGCAAGGAGCTCTGATATAGCAGTGGACCCAGGAAGCAGTACTGGGTGGATGTATTTCTGTCCCCTCCACCTACTTCCTGGTTTACACACACGAAGGTTCTTTTTAAATCTGTGTCAGTCCCTCCGTTGAGCTCTGCACGCAGTGGGTGGAGTTTGGCTTCTTCTAGTCCCCAAGGTCTGGCTGGCTGGCTGGGTGGGTTTAGAACCGAGAGCAGACAGCTCTTTAACATTCCCTGGAAGAGGCAGGAATGAATCATGGACTGTCATGGGCACTGCGTGCCACCTGGCCCTGTCTCCAATCAATACCCAGGAAGGGTAGCCTCCTGGGGAAGGGAACATGGCAGCCTCCGTGTCCCTGGCGCTCAGGCCCCACCCAGAAGGTCCCTGGTGTCTGGGAGGGCAGGATGTCAGCTAGAAGCTAGGATGCTTTTGACCTCATACTGGAGTCTTTTTCTGAGCCTAGGGTCTCCTTTGTCCCAGGTCATCACCTCTACAGAATGTGAGAAATTCGAGAATGTGCTAATTCCCAGGTGTCTTGAGCCCACTTTTTTTTCTTTCCCCCTTAAAAAGAAACAAGTCTTTTTCTTTTTAAATCCTCACCTGAGGATATTTTTCCATTTATCTTCAGACAGAGCGTGAGGGAGAGAGAGAGAAACATCGATTTAGAGAGAGATATTGTTAGGTTGACTCCCGCACAACCCCAACCAGGGCCGGGGACCGAATCGCAGCTGAGGTACATGCCCTTGACCAGAATCGAACCCGAGACTCTTTGGTCTGTGGGCCGATGCTCTAACCGTTGAGCCAAACCGGCCAGGGCGAAACAAGTCTTATTTTATTATTAAAAGGATAACATACACCTAAACAATTTGGAAAAAGGGAAATCCAGAAAGAATTTTAAAAACTACATTTTGACCCACCACCCAAAGTCAGCAACTTATTTTGGTATATTTTATTTGAGTCCTTTTTACAATATAGTTTTAAAAATGCTGTGACATTGTGCTGAGTGAAATAAGCCAATTACAAAATGACAGATGGTGCATGATTCCACTTAGACGTGGCATCTGAAGTAGTCAAACTCATCGAAACAGAAAGTAGCCCAGTGGCTGCCAGGGGCTGGCAGGAGGGAGAAACGGGGAGCTGTTCAATGAGTTGCAGAGTTCCAGTCAGGCAAGATGAAAAGGTTCTAGAGACCTGTTTTACGACAATGTTCATAGTTAACAATTCTGCACTGTACCTTTAACAGAGGGTACATTTATGTTATGTGTTTTCCCTCAATAAAAAATACTTGGTTTTTATATGACTGCTCTACTATATATGTAGTTTTGTTCTTCACTGAACAATGTATTAGGGGGACCGGAAAGTAATGTCGTTTTTTTTTTTTTACATTAAATTCAAACAGGTAAATTTTTAATAAGTTTTATTTTTAATCAGTGATGTAATCACCCTCGTTATCAACAGCCTTTTGCCATCTAGTGTGCAAATTTTCAATGCCAGATCGATAAAAATCAATTGGTTTTTGAACAAAATATCTGGAGATGGCATTTTGGACATCATCCAAATTTTCAAAATTTTTGTCACTTAGAAAATGTTGTAGCGATCGGAATAAATGGAAATCCGATGGCGCAATATCGGGCGAGTATGGTGGGTAAGGCAATACCTCCCACCACAATTCATTAATTTTTTCCAGGGTTTGTCTTGCGCAGTGCGGTCTTGCATTATCGTGTTGAGAATAATGCCTTTTCTGGTGACAATCGCTGGACACTTTTCAATTAAAGATTGATTTACTCGATCCAATTGTTCACAGTAAAAGTCTGCATTCAGTTTGTCCAGGTTTCAGCACTTCAAAATGAACGACCCCGCGAATACTCCACCAAACACACAAAAGTGCCTTTTTGGGGTGTGAACCTGGCTTAGCTGTACTTCGTGGCGATTCATTCGGAGAGAGCCACTGCCTTTTGTGTTTTGGATGATCATAGAGGACCCATTTTTCATCTCCAGTGATCAAGCGATCAAAAAACGCTTCTGTATTGTGCCGCTGAAGCAATAAGTTGCATGTGGTGGACCGCTCAGCTTTGTTTTCTTCGGACAGATTATGCGGGACCCAAACACCTGCTCTGCTTACTTTACCAATCTGCTGCATATGTTCTTGGATGGTCGACCAAGGTTGGTTAAGAGTGTCTGACAGTTCCTCCATTGTCTGACACGGATTTGCTTCCACTTCTGCCCTTAACATTTCATTACTTTAACGGCATTACTTCCCGGTCCCCCTAATAAAATATTAAAGTAAATCCAAATTCTTTATCACCATTCTTTGTACTGGCTACATAATATTTACGAGGTAGAAATACCGTAAGTTACCTAACATTCCCCCTTTGCACATTCAGGTTGTTACTTTTTTGAATAAACAAAGATGCAGTTGAGCAGCTCATATATGTATATACATTCTCTTTATCACGAGTCCCTGGGCTAAAGAGAAGGCACAGGATCAAAGGATGGAAACATACCCAGGCTTTTGATGTACATTGCCAAATTGTTTCCAAAGGTTTGTACTAATTTCCACTCCTACCAGCAGTGAATGAGAGTGACTGTTTCACCACACCCTCGGCAGCACTGGGTGTTGTCATTTTCTCAAATCTGGGCCGATTTGGTAGGCAAACATTTGCATCTTGTTTTAATTTTCATTCCTTTGATAACTAAGGAGAAGGAACATCTTTCCATGTGTTCATGAATTATTCATTCCTGTTGTCTGTTCCTTTCCTTCATCCCTTTAGCTCTTAGTCTTCAGGGTTTTCCTTAGGGAGTTGCACAGACCTCCCAGGACCAAGCTTTAGAGACATCGCAGAACTCCCCTCTCCGGCCCTTTGCCGCCGTGGAGTGGCCTCTCCCAACTTCTGCACGTTCTCTAAGGCTCCACTCGCTCTCGGTGGCCCTCCCTGCTAGCCCGTCTCTACTTTTCTCCTCCTTTCCACTTCGTTTAGCACAATCGGGCATCTCATAATGTGGTTGTCCTCAGAGCTCCAGTGTTTCACTGTGTCTCCCGTCCCCAGGAAGCACAGTCGCCCCTGCACCCATGTAGTCCCAGGCACATTGAAACTGTGCACAGAAATGCACATGGAACGGACTTGGCAGAGACCTGCCAGCCCTAAAACTCCCGGACTTCCTCTGGCCTCGCCCGTGCCACGGCAGACCCAGCTTCCCTTCAGGAAAAGCGTGGTGGTTTGGTGACGAGTGGGCTAGGGTTCAAACCCCAGCTCCTCCACGAGCTCTGCGTGACTCGTTCCTTCCCTCGCTGGGTCTCTGCTCTCTCAGCTGGCAAACGGGTAGTGGCTTCCACCTCACCTGGGGATATGAGGATTAAATGAGATCGTTTGAAACAAGGGTTTGGAACACTGTTTGGTACCAAATAGACACTTTTGAAAGAGAGCTGTTATTATTTCTCCACCACAGATTCACGTCTCCTTCCTTGTTCAGAGGAGAGCCGTGTTTTGTGGTCTCATCTTCCACCCTCCACTTCGTTCCATCTCAAGACCCTTAATTTAATCATGTCCACAGGGTCCCTTTTACCAGGTAAGGACCTAGTCACAGTTCTGGATGTTGTGGGGGGGAGGCATTATTCAGCCCATCATACCGCTTATGCCTTCTGGATTTGGCCACCCACACCCCTGTGCCCTTGGCCACATTGCATCCCTCCAGGAAGGGAAATGAGTGACTGTAGAGCGAGCCCTGTGGTAGACACACTGATTCACCTGGGGGGAGAGACTCTTGTACTTGTACAAGGAAATCAAGGCCCAGAGAGGCTTAGTGCTTGTCCAAGATCACACAGCGAACACCAGACAGAGCCAGAGTTCAAGTCCTCCAGGGCTGCCTGACAAAGGAGCCTCTCATTTGAGGCTGCTCTCTGTTCATTTCAGTTCAGTTCAACCAGCAAGTCTCGAGTGCTTGTCTCGAGCAAGGTAACATGGTTTCCTGTAAAAGTAGTTGTCTGACCTTTGGCAAGTCACTTGACTTTTCCAACTTCTGTTTCCTCATGAGCGAAACGAGGAGATGCCCACAGGAAAAATGGAGGCTACGGGCAAGCTTTGGCAGAGGAGGAAACCCAAGTGGCCAAGAAAGGCAGGGAAAGATGCTTACCCTCATTCACAGCCATGGAAACGCAACTGTAAAGAAGCACGAGAACCTCCACGTTCTCTCTGCCTCACCAAGCGGTTAGGCCTGTGAGAGGCTCCAGGCTTTCATTGCCATGGGCCCTGCGTATCCTAAACCAGGTGTGCTCCACAAACTCTGTTCCCAGATGATCTCAGAAAACGCCCGAGAGCTGATGTTGCAAATTCATTTAAACCAATACCTTCAACGTGTAGAGAGGGGGTCGAGGGGTCTGGCCAATTCCCCCCGCTTTTCCAAGGGAACCCTTGTTCTGAAGCAGAAACCCTGTACCTAACAGAACTGACTTCTTGATGTATCTGTTCACTCATTTGTCTTTCATTCACTTATAATCTCTCTGAGGACAGGGACCTCGGCTGTCTCGTTCACCTTCTTCACTATATTGCCAGGTACGTAGGTGGTGGTCAAGAAATATTTGTCGCCCTGGCCAGTTTGGCTCAGCGGTTAGAGCGTCGGCCTGCGGTTCAGAGAGACCCGGGTTCGGTTCCCACTGGGGGCACGTACCTCGGTTGCAGTTTATCCCCGGCCCTGGTTGGTCGTGAGGGAGGCAGCCACTCAATGTGTCCCTTTCACGTCGATGTTTCTCTCTCTCTCTCTTCCTCTCTCTCCCTCCCACTCTATCTGAACAAAAAATGAAAAAAATGTCCTCAGGTAAGGATAAAAAAAAAAAAGAAATATTTGTCAAATTGAATACGCGAATTGCTTCATTCTGGTTTTCTCATGTGGAAAGTGATGGGGCTGAACTTAGTGACTGACGACTGACTCGTTCATTCAAAACTATGTTGGCGAAGCCCTTCCATGCCCGTCCCTTGCCAGATGCCAGGCACCTGGTATTGAACAAAACAGAGGACAGTCCCTGCCACCCTGGAGTTACTTTAACCATAGAGAGACCCTCACTAATTTGTCACAATTAATTTTAAAGGTGCAGCTGTGGTAAGTGCTGCAAAGGGGAAACACAGAGTTCCTGAGGGCGTTCACTCAGGGAGGCCTCTGAATGACAACTCCCACCACCTGGTCAGAACCATCGATCCGCAAATACACCTGTTTGCTCGATGGTCAAACAATAGAGGTCGCCATGGCCAAGAGCTCTAGACCAGTTGAAGCAGCTCAGATCCTGGGAGGTCAGTGGTCTCCTGGACCCCACCCAGGATTCCTTTCCCGTGGGGCTGCACGCAGTCCCTCCAGCTCATCACCAGAGCCAAGGCTCACCCCCATTCAAATGCTTTGGACAGCTTACTACTTCTTACAGGGTGGCATCCAAACTCCTTGAACCAGAAGGTCTCCCACAGTCTGGCCCAGCCCTCTGGACAGCCTTATCTGTCCCACACTTTGTCCCAACAGTGCCGGGTGCCCCCAGGGCTGCACGCTGCGCTGTGTGGCCTCGCGAGACGCTCTCCTCTCGGGGCTGCGGTTCTGTTACCTGTGAGATGATGGGTTTGAAATAAAATGATGTTCACATTTTATAAATGGTATGGGTCTCAGATTAGTCTCCAATACACTGCTGTCTCTCCTGCTTCATGCTTTGCCCAAGCGGTCTGAGCGCTTGTGTTTACCACCTGCAGTTTCCATGGGGTGACACTCTAGGTTTGCTTCCTTCGAGATGGAGTGCAAATGCCACTCGGTCCAAGAAAGCCAAAGAAAGCCATTCTCTCTGTTTCCAGAGTAACATGCTTGAACCTTTATAAGGGTACCTATGTACCTATTACCTTTTAAAATGTATAGCTATAAAGACACCATAGCCTAGTCTTAAGTGCGGGCTCTGAAGTAAAATAAACCAGGGTTCAAATCTCAGCTTCGCTGTCAAACCCGCGCAAGTCACTTAACTCTCTGAGCCTCGGTTTTCTCATCTGTGAAATGGAGTCGTAAACCTTGCCTCACAGTGTTGCACAAACTACATGTGAAAACAAACAGAAAGCATTTCACAGAGCCCGCCAAACAGTAAGGGCTAAGACATGTCATTCTCTTCTCCTGTGCTCCAAGTCCCTTGACGACAGGAACGAGATCTTATCCAGCCCTGTACCTCCCAGAGAACTCAAAGAAGAAAAGGGAAATGAAATAACCAATGATTACACGTCTGCTACATGCCAGCATCGCACTGTATACACACATTTCCTTTAATCCTCACAACAGCTGGAGAGTAGGTATTATAATGATCTCCATCTCTCAGATGAGGGAATTGAGGCTCAGAGAAATGCAGTGACTGACCCAAGGCCATGAAGAATAATTGCAGAGCTGGGATCTGAGCCCAGGCCGTGTGCCTTCAGAGGCCAGACTGGTTCTGAGTAATTCAGCCAGAGCTGTTCAGCACAGCTGAGGCGGTCCCCTGGAAAGTGCTCTGAGTGGATGGTAGTTGTCAGTTCACTTCTGTTCCCTTATCAGACTGTAAGCTCCTGGAGCGCAGGGTCTGCACCTTACTTCTCTGTGTGTCTCTGATACCCTCAAATATCTATAGGTGTGCCTTGAACAGGAACATGTGCTGGATGGATGAGTGGGTGGGTGGACGGATGGATGGACAGATGGACAGGCAGATGAACCAATGAGCGGATGAACAGAAGAGTCCCCAGACGAAGTCCTTGCATGCCAACAATTCCTCTTTACTAGCTCTCCGCCCCCTTTCCAAGAGACAGACTCAGGGCTGGGCTCAGAGTGGAACGGACTGTGGGAGAGAAGTAGGGAAGAAAACATACCGCGTGACCACCAAGCCTCTCTCAAAGTGTCACGATGGTGGCTGCCACAGCGGCCAGATTCCAGCCACGACAATCACGCCAGCCTCATGGATGCCAGCACCGTGAGGTAGATTTCCCGTGCACCCATTAAGCATGGAGCCGGAGCCTGATTCACACTTCAGCTCTTCCCACCTCCTTTCCCTCCAGCAGCACCCACTGTCCCACCCCAATTCTTGACCATAAGGAGAGAGGCTGTAGGTCAGATTTTGCCACCAGAGCCACCAAACCCCCAGAGAGGGCGAGGTCCTGAGGCTGGCTTTGGCCCAGGAAGTGGGTCAAAAGCCACTGCCTCATTATTGAAATAGTAGCAAAGGCCTGAGCTGCTTAATCACCACGTGGGGCTGATAGCATCTCTGCCTCCCCAGATAGATAACCTGGGAGGGAGGGAGGGAACCGAGGGCACTGTGGATGTCTGCAGCCCACACTCACTTGGGAGGGATATTGCCCTCGAAGCGCTTTGCACAGGGCCTGGCCCACAGTGAGCGCTCAATAAACGAGAGATCCAATCATTAGTGTTATCAGTTCTCACTGAAGGTAATTAACTGCTACTGGGATGGTGCTTCACTCTGGCTACATCTAGAAAGGATTTGAAGCCTGTGGTTTCGAACCCGAGTCCGTGTCCCACCCAGTGCAGTGAAAATAAGATAAAAAGAAAAGCTTGGGTTTGGTGCCAAGCAATCCATAAAGCAGAGTTCCAGGCAGCTGTCAAAACCATGTGGCGCCGTATTATTGCCGGGATTTCACTGCAGTGCTAAGTGCCCGGGTGTGACGTCAGGGGAACCCGTGAGCTTATTCGAGTTGCTCCAGAGCCTCAGTTTCCCACTCTGTAAAGCAAATGCAAAAAGTCCCACCTGTGGATTTGTTGAATGATTAATGTGTGCTGGTGTCCCCAGTCTTGGCATCGAATGAGACTCCCAGGACTAAAGACGCAAATGCAAATTCCTGCAAATTCCGGGGTTACCAGCAAGCCCCCCAGGAAGCGCTCCTACAGTGGCCCACAGAGCTGCCTTGGGGAACCGCAGAATTAAGGTGTTTCAATGAGCTCAGCCCAGTTCTTGGCATCAGTAAGCGCTCAGTCAAGAACTATTGGCTGTCCTTGAATTCCTGATTCCTTCCTTCTTACATCTGTCGCTTTATTTCAAAATTAAGTCAAATTTGTTCAGTCCTCGCCATGTCTACGGCTACAACTCTTGTGCATGCCACCTAGGTTCCTCGCTTCCACTCTTGGTCTCCCCATAGTCTAGTCCCCACCAAGCAGCCACAGTCATCTTATTTTTCAAATGGCTAAATCAGATCACGACACTTAAAACGAAATCCAAACCCTTCCTCATGACTTGCGAGGTCTGGCTCCTGCCTGTCTCTCCAGCGGTAGTTTGATCTCTCACTCAATTCCAGCCACACTAGCCTTACTGCTGTTCCTAAAACAGACCAAACTTGTTCTCACCGCAGGACCTTTGCACTTGCTATTTCCTCTGCTTGGATCTAGCCCAAGACTGGCCTCAGTTCAAATGTCACCTCCTCGAAGAAGGCTTTTATGACCACCCCTTTCAAATGTTGCCCTCAACATAGTGCATTGCTTTCTTCACAACACCACCTGAAACATTTTAATTTATTTTACTTTTAGTGGTTTATGGCCTGATAACTCCAGTGAGGAGGAGATCTTTTCTATTTTGTTCATTTCTATATTCTCAGTGCCTAAAGAAACTGCCTAGAAAATAATTATGGATATCATATTTTGCTGAATGAAGTTATTATTACTATTGTTATTGTTAATATGTTTAAATTTCTACAATAGACTACAAAAAAAGGTAGGTTTCAACATAGTATGTCATTTATTCTTCCTTTTCTAAAATTTTGTTTTAAAAAACATAAACACACACAATACATACCCAAATGTATCTGTCAAAGTCTCCAAGGGGATACATCAACAAGTGGAACTTTTTAGTTTATAGTCAAGATGCACTTATTTTAAAATCAGAAATAATTTATAAAACAATTTCTATTTTGAAAAAACATTGTTGTAAACCTTTTTTTTATCCTCACCCAAGGATATGTTTATTGATTTGAGAGAGAGAGAGCGAGAGCGAGAGAAACATCGATGTGTGAGAGAAACATCTATCAGTTCGGTTGCCCCCTCTACATGCCCCGACAGGGGATTGAACCCACAACCTAAGTATGTGCCCTGACCAGGAATCAAACCCACAACCTTTTGGTATACAGGATGATGCTCCAACCAACTGAGCCACCTGGCTAGGAAAAACCTTTTTTTTAAAACAAAGGAAACAACAAAAAAGGAAAAAGGCTCATTGTACCTATAACCCGGGCTTAGGCCAATGAACATCACATCTCATTTCATTTCGAATCTGTGACAGCCACGGGTGTTGAGCCACCCTAAGACAGCATGCGTGCTGGTCCTGCGAGACACATTCTCTCCCGATGTTCTGCTCTGGGAGGAACAGAACATGGGAATCTGGAGATAAGGGCATTGTGCAACTGGGTGAATAACATCCCCTGCTTTGCCAACAACACACACACATTCTTCAATGGCTGTTTGTCACCTCCACCCTCTATAAAAACCGAGGTATAACATCAAATCATAACTCAGCACAGATAGTTTTTGCATGTAGCAAAACTAAAGTCCCTTGGGTACACTGCCTAACTATGGCACCCCAGGCACTCAGACAATGCCGACAGCCAGCGTGGCAGGCTGTGCTCTGAGCACTTTACATACATTAACTGCTGTCATCCTCATAGTAGCCCTGTGAGATAGATACTGTTATACTGCTATCATCATCCCCATTTTACTGAAAAGTTCAGCAACATGCTCAAGGTCACACAGCCAGTAAAGGGTAAGCTGGAATTTGAACCCAGGTGGGCTGGCTCCGGCACCTGGGCTCTTTACCCCTAAACAATATTGTCCCCAAAGAATTAAGGGCCTCTGGGGGCAGTTACATAACACTTTGACTCACCCAGTTTCTTCTCTTCCTGTCCACCCAGATATTTTCCTGCTCAACCACTTTAATCAGTAGAGCCAGGCAAAATCCATATGGTCCTGCTCTTTACTGAAGCACGGCTGCAGGTGACTGGCACGGTGGGGTGTACTGATAGGAGTATAGGTTTGGGGGACACACTGCCTCAGGCTTGAGCCCCAGCTCTGGCACTTTGAGCTGTATAACAGGTTACTTAACTGCTCTGGGCCTCAGTTTCTCCACTAAGAAAATGGGAGAACTCACACCTACCTCTTGCTGGGGTTATGAAGATTCAATGAGATCACCAACGTGGACGTGCCTGTGCCCATACTTGGCTCCACTGGGAAGGGATCCAAAGCCAGTGGTCATTCATTCATTCAGCTTCCTCTTCCACAAAATGGAAAATAATCATACCTACTTCGTAGGGTAGTTCTAGCGATTTAATGCAATAATGTATGCATGTACAATGCTGGTACACTGTCAGTACTCAATAAATGTTCGATGTTATTGTCATCTCTGTGGTGCTAGCATAACAAGGCCGACAATGGCAGGGGCTTTCCAGAGTCACTCCACCTAGATCCTGGGACACGTTACTTCACTTCTCTAGCCTCGGTTTCTTCATCTGAGAAATGGAATAATAATAGTACCAAATGTAACAATGTGAGTAATGTTTTGACACACTGCCTTGCAAGGAAGCTCTCAGCGGCTACACTCTCTAATGTGTGTTTACCGAGTGCCCACTTGGTCCCAAGTACCCGTCCGTCTAGGGCAGGAGTTGGGCTGATTGTCCCTCTGAGGGTCCTTGACTTGTAGACCACCTGGTCCATGGCGGCTACACACCGCACAGTAGAATGACTGACTGTCCCCAGGAAAGCCAGCCTGGGCCCTGGCCGAGTGGGCGGGAGGAAGAGAAGCTGGCTTGACGCTCAGGAATGAGCGTGTCCTGATGAGCCTGTGCTTGGCAGACACCTTTGGAAAACTGTGGCCCACCTTCGGGCCGGGTCCTGGCCCGAGGCCCAGAGGAAGCCCTTGGTCTTGCCGGCGCCCTGGGCGCTCACCGGCTTTGAACCTGAACAGAGTCTCCTTTGTGCCATGACAGCGGCAAGGTAACTGCTCCTGGGTGGCAAGTTACTCAGCCCAGGGCGGCCATCAACTTAATTACTGGAGAATTGCTGGGCTGAGCCAGCTGGGGGGACAAAGGGGCCCAGGGAAGAGTGTAAAAATAAAGGGCGAAGAAGCAGGATAAACGGTGAGTTATTACCGTATGTTCATTGAAGCAGGTTAGTAACATTGCAAACCATTAAAAACCCCATTTTATTAAATTATAAATTGAATTTAAAATTTTATTTACTTATTTAATTAAATGTAATTGATTTAATTTATTCAATTCAATTCATTTACTTCAACGGAATTAAAATTAATTCAATTATTTCTGATTACATTATAAATAAAATAGAAAATGTATTATGTATACAGGGGTGGGCAAAAGTAGGTTTACAGTTGTCAAGAACTTGATGACGATGAGGAACACGGTGCCCAAGTGCGCCTGAGTAGAGCAGGTAGGCTACAAGAATGTGTGAACAATGAAGCCGGCAATTTGAGCACTTAGAGGTGGCACCGCGGTGCACGGCGCCATGTGACAGTCTGTCGGGTTACTAAAGCTACTGTAATAATCATAACCTGCATGTCTTTTTCCATACGCACAATGGTAAACCCACTTTTGCCCACCCCCGTACATACAGAAAAGAGCAATAAACATAGCAAAGTGTCCCAGTCCTGAATTTTTCACCAACTAAACACTCCCTGATCAGCACCTAGAGGAAGGAGCAGGGCCTTCCAGTGCCCCAGACCCCGACAGGCCCCACGTCCCGACCGCGATGCTGACGCTAATCTCGTCGCTGGTGTCGGCGTCATTCTTGAGCTACATGGAGTCGTACATCATGGGTTCTTTTGTCAGACACAGTATCCTTTCGTGCCACATGATGTTTGTGTCAAGCAAGTGTGTTTTTCAACATTTATTTGGAAAATTTTCAAAAGACAGCCAAGTTGAAAGAATGTTGCAGTGAAGTCCACAAATCTACCACTTAGATTCCGCTACGAACATTTAACGGCACTTGCTTTTCTTTCATATAAAGCCATCCCTCCATCCATTAATATGTCTATTCTATTATGTGTTTAAAGTAAAAGGCCTCAGTATACTTCTCCTAAATATTTCAGCATGCTTATCATTGAAGAGTTTAATATTTGTGCATGATTTTTTATTGATTTTAGAGAGAGAGGCAGGGAGAGAGAGAGAAATATCGATGTGAGAGAGAAACATCGGTCGGCTGCCTCCCACACGCACCTCTGTTGGGGATTGAACCCAAAACTTGGGCATGTGCCCAGACTTGGAATCCAACCAGCGACCTTTCGGTGCATAGGACGAAACTCAACCAAATGAGCCACACCAGCCAGGACAACTTTGTCCTCTTGATATAAAATGTATATATGATGAAACGCACAAATCCTAAGTACACAGTTACGTTGTGATGAATGCTTGCGCACGTGTAACCAAGCCCTATCAGGATACAGAACTTTTCCATCACCCTAGAAAGTTCCTTCATGCCCCTTGCAAGTCAACACCTGTGCTCACCATTTCTCACTTCCCACCCACACCCCCGAGCAGCCAACATTTCCTACGCTATCTAGCGTAGGAAATAGATAGCTTTCCTACGCTAAAGTTCGTATAAATGAAATCATACAGCATATACTCTTTTGTGTAAGTGACGTTTCAAATACCTCCAGGGCCCTCTGCCTCCTCAACCCTGGACAGAGAAAGGAGAGTGGACGAGAGTTCATTCCTGAAGCTGGACTTGCCTGCGCCCTTCGAACCGGACATCCCTGCTGAGCTTCTCCCCAGAGGTCACTGCGCTGCGGACAAGGTTGGGCCCCCAGGGTAGACATGGATTCACCTGGACAAATGGGGAATTGCACCAAATGCCTATGCAGATGGATGGCTCACGCCTAATTATCCAATGTCAGCCAGGTGGGTGTGTTTACCTGGGGACAGGTGATGCCTTGGCCTCGCTGCCACTTGGAGGCCCCAGTCATAGCCATCCCGTCCTGTTGGGGAGCATGGGGAATGCCATTTAGAGCTTCCTCAAAAAATGACATCACCTTCTTCAGCCCAGGAGGTCAAGCTGTGGACCACGGGGACCACTCACTGGACTTTTAAATAAACGTGGAGCGAGTCACAGTAAGCGACCCTCACCTCACCTGGGCCTCCATCGGGAACGGCCAAGGCTGCCTTCTGCTTACTCCCCAGGAGCCCAGTCACACTGGTGTTTACATGACCTCCCCGAGCTAACCTTCTCCAACACCACAGGGAAAAGCAACTGCGATTAATTCAACTCAAATGGCAAGACACACTGTTTTGTCTGGAGACTCCATAGAGCTGCTTCCTTCCAGGAGGAGGGAACTGGGCCACAGGCCTGGTTTATTTACTTACATCCACACATCTGGCCTACTTTGCATTGTGATTCACTTCAGCTGAGGTGGATCAGATGGGACAGCATCCAAGGAGGAACCAGGCTGGAGAAGGATGTCTGAATGCCGGAATCACCTTCCCGGTAACCTCGGAAGCGGGATTCTCCTGTTTCCCAGTCACACTCTCTCTCCTTCATGACCATTATCTTCCCCAGAAACCTCATGAACCCTGAGAGTTTTTGAACCTCTTCCAAAGGTACATGGGACCGGCCTTTTGGAGGGATGGGTGACTCAGCTGAGTCCCCAGGAAAACCCCACGTGCTCGGGTTGCAGTGTGGAACCCAGGGCGGGTTACATAACCTCCTCAAGCCTCACTTTCCTCCTCTGCAAAATAAGGAGTTTCCTCGTGGGGTGTTGCAAGGTTTCAGTGGAATAACACTGAGTATCAGGCTTGCTTCCGGGCCTTTGCACATGCTGTTCCCTCACCCTGAGACACAGTTCTCTATCCACACTGCCTCAGCCCTTCCATTTGATCGACACCAACAATCCTTTTGGTAAAAACATTACTCATTCAGAGAACACCTCAGCCTGGTCTCCCAGTAAGGAGGCCCCACAGTTCCTCGTACTCTTCCTCCTCAAACTCGTCGCAGCTGTGATTTAAGTAGCTCTTTGTTGCCTCACCTCCGCCTCCTCGGCCCTCCGGGAGGCTCCCCAGAGGAAGGCCAGGCCCACGCCCGGCTCCTCGCACAGGCCTGACCCTCAGCTGGCACTCAGGGAACATCGCCGTCCCTCTCAGAACCATGGCCTGGGATCTGAAACCTCACCACCCACGGGAGGCCGTCCTCAGACTTGGGATCCCGTGGGATCAGCTTTGGGCCAAGGAGACTCGCAGGAGCCCCGGAGTTCAGGCTGGGATGCTTTGTGGCTCTGGGCCTCAGGATGAGCTCCCCTAGAACTTGGGGTTCAGTCGGTCCCCCAAGCCTGCGGTCAGATTAGGGGTGGGCAGGCCCAGACAGGCCACTGGGGCAGGCAAACCCTGAGCCTCACCCATGCCGCCTCGTACCCAGCACTCACACAGGCTGCTGCATGCCCAGCCAAGCGTGGCGGGCAGCTTCCCCCCTACACTGTCACCAGCTCCGTTTTGAAAGAAAGGGAAGCCCGATGCGGTGCCGAGCGGGCCCCATCTGCTCCGCGCCCAAGGGGAGCGCACAGACACGCTCCTCTCAGAGGAGTCTGGGCAAGGCCACGCTCGGCCCGGGTTCTCATGGGCCCAGATAGTTCTCTTTCTTGGGCTGTGAGCTGAAGAGGGTGGGAATCCTGCTCCCCAGGACCCAGGAACCTGGTTGTCAGTGTGCCCAGGGGGTTGCTGAGAGTGAGGACGATGCCAGCATTGGCTGCCCCCATCAGACTTACCCTGCCGGGCACTGCGTGAGGCTCCCGGGGCACGGCCGTGAGCAAGAGGCCGGGGCTCTGCTCTGTGCAGCTATGGTCGGGAAGACAGGTGACAACTGAGATAAAATAAGTAGCTTATATAGCAGATTAGAAGGTGGCAAGTGCCATGGAGGAAAATAAAATAGGAAAGAAATATGGGGCTGAGCAGGGGGCTGCTGTGATTCTAAACGGCACCATCAGGAAGAGCCCCCCTGAGGTGACCCAGCATTGTTTCAGGTACCTGCTTGACGAACTCTTGAAGTTATTACTACTATTGTCCCATTTCATGGATGAGAGGACTGAGGCTCACAGGGAGAATGCATTTGCTCAAGGACTCTCAGCCTGTGAGGACACAAGTGGGGTTGGAACCCGGGCCTCCCAGATGTCAAAGCACTAACCTGCTGCCTCCTGGCACCCTGGCCCGGGCCTGCCATGCTCCTGGGAGTGCAGGCCTGCAGAACCCAGAGCTGTGTTCAAAATTCCGTCTGCCGGGTTACCTGGAGAGGGCAGCTCCCTAGGGCCTGGCATTCCTGCTGGGCATGCAGCTCCAAGTCAGACCTGTTTGGGCTGGACAGCCTGGCCCCTAAAAAAGTTCCTTTGTGCTTTCTCAAAGGGCCTCACAAGAGGGTTAAACGCCCTCACATTAGTGCTAATTTGGGGCTGACTTTCCCATTCAGCCAGTGACAAAGCCAGGTGTTTGCACAAGGGCCTGAGGAATGGGACCACACGCACTGCCAGGGAGCGAGGCTCCGTGCCCGCCGCCTGCCCTGCCCTCCCAGGCACCTGTTTCTCTCACACGCGCGGTCAGAGCTCCGCGGAGGTTCCTGGCCCCCTGGCCCTCGCTCTGCCCGACCTCTGAGCAAACCTTCATCCCCGTCTCTCCTGGTGATAGCCCTTGAAGGAAGATTCAGTTATGAACCCGTTGTCTGCACACACACACACACACACACACACACACACACACACAATGTTTGACAACCTGAATGTCCACTCCAGGGGAAATGGTTAAATCAGTGAGAGAACAGTCACACTGCACGGATAGTTGGAGGGAGGCAGGTCTGTGGGGACTGAAGCACAGAAAATGCTGCAGAACCTACTGCTGCATGAAAAAAGCAAACTGCAAAATGATATACATAGGAGGGTCCCACTGGGGTTACTTAAAAAGCAGCTCAGTCTGGCCGGTGTGGCTCAGCGGTTGAGCATCGACCCAAGCAAGAGGTCGCCGGTTTGATTCCTGGTCAGGGCACATGCCCAGGTTGTGGGCCCAATCCCCAGTGGGGGGCACGCAGGGGGCGGCTCATCGATGTTCTCTCTCATCGATGTTTCTATCTCTCCCTCTCACTTCCTCTCTCTCTAAAAAATCAATAAAGGAAAAAAAAATTAAAAAACAACAACAACCCAATATAGGTGTACACATCCTCTGAAGAGCCTGAAAAGAAACCATCAGCCTGTTGATGGGGAGAGTGATGGCTGGGGGTGAGGATGGGGAAATGAAGGAGGACTTTCAGTGTTTGTATATTCTTCTGAATAATTTCAGAAAATTTTAAAATAATGGGAATATATGTGTGTATATATGTATTTATGTATGTATGTACCTGTGTGAGAGAGTACTTAAAAAAATTTTTTTTCTTTATTGATTTTAGATTGAAAGGAAGGGAGAGGGAGAGAGAGATAGAAACATCAATGAGAGAGAACACTGACTGGCTGCCTCCTGCATGCCCCGCACTGGGGATCGGGCCCACAACCTGGGCTTGTGCCCTGACTGGGAATCAAACTGGTGACCGCTTGGTGCATGGGTGGACGCTCAAACACTGAGCCACACTGGCCGGAGAAGAGAGAGCACTTTTGATGAAGAATTCCCATTTTGTTATATACAACTGCCAATTCTCATTATTTGCAATAGTTGTTATGTTCTATCTATACAATCACCACAAACTCTGAACTCATGAATACTGACCTGCTGCTCCCGGGGAAATACAGGGCTAGGTCCCTCTGGGCCTCTGATCACATGTTTATGATCTGATCAACACATAACCCTCTTTTATGGGTTTCTGTTAAACACACCTTATTCAATATAAATTGTCGATTCGTTAACTTGACCTCCCAGCCAGCAGCGCTGGAACTCAGGACTAAATGGAGCTTATCTGACTCTCTGCGTGTTTTCTCTGGAAGGCACATCCCGGCCTCCTTGTGTTTAGGACCCCTGGGCCACTTCAGCACCAGGCTTGGGGAGCCATTCTGAATAGTGAAATCACCAAGAAAAAGCAGGAAAAGCTGAAAAGCATGGCACTAAAGAGTCCACGAAAAGGACGCCTGTTTCCAGCGTGGGGGCTGAAACCAGAGGCAGAGGGCGAGCCTCAGCTGGGAACGTGTGGGGTGGGCAACCCGACTTTCCACCTCGTGTGCGTGTCTGAGAATGAACACAAAAGCACCTCAAGCATTGCTTTGGGGATTAGAAATCAATTTTTACAAGCAGGCAAATTCACAAATATAGAATCTGCGAAGACTGAGGACGGACTGGTTCTACTTCGGCCTTCCACTCAGCTCGCAGGATCATTCTCATCTTGTGCTTTTAAGGTTCCAGTTGGTATTCTGCAAGCTCCCTGGTGCCATGCCTGACCTCCAGCAGGCTGTATGACCTTGGAAGTGTCTGAGCTCTGTCTCCTTTCTCTTGCAGAGCTGAGAATCAATACCTAGCACAGAATCAAGCCTGACACATAGTAGGTACCCCAAAACGGCCACTGTTATCATCACCATTGTCCCTGACCCCGAGTCTGTGCCCTGGGCGGTTCAGTGAGGGCTGGGGAAGGGCTGTCTGCATCTGAGCTCCCGCTGGCAGCCTTTCCATCTATTCTTTGTCCCGTCCTTCCCCTCTTCTGGCTGTACCTAAAAACCACGCAACAATCTGAATGTTGAAAATTATAGTCAACAAAATGACTCTGTGACACCAAGCCAAGTCAGGACTTCTCCCCTTTGGAATGGCGCTCTCCTCCCCTCTCCTGTGACCTCTGGTGTGGCCCTGGTGCTCTGAATTCCCAGGAGGCTACTGAGCATGCAGCCCACTGGTCTCGAGGCTCAGGCTCAGGGCCAGGATGGCTGCTCCCCGGGGCAGCGCTGCAGCGTACCCGTCATTCCGACCCACAGGTCAGTGAGATGGCCGAGGTGAAAATTGAGGGACCAGGAGTGAACTGAGCTTCCAACCTCAAAGCTCCTCCAACACCAGGTAGAAGGCAACGAACATGGGAAGGGTAGATACATTATAGTGTTTGTCACCAGTATGTGCTTAATAAATGGTATCTCATGTTACCGATATTTTCAGCTTTGTTGGGTGCATCTAAACTTTCTAAATGCCCAAATATATATATTTTTTTCATTCTAAAAAACTATGAATACATAGGCTGAGAGAATAAGGGGAACTTAACATTTTAATTGTATAAATCTTTTAATTGTGGAACCCATTTTTTTTTTTTTAAAGTAGGAAGCAGTGAACATAGTACTCAACACAGGCTGTGGAAGGGGTGGGACGAGGGAGGAAGCGGAATGCTTGGCCAAGCTATCAAAGGACTCTGTGCCATCTCTGACCACCTCTGAAGGGGAGAGCTGGAATGAGTTGGTGGATATGTAACAGGCATTCTTGCTACGTGACTGGCTCTGTGCTGTGCCTTTGAGTGTGTTAACTAATTTCATCCTCACACCAGTCCTAGGAGATAAGCATTACTGGCCCCATCTTACAGATGAGCAGACTGAGGCCCCAGAGAAGCAAAGGAACTTGTCCAAGGTCACAGGGCTAGTTAGCAGAGCAGCTGCTCCAGAAGCTACTACGAGACACTGTCTCTCTGGGCTGTGATTGTCCTCGTCCCTCAGAGGCACTCCAGGAGGGGGACACCCCACAGGGTAGTGATAACATGAGGGTGGGGTTGTGCCCCGCTCAGGACATTGCCCAGATCCTGATGCCCAGGTCACTAGGTCTGGGCGCCTTTGCTTGTCTCTTTCCCGTTTCTCCTCAGTCCGCCCTGACAGAACTTTCCAGTCGTGTCTCCTTCCACTTCCTTTCCTGCGTGAACACTGCTCCCCAGCCCAGCCCAGCGGCTCCCTGTTCTCGCCTCACCCACGCCTTCCTCTAGGCCCTTCCCAGTCTCTTCCTTCCTCAGCCCAGTGCTTTCCTATCCCTGTCTGTCGCAATCCTCCCATCTCCAGGCAAACTTCCGAGCCGCCTTGCCTGGGAAGCCCTCCCTGCTTGTCCCCGTTAGAACACATCACACCTCGCCTGCCTGTGGGCTCCAGCAGCTGACTCTTGACTAATGCCACCTCCCACCCCACATCCCACCCAAGGATGTTCTCATAGACCAGCCGCCAGGGCTGCATCCTCAGACCCCTCCCCACCCCAGATGTTGGCATGCCAGAGAGCAGGGAGCTTTCTCCAGCTCATGTCCTTGTCCCTGAGGCCTAGCATAGTGCCTGGCACAGTACACGGGAGTTCTTCTGACCCCTCAGATTTGATGAATATATATATATATATATGTATTTATTAAATATATATATTATTTATTTATTTATTCCATAACCATATATTATATAATCCTCACCCAAGGACATTTTCATTGATTTTTAGAGAGAGGGGAAGGGAGAGAGAGAGAAACTTCGACGTGAGAAACATCATTGGCTGCCTCCCGCACATGCCCCGACTGGGTGGGGATCGAACCCGAAACCTAGGTATGTGCCCTGATGGGGAATCAAACCCAAGACCTTTTGGTGTACAGGATGATGCTCCAACCAAATAAGCCACACCAGCCAGGGCATGGTGAGTATATTGGCAGTAAGAGTCAATGACCATTCAAAAGTCATCTGCCCCGTGAGTCCGTGTTCAGCCAGTAGCTGATAACATGCTGGTGTCCCAAAGTCTTCCATCCCAGGACTCCACAGTCTCTCCCAATATACACCGTTTTCCATCACAGCCTTTGCCATGCTGCTCCCTCTGTCTGGAATGCTCTTCCCCACCTTGGTTGCTTGGATAATCCAGTCCTTGCAAACTCAGTTCAATACCCCTTCCTCCAAGAAGCCTTCCCTGACCACTCAGTGGTTGCCCCAGAGCTAACCATTTCTTTCAAGTTGTCTCCTCACTGCACACCTACCTGGGTGGTTGCTGAGCCTGCTGTACCGCAATGGACTTGTCTGTAAATCTGTCCCCTGGTGGCTCTTTGAGGCCTGGAACATGTCCTATCATCTCTGTGTCCTCTGGACCAAACATGGTAATTTTCAAGCAGTTTTAGGAGATGGACCTCTTCACCAAAAGAAAATCTGTATGCATCTCAACATAAAACAGATGCAAAGAAAGCAGTTCATGACAGAGTGGGGGTGGGGGCTGGGGTGCTCCTTCCTGTGTGGTCACCTCAGACCTTGCCTGGGACCCTCCCTTGGAGCTCCTGCCCCTTCACAAAAGCTTGAAAGCCCCTGACTCAGCATAATGCCAGGAATAAGGTCGCTGCTCGACAAATGACTTTTAAAAGATTTGAAGACCAAACACCTTCAGGACCCAAAAGCATGAATTCCTCGGAGTGGTATTTCTGACACCTGGACCCGTCGGAGGGATGTCCTCGGACTTCAGGTCCGGAGCAGGGGTTGAAGTCCCAGCCCCGTTGCTCTCTGGCTGGGCAAGGACCTCACCTCTCTGGATCTCACTTTCCTCATCCGGATCTATGAGCTGGGCCAGGCTGTGTGCCCCTCCCTTCTTCACCAGTCACATTACTTGCGTCCACCTGAAGAAGGCCAACTGCAGTCTGGATGGAGGCCAGGCTGATAGAAAGCTTTGAGCATGGGCCCTGGCACCAGATCCCAGCTCTCACACCAACTTGCTGCAGATTGTCTCGGAGCCTCAGTTTGCTCATCTGCCAAATGGGAATAAGAACAGGAGCTCAGAGGGTCAGGGTGGGTATGTGGCCAGGTCCAGACCGCCCTGCTTTGAGGACTGGCTCCCTCACTTTCTACCCTGTCACCTCGAGCAGGTCAGGTTACTTAACCTCTTTAAGCCACAGTTTCCCCACCTGTAAAAAGGGGGTAATAATAGTTCTCACCTCGTAGAATTGGATACAGTAATACACATGAAGAGCTTAGAAAAGTGCCTGGCACAGAGCGCCTATTATATACATGTGAACAATTGATACCACCCCACAAGGCTGTTCAGAGGATTAAATTAGATCATAAATAAAATGTGCCCAGCCCAGAGGCTGGTATATGGTAAGAGTTCAATGGACAGGAGCTGTTATTTAATATGAAATTAGTGCAAATCCAGCATATTACACATGAGCTCTTGGAGAGAAAAAAAGAAAAGAAGCAGAAACTCCGGGGCTTTCGATCTCACTCTGCAATCTCCTGTGAAGGGGCCGGGGCCGTGCTCCGTTCGGGTGGGTGCTCCCCGGCGGCTCTGGGTGTGTCCTGCCGCCTGACTCAGAGAAAGGTGCCTGGCCTGCCTGCTCCCCACCTGTCTCCCGAGGCACCCTGTGTCTGCCCGTCCATGCGATGATCCAGCCTGACCCTGGAGAACTGCAAAGATCCCATCACTGCCCCAGGGCCAGGGGTGGCAGGAGGGGTTGTAATTACGGGTTTCATCGAAATTGTGGCTGCGAGGAGCACCGCTCTCTGCGGCTCCTCTCAAGGCTCTGCCTGGGCCTCCCCAGCCCCTCCCTCCTGGGCGCCCCCAGAAGCCAGCTCTCCCAGCCCGGTGACTGATGACTTACATGTGTACTGAGTGCTTCATGTGAGGTATCTCATTTAATCCTCACAAAGGGCTTTATTTTTCCCATTTTACAGATGAGGAGACTGAGGCTCAGGGAGGCAGTGACTCACCCTCGAGTAAATGACCAGGAAGGTTCCGAGGACTGTCTGGCTCCATAGCCCTGGATCTGGTTGCGATGACACAGTCAGGAACCTGGGCTCTGGAACCCAACAGCCCTGGTTTAGTCTTGACTCTGGTGCTGTGTGATCCTGGACAACCCCATCACCTCCTTGAGCCTGGGTTTCCTCCCAGGTCTGTTGTGAGGACTAGATGAGAAAATACACGTGCCTGGGATGGACAAGGGTTCAGTAGGGTCAAGGGTCGTTGACCGTTGTTATTGGTAGGCTTTCGTCCTGAAATCACTGTCCTCGAAGACAGTCATCGGGGCATTAGGAAACCTCTGGCTACTGGACGTGCCACACGTGACATTCCCCACCTCGTCCAGATCCTGAGTCACGAAAGTGTGGACTGAGTCATGGGTTTTCATTGTCTGATATTAAGCCGTCAGATTGTGGGGTCTATAGTTAGCAGCCGGATCTGGAGTGGGAAGAAATGAAACCAATGCCCCAATCTGCTGTGGGAGTGGAGCTCAGTCGCTGAACCTTTCTGTCCCCGTCTCTCTGGTTGGACGTGTGGCTCTCTTGCCACTGTGTAGAGCCTGGAGCTCTCAGAGAGAAGCCGGGGAGCCCCGTCTTTGTTTCCCACCTGTCCCTTATTTCCCGTGATAAAAGCCAGGGAGGGGACTATGTGCAATAGGGAGGGGGCAAGGGAGGGGGTGTTATTTCCTGACCTGGGAGCTCCTCTCCCAACAAAGCACGAGTTCTAATCATCTTGGGTGACCCACTTCCCTCCGTGGCCCAGAGCAAGTATCAGTCTGCTTTGCGGTGACTAGGTATGATCACCTCCCTCAAACTTACTCACCTGTCCCAGGGAGGCAGGACGGAAACACCGTGCCTGGTATTGCACAGTCCCAGGGACCAGGCAGGTTGCGTTAACCCCAGAAACGAACCTGGCTCCATCTGCCAGGCCCCACCCTCAGCTGTGCTGGGGCTTCGTGGCTAATTTACGAGCTTCCCCACTTTGCCTGTTATTATGTTCCCTCTCATTAATGAGCATGCTTGGGAGATTCAGGATTTCCTTAATTAGTGTTTCCTTCTTCCTAAGCCTTCTGTCTTGGGGATTTTATAGGTCATTTACAGCCTCGCAAAGTTTGACGTGTAACGAGGTCTCCTCGCTGGAAAGGACAAGGGGCAGGTGGGAGGACAGAAACGCCCAGCTCCCCACTCAGGCCAAGCGGGGCTCCTCCTCAGCAAGGGCCACGGCCCCCCATTTCCTGGCCCCAGAGGCAAACACAACACACACCACTGTCGTGGAACCGAGGAGATTTTGTATACGCGCTCCGGTTCCCATTCGGAGCCCAGATGCTGGTCTCACACAGCAGAGGCACTGCCCAGCCACGTCCCCGAGCGTCCTGGCTCCCGAGGAAGGTCTGTGCTTCCACTGAGACACCTGTCCCTTGGCCTCCAGCTGTCAGGCTGAGGGCGGGGAGGGGTCGGAGGTGAGGGGACACGGTCCTGGTCCACAAAAAAGCCTGTCCTCTCATTCCGGGGCGGTGGACACACGGCACGCTTAATAAAACCGGAGGCAGGCAGGTGAATGCTGACTCAGCCACGCGCTCCCTTTCATCTCGGCCTCCAGGGCCCGCAGCCGGCTCGCGGGGGACGGGGCTGATCTCCTCCGTAAGCCACCCCGAGGTTGCTGTGCTTAATCATGTTCATCTCCCAGGAGGCCGGGGGATCATTTCTGGTTATATTAATAATTTACCTGGTGTGCCTAAGAACTTATTGATATGGACATTTATAAAAACAACAAAGAAAAACCATTGAGACAGTGTGTGTGTGTGTGTGTGTGTGTGTGTGTGTGTGTGTTTTTAAGCAAGTCTATAAAACACAGTATGTTGTGTGCAATTCCATTTTTTGTGGGGAAAATCCACTTATGGACAGAAAAAAATAGTTTGGAAGGTTTAACATATTAGCATTGAAGACTTATTATGGTGATCACATTGTGGGGACTATAACTGTCCAGTCACTACGTTGTACTCCTGAAGCTAATGTGATATTGTATGTCAATTATACTTCAATGAAAAAGTGAAAAAATTAGCATTGAATGGTAGAATAATGTGGTTTTAAAATATTTATTTATTTGCCTTTGGCAGTGTTGAAAATATTTCTCTAACAAACATACATTACATTTGAGACTTTAAAACAAGTAAACCCATAAACCCCAGGACACCCCTGATACATCAAACCCAAGCTCAGCTTAAACGGTCTCTGAGATTCAGGCCAAAACCAAATCTATTTATTTATTTTTGGTCATTTATACCACCTTCTGAAATTCAGCCCGCCCCCAAGCCCAGGGAGTTGAAGCTAAAGAGAAATTGTTCATCATTTGTGTTCAACTCTGTAGTACAATTTTTTTTTTTTTTTTTTTTTGCGGGGGGCAGTCCTGGCTTCCTCCCATGATTGCTGTCCCAGAAGTACACAGCAGAGGCCATGGCTGCCTTCCCACAGCCCTAAAATGTTTGGTTTCCCCTTCTCTTTGCTTTATCCCGAAAGGCCGGGGATTCGAATTACTATACAGTCCTCAGATGGGGTTTGTTTATAAAAGTTTGCTGGTTGAACTTGGGCTGAGGCTACCAGAACCTCGAGTGTGGAACCCCTTCTCTCTGTGGGGCTGAGTTCTCAGCAGGCCCCGGGGACCAGAGAGGCCTCCCGAGGCTCTTCCATTACTAAATTACTAGATCTCTTCAGCTTCCTCAAAATGGCCTGAGCCCTCCTCACCTGAAGTTAAAGCTGGAAAGTCTTGGCGTCACCTCTCTTTGAGGAAGGAGAGGGGTTTGTAAGAAAGATCCAGAAGATCTGGAAGATGACAGTGGGTCGTTTGGGAGTAAAACAATATCTTTGGCTGATGAAGCCTGAAAACTGGTTTTGAAACCCCAGACGGAGATGGTGGTTTCCCACAGGATGGGGAGAAAGACCCCAGCCCCCCGCAGGAGTCCGCCGGCTGCTGGCCAGTGCTCTCAGATGTCTGCGGCGTCTCCCTTCTGCCCAGCGGGGCCTGGAGGAGGGCCCTCTGGGGTCAGTGCTGAATGAACCTTAGAAAGCAGTGAAGGACCCAGCCGGTGTGGCTCAGTGGCTGAGCATCGACCCATGCAGCAAGAGGTCGCCAGTCCGATTCCCGGTCAGGGCACATGCCCAGGTTGTGGACCCAATCCCCAGTGAGGGGCATGCAGGAGGCGGCCAATCGATGTTCTCTCTCATCGATGTTTCTCTCTCTCTCTCTTCCTCTCTCTCCCTCCCACTCTATCTAAACAAAAATGGAAAAATGTCCTCGGGTGAGGATAAAAAAAAAAAAAAAAGAAAGAAAGCAAGCAGTGAAGGATGTGGACTTTGGAGCTGGTGGATTGGGGTTCACATCCCCGTGCTGCCACTGAGCTGCGTGGCCTTGAGCAGAGAGCACCAAGGGCCCACGGCATGGGGTTGTCCGGGGCGTTAAGTAGGAGAGCTCATGTCAGTGCAGAGCAGGGGCCTGGTGAAAGGTGGGCAGTCAGAACACAGTAATGGGCAGCAGGAGGGAATCTGGGGAGTGATGGACTGCTGTGTGTCTTGACTGTGTTAGAGGGCATACCACATCATGTGTCTGTCAAAACCTACAGCTGTACACCACAGAGGGAGGTTGTACTTTGTGTGCATTTTTGAAAATTGGTTATGTCAGCCCGGTCTGTATGGCTCAGTGGTTGAGCGTTGACCCATGCACCAAGAGGTCGCCGGTTCAATCCCCAGTCAGGGCACATGCCCAGGCTGTGGGCCAAATCTCCAGTGGGGGACATGCAGGAGGTGGCTAGTTGATGTTCTCTCTCATCAATGTTTCTATCTTTCTCTCCCTTTCCCTTCCTTTCTCTCTAAAATCAATAAAGAAAATTGGTTATGTCAGTTCCTTCTGATTTAGATAAGCTATGGATTTCCTCACCTATAGAGTTTTTGTTGGAAAGGAATGATAAAATTGATACGATTTTGCATTGTGGCGGGAAGAAAAGGGGTGTGTATACTCTTACAGCTTCATTCATTCACCCGTGTCCTAGTACCAATCTGCTTCCAGTCAGTCCTCCAGGATTTCAGCAGGGGGTGGCCAAGGATGGCCAGTCAGAACCTCGTTTGGTCACCTGGAGCAGCGATACCTCAGAGCTTATTGTCTGAAACAACAGCCACTGGTGATGTGTGGCTATTGAGGCTGGAACTGGAGCTGGTGTGACTGAGAACTGAATTTAAAATTTTATTAATCTTAGCTAGTTTACATTTAAATTTGGAAACTGAGTCAGTATAAAAATTTTGTTTTTCTTCAATGCTCACTGATTCAAGAGAGAGAGAGAGGAAGGCAGGGAGAGAGAGAGAGAGAATCACCAATGTGAGAGAGAAACATCAGTGGTTGCCTCCCGTATGTGCCCTGACCAGGGATTGAACCCTCAACCCAGGTATGTGCCCTGAGCGGGAATCAAAACCACAACCTTTTGGTGCATGGGATGATGTTCCAACCAACTGAGCCACCAGGCCAGGGCAAGATATTTTCCTATTAAAGACAACTTTATTGTTTTGGTAGGAATACATTTTATGTTTAATACATTTTATCATTACTTTTTATTGATATAAATCCTATACTACTAAATAATCATTTTGATGTATAGTACTCGTGGCTGTTAGTATATTCACAAGGTTATGAAACCATCGCCACTAATTCCAGGACATTTCGTCATCCCCCAAAAGAAAGCTGCTCCACACCTCCCCCAGCCCCAGTCCCTGGCAGCCATTCTCTCCTGTCTCTGTGGATTTGCTTATTCTGGACATTTCCACACAAATGGAATCATTCCGTGTATGGTCTTTTGTGTTTGGCTTCTTTCACTTAGCGTGTTTTCAAGGTTTCCTCCATGTTGTACTTTATTTTTTTACAGCTGAATAATATTCCATTGCACAGATGACACCATCTTTGGTTCAGCTATTCATCCACTGATGGACAGTTGGGTTGTTTCCACTTTTTGGCTACTAGCCCCTGAAAATGTAGCATCCAAATTGAGATGTACTGTGGGTGTAAAATATGTACCAGATTTCAAAGACTTATACAAAAAAATAATATAAAATACCTTATTAATAGTTGATATTAATTACACATTGAAACAATAGTTTTTATATATTGGGTTCAATAAAAGATATCATTTTTTAAAAGCTTAGCCTTGCCTGGCTGATGTGGCTCAGTGGTTGAGCATCAACCCATGCACCAAGAGGTTGCTGGTTTGATTCCCGGTCAGGGCACATGCCCAGGTTGTGGGCCCAGTCCCCAGTGGGGGGCATGCAGGAGGTGGCCAATCGATGTTCTCTCTCATCGATATTTCTATCTCTCTCTCCCTCTCCCTTTCTCTCTCTCTAAAATCAATAAAAGGAAAAAAAAAAAAAAAAAAAAAAAGCTTAGCCTTAAAACAAGGCAGGGGAGGTGTGAGCTGGGGGGAGGGACGGCAGGGACCTCTCCTCCCAGGATCTCATCCTGCAGCTCGCCCTGTCCAGTGGTGGACCAGAAGTGAGGGGCAGGGTCGGGCCTGGCCTCAGAAGCCGCCACTTCTGAAGTCGTCCCACCTTGGCACTGAGGGGAGCTGAGGAGGGGACAGGTCCAGGCAGGAGCTGGCAGAAGATATCCCCCTGGGAGGAAAGTAGGGACTGGAATTATGGGACAAAAGGAGTAACTGGAGTGGCCAATGGCTTCGCCTGGCACCTGGTCTGTGCTGGGTTGCAGCGTTGCTCACGTCCCCATATGCTCTGGGCTCCTCTCCCTGGCCCAGGCACAAGGGCAGTGACGTGCGAGGCTTCCTTACCTCTGGGCACCAGGCGGCTGGCATAAAAAATCCTCAATAAATGTTACAAGGGAGAGGAAGGCAGAATCCTCTGATTGTTAAAATACCTCTGGTGGGAACACTGTTAAGCTCCCCTAATAAAAAGATGGGGACACCAAGCCCAAAATGATGAAATGACGTGATGAAATGAGCCACTGCCAAAATGGTGACAGCGCGAAACCCGAGCATCCTGGCTCAGAGCTCCCCGAAGTACTTGAAACTGGAGTGGGTCTCAAGTTACACATGCCAGTCTGCTGGCAGATGAGTGGCCCCAGCCCAGGCTGATCTCAGAACTTATCACTCGGCTGATTAATAGCTGAATGTCATCAGGGCAGTGCTTCTGGAGATGACTTTGCCTTGCTCTGTGCACAGTCTCCAGATGTTACCCCGTACAATTCTTAGCTGTGAGGTTTTGCACTGAACACGAATTGGCTGTCCAGGGTACTTAATGTCACTTTGGCTTCTGAGACCTCAGTTCAGGAATCTCTTGAGTGTTTACTGTGGGCAGAGCACGCACCAGGCACAGGAGCTACATAGAGACGAAGGAACTACATCCCTGTCCTGCCCTTCGGGAGTTCCCAGTTGAATCAGACACATAGAAGACATTTCCTTGCTCAAGAATAATTGTTTGAAGATGGACAGAAGTGATAACAGCTAGTGTTGGTGACGGTGCAGGGAAATAGTCCCTCTCACCCCTTGCTGGTGGGAAAGGAACGTGGCAGAACCTTTCTGGGGCAGTTGGCAATAGGCATCAAGTCATGAAACTGTACATACTCCTAACACTCTGCAATTCTGCCCCCTTGAAACTGGCCCCAGGGAAACAATTATGTCAGGGCACAAAGGTTCAGCCACAGTTGCCTCCATGCAGCATTGTTTATGATAATGAAACACTGGATATAACGGGATGCCATCAGCGGGGGACTGGCCAATGAGGCAGGTCTTCCACACAGAGGCCATCATAGAATATTTAATGCCAGAAAGAGATCCATGTTGTTGCGTGGTGTGAGGGGAAAAGGCAGGTTATAAACAGTATAGATGGTGTGATGGCATTTTGGGGGTAAGAATATCTCTTTGCTACAGTAAGAACTAACATTTGTTGAGTCACTTTGAGGCGTTATTTCAACCCAGTTATCATAGGTGCTCTTTTTGTTTTCATTTTACAATTGAGGAACGAGGCTCAGAGAGTTGAAGTCTAGCTCACACCTGTGTGTGCAGAGCCTGTGCACTTAATCTGGGGTGACGGCCTCCCTCTAAGCAGAAGAAAGTGTAGGCAAGAACAACAGTGGTTCTCTTTGGATGAAAAATTATCATCAGTATTGAATTTTTTTCTTCATTATATTTATCAGTATTTTGGTTTTTTTGTTTTTTTTTTTCCTGTCAATGAGCATGGGTTGCTTCTGTAATAATAAGAAAAATCATTATTTTATTTCAAATAATACTTGCCTGTTGACTGTCCAAATTAAGAAGAACAAAGCTTCAACTGTTGAGAGGGTTTTTCCTTGGCAAGTTCTCCAACTGACAGAGGGTTGTTTCAGGCTGAGGGAGGGAAATCCTAAGGTCTGATCTTCAGAACTACAATGTGGGGGCCTTGTCCCCAGCCAGCAAATTCCCATCTTCCCATCAACCCCTGAATTCCAAGGCCTGGACTTCACCTGCAATGCCAAGGTGGGCACTGGTCACAGTGACCCCTTCATCATGTTGTCAGGCTTCCAACCTCCTCATTTCAGAATGAGTTAGGCAAGGAGAAGCCCAAAACAGGTGGCAAAGATTCTTTAAAAATCAAGAAAAGATATCCCCCCAATCATCTAGGGATCCCCTAGAGTCACCACCCACCAGGGAGTTAGCTGACTCCTTCTTTCACTCCCTGGGCTGACTGGGTGCTATGATAAGTGTTCATGATGAAATTATTTGTCACGATCACTCTTGGAGGACTATATCCTGGGTTTCTACCCTCTGAGGAAAGGGAGAGGTTGGGAGCAGCCAAAGAACTGTTGGGGGGGGGTGGGTGGGAGGGAGGGGGAGGAGGAGGACAGGGAGTTGCAATCATAGTAAAAATAGTGAAGTAATAATAATAAACTCAACAATCATTCACTGAGAACTTACATGTGCTGAGAGGTTTACATGCATGATCTCATAGAATCCTCCCTTAAAAAGCCATGAGGTAGGCACTGTTGTTACACCCATCTTGAAGGTGGGATAACCCAGGCCGGGATATATTAAATAACTTGCCCAAAGTCATATCATAAAGCTGATAAATGGCACAGAAAGGATTATACACCCAGTCCCCCTCTTCCTGGAGCAGTAGAAGCCCTAAACAGTCTTTACTCTTCTCAGAAAACACACACACACACGCACACACACACACACACACACACACATACACACACACACACACACACACACACACACTTTTCATTCCCAGGAAAACTGCTGTTTTTAAGTCTCTTGGCCAGAAAGGTCTCACGACATTTCTTCTGGATTTATGGGATGGCACTTTGGAGGCAGTCCAGCTTCTGACTCAGATCAGCAGTCCTGGGCTTGCATCCGATTTCCAGCACGACATGTTCCCGTGACTGTGGGTCTCAGCATTCTCAATGTATAACGGACACTGATAATAATACAGACCTACATGCACACACACCATCACACAGTGACCATAAAGTCTGGAAACATAGACACTATTATTTTGCCTGTATTATAATGTAATATAGCCAAACCACTCATATTTGTTATGCATATTTTCATGCTTAATGGCTACTCTGTATTTATCTCATGGGGATTATATATATGTGTGTGTATATATACCTCTGTATGTAAAAACAGATGCCTTTATATAATTAAATATGTGTGTAAGGAACTTGGCATACAGCCTGGCACACAGTGGGTACTTAAGACATGACAGTGGGTGCTCTTTGTTGTTATGAACCGGCCTTGCTCAGTCTCATGTTTGTTGAGTGCTTGTGAGGGCTCAATGGGGCAGCTCATGTGTGGTAGGGGAAGAAATCGGACATAGACATGAGTAATTCTCACAGAAGGCAGTACAGACAAAGTGCTTTGAGAGAGTAACGGACAAAGGAGTGAATTCTTCCCAGGGAGAGCTACGTGGTGATATTTTTATTTTTAGATTTAATTTACAATAAAGAGAAATGCAAAATGCTTAAATATACAATTCAATGAATTTTTTTTAAATCCTCACCTGAGGATGTTTATTGATGGGGGGGAGGGGGAGAAGAGACAGAGAGCTAGAGAGAGAGAGAGAGAGAGAAGCATCAATGTGAGAGAGAAACATCAATCAGTTGCCTTTGGTGTATGGGACGACACTCTAACCAACTGAGCTACCCAGCCAGGGCCAATTCAATGAATTTTGACAAATGTACACACTCATGTAACTACCATCAGCATCAAGATACAGAATATTTCCCCAAAAGGCCCCTTTGTGCCTCTTCCAATCAATGCCTATGCCCCAAAGTCAACCACAGCTCTGATGTTTTTTTCTGCAATAGATTAGTTTTGCCTGTTCTTCATCCTCATAATGTCTTTTTTTTGTGTCTGACTTCTTTCATTTAACATGGGTGGTAAGTTCTGAGCTGAGTCTCAAAGCATTGCTAAGAATGAATAAGTAACAGTCGGGGCAGGAGAGGGATATGAGGCAAAGCGAACAGCTTGAGAAAATGCAGAGAGGGAGAAAGACAAACCTGAAGAGCATTTGGGAATGGTGAGTGTGAATACTAAGGGGTGCCCGACGAGGAATACTGAGATGAAGGATGGAAAGGTAGACTGGAGTTTTGTTTTGCAGGATTTTAAATGTGGGGCCAAGGCATGTGAGTGTTATCCTGAAGGCAGTGGGCAGCCACCTAGGATTCCTGCACAGAAGAGTAGACTGATGAGCTCTGCATTCTCAGAAGATATATCTATGTCTCCACAGCAGATAGCATGGAATGGAAGAGTCTGGAGGCCAGAAGACCAGTTGACCATTTGTTCATTCAAGCATGCACACACGCATTCATTCATTCATTCAGTTTCTCAAATTTTCCAATTTTTATAAATTTATATTTGTTACAGATGTTTCTCCTTTTCCCCCCCTAGACCCCCTCTTCCCCCCCCCCATCCCCCTAGTATTGTTGTCTATGTCCACTGGTTATGCATACATGCATATAAGTTTTTTGGTTCATCTCATCCATTCCCCCCGTCCCCCTAATCTGAGGTTTGTCAGTCTGAACCATACTCCTTTCTATGTCTCTGGGTCTATTTCGTTCATCAGCCCACCTTGTTCATTATATTCCACAAATAAGTGAGATCATGTGGTATTTGTCTTTCTCTGATTGGCTTATTTCGCTTAGCATAATACTCTCGAGGTCCCTCCATGTTGTCTCAAAGGATAACAGATCTTTCTTTCTTACAGCTGCATAGTATTCCATTGTGTATATGTACCACAGCTTTTTTTATCCATTCATCTATTGATGGATACTTGGGCTGTTTCCAGATCTTAGCGATTGTAAATAGTGCTGCTATGAACATAAGGGTACATATATTCTTTCTGATTGGTGTTTCAGGCTTCTTAGGATATATTCCTAGAAGTGGGATCACTGGATCAAATGGCAGTTCAATTTTTAATTTTTTGAGGAAACACCATAGTGTTTTCCATAGTGGCTGCACCAGTCTGCATTCCCACCAGCAGTGTACTAGAGTCCCCTTTTCTCCACACCCTCACCAGCACTTGTTGTTTGATGATTTGTTGATGGCAGCCATTCTGGTAGGTGTGAGGTGATACTTCATCGTTGTTTTAATTTGCGTCTCTCTGATGATTAGTGATGTTAACCATTTCTTCATATGTCTCTTGGCCATTTGTATGTCCTGTTTGGAAAGGTGTCTATTTAGGTCCTCTAACCATTTTTTAATTGGGTTCTTTGTCTTCCTTTTGTTGAGTTGTATGAGCACTCTATATATTTTCGAGATTAACCCCTTATCTGATGTATCATTGGCAATTATGCTCTCCCATTCAGTGGGTTCCCTTTCCATTTTGATGGTTGTTTCTTTAGCTGTGCAGAAGCTTTTTAGTTTGATGTAGTCCTATGTGTTCATTTTTTCCTTTGTTTCTGTTGCCTTGGTGATGTATCAGTGAAAAATCTACTGCGTATGATGTCTGAAATTTTGTTGCCTACATTTTCTTCTAGGTTTTTATGGATTCACGAGTCACATTTAAGCCTTTTATTCATTTTGAGTTTATTCTTGTGTATAGTGTAAGTTGATGGTCTAGTTTCATTTTTTTGCATGTAGCTGTCCAATTTTCCCAACACTATTTATTAAAGAGGCTGTCTTTACTCCATTGTATGCTCTTGCCACCTTTGTCGAACATTAATTGAGCAAAATGTTTTGGGTCAATTTCTGGGTTCTCTGTTCTATTTCATTGATCTATATCCCTGTTCTTGTGCCAGTACCAGGTTGTTTTGATTACAGTAGCTTTGTAGTATAACCTGATACCTGGTATTGTGATCCCACCTACTTTGTCTTTCTTTTTCAAGATTGCTATGGCTGTTCGGGGTCTTTTTTGGTTCCATATGAACTTTTGAAGTATTTGTTCTAGTTCTGTGAAATATGTCATTGGTATTTTGATGGGGACTGCATTGAATCTATAGATTGTTTTGGGTAGTATGGGCATTTTAATGATGTTAATTCTTCCAATCCATGAACAAGGTATATGCTTCCCCTTTTTTGTATCTTCCTCTATTTCTTTTTTCAATGTTCTGTAGTTTTCTGCAAATAGGTCCTTTACTTCTTTGGTTAAGTTTATTCCTAGGTATCTTAATTTTTTTGCCACGATGGTAAATGGGATTGTTTTTTTAGTTTCTCTTTCTGTGAGTTCATCATTGGTGTACAAAAATGCCGTCAATTTCTTGACGTTAATTTTGTATCCTGCTACTTTTCCAAATTCATTTATTGAGTCTAGCAGATTTTTGATGGAGTCTTTAGGGTTTTTCTATGTATAATATCATGTCATCTGCAAATAATGACAGTTTCACTTCCTCCAATTTGGATCTCTTTTATTTTTTCTTCATGTCTGATTGCTGTGGCTAAGACTTCCAGTACTATGTTAAATAAGAGAGGCGAGCCCTGGCCGGTTTGGCTCAGTGGTTAGAGCGTTGGCCTGCAGTCCAGAGAGACCCAGGTTCGGTTCCCGCTAAGGGTATGTACCTCGGTTGCAGTTTGTCCCTGGCCCTGGTTGGTCGTGCGGTGGCAGCCACTCGATGTGTCCCTTTCACGTCGATGTTTCTCTCTCTCTCTCTTCCTCTCTCTCCCTCCCACTCTATCTGAACAAAAAATGAAAAAATGTCCTCGGGTGAGGATAAAATAAATAAATAAATAAGAGAGGTGAAAGTGGGTATCCCTGTCTTGTTCCTGTTCTTAAGGGAAATGCTTTTAGTTTTTGCCCACTGAGTATGATGTTGGCTGTAAGTCTTTCATATATGACTTTTATTATGTTGAGATATGATCCCTCAATTCCCACACTGATGAGCATTTTTATCAGAAATGGGTGCTAGATTTTGTCAAATGCTTTTTCAGCGTCTACTGATACGATCATATGGTTTTTATCTTTCATTTTGTTCATGTGGTGTATCACATTTATTGATGTGCGAATATTGTACCAGCCTTGCATCCCTGGGATGAATCCCACTTGGTCATGGTGCATAATTTTTTTAATGTATTGCTGGATCCAATTTGCTAGTATTTTGTTCAGGATTTTGGCATCTATGTTCATCAGGGATATTGGCCTGTAGTTTTCTTTCTTTGTAGTGTCTTTTTCTGGTTTGGGAATTAGAATTATGCTGACCTCATATAATGAGTTTGGAAGTCTTCCTTCTTCTTGAATTTTTTGGAATAGTTTGAGGAGAATGGGTATTAGTTCTACTTTGAACGTTCGGTAAAACTCCCCCATGAAGCCGTCCGGGCCTGGGCTTTTGTTTCCTGGGAGAGTCTTGATTACATATTCAATTTCCTTAGTTGTTAAGTCTCCCAATTTTTTGACCAAATAGTCTGTTCATTCATTTATTCATTTACCCAAAAAGTATTTACCTCATACTGGGTTTCAAATTCTATTCCCTCTTCCCCAATTCTGGAAACCCCATGATTTTTTCTAATAGCATCCTCATTAAATCTTGTTAAGAAAATCTTCATCCCCATTGAGTATGTCTTTTTTGAAGACCCTACTGAGCAGATATCACTTTAGATTATTTATATGTGAGATTAGCCCAGAGAAACAAGAAGGGGTTGAATCAATGAAGTAAACTCCATACTCTGGTAGAGGGCTGGGGTCAGCATTTCCCAAAGTGTGTTCCACAGTGGATCATTGGCTCTATGGGGTGCTACAGATATTGATGAGGATATGAGAGATGATTTCATGGTCATCTCAGTTTGGGAAACACTGGGTTAAAAACACAAACAAAACAGGTTTCTTGACTGCATGACTTTCCAGAGACTTGCTTGACTGTGCGTTGTTAACTTCTAGGAAGAGGACCTGGTATGAAGCTTTTCCCAAATGTTTTGGTCCCCGAATTTTTTCCACCTAGAGCATTCTTGGGCATTCTTGTGTCACCCAGGATGCATTTGTGGGATTCCCTGACATGACTTGGGGAATTTAGAAGTGGTTCAGGTCGAGGAGAATTACGGAGCAAACTGCCCAGGAAGGTTGAGCCAGAGCAGGGAGAGCCTGGAGCTGTGAAGGAGAGGGAGCTACTTCCTCAGGAGGATACAGGGAAAGGAGGGGAAGGAAGTGGGCTTGAGTTGAGCCTAGCAGTTGCAAGAAATTTGGAAGAGGAAAGCAACTTCCAAATTAAAAAGGGAACTGGCTCAGGGCTGGACTGGGGCCTAGAAAGGATATCCATATTGCAGAATTCCTACGGAAACTTTATCTTCAAAACTGGCTGCATCTAGACCCTGCAATTGCTGAACAGAGGGAAAAGTTGATGGTTCTGGTGACCAGACATGACAATGACGGGGAAACAAGGTCCCCCATCACAATCTTACCCCTAAGCTGGCCTCTTTCCTACAGACAGAGGAGTGAAGACCACTAAGCCCTGTCCCCTTCATGCATGGTTCAGACAAGTCACCTCCCCTCACTGCACCTTCTCCCAGGTGTTCTAGGACTGGAAGATGATGGGGGGGTCTTCCAGAAAACAGTCTGAGCTTTCAGGAAAGGTGGGCAGAGCCGTGTCTCTTCATAGTCTGGGCAGAGATTCATCAACAAGGCTTCAGTCAAGTTTGCACATGAAGTCATGACTCAGCTGATGTTCTGGAGTAACATGGGCCCTGGGTTCAAGTCCTACCACTTACCTTGAGCAAGTCACTTTACTTCGCTGGGCCTCAATTTTCCTACCTAAAAAAGATAAACTAAAAATCATCATATTTCCCCCCCCATGGTGAAACCCATAACTTTTTAAAATAATAAGTTAATGGGTATAACATATTTGGCTCTTAATTTAGACTCTAAGAGCTTTATAAAAAGTACCTGTGTTTGTTAGTTACCACCAATAAATTCCTCTAAAACCCACTATCTCTGTAAGGGGAAATGTGTTACATTAAAATGGTTAAGTGATGTTTTACTGTAGGGGGTAAAACTGGTAAAACTAGTTGAAACCAATTCTTTTTTATTTTTTAAGTCCCACCCATACTATCCCCCTCTGAGTTCAAACCGGGCATAAAAACAACTCAGTGGGGCTCTGCCTAAATGGAGACTCAGATGGGGAAGGAGTCTCATTCTTAGGGATACTGGACACCTCTTGCATTCCCAGCGCCGGTCTCCTGCTGGGGGTTACTCAGACTGTTTGGTGGGCCACGAAGGAGCGGTCAGAGGTCACTAGACCAAAAAAAGGAAGAAAGAAAATGTTCTATTTCCCTGGTGAGCCTATTTACAACCAATCAGAACGTCCTCGGGCTCCAGAAGAAACATCCTTTCCTGGCCATAAACTAATCCATTCCTCCAAGTGAAGGGTGATGCTTGCCCAAGGCACCGAAGGGGGAGATCCCCATTTGGGCCTGGCCAGTTCATTGTGATGCAGGCTTGCTTTCCAGCCTCACACCTTCCCTCAGGCCTCACTGTGGCTCCAAAAAGCCTCTTGGGGTCTTGCAAAGTTTGTGGGGTTAGGAAGGTTCAGCCTAGAAGCTGCAGGATGGGGCTTTCAGAAGGTAGCCCGGGAGTTTGTGAAATGTGATCTTGGCAGACAAAGGATCTGGTACTAATTCTTTTTTCCTTCTGTTTTCTTTCTTTCTTTTTTTTGGCGGGGGGGGGGGGCACATTCAAAGTCATAGATCTTAGATAGCAGGAAATAACCTGGAGTGACCTTCAAACCCAAACCTTTCATTTCACAGTTGAAGAAGCACTAGCTCAGAGAAGGGATTGAACTTGCCAAAGGTCAACACAGCCAATGAGCAGCAGAGCTGAAACAAACCCGATCTCTTGACCCTTGGGTCAGTGCCCTCTCTCCCGTTTCATAACAACAGCACTGGTTACAGCTATGTCCCAAGTACTACAGTAAGCGCTTCACCTGCATTAAATCCTCACAACCTATGAAGTAAATACTACTGTTATGCCCATTTTGCAGATGGGGAAACAGACTCAAGAGAAACAAATGATAAAGTGCAGGGTCACAGCAGACAAAACACCGAGCCAGGTGTTGAACCTAGGTCCGTCTAGAGCCCTGAAGCTTGTAACACTGAACTATCTAAGGCACATTAAGTCTTCTAAGTTGAGGGCCTTCACTTTCAACACCCCCACATCTCATAGGCTCTAAGGAACCCCAGGGACTGGAGAGGAGAAGAGAGTGAAACAAAAAGCTCCCAGATGTGTCCCATCTGGATGGGGCTGTGTTTGAGTTGTCACTTAGATCAAGGGCAGCCAGATGAAATACTGTGACCCAATAGTGGGTCATCAGTCAATTCAGAGGCCACCAGTAGTTTTGAAATATGGCCAAAGAGCCAACACCACCTGCAAGAGAGTCAAGTCACTGTCATCTGCCTATCAAGACTCTTACCTTCTTGGCCTTGGCTGATTTGGCTCAGAGGTTAAAGCATCAGCCCACGGACCAATGAGTCACGGGTTCGATTTTGGGCAAGGGAACGTACCTCGGTTGTGGTTTGTCCCCAGCCCTGGTCGGGGTCATGCGGGAGGCAACCAGTCAATGTGTCCCTTTCATGTTGATGTTTCTCCCTGTCTCTCCCTCCCTCCCACCCTATCTGAAGATAAACAGAAAAATATCCTTGGGTGAGAATTAAAAAAAAAAAGATGCTTACCTTCTTGGAGGTTTCCCCAAGGCCCTTCCATGGGCAGTATTGAGGGTGTCTGCATGTGACCAAAATATCCGCAGGCGGGTACGGATGACTGAGCTTGTTGGGAAAGGGAGAGGGTTGAGGCTCCAGGAAGCGTCTCTTTAGGGAGAGTTGTGGAGGCATGACTCAGATCTCGAAGGAGCCTGGGCAGAGAGGACACTCATGTTCACCTCCCCTTTGAAGCTGAGGAACCTGGTGACTAACCTCCATCACCAGGCACATCTGCCCTGGGCTGAGTGCCCTCGGTAGCAAAGGAAGAGACAAGGAACTCACTGTTTCACTGGGGAGGCAAGATATGCCCATCCCTAACATAACCACAACAGCTGACACTATCTGGACTTAGTAAGCAAGAGGTTTTGCGTGTGTTACCTCATTTAATCTTTGCAAAACCCCTACAAGGTAGGAGTTATGCCTATTTTAAAGATGAATAAACTGAGGTTCAGAGAGACAAAGGACTTGCCCAAGGTCACACAAGTAGTAAATGGTAGAGCCAAGATTTAAACTCAAGTAGTTCAGTGCAGAATCCAAGCTCTCAACTAAAAGTGTGTGTGCATGTGCGCATGTGTGTGTGTGCATGTCTGTGTGTGTACATGTGTGTGGGTGTGGGTGCGTGCGTGTGTGCGCATGTGTGCGCGTGTGTCGGGGCAGGTGCTCTGCAGACAGAGTCCTGCATCACCTGGAGGGTGAGATTAGAGAATGCTCATGGAGTCCTCCAACACGAGAATCTGTGAAGTTTGATAACAAAACAAATTTTTCAGAAATCCAGTTGTAGATAAAGGAGGAAAGGATTTCGAGAATAGAGGGGTTGATGCAGATCCCCCCACCAGGCTTCCTCGTGGACACAGATATACCTTATTCATTTCTCTCTATGGCCTGTGCTACAGATGCTTGACCAGAGCAGGTCCTGTTTCCTGGACAACTGCTTGGCGAGGAAACATGAAGTGGTGGTTCAGGCCTCTCCAAGCCTCAGTTTCCACATCTGTAAAAGAGAGGTGGTGGCTGTACCCAAATCCTCGGGCAGCTGTAAGGACTGAGCGGAACAGGGCAGGTCAAGTGCTTGGCACAGAGTCTGGTTCACAGTTAAATGCTCAAAAAATGAGAGCTACCATTATAATTTTTAATGACTAAACAAGTCTCTATAGTCATTGAATGAATGAGTAATGCGTAAATATAGACAGCTGGGTCTCGAAGTGGAGGTGATCCCAGAGCAACTGGAGAATGAAAGGTGGGGGCGATACAGCCGAATAAGTGAACCCCGCCTGAGAGGGAAAGCTGACTGCAGTGTGGCATGTGCCCGGGCATGTGGGCACCCCATCCAGAGCACAGTATGAACGGGTGAGCAGGGGCGAGGAAGGGGTGAACTGATGACTTCTGAGTGGCTGCCTTCCTGAGGGTAGAGCTGGGGGGGCCTCATCCTGATGCGAGACCAGGCCAGTTTTCTAAGTCCGTCCCCTTCTCACTCCCCACTGCACAACCACCTGGCCCCAAATTTACAGCCTTAAAACTCTTTCTGGTGGGCCAGCCATGGGTTTAGAGAAACCCTCACCTGAATGTCCAAGGTCCAAGGTCGAGCACTTAACCTCTGACCACAGGCCTCTGCCTTCCTGAGAAGGTGTGGGGCCCAGAGGCCCTAGCGAACCTCTCCTCCTAATCCCACCTTCAGTGAGATCAGATCTAAACAAACACCAAGGGCAACTCTGGAAGGAAACAGCTTAAGGAATAGGAAAGGACCTTCTGCGTTAATTGTGCCTACTTAAACCTCTCTGAGCCTGAAGCAGGCCCCGCCCGCCCTGCCCTACCCCACCTCACTCTAACCTAGGAAGGCAGCCCTGACCCGGACACTCACTCACTCCTGTTCAGCACTGGGGCACCAGAACCCTCTCTGTCCAGCCAGGCACTGGGCATTTTCCCTCTGCAGTTCCTCAAGGAAACCCTCACTCCAACCCTGCAAGCCCCCAGGTTGACCCCTCCAGATAGACGAAAGAGGGGGAAATACGTTTTTAGCTTTGTAAGCTATGGTGGTCTTGGGTGTAAGTAGGTGTTTCTCAGCCAAGCTCTCCTGTATTTGGAAGTGGGCCATATCTTGTTTAACCAGCCCTTTCCAGGTGCAGACTGGTGATGGCCTGCAACGGCGGCTGGGCTGCTAGGGTCCCAGGCCAGGTGCCCGGGAATAGTGGGCCTCTGGGGCTAAGCCAACTGCATTTGTTCTCTCCAGGGGCCCTGGCCTTCCAGGACTGAGGCTGCTTCTTCCTGGCAGTCCTCCCTCCACTGCCTCCCGTCTGCTGGTTCCTGGCAGCAGGGAAAGAACCTCCAGACAGCTCTCTGGCTGCCTAGCCCTCCCCAGCTCAGGGATCAGCCTTCTCTGATTTGTTACTTTTTAATAGTTGTACACAGTTTCTTTTTTCCTAGTAACAGAAGAAATAATGTCCACAGATAAGCAAAAAGAATAAAATGTAAATCACCCTTGACTCCATTTTCCATGGTATTGTGGTATGTATCTTTCCTGTACTTTCTCTACTCACATAAATGGGTTTCAAAAATAGAAGTGTGCCAATTTACTAAAGGTGAGTAAGTGAAAGACTTAAAGGTAGGGAACCAGACCGCAGTTCAAGAACCAGCTCAGAGACTTCCTGGAAATAACCTTGGGTAAATAGTTCCATTTCTGGGTCTCACTTTTCTCATTTGTGAAATAAGGATAATAGTACTTCCCTTACAGGGTCCTTGTGAGGATTAAATGAGATTAAACACTGAGCCCAGTGCCTCACACATAATAAGGACTCATAAATGCTACCAATTGTGCTGTAAGCTCAAGAAATAACTGCCATGGTGCTGTAGCATCCTTTTCAACTGTGGCTCAGTACGCAACTACACTCAAGTATCTTCATTTATCTCGATGAGCCTCTGCTGAAGGGTGTTCATATTCATTCTAATTTTTCAGGATTATAAACAGTGTTCTGATGCATATCCTTGCAGATAACTTTTTGCACACAGAGATTATTTGCTTAGACTGAATTCCTGTGAGTGAGATTGCTAGATCAAAGGATGAGCTAAAATCTGAGGCCAGCATTGGGACTGATTCACACTCCCTCCAGCAAGAAGAGAGGTTTCCCCTCACCGGTGCCAACACTGGGGTTTAGCATTTTCTTTCATCCTTATCATCTTGATTTAAAACAAAACCCCAAAAAAAGCTGCTTGATTTTTTTCCAGGGTATTGGCAGACTCTTGGCTTTTTTTAAAGGGAGCTTTTAGGATGACTTTAGACCCCATAACAATTCCTCACGTCCAGGGAACCTCTGGAAGGAATGTAGGTGGTATTGTTGGCAGAACTATGATAAAAATCTAAAGTACAGAATGCAAAAGGGCCTGGATGCTGCCCCTCCTCGTCCTGACCCTCCACAATCACAACTTCCAGGTCCTTCCATGCCTTCACATTAGGGCCATATTCTCTATATAAGGTGTGTGGCCTCTCCCTCCACTTAAATCCAGTGACAGGGTAGAGATTATGATTAAATATTTACAGAGTTTTAGGTGTGCACCCAGGACAGTACTTCTGGGATCTATTAGGATCCATAATGGTATCCAGGGTGATGCTTTATCCAAAATCTGAGGTCCCAATCCCAACTCCTTTGCTTAAGTAGGGGTGCTTTCTCTGAACCTATTTATCTATCAAATAAGGCCATAATACATCCCTCTGCCCAGTGGCTTTATCAGAGGAGACAAAGAATAGGAAAATACTTTGTAAACTTAGAAGAGCTTCATACAGAGAAGGGGCTGTTTTTCGAGGGAGATCTAGTGCTGAGTGCTGTGAACTGAGCTGTGTACTGAGGCTGGAAACAGGTGATGGCTGAGGACCCCTAAGCTAGGTGCTCACCTATAACACCAGCTATCTTTTACTGTGTTCCTACTACTTGCCATTGGCTTTCCATTGAGATCTTATTCCACTTAATCCTCAGGTCAACCCACTGAGGAATGACGGGAAGCACCCTGAAACTTACAGAACTGAGTCACTGGGCCAAATGTAATTAGAGGGAGAGTAGGAATTCAAACGACTAGTAGGTCTTCCCTGGGGGTGGGGTTAGAAGGCAACAGCTGATTTGCCTAGAATGTCAATTATCTTGTGTAAATTATAGACATTCCTCCATTTTTCATTTATTCAACATATACTTATTGAACACTTATTATAGTGAGACCTGGGACAAGAGCCATGTGAAATTTATTTTTCCTCATATAGCTTCTACAGTCCAGAGTTTACAAATCCCTCCTACCTTACAAATCCTGTCAACAACCTATCCACTTTTCTTCTTTCCTTTCTTCCTTTCCTCTTTCCTTCTACACACCCATCCATCCTAGGCTTTGTCCCAAAAAGGAATTCAGGAGACTTAAAGGACTACTGCCTCGGCTTTGTGGTAAGGCATGCCTTGGTTTGATTCTATCTCTGTCACTAAGTAGATAACCAGGTGACCAGTTACTTCACCTCTCTGGGTCTGTTTCTCTTCTGTAAAATGAAGATAATTATGACAACTTCTTCATAAGATGCAAGAGAATTCCAGGATCTGTACATAAAGCACCTATAACTGTGCCTGGCACATACTAAGGGCACTGTTACCTCCTTGAATCCTCATAACAATCATTTCACTAAGGAGGCCCTTAGGTACCAAGGAAGTAAAGTTGCTTGTCCAAGGTCTTAGACAACTCCAGAGCTTACATCCTGTAGTATTTTTGCCAATACCCCAGCAGTCAAGTCTGTCTGGGTGGATAATGTAACCCTATTTTATAGAGAGAAATGAGATAAAGTATCTAAAGCACGTATCATAGAGTAAGTGCTCAATAAATGATCACTTTAATTTAGTCAAGATCAGAGCTGACCCCTGAACTCCCTGCTCAGAGCCTGCAAGTTGGGCAGCCTCCACTCCCCATTCACCGGCTTCGTAGGGAAGCTCTGAGCCAGGATTCGGAATGTTTACTGTCTTTGTTCCAGGAAAAAATAGGCACAAAATGACCGATTAGTCAATGGACATTTATTCTGGTTTAATGACATCTAAACTGGGGTTTTGTATAGAATTTCCAATTACAAAAGCAATTCAAGAATAATGTAGAAAACTTGGTGGAGGAGGGGGGATAGGAAAAAAATTACATTCTGTCATTTTGGTACCCACGGAGAAACACCATTGACATTTGGGTATTTGTCCTTTCAATATTTTCATATAGGTCAATGGATTTTCTTTTTTTTTAATTCTCACCCGAGAACATTTTTGCATTTATCTTCAGATAGAGCGGGAGGGAGAGAGGGGGGAAGAGAGAGAGAGAAACATCAACATGAGAGAGACACATCGAGTGGTTGCCACCCACACGACCCCAACCGGGGCCGGGGACAAACTGCAACCAAGGTACGTGCCCTTAGCGGGAACCGAACCCGGAACTCTCTGGTCCGCGGGCCGACGCTCTAACCGCTGAGCCAAACTGGCCAGGGCGGTCAATGGATTTTCATTATGTTTTGGATAACCATGAAGTCTTCAGGTGTCAGAAAAGGAAGGGCTGTTAGCCGGGCCATCGTGTCCAATAGTACAAGTCCTGTACTAAAAATGGCACGGTGACCGTGCAGTCCACAACCCTCACAGACACACAAAGCATCCCTGGCTCTTAGCACTTACTTACCTTAATGGTCCTAACTTTTACTCCTCCCCCCTTTTGAACAGTGGCTCATGGGCAAGTGAAAATCTTGGAATGGAGAGGGAGGAATGAAGGGCTGTGCCATCCTTTAGGGGAGCAGATCATGGCTGGAGAAAGAACATGTCTTTTCCAGAAGTGATCTAGAAAAGAAAACCTAGGTGATTTAATATGCAACTCCACCCTTATAATGAATCACTAATCGTGTCTTATATTACATGGAAGGAAACTGAGGCTCCGAGAGAAGAGATTTACCCAATCACACATCTAGTAAGTGGCCAGTGGTCAGGCAAAACTCGAACCCAGGACAATCCCTACCAGTCTAGCCCTACAAGAATGGAGACAGAAAGACCTAGGTTCAAATCTCAACTCTTCCATTATTAGCTCTGACTTTTAACAAATCATTTAATCCTGCTGAGTGTCCGTTTCTTCGTCTGTAAAATGAGGTAACAGCTTCCTCACTAGATTTAAATGAGAATTAAATGAGAAGAAAAAAAGTCCCCAAAAATTACGAAGTGTGATGTGTCAGCACTGCACAATGCAATTCATATACATCACTTCATTTACTCTTCACATTAGCCCTATAAGGGGGACATTATTTTTATATCCATTTTTACAGGTGAGGAAACTGAGGCTAAAAAAGACTGGCATCTGCCTCACATCACATAGCAGTTGAGCTGGGATTTAAACCCAGGTCTGTCAGTTTTGGAGCAATACTATCATATAACATGGGTAACTTTCAGCACAGTGCTTATAACATACAGACACAAAATAAACAGTAGCTATTACTAGTTACTATTATTGTTGTGAATATAATTATTATGTCACATGTGATTGGCTGGTCTGTATTTTCAACCTCTTTGGCCAAGAATCCAAGAACTGGGCCAATCCAAGAAGGGGAAGAGATGCCAACCCAGCCTAGCCCTATCCTAGACCACCAGTCCCTCCATGGTGCCCAGGGCACCTTCTGGAGCATTTCCGTGTGTGAAGACACAGAAACCCTCTGCCCCATGACTTGGGCCTCTGCTGATCTCTGCAGATGGGTGCAGGCGATTAAAGAGGCAAGAGCCAGCGGTAGAGGGAGAGGACCCATTTTAAAAGCCCAGCGAGCACAGACATGCCACCTGAATCCCAGTCTCCACCTGAGCCCAGCCAGCATGAGTCACCCTTTACCTGTGAATTACAACACGGCTGACAGAAACTCCGCAGCCTTCCAGGAGGTGGGCAGACAGGTACACAGACAAGTGTGCCATCCTTTGGGTGGCAGGGTGCTTTGCAGTTACAGTTAGCACCAAATGGCCCTCCTGCCCCAATAACCTCTATGATGTGGCTGGACACCAGGCTCTGCTCTCGGATCACATTCCTGCTCTAGCCCGACCACCTCCAGGCTCTGCAGCTTGAGTACCTTATTTAATCACTTCGTACTTCATTTTCCTCATCTCTAAAACAAGGATAATAAAAGTGCCTATCTCAAAGGGTTGTTGTAAGGATTAAATGAGACAATACATGTAAAGGCTTAGCACAATATGGTATATTGAGCACCTACTGTATGCCAGACAGTGTAGCAGGCACTGGAGATATAACAGGGAACCAGACAGACAGGGTCCTTGCTCTTATGGAGTGCCCATTTCAGAAGAGAAAATAGATCATAAATAATTAGAAATCTATCATAAAGTCCCACAAGCTTGCAGAGAACCAAAATGAAGTTTTTGTATTATTACTATTTACTATTATTTGTCAGCCCCCTGAAAGTTGCCCCCCAACACAGCCTCCAGTGAGGAACACTTCTGACAGTTCTCAAACCGACTGCCCCCTCTCCACAGGCCTGACCCCACCCCAAGAGGGCTCCTTTGGATTCTGACTTTACCCTGAATACCTCCATCAAATTGGCAGGAGTAACTGAAACCCCGCCTTTCCCCAAGAGAAAAAGGAGTGGGCCCAGGTAAGGCTCCCAGGAAGGCAAAGCAAAGAAATAATTTGCCAAAAGAGAAGGGGCGGGGGTGGGGGTGCAGAAGGAGAGAGGGGGGGAAAAAGATGCCAAGATCTTTGGCTTAGATTTAATTTCAAATTAATCCTGGTGTAAGCTCTTTAAAAAGCTCTAGCATTCTCCTGTTTGTGTGTGTGGATCTTCTGGGTTTACCAACCTTGTTCTTTACAGAGACAGCTCACAGCAATTATTCCACAATTATTTAGTCTAAAAGGCGTCTGAATTCTCCTGTTTCCAATGCAGAACACAGCCCTTATTAGAATTTGTGAAATGACCAGCTTGCTAAGGCTTTGGAGGTGGCTGACTTCAACTTTTCCATCCCTTCTGTGCTGGCCAGAGGTATGTGGTTTGCTTACATCTCATTCAGATCTGTATCACAGCAAATAAAAGGTTGCCTCCCACCCTGCTCCCCCACCCCATGCCACCAACACATAGGCACACCCCAGACTGTAAACTCCTCCAGAGCAGTCATCCTGTCTTTTTGACCCATGTCTCCCCAGAACCCAGAGTAGGGCATGGCACACAACAGGTGCTCAATGAATGTCTGTTGAATTGAGGCCACTGAGTGCAGCTCAAAGGGACAGCCAGACTTGGAGTGAGGTGACTAAAGATTCAGATCTGGACTCTGACACTCACTAGCCTGTGCCCTTGGGCAAGTCACTTTACCTCTCTGGCCTCCATTTCCTCACCTGTAAAGATGATAATAATCAGGGGGAAAAAAAGAAAGGGAATTTGCTCAGAGACCCACCAGGAAGAAGATCTCTCTCCTTTGAGAAGTCCCCAGTGGCTCTATGATGCTGAGTAGAGGAGGGGGCAAAAGCATTTGCAGGGGATGTTCCTGGGCATCCAGAATACTAACTAGAAACGGGAACTGAGATTTCCTTCAGCCAAGTATCTGTTTGTCCCTGTACTTTTCCTCTAGCTATCTTCTTTCCAACATTTTTTCCCTCCCTCTCTCCTCCCTCATCTCCACCCCCCACCCCCTCACCAAGGAAGGAATTGGCCAGCTCCACCCAGCCGGCCCCCATGGCTCCACCCCCAACTCGGCAGGCCAAGAGTTAACAGCTGCACCTGTTGAGGTATACCTGCTGTTGCCGGCACCTGTACCTGTAGCCAATCAGCACCAGTGCTGCCAGGAACCTACCTGTCAGCAAAATCCTGACACTCAAACCTCAACATAAATCAAACACTTCCCTGGGCAGGGAATGTCTGTGTCAGGCAAGAAATAGACACAAGAGCAGTCAGCAGAGTCTCGGTGCCGGTGCCTGTCGTTGGAGCCTGGGAGCAGGAAGATGTCGAATGAACTTGAGTGAGTAAACATTGGTAGATGCCTGGCACTCTCAGAGCGTGGAGGCTGGATGGGATTTCCAGAAGGGGAAAGAGCAGGGAGGCCGGCGCCAGGATTCACAGAGCAATTTGTAAGGGTAAATGAATGGGCTGACGGTCTCACTTTGGCGTGTAGAGGCAAGCACCGTCTCAAGCGAGAGCTGAGTGTTTCCCTGGGAAAATAGTTTTGTTTTCTTTTTTCTTTCGCTCACTGCTGAGCAGTTTCAAACCAGGTAGGGAAACACAGGACTGAAACTGACGAAGGCTTTCAGCACCACTTTCCCATACCCTGAAGGGGCCGCAGAAATCAGAGACAGCCCCAACTCCATCCAGGTTTTCTATCTTCTTGCCAAAAGAAACTTCTCTGAGGTGGTTCTAAGAGCTGTCTTAGGCAGAAAGTTAGGTTTCTCCAAAGGGACTTGTTTGTTGGGTTGGAACAGTCCCAAGTGGGAAGGTTACAGTGTGATGATTAAAAGTATGCACTCTATAGTCTGCTTGACCTAGGTTCAAATCCAGGCTGTACTCATGGGCTGTGTGATCTTGGATAAGTCATTCAACTTATCTGAGCTTTATTTTCCTCATCTGTGAAATGGGTACAAGAATGCTTTGTTGGATTCTTAAGAGAGTTAAGTGTGGTAAAGGCTGTAAAATGCTTAGCAAAGATCCAAGGTCTGAAGATGTCGATAAAATGTGGTTGATTTTATTCAGAGGCAGTTCTAAGGCTGAGGAAGCTAAGATGTGGTTTTTAGTGAAGTGATCTTTATTGCCTGGCAGGATTCAGGTGCCTTCCTACCCACATCTGGGATTTAGAATCCCCACTGGCTGATGCTGACCTTTACCTGGAACCCCTGCTTGGGGTCCGGACCTCAGAGAAGGTGGAATGAGGCTGGGATTCTGGGCTGCTTTAGCCTGGCTGGCTTCAGGAAGCTGGCAGAAGCCAGGCTTCTAAAACCTCTTCCTGCCACCCTCAGAGGTGAGTGGGCAGAGACAAGGTTTGGGCAATCTTTTTTTTTGTAGCTACTCCTCAATAGTTTGTTTTTAAAGCTTGAAGACCTGAGGGCAGAGCAGTTGGTGGGTCCTAACTGCAGACAGAGTTCCATGATACCAGCTAGCTCTTGGGTTCTCCTGGGTTAGCCGACTATGTTCATAGTACAATCACTAGGCATCAGATTTCTCTTGAATGAATTCTCTGGAGTTGACAAGTGCTGACAACTGGAATTAGAGCTGGGAAACTGTAACCAATACCTGGGTTCAAGTCCCAGCACTGCCATTACTTAGCTGTGTGACCTTGGGCAAATCACTTCTGAGTCTTGGTTCCCTCACCTGTAAAATGTGGCCACAGTGGTACCCACCTCATGGAGTTGTTGGGGGAATCCAACAACTTTAAAAGCGTGATCAGTTTAAAACCTGGTAAGGAGCAAGGTAATAATACTACTCTTGATACCTTCATATACAAATAACCAATCAATGAACATTTCTGAACCTCTTGCTTTCTATTTTTCTACACTTTGAAAACAAACAAAAATTTTTGTGTGATGTGTCTCTGCTGCTTAAAACTGCAGAGATTGCAGAATCTTTTCATTGATGGCCCTTAGGGGGTTAGTGTCCTGAAGCTGGGTTACTTCAACTGAAAGGTTTCCTGCTTTTCTCCTTAATGATTTGAGTTTGAAGTCAGATCCGCTGACAGTTGAGGCTTCTCCCTTTGGGGTGGGGTGAGGGGACCTGTGCCTGCAGAGTAATTGCAGACCGACTCTGAAGCCACCATTTAAGATTACAATGACAGAGCCTCAGTGCCCTGGGGGCTCAGCTGCCCTTAGTGATGTGTGTGTGTGGGGGGGGGGGGGGAGGGCATCAAGTGCTTGGTTTGCAAGTTTTGAGTGGCTACTGCTGGTGCTGCTGTGGCCACATTCTTGCTGCCTCTTTCTCCTGAAAAGCACCGAGTGAAGAGGAGTGGTCCTGGAGTCCCTCTTGAGCCCCTCTAGAAAGCAGGATTTGCGTGACTCTAAATTCTGCCACTTGCTAACTGCAGAACCCTGGTGAATTTGTTTCTCCTCCCTGATCCCCAGTTTCTTCCTCTGTCCAGTAGGGACTATGACCACCTACCTGGTGGGGGAACAGTGAGCTCCCGACTGTGGGCCACTCTGCCCAGAGTAGGAGCTTCATTCACGTGAGCCCGGTTACTGAGCCTCTGGTGGGAGGTCCACTCGGAAGGCCGGGTCTCAGAAGCATGGCGGCTGGGGCGGTGCAGTTAGAACTCAGCTCCCGGCAGCTGGCGGGCGGAGCGCAGGGCCTTTCATGTGGCGGGGCCCAGCCTGCCGGGAAGCTGTGCACAAGCCATGGCCTCCAGCCCGTGGCCTTTGGCTGCCCAGCGGCTAGAGCGGGTCGCAAGGGATCCTGGGGCGGCGGGAGCACCGGAAGTCGCTGCCTGGAGTCTTCCGAAACAGCTGGCGCCTGCGCGCTGCCCAGCTGTCGGCTGCCTGAGGGGCTGCAGGCCTGGCAGCCTTCGCCCGCCTTAGCAGGGCTGCCGTGGGGCCCTCCCGGACCCCGGGAAGTTGTGCGTGTAGGGTGCCCGAGGGCCTAGCGCTGTCTCGTCCTGCCCCTGGGGGAAATGACGGTTCCGAGATGAAGTGTTGAGCACACAGTAGGTCTGTGCAATGGAGAGGGAAGTGAGCCAGGCCCGCCAGGGTTCGCCTCTCCAACCTCGCTGGGTGCGCAGTGGGGCCCAGCCGCCGTCTGGAATCTTCTCCTTCCCCTAAGCCTTGGGAGCCGCACGGAGGGTGGGAGGGGACGAGGGCCGCCCCGTCAGCGCCCAGGGCCAGGCTCCATCAGATTTCCAGGAGCGCCGGGGCTCCAGACGGCCTGGAGCGCTGAAAGAGTTAACCAGGAACGCCTCCCCGCTGTGGTTTTGTGGTCGAAACCATGATTGCCAGGAGCAAATTTTTGTCGTGCACAAGGTGTGTTATTAAAAGTCGGAGTTACGCTGGTGGTGAATGAAAAGTTAAAAGCCCTCATTAAGCTCGAGCTGTAAAACAGGCGGACTGGGCGGAGAGGCTGAGACAACCCTAACGGCGCTGGCGACCCCGGGCTGGGCTGCGGGGCACTCCTGGGGCACTCCTGGGGCTCTCACTCCGGCTCTGGCCCAGGGTCTTCGGGGTCGCACCAAGGAAAGGGGGGCGGGGGGGGAGAAGGGCCGCAGGGCTGAAGCACAATTAGCATGCTTGAAGCTTTACTTTGGTGAAAACAAAAATAACAGTCAACCATTTATTGAGTGTGGACCCCACAGCCCACACAGTGTCCAGTGTTTGATAAATAACATTAGTTCCTTTAAACCTCCCAACAATCCAATCAGGGATAGGGTATATAAATGCAATTTTGCAAAGAAGGGGACTTAGGCTTGCCCAGGATTTCATGGAACAGCTGGTATCTTAACCCAAGGGCCATAAGGATGCTCCACACCAATATACCACCCTGCTTCCCATCTGCACAGGAATGGGGGGGTGGGAAGAGGATATGCCTGCTGGTGTGACTCAGTGGATTGAGCCTCCTCCCATGGACTGAGAGGTCCCGGTTCGATTCCCTGTCAGGGCACATGCCCAGGTTTTGGACTCGATCCCCAGTGGAAAGCGTGCAGGAGGCATCCTGATATCTTTCAGTCAATGTTTCTATCTCTCTCTTCCTTACTCTCTCTCTCTAAAAAATCAATAAAAAGATATTTAAGCACACACACACACCCAAAGAGGAGGAGATAATGCATGCCAGACTGTTAACAGTGGTTATCTCTGAGTGGAGGAATTCAGGTGAATTTTAGTGTCTACTTCCAATTTTTCTGTTTCACATGTTATACATTGTTTTACACACCTATGTTACTTTTGAAATGGGAAGAGGGGGAAGGGGGAGTAATTTTTAAAAGAGAAAAATATTGGTTTACTCAAATACAGTCTTCTCAAAGTATGGTCCCTGGACCATCATTGTCATCATCATCATCATCATCATCATCATCATCATCATCATCACCATCCTCACCTGGGAACTTGTTAGAAGTGCACTTTCTCAGCCCCACCCTAGACCAATTGAATCAGAAACTCTGGGGGTAGGACTCAGCAATATGTGTTTTAACAGGCCCTCCAGGTGATTCTGATGCATGTTCAAGTTTCAGAACCATTGGCCTAGAAGACCTGGCAGAGAAGTGGGAGGCAGGAGGTTCCCAGACCCACCGCTGACCTGCAGTGTAGTAGCTGAGTCAGCAGGCTGAGAACTTTGCTACTGTTTGAGCCCAGCTTGGCCACATATAGATTGGGTGACTTTTGGATGAGCTCCTTAACCTCTTGAAGTGTCAGTTTCTGCATTTGTAAAATGATGACAATAACACCGACCATCCATGGGCATGTGTGACAATGAAAACAACTTTGTTCCTTTCCCTTCCCTTCTCTTCCCTCCCCGATCTGGAACTCAGCTTTCCCATTTGTAAAATGGGGCAAATAATCTTGACTGGCTGCTTCCCTCACTCTATTCCTTTTGCTTCCTAAAAGGGGCAGAGCAAATGATCTGGTGAAGGTTCTGAAGGGGAATTATCTCATCAATATTTGGTGTTATTTCACTGGACCTTCCTAGGATATCAACGAGAATTGGGAACTTTTTAGGGCAGAGGCAATGTGGTATTTACCTTTGTGTCCCAGTACCCATCATAGGGCCTGTTACAGAGTAACCCTTAGTGAACATTTGTGGAATGAATCAGTGAGTGAATGAATGAAGGGATGTGGCACCCCGGGTTTAGAGGTAGATTTCAACTTCTTTTACAACTTTATTGAACAATAGCCAAAAAATAGGAAAATTAGACAGGAAACCAAGAGGAGAATAGAGCATGAAAGAAAAATTCCCATAGAAAGAAGAATTTTTCAAAGGGAAAGTGAGTTTCTGGTATAATTAGAAAATGGCATATAATTAATCTACCTGCAACTAGAAGTGTTGGCTGGAGCCTGACTGCCCTCAACTTGCCCACCTGGATGCAGATGACGAAGCTGGCAGTGCATGCCCCCTTATCTGGGAATCTCCAACAGCAGGTCTTCTGCCACTAGGGAGAGGTGATCCCATTTATAGGCAGGAGAAAGCCAGGCTGTGAGTTGCCATGCAATATGCTGGGGGCCACCCCCACGAAGTATCAGTAATAATAATAATAGTTCACATTAGTATGTGCTGTCACTACGCTGATTACTCTACCTGCATTATCTCATTGCATTTTCCAACAGTAATACCTCACAGGGTTATTGTAAAGATTAAATAAAACAATGACTAGGAATGGTTGAGCCAGCAGCTGGCACTTGGTAAGCCCTCAATGAACAATAGCTATCATAATTCTATGAGATTAGTACTCTCATCTTTCCCCATTTTACAGGTAAAAACAAACAAACAAACAAACAAAAACAAATGAGGCACCGAGAAGTCAAGTTGCACAAAGTCACACAGCTAGTAAGTAGCAGAGCTGGAACCCAGGCCTGCGTAGCTCTGGGGCCCACCCCATAACCATGATACCTTCCCATTCAAACTGGAATCACTGCAGAGCCATCCCCTATGCTTCGCCATCTCCTCATTGAAGCCCCCACATGAGCCCCAGCACGTGACAAGGTCCATTTCACAACCTGTGCATCCAGAAACCAGATGAGCCACTGGCAAGCATGGGAACCCTGGAGCACTCCTGTCGTGCCCAGCGAACGAACACCTTGCGTGAGGCTGACTGAAAAATGACTCCTCCGTGAGCAGTTGTGCCTCCCTGTGGGCAATTAGTGAGTGTGATTGATCACTGCTGATGACGCTGGGTGGCTCACAACAGGGTTTGGCAAGTCCCTGGGTGTATCTGGGTGTCAACACCCAGCTCAGGTGGCCCCTGGAACTCTTCCTCCTCAGGTTGGAGGGCAGTGGGGTCCAGCTTGCTGGATTTGTCCTGTGCCAGGACCTCCTTGGGTGGGGCTTGAGGCCACCCCCTTGGTGGTGAGTTTTCTTTCCCCGTCTGCAAATTGAGTAGGAGTCCTTACTTTTCCATCTCTGAATCACTGAGATGCCTTTGAGATAGGGCAGCGGTTGAACAAAGTACTGGATAGGAAGCTGGGAGACTTGAGTCCCAATCCTGTTATATCCTTAGGCAAGTCACACCTTCTCGTTAAGATGAGGTTTCTAAGGTCTCTGTGTCCTAAACTGCTAGGATTCTAACAAAAGGAAATGAAACCAAAAGGCTTCAAGTAATGGCTGAGACACATGTAGTCTTACTGGAAGTTTTAAGTGACTTAGCAGAAAGCAATGGACATTGAGAATCAAAAGGGGCTTGTTGGGATGAAACCCCACTTAGGCTTCCTCTAGAATAGTGCCTAGAATGGTGCATGTTGGAGTGAGAGGCTTCAAATCTGGTTGGGCACGAAGCAGCTGGTACCACACCCTCCCATGCTGTGGGTCCAGAGTGAACTTTGGGGGAAAGGCCCCACCCACATTAGAGCCCCTGCTTGGGCAGTTTGCACATTCTCACAAGCTGGGGCTCAGAGGCCTCAAGAAGTGAAGCCTATCAGGTGAATGCCCAAGCTCCTCTCTCTTGATTTTGTATCTAACTCTCTCTCAGAGGAGAAGCTAGACCAGGGCACTCTGAGTAAGTAGCCTTGTGAAGGTTCTCGATGCTGAAAGCCAGAGACCTCTGTTCTAGGCTTGATGCCATGAGATACTAGCTGGGTGGCCTTAGGCAAGCCAGTAGCCTCTGTGTGGCTCAGTTTTTCCTGCTATCAAATGGGGATAGTCATACCTTCCCTCCCTACCTCACAGGGGCGTTGCAGGATCACAGGTGATGACAAATGTATGAGAAACATGTTAAAAAATATAATACACTATGCAAATGTGAAGGATTATCACGCCTCAGACTGGAGTTTCCTCCTCAGTGGGCTGGCCTTCCTTGAACAAGGCAACATATGCAAAAGACCTGGCTCATGCCTGACACACAGTAGGCGAACAAGCTCTGGGAGCTGTCCCAGGCTGATGCCTTTGATCTTGCCTTTCCTCTCATCTGGAAGGTCCAAGGTCCCTCCCACTCACCTCCATGCTCCCTCTTCTCCTCTAGCCTTTTTCTCAACCAACATCCAGTCACTCTCCAGAGTTCAGGAAGTCAGAAGTCCTCCTGCTTCTTTTCCTCCATAGCTTTCTTCACCTATCTGATATTAGCTGTTCGTTTGTTTTTGTGGTCATGTCTGTCTTGCTGCCACTAAAACGTAGCCTCCATGATAGGAGGGATGAGCTTATTGTCTTTTTTACCTAGGGCAAGACCTGGCACATAGTGGTGACTTGATAAATATTTTTAAAGTGCATGGATGGTTAGATGAGTAGATGCCTCCCAGGATTCATTCTTTCCTCTCTTCTACATCCCTTCTTGGAAACTAGTGGTTTGATGGAAAAGTGTCTAGTCATAGAGTTAGTTCCCAAGCCAGATCCCAGGAGGCTTGACTTTGTAACTCATTGGCCAGTCCCCTGGAACAGGTCACCTGTTGTCTATTTCCTGGTCTATAAAATAGAGATAATAACACATCATGCATGTTGAGAGGCTCCACGAGATAATGAATGTGAAAGTCAAAGCAAGGGGTTATTACATGTCTCTTTTGTTTTTCACACACAACCTGGTTCACAGGAGGCTTGGGGAGGATGTTAATTTAAGAACCTCAGGCAGAGTCTCCCCTTTACTCTCATTTGGGGGTTCTGAAATGATGATGGTCATGATGATGATGGTGGTGACGGTAGCTATTATTTACTGAGCGATTATTCTCTGGCAGGCTCTAGGCTAAGCACATTTCTTATGTTAATGCACTTAATTCTCCTAACAACCCTTGAGATTAGCCCCACTCTAAAGTAGCCAGCCCTGGTGACTCCATCACATGACTGTGTTCTAATTTTCTTCACAGCACTTATCACTGACTAAAATTAACTTATTTACCTACTTGTTATGGTCTGTCTTTCCAATTAGGCTCTAAGTTTCGTGGGAGCAGAGCCTTATCTGTCTTGTTCTTGGCTGATTCCCCAGTGCCTAGAAGAGTCCCTGACTGGCGCACAGAAGACACTCAGTAGACCCATTTAACAGATGGAAATATAGGCTCCGAGGGGCTAAGTACCTTACCCAAGGACACAGTTACTCGGGTCTGTCAGGCTATGACTCTAGTGCCACTTCCTCCCATGGTGCTGTGGGTTCTTCTGTGCCATGCCGTGCCGGAGATCCATGCCGAGAAGGTTGCCCAGGGCTAAGTCCTCTCCCCGTCTTCTCCACCCCATTCTCTTTTACCTTCCGATAGCTCAGGAGTTCTGCTTTAGACAAGGACACCAACAGAGAGTTTGTGGAGGCCCTGAGGAAGGTGACCACATAGGATGGGAGTCGCCTGGTTTCCCCTCTTTGTTCTGGCTCTGTCTCCAATGAGTAGGGCTCCCTCTTTCCTGGAACCCCCCCCTTTTTTTTCATGGCTCTTGCCCACTAGGCCCTCAACCCTTAATTCCAACCTTTAAGAGAACAGGTTCTTGGATTTCAGGATTTGGCACATAAGGCAATGTTAACCTTATCCATAGTCAAGACTTTCCGGAAGCCAGCGATTAGTCTTGGGACATGAAGTTGATTGGTAGCAGTAGCAGGCGTTGGGACCAGGACACTACGGCTCCTTGCTCCTGGCCAGAAACTCTTTCAGTCATCTCGCCTTCTCACTTAGTCCCTCCAGCCTTGTGTGGTGGGAAATCCCTTTTTGTCTTGCAGTAGCAGATTGGTTCAGTGTATCCCAGAGAAGGGGAACTTCCACAACAGGAAAGGCACCTCGAAGGGAGACTAGCTTGGGGTTAAGAGCTGCATCCTGAGTTCCAACAGATCCAGGTTCAAGTTAGCCTCCACCACTCGCTAGCTGAGTGACCTTGGGCAGGTAATGTCCCCTGTTTGGGTCTCTACTTCCCTAACAGCTGTCTCTCGGGTCTATTATGCAGTGAAGAAGAAATGACACAGAAAATGGTACCGTGTCTGCATATGGTAAATGCTTAAAGCATGGCAGCTGCTGGGTATCAAGGAACCAGACTTTGGGATCCCAACAGGGTGGATTAGAGACCCTTGTAGGCCAGAAAAGCCTCCCAGGTGAACAACAACCATTGTCTGTTCTTTTGTTTCCAATGTGACTTTATCATTGTCTTCTAAAATTTAATTTTTAGATAGGATAAGATAACTGATAGCTCAGCAAAGCCGATAATGATCATCCCACCAGAGTCAGCAAATTGGAGCTCTGGGCCCAGGTCTGCCATTGACTTGCAGGGTGGTCATGTCCTATACCACTTTGCAACACCTGGATGTCCAGCTTCAAGCCGGGCCCGGAGCACAATAATGGTTCAAATGTATTAAGCAATTGTAATGTGCGAGAAATAGTTCTAAGCATTTCATGTGGCAATGCACTCAACCCTCATAATTCTACATAGTAGGTGCTTTCATTAGATTCATTTTACAAACAAGGAACAATACTTAGCATTGGAGGGTCCCAGTTGACCAAGAGGGTGGAGTCTACAAAGACTTTTCCTGTTTCTCCCAGGCCCCCTTGGCTTTGGGAGTTCCCTTTAGCCTGGGGCCGGGAGGGGTGGTTGCAGCCACCCTGGGCTTGCTCTGTAAGTTCCTCTAACTCCAGGCCCAGGAGGCAGCTAGGAGGGGCCCCTTCTCACCTCTCCCATCTTGAGGTCCTTGATTTATAGCAGCAGAAACTCCAAGGTGTGCCTCCCTCTCCACACCCCTGGAGCAGGAAGGTTTCTGTCATTTCTCTTTTTTGTGTGACAGCTCCCTCTCCCTCCCTGCCTCTCAAAGCCCAAGGCTCCGCACCCTGGGGCCCAGGAGGATGGGAGACACTGTGCCCTGGATGCAGCCCGTGGGAGAGCGGCAGCCCGTGGGAGAGCGGCTGCCTGTGGCCTGCCTGGGTGCGGCCCGGCTGCTGCTCCCATTCTGTGTCTGAGAATGTAGGCCTGAGCTGCAGGGCCGCAGGAAGGTACTTCCTGTGGCAGGATTTGCCCACCTACCAGTCTGTCACGGCACCTGAAATTCCCCCACTAATGTGTTTTTCTGCTGTGGTAAGGATTGCCCTCTTGCACTATGGTAAAGCAGTGTGGCTTCGTGGGAAGTGTGTGGCTTCGGTACTAGACAGGCCTGGGATTAAACCCAGCTTGCGTTGATGGACTCGCAGAGTGATCTTGGGCATTTTCTTATCCTCGCCTCATCTCTGGCTTCTTCATCTATAAAATGAAGCAGCTGGTCCTTACCTTTTGGTGTTCTTATAAGGAACAGAGTTAATGAATGGAGAGTGTTGATATATACTCAGTAAATAACAGTGGCTGACATTGTTCCCATGTGCCTAACATTAGTGAGTCTACCAGGCTCACCAAGAAAGGGCGGCAGTGGGGACCAGGTGACCAATCAGTGCCCACTTCATCTCTGGGGCTCTTTTTCCTAGCCTGGTTATCCCCATCTGCTCACTTACCACTGTCCTTTACACACTCTCCGCTCTAAAACAAACACAATTTTCCCACCTCTATGCCTTCGCTCACAAATAAGAGCTTGTTCTATACCAGTAACTCTCAAAGTGTGACTCCCAGCATCAGCATTACCAGGGAACTTGTTAGAAAACCAAATTCTCAGTGCCCTCAGACCTACTGAGTCAGAAACTCTAAGTATGGGGCCCAGAAATCTGTGTTTTAACAAGCCTTCCAGGTCATTCTGATGCAGCTAAAGTTTGAGACCATTATTCTGTATTACAGCATCATCTTACTCAAGCTTGAATCCCCGCTGGGCCAGGAGCTTGGGCAACACCCTCAACTTCTCTGAGCTTATTTCCTCACCTATAAAATAAGAATAATAATAGTACCCGCCTTGCAGGGTTGTTGTGAGAATTAAGTGAGAGGACCCATGGAAATTTAGCTCAGTGCCTAAAACACGGTCAATGCTCAAAAAAGATTAGGTCTTATTTTTGTCATGACCATTATTGTTCTGTATATCCCTATCCCCCCCCTTTTCTCAGTGATATAACCCCCAGTGCTGGGTGTCCCCAACTAAAATGTCTGCTTCTTCTAAAGAGCCTTTCCTGATGTCTTTCCTTCGAGCCCATGTGGCTTGACTCTTGGGCCACATGTATTTGTCCAAGTTCTCAGCACAGCGCCCAGGTTCTGCTTGCCTCGATGTGCCCAGCAGTTCCTGGCATCTGAGCATCTGCTTGGACACTCATGTTGGTCTGAAATGTCATTTCTCAAGACCAGGTTCCCCCTCTGGGCTTCCTCGCTCTGACGCTCTGTCTCTCTCTCTCTCCTTGACTAGAAATGATCTCCAGGTGTCTGCACCTGTGTTTTGGAAGATACTCTTTTCAGAAGAACTCATGCTGGGTTATCTGCAAATGTTATTCTTTGCAGCTTGTCGTTGTTAGTTCCCATCCTTGTTACGCTGATTCCCCTTGAATAAATATCTACTATAGAAGCATTTATTGAATCTTCTCTGAAGCCTTGCAAGGTTGGGATTGTGGTCCTCGTGATGTAGGTGAGGGAGTTGAGGCCCCAGGTCTACAGCTTCTGCATGGCAACATTTGGTACTGACCCAAAGCATCTAGCTCCAGAGTTCCTTCTACAGCCCCACGCTGCCTAAGGTGGTAGAAGAAGGAGTTTCAAGTTTTCAAGGCTGGTTACTCTCTGAATTTCTGGGCATTTGCCTGAGCCTGACCATTCACGGACCTTCTTCTGGGAAAGCCTTAATTTGACCCTCCTCACTTGCCTTCCAGTTTCAGGTCTGTGCGGCTGCTAAAGAATGACCCGGTCAACTTCCAGAAGTTAACCTACACAAATGAAGACGAGGCCTGGAAGACCTACCTGGAAAACCCCTTGACGGCCGCCACGAAGGCCATGATGAGAGTCAATGGGGATGACGACAGTGTTGCGGCCCTGAGCTTTCTCTATGATTACTACATGGTACGTTAGCCACCTCTGGGCATGCCCCGCTCTGACTGAACATGTATCTGCACTTTCGGGCCTCATGGCTCAACAGCCTGTGACCACTCCTAGCCTGTCACCATGTTCTTTCTCCCCTCTCAGCCTTTGCACGTGCCATTCCCTCTTCCTGGCGCCCTCCTGTTCCCCTGGCTAAACCCTACTCTCAATGTCACCCTGTTCATTCATTGAAATGAGGGTAGGCTTTCTTGGGTCTCCCATTCTGAGGCTCCTCTGAGCACCCTCAGCAACTACCATCATCACTCTTAACTCTGTCTTTAGAAACTTGCTATTTGTGCATTTATTTCATCATCTCCCCCATGGGACTGAGCCCCTGGAGGTCAGGAACAATGCTGTGATCATTACTGAATCCCAGCACTCCCTGCTGCCTGCCACACAGTTCTCAGTGCATACTGGTTGGATGGTCCGATGCCTCAGCCACACTCACTCCATCTCAGCAACACCCCCAACCTGCCCTCTTCTTTCTGCCCCATCCCTTAGGTCATCCCAGTTACCTTGTCGGCCCCACCCCAACACCTAAAACATGCCACCTGCTCTTGAACCCGCTCCCTTCCTTCAGGGCCCTTCCCAAGGCCCACCTTCTCTTGGAAGCCATCCTGCCACATCCCCTCTCCTTCTCCTGTCTTCCTGTCCTCCATACCCTTGCTGCCATTCTATGCCTTGTAATACCTTCTGGCAGACCGTCCTTTATTATTCTCTAACAGTTCCCAGGGCCTGGGCCTTGACTCTCGGACACTGTCAGTTACAGAGAACAGGAACCAGGCCCTCCCATGTCTGAGTGGGTTCAAACCGGTTAGCAGTCACAAATATATAACACACATGACATCAACCCCCTACCCCACCCCAGTCCACTGCCTGTTCCAGACATTGCTAGAGGATTACAGCCTGCATTCTCACTGAGGGCACATGAGGCCACAGAATCTTTTTTGTTTTCCTCACCCGAGAGTATATTCATTGATTTTTAGAGAGAGAGGGAGAAACATCGATCAGTTGCCTCCCGTATGTGCCCTGACTAGGAATTGGACCTGCAACCTTTTTTGGTGTACGGGACAACTCTCCAACCAACTGAGCCACCCGGCTGGGGCAGAGGCCACAGAACCTTCTTCAACCCAAAGCAGCCTCTGAATTGTCACTTGACAGCAGACTTTCTTGCTATCCCTGGGCTGGGCTATTGCTCCAAGGGACTGTCCCAAGCTTGAGGATGGGGAGTATGAATAGATAATTGAGATAACTGGCTCTGAATTTGAAGGTTTAAAGCCATCTTATAAAGAAGTCCTCAAATTCACTGGCCCGAGCAGTATCTTATCTACCCTGCTACAAGAAGGAAGGCAAACTGCAAATGTAGACACCAAGGAGAGAAACGGTCCCAGACGTGCGAAGGCCCCACATGATCTCGGGCATTGCTTCTCATCCTGCATGGTGTGGTTACCCGACCTTACCTTCTCCCCAGCAGACCAACAGCACCCTGATCGCAGTTAGCCCAGGCTGACGAAAAAGACATTTGAGTTGGCTACCTCAGCTCGGGGACATGATAGTAGCCAGAATTCTTGGCCTGGGTTTAAACATCAGCTTAAGGTTAAACCATAAAATAAAATCCAGCACCACCTCCCCTGGGCAATAGGCCAATCCCAGGGCCAGAATGGTGGGTACGGGCTCTGAAGGTGACACGTGGAGTGGTTTATTGAAATACAGTGTCCTGGTGAGATAGGCCACCTCCCCCCTCCTCCCCCAGCCCAGAGCACTCTGGATCCAGGTAGCCCTATGGATAGTCTAACAGTGTGGAAAGAGCACCAAGCTGGGAGTTTGAGATCTAGTTCTACCACAGACTGGCAATGTGGCTTTGGGCAATGTCGTCCTAAAGGCTACCACTTACCGTTTCTTCCTGATTGCCAGGCACTGTGCCAGGTGCCTTCCCTCCTAGTCTCCATGGCGTGTGATTAAGAGCCCAGGTGTTGGAGTAACTAGACTGGGTTGCAGACCTGGTTCTGGCTTTATTAGCCTTAGGGAGAAAGACCTGGATGCTCTAAGATACAATGATACTATAATTATAACCTTGAAAGGTAACATTTACGTAGCGCTCTGCATGTGCTAGGTGCGGGTCTAGGCACTCTCATCAGTCCCCGAGGTCGGTATGACTGTTACCATCCCTGTTTTACAGTCGAGGACAATGAGCTACTCAGAGGTTCAGGGACTTTCCCAAGGTCACACAGCCAGTCTGTGGCAGACTTCTTGGGAATCAAACCCCAGAAGTCTGGATTCAGAGTCCACATAGGTGTTATAATCCCCCATTTGACATATGAAGAAACTGAGTCTCAGAAAGGGGGAGTTGTTGATCCAAAGCACAAAGCCCTTTAACGCCTGCCTGCCTGCAGCATTCCAAGATTTCTAACTGCTGATCTTGGGGTACTTCTCCCACTCCGTAATTCGGGGCTCAGAGCTCCTGCCACCTCGAAGTAGTGGTGGTCTTCTTCCAGTGACCAAAGTTGCTCTCCGCCTGGCCAAGTGCGCAGGAGTGGGCTACGGCTCCTGACAGCCAGATCCTGCCCAGGAGCCAGGCGTAAATCCTTCCTTCCTCTCCTCCCAGGGTCCCAAGGAGAAGCGGATATTGTCCTCCAGCACCGGGGGCCGGAACGACCAAGGAAAGAGGTGAGGCTCACCCACGCCACCCTTTCCGCCCTCTGCCCTTCCCACCTCCACCTCCATCTCGGGCCTCTTAGCCACTGGGCACAGAGGGCACAGGGCTTAGGGCCCACAAAAGTATTTTATTTATTTATCTACTTATTTTTATTTTTAAATCCTCACCTGAGGATATGTTTATTGATTTATTGGAGGGAGAGAGAGAGAAACATCGATGTGAAAGAAACATCGATCGGTACCTCCCGTGCACACGCTAACTGGGGATCAAACCCGCAACACAGGTATGTGCCCTGACTGGGAACTGAACCTGCAACCCTTCTGGTGTATGGGCTGAGCTACCTGACCCAGGCGCCCACAAAAGTATTTTAATGCCTTTTAAAATCAGAAGGAAAAAATATATACTCCAACCTGGGTTATATTTGTTTTATACCACTGCGATTGTAAAAGTTATTTTTGAATGTTTTTTATGGAAGAAAGGACCTGTGAAAGCCAGACTAGGGTTGACAAAAATCATTAGACCCTGTTTGAACACACACACACACACACACACACACACACACACACACACACGAGTTTGTGCGCGCCCCACATGCCCACAGGTCATGTGGGCCGGAGTTTACTGAAAACAATCTTCAAAGCCATAGCAGTGGAATAGCCCTGAAGGCAGCTTTTCCCAAAACCCTCCACCCTGCAGCTCCTGGGGAGGGGACTCCGGCTCTCTTGGGCCTCTGCCTGGCATTAGTGCCTCAGGGCATGGATGTTCCTTTCCGTGGAGGAAGCAGCCCAGGCCATGCCCATGGCCAGACGGGCACTGGAAACCCCAGCCGTCTCTCTCCAGGTTCTCCTTTCCCAGCACCATGTAGGTCCCCTGCTGGGAAACCTGGGTTCCGCTCGGCCTTCCGGAAAAGCCACCTGCTGAGGCTCGGGTGGCTGGGCCGGGCCCTCCCCTACTAGGAACAGCGGGTTTGGGGTATGGGGACTTTTCTCTAAAGGAACTTTCAAAAACGTTGTTAGTTTTTCTGATGATAAAGGTAATAATACCTTCTCGTTTTTAAATATTCAAACTCTAAAGAAATGTAAAAAGTAAGTTTCCTGTAATCCTATTCCTCTGCCTCCCTGAAGTCCGGGATATGTCCTTCCAGGCCTTTTTCTCAGCATCTGTCACCTGTACTCACAGACACACTCCCACACACACATCCCGGGATGGCACGAGCAGCTGTTTTAAGTGGGGACGTTTAACTCTGGCTAGGAAATAAAAGAACTTTCACCTTTTAAAATTGCCAAGTACTGTAATGGATAAAGCAACCCTGTGCTTGGTTCCATTTTTGAGCCCTCCTCCCTGCTCATCCCTGTGACAAATCGGCCTACTCCGTGTCTGGTTTCATGAGAGGGCCTAAACATTACATGGGATTAAAGAAGGTCAGTGTGCCAGTGTGAGGGTCACCCTCCAGTCCAGCCAAGGCCCCTGCCTGTTCCGAGAGGTGAGGCGCCCTCACTCAGCCCCCCTCTCTCCCCAGGTACTACCATGGCATGGACTATGAGATGGACCTCGCCCCCCTTGAAAGTCCCACGCACCTCATGAAATTCCTCACAGAGAACGTGTCTGGAACCCCAGAGTACCCAGATGTGCTCAAGAAGAATAACCTGATGAGCTTGGAGGGGGCCATGCCATCCCCGGGCAAGGCAGCGCCCCTCCCAGCAGGCCCCAGCAAGCTGGAAGCTGGTTCTGTGGACAGCTACCTGCTGCCCACCAGTGATGTGTATGATAACGGCTCCCTCAACTCCTTGTTTGAGGGCATTCATGGGGTGCCACCCACACAGCGCTGGCAGCCAGACAGTACCTTCAAAGATGACCCGCAGGAGGTGAGGGCCCATCCCTGTGCCCCGCACGGTCTCTCGTGATGTGCATGCGTGTGCAGACGGAGAGAAGACAGGGAGGAGGGCAGAGCTTTCCTGGGACAGTCCTCGAGCTGCCGCAGGGGCCAGTGTCCTGCTACCCAGGCCACACACGCATGACCTGCACAGATACACGCAGCAGCCTGGCTGAGGCCCCCGCAGCCCAGACGTGCTCATGTATGCCCTTTGATTGTGTGTCTCTGCAGTCGCTGCTCTTCCCAGATATCCTGAAAACGTCCCCGGAACCCCCGTGTCCAGAGGACTACCCCAGCCCCAAGAGGTAACCCTCCCTGTGAACCCTTGGCCACCTGGGCAGCGGGCAGGGGCTGAGCCTCACACCGTCCTCCAAGCAGGCATAACCAATGAAGGAAAATGGGAAGGAAGCTATATGACAGAAAAGACAAAGAGAATGACTTCTCCGTCCCTTTCCTGGGTTCGGGTCTCAGCTCCCTGTTAGAAAACAAGGCTTCGCGGCCCAGAGTGCCTCCTGGGGCCTGGTCACCCCTCAGAGGTCTCTCAGGTTTCCATTTTTTAATTCAGCAGGACTGGGGCTCAACAAAACCATTAAATAGAACCCCCAAAATGGTGGAAACAGGCCCAGGAAGTGGAGTGATCTACCAAGGCCACACACAAGTTCCCAGGAGAGAGCCCCGTGGGACTTGGGCTTCCTGTCCCACTGTCCGGTCTCACTGTCCTCTCCGTCCTCCTCACAGTGACTTTGAGTACACCCTGGGCTCCCCCAAAGCCATCCACATCAAGTCAGGCGAGTCGCCCATGGCCTACCTCAACAAGGGCCAGTTCTACCCCATCACGCTGCGGACCCCAGCCGGCGGCAAAGGCCTTGCCCTGTCCTCCAACAAAGTCAAGGTGCGTTGGCCCTGGAGCAGCTTGGGAAGGGGGTGGGATGGTCAGGTCAGCCCTGCCTGCCAGGGGCCCAGGGAGAGGGTTCTGTTGGATAACTGCCCATTGCCATGGAGTGGGGGAAACTGAGGCCAAAGGACAGGACCCCTGGAGCCAGGCTCAGGGAAGGGGCCCGCACAGCAGGGCCTTTCCCGAGGCTGGGGGTCACAGTGGCTGCTGTGCTTGCAGAGCGTGGTGATGGTTGTCTTTGACAACGAGAAGGTCCCGGTAGAGCAGCTGCGGTTCTGGAAACACTGGCATTCCCGGCAACCCACCGCCAAGCAGCGGGTCATCGACGTGGGTGAGAGCCGGCCCGAACCCCATCCCAGTCTCTCTCTTCCTCCCTCTCTCTCACACACACCCTAATCAGGCCTTTCTGGCTGTGTCCCTTTTCCCCAGCCCCCTCTGACCTTTGCAGGACTTAGTTCTGACCCTGGCTTCTGCCTGGCTCCATCTCCTGGTCCAAATCTGTGGCGTTTGCAGGGATTTGCATCTGTTGTCTGGAAGCAGCCCTCTTTTCTGTGTTGCTTTGGGATAAATAGGGCTTTGGGGATCCCAGCTGTGTCAGATACACAGGCCCCTGGGATGCGGGCCTGCTCGTCTCCGTCAGGGGCCTTAGAGGACTGAGACATGGATGCATGAGATAACAGTGCAGGCCGCTGCTGGTTTGGAAGGCTGAGCCCGCGCTGGCCAGTGAGCTGGCATGCAGGCTTCGTCAGAAGGTAGGGGGCGGGGGCAGGCCCTGTGTGTGCCACCTCGTCCCCGCCCCAGGCCCTGAGAGGGGTGGGAGACAGGCCTCCAGGTCTCCGGTTCAGGCTCCATCACTTTCTTCCTGGTGTGTGGCCAGTGTTACCCCTCCTTCCTGAGCCTCAGTTTCTTCAACTGTCAAATGGAACGAGGCCAGCTGCCCTGCCGGCCACCGGTGCTGTTTTGGCCTCCGAGCAGTGCATACCGGAGAACAGGATACAAAGAGGGACGATTCAGTGACTTACCCGAGAGGCTGGAGAGCAGAGTGGTTAGGAGCCTGGGTTCAAGAGCCAGACAAAGCTGAGCTGCACTCCTTGTTCTGCCTTTTATTAGCTGTGTGACCCTGGGCAAGTGGCTGAACTTCTCTGAGCCTCATTTTCCTCACGTGGAAGCTGAATATTCATAGGGCCGTTGGTAGTGAGGATTAGCTAAGGCCTTGTTAACTGGTGGTAGTTCAGTGTTAGCAGCACTGGTATCAGTGCTATTACTACCACTATTACTACTGCTTTGTCTGAGAGACCTCCTAAATCATGATCTCAGTGAAAGTATAATCTTCACCCCCAAACAAGGAAGGCCTTGGCCTAGTTGGCAAAGTTAGGGATTCCTCCCAGGGTTTGGGCAAATCTGCTACTTGGGCTGGACCTCAGTTTCCCCACCTGTAACCCAGGGCACATTAGCCAGTTTCCTCTCTGGATTGAAGCATGGTTCTCAGGGGAGAGGACACAAGTCCTGCCGAGAACGGGGCGCAGCTCCTACATGCCTCCTCCCCATGGTGTCCCCAACCCTTCCCTCCTGACTCTCCTCTGGTCTCCTGTGGTTCCAGCCGACTGCAAAGAGAACTTCAACACCGTGCAGCACATCGAGGAGGTGGCCTACAACGCACTGTCCTTCGTGTGGAACGTCAACGAGGAGGCCAAGGTCAGCGCTGGGGGCGTGGCCGGGCGGGGCGGGGCCGCCGAGTCCCCCTCCTGGGGAAAGGGCTGCTGCACGCCTGTGAGGGCACCAGTGGAGGAGGCAGGATAGACAGCGATGGAGAAGCACAGGCTCTGAGGCCAGAAAGGCCGGGCCCACATCCCAGCTCTGTGATCTGGGGCCAGTGCCGTGGCCTTAAAGTTGGGATGTAATCAGAGCACCAGCTGTTCAGCTGACACGAGGATCGTGTGAGATAAGTAAAAGGTAGAGCACAGCCTGGCTTACAGGTGGTGGCTGTTGTTATTAATCCAATCCACCCATTTACCAGATAGGAAAACGGAGCCCTGTGCAAGGTCACACAACAAGCTGCTGATGATGCCAGGTTTCCTGACCTGCAGGCCAGTGTAGAATGTTACGGGAGACATGCTTTGGAGTCCGGGAGATGAGGACTGAAATCCCAGTTACCTCCTTTCTTGAGCCCATAGGAAGGAAACAATAATCTGCCTTCTGGGTTTGTGGCAAAGATTCCACGAGATCATGCATGTCTGAGAGCTGGGCACAGTGCCAGACCCATCAGGGAGGCCTGAGAAATGGAGCCTCCGGTGATTTTTTTCATACCAGCAATTAAGCCATTTAATGCTTAAAGCCAGCCTCGAACTTGCCGTGTGCTTCTGGGCCTCTCTGTGTCTTGGTTTTCTGTTTGGGGAACTGGCATCGCAGAAGGTGCACTGGTCTGAGAGTCAGGGGGTTGGTGACCTTGCATCTGTCCCTTCCCCTCCCTGCCCAGGCTCACCCCGTCAGAGCAGGGTTGGGTCCAGTTCATGGCAAGGGCATTCTGGTCTTGGACAGGCTGGGAGCTAATCCCTGTCTCCCCGCCAGTCCAGGGAGCCCGGAGAAAATGGAGGTGAGGGGCTCCAAAAACACAAAGAGAGGCACAAAGGCAGGGATTATTATTATTCAGCAGGCGCCAGGGGCAGGAGGAGGAGCTGGGGCCTCCCGCTTGGGGAGGTGGGGAAAGTTTCGTGGGAAGGGAGAGGTGGGTTTCGGTTGGGATTTTCTCACAGCCTCTTAAGCCCCCAGGCTTGGGTCTTTCTCAGGTGTGAGCCGGGTGGGGGCTGCATTAGGACTGAGCTGGCGGAGGGGGAGGTATGTCTGGCATGTGCTCAGGGCCCCCACAGCCTGGAAAGGAAGGGGGTCTGCTTAGGCTCCCCTCCACCCCCACTGTTCAAGTCAGGGTCATTTCCAAGGGAAATGTCCCCAAGAACAGGGGCCAGCCTGGAGTGGGGTCTGGCCCTGGCACTCCATGGAGGAGTGAGTTTGCCAGGGACTGCCCAGCGGAGACTGGCCCCAGGCTGCCCTCAGTGGGCATGGGCTCTGGGGTGAGACTGCGGCCGTCCACTGCCACCAGTCACACATCCCGCAGTCACTACATGCCCAGGCCGCATGCGATCCTCACATCCTCACAGCCCCGCAAGACGGGTCTGATTGTCCCCATTTTGCAGAGAAGGAAACAGCTCCATGTGGTTAAAGCACATGTCCAGAGCCACGTGGGTAATGAGTGGCTGAGCCCCACTTCCCACCCCAGGTCTGGGTGCCCCCCGTCCAGGCTCCTTCCACTACGCCACCCTGCCTGACACCCCGTGAAAGCATCAGCAAATCCCGTCCCCACTCAGAGCCTCCACTTCCTTGGCTGTAAATGGGGTGACTGGTCTGGTGTTGGCTGGAACTGGTGGCTGGGGGGCAGAGGAACGACGTCTCCCTCTCTGTGGCCCAGGCCCAGCAGGACAGTGGTCTTTGAAGCTGGGGGTCTGCAGGTGGCCCTTCTCCACCTCCTCGCTCTGAGTTGCAGAAAAATGAGGCTCTTGATTTTAAGCCCCTGGGGATCCTCAGTCTCCCTCTCGGGGCCTGGATCCTTTGGGCTGCCTGGCAGCCAGTGCATTGTCCACTGCTAAAGACCTGGCTCAAACCTGGCCCGCCCCCTCCCTGTGTCACCTTGGGACAGTGGCCCACCTCTCTGAGCGTCAGCTTCCCTTCCGGTAGAAGAGGTGGTTTTGCCTTCCAGGGCAGTGTGAGATAAGGATGCTCACCAGGCACACAGCAGGCTCCATAGAGGGGACGGAGGCACAGCAGGGCTGGGACCTGGGCAGGCTGTTTATTCAGTCCCCCCTTCTGTCCCCAGGTGTTCATCGGTGTCAACTGCCTCAGCACAGACTTCTCCTCGCAGAAGGGGGTCAAGGGTGTCCCCCTGAACCTGCAGATTGACACCTACGACTGTGGCTCGGGCACCGAGCGCCTGGTGCACCGCGCCGTCTGCCAGATCAAGATCTTCTGTGACAAGGTGACGAGGGTGGACAGACCCTCTGCTGGGCCCGGGGAGGGAAGAGGGCCAGCCCCTCCCTGCGCCCTTACCAGCCACTCTGGGTGTGTCTGTCTGTCTGTACTCACTCTCCGAATGTCTCTCTGTCTCTGTGTGCTTGCCCTCTGTCTGTCCCGGTCCCTCTGTGCACATCGTCCTCTGTCTCTGCATTCCCGTCTCATCTCTTTCTGAAGAGCTCTCCAGATCTCTGTAATGTCTCTCCATGTCTCTCTTTTTCATATTTCTCTTTCTTCTCCTCATCTCCCTCTGACTCCATTTCTCCTCTCTCTCTGTCTCCTATTTCCTGGTTTCACTCTGGGGAGAAAGCAGCGTCGGAAGGCTGGCCATATGTAAGGTGCAAAGCAGCCAGCCCCTCCCATGACCGTTGATGACCCCCTTCCCCTTCTCCCTCACAGGGAGCTGAGAGGAAGATGCGGGATGATGAGCGGAAGCAGTTCCGGAGGAAAGTCAAGTGCCCCGACTCCAGCAACAATGGTCAGTGGGGATGAGTCGGGAACTGGACTGGGCTGGGTTGGGGTGAAGGGGAAAAGAAGACCAGAGGGCAGAGGCTGGGGACATGGATGGAAGGACCTCAAGTCACAGCGCCTCCCTTTTCCCATCAGGCATCAAGGGCTGCCTGCTGTCCGGCTTCAGGGGCAATGAGACCACCTACCTGCGGCCTGAGGCTGACCTGGAGACCCCACCAGTGCTGTTCATTCCCAACGTGCACTTCTCCGGCCTGCAGCGTCCTGGAGGGGTGAGGGCCTTGGGCTGGGACAGGGTCTTGGCCCCTGGCTACGTCCTGCCTTAGCGCAGACCGGTGGGGAGCAACCTGGCACTCAGCCAATCCAGGCCCATTAGAGGTTTATGGGTCCTAATATTTTTTACATCAAAATGAAAATAACTTCACTGAATCCCAGGACATTTTTTAAAATGTGTATATATGGTCACATAACTTCAGTGACCTCTTCTACTCAAAAGAAGAATGTTAATGAAGAAATGGACTCATAGCCATCAAACTGTGTGCTCAGAGCACACAGAAGTCTCTACCATCTGGGCCCCAGATTCGACTGCAGCCTCCTCAGAGTGGGGTGGGTAAGGATGGTCAGACATGTGGGAGCACCTGCGCCAGGCTCGGGCCCCCCACCTCTGACCCCCACTACACCCTGTGAAGTGGGTAACATTGTTCTCTCTGGAATTGTGGGGTGGAAACTGAGGCACAGAGACCTCCCAGAATGACACAAGAAGTGGCCAAACTGGAGCCAGGCAACCTGTCTTCAGACATGGCGCCCTTTACACTCGCTACACCCCCCTCGAGCCGGGAGCCATTTACGGAGCCCCGTGAACGTGCCAGCGTGCTGGGAATGTTCGCAGAAACGGCCTTTGGTGGACCAGAAAGTTCCAGAGCGGGAGAGCTGCCAGGCCGCTGGCGCCCTCGGCATTCACAGTCCTCCCTGTGTCCGCGGTCGTCCGGTCACTGCCCTGGGGCATTGCCGTGGCCTCTGCAACACAGGCAGCCGCACTGCCCGCTCTTGTTCCCCAACCAGAGGTCAAGTGGGAAGATGACCACTCGAGATGAAGGCCCCTGTGGCCAGGTTAACAGCTCCTCTGTGGGGAAGCGGGAGGGACCAGTCTTTGCACATGTGCCTGAGAGGGGGACACTGGGAAGCAGGAAGAGCAGAGGACCTGAGTCTGGGGTCCGAATCCGGGCTGCCTCCTGCTAGGCGTCACCCAGGGGCTCTCTACCCTTTCTGGGCCCCAGTGTCTCCTCTCACGGGACTGGGATGACTGCAGCGGGTGGCAGTGCCAGGCACACAGGAGGGGCAAAGGGAGCGCTCGTTCCCTCACCGCCTCTGCCTCAGCTCCCACACCTCGTCACCGGCTGCAGGACGGTCTGGCGAGCTGCGGCTCCGGTGGGACTCCCTGATCCTGCCCACACTTCTCCAGCACCTCCTGTGTGTCACTGAGTCCTGACTCATCCCACGTGGGCGGATGCTTCCTTTCAACTCCAGATCTCAGCCCATTTAAGGGTTATCTGAGCAGAGTGGCTGGAGAGGCATGGAAACTGTGTCTCCCTTGTCCCCCAGCCAAAGGCGGTCCCCCCAGAAAGCCTCCAGCAGCCGAGGGCGCCTCTCCTCTTCTTGTATGTGATGGAAAATGTCTTCTCTCTTTATTGCAGGCAGTGCCCTCGGCAGGACAGGGCAGCTCCAACAGGTACGGAGACAAGCAGCCCAGGGCTCACCTCCCTGTCTGTCCCCCTTCACCGCTCTCCCGCCCCACCTGCCCTGCCCTCTGCTGCCCCCCAAGCCAAGGGCTGGGCCCAGAGAAGCAGCCATGGGACTCTGCCCCCAACCCCCTACATTCATGCTCCTTTCTCACTGAAACTGCCTGGGTTTTTATGGGTTTGTTTTATGTGAAAAGCTGGCGAATCTCTGGCGAGACATGTGCTTGTAAAAGGGAAAGAAAAAGCCTCAGAGATGGTGCAGATCTGGGGAGTGAGGGGGGGAGCGGTGCTGGAGGACTGCGGGGGGCAGAGCCCTCCTCCCCTGGGCCTTCAGACCAGGAGGGGCCTCCACCCTCGGTCCATCAGCCACGGGCCCTGCACCTCCCTCAGCCTCAGCCTAGAGGTCTGCTGGGCGAGGACAAGGACCTCGGGCGGGTGAGGCTGCTAGGAGAGGGTGATGTCCATGCAGTCTCTGTGACTGGGAAGCACTTTAGGTCATTTGTCGATATCAGTCTTCCCTGTAAACAAGAGGTGCTTTTCATCGGTGCTTTGACACCAGGTTATGTCACTTATCCCCTCACAGCAGCCCCAGTGAGGCAGGCAAGCAGGGGTCATGGCTGTACTTCAGGGTGAGGAAACTGAGGCTCAGAGAAGTGCAGGGACTTGCCCAAGGTCACACAGCTGTTCAGGAGCAGAGGCGGGCTGGAACCTTAGTCTTACTCCAAATCCCACAACCCTACCTCCTCCCACTGACTCACATCCAACCTGATTTTTTGTTTTTGTTTTTATCCTCACCAGAGGATATCTTCCCATTGATTTTTTTAAGAGAGAGTGGGAGGGAGGGAGGGAGGGAGAGAGAGAGAGAGATATCCATGTGAGAGACACATCGATCGGTTGCCTTCCGCCACGACCCCAACTGGGGCCGGGGATCGAACCCACGAGTGAGGTATATGCCCTTGACCAGGAATTGAACCCACGACTCTATGGTCCGAGGGCCGGTGCTCCAACCACTGAGCCAAACTGGCCAGGGCCCAATGTGATTCTTTCAAAAAATAATGTCAGTGATAAAACAACAGACCACGTTCACTGAGGCCCTACTGTGGGTCACACTGCTCACCAGCAGTGGGCCTCATCTCCTTCAGCCTCACAGCCCTGTGAGACATTATTGCTTCACTGTCATCCCATCCGACAGACGGGAGCCCTGAGAGGCTAAGACCCACCCCACGTCACCCAGCTAGGGAGCAGCAGGGCTGGGATCGAACGCAGGCGGTCCAACACCAGAGCACGCGACGCTAACCACTGCCCCGCTGCTTTGGTGCCGGCTCTGGTGGGGCCTCCTTCGCCTCGGAGGCCCCTGGAGGACTCTGGGATTCCCCGGGTTCCTGATGAGCCCCTCTGCCATCCCACAGGCTGCCTCTGAAGCGTGCCTGCTTGCCCTTTGCTGAGGAGTTCGAGCCTCTGCCCTCCAAACAGGCCAAGGAAGACGATCTGCAGAGAGGTAGCCTCACCCCCACCCCTTTGTTGTCCGAGCTCACCTCGCCCCGCTCCCCATGAGCCCCCCACAGCCCCAGTCACTGACCTGGCATGGGCAGCCCAGCAGCACCCATCCCCGGAGAGGGGTCGTCTACTGTACGCCTCAGAGGGGGTTGGGCCAAGACTTGAGGGTGGGGGAGGGGAGAAGTAGGACACCCAGGTGCTTAGAGACAGTCCTGGAGCTGGAGGGCTTCTGCCCCTCTGTCCTTGGTGGATGTGGGTGTCCCGGGGCAGCTGGTACAGGTAACAGGGCGGTTCTGGTGGGCAAGTCCCCTCCCTTTGTCTAATGGAGGTGGGAACAGGCGGGGTTTCTGTAGCTGGCTTTCTGGCTTGGACACTCTAAATCTGTGATTTCCTGGGAGAGGGGGCATGCCTGAACCTCTGGGGGCTGTAGCTGGCCAGCAGGAGGACACAAGCCGGCAGCTAAGGGCAAAGCGCCCCTCAAGCTTGAGCTGAGCCTTGCCCGCCCTTGGCCTGTCCAGACGGCATGTTGTCAGTTCCCACAGCAGCTGTGAGGTGGGTGGTTCCACCTCCATTCTCCATGTGGCAAATGAGACTCGGCAACGCTAAATACGCTCTTCCGGTCACATGCGGGCAGGTGGGTTCACACCCGCCACCATCGGCACGGTCTGAGCAAGTGCCCGGAGCCCACAGAGCCCAGGGCCTTCCCAGCTGGCACAGACCCTCAGCGAGGATTGGCTTTTTCTGCCGAGATCAATGTTAAGAAAGCAGTGATATTTGTTAAGGTTCCCCCGGCCCCTGAGGTAGTCCCCAGCTCATGTGTCCTCCTCGCAGCACTGAGCGCCTCCCCTTTGCTTCTCAGTTCTCCTGTACGTGCGGAGGGAGACCGAGGAGGTGTTTGACGCCCTCATGTTGAAGACCCCGGACCTGAAGGGGCTGAGGAATGCGGTAAGAGGCCCGGCCCCCTCCTTGCCCGGCCAGACCCCCCTCTTGTGCTCCTGCGCACGTACTCGTTCACTCTGCACCCCACAGTTCTGATTTCCCGCAGGGAGGCTCTGGGAAGGAGTACGCTGGAACCTGGGCTCTGCGGTGGCCCACCTGTCCCACCCCCTCCGGGAGGGCCTGCTGGGCCCGGTAGGGGTATGCCTCTGTGATGTTATCTGCAGGCAGAACCCCGGCTCCACCCTGGGAGTCGCACACACCATAAATCCTCCTTAATCTGATGGCTGCTGTCTGACAGGCCAGAGCTTTTTGTTGGCTTTGCAAACCTGTTTCTATTTTAATGGGAATGAAACCCAAAAAGGCCAGGCCCCAGAGACACTTTTTTCCTTCCCAGGGTACCTCATTCCTGTAGCTTGTGGTTGTCTGGGAGGGTAGGGGGAGGATGGGGCACCGGCCAGGGAGGCTGATGGTGGTGTCTGGGCAAGAAGACCGCCCTCAAATCCCCCCAGACCACCGGAGAGGAGGTGGAACAGCCCCCAGCAGCTTTGTGGCTCCGCTGAAAACTGCGCCGGCAGCCTCACCAGGGCCCGCTGTGCTTAAGGCGGACCGCTCAGAAAAGCCAGGTGGTTCGGCGATCCTGGGCTGGGGAAGGGAAAAATGGATCCGATCACAACAGACAACACTGTCCACCTCTTGGAGACCCACTGTGTGCCAGGCATTTCGTCAGGCATACTGCACTTGCCGGCTCACCATGTTCTCGTAACAGCCCTGAAAAGTGGGTCTATTATTATCTTCTCATTCCCCACAAGGAAGTAACCTCCCAGACAGAGGTCAGGTAATTGCCAAGGTTACTAGAAGTGACAGAGCTGGGATTCCAGCCCAAGCTCTCTCCACTCTGCTCTGCTCTCCTGTTCTCTTCACGTATCATCAGCACGGCTTGGCACCAGCCCCAGGAAGTTGGGCTCACAAAAGGCCATTAAATGTCATTTGAATATAGACTCAATCTTTGCGTTGGATAGAACCTTAAAGGGTCAGCTCCCCAACTAGTGCTTGAGCTCTCTCCCCAGTAGCTCTTCCAAGTGGGCGCCCACTCTCGACTTGTATACTTCCAGGTATGGAAGCCTATGGGGCAGCCTGTTCTGCCTTTGTATAACTGTATAACTTGCAATTAGAAAGTTCCTAAATTCTTGCTTACGTTGACTTGAGGTCTGCCTGGTAGCTTCCAATCACATCATCGTTAAGATAAATAGTCTGAGAATATTTCTGGAGGGATCTCTGTCAAAGCAGAGGATAACGGAGGATCTGAACCTGATTCTCGTCCTAAAAGGCCCAGTGAGGACAACCTCCCCCTGAGGCCCTTGCCCGAGGTTCGCTGCCGCTTTAAGGCGGTCAGTACACTAACCTGCAGTGTCTGACAGCCCTGGCCAGGGGCCAGGCACTGGGCTGGGCCCTCACATCACTGTCTGGGTTCGTGTGCAGCACAAGCCCGCTGTGTACATCCCGCTGTCACATCCATTTTACAACGAGGAACCGAGGCTCAGCGAAGTAGGAGTTCTGCAGCTGCAGGTGGTGCAATTGGGGCCAGACCCTTGTATCTACCCAAAGGAAACGAGGAGCCGGGGAGAAACGGCCGAATGGCAGCGTGAGCGCAGACAGATGCGCCCGAGCTCTGAGCTACGGTTCTCGCATCTGTAGAATACGCTCCAGTGTTTCGGGGTGTGATGGGGGCAGGGAACCCTCGTTCTAGGCTAGGCCTTGGGCGTGTGCCTTCTCTTCTTTGAGCTCAGTGTTCACACCCATCAAATGGGATCAATGATTCCTGCTTGAACGGGAAAATGGTTGAGTTACCCACCCCCACAACGGGGTAAGGGCATCCCTATCGCCCCACTTCTAAGATAATAACAGTGACCATTTACTGAGTAGTGACCATTTATTTGGCACATACCAGGCACTGTCCTGCGTGTTTTATGTGGACCAATTCATTTCATTCTTCCAGCAGTCTTATGAGCTAGGCACTGTAACCTTCTCCATGAGTAGTTTGCACAGAATTGGCCAGCTGGTGGAGGGGAGCCCCCAGCAGTGGAACGATCCTCATGTCTGCCGTCAGGCAGGGCTCAGGGAAGTGCTGATGGCCTTCGGGACAGTTCACGGCCACTGACCATGCTGATGTGGGAAGCCTTATGCTATACAGTGATGAGTAAAACTATCTGTATACATGGCCAAGTGATGGGAAGGAACACACCCAGATGTTCATGGCTTGTCTCCTGGAAACAGTACTATGGGTGGTTGTCATTTTCTTCTTTGTATCTTTTCACAATCTGGACACCTATTACTTTTTTTTAAATCCTCACCAGAGGAAATGTTTTTTGTTTTTATTGATTTTAGAGAGACAGGAAGGGAGAGAAAGAGAGAAACATCGATTGGTTGCCTCCCACATGCACCCCAACTGGAGATCAAACCCGCAACCTAGGCTTGTGCCTGCCTGGGAATCGAACCCGGGACCTTTTTGTGTACAGAATGACGCTCCAATCAGCTGAGCCACACCAGCCAGGACTGCACATATATTACTTATATAATTAGGAACTTAAAAGTCATGATATAAAAGAACAGCATACATGCACTCTGGGCAGCAATGAACCCCCGCTGTTCTCTTCCAGATCTCTGAGAAGTATGGGTTTCCCGAAGAGAACATTTACAAAGTCTACAAGAAATGCAAGCGGGGGTAAGTGCCCGGCTCAGCTCTCCCTCCCATCCCCCACTCTGCTCTTTTCCCTCTAAAATCTTGGCTCAGGGAGCTCCCAGCAGGGCTACTCTGATGGGCATAGGTCTGCTGCTCAGAGCTGAGTGGTGTTGGTGCTTGGCTTTGCGGAGAGGACTACGGGATGTGGAGTTGGGTAGAGAGCCCCCGACCCAAGGCCACCTGCAGAGACTAGACAGTGATCCCTGCTGGGAAGGAAAGGAGGGGGAGATTGGGAGAAGTGCGGGGTCCCATGTCAGAGACTCAAGCTCAAGTCCCAAGGCCACTGGATAACCAAGTCATTTGATTGTAATGATGATGATAGTGGCTACCATTCACCTGACCACCTACTATGTGTCCACATGCTAAGCGTATTCATTTAACCTCACAGTCACACTGTGAGGTACATACCATTACCCACACTTCTCAGATAGGGAAACTGAGGCTCATGGGTGGTCAGCAGTGTTCAGGGGCAGGAACAGCAGAGTCTCAAAGGCAAAGGGCCCGGCAGCAGCGCTCCCTGCTGAGTCAGGGTGCCCAGAAGGGAGTGGCTGGCAAGTGACAAGATCTCCTGGTGCCAGGTCTGGAAAGGGAACTGATTGGGTGTGGTTTTGAGGGAGCCCCACAGGGATGCTCCACAGGCCCCCTCCACCTTCAGGTCTGCACGAAGCACGAGGCAAGTAAAGCTTTACCCTCGAAGGGACCAGACAGTGCCTGTTGCCTACCCTGGGCTCCTGGGGATTCATGCTAAGGACTGACCACCCTTTGTTATCTTCCCAGGAGATCCCTTGGTAGGGGGGAGGTGGAGGACCACATGGTGACTGCCCTCCCGGGCAGTGCCCTGGTCAGAGCCCATGAGCTGGGCCTCTGCAGCCCTTGTTAACTAGGTCACTTTACCAACCCAGCACGTGGCGTTGGGGCAGGCAGTGAGGAATTGCCATTGCTGTTCTCTGCCCAGAGGACCCAGGGCCAGGGCTCTAGGAAACACTCCCAGTCCCCTGTCCACAGCTCCGACCCGATCCTCCTGCCCTGGGCAGTCTAATGCCAGCCTCACTTACTGGGCACCCCTGGAAGTATTCAGGCATTGTCCCCTGGCTATGTCTGTGGCCTGTCTTTTTTATTTATATTTATTTTTTCTTTATTGATTTTAGAGAGAAAGGAAGGGAGGGGGAGAGAGATAGAAACATCGATGAGACAGAACATTTATTGGCCGCCTCCTGTATGCCCCCCACCGGGGATTGGGCTCACAACCTGGGCATGTGCCCTGACCAGAAATCGAACCGGCGACCTCTTGGTGCATGGGTCGACGCTCAGCCAGTGAGCCACACCGGCCGGGCAAAGCCTGTCCTTTTTAGAAGGCTGCAAAGTGAGGCCCCATCCAGTGAGGCCCTGGGGTGGCCTCCTTCCTCACAGGCCCAGCCCTGCTTCTCTCCCTCCCTCCTGGTTTCCACCCAGTTTCCCAGAGAAGGGCAGGGTGGGGGAAGGTGTGCGGCCCTGCAGCCCCTGGGAAAGGATCATTTGGTTTTGGTTGTATGAGTGTCTAGGGGTTTTTGTGTGTTTTTTTCCTTCCAAGTTTCGGTTTCAAACTGGGGCTCCCTCTCTGGAGCAGAATGTAGCTCACAGCAGAGGGCAGGATCTGCTCTGCCCGGACAAGCCCGGCCCCACTTCCCCTTTCAGTGCCAGTGCCCACACCCCTGGCTGCAGCCCCGCCTGCGGCCAGCCTCCCTTACAGAACCCCCACAGGCTGGGCTGCAGGCATGGGAAATGCCTTCGTGCAGGATTTGGGCTGTGTGGGGAGGGGGGAGGGGTAATGTATATAAGGGTGCCCCAGCCCCTAGCCCCACTGGCTGAATTGCAAGTCTTTCCCTTAAGCCCAGCCAGCTAGTTAAACCCTAATTATAATAACATCCATTTGTGGAGCCCTTTGTACGTGCCAGGTGCTAGGCTAGATAACTCCCAGGGATCATCTCATTGACCCTTTGAGTTTGGGTGATTATCTCTATTCTACAGAGGAGGAAACCGAGGTTCTGAGTAGTCCCAGGGTCACAGAGTTAGTAGCTGGCAGAAAGAATCCCCAGCCTGTCTAAAGCCTGTGCACACGCCCACTATTTTATCTCGCCTCCTGCTTTTTCCTCTAACTGCTACGCAGTAACAAATGCAGGCTGTGGCCAGCCCAGCCCCATAGCCCGGGGCATCACTCACAGCCCTTCAGAGGTACCCACACCCATACACGCCCCCAACCATGGAAACCACAGGTCTGGGATTGTCTGTGATGCCCAATGAGAAGAGTCCCCAAAAACACCTCTTGGGAGAGGCCAGGCTCGTTTGTCACCTCCCTAAGAGTTGGACTCTCCTCATCTGAGGAACAGGAAATTCTAATCAGTGGCCTAGTTTATTTTCATAGAACCCTCCCAAAAGTCCTCTGGACAAAGGTAGATACAATCAGCTTTACAAGCACCACTGAATGCTTGAAAGATTAATAAATACATTGTTTTTGCTGGCAGCTGGCCAGAGGTTTCATGCGAACCAGGACAGAAGACAGCTAGAAGCTGGCAAGTGACGAGAGGCCCACATTCTAGGACAGCGGTTCCTGACACCCCCTGCCTCGAGGGCCCAGTTGTCAGTGACCTCTGAGGGAAAGGGGCCATGGGCCTGTCTGAGATCCTTGTGCACAGCTGTGCACCTGGGCCCGCCGGGAGGCCCTACCTGGGAGCCGGAGGGAGGCAGTCTTCAGTGTGTGCTCGTTGGCACTTACCCGGTGGCACCTACACGCACCCACTAATGCCACCATAAGAAACAAAACCCGGCCGCTGAGAGAGCGTCCACCCCTCCGCCTGGGCCTGGTCTCCTGCTGCCCCCAGACAAAGGCCCCCTGTAAAATGAAGGGACCGCACAGGCCCGAGGAAGCGGAGCCTGTAGTCAGACACCGGCCGTCAGCGGGCAGGCCCGAGCCTGAGCCCAGACCTCCTGCCCCAAAGCAGCCGCTGCTTGACGCCGCTGCAGACAACTGAACACAGGCAGTAGTTCAGCTCACGCCGTCCCCATCGGCCCTCCGACCTGGGGATGGTAGGCACAAGGCAGCCGCCTCCCCGGAGTCCTCAGGAGAGCAGACAGCTCCTGCCAGGAACCTGGGCTGGGATTCTCCCCGCGCCCCCTCCTGCCCTCATCTGAACTCTCCCCCAGCCCTGAGCTTTGCCTTCCTTATATATGCCACTTTCTAACTTGATTTACAGGGTTTTTTTTCTTTCTAAAAAAAAAAAGATGGTTCTGGCCGGTTTGGCTCAGCGGTTAGAGTGTCGACCCACAGACCAAAGAGTCGCAGGTTCCATTCCGGTCAAGGGCACGTACCTTGGTTGCGGTTTGGTCCCAGGCCCTGGTCGGGGTCATGCAGGAGGCAACCAATCGATGCGTCTCTCTCACGTTTATGTTTCTCTCCCTCCCACTCTGTCTGGAAATAAATGGAAAAATATCCTCAGGTGAGGATTAAAAAAAAAAAGATGCAGTGGAAAGAGATAAAAGTCTTGATTCAAATCCCAGCTCGGTCATCTATTGCCCGTGTGGTCTGAGGCAAATGACTTTACTTCTTTGATCCTCAGTTTGCCCATCATGAACTAGAGTAACAGGGTTACAAGACTTCGTTCTCCCAAGCCCTGCTAGAGTTTAAATTCCTGGAGGACAGGACCTAGGGTCTCTGTGTGGCCCTTGTTTGGAACAAGGTCCTGCACGTGGAAAGGCCTCAGCAAATGCTGGTGGGACAGATGGACGGGTGGACGGGTGGATGGGTGAAAATAGTTCCATTACAAAGAAGAAGCTGATAGGATCAGGTCTGGTCATGGCTTCGTGGGCCCTTCACCAGGGAAGCAGCTCCTAGAGGGTGCCCTTTGGCACATGCTCTGGCTCTGAGCCCTGCAGAGGGCCCAGCCACGGACACTTTGTCCTCCTCAGGGTGGCCCAGGGCCTTGCCTGAAGAGTGTGGGGAGAGAGAAGGCCGAGCTCCTCCAGTCTATTGTACCATCCTGAGATTCCAGCGATGGAACTTCGAGTGGGCTTGTGCGGTTCTCGCTGCTGGCTCAGGCAGGCACATCTGAGTGGCATGTCAAGTCTCCTGCTGAACCAAACCCACCCTGGTCCACCCGCCACACCCCTGCACGTGAATGCACGCTCTGTCTGAGTCAGTCTGCTGACTAAGGAGCGCTGCTCTGCCCCAGATCTGCCTGTTAGTTGCTCAAAAGTGTCCATACTTTTATGTACTTTTTAAAATATGTTTTTATTGATTTTTTGGGGGGTGGTGAGAGAAAGAAACATCGATGTGAGAGAGAAACATCGATTGGCTACCTCCTGCACACCCCCTACTGGGGATCGAGCCTGCAACCCAGGCATGTGCCCTGACCGGGAATCGAACTGGGACCTCTCAGTCCATGGGGCAAGTCTCAGTCCACTGAGCCACACCGGCCGGGCCATACTCATAGGTATTGAGAGAGGCACCCTGGCACAGTAGGTGGGCATGGTAACGGGCAGGCCTGGTGTGGGTGTGGCCCAGCCACTGTAACGTGGAACAGTGAACACTCACCTTGCAGGTTATTAAGGGCCTGAGAGAAAGTCCATGAGGTGCTTGAAATGTGGGGGGTACCCGATACGTAGTAACCGTTACCATCATCCTTATCACTCAGAGGCCCTGCACACAGGGGCCTCCCACAGTCTGGCCACATACGTCTCTTCTCTTCCAGAATCTTGGTCAACATGGACAACAACATCATCCAGCATTACAGCAACCATGTCGCCTTCCTGCTGGACATGGGGGAGCTTGACGGCAAGATTCAGATCACCCTAAAGGAGCTGTGAGGGCCCCGCGGGGCGAGCTCCAGGCAAGGAGCCAGCTGCTACACGGCCCCATGCCACACACAACCTCTCCTCATGCCTCAGTGCTGTTACTTGAACGCCTTCCCAGGGGGAAGAGGCCCTTGAGACACAGATGTCAGGGCCAGGAAGGGACCTGGGAGGTGTCCTGATCTGAACCCCCACCTCATGCTTGAATCTACTCTCTGAACTCCCGCCAGCGCCTGCTCAGCCAGAGACAGTGTCATCTTGGTCACCGTACCCAACGGACTGCTTCCTTCTCTGTGGTCGCTCCGCAGGCTGCCTATCCAGATGCCAGAGGCGGACCCGCTCTCCCAAAACTGACTTGACATTGTCCAGCTCCCATTCTTGACGATTCCATCAACTTCAGACCGAGGATTTCTCACCCTTTGGTCAGTTAACTTGAACACCCTCGATTTTCAGTGCAAATGACTTTTCAAGGACACTGTGGTGGATACGCCCTTTCTCATGGACTCCCTCCATGCCCAGTGTAAATGACAGCTGACCAACCAGGACGAAGTGCCCACTGTGCAAACGGCCGACAGCCATGCCCGCTCACTGCTGTACACATTTCTCATTCACAGTTTTCGTTTATGTTATATATATATAAGTATATATTGTATATATATGCAACATTTTATATTTTTCATGGATACATTTTTATCATTTCAAAAAATGTGTATTTCACATTTCTTGGACTATTTTTTTAGTTGTTATTCAATTATGCATTTTGTATACTCATATAGTATTTAGTAATAAAATTCTGCCTATGTGTTACTTCAAATGCTACATTTGTTCCTTTTGTGAAAGTCAGCCAGGAAGAGAGGATGAGGGTGGATGAGGCCTCGCTCCTTCTCTATCCTGTGAGTGGTTTGCCCTGGACTTGAAGGACAGTGGTCAGTGCTGGGTGCTGGTAAAGCAGATGTCCCCACCTGGAGGGCAGCAGAACCCTGATGCCCAGATCTCTGTCCCACAGGCTCAATGTTATGACCCAAGGACCCTTGATTGGGCGTGAAGTCCTGGGAAGGGTCCAGGGTGACGTTGCTGTGGACCTCGTAGCTGGTGGAACCCCAAGTTCTTGTGCCAACTCTGCCCCTCCACCCTTGGCTAAGCCACTTTCCCGGGGGCCTGCTCCTACCAGCTCACCACCACCTCTAGATCTCGGCTTCTTTGGCTATAAAATGTGGGGTGTGGTCTACATGGGTCATTTGTAACTGTCACCTTTAGAGCCCAGGTTCACCAGTGGGTCCAAAGGCCACCCTGATGTGGTGAGGGGACAGCAGGCAGCCCTTTAATCACAGCAGCTTTGCTTTCCTCCATTTACATATAAGGTTTCTCGTAAACTTTTGTCTGAACAAAACTTTTTTTTTAAGTGTGGGAACTATGCACATGTCTAAGGCCTCCCAGCCCTGACAGAGTTCCCAAGGCCCTGCCTGGAGTCAGGGCAGGACAACGGTCAGGCAAATGAGGCACTAGCCTCAGGAGCAAAACTTAAGAGACGCCAAAGAACTCAGTGATCGAGATAAATCATAGTTTGATGCAATGTGTCTTTTTAATAATTAAGGCAAACAAATCCACAATGAACAAAATACGAAAGTTTTGAAGCCAGGATCAGTCCTGATGCTTTCTTTGGCCTCAGGCTCTAATATGGCTTGCCTGGCACAGCTCGAGGACCCCGTGGGGCACCAGAGCTGCTCTGCCCACTCCAGGCCCCACTGCTGCTGTGACCTCACCCTAGAGGCCAGAGGGTGATGCGTGAGGGTGAGATGGCAGAGTGTGTGCAGGGCATCGGCACATTGCCAGGCACGCGGAGTCCTCGGGGTCTGTATTCCCATCCTTCCCGAGCTTCCTGCCACCTCCCTCCCAGAGCCAGCCAGGAAGCTGGTGCGGCTAACCTTGATTGCACGTTGGAATCATCTGGGCAGCTTTTATCCCAGCACAGACCCCACCCTGGAGCAATTAACTCAGAATTTCTGGGGGTAGGGCCCAGGCCTCGGTACCGTTTAAAGCCCGTTGGTGATTACATTGTGCAATCAAGTTCAAGAACCCCTGCTCTAGAGGGGCCAGAACTGTACAGGCCTGGCGGCCTTTGTGGTCTGCTAGTGTCTGGCTGGGTCGATACACGCAGGGAGCTGCCAGTGTCAGGGCTGCAGAGTCTGGAAAGGAGCTGGCAGCTCCCCACCCACTCAACCTCCGCCTCCAGCAGAGCCCTGGGGCCATTTCTCTTCCCCTCCATGTGAGGAGATGAGGGCCTGGAAAGACCGCCTGGACAGAAAGAAGCCCTGCAAGCCTGGGGGGCATTCAGCGCTGCCCGCAGAGAAGGGCAGAGAAGGGCAGGGAGAGAAGCCCCTGGGCCTGACAGCCGCCACTCCGGATTGTCTTTCACTCCAAAGAGTGAGAAAGGTGAAAGGAGTGAAGGAAGACCTTTCCAGACAGGGGTCACTTTAGAAAGGCGGCTGTCGGCCCGAGGGGACAGCACCGCCTGCAAGGAGCTTCTGCCTAGTAGACACACAGTCAGTGAGTGAGGGGAGACAGTGAATAACGAGGAAAGCCCAAGGGAGGGGATGAATCAATGCGGGAAGGAGGAAACAGGAAAGAAGGAAGGGAGGGAGGGAAGAAGGGAGGAAAGGAAGGGAGGGAGAGAGGGAGGGAGGGAGGAAGGGAGGGAGGGAGGGAAGGAAGGAAGGAAGGGAGGGAGGACAAAGGGAAGGCCAGATGAAGAGCTGAACGACAGAGTGTATTTTTTAGACTCTTGCCACTCTGTGTGGTCCATGGACCAGCAGCATCAGTAACACCTGGGAGCATGTAAGAAATGCTCACACCTAAAACTAATACAATGTTCTGTTAACTATATTTCCATTAAAAAAAGAAAAAAGAAAAAGAAATGCAGACTCTGAGGCCCTAGCCGAGACCTACAGCATCTGCCTTTTAACAAGCTCTCCAACGAACTGCACGCACAGCCACACTTGGAAAACTGCATTAACCTCTCGGTGTGTCCCAATCCTAACGAGACACGCAACCACACTGAGGACTTGAATAAAGACCCCAGGGCCAGACCCTCCCTCAGATCAATGACACTGGAACGTGAGGGCGGGCCTGGGCAGGCTGTTCCTGTAACAGCTCCTGAGGGGACCTCACATGCAGCCGGGCCTTGAGAGCCCTGGGCTGCATGGGGCTGGGAGCAGTATCGACACCCTAAGAGAGGCCTCTCTGAGCTCAGGGCCTCAGCTCCAGTCACGTCTTCTGTAGCACACAGATTCTGAGTGGCCGAGAGCCCTGGTGGTCTTTTCCCAGGCTCCCTTCTTTCCTGACCCCGTCTGGAGGGGGCTCCTTCTGGAGAAATAGTCTCCACCTGCCAGTGCTCAGCCCAGCGGCTCAAGGGGAGGAGCGGCCTTGTCTTCCGAAGCATTACCCCCCAGCCCCTGCCCGCAGTGACCCCAGGGCTGGCTGCTTCCAGCCCAATGGCCTACTAAGGTCCCCCAGGGTCAGGGGGACATAAAAACCAAGGCCTTGGGGTCTGGCCCCATTGTCAAGAGTCTGGGGTCAAAGAAAGGTACAGCGCTAAGCATCAGCTTTGAAAGGGTCTTCCAGACGTCAAGCACCCAAGTGGACAACCAACGGCTTGCAGAAGAGTTTCCTTTGTCCCCCTGCAAAAACTTTTAATTAAGATATGATTGTAAACATCTCAATCAAGAGACTGCATATCTTAAAGATTTCCCAGATTCTGCTGAGAATCTGCAGATCTGGCCACAGCTTGTGGGATCCGTGCCGGGTGCCCCTTTAGACAGGCAGCAGCCTCAGCTGCCAGGCCCCCATCCCCGCATCACCCGTTTTGCTCCATGCATTGCCCACCCACCCCTGGAAGTGCTTGACCTTGAAACCCAAATTCTGATCCAACTCTTCACTTCCAGGAGAATGGGAGGGCTGTGAGGACGGAGCAGGAGGCTGCCTTCGATCCCCGCCTCCGCCGCCTCCCACGGTCCCAAAGCAATGGGTGCTCGTGGGAATCTGAGGCTCCCATGAAGGCCAGCTTTTGTGAGAAGCAAGAATTCAGTTTAATTGGATGTTATCTCATCCTTCCAACCCCTCCCTAAATGGAGAGCCAATCGGCGGCCAGTTCTGGCCTGAAGGCCCAGGATGTAACATTCCCAGAGACCTCAAAGGAGGGAGCAGAGGGGCGTGAGAGGCCTGGCCGTGCTGGGAGCCAAGGCGGGCTGCCCGGGGGAGTCCCCCTTACAAAGGGGAAGACAGCGCCAATATGTGGGGGAGGAGAGGGTGTGTGGTTACTTCTGCTTCCTCCTGGTTCTTTGGGAACCTTTTCCTCTTGCCTTTGACAGGCCAGAAAAGATACATTAAAGACTGTGTCAAACTTGAGCAGGAGGTCACGGAGGGGACGGAGACCAGCCCGGAAGGGGAGAGGTCGGGTGAAAGTGGGAACCCGAAGTCAGGGTGTTGCGTGGCTTCCATGCCCCCAGGACCTCTGTTTCCAGGGCTCGGGCTCCAGCAGGGTCCTGCCACATGTGCTGTTGAAAACAGAACCAACACCTGGATGTGGCGGCCTCTCCTGAAGTAGATGGTGAGCAGCAGGTGACCACGGGGACCGGCTGCCACGCTCTTCCTGGGGGTGAGATGCGAAGGCTCCGCGGGGGGAGCCCTTCGTGTCTGTGTCACAGGCACCCGGAGCCTTCCCAGCCCTGGATCCCCAGGAGGAGTCCGGAGCCGAGGCCAGAGGACGTGCTGTCCACCCCGCAGGTGCAGTCGGGCAGCTCCCTGGTCGGCACCGTCTTCTGGGCAGGCTGCCCTCGGCTGCTGTCTCCCTGGACGCCGAGCTCCAGGAGCCCCAGCGTCTGAGGGGTGGCGGGCAGAAGCCGGCCTGGACGTGGCCAAGTAACCGAGGGAGGCTGTGTCCCCTCCTCATTGCTTCTCAGGAAACCAAGGGGTCGGCAGGGGTGGGGGCCCATCTCCAGGAGGCAGCTGGAGCCCGGGACGAGCAGCCGCCCCGCCCCCGTGTTGTCAGCTGTCGCACAGAGAGTACAAGTTCTCTGAGAACTGCCCTGGGAACCTGGCTGGGGCGGCTGGTGGCCGGGCTTCCCCGTGGCCCTGTGAGGCCACTACAACACCGGGATCCACTTGTTGTCCTCATTGTAGAGAAAGGACTGCTTTCCAGGGAATTCCGGCTTGTACGTGGCTGTGAGGAGAGAGGGGGCAGCATTAAGAGAGAAAGGGCCAGTGGCTGGAGTCCCTTTCACTCCGCATCAGAGCTGACAAGGCCTGTGGGACGTCCCAGGCCCTGCACCGTGCGTGTGGGGCGACAGACAGAGGAAGGGACCGGTCCAACGTCATCTGGCTCTTAACTGGCAGAGGCAGAACTCGAACTCTGGCTTCCCACCTTCTTTAACTCCTTTTGACTTCTTCTTTTTTTTTTTTAATCCTCACCCAAGGATATTTTTCTATTTATCTTCAGATAGAGTGGGAGGGAGGGAGAGAGAGAGAAACATCGATGTGAGAGGGACCATCAACTGGTCGCCTCCTGCACGACCCCGACCAGGGCCGGGGACAAACCACAACCGAGGTACGTGCCCTTGACTGAAATCGAACCTGCGACTCATTGGTCCTCGGGTCGACGCTCTACCGCTGAGCCAAACCGGCCACGGCTCCTTTTAACTTCTTTAACAGCAGAAAATTTACAAAAGACCTTACTATGAAATTTGCAAAAAACATTGAGTAAAGCAATACTCTTAAAGAAGGTGTCAGCTTGGTGGGGTTCTGTTTTGATTTACTTCAGAAATTTCCAGGAGAGCGAAAGCCATCACCTTGTAGGTTCTCTAGGAAGCCAGCAGCCCAGACCACACAGGGCTTGGGAAGCACAGCCAGGGTGACAGGAAACCCACGCTGACGCTGACTCGGTTAACGAGGGGCATGTGCGGCCTCTGTTGGTGACCTGGGAAGCTGCTGATGGGGGCACGTGGCCGTCCAGGCAGATCTGCACCCCCTGGAAGCCAAGGAGCAGGTGTTTGCATGCGCTCATGCCCAGGAGCCCCTCGGGGAAGCCCACCTGGGCACAGACGGTCACGGCAGCAGGCACGGGCCTGAGCTGTGTGCCGGGTATCTCGTACCATGCACAGCACGGAGAAGACACTGACAGAAAGCTCCTAGGGGACTGGGCCAAGCAGGGTCAGACAAGGATCTCTGCAGGTCCCGGGCCTCCCGAGACCACCCACCAGAGCTCAGCACTTACCTGGAACGTTAGTACATTTGCTGAACCAAACAGAGTTCTGCCTGGACCGACCAGACTAGCCTAAGGTCAAACCTCTGCAGTCTTGTTGGCTTGATTGTGTTTCCAAGGCCAAAGCTATGAGAGTGACTTTCTCCCTGTCCTGTCTGCCTTACATTCCACTCCCCTGTGTGTTTGGAGGGGAAGGTGTCTTCCCCATCGGACAGACGCCTCTGGGGGCAAGCACAGGGCTATGCCATCTTTGCCTCCCCAGGGTGGGAGCATCGTCCGTGCTTATCGAAGGGCTCCGTTGAACAGGCCTGGCAGCCACCTCAGCTCCGCCTTCCGCTTCCCACACCACCTGCCCAGCACACCTGTCAGCCCCTGTGCCACAGGCCCGGTCAATGTCAAGGGTGGTAAATAGCTAAGGGGCTCTATAGACAGCTACAAATAGGTTGGTGGGTACAGAGACCACCCACCAGAGTGAGTCCCTGTGCTATTAGCTCTCAGGTAGATCCCAGATGTCGCTTAAGCTCACCTGTGAAAAGGGAATGGAACTAGCTGGCTTCAAAGAGCTGCTTCAGTGGCAGTCCCGGTTTATTTCATGACAAACCAGGCACAGAGGGGGGACAGCCTGCACTCTGCCCTGCCCCTCGCCCCTGGTACCTGTGGACACGCACTCTCCAGGCCTTCCCACGATGAAGTGACTCGGCCAGACTAGGCCGGTGACTTAAACGTGTGTAAGAACATGACCTTTTTGATGCCCTGACGAAAGCTATGGCCCCTTAGCCCAGAAGATAATGTCTACAGACAACGTGAGAGTCACGGACCCCCTGGAGCCTGTCTCCAAGCTTCTCGGATGTTCACGGTCCTTGGTTATGAATCCCTGGCCTTTCACTTAAAAAAAAACAAACAAAAACTTTCATACTCTGCAAGTGTAAGCTGAAAATTCTTCTAAATCTACTCTAACCCCTATAACCTGTTTGGCAAACAGTCTATAAATCAGTGGCATTTGATGGCTCAGGAATGACAAACAATTCCAGATTTGGTTTTTACAGTCATTTCAAACACTCCTCTGACCTGGGCCGGGCAGGCCGGGCTCAGCCGGCGCCGCTGTCCACCGGTGGGTGCTGGACATAAACGAGGCACTGGAGACGAAGTGCTTGGGGGGCCCCGTGTAGTCCACGATCTCGTACTGACCAGGGCCTGGGACAGGCGGCTTCGGGGGCAGAGGCAAAAGATGGGCGGGGAAGTTCAGGATGGGGTTTCTCCTTCAGAAAAGACAAAATGTGAAGATGCTAGTAAAGCAGTCTGTTGGGGAAATGGTAGTTTTTGGATGTAGCCCAGACCCGCCCAGCACCAAGCCCTCTGCATGTGGACTGGACAGGGCACCAGACCAGTTTCTTCCTGTGGCTCCGCCGCTGGTGAACTGGGGGCCCAGGACCTCAGTTTCCTCATCTGCACGATCGTAATAGAACCTACTTGCAGGCCCGTGGTCAGGGGTCAGTGAGATGGTACATAAAACATGGCACAGCCCAGCGCCAAGCGAGAGCTCAGTGCACAAGGCTGTTGTAATGCTGCTACTGAGCCAATCGGGAATGGCAGGCAGCACTGAGCTCGTTGTCAACTCTGCTCGATTGGTAGTGCCTGGCTGGAGCTCTGTGTAAAGAACCGAGGCTCCACATGGGCTCTATGGGGAGAGCATTGGTGATCTACTTGTGATGTCTGCCATGGCCAGGGGAAGAAAACAGGCATCCCAAATGCCAGGGGTTTGCTATCCCCAGACTAGTAGATCTCTAGAGGCCATTCCAGCGTTAACAGTCCAGAATCTCACCAGACATCTTCCTGTCAAGGCGCGACGTGGAAGGAGAAAAACGCTGGGTTGGAAATGAAGGGACCTCTGCATGACACTCACCACTTCCGTTGCAATTGTCTGTTTCCGGACTGTCTCCCCCTCCTTTAGGAAAGGGAGTCTTTCATGTCTCGTATTGAGAGAATAAATGAAAGAGAAGTAGTACCTGTACTTAAGTCCTAGCTCTGACACTAGTTCACTCTGTGCCTCAGTCTCCTCTCTGTAAATTGAGGGCAGTTGGGCATGATGACCTCTGAGGTCCCTTCTAGCTGTGACATTCCATCAAGCTTTGGTTCAAAGAGGGTCCACTGGGTTGCCCAGGGAATTCTGGGATTGTTACGAGAATCATACTACTCTCCTGGCCATTCAATGGAAGGGCTGCCTGCTCCTGCCTCGTACCTGAAGCTCCTTCCAAGGTCTCTCACCAAAAGGGAAGAGAAAGTCCTCAGAGCACTGGACAGCCATGGGAGACTCACCCAGCTTGAAGCCAACCCATCGGAATAGAGGAGGGAACTGGGATTCTTGGCCACTGCAACTCTGCAGCCCTTTGGCCAGCACCTTCTGAAAAGAGGTGTTCTTAAACTCAGAGAGCAAGCGGGGACCTAGAGATGTCATATCCAACCTCCTTATTTTGCTAAAGAAGTTGGTGCCCAGAGAAAGCAAATCACCCCCAGTGCAGAGCACATTAGTGGTAATGCGGCACCATAACCAAGTCTCAGGGGCCCCACAGTTTGGCGAAGGCATCGTGGCAGAGGGCAGTTTCTGAGTTCTGGAGTCACACAGACTTGAGTCTGAATTCTCATCGTGCCACTCACTGCCGTGAGACTTCAGACAAGTCCCCTGACCTGTGCCCCTGCAGGCAGGCACAATGCCACCCACTCCTTCCACAGGGGCTTTTGAACGGAGAACAGGCGCGCCAGGCACCTAACAGGGTGCAGCACACAGTGAGTGCTTAGTAAAAGCAGTCATTGTCACTGCTTGGTCCCTGCAGCACCTCTGCCCACCGCTTGGTCTCAGAGGAGCAACGAGCCTCAGAAGAGCCACCCAGAGGGTGGGCACTCCCTGCCAGGGGAGGTCGCTGGGAGCCACGGTACACCTTCCTGAGGCTCAAACAGCTGGCTTTGCTGCTTATATTTAGAGCAAAGGTGCCCACAGGAAAGGGAGAAACACGCCTCCTTTTCCCTCCAGCTGGCAGGGAAGAACTGGTTATGCTATGTGATCAACCACCTCTCCCCTTATAAATAAAAGCTGGCTGCTCCTTGTTCTGGCTTGGGTCACCCCTTCAAAGAACTCCCAGGTGACTGGCATCATTGAGAAACAGGCTTTATTCCTGGTCTGAAACAAGCCAACTGTTGTATGAGGTCATTGCATGTCTGGGTCACCCCCAAGCCCGCTTCTTTGAGAAGACCAGGAGGTGTCTGCTTTCCCAACCAGGGACAGCCTGCAGGAGGCTGAGCAGGCTGGGTCAGCGTCTCGTCAGCATTCCTGGTGAAAATGAGTGAGAGAGGTCCCTTGCCCTCCACTCCACCGGCGTGCCCAGGAGTGGCTGTGCACTGCCAGCTCAGCTCTCAGGGTCTTTAGAGAGCGTCAGCCATGTGTGGGGCTCTGCTGCAGGCACTCTGGGGAGTCCAGACTCTTCTGAGCTAAGACACAGGCCCCGAACACTCCCGAGGGTTTGACAGTCCACTTGCAGTGACACTCATGCTGTGACAACTAAAGGCAATACAGCGTTGCACTCAGACAGATGTCCCCAGTCACTAGCTGTGTGTCCTTAGAAGTCTCCTCGCCTCTCCTTGCCTGTGTCTTCTTCTGTAAAATGATGGATAGTAATACCTGCCACCCAGAGTTGTTATGAAAAGTAACTAGTGCTTTACTTGCATTTAAAAAAAAAAATGAAATGTTAGACTAGAGATTAAAACTACATTGAGAGTGCAGGGGGTGGGGGGTACTAATTCCAACGGAGCAAATTCAGAAATCTAGACGAGATAGCATTTGTCCTGAAAGGTACGCAGGAATTCTTCAAGTAGAAAAGGTGGGCAAGGGGGCATTTCCAACAGAGGAAACAGCGGGGGGCAGGGAGGGGGCCTGCAGCCCCACGTGACAGGAACTGGGGCACAAGGAGACAGAAGGCGAGTGAGCCACCTTGACTGCCTTCAAACCTCAGTCCACCCGTGATCCCCGGGTTGTTCGCTTGTTCCTGACCCTGTGCCCTCACAGACCCTGACGAGAAGGGACAGGAAAAGCTTCCGTTATGGGCCTCAATCCAGCCTAAGCTCCTATGCCCCCTACTCCCATGTTCCCTTCCGGAAACACCCAACACCACTGTCCAGCAACTCCGCGCCTTTCCCATGCTGTTCCTCCCGCCAGGAGCACCTACTTCCCCGAAAACCCCGATTCAGTCTTCACTTCTCTCCTCCTGCATGGAAACTTCTCCAGCCGCATGCCCCCTCCCTGCCCCCCACCTCCCTTCCTGGAGGAGCATGGGTTCTGGAGTCCGATGGACCTGAATTCCACTCCCTGCTCCAGCACCTTGGCGAGTCACCTGTGAAGTCTACCTACAGTACCGACCTGCAGGAGCTTGGAAGCACGATACTAGATGATGTCAGAGTAGCTGGCCCCTCCGTCATTCTAGCCATTCTTTTCTCTGCACAGAACATGCTGCGTTTTCTATGCTGCTCACTCGTCTAGCTCTTTAAGGGAGGGGTGTGTGTCTGACTCACCTTTGAGGCCCCATCCCTATTTCCAGGACATTCACTGAAAGGCAGGGAAAACCAGAGGGGAAGGAGCAAGTGGGGGAGCCCAGCTATCTGGGCCCCCCTCCCACAGTTTTATCATCATCCAGGGCTGCTCCCTCTGTGTCGAGGTGGGGCTGGGCAAATCGCAAAGGTCAGGCTGGATCAAACCCAGGGCAGCCCTCAGTGCTTTGTGACCGGGGCTTTTATGAGCCTCATTGCTCAGTTATAAAAGCCAACCTGGTCCTGCCCCGTAGAAAGAAAACATCTATCAAAGGCTCTGAGTTGGCCACAGCTGGATTAGGTGTGTTTGCAGCTTCCAATGTGAGCTGTTTGCAAATCACCGAGAATAATGAATGTCTCAGAGGACTCAGCAGGTCACAGGGGAAGGCATCAGAGACCCTCCCAGGCACAGATTCACTCTGCCTCAGGGATTCCCAGGGTCTGGAGGGATAAAGGGGCAATTTTTTCTCATCATTAAAGGGCAGCCAATGCCTCTGGGGCGGAATGCAGTATCTGTTTAACAGGGTGGCAGGTGACAGATTACAGCGTTGGGGAAGAAGCACCCCATAGCTAATTGAAAATCCCAGGGGAACTTTAGGTGGGTCCCTCGTAATTACCCACATTGAAGCGGGGCCAACGGGCTTGATTCTTCGGCCCTGCTGTGACAGGACAGCGTGTTGGTGCAAAACCAGTGGCTTAGAACTCCAGGAAGTAGCTCAAGGGTTAGAAAGATGTCAGTGGGTTTTCACCTCCTTGCCGGCAAGCGTGAGTTGGAAGGCAGCAGCTAGAAGGAACTGTTTTGATCTCCAAAAGCCCTTGTTCCGACTCACCCTGATTGACTGAGTCACCGCTGTGACGAATGCTCAAGGCCTGAAGACGTGGGACCTTGGCTGGCACTCTCTTCGCTTCTAAAGCCCCCTGGAAGCTGATTAATCCTCTCAGCTTTCGAGTCAGCACAGTGGCCATAGCAAAGCGACACCCTGTGCCATGTTCTTCAACTAAGGAACCCAGAAACGCAGCACTAACAACCTGCCAGCCCCTGGCGCGGCACCTGCCCTTCGGGCCCCTCAGGAAACACCAGTCGGGGGTAGAGGACCGGCTTCAAGTGTAGCAAAAGCTTACCGTGCGCCTAGCTGGTGAGCTGCGTCCGTTACCTCACCACACTCTTGCAAGCACCTTACGAAGCGTTTGTTCCCATTCACAGAGGACGACTTTGAATTTCCCAGGAGTTCAGTGACCCACTCCCCCCCTCCCCCACCCCCGTTCTCAGGGCTAGTGAGTAGGGAAGGCGGGAGGTTGGGGGGCAGGGGTGACGTCCAGCCCGTGCTAAACCCTCTCGGCCACACAGCCTCCCCAGGAGACATGACAAGCTCAGGCCCCCTGCTGGCCTCCTGAGCACCTCGCCAACCTCTCATCACTCTGGGCTTCACTTCTGTTGGTCGGTAACATGGGACTAACAACTCCAGGGAGAATGAACATCTCCCTGGTTCTTCCTACATCCTGAAGAAAGCAGAACCAAAATATCATTTTGCAAGCTGGAACCCTACACCAAAACGGGGAGCTAAGCACTTCAACCCAAGACACACCGTCACATGCGTGTTCAGTGTGTGTGACAGCCAACTGTACAGACCTCCTCAGGGGCCTGACAATCCCAGAACATGGGCTCCCAGGCCCTCCTGTCCCTCTTCCCTCCAGGGACACAGGAGAGCCGACGAAACTCACATTTAAGAGCCTGGAGTTGGGCATCCCCTCAATACTACAATAGTCAGCCATATCTTTTCTTCATATCATATCATTTCTGCATCATGCAACATACATGGATGGATGCTTTTTTAAAATAACCCAAAGCACGCTTCAGTTTTATCTTCTTGTTTCTCAATGAAATCACAGATTTCTCAGCTCCATCCTCTCCACATCGATTTTAAAATACATATGTTTTTGGGCTTCCTGTATGGGTCCAGGCTGGCCCCGTGTGCTCTCCTGAGTGACATGGTGAGCAAACCTGGGGTCATGGAGTGTCAGAAATGAAAAGACGGCCCCTCTTTTCACACACAGAGAAATGAAGGCCCAGGGAGGTGCCGAGAGCGCCCCAGACCACAGCCAGTTAACATAAATGTTCTGCCACAGAGGCTGAGACACCATCTACTCACCAAGGTAAACCCAAACTTAAGAGACACTGGGCTTAACAGGATCCTTTACTGCAGGCCTTCTCAGAGCCTTTAATAAGCCCATGCTCACTGTGATGCTCCGGGGGCAGAGGTTTAGAAGCAGTATTAACTGCTTCCAGGATCCATTATTCACAAAGCACCACAGAGAGCCAGTGAGCCCTAGACACCCCCAGACGTGGCCGCACCATTGCACTGCCCAGCTGGAAAGACTGCCCGCGGGGCTGTGTGGCCACACCGTCCAGCGCTCTGCTGCGTGCTCCCCTACCTTGCCCTGCCTTGCTCCCAGGTGAGCCTGGCGGGAGGTGTGCATGTGTTCTGTTCACCTGAGCAGCTCCACAGCCTCCAGCACAGAACCAGAAACCCGTTGACTGACAGATGCAGATGCCATTTAATGAGAATGTTTCAAACCACTCATCCCAACGTAAGCAAAGCCAAGTGACACTTCTCTGGGGCGAGCACTTAAACACCGAGCACGCTCCATGCTCCGTTCACCATTTCCTGACGAAGCATCCAGATGCGGACTGGGGGCTTGAGCTGCCATGCCAAACAGCAGCTGCTTCCTATACCCTAACATGCCTGCAGGGTATGGAATAATAGCAGCTATACTCGCAACAGCTATTTTCAAGCACTTTCTCATTGAATCCTTACAGAAACCCTATGAGATAAAGTTCTTACTTCCACCTAATAACATGGAAACTGAGGCTCAGAGAGAAGACGTGTCTGCGAGGGACAGTCAGGACTCACGCTCAGGTCTGCCAACTCCGAAGCCCCTCTTACCCACTGTTCGCTGGCAGTAGGGCAGCTGCTGTGCCGTGGTGCCCTAAGCCAACCCGGGGGCAGGAAGTGCCTGATGTTTGGAGAGAGCCTGCTCCTGGAGACTTTCCTGCCCTAGTCCTGAGCCTGTGAGCCTGTGAAGGGTCAATGTGCAGAGTCCAGGAACCAAGGGGCAGAAGAGGCTCGCCCTGGGGACTCCATCTGGGGTCGGACTCCCTTCCCTGGATCCTAAGCTGCACTCGTCAGGTTCAAGTCTTGCTCCCCTCCTCCACACCCCTCTCTTTCCCTGGCCTGATGGTCAGAGTATGCCAATGTTGCCAGCCTCCCTGGGGTGCCCAGACTTCTGACCTATGTGGCTAGGAGCCCAGTCACCTGCTCTGAGGTGCCCAGGTGCCTACAGGCTCAGCAGCCCCTCTGGTCAGCCCTCCCTGCCTGGAGAAGACTACACAGGGGTGAGGTCTGAGACGGTACTGACCTTAACTGCAGTGAGTTTTAGACGTTCTAGAACCATCTGAGGAATAAATAAGCCCCGTGAGTTTTTTAGCCTCTTAGGTGAAAGTAACATTCAATGTGCCTGTCTTCACTTTTAAAATTTGTGTTAATATTAAGTCACCATTCGCACTTGCTATGCACAAGCCAAATCCATATTGTTACATCTGCACACAGCACTGTGAGGTGTGAACTAGCCCACGGTACAGGTGAAGGTGAGTGAGGTGCCCATGGCCACAGAGCTGACGTTTCAGCCCAGCAGGCCTGGCCAGCTCCAGGGTCTCGGCTTGTAACCTACTAGCACAAACCAGGAGAGCGCCACTGCTTCTGTCTGCCCTGCCTCCCCAGCGGAGGTTTCATGGTATAAAATAGAATAAAGTCGGCACCAGGAGGGCACGGCGCCGCGGGGAGTGTGGAAAGATGCGGGCAGTCCTGAGCCCCATCCCCGGTGGCACTTCAAGTTTGCTGTGTGGACTCGGGCAAACCTCTGCTCACTGAAGCCCACCTTCTAGGAAGAATAAGTCTTACAACAGGGTTATTGTGATAACTGAATGAGATGTTAAGTTCCTGGTACAAAGTAGTTGTTCAATAAAGATTCTGCATTCAATACATATTTACTGAGCACTTACTCTGTGTCAACAAGGGTCCTGGAGAGCGACCCGGCACGGTGTCCTGACAAGCAGTGACCCCCCTTCCTTTTCTAGCCATGTTGGGGGCCTTCCCAGAACCACCTTTCAAAAGAAAGATCAGAATAATCAGGACTCACGGGATGAGAGGCTTTTTCAGAATTCTGGTGTGATCATTTGGATTGTAATAACCGGGTCCCGGGACTGTTGATGTCAGTTTTAATCCACGGCCAGTTTTTGATTTAAAACAGGACATTAATATCTTTGGCGACTGCTTCACAAGGGATTCGTTGATATTATAATGCCCTAAACAGAAAGAAAGTTTAAAACAGAATAAGGCACTCTTCTCAAGTAAATAAAAAGCCATACCTTACACCTAAGAACACATTTAATGACTGTAAGGCGATATCATTCCAAGATGGTCAAATGGAAGGACCACCTGAAATAGCTAAAAACAATACTCACCATTGAGAGGACACGCCCCCCATGCATCCCACTCTTAGCTCACTGGGTCCTCCCAGCAGCCCAGCAATATGGGCGTTACCACCTCCACTCTAAACGTGAGGAATCTGAGACTCGGAGATATTAAATAGTTTGCTCCATGACATTCATCTAACCAGGGACTAAGCCCAGCTTCCTCCTCTACAAAGTAAGAAGAAGAATTCTTCCAACAACAGGATGGTTATAATAGTTGAATGCCATTTTAGGTTACTGGCACATAGTAGTTGTTTCATAACTATTTTGCAATCAACAAATACTTATTGAACACCTACCACGTGCGCCCAGGGCCACTTGTCTCCAAAGCCCAAGCTTTCCCACCATACCCTGTCTCAAGTAACTGGGACAGAATAAAGTTCACCTGACTGTGCACAAAGCATCAAGGAAGAGCAGCGGTCTGAGCCGGGCTGCAGAGGAAGCAGTCTCAGCCTCAGTGGCCAGTAGCCCTGTGGACGGTGCAGACGCTTGGGAGTACAAGCAGCAACAGTGGGCAAAAGCCTTGAGGACGTCGGCACACCCGGGCTGCCCATTACTCACAAACTAAGGAAATTATCCAACACACTGGAAAAACTCAAAGCATAAAGATGTACATCCCAGCATCACTACAGTGTGAGAAAGTGTAGCCTAACAGTCTACAACCCTGAAGATGACAAATCAGAAGACCAGACAGCCACAAGGCCATGCTCCTGAAAATAAGGGTGAATGAACAAGTAAAGCCTGAAAGTCTCTATGTACTATGATGACATCTAGGTACAAATGGATATGTCTGAATGAAAATAGGCGGGAGCCCAGGAAAGTAGAAGTAATTATATTAGAGGTGGCCTTCCGGATGGAAAAAATAGTTCAAATTTTCTAGACATTGTAAATTTGATATTGTTTTAAATAAAAAGTACTTTTCCATTGCAAAAGTGCTGAAAACAATCCAGCCGGTATGGCCCAGTGGTTGAGCGTCGACCCATGCACCAAGAGGTTGCCGGTTTGATTCCCGGTCAGGACACATGCCCAGGTTGTGGGCCCAATTCCCTAGTGGGGGGCATGCAGGAGGTAGCCAATCGATGTTCTCTCTCATCGATGTTTCTACCTTCCTCTCACTCTCACTTCCTCTCTCTGTAAAATCAATAAAGGAAAAAACATTTTTTTAAAAAGTACTGAAAATAACATTATTACTTGATTAGCAAGATTTTACTTTAATGGTCGTGCCCAGTGATGGCAGGGGCAAGGGCAAGGGCTGGGGCAGGGGCAGGGGCAGGGGCAAGGGCAGGGGCAGGGGCAAGGGCAGGGGCAAGGGCAGGGGCAGGGGCAAGGGCAGGGGCAAGGGCAGGGGCAGGGGCAAGGGCAAGGGCAAGGGCAGGGGCAGGGGCAAGGGCAGGGGCAAGGGCAGGGGCAGGGGCAAGGGCAAGGGCAAGGGCAGGGGCAGGGGCAAGGGCAGGGGCAGGGGCAAGGGCAAGGGCAGGGGCAAGGGCAGGGGCAGGGGCAAGGGCAGGGGCAGGGGCAAGGGCAAGGGCAGGGGCAAGGGCAAGGGCAAGGGCAAGGGCAGGGGCAAGGGCAGGGGCAGGGGCAGGGGCAGGGGCAAGGGCAGGGGCAAGGGCAGGGGCAGGGGCAAGGGCAGGGGCAGGGGCAAGGGCAGGGGCAAGGGCAGGGGCAGGGGCAAGGGCAGAGGCAGGGGCAAGGGCAGGGGCAGGGGCAGGGGCAAGGGCAGGGGCAAGGGCAGGGGCAGGGGCAAGGGCAGGGGCAGGGGCAAGGGCAGGGGCAAGGGCAGGGGCAGGGGCAAGGGCAGGGGCAGGGGCAAGGGCAGGGGCAAGGGCAGGGGCAGGGGCAAGGGCAGGGGCAAGGGCAAGGGCAGGGGCAAGGGCAGGGGCAGGGGCAAGGGCAGGGGGAAATGGGGCCTCATAGCAGGAGGACAAATGATCCCTGTGTCGAAGGGCAAGTCGATCACAAATAGCAAAAACCTTAAATATTTTAGATACCTTTTGACTTAGCAATTTCACTTGAAGCAATTTATGTAAAGAAATAATCTTAATTGTACACAGGCTGTGAACTACAAGGATATTTGCTGCCACTGTATTTATATTAGTGATCAGTTTAAAACAACCTAAATTTCCAATAAGAGGGCATTTGTTCCTTAATTTATGGCACCCCCGTACAATGGACTACTATATGTCTATTTAAAAAATGGTGCTCTGGGAGGATTTCTAATAACTTGAAAAGATGTTCCCAGCACATAATTAAGTTTTTTTTGTTTTTTTTTAAGGCAGATGTCCAGCTAGCAGCACTTATAATATTGATACATACCTCTCATTATCTTTCTGTTTTTCTCTCTCATTTACCGCTACCAAAAAAGGTTAAAGCAATGCTTGCTTATAAACTGCTGAAAGGCGGTTTAAAGAGAAGAGGCATCGTGTTCCCGTGGCCCAGCGAGGACCCAGGGTAACACTGGTCCCTGCGTGTAGCCGGACTCTGCTCACAGGGGACTCGATTCTGTAATCCACGTTTTCCAAGTGATGCTGAACACAGGCATTTCCCAGGCTCTAGTGACCTTTTTTTTAGGAAAAATTGAGGGGGCCATTGGTGATGTGGTTGGTACATCTAAACTTTAGAAAACCCGACCAGCAAATGGGTGAAAGTGAGCATCTGCCCAGCGTTGAAGGCAGGGCAGGCCAGACCAGGCCCTCAGCCCGAGGCACGGAGGGCAGAGCAGCAGGACACGGCCGGGACGCCAGTCACTGCTCCACGTCGCTTTTCTCCCACAGAGGGGAAGCGGGAACCACACTCGAGAGGCCAAAGCAGATTGTTTCTGGCAGAGGGGCAGGCTCCCTGGCAAGTGAGGGAGGGGAGGTGTCTGAGGTACCACAGACAGGCATCAAGCCCAACAGGCCTGGATTCAAACCTGACGGGACCCCGGGCTACTCACTTGCTTTCTAAGCATCATTTTCACCTGTAAAATGGGCATAAAGTAATAATAGCAGCTCACACCTCCGAGCACACGATCGTGTGCTGGGCGAACGCTCTGTGGGGTTTGAGAGCATTGGGTAGTGAGTGGAAAGCACACGGTAGGAATTTAACAGACTGATGCCCGCTTCCCCTCCTGCTCTCTGTGAGAGGGCCTGGGGCCCCTCGGACCCTCCCGAGGGATTGGGCACCTGTGGCCTGCTTCGAGGGAGCCCGCATCCCAGGGCTCCCTGGTGGGGCCTCTGGCCAAACCCCAGAGATGCTAGCTTTGTTCTCCTGTATAAACAAACAAGGTGGGGCCGTGCCCACAGATGATGCAAGGCAGGGGAGCTTTAGCCTGGCTTAGCCTTCTAATTAGGGCTGATTTTGCTATTCAGCTTCAGACTAATCTCAACTTTAATCTGGATTTGCTGAAATCTGACATGCACTGCAGTTTTATCCACACCCCCTGCGAGGGGCGTGAGCACGGAGGCAAACCCTGCTGCTGCTCTGGGCTCTGGGGCCTCGGCCCCCTGGGGGTCTTCAGTTCCAGTAGGGAAGGTCTAATAGATGAGTGCTCCTGGAGCACAGACCACTCTGGAAACTTTCACTGGAGCTGGGAGATGGGGGCAGAGGTCTGAGGGCACAGGAGGGCACAGCCCAGCGGGGAAAACAGGCTGGCCCCATGTGTTCCTGAATCCTGGCGATTTCGGAAGTCACGGTGGAATGACAGGGCAAAGTCTCCTCAGTCAGACACCGCCGGGCTTACCTCTGCCCTGTGACGCTGGGCACGCCACTCCAGCTCTCAGAGCCTCCGTCTCCTCACCTGAAACAGGGGACTAGGAGTGGGGACCTGTGCGCACAGATGTGTGAGGACTGCATGGGAAATACTTAGCGGGGGCGTGCGCTCATTTTCCATCGTTGACGACCGGACGATGGAGTGGCCTCCAGGCAGAGGAGGAAGGAAGACCGCTGCTGAGAGTCCGGGCCCTGTGCATGTGCCCCCGCAGCCTGGCACCAGGGGTATGGGGACGTGCACGCCTCTGAGGTGAGAAGCCACTTCCCCACCTGGCTGCTCACAGCACGTGTGCCCAGTCATAACAAGGGAGGCCAACAAGGCTGCTTTGGGGACATTTCCAGAGCCAGCCATCCTTCCCCGAAGGGGACAGCTGGTCTTTTCCTCACCCTTCTCCTCTTCATTCAACACCGGCCTCCACCCCCCCTCCCCAAAGCCTCACTCCTTCCAGAGACTCCTGGTGAAGGAATGGGGGCCCTCAGACCAGATCTGGACATGAGCCCTTGGGTCAAGGCCAGTGCAAGGCGGCTGCTTACCTGGGGCAGGTCCGTTTTCGGTGGTCGTGAAAAATCCTCTCTGGGTTTTGGACACAAACCCGGCTCGGGCACTGACGTTGTTTCTCTCCTTGCAGTAAGAGACGGAGGCCTGGGGAGAGAAACTCAGCACGCTGTGCCCCGTGTCTTCCCTTTCTTTGTCTTTGTCATCGTGCCCGGATGAGTGTCACATTTGGGTACAAAATCAAATTTAAACTTGACCTTCTCAGAAAATGAACTGACGTGAGCGGAAAAGGTCACACCGACGGTGCCTTCGCCAGCACCCCAGGTCATGGAGTTTGGGATCACCAGCAAGTGTCTGGCACAGAGGACGGTGTCCCGAGGGGACAGCCTGCAGACCCAGCTTCTAGGCTCACTTGTGCCACCCACAGGGCAGGCGACCCCGCACAAGTGGTTTAGTTTCTCTGAACTGGAGTTTCTCATCCGTAAGACTCTCGGACAATCCCTGCTCTATGTGACCGAGTGCTGTGGAGGCTGGTGGGGGGCAGGAGGTCAATGAAAATCATCTATAGCAGTCTTTTTTAAAAACCGTGTAACACTGTACATGTACATTATTTTCATTATTTTTCCTGTGGCTTTTATTCTTTTCAGAACACTTAGTCCTACACATCCCCGCCTGATTCCTTACTGCTCAAACCGTCCTTCTGTAAATGCAGGCTGTGGGGCAGACAAGGAAGCCGTGCCTGTGCTTCAGGGTTACAATCAGATTTGTAAGCACTCTCTCGTCTTCATTTTTCTGGACTGACCAGACATTAAGAATTTTGGTCTATCCACACAATATACATTTGAGAGTGTCCAGTGTGTTCAGAACTCTAAATATAGCAGAAAAGGGAAAAAAAGAACCCTGAGATCATTCTTATATTACATGTGAATCACACATATTTTAAATGCCAATTTGCAGTCGGTCTCCTGTGTTCGTTAGATAAAAGATGCCATAAAAGTTGTACACGCGATGGCTGGGAATATTTACTGAATGAGTGAAAATATTTGCTGGGGCCAGGATGGTTTGATTTTCTGCGATACTTCTTTGTCAGAAAATTGTTTCTCAAGAAATGCAGATGGCATTTTGAGTTTGTGTTGACAAAGGTGGAGGAATTCAGCTTTTCCCAGGGTCCTAATGGCTAGGCTGCCTGCCGAGACGGCAAACAAAAAGATCAGATGGAACAGGCTAATTACTGGACACGGGGAGAGGAGCCAGGTTGCCGGAGAGGAAGTAATAACACGGAACCAAGGAAAGGATTCGAATGGAGAAGCGGGGATCACGGTGAGCAAAGCCAGAGAAAGGCCCGGCAGACCTCCGTGCAGTGTGGCTAACAGGATTAGCGCATTTCTACTCCTCGCCAGTTGCCTCAACCATTGTTCTCCGGGTCTGAAAACAGCCACCTGTAGACAAAACACTACTGCAGCTTTATTCCTCACCCAGACAGGAAAGCAACTGAAAAGATGGCATTTTTGTACACGCTGAGTGTGTGTCACTGGAAGATTTCACCACCACACTGGGCAAACAGCCAGCTCCATGGGCAGGTGAAAGAGAATGAAGCCAATTTATTGCGTTGCATGGGGGGGGGGGGGGATGCATGATACAGTTAAGTAGAAAATGCACATGTACCGTGGACAGTACAGTCCTGACACGAGGGAGGGACCGAGGGAGGGAGAGGATAGGAAAGAAACTGCACCCGGTTTCGACGGTGGTTTGCTTTGGGGAGCTGAATTTTAAGGGATTCCACCTTCTAGTTCATGGGTTTCTATAATGCTTGAATATATTTTATGGCGAGCATGTATTATGTTCAGAGCCACATTAATTAAAACAACAATGAACAAAAAACAAGCCCTAAAATTGATCTACTGGCAGAGGGACAGAGCTCTGACTTGGGAAATGGTCTTTTCTAGATTAGCAACTGTCTACTAATTACCGGGGAGTCGTCACCTTCACTGCATGCTCACTGAATGCCAGGACCTGTGCTGGGTGAAGGGGCACACGGCGGGCTGGGAGGCAGATGCACGAGACACTAACTGCCTCTGTGAGGAATGCGGATGGTGCAATGACCAAGAATCTTCATTATCACGTTCTCGGACCAGGCCTCGACCTCTCTCTCTCCTGTTAGCATAACAGCTTCTCAACTGGTTTTCTAAAATCCACTCTTAGCCCACCCTGCAGTCCGTACAGCTGCTAGAGGGAGCTTCTTTAAAAAGTGTATCAGTCCTCAGGTGAGGATAAAAAAAAAAAGTACATCAGATGACATCACCCCACACCTCCCGTCCCCCTCAAGGGCTTCCCAGTACACAGAGAACAAAATTCTAACTCCCTCCCAGGGTCTTCAGAGCCCTGAAAAACTGTTTCCTGAGCCCCTGAGCTCCTCTCCTCCCAGCTAATGCTACCCTAACTACCTTCTTGTAGTTCCACGTGGACTAAGTTGTTTGCTGTCCCAGGACCTTGCTGCTCCCCGAACTCCAGCTCTCCTTCAAGCTCTGGGTTTCAGCCTCAGAGCCCTCTCTAACCACACAGTGTAAAGTATGTTACCTCCCACCCCACACACATTCTCTCTTTCTCAGGTCCACTATTTCCCTCTCTCAAAGCTGGCCACAGTTTGTCAGTATCGTTTGTCTGTTTACTAGTTCCTGTCTTGAGCTCCCCACTGGAATCTCAGCTGGCAGGGCTGGAACATGGTGACCCTGCTCTCTCTACGGCTTTATACCTCAGCCACCTGCCTGTGCTCACTGATGTGCAAATGGTCCCTTCGAGCTGGGGAGCTCTGGGCCAAGTCCCTTTACCTCTCTGAGCATCAGTTTCCTCTTCTGTAAACTGAGACTAAGATAGCCCACTTTATGGATTCTTGTGCATATTAAATAAGATGCATACCTGACTCTTAGAACAGCACATAGGCCATGAAAAGTGCTTCATCATCATCATCATCGTTATTTGGGCTCTGATGACCCCAGGGGAAGACTATCTAGAGTCGTGCTGTCCAGGGCGGTAGCCACTGGCCACATGTGGCTATCGAGCCTGGAAACAGGGCGGGTCCAGATTAAGGCATGCTGCCACACGGTGTCAGGTGGGCCCTGGACTCATCAGGGTGGTCACTTGGTAAGACATATAAATGTCTGATCACTATGTTGTGCACCTGAAACTAATATAATATTGTATGTCAACTGTCATTAAAAGCAAATATTTTTTAAAAGATGTGCTTCGAATATAAAATATACACTGGATTTGAAAGACTTAGTATAATGGAAATAATGTAAAACATCTAACAATTTTATATTGATTAGATGTAATTTTTTGAATGTACCAGGTTAAATAGAATATATTATTAAAATTAATTTCACCTGTTCCTTTTTACTTTTAAGTGTGGCTACCAGGAAGATGAAATGGCATACGTAGCTCCCGTGATACTCCTATTGGACAGGGCTGGCCTAGCAGGCACACGTTATAATTGATCGGCTCAAACACAGAAAGTGGACAGGATCTTTGTAGTCAGAAAAGTAAATATTTATAATATTATAAAAGGAAATTAAAAATAAAGTATCTAAGACCAAAATATTTTGAAATATGGCATAACAATATTAATACCTTATGTATAATTCATGCCTTATGTATTTCAGAGTGCTTTCACATTCGTTGTCTCATTTGCTTCTTATAATAACCCTGTAGGGCAAGTATAATTAATTTCATTTTACAACTGAGGCTCAAGAGGTGACGCGTCTTCCCCAAAGACAGCTCTACCCCCTCTGTGAACTGCGGAGTCCTTGTGCGCCAGGCGCTGTGCTGAGCGCTCACCATAGATTACCCCATTTAATATCTGCGTGAATACTGTGAACTAGATATGTATCCCCGTTTTATAGATGAATAAACTGAGTCCTGAAAGGTTAAGGGACTTGCCCAAAGCCACATGGTTAGAAAGTGCCAGAGTGAAGATTTGAACTTGACTCTATTCCTTAACCATTAGTTATACCATTCTGCTTTAGTGACTACAAGGTGATCATAATTGGCAGAGCAGTGCTCTTAAAAAACCCATTTTCTGATATGGAAAGATAGAATTTTATTTTCTCTATAAGAACCTAAAAGTTAAATGAATCGCATCTGCAGATAAAGTGGTAAATAATATGCTCATTGTTTGAGATGAGAACACCGTCCAGGAAAGCTTACGTTTTAGGACTGATTACAGTAAGCATTTCCCAGGGCAGTGGTTTTCCCACTGCTCCACACTGGCCTCCATGTTGCCCACATTTTTCTCTGCCTTCTGCAAATTCCCTCTAAGAGTCTTGCACAGCCTCGTGTAGCCATTGGGTACCCAACATATGCTAACTGGTTTACCAACTGCATTAAAATACTATTTCTCGCCCTGGCCGGTTTGGCTCAGCGGTTAGAGCGTCAGCCTGCGGTCCAGAGAGACCCGGGTTCGGTTCCCACTAAGGGCATGTACCTCGGTTGCAGTTTGTCCCCAGCCCTGGTTGGTCGTGTGGGTGGCAGCCACTTGATGTGTCCCTTTCACGTCGATGTTTCTCTCTCTCTCTCTTCCTCTCTCTCCCTCCCACTCTATCTGAACAAAAAATGAAAAAATGTCCTCGGGTGAGGATAAAAATAAATAAATAAATAAAATAAAATACTATTTCTCAAAGTGCCCCCCTTCCTTTCTTTTATTTTAGTAAACCATTCATTCAGTACATATTTAGTAAGCATATGCAATGTTCTTACATTGTAATGGTTTGGTGCAGGAGTTTCAAACTTGAGAACTTTTGCAAAGCTTGGCAACTGGAACACCCTGGAACAGGAATTACTGAAGTCCTTCTTCGAAACAAAGCATGACGGGAGAGTGTACGCATTAGCTGCAGGATATTTACAAATGATGGTATCCAGCCGGGCACGCTGTGAGGAGAAAGCCAAAGGAGTCAGCACTGTCACACAATCTGCGGCTCCAAAGGACAGAGGTCAGAGATGGTGCCCGAAGACAAGTGCAAGCGCATTTTATCCTACAAAGGTGAAGCTCCAGCAGGTAACAGTAATAAACTGACCTCGGGATTCGCTCTTGGAAAACACAAGTTCCGACCCGTTTTAACGTCTGTAAATTCAAATTACTCATCTTATGTTTGGGGCTTGGCATAAATAATTTTGCCATAAATGCATGTTCATCCAATCCTGTTTCAAGCCACTTACACTTGACTCACATCAACTGCTTGGTCATTTGTGTGATGGAAGCTTTAGACTTTCTTCTTCCAACCTAGGCTTTCTTTCTACTCAGAAGGAAACACCGTATCTTATTTCTAAGGTTAAATAATCTGAATTGCCTAAATAACAAGGGTGCTTCTTCTAGGTACAAGGCTCCATGGAGCTTGCTGTCTGCCCACACCTCCTGTCCCCCACCTAATTACTGATTGCATAAAACCCTGCAATATTTTTGCTCTTTCAACAGAACCAATTCTACTTTTTCCAGGAAGCCATGATAAAACAATTTTTAGTTAAAAAACAAACAGAATCAATGTTTGCCAAATGAAAAGGGTCAAAAGCCACAGAAACTAGGCGATAACATCACTTTACCCTCGGATAGTATGGCAGGTATTAGAGTCTGATAAATCCAAATAGTTCTCATTATTTTATGGTTAAAAGCTTGGGAACATTGCCCTGGGTTTCCTCAGCTTGATAGAGATCAATAACTACACAAACACAGAAAACTGGGGAGGCTGTGAGAAGGCATCGGTGCCTCCTTGCAACTCCTCATTCTGTGCTTGGAGGCAATGGCTCTCAACACCTGCTGTGCGGACCACCACGTATGTGGTTTGCAGACTGCCACAGCACGTGGGTGGCTGTGCCACCAGAAGCAGGAGTATTCTTGTCCACTCTCAGCTGTTCAGAATCTAAGCGGGGTTTGAGTCCCACCTCTGCCTTCTCCAAATTGTACAGATTCAATGATGTTCCCAGAAGCAAGGTCACCTCAGCCTTGAACTCCCTTTGCCTTTGCATTTTGGGCAATAGTTAACCAAGCAGTTTTCATGGGTTGTTGCACTGAATCCTCATGGCAACCCTGGATAGTGGATATTGTGATTATCCTCACCCTGCACATGAGGAAACTGAACTTCCTCCACTAGTCAAGTGAGGGAACCAACATTCTCACCCAGGAAGGCTGCCTCCACCATATGCTATAGGTCAGATACCCAATTCTGAAGAGGAATGGGTCAAGAGGAGTAATAGAGAAAACAAGATGAGCAGCTGAGAAAGGACTGTGGGAGGTTTTAGTTCAAGAAGAGTCAATACCCTAGATCTCCTCTGCCCAACGGTACAGGCACACCTTTGCTCTTTCTTTTTAACTTCCACGGAAGAAGGGTGGTGAGGGCAAACCTTCCTCGGTGGTGCCACTGGAGTCACCCAACAGAGTGGGCAAGCATGTTTTTCTAAAGCACCATTTCCCAATGTGTGTTCCTCGGCACCCCAGGTCTCTAAGACAAGGTAGTGCTGGCGGTGGCGGCAGCTGGGAGAGAGCTTCAGAGTCCAGTGCGTTTGAGAAGTTTCATACCATGGTCCCATGTTGGAGATTCATAATACACTTTGGCATATTAAATGCTCTGAGACAGTCTACAATAAAAAAAACCTGTCCAGACTTTCTTAAATTTACTGGATCATAGAATCTTTTTGGCCTAGAAAACCTACTCACATACATTTTGGGGAATATTGTTCTAAAAAATTCCAATTAGAGGCAATGTTTCATAAAGCATTGTAATTGGATTTGCCTCAGAGTACAGCTGAAGTAACTCACTCATCTACCCCTTGGCTTTCTTTTTAAAAAAATATTTTATTGATTTTTTGAGAGAGAGAGGAAGGGAGAGGGAGAGAGAGAGAGAAACATCGATGGGATGCTTCCCGCCTGCCCCCCCACAGGAGATCGTGCCCACAACCCAAGCATGTGCCCTGACTGGGCATCTAACTGGCAACCCCTTGGTGCACAAGATGATGCCCAACCCACTGAGCCACACAGTCAGGGCCCCCTTGGCTTTCTTTTCATTGCCAGGCCTGTGGTCTCCAATCTGGCCATACACTGGCATGTATGAACCTCTCTCCAGCACATGCTAACTTTTCCAGAACCACTCCTGACACCATGCAAATATAGAAAGGCCATCAAAGTCTCCTCCCACCTGCCTCACTTGCCTTCCTAGTCAGTTCTGTGAATAATTCTGGAACAAAGATCTGGAATGCATTAATGAAGCTCTTATATAATTTGGACTTAGAGAGATGACAGGTCCTCTCAAAAGGCTGGGCGTAGTTGTTTCAATAGTCATCAGGAAGTTTCTCAAGTTTATAGACCCAGAGAGTTTTTTGGTCAGCTTCACGCACAGTCACCCTCCTCCTGGTCACACCCGTGTCAATAAGGCAGAGTTTTCTGTGATGAGGGCTACTTTTAACTCCCTGGGACTCTTCAGATGCAAAAATGGAGGAGGTGCTAAGGGTGGAAGTCACTGGCAGAAGGGTGGAGGTATGAAATTCGCATCCAGTTCAGAAGGGAACCAAGGAAGGTGTGGGGACTCTCCCGGCAGATCTCTATCCACCACCTTAGGCCCCTGCCCAAGGATACAGGAACTGCACTGTTTATAATATAAATATAAATTCTCATATTCATCAAGGAGAGGAGAGGAAGCCTGAACAACTCATTATCGGCCTTGTTTTGGGTTTGGCCTGACTTTTTTTAAAGACCTGAAAGGCCTGATTCGATTCTGTAGTCCTCAGATCTTCGCCTGGGCCCCTTCTCCTCCAGACAGCACAGCCCCGTCCTTGGGGAAGTCACTGCACATAAAGCCTAGTAGGAAATCGATCGCACGGCATGCTCTGATTCGGCCCCTTCTTTGGCACCAAGGAGGAATGGGCAGTGCCACTGTTTGGCAAAGAAGTTCACAGAGAGAAAACCTAGGTGTTGCAGGGAAGTATTGTTTGTGACTCGGGTGGTGATAATCATAACACTGAACGTGTTTAGAATGCTCTGCAGTTTCCAAGGGTTTTTCACTCATTACCACGGTAATGTGCCCGGTGCCTCCAGGTGTCTCCACTCTATGAGGCAACCAGAACACAGGCGGGTGACGTGCTTGAGGTCACGTCGGGAATCCACAGCTGAGTCAGGATTAGGTCTTAAGTCTTGCTGCCTGTGCCAGGCCATTGTGAGACAAGGCACTTCTTTCCCTGATTGCTTCTGAATCTCTTTACAGGCAGGGCTTGGGGCAGAAAACAAGGTAGAGGCGTGGCTGTTCCCTGGACTCACTGGGGGTGTGTGCAACCTCAAGCTCTTGGCTGATGGGGAGATAGCTCCGGGGTCGGTTTGCTCCTTGAGGATTCCACTCTGCCAAACTCAAATGCCAATAAGCCGCCGTATTCAGTGTGTCTTAAATGGTCTCTTTGTGTGACTTTTTTTTTTTTTTAATCAATTCCAATGTCAGGCATCATAATACATTTTTGCAAGAGATTATTATTACTTTTAAAGGGACAGACAGCATGTGTTTTATTAATGCTAGAGTTTGGGTTTGCTTTCTTTTTTTATTTTCTTACCCTAGACAGTCTTACCCTCGTCTGACCCTTTGCCCTTGCTATATCTAGTTTTTCTTGCCAATTTATAAATATTCAAATAAAAACTATCTTCACCCAAGCCCGGTCAGGGACACTGGCTCCTCATATATGCTTGACTCTCAGAACCCTCCACAAAGATCAAGTGCCACATCTTACAAAGACGAGAAATAGGGAGGACGATCACTCCGTTTCAGGCCCTCTATCTGTTCTCTTTCTGATCCCATCAGATTTCTCAACAGTTTCAATAACCCACTTAGACTAAGCAGTGTAAAACAGCATGTTAGGGCGAGATGTGTAACGATAACTTTTTCCTGGTATGCCTGCAAATCTCCGGAAGACATTTGCTTAGTCTACGCCATGATGATAACACTGGTTTCGGATGATCAGGTTCTGAATATTCCTCTAGCTTCTCTTCCCACTCTGGCAATGTGTAGCGACTGGGGGAATTAAAGACACAGGCTCCAGTTTACCTCATGAACTTTGAGGAGGCGGTGACTCCTAATAAGAACCATGGGCCTCTGGAGAGAAGGGATGGGTGTCCAATATAGGATTACGCAACGAATGAAGGAAAGTACTGATCGGTTAGTGCCCATACTCAAGAGTGGGGTTCTCACCGTAGAGGGGAAAGTGCACGTCCCTTTCTTAGACAACGAGACACTGTTGGACACTGGAGATTGGTGAGTGACGTTGTAGGACCCAGGACCCGGGATATCATCCTGAAAGGGAAGAGCACGTGGCGTCATCGGGATATAGTCAGTTCCACTGTGCTTTTCCACAAGCTTCACACCCATTAACACTAAGCCTCATCATAACCCGCCAGGGCAGGCCCCGCCGCCTCGTCCCGGGTGACAGCCTAGTTCCATCTCCAACCTGCCCAGTCACTGTCTCAGTTACCAGCTGCGGGTCTGGGACCCCCAAAGCCCTTGCTCTTCCTCCTTACTCTATGCCGTACTGCATTCCGGAAGAATGCTGCTGTTTTTCACACTATTAGAGAAATGAGCATAAAATGGGATATCAAGCGTGGCTGATGTGCGAGCCAGTGTACATTGGTTGGGTAAGCCAAGCCCACGGGGAGGGAAGGGTGACCGACTTCACGTTAACCACACCCCACCTGACTCAGCTTCCTCCTCAGCCTTTCAGAAGAGAAACCAGGGAGTGTTTCTGTTTATAAAGCAAAATGAAACAAAAACAACCTTCATCCCAAACAAGACCGTTTCTATCTCCCAGGTGTGGGGCTCAGGTGCTAAATGACACAGGTATGATAGAGAGGAATACACAAAAGTTTGACTTCTAAGCTTATTTCTGCTGTAGCCACTAACTGGACTTTTGTCTCATTTCCCATGCTGGTTACCAGGGGAAGTCAATGTTGACAGAAGTTGGCCGAGCAAGAAGCATGAAATGATAAGGATGCTCCTCTGTCTCGAGAATTTACTGGGTGCCTACCTGGTGCCAGAAGCTTGTCAAAGATTGTCTCATTTAATCCTCCAATGCAGAAGGGATTACTGTCCTCATTTAATGGATGGAGACACTGAGGCATGTGGAGATGAATTTGCCAAAGGTCCCACTGCTATGGGTGGCAGTGCCTGAATTCGGTGCTAAGTGCATGGTGTACACACGTCCTTCGCAGTCCATCTTAAGGAAAGTGAAGCCCAGAGACACTGGGTCCACAGCTATTAAATGACAGCTCCAGAGCTCGCTCTCTCCAACCTCTGTCACCCAGGCGCCTCCTAGCTCCACTATCCCTGCTACCTTCCTTGGGGCAGAAAGAAAGCTTAAGGTATCATCAGGGCCTGCAAGGACTTTCCCTTCTGGCCCAAGCAATGTGTGATTGTGGTTTAATATAAAGGCTAGGGTCATCAGTGCTATGAACAGGTTCTTCTGTGCCGGGTTTTAAATGCAGTGAATCCTTTGAGCCTTGTGGGTGGGGACAGGGGATTCCTGCTTTGTAGCTACTGACGATCCCTGGTGAACAGGGGAGGAGCTGACTGGCAAGGGAGAGTGAGGCAGGGCGCGAAAGGTGCAGCCCAACCAGGTGCATGAGCACCCAGGCCAAAGTCAGGAGAACCCTGGCACATGGGTGCAGAGTCAAGGTGTTACAGGGAAACAAGGAGAGCTTTTTCTAGGGGGCTGTGCACAGGGCCAGCATTTGTTTATGGAGTGGTCACTGTGTGCCGGGCACTGTTCTGAGCACTTTACATACACTAACTCATTTAATCCTCACTTGAAGGTGAGAAGACGGGGCCAAGGTCACAGAGTCAGTAAGTGTCAGAGCCAGAATTTGAACCCAGGCAGTGTGAGCACAGAGTCTGCTTTTCACTAGTACATGTGTAGGATAAAAGGGGGGAAATTCCACTGGATTATGAATCAGGAATCCTTGTCCTCAGTGCTGCTATTTGCTAGGTGACCCTGAGCCAGTCACCTCTGAAGCCCTAAATTTCCTCATTTGGAAATCAAAGATGTTGGACTAAATGTCTCCAGGTGCCTTTTATCTTTCAAAGTCCCTACACCAGGGCAAAGCGGAGGCAAGAAATGTAAATGGACTCTCCTAGGTTTAAAGGGTGAGCAGTGAGACGGATGCCTCTACCTCCCAGTCTGCTGCCCACTCTCAACGCGGCCCTCAGCCCACAAGATTTCCTGGGCACCTGTATGTGTCTGAGGAGCTGGGGTTGCCAGATAACATACAAGACCTGCAAGGCTGCCTGGTTAAACCTGAATTTCAGATAAACAACAAAAAACTATTTTAGAATAAGTATGTCCCAGTACTATTTGAGATCTACTTATACTGAAACAGTTGCTTGTTATTTATCTGAAATTCTAAATTAATTAGGAATCCTGTACTTTTATTTGCTCAATCTGGCAACCCTACTGGACCGTAATCACATTTTAATTCTGCCACGTTGCCAACTGGTTTGAGGCCCAATAAGGAGTGTCCCTCTAGCCTGGAGGGAGAAGTGCGGCCTATCTGCTCTTTAATGAATGTCCAAGACGACTCCTCAGGCAGCGGGATGCTGGAGCTGGCCAGCAGCAGCCTGTGAGAGCAACTGCTAACAATTCAGAAATGGCAGTATTTACACCACAGAAATTGGCAGATGCTGTACATCAGAGCTTTTGTTGGTGGAGGGGAGAGCTGGTTCACCCGCACACCGCTTGCTAGCTTCACGTGACACCCAAGTAGACTTACAAGCTACTTGGAGGGAAATGTCTAGCTGCAGAAAGTTCCAGCCTCCTCCTGCAACTGCTAGAGGTGGTAGGTGGCTCTCTGGAAAGACAATAAAATCCAGACCTTTCACCTCTGGGATATCAGTACATGTGACCAATATTGCGTGACTTTGATGAGTCGGAGGCCTCTCAGAGCACAACCCAGAGAACAAGAATTCAATTTGCCACTGGTGTGAACTTAGCCACCCCACAGTTTCTTGGCCAGGACCGCCCCAGAGGGCAAAAACCAAACAAGCAAACAAAACAAAAATGGGTGTGAGGAGGGAGAAGGGATGAGAACTCTTTGAGCACTAGGGCTGCCTGTTGAGTGAGTGCTGTGCGGAGAGCACCGGTCCCGGGGTCTATTCCCCGGGTCCCCAGTGTGGCCCCCAGGGGGCGATGGATGAGTCAGTGCATGCAGAGAGGTCACAGGGGGGCTGGTGTGCTCAGCCACTGCCATCATCACTACTCTGCGCTGCCCACAAGTCTCAGGGCCTTCCCTTGGGGGTTACAGACCTGCAGAGTGGGACCAAGCAAGGGATGACGGCTGATGTGCTCCCATCCCCCACCTGATACACATCTGGGTGACACTGGGTTGAAATGCACTTTGAGGGCTCATTTGAAGGATTAAAGCCTCAAATGGGCAGCCTCTGCATGTGCCAAGGAAGGGACACAGACCTGCATCCACTCGACCTTGGGACAGGTTTGGAGAGGGGTGAGGAGGAGGGTGAAGAAAGAGGGCAGGGCATTTACCTCCTCACCCAGAGCTCTCCAGAGGCTATGGGAGGGCATCATGCCCCACCGCCTGGAGCCAGCGACACCTGCACACGGCCTAGACTCTCTAGTCGTGATTTCATAGGTTCTGTCCAAATAATACTTTCAGGTTTGTCAAATCAATGTCTGTCAAACCATGTCCTGGCTTGGAAAACGCGGTCTCTGTTGGATATCTGGCTAAAGACCACACTGGGGCTGCCTGGGACCTGTCAAAGATGTCCCACCTTGCTTTGGGGGCGGCTAGCTGCTGTTCCCTCAGGAGTGCACAAGATGAGTGAAAACTAGGAGCTTGCTAATGGCTAGAGGCACATAACGGAATGAGGACGTTCCTGAGGTGGAAACAGAGTCCTGTCCTATGATTAATCCACGGGCAAAGCCACCCAGGAATTTGGGGCTCCTAAGGGAACAATTTCCTTCCACAAATGCCTCTAGTCTTAGGGTCTCGGAAAACACGTCCATCCACTAAAGCCCTTCTGGTTAAAATTGCCTACAACTCTTGAGATTTGCCCCTTATGAGACATCCTTCCTCCTTTCTGCTTTCTCCCCTCCCTGCCCCCCCCCCCAGTCCATACACGCACGTGTGGCATCCGAGCTCCACACCTCTGATCACAGGGGAAAGGGAGAGGCAGCAAGAGCACTTCAAACCTAGGAACGGGGAAGGACGTCGCAGAGGAAACGTCCCTGGGAGCCTAAAGGGAGTGCCCAGGGACACCAGGGTGAGTTCTTTTGAAAAGAGTGTTTCTGCCCTGGCCGGTTTGGCTCAGCGGTTAGAGCGTCAGCCTGCGGTACAGAGAGTCCCGGGTTCAGTTCCCGCTAAGGGCATGTTCCTCGGTTGCAGTTTGTCCCTGGCCCTGGTTGGTCGTGCGGGTGGCAGCCACTCAATGTGTCCCTTTCACGTCGATGTTTCTCTCTCTCTCTCTCTTCCTCTCTCTCCCTCCCACTCTATCTGAACAAAAAATGAAAAAATGTCCTCAGGTGAGGATAAAAAAAAAAAGAGTGTTTCTTAGTCGCCCAGGTGAAGAGTAGGTGTGGGGAAAGGAAGGGCAGCTGGGACACCGGCCACCCCGGGAGGTGAAAATGGGGACTGGTCTCTGCCCATCGCTGGCCTGGCCAGGTTGGAAACACAGACAAGAGAAGTTAAACCACATTTTCAAAGTCTTTTAAGTCAGTCATCTCTGTAAGTACCATGCTCCTCTTTTTCAGAGCCCTCCCTGTTCTGAAATCTGGATCAGCCTATTAGCAGTCCCTTGAAATCCCTAGTGGAATGTGGGCAAAAACTCTATTCCACAGACATACATTAAAACCTACTGTGGGCCAGAGCCCGTGCTAAGGTGCGAGGTTATGGGCACAACCAGTAAGCCGCTCACAAGCCCCAGGAGTGGAGTGAAGGAGACACGGCAGAACACGGCAGCTTGGATGGGATGCGTGCCTGTGACTCAGTGAGAAATGCAGAGGCTTGAATTGGGGTCATTCGTTCAATCCACTTTTGAGGGGCTTTGGAGTCTGGAAAGGACAGCGATGGTTGCTACCCAAGGAGTTCCCAGGCAGGTGGAGATCAGATATGCACACCCAGTACCATCAGGCCCAGGAGGAGGTCAGGGACATCAGACTGGCTCTGGGACTTCAGAGGAGGGTGTGCTTGCTTGCACCAGGGCAGACATCGGGTACAGTGTCTGGGAACCAGGAGCTGCTGCCTGGGTTCGTCCTCCCTCTGCCTGACTCTGGCTGCACAAGTTACTTACCCTCTTTGTGTCTCGGGGTCATTATCTGAAAAGTGGGGATAATGATGGGACTTAGCTCACAGGGCTGTTATGAGGATTAAATGAATTAATAAATGCAAAGGTCTCCAAAGGGTGTCTGCACGCTGTCGGTGCCAGCCAGTGTCTGCTACTTCCAGGGGTGTGTCCTGCAGACCCCTTAGGAAGGGTGCTGGGGGCTGGTGGCTCCCAGAGCAGGAAGGTCAGGCAGACCCTGTTGTGGTTCAGACATGCAACTGCGTGCCCATTTGGGGTAATTATCCCCTTGACCACGGTGGCCTATGCACACTGAGCTTCTTCCCATTTAAATATCGCCGACATGCAAAATGCCCCCAGTCCAGTGCCTTGTCAAGTTAATGACTGGACAGTATTAACTCTGTGCACTTTCCTCACATATTAAACACTGGCCTGCTTACCATTTGAAAGGGTCGATTTAGTGTCCGGCTATGTATGAAATTAACATGTATTGTTAAATTGTGCCCATCCAGGGGATATGAGCCCATGCGCTACCTATTCATTTATATGAACCTGGAGGGATCATTCAGGTTTGGAATCATAGAACAGTAATCATTGGAAAGGGCCTACCTATTATAACGTCCTTATTTTTAAGATGAGGAAACGGAGATGCAAAGACCTTAGGGGGGGTGTCCTTAGTGTCACACAGTTTGGGAAACAGTAACCACAGTCCAGGGTGAAACGGGGACAGAAAAGGGGAGGTGGGGGAAGAAAATGTCCATCGGGCTACAGGGCTATGCTCTGTCCCAGATCAGGCATGTCCCTTCATGTACAGGAGTCACCAGCACACCTGTAAATAACTATAAAATGTTCAGGGGAGCAGACTTCATTTCTAGCAGCCAGAATTGCCAGTCCAGACACTGAGCTCTGTGAAGGATTCCTAGTACCCAGCAGTCAGATTGTTATGAGGGATGTGAGCTGGGCAACGAGGCCTTGGCGTTTCCTACAAAGTTAGACTGATAAGGTAAGTGACGTTTCAAAGGGCACCGATGTTAGATGTGTAAGTGGGTCACAGAATTAATTTGAAGCCACAACCGAGTTATGAGATCAGGCACAGGGTGTGTGCGAGTGATGTTTTAAGAAGGGCGGTGAGACACTGGAGTTTTAAAATCTGTTTTTAATTCGTATTGCCTCACTAAATTATTGGGTGATGCTAAACAAGATCCTTAACTTCTCAAAGCCCATTTCCCTCAGGAAAAATGAGAACAATGAGCATGAAATAAGACATTTTTTTCCTGTTTTTATAGCTTGAAGAAACTCATAAAATTATATACTCCAAATTTTATGTTTCAGATGAGAAAACTGAAGCCCAGAAAAGCCAGTTGACTACAGGCACACAGCTAGTAACAGAGCAGAACTCAGGGAACCTGACTGATGGACGCCTTGCCCTGTCCACAAAATTCCATACTTATTTACGAAATGCTTTCAGATACTTAGGTGAAATTTTCCTGCTGTCAGACCAACGTGACCACATTCGAAAAGTGTGAATCGAAGTTCTGAGTTATTTCTCTCTATATTTGACGCTGCCTATAGCATTGGCTGGATGTCATCTTGGTTCCTTCAGCAGAAAAATTTGTGAAAGCCAGTAGTAATTTAAGACGCTAACTTTAAAGGCCAGCCCACTCCATTTCTGTGTTTGTGTCTTCAGCACTAGAGCATGTAGAATGCAGTCTTACACACATTGCTTGACATCCTCCCCTATCTTGAGCTTGGTCTGTTTTGCTAAGTCCTTTTCAGAAACATGCTCTCTGACTTTCATAGATCAAATTTATGGCTTTGCAGTCCACAAAGGGAGGCGTGGTGCAGTGTGTGGAAAGAGCATGAGGCTTCGGAGTGAGCTAGACCTAGGTTTGAGGTCTAATTCTTTCAACATTGATTCAGCAAATATTTATGTAGGGCCTCTTATGTGCCAAACCCTGCGTTGTGTGACCTTGGATAATAAACCCTTCCCTTAGCATTGTTCTGAGGATTAGAGATGTGGTCTAAAAATGATTTCACCCATAGTAGGGATCAGTAAATGGTGGCTGCTATTATTTTTATTGGAGGCTGGACAGCAAATATCCTACAGATGGATAATATATTATCACTAAACTGACAAATGGGAAACCAGACAGAAACGAGACAGAGAGACAGATGGACAGTTAAGACATAGACAGAGAAACTAGAGAGAGAAGAGAGAAAATTCCTAAGCAAGTATCTTATCTTTCCTCTTTGGGGAAAACCTAGAAGTAATTAAAAATATGTGTGTGTGTGCGTGAGACTGTGTGTATACACACACACTCACTCTTTATTATTTGCTTTCTTAGAATCCTAAAATACCAGAACAGAAGGCACTTAAATGTTCTCTAATTCAGCATTCTTGTTTACAAAGAAGGAATAGGCCAGGGGCATAGGGGCTTGCCAAGGCCCCTCAACTCCTTCCAGACTCACCTGCATTCATTCACAACCTAGATCTCATTCCCTCTCCACCTTCTTGGCCAGGTGGTAAGATGAAAAAACATTTTTACAATACAGCAAAAGGTAACTGAGATGGTGACTACTCCAAAAGAATGTTATTCTAAAAGTCTTGGTTAAATGAATAAAGGGATGAAGGTTTCAATGAAAACTCAAAACGTCTGCGAGTTGTTTGCGCCCCCTGCTGGTGAGAGAGAAGAAGGTCAGATCCCTGAGCCTTGAACAGTGAGCTCCGTAAGTTAGGTGAAGGACAGTCACAGCCAAGCAGAGCGCTCCAGATCAAAGAGAAAAGAGACACAGACAGTTGGGGAAGAGAGTGAGAATGGAGGCAGTACAGGAACAATAATAACACAGGGTTAAAAGAAGTCTAAAAAAAGAGGGGCCCTCATCACATAGGTCATTTTAAATTTATTAGATTCTTATTTTCCCTTTGATGTTATTTGAAGAAAGTCTTGTCATTTCCTTTCATGTTATAAAGAGTGAAGCTAGGGGAGAAAGAGGAAAAGATGTTTACCTTTTACCTATATCCCTGGGATTTTTTTTTTAATGTTCTATTTATCTAATAATTTTAAAAATACATTTCTTATAAAAAAATTTTTTTGGTTCAGTGAAGCACCACCTGGACATGTAGTTTTCTCTGGGGTTTAGTATCTTTCCAGCTCATTCTCTTTTTTAAAAATAAGTTCTTAAAATGTTTTACTTACAGTATTATTTTGTATTGGTTTCAGGTCTACAGCATAGTGGTCAGACAATCACATTCTTTACAAAGTATCCCCCACCACTGATATTTACAGTACCTACCTGGCACCGTATATGAATATCGCAATATGATTGACTATATTCCCTATGCTGAACTTTACACCCTGGGGACTATTTTGTAACTGCCAATTTGTACTTCTTAATCCTTCATCACCTCTTTCACCCAGTCCTCCAACCCGCCTGCCCTCTGGTGACCACCAGTCAGCTCTCCGTGTCTCTGAGTCTGTTTCAGCTCCTTACAATCCAGGGCAGTTGGAGGGGCTGCTGTGGCTCCTTAGATAACACTGCCCTCTACTGGTCACAGGCACAGATGCACCAGCCAGACTCACCTGCTTGTCCCGAGAGGCTAAAATCCAGACTAAAAGTAAAGAATCTCTAAGACAATGTAATTACCTTTTTATGATAAAATCTCTTGGCTTGGCTATTAAATCCTTTTTTTTCTGATTCTTTAATTACTGTAGACTTATATTTAGAAGGAATGGAGGACTGTGTTGGATATGCAGCAGTAAAACCTAAACAACAAAAATTAGCACAGAACGAAGAATTGACAAATGCAGAAAACACAGAGCTGTACATTAACATTTTATCTTAAATGGAATAGAAGAGAAACTTGTCTTTTGACAAGAGATAAACATGAAACTGAATTTTTTTAAAGTGTTCCCCATTTTACTTTCATACCCTCTTGGTAATGTATTGGGATTCCCCCCTTCCCGTTGTTAAACTAGTAAGACTTGGTAACATAGTGGAAGTGAACTGTCCCAGGGAAGAGGGAGGATCTGACAGGGAAGGCAGACACAAAACCACCTGGATACAAAACCATCACTTAATCCCAGCCCAGAGTCACACACCAGCAAAGTACCATAAAGATCCAGAGAGATGGGGAAATCTCAGAGTGGGGCTCTCTTTTCAGGGCACTGTGAAAACAGCTCTCTGCTCTGAGCAGACATGGGGTTAAAAAGCAGAGGGCATTGCCCTGGCCGGTTTGGCTCAGTGGTTGGAGCGTCGCTCGCGGACCAGATAGTCCCGGGTTCGGTTTCCACTAAGGGCACGTACCTCGGTTGCGGATTGTCCCCCTGTTTTTCTCTCTCTCTCCCTCCTGCTCTATCTGAAGATAAATGCAAAAAAAAAAAAAGCAGAGGGCATCATTTATAGGAAACCAAGTTAAAATTTTATACAGCTGGGTTGTGATGTATAAATGATATATGAAATCCCTTTTCCCTCCTCCCACTCCCCACATGTGGGAGAATGTCTGCAGTATGGATTCCACAGGCAGCATCTGTCTGCACACCTGCTGATTACAAACTCGTCCTGTGAGCCCTGGCCGGTTTGGCTCAGCGGTTAGAGCGTCGGCCTGCGGTCCAGAGAGACCCGGGTTCGGTTCCCGCTAAGGGCATGTACTTCGGTTGCAGTTTGTCCCCGGCCCTGGTTGGTCGTGCGGGTGGCAGCCACTCGATGTGTCCCTTTCACGTCGATGTCTCTCTCTCTCTCTCTTCCTCTCTCTCCCTCCCACTCTATCTGGACAAAAAATGAAAAAATGTCCTCAGGTGAGGATAAAAAAAAACCAACAAACTCGTCCTGTGAGTGTAATAGAATCTGACTCCAGTTTGTACTTTGACTGCTGACAGCTTTTAAGCCTCACCCCTCCCTCTTCCTTTTCTGCCCCAAGTCTGGGTAAGCTGATGAGAAGGCTCAGATGCGCCCACCTTTGGTACCTGCTAGAAGTTCAGCCATGCAAACCCCTGCCTTCACTCCAGTCCCACTTCCTCACCACAATAAAACCACAGGTCAGTCTCCTTTCCCTACTTTCTCAAGCCACTATTGGGCCAGATGAGAAAGCCTGCCCTGCCCTGGCCGGTTTGGCTCAGCGGTTGGAGCGTCGGCCTGCGGATCAGAGAGCCGGGGTTCGGTTCCCGCTAAGGGCATGTACCAAAAAAAAAGAAAGAAAGAAAGCCTGCCCTGCTCTCCACCAGAAAAACCTCATTATGTGAGTTTCACATCCCCTTGATGTGGGTGTGGCATCATTAGTCCTGACATCCAAGCCAAATTAGGGGGTCCATCCTGACTGCAATGTGTCCACAACAGTGAGCCAAGTTATCTCAACAGCAGAGTGCTCACCCTCAGAGGGGAACTGTGCAAAACGATCACCAAGACAAAGAAAGAAGGATGTGTTAGGGCGGGGTGAGGTTGCATGAAAACTATCTTTAAGGCCCATTACTTAGTCTCCAAATTTTTGAAAAAAAAAACAAACTGCCTTTCAGAGAGGAAAGCCCAATGCCAACAGGGGCCCCTCAGGAGGTACTGTTACCAACAAGCTTCACAGATGAGGAAATTGAGGCTTAGATTGATGAAGTCACTCAATTAAATCACACAGCAACACTTAAGGTTTGAAAACAGTTTGATGAGCTCAAGCTCCTAAACTCTTCCTGAGCCTAGCTCATAGTTAAGACTCAATAAACAAATGAATGAAATAATGGGGAGGGGGCAATCTAGCCAACTTTGCCTGGGTTGAGGATGAAGCAAGTAAAAGAAGCAGAATATGTTTGGTTAGAAAACATTTGGCAATACCTACCTCTGATAGATTTATTTTCCTTCCATCTCCCTTCTGCCCCCTCTAAGTAGGTGAATGGTTATGTATTTTTTCTTTAAGGGACCTAGAGAGCAATCAGAAAGCAGTGGATGCAAGGCTTCCTAGCTTTTGTTTCTGAAAACCTAGGTCAGTAGAATAACTGAGTTTGCAGAGGCGGCAGTAAAGAAAGGGGGCTTATTGCCCTGGCTGGCTTGGCTCAGCGGTTAGAGCATCAGCCCGCGGACCCAAGTCGCAGGTTCAATTCCAGTCAAGGGCACGTACCTCGGTTGCAGTTTGGTCCCCGGCCTTGGTCAGGGTTGTGTGGGAGGCAACCAGTCAATGTGTTTCTCACATCCGATGTGTCTCTCTCACATCGACGTCTGTCTGTCTGTCTGTCTGTCTCTCCCCCTCCCCCTTCTACTCTATCTGAAAATAAATGGAAAAATATCCTCAGGTGAGGACTTTAAGAAGGGGGAGGGGTTATTAAAAAAGGAATTACCCTGGAGGAAGGAACAGTTTCTTCTTGACTAAAAAGGAGATCAAACACTTTGGCTTCTGGCTGTGGCAGAATGGTGTGTATCAAAGCAACCCTCTATGAGAACCTCCAAAAAAAAAAAAAAGGATTTTTAAATATGTTTTTATTGATTTTTTTAGAGAGAGGGATGGGAGAGAGAGATAGAAACATCAAAGTGAGAAATACTGATCGGCTGCCTCCTGCACGCCCCCTACTGGGGATCAAGCTCACAACCGGGCATGTGCCCTGACGGGGAATAGAACCTCAGTCCATGAGATGGAGCTCAATCCACTGGGCCACACCAGCCGGGCAAAAAATGGATTTTTAAAAAACACTCTGGATCACTGACCTTCCACTTCCAACCAAAATGGGATTGGATTTGCCCTCCTAACTGAAAAAAAGTTAACAATAGACAAAATACATTAAACAATGGTTTTCAAGACACTGGACATCAAGCAACAAAGGATAGGGATTCCCTGGAGATGCGAAACGTTTAAGGTTTGCAGTAAGACTGCCCCCAGCTTACTGCTTACTGGAGAAGGTTCCAGCACACAGCACAGGAAGGAGAAATGCAGGTGGAGGCTGCCGGTCTTCCTGAGTGGAGGAAATGGATCTGAGAGCCCATAAAGGTCAGATGGCTAGACTTCACAGGACACAGAACCAGAGGAGAGTGACGTAGAGAAAGAGCTCTGGAGACATGCATGAGTGCCCCTTGAGTAGTGTCCTGAGTGTTGATCAGCACTTGCATATGAGAAAACTACCCAAGGCTAGGGAAAGAATCAACTGCAAGAATTAGGGTGAATAATACCTGAAGTGTATACTGGGCCAGGAATAGTTCGTATTCCCACAAGTCAGAGTGGAAAACATCATAATTCATAGAATCTAGAGTAGAGTATGCAGAAGGGTTCTGCCTCAGAAATAAGGTAGAATTATCCCTAGACTAAATACTGCTCTGGTTCCAAAGAACAAAGCTTAAAAGTGAGACTTCAAAAGATCAAACTGTTTCCAGATAATTTAAGGACTTCTCAGAACAAAGCACAAGAATCGACAGGACTACAAAAAAATATAGACCCAATTCAAAGTATCTGGCATCCCATTAAAACTTAATGGGCTTGCAAAAAAAACAACAAACAAACAAAAAACAAACTTAATGGGCTTGCAAGGAAGGAAGAAGATACAACTTATAACAAGGAGAAAATAATCAAAACCAACTCAGAAATGATACAGATGAGAATATTATAATTGCTATAATAACTGTATTTGATATGTTCAAGAAGCTAGAGAAAAGATTAACATATATTAAGGAAAGACATGGAAGATATAAAAATGATCCAAATCAAACTTCTATAGATGAAAACTAAGATATCTGAGATTTAAAAATACACTAGATGAGATTAACAATAGACTAGACACTGCAGGGGGGAAAAGGCTAGTAAACTAAAAGACATAGAAATAGAAACTATCCAACATAAAACACAGAGAGAAAGTGATTTAAAAATACAGAGTATTAGTGAGCTATGTGACAACTTCCAGGAAGCTAATATACATGCACTTGGACTCTCCAAAGAAGAAATGTGGGGAGGAAGGGAAAAAAAATTATTTCAAGAAAAAAATGAAAAATTTCCAAATTGGATAAGAACTATAGACCCCCAGATCCAAGAAAGTAAATAAACCTTAAGCACATGAAACATGAATAAAACCACACCATGGCACATAAAATAATAAAATTGTTTTTAAAAGTGATAAATAGTCCTGGCCAGTTTGGCTCAGCGGTAGAACATCCGCCTGCGGACCAATGAGTCCCGGGTTGGATTCCAACCTCAGTTGCGGTTCGTTCTGGGCTCTGGTTGGGGTCATGCGGGAGGCAGCCACTCGATGTGTCTTTCTTATGTCGATGTTTCTCTCTCTCTCTCTCTTCTTCCCTCTCTCCCTCCCGCTCTATCTGAAGATAGATGCAGAGGTGTCCTCGGGTGAGGATAAACAAACAAACAAAAAACTGTCATCCTAGAATCCTGTACCAAGTAAAATATCTTTCAAAAACAAGAGCAAAATAAAGACTTTTAAATATGTACAAACGCTGAAAGAATTAATCACCAGTAAACTGGAACTATAAGAAAAGTTAAAGGAAATCCTTCAGGTAGAAAATAAATGATACCAGTTGCAAATCTGTATCTACATGAAGGAATGAAGAGCTCTGGAAATAGTAAATATGTGGGTAAATATAAACTATAGAATGATGAGTATACATGAATACATTTAGATATAAATATAACATTTAAATCCACCTCCCACCCCCCACCCCCCACAAGACATCTGTTATTAAAATCACTAGACCTTTCTGTATTTTGTTGACAATTCTGGAATGTGTTTTGCCAGGTTCTTGGTCTTTTTGTGCAGAATTATCCATCTTAACAAAGTTCTGTGATATGTTTCATTTGTTTGATGAAAAACTCAACTACCTGTTCTTCCAAGCACCTGAAACAGAAAAATAAAAAATACAGCATTGGTAGGGATCATTTCACATTTTTGTTAATTATGTTGATTGAATTCTGTTCCCTCTGCATGACAGACTAAGAAATCCTGTGGGTAGAGGCTAAGATTTACCAGGATATGACCTGAAGTCACAAGCACACTGTACTTGCTGTGTGTAGTAGGAACTCTGTAAGTATTCCAGAGCTATTGAAGGCTTGAATTTTATAAATTTATCTTCACTGAGATTATTTACCTACATACAATATAATTCAGTAGTTCTATGGGTACAATTCTAAATTTTGGTGAATGTTTACAATTATGTTAAATACCACCACAATTAAGATATAAATATATTGCCCTGGATAGTTTGGCTCACCGGTTAGAGCGTCAGCCCATGGACCAATGAGTTTCGGGTTCGATTCCGGTCATCCCCAGCCCTGGCTGGGTCGTGCAGGAGGCAACCAGTCCATGTGTCTCTCTCACATCGATGTCTCTCTCTGCCCCCCCCCCCCACTCCCTCCCATTCACTCTGTCTAAAAACCAATGGAAAAATATCCTCCGGTGAGGATAAAAAATAAATTAATTTAAAAAAAGATATAAACATATCCACCAGCCCAAAAGTTTTCTGTTTCTCTGCAGTCAGTACCTTCCCAACTCTCATATCTTGCAACCACTGCTCTGCTTTCTGTCACAGTGGTTGCCTTTTCTAGAATGTCATATATATATATATATATATATATATGTAATCATACAGTATACACTGATTTGTATCTGTCTTTTTTCACTTAGTGCAATGCTTTTGAGATTCTCCCACATTGTTGCACGTATCAGTAGTTTGTTCCAGTTGCTATACATCCTCACCAACACTTGTCTGGTAAATCTTATTAATTTTAGTTATTCTAATGGTCCTATCGTGGTATCTCATTGTCACTTTAATTTGTCTACTTTCATGTGCTTATTTGCCATTTATTTGCCTTCTTTGGTAAAATGTCTGTTCAAATCTTCTGCCCTTTTTTAAACACTTGAGTTATCTTATCATTAAGTTGTAAAAGTTTTTAATATATTCTGGATACAAGCCCTTTATCATACAAGTCCTTTATCATATATATGTTTTGGAAATACTCGCTCTCAGCCTGAGGCTTGCCTTTTCATTTTCTTAATATTTTCTTAATATTTGAGGCTGTCTTGAATTTTCACAGAATGCTAGGGTTCCCTAGAACTCATTTTGAAAATTCTTGGGGTAGTTCACTGTTGGGTAGTTCTAATTGCTAGAAGTCTGTATCTTCTACCAAGGCTGATTCATTCATATTCTCTCTCTCTCTCTCTCTCTCTCTCTCTCTCTCTCTCTCTCTCTCTCTCTTCACTCATCCTAATTTCAGCCCTTGAAATCAGCTCAGAATAAGTTTCATTCCTCTTCCACACTGGTGATTTTCAAAATGCAGGCCATAGTCTGTAGTCTTTTGTTAAGTTTGTTTTTATGTACATATGTGTGCTGCATTTCTGACCATGGATCACAGTAAAAAAGTTTGAAAGCCACTGTTCTATATGACTATTCTTCAAGTATTTGAAGGCAGCTGTCATATCCCACTACCTAAAGACTAATTCTCTTCTCCACAAAGGGACCTCTTCAGCTTTTGCAATACCTGCCTAAAGATTGCTCCCCTCACTATAGTGGCATCATCTTCTGGCCCTGTCACCAGATTAATCTGGGTCTCTACTCTAACCTTAGGGATGACTTCCTTGACCACTCTCAAGAAGCACCACCCCATCTTTCTTTAGCCGGAGACCCTGCCTTATTTTTCTCATAGCATTTTTCTCTACCCAACATCATATTTTATTTGTATATTTTTATGATCTTCCTCAGTAAAATGTTCATCACAGAATCCTCAGTCTGTTTCCTGGCACATAGTAGTTACTCAATAAACATTTGTGGAATGAATGAGTGAATGTGTTTTACTAGGGGTAAACACATTTTAGCAATAATGTAACAGAAGTACTCATAATACAACTCTTTCCTTCAGGACCTACATTCTATAAAGATTTACCTCACATGATTACAACTATAGGCATGTTTTCATTCTACCATCTCAATGTTTTTTTTAAAAAATTTATATTATAGTATTATCACATATTTTATGCATTTATACATGTATGTTACTGTATAGGGTATATCAATATATACTAAACCATGTATACTGTTACTTTTGGGATTTGCATGAGTAGTTTTGACTATTCGATTTTTATCCATTCAGTTATAATGCTATGGTACATCTTATTTTTTTACATTTTTCAAAGCACTCTCAGATAAATAACCCATTTGATACTTTTCATAAGCTGAGAAAACGTGTCAGAAACTTTCACAGCCAGCTATGACCACTAGATTCCAGTCTCACCCTTTCATTTTACAGATGGCTAAACAGGCTCAGAGCAGGAAAGATGTTGGCAGAGGGACACCTAAGGAGCTGGGATCAGAATCCTGCTCTTCGTCGCCCACCAGCTGCCAGGCACCGCAGCCTCCCAACGTTTGTACGCTCGCAGGGGCCGAGGCAGGGGAGTCAGATGCCCACGCCCCTCACAGAAGCACTGTGGGGAAGCCATGCCGTTATAATCACCACTTTTCAGGTGAGGACTTGAGGGCACAATTCCGGAGAGGGGCATCTCCAACGGTGGCTTTTCCCGCCCTCAGGGCATCACCTAGTAGGCACAGAAATTCGACAAGCACCCAGCAGGATGGAGTCTTAGTGGGTGTCCCATGAGGTGAGCCCGGCCCTCCTCCCATGACCCTGGGACCGGGACCCCGACAGGAACTACTTCCTACCTCATCGGGGCCCCCTGGCTGAGTCTGGCCTTGCCCAACCTTCCCCGTCGCTATGACAACGTCATAACGTCCACGTGAGTAACTCTAGCCAATAGTGTTCTCTGTTTCTTTAGCGCCATAAGTTATTGGCCAATCGTTAGAGACGTTTTAAAAACTGCAGGGAAGCTGGGGGAAGCTGGCAGAATTTTAGGCGTCAGCTGCACTAGCTCAGGCCTGGTGGGAAAACTTAATAGGGGCTTATCTAGGAGACTCCTCAAAACTCTTGTGATAGAACAAAAGTCTTACTATTTTGCCCACCCAGAAATCCTATTTCAAAGAATAAACCTAAGAGAACTAACAATCACTCAACCCCCGTTTATAATAACAACAGAAAAAAGACTGATATGGGCAATTGTACAAAGTCAGCCGTGTAGTGTTCCATGAGCCCCTCTGTACACGCTTCGGAGCAGTCACAGTCATCTTGTCATTCCCCTGCTTAGAACCCTCCCACAGCTTCCCTTTAAATTTACGACGAAATCCAAACATCTTAATGTAAGTTGTCCCTGGCCCTCTGAAGGCAGCTCCTACCACTCAACGCTGCGGAAAATTCTCGCACCAACTACGCTGTCCTTTGGGCAGTTCCTACAATATACCAACCTCGATCTGCTCTCAGCTGTTCCCTCTGAGCTCTCTCTTCCATAACTGGTTCTTTGTCATTATAGAGGTCTCTGCCCAAATGTCATTTCTTCATCGGTAAAATGGGATGAGCTCAATGTCACACTCAGAGGGTTGTTGTGAGGATCTGAAAGGAAATGCGTGTAAGTGAAAAAGTGCAAGTTCCATGCTCCTGTTGATTATTACAATTGTGCATTAGGGAAACGTCAGTGCTAGGCTCATTGGAGGACCTTAAGTGTTGCTGAACTGTGCACGTGCTGGGAGGGTTGGTATACAGTGCACCCAACAGGTGTTACAGGAGGGCAGGCAGATATATATATATGGCCCTGAAATTTTAGGGGGTAACCGGGTCTTGAAGGATGTGCAGGATTTGAATCGTGGTGAGAGCGTGGGGTTGGGGTACAGCTGGAGCAGAGTCTGGGAGGTGGCTCTGAGGATAAGGAGGGAGAACCCCTGGCAAGCTGCCCACCTGTCCGGCAGGTGGAGGTGAGTGGTCACCGGAGCTCTCAGGATAGCGGAATGCGGGGAGCGGGGCGTGTTCCAAGGTCCTTCCTGTGGCCGCTAGAGGGGACCCGCTCAAGGTGAGCGCAACGCTCCCGCAGGGCGCCGCCTTCCCAAGGCTCTCCCCCTACGCTTCAACCAAACCTAGCGGCGTAGCCAATAACCGGAGATGTCCCGCCCACCCCCTCCTCGCAGCCACTCGTCTGAGCGAACTGCTCTCTAACTTCTGACTGGCAGGAGGCCGGGCAAATCAAATCGCGGTCTTTGAAAGCAAAACACTGCAGAACCCAGGCAGCACCGAGTTGGGGAAGGAATTAAAGGAGGCTGTGCCTCCGGGTTGCGCGAGGAGTCTAAGTCATTTCTCAGGAATCTCTGATAGGTGGGCCTTAGAGGAAACGCCGCAGGTGAGTAGTGATTAAGACTGAGGGAGTGGGGACTTGAATTCAGCCTTCGTTTCTGGAAAAGCGAATGCATTTGTAATCATCTAAGATACTCTAGTGTAAATACCCTTCCTTCTTGCTGTCACCAGCCTTGTCAGTGTGCGTCTCAATGCCTCAGGATGTTTTTTTAAATTTTTGCATCGAGGGTGAGAGGACGGGGGCACGGGTTTGCCTTCATAAAAGGTGACGATAGTTTTTACCAAATCAGGAAGTGAAATGGAGTAACTTTGCCATAATTATTCCTCTACACGCCGGCTCGGGCTTCCTGGCAATAGCAGATGGTGGAGTTAGCAGGTGGAATAAGAGGAAGCATTCTTGATCTACGCTGCCTGCTGGAAGTTGTAGTTTCCAGCTCAATGGGAGGGGTCTGGGGAGTATAACCCTTTGGTGAGCCAAAGCCCAGGAAAGGAAAAGCGCTTGGCATCTAACTGGCACTCACCAACAAGAAGCCGAATCGTCAGTTGGGAAAGGCGTGTTTTATCTATTTTTTTAGAGCCAAATTCTAATACAGACCCTACACTTAGCAGCTATGAGCTATAGGTCTCTCCTCTGTAAAACCTGTTGTGTGGGTTGGTGAAATAATTCATTGAGATAAGGGAACGGGGGTGGAGTGGAAGCAAGCACCTAGTGAAGTATCTTTCCTTTCTTGAGCAGGGACCCTGTGCTCACTGGTGACTATGAGGGCCTCAAAATTAAGGGATGGCTGGCAACACAGAGTTGGTTACTTGCCTCTTGGGCATATGTTAGTCCTGGGACAGTGCTTTCAAGTCAGGAAAAGAAAGTTACTAGGCAAAGAATGTATGCCTTATAAGGAAGGACAACTTGCAAAGTGTTCTTCCAGGGATTTTAGTGCAAACTCCTACCTGCTGAGAGAGAGCCTGTTTTTGTAGGCAATGCCTCAGAGACCTTGGGGTCCCTGAGGCAGGGAGGGAAGCTGCTTTTTAGAAGCAAATTAAATGACAACAACCACCACCACCACAAACAAAAGCAAAACCAAATCCTTCTGGGCAAACCAGCTGGTCTAGAGCAGGTTAACAGGCCTGGATTCCCCTCACCCTGTTGGCGTGTCCCCAAGGCCTGTTTGCTTTCTCTGATATCTTGTGGGTGGGGCTGGGTGTATCTGTTCTATCTCTGGAGTTGTGGTCGAGTACTACTCTTGACTGGGAAGCAGCCAGTGTAAGCAGGTGCTTACAGGCCTGCCTATTTAGCCAGTAAGTAGGTATGTATGTATGGAGGTCACTGTGCCAGGTTCTGGACTAGATCTGGGAGGGAACAACTGAACAGGGGATTCAGCAAACATCTTCCCAGAGTTTGTGCTCCAGTGCCCCTTAAGCTCCAGGGTGTAAGCCTCTAGGGGTCATACAAAGGTAGAGAGAGCCCTGGGCCAGTCTTTCTTCCTAAGGCTATTGCATTACAAACTCAAAACAGGGATGCATAAATTTAATACAATAATGCTTTCCACACACACACAAAAGTAAAGTGGTGAATAATTATGAATTCACAAGATTACCAACATTCATGGGGCTTTATAGTCTGGGAGGTCTGGTTATGGAATATAAGTTATAAAGTTGTCTGATGAATGATATATATATATATATATCTCCATCTGAAGGCCCTTTGATAAAGTGGCACCTGGGCCAAGTGGTCTTCATGGCTGCCTCTGTGCTAAGCCCTGCATCTAGTGTCTCCTAGATTCTTTTCACAGTGTTAGCCCTATGACATATGACTGTGCTATTCACACCAGGAACCAGCATTCCTGGGCCTGGGGCTGGGCTAGATAACAGAGGAAACTGGAAGCTACAGGAAAGACAAGAGCAGCCTTCTGAAGCCTGGAGGCATGGCAGAGACTGTGTCTGTTTGGCACATAGTAAGCCCTCAATAAATATTTGTTGCATGAATGCATGAAATAAAGGACTATTCATGGGTGTATTAAATAACTAAGTTAATAAGAATAAAATAAATACTAATAACAACTGACACTCATTGACCACTGTGCTTGCATTCTACATGCATGATTTCAGCAAATTCTCATCACAACCCTGTGGGGTAGGAATATTATTAATCTATATTTTACAGCAGAGGAAACTGGCTGAAAAGTTAAATCACTTGCCCAAAGTAAAACCCAGAGCACATGGCAGATCAAAAGCAATTTAAAGTATTTTTATATTAAAGTAAACATAGACTTTGCAGTAGAATTCAAATTTGTATGATATTTTTAAACATAAGAGGACCTCAAAGAAACCTTTAATGTTGGAGGAGGAGCGGGGGGTGTTAGGCTATGTATGCCTCCCATAACACCAGGGCATACTTTCTCTCCTCTATTTGTAGAAAAGTTTGAGACACACTGAAAATATCAATCCAGTGAAGTGAACAGGAATTACCATCATTGCTGGTTTTACTTGAGGTCACATTATTACCCCTACTTTACAGATGAGGCAACTGGGCCTCCCAGAGGCGAAGTGATCTGGTCACACAGATCTCCCACCTCCCAGCCCAGTGTTACCTCTCTGACCCTCGGTAGCAGCCCAGTTCTTCCCTCTTCCATGGAGATAACTTTTCTTATTCTTTCTTTCCCAAGTCACAAAGGGAACCCAGAGGGTTCCCTTTTTTGGCAGTGGGATTTTTTTCTTTTTGAGGCCTGGAGAGGTAGACACGGGGAGTATTCTACTAGGTAGGGGAGACTATGGAAAAGGTAAGACTTAAATTAGGATATGATGGGAGGAAGGAAGCATCAGGGGAGGGAAAAGGGAATTTTCAAGGGTCAAGAAAAAAGGTTGAGAGGTGGCTGAGCCATATCTTTATTAAGGGGGCCAAAGGCATGATATATATTTTTACATGGCCTCGCTTCTCTTAGCAGTTTGTTCTTTATCCTAATGGTATTCTCAGGTAACAAAGCTGGGCTCAATGTTTCAGTGTAATGCATTTTTAATGTTCCTTCCCCCACCCCCACCCCATAGCACTGCAAGAATCAGGAAAGGCATCCCTGGTTGTCGGCTTGGGAAAGGCATAGAAATTGGCACTTCTGTGAGTGAAGATGAGGAAACGGCTGTAAATCAGCCAAAAGGGCCTTGAAGGACGGTTTCGGCGTGAGACAGACATGGCCGGTGGAAGGAGGTGAACGCCACGAGGGAAGATGCCTCCCCGCTCCGGACCTGCCTAGCGCAGCCCAGCTTGGAGCCAGGCCCACGGATGTGCGGTTAGAGCACCATGGACGGAGCGCACGGCGCAGCCCTGCAGCTGCAGCAGCTCCCGCCCACCAGCAGCGCCGACGCCGGGAGCCAGGGTTCCTTCTCCTACAAGGCAAGAGGTTTTTTTGGTTTTGGAATTTGTGTTTCTCTAACAAGAAAGGAACACAGCACAGCATCGACTAACAGAGATGTCCAGGGTCCGGCTGCCTGTCACTGGCAGACACCGGCAGGCCCTCCACACATACAGGAGAACACATAATCAAAAAGAAAGAAACACTCCCAACACAGAAACTAGGGAGGGAGAAAAATATTTTTAAAGGAATGCAGTCACACTTAGAAGATTTGATTTTTTTTTTTTAATCGTCTATCCCATTACTCATAGACAACCTTGGTTCATACTTCAGTATTATTTGCTTCCTGTCTTTTTCCAGTATTACAAATTTGGGATCCGATTGTACAGGAAGTGTAGTATCTTGGTTGTTTCCGTTAACCTTGTTTGTGGAGTATCTCCTCATGTCATTGAGTAGTGATTGAAAGCATGCTGTTGGAATGATTGCCTAATTATCTGATGAGCTTCTATATCAAAACTTGCTGGACAGATCCCCCCTTTGTTGGATGTTCATATTGTTTCTAACCTGTGGTAACTGTAAACAGGCTGCAGTAAACATCCCAGTGTGCATGTTCCTTTGTTATGCTAAGAATGGGCTAGGCCAGTGAGAGGCAGCCTGTCCCTAGTCAGCGAGACCACAAATGCCAGAGCATCAAGAATACAGAAAATAAGCAAGTATTGTTCATACAATGGTCCTGTAATGAATGGATGCCAAATAGACAAATGAAGAATCAAAGAAAACGCAACACTCTCCCTGATGAGATTTCTAATAAGTTTCCATTTTAATCACAAATTAATTCAGTTACTTATTATAGGAAGATCTTTATGCCAGGGCAAAGACACCTAATCCGTGGTGACTCTACCAAAGAGCTTAAGAACTGAGGTGGGAGACAAGCATATGAACAAAGAGGTTTGAGCTAACCAAAGTACCAGGTGGGGTAAAAGGAAGAAGACCTGGGTTCAAGTCCCTACTCTGATCCTTTCTAGCAATGTGACCTTGGACATAATGGCTTAACCTGTCAGAGCTTCTGTTATGGGTAGAATGGTGGTAGTGATACCTCCCTCCATCCCTCATCCCTCCAGGGCTGTGTGGATCAGTGAACAGGTACCCAGCCCAGTGCTGGGCATGAAGGAGGTGTTTGACTCAGAAAGGCCTCATGGTTACAAAGAACATGAAGGTGCACAGAGCAGAAGAAGGTGTGTAAGGGAGTGAGGGAAAAGGTTTTTAAGGGAAGCTGTCTCCTTCCTTTGATTTTGTGAAGGCTATTTTGGTTGCAAGGAATAAATATCCATTTCAGAAAAGCTAAGGCAAAAGGGGAAATTATAAAGCACTGGGTAGCTCATGAAACCCAAGGGCAGGAAGGGCAGTGGGGCTTGGAAGGTGCTAGAACTCTTACATCTACCTTCAAAAGAGGGAAGATCTGAGTGACCCAGCTTGGGTCAGGTGTCTACATTGGTCCTATCAGTGGTGGTAGGGGGTGGGGTCACCCAGCAAACATGGTTTCTGGGGCTCCATCACTGTGGGAAACTCAGAGAAAAATGGTCATGTGGGCTGGGCAGGCTGCCCTCAAATCATCTCTTTCCTTTGGGGCAAAGAAAACATTAAGAGGCTCCAAGTCCAACTTGATCGGTGAGGTGAAGTTAGGAGCAAGCAGTTTGCCTTGAGTTGCAGCCCTGCCCTCTGCCCTGCCCAGCGGGGAATGGATTCTGGTTGTTGAGGGACCAACAGGCTGAGCTGCCGAGGAGGCAGCATGGCAGCCAGTCCTTGACATTGGAGGCTGTGCTTCAGCCCAGGGGAGTCAGGCCTCAATTTCTTCTATTTAGCAACTAGGCATTTCAACAGAGCATGTATATCTGGGCCTGCACTGGGTGGGGTGGGAGCTGTGTACATTACTGAGCTATCGCTTCTCTGAAGGAGCGCACAATCTACGAGGGAGGTGGGGGGAGCTGTTTCCATCAGTATCTACCATTCAGGACAGAATTTTGTGCAAAAATAGAGATATAGCCCGGCTGGTGTGACTTAGTGGATTGAGCATTGTCCCGTGGACTGAGAGGTCCCAGTTCGATTCCCAGTCGGAGCACAGGCCCAGTTGCAGGCTCAATCCCCAGTAGGGGGCATCCAGGACGCAGCAGATCGATGTTTCTCTCTCACATCTATGTTTCTCTCTCTCTCTCCCTCTCCCTTCCTCTCTCTCTAAAAGAAAAAAAAATCAATTAGAAAAACAGAGATATAACAGGGTGTTAGGAGCATGGACTTTGGAATCAGAGATGCCTGGCTTCAAATCCCAGCTCTGTCACTTTCTAGCATTATAACTTGGGGACAGTCATCTAACTGCTCTATAGGTCAGTTTGTTTGTTTGTTTTCCTTCGATCCTCACCCGAGGATATTTTTCCATGTATTATTTTCAGACAGAGTGGGAGAAGGGAGAGAGAGAGAAACATTGATATGAGAGAGACACATCGATTGGTTGCCTCCCGCACGACCCCGATCAGGGCCGGGGACCGAACCGCAACCGAGGTATGTGCCCTTGACTGAAATCAAACCCGCGACTCTTTGGTCCACGGGCCGACGCTCTGCCTGCTGAGCCAAACCATCCAGGGCAACTGCAGGTCAGTTTTAAATCCATCCTATAGGGTAGTTATGAGGATGACCTGAATTCATAGAGGAAACTGAAGCTACCTGCACCATCCTCTTTCTGCCTTTGGAAATCCTACCCATCCTCCCAGCTCCAGCTCAAGTATCACCTTTTCCACGAAGCCTTTGTCAGTCTTCCCAACAGGAAACTATAGGTCCTTTATCCACACTTCCATAGCCAATTCACAATTACTGTAGCAATCATCATCATCATCATCATCATCATAGCAGCCAACATTTGTTGAGTGTTTACTATATGACAGGGACTGTGCTAATCTTCACAAAACCCTCATAAAGTAGCTACTATTATAATCCCATTTTACTTATGAGGAAATTGGTACAGAGAGGTTAATCAACTCCAAGGCCACAGTCAGTAGGTATAGTAAAGCTGGAATCTGAGTGGAGGCTGTGCACTGCCAAGGCCCTTGGTGTTATCCACCACTCCCTGCTGCCTGCATTATGCCAGCACTCTGGGAAGCACCTTCTCTCCCTGACACTGGTTATTCAGTGTTGAAATGGCAATGCCTCGCCTGCTGGAGAAGGTAAGCGACAGGAGCTGGCCTGAAACCAGGTTACAGGTGTAGCAGAGCCCGGTATCTCTTGTATTTGAATGTGAGTAACCCTCAGAGCAAGCCAGAACGATTATGCTTAACTGTTAGCAATTTAAGACCAAGGGATTGTGGGAATTCAGTTTCAATAATGAGTGATGACTGGTCTTGTCACCGTGGGATCTAAATAAAGGCTGTTTTTGGCAGATGTAAAGCAGACCTTGGAACAGGAGATTTGAGCTGAGGTTTCTTTTTTTTTTTTTTATCCTCACCCGAGGACATTTCTGCATTTATCTTCAGATAGAGTGGGAGGGAGAGAGGGAGGAAGGGAGAGAGAGGAGGTACGTGCCCTTAGCGGGAACCGAACCCGGGTCTCTCTGGTCCGCGGGCCAACGTTCTAACCGCTGAGCCAGACCACCCAGGGCTTGAGCTGAGGTTTCACTTGGATACCAGTATCCCAGCAAAGTGTCCTGCCTCTGTGACCTTTGGCTGCTTTTCTGGGAACAGTTTCTTTTCTTTCAGAGCTGTAGCTGATAAAAGATGGATTCTTGGATCAGAGAATATCAGAGTCAGAAGGGTCCTTAGAACTGTTGCTAATGGTAATGATAGCAATAAAAATGAAAATTGTAAAAATAATAGTAGCAGATAGAATTGTTTTCGTATTTATTATGTGTCGTGTAATGTTTCAACACATGCCTTATTTCATATAACATGACAATCCTATGAAGATCTACAGTCAGCTCCATTTTTCACAGGGGACGCTGCGGCTCCGAGAGTTAAGGTAACTCCCCTGGAGTCACACAGCAGTCAGTGGCAGAGGCAGGACCCCAGCACAGGTCTGCAGGTATTCAGAGTCCACACAGGGATGCTGAAGCAAAGAGAGAAGTGGCTTTGGGTTTGCTGTACCCCCTCCTGGATATTTGGGTCTGTTGAAGCCATGGCTAGAAGCAGCTGAGTCTGAAATCTAGCTGCCTGCCCACAGTTTTGCCCTCACCCCACTTTCTTCGCCAGTAACACTCCCCATTCAGAGACTGCACTATGAGTACAGTCACCAAAAGTCCTGGTTTGTGCCTCATGTCCATGTGTATTAATAAAGCCCCCTATCATTCTCAAAGTATCCCGATTTGGGCTAGATATGCCCTAAATATAAGGTTCCTGACCGTTGGGAGGCTCACTACTTCCTCACCTGTAAACTACTGGGAACCAGAGTGTCAGGAGACCTGTATTCAGGTCTGGTCCTGCCACTTGCTGTGACTTTGGCTGAGTCTTGGGCCTTCTTCTTAGGTAACTGAGATCCCCACTGCCCCACCCAGGTATTTGCCTTCAAAATGAGGGCAGCTCTCCTGCCCTCCACCCCTCCCGTCCACCTCAGTTGAAATCCAACTAGGCGTTGCCTCAGAAGAATCCTCTCCATCTGGTGTCGCGAATGAAGGACTCCAGAACCAGATACCGCAGGTGAAGACGGTGACCTGAGGCTGTCACCAGACTCGCCTAGCAGTGGGAACACCATTGTTTCAATCTGCATCTTTTCTTAAGGGACAGAGTCACTGACCCCAGGGTCAGATCTGTGTGTCTACTTGTGAACACTTCACACTTTATTTTATTTATTTATTTTTTTTTATCCTCACCGAGGACATTTTTTCATTTTTTGTTCAGATAGAGTGGGAGGGAGAGAGAGAGAGAGAAACATCGACGTGAAAGTGACACATCGAGTGGCTGCCACCCGCACGACCAACCAGGGCCGGGGACAAACTGCAACGGAAGTACATGCCCTTAGCAGGAACCGAACCCGGGTCTCTCTGGACCGCAGGCCGATGCTCTAACCGCTGAGCCAAACCGGCCAGGGCAACACTTCACACTTTAAATAACTTCATGGAAACACCTGGAGTGTTCCTCAGAGAAAAGAGGAGCAATGTAGATTGAGAAAGTTCCCACTGGTGTCCAGATGCGGAAGCTGCCCTGGCACCGCCCTTCACTTCCCTCCAGCCAGCAGACCTGGACACCCCCATTTTACAGTTTTCAAGCTCTGAGACTTGGAGGAGGAACTTAATGTCAGGAGTCCTGCTGGTCGTTGTGTCAGCTCTGAATTGCCCTTTGCCAGACACTGGAGGGCAGCTAATAGGTGTGTGTTCAAATAACCCCTGGGCCCAGGGCAACTTATTTGCTTAACTTTAAATTCTCATAAAATTGCACCGATCACCACTTCACAAGGGTTTGGGGCATAATTAGTGTTGATGAAGCCCTTTGATCCACGAGGATGACAGGGCCTTAGTTCTATGACACTGTTACTAACATGTCTGTAGCCGGTTATTATTCGTGAAGATTAATGTGCTTACAGACATGGCTTTTTAAAGCAACCTCGCTGCCGTGTCATTAGTGGGAAGGTAGCACTTACCAGGTGGGGTTATTTTTTCCCTGGTTTATCTTGAAGCCTCTGTCTGGAGGAGGAGCTATCTCCAGAAACTGGAAGTCAGACCTCCAGCTTCAAATCCTTCCATCCTCATCTTGGGCAAGTTGTTATACTTCTCTGAGCCTTGCTTTGTTCATCTATAAACTCCTTTCAACTTATATGCTCAAGTCCAGCCGGGGTGGCTCAGTGGTTGAGCGTCGACCCATGCACCAAGAGGTCGCCGGTTCGATTCCCGGACGGGGCACATGCCCAGGTTGTGGGCCAAATCCCTAGTGTGGGGCATGCAGGAAGCAGCCAATCGATGTTCTCTCTCATCGATGTTTCCATCTCTCTCTCCCTCTCCCTTCCTCTCTCTCTAAAAAAAACAGGACTCACAGTGGAACTCACTTCAGAGGGCTGCTTGTGGCCCAGAGGTGATGCCTAGAAAAGGCCTAGCACCATGCCCAGATGGAAATGCTTCATAAACATCAGCCTTGATTATCATAGTAACCGTTTACCCATGCTTCTGCTGCTTGGATAGGTTTATCCTTGTGAGGTTTACAGTTTTCATTTCTGGGTTTCACCCCCTCACCCCCGTTCCCTGAGTAGTTTTGGCTCGTCTGTATGGCCACTCAGCAGCCCCAATTCCCCTCATCATTTCCATGGGGCAAGTTGTTAACACCACATGCTCAGGCAGCCTGGTGGACTTAGGCATCAGAGGACAGCTTGGTCTCTCTGGGCAAAATAATACAGCAGCTACCGGTTATAGGTTGAATGAACCATATGAAACTGCCGCTTTTGTAGGTCAAAAACAGTTGAATAGTGGCAGTTTCATATGGTTCGCCCTCATACTAAGTGCTTTCTCCAAATTATCTCAGGAAGTTCATGTACCAACCTTGAGGAGCTCTGTCATTCCCCAGGGAGAGAGGAACCCAGGCTGAAGCTAGCAAATCTCTCCTGGCCATGGACCCCCACTTGTCATCTGAACAGCCTTGCTCAGGTCTCAGGTCTTTGCACAAGCGGAGCCTGTTTCCAGCTCTCCTTCATCCCCTGTAAGATGATGAAGCAACTTGGAGGTGTGGGAGCTGGAACTGGAGTCCTTTTGTCTCCTACCTGCCCAGGGCAGTTCCTGTAGATTTTTAACAATTCCTCCTCATTCGCAAAAACAAACTAAATTACTGGGCAGAGCACATGCTCGGCCAGGGGGTGTTTATTTGCCCCTCAGGAGGTTGAGGTCTTTGCTTTGTATCTTTAAGAGCCGCACTTAATGAAGGGCTTCCTTGGAGGTCCTCAAACTAGACCTTCTAAAGAAGCAAATTCTTTTAGTTGGTTATGGGCATTGAGGTTGTTGGGTTCCCCAACACAGAAATCCAGAGGGAACCCCAGAGAAATATCCACACAGATAAGGCAGGTCCTCTGAGCTGACCGGGGCTGCTTCTGCTTGGCTGTTTTATAAGCTGGGGACAAAGCAGGCTTGATCTAAGACATGGGCTTTTTGAAAAAGGTGGGCTTGTGAAATTTTCCACATTAGGGTAGGAGAAGCAAGCCGTTAGAAGGGAGATAAAATTTTGCATTTTTTTTTAAGCAGGGAGTGGAGAGGTGGTGACATGCTTGTGGTCAGTGTATCTGAAGGTCTTTCTGGCCACCTGATCTTAACTTGGCTTCCTGGCCACCAGGTATATTTTCACTTCGGAGCCCAAGTTCCTATACTGTCTTAAGTTGACATCTAAAACTTAAAACTTTCCATTACAAATTTAAATATTTGTAATGTCATTCATGGCAAATCTCAATACTGATTTTTCTAAAAAAATATGTTCTTATTGATTTTTTTTTAGAGAGAGAGAGGAAGGGAGAGAGAGAGAGAAACATCAGTGGTCGAGCCTGAAACCTGGGCATGTGTCCTGACCGGGAATCAAACCGGTACCTCTCAGTCCATGGGAGGACCCTCAATCCACTGAGCCACACTGGCCCAGCTCAGTACTGATTTTTTTTTTTTTTTTTTTTTTTTTTTTTTTGGTACATGCCCCTAGCAGGAACCGAACCCGGGACTCTCTGGTCCGCAGGCCGAAGCTCCAACCGCTGAGCCAAACCGGCCAGGGCAGTACTGATTTTTAAAAAGATAACTCGCCCTGGCCGGTTTGGCTTAGCGCTTAGAGCGTCAGCCCTCAGACCAGAGAGACCCCTTCCGGCTAAGGGCACAGCCTGGTTGGGGTTGTGTGGGTGGCGGCCAGTCAGTGTGTCTCTCTCACTCTCTTCCTTCCTCTCTCCCTCCCTCTCTGTCTGTAGAACATAAAGACCTCTTGATACTGACCATCAGACTTTTGAAAAGGCTCTTCTTTAAGAGTTGGAAATTTTACATAATTTCTTTCTCTCCTTGATTTTGTTTTTTTTCTGTTTTCCCAACAGAATTTTATCACAAATTTTTGTCTATCTTTTAACACTTAAACATTTGATGAACACCTATCATACTTCTATACAGAAAGAATGTAGATTATATACTCAAATTTTATTTTTAAAAAGTTATTTTGATATAAGGTTCTAGATTCAATTTAGAAGTATTTTTAATTGATATAATTGATTAATGTAATGTAAAGTTTTACAGTAATTATTAAATAAAGAATAACATTGCTTTAGGAATGACTATCTGAATGAGAAGAATGGGACTTATTGTTGTTGTTAATCCTCACCTGAGGATATTTTTCCATTGATTTTTAGGTAAGAGTGGAAGGGAGGGAGGGAGGGAGAGAGGGAGACACATGATTGGTTGTCTCCTACACAACAGGCTGGAGATTGAACCTGCAACCCAGGTATGTGCCCTTGACTGAGAATCAAACCCACGACCCTTTGGTCCGAGGACCAATGCTCTAACCACTGAGCCAAACTGGCCAGGGCTGGGACTTTTTTTTTTTTTAATACTCAAGACAAATGTTACTGGTTGCTAGAATGAGAGTTTAGCATCAGTCTGTTGCAACTTTTGTTTTTTATCTAGAAGTGTTGAGAACCTGTTTATACAGGTACCTAGAATGAAAGGAGTGTGTATAGCCATATCACTAAATTCTCTCAACTCCTTCCAAGTACCTGCTCAAAATCAGTGTTAAAAATCACAAAGTATTTTTACTGAGTTGTCCACTAACAGTTTGAGTAGGGCCTCCTTCATTTTTGCCCAAGGCAAAGTACTAGACTCACTTAATTTACAACAAGATTTGTTTTGCTTTCACAATTTCTGTGAAGTTTACCAAAAAGGCATTATCAATTATGTTGGTAACTTTTTTCACTTACGGCACGTTGGGTAAACCTGATACATCCAGAAAGGTTGGGGAAATTGAAATACTATTATCTTTACTATACCTTTGCCTATATTGTATTACAATATGTATATTTTAATTATAGAGTATGGTGCAAATATTTACAACAAATATTTTTACATATACTGTAATTTATAAATTTAACTATAAATATTTTATTATTTGAATATATTTTTGTCAGAACAGCTATAGATATAACCTAATTAATAAAGCTAGTCCTTATTGTCCATACAGTCAAATCAGACTCTCTGGTTTCAGAATATCCTAATATTATCAGAGAAATGGATGGATGGTCTTTCTCCATTGCTAGTGGGAGTGGGGTTCTTGGGGTGCCACCAGCATAGGCATTTCCGGAGGCCCCCACAGGAGGATGAGATGTCGTAAAAAGCTTTATTTGCATGAAATTACATCCTTGGGTTTGTAAAGTCTCATTTCCCTTCATCCAGTCCTGGAAATGTGCTGCTGGGGATTCAGCTGAGCTAGACGCAAAGCCAGCATCTAAAGTTCCCGTTCCATGGTGGCGCCGGGTCCAGCTCAGCATTAGGCTAGTTGCGGTCCATCAGTCACTGTGTGGGATCCACATGGCTATGGGCCACGTGGGCAAATGCAGGGGAGCCACGAGAGCGCACCCCCTGCAACAGGAGTCCTAAGAGTCCCACACAGGCCCTGGCCAGTTTGGCTCAGTGGTTAGAGCGTCGGCCCGCAGTCCAGAGAAACCTGGGTTCAGTTCCCACTGAGGGCACGTACCTCAGTTGCGGTTTGTCCCCAGCCCCAGTTGGGATCGTGTGGGTGGCAGCCAGTTGATGTGTCTCTCTCACATCGATGTTTCTCTCTCTCTCTTCCCCCCCTCTCACTCTTGCTCTATCTGAAGATGAATGCAAATGTCCTCACCCGAGGATTAAAAAAAAAAAAAAGAGTCCCACACAGAACCAAGGGAGCAAACTCCTTTGTTTAGGAGCTTATGTATCTCAGATCTTCCCGTGTTTGCAGTGGTCACATCTACTCTGGCCAATGACCTGTTCTCAGGTGTGACTGACAGACAAGTACCTTCCCTATTTCACCCAGACTCTACTGGGCATGCGTCTAAATTGCATGTGTCCTGGCAAAGCTGCACAAGTGACTATAATATTTGGCCTTCCCTTTGCTCCTTTCTAGTTATTAATAACTGGGTTATTACAACGGTATCACTAACAAGGGTCAGAGCATCCCATTCTGATGTCATGCCTTAACAGGAATATGTATGAGAGAGGGAAAGAAGTAATTCCTAAAAATGGATATTTATCACTAAAGAAACCTCCTGGGAAACAATATTTCAAAACCGCCCTTGTTTTCTTGATGGTTTTATACTGGAGTCAGTGTACCAGAGTAAGAATCTACATGAATGAAGGACAGGCCTTTATTTGACTACGTGGGAGAGGGCTATTGTCAAAGGTGACAAAGAAGACATACAGGAAACCAGCAAAGAGCCTCGGAGATGAGAATATGGTGATCAAATCCTTTTAAACTGTCAGTTTCAACTTCTTGATTTCAAAAATTACTACAAAGTTACAGTAATCAAAACAATGTGGTACTGGCATAGGATAGACATACAAATCCATACAGAGTCCACATATAAGCCTGCACATCTGTGGTTGACATATACATCAAAGTCAATTGATTTTTGACAAGGGTGCTAAAACCACTCAGTGGGGAAAGAATCGTCTTTTCAACAAATGATACTGGGACAACTGGATAGCCACATGTAAAAGAAGGAAGTTGGCTTCTTTCCTCACATTATGTACAAAAATTAACTCAAAATAGATCAAAGACCTAAATGTAGAAGGAAGCATAGGCACAAATTTATCTTTCGTTTCCTTTCCTTCTTCCTTTATTTCTATGTATCCAATAATAGAGAAGCAATGATATAAAATATGCCACATCCAAGCAATGAGTTATTTGACATTTATTAAAAATGATTAATTAAATATGCCTGACAGGAGCATGTATTTATAATATCTTAAGAAAACAGGTTGTAAAACAGAGTGTAATCTTAATTTTTAAATGAATTTATAGGGGTGACATTGGTAAATAAAATTATAAAGGTTTCAGGTATATAATTCTACAGTGCATCATCAATATATTATATTGTGTGTTTACCACCCCACGTCAAGTCTCCTTTCATCACCATTTATTACAATTTTTTTTTTTTTTTTTTTGGTACGTGCCCCTAGCGGGAACTGAACCCGGGACTCTCTGGTCTGCAGGCCGACGCTCCAACCACTGAGCCAAACCGGCCAGGGCTATAATCTTATTTTTAAAAAATAAATCAACATTGCCATTTATATCTAAATTTATGGACAGAAAAAAGTTTAAAAGAACAAGAACCAAAATGTTTGTAGTAATTATCTCTGGGTTTTAGAATTACAGGTCGTTTTTCTATTTGGTTGTTATTGTTCTTTTCATTTATCTGTATTTCCTAATTATTCTACAATGAATATATGTTTGGTAATCTTTTTTAAAGTTAAAAAATGCCTGAACCTTATTCTTAAGGTAATGGAAAATAAATTGATATAAATTAAATAATTTTAAATGCCTTAAGCAAGTTAGCTAGTTAAAAGAGTCTCATTGAAACCCTTCTGGGGCCCGGCTGGTGTGGCTCAGTTGATTGAGCGTTGTCCCATGGACTAAGAGGTCCCAGTTTGATTCCCACTCAGGGCACATGCCCGGGTTGTGAGCACGAGCCCCACTAGTAGGGGGCGTGCAGGAGGGAGCCCATCGATGTTTCTCTCTCACATCAGTGTTTCTATCTCTCTCTCCCTTCCTCTCTGTCTAAAAAATAAACTAAAAACATATTAAAAAAAGAGAGAAACCCCTCTGGTAACATGAAGATTTCATGGATAAAATGGCAAATAGTAGCCCTGCCTGTGTTTCTCTTGTAGATTCTGATTTCTGAATGTTGCTTTCCCGCTCGAGACCATGGCGGGTCAATACATTAAGGGGAAGAACATCCTTTGACCTGCAAAGGATGGTGCTTTCTGGAAGTATCTAATTTTGGGCAGTGATTTGTAAACCAGCAATGCAGCCAGATTAACCTTGGCTAGTAAAACTCCAGTAGAGGGTCTGGGGTGTGGCTCTGTGATGGATGTTTTTCTAGTTTGGCTCTGGGACAGCAGACAGTTGGGAAATGTGTCCTGGGGCCCTTAGCTTCGGCCCAGCTCATATCTGCTTCTGTGAACTTTCTTTACAGGAAAACTTGATCGGAGCCCTCTTGGCGATTTTTGGGCACCTTGTGGTCAGCATTGCACTTAACCTCCAGGTAAGTTTCAGTCACCAGCACTGCTGGGGCAGAGATACAGCCAGATAAGCCAGGGTATCTGGTGCAGGCCCAGCTGCCTGTGCTCTGTGGGATGTTGCCCACTCCATCCCTGGGGTGGGCCTAGGACAATACCCTGTGGGTCTTTCCAGAATCGTTTGATTCTTTGCCCCAACTTCATCCACCCATCACCCTTCCACTCTAATGGCAGTGCTCTCCATTACTCAAAAATCCCTGGCATGCAGTGTAACTGGGAAGCTTGGTGTATGTATTGGGTTGTGGTGGTGATGGCTAATGCCCCTGAGGGCAGCCTTCAACCAGTGGGGGATGGGAGTCAGTGGATTAACACCCCAGGCTTCCATCCTCAGGTGGGATGGTTCTGAGGTGAGTTCACAGGGTTCTGGGAGGGTCCCCTGTGGGACTGAGTCCCACTTGATTATGACACTAGCTCACCCATGAATATACTCCTCATTGGCTCTTCCCCCTTTCCTGTCTCACTTCCCACTCCCTTGTGCTTCCTGGAATCACCTCCCAAGTCAACTCCCTGCTCCCAGGATCTTGTTTCAGGGACTACTTCTGGGAAACGCACCCTAAGACTTGACACCTGCGGACACAACAATCCCACAGCAGGGTGGCCAGCTCCCCGTCCCTGGGGGTAGCATATGAGCTCCAGCGCTCATATGTGTGGGCACGTTTCTGTGTGTTTCTGAGGCCATGTGGTCTCTTAGCTACCTGTCTGGTTCATGCTCTTCTTTCTACAGAGCAGCCTCTCTGCTTCCATGTTTGCTTCTCTGCAGCCCCCATCATGATCCTCCCCTCAAGGCAGCCTTGGCCTCTGGGTCAACTTGACTTCCCAGCTTTCCTTAGTCACTGCCCCAGTTTCTGTGTCCCAAGTTCACATTTCCAGAATAAGGATATTGGCCATACTTGGGCCAAGTATCCACCCAAGGAAGGGCAGGGTCCGCTGATACCCACAGGGCTGCCCAGCAGAGCTGCTGACACTGCTACAGAAGACAGTGTCGCCGAGCAGGAGCCCCGAGCATGGGCACACCTGGGCATTGCAGTCAGAGGAAGGTCAACCTGAGGCCGGGCTAAAGTGGGGGTCCTTAGACCGTAGCCCCACCCCAGACTGCACACGGCTGTGATGTGCTAGAAATGCACGTTTCCAGGCTTCACCCGCACCTCCACGGGTATTTTTTCAAACCTTCCCAGGGCATTGTTAAGGCTTCCCAGCCAGTTTGAAAACTACCGTCTTAGAATAACTAAGAATTTAGTACTTAGATCGCTACTGCTTTACTTACTGTTCTAGAAGTACTGCCACATCCGGCTGGCAGGCACCAAGGACCCGCGGGCCTACTTCAAGACCAAGACATGGTGGCTGGGCCTGTTCCTGATGCTGCTGGGCGAGCTGGGCGTCTTTGCCTCCTACGCCTTCGCTCCGCTCTCCCTGATCGTGCCCCTCAGCGCCGTCTCCGTGATAGGTGAGACCGGGGTTCCCCCGCCCCTCCCCTGGGACTCAATTGCCTGTGTGACCACAGTATCACCACCAGGATCAAAGATACTCATTCAACACACCAGCTTTTGCCTCAGTAATACAGCTAGCACTTACAAAGGGCTTCATATACACCAGGCCTGCCTGTAACCCCTTTACAGATATCACTTCTTCTAACCCTCCCGGCAGCCTTTTGAGGGAGATACTGTTCTTATCCCCACTTTACAGATGAGGACACTGAGGCACAGAAGGATGAGGTTTTGTCCCCCAAATCACACAGCTCGTGAGGAGCAGGGCTGGGATATGAACTGGGCTGTCTGGCTCCAGAATCTATTTAAGATTCAAGAAGTTTATCAGAACTGCTTTTTATTTCTACTGCAGAAGGAACATAAACCTTACTGAACCCATTCATCCTGACACTGTCAAGATAATCTAAGCTTTTATAGCGTTCAGATATCTCACGCCTCTAAGAAATTCAGCTTATTCTCTGATCTTTTTACATCAACCGATATCACGTTAAAAACATCAAGTTTGCCCTGACCAGTCTGGCTCATCGGTTAGAGTGTCGGTCCTCGGACCAAAGAGTCACGGGTTCAATTCTGGTCAAGGGCACATACTTGGGTTGCGGTTCGGTCCTGACCCTGGTCGGGGTCATGCGGGAGGCAGCCAATCGATGTGTGTCTCTCACATTGATATTTCTTTCTCTCTCTCCCTCCCACTCTATCTGAAGATAAATGGAAAAATATCCTTGAGTGAGGTTTAAAAAAAAAAGAACATCAACTTTTTCATCTGCCATTTTTCTTTGACTTCTGTAATCACTGACCCAGTGTCTCAACATTTGAACCAACTAAAAGACAAAGGAGCTTTAAAATCCGTGAGGTCACAAATAAAACAGAATTAGAAAATAATTCTCTTCTCAAATAAAAGATGTTAGTAGGTTACTCATCAATCGCTGTTTGTACATAGGCACAAGGACGATGAACTTGCTTTGAAATGTTTCCTTCCAACTTGATGGCAACCAGTACACTGCCTAGAAACTCTTACTTGCTCTGAAAGGAGTGTCATATTTTTTTTGTTGTTTTTTTTGGTTTGTTTTTTTTATTCCTCACCTGAGGATATTTTTCTACTTATTATCAGATAGAGTGGGAGGGAGGGAGGGATGGAGGGAGGGAGGAGAGAGAGAGAGAGAAACATTGATGTGATAGAGCCACATTGACTGGCTGCCTCCTGCACAACCTTACCAGGGCCGGGGACAAACTGCAACCGAGGTATGTGCCCTTGACCGGAATCGAACCTGTGACTCATTGGTCCATGGGCCGATGCTCCAACCGCTGAGCCAAACCAGCCAGGGCAAGGAGTGTCATATTTTGAATCTAATTCTGCCAGGAATTAAGAGGGCCTCTTCTACACCAGGGATGGCATATGCCTGGCAACTACATGCCTCTTAGATGCCCAAGGCAGACATCATTAGTCAATCATAGCATTTCTTTCTAGCGAGTCTCGATGGGCTCTCAGAATGCTCAGAGAGCTTCAGGCAGCCACTGCCGGGTGCCAGGAGCTGGCAAAGGAGCGGGAGCCTGTTTGCTTTCGCTGATCCTATGATAAGAACCTCATTTTCTTGACCAGGGTTGGTAAACTGGCAGCCCACAAGATGAAGGAGGTCCTCAAACATGTTCTTTCCCACACAATATTTTTATTTTATTTATTTTTACTTTTAAAAATATTTTTTCTTTATTGATTTTAGAGAGAGAGGAAAGGAGAGGGAGAAGGAGATAGAAACATCGATGAGAGAGAACATCGATTGGCCGCCTCCTGCATGCCCCCCACTGGGGATCGGGCCCACAACCTGGGCATGTGCCCTGACTGGGAATCGAACTGATGACCTCCTGGTGCATGGGTCGACACTCAACCAGTGAACCACGCTGGCCGGGCACTCACACAGTATTTTTATAAAGTATAGTTTGAATGCCTTTAGTTGAGGCAGGTAGTTGGCCGTAGTCCCAACCTTTCCCTATTGTCTTATGTCTGGCCCACTTCCTGCATTTGTGTTACTGCCCAGCCCCTATAGTTATTTAGACTTGTCCTCTGCCCATTGCTGGTCTCGCCAAAGGGCTCTCAGAACGCTGTTCACAGTGAGGAGTAAGTGGCTGAGTAACCAAATATATTACTTATTAGTCTTCGGATTTTAATAAAAACCAAGTTATCAAATTTTTCAAAACAAGGGGCTGAATTATAATGACAGGACTTCAGGTATCAGCCACTGGAAATGAAGAGGTTTTTGTAGCTTCTCAAGTCACCCAGTGAGAAATAATAGTAAAAATAATAATAATCACCATTTATTCATACTTGGTACTTATCAGTCACTGTTCTGTACTTTATTAATCGTTATAGCCCAGTTTTTGAGCATTTACTTTGTGACAAATGATTTACGTATATTATCTCAGTGGTTTGCCCCTATTACTCAGAGAATTCGGTATTTTCAGTGGTGTGCTGATAAGTCAACCGAGAGAGAGAGTGAGAGAAGAAAAGGAAAAGGTGGAGGGAGGGAGGGAAGGACGGAAAGGACAGAAAAGTGGCAGGGGAGAAAAGGAAGACCTACTTTGTAGTGTTCCTGATTTATATGGTGTAAACATCCCCACTGTGGCTGTTTTCAAGCTACCAATAGTTTCCTGAATATTTAACAATCACAGCTCGTGCAAGCTGGATCCGGCACACTATTTCGTAGACTAGGGAACTGAGCGCCAGGTGAACTGACTTTCCCTGGGACACACAGCCAGAAGAGGCAGAGCTGAGCTGTTAATCCAGGTCTGTTCCCAGGGAGTGCCAGCCCCATCGTTTAGGGCAGGCACAGGAAATTTGAGTACACCTGCAAATGTGGAAAGTCGAGGAGACACAAGATCCCAACTAAAAACCGGAAGTAGACATTGCAGTACGAGGAGCAAGAGCCCTGGCCTCCCACAGTCCTGGGTTGAAGATGAGCCTTCACCTACCAGCTGCATGATCTTGAGTGGGCCCTTCACCTCTTCTAGCCTCAGTGTCCCCATTTTTCAAATGGGAATCATGATAGCACCCGCCTCAAAGGGTGAACATCCCAGAAATAACTCTTGTACATTTCCTGTCACCCAGCAAGTACTCAGCACACAGTGCTCCTGGTCTTGTGGGAAAGCCTCAGGAAGGCTCCGAGAGGAACCCTTTCTGAGATGGAATAACAGGGAAACCAGAAGGGACTGAGCTCTTGGGAGCATGAGCGAGAGGAGAGGGTAAACCAAGGTCTAGCGCAGATGAGCCAACACTGAGGACGTGGGCGGAGGGACTCCGTTGGACTGATGGCAGCCTCAATTCTCTTTTCCCTGTGCTTTTTTTTTTTTTTTTTTTTTTTAATATAGCTAGTGCCATCATCGGAATCATATTCATCAAAGAAAAATGGAAACCTAAAGACTTTCTGAGTAAGTTCACTTATTTGAGCCCTGTTCTTAATTCTGTGCTTGTACTTCTCATAAAGCCAGCTCACCCCAATGTAGGTAACCTCAGGTAATCTCATCTGTTACCTGTTCTGCAGTGCGGTTCTATATCCCACTCTCATCAGGAGAGCTGGGTTTGTTTTTAAATCAGTGCTTCCCAAATCAGTCAATATTTATTGAACATCCACTGTTGGGATGAGTAAGACCTGTCCCTGCCTGAAGGAAACAGACCACAGGCTTGTGGATCTAGCGTGGAACTTACTCTGTTTGAGTTTGACCACGGTTCGCTCATTCGTTGAACAATTGCACAGCTGGATTTTTGAGCACCTTAGAAGGCCTAGAATGAACAGACATTTAATGCGGTATCACATTTTCTGGAGACAGTGGAATGAATAGGTATAGTTAGTGCTAGCACAGGGAAACCCAGAGGCCTGTGGTCACCACTGTGCGGCTCAGAACTCACAGCCCTCTTGCACTCGCCTGGGCCTGGGCGATCACCAGCTCCACAGGGTGCAATGGTTAGTGACAGGATGCGGGGCAGTCGGGAGACTGTCCTTTACGCAGGGGCACGCCTGCTGGGCCGCTGCAGTCTCCGACAGGCCTGTGCAGTAGAATAGTGATAGTATTTAGACAGTTCCCTTGGGAGTGGATTAAAAAGCCAGTTGGGAAAGGATGAGATGATTTTTAAAGGTACATGGTTGGCTCTGAAGGTTTGCTTTTTGAGGTTTTGTTTTATTTGGTTTTTTATCTTGCCCGTAAAGTGATTCTAGCTTCAAAATATCCCCTGTAAAATGCATGTTAAAATCACAGTGCAACACTAGAATGGCTAAAAGAAGAAGGAAAAATAGGTAGTTCTACTCTCATACTCTGCTGGTGGGAGTGTAAGTTGGTTCAGCCACTTTGGGAAACCATTTGACAGTAACTGCTAAATACCCACACATCCAGGAATTCCACCCCTAGGAGTGTACCCAACGGAAATGCACAGGTATGTTTTCCAAATGACGTGTACAAGAATGTTCATGGCAACATTATTTGTTATAACCCCAAACTGGAGACTACATAAATGCCCATCACCAGTAGACTGGATCAGCTGTGTCTGTTCACGCCGTGGACGCACAGCGGTGAGAACGAAGGAGTTACCGCCACACATACCACACCGATGATTCTCACAAACGTCATCTTGTGTGAGCACACACACAAGAGAACATGCCGTACGAACGGTTTATGTGAAGGACAAACCAGGCAAACCCTCAGTGCTGGTAGAAGTCAAAGTGTTACCCTGGGGGTGGGGGCCTAGTGATTGGCAGGGGACACAAGTTCAGATTTAGGGGTCCTGCTATGTTGCCTTTCTTGATCTGGGGGCTGGTTACATGAGTGTGCTCACTTTGTGAGAATTCATCGAGCACTTTTTTGTATGCATGTTACACCTCATTTAAAAAAATAACATCAAGGAAAGATCACCTATTTTTTTAAATAAAGACAAACTGAAAACACAAACAACAACAGGTCAGTTGTGTTGCCGCAGAAGCACTGGCCTGAGGCCTGTACCTGCAGTGAGCCTGCGACAACCTCCCCCTCTGCAGGGCGCTACGTCTTGTCCTTTGTCGGCTGTGGACTGGCCATCGTGGGCACGTACTTGCTGGTGACATTCGCGCCCAACAGCCACGAGAAGATGACCGGCGAGAACATTACCAGGCACCTCGTGAGCTGGCCTTTTCTCTTGTACATGGTAAGAGAAACCTCTGGTCCTTCCACCTGAGATATTGGGAGGGGGGGATCCAGTCTTAGAAACCAGAAACCTGAGTGTCCAGGAAAAGCGGATTCGCGTGAATCATGACGTATTTCACAGCCCTGAAGACCATGCTTGGGGACGGTACATAGTTCACAGGGAGATGCTTTCTTCACTTAAGTCCTGAGGAATGTCTAAACTGCTTATCTAGTGTGATAACTTTATTTTTTAGAGGTACTTGTAGGTATGTACATCTAATGTATCTATCTATAAAAGACAAGATGGAAAAACAAATTCCATCAGTAGTTGTCTCTAGGAGATAGAATTATGACTGAGTTTTTATTTTGTCTGCATCTTTACATATGTATCATCCAAAATTTCTACAGGGAGCATTTAACACTTTTGTGGTAAGAAGAAAAGTTAAAATTTTAAACAATTATAAAATATTATTGACTTATTTTTGTCCGGTATCACACAGCTGATAGAAACACGGTAGACACCAGAAACTTTGTCTCCTGGACACCCAGCCAGAGCTCAGTCCTCTCTCTGCCCCAGTTACATCCTGTGTTAGGTCTGCAAATAAACTAATCAAGGAAAACATCGAAGGTTTGCTAAAGCTACTGGTATATCCCTGTTCCTTGGCACTGTGCTAAACACTTTTTTATGTATCATCTCAGATTCTCTCAACAACCCTAGAAAGTAAGTGTTTTTCTCTCCATTTTCTGGATGAGAAAACCAGAGCTCAGGGAGGTTAGCTAACTTGTTCTGAGTGCCAGGACAGCAGAGCTGGACTTGAAGCCAGGCCTGCCTGGCCCCGTGTGCCACCGTCCTTCACCGCGCCCACTGCTGCAGGGGTTCACTGTGCCCCTCTGACATGCGCAGCCTGGGACTGCTCTAGAGGCTTCAGCCCTTTTCCTCAGCACGCCCACAAGGCAGAAGGAAGAGTTCCCCAAGATGGGGGCTGTGTCATCTCCCCACCGCCGGCCAGCCCAGCGTTTACCTGGTGGGCGTCAAGGACTGTGTGCAGGACAGAGCCAAACACCAGCTCTTTAGGAAAAGGATTCCCTTGAACACAGGCTCGAATCCAGGATGTGCTGTGTGACCTTGGCCAAGTCACTTAACCGGAAGGAAGCTCTCCCTCCTCCTCGAAACTGGCAGGAGTCACTGGGCCTGGGCTGGTTGTTGGCAGAGACACAAGGTGGCGTGGAAACCACCCAGCACTTGGCAGGTGCTCGGTGACCGAGTCAGCAGATCTTCTTTCATTGTGACGGAGACAGAGCTGCCAGCTAGAGAGATTTAGCCAAGTAAAATTCAATGAATATTTCTGAGTGTCTGCTATGTGCCAGACACTATAGATTTAAAAAAAAAAAAAGGAGACATGCTCACAGAACTCATGATCTACCAGGAGGCATCAGCTTACACACAGGCATCTCACAAGAGAACCCCAAGTGTGTCGCAGCTTGTATTTAGGCGTGGTGAGGAATGGCTGGAAAAGTGGGCCCCTGGACACTCACACAATGGTTGTGAATGTTTAACTCTCCATCTGCTTGATGGACTGTCCTGCAGCCATCAGAGATAATTATGACAACTTCCTAAAACATGAAAGTTGTTTACGGTCACTCAAAGCAGCCCACTGTTGTTACAACACTGTGCCTTGACTACAGTGACAAGTGGATAAAACATGTATTCACTGCGACAGAGACAGGAAGAAACCGGAAAAGGAAAACAGCTGTGTTTTGTGGTCTCTCGTTAGGAGGAGTTTTCTAAAACTTTCTCTTCAAAATGGCCATTGTTTCTGCATCGGTTTATAATAAATAAACTTTGGGAGGAGGTTGGGGTAGGCAAATGAAGCGGAACCGTTGTCGGATTGGTCTGCTTTGGTGTTGCTGGGTGCGGGGCTGGCTTCACTTCTTGGAGAAGTATTGCCAGTGTCTGAGCCTTTAAGGAGTAGAAATGACCGGTTGTTGATCCAAGACAGGGGAACTTCTCAAACTGTAGGTTTGCCATTGTCTCATAGTAAGAGTCAATAAATGCCCGACGCATGGCCTCCTGTCCGCAGGCAGTGTCGCCTAACAGTAAAGCACATGGGCCCTGGAGCCAGACTGTCCAGGTTCAAATCCTGGCTCTGCCATTTACTAGCTTGGGATTGTGACACTACCCACTTCGTAGAATTATTGTGCTGGTTTAATTACCTGAGTATAGAGACATGTTCAGAATAGTACCTGGCTTATTTATGTGTTCATGAAGTGTAAACTGTGATTGTGGCCCTATAAGGCAAGAATTTGATTATCCCTATTTCTCAGAGGAGGTAACAGGTTTAGAGAAGTTAAGGGACTTGCCCAAGGTTACACAACTAGTTTAAAAGCAGATCCCAGCCCTGGCCGGTTTGGCTCAGCGGTTAGAGCGTCGGCCCGCAGACCAGAGAGTCCCGGGTTTGGTTCCCGCTAAAGGCACATACCTCGGTTGCAGTTTGTCCTCGGCCCTGGTTGGGGTCGTGTGGGTGGCAATCAGTCGATGTGTCTCTCTCACGTCGATGTTTCTCTCTCTCTCTTCCTCCCTCTCTCCGTCCCGCTCTATCTGAAGACAAATGCAAAAATGTCCTTGGGTGAAGATAAAAAATAAAAATAAATAAAATAAATAAAAGCAGATCCCAGTTTGAACCTGGGCCTCCCTGCCTCTCGTCCTCGTCTTTCTGCTCTCCTAAGCCGCGCACATTGGAGGCTTGTCTGGGGGCAAGGGGTGTGTGTACTTGTCTACTTCATCAGAGAGCTCTTCTCCATGAACCAGCATCTCTCTCTCTGACCAACCCCCAGTGTTAGTGGGGCTACCCATGGAGCTGTGAAGTGGGAAGAGACCATCTCAGCTCCTGAATCTTGTCCATCCAACACAAGGTGGATGCGGAGCCAGCCCTCACCCTCCAAGCTCAGCCAGGAGCAGACTCCTTCTCCGTGTGGACAGTGGTTTGAGAGAGTCACTCAGCGGTCCGTCCTTGTCCACAGGATGCTATCAGTAGCTCGGGGAATGCTGGGTGTTTCCAGGCCCTTTCACCTCCAAGGGTCTGTGGCTAATGAAGTCAGCAGCATAACCTCCAGCCGGCCCAGCAGGGTCTCCCGGTCTTGCCCATCCCTGTGGCCCCCACTGACCCCTTCTTGCTGCTTTCCGTAGCTTGTGGAGATCATTCTGTTCTGCTTGCTGCTGTACTTCTACAAGGAGAAGAATGCCAACAACATCGTCGTGATTCTTCTCTTGGTGGCATTACTCGGTAAGTGGGGATCTGGGTGATTGAGTTTCTCCTCCTCGAGGAGCACCGAAGGTCGCTGCTGGCTGGAGGCAGTTCCCATGCGTCCCAGCACACTGCTGGCTGCGTCCAGCCTTCGTGTTCAAATACCGAGGCTCCTGAGTGCCGGGAATGGTGCTGGACCCTGGCTACACGATGCACAGGACAGACCAACCCCGGGGGCCTCCACTCATTCTACAACAAGGGGACAGACTCATAACACACTCAGGTGGTGACAACTGCAGCGAAGAAAGCACAGAGTAAGGGTGAGGAGGGCTAAGAGGGTATTTCAGAGAAGTCAGGTGGGGCAAGTTTCAACAATTGAGTCCTTAAGGGTCCACGTAAAACCAATCAGAGCTTAGGAAGTAATTCTGGATTCAAAGGCAAGAACTGATTTTACTCTTTCCTTTCCTTTTAGAGGGATGGGTGCGATGGGGAGGTTCACAAATCAGGTGGGGGCCAGGTTCGCACCCCGCAGAGTGTTTGATTACTAACTGGAGCTTTGATAAATAGCTTCTGTTCTTCCCAGGAAGGAGAAGGGAGTGGGGGACCCTGCTGCTGCCTCCCAGTTACTCTGTCTGTTGAAGCCGCGCTGTGCTCTGACAGTGGGCGGAAGAGAACACCCAGATCTCAGGGTGGGAGGGGAATTCGGTGCGATGAGCACGAGTGCCCGATACATGTTTCTCTCCTGTCCTTCCCCGCACGAGCCCCCACTCCAGCGACACAGAGAGGTGTCACCATGTCAGGGTGGATTATTTTGATTTTTCTGAAAACAGCTTTATTGAGATATAATTCACATACCATAAAGTTCGCCTGTTTAAAGTATACAATTCAGTGGGTTTTCGTGTGTTCCCAGAGTTATGCAACCGTCATAATCAAATTTCAGAACATTTTGTCACCCAGAAAGAAACCCTGTGCCCACCAACAGCCAATCCCTGTGACCCCTCCTCCCAGCCCCTGGCTAACACTGGCCTCCCTCTGTCTCTCTGGATTTGCCTTTCTGGGCGTATCCCATGCATGGAATCATACACTCTGGCTTCTTTCGCTGAGCATGGCCTGTTAGAGGTCCATCCATGTTGTAGCGTGTCGGTGGTCCATCCCTTGGGGATTTTGTTTTAAAAGTGGATCGGAAGATCCAGTCCCAGAACATTTTCTCCTGCTGAGTAGGAAGGCCAGAAGGTTCTGCGGCCTGCTGACCACTCCCCTTCTGTCCCCTTCTCACTAACAAGGACAGCCTGATGAGGGTGCTTGTCTTAACTGGCTACTGATGTTTGAAAACCAGTCTGGAACCAAGGGGCCCAGAAGCCACGTGTGTGATGGGCTGTTGGCAGGAGAAGGCAAAATGAGCAGAAGCTGAGAAAAATAGGAAAGCAGAGCATTTCAGCCGGAATGGGGGGCTCCATCTGTACCGTGGTTGGGGGTGGTTTCCTTCACCTCTCGCTGTAGCAGGGAAATCTGACGGTGGAGAGTTAGGAGTCATTGCTGCACCAGCAGTGGTCTCTGTGATGAGATGGTGCAGCGGATATGTGAGAAGAGCATATTAGAATTTCTTTTTATCTCCACCTTTTAAATGGAATATTCCTGCACATGTTTTTTAATGTATATACATGTAAGCACGGTGTTGCATGGCTGTGACTTTAGAACAAACACATGAACACGTGTCTACTGGAAAAACATGTGCATGTGCATGAGGGGTAGAGTTCCAAACATTTGGGGACCTCTGTCCAAAGACATATTCTTAAAAATACAATTGAGTGAGATTTTTTTAAAAAGAGCTCTTTACAGCTCTTTACACATGACATGTTTTTCCTGTGGTTGCCATGAGAATGATACTCAAAAGAAGTTCATTTACCTATTCAAAGATTGTTTGGACCTCCCACAGGGTTCCAGGCACAGCAATGCCACCCCTGTTCAGAGACCTGAACTCACTGCTTTTCAACGTTTAGAAGCGACGTTTGGAAATACCTGCCGGGGCTTTACTTTCCTCGCTTCTTTGATGTAGCAGCACAAACGGGGCAGCTCCTTGGAGAAGCCCCAGAGATCCAGGATTCCTCAGCCTGTGAAGCGCTGGGTTGGCTGGGCCAGGGTTCCCTCCATCCTTTTCACCAGGCCCTTTGGGGTGATAAACTGACTTCCAGGGCCTGGCACCCTCCATGTTCCTGAGGCCCCAAAATGCCTGTCCACCCTCTGCAGGCTCCATGACCGTGGTGACAGTGAAGGCCGTGGCCGGAATGCTTGTCTTGTCCATCCAGGGGAACCTGCAGCTCGACTACCCCATCTTCTACGTGATGTTCGTGTGCATGGTGGCAACTGCCGTCTATCAAGCCGCGTGAGTTGCAAGTTCTTTTCCTGCTGGGCCTTGACACGCGGGGCTCTTCCATTTTCCAGGCCTCGTTACATTGCTTTTGAAGCGGTAGGGAAGGCCAAGCATTCGGGCACAGCCTGCCGCCAGGGCTTGGCACCTGCTGTGGAGAGAGCAGGGCTGCTAATTTGCGGAGCTGTCCGGTGTAGGGGCTCTGTTGCTTGAAAGACAAGCCTGGAGTGCGTGTGTTTGACCCTCTGCCTCAGATGTGAGCAGTGCATGATCAGAGGCAGCCTCACTTCCCTCTGCTCCCAGGCAGTGTCCGTCTCAGGGACTCGGGCTCTGCCTTCCCGTGAGGCACCCATTTGTCAGCTAGGTGAAAAACAAAAGGCTGTCATTTCTTGTCCTCAGAAATCGCCCCAGATCTTCCCAAGTGGAAGAGCAAGGTGATCGCTTCTCTCTCTAAGCACAAGAATTAAGTCCAAAGCAGCCATACGGAGGGCAGGCCTGGGCTTTGTTTATATCTGAGGCCTGGTGCCCAGCAGTGGGCCTGGAAGGGAATGTGACAATCCTGTGTGGGGACAGGAGGGTGAACTGCACAGGTTTCAGTGTGATTCATGAGGCTGATTCACCCTGGGCAGGCCAGGCCCCAGACTCCAGCGGCCTGGGCTCACTGTCCACCAGCGTGGCCTCGAGGGATCATTGGAGTGACTGATGCCCAGGGTAAGCCGTCTCTGCTCTCACTGATTCCACGTGAACTTGAATTCATTTCATCCCCACAACACCCCATTCAGGCAGACGATACAATCCTCGTTCTGCAAATGAGGAACTACAGCAAAGTGAGGTTAAAAGGCCAGGAGGTGGTGGAGCTGAGACTTGAACCCAAGCATGCTGCTCCCAGCCCACAGCCCTTACCGCTGTGCTCCACCACCTCCCCCCATGCAGATTCTTTGTCTGCAAATGATCATAACAGTCCCTACCTGAGAGAATCACATAAAGCTCTCACCGCGGCCCCCAGGATAACGTCAGGTGAATATCAGCTTCTTTTATGGTCATTATTACCATGTCAATGATTACTGTTCTTAGTCATCACCACTGAGCCCCTGCCAAGTGCCAGGCTGTGCGGCTGTGTGAAGCACTCCAGGGGTCACAAGGATGAATCAGATGCCCTGCCCACCTCTGGGAGCTTCTCGCTCACTCAGTCAACCACATCCACTGAGGGCCTACTGTGCGCGAGGCCTGTGCTGGGCCTTCCACACACACAGACAAGGAGCAACAGTCACTGTCCTCAAGGTGCTCACAGCCTGCTGGGGTCAGCCTGGCAAACACGATTACTGTTGAGTGGAAAGTACGTTATGGTGCCTGGCCAGTGTGGCTCAGTGGACTGAGCGTCATCCCATGGACTAAGAGGTCCCGGTTCAATTCCCGGTCAGGGCACATGCCCAGGTTGCAGGCTTGATTCCCAGTAGGGGGCGTGCAGGAAGCAGTTGATCGATATTTCTATCTCTTCCTCTCTCTCTAAAAAATCAATAAAAACATATTTTTTAAAAAGTATTTTATGGTGTAAGCAGCTATAATAAGTAAAATACTATATAGAGAATGAACAAAGAATATTCTGAAATGATGGTACTGTTTATCCTAGATGGAGAGATTAGGAATAATTCCAGTTTTCCCTCTCTTCTTCCTATATACAGGTGTAGGCAAAAGTAGGTTTACAGTTGTTCATATGGAAACAGGTTATGATTATAATACAAGAATAAACTGTTTTGCATACTCACAACTGTAAATCTACTTTTGCCCACCCCTGTATATTACAGTGATCACATTATTTTTTAATTAAGAAGACTGTCAGCTGATTTCTCAAAAGAAACTTTGCAGGCCAGAAGGGAGTGGCAAGACATATTCAGGGTGATGAAAAGCAAGAACCTACAACCAAGATTACTCTATCCTGCAAAGCTGTCATTTAGAATCGATGGCCATATAAAGAGTTTCCCAGACAAGGAAAAGCTAAAGGAGTTCATCACCACCAAACCATTATTATATGAAATGTTGAAGGGTCTTCTTGAAGAAAAAGATAAAAAAATATGAACAAACAAAATGGCAATAAATACTTATCTATCAACAATTAGATCTACAAACAAAATGAACAAGCAGAACAGAAACATCATAGATACAGAGAACTTTTGTTGGGTACCAGATGGGTGGAGGCTGGGGGGATGGGTGAAAAAGGTTAAGGGATTAAGAAGTACAAATTGGTGGTTAGACTGACAAACCTCAAAGGGAAGAGGGGTTGGGGGGTGGGAAGAAATAAACCAAAGAACTTATATGTCTATATGCATAACCAATGGACACAGACAACAGTGTGGGGAAAAGCAGGAGGGGGGCCGGAATGGGGAGGAGGGGGGCAGTGGGGGAAAAATGAGGAACATCTGTAATACATTCAACAATAAAGATAAGTTAAAAAAAATAAAAAATAAAAATAAAAATAAATTATTAACAAGACAATGTCATAAGTGAAATAAAAGTTTCTTGGAGTGTTTAAGCAACCAGGAATGGTTCTTTTTAGTGAGGTGGGGACTCAGGGAACACAGAAGCGAGGGGAGGGGCATTTCCGGTGACAAGAACCAGGTAGTCAAAGGTGTGAGACCCGGAATGACCCTCTTGGGAAATGGGGATGGGCCTCCGGTTATGAATCTGGGGAAGAATAGGAGCAAAGCACGGACCTCAGACCTAGAGAGACACAGGATGGCATCTTTGTGAACCCAAAGATGCGTCATCTTCATATTTCGAACCAAGGCTACTGTCATCAGCATTCACCCCGGCCTTTCCGCCATCCCCACAGCCCACTGACCAGAGTGCTTTTGTATTGCAGGTTTTTAAGTCAAGCCTCACAGATATACGACTCCTCTTTGATCGCCAGTGTGGGCTACATTCTATCTACAACCATTGCCATCACAGCAGGTGAGGGTGGCCGATTGCCAGATTTCTGTCTTCTACCTTTGCAGCAGGGACAGTACCCCAGTGTGGAGGGAGGAGGCTCTACCGTGGTCCGAAGGCCAACTCCTCTGACTCATTCTGCCTGTGGAGAAACTGCAGGATTAAGAGCCAGAGACACCTGGGTTTGCATCCCAGCACAGACACAGAGCTGTGTGGCTCTGGGGAAATCACTTAACCTGTCTGTGCCTGAGTGCTACATTCACAAAATAGAAGTAATAACACTTACCTCCTAAAACTGAAATATGTACAATCCACACGTCCTCTACTTTGTGGAGCTTATGCAAGGTTTCTTTAACAATGTTTGCCATCATCTGCTAGTTCCACAGCCTCCACTGGACAAGTGACCACACATTTCTTTTATATGAACTTTGGAGATCATAAGTATATAAGCATCTGCAACACAACAGGAACTAGTCAGTGATTATTATTATATTCCCCTTTTCCTCCACTCCACCCCTAATTTCTTTTTTTCCTGAGGTGGCTTGAGAGGCTGCAAGCATGCCAGAGTTTGTTTTGCAGTGGCAATGGCAACTGAACTCTTCAGAGTGAAGATGGCCAGTAAGAACCAATGCGTTTGCCTTTAAGGGAGGCCTGGCCATGAAGCCATGCACTTTGCACTGCACATTAGACAGTGGTGCCCCAATCCCACTCACAGAGGTAGGAACGAGCAGGGCACATGCTTGCCAGGGCCTGTGCTGCTAGTACTAGGGATTGAATGGGGCATTGACCCAGAGCAGCCCCTAATGCGAAGATAAGTCATGGTCAAGAACTTTGGTCCAGCCACGGCTGAAAGGAAGAGCAAACACCGTGGTTGGGTCAGAAGTCGGAGAGGGAATCAGGAGCCCAGGAATACAGCCTGAGTCCAGATAGATGCTGGCTGCAGGGTGAGGGTGGCAGGCCCATGTCACTCCCAGGCTTGCCATCTGAAAGCTCTGATGGCTTAAACCAAAGCTTTGTTTATGTGTCTGAAGAAAGATGGGGAAGAGGAGTATGTGCAAACTGGTAAATACAGTCTGTAGTTTAGTATTGTTTCATTGGGGGAAGCTGGGGGAAAAGGACATGGGAGTCCTATACTATTTTTGTGAGTCTAGCATTATCTCGAAGTAAAAGGTTTAAAAAAGACGGCGGTAAGAGGAGCCCAGGAGGGGGAGAAAGCAGACAATCTGTTCCCTTAGACGGCTTTTATTCCGTTCTAATATTTTACTAGGTGCAGTCATAATATTTTTTGATTGTTTGGTTTCCTGCGGGGAAGAGAGCTTCGCCAGGTCTCAGACGGAATGGCAAGTAGGTGATGTGAAAACAGCTCACCCGTGTTTTCTGTTCTTTGCTGCAGGCGCAGTATTTTACCTGGACTTCATCGGGGAGGACGCACTGCACATCTGCATGTTTGCGCTGGGGTGAGTCCTGTCCTCCTCTCTGGCCCAGGGCCTTGTGTGTACAGTTCCAGGCAGGTTGCCTCCCTCCCCGTTATTGCTTCAGCCTCTCAGGCAATCCTTGAGAGCCAGTGGAGAAGCTGGGATTGGAGCTTTGTCCCCAGAGGTGAGCACTTGACTCCCCCAAGGCTTTATTTCCTTCCCCTTTCTTCTCTTTTGGGCTTTAATCTCCTTGTCATTTCTACAAATCACATTTTAACACATGAAAGGCATTTCAGCCTGATCTCAGATCAAAGAAATGTATATTGAAGCTACATGAGATGTCATCATTTTGCAAAAACTAATAGGATTGATCATATTCCATGTTGGCAAGAGGATGAGGGGACCGTGAGAAGTTCTTTAATGTGAGAAAGGACAATTTGGCCATAGCAATAAAAATTTTAAATGAGCGTATTTTTGATGTAGCATTTCATTTCTAATCATTTATCTTGGGGAAATAATTGAAATGGGACACAAAAACACATGTATGAAGCTACTTATTAATTTTTAAATGAATGATATAGGAAATAATTGGAAGCAACTTAAATGCCCAGTAGTAGAAACAGGTTGGTATATTCATGTAATAAAGAATGGTGCCATTTTGAAAAATTAGGGCCAATCTATAGGTGCCGACCTAGAACCGTGTCTAGGATACATTAAATGGAAAAAGTTACTCTTTTTCTTTTTTATTTTTTTATGTATAGTTTATCCTAAGAGCACACAATTCCACCTCTAGATATATTCCCAAAAGAAGTTAGTATATATATATTGACAAAATGACTTACACGTGAATATTTATAGTAGCTTTATTCATAATATGCCCACATTGGATACAACCCAAATGTCTATCAATAGGAGAGTGAAAAAACAAATTGTAGTATATTCAGACAATGGATTCAGCACAATTAAAAATAGTGAACTACTATACACAATAAAGTGGCTGAGTCTTAAAAACATTTACTGGGTGAAAAATGCTAGCCATAAAAGACTCATACACACTGATGTAGCTTGAAGACATTCGGAATTTGTGGTGAGAGAAGTCAAAACGGGGCTGCTCCTGGGGAAGGGTTGCATGAACTGGGAAGAGGCCCAAGGACACTTTCTGGAGTGGAGGAGATGGAAATGTCTTCTCGGTTAACCTGGTGGTGATCCCACGTGTGTATACACAGATAAAATTCATGGACCTCGACACTTAGGGTTTGTGCATTTTACTGCATGAAAATCACACCTCAGTTTTTAGAAAGTGTGCTTGTTTATCTAAGCTCTAGGGAAAAGGGAAAAAACAAAAAAGACCCTGGAAGAATATACACCAACCTTGGGGAGTGGGACTTGGGGGGATGGGGGGAGTATAGGAACTTCGCAATTTTTACTTTCTCTACTCCTATATTGATTAAATTTAAGCTATAAAGAGCTTTTTAAATTAAAACAATTATTTTTAAAGGCAAGGATCTGAGATATGGGCTAAGTGGAAGTGAAGGGACCATGAGAGTTTTGCCTGGAAGAGTCTAATTTATTCTGATTAAAGCTTATGCAGAGTGTCAAGCTCGTGGGATGTTATTATTCATCTCACGTCTGCTCCCCACTGATCGCAGGCCCAGCAGCCTCTCAGGGCTGCTCGGCAGTGAACACCCCCTTCCGCAGCCTGCACCCTTCTTTCTACCTTTTTTCCATGACCTAGGTTTGAAAGTATCCTTCCCAACCTCACTCTGGCCTTATTCTTCTTCCTCTCTTATCTCTCTGTCCCTCAGGTGCCTCATCGCATTCTTGGGCGTCTTCTTAATCACTCGGAACAGGAAGAAGTCCATTCCATTTGAGCCCTATATTTCCATGGATGCCATGCCAGGTAACATCAAAAGCCCTTGTCTCCAGCTGGCCAGCTCATCCGTATAGAATGGCTACTACTTCCTGTGTAAAGAGAGACAACTGGCCGCTGGGTTTGGTACAGGGAAAGTGTGCTGTGCTGTTATGGTGTGACTGTCTCTCTTTTTTTTAATCTCGGTGTGCAAAAGAGGAGGCAGTGGCTGAGGAGCCTCAGTTGGTTTTGAGCACATCTTGCCAGTTCCCATGTCTATTTTGGGATCTTTTAAAGATAATCCTGATTCACGGTAGATATAAATAATTCTCATCTGCAGCACCAGGCTTCATGCATCAAAAGGAAAGGCCCATGTGTCTAATGGAGTGATCAGAGAGGAGAAGGAAAGTGGGGTGAATGAAATTCAAATACTGTTGCCTCACTCCTTAGGCCACAAAGGAGTGGATTATTCTGGAAAGCCTAATTTCCCAGGGAGCTAAGGGTTCATGCTGAGAAGCACGAACTTGAACGCCCTTAGGGCCTAACGGTAAGGCGAATGTGTGGATCAGCAAAGTGCTGCACAAAAGGGAATGGTGGGGCCTGTGGAGAACTGGAAGTATCTGTCCAGCCTGAAGGGATTTGGGCCAGCCCCATCTAGGTTTGCTGACCTAAATTCTATGAGTTGCCAGTGACCACTAGCTTCCACTCTTTAACGCACAGTTTTTATCTTCGATATATTAGAATTCTCTCCCACGTTTCACTAAGACGGTCTGATGAACAAAATATAATCACATTGATGGCATAGAGTGCTACTTAATACAGAACTCTGTATTCGGTGTGTTCTCAGGACTGACTGACTTTCCCCCACCTCAAATGACCCCAGGGTTTGTGTGTCTACTTCTTATATGATTTCCTCATCTCTTGCTTATTAAGCTGTTGTCTGTCATTCTTGCCGTTCCCAGCCTGCAATTCCTGCTGTTACCAGCACAGTAACTCCGTGTCAGTCTTTCTTATTTGACTCCACTTGTTTGAATTGTGTATAAAATTAAAAGAAATAAGCTCTGAGTTGGGACCTTAAGGTTTCTCCTAGGAGTTAAGCATGAGCTTTAGTGCATGGACTTTTTAAATATCTAACCTGGCTGCTCAGATGCCTTTTTTGCTTACTTCCTTGTTCTCGGCTGTGTTCCGGATAGATGAGGGCGCTGGATAGCTGAATTCCAGATAGGTGAGGTGTCAACCCTGTGTGTGTGCAAGTATGTGTATGTACCTGTGTGTCTGTGTGTTGGTGAACTGTGTATGTGTCTATATCTCTATAAGTATTTGTATATGCACACATACAGATGTATTTTCTGGTAGAAAATAGAAGGTAACCTCAGGTAATCCTAAAGAGCAACATTCTGTGGCCTGTTTGTAGATGTGGCTCTTGCTTCCTCTTTGTACCCTGTGACCGGTGGGAGTAGATGTGGAAGAGGGACACCCTGCCCGATTGCTGTGGCATGTCAGATACTTCTGAGTGGAGATGTGTTCTGTACTATGAAGAGCATGGGCTTAGAGTTCAGATGATCTGGATTCATATCCCAGCTCTGCCCCCTACTTGCTCTGTGACCTTGGGCCTGGACCTCCCAGGGACTCTGACCCTCACTTGTAAATTGGGACTCCTTTCAGGGTGGTGGGGTAACATGCTAAGGCCCCCTTGCACAGTGTCTGGGACATGGTAGATGCCTGATTAAATTTGGTTTCACTTCCCTTTTGCTTTAAAAAAAACAAGCTTTGAAAATTTCAAACACTTTTTTGACCTGATGCCAGGTAAAACTTTAAGAATAAAACTGCTTAAAAGAATAAAAAAATAAAACTGCTTAAACAGGCTGGCTTTTCAGCTATTTGGCTTCCCTGGTCAACATCAGGACCTTGCTTTTGGTCTGCCTAGACTGGTATCTTCACAGCATGACCAGTAGCTACTGTTCAAGAGACATTGAAATCCCAAAGATTCACTACCCGTCACACTTGGAGAGGCTTTACGTAATTCTAGCACCTGAAAGACTTGTAAGGCATGAGAAACAGAAAAGCAGTCCCTGATAGGTGGGAGCTGGGCCGTGGTGTTCCCTGGCTGAACACAAACAAGCTCACAGAACATCCACGTCAGACAAAGTCACCCCGTGGCCCTGATGCATCAAGACACAAACAGGGCCCTGGCCAGTTTGGCTCAGCAGTTAGAGCGCCGGCCCGCGGACCAGAGAGTCCTGGGTTCGGTTCCCGCTAAGGGCACGTACCTCAGTTGCAGTTTGTCCCCGGCCCCTGTTGGGGTCGTGTGGGTGGTGACCAGTCGATGTGTCTCTCTCACGTCGGTGTTTCTCTCTCTCTCTCCCCGCCCCCTCCCTCCCACTCTATCTGAAGATAAATGCAAAAATGTCCTTGGGTGAGGATTAAAAAAAAAAAAAGACACAAACAGGACCACTCCAGCATCGTGTCTGAACACAGACAACACATGAGCATTGTCCAAACCACAAAAAGGACCACCTTCCCCGTAACATGCGTGATTGCTGCTCTTTACCAATCACAGCACTGACCTCAGTCTGGTCTTCTCTCCTTCTAGGTAACAATTATTAAGATCCTCCATTATAGAATTATCCCCACTTCCTGACAGCATCTAATCCAAAGCAAAGCCCTGCTTCCTTAAACCCTCTCCAAAATCACCCAGTGCAAACCCAAATAATAAGTCCTTTCTAGTACCTTCTTACTGAAACACCCCACAGTTCCCCGTGGTGTCCATCTCCATCATGGCCATGAGTCGGTGAATCCAAACTTGTCCGACTATAGGTGTGTTCCTGGTGGTTTGGGGCCTGAGAGCATTGACAAAATCCAAAAGCTAAACCATGCCTGGTAAGGCAACACTTTCCCCTGAGGAATAGGCATCCCCTCATCTTCCCCAACCCCCCAAAATTCAAACCACAGACTCTTAAACTGTATCCTTCAAGTGACCATCAACTAAGGTTTGTCAATGTGGGAGCAAAGGGCCTTCCACAAACTGGGTCTTCCCAGCTCGTTTATAGAGTGAATAAGAGCACGGGCTTTGGTGTCAGATCCCAGCTCTGTCTCTCATTAGCTGTGTGATCTTGGGCAAGTTACTTCACCTCTCTGAATCTGTTTTCTTGTCCAGAAAATGAGGATGGTAGCAGATCTCTGCCATGGGATTTTTGGAGGTTAAGTGCAGGTGTATAGGGTGGCCCACACAACATTCCAGTTAAGAGTGTGGGCTTCAGAGTTTAAACCACCTGAGTGTGAATCCTGGCTCTGCCAATAATAGCTTTGTGACCTCTACTGCCTCGTTTTCCTTATTGGTAGATGTAAGGATCAAATGAGATAAAACTTTATAACTGTTTAGAACAGTGCCTGCCACCAACTAAACTTTCAGTACACGTTAGCTATTATCATTATTGCTGTTGTTGTTACTATTAACTATTTAAAGTACTTAGCCCACTATCTGAGGCCTATTAAGCAGTCAGATATTAGCTGTTATTTTCATCATCACACTTTCATAGAAAACACTTTGCATTCAATTTCTTGTGACTCAGCCCAGGGGCAAGAGAATGTGAAGGGTCTTAATTCCCCACAAGGTAAGAGTTGGCCTCAGAAAAGACCAGGTCCCACCTGACTAGGGGAGTTGTAGAATAAGGTTAAAGGAACTAACAACTAAAGTATTTCCTCAAATGTAAGTAGAAATCCAACATCAGTGTGCCAAGAAGTAATAAATAAAACCACACCTTCCCGTTATATGTGGGTCGGGGATGTTAATGTTCAGGTCGAAACTCTCCCTCTAATGTCACCATGATGTGTCCGTGACACAAAACGTATCCTCTTCTGTCAACCATATAATGAAGTTTTCTAGATCCTGATTTCATTCAGCAAAAAAGTGACGGCATCTACCATGTTGAAAGCACAGCACTGGTTCCACTCCCCCCGTGGCCCAAATAGACACTCCCACCTCATTCAAGGCCAGCCGATGCTTTCTCTTACAGTGGCTGGTCTGTGTGCATATTTCCTGAAGATGCATCCCTTCTTGCTTAGCAACCATCATACTTCTAGTGTATATTTATGGGTGTTCTTTTTTCAATCTGAAGCATTCAGGAAATTGACAATGCACATGATTAGCTCTCAAGCATTGTAATTAGTCCATGGCGGGATAGAGGAAGGTTCATCCTCCTTTGGCCCCCTCACCACATAATGATTTGGGGAAAATGGATTTCATTTCAGGTATGCAGAACATGCATGACAAGGGGATGGCAGTCCAGCCTGACCTCAAAGCTTCTTTTTCCTACGGGGCCCTGGAAAACAATGACAACATTTCTGAGATCTATGCTCCCGCCACACTGCCTGTCATGCAAGAAGAACACGGCTCCAGAAGCACGTCTGGGGTTCCCTACCGAGTCCTGGAACACACCAAGAAGGAATGAGCCCACCCTGAAGGAGACTCACCTTCACCTCCACTTAGAACTGCTCAAGCCATGCTGACAGTGGTTCAACTCTGAATTCTAAAACTTGCCTTTCAAGTCTTTTTCATTTTTAAACCAAGAACTGTCTGGATGGGGATCTTGAAAAGGCTGTGTCACTGGCAGAGGGTATGTTGTCTTGGTCTTAGAAATTTCAGATGTTGGGGGGTGAGGGGAGAGGATGAAAGCAGTATTCCAGGTGGGTGGGACGGAATTCAGCCTCTGCCTGGTTAGCCCAGGCTTTGGAAAGCCTTTATCACCCTTGAGGTTGGTCACTGAGCTTCCTCAATGACCACAGGTTGCCACATTCTTCAGAGCTAAAGCCAGGCAGAGATTCTGCTTGTCCTCTCCAAATCCAGTGAAAGGCTGGAGACCTCTAAGTCTGGTCTTCCCCCACCTCATGTGCCGGCCTGATCTCTACCCCTCTCACTCAAGATTCCCTGTTTGCGATAACATTTGTGTCACCTTCACATGCCTCCTGGGCCAGCTGTGGGTGGACCATGCTATCATTCGCCTGTAGGAAATGCACTTCTCCTTTCCCACTGCCTGTGCCCTCCCAGTGAAGATGTGCTTGATGTGTTTATATTGGATCTACTCTGAAAACTAATTTGGTTTTGGTTCTGTGAACGACTTGATTGCTTTTTTCCCCCCAAAGGAACTGGGAAGTTAAGAGAAGAAGGGGAAGAAGAAGGACAGGGGCAGAGTGATGCTGACACTTTGGCCATAATGGAGAAAGAATCCCTCTCCATCTTACAAGAGGTGATTGCATCACTTAAGATAGACAGGAAATCTGGCTGCTTCACATGTATTCTCCTGCACACCAGTGCCCTCTGGGAAGGTTGGGGGTTCTCATTTCAGAGACAGCGTCGCTCCCCTCCATTCTCTTCATTATAGATTAACAAACCAAGCTTGAGTTATTGGTTAATTTTCTTGGAGTCAGTTAGGAACTGTTTGGGTCCTCATCCCCATACACAAGTCTGGGAGAGACAAGCGTTCTCAGAAATGGAGCTGCTGCGGTCTTTCTGGCTGCATACCTTCTTCCCTAGACTGACTCTATATCTTTTAGAATGGCCGGTAAAGGTTTGCAAACCTTAATGAACATAAGGATCCCCTGGGGAGTTTATTTAAAATGTAGATTCCTACACCCCAACCATTAAGTGGGACTGGGGTAGGGCCCAAGAGTGCATTCTTAACTTACAGCACAGGTGATTCTGATGCAGGAAACCCAAGCATCACACACCTTGAATGCCTAATAATTGGGAGAGATGATCTGCTTTAAAACCTCCAGGGGCTGACACACTCCTACTGGAAAGTTGGAATTATCATTCCATATTACCTCCCTGGGGTTCATTGGTAGTTCGCAGTCTCCATAGGATCAGAGGCATCTCTCCATTCATTGATTACTACTTAGAGCTACACTTACTGCTTCCCTCTGCAGCCTTTAACTAATAGGCAAGATAACAGTGTTAACAGACCAGTGTTTATAGATCATTAACCTGTATGGATTATGCTTAATACTCATTTAGTACCTTGACTTCAAAAACTGCCTCTGTTGCCTATGGTAACCATTTCTGTATTGTATCTTAACCACTTCTGTATTGTGTCTTACATGCCTAAGGGCAGCGGACAATGAATGACCTTTTTCCCTTAGGATAGGTATCAAGTCAATGCAACAATACTTATGAGGCATTTACTATTTGTTAAGCATTTGGATGGAGAAGGCCAAAAGAGTAAGAATGGCTCCTGCCTTCCAAGCCAGCAGGGGGAGACATAAATACCAGGAAACTGGCAGGGTAGGCCAAATGCAATAGTGGACCACAGAAAATGTCAGTTATGGAGGTCCTGCTGAAGATCAGGCCCTGAGCCCAGAACAAGGTATTCAAAATGGAGGTAATTTTGGCCCCACTCATTGATGAGCGGCAAATCTAGCTAAGTTATGGACAAAACCTAGAAGGTCTGGTGGTCACCCCCACCCCCCAGGCTGAGAAGCCAGCATTTGCAAAAGCACAGAAATAGGAGGGGGAGATGACAAGGAGAGCCAGGGAGGGTGGTGGGAAATAAGCCTGGAAAAATAAGCAGTGGAAGCTGGATCACAGAGGGCCTTGAGTGCCTGGCAGAGGGGTTTAAAGTTATCCTAGAAGGCGTGGGAGTTGTTGATGGTTCATGAGGAAGAGAATGGTGGGATCAGCACTGATTGGCAAGGAGGCCTTATGCAGTATGAAGGAAGGGTCTGAAGGGATAATAAATGTCACTTTTCAAGGTCAAGTTGCAATCCTGCAAGAACAGAACCACAAAAGGGAAATTAAAATCCAGTTTTGTTGCTATTCAGGGGAGGATGACATCAACTTTCTACTCACAACCCTGAGTCTTTATTTTGTTTCATGGCTCTGATATCCCCAAGCCCTCTTGAATGTTCTAAGCAACAGTAAAATCACACCTCTCTCTCCTTTCTAGCAGCCATGAAGTTAAACTTGAGTTTAAACTTTTCAGTTGTTCTGTGGTCTTCCTCTCCCCACCCCTCAGTCCCCTTGGTCTAGAGACTGGGATTCTGAATTCCCTAATCAGAGATTAGAACCAGTTCTTCGAAGACTGGTTCCTGTGGGTTTTGACAAAAGTTCACCGCCCACTTCCCTTGACCCCTCCATGAAGCACTAGGTCTGATGATGCCATCCCATTAAGCTTCAGATCCTGTGGGGGCTTTGCAGCACTGAATTGAATGCTAGGTAGGAAGGGGAAGGGGGAAGACTGACATCTCCAATGCTTGGCTGGTGGAAACCAGCCAGCTTGGTGGTGTTGTGTGGACACAAGTCATCCATCAGGGTAGTGTTGGGGAACCTCCTCCCTGCAGCCTTGTGAATTCTGAATCTGGTCCAACACTGGCTGATAAGCAAAAAGAATTTACTGTGTGTTTCTCTGAGAAGCTATGTAAATGAAGTTACCTTAGAATATATTCTACGTGGATGCTTATATTTTGTTAACTTCTTGACTAATATGGCATGTCTTATTTTTCATAAAAAAGTGTGTGCTAGGTGCAAATAAAATTATGAAGTGATATTTAATTTTAAAACAAGTCATGTGATATCTGATGAGTTTTAGTCTTATATTTGGCTAATACTTTCTAGAGCAGTGCTGTCCAGTAGAACTTTTATGTGTATTTTACCACATCTCTTAAAAGAAGAAATCCCACATCCTTTAGCTATCACCTCCCTATAGCCCCCATCCCACCCTCCCAGCCTCTGGTAACCACTAATCTACTTTTTGTCTCTATAGAGTTCCCTATTTTGGATTTTCATGTGAATGGAAATCCATTCATATGAAATAGAGTTCCCTATTTTGGATTTTCATATGAATGGAATCATATGATATGTGGACTTGTGTGTCTGGCTTCTTTCTCCTCGGATAATGTTTCACAGTTCATCCTAAAAGGTCTGAGCCGGCGGGAGATCACATCCACAACACAAGGCCAAGGTAGAGCAAAATAGCTTTATTGCATGTGCCTGGGTGCAGGCAGGCCAAGCTGAAAAGAGCCCAGCACCAGCTCCTGACTTATATAGGCACAAACTACAGAAACTACAAATAAACTACATTAAAAAAAAAAAACCCACATTCTGCCCTGGCTGGTTTGGCTCAGCGGTTGGAGTGTCGGCCTGCGGTCCAGAGAGACCCGGGTTCGGTTCCCGCTAAGGGCATGTACCTTGGTTGCAGTTTGTCCCCGGCCCTGGTTGGGTCGTGCGGGAGGCAGCCACTCGATGTGTACCTTTCACATCAATGTTTCTCTCTCTCTCTCTCTTCCTCTCTCTCCCTCCTACTCTATCTGAACAAAAAATGGAAAAATGTCCTTGGGTGAGGATAAAAAATAAAAATAAAAAATAAAAATAAATAAATCCTCACCCGAGGATATTTTTCCATTTATCTTCAGATAGAGTGGGAGGGGGAGGGAGAGAGCAAGAGCGAGAGAAACATCAGTGTGAGAGAGACACATTGATTGCTTGCCTTCCGAAGGACCCTGATCAGGGCTGGGGGACCAAACTATAACCAAGGTACATGCCCTTGACTGGAATCGAACCCTTGACTCTTTGGTCCAAGGGTCGACACTCTAACTGCTGAGCCAAACAGACCAGAGGTAGGTAACAATTCTTTATTGTAACTTCTTCCTGTTCAAATCAGTGTGATTCCTGTCTCCTGGCTGATAATCAAGAAAAATCAAAATAATTTGAATCCCTGGGCTATTCATGCAGCTGCCCCCCCCTTTTTTTTCTTTATTGATTTTAGAGAGAGAGGAAGGGAGAAGGAGAGAGAGATAAAACATCAATTGGCTGCCTCCTGCATGCCCCCCACTGGGGATTGCGCCCACAAGCCAGGCATGTGCCCTGACCGGGAATTGAACCGGTGACCTCTTAGTGCATGGGTCGATGCTCAACCACTGAGCCACACCGGCAAGGCAACAGCTGCCTATTTTTAATGTTCTATTTTCTCCTTGGCTTTCTCTGCACCCTTTCTTTCCTGATTGGTCATTTGGCTCTTATTCTCCTCAACCCACCTTTAGCTCAAATTAACCAGGAAATAATATCTCCTAACAAATTCAAGGATTGCACCATTTAAAGAGCAGCTCCTTCCAGGCTGTGTAGTATTCCGTTGTTTGAATATACCATAGTTTATTTATCCATTCTTCTTTTTTTAATAGTTTATTAATTTTTAGAGGCAGAAGAAGGAAGAGGGAAAGAGAGAAACATTGATGTGTGAGCACACCATCAATCAGCTATCTCCTGCACACCCCCTACCTGGGGACTGAGCCAAAACCCGGGTATGTGTCCTGATCAGGAATCAAACTGGCAACCTTTCCGTGCACTGGACTGCACCTAACCAACTGAGCCACACTGGCCAGGGCTATCCATTCTTCTTTTGATGGCCACATGGGATATTTCCAGTTTGGGAATATTAGGAATCAAGAGCATTCTTGTGCAAACCATTTTTTTTTTTTTTGGCAGACATTTGCTTAAATTTCCCTTGAGTATATATCTAGGAGTAGAATTTCTGGGTCATAGGGTAGGTGTACATTTAGCTTGATAAACTGGCAAACAGTTTTCAAAAACAGTCATCTCCATTTACATTCAACCAGCACTGCATGAATGTAAGATGGAGATCTTTGGTCATCTCTATGACTTCCCTAGCACAAATCTAATACGGACATTTTAAAGAATTGACTTTTAAATCTACTCAAACAAGAACAAAATCTGAAATGAAATCGCCTGTCTGGAAATTCTCCTGAAAGGCAAGAGATGAGCTCCTCAAGATCTCTAGCATCATCTGACAGGTTCTACTTGAGTTTTCCAGGACAGCAAAACACTTATCAACCTTGGCACAGCTTTCAAGTGGATCAAGCCACAAGGGATCAATTTCTCTCTCTCTTTTTTTCTCTGCCTGAAACTCAAACCTCACAATGATGAGGAGAGGGAGGGAGGGTAAGAAATGTGAAACTGTGTAAAGTTCATTCATAACAAGCATGTATTACAAATTGTGTACCCAGCACCTTGCTGGACACAGTGGTAAAGAGGAAAGATGTGGAAGATTCCATTCTTGTTCTCGAGTTTCTCATAACCTAGTTAATAGACACAAGATGGAAACTTCCTCTGCCCACCATGTAAAGATTCATACTGTTTTGGATTCTGCCCTTTGCCCTCTGTGTTCCATTCCATGTGCTCTTCCTGGGTCATCTCATCTGAGCCCATGTTTTCAGCTACCTACCACGCCTCTCTCCCAAATCACTATGCCTGGGCTGAGTTCACTCTTAGGCTCCAGACCTATGTTTTCCAACTATTTCCATCCTCAACTCGTCTCTAATGCTCACAACTTACATATAATTCATCAATAAACTTTGTTAACATAGCCAGAATCATACTATCTTTTTTTTAAATCCTCACCCAAGGACATTTTTCTATTTATCTTCAGATAGAGTGGGAGGGAGGGAGAGAGAAACATCGATGTGAGAGGGACACATCGACTGGTTGCCTCCCACACGACCCCGACCGGGGCCAGGGACGAACTACAACTGAGGTATGTGCTCTTGACCGGAATCAAACCCACAATTCATTGGTCCACGGGCCAATGCACTAACCACTGAACCAAACTGGCCAGGGCAGAATCATACTATCTTTCACCACTTCCTCCCCTATGACTGTTGTCCAAGCCACTATCATCTCTGGTCTGAATTATTACAATAGCTCTACCAAACCGGCATCACTATCGTATTAGTGTTGTCTGCTCTTCATTATTTCCCTTTCTTTTGGTAATAGGAGCTTAAGTTACTTTTGATGAATGTAACCATCAGGGTTCCCTCAGAAGGTTAATCAGAGGGGAGCTTGGTAAAGGTTATTTACAGATGTGTAGGCAGGGTTGAGGGAAACAAGAAGGAATGATGGTATGATATCCTGAGCTTCTAACAGAGAGGAGCCATTACCACCTGTAGGCCAAGAGAAGGGAGACTTTATCAGAATCAGGAGAGAGACCTGTATGAGGAGAGTCACTTGACAGAAGCCTCAGTAGATGTATGTAGCCTACCTGCAGTAGAAGGAAAGGGGCCTGTGAAATAATACCCTTACTTCATCCTCCTCCAACCCTCTGATCTCCTCCCAATGTCTTCTATTGGATAAATAGATGACTGTAAGCCAGAGGCACCCATTAAAGCTGTCCATGCACAGCTCAAATCAGGAAGGGAAAGGGTGAAGAGTAGATCTGAGGGGACCAACAGAAAATACCTTTTGCATAGGAAGCCACCTCTCCCCAGTTCTCAGTCCATGAGATTTGAGAGCTGCTGACCTCACCCCAGCTCCTGAGGTAAGTACATGAGCCAGGCCTGGGTTGTAAAATTATCCCATGCCCCTTCTCGAGTGCTTTAGTGATATACAAGTAACCAGGTTAGACCAACAAGAAGTAGTCCCGAGAAGATCTCTTTCTGCTAGTAAGGATGTGATTAGAAGTTGTAAGAAGCCATTCTGCCATCTCTTTGGGAAAGAGCCTGAGAATGAAAAGTCAAAAAAAGCCCTGGCTGGTGTGGCTCAGTGGTTGAGCGTTGACCCATGCACCAAGAGGTCACCAGTTCGATTCCCAGTCAGGGCACATGCCCAGGTTGTGGGCCAAATCCCCAGTGGTGGGTATGCAGGAGGCGGCCAATCAATGTTCTCTCTCACCCATGTTTCTATCTCTCTCTTCTTCTCCCGTCCTCTCTTTCTAAAATCAATAAAGAAAAAGAAAAGTCAACAAAAAGAAAACAGAATCAGGAAATGGAGAACAAAGACTATATCCTGATGTCACAGTTAAGACCCTGGATCCAGCCATTCCTGAAGTCCATGACTTGTGTTTCATGAGTCAATGAATTCCATTGTTGCTTAACCCCATTTAAATGGTATATTACATGAAAAAATAAATAAATAAATAAACCTTGAACAATATTTAATACCCCAAAGACCAACACAAAGGTATACTTATATGTCCAAATATGCTGTTATTTCTATGGAATGCCCTTTCCCATATTCTCCACCTAGAAAACTCCTATTCAAATAGCCTCTTAACTGCAAAACCTTTCCTTAATTTTCTAGGTAGAATTGCTCACTTCTTCCTCTGCTTTGTTAGCACTTTACAAATGCCTCTATGACTGCATGTATAAAATCGTATCCCAATTAGCTATTAACTTACCTGTCTCCTCTAGCTATGAGCCCCTGAAGGGGTAGATTTGTGTGGGCCTCACCCTTACAAGCCCAGTGCTGAGCACAGGGCCCAATACCTCAGGGAAACTGAGTTAAGGCTAAATCAGTCTTTTTATTTTGGGACTTCTCCGAGCCATTTTTGTGTTAATGTGCATTATGGATCCCCAATCAGGGAAAAACTCAATTTTTGCCAAAGTTGTTGTGTTACAGGAATTTAGAGAAGAAAAATTACTGCAGTTCTTAGAGTGACCTTAACGAAAGAAGTGGCTTTCAATAAATATTATATTTATTAAGTAAATAAAAGAGAAAAACTGGTTGGGTCAAGGTGGGGAGCAGGGGCAGCCACGTTGGAAGCAGCAGAAGCAACAGAAAGAATAAGCAGGGTAGGGGGAGATCTTTGGACATAAGCCTCTGATGGTTCAAGATCATGACCCAGGTGCTGAGTGCCTGACAACATTGCCTCCTTGATTTTGACCTTCAATTTGCTTCACTTTGACTCTGAGGAAGTTATGGGTGGGTGATCAGAACTGATTTTCCTCCAACTGCACAAATTTCTTTCCTGTTCTGTGCTTCTCTGTGGACTAAGGTAAGAGACAAAGGCTCTCTTCCAAGCTTGGTCCAGATGTCTTGTAAAATAAATAAATGAATAAATGAATGAATAAATAAATAAATAAATGAATAAATAAATAATAAATAAATAAATAAAATCTACCAAAGAAAGCCCCAGTCCTACCACTGTAACTTTGGACACCTCATTGCACAGCCCAGGCCCTTGGCTCTATTTGTAAAATAAGCTCAATTATGCTCCATTGTCTCCCAGGGCTTCTGAGAGATAACAGGCAAGACCGGCGCGCGGAAAGTGTTTTGTAAACAAGGGGGAAAAAATCTAAAAATCTAAACATTATTAATATTGTACATAGGGTGAAGAGGGGAGCGGTGGGGAGCAGGTGGAGGGGTCGGCGGCGGAATCCCACCGTGGTTAAGAGCCCAGGATAAGGAGTTGCACACCTAGTGCTACCTATAGCTCAGCTACCTACTAGCAGCCTCTCGTCGGGCAATTAACTCCATGGAAGCCCTCTTCTCCTATAAAATGAGGATAATAATATCCGGTTAGCTGCTTACCGTGAGGTTAAATGAGGTAAAGCTCGCAAAGCACGTGCATTGTGCATAGTAACTGGCCCTCAGTAAATGCTCATAATATTCCTACTATTCTTGTGACCGACATATGAGCCAAGCAGGAAAAGGAGATAAACTATTTCTGGTCACAGTGGAAGACGAGAAGGTCGCCAAAAGGGCCCGTGGCCATGAGTACCTAACGCCCCCGCCCCAGCGTGACAGTCCCAACACCCCAAGCTCCCGAAACGAGAAAACCAGTGGAGCGGGTCAAGTGCGCGCGCGCACCCGCGTACGCCCAGACCCCGCCCCGCCCCCCACGGCAGCGCGCCAGGGCGGGGCCGCTTCCTGCCGGCGTCTGGGCCCCGCGCACTCCTCCAGGCCGCCGACCTCGGGCGCCTGCGCCGCGCGCGCTCCGCCGGAGGAGGGGGCGGGGCACGGCGGGACGGGAGCGCGCGGGGCTAGGTGCGCGCGCGACGTCTGCAGCGCTGCTGGGCTCTGACGCCGCTCGCGTTCCCCGGCCGAGGCCGTCGCTCCAGCCGGCGTCGAGGGCGTGGCAGTGAGGCTGCCCCGCACCGACGCTGCCTCGACTGCCGCCGGCCAGTCTCCCCAGGTCCGGCTCCTGTTCGCGTCCGGGCGCCCACGCAGCCTCGTCCGGCCGCCCCGGCCTCTGCCCTGGCTGCCTGCCTACCGTCCTGCAGCGGCCAAGCGCGCAGGTGAGTCTCCCCTTCGCAGGGTGTGGCGGGCCCCAGACATCTCCGAGCAAAGAGTGCAACCAGCACTGGGGCGGGTGTGGAGCACGGGGTGCGGAAAGTTAAACCAAAACAAACAAAAAAAACAGGTGAGAGAGAGACAGAGAAAAAATGGTCCGCAAATGCCCGGGAGGGGTGGGCACTCTCGTGCCCCAGACCCTAGAGATACTGCGGCGTCCTTGCCTCCAGGGTCTAGCCCCTTTCGTGCGCAGTGTCTCTCTGGTAGCTCTAGGGTGGTGTCTTGGAAAACAAAACCAAGAAAATTGTCCTCTCCTGTCCACCAACAATTTTGTCCCAAACAACTGTTCGAGTTTTTGAAAAGCTGACAGGCCCAACCTGCTCCTGAAGGCAGGAAAGGTGTGGCAGGCAAAACAGAAGGCCAGAAGTTAAAACCCCTGTTTCTCTCTCGCTCCCCCGCCCGAACCCCCCGTGATGCACGGATAACAACCTTCGCATTACTCGTTCGCTAACTTCTTAAAACTTGTCTATCTGCTTCCATCTGCTGCCTGGACGGGTAGAGCAACGGTGCTCTGTTTTCAGGTTGCTTCGTTCCAGCTTCAGTGCAAAATCTGATCATCTCCTTCAGGGATTAGGACTTGTTTCAAATACAGACTAGGATTATTTAAAGTGGTGTTTCATGTACTGCTCAAAGCCAAAAATTATTCACTCCCCCTTACAGAAAATTGCCTAGGCACACTGCATTTATTCTCACCTTTCATAGAACTCTGCATTTGGTAAAAGAAGCAACAGACATTTGTAGCTGTGATTACTGTGATATGATGTAGCTGTGATATGATTTTAAATAATTTATAGATGATTTCATTAGCTCTGGTTCTATTTATTAAATTATTAAAACAATATTGAGACTGAGGATGTAGGTGTTCGTGCATCACACAGGTTTGTAGTTTTTGGTGAGGATTTTATAATGGTATTCTAGAAGTGCACTTTCAGAGCAGGAAGATAAAGTAAGGTCTGAAAACTAACAGCCTCTTTTTTTAGCCATGCCATCAGTTTTACATTTTACTGGGTTGGCAAACCTTTTCTTTCTTAGCTTGCAAAGAGATTTCAATGCTTTTAGGGAAAACAAGATTTTTCCCTCTATTGAATTGTAATATTTGTAAAGCTTTTAAACATGTGGATGTTAAGGGTTACAAATGAGAACACATTTTGCATGGTGCCAGAGGATTTGTTGGTTGAAAGACATAAGCCAAACATCATGAAAAATAGTGTGATTTGGAAATCCATTAAGCTGAAGCCTGTGAAATAATGGAAGCTCTAAAGTTCAATATCATTTGTTATTTAGACCAAAAAACAAAAAACCACAGAAGGTGGCGGTCAGACAGTGGATCTCCATTTTTCTTTTAGAATGTAGAAGTTATAGTGAGGGAAAATGAATTATGTGCAGCAGAACAAATAGCATCAGTCATATCTCTTCTTCAGTTATTCTTTAAAATCTTTATTTTCATATGTTCTGACAGTTGATTTGTGTTGTTTGTTTCTGTTCTTTCTCTCATGCTAACAAATACCACTATTCCTGCCCAGCCGGTGTGGCTCAGTGGATGAGTGCCCTCCCATGGACAGAGAGGTCCCTGTTTGATTCCTGTTCAGGGCACATGCCCAGATTTCGGGCTCAATCCCCAGTAGGGGGCGTGCAGGAGGCAGCTGACCACATCCATGTTTCTCTTTCTCTCCCTAAGGAAAAAAACCAATAAAAAACGTATTTTACAAATACCACTATTCCTGGTGAGGCGCTGAACCTCGGTGATTATAACAAGACCAATTCTAGATTATCTGTGAAAAGAGTGCGTAGGTCATTGAAATATACAAGATACAAAAATCAGATTTTCACCTGTTTTACTTTACAGTTGTACCACAGCTATAAAAATATAGTAAAATTCTACCTATAAATGGTAAATGAGGAGGGAATAGAAGGTAGAGACCTGTATGATAGCCAGTCAGAACCCCCACATTGACAGTCCTGAGGGTATTTTTTTTTAAGAAATGTAGTCTAAATTTATAATTTAGAAGTTTTAAAAAGGAATTTAGTAGTTCAACAGCATCTTGAATATTTTCCTTATGTTATATATGAGAACAAACAGAAAACAAAAAGCCAAGTTACTTTTCCAGGCTTCTTCAGCAGGGCACTGTAGAACTGGAAATGGGTACTTGTTTGCTTCCAGAATTGTTCAGTAGCATATTGAACACATAAAAAAAATAGTAAGTGCATCTAGCCTGAGGTGGTTTAAATGTTCACAAGTTGAGAAGCATATTATGTTCAAAAAAAATTTTTTTTTAATCCTGGAGGAGGAATTTACCTTTTCTGGGCAGAACTTAAAATGCAAAGTCAAATCCATATGCTTGACATTTTGGCTTGATGGATTACTTTTGTCACAAGGCTTGTGTAGCAGAGCAGATGGCCATGCTACTTGGAGTTTTCCACTCATTTGATGTTTCCATGAAGAAACAATTTGCCAGAAGCCAGCCTCAGCTACAGTTGCACTGGAGATGATGCTAAACATTGTTTACAGAAGCTGGAGGACATTGGTTCAGCCCTTTCTGTTGAACCAGTCAGTATTCCCCTGGGTTAGTAAATTGAGGGATAGCTTAGTCTTGTCATAGTTGGAGTTGGGGCAGAGTTAGCAACAACTCCAGTAATAACAGCATAGAAACAGTATACTTTTGTAAATTTTTTTTTTTTTTTTGCCTTAATTAAACCGGTACTTTTTAAATACCAGCTGAGTTACTTTATAAGATGATTTTTTTACACATGTGCTAGGATTGTCATATCCTCTGGCTGACTTGGATCATGCCACTCTTTCTGTTCAAATCTAACTGCATTTATAATGTCAAAAAATTATGAAATGGTTGACAGTGTTAACTTAAGCTATATCTAAAAAATCTTATGGCTTGCCTTTAGCAAAGGAACCATCATCTGAATGATAATGTCTCTAATACTGTGTATACTGAATTACAACATAAAACTTTGTGAGGCCTTTTTCAACCAGTTCTCTGATTTTACATCTTTAAACGTTTTCATACTGGAGCCATATTTCTACTGCCAGTGGTTGCTCTGGAGCTGATTTTATTGCTAGACCTGTGCTTGAACAGTTTTCTTAAAATGGTACAAAGTGTTAGTTTTACTTTTGTAGCCATTTTGTTGCTTGGAATTAGATCCTTTGGATATATACTTTTCTCATTTTATTGTTTTAATATCAGTTCCACCAATGGTTCTGATATTATTTGGGTCCTTTCAGCCCAACAATGTATTGGCATAGAGTGTGCCTATATGAAAAGCATTATTGAGCACTAACTATATGCAAAGCACTATTCTGAGCACTTAGCTTATATTCTTTCATTTAATTCTTCTAACATCCAAGGATTATTATTATCCCCATTTTATAGTTGAGGAAACCAAACGGGAAGCAAAACAATTTACCTAGCATAGAGTACTGGGGATCCAGTGTACATCTAGAAAAGTCTGATTATGGAACCTGATACAGGTCTGATAGGATATACTTAAAGACTGTTCAAACTCGTTTGCAATTACTGTGGTATTTCATCAATCCATCCTTTTAAACTGTATCAAATATGCACTATTGTATAAGTGAAGAAAATGTAACAAGACTATAACGATTATTGAACTGTCTTGGGTGAAAAGGCAAATAATTTAACAATCTAAAAAAAAAAAAAAGAAGATAGCTATAAAGGACATTATTGGGATAACTGACAAATTTGAATATAGACTTTGATTTAGATAATAGTATTATATCAATGTTAGATTTCCTGGTTTTGATAATTGTAGTGTGGGTTAAGTTAGAAAATGATATTCTTACACAGTGAAGTATTGGGGATTAAAGGGGGAACACCCGTCTTATTCTCAATGATTCAGGGGGGGAAGTATATGTATAAAAATGTAAGTAATTGGTAACTCTGGGTAAAGAGTATACAAGAATTCCTTGTACTATTCTTAAAACTTTTCTGTTTAAAATTATATTCCCTCCAAAAAAAGTTACCCAGAAACAAAGGTAGAGAACAGGAAATGAAGGTGTAACATTCTAAGAAATTTTTTTTTTTTAATCAGATGAAGGATTGTTTCCTGTGCTCTGATTTTTTTTTTTTTTTTTTTTTTTGGCACATGCCCCTAGCGGGAACCGAACCCTGGACTCTCTGGTCTGCAGGCCAGCGCTCCAACTGCTGAGCCAAACTGGCCAGGGCTGATTTTTTTTTTTTTAAGGGGTTAGAGGAATGAACTTGAAACAAAAATAACTTGACTTTCTCAGATTTCAAAATCTAGCCATTCACAGCTCCCCAACTCTCCAACCTCCAAAAAATGGGCACAGTATTTTCCTCACATCTTTTTAATGGGTTGGAGGTAGAGGGAGATTAAAAACATTAGTGCCTCTAAGAGCTAAGATAGAAAGACAGTCAGTCCACTTTTAGTGATACTGAAAGTTGAATTGGGTTGGTTATATCATTTCCCTGCCTAAAAACCTTCAATGGCATGCTGATATTCACTGGATTTTATGTCAGAACTCTGTAACCTTTTTGCAAAGGTATCTGGTCCATACCTACCTTTCTAACTTTGTCTCTTGCCATCCCCACCAAACATACACTCTGCCCACATTAGATCATGTGATCTTTGTGCATGCTGATCTTTTTGTCTTTCTGCCTTTGCCCATGAACTGTTGGCTTTGCTTGGAATGCACTCCCATTCTTTTCCTGCTGAAATTCTGTTCATCCTGTGAGTCTCACCATAACCTCCATTGGGAAGCTGTCTCTAATCTGCAGAATTACATTTTCCTGTGTCTGTGCTGCCATATCAGTGGTGTAAACACAGTGCCATCTGTTTTCATTCAGCAGCCCTTATTAAGCATATACTGTGAGCTAGAAACTGTGCCAGGGACTGGGACTTCAAAGGCACTCATGATCTGGTAGCTAGGAGTGAGTTGTAAACAAATAGTCATAAGATAAGTATATAACAGAGAAATAAACAAGGTGCTGTGAGAGCTAGGAGCTCCACCTGACAACTTAGCCTTGAAGAAAAGATTACATTGCAAACCACAATGAGATACCATTTCCCCCTCATCAGGTTCCTTTCCCGATTGGAGATTTCCAGTACAGTAATCTAATTAAATGAATAAGTTTAAAACAGTTGTTGTACCTGTGTGCTACCCAGGTATGTACATTCAATAGAAAGCTGGAAATAGAAGTCTGGAACTCAGCAGAGGGAGGCTGAGTTTGGATGTGTAAATCACACACAGCAGTGATCTTTGTGTGCTTAGGCAGGAAGGACCTAGGGGCAGATCATAGTCTCATAGGGTCCTGTACTCTTTCCAAACTCCCCATCCCCTTCATTGCCCAAGATTCTGCCCTCACTTCCCCCTCAACTTTGGTGACATCTTTCCTGGCTTGCCAATCATAGTAGGAAACGAAAGACAGTGTTGATACACACGTGATGTGTGTGCATCATAGGGAGGCAAGAAACAAAGCTGAGAAGCATTGGTGGTGAAGTTGTTAAATGCTTGGGCGTGGATAAAACCACCCAGGAAGAGGAAGAGGATGGGGAGATAACCTCAAAGAGACAAGCTGTAAATGGTGAGTGGAGAAAGAGGAGCCAGTGACAAAGGGGAGGAAGGAGAGGCAGGAAGGATGGGGACCTAGAAGGCAGGGACACAGGGAGGCCCCAGAGTGACGGGGTGGGCCGCTGGGTCTTGTGCTGCAGAGACAGACTGAAGCCTGAAATTAGATTCCAGCTAGGAGGAAACCATTGCTGTCCACAGTGAGGGCAGATTCAGCCAAAAGGTAGTGACAGAAGTCCAGCTGCACTGAACTCAGGAGTGGCCGGATTTGAGAAGGTAAACACAGCAAAGATGTTACTCTCTCCAGGAAGTTGGTAGGAAAGGAGGAGGAGGGGGGAGAGAGATGGATTGAGGGGAAGGTCGAATCTGAAAGGAAGGTTTTCTTCAACACAGGTTGGGTGGGAACGGGGAATCTTGAATAGGTATGTTTACGGAGGAAAAGGAGCAGATGGAGAAGGAGAAATTGAAAGTATAGGAACCAATTAATGGAGCAAGATCCTTTAGGAATGGTTAGTGTTGTTGAGAAGAAATTCTTGCTTTGTGGAATCTCCTTGAGGATAGGAACCATGTCTTATTTGCCTGTTGTTCCTAATAATCCCTGCATGCAATAGACATTCAGAAAATGTTTATAAAAGTGAGTAAAGATTTTACTTTTTATAATTAGTCTTTCCTGATTGATGTAGTAGAATAACAAGAAAAGCCCCACTATTTGTATCCTATAATTAACATTCTGGAACATACTCTATATAAGCAATATACATGCAGCCTTATGTTCTTTGAAACAAAAGGAAAAATAAATTGGGTAATATTGAGGTAGTAATAATCATGATCACTTAATTTTTCTCTGCCTGATATTTCTTGAATTCTGTTTCAGGATCTTCAAATGTGTTATGGTCAAGGCACTCTGCTTGGTGGGTATGGGGTGCAGTTCATTGCAGGAGACAGACATGCACAGTAATAGTCCAAATAAGATAGACTCTCTTCCACTGTTTAACAGAGGGACACTGTGAAGCTCCATGCTTTGGGCTTAAAATTACTGATATATTTTTTTAATTATTATTTTTTTTTATCCTCGCCCGAGTGCATTTTTGCATTCATCTTCAGATAGAGTGGGAGGGAGAGAGGGAGGAAGAGAGAGAGAGAAACATCGATGCGAGAGAGACACATCGACTGGTTGCCACCCACACAACCCCAACCGGGGCCGGGGCCAGGGACAAACTGCAACCGAGGTACGTGCCCCAAGCGGGATCTGAACCTGGGACTCTCTGGTCTGCGGGCCTACACTCTAACCGTTGAGCCAAACCAGCCAGGGCAAAATGACTGATTTTTAAACATTCAGAAAAGGACAACCTTTTGATTGTTGTCTATGACAGATTCTACCAACTACAAATAATTCTAATATTAACAAAGACTGACTTTATATACGACTTTTGGTTCTGTGTAACTTAATTCTTTGATAGTATATCCAAAAAAAACTGAATTGGTTAAGAAAGGTAAAGTCAGCTCGTCGCAGAACACATTTCAGGGTGCAGATGGTGAGTGAATCAGTGTAGATTTTGTTCTGCTGTGCCAGTTTCAGTGTTGTAGACCTAAAACCCACAACAAATATGTGAAGGCAGTTCCTACGGCTTGTAAACGTGTGTACATATTGATGTGATCTCATTTTGTGTTATCTTTTTTCCCTCAATTTCACTAGAAAACGTTTTGCCTTTTTTTTGGTATTATATCATTGACAGTGAACTATATATTACATAAAACATGCTAAGCAAATCAAATTAGTATATATAGAATTCATTTATGAAGATTGTGATGAGTTGATTTAAATGCTGATTTATCTTTACTGAATAAAATGGTTTTCTTTGATGAATTGCTGTCTTGAGAATTGATTGGAACATTATTTGGCCCTCAAAGTCTTATCTCTGTTGTTGTCTTTTTTTAACAGTAAATGTGTGAGACATCTTAGAACTTTAAAAACGGAAAAGACCTGCTTTCAGGGGAGAATGCTGAGGGACACTATGAAATCTTGGAATGATACCCAGACAGATCTCTGTAGCAGTGACCAAGAAGAGGAAGAAGAGATGATTTTTGGTGAAAATGAAGATGATTTGGAAGAGATGATGGACTTAAGTGATCTGCCCACCTCACTTTTTGCCTGCAGTGTCCATGAAGCAGTGTTTGAGGTGCAAGAGCAGAAGGTAGGCATATATCCTGCCTTTCCCTGCATTGGTAGCGTGTTGAATGTGTTTGGATTCAGAGAAACAGAGCAGGTGGCTGCCCCTTTGCAAAGTTTATTATTGGTCCATGACAAGTACAGAAAAAGTACACTTCAGCCTTTACACATTTTTATTGTATTTTATAAGATTGTCAACCTGCAACAGAGGAAATATTTAAAAACCAGTCCTTCCCCACAAATATTTTGGGAACCACTGGTTCATAGTGCATTAGGTCTTACTAAGTGCATTCATTCATTCACTTTTGGAGCCTGTAGTTAAGAAAAAGCTACTGATTTTTAGTGTGACTTCCTATTACTTGGGAGTAAACTCACAAAAGAAGGAATTTTTTAAAGTCCTTTTCTGGGGCTAATTATATAATTAGGACTATTTGTGATTTCATTGTAACAGACTTTTTAACATTTCTTGTTTTACTTTCTATAGTTTGACTTGGGCAAATGATTGAGTTTATTTTTTAAAAGTTACTCTCCTTTAGTTCATTTATTATCTACCTGGAAAGAGAGAGGTTGTGTGTTTATTTTTACATCATGACCTCACAAAAGCCTATAGGTCTTAGTCCTACAAAAGTAAAATATTTCTCCCATTGGTATAAATTTTGCATGTTTTGAGACTTTTTCTCACAATGCTATCAGCAGCCCTTTCATTTTATATCTGTGACTCAAAGTATTTTCCTCCCAGTGACTTTCTTGGAGCAGAACTCCATATGGGGGAAAAAAAAAGAACTCCATATGGTTTGACTCAGCACATACTTGAGTGCCTCCAGTGTGTAAGGCACCGTGCCAGTTGCTTCTGGACCGAGCAGGAACTTAAACAGTTTCCACCTGAGACAGTTTACATCCTGCAGTGGAGAGGATAAGTCATTTGATGTAAGATGGAATACCAGTGCCTTTAGAGACACTTGAAATTGCATTAGGGTATCAGGAGAGAGGATTGCAACCAGTTGGAATAAAAGATCTTATGAGAAGATGGCCTGGAGTAGAGCTGTGAGAGTTGGGTAGAAGGTTCGCAAGGAAAGGGAAGGGAATTCTGGCCAGAGGGAAAAAATGAGCGTAAGAGCTGCATCACAGAGTGTGGGCCACTTCAGTGAGTAGTAAGCGGTTCACTATAGCTAGAGCATAGGTGAGACGTAGCCAAAGTCAGGAGAGATCTGGCAGGGCCTTGGCCAGTTAGCTCAGTTGGTTAGAGCATCATCCCGATACTCAAGGTTTCGAGGTTGATCCCTGGTCAAGTCACATACAAGAACCAACCAATGGCCCTGGCCGGTTTGGCTCAGCAGTTAGAGCGTCGGCCTGCGGTCCAGAGATACCTGGGTTCGGTTCCCGCTAGGGGCACGTACTTCGGTTGCAATTTGTCCCCGGCCCTGGTTGGTCGTGCGGGAGGCAGCCACTCGATGTGTCCCTTTCACATTGATGTTTCTCTCTCTCTCTCTTCCTCTCTCTCCCTCCCACTTTATCTGAACAAAAAATGGAAAAATGTCCTCAGGTGAGGATAAAAAATAAAAAAAAGAACCAACCAATGAATGCATAAATAAGTGGAACAACAAATCGATGTTTCTCTCTCTCTAAAATCAATTGCCAATTTTTTTTTTTAAGTGTTTTTTTTTTTAAAGATATTGGGCAGGAAAGGTGATTGTGGGGCATCCTGCAAAGCTCAGCAGCTGGCCCTTCTGTGGTGAATAATCTTCTGAGCAAAGGAGTGACAGTCATCACACTTTAGGAAGATCACCTGACCACCTGTGCAGGCAGAAGGGTGGAAGGAGAGCTGGCGGCAGGGAGCCAGTTAGGAGAGAGGGTGTTTGAGCAGTGAACCTGCCTGGAGATGCTGAAGATCTGGAGCAAGGGAGAGGGAACACCAGCCACCAACTTCATATCTTTTGGGTTTGTTTTCATTTACAAATACTATTTTCTTTTCCATATTTAGTCATAATGTAGAAAATTTGAAATCATCCTTCCTAATTTTCTCATACTTCCTAAGAGCTCTAAATTTTCATATAATAATTTCATTAACATTGTTTATTTTTGTGAAGAGCTACATATATTACTAGTGTATCTTAAAGTTATATTCATAAGAATTCATTCAAGAAACTTCAGCCCAGCTGGTGTGGCTCAGTGGATTGAGCATCATCCCATGGACTGAGAGGTCCCGGTTCGATTCTTGGTCAGGACACATGCCAGGGTTGTGGGCTCGATCCCCAGTAGGGGGCTTGCAGGAGTCAGCTGATCAGTGTTTCTCTCTCACATCAATGTTTCTATTTCTCTCTCTCTCAACAAAAAACAAAACCATTTTCCAGTTGTCCAGTAATGTCCAAAAAAATTCAGAACCTTACTGTGCATTGCATTTAGTTACCAGCTCTCTTCAGTCCCTTTCAACCTGAGTCTTCTGAGTCTTCCTTGCCTTTCATGATGTTGACACTCAAAGATTACAGGCCGGTTATTTTGTTGTGTGTCTCTCAGTTTGGGTTTGTCTGATGTTTCCTCAGGATTAGATTCAGGTTGAGCGTCTTTGGCAGGAATATCACAGAAGTGATGCTGTGCACTTCACACTGCATCCTGTCAGGCCGTGCGCAGTTCCGAATTATCCCATTACCGATGGAGTTCACTGTGAGCCCTTGATTAGGGTGGTGTCAGCGGGTTTCTCTGCTGTCGAGTTAGTGTTTTTGTCCTTGTAATTAATAAATATTTTGTGAGAGGTACTTTGAAACTGTAAATATCCTGTTTCTCCATCAGATTTTCAGCATACTTATTTATATCAGTAAGATTCATGGTTTCCTATTTTATTCATTGGTTATAATCTGTTGTTATTATTTTGATGCTCACATTTGTCCCAGATTTGGCCACTGGTAGTTGCCCCTTCAGGGTGGCTTCTGTGTCTTATAGACATGTGCCCATCGTTCTCTGAGTACCTCTTTACTTTCTAGCACAGGATACTCCAGAATTATTTTGCACTTTCCCTGCCCCAACCCTGGAATCAGCCATTTCCCCAAAGAGCTCTGATTCCTTCCAGTGAAGAACAGTATTTAGCAACCAAGGAATGGGAGATAGCTGTCTGCTCATTGCTCTTGGAGTGTCACTGTTCCTAGGCCTCTCAGTGAACAGAGCTAGGAACTATATAGCTATGTACGTATATGTGTTTACATACACTTACACCTCAACCCAGTCCAACACTAAAGAATAATTATTCTGCCCTGGCCGGTTTGGCTCAGCGGTTGGAGCGTCGGCCTGCGGTCCAGAGAGACCCGGGTTTGGTTCCCGCGAAGGGCACGTACCTCGGTTGCAGTTTGTCCCCGGCCCTGGTTGGGTCGTGCGGGTGGCAGCCACTCGATGTGTCCCTTTCACGTCGATGTTTCTCTCTCTCTCTTCCTCTCTCTCCCTCCCACTCTATCTGGACAAAAAATGAAAAAATGTCCTCAGGTGAGGATTAAAAAAAAAAAAAAAAAGAATAATTATTCTAGTTTTCTCCCTTTTCAACCTTATAACTCTTTGACAGAGAGAAAACTAACTTTCATTATCTTATATGTCCTTATTCAATCACTCCCTCTGTGTGTAACTGCCACCACCCACCCCCTTTCCCATGTGGACACCCTCCTTACCCCACCTGTGCTCCAGCACCCCATGCCAGGCCTCTTTCCCAGATGACCCCCTTCCTTACCGCTTACATGGACCTCAACACCCTGCTCCGGGCCACTGCAACTCTACTCCCCATCAGCGTGGACACACCCTTACTCGGCCTCACCTACAGGCTTCTGGACTGAATGTTCAGGAAGAGGAAGGATGCCTTATTCTTTTTAAAAGAACAAATAATACATTTAAGTTTCTTCCCAGGGTTGTTTCTGACATTGTCTCAAGTTCACATGTCTTTGGAAAGGTAGATCCCTAACTTTAGAAATCACCTTCGTTGCCCTGGTCGGGTTTGCTCAGTGGTTAGAGCATCAGATCATGGACCAGAGTCACAAGTTCGATTCCAGTTAAGGGCATGTACCTTGGTTGTGGTTCATCCCCGGCCCTGGTCGGGGTCGTGTGGGAGGCAGCAAGTCGGTGTGTCTCTCACATCGATATTTCTCTCTCTCTCTCTCTCTCTCTCTTTCTCTCCCTCCCACTCTATCTGAAATAAATGGAAAAATATCCTCCAGTGAGGATTAAAAAAAAAAAAATCACCTTCATCCTGTGATGTTTGTGAAGAAAACACCACCAGGCCCTGGCCAGTTTGGCTCAGTGGTTAGAGTATCAGCCCACAGACCAAAGGGTTGTGGGTTCAATTCCTGGTCAAGGGCACATGCCTGGGTTGCAGGTTTGATCCCCGACCATGGCAGTGTGGAAGGCAGCCAATCAATGTCTCTCTCTCACATCAGTGTTTCGCTCTCTTTCTCTCCCTCCCTCCCTCCCTCCCTCCCTCTCTCTCTCCCATTCTATCTAAACATTAATAGAGCCCTGGCCAGTTTGGCTCAGCGGTTAGAGCATTGGCCTGTGGACCAAAGAGTCGCAAGTTCAATTCCAACCAAGGGCGTGTGTACCTCAGGTCCCTGGCCCTGGTCAGGGTAGTGTGGGAGGCAGCCAATCGATGTGTCTCTCTCCCTCCCTCCCTCCCACTCTATCTGAAGATAAGTAGAAAAATATCCTTGTGAGGATTTTAAAAATAAATTACCAACACGGGCCTTTTTTCCACATTAAAAAATAATAATAATAGAAACTAATAGAAAAATATCCTCAGGTGAGGATTAACAAAAAAGAAAGAAAAAGAAAACACCACCCGGATGAAGACAAACTTCTACCCTGGAATACAGCAACAGACAATCAGAATTTGTTCCTCAGCACCTGGGACAGCACTGGAGGGCCTGTGTGAGTGAATGGATGGACAGTGAGAAGGAATCTAACAAGACAGATCTACATGGAGACCAAAGAAATAAATCTCTAAGTTCCTGCCAATCACTAAGCACATGGGCAAGACCAAGCTGGTCGTGCGCATAACTGACCTCAGTGAAGAAGGACCCTGTCTTGCTGCTCCACGTTTTCCTTGTGTGCTTTCATTAAAAACATATCAGCCATTTCCATCGCTTTAAGTGGCTTTTCACTCTCCTTAGCCAGCTTGGCATCATGAATACCTGCAGAGCAAAGCATTTCCAAGGCCTCATCAAAAAGTTGATTTTAATAGCCCTGGCCAGTTTGAATCAGTGGTTAGAGCGTCGGCCCGAAGACCAAAGAATCTCAGGTTTGATTCTGGTCAAGGGCACATACCTCAGTTGCGGTTCAGTTCCTGGCCCTGGTCGAGGTCATGCGGGAGGCCGCCAGTTGATGTGTCCCTCCCAGATCCATGTTTCTCTCTCTCCCCCGCCTCCACTCTGTCGGAAAAAAAGGGGGGGGGGGATATCCTTGGGTGAGGATTTTTTTTTTTAAGTTGATTTTAATAGCAAACAAAACAAAAAGGTAAAATTAATAAGCAAGTTTAAAAGCCATCGAAGTGAAAACTATATTCTTTTACTATGTAGAATTTGAATATAACCACCAAAAAAAAAATCCCTGCTATCCTCTCAATTCAAGTCCCAAGTTATAGCAGAGTAACACAGAGTCCTCAGTGTCATAACAGAGAAGCAGTTTTCTTTGCTTCAAAGGGCCAGGGTTCATAGGTGACGTTCTGAAGAGTCCTGGGAAGATAGACAGACACTGATCTCATTAATCAGCGGTGCGCTGTGTCACCCACCTCAGGTCTCCCGGGAGGGACATCTAGCTGACTGCTCCAGCAGTGCGATGCCTCTGAATTACTAAAGGGCAACTGGGAAGGGCAGATTCCAATTTTCTATTGGCAAGCCCCATAGTGCCTGCTTCTAGTTCATACTGTGTTATCTTTGTGCATTCACCTCTGCCTGGGGAATCCACATCATACAGAAGAGCAGCTATTTTTTTTTTTCTTTTTGGTGACCACAGAATGGCAAGTGGACTACTGCAACAGCTCTACCCCGTTTCCATTCATAATAGTATTAGTACTCTCAACTTATTGTTCTAAGAGCTTTAAGTATTCACTCTGTCCTCAACAGTAACCCAGTGAACTGGGTAGTTTTATCATCCTCATCAGCAGGTAAAGAATCCGTACGCACAGCTTGCACAAGATCACACAGCTATATAATAGAGCCAGGAGTCAAACTCGTACAGCCTAGCTCCGGAGTTCTGTTACTTGAGAAGGTAAGTGGCTGGTAGAAGCCATAAGACCTTCCTGAAGTTGTCTGTCCAGGCTGAGGATTGCTCCTGAGGGTCTTTCTTTTGTGGTCTCATGTTTGAGGTGAATGTTCTATTATTGGATGCAGAAAGGTGTATTTTGTCCATGCTAATGGCCAAAGAGCAGAGCTCCCGGTTCTCAGGAATGCATAGTGTCCTCTCACGTCCCCCTCTCAGATGTGGAGGAGGATTTAGTATGTTCATCAGTGTGAGTGCTCTGTCCCCAAAGTCACAGGAAAGACCACCATGTAGACAACATTGTCTCTGGGCCATCGGATCACACGCCATTCTGAGGCTGGATGTGAAGTTCAAGCTGAACCTGGACATCCCTAATCTTTCCTACTTCATGGACAGGGAGAACAAGAAAGAGGAAGTGAAGATTCAAGTGGACGTCCTGGAGAGCAGAGTCGTGGGTCTCCCCATGCAGCTGGCATGGATATATGGTACTGACCTTGACAGCAGAAGCCTGAGTAGCCTGGGCAACTGAAACTGTTTCCTTTTTCTAGGGAAATGTATATGGTTTTCAGAGGAAGAACTCACTTGTGTGGTTTTTCTCACCTCTGATATCTTAGATCAAAACTGTATGTTTAAGTCCAAGTGCCTGGATGAGTTTGCAAACCTAAGTGTTTGGTGGGCCATCTTGAGTCTTTGGATTAGATAATTGCCCACCTGTAATCTGACTGCCTCTTTAAGATGTCCATCAACCCGCTCTGTGGGGTAGCAAGAGGACATGTTAAGCAGGAGACAGACTCCTCTGCTTTCCCCCATTTGTCTGCTGTCTCCCCAGTGGTTTCATCTGCGCTTTCCTCCAGGGGCTTTAATCTGCTTCTCTGTCTTCTTTGCTCTTTTCTTCTCAGTAAACAACCAAAACAACCTTTAGACTAAAAAGAAAAAGGAAAAAAAAAGCCATTGATTCTGCTAGGGGGCTGTCTAGAGCTGGGATCTCTTAGTTCTCACAGTTTTGGTTTAAAGATTGTGCCTTTTTTATGGATGGTCCTAGAAAAGCCAAATGAAAGTACTCTTGTTTACCCATGGGCTGTGAGTGGGCTGCAGTGTTTGAGTATCATTGATTGAGTGCAGTACCTTTGTATCTAGAAGTGGGGCCGGAAAGGGGTGGGGGAGAGAGAGAGGGAAGAGGGGGGAGAGAGGGGGGAGGAAAGAGAGTGTGTGCGTGTGCGTGCTTGTGTGCGCACGTGCGTGCTTGTGTGTGTGTGTGTGTGTGTGTGTGTGTGTGTGTGTGTAGGGACTTCTGGTAGACACCCTGGCTGCTCCCTGATCAGCTTAACTGTTAATGTAATTGGGTGGTAGCTGTGGTGGCAGATCTCACGCCCCTCTTTCCATGGCAGGCTGGCATTTTGAGTGTTTTGAGGCTAGCAGTTGGTCACCAGACTGCTTGAAAATGACTTCTGCATTGTGCAGACATCTTCTGTACAAGCACAGTCATAGATCTTTCCCAACTTAGCCATAGGAAAAACAGGACATTTTTATAACCAGAATTACTACTAACAATTATTATCCTACTAGCAGTTACTAGTAGCAGTTGTTATTCTACTAGCAATTAGTACTAGCAATGTGTTCTCATTGAAGATGGAAAGTAGTCGCTGACCAAAGCCACCTTACCATGCTCCCAGCCAGGTCCCCGGTTGCCACATGTGGGGCTCTGGCTCCACAGGCTGCACACAGCAGTGGTGAGGCCCAGGTATACCTCTGTCTCTGCAGCCAGCGTGGCCACCTCACCCCACGCCTTCTCTTGTTTTCTTCTTATACTTAAAAAAATAATAATTTGGCAAAACTCACCTACAGTGAAATGTATGTATTTTAAGTATGCAATTTGGTGCATTTTGACAGAATCTCCTAATGTAACCAGTATTCCAGTTAGGACTATTTTCATCCCCACCCTAATACCAATCTGTAGTTTGTCCCATCAAAAACGAGTTATCATTGGTTTGACCACCTTCTTGTAGATGGTGTAGGGAATATTTCAGGTCTGGGGAAGAAAATCATAGTCCTTCAAGAATTCATGGTCCAATAAGGCAGAGTGTATATTTATAAACATGGTAACCATTAAAACAGAAAAATCAATATTGAATAGATAGTATTTCTTTTTTTTATTTTAATTCAGTTTCATGCTTCTTTCTGATCTGGAAAGGCATTGAAAGCAATATAAATGCTATAGGCCAAAGGTAATAGAAGGATTTAAATTTTTTTCTGTGTTCTGCTCCCCTCTAGCACTTCTGGGTTTCAGTTCCAGAACTGTTACAAGTGCTCAGATTATCAAAGTGACATTTTGTAATTCACCATGCCTAGGAGTGTGTGCTTTTCTCTGGCCAGAAAGTCTGTGCCTCTGGCTGTTTAGTCCACAGTGATACCTAGGAGAACCATCTGCGCTGCGCCTGTCCCCAGGCAGAAGTGGACACTGCCTCTGACATCAACGGATCTGCAGCCTCTGGATGCTGGAGAGAGGAAATTTTCTCTCTCAGATCCACAGAATACATTGAATGTGAAAAACTTCTTGCCTTAGGATGCCAAAGATCATTTCACTGCTGAGTGCACTGAAGCATCGCTCCTCCTCCACAATGAGATTGTACCTCAGTGTGCAGGAGTCAGTGGGCACCCCGGGCCTTTTTCGTCCACGGCAAAAAGTGCAGCAAAATGGTTTTCATAGTTTGTTCCTCAGTGAAATTGATAACTCTCACCTTTTCTACTTTGGGATGGGGAACACAGTAGTTCCAGAAAGGTCACTTAGCTGCGGTCCTCATCTGTTACTCTGAAACCTACCTTCCTGTGAGACCTTTTCCACTTATCTCCCTCAGTGATTTTAGTGCGCCTCTTGCCCAGCTACAAAGTGCTCTTCTCGAATCCCCAAGAAAGTTGTGGGTTACGTGTTGTCTTTGCATATTTTAGGTGCAAGTTACCTATAGTCCTTTTTACTGCTGGTTTATTACACAGGTGACTTCAGCATAAGGAGGCAGCTTCTGGTCTGTATTTTGTGGAAAACTTATATAACAGGAAAAGCCTCAGGGATTAGTTTTTAGGCTGAAAAACTGAGAAAGTAGAGTGGTCAATGTCGTTTAGATTTTATGGGATCTCCATTATCTTATCAGAAGTAAATGTGCAGCCATCACCCTTATACAGGGTAGTATTAATTTTTATTATTAGAGAATTCAAAAATCTATAAATGTTAATTATTTCTAAAATAATTCTGAGGTGCCCAGCTGGTGTGGCTCAGTGTTTGAGTGTTAACCCATGCACCTAGAGGTCACTGGTTCGATTACTGGTCAGGGCGCATGCCCGGGTTGCAGGATCCATCCCTAGCAGGGGTGCATGCAGGAGGCAGCTGATCGATGTTGATGTTTCTCTCTCATCGATGTTTCTACCTCTCTCCCTCCCTTTCTCTCTCTCTCTAAAATCGGTTTTTAAAAAACAACATAAAATAATTCTAAGGAGAAAAATAATCATTTGGTTTCTGAATTGAATTATGTTTGTTATGAGTTATTTGTCACAAGTAATCTTCAGTCCATGTTTATTGATTATGTCCTTCTCTGTGCTATTGCCAGCTGGTCAGGGACCACCTCAGGGGTCTACTGCTGATATCTGTAGATTCATGATAGGACAGAGCTACCAGCTAAGGGCTCTTACCTTTTTCCTCAAATAGGAAACAGCGATAGTTTTGTTTTCACATTAATTTTTGTGTTTTCGCCCTGGCTGGTTTTCTCAGTGGTTAGAGTGTCGGCCTATGGACCAGGGAATCCCGGGTTCAATTCTGGCCAAGGGCACGTACCTCAGTTGCAGTTCATCCCTGGCCCTGGTTGGCGTCCTGCGGGTGGCAACCAATCGATGTGTCTCTCACATCGATGTCTCTCTCTCTCTCTCCCCCCCTCACCTCCCGCCCACCCTGTCTGAAGATAAATGTAAAAATATCCTCAGGTGAGGATTTAAAAAATTAACTTTTGTGTTTTCTATAGCACCTCACAGCTAGAAGTCACACATTTCATAAACCATATTTATGCTACACCAAGGGAAAGATGGATGTGAAGGAGAGGGAAAGAACTAACAACACTTAAAAAGCTTACTTACCAACTCTTGCATGGCTTCAATTTTCAGTAAGTCTTAATGAGTTCACAGATACTGTCCTTTAGAAGAGAGAGACCCATATAACCCATTGCTACTATCTGCATGTTACTACAGTTACAGTGTATTTCTGGAGTGGTAAAAAAAAAAAATTGTTCTGAATGGAAAAAGGAAGAAGGATGTGATTATCAGGTAGCTGTTTAGTTTGCAAGATGGCTTGTGCTATTGTTACTATGAAAAATTCATTGTTGTGGGGAGGTAGGAATAAATACAAGGTCCTTTTACCTTAGGAAAGACAAATTGTTTTATGTACAGAATTATAAAATACTTGTTTATAAAAACCATGCTTAATTAGTTCTTTCTTAGTTTCCATTTTCATTGTGTTCAGTGTTTGTGTTTTCTTCACTAGCCAGTTCATGTGAGAATTTTAATATTTGCTTAGTATTCAAAATATGTTGAAAGTATCTACCAAGAATGAAATGGAATTTCACAAAATCTCCATTCTGTTTTTGTTTTTTTTTAAGTGATAGAGCCAGCAATCTTTGAAAGAGATGCTGGGGAAACTATGAAAAGTATCTAGAAGTATTAATAATTATTCATATTTAATATATTTGCATGTTTATATTTCTTTTAAAAACTGACATGCTAGTTTAAAATCCTTACTATCTCTATGTTATTTACTTGTCCATATTACTTAAGTATGTAGAAATGATAATGTAAATAAGATAAGGATTGATCTTGCAGCTCACCTCCCTGTAGTACATTTGAATCCAGCCTTTAGCACAAGATCTGGCATGCAGTTGGTTGCTTAATATATTTTTATAGTGAATGAACAAATATAGTAATACAATTTTTAAGAAAAGTGACATTTTCTATATAAGGAATATTTGAAAAGAGAATAAATATTTGTGCACAAATCATTTTATATTTTGTCAAATTGGAGATATATTGCAGGGGTAGGTAATGTTCAAATTGAGAGAAATTGATCTATCAATAGGCTATTGGAAGATTTTCACATAGACCAAAAGCAAAGCTAATTTATAGGTTCCTTTATTGTGTTACCATTGGCAAGCCTAAGGAGTATTTCTAAAGGTATTGAGAATGTTCTTAAGTCTCAATTTTGTTGCATTTTATTTATTAAACTATTGCATAAAAATGACCGGTAAAGCCCTGGCCGGTTCAGTGGTTAGAGTGTCGGCTCACAGACCAATGAGTTGTGGGTTCGATTCTGGTCAAGAGCATGTACCTCGGTTGTGGTTCGGTCCCAGCCCTGGTCGGGGTCGTGTGGGAGGCAACCAGTCGATGTGTCTCTCTCACATGGATGTTTCTCTCTCTTTCCCTCCCTCCCACTCTATCTGAAGATAAATTTAAAAATACCCTCGGGTGAGGATTAAAAAATAAAAAAAGACCAGTAAAGAAAATTTAATGTTGCTATTCTGATAATTGAAGTGAGGTTTTTCATTATCCCAATTCATTAACAGATGGGAAAAGAACATTTGTTTCTCAACTGTGTTTTATAGTTTTCAGTGCACAGGGAAAAGGATAATCATTTCAACAGTTGGTGCTGTAACAAAGAGAAAAAAATGAATTTTGACCCTTGTCTCATACCATACATAAAAATTAACAAAGTGGATCATAGACCTAAGCTATAAAACATCTAGAAGAAAACATAGGTGAAAATCATAGTGACTTTGAGTATGGTGGAGATTTCTTAAATACGCACAATGTGTTTTTAAGAAACCAACAAAGTAGACTTCATCAAAATAAAAACCTTTTGGTTTTCAAAAGATACTGTTTCAAAATGAAAAGGGGAAGCAAGGACAATATTTACAAGGCATAGATTTGACAAAGTACTTAACTGTTGTGCCCGGCCGGTGTGGCTCAGTGGTTGAGCATCAAGCCATGCACCAGGAGTTTGCCAGTTCGATTCCCAGTCAGGGCACATGCCCAGATTGTGGGCCAGATCCCCAGAGGGGGGCATGCAGGAGGCGGCCAGTCGATGTTCTCTCTCATCAGTGTTTCTATCTCTCTCTCCCTCTCCCTTTCTCTGTCTAAAATCAATAAAGAAAAAAATTTTTTTTAAAACTGTTACAACTTAATAAGACAGCCCAAGTTAAAAATGGAGAAAGATTTGGGGAACACCCTTCTAGTTGCTAGATGGGATACTGCCCAATTCATGGGATTTATGAATCACTTAAGCTAATTAGGTTTTGCCCTGGCCAGTGTGGCTCGGTTGGAGCGTTGTCCCCATGCATCGAAGGGTCGTAAGTTTGATTCTCCGTGAGGGCACATACCCAGGTTACCGGTTCAGTCCCCGGTTGGGGCACATATGGGAGGCATCCAATTGATATTTCTCTCTCACATCAGTGTTTCTCTCCATCTCTCTCTGTCTCCCTTTCCCTCTCCCTTCCTCTCTCTAGAATCAATGAAAACATATCCTGGGTGAGGATTAAAAAAAAAAAAGAAAACATGGATGAATCTCAGAATAGTTATGCTCAGTGAAAAAGCCAGAACCACTCCCCCCTCCCCTGCAAAAAAAAAAAGAGTACATGTATATAAAATTCTAGAAAATACAGTCTAGTCTGGAGTTATAGGAAAAAGTCGTGGTAGGGTGCTTTGTACATAAACATTTGTTTTATGTTGGGTAAAGACTTAAGCAGGAAAGATAAAACCATTAAACTTTGAGAAAGCAATCTAGGAGAATATCATGATCGCAAGAATTAAGGATTTCTTTTTTTTTTTTTTATCTCCTCACTCGAGGACATTTTTGCATTTATCTTCAGATAGAGCAGGAGGGAGAGAGGGAGGACGTAAGAGAGAGGAACATCGATGTGAGAGAGACACATTGACTGGTTGCCACCCACACAACCCCAACCAGGGCCGGGGACAAACCGCTACCGAGGTATGTGCCCTTAGCAGGAACTGAACCCGGAACTCTCTGGTCCGAGGGCCGACGCTCTAACCGCTGAGCCAGACCAGCCAGGGCAGATTTCTTAAGACACAACACAAAAGGAAAAAAAAATTGATAAGTTTACTAATGTTCAAATTTAAAATATATTTCCCGAAAAGAAAAACCCAAACCACCACAGTGAAAAGAACTGGGGAAAATTATTTATGGGAGGTATAATTTTAAAAGAATTGACAAGAATCTCTATAGAACTCCCATGACTCAATAAAGGAAGACAGCCCAGTAGAAAAATGGGCAAAAGATATGAATAGGCATTAAGAGTAACCCCAAATGGCCGATTAACATGAACAAATGCTTAACCTCATATATTATTCAGAGAATGAGAATTACAGCTAAAGTTAGAGCCTATTTCATATTCTCTACTTCACAATGATAGCAATTTAAAGGTCTATATCAAGTGTTGGCAAAGATATGAAGCAACCAGAACACATACCCACTTTTAGAGGGGAAATTGGAACAACATTTCAGAAAATGATTTGGCAGTATCTACTCAAGTTAAAGATGTGCCAGCTCTACGCCTCAGGAATTCCACTTGTGTGTACACCAGATAAACTCGTGTATGGGTACCAAGAATGTTCATAGCAGCCTATTAGTAGCAAAAAACTGAAGGGAGTCCAAATTCCAACAGCATTAGATAAATCAGTGTATGGTTCTATAATGTAATACTGTATAGCAATGAAAAAGGATGACTTACAGTTAACAGCAACAAGGAAGGACTTAGAAACAAAATGTAAAGAAAAAAGCAATTTATTGAAGAATGCATACAACATAACTATATCTTTAGGCATACAAATAAATGTAAAACCATAAAGAAAAGCAAGGGAATGACAGGCACCAAATTCCAGAAATGGTTACTTGGAAAGAGGAAAGGAATGCAATAGGGGAAGAAACAGCTGGCACACTGGGGACTACAAAACAGTAGGATTGTTCTTGTTCTATAATGGACATGTTTGTGTTATTTTTTTATACCTTACATTTATTTTATAATACTTTACATTGATTTCATAATTTGAATCTGTGCGATATATAATAAAGTTAATTACTTTTCAAATAAATACAAATTGCAGAATTTAGCATATGAATAACAGGATACCTGTTCCTGTATACCTAAAAAAAACTATACTTTTTGGGGGGAGAGGGGAGGCAAATTATAATGAGTTCTATCCCATTGCTTATGTTTAATGATTTAAATTTCCTTTTGTTAAAGGTTTTTCTTTTTTCTTTTTCCTTCCATTCTCTCTGCCTGCTGCTTCTAATTTGTAGGAGAGATTTGAAGCACTTTTCACCATCTATGATGACCAAGTTACATTTCAGCTGTTTAAAAGCTTTAGAAGAGTCAGGATAAATTTCAGCAAGCCGGAAGCAGCAGCGAGAGCGCGGATAGAGCTCCATGAAACAGACTTCAACGGGAAGAAGCTGAAGCTGTATTTTGCACAGGTGCTTCATAGAGCCAAGGACACTGTTCTCTAATCTTGTTCTTCTCCATCCAAAAATATTAGTAGTTCTCCATTTTCTATATGCCATCCGAGTTCTTGGAAATGATCAATCCCAATTAGCAAATAATGTGAAAATATTGTTTCCTTTATTTTACAGATGTATACATTTATGTATTAAGTGTATTTACCCTCCCTAACTTTGTTTTGCTTAGACTGATGATAGTTGAAAGATTTCATTTTCCTGGCAGCTTTTCTAATTTGGGGTTTCATAAGGATTAAACCCTAACACCTGAAGATTAGTCAATTAACTTTTCTCCTAACATCTAGAATGGCACTCGTGCTGTAACATCCTTGGGAAATTTGAGAAAATATCTGAAATCATTTCTGTTTTCTGTAATTTATGAGAGACACCCCATTGAAAATGGCTGCTGGCCTCAGGAGTGACCAGGAAGGTGGCATAGACTATACCACAGGCTGTCTTAGAAATTGAAATGGCAGGGGATCTTGTAGCTTACCAAGAATTGGCTATACTTATTCTATTTGTTCATGTGACTCTGAGAAACCAATAAAGGCATTAGATCTCTTCTAGTGTATTAAGTACACTGTTTTATTTTCAACAAATTATTCTTTTCTTGGTCTTAGCTTTCAAGTGAAAAAAAAGAAAAAGGTTTGTTATCTCACAGTCCAAATGAAAACCTAAGTGAAAGGTGCATGGACATTTCTAGGTGGAGTTGATTGATATGGAGACAAATAACCTAATTTCTTCTGAAATTGGAATTTAGTGCTTACTGCCATTCATTATTCATTCATCTATTCATTAATTAATTTTTTTATTCAACTATGATTTATTGAGCATCTGATTTGTGTGGGCTCAGTTCTGTGCACCAAGTGTTCAGTGGTGAACCAAACAGACTTAGACTCAGCCACTGGGAGATGCAGACTGTTAAAGAGAAAATTTTCGTTTTCTCCAAAGAGATATAATAATTAATGTAAAGATGAAAATGAAAAAATAGGCTGGTCACAAACTTCTAGTATCTCCTTCCCTGCAGGTGCAGGTATCCAGTGAAACACGAGACAAATCGTATCTACTGCCACCCCAGCCGGTCAAACAGTTCCTCATCTCGCCCCCAGCATCTCCTCCAGTGGGCTGGAAGCAGGGTGAAGATGCTATGCCTCTTTTAAATTATGATCTACTCTGTGCTGTTTCCAAATTGGGACCAGGTAACAATTTCCTGTGTTTTTTCCCCAAGAAACTCCCCCCCCCCCCCAAGAAACTTGTATTAAAGACCATCGTCAGCAATTTGTGTTCTAGCCAACTAGTGGCAACATGATCAGAGTGGAGGATAAAGTCACACAAACCTGGGATCACTAGCATTTGCTAATTTTGTGATCTTTGGTTTTTTTAATTATTTATTTTAGGAGACTTTTTTTTTTTTAATCCTCACCCAAGGATACTTTTCCATTTATCTTTAGATAGAGTGAGAGAGAGAGAAACATTGATATGAGAGACATCGATTTATTGCCTCCTGCACGACCCTACCTGGGGCCAGGGACCGAACCGCAACTGAGGTACGTGCCCTTGACCAGAATCAAACCCGTGACTCTTTGGTCCACGGGCTGACGCTCTAACCACGGAGCCAAACGGCGAGAGCTAATTTTGTGATCTTGACCAAGTTACTTAGCTTCCAATCTTCTCAGCCTCTGTTTTCTCATCTATAAAATAGGGATCATAATAGCTACCTTTCAGTGTGGTTATAGGATTAAATGATACATGCATAATACTCAATAAATCTAACTGCAATTTTTACTGCTACAAATTCTACTGGTACATAACAGGCCATTGGTATTAGTTTGCCTTCTCTGCTCTGTCAAAGTATCAGACAGACAGCTTTTCCATTGAATAGTATTTCAAGGAATTACCATATCATCCCTTCCAAATTCTTTTCTATTTTCCTTCTCTTTTATTTCTTTCAATCATTCCTTTAAAATAATATAAGAAATCAATGCCATTCATTGGTGGTTCAGACTAGGTGTCTGCCTAAGACAGTGTTCTGTCTGTCATAGGAGATAAAAGAGTCGTTTTGAGGGGAAATGGCTTTGTTTTGTTTGAGAGCTGGATCTTGCGTGTCTGAGGTCCTGTAATAAAGAGATTGTCCATGCTGTCTGGAACATTGCACATGTCTCCCAAGGGGCAAAACCATTCTGAAGTTAAGCGATTCATTTGTTCTGTTCGTAGAACAGTAATTAGCATTTTAACTCCCAGACCTCAGTGCTCCTTACCAGCGTCTTTCTTTTTTTTTTTTTTTAATTTTTTTTTTTAATTATTACTGATTTTTTTAGAGAGAGAGGAAGGCGGGAAGAGAGAGAGAGAGAGAAACATCTTTGTGAAAGTGAAATATCAATCAGCTGCCTCCTGCATGCCCCCCACTGGGGATCAAGCCTACAACCTGGGCATGTGCCCCGACCAGGAATCAAACCAGCGACTTTTTGGTGCATGGGCTGACGTCCAGCCAACTGAGCCACACTGGCCAGGGCACTGCAAAACTTCTTAAGAACCTGAAAGTATCAAAGCTCTAATGCCAAAACAAGATAAAGTAATCTGACATAGGATTTAACGATTTAAAAGTCAATAATCAGCAATTAAAGTGTGAGTAGAACAAGAAGTTTCAAGAGACAAAAACACTTTTTGCTGTTTACTCCACAGGAGAGAAATATGAACTTCATGCAGGAACTGAGTCGACACCTAGCGTGGTGGTTCACGTCTGTGAAAGTGAAACTGAAGAAGTAGAAGAAACAAAAAACCCCAAACAGAAAATTACCCAGACAAGGCGCCCTGAACCTCCAACCACAGCACTGAGTGAGCCCCCGACTTTTGACTGTGCACTGTGAGGCCTCTGTTATGGTTTGAGGCCGCTGCCATCGTGGGTGCCAGTCACAGAGATGGTGCCCCTCCTGCTGGTGCATTGCTGCCAGCGGTGTAGGCGAGGTGAGCAGGGAATGAGACGCAGCGTGTTCACCAAGCCTGCGCTGTGGCCGTGGCAGTCTAGAGTAGAGGCTGATGGTCTGAACGGCACTTTAAAGGGTTAGCCCCAACACGCAGCATCTCTTGGCCATTTTTAAATAGTAGCAAATTAGGAACACAGCCCCCTCCAGGAATGTTCCTTTCCCTGATTCTGTGTAGCATGGGGTACCCAAAATTAAAACTATAGTCATCGAATGCAGTACCATTTTTATGAATTTAAAAGTAGTCTTACAATTTTAATAATCTAGTGTGGGTATTTTTGTACTGGTATAATAGCTTCTAACTAAATATCCTGATCAAAGGTTACTTGTTATTCAGTATACCTGAAATTTTTTGCACGAAAAGAAACCTGAAGTACGGAATAATTCATAGAAAATCGTTTCTCTCTAGTATTTTTTTTTTCTTTAACCTTGGGGAAGAAATGCCAAATTCACTTTGACTATCAGAATCACATGGCACAAATCTTTGTGCACATTGTTCTCTTGGAATTAAAGGAAAGTGATACACACACCACTGTCCTCATTTGTCGTCCCTCCCAGAGAAAGAGCTGCTACTTTGGATGGGGGATATATCGCCAGTGAGCTTGACTGATTATGACTCAGGTGGCTACTGCAGTCTGCCACTTGTGACCATGTCCTAGCCTGTAGCATCCCAAACTGTCTTCAGCCACCTGTTAAGTTTTTCTGTGCTATATATTTGTGTGTGTCATTCGCAGAATTTAAATTAGAAAAGGTAATGGTAAGCTTTTTGTAGACCATTTTAAAAGTGTTCATTTAAACATTTTTCAGCTTGAAAAAAAAGTCACACATACTCCATTTCTATGAATTAGGGAAAGATGGGGGAGATCATTTTGGTAGCTAGACTTTTCTTTTTTGGTGAAATTTTTTACCCTGGCTTACAGCAGGCATTTTTCCCTAAAACATAATTGTTTCTCATTTATGTTTCAGAGTAGATAGTTGAAGCTCCTAAAGTAGAAGCAAGGATCTTCTTAATTATCTGGGGTCTATTCAGACTTTGAAGTTCTTTTTCTAGAAAAGTCTCATAACTAAATGAGTTGCTTTTGGTTGGGCGGCTCTGATGATTCTCTGCTCACACTGCTGTATGGCAAATGTCTGGAGCACCTGGTATGTATGTGAGGGGGTTACGCATGTGAGTTTGGACTAATACAATGTGGCTACTACTACAAAGAGAGAAAAATGCAGAAACGCAGGCCATGATGTCTATACATTTTTGGTAACATGTTATAGTGGTTTAGATGTTCTTATTATAGTGGAATTTATTTCTGAGGACTTAAACTGTATTGTAAAAAACAAAAACAAAAAAATGTTTTGTCTGTTTTCCTTGCCCTGAAATACTCTGAGGTGATAAACTCTTCTATTTGTATATATCTACCACTGCTAAGCTTCAATGTAAATTCAGTTCAAATCTGTGATTCCATAAGTAATTTATTAAATTAAAATCATTTGGCAGTTGAACTGACAGCCACTAAATTCAGCTTTTTGCCAGTTTTTAATCTTATCTGGTTGTATTAACTTATCATTGCAGAACTTATCTTGGACCCTATCAGCCAAGAAATGTATGTATTTTCAACAGTTGGGGATTTTTAAAATTCCTTTTAGGTAATTTATTTACTGTAATTTTCTAAGTGATCAAAATCCATGTTTTATTATTTTGCTTGGTTTTTACTCTCTACCTTCCAGTTAAGAAAGAATGTCGTGCCCTTAACATATAAAATTTTTTAAAAAGTTAAGCAGCCCTTGACTTTTGGTTCCGTGATAGAGCGTCAGCCACAGACCAAAGAGTCACGGGTTCGATTCTGGTCAAGGGCATGTACCTCGGTTGTGGTTCATCCCAGGCCCTGGTCGGGGTGGTGCAGGAGGCAACCAGTTGATGTGTCCCTCTCACATTGATGTTTCTCTCTCTCTCCCTTTCTCTCTCCTACTCTATCTGAAGATAAATAAAAAAATATCCTCAGGTGAAGATTTAAAAAAAGGTCAAGCAATGTAGCCTAGCTGGGTAGTTCAGTTGGCTAGAGCGTTGTCCCAATACGCCAAGGTTGCAGGTTTGATCCCCAGTCAGGGCACACACAAGAATCAACCAATGAATGCATAAATAAGTGGAACAACAAATCAATGTTTCTTTCTCTCTCTCTCCTTCTCTTTCTTAAAAAAATAATAAAGTCAGTCAGTTAATAATAATAACAAAAACGTGCTCGCTTCAGCAGCACATGTACTAAAATTGGAACGATACGGAGATTAGCGTGGCCCCTGTGCAAGGATGACACGCAAACTCGTGAAGCGTTCCATATTTTAAAATAATAATAATAATAATAACAATTTTTTTTCAAAAGTCAAGCAGTCAGTGCAGTGAAGGCCTGGGTGGGTGGGAGTGGGGTAGAGGGGGTCAACGCGGGGGGGAAGGTGGGACATCTGTAATACTTTAAACGGTAAAGATAAATTTTTAAAAAATAGTCAAGCAGTGCGAATTACCCAATTTTTTCTTCTCCATTCTTTTTTTTGAGAAGAAAAACTTAAACCAAAATCAAATATATATATGTAATTATTTAATATATATTAAATCTTTTCTGAATGGGGGAATTAATGTTTTCATTCTTTCTAGTACAATATTTCCATAAGATGAACTCTAAAAGAAAAACCACTAAATGCCCCTTAACTTTTTAACACTGTGAAGTCAACCAGGGTCTCAACAGGTTTTCTGGTCTCTGTCCTTTTTGGATATTTTATATCCAGTTTATGTAACTATTTTGTAAGAGATGAGTCTCTTTTTTTTTTTTTTTTTAAGTTCCTTTAAAGAAGTTAGTTTACATCTTTTCTTCTTTGAAATTGAGTTATTACTTAGATTTAACTATGATAGTAATCATAACCTCTTCAGAAATCATAACCTCTTGGGAATCAAATTATTATTATTTTTTAATATCTTTTTATTGATTTTCTAGAGAAAGAGGAAGAGAGAGATAGAAACATTGATGGGCTGCCTCCTGCACACCCCCTACTGGAATGGAGCCCGAAACCCCGGGCATGTGCCTTGACCAGGGATGGAACTGGGTGGGACCTCTCAGTCCATGGGACGACGCTCAATCCACTGAGCCACACTGGCCAGGTGGGAATCAAATTATTTAGATAATTGTGAGGAAGAAAGTGAGGCTTTGGTTAGGAAAAAGCATTTGTGAAGGATAAGAAACCTGTAACAGTAAGGATAGTCAGCAGAACCTGTGAGGAAGCATTGGCTCTTACATTCTAGGTTCATACCCACCTGATAAAAAGTGTACTAGTTTAAGAGGCAGAAATGCTGAGAACAGTTCCCTTGGAGAGCTGAAAATCAGATGGAAAGCAAAGGAATCTTTTCGCAGTCTGCTTCTTCAAAAATATTATTTACTAAAACCTATCAATAATTAAAAGTCAAATAAAAGCTACCGGGAACTTTCAAGTTCAACATAAAGGTTGACATAGAACATTGTGGTTTATAGGATGTTTCCATAGAAGATCCCAGGAGACTGAAGTCAGGCGCAGCACTTTCATTCTTTTAGAAAACAGTCGTTTTTGTTTCCTTTTCACATTAATTCCATCCTTTAAAAATGTTGTGATATGTAACTTGGGCCTGAGCTTTGCTGGCCAGGCTGCACTGATGCCACTGCTGCAGCAAAAATAGGGTAGGCGTTACTGGTCCCATTTACAAGTGGACAGCCTTTGCTGAAGGAGGCCCAACGGCAGCACCAAAGCTACGCAGATTGTGCTGAGGCCAGGAGAGGTCAGGAACCCAGATGCCAGAATCTAGCCTGACACAGGCCCTGTGGGAAGAGGACAGCGGTCCACCAGCCGGTAGCCTCTCTCTGCACCCCTCCAGGGTAAGCGATCCCAAGCTTCCTAAAGTCACTGGGGGGATGGGAACCTTGGGCGTCTGGAAGCGCTGGCCCTGCCCTGTGCCTCCTCCAGGCTCTATAGGCTCCGTGGGCCGGGGCAGGACCGCACACAGCCAGTGTGATGGAGTCAGGCACCATGGGCTCAGCGTGCTGTTGTCAGTAACTGCTGGGTCCGCTGGGAGCTACTGGGGCTGCCTTGGCGGGGAGTATCCCCCGCCTAATGAGATACAATGAATAAGGTGATGAAAAATCTTAGGTGAAGTCATTATCTTGGTAATTTTAATTAATGAACTTGATGTTTCATATTTTGTTTTTGTTGTCATTGTACCATTGGGATTGGAATCTACTTTTCAATAGTGTGATCTTGGTAGCCAGCAATTGCACTGACGTCTTGTGTGGGCTTTCCCAGATTTTAATAGTGATGAGATTAAAATATAGCTAATCATACTTGAGATATGACTCTGGTGAAGCAGAATGAGATGAATATGATTTGGAAAGAGTCTGCAGTGAAATGACACTCGGTGCTGGTAAAATGGAGTCCTGTAAAAGATTGACAACTGACTGCCTCACATTTTCTTTTCTTTTTTTAAAAATATTTTTATTTATTGATTTTAGACAGGAAGTGAGAGGGAGAGAGAGATAGAAACATCGATGAGAGAGAACATCAATTGGCCACCTCCTGCATGCCGCCGACTGGGGATCAAGCCCACAACCTGGGCATGTGTCCTGGCCGGGAATCGAACTGACGACCTCTTGGTGCATGGGTCGATGCTCAACCACTGAGCCACACTGGCCGGACTGCCTCACATTTTCATATAGACTTTATGGACAATGGCTTTATTTATAAAAGGGAAAATCTCAAACATAATCAGTGGAAAATGTATGAAATTCTTTGGTGCATCAGGTTCACCATCTGCCAGGTGTGATTCTTTTCTCCAAAGTCGTGTACTGCATACAGGTCACACTGGTGAACTTGGTCAGTCTTCCTTTTCCAGCTCACTGGCCTCCTTCACGCATATTTGCATTTACAACCTCCTGTACGAAAGGAAACAAATTACCTGTAGTAAATGTGCCAATATAAAGGAACAAAAGACTTAGAGAAATAGTTGCCTCCTAGCTGGGGAGGCAAGTCCATGTTTTAGAAGCTCGCCTATGAGAAAGTTAAATAGGTTTAAAGAATAAGATTTATGAACCTTGTCCAACAATTTGATAAATGCTTAGTTGTTTTCTGAACTCCCCTTGGAGTGTGGGTCAGCCAGATCATCTTCAGTGGACTGCCTTTGTTTTCTCTCACCACGAATCGGGGAAATGCTAATAACTTGAAAAGTGTTGTTATTATTACCAAATATACAAGCAACAAAGCAACCGAAAATAGCAACAACTGCTAGGTTCACTGACCGAAAAGATTATTAAAATGGTCATGTTCAAAATAGAAGTTCCCAGCCAAGTTTAAGACTAACCTTGGGCTGACTCCAGGTATCTTTTCCTTTTTAGATCCAACAGGATCTATTGTAAACATACATTTCTATTGAAACAAAATCATGTCCTGTAAACATACAGCTTTGACTGAATATTCATTCTTGTCATAATGGAAGGTTTCTATCTATGCAGATAATAGGTGTTTTTCGGTATTGTTTTCTTTTTAGTCCCCAATCTTCCTAACTCAAATTGGGGACTGAGGAGAGCTAACGATGGCTAATCCTGTTATAGTGCCATATTCTTCCAGCTGCTTCTCAGCCCAAAGTGGGGCCCTAGTTGAGTATTCATTTACATTTCTGCTATATTGTGCATATCCTCCAAGTTAAAAGTTTCTGTCATTCTATATTAATTGAAGCCAGGAGTTGAATTTATTATTTTGTCTGAACATGTTTGTGATCTTGTGTTATATTTTGGGGCATGTTACCTTGCTAGTATTATAAACTCTAGAGAATATTCGTTGTACTTCTAAAATCTGGTCAGTAATTTACATATAAGTGTTCCATATTTTAGTGTGCTTGAAGTGACAGTCCACTGTTTGTGGTAGTTTGTTACTTGTCAACTTGGACTGTCCTGTACTTTGAGGACATTTAAACATTCCTTGTCTTATCAAGGTGACAAAAGCAGAATGTAACTTTTTTGAGTCTTCGTGATTAATTGTAACAAGTTTTGTTTTTAAAACTAATAAAAATAAAGTTAGTGGTTTTCTTTTTTAATCAAGCCATTGAATTGAGTTCTTTGTATATAGAATTTTCAATAAGTATCACTGATATATATATTTTTTAATCCTCAACCAAGGACATTTCTTTTTTATTTTTTTGCATTTATCTTCAGATAGAGCACGGGAGGGAGAGAGAGAGAGAGAGAAATCAATGTGAGAGAGACACATCGAGTGGCTGCCACCCACAGGACCCCAACCGGAGCCGGGGACAAACTGCAACCAAGGTACATGCCCTTAGCGGGAACCGAAACCCGGGACTCTCTGGTCCGCGGGCCGACGCTCTAACTGCTGAGCCAAACCGGCCAGGGCAAGTATCACTGATATTTAGGTAATAATATTAAAAAGACAGAAAAATGAAATATTATGTTTGTCTCTTTAACTGGATTCCAGTTGAACTTGAATGCTGTGTTGTTCCAGAGTTAAAGGAGTTAACTCACTGCCAACCCTGGAAATAACCACTATAGTTTGTGTTCTTCACTGGGAAAAGTTTTTAACCCTGGTTTGCTCCTCAGTTAAAAATAATTTATTCTTATTAAAGGCTTATTTTCTGTCTTGGTTAAAAAAAAGTCTCCAAATATTGAAGCCAGAAATTACTGTAGAGGTTATCTAGTACAGTGGGTTTTTTGTTGTTGTTTTAAGAATAGTTTATTGATTTTTAGAGAGAAGGGAAAGGGAGAACGAAAATATTCATGTGAGAGCAAAATATAAATCAGCTGCCTTCTGCACGCCCTGGCCCCCTCCAGGGATCCAGCCCGAAACTTAGGCATGTGCCCTGACCAGGAATCCAACTGGCAACCTTTCAGCGCAGGAGACACCCTCCAGCTAACTGAGCCACACTGGCCAGGGCAACAGTTTTTCTTTTGTATTTATTTATTTAGTTTCTTTATTGATTTTAGAGAGAGAGAAAGGGAGAGGGGGAGAGAGATAGAAACATCGATGAGAGAGAACATCAATTGGCCATCTCCTGCATGCCCCCCACTGGGGATTGGGCCCACAACCTGGGCATGTGCCCTGACCAGAAATCGAACTGGCAACCTCTTGGTGCATGGGCCGACACTGAACCACTGAGCCACACCAGCTGGGCGCAACAGTGGTTTTTTTACACCTATTTTTAAGCCATAGAACTCTATTGTTTGTTCAAATGAAATCTTATAGAAAAGCCCAATGTAAAACTGATTGTAGCCCTGGCCGGTGTGGCTCAGCGGTTAGAGCATCGGCCCGCGGACCAGAGAGTCCCAGGTTTGGTGTCCGCTAAGGGCATGTACCTCGGTTGCAGTTTGTCCCCACCCCAGTTGGGGTCGTGTAGGTGGCAACCACTCGAAGTGTCTCTCTCATGTCAATGTTTCTCTCTCTCTTCCCCCTCTCTCCCTCCCGCTCTATCTGAAGATAAATTCAAAAACGTCCTCGGATGAGGATAAAAAAAAACTGTAAAACAAAAGGGGGGAGGGTAAATAGAGCTGCTCCTATTGAAGGGGGCTGGGGAAGTGGGGACCTTAGGTCCAACCCCTGTGAGATCTCACCAGAACAGTTCAAAACACTACCCACTCTCAGAACCCCCCACTCACCCCACTCACATGGCCCAAGAGGCATTGCCAAATTCACATATCTGGTCGGGAGCCCCCTGGGACTAGAATCTAAGTTTCTTGCCTCTGGTTCCAGCTTCTTTCTATCACACCACTACAGTGTCAAACCGAAATCTTTACTTTTTCAGGAGAAGATGTGTTAGGATTCAAAGGTTCTTAAAATCTGGGGGGTTTTGTTTGTTTTAATAAAACTAGAGTAGCTGGCACATTTCCATTTTAACATACTTTTCCAAGCTGTGTTCTGTGGGGCTGCCTCCAGGGGGAGCTGAGCTTCCTGGTCACTGGGGCTGTGCTCACCTGTACCACAAGTGACCTTAGAATAATATTTCACTCGAGCTAAGGATTCCTTGGATAAAATGGCAAGTTGGAAAACCACTGCAAATAACCCAAAGATAAAACCATTTTTTATTTAATTTTAAGATAAGTTTTAAATGCAGAATAGAAAATACAAGAATAAAGGTTTAAGTAATTTACCTCATAAAGTAAACTGACTTAAAACTTAAATTCAACAATTTGTGTATCAGAGATTCTGTTATCACCAAGAAACATGTTAAAAGAGCAAGAGGGAGCAGTAACTCAATTCTGCCTTCACTGAACACACCAAAATATGGCTCTCTCATCTAGAAGGAGGAAAAAAAAAATTCTGAAGCACATAGGAAAGATCTCAAATCTTGCCAAATTTCCTCTGGTCTTCTGAGACACAGGAGGTGTAAAATACAAGTCATTTGTAGGTTAAGTATTTAAATTTTGATTGATTGGTTGATTTTAGAGAGAAAGAGAAAGGAGGAGAAAGGGAAACATCAATGTGTTGCTCCACTTATTATGCATTCATTGGTTGATTCTTGTCTGTGCCCTGACCGGGGACTGAACCGGAAACCTTGGTATATGGGACGATGCTCTAACCACCTGAACTGCCCAGCCAGGGCACAACATTGCTTTTTGTTGTTGTTGTTAATCTTCACCCGGGGATATTTTTCCACTGATTTCCTCTTTTAGATAGAATGAAAGGGAGGGAGAGTGAGAGAGAGAAACATTAATGTGAGAGAGACACATCGATTGGTTGCCTCCCGCACAACCCCGACTGGGGCCAGGGATCAAACCCAAAACCCAGGTGCGCGCCGTCGACCGGGAATCAAACCCTTTGGTCCATGGGCTGATGCTCCAACTGCTGAGCCAAACCGGCCAGGGCCAGGGCTAGGTTAGGTATTTAAATAATGTCTCAAAGTACGTTATTTGGGAAAAGTTTGTGGTCCAAATGTTTGGAAAAATTAAACTGTTTCTTTTTTTTCTTTTTTTTTTTTTATCCTCACCCGAGGACATTTTTTCATTTTTGTTCAGATAGAGTGGGAGGGAGAGAGAGGAAGAGAGAGAGAGAGAAACATCGATGTGAAAGTGACACATCGAGTGGCTGCCACCCGCATGACCAACCAGGGCCGGGGACAAACTGCAACCGAAGTACATGCCCTTAGCGGGAACCGAACCCGGGTCTCTCTGGACCGCAGGCCGACGCTCTAACCGCTGAGCCAAACCAGCCAGGGCGAGTTAAACTGTTTCTATATTGCAATGCTTAGAAGGGGACCAAAGTTTTTTTTGAGGGGGGGAGCAGTATTGATTTTTAAGCTCATATTTAAGAAAAGACTCAGAGCCCGGCCAGTGTGGCTTACTGGTTGAGCATTGACCCATGCACCAAGAGGTCACCAGTTCGATTCCAGATCAGGGCACATGCCCGGGTTGTGGGCCAAATCCCCAGTGGGGCGCATGCAGGAAGCGGCCAATCAGTGTTCTCTCTCATCAATGTTTCTATCTCTCCCTCTCCCTTTCTCTCTAAAATCAATAAAGGAAAAAAGAAAAAGAAAAAAGACTCAGAAAAGCCCTACTGGGTAGCTCAGTTGGTTAAAGAGTCATCCCCATACGCCAAGGTTGTGGGTTCAATCCCTGGTCAGGGCACATACAAGAATCAACCAATGAATGCATAAATAAGTGGAACAACAGTTCAATGTTTATTTCTCTTTCACGCACACTCTCTCTCTCCCCCACTTCCTCTCTCTCTAAAATCAATAAAAGTTTTTTATAGTAACATAAAATGAGGAACTTGTCTGTTAAAGGATTAGTCATGTCAATCAAACTTCCAACAGAACTGGAAAGAGGCCTGAGAGACCAAACAGTCCAACCTGCCACTTTACAGATGAGAAGTGGCAGAAGGGGCCCAGGGAGATCAGGTGACTTGCTGGGGTTCCTGACGCCTGGCGCAGCCTCTTTCACTCTTTCTGGATCTCCATCGTGAAAATGTTCCTGGAGGCGAAATGGGAACTAACCCCAGAGCAGGACAATGGCTCCTGGAAGGGGTGCCTGCCTCCTCTGGATCTTGTCTCTGGGTACCACATGTTTATCTGGGGAACAGCCACGTGCAAAGTCACACTGTGTGAGCTGTAGATATTTAAGAACCATGACTTCTTGTGGCCTTTGCTCTTCTCTCCACCTCCTTGGCTGAGAGGCAAGGAATTGATTTCACAATCAATTGGCCTAGGTATGTTTGTTTCCTCTTTTTTTCTTTGGACTGGATTAATCAGTGTGGACTTGACTGTCTCTGGATTCATGATTCTCTGTGCTTCGTCTCCCTCCTGAAACTGCATTCTAATCCTGCATGACATTTGTCTGGTTTCCCCAGTAACCATCTCAAAAGCCATAAACAGCAGATTAAGGTTTTGAGGGGATAAGTGAGAGACTGCGCAGTCCTGGCCAGGAGATAAAAAGCCAGGTGCTCAAAGGCTGGTTTGCAGCAGTGTCCTCCGCTAACAGGAAAGGGAGAAACACCCTCTGCTAACGTGCATTTGAGTATTTCCATATGGAAAAAGCAGGGGGGGTGTGTGTGTTATTCTTAAATCTCCCAGTATCTAAGAATCCATATGGTACATCTGAAACAGGTGTAGTTTGTTGGGTAATTTCCTAAGCAATTTTAGTTGACTTATGAAACTGTTTTATATAAACATTATCATCTTTACAAAAAAAAAAAAGGACATGGAAAATCACCACACTTTATTTATATCCCACCAAATTCCCTTCAAATCTTTTTATATAGTTGTCAGAATTTGCACGTGCCATTTCCACTTTCTAGTTATACACTCTGATGGAAAAACACACTCTTGTGTCTCCTCTACTCGAAATACCCTGCTTTATTTCTGACACCTGTACCCTTTCAGTCTGCGGAACAACACTCCAACCAGGGGAGCCACACTGGCCAGGGCTGCAGCCGTATCTGATTCACCAATCTGGGAGCGCTCCAAACCTTGTTTTGAGTTTTTATGGAGGCTTCATTATGTAGGTATGATTGATTAAATTATTCACCATTAGTGATTGAGTCAACCTGCAGCCCCTCTCCCTTCCCCAGATTGGGGAGCAGGCACTGAAAGTTCCCACCCTCTAATCACTTGATGGGTCCCGGCATCCGGCTTCCATCCTTAGGTAGCTAGAGACTTCCCAAATATCACTTCATTAATATAAACTCAGGTGTGGTTGAAAGGGGTTTGTTGCCCTGGCTGGTTTGGCTCAGCGGTTAGAGCGTCAGCTCGCGAACCAGAGAAACCCAGGTTCAGTTCCCACGAAGGGCATGTACCTCGGTTGCAGTTTGTCCCCTGCCCCGGTTGGGGTCGTGTTGGTGGCAACCAGTCGATGTGTCTCTCTCACGTTGATATTTCTCTCTCTCTTCCTCCCTCTCTCCCTCCCCCTCTCTCTGAAGATAAATGCAAAAATGTCCTTGGGTGAGGATTAAAAAAAAAAAGAAAGGGGTTTGTTATGAGTAACAAGACATCCATTTCACCTTTATCACTCTGGAGCTATTTCAGAACTGAAGACAAAAGTCAAATATAGCAAAAAAAAAAAAAAAAAAAAAATGCCCCTGTTGCTCTAATCATTTAGGAATTACAAAGATTTTGAGAGCTGTGAGCCAGGAACCGTGGATGAAGACCCCAATATATATTTCCTTTTTTTGTTGTTTTGCTTTGTTAATCCTCACCTGAGGATACTCTTTGTATTGATTATTTTTAGAGTGGAAGGGGGAGAGAGAGAGAGAGAAAGAAACATCAATTGGTTGCCTCCTGCACCTGCCCCAGGAGCAAACTCAAAACCTAGGTTCATGCCCTTGACCTGGAATTGAATCTGCAACCCTTTGGTGCACAGGCCAACACTAACCACTGAGCAACACTGGCCAGGGCCAAAATATATCTTATTATAACTCAAAACATCACACACACACACACATCTCCAGGAGTTGGAAATGCCTGGATATTTGCATGTCTCGTGCCTTGATTATAAAGCACAGTTGGCTTGGCCATTCTCCATCACTTGGAATTGTGGTCATTTTTTTTAATACATAGAATTTAATTTAATAGTCTTGTTCCCTTTGCTTGATGTGGCCCTTGGTTTGCTTGAGAAATAAGTCAAGGACAGTGGGTTAGGCTGGTTCTGGACTGGGAGCTAGGGGACCTCTGCCTTTGCTTGTGACACTGCGGGAACATTTCCCTGCCTCCCTGGGCTCTGACTCTGGGTAAAATATCCAGGGGAGACCTGAAGGTCTCTGAGTTGCATCCAGTTCAGCCAGAGGAGGAATCAGTGATTCTGCTCGGGGCATGAATTGACTCATCAGTAACCAAACTGCCACATGGCGTTCTTTGTTTTTAATATTTTTATTGATTTTTTTTTTTTTTTAGGAAGGGGGAGAGAGAGAAACATCGATGTGAAAAAACATCAACCAGCTGCCTCCTGCACGCCCCCTACTGGGGATCAAGCCTGAAACTCTGAAACTCAGGCATGTGCCCTGACCTGGAATCCAACAGGGACTTGTCAGTCCATGGGACCATGCTTAGTCCACAGCCACACCAGCTGGGCTGTTCTTTGTTTTTCTTTTTAAATTGAATACAGTTGACATGTAACATTGTATAAGTTTAAGGTGTATAATGTGTTACTTTGTTATATTTTGTATTGTAATATAATTGCAGATGCAGCAATATTTACCACATTGCATCATTATAGGACAATATTATATTTGTTACACTGTGAGTTCCCTCTCTATGCTACTCCTTACAAGTCTGCACCCCAAACATCATCACACTTATCCATACCCTACTCCTGGTAACCACCATTTTACTGATTTTTACAGGTTTAACTTTTAAATTTAGTTTTTGTTTTTATTTTTTTGTTAATCCTCACCCAAGGATATTTTCCCATTGACTTTTAGATAGAATGGGAGGGAAGGATGGGGAGAGAAAGAGGTAGAAACATCTATGTGAGAGAGACACATTGATTGGTTGCCTCCCGCATGACCCCGACTGGGGCAGGGGATCGAACCTGAGACCCTTTGGTGCTTGGGCCAACACTATAACCACTGACCCACATCAGCCATGGCCAGAGATAAGCTCTTTTAACCTATCTATAGAGCAGGGCAAGCTTCTGTTTACTAAACATCTGCTCTTATGGTCCTGCAATAACCCCTCCCTCCCTAAGAAGGAGCTCCTGCCCTCCCAATGACAACACATTATGTCCTTCATAGAACTTTCCACAGATTGTCTTTCTCTTGTGTTACTATCTTTTCTGGTTGGGTATCAACTGTTCCCTGACCCCCACTGGAAGGTGAGGTCTACAGGGTACGGCGGGCCCCCGCTAACTGCCCCACCTTGCAGAGTGCCTGGCCTGTAGTGAACATTCAGGAGGACTTAAAGAATGAATGAACAGATGAAGGTTAGCTTGAGCCTTGTTATGCTTCTACCTCACTGGGCTTGGCTCCGGGATCTGACCCAGGTCAACTCTTTTTGGAGGAGGCCAGTGAGAGAAAGTTTCCTTCCCAAATCTCTTGCAGTGGGTGTGTGCAAACCTATTCTGCTTGGTTAGCTTGGGTTAAAGGAGAAAGAAGGTGTAGTACAGCCATGGATGACAGGGCTGAAGATCACCAAATCCTGCAGAGGGGACCTGCCCAGAGTTGCCAAGGTCCTTTTTGTCCCCCTCCCCAGCCCCTACCACTTAGCATAATAATTCTATTGGTCCAGCATTTTGCAAGCATTATCACATTTTTAATCCTCACCACAACTATACTGAGGTAAGTACATTATCTTCAACGGAAAGAAACTGCTCCTACCTTGCGATTGATAAGCAATAGAGTCAGGATTGGAACCCGAGACCACCTGAGTGCCAAGCCCTTGACCCCACGCACAATCCAGCAAGTTTCTGGAAGCGGCTTCAAGTGGCCCCATAGGTCTCAGATCCCAGGGCCAGAGCACTCTCACTGGGCTCTCTGTTCCTTCAGAGCACCCTCGCTGTAGACGGATTGGCCTCTCCCACTGCAGGGAAGCTCTGTGAAGCCAAGGGTTGATCTTGGGTCTTTGGTGAAGAAGTAGAATCACAGAATTATACGTCCTAATCCATCCTTGTTCACAAAGACTGCCTTGGAGTTTCCTATGAAGGCACAGTGGACTCTCTCAGTTCTCAGCACCGCAGGAAGTTACCAAGGCTTCCACTGCATCTCACAGGCACCCAGCGCCAAGCAATAGGCCCTAACCAAACACTTTCTGGAAATGATATGAAACAGAATGAGGAAACCTGGCCGTATTCCTGGTTCTGTGGCTCACCTGCTGTGTGACTTTGGACAACTCACCCCTGCTTCCTGAGCCTCAGTTTCCCTGTTTATGAAAGGAGAGGGATTGAGATTCCCCTCGCTAAGATGTCTTCCCTCTTTTCAGTCAATATTGATTGAAGGCCTTACTGTGTGCCCCATAGAGTTCTGGCTCCAGGGATATGGAGGTAAGCCAGTCTGACAAGGAGAGGTCCATCAGAGATCCTTGGTTCTACAGGGTAGAGTTGTGGACACTTGCCAGCAGTCGAACTCGTGGTGTGACACTGCGATTGTATAAACCCCAACATACCCTAAAATCTTTCCATCAGATTAGCACAATCCCGCTGTAAAGACTACACACGTCCCCCTTGCTCACATCCGCCTGATGTGTTTAGCTCCTTTCTTTTCCCTTTGCCCTCGGAGTGGTCTGACTTGGACGGTGCGGTCTGGTGGCCTGAGCGCCTCACGGTGCCACAACTGAATCCCCCAAAGGACCCAGACCCCGGAGACGCGCGAAGACACCACGGGGAGGCGCTGCCACTCCAGTGCCCCAAGCCTGGCGCCCCCAAGGTGGCCCCCGAGGCATGGGCACCCAGATCACCTGCGCGGGGCGGGGCGGGGCAGGCCAGGGGCGGGGTCCCCAGGCGGGTAGAGCCCGGGCGACGCGGGTGGACGCGGGTGGCGCCAGCAAGGCTGAGCGCGGTGGGCCATCGCGTGGGACTCGCCAGAGCAGGTAAGAGGCGCGCTCTCCACCTGCTGGCAGCACTTGGAGAAGGAGAGCTGGGGTGGGGGCTTGAGCGGTCCCAGTGTCCGGCGCCCCTTGGGTGGAGGAAGCGCCCGCGGTCTGCGCGAGGGCAGCGGTCCGGGTGGTGGGAGGGAGGTTGATCGTCTCCAGTTTGGCGGTAAGGATTGAGCATGCGTAAAGGGGCCAGCGCGCGAGACAGTCTGAACCCAGCGCGGAGAATCGCCCCGAGAACCAGCCTGCGTTTGGGGGTTCACATACCGGACAACCAGAAAACAGTTAATTTCCTCGTCCCCCACCCCTACTCCGGAAAAAAGGGTTCTGGCCGGTCAGCCAGGATGTAGAAGGGATTTTGAACCACACAGGACCTGTGTTTTCTCCGTGTGTAAAATGGGCATCTGGATAGGTGGTCTTGAGCGGAGGCCCCACCCGGAGGAAGACTGCGATTCAAGGAGATGGGGGAGGAAGCCAGGGTTCTAGTTCAGAGCCGCAAGTTCAGTAGACACGTTGGGAGCAGGGAGGCGGGGTTTTGGGGAGCGCTCACTGGACTCGCTAGAGGAAAGACAAGGGGTTGGACTCCCGTTGTGCGGTCTGGGTACCCTGGTGAGAGGAGGAGAAGGGTGTGTCAAATACAAGGGCCAGTTTCAAGGGACCAAGGGAAGCCCTCTAGTCGTGGGAATCCCCACTTTGCCACTTATCCCCGGGATCTAACCTTGCCTTGGGCAGGACCTTTCATTTCTTTATAGTTCAGTTTGATGTGCTCCTTAAATGAAGCAATTTCTCAGACAGTTTAAATCAGATAATCCATATAAAGTGCTTAGCAGGGTCTGTATATAGTAGGCACTCAGTAAATATAAATTATAATTTCCTCTAGACTATAGTTCCTTGGGCAGGGACCAGTCTATTTGGTTCACCATTATATGGAGCCTGGCTTATAGTAGACCTCACTACATATTTGTTGAATGAATGAGTATGCAGTCTATGCTTGGTAGGTGGTAAGTAGTCAACAAATAGTGAATTTAGAGGTGGCTAGAATCTAACAGATGGGGATAGATATAGGAGGCAGTGTCTAGGTGGATGGACCAGTGTAAACATGAGCCCAGGGTAACAGATTATGGGGGTGGAAGAAACTGTCCTCTACCCTCAAGTTTCTTTTGGCTGGTCTAATAATCCAATAGACATGAGACAGATTAGCAGGAGAAAATAGCTAAATTGAATACATATGTATGGGAACCCCACATACATGAGTCAGAGACCTCACATGCAGAGAGGTTCAGAGACACAAAGGGAACGCGGGTATATGACATCCTGAGCTAGGGATGAGGTAAGGTGCCTTGAGGGCTTCAAAGGGTCATTGCAGGATGAAAATAGAGCAGGTGTTTAATAAATAAAAGTTGGTCCTGCCCTATAGATAGGTCCAAAGAGGTTATCGCTGATAATCTCTTATTATGGGCAAGGCTCCTAATTCTTCTAGGTAGTTGGGGTGGGGGCAGAAGCTTCTCTTGAGCCCACAGCTAAAGTTGACTTTAGCTCAAAACAATCTGCATACCACAGAAGCACACCTTGGGGTGACTCATTCTGAATCTCTAGCCCCCCTTTTATGGGGTGGGGAGGGTAACATGATAGTCAGCCAGAGCATGGAGGTAGGAAGGGCACACAAAATCCTGGGATCCTGACCCCAGTAGCCACATGGGAGCAGACGAAGGAGCTGGAACTCTAGGTGGGTCAAATACCTTGTCCTCTTAAGTGTTCACCCAAGGTTACAGGTAAGGAGACGGGGGAGGGGCGCCAAGAGACAGCAAAGGACCATGGGTACCTCATGGAGCCTGAAGATGGAAATGGGCTCCCAGGACCCCTTCATGGAGGTGGGGCATTCCTTGCCTTGTCCCTGCTGGTCTCCATTCTAGCTGGTGGTGAGGTAGCTGAAGGGGTTAGTGAGCCGTCTAGCTGGTACAGGTGGTGAGCCAGGCACACAGTGAGCTGGGCTAGAGGGTCCAGCTGGTCTCTGCAGGGATCCGTTGTAGTGGTGTGGTATCCACAGCCCTGGGACAGTCCCTGCACTCCATACCACACCACTGTGGGCTGTGGCATTCCTGCCTCAGGCCAGAGGGAGCTGTGTCCTTGAGGTGGAGCTACTCTAAGCAAACTTGGGGCCTTTAGCTTTTCTGACATCTGGCAGGCAGCCGTGTGGGGTTTTCATCTCCCTATGGTGAGAAGCAAAGGTCCGAGATTTGGGGACATCTCAACAGGTGACAGGAAGCACTGTACCCTTCAAAAGAGCCAAGTTTGAAGCTTCTGCTTGTAACACTTTTCAGAATTGCTCATTATTTGCTCTTGACACTTCAATCCCTGAGACGCCCCCTGGGGTCTGAGAGGGGGAAAGCAGTGTCCACACTGAACCATCCCATTGCTCCTGTGCAGGGTCACAGAGCTTAGAGCTACAGAGACCCTTCACGGCAATTGAGGGCACCCTCCATTTCAAGGTGGGGAAGCAGGGGTCCTAAGAAGATGAGATATGCTCAGTCATGGAGAGTTAGGGGAGACCGCCCCACAACCTTGGTGTATCGGGATGACGCTCTAACCAACTGAACTACCCAACCAGAGCCCTAAGTCTCCTAATTCCAAGTGCTCATGTCACTACAGTGAGCTATGAAATGCTCCGGGAATAGAAAATGCAGTGACACTTCCCTTTATTTTCCAATCTTCCAATAAAATGGAAAGGACAATTTAAAAAAGGTAAAGTTGATTTTAAGTTGCCCAAAAGACGCTTTTAATTAAAAAAAACCCACCCTTGCCTGCCCAGTGTGGCTCAGTGGTTGAGCACTGACCCATGCACCAAAAGGTTGCCAGTTCAATTCCCAGTCAGGGCACATGCCCAGGTTGTGGGCCAAATCCCCACAGGGGGACATGCAGGAGGCGGCCAATCGATGTTCTCTCTCATCTATGTTTCTATCTCTCTCTCCCTCTCCCTTATTCTCTCTCTAAAATCAATAAAGAAAAAAAATTTTTTTTAAAACCCACCCTCGCCCTGGCCGGTTTGGCTCAGTGGTTAGAGCATCGGCCTGCAGTCCAGAGAGACCCGGGTTCGGTTCCCGCTAAGGGCACATACCTCGGTTGCAGTTTGTTCCCGGCCCTGGTTGGGTCGTGCAGGTGGCAGCCACTCGATGTGTCCCTTTCAAATCGATGCTTCTCTCTCTCTTTCTCTCTCTCTCTCTCTCCCCCTCTCTCTCCCTCCCACTCTATCAGAACAAAAAATGGAAAAATGTCCTCGGGTGAAGATAAATAAATAAATAAATAAATAAATAAATAAATAAATAAATAAAACCCACCCTCATGTATGATGAAAATAAAGACCCAAAACAACCTATGTTTACTTTTTTAAAATTTATATATTTTTCTAAATTTTTTTCTTTATTGATTTTAGAGAGAGAGGAAGGGAGAGGGAGAGAGATAGAAACATTGATAAGACAGAACATTGATAAGAGAGAACATTGATTGGCCGCCTCCTGCATGCCCCCCACTGGGGATTTGGCCCACAACCTGGGCATGTGTCCTGACCAGGAATTGAACCGGCGACCTCTTGGTGCATGGGTCAACACTCAACCACTGAGCCAAACCAGCCAGGCTATTTATATGTTTTTTTAAATATGTTTTTAATTGATTTTAGAGAGAGAGAGAGAAAGAGAGAGGGAGAAAAAGAAACATCGTTCAGCTGCCTTTTGCACAACCCCCACCAGGGATGGAGCCTGCAACCTGGGCATGTGCCCTGACCAGGAATTGAACTGGTGACCTCTTGGTACACGGGACAATGCTCAACTAACTGAGCCACGCTGGCCAGAGCTACTTTATGATATATGTTTGATATTAAAGAAAAACAATTCAAAATAGGGACCTCTCTAATCTCGACTGATGTCTTGCTGGCCAGAAGGGCCTGTGAAGGCAGCTTGGAAGCAGCAGCATGTGTATTTCTCCTGGACAATTTTTTTTTTTAATTTATTTATTGATTTTAGAGAAAGAGAGGAAGAGAGAAAGGGAGATAGAGAAACACTGATTTGTTGTTCCACTTATTTATGCATTCATTGGTTGATTCTTGTATGTGCCTTGACCGGGAATCAAACTCACAACCTTGGCGTATCAAGATGATGCTCTAACCAACTGGGCAACCTGGCCAGGGCTCTCCTGGACAATTTCCAAGCCCCATGAATGCTGCTCCTGTCGGTTTCCCCATCCATCCATCTGCCTGCTGATGCCGTTGGCATCCTGGCCTGTGGCATTCCACTCTGCTTTGGAGTCTGACAGGATGGGTCCCTCTTTGTTTTCCCCCAAATGAATTCCTTTATCAGACATAGATTCTAGGAAAAGAGGAAGGGCACTGAGCAAAGGCAAGTGTTGCCAGTCAGCCTCTGAGGATTCCTGAGCAGGGCTGTGTGTAGGTAAAGCTGAGGGGTGGGGCCGGAGTGTGGCTGAGGGGCTGGAACCTCTCCTGTGGTTTGAAACTCCTGGGGTGGTGGCTGCAGTTTGGCCTAAGGAAGAGGGTGTGTCGATCTCTAAGACAGAGAGGCCTGTTCTTCAGCCAGCTTCCAGTCCTGTTCTGAGGGGCCTCCTGCCTGGGTTGGACACTCCTGAGCTACGGGGGCCCTCGGCCGGGCAGCCAGATCCTAGGATACCTGCTGGGGGCCCTGAGGGGTGGAGGGGGTGGTATCAGAAGCACTGCACGTGGATGGGTGCAGACCCTGGAGGGTCCGCAAGCCTTGCTCGGGCAGCCTTGGGCAGAAGTGCCAGCAGTGAGGATGGGCAAAGAGCGTCTGCTCTGGAGCTGTGAGATCTTGTTTAAGCCGCATCACCTCTCTGAGCCTCGGCTTCCCAATTTATTAGAGAGGATACTAGCCATAGCAATCACTGCATAAATATTAGTTCCCTTCTCTTTTAGAGAAACCTTGTGTCTTGGGACCTGTTGAGCCAACTTTTTAGGACCATCAACCTCAGGATTTTTTTTTTTTTTTTTCTTATCCTCACCCGAGGACATTTTTTCATTTTTTGTTCAGATAGAGTGGGAGGGAGAGAGGGGAAGAGAGAGAGAGAGAAACATCGATGTGAAAGGGACACATCGAGTGGCTGCCACCCGCACGACCAACCAAAGGGACACATTGAGTGGCTGCCACCCGCACGACCAACCAAAGGGACACATCGAGTGGCTGCCACCCGCACGACCAACCAGGGTCGGGGACAAACCGCAACCGAAGTACATGCCCCTAGCGGGAACCGAACCCAGGTCTCTCTGGACCGCAGTCCGACGCTCTAACCGCTGAGCCAAACCGGCCAGGGCAACCTCAGGATTTTTAAATCCCTCCCTAATTCATTCATCATTCATTCATTCATTCATTCATCCACTCATTCCACTTCTTCAGGGCTAACACCTGCCTCTCGGTCTGTGGTGGGCATTGAGAGCCAGCTCTGTCTGGTTTCTCGCAGCCCCCAGCACAGCATGGCCCTGCTTTGAAGCTGCTGTCTATCCTCCACCTGCTGTCAGCTCTTCGGTCATTCGCGCAATAAACAGCAGCTATGTGACGTGTGCCCCCACTGCTGTTCCCAACCTCCTGCAGCTCCCAGAGCGAAGGGAACGGTTAACGTGTGCTGAGAGCTGCTGGTGCCACACAGTGCTAACAGCGGCACACGCCTCAGTCCCTTCAACACCCACGGCACCCGGGAGGTGAAGGGCGTTGTTCCCTCGTTCAGAGACACGAGCAACTTGCTGGTTGTCACAGAGCTAACCAGGGATGCAGTCTGCCTTCCCTGGGCCCTCGGCAGCTTTGCCTTCGTAGGCCCCTTCCTCCGTAAAAAATATTTGCAGTTATATTAATAACTGCATTGGTATAGTAAAACATTTTCTTCCACCTAAAAGTTCCTGTTTTCTTCTGATTTTGAAAGAAATGAAAACATTTTTGTGGGCCCTGTGGAGACATGGGGCCTGGAGCTCAGGAGAAATGGCTGGGATTCCAGCCCACGCCCATCGCTGGGAAGCTCCGACCTCCGCACTGCACTGCCCTCGGCAATAAAAAAAGACAAGCAAAGAACTGGGGGAAAGGGACTAGTGGTATTAATAGTTCTCTCAGGAAAATGGAACTTGACTTGTTTGTCTTCTGTGACTCTCCACCCCCTCACTCCAGTCACTGGCTTGTCCCAAGGACAAAGGGGATTCATTTACCTTTGAAAAGAAACTCCCAGTTCCTACCCAATCCCCAGTAAACAATATCATTGGTAATAATAATAATAATAATAAACACTTTTTTGGAGTTCCTGATGTGCCAGGCATTGTGCGAATCACTTGGCATGTGTTGTCTCCTGAAAGCCTCAGTAACCCTATGGATAGATACTATGATCATCTCCATTTTGCAGCTGAAGAAACTGAGGCTTAGAAAGACTAAGTGAGCCCTGGCCGGTTTGGCTCAGCGGTTAGAGCGTCAGCCCGCGGACCAGAGAGACCCGGGTTCGGTTCCCGCTAAGGGCATGTACCTCGGTTGCACTTTGTCCCTGGCCCCGGTTGGGGTCATGTGGGTGGCAACCCGTCGATGCATCTCTCTCACATCGATGTTTCTCTCTCTCTCTCTTCTTCCCTCTCTCCCTCCCACGATAAATGCAAAAAAAAAAAAAAAAAAGAAAGACTGAGTTGGACGAGCAGCAGTGCCAGGACTGGGACCTAAGTCTGTTAGTTTGTTGTTAGAGCACAACCTCCACGAGGGCAAGGATTGTCTCCGGCTATCTCCCCATCACCCAGCACAACACATGAGGACATAAAAGCTTTCACTGTGGAATGAATGAATATTTGACTGACCCCAGAGTCTGAACTCTTCACCTTCACTGTCCTGCTCTTTGGGGAAGCTTACCTGGTCCAGGTGCTGCCCGGTAGTGCAGGGTGGGCAGCCACAGCCCAGGGGCTGTCTGAGGCAGCTCCAAGCACTGATAAAGTGAGAAATTGATCAAGAGGCAAAGGCTGCTCTGGCTGGTTTGGCTCAGCGGTTAGAGCGTCGGCCTGTGGTCCAGAGAGACCCGGGTTCGGTTCCCGCTAAGGGCACGTACCTCGGTTGCAGTTTGTCCCCGGCCCCGGTTGGGGTTGTGCGGGAGGCAGCCACTCGATGTGTCCCTTTCACCTCGATGTCTCTCTCTCTCTCTTTCCGCCTCTCCCTCCCTCCCACTCTGTCTGAACAAAATGGAAAAATATCCTCGGGTGAGGATTAAAAAAAGAAAGAAAGAAAAGAGGCAAGGGCTCAGGCATTCACTCTTCCATCAAGGTCCCCCAACTCCCCGCCTGTGGAACCCCACTAGAGGAGTCTACTCCTGCCGAGGCTGCTTCTCCCTGGGAGCTCAAAGGTGCAGCCGGATGTCATACAGGCAGAGCGCCAGCCAGAGGGGGCGGCCACGGGTGTCTGTGCGACTCTGCCTTGGGCCTCACCTTTTTCCTCTCCCTTTACGCCGTTGGCCCTTCCCCAGGGCACATTACCACAGACAGGTGGTACACCCAGGGGAACTTGAACTCACCCACCAAAATAATTGGACACCTGAGAAGTACTACAACTATAAAAGAAAGGCAATAAATCCAGCTACCTATGCCATCTGACACAGAATTGTGGAACCAGATGGATCAAGATTGGAAAGTAAAGCATGATAATTATATATACGGAGGTAAGGGGAGAAATTCATAAAATAATGTAAGAACAAGAAATCATAGGAGAATTGGGAATAAACATAAATGTTTCCCCCCCCCCAAAAAAAAAATTATAGGAGAAAACCAAGTAAAAACATTGACTATGAAAAAATATAATATTTAAGATAAAAGGCAATAGATGGCATAAGTATCAGGATGAATACAGTTGAAGAATTAATTAGAAAAGAGGCAGATCAGATTGAGAACTGCCCCAAAGGAAGCAGGAAAAGATTAAGAGATAACAAATAAAAAAGCTAAGACAAGAGGTATGGAGAGTAGAAGTAGGTGTCCCAAAAGGAAAGAAAAATAAAAAGGAAGAAGAGGACATAATTGAAGAAACAATGAAGACTAAATGTTCCAGAATTAAAGAAAAGTGAATGAACTCAGATCGGAAGGACTCATGGTGTAGCCAATAGTAGAAATAAGGAAAAATCCACACATAGATTCTGGGTGAAATTGATGAAAGACAAAGAGGGAGAGAGAAGAGAGAAATAACATCCCTTACAAAGGAACAAGAATCAGACTGGCCCGGCCAGTGTGGCTCAGTGGTTGAACATCGACCCATGCACCAAGAGGTCGTCGGTTCGATTCCCGGTCAGGGCACATGCCCAGGTTGTAGGCCCGATCCCCGGTGGGGGGCATGCAGGAGGCAGCCAATCGATGTTCTCTCTCATTGATGTTTCTATTTCTCTTCCTTCCTCTCTCTCTAAAATCAATAAAGAAAAAAAATTTTTTTAAAGAATCAGACTGACTTGTCATTAACAACACTTGATAAAGGAAGTCAAAAAGTAACATTATTAAGAATTGAAAGAAAAGGACCCTTTTAATCCAGAATTTTAAAGCCAGCCAAATTGTCATTCAAACATGAGGTCGTAATGAAAATTTTCTTAGGCAAACAAATCCACAGAAGGTGGAATACAAAGACCCACATTGAAAATATTTGTGGGGGAAGTAAATAATAAAGAAACAAATTCATGCCCTGGCTCGTTTGACTCAGTGGTTAAAGCGTTGGCCCTTGGACCAAAGAGTCCTGGGTTCGATTCCGGTCAAGGGCACGTACCTCGGTTGCGGTTCGGTCCCTAGCCCTGGTCGGGGTATTGCAGGAGGCAACCAATCAATGTGTCTCTCTCTCTCTCTCTGTCTCTCTCTCTCCCCTTCCCACTCTATCTGAAGATAAATGGAAAAATATCCTTAGGTGAGGAATAAAAAAAAAGAAGAAAGAAGCAAATTCAGGAGGTCCTGCAAGCTGGGGTGTTTAAGTCAGGGGTCAGTACAAGAAACAGAAGCAGAACTTGGCATTTTAGGTAGGAAGGGATTTTATGCACCTAATTCTTTAAAAATATTGGAAGGGCTGGAGAATCCCAAAACAATGCAGAACTGTTAAGCTTGGGGACCTCTGGCGCCTGCCAGAATTAGGACAGTGACAGAATCACAAGGCTGACCGAACTGTTGAATCTAAGGACACACAACCCTGGCTGTGTGGTCCAGGAGTCCGGAAGCTGATGTGCTGTAACTGCCCAGATACCGGATCTCAGTCTGGCTCCCAGTGTCACGGCAACACTTGCAACAGAGACAGGCCAGCCTCGGGCTCAGACACTTTGGGAGGTAACACTGTCTAGCTAAAACTAAGGACATTGATCTGTGTCATCCAACTTATTTTGTTACCTTCTATTGAGAGCATGTGACATTGGTTTTCCATGTTCAGAAATGATAGAAAATTTCTGTTTAGAATAAACCTTGTACATGTTTTAAAGGAAAAATAGGTCTAGGGATCTCAACAGCAAGCCATCAAGATTGGTGCACACAATTATCAACAGTGATCAGAGGTGGAAGAGGTAACCGGGGAGGAGGGGCAGTTGAGTCTCATGATGGAGGAAGGTTTAGGGTGGTGTGGAGTTGGGAGGAGAACACTGGAGTGAAGGCCAGGGTGCCGATGCTCTGTTGCTGTGTGACCACCGCTCCAATGCTTAGCGGCTTAAAACAACAGTTTATTCTTGTTTTCTCTCGTGGTTCTGTAGGGTGACTGGGCTCCGCTGGGAGGTTCTCACTTAGGGTCTCTCATGTGGTTTCAGTCGGTCAGGAGCACAGCCGGGACCTCTCCCTGGGCCTTGGGCTCCTCGCCAATAGCAGCTGGGTTCTGAGATGCAGGTTCCAGGAGCGAGCGTTCTGTAAGGCAGGAAGCAGAAGCTGCCACTGGAGAGCTGCACTGGTGTCCCTTCCAGTGTGACTGCCAGTCACTTCTGCCATATGCTAGCGGTATTTAACAGTCATCTGGCCCTAGATTCCAGGGAGTGGAGAAAGCAGACTTTGCCTCTGGATCGGGGGAGGGGGAGTGGCCAGGTCACACTGCAGAACAGCGTGTGCAATTGGAGACCCTGCGGCCAGCTTCCCAATGCTGGGACGCTCTGGTGAGTTTAGGAGACAAGAAGTTGCTCATTCTGCCTAGAGTCAGGGAGAAAAGGAGGAGACAAATGCAGGCAGATAGGACTGAGAAGTTTATGGAAGAGCTTGGTTGTCAAGGCAAAGAATTAGGGCTTTATTCTGTAGCCAGTCAGAAGCGACTGATGGTATCGGAGTGATGGAGAGACACGGCGGAAAGCTAAGGTCTTTGCAGCTCTATAATTCTAATTCCTGTTCCAACAAGGGGGTCCCCAAGGAAGAGGCTGGTGGTTCTGTTCCTTCACAGTAGCATATGCCAGCTCCACGATGGAGTAAAAAACACACCGCCCCCCACCCCCCACATTGTGTTAGACAATTGTATGCTGGCTACAATTCACACACTACTGGACTCTTCTGGAAATTCCAGTATTTCTACATTCACTCCATAGCTTCCAAATCTCGGAGTCCTCATGAGCCAAAAATAATTTACTAAGAATAGTATACTGGTTATTGATTAGAAAATTATGGTCCAGGCTGGCCGGGTCGTTCAGTTGGTTGGAGCGTCATCCCAATACGTCACGGTTGCGGGTTCCAGCTTTCTCGGGGCACATACAAGAATGCATAAATAAGTGGAACAACAGATTGGTGTTTCTTTCTCTCTCTCTCCCTTCCTTTCTCTAAAATCGATAAATAAAAATTAAAAAAAGAAAATTATGGTCCAAGTCCAAACAATGTGGGAGCCCAAAGGAGGGGGTGCCTTGCCCCTGGAGTTGCGTGGAGCTGAGTGAGGGACTCTGACAGCCATCACCAGAGCTCTGGGACCCAGAGCCCAGAAAGTTAAGTGTCTGTTCAGACCCAGCCCAGCCTTGGGCATTTACTTAAGCACAACCCTTTCATGCAGCCTATATGTGGGCATGCCTTCATTTATTCTTGCAGGTGCCTTCTGAATGGCAGACCCCATGCTGAGTGGGCATGACTAAGGCAGCTTCTGTCCCCCAGAGTGCTCCCAGAATAGAAGACAGACCTATCTACTAAGTATAACGCTGCTCTGTGGTAAGTGCTGTAGCTGAGGTACCTGTGAGATGCTGTGAGCAATCTCAGAACACACTGACCTACTTGATATTGGTCGGGAGGCTTTGGGCAGGTCTCAGAGGAAAAGGAAACAAGCATGTTTAGTGCCCACCATGCTGGCGTTCGGCCTGCATTGCTAAATGACCTGTGCACGCCAACCCTGACACATGCGCGGTCTGACAGTGAGGCGAAGGCATTGGCATTTATTCTTAACAATTGTTAGCTCCTTTGATTGCGTAACAAGGAACAAGACAGCAATCACAAAGCCCAGTTCACAGATGAGGAAATGGGCTCGGAGGGGTTGAGTCTGGAGCCCAAGGTGACACAGCTGAGCCTGAATCTAGCCCAGGTCTAATCTAAAACCCATACCTTTGCCCTGGCTGGTTTGGCTCAGCGGTTAGAGCGTCGGCCTGTGGACCAGAGAGTCCCGGGTTCGGTTCCCGCTAAGGCACGTACCTCAGTTGCAGTTTGTCCCTGGCCCTGGTTGGGGTCGTGTGGGTGGCAGCTAGTTGATGTGTCTCTCTCACATTGATGTTTCTCTCTCTCTTTCCCTTCCCCCTCCCTCCCGCTCTATCTGAAGATAAATGCAAAAATGTCCTCGGGTGAGGATTAAAAAATAATAATAATTTAAAAAAAAATAAAACCCATACCTTTGTTCCTCTGTCACCACCAGTTCACCGGGAAGGGAGGACTTTTCAGGAGAGGGGACAAACACTGTCAGAGGGGCCCCGCCATGTGGCTCAGTGGTTGAGCGTCGACCCATGCACCAGGAGGTCGCGGGTTCGATTCCCAGTCAGGGCACGTGCCCAGGTTGTGGGCCCAATCCCCAGTGGGGGGCATGCAGGAGGCGGCCAATTGATGTTCTCTCTCATCGATGTTTCCATCTCTCTCTCCTTCTCCCTTCTTCTCTCTCTAAGATCAATAAACAAACAAACAAAACCACTGTCAGGGGGAACTCAGTAGTTCTGAAGAGCCAAGGTGCTGTGTGCGTGTGAGCACCAAGATGGGGTGGGAGAGGCGTGAAGGGCCCTGAATATCAAGCCAAGGTGGGGAGTGGACTTGATTCTCTCCGCAAAGATAACTGGCCAAGGGTTCCACAGCTCCCAGTCCACCCTGGAATCTCCTCTCAGGTCACTGTACCATGAAAGCTTGTCACCTCTTGCCCACATCCCTCGAGGCAGGGCTGGGCCTGGAACACAGGTCTCCTGACTCCCAGCCAGAGCTCACGCCTCACCCAGCTTCCTCCTTGTCACGGCCTCCCTTTCAGCTGCGGTGTTTGCTCAGAACCTGGGCAGAGAGCACAGAAATATTTATTTATGTCACTGCCAAGCCTGCCTTCTGGAGGCCCCCAAGGGTTACCTCGCAGAGAAGTTCAGTTATATAACCCCGAGTTGACACAACAGGAAGGAGAAGGAAATAGATTATAATTATTCTTTTTTCTCAGTCTTGAACACATCTTGAGACTGGGTAGCCTGACATTTTCCTCCTTTCTTCTTCCTCCCTCACCTACTGATCTGGCAGCCCCAGGAATGTTGGTGGCTCTAGATCGGTCACTGATTTTAGCCTTAATTCTGGTGAGACTTGGGATTTGGGGAGCTTGTCCTGGAGGCAGGGGAGGGCAAAGAAATGAAATTTATTAAAGGGCTGCTTTGTGCCAAACACCCTGCCAGGGCCTTTATATTCATTGTCTCCTCTTATCTAAACAGCAATCCAATGCAGGTCCTTTTCTTGTTCCCTCCATCTTACAGAAAAGGAATGGAGGCACAGAGAGGTTAAGTAACTTTCCAAAGGGCACCCAGCAGAGCCAGGTCAGTCTGGCTCTGACACTTAAGTTTTCAAATGTCTCAGACAGAATTCATAATAGGAGAGCAAGGCATGCTAGGTCTCCCTATGGAGGAAGTTTCCAGTTAATCCCAATACATCCTTCACATCTAATCTCCGTTCTGGCCTTCCCAGTTCCATCCCCCACCAAATCTTATCCTTCCCCTCCTGAGTGTGCTCACCCTCCCTCCTGCCCCCACCCCCAGTCCTCACTCCCACTCTTCCTCCCAGAAGAATGTTGCTCCTCCCTTCTCCACCTTACAAAATCCCATTAAACTAATAATAAAGACGCTCATTCACTGAGCAGAAGCTGTGAAGTGGATTGGTTAAAAGCACGAGCTCTGGGTTCCACCCAGTTCTATCCCTTTTGCCGGCTGTGTGACCTCAGGCAAGTTACATAACCTCTCTGGACCTCAGTTTCTTCACCTGTAAGATGGAGATAGTGATACTCTCTTCATAGGGTTGTTATGGGATAAAATGAGTTACAAAAAATGAAATAAAAACTTTGTTGTAGAGTTGTTTAAGTTGGCACATAGCGCTTCTTAAATGTTTATTCTTATTGTCGCGCCCTCCAAGTGCGGAGCAGACACTAGGTCAGATTCCCTGGGTCACAACCAATCTCAGTTGGTGACCTTGGACAAGTGACTTAACCTCTGTGGGCCTCAGTTTCCTCACATAAATATTTTAAACTGTAATATGCTTTTCACTTAGGGTGGATGAGACAATCAATAAATATAAAGTACTTAGTAGAGGGCTTGGTACGTAGAATCAAGTAAATATGACCTATTAATATATGACTGGGATTCAGACCCAGGTCACCCTGACCCCACAGCCCAAGAGTGTAAGGACCACATGGTGCCGCTCAAGGCGGCTTGCCCTCCTCCCCACGCCCTGCTCGGCACCCTCTCCCTCTCTGAGCTCCTGGCACTCACGGCGTGTCTTGTGCCTTAGTGTCACGTCTTCGTCACTGTGGCAGCCACATGTGGCAGGAAGGCACGAGCCAGATGAGCTGTGCTTGACCCTTGGTGGATGCTCCATTTCAGCCAGCAAGTATTGAACTGTTCGTTCATTTAGCCAGTCATCCCTTTCACTCAACAACTATGTGTTCATACTTACAATGTGTCAAGCAGTGTTCGAGGCACTAGGGATTCAAAAGGTGAATAAAAATGGACACAGTCCCCTCACTCATGGAGCTCAGAGTCTGGTGTGGGGCATAAGCATTCATCAAATAGAAGATGCTAAGTGCAACCAGTAGTGAGAGGGACACGGCACTGCCAGAGTGCACAGCACAGACATTTGAAGTAACACTTGGGTTAAAGTATCATAGTGTCAATAGGTGAGGAAAGAGTGCTCTGGCACATGCAAAGGCCCTGTGGCAGGGATAGGAGGGACTGACAGGGCTGAGTTCAGACAGGGATAGGAATGGGGGGTCTACAGGGTCTAAAACCTGTGGGGACTTTTTGACCATCATAAGTTCTAGTTTGATAAAGACTTGAGCCCCCCCCCCCAAAATGGTGTTGTTTTTTTTTTAACTTATTGATTTGAGAGAGAGAAACATTGGTTTGTTGTTCCACTTATGCATTCATTTGTTGCTTCTTGTATGTGCCCTGACCAGGGATCAAACCTGCAACCTTGGTGTATCGGGATGACGCTCTAACCAACTGAGCTACCTGGCCAGGTCTCCCCCAAAATCTTTTCATTTTTTTTTAAATCAAAGGGTAAGTCCGGCCGGTGTGGCTCAGTGGTTGAGCATTGACCCATGCGCCAAGAGGTCGCCGGTTTGATTCCTGGTCGGGTCACATGCGCAGGTTGTGGGCCCAATCCCCAGTGGGGGGCATGCAGGAGACAACCAGTTGATGTTCTCGCTCATAGATGTTTCTATCTCTCTCTCTCCCTCTCCCTTCCTCTTTCTCTAAAACAAAAAACAAACAAACAAAAATCAAAGGGTGAGGGACAACTTTTAGAGTGGGAGAAATGTTGCAATTTTTTTCTCACATCAGAAAAAAAAATGTTTAGAGTCCACAAAAATTTATTATGGTGAGAGGGGCCCACAAAAGTCATGAGGCGGCCCTGACCAGTTCTTCATTCATTCACACCATTTATGGGGCAGGGGACCTTCTACTGGTTTTCACTTGATCCTTACACTCTTATCCAGCCGCACACAATTGTTTTTCCTCAGATGAGGCAAGTGAGGCTCGTGGAGGGTGAGGAAGTGGCCCACACCAGTGAGTTTAGAGGTAACAGGCGTGGGATTTGAATCTAGGTTCATCTAACTCCAAATCCTTTTCTTACTGTTTGTAAGTTCATCATTTTATTTTAGGCCTCACAGCACAAGGATGGGATAGTCACTCCCATTTTAAAGCTGAGGAAACTGAGGCCTGGAGGCGAGGAGGAAGTACCTAGCTCACAGTCGCCTGGCTAATCGGCGAGGGAGTCGGGAACTGGCCCCTTCCTCCTGACCCCTCTCTACTGCCCCACTGCTCTGTCCGAGCCTTTCCTGCCCTCCCACGTCTCCACCCTCCACCCTGCTGCGGCCACCCTCACCGCTGCCACCGACCCGCTTGGTCCGGTTTCCCAGCCCGTCGGGGGCTGCTCGGGCCTGTGCGACACGCACGTCCCATTTCAAAGCAAACCGCCGCTGGCACTGCCGCCTGAGAGGGAGGGGAGAAAAGGCAGGCAGCGGGCCCACGCGAGAGGAAGGTTTACATGAAACCTTGCGTCCCCCAGACAAATGCCCCTCTGTATCTCCCGGCCTGTTGTGACTGGCCACAGGCCAGCTCTCACCACGGAGTCTTGAAGTGCTGGGATAGTTTCCCTACCTCCTGTCCTCTCTGCAGCCCGGCGCTTGCCAGGCCCGAGCTCGGGCAGGAAAGGGGAAGGGTGTTCCTTCTGGATTGGAGGATGTGGGAGGCAGGCAGACCTTGGGGAGGGTGAGGGGCCACGTCCTGCACCAAACCGGGAGGCTGGGAGAATCACAAGATGGAAGGAGCGTGAGAAGGAGGTCACTGGGCCCCAGCTGTGCATTTTGCTGGAGAGCAAACTGAAGTCTAGACGGAAGAAGTGACTTGCCCAAGGTCACACAGCAAGTAAGTAACAGAGGTAAGACTGAAACCCAGGACTCCTAACTTCCAGCTCAGGTTGGAGTTTTGGTGGTGACCCGGTTACACAGGTAAGGAGACGAGCTTCATAGACCAGGACATTGAGACTCAAAGAGGGAGTGTCACATGTTAAGATCACAGAGTGGTAGGTTCTTAGAATTCCATACTCAAATGCAGATGCTCCAGTTTACATCCTTCACTCACTAACTGCAAACACGTTGAGGTTAGCCAGGCCCTTGGAAAACACGGAGAGAGAAGCAAAGAATCAAAAGCGAGACCACTGAAACATCAGCATTAGGGACAAAGTGAGACTGCTGGAGTTTGTAAGAGGACATTGGCCTTGATTCTTTAAAATAATAAAAATCACCCACTGGGGGTCAGGGCGCCTGGGTCCGAGGAGAGTTTGGTTTTCTCCCTGCACTCCCACCCCAATTTTTCCCCCAGAAGTTTACAGTTGACTGATCCATGGTGTACAAACCTCAGTTATACCTATATGCTCTGGCTTTAATAGGTGGTAATTAGATGTAACTGGGGAAACAAGAAGTAACTAAGTCATTTAGAGCAGTTACATCAGCAGGTGGTTGAAAGCCAAGCTCAGGCGGTAACACGGGGCCAGGTGGGCTCTCACTCACCAGCCGGGGTTCCTTCAGGTTTGGTTTGGTCCTTGCTATTTTATTGCTCTCATTTTGAATGAATCAGAAAGGAGTTCTCCAAAACTCACCAAATGAAATTTCTTTCTGTGTGCCCATGGGTGTCCCTGCTGGCCCTCAGTTTCCCCAACTGTAAGGAGAGGGCACTGGGCTTCGTAGTTTTCAGACAAGGTTCCACAGAATCCTGTGGTTACAAGGGGTGCCTCCTAGGGCCACCATAAGGGTGTGGGGAGGAGTTTGGTTCCTTAAGCCTTTTGAAAGAGCTTGATTTTCTATCATAAATTCTCCCCCAAACACTCCAACAGGAAAGTAGATCTCCTTTCAGTCTGGACAAAATATCAGAAAATAGACCAGTTTCACTTTTCTCTTGGCTGGTGGAACCCTCCTACACCTCCCTCCTCACCCCAGCACCATTGGTCACCCCCAGGTTGCTGCAGGGCAATGGCCTGGACACCCCCGGTCCCTGGACCCTGCACCCTTCTCGTGCTCGGTTTACTCCTCCACTTCAACAGGACCTATCTTCTAGGAGCTTCCCAGGCAAAGGTGCATGGGGCGGAGTGGATTTTTTTAATCCTTGCGTGCCCCAAAATATCGCTATGCCCTTTCACTCAATATTTAGCTTGGCTTGCTGTACACGTCTAGGCTGAAAATTATTTTCCCTCAGAAGTTTGGAGGGTTGTCTCAGAGATTCGAGTGTGCTGCTGTCAACTCCAGTGCCATTCTGATTTCATCTGGTTGTTGATCCTTTGTATTTGACCTTAAAAAAAGTCAGTGGACAAGTGTGAAGTATTCTCTTTATGCCCTGTGTTCTGAAAGGTCATGGCGATGAGCCCTATTGTGGGTCTTTTTAGTCATTGTTCTGGGGACTCAGAGGGTCCTCTCATTCTGAAGATTCATATCCTTCATTTTGGGGAAATTTTCAGGTATTATTTTTTGTTTGAAAATTTCCTCCCCTTGATTTTCTCTGCTTAATCACTTCTGGAATTCTTATAAGGATGTTGGTCCTCCCAGAATAATCTGTTTTCATCTACTTTCTCTTTCTTTATCTTTTTTGTTCCAGTTTATGAGACATTTTCTCAACTATCTTCCAAAGCTTCTTTTGAATTTTTTTCTTTTGTCAATTTTTAATTTTCCAGGACCTTGTCTTGGTCTTAAAATGTTCTTTTCTTATAGCATCCTGTTCTTGTTTTATAAATGTAGTTTGTTTTTTTTCCTGTATTGATTTTAGAGAGAGAGGAAGGGAGGAGAGAGATAGAAACATCGATGAGAGAGAACATCGATTGGCCGCCTCCTGCATGCCCCCCACTGGAGATCAGGCCCACAACCTGGGCATGTGTCCTGACCGGCAATTGAACCTGCGACCTCTTGATGCATAGGTCGACGCTCAACCACTGAGCCATACCGGCCAGACTATAAATGTAGTTTTTTATCTCCCTGAGGATGTTGAAGTTTTCTTCTGTTCTTTGTATAACCAGTTTGCTTTAAATACCTCTATCTATTCATTTTTCTTATTTGCTATCTCTTTATTATGTTTGAGGCTTTTATCCCCAAAGATCTGTTGACCCTTGGCTATCTGTTCCTATTTAAGAGTAAGATACAAGTCCGGCCAGTGTGGCTCACTGGTTGAGCATCGACCCATGCACCAAGAGGTCGCCGGTTCGATTCCTGGTCAGGACACATGCCCAGGTTGTGGGCCTGATCCCCAGTGGGGGGCATGCAGGAGGTGGCCAGTCGATGTTCTCTCTCATCGATGTTTCTATCTCTCTCTCCCTTCATCTCTCTCTAAAATCAATAATGTCAATCAGTATCTATACTTCTGTTTTCTTGGCTGGTCAGCCTCCTCCAGAGCTTCATTTCTAATGTCCTGCCTGGCTCTTGGAGTTCTGGAAGCCCAGGGTGTTAAGAGGGCGGGGTGAGCCCACAATGCAGGATTTAGACTTTCCCTCAACCTCATTTTCAGCCAGAGATTAACCATTCCTTAGCGGTCTTGCCAAAAGGCAGGTTCTTATGTAGCAGGTCTTTTATTTATTTATTTTTTTTAATCCTCACCCGAGGACACTTTTGCATTTATCTTCAGATAGAGCAGGAGGGAGGGAGGGGAAGAGAAAGAGAGAAACATCGATGTGAGAGAGACACATCGACTGGTTGCCACCCACACAACCCCAACCGGGGCGGGGACAAACTGCAACCGAGGTACGTGCCCTTAGCGGGAACCGAACCCGGGACTCTGGTGGACACGGTCTAGACCTGTGCTGACCGATGCGCGAGCCACAGGCCACCGTGGAGGTTGGCACTTGAAGTGGGGCTAGTGCGACTGGTACACTGAGCTTTTAATTTTATGTAATTTTAATTAATTTTCATTTAAATGTAAATGGCCACATGTGGCTGCCATCTGGGCTGTGCAGTCTACCTCCGGATTCCCTCTCTGCAGAGGGTGAACATATTGTACTCTGCTGGGCAGAGGAAGCCTATGTCAGGGAGGCCTGAAGGAGGAGGGCATGGCGCTGAACTGGATTCCTCTTTTCAGCCCCACGTGGGACCCTGACCTTTGGTGGCATCGGCTGCCACCCATTCCTGAGTCTTCCTGGGGTTTTAATCAGCTTTTATTGGTTTCCCAGTCAGCAGATGTGGCCTTGGCCTTTTCCAGGCTGTGAAGTCGCACTCAGCCATCAGTTCTTCCAGCTTTCAAACCGGGATCGCCCCTCTCCAATGTGATTTTCTTCTCTCCTTTCCCTTTGGCCTCATGGATTTACTGCCTTGATTCCTTTCCTATCATTTGTGAGGGGGGTTGGGAGGAAGCGGAGATGAATACTTGTGTTCCATCTGCTATGTTTAACTGGAAGTCCCTCCTGCATTTTTTTTTTTAAACATGATTTAACAGAGCATAGTTGATAATTTTTTCAGTTGTTTTTTTTCCCCCCTTTATTGATTTTAGAGAGAGAGGAAGTGAGAGGGAAAGACAGAAACATCTATGAGAACATTGATTGGCCGCCTCCTGCATGCCCCCCACTGGGGATCGGGCCCACAACCTGGGCATGTGTCCTGACCGGGAATCGAACCGGCGACCTCTTGGTGCATGGGTCGACACTCAACCACTGAGCTACACCGGCTGGACACCTCCTGCATTTTTTAAAAGAGAAAGATAAACCCTAAATTTTATTTCTCCCAGGATGAGGCAAAACCAGATTTATCCTTTTTACCTGTCGTTTTCCTATGGGCCAGGAGAATCATCCCTAAGTCACTGCAGAGCCCAAGGGCTTCTGGAGGAGGTCAAAGGCTCTGGCTGTCTGGCGAGGGCAGAGTCTGGCTAACCTTGGGGTGCGGTGTCTATTCTGTACAGGGACTAATGGGCTCCTGGGGGGCCTGCAGCGGAAGGCATCCTTGCACGCCAGAACGAGGCAGGGAGTAGACTGACAAGATTAAAGACCTTCTAAGCCATTGGTGTTACAGGATGAAACTGGGTCCAATTACTCTAGTTGCTAGGCAAAAGATGACTCTGAGAAGATTTTATGAGAAGGAAGTAAATTATTGAGAGCTGGCAGGCAAGGACACGTGTGGCAGGTGAGGGACAGTCCCTTCCCAAAACGCTGTCCCCAAAGGATCATCCCCAGAGGATTGGATTCATCTTTATTTAGGGAAATCATGGTAAACATGAAGGTGAGCTTCGTTATCACAGTACAGGTGGGAACATTACTGCACATGCGTGGTTAGAAAGCATGCCTATACGTACATCGCATGTTCAAAACTCTCCACCCCTGGGAGGAGATTTTAGTATAAGGAGGGTAAAATGAGACTAGTTCATGAAGAGGTCAGTAATAGAGTCCTCCAAGCCACTTCAGCCAGCCTCAGGTGGTTTGAGGTGGATCAGCCCCCTCATTCTGCAAAGCATCCTGGGCTTATCCCTGAAACAAACAAACAAACAAACAGTTGTGGCAGTTGTCAATGTCAGGGGTGGCAGAAGAATGGAAGAAAGTTAATTAAGTCTCAGCCCTTCTGTTAAACTCTTAGCAAATTACAGGATATGGTTCTGCAAGCCTTATAGCATCAAGGGTGATCTAAGTGGGTTTACAGGTTAATCTAAGCAAAGCTATGAATTCTAAATAAAAGTTAGTCTCTGCTAGGCTACCTGCAAGGCTGTATAGCTATATTTATAAGTTAGGTTACATTGGCAGGAAGGAGATTTGGAAAGGGGAAATCGAGAATGGTTGCCAGTTAACTGGGCAAATAAATCCCATAGATGGGACAGAATCCTAGGTGGGGTGGGTGGTCCTTCAGGACAGGATGAACTACAGATGTATTTGAAGTTAAGTTGGAGGTAGGTGCTGAGACTTGCTTGGCAAGGAAGGAATCAAGCCTTCCCAGTTGACTCCACTCCCCCAAACCCTGCCCCAACTGGTCCAGTGTCTCCAGGACGCTTTCTCTTCCCCTGTCACAGGACTTCTCACATACTCAGTCCTGATGCGTGCTGGCGCCCGCCACTCCCTGGACGTGTCTGATCCACCTCGGTGCCCTGCACAGCTCCTGGCCTGTGCAGTGTGTCTGTTCAGGCAGGACGCAGGCGGCAGGGGTGAGTTAAGGGTGCAAACCCTGGCGTCAGACAGATCAGAGTCTATATTAGGCTGAATAAGGGCCCCCCAAAGTTATCCACATCCTAATCCCCAAACCTGTGACAATGTTACCGTACATGACAAAAGGGACTTTGTAGATGTGATCAGGGATCTAGAGATGAGGGGATTATCCTGGATTACCTGGGTGGGGCCAATGTAATCACAAGAGTCCTTATGAGAGGAAGGCAGGGGAATGAGAGGAGAGGAGATGATGGAAGCAGAGGTCAGAGGAAGAGAGAGAGCTAGAAGGAGGTGGAGGAGGGGCCACACGCCAAGGACTGCAGATGGCCTGCAGAAGCTGGAAAAGACAAGGAAACAGATGCTCCCCCAGAGCCTCCAAAAGAAATCCAGCCCTGCCAACACCTTGGTTTTAGCCCCGTGAGGCTGATTTTAGACTTCTAACCTCCAGAACTATAAGAAAATTAATTTGTGTTGTTTTAAGCCACTAACTTTGTGGTGCTTAGTTACCTCAGCCATAGAAAACTGCCTCCTAGCTCTGCTACACATCAGCACTGAAACTTTGGGTCAGTTACCTAATCTCTGAGCCTCGGTTCCTTCATCTGGAAAACAGAGATAATATATGAGAGGAAATGTATACGAAGCACTTAGCATGGCAGCCGTTTTGCAGTAAGCACTTGATAAAAGGTAGCTGTTGTGTTCGTGGTTGTCATTATCATCGTTGTCACTACTGGTTGTCTATCCACAGATGCAAGTACAGACTGGACATTTCCCTTCTTGTCCAGACTTTCTTGGGTAGAAAGGACAGGAAACTGTTGAGAGACAGGCCTATAGCTCTGCTCCAGTAGTTCTCAACCAGAGGCAGTTCGCCTCCCAGAAGACACTGGGAAACACCTGGAGACATTTTTGTCACAGCTAGGGGGTGCTACTGGCATCTAGTGGGTAGAGGGCAGGGACGCTGAACTGCCATGCACAGTTCAGGCCCAGAAACAGAATTATCTGTCCCAAATGTCAACAGCGCCGTGCATGCGGAACCCTGCCATCTCAAGGTTTGCTGAACCTCTTGGGCTCTAAATATTACACAGGTGGAAAAAATAGTGAGCAGAGTCCTGTCCCCGCAGGGCTGCCGAGACTTGGAGTGTCCCAGGAATATAGCTTACCCCCTGGAGGCTTGGCAGCGACAGACAGTTTGGAGGTAGAAGATCTGAGTTTGAGACTCTGCTCCTCCACTCACTTACTATAAGACTTTGGGCAAGTCACTCAACTTCTCTGAGCCTTCGTTCCCTATCAGCAAAGTGGAGGTAAAAAGACCTGCCTTGTCGCGGTCACATGAGAAAGCCTGTGGGAGCAGCAGTGCCTAGCACTGTTAGAGTCTCCGCCCCTTCCTGACTAGAACGTCAAGGTGAAATTATTTTCTTCTGACATATTCACTTAGGGGCATACATTATCTAACCTTATGCATTTTTTTCTCCTTGAAGACCGTGGGAACACCTGGAGATTTATGTGGGAGGTGGAGTTTGAGGACCCTTGGGAGCTGGGCCCTTGGTTTGTGCCCGAAGACTGAGGGGCAGATGGAAGCACAGGTCACATTCCAGCTCTTGGTTGGACTCAAGCGCAATGCCCACAAGTCTCGTCCTCCCACGGACTCCTGGTACTGTTTGTGCCACCCTTTTGGCACTAGGCAAAAATCTGCCTTGTGACCACTTTCATCCGGGATTTCTATTTATAAATCTCGGTGTGTGAAACTTAGATTTGCATGTCTTGGGCTGAGAGCTCCTAAGGCACCTTTCTTTACAGTGTGGGCCACAAAAGTCAGAAACAAAGGATGTTCAAGACAGAATTTGACAGAGTGGGTAAATAAGACTTCACAGATGTGGTGGGCCTAGCACCCAGACTTCCAGATCCGCAGGCTACTGCTTTTTCCATGGGACTGCAATATGATATTGATCAGACATCTCTTGTGATCAGTGCTGAGTTAGACATAACGGGGATAATCCCCAATGATTATTGATTGAAGGAAAGATTCTTAAAGGAAACAATTCAACTTCTCGTCCTCTTTGAGCTCTAGGGACATGACCCCCACATCCTTTCTTTGAATCCTCTCAGTGCTATGTACGTGGTAGGTGCTAGTTGAATGAATGACAGGGCAAATGGACAGAAGGACAGGTGGGAGGTCAGTTGCGTGCAGTGGATGGGTGGGTGGGTGGGTGGGTGCATGAAGGGATGGGAGGATGAAAGAATGGATGGACAATTGAAACCAGAAATGTGCTTCCTAATTTCTGAAAACCAACCTCAAGGAACATGTATTCGGTATGTAACTGTGGATGGCCCCAAGTGCAGAGGAACATTAAGCCAAGTTAGATCCCATCTTTGGGAACTGTGGCACACAATGGGACAGCCATACACAGGCAGGGCAGGTGGAGTGGGGGAGATATGGAGCCTAGGAATAGAGAGTGTAAGAGGTGGCCATTTAGGATTCAGGCAGACTTGGGTTACTATGGACCCAACAGAGTGTTTGGAGGTTCGTCCCATATGTACTGCTGCTGCCAAATCAAACCCCTGTGTGGAGTGCTCTTCAGTTTGTTCCAGTCTCAGCTGCCTTCCAGGAAGCATTCTTGCCTTCCAGCGTGAGTTGCACACACTGACTTCCCTCTCCTAACACCCTCAGCTCAGTATCCACAAAGAAAGATGAGCTTTTGGAAGACACTGGTTCTTAAATTAAGCTATGAATGGCTGTTGCATGCAATAGAACCACAGATTAGCAAGGTTCTGAGAGATCATCTTCAAATGGGACCATTTTACAGATGGGAAAACCAAGGTCTAGAGAAGGGAGAACTTTCCAAACTGAGTGGGAAAGGCAACCCTGGTCTCCTGATTCTCAACCCAAGAATCTGTGGTTTGTTCTTCCTAAGCCCACCCAGCAGCCCCCATGCTGTACCAGTCGCATTAGGATTTTTGCCTTCCTGGGGAGGGTCTCACTATTTCCTCTGTCTCTGCCCTCAGTGGAGATGGAGGAGAAAGTTGAACCCTTAGGAAATTCTAGTGAATCCCTCCACCAAGTCAAGGCTAACAAGAATCAATGCAAAGTCCTGCACTTAAGTTCAAAAAGACATTTGCTCAAGAGCATAATGGAGACCTAGGTATTGGACAGCAGCTCATCATAATACCGTCACGATTTATAACGCAGCTGCTGTTGCCCTTTATTCCCATAGCATTTGGCAGTTTAGAAAGCCCTTTCACGTGGCAATCTTAGGGCTTTGACCATAAACAAGCCTAAAAAAAGTCTGAAAAAGGTGTGGGGGCACATCCACAGGGTGTGTATGAGCAGTACGCTGTGGCCACCTGTAAAGGCTAACGAGCTATTCGTTTGCATTAATCCCGTGTAATATCAGTAGGTTTTGAGCACAGCCACTGTGCTAAATATATTACATGTTTATCTCATTTAATTCTCACAACAACCCTCTGGAGTTTATAATTGCTGTTTTACAGATCAGAAAGCCCAAGAGGTGAAGAAAGTTGACCAAGGTCACATAGTAGAATTCAAACTCGGGGCTAAGTATCAAGAAAAACGTCATTCTGGACATTTCAGGACCCCTCTGGAGTCACGTGTTCAGTTTGTGGTGTTGTATTTAAGGGAGACATGGACACACAGAAAAGTGAGGAACCCCAAAGATTGTTTAAAAGAGCTGAGATTATTTATCCCTGCTAAGAAATTCGTCAGAGAACATACAATTGCCGTTTTCAAGGGCAGAAAGCTCCCCTACTTAGAGACAGGTTGGGATCACAGGACATTCACCAGTCACTTGTAGGTTAAGTACAAAGGGACATACTATAGCCAACTGCTATTACCACCTATCGGTAGGAGGTAAAATTGAAGTGCTGATATCAGCTACCTAAACTGCTCCATCCAATGGAAGATTGAGTTGAACCTTTCATGCATAGAAGTGCTTTTAACCTGACAGTTGTCATGTGTAAGAGGTAGCGGATTACCTTTATGGGAAGAGAATCAGGACCAATGGGTGAAAATCACAAGAAGAGAAATTTTGAGTCCAACATGAAGGTTAGTTTTCTGATAATAAAAACATCCTGCCTGGCCCTGGCCGGTTTGGCTCAGCAGTTGGAGCGTCGGCCCGCGGACCAGAGAGTCCCAGGTTCGGTTCCTGCTAAGGGCACGTACCTTGGTTGCAGTTTGTCCCTGGCCCCGGTTGGGGTCGTGTGGGTGGCAACCAGTTGTGTCTCTCTCACATCGATGTTTCTCTCTCTTCCCCCCTCTCTCCCTCCCACTCTATCTGAAGATAAATGCAAAAATGTCCTCAGGTGAGGATAAAAAAAAACCCAAAAAACAAAAAACATCCTGCCTGGCTGGTGTGTCTTAGTGGTTGGGCTTCGACCCATGCACCAGGAAGTCGCCGGTTTGATTCCCAGTCGGGGCACATGCCCAGGTTGTGGGCCTGATCCCCAGTGAGGGGCATGCAGGGGGCGGCCAATCGATGTTCTCTCTCATCATTATTTCTGTCTCTCTCCCTCTCCCTTCCTCTCTCTCTCAAAATCAATAAAGAAAAAAAATTAAAAACAAAAAAAGAACATCCTAACAACTCAAGGAGCTGCTTGGGAATATCGAGGTTCTTGTCTGTGGAAGAGATCAAGTTATGCTGAACCTCCCATCTTTCAATTGGGAGAAACAATCCCAATGTTTTGGTGCGTCAAGGTCATTCATGGGTTACCTACTCTGAGTTACAGCTAGCCGTTTGAGTAGGATTGGCTGGGATTGATATTGTCTTTGTTATCTTAGCCAGGGAGGAATTTTTAGGCCAAGCCAGAGGGAAGGAGGGTACCACTGGGGCAGGGCAGTAGGGGAGATATTTTGGACAGGTGGGTCTGGCAACATTTATCTCCAGATTTGACTCTTACGCTTGACCAAAGAACAGAGACTGGTGGCTCAGTGAGTAAATGGTCATGACCCTCCATCACTTCCCAAACTGACCTCCCACACAAGGCCATTTGTAAACAACCCGAGGAACAACGGTTCCTTGTTGACTCTGTAAATGTAAATAAGGCTCTGCTGAAGACAGAGATCCAGAGTGTTGCCCATGGCAGGACCAGTGAGGTAGGACCAGTCAGGGTCAGCGGCCTGGGCCAAGGGCTCTGGCTCTGCTGTACCCCAGTCTGTGTAGGTTTTCCCGACAGAGCCCAACATTGATTTGAGCCCTAGGTGCTGGGTCATTGTGTATTCACTGGGAGAATTTATGGAGAAGGGGCTGTGGAATCAGACAGACCCAGCTCGAATCCTAGCATGGTTACACATTAGCTTTGTGAGCTTATGTTGATTTCACTCTGCTCTGAGCCTCAGTTTCCTCATCTGTAGATTGGGCACAGTGATTGCACCCTCCTTGCCAGATAGGTGTGAGGAGTAAATGAGACCGTCCACATAAAGCACTGAGTGCAGTGCCTAGCACATAGTTGTTTTATTACTATTATTAAATTAACTTCAGTGAAAACGAGTATCACCCACCCTGTACGCTTCCCCCTTTTCTGTAGCCGTGGACCTGGTCATAGGTATGTTTGATACTGAAATCCCCCTACTGGACCTCACTTGGTTAACAAGACTCGCTGGGGCACCACACATGAAAACACCCACATCCTTGGCCATCGATGATCCCCACCCTCCCTCCCGCCTTCTCTGATGTGGCAGGAACAGAGATGCAATTGAGAGCCCTCAGTCCTGAGATGAGGCAAGATATGCTCTGAGATTGTTCACTGTTCTCTCAGAAAGAAGAGTAGCTGGGCCCATCCGAAAAAGAGTTGCACCTGGAACTTGGGAGGTTACCCAGGAGGTCATCCTGCAGAGGAGCCCGTGTCCTGGTGGCCTTAGAGGCTGCATTACTGGTCAGTGTGTGTCTGTGTGTGTGTGCATGTTTCCGTAGTGACTTGTCCTGGACCCCCCAAGATGTGTCCCAGGGCAGGGTGGTGCAGTGGGAAGGATGCAGACTTTGAAGTTTGCAGGGCCAGCTTCCAGGCTGTCAGCATGGACAGGTAGCTTTATATACCCAAGTCTTGGGGTCCTCATCTGAAACAAGGGGAGAGGAAGAAACCCAAACCACCCAGCCCATTCACACGGATCTCCTCCAGTGGCTTATTTCACTAACTACTTAATTATCGTAGTTAATTTTTTTTCCATCTGCTTTTTTTCCCCTTTGCCTCCTTAGATTATAAAACTTTTGAGAGCAGGAGCATGATTTCAGGCATTGTTGCAGGTGGTGAAAAACCCACTAGCATAGGAGGCAGATGTCCTGGGTTCAATTCTGCTGGATAAACATGAGGTTGCGTGTCATTTTGGGGACTTTAATTTTATCAGTCGAGTGGCAATCATAACCTCCCTCACATATTTTCTAGACGATCAATTTAGACATTCTGTGTGAAATCTAGTCAGGAGGAGTTTAATATTGTTGAATGAATTTAAACTGCTTTGGAGAATGTCAGATGTTATTTTTAATTCCCCATAGTATATAGAAAAGGGCCCCGTATTTACTTGCTGCTAAGAGAAACTGAAGGCTTGAATATTCTCCAATCATCCAGATAAAGACCAAAAGAAGCATCATACGGGGGTTACAACACTTACTCTGATTTGAAACAAAATTTCATCTTCATTCTCACCAGGATCGAGATGACCACAGCCACCCCTTTGAGGGATACCACCTTCTTCTCATTGAACGTGACCAACAGAGAGGAAGACTTTCTGTACAAGAGTAAGGTCAACTTGGCTTGGTAGCGGGGGGAGGGATGGCGAGACAAGTCGTAGTCAGCTCCTGGTGTAGAGGTCAAGAGCTTGGGCTCTGGAGACAGACTGCCTGGGTCTCGGTCTTACTTCTATCGCTTGCCAACTGGGTGACCTTGAGCATGGGACTTCACTGCTCTGATTTGAAACAAAATTTCAGCCCTGGCCGGTTTGGCTCAGTGGTTAGAGCATCGGCCTGTGGTCCAGAGAGACCCGGGTTCGGTTCTCGCTAAGGGCACGTACCTCGGTTGCAGTTTGTCCCCGGACCTGGTTGGTCGTGCGGGAGGCGGCCACTCGATGTGTCCCTTTCACATCGATGTTTCTCTCTCTCTCTCTCTCTCTCTCTCTCTCTCTCTCTCTCTCTCTCTCTCTCTCTCTCTCTCTCTCTCTTCCCCTCTCTCCCTCCCACTCTATCTGAACAAAAAAAATGGAAAAATGTCCTCGGGTGAGGATTAAAAAAAAAAAAAAAATTTCAAATTAGATTCCTGATTCTTCATCTATAAGATGGGATATTAGCCCTGGCCAGTTTGGCTCAGCGGTTGGAGCATCGGCCTGCGGTCCAGAGAGACCTGGGTTCGGTTCCCACTAAGGGCACGTACCTCGGTTGCAGTTTGTCCCCGGCCCCAGTTGGGGTCATGTAGGTGGCAGCCGGTCGATGTGTCTCTCTCACATCGATGTTTCTCTCTCTCTCTTCCTCTCTCACTCTCACTCTATCTGAAGATGAATGCAAAAAAAAAAAAAAAGATGGGATATTAATGAAGCTACCACATAAGGTAGGTGTAAGGACTAAAAGAGATACTCCATGTAAAGAGCTTAGAATAGCTCAATGTATACTAGGTAGCTAATGAATGTAATTATTATTATTATTATTTTCATTAGGAAGTTTTGGGGTCTAGAGGGCAATGGAAATTTGAATCTTTTGTAAGATGTCCCTAAATGGGCAATGGAAATTTGAATCTTTTGTAAGATGACCTTAAAGTGTAGATACTTTCATACTATTTTTGCAAGGCAAAAACACCCCATCAGTTCACAGAGGAGTAAATGAATGTAGGTGGGAAGAGTTAACCCAGGGGATACATTTGCCAGGAACAAGGGGTCCCCAGGAGGAAAAATTTGAGGGCCACTCTTCAGAAAACCAATAGATGGTATTAGGGGAAGTCTGAGTCTATTTCAGTTGACTTGGTATGAACCTCTGTGAATGGAACAGCTTCCCGACACACGTGGAATGACCCCAGTGATAAACAGGCCCAGGCCCTGGTGCTGGCAGGAAGCTGGATTAAGGGCAGGATGTTTCTCTTCCGTGGAAGCCCAGAAAGGGTGGCTCTTGGGATAGGGTCCCACGTGTTAGCCTGCTTTTTGCTGGTGTGGAGACCTACAGAGGCCTACTACAGCATGTCTCAAAACAATTCTGAAGGGAAGTACAGGGTAGATAGAGTCACTGTCAGCAAGATGGGAATACTTCTGTTTTTATTTACCTGGCGGTAATGGTTCTCAACTAGGCGATTTTGCCCGCTTAGGTCGGGTTACCAGATTTAGCAAATAAAAATACAGGACATCCAGTTAATTCAGACTTTAAGATAAAAAATCATTTTTTTAGTATAAGGACGAGCCATGTAATATTTGAGACATACTAAAAATTTATTCATTGTCAGACATTCTAATTTAAGTGGATAGCCTGTACTTTATCTGGCAGCCCTGCCACCAGGGGACCTTTGGCAATGTCAGGAGACATTTTGGGTTGTCACCACTGGGTGGAGGTGGGAAGAGAAGTGCACCCCCCCGGCATCTGGTGAGATGAGGCCAGGGGTGCTGCTGAACATCCTAGATGCACAGGACAGCCTCACAACAGCAAACTGTCCAGCCAAGGTTGAAAAACCCCGGAACTGAACTATCATCGCTGCATTCCCCACACCTTCCTTTTTCCTTCCAATCTTTCTTCCGACGAACAGTGCACATAGTTGTGTTTTTTTAATTAAACCTTTTATAAAAGCATTACATGCATTCAAAAACGACACCAATCATAAATGCACAGCTGGATGAATTGTCACAAAGTGAACACACGTGTGTAACCACCCCCAGGTCAAGAAATAGACCACCAGCAGTATCCCGGAAGTCCTGGTGCCCCTTGCAGTCACTATCCCCCAGCTACTCAAGGAAACCCACTATTCAGACTTCTCCCATCAGAGATTAGTTTTACCTGGTTTTGAACTTTATAATCATACCATGCATTATTCTTTTGTATTTGGCTTCTTTTGCTCAACATTATGTTTGTCTGCACATATTTTCTTTTTTGTGTGTTTTGTTTGTTTGTTTACTGATTTTTTCCCCTTCCTTTCTCTCTAAAATCAATAAAGGAAAAAAAATTTTTTTAATAATAATAAAGTAGCCCGGCCGGTGTGGCTCAGTGGTTGAGCGTCGACCCACGCACCAAGGGGTCAGTGATTCGATTCCTGGTCAGGGCACATGCCCAGGTTGTGGGCCTGATCCCCAGTGGAGGGAATGCAGGAGGCGGCCAGTCAGTGTTCTCTCTCATCGATGTTTCTATCTCCCTCTCCCTCTCCTTTTAAAAATCAATAAAGAAAAAATATTTTAAAATAATAATAATAAAATAAAATATAAACCTTTTTATAATTTTGTATCTCTTCAATATCAATTCTGACAAGGATGTTGATTTTAATTATTTTTTCTTTATTGATTTTAGAGAGAGAGGAAGGGAGAGGGAGAGAGAGAGAAACATCGATGAGCGAGAACATTGATTGGCAGCCTCCTGCACGCCCCACACTGGGGATCGGGCCCACAACCTGGGCATGTGCCCTGACTGGGAATTGAACCAGTGACCTCTTGGTTCATGGCCCGATGCTCAACCACTGAGCCACACTAGCTGGGAAAGGATGTTGATTTTAAACCTCAAATTAGAATTGGACATTAGGACTGAGAGTTGATATTGAAGTTAGAGCCTGAGATATTATGCTACAATGATAACCTTGTTTTAATAGTCCAAACTGGAAAACGACATAAATATTCTCAATAGGGAATTGATAAATAGATTATGGCACACCCAAACGATGGAGTACTATACCTAAAAAGTCACGAAAAACAATATGTAATTACATGGAAAGATAATCAGGAAAAAAAAAAGATGATCCAGATATTGTTATAAAATGGTATATTGAACATGATTTTTATTTTTATTCTTTTATTTTTATTAAGTGCATATTTTCCATATTTATGAATATTTCCTTAAGATGGATTTTCAGACATAAGATTAATAAATTAAAGATTGATATTTCATATACATATACATGATCACATTGGTGAATGTATATATGTCGTAGACAATCAGTGGTTCTTGGGGCAATGAGGTCTTTATCCTCTCTCACCCTTTTTTTGCTTTGTATTTATATTTTCAAAATCATCTATGAAAATTACATATTACTTTTGTATTATCAAAAAGAGGGAAGGAAGCCCTGGCCGGTTTGGCTCAGCTGTTAGAGCGTTGGCCTGAGGACCAGAGAGTCCCGGGTTTGGTTCCTGCTAAGGGCACGTACCTCAGTTGCAGTTTGTCCCTGGCCCTGGTTGGGGTCGTGTGAGTGGCGACCACTTGATGTGTCTCGCTCACATTGATGTTTCTCTCCCTCTCTCCCTCTCGTTCTGTCTGAAGATAAATGCAAAAATGTCCTCAGGTGAGGATTAAAAAAAAAGAGGGAAGGAAAATAAAGAGGGAAGGAACGTGACTTGGGGTGGTAAACACACAATATAATATACAGGTGATGTATTATAGAACTGTGTCCCTGAAACCTATATAATTTTATTAACCAATGTCACCCCAATAAATTCAATAAAAATTTTTAAATTAAATTTTAAAAATCAATAAATAAATTTAAAAATAAAGTAAATAATCATTTTTTAAAAAGAGGGAAGGGTCTTTTGCTTGCCTATTTCACAAAAGAAGTTTGAAGCTTTGTAAAGGCTGATAAGAACAGGACTTGGCCTAAGGCAGGATTTTGGCAGGTGGTGTGCTGAGGACAGGGCTCCCTAGCCCCATTGTGAGTAGGGGAGCACTGCCACTCTGTCCTGGGGTCCGCAGTGAGTTGCAGCATTCTCTCTCCCTTCCCTTGACCCAGTGGGGATGTCAGGTGCCACCGTAGGGATCCCCAACCCGGTCTCCGAATGCTTCTCTGCATTTCAGTTTGCGCATTTGCCATCTCCATTCCTCTCCTCCTTATAGGTTCTGGAGCCATCGTTGCTGCCATTGTGGTGGTTGTCATCATCATCTTCACCGTGGTTCTGATCTTGCTGAAGATGTACAACAGGTATGGATGTCCCGGGCTTTGAAACTGTCTGGTCCCTTCAGTGCTGCCAGAATGAGTGGGAGCTCACACTTGTGGATGCCCATCATGTGCCCAGCGTATCCATGAGTCCATCATCAAATGCTCTAGCCCTGGGGGTCCTTTTTTGGATATCTTTTCTACTCTAGAAACTTAATAGTGACCACCTTGGAGAAATATTTTTTAAATATAATAATGATAATGACAATGATAAAGGCCTTGAGCACTGTGGCAAACACCTATACACGTAGACAGATAATAGAGGACTATTTCGATCCCCTTCTTGGGGAGTCTTCTGCTAGGTTGTATTCAGTGGGCCACGTGAATATTTGGGGTAACAAATACTGGAATGCATGTACACGTGACTCCACTTGCTGGAGCCAAGGAAATAAAATCATATAACTCTACTGTATGAAGAATAAATTTTGTGTTATCACCTCTAGTCACAACTTTGCTAGAAGGTTATTCTTTTCAGGGAAAAATCGAAATTAAAAGACTGTAAGTACCACCACATCATGGGAGACATGGAAGCCATTTTAAAAAAGATATTGTAGAAGTGTGTTTATTGGTGAGGAAAGCTGTTTACAATATTGTCAAAGTTTTAAAAAACAGTATGTACAGTATGATCATATACCTGGGTTACTCACACTCGCACCCAAGGAGGGTTCAAGGGAGACACGACAAGGTGTTAACGAGCAGTGTGTCTGATGGGATTGCTAGTTAGTTGGTTGTTGGTTTTTGCAGGGAAAGGATCTGTGCTTCCTTACTTTTGAGGAATAATATACATTTTTTCATAATAAAATTAATATTATTTATAATGGTAGATGACATATTCTTTTTTTTTTTTTAATCCTCACTCGAGGATATTTTTACGTTTATTTTCAGATAGAGTGGGAGGGAGAGAGAGAGAAACATCAATGTGAGAGAGACACATTGACTGGTTGCCACCCACACGACCCCAACGGGGGCCAGAGACAAACCGCAACCAAGGTACATGCCCTTGGCTGGAATCTAACCCGAGACTCTGGTCCACCGGCCGACGCTCTAACCACTGAGCCAAACCGGCCAGGGCATATTCATTTCTAACTATTAATATGTGCCAGGCATGGTTGTAAGCTCCTTACATGTACTAACTCATTTGTACCTCACAATAACCCCCATGGTGGGAATATTTTTATCCCTAATTTTTTATTTTAATTTTATTTTTTATAAGTGAACATTTATTTGGAAAATCACAGAGGTAGAAGAAGTATATCCCTAATTTTTTAGATGTGAAACAGGACAGAAATGGGCACTCAACCCTAATGGCCAGAGTTGGGACTCAAGCTCAGTCCATCTAATTCAAAGAAAAGACTCCCACCACTACATGTAATAATAATAATAATAACATTTAATAAGTTATTTTTTTAATCTTTGGGGTGTTACAGTCTGAGTCTGCCCAAACCAGGAAGCGGCATCAAGCCCCATGTCTTCCTTCCTCTCCATCGTTGCTGGAGCTCTGAGCCCCTTTTCTAGCTCGTAATGTGGATGGAGACTCCACTCACCCCTGTCTGTCAAAACCAGGCAGGCCATTTAACCTCTCAGTGCCGATTTTATCATCTTTCACATGGCAGGGTCTCCAAGTGTAATAATTGTGTTAGGGTTACACTGGAGAAAGCCCTTGTTCTTAGTACTGTCAAAGGTTAAAGCAGCATGATGTCTGCAACTAGCTCACAAATGGTTCATGATTGAAAAAACAACAATTCTGTGTGCATGTACATGTGTGTAAATGGAGGGGGAGAGAGAAAGGGAAAGAAAGCAAATGTGGCAAATTGTTGACAACCAGTGAATTGTATGTGCCCTGACTGGGGATTGAACCCACAACCTTGGCGTATTGGAACGATGCTCTAACCAGCTGATGAAATATTATGTAGACATTAGAATGAATGATTGTTGTTAATTATTGAATTTTATAGCATATGAAATGAAAGACAGGATATACATTTTAAGTGTATTCTCTTCTCAATTATGTTAGAAGTTACCAAATATTTCTAGCAATAAACTTAGCAAGTATAATGAAGCTACAAAATTAACTTACACTACCAAAAATAGAATATCTATCTGACACTTTAGTTATTCATTAAAAGGAAAAAATTAAATATGTAATCTAGATTAAACAAAAAAAAAAAATCAAAGGATCAAATTAGCTGATGTCTAAGGTCGCTTCCAGTTGTGAAATTCAGTGGTTGGCAATTAAGCAACATGATTTAATGGTGATCTACATTCACCTTTTTGCCTGAGCCGTAGTTCAGAACCCATTCCCTAGGGTATATGAGGGGAGAGACTCAACTATGCCTGTGTATCTCATTGCAGGAAAATGAGGGCAAGGCGGGAGCTGGAGCCCAAGGGCCCCAAGCCAGCCTCCCCCTCTGTCCAGGGCCCAAGCAGCAGCAGCAGCCAACACCCTGCAACTGTGACCTTCAGCCCTGTTGACATCCACGTGGAGACTCGGTGACCCCCACCCGGGTGCTATTTGGCCACTGTCTGAAGAGCCTTCTCCAATCAAGACCAAGAAGCACATTTCTCCTCTGGCAGCTTCACTGTGACTTCCTTCCGGTCAGGTCGACAGGGGCATCTCAAGCTTCAGGCAATCCCCACCCCCACCCTGCCCTGCCCTGCCCCATCCCCACTGCCTCTGCCACCTTACCAAAAAGCTGTGGAACACTCTTTTGTCATCTGAGGAGGTAGAGCTACGTTGGGAATCCAAAGATGTGGGTTTGGCTCTCTCCCCCCAAACATGATAGCTCGACAGACAGACAGAAAACAGATAGCCCAGGAGTTTTCTGGTCAGGGGTCAGGTGTCAGGGGGTCAGGGCATGCTCCTGAGAGTATCACAACTGGGTCAAATCAGAGTAAGGGCCATATCCACAGCTTTGCCGAGCAAACTATTCAATCCCATAATCAGGGGACTAACTGGACTAACTAACCAAAAAACCCAGCTCGTTAATTTGTAACTTATTCCAGTACTAGATGACTGCTAGCTAGCTCAGAATGATTGATTGGTCAGCACATTTTTCCCTCTTTAAAAAGGGTTGAGGAGAAAACTGAATTCTTCTCCAAAGGTTTCTAATTCATTAGTAAAGAGTCAGATTAGAAGGAATAGGGTGACCTTGAGGAATAAGGACCTGTAGGACAAAAGCTTGTAGTGTCCATGGGCCTGGAACAGCCTGGTGGCTGGTCAGGGCCCCTCCTTCTGCTCGGGGCAGATTAACCCTGGCACAGTCTCATTTCTTGGCTCCCCTGGATTTGGACTCTGAGCAATCCTGTCTCCCATTTACACGTCCTCTCCCAGGACCAGTATTTGGAGACTGATTAGATTGCAACTCTATTTATGCTACCTCTGCCCTTCCTAGTCACCTCGAAGAGATTCAGGACACATTCAATATATCTCATTCACAGATCATTTCTCTATAGAGAGCTGATCTCTTTGACTCCTTATCCTGGAGTACAATCTACTGAGCTCAGTAGAATTGGAATTAAGAAGACCTGCCTTCCCAGCCCTACTTCCTAGTTGTGTGGCCTTGGAGAAGTGACTTGACCTCTCCATGTTTGGTTTCGTGCCCTTGAAGTGGGAATGATCACATCTGCCTCACTGGGTTACAGTAGCAAGTCACACTCTTAGTAAAGCAGCTCTGGTCATGCCTGGCACCAGCAAGCGCTTCACAAATGGGAGCCAGCATTGCTATTCTGATATTTCTTCAACTGCAAAACATATTTTCACATTTTAATGATTCTAAGATCAGAATGTGTCTTAAAATTGGTGGGTCCATTCATGTAGCTCCCTCACTCTCTCTCTCCCTCTCTCTAAAGGCTGTTTTTAAAAGCAATTGTGCATCTTATAATTGAAGGCATCTTGGAAACGAGGTAATCAAGCCTTATCTGTTACAAAAAGTGACACTCTCTGACATTTAACCTCAAAATCTAGGAATCTCTCCCTCTTGGGGTTAGAATCCATTTTGAGGAGAAATTGGGGATCAGGGAGGTAAGGGGACTGACGCCTGGGTCACACAGCTCATGTCATCCCACTATAAAAATGCTTGCTTGAATATGCCTGGAGAAATACTGGCGAATTCTTTCTCCCAGACATCTTTTCTCCATACTGTGTGTAAATATCCACCAAGTACCAGGCACGTTGCAAGGTGCTTTCACATAAGCTATCTTATAGGATTTATTTTTCCCAGTAACCTTGGGGCGTATTCTTTTCCATTTGCAGATGAGAATCTCAGACTCAAAGAGAAAAAGTACTTGTCCAAAGTCATGTAGCTAGTTAAGTTGCAAAGACTCAAACCCAGGTCTCTCTGACTCCAGAGTCTGTCTTTTTGTTGTACCACACTCTTCTCCACCCTCCTGGCTCAAAGAACAGTGGATTCATTTGTGGCCTGAACCAGAGGACCGACTTGTCCATGTGTCTGAGTGGAGGTCAGGGGTCTAGCTTCCAAACCGAAAGTGGTTTGAGCATCCATGATTGTAGCGAGAGGAGCCCTTTCTAAACCCACCCAAGCTCTAAGGATTCCTGCTTCATTCTCCCACCACTTAGGCTCAAGGAACAAGGCGTGGAACCAGGGCAAAGCCATTTCTTTAAGGACTCAAGCTCCAAATAGAGATGTTTCCTAAATGTATTCTGCTTTAAATATATATATATATATATATATATATATATTTTTTTTTTTTTTTTTTTTTTTTTTTTTTATGTTCTAGCCCTAAAACCAGACTCTTCTGCCCACAGTAGACTGGTCCTGGAATTACTAGAGGAATTATCTTCTAGTATATGTTCTTTAGCTAAATGAAAGCTTGGAAATGGAGGAAAGAAGGGAAGGTAGAGGGGTAGGGGGAGGTAAAAAAAAAAAAAAAGGATTTTAGTGTTTTGTTTTAACTGATAAAAGTCCTTTATGGGCTCCTATGTGCAAGTTGAGGTGCTACTAAACATATTAAGTCACAGTCCCTGCTCTCAAGGAGTCTACAGCTGGCTCCTATGACAGGGATCTTGCAATACATTTGTGTATTTTGTTTCTGACAGGTGACTTTCCTAACTGAGCAGATGCTGCCTTTATTTGGCTGTTGAATCAATAAAAGATATTAAATGCTTAAAGGAAAATGTCTAAAAATAAAAAGTTATAAATCAAATGTTTGTTGAGTTGATTTCAATTAATTTTAGAGCTAGAAAAGACCTTTCTAAAAACGTCCTTTTCCTGACAATGTAAATAGGGTCCTGAAGGAAAGCCTGAGCCTTTTCAAACACTGTGTTCTCACTTTGACAGAATGATGGAACAGGTGGGTTGCCATCAACAGGCCTTTCTGTGAGTTTGGAAACTTTATTAACTTGATTAAATATACAAAAGCAGTATCATTTGAAGGCCTGCTGTTAACCACCAAAGGTACTGAGATGCCAAGGTTTGGGGACCCATGGGAGTATAAGAGACATTAGAGTGGAACCCAAATCACCAATAATGATGTTTACCATTAACTAAGCTCCTACTGTGTGCCAGCCATATGTGTAAATTCAGCCTTAGTTAACAGCGCCAGTTCGGATCCCGGTCAGGTCACATACCCGGGGTGTGGGCCCCGTCCCCAGTGGGGGGCATGCAGGGGGTGGCCAATCAATGTTCTCTCTCATTGATGTTTCTATCTCTCTCTCCCTCTCCCTTCCTCTCTCTCTAAAATCAGTGAAGAAAAGACAACAAAAAAACAATGCCAAATTGAATTGAATTTTCTTGGCGCCATTATCAAAAATTAATTGACCATATAAGGACTTATTTCTGTACTCTGAATTCTATTTTATTAATCTAGATTTCTATTCTTATGCCAATATCACACTGTCTTGAGATGTATTAAATTTTGAAATCTGGAAATGTAAGTCTTCCAACTTTGTTCAGTCCTCCATCTTTTTCTTTTTTCTTTTTCAAGATATTGTAGCTATTCTGGGTCCCTTTCATCTCCACATGAATTTTAGGATTGGATTATCAATTTTTGCAAAAAAAAAAAGCGCTAAGATTTTGATAGGGATTGCACTGAACCTGTAGATCATTTTGGGGGTATTGTCATCATAATAACATTCAATCTGATCCATGAGCATGGAATGTCTCTCCATTTATTTTGATCTTCTTTAATTTTTTCAATGAAATTTTATAGTTTTCATTGTATGTTTTTCACTTTTTGCTAAATGTATTCCTAATATTTTATTCTTTTTTGAAACTATTATAAATAGAATTGTTTTCTTAATTTCCTTTTTCGGTTCATTGCTAGTGATTTTACTTTTTTGTTTTCTTTTTATTTATTTATTGTTTTTCTATTCATTTCTTGCTAGTGGTTTTTACATATTGATTTTGCATCCTACACTTTGCTGAATTGTTTACTAGCTCTAAGTTTTTCTTCTGTAAAACCTTTTTTCTTTTTTTTAATCCATTGATTTGAGAGAGGGAGAGAGAGACAGAGACAGAGACAGAGACAGAGACAGAGAGGTAAGCATCAATCTGTTGCTCCACCGATTTATGCATTTATTGGATGCTTCTTGTATGTGCTCTGACCGGAGATCGAACCCCCAACCTTGGCCTATCTGGACGATACTCTAATCAACTGAGCTACCTAGCCAGGGCCTATAGAATCTTTAGGGTTTCTACATCATGTCATCTATAAATAGAGATAATTTTAGTTCTTCCTTTACAATTTGCCTAATTACTCATACTATTTTGAAAAGAAGTAGTAGGAACAGACACCTTTGTCTGCTTCCTGATCTCACAGAATTTGTTGGATAGCAGGAAAGACAAACAATTAAACAACTATAATTTCTGAAATAGGAAGTTCAGAGTATCGTGTAAGCCTCTTGCTGGGGCACCTAGCTCAGCCCAGACATTGGTGGCCCCCAGAAGAAATCACATCTAAACTAAGAGTGATAAAGATTGGGTAGAAGTGAGTGGGGGAAGAGGGGGAGCAGAGGAAGAGAGAGATACAGATGAGAGCCCTGCTGGAGAGAGATTCAGTTCAGATGTCCAAGGGAGCAGTGGGAGATGGGCTGGGAAGAGAAGAGAGACTCCAGTTGAAGGCTCTTCAATGTTTGGCTATTTTAAAGGCAATGGGGAGCCACTGAAGGTACTTGAGCATTGAATTGGCAAGATGAAGTCTGTGCTTTGAGGAGGATAATCCTGCTGCAATGTGCAGAATGGATTGGTGTGGGAGAGACTGGAGGCTGGGAGAACAGAGTCTATTGCAAGAAGGAACAGGCGCATCTCTGTATCTGTTAGTTTTAAAATGCCTTTTCTAAATAACCCTCTGATTGTCAAGTTTTGTTCTTTTCCTTTTTAAAGCAGCTATTTGTGGGTGTGCAGTAACCCAACAAAAATGTCTCCAGGAATCGCCGTCTCAGGCCCACTGGCTGGGGGCACACAGCAGGGTCATTGTCTCAGCTCTGTAGCCCTTTGTCCCAGGACACCCATTCCCTGCACAAAAACTTTCCTGGCAAAGAAGCAGACTGCTGTGGTTCAGCAGATACTGCTGTCCCAGACTTGGACTGTCTGCCCACATTTGGGAGAAGCAGGTAGAAAACAGACTGACCTTCAAGTCTCTAATGATTTGAAACCCTCCGTTCAATCTTTTGGATGAATTTTACCTGGGCCCCCTGGTGCTCTTAAAGAATGCTGCAATGCCTTAATTGATCTCAGAGAAACCTAACAACCAATTTATTCATGATTTCCAGCATTCTAGTTCTTGCCTTGAGAGGCACGTGGGAGTAAAAGAGAGAGAAAAACATTAAGGTATGAGTATGCACAACCTTGAATGGAAGAATCTGTGAACTGGGCATTTTGCTCTGCCTGATAAGGAACAGAAGGGGAGAAGAGGGTGATGGTGTTGCCCCCAGCAGAGAGAGTTAGTTCTATGTCTCTCGATTCATGGCACACTTCATCTTTGACCATGGACCCCCTCTTGATTCATGATTTTTTTCCACTTCACCCTGAATCCCCACTCCTAGTTTTCTTCTCCACCAGAGACACTCCACTTAATTTATGCAATTGGTCTCTTATATTAAACACAAACAAAAAAACTTTTTATTGACCACACAGCCCCCTTCAGGCACTGCCCACCTCTCTGCTTTTCTTCACAGTAAAATTCTTCCAAAGTGCTGTCTGGAAGGCTTGAGAACAATGTGGGTGGGGACAGAATAGAATGCAGGAAGGACTCACGGAAATGGATCAAGGGCACAAGTAGAACAAAACTCAACATTCTTGCCTTGGCCGGTTTGACTCAGCGGTTAGAACGTCGGCCTACGGTCCAGAGAGACCCGGGTTCAGTTCCCGCTAAGGGCATGTACTTTGGTTGCAGTTTGTCCCCGGCCCTGGTTGGTCGTGCGGGTAGCAGCCACTCGATGTGTCCCTTTTACGTCGATGTTTCTCTCTCTCTCTCTCCCTCTCTCTCCTTCCCACTCTATCTGGACAAAAAAATGAAAAAATGTCCTCAGGTGAGGATAAAAAAAAAAAGAAAACTCAACATTCTTCAGAGGAAGAGAACAGGATCCAGTTTCTATGACATATTGTATAGAAAGTCCAATATATAACAAAATTATTAGACCTCAACAAAACAGGAAACTGACCTGTAATGATGAGAAAGATCAGTCAGTAGAGACCTGCAAATGACCCAAATATTGGAATTAGCAAAGAAATGTTTTAATTAATTCATTATTATTATTAAATATGTTTTTATTGATTTTTTTTAGAGAGAGAGATAGAAACATCGATCAGCTGCCTCCTGCACACCCCCTATGGGGATCGAGCCTGCAACCCGGGCATGTGCCCTGACTGGGAATCAAACCAGGACCTCTCAGTCCATGGGACAATGCTCAATCCACTAAGCCACACCGTCTGGGCTGAATTAGCAAAAAATTAAGATAACATTAATAAATGTGTTAATGATCTACATTATGATCTACACGGGAAGATATACATAGTGGCTGAGCCCTGGCCAGGTAGCTCAGTTGGTTAGACCATTGTCCCGATATACCAAGGTTGTGGATTCAATCCCTGGTCAGGGCACATATAAGAATCAACCAGCCCTGGCCGGTTTGGCTCAGTGGTTAGAGCGTCGGCCTGCGGTACAGAGAGACCCGGGTTCGGTTCCCGCTAAGGGCATGTACCTCGGTTGCAGTTTGTCCCCGGCCCTGGTTGGTCGTGTGGGTGGCAGCCACTCGGTGTGTCCCTTTCACATCGATGTTTCTCTCTCTCTCTCTCTCTTCCTCTCCCTCCCACTCTATCTGAATAAAAAAAAAAAAAAAAAAAAGAATCAACCAATGAATGCATAAATAAGTAGAACAACAAACCAATGTTTCTCTCTCTCTCTCTTTCTCTCTCTCCCTTTCTCTCTCTCTCAAATCAATTTTTAAAAATCATCCCAGCCTGGCTGGTGTGGCTCAGTGGATTGAGTGTCATCCCATGGACTGAGAGGTCTGGGTTCAATTCCCAGTTAGGGCACATGCCCAGGTTGTGGACCCAATCCCCAGTAGGGGGCATGCAGGAGGCAGCCAATCGATGTTTCTCTCTCACATCAATGTTTCTATCTCTCTCTCCCTTCCTGTCTCTCTAGAAAATCAATAAAAACATATTTTAAAAAATAAGCCCAGAGATATCTTTAAAAAGAAGAAAAAGGAGGAGGAGAAGAGGGGGAAGAGGAGGGGGAGGGGAAGAAGAAAAAGGCCCTGGCCAGTGTGGCTCAGTTGGTTGGGTGTTGTCCCATGCACCAAGGGGTTGCTGGTTCGATTCCTGGTCAGGGTACATGTCCGGGTTGCAGGCTAGAGGGGGCTTTGATGGCTCAGCTTGGCAGTCGACTCTTAGAAGAGTAGCGGGAGGTGTGAGGGTGGACTATATGGAGAAGGGGCCTCTGGAGTACGTGATAAACACTGGCCTTTCATTGTGGAAATCTGCAAAGATTTACCAGGGGAAAACCTGGAAAGGAACATAAATTATCCTCAATCTAAAGCAGAAGATTCTGGCCTTAGGAATCAACTCTCAGGGTCTTAGTGAAAAATCAAAACAGTGTTTCCAAAAGTGAGGTTCCCTATCAGAATTTCCTGGGGCTGCTTATTTAAAATGCAGATTCCTGCATTCTACAGAGATCAGAATTCTGGGGGCAGGGCCCAAGAATCTGCATTTTAAAAATCTGGCTTACAGACTCACCTTCTTGAAGAACTTGGGGTGAAGTAGGAAGTACCGCCCAGATGCGTGTGGGGAGATAGCGTGCAAAGGTTTGACATAAGGTTGACACTGCAAAGTCTCTTAAATATTCAGGGGAAATGAAAAGTCATCCTCTAGGAAAAAATGACAACTCCTGGGTGTCAAAGCTACAGAATGTCTAAAATATATAGTGAATTGTTTTGCATCCCTCGACGGCTTTTTGTTTTTTGTTTTTTAGCTTTTTGGTTGTTGTTCTTTTTTATTACTGTGTTTTTGTTTTTCTTATTTCATTGTCATTTTTAGTGTTTTTCATTATATATATATTTTTTAAGCATTTATATTTTTAATTATGGGATTATTCAACCCAAACAAAAGATTATCCAATATAAAATCTACCTATTCTAGACTAACATTCCTATTAATGTATATTATATTTACACATACTTTTTTGGGATGGGGTTAAAGGCCACAGTATCTTAACCTCTAAGTGGATGTCTGTGATGGTCCATTAGTTGCCTTGTAGGTATGGAAGCTCTTCACTCTTTTTCCAGCTGCTGCCTGGGTTTTAGGAGAGTGGAGGAACGACAAGCGCTCCTGCTGTGGGAGCAGGTGTCATGGAGCTATGAAAGCTCAGCCTTCTTATACTCTGTAGTATAAAAAAAAAAAAGAGGGAGTCCCATTTTGTCAATGGTTTCCCTAACGGTTGTGTTACTCACACCCTTGCTATATATGATTGGCTATAAGCAGTTAGTGCTGGTTTACTTGTTTCTAATAAAAAGGCCTGGCCAAAGAGGTATGTTATCCTGAGAGGGTAGAGCGCCATCTAGTGATTAGTTATTAGACTAGGAAAATAGGAGATTCAGAAAATCCCAGATTGCTACTTGTATCTTATATATGCATTTTTTATTTTTTTATTTATTGTTTAGAGGGAGAGGGAGAGAGACATGGAAACATTGATGAGAGACAACATCGACTGGCCGCCTCCTGCATGCCTCCCATTGGGGATTTGGCCCACAACCTGGGCATGTGTCCTGACCAGGAATTAAACTAGCGACCTCTTGGTGCATGGGTCGATGCTCAACCACTGAGCCACACCGGCCAGGCATGTCTTATATATTTGATATTTATATATGCAAAAAGAACTAGAAATCTTCTTATAATTTGACAGTTTAATATATTAATGATAAATTCAACTAAGCTTTTATTTTCCTTTATTGCCAAGAGATTTCTGGCTTTTATATAGTTAACTTCATAGTGAATCTGATTATTTATAGAATGAAAAATAGTAAATAAAAGTGTCATGCAATTATCATCGACAATAGAATAAATATGGAGAAAGTCATGAGGAATTTAGGAATCATAAAGTGTCTATATATTATAAAAAATGTGAAGAATGGTGACTGTAGAAACCCTCTACTGTTGAGAAATGATTATTCCTATACTATAATACCAGACTTAAATTGTCTACTAAAACTTTTTTTAAAAAATTTTTTAAACTGATTTTTTAGAGAGAGAGGAAGGAAGAGGGAGAGAGGGAGAGAAATACCATTTTGAGAGCAAAACATCAATTGGCTGCCTCCTGCACGCCCCCTACCAGGGATCTAGCCTGCAATCCAGGCATGTGCCCCTTCCAGGAATTGAACCAGCAACCTTGCTGCACACAGGACAATGCCCAACCAACTGAGCCACACTGGCCAGGGTGACTACTAAAACTTTTCATAATAAAATTGTAGTAATACTCATGCCTGTTTTTTAAATTTCATATGTTCTTCATAAAAGTCTATTCTAGTGCCCAGCCAGTGTGGCTCAGTGGTTGAGTGTCAACCCATGCACCAAGAGGTCACCGGTTTGATTCCCGGTCAGGGCACATGCCCAGGTCATGGGCTCAGTCCCCAGTGGGGCGTATGCAGGAGACAGCCAGTCGATGTCTCTCTCTCTCTCTCTCTCTCTCTCTCTCTCTCTCTCTCTTCCTCTCTCACTAAAATCAATAAAGAAAAAAAATTTGTTTAAGTTTATTCTTGTATCCCAAAAGTTTATTCTCTGATGGAAATCTTCAGATTTTTCAGAATATTGTTTTTAGCACTAAAATGTTGTGCATTTGACAAAATGTGTATTTTCTGCACATTTACTTGGAACCTATTTGCCAAACTCTGGTTTGGATTCTGAGTATAAATAGAGGAGAAAGACATAGTTCCTGTCTTCAAAGAATTTTTCTTGTGGGGTACAGGAATAGCGATGAATATATATATTTAGAATGTAGTGGAAAATACACTATGAGCGCATAAGTGGAATATGGGGCTCCTGTTTTGGGAGGTCTGGGCCCAAGGTTTTTGGACTCAGTAACTGCTTAAAAGATAATCAGATGGTAAATACAGAGTCCCACTAACCAGAAATGCTTCCTGGAAGAGGTCACATCTAAACTAAACCCTAAAGGAAGAATCAGAGCTGGTCAGTAGTTAGAGGGTTAAGGATAGAGAGGCAAGGTGGAATGGGCAAAGGAAGAGCTGGAAGGGAGGAAACAGTGCTTCCAGACCAAGGGAACAAAATATGTACATAGGTCCTGAGGGGAGAGAAAGAATACCGTCCCTTGTAAATCCGGAAGCATACAAGCTCCTATACTTACATATGTTCAATTGCAAATATGCGGTAGCCAGCCTCCAAGTTGGCCCCCAGTGATCCTCAGCTGTTAGTATTCAAGCAATTGTGTAGTCCCTTCCAACACTGAATAGGGGTAACCTGTGTAACCAATAGGATAGTGTGGAAACTATGGTGTATGACTTCTGAGGTCAGGTCATAAAAGACATTGTAGCTTTTGTGTTGCTCTCTTTTGGATCATTTGCTCTGGAGGAAGCCAGCTGCAATATCATGATGACACCCAAGCAGCCCTATGGAGAGGTCAACATGGCAAGGAACGGAGGCCTCTTGCCAATAGCCATGTGAGTGAGCCTTCTCAGAAACAGATCTTCCAATTGACTATAGTCTACTCTAGGCCAATAGTTGACTACAGCTTCTTGCAAGACCTTGAGCTAGAACTACCCAAATACGCTACTCCAGGTTCTTATGAGTTCATCACCACCAAAACAAGTATTACACGAAATGTTAAAGGGTCTTCTTTATTTTATTTATTTATTTATTTATTTAGGAGGGGGCACCTGGATTAAAGGGTCTTCTTTAGAAAATATATATGAATAATAAAATGGCAATAAATGAATATCTATCAACAAATGAATCTAAAAATAAAAATAAATGAACAAGCAGAACAGAGATAGACTTATAGATACAGAGAACATTTTGCTGGTTGCGGATGGGAGGGAGGTTGGGGGAATGGGTGATAATGTTGAAGGGATTTAGAATTACAAATTAGTAGTTATAGTATAGTCATGGGGATATAAAGTACAGCATAGGGAATATAGTCAATAATATTCTAATAACTAGATATGGTGTTAGATGGGTATGAGATTTGGGGGGATGGACACTTAGTAAGTTTTATAATGTCTAATCACTAGGGTGTATACCTGAAACTAATATAAAATTATATGTCAACTGTAATTGAAAAATAAAAAAATTATTTAAAAAATAAAATATTTTTTAAATGAATCAGCTTTATCTCAAGTATTGCATTATTTTAGTCCATAGCTTGTTTGGTAAATTTGTGCTTAGTTTTTGAGGTATTTTAACAAAGATTGTTAATCCCATTTTATCTAGGAAACAAAAATGAAGAGCTAAAAGGATGAGGGAAATGATTGAATCAAAAATGAAGATAATAGCAAAAGCTGAAAGTGATGAGAAAATTACAAACACTGTACCTGCCTATGGGATGTTATATTTTCAGTAGAGGTGCTTCTGAAGGATGGAGAGAATAGCAACAGGTAAAACACCTATTCCAGCAACAGCAATCAACAGGCAATGAGGAAAAGTGGTTCATGAAATGGAGAAATCTTTGAGTCTGTACCCAGATGATCAGCACTTAGGTTGTGTGCCTATCAGCTTTTTGAGGCTCAGAGTTTGAGGACTTAAAGATCAGACCCAGCCCTGGCCAGTTTGGCTCAGCGGTTAGAGCGTCGGCCCATGGACCAGAGAGTCCCGGGTTCGGTTCCCACTAAGGGCATGTACCTCAGTTGCAGTTTGTCCCCGGCCCCGGTTGGGGCCGTGTGGGTGGCAACCAGTTGATGTGTCTCTCTCACATCGATATTTCTCTCTCTCCCTCCCTCTCTCCCTCCCACTCTGTCTGAAGATAAATGCAAACATGTCCTCGGGTGAGGATTTTAAAAAATTCCCCCAAAAAGGATCAGACCTAGCAAAGAGCCACCAGTGACTCACTGGGGATTGCATCCTGGCTTTAAGATCCATTTGGATCTGCACAGCGTCAAAGTGAGCAGGAGACGGTGTCTGTAGACACCCTTCACTGCCAAGTAGTTCTCCACTGCATCTGCGGGAGGAGGCTTATCTGCCTCAACAGATTTTTCTTTTTCATTTCTTTCTTTTAAATTAAGAAACAAATTTGTTTCAGTAGTGCTATGCATCAAACTATAATAAATGCACAATAAAGAAATATATCATGGCTAGAAGAGATTCTTTCCCATTAACCAAGGAAAGGGTTTAATGTAGATAAAGCTAGACTTGGATTATCGTTTTGTTGTTGTTATCTTTCTTTTTGAAGAGATTTTAATATTCTCTCTGCAGATAAGGCAATTTTATTGAAAAATGTTCTATTAAGGGGAATGGTGCCTCTGGGAGACCCCAAATCTTAATATAATGGCTCCCTGAAAGTTAAACTCTTACTCTGTGAGGCAGAACTAGAGACTCCAAAGCCTCTGGCTTTGGGGAAAGGTAGCTGGAAGATGAATGGATGTCCTTGATGCCAGCCTAGAGTGAGTACTAATTTATTCACTCATTTAGCAAATGTTTATGCAGGCCTTTATAGCAGGCACTGTTCCAGGCTCTGGGGATACAACAGTGAACCAACCAGACGAAAATTCCTCCCCTCTTTGGGTTTACATCCTAGTGAGGGAAGATAGATACTAAATAAGAAACTAAGTATGGGGGGGGGGGGATCGGGAGGAGGGTGTCAATGGGGGGAAAGGAGAAACATCTGTAACAAAAATAAATAAAAAAAGAAACTAAGTCTACAGTATGTTAGCTGGTGGTAAACTCTAGGAAGAAAAATAAAGCCAGAAATAGAAGTTAGGTGCACAGGGCTTACAATTTTAGGTAGGGTGGCCAGAAAAGACGGCACTGAGATTATGACATTTGCAAAAAGGAAGTGAGGGAGTAGCCCAGCAGGTATGGCTCAGTGGTTGAGCGTCAACCCATGCACCTAGAGGTAGTCGATTCGATTCCCGGTCAGGACACAAGCCCAGGTTGTGGGCTTGATCCCCAGCGCAGGGCACGCAGGAGGAGGCCAGTGGATGTTTTCTCTCATCAATGTTTCTATCTTTCTCTTCTTCTCCCTTCCTCTCTCTCTCAAATCAATAAAGAAAAAAAAAAAAAGGAAGTGAGGGAGTGAGCCATGGGGCTATCTGAGGTAAGAGAGTTGCAGGAATTAAGAGAGTTCCAGACAGCAAGGCCCGTGTGGTTGGAATAGAGTGAATGACAGGGTGAAAAGTTGGAGATGAGGTCAGAGACACTGGGGATTGATGAGCAGATCATGTAGAGCCAGAAGTCAGCCACTGTACCACCTTGGGTTTTTACTCTGGGTAGTGAAAAGTCAATGGAGGGCTACGAGCCGAAGAGTGACATGGTCCGACTTACATTTTAGATGATCACTGTCACATAATAGCTGAATGTGAATAAATGAATAAGTGAAACCAATCAATCAGGGCAAGAAAAAAATAGAACTAGTAGGCTTTTACTCAACTTGGGAACAAGAAACAACATTAGAAATGACCTTTTTTTTTTTTTAATCCTCACCCAAGGATATTTTTTCTATTTATCTTTAGATAGAGTGGGAGGGAGGGAGAGGGAAAGAGAGAGAGACCAAGGCCAGGGCTGAATCGCAACTGAGGTACATGCCCTTGACCAGAGTGGAACCCGCGACTTCTTGGTCCGAGGGCCAATTCTCTAACCTCTGAGCCAAACAGGCTAGGGAAGATTCACTTTTTAAGAGGTCATTTCTAGCCCTGGTGGGTTTGGCTCAGTGGTTAGAATGTTGGCCCCCGGACCAAAGAGTCACAGGTTTAATTCCGGTCAAGGGTCCTGTGGGAGGCAGCCAATCGTTGTGTCTCTCTCACATTGATGTGGTTTTTTTTTTTCTCTCTCTCTCTCTCCCTCCCACTCTGTCTGAAAATAAATGGAAAAATATCCTCGGGTGAGGATTAAAAAAAAAAAAAAAAAAAAAAAAAGCAGTGAATCCCCTGGTTCACTTTCCTACTACATTAAAGACATAAAGACCCACATGAGACACTTGCACTGTTTGCTACAGGTCCTCCTTGGGCTTGCAGCTCCCCAGGAGGGGCAGGGGAGACCTGAGCTTGTGAAAGAAAGGTAGCTGCTTCAGCAGATTTTTCAATGTGGACTCCTCTTGATAGAATTAGTAGTTATAACATTTCAAAGAACAGACTCACTCGCTGCTAGGATTGCTTTTGGTGGCTGAGCCTTTAACTCTTACATTCATTCAACAGATATTTATTGAACTTATTAAGACTGTGCTAGAGCCCTGGCTGGTTTGGCTCAGCAGTTAGAGCGTCGGCCTGCAGACCAGAGAGTCTAGGGTTCGGTTCCCGCTAAGGTCACGTACCTCAGTTGCAGTTTGTCCCTGGCCCCGGTTGGGGTTGTATGGGTGGCAGCCACTCGATGTGTCTCTCTCACATCAATGTTTCTCTCTCTCTCTCTCTTCCTCCCTTTCTCCCTCTTGCTCTATCTGAAGATGAATGCAAAAAATATCCTCGGGTGAGGATTAAAAAAAAAAAAGACTGTGCTAGATACTACTGTTCTAGATCCTAAGGCTTTAATGGTGAACAGAATGGACAAGATTCTTACCCTCATAGAGCTTTAAAAAAAAATAGATGCAAAGATATTGAGTATATAAACAAGATAGATAACAATGTCAGGTACTGCTAAGTGCTATGAAAAAAAATTAAGTGAGGGGGGAAAGGGTATCTGCTATTTTTGGAAAGCTGGTCAGAAAAGGCTTGACTAAGGAGGTGACATTTGAGTCACCTCTTAGTCCCTTTAGGCTTATCAATATACAGACAAATAACTGACTTTCAAAACCTAACCTGTTCACAATTAGACTAGTAGTTCTGTAGTTCAGTGTGGCTGCAGCTTAGTAATGAGAGATGGGAGAGGGAAAGGATTGGCCCATGTGATGAGTCTGGAGAAGGGAGCAGTAAACAAATCATAAAGGGCTGGTTTATACAACTAGTTAAAGCAAGTAGATGGGGCTTCCTCTGGATGACAATGAGGAATCACTGAAGGCTTTTAAACTGGGGAGTGAAAGGATCAAGATTATCTTCTTAGATAATCACTCTGGATACTGGGTGGAGACATCAACCCAGAAAGCAGGGAAAATGGTTACTAGGTTGTTGCAGTGGTTCAGACAATAATCCATTTTGCCTAAATTAGAGACAATGGGACTGGAAGGAAGTTGACATATTTACGAGGTATTAAATGTTAAGAGAGGCAAAAGGGTAAAATTTGGTGGTTGTAGATTTTGAGGAAGAGAGAAGAATGATGAGAGGGAGAAAGGTGGGCTCATTCATTGAGAAACAGGGGGTTGAGGCAAGTGGAGGAAGTTGAATTCCATTTGGGACATGTTGAGTTTGAGGTGCCTACAGAGGACATCCAAGTGAATGTCAGCAGGAAGTTTAAAAACATGGGCAGACCTATGCTTGAGATATATAGGTTTGGGAGATGAAATAGTAATCAAAACCAAGAGAGAACAGGCAGGTCATTTTGTTAAGGGAAAACAGAAAAGGGTCAATTATAGAACCACAAGGAAAACCAGCATTTACAGCATTGGCAGCAAACAAACAGATAGTGAAGGAAGAATATAACAGAATGATTGATCAGAACCACAGAGAACATAGAGATGTGGGGTGCAGTGATTTCATAATTCCATCTGGTCAAATGGCTTGTTCTGTGGAAGCCAGTCACTTCTCCATCTTTGACTGGCTGACAAAACTTTCATTCAGTGAGCAAATTTTAATGGGCCTATACTATGTGCCAGACACTACTCTAGGTGCTAGGGACACATCAGAGAACAAAAAAGACAAGAAGTCCTGACTTTAGGGCACTTACATTCCAGTGTGGGGAACACTAGACAATAAACAAACATTAAAAACAGGTAGCCCTGGTTGGTTTAGCTCAGCTGTTAGAGCGTCAGCCGCGGACCCAAGAGTCACTGGTTCGATTCCAGTCAAGGGCACGTACCTTGGTTGTGGTTGGCTCCCGGCCCTGGTCGGGGTTGTGCAGGAGGCAACTAGTGATGTGTCTCTCTCACATTGATGTTTCTCTCTCTCTCTCTCCCCCTCCCTCCCACTCTATCTGAAGATAAATGTCCTCAGGTGAGGATTAAAAGGCAAACAGAAAAACAGGTAAACAAAAAAAGAAAACAAATAAAAATAGGTGATAATGCTATGGAAAAACAGAATAGATTAAGAGGCATCAGGGGTATAGAGAGGGTGTGTGAGCAATGTCTAATGGGGCAGCCATGGTAGGCCTCGTTGAGTAGGTGACATTTGAGTAAAAACTTGAAATTTGCCAAGCAGATACCTGGGGGTAGAGCATTCTAGGCAGAAGTTATGATCAGCACAAAGGTTTTGAGGAAGAAGTAAGCTCAGGAAGTTCAAGCAGTGAACAGTGTTAGGGTACTGGGAAATGAAATCAAAGAAGAAATGGGAGGGTATCAGGTAGTATTTTGACTTTTGCTCTGACAAAATGAGGAGCTATCAGGTTTTGAGCTTAAGAGTGACATGTCTAAGGGTTTCTATTAGGATCACTCTGACTGCTGCACTAAGAATAGATGCTAGCCCTGGCTGGTTTGGCTCAGCGGTTGGAGCGTCAGCCTGCGGACCAGAGAGTCCTGGGTTCGGTTCCCGCTAGGGGCACGTACCAAAAAAAAAAAAAAAGAATAGATGCTGCCCTGGCCCCTGTGGCTCAGTTGGTTGAGCATCATCCCATGCACCAAGAGGTTGATGGTTCCATTCCCAGTCAGGGCACATGCAGGGGTGTGGGGTGTATGTGTGTGTGTGTGTGTGGGGGGGGTTGATCCCAGGAGGGGGCATGCAGGAGGCAGCCCATCCATGTTTCTCTCTCTCCCTCTCCCTTCCTCTCTCTCTAAAAATCAATAAAAACATATTTTAAAACAAACAAAACCCAGAATAGATGATGAGTGGCAAGGAGACCAGTAAAGAGGCCAGTGCAGACCAAAGAGGACGGTGCCCTGAATAAAAGAGGGGGTTTCTCCATGCTTTGGAAGTGGCATGTAAGAGAAAGAGGAGTCAAGAACAACACCAAGGCTGTGTCCTAAAGAAAAGGAGACTGCTAACCACTGGAGGCAGGGAAGACTTGGGAGGAGCAGGTGGGATGAGGTGGGATGAGGTGGGATGGGGTGGGATGGGGTGGGGGGGTGGGGAGGTGGGATGGGGTGGGGGGGTGGGGAGGTGGGATGGGGTGGGGGCAGAGGGGGAGGAATCGGGGCTTCAGTTCCTGGTCCTGTTGAGTTTGTGGCATCTTTCCAGGTGGAAATGTCAAGCAGGAAGTTGCCTAAAGGAATTTGAAGTTCGGGAGAGAAGTCAGGGCTGGAGGTTAATGGAAGTTGCATTTAGGAAGAAGCATTTAGTTGGTCTTTAAAGCCACGAGTGTGAACAAATACATAGTGTCAGGTGTGGTAAGTGCCAAGAGGAAAGGGCAGGAAAGGGAGTCGAGTGGTTGTGTGTGTGTGTGTGGGGGGGGGGGCTGTCATCCTTTAGAAAAGATGGCTAGAGAGGGGACACGTGCTTCTCCCCCGGAAAAAGAGAGCGCGCTTGGTGGAATTCTGCCCAAAGCAGCATGCCTGAGGCCCTCGCTGCCGGAGCGGGAGCGGGCACTGAGGCCGAGCCGGGCTGGGCACCGAGGTGGCGGCCGACTACGCCCGTCGGCTTCTCCGTCAGAGCCCTGCCCAACCCGCAGCCCGAGCCCGGGGCTCACATCAACGTCCGCCCGTCAGCGTGGTTCCCGGGCAGTCGAAACCGAAACTCATCTAATGGCCTTTTCCGCTTCTTCCCCAAACCAGGGAGTTGTGTGGAGATAGGGGAAAGCCCGTGAAACTGGGTCAGAACGCAGGTTTCACTGTAGGACGGAGCTCGAGTACTTTTCAGAGCCCATCTTAATGACTGGTAACCTGGTAAAACCAATAGACAGAACTTTTATAATGACAGGGGAGGCCGCAGGCTCTTCGGCGTACCGGCCGCCGCTCTCCAGCGTCACTGTGAGGTAACAGCCTTCCTCTTCAGTCACTCCTTGGAATCCCCTGGGCGGGAGGCCTCCCACACTACGGGTGGAAGGACGGGTCAAGTCAGACTTCGCGAACAAGGCTGATCACGCGCCACAAAAAGATTCGCAGGGCGGGGCGATTCGACGTCTCTGACACACACTCTCCCCCCCTCCTCCCCTCCCCCTTCCCTTCCCCCCTCGCTTCCATTGGTTGCGGTCGGGAGGCTCCCCTCCCAGACTGGCTGCTGGGGTGCCTCGAGGCAGTAGCCCGCCCCCTGGGTGCGCGTGCGCACGTTAGGAGGGCGCTCCCCTCACTGAGCAGGCGCGGCTTCGTGTCCGCTGGAGGGGCGAGTGGAGCTGCGCGCTCTGCGTCCGAGCGCTCTGCTTTCCCTGCCGGTCCCGCCCTCCGTCGCGGCGGCGCGGTGCACCTTGGGATAGGGAGCGATCTCCGAGCGAGGCAGCAAGATGGACGCGGGATTCTTCCGCGTAAGTAGAAGCGCGGGGATCTGGGGTGAGCTGAGGGCCTTACCGCGAAGGCCCAGCAGGAGGCCTAAACCCGGGGCGGGGTGGCCACTGAGTGGAGGTATCGAAGATTCTGAGGATTCTCGGTTCCAACGGACGCTTCTCCTCTGCCTTGCGGCGGAGACCGGTGCGCCCCTGCGCAGTCTCCTCCTTCGGGATCGTCCCCCCTACGCGGTGGCGGCGGTCGCCGGAAAATGGCGGCGGGTATGGGCCCGAACGGTACCTCGCCGCCCGCCTGTCTGGCGGGGGCCTGCAGGCTAATCCTTGCGCGTCGCCACGTTCTGGGGCCTAGCGGAGCCGCGAGGAGGAAGTCTCTGGGGGGAGGCCCCAGGGAAGCCCGAGGTGACTGGAGGCGGGAGGATCCCGGAGAGTATAGTTTGGGGGGTATCGCGCCAGGAGAGCGTGTTAGGAAGAGAGGACAGGAAGCGGCGTTGAGCGTCTTCAATGGAGAAAGCGGGCACCGACACCCCCCCCCCTCCCGTTCCTAACCCTTCGCGAAAGCGCCGGGTCAGAGTTCGCGGGAGCTCCCGCCCAATTTGATACTCCGTCAGGGAGGGGTACTAAAGATAATGTGTAGTTAGAACGTTTGAATCTGAGACTCTTAAGGCCCCAGGGTGCAACAAAAAGTATGCGCGTGTGTGGAGGGACGCAGGGGCGTGGGGTGGATCAACTCTCCTTCCCGCTGGCTCCCTCCCCCGGTTTGTTTTACTCTTGAAGTCGGCTGGAAAAGATGTCTTTTAGGTAGATTTTCCCCGAGCTGCTTGCCCATCACCTGCAGGCGGGGAGGCTCACTTTGCTGTAGTTGGGCCTCAGGACCCAGACTTTATCAGTTTCGTGCTGGAGCCCATATGTCCCCATAATCCGCTCCTGTAGGAAGTGAACACCTAGTGGAGATCTAGGTGGGTGGGAAGTGACGCTAATGGGATTAGAGCTTGCAGATTGTTTTAGTGCAGAATGGACCGTAATAGAGATTGGTTTGGTCTAAGTCAAAATCTGTACTTTGTGTAATATAGTTTGGTTCTTTCCACTCCCTGTTTTTAAAGGAAAAGTTGGAAAGGGGGAAAACTGGGACTTTAAGATACCTCTTGATAATCCAAAATTGGTGTTGAAATTCTTCTTTAATCGGCTTTTAATGTGCTGGTTTTTTTTTAATCAAAAGTTTCATTTTTCCATGTATTTGACTTAAGACAGCCAGTTATTTGACTGTTCTTAGGTTATGCAAACAACGCTATGTTTATGTAATGATAGTTTCCATTGAGAGACTTATCAAATTTTCAAACTGCTGATGAATTCGACATTTTGCAGTTTCCATCAAAGTATTATGTGGTAAACACTTAATATTTCCTGTGGTCCAGATGTAATATTTAAAAACAAAACCCTGTTCTTTTGATATTCTTATTTTCCATGGAAGGGAGTTCCAAGAGCAAGGTGGTTGATAAATTTAAAAATGAAATTTGCTTTTGGTGTTGGTAAAAATCTGGAAGGAATGGGTGCAGTTTTTTATGTACTGCCTACAGTTCCTTAGAGGAGTTGAGTTGACTAGATTTAATCTCTTGAGTTAAAAGATTTTAGGGCAGTTGTCTTTTTAGTACACCGCCAATGAGATACTAAACTGAAATTTTCAATTAAGATAGAAATAATTAATAGCTTTTATTTACTGAACTTCTGCCACATGCCAGTTACTTTACATATATCATTTCTGATATACACAGCCCTATAGAAAACATCCTCAGAAAGGTTAAGTAATTTACTTTGAAGTTATGGAGCTTAAAAATGGCAAAGTTGCAATTCTAATCCAGGTACTTTACCTTCCCGAGCAAAATTTTCTTGATCATTTGCCAAAGGATAGTGGCCAACTCTGTGAACTAACCAGATTTCATACCACATGGCCTGTTTAATTGGGCCAGTAGGAATGACAGAATGCAGACTAATGATTGCTTGATGGTCTAATGTAGTATTTGTAAATTCATTTTTCCAGATTCTTTTCTGAAATTAAGTTTTTTAAGGTAAACCTGTATTTTTTCATACATTCCAAATTATTAAAGTTGTAGGAAACTAACACAACACAGACCTAGGAAGCTCTTTTTTTCCCTTTCCCTGTTTATATGCATTGCCACAATATTTTGCAAACATGCTACTTACTTTCAGAAGAAGATGGAACTCAGTGGTCTTGTTTGAAAGGATATATATTAAGCATAGTAAGTTTTTAGTGTTTTTATTTATTTATTTTAATCCTCACCCGAGGATATTTTTCTATTTGTCTTCAGACAGAGTGGGAGGGGAGACAGAGACATTGATGTGAAAGAGACACATCGACTGGCTGCCTCCCGCATGACCCGACCATGGCCGGGATCAACTGCAACCAAGGTTCATGCCCTTGACCGGAATCAAACCCGGGACTCATTGGTCCGTGGGCCGACACTCTACTGCTGAGGCAAACTGGCCAGAGCTTTAATGTTCTTATTTAAACAATAAAGCTTTAAGTGTCTCAGCATAGAAAATGGTATAAAAAGATTAGCATGGTTGTGGGGAAGTGTTAGCATTTTGCTGTGTACTGCTATATTTTTATTGTTATAGTGAGCATATATTTTGTAATCTTTAAATACAGTCACTATTTACAAAATGCTACATTGGGAAAATGTATACATTCTGCACCTACAAACATTAGCTATAGTGTTTTTATTTACTTGATTATGCTAATTTAAAATTTTTATTTATTGATTTTAGAGAGAGAGAAACATCGTTTTGTTGTTCCACTTATTTATTCATTCATTGGTTGAGTCCTTAACGTGCCCTGACCAGGAATCGAACCCCAACCTTGGTGTATCGGGATGATGCTCTAACTAATTGAGCTACCTGTCCAGGGCCTTGATTACCCTATTTTGACTGTAATGGTCATGAGGCATCACGAGCTGATAAAAAGTAGGACCTTAACTTTGAACTCTTAATTAAAATGTGTTTCTTTTCCTGCAGGGAACAAGTGCAGAACAGGATAATCGGTTCAGCAACAAACAGAAGAAGCTACTGAAGCAGCTGAAATTTGCAGAATGCCTAGAAAAAAAGGTATTCTTCTGGATAAAACTGCTTTGCACCTGTATAGCACAGTTTATTCAAACATTTTGGGATTGCTTTGGAGATGTATAGTAAAACTAATTATAAGGACAACATAATTAAACACCTTCCCCCTTTTAACAACAATACACAAACACACACACAGAGTAGTACCACGAAATAAGAATGAGCCAAATTGTACCATGCTAAACAAACAAACAAAATTTTTAAGCCAAAAGGAATTTTTTTAGATAAAACTCTTAAGGGAGCTTTTTTAGGATTGTGGTGTTGTACTCAATAATTGCTTACATGTTTTATCAGGTGGATATGAGCAAAGTAAATTTGGAGGTTATAAAGCCTTGGATAACAAAACGAGTAACGGAAATCCTTGGGTTTGAAGATGATGTTGTGATTGAGTTTATATTCAACCAGCTGGAAGTGAAGGTAATAATATACAAATGGTCCTTGTTTCTGCATATATGACATAATTTTGTGTATCTATGGAAACTGAATTTTTCTATGGAGTACAAATATAGGAAGGCTATTTTACAATGTTTGTTGTGAAAAGAATTCACTTTGTAAACAACTATTAAGGCTGGAAGTTTAGTGAAGGTACATAGTTTTGAAAGCTACACAGGTGAAAAATCAAACTTATTGTTTGTAATTTTGCTGTTACATGTTAAGTTACTTTGACAGCAATTTTCTAATGATAATGTGATTTATGATTTAAAAGGCCTGAACCAAAATGGAAGTTATTCCTTGCGTCTGAAGTATAGCACCATCACCTTATTAGGTCACAGCAGAGTGAGTGTCCCAATGTCGCTCTGACCCAACTCCCTTGATGATGCAGTGTGTGTTTGGAGGTGAGTTGTGTAAAGTGGCCGAACATCAACAACAAAAAAAAAACACAGACAGGAAAGAGCAATTGGGTAAATCTATACACTGCTCTTTAAAAATACTATTATGAGATGGACATTTATGTGAAGCATGAGGGGCAATTCTGATTTGAAGGATATTGTTTTTAAGATAATCAAGGAACTAAAGTCTTTAGTTGTAGCTGCATGTCAGCTAGTCATCAATCTCATATAGGCAAATAATTTTTGTTTGCATTATAGTTAAACTTCAGACTGAAATGGGTAGCATTGTTAGAATCAGTTAATATAATTGTTATTTTCTTCATGCGTGAGATAATATGAGATGCTAGAATATTTTATAAAATTTTTATTATAAGGTAGTTTTCTATTTGCCACAACAACTCCAAGGCCAGTAAGATGTACCATTTGAACTTTCTGGCAAATACACCAATGTGAATTTACTTTTACATTAATTCTTTTCCCAAAGAGTTCACCCTTGTGTTTTGACAGAACAGTTGGCATTTCAACTGATAAGGTATTTCTATTTTTTAAAATAACTTGGTGTTATATTTTGTTTTGAATATTTTTAAAGATTATATAATTTTAAGAAAGCACTTCCTTTAAAATGTATACATTTTATTTAGAAAACCAGGAACATGGGAAAACATTTAAATGATGATTAAAGATAGATTTTATTGGAGAAATGCTTTACTGATTTGTATTTTAGTGCATTTTTAAAACCTAAGTATCTGGTAGTATTCCCCTTGTAGTGAGCATGAGATTAAAGTTTAGAACTTTTTTTTAAACAATCTTTTTTGTGGTTGTGTACTCATTATTGCTTGTTCGTCTTTTGCAATTTAGATAAATGATATAACATTAAACTCAAGGTGGTTGAGTTGCAGTAGGGAGTCGGAAGCAAGCCAAGGGAACATCTTTCTCTACAGGGGACTTGGCGATTCCAAACCCCCAAGGTTCCAAGAAGAAACTGAAGACACCTGGAATCTGTACTTGCTTTGTGCTATTGAGCTGTGCTTGTTATATGGACCTTGTTGCTTGACCAACAGATTTAGCATTTAAAAACCCAGTTATTTTTGAGAAATCTTGACTCTTAGCCTTTTGTGGACAGTTGAGAATTTGAGACATTGTTAATAGATTTTCCTTATGTAAAAGTTAGTCTTTCAGCTTAGTTTTCAAAGTTACAGAATGCATGCATAACTTGTTAGTTTTCATACTTGAACAGTAGATATTTCTTAGAAAGCTATCTATAGTGTTAGAGAAGTGGACAGTTTATGTCCTTTTCCATTTCTCATTAGGGAAAAATTCCCAGGCAAGCAAACACTTTCCTTGTTAGTAAATCAGTGCAAGAATTTGTGGATGTTCCATGATTTTTTTTTTTCTTCTTCTTCTTCCTTAAGTTAATAAATGTAAGGCCCACTAACAGCCACATAGTCTAAAAATACTTACGAAATCCACAAAGGAGTAACAGGCTGCTCTGATGCTTTTGGTAGAGTGAGAGAATTTGGTAATCTGTTAGAGATTATATTGCTGAGAAACTACTAGGGAAAACTATTTTTAAAATAGTAAAGAATATATATGTATCTAAGCCCCTATGGTACTACTTAAAAAATACTAATTTAAATGAGTTATAGGTTGGTTGGTTGGTTGGTTTTGAAGTAACCTGTTTCTCTTCCTGTCATGTCTTTTTTGCAGAATCCAGACTCCAAAATGATGCAAATCAACCTGACTGGGTTTTTGAATGGAAAAAATGCTAGAGAATTTATGGGAGAACTGTGGCCCCTGCTCTTAAGTGCACAAGAAAACATCGCTGGAATTCCTTCTGCTTTCCTAGAACTGAAGAAAGAAGAAATAAAACAGAGACAAGTAAGTCGTTTCTTTTTTGTAATGTTGATTTGAGAGAGTAGTGTCCAGATTGCTGAGACAATTTAAATTTTACATGATGCAGCTAGCGTCAGCATGTTGTTTTGCTTTACTATAATGTATTATAACATTTGGTTTTGGTTCTCCCATTTGGAACCCAAACACGGAGTTTAGACTATCATTTTCCAAGAGTCCAGTCATTTAGATTTTAAAAAATAATAATAGCCCTGGCCGGTTTGGCTCAGCGGTTAGAGTGTCAGCCTGCAGACCAAGGAGTCCCAGGTTCAATTCCAGCCAAGGGCACGTACCTTCGTTGCGGTTCGTCCCCGGCCCCGGTTGGGGTCGTGCAGGTGGCAACCAGTCGATGTGTCTCTCTCACATCGATGTTTCTCTCTCTCTCTCTCTCTCTCTCCCTCTCCCTCTCCCTCTCCCTCCCACTCTATCTGAAGATAAATGTAAAAATATCTTCGGGTGAGGATTATAAAAATAATAATAACTGTAAAAGATAAGTACAGGCTCTTCATATAGACAATATGTATTGAATAATTTTTTTATTTTTAAAATATTTTTATTTTTTATCCTCACCCGAGGACATTTTTCTGTTGTTTTTTTTTTTTGTTCAGATAGAGTGGGAGGGAGAGAGAGGAAGAGAAAGAGAGAGAGAGAAACATCGACGTGGAAGGGACACATCGAGTGGCTGCCACCCGCACGACCCAACCAGGGCCGGGGACAAACCGCAACCGAGATACATGCCTTTAGTGGGAACCGAACCCGGGTCTCTCTGGACCGCAGGCCGACGCTCTAACCGCTGAGCCAAACCAGCCAGGGCAGTTTTTTTATTTTTTATTTTTCTATTTTTATTTTATTTTATTTTTTTTATCCTCACCCGAGGACATTTTTTCATTTTTTGTTCAGATAGAGTGGGAGGGAGGGAGAGGAAGAGAGAGAGAGAGAGAGAAACATCGATGTGAAAGTGACACATCAAGTGGCTGCCACCCATACAACCAACCAGGGCCTGGGACAAACTGCAACCGAAGTACATGCCCTTAGCGGGAACCGAACCGGGGTCTCTCTGTACCGCAGGCTGACGCTCTAACCGCTGAGCCAAACCGGCCAGGGCTTGAATAATTTTTTTAAAAAAAATATTAGGATGGCTCTGGCATGGCATCTCGGTTGGTTAGAGCATTGTCACAGTCAGTACCCCATGGTTGTGGGTTCAATCCCCAGTCAGGGTACATACAAGACTCAACCAGTGAATGCATAAACAAGTAGAACAACAAATCAGTGCTTCTCTCTACCTCTCTTTTTTTACTTTTTTTTTTTTTTTTTTTATCCTCACCCGAGGACATTTTTTCATTTTTTGTTCAGATAGAGTGGGAGGGAGAGAGAGAGAGAAACATCAACGTGAAAGGGACACATCAAGTGGCTGCCACCCGCATGACCAACCAGGGCCGGGGACAAACTGCAACCGAGGTACATGCCCTCAGCGGGAACCGAGCCCCGGTCTCTCCGGACCGCAGGCCGACGCTCTAACCGCTGAGCCAAACCGGCCAGGGCTACCTCTCTTTTTTTAATAAAAAATCAATTAAAAAAAATAAAGATGAATGTGAAATTTTTTTTAAGGTAGTTAATTGACTTTTAGAGAGAGAGGAAGAGATAAGAGAGAAACATCAATGTGAGAGCATAAGAGCTTAACATCGATTGGCTGCCTCCATGCCAAAACAGCTGTTCCCTCTAATTCAGGGATTGATTTTCAACACGTGTTTATTTAATACCAATTTTAATGTGTGCCTGTGATGGATGAAGAAAGAATAGTCCTGTTGAAAAGCAGAGGCTGGTGAAATGACAGTTGTAGCATTGGTGTTTGTCAGATGTACAAAGTCTTCATTTTGCTTGTTGATCTCAAATAATTCATCTGTTTACTTGAAAAACATAATCTTTGCAGATTGAACAAGAAAAGTTGGCATCTATGAAAAAGCAAGATGAAGACAAAGATAAGAGGGATAAGGAAGAAAAAGAAAGCAGCAGAGAAAAAAGGGAGAGGTCTCGAAGCCCACGAAGGTACAATGTAACAGATGTATTACCTAATGTTTTACAAATACTTTAGGTATTAAGGTATTCTATGTATGGAAGTTACACAGTTACTAAGGAAGCTAACTGCACTAATAAGGGAATTTCTCCTATCATACAGTTTTTATGGTGAGCTGTTACTTTGCCTCTGGACTAAAATATTTCATCTGTTATTTGAGACAGATGATTTGACTATACTTGTCTCTAAAATCTTGGTGAATTAATCAACTCTTAATTCTTGAATCAAAATGTAGACTTGCTTCCCATATTGCTTTAGTTTAAATATAACATTTAATTACTTTGAGTTATTTTAATATTGTTCAGCTCTTTTTCTTTACATTTCCTTCTTTATAGAAATCTGTGTCCATCAGCCGTTCATATACTTTTCTAATTTCCTTATTCTACTTTTCTTAGATGGTTGTACTAAACCCAAAACAGATCATTTATTTGTTTTCTTCTTCCTTCCAATGAGACTATGATTAGTTTTCCATTTTTAAATCCAGGACTCAGCTTCTACTATATTTGTGGTAAAAGGTGAGAATTCCATTAGGCTTTTCATTTTTAGGGTTCCGCTAATTTCTTCAGCAATCTGCTGGAATTAGTAAAGGGAGGAGGTAATTTCTTTGTCCTTTTCATTTATATAATTGATATTAAAATATACTTATCAAGGAAGCAGTGTTATTTCTAGAGTTAAGCACAAATCATAGTGATAACTACTTATTGATGAACCAGGTCTGTTTTCAAGTAAGGAAAAGTACTGAAAAGGAGAAGGAGTTTCTCTTCTTTCAATAAAGCTCTCTTATGCATGGGTTTTTTGTTGTTGTTGTTTTGTTTTGTTTTTTGGTACATGCCCCTAGTGAGAACCGAACCCGGGACTCTGGTCCGCAGACCAGTGCTCCAACCGCTGAGCCAAACCAGCCAGGGCTCTTATGCATGTTTGATATATTTCTCTTCTCTTCTGAAGAGCATATTGCTTTAATTACATTGGTCATTTTTCTGGCATACCTACGTTCTTCCTGATGAACTCTAGTGGGATCTGTCTGTATCTAAACTTTGGATTTGATTTATTACTGGGAAATATCTCTTTATAGTTGACCCTTGAACAACATGGATTTGAACTACACAGGTCCATTTATGTGGATTTTTATATTAATTGACTGTGTAATTGGTAAGGCTCTAGTCGATAGTAGGCTATTAGTTTCTAGGGAGTCAAAAACGAGGATTTTCTTTTTTTAAAAATATTTTTTCTGTATTGATTTTAGAGAGAGAGGAAGGGAGAGGGAGAGAGAGATAGAAACATTGATGAGAAAGAACATCGATTGGCTGCCTCCTGCATGCCCCCCACTAGGGATTTGGCCCACAACCTGGGCATGTGCCCTGACTGGGAATCAAACCAGTGACCTTTTGTTGTATGGGTCAACACTTAACTGCTGAGACACACCAGCCAAGCAAAAATAGGATTTTCAACTGCATGGAGGGTTGGTACCCCTAACCCCCGCGTTGTTCAAGAGTCAGCTGTACTTTTAAGCATCACCTCCTTCTGAAAAATTGATCTTTGGTCTCCTCATCTCTGGAACTGATTAAGAAACAAAATCTAGAGTCCCAGATCAATGGTTTCCTCTGTTATAACTGGTATACCAGAGAATGTTGTCATTGGTTTGCTTGCCTTTCTGGCTTTCTCTTGGCCTTTTCCCTATTAAGTAAATGTGATAGGTTACCTTATTTCTATAGGGAACGTCTCAGATATAAACAGTAATTGTGTAATTAAGATTAATCCTCACTTCTGCCTTTGATCCTCTCCTCCAATCCACATTATTCAAAAACCTGAAAAAAATTGCTTTCATCCTAGACGCAAATCCAGATCTCCTTCCCCTAGAAGACGATCTTCCCCTGTCAGGAGAGAGAGAAAGCGCAGTCATTCTCGATCTCCCCGTCACAGAACCAAGAGCCGGAGTCCTTCCCCAGCTCCAGAAAAGAAGGAAAAGACTCCAGAGCTCCCAGAACCATCAGCGAAAGTAAAAGAACCTTCAGTACAGGAGGCCACTTCTACGAGGCAAGTACATAAAATTTCATTTATAAGTACCACAGTTTTAGGTTATCAAGTGAATGTAAATGATCTGTAAATTTGAAATAAAACTACTTTATTTATAATTTTTAATACTTTCTCCCCACCCACACACACCCCTTCCCTGCCTTGGAGCTCGCCTCAGCCTCCATTTACATACACATCCCCCCCCCCCCCACACACCAGGAGAGGCGGGGGGTCTGCCCAAAGCCCTTCTACTCCGGAAGGGGATCTGTTGCCTCCCTTGAGGGTCTCTGCGACTTGGGGTCCCCTCCCCTACAGTCATCCCTACTTGATTTATTTTTTAATTATAAAATCACCTTGTAGAAAAATTATATAGGAGAGTATAAGTAAAATGCCCCGAAGGTGATTATTACTTTCTGTTGCTTGTATTCTTTTCAAATATATTGTATGCTATAACTTGCTTTTTTTCTCAATATTGTGGACAACTCTGCACTTTAAGAAAATGTATGCAATTAGAATTGTTAGTTGCTGTCACTGGATTCCACTGATCTTTTGGAGCTCAGGAGAAGTCTTCACAGATTTTGAAAACTTTTTAAAGATTTTTTATTGATTTTTGGAGAGAGGGGAAAGGGAAAGGGGGGAGAGAGAGAGAGAGAGAGAGAGAGAGACAGACAGACATTGATTGGCTGCTGCTTGCATACCCCCTACCAGTGATCGAGCCCACAACCCAGGCATGTGCCCTGACTGGGAATCAAACCAGCAACCTCTCCAAGCATGGGATGATGCCCAACCACCCAAGCCACACCAGCCAGGGCTGAATATTTTTTAAAAAGAAATAACTTTATTCATTGAATTACGGCTTTTTTTTTTTTTTTCCTTCCATAGTGACATCCTAAAAGTTCCCAAGCCTGAACCTATACCAGAGCCTAAAGAACCTTCTCCAGAGAAAAATTCCAAAAAAGAAAAGGAAAAGGACAAGACCCGACCAAGATCTCGGTCACGTTCCAAATCAAGATCCCGGACACGTTCTCGCTCTCCTTCCCATACTCGACCTAGACGGCGCCATAGATCCAGATCAAGGTGAATTGTGGCTTTAAGATCTGCATAAAGCTTAGGTTTTGTGTGCTACAGTCGGCTCTCGTTTATCGCGGTTAATCCGTTCCAGACTCTACCGCGATAAATGAATTTCTGGGAAGTAGGATTATTTACACAAGTCATCCCTTGCCACTTCACGCTTCGACCTTCGCGGCTTCACTCTATCGCTGTTTTTTTAAATACTATACTATATTTGAAAAAACTGAGATAGATGAAGCCGTGAAAGTCGAAGCGTGAAGTGGCGAGGGACGACGTACTCTCTTAGATAGACTTAGGTAACTAGTTTCAAAGCAATAGAAAACATTTAGTAAAATGTTATTCTTTGGGTTTACAGAGAGAATTTGAGGACACATTCTGTATACTATAAAAATCTCTACATAAATGGAATTGTATCTCTTGAAATCCATTTTTTAAAATGTAGCTGTTGAGGAAACTATCAAACAATTCATTCCATGTTCCTGATTTATTCACGTCCTAATTTTGTTTGTTATGGCAGATCATACTCACCTAGAAGGCGACCAAGCCCAAGAAGGCGTCCGTCTCCTCGACGAAGAACTCCACCAAGGCGAATGCCTCCTCCACCAAGGCATAGAAGGAGTAGATCTCCAGTGAGACGGTGAGTTTTCTTTTTAATTTGAAAGTGTTGGTGTATGAAAGTGCACCGTATGTTTGTTTTAGGCTAATCTTTATATTAGTGTCCCCCTGGAAGAAAGAACTCATGAATAGTAGATAATGTCTTCCAAAGAGCCTGTCTCATTTAGGCATAGTGCTGTTACTTGCAATGAAAAATAATGCTTAATCTGGTGTTGGAAAACATAAAAGAAGAAATTTACCATCTTATTGATACCTCCTGTTAAATTTTATTCTCTCAGACCCCACCAAGAAATCCTGTTAAGTAAAGAAATTAGTCACCTTCCCTCTTTTTTTGCCTTTGAGTTACCACTGGCTTCTGAAAAAAAAGCAGTTGCCAACAGAGCCAGTAAGCTGCTTTTACCGGTATTAAGACAATCTATTTGCATTAATTATACTTTTTTTTTTTTTAAATCCTCATCTGAGGACATGCTTATAGAGAGTAAGGGGGAGAGCCTTACTTGCCTTTTTGCATATGCCCTAACTGGGAATCGAACCAGCAACCCTTCAGTGTACAGGAGGATGCTCAACCAGCTGAGCCACACTGGCTGGGCATATACTTTTATATTTTTTAATTTTCTTTTTGGTCATTGTAGAAACGAGTGCTTATTATAAATAACTCAAACGGAAATAACAAAAATAAAAGTACCCAGCCCTAGCCGGGTGACTTAGTTGATTAGAGCCTAGTCCTGATGCGCCAGGGTTGTGGGTTCGATCCCCGGTTAGGGCACATACACTAATCAAACAGAATGCATACATAAATAAGTAAAACAACAAATTTGTTTCTCCCTCTCAAAAAAAATTTTTTTTACACATAATCCCATTTTATAGCTATAACCATTATTAGAAGTTTGGTGTTTGGTTATGTTTTGAGAGACTAAGCGTTAAAGAAACCCTGTTAATACCAAAGTTCTTTTTTAAAATCATATTAAAATTAGCATAAAGTAAAATTTTTGATCACTGTTAAAAAGATTATTGCTCTATGTGTCCAAAATAGAGGCCTAGTGCACAGATAGCAAAGTTCTCTGTCTTTGTATTTGCAATGCATTTTACCTGTTTTTAGAAGGAACTCATGGTTATGCTTCAGAATATACCTGGGACAGAATTTTTTGTGTTTGTGTCTTTTAAGGTTGTTTTTCAGGAAACCAAATCAATTTGGAAATAAAGAATGAGAGCAAGAAGCTATATAATTTTTGTTTGTTTCTGTAGTCTGAGGTTTTTCAGAATCCTATAGTTTTTAAAACAATATTTTTCTGTGGGAAGGATTTGTCAAGGTATATTGAACCATTTTTATAACTGTTAAAAATTAGAGAATTGATGTTACTACTGATAAATGGGACTAATAAATGATCGGTCAGTTTAGGTATCACACTTTTAAAATTGATTTTTCCTCCTTAGGAGAAAAGTAATACTGGTGCTTTCTAGTACAAGATTAGTGGAAACAGCTATTTCTTATAATGGAGTTTTGCAAACAGCATGTTTTAATTGTGCTTACTGAGCCATTTAGCCATCAAAATATTTTGCAGATTGTGTAAGATTCCCTTTCAGGCAGTTTTTATCTCACACTTAAGGTAGGGTTTCTTTTTTTCAGGTTCTCAGGAACTCTTCTGCCAAAGGTGAATTCTGCAGGTACACATAATTGCAACAGAACTTAACACAAATTTTGCCGCAGAATTCGAGAGGCCCCTGCTTCTAAGTTTATGTAGCTAAATTAATTCCTAATCTTGCACATCTCTTTAAAAATGCAACCTAAAGGTTGCATGACATTGTGTTATTAAATGGAAAATGTTTTGCCATCCAAATACTGTACGCAAACTCCAAAACACTGATACTATTCCTAAGGAAGAAAGAGAATGGTTAGTTATTGTATTAGCACTTGACGTATTTTATAAGTGGAAAGACAACTCAAACATACATTTATCAGAATAAATTTTTTTGTTGTTGTTAATTCTCAGCTGAGGATATTTTTTTCATTGATTTTTACATAGAGTGGAAGGGAGGGAGTGGGAGAGAGAAAGAGAAGAAACATCGATGTGAGAGAGACATAGCTATTGGTTGCCTCCCTTGCAACCCCGACCAGGGCCAGGGATTGAACCTACAACCCAGGTATGTGCCCTTAACTGGGAATTGAACCCAGGACCCTTCGGTACGAGGGCCAATGCTCTTACCGCTGAGCCAAACTGGTCAGGGTTAATTTATTTCTTTATAGTTAGTCTCAAACTAGCTGTTTCCTGTACTAGGTTATGGTTTTGTTTCCTATTTTAAAAAACCTATTATCTGCTTAGCTACATAAACTCAAAAGTTGGATAAAAATAGCTGGGTTTTTTTTGTCGTTTTGTTTTTTGCCTAAACTGTACATACCTGTATGGTTATTTTTTATAAGTATGCAGTTACTGAGTATGAATACTTTATTCCACAGAAGAAGGCGTTCATCAGCATCCTTGTCTGGGAGTAGTTCATCCTCCTCTTCGTCTCATTCCCGGTCACCGCCAAAGAAGCCTCCTAAGAGGACATCCAGCCCCCCTCGAAAAACTCGTAGGTTGTCTCCTTCAGCAAGTCCTCCAAGGCGAAGGCATAGGCCATCACCTCCAGCAACTCCTCCTCCAAAAACTCGTCATTCCCCAACACCCCAGCAGTCAAACCGGACAAGAAAAAGTCGTGTTTCTGTCTCTCCAGGGAGAACTTCAGGTAAAGGTAAAAATCAAAAAATAAAAATAAAAACAGTATGTTCTTTCTTCATTGTTTATAAAGAGCTTAGTTGTTGGCCGCCTCCTCCCCTCTTCAAAGTATGAAGTAGCTGGGTAATATTTGTATATAATCTTTGTAAATTGCTTAGAGGTTCACCTTTTCTTTCCTGCTTTTAAGTTCTTGAGATTTGTTGAAATAGACTTTACATGTGTTTTGTTTTTAGCAATGCCCTCTGGCATTGAGTAAGTAGAGAAATGTCAGTTGGGGCTGTTTGATTTTGGGTAACTTATCAAAGTTGTATCATCATAGTAAGGGATCATTGTATTTCTATGAGAACAGTTAACTCCCCATCCCCCAACCCCTGAAGACTTTTTTGTTTGATACCTTGTTTGAGGACTTCATATTCTTTTTTATTCCTTTCTTGGCCACATTGTGCTCTCTAGGGAAGGACATGGTGTTCTCTTAAAAGCTGATTTGTTTTTAAATTTTAGGCTCTAGGCAGGGTTATTGAGTGTTGTCCTTGCTTTATTCTGTAGATTGATTTCTGAGGACTTTATGATCTGTGATCTTGCCAGGCAAGTAGAATGCTGACTGTGTTAGTCTGAGTGAAGGCTGTGGTCTATTGGGATTTGTTATTTTAGTATTAAATATACACTATAGGATCTATTTGAATGGAATCAGACCTTGATACTTAGAGCCGGAATGAGAAAGCCTGAAAAGTGAGTAGTGGCGGGGGGTGGGGAGGAATTGAAAAGGCTGCTATAGTAATTTGAACTTTAAGGAGCACCAGGTGGTTAGTCTAGTCACATTTTAATTTCCAGGTTAGAAACGAAACAAAAGGAGATGGGCAACAGTTTTACTATATTTTAATGAATTTAACAAGGTCAGGATTTCTAATCAGCATTCTGCTGCTTCGTCTCCACTTCTCCCCCAACCCTACAATGTGTTGATATCTAGAAAGGCAAATTTTGCTTTACCTCTTTTAAATTCTTATAGTGAGGTACAGATAAGCTGTCAGAGTGAGAGGGGGATAATGGTAATCTGTAAAGAGTAATGAATAGGTTATTTTATTCATTTTAACAGGTTAATTGGGTGATAGATAATTAAGTATTATGTGGTCATTTTTCATACATTGGCTCTTTAGACCTAGACAGGCAGCTGGATAAGAATAGAGAAATGTTTAGGTCTTCCAGACTCGGACTTAGTTTAAGTATTGGGGGGGGGGGTCTTGGGATCATTTATTTATTTATTTTTAACGTTTTTATTGACTCAGAGAGAGGAAGGGAGAGGGAGAGAGAGAAATGGATCAGCTGCCTCTTGCACAACCCCTACTGGGAATCGAGCCCTCAACCCAGGCATGTGCTCTGACTGGGAATCAAACCGGTGACCTCCTGGTGCATGGGATGACGCTCAACCAACTAAGCCACACTAGCTAGGCTCACTTTTTTTTTTTTTATAACCTCGTATCCCATGTTACTTTTTGTTCAAAATTGGGAAAATTTTAGTCTGTCCATAGTTTCCAATCACCATGTCCAAATCTAATGCTGTTGTCCTGACCTATTTCTTTTCCTGTAAACGTTGTGACTTCTTAATATTTCTTTCCTTTATTTGCAGCCAGAAAGCTCTCTGGTGAGAAAATATTGTAAATGTTGTCACTTGTCACTTTGCAAAAACACATCAAGTTACAGTTTTTTCTGTTTACATCATAGAGTCAAAGGGTAATAAGTGTACCTGAACAAAAGGACTGAATCCCTGTTAAAATAGGTTAATATTAAGAATTAGTAGTTACCTTTTAAAGAGTCTTCATAGGTACCAACTGCTTGCGTTTTTTGATATATTATTGGGGGGAGCAGGCTGTGCTTTTCAGAAACAAGTCACAGTGGATATGTACATAAGCAAGAAATAAGTCATGGGAGACATAGGATTAGTTCTATTCCTATAGATTCTGAGGCAGATCTTTTCCATATTCAAACAAAACCTAGCCAAAGAGATTTACTGTGATCAGTGTAGTCAGAGGCTTCCTTTTGACCGCTGAAGCTGAATACTGGTTCTAACTACTTGGATATAACTTTTTATAGTAAAATGATCCCAGTCATCTGTGATGAAATTTCAGAGCTAGAAACAACTTGAGAGATTGTCATCAAGAAACAGGTTCTCAAGTTAGGTGATTTGGTGAGGGTCAGCCAGCCAGGACTAGAATTTGAGTTCTTGTTCCCATTTGAAAAATGTATACTTGGTCCAACTCTCCTACTCCAAAATGCCTGTTTTGATTTCTGGAGGAGGGAAATGGAGGGCAGGGTGAAATTCTTTAGCTTCTGTACCTGGTAGTATGATTTCCTTTTTTTTTTGGTGTTCTTCATGGCTAATAAGAGCAGTGACATTGAAATGTAACAGATTTTACTTTTGAAATTCATATAGTAGTCACCAACCAGGGCTTTAAATAAAGGTTCTACTGTTAGTAGTGGCAAATGGAGTGGGAGAGAGGCAGAAAAAGTATTTTGGGGTAAATTATTTGGAGTATAATGTAATCAGCAGCATGCAGTATTTAAATTGATATCTTGGTACATAAAGTAGTGCTTTGAAATCAGTAGGGTATTTAATGAAATATGTTTACCAGATGATCTACACCTGTGGTGATGGTGGGGTTTTTTTTTTTTTAATTGAATTTATTAGGGTTACATTGGTTAATAAAATTATAGGTTGAAAGTGTACAGTTTATAATACATCATCTGTGTATTGTTTTGTGTTCACCTCCCCAAGATGTCTCTTTCCATCACCATTTATCCCCAATCTCCTCTCCTGCTCCCCCACTCCCATTTAGTAGTTTCTAGTTAGGCATTTAGCCATGTATATTGTACTTGTAGATACTTAATGATTATTTTACTAATTCTAGTCACAATGACTTATAAGTGATCTTTTGGGCAAGTCTGGGAGATTACTAATTCATAGGACTGCTGAAGTAAATTTAAAATACTGGTTTTCACCCTGGCCATTATGGCTCAGTTGGTTGGAGCATCATCCCATGCACCGAAAGGTTGGTGCAGGTTCAATTCCCAGTCAGGGCACATACCCAGGTTTCGGGTTCCATTCCTGGTTGGGGTGTGTATAGGAGGCAACCAACTGATCAATGATTCTCTCTTGAATTGGTGTTTCTTTCTCTCCCCCTTCCTCCCTCCCTCCTTTTCCCTCTCCCTTCCTCTCTATCTGAAATCAATAAAAAGCATATCCTTGGGTGATATGTTTAAAAAAAATTTTTTTTTAAGTAAAACAATACTGGTTTTTCAGTTGACTTAGAAGATTTCTGACTTCATGCTAGAATGATTTTGCCCCTTGAATACAAAAAATAAAAACATTTGGATGGATAAAGTCTTATGTAGACAAGCAAACCTCATGAAACATTAACATTATAATGTTAAAAATGCTATGATTCAGTCATTGAACCAAAGTAGAGGTATATAATGGATACTTGTCTAATGGTGACTATATTAACAATGATTAAGGACTACTTTACGCCATCAGTGTGATTGGATTAGGGGAAAAACCACCAAATGCATATTTTTATGGGAAATATTACATAATGTTATAGATAAATTGTATTGTTTACTAAGTAGGCATTTACCATCCATCTTGCAAATATAACCACAGTTTTGGTGTTTCTTAGGGGAAAATGCATTCTGACATCCAAACACATTTTGGAACCCAGTTTTCCAAGGTAGTAACTTGAACGTGTGGGTTTATAGATAACTGGGTGCCTGTAAAATCTTTTTTTAAGCACTGAAGGTTAACTGACACTTAAAAATGGGGAAGCCCTGGCCAGTGTGGCTCTGTTAAAAATGGGGAAGCCCTGGCCAGTGTGGCTCAGTTGGTAGACCATTGTCCCATGTACCGAAAGGTTGCCAGTTTGATTTCCGGTCAGTGCACATACTCAGGTTGCAGGTTTGATCTTGGCCAGGGTATGTATGAGAGGCAACTGATTGATGTTTCTCTCTTTCTCCCCCTCTCCCTCTCTTTCCCTCCCTCTCCCACTCTCTCTAAAAATAAATGAATAACATATTTAAGGGGAAAAAATGGGAAATACTGAACAGAAAAAAAATAGCCTCGAATCCTTAAAAAATTTAAAGCTTTCTATTTTATTTCTTTTAATTTATTAAAATACAAGTTTTTTATTGATTTTAGAGAGAGATAGGAAGAGGAGAGAGAAACATTGATTTGTTGGTCCACTTATTTATGTATTCATTGGTTGATTCTTGTATGTGCCCTGACGGGATTGAACCCATAACCTTGGCGTATTGAGATGACGCTCAAGTCAACTGAGCTACTTGGCCAGGGCTAAAATGCTGGTGGTTTTAAGAGCACAGTGGTGAAATTTTTCTAGTTTGAATACTTTAGCAAAGATGAGATTGCTGTTTTAGATCACTAGTTCCTTGAGTTACTGCCCCTTGAATAAGCCTTTAGAATTCTGAATATAAGTATATGTTAAATGAAATGTATCTACATTGTAGGTCAAACATCCCATGCTAATTGCTTTAAATCAGACAAATACTTGTAAAGATCCTGAGGGGTATCATGTCTTCAAGTAGTTCTTAGAGTAATTCTGTCAAATGATGTTCAGGTTAATTTATAGTAAAATTGATTGTATCTCAGTGTACTTTTATTTTATGTTTTTCTTTGTGTCCTTTGTTGTTGTTAATCCTCACCTGAGGATATTTTTCCATTGTTTTTTTTTTAGATAGCATGGAATGGATAGGGGGAGAGAGAGAGAGAAGCATTGATGTGAGAGAGACACATTGATTGGTTGCCTCCTGCACAACCCCAACCAGGATCAGGGATCGAACCTGTGACCCTTTGGTCCTAGGGCCTTTGCTCTAACCACTGAGCCAAACCGATCAGGGCTCTCTGTGTATTTTTTATTGTAGTTGAAGCAATGGGTGGCTGTTATATACAGACAGAGCTAGTAATTCTTGAAAGTTAAAGCCTATACCCAGAAATAGCGTGTTGGGTTCAGATCCCAGTTCATTTAAATTATCTGTGTGACTTCGAAGTTACTTGTATTTAAACCTCAGGTCTCTTCTCTTGTACAGTTGAGGGGGTCAGTGATGTTAGTGACAGTGCTTAACATAGCAAGCATACAAAAGAGATAGTTGCCATAATAATTTTCCATGCAATTGGGGAGAGATAAGTTGGATAATTCATAAGGTACCCCCAGTTCTTCTACTACCTTGGGTATATTTCAGAGCTACTGCTTCTATTCTTTTTTTTCTCTAAGCTTTGGAGAGATCTTCCAGCCTTAGTATTTAATTATTTTTACCGTTGTGAAGGTCTTTTTTTTTTCTTTTCTTGTTTTTGTAATCCTCACCCGGGGACATTTTTGCATTTTTATTTTCAGATAGAGCAGGAGGGAGGGAGGGAGGAAGAGAGAGAGAGAAACATCAATGTGAGAGAGACACATTGACTGGTTGCCACCCACATGACCCCAACCAGGGCAGGGGACAAGCCGCAACCGAGGTACATGCCCTTAGGGGGAACCGAACCTGGGACTCTCTGGTCCGTGAGCCGACGCTCTAACCACTGAGCCGAACTGGCCAGGGCAAGGTCTATTTTTTTTTAATAGGTAGTTTAAATCATTCATGCTATTTTAAGGGTTATACTCTACATAAAGAGGCTACAGCCTCTTGGGTGGCTAGTTTATTTTTCCTCTTCAGACCAAATATCTTTCTGAAAATTTCAGCAATTCTAATTTATTAGTTGTCATCTATTTTCTGAACCTACCCATAGTGGGGGTTTTGAAAGCTTTTGTGCTGATGAGGTCTCAGTAGGCTGTTTTAAGTTGTGGGGTAGCACACAGAGGTTTACTGAGGTGAATGTTACACATAGCATAAAGCTTGTTCTACTCAGAAACAGCTCCCAGTTTCTCTTAACTATTGGTTCTTTTGGGTGAATCTCAAGATTCGAAATCATTATAGAACTTTTCATCCAACATTTTAAAATTCTTGCTTCTACTTCAAGTTCTGTTCAAATGATGACAAGAAGGTCTTACAGAATTTCGTAATTCTCTGTAAATTCTTCATGAGAATAGTCACACCTATTTTTATATTGTAAATGTCTTGTGAAGCTTTGTTTTGTTTTCTTCATATGAGTTTTTTCCCTCGTACTCTTTTTAGTGACAAAACATAAAGGTACTGAGAAAAGAGAGTCCCCTTCACCAGCACCCAAGCCTAGAAAAGTAGAGTTATCTGAATCAGGTAAGTTTTGTGTGTATGTTTGTTTTAAGCCGAATAAGATTTGTTGCACATTTGATCAAACCCTTCTGGTTAAAGATGAATTACAGGATATTAGTAGTTAAGAGCTAGGACTCTGAAGTCAGACCAGCCTGGTTTGAATTCCAGGCTCCACTACTTAACGGCTTTGTTTTGTTTGTTTAATTACTTAATTATCTTAGCCTCATTTCTTTCACATCTGAAATGTGGATAGCAGTATCATTCTCTAGGTTTTTGTTGATTGACTGAAATAATACTTATACAGTGCTTGGCACCCACCCTGACCTGTAGCAAATGCCTGAAGGAGTTTGTTGTTTTAAGATTTTTGTTCTTTTTTTTAAATTGAATTTTAGAGAAGGAAAGAGAGAAACATCTGTATGAGAGCTTAACATCAGTCGGCTGCCTCCTGCATGCCCTATACCGGGGATTGAACAGGCAGGATGACACCCAACCAAGTGAGGGCTAAAGAAGTTTACTTTGTTATATTTGGTGGTAATGATCCAAATTGGCATTTTAAGCTTTTCCTTCTTTGTGGAAAAAAAAAAAAATTATATATATATGCTAGTTGTATTGTTTGACCCAACCAGATAAAGGTTGAAGAGACCATTTTCCTATTCAAATCTGTTACATTTTTTTGTATGCATCACTAAAGAAACACTTTCTAAATGCATCCATCTTTCAGAAGAAGATAAAGGTGGCAAAATGGCTGCAGCGGATTCTGTGCAGCAGAGACGCCAGTACAGACGACAGAACCAGCAGTCATCATCTGGTATGGACACTGATGAGTTTTTTTCTACCTGCATTTTCTAATTAAAAAATACCTAAGATATACATGTCGATCAGTATACTGAGTATACTTAGGAGAAATATGTTTGTGCCTACATAGAAATAAAGTAATTGATCTTTAGAGTACAACAATAAAGTAAAACAGGTATAAAAATAGAAAAATAGCATTCTTTTCTCAACCCTGAGTCTTATTTTCCAAAGCTTTTATTCAGAAATTTTCTGTGCACATAAAAGCATATGTGGTTTAAAAAGGAAAAACAAGCTCAAATTGTAAGTTGTATTGCTTGCCTTTTTAATGTAACATATCTAAACATCGTTGCTGTTATTATGGATCTACCACTTGCAAGTTGTTGTTTCTTTTACTACCATACCTCTTTATTGTAATAATATTCTATAATTTCGTGAGCCAGTTGCCTATTTGTACATTTAGATTGTTTCTGGTTCTTTTTGTGTACTGTGTAAATATATATGTGAAATGATAATTAAAAGTGAAAATTTTGAATTAGAGTATGTGCACAGAAACCTGATTTTAAAACCAGATGTTCTAACTTCATTAGCTCGGTTGGTATTTGTGGCTGAGTCTAGGCACTACCTTTTTATTTATAAAATGGAAACCAAAGCATCCCACAGTGGCATTAAGTCAGTTAAAAGTTATACAGCTTTTGCAACTCTTTTAAGGTGAGGTTCATCATGGAAAGGTTGGAAATGTTCATAAGTCTTGGGTGGTTTTTGGTACATTTGAGTTTTAATGTTTGAGTAACAGTTATTAGTCATGTTAAGTTAGGGAAACCGTGTGCAAACAATTGAAGTTTTTCTCTTTGCAGTCTTAGACATTTGCTACCAGGCCTGTAGGAAACATCACATACATATTTGTTTGCTTGATAAATGCTAGGGACATGGAAGTAAGTTATTCAAACTCTATTAAGGCTTTTCCATACCCTTTAAAGTGCATAGAACAGTAAGAATAAAGTTATTGAGATGATATTTAAGCTTTACTTTGTTTTTAGGAAAATCATTAGATTCTTAAAAGTCTTTTGGTCTTCATGGATTATGCTGTGGAAATTATTTCTATAACATTTATGTGATAATGATTATGTATGTTTATTTGTGCTTGGCTTTCAAGTCATTGAGCAGATATTGGTGTTGCCTTTGTTCAGAGATGGTGGTTTGTATACATGCCTGCTTACATTCGTAGCCTTGCTAATGTATACACTCCATCTACTTAGATTCAGAAAATGTGGACAGGTTCTTTTAAGCACAGACCTACTGTAATATTTTGTTTATTGTATAATTATAGATTCTGGCTCCTCCTCTTCCTCAGAAGATGAGCGACCCAAGAGGTCCCATGTGAAGAATGGTGAGGTAGGCAGGCGGCGGAGACATTCCCCTTCCCGGAGTGCCTCTCCATCACCTCGAAAGCGCCAGAAAGAGACTTCCCCTCGGTAATGTCTTTTCTTTAGTAGTCTTCACTGCTGTTCTGTAGTGATGAAACTTCATAACTTAAGGGATGGGCTACGGGCTTCTTTTAGAATTTGGCTAATTCCTTCATTTCAAGCACAGAAGGACATGGTTATATTTTGCTTGGGAGGGGGTGTTGCTTTGTTTGGTGGTGGTTAGCTAATTAATGAGAACGTCATGAGTTTTGTACCACCATGTCGTATGTGTGCATAACTGGAAGAATACCAGTTAAATCATAGCATTAATTCCTGAACACCTTTAAATGTTTAAAAAATATCTCTTCATTAGTAATACTTAATGCCATTTAAGTAAATAATTTGGTGAATGGAATTCTTGACATTTGTTTTTCTCCACTGCTCTCAGGATGCAGATGGGAAAGCGATGGCAATCGCCAATGACTAAAAGGTTGGTTAGACACTACTTTGTAATTTAGGATTACATGTAAAAGTTTTAGTGACGTAATTTACTGTTATTCCAGTCCTAAGTATACAATGGGTGTGGCTATGGGAAAGGTCCTCAGTTGTTTAGTTTAATTATATTTCTTTACACATTGAGTTAATGATAGAATTGTACATAATGTTTGTTTTAGAGCGTTATTTGAACTTAGATTTTTGTGCAGTTACCGTGTCTGTAGTAATAGCACATCAGATTTAGTGGGGAAGGACTTTGGTGACATTAGGGAAGGCAAGAAAAACTATGGAGAGTCTTTGAAAACTGAAAAAGGAGTGTGAGGCTTTGGCCCTTTTTCAATATTTCCTATGTTAGGAAGGTAGGTTTGCATATCTTCATTGAACCTTTTTGATTTTCTGTGTCTGTGTGACCATAAAACCATAACATTTTAGAGTCGAGTCATACCTAGAAATCTCTAATTTAGGCTTATCTCATGGGTGAAAACAACAGGCCCAGATGTTGTCAAGTGAGCTTTTTAGGGTTACAAAGTAACAAATCCAGATCTTAGACCTGTGCTATTGACATACCATTATACTATTTTCCCTGGTCTTGTTTTTTGGGGGGATTTAGCTGCCACTAAATTTCTAAGTATTTGTTCTTCCTTAAATTATCCCATTTTCTTATTTTTGGCTCAGTTTTTGAAACTGTGTTATTTTAGGGCATCTCATTAATAAAAGTGTTTTCTTGGAAAGGTTTTTTGGAACCAGTCTATAGTGTTTATGGTGGAGCTAAGCAGTGTATTTGTACTGTGGAAGTAACTATGACTTGTCAGTAAAAAATGAAATCCTGCCCTGGCTGGTTTGGCTCAGCGGTTAGAGCGTCGGCCTGCCGACCAGAGAGTCCTGGGTTCAGTTCCCGCTAGGGGCACGTACCTCGGTTGCAGTTTGTCCCCAGCCCCGGTTGGGGTCATGTGGGTGGCAACCACTAGATGTGTTTCTCACTTGTCGATATTTCTCTCTCTCTCTCTCTCTCTCTCTCTCTCTCTCTCTTCCTCCCTCTCTCCCTCCCACTCTATCTGAAGATAAATGCAAAAATGTCTTCGGGTGAGGATGAAAAAAAAAAATGAAATCCTGTCCAGCCAGTGTGGCTCAGTGGTTGAGCATCGACTCATGCACCAAAAGGTTGCCAGTTTGATTCCCAGTCAGGGCACATGCCCAGGTTGTGGGCCTGATCCCCAGTGGGGGGCATGCAGGAGGCGGCCAATTATTGTTCTTTCTCATTGTTGTTTCTATCTCTCCCTCTCCCTTTCTCTCTCTTTTCTCTAATCCCAATAAAGAAAAAAAAAAGTTTAAAATAAATGAAATCCTAAACAAGATAAATTTAGATACTGTTCTCAGCTGTAATTACCCCTGGCTTCTGTGAAATTGCTAATATAGCAGCTAAAAATTTTGTCCAATTAGTTCAGTGGTAAGATTTCTTCCTTTCTCCCACTCCACAAAGTATGGAACTATTTTTTTACTGGAAAAGATTTCTCACTACAGTGAAATGAACATTAATGTTTATTACCCTCCCCCAGGATGTATATTTTTGTTAATCCTTATCTGAAGATTATTTATTTATTTATTCCTCACCTGAGGACACTTTTGCATTTATCCTCAGATAGAGCGGGAGGGAGAGAGTGGGGAAGAGAGAGAGAGAGAAACATTGATGTGAGAGAGACACATTGGCTGGTTGCCACCCACATGACCCCAACTGGGGCTGGGGCAAACCACAACTGAGGTACATGCCCTTAGCGGGAACCGAACCTGGGACTCTGGTCCACAGGCCGACGCTCTAACCGCTGAGCCAAACTGGGCCAGGGCTGAAGATACATATATATATATATATATATATATATATATATATATATATATATATATATATATATATTCCCCCCCCCCCCACCCCCTTCAGAGAGAGTGAAGGGATTGGGGGAGAAACGTCAATGTGAGATAGACACATTGATTGGTTGCCTCCCATGAGCCCTGACCAGGGCCAGGAATCAAGTCTGCAACACTCCAACAACTGAGCCACACTGGCCAGGGCAGCTTTTTTTTTTTTTTTTTAAATCCCTGAAATGTGCTTTACCAGATCAGCTAAAAGAAACTGTAGCCTTCAGTCCGGCCTGTGTGACTCAGAGGTTGAGCGTCGACCCATGCACCAAGAGGTCGCTGGTTCGGTTCCCAGTCAGGGCACATGTCCAGGTTGTGGGCCAAATCCCCAGTGGGGGACATGCAGGAAGGAGGCAGCCAGTTAATGTTCTCTCTCATCGATGTTTCTATCTCTCTCTCCCTCCCTTCCTCTCTCTCTAAAATCAATAAAGAAAAGTTAAAAAAAGAAAGAAAGAAACTATAGCCTTCAGGTCATATAACCATTTGGTATCAAGACTGGTTATAAGTGATTATCAGATTTTTCTGGCAGTTCCTTAAGTTATGCTACTTTGATTATGGTTTTATTTATTCTTAGCACACTGAAGGTCATTACTGAAAGGGCTCTTTAGTTATTTCGTTTTATAAATGAAACTGAGAGCCCTGGCCTGTTTGGCTCAGCAGTTAGAGCATCAGCCCGCTGACCAGAGTGTCACAGGTTCAATTACGGTCAAGGGCTCGTACCTCAGTTGCTGTTCAGTCCCCATTCCTGATCAGGGTCATCGGGGAGGCAACCAGTCGATGTGTCCCTCTCACATCAATGTCTCTCTCTCTCTCTCTCTTTCTGTCACTCTCTCGATGAATGGAAAAGTATCCTTGGGTGAGGATTTTGAAAAAAACAAAAACAAAAAAATCTTGGCTATTATAAATGTAACAGGCACAAAATAAATATATCGGTTCATTAATGTATCATAATAGATTCTAATCTGAGTTCAGTTTTTAATGAGAGTTTTTCTTAAAAGTTTTGCAAACAAATTGGGAGACTATTTTTTAAGAGAAGCCACATAATCGATGGTAACAGCCTCTTGTGCTTTTATACCTACTGATAACATATTGGGAGTTCTGGTTTAAGTAACTTCACTCTGGTTTAAGTAACTTCACTCTCATTTTGTGAATATAAACTTTTGCTTTTTAAGTCAAAACTCAAATGTTTTTTCCCACTTGAAATCTTTGTTACCTTTTGAAACAATACTGTAGTCATCCTGTTTCTCTTGGTCCCATAATTCTCACTAACCCTGCTGATAAATGGCTTCTTCGTTAACTGTCCTTTTTTTTTTTTTTTTTTTTTATCCTCACCGGAGGACATTTTTCCATTTTTTGTTCAGATAGAGTGGGAGGGAGGGAGAGAGAGGAAGAGAGAGAGAGAGAGAGAAACATCGACGTGAAAGGGACACATCGAGTGGCTGCCTCCCGCACGACCAACCAGGGCCGGGGACAAATTGCAACCGAGGTACGTGCCCTTAGCGGGAACCGAACCCAGGTCTCTTTGGACCGCAGGCCGATGCTCTAACTGCTGAGCCAAACCGGCCAGGGCAACTGTCCTTTTTTGTAATTAATAATTTGGTGTCTACATTTCATTCATCTAAAGCTTATCTGGCTTGATATCATTACTTCTTGTAGTTTATATTTTAAATCTATTGAAAGTGAAGTCTTAGTCCCCACAAGGTACATAAACAAATATAAATTGAAATTTTAATTTAATAATGATTTCAGAATTTTCTCTATTCTGTTAACAGAGCTCTCCATAGTTTTAAAAGGGAACCAAGACCAGTAAACTTTAGAAAATATTTCCAGATTCATTGGAAGCACCAATACTGTACTGGACAAGAAATTAAGAACTAATTACATTATTTAGTTGCTTCGTATACACAAATTTACCCAAAAGGTGGCACCCTGACTTAATGTATATTTTAGTTTATTGATAGGAAGATGGCTATGAGTTAGTCTAGATATAATCATTTATTTCAGGTGTGCTTTTATGTTGGTTAAGTGTGTTAAGCTCAGAATTAAGATTTATGTGATCCTTATCTGTATTTTAACCAAATCTATCGCAGTGATGGCTTTAGTGCTCAGACAACTTTGATCCTTTGTCTTTGGGGATAGTGTTTTTAGTTAAAATATGCAACTCGTGAACAGTGGAAATACATTTAAAAATCAAGAATTTGGAGCTCTGACACCTAGAATTTGGGCCTTAAGCCACTGATAAACTGTTAATATTTGAAATACCTGTGTTAGAACATTAACTTTTTCTAGGCTTCAGCGCAGTTGTTTTTAATAAGGAATTGGAAAATCACTTTGAGAGCCTTTTCAAAATACACCAGCTAGACCATAGCCCAGACCTAATAAGTTTCCCAGGTGATTCTGGTATGTGTGCCAATTTCAAAGCAGTGCTCTAAGGCACTGTTTTCAAACATTTTACCTTCATCATGTTAATATTTTATATCGTGACTAGACTACATATTTATATACTGAAACAAAAATTTCACACACAAAAAATTAACCCTTACAAGTGTAACATTCTGATTTTCTATTTTTTAAGAAAATGCTGGTTCATACCCAGGGTCTTGATTTATAGTTTGAAAAACACTGCTCTGAGGGATAGAGGAATAGTTGCTGCACTTTGGGTTAGCAGTGATTGAAATGGTGTTATTTGGATTACTTAATAATAAATGCTACTAACTCAGAATCAACTATAATTCTTCCTTGGTGTAGTGGTCGACGGAGGAGAAGTCCCTCCCCACCACCCACCAGAAGGCGACGTTCTCCCTCTCCTGCTCCACCTCCTCGACGGCGTAGGTCTCCCACACCACCACCACGACGAAGGTACTTTATCAGATATGCTTGTTGGTATTAATTGGAGCAACCTTGAATCCTTATGATTGAAATATCTTATTAAAGTGGCATTTTTCAGCCCGGCCGGTGTGGCTCAGTGGTTGAGTGTTGACCCATGCATCAAGAGGTCGTCAGTTTGATTACTGGTCAGGGCACATGCCCAGGTTGTGGGCCAAATCCCCAGTGGGGGGCATGCAGGAGGCAGCCAATTGATATTCTCTCTCATGGATGTTTCTATCTCTTACCCTCTCCTTTCCTCTCTCTAAAATCAGTAAAGGGGAAATTTTTTTTTAAATAAATAAATAAAGTGGCATTGTTCAGCCATTCACGAAACACCATGTATTATGTGATTCCATGTATATGAAAATTATAGAACACACAGATCTATAGATAGAAAGTGGATTAGTGGTGTCGAGGTGGTAATGAAGAGTGATAGTATTTATACAACTGTGAAAATACTAAAAACCATTGAAATGTACACTTTATTTTTTAATTTTTTAATTATTTTTTATTATTTTTTTATTATTATTTTAAAGTGAAATGTACACTTTAAATGGTTGCATTTTATGGTACCTGAACCACATATTGACAAAGATGTTAAATAAGGTAAGCCCTGGCCGGTTTGGCTCAGCGGTAGAGCATCGGCCCACGGACCAATGAGTCCCGGGTTCGATTCCAACTAAAGGGCATGTACCTCTGTTGTGGTTCATCCCTGGCCCAGGTAGGGCTGGTGCAGGAGGCAACCAGTCGGTGTGTCCCTCTCACATCGATGTTTCTCCCTCTCTCTCCCTGTCTCTCCCTCTCTCACTCTGCCTGAAGATAAATAGAAAAATATCCTCGGATGAGGATTAAAAATAAATACAATAAATAAGGTAAAAGGTGGAAACACTATTTAGTGATTACAAAGGAAAAATATGGGGTGGGACAAAAAGTAGGTTTACAGTTTGTATGGAAAATAATATAGTAATTAATAAATAATACAAGAATAAACTTTCATATGCTCAGCACTGTAAACCAATTGTTGCCCCACCCTGTATTAACTGTCTTAAGTAAGGAATCAAAGTTAACATCCTCAGTAATACATATTGGCATCACATAATTTCTACATAGCTCTGTAGTATCCTTACCAATTATTCAGAACCTCAAGGTAATTATTAGGAAATATTAGACAAACACAGTTTGAAGGTCATCCTACAAAGGAACTGACCAGTACCTTTAAGAGATGTCAACCGTGAAAGACATACAGTAATGATTACACATTAGCGGACACTTCTGGGCTACATGGCAACTAAATGCAATGCAGGATTCTGATTTTGGGGACCTGGACAGAAAAAGGACATAAGTGGAAATGGATGATATTGGTGCTTTAGTTTAAATAGGTTAATTTCATTTTTGTTAAGTTTTCTATGGTTATATAAGATGTTAAGTGACAGATCTCCACTGTTACAGCTTTTATGTAAATCTAAAATGATCTCAAAATAAAAGTTGGGGCGGGGATTGTAATGGCATTGCTCAGATACACTACCAAGCAGTATAATGGGTACAGCCACTCTTGAATGTCTGTTATGTGCCAGGTAAAGTGCTGGGTGTTTCTGCACTTTATCTCCAGTCCTCAAGATGATCTTGCTTGTAGGTGGTGGTGGTCCCATTTTTCAGGTAAAGAAATAGAGGTTCAGAGTTACTAAAATTGCCCAAGGGCAAACATGGAATTACGTTCTACCATGTTGCCCATTGTCTGGGCAGGAAAATATTTTGAGCTCGAGGTCTGAACATTTCAAAAGCAAATAGTAGTTGGACCTGAATATTTATATATAGGTCTAATTTCTAGGAGGCAGGTTAGGGTTATGTAGGAATTCAGCATTAAGAGGAAGGCCAGGTTCACTTTCACAGGGATGCAGTCTACCTATCAGTGGACTTCCATTGAAAAGAGGTCATTTGAGCCCTGGCCAGGTTGGCTCAGAGGTTTGAGCCGCGGACCAAAGAGTCACAGGTTTGTCTCTGGCCCTGGTTGGGGTCATGCGGGAGGAAACCAGTCGATGTGTCTGTCCCTCTCATGTTGATGTTTCTCTCTCTCTCTCTCTCTTCCTTCCTCCCTCCGTCCCATTCTATCTGAAGATAAATGGAAAAATATCCTCAGATGAGGGTTTTAAAAAAAAAAAAGAAAAGTCATTTGAGACAGAAAATGCAAATCTTTTTGAGGTGGGGTAAGAGATATTTTTTAAAGCTTGTGCAGTGAACTCTGACTATTAATGAAGTCCAAACACCAGTTTAAAGAGGGTATCACATAGGAGAGTTCTTAATGCACATCCTGAGTAAGCTGACCACAGTCAGTAGAGTCCTGCTAACATAATCTAGTTATTATATGATGATAAAGGATGTTCAGTTCCCTCAAAGCAATGCAAGATTCTGTTCTAAAAAGAACATTGAATTGATTTCATGTGGATTGTGTTAAATGACTTTTGACAAATTTCAATTCATTCGGAAAACTGCAAATTTCTCTATTAACCAGAATGTCCTATTTTGTAGTCATTTACAATATACAGGAATTTATTAAGTGATATATTTACTTAAATAAGGATAAAGGTATAGCATTTCCACTTAGAAATATACTCTCTGTGCTTCATGCTAGCACAATACAGGCAAATACCTCATTTTAATGAGCTTTGCAAATATTACATTTTCTTTTTTTTATCCTCACCTGAGGACACTTTTTGCATTTATCTTGAGATAGAGCGGGAGGGAGAGAGGGAGGAAGAGACAGAGAGACACATTGTGAAAGAGACACATCAAGTGGCTGCCACCCACACGACCCCAACTGGGGCCGGGGACAAACTTCAACCAAGGTACGTGCCCCTAGCGGAAACCGAACCCGGGCCTCTCTGGTCTCTGGGCCAACACTAACCGCTGAGCCAAATTGGCCAGGGCTACATTTTCTTTTTTTAATTTTTTTTTTTTCTTTATTGATTTTAGAGAGAGAGGAAGGGAGAGGGAGAAAGAGATAGAAACATCGATGAGAGAGAACATCAATTGGCCGCCTCCTGCATGCTCCTGGCTGGAGATTTGGCCCACAACCCGGGCATGTGCCCTGACTGGGAATCAAACTGGCGACCTCTTGGTGCATGGGTCAGTGCTCAACCACTGACCCATACTGGCCAGGCCAAATACATTTTCATCAACACTGAGGCAAGATCACCAGCAAAAAGGTGGTTCAGATGATGGTTAGATGTACATATACTGTTTATAAAAGACATAATGCTATTTATTGCATACTTAATAGACTATAGTATAGTATAAGCATAACTTTTATATGCGATGGGAAACCAATGAATTTATTTGACTTGATTTATTGCAATGTTTGCTGTGTTGCAGTGATAGGAAACTGAATCACGGTATCTCCAAGGTATGCCTGTATAGCCATAATTTCTGCTTAGTTTTTTCTGTATACTATTTCTTTATCTTGTTGGACCTTTCAGCTTAATGATGTATTTTTCCTAGGACTCCTTCTCCTCCTCCACGTCGGCGATCACCTTCCCCAAGAAGATACTCTCCTCCAATACAGAGAAGATATTCTCCTTCCCCACCTCCGAAGAGAAGAACGGCTTCTCCCCCACCTCCTCCTAAACGAAGGGCATCACCATCTCCGCCACCAAAGCGCCGCGTCTCCCATTCTCCACCTCCCAAACGAAGCTCCCCAGCCACCAAGAGACGTTCACCTTCATTGTCATCAAAGCATAGGAAAGGGTCTTCCCCGAGCCGATCTACCCGGGAGGCCCGGTCACCACAACCAAACAAACGGCACTCGCCCTCACCACGGCCTCGAGCTCCTCAGACCTCCTCAAGTCCTCCACCTGTTCGAAGAGGAGCATCATCATCACCCCAAAGAAGGCAGTCCCCGTCTCCAAGTACTAGGCCTATAAGGAGAGTCTCCAGGACTCCGGAACCCAAAAAGACAAAAAAGTATAACTATTTGATGGTTTAGGAACATTAATTTGCATAGCTTTCCTTATGTTTGAAAGCTTTTTTTCTTTTTCCTTTTAACTAAGAAATTACAGAAAAGAATAAGCTGTGAATACAAACTTTTAAGGCAAATTTTTATACTAGAGAGCCTTTTCTGTTTCCAGGATAGTTCCTATGGCATAAACTAAATGCCATGGGGTTTTACCTACTTCTTAGGAGTATCAGCTTATTGAGGATGTGCTTCTAAAACTAAACTCTGAAGTGATGCATAGAATATTTCTTACATGTCTATGTAAGACTGATAAAGCAGTCTTAAACAAAATACAAGGAATTGGCATTACTAATTTCATGCAGAAAGAATCATTAACAGAATGGAAGGAGGATTGTGAGGTTTGAACCATTCTCCAAGAGACTTAAATGATATAAATTTGAATTAGTAGAATCAACTAGTAAACTTAAGTGCTGTAAAATATTTAAAGTTTGTAACCTACTTGTATAATGGTAGTTGGTTATTTTATCTTAGGAAAGATCTCTGTTCTTGGATACTGAATGTTTTGTTTTTTTTTCTCTTTGTCTAGAGCTGCCTCACCAAGCCCTCAGTCTGTAAGGAGAGTCTCATCCTCCCGATCTGTCTCAGGATCTCCTGAGCCAGCAGCTAAAAAACCCCCAGCACCTCCATCTCCTGTCCAGTCTCAGTCACCCTCTACCAATTGGTCACCAGCGGTACCTGTCAAAAAGGCTAAAAGCCCAACACCAAGCCCATCACCGGCAAGGGTATGTGTCTGCCCTGTTTTAGACATCCTTTGTAATTGTATGTGGTCACTTGGAAGCAGAGAATATTTCTTGTCTTTTGTAGCTCAGAGGAACATTACTTTTTGTGGTTCAGATAGACTTCAAGAAGGCACAAATGCAGTGGTGGTGGTTGCATTAGCAGTCCTTCAGTACTCTAGCCACCTAGGAATTTGTGTTACATCGAATACTGTTAAATTCCAGGATCTTAGTGGTTGAGATTGGACTATGTAGAAAATTTAGAAAAACAGAAAAATTTGCCCATGGTTCTGTTATATAGGGGGGAAGTTTCTGCTCTTTTCTTTGGTGTTTGATACATTTGAGGATACCTAATTAAGATCACATAAATCAAAAATTTTTTGTTAGATTGTGTCTATATTAATATGATATTTTTATAAAGGAAACATATACATATCACAAGACACCAAAATGTTAGTGGGTTATGTGTTAGGGGAATGATGAGTGATTTGAGTTTTTCTTCTGTACACTTTATTTAATGCCTTTATTTTTTTCTACAGTGGAAATACAGTTGACTCTTGGACTGCCCAGGTCCACTTATATGTGTATTTTTTTTTTTTTTTTTTTTTTTTTTTCAGTAAATACATAGTAGACCATCCATATCTCCCGGTTTTGCATCCCTGAATTCAACTGTGGATTGAAAATACCGTTTTCAATCCACAGTTGGAATCTGTGGATATGGAGGGCTGATCCCTGTAAGCATTGTTCTTTGTCATTTTATTTAAGGGATTTGAGCATCCATGGATTTTGGTATCCTCAGGGTTCTGTAACCAATCCCTCACAGGTATTGAGAGATGGCTGTAATTAAATTTGGGGGTAGTCAAAAGTTATGGGTTTTGTGTTTGTGTGTGCATCCTTGCCTGAGGATATGTTTATTGATTTTTTGAGAGAGAAACATCGATTGGTTGCCTCCTGTATACACCCTGACTGGGAATTGAACCCACAACCTTTTGGTGTACAGGACGACACTCCAACCAACTGAGCCACCCTGCCAGGGCTATTGTGGAGTTTTTACTTCACAGGGGTTTGGCACCCTTTATCTCTGCATTGTTAAAGGGTCAACTATACATTATTTCTATAATAAAAAATGAACCTTGCAACCTGTGAAATATTAGATGGAATGGAATGTACTTTATTGTTTTATATAGTCTTGTCTTTGGCAAGCTACATAAGAATAACACTTTTTTTGTTATTCTTAATCCTCACCCGAGGTTATTTTTTCATTGATTTTTAGGTAGAGTGGAAAGGAGGGAGGGGGAGGCAGAGAGAGAAACATTGATGTGAGAGACACATCGATTGGTTGCCTCCCGCACAACCCCAACCAGGGCTGGGGATCGAACCTGCAACTCAGGTACATGCTCTTGGCTGAGAATCAAACCCGGGACCCTTCGGTCCACATGCTGGTGCTCTAACCGCTCAGCCAAACCGGCCGGGGCTAACAGTCTTGTTTCTGCATTTTAAATAATCATTGGGACACTAAAATATTGGGGTTTAAACCCCCCCCCCCTTTGTGAGTCATTGATCTTGGACAGGTTTCAGTATTATGTAAAATTACTTTTTAAATGTCCATCTGAATGGAGTTGACTGAATTGTGCAAACTAACTGGATAGATTGGGGAATTTAAAATAATGTGAAATGTAAACTTGAAGAATTACAGACTAGATTCAATTATAGCAGAGCCTGCACTTTGCATAAATTTTGGTATACATGCATTAAAGAACAAACCACCTCCATTCTAGAGGTAGGAGAGGTCAGATGGTAGTAAGAATACAAGCATGTACTAAGAATAATAGCTTTATCAAAGCATACTACATACTAGGGTAGTGTTGTGGGTGATTTACAGATATACCCATTTAACCATCATGGCAGCTTTATCAAGGATTATTATACCCAGTTTATGGTTGACCAAAAGGGCTCATTTACAAAGTCAGGCGGAGCCCTAGTTGATTTGGCTCAGCAATTGGAGCGTCATCTTGTGGGTTTGGTTCTGGTCAAGGGCATGTACCTTGGTTGCAGTTCATCCCCTGCCCAGGTCGGGGTCATGCAGGAGGCAACCAGGCGATGTGTCTCTCTCACATCAATGTTTCTCTCTCTCTCTCTCTCTCTCTCTCTCTCACTCTGTGTGAAGATAAATGCAAAAATATACTCTGGTGAGGATTAAAAAAAAAAAATTGGGGGAGAGGCATGTTGAATTTTTTTTAAAAATCAAGCAGATTTGTCTGAGGTCAAATAGTTAATAGATTGAGGAACCAGAGTTCAGCTTAGGCCTGTCTGAGTTCTGAGATTTCTCTTTCTGTTGCACATGCCACTTTTCCTTACATCTGGAGGTTGACCCTGTCTCACAGCTTGTGGTTGGGAAACCTGGTTTAATGTGAGGTTAGTTGGGTAAAATAGTAAAAATCAGTTACCTTCACAGTTCATTCTGACTCTTAAAATCTGAAAAATATCTTTGCTTTCAGTGTGGTTCCCATCTCTAGGAGTACTTTTCCTGGTGGTGATTGGCTTTGAGCTTTTTCCCCCCTGAAGCCTTATGAAGTTGGGCATATAAAAAGTTGAGTTCAACAGAATTTTAATGATGGATTTATTGCTGTTATTTTTCTGGATTTCTAGAATTCAGACCAAGAAGGAGGTGGAAAGAAAAAGAAGAAAAAGAAGGACAAGAAACACAAAAAGGATAAGAAGCACAAGAAACACAAAAAACACAAGAAAGAAAAGGCTGTGGCTGCAGCAGCAGCTGCTGCTGGAACCCCTGCAGCCATTGTTGCTCCCACCACCACATCAGCACAGGAAGAACCAGAGGCAGAGCCAGAGCCCAGGAAGGTATTATGGACACTGTCCTGTGATTTACAAGTAGCTACGTTTTATTTTATTTTTTTAAATAACTGGCTGTTACCTCTCTTGATCTGTTTCTCAATGACCTACCAAGAACAGGAATTTGCCAAGACTAAGGATAAGAATATGATTTATTTATTTATTTATTTTTATCCTCACCCAAGGACTTTTTTTTTTTTTTTTGGATTCATCTTCAGATAGAGCGGGGGGGGGGGGGGGGACATCGATGTGAGAGAGGCACGTCGACTGGCTGCCACCTACACGACCCCAGCCAGGGTGGGGACAAACCACAACCGAGGTACGTGCCCTTAGCGGAAACCGAACCCGGGTCTCTCTGGACCGCGGACCGACGCTCTAACCGCTGAGCCAAACCGGCCAGGGCATACCCATTTAAAGTATACAATTTGATGGGTTTTAGTATATTCATAGAATTGTGCAGCCATCACCACAGTTTGATTTTTGCTCTGTACTTAGTATCTCCTAGCAGTGTCTCAAGACTTAATGATATGACCTTTCTGGTTTTTTAGGAGACTGAAAGTGAAGCTGAAGATAACCTTGACGACTTAGAAAAGCACCTGCGTGAAAAGGCCCTGAGATCAATGAGGAAGGCTCAAGTGTCCCCACAGTCTTAGGTGGAAATGTTTGTTATGATGTAAATTTTATTTGGTTTGTACTCAATTCAATTTCAAAAATGCTAAAATGTGTTTGAGCTTTAGACTATAACATTTGTTGTAATAATTGCTAGGTTGAAGTTCACCGTGTAAAAAAGGGCATGGATTTACATTGCAAAAGGTGTCCACAGTGTATTAGTGACATTCTTTTATTGACAGCTGACATAAATTCATTTAGAGCAAAATATTTTAAGCCAAAAAAGTCCCCTTTTTAAAAAAGGGGCCTTAACTATTATTGGCATTTTTATGGTTTCTTTAAATGCCCCTGGCTATTCCCAGAGGTTTTCTGTTTTGTTTTTCTTTTTTTTTTTTTTTTTTTTTTTTTTTTACTTTTTTTTTTGTTTGAGTCTTAGCACCCATTTAAGTTATGATGCTTCCAAACTTGTATGGTTTGCAGTTGCCCAGAAATAAGACCACTGTTGAACTACTACAAAATATAAATGAACATTTTAATGCCGCAATCTTTCCTGTTGCCTGTGGAGTCTCTGCTGAAATGAATCAGGATCCAAGCTCTAGGATGAGACAGAAAATGAAAGCATGTTGTTTGCCAGGACACTGTGGGTTAATATTGATGTGTAACAAGTTGATTTGGAACACTGGAATTTCATTCTATTCTGTTTTTTTGTAAAGGAGTTAAGTAGTCCCAGGAAGGATCCTTCAGTTACATAAATTTTGTTTTATGAATGTCATGGCTCCATTCATAATTTTGTCTTATTCTTTCAATTGGTATATACAACTTTCAGAACGCTTGTATTTGGAAGGCTGGAAGGGCCCAGACTTTGAAATAGTGTCTTGTTTTCACTGTTTTTGTTTTTTTGTTTTTTTTTTTTCGGTTATTGTTGTTTTTTTTGTTTTGTTTTTTTAACTAAGCTATATAAAGCTTGTGGATTAAACAGAATAAATTTCTAAATTTAAAAATGTTGGCCACTCACTTTTACTTACTCACCTCAATACTGCAGGAAACCTACCTTTCTTAGAAATCTTATAGTGCCTGCATTTTTACCCTGGCACCTTGGGCAGAGTGGGGGTTGGGTGGGGGAAATGAAAAAGGGGATGACATTGTTTTACCATCTTCATCTTCATTTTAATAATTAATATGATCAGTGCTATGAAAGGAAAGTGCATGGTGTGATTGGAGCATATATAATGGGCAGGGCAATTTGGCCAGACATGGGTGAAGAGAAGGGTGTTTCAGACAGAGCAAACAGTATCTGTACACCCTGACCCAGAAGGAGCCTGGCACATTCCAGCAAGTGATTAAAGGCTAATGGATGCCTGGGGGACGGGGGGTTTAATGTTTGGCTATCCACAATGGAGTCATTTTTGCATTTAAGATTTAGCAGAGCAAAATAATTTGAGGAAACTTGGAGTTGATGGCGTTATATAAGGTAAAACAGCAACATTCATGTGAAAGAAGTAAAGAGGTTTCTGGCACTATGATGAGCAGATTGACACATGGGCAGTTTTTTATTGATTATAATTTCTGGCAGTTGAAGCAAAAAGGAGACAGTAAATGCCTACACGTGTTAATTTTAGGGAAACTTGGGAATGTTTTTTACCTAAAAGACATGGACAGAAAGGGTCTGTTTTTGTAGATTGGTTTTAAAGGGAATTGTAACAAAGCAAAAGCGTAAGATGCTTCTGTAGGGACTGAACTAAGGTAGTCTAAAGTGATTGATAATAGAATTTTACATGTGTGTTCAGCAATTTTCAAGGAGCATTCACGTGACTTTTCTTTTGACATTATAAGTCTGTGACATAGGAAAAACAGAGAATATTCATTTGCTAAGATGGTTGTTCGTGACTTGATCTCTTCCTATGTGAGCAAATCAATGAACATCCCTGGGGTGTTTGCATCTACCTAGCCAATCATTCATTCATTCAATCCATTTATTCCTTTATCCCATTTATTCAGTAGGCTCTCATTCCTCCACGTAACTGCCTTTGTTAAGATTCATAGTAACCTCCATTTTGCCAAAGTGAAGGATTCTCAGTCCTTACTGTATTAGCCCTCTTGGCAGGATTTGGCTGTCATTCCTTTGTTGAAATGCTTTCTTCACTTGGGTTCCAGGAGGCAGCACTCGTTTACCTTTTAGTTGTTACACCAGTTTTCCACCTACCTCACTAGCTATTTGTTTTGTTTTTGTTTTATTTCTAGTGGATCCTTTCAAATATGTAATAATGGAGTTTTTCCTTGTCCTTGGTGGCTTTTGCTACATTTACTGTCTAGTCTCACCCGGCCGATGTGGCTCAGTGCTAGAGCATTGACTCATGCACCAAGAGGTCGTCGATTCGATCCCTAGTCAGGGCAAATGCCCAGGTTGTGGGCCAGATCCCCAGTTGGGGGTGTGCAGGAGGTGGCCAATCAATGTTCTCTCTCATCAATGTTTCTATTTCTCCCTCTTCCTTCCTCTCTAAAATCAATAAAGAAAAAAAAATTTTTTTTAATTTCTAGTCTATTACTTTAAATGTCATCTTTTTGCTGATGTGTTAGATTTCTTTCCAGTCTAAACTTACCCCTGACCTAGACCCCTATTTACCAGATGATAATTTCCATTTGGATGTCTTAATTGAACATATCCAAAATAGAAGTTTTTAATACCATCTTCTGATCTTATCCCCATCTTATTTCAGTACCTGTCACCCTCATTTACTCAAAATTGAGTCAGTTAGGCCAATGACAGTATTGTCTACCCTCCAACACACATACAAGCCATTCTGTTCCCAACAGCCCAAGTCAGATCATAGTATTGCTCAAAACCCTCATATAGCCTCTGAGTAAATCTAAATTTCCTAACAATGGCCTGTAAAACCCAGTAGCACTGGGCCTAATCTGCTTTGGCAGAAACTTCATCCCCACTCCTCACCCTGCTCAGACCTGCTGCTTTGCTCTTCCTTTAACCCATCAAAACTGATGACTCTATCAGGGCCGTTATTTCTATAGTTCTCTCATCCTGGAAGGTGCCACCTCCCAATCTCCTGATTTGTTTTCTTGTTTTTCCTCAGATAGGCTTCCTTAACTCCCCTGTTTTCATGTACAGTAATAATTACTACCTGAAATATATTTTCGGTCCCTAGGAACTTGGTCTCGTTCTTGACTATGTCCCCAGTGCCTGGTACATAGAAGTACAAATACTTGGTGAATAACTTTAATGATTACCTTTGTATTTACCAAGTACCAGCAGGATTTGAAGTAAAAAAAAATGAAAAGATGTAATGATTGCTGCCCTCTAGGAGTACTTGCCTTTTGGGGGATATTATAAACATGCAAAAAACAATTTGGAGTGGACAGAACAGTTTAGAGTCAGGTAGACAGGATTTCTACCCTAAATTTCTATGTGTGACCTTGGTCAAGTTACTTGACCTCTAAGTGTTGCCATTTCCTCTGGGAAATAATACTGAAATTTACCCCAGAGTTTTGAAGGTGTGTTAGTTAATACATGTAAAGCAATGAGCATAGAGCATTTTCTTCATTAGCTGACATGACATGTATTCATTCTAGTAACTGGCAAATTTTAGTTTAAATGTCTTAAAAAGATTTTAATAGACCATAACCCTATTCAATGCAATTTTCTCCTTTTTTTAAAGATGCAACTTATCACCATAAAACTATTTTAAAGTGTGCAGCTCAATGTTGTTTAGTACATTTGCAATATGCAACCACCATCGCTGCAAACATTACTATTCCAGTGTTCAAGGATGTTGTGTCCACGGTCAGCCATGGTACTGCTTTTTTTTTTTTCCCTTCTTCAATTTTTTAATTTTTTTTTAACTTATCTTTATTGTTGAATGTATTACAGATGTTCCTCATTTTTCCCCCATTGACCCCCTCCTCCCCATTCCCACCCCCCTCCTGCCTTTCCCCACACTATTGTCTGTGTCCATTGATTATGCATATATTCATATAAGTTCTTTGGTTTATTTCTTCCAACCCCCCTTCCTTTTGAGGTTTGTCAGTCTAACAACCAATTTGTACTTCTTAATCCCTTAACCTTTTTCACCCATTCCCCCAACCCCCCCTCCCATCTGGTAACCACCAAAAGTTCTCTGTATGAGAACGTTTCTGTTCTGCTTGTTCATTTTGTTTGTAGATTCAATTATTTTTTTTTATCCTCACCCGAGGACATTTTTTCATTTTTTGTTCAGATAGAGTGGGAGGGAGAGAGAGGAAGAGAGAGAGAGAGAGAGAAACATCGATGTGAAAGTGACACATCGAGTGGCTGCCACCCGCACTACCCAACTAGGGCCAGGGACAAACCGCAATCAAGGTACATGCCCTTAGCGGGAACCGAACCCGGGTCTCTCTAGACCGCAGGCCAATGCTCTAACCGCTGAGCCAAACTGGCCAGGGCTGTAGATTCAATTATCGATAGATGCGTATTTATTGCTATTTTGTTTGTTCATATATATTTTTTTTTTTTTTCAAGAAGACCCTTCAACATTTCATATAATAATGGTTTGGTGGTAATGAACTCCTTTAGCTTTTCCTTGTGTGGGAAACTCTTTATATGGCCATTGATTCTAAATGACAGCTTTATAGGATAGAGTAATCTTGATTGTAGGTTCTTGCTTTTCATCACTCTGAATATTTCTTGCCACTCCCTTCTGGCCTGCAAAGTTTCTTTTGAGAAATCGGCTGACAGTCTTATGGGAACGCCCTTGTAGGTAACGAACTGCTTTTCTCTTGCTGCTTTTAAGATTCTCCCTTTGTCTTGAAACTTTTGCATTTTGATGATGATGTGTCTTGGTGTGGGCCTCTTGGGGTTCATCTTGTTTGGCACCCTCTGTGCTTCCTGGACTTGTATGTCTATTTCCTTCACCAAATTAGGGAAGTTTTCTGCCATTATTGTTTCAAATAGGTTTTCGACTTCTTGTTCTCTCTCTCCTGGCACCCCCAAGATGTGAATGTTGGCACGCTTGAAGTTGTCCCAGAGGCTCCTTACACTATCTTCATTTTTTTGGATTCTTTTTTCTTTTTGCTGTTCTGATTGGGTGTTTTTTGCTTCCTTATATTCCAAATTGATGGTTTGCTTCTTGGCTTTACCTACTCTACTATTGAATCTGTGTAAATTGTTCTTTATTTCAGTTACTGCCTCCTTCATTTCTGACTGTGCATCCATCCTTTCTGACTGGTCCTTTTTTATGCTCTTGAGGCCCTCACTAAGTTCACTGAGGTTCTCACTAAGTCCATTGAGCATCCTTATAAGCAGTGTTTTGAACTCAGCATCTGATAGGTTGCTTATCTCCATTTCACTTAGTTCTTTTCCTGGAGTTTTGTTCTGTTCTTTGATTTGGTACCTGTTTCTTTGTCTCCTCATTTTGGCTGCCTCCCTGTGTTTGTTTCTATGTATTATTTAGCGAGAGGTATGGGGCTAGCTGAGACCAGATGCTGCTTGTTTGAAAGAATTTAGGAGAAGCTGAAGCAGGATCCAAGACAGGCCAATCCTATGGTCAAGCAACTGGCAACAGCTTGAGTGGGCCTGAAAGTTGGGTGGGGCGGGGCCTCAGGGAATCACCAGGGCAGGGCAAACAGTGTGAGCCAGGTTGCTGGAGTCCCAGATACGGGGGCGTCTGCTGGCCCAGGGAAGGGCTCACCAAAGGAACAAGGGCCTCTGATAGCACGTCTGTCCAGGAGAAAGCTGCCTCTCCAGCCCTCGCTCCAATACCAAACAACTCAGTTCTTCCCCATATGACTCTGGTGCCTTTCAAGCTGCCTCCCCCACGCTGGAGCCTGGAGGGAGCGAGTCCGAGTAAGTCCTTGCGCGGGCCCTTTAAGAGGAGCTACCGGGGGCTCCAGCTGCCTCAGCCTCAGTTCCCGCTGGTTTTTCCAGCCAGAAATTATGGGGACTTCTCTTCCTGGCACTGGAACCCTGAGCTGGGCTCCTGGTGTGGGACGGGGACCCCTGAGTCCTCAGGGAGGACCTTCCCAGCCGAGGTATCCTCCTGATTTTTATCCGCCACACGTGGGTGTGGGACCAGCCGTCACGCCTCCACCCCTCCTACCAGTCTCGATGTGGCTTCTTTAATTTTGTAGTTGTAGGACTTCCATTCAGCTTGATTTCAGGCGGTTTTGAATGATGGTTGTTCTGTAGTTTAGTTGTAACTTTGATGTGGTTGTGGGAGGACGCGATACCGCGTTTACTTATGCCGCCATCTTGACCAGAAGTCGGTACTGCTTTTCTTTATTGCTGAATAATATTCGCTTGTATACACACACCACATTTTGTTTACCCATTCATCAGCTGGACATTTGGGCAGCTTTCACTTTCTGGCTATTATAAATAAAGCAGCTATGAACATTGGCATCCATGTTTGTGTGGACATGTATTCTCACCTGTATATACCTAGGAATGGAATTGCTGGGTCATATAGCAACTCGTAACTTTTTAAAAAGCTGCCGGATTATTTTCCAAATAGCAGCCATCATACATTCCCACCTGCAGTGTATGAGGGCTCTAGTTTCTCCACATCCTTACCTACATTTCTTGTCATTTTGATTATAACCATCCTAGCTGATGTGACATAGTATCCCATTGTGGTGTGATTTGCATTTCCCTGATGGCTAATCACGTTGAGCATCTTTTCTTGTGCTGATAGACCACAATGCCATTTTAAGCTGCTTTGTGTCTACATGATAATATTTCTGAAATTGTGGCTGTAGGTTTGAGTCCTGGGATCTCAGTCTCCGTAGAGTAGAGCTGATCATGCATTTGTGAAGTGCTTTGCAGTGCTCTCCTAGCTATTTTGGACGTTGGGGCTGGGGGACAACGGTCAAATAAAAATTTCCCATTTTATAAAGAAAATCAGGAGACTCAGGGAAAGTGTGACTTAAGGTAATAGACAGATGCGGGTCTAGTTGATATTGTCCCTCGTACTATCTGACAAACTCAGTATTTTTTCTCAATATTTCTGTCTAGTATTATGACAGTCACACCCAGGGAATGTTAAAGTCAACCAACTTTAATTCAGTTGTAGTGAAAGGAAACAGACCCAGTGAGATTGGCCAGGTACCTCTGAAACAGGCGTAGAAGTAGCTTTTAGTGGATATTGGTAATATGGAAGGAAAAACTCCCATCTAGAAAAAAGATGGTCTTTGTAAATCCCAAAGCCTGACGTCTGTTCTTTCAAGTACCTTCTTAGTGCACAGCCAGGCAGGGACCCTTTTGGCATTTTAAACATGGAGGCTTTTCCCCCACCCAGAGCAGTGGGGCTTACCCATGCAGCCAGGATTTGCTGAGCATCTGCCTGGTCCTTAAGACTGGTTCAGGGCTCACTCCTGTGATTTCCCAGTTCCTTTGCTTTTCTCTTGCTGTTTTCTGCCTGGAATGCCCTTTCTTGTCTCCTAATGTCCACATTGTTTTTGGACTTACAAGTGTATTTAAGATTATGTTTTCTAATTACTAAGAAAATACATGCTTGCTTTTAGAGAATTTGGGAAACAAAAATACAGAGAAAAAGATTGTTCGCAGTCCCATCATTCAAGGATGCCTGTTTCAGGTTAAGTATTCTACCTGATTGCACCCAACCCACACTGGGCTCCCCACTAATATATGGAACAAACCAGGTTTTCCCCCTATGTATTCATAAGTACATACTACAAATATTAGAGCCATACATACCATGTATACATGATATGTAATTTTTTTTTAAATTGCAGAATACATTTTAAATGTTTTCTTTAGCCCTGGCCAGGTAGCTCAGTTAGAGTATCATCCCATTTACGTCAGGTTTGTGGGTTCAGTCCCTGGTCAGGACACATGCAGGAATCAACCAATGAATGCATAAATAAGTGGAACAACAAATTGATGTTTCTTTCTTTTCCCTTCCTCTCTAAAATCAGTTAAAACATTATTTTAATGTTTTCTATAACTAGGAAATTTAGAAATTAAATTATTCCATGCCAACGTCAAAACACAGCTATAATTCTCCCTAGTATATTGTATATTACCTAGTCGTTATAAAAATTAGACGCCTTTCTCTATTTAAACTTGCGTCTGTAGGTAGAAGGTAACAATAGTACCCACCTCATAGGGTGTGGGGGAGGATTAAATGAGATGATACTGGGTTGCAACCTTCTTGGGAGCTTCCCAGGTATTATCTGAAACCAGCCCCATATGTGGCAGGCAGGGAGTTACTGAAGAAAAGGCAGACCACTCCGGATTGGTAGGTGGCACTTTTATTTTCATTGATTTTAGAGAGAGAAGAGGGAGAGAGAGATAGAAACATTGATGAGAGAGAACATCGATGGGCCGCCTCGTGCTTGCCCCCCACTGGGGATTTGGCCCATAACGTGTGTAGGTAGCACTTATAGTAAGCAAGGGAACTTTTGAGGTTTATGTTGAGCAGCCTGAAGACAGTTTTCTGCACACACATGCCAATATCTGAAAAGTTTTATAGAGAGGACTTAACTGGTTTCAGTCACATACCCAGGAGGCTTTAGCTAGAGTCCATCATGCACCCTTCGAGATAGTATCAACACATTTCTATCTCAAGGCCATATCCTTGGAACAGGGGAAGCAAGTGGAACACACATTTCAAAGCATGGGGCAAGTGGGGAGTTTCTAACTGCCTGGGTCTAGCTCAAGGGTCAAACCAGTGTCACGTCGTCGTCTTGACCTTCTCCAACAGATGAACAAAATGCAGTCCCTGCCCCAGTGAAGTTCATGGCATATGGCAGGAACGGGATGGGAGAAGAGGGCAATCAAATAGTGGTAAAGCCATGTAATTGAGGACATAAAGTAGGAGAGCCAGTGCACTGTAGCAATGGACAAGAACAATCTGACAGGCATACTGTGAGACTGGGCAAGTGACTGTACCTCCCTCAGCCAGTTTAATCCTCTGTAAATTGGGCATGGGTTCAATAAGTAATGCATGTAGAGGACTTAGCTCGCGCCTGGCGTAGCACGGGGGCTCCATCAATGGGAGTCACAACCATGTTTCATCAGATCTTGGATGCTGGCAATTGGAGGATGCACTGTCATCTATTAAATGATGCATGCGTTAGTTGAAAAGACATTGTGATTTCAGAGTGGTTAAAATGTGGGGAAAAAAGGTATATTTTATAATGTACATGTCTTGCCCTGGCCGGTTTGGCTCAGCGGTTAGAGCGTCGGCCTGCAGTCCAGAGAGACCAGGGTTCGGTTCCCGCTAAGGGCATGTACCTCGGTTGCAGTTTGTCCCCGGCCCTGGTTGGTCGTGCAGGTGGCAGCCACTTAATGTGTCCCTTTCACGTTGATGTTTCTCTCTCTCTTCCTCTCTCTCCCTCCCACTCTATCTGAACAAAAAATGAAAAAAATGTCCTCAGGTGAGGATAAAAAAAAATATATATATATATATAATGTACATGTCTTACATTATATATAGTGTTATTATGCACAGGAGGGTCTGGAACGTTGAAGAACCGGTCCTGACCCAGCCCAGCAACACACACATCGTCTGTCAATTTTTCCATCCATCTCTGCCTCTAACTCCATTTTGTGTCTCGTCTCTCCTGTTTCGGAAGTATTCTCAGGTTCTTCCACTAGGTGGCACCCTGGCCCTGGGTGGCTGCAGCCGGAGCTGACGCCCTAGAAGTCAATCCTACTCCTGGGCTCCCCGCTTTTCTTCCTTTCCCTTTGCCTCCATCCCTGTTTTTTGTTTGGTTTGTGGGGGGTTGTTTTTTCCTGGCAGTGAGAGGCCCCCGTGCTCTCTCTGGAGAATTCCAGAGTCCACTGTCCCCAGTCCGTCCCAAGTTGAAATTCCTTCACAGCTAGACCCCAGCTCTCTCTAGTTCTCACCCACACACCTTCAGTGACAGAAAACTCACTACCTTATGAAGATCCTGTTCTGGAAGGAATCCATGTAATGGTCATGACTTGGGCTCTGAGGACAAACCGAGCTGTGTTCCAATGTCTTGGCTTTGCTCCTAGCGTGTCTACGTTGTTTGTGTGTGAATCCTCAGGGCCTGGCATGGAAGAGGCACCCATTTGGTGAGAGTAAATAACCAGACTCACTTATTCTGTGCATCTCTTTCCTCCCCTGTGAAATGGGGTTAATAATAGTACTTACCTCTCAAGGTTATAAGGATTACATAGGATAGGACCTGTAAACAAGCTTAGTCCCTCCCATGCGTGTAGTAAGTCTTCAAAAACATTTCTTTCATTTTCTCTTCTACCTATGGATTCTATTCTTATCTGAAAGTTCTCCTTTAGAGGAAATTGAATTCTGAGTCCTACAAATTCCACACACTGACCTTGGTCGTAGTTCTGTCCCTCGAAGCCACAAAGAACATTTTCCAGATGATTCAGCCCAGCTCAGCTCAGCATCCATATGTTGCCTGTGTGCCAAGCACTGGGGTTACCAAGACAAAGACATGACCACAGTTTCTTCCTTCTGGTGCCTATTGGTCTAGCCAAGGAAAGAGATAATTGAGTAGCAGGGGGTACTCAGTGAATATTTGGAATGAATAATAGGACTTATTTATTGAGTCTTTACAGCACCTTATTTCATTCTTCCCGCCGCGTTCCCGCAGGCACCGAAAGTTCATGTCAGCTGGTGAGCAATAGAACCAGGATTTGGATCCTGTCTGACTCCAGAGCCCACACCTTAACCTCTAAGCCTTGTTATCACCACTCTGGGGGATGTTCTGAGGCCCGTGGGAAATTTCCTGTTCCTGAGCATTCCACCACTACTACCTTCACGTTGTGGTTATTATGTGGCTTCCCAGCTTCTCTGCCCCCATCAGAGCCATGTTTGATTCTGTTGGAATCCCAGGCCATTCGGGTAGGGGTGGGAGTACCTCTAGCTCCGGGTGGTTCAGATGGCTTAGGCCAAGCCATGTGTCATCCCATCTCCCCAGTCACAACCACGGACACTTCTTCAGTCAGAGCCAGTGATTTAAAAGTCAGCAGGTTAGACTACAGGCCAGGGTGCTTTAGGATTTTCTTAATTTTTGTCCAGAGAGACATGCAATTTAAGGAGTAGCCTCACTTAAGACAATTGAGGTCTTCTGTGGCCTTTCATACCTTGGTAGTGATACGGCCATCTACTTCTGCCCTTTGCCATCTGCCATCTCGTTTGATCCTCTCAGCAGCCAATGAGGAGACAGGACAAGGCAGAGCTGCAGGACCGACATGGTCTCACCTCCAGTGATAAAACAGCCACTGTTATTGTTTTCTGCCTACTGAGTGCTTGGTCATCTCATTTCACTCTTACATCAACCCTGAGAGGTAGTTATTATCATCCCCTTTTATAGATAAGAAAACTGGAACCTAGAGGGGTGAAGTATCCAGTCCAAGGAAAACACAGCAGAAGCAAGCAGTGCAGCTGGAATGCAAACCCAGCTTGACTGTCTCCAGGCCTGTCTGTGTTTTCCATCACACAACACCCCCCTTTGACATTAACAGAAGCACAGCGGTGGAAAGGGGTGGAACAAAGCTAGAAGGCCAGAGACTTGAGTTCTTGAACGAACTCTGAAAACGTATGTGGCCGAGGTAAATCACGCACCTCTGGATCTCAGTCTCCTTACCTGTATGTAATACAGGGATAATGGTTCTCACCTGAATTGTGAGGCATGGGGGGAAACATTTTAGTGAGGGCATGTCTGTGAGTAGTACTCGTGTATTGCAAAGAGTTGTCTAAATGTAAGAAATTGTTTTTCTTAATCCTAGTATAGGAACTGGGGCAGGAAGTGGGCAGGCTGACCAGGGTGGGCCAAGTGTCCCCAAGTGGCTGTTTCCACCCTCGACTACATGAAGTCCCCAGGAAAGGAGCGGAAAGGTCATAAGGAAAGGACAAAGCCCTGGGTCCTTATCTAGAAACATTCCTTGACTCCAAGGCCGGGCGCGGGGGGTGGGGTGGGGGGCGGCGGCGGCGGGGAGAGAAACTTCTGGACTGTCACCACTGAGTTCCAAGCATTCCAGAGGGCTCAGTGGAGAGGAAATCTGTCATCACCTGACCCAGCATCAGCCAAGGGGTCAGGATGGGTAAGCTGTCCTCCTCCCCTCTCAGCCTCTGTCCTTGCCCTGCCCTGGTCTCATTGTCCAGGACCCGGCCCCGTAGCCGGTCCGACCAAGAGGAACGAAAGCCAACAGGCCAGCCGTGAAGACCGGCTGTCCGCCCTGCTGGGCCACAGCTTTGCAGGATGACTAGAATTTGGAGTTGGGATGACCGGCTCTGGTTCTGGTTTAGTCACTTCCCTTCTCTGGGCCTCAGTGTCTCCCTGTGAAATCAGGAGTATTAGTCAGAGGGGACTGCCATACTGCTTAAGTCTTGCCCAGGGTTTAAACCCGTAGCCACCGTCTACACTCGCCCCAAGTGCCCCTCCTTCCTCCTTTCTCCTTCCTCCCTCCGGGCTGCTGGAGGAGCAGCGTCCTCCGCAATGCTGCCCTCTTGGTTGGTAGTCGGCAGCGTTCCGGCCCTGGGATTTCACATTCAAAGCCATCTTTAAAATTTGGTGTCTCTGATTCTTCCTGAATTCTAGGTCTTTCTTGCTCCCAATTAGACTGAAAGCTCCTCGAGGACGAGAGACTGGGGCCTGCTTACTTCTGTGCGCTCCCCAGAGCCTCGTCCAAGAAAGTGCAGCACAGAGGAGAACCTCAGACCCGTTTATTGATTGTGCTATTGGACCACCCTGAGGTCCTTGATGAACACCTACTCAATCCCCAGTGCCTATAGGAAAGCTGTGGTCACAGAAAGGAAACCCCACTTCTGTCCCTGGCTCCACTCCATTCAGTCTGTAGGACTTCAGGCAAAACCCTTCCCTTTTCTCAGAAGCATCTGTGGTTTCTCACAATGTGCTCACTGGGGGCCAAGCATGCAATGGCTATTTCTCAATGGTGGGACAGGCTGAGGGCATGACTGGGGCTCTTCCATCCAGAGCTGCTCCATTCTTCACATTTTTTTCCCCTTTTTTTTAAATCCTCACCCGAGGATATATTTTTCCATTTATCTTCAGATAGAGTGGGAGGGGAGAGAGAGGGAGAGAAATAGAAACATCAATGCGAGAGAGACACATCAATTGGTTGCCTCCCACATGACCCCAACCAGGGCCGGGGACTGAACCATTCTTCACTTTTTTAACTTTTACACATTGGGCTTTCACATGAGATTTTTGTCCTGTTTTTACACTTTTACTGAGGAAAGACTGATATATAATAAGCTGACATACTTAAAGTGTACAGTTTGAGGTTTTGATATATACATACTCATGAAACCATCAACACGAGCAAGATAGTGAACATACCCATTGCCCTCCAATGTTTCCTCATATCCCTTTTTAATTCTTCCCACTACCCGGAACCACTGGTCTGCATTCTCTCATTATACATGTTTTCATTTTCTAGACTTCTATGTAAATGGAATCATACAGTATGTACTCTTTTTTTGTCTGGCTTCTTTCATTCAGCGTAATTACTTTGATACTCATCAATGTTGGCACATACATCAGTGGTTCATTCCTTTTTAATGCTGAGTGGTATTAGCACCCCTATTTGTCCATTGGTCTGTTGACGGGCATTTAGGTTGTTCCCAGTGTTCAGCTATTACAGATGAAGCAGCTATGAATTTTCCTTCACACAAGATTTTATCTGAAGAAGTTACATTCTTGCCCTGGCCGCTTTGGCTCAGCCTTAGAGTGTCAGCCCTTGGACCAAAGGTCACGGGTTCATTTCTTGGTCAAGGGCACGTACCTGGGTTGTAGGTTTCATCCCCAGCCCTGGTCAAGGTTCTTCGGGAGGTGTCCAATTGATGTGTCTCTCTCACATTGATGTCTCTCTCTCTTTCCCCCCTCCCTCCCTTCAACACTATCTAAAAAAAAAAATCAATGGAAAAATGTCCTCTGGCGAGGATTAACAAAAAACAAAACAAAACAACAACAAAGAAGTTGCATTTGCCCTGGCCGGTTTGGCTCAGCGGTTAGAGCATCGGCCCTCGGACCAATGAGTTGCGGGTTCGATTCCGATCAAGGGACGTACTTCTGTTGCAATTCGTCCCCAGCCCTGGATGGGGTCGTGCGGGAGGCAGCCACTTGATGTGTCCTTTTCATGTCGATGTTTCTCTCTCTCCTTCCCACTCTATCTGAACAAAAGTGGAAAAATGTCCTCAGGTGAGGATAAAAAAAAAAAAAAAAAGTTGCATTTTAAAACAAAAACAGCCCTGGCCGCCCTAGCCGGTTTGGCTCAGCAGTTAGAGCGTCGGCCTGCGGTCCAGAGAGTCCTGGGTTCGGTTCCTGCTAGAGGCACGTACCTCGGATGCAATTTGTCCCCGGCCCTGGTTGGTCGTGCGGGAGGCAGCCACTCGATGTGTCCCTTTCACGTCGATGTTTCTCTCTCTCTCTCTCTTCTTCTCTCTCCCCCCCACTCTATCTGAACAAAAAATGGAAAAATGTCCTCGGGTGAGGATAAAAACAAAACAAAACAGCCCTGGCCAGTTTGGCTCAGCAGTTATCAGTGTAGGCCCGACCAAAGAGTCACGGGTTAGATTCCGATAGGCAGCCAGTCGATGTGTCTCTGTCATGTTGATGTTTCTCTCTCTCTCTCCCTCTCTCCTTCCTACTCTATCTGAAGATAAATGGAGAAATATCCTCAGGTGAGGATTAAGAAAACGAAACAAAACAAAAACAAAAACTGGACAAGATGATCCCTGAAGTCACAGGTTTTTAAGAACCTGGAAGCTGGGGAGTTGAGGACAAAGGGAACGGCCATTTTTGAGCCCCTACTGGTGCCAAGCATCTGACTGCTTTCGCTCATTTAATCACAGCACGTCTGTGAAGCAGGTGCCATTGTTATTCCCAGATTATAGACAAAACAGCTGAGACACAGAGACATCAATGTAGCTGTTTAATGACACACATCTAGGCCGTGGCAGAGCGGTGACTCAGACCCAAGGTCTGGCTGCCTCGGGGCCAGGCTCACAGCCGCCACACGCCTGCAGAGAGCCAGCTCTGGTTCCTGGGCTTCCTTTGACTCATGTGTGGTTGGGGTTGATAGTTGCACTGTCTCTCATCATGCTGGGCCCACGTGGGGACACCCAGTCAAGCCTGGGAGGCCTGGTGGGACACTGGGGCAGAAGCAGTGGCAGAAAGTGAGTCAGACGTGAACGTGGGCACCCGGCCAGGCAGGGCAGAGGGAGACGAGAGGGAGCTCCATGTTATGTAGGGGCCACTAAACTTTTCACACATGTTTTCTCCTGTAATGTTCACAGTTACTGTGAGGTAGAAATTATCATCTCCATCTTACAGATGAGAAAACTGAGGCCTAGGAGAGTCTGTCAGGTTCAGGATTCTGTCAGCTTCAAGGAACAGAAAAGCCAACCCAAAGTGACGGAAGCAATAGACATTTATCTGACAAAAATCCCAAGTTCTAGACTTGGCAAGTTCTAATTTATTTATTTTTTATTATTTTATTCATCACCCGAGGATATTTTTCTATTTATCATCAGATAGAGTGGGAGGGAGGGAGGAAGAGAGAGACAGAGAGAAACATCGATGTGATAGAGACACATCGATTGGTTGCCTTCCACACGACCCCGACCAGGGCTGGGGATGAACTGCAACCGAGACACGTGCCCTTGGTCGGAATCAAACCCGTGACTCATTGGTCCGCGGGCCGACACTCTAACTGCTGAGCCAAACCATCCAGGGCAAGTTCTAATTTCTTCATCCAGGGATTCCCACAGGCCTTCGGGGACCCAGGCTCTTTCCCTCTTTGGGGGCTCCCTTCTTCATGCCTTGGCCCATCTCTCCCTCCTAGTCCTCAAATGGCTGCAACAGTTTCAGGGGTCAACAATGGCATCCAGAGACAAACAGGGAACTCTTTCCTCCCTTGTCACCCCTTTTAAGAGGGAGAAGACCCTCCCAGTAGCTCCCAGCAGACTTCCTCTCACTTCTCATCAGCCAGAATTGCCTAACCCACTCACTGGGTACGGGAGTGAGACCCCACTTGGCCCAGACCCACCAGGGGCCAATTCCTGGGGCACGGCTCTCCTGCAGTCCCGGGGTGCTGAGAGGCAGGCAAACAACATTGGGGTTTTGTTCCCGAGGAAGGAGGGGTCTGCCTCAGAGGAGAAGAGACTTACTCAAGGTAATCCAATTTGTCAGAGGTGGAGCTGAGCCCTAAAACACACAGATGTTTGCCTTGCCTGCTAACCTTCCATCTTTATTTTCCTATTCCTCAGAGGAGCAAACTGAGGTTCCTATTGGAAAACCCAGGCCAGCCCCACTGCTCCATTAGGAGCCTGTGTATAATAAAATAGTACTTTGTGTGACTGCCATATATTGTCCCATCACCTGTGAGGTAAGATGCTTATTACCCCCGTTTTACAGAGAAGCACATAGAGGCTCAGAGAATAAGAAGTTTGTCTGAAGTCACATAGCCAGAAAGTGGTGGCACTGGTATCTGAACCCTGCCTGGCATTCCCGAATTCTATCACATCAAAAGGCAAGGGCGGCCCTGGCCTGTTTGGCTCAGCGGTTAGAGCGTCGGCCCGCGGACCAGAGAGTCCCGGGTTCAGTTCCCGCTAAGGGCACGTACCTCGGTTGCAGTTTGTCCCAGGCCCCGTTTGGGGTCGTGTGGGTGGCGACCACTAGATGTGTCTCTCTCACATCAATGTTTCTCTCTCTCTCTTCTTCCCTTTCTCCCTCCTGCTCTATCTGAAGAAATTAAAAAAAAAAAAAAGGTCAAGGGCTGCCTGGCCAGTGTGGCTCAATGGTTGAGCATCGACCCATCCACCAAAAGGTCACCAGTTCAATTCTCCGTCAGGGCACATGCCCAGGTTGTGGGCCCAATCCCCAGTGAGGGGAATGCAGGAGGCGGCCAATCGATGTTCTCTCTCATCGATGTTTCTTTCTATCTCTCTCCCTCTCTCTCTAAAATCAATAAAGGAAAAAAAAATTTTTTTTAAAGGTCAAGGGCGGTCAGTGGGGCAGAGGGCGGGTGGAGCAGCCCCCAGACCAAACACGGATTGCTGAACTGTAACAGGTGAAGGCCAGCTGCTTGGGAAGCCCAGTGGCTGGGAATGGGGCTGTGGCCAGGCCAGCTGGCAGGCCCAGCCAAGCCTGCAATGTGAGTCCAGGAGCCACCGCCACCCACTCACCTCGCTTCTCAGGTTCCAGATCTCCTGCCCAGCCTCCTCCAGACGGCTGAAGTGCTGATTCAGGTTTGATGGGCAAGAAGCACTCACAGGACAGCTCAAGGAACCACAGATGCTTACAGCCAGAGAAATTTCAAGGAGTTTTTTTGTCCAACCCCAACCCCTCACCCCACCCCATTTTCCAGATAGGGAAACTGAAGCCAATCTCACACAAAGGGTTTTGTTTATTTACTGCCTCATCCTCGTTGGCTAGAACACACATTAGGCATTCAATAAACATTTGTAGAATGACTGACTGACTTCACTGAATGAATGCTGTTTTTCTGAGGCACTTAGCATTGCAACAAAGAGCTGGCCTTCAAAACAGAGCCCGTGCTTCTCCAAGCCCTCAGGTCGCAGGTGGGAAGATCCAGGTCACAGAAAAGGAGCTTGTCCACAGTCAAGGATGAATCCTGTCACAAGCCACACAGACTCTCACAGGTGCAACATTTAATACATTTCCCCAACACCCAGACACACAAACACACGCATGCCTCACTTGAGCTAAAAGGGTAGAACCTATTCAGCTCGCTTAATAAATTGGGGGGTGAGGGGTACTGGCAGGATCCTTGTGCAGGAAACTGCAGCTAGAACTCCCAAGGGGCCAGAAACAAAACCAGAAAATAAAAAATGAAATTACCCGCCACCAGCCCTGCCCATCTAGTCTGCACACCCATTTTTTTCTCCTTTTCCCTGCTTTCAATAGCTTTCACAGGGCTCCTGGCCCAACTGCAAGAGTCCTCTCAGTTCAAACACCCACCAGAGACCGGGGTCTAGGTCTCCACCTCAAATTCTAGGACAGTGAGCTTGGTTACTAGCTGGAGTTGGGCCACCCCTGGGGCCTGCACTGCTGGCTGCCCACCACCCAGGACTGTGGGAGCAGACCCCGAGAAGAGGGGTGTGGGTGGCTTCACTAAGAAGAATGTGGAGGGTGGAAGAAGTAATGCCTCCCACTCCAGTCAGCTGGTCTAATCCCCTCCCAGCCCCCATCTTTCCCTACAAGAAGTCCTGAATATCTCCCGTGATGGACCTCTTACTACCCACACAGCACAATATCATCCATTGTCCCTGATTACTCATTATTGCTTGAGAACTGACATCATCCCTTCTTTTGAACTAGTCATTACTCATTTGCTCAAGTCTGTGGCTACAGCATTTACGCAAGTGGAAGTCAAGAGAACCCAACTGTTCCCTCATTCTGTGGGGTTGGCTGCTATAAATGATTTTACACCTTGTAAATCTAAACTCCATATAAGAGAGAATCTGATTGGTTCTCCCACTTGCCAACTTGTCAGGGCTGCCTCTGTTGGCCAGAGCGTTCACACCAGCCCCACCCAAGCCACCCCCATTGGTTGCCAGCCAGCCTATAGAATGGCTTCCTGAGTACCAGAGCCCGCCCATCCCTGGACAGAGAGAGTTGTGGTCAGTTTTAGCTTTGGTTTTTGCAAATGTGTTCCCTGCTTCTCCTGACTTTCTTCTGGGCCTGGGCCAGTTCCTTGTGCTCCTACCCCCACCCCAATTCTTTGTTCATTGTTTATAGAGGCTTATTCTTCTCTTTCCTGGCGTTTCCCCACCTTTTTCCTGCCGATTGCACATTTTGGACACAGCTCTGTTAACGTCAAACATGACCACGTATATGGCTTTGGGCAAGTCTCTTCCTCTCTTTGTGCCTCAGTTTCCCCATGTGAATATTGGGGCAACTACTCATAGGGTTATTGACAGGAAGAAAGGAGTCCATGTATGTGCAAGTTCCTGCCACAGAGCTGAACACTAAGCAAACTCAGTGTCTGTCCTTCCTTTTAGCTTCAGCCCTTATTTAAAGCTGACAATGCCCAGTGCGGCTCAGTAGATTGAGCATGGTCCCGTGGACTGAGAGGTCCCAGTTCCATTCCCCATCAAGGCACATGCCCCGGCGTCAGGCTCCGTCCTCAGTGAGGGATGTGCAGGAGGCAGCTGATCAATGTTTCTCTCTTGCATGGATGTTTCTATCTTTTTCTCCCTTCCTCTCTCTCTGAAAAATCAATAAAAACATATTAAAAAGAAAAAGGAAAAGCTGACAAAAGACCCCAGAGACAAAGCTGGACTAGACTAGAGAAGAGGCCTGAGTTCAAGCCTGGCTGGGCATCTAGCTTGCTGTGTGACCTGGGGAATGTTCCTTTCCCTCCCTGGGATCAATCTCCCCATCTGTTAAATGAGAATTGGACCAGAGGAGCACTTCCCAAACCGCACAACAAGGGTTAATAGTACAACAAGAAAAAAAAGAAGAGCCAGGCCAGTGTGGCTCAGTGGTTGAGCATCAACCCATGCATCAAGAGGTCATCAGTTTGATTCCCGGTCAGGGCACATACTCAGGTTGTGGGCCCAATCCCCAGTGGGGGACATGCAGGAGATGGCCAATTGATGTTCTCTCTCATCGATGTTTCTATCTCTCTCTCCTTCTCCCTTCCTCTCTCTCTAACATCAATAAAGAAAAAAAAATTTAAAAAAAAAAAGAGAGACAGAGATTGAAACTTTGGCCAAATATATTGGGAAAAGCCACTTAACACCTATTAGAATGTTAAAGACTCTGAGGCTGTGCTGTCCAATATGGCAGCCACTAGCTGCATGTGATTATTTAAATTAAAATGAATTATAATCAGTTAAAATTTAAAATTCATTCACGCCAGCCACATTTCAAAGTGCTCGACAGACACGCGTGGCACAGAAGTGGCTAGAGCATTCCCTGGGTCGCAGAAAGTGCTCGTTGCTGCTGCGGTCAGAAGAGGCCTGTTTCACTTGAACCCCAAATTTTCTACACACATTTGACACACTACCTCTGCAGAACATCTTTGACCAATGTAAGAAATAATCCCGCTTCCAGGAACATGGTCTGGAAGACATTGAGCTGGAGGATCTCTCAGGGCTCTTCCAACTCCGAGAGTGGAGAAGGGGAACATTCTGGCAGCCGAATTCCTCTTAGGGGAGGGAACTGCCTGTGTTCAGCAGTTCTCTTGGCAAAGACATTGCAACTGTGGAAAGAGAGCCCCGTCGATGCAGCTGGGATGCACTGGGAAGGAGAGGAGGCAGAGAACTTAACTGTTGAGGGTGAAAAAAGGAAGTGGAATTGGAAGGGGAGATGAAAGAGGAGATGAGAGTGGGTTGAAGGCAGAAGAGGGGTCTGGCAATCTGGAGGGACAATGGAGCCGAAACAGGAGAGAGACCAGGGGCCAGGATGACTGAAGGACTCTTGAGAACAGAGAGCTCTCATGCTCAGTTTTAAGTCATCTGCACACAGCGCAACTCCCCTCACCCACCACCCATGACTCAGTAAAAGTCACCACATTTTCACACATAACCTTGGGGAAGATCAAGAAAAAGAGGCTATGTTCCACTTTTGGGCTGTCAGTGGAGGGAAAAGTACCTCCAAGGGGGTTGAGAGCTGAAGGAGATCAAGAATTCAGCAGAAGCAGGTTATATGGGTCCTTGACCAGGAATCAAGCCTGAGACCCTTCAGTCCGAGGGCCGACGCTCTAACTGCTGAGCCAAACCAGCCAGGGCTTATATGGCAAGAGGAATTGAAGTTGACTAGGAAATGGAGTCCCCCGAGAGATTAGGAGGTGTGATGGTTCTAAAACATGTCACCCAAATGTTTTGACACTCCTCCCATCGAAATGTGAGGTTTTGAACGCCCTCCCCTTGAATATGGGTTCTGTGACTGCTGGAATAACAGAACACGGTAGAAGTGACCCAAATCTTAAGAGACTCGTAGGTTTCACTTCCTATTTCTAGAGACACTTATTCTTGGAATCCAGCTGCCATGCTGTGCCCAAGGCACATTAAGAGGCCATGTGTAGGGGTTCTGACCAACAGTCCCAGCTGACATCCCAGTTGACCAGTGTCAACTGGCAGACACGTGAATGAGGAAGCCTCTAGACCATTCCAACTCCATTCACCGTGACTGCAACCACACAAAAAACTCCAAGAGGGAATGCCTTAGTTGAGCCCAGTGACCCCATAGAACCATGAGAAATAATAATAAACTGATCTTGTTTTAAGCTACTAAATTTTGGCTGATTAATTTGCAGCAATAGTTTAATAAGTAGAAGAGATAATCCATGAATCCCATCACAGTGGGATGGGACAAGAGAGCCAATTTTTCATGAAATCTGAAAGTATACGGGGGGACTCGCAGGGTGTCACACTTGTAGGAAGACAGGGTGACATCTGCATAAACCTGGTATGAGATCATGCTTCTGCTGTGACTTTGAGGTGCTGTCTCGGTGAGAGAGAAAGAGGTGTCAACAATGACTTGGAAGTTTCTATCTTGGGTAACTGTCCTCAGTAACAGCATGAACTGAAATTCAGAGGAGAGGAAGAGGAGAAACAGGTTTGGAAGAAGATGCTATCAGTTTTGGACACACTACTACATTTGCAAAGAGAAATTCTTGCTGGAAATTTCAGCTCATGTTTCCAAAGCAAAAATTTGAGAAGTCTAAACCCCAAACTTCTTTTATAAGTACCCACATTCTTTTTTTCCACTCACTTAGTCAGCCGTTCAGGCAGGTATAGTCATGCTTAAGAGCACATCCCCCAGACTCGGACTGCCTGGGTTCAAAGCCAAGCTCTGTCTCTGAGTAGCTGCATGGCCTCGGGCAGGTGACTTAATCTCTGTGCCTCAGTTTCCTTATCTTTAGATGGGGATGATAATAACAGTACCTGCATTCTTGTCAAGATCAAAGAGTGCATACACAGAAAACTCTTAGAACACTGCTTAAAATATAAGTGCATATTACATATTAGCTAGTAATATTCAACAACTAATTTTTGAGCACCTACTCTGTGCACTGAAGATACAGCCATGACAAGATAGACACAGGCCCCGCCTCATGAAGCTTACATTCTAGTCCTTCTTTAACACCTGGGCCCTAGGTTTCTTTGGTTTCCCTTCATATGTATTGTCCCATTTGATCCTCAGAAGGGCCTCATGGGGTTGGCACAACAGTGACCTTACCCCTATTTGACAGAGATGGAAACTGAGGCCCAGAGAGAACCATTGATGTCCTCTTTGCACAGTGCCTCATCTGTTGTCACAAATCTCTGTGGCCTTTCAACAAAGGCACCGTGACATGCATGGCCCAGAGGCCCCATGTCTCCCATTGGCTAGCTATGCTTCCTCTGCCTGCAACCCCTCCAGGAAATGAAATCGCACAAATGGCAGGCCTCTTGCTGCTGAGCCCTCTCATGAGAGAATTCTGGAGGCATGAGGTCAGGGCTCTGTGTACTGCTGCCCCTCTTAGTCCTGGGTCTCCTTGGGGAGGTGAGTATGTTTCCACTTGTGACCAGTAAAACCCCACCCAGTCGCATCTTCATGGATGCCTGAAATTCCACCATTTATAATTCATTCTTTCAGGTTGAGCAATTGCTCTAGGAACATCTTTTCATCTCTAAAACGCCTCTGGGATGGATTGCTAACACCTTAGTGAGCTAAGAATTGGCCTTAAAGAGGACCACCTTTCTTCCATCAAGAAACTGGTCCAGAAGGAAAAGTGACTTGCCCAAGGACACATAACCAGTCAACAACAGCGCCAGGACAAGAAGCTGGCACTGTACACACTGCTTCCCGCCCTGGATCGGAGGGACAGAGACACGCGATGCTCCCACGTGCCCTGTGCTACCTCGTGGTCTGCAAAGAGCTTCCCCACCAGAACTCACCAGACTCAGGCCGTCCCTACAAGCAGGCCCGCCTCCTCCCCATGTGGACCTGATTGCTTTGGGCTGCCTCCACCGGTCCCTCTTCTGATAACAGAGCCAGCTTTATTATTTATTATGAACAGCCTAAAGGCACTGTTCACTGGTCTGCTGCTGGATCCCTGGAGTGGCCTGGTTTCAGGCCTTTCCAAGGCTCAGGTTAGCTCCTCCTTCCAACCTTGGTGAGCCCCAGAGCCCGCCAATACATTCCTCTTTTTGTCGTTTAAGTAAGCCAAAGCTGGTTTCTGTTGCTTGCTTCTAAAGAACTCTAACTGACAGCCCAGCTGGTGTGGCTCAGTGGTTGAGTGTTGACCCATGCACCAAGAGTTCGCCAGTTCGATTCCCGGTCAGGGCACACGCCCAGGTTGTGGGCCAAATCCCCAGTGGGGGGCATGCAGGAGGCAGCCAATCAATGTTCTTTCTCATTGATGTTTCTATCTCTCTCTCTTCCTTCCTCTCTCTCTAAAATAAAAAAAAAGAACTCCAACTGACGGACCCACTTCATAGATGAGGAGTAGGTGCGAGGAGCTGTGGAGAGGAAATGTAAACAAGAGATAGAGCAAAGACTGCAACCCAGGTGTCCTGCCTCCCAGCCCAGCTCTGGCCTCACACCACACGGCTGACTCTGAGCAGCTGGTCCTGAGGAAAGACGGTGGAGAGGAATGCAAATAAACAGGTCTGAACACAGAGAGCGAAGCTGTTGACTGAGTGGTGCTGGAGTCAGACAGACCTGAGTTTAGATCCCAGATCTGTCCCCTACTTGTTATGAGGCCTTGAACAAGTCATTTCGTCTTCCCAGAGCTCACCTCTCATCAGCTGTAACAGAAGGAGCATAGGACCTCTGTATAGACACAGACCTGCAGGAACATGGTGAGCAGAGCACCTTCTTGGGCTGGGCCTCCTTATGCAGTGAACAGCTGGACAGCCGTACACACCAGCTGGACAGATAGATAACACCGGCCTCACATGGTTAAATGAGATAGCACGTGTGAAGTCGTTGGCACCATGACCAACACTTAGAAAGTGCTCAGTAAATAGTAGCCAAGTATTATGACACCATCAGGCCCAGTCAGGTCTCCGTCAGTCTGTGGTGAAACTACAAATCCTAAGCAGCTCCCTTTCTCACCACCCACCCCCAAACCTCATAACCTTTCCTGGATGGCCCCAACACCCTGCCTCTCCCTCCAGGGCCTGCAGGCTTGGCTGGGCTGCCGGGGAACAGGATTCCGGCCTTGTCTACCACACCACGGCTTTCAGTTTGGCGGAAGCCCAGTATGTCAGGGCCCAGCTGGCAAGTCCTTCCTGCTCCAAGGTTTGGAAGGTTCTACTGGCCAGCCCTGCCCTCCAGCCTCCTCCCTCAGACCCAGGCAGATGGAAATCTGGAAGCAGCCTATCCTGGGGCCCCAGCTGCAGCAGGAGCCCCGGATAGCAGCCCCCGCCCCCCCAGGCCTCCTTCCTCTTCTCGGGGCAGGCCCCAGCAGCCAGGGACCGGAATGGCTGCGCCCTCCGGAGAGCCACATGTGCCAGCCCAGTGCTGCCAGCTCTCAGGCTGATCTCACAATGGCTCCTTTCACCAGGGCGAGGAGCTGGCCCATCTGGAGCCCACAGGGTGATGTCCCAGGCCCCAGGGGCAAGGAGTGGGAAGTCAGAAACTAAGGAAGGGGTTGCTAAGACTAGGAGAGTCAGAGGTGCTCAGCAATCACCCCTCACACACGCTCCACCCTCACCACCCAGTGCCAAGGTGACTACCGCACGACGGGGACCACAGGAGATCAGATTCCCTGGGGCCTGAGGGTGGGGTGGGGGGACTGGTGGGAGTAAGTGTGGAAGCAGACGGAGGGAAAGGGCTAGTCATGGGGTTCTGGGGGGAAGGGAGCCTGGGCCCTCAGCCCACGCTCTTGCTGGCATCTGTAGGCCCATAGCAAGAGGGTGACGTGGTGCTGGTCCTTGAAACAGCCCTTCCAGTAACAACTGGGCATCCCAGCCGGGCATCTTCTGCATCTCCCCCTCCTCTCCATGCCTTCTGCCCCAGGCCTCCAGGATCTCTTAAAGGGACTTGCACATTCCTACAAGTATCTCTGCCCCCATTAGTTCCCCCTTCTCCACTTCCAATGCCCCAATCTAATCCAAGCTGCTCAGTCCCTCAACTAAAGCCCTTGCAACCTCCCTATCGTCAAAGGACCATGACCTCATTTTGTCCACAGCACCCATTCATTTCCTTCTGATCTCTAAATCTCTTTCTCCTGGGAAGCCATCCTCCCCCCCCACTCTCAGTTCATGAGGTTTGGGTGAGGCTTATGCCTGGATAGGCATGTGACCAAAATCTGTCCAATCAGAGAATTCCACCCCAGGCATAGTCATGCAACCAAACCAGTCGAGGGAATTCAATTCCAGAACTTGTGTTTAAACATTTGGAGAACTGGGAGGGTGTCAGCCTGGAGATGCCTCCATTTGGAATGGTTCTGTTCCAGAGTGAAGCCAGAGAGAAGCAGAGAGATGGGAGACCAAGTCCTGGTGGCATCATTGAACCCCTAGATCCAGCTTTGCCTGACTCAGACAAGCTGAATTTTTCAGTTTTTTAAGTCAATAGATTTCCTGTTCATTGAAGCCTCTTAGGATTGTGTCTTTTGTCTCTTACAACCAAAGAATTCTGACCAATACAGACGCCCAGCTACTCCAGCCTCGAACCTCTGCGGTTTATCTATCTGCCTTGTTCTGGAAGTATGGAACTTGCCATTACCCCAAACACGCCTGCTGGGCTCTGCCAGGGAGGGACTCGCTTTTCCTCTTTGGCTCTTGCTCGACTCTTGAAGGTCAGTGCAAATGTTAGGTCCTCCGTAGAGCCCTCCCCACCTCCTCCCAGGGAAAATGTGCTCTTGGCTCCTGTCTGCTCTAGAACCATTATTTGGCTAGAATCATAGTGATCTGTTTGTCATTCTGTCTCCTCCACTAGATTATTGAGCTTTTTAAGGGCAAGAACTGTGATTTCTTTCCTCAGTGCCCAGTACCTGGTCTGGCACGGAGGAGGTGCCCAGGAAATGCTTGTGGAAAGATCTGGATTGCCATCAGCTGGGCAGGCCCCAGCTGGGTGTTGGCGCTGTGGGCACGGCAGCTGGTGGCCCATGCCCACCTCTAGGCAAGTGCTGTTTGCTGAGCCTCAAATGTCTGTCTCCCTTCAGTCTAAAAATCCTGCTCATCCCTCAAGGAGCTCAATGCCCTTAATGTGTGATGAGAGGGCTGCTTTGGAGTCAGACAGACTTGAGTTCAAGTCCCGGCTCTTCCGTGTGTTACTCGTGTGATTTGGGCCAAGTCACAGAACTTTCTCAAGCTTCACTTTCCTTAAAATGGCAAACACGTAGTGCCTGTTATGTGCTGGGCATTTTTCTAAGCTCTTTTCATGTCTTAGCACCTCTAGTTCTTTCATTCCCCCTCTGAGGTGTGGTGTTATTATCCTTATTCTAGGGATGAGAAAACTGAAGCCCAGAGAGGGGAAGTGCTGCCTGAGGCCACAGCTGGGAAGTGGCAGAGCTGGGGTTGGAACTCAGGCAGGCTGGCTCCAGACTCAATGCTCTTAGTACTCTACTGTCCTGTGCCTGGCAAAATGGGACAATGCTAGGACCTTCTTGCGGTCTGGACCTGGTGGAGTCCAGTCTTACCAGAGAATCCTGGATCTTGGGGTCAAGTGGAGGGAGTAGGGCTGTGGCTAGTTCAGGATGGCGCCCGCTTGGCTCTGGCTGCCCTGTAGGGTTCTCTCTGCTTGGCGGAAAATCTCTGCTTATAATGCTCATTTGTCTGGATGTGGATCACAGCTTCTGCATTCTCCACACGTACTCCTTGGCCCGGAAGGGATGGAGGGGGACGACCCAGGCTCCAGCCAGGCCGGGGAAAGCTGCTGGGAATGAAGAAGTTTAGGGTGGCCTAGTTTCTAGAAACCCCCGCTCTGCCACTGCCTGGTTGTGAGAACTTGGGCAAATCACCATCTCCTGGGACCTCGGTTCCTTCATCTGTAAAATGGGGACAGTCATGGTACCTACTTTATGGTGGCGTAAGGGTGAAAGAGGGTATATATTGCAGTATGTGTTGTGGGCACTCAATAAACGACAGTTAATTGTTATTCTCATTCTGCTGAGTGCTCAGCCAGGCTGCCTGGGGTTCAGTCCCAGCCCCACCATTTCCTAGCAGTGTGACCTTGAGCAAGTTACTTAATCTCTCTGCTCAGCTCCTCATTTGTAAACTGGGGACAATGACAAAACAATAGCGAAACAACTGTGTGTCTGGCCCGTTAAAAATGCTCCACAGCCCTGGCCAGCGGAGCTCAGTGGTTAGAGAGCTGGCCCTTGCATCGAAGGGTCACAGGTTTGATTCCTGGTCAAGGGCATGAGTGGGGGTCGCAGGTTCGATCTCCGGCTCCAGTTGGGGCACGTGCAGGAGGCAACCAGTCCATGTGTCTCTCTCATCGATGTCTCTCTCTCCCCACACCTCCACTCTCTCTAAAAATCAATGGAAAAAATATCCTCGGGTGAAGATTAACAACAACAAAAAGTGCTCCTTATGTGTTAGTGCTTCTTGTTATTATTCTCCAGCTATAAGACCCTAGGCCACAACCTGCCCCTCGCCAGGCCTCAGTTTCCCCATTTGTCTAGTGACGCTTAGACTTGACTGTAGGCGCCATTTGCTAACATTCTGGGCCTCCACCCCACCTAATGACTCAGTCCCTCTAGGGAAGAGGCCAGGTGCCCTTTCTTGGAGGGCAGCTACTGGGTCCTTCTTTTTTTAAAAATTTATCTTTGTTGTTGAGAGTATCACAGATGTCCCTCCTGGATCCTTCTTGCTCCTGCTCAGTGCTCTGTCCCCAGAACCTGGCCTGGACCTGACATATGGCAGGCCCCCACTAAATGTTTCCTGAATTAATGTTTTTCATGAAACAAATACTGACTTAGTGCTTTCGATGTGCCAGGCACTCTTCTAAGTGCTTTACAGATATAAATGCGTTCACTCCTTGTAATCTTGTGGGATGGACTATTATTACCCTCATTTTTTTTTTTTTTTTTTTTTTTACAGATGAAGCAATTGAGGCAGACAGTTGACATCATGTGTCCAGTGATTCAAACCAGGGCCCTCCAGCCCCGGGGATAATCCTCCGACTTTCTTTGACCCTGTTCCCTCCGTTCAGGAGTTGGGGTGAACTGGGTACCCACCCATCCACTGGCATCTGTTACTCATCTCCTGGGATGGGATTCTCCCTTCCTCGGGGTGAGAGGTGGGGGCTGGCTGTGGGATGTAGGGAACTGAGAAATGGGCCCAGCCTCTGGGGGACAGCCTGCCAACACCTGCCTCTCAGCCAAGTCCAAAAAGCAGCCTCGGCACCGCTCACAACCTGCTTTCTTCCGGAGCCCAGGAAGAGAACAGGAAAGGCCAGGGCTGGCTTCGGTGCTGACTCACGGAGAGGTGGGGTGAGCAGCCAGGCCGGGGAAGTGAGCAGGATGTCAAATTCATCCTTCCTTCTCTGGATAGGCACTGGAATAAGGCTGAGCCCGGGAGCCAGGGGCCTGAGTCCTGAATCCACCCAACCCAGAGCCTCAGATGCTCAGACTACGGGGAAGGAAAAGCGGGTTAGATGGAAGCCTGGTCACAGAATCCCTCTAGGAAGAAAGGTCTTTGCATGGCTACATATGTTGATGGTAGCCCTGGGTGCGAAAGGCACACCCGCACCCCCCCCCCCAAGCCTGGAGAGCTGGAGGGCTGGGGGGAGGCTTGGGTAAGGAAGTAAGGGGAGACCTGAGACCTGAAAGCAGGTGGAGGGAATGAGAGTAGAGAAATGGAGCCTGAAGAAAGAGCAACCTGTCTGAGGTCCAGAAGTTCCTGGGGTGCAAATGTTTGCTGGACTTCTAAGAACCAGGATACTTAATATTCAAATTTCAGTTGTTTAAGGTGGCTCCCTCCACTGTCACCCCAACCTTCCAGACTATCTGCCATAGCCAGCCTTGTGGCTGTGATATATTTGAGTGGGAAGGATGGGGCGGTGTCCCAGCAGTGGGAGTGGCAGTGTGGACAGCAACTTTGGGCTAGATTATGCGGGTTTGACAAACTTACTACATGTGTGAACTCAGGCTCCATCAGGGACTCTCTGGGCCTTGGTTTCATCTCTAAAATGAGAATAATAATATAAAGACTAATTTTTTCAGCCCCTACTATGTGCTAGGCACTGATATAAGTACCTTGTATGGGTTATCCTATTTTAATACTTACTACGACCCTGTGAAGTAGGTGCTATTTTCAGATATGGAAACAAGCAGAACTGGCCGAGTTTACACAATAAGTAGTAGAGCTGTGAAAACCCCGGAGGTCTCACTCCAGAAAATGTGCTGTTCTCTAGGACACAGACCACATCTACCTACTGAGGTAGTTGTGAGTGTTAAATGAATGTATGCATGTAAGGCTCCCAGAACAGTGCCTGGCACATAGTAAGTGCTCAATAAATTGGATGTGAGCTCTTGTGCAACAATCAGTGAAACTGAACACCCAACTCAAATGGTTTAAACATTAAGGGAACTTCTCATTTCACCACCAAGAAGTACCAGGGCATTCCTGGCCTCAGGATCAATTGATTCAGTGGTTCACTGATGGCATAAGGACCCAGGAGCTTTCTGTTCCCTGCTGTGCACATTTACTTCCCCAGCAAGAGAAAGAGGCTGTGCCCCTAGCCAGACATTTGAGCCAGACCTTCCCTTCGGTCCGACTGAGCAAGGTATAGGGTATTGTGGGTGCAACTTTAAGAGCTAGTGACCCTTGCCAGCTGGAGGACCTGGGGGGACCCCTGGGTCACACAAATAATTTCAATACAATGTGCTCATCTAGTGTCCAGCGGTGCCGGATCCAGAGGAGGAAGAGGTTTATTTGGACTGAGGGTGGAGGTGTGTTTGTGGGAGGGTCCCTGGAGACTTGGCCCTTGAATCCTGAAATATGAGCAAGATTCCTTCACGCAGTAAAGCTTGGAAAGAGCTTCAGCAAAGATCTGTGGGCTTCAGGGAAGCTGGGGCTCGTGGGCAGGGTAGGGGCTGGGGCTGGGGCTGGGGGAGGATGCAGACAAGGCCCTCAGAACACAGAACTCGATCCTCCCCACCTCACCGTAGGGCTGGCAGGACCAGAATAATCACAGCGAACCATACTGAGCGCTTACTGTATGCAGTGCATGCATTTCAAGGCATTTCATCCTCATGACAGTTCTATGAGGAAGTATTTACTCTTTGTTTTACAGACAGAGAAAGTGAGATGCAGAGAGATTAAGTAATTTGCCTAAAGTCACACGGACGGCAAGGGCAGAGCTGGGCCATGAATCTAGGTAGTCTGACCCCAAAGCCAGTGCTTTTCACATGCCCTGAAGCTCTCTGCCAAGCCCCTATCCTGGCAGGGAGAAGGCAGCCGGGAGGAGAGAGAAGACCCATCAGGTGGCCAGGCAGAGGGACCTGCAGGCCTGCATCTGGCAGACAAAGGCAGGAAGCCAGGCTTTTGTCTGAGGGCCAGAAAGGTGGCTCCTTCCTGGAGCCTGAGAAACTGGGCAGAGGGGGGGGGGGGAACTGCTGTGTGAAGGGCCTCTAGAGCCAGGAGATCTTTGCTTCATAGGACTTGACTTTGAGTTTCCGTTTTCTCATTCGAAGGAATAATAATTCTCTTTATTTCAAATATCATGCCGTGAGGGCGGGGCAGCTGGAACACAGTAAAGAATGCCAAGATGCTTTTTACCATGCTTTTCTTTTTCTTTTTTCTTTATTGATTTTAGAGAGAGAGGAAGGGAGAGGGAGAGAAAGATAGAAGCATCGATGAGAGAGAGCACTGATTGGCTGCCTCTTGTATGCACCCCACTGGGGATGGGGCCCATAACCCAGCACGTGCCCTGACCGGGAATCGAACCTGTGACCTCTCGGAGCATGGGTCGGTGCTCAGCCACTGAGCCACACCAGCCGGGCTGTTTTTCTTGTTAAAGCAGAAACCATGGGTTGAAAATGGTAGCGGTGATTGCCTTTGCAGCTTCGCTTTTTGTTCCGCTTTTCTGCTCTGGGTTTTTCCCCCAGTAGTCTCTACTATAAACATATTTTTGCTTTTTAATGGGCTCCCCCCGCCAAAAGAAGAACATTAACATTCATTTTTAAAATTCCTCCATGGGCTAAAGCTACATAAACCTATGCATATATGCATAGCATGTCTTTGGAAGGCAAGCCAGGAAAATGATCAAGGCCTCGCGCAGGGAAATGAGAGACTGGAGCGGTGGGGAGGGGTGCCTTTGTGCTGCAGGCTCCGTGGACTGCTAGAATTATTACTCTTTATTTTACCTTATGCTTGCATAACCTCTGAAAAAACGTTTTGATGTTTGTTTGTTTGTTTTTAAGTCAAGAGGAACAACCAGACCCCACACCCCAAATCCCTGGGTCCCATAGTTGTCTCCTTGGGATCCATCTCTGAGTTCCCCTCTCCCATTCTCTCTTCCGGCTCTTTAAGAGACTCCCCTTTTGAAGAGACCCTGGGTCCTACTGGAAGGCTGACTTGCCCAGAGGGAGTCTCCCGGAAGTGGGTGCCTGGCAGCTGAGGGAGCAAAACTACAAAGATGCCCCTCTGCCTGCCCCAGTTTGCATTCCTTACCCCCAAAGCATTCACATTAATAAGGTTTCTCCCCCCCCCCCACCTGCACCCATCAACCTGCAGGACCAGCCAGGAGCCAGGCAGGTGCTCTTCACCGGCCCCTGGGGGCACCTCTGCTCCAAGGAGAGAGGCCACATTTCTCAGGGTAATGCAAGGCCCTCCCTGGGCTGCCTGCACTGGACGTTATGAGCTTCCTGAATGCTGTGGCTGGATCATGTCATCCTGATGTTCACTCAGGGTCTGGTACATATTTAAAAATTCTTGTTAAATAAGTGAAATAATCCATTCAAATCAGTAAACATTTTTGGGCATGTTTAGTATGCTCCGCGTGAAGTGTCTAATGCTCCGTGTCAGACGCTGGCTACTGAGTACTTTCCACACATTAGTTCACTTAATCCTTGTGATGAGGGCTTGAGTTAGCTACTTGTAGTATGCCCATTTCACAGATGGGTAAGCATTCTATCCCCTTAACCTGTTCTATTTTTTCTCTTTTTAAAAATATTTTTATTTATTAACTGAGAGAAAGAGAGATTGATTTGTTGTTCCACTTATGCATTCAATGTTTGATTCTTTTTTTTTTTTATCCCCACCCGAGGACATTTTTGCATCTATCTTCAAAGAGAGCGGGAGGGAGAGAGAGAGGAAGAGAGAGAGAGAAACATCGAATGGCTGCCACCCACACGACCCCAACCGGGGCCGGGGACAAACTGCAACCAAGCTACGTGCCCTTAGCGGGAACCGAACCTGGGACTCTCTGGTCCGTGGGCCGACGCTCTAACCGCTGAGCCAAACTGGCCAGGGCTGATTCTTTTTTAAAAAAATATTTTTTCTTTATTCATTTTAGAGAGAGAGGAAGGGATTGGCTGCCTCCTGCATGCCCCCCACTGGGGATCGAGCCCACAAACTGGGCATGTGCCCTGACTGGGAATCAAACCGGCGACCTCTTGGTACATGGATCGATGCTCAACTACTGAGCCACACCGGCCGTGCCAATGGTTGATTCCTGTATGGGCCGAGAACAGTGCCCGGCACAGAGCCGGTGCTCAGTTACATCCGTGTTGAACACCCACGCCTCTGGAAAAGCTTCCCTGACTGTCCTCCACTCAGACTAAGATAGATGCTTCCACTCTGTGCTCTCATAGCATGCAGCAATTATGTGGATTTCCTCTAACCGAGCAGTTCTCAGGCTTCCTTATATTGCTTCTTAAATTGGTGGTTTTCTTGGCCAGCGGCTAACTCTGGGAGGGCAGGGCCTGTGGTTAATAATAACAGTAACATGAAACATTTGTGCGGCATTCAGAATGCCAGCTCTTTGCACGAAATATTCCTTTCAGTAGTTTCAAGAAGCCTCGGAGGTAGTGTTGTCCCACTTTCCAGAGGAGGAAACTGAGGCTCATGGAGGTGAGGAGGCTTGCAGCAGGTGAAGTGGCTAGTGAGTCACTTGCCAGCAGTATAGACATGTATACAACAGACCGAGCAAGGAGCACTCGACAAGTGTCTTCTGACCGCCCCTGACAAGCAGGAAACAGAAAAGGTGGTGGTTCCTGGTTCCACTGATTCCTAGCTCCACTCAGGACAATGGGGGGTGGGGTGCTGGGCCGAAGTCCGTGCAGGGGCATAACGGCGCTTCTTCCTCCTCACTTCCTCCTCAAGGTGGGTCCCAGAGGCACAGAATCCCTGGCCTTTTCCCTTTGGAAAGACCAGTGAGTGAGCTGGAAGGTTCCACCCTGACTGCCAGACTCTGCGGCCCCACTGATGATGATCTAAGAGGGAGGGAGTGTCTTCCTGGCTATTAGCAAAAGGGAACCCAACCAACCCACACAATCGTCCTTCAAAAGACAGAAGTCATAGAGTGAGTCTGCCACCATCATCACTCAAAGAGGAGGGGGAAAAATTCCCAGGATTCAGCTAGGAATCCAGCTGTGCCTCCCTCTGGACCCCTTTGATGTTTATTTTAATTTAAAATAATTCCAAACTAACAGAGAAGTTGCAAGAATAATACAAAGAGCTCTTTACCTAGATTCACCAATTTTTACACTTTGCCACATTTATTTTCTGTCTCTCTTTCTAGATAGATATTAGATAGATATAGATAGATATAGTTATACATATAATTATGGGATATGTTATTGTTTTTGAATCATTTGCGAGTAGATTGCACACATCACACCCTCTTTACCCCTCAACACTTCAGTATGTGTTTCTGAAGGAGAAAGCCATCTTCTTACATAATCACAGTACAGCTATGCAACTCAGGAAATTTAACATCGGTATAATACTTTAATCTACTATCCATGGTTTCATTCTGTCAATTGACCCAGTAATGTTTTTATAGAATTCTGTTCCCTCCAGTCCAAAATCCAATCGTGTCCTGCATTTAGCTGTCATGTCTAATTTTCATTTTTTTTGTAGTTGTCATGTCTTTTTATTTTCCTCTAATCTGGAATAGCAGCCTTTCATGACAATAAAATGTTGAAGAATACAGACAGTTATTTTATAGAGTGTTGCTCAGTTTGGGTGTGTCTGATGTCTCATGATTAGATTCAGGTTATGCATTCTCAGCTGGAATATTACGAAACTGATATTGTGTTTCTCGGGGTGACACTTCCAGATGCCCCTGATGTCTGTCTGTCTGCCTAAAGAGGATGATATTCATTTTGATCACCTGGGTTAAGAGGTGGTCTGTTTTCTCCACTGTATAAGTTAAAATTTTCCCCCTTGCAAGTAATAAGCAATCTGTGGGGACACTTTAAGGTCATGTAAATATCCCGTTCCTGCTGATTCTCGAAGAGTTATTTCTGATCTGCAGGAAGAGGTACCCAGCCCCCTTTCAGCTTCTTTGTCCTTATCAACCAGCTCCTGCCTCCCCCGCCACCCCCCGCCCGTGGGGCTGGGGTCAGGCCACTTTTAGCATACTATACCAGCATTATGTGGGGCTTGGACATGCTCACCCCCCTTGGGAGCCCTGCTGGGTCACTCCAGGGCCTCTGGTCCCTGCCTTGGCAGAGTGGATCCAGCAGCTGGAGGGTCTGGGAGGACTCAGGGGAAGGAAGGACTCCTTCCAGAGCCTCACCTGAAAATGAAGAGGCACACCAGACAGAGTAGGTGGGGGAGAAGAGTTGGGCTCAACCCTTTGGACCCTGCCCATGTCTGTGTTCAGCTCAGGCAAGGCTGTTGTCCTTCTGTCAGGGACTGTCCCCTGTGAGTACAGTGTCCACACAAAGACTGGTGGTCCTGGTCCAAACAGGACATTGCAATAGGAAGTGTAGCTCTGTGTGAGGAGATTAGCAACTGTTTCATATGGAAAACAAACAAACAAATTCAGGAAGCCTCCAAGTATCACCAAAACCACCACCAAGTGAGGGAGGTGGTCTGCCCGGGCGTGGATGCAGCTGGGAGAACATCGCTGGCTAATTTTCCCTTTCCTCTGCTGCGAGTCTCTGGCTGCTGAGCCTTGGCACAGCTCAGAGCTGGGGAACTCATTCTTCTGAAGCATGAAGGACACTGCTCAGCTTTGAAAAAATACAGTTGCCTGCTTGAATTTCAAATAGTTTAACCAGGCCTCAAAGTACCAAATAAATGCCCTATGAATGCCCAAGGATGGAGAAGAAATGTCCTTATTCAAATCAAACTTTATGGCTGGAGAGGAGCATGTCCGAGCCCACATAATGCTGATATTAGGCTAAGATGCTAATTGGTGTTTGCTCTAGTGTTGTAGGGAAGCAGCTGGGAAGTGGGCGACCATCCCAGGGCTCTCCTGGGGCCACAGCTGGCTGTCCCTGCACCTTTAGGCAGTAGAAAATGGGCGCCTCATCTGAGTCAGGGCCATCAGCTCTAGTGAGGACTTTCTGTGATAAAAGCTATTTCTCTGTGCTGAAGGTCATATCCATAGTCTTAGGTCAAGGGGCAAAGGGCAGAGCAGGCATCTGAGGGAAGACTGCTGAAGTCAGGGCACCGCCCACGGAGTGGCTACAGGTGATGGGAAGGGACAGGACAGTGTACTAAACTGCACCATCTGGAGTCTCAATAGACTTGAGTTCAAATCCCAGCTCTGCGGCTTACTTACCAGCTTTTTGACTTGGGCATGTGATTTAATCTCTCTAAGCCTCGGTTTTCTCCTCTGCAAGATGGGATGCAATAATAATACTCAACTTGGGTTGTACGTATTAAAAGAGGTTGTATAGGCAAAGTACTTAATCAGGTACACATTAAGTGCTCAGTACACCTCTAATAGTGTAAGCTCTAATAATGATGATAATATTAATAATAATAGTACTGCTGGTGGTCATTATTGTTATTTCTGAGCCTCCAGGCTGCTGTGTTAGGTTTGGCTAGGAAGCTGGAGCAGGGAAATTGGAGCTGTGGGAGTGGGGATGTGGGCCAAGGGAGCAGTGAGTGGCACCGAGTGGAGGCCACCAGGCAGGGTGCCATCATCCTGATTGCTGACTCCACTAGTTCCTACCCCCATCGGCAGTTCCGTTCTAAGTAACCTGCGACATCTTTCTTGGTGACTGTGTATTATTCCATTATATAGACGAACTATGTTTTATTTATGCAAACAATCATTTTTAACAGAATATTCCAATGATTGGATGGATAATTTTGCTAGGAAAGCAAAGTAGTGTATTAGAATCAGAAGATAGAGATTAGAATTTGAAGATAGAGATCTTCAATCATTTAGTCAACAATTTTTCAGTATCAACTTTGGGCCAGGCCCAAAAAGAAGTGGCGAGGGACGACTGTAGCCTGGACGGTGTGGCTCAAAAAGAAGATAGACATGGAGCTGCCCTCACAATGCTTACGGTCTAGAGGGGAAACAGCATCTAACTGGACCTGAGTTTAAACCCCGGGCTCTGTGATCTTAAACAAGCCACACATCCTCCCCGAGCCATGCTTCCTCATGTATGGAATCTCTATGTAGAGAGTTACAAGCACAGTATTCGGCAAACAAACATTAGTTCTCTCTTCTAATGACTAGTACTTTTATTTTATTTATTTATTTATTTATTTATTTATTTATTTATTTATTTATTTATTTATTTTTATCCTCACCCAAGGACAATTTTGCATTTATTTTCAGATAGAGTGGGAGGGAGAAGGGAGGAAGAGAGAGAGAGAAACATTGATGTGAGAGAGACACATCGACTGGTTGCCACCCACACGACCCCAACCGGAGCAGGGGACAAACTGCATCCGAGGTACGTGCCCTTAGCGGGAACCGAACCCGGGACTCTCCAGTCCACAGCCGACGCTCAACCACTGAGCCACACCGTCCAGGCTACAGTCGTCCCTCGCCACTTCGCGCTTCGACGTTCGTGGCTTCACTCTATCGCAGTTTTTTCTACTTCTATATTTGCAAAAACCACGATAGAGTGAAGGTGCGAACGTCGAAGTGCGAAGTGGCGAGGGACGACTGTATAAATAAAGAATCCTACTTTGTGGAAATTCATTTATCGCGGTAGAGTCTGGAACTGATTAACCGCGATAAACAAGGGCCGACTGTATATATATATATATATATTTTTTTATTTTTGCCTTTATGGATAATATAGCCATGGATATCCTCCTAAATATCACCTTTTTCTTTTGGGAATGGTTATTTATCATCATAAGACAATTTTTGTTAACTGGCTAAAGAAGTTTTTCTTTTCTTTTTTTTTTTTAAAAGGAAGATCTTGGAAAAGCTTCCAGTGATATCAGTGGTTGGATTTATTTTATTTATTTATTTTTTATCCTCACACGAGGACATTTTTGCGTTTATCTTCAGACACAGAGAGAGAGAGAGGAAGACAGAGTGAGAAACATCGACGCGAGAGAGACACATTAAGTGGCTGCCACCCACATGACCCCAACCGGGGCTGGGGACAAACTGCAACCAAGGTACATGCCCTAACCGCTGAGTCAAACCGGCCAGGGCCTTTTCTTTCTTTTTAAAATTTTTTTATTTATTGATTTTTAGAGAGAGAGAGGAAGGGAGAGAGAGAAACATCAGTTTGTTGTTCCACTTACTTATGCATTCACTGGTTGATTCTTAAAATTTTTTTCTTTATTGATTTTAGAGAGAGAGGAAGGGAGAGGGAGAGAGAAACATCGATGAGAGAGAACATCGATTGGGCGCCTCCTGCATGCCCCCACTGGGGATTTGGCCCACAACCTGGGCATGTGCCCTGACCGGGAAACAAACTGGCGATCTCTTGGTGCATGGGTTGATGCTTAACCACTGAACTACACCGGCCGGGCATCATTGGCTGATTCTTATATGTGCCCTGAATGGGGATTGACCCACAATTTTGGCATATTGGGACAATGCTCTAACCAACTGAGTTACTGGGCCAGGGCCAAAGAAGTTTTTCTAAACCCTCTGCTACTCTTCAGTGTTCACCAGGCAGAGAAGAGGATAAGAGCCAATGAGCTGGTGGCAGGATGTCTCAACAAACAACTCACCAGACGGTTAGGACCTTGATTTCTCATCTGTCTACTGTTTCTCCGACACACTGAGGAAATTCCTGCCTCAGTGCCTTTGCACTTTCTGTACTCTCTGCCTAGAGCATCATTTGCCCTGATATCATCTTCACTTTCTTCAGGTCTTTACTCAGATGTCATCTTATCAGAGAGACTGTTCCTACTCCATGCTTCTCCATTCCCTTACTCTGCTTTATTGTTTTTCGTAGCTCTTATTACCTCCTGACATAGGCATATGGGGCTGGGTACTGGTTTATTGTCTGACTTCCCAAATAGATGTATTCTTTGTGAAAGTCAAGATGCTGTCTGTCCTGGGTCTGGAACAGTGCCTGGCACATAGCAGGCCCTCAATAAAAATTTGTGGCATGAGGGCAACCCACTTGGGTCCCCTCCCTGCTACGGGGAGTCTGTCTATCTTTCAAATAAAACTTTCCTTTCACTTGAAAAAAAAAACTGTGACATGAGTGAATAAAGAGCTCAAATGAACCTACTCACAATACAGTATTTACTAGTGTCTGGAAACAGTAAAAAGCTATTCAAATGGAAGGAAGAATAATAATAATTGGAAACTTAATGCAGCATCTTATTTGGGTAGTAGGCCATTGAAGATTTTGGCTGGGTGTGTGTGAGTGGGGATTGGGGTGGGGGAGGAAGTATTTCCTCTCTGCCAAGCTGCAGCAAGAGGCTAATGGCCTCCACAGGGATCCAATCCAATTAAGGCCCTGGCTCCAAGTCAACTCGGGTTCCCTTCCTGGCTGCAGCAGCTTCCAAGTGACAAAATGAAACCTGTAACTTTCCCAAGACAAGACAGTCTCCAGGCGAGCAGGGCAGAGAGGGACTGAGGGTAGAGTTTCTGCTCCCAAGGGAACAGATCTGCATTGCGCCCAAATGGTTTTAATATAGTGTGTGAGTGTGTGTGTGTGTGTGTGTGTGTGTGTGTGTGTGTGTATGTGTGTGTGAGAGAGAGAGAGAGAGAGAGAGAGAGAGAGAGAGAGAGAGAATCTGGCACTGAGGCTGGATCACCATCCCCAAGACCAGTCCTCACAGGGAAGCAGCTGGATGCAGTGGAAAGGAGTAAGATGCAAAGCAAGGAAACATGGGTTCTTCTGCTCCCATCCAACCATGAGTAATGCTGCAGTGAACATAGGGGGACATATATCTTTATGAATCAATGTTTTCAAATTTTCTGGTAGATACCCAGAAGAGGGATTGCAGGCTCTATTCTTAAAATTTTTGAGAACTCTCCATACTGTTTTCTATAGTGGCTGCACCAATCTACATTCCTGCCAGCAGGTGTGCAAGAGTTCCTCTTCCCCACACCCTCTCCAGAACTTGTTATTTCTGGTCTTATTGATATTGGCCATTCTAACAAGTGTGAGGTGATATCTCATTGTGGTTTTGATTTGCAGTTCCCTTCTAACTAGTGAAGTTGAGCATCTTTTCATATATCTGTTGGCCATTTGTATGTTTTCCTTGAAAAGTGTCTATCAGGTCCTCTGCCCATTTTTTAGTTGGATTGTTTCCTTTTTTGTTGTTGAGTTGTATAAGTTCTTTATATATTTTCGATATCAGCCCCTTATTGGAGATATCTTTTGTAAATATCTTCTCCCATTTAGCTGGTTGCCTTTTTGTCTTGTTGATGGGTTTTCTGTGGGGTTTTTTTGCTGTGTAGAAGTTTTTTAGTTTGATGTAGTCCCATTCATTTATTTTTGTTTTTACTTCCCTTGCCTTAATCAAAACATTTTCAAAGTTTTTGTGAATATATATTCATATATATATATATATATATATAATTCTCAAAAGCATTAATATTCTTTTATTTTTTTTATTCCTCACCTGAGGATATTTCTCTACCTATTATCAGATAGAGTGGGAGGGAGGGAGAGAGAGAGACAGAGAGAAACATCGATGCGATAGAGCCATATCAACTGGTTGCCTCCTGCACGACCTAACCAGGGCCGGGGACGAACCGTAACTGAGGCGCGTGCCCTTGACCGGAATTGAACCCACGACTCATTGGTCTGCAGGCCAACATTCTAACCGCTGAGCAAAACCAGCCAGGGCTAACATTTTTTTTTTCAAATGGAAATTGCACATATTATTAAGATGCTTTCCTATTTCTCAGATGTTTATATATTTTTGGTTGCTTTAATAAATGAGATCTTTTCTTCTATTACAGTTTCTAACTGGCAGAGCTTTGTATAAAGGAAGGCACTGATTTCTAAAAAAATATTAACTTTAGTCACTTTCATGAGGTTTCTTATTATTGGTAATAGATTTCCAGTTGTTTTTCTTTGCAATTAATGTTGAAGATAGCCAACCCAATAGATCTGTGCCCATAGATGCTCTGTTAATCAATTTTAAAAATGTGAATAATGACCTCTCACATCTGTATAAACTTCCCTGACTCAACAGAAGCCTCTAATATAGACATTATTCCTCCACGTGACAGAAGAATAAACTGAGGCTCAGTAAGGTGAAATGATTTGCCTAAGCTAGTAAATGGCAGAATTGGAATTTGAACTGAGGCCTGTTATGCAAAAACCTTTTGATCATGGCATATGAGGCAAAGGAGGGAAGGAATCGGGAAGGATTTGTGCAGAAGCAGAAGGTGACTTTTTGAATGCCTACACTGTGCCAAAAACTTGATGTGCTATCTTTTTTAACACTCAAATGGACTCTTTAAGGCAGTATTATGAGCAGGTAGCTAGCAGGGCATGGGCAATATGAACAAAGAGATTTGAGTTTGATTATTGGCTCTGCCACTTATCAGCTGTGTGACCCTAGGCAAACTGCTTAACTTCTCTGAGCCTCAGTTTTTTCCACTGTATCCTTGTTACAAATGGTACCTGGATGGTCCTTCACTCATAGCAGGTCCTTCTACTGAAGCTTGTGGCCAGGAAGGATAACTCAGTCCTGGAACTCTGTTCCAAGAGCCTGGAAAAGCTGAACTGAAATGTGTCTCCAGCTCTTGTATTTGTTGAGGGACTTTGCTTCCTTTATGAGATCCTGGATCTACAGGGAGGCAGGAAAAGTTGGTGCTTCTATGGACACAGCATTCAGGTTAGACTCTAGCCAAAATTATGAATAAATCATAATTAGCAAGGTTTTATAGGACCTAATACACATCGTGGGAACACAGTTGAAGTTCAAAGCTGCATTAGGATGTTCCATAGCTGGACTGACCAACATCACCAAAGATTAATTGAGCACCTATTACAAGTGTGGTGAGAGAAACAACAATATAAAATTTTGAAGGTGAGAGTTTAAAGAGCAATGTTTAAAATTTTAAATATTTGTTCTTTCACTCAATCTGATTATTATTATCTTATTATGTTATAGACACTGATTTAAACATAGGAAAACATAAATAATAACTAATGTTTATTGAGCACTTAGTATATGCCAGGCAGTGTGCAAAGTGCTTTGTATTTATTATCCTGCTTAATCTCCATAACAACCTTATGAGGTAGGTATTGTAATTACCATCATTTTATATGAGGAAATTGAGGTATAGAGAAGGTAACTTGCTCAAAATCATATAGCTGGGAAGTTAAATATTTTGCTCCAGCGAAGATGGATATAACAAGGTTCCTTGCACTCCAAGAATCTCACGGTATACCAAGGAAGAAGACACTGATAAGAATTGTAACATTTATTAAATGCTTTACATGGGTTATCTCATTTAATCCTTACAGCAACTTTGTGAGTTAGGTTCTGTTATATTTTGTTGTAGTGATGAGGAAACTTGTTTGAGTTAGTAACTTCCCGAACTCGAATTCAAAATCAGGCAGATTACCCTGGCCGGTGTGGCTCAGTTGGCTGAGCATCATCCCATGCACCGAGAGGTCACTGGTTGGATTCCCGGTCAGGGCATATGCCCAGGTTGTGGGCTTGATCCCTGGTACAGAGTGTGCAGGAGGCAGCCAACTGATGTTTCCCTCTCTCTAAAACCAATAAAAACATATTTAAAAAAATCAGGCAGCTTGCCAGGGAAGCCCACATTGGCAACTGCAACACCACCCTGACCACTTTGATGGGTGACACAGAGTCTAGACCAGCGCATTGGCGGAAAGAAGCTCCACGGAGCGAGGGGATATTTGAGTTGGGCCTTGAAGGATGGGAAGAAGACTAACTTTTCACACACCCCCTTAGTATACAGTGTAGTGAAGAGATAGTTGTGGGTTCGAATCTCAGCTCCACCATCTTCCCGGCTGAATAACTTGCATTTATCTTCTTTGACCCTCAATTTTCTTAATTGTTAAATGGGGACAATGAAAACCACTGAAACACCAAGAGGAATAAATGTGATTGGATATAAAAACACCCAGTGAGGTGTCTGGCAGGCAGCATAGGAGCTCAGTGGTTGAGATTGTGGACAGTTGGATATAATAGCTACAGCTAGTCCCTACAGAGCACTTATCACATACCAGGCACCATTCCAAGCACTTGACATAAATTTACTTATCAATGATCCTATTAAATAGGTACTATTTTTAGACCCATTTTACAGAGGAGAAACTGAAGCACAGAGAGGTTAAAAATGTTATCTGAGCTAGCCTGGCCAGTGTGGCTCAGTGGTTGAGCATCGACCCATGAACCGAGAGGTCACTGGTTCGATTCCTGGTCAGGGCACATGCCCAGATTGTGGGCCAATCCCCAGTGGGGGTGTGCAGGAGGCAGCCAATTGATGTTTATCTCTCACATTGATGTTTCTCTCCTCTCTCTCTCTCCCTTCCTCCTCTCCCTTTCTCTCTCTCTAAAATCAATAAAGAAAAAAAAAAGTTATCTGAGTTAGCAAATGACAGAGGCAGGATTGGAACCCAAGCAATCTGACCCCAGAATTCCCTGTACATAGTACTTGACTCTACTGCCTTAATTGCAGATAGTGGGGTTGAGATGGTCAGCTAGCAGCACCACAGAATCAAGAGTGGGAGGAGGGAAGTGTGTCATCAGGAGAGCCTTGAGCAAGGACTTAAAGGAGGCAAGGGAGTGGGTATTGCAGGAATTCTGGGGAAAGAATGTTTTGTAGAGGGATAAGAGCAAGTGCAAAGGCCCTGAGGGAAGGGTGTATTTGGCATGTTCAAGGAATAGCAAGGAGACTATGTGGCTGGGGTTGAGAGCAAAGGGGAGAGTAGTAAGAGAATGTCAGAAATGTGGGGGAGGTGGAGGGAGGAGAACACATCTCCACTCATCTTCAAGATTAGTGTGTGACTGTTATAAAAAAAACAAACATGAGCATAGAATGCAAAATATGCATGCTTTTCAAAGTTCAAAGATGAGACTTGAGGTCAGTGTGCTTATGGACCCTCCCCTGCATAAACATTCTCTCCCTCTGTCACCCCCCACCCCAGACCAGCTCTGCCCATCCATGTGAGTGAGCCACATGGGAGTGGACACTGGGAAATGTTGGTGTGAGTGGATGTGACCAAGTTTCTTTTCTTTCTTTCTTTTTTTTTTCTTTATTGATTTTAGAGAGAGAGGAAGGAGAGGGAGAGAGAGATAGAAACATTGATGAGAGAGAACATCGATTGGCCGCCTCCTGCTTGCCCCCACACTGGGGATTTGGCCCACAATCTGGGCATGTGCCCTGACTGGGAATCGAACTGGCGACCTCTTGGTGCATGGGTCGACACTCAACCACTGAGCCACAGTGGCCGGGCCTATGACCAGGTTTCCAAGAAGAGCCTCTGGGTCTGGGCCTGGGAGATCATCACTACCTCAGGGCTCCGTGGAGGGTAATGCCACTGGCTTACTCCCAGGTAAGATCTGAGTTTAGTCAATGAGGACTAAAAACCCCTAGTCTGTTCAGTCTTCCAGGCCCTGGTTGTCTTCATATCCTGGTCATCACCACAGTGAATATTTGCTGATTCAAACTGAATTTGATAAACCTTCAGACAAATCTCTGAAGCCAGCCTTGAAATAGTCCTTTGCCTTAGGGCCAGCTCTGGAATCTCCTTTGAGATTCCGTTTGATCTTTTAGATCTGGATCTTCTTGGATCTGCTTTGAACTGGTTCACCATCTTGGTTCCTTTTCAGACAAGGGGGAGGCTGAAAGGGAACTTTGGTACAGCTCGTGATTCCATGAAAAACTAACACTGGTTTCAGTTCAGAGTCCAGCCAGGCGCTCAGTTTGTTTTTGACTCATGTCCCCATTTAGGGGGCAGCGTCCCGATGTTTCTTGCTTTTCAACAAACAAGCTGGTCCTAGAGGGAGTTGACTATGATGCCATCCTGGCCTGCAGGGGTAAACAGGGACAATAGAAGGCCCAATGCAGTGATAATAGCCATCACTGACTGAACAGGACACAAGGACCAGCAATTTTCCTTGCCTTAGCTGTAATGAAACAGACTTAGTGGTTTAGGGACCTTGAAATTTCAGGACAATTTGACTCCAGAGCCTGTGCTAACCCCTGGAGTCCGTCCAATGCGTCTTTATCAGAGTCCTTACAAGAAAATGGGAGCAACTTGCTTTGGTCTGGGAGAGGAAGAAGCTGCAGGTTTCGCTGTATTTTTATGCAGACATTTAATTTGTTCAAACATTAAACCATTCATGAAACTTACTGCTATGCACTAAGGATGTGGAGACAAACCTATGTTTGGCCTTTTTGTGACTCATCATTCAATTTAACCAAGGAAGTAAGGAGTAGCTGTGAGTCAAATATTACAGAAAGTCAGAAGAGGGAACAAGTAACTCTTTCCAGAGGGGTGACACTTGCCCAGGCATTCAACAGCAGCAAATCTGGACTGGGTGCTGCTGGCTCAAAGTACCACAGCCCCTGTCCTCAGTGCAGTTTTTCTGGTTTGAGAATCCCTACATCAAAATTGTCCCGGTGCTTGTTAAAATGTGAATTTCTCCCTTCTCTGGAGGAGAATCTGAGAATTGGATAACGCAGGGCTGGGAGTAGCACCCAGGTGGAACTGATGCACACTCAAGTTTGCCAGGTGAATGCGGGGAAGAAATTGGTCCAGGCAGGAGGAACAGCATGGACAATGGTTTGGGAGTCCTTCGTGGCCTGCAGAAACTGGGGTTGCTGTTCAATACTAAGTTCCGGGAGGAGAGGAATCCTGTCCGTACTGTTTGTCACCTAGGGCCTCGAACACAGTTTGGCCTCCTGAATATTTGAGATATATTCACTTGGCAAATTTGAGTGTTTATCAGATTCACCTGGGTGCTAGGCTGGCTCCCAAAATGGAAGTGACAAGGGAGTCAAAGGGGAAAACAAAGACGTCAGAGGAGGGGAAAAAATGTGTCTCTAAGGGGATGAAAACTTTCCAAGAAGTTGTCCTGGAAAAAGCAGTTCCATCTAACAGAGGGAGGTGGGGAAGTGGCTGCTTCGGGAAAGGACAATGAATCCTGAGGCTGCAGCTAGGGAGATGGCAGGAAGCGCCTTCTCGCCTCCCCAGGCGGGCTGAAGGCATGAGGTCACCTGGCACTACTCCAGCAGCAGCTGCGGGGCCGCGCCCGCGCTGCGGCGGGAGGCGGTGTCAGGCTCCGGCCCCCGGGGGACTTTCCTTTCCACCCCTTCGGGAGGCGTGGCTCGGAGTCCCGCTCACAGCCCCGCCCAGGCCACGCCCCTAACACGGGCCACGCCCCCTTAGCAGCCTACAGGCGCCGGGACGGTCGGTCCTTCTCTCCCGCCCGAGGCCACGCCCCGAGGTCCGGCAGTCCCATTTCCTCCAGAGTTCAGAGACAGCGGCCTTGGCCCCGCCCCCAACGAGGCCCCGCCCCGTGGCTTGAAGCCGTTCGGGCTGCGGCCGCCCCAGAGTCGCGCTCGAGGCGTGGGGTGGTGCTGAGGCGCTGAGGCTGAGGCGAGCTCGACGCCGGGACTGTCCGGGAAGGCGCAGCGCGGCGCGAGCCCACACCACACCACCTCCGGAGCAGAGCAGCCGCCGCTACCACTGTCCGCGGAGTCTAATCGAGCCGGCCATGGCGTTGTCGATGCCGCTGAACGGGCTGAAGGAGGAAGACAAAGAGCCCATCATCGAGCTCTTCGTGAAGGTGAGCGCTCGCCCGCCGTCCTGCCCCGCTGAGTCCCCGGCGCCCGCCGGGCTGCGGGGGGCGGTGTCCCGGGCGTGGGGAGCTCTTCAGCCCCCGCGGCGCCCCCGCGTGGCGCGCAGCACCCGGGGCTGAGGGGCAGCGCTGCTCCCGCGCCCCCGGCCCATTGTCTCGGGCCCATCGGCGCCTTCCCGCCGCCGAGGTCGGTCCAGGGAGCCGGGGTGGGACCGGGACCCCCGAAAGCCAGCTCTCCGGGGCGGTCGTCACCGCCTCCAGGCGCGCGGGCTCCGGCGGACGCCAGACCGTGGTCCCGCGTGCGGGTGGGACCAGCTGCTCGCTCTCGGGCCCCAGAGTTCCCCAGGACCGGGGCGGGGTGGGTCCTGTCACCCATCCCCGCCCGGGCGCCGGGACCCCGACCCCGTCCACCCGTCAGCCCTCCCGTCCCACCCCCGCCAGGCAGCAGGAGCCTCGAGCCAGTGCTGAGATGAACTGAACTTCTTTGGACGCTTTCGGAAAGAACATTTCTCTCCCCGCTGGCATGAAACGAACTTGAATTTTCCATGCAATCTTAATTTATTTTTTTTTAAAAAAGAGCAGACCTTCCTGGGCTTCCAGAAAAGCCCGAGATTCCCAACTTGGGTTTTCCCGTTTTAGGTATTTTAACACCATCTGGTTTACTTGTTTCTCAAACGCGGAATGTTTTGTATGATGCAACATTTTGGCTGCTCCCCTCGGTGTTGCTGCCTCGGGAAGATTGTGTGTACTCTTTTGTTTTGAAAGGAAAACTGATGCGGGAAAGAATAACTTGCTTGGGCTTTAAAGGGTTGATTTCCCCCTCTGGTCTCTTCCATTTTTATATCCTGGAACTACCTTATTTGCTTACAAATACTACCCCTGTCCCTTTCTTTCTTTCTTTAATATTTTTCATTTGAGCAAAGGAGAGAGTAGAAGTTAGGAACATCTGGATCCAGCTGCCTCCCTCAAAACTTCTTTAAAATCCTCTAGATTCTCTTAGTCACTGACTTCAGCAGACTTATTCAAAGCAAGGCTCTGAAGGAAAGTTAACAGAAATCCAGAACTATTTTGTTCGTTTTTCCCTGAGTTTTTATTTTAACTAAGGGAAGACATTGAAGGGTGTGTTTGAGGCGTGGAGAGAAGAACTGATCTGCAAGTGATCGAAACAATGCTTGTTTTAGGATTTTCTTTAGGCTATCGGTTTTGGAAGCGTTTGGTCTAGGGAACTGAAACAGGAGATTGGTATAGAACCCCCAGAATATCTTAAAAGAGTCTCAGTTACTTTGGGTGGCAGATAGAGTACTTGAGGTACAGAGAATGTAGGAAGGAAGATGAAGCAAGAGAAAGGAAGAGGAGTGGAAGGCAGTATGGAGAAGGGCGAAGGGTGGGTAAGAGATTAGTGTTAAAATTTTACCGCGCTAGAAATAGGAAGGAATGTCCATGAACTCAAAAACAGCATATCTACTAAAAATCTAAAAAAACATGATACTTAATGGTGAAACTTTAGAAGTAGCATTACATTTAGAATCTGATATGGATACTATCAGTGATGGTTTCTTTTCAGTATTGTACTGGAGGTCCTAGCCAATACAATAAGACAAGAAAAAATGAAGTATATGAATTAGAGAGGAAGAGATCAATGCTTAATGCCCTGCTTGCTATTCTAAAAAAATATTTTTACTGATTTGCAGAGAGAGGAAGTGAGAGAGAAACATCAGGGATCCGCTGTCTCCTGTATGCCCCCTACTGGGGATCCAGCTGAAACCTGGGCATGTGCCCTGACCTGAATCAAACCGGTGCATGGAACAACGCCCAACTGACAGCCACACTAGCCAGGGCCCTGCTTACTGTTAATTTAACCCTTAAATTAGAAGGGTTGGAACATGATGCATTATTTCCCAAACTTGAGTTATTTGCATACTCCCTTCTCAGTGTTCCATATTTGTGTTAGATTGGTATTATGATATTATTTATTAAATACAACTTATTTTAAAATTTAATCCTCACCTGAGGATTTTTTTTTTTTTTTATTGATTTTAGGGAGAAAGGAAAGGGAGAGCAACATTGATTGGTTACCTTCAATAGGCGCCCTGTGTCTAACCTGAAACCTAGGTATGTGCCCTGATGGGGATTCAAACCTGCAACCTTTTTGGTGTACAGGACGTTGCTCCAACCAACTGAGCCACTTGGCCAGGGCTCTATATATAACCCACTCTTTTTTTAAAAAAAAATATGTTTTTATTGATTTTTTAGAGAGAGGAAGGGAAAGAGAGATAGAAACATTGATCCGCTGACTCCATGCCCCCTACTGGGGATCAAGCTGGAAACCGGGGCATGTGCCCTGACAGGGAATTGAACCCGGGACTCTCAGTCCATGGGACAACGCTCAAACCACTGAGCCACACCAGCTGGGCTCTGCAACCCACTTTTTAAAAAACAGTTTAGTCTTAAGTTATAATACCTGTGAAACTGGATTTGGTGTGGTGATTATATTTCTTATAGTGATAAAAAAAAAGTTTGTGAATCAGCTAAAAACATCCTATTTATCACTAGTTGTAAGGCTTTCTCACCAACCTTGGTGGCAGAGAAGCAGGGTTCAAGTCACAGTTCTTTACTCACTGTCTTGGTTACTCTGGTCAAGTTGTTTTCCCTCTCTGAGACTTATTTTCCTCGATTTTGGAGTAAGAGGTGAAATGTTTTCTGTTGCCCCGTGATTCAGTATAGGCAAAACTTTGTACTGATGTAAACCAGGATAGTTGGTTCAAAGGAAAAAAAGTGGGGTGTGTGGCAGATAAAGTGCGGTAAAGAGTATTTTTCATTTCTTCTCAAAACCTATGTTCGGGAAATGCAAATGGGGGAAAATACCTTGTAAATATAGTTATTTTGAAAGCCAGTGAGGGGGCAGAGACCATGGTTGTCCATTGTGGTATTTTAAACCATGTTAATTATTCTGCCAAAAGGTTTCTGTAGCAGAAAACTATTATCTAAACTTAAAGCACATGCGTGAAAAACATTGAGCCTACCTGTTAGATAGCTTCAAATTTAAGAGAAATAGTCTAGGACCTTTCCAACTAGTGTGACTGGACGCAAAGTCACATTTGCCTCCCAGGGAGTATTGTTTTTGGAATTATTTGCCCATGAGCCCAGTGACTCCCCATCACCTGTATAATAGCAGTTGTCTATATTTATGTGTTTGTTTACCTTAATACTGATAGGATAGGGACCTTCCCAAATAGTAAAGAGGCTTACAAAGGCAGTCATCCTCAACAGTGAGAATGACCACTTCTGCCACCATGAAAAACTTGGTAGGTGTATATATTTTGATAACACCAGCCCCAGTTTGGAACCAATAGGGTGAAAAGTTCAAACTCTTCAGCAAGGGCCTAAGGTCTTATCTGACTGCTGCCTGGGTTTCTAATTTGTTCACTTAGTAATAGTGTATTTCAAGAAATGTTGCTTAAACCTTTCTGTGCCTCATCTGCACAGTTGAGATATTAATAGACCAACCTCATGGGATTAAATTAGTTAATATATGTAGCATAGAACAGTGACTAGTCCACAGTAAGCAAGTAAATGCTAATTGTGTCATTGTGTATGTGCATATTTAGTTGCAGATCCCCTTATTAGATAGTCAGTAAGGAATTGGGGTGGTGAGTATTAAAAAAAAAAAAAAAAGAGATCTTATGCACAGTGGCTTAACACATAAGAATAGTTGTTTCTTTTGTGACATTTGGCAGAGTTTCTAATGCACTTGGACCCTGGAGCCAGACTGCTTGGCTTGGATCTGGCTTACAGTAGTGTCAGGCAAATTTCACAAGTTCTCAGTACCTTATTTTCCTGACCTTTAATGTCAGGATAATAATAATGACAATTTTTTTTTTGGTACGTGCCCCTAGCGGGAACTGAACCCAGGTCTCTCTGATCCGCAGGCCGACGCTCCAACCGCTGAGCCAAACTGGCCAGGGCAATAATGACAATTTTATAGGGTTGCTGAGGGGATTAACTGGTAATCTCTGTTAATTAATTAGGGTAGTCTAAGCTGCTGTAATAAATAATCCACCCCAAACAATAGTTCACATAAGATGGAAGTATATGTTCTTTCTTGCCTAGCAGTTCAGTTAGGGTGTCCTGCTAGATGTTAGGGTGGCTTTCCTCCTTAGAGTCATAGGGATTAAGGCTCTTCCCAGCTTGTTTTTCCACCAGTCCTCTAAGTAATAAAAACTGGTGGATGAGAAGTCCTGGTTGTAGCCAGTGAGAGGTGGAGAGTATGGAGAAGGTACATTTCTCTTAAGGACTCCAACCCAGAAGTTCTACCTGTCATTTCCTCTCATATTCCACTGGGGAGAATTTAATCACATGATTTCATCTAACTGCAAGGAATGTTGGAAAATGTGATCTAGTTATATACTACCCTATGTAAATCTTTAGAAATAGTACTTGGCACACACTAAAGGCCTATTTTTGTTGTTGATGATAGTATATTATTCTTAAATGTGGGCTTCGCCTGGCTGGGTGGCTCAGTTGGTTGAGTGTCGTTCCTTATACCAGAAAGATTTTGGGTTCAGCTCCCGGTCAGGGCACATACCTAGTCAGGGCACTACAGGAGAAAACAAATTGATTTTTTTCTCTTTCTCCCCTCTTTGTCTCTTCCTAAAATCAATTTAAAAAATATCTTCAGGTGAGGATTAAAAAAATATGTGGGCTTCATTAATGGGATTCAAGGATTCTGTAAATTCTTTTTTTTTTTTTTTTAATCCTCATCCGAGGACATTTTTTCATTTTTTGTTCAGATAGAGGGGGAGGGAGAAAGGGGAAGAGAGAGAGAAACATCGACGTGAAAGGGACACATCGAGTGGCTGCCACCCACACGACCAACCAGGGCCGGGGACAAACTGCAACCGAGGTACATGCCCTTAGCGGGAACCAAACCCAGGTCTCTCTCGACCGTAGTCCGATGCTCTAACTGGCCAGGGCGGATTCTGTAAATTCTTGAAATCTTGAAATCAACGTAAAATATTCTGTGAGTCCCCTCCCCCACCCCCACCAGATTTCTAACCCAAGGGTTAAGAACCATTTTTCTAAAAAAAGTCAATGGTGGCATTCTGATTGTCAAGCACAATTCATATAAGTAAGGTATAGAAGAAAGGTTTGTGTTAGATGATCATTAAAGTCACTTCCATCTGATTATCTGTGACTTTTACTGAGTGCCTAATACTGAGTTAAGTACTATGGGAGATAAAAGAAATTATTAAACATTTCCTATCTCTAGGTATATAAATTTTATTGGAAAGAAAACAATACAAGATGGTACATACTTAAGGAGTCAAGTGTGGTTCACATTAAGTTGGGCTAGGAAATGGTTCAGAAAGATGAAAGTAGGTTTGAAATTGACCTTGAAAAACTGGATGAAGTAGGTTGTTTGGGAATAGCCAAGAATGACAGTATTAGTTGTGACATCATTTGTGAGCTCCTTATGCGGAAACAATAGGTAGATTGATACTTTTGAAAGAAGGAACAAGGAATGAATTAAGTCTATAGTGCCAGGGAAACAAATTACTTAAAAGTCAAGGATGAGACTTTTAAAACCTAACTTAGATTTTTGCTCATACATAAAATTTTCCTAGCCTTGTTTGTTCTTCCAACACTTCCCTATTCAGCAGCTGTCTATTCAACAACTTCCCAGTGGATTTGTAAAGGTGCAAATGGATCATACAGATGGCAAACTCTTAGCTGTTTTGCCAGTATAAAGTGGGAGTTCTCTATATTTTGTTTCTAGGGCAGACTTCAACCTCCTCTTTTTTTAAAATATGTTTTTATTGATTTTTTTATAGAGAGAGAGAGAGGAAGAAACATGGATGTGAGAGAGAAATATTGATCAGCAGCCTCCTGCCCGCCCCCTACTGGGGATGGAGCAGGCAATCCCGGGCATGTGCCCTGACTTGGAATTGAAGGGGTACCGCTCAGTCCATGGGACGATGCTCAGTCCACTGAACCACATTGGCTGGGCTCAACCTCCTCTTTTTGAAAAACACAGGCAAATGAAATAAATTTTCTGTTGGAAATGTTGCTGAGAACTTTGTTCTAATAATTGAACAAAAACTAACTCAACATCAATATAGTGTTACCTTGACACTAATTGGTTTGCTGTTCATTTGAGGTTTTCAGAGGGGAAAATTCAGGAGATAGAAATGAATGTAAAAATGTGAAGTTAATGGGAACCCTGTTCTTGCTAAGTTTTGTCTGAGCTGTTACTGAAGATGCTTCTCTTAACAAAGGTGATACTTTTGGTTAAATGTTAAAATCTGAGAGAAAGGGACCCAAAAATGGAAAAGAAACAGGAAACTTCTGAGCCAAGGGGACTAAACATATGTGAAGCCTAACATAGTATGAGTGATGTTAGAAAAGAGGCAATGTGGAGGACCTGGCTGTCATGTCACTAAAAGTCACATTTGGTTTGGAAGGATGCTTGCAGAGTTGCCTGGAAGCCAGTTAAAGAATGATGAGCAAGACTTTCCCCCTTCCTGTTTCATTAGAGCTGTGGAGACTCACTGGTGTCTCCTGAATAGGGAATTAGTGAGTCCATAAAAGGGAAATGTGTTAGGCAGGATGGCAAGTGTGATTAAGACAGGAATTAAGATTTCGATCAAGTAAGGGAGTAAGTTAGGATGAATTTGCCCATTTAGAGGCTGTTGTAGAGAGTGGAAAGGGAGTTTCTGGAGGAAAATAACATTTAGGTCATGATTACAAACCACCCAAGTATGATTTAACAGAAATCTAAATTTAATTCAGTTTGTGAATTCATTGGGAACTTGTAATCCTGTTGTCTTTTTTTGAGACTTGGCTTTTATCCCTCAGTGCTCACTACCAAGTATTGGTACAAAGAATATCAATTAGCCTTATTTGGTTTGTTATTTTCCTTTACTTAAAATATAAAACCAGGAGACTATATTACTCTAAATTTATGGAAATACCAAGTTAATATAGATAAATAAGGCTATCTGATAGTTATGCCATAGATGGACTAGGAGCATCTTAAATTTTTTTTTTTTTTTTTTTTGGTACGTGCCCCTAGCGGGAACCGAACCCGGGACTCTCTGGTCCGCAGGCCGAAGCTCCAACCGCTGAGCCAAACCGGCCAGGGCTTAAATTTTAACAGTAATATTTTGAAGAAGTAATGATATTAGAACCAGAGCCAGGTTCATCATGCATATATTTTGTCTCAGATTTTTTCACTTTTTTTTTTATTTTGAAAATTTATTACTTCCAACTTTACATGTGAAATAATTCCTTCTTATGAAAAGAATTGTTTTCATTATAATAGAGTTGTAAAAATGTCAATCATCTGTAATAATTTAAGTATTGAAATTTACCACCATCCAGCATAGCTATTTATTAGTGTGTGTGAGAGAAGAAAAAAAGAATCTCAACAAATACTGGAGACTACAATATCAAACAATTCATTGAAAGCTGAGGTAATTAAGAACTTTTAAAGATATGTGAGTTCTATGCATATTTTTCTCTTTTAACAACCAGTTACTTTATTTTAAACATGGAGACCAGGTGGTAGGTCATTAGGGTGAAAGTTCATTAAAAACGAAAGACAACCAAATTAGTCTGTTGTGCAACCTAGGAAAATGGAAGAGTGGTAGCTGTAAGACCAGACTACACAGGCTAATCAAAAGTAAAAGAAGATGGTGCCCTGGCTGGTATGGCTCAGTTGGTTAGAGCATCGTCCCATGCACCAGGAGGTCTCAGGTTTGATTCCTAGTCAGTGCACATACCTAGGTTGTGGGATCGATGTATCTCATATCTATGTTTCTCTCTCTCCCTCTTACTCCCTCTCTAAAATAAAATAAAAAACAATGAAAAAGAATGTGGTTACTTAAATGAAATTTGGGCTTTGAATATGCTTATGCCCAAGACTGAATTGAAAAATTTTCAGCCCTGGCTGGGTTACTCAGTTGGTTAGAGTGTTGTCCTGATATGCCAAGTTTGCAGGTTCAATTCACCCACCTCTTCCCCAGTCAAGGCACATATAAGAATTAACCAGTGAATGCATAAATAAGTGGAACAACAAATCGATATTTCTCTCTCTCTCCCCCCTTCCCCCCTTCCTTCCTCCTTCACTCTCTCTCTTCCTCCCCCTCCCTTCCTCTCTCTCTATAATATCAATAAATTAAAAAAAAATTTTTTTAAATTTCAAAGACATAAACTTCTTAGGAGGAGTGAAGTTTTATATTGATGTTCTAGGTTACAGAATATTTTAGTTAACACAGGAATCTAAAATTTTGGTTTAAAAATTAGGGCTTGTTGATTGTTCATTAAAGCATCAAAAAATTGTTGCTAATCCTCAGTACTAGACTTCATTTACATTTTGTAATTGTGAGCAGGAGGCTTGATTGCAAATATACTTTATTTTTATTTTTAAAAATTTTTTGTTCTTTATTGATTTTAGAGAGAGAGGAAGGGAGAAGGAGAGAGATAGAAACATCAATGAGAAGGAACATCGATTGACCGCCTCCTCCATGCCCTTCACTGGGGGTTTGGCCCACAACCTGGGCATGTGCCTGACCAGAAATCAAACCGGCGACCTCTTGGTGCACAGGTCAAGGCTCAACCAATGAGCCACACTGGCTGGGCTCTTCACCATCTTTATAAAAACAACAACTTTATCTTTTCCCTCAATAATTAGTTGTGTGTCATATTCTGTAATTTTTAAAAATATGTCTTTATTGATTTTTAGATAGAAGGGAGAGGGAGAGAGAAACATGGATGAGAGAGAAACATCTATCAGCTGCTTCTTGCATGCTCCATACTAGGGATTGAACCTGCAATCTGGGCACGTGCCCTAACCTGGAATAGAATCTGTGACCTCTTTTTTGGTTCATGGAATAACACTCAATCCACTGAGCCACACTGGCTGGGCCATATTCTGTAATTTTAATCTATTTAAAATAAAATGGATACTTCTTGTCTCAAATCTTTTTTTTTTTTAAATTTTTAATTTTTTTGTTAATCCTCACCCAAGGATATTTTTCCATTGATTTTTAGATAGAATGGAAGGGAGGGAGGGAGAAAGAGAGAGAGAGAGAAACATCAATGTGAGAAAGACACATCAATTGGTTGCCTCCTGCGGGTCAGGGATCAAACCTGCAACCCAGGTACATGCCCTTGACTGGGAATCAAACCCGAGACCCTTCGGTCCACGGGCCAATGCTCTAACCGCTGAGCAAAACTGGCCAGGGCTTGTCTCAAATTTTAAATGGATCCTACTTTCTCTAGTTCTTTATTGGATTAGGTACAAGCTCCTTTATCTGGCATTCAGAGTCTTTCAGATTATGATCCCAATTTTTGTTTCCAGCCTTATCCCCCAGTACAGCTGCATATTTACTTCATGTTCTAGCTGGATTTGTCCTGAACATGCCGTGTACTTCTCTGCCTTCATGGAAGATTTTTGCTGGTGTTTCCTTCATTTGAAAAATATTTGGCTTCTTCAATGTCTCCCCCCACCTCCAATTTCTGCCTGCTAGAATAATATTTATTCTTTCATGCAATCATTTAACAAATATTGAGGTGCTGTTTTAGTGGCTTGGATATATCAATGAACATTATGGTGTTCATATTCAATTGTGGGAGACAAACGATAAATGTATGTGTACTAGTAATAAGCACTATGAAGAAAAATGAAGCAGGATAAGGAGTATAGAGAATGATAGGGGGTGCTGTTTTCTATTTAACAGGACATTCTGGTAGCCTTGCAGTGAACAGCACATAGGAAGGCAAGGACAGAAGCAGGGAGACTAATTAGGAGGCTATTTAGTTTTTCATGCATGAGATGATGGTGGGTTGGAATAAGGTGAATAAAGTAGTCTGATTCTAATATATTTCTAAGATGGAAATATAAATATTTCCTGATGGGTTGGATGTGGAATGTGAGAGAAAGGAGTTGAAGGTGATTCCGAGATGTTTTGTTCTGAACAACTAGAATAATGGAATTGTCACTAACTGATACGGAAAGGCTGGGAGTAACTAGTTCTGATGGGGAGAAGATCAGAAGTTTAGATTTTGACATGTTAAATATGAATGTGTTAAGAACTTATGGAGCTATCCTTTTCTTGGGGTTGTGCTACTGTAGTGAGGGCAGTACTGTTAACGCCTAAACAACACACTCATGTCAACTAGAGCTCTGCTTTACCCTGGTGCAAATTTTTTTGGAAAAAAATAAAGAACTCATGGAACCTAATGTTTAGTAGGAGAGGCTTATGTTAAAGATATAGACAAAGACAGTATATAATGACATTAAAGACAAGAACAGGGTACCTTGAGAAAGAATGATGGGAATCTCAGTGTAGATGGAAGCTCAGTGGGGGCTTCTCTGAGAAATTACATGTAGAATGAATAGTGTTAGAAAAATGAGGGATAGAGCATTCCAGGCTGGAGGAATTGGCATATATAAAGGGTGGAGATAAATTCAACAAATTGAGTGTGTGCCTGGAATAGAGAAAACAAAAGTGAGGTGTTGAGTGAGTAATAGATGGGCTGCATCCTGGAGGTCCTTGCCTGTCATGTGAATTTCATCCTTAGTATAAAGAACATTTCTCAACCAGGTTTAAGGAAGGGAGTGTTATGGTTTGATTTGCAGTTGAAGATCAGTAGTCAACTCTGTGGAAAATGAATTAAAGAGAGGCAAGAGTGAAAACTACTTGGAGGCCATTGCAATCAAGAAAGATGATAGTGGCTTGGATTAGGGTGATGATGGAGAGAAGAGAATGGATTTGAGATAAATTTTGAAGGTCAAGTAACTAGGAAGAGATTGAAAGAATTGTGTGTGAGAGAGAAGTGTGAGAAATGACAGGTTTCTAGTTAGAATCACTGGTTGATGAGCCTTTTATTGATGTAGAGGGGGAGCAGACAATGTTCATTTTTTACTTGAGTTTGAGATGACAGATGTCAAGCAGAGATGTCTACTGGAAAGTTGGATATACAGCCTTGGCTTGGTGTGGCTCAGTTGGTTGAGCATTGTCCTGTGCACTGAAAGGTCGCTGGTTCGATTCCTGGTCAGGGCACATGCCCAGGTTGCAAGCTTGGGGTGTGTACCAGAGACAATGGATCAATGTTCTTCTCTCACATTGATGTTATTTCTTCCTTCCTTCCTTCCTTCCTTCCTTCCTTCCTTCCTTCCTTCCTTCCTTCCTTCCTTCCTTCCTTCCTTCCTTCCTTCCTTCCTTCCCTCCCTCCTCCTCCTCCTCCTCCTCCTCCTCCTCCTTCTTTCTTTCTTTCTTTCTTTCTTTCTTTCTTTCTTTCTTTCTTTCTTTCTTTCTTTCTTTCTCTCTCTCTCTCTCTCTCTCTCTCTCTCTCTCTCTCTCTCTCTCTCTCCCCCTCCCTCCCTCCCTCTCTAAAATCAATTAAAAAAAAAAGAAAGTTGGATATACAGATCTGATGCACAGAAAGAAGTCTAGGCAGGGTAGAGAAATTTGGGACTTGATGTATAGTATTTAAAGTGTGGATGAGTGAAGAGTAGGAAAATGCTCAGGATCAACACTTAGGGGTTGAGTAATGGAGGAGAAGCTGGAAAAGGAGAACAAGGAGGAACTGCAATAGAGCAGTAATGGGAAGATGAAAACTTATGAGAGTGAAGTATTAAAGAAGCTAGGAGAGGGTTGTAAGAAGGAAGGAGTGACCAGTTGTGTCAAGTAAGATGAGTATCTATTTGATTTATCAGCCTGGAAGTCATTGGTAATCTTACTAGTAACAGCTTTCATGGAATGGTCCTGGGGAAGCCATAGCAGAGTGGGTGGAAGAGTGAATAGGAGGTACGAGTAGAGTCACTGGGTAAAGCCAACTCTAACAGGAAACTTGGCTAATTAGAAGGGACAAGTTGGTAGCTGGAAGGGAATACATGTCAAGGGAAGGCATTTTTTTTTTTTTTTAAAGTATGAGCCATAAGAGCTATAATTTTGGAAGGAACACTATACACCATCATGTTAGAGGGGAAAATATTTCCCCCGAGTCATCATAATTCACTGACTGGAAGATCTGGTTTGTGTATATTTAGAGTTGATGCTTATTCCCATTGACTTATATTTTTGTTGCATTTCCCAAATGCAGGAGATAGAAGAAATACACATAAGAGTATTTTATACGTAATTAAAATAACATAAACATTTATGGGGTGCTTGCTATGTACCAGGCACTATGTTAAGTGCATTACTTGTATTAATTCATTTGATTGTTCTTTATTAAAATGTTTGCTGAAGGAGTATACAGAAGTCACCCCCACCCCCACCCCTGCACAGGGGTGATTCCAGAGAAGGCAGGTGGGAAAAAAAGAAATAAAATATAATGTGATTGGGGAAAAGCAGATACTTATTAAATTCATAGAAATAGTCATACAAGAAGCCAGAGAAATAGGCTGAGAGTGTGATGCAAGTCATTGGGTTCAGTTCCTATTTGCTGTTTTGATTTAGTGTCTCAAAATGACTTTTATTTTAGATTGAAATGAACAAATTTACTCCCCACTCCTTGCAAAATATAAAAGATGGAAGGGAGAATCCACAACTATGTTCTGGCCCTTAGTATGTGTCTTAACAGCCACTAGGATGAAGAGTTGCAGTCTTTGTCCTGAAGACTCAGCAGGGACTCCTTTGCTAGATTATGGTGTTGCCTTGGTATTGTTTGTAAAGGTTCCAAACTCATAGGCAGGGATGATTGTTGACTTGAAGTATCATTTGTATTCCCCATGTAAGGCACTGAATAGTCTATTTCAGAGTTGAAGATGGTTAGAATTAATATTTCTTTTTTTTTTAAATTTTTTTCTTTATTGGTTTTTTAGAGAGAGGAAAGGAGAGGGAGAGAGAGAGAGAAACATCGATGAGAGAGAATATCGATTGGCCGCCCCCTGCATGCCCCCCACTGGGGATCGGGCCCACAACCTGGGCATGTGTCCTGACCGGGAATCGAACCGGCGACCTCTTGGTGCATGGGTCGATGCTCAACCACTGAGCCACACCAGCCGGACTAGAATTAATATTTCAAGTAGGAAACTGAGTTGTCATTTGGAAGAGTGGATATTAGTGTCGTGTTGTTGTAGTGCAGTAGTTAAGAGCATGGTCTCTGGAGGCATGTAGACAGTGTTTCAATCCTGGTTCTACTTTTTACTAGCTGCCTTAGTGTCTCCACTGGGGTAATAGTATCTGACTTTTGGGCTTTTGTAAAGATTAAAATAATTAATATAAGAAAAGTACTTAGCATTTGACACATAGTAAGCATTGTTTTCTTCTTATTCCATGGGCCTTTTGGAATGCTGAGTTAAGACCGTGTTGGTCCATGGTTACTTTATATATTCAATATATGTGGTTTCAGTCTCCAGGATGTTACTAAGAGAAGCATCTGCCAGGCTGTCCCTACAAATAGGTGGGGAACTTTCCATTCTTTTTTTTTTTATTTTTATTTTCCAATTTTTATTAATTTGTTTTTGTTACAGATGTTTCTCCTTTTCCCCCCCAGACACCCTCCTCCCCATTCCCCCCGCCCCCAAGCATTGTTGTCTATGTCCACTGGTTTTGCATACATGCATATAAGTTCTTTGGTTCATCTCATCCATCCCCCCTCCACCCCCCTACTCTGAGGTTTGTCAGTCTGAACCATACTCCTTTCTATGTCTCTGGGTCTATTTCATTCATCAGCCCACCTTGTTCATTATATTCCACAAATAAGTGAGATCATGTGGTATTTGTCTTTCTTTGATTGGCTTATTTTGCTTAGCATGATACTCTCGAGGTCCCTCCATGTTGTCTCAAAGGAACTTTCCATTCTTTATCAGAAGAGCACATTTAGTGCAAAAAAAAAAAAAGTCCAAGATTAGACTTGAATTTATTCCTGAGTTAACTTTAGTGAACCATGATCCAGCTGACACTTACTAGGTAATTAAGATAGTCAGATTGGACTCTGCCATCTTAGACCATCGCCTCAGCAGCTCTTTCTGGACTTGTAGTTAAAGCTGAGAGTCCATTATTATTAGGAATGTTTCTCTTGTCTCTCCCCCCCCCCCCCCGCCACAGCCTTTTTGAGAGAGCACAAAAAAGTAAAGAATAATCTGTGGCATATAGGATCTAGTGGTTCTGCAGAAGTTCTTTTGAATTATGGATTTTTGGCATATCTATTTCACTTAGCTCCCTGTGCTACTACATTTCATTATTCCTATAGGTTTATAGGTTTATGCTTAGTAATTTTTTATTTATTTCGTTAATCCTTACCCAAAGATATTTTTCCATTAATTTTTAGATAGAGTGGAAGGGAGGGAGGGTGAGAGAGAGAGAGGGAGGGAGAAACATTGATGTGAGACAGACACATCGATTAGTTGCCTCCTGAATGACCTTGACTGGGGCCTGGGATGGAACCTGCAACCCAGGTACCTGCCCTTGACCGGAAATCGAACACAAGACCCTTCGGTCCTCGGGCTGATGCTCTTACCACTGAGCGAAACCAGCCAGGGCTATGCTTGGTAATTTTTGAGGAGTGAGGGTATAAAGAGTTGAAGTCTCCTAATTCCTAATTTATTTCTAGACCCTAATATTTATTTATTTTTTATTAATTAATTTATTTTTGTTACAGATGTTTCTCCTATTCCCCCCACACACACCCTGCTCCCGATCCCCACCCCCAGGTTTGTCAGTCTGAACTGCACTCCTTTCTAAGTCTCTGGGTCTATTCCGCTCATCAGCCCATTCCGTTCATCATATTCCACAAATAAGCGAGATCATGTGGTATCCATCTTTCTCTGACTGGTTTATTTCACTTAGCTGCTGCTGCTGGGGGCAGCGCTTAGCTCCCCGCCCACCGCTGCAAGATCTCTTGTCCTTTGAGACGACATGGAGGGACCTGGAGAGCAGTATGCAGTCTCCATGCAGCTTCCTTAATTTCGTAGTTGTAGGAATTCCATTCAGCTTGATTTCAGGCGGTTTTTAAATGATGGTTGTTCTGTAGTTTAGTTGTAACTTTGATGTGGTTGTGGGAGGACGCCATACCGCATTTACCTACACCGCCATCTTGACCAGAAGTTTAGACCCTAATATTTAAAAATAAGTTTTTGTCAGCCCTGGCTGGTGTGGCTCAGTTGATTGGGCGTTGTCCTGTGCACCAAAAGTTGCTGGCTCGATTTACAGTCAGGGTACATGCCCGGGTTTGGGCTCCATCTCTGGTAGGGGTTGTGTGGAAGGCAGCCAATGATGTTTCTATCTCATCAGTGTTTCTCTCTTTCCCTCTCCCTTCCTCTCTCTCTTAAAAAAAAAAAAAATCAATAAAAAATAATTTAAAAAAATTTTTTTCCACCTTAACCCACAATGGAATGATGATACAATTTAGCATGGCTAAAATTGATAGATGATGTAAGGCTCATAAAGTGACTTTAAAGTCTTTCATTTTATAATAATGTTTTAAGCTTTTTTAAAAAAAAGTTTTTATTGATTTTATAGAGAGGGGATGGGAGAGGGACAGAGATACATCAATCATCTGTCTCTTGCACGCCCCCTACCAGGTATCCAGCCTGCAACCCAGGCTTGTGCTCTGACCCTGAATCGAACCTGTGACCTCTTGGTATATGGGACAGTGCTCAACCTACTGAGCCACACCGGCCAGGGCTGTTTTAAGCTTCTTGAAACTACTTAATTTATTCTTATATACGACAGAGTACACTGATACATAAAAATGAACAGTAGGTTTTTGCTTTTCTGTTAAAGTCAGAATAATAGTCGTAAGATAATAGATAGTATTGAGTGCACATTATAGTCCAAGCACCAAAACATGTGCCAAGCCCTTTACATATGTTAGCTAATGTAATCCTTATCTAAACTCTGAAATAGGTGCTATCAATACTATTTTACACATTAGGCTCGGAGAGGTCATCGCTTATGTGTGGTTGCAGGGCTAGTAAGTAGCAGTAGTGGGATTTGTACCAGGGTCTTTGTGATCTGGAGCCTAACTCTTAACCACTAAGAGGTTTTTTTGTTTGTTTGTTTATATTCTTTTTCTCTATTTGAAAGTTGAATTTTTATCTACCAGAGTTTTGTTTTAACTATTTGTTCTTTTCAGTCACCCTGAAAAAAAAAATTCTGAGACTGTTTAAGGATATTTCTAAAACATACTAACAACTAGTGAGCCTAGATGGTTCTTTAAATGAGTTTGGTTGCTTTTAGTTCTTTCGGTTATGTTGGAAAGGAAGCTGTAAAATTTCCATGACCTCACCTCTGTGCATTTTTGGGGCCTGGTTAATTAGTATTTTGTAAAGTACTTTAAAAGGGTTATTTATAAACTTGTTAAGGAACTTGACTTGACCATCACATATTTGATTTTAGAATTATTTTCCAATTTGGAAGTGTCAAAGCAGTCCAAGTAAAGAAAAAATAATGTACTAAATTGTTAATATTTTTCTGTGTGTGTGTGTGTGTGTAACCTCTCCCTTCAGAGGAGCCTACACTAATTTTTGCATTGTTGATAGAAAAAAAGCAAGGAAGTTTCTTTTTGTGGAGAGAGGAAATGGCTGTTAGTTCGGGACTTTATCCATATTAGGTATAAACTAAATATAGACATGTAATCCAGGAGTGAAGTCACATCTATAAAGTTTCTTAAGCAGAGCTAATGAGATCAGCCAGTGCTATGGGATCTCGTGGTTTTGTCTGTGTGTGTGTGTGTGTGTGTGTGTGTGTGTGTGTGTTTAACTTTTGGCTCACTTAAACAGTTACCAAACTGTTTAGTCCTATGGTCTGCCTCCATTGTCCCTCAGAAAACCTAAACCATTCACAAGGAATCTTTCTTTAAAATAAACACACAAGCCTGGCCAGTGTGGCTCAGTGGTTGAGTGTCACCTATGCACCAAGAGGGTGCTGGTTTGATTCCCGGTCAGGGCACATGCCCAGGTTGTGGGCCAAATCCCCAGTGGGGGGCATGCAGGAGGTGGCCAGTCGATGTTCTCGCTCATCGATGTTTCTATCTCTCTCTCCCTCTCCCTTCCTCTCTCTCTCAAATCAATAAAGAAAAAAAAAAAAAACAGAAAAAAAAATCTGCTTTGTGTATACGCAATTGCTTATTCCTCTTTTTGAAGCAGAGTGTCACTGTTAGTTTCTTTAGTATTTTTGACTCTATGGTCATTTTCCTATCACTAGTTCTATCTTTTTTATCCCTAAGTCTTTTTCACACATATTTTTACTGTGAGGCTGGACTCTTGTAGTCTAGTGTAAGAAACATATGTTTTACTTAGTATTTTCTTGGTTTATTCAGTTTTTAAGTCAGATCTCAGTGTGGTCAAGTAGTAGGTAGTTGATTCTTCTGATTGATTGTTTATAGATATTGTAGACAGAATGAAGGAATAAATCTCCTGTTTATGGCCAAAGCACATGTTGTTCTCAAATAAGGACTTGTATTTTTTTATTTTTAAGAGATTATAAATACATTTATTAGTGGCGTTACTGAATTCTGAATACAGAGAATAGAATACAAAGAAATAAGGACTTTTAAAAGCCCCCGAAAAGCATTGTTAGAATAACTGTTTTCAGCTTTTGTGCTCCTTCTTGGAGAGAGCCCTTTGCAAGTGTGCCAAAAACACTCCGGCACTCAGGAGTGTGCTATGCTTCTGAGGAGAAGAATGGTACACCTTTATGGCGTATTGGACTAGAAATATTTTGGAACACAATTAACTCTGTAAAAAGTTTAGCTTAACATATCATTTCAGGGCTTTAGTTCATGAAATCCAAATGCTCTCCTAAGTTGAGGTCAAATATCTTCTGAATCCTTCTCTGACCCTCAGTAGAGCTAATCCTTCCTATTGTCTGCCTGGAGCACTTTGTGTGTTTGTGTGTTCTGCCACTCCTCTGGATCATTTTTCATCTTATCGTTCCAGGCTAGAATGTGAATTCCAGGAAATCAGGGATCAGGGACTATTTTCTTCATCTTTTATATCTCCCACCTAACACAAATCTTGTTATATAGGAAATAACTCATTAATTCAATAAATATGTCTTAGTGTTTGTTTCTGGGCAAACTGGTATGTGTAGTCGGTGGATAAAAGCTTGTAGAGAGAGTAGTGTCTGTTTATGGTGTTGTGTTCTATATTATGTCATAGTAAAATACCAGAGATAAAAATAATATTCAGTTATTGAACTTGAGACATGTAATTTGGGTTTTTTGACTAGTGTTTTTTTTTTTTTTTTTACTATACAGATAACCATTGAGCTAAACTTAATAACAGATTGGTTTAGAGGCCTAGAATTTTCAAATTGTATAACTGGAAGACCAGGTTCAAGTTGTTCTCATCTGTAAAGTGGGTGTGTGTCTTAGAAGTGATGTCCAATGTAGTTCAGATTTATTTTATGTATCAATACTAAAGTAGCCTTAGTCTTGGGTCTTTCAGGCCCAGACAGAAAGTTGAAACCTGAGATTTCAAAGTCAGATCCAGATAATTAAATTCTCATAATTAGAAGCAGTTTATTAGATAACAGATATAAATAGAGCCAATAAAAATTCTCAGTGCCAATTGGGGCAATTTGCCAGAAAAATGAAAACTTATTTCAAAAGTGAATTCTTTGACTAGAAAATACAATTTCCAAATGAACACCCTGAAAGATAAAGGGAAGGTTTGTTTGTTGTGGCTAAAATAAAATGGATACAGAACTATTCTCAGTTAGAATTTGCCTTTATCATATTTAAGGCATCTGTGCATTGAAATGGTAAACAAAAATTTCAGTAATAAGCAAGATATCTTGTACTATTCAGGTATTTGACATTTATTTTAGGCCAGCCAAGACGAGAGACGAGAATTCTGAATGTTAACTTTTCACAGTTGCAATGTATTGCTGAGTATATAATTTTAAAAGAAACTTATTTTGTAATATATATTAATGAAAAATTTAAACATGGATAATTCAAAATAAAATACCAGAGAAAGATTCATTCTTTCCTTTTTATTGAGTGCTAATATTTTAATGAAGATAGTCTATAGTTTTTATGACTACAATTAAAAAAATTTTTTTTTCTTTATTGATTTTGAGAGAGAGAGGGAGAGAGAAATAGAAACATCAATTGGCCAGCTCTTGCATGCCCCGCCCCTCCCCCCCTCCCCCCCCCCCGGGGATTGGGCCCACAACCTGGGCATATGCCCTGATCAGGAATCAAAGTGGCAACCTCTTGGTGCATGGGTTGATGCTCAACCACCGAGCCACACAAGCGGGGCATGACTGCAGATTTTTTTTTTAATCCTCACCCGAGGATATTTTTCTATTTATCTTCAGATAGAGTGGGAAGGAGAGAAAGGGAGAGAGAGAGAAACATCGACGTGAGAGAGACACATCGACTGGTTGCCTCCTACACAACCCCGACCAGGGCAGGGGACAAATCGCAACTGAGGTGCATGCTCTTGACCAGAATCGAACCCATGACTCATTGGTCTGTGGGCCGACGCTCTAACCGTTGAGCCACACCGGCCAGGGCATGATTGCAGATTTTTACTGTTTATTGTTATCATTATTAATCCACTGTTCGTAGTCATTTAGAGGCCCAAAATTTAGCTATTAAACAATACTGTGATGTGTATCTTGATAGCCATTTTATTTGTACAAAAATCATATCATGTAATTCTGTTTTTAAAGTCCCTCACATATGTCATTTATCCTCTGAATTCTTTATTTTCGTTTGTTTACCAAAAGTGTAATCTCTTAACTTTCTGGAGAATTTAGATTTTTTGTACAAAAGGAGAAATTGGAATTTTGATTCTACTGCTGAGCTCTTTGTGGAATTTCTAGGTTTGGGATCTTATTTATAAAGAGAAATAGCTCTTTCTGACTAAAGTTAGGTAGCTGCCAAAACACAGATCAGGGAAGAAGAGTATTTTTGAACATTTAATTGTTTTCTTTCACTCCCAGGACTCTTTCTGAGTCTAGTTTATACTACTGCATGTATATTTTTATTTTTTATTGATTTTTTTAGAGAGAGAGGAAGGGAGAGAGAGAGAGAGAGAGAGAAATCGACGTGAGAGAGAAACATCAATCAGCTGCCTCCTGCACACCCCCCACTGGGGATCGAGCCTGCAACTGGGCATGTGCCCCAACCAGGAATCAAACTGGGACCTCTCAGTCCATAGGATGATGCTCAATCCACTGAGCCACACCAGCTGGGCCACATGTTTATTTTTAATAATATAATCATGCCTTAATATAATGAACACATACTGGTTTTCTATGTTCCTGAAATTAACTCTCTTAAATGTTAAGCACTTAAATTCTACATAGTTTTATCTGAAATTGTCTTGATTTCACTTTGATTCTTTAAAGATATTTTTGCTGAATATAAGATTTTGGGGTGATATTCGTTCTTGTTTTTATTTTAGCACATTAAAAATGTTGTTCCATGTTTTCTGGCCTCCATTATTTCTGATGAGAATGAAACTGTCTTTGAAATCATTCCTTTGTATGCAGTATGTTTTTTTTTCTCTAGTTACTTTAAAATTAAAATTTTTTCTTTGCTTTTTAGCATTTTAATTATAATAAACCTAGGTGTGACTTCTTTATATTACTCCTACTTGATGATATTCATGAAACTTCTTGAATCTGTAAATTTGTTTTTATTTGTACAAAGTTTAGCCATTCTTTCTTTCTTTTTTTTGTTTAATCCTCACCAGAGGACATGCTTAGAGAAAGGGAGGGAGGGAAGGAGAGAGAGAGAAGGAGAACAGTGAGGGACCTACAACCCAGGTATGTGCCCTGACCAGGAATCGAACCAGCAACCTTTTGGTGCACAGGATGATGCTCAACCAACCCAACTGAGCCACTCCAGCTGGGTGGGCTATTATTTCTTGAAATTTGTTTTGCTTTATTCTCTATCTTCTCCTGAGACTCTAATGAAAAATATAGACCTTTTGATATTTTCCGATTAGTCTTTTGAGGCTCTGTTGATTTTTTTCACTTTTTAAAAATTCTTCAGATTGAATAATTTCTTGGATCTGTTTTCACATTCATAGAGCCCTTTCTCTCTTCTCTGTTCTACTGTTAAGACCATCTAGTGATTTTTAAATGTTTCAGATAGTGTATTATTTTAGTTCTATAATTTACATTTTGTTCTTTTTGTGGGCTCTTTCTCCCTACTGAGATTTCCTATTTTCATTTATCATGAACATATTTTCTGATTTTATATCATTGAGCATAGTTATAATAACCACCTTAACAATTCTTGTCTGCAAATTGCAGGATCTGGATCAGTTTGGGGTGTGTCTCTGATTATTTTTCTCTTGAGAATGAGTGATATTTTTCTGTTTCTTCCTATGGAGAATCATTTTGGATTGTATTCTGGATATTGCGAAGGACAAGCTGTAGAAACTTTGGATTTTGTTGTGTTCCTCTGAGCAGTATTGGTTTTGTTTCTTTTCTTTTTTAAAGCAGGTGGTTAACTCAGCTGAACATAAACTGCAGATTTTAGGACTCCCTCTCTCTGGCTCTCTTTTTTATGGTGTTCTACCTTATTTTCCAGTGGTGATGGTGACTCTGAACTTTGTTTTTTGGTTCTTCAAGCCAGCAAGCCACACTGTGAATTTTCCATTGGAGTTTTAGCTGCCCTGCATGGCCCAAGGTTGAAAGATAAGAATTGGGGAAACTTGTCTGCACTCTATTTCCCTTCTTCCAAGTGTCCACTCCCCTCCCACATCTGCTTGCTTTTGTTCATTCTCTAGTGCTGTCAAGTGGCTTTTTATGTCTGGAAGTTGTCACTATTTTAGGACAGAGGGTTGATCCTATTGGATCTACTTGGTCATACCAGAAGCCTCCAATTGGTTTTTAAAAATTAACTTTATAATTTTAGAATAGTTTGAGATTTATGGAAATATTGCAGAAATAGTACACAGAGTTCTTAAATGGATTTAAAAGAAAATATTTCTAAAATATATTAATGTTTCCTTGACTTCTTAAAATGCTGAATTTAATTGCCAATTAATGTCAGCATTCTGAATACAAATTCAGTAATGCAGCAGTGGCCTCGGGAACTAGTGAGCTGGGTAAGACTATTTTTGCCTTTCTGCTAAGTGGCCTCAGCTGTTATGCTTTTTGAACCTAGATCTCCTTTGTGTGTGTGTATGCATGGGTGTGTGTATGTTTATGTGTGTGTGTTTTCTATTTTTTCCTTTGCCAACTTATCTCTATTGATATAGCCCATTTCCTTTAATTTTCTATTGTAATCTGTTGTGGTTTGCTAAATCAGATAAGCAAACTTGTTAAAATTTGTTTGAAATAAGAATAAATAATTTCTGAGCTTGAATGTTGAGTTGGTGGGTCAGGTACGTGACCTTTAGTACATGATCTTGGTGACATTAGTTTTGATTGTTCAGAGGCTTTTTCTCTATTTTTAAAATTTTTTCTTTATTGATTTTAGAGAGAGAGGAAGGGAGAGGGAGAGATAGAAACATCGATGAGAGAGAACATCGATTGGCCGCCTCCCGCATGCCCCTCACTGGGGATCAGGTCCACAACCTGGGCATGTGCCCTGACCAGGAATCGAACCAGCGACCTTTTGGTGCATGTATTGATGCTCAACCACTGAGCCACACCGGCTGGGCAAAAACATTTTTCAAAATGTTATTTAAATTAATTTTACCTGTTTCTTTTAAAAAGTAGGGCTAATAGATGGGCAACCCATTTGAGTCCCTTCACTACTGCTGGGAGTCTGTCTATCTTTCAAATAAAACTTTCCTTTTGCTTAAAAAAAATTGAGCTACTAGATAATTTAAAATAAATTAATAAATCTGCGAGTTGCATTATAATGGTTGTAGTTCAGATCATTTATCTTACTTGATAGGTGATATCCATCAAGTAAATGTTTCCAAGCTGGTGGTTGTACCATATAAATCATAAGACTAAGCTTGTGAGATTTCCAGCATCTTTCTTACCTTTGTGTAAGAAACTGTAAACGTGGTTGATAGCATGGACCTCAGATTTCAGACTTCAGCTCTGCCACTCCTCAGTTGTATGACCTATGCAAGTTAGTTCTCTAAATCTGTTTCCTTATCTGAAATATGAGGAAAATAATAAACTAACTTTATATGGTTATTGTAAGAATTAATATATATGAATCACTTTCATATAGTACTATCAAGTAAGAAGTAAACTGCTAAGTTAACTTGTTTCTGGTCAATTTTGGTGACATTTTCATTTACTGTAGTTGATTCTTACAGGGAATAGATTCAGGGTTGATCTAGATAGGAAAAAGGTTATATACCTTTGGCTATCTTTTTTTTTTTTTAATTGATTTTTAGAGAGAGGAAAGGAGGAAGAGGGGGGAGAGAGAGAGAGAGAGAGAGAGAGAGAGAGAGAGAGAAATATTGATGTAAAAGCAAAATATCGATCAGTTGCCTCCTGCACCCCACTGCCCCCGGCATGTGCCCTGACTGGCAACCTTTTGGTACATGGGACTGTGCCCAACCAACTGAGCCACACCTGCCAGGGCTTGGCCATCTTTTTTTTTTTTTTTTTTTTTTATCTTTCTTGTCATTCAGTATTTTTTATTGCATCCTCACTCGAGGATCTATTTTTCTTGATTTAGAGAGAGGAAGGGAGAGAGAAAGAAAAACATTGATGTGAGAGAGAAACATGAATTGGTTGCCTCCTGTAGGCACCCCCCCACCACCACCACCAGAGATAGAACCTGCAACCTAGATATGTGCCCTGACTGGACTAGAATCCAAAACCCTTTGGTGTACTGGACGACACTCCAGCCAAGTGAGCCACCCGGCTGTCATTCAGTATTTTTAATTATACGGCTTAATTTAATTTGCTCTGAAGAATCTTTGCTCCTCTTATTTTAGGCTTTTGAAGAGTGGATGTAAACTTTCCAGAACTTGTTTTCATTATGGTTCTGTTGTGCTTAGATGGAAAGTCTGGTCATTGTGTATCTGACACTTTGTTTTAACAAAGTATTCCTGCTCAGACATTTCTAATTTGATTTTAGTACAGATTAGAGCCGTTGTTTTCATTTTCAGCATATGCTTCAAATATGTAGAAGAACAAAAGTACTCAATAGAATCTTTCTCAACTGTCATTGTTATTTCAGTTAGTTTTTGACTATTTTGCATTTAGCATTTTTAAAAAACATTTTTTTCTTTATTGATTTTAGAGAGAGAGGAAGGGAGAGGGAGAGAGAGAGATAGAAACATTGATGAGATAGAACATTGATTGGCTGCCTCCTGCACACCCCCACACTGGGGATTGGGCCCACAACCTTGGCATGTGCCCTGACCAGGAATCAAACTGGTGACCTCTTAGTGCATGGGTCAACGCTCAACCACTGAGCCACACCAGCCTGGCTCATTCAGCATTTTTAAAAACAGTATGAAGGAAAAAGCAGTTCTTTCATATTTAAGCATTTTTCTATTTTGGCAGTGATTAGGGACAAGAAGACTATCATGTGTTAACATTTGGAATACTTTATTCAAAATTTTTCTTCAATCTAAAAAAGAAGACAGACAGAGGTGTATAAAGTTAAGATCCCTGTCCCTTCCTCTCCCCAAATGTGTCCTATGATGTAAACAATGTTAATTTTGGTTTGTAGCCTTCCACACCTAGGAAACAGTTTCAAACTAGAGCTACATACAGTTCTATGGTTGTTATCTCTTGAGGGGATTTTCCTATTTATCTTCCAACAAAGTATAGGCACATTCATCCCCATCTTGAGGCTTTCCTCTACCCAGTTGCACAAACCAGAAATCTAAGAGTTTTTTATTTATTTCTTTCCCTCACTTCCACATCCAAGTCATCCACAAGTCTTTAGGATTTTACCTTCCCTATTCAGTTTAATCCATGCGTTTCTTTTTATCTCCTTTGCCTCTATCTAATACAGGCTACATTTGCTGGGACTACTGCAGTAGGTCTCCAAGCTTCCATTCTTCATCAGCTCCATGCCCCCGACTTGTTTTCCATGTGGTAGCAAGTGTTATTTTTTGTCTGAAAATGGAAATTGGATTTTATGCTCATATGTCCCCACCCACCAGAAACTTTCAGTGGTATCCCATTATTCCATTCTCTGGCACCCCTTTCACCCCAAGCTCCTTGAAGTCAGGAATATGTTTTCTACTTGGCATATACTTTGTTACTGAGCACTTACCACATGCTGGGCAATGTTTTAAGAGATATGTTAACTCATTTAATCTAATAAATATTATTCCCCATTTTACATGTAAGGAAACTGAGTCCCAGAGAGGTTACGTAGCATGGCCAGTATCACACAGGTGGTTAAGTAGAAGGACCCATATATTAAACCAGGCACTGTGCTTCCAGAGTCATTGTGTTAAATTATTTCTTTCTATACAGTAGGTACCTGGGAACCATTTGTTAAATGAATGAATAAATTGTTTCCTCTGTAAGCATCAAATTCAAACTCCTTAATTTGGTCTAGAAAGACTTTCTTGATCTGGCTCCTGCCAATACCACTTTCCTCTTCTACTCATAGTAATCTAGTCACATTGGCTCTTCCCATGGCTGGCTCCTTCTCATTCTTTAAGTCTACGAGATCTTTTATGACCGTCTTATCCAAAGTAGGTACTCCTTGTCCTCTCTCTTAGTACTTTGTTTCCTTTTAGGCACCATTGCCATTTATAATTGTTAACTAGATATATTTATTTTTATTATCTGTTTCTTCCACAGAAATCTTTCATGAGGTCAGGTCAGTCTGTCTCCTTCACATTTGTTTCCCCAGTGCCAACTCCCAGTGCTTGGGAGGTAGTAAATGTGTGTTGCATGTTGAATGAATATCTCTGGGTTCTAGGCAAGGAGGTGTTCCATAAGATGTTCTGTGAATGAGGAGAGAGCCCATAGCTTGAGCTTCAGTGGTAAATGTTAGCCAGACCACTGAAATCCTAGATCAAAGTCTAAATGACAGTCTATGGAAAATAGAATTAGTTGTAAACAAACCAGAGCCCTAACAGTTTTCTTTTTTTCATTCATTACCACACTTAAGTATTTTCATTCTTCCTGCTAATCTTAATTGGAGATAAATGGTGATATTGGTTTGGATGCTTATGATTGTGAGTAACAGAAAACTTCACCTCAAATTGTCTTGAACCATTAAGGAAATGTATCTAATGAAAGAAGTGTAGTAGGAGGACTGCTCTATGTATAGTATATTAGGGTCTGGCTCCTTTCTTTGTGATTCTCTTGGCTTTGTCCTCTTTTAGTGTGGTTGCAGCCTCAGGCTGCTGTCAAGTTGGCCACAGTAGCCATAGCTTTCACATCCAAGGGTTTTCTCTTCCGGTGTTTTTTGTCTTAAGAGCAAGAAACTTTTTCAGGAGACTCTGTCTTGTTGACGAACTGGGTCCCATGATTATGCCTATCTAAGTCACTGGCAAGAGGAATAGAACTATCATGACTGGCTTAGAATCAATCAGGACTTACCTCTAGAATTGGGGATTGGGCCATCATCTCCTATGTCCATTGGGGAAGAGAAGGGATGCCTGATAAAAAATATAAGTTATATCAGGACAAAAAAAAAGTGAGAAAATGGATGTTAGGCAGGCAACTGTCAGTTTGCTATAGTGGCGTCTGTGGTTTGTTAGCTCTGTTCCAACGAGATTTGGATACCTAATTTAAATTTTTGAGAAAAATTATTAATCAGGAAGATTTGACTTAATAAGTTTTTTCTATACTGATATCCTAGAACACATTTTTTGTAACTCAAAGGCTATTATTGTTAGCAATCAATGGAAAGTTAATGAATAGAAAAGCAACTACAGCGTAAGTTGTCCTATAAAAAGATTTTAAAAAAATACAACATTTCTGTCCTGGCTGGTGTGGCTCAGTCGTTAGAGCATTGGCCCTCGCACTGAAGGGTTTTGGGTTCGATACCTGGTCAAGGGCACATACCTGGATTGCAGGTTCGATACCCATCCTGGTCGGGGCGTGTGTGGGAGGCAACCAATCGATGTGTCTCTCTTACATCTATGTCTCTCTCTCTCTCTCTCTCCCTCCTTCCTTTCCACTCTCTCTAAAAATCAATGGAAAAAATATCTTCGGATGAGGATTAACAACAACAACAAAAAAGGACATCTCGGTTAGTTTCCAGTCTAGCTCAGGAGATACAGTGTAGAGATATGAATAGTAATAATAAACACAGTAACAATTCAAGAAATCACAAGGCAAGTCATGATTGTTAAATAAGTGGCATAGGCCTGCTATTCCCTGGGAGTTTGTAAGAGATGCAGAATCTTGGGCCCCACCCCAGATCTACTGAATCAGAATCAGCATTCTAACAAGATCCTCTGATGATTTTTGTTAACATCAGAGTTTGAGAAGCTGAAATCAAAGTTGAAAGGACAGGTAATTGTTTTGGCCTACAGTGATCTAGAAAGGTTTCTTGGAGATGAGACTTGACCTTGACCTGAAGGACGACAGGTATAGCAGTGGGTATTTCAGATGGAGGATAATGTGATTTTAGTCACCTAAGTGTTCAGATTTATGTTGCCTTATTGGACAGAATGAATGAAGGGGTTAATGGAATAGTGGTATGGGTCTTCAAGAACATTGCTGGGGAGGTCATCCTAGGAAAGGAGGAGAGATAACTTTTGCAAAACCTCATTTGTGAACACTATTGTACATATATACAGGCTTTCTTTAAAAAATTAAACTATTGGGCCCTAGCCAGTTTGGCTCAGCAGTTGGAGCATCGGCCCGCGGACCAGAGAGGCCCGGGTTGCAGTTTGTCCCCGGCCCCAGTTGGGATCGTGTGGGTGACAACCAATCGATGTGTCTCTCTCACATCGATATTTCTCTCTCTCTCTTCCTCCCTCTCTCCCTCTGCTCTGTCTGAAGATAGATGCAAAAATGTTCTTGGGTGAGGAAAAAAAAAATTAAACTATTGGTTACATTAGGTTATTGAATCATAATTTGGTCATTTACTAAAGGAAACAAACAGGTAACCTTTCAAACTACTGGAAGATTAATTATCTCTTCCATTCAATAGATCTAACTATGGATAGTTGTGGGTGGAAGAATGTGCTTAAAAACATTCTTTTACAAAACCATGACATTTAACTTAAAAAATTGGCTAAGTTGTATATTTTAGCTATTTCCTTCAACTGTATCCAGGTAACTTTGAATCTTGATGACTTTAGCAAAACTATAGATTTTAGTAGATTATTTCAGATAGGTAAGGGGTTCAACTGAAGAACAGGTTGTTAGGCCTTGAGTTCTGTGTGTGAAGTATCTTTAAAGTTAGGTAACATTTACTAAAATCTTTTACCATGTGCCAGGAACTGTGTGTGCACTCTAACTGATTTAATACCCATAGTAAAAGGTATATGAAGTCAAGTTTCACAAATGTTAAGTAACTTACTGAAGATTACACAGCTAATAAGTAGTGAAGTGAGGATTCAACTCCAGGTTTGTCTGATTCTAAACCTTGTTATTTCCCGTATACTCTGCAGACCCTGTAGAAGGATAACAGCTTATTAAACAAACCTTTAGACTCTAGACCTTAGTTCCAGCATGTGTGTAGCAAAAACCAAAGACATAGATAATAGATGCCAGGTGACTGCTCATTTATCATGTTGTTTTGTGACTTTTAAGTTAATCTAAATCAAAGCAAGCCATTTTGTGTATTCAGACAGCTAATTTTTTTTTCTTTATTGATTTTAGAGAGAGAGGAAGGGAGAGGGAGAGAGAGATAGAAACATTGATGAGAGAGAACATCGATTAGCTACCTCCTGCATGCCCCCCACTGGGGATTTGGCCCATAACCTAGGCATGTGCCACGACCAGGAATCGAACCGGTGACCTCTTGGTGCATAGGTCGATGTTCAACCACTGAGCCGCACTGGCCGGGCAGACAGCTAATTTAGATAGAATCCACACTAAAGGTTAAATGAGGTCATTCAGTTTTTGAGTGCATTCTTTTGGCAACACATTATTTTATACATTTCCTAGAAAATGTGTCAAGGGAAACGATTTAATGGTCAGGAGCCCATTCTTACCTTCAGAGGAAACCTCTTTTCCCTAGTCATCATCACCCCTCACTCCCAGTTCCATAAATACAAAGAGATAGAGAGGAACAAAGTTGAAGCTCTTCTTTGGTGTTTTAAGATCAGACTTTCTATAAACTGATTAAGCTAGGTTTTCTAAGTGAGCAGTTCCTTAACCTTGAATTAGTAAAGCATTAAAATATTTATGGCATCTACCACTATCCCTTTTTATGCAATGTAGGAGTTAATCCAGTAGTTTCTGATTAAATACTGGTATTAGGCAATTCAAGAATTACAACAGAGGTCCTGAGGGAGGAGGGCGAGGAATAGTTGAGTGTGTGAAAGGAACCCCAGACAGCAAGTTAAACAAAACTATCCGCTTTATAATAACAAAACCCAAATGAATGCTAACTTATCCTTTATCTGGAAATTGGTGGTTATTTCTGTGTCAGTGAGATTATTCAACTTTTTGCTTTGATTATTTGGGTTTTCTGATTTTTAAGAAAATATTATAGACATGTATTTTTTTTGTAATATGAAATCATAATTTTAAAGCTATATATTCTAAATTAAAATCTTGTCCAGTGTATGTATATTTGTGTCTTGTAATTTGTGTCTATATATTTTTTGAATTCGCTTTATTGAGATATAATTCATATGCCATACAATGAACCCATTTAAAGTATACAGTTCACTGGTTTTTAGTGTATTCACAAAGTTGCTTAACCATCACCAATCTAATTTTAGAACATTTTTATCATTCCTGGTAGCTGGTAGCAGTTACTCCTTAACCTTCTTTCTCTCTCTCCCCCTATAAGCCCTAGGCAACCACTAACTTACTTTCTGTCTCTTTAGATTTGCCAGTTTTGGACATTTCATATAAATGGAATTATGTAGCCCTGGCCAGTGTGGCTCAGTTGGTTGGAACATCATCCCGTACACCAAAAAAAGGTTGCGGGTTTGATTCCCTGTCAGGGCACATACCTAGGTTGTGGGTTCCATCCCCTGTCGGGACATGTACGAGAGGCAACCGATGAATGTTTCTCTCTTACATCAATGTTCCCCACCTCCCCCCAATCAATAAAAACATATCCTTGGGTGAGGATTAAGAAAAAAAAACCCCAAACCAATGCTAAATTAGCAACTTCATTCAGAAATAAAAAGTACCTTTTCAAAACCAAATAAATAAATGGAGTCATGTACTGTGTCATCTTTTGTGACTGGCTACTTTTATTTAGCATAATTTTTCAATGTTCATCCAAATTATAGCATGTAGCAATACTTCATTGCTTTTTATTGTCAAATAATATTCCATTTTATGGATATACCACATTTTATACACTTTTAATTTTGCTTTTTAAATTTAATACTTCTGAGAGCCTTCTGCTTTTGTTAAGGTGATGAGTTTCCTGTATTTTTGCCTTTACATTACAGACTGGGTGGGAGCTATAGAAACCAGCAACCTGGAAATACCAACAAGCTCAGACAAAACAAAATGAAACAAAAAACTCCAACAAAGGTCTGCTGTCTAGCCAAAGAACCAGGAATGGGGCAGCTTAAGCAAGACAGAAAACTTGTAGACAACAGCTGCTCTACTCTGGATACCACAGGAAAAAAAAACTGTGGCCCTACCCCCACCCATGCCAGCATAGGCTAAATGGTTAGTCCAAACTCCTACTCTCTGGAGGTGGTCTCTAACTTGGATCCTTTACTGATGGCACTGGGTAATCTCCAGTGTTTTGATGTTAACAAATAATGCTTCAATGTTCCTCCTTCTTATCTTTGGGCATCGTATAAGTGTTTCTACAGAATAATTTCTAGATGTGACATTATTGGGTTAATAGCATTCAATGAAGCCTTCAAAAATGATTGTTAGATGGATGACATCAAAATGTGGAAATATATAGGAAATAATACATTTTCAGTATACTTTTTCTCTGTTGTTCACATTGGGCAATTTCTCTAGTTCCCTCTTCTAGTTCAGTGATTGTTTCCTCTCATCTCTATTTGGCAATTGAGCCTATCCTCTGAACTTTTTATTTCATTTATTGTATTTTTCAGTTCTAAAGTTTTCATCTGGTTCTTGTTTACATCTTCTATTTCTTTGCTGAAGCTTCCCACTTTTTCATTTGTTTCAAGCTGTCCATAATTGCTCATTGAAGCTTTTTTATCATGGCTGCTTTAAAATCTTTGTCAGGTAATTCTAACATCATTGTCATCTTGAGGTTGACATCTGTAGATTGTCTTTTTTTCATTCAGTTTGGTATTGTTCTTGGTATTACAAGTGATTTTCAATTGAAACCTGGATGTTTTCATATTATGAGACTCTAGATTTTGTTTAAACCTTCTCTTTAAGATTCTGTGGCACTCAAATAAGACTTCTCTGACACTACTCTGGAGGGGCTTGGGAGGGGAGAAGGACAGTGTCACTGCCTTGTTACAACCAGGTAGAGATTGAAGTCCAGATGCCCCACTGGCCTCCATTGATATCAAAGGTGTGGAGGCTCCTCATTACTGCTGGGTGGGGGTGTAAGTTCCAGTTTCCTGTGTGGTCTCCATTGACACTCCAGTTGAGGTTGTCTCATTACCTCTGGCTGATGGTGTTAGTCCTGACTACCGTCTACTAGACCTCCTCTGACCCCCATCCTAGCAGCAAGGAAGGTGAGGTTCCTTGTTACTGGCTGGCAGTGTTGAGAGAGCCCTTGCCTTCTCTGACACCATCCTGGTGGTGAGCACTACAGCCTACAGAGGGCTGATTACATTAAATTGGGATTGAAAGATATAAGTGTGTGTGTGTGTGTATGTGTGTGTGTATATATAGTATGATGACATTTAAAAGAAAAAACGTATAGTATGTACATAGAAAAAATCTAGATGAGTAAGTAACCAGTTTAATGGTTCAAGAGTAGGGAAACTTAACTTTCTGTAGTGTTTCAGTTTTTATTCATTTTTTAAAATATGTATGGATTTTTAGAGAGAGAGGAAGGGAGAGGGAGAGAGAAACATCAATTAGAGAGAAACATCAATAGGCTGCCCCCTGCTTGCCCACACTGGGGATTGAGCCCTCAACCCAGGCATGTGCCCTGACAAGGAATCGAACCAGTGACCTCTTGGTCCATGGGTCTGTGCTCAACCACTGAGCCATGCCAGCTGGGCTATTTATTTATTTATTTGTTTGTTTGTTTGTTTTGTTTGTTTGTTTTTGGTACGTGCCCCTAGCGGGAACCGAACCCGGGACTCTCTGGTCCATGGGCCAACACTCCAACCGCTGAGCCAAACTGGCCAGGGCTGGGCTATTTATTTTTTTAAATTATGAATGTTTATATTGCTGTTAGAAGCAGTAAAAAGCAAAAAAATTTTAAAGGGATACTTTTCTTAGATGCTAGTGTTAGATATACCTGTGTATTAATTTTTATTATTGCTATTAATGAAAAACTGGGTATAGAATAAAGGTATCCTGATTTCCAGAGTGTAATGCCTTACACTGTACCTTAATATCCTCTTCTGTTTATTGTACCAATAGGTTTTATTCAGTGTGGTTCATACTGAAGAGAGTAATTTTTATCCTTTAACTTGAAAGGGATTTTATTGAAATGTTGAAATGGAATTTTATTAGTACAACATGAATTAAAGGAGGAAATTTTTGACTTGTGACTTCTGGAAATCCACATTTTTCCAGCTTCACTGTACTCTACAAAAACATTATCTGGCCCTAACTTGTTTGGCGTGGACCAAAGAGTCCTGGGTTCGATTCCAGCCAAGGGCACGTACCTTGGTTGCAGTTTGTCCTCAGCCCTGATTGGGGTCATGCAGGTGGCAACCAGTCGATGTACCTCTCTCACATCGATGTTTCTCTCTCTCTCTTCCTCCCTCCCTCTCTCCCCCTCTATTTGAAGATAAATAGAAAAATATCCTTGGGTGAGGATTAAAACAAAACAAAACAAAAACATCATCTGTCTGGTAACTCTCAATTTTCTAGTGCTATTAAAACCTTTGAAAAACTTGTATGTCTAAAGTTTATTTGAATTGTCATGAGTTTTGGGAATAGTTAATAAAAAGGCTGTTTTTCAGTTCTGACTTGAAGAGTATGCATACTTTTATTTTTGTGTGCATAAAGGAAAGAAGTTATAAGGAATGTGAGATATATAATGGCTTATGATTGGTATACCTGAAAGAGAAGCAAGTTGGGAAAAATTTTCTAGAAAATTATAGACAAAGGAGGTGAAAGCAAAGGGGCATTTGTATCCTGACTAGGTCTTCATGAGGAGTATTTGTACCAAGGTTCTTCTGTGTTGCTTGAGGTGATGCTCTGTAGACCATCGTAGGACATTATGGTGTGGTGTTTTCATCTGTGGCCAGTTGCTTTTTATCTCCAGCTTGCCTTTCGTTTAATGTGTTTTCAAGTGCAAGTGCCTACATGTAACATCTTTATTATGTTTTCTTTGCCAGTTTAATTATTATTATTATTATTATTATTATTTTAAAATGTATTTTAAAAATATGTTTTTATTGATTTTAGAGAGAGAGGAAGGAAGAGGGAGATAGAGAAACAATGATGTGAGAGAAACATCAATCAGTTGCCTCCTGCATGTACCCCTACTGGGGACCAAACCCTCAACCTAGGCATGTGCTCTGACCAGGAATCAAACCAGTGACCTTTTGGTGCACAGGAAGATGCTCAACCAACTGAGTCACTTCAGCCAGGGCCCAGTTTAATTATTTTAACACTGCTATGACAGGCAGTTTGGGAAGTTATAGTTAATTTTACAGATTAAATAAATGGAAAAGGATGAAGACCTTGAGTCAGACTTTTTCTTTGTTTACTAAACTACTGTTTTTTCAGTAAGTCTCAAATTTGGTATCCTTTTTCTTGTATTTGTGCTTTGCTGCTAAGCATGTTAAACTGGGAGGGAAAAAAGCAAAACAAAATTGAGAAAATTTGCGTGTCTAAAGATGCAGCCTTGTGTGAAAACATTAGTCATCAAGCTATATAGAAAGATAATGTGTTAACTTTCTCATCTGTAATAAACTCACTTGTATGTTATGTGTTCCATATGTGTTTGGATGGTGAGCATCTTCAAAAAAGCAGCTTTGAGTATCAGTTTGTTATATAATAGGATGACTTAGTCCTAAAAACTGACTTGTTCTCTGAAGAAAGAATGTCGTCCTAACCTTCCCATACCAGTGTTGCTCAGTGTGTCTAGCAGATGACTTACTTTATAATCTCCTTGGGTGCCTATAACAAAATGAAGGTTCCTGGGCTTCACCCTAGGAATTCTTGCAAAGCAGAATCTCTGGATGTAAGGCACAGGAATCTTTATTTTAAATAAAGTTTTCTCTAGGTTATTCTTAATCACTCTAAAGTTTAAGAACTAGAACTTCTTTAGGAAGTGAATTTTGTATAAGTTGCAGTATTAGAAATTAATAAGATTCATTCTGGCTACAATCTGTGTATGTTTTGTTTCTGGCAAAGAATGATCAGTTTTTCCTCCCAAGTTCAGTTGTAACCATACCATGCCATCTGATTAGGGTAGGGTTCTGGGATCCTTATATGCCCATGTGTTTTCCTGGTTATATTATATTTAATCAGGTAACTGCTTTTATTTTTTACACACCCTTTTCACCATTAGTTAGGAATTAATGACTTAACTGGATATAGCATTTTACTGAAATGGCTTCTGAGTTTTTTGAGAGTTACTTCAGAATAATAAACAGTACTTTTACCAGCATTTTTGAGTGATTTGTTGAAAGTTATTTCTGGCTTTCTCCATAAACTTCATGGTGAAGAGGGCTGTGTTGGGCCCTAGCAAGTGTTAGAATGTTCTCTTCCAGCAGCTGGCTCCCTCTAACCCCCATTTCCCACTTCCCCTCCTCCCTCCTTTTTAAACTTGGGACATTCATGATGGAATTAGAGATTTATTCCACTCTGATTTTTAGGAAAATTCTACCTCATTGTTAAACTCAGAAAAGTCAATGGCTGCACTTACTAATCGGATTACAAATAGTTTATTATAAAACTATGTTTGTTCTTTTTTTTTCTCCCTGAAGGAATGTGTAAAACAGGATGTGTAATTTTTATAATGAATATTTTTTAGAATGGGGGGAGGCTGGCGATTATTTAACTCTTTGGGCACACCTACGGGTTTCCCTTTTTATGATGCCCTATAAAGAATATTATCTCATCGAACAAGAAATGATTTATATTTTATAAAACCCATGATAGACTTTGTCTTTGCCTGGGACAAGGATATATGTATCCCCTAGGGATTGATTAGACCTGTGCTGTCCTATACGATAGCCATTACCCACATGTGACCATTTAAATTTAAATTAATTAAAAGTAAATAAAAATTTAAAAATTTAGTTTGGTTGAACTAGCCACATTTCAAGTACTCATTAGCCATATGTCACAAATGATTACTGTATTGGGCGGTGGTAATACAGATAATTTCTACCATTGCTGAAAGTTCTCTTGGACAGTGCAATATTAGACTGGCCACTTTAAAAAGAGAAAGAGGCAAATAAAAGGGCAAAATAATGAAGACCCAAATTTCCACCCTTCCTTCCACAGTGTGACATTTCCTGTCTTCTTGTACCCTTGATTAAAATTCAGAAAAAGTTCTGTTATTTTGAGTATCATCACTTTGACCTTGTTTTTTAATGTTTATTTCTGTTTCCCAGGCTGGCAGTGATGGCGAAAGCATAGGAAACTGCCCCTTTTCCCAGAGGCTCTTCATGATTCTTTGGCTCAAAGGAGTTGTATTTAGTGTCACAACTGTTGACCTGAAAAGGTAAGACTTGGTTGCAGTTTGGGGTCAACTTAATTTGTGTATATACCTTACTGTTTCACTTTGTTCCTCTCTCCATCCCTCACTTTGCTTGTCATACGTACTCTAAAGAAAATATATTGTATTAAAGTTGAGCTGATGTATGAACAATATTAACTTGTATTAAGTGTTATGGTAACTCACAATATCAGTAAATTGCATGTGGCCACTCAGTCTGTTTAGGAACTTACTGTATGTTTACCTTAAATTTCAAGAGCAGCACCAGGAGCTGAGTTTTAGTGTGGATGCAGTGAAATCTTTGCCTTTCCTGTGTAAACATGGACCTATGAAAAACTTTTTTTAAAATCCTCACCTGAGGATATTTTTCTATTTATCTTCAGATAGAGTGGGAGGGAGAGAGAGAGAAACATCGACGTGAGAGGGACACATCAACTGGTTGCCTCCTGCACGACCCCAACCGGGGCCAGGGATGAACCAAAACCAAGGTACGTGCCCTTGGCCGGAATCAAACCCAAGATTCAACCGGCCAGGGAGAGAGCTGTGATCTTATTCTCAGTTCTAGCTTACCATTCCCTGGGATCGCTGTTCGTTCCCTACAGTTTATTCTTTACTTACTGCTAGTGCACTTATTTGAAATTTTGCAGACTTATAATTTATTTCTTGAAAATAAGACATGAAGTCTTCCAGGAATCCCATTAGTTATGTATATGAATGTAGAAGCCTTTGGAGATAGTAAGAGTTAAAACTACAGGCTCTTTTGAAGACATACCTAGCTCATATCAGACAGGGCTGTTGTAAGAATGAAATAATTCATGTAGTTATCCTTCAATTGCTGTTTTTTTCCTACAAGCATTCACAAAGGAAGTTTCCCAATATAACTTCTAAGAATAGACCATGCCGCCAGGCACACACCCTTACTGTGTCTTAAAATACATGTATTTATCCTATTCCATATTTGGGTTGGAGCAAGTGAGTTGACTGCCATGCTTCCAAAACGCCTTTCAACAGCTCAGTACAGTGCTTGATTGTGGTACATACCAGTAGTGGTGCCATAAATGATGACAGTCTGGTTCAAAAAAGGAAGTTAACGCATAATGGCTATTTCAGAGTCATCAGTTTTACTTTTCATTTATAAACCTTTTTAAGGCATTATTCCTGTAAGTTGGTTGATATTTGAGCATTTGTATGTGTTTAAGGGTAATGTACCCTACATGCCAGAAGTGATACATGGGCCCTGGCCGGTGTCACTCACTTGGTTGGAGCGTCGTCCCATACACGGAAAGGTGGCAGGTTCATTTCTCAGTCAGGGCACATACCCAGGTTGTGGGTTCAATCCCTGGTCTGGGCATGCATGGGAAGGCAATCGATCAATATTTCTTTCTCTCTCTCTCCCTCCCTCCCTACCCCACTCTCCCTCTCCCTCTAATCAATTTTTAAAAAGTGACACATGGGAAGTACAATGAAAGATTCAGGGCCTTTTATTAGAAAATACTACCACTCAAAGAAATGTATGTTTATTTCCTAGGGCTTTGTGTAAAATCAACAGAGAACATTAACATGGGAGCCTATATGTTTTAGTTTTCTTTAGAAATCTTAGGTCTACAGTATATATATATTTTTATTTTTATTTATTTATTTGTTTTGTTAATCCTCACTTGAGGATCTTTTTCCATTGATTTTTAGAGAGAGTGGAAGGGGGAGAGAGAGAGGGAAAAGGAGAGAGAGAGAGAGAAAGAGACAGAGAGAGAGAGAAATATTGATGTGAGAGAGACACATTGACTGGTTGCCTCCTGCAACCCCAAACGGGGGGCCAGTGATCAAATCTGCAACCTAGGTACATGCCCTTGACCGAAATCGTGCTCTTGACCGGAAACGAACCCTAGACCCTTCGGTCCGCAGGCCGATGCTCAAACTGCTGAGCCAAACTAGCCAAGGCTCCTTCCAATTATTTTCTATGAGTTTAGTCACTTATAGTGTTTAGTTAGAGTTCACAGAGAGAGTACCCCAAGAAAGTGAACATTGGCTAAGAAAAAAACAGTATAAAATAAAAGTTGTCACAGAAGAATAAAACATCCTGTAGTAAAAAGTGCCTTTCATAATACAGTCTTTATGACTGTTTTTAGAAACTCTGTGGGAGAAAATGCCTATAGTACTTATTTTCCTGCTTTTCCTGATAATTGCCTAATTCCTCAGTGAAAAGTACTGATCCCAGAAGAAACTGGTGGTGAGCAATAGAACTCTCCTGAGAGCTATTTAGAAACCCACTCTGTGCTCTGAAAAAATTGTTACATGACATTTCATCCATAAAAGCAAGCCAGTTCTGGCACTGTGTGACATGTTCTCTTTGAATCTCAATTGGTGTTAATGACTATGCTGGTGGTATTCATGTGCCCCTGTGAAACTTGGAACAATATCCCATTGCTTGCCTGCCAGTGCTGCCTTAATGCTTTAGTGGGAGTCATTTCTAAACCTAATTTTCTGTTCATGCTACAACTGCATTACAGAACTTTGGGATTTAAAAAAGTGTCCAAGCTTCAGAAGAAATTTGGGTTTTACGTCAACCACCATTTGAAAAACTTCAGATAAATAAGTGAAAATATTAAAGTTTGGGGCACATATTTGAAGAATTAAAGGGGAGCAACCATGCATAGTAGTAAGTATTAGGGGTAGAGATCTGGTTCTGTTTGGAGAGAACCCTGGGACGTTGGGCAAGCTTCCTCATCTGGGAGGTCATTTGTCTCATTTTTAAATTCAGGAAAAAGGAAGAGAAACATTAACATTTCTTCAATGTCTGTTATGTGCTCACTTTTATTACTCTTATTAAACCATTTTCAGACCTACTATTGAATAGAATTCATTATTTTATCACACTGGTATTATAGGGCCTTTCTGGCTGACAGGTTCCTGGTAGCGATCGAGATCCTTATTTGAAGACTTCCATTATCTTCATTATGCCCAGAAGTTCCTAAATCAGAGATTAGCATTTTTAGAGCACAGATAAGCCTGAAAGGTAGGCAAAGAAGAGAAAGAAGAAAGTATGAGAACAGAGAGAGGGAGAGAAAGAAGAGAAAGAAGGAGAAAGAAACTGAGACACTGACTTAGATATAGCTGAGTGTGGCCATATTTTTTCACATGCTTGCTGGGATAAACTTCTCTGGTTTTGAGAAATGAGAATAGAAATGATAACGTTAAGAAATTAACTTTTTATTGTAAAAGCAGTGATATCTGCTATATTACTAGTGAATAGAATCCCCCTCCATGGTATTACCTGAGAAAAAAAGTAAATTGGGGATCACTTAGTCTGGGAAATATTTGTTTCTGTTTTCTCATTCCCACCTTAAACACTGAAACTATTTCCTCCTTTGCACTGTCACTAATGATTTTCTTCTGTTTCAAATGTCAACATACCAATTGTAACATACAGACCCACATGTAAGTTGCCATAATAATAGCAAGTTTTAGAAGATTACAGTAGTTTAACCTTTAACAATTTTGTAATAGTTGAGCGTTGATCCATGCACCAATAGGTCCCTGGTTAGATTCCCAGTCAGGGTACATGCCCAGGTTGTGGGCCCGATCCCCAGTGGGGGGCATGCAGGAGGCCGCCAGTCGATGTTCTCTCTCATTGATGTTTCTGTCTCTCTCTCCCTCTCCCTCTAAAATCAATAAAGAAAAAAATTTTTAAAAAATAGTTCTGCATATCTTAAAAGGCAGTTACAAACTCAGAACAAAATCTGATTTCCAAATAGTTTCTTCAGATAGTTTGCTTTCATTATCATGTCTCTGTGGTTGCACTCTTCTGAAAACAGCTTTCAGCAAATTGAGAGATCAGTTTGATTTCCAGGTAGGTTTGCAGAAATAGCAGTGTGAATGAGACACACAGAGAAACTAAATGGAATGGAACAGGCCAGCCTTTTAGAGAGATCATACATTTCCTGCTGCTGGCCAGTCAGGAAAGTGCAAACACCATTCTTCCCCTTTATAAATTTGACTTGAATGACATGAAGCCCTGTTAGACCAGTCCTAACAATTCAAGATATATGTCTCACGAATGCATTCTGATCATAGGTATACCCTGTGCACGCACATGTGTGTTTGTGTGAAAGGGAGAAATACACAGAGATAGACAGACAGATAATCAGACAGAGAAGGAGAACTTTGCTGCCACATGTCTTTGTGTTCTTTTTCAAGTTGATTTCTAAAATGATAAATTCTGTTGAGGCCACTAAGAGCTGAATTAGAAATATATTATTGAATATTTTTCCAAGCCTGTTATTAGTATAAACTACTCGTAAACTGTGTTAATAAAATCTGTTAAGAATTATAGAAGCTGTATTTGAAACCTTTTCATGGGTGCTATTTTGTTTTAAAACAATTACTCCACAAATTGACATTAAAGTAGACAAAGATCAGCAGTATATCACATTGAATCAAAATAAATAAAATCCTTTAACTGGTTGAACTAGTACAATTAGACAAATGCTTAGTAACTAGGATCTGGTGTGTGTTTTGGTGAGTCCACGATTCCCTGATTCAATTAGTGACTTTAGTATTAGAAAATAGCATTTAGTGAAGAATAATTAATAGGAGTAAATTGAAACAAATAAAGGATTTGTGGTGGTAACTTTTTAAAAATTTGCTTTATAGTGTCCAATATTCTCTTGATTTGTGTGAATTAATGCTATGCCTTGAAATGCAGCACCTTCAAAAGGGAAGTGGAAGTTCTACATATTTGGTATTTTTTTCTCTGATTAGAGAGTCTATCAGTTACAGACAGGTTGCCTTTAAGAACCAGCTTCCGTGTCCTATGCTACTCCTCTTATACTGAGCAGCTGGGACTGAGTCACCAGCCCCACGTCCTCCAATTGTTGCAAGTGTACTGAATTAAATTTTCATTGAAGTTAAGCAACTTAAGTTGCTTAAAGTATTAGCCCCTATAAGGTTCCTTCTTTTCATGTCTTTCTTTCCCTCTCTGTTAATTGTTAGTTTCTCTTTATTTCCTTTTCTTCTTCATCTGGGAACAAAATGGGAGAGAACCGAATATATTTTTTTTTATCTAAAAGACTACAGTGAAAAAAGGGACTACTTTGATAAGTAACGTTAAAAAAACACACACAAAAAAACCCACCCTGGCCGGTTTGGCTCAGCAGTTAAGAGCATCGGCCTGTGGACCAGAGAGTCCTGGGTTCAGTTCCCGCTAAGGACACGTACCTCGGTTGCAGTTTGTCCCCAGCTCCGGTTGGAGTCATGTGGGTGCCAACCAGTCGATGTGTCTCTCTCACATCGATGTTTCTCCCTCTCTCTTCCTCCCTGTCTCCCTCCCACTCTATCTGAAGATAAATGCAAAAATGTCCTCGGGTGGGGATTAAATAAATAAATAAATAAATAAACCCAAAACATCGAAGTATGTTTATGTTCTTATCCCAAGACATGAATTCTTTGTACTTTGCTTTTTCTATGTATCTGTCACTCAAGGGAAACATTTGAATGAGTTTGACTGAATTGTTGAATATTTATTGAAGGCCTTTCATGATATAAACCAAAGATGTCCTAAAACGTTTAGCCATTGCCTGTCAGTTCAGTTTCCTTTATCTCATACTGCAGTTCCTGAAATGTTAAGTTTGTGTAAAGCACCTGTAAAATGAGCCTTTTTGGGTCAAACAAAACCTCTTAGGCCTCAGAGTGCTAGGTGAGAACCAGAAGTTGAAGAATCTTAGATTCTGTTTGCTTGATGACTTGGTATACCGTCTGAGTCACCTCAATGCTTACAACTTGCCTGTTTATTTGAAGTCCACTAATCCATTTAGAGGCATTAAAATTTCTTCTCAAATCTGTTTTCACTTGGAAGGACCTAACGTGATTGTCCTTCATCTTAACAGTTAATTTTGGAAAATAGTTTCATCACCTTTGGTTTTTTTTTAATCCTCACCTGAGATGTTTTTCCATTTATCTTCAGATAGAGAGGGAGGGAAGAAGGGAGGGAGGGAGGAAGAGAGAGAGAGTGAAAGAGAGAGAGAGAGAGAGAAACATCGATGTGAGAGAGACGCATCGACTGGCTGCCTCCTGCACGATCCCAACCAGGGCTGGGGACGAACCACAACCGAGGTACGTGCCCTTGGTCGGAATTGAACCTGGGACTCTTTGGTTCGCAGGCTGATGCTCTAACCACTGAGCAAAACTGGCCAGGGCTCATCACCTTTGTTTTTAAAAAATCTATGTAGCCTTTGAGTAGAAACAAGATGAACTGTTCATGAGTCACTAATATTAATGAAAAATTGGTAACGATGTGCCTGCTTTTATTTCACTTACACACCTCTATATTAATCAGATATCTTATTGTCAATCATTTAGTGCTAAATAATGTTTTGAACCATCAGACTCAAATAGAGTTTATTTTATTAAAAACAATTATTTTTCTTTCTTTTTTTTTTTTAATCCTCACCTGAGGACATTTTTGCATTTATCTTCGGATAGAGAGGGAGGAAGAGAGAGAGAGAAACATAGATGTGAGAGAGACACATTGACTGGTTGCCACTCACACGACCCCAACTGGGGCCAGGGACAAACTGCAACCGAGGTACGTGCCCTTAGTGGGAAGCGAACCTGGGTCTCTCTGGACTGTGGGCCGACGCTCTAACTGCTAAGCCAAACTGGCCAGGGCACAATTTTTTTTCTTTATTGATTTTAGAGAGAGAGGTAGGGAGAGGAAGAGAGAGATAGAAACATCGATGAGAGAGAACATCAATTGGCTGCCTCCTGCATGCCCCTACTGGGGATTTGGCCCACAACCTGGGCATGTGCCCTGACTGGGAATCGAACCAGCCACCTCTTGGTGCATGGGTCAATGCTCAACTACGGAACCATACTGGCTGGGCTTGAATGGAGTTTTAAACTGCCAATCTCATCTGCAAAATGCTTTGGTAATGTGATACTGAGAGCAAATATGACCTTCATTTGCATACTTTAGTTCTCTTTCACATGCATTATTTGATTTGATCTTTGCAGGCAAAGCAGGCCTCAGATCCATAGTACAAATGAAGAAATCCAGACCCAGAGGTTGTGAATGACTTAGTCACCTAGCTGGTGAATGGAAGAACTATTCTATTTGAGATTTTAATCAGATCCTTTTTATTCAGTCTTTGGTTTTTTTCTTCTCTAGCATGCTAACTTTATCTGTCCACTAATAAATATTTTTGTTTGGAGAGCTTAAAAGCTGTCATAATCTATTATAGAAGTAATAACTTATTTATTATGCTACCCTCCCCCCATGGGTTATTTTAAAGCATTGATCCCTTTCTTCCTCTTTACTCCACCCTGTTCATGAAAAAATAATTGTAAAAAACTCAGACATCTGTTATTACTTTACACTTAGGCATTTAATGGACTATTTGTTGGTCATAAAGTGTTGATGGATATGTTTTATAACTTTGGAATAAGAAAAGTGTTTTCTAGGTGATCACAGTTTGTATATGACAAGATTAAAGAACATTCTTACTCATCCCTGGCATCATTCATGGGAGATGTGTGTTCTCTTTCTCTTGTATATTTTATACAAATTTTATTAACCCTACTTGCTTTGATGAGATACTGTTGTCCTTATTCTTACCCTTGTGCTACCTTTTTCTTTCAACTTTAAAATGTTAAGATCTGAAAATAGATATATAAACTCTAAACTGTTAGGGTTTTTGGACTCTTCCTGAATTGAGGAGGAAGTAAATTATAAGTGAGAACAATTGTGAATCTGTGAGTGAAAATGTGAGTGGGTGACTTGAAGTCTAAAGATGACTGTGGTCTTGGACATGCTGGACCCTTTAATGATCAAAGAAGAACAGGTGGTCAGGATGATAAGTGAAAAAGAATAACCAGAAGAAACCAATGACATGAAAACTAGAAAAGGATTAGTTCTAGTTTGGAGTTAAGTACTTATACAAGTCACTGCCTTCCATAGATGTGCATCTGGAAGACTTACTAAAGTTTCATGTCCTGATCATTTTGTGCTGACTTTACCTGGTCAGACTGAAGAATGCTCAGTAAGCCCTGGCCGGCTTGGCTCAGCGGTTAGAGCATCGGCCCTTGGACCAAAGAGTTGCAGGTTCGATTCCGGTCAAGGGCACATACCTCGGTTGCAGTTCGTCCCCGGCCCTGGTCAGGGTCATGCGAGAGGCAACCAATCGATGTGCCTCTCTCACATCGATGTTTCCCCCCCCCCCCACTCTATCTGAAGATAAATGGGGGGAAAAAATCCTTGGGTGAGGATTTAAAAAAAAAAAGGAATGCTCAGTGAAAGAGTCAGAGTTAAAAGTTAAATCAGATTTTGACTTTTATAAAGTATTTTTTTTCTCTATTGATTTTAGAGAGAGAGGAAGGGAAAGGGAGAGAGAGAGAGAGAGACAACATCAATTGGTGCCTCCTGCATGCCCCCCACTGGGGATTGGGCCCACAACCCGGGCATGTGCCCTGACTGGGAATCAAACTGGGACCTCTCAGTCCATGGGACAATGCTCAATCCACTGAGCCACACTGGCTGGGCTTAATGACTTTTTTAATGACTTTGGACAAAATCTTCATTTTATATATACTTTAAGCCTTTTGTATTCACTATAATTTTTTTCCATTCTATGTTGCCTCTTAGCTTTGGTTATGCTATCTTAAATGTATTGAAGTAATTTCGATTTTAGGTAGTCAAATCTGGTGATCTTTTTCCTTGTTAAGTCTAAACTTATAGGAAAATGGAAAAGAAGTAGCATCTGAATTTGGAATCTTGTAGTTGAAAAGGACTGTAGGAATCAGCTGCTCTTCTCCCTTGTTTTACAAAAAAATTAAAAAAAGGATGGCCTAGATAAATTATGGCTTACCCATTTTTACACAATGATTTGGTACCAGAGCTGAGACTAGAGACTGACTTTCTCAATCCCCAAGTCTTTCTCTCTTCATTCTACCACCATTTCTAATAAGCACCTCAGTTAAACTTGGAATGAGAATGAAGGGTTTTGTCTTTTCAAATCAGACTCCTAATTTTCTTATAAATTATGTGCTTTGTGGAGGTTTGCTTCTTGTCAGAGTACCATTGCAGCTGTTATACTTAGTGTAAAAAATACTGTTATTCATTTTTACGTACTTTAAGATGTAGAACCACTCTGAGAATTTCAAGTGTTGTTGCCTTCTCAGTTAGAATAAAAAAAAATGATCCAATTTTGACCACTATTTTGCCTAACAGGAAGCCTGTAGACCTGCAGAACTTGGCTCCCGGGACCCACCCACCATTTATAACTTTCAACAATGAAGTCAAAACGGATGTAAATAAGATTGAAGAATTTCTTGAAGAAGTCTTATGCCCTCCCAAGTGAGTATCAAAGAAAATATGCATGGAAATATTGCCATTTCTTTAAAGCTTTGTCTTATCTGGCCCTTAGAGACCTTTCTCCTAATGGTGCTTGAGTTAAATTCTCACAGTGTTAAGTTGGAATGACTAGGACTTCTCTTCATTTATTATAATTAATTCTACACAGATGTCAGCATTGGCTTCTGGCTAGGCCAATAGCCATACTAAGAAAGGTAGGAATCTGATTAGATAGGAGGCTGTAGAGGACATGGTGAAAGTACATTTGGGGCATGTGAGATAGGTCAGGAAAGACTGGTTATTTGAGGGACATAGGTTCCAAATTGAGAGAGAAGTTTAGGAAGGAGAAGAGATGGGAAAAGACAGATTCAAACTGAACCCAGCCAGAAGGTCTAAGCAGGTGTGTGGTGTAGATTGCTGGGGGATTTCCTATCAGGTCATTTTAAAGGTAATGTTCTGAAGCTACTATCCAAGAGAATTAACTTTTAGACTGTGTCCCTGGGATTCATTTTCTATTTATGTATTTCTTTTTTTTTTATCCTCACCTGAGGATATTTTTACATTTATCTTCAGACAGAGTGGGAGGGAGAGACACAGAGAGAGAAACATCGATGTGAGAGAGACACATCGATTGGCTGCCACCCGCATGACCCCAACCAGGGCCGGGTACGTGCCCCTGGGCGAAATCGAACCTGGGACTCCCTGGACTGCAGGCCAGTGCTCTAACCGCTGAGCCAAACCGGCCAGGGCCTATTTATGTATTTCTTTTAGTTGTTCTAGATCCCCAGGTCCTACATGGTTAACTATTTGAAAGTACTGTTTCCTATAATGTAAGGTATAGTTGATGAATAGATGAACTCTCATGACAATGATCTAAATTGCAAATATGCAGTTTTGTATCATACTGTAATCTTGGCATAGGTTTAAAGCATTATTGATTTATTTTAGGCTTTTCCAGTTTCATTATCCTGAAAACAAATTTTTTTTTTCTTCTAGCCCAAGCTTTTCTTGCTAGTTAATGTCACTTATCTTCCATATCCAGATAATTTCCCAGGAATGGGATCATTGGGTCAGAGGATTCTAAAATAATTAATTACTCAGTATTCATTCTGAAAACAGCTATTGGGCAACAAAGCCTTTTGGACACAATAGTGAATAAGACACAGTTTCTGCAGCACAGTCAAATATGGGTGGTGGTGGTGGTTTGGGAAAGTGAGTGGATCGATTGTAATTGGAGGGAAAAAAAGGAAGACTAAATGACCAAAAAAAAAAAAGAAGAAGAAGAAGAAGAAGAAAAGAAAGTGAGTGGAGTTTGGAAAAGCTTTAGAGAAAAGATGATACTTGAATTAAACTTTAATTTCAAAAAGTGACATTCAGCCCAGCCAGTGTGGCTCAGTGGCTTGAGCATCGTCGTCCCATGGACTGAGAAGTCCTGGTTCAATTCCCTGTCAGGGCACATGCCTGGGTTGTGGGCTCAATCCCCAGTAGGGGGTGTGCAGGAGGCAGCTGACTGATGTATCTCTCTCACATCGATGTTTCTATCCCTCTTTCCCTCCCTCTCTCTCTCTAAAAAAAGAAAATCAATGAAAACGTGTTTTAAAAAGTGGTATTCAGCAGGTGAGCGAAGGAGTGACAGTCATTCTAGGCAGAAGAATAATTTTGAATCAATAGTATTTCTGTTGGGGACTTGAAGGTATGATTAGAGGTATACCTCTGTAAGTAGAATACCAATAAATCAAAACTGGGATCTTTGTAAAATATAAATTGTAGGTTTATACACATCAGTAAGGAACTGTTATGAACACGTATTCAACTTAGTAGAAATAATTTATGAAAGATTGTTGCATCATAGAACCTACTAGATCCCTTTTTATTTTTAGAGAGAGAAGAATGAGGGGCAGGAGTACTACCTGCTGTACACCCCCTACTGGGGATTAAGACTGAAACCCAGGCATGTGCCCTCACCTGGAATTGAATGGGCAACCTTTTGGTGCATGGGACGATGCCCAACCAACTGAACCACACTGGCCAGGGCTCTTTTTTATTCTTTTCTTTAAAAAATGTTTGTTTTTTTAATTGATTTTAGAGAGAGAGGAAGGGAGAGGGAGAGAGAGATAGAAACATCAATGAGAGAGAACATCGACTGGCTGCCTCCTGCATGCCCCCCACTGGGTATCAGGCCCACAACCTGGGCATGTGCCCTGACCGGGAATCGAACCTGCAACCTCTTAGTGCATGGGTCAACACTCAACCACTGAGCCACATCGGCCAGGCTCACTTTGCTTTTTATAGAGAAATTTCAGCCTCATTTTGTTTGGGCATATTTATAGAGATACGTTAACCAGAGATGGTCTTTTCTTTCAGTTTAAATAATTTCATTTAAAACTTGAGGATCTTTCTGTTATAAAGGGTTCACAGTGTGCTAAATTCCCTCTAAGGGTAATTCCTTGTTTTTATGTTGTAGGTTATAATCTAAAGAGAGTTTCTAAATAGTTTTATAATTCACTTAATTTAGAAGGGAGTGTTTTTGATGTTACTAATGCCTCTGCTGTTAGTTAACATTCAAGTGCTAATTATGTGGCATGTACTGTGCATTGCAGATTATCTCAATCCTCTGAGACTCTAGAAAGAATTGAAGATAAGTAATCCAAATCATTTGTCCAAGGTTAATGGTGGCAGAGTTGACATACTTTCAAAGCCAGGTCTATATGACTTCAAAACCTATGTTTCTCCTATTGTCTTCTTTCTGTTTTTCAATTTGTTGAGTTTGACTTTTATTTTATTTATTTATTTGTTTGTTTGTTTGTTTATTTGTTTGTTTATTTAAATCCTCACCCGAGGACATTTTTGCATTTATCTTCAGATAGAGCGGGAGGGAGAGAGTGGGGAAGAGAGAGAGAGAAACATCAATGTGAGAGAGACACATCGACTGGTTGCCACCCACACGACCCCCATCCAGGGCCGGGGACAAACCACAACTGAAGTACGTGCCCTTAGTGGGAACCGAACCTGGGACTCTCTGGTCCGCGGGCCGACACTCTTAACCACTGAGCCAAACTGGCCAGGGCTGAGTTTGACTTTTATAAAAGAGGTAAAATGTGTCTTTAATTTGGATTGTGCTTTAGAGAGTACCAAATTGAAGGTTAGCTCAAGCTTAGAGGAAGGGTAGAAGAAAAATCCAAGATAATTTACTTTGACTGTGATGAGCAAGGTGGACTGAAATGAAGGTGGTTGTCAAACTGAATTTAATGAGTCTTTTTAAAAAGTAGGCCAGGTTTAATTTATGATGAGTTTTTATTTATATGCATTGCAACAGCATGTTTGAATTGGGAGTTCCTTCCCCTCATTGGGCTCTGCAACCCAAAATGTGAAATGCTCATCAAACAGCATAGTCTCTGTCATGCAGAATTGTATCTAGAGGAGGAGTGGGAGGGAGAAGTGTTTCTGGGACTATCACATGCATTCCTTTCCCTTTCCTTTATCGTTCTGCAGCATCTGGGGACCATCCTGGCTCACTGTCTTTTCTCTCTAGAACAACTAGACCTTCAGGTCCTTAATTATTGCTGATCCTCCTCACACATGTTGTAAGCCTTATTGTTTCCAGATAGGATGAGGAGAAGGCAGAATTGTTGTACAAGCTGGTAGACTAGAATCTAGCATTTCTAATAACATGTTTTTGGCATTTGATGATAATGACAACAGTGTTTTTATGTGAGCACTTCTGATATAATCATGACAAATATAAATACAGGCAACTGTCTATTCTGGAGTTGTTTTGAATTTAGAGACTAGCGAAAAGCTTAAATCAAGCAACTTGCTCGTCAATGTAACTATAGGTTTTTTGTTGTTGTTAATCCTCATCTGAAGATATTTTTCCATTGATTTTTAGAGAGAGTGGGAGGGATGGAGGGAAAGAGAGAGAGAGACATCAATTGGTTGTCTCCTGCGCGACTCTGACCTGGGATCGAACCTGCAACCCAGGTACATACCCTTGACCGGTATAGAACCTGAGACCCTTCAGTCCACAGGCCGACACTCTAACAGCTGAACTAAACCGGCAAGGGCTGTAACTATAGGTTTTAAGAAGAAACTTTCTTTTTTTTTCTGTGGGGAATGTGTTTATATTTTTGTTTTTAGTTTCCTTTGCTTGAATGAAGGAACTACTTTGCCTCCTCCACCCCCTCCTCTGCCCTCCCCCTCCCCCCACACACACACAAAAGCTTTCAGAAAGCTTTGAAACTTGGATTTTTAACTGAAGCAGGCCTGTATACCTGGCTAACTTACTGAAAAAAGGATAGAAGGATAGAGAAATCTAGATAATTTTGGAGAAGAGCTCTCTATAAAAGTGTTATGAAGCCTTTTTAAAAATGAGAAATACAGTCAATGAAAGTTGAATTTACAAGGATAATTTAATAGGCTGTGTAACCAGGCTTTATTCTTATATTAGTGTGAGAAAGGATAAAATGTCTGAAATCTTTCCTAAAAGGATAGAAATATTATTAGCTAGTCTACCATTAATCGTCTGTGATGTAAAACAGAATAAAGGGCTAATTTGAAAGCCTAAATACACTGGATGCTCATGTCTGTTCTGTTGTTGACACACAGCCTTTTATTATTTGCCTTCCTTTTGTTAAATGTTAAAATGAATGTTCACAATAATTGAAAATTATTGCTTTATCAAGCTGTCTGCTGAAACTAATAATAATGGATGGATTATTAAAATCCAGTGTTTGGGGGGATGCAGGAAAAGGTGGCAACTAATTTAGGACCTACTGGTTTACAATTTGATTGATATTTTTGGGAGAACCTGATCTGTAATAAAACAAAAACAAAACAACACTGCACCTGGGGACAGGAAATCTGAGTTTTAGTTTGGTGATACTTTTAACTAATCCAGTGACTTTGGAGCCAAGTATGTAAACTTTCTGGAATATAATTTCCTTTTAGGCAAAATGAGAGATTGAGGTGAATGGTCTCTTGTAGCTATAGTATTGTATGCATTAAATTAATCATGCAAATTTAATTGTTTGTCTTGGAAGGAAAGAACAGGGCATATTTAACTTGCTTTAGAGAATAGTGTTTTAAAAAATTTTTAATAGCATCTATTTCTGTATGAATGAGGATATGCTTATTGAGTCCTTTATTCTTACCTGTTCATTAAAATAGGTCTGTAGTTAGTATGCTTATCATTATATCCCCATCACTTAGTACAATGCCCGACACATAATAGATACTTAATAAGTAGATATATGTGAATAGTCATTTATTCAAATATATTAATTAGAATAATGAATAAATTATCTGTAATTTAAGCCTGCTTTCCTGTAAGTTATTTTGAGAATTATGAAGTTTACTTCATTAGAAAAATTTGGTACAGCTAAATATTGAGGAAAGAAGACTAGTTTTGGAAACTTGGCTAGAGAAAGACATAGATGTATTGAAGAAGCACTTAATATTCCTTGTACCTTTTTTTGTTGGAATGAGTCAATGAAGGTACTGTTTTACCAGTGGTGCAGACATTTAAGGTCGAGGTTGGTTGTTTTTATAGTCAAGGGAAACCCAGAGATGTTGAAGAAGGATTAACTGTTACAGCTCTGGCAGGGGGAAAAAGAGGTGTTTGGGGCGGGGGGGGGAGTGTAAAGTTTTCTATAGATAGGAGGAGGGAAAATGTACATAATATACAATATATATAAACTCAGATGAAATTCATTTACTATAATTGTTCACTGAAAAGCTCATTATTTAAATAATTTTGTTTATAAGAGAAATCTTTAAGCTTAAAAATGGAGAGATATTAAAAAGAAAGATAACTTGAACATATAAATATTCAATAGATATTTTATATTCTTACCCAATGTAGTGCTATGTCCAATTTTTAGAAGCTATATCTCTTCTTGAATTCAAAATAGTAAAATGTAGAAAATATGACGATAAAAACTAACCTGAAACCACACTTTGCAACTGAACTAAATTTCTATCTAAAAAAAAACCTCATCTTCATTTTTAATTTAAAGAAAAGTGGTAAGACAGCACCTTAAAATACATAATTAAATCTAAATTACTAGTTCATTATAAGGTATTTTTCCAAAGTCTTAACTGCCCCCAAGCTCATTTTCCAGTGAAATTTTGGAGGGTCTTTTAGCTGATGAATTTTTCCCTGGAGCTGATGCAAGAGGAAAGAGTGAAATGTTAAGCTTTTTCCAGAGGTTCCAGTTCGATTCCCGGTCGGGACACGTGCCCAGGTTGCAGGCTCGGTCCCCAGTAGGGGGCATGTAGGAGGCAGCTGATCGATGTTTCTCTCTCACATCAATATTTCTTTCTCTCCCTTCCTCTCTAAAAAAAATCAATAAAAACATATTTTTAAAAAGGCGCTACAGCTGGAATGTGGCTGATGCAACTGAAAAACTGAACTTCTAACTTTATTTAATTGTCATTAATTTAAATTCATATTCAAATAGCCACATGTCACTAATGGACTACCATATTGGACAATTCAGATATAGAATATTTCCATCATCACAGAAAGTTCTCTTAGCACTGCTCTAGGGTTCTCTTTCTAAGACGCCCATTTCCCCAGCATTTTAGTTTATAAAATGTAGGTGGAGTGCGGATGCCTTTTGGTTGCCAAGAATATTAATATGTGAACAAAAACACTGTGCATAGCTTTGTTTCCTAAGGAAAAAAAAATCTTAGAAATATCATAGAAAACAGATGATAGCATTTCTTAGAGTAATAACTGTTAGAAGATATCTAGTAACTGCTAGCTCAATGGTTTGTTGATTGAGGGCATTTATGTTGATGTATCTTTGGAGGATCTATAATCCATTATCACTTTTTCTATTTAGGTACTTAAAGCTTTCACCAAAACACCCAGAATCAAATACTGCTGGAATGGACATCTTTGCCAAGTTCTCTGCATATATTAAGAATTCAAGGCCAGAGGCTAATGAAGGTAAAAAAACAAACAAACCCAAAAACCATAAATGTTAAAAACTGGCATTCAGAGTTGATCAGAGATTTGGTGATAAAACAGGATTAGTCCTTAAACGGCTGTTTTTCTGTGTTTCTAGCTCGTGGGACAGTACCTAGCAATATAGGAGGTGTGTGATAAAGTGTTTATTGAAAGAATTTGTTCTCATATTCTTTTGAGAAGTTACTGTGAAGGGAGCTATACAAAGAATTAATGGTGCATCAAAAACAATGGATTGATAGAACTTAATTTAGTCCATTATTAAACCTTTTGTTTATTGTTAGGTGCCAGCATTCTAAAATCAGCCTCGGTGGATTTTTGTACTAATTATCCTTAAAGAGCAATTAAAAAAACAAAAAACTTATTTTTATTGTTGAATGCATTACAGCTATCCCTCCTTTTTTCCCTATTGATGTCCCCCTCCCCGCTCCCGCTCCCATGTGCCTTCCCCACACTATTGTCTGTGTCCATTGGTTATGCATATATGCATATAAATTCTCTGGTTTATCTCTTCAGCCCCCCCCCCCCCCCCCTTTGAGGTTTGTCAGTCTAGCAACTAATTTGTACTTCTTAATCCCTTCATCTTTTTCACCCATTCCTCCAACCCCCTCCCATCTGGCAACCAACAAAACGTTCTCTGTATCTATGAGTCTGTTTCTGTTGTGCGTGTTCATTTTGTTTGTAGATTCAATTGTCGATAGATATGTATTTCTTGCCATTTTGGTTGTTCATATTTTTTATCTTCTTTTTTTTTCAAGAAGACACTTCAGCATTTCATATAATACTGGTTTGGTGGTGATGAACTCCTTTAGCATTTTCTTGTCTGGGAAACTCTTTATATGTCCATCGATTCTAAATGATAGCTTTGCAGGATAGAGTAATCTTGGTTGTAGGTTGTTGCTTTTCATCACTTTGAATATCTCTTGCCACTCCTTCCTGGCCTGCAAAGTTTCTTTTAAGAAATCAGCTGACAGTCTTATGGGGAGCTCCCTTGTAGGTAACTAACTGCTTTTTTCTCTTTCTGCTTTTAAGATTCTCTCTTTGTCTTTAACCTTTTGCATTTTGGTGATGATGCGTCTTGGTGTGGGCCTCTTGGGGTTCATCTTGTTTGGGACTCTCTGTACTTCCTGGACTTGTATGTCTGTTTCCATTACCAAGTTAGGGAAGTTTTCTGTCATTATTTTTTCAAATAGGTTTTCAATTTTTTGCTCTCTCTTCTCTTTCTGGCACCCCCATGATGCGAATGTTGGTACACTATAAGTTGTCCCAGAGGCTCCTTACACTGTCCTCATTTTTTTGGATTATTTTTCTTTTTGCTATTCTGATTGAGTGTTTTTTGCTTCCTTATATTCCAAATCGATGGTTTGCTTCTTGGCTTCTCCTACTCTACTATTAATTCCCTGTAAATTATTCTTTATTTAAGTTAGTGCTTCCTTCATTTCTGACTGTGTATCCCTTACTTCTGACTGGTTCTTTTTAATGCTCTTGGGGCCCTCACTAAGTTCTTTGAGCATCCTTACAACCAGTGTTTTGAACTTTGCATCTGTTAGATTGCTTATCTCCATTTCATTTAGTTCTTTTCCTGGAGTTCTGTTTTGTTTTGTTCTTTCATTTGGGACATGTTTCTTATCTCCTTATTTTGGCTGCCTCCCTGTGTTTGTTTCTATGTATTAGGTAGAGTTGCTATGTGTCCTAGGCTTCCAAGGGTGGCCTGTTATAGTAGGTGTCCTGTAGGGTCCAGTGGCACAGCCTCCCTGATCACCCCAGCTGGGCCCTCGAGGTGCACCCCTAGTATGGACTGTACACCCTTCTGTTGTAATTGAGTCTTGTTTGCTATTGTCATGTCAAGGGGAGGGATTTACTCAGGCTGATCAGCTGCATGGACTGGCAGGTGCCCACTAACCACTGACCTCTGACTACCTTGGAGGACCAGCTGTACAGGGGCCCACCACATAAGACTTACTTCAGCAGGGCTCTGGAGTCCACTCCTTGAGTGTGTCACTTGTGGAGGTGGTTGGGTGGTAGTGCTTCGCCGTGGTCTGAAGCTGTCCACTGGGTGTCCTGGCTCTGGAGCAAGGTCAGACCACCAACCTTCCAAATTTCTCTGCATCTTGCCCTGGCCAGTTTGGCTTAGCGATTGGAGCGTTGGCCTGTGGATGAGAGAGTCCCGGGTTCGGTTCCCGCTAGGGGCATGTACCCAAAAAAAAAAAAAAAAAAGCAAATTTCTCTGCATCCTAAAAGTAGGATTTTAATTTCATGGTGAGAATTGTTTAGGTATTATGAATATGCTTTTCTTCTTTTATTTATTAAAGGACACTGTCTCATTATTTCATTTACCAAACTTGTATATGGTATATTGGAGGAAAGCCTCTTTGAAAGAGATCCCTTTAAAAAAAAATTTTTTTTTAATTGATTTGTAGACAGAGAGGAAGGGAGAGAGAAACACTGTGAGAGCGAAACATCAATTGGCTGCCTCCTGCATGCCCCCTACAGGGATCAAGCCTGCAACTTGGGAATGTGCCCTGACTGGGAATTAAATTGTCAATCCTTCAGTGCATGGGACAATGTCCAACCAACTGAGCCACACCAGCTAGGGCTAAAAGAGGTCCCATTTAATGAACCTGTCTTAACCACACCATTCAGTAATTTCCTTTTATCTTCCTTTGGGATGTTAAGCATTGTCCTGTCTGGACAAAACTGTACAGGGAGAGCATTAGTATTTAAGAGTAACAACAACAACCAAAACTCCAGCTTCTATAGATATTTTAATCTGTCATCGTTTTAATTTTTGTTATTATTTACTGATTTGAGAGAGAGAGAGGTTGATTTGTTGTTCCACTTACTTATGCATTCATTGGTTGATTGTTGTATATGCCCTGACCGGGGGTGGAACCCACAACCTTGGTGTATTGGGATGATGCCTTGACCAACTGAGCTACCTGGCCAGGGCCTCCATTATTGTTTTAGACAATTAAGTTTTTTCACATATATCTTCCTATTTGGAGAAGAAATCACATGAGTATGTGATATTTAAATATGTAAAATATACATTTGTGTGTGTTAAAAAAAAAACTTGTGTCATGAATGTCTACTCAAAGTAGGAAAACTTTGTAACAACACTACAGAGCACTTGTTAGCAAAATTCCTGACATCTTATTTTTCTGTTGCTCAGTGCCACCCTTACAAATTTTAATATATGGGAGAAAATTCTGTGCGTAGGGTGATCTGAAATGAGTGATCTGCGTGTTGTTTTTTTTGGGTCCCTAACCTACTGTGGTTGATCAAGGTACTTGGCCAGCCTAGAGGGGTTCTTTTGGGTAGAAGTTTATGGCAGCAAATGGTCAAGAATATGAAAGGGCAGCAGAGGGATGGGGGGATCAGTGCTGATTAAGCAAGAATAAACATTTAAAAAAAAATTGAAACAGTTGCTGATTTTCTTATTGTTTAGACAGATTTCCAAGTTATTCAGGCTTCAGGCTATTTTTTTTTATTATTACATTTTTAAATTGCAGCATTTTATAATTTAGTATTGAATTTCAGTGGTTCCTGAAATAATATTTACTGCATGAATTATTTTCTACAGTGAGGGGAGAAAAGGGAAGAATGTTAGTGCTCAGGCCTGGCTTACATCTGTTACATGTGTTCTAGAAGCTGCCTTGGTTTGGGAGCAACTCTCCTTAGTAATTGGCTTTTTTTCTGACTAATGTTTCTGTCTAAACATTTTATACACTAAGTAAACAGTTACACTAGAGTCCCTCCTGTCCACAGTTTCGATTCTGTTCTACCTGTCCTTTTCATAGAACTATCTTTTATAGCCAGATGCTCTTGCTGCATAGTTCTTTGAATTCTCTTAAAGTCATAATTTAAAAAATTTTTTCTCTTTGTGTCTTTTGGAAGCTGTAAGGTGGTTGAATTTCTTTTGACACTTGGTGGGGAGGAGAGAAAAAGAAAATGTGTTTGCTTTAAAAAATTTTGCTTTGGTGGATGGGGTTGGGGGAGAGAATAGGGGAGAAAAGGAGTCATTTAATTATAACTTTGTATTCTGTTTTTTTTCCCCCTATCAGTTTGTACTGTCTTAAGTAGTGGTCACCTATGCTTACTTACTGTCCTTAGAATTCTGTAACCAGTAAGAACAAACAACATATTGGATCACGCAGTGCATACTTAGAAGGCCTTATATTAAATTACCTATTGGTAAATAAGAATTCCAGTTGCCAAGCAACTTCTCCCCACAGGGGCCTGTCACTGCCATGAGACTTAAGAAAACAATGTTCCAAATCATTTTGGACCCTAATGGGTCTCCCTTATGTATATTTGTTGCCAGTCTCTTACCTGTTTCATGCGATTAAATGCCTTCAATAAGCCTAGGAAATGAATGATCCACCTCCTTATTTCTCCAAACAATGAACAGCTTACATAGAGATGAATTTGTTACTTTATATGGTAAATCAGAATAGGCAGATCTTTGATTAGTTTTACCAGCCTATGAAATATTTTTTAAGATCCAATATTTTACAAAGATTTGGACAATTTTAAGACCTCATTCTAAGTAGGGGATTAAATGTCTAGATGCTACTGTATTGGGCTAGTGAAATTGAAACTGAAGGGCTAATGCTTAGATTGGGGTACAAATTAAACATAAGATTTAAAGAATAAAATAAAGGGAAACACTGATAATAGAGAAATAGATAAAATATATAATTCTTTGAAGACATGTCCAAGTTGATTGGGAGTAAGAGTTTGTATAATTTTTTGAACCATTAAAAGAGATTAAATGAGTAATTCCTTTTACGTGGATGGTTAGGTACGACTTATCCCAGATCTGTGATTTCATTAATTTATATAATTTATTAAGCTCCCATATATAACTAATAGATAACTTACAGTCTTTTTGGTATTTATAATATTCTTTGGAGATCCATGGATTTAACATTTATGAAAATCTGCTATTATATGCTCTGAGGCATATTCCTTAATGTTCAAATTACTATTTTTAAATGGAGGAAGTAAATCTGTAGGTTCTGATTAGTTCCTCTTTATTCAAGATTCATTTTCTTTTCCTTCCTCTCTTTATCTCTGGAAAAGTGTTTGGAATCAAAGGATGATTGTTCATCATTGTAGCTATGAACGACATTGTATAATCACCTTTAGATACTCATTACCTCTGTTTTCCTCTAATGTATTACCTAGCCTTTAAAAATTATTTATGTAACATTACCCTTTAGTAAAACTAGTAGTAGCTTTAAAATATAATTTTATCCATGTAAGTGCTCATTAATTTTTATTTTCTTCTTAGTGAATTGTATTGTTTTTCTACAACAGATTTGGACTTGTTATATTTAATGGTTTCAGTGTTGTATTTACTCTTTGGAATTATACAGTTAATAGAGTAATGCCTGCTTATGAAAAAGGTTAAGATGGTATAAACATAAATTTAATAAAATTTCAGTGCTCCTTGGTCACATTATGTAACATCTTCCCCAACAGCGTGCATCCTTTTTTCTATGTAATTTTGCAGTGTACATAAATATATATTTATATATTTATATTATGCAGTTGTCTTTTTCACATATTATGTGGTGGAAGTTCTTTAAAATATAGATCTATTTCATTTTTTAGAAGTGCTGCTTAATATTTCATAATGCGGATTTTTATTTAACCATTTCCCTGTTGGTAGACATTTAGATTATCCCCAATTTTTTTTTTCCATCCTCACCCAAGGATATTTTCCATTGATTTTTTTTTTAGAGGGAATGGAAGGGAGAAAGGGAGGGGGACGGAAGGAGGAGGAGGAGGAGGAGAGAGAGAGAGAGAGAAGCATCGATGTGAGAGAAACACATTGATTGGTTGCCTCCCACATGCACCCCAACTGGGGCCAGGAATCGAACCTGCAACCCAGGTACATGCCCTTGATGGGGAATTGAAGCCACGACCCTTTGGTCCGAGGGCTGATGCTCTAACCACTGAGCTACATCAGCCAGGGCTCTCCAGTTTTTTTATTATGACAAACAATGCTGCCAGTGAATGTCCTTATGCTAGATTCCAAACAGGTAAAAAAAAGTTTGTTCTCCAAAAGTCTATACCAGTTAATATTCCCACTAACGTGAAAGTATTCATTTCCCCATACTTCTGACCCTGGTGTGTGCATGTGTGTTAATCTTCTAAATTTGGCTGTGTTCTCATGGGCAAAAAGGGGTGTTTTGATTTTCATAATTAATTTAAAACTGACTGTATGGCTTGTATTATGCTTACTAATTTTTTTGAGAGCTTTTGAAAGACCTTCTTAGAGATACCAGTATTACTACAGCGGGGTATTGGAGAATAATAGTGTTACTTATTACAAAAGACAAGGAGCTACTTTCTGGTGGCCTGCTGCTGCCTTCTAGTGGTTAATCTTTACATTTTCCTTATCTCAACCAACTTCAAATTCCTTTGTGATGCTTTTTTTGTCTTCAAAACTTACTATGTTGATTGAATAATGCTCTTTAGTACCTTTGGTACTTCTATTTTTCTTTGTTTTGTTGGCCATTCCTTATATTGATACATAAAAATGGTGTCAAACTAATTCAACATTCTTTGTGTTCACTAATATACCCTTTATTCTGACATTTTTAACTATGAAAAATCACCTAACATTCTAGTCAGGTACAGCAATTCAGCTTCATTGCAAGTGCTGTGCTAAGTACAAAATTATAGAAAGAACAATTATTGTAATGTTTCGTTAGCTTCATTTTAGTTCGTGCCTTACATCTGGGATTATAAGCATTGTGTGTTATAAACCTTGTAAATTTGGGATATTTTATTTTTCTATTGGATATATTTGAGAATTAATTCAGAAAAAGGATCGATTTAGAACAGGTTGGCGATTACTGACTTGCTCAAACTTGTCTTACCACTCAAGTCCATTCAGACATTATTTCAGTGTTTGAATTCAGGCAATATTATCTTTCTTATTGGCCATGCTTCTGTTCATTGTAATCGTACCAAAGAGCACGTTCTTATATCTAATATGTATTATTCTGTATTCACAGCTTTTGATAGGAAGCATATTGAATCTTTAAGTTCTTCTATAGTCCTGAGATTCTACTGTCTCTTTTTTTCTTTTAAGCACAACCATGAAAAGTTTTCCATCATGCCCTGGTCTCCTTACTAACGTAGCTATTTCTCACATTGTATTTTCTTGTTAATTTATAAACTTTACATTGGAGCTTACTATATGCATTATCAATAGCTTGTACATAATTAATGAAAGGTTATATTTATTACCTTTGTATTTTTTATCTTTTATTTTTAAATGGCTTGATTCCCTGTCACTCCTTTAGTTTTAGTTGAACTTTCCTAACTCCTCAAGTTTATTTTACTTGGTTCCAGTGCCCTTTCTGCTTAACTGTTTCCTCTAAGAAACACAGTGGCTTGATCATGGCTATGGCTAGAGTGACCCTTTATTAATAAAATAGGCAGTTCTTTGGTCTTGATATTGTCTGTCACTTGATGTAACACATTCCAGTTTGTTTGATATTCACCTAAGTAAAAAATATTACCAGTTCTTTACATCTTAAAGTGGCTATTATGTTCTATAGCAATATGTAGCACCTACTCATTCTCAGCTTTCCACAAAGATATAGCAGTCAAGTACAAATGTTGTCACTCATCTGACTTTAAAAGTGTCTATTCTACATTGTTATCTAATTTGCTTTTGAACCATATCCATACATTGAAGAAATCAACACTTTTCTACTTAATTATTGTCCTATGTCAGTCTGGGCCAGATGTTGATCAAGTGTCCCATGTGTGCTTAGGTTGAGTGCCATGAATTTTAGGGGAGGTACAGAAGATCCACAAAACATACAAAAAACATACAGTATGGCAGGGGAAATAAGAACTATACATGAATTTAATAACAAGAAGTAGAAGGAAGGAGTTCATGATTTAGTAGACTATGAGTTTAATGTAAACCAGCCTTGAATTTAATAATGCAGAGCTTTTAAAATCTAATAATAATAGAAAGTGCCCATATCGAGGACTGTGAACATAACTAATAAATTTTTTTCCTTTATATTGAATTTATTGGGGTGACACTGGTTAACAAAATTATACAGGTTTCAGGTGCACACAGCACATCATCTGTACACTGTATTGTGTTCACCACCCCAAGTCAAGTCTCCTTCCATCACCATTTATCCCTCCTATACCCTCCTCCACCTCCCCCCACCCCCTTCCCCTGACAATCACCACACTGACTAATAACTTTTTTAAAAAGCATATTAAAAACTACAATGTATTCAGTTATCAGATACTGGCTTTGTTGTATTTTTTAAAATTTTTATGCAATCTTTCATTTACTTTTAGCTATCATGGCAATTTAGACATTTATAATCATTATCCCAATATTTTTTATTAAGATAAAATTGGTATTAACATTACATTACTTTTCAAGTTACAACATAATTTGATTTTTGTATGCGCTATAATCACCACAATGATTCTAATCACCATACAACTGACCCCCTTCACCCATTTTGCCCACTCCCCAGATAACCATTCACCTATTCCCTGTTTCTATGAGTTTTGTTTGTTCTTTTGTTTTGTTTTTTACATATAAGTTAAATAATATGGTCTAGGCATACCTCAGAGATATTGCGGGTCATGTTCCAGATTACTGCAATAAAGTGAATATCTCAGTAAAGCAAGTCACATGAATTTTTGGTTTCCTAGTACATACAAAAGTTATGTTTATACTATAGTCTGTTAAGTGTGCAAGTCTTTTATGAACGGTAATATTTTTGCTGGTGGAGGGTCTTGACTCCATGTTGATGGCTGCTGATTGATCAGGGTGGTGGTTGCTGAAGGTTAGCGTGGCTGTGGCAGTTTCTTAAAATAAGAACAATGAAGTTTTCCGAATTGGTTGATTATTCCTTTTATGGATGATTTCTCTGTAGCATGTGATGCTATGTGATAGCATTTTACCCACAGTAGAACTTCTTTCAGAATTGAAGTCAGTGCTTTCAAACCCTGCTGCTGCTTTATCAGTTAAGTTCATGTAATATCCTAAATGCTTTGTTGTCATTTCAACAGTCTTCACAGCATCTTCACTAGGAGTAGATTTCATCTCAAGAAACCACTTTCTTTGATCATCCATTAGAGGCAACTCCTCATCCATTTAAGTTTTATCATGAGATTGCAGTGATTCAGTTACATCTTCAGGCTCTACTTCTAATTTTAGTTCTCTTGCTGTTTCCACCACAGAAATCTTGAATCCCTCAATCTCATGCATGAGGGCTGGAATTGACCTCCTCCAAACTCCTGTTAATGGTGATATTTTTTACCTCTTCTCATGACTCATGAGTGTTGGCCTGCCTTGGCTTTCAACATGCCTTCCACACTAAGCATAATCATTTCTAGCTTTTGATTTAAAGTGAGAGATAATGTGATTCTTCCTTTCACGTGAACACTTAGAGGCCATTGTAGGGTTATTAATTGGCCTATTTCAATATTGTTGTGTCTCAGGGAATAGGGAGGCCCAAAGAGAGGGAGAGAGATGGGGGAATGGCTTGTCAGTGGAACAGTCAGAACACACACGACATTGATTGATTAAATTCAGTTTGATATGGGTGTGGTTTGTGGTGCCCCTACATAATTACAATAGTAACATCAAAGATCACTGATCAAGTATCACCATAATGAATATAATAATTATGAAAAGGTTTGAAATATTACAAGAATTACCAAAATGTGACGCAGAGACACAAAGTGAACAAATGCTGCTGGAATAATGGCGCTGATAAACCTTGCTCGACACAGGTTGCCACCAACCTTCAGTTTGTAAAGAACACAGTATTGTGAAGCACAGCACAGTGAAGTGCAGTCAGAGGAGACAGCTCTGCGTTTCTTTCTCTGTCAGACCTATTTCACTCTAAAATCCATCGTTCCTTTTTATGCCTACAGCCCCTTATCTAGCTAAGACCACTGTCTATTGTCTGGACTACCTGAAGGGACCAGGGGATGAGTGGGTGGGGCATTTTGGAAGAAGAGGTATTGAGTTAGGATGTATTTAAAAATTTTTTTTTCTTTATTGATTTTATAGAGAGAGGAAGGGAGAGGAGAGGAAGAGAGAGATAGAAACATCGATGAGAGAGAACATTGATTGGCTGCCTCCTGCATGCCCCCCACTGGGGATCTGGCCCACAACCTGGGCATGTGCCCTGACCGGAATCAAACCGGTGACCTCTTGGTGCATGGGTCGATGCTCAGCCACTGAGCCATACCAGCCGGGCTGGGTTAGGATTTAGGATATATTTATGTTGCTGTGACATATCTAATAGACAACATGTAAAACTGCCTTTTTCCATAATGGATCTGACTTTATTCAAATTTATAGCTAAATAGAATGTCACCTCATAATACTTAACTTTCTTTTACAACCAAGTACTGTAATCATTTGTGTGAACTCATTTATTCTGGGAGTGGGAGGTGAAGGTGGATTGGGAAGGTAAAGGTTAAGAAAGGGTAATAGTAGATCTATCTATTTTTATTCCATATTCCTTTCTAATGACATACCCACCTCCTCTCTGCTAAGGGTCACTAACTTGACTTCCCAGATATACAGGGGTGGCTCTGTCCCACTTCTTTCTAAATCATACCAATTATAGCATCTTAATCTGTTTGTCTAGAAAGACCCTCCATTCAGCTCTCTAATCTGACCTCTGTTTATCATGTTATTATGCAATATGCTATTCTTGGCTTCCTGTGTAATATAAGACAATGCAAAAACTCCAGGTTTTGTGCTCGGATTGTTTGCATTGGGGTTTCTTAACACACACACATACATATTTTTGTTAATCTTCACTGAACAATATTTTTTCCATTGATTTTTAGAACCACTGGAAGGGGGGCGGGAGAAGGAGAGAGAGAGAGAGAGAGAGAGAGAGAGAGAGAGAGAGAGAGAGAGAGAGAGAGAGGCATTGATGTGAGAGAGAGACACATCAGTTGGTTGCCTCCTGCATATGACCTGACTGGGGCTGGGGACTGAACCTGCAACTCAGGTATGTGCCCAACTCAGGTATGAACTCATGACCCTTTGGTGTGTGGGCCAACGCTCTAACCACTGAACCGCATTGGCCAGGGCCTTAACACATTTTGTGATGAAAAATCCAAATATTCTCAGGGGAGTAGAACTTAAAATTGAGAGTAAAAAATCTGTTTCTGCAGGATTTCTTCCCTAGATTTGAAATAATAGGTTTGATTTTTCTCACCAGTTTTCCAGTTTAAACATCAGCTGTGATAGGCCATAATGTGTTTGTATGTGGGCTATTTAGTTATTAAGATTTTACAGATACCAGTATCTGAAACTATCATGCTTGTTTTTATATTTATCTGAACAAATTTATTTGTTTCACCCCCTGCCCCATGTAAATAAGCCCAGGAGAGCAGGAACCTTGTCTGTTTTGTTCTTAGTGCATAGTGTCAGAGTTAGCATTGGACAAACAGTTATTGACTGAAAAAGTAATGCTTCTACTTTGGGCCTTGGGAGGCTCTCCTTCTTATAATATTCCCGTCCTTCTTTCAGCATTGGAGAGGGGTCTCTTGAAGACACTGCAGAAACTGGATGAATATCTGAATTCTCCCCTCCCTGATGAAATTGATGAGAATAGTATGGAGGACATTAAGTTTTCCACACGTAAATTTCTGGATGGCAATGAAATGACATTGGCTGATTGCAACCTGCTGCCCAAACTGCACATTGTCAAGGTAGGATGTGGGGCCACACTGCCACTAGACCTAGTCTGTTATGTACTAAGATAGCACTTCCTGTGTAAACTTTTCTGATCTTCTAACATATGACTGGGAACCCCCCAAATAATATAATTGAATGCTGTTTAGGCAATAGAGTTACTTAAATGGAAAATTTTATCTTAACATTGAGACATATGAGAAAGAGGAATATTATATTTTTCTATTTAAGGCAAAAATATTTATTGAGCATTTATTGTATGAGACACTGTTAAATAGAATAGTAGTAAACACTAGTTGTACAGTAAAGATCAAGCAAGAAAAACAGAGATCTAAAATAGTGTGTGTGTTTTAGAGTATCTGTCCATGGATTGCTCTTGGCCATCTCTCTGATGGTCAGGGTAGGGGCTTGCAGTCAGTGTCGCACTTCGGAATCTCTGGTGCAGTTTGCAGTCCTTATCATCATTTAAAATTCTAGCTGGAATGAAGGCAACTTCTGACTTCATTCTCCCCCTCGCTGGTGAAATGGATGAGAATGGTATAGAGGGCATTAAGCTTTCTTTAAAATAGAAGAAGTTCTCAGAGATTCACAAAATCCGTTTTCCTTAAAAATCAGAGATATTTCTGGTTAACATGGAAAATAAATGTTAACTTTTGATCTCTTTGTATTTCAGGTGGTGGCCAAAAAATATCGCAACTTTGATATTCCAAAAAGAATGACTGGCATCTGGAGATACTTAACTAATGCTTATAGCAGGGATGAGTTCACTAATACCTGTCCCAGTGATAAGGAGGTTGAAATAGCATATAGTGATGTAGCCAAAAGACTTACCAAGTAAAATATCACTTATGAGAGAGATGTCTTCACATCTTTTCCTGATTAAGAATATGCTTTTCCTAACAGACTGCTCCTCTTCCTATAAAGTAGAAATTTTATTTTGCATGAACATGGCAGTTATTGAAGATTAGGATAAAGGAATAGTATGGTATAGTAGTTATCTTTAAACATACACTCCTAAGCAGTATTATTTTAAAATTCTTTTACCCTGCCTACCTCCCCTACTATATCCTCCTCTCTTCTAATTTGGAGACACTTCATCACAAACTTTTTCCTTTAGAGGGAATTTGCCGTCTCTCTAGAGCCCTCACCATTGTGTCTTTTCACTGTGTTTAGATGGCAGGACTTTTGAGGTGCAATGTTTAACTGTTAAAATAATAACCATGACCTCATCAGTCATTCCCAAACTGGTGCACAATGCATGGTACAAGGAATATTTATGTATTTTTGGACTTTTATAATATTTAGTAAGAGTATATGAAAGGATTGCTACTGTATCAAAATACTCTGTTTCAGTTTAGTCTGTCCTGAGATGTACTAAAGGATGTCACCGCCAGAGAGGAGAGCCTTCTACAGAAAATCACTACAGATTTTGCTATTCTACTTTGTACGTGGATTTTTTACTTTCCTAAAAGCAATTATCCTTTAGACCAATTATAACATCTGACACTATATATAGAAGCTAAAAGTTTAAGATAAACCAATGGGCACCTTATATTCTGTCTAAATGTAGTATTCGCCATATGTATTTTGCCCAGTGCCATCCATTTGGAACATTATTGCTTTCTTCCTTTATTTTGAAAAGCTCCTTTTTAGTAAGCATAGACCTTGCTGTTTGTAGATCTTTTGAGCAACACTACATAAACTGATATTTAGTTGATTTAGCTACAGCAGTACAATGATTAATAAGGTAAAAAGTAACACTTACAGACATTAACCTAAGGAATGTAGGGTGGGTTTGTCAAAATATCAAGTAGAATTTTGTTTCTAAAGCATATTTAATGTGGGTAATCTAAAGAATGCATTATACATCCTTTATTGAAAATAAAACACACAGATTAGCAGCTTTTCCATTCCAACCCCATTTACTCTTAGACTTTTGGCTCACTCCTTTTGGACTAAATTATAGTTGTTATGGTGAGTACATATTTACTACAGTTTTGTCTAATGTTAATCATTGTGTTTCCCTCAATTAAATTTTTCTACAGCCACATTAAGGAATAGCACTCTGCATGTTTGTATTTTTAAATTGAAGTCCTAAACGAGGGGTTTTTTGTGCTCTAACAAGGATGAACTTGGTGAAAATAAAACAAAAGTTTGCTGTGTATTTATTTATTTTTTAAATTGGACTTTCTAAGTACTACTCCAAAGATAGGGTTGAGATTATAATACATTTTTGGTAATTTTTTATACCTAACTTGTTTAAGAAGTATTATTTCTCATAGGCTGTTTTTGGAAATTTTGACTATATTACTTTAAAATGGCAATGATTTGCTCCCTTAGATATGCTAACATTTAGTAAGCACTGACTTTATGGAAGCAGCCTGATTTTTATAAGCATACTGCATTTTTTTTTTAACCTACCAGTAATTAGTACAGAAAATAAGAAAAGCTCCATATTGTATCCATTTGGCTCAGGGAGATTATTTTTGCTTTTTCCTTTCTTAAAACTCCTTATTGCTGATCAAAGGTCTGAGCACCCACCGTTTTGTAATTAATATTGGATGCTGATTTATCTGGTTCCAGGAGGAAGTACTATCAGGTTGTCTACTGAGAAATTGTATAGCAGTAGCTTCAGTGGGTGAAAATGTCACACCTGCACCAGTACACAGGCAGCCATCATCACTTTTCACCTATTCTTAAATCGTGGTAACTGGGCATTCAGGTGATACTGAACCTTGCCTCATAGCTTAAAGTATGAAGAAGATTCAAAAGAAGGGGTGTCTGTTCTTTCCAGTGAATGGTGGACTAAGTGGTGCAATGTAGAGGGCTTATGAGGAAAGAGCAACATCCCTTGAAATAGAGTGATGAAAAATACATTCTGAAACTCAATTGTGAAACATTTTTGCCTTGGATATTTATTCTCTATCTTAAAACAAAATTATCTTGTGATTCCACCCATCTGGCCTTCTCAATGTCCAAGGAAGGTAGGGCTGTTAAGATTTTGATGAAGGCAGAATGATTTTTTTCTCTGTAGAAAGACTTCATTACTTTTTCAGGGAAGTTAGTCAGATGAAATTGAGATGGGCAGATAGGCATAAACCAGTAAATAAGATGATCCCAGCAAATGCTCTTTTACCCCATCTTATATTTGTAGAGAGGTCATAGCTTAAATCTTAGGAGATTTGGGAATGAAAGTTTTCATAGCAATTTGTGTAGTGTTTGGGTTGATATAATGGAAATCATCTGATATTATTTCTGCAACTACTGAATCATTTCCCCCTTCATTTAAACCAACAAGATTAGAGTTTGAATGGAAGCTCTCACTATTTCCCAAGCTCTCTATTTCAGTTGATGACTTCCTTAAAAAAAAAAAAAAAGTAAATGTAGATTTTTTTTATACAGTTCTGTTATCTTCTTTTACTAGGATTGTTGACTTGTGATGAAATTTATATAAGATTTTATTTCTTGATAACTTTGGCTTACACAACTTATCTTTAAGCCCTTGAGCAATCTATATACAATTAGGAGATTTCTGACATTTATTCTTACCCTAAGTGGATCAACTCCAGAATTTAGGCAGTTTTGCTTCTGTTGAGTTTTGGATCTCTCCAGAAATGCATGTAGATAGCTTTTATTTCTGTGCATTTAAAATATTCATTTAGAAAATATCTATGAGGTAAAAATGATAAGAAATAAAAATATTTTTTCATTAACATTTTTATACACATTTCATCAAGTTTATTGATCAACCAATTTCTTACACTGGTTATAATAGTATTTGATTCAAAGAGAGGGAAGCATTTATTATTGATATACTGTATGGACTTTTTTATTTCATTCTTTATAAATTAAGGTTGGGGCTGTCAAAATTATATTTTTATTGTGAAAAATAAATTCAACTCCCCAAATCATAATGTTGAACAGAATTGGAGTATTTCCTTTAGAATTACTTGAAAAGACAAATGAAAGCTTATTATAGAATGCTTGTATTTTCTTTTGTCTCTCTGGACCCAGTATATTGCTGGCAGCTATTGTATTAAAATAAAGTATATTTTCACTATCATTAAAGGTTCTTTTTTCTCCCCCTCATGAAAATAAATAACAACTTGGGGTAAAAGTGTTTTAACTGAGACTACTTTTTTTCTACAAGTGGGTGATTTAGCACAATTAATACATTAAAGGAAAAAAAAATATCATCTCAATAGGTGCATAAAAGAATTTCATAAAAATTTTCATGATACTCATTCTTAGCAAAATAGGGCCAGAGGTAAATTTTTTTCTAATCTGATAAAGACATCTGCCAAGAACCTACAGCAAATTTCATATATAAATATGAAACAGAAGCCCTCACATTAAAGTCAGGAATAAGACAGGCTTGCCCTCTGTCACAGCTATTTCCAGCTACTTTCCATAGCTACTTTATTAGGGGCATCCTAGCCAGTGCAGTAAAATCACTGAAAAGAATTCACCAAATGATTGTTCTCTGTAGATGAATGCATATACATAAAAGAAATCCAAATTCTACTATTAGAAATAAGAAAATTCAGCCAGATGACTAGATATAAGAATGAGGAACAAAAATCAATATAACTACTATATACTAATATTTACCATATTAAAATTAATAAACTAGTAACTGGTTTCTTCTGGAGGAAAATGGTGACTGAGGAAAATGGATGAGAAATTGTCAAAGTATACTTTGAGCTTTTAAAGTTTGTAACAAACATCCCCCCCCTCCACCCCCAAAGTGCATTAACAGATAAACAATAAGGTATTTAGGATCACATCTAACAAAGAATGTACAATTCCTTTATGAAGGAAAGTACAAAATATTAAAGGACCTAATAGAAATCTGTTCAGTGGATAGGTATACCATGCTCATGGATGGATAACTTGAAAGCATAAGAATTTCAATTCTGTCTCAAGTAATTTATAAATTCAATATATCTCCAACGGGATCTCAACAGGTTTTTTTTTCTTTTTTTTTTTGCAAGGGAGGGGGACTAGATAAATTGATTTAAAAAATTCATTTGGAAGAATTATGTCTCCAAATAGTTAACATATCTGGAGGGAGTAGGGGAAGGAAGCTTGCCTGAAGATACAAAGACTCAAAAGCTTACAGTAATTAGTGTGTAGGGTATAGTAGGCCACAGCAACACAACACTCCTGCTGCAACTACCGGAAAAGAAAAATGATTTAAAACACCCAAATAATATTTTTATGTATCAGAAAACTGGAAGCAAAGTAAAGACTAACAATTGGAATTTCAGAGGAGGAAGTCTTTCTGAGGTGAACTGATGGTCTGGCCATTTTCTCCCCGGGGGCATTTATGGATCCTGGGCCTGGAACTGAGGTTTGGGTTTGGTCCATGCAGAGGGGTTCTACTGGAGAAAAGAAAACCACAAGGTTCTTGGTTATAGGACACTGAAAACCTGAGACACCCCAAATACATGACTGGTTTTCTCACAGGACATTTGCTGAACTCCAGAGCTGTACATGACATGCTAGAAGCCAAGCCAAGGGCTTCCAAAAGGCAGAGTGAAATCTCCCACAATAGCACAAAATTGATGAGACAAGATTTCATGAGAAGGAGGGGCTTCCTCGAAACAGAAAGCAGCCTTGTGGTTGCCGGGCACTGAGAATGAGAGAGAATTGACTGCAAACAGGCATGAGGGGTATTTTGGGGGTGGCAGGACTGTTCTAAATATGGATTGTAGATAACGGTCTAGTATCCAGTTATATAAAGAATTCTTACAGCTCAGTGATAAAAAGACATCCCAATTTAAAAATGAGCAAAGGATTTGAATAGATATCTCCAAAGAAGATATACAAATGGCTAATAAACACATAAAAGAAGCTTAACTTTACTGGCCATCAGGGAAATGTAAATCAGAACCATACACACAAACACCCTCTAGGATGGCTATAATCAGGAAGAATGACAATTATAAGTGTTCGCAATGATGTGGAGAAATTAGAACTCTCATATATTGCCGGTGGCAATGTAAAATGGTGCAGCTGATTTGGAAAACAGTTTGGCAGTTCCTAAAAAAGTTAAATATATCCAGCAATTCCTCTCCTAGGTTTGTAACTAGGAGAATTAGAAACGTCCACACACCTTTTACATGGATGCTTATAGCACTGTTAATCATAAAAGTAAAAAAAGGGGGGGGACAACCCAAGTATCCATTAACTGATGAATGGATAAACAAAATTATATATCCAAGGAATGGAATACTCTTCAGCCATAAAAAAGTAGATACAAACCACAATGTGAATGGACCTTGAGAATATGATGCTCAGTGAAAGAAGCCAGACATAAAGGCCACATATTGTATTAGTCCGTTTATGTGAAATAGGCAAGTGTATAGAGACAGATAGTAAACTGATGGTTGCCAGGAACTGGGGGAGGAAAAAATAAGGAGTGACTCCACAAGTTAGTTAGTATGGGGTTTCTTTTTGGAGTGATGAAAATGTTCTGGAATTAAATAATGGTGATGGTTGCACAACTTTGTGAATATACTAAAAACCACTGACTTGTATAGTTTGAAAGGGTAAACTTCGTGGTATATAAATTATATCTCAAAAAATTGCAAGGGGGCAATTTGTCTTGCTAAAGTTTTGGATAATCAGTGTATTGATAGGTTGAGTGGCAAAGTTAGTGATGTGTTTGAGTTAAAGTTCAAATTAAATGTCATCTAAAATACATTCTTAAAGGGGAAAAAGGAAAAAAAAAAGAATTGTGCTAATGGTTGCTCAACTCTATAAATTTACTAAAAATCATTTAGTTTTGTTCACCTAAAATGAGTGAATTCTCCACAGTTTGTAAATTACACCTCAACAAAGCTTTCTTTTTAGAAAACTTAAAGGCACAAATCTGAACTTAAGAATTCATTGTATGGGTTTAAAAGGATGGACACAGCAGAAGACAGGATTAGTGCTTGATGACAGGTCAATAGAGAAAAATGCAAACTGAAGCAAAGACAGTAAAAAGATTGCAAAAAACAAAAACAACAATAAACACCACAAGAAAAGAACATAAGAGATGTGGAACACAATCTTAAGATAATGTGTAACTGAAGTCCCAGGCAGAAAGGAATTGGGGCAGAAGCAATATTTGATGAAATAATGTGTGAGGATTTCCCAGAATTGTTTACAGATATCAACCCATGAATTCATAAAACTCAGCAAACTCCATATGGAATAAAAACAAAGAAACCAAACCAAGGAATATCATAGTCAAATTGCTAAAAACCAGAGAAAATTCTAAAGACAGCCAGAGAGAAAGGACACATAACTTTTGAAGGAGTAATAATAAAACCAACATCTGGCTTTTCAGCAGAAATTTGGAAGCCAGAAAATGGGGGAATCTTCAAAGTGCTGAAAAAAATCTGCCAACCTAGGATTCCATACTTACATCAAAACATTCTCAAAGGCGAAGGCAGAATAAAGGTATTTCAGACAGACAAAAGCTGTGAGAATTTGGCACCAGCAGGCCTGTGCTGCAAAAAATACTAAAGTGTTAATATTTTAGCCCAAAGGCAAATGACCCCAGATGGAAGAATAAAGAGCATTGGAAAGGGTAAATATGCATGTAGGCAAATATTTTAAAATATTGACTATTTAAACCACAACAATGTCTTGAAGACATACAGTGTTACAAAATATATAATGTGGAATTTATAACAGTGGTTGAAGGGTGGAAGGAAGGTAAGTGGAGTTAAATACTTGTATGATCCTTACATTATTTGGCAAGTAAAAGTACTAATTTAAGAAAACTATATTAGCCTTGGCCAGTGTGACTCAGTTGATTGGGCGTCATCTCATGCACGGAAAGGTTGCTGGTTCGATTCCTGGTCAGGGCACATGCCTGGGTTTCAGGCTCAATTCCTGGTGGGGGGCATGCAGAAGGCGGCCGATCGATGTTTCTATCCCCTCTTCTCTCTAAAAAAAAAAAATCAATAAAAACATTTTTAAAAAGATAATTACAAGAATAAATAACTTAAAAAATCTAAGATTCAAGGGGAAAATGGAATTTTAATAAATATCTAATGACTCCAAAAGAAAGCAGGGCAAGAGGACTAGATGAAAAAAGGATAGGACAAATTGGAAAAATAGCGAGATGTTTGCTATACATCCTACACCATTAGTAATTATATAAATGTAAGTGGACTAAACAATCTGATGACAAGTCAGAGAGTGTCAAACTGGATTTAAAAAAAAGCTAAACCCAACATTATGACACGCACAAGAAACAAACTTTATAAGAACACAGAAAGGTTGAAATGAAAGGATAGCATAGTCTATCCATTGACAGTAAATAAAAGAAAGCAGATGTAACCATTTATCATACAAAGCAGGCTTTGAGACAAGAAGTATTACTAGAGATGATGGACATTATATAGTACATTTATAATGTCCTTTTATCATGATGAAAGTTCTACTCACTAGGAAGACAATAGCCCTAAATTGACATGCATCTAGTAACACAGCCTCGAATACATATAGCAAAAGTTAAGCTAAAAGAATTAGACAAATACATCATCATAATTGGAGATTTTAACACAGCTCTCTCAGGAACTAATCCAATAAGCAGGAACCCCCTCTCCTCCATACACACACAAACACACACAATAAGGAATAGCAGATTTGAATAACACAACCAATTTGACTTGACATTGGAACACTATATCCAACTATACCCAACAACTGCAGAACGCACATGCTTTTCAAGTGCACATGGAACTTTTAACAAGCAGACCATATGCGGGCCCATAAAGCAAGCATCAACACATTTCAAAGGAATGAAATCATACAGTGTTCTCTGATCACAGTGGAATTAAACTAGAAATATGATTGAAAGACAGCAAGAAAATCCCCAGAATAAGGAACCAGTTACAGTAAATGCAAAAAGCCCACAACGTAAACTGAAATGTAAAAGTTTTAATTTAATAAACATATGCTAAAGCCAGAAACTATTATTTGAAGCACTTTACATATAACCCAGTCTCTAACAACCTTGAACTAGAGACTATGATTCCCATTTTATGGATCAGGAAATTGAGGCATAGAAGGTTAAGAAACTAGCTGAAGGTCACAGCTAGTGACAGAGCCAACATTACAGCCCTGTAGCAATGTGCAGATTGTGCTCTGCAATCTTTAGAAGAGCTCTTGCTTTCCTCCTTAGGGTGGATTTGGCTGACTCCTGACAGCCAAGGTAATTGGATTGCCAGGTAAGCAGAGACCCAGCTGGAGCAAATACATCCTTGTGTTTGTCCTCTGGGGCAGGTTATCTTGCAAGGAGCAGAAGGTAGAGGGCCAGGGCCACCCACGCCTGCATCCCCCCAGTCGGGCTTACCAACCTTCCGCTGCAGGAGGCATTAGCCCGCCCTTGTGCTCGCTTTCATTTCACCAGATGGGTGCGGTTCTGCAATGACCAGCAGGGGGCAGGCACCCCTCCATTCGGCCCCGCGGCTGCAAAATTGGCGGTGACAGCTGCAGGGCCTCATCAGTTTGGGGAGCTGTCAGCTCGGTTCCGCGGCGTCGCAGGCTTCCTTCCTCTTTATCAGATCGGTCAGGGCTGCTGCGCGTTGTGAAGGCACCTCCGGCCTCCTTCTCTCCTTCCTGTGTCGAACGGACGCTCTCTAGGCGCAGCACTCATCGACACCTTCGCTCCTGGGCCAGGACCCCCACCCCCACCCCCAAATACCCCACCCCCCGCGCTCGCACCCTTTTTTGGGGGGCGGGAGCCTGCTTTGAGGTCAGGATGCCGGTGGGCTTTGGCTTGCATCAGAGCGGGCGTGCGCCTGATTCTTGCAGACCTTCAGTACTTCTGCACACCCTTAGTTCTCGCCGGCCAGCAAGGCAGCTGGGGGAAGCGAAACGAACAGGTCTGGGTGGCAGTTGGGTCCAGGACAGTGAGGGGTTGTGCTGCGGTTAGTCCCGCGGGCTCCTCCCCGCTCCTCCCTGCCCAGCGAGCGCAGAGGCCCTTTAACACCCCTGCGACTGCAGGCTATGTGCCCAGGGCCTGCCGCGTGCCCAGGGCCTGCCGTGTGCCCAGGGCCTGCTGCGTGTCCAGGACCTGCTGCGTGCCCAGGGCCTGCCGCGTGCCCAGGGCCTGCCGTGTGCCCAGGGCCTCCTGCGTGCCCAGGGCCTGCTGCGTGCCCAGGGCCTGCTGCGTGCCCAGGGCCTGCCGTGTGCCCAGGGCCTCCTGCGTGCCCAGGGCCTGCTGCGTGCCCAGGGCCTGCCGCGTGCCCAGGGCCTGCCGCGTGCCCAGGGCCAGCTGTGCGCTGCCACCGCTCAGGTGCTGGGTCGCGGAGCTCCCGCAGGCAGACCACGCGGACGCCCAGCAGGTCACCGCAGAGCGAGCTCAAGAGCCACCTGGAAATCAGACAGGCGGAAGAGGGGCTCTGAATGGTGACACTGTCTCTAGGAAAAGGGTCCTCTGCATCAAGTGAACCGAGCTGGCGTTGGGGGTCCTTTGTGAAAAAAGGGGAAAGCCAGTCACACATTTCTGATCCCATTTCTTTTCTTTTTTAAAAAATATGTTTTTATTGACTTTTTTAGAGAGAGGAAGAGAGAGATAGAACCATCATGCGAGAGAGAAACATCGACCAGCTTCCTCCCGCCTGCCCCCTACTGGGGATTGAGCCGACAGCAAGGGCATGTACCCTGCCTGGGAATCGAACCAAGACCTCACACCATGGGAGGATGCACAAGCCACTGAGCCACACCAGCTGGGCTGATCCATATCTCATAAAATAAGAAATGGATATACTTCAATGTCTTCAAATGTTCCCACTTTCTCTGATTTCCTCAGTCAAATAAGAATAATTTTCATTAAACACTATGTGCCAGTTAATGTACTAAGCTTATATACATATATTCTAACTATATTTTTAAAATATATAAATGTTTCAAGTCTTTTAATCTTATAAACAGTCTATTGAGGTAAGGATGACACCCCCCCCCCTTTTTAAGCTAAGGAAACTTAAGCATAGAGAGGTACAATAATTGGCCCAGAGAACTGAGAGGCCATGTGGCTACGGAGCTTAACCACCATGACACTGGGTTCGATGCTGTCACCTCCCCTATGTTGGGAGGGGCTCAAGTGGGGATTCTGGAAGGCTGAGTTCTTGGCCCAGCAGTGGAGCAGCCCGGAGCTCCCCACGAAGGCTTTCCCAGTGGGAAGTTCAGGAGGGTCATGGCTGTACGTGCCCAGTTCCAGCCTCCGAAGCACCGAGCGGGGGCAATGCAAACAGGGCTAGCCGGTTCCAATGCACCAAGCCCACTGGTGCTCCCGTTTCTGTGTGAAAGAGGAATCCTATTTGGTGACAGGGGATTTTGGGAGGCCAGGGAGAGCAGAAGGGGCCTCTCCACGGCCTTGGCTCGGAGATGGACCTGCAACTCCCTGCTGTCTGCAGAGGTCACTGTAAGCCAGCAAAACCACAGGGCTGTGGATGAACTGGAGGTCTCCAGATCAAGAAAAGGGCAGGAGAAGCAAAGCCCAGGTCCCTCTCCATGCCCTTCCTTCAATGGGAGTGGTTATGTCAATGACGTCATCTCATTCTCTTACATAGTTTATTGCAGAGGAATTGTTCCTAATCTTTACTGATGCTCCAAGAATTCTGTGGTGCTTGTCATAATCTCAAGGTTGCCTATTTTAATTATTTAAAAAATAGAGGATAAAGAAAAAAATGTAAATAAAGTGAAGTGGAGCCCAATTTTGTGATGCACAGTATTGATTTGATTATTGGTAGAGTTTTGTTTGTTTTTTTAATCCTCACCCAAGGATATTTTTCCATTTATTTTCAGATAGAGTGGGAGGGAAGAAGGTGGAGAGAGAGAGAGAAACATTGATGTGAGAGAGACACATTGATTTGTTGCCTCCCTCATGACCCTGACCAGGGCCGGGGACGAACCACAACCGAGGTACGTGCCCTTGACTGGAATTGAATCCATGACTCTGGTCCACGGGCCGACGCTCTAACCACTGAGCCAAACCGGCCAGGGCGAGTTTTGTGTTTTTCCTTTTAAAGAAAAATTCTGCAATGTTCTAAAGATACCTTTCAACTTGATATTCTAATCCCACTTTCCTTATCAGATATTTTTTAGAAATCCTGGTGACAGCTAGCTAGAAATACTCCAGCACCTTTGCTCATCAGTGAAGGAACTAGGGGTGAGTGACTTGCCCAAGGCCCTGTTGGTGGGTAGCTGCAGAATGAGGACTCCTAGGACAGTGTTCTCAGGATCAGACAGCAGATTTGGCATAAACGTGTGATAACCACCAGGCAGGGGCAGAGTGGCCACTAGACCCACACTTTGATCCCCTCTCCTTGGCTTTCAGGGAGTTCCCTGACCTCATACAGAATGGACTTAACAATCCTTGGCATCCAGAATCTGTATCTCATGTTTAAAATATCTTTTTTAAAAATATGTTTTTGTTGATTTTTTAGAAAGAGAGGAATGGAGGGAGAGAGAGAAACATCGATGTGAGAGAGAAACATCGATCCGCTGCCTCCTGCACACCCCCACTGGGAATCGAGCCCCAAACCCGGGCATGTGCCCTGACTGGGAATCGAACTGGAGCCTCTCAGCTCTTGGAATGATGCTCTCCACTGAGCCACACCAGCTGGGCTCATGTTGAAAATATCTTTATCTCATGTTGAAACACACTTAACCAAATGAGATGCCCAGTTCATTAACAAATACCACTGTTGAGCAACCTCCCGGGTGCAAGGCACTGGCTGGATGTGAATAAATGGAGACGCGTGATTTCTGCTTTCTAGGAGCTTCCACGATCGCAAGGGAGAAAAGACATAAACACTAATAACCAGGCAATAAAACAGAAGGTCAGAAACAATTCACAAAAGACTTAAAAGTGCTATGCAGTCATTCACTCACTAGTATTTATTGAGCCAACCTTGTGCCAGTTCGCGAAGGGAACATTGGCTTTTGCTTGTCCCTGGGAATGTCATCAGTGTATCAAGGAGGATGATCTTTTACAGCTTTAAAAAACTGTTTATCAAAGTAATTCTGCTCATCGTAGACATTTTGGAAAGTACCGAAAAGGGTAAAGCAGCACACACACAAATTCCCCCCCAAGTCACCACCCAGAGGCAACCCATTTGCGTTTTCAGCCTATTGGCTAGGATTTTTTTCTTTAAGAATTTTAGAACTTACTTTCCATTACAAATCTATGATATCATAAGCATTTCCCCTCCTCATCTGAACTCTTGATTCTTATAGGCTGTTCACCCAGCGCTGTCAGCTACATGGTCGCATCATGATTGACTCACCCATTCCCCCGACTGCAGGGCGTTTAGGGTGTTTCCAACTTTCATTATCACTCATTTATATTGCAGTGGACATCTCTGTACCTACATCCTCGGCGGTGTTTCAGCTTCTCGGTTTCAGAGGAAACAATCCGAAATGGGAGCCGAAAGTGTGAACATCTTTAGAAGATTGATCAATATCACCCAATTATTTGCCGGAAAGTTTTTAGGAAATGGTTTAAAAAAATAGGTGGACAAAAAGTAGGAACATTTTTCAGGCTTTCGGTAAACGTCATTAAGTGGCTTGTCAGGCGTGTTTCACCAGTTGACACCCCGCCCCAGCGCCTGTGTGGGTGCCATCTCTCTGTGCTCCAGCTCACTTACCGAAGGTTATCTGATTGCTATTTGTATTTCTTTGGTCCTTAGAGAGACTGAGCACTCCCTCCCTCCTCAAATGTTTATTGGCCACTTATATTTGCTTTTTATTATGTCCTGTGCCCCTTTATTTATTGGCATCTTTGTGTGTGTGTTTTTTAATTGATTTATGTGGGTTCTTTATAAAGTAAGGGTTTTAACCATCTGTCTGTGGTATTAGCAGCAAACATTTCCCCCCCAGCTGTTTGTCTTTTAATTTTGCTTGTATTTTTAAATTGCACCGGAATTTTTTGTTTTTCTGTACATGGATCTGTCAGACATTTCCTTTGTGGTTTCTTCCGCAGCTCTGAAGCTTAGAAAGCCCTTCGAGGTGTGAAGATCAGTCGGTGAGGGGAGTTCCCAGGTGAGGGATACACTGGGACCTTGACCTGGAGGCCAGAGGTGACCCAGTGTCAGGTGCATGGATGGGACTTGTAGTTTGGGGCCAGATCAGGGACACCTTTAAAGGCTGTGCTGTGGGGTGACAGATGGGGGAGTCACTGACAGATTTTGAGCTGAGCAATGGCATATGGGAGGGGCTGCAAACAGATTCTGTGTCTTCAGGACAATATCTGAATGTTGGAATGTTTAAGTTCTACTGAGAACAGTGTGGAGTCCATTCTGGTGAGATAGTGTGGGAAACCCAACGTTCAGGGCTCAGGAAAACTTGGGATTCTCCACGTCCTTCTGAGTCGGCAGCTATTTGGGGATTTAAGGGTGATGCTTCTGCCCTGCTTCTGTTACTATCAGGACACCAAAGGACCCTCCAGGCTGCAAATTTCCTTCTCCCTTCACTGCAAATGAATACTTATTGCTCTGTTTGCCCACCATGTCGCTGACACCTTCTCTCTCTGCTTGGCACGGCTTCCCTCCAGCCCGCGGGACTGCGGACCCTGGGAGCAGGCCTCCACTTTTCTGCTTTAATGAAAACGGTCGTTTCAATAACCAGTTCTGCTAGAGAAACCACACTTGAACAATTTGTAAAATCTCTGGGAAGGAGTTATTCTGGGTGGCCAAATTTTTGGTGCATAAAAAGCTTATTCCTTAGAGGACTGTATTTTTGTTTCTGGTTAGACGTCCCGTGGAAATGTATTACACCTCTCGGCCTCTTTTGCATTCTCCTTGACAAGACAGTCTTAAAGGAAATACTTGAAGATTTTTAAATGACCTGGAATTCCTGCTTCCCAATACACACATTTCCATTTTTTTCATCCTGCTTTCCCTGTGTGCATTGCATTTCATTTTATGTTTTCAATATGTTTTTATTGATTTTAGAGAGAGAGAGGAAGGGAGAGGGAGGGAGATAGAAACATCGATGTGAGAGAGAAACAATCGCTGCCTCCTTCACCCTGCCTACTGGGGACTGAGCCTGCACCCTGGGCATGTGCCCTGAACTGACGACCTTTTGGTGCACCGGATGACACTCAGCCAACTGAGCCACAGCGGCCAGGGCAGCGTGTGCACTTCACAGGCCTGCGGATCGTCATGAGCTCTCCTGAGGGTCTGCCCTTTTCGTGGGCCAGAGCTGGTCATAGGTGTCTAGATTTTCTACAGTGCGTATAAAATGATCATTTAAAAACATATTTGTATTGAAATATAGTGTACATACAGACAGACTATAAATGTACAGCTTGATGAGTTTTTGCAAACTAAACCCACGCAGGATCTAAACTAAACAGATCAAGTTGTAGAGCGTAATGAGCTCCTGGAGGCCCCCGTGGCTCCCAGTCACTCCCCTCCCCGCCCAAAGGGAACCACTGCCCTGACAGCAAGGATTCATTTCGAGAGTTTTTTGACTTTTGTATTAATAAAGTCACAAAAAATGTCCTCTATGGTATCTGGCTTCTTTTGCTTAACATTATCATTTGAAATTCACCCATATTGTTGCAATAGTAGTTTAATCACTTTTATTACTGTATAGTATCTATTCATTGTATGGGGTGTTGGTTCTTGGCTGTGGAACAAATTACCCCCAAACCTAGTGACTTAAAACAGTAATATTTATTACCTCTCATAGTTTCTATGGGTTAAGAATTTCAGGAACAGCTGAGCTGGGATCCTCAGCAAATGGCACTCGCGATGTCTGGCAGGGCTGCCGTCATCTGAGAGCTTGCCTGTGGCATGAGGATGTCTGTTTCCAAGACGGCACTCACACGGCCGTGGGCAGCAGCCTTCCGTGCCTCCCCGCCTGGGCCTCTCTGCAATGTGCTTGAGTTCTTTCACACGATGACGGCTGCCTTACCCCAGAATGAGTGATCAAGGGACCACTCATTCTGAAAAGTCTTTTATGACTTCTCCTTGGAAGTCACACACGGTCGCTTTGACAATATGCTGACGCTCTCCAAGTCAGCTCTGTTCCGTGTTGCAAGGGAATGTCACAAGGGAGTGACTGTCAGGAGGCAAAGACCATGGGGGCATCCTGGAGGCTGGCTACCACAGATGGACAAACTATTTACCCATTGTCCAAGATCACTTTTAATAGCACACTGTTGTATTATAAATTATTTGCTATTATAGTCAATACTAACATGAACATCTCCACGCATGTCACTTTCTGTTTCTGTGGGAGCCGTTTTTAGAGCTATATCCCTGGGAAGGGAATTCCTGAGTCAAAAGGTCTCGACCTGTTTATAGCTCTTGGTCCTCTGTCACCTATTGCTTCCAAAGGATTGCACCGATTTTCAGTGCTGTTGGCAACCAGGTGGTAGACTGAGCCCCCTTCATTGTGCCTACAGTAGGCATTAATGCCACCAGACAAGTTTGTACATGGAACATAAAACAATCCTCTGTTATCAAAAAAAGGCAGACAGTGGTCCTCAGCCACTGTTCTGGGCTACAATACAGTGATGGCCGGAGGGGCCGCTGTTTCATTCCAACCAGCAGCTCTTCTCCACGAGGCCCTGGTAACAGGGCCTTTGGATGCGGTTAAACCAAACTGGCTTTCAAACTGCAGTTCTGTCGCCTCGTGGGAAGGTCGCATGGTGAGTGGAAAAAGCAAGTCACTTCCCCTCTACATGCCTCAGTATCCCCATCTGTAAAATGGGTATTGTAGCACCAAACTCCCAGGGCAGCTGTCAGGATTAACGAGATCATGGATGTACTGCCAGCACCTCGCTCTCCACAGAAGTAGGCACCCAACAGACGCTGGTTTCCTTCTCTCTCTTTCTTCCATTTCCTCTTCTTGGTTTAAAGAGGGTCACACATTTTACATGCACTGACTGAAATACTTCCTGTAATATGTCCTTGAGAAAAAGTGCCTTCATTTCTCATTATGACAAGTGATGCACGTTCACTGAATAAAAATTTGGAAACTGTGGGAAAGTACACAGAAGGAGATAAAAAGTACCCGCAATTTCACGCCCCAGATCTGCCACTGCTGACATCTGGGTGTGTGTCTTCTCAGGGTGTCGGGCCACTTGTTATTTTCAGAATTCTAAGGCGTGGCTCTTGGGCAGTGTGACACCTCTGTCCAGGCCCCAGCGATGCTGGGGATGGGGTGAGCCCTGGAGCCACTGAGTCCCAGCTGTACCTGGGGTCTTGGGGTCGGACTCACCTTTCGCTGCACGTGGGAAGCAGATAGGATTTCAAGGCTCAGTCCTCACCACCGGCAAACAGCAGACCAGGACACCCGTCAATGACAGGACTGGCCTTGACTGTCCCGTTCCCCAGCAAGTCCCTGGCCACACATCCAGACTTTGGGCACCTCCTGTCTCTGGGCCTCAGTGTGGCATAACAGAGATGTTATAGCACTGCTGGTAGAGAGGGACTGCCCAGGTTCCAACCCCAGCTCTGCCACTTACTGGCCCTGTGACCTTGGGCAGGTTGCCTAACTGTTCTGGGCCTCACTCATCTCTAAAGTGGGAAAGATGATAATTATATGTGAATTATGTCGATCAAATGAGTTAATATGCACGAAGACTTCAGAACAGTTCTTGGCACATAGTAGGTGCTATGTGAGCATTAGGTAGTATTATTATACTGTCTGAAATGTAGTGAGTCTCTGAGGTGCCACTTTAGCATTCCAAAATCTGTAAACAGATTCCACAAACGCAGATGTGTTTGCCATGAAAAGGGACAGTTCTCCTCCACCTACTCCCGTTCTCCAGAAGTAACCTCTGGGAGCAGTTTGGTAGACCACCCTTCTAGATCTTTCTCTAGAAATACAGAACGATCTTAAATAGCTAGTGTTTTTTTTTTTGGTTTCTTTTTGTGTTTTAAACATCATATTATACAGATTATTCTGCAACTTGCTCGTTCATCGGAAAGCGTGGACATACGTTCACGTCAGGATGTTACATTGATGACTCCGATCCCCTCCTATGGACAGTTAGGCTATTTCCATCTTTTTATTATGCAAAATACAACAAAGAACACCTTTCTCTAGAGTTTCTCACCCCAAAAGGGGTAGCCTGAGAGCGAGGGTGTGGGGGACATGAGCTGCACCTTCACTGCTCTGGGGGTGATGGTCCGCCCTTCGCGGGCGCTGGCTTCTCAGTGGCTCTAACATGTCACCCTGGGAGGACCCCCTACACCCCCAAAGGAGGCGGGGTCTGCCCAGGAGGGTCCCTCCTGGAGGTGGAGATGAGTCAGGTTGGGAGCAGGTTGGGAGAAGACAGGGAGAATTCCCACGACCCTGGAGTCCCCTTTTCACCATTTCCTTTTACAAAATTGTTATTTAAATGTTTTCATTATGAAGAACGTCAAACATACAGAAAAGATGCCAGAATAGGCCAACATATATCTATACGCCGACCATCTGAATGTAGCAGTTGTTGGCACTTGGCTGTATTTGTTGTATTTTTCTACATTATCTCTCTCTCTCCCTCCACATTTTGGCTGAAACACTTCCAAGCGCGTTAAAGTAACTTACAAACATCATGACACAGCTACCTGAATAATCCGTCTTCTGAGAATATGGATTCTCCTACATAACCCAGTACCTAAGGAGATTAACAATCATTTCCTAATATCATCTATTAATAAGCTGATTTTCAAATTTCACAAGTTGTCCTCCAAATATAGGGATACGGTTTCACAGACCTCGCGGGTCGCCATTGTATTCTCTTTCCACGGGAGCCTGCGCCAGCAGCCCCACCCACGGCAGTGGCACGTCAGTCACGGACACCCGAGTTCCCACAGCCTGCGTGCACGGTGGAGGTGGAGGCGTGGGGTGGGTTTGGGGACACGCATTGCCCTGTTAGGGTGGCTGGGCTGGGGCTGGAGGACAGTCCTGGGTAAACATGGGTCCGGTCCCTTGACGGCAGCGGCTGGGGCTCCCAAACACCAGTCACTCCCTGTGTGGTGCTTTTGGGCAGATGGGAAAATGTGCTCCCTGGGCACAGCTCACACGCCAGCCCGGCTGAGTGGCGTCAGGTTGGATTGCAGCCCCAGCTCCCGACAGCCCCGTGTCCGTGCACAGCGCTGCAGCCTGACCGGGAGGGTAATGTGGCCGGGACGGCAGCAGACTGAGACTCCAGCCTGAAAGGGGGCAGTGCTCCCAGCGGCCTGGCCCTGGCCCTCAGCAGCAGCAGTGATGATCCTGGCATTCCCTGCGCCCAGCCCGCCCTGGGCGCTGTACCAGGGTCTGAGTCTCTTCATGCTGCCTGCGGTGGGTGCCAGTATTGGCCCCACTTTAGGGATGAGAACAGAGGCTCCGAGAGGTTTAGTCATTTGTTCAAGACTGCACAGCTCATGAAGGGCTAAGTTAGGGCTCCATCCTGGGAATTTGGCTCCTGGGACATGCCTGAAGGGCCTGTGCCCCACATGGCCATTGTCAGGGGCCCAGGAGCCCAGTCAGGGCCAGGGTGCTGCGGGTTCCGGCTGGAAGGTCTGGGGTGGAGCTGAAGTAGATTTCAACCTCGTGCCTCCTTCCTCGCGCGGGGTGATCCTGGCGCGCCCCCCCATCCTGGTTAAGAACCGCATGGAAGGACAGGGCTCCTGCCCCCTCTCAGCCACTGTCACTGTGGAAGGCTGCTCCCAGGCAGAGTCGGGTCCCTTGGAGGTGAAGAGGGGTCAGGAAGGTGTTGGGAGTTCTGTGCCTGGGGCCCTCCCTGCGGCGTCAGCTGAAGTGCAGGGCTGGCAGGCAGGAGGCAAGGTTGGGTGTGGCCCACGTGGCACCCAGCCACCCTGGCTACCCTGGCCAGGGGAGCAGTCCTGGACAGCTAGGGGACAAGACTGGCCCTGTGCTTCCCCAGAAAACCACAGGGTGATATCGCCGACATCCTCTACCCTGGCCATGACTGTCAGCTCGGCGGTGGGGCTGTGGGGGTGGCAGCCGACCAGCCTGGTTCCTAAAGGAGCAGAGGTGTGGACCGGGGCAGATTCTGCTGTCTCTGCCGTCACCCCACAGCCTGTCCTTCAGACAAGAGACCATTACCGCGCCCCTGCCCAGGTGCCGAGTCCGGGGCCGCACTCCCTTCTGTCTACTGTGACAGGGTCACTGCAGAGGCCCGCCGTTTGGACAGGGCTGGGTGCGCCCTGAATAATTTTGAATCTGCACTCACCAGTCTGGGATCTGCCGGGTCACCTGTCCCCCAGAACAAACGTCTGGCCACAGTGGCATCAGAACTCAGTGCTGTTCCTCAGCTGTCAGCCGGGGTCACGTTCTGTATACCTGGGCCTGGAAGAGTCAGGCAGGGATTAAAGACCAGGTGCAGACCCAAAAGACACTCAGACTGTGACTCCTGGCTTGCTTGTTTTGGAAGGAGAGGCAATTAGAAGAAATTGTTGGCTGTTGCCCCAGCTACGGAGGCTCCGAGGTGAGGAGGGGCGGCCGTGAGGGAGGTACAATGGGTAGCGTCAGACTGAGCCATTGATCTGTGGGGAGATGAGATTCCCAGCCTCCCAGAGAGGAAACTGAGGTTCAGAGGGGTCATTCAGTTTGAGACAGAGCTTCTATGCATGACTGATGGACACCAGGCATCTTTCCAAGCGCCCCCCACCTGTCCTTCTGGTGACAGACCTGCATTTTCCCTCCCCCACGCTCACAGTGAGCCCGCTGTCCCTCCGTCCTTGCTCTCAGTCACACTCCACTTTCCTTTCTTCCTGCCGGTGTGGGTGACCTGAGGGACTTCAGGCCCCGCACCTGCTCCCTCAGTGGCACGGGCCCTGACCCTGTGGCAGCCCCTCCCTCCAGGCCCTCCGCCCGCCTGCCTCTCTGCTGGGCCCCTGCCCTGCTCTCCCTCCCTGTGTGCTCCTGCTCGGGGTCCTTTGTCCTTTTCCCCTCCCACCCCCTGACACAGGCTGTCCCAAGGCCCTTGCTAATGATAATAACATGACGTGAAAAATAACACGGCCGTTTACCAAGACTCTGTGGCTGGTACAGGCTAAGTGCTTACGAGCATCATCCCCTCCTACAGCCCCAGGTGTGGGGACGAGTGTCTCCTGCGGCAGCCGGGGCAGCAAGCTGGTGATTTTGGAAAACACAGAGGACACTTTGATGGTTTTGATGGTTGGTCAGGATGCTCCCTTCAACCAGAGGAAAAGAAATTGGAGTGGTGTGTGTGTGTGTGTGTGTGTGTGTATGTGTGTATGTGTGTTGAGTGTGTGTGCATGTGTGTGTTGGGTGTGAGTGTGTGTGTTGGGTGTGAGTGAGTGTGTGTTGAGTGTGTGTGCATGTGTGTGTGTGTGTGTTGGGTGCGAGTGTGTGTTGGGTGTGAGTGTGTATGTGTGTTGAGTATGTGTGTGTGTTGGGTGTGAGCGAGTGTGTGTGTTGGGTGTGTGTGTGTGTGTGCAGACACACATGCATTTTTATCCACCTTTATCTGACTTCCTGCAGCGCCCCTGACTGGGCTCCCTCGACTTTCCGGAGTCTTCCTCGTTAGCCGTGTGATTCGCTGTGTGAGGGGATTTAGTGCCGCTCGTAAAACACCACTTCACGTTGTTTTCCTTTTCCCCTTTCTCTCTCGGCCCCTCTGCTCTGTAGCTGGGTTTCTCCCCTCCATTTGGCCAGAAATATAAAAATAAATACATCCACTGCGCAGGAGGAAATGACCTCTGGGTTTCGGGGCCTTTTTAATGGGGCCTGAGCTGCTGACAGTTCCACGCTTCCCTTTTACCATTTCACGACCTGAGACTGCCTGGGAGCCGGCCTCTTAGCTGCCGGGGAGTTTGGGGGCCACCTCCCAAAGCCCGCAGTCCCCTGGTTTCTCATTTGGCTTCCACTAGCTTTGCATTTTTATTTCTTTTTAGTAACCAAAGAATAGTATGTGTGTCTCTAAGTCTATAAACAGTACAAACACGAAGATTCTCTCTTCTTGTTCGAGTCTCTCCTCGACAGAAGGCACCTGGCTTGCACAGTCCTGGCAGCAGCTAGGGGATTCTCATCCCCCTTCAGGGACTGGAAGTTGCTGCAGGCCACTGTTTTAAACTCTGCTAGAGCAGGAGACCCGAGCTTATGGCAGGCCCTTGGCAGAGGCTGAATGAATGAATGAATGAATGAATGAATGAATGAATGAATGAATGAATGAAGCTGTGCTGAAGTCTGTCCTGAGTGGGTGGTCCATCCCAGGGACACATCTTCAGCCCCACCAGAGTGAAAAAATCCTGCTTTGGGATGTGGCCCCCACCCCTTCCTTCTGTGTGACCTTGGATAGGTGTCATCTACTTTTTGGAACTTCAGTTTTTCCATCACAGACCAGTGAAGGTCAGAGTAGAAGGCAGGAGGGGAAACATGGGGACATCTCTGAGACAGGGCTGAGTGGGAAAATCACAGGATGATGATGCTTCTTTTTTTTTTTTTTTCTTTATTGATTTTAGAGAGAGGAAGGGAGAGGGAGAGAGAGAGAGAAACATCGATGAGAGAGAACATCAATTGGCTGCCTCCTGCATGCCCCCCACTGGGGACCCGGCCCACAACCTGGGCATGTGCCCTGACCAGGAACCGAACCGGTGACCTCTTGGTGCATAGGTCAACACCCAACCACTGAGCCACATCGGCCAGGCTGATGATACTTATTTTAATGCCCCCCTTTATCTCTCCAGATGAGGAGGGAAAGTTCTGGAAATTACTCGCCAAACCAACAGTGGTTGCCAGGAGCGCCTTTGCTTTATCTGCAATGTTTAAAATTTTTATAACAAGAATGTATTGAGGTTCTACTTGTGCTGGAAATATTTTAACATATATGTCTATAAATAAAATACCATTAATAACAGTCTCTGTTTATCGAACCCTGGCTGAGTAGCAGGCTGTGAGGATTCCGATGATCCCCATTTTACAGATGAAAAGACCGAAGAGAGGCGAGGAAAGGCAGACGCAGATTCTGCATGCCCGGTGGTGGGGAACTGATGGCTCCTAAAGGACACCGATGACAGCAGCCACCAGGCGACGGACTGGGACTGGTACAAGGGAGGAACAGCCCCGCGAATGTGTTACCAGGGACAGGATTTACGACGTTGTGTCAAAGAGCAAGGAGTCTGTGATGTCAGGCAGGCCCCTTCCCCGCCCCGGGCTTCCGTTTGCTCATCTTCAAGGGGGGAGAACGCACCCGCCTTACAGCCTTGTGCTGTGCACAGGAAAACAGCCTGCGAGAGGCAAAGTGCACTCATCCATTCCTGACGCGAGCATCCGTGCCGAGCCTTTCTCTAGGATCTGGGGGTACAGCAGCAAACGTGACAGGCCAGGTCCTGGTCTCTGGAGGGGACACTCCGTGGTCAGAGCCAGATGATCAACTGGGAAACCAGTGCGACAGTTCGGGGGTGAGGGTGGACACGAGGCAAAGGAGGACCGCGGTGGGCCAGCGAGCCGGAGCCCCGAGAAGAGGAAGACCCGGTGTGGTTGAGGGACAAAGAAGACCAGGGTGTCTCCTGCTGGCAAGGGAGCCTGGGAAACGCAGCCTGCAGGCAGCAGCCCCCTGCAACACAGAGGGACCGCGTTTGAGGCCCGAGGCCTGGGACTGGCCCAGGGGCAGTGCTCCAGAGCGTCTGGGAGCTCACTCTCACTCTCGAGGGAGCAGCAACAGCCATGGCACCGCCCGCTGAGCACAAGGACAGATGCTGGTTTCCCTGGGACCCCCAACCTGAAGATGAGGGCTTTGTCTCTGGAGCACAGGCCCTTTGTGTAGGCAGCTGGTTTCTTCGTGCCTCCTGGCATGTGGTCATATCTGCCAGGAATGCCCTTCCCACCCTCCACCGCTTAGCTAACTTTTATTCACCTGATGAGATTCAGCTCTGAGAGCTCCTGGCACCCCTACATGGGCGACAGTGCCTCGTGCCCTTCCACCTAAGCTCCCCTCTCTGTTAGCATAAACGACGTCGCAGGAAACCCAAATTTCCCTGTTGGCCCCACCCGATTCTCCAGGGCACAGAGGGTGGTGGACCTGACTTTGCCTCCCCAGTGCTGGCACCATGTCAAAGGGATGTTCTCTGAGGCACCTACACTGTGCTAGGCCAAGTGCTTTACACACATTATCTGATTTAATTCTCCTAGCGACCCGAAAGTAGGTTATCATTATCCCCACTTCTCAGCAGGAGAATCTGAGGTTCAAAGGGGACAGTGCCCAAGGCCACTGGCTGGTGAGGGACAGAGCCGGGACTGGAACACAGCTTCTTCTGGCTGTGAAGGCCATGTCCTTGACCTTGGGACCTCGGGGTCGTGCCCCAGTACAGCAGGGCCTGGGGCCGGGGGTGCCTCCCGGGGAGCGCTTTCAGTTCGCTTTGGGGGCCGCTCCTTGATCCTCTGAGCCCCTGCCTCAGCCCTTCACAGCGCGGAGGCTGCTCCAGGGCCACTTCTGCATTCTGAGATGACCAAGAGGCCAGGCGGGAACGGCAGGTCTAACCACAGATTGACAGATGTTTCCACGTGTGGAAGTGGGGTTTGAGCCTTGATGCATGTTTTCCTGGTTCCCTTTTCACTTTCCCTCGGGTGACGGGTCCAGTCATGGTCTCGTTGCCCTGACGTGGTCCCTGTCTGTTGCCCACTATCTTTAGACTGTTCTTAACCATTCTTTTTGTTAGCAGAGCACTTTCCAGTTTGCATAGATAGCACTTTTTATTTTTATTTATTTTTTTTCTTTATTGATGGTAGAGAGAGAGGAAGTGAGACAGAGAGAGAGATAGAAACATCGATGAGAGAGAACATCGATTGGCTGCCTCCTGCATGCCCCCCACTGGGGATCGGGCCCACAACCTGGGCATGTGTCCTGACCAGGAATCATAGTGGGAACGGAACCGGGCCTCTCTGGTCCACAGGCCAACGCTCTAACCGCTGAGCCAAACCAACCAGGGCTAATTATTATATTTCAAGAAATCTACAATACCATTGAATATAGACATGCCACTATTTTATATACAATGGGAAATAAAAATACTGTCAAATAAACTGAGATAATACTTTCTTATCACTTAGACATTTTTATTAATAAAAGAGCTCTTTCATTAGATATAGATGTCTATCATATATATGTATATCACTCTTGTGCATCGTAAAAGGAATATTTATATGAAAATAAATTTATATGAAATGAAATTTATATGAACATAAATTTCTTTACTTTCAAAATGCAGCTTTGACTGAGCGTGCTTTTCACACAATATTGTCTTCTGTGCCAGCGAGTGTTGGGGACACAGATTTCTCTCTCTGTTTTTAAAAATATTGAGCTAAAGTTGACATATAATAAAGTGCATAAATCTTACGCATATCTGATGAGTTTTTATCCATGTCCAGGTATATCTGTGAGCAGTGGTCAGCTGATTGTTAAATATTCAGGACTTTTGCAAACTGGCTTTAAACTGTTAGTCACCTAAAATCAGCCACGATAGGAATATTTACACCATGGAAATTGGCAAATGCTGCAATACAGGACTTTTTATCCCCCTCAGTGGCACAACTCCGAGCTGGATCCAACACTCCCAGAAGGCTTCTTTGTGCCCATCCCTAGCCCTCTCCATTGGGGGCCACGCTGAAGCAGCATTTCTTAAAAGAATGCAGGGCAGCACAGGGAGCCACGCGCGGGGCGCCTCCTGGCTTTGCCATTGTGCAGGGCTCCCCACTTTGACACCCACGTGAGGAATGCTGCTGAACACGTCTGCTTCACCCACCCTGAACCCACAGCCTTTGGTTCCTAGAGGTTAAAAGAACACTCCTCTATTGTCGCCAGGATTTTCTTCTGAGCCACAGAAACCCAGTCATGGCCCGAGTTGGCAACAGCAGCTCCATCCAGAGGCTCTTGGCCGGAAGCCATTGTGAGTAAGACACACCCGATGTCAGAGATAGTAAAGTGAAAAACTGTGCCTCTCCGAGTCACTGAAATGCGGTGCATCACCACCCTTTCGAGCACCGTCCCCCACTGGAGTGGTTTCCTTGGAGCAGCAGCCTGTCTTGGCGACCAAGCCCCATCAAGCAGACGTGGCCCCGTCTCCTCGTGGCCAGCAGCCTGGCTGGTTCCCAGACACGGGCGTCTGCCCATTTCTTCTGGGGCCAGCCAGGGGTTACTACCTCTGGCCCTGACCTGAAAGAAGGGCCGGGTGCTGTGGGGACCTCCCTCTGGGTGCAGAGCAGGCTCGTGTCTCTGGGGTCCACGGCTCAAGGTGTTCTTCATGGAGTCCATCTCAGACACACCCCTGCGAGGACTGTTTCAGGGTCAGTGTCATTTTCCCAACCTGGCTGTGACCTAGTTTTAATCACCTGTGACTGGGTTTTCATCACCTTTGTGTTCCCTTGAAGCCCAGCACACCCCTGGCGCAGAGCAGGTACCCAGGAAATACTCGCGTGGAGGAGCCCACGGCAGACCGGGAACGCAGAGGCTTCACCCGCGGCCCGGCACGAAGGACCTCTCGGTAAGACAGAGCCCGCAGGGGGGACGGTGCACGGCTTCCTGCAAGCTCCGGGGTTAACTGAGGGGATGCTCTGTGACCCTGAGGGGATGCTCTGTGACCCTTTTGGGAACCCGGGCACCGCCCCTCCTCTGGGACTTGGTGTCAGCTGCTTGACCTCAACCTTGCGGGCGGGGGCCAAGGCCTGGGTCCCCACGGGGCAGGGGGCGGCAGGAAGCAGCATCCCCAGTGACATGGGTCTAGAGCAGCAGGAGTGGATGAACCTCGGAATGGCAGGGAGATGGCGCGAGGAGGAGGAGGGAGAGGGCTGGAGCTCGCGGCGGACCGGCCTAGCGTGTGCTTCAGGGCCGTGGGAAATCAGGGGAGTGAAGAGTCTTCAGCCTGCGCCAGGACACCTGAGCCCAAGTCCCAGCCCTGCCACCTTCAGTCCTCATGACTCCATGACTGTTTTCTCTGGGCCTCGGTTTCCCCAACTGAAAAACCAAAATAATACCGCTGGTCCTGCAAACCTCCCACTTATGGTTGTGGGAATAATTAAAATGTGCTCTCGTGATATCGAGTCCTTGATCTGGGGCCAGACACAGAGCACTTTATATGAATTAATTCAGTGGTTCTCAAAGTGCAGTCCGGAGACCAGCAGTGTCCTCATCACCGGTTGGAAATGAAAATTCTTGGGCTCCAGGGAATTTGACAACCTGGGGATGTGGCCGGCAGTTTGTAACAAGCTCTCCAGGAGATTCTGATGAAACCTAACATTTGAGAATCGTGACATTAGCTCATTAGTCTGCCCATCCGTCCTCTGAGGTGGGTACTGTTAGCAGGAGGAATAGAAGCCTCAGTCATACCAATTGTTCCCCATTTCTCCAGACTTGAAGGCAGTTTTTAAAAATTATGATTCATGTACCAGACAATAAACCCTTTTACAAAGTATACAATTCAGTGGTTTTTAGTATATTCACAACCATTACCACTAATTCCAGAATATTTTCACTGCCTACCCCCCCAAATTGTACCTTTTAGCTGTCACTCTGCTTTCCCCTCCCCCTAGCCCTTGACAATCACTAATTTACTTTCTGTCCTCATGGATTTGTCTATTCTGGACATTTCATATAAATGGAATCATATAATATGTAGTCTTTTGTTTCATTTAACATAATGCTTTCAAGGTTCATCCAAGTTGTAGCACACATCAGTACTTCATTCATCTTTATTGCTGAATAATAGTCTATTGTATGGATATACCACGTTTTGTTTACTCATGGACATTTGGGTTGTTTCCACCTTTTGGCTATTGCGAATAGTGTTACTATAAATATTCGTGAACAAGTACTTGTTTAAATACTGATTTTCCATTCTTCTGGGCACATATCTGGGAGCAGAATCGCTGGGTCCTATGGAACTCTGTGTCTAACTTTGTGAGGACTGCAGACTGTTTTCCAAAGGGCTGCACCGTTTTACATCTTCACAGTTATGAGGATTTTAATTTCCTCACATCCCTGCCAACACTTGCTATTTCCCTTTTGTTCTTTAATTAGTCATTCTAATGGATGTGAAGTTGTATCTCACTGTAGTTTTACTTGCATTTTCCTAATGATTAGTAATGTTGAGCATCTTTTCATATGCAACTGTCTTAGGAGGCATCCTCTTTCGCTGCTAGAGCTGCTTTGCTCACACACAAACACACCCACAGCCAGCTGCATAACTTCTTCGGAGAAATGTCGGTTTAAGTCCTTTGTCCATTTTTGAATCAGATGGTTTCTCTATTTGTGGTTGAGTTTTAGAAATTCTCTATATATTCTGGATATTAATCTCGTATCAGATATGTAATTTGCAAACATTTTCTCCCAGTCTGTAGATTGCTTTTTTACTTGGTTGATAATGTCTTCTGATGCACACAATTATTTATTTATTTATTTATTTATTTATTTATTTATTTATTTATTTATTTATTTATTTTTAATGATATTCTCTTTTTTCCCCCCTTTATTGATTTTAGAGAGAGAGAAAGGGGGAAGAGAGAGAAACATTGATGAAAGAGAACATTGACTGGCCGCCTCCTGCATGCCCCCCACTGGGGATTGGGCCCACAACCTGGGCATGTGCCCTGATGGGGAATCAAACCGGCGACCTCTTGGTGCATGGGTTGATGCTCAACCACTGAGCCACACCAGCTAGGCCACAGTTTTTTATTTTGATGGAGTTCAATTTATCTATTTTTTTCTTTTGTTGCTTGTGCTTTGGTGTCATATTTTAAAGTTTTTTTTGACAAATTCAAGGTCATGATGTCTTAACTCCTATGTTATCTTCTGAGAGTTGATTTTTCTATATGGTGTGAGGTAGGGGTCTAACCTCATTCTTTTGCATGTGGATATCTAGTTTTGAAGAGACTAGAAAGAGGTAATATTTTAAAGAAAAATATTGAGTAAAATACTAGTTAGCTGGTATGTGCCAGATGTGGCAAACAGCGGGAAGATGGTACTTGAGTGAATGAATTTCGGGAGATGCTATTTCTAGTGGATTCTTGCTCCTTAAGGATTTCCTCTGGCCTGGGTGATGCTCTGTTCAGTAACTGGGGGGATAGGGCTGCTAGTGTCCTACCCAGAGGGCAACTTGGCAGATCCCAGCCAGGCACCTCCTGCTCTGCTCTCCCTAGACCTGCATTCATGAGCAAGGGGTCTCCGGGAGCCAAGGGGAGAGACCCTCTCCCTCACTTGCTCACCTGGTACCAGCCACTCCCTCTTCTTCCCCTAACTTGGCCTTGGTCCAGCTGCCAGGCCCGACACCTCTACCATCTGGCCAGATGTGGTTCCAAAAACAACCTCAGGAGCATTTGGATATGTTTTCCAACCCTAACTAATGGCACTCCTGTCCACAGCCTGGACCCAGGTTCTTGCTGAGTGGGGAGGCAGCTCCTCATTTCCTGGAAGGTAGTGGAAGTGTGTGGTTTTTCCTTTTCTCATTTTGGAACATAAGTATCTTTCTGAGTCTCTCTGGCCAAATGAAGACATGCGGGCCTCTTGTCGTCCCTGTCAGAGCCCGGTGGCTCCATGTGCTGTCTCTCTTACCCGTCACCCAGATGGTCCAGGTATATTTATTTCCTGGGACTGCCATAAAAATGTGCCACAAAGTGGGTGGCTTAAAACAGCAGAAATGTATTCTCTGACAGTTCTGAAGACCTGAAATTCGAAATCAAGGTGTTGGTGGAGTTGGTTCCTTTGGAGGCTGTGAGGGAGAACCTGTCCCATGCCTCCCTTCTAGCTCCTGGTGGCCACGGGCAATCCTTGGGGTCCCCTGACTTGTAGGTACATAACTCCAATGCTCTGCAAGCATTGAGGTGTCTCCTGTCCTTCCTCAGTCAGGCCTCCCCGACCACATCACCTAATCTTGTCCTTTCAGGCTGCTGAGCAACCAGCTGGGGAGTTAGGGCTGATGCGGAGCCCTCCTTCCTCCGTGCGAAGGGATGGCCAAATCCACTCATCGTCCTGGGTGCCGGCCCCTGGACCAGACCTGTGTTCTTTACTCCTCTGATGGTTGACCATGAGGCTACATGTGTGTGCTGAGGGACAGGCACGGATGCCACAGAAGTAGGTGATGGGGACCTGGCATGTCTTCATGGAACCTACTTGGATTCTAGAGACTTGCCCAGTCCCCATTCCAAACGTACCATTTCCATTCTATAATGGATTGTCGCTGAGCCCTCCAAATCTGATGACACCCAGCTCCCGATGGAAGCTCAGCTAGTACAGTTGCTTGGTGTCTGAGGGGCAGGTGCTCGGTCTCTGTTAGGACCCAGTCGCATGCCAGAAAGTGTTTTTCAAAGGGAGAACAGCCTTGCCGCAGAGCACCCCAGGAGTCTCCACTCGAACTCTTCCACTGGGGTTTGCCAAAGGCTCCGCCCAACAGCTGTATCTACCAGTGTGGCACCTTCTTGGTCACGTGGCTGGACTAGCAGGGCAGCTGGCCCTGAACTCGGGTCTCTGCAGAGTTATCGCTTTCTTGGTGTTAAACTGGTAGCTTTCTGTAACAAACGTTGGTGAAGATGTGGAGAAACTGGAACTCTTGCGCACTGTTGGTGGGAATGTCAAATGGCACAGCCACTGTGGAAAACAGTAGGCGGCCCCTCAAACAATTAAAAATAGAATTAGCATATAATCCCGCAATTCCATGTCTGGGTATATACCACAAAAGAATGGAAAGCAGGTTTTGAAGAGTTATTTTTATAGCCATGTTTATAGCAATGTTATTTAAAATGGATGAATGGATAGGCAAAATGTTGTATAACCATACAATGCTATATTATTCAACTGTAGAATAAGAGAAGGAAATCCTGTCATGTGCTACAACATGGATGGACCTTGGGGGCATTATGCTAAGTGAAATCAGCTAGTCACAAAAAGACAACACTGTCTGATTCCACTACGGGCTGCTCAGAGTAATTAACATCACAGAGACAGAAAGTAGAATGGTGGTTGCCAGGGGCAGAGGGAAGGGGAAACTGGGTGTGGTTTTTGCTCAATGAACATAGAGTTTCAGTTTTACAAGATGAAAAGAGGGAAATGGATGGTGGGGATGGTTGCACAACTCTGGGAATGTGCTTAATGCCACTGGACTGCACACTTGAATGGTTAAGATGGTAAAGTTTTTTGCCACATGCATTTTAACACAATAAAAAACTGATAGCTTTATGATCTCCTAATAAATAGGCGGGGTTGTGTTCCCAAGTGTGGTATAAGCTGCTCTGAAATTCAAAGAGGCCAAAGAGGGTGGCCTAGAACAATAAGAATTTATTCCCCCAAAGTTCTGGAGGTCAGAAGTCTGAAGTCAAGGTGTTGGCAGGGCTGTGCTCCCTCTGAAAGCTCTAGGGGACCATCCATTCTCTGCCTCCACCAGCCTCTGGGGGCTCCGGACATTCCTTGGCCTGTGGCTTCATTACTCTAGCCTCTGCCTCGGTGGCCACATTGTATCCTCTTCTTTCTATGTGTCTTTTTAAAGGGCATTTGTTACTAAATTTAGGACCTGCTCCGATAATCCTCATCTTGAGATCTTTAACTTAATTACATCTGTAAAGACCCATTTTCCAAATAAGGCAGTATTCACAGGTTTCGGGATTAGGACACAGACAGTCTTTTGCAGGGCGGGGCGGAGGGGGCATTTTTTTTTGCCTTCTGCATGGTAGAAGGTGCCAGGTGCACCTTGCAGCCTTGTCTTCTATCTCAGAGGTGATGGCTTGGCATGCCTCAGCTCAGCTCCCTGGCTCCTTAGTATCTTCATCAACATGGTGGACCCCTGAATCTTCATGGGGTTCATCTACTACCTGGCACACATGTTCTTGCCACTTTCAGCTCCCCAAGTTCACAGCATCGAGGGAATGGGGCACTGGCCCAGTGAAGGGCGTGTGGGTAATTTTCCAGCAGCATCTGCCGCAGTGTCTGATCAACTTGACATTCCACAGACATCACCCATCATGTTGACCTTACGTGGGTGTTGGCTGCTAATAGCTCATCGCTACACCCTTCTCTGGAGAAGAGCTCTCTGCCCCATAGTAGGGATCTTACCAGGGAGGTTACACCCCTCCAGGGGTCAGCCGGCCACACTCTCTGGCTGACTGACATGGGGACAACTCTGGGGAAAGCCATGCTCCAGAGGCCCCCGTGAGACCGGCATGAGGCCAGTCTGCAGCCCAAAGACATCATGGCTCAGCTTCTTCCCTGCTCTGTCCCCCTTTTCTCATTCCACTTCTGAAAGCCCACCCCACAGAAATCCCTCGCTCTGGATCTGCTTGTGGGCAACCCGACCTGAGATAGTCCCCGGCTGGGATCTTATGATGGGGAACAGACTCAACACAGCCCCTTGGGCAGGGCCGTGAAGGTGTCCTGCTGTCCCTGCCATGTAAAGCAAGCTGCTTTGGCTCCTCTCTGCTGTTGGCATCATGAAGAACGTCTTTGCCCAATCCATAGCTGATGCCAAATTCCAGACACTCCGTTGACCTGCCCCAGTCCAGATACCACAGGTAGCACCGTGGCTGAGATCAGACTCCACCTGGCCAAGCGCACGGGAGTCTGCAGCCCCCCTCAGAGGGACCTTCCCTGACCACCTCGTCTAGTGTCGCCTTGTAACTCCCATCACATTCTACCCTTTTAGTTTTTATAGCTCTGATGGCTATCTGAAATCATGTCATGTATTTATTTGTGTATGGCCTTTCTCCAATGGGGGCGTAAGCTCTGTGGGGCTGAGGACTTCGACTGATTTACAGCCGCCTCCCAAGCACCCACCACCCTGGGAAGTGCTTAACCAGTATGCGTAGAATGAATGAAAGAGCAGGCCAAGGTTCTTTCGCTTGAAGTGGACGGAAAGGAATAAAGAGGGTTTTCTGCACAGTTTCTGAAGTGGAGGCCATTGCTGAGGGTCACTGGGTGGGAGGAAGCAGGTCAAGGTGGGCTGTCTTCCAGGTGGTCAAAATCCCCTTGGCCCGTCCCGGCCCCTCACTGGCCGGTCTTTTTGTTGGGTCTGGCGCAGACCTCAAGGAAACATAACATTTTTAATAAAACCTCAGAGTCAATAAAGCCGAATGGTCTCGAGTGACCCTCCCGCCTTCCCCAACTGTTGACTTTAGAAGTCAAGAGGTTGGGGTGTTGCCCAATTCCTGTGTAGTTCAGGGAGATATAAGCTAGAAGGGCCTGGCCCATTTTATGTGAAAAAAACAAAACAAAACAAAACTCACTGGGTCCTGGAAAGATTCCACCGCCAGCCAGAATCAAAGGTCCATTCAGAGCGACAGAACTCTTCACATTCGCTGCTAATGAAAACCAAATTTCTCGTCCCTCTGCGCATTTCTGGGGGCTGCAACTGGAAGGGGCGGCTGCCGAGCTCTTGGCCACCCCTCCTGCCACCGAGAGGGCCCCACTGTGCTAAAATAGTTTTATGATAATATGGGCCTCGTATTTTTCTAATTTCAGGCGTTGGTGATTTAGGACTGAGTTGTTTTCATGGAAAAAGAACTGGAACTTGTGTGAGACAGGGAAAGACTGCCACTCGGCAGATATTATTCCCCGTGTGCGTATGTAGGCCGAGGGCGTCCCCTGAGTGGGGCAGGGTGGGCGGGGGGGGGGTCACTGGAGGGTCCAGAGACAGTGATTTCTGTATTCTGACTTCAAAATTTGTGAATCTCAGAATCACAACCCAGAGAGGCAGACACATCATCTCAGAAGCAGAGAAAGAGCCATAGAGACTTGTGTCCTTTCTGCTTTCACTTAAAAAAAAACCATTTTCTCATTTCTCTTTCCTTTCTTTCTTTTTCTCCTTGATGATTAGTCTTTTTTTTTTTTTTTTTTAAATCCTCACCCGAGGACATTTTTCCATTTTTTATTCAGTTAGAGTGGGAGGGAGAGAGAGGAAGAGAAAGAGAGAGAGAGAAACATTGATGTGAGAGAGATACATCGACTGGTTACCACCCGCACGACCCAACCGGGGCCGGGGACAAACTGCAACGGAGGTACGTGCCCTTAGCGGGAACCGAACCCGGGACTCTCTGGACCGCAGGCCGACGCTCTAACCGCTGAGCCAAACCGGCCAGGGCGATGATTAGTCTTTACAGCAAGTATAAGTAATGGGGCATAAACTCAGGTGAGCAAGAAATATCACCTTTTTCCGAAAGTTAACTTAATCCTTCCTTTAAGCCTCCAATACCTTTAATTGATGAGAAACTTATACTCAACCTTTTCAGGATTGCTCTGCCCTTGTTAGGACTGAGAAGGGATTCCATCCTTATTCCTCAGTTTTCTCATCTGTAAAATGGGGATAATGGTAGAACATACCTTAATGAGCTGCATTAAAAATGGCAAAACAGTCCTGGCCGGTTTGGCTCAGCGGTTAGAGCATCAGCACACGAACCAAAGAGTCGCGGGTTCGATTCTGGTCAAAGGCACGTACCTTGGCTGTGGTTCGTCCCTGGCCCTGGTCAGGGTCGTGTGGGAGGCAACCAGCCAATGTGTCTCTTTCACGTCGATGTTTCTCTCTCTCTCCCTCCCTCCCACTCTATCTGAAGATAAATAGAAAAATATCCTCAGGTGAGGATTAAAAAAAAAAAGGTAAAATATTCATAATAGTGTCTGGCATGCAGTATTAGTTATTATTATTATTATTATTACAAAGATAAATGCACAGAGAAGGCACCAAACCCAGTATGGGGTTATCAGAGAAGGCTCCCTGTAAGAGGTGACAATGTCAAATGAGTTGGTCCAAGCGTGCTCTTGAACTCTGCTTAGATATTTATCGAGGTCTAGTAGTTTATTATACTATACCTCTAACAAATGTGTTCATTTTAGAAAACTTGTAAAACACCAGGAAAATACACTGTAAAGGACAAAACAACTATGACCCCATCTTTCTAGTGATTTCATTCTAGATTACTTTTATTTCTATTTTTAGATTACATTCATTGAGAAACAGTATATACAATGTGTACCTGGCTAGAGAAATGTTTATTCCTATGAAAGTATTTATATATTTATAGAAAATAAAGATCTGGCTAGGGGGAAAATCCCTGAAATATTAGCAATGGTTACCTTTGAAGGGGATTATGGGTGATTTTTCTTGTGCTCTTGTTGGTAATCTGTATTACCTACTTTTTCTTCCATAATTAGGGATTAGTGTAATTTTAAAATGTGATTTAAAAATGTAATATAAAGCTTGGGAACCTCAGACTCAGAGTCTTCCAATCATTACATCTTTGGGTCACGGAGGAGAGTCGGATGGCTGGACCAGGCTCTGAGCCCTGCACCTTTTAATCCAAAGGGGGTTGTCATGAAGCAGGACACAAGGCTTCACTGAGAACCTGTGGGGTGGGAGGTCAGGAGAGGGAGTGTTATTGTTACTGCACAGTCGGCAATAAACGATTGTCAAGACCTTATCCGCAGTGGTTCCATCGAACCCCACGAACCCTGAGAAACCAAGAGACACTGAGACCTGAGGTTGGGGGCGTGGGGCCCTTCCTGTAACGTCAGTGCAAAAGACGCCTTAGGAACGCTTAGCTCCTCTTCGCACCCTTTTGCACAAGCTTCAGTCCTCCTGCGCTTGGGCTGTTGCAGTAGCCTGTGAACAGGTCTCAGTGCCCCCATGCAGCCCACGCTCCACACTGCCACGGCAATCCCCTCTGACCACACCCTCAGCTGGGCGCCCCAGTGCCCCCAGGACCAAATCCAAGTCCCTCAGCTTGGCCTCAGGCCCTAAGACCTGTTTGCCTCCTCTATTCCATCCCCATCTTCCACCCTCCCACGGTCCTCTGTAGCTCAGCCACACTCCTGTCTCCAGGCCATGTGGTTCCCTCTGCTTGGAAGGCCTTCCTGCTGCCTCTCTGCCTGGTGAATATTGCTCGTCTCTCCATCTCGTCTCACCCACCCCTGTACCCCGTGGGGTAGCACTGTGTCCCGTCTGTCTGCTCCCCAAGGGCCCGGCTGTGCCTTCTGCGCCCTTTCTTCTTGCTGTCTAGCACCTGGGGGCAGGGTGCGGCCTGGATCCATGTTTGGTGAATGAGTGAATGAACCCTGGCCGAGGCCTTGCAGACACCAGGACCACAGAGCAGAGGAGGGTGGTGTGGCCCAAACAGCTGCCACCCATTAGGACACCCACGAGGCCACACTGTTTCCAGCCGTCGGCATGGGCACAAAGGAAGGGAGGCTCCCGGGCTGCTCCCGCCACTCCGCCCGAGGGCTTCCTTCTAGCCGGGCTCAGGGCAGGCGCTCTGCGGGTGAATATAAATATATAAAACAAACAGTGCGCATTTAGCTGCAAAACTAAAAATAGGAAGCCTGGAATCCGGCTCCCCGGGCTCCTCTAGCCGCTGGACCACACAGTGTGGGTGCGAATGTTGGGGGGATATGGCCCCTCACCCCCTTCCAGCTCCCCATCCTCATGGGGGGGGGGTTGGGAGCACTCTGGGTTTCCACAAGGAACAGTTCATTCTTTCTCTATGGCTCCCCCCACCCTTGTCCGTTTGACAGCTCATTTCATTAATGACCCCAAAATGAACCAACCCACTGAGGCGCACTCCCTGCTCATGTGGCCAAGCTGGGTGTCCGGGGTGGCGGAGAGCTGCTGCTCCCTGGGCCATGCTGGGGGACCTGGGTGGCTGTGTTTATGGGGTACAGTCTGGGGCAAGGGAGGAGCAAGGCAGGCCTGGGTCTGTGTCCACTCTGGTCCTTCCCCATAACCGGTGCTGGCCCTGCGCGGGGACAGCCCCTCACAGCTGTCTCCTCAGACCCTCACAGTCTTCCCCGTGGGCACACACCGTCATCTTAGGCCTGGAAAACCTGCTAGGACATCTGCTTCTCAGAGCCAAAGCCATGTCACGGCGAGAAGCCTGGCGGTGCAGGGCTGCTCCCAGGCCAATGGGGCAGGTCTGTCTGGGGCCACTGCACCCCTCAGGAGGTGCCAAGCACAGCCCAGTGCCCAAGGCCCGTACCACCTCTCCCAGCCTATCGCGCCAGCCGTGGGCTGTGGGGCCTGTGGGGGCTGTAGGGGCTGGGGGGGCTGTGGGGCCTGTGGGGGCTGTGGGGGTTGGGAGACTGTGGGGCTGTGGGGGCTGTGGGGCCGGTGGGGGCGGTGGGGCCTGGGGGGCTGTGGGGGCTGTGGGGCTGTGGGGCTGTGTTGGCTGTGAGGTTGTGGGGCTGTGGGGGCTATGGGGGCTGTGGGGCGGTGGGGCTGTGGGGGCTGTGGGGCGGTGGGGCTGTGGGGGCTGTGGGGCTGTGGAGCGGTGGGGCTGTGGGGGCTGTGAGGTTGTGAGGCTGTGGGGCTGGAGAAACTTCAGGCACTGCCCAAACTGAAGTGACTCCCAGAGCCTCTGAAATTGAGTCCTGGGGTTCAAGGGCTCCAGGCCTCTGGACAAGATGGCCTCCTCACCCTGGCCTGGCGGCTTATGTCCTCAGCGCCTGCTGGTGGCTCTGGGGAGGCCGCAAGGCCAGGCCAGGGCGGGGGCTCTGGGAGGCCCAGGTCGCCGGGCTAGGGATGTCAACCTGAACACAGACCCTTCAAGCGGAGTAAACCCCTGCCCCTGAGGAGGGCCTTTGGGGAGCATGGGGCCTGTGACTCTGCTACACACCTGGCACACAGGAGGTGCCCATGTAAGATGTGAATGAGGAAGAGGCTCAGAGAGGGACAGGGCCCTGCCACAGCCACACAGGAAATGAGGAAAGAAAACCCTTCTTCCACATTAAGACATTTTCCAGGCCCCTCCAGGGGTGAACCTCCCAAGGTTAGAAACTTCTAACACCTAACCTGATTCTGGCTGCAACTGAGGCATTCCCTTCTTGCCCCTCTGCGGGGACGTCCACGCCCCACCTGCTGCCACCTGCAGGCCGCTGTGGTTACTGCAGTGCAGTGCTTTCCCCCCAGAGCCCTCACACTGTGACCTGGGGCAAGTCCCCCCTTCTCTGGGCCTCAGTTTTCGCCTTGGGTGTGCTGGTCTGTGCCTGGTGGGGTGAAAGTGATAGAGCTTTGGGTCAGGGGCTCTGGAGAACACAGATCCTCTCCCAGCAGCTGTGGCACCAAAGTATGGCTGGTGGGGAGAGGCTTGAACTGTGGCCATCATCCCTACAAAGTGACTCCCAAATAAACACGTGTATGGAAGCAGAGTGTTGGCCAGCCCTGCTCACGAGGCAGATGCTACTCAGAGCACATCCCAGAGAGAAATTCCGCGCTTTGGCTGCACCCTGCTCAGAGAACCTGCTGCCCCTCAAGCAGAAGGGGTGGGGGGGGGTAGTCTGGGGAAATGGAACTTCCTCCTGGGTGTTGGGTTCCAGGCAGATCAACCTAACTGGCTAAATCTTGGGATCAGCTTTTGAAGTGGGCACTTTCACTTGAAAATAAGGTGTTTTATGAAAATTCCCCTCCACAAGTCCCCACTGGCCTCCTTGCTGGCAGGGTGGGGAGGGGTGTGCCAAGACAGGCCCCCACCGTCAGGCCGTGGTCCTAGCTCAGCCTCAAACAACTCCAGGGAGACGTGATGCCAGAGGACATCCGCTCTTTGCACCTCGGGCTCATCTGCAAACGGGAGCTGACACAGCGCTTGGTGTGCAGCTGCCGGCTGCCGGGCGCCACCGTGCCAGCCAGCGCAGGTCCCAGGGGCGGCTCTCGCCGGGGCTGCTTTGTGCTCCCCTGCCTCTGCCCTCTCCCCAGCTCTGAGCCTGGGAACAAGCCGGAAGACATCACTATTTCTTCTGTTCACTCATGAAAAATCACAGGCCACTTGTGAGGGGAGAAGGGGTGGCGGCACCCTGAAGACCTGTTTGACCTTCCTCTGGCGTCCCAGCCGCACCGGGAGGAGGCCTCACCGGTGCACTGGCCCGGGCTGGGCTCTGGCCATTCCTGACGGAGCTGATGCAGGGAGGCCAAGGCGCTGGGGCGGGGGTCTCCACAGCAGGGGGCTCAGTCCTATTCCTGCCCGAGGCCCTGCCCCATTCCTCCTCTGCCACAGCGGGGGTCTCCAGCTCCCCACCCCATGCACACAACCCCAGAAGCCTGGCAATGGAACCCTCAAACACATCTCAGTTATATTATTATAACAAATCAGTCAAAATTCCATCTTACAGTTAAATAGTACAGAAGACAGACGGTTTACTGTACAAGCAACTTGTGCATTAAAAACAAACACACCAAGCAAATTATAGTGCAAAGCAGTTTCCACCCCTCCCCACCCTCTTCCCAGCTCTGGACCGGTTTCATGGAAGATGTGAGTGTAACAGGTATTAACACCTCAGCATGACAATATGTCACAATAGATCTGTACCCACCACCAACAGGCTTACAGCAAGATGGTATCAAACCCTTCATTCCCTGTGCGTTCTAAATCAGTGTTTGCCTAGAGTAACTCCTAAGCAGCCTTGTAAATAAAGACCCATTGCTACAAGCCTGGGCTGTCTGCACCCACTATGGGCCTAAGACTCAGCATGGCTGCTGTCACTTTTAGTCAGGGGGTGGGGGGTAGGGTCAATTTATTTCCTGTCCTGCTCCTACCAGGGCTTGGATATCAGGAAGGGGCAGTAATTTGGGGTGAGGCTACAAAGTGCTGGGCACTGGGAACCCGAGGGTGCTTCCCCCACAGGTCTGGGCCAGTCTACAACCACAGAGAACAGGAGTGAAGATACAAGGACAATGGATATGTAGCTGCTCCCTGAGAAGGGGTGGGGAGCCCCCCTGGGTGTGGGGAGCCAGCAGGACACCCCCAGCAGCTATTTTGAAGAGATGGAGACTGCTTTTCCCAGTGAGGGCAGGACAGGAGAAACCAGAGCAGGAAGGGTTTGAGAGTCGGCTCCCCAGGACCCCGGACCTGCCAGCGTGTGCAGATCCGCCTGTTGCCCAGGTTGGGGGTAGAACGGCAGGCCAAGTGCCAGGACAGAGAAACCACCAAGGAGCACTGTGTAGGGGACAGTCCCACATCCACAGGGGATGTGGCTGCAACGACTGCTAAAAACCACATGCTGTCTATTCCTCGTAAGAGTTTTCTTGCCCCTTTCCACCTAAGCCCAGGCTGTCCTGGAACTGGAGAACTCAGACATGGGAATCCATGCAGCCTGAACCCTTGGGCAAGGCTCGCTCTCCACTTGCAAACGGAAGGGGCAGTGCTGCACCTCTGAGCATGGCGAGGGGTGCTGAGCTGAGGCTGGGGAACCCTTGACCCTGTCCTGCTCTGCCATCACCTAGCCACTGCTCCCCACCTCTCCCATCCCACCCACCTGGACGGAACACCCAGAGCATCCTCTTGGACAAATGTCCAAGAGCCACTGATGAGATTGCAGCACCTCTCCCGCATTCCCCTTGGTTCCCTCCAGGGCCGGCCTTGGGGGATGTTGGTGGCAGGCTGCCGAAGGCGTGACCTCCTGAGGAGGTACTGAAGTCCCAACAATTCCACACTCAGAAGGGGCGGGGACAGTGTTCACTGTCATGGAGCTTTACCTGTAAGAGACTGTGTGTTTGAAAATGTTTGACTGAAGCTTTGTTTTCCTGAAACCAGCTTTAAAAACTAGTTTTTGTTCAAGGTGGCTTTAGGACCATGGACTGGTTAAGGATGGAGATGGTGTGGCAGAGGTTGGGAGATATGGCTGGGTCTTCCCACGAGGTGGGGCTGGGGTGTGCACAGCTGGGCTGGGCCTAGGATGTTGACATCTGACCTCATGACTCCTCACCTCAGTGCTTTCTGCTAGAACCTAGCTAGCCCCTGTGCTCTCTCCAAAAATTGCAATTTTGAGACCAGCCTAGGGTGAAGGGGGATCCCTGCACCCCCGCGAGAGAACAGCGGGCGAGCGCCTCGGGCTGGTAAAGTGCATGGAGGACCCACTGCAGGTGCTTTCCCTGGTCTGGGGAACCTGCTGCCATAGGCTAGTCTCCGGGGCCTGGACCCACAGGCAGCTGGACGGGGACGGGGGCTTCTTAGCTGTGGGGGGACTGGTGTGGTGCCCTCATCCCATCTGTGCCAGTGACTTTTTTGGAACTCTGGATGGGTCCCTTCCCTGGCTACACAATGAGGGGAACCCCTTCTTAGGGTAGGGGGACCTTCCAGTTCTGCCTCAATTTGTGTAAATGTGGGGGAAGGGCTGCACCCATGGGTGCAGGATCTCCGGGGAATGTGGGGTGGGGAGGTCTTTCCAGGGTCCTGTAAGAGGTCAAACCGTGTGGGCAAATGCTGCCTCCCTCCAGAACAGAGATGGTCTCTGCCCCAGGAGACCTGGGCCCTGTGACCACAGTGGGCACACCTGGGGACAGCCAGGTCACCAGGGGAGGTGACAGGAGGACGTGTCCCACAGGGAAGTGGGATGAGATGAGTAGGATGGGGCTGGGCGGTGTCCTGGGGGCGGTCCCGCTCCTCTGTACAAAGACAGGGCTGGACTAGATGCTCCTAGAGCCACCCGCCAGCTCTGGGCCCCAGGCCCCGTGGACCCTGGGCTCGTGGCTACCATGGGGCATAGGTCCCATTCCTGCCCCGAGCCTCGGAGCTGGGCCAGCCACTTGTCGGGAAGGTTCTCGGGCCCCTGCCTCCACCGGGAGCAGTCCACCGGGCCCGGGAGGTCAGTAGGGCCGCCACACAGCCTCGTCCATGCGGCCCGGCGTGCTCAAGGCGGTGGGCGAGTTGCTGTGGCTGCCGTCCGCCTCCACGCCGTCGCTCTGGCCGCCCAGGCTGGGGTTCATGAGGTTGCCCGCGGCCACGGAGGCGGCGCTGCTGGTGCAGGAGGCCAGCATGCGGGTGGGTGAGCGGTCGCCCCCGCCGCTGCTGCCCGCCACCATGGAGAACTGGTAAGAGCCCGAGGACGCGCCATAGTAGAGGTGGTAAGGGGACGGGTTGGCCTGGAAGGGCCCGCTCTGGTTCTGTGGGGCCCCCGGGTAGGGTGGTGGGAGGTAGGTGGGGTGGAAGCGGCTGGTGGCTGGCATGCTGGCCACGCTGAGGCTGCTGATGCTCGTGCCCGAGGGTGTGGCACTGTAGGGGAAGGCGGCTGACATGGTGCCCGGGTAATGCATCCTGGGGTCCGGGAAGCGGCTCTCCGTGAGGGTCTGCAGCGCGGGGAAGGAGCGGTCGAACTGGCGGGGGTCAGAGAAAGGGTTCAGGTCCGAGGTGCCTGGGGGACAGCAAGGAAGACGGTCAGTCGCAGCCTGACACCACCCCAGCGGACTGCTTTGAAAACGACCTCAGCCAAGGGGGTCACATGCATGGTGACGGAAAGAGACCAGGCTTCAGGCGGTGAGCTCGCCATGGAGTACACAGATGTGTCATAAGGCTGCACACCTGAAATTCATGTATCTTATTTACCAATGTTGCCCCCCAACATTTAATTTTAAAACAGAATGACTGCAGGGCTCTGGCTCCCAGGCCCGTGGCGGGCGCCCTCCCGACTGCGGACGAGGCCCCGCCTGTGGAGCAGGTGGGAGCAGGCGCCCGGCCGCAGGCGGCATGGAGCCCCCCGGGAGACGGGGAAGAGGGAGTCCTCAGGACGGCCTAGCAGTGCAGACGCCTGTGAGGGGGTGAAGGTGGGCCCCCACCAGGGCTGCTGGGGTGTGGGGGACCGACAGGGACAGTACAGGCCTGGCCTGGCAGCTTCTACCCCCCTCCCGATTAAGAGCTGGCAAGACCGTGGGTGTGCGGAGGGTCTGCAACGGCCCTGTGAGATGGGGATTTGGAGCTTGCTTTGGAAGACAAGGAAACTGAGGCAGAGAGAAAGATTACTTTTCCAGATATTGCAGAAAGGACTCAAGCTCCTCATGAGGCCTCTGCTTTCTGCTGGTTGCTGAGGTGCTGTGCACACCCACACCTCTCCTGCCCGGGTGGGGCCCGGTTAGGTCACGGGAGCTCCTGCCTGTGTGGTGGGGGCTAGGGCCAGAGCAGCTCTGTGTGCCCCCACCCCCACACACCTTGCCCTGGGCCTGTGTCTCCAGGGCTGTCTTCATTTGCCTTGGCAGCAAAGAGAAATAGCAGCCAGAGGGGCTTGGTGGCCTGGACCCTGCCCTTGTCAATGACAGACCAGTGTCCGGCCCAGGTCCTGCCCCAGGTCCTCCAGTCTGGCCCCTCACTGGACTCTTAAGACAAGGGCATCTTAGCCTCTGCCCCTTACTTTTGTATTCACAGACCCCTCCCCCCCCCCCCAAACCTCAGCATTCAAAGGGGCTTTGGGATTGAGTCTAACTCCCTTGGTAGGAAAACTGAGGCCCAGAGAGGGTGAGGCACTTGCCTAAGGGTCACACAGTACACTGGACTTGACATAAAGTCCTAGGGTTCCAGTCCTGAGCCCCGAGATGGGCCTGGTAGGTAGCTGTCCCATCTCCGAGGCAGCACAGAACAGAGGGTAACTGGCCTCTGCAGCTGGTTACTCAGCCTGCTTCTGACACTCACTAGCTGTGTCCTTGGGCAAGTCACTAAACCTCTCAGTGCACCAGTCTTTCCACATGAGAAACGAACACAGTAACAGATCCTAGGAATTAAATTGGTTAATACACGTGAAGTGCTTAGACCGGGCAGAGAGCCGAGGCCTGACGAGGGTCTGCACTGCTGTGGTGGCTGTGAGACCTCTTGCTCTGGGCACACAGGAGAAGGGCCCCTTCAGGGCCCTGCAGAGGTGATCCCCTGACCCTGAGCCATCCTGGTATCCTGGCCAAGGGGGTGACTCTGGCACAGTGGGGAGGTGGATGAGCCCCAGCAGTGATCCCAAGGGAGAGTCTGTCTGGCCCCAACCCCTCTATGCCACCCCACCAAAGAGGACTCAAGGAGACCAGCCTCCGCCCCTGGGCAGCTCCAGGTGGGCACTGCCTGTTGTGTCTGAGGCTTGGTGAAGGGCAGATGGCTGCAGGTGCCCTCAGGTGTCTTGCTTCCCCAGAGCTGCCCGAGGTGCTGTGTGACCTCAGGTGAGACTTGTAAGTTCTCTGGGCTCTGGAGTCCTCCCGACTCAGCTGGGGAGTGATTCCTCAGCAATGGGCTCTCCGGTCCTGGCTGTGGATCAGAATGGAATTGGAATGATGCTCCCCGGCTCAAGGCTGGGGGATGCGGGGGCAGGGTCCTCCTGGAATGCCTGGTACCCTCCCTACTAGGTTCCTTGGCTGGTCAGTGCTGCCTTGAACCTAGATGGCCAGAGGTGCCTGGCTCCCCACCCTCAGAACCCAGAGGTCTTGTTGGCATTGCCTGGCACCCCAAACACAACCAAGCATGAAGCTGACTCCTTTGCTCTGAGCCCAGGAAGTGAGTGCTGTCCACCTGACAGGAACCCCATTCCCAAAGCAAAGGAAACCCAAACAGGGACCCTAGGACGAGACAGCAGGGCTGCAGCCCAGGAAACAGGCGGGGCAAGGTGGGCCTGGGTCTGGTGTGCGTGGTCCTTGGAGTTCGCACGGGCTCCAGGCTCTGAGCTGGGCCCGCCCAGACTGCCACTGTCCCCTCCTGCCTCCCTCCCCCTCCCAGGGTGGTGGGGCTGTGTCTGCCCTTAGCACCCCTGAGGCTCCTGCCCCCCAGCCCCTCCCAGCCCAGTAGCCCCAGGAAACCGGAGCTGGCTGGCTGTCGAGCAGCCAATCCCAACACTGGAAGGAAATGTTTATTTTCTTCTCCAAATTGCCCCAGCTGCTGCGTGGTGGCTGAATGAGCCCTTTGAGCTGTTAGAAGCCCCCATTGTGGGCGGCCGCAGCTGGGGGGGCCTGGGGCTGGGGTACGGAGGGGATGGGGCCTCAGCACTGCTTGCCAGTGACCAAAGCTGGGGGTCAAAGCTATTAACAGGCACCAAGAGAAGTGGTGCTGGGGTGTCCTGACGGGATCCCCAGGATGGGGTCTGAAGGCAGAGGCTGATACCACCAGAAGGGGAACCAGTGAGAGAGGGCCCCAAACCCAGCCCTGCCAACACCCCTCTGTGCCAGATACCTCCTTCTTCTCACTTCACAGATGAGAAAACTGAGGCTCAGAGAGGTGAAGTGACTAGCCTAGGAACACACAGCCAGTGCCAGGAGGATGCAGAATTCCGAGCCTGGTCCATCTGATTGCAAAGTTCACACTCCTTCCCTGGTCCCGGTTGTCAGGAGCCCTTCCTCACTCCACAGGGGATAGGCCTGGGGAGGCGGAGGCCTGGCTGGGGTAAAGAGCCACAGCGGTGGCCTGAGGCCTAGTGTTGTGGGTGGTCAGGGAGGGGCCAGCAGGAGGGGAAGGGCTGGGTCAGCCACGCCCTACACAGGTCCTACCCCTCCTCCCAGCCCCGGAGTGGAGGCAAGGGCTCGACCTGCTTGCTGCCTGGCTAGACCTGGCCCTCTGGGGCTGGCCAGAGGGTGGGCAGCCAGCCTCAGGCTCCCCAAGGCACTGAGTCCCCAGCCATGTCCACGCAACCGTGGCGGGGCAGAGGTGGGCTCTTCTTCCACGGGAGCTGCTGAACAGGAAGGTAACTGTTCACCCCCACCTGCTGGATTCTGGGGCTCCCTGGCTGGGCCCCAATACCCCACTGGGCCCCAGCTCTACCCGTGGCAGGGTAAGGTCTGGAGTGTCAGGCTCCTGGACCTTGACAGATGCTAGCCTGTGGGAGACGGGAGCACAGACAGCTTCTGGGCAGGGGTGGGCATGAGCCCAGAGTGCAGACTACCCCCCACTGCCTCCTGAGGTCAGACCCTGCAGCGCCAGCACCCCCTCCACCCGCACCCCTCCCTTCCCCAGCTCAAGAGCTGCTGAGCATCTCAAACTTGCTAGCCCACAAGCTTGGAGCAGCTGGACCTGGGGCCCTTCCCCACCTCACCATGGCCCGGCTTTTCAGGCCAGGCGAGAGGGACTTTCTCTTTACGCTAAGGGGCTACACCAGTGCCACCATCACTGATCTGCCAAATGGGTTTCAACCAAGCCCTGAAGGACAGAGAAGGAATGACACCCACAGTGCATGACGACAGCCCTCCTGCCTCTGTTCAGTGCTGCCGACGAGTACGCTCTGCTCAGCCTGGCCCAAGGGCCAGCGGGGCACTCAGCCTCCTGTGCCCAGGCCACTGGCTCACAGAGCCTGCAGCAGAGTAAATATTCATCACCCAGCCATTTACTGAGCCCTTGCTGTGTGTCTGGCATCTGTCTACTCTGGAAGGCCTGCCTGACATCTAGCTTTGATTGTGCCTGCTGTATCCATCCAGGCAATGGGGATAGAGACCACTTTTTGGGCCTCAGCTCAGAGGCCTTCTCCTCCCTTCATTTTGGGAGGTGTCTCTGGGCCCGCGAAACCTTTCCCAGGTGACGCTGTGTATCTCCCCAGGACTGCAACATCACTTTACAGTTTACAAAGTTTGTCTGAGCACAGTAACAGCATTTGAACATCACCCCAGCCCTGGGCAGAGGCACCCATCACCACCCCACTTTCAGATGAGAAAGCTGAGGCTCGGGGTGCGAGGTCTCTTCAGCAGGGACATGTGTGCCACAGGTTCCTCGGACAAGTCATGCCCCAATGTTAACGGATGCACTAGGAGATTAACACCCATTTCCCCAGGGGACAGTGAGCTCCTGGAGGACAGGGATCGTGTCTGCTCATGCTGATCCCCGGGCCCAGGCGCCGGCCTGGCACATGGTGGGTGTCAAGGAATGTCTGCTGTGTGAATGAATGAAGGGCCTGGTCCAGAGCATCCCTCAGGAACCATCTGCAGGAGCAAATGAGCACAGCAGCCTCCTCTGTAACACAAGGGCGACGCAGTGACTGACCTCTGGATGGGCTTTTGGTCTGGAGCACAAGGACCACGTCCCGGTCCTCGTCCACCTCCCCCCACCGCAGCCCCCGCTGTGCTGTACCTTGGATGGGGGTCTGGGCCTGGCTGTTGAAGTGGCTTGTGGTGCTGAGCGAGCCGCGGGGGCTGGGCATGCTCGGTGTCACCCGCATGCGCACCCGTTCCAGGTCCCCGAAGCGGTCAGGGAACGCCTTGGTCTGGTCCTCCAGCTTCTGCCGATGCCCTGCAGAGCATGGGGAGCCCGTCAGCAGCTGGTTCCCGAGAGACTCAGGGAGACAGAAGTGCCTCACTCTGCTGGGAAGTTCTCCAGAGGTCTAAACGTAGGCCTCTGCAGGGAGAACCCTTAGGTCTCCAAAGACTTTCTGAACAGAGCATGGTCACAGGTGCTGCCCAGGGACGGCCACAATGACCTCACCCTGTCTTCTCGAGCAGGAACACTCATTCCCATACCTGAACCTCTACAGCACACCGTGTGGCACATGGGGAAACTGGCAACAGGCATGGGCAAGTGACCCCAGCAGGCTCCCTGGGGGATCAGGGAGAAAGCCCAGGAGTGCTGCCATCCTCCGCTCCCAGCATCCAGACCCACCCCCCCACACACTGGGAGGTGGCCCTGGAATGGGACTGTTGCCCCATCCAGCCCTGAGTCACCCTGGGGCCCACATGCCTTCTCCTCTCTGGGCCTCACACAGAAGGAAAAATTCACCAGGATGCTGAGAAAAGGCTGGGGGCCCTTCCCTGAGGGCTGGACAGCTGGGGACAGGGACCTGTGCAGCCGCCTGGGGCACTGCACCTGCAGAAACTGCCAGCACTTCCCATCACCCCTCTGCCATGGCCCACAGGAAGGGCCCCAACCTCTTCTCCCAGGTCCGGAGGTGCTGGCAGGGTCACAGGGGGCCATGTCCCTGCCTTCATGCAGCCAGCTGAGGCCATCCTCAGGCTTCGCGAAAGACATCAAGCTTACAGGGACCACACACACACACACACACACACACACACACACCACTTTTCAATGACTCATTTTGCATTTCACAAGCAACATGTGAACATCTACAAAAATAAAAGCAGTACAGATCCGGCTATGGCTCCTTGAGCTACCCTAACCCCTCCCCAGAAGTCCCCACGTGAGGGCTTCCCTTCCCGCCTCTTTCTGGTTTCACACACATGGAAAACACACAGCAAGTTTCTCAGGGGACTTTCTTGAATGGTCTCAGCCTGGCTGTATCATTCTTTCATTTGCTTTTCCAGTAGCGCACCCCGGAGCACCGCCTCAGTTTTCTTATCTGTAAAATGGGGAGGGTAAGCCGGCCCCACAAAAACAACAGCGTTCCTGCGGGGAGCCCGAGAGGCCGACGGGGGCTGCACCGCTACGCCGGAGGACATCCCTTGCTCCCGCTGGTCACATCCACTGGACACTAAGTTTACTCGGCCGATCTTCTCGGATGGACACTTCGGTTGTTTCCAAATTTCCTGCATTATTCCCCTGGGTGTGATACTCCCAGGAACGTCCCTGTCCACACCTCTGTGTTTCTGGGGATTTCTCCAGGGCAGACACTGGCATGGACGGCTCAGGCAGAGGGCTGAGCACCCTTGGGTGCTACGGCTCAGCCCAAGACAAGGCTGGCTCATTCAGCACCACCCAGCCCCCGAGGGAGGAGGCCAGGCACACTTGGTGGTCCTTTCTTCTTTTTACAGGCAAGAGAACTTGAGGCTCAGAGAGGTGAAGAGGTTTGCCCGAGGTCACAGAGTAAGGAAGGAGTAAAGATTTCCTGGACCTGAAATCTCTTGGAAAAGACTGTGGAGAGAGGCCAAGGGAGAAAGCAAGGCCTGCCTAAGTCCTTAGGTCTGCAGTGATGTGCAGAATTTTCTAGATTAACGAAGAGAAGAAGAAGAAAGTAGGTGGGAGGTCAAACAGAACTCCCCACCGTCTTCCCGAGGCCTGGAAAACGGCACTCTTGGAGCCCGAGAGTGTTGACCACCACTGGGAACGAGCGGACAGAGTTAGAGGCCTAGGAATGGGCCTCATTTCTGGTTTTCAAAATGGGAATGCAGTGGATGCCGGGACCCTAGACTCCCAGACTCTCCACACCCCTGCCACAAGCTCAAATGGGCATCTGAGAGCCCTTGGAAACGGCACAGGTCGTCCTGGGAGCCACAGTGGGCTCAGCAAGTCACCAAGAACTGGGAAACCCACTTCCTCCTCCGAGGAGGCCCCAGGCCTGGAGCCCAGGGGACACGTGGCAGCTGGAATGAGACCACTGGCCTCCAGACAGGCCTCCCGCTGCTGCCTCCCAGAACCCTAGGCAACAGAGGGGAAAATGTGGGGTGGGGGTGAGCTCGGCTGGAGCTAGGGCTGAAAATTCAGATCCTGGGGGCTGGGCAAGTCCAGTAAATGGGGCACATAGGATGGGTGGGGACTGGGGCAGACTAGACAGTGCCTTCTAGGGGGACAGCTACCATCTAGTCCAGCTGCCCGGTGCTCTGATCGGGGTGGGCCCCGTGTCGCCAGAGTTTCCAACTGACCAGGAGAAACCGTAACCCTGTTATATGAAATCTCCCATATTTTACGTGTTGGCAATTCATTCAAAACCTGAACAACAACAACAGAAACCAAACTGACCACTGTGTGGGACGTGTCCTGCCCAGGGGCTGCCGGCTGTAACCTCCGAGTTCAAACGCCATTATCTGGTTAGTTACGTAACCTCGGCCACAGAGAACTGGTTAATGCATACCCCTCGGGAGGCGGTTTCCAGGGGAGTGCGGAGAGGCTCGGCCTCAGCCCTGGAGGAAATAGCGCCCTTGCCGCCGAGGCAGCCGAAACAGGCAGGGCGGAGTGGGCAAACTGGAAGACAAATGAATTCAGGACAATCTCAAGGGGCAGGAAGCCCCCGGATGGACCTGGAGACCGCGGACTGACCTGGCAGCGCTTGGTGCAAAGGTTCTGGGTGTCTTAGTCAACCACAAGCCTGACGTGAGCCAATGGGGAGACACGAAAGCTGGTGCAAAACCTCAGGCCTTGTTATGATCGTCACCGGCGAATAAAGTCCCGTTTCTGAGTCACACTGTGCACACGGTGTTTACAGTTACTCTTGTGGCCCCGCAGAAAGAGGGCGGGGTTCCAGCAGGCTGGGGTTCGAGGAGGGGCCCTGCTGCTTGCAGCCTGGTGGCCTCACCAAAGTCACACTCCCTTTCCCCCACCCGAAGGCACAGTGTCCCTGTCATGGCGTCCTCACAGGTGGGGGTGCTGGCCGAACAAGGCCCGTGAACACACCCCACCCACACGCTCGTCCTCACGTTGGAGACCAGGATGCTGAGGCCAGAATGGTGTCATGTCTGGGATGCAAAGCCAGGACGGAGGGCCGGCACTGTCATCCAGAACCCAAGAACGGCAAGTCCGGTGTTCTTTCTCTGGACACTTTCCTGTTTGCCCCCATTGTACAGATTGGGCCACTGAGACTTTAAGAGGAGACCTCTGTTAGTGCTCGGTCTGGGATATAGATCAGGAAATCTGGCCCCAGAGCACATGCTCCCACCATGTGCCGTCTGCCCTCACACAGGGCAGACTTTCTGGAGGAGAGGAGTTTTCATAGCATTTTGGGAACGGCTTCCTTGCTATGGTGGAAGTCTGGAGCCAGTGCCAGGGAGGGGCAAAGGGAAGATGAGGTGGCGCCACATGGCCAGGGTGCCAGAGAGTCTCAGTGCCACGGGGCCCTGGCCTTCATTCTGGGAGCATAATGGAACTTCCTGTGCCCAAGGAGAGAAGATGGGCCTGCAGAATAGACCTCCTTCATGTGGCTATCCACAGTGGCAGTGGGGTGGGGATCTCTTGCTGTGTCTCAGTTTCCCCTCTGCACAGGCTGCTCCCTGAGACCCCTCTAGCTCTGTAAGCCCCTGACTTAAGATTGCAAGAACCAACCACTGGCCTGACTGGGGCCCCAGAATGAAGAGGCAGGGTTGCTTGCTCCAGGGCCCACCTACACCACCTCCTCCTGCTGCTGCCAGGCCCAGGGTTTCTTGAGTATTCTCTGCCTCACAGCTCAGGCACAGCCCAGGCTAGGAATGTTTTCCTGTCCTTTGGGGCTCAGCCCCTGAGGCTCTGCTCCGGGAGCCCCACTCCGGGCACTGAGCCCCGCAGAGGTTTGGGGAGAAGATGACAGGGTCTCAGTGGACTTTATCAAGAGCCCTGCCCCGCTCTGAAGCTCAGCGCTGACAGGCCAACACTAACCACACCCATCTCTAACCCAAGCCCCTCTTCTCCTCTGGGAGTCAGTTTCCACACCTATAAAATGGTTGTCATACCATCAACAGTGGACAGACACCTGTGTTTCAAAGTGGAGCACTCTGTGGGGAGGATGGGGAGCACCTTGGCCCCCGGGACCTGGCTGAGGCTGCCAGTCAGCAGCTGGGCTCAAATCACTGACAGCCACTTCGACGTCGCCAAGCGCTGTGCCAGGTGGGCCATGCGTATTGTTTCCAAGCCCCTCTGAGAGGCTGCTACGGGCCAGCCCATTTTACAGATGGGAAAGTGGAGGCATGTGGTCAAGGTCAAACCTAGGATGGTCAGCACACTGCACGGAGCTTGGCTGCTAAGGTCTTGGCTTCCCAAGACCTCCAAGAGAGGAGAGCTGGTTGCCCGGCAATAAGGTCTGACTGGCAAGAGGCCAGCTCAGTGTCCTGTCTCAGCTGGGTGGAGGGGGACAGGAGGCAGGAGGTCAACAAGGGCAGAGAGCAGGGGGCAGAGGACCTGGGCAGGGCCACAGGAACAGGGTCATCGGTGGGGAACAATGTGGGCCCCAATTATGGGGCCCTTCACCCATATGAAGCCACTCAGCTGCCTCCTCGGCTGCCTGGCCCGGCTCTGGTGCGGCCACAACCCAGACACAGCAGCCACTGTCTGCCTAGCCGTGGGGTGGGGCACCCGGGCCCTAGGCCCGCTCTGCGGCCTGTCAGGAGATTTACACCCGACTCTTAACAACCGCGTGGAATCGCAGGCGGGTGCTGGGCCCCGGGTGGTCTGCCGTGAATCGGCCCCCTGTGAGCAGATGAAAGCTGGTAGGTGGCTGGCGGGGGGCCAGCAGGCAGGGAGGCAAGCTTCTCCTTCCCAGGGCTGCAACTGGGGCTTCCAGCGGCCTGGGGTTGATTAGGGGAACCAGGGAGGTCTGAGGTTAACCCCTTCCCTCCTGCTGGGCACACTCCCCTGGGGATCGTGGCGGCCCGGGGGCTGGGGCCAGGAGCAGTTGGCTCTCCTTAACTGGGGCATCCCTCCGCCTCCCCACACCTGGAGCTGCGGACCAAACGGTGGCACCTTTAGATCCCTCAGAGGCCCAGCTGCAGCCTTCGGGTAGCTACTCCTGCCCATGTCCCCGGGAGCTCCCAGCAGCCACAGTGGCTGTTCGCTCACTTCCTTCAGGTCCCTGCTTAAATGTCACCTCTTCAGGAGGTCTCCCCTGCCCCCAGCCCTGTCATGCTCCCTCACCCCAGTTTCGCTTTTCTTCATAGGACTTCACATGACCTAAAGTTAAATTAGCGAATCATTTGTTCACTTAGTTACCTCACAAATATTTACCGGGCACCTACTGAGCGCCCGAGTCTGTCTTACAGGGTCTGCAGCAGGGCGGCAGAGCGGGGAACACCCCCCTGCAGAACGTGTACACCAGGGGGATGAGGAAGAAAGCAAGTAAATGAATGAACTATACAGCATCTTAGATGAGAAGGGCTCGAGGTGAAATTAAAGCCGGAAGTACAAGGGGGAGTGGGAGCATTGCTGTGTGTCTGTGATTTGAAACAGGGTGATCAAGAAAGGGCTCACTGCAACGTTAGAGGAAAGACTTCAGGGTGGGAAGGAGCGAGCCATGAATCTAGGGGTGCCTGGGGTGTGTGTTCCAGGTAGAGGGAATGGTAGTGCAAAGGCCCCGAGGCAGGAGTGTGGTTACCCAGTTTGAAGACCAGCCAGGAAGCCAGGGTGGGGTGAGTGAAGAGGGAGGTGTTTGAGAGAAAGACAGAGGAGTAACAGGCACAGATCAGGTGGGGCCTTGTTGCCATGGTGATAACAGAACTGTTTACTTTCTCTCCCCACCCCTGTGAGTGAGACCCAAGAGGGCTAGAGCCCATCTGTTGGGTTCACTGCGGTGTCCTCAGCTTCTAGAACAGTGCCTGACTCATGGTAGGTGCCTAGGAAAATATTTGTTGAAATCATTCCATGTGCATTTTTGGGAAGGGCCCACAGGCAAGATGCCAGGGCTGCCCTCTCTCGGCCTCAGGCAGGATTCAGAACCTGGGTCCTACCCTTTCAGGTATCAGCACCTGCTAAGCCTGGAAGACATGGCGTGAGCAGTTCTCAAACCGTGGTCCACGCCAGGATCGCCAGGCACTGCAGTGCCTCCTGCCCAGATCCTGGATCCCACGTAGCCACCTGCTTTTTAACTAGCCCCCCGTGACGGTGAGGGACACCAGCATTGAGAACCTCAGAAACCAAGGCCACACAGGCAGGAAGCCACCAAGCCAGCCTTCAAACCCAGCCGCCCACCTGGCTGCAGATCCGGCGCGCTCTGCAGGGCACCGGAGGGGAACGACCCAGCCACAGAACCCACAGTGGCCTCCGGGATCTGCAGGCTCCACTCCCTGGCTCCCTGGACCAGCCCCTACTCCCACCACACCCCACAGAAGCTCAGTCCTCACATGGGGCTGGGGTCACAAAGCAGGAGAAAGGCCCAGAAAGAAAATCCTGTGATAACCCATGGGGGTTCTTGGGCACTTCCTGCAGGCTGGCAGCTGTAGGCTGGTTTAATGCTCACAAGAACTCCCCAGAGAAGACACTAACGTCATCCCCATTTTACAGATGAGCACACGAAGCGAGCTCTCCCAAGTGGCTGGCTTCCCTGAGCCCCAGGCGGAGCCCTGGGTGCACCGAAGCTCACCCCCGAGCAAGTGCCTTTGCCTCTTGGCCTGTCTCCTCCTGGGGCTGCTAAGGATCAATGAACGGAGACTGCACAGGGCCTGGCACTCGGGGAGGGCTTGAAGACCAGCAGCGGTTGGGGGCCTCTTATCTCTTTTGGTGGGAAAACTGAGGCCTGGAAAGGGGGAGGATCACAGGCTGAAGGCGAGGCTGAGGCGGGAACCAGGGTGCTGGTGAGGCCTGATCTGAGGGCTGGGGTGGGGCAGGGGAAGGAGCAGCAGGTCCTCAGGAAGGAAGACCGGCAGAACTGCCCCCACCCCACAGCTGCGCTTTTCTATAAATGAGCTTTTGCTAAGATTTTGTTTGAACAAGTCACTTTAAAACCACTGATCTGGCCTGTGCTAAGGCCCAGAGAGGGACGCCACCTGCCTCAGGTCACACAGCAAGCCTGGCCTTCTCTTCTTGCTGCCTCTTCCTGTGCCAACCCCTCCCTCACCAGCTCACTGCAAGAAGGGGCTGTCTCAGGTCTGGGGGACCCCAGAAGAGAAGAGCAGGCAGGGGGGGTTGAGTGGGGGCCAAGTCTCCACCCACATCCAGGGGCCTCAGTGGGGGCCAGTGGGCAGCTCTGGGTGGGCGTGATGAATACGGAGGGCTCTGAGGGATTCTAGGCGCTGCTGGCCCCTGGGAACCTTCCCACCAGGCTCTGAGTCCCACTCACATGCCTCTCCACATGGGGTGCTCACTGCTTGGTGGAATGGCTCCTGTGTGTGGCGTCGGTCACACTGAGCCCGACTGTGGCCCCTGTCCATCCTGACTCTGCCCCTAGAGACTCAGAGCAAAATACTACCTCCTTCAACAGAAACTTATACCTCTACTGCCATGGCCTGGGGTTCTCAGCCGCCACCCTAACGGTGGAGGTGGTGGGAGCCCAGGGGGATGGCCAAGTACCAGAGATAATAGAACACCACAATCCAGTGACTCACAAGGAGCCTCCCTCTGCTCACTGTCAGAGGCTCTCTGCCTGTTGGCACGCATCTCCATCCAGGCCTGCAGGGTGGGTGGTATTATCCCACTTCCTGGAGGAGGCAGCTGAGGCCCAGGGAGGTCAGCAACTTGCCCAAGGTCCCCCAGCCAGGCAAGCTGGCTTAGAATCTGCTCTCTGCACAATGGCCTATGGCTCACAAGGGCGTCCTGGCCATCATCACCTGGAGACTCTGGGGATCACTGACCCAGTTCACTGATGACAGAATTGAGGCCAAAAAGGAGACATGACTTGTCCGGGGCTATGAAGCACACAGGGCATGGACACATCCATGTCCAGTCTGAGCAGGAATTTGGCCAGACCAGGTACGTGCTGGGAGCTGCCTGCCTTCAGTCCTGATGACCATGTGCAAGAGCTCAGGGGAGGCTATAAGAAGTACCCCTGAGGCCTGGAGAGAACTCTTCCAGGGCCACTGGGCCCAGCTCTGAGCCTCTGCCAAGTAGCCAGACACTGGAGTAGACCCAGGAATTGGATAGATGGGCAGCCAGGCCTACTTGATTCCCAAGAATGGAGGTGCCAGGCCTGAGTGGCCCTCAATGACCACACCCGGGCACAGTCACACTCACATTGTGAGCCTCCTGCCCCAGGACTACTCCATCCAGAATTGGGATCAAAGGCTGTCTCTGGGACACTGGACGCCTCCCGAAGCTAAGGCAGTGTGAGGCTTAGAATCTGCTCTCTGCTCTCGGCCAGGATCTCAAGGTCCCCAGGCCTGCACTCTCTCCTCACTGGAACTGGATGACCCTTTGGCACTGCTGTCATGAGGATCCCACATGAGACAACAAATGTGAGAGGGCTGTCTAAACTGCAAAGGGTCACAATTACAAAGAGGACAGGGCAGCTCTCAATACACCAGGCGAGCATGCGCGAGTGGGACAGTCCAGACAAGAGCTCTGCTCAGAGTTTGGGAGGCAGCCAGTCCAGAGAAGGCCAGCTGGTTCCTTGTTTCATGCATGCATTCATTCATTCATTCATTCACTCACTCACTCATTCATCCAGTGAACACGGGCCTCTAGCCCACTCTGTGGCAGCCGCCCCTTCAGTTCCCCAATCTGAATCTGCAAACCCCAGGTCCTTCAGCAGGCAGAAGCAATTAAACACAAACTTTCTTTGATGCTTAAATGCACAGATCAGGGCTCCCTACACATAACAGGTGCTCAATAAATATCTGCAGAATCAAATTTGCATTCCTGATCTTGACAGTGTGGGTCCTGGGGTCAGAGCGCCTGAGCTCTGTGCAACTTGGGCAAGTCATACTAAGATTCAAAAGAAGAGTTTCCAAGGAGAGGATCTGGCCTCCTTCAGGCACGCGCGCGCGCGCGCGCACACACACACACACACACACACACACACACACACACACATTCAAGCCTTTCCAACCTCTTCCTTTCCTTAACGATGCAAAGTCCATACTCTCCAGCAGGCCCCCAGTGGCAGTCATCCCACTGGAGGGGGTCAGTTTATCCCATTATCTTCCTGTCTGAGTCTCCTCACTGGCCTCCCAAAGTCCAGGCCAAGCACAGAAGGTTTGGGGCTCTGCTGGCAGGCACACAGTGTCTGGGGGTGTAGAGCAGAGGACCACAATCCCCCACAGGAGTGCTCCCAGGACCCAGTGCCATCTGTCTGACTTCAGCTGCTACCCTTCCCCCTCTGGACCCCCCTTCCCCCACCTGGGGGACTCGGTGGCTCTGGCACTTACGTCTGGGTTCCCGGGGTCCATCCACAGTCACCTTGATGGCTCGGTGGTAGGTGGCCACTTGGGTGGGGTTGGTGAACACGGTGATGGTCAGTGTGAAACTCTTCCCTGGGGGAGTGGGGAAAAGACAGCAGGTTGGTACCTGGAGCCATTCACAACATGCTGGTCTCCTGCCTCGTCTGCCTCCCTAAGAAGCCCCTAACCTTCCAGAAGAGGCAGGTCTTTCTCCTTTGAACCTGGGCAGAAGATGGGGCTCTGGGTGAAGTTCAAGCGGCTGGGGTTGGCATTCAAGGCTCTGGGAGGTATGGCACCAACTTTATTGCCTCCCCCTCCCCCTGCTCTGGCTGCCCTGGCTATTTCCTCTCTGCCTCTTGTCCGGTTTGTGCTCTTCCCTCTCTCCTGAGACCCTTGCAATTTTGGGATGGGAGCAAGGATGGAGATTTTATACGTATATATGTAGATATAAAAAAGAAGAAGAAAATACCCATAGTCCCACTAGCCAGAGATAAACACTGTTACTATTTGGGTGTTTTCTCCTCTAATTCTTTTTGTGTGGGCATTTAAATACTTGCAGTGATTCTAAAATATATATTTTTGCACCCTGCTTTTTTTATTCACTTAACATCACATCATAAGCACTTTCCCATGTCATTAAAAATTCTTCACCAACTTCATTTTTAATGGCTGCAAAATACTGCAGCTCACAGGAGCCGCCTCTCTTATTTCTCCATCTCCTTACTATCGGGTAGCTACGCTGCTAATTTCTCATTGGTGTGTGCGGCTGGGGCTGGAACAGGGCTGACTTGGGAGCTGCAGACATTTCATTTGTAGACACAACTGTTATTTCCAGAACTCTGTTCTATTTTTAAATAGACATTTGGCTCCAAAGTCTCCATTCAAAATTCCTAAGAGGGGAAAAAAAAACTTTTAAAATAATAATTTATTTTTTTACCATTTGAAATAAAACGAGAATGACCTTCTGTTTATGAAAACCTTTGTCTACCTCTGCTTATTTCCTTAACACAGATTCCAAGAAGTGAGTGAGTTCACCGCATCTGAGGGTTGGGACATATTTAGGGGCACGGATCTCTCTAGTGAGAGGACTCTCCAGGGAGAGTCACCGTGATGGGTATGAGGCCACGTGTCCCCCTGGGGCCATCAGCATCGTGACCACGTCACGGAGGTGCAAGATCTTTTAAACACTTTTGCCTGAACCTGCCTTTCTCTGTTACTAGTGAGAATGACACTTTTTATATGTTTATCATCTGTCCTAATCCAACACAAATTACGGCTTCGTGTTCTTTTACAGTTTCCTATTAAGGTTTTAGTGCCTTTAAAACGTCCTCTGTAATAAGCCTGTTAACACTTCCCCTGCCCTGTGTGTGGCAATCAGTGTCCCAGTCCGCGGCTCTCTACATTTCGCTTTCTGACTCCAAGCTGTTTTGCATTTTCAGTTCTATCTCTGGCTCGTGATTTCTCCTATCGCGTTTTTGTTTGGGCAGGTTCCCCTTGTAACAAAGCAGATAAAGCTCTGTCTCTGATAAACAGTGTTCTCTTTACTGTCTACCTCTAATTCTTTGACTCTTCTGGGGGATTACTGGTCGGTGTAGTATAAGGCAAAGATTTTTCCTCAAAGGGCAACCCTGGTTTTCCCAGCACCGTCCCTGGAATGAGAGCCCCCCCCGCCCCGTTACCATCAAAGCCTCCACACAAATGAGACTAGAGGGTGTGGGGGAGCTTCGCTGATCCCCCAAGTCGAACTTGGCCCCTGTCTGAGCACCCCTATCTCTGGATCCCAGTTACAGGCCTGGGGACTCCTGAGGGCAGGGGCCATTGGCCCAGGGCACCTGCGCCCCCCAGGGCTGGCTCAGGGTGGGCACCGGGGGAGGCTGCCCAGTGGCCCCCTCTGCTGTGCCTGTGCTCCCAACAACTCTCCAGGGCAGGCAGGTGGGCGCTGACAGCCCCACCTCACACGGGAGCTGAGCACCCAGGGCAGGCCTGACAGCTTACGTCCTCTCTGCATGGCGCTTCCTGGGTACCTGCTGGTTCAGTGAGCAAGTGAAAACTCCAGCCCCACAAACAGGAGACTCCAGGACCGAAGTAAACCGGCCAGGCTGCTGGGGCCACACCAAGGGACCCAAGGGCTCTGAAACAGCAGGGCGGGGGCAGGATGGGGCTCAAAGTGGAAGGTGTGGGCCTCTCTGGAGTCCTGGGTCAGAGGACAAATACGGCCCCTTGCTCTCAGACCACAGGGGCACTTCTCACGGTTTCTGGAAACGGGACGTGCAGAGGTCTAGGGAAATGCCAGGTAGGCGGGCTTGGGCTCCCTGCCCACTCCTTCCAGGAGACCCTCCTGCTGCTCTCCCTCACTCTGAGGTCATTTCCCTCCTGGACACCCCTGCCCCCAACCATTCAGCACTCTCTGGGGGCCCCTGGGCCTCTCCATCCACCTTGGTGCTGCAGGGTGCCCAGCGATGGGGAGCTGAGGCGGACAGCAGCCTGGAGCTGGAGGGCAGCCGGAGGGCTGCCAGGCCTGGTGGGCCCCATCCCCTCCAAGTGCTCCTGTCGCTCCCCTCCCCTCCCCCAGGTCTCCACTGAAGTCACCTTGCCAGTGAGGCCCTCCCTTGTCACTTTCTCTAAAGTAGTTTTTAACCTGACGTCTGTGGCCTCCTCTTAGAACTGAGTGTGCCGTAAACCAGGACAGGAAAAAAAGGCAATTGTGTTGTCCCTAACCTCTACATGAAATTCAGCATCTCTCTCGAGTACAAACACAGGCAACAAGCCACAAAGCATTATAGAAGTCCCTGTGACCTTGTCACACAGACGTCACAGACATTTACATATCACATTACAGACAGTGCAGACTTCTCTAAATATCTTTCATGTTCGTCACAACTTCAAAATCATGGTCGTCATCGGACCCATGGCTAGAACTTATTATTTAATATGTTAACAAAGTGGGCACATCTATCACAATTTAAAAAGGCATCTTGCTAAATATGTTTTAATATAATTGGTTTCCATTGTAATCCTTTGTATTTTATTTTGTTCCTTATAAAACATTATTCTAGGCTGTCAAAGGGGTCTGTGGGCGAAAAGAGAAACTCAATCAGAAGCATCACAGACCTTCCCCCCCCACTCGAATTTCCCCCAAATGCTTATTACTTCCACTAATTCATCGTCTAATTACTTCTAATAATTCATCTACTCATTTTTTTGTCTCTCATTATTAGACTGTAAGCTCCCTGGGGGCCAGCATTTTTATGTTGTTCATTGCTGTTTCCCCAGCCCCTAGGACAGCATCTGGCACATAGTAGGTGCTCAGTAAATGTTTGTTAAATGAATTAAGGGCAGAGATGACTGCTCCCACTTTATAGATGAGAAAACTGAGACAGAGGGGCAATAAGTAGACCAGGTCACATAGTATCCAGGCAGGGCCCAGAAAGGTTAGAATGTGATGGAGCCAGCCCTTCTACACAGGTACCAAGGACCTGCTGTGAGAAGCCCCATCCCCACCAGGCAGCAAACCTCAGGCCACCCGAGGCCACCAGCCCTCCTCTACAGCTTCCTCTGTTTCCAAGCCTGGCACTACCTGTCCCAGGTACTCCCGGAGAGGAGGGAGGGGGAAGAAGGAAGGGAGGGGCTGGGACCTGGGAGCAGGAGTGGGAGGGCAGGGCAGGTGGCAGGTAACACAAGAGGCAGGGGTGAGGGGAAGCTGTCTCCCTGGGTGCCCTTGCCCCTCTCTGCCTAGCAGCAAACCCATCCATCACATCTCTCCCACTCTTGGAGGAGGAAGCCGAGAAGACAAAGGAGGTGGACAGCCTTGTGCAGGAACCCAGGCAAACGTGCAGTCAGCCAGGTGTCCAGGAATTGTAAAAAGCTGCCCCTTGGGGTTCTGAATGGCCCCAGACATTCCTGCAGCATCTGGGGCCCTGGACCAATCAGCACGCACAACTGGGTCTGGCAGTGTGACCTTGGGCCAGTCCCTGTCCCTCTCAGCGAGGGTTCCTGTGTGAGGTGCCCCAACCACCAGGCTCACGGATCGCGGGAGGGGACTTGTCTCAGGGAATCTCTGGCTTTTCTCAACGCTGGCCAAGAAGCCATCTCTCTCCTCTCCACCAGAGTTCCCCCTAAGCCTGTGACCCACACATCTCATCCCACAGTTTGGGAACTCAAGCTCTTCCCACCTAGGCCTGTGGCTGCCTCCTAGAGGGCATTTGGAGATTGTGGTGTGTGGGTCTCAAGAGGTAGGCTGGGGGTGCCCAGGTCCAGCACTGCACAGGGCAGTGAAGTCTTCATTCTCCCTGTGTGTGCAAAACGTGCTGATAAAGATGATCTGAGCCAAAATTTAGATTTTGCATTTAAAAAGGCAAAATTTTTTTGCACACTTCTAATGTCTATTGAATTTTCCAGGGGGAAAGACAGTTAAATATATATATATATATTTTTTTTTTGCTTAGAACTTCGCCATGAATTGTTCACAACTTCGGAAAATCACATCACTGACGGTGATGTGGTGTTGAGACTTTAAGTTGTGCGCTCTTCGCCGGCCTGGCCTGCCGTGGGGGTCACGGCCTTCTGCCAGGGGGGCAAGCACCTGTCCATCACACAATGTGGTCACACCCAGCATTTACAGAGTCAAATAGATATTTTATTATAAATCACTTTCCCTCGTTTTTTCATTAGGGCTATGGAATTGTACAGATTTTGAAACTGCACATAAGTGGCTACGTTATCCACACACTTCACTGTGAGATGGTACAGGTAGGTCGCTACAAATTACTGAGGGGCAGGGACCTCGGCCTTAATCACTGCAGGAGATACCAGTGACTTGGTTTCCTTCCCTTCCTTTTCCTGTTTCACACCTTCAGGCTAATCATGAGAGCTCTGCGGTGGTGTGTGTTTTGTCTTTCATGGAAAGGTTATCTTCCTTGAATTAAGACAGATCGAGGAATGAAAAGCAAGGAAACAAGCAGAAGTTTTCATCTGGCTTCTTAGTCCTGGCAGAAGTCAAGAGAGCCAGGGAAAGGCTCTGGGGTCCTAAATCCCAACCTGTCCCCACTCCTGAAGTGGCCCAACCTGTCTGTGTCAATCACTGATTTGTTCTCACCAAGGGAATTTCCCAAGGGGCAGGATGGGCACAGCAGATGCTCTGCTGCTTGCCACAGGACCCCTTCGCCCTCCTTCCTCACTGCCACCCGCCTCCACTTCTCCCACTCAACAATTCACACCTTCTGGGTTTCCCCCACCCCCGCCCAAACCGCACCAGAATCAGAGAATCAGTGACTGTCACCACTCAAAGGGACTTCAAAGATCTCTTCTAGACCCAGGCATTTGAAGTAACAAAAATCTCTAACATGTATCCAGCTCTCAGTATATGCCAACTGAGACACTTGTACCAAGTTCCTTAACTCTCACAAAATCCCATGAGGTAGGTACCATTATGATTCCCATTTTACAGATGAGCAAACTGAGGCACAGAGCGATCAAGCCATCTGCCCAATGTCATCCAGCAAGTCACTGGCGGAGCTGGGACTGAAATCCAGGTGGGCTCGTTTCAGAGCTCAGGTTGTTGAATACCACGAGCCTCCGAGATCTGAAAGTCTCGTAGAGTTCCATAGGCATCAGAACTCCCACTCAGGCCTCTTCCTGCCTCCCAGGACCACTGAGACTGGTGAGGGAACCTCAGTCTCCTGCGTCTATTTTCCAGAGCCACAGTCCAGCCTCGGCTGTGCCTGCTCCAAGAGCATGCTGCCCAACACTGCTTTGGAAACCCATCTCCCTCCCAGCTGGCCCTGCAGGTGGGCACAGGTCTATGGGTATAAATGCCACAAGGAAACCATTTTCAGCAGCAGAATGGCCAGGCAAGGTCTCAGGTAACTCAGAGAATCATCCTCTTTTCTCTTTCTATATCACACCTCCTAGAAGAGAGGGTACAATGCCACATTCCTGATGCCGTAGTGGGCTCCAGCTATAGTGGGTCTCCCTCACTGCCACAGCCACCAGGGCTGGCAGACTGGGTCACCGCCCCACAGCTGAGCTGCATTGGAGCAAGCCACTGCCAACCAGTGGCACTAGCAACTCTGCACTCAGGGCTGGGGCTGGGATTAAGTTGCAAAAGGCTTGAGATATTGGGGATGACAAAGGGGGCTTGGAGACTAATTAGGAGCAGCAATGAAAGCTTAATTCATAAAAGCAAACATTTTCCATCCATCAACCTGCAACCAGTTAAGGGCAACGTTTGAAAGAAATCTGTGCATGGGGAAGGGAGCCAACAGGAACAGGAAATGTTTGAAAGAATGTAAACTATTTCAGTTTCATAAAAAGTAACAAGTAAACAGTTATTACATGCAAATAATGTCCTGGTTTTAATTAATGCTGAAAAGTCAAAATATGTTTGACATTTGTATGTATACACTGAATGGCTGAAGAGGAAAAAATGGTGCCCAGATGCCCACTTCCGAGCAGGGCTGGCAGCTCAGAAGGAACTAAAACCGTAAAAAGGTCTTGTTTATTGGTGATGAAAAGTACAATTCTGCCTCAGCCTCTGTTGAGAGTGGGAGCAGAGGGAACCTAGCTTACTTTCTTAACAAAGCTGGATGGGCAGGCCAGGTGCTAGGGAAGGGCACTCCCCACTTTTCAGCAGGCTGGTCTTAAAGGGCCAGCGAGCCCTCAGTTCTCCATTTCTCCTGGGCAGGGTTTCTAGGACTTCTCCACCCAGAAGTAGTGATGGGTTTCAGGTCCTAGCAGCCCCTCCTACCCAATAGCCCCTGGCGGCAGCCATAGCTCATCTGGTCCTACCTTCCTTCATACTGCCTGAGGTAGATCAGACAGGTAGGGTGGCACACCAGCCTTGATTCTGGGGTGGGAGATGGCAGCCTTTGAGCTATGCTTTCCAGTATTCAGCATCCTGTACTGCATTCGTTTCTTTTCTAAACCACGTTAAGGCTCAAAGGGCTGGGGAAACTGTGGCTTTGGGAGACCACAGCTGCGGAGAGGCACCCTCAAAGTGTGGGGGAGAGTCTCCCCCAGTTAGGAGAGTGGCGTGGGTGCTTGGGCCCTGAAACCCAAGGATTTGTCCTCTAAACCGCCTGCGGAAAGACTTATAAGGCCCCTTTTTTAGCTTGTTATCTTCCCCCAGCATCATTGGTGAGATCAGGGCACTCAATTAGGAAAGGGGAGGCATGGCAGGCTTCAGGAGTTAGCAAACCCCAGAAACCTGGGAGAAAATTGTGGCTTTTCCCCTCACATCTTCAAAGGGGTCTGTAACACCCTAAAGGGTTCCAAACCGCTATTTTAGACAGAACTGGGCATGGACCTGTTTCTGGGGGCTCCCATTGGGACCCCCAAGGTCTCATTCTCAGCTTCCTTCCCCCCAACCTTTGTTACTGCCAATGTTGGGCTGGCGCAGCCTCCCTTCCGCTTACCTCGCCCACTGCGGCCCACGAAGCGAAGGTCGTTGAACCTGGCCACCTGGTTCTTCATGACGGCGGAGGCATTGCGCAGTTCAGCAGAGTAGTTCTCATCGTTGCCTGCCATCACAGTCACCACCGTTCCATCTGGCACATCCCCCAGTGCCACCACCTGAGGGCATGGGGCACGGGGACAGCTTAGAAAGGTAGGGGGAAGCAAGGGAAAGGGGGGAGGGGCTGGGGCGGGCATCTCCCCTAGGTCCCAGGCGCACTGCGGATTTCTTAAATGTGGGGTGGAGAAGAGGCTTTAAAGCAATAGAGACCTTCCCCCAAATATAACAAAAACAAATAGATCTCTATATTCCCTACCATAATCCTAGATAAACTGGTTAAGCCATGTCCTGCGAAATTATCCTTTCAATTAAATCTAAGCAAAGGCTGGGAACGAGCTCAGTCATTATGATGTAGGGTGCAGTTTCCTTCTTCCCTTTGCTTGAGCAAAAGAGGAATCAACATTGCCTCTAGCAACCAAGTCTCTATGTAAAAAATAATATCAACAACAATAATAATGCATGTGCCCTTTGGGGTATGAAATTTGGCCCTGAAATGTGGCCTCGGCCCAGTTTATCGGCCTCTACATAGCCTGAATTCGTTATGCAGGGGAAATGCAAAATGCAAAACAAACTGGCATTTTGAGAAGGGTTTGTACAGAAAACCCCTTTAAAGTGCTAGAGGGGCTTTTGATAGCAGGAGATTGCACCTGCTGGGAATTGCAGGATGGAGGTGGAGATGCCCCCCTAGTATAGTCTCCCTCACCCCTCATCCAAGGAGCATGGAGAGGCAGATGCCTTTTGAAAAGGAATCAAGGCTGCAAACACAGTCACAGCCATTTGAACGTGGCCACCGCGTGCAGGGACTAGGGATCCAGATGGTAAAAATTTCAAGGAGAAAATGTTTGGGGTCTGATTAAAAAGGCCAGATTTCCTGTCAACATCCTGTCTTCTTTTAATTTCAAAGATTCCTTTTAAGCTCCAAGTGACAGTAAAACCTCCGATCTGAGGATTAAAATCACGCGGGCCTCCCCCCCGACCCCCCAGGAGATTTTCCCCACTGGTATTTTAAGATGTCACCCGGGAGACCTCAAAGAGCCACTCATCTTTTTTTTTTTTTTTTTTTTCCAATTTGGAGTCCTCTTAATGGGAGCAAGGACGGCCTCAGCTGCCAGGAGCCTCTGTTTCCAGCCACCTCAGGCCCCGCCACCCCCAGCCGCCGGCCCTTCCTGCCCTGCCCTTTCTCACGGCAGCTGCGAGAGGTTTAGGGGAAAACCAAGGCGTTTTCGTTTCATCTCGCTGCCCCCTTAAAAAAATGAAAATGAAACGGTCGCCTACTCCCTGGCAAAGAGCAAAAGATCCTCTGAATGACTGGGGGCCAGGGGTGGGAGCGCCCCCAACTTTTGCCTTATATTTGGGATCCCAGGCGCAACCTTTTAGAGATATTGTCTCTGATCCTGGCCCACAGTCGCTCGGTATAAAGTTTCTGAAGCCAGAGGTTGAGGGTGTGAGCAGGAAGTGTTTCAGAAGCGGTGCAGGAGGAGAGGTGTCTGCAGAGGAGAGTAGGCCCTAGCCACCCTCCGCACCCCACCTCCGGTGTCCTCGCCCTGGTTCCTGGACTCGTCTTCGGGCTGTGTCCGAAGGATCCGGGTTGGAGGGGAGCCCCATCCGCTCGTTTCCATATCAACGTTCCTCTGCAGGGTTCCCCGAAGGTAGAGGGGACAAACCTCCCTAAAAGTCACCAGCGCGGGGTGCATCCAAGAGGCAACGCCGATGTCTCCGGGTGGAGCGCGCAGCGTAACCAAAAGGGCTTGTGGCCCAGTTGCCTGGCTTTCGCTGCGGGAACGTCCCCTCCCCTCGGTTCCCCGGCCCTGGCTCATGCAGCTGAGATGCCGGGAGCCCCAGGGACGGTGTCCTCCCTCCCCGGGCCCCGCACTCACCTTAAAGGCGACAGGCAGCGTCTTGTTGCAGCGCCAGTGCGAGGGCAGCACAGAGCAGAGGAAGTTGGGGCTGTCGGTGCGCACGAGCTCGCCCGCGTGGTCCGCCAGCACGTCCACCATCGAGCGCACCTCGGGCCGGGCGCGCCCGCCTGGCCCCACGGCCGCCTGCGCGCTCAGCGTGCCGCTGTTCTCGCCCATCTTGCCGCCGCCGCCGCCGCCGCAGGGGAAGGCCGTGGAGGGAGGTGTGAAGCGGCGGCTGGTGCTCGGGTCTACAGGAATACGCATAACAGCGGCCGTCAGGGCGCCGGGCGGGCGGCGGCGGCGCGGCTCCCCCGGGGGCAGCCGGCTCGGGCGCCTCCTCTGCCGCCGCTGCCGCGAGAAGCGGGAAAGCAGAAGCGGCCGGGCCGGGGCCTCAGGGCGCAGGGGGCAGCCCCGCCGGGGTCCGCCCGCAGCGACGCCGCGCAGCCCCGACGGCCCCGCGCAGCCTGACTGCTAGTCCCGCATTCTGGGCGCGCGGCCCTTCTGCGGCCGCCCCTCGCGCCGGTCCTGGCTGCTTCGACCGTGGCGCGGCCCGCGCGGACTGTGCCGCCGCCGTCTTCCGCCCCCGCAGCCCGCTCGCGGTTGCCCCACAAACTACGCGGCCGCAGCCCCAGAACAAATCCTCGAGAATCAAGTGGCGGCGCAGCGGCTGCCCGCGCGCCGGGTTAGTACCTCGGGGCCCGTGGGGCGGGGCCGGCCCGAGCGACGCGTTTCGCAGCCAATCGGCGCCCCCATCGCGGGCACCTCGGCAGCGCTCGCGGGGGGAGGACCTGGGACCGCCGAAGGCCGCCCCACCGGGAGGGGCGGAAGGCCCCGCCTAGCGGAGGACGCCCGGGGTCGGCGCCCCCACTCGAAAGCCCAGGGCTCCTCGAGGGTTCTGGGGAACCGGGGCCGAGGCTAAAAATGTGTTTAAAACGTCCGAGTCCTACAGAAGGCTCTTTTGCCGCCGTCTCCGACCCGCGCCTCCCCTTCTCTCCCCCTTCCCTGCTGCCTGCGGTCGGGCCTCCCCGACTCCAGCTGCTTTCGGCCTGTGGTGCCTGCACCTTCAGTGGGGAGCCGCGGGGGCCCCAGGGCGGGTGACATCGCGCGGGGAGCTGCTCAAAAGAGGCTTCTCACCGCCCCGCCCGCAAATTATTTTGACCCAAGAGTCTTCCCCGCTTTACAGATTGCGCGCACCAGCGGCCTCTGCAGCTCCCAGCCCTGTGCGACTTTGGTCTCGGCCTCGGAGGCCCTGGTGCCAACCCGGGGACAGAGGGAAGGGTGTCCCCCACGGGCCCTCATCAGGCTTGGGGGCGACTAACCCCGTTCCCCAACGCACCCCCGTCGAAACAACTGTCAGGATCGCGCAGGCCTCGCCGCATCGTTCTTCGTCGTGGAGGCCTGTGGCTTCTTGAAAAACACAATGGGGCCTGAAAAATGCGAGAGCTTTTCCCTGATCCTCCCCTCCGCCCCCAGCCCCCGGGCTTGTAACTACGGTCCTGCATCGTGGAAAAGGACGCTAGTTCACGGCGAGAAGAAAACTGTGCGGAGAACGGGAATGGCCGCAAGGTTAAGGGCCCCGGCTTCCAAAGGAGGGAATTTTCTTCCTCCACGTAGATGCAAACTGGCTCCCGCGGGTCTAAGCCCGCGTCTTCCTGGGCAGTGCGCTCGGCCGCACCGCAGGAATGCTGACAGCTCTGCCGAGGCACGGTCTGCTCACCGGCCTGGGGTCCTCGTTCCCACTCCCGGGGCTTCACGTCAAACTATCCCTTCCTTTCCCGCCTCCTAGGCCAGGCAAGCGGGCGTAGAGACCGGCTACAGAGGAGAGGGGAATAGGAAAAGGGCAAGACCCATTCACTCTGGATTATCGCCCCAGATGCACTCCCTGGTGTCTGGGGAACGAACGCGTGCTGAGTGACCCCGCCGTTTTGGAGATTGGGCTGGGTATTCGTTGTTACCGGCCCTCGACAGGTGCAAAACGACGAATTCCAAACCTCAGTAGCAAGGAAGGGTAGGCTCCGACGGTGACTGCAAGATCCCGCCCTGTATCTGACCCTGGTCATTTCGTTGTCGACAAACGAAATCAAGCCCAGCGTGCACTGCAGAGCAGAAGGGATCTCGCCCAACCAAACTCGACCACCGGGAGAGCTGGTCCCTACCCCTCTCGGAGCCTTCTGTTAGCTTCCTGGGCCATTTCGAAGGCAGGGATAGTGAGGACCCTTTACTGGACTTTCTATAGAGCGCACACCAAGTCCCGCGCGCTCTCTCGGAAGCGCTGGCTGTAGCAGCAGGACCAGAAGAAAGCGAGGGACCTGGGCCTTAGTGCGTCCTACTTCTGGAAGCTTCCCGACGAAAGGCCCACCGCGTCGTAGCCAGGTAAGGCTCGAGGCCAGGGAGGGCGGTCGACTCATGCTGCCCTGGAGCGGCTGTGGGGCCAGGATCCACTTCACGTGGGGTTTGTAAATTCGATTCGTCTAATGATTTCGGTTTGCACCCGTGCCCTTACTTGCCCCTCCGCCTGATTTCTCCCTCTCATCCGACGGGGAGTTTACAAACGGGTTTCCTGAGCATGGGGTTCCTGTGTGTCTCGGCACCTGGCACGGAACCCAGCTCGGCACCAGCCCTCGCGAGGGCGCTCACTGAAGGTGGGCGCTGGAATCAAAGGACCCTGGTTGTTGGCGTTTGGGTCCCCAGCCGGAGGTCGCCAGGGCCGGAGGAGCTGGAGCAGTTGCGGGAGCCACCGCTAGTTGGCGCCTGCACTCTGCTAGCCGCGGTATTGCCCCTGCAGGCCCTGCGCACACATGTGCGCCAGCTGCGATCCCCATGTCCAGGCGCGGGGGTCTTCTCCTTAAGAGCTACCCTTTCTGGACAGACGTCCCGTCCGACTCCTCACCATCTGTGCAGGCACATTTCGAACAAACCAAAGGCTTTGTGTCATACCGAAGGCTGCTCTCCCCGTCCCCGATGGACATAACGCTTTGACACTGGCGCATTCTGCGTTCGCATCTCAGACATCCCAGGGTCCCTGCACCTTCCGACCGGCAGAACATTCTTCCCGACAGAAATGCAGTCCTTTCCTGTCCCGTTCGGGGCGGGGGGGTGGGGGTGAGGAGGATGCACAGAACAGATCAGCTCGTTCCCAATATCGACCTACTTCTTCCCCATCCTTGACCGACAGACCTAGGGCACGCTCTCTTTCTCTTTCTCTCTATCTCCTCCCCCATCTCTTTCTCCTCCCCCATCTCCCCTCCCTCCCCCTCTCTCTACCATTTGGAAAGATAGTTGGATAGTTCCCACTCCCTTAAATGGAACACGTGGGCACCCTCTCCTTTCCCCATCTTGTATGGACAGCCATCTCCTCTCTCTTCCACTAGACCGATGGACACCCAGCTTTCTTTCAAATGGCTCCCACCTGAGAACACCCTGAGTTGTCTGCAGCAGGGTGAGGAAGCCAGGAGGTCTGGGCCTACTTTGGCCAAGAGCTGGGTAAACAGGGACCCAGCGTAGGGCCTGCAAAGCCCAGGTTCTGGGGGCCACTCCTTCCACCAGTGTCCTTCACCCCTGGGGAGGATCCATGGGGTGAGAATGACCCTGTGTCAGGAAGCCCTCCTTCTGCCCCCAGAAGGTGTCTAGGAGTGCGATCTACATGCTTCCCTGGTAGTGGGCTGCTGGCCAGAGAGCTTCCAAGGGCAGATCTGGTTCCTGGAGAGTCCTGGTGCTTGGGGAGGGTGAAGACAATGGACATATATGCTCTGGAAAACCTAAGAGGTCCCCTAGTTGAGGGAGATTGGTTCTGCAGTTCCACTTCCCGAGTTTGACTTCTTCCACCACCTACTCTGATCTAGGGAAACGCGCTTAAATCCTCTCTGAGCCTAATCTGTTATCTGAAAGTGAGGGGAATAATAGTGGCCTCTTCGTAGAATTGTGTGTAAAGTGCTTAGCACAGACCTGGCATGTAGGGGGTGCTCCACCCATGCGAGCTGTCCTGATACTGTAAAAATAAGGCCCAATCACTCCTTGTCAGGGGCCTTTGGCAAGTCCTCTCTCCTCTCTGGGCCTCACACTTTCCATTGTGAAATATCCAGTTCTCATGTTCAAAGCTTGCCGGACTGGGAGCCTAGTCATCCTGCCCCCTTGGTGTACCTGGGGGCTGCCTGGGGAGGTAAAGATTGTCTGTGTCTTGGCTCCATAGCAGTTTGTAGGAGGGCTCCCAGCATCCATCACAGGGCTGCCTGTGGATCTTGACAATTCACCTTCCTTAGGCTCTCAGACCCTCACTCTAGAAACCCATTGGTCCCCACCCCTTCCCGCCTTCCCCCACAGGCAGACACTTTCCTAAGTAGGAACTGGCCTCAGCTGACACTGTTAGCCACCTCCCCTGTCCTGCCTTCCCCAGGAGGCATCTGTTCTCTTGATCCCAAGTCTCAGTGACTCGTACAGAGGACTGTCTTCTAGAAGCTAATGATTTCTCCCACTCTGGTCTCCACGCCCCAACTCCGGAGGGATACATATCACCAAGTCACCCTCCTGCCTGGTGCCTGGAACTCAAGGTGGGACACTGCTGTCCCTCACTGAGCTTGAGTTTCCTCTTCCATGAATGGAGGGTGTTCTAATTGCTCCATTTTACAAATCCAGAGGATTAAAGACCCCACCCAGGAGGGGAGGGACATTGAGCTTCACTGGATCTAAAATGCCATCAATCATTCCATGTGAAAGAAAAAGAAAGCCCAGCCAGTGTGGCTCAGTGGTTGAGCGTCGACCCATGCACCAAGAGATCACTGGTTCGATTCCTGGTCAGGGCACATGCCCAGGTTGTGGGCCAAATCCCCAGTGGGGGGCATGCAGGAGGTGGCCAAGAGATGTTCTCTCTCACTGATGTTTCTATCTCTCTCTCTCCTCCCTTCTTCTCTCTCTAAAATCAATAAAGAAAAAAAAAAAAAGACAATACTGCTGATTAAATCAGCACTTCCTGCTCTGGGTTTCAGATATATGTTTATACATATATAATTACACATATGTTACATATAATATATATTATATTAATATAACATATAAAATATATACAAAGTTAGAAAGGGTGGTAAAGAAACCGTATTATGTTTGAAGGGTTGTTGCCTCAGCGTTGGGGGCCCTCACCCCAGGGGATCCGGCTCTGAGCCATCCCCCTGGGCAGCCTCTGGAAGGCTCCAGAATGTGCAGGCAGACAAGTGTACTTCTCAAATTACAGAGTTTTTTTTTTTTTTTTTTTGGAAAGGGCCAGACTCCAAGGGGAGAAGAGGGAGCTGGGGAGAGCACTGTGGTTAGGGTACAGCTACCGGCTCTGCCATTGGCCCACTGTCACTTTTGCACCTCCCGAGCCTGGGCGCCCTGGCCGGTGTAATGGGAAGAACGGTGCCAGTCACGTTTGCTCGGGTGTTACCATGCCCAGGCACTGTGTTTGGGCTTTAAGTGCCATCCTCACAGCCACTGTATCTGGTAGATGTTACACCATTTAAATGAGGAGGAGTGTTGCCCAGGGTTTTCTGGGCATGGGAGAACCAGAGCCAGGTGAAAAGCTCCATCTGACTCAAACTTTGGGGAGCAGAGGCACCACCTGGTTATGCCCATCCTCCTCCTTGACTGAATACAGTGCTGGGCAGAGCCAGGCGTGTAGATATTGAAAGTGCTCAGCAAAGATTTGCTATTACCATGGTGGTGGAACGAGGGGCAATAAAATCAGTTGAACAGCTATGGACTTGGAGATCAGCAGGCCCTTCAGCCCGGGCTGGGGCCAGGAGGGTGCTGCAGGGGTCGTCTGCTGAGGCCTCCACCGTGTGCTCTCCTTCAGTCTCTGAACCACTGAAGAGGTAGAGTCAGCTGTAGCCCCCAATTTACAGATGGGAACACTGGGGCCCAGGAAAGGGGAGAGATGTCACCTGAGTCACCAAGGAAGAAGCGAGACTGAGACTGAGGTTGGGCAAGGCCAGGGGGCAGCATGGCGGGGCCCAAAGAGGGGCCTTTGATCGTTGCCTGCCCAGACCCCTGCCCACCCTCCTGGAGCTGGAAGGCGAAGGTGGAGCCCAAGCCACGACCCATACAGCGGTCCTGAGGTCACCACCTCATGGCTGAGTGCAACCCCTGAGCTCCCACCACTGGAGGGGGAGATGCCAGAGTCCCCTTCTGAATGATGGGAGTGTACTTCCATGGTCCCTCTAGGCACCAGGCAGGCTCCCAGAGGGACCTCCGCTGAGTTTCACTGTGACCACGGGTGGGAGCCCCCCCAGACCACTCATCACCTCTTCAGGTCCTTGTGTCCTTGTGGCGGAGGAACCCCCAACTCCCACTCCCACCCCACTGTAGGTGCATCTTCAGAGGGTGCCCGGCTCAGGGAATGAGAGAGAGAAAGAGAGGGAAGGAGGGGAGAGAGAGGTGGTCTTAGTGGGATCCTGGCACAGGGAGGGAAGGCAGGCCCCCTCAGCAGCCAGGGAAGTGAGTTCTGGTTTTGGCTTCCACCACTGAGTATGGAACTCTTTTCATCCTCCCTACTTCCCACTCTGGTCATCTATAAAATAGAGAAATAATTCTGGTAGAGCCCTTTGGCCTATGACTAATAATTGCTCTAATTTATTGGGTTCCTGCCATGCGCTGGGAGTTTTACCCCAGTTATTGCTAACCCTCGTGGTAGGTGTTTTATTCTCTCCATTGTATAGATGGGCACATTGAGTCTCAGAGAAAAAAGAGCTTCTTGGCTCTGGGCTTCAGAACCTGAGGGCCCTTCTTTCAACATGACTTGACCCAAGCTCCATGTCTGCCTTGCTGGCTGGCCACAGTGCCTTAGATTCTACCCACAGCAGTGGGTAGGTGCAGAGCTACCTGCTGGCAGAGCCGTAAAATCAGAGGATTCTTCTATGGGCAAGGTGGGGAGAGAGGAGAGGGACCTGGGCAGCTTGGAGCCCAAGAGGGTTCTGGGAAGGGTGTGCCCTTTGCCCAGCCCCAGGATGGGCTTCAGCTCTGGCAGTCAGGGAGAGAAAGGGCTCCTCTGACATCCCCTATGGTGGAGGAAAGATAGGGAGGATTTCCAGGTTCCAAATGCCTCCAAACCTTAACCAGGTAGCAAAAATAGGAGCCAGTAAGAAACCAATTTTTGGGATAGGATTGGAACCACAGGAGTAGAATCCTGACCTCTATCAATCTTTTCTGACAACAGTTAAGCTCTTGTGGCATGCCAGGCCTCATCCCACACTTTAGACATATTTATGCCTCACAGTAATCTTATGAGAGAGGTACAGTATCACCCCCATTTTCCAAGTAAAAAAACTGAAGACAGAGAGGTTCAGTAATTTGCTCAAGGACACACAGCTGGGAAAGTGAGCAGCTGGGATTCCAAGCAGGCAGCCTGGCCCCAGAGCCCACGTTCCTGACCACCAGGCTCTGTTCGCATGGACGAGAATCAGATGCTTGAAGTTACAGTCATGGAATAGAATTAGAATCCTGGCAGGAGAATTGTGGGCAAGATTCAGAATTGTATAATGTCAGACTCAACAGGGCTCTGAGATATCATATCCAAATCTCCCATTTATCAAATGGTGGAACTGAGGCCCAGAGAGGGGAAAGGTGACACTTCAGGTCACAACCTAGGCCAGGGGCAGAGTCTGGAACCCCCTCCTGCCACCTCCCATGGACTCTTCCTCTTCACGGCAGGCCCTCCTCACCCCACCGCCCACCCAGTGGCTCCTGGGCTCAGCCAGTCCTATTAGGGATTTTCCACCTCCCCAAAAAGGTCCTAATGACTGTCAGTCCTTGTGAAGCCTTAATTAATCTCAGAGGCCGATGGCTCGGAGGAGACCAGGGGCTTTGGCCTTACGCAGATGAAGATTACGGCTCCATTTCATGTGGTGGCGAAGGAACGCCTCAGACATTCCTGCCAGCAATAAAAGCCACATGGCTTTCCAGCGTCGCCCTTGGAAAAGAAAAAAAGCGCAGCCCTTTGCGGAAAGAAATCAACTATGTGCTCTATGCATGGCAGGAGATAAAAACAGGGCATAACGAGGTGGAGAACAGTTGGTCTTTTATGCTGCCTCTGATGGCCACCGAGAGTGGCAGGGCCCAGCAGTCACGATCCCAGCTGCAGCCCTGGGGAGAAGGGGGTGGCCCTCAGCACAGTGATGGAAGTCACAGTGGAAGGGCCTCAGCCCCTTCACGTGAACTGGGTTTGAGCCACTGCAGATGTCCCACAGGCAGGACCAGCTTCCTGGCCTGGGACCCCTGCAGGCACACAGGGCCCTGCGCCTAGAAGGATCCTGCCCTTGGTTCAATGCTCTGCCATCACTGCCTTGAATTTTTAAATGCTTTTTGAACAAGGGGCCTGAAATTTCATTTTGTGCTGGGCCCCCCAAATTATGTAACCGGTCTTGCCCACAGGTTACCCCATCAGCCAATTGCCACATGTCTCCTGGCCCCTACCACGTGCCCAGGCCTGGGGAGTAGTGTTTTTGAGCACCTGCTTTGCTCACATTGTCTGAGATGAACTTTAAAACAACCTTGTGAATTGAGCAGCTGTGGAAACTGAGGCTCAGAGAGGCTTCCGGGTGGCAAGGAAGCCTAGATTTGGAGTCAGGGACCTCTGACTTAAAGCAAGTCTCCTAACCACTCCACATTCTGCAATATCTCATCTTCATCCCCCGGGCAGTGGTGATGCATGCGCTAGGCCCTCTTATACCCAAATAACAGAAGAGATGACTGAGGCCACAGAGGCGAAGGTACTCATGGTCACACACAGTCAATGACGAATCGAGCACTCAGTACCAGGCTGTGCAACAGTGAACCTGGGCCTGGGCCTGGCTCCATAGGGCTGGGGGGCGGGGGGCGTGTCCCAGTTTTAGAGTTGTTTGTTCCGCTTATAAATTTATTAGCTCTCTCTATGTGGCTCACTGCCTTAGTCTGGCCTGGGACGTAGCAGGAGTCCTGGCCCCCGCAGCTCTCCGTTCTAAACATCTGCAAGTCCTTCTTCGTGACTTCCTCCACTCCTTCACGCTCCAGTTTTCCTCTGCCGCCCTCACTGGTTGGGGAAGCAGTTGGGCCTTATGCCTTGATAAACTCAAACAAGTCCCCCGTCCCCCTTGGATCCTGGAGTTGGGGCTGAATGGAGCCTAAAGACAGTCATGACCTGTAACCTGGGCTGGGCCTCAGGCTCATGGACCTGCCTGCCGGCTCCAGGGAAGCCTTCCCCTTATTTCTTGCTGGGGTGACCCTGGGAAAATCCCTTTCCTCTCTAGGCCTCAGACACCCCATCAGGGAGATAAGTGCATTGGACCACACTTGATCCCCGTGTTCCAGAATTCCATATTAATCTATGACAGGTCTGGAAAAACTGAGGCCCAGGAAAGGTTGGGGACTTGCTCAAGGTCACCAGGATGCTCACTGGCAGTTGGCCCGACTCCGAGGGACTACCTGCAGGCCCAGCTCTTCTCTGTGAAAGCCTTTGGGGGCCCAGCCTTGGTTTGGTCCTTCTCCCCCTCACCCCAGCCCACCTTGACCTGTCATGCACCCTAAGTGCCCAAGTCTGGAATCCACAGCTAAAGATCTTTGGTAGGAACTAAAGACTCACTTTAGAAAAAACCGTGCCCAGTGATGGCAACATCCTTTCCCCCATTCACATTTAGGCCTCTCCAAGCCTTGGATTCCTGTGGCACCATTTCCATAATAAAGACCCCTTTCCACGGGTTATAATTTGGCTAGAAAATGGGGAGGAAGAGTCAGACTCTCAGATCTGAGGAGCAGGTGAGGGCGAGTGCTGGGACGCCAGGATGAGAAAGACTCCCCTGGACCCCTGGCACACAGGGCATGCCCACGGGCCCACACACGTGCACACCTCTTCTCGTGGACACACACACGCACATGTGCTCATGGGCATACTCTCTCACACACTCACTGGCCACTCACACACACCTGCGTGGACAAGCCCTCACGGAGGCCAGCCCTGTTATGATGCAGCCACATGTGTGAACAGTTAGGTGCCCATGTGTACAAAGACACTCACGAGGAGACAGGCGCAGACCCGTTAGTGTAGCTGCAGATAGGCCTTCCTTTAAGACACACACCCAGCCAGAGGCGCACACCAGGGTTGTGCAGACAGATCATCCCGGGGATGGACCCACACACACTCTGAGGCAGGTGTGGGAGGGCTGAGTTTGGATCTGTGATCTCGCTCAGCCCGGCGCACCTGGAGCCCTGGCCATGGAAGTGTCCGCTTTTTCTCGATTCAGGGGTATTAACTTTTGGGTAGTTTGTCAGCCTCAGGTTTCCAGACACTTTCCCAGCATCTGACTTTTAACCCTTCTCATCCCCCAATGTCAGGGCGCGAGGAGAGCCTGTCCTCGTGGTCCGGAGAACGGCAGCGGAACAAGAGGGTTGCGCAGAGGGTTCCCAAGGCAGCCAGGGCTGGGGGGCAGAGTGGCAGCCTGGGGGCCCAGAGCCCTGGGTCAGGGTCAGGCTGAGGCCCTGGGTATGACGCATGGCCTCCCTGAGCCTCAGCCACCTCACCTGTGAAATGGAGATGATTACTGCTCAAAGGGGGTATGAAGGGGCTGACACGCGTGGGAGCTTCGAAACAGCAGCCGTCACAGTTCAACAACCCCTGGAGGACAAGTCAGCCTGAGCCCCTCGGTAGGGCCTGGGTGACACCTCCAGGGACCTCAGCATGGGGAATGGTATTGAAACCATGTCACAGGATGAACAGTTAAAGCAGCTGGGGCCTTTGTCCTGGAGGAGAGCAGGCTTGGGGGCTGAGAGCTCCACTTTCAGACCTGGGAAGAGCTCCTGGGTGGCAGGGGACCATGTGGACGTGGGCGTGGAACTAGGGCCCGTGTGTATTGGGCAACATACAAGGAAAAGAAGCATTGAGCGCCAGCTAGAGAGAGAGTGAGACACATCCCTCTGGAGGTGGAGAGCGTCCCATCATGGGAGATATGCAAGCTGAGGCCAGGATATTGTAGCCAATGCAGAGGAAGTTCAGAGTGTTGGAAGGGGCAGGAGGCTGGACCAGATACTGGTGTCCAGTGCAGGATTGGCTCAGAGGAAACATTTACTGACCAAATGAGACCAAAGCTCCATTTCTGACCTGACATCTGCAATGCAGCGTGTGCCACTCTGAGTTCCCACCCTGGCATCTTCGCCTTCTGGCTGTGTGACCTGCAGCCTCCTCAAGCCTCAGTTGTTTTTTTTTTTTTCATCTGTAAAATGGGGAGAATTAACCCCCATGTGAACTTCTCCAGTAGCTCACATCCGCTATCGCTGCCTTTCAGTTCATCCCCAAATTTCTGCTCTTATAAATAGAAAATGACATTGAAAGCAAAAAGCATACAGACATGCAAAAGAATGGTTAATACAAAGATCAGGAGAGTGGTTCCCAGGGGGGACGTGATTCGGGCGTGGAGACTGGTGGGGGCCCTAAGGTCCTATCAGAGGGGGTTTTTTAAAGCTAGGTGGTGGGTATATGAATATCTGTTTTATTATTTCCCCCTAAACAATATTTATATTTATACACTCCCTGTTACGATATTTTACAATAAAATATTTAAAAAGAAAAGCAAAAGATAAAAAATACAGAAAGCGCCCTTCCCCCAAACCTCTGAAAAAAGAATGGACAAAAATGCTTACATTTGCATAGTCACAGAAGCGCCGGGGGTGCAGCAGGGCTGGGGTGTTTATTCTCGGCCAAATCGCCGTTTCCACCAGGATGTCCTGTCCACCAGATCACTGTCAGCCGACTCATCTGGTGGCCCTCGAAGCCCTCCTCATTGTGGCAACCCCCATGGGGGGTGTTTCTGGATCCCCAGCCCCCACTGAGCAGGCTCCCTATCCAGCCTCTTAAATATTACCACAGCCTTTCAGGTACATGTCCCCGGACTACTTTACAGATGAGGAACTGAAGTTCACTGAGCGAGTCTCCTGAACCAGCTAGGAGGGGCAGAGCTGGGATTTGAACCAAGACGTACTGATGCTGAAATTGTGCCCTGCTGTCTGTAGCAGGGCCGGGCCCCTCAGTTATGATAACTAATGCTATCTACACTTTACACGTATTATTTCATTTAATCCGCCCAGGCACCTTATGTTATCACTACCATTATAGCACTAGGAGAACTGAGGCACAGAGAGGTTAGTATCTTGCCCCAGGTTACACAGCAGGGGACTGTCAGAGCTGAGCTTTGAACATAGGCAGCCTGTGCTGCCTGGCCCGGCCCATGGGAAGCACAGACACCACGGAAGCAAGACATAGGCCCAGGTCCACAGATGACCCCCAGGGACCAGAGGTCAGCAAGGGTGGATGGCTGGGGCTGGGGATGCAGTTAGGGAGATCTGCTCCCAGAGTGACGCCAGCCCTATGCAATGAGCTGCCTCCCCTCCTTGCTGACTAGGCCTGTGGCCCTTGGGGAGGTGCTGAGGATGTGGGCAGAGCCGAATAGACGCTAGAGCAGGCTCATAAATCCCGCCTGGCATGTCTAGGCCACAGGCTCAGACACTGGGCACTCTTTGTCATTCGCTGTTGGCATGACTTTGTTACTGGCAAGAACGTGACGTGCATTGTGTGTGCGTCTCTGGCTGCCCCTGAGTTGGCTTCTGGAAGGGGATCATACAATGTGCTCAGACCCAGGGTGGGGGCTGGGCCCTCTTACTGCCCCCTTTCTGATCTTCAGTCAGATCAGGGGTGGGCTTGAGAGTCTCAAGGTCCTTAGCTCACAGAGGCCTGGCCCCCCCTCAGGAGCACAGGGGGAAATGTTCCCAGGCCTGTCCTCGGGGAGCCATGCACTTAGTGGGGGAAGAGCTGGGATTGAAGGAAAAGGAGAAACAAGACACAGATGGAAGAGGAGGCACCACATTCGTTCAGTCAACAAACATTCATTGAGCACCTACTATGTGCCAGGGGTTATTTTAGATGCTGGAGTTATAGCAATGGACAAGACAGCCACAGGGCTCCATGGAGCTTTGGTTCCAGCAGAGAAGGCAGAAGATAGACAAGGAGGCAGATAAATAAACATGCCAGAACTTGACAGTCTTCCAATGGTGAAGAGAGCAGCCTGGGCAAAGGGATAGAGAGTGACTGGGTGGCGGGTGTGGCGAGGGGGTGGTCACTAAGGCTTTAGACAGGGTGGTCAGCGGAGGTCTCTTGGATGAGGTGATATCAGAGCTGAGATCTGAAGGGTGAGAAGGCCCCGGCTGGAGGAAGGGAGAGGGACTGTAGGAGACTCCACTGCACGGCGGTGGGAAAGGTTCTCCCAGGCTTTCTCCCTGTCCCCTGCACCGGGCGTGGCCCCCATTCCTAAAACTTGGTTCTCCCTTTTATCTCTTTTGCTTCTCCCACAACAGCCCCAGATGCGGTGAATTTGTTTTTAATCCTCACCCAAGGATATGTTTTCATTGGTTTTTAGACAGAGAGAGAGAGAGAGAGAGAGAGAGAGAGAGAGAGAGAGAGAGAGAGAGATTGATCAGCTGCCTCCCATACTCGCCCTGACCAGGGATCAAACCTGAAACCCTGGTATGTGCCCTGACTGGGAACTGAACCCACCTTTGGTGTATGGGATGATGCTCCAACCAACTGAGCCACCCAGCCAGGGTCAGATGGGGTGAATTTAAGTAACCCACGGGCAGCTGAGGAAACTGAGGCTAGAGATGGGCGGAGCATTACTTGGTGCCTGGATGCCAGGACTAGACCTGGCCCCCACCTTTGGCCTGGTGCTGCTCGGGCCACCCCATTATTCAGCATGTTCTTCAACAGCCCAAGTCCAGGCAGGCTGCAGCCAGAGTGGAGTCAGGCTGTGGGCACCGCTTCCCAGGGGTCACGGGGCTGGAAACGTGGGCTGCTGGGCAGGGCTGGGAGGGGCTGGGTGGGGGTCCGGATCGGAAGGCGCCCGCACTGATTGGAACAAGGTGGCAGCACTGGGAGCCCAGCCGGGCTTCATTGATCTTGCCCGGTGTTCCAGCCACCGGGCGGGGCCAGCACCGGGCAGGCTGCCGGTTTTCCCAGGTGTGGGGACACCCTGGGGGAATGGCTTTTCATGTGGTTATGGGGTAGGTCTGCCACCCAGCACGTGGGGGAGGCCGGGGCGTTGGGGGCATGCTGGCAGTAGGGGGGACTGGAGACTTGGAATCCCACGGCCAGCCGATGTCAGGCTCCTGGAGACAAGGTTGCGGGCTCTGGGATCCCAGAACGTTAGGATCTTCATTGTCAGACGGACTCACGTTTATCTGAATGCTCACTGTGCGCCAGGCACAGTGCTGGGCACTTTCTGGGGCTTAATTCCTCATCCTCACTCCACCCTGGGATGTGGGTTCTAAGGGGAAACTGAGGCTGAGCGGGGTTAAGCAACCTGCCTGAGGTCACCCAGATACGAAGTTTTGTCTGGCATATACGATCCCTACATCAGAAAGTCTCAGAGTGTGGGAAGCGCTGTGGTTAGTGCTGGGAGGACCTCAGAGGTCCTTGAGAACAACTCCCTCGTGTTGGAGAAACAGGTCTGGGGAGGGGACAGGGCTTTTTGAGGTCACAGGATGACCAGTGGCCAAGGGGAGTCCAATGGCAGGACCCACCACCCCTCCACGCCATCTCGGGAGCTTGGCTGGTCCCTGAGTGTGAGGTCCCTGAGGGCACTGGCCCCCTTGAGCATCAGCCAAGACCTGGTCTCCTACATGTTACCAGTCTTTCTGGTTGGTAACCACGACAGTTTCCTGCTGGCACACCGGAAGTTCATTTACACTTCCAATCTGAAGCCCTGATGTGGCAGGGAAACCCTCTTCCTTCCCATCCTGCAGTGAGGAATTTGGCCTTTGATGTAAACACTCTTGGAGTGGGTGTCAGCTTAGCAGAAAAGGATGGTACTGGGGGCAGGAGTGGGGCGGGGCATCACCAGTTCTTCCTTCCAGTCAGCCCTGTGGGGATCTGCATGACCGGTCCCTTCCATCTCTCTGTCCTCATCTCCTTCCATTCTCCCATTGCCCTCCTCCTGCTCTGGCCACACTGGCCTCCTCTCTGGTTCTCGACACAACAATCACACCCCCACCACAGGGCCTTTGCACATCCTGTCCTTCACATTCTGTCTGCATGGCTCACCTCCCCACCTCATTCAGGTCCCTGTACCCCCTGGGAGACGCCTTCTGTGAGCTTCTGTGCTAGGCACAATAATGACCCCCAAAGATGTCCACATCCCAACCCCTGAAACCTGAGAATATGCCACCTTGCATGGCAAAAGGGACTTTGCAGATATGATGAAGGTTAAGGACTCTGAGATGGGGAGATTATTCTGGATTATCCGAGTGGGCTCAGTATATCACGAGGGTCCTTACCAGTGGAAGAGGAGGCAGACAGGACAGTCAGAGGGAGATGTGATATGGAAAACCAATCAGAGAACCAGACAGATGAGAAGAACTTGACCCAGTGTGGCTGGCTGTGAAGACAGAGGAAGAGGCCACCGACCAAGGAAAGTGGGTGGCCTTTAGAAGCCGGACAAGGTGAGGAAACGGATCCTCCCAGAATCTCCAGAAACGCAGCCCTGCCAACACCTTGATCTTAGCCCAAAGAGACTCACTTAGGACTTCTGAACCCCCAAATTGTAAGGTAGTAAATTGTGTTGTATTGAGTGTGGTGATTGGTTATCGCAGCAACAGGAAACGAATACACCCCTCTTCTCTGATTTGTGTTTCTTCAACAGGTTTATCGCTGCCTGAGCAATTATACCTTTACTTCTGAATGTTGTATCTTTCCCCCATAAAAGGAGGGAAGGGTTTTTGTTTTTTCATTTGATATTGCATCCCCAGTTAGAGTTGCCAGATTCTTAAAAATAAAAACACAGAAAACCCAGTTAAATTGAATTTCAGATAACCAGCAAACACTTTTTTAGTATCACATTGTCCCAAACGTTGCAATTATTCATGGTTTGTCTGAAATCCAAGCATTTTAAGTGTCTTGTGTTTTGTCTGGCAACTCTCTCTCTGGTGCCTCAAAAAGTGCTTGGGTTCATTCTAGGATCTCAATAAATATTTGTTGAATGAGTGAAATAAATGAATGAATGAATGAGCCTTAATTTCTAGCTTAAAAATCCGTTTGGCTTTCAGAATACCTGCAGGTATAAGTGTAAATAGTAGCAAATAATAAAAGCGAACAGCTTCATAGCCCTTATACGCCAGACACTGCTCTGAGTGCATTACAATTATTCACTCACTCAGTTCTTGCAGGAACCCAGTGGGGTCATTAGACCACTTTCCAGATGAGGAAACTGAGACCCAGGAGGGTTAGTGACTTGCTCAGAGGCACACAACCATTAAGTGGCAGAGCAGGCGATTCAAGGCCCTTGAAGAACCTGGCTCCCGGAGCATTCTAGTTGTACCTCCTGACACACTCCTCCCCACACAGCAGATTCTTTCTCTCTAACAGCCCATGGTGCCTTTGCAAGGGGTGCCCCCCCACCCCCATTCTCTGACTGCAGAAGTCAGCTTGCACACCAAAGCCCTGTCCTAATTTCTCTTTGTTGTGAGACCATCTCTGACACCCCAGGAGGACCAGGCCCCCCTCTCTTTACTACTCCCATGGCCCCTTGTTGGAATGCATTTTAAGGACTTGCTGTTGTATCCTTTTCTCCCCCAGACTGACCTCCCTCTGGACAGACATGGGTCACTTTCAGCTCTTTGGCCACAGAACTTAGAGCTGAGCCTGGCTCTAGGGGGGGTTCCCAGGAGCGTTTGAGGATGAATACATGAATGAATGAGTGAGTGAGCGAACGGACATCTTTCCCACTCTGGGTCTCAGTTTTAGAGTCTATGAAAGGGGAAGAACAATCTCTAAATCCCCTCCGTCTCTTAAAAGAAAACACATTTTTTTTTCTGATTATAAGAGTAATACACATTCATTAAAGAAAAATTGGAAAATAATAAAATTATGAAGAAGAAAATTAAAACCACCCATAGTCCTGCCACCCAGAATAGTTGCCAACATTTTGGTTTTTAGCCTTCTGGTATCCTTACTATACGTATAGATTGAATTCCTTCTCTCCCTTCCCTCCTCCCTCCCTTCCTTCCTTCTTTTAGAGTGTGGGGGACGTATAGTACATGTTCCTTTGAACCTGCTTTTGAAACCCCTCAACATGTGATCCTCTTCCCGATGGCAGGGGACGTGCCTGTGCTGATCGGGCATGGTGGGGATAGGAGTGTGGAGACCCCCCAACACTGGCCGGGCCACTGTGGGGCTCCCTCGTGGGTGGCCTTTAGAATGTTTCTGGATTTCAGTTATGAAGACACTGCTGGGAACACCCTGGCATGCACGTCCTAGCCACGTCCCTGATCCCTTCCTTGGGACAAGTTCAAGGGGGAGCCCAGTGTGGACACTGGTGGGCTCTCCAGCCCCACTCCCACCGGCAGCCTTGGCCTTCTGGGCTGGGCAGGAAACCAGGGAAATTATTTGACCTCCTTTGGAGAAAATCTCCGTTTACACCCCAGGCCTCCCTGGTTCCACCTTGGCTGAAAACACCCATTTTTCCAGCCATTTGTTCACATTATGGGCTCAGGATCATGGTTTCCTTCTCGGACACTCGGTTCCAACCAAACAGCCTCAGAGATGACCGTGGACTGGGTTCTCGTGACCTCAGGCCTGTGTAGACATCACGCTTGTTAATAATTCATTGCGGAGCTCTCCTCCGACCAGGCCCTGTGCCTCTCAGGGTGTCCTCACAGTCGCCCTTGGAAGTAGGACAGCTATCTCTCGTCGTACAGATGAGAACTCTGAGGGTCTGAGAACTCAGTGGCTTAGTGGAGGTCACAGGGCACTGGGGATCCACCCCAGGTTGGGCTGACGTGGCGTGAGGCTGATCCTCCTGCCCTCCGAGGGCTGCACCTGTTTAGACCACTGGTTCTGCCCGTGTAGACCACTGAGCCATGGGCCTTGTCATCTGGGGGTACAGAGACCCTGCCCCTCTACACCTGCTGCCTGCTACCCAAGAGGACAGAGTCCCAGCATCACTGGGAAGCAAGGACTGAGCTTTGTCCTAAAAGCTGGGTGACCAGATCCTGTCCCCTGTCCTGACTCCATGTGTGTCCTGGGAGGTCACTGTGCCTCACCCTCTCCATCTGTAAAAAAGATCAGGGACTCAGATGGTAGCCCCTTGGGCTCGCGGTGGCTTGGGCAGAGCAGTGGTGCTACTGAGCGCTGAGTCAAAGGGAGAAAGACTGTCAGACAGGCCACCGCGCCACAGGCAGCCAAGCCTGGTCTTTGGGGGTTTGGACTGGGCAGGTCTCAGTCCCAGGCTGTGCTGGGAGGATCTGACAGCCCCAGATGGAGCCTGCCCCCCCAGTCTCTGCAGATGGGAGGCTATTTTTTAACCAGCCACACAGGAAGAAGAAGCCAGAAATGAGTTCAAGGGGTTAACCCAGGTCCCTGGGGACCCTCCCTATTTGTACCTCTTCCCCCTCCCAGCCAGGAGCTGTGTGGCCTTCACCTGGAGCTCCTTGGAGCCTTCCAGAGCTCCCGGCAATCAGACTGCTGGGGCTGGATGTCCCAGACTGGCCCAAGGTGATGGGGAGGAAACAAGCCCAGAGAGGTCTGACCGGCCTGTCTTGCTCACCGCCGTCTCTCTGTGCACTTCCCCAGGCCTAGGCCACCTCCTCTGCCTCCACCTTCCTGGGGGACCCTGACCCTCCCAGCCTCAGTTTCCCCACCTGTCAGGTGATGTGGCCTCTACCAGATAGGAAAGCTCTTCTGAGCAGGGCCTCCACTCTGTCCTGTCAGTCCTGGGTTTCCTCCAGCAGCATGAGCCCAGGGGACAGGGACCACTGGAAAGTGTCTGGGGACCCCAGGAAGAGGAGGGACTTTCTGAGAAGCAGGGACCAGTCTGGGGAGGGAAAAGCAGGTTCCCACTGCGGCCTCCCTCAGACCACACCACCAGGTGTCCCTTGGTCCCCACAGGCAAGGGGTTCCTGAAAAGTTGGTTGTCTGTCGCAGTGGGTGCGGCCTCTGATGTGTGTTACCCTGTGTGAGGATGTGTGCTCCCATGAGGGGTAGGGGTGGGGTGAGCATGGGGGGTTGGTGGGCACAAGGTGAAGGCGGGACCAGACTTTGGTTGCTAAGCTGGCACAGCTTGTGACAGAGGCCCCACCACACCCACAGCTCCTACCCAGAACCTCTCTGCTGGTGCTGGTCTAACCTGGAGGATGGGTGTACATGGGGGAGGGGCACATGTGGGAGAGGGGTGCATGCAGGGGAGGGGCACATGTGGGAGAGGGGTGCATGCAGGGGAGGGGTGCATGTGGGAGAGGGGTACATGCAAAGAGGGGGTGCGTGTTGGGAGGGCACAGGACCCAAATGCTGTGAGTGCCTCTAGGAAGCTGGAAACCCAGAGACTGCTTGAGGAGAACTGACTTGGACTTGCCTCCTTTTATTTATTGTCTACTAAAACAATACTGTTAATAAATAACATTAATCTCTCTCTCTCTCTCTCTCTCTCTCTCTCTCTCTCTCGCTCGCTCACACACACACACACACACACACACACACCCGTGTGCACGATGAAAAAAATTTGGAAAATACAGAAAAACACTTGGAAAATGTTGGAGCCTGAAATCTGAGAGCCAGAGTGATCATCTTTGAAAGGGTAGGGGTCTCGGGGTCTTAACAGAATTATATTGATTCTCACAGACTAAGCATTTCACCTGGGCTGCCGGTGGAGCTAAGCACTTACCTAATTCTCTGTACTGCTATTCTCCCCGTCGTGCAGATGAGGAAACTGAGTGACAGGGAGGGGAAATCTCTCCCTCGGGCAGTAAGGGGCAGAGCCAAGATTCAAACCCAGGTCTGGCTAACTTGAAGGTGCACCTCCTCTCAGGGTCCAGGTCTCGGATCCCTGGGCAAACCGCGTTCACTTATTCGTTCCTCCCTCGGGATTTCCCAGGCGCCTCCTGTGAGTCAGCTCTAGCTCTGCCCTGGGCACTCAGCCATAAATAAGACAGACAGACCCCCAGTCTCAGCCCCCAAATGGCCACAACCCGAGCCCCAACCTTGAGCACAGCTTGGTTCCAAGTCCAGGCTGTGGCTGACTGAGGTATGACCCTACCTCCCCATTGAGCAGGGCCCTCTATGAGCTTTTCATGAGCCTTGATGTGTCTAAAAGCCACCCCACCAGGTCTACTGTGCACAGGGGCAGGGAGGCCACCAACCACCACCTCAGGCCCATCGCTCTGGGCCAAGGCTCCCTGGGGCGGAGGCTGAGCTAGGGCTGGGGTGGCCTGGGGCCTGCCTGACCAGGGCGGGCACAGACGCTCAGCTCCCTTCTGGACTTGGCCGAATGAGCCTCTGCACACCCTCAGCAGCCTGAGCTCAGGGCAGCCACTGGGGGGCTTCCATGTCCCCAAGTCCTCAGACTGGGTCTCCTCTTCCTGACAAGGCCCCGGACACCCCCGACACCTGGGGAACTGTGACTCTTTCCACCAGCTGGGAACAAAGCAACACGGCGGGTCTGGTCTGGACTCCCTCCTGCACCATGTGTTCGGGGCCCTGGGTGTTCTCTCCAATCCTCAGTCAAGACCAGCTACCTAACTGGTGGCACGCAGTGCCAGATGGGAACATGGGCCTCTGATGGAAAAGGAAAGGTGTTTCGCTTTCTTCCACAGCCTCTAGACCAGTCATAGTGTTTTGTACGTCGCACTTCCTTGGATTCGTGGATACTTGTGGGGCGAGTGCACACCCTCACAGATGCTGGGTTTCCACCACGCCAAAACTTGGCATGTGGGTCACAAGTCCCTGTCTTCCCCAAACTCGCACGCATGCTCAGGTCCTGCCCATGGTGGGGTCACCATCACACCCAACTTCATTTAAAATACACCAGTCCAACGATAGAAATATTAAGAATTTCAAGATAGCAACTGCAGAGCATTGAACCCAAATGTGGGGCCCCCTTCTGAGCTTGGAGGCCGGCGACAACCCCTGGGTAACACCTGTGAAGCTGGCCCTGCCAGAGGGAGCGACCCAGCTCACACAGGAGGTCAGCCACCCACTCCAGCCTGCAGGGGCGCGGCCGGTCATCCGCACATGTATTCAGGAGCTGCTTTCTGTGCTCAGGCCTGTGCCACGGGGCACCCAGTGGCCGTGGTGAGCAGAGCCTGGATTTGAACCCTAGCCCCACCACTTATAAGCTGTGTGAACTTTGGCTAGTGGCTTAGCTTCTCTGGGCTTCACTTTCCTCTTCTGCAAAATACAGACAAAAATATTGACCGTGGGGTTGTGGGAATGAGCAGTGATGTATATAAGGTGCCCGACTGGATGTTGGCCCTGTCGGTTTTAGAGATGTCTCCAGGCAGAGGCATGCCCTCCCCCAGGCAAATATGGAAGTCCGCAAGCAGGGGCAGAGGCCTGTCTGTGTGCATGTCCCTCTCACACATGGGGGACCCGAGCGGGGACTTCCAGGGCACTTCGGCAGGATGCCCAGTAGGCCTGGGGCGTGATACTGGGTCAGACAGAACCTGCAGTAGGTGGGAGGGGCCCCTGGGAGACCTGGGGGCCCAGGGAGAGGAGCCCAGGAGGACAGGCCCCCACCAAGGTGCTGTTCTGAGAAGCATGACATAGATCCCAGCCCAGTGAGAAGGAAGCCCTTTGCTGTGGACCTGGCCAGCCATGGGATTTAGCCCGGCTCTGACCATGTCCCCGTCTCCGTGCCTCAGTTTCCCCAGCTATGCTCTGGTGAAGGAGAGGACCACCACACATCAAGTGCCTGCTGAGTGGACCATGCACTGTGCTGTACAAGTCTCCTCTCTCTTGCTCCTCAAATGATTACCGGCCCACTTTAGAGAAGCCGGATTCTGACTGGCCAGGCTCATGGAAGTGCCACTCTGTTCCCAGGAGGGGCCAGTGGGAGCCAAGGGATGTTCCTTGATCAACTCATTAACCCGATTAGCTACTGCGCTGTGGTGAGGTACAGGCTCCAGATCTGGGCTACCTGGGTTTGCACCCCAGCTGGGTGACCTTGGACAGGTTGTTTAACTTCTCTGGACTTCAGTTTCCTCATCTATAAAACGGGCTTGATAATAGCAATTGGTCTTATAGGGGTGTGAGGATGAAATGATCAAAGACACGTGAAGCGCTTACCAGCGGTTCTCAACCTTCCTAATGCTGCGACCTTTTAATATAGTTCCTTATGTTGTGGTGACCCCCAACCATAAAATTATTTTCGTTGCTACTTCATAACTGTAATTTTGCTACCGTTATGAATCACCATCGGAAATATGTGTTTTCTGATGGTCTTAGGCGACCCCTGTGAAAAGGTCGTTCGACCCCCGAAGGGGTCGCGACCCACAGGTTGAGAACCGCTGGCTTAGACCGTGCCTGGCATGAGTGAGCTATGTAAGTGTTTACTGTTAATATTATAACTATTTAAGAGTTGAGTTGTCATAATTTATATTTTCTGGACAATTATGCATTTACTAATTCCAATTTTGTACTTTTCCTTTTTGTATTAGGACCCAGAATATTTCCCTTTCAAGTCTCATACAGTTTCTTAGGTCCTTGGAAAGATTATTCTCTGCTGCCACAGTGGTCTTCCCGAAGCCCACCCCCCAGGGGGAGAAGCCTGTGTTGATTAGCATTTCAAAGGCTCTGAAAAGTTCTGCAGCAAAACACCCTGTCGAACAATGTTTGATACAGCCATTCCCAATCTTGTTTGGTCACAGAGCCCCCTGAATTTTGCTTAACACCTGATAACATCTGCTGAACACACGTTGGGAGATGTGCCCCTCATTTCCTTGTTTCTAGGAAATGGCAGACAGGAGTGAGCTATGCGTCCCTCCCTTCACAGAGATGAGTGGTTCCTTCTGCAGAAACCATCTCCAGTAACACGGTGATCCCATCGCTCAGCGGGTCCCCTGCGTTCTCACCTTTCCTGTCTGATTCAGTCCCCACAGCAGCCTGGGGAGGTCACTAGCGTCGATACCCCCATCTTACAGATGAGGCAATTGAGGTTCGTGGAGGTTAAGTGGCCACACAGCCAGTAAGTGGCAGATCCGGGAGACAAACTCACAGCTTCTGATTCTAAACCCCACATTCTTTCTTCTGTACATTAATAGGAAACATAAAAATAGATCCCATTCTGCCAGATCACTGCTCCCTGGTGACATGCTTTTAAAAAACCTAAAGTTTTTTCCCCCCGATAACATTGTGTTATAAACTTAAAATCTTCAGTAGCTTTCTTCTGATTACTAAAGGCATCCGTTCTTGTTGTATATAAGACCTTTCAAACATTTTGAGTTGGAAAATGAGAAACTCCATAATCTCACCCCAAGAGGTAACCCAAGTTAACAGGTGGACAAGTACTTTTCCAGATCTGTGTGGTCCGACAAGGTGGCGGTGAGCCACACGTGGCAATTTCAGTGAAAATAATTAAAATGAAACATGCATGCTGGGGGCCTGGGCCAGCAGGCTTCCAGGACTGAGGATTCCCACGATGCAGGTGGGCTGTATGGACACAATGTTGCCATCTTCACAGAATGTGCCAGTGGGACGATGCTGCTCTAGACTCTTCCTAGACACTGACATATGTGCGCAACGATGATTAATATTCTCGATGAGGTTCCTGCACATATCATACGTCTCTGTCTGGCCTCACCCATGGAGGGAAGAGAGCCCCCACAGGCAAAAACCAGGCACTCAGAAAAACAGTCTGGAAGGAAACACACTCAATGATAGCGGTTTCCCCTGGATTGAGATAACAGACTTTAATTTTAAATTGCCCAGGTCCCTCGGTGAGCTGCAACATAAATGCAGGTGTGGTGGGATGCCGTGGATTCACGTTTTCCCTAATGTACTTGCTTTTCTAAATCTTCAAGGTATGATCTCGCCCAAGGCTTAAGTTACTGTTATTATTTTTCAAATTGTGGACTCATGAAGAGTGGGAGCCTGAACAAGTCAAAGAAATGAAGAGCGAAGAAGGAAAGGCAGACAGGTGCGTCTGCAGGCCCGGGGCCCCTCCAGCCGAGGGCTGTCGTCGGCAGGGCTGCTTCCTGAGCACACAAGCCGAGCAATCACACGGGGTCTTTTGCTAAGAGCCCCATGCTTGACTTCATGTTCTGCAGTCACCATCCTGAAATTCTTAATGATTTCTGAACACGGGGCCCTACATTTGCCTTTTGCACTGCACATGGGCACTGGTCCTGGGATTGTCCCCCGTCTTAGGTCTCCTTTTGGCTGCTCTGAATCGCCACCCTCGTCCTCGTCAGACCACAGACGCGCTCATCCCTGGAGCACTCTACCTGCCGAGAACAGTGTGCTTCGGCTGCTCAGACGTGTGTCTAGAGAGCGATAAAAATAGAGCCTGCGAGCGGGTGCAGAGGCCCCTGTGGTCTCTGTCACACACGCACACGCATTCGAGGCGCACGTCCGCACTGGCCTATTTCACAGAGCAGCCCAGTGCATTGTGGGAGTCTCTGCTCCACATCCCTGCCCCACTCAGATCCTGTCTGGACACCGACTGTCTTGAAGACCATGCCCAGCCTCTAGGCCTGGACACCGACTGTCTTGAAGACCATGCCCAGCCTCTAGGCCTGCCCACCTCCTCCCACCTTCTTCCATCCCTCTGCCACGCCATTCACTTTGCCGGGACCACCTATGTTCCTTCCTTCTCAGACACCTATTCCAGGCCCATGTCAGAATGCACCCTGTCTGGGAAGCCTTCCGGCAGTAGTGGGGAAGGGCCTGAACCACAGGAGGCAATGTGGTTCCTTCCTCCCTCCCTCCTTGCCTTTTCTCTTCTTAAATATTCGTTTCAGCAGGTCACCTGGTTACTCTGAGTCTGTTTGTTAATTCATCTCTGCAGTGGAGGCATTTGAAGTTCCAGAAGGCTGAGACCTACATCGATAGACAGGGCACAAGCCAGAGGGGTGCTGGCCTCTCTCACCGGGGTGCTTTCCTGAGGTGGACTCTTTCCACATGTCACTAGGATGCCGGTTCCCGGAGGGCAGCCCGTTGTGGGTTTGGTTTGCTCCCGAGTCCCCAGTGTGCGGAGCAGTGCGTGGCATGGTGCTCAACACAGGTCTATTGAAAGATCAGCGGCACCAGCTGGCCCCATCACATCCCAAACCCTGAGCACCGGAATGTGAGAATCCAGGGAGACCAGCCCTTTCTGGGGAGACTGTCTCCAGAAGAGGACCACAATGCAAGCCCCAAGCATTTCCTGAGCACCAGCTGTATGCAGGGCTCCGCCCAGCTCAGGGCAAAGCCTTGCTTCACAGCCTGATAGGGCCGGGCCGGGGGTGAGATGGCAGACACAGCGACCCGGGAAGAGGAAGAGAGAGGAGGGGTGGCCAGCAGGGCCCTGGCCGGGCAGGAACAGGCCCCTCCTGGCTGCAGTCCGGCCAGAGGGAGGCCCTGCTCACCTGCTCCTGGGAGGGTGGGGCTGCCTCTTCCTCTTTCTTTCTTTGAAAAATAAAACCATTTTCTCCCTAAATCTACAAGTCATACACGTTCAGTGTTTAAAGGTTTGGAAAATACACAATCACCAGAAGAATTAGAAACAAGGTATTAGTGTAACGTGCGCATTAGCTGCGGCATTTTAGTGTTTTCCTTCCAGTCTTTTTTCTAAGGTGGACTTGGTCTTTGTCCCTTGGGAAGGGATATGGGTGCTTGTGGAGGAGGACCGGGCTCTCCCCTGGGGCTCCCACCACCCCTAACATGGGGCGCCTTACTCCAACCATTCTGGACTTGACACGTCTTCCTAAGATATGAGGGTGCGCAGAGCTGTGGGAGGGGTGTCAGCAGGTCTGGCCTCCTGTCCCACTTCCTCCATGGGGGAGAGAAGGTCTAGCCTTCTGCCCCTGCTTTCTCCATGGGTGGGGGAGGTCTAGCCTTCTGCCCCTGCTTTCTCCATGGGTGGGGGAGGTCTAGCCTTCTGCCCCTGCTTTCTCCATGGGTGGGGGAGGTCTAGCCTTCTGCCCCTGCTTTCTCCATGGGTGGGGGAGGTCTAGCCTTCTGCCCCTGCTTTCTCCATGGGTGGGGGAGGTCTAGCCCTCTGCCCCTGCTTTCTCCATGGGTGGGGGAGGTCTAGCCCTCTGCCCCTGCTTTCTCCATGGGTGGGGGAGGTCTAGCCCTCTGCCCCTGCTTTCTCCATGGGTGGGGGAGGTCTAGCCCTCTGCCCCTGCTTTCTCCATGGGTGGGGGAGGTCTAGCCTTCTGCCCCTGCTTTCTCCATGGGTGGGGGAGGTCTAGCCCTCTGCCCCTGCTTTCTCCATGGGTGGGGGAGGTCTAGCCCTCTGCCCCTGCTTTCTCCATGGGTGGGGGAGGTCTAGCCTTCTGCCCCTGCTTTCTCCATGGGTGGGGGAGGTCTAGCCCTCTGCCCCTGCTTTCTCCATGGGTGGGGGAGGTCTAGCCCTCTGCCCCTGCTTTCTCCATGGGTGGGGGAGGTCTAGCCCTCTGCCCCTGCTTTCTCCATGGGTGGGGCCATAACTTCGGCTCACTGAGGGAGGGCTGAAGGAAAACCCTCAGGGAGGGGCACTCCTTGGGGCTGTGAAGTGTTGGTCCTCAGTCACCAGGCACCCGGGCAAGTTGAGTTTGGGGCAGGGGGCATGGCCCTCTTTTACCCTTGTGATCTCACCCTCTTGTCCATTTGAGTGCCCCAAGTCTTTCTTCCCTTAACACCAGCCACCTTTCCTCTCTTAACAAAGGTGGACTCAGAGACAGGAAGGTGCCCGTGACTAGAAAGGGCCTGTACTTTTAGAGCCCAGATGGGCATGCGTCAGTCCAAAGGGGCCGAGTGCGCACGGTGGCATTTTAGTCACTGTGTCACAGTGAAGGATGTTTTGAGGGGGGCAGACTTTGGTCACCTCTGCAAATCATAAGTTATGGCGTCTGCCTTTTCCGCCCACATGTAAGTCTGAACCTTTTGCCAAAAACACTTTTCCCAGACGCAAAGGAAAACCCCAAAGAGGAACCTAAACCTTCACGCTGCTGCTCGGATTCGACGACTGGACGTGAGAGCTCAGGCGTCACCAGCAAGCGTTTCAAAGAACAAGCCAGACGGCGAAGGGGGAAGTGAAGGGAGAAGCTGGAAACCTCTGGGGCTGGTCAGTCATTGGTTCGTTCATTTATTCGTCCATCCACCCTCCCTTCCTCCACCTACTTAGCAAGAAACGAGCTCCTGCTCCCTGGGCTGCCCTCTGACAAGTGGGAGGTGCGGGGTGTGTGAGGGCAGGGTGGGCACTCGAGGCCTGGAGAGAAGGGAAGGACCTGGGAAGGCTCCCCGGAGGGGCAGGTCTCTCACTTTCCCCATTCTGCGCAGAGTCACAGAGCCTCTTCTGCCCAGGAGGAGGAAGAACGTAAAATAGTATTTATTATAGAGTGAATATAGCATTTCTGGAGGGCTTGCCTCTGCCCCAGGCCCTGTAAGAAGCACGTAGTGTACATTATCGCATTAAATCCACCCAACAGGTCTCGATGGGGGTACTGTTTGTTCTCCCCATTGAACAGATGAGAAAACTGAGCTCAGAGAAGGGAAGCACTTGGTCTAAGGCCACACAGTGAGAAAGTGGTGGGGCTTGGGTCTCCTCCCCAAACAGCGCCCTCTTCTTCACCCCCACCTCTGGAAGCTATTGACAAGGGCCCTGACAGTCCCCCTAGAGTGTCCCCTGTGCCCACCAGGGGGTCAGTGCTAGAGAGGGAGCAGGGGGGTGAGACAAGGGACATCTGCCAAGTGGCAAGTGATCAAACCGGAGGCAGGCCAAGGAGGCTCCCCGCGGCTCACGGGGCAGTGTGCAGGGCCGCAGCGCCGGTCACGTCACTCTGTCCAACCAGCCTGTGAGGTCCGTGCTCCCAGCCTCATCTTAGAGGAGGAAACAGACTCACAGAGGCGAGTTAACACGTTGGGTCACCCCAGTATAAACAGCTTAAATCCAGTCTGATTCCTCAACCATGTGCAAAGCAGAGGGTCGGTGCCCAGGTAGCTGAGAAAAGTCAGTTTTCCTGCTGCCAAATTCAAACCCTGTTTGGAACTCAGAGCCTTTCCTGAATTTGCTCACTGTTCCTGAGTCCTGTGACTGTTCGCGGTGTGATGGAGTCTCACTCCCAGCCCAGGCCCTCAGTTCCTAACCCCGCTGTGCCAGGTGCTTCCTCCAGGAGGCGCTGTTTCAAGGCCGGTGATGGAGGCCTGACTTCCAAATCCACTGCCAGCTAAAGCCTGCCCTCCACCCCCTTTATTTTCACCAGGACAGCTACTCAGCACTAAGGTGGGAATGACTGGCTGAGTCCCAGGCTGGCCGGGGACAGGAAGCTCAGAGAAGGCCAGGGCTCCCCGGTGGCCACAGGTGGTCCTGGGAAGACTCCTGGCAGGAGGGCTGAGTTCAGTCTGGGAGGTGAGGTGAGATTCTCCACCCACTCTGGGTGGTGGATTTGAGGAAAGGTCTGCCGAGGAGGCATCCCCAGGAGGTGGAAGTGAGAGCTGGCGTTTCGCTGCCCCACTGAACCCTGAGCCCAGGCCTCAGTCACCCCATCAATGGAGGAGTCCGGACTGGCTGGAGTCGGGGGACGGTGCTATCTTCCTGCCGCTCAGAGCCTTCTGGAAGATCAGGTTTTCAGGCCCAGTTGCTCAGGGGCATCCATCTCCCGGCCCCCCTCCCCTCCATAAGCTCCCCACCCCCTCAGGTAGCTGAGCAAGCCTCAGCTTTGATGCGGCCACCTCAAGGCCGCACTGTCAATGGGCCCTCTATGTGACCAGTGGGGCCGCTGGCCGTAGTGGGTGCGGTGAGGCCTGGACACACAGTCCCACTGTGTGGGGCCAGCTCAGGCCCGCCCAGACCCTGTGGCCGGTGGGGGGCTCCTTCCAGACTGGGGGGCACTTTGGACAGGCAGGGTGGTCTGGGGAGACGGATGTGTGCAGGGAGGCCTCAGGAGCTGCCATCAAAGGGGCCCGGCAGAGGTGGCGCCAGCCGAGCGCCATAGTGGTGGCGGGATGGCTGGCGGTCAGTCCATGAATCTCCCAGGGTTGGTGGGGGTGGGGGCGGCCGCCATGGGCACACTACTCAGGGTGACCAGCCATCCTGGGGTGCCTGGGACTCGAGACTTGCAGTGTTAGAACCCAGAGAGTCCCCTGCTATTGGCCGCTGCCCAGAGTTCAGGAAAGGACAGTGACATCGCTCTGGTCTGGGCAGCTTCCTTCCTGTCCGGTGACCTCTGAGTCAGACCATCCAGCGAGACCTGCCCGGGGTCATTTTGCCCACCTCTGCCTCCACACAGGCCTGCCTCATGCCTCAGAGGCCATTTTCCATGTCTCCCAGGCATCTCCAGGGGAGGAGCTCCGGCCAGCTACCGACCGCTGCTCCGAGGACCTCGGCCAGACAGCAGAGCCGGCCTAGTCATCCCCCAGCACCCCGCCGTGTGCCCTCCAGCCGTCCCAGGGGCGCCCACAGTCATCCTGCTCTTTGCTCTCTCCACACCTTTGCCCGGGCCATTCCCTCTGCCTGGGACATCCCCACGGTCACCTCCTCACCCCGCAAGACTCAGCGGGTGTCACTTCTCCAGGGAGATGATTCTGTGCCCCGAGGTGGGTTCGTACCTGTCTTTGATCTCCAGCCCCAGTCCCCCCATAACATGTATTACACCCCAGTGCAGTCTTCAGTTTACTCATCTCTTTCCACACCAGCCCGTGAGCTCCTCAAGGGCAGAGAGCCTGACCCCGTCAATCAGCCTCGTACCCGAGCCCCCAGCACAAGGCCGGGCTCATAGTAATGGAAACACTGATTGAGCACTTACTGTGCCAGGCAGCCTGCTCCTCATTCTCCCCAGAGCTCTGTGAGGTTGGTATAATCATCACCCCACTTTACAGATGGAGAAACAGGCACAGAGAGGTGAAGCAACTTGCCCCAGTCTACACAGCTAGTGAAAGGCAGAGCCAAGACCTGAACCCGGAGAGTCTGATTCCAGAGCCCAAGCTGGAGTCTCTCCACTCGACTCCTTGATAAGCTTTTGTAGAATTAATGAATAAATGAAAGCCTTTGCCTCTCTAGTTTCTTCTAAATCCTGCATGTCGTAGTTGAGGGCCGTTTTCTCTGGTTCCCTGTCCTGGGGAGAGCACTTCTGCCTGCGGGCTGAGTTCAGGGGTGCTATGATGGGGCCCTGCTGGGAGGGGTCGCCCCTGAGGATGCAGAGCGGAACCTCATGGGGCTTCAGGGTAGAGGCGCTAGCCCTCGCTGGAGCTGTGGGCGAGCCTTCGGGCATCCTAGGGCCATGGCCTACATTTGTCAGATGGGGAAACCAAGGTCCAAAGAGAGAAGGGGACTTGCCCGTAGTCACCCAGTATGGCCACGTCACAGCCATTAGGCCTCAGCTTCCCCATTTGTCAAAGAGAGGAATGGGTACCCCTCGTCCTGCCTGGGAGCATCCTAGGAGCAGAGATGGGAGGAGGGTGAAGGGTTGGGGGCCAAGCGGCTCCCCCAGAGGCCTCCACCTCAGTGTCTGGAACTCTGCCATCCGTCTGCCAGCCCTTGGGGTTAAGCGTTGCTCTCTCCTGTTCTCCTCCTCACCCTCTACTGCAGGGTGGACTCTCCGCCCTCTTCCCAAACCTCTTCTCCACAATGAACGGAAGGGACTTCTGGTCCTTGGCTCAAAAGAAATGCTCCCTACTCTCTGAGTCAGCAACCTGGAAGAGGCGTGATGGGGCAGTTGTTGGATGTTACTCACTAGGAGTCAGACTCTTCAGGGGATCCAGGGTTCTGCCTTACTGCTTCCAAAAGTCCCCTGAGCAGGCCCCTTGTCACTAGTTGGGTGTAGATGCCCAAAGGCAGGGGGATGGGTAAGATGCATCAGCATCACCCTGCCTTTGCCGGTGCAAACAAAAGAGCAGCCACCTCCCTTTGGTCTGTGGGGACACAGGTAGCAGGAGCTTGGTGATGGTGCTGGCAACCACCCTGGATGGGTGGGTCGGGAATGAAGACAGTGAAGGCCACACTGGGGGCTGGGCATCAAATCCAACTCACTGGTCCCCTCTTACCTATGAAAGAATGGCCGCCCAGAGATGTCAAGTGACTCAGATGTAGTCACACAGCACATGGGCGGCAGAGCCAGGCAGAGTAGGGTTCCTGGTCAGGCTGTGTGTCAGAATCACCTTAGGGGGACTCTCAAAAGTCCCAGGCACCAACCCAAGAGATTCTGATTTCACAGTCAGAGGTGGGAAGCCAGGTGTTTAAAAGCTCTCCAGGGGTGGCGATGTCCCAGACTCATCGGCTCCATCACCTCCTGCTGGAGTTTCTGCTCATCTAGAAGTCAGGGGGTCTGTGAACTCGGGCAGGAAACACAGACTTCTTTCCTTTCACTGACCTCTCGCTGAAATTGGCATCTTTTCCCACAGTGGCTTTGTCACAGTGGAAATCACAGGTATTGTTCGGTCTCACTGGGGTTGTCAAGATGATCTCGAAATACTGGGTGTGCTCATCGCCCATCCCCACTGTGCCACGGCAATTGCTGGGGCTGCTGAGAACTTTCACTCACGGTGTTACCAAAGGGTCACATGGCCACGGCCTCACAGCCTTGCTCTTTGACAGTTTGCTAACTACATTTCCAAACATTTGGTTTCCTGTGTCATCCTATGGATGTTGTTTTATGCATTTAAAACTGCAATTCTGGGGAGTCCGTAGATTTCCTGAGACTCCAGAAAGGTCCGTGGACCAGAAGGGTTAAGGACCCTGCGTGGGACAGCACGGAGCCGAGCGCTGCAGGACCCAGGGCTTGGATCTCCGTGGGCACTGAATGGGCGGCAGAAGCCCTGTGAGCCTCCGGAGACAGAATCCGGGAGACAGATCCCCTGAAGGGACTGTGAGCGGAGCACAGACTTGGGCAGGAGGGAGGGCATCAACAGGGTGGACAGAACTTCTCCGTGGAATTGCAGGGAAAGCCTGAGACCCCAGACCCCAGGCCTACAAGGCATATCAGTGTCCCCATCCACCGGGGATCAGCCTGCTCTGCCAGGGGATCCCTGTCCCTGGGCACACACTGGGCCACCATCCTCCAGCTGTCTCCTCCCTGCATGTCGCCGTCTGCCATCTCCTGGGCTACACAGCGTCAGGAGCCCATCCTAGGTGGGTCAGCCCTTTAGTCCCGTCTCCCACTGTTCCTTTGTTTTAAACTCTACATTTCTTCATTTTGCTCACGGAGGGAGAAATACAGATTACAAAGACCCAGCAAATGGTTTTTATAAACTCTTATTTTCTTGCCACAGAACTGCCTTTAATTAGCTCCAAGGACTACAAAGGGAGCAGCGTTATAATAGGGGCAGCTTAAAGGAAAGAGCCCACGGCTCTTGGCTCCTGGGCTGGGGCTGCTGCTGTCACCAGCGACAACCAGGTTTGATGGGAGTGTCCCCGCTGCAGGGATGGCAGGTCCCCCTTGCCCCCACTCGGTCCCCGAATGCAGCCGCACAGCCTGCCTCAGCTTTTCTCCAGGGAGGAGGCACCATCCTGCCCTCAGGCAAGCCCTCTGGACAATAAGCACCCAGATGTGCCTCCGTCCCACCAGAGCCAGCTGCAGGACAGGCAGACAGGCAGGAGGGCAGACGGGTAGTCCGACCGACTGCAGCATCTCAGCTGGGCAACAGCAACACCAGCCGCCAAACCCCGGAGCTCTGGAGCCTGCTCAGCGCCTCTGCTTGGGAGGCAGCTGGTCTCCGTGTCCAGCCCGGAGGCACTGCCTTCACACACAGCCCATTCCCAGCCTCAGACCATCGGCATGTCACAGCCAGAGGGGCCTCTGTTTGTGGCACAGAGAGGTCAAGTAACTTGACTAGGGCACTCAGCAAGGCAGCACCTGAGTTGAGACTCCAGCTCAGGGACTCCTGACCCCCAATCTCAGGTGCCTCAGGCCCATCTGGGCTCCTGCAGGGAAAGGGGGAGGAAGGCAGCAGGGAGTGTCTGAGGTCACGGCACATCAGCCCCACCGACCAGAAAGAGTCAGGGAAAGTCTCTCCCTGAGTTCCAGCCTCAATCAGAGGTTCTAAGTTGGGGGTCCGGACCCCTATCCTTTGTTGATGGACTCGAGCCACACCTCTGGGTCTCTCTAGGCCGTGACTGGAGGCAAAAGCTGCCCAGAAACCCTTTTTGTCCTCTACAACCAGGTCTGCAAACCTTCCCAAGGCCTGCTCCCCCCACGCCCGTCCAGTTTCAGTACCAAGAGCTACACAAGTTCTCAATAAAAGCCCATAGCCTCCTTCTCCTCTCGCTGCTGCCCTCACCCCAGGTCAGCAGGAGACGTGGGCAAGGTCCCCAGGAAGGTCCCAGGCAGGGGCAGCCTTGCTCCCGCCCGCTCCACGGCTCTCAGAAGCTGGCTGGGCTTAGGGAGAACTAAGTGTCTCCTTGAGTCCGTGTCTGCCTGAGCCCAGGTGGAGGGTCCAGGCTCTCTGGGAGGGCCAGGGGCTGTGGCTGCAGGACCCAGGAGCCTCGTTAGTGAGGCAGGAAGCCACGGGTCACAGGGACACCCCCCAAATCCTCTGTACCCCAGGACCCTCCAAGACCTGCCCTTTGAGGTCTTGAGGTCTTGCGGTATCCATTGCCCCCGCCACTAACTGTCCCCACCCGCTGAGGATAAAAGTCCACTTCGCTCCAGGAGACCACGGAGGCCACCAAGTCCTCTTCCCACCTCAGGCTTTCAGAGGCCAGCGGATTTAGGTAGACAGGCTGTGAACTTGAAGGCAGCCAGGAGAGTTGGTGGAGGGACGTGATCCGGGGCCTGGCCGCCGCTCCCCACCCGAAAGGACCAGCCCAGGGCCCTGGGCAATAGTTACTCACCGCGGATGAAGGTCGGCGTGTAGGTCGGGAAGGAATCGAAGATGCTGTTTGATGCCATGCCCTGTTCTGAGGAAGGCGAGAACTCGGCCCTTCACGGGGGTGGGTTGGGATTGATTTGGTTGGCTGTTGTTTTATTTTTTCCTAGCTACTTTTGAAAATAAAGGGGTGGTGGTGGTGTTGCTTTTTGTTTTTTTTTTTTGTTTTGTTTTGTCTCTCCCCCCACCCCCACTGCTACAAAAAAGAAAAAAGGAAAGAACGCGAGAGTGTGTGTGAGCGAGAGAGAAAAAAAATCCCTAAGGAAAGTAAGTTTCTGTTTGTACCCAAGAATTTGGATTCTCGGTCCCACAGGAATGTCTAGCCACAAATTTTCAACAGAAGCGTATGCAGAGTGTATCATTAGATGGCGGGAAGGGGCCTTCGGCAGCCAGGGCGGAAGAGCTCGCAGGGCAGTGAGAGCAAAGCCAGACCAGCATCAGCGCCACGGGAATGAATGAATGAGGCTCACCCCCGGCAGAGCCAGGCTCCAGTGGGTGCAAGGGTGGCCCGGGGGTGGGGAGGACCAGGAGCCAACCAGCTCCCGCGCAGGGCCCTGCAGGCAGCGGAGGGCCTGGCCTTGTGGTTCTGTGGTTGAGGGACCAGGCCTTCACAGTGTCAACCCAACCTCAGCTCACAGGATGCAAGAAGCCAGCTCGCGGCCTTGGCCCATTGGCTGGGCTGCGGTCACCTGGGCCGTGATGTCACGGTCTCTTAGAGGATCTTGTGGCTCCTTTCTCTCTTTTTGGAAAAAAAAAAAAAGAAAGAAAGAAAGGGAAAGAGAGAGAAAAAAGTGATGGCTTTTATTTGTGGGGCTGGCCTCAGCACGCGGCCCAGAAACAGAACTGAAAGCAGTTGGAATGGGGGTGGCCGGGGCGGTGGTTTGGATCCTGTGGGAGACTCCTTTGTAATTAAGGCCAGCATTGGCCTGGGCGGTCTAGGAGCTCTGCAGGGACCTCACCGGGCACCGGGAGCCTGGGCCCACCAGCAGGCAGAGGGCTTCCCTCTGTGACCCCCACTCCTGGCTGCGCCGACACCGCCATTGTCCCCACCACCGTTGCCGAGAGAGGCGTCCACACGTGTGGCTGGGTGGCACTTCAGGGGGGTTTTATGGGAGCTGGGATTAAGTACAAATGGGAAACACATGAAGCGGCATCTCCAGCTCACGCCTCACCGAGGCCTAGCCACCCAGAAAGGCTTCCTTGTGAAAGCCAGCAGCACGGGCGCCAAGGCCTCCGCAGAGCTGGGGCTCTGAGGCCCGAGCTTGTCATTAAGGCCTTTTGCTCCTCTTGCTCACCTGTGCATCCCCTCTGGGTCCCCTGCTCCAGCCTAACGTGCCTGGGCTTTTCCTGCCTCCAGGCCTCGCTCGTGCTGTGCCCTCCGTGTGCCTTTGTCAGCCCCTTTCTGAGTCCGTCCCATCCCAGAGGGTTTGGGGCTCAGAGGGATTCAAAAGTACACAAGACGTGGAAGATGAGTCAACCCTACACTTTACGTTCCCAGAAGCTTGGTCAGGCATGGGGGAGGGTGGTGGCTTTTACTATTTCCCTTGCAAGCTCTATTCTCCCATTTCACAGACCAGGCCATTGAGGCCCAGGATGTTGAAGTCAACTGTGCAAGGCCACAGAGTTCTGAGTGGGACTAGAATGCCAGTCTGACTCACCAGCCCCGGCCTCAGCCGTGACCACAGCACCCTTAGAGGGCTCTAAGCCAAGTCCTGAGACGTCAGCAAACCCTCGGCAGCCGGCCTTGCCCCCTGGCCTCTCCAGGGAGCCCACACTTGGGACCAGGCCCCCGCACCAGCCTCAGGCCCATGATGGTCTCCGAAGGCCAGCACAGAGTGGGAGGGGCATCCGGAGGGCTTGTCCAAGGTCCCGCAGAGACTCCTTTCTGGCCACAGCAACACTGAGGACACCCTTGGACACTTGCTCTCTGTGCCTTATATGGAGCTCCGTGAAGGCTCGGTCTTCTGTCCCTGAGCGGTGAGCTGGTGGTGGGGTTCTAATTTGCCCAGGGAGGAAGCAAGTTTATGGTGAAAACCACAGGGCTCTGGAGTCACATTTCTAGATTCTAGTCCCGGCTCTGCTGACTCCCAGCTGCAAGGCCATGGAGACAAGTCACTTCCTTTCTCTGGGCCTCAGTTTCCTTCCCTGTAAAAGGAGGATAACACATTTCTCGGAGAGACGAGCAACTGGGCGAGGATGCCGTAAGCGCTGGTTTCCTTGCCTGAGTCTCAGTGACGTCGTTTGGGCGCTGTTATGAGTAAGCGCAGGTAAGGAACCATCGCAGCACGTAGGAGGACGCGCAGCCACCAGCTGGCCGGCCTGGGCAGGGCTGTGGGCTCGGTGGCACAGTCGGAATCTGCCAGAGGCCTCTGCCTCCTGAATAAACTCGGAGCGTTTGGAGTCTGCCATGTTGTGGACTAGAGCAAAGACGGACACAGCTGGGAAGAGCCCTATAGCAGAAGCAGAAACTGAGGCCCCCAGAGGGGCAGAGACTCCCCCCAGGTCACAGTGAGTCAGTGGAACCCGGGCCCTACTTCCCAGCCCAGGAGTTCTTTCCACTCCACCAACACCACCTCCAGTTTCCCGCACCACCCTACACACTTCGCTGGTTTTTCCACACGTAAGAGTGGGCCCCCCATAACACCTCTAACTTGGTGCCCTGAGGGACTCTCCCTCCCTGGGAAACTGAGTCCAGGCCCGGGAATGGCAGGGTCCAGGAGGCTGGGTCGGGCCCAGGGGCACATCTGCCCAGTGGTGGTCTAGTGTATTCCTGGGGCAAGGTAGCAAGTGCGTCCTGGGTGCCAGGTTTTATCTTCCCCTAAGAGGCTCATCCTTTCCACGTGGCCCCTCAAAAGCGTGTGCCAGACTTTGAACAAACCCCTGCGGCCTGCCTGGGGAAGCAGAAAGAACATTCCGGAAGCCTGACTTTGGGAGATTGTGGGCAAGAGTCTTTATTCTGAATCTGCTTCTGACAGAGCCTGGGAGATGGGGCCAGTTGCCGTACCCACTTTCCAAAATCGCAAAGAGGATGAAGTAAGAAAGGTGTGAGTGTGCCTGGCACCCTGGAGGTGCCCGGGTCCCAGGGTCTCCCTTTCCTTGGACTGAGCACTCTCTTGGCGGGCGGCGGGCGCTGGGTTTCCTCTTGATTGCCATTGGAAAAAAGTACCTGGTACCACAGAGATATCTGATACCATAGAAATATCTGAACCAATTAGATTAGGTTAATCCAAAAATCTGATTGAAAAGGAGAATCATAAAAAAATAGTATTTATGTTCCTTAAACTTTTAATTTTAACTTTAAACTTATAAATGTGCCTTCCATGGCATTCCTGGCGTCCTCCTGGCTTAGGCCGACCCAGATGGCATGTCCCACAGTTTCCAGGCTGGGCTTCTTTCCAGTGGACGTGAATGGGAAGATGCATGCGTATGAAGCAATCAGCAGCCAGTAGCATCTGGGTTTTGCTACGGCCCCCGATCTTTCACAATGTCCCTCCCATACTCAATTCAATTTATGTCTTAGTAACTTGCCTTTACTGAGTCTTTCCAAGGTATCCAACCTAGTTTTCTTAGAGACAGACACTGGTTTTGCATCATGTCATCGATAACAGAGCATCGCCATCGGTGAGGGGCCAATCAGGAAAAGAGAAGCCATTCTGAGTATTGGAAACCAGGGGAAGTGAATTCAGGGGTTACTCTTCCCCCCAAAGATGGTGAGGAGCAGAACGTCACTGCCACCCTTTGGCAAGAGGGGCGCAAGGAGAGGTGGTGTTTCGGGGCTCCCCAGTGGAAGAAGGATATGGTGGAAGTCTAGCATTGGCTGGAGCAGCAGAGGAGACTCAGCCGCTGTGGAGATACCCCCTAGGCAAAGAGTAAAGGGGCCTCTCTCTGCCTTCAATCTCTCCCCGTGCCTCCCCTCGGTCAAGTGGAGCTGGAACCAGCTAACTTAGTCGAATCAGACCCTTGAATTATAGAGCCAAAGGGGGGAAGGGGTAGAGAGAACCTGCGGGGAAGCTGGCCCCTGACTGGCACACTAGCCAAAGAAGTTCTGTAATCGTGAGAACCAAACGGGCATAAACAGGTTTGGCAAGTTGACAGCTCAGGGAGCTGGTGGGAGCAGGTGTGGATCCCAGTGAGGGGCCTGCTAAGTGGCCTTCCTGCCAGTTTCCAGGGCAGTCGGAGAGGCGAAGGGACCCGCTCAAGGTCACCCAGTTTGCAGGTGGAAGAAACAGGATTCAAACCCACTCTGGCCTCTGCCTGCTTCCTGGGCTTCTCCCCGATCCCCACCCCCAGCCTCTCTCTTTCCTGTTGTTTGGTTAAAACTGCTCATGGTGCCCCCTTCAGAACCAGGCCTCTCCTCCACCGTGCTGCCTCCGCCCCTTCTCCGGGACCCTCCTTGGCTGGCCTCACTGCTCTCCCTCTGTAGCCCAATCGTCACACATCTCAGTGGCATTGAGGATAGTCTGATGACAGTTTGAACCACAGACCTGCCTCACCAGGAACCCGCTAGCTCCACGCGTGGCCTTTCCTCCTGCCTGAAATTCCATCATTAGTCACATTTGAGTTTGGATACATAAATCCAAATATGGGCTTAGCCTTCAGTCTCCTGTTAAAAAGACAGAGGAGCTGCGGAGCCTCTGAGAGGGTGGCCAGCCCGGGAGAAGAGCACAGGCGGGTGCCACCCAGCTCCCCCAAGTGGGCACGCTACCTCTCTCCGCGCTTTCCCCACTGCTTAAAATCAGGACCCGTGCACTCCTCCATGCATGACCACGACACACAGAGCAAACCAGGCGGGCAGGGCAGACATGGCTCTCCCCATTTTACAGCCGGGGAAACTGAGGTTCGCAGAGGGGAGGTCCTCACGATCACATGGTGAGGAAGGAGATTCAACTGCAGGTCTGCTGCCGCCACACCCCGCTGTCCCAGGGCACCCCTCGATTTCCCTTCTCTCCTCCTCGACATCGAGGAGCTGAGTCTTGGAGGTGGGTGCGCCAGGTTCAGCTCCCAGCTTTGGCACTTCCTACCTGTGTAGGCCTGTCAGACCTCACTGCACTTACCTGCAAGATGGGGACACTCGAAAGCTTCTCTTCCTCCAGGATGTGTGGGGGGAGGGCACCCGGGCAGGGAACAGGCGGGCACTGGGCCCAGGTAAGCTCTTTTGCTGCTTTTTGGTTGCTAGCAGCCTGAGGGCCCTGGTGTAAGGGGTGTGTGTGTGTGTGTGTGTGTGTGTGTGTGTGTGTAGGGGAGGGGGGCAAAGCTAGGCAGTAGGAGGGCAAGTGGCTGATTCACAACTTCGCCAGGGTCCTTGGTGCCCCCACCCAGCTGCCCTCCCACCCAGTCCCACCAAGGCCCTGCCGAGCAAAGCCCTGACTCTCGGTCTCTCCGGCTGGCGGAGGGCGGCCTGGACCGGAGCCCCAGGCTATAGGACAGAGCCCTGGGGGGGTCACCCCGGCCACGGTGTGTCCTCCCTGAGATACTGGTCAGCCCAGAGGCCTCTCTGTCCCTTTGAGGCCTGGAAAGTCTCGTCCATCAGATACTCCCTCCCTCAGAGTCCTAGGCCCCTAAGAGGAAGAAAGAAACCCCAAGCTTTTGGCTCATAAAATGGATCTTTCTCTGGGTCTTTTGGCGGAATAATCTATTTTTAGCATCAAAGAACTCTGCTAGGGGCCTAGACCTGCTGAGGGACCCGCTTTGTGTGACCACAAACCCAGTGGAGGCGGGCACTCCTCCGGGGGTGGGCCAGGAGGGCAGCCACCCGCAGGGCCCGCGGGGGAGGGGCCTTCCAGGGCCAGCCTGGCGCTCCTTCCTTCCATCCAGGGAGCATTTGTTTGGGGTCAGGCCTGTGCCTTCGCCCCCCACTGCACCCCCATTTCCTCTCAGTACGATTCCCCCACAAACCTAGTAATAATAACCATAGCAAGAACCATCGACGAGCACTTACTATGTGCCAGGCACTCTTCCAAGAACCTCACATAAATTAACTCACTTCATTCTCACAATAACCTGATCTTTGAACAGATAAAGGGACCGAGACTCAGAAGTGAACTGGCTTGCCCAGGTCGGCTCAGACGGGCTGGTTCGGGATGGAGCCCAGGAAGTCCATTTCATCACGATCTGGTCTCATTTTATAGCTGAGGAAGCAGAGGCTCAGAGAAGTGGATGACGTTGTTCGAAATAACCTGGATCCCAGATGGTGAGGCCAAGGTCCCTGACAGGCCCGTCTGACACAGGACCTCAGGCCTGAACTCCCTTACTGACCTCTGGGTTTCTAGGGCATGGCACTAGAACTCAGCGAATTCTCCCAACAAGCGGGGTGTGTGTGTGTGTGTGTGTGTGTGTGTGTGTGTGTGTGTGTGTGTGTACTATCCTTCTCCCTTCCTCATTTACTGAGGAGGAAACAGGCTCCCAGAGGAAAAGGGACTCTGCTGAGGTCTCAGAGCCAGGAAGTGGGGGAGTCGGGACTTGAACCCCATCTGCCGGAATTCCTGAAGTCTTTCCTAGAAGCTGCCATCTCAGTGCCCACCACCCACCGCCCACCGCCCACACCCCCAGCCCCTGCTGCTTTCCTTGAGGGGGCTGGGCCCCAGGACAGGCACAAATTGAGCTATAGTTTTTTATAAAAATGATTTGGTCTTAACGTCTCCCCACCCCTGTACCTCCCTCCCTTTCTGTTTTTCGATCATAATGACCCCGTTTGCAGGGGTGTGCCGGCCGGCAAATCTGCTGACCCAGGCAAAAGGAAGGGGGTGTCATTATGTGGTTGGGAAATGGTGGGGCGTTTTGTATGCCACCGATCTAGCATCCCAGGAATTTCAGCAGCCCTCAAGAAAATTAGAGAATTAGCTACCATGCAGGGCCTTGGCTCCCTCGTCCGTGTGTGTGTGTGTGTGTGTGTGTGTGTGTGTGTGTGTGTGTGTGCTTTCTCGACTTTAAACTAGGACACTTTAAGATCTGCACATAAGAAGCAGCACTGTCGGAAGAGGAGTCACCCAGGGTAAGGAGAGAGCCCCGGCCAATGAGGCCACAGGCCAAGGCTGACACTTGGGAGAACCAGGCTCAGAGAGGGGCAGGAACTTGCCCTGGGCCACACAGCCAAGGCCAAGCTCTATCACATGACTTGTGGCCTGATGCCCTTTCCAAGATGCCAGGCTCTGCAAGTAACTTGCTGTGGGAAATCAGATGAGTTCTTTTTCCTCTCTGGGTCATTTTTCCTCATCTGTGAAAGGAGGGGGTGAGATCATTGTCTTAGTTTGGGTTCCCCAAAGACAGCCCTGAGTCTAAGGCAGAAGGTGTAAGCAGATTGTCTGAGAGGTGATCCCAGAAAGCAGGGGTAAGGGAGGGCAGGAAGTGACCCAGGGAAGGGAGGCAGCCCATACCAGGTGCAGGAGCAACAGCTTACTGCTCTGGGCAGCTGGAGCGCAAACCTCTGGCGTCCCTCTGAGGACTGGCTGGGGCACCACACAGGACTGCTGCCCTGAGTGCAAGGTGGCGGGGCGTGTACCCCCCAACTCCCATCTCTCATTGGTTGGGGGGGTGTTCCAGGAATGATGACTCTACAGGAATTCTAGCCACTGTCCCTGGGCAAAGCTCACTCAGGGCCAGAGGACACCCTCAGGCCAACCTGTCCTTTAAGGGAACTGTCTATTCAGGTGGGATGTGTGATTTCTAAGCTGTCTCTTGGCTCTGATAGGTAAGCGGTCATCACTTCACAAGCATCTTCATCAGTATCCTCTCTCAACCCTTCTGAGCTGCCATGCCATCAAGGAAGCCATCTGTTGGCACAGGAGGTGGGGTACAAAATCACTTCCTTGCCACTTATGCCAGGGCAACCTCTATTCATGCTTGGTTTCTAAACAGTATCATTGAAACCCCTTGGAGGCAGTGCCTTTAGGTGCCCCCTGAGGAGGGAGGTGCCAGGGATTAGGCTGAATGGAGAGAGGGGTACTCTGTCCTTTCCACCACTTCCAACTTTGTCTGTGTTTTTATTTTTATTTTAGCTTCCCCTCCCTCAAAGTTAAATACTCATAGTTTATATAGTTAAAGATTTTTATAAGCCCCTTCTTTACCACTCCTCAGAGAAAATCACTTCCAACTCTTTTAACTGTTTCTTTTAGTGTTTACTCTATTTCTCTAAATAACATGCTTACCAAGCTCATTGCCATTTTTCATTTCTAGACATCATCTATTGACTATCCACCATGGAAGAGGATTTTGTTCCTTTTGCCCAGCCCTCTCCTTACCATGCACCCTGTCTGTCCAGGATTATAGTTATTTGGGTTAGATTAACTGTTAGTATTTACCTTTTACAATTGGATAAATGTTTTTTACAGCTGAGTCATATAGTCTGTTCTGATTACATTTCCTTGATTGCACAGCTTTTTGTTTTCCCTGGAGTTGTAATTTGTTTAGCTTTTCATTTGCATAATTTTCTGTGTATTTACCACTACTTCATCCCCAAACTGTCCAACAGTTGTCCAAACTTTCTATTAGGAAATTCAGTAACATCAGGTATTCTATTCATTTCATCTTTTTGGAGTCATCTCTCCTGGCGTTCCCTTACCTGCTTCAGTCTGGACTGGTTGCTCTCCAGCCTACTTGCTCAGCTGTCGACCTGATGATCTCCCTTCATTGTCATCTTGGGATTTTTGCCTCTTCTTACATTGGGCCCCTTGTTTCCTGATTATTTCTTAGTTTACTTCTTTGTTGTGATGGAGCATACCTTCAAGAATCTTCCTAAGAAAGGTGCATAGGAGGTAAATTTATTTGTGAGCTTGTTACATTTCATGATATCTTTAGTTATACTTAATGGGTAGTTTGGCTGGGTATAGAAATCGTGGTTGAAATAATTTTTCCGCTTCAAAGGTATTTTTCAATTGTCTTCTTGCTTCTTGTGCTGTTGTTGATAGGTCTGAAGACATTCTGTTCTTAATCTTTGAGAATAGCTTGTATTCTCACTCTTTCTCTGAAAGCTTTGAAGATATATGTATTTGTTCCAAGTGTTCTAAAATTCTACAATGAGATGTTTTTGTGTGATTCTATTTTCATCCATTGTTCTGGACATTTAGTTAGTCCTATGATCTAGACAGTCATGGTGATGAATCCTGGGTAGTGTTCACTGATTACTTTTTTGATCATTTTCTCCCTTCCTCTTTCACTGTTCTCTCTTTCTGCTGAGACTTCTAAAATTCTAAATAATTTAAGATTCTAATTAATTGTAAAATTCTTATCCTTTTTATTGTTTATTTCTTTGTACTGTGTGTTTTTATAGTGTTTGGGGAAGAGATACTTTCATCTTTTTTGTTTAGTGTCTCTATTGAGTTTCTCATTTCTGTTATAATAATTTGAATTTGTACTTTTTGCTTTTGTAAGTATTATGTTTCACAACTGCCTATTTTTATTGTACAGATGCAGTACCTTCCTCTTATCTCTCTGAGGATATTAATGATAGAATATTTTTTAAAGATATTATCTCCCTACCTAGTGTGTTTCCTTTAATTTACTTTTTTGTTTCCTTTTATTTTGTTTTGTCTTTCCTGGTAGAGGCTTTCTTCATACAGCTGATGATCCTTGGCTGTCTGCCCTATTTAATAGCAGGGTACTGAACTCTGATTGGAAGCTCTATGTAATTGCGTCGGACTGCCCAACTCTGGATTTCATAGAGGGGGTCTGGCTAGGTCATTTATTTAGTCAGAACCTTTCCTTTTTGTCTGCTCAGATTCCCTGGGGTAGACTCTTCTAATCTGCTTGGAAGGTGTTGGACTGTCTGCCAATGTTCTGGGGCCAGAAGGTTATAATCGCATGAGTTACGTTCACTTGATCTTTTACTTCCAGCACAGTAGCCTCTGCCTCTTACATAGCCAGTCCCCTTCTGTCCATAGACCTGCTGTTTTTCTTTCTCCAAAAAGTAAACTTCAGATATTCTTCTGGGATGGGGGAGAGAATCTGGGAGTCCAACTGCTTCCTATAGACTTTCAAATAGCCCTCCCGTTCTCAGTCATTTCTTCACCCCCATTTCTGGATATATCTCGTACCGCCTAGCCCTGGGTCTTTGGCGGTTTTGCTGTGTAAGGAGCTGAGTTGCTTTCTGGCTTTCCCCACTGCTGTGTTTGTGGGGATTCATGTTTCACAGGCCAGCCAAGTCAGTGCTTCTCATACAGACACTTTCCAGGTTCTACACTCTGTTGCTGTTACCTCTCCTCCTGTTCTCTTTGACCTTGTAGACTTATGCCTTAAAAAACCCCAAAACCAAAAAACACACCACCACCAACAACCAACCAGCAACAATGCTTTGCAGATAAGAGGTAGAGGTAAATGCACGCCTTCAATCTACCTCTCTCTGTTTTCTAGATTGTGGGGAAGATTTCATTTGAAATAAGGCTTCCAGAATATATCTTGTTTGTGTTTGAGAAGACTCTATTTTTAAAAGAGGTGAATTCTCCCCAATTTAATGTATAAATTACATTAGCATTTTCAATTAAAACTCCAATAGGATTTTTTAATAGAACTTGATAAACTGTTTCTAAAGTTTATGTAGAAGAATAACTGGCCAAGAAAAGCTAAGACAATTCTGTAAAAGAGAAGAAAGAAAGGGTGGGGGTAGGATTACTGTGCCAAGTATCAGGATACAGGTACCAGCATGAGACTATACAACTGGGCCAAAGAAGCAGAATAAAGAACCCAGAAACTGACACCCATAAAAGGGTGCATCAGTCAGGATCCTGCAGGAAACAGATGGTACCCTCAAAGATTTAACCGAGGAGCATTTCGTGTAGCAGCTCTTTATGGAGGTGAGGCAGGGTGAAGGGAGCCAGCAAGGGATGCTGATGCACCCAGACCCTAGCAGCGATGGGAAACCATCACCCCATGGTACAGGTACTCAACAGCTCTAGGAGGCGGGCTTACTGGGGAAAGAGATGCTGACCAAATCATGACTGACCAGGTGGGGAAGGAGCACCCCTGCAGAGCCTCCCACTGGCTGAGCCCCGATGGAAGGCCAGAGGGCATGGAGACCATAGATGTCAGCCTCCAGGTGCCCAGAGCAGCCTAGAGAAAGGTGGAGAGCACATCTGAGAGGGGATGGAGAATAACCGATACGTGTGGAAATAGCCAAGTGCATACAGATACTCCACTCAGAGGTCCCACAGACAACACAAATGTCATAGCTCCCAAGTGACTTCATCAGATCCCCCTCTGCCTCCATGAATGGCACTGCCATCCACCTTGTCACCAAGCTGGATCCTGGGTCACTCTCTACTCCGCTTTTACTATTTAATTTACCTTTGGAATAATCCTCATACCACCTCTTGTCTGGTGGTATGAGCAGCTCTTCCTAGCTGATACCCTGCCTCAGCCTTCAACAACTTCCCATTTCCTACGGGAAAGCCCTGGTCTTTCCCTCCGTCCCTCCCAGCTCCAGACTTCCAGACACGGGTGGTGTCTCCAGCACTCCAGTTAGTCTCACATCTCCGTGACTTCGACCCTGCTGCCGCCTCCCTGCCCTGCTTCTGGTCCACGGAGAAGTCACTCCATGGAACACCCCTCCTCCTCCAGGCTCCCTGCCCTTCCACAGTCCAGATCCTTTCGTTCCTAGGTCTTTTCCCCTCCACTGGTCTGTGAATTTCGACAATAGGAAGTATGTCCCCAGCTCCCAGAACAGGCATCTGTGAATGTTTGTTGAGTGAATATATGATTGAATGACCAAATAAGGGATCAAATGAATGGCCTGCTTTTCCGAAACACTGAAGAAGAGAGAGTGTGGGTAGTTGGGCTTGACACGCATGTCATTTACTCACAGCTACGTGTTGTGCACTTGCTACAGGTCACACCCATGCCGGTGCTGTGATGTAGCAGCTAACACAACAGATGTGACCTCTCTCTCCTCGTGGGACTTAGAGTCTAACGGGGGAAATAGCATGCAGCAAGTAACTTCATCAGTAATTATTTGATTTTAGTCACGAAGTGTGGGGCGAGGTCTGTGCAGAGTGGCCCGGTGGAGGGCCGGCGTGGGGCTGGGCCGGCGTAGGAGCTGACAGGAGGCGACTGTGGGCCTGAGGAGAGGAGAGGCTGAGCAGGGAGGCGGGAGCCCGCTCTGGGTGGGGGTGTCGAAGGGACCAGAGGGATAGCGAATGCTGATGAATTTTGGAGTGGGGGTGCACATGATCTGATTTGCATATTTTAAGTTTTCTCTGGAGAATGAGTTGGAGTGGGGCTGAGGGCTGGGATCCCTAGGCCTCGGTGCCAAGGACCCTCAGAAGATGGTCCTGTCCCTGGTGTGGAAGGTGCCCTCCAGGTTTCTTGAGGGGCTGATGGGAAGTTGCCTGCCCCCATCCCCAGCTCCCACGCCGCCCTTGCCCCTCATGCACAGATATTTGATTTCCTCCTTTTCAGGAAACAGATCAAAGCAACTGAAGTCGCCTGCCTGAGGCCGGGGGCAGGAGGGGAGAGCTGACAGTGCCCGGTGAGCCTGTTCTTGGCGTGCCCGACGCTTCACCTTCACATGCTTATCCCTGTCCTCATCCCCACCCTCATCCCCACCGCTAGCCAAGGTGTCACCATCTGTCCCCGTTTAAAAGGTGGGAAACCAAAGGCTCAGGCCGGGCAAGTCAATGACCTGAGGGCGGTGTGGGGGTGGCGGGGCTGCTTCACAGGCCTGAGCACGAGGAGCAGTCCTGACCCCGGGGCCTCCCTCCAGGCACGGTCTCCCTGCGAGGCGCAGGACTAACCACTCCTCCTCTCCCTGTAGAGCTCCCTCCCTGGTTTCAAAAGTAACGCATGTTCAGTGCTGAACAGTTTAAAAGACGACGGCCCAGCTGGTGTGGCTCAGTGGTTGAGCGTCGACCCATGCACCAAGAGGTCGCCAATTCGAGTCCCGGTCAGGGCGCATGCCCAGGTTGTGGGCCCGATCCCCAGTGGGGGGCATGCAGGAGGCAGCCAGTCGATGTTCTCTCTCATCGATGTTTCTATCTCCCTCTCCCTTCCTCTCTCTCTAAAGATCAATAAAGAAAAAAAAAGTTTTTTAAAAATAAATAAATAAAATAAAAAACAACGAAAAATGTTAAAATAACCCAGTCCTGTTACTACCCAGAATTAAATGCTATTTTGGCATCTTTCTCTTGAGTGTCTGTCTTTTCCTCCTTCTTCCTTTCCCCAGATGGCATCACCATGCCCACATTTTCATGCATCTTCTTCCACATGGATAGATACTGTTCTACAGCAGGCATTCTTACCTGGAATGCACAAGCTTCAGGGGTTCTGGGGACCCCTGAAAACCACAAGTAAAATCATGCAAAATGTGTAGTTTCCAGCCAGAGGGTCTCTAGCTTTTATGAAATTCCCAAAGGAGCCTGGGGCCCAGTGAAAGGTTAAGAACCCCTCCTCCACCCACGGGCCCAGGTCACAAACAGGAGCTGACTGTGAAAAGCTGATCATTTGAACCAGCTGTGGGGGCTGATGCCCCTCACATGTGGTCTCTGCAGTGCCGGAGGTGTCCTTGCAGGAAGGACCTCGGTTACACAGGTATTTTAGAGAGAGGTCCGTGGCCCACCTGCGTCTGGGGTTTGTGGAAATACAGATTCCCAGGCCTGCAGCCTGGCTTCACCCACTCTCGTGTGACAACCCTCCAAAGAGCCCCCCTGCTGTGCAGATGTTTGGAAAGTGCCCTCTGCCCTGGAGGTGCCCCTTAGCTTTGCAGAGCCGGAGGGGTGCCCACTTCCTCCTGTATGGCTCCTGGGGCAGAGACCTGACATGGAAGACTAGAGTGCTTTCTTCCACTCACAGATATTTATTTAGCACCTACTATGTGCCAGGCAGAAATCTCAATTCTGAGATTCACAGTGAACTAAATAAGGTCTCTGTCTACCTGGAGCTGGGTCCTCAGGGAGACAGGAGAGCAGCAAGCAGCCATGCTCGGGGCAAATCAGGTGGGACAAGGGACGGAGAGGGAGAAAGGGGCTGGTTTGGGTGGGTGGTCAGGGGATCTCTCAGCAGGTGACACGTGAGACCCAGAGGGAACCAGGGGGAGCCACATGCCCTTGGGTGCAGGGAGGTGTACTCCAGGGGAGGGGCAGTGAGAACGAGGCTCAGAGGAACGGGAAGAAGGCCCCCATCTCCCTGCCTTCCGGCGCAGGTGGTCAGCCCTAGCTGAGGCCATCGGTGGCGAGGGCATAGCTTGAGCTGATTCTGGGCCTAAGATAGCCAGATTTGGCAAATATACATACAGGATGCAAAATATTGCATGGGGTATACTAAAAAATGATTCACTGTTTATCAAAATTCATATTTAACTGGGAAACCTGTTTTTTATCTGCCAAGCCTATCTGGGCCTGAACCATGGACAGGTGAGCCTCAAAGCGGCAGAGGTTGATTCTAAAGGGACAGCTGGTGTCCCTGCAGCAGCATTGCACTTAGCCCTGGCAGGCAGTGGGGAGCTGCCAGAGCACTGAGCAGATGGGGGACGGTCTCCAACGTGCATTTCAGAAGAATTACTCGGGTGGGAGGAAGGGTGTGGGTGGGGATTAGGGGGGACTGGAGGCAGGGGGAGTTCAGGCTTCCGTGATGTCCAGGAATAGGCGTCAAGGCCTGAGACTGGGCAGTGGCCTTGCGGAAGAGGTGAAATGGATTCAAGAGGCATTAGGGAAGCTGGGTTGGATGAGCCAAGCATGACTCTGGGTGCACCTGGAGACTGGGTGGATGGTGGTGGAGAACACTGGGATAGAGCCTGTTGGGGGGGGGCATGGGGTAGAGCCTTTAGAACCACGCCATCACCATGTCTAAATGTTCATGCACCTTCTCCCATAGGGACAGGTACTGTCCTACAACTGGCACTCTTACCCAGAGTGCCCAAGCACTGGAGCCTGTGAAGTTCAGAGTTGTGAGGGGTCCAGGTTGGCCTGCTATGTCTGAGAAGGCTTCCTGGAGGAGGTGTCCAGCAGGCAAGTAGATGTACAGCTCTGGAGCCCAAGAGAGAAGACAGGAATTTGGGCATCACCTGCCCACACAGGGCCATGGAAATGTTGGGGTGAAGAGATCCGGACCAAGGGCAGGAAGCTGGGATATACCAGCCTGAAGGATGGGGAGGGGAAGGTGAGCCCAGAAAGGTGACTGGGAATGTAGGGCTTGGTCCAGGGGAGGGTTTGGAAGGAAGGTATCATCAATAGGGGTGAATGCTGCAGAGAGAACCTGAGATGTGACCACTGGATTTTGGTGACCAGGATGGTGTTGGTGATTAATCAGGTGAAAGTTCAGGTGAGTGGGGGGAGGGGCAGCAGAAGGAAGCCATATTCATTTATTCATTCATCCATTCATCAGTTTATTCATTCTTTCAGACTTGGGGCAGAGAGGACAATGGCCCTCCAGAAGCCCAGGGCTGGCAGGGCTGAAGGGGTGTGACCAGGACACTGGGGAGGGGCCGTGGGGAGGAGATGGCCCAGAGAAGCAGAGGGTTCAGTGGGAGGAGAGTGCAGAGCTGTCTGGAGCAGCCTCTGGAAACAGCCTTGCCAATGGAGAGTGGCCAGAGGGGCAGCCTCTTCTGGAAGGCTGCATGGAGGCGGTGTCCTCTGCGGAGAGCCATGTTTGGGGCAGGTGGGGAGGTGAAAAAAAAACTCCTTGAAGATCTTGAAACTTCAGACAGCTGATGAACCTTTCTCTGGGGCAAGGTGTGGTGTGGGGGAGGGGCTGGAGGCACAGGAAGCCCCGGTGACTGGCAGAGGAGCCCTTGACCAAATAAGGTGGAGATGGCCTTCACAAGTCCCAGGGCCCCACTCTGTCCCTCCCTGCCTGATTCTTCCTGCCCTCTCTCCTCTAGAATGCCTGTGCTTTTCCATCCTTCCCCATCAGAAAACAATAGAAACGCCTTCCTCTGAGGCCTGATGGACCACAGAGCCCCCTTCCCGGCCCCCACCTGCATTCTGACGGTGAACAAAGCAGCATTAGGCTGAGGGGGAGGCAGCCGCCATGGTGGGATTTCAGGCAGCGGGGTGCAGAGGAGACAGAGAGATCTTTCCAGTGTCGCAGAGCCAGCAACTACAATGGCGTTAGGGGCCTGGCCCCGGTGTAATTCTGGAGCCTGCTGCTCCTGGAGACCCCATAATGATGGCCCAGCACCCTCCCCTCCATTCACAGCCCCCACTGAGGTTGCAATAGTATTTCCAAGGCAGAGCAGCCAGAAACAAGAGAGAAATCAAGACACTTCCCTCATCTGCTCCGTCAGCTCTGTGCATTAAGGCACATCAGATAAGCATCGTGTCTTGTATGTGGTCGAGGTGTCAGACGGGCTGGCAGCTGTCTGCTTCCCCCAGGGGTTCTCGCTGCTCAGCTGGGCCTCAGGGAAGCCAGGGGAAGGCAATGGGCACATGCCACTCACTCATGGAGCCTGGGCCGGGTGGAAGAGTCAGCCCCACTGCAGCCCCAGGGGATGCAAAGTGCCTGGTTCTCTCCTGGTCTACAATCTCTCAGGGCTCCCTAGGACCCACTGCATTACCCCCACCCTCCTCAGCCTGGAGTCTGAGGCCTTCCGGGTATTCCTCTTGCTAATTCTCATCACGCATTTCACACTGGCCAGGATGGAATATGCCCTGCACTTTTCAAACTTCAGATCACTGTTCACAGGGATTTCTCCTCCTGGACGTCCCTTCCTTCCTTCCGCCGTTGTCTAAATCCCGCTCATCCTTCACCATCCAGCTTCAGTGTCCCTCCTCCCGAAGGCTGAGAGCTGCCAACCTTATTCTTCTGTTCTTTTTGCAGCTGAGATGTCAGCCTCTGCTTCTGTCTGCCCTCAGCTCCTGGCACAGTGTGGCACGTGGCACGAGCGGCAGTAAATGCTTTCATTGAATTTCCTACCCTGTCCAGATTTAGCTCGAATATATATTACCACGCAGGTCTTCAACTGCACACACTCAGCCTCGTTAATCAGCGTGATGATGTGGTGATGTCTGAACCACTGTCCTGATTTTCCATGTCAGGATACAGGCTCAGAGAGGCTAAGGAACACCCCATAGTCACACAGCCAACAGGGATTGGAGCTGGGATTACTCTGAGACCTTCCTGAGTCCAGAATCTGGGTATTTCCACTCCATGCCTCGTCCTTCCAGCTGGAACATCTGTGGCTCTCCCGCCAAACGGGGCCTTAGAGGAAGCAGAAAGGAGGGTCTGCTGTGTGCACACTGGCTTTGCTTTCTTTCTTCTTTATTATTGTTTCTGATAACAAAAGATATGTGTGTTCAGGTATGACTTTTAAATCCAGGGCTCTTTCCAAGACACCCCATGTCTCTGTTCCAGGTGGATCCTTGAGCCAAAGAAGGACATAAGGTCACCTGGTTCATCCCCCGGCCCCTAGTCAGGATTCTTGATTATTTCAAGTGACAGAAACCCAACGGTGATGGTTAATACTATGTGTCAACTTGGCTGGGTGATAGTACCCATATATTTGGTCAAACACTGGCCTTGATGTGGCTGGGAAGGGAGTTTTTAGATGAGATTAACATTTAAGTCAGTAACCTTAAAGCAGATTGCTCTCAATAATGTGGGTGGGCCTCATTCAATCAGTTGAAGGCGTTAAGAGAAAAAAGACTGGCCTCCCCTAGGGAAGAGAGAACTTTACCAGCTAAGTGCCTTTGGACGTGAGCTGCAGCATCAGCTCTTCTCTGGGTGTCCAGCCGTTGACCCACCCTGCAGATTTGGCACTACGCAATAGAGTGAGTCAATTCCTTAAAATCTCTCTCTTTCTCTCTCCCCTCCCCCCTCTCAATCCCTCCATCTCAATCTCTCCCTCTCTCTTAATCTCTCTCTCCCTCTCAACCCCCCGCCCCTTCATTCTGAGCAGGCTCTCCTCAGGAGGTACAAAGAAAACTGCCAGCAGCTCTGGAACATTGTCTAAGTGAGCAAACCATAGAAAGGGAGGGATTTTTAAAAGTAATTCTAGCAAAAGCTCTGCCGTTGACACTCATTGGCTTGGCTCGTGGCATGTGACTATTCCGGAGCCAACCGCTAAGGCTCTGAATGACCAGGAGGCCAAGTGGCCCTGTTGTCTGTGGTCTGACAGTGATTCCTGCATATTTCCTTGCTTCCTGCCTTGAGACAGATCCAGGGAACTGAATCAGGCTGAAATCAGAACTGCATATCTTAAGAAAATGCAGCTAGTGTGATGGAGCGCAGGGATTTGTTCCAAGGGGGTCAGGGTGGAGCAAAGTTTTAATCGTTTCTTTAGGGAACAGTTTGGCTGAAACTGGAATCTCCAGGGAACTGGCTCAGGACTCCTCCCACCCCTCGTGGAGCCCAGGAGTCATTTGGTTCCTGCCTCTACCCAATGCTTAAATTCCTTTTGTAACATTCCCAAATGGTTGTATACCTCCAATGACAGGAAGCTCATTACCCATCAAGGCAGTTCATGCAATTTTTGGCTAGCTCTGACTGGCAGGAAGTTCTCCCTATGTCAAGCTGAAGTCTGACTTTGTTCCGCTGCTCATAAGTCCCAATTCTGCCCTCTACCTGTTCTCTGTCTGGCCCCCTCCTCCCTTCCTGCCCCTGAGCAGCACTATGATAACCCCTTACCCACACCATGGTTCTCCAGGCCTCTAAGTCAGTCATTCTACCAGCTGTTCTCCAGATGCTGAGCTGAGCACATTTCTCTTGTTATTTCATGTCCACCTCTTTGAGGCGGGCACTACTGTTGTGCCCATTTTATGGAGGAGGAAACTGAGCCTCAGAGATGTGAAGGGGCTTGCTTAGGGTCACCTGACTAATGAGGAGCTTAGTAAGAGGCTTTCTTGGACTCCAAAGCCCATGTTCTTTGCCACTAGACTACCCTGCCTTCAACTGGTCCTCAAATGACATAGTGTCAAAAAGCTCCTGCTATTCTTGGAGTTTTCTTCTGGTCATGATCCAGTAGATCAAAGCTCCTCAAAGTGGGGTACCCAGGACTGGATTGTATTGTTCAGGACACTTGTAGCTCCATATTATGGAAAAAACTCTCAAATTTAATTATTGGCTCAAAGAACTAAAAATTCCAGGGGGATACAGCTTCAGGTATGGCTAGATCTGGAAGTTCAAACAACATTTTCAGAACTCACACTTATTCTCCTCCTGCAGCTCTCCATACTGTTACCCTCTATCTTGGCCTCATTTTCACATGCTGGTAAGCAGCTGAGCTGGGATTTGAATCCAGGATGGTTTGAGTCCAGGCTCTTCACGGCCCCCAGCGCTGCCTCCCCAGCAATGTCTCCCCCCACCCAGCTGACCCTGATCTGACAACCACAACAGGCACTGATCTAGATGCTGGGATATAGCCAAATCCCCGTGATTTGTAGACTGGACCACACTGCTGGGGGATCAGAGAGAGATAAACCACAAAGCATAAACAAAATGGAATGTGTCAGATGGCGAAGAGCATTGAAAGGAAACAATATACAGGGTAAGAGGACTGCGAGTTACACGGCCGTCAGGGAAGGCCTCTCTGATGAGGGGACATTTGAGCAGACACCTGAATGAAACGAGCACGTGAGCTGTGCCGTTATCAGGAGGAAGGGCTTTCCAGGCAGAGGAACAGCACATGCAAAGGCCCTGAGGTGGGAGCACGCTTACTGAATTCCAGGAACAGTGGAGACCAGTGTGACGGGAGCAGGAGATGGGGGAGTGAAGGGAGGAGTCGGAGAATGACGCAGGCCAGATATGTAGAGCCTGAAACCCATGGTGAGGATTTTGTCTTCTCTTTCCAGGGTGGTGGGAGCCACTGGGGGACTTTGAGCAGAGGTGTGACCTGGTCTGCTCACGATCAAGTGATGTAGCACCGCGGGGACAGAGCATGGAGGAGGGATGGTTCCTCAAAGGAAATCCAGAGCTGGTTTTCAAAGGAAGGGAGGACGGATGCCGAGGGTGCCCAACCACAGGTGTCCACTGCGGAGGGCAGCAGCTGCCTAGTTCTACAGAAGAGCGCTGGTGTGTAGGACAAGGGGCTGTTCTGGGGTAAGGGAGCATGGTCTCCAGTGACCTCCTCCTCCCTTTTCTCTCTTAATTCTGTCAGTCCTTGGAAACAGTCCTGCTGGATGATATAAAAATGTCCTGTCTCAGGTACTCAAGGGCCTGACTTCTCTTTCCAGCTTTTCTGACCACCCTCTGGCCACTCAGGCTCCTCATTACTTCTGCACATGCTCTGCCCAGCCCAGCCCCTGGGCCTTTGCTTGCGCCATTCCCTCCTCTTTGAATGCCCTCCTCACCATCTCCACGTGTTATGATTCTGCCAGCCTGCCCAGGGGACCACACCACATTGGAACTGGACGCTGTGGGACTGTCTCCCCCACTTGCCCGTGAGCTCCTAGAGGACAGGGGAACACGTTGTTTTTCTGCATCCTCATCACCTAGTCTGGACAGGAAATATTGACTGAATAATGAATGATAGATGAAAGTTATAATTGAATGATGGAAGGGAGGGGCAAGGGATGGACGGAGGGAAGAAGGAAGGAGGAAGGACGGGAAGGGCAACCCACTTCAAATGTGACCTTTCCTGGGAGCTCCCCTGATGTCCACGTTTCAAAGCCACACGCCATGCATTTCTTAGCATCATTTATGGATGTGCTGCCTCACCTCTCCTTCCTGGGGTTCCAGCAAACACGTCTTAATGATCTCTTGCTTCCTCATCCCCTCTCCATGCCCTCCCTGGCATGGTGTGCATGCAAAGAGCTTAATAACTACTAAATTAAAGTGACTAACGGCCTTATAAACATACCAGTGTCCTCCCTTACCAGGAAGACCAGCAGTTTCCCACGGAATGAGGGTAAGGCTGAAATCCATTTTTCGGTAGCAGGAGAAAGCAGACGCAAAGGGGAGGTGAAGAGGGTACAGGACAGGCTTCCGGTTCTCCGAGGGAGGAAGGGGATATATGTTGGTTGTCTGCTGTGTGCAGGTGCTTCATACAGACTCTAAGTTTATTTCCCCAGCAGCCCTGTGAGGTGGGTATTAGTCTTCTCATTGCATAGGTAGAGAAGCTGAGGATCAGAGAGGTGGAGTGACAAGACCAAGGTCACACAGCTGTTAAGAAACATGGCTGGAATCGGACCCCAGGCAGTGGTATGCTGATTGTAAACTGGCTCTCAAACAAACCAACAGAAGAAGCCCTGATTTGTAGTGTTTGCCAATTTCTATGGTGTAAATACTCCCACCAAGGCCAATTTCAAGTTACCAACAACAGGCCTGCAACATTCCCAAATATTTCCCAATGCCTCCTGCAAGCCAGCAGCAGCCAGCACAAACCATCTCAGCACACCTCTGAAGGCCTGTCTGACCCCCAAGAGAGGCTCTGGGCTAGGGGGAGGTGGGGACAGGCTGGCAGAGCTGCAGTGGGGGTGAGGGAGGCGCTGGAGGTGGGGGTAGGGAACTCCAGGAGCCTCGGATCTTCCCATGCCTCTCTCGGCCTGCTGACTCCCCTCTGCTGCTCTGCTGGCTACTCCCGATGCTTTCCCTCGCTGGGGCTCCCTCAGACGCCTCTCTGCTCCGTCCCTCTTTCTGATTTTCTGTCCCTCTGATATGTTCTTCCTCCCATTTCTGTCTGCAGGTCTCTCTACCTCTCCTTTTCTTGAAGTCTCCCTCCCTCTCAGGAAATATTTCAAAGTCTGTTAAAAAAACAACACAGTGACTGACTTACAGGTTTTTTCCCCCTCTTCTTGAGAACAGGACGTGAGAAGGCCAGGTTGAATTTCCTGTGTGAAATGATGTGTGGGGTTTCTGAGCAAAACAAGGGTCAGGCTGTGGTCCTGGAGGAGCCCAAGCCAAGGTCACCGGGAATGAAGCCTCAGACAGTGCAGCCCGCAGGGTGCCCAGGCCGCTCCCACACTCCCTGGGGACAGGTGTTCCCGACATGTGCTGGGACAGAGCTAGGACGGGCACAGAACATTCCACCCCACACCGCAGTTCCGCCCCATTTATTCAGGCCCTCACCACAGGGCAGGAGGAGCCCCTGCCAGTCCAGGCCCTGCTCCACCTCTTCCCGCTGTGGGTGTGGCTCAGGGCAAGTCACTCTGCCTCTCTGAGCCTCAGTCTCCTCACCTGTAAAATGGGGATGATGCAGTCGACTATGTGGTCTTGCTAGAGAGACTAAATGCTGGTAACACCCAGCAGAAGGCCTGGCAGGTAGGTGGTGCTGAGGTAGCGTTAGTAATGTGTCCAGGGGGAGGAAGTGGAGGGAGGGGCTCTACACAAAGGCTAACTGAACCCTACCCTGTTCTATGGCAAAACCGGGTAATTGAAATTCTCTTGATAGAATCTTCCAATAATTGGCTGAGCGGCCTTAGTTCCTTAACCTCTCTGTGCCTCAGTCTCCTAACCTTTAAAGTGGGGTTTATATCTGGATCTACCACATGAGAGTATTGCATGAATTCATACACGAAAAGTGCTTGGAACAATGCCTGGTCCATAGTAAGTACTTAAGCAATGTCAGTTGTTATGATTAATTTACATATCCCCAACAGCCATTCAGTGTCACAGAACATCATGACATGTTTCGGTTATATTTAAGGAGGCCTGTGATGGGGACAGTCTCCGTACATTCACCCTTCACCAGACACCATCAAGAGGCTCCTAACCAATCTGTGCCCGTGTCCTCATCTTCGACTCGGGGTAGTAACAGTCCCCACCTGATAGGGCGCGTCTGAGCAGCCCTGGGCAGTGCTTGAAAACAATGTCTGTGATTATTCTTTCTCTTCCTGGTGGCTTGGATTCCTCCAGTGAACACGAGGGCGTTGCCTCTCTGTGCCACATCCTGATGGGGTGGTCCATTCTTGGGGCTCAGAAAGACCTTGCCACACCCCGTTCTCCAGTGCCGGCACCTGACGCAGACCTGGCCACCCAGGGCTTCCCTGATTGGTTAGTGGCTGGACATGTGACCCAAGCTGGGTCAATGGGAGCCCGACCCCCTGTCCGGGCACAGGAATCCAAGCAAGCATGAGGGCTGACCCTGTGGTGCCTGGTACTGTTCAAGCAAGTTTGTGCATGATTTCATTGACCCTTCTCAGCATTATTCTCCCCATTTTACAGATGGAAACAGGAGTCAAGAAGCCTCATTTGTGCCAGTGACCCCCTCTGTGATCTGGGGGGGGTCCTCTCACTTGTTTCTCAGTAGTTACTGAAGTGTCATGTACTGGGGAACAATAACGGCTAATTTTTATTGAGCCCGCATCATGCTCTAAACACTTTACAGCTGAAGGAAATGCTATTATTCCCATTTTACAGGCAGGATAACTGAGGCACTCAGCCGATAGTGGTAGAGCTGCAATTTAAACCCAGGTGTCTGCTTTGTCGTCCATGCCCTTAAACTACTAACTACAGCACCTCTGCTGAGCTGGGGACAGCTTCCTGGCCCTCCACAGAGCAAGCATGATGGCTCTTGCCCCTCTCTCTGGCTTCCTGGTTAGTTCTGGCTTTAAGGGTTCCCAGATCTGGGACACAACTCCTGTGTGGCCCCTGGCAGGTCTTGGCTCCGCTCTGAGCCTCAGTTTCCTTTATCAATGAAAGGGGTTCTCAGTGAAGACGCTCCACATTCTTTTCACCTCCTCGGAATGGCTGGGCTCTTAGCACCCCTCCACCATTCACCCCCGCCCCCATGCAGTCCATTTCTCCCCTGCCCAAAGCCTGGTCCCTCCTCTGAAGACCCCCTTTTAGAAGTACTGGGCTGTATATCTGCTGGCCTCCCTCCCTGATGGGGAGAGGCAGACAGCCAAGGCGGGCGGGATCCAAAGGTCCAGGGTTGGTATAGATCCACCGCCCACCAGCCATGCAAGCCTGTCTGGCCTGGAGAGGGCAGGGCTGTGTCTATTGATTGGTACTGTCAGCATGGCAAAAGCAGTTGTTTTCCACCAAATCTGAAATCGATAGAACTCAGCTTAGCAAAGGAGGATGGAGGGCTTTGTGCCAGGAAATAGTTACCCTTGAGTTTCGGAAACAATTTGCTTGGAGGGTCAGCTGGCATGGCAGGACTGCAGAGCATGCTGGGAAGCCCCAGAGGCCTGGGTCAGGGAGCACCCTCCCAGCTCAGGGCCAGCACAGTGCTTTGACAACTTTGTGCTTCAATTCCTTGCTATTGTCCTTCAGCCCTTGACCCTGAACCTGGTGAGTAGCCCGGTGGTACAAGCCTGACAGCCCTGAGCTAGGGTGGTCAATCTGGTTGTAGCCCCAGCTCTGACACGGACCTGCTGTGTGGTCTTCATCAAGTCTCTGTTCCTCTCTGGGCCTCAATTTCCCCAGGTGTCAAAGGAGGAGGTCAGGATAGTCCCGCTCTGCCTCAGTGAGGGTGGTGACGACATTCCCTCCTGTTTGGCCATGTTGTGTGTCCCAGGGAGGGTTCATGGAGTGGGCATCACCTTTGTGAGGGGCAGAGCTGGCTCGTTTCACCCCCTGGCCCTTGCCATCCCAGAGTGCAATTACTGTTTCCTTTCTACACGCTCTTCTCCTCTCCTGGCAAGTTCCCTTCAAAAGGCCTATGACAGCCACCTCCACGTCCCATCCCGGAGTCCTGCCCATGTCTCCCAAGGAGGCTGTGGCTCCCCACGGGGCCAGAAACGGAGCCCTGGTCTTTGGCTATCTCTGTGGGAGTGGGGCTGCCCCCTAGGATGGGGATGTCAGGAGCTGGGCCTGCAGACAGGATCCTTATGATGGCCTTTGGAGCTGGGCCCAGTGTTTGCTGGGTGAAGAACACTGGGCTGATGGTCTGGGCTGGATCCTAAGCCTGGGACATACCCTGGTTTCTGGCCCTCAGTGCCTCTGTCTGCAAAAGGGGGCTCACTGAGCTAGGACAGCATTACGGGCCCTTGCAGGCAGACGTTCTCACACGTGTTCTCTCCCTCTGTTCTCTCCATTGTCTTGACCCTCCTCCTTTCTACCCTCTGCTGCTCATCCCTCTTGACATCTCTTGCAGCCTACCTGCTGCATCCTCACGGCCCCTTGTCCCACGGTAGCCCTTCTCTTCCCTGTTCCACTCTATGCCCTTCTCTTTTCTTAAAGGTCCATACTTTAAGATGATCCTCTAAAAGCACATGTCTGATCAGATCCTACCCTGCTCAGCAACCTCCCTGGCTCCCTGGTCCCCAAGACAGAGAGATCCAGTCCTCCAGGCACACTCAAGGCCCTCTGTGCGCTTGCCCAGCCCACTTCCCCGTTCTTATCCCCAGCGCTCCCACCACGCCTCCAGCTCTCCAGACACACACACACTGCTTCCTCTTGTCAAGTAGGGCCCAGGCTTCCCCGCCTCTGGGCCTTTGCTCTTGCCCCTCCAGCTGCCGAATGCCTTCCCTCCCTTTTCCTTCTGTCAAAACACCCTGCGCCTTCTTCAAGACCTGCGCGTAGGTGATGTCAGGCATGGTACCCGCTGTTCCCCCTCAGCTCTCAGCCCTGGCCTCTCCCCCGCTGTGGGCCTGGGTCGGATTCGAGGTGGCCCCCACTATAGGGGATGTCTCCGTGGCATGAGGCTGCTGCCTCCTCCCACACCCTGGGAGATGGTGAGGGCCCTGAGGATAGGGCCTAGACTCTCTTGTTTGTAACTCTCCTTGGGCTTGTTTGATATCAAAGGAAAGTAGCTGCTTAATAGTAACTTACTGAGCGGCACTGGGTGGGGACGCCCTCGCGAGAGAGAGCATGAGTGGTCTGGAACTGGGCTGAGTGAACTAGGAATGAGCTGGTTTGGGGGGATTTGCCCTAAGCCAGGCAGATGTAAGTTGAATTAACTGGGCTGGCCACTCAGTCAGGGTTAGGCTGGATTATCTGGGCTCATTCGGATTAATCAAACTGAGTTAATGGGATTGTGCTAGTTAGTACAGTGGGGTGGCTTAGTTGGTTTGCACTGGTTAGGGGAAATAGCCTGTTTAGTTGTACTTTGTTGAATTACTTGGATTGGGAGGACTGGGCTTGCTTGAGCTGGGTAAATTGGGTTGGCTTGGGCTCGTTGGGCTGGACCGTTGGGTTGGCTTTGTTTAGGTTAGTTCAGTTGGGTTGGGTGAGTTGGGTTGGTTTGGGCTGGTTTGGTGGATTTGGTTAGTTAGTTGGATTCAGCTAGGTGAGTGGGTTAGGCTGCTGAATTGAAGCTTAGTGAGTTTGGGCTGCTAATAACAAAACGCCATGGACTGAGTGGCTTGAACAGCACACACGTATTCCTCCCAGTCCTGGGGGCTGGAGGTCCAAGACCAGGGCGCCAGCATGGTTAGGTCTTGGTGAGAAGAAGCCGCTTCCTGGTTTACAGATGACCGTCCTCTTGTTTCCTCGCAAGTGGAGAGAGCTCTGTGCTCTTCCTCCCCTCTGAGGCCCTGGCCCCACTGTGAGGGCTCCGCCGTCACGCCCCAGTGATCTCCCAGAGTCCACCTCCAAATGCCACCACACCGGGGTTTAGGCTTCAACATGTGAGTTTGGGGTGGGGGGGCACACATTCAATCAGCAGCAAGCTGGGTTGGCTTCCTTGGGATGGGTGAGTTGAGTTGGGCTAGCTAGTTGAGGAGGCTGGATTGGGTCGGTGGAGCAGTGCTGCTTGAGTTGGTCCGGTTGGTTCAGTTAGGCTTGGTTAGATGGGTGGAGCTCATTACTCGGGTTGGGTTAGTCGGCTGGGGGATTGGTTTGGGTTGTATGGGCAGGGTTAGTTGGGTAGAACTGGTGGGATGAGATAGGTCACTTGGGTTTCTAGAACTGGGCTAGCAGATAGGTTGGGTTGTTTGGCTTGTCTGGTTTGGGATAGGCTGGCTTGGTGGCTGGGTTCGGGCTGGCCCCGGCTGGCCTGTGTTCCCAGCTGGCGGGGATTAGCCGCAGTGCTCTGAGTTCTCAGTCTCCAGCTCGGCGGGGTGGGTGGGGGTGGTGGTGGGCGCCTTGGCCACAAATAGCTGTGGGGAACACAAACAGTTTGGTGTTCAAAGACCTCAGTGGTGGCGGCTGTAACTTTCCACACGGCCTCAGCAAGCACGTCTCTAGGCCTCATGTTCGGGCCCCGCTGCTGCTTCCTCTGTTAGCAAACCACAGTGTGGGGGGCGGGAGCGGCGGGGCGCATGGGGGCTCCAAGCCCCTCCTTGCCAGACGTCCCCCAGCTTAGACGCCTAGGCGTTCTCTGTTAGCGAGAGGGAGATTGACCCTATTGGGGGCTGTATTCCCTCCCTACAGCCCTGTGCAGCGGGAGTACCAGCCCGGCAGGGGAGGGTCAGACCAGGAAGGACCTTAAGGAGGCAGAAGCGGAGGCGGATGATGGTTACACTGTGGGCCTGGGAGAGCTCAGGGGTCCCTGGGACTTTGGTTTCTGCACAGCTGTGGTAGGAGCTAGGCTGGACATACATTCATTACTCATTCATTCATTCAAAAAACAATTTCTTGAGCACTCACTAAGTGCAAAGACCTGGCAAGCAGAAGTCAAAGGAAGGTGTGATGACAATGGCTACAGGCAGGCTTGGCTTCCTGAAGGGCTGTGCCACCTTGCCAACCCCTGTTTTCTCTCTGCCTCTGCTCAGCCCCCTCTCTTCTCCTTTGAAGACACCCACTGTGAGCAGCTCAGAGCCCTCCTGTGCCCAGATAAGATGTGCTCTGTGGGCAGAGGTGTGACAGTGGCCAAACCCAGGCAGCAGGCCCTGGCACTCACCGCCCAATCCTCCCCTCCCCAGCCTACCCCCTCCCCACTGCCCTGCCTCTGGCCTTGCACCACCCCTCAGCTTCCCACCCAGGCCACCGGTCCCCGGGAAAGCAAAGCATCTAAACCCAAGGGGCCTCACAGGTTGTCAAATTTAAGCCCACGCTTTAGAGATGAGGAAGTTGGGCCCAGAGTTGGGGAGTACCTTGCCGGGGACACACAGCACATTGGAGACAGAACAAGGACTCCAGTCAGAATATTCCCCAGGCCAGGAGCAGCAGGTGGCTCAGTGGCAATGCCGTGCATGTGTGACCCAAACAGCCTGGGCTTGCTGTTTACCTCTCTGTGGCCTTGGCTAAGTGTCTTAGTCTCTTAGCCTCTAGGGTGATGGTTCTCAAAGCTGGGTGATTTTGCCCCTCAAGGGGACATCCAGTGGGTAGAGGCCGGAGATGTTTATGCACGTCCTACAGTGCACAGGACGGCTGGTTCCTAATGCCGATGCTGGGCAGCTCTGTTCTGTGATGAGCAACTATCCTGGGACTGAGGGTTTCCTGGGACATGGGGCTTTCTGTCCTAAAACTGGGATAGTTCAAGGCAACCAGATCATTGGTCACACTAGCTTCCTCCTCTGGAAAATGGAACCATCATCCCCTCCTCACAGGTTCTGTAGGTCGGGGGCTTTGCAGCATGCCAGGCCCGGGTTGGCACTCGGAAAACCGATGGGTATCACTGTCAAGGCGTGTTGCTTACCAGACTCCTTCCTCCTGAGGGTCTTTGCTCGGCTTTCCCTGGTGGACACTACTTTTCCCTCCTCTGTGCCTGACCCACCCTCCCAAGGCTCCCAGTGAGCTCCTGCATGGCGCATCTACAGAGACCTCTCCGTCCTGCGGCTTCCCGCCACTCTACTGTCTGCCTCACCCAGCAGAGCACCGGCCATCGGGTGTCCTGTTACCTGGAAGGGGTTCTGAGGGTTAAGGGTCTTTCTTCTTCCCAGGTAGTTTAACTCACTGTCCTGGAATTATCTGACTCCTGCTTGTGCCCTAACTAGACTGAGAGCTCCCAAGTGCAGGGTCTGCGTCAGGTGGGTGTCGGTGCCTGATGCCCAGCTCAAGGCCTGGCACTGATGAGACAAGAGCAGGTGTCCCCTGGACAAATTTCACCAGGCGCCAGCTTTCACCCTCTGAAAGTCCTGGAGACTCTGTCTTTCTCCTCCTCCTATCATGCCTGGCATGGGGCTGGGCACACAGCAGAGGCCCCACCAGGCCTGGTTTCTAGCAGCCTTAAGAGATGTCCGAATTGAGGTCAGTAATGTGGCCAGCGGTTTGCAGTACACCGATGGGTGCGAGTGCTCTTGGTAAACTGTGTTCACATGTAGGACACATTTTCTTCATATAAAAATTCACTGGCTCCTGAGGGTGGAGGTTAGACGTTGGCAGGGCTGGGCCGCTTCCCTGCTGTGTAACTCCGGGCCAGTGTTTTAACTTCTCTGGGCCTTAGTTCCAGTCTGTAAACGGGGGGTTGTCACAGTGCCTCGCGCCGCGGGGAGTCGGGAGGATTCAATGAGCTCATGCTGCAGAGGGCCCGGCACCCGGCACACGCTCGCTGCTCCACGGGTGTCGGCTGCTCTGATGTCCACAACTCTCAGGAGATGCTCAGGGGCTGTGAATTCCTCTCCTTTTCCTTTTCCATCCTGCCTCCCATCCCACTCCGCATCTCCCTCATCCAGGCCCTCCCCAGCAGAGACCCGGCTCTGAGCACGCGTGTGGTCCCTGGCACGGGACAAGGCGCTGTGGGCTTGTCCTCAGGCACCTTGAAGAGGCCCACCAGGACGTCCAGAGCGTCTGCCCTGCTTCTCCCAAGGTGCCCCTCCCTGGTGCTCTGCCATGCCCACCGGAGACAAGGTGAGCCTCTCTGCACAGGCTTGGGTCGGGAAGGGTGGATTTATTTACTCTTTGCCCATGTTGGTTTTTCTGTCCCTGAGGTGAAGGCCTGTTGGTTACCCATGTTTCCGGCCTGATGCTGGGGTGACATGTCTTCCAGCCACCCCACCCTGGACCCCCTCCACTCTTGCCACAAGCTCTCCCTCAGCGTCCCCTCCCTGGCCACCAGAAATCAGACTCGGGAGCCTCCGGGGCCCCTCAGGTCTTCCTTAGCGAAGCTGGCACCCACGGCAGCTGGCTCGGGCCAGGCCACCCTCCGGCCCCCGTGGAGATGGCCGCAGACTACACACTGGTCAGCTTATGGAACACAGCGGAGCCATTGTCCCGCAAGGTGCAGCCAGGCACCTGGTTCTACAAAGAGATGCTTTCTGAGTCTGCCTCTGCCCATTGTCGGAGAAGCGCAGCCTGGACTTGGCTGGGGGCAGGGACCGGCTGCAACTCCCTGACTTTGGGCTTTGATGACTCAGGAAGAAACAGAGCCACACCCCGCAGCTTGGGCAGCGGGGCTGGTCTGTGGTGAACTGTCCTCCCAAAGATGCTTGTTTTCCAAATTTCAGTCATTCCGGGAACGACTTCACGACTTTTCTTACTTTAAATTCATATCACACACAATATTTTATATATATCCTTAATATATGTTTAAAAAAGTATCAATTCTTTTTACTTAAATAAACTTAGTTTTAGCCTAAGAAGCCTCACCTGTGGAATCAGGTTTGATTCACTAGACTTTTCCCCCTAAAACATATTAAATTACTGTGAACTAGCAGATGCTGGGCAGTGCACCATCTGCAATGCAGTGCTTGGAGAACAATTAGGGGGGTTATCCCTATGGGGGATCCCTGAGCCCGTCTCTTGTCAGACCCCTGAGAAGACACAGCCCGGCCCCTCTGAGCCACCCCCAGCTACAGGAACCCCGAAAGCCACTTATGTCATAAGAGTCGATCGGGAGCCGAACTCCATTCTGCCCAGGGTGATGGGCGAAGTTGGGAAATTCCGCTAGGCTTAGCTCAGGAGGCAGAGCTAATAATCATAGCCCCATATGTTAGCACAGCACGTGACAGTTTGCAGAGCCCCCTCTCAAATCTTCGACTCACCATGACCAACCCCAGTCCACCTGATCAAAAAGAACGAGCAGAGATTGACGGTCAGAGTCACAGACAGACATCGCTGGAAAGGCCTGGCGGTTGTCTGGCCTGTGCCTCCCAGAGGCTGCTCTGTGGGGAGACTTCCGTGGGGTGCTGACTCCCAGAGTGAGAGTGGAGGGCCCTTTTCCATTCCTGCTCATGCTTTGATCACCATCAGGGCAGAAGTCTCAGTGCTAGAGGGTCGTTAACACCTCTCTTTTACTTGCTGGCCCCCCATCTAGACAGAAAGCCTCAGAGTGAGACCGTGGTATCTAGCTGGGGTTTCATGACGTTTGTGGTAGATAACATCCTAAGGTGGCCCCCAGAGTCCCTTCCCCGGTGTACGCCCTGTGTAACCCAGTTCCCTTGAGTGTGGGCTGAACCTGTCAATGTGACTTGGAGTTCATCAAAGGGAGTCTTTCCTGGGTGGGCCTGACCTAATCAGAGGAACCTTTAAAAGAGGGTGAAGTGTCCAGAGGTGCATTCCTGCTGGCCTGGAGGACAGCAGACAGCCACATTGCCAATTGCCTGTGGGCCACCAGATGGCAAGGAACTGCGGCCCCCCCCGGGAGCTGAGGGCAGTCCCTGGGTGACAGCTAGCAAAAAAAACGGAGCCACCATCACACAGTTACAGCGAACTGAGTTCTGCCACCTCCAGTGAGTTTGGAAATGGAACCTGAGCCCCAGTGTGATTTCAGCTCCGCCAAGACCTTGGTTTCAGCCCGGTGAGACCCTGAGCAGAGCACCCAGGTAACCCGTGCCGGGCTCCTGAGCCACGGGAACGGTGACACAACAAATCCGTGTTGATTTGAGCGATAAATTTGTTGCACAGCAATAGGAAAGTCATACAATGTTTTTGTTTCCTTATATTTATTTTTGTACTTACTTGACATTGGTGTGGACTTGACTAGTATGGAGATAGAAGATTTCCTTAAATTTTCTTTTTTTTTTAATCCTCACCTGAGGATAATTTTGCACTCATCTCAGATAGAGTGGGAAGGAGAGGGAGAGAGAGAGAAAAAAACATCGACATGAGAGAGACACATTGACTGGTTGCCTCCTGCACGACCCGACCAGGGCCGGACGAACCGCAACCGAGGCACGTGCCCTTGACCGGAATCGAACTCGCGACTCCTTAGTCCTCGGGCCGACGCTCCAGCCGCTGAGCCAAACCAGTCAGGGCTTAAATTTTCAAAAAATTAAATGAATTCAATTGTAAAATAGTGTGGCAGAGTTCAAAATGGCCGGAATTCTTTGACACTCATGTCATCAAGAGGTAGGCGTTATGTCTCCTGTCCTTGAGTCTGAGTGGGCCTGTATCTACATCCACCAATAGAGTAGAATGAAAGGGACACCATGTGACTTTCGTTTTAGGTCATGAAAGTCCATGCAGTTTCCGCCTGGTTCTCTCGGGACAATGGTGTTGGAGAAGCCAACTTCCCTGAAAGCCATCTGACTGCCCTGAGGCCACCGCGCTACAGAGACCCCGGTGCTCCTGTGGCCAGCCAGCTGTGTGCGTGAGTCAGCTGTGTGCGTGAGCCAGCTGGGACGTCCGGCTCAGTCAAGCCTTCGGATGAATGCAGTCCTGGCCAGAATCTGACTGCAACTGCATAAGGGACCCCGAGCGAGAAGGGCCTTGCCAAGCCCTTCCTGAACTCCTGAGCGCAGCATCACCAGCAAAAGAGCATGGTTGTTGTAAGCTGCTACGTTTTAGGGTGATTCGTTAGGCAGCATCAGCAACTGGAACAATGAGTGACACAGTCATGTGATTCAAAAATCAAAAAGTCCACGACTGTCTGGGATCAGCTGTGGCGGAGGCCTGTTCAGAGGCGGGGGCTTTGCTGAGTGCCGCAGCCCCTCCACCCTCTCTCCACCCACAGCCTCCGTGACAGGCACTCGCGAGCATGTACTGCAGGCCCTGCCTGTGGGTGGCTGGCGTGTTCCGAACAGAGGCGTCAGGGAGGTGGGTCGGGGAGGCTCGGAGCCTGATCTGAGAGAGGGCACAGACATGCAGCTAACATGTATGGGGTGCCCTGCGGGCCCGCCAGTGTTTCCTGCGATGAACTGGCTCGTGGGGCAGCCATGCTGAGCACTCATTCATTCACTCACAAACCCTGGGGGGCACTGTGCTGGGTGCTGTGTTCACGGAACGGGAGACCTGTTCCTGCCCTGGCACTGCGGCCCGTGTTGTGTGAGGGTCAGTCCTGCTGAGTGGGGCCGGAGGGAGGGGGACCTCCTGGGCTGAGTGCTCAGCAGAGGCATGTTGTCAGTGGAACACGTATGGACCCGTGATTATTTAGCAGCTAATGTCTTAAAAGCATGTGTTTAGTATACACCAGACAGCATTCTAAGTATTTCAGAGTATTTAATTGAAGTGTCCTCAAACCCGTTATCTCTATTTTCAGATCAGGAATCGAGGCGCAGAAAGGTGAAGTAATCTGCAGGAAGGTGGCAGAGGAAGGACTGGAAGCCAGGCCTTTCTGAGCCCAGAGCCCAAACCCTCATCCAGCACCCTGTCCTGTCTTCGCGCCGGCAGAGAGGACGCTCCAGATGGCGGGAAGCGCAGGAGCAGAGGCCCGGAGGCTGGCACCTGCTCCCGGAGCATGGGGAGGGTGATGAGGAGCGGGCAGTGGAGCAGGGCCTGCTGCCCGGTCAGGGCATCTGCACGTGGTTGTGACGTTTGTGGAAATGCCCAAGTCACCGAGGCCCAGTTCTTCTCCCTCCTTCCCTCCCTCCTTCTCCTTCTCCCCCCCCCCCCCAATCTCTCTCTCTCCTGGAACCTGCCTTCCTTTGCAGGAATGAATTTTTTATATAATGTAAATGAGTCTATACACACACATAGATGTATAAATATAAATATAACTATGTATATTTAACAAGGCAAATATCTGTAATCAGAACTGGCATCTCCCTACCCTAACCCTTCACCCCTACCCCTCCCACGCCCCCCACCCCCTCCAACCCAGTAAAGGTATTTCAATTTGTCACATTTGTAGAGAAACTGGAGTTGTTTTCTGGTCTCCAGCTCATGGATCACCTGCCCCAGGAAGGCCTTTGCGACAATTCGGTTTACGAGAAACAGCCTCCCTGCAGGCGGGAGACACAGCCCAGAGGATAGGCCCTCAGGCCAGCACATGGGGCCCTTTCTCCACCCCATGAGGCAGTCCCAGGCCTCCCGTTTACTGGGAGGCACGAATGAGCCTGTCTATTAGAGCTGGAGGGGCCCTTTGATTTCCTGTGCCGACGAGGCCCAGGGAGGATGAAGGACCGGTTCAAGGTCACAGTCAGAGTATGTGACTTAGACCCCCAATCCAGGGCTCTTTCCTTGGCACAGGGCTCGTTCATTCATGCTCAGGGGTTAAGGAGCACAGACGCTCCAGAGTGTCCCCAGGCCCCCGTGCCCTCGAAGGATTTCACTTGAGGAAAAGTAAGTGTCCTGAGCCAGCAGGTTGGGGAGATAACGGTGACGTTTCGGGCGTGGGCTTCCAGGCTTTCTCCATTTTGGGGTCACATTACCAGGCAGTGGTTGACAGCAGACCGGCCTTGAAATGGGGTCCTCCTGATGACTCTGATGGGGATGCGAAACAGGGAGGGAGGGAGGAAGCGAGGGTCGTCTGGCCTTGGGAAAGCAGGAGAGACCTGACACGGCAGGCAGTCAGACGGTCAGAGGGGCAGGCGCCTGGGGCTCTGGGAGGAGCACTGGCCAGGGAGTCGGAGGTCCTGGTCCTCTGTGCAGGGAGGCCCCTGTCTTCCTCTGTGAGCTTAGACATTCATTTCATTAACTCAGGGAGTAGTTGCTGAGGATCTGTATGCTTGGCCCTGGGCTTGGAAAGGGAGGGAACACATGAAGCCGACCTGGGAGTATAGTTAAAATAAAAAGTCTGACTGGGACCAGGAGGGAGAGGAGAGAGGAAGGGCTGTGGGGCGCTGGGTGGAGTGGTGGGATCAGGCAGCGTCCCTGGCTCAGGCACAGCACGGTGAAGGCCGGGGGTGGGGACGTGTGGTGCTTGGTCCTGCTGAGCTGGCTCATAGTCCCAGGGAGGCAAATATCATCTGGAAAGTGTGCTTGGAACCAGGTCAGAGTGGCTCTCGAATGACCAGCTAAATATTTTTGACTTCATTCTTTAGGCAGCAGGAGCCATTGAAAATGTTTGAATGAAGACATATCAACAGCGTGTGAAGCAGGAGGAGTCATTTTTTGAAAACGAAACGCCTCGTTGCTTCTTCCAGGCTCAGCTGCTTGACCAGTGGGTTGAGGGAACTGGACTGGGTTAGAGATGGCAGATGCCTGGCACCTGGATCGTTCCTCCCATGTCTGCGCCCACACAGGCATCGCTGGTCGATCCCTGCACGTTCTCCCGTGGAGCTGTTTCAGCTCACAGCTCTCCACGGTCCTACCGTCATGGGGAGCTGGCTGGAGGACGGTACTGCCGGGCCAACTCTCACCAAGGTGATGACAGCGATGCTAATGGGAATGAAGTCAGCAGCCCTTTTACTGTCACAGAAGAGCTGCGGAGCCATCTCACCACTCCGGGCACTGTTAGGGCTGCAGAGAGGAGAGGCGTACACATGGCCACTCAGCCTTCTCCAAAGCCTCTCCCAGGGTTACCTCCCAGCGCCAAGGGCTCACTCAACCCCACCTCTCAGCCAAATTCCAGTCCTCCCAGGCCAGAGGAAGGAGGACCAGATCGGGGGGGCAGCTCAGCCTGGCCACTGTCCCCAGAGCCACTGGGGGCTCTCCCCTGGCCCTGGCGGCAGCCCTGGTGGTCCCGGACACAAAGTGTGAGGAGCTCCTGGAATTGTTGGCACAGGACAGATGCCCAGTTAGTTAGAAAAACATGTGGCTTACTCTTCCCTCTCGGGCCCCTCCAGCGGCCACCACCTTCTAATTCAATTTCCCTTGAAAAACAATGGTTTCAATGAAGGGGGAAACAAGATTTTCCGAAACTTCGTAAAGCTTTGCAAAATAATTACCCCCCCAAACTGGCAGACTACCCCGCCTTCCTCCTCGAATAAATGCCTCTAGGGCAATTTTACAGACCTCAAATCCCAGCTGGATTTGCCCATGCCACCCCCTAAAGTTGCCCACCCCAGATCAGATCCTGGGCATCAGCTGGGCATGGGGCCCGTGGGGGTCAAACCCTCCCTCCTGGCTGCCTACCTCCTCTTCAGTGAGGACTGGCCTGGGAGGAGAGGAGGGAGGGGGTCTGGCTGTCCCCCAGGCCTGGCTAAGGCAGGGGCCAAAGCCCTGGTGGAAGGTCCCGGAGCTGGCTCCACTGTCGTGGTGCCCAGGTTGTTCCCACAGATGGGAGCTGAGCACCAGAGAGGGGAAGGAGTCTGTCCGAGGTCTCAGCACAATGTGGCAGAGGACAGAACCAAGACTGGGCCCTGAACTCCAGACCCTTTGTCCAGCTGCCTCACCTGGAAGCTTTGGGTAAGCCTCTATTGCTGGGCTGGAGGCCTCCCGGGAATGTGGCCTCTCAGTCGCTCGTTTGCCACTTTGGGTTGTTACCAGCCCCTGGGGCAAAGCGGGTCTCCTCCTTCTTTCTCCACTTCCTTAAGGGTGCTGCTCATCGAGGGGCCTGGAGTGGCCCTGCTGCAGTGCTGGCGCTGCTGGTCACTAGTGGCCTGTGCCCACCCCACACACTGGCAGGCAGGCAGCCAAGCACGTCCTAACTGTCAGCCAGTCAAACCCCCAGGGCCAGGGCTTCTCCTTGCCATGCCTTTCCACTGGCATGCCTTCTGCCCTCTCCTGATGCCCTCACCTGGGACTTCGTGATCCCCAAATGATCCTGAGCAATGGGGAACCTCTGAAGTCCTGCCTCACTGTCTCCCTTCAGCGGCCCCATCCATGTGCTGCCTGAGGTGTCCCTTTCTTAATGCTCCCTCCGAGATGGTCCCTTCCGGTCCTCCCCAAAAAGGCTTCTTTCAGCTGCTTCCCGCCAGGGACTCCCACCAAGTGCCCTGCTTGGCCTACCCTCCCTACAGCCTTGACTCTGCTTTCCACCAGCTCTCATCCCAAATCCCATTCTTTTTCTACTGCCAGACGGTGAAGACTGATGAACTAATTCATACCACGGTGTGACTGACTGACCAGCCTAGCTCTCCCAGAGGGAGGCTTGGTTCTGGACTGAGATTCTGGGGTGGAAAGAGCAGCTTTTGCTCTGAAGACACAAGCAGGTGCTACAAGAGGCTTTGAAGCAGAATCACCTGCCCAAGCCCTTCGCTGTGTGGACTGAAGAAGCAGCCTGAGCAGTGGTGCAGCTGAAGGCAACTTCTGCTTGCTACCTGCACCGCCCACAGCTCTGGCTGAAAGGACCCGAGAGGTATCCAACTGTGCAGCCAGTCTCCAAGATGGCCCCAGTGACCTTCACCTCCTTGTGAAGTCCCCACCCACGTCGGGCAGGGCTGACTTGTGTGGAATAGCCTGTTGTGGAAATGATGAGCGGAATTTCTGAGCCAAGGTCACAGAAGACACTACTACTTCTGCCTCACTCTCCGGGATCACTAAGAAGCCGGCTGCCATGTGGTGAAGACACAAGCCAGCCGTGGAGGGGCCCGCGTGGCCAGGCCTGCTCACAGCCCGCACGGGCTCGGAGCCGCTTCGGGAGCAGAACCTCCAGTCCCGGTCACGCCCTCAGGTGAGTGCAGCCACGCTGACATATGACGGCAACCTCAGCAGAGACCCTGAGCCGGGAATATGCACACAAGTGCTTCCCAATTCCTGACTCGCAGAAACCGCCACATAATAAATGGTTATTGTTTTAAGTCACTCAGTTTTGGGGTGCTCTTTATACAGCAAAAGATAATCTACCAGCCGACCCTTCTGCCTCCAGAACTCTCCTGCAGACTCTCTCACTGAAGCCATTTGCCCAGCTTTGTTTTTTGTTTTTTTTATGCTCACCCGAGGACATTTTTGCATTTATCTTCAGATAGAACGGGAGGGAGAGTGGGAGGAAGAGAGAGAAACATCGACGTGAGAGAGACACATCGAGTGATTGCCACCCACACGACCCCAACCGGGGCTGGGGACAAACCGCAACCGAGGTACGTGCCCTCAGCGGGAACTGAACCTGGGACTCTCCGGTCTGCAGGCCGACGCTCTACCTGCTGCGCCAAACTGGCCAGGGTGCCCAGCTTTGTTAAGAAAAATTACCCAGCACCTATAAATAGGCAAAGATGGGGCAACGTGTCTTTTCAGTGACATGTTGGGCTGTTCATCAGACTCACCAGGAGTATTTATCTAGCGGAATGTGCCTCTGACTTAGCGTGTATTATTAAAAGGCCGGACTTTAGAAGTAATACGTTAACTTACAGATTTCTGTCTAGTGGGAAACCCCAAAGGTTGTGAATTTGTGATCCTCTAGGACATTAACCAGTTTTGTATCTAACTGAGCCATTTGATTCCAACATTCTTTCTCCTCTAGTTCTCCTTTGAATCAGCGTTATTGTCTTACTGGTGTCTCATTCATGAGTTAGACAAACTTTTTATTTTTATCTTTTTATTGATTTTTAGAGAGAAAGGAAGGGAGAGGGAAAGAGAGAAACATCGATGAGAAAGAACATGGATTGGCTGCCTCCTGCATGCCCCCCCACTGGGGATCAGGCCCACAACCTGGGCATGTGTGCTGACCGGGAATCAAAACGGCGACCTCTTGGTGCATGGGTCAATGCTCAGCCACTGAGCCATACCAGCTGGGCACAGTTAGACAAATTTTTGACATATGTTCAATCTATATTTGAGTGAGAGTCATACATTTAAAAAAAAAATTATACTTGAACAGCTTACATACCCCCCAGGAATGGAGAGCTCACTACCTATCAAGGAGCTCAGGAATCTTAAAACAGCTCCTAGAACAGGCTTAGGAGCTCTTTCTTTTCCTTATAACTACATCCTTAGCCCTGGTTTTTCATTTGAGAAAAACCTCAGAAAGGGCATTGAACCCCTAATTCCCATTGCAGCCCTTTAAATTTGGTTATTTTCCATTGACTTGCACTATAGAGTATACTTTGTAATCAGGAAAGAAGCTATTAATTTTTTTTTAAAAGATTGCTATCTGAATTTTACTTCTGTGAGTTGATGGAGAATGGACATAGGGAAGAGTCACTTACTGATGCTGCTCTGTGGCTAGGCCTATGCCTGGAGACTGGCAGGGGTCCCCTCTGATCCTCTATCTAATCTCTTCTCCTCGGGTTTTGAAGGGATCTTACTAGGTTAAACTTTCACCCTGATTTCCTTTTCTGGCTTTGTGGCTTTTGGGACAAAGACCAAATCCCTACTACAACCCCTGTATGGCCCAGCCCTCTTGTCTCATACCAAGCACCCCTGCACCCATTTCCAGACATACTTTCCCTCCCTTAGGCTCAGCATAATCCCTTGAACCAGCTGGGCTTGGCTTATGCAGTGCAGCCTTCATCTCCTCCTTTCCTTGACCATGCCCTGCCCCCACAGAGGCTCTCAGAGCCCCTGTCCCCGCCCCTCCTCCAACACTCATTAAGTGGCAATTTGACATTTGCTTGTGGAATGATCTGATAGAGCTGGTTCCCCTGATGGACTACAGGTCACAGAAGGATGGGGGCCACCTCTGCCCTGTCCTGGGACACCCCGAGCCCCGGGGGCCGAGGGCCTGGCACTGGGGAGGCATCAGGGAGAATTTGCTGAGCAACCACCCGAAGGTCTCATTGCAGATGATGGCAGGATGGGAGGCTAACCGCTCGGTCGCTGGGCTCGGGGCCCGGTGCTCCTCCTCCTGCTCCGAGGGTGCAGTGGGCGAAACTGTTTCTTGTTAAACTGGATGGAAATGCCTTGGCCTCTCGCACGCCCACGAGCCGTGACTCAGGTTATAAAAAGTACTATCAAATGCTCTCTCTTTTTTTCTCTAAGGAGAGCGACTTATGAGCCACAAGAGACCTCTTGACGCCTACTCACACCTCAGCTCAGCCAGAGGGTTTTCTTTATTTAAAAATATATGTATATCACAACAGAGGTAAATGCTCACTGAAAAAATGCAGTGTGGTGAGCACAAAGTAGTAACCCTGCTGCCATCGCCCTCCCAGAAGTAACCGCTGCCACCAGCCGAGTGTACACCCTCTGCACATGCAGAGTAGTCTCAATGATCACAGAGAGCACTCGCGTGGGGCTTACTCTGCGTTACGCTGCTTTATGTATTAAGTGTCAGAATAGCTCCATAAGGTGGGTACTTGATTTCCATCCCCATTTCATTGATGGGGAAACTGAAACACACAGAAAGGTCAAGTAAGTTGTTTGAGGTCACACAGCCAGTAAGAGGCAGAGCTGGGGTCTGATTCCAGGCAGCGGGCTGGAGAGCCTGGGCGCTTGATCCAGAGACCTGTGGGTTTTATACAGGTGTCCACACTGAGGTCTTAAAGCACAGCTGTTCAAGTGTGGAGCCTGGACTTGAACCTTGATTCTGCTCCCTCCTAGCTCTGTGACCTTGGGCAACTCACACCTCTCTGTGCCTCGGCTTCTTCACCTGTAAAACGGGGACCATGGGAGTTCTGCTTTTTGGGTGGTTGTGAATGAGTGGATGGAAAGTGCTTGGAACAGAGCTTGGCATGCAGTCGGTGCTCAGGCCATGTCACAGTCGTCACTGTCACCCACACAGGCCTGAGGTGTTCTCCAGGCATGGGGACACACACTTCCTGCTCGCCTGCAGCACAACTCAGCCCAGCACAGCAGCACACCCACCTCCTTCCCTTTGCTGACAGCCCAGGCCAGAGCCCAGGCTCTCTGGATTCTGGCACATGTTACCTTGAAACACCACAGCAGATGCCACCTGTGCGGCAGCCACCGTGAGCCAGGAGCCCTGCTGGGGCCTCTGTGACTATTCCGTCCACTTGGGCTGTAGCAGGTCAGAGCTTGAGAGTCTGGTGGTCCTGAGCCCAGACCCCAGCTTTGACGCTGCAGGGGACAGTGGCTTGAGCACTCTGAGCCCCGGGGCAGGCCGGCCTGGCGTTCCCTGCTGTGAACGGGGTGGTGTGCACGCGGCGCTCACAGCCTCGTGGGATCGAGAAGATGAACTGAGGTGTCACGTGAGATGGTGTGCCATGCTTGGCCCCAAGCCCAGCTTGTGATCTAGGTGACGTCAGCTGTGGACGTGATTTCGTTTTCTCCCCACCACAGTTTCATGAGTTAGGACTTAGCAGCCACCACTTACAGGTGGGGAAACTGAGGCTTACCGACGGCAGCGGCTTGTCCAAAGTCCTATTTCTGGTGTGTAATGAGCTCAAGCAGGAACCTGGGTCTGCTGGTCCAAGGTGGCCGCCCCAGGCGCACGGCAGCCAGCAGCCTCCTCACCGCGGGACAGGCCCAGGCCATCCTCCGGCCCCATCCACCTCTCACACCAGGCACCTCCACCCACGGCTCTGACTCCTTGGGCCCACAGGGACACTGGGGCACTGAGGAGGGGATGGGGGCCAGAGGCTGCAGCTGCCAAGAGGGAGAGTCCTAGAACTGGCCAGAGAGAGTCTAGACTTTCCAGATCTTGGAATTGGAGAAGCAGACGTCCTTAAAAAGGTTGGGGCCCCATCTCTGTCCCAACCTCTTTGAACAAGCCCAACCCTGCTCGGCCCCTGTCAGCCAAGGGGTCCTCCAGCCTCTGCACACCCGCCAGTAGGGACCTGGGTGCCCCTGAGGCCCCACTGCCCTAGGGAAGGGCACTGGCTTGGGGGACACGCAAGAACACGGCGCAGAGCTCAGGCGGGCTGGGGGAAAGCACCAGGAAGCCCCTGCATCCTTCCCTTGTACCCAAGGACATGCGGCTAGCTGAGGCCCATGTCCTAGAACTGTCACCCCCACCTCACCACACCAGCGTGTCCAGTCTTTCCTCTACATGTGGCCGAACTCTACCCAAGCAGATCACTTAATCCTCCCATCAGCTTGTGCCTGTGACTAGCCCCTGATGGAGAGACTGAGGCACAGAGCGGTGACGTGGCCTGCTCCAGCACACACAGCAGTAAGTGGCAGAGCCAGACACCAATCCCTGGGCCCCCAGCCAGAGGGCCCCTCACACTGGATCTGGCTGGGAACCCGCAACCCTGGCTGCTCAGTTGAATCACCTGGGGTGGGTTTAAATGGTGCTCACCCCAGAACCTTAAATAAGTATATGTATTAAGTATAAAGATCCCTAGTGCAGCCAGGGTTGAGAATCACTGACCCAAGCTCTCATTTTGTAGGTGGGATGACAAAGGTCCAAAGAGGCCAAACTACTCATCCAAGGTCACACAGTAAGTCAGTGGCACTAGAACTCGGTCTCAGGGTCCCTCCACCCAGCAGGACTTAGACGCTTTTCAAGATGCACAATGAACTCATTGAATTTGACTGGTCAGCATGCTGCCCCCTCCCCCTCCCCGGCCACCAGCCACCCACCCCCTGGCCCTGGCCCCGGCTGCCCAGCCCCCAGCCTGATTTCGTCTCCAGATTGGTGGGCTGCTCTGCATTCAGAGGCAGAGGGAAAATCCACCAGGGGAAACGGTGGCAGGTGTGGGGTTGCTTCTCCTGTGTCTGTGGGTTTGTCTTCCTCTTACCTTTCGTGAGATGGGCAAGCAGAGTAAAGAGACTGGTGTTCCTTGTGCAACAAGGAGGGGCCACACTTGTGCAAAGATGCTGGGGTGAGGGGGCTGGGCACGAGGCTGCCCCACCCTGGGGGCCCCTGGCCTGGGCTATTGCAAGTGAGGCTGGGGGCACCGTGGGGACATACGGCTTGGTGCCCAGCATTCAGGCTCAAATCTCACTGCTTCCATTTGCTAGTCGAGTGAATGCATCTTTAAACTCCCCTGAGTGGACCCCCCCTAACAAGAAGGGGCTGTGGTCGTATGGCCCTGGTGGGTTAGATGTGACATGCGGTGGGGGGCTTCCTGCAGGGACGTTGTTACCACGAGGCACCTCTCCTGGGGCCTGTCATTGCTGGCACCTCACCCCTGACCAAATCCCTTTCTATCCCAAAGCCTCAAATTTCTCCTCTGTAGAATGGGGGAGGGTGATTTCTAGGGTCTCTTCCTGCCCAGTTGTTCAGGGTTGTTTTTTCACTGTTTTCAGAAGGTGTGGTGGTCTCAAGTTCGGAGCAGACAAGGTTGAAAGCAACACCTGGAGCCCTACCCTGATCCTTTTGACAAAGTCAAGACAGGAAGTGCTAACTGTCCTCCAGGCAGGACGGGCTGGGGCCACCTTCCCGTGGGACATGAGTCGGGGCCCGGCTGCCTCTCCTGCCCCAGCAGTGTGGTATCTCCCTGCCCTGGAGCCTGGTGGCTGGTCTCCCATTGGCACCTTCTGAAGCTCCCATCTGTGGGCCATCTACTACATTCAAAGTCTTAGTGACAGGGTCAAGCCTGACACGCAAGCCCACGTGACCCCGAGGCTTTGCACTTTGCCTCACACTGCCCTACTTTGCAAAAATAGTTCTAATGAAGCCTTTTATAAATACTCAGTATGCTCCTGGAAGTATATGGCAACGGTTAGGAGCGTGGGCTCAGGAACCAAACTGTCAGGGTTTAAATCCTGCCACTGACCTTTGCTGTGTGGCCTAGAGCAAATTACTTAACATCTCTGTGCCTCAGTGTTTACATCTTTAGATGGATTAATGACTTCATTCCAAAGAGAACAGCATGGAAAAGGAGGGGTTTGAGGATGGGAAAAGTAACTTTCAGTGGAGAAATCTGGCAAACTCGACCTCAGCCCGAGGTCAAGGTTAACGTCCACAGCAAAAGGTCATGCCCTTTACTGGATAGTGTGTGCCCTTTAGATGATGTGATGAAGATGGCACTTTCCCTCCGTCTCCTCCTCAAATCCCTTAACTCCAGTCTACTCATGAGAAAAACAAAAATTCCCATAGAGGGACATTCTAGAGAATACCCGAGCAGCACGTCTCAAAGCTGTCAAGGTCATCAAGGGAAAGGCAAGTCTGAGAATCTGCCAGAGCCCAGAGGGGCCTGAGGAGACATGACCGCTCAATGTGATGTGGTGTCCTGGGTGGGATCTTAGAGCAGGAAAAGGACATCAGGTGAAAACGAAGGCAATCTGAACAAAGTATGGTGTCCGTGAGCGATATCAATTCATTGGCTGTAACGGACGCACCACAATAATGCTGGGTGTGTATGTGTGGGGGGGTATATGGGAATTCTTTGTACTATCTTCTCAATTTTTCTGTAAATCTAAAACTGTTCTAAGAACTAGAGCTTATTTTTAATGGAATTAATAAGAGTTCCTACACCCCATGGAGCAGTTGGGAGGATAAAATGAGCGGATGCGTGCAGACGACGTGAACAGCACCTGCTGCTTGCTGAGCGCTGAACAAGAGCTCGCCGTTGCTGTGATCGTTACCTTAGGCGGGACCCCGCACACACGGCACCAGTGGGTCAGCAGGCCAGCGGCGACAGTGGCCACGCTTTGCGCCCTGCTGCCGGGCGGCTTCTGCTGCGGTTCTGAGGAGGCAGATCAGGCTGTCCCGTGGCTGGGCGGCTCCCCCACCCTGTCTCCGTCAGCCCATGTGTGCTCCCTCGGGCCCAGGGCGGGCAGAGGAGCTGGAGGAGGCTGTGTGTGGAGTGGGCATGAACCCAGCCCGTCCCTGCCGGCCGGTGACCGTGAGCCAGTGAAGACACCTGTCTGAACCTCCTTTCTCTCCCAGAAAATGGCGTGTTTGCCTCAACCTCCTGTGGCCTGGCGTGGCGGTGTGTTCAATAGTAGGAATAGTTCAGGGGCAGCGTGGGCTTAGGGATCAGGCGAGGGTCCTGGGTTGGAATGATGCCCACGGTGGTCCATCGCTCAGCATCCCCGAACCCGACCCTGCAGAGCTGCCCTTCTCTTGGCCTCCAGATGGTTCCTCTGCCCCTCGTGTGGGGTGAGACTGGGCTCTGAGCACAGGTGGACCCCAGAACTGGGGGGCAGGTGGCTCTTCTGGTCCCATAGGAGGCAAGTCAGGAGAGGAGGGGTCTGGCTGTGGGACAGAAGAACGAGGTGGGGTTGTCCCAGGGAGGTGAGGGGACAGCCAGGTGCACACACCTGGTTTGAGGCAGTGGTGGGTGTGAAGGGGAGAGCCCCCATCTCCTGCCTCCAGAGACCTCGGAGCCCCCACTTTGCACCCTGTCCCGCCCTTCGCAGCCCCTACGACCTCACGGTGAGCAGCCCTGGTCCTCGGGGTTTGAAGTCCACTTGCTCTTCTGCAATCAGTTATTGTCTCAGACTCCTCGGCCTCGAACCCAGCCACAGACCAAGCCCTGGCTCCTGACACACAGCCCCAGCCGCACACTGAGCCCTGACCCTGGTCTCAAATGGACCCAAAACCACAGCCACAGCATCCTGACCCCAAGCAGCCATGTCAGAAATGCAGATGTGGGTCCTGGAGGAGCCCAGGCCGCCAGCTGCTTTAGGCTGGCCTGCTGGGCCAGGGGCACTGTCCCAAATGCAAAGGCCATCCCTGCGGTCCCAGGACAACCTGGGCACAGACCACAGAGACCTCAGCTGGCCCTCAGGAGGCGCAGCTGTAGACTGGCCCGCACCACGCCCCATGTGACCCTGGATACATCCCACCCTCCTTGGCTTCAGTTTCCCTCCTGCCCTCTGGGGGATGAGTGGATGATCTTCGAGGGCTTTCCCAGGTGACAGTAGGTGATTCAGGAGACACAGTATTCTCTTATGGGAGTGTTTCCTGATTTTTTCTCGCTCTCACTTCCCTAGTCTGAATCTCCTGCACTCTTCTCTCCTGGCCTCAGTCTCACACCCCCGTGGTTAGAACAGCCCTTGGGGCCAGCAGCCTTGGCCTCAAGACCCAATCACCACATCCTAGCTGGAGGACCTCAGCAGGGTTCCCTGCTCTCACTTCAGTCGGCTCCTCTGTGACACGGGGATTTCGAGTGCTGGGAAGACTCGTGCGGGCGACGTGTGGGAGCTGCGGGTGCGGAGCCTCCCGGCGTGCGTGAAGGGTGACAGCTCAGAGCCGAGCACAGCGCCTTGGATAGCCTTCCAGGGTTTCACTCAGCTCCGAGGGTGATGTAAGATGCTGTAACACCCTTTTCTTCCTTTTCTCAGTGGGGAAACTGAGGCCTAGAGAAGCCAAGCTCCTGGCCAACAGGGTAGAAGCAGCAGAACCCCTCGCACCTACCCCCCTTCCTCTGCCCTCCATGGAAGCCACCGGAATCCATCATAAGCCTGGGCAGGTCGCCGCCCCTCCCTGAGCCTCAGTTTCCTCTTCTGTGAGAGGAGGGAGTGGGTCCAGTGGGACATCCCCCTCCGGCTCCCACGGCTTCTCCTGCCCAGCTACTGAAGAGGACGGGAGCGTGCCAGGGTTGGAGGTCACGGCTGGATGGCAGGCCTTGAGAAACCTCTGGAATGTGGGTTTGAAAGTTTGGGGCCCGTTTTTGTTATAAGCACCCCCCCTTCTCCCCTGCTTTCTTTTCATGACTTTTCACCAACTGTTTCTCCCCTTAATCCAAACCATTGTTTTTCCAGGGTGAAATTTAAATCAAAGCCACATGGTTCCCCCAACACGCACACCGTTCCAAATGGCAGCGTGTCTGGGGAAACTACAAAGACCCCGTTGCAGGGGATTCTGGTGTCTCGTGGGGACCTCCAGGCAATGGGACGGCTTGGGGGCTCCAAGTCAGCCTGCCTGGGGTGGGCTCAGAAGGTTCTAGGTCTAAATGTGTCTCAGACCAGGAGCAGAGGGTGAGCCCCAGTTCCTCCACTGGGGGGGCGAGCGCCCCTTTCCTGAGTCTGTGGTCTCCATCTTGTAAGCCATGAGCATGAGGGGCGGGGCCCCTGAAGCCCCTCGGGGTGTGGGTGGGTTCACAGAACAGCCCAGTGAGGCTCAGCCACTTGGGTGACTTGCAGCGTGTGGTCGAGTGGGTAAGACAGCTGGATTTGGAGTCTGGTCGTGTCTGACTCTCACTCACTTCCTGTGTGACCCTTAACTTCGCTGAGCTTCAGTTTGCTCATTGGTGAATGGACTCTTCAGACCTCTCTCAGGGCTGTGGTGAGAAGGACGCAGGCAGACGCAGGTGAAGCGCCCAGCTTCGCAGGCAGCTCGCAGGCCGCTCACAGGCTGGGCAGTGAGGGCAGAGGAAGGAGGGAGCCCCAGACACCTACCGAGGCAGGAGGGCAAGGGCTGGAATGCAGGGGAATCTGGGTGCGCGGCGTCTGACCATGTAAGGGCCTGGAGAGGAGGTCATAGGACTTTGGAAAGGGCAGACTGTTCTACCGTGGGGAGTGGCGGTGCTGGGGAGGGGATGCACTGGGGGAGGAGGCCTCGCCAGTCCCCAGAGGCCACTCTCCAGGGGCTTCCCCAGGCCCAGCCTCTTTTGCATAGTCTGGCTCTTCGAGGTGGGCCCCTGGGGTAAGGAGGGCAGGGGGCAACCTCACCCCCCCACACACAAAGAATTAACCCTGCCCAGGTGTATGTGTACATAAGGGTTGGACACCTGTGGGACGAGCACACTCATACACAGAGGTGTCCAGGCACATGGACTGAGACATATATGCAAATATACACATGCTAGCCCCATATGCAAAACAAAGACCCAGACAGGCCCAGGCACAGAACACATTTCCATACTGGGTCTGACTTACATACAGGAGCGTGCATGCATGAAAACACACGCATGTGCACACACGTGCACACGCATGCACACAGATGCACACAGCCGTGCTGAACAAGAGCCAAGGAGGACTTCACAGCACAGGCTCTAAGAGGACAGCTGTCTCTGCCCCTCTATTCCCTCCGCAAACACAACCCTACAAGTGCCAGGCCCTGTGTCAGGCCCTGCACACGAAACAGACAGGGTCCCCACTTGTGGAACTCACATCCTAGTGAGAAAAAAATCAATAACGCTTGTTGAAATAGTGATTGTTCTTCACACAGACACGTGATTTGTTCATTTGATCCTCACAAGGACCGTCTGGAGTGGGGTGTCTGCCCGACAGATGAGGAAATGGGAGCCTGCAGAGGTCCAGCCTCACTCGGAGGGGTGGGGACAGGGCTGTGCTTCCTCGCAGCGACCTCCACACCAGCCGGAGAGGCTCTGGGGACGTGTCCACCTGGGCAGGGCAGTCTGGGCCTGCAGAGGGCCGGCTGCAGCTGTCCACTCCGCTGTGACTCTGGACCAGCCACGTTCTTCCCGGTCCATCCGCACCTGCCCGTTGTACAGACGAGGACACCGTCTCTGAGAGAACAGGTGCCCTTATAAGGCAGCAGACCTGGGTACTATGGGCAGGACCAAGGCCCTCTGGGCCCCAGGGTCAGAGACGGAGAGGGGGGCACTTCCTGCTCACCCCAGGGTCCCAGCTGCCCCAGGCCCTCAGATCAATCAGTCAAGGAGTCCTCCCTGACCCTCCTGGCTGAACACAGGGGTAGGCACAGGGGTGGAATGAATGACAGACCTCAGCCTGCTCCTGGTGCCAGCCAGCCCCATTCATTCCAGGCTCAGCCCTAACCACCGGGCAGCCCAGCCTGTGTGCTCCATGTTGCTTCCCAAATGACCCAGAGAGACACCACCAAGCACTGCCAGGCCTGAGAGAACCAAGCTCCTGCACTCAAGCCCTCACAGTTTGTCCCAGAGCTTCTCAATCACCTGATCAACTTGAGGAATCATCTAAAACGCAGATTCCCAGGCCCCTTCCCCATCTGCTGAATTGTCATCTCAGGGCTGGAGTTCTAGGATCTGTATATTTTCAAAGCCTAGAGGTCTAGATGAGAAGCCAGCACTGAGGACCCCTGGCCTAGGGATCTGGTGACTCTTAGCTATGTTTCTTAATTTTTTTTTCTTTATTGATTTTAGAGAGAGACAAAGGGAGAAGGAGAGAGAGATGGAAACATCAATGAGAGAAAACATCGATTGGCTGCCTTCTGCATGCCCACAACCTGGGCATGTGCCCTGATCAGGAATCGAACCGGTGACCTCTTGGTGCCTGGGTCAATGCTCAACCACTGAGCCACACCGGCCGGGCTTAGCTACGTTTCTGACTAATGGGATGTGGTCTGATTTAATCCTGGGTCCCTCCCAAGGATCCAGTAGGTGCTCAATAAATGCTTGATGGTGATACTGGTGGACTGGCCAGGTTTCTGGGCCCATAGAGAGGTATACCTGGATCTCCACTGACCTTGGGAAAGTCATTGTCCTCACCGACCTTGGCTTAGATGGTCTCTAAAGGCTGACACTTAGCCATTGCTGGCCCCCAAGGGCTGCCTGAACACGAGGAAGGTGATCTTACTCCCAGTCTGGGAGGGAACCAGATAGAACTCCCAGACATCTCTGGGATTCCCCCAATTTACCTTCTGAAAAATGGGCCCAGGCCATCAAAGCATCCTGAACTAGCCACAGCCTGGACATAGAGGGTGTTCTTCCACACCTAAGGGGAGGAACCTTTGCCAGCTTCAGAACCCTGGCCTGGGCCTGAGGGCTGGGCTGGCGAGAAGTGAGGACCCCCGGCACACCCTAGCTCCTCCCATCCCCCACACCCCGCCGCCGCCCCAGGGAGAAGCTGAGATGGTGGGCGAGGGGCAGGTGCTCAGGCTTCCACTTCTTAGAATCCCTTCAAGGCCTGGGTGGGTGAGCTCATTTACGGGAAGGGGGGATGGGGGGATTGCTCTTCTCACCCGGCCTTGCTGGGGGGGGTGCGGCAAGTGCGTCAGCAGCCCTGCTCCTGGCCTGCCTCCGGAAACACCGCCCAGGGCTCAGTCACGAACCCAGGCAGGGTGGGGGGGCAGCCTGAGCGCTGAGTGGGAGTCAGGTGACCTGCAAGGAAGCTGGGCTGGGGGCCTGGAGGCTGCACAGGGTGCAGAGTGAGGTCAACTTCCCCCTTCCCAGGCTTGTACCCCAACACACCCAGCGGCCCAGCTGGATGTTTCTCCAATTGTCCATCTGTCCAGCCACTGCCCCCTGGCCCACCACGGGCTCTGGACCTCTGCTGGGTTCCCCTGGTGCCTGTGAGGCCTGAGTTCCGATCAACAGCCAGCCCCAGGAGGCTTCATGTTTGGGTCCAGCAGGGGGTACGGTGGAGACCCCAGCCAGGGTCTGGTAGGGAGAACCCTGCCTCCCCCCCTCCCCCCCTCCCCACTTCTCTGCAGCTATTTAAAGCAAGTGGTGGCGTGGGAAACTTCTTCAGATGTGTGGTTTCGTCTTTTTCAGCACAGGGACTGGCGTCTGTTCTCTCAGTCTGGTGACTCATCCAGAGTGAGAAAAGCCTTTTGTTGTTTGACGGAGCTCGAGGCTCTGTGGTCTGAGAACCTGGCCCGATGGGGCCTTCCCTCGATGGGACTCCTGGAAGGCCTTGGAAGTGCCCAGAGGGGCCCCCTTGTCCCGTCACCAGACCCAGGGAGCCCAAGGGCTGAAAGGTTCTTCTGGGGTCAGGGGCTGCCAGGCTGGGAGGGTGCCCATTCTTAAAAACTCATCACAGCCACCACCTCCTCCAAGAAGTCACCCCTGATTCCTCCAAAAAGTTAACCAATCTCCACCTTAGTGACTCGGTTCTCTGCCCTCAGTCTCCTCATCTGTGAAACGGGACAGTGAACTCAAACTTGCAGGTCTGTGTGAAGATTAACTGGAGAATGTGTGGCACGGTGTCTGGCACACAGTAGGTGCTCAGTGGATGAGGTTTATGGTTAATGAGAGTTGCTAACGTTTGTTGAGTTTATTTTGTGCTCATCATTTTATATGAATGATCCCATTCAATCGGCCCAACAACTCTTGGAAGTGCTTACTAGTATTATTCCCATTTTACAGATGAGGAAACCGAGGCACAGGGAGTCAAGTAGCTTACACACGATCTCATAGCTAGCACGTGCAAAGTGAGATTCAAACACAGGTGATGCGGCACCTGAGCCCCAGCCGTCAACCGCTGTGCCAGCCTGTCCCAGGAGCTTGGCAAGTGGTGGCTGGGCGAGTTAGGACTTCCAGAGCTATGAGGAGCCTACGCTCTGCTCAGAGCCTTTGTACAGGCTGTTCCCTTAACCTGAAGCACTGACTCCTCCGCCACCTGCCTGACCATTCCTCGTCAAGCTAGGACCTCAGCTGGAAGGTCACATTCCCCTAGAACCTCCCAGGACTGGCTCTGCTAGGCGCCCCCCGGCCCACGGCACCTCTCCGCATGCTCATCACAACTGCAGTTAGATGAAGATCTGTGCAGGTGTCCGCCTCGGCCCCTGCCCAGTGTCTCCGGGATGTGCCTGGCCCTGTGTAGCTGCACCCCCAGGGCAAGCACATACCTAGCACACAGTGGGTTCTCCAGGACTTGGACTAAGTGCCACCAAGGCGTCCAGAGGCTGGGAGAAGGGTGGCACAGCAGTCACCGGGAAAGTTCTCCCAGAACTCTGCCCTAATCCCGAAGTCCTTTGGTGACCTCTGGTGAAAGCAGGGTTTGGGGGTGACAGGAGCATCCCAGAGGGGTCATGCAGAGGACCCATTTTCCCCGGACAACAGGTAGCCACCCATCCATGGATGTGGGAATCCTGGGCCATTTGCTGATGGCCAAGGAGCATGGTGGAATAAAAGGGGGGGAGTATGTCCTATGTCCCCACCACTCCCTGCCACCCCGGCAGTGGCTGAGGTCCCATGAGGAAAGAGCACTCAGCTCTGCCCAAGAGGTCCCCGGGGCCGGGTGGATGGTGCTGGTGATGGGGTGGCATTGGGATCAGAGAGAGGTTTCAGGGAGGAGGTGAGTGGGGTCTCCAGGGTCTGGGGGAGCCAGGGCCCCCTGAGTGATGGCCCTGAGAGGGAGATTGGGCTGACCAGCTACAGGAGCAGCAGTTACTGTCTGGTGAAGTCTGGCAGGTGCCCCGAGTACTGCCACGAATGCAGAAAGTCGTGGCCTCAGACCTGGATCCAGCAGCCGTGCCGGTGGGGGCGGGGCCAGCTTATCTGACCATGGGAGCCGTCGTGCCAGCAAAGGACAGGTGACCACAGAAGAGGCCACGCCAGCAGCCCTCGGGGTGGGAACCATGCAGAGGACCAGAGTGGCCAGAGTGAGGGCAGCGCAGCTGACCATAGGAGCGTGTGCTCGAAGTGCCCCTGAGGCCGTCCACCGCCGGCCTGCACTCTTCTGCTCACCTCCAAGGCCCCTGAGAGGCACGAGGAGCACTGACGGGAACCACAGGCAGGAAGCTGAAGGGTGGCAGGAGAGTGGCCTGGGCGCCCTGGGGCAGCGAGGGGACCAAGGGCCATCTGGGACACTGGCATCGTTCTTCCCAGTCCCCAAGTGCTTCTCACGCCCTCTCCTGCCTCCAGCCCTCACTCAGCTGGGAGCAGGACTGTTGCTCTCCCCAGGCACAGGTGAGAGCAGGGGGCTCAGAGAGGTCTGAGAACTTGCAATCTGGGGAGCCAGGCCCTGAAGTCCCCCCGCAGGCCTCTTCACGTGGGTGAGAACTGCTCCGACGGAGCCTCCTGGAAGAGGTGGAGGACGGCGTGTTGGGAGCGGGAAGCTGCAGCGAGCCTGGGCCTGCGGAGTGGAGGTGCTGGCCCCGAGCAGGCCACTCCTCCTCCAGGCAGCCATCAGCCAGGTGGGCCTGGCGCCTCCCCTACCTGCTGGGTCCGTCAGGCGCTCCTCAGCTCTGGCGAGCTCTGGGGTTTGAAATTTGGTCAGAAAAGACAAAGATTTCTTTTCCCCAGACTCTGCTCTTGCATTCCTTTGTTCGTGCAGCAAGCATCTATTGGGCGCCTACCAGCTGCCATGAGCCCACCTGAATCCTGGCATGTCACCCATCTGAGCATGCTCCTTCTCTGTCCTCTGCTGTCCCCTCCTCGCTCTGACCCTGCGAATACACCCTCATCAGCCCGGGGAGTGGGGGAGCTGGGGTGGAACTCAGAGGGGTCGTGGTTGTCACCAAGAGGAGACTGGCTGGTGGTCTTCAGCTGTGAAGTCGGCTTTGGTTTTCGGTTGAGAATCACACCCACATTGGCAACCCACGGGAAGGAAGACAACTGGGGCCTGATTCTGTGTTTTCTGGAAACACCGCAGGGCGGTGAAAGGTTCTCCAGGCCCTGACCTCAAGTCAAACAGGCAAGATTCTAATCACTGAACTGTCGTCAGGTGTCTTCCATGACCCAGGCCCAGCTTTGCCACCTGAGCACACCAGGAGGCCCCACCCCCCACGGAGAGCGCTCCGGAATATTCCTGGAGCACTCTGCTGCTTTCCATGGGCTTATCCATTTGTTCCCCAAACTGCCCTGACAGGCACTGTGAGTCTCACTTTACAGATGGGGAAGCCGAGGCTCAGAGATGTCAAGGGACGCCGCTGTGGCCACACAGCCGGAACCCAGAGCTGCAGAGCGCAAGCTCTGAACTGCTGGGCAAGAAGCCCACCTCCTCCCACAGCTCAGTGCCTCCGGAGCACTGCGTGACCCAGTGGGACCTGGTGGTGAGCCCAGAAGAAGAGCCTGTGGGCCTGGAGGACCAAGCATGACCCCCACCCCAGAGGGGGCTTAGGAAATGTCTGCTGGCAAACAAACCTGTTTTCATAAAAACAAAACTGTGGGCGTATGTGCATGAATAGATACCAGGATAAAAAGCCCCTCGACGTTCTAGTGACGAGGATAAGGAATGATTCTCTTTTCTGTGTGTATCTGTATTCTCCAAATTTGCTACAAGAAGTTGGGAGAAAAGCAAAACAATTAAAGGAAAAACAGAGGCCTACCCCAGAGCTGTCCAACTGACTTGGAACTCAGGGGGTTTCGGGCAGGGGTGGTCTGGGATGGCTGTGGTCTGCAGGACAGGCTCCCCAGGGAGGTCCAGACCCAGGAGGGGACAAGGACCAGCGGCCCTGGACAGCCTCCCAAGTTCTCATCAAGGTCAGAAAGCACCACTTTGTGTACCTTGGTGCACAGGGAGTTAAGGGAGACAGAGAAGGTTTATGGGCTAGTGATCAAGGATGAGGACTTTGGGGTCAGGCAGACCCAGGGAGCCTCGGCTCCCCCTTAACGGGGCAAGTCATTGTCTCCATGAGCCTCAGTTTCCTTATCTGCACAATGGGGCTCTGGAGGGCTGTCATGAGGACCAAAGTAGATCATGCGTACAGACCATCTGCCAGTCTCTGGCACACAGCAGGTGCTCAAACAATGGTAGCTCTTGGTCTTTGGTCTTTTCTTCCAGGCCCAAAGCCCTGGCACTCCAACGAGGTGTTGGCTGGAGAAGAATTGGGTCTAGCTCCCTTGCTTAGAATCTCAGGTGAAGAGTCTGAGGTTCAGGGAGGGGAGGAGGTAAAGACCGGATGGGACTCCTCCCTCCACCACACCCAGCTGCCTCTTCCAGCCTCAAGGTCCCTGTGCAGAAAGTATGGGGCTTAGGTGCTCCAGGATATCTGAGGTCCAAGGCAGTGCCCTCTACGTGTCTTAACACCTTCCTTGTGGTGGCCTCGCCCCTCTTCCCACCACACCTAGCCCTACCCGGGCCGGGCTCAGGACCCGTGGAAACCAGGAGGACCGACAAAGTTCTCCCTCTCACTCTTCTTCTGAGTCAGCCCACCGCACCAGGGAGGTGAGCAAGAGGAGGCAAAGCTCCAGACCACACCCATCCGTCCCTGGAAAGGGGGCTTCACCCCAGGGCCTTCCCAGAGTCTGCCCTGCCCCACCTGGACCTCTTGGACCCCCTAGAAAGAGGAGGCTAGGAGCCGGAGGGATGGAGGGATGGAGGGATGGAGGAGGAAGAAAAGGAGCAGGAGCAGGCTGGGCACCAGGCCAGGCCGAGCCTTCCACACGTATCTTCACGATAGCCCTAGCCAGAAAGTCTAATGTGGAGACAGCGAGAAGCTGGGGCACCCTGTTATCCACATCCGTGTAGTTTGCTCATTTGTCCAACAGACATTTGTGAAATGCTCACTCTGTGCCAGGCACTGGGCTGGGTCTGGGGGCATGAGATGAATCAGACCTGGTGCCCGCTCCCTGGGAGCTCCCCGTCTGCTGGAGGAGACAAACATGGAAACAAATATTTATTAACATGAATGAAACCTTTGACATAAAAAAGATGGGATCTGTGACTATGGAGGGGTCACTGAGACAATAAACTCAGCGTTTTCCTCAAATGTAACTAGAGAGATAAATCATGTGTTTCCCCAGAGTGAGGTGGGTGGTGGGAGGCCGGGGTCAGGGGCAGGGTGATCTTGAGAGACACTGAAGGTGCCACCCCCTGCCTGTGACCTTCCTGCCTGTACCTGCACGCCACTGTTCTTCTGGGAAGCACAGTCCCTCTAGAATTCAGGACCAGGGAGAGCCCTACAGAACGTAGGGTTCAGGGATCCCATTTCTAGGCCTTGATCTGCAACCCACTTACTTTGAGACCCTATGCAAGTTACTCAACATCCTCGTCTGCGGGTGGGGGCAGGGCTGGAGTTGGAGATGATTATAACAGCTAATATTCGCTCTGCACCAGACACTGCACCAAAGTGTCACTTCTGCAGTCCTTACATCTGCCCTGTGAGGTAAGGACTATTAATAGAAGAAATCTCTTCTCCAATGAGAGCAAGACAGGTGGTTTGTTAATAGAAGAAATATTTAAAGCAGGACATCTTATGATACATAAAATAAGCACTTTATTGAACGTAATGCTTGTGCATGTACATTTATTAGAAGATCTTTTGATGCAGAGCCAAGGCTCTCTGAGACCCAGGCCTCCGGCCAAACTTTTACCTTGTATTTCTTGCATTAAACGAACCTGCGCAGCGGCGTTTATGGCTCCCATCTGGGTTTCTCCGGAGTCGAGTGAGACTTTACAGATGCTTGGGAAGCGATCTAAAGACAGAATCCGTCTGGATTTTTAATAATTTCCCCGAGTTTTAACCTACACCTAATTCAACAAATTTTTAACAATTGTGTTCCCCTATCAGTTATCTTGCTCACACCCAATTCAACAGCATTTTTTCCTTTCCTTGGACCTTTCTTAGTTCTCAGGGACACGAGAACTCTCTGTTCTGCTCTCATTGTAGTCCCATTGGCTTAGGAATCACAAGGGGCAGCTACAGGTTTGGGGACAGACCTCCTGAGCCAGGAGCTCAATGGCACTAGCGGTCACCGGCCAGCCTGGGACGTTCCGAATGCAGTGGCGCATGGTAGTCTGCCTCTCGAAGGAGGGGAGAAGTTTGTAAAACCAGAGACTCAGTTAGATGGAGGCCACTTAAGGCAATTTCTACTGTTTTATCCCCATTTTACAGGTGAGGAAATTGAGGCAATAAAGTCATTTCCCCAAGGCCACAGTAGGCTTGGTAGAGCCAGGATTTGAACCCAGGCCTCTCTGGCTCTTTATCCCTACATTCTGCTGCCTCCTTAACATGCTAAGATCCCATGAGCCTCTAGCTTCCCTGCTGGAGAGACTAAAGGATGCTGTGAGCCTCCATGTGGGATTTGAGGTGCATTTCAAATTTTCGACCACCGTGCCCATATTAAGAGGATGATCACTCTTCTCTCAAGGGACGAGGGCCACATCTTCCAGGTCTGTGTCACCAAGCCCAGGGCTTAGGAGTGTCTGTGGAGCAGGCACAGGGCTGGGTGCTGGGATACAACAGGGAGGAAAGGCAGACGGCACCGCTGCCCTCGGAGAGCAGGGTGCCCGGCACGGTCCTTCCAAAGCCTCTCGGGTCCAAGCCTCCTCTGGCTCTGACTTCCTCGGGGGGCCCCTGGGGACATTGAATGTGCAAAGGATGTGGATTTTGGAGTCCCACACATCCGTGTTCCGATTCTGGCTCAGCCACTTACTGGCTGTGTGACCTTGGGTCAATGTGACCTCTCTGAGCCTCAGTGGGAATATGAATGCCTCATGCCAGGCCCCCAGTGGGCAGACACCCACGAGCGCCCAGCACACAGGAGGGCTGGGAAGGAGACGCTCCCTCGAGCCTCTGGGACAGAGGCCACTGGCAGGGAGGTGCTCAGCTGTGGACGGGGGACCGGGAAGGCAGCTCTGAGCAGCTTCCGACCGTTGGTGGCTGTGGAGAGCGACGCGGTGAGCGGGGGAAATGAAAAGAGGCCAGACACTGTCCAGGCCGCAGCACGAAAGGGACGCTTCATTGAGCCACCAGGCTCAGAAAGGGGAAGGCGGCCCAGACCGGGAAGTGGTCGGCTTCTGATGACCACCTCACGGGGACCGCGCCAGCCCGAGCAGGAAGTGGTCGGCCCCTTCCCACCCCCACGCCAGGCCGGGCCCTGCCTGAGCTCACACTTGGGAAACAGCTGGGCCTGAAAGTCCCTGCTCTTCGGTCTGTTCTGGGAGCAGCATCTTCTTAGAAACCCAGCTCCAGCTGGGCCCCCTGACTTTGTGGCGGGGGGTCTGCAGACCTGGGTTTTCCTCCCGGCTCTGCCACTTCCTTGCACTGAAACCTTGGCCAAGTTGCTTCCCTGTCTGGACCTGTTCCCCATCTGTCAAATGGGGGGATAATCCCCTACCTGCTACCTCAGAGGGACAATGACAGTCCAAAAAGGTCAGAGCTGGAAAGTCCCCAAGGGCTCCTATGGCCCGACATCCTCTTACGGTCGAGGAGACCGAGGCTGGAGCGGGGAGGTCGCAGTCATGGGAGCCTCGCACAGCAGGGGCGTCTCGGGTTCTGGAAGGAGCACTGGACTGGGAGCCAGAACTAGGGTCAAGGCCTCACTCAGCTACTTCCTTGCTGTGGGATCTTGGTCAACCAGCCTTTCCAAGACTTTTCCTGCAACGAGAGACCAAGGCTCACTGCGCAGGGTCCTTGTGGGGCTCACCTACAATGATGCACGTGGGGTGCTTGCAAACTGTGGTGTGCTGTGGCCATGAAGGGCTTCTTAACTGAGCTTGAGCTGGACTGGAACCCAGATCTCATGGCTTCCTGCTGCTTGCTGGCCCACACCCAAGGCCAGGGAGTGGCATCCGGACCCCAGGAAAGACTCCTGTGGGGAGGACTTCTCTTCCTTTTTCACCTCCTCTCGGGTAAGAGGTGAGAAATCTCTTTCTCTGATTCCACTGAGTCACTGGAGGCCGTGCTTCTGGAGAGGCCAGGTGTGAAGGACTCACCTCACCCACGTCAGTAGCCAGAGATGCTATCGGCACTGACACCCACCCCTAGTGTATGTGGCTTTCACCTGCCAACTCCACCTTTCCTGCAGGCCAAGGGGACCCTCCGAGGACGCCAGAGCCCAGGCAGCCTTTGTGAGGGGGGCTTGAGGGGGGGAGAGGCTGGACCAGACAAGGGCAGCGCTTACACACCAGGCCCCCCAGATTCTGCCTGGCCCAGGTTGCCCAGGCCCAGCTTGGGCTTCAGGAGAGAGGGCCTCAGACCAAGGAGTCCTGAATGGCGGAGCTGGCAGCGGAGTTAGAGATTAGCCCACCTAGGGGGCAGAACTGGGGTCCATGAATGTGCCGAAGAGCTGAAAACCCCCAGATCACACAGACCTGTGGTGTGTGTGGTTATGTGTGCTTGCACTTCCTGAGCAGAGGGTCCAGATTTCATCAGATCATCAAAGCAAGATGTACGAGTCCAGGACCAAGGTGCTTTGTCCCTTTTCTCATTTCACAGATGAAGAAACCAAGGCATGGAGGATGAGGCGTCTCATAGCCCTTACAGACAGGGTGAGGCAGGGTACGTAGTGCTCCTGTTATAACCACCTTTTTGGCTCAAAGATAGTCCCTGGTAAGTTCAGAGGGAATATCTATCCCGTTCCCCATCCTAGGATTTTGAGGGTGGCTGGGCCTGAGGGAGATTAGGCTCACTCAGGACAGAGGAGGGTTAGGTTAAGCTCCTACCACCACCAAGAGCTCCCACCACCACCACCACCATCAGCAGCAGCACCACCACCATTACCACCATCATCGCCACCACCACCAGTACCAGCATCACCACCAGCACCACCAGCATCACCACCAGCACCAGCACCACCAGCATCATCACCACCATCAACACCACCATCACTACCACCATCACCTTCAGCACTGCCATCAGCATGGGATCTGCCTTAAAGGCTGGGCTTTGCTCCCACCATCACCCTGTAGTTCGGGTCTTCCTGACTCTGCTGGGAGTCAGGATACCCAGCTCAGGCCTCATCTAGAACCCTATGGGGGCATGCAGCCCAAGGGTGGGGTGAAAACCAACCTCTGTGCTCTAAGGTGGGCGGGGACATTCTGGACCAAAATGCCCGTTGCAAACTGAGCTCAACTGACCTGACACTCATAGAAGACTTCCTCAGAGACCGGTTATCTCTCATGCAACTAAGGCTGGAAAATGTGCGTGTTGTCCTATCTTTCCACAAATGTGTGTTTGTTATTATCTAGCTGACACCTACCCAGCACTGACTGAGCACTGTTCCAAGTACTTCAGACATATGAACTAATTCCATCTTTGCAGCAGCTCTATGGGGTAGGTAGTATTATTATCCTTATTTCATAGGTGGGGAAACAAAAGCACAGAAAAAGTCAAATAACTTGTTCAAGGTCAGACACCCAGTAAACGGGAAGGTCAAGATTTGAACCCAAGCATCCTCACATCAGAGTCCATACTCTTAACCACTGTACTACCTGTCAGGTTGGAGAGGTCTAGTGTGGGCCAAAGAAAACCCCAGATGTGCAACCCCTGCAAATGACTGTGATCTTTTTGAAGGCATGAGAAAGTGTTCTCAGGGCCTAGCACTGGGCCTGGCACACAGTAGGGGCCTAATAAGTGTTAAGTGAATCAATTGATAACATTGGCTTCCAAAGCCTCCCCCGGCTCCTGCTTCTTCCGCTCCTGAGCCATATTTGAGGACACTCACTGAAGCTGTAGTTCTTCTTCCAGCCAACAGAGGGCAGCATGTATAATAAGGTGAGACCTTTCACTAACAGCCAGGAAGAAGGAATTAGGAGGAAAAGGAGGAAATACTTTGTGGCAGGCATGAACACAGTTATTGATTAAAAGCAAGTTGAGACAAACCCTGGGTCCCACCTATGATAGGATACCATGGCTGGTGTTCTTAATTTGACAGCAGAGGAAACTAAGGTTCAGAGATGGGGAGGTTCCCACACAAGGTCACACAACAAGTGAGTGACAGAGCCAGGCTTGGGATCCAGGTCTCCTGGGCTCTTTCCCCCAACAGAATGGTAGAACTAGCTGACAGGCTGGAATATGGACCAGGCCTCCCTTGTTCATCAGGACAAGGTAGGTCCCAGAATAGCAGATGTTAGGTTACCAACCAGGGGCAGCCCTTTATGCACATTGCCAGGTTGCCCCCTGGTGGCTGTAACTGGCAGGTACCCAGAAGCACAGTCACTATTTTGTCAATCCATTAGCCATTAGAATGCACCCCCACCTTACTGGACTAGGCCTGTTGGGAAAACAGGGGACAAAGAGGATCAGGTTCCTGTCCCTCCAGGGACTTAACAATTCAAAGGGTGCGGCAGGATGGTCCCTGGAACAAAACAGAGAGCCTGTGTGCCTGTGTTCCACCGTTCCCAGCCAATGGTCACCCTATGCGCCCAGCACTGTGAGTGACCACACCATCCTGTGGGGGAGATACTCATATTCTCCTCATTGACTGTTAAGAAACTGGGGCTCAGAGGTGGGACATACTTGTGCTCAAAGTCACACAGTTAGGAAACAGAGGACCTGGGAATCGAACCCCAAACCAGCAGATTCCACATCTAGTACTTGTTCAACTGCCCCATGTGATAACCACTGCAGCTCTGGGTGAGTCTGGTCAGCTCGGACTGGCGTGGTCTTAGAAGGCTCCCGTGAGGAGGCGGGGCTCCACCTTCTCAAAGGCCAGACCCAACTGCTTATGTGGTTACATCCCCCATTGATGATGATGACAGTCACCACAACAGCAAATACCATCAATTAAGTCTTTAGCACTGGGTGTGGTGGTGTAAGTACTTTTCATGGGTCGTTTGTTCATGCATTTGCTTCACGTATATTTAGAAGGCATCTTCTACATTCCTATGTTCTAGGTGTGGGGATCACGTCAGAGAACAAAACAGAAAAAAATGCCTGCCCTCATGAAACTTGTATTCTGGACAAGGGAGATAGATAATGAGTTGAATAAATAATTCAGGTATATTGTGTGCCAGGTGGTGATAACTTCTGGAGAAAAATGAAGTAGGGGAGAAGGACAGAGAGCGTTTGGGGAAGGGAGTGGAAGTTAAATCTTCGTGATCAGAGAAGGTTCTCCTGAGATGGCATTTAAGCAGAAAGCTGAAAGAGAAAGACATGAGCTATGTGGGTGTCCGAGGGAAGAGTGTTCCAGGCTGAGGGAACAGAGAGTGCGAAGGCTCTGAGGTAACTGTCTCATTGGTTCATCTCAATCAATCTTGAGTTATAAACCACTGTTGTTCCCATGTCATAGATTCCCCCAGGTTAGGGAGCACTTTCCAGATCTGGTAGAGAAGAGGCAGGGAAAGTGGAGAAACTTAGGCCCAGCAAGGTCATGCCCAAAGCCACATAGTAAGTCAGTGCAGAGCTGGGACTCAGACCCTGGTCTTCTGCCTCCCATACCAGGGCTCATTAGAAGTTCTCTAGTTTAAAGGGATACATCACATCTGGCCCTCAGAGATCAGGGTCCCCAAAGAAGGAGGGCAAGGTGCAGGGCTAATCAACCGAGGAGAGGTGCTGAACCCCAGCATGATGGATGCAGGGCCAGAGCTGGAGGCTGTGGTCAGCCTTGGGGGGACTGCAGAGGTCAGAAAGGCCCAGCTAATGGTGGCTCCCCACTGCCTCATCCAGGGCCCCCAGTAGAGTGAAGAGGCTTTCCTACTTAGAAGGGGCTGTACCTCAACCCACTGGCAGGGAGAGGGACTAAGAGACATCAGTGATTAATCTTAACCTGACCAGCCAGTGCCCAGAAACCAGAGGTCAGCCCGGGTCTGAGGTTTGTGGTTGGATCAGGGGTCAGTCTATAGCTGGGGTCAGTCTGTGGCTGGGATCAAAAGTCAGTCTGTGGCCAGGTCAAGAGCCAGTGTATGGTTTGATTCAGGGGTCAGTCTGTGACAAGAACAGAAGTCAGTCTGTATTCCTCAGCAGAGTCAAAGACCAGACGGGACAATGTCAGGGCTCAGCCATGGCCAGAGTTGCAGGAGCTCCCTGGCCTCACGGCCCAGATGGACTACCTGCAGCTCACATCCTAGTTCTAGGGCCTGCTTTTGGATCGGCCCAGACTAAGGCACAAGCGCATCACATACGTCATCTCATTTAGCCTTGACAACCCTGAGACGTAGGTCTTACTGCCTCATTCCACAGAAACCAAGACTCAGGAGGTTTAAGACCTTTGCCAAGGATCACACAGCAAGTAAAGGGCAGGTCTGGGATTCCTCCCCAGGACTGTCTGTCTCCAGAACCAACACTCTCCGCTATGATGTTCTGCAGCCCCTCTCAGGGACCTCCTTAATAATGGAAGGAGAAGCAAGGGCTGAGTATGGATAGAGTTAAGTGCTGGTGGCAGTGTTGTCATAGAGGCAATGGTCCCATAGCAAGCCAAGACACTTCAGTGGGGAAATAAGACTTGAGCTGGGTGTTGAAGGATGTGTAGGAATTATCCAGATGGTGAAAAAAGGAAATGAACTCCAGGCAGGAGGAAGAGCATGTGCAAAGGCTCGGAGTTATGAAAGAGGATGTCGTGTGTTTAGAGAATGCCAAAAGGCACTGAGGGTGTGTGGAGTGCGATGCATTCATGGGAATAGTGGGAACCTTTGCTGCAGTGTTGGGCTCTGCGTGACAGGTCCTGGGCTGGACGCCACTGTGCTCAGGGGTTGGCAGGGAGCCAGCAGAGGCTTGAATCAAGAGCATGAAAGGTCAGATGGGTGGCTCTGCTGGCAGTATGGAGGCGGTAACGCTTGATACATAGTATATGCGCAGCACAGCAGCACAGATATGTTGTTTTAATTATTACTCTTATTTTATGATTTGAATTTTTGTCTATGGTTATGACAACCTCTCCCCCAGTGCTACGAATAAGCATTTTCTTCTAAAAATTTCAAATTTTGTCCTTTTGCAGTTAAGACTTTAAAGCATCTGAAATGTATGTTTATGTCTGGTGTGAGGTAGGGATCTCCTTTTACCTTTTCTGTGTGGATAGCCTGTTGACCTAGCACCATCTCAGTGTTAAATAGGTTGCTCTGTAAATGCTCATTTCTGCCATATATTCGGTCCCATTTATAAGCAGGTGCATTTATCAGCTCTCTCTTCTATTGTTGAATCCTCTTCCTTTAATTACTATAGCTTTATAATAAGTCATGGTATCTAAAAAGACAAGTCCTTTATTCTTCAAAATTGTGTTGGCGTATTAGTTTCCTATTGCTGATATAACAAATTACCGCAAATGTAGTGGTTTTAAACAATACAAATTTTTTTGTTTCTTACAGTTCTGGAGGTCAGAAGTCTGAACTCAGTTTCATCGGGCTAAAGACAAAGTGTTGGCACGATTGCCTTCCTTTCTGGAAGCTCGGAGGGAGAATCCGTTCTTCAGATTCGGTGGCTGCTTACATTGGTCGGCTTGTGGCCCCTTCCTCCGTCTTCAAAGTGCATCACTCCGATTTCTGCTTCTGTCACCACCTCACCTTTCCTCTCATTGTGACTCCTCCTGTGTCCTTCTTATAAGGATAACTCAGGATAATCTCCGCAACCCAAGATCCTTAATTTAGTCACACCTCCGAAATCTCAGGTGTGGGTGGGACTTCGGATACGATCCATCCTGGGGTAAAGTTCCTCTCCATCTGAGGACCTGTAAAGCTAGAAAACAAGCTCCCTGCTTCCAAAATACAAAGGTGGATGGGCAGGTTAGAGACAGATCCACTCCAAAAGGAAGAAAATGGAAGAAAAAGAGGAGTCACCAGTCTAAACCAACTTTGGAATCCAAGGGGGAAACTCCATTATGCTTCAAGGCCTGAGGAAGGCCCTCTGTGGGTTGCACGCCACATGCAAAACAACAATGGAGCTACAAAAATGGAACCTTACCTCACACCATATATAAAGTTCAACTTGAATTATAGACCTAAACACACAGCGTGCTAAGTGACAAAGCCAGGCACAGAAGAGTCCATAGTGTATGGTTCAGCATGTATGAAATTCTAGAAAAGACAAAGCTATAACGACAGGAAGCAGATCAATGATTGCCCATGGCCGGGGGTGGGGGGTGGGGGGGCTGACTACAAAGGGTATGAGATAATTTTGGGATGATGGAAATGTTCTATATCTTGACTGTGGTTCACAACTGTAGAGAGAGAGAAAGGAAGGAAGGAAAGAAGAAGGAAGAAAAGAGGAAGGAAGGAAGGAAGGAAGGAAGGAAGGAAGGAAGGAAGGAAGGAAGGAAGGAAGGAAGGGAGGGAGGGAGGGAGGGAGGGAGGGAGGGAGGGAGGAAGGAAGGGAAGAAGAAAAACAAGGGAAGAGGGGAGAGGGGGTGGGGGTAGAGGAATGGGGAAGAGACGGAAGAAGAGTCGAGTCCCACAGGCCCACAGGACCTCCATCAGCCTGGAGGGCCCAGCAGGCTTCAGGCTGCTAGCCCCACCCCACCCCGGACAGTTCTATTGGAGTTCTGGCCCCTGAACCAATGGAAAGGCATCTCCTGCCCACACGTTTAGAACAGAAAAGTGATCAGAGTTTGTGTCTAGATCTCTCATCAAGCAGTCGTGTCTCCTTAGCAAGCTCTCCTCTCCTTGCTATGCCTCAGTTTCCTGTTGGGAGCAGGGACCTAGTCTGTTCAGTTCACTACCGTGCCCAGCGCAGACAGAGCCATGCCACTTGGCCCCAAAGCCCAGCTGTTTAACCATCACATTATGCCCAGTGTGGGGTCCCAGGGGCTTGGCTCAGGCCTCTGCCTGCAGGACAGGCCTCCTGGTGGGCACTGATTTACATCAGCCTCCAGTGGCTTCCGATTCCCTCCATCAAGAAACCTCCTCCGCCCATCACGGACAGGCTTTTTTTTTTTAAAAAAAAATCCTCACTGGAGGACATGTTTATTGATTTTAGAGAGAGAGAGAAACATTGATGTGAGAGAGAAACATCAATCAATCACCTCTCGTATGGACCCCAACCAGAATCAAACCCACAACCCATTGGTGTACAGAACAACACTCCAACCAAATAAGCTACCCGGCCAAGGCAAGGACAGGCTTTTAATGGGTTCTTGTTTCCCCTAAAGTAGCACACAAGCTCCGGCTCTGAGGCCTGATGGCCTGGGTTCAAATCCTGACTCTGCCCTTGCCTCTCAGTGTGACTTTGGGCAGGGTACTCAGTCCCTGCTTCAGCTTCCTCACCTGTAAAGATGGAGAATGGTGTCACCTACTCCAAGAGTTGTGAGGATTGAATTCGTGCAGAGTGTGGGCCTCCTGTCTGCTGGCCCATTGCTTCCCCTTGTTCTTGCAAAGGCCCGGCCCCTGCCCACTGACCACAGGGCTGAGCAGAGACTAACTTCTTTCCTGGAGGGCTGGCCCAGCCCCTCCCACCCCGTCTCAGAGCCTTGCCCATGCAGGGGTCCTACCACATGGCCCTCAATCAATGCAGCTGACTGTGGCTTTGGGGTCTCAACCACCAGCCACGGGAGTCAGGCTGGTCCAGACCACAGGTCCAGCTGGGGCTGAGAGCCAGTGGAGACGGCCGTGGTGGGGAGAGTATGAGCGGGTGCCCAGGCGCCCCAGGCCGCTGCTGTGGGTGCAGTGTAGGCCTTAGTCCGATTATATCAGTCCCAGGAGGTGAGGGTGGGGATAGGGTAGGGCTGGGGGGAGGCAGAGGGCAGGGCTGGGGGGAGGCAGAGGGCAGAGCTGGGGGCAGGCAGAGGGCAGTGGTTCCGCCACTCATCTCAGCTGTGCCACCGCCTCGCTGGGCAATCTTTGCCAAACCACTTCTCCCTGAGCCTCATTTCCGTCTGTGAAATGGGGATGGGGCAGTCCCTGCCACTCTGCCTCAGCACTGTTGTCAGACAAAAGGATCGGGCTCTGTCTGGTCTGGTCCTGAGAGCTGAGCCCTGTGCGACCTGCTTTACACATAGAGTTGCATGAAAGCCCATTTTACAGATGAGGAAACCGAGCCTTATATGTTCCTAAGAGCTTTCTCTTTGGGGAGGTCAGTTCCATTACAATGCTCATTTCACAGATGGGGACACAGCCCTCAGGAAAGTGACCAGGCTGGCCTAAAGGCTCCCTGAAAGAGTTCAGGTCCCACGTTTAAGATGAAATTGTTCTCTTCCCAGACCTAAACCTCAGCAAAGACTTTGCCCCACCCGTCCCAGGTCACTTTGTTCACCAAAAGTCAATGTGGAGGCTATTTTTTTCTTTGTGTTTTTCAAGACTCTCACCAAAGGGTCATCTAGGACCTTCTCTGGAGAATGCTAGCTCCCACCCCTTGGCCAGGCCAGGTGTCCCTGAGAGCAAGCATCTCAGCAAGGCCGTGACCCAGCAGATTCTTTGGGGAAGGGGCTGTTGAACACCCCACCCCACCTCCACGCCCCAACTGCAGGGCTGCTGCAGGAACTCTGAACTCACAGCCTCAGCCCGAGCAAGGCTGGCTCTCACCCCTCATCCAGCTGCTGTCTGCAGACCTGTCTGGGGTGAGGCTGGTGGTGCTCAGACCCAAACCCACAGCAGCGTGGGCTTCCTGGGAAAACAGCATTCCCTGGACACTGACTCTTTAGAGGACACTTCCAAAGACCCCATCCAGTCCCCTCCTGTCATAAATCCTTGTCGTCGCAGCCTAGCCCCGTGTGGGTATGCATTTTTGAGACCCCGAACCCACACTACTAATATGGATGAGGGGCGGAGGGGTAGAGAATTGCTGGCATTTATTCAATCCTTAATAAACGTCAGGTGTTGCACTAAGCACTTTAAATCTATCACCTCATTTTAATCCCCAACAAGCCTATGGGATAGGTACTGGGACTATCCCCATTTTATAGATGATGGAAACTGAGGCTCAGAAAGTTTAAGTGACTTACCCAGCTAGAAAGTAGAGGGGCCAGGATTAGAACCCACTTGCCATAAGATATTAGTCCCACCGGCATAGCCCAGCAGCCCCGGCCTCATGTCCTCGTTAGCCCTGGACACAGCCCATCCCACCCCCAGGGAACACTGTCCTAGACTGGCTGGCGTGTGACAGGAGAGCAGTGTGTGTGTGTGATCACCGCACCTAGTCCTGCTTGGATCAGGACTCCCCACTCCTGGAGCAGTGCTGTTTGGGTCCCCTCTTCACCTCACATCCCCCGCATCCATCCTGCCAGTCAGAGCTGGGCTGTCGGCCCGAAGATCCCCTCAGGATTCTGTTTGCCTCCAATTCCCCAGGCCACCAGCGGAGCTATTACTCATCTTGTTTCTATTATTCATTTATTCAGTGGGTTTAGGGGCAGTCAGGAGGCCCCGGGGACACGGGAGTGACCGGATGGGCTCAGGGCCAGGCCCAGTCTCTGTGAGAACACTAATGCCTTATCAGGGCTCTGGAAAGGTCAGCAGCGCGGAGGCCTCGGGCCGCATGCGGCTGCTGTGGTCAGTCCTGGGGCAGGAGCCAGGGTCCAAGGCCACTGCTTGCCCCAGCGTCAGCCCCTCGTCATCAGAAAAGGCTAGGAGAGGAGGAGCTGGGGGCAGGTAGAGCTCCTAGGGGTCCCCTGGTTACCCAGCAACCACAGAGACAGGCAGGGACTGCCCTGTGGGGAAGCCCCCACTGGCCCTCCCACCACATATGCACAGTCTCCCACTCCCCCCTCCCTTCCTTGCCCCTGAGTCGTGGCAGCCGCCGGGGGGGGGGGGTGGCAGAAGGGCCCAAGATGTGAAGTTCAAATATGAACAGGCAGCCCCAAGCACCCCTCCCCCATCACCATGACCATCACCGAGGCCCATGGGCATCCACTCCTCACTGCCCCTTGACTCCATTTGTCACTTGCCACCCTTTCTTGGGGCCCCTAGGTCCTGAAGGCACCCCAAGCCTTGGGAATTAAGAGGAACAGCCCCTTTCACCCCTTCCTGTAATGCCTTGTCCCTCCTCGGGCGGGAGCCCTGTTAACTGCCTGGCATCTCCTCTGCGGATTCTTTCTGTGCCTTTAAAGAGCCTGCATAGGTATTACTTACTTCTGCATGTAGGATCTACTTTACACAAACAGGACCATACCGTGCAGATGTTTCTCTGGCTTGCCTCTTTTCCTAGTGGTGTATCTGTCCATATTTGTGTATGCAGATGTATCATCACAGGCGTTAACTGTTGCAGATTTCACACTGAAAACAAAACAGAACAAAACAGATCAGAGAGGCTAAATCTCCATATGCCATAGCTTTTAAGTACATAAATGAAGAAGTAAAGCCCCTGAACATGGTGTGTATCTTTTGTATTCTTTTCCTAAGATGACCGAGACAACACTGTGCAGAAGGCGTATGCTCATTCAAACGTGCACACACATTTCCTGTAAATCAGAACCATACCGTTCGGGTGGCTCTGTACTTGGATTTTCTATTTAGCAGCTGTCTCGGTGATTTCTCCAGATTAGTACATTCTGATGTTACTATTGAAAAATAGTCAACCTCTGACTATTTTTCCATCTCATGGCCATACCATAGCATACCCCCCCCCCCCCCCGCCTTTTGATGGACATTTCAGTTAGTTCCAGGCTTTTGCTATTGCTGAAATGAACAGCCCTCTATATACCTCTGTGTGCCCTCCTGCTGAGGTCTGACGTCCTGGACTGGAGCCAGTTTGGTGGTGGGGGGGGGGGGGATAAGGCGTACGGTCAGAATGGAAGTCCAGATCTCCCACTGCACGCACGCCCGTGACCCTGCCTCCTCTGGGCAGCATGTTAGCCTGCCCTGGACTCAGCAAGCTCCCAGGGCCTACAGATAAACAGGTGAGCTCTTTGTTTGCATTTAGTGGGCACATTACAGAATCCCATTGCCCATGGTGACTACTGCCCTGGTTTAGAGTGAGCTGGGAAGCAGTTTCCATGCTGTTCCTCCTGAATCCCCCTGCCCGCTGCCCCTCAGCATCCTTCCTACAGCAGTTCGGCCGCTCGGGGTGGGAGGGTGGGTACCACAGGCCCCCTTTATAGCCCTGGCCGGGCTCAGAGCCAATCAGACAAGGGGGGGGGCTCCCAGGCACAGTTTCTGGGGTCCAAGCTGCTGCTCAGCTGCTTTTCTGTCTAATTGTGCCAAACTGATGCAAACCTAAAAAGCTCTAAAATTGAAGCAGGAAAATTGGATCTGCTATTGATCCTTGTCATTTGGGTGACTTCTGTGACCCGTATTAGCCACAACCCAGCCAAGAGCACCTGCCCTAAAAACAAAGAGTGTGTGGTGGATGGAGGGGAGGACAGAAGATAAAGACAGAGGAAAGGGTGGGGGCCAGAGTGGGGAACAAGCAACCTTTCCTTTGCCCCCAGAAAAGTTTGCGGGAAAGAGTTGCTGGCAGGAAAAAAGTAGTGGGAGGAGGGCAGCCGTGGGAACCCCTGGGGCCTCGGTCCCCACAGGTCACAGGAAAACAACTTCAGGCCATTTTGGTGCCATGTCCACAGTCCCAGCAACCAGCCTACTGGGTGCAGGGCCCAGGGTGTTCTTTAAGTGTATGTGTAACTCCTGTTCCAGAAACAATCCTGACGGCCAGGGCTGGGGCCCTGCAGAGTAAACAGGCAGCACCAGCTGGCTCTGAGAAATACAGATTCCTAGGTCCCCCTGGGGACTCTCATTTGGCATGTCTGGGGTGGGGCCTGAGCACCTGTATTGTGAAGTTTCCAAACTCAAGACCCTTAACTCTAACCAAACTGTTTTCTGGAGGTTTGGGAGTGTCAGTGGGCCAGGGCTTCTGCAGGGGTGAGGATGCCAAGCGGGTGGGACCCCAGGCTCCTTACCTCTTCAACTGGGATGTCATCTTTCTCGTCTACTCTGTGTACACTGTAGTCTGCCGGGTACGAGACGTCTTCGACTGATGTAAGACACACCATGCTTTTCTGTACTTTGAAGAAAAGTAGTGGCAGTTAAACTAAGGTAAACTATAGATTATAAACTGTATCTCAATTTCAGAGATGTTAAAGGTGAAACGTGTTCCAGAATCCACCAAATAGTGGTATTTTGTAACATCCACCAGCAGCACCCCACAACTCTTAGGGGTATTTTCTTACCTCCTCCACCTGACTCCCAAGGCCCCAGGTATTCTGGTCCCAGCCCACCTTTCCAGTCACCTTCCCAAACTATTCTCCCCTCCTCTATGCTCCTGCCCTTTGGCTGCCTTCTTTCAGACACTTGTACCCCCTTGTTCCCTCCCACCACAGGGCCTTTGCACAGGTTGTGCGCTCTTCCCTTTCCGTCTTAACCCGCTCCTCCTGAAGAATACAACTCAATTGCCACTTGCTCAGGAAAGCCTTCCCTGACCATCTTTGCTTGGTCACACTCCCTATACCAGCGCCACTAGACTGTCTCATGGCACGTCCACGGTGCTGGCCTCAGCTTCAGTCCCATCTTGAGTGTGTGACTAAGTGATGAATGTCGGACTTCCCTGATGCAAGTAGGACTGCCCTACTGGACTTGCTGTTGGACCCTTTGTGCCTAGCACCCAGTAATCCACATGCACTGGTACCAGTCCCCTCCAACATGGGGCTCCAGGTTTCAGTGCCTTGAAGGAACAAAGTCACAGGGGGCACCAGGGAGAGAGTTGAGGCTGAATAGTTACATGCTGGCTTGTCGGCTTGGTCACTGAGATGGGACATAGCAGCTAACACAGGTGCCTGCATGACAGAGGCCCCAGCTCCTCTACACCGGCGTCTTCCCTGTGTCTCAGCCCAGCCTGCTTGCTCAGAGGCTCTGTGGACCTCAGTTCTGCTTTCTTGCCCCTCCCCACGCACCTCCATGAGCCATTCACTCAGGAAACCAAACCAGAGATAGGCAAAGGAAAAAAAGGGGCCAAGACACCTGCCAGTCTGTTCGCCAAGCTAGCAGGTGAAGAGGCACCCAGGACCTCACCAAGAGGAGATGATTCTGGGAAAATACATTAACAAGACTGGGATTTGGAGTCAGGCTGTCTGGCTTTGTATCCCTGCCCAACAAGGGGCAAGTTCCTTCAACTTCTCTGAGCCTCAGTGTCTTCATCTATAAAACGGGGCTAACAAGCACCGCTTTGCACGGTGGTCTGGAAGGTTACATAAAGTGTTGGGCCAGATCGAGTGTCTCCTCCCTAAGCACTGGTGACTGGGCTTCACTCACAGTCCCACACTGCCCAGTGCTGTTGTTATCCTGCTGTGTGAGGGGGTCAAGGTCTCACCCCCAGGGCCTGCTGAGCGCCATCGATCTGGCTGCCCTCATTGATCTGGCGAGGACCCCCTGGGGATTCTCTTCTGCATGGACAGGGCACCCTCTGCCCCTGGGTGGCTGCCCTTTGCCAAGTTCATGGTCTGGAGCAGCCGGCCAGCTGGGCCTCCTGCTAATGAGCCCCTCACCCTGCTCAGACCAGCTCCCCCCACCCTGCACTGATCGCTGACCTTCCCAGGAAAGCTCCCTCCGCCGCTCTTGCCTCTCCGTGGCTGCCGGGTCACTCCCTGCTCTGTGCTCTCCTTGTCTCCGACGGGGCTTCATGGCAGCCCCTGAACCCCACCCGCTCCCCCTCAGACATGTGTGGCAGGGCCAGGGCTGTGGACAGATGGTCTGGTTTCAGATCTCGACTCGGCCCCTTCCTAGCTGTCATGGACCAAATGCTTGCCCCGCCCTTCCAAATTCATATGTTGAAGCCCTAATCCCCAGTGTGGCTGTATCTGGAGATGAGGCCTATAAAGAAGTCATTAAGGTTAAATGAGCTCATAAGGGTGGGACCCTGATTCAGTGGGATTAGTGCCCTTATGAGAAGGGACACCAGGGCACTCATTCTCTCTCTGTCCACTTAGGTGCGAAGAAGAGGTCATGTGGCCACACACATGATGGCAGCTGCCTGCAGGCCAAGAGAAGAGGCCTTAGAATGAGATCCAACTTACCAGCGCTTTGATCTTGGGTTATAGCCTCCAGGACTGTGAGAAATAAATCTCTGTTGTTCAAGCCACCAGCCTATGGTATTTTGTTATAGCAGCCCAAGCAGACTGAGACACTAGCCTTGTGAACTTGGGCATGCTTCTTAGCTTCCCTGTGCCTCAGTTTCCTCACATGTGAAGTGGAAATTGGAATGATGGCTCCATGGGGCTGCTGTGGGGACTCCATGTTTGAGACTGTGAGCACACGTGGCAGAACTCAGCCTGTATAGGGGCCCACACCAGTAGTGATTGTCACTCTGCTGTCCCCCGCACCCACTCTGCACCTGGAACACCCTTCTCCCCTTCAGCTGGGACCCGAATCCTTCCCTCTCTGCTAGTCCATCACTGGGCCCCCTTCCTGGCCCCCTGTCCTGGCCCCCTCTCCCCAGGACAACTCAAGGCCCTCCTGTGCGCATCCAGCCTGGCACTTGGCCTGAAGGACCTGGGAGTTTTCTCTTCCCAGATGGGTGCATCCTAACTTCCTCAACACAGGCACACACTTTCAAGGCAGGCCCGGGCCCAGGAAACCCCGCGCAGGGCCAGGGGCACAGAGGGCTCCACAGAGCAGCAATGCCTCCGACTCCACCGCAAGAAAGGTACCCGGGCTGTTCGTTCCCCATGCAAATGCCCTCCACTGAGTCTGACAGTGTGAGAGCCTCTGGTCACAGTGATGCCGTACTGATGGGTGCTGCCATGTGGATCCGTGCCCTGCGCGGCCTCGTTTAATCCTGCCAACAGCCTTCTGGGGGCAGCACCAGGACAACCCCATTTCACAAAGGGGGAAGGAACCCTGGGCTCAGCGAGGCGAGGTGACTGGTGGGAAATGACAGAACTGGTATAGGTGCCATGAGCTGAGTCCAGAGTCCACCCTCCGCCTCCAAGCTCCACCTGCACTGCCAGGTGGCCTCTGTCCCAGGCCAGAGCACGGCGAGGCATCTGCTTGGAGCACAGCCTCGAATCTTCTCAGGGCCTCGGCCCATCGCGCGGCTTCTGCAGAAACGCTGTCTCCCAGCTGCCTTTCAACGTCCCCTCCTCAGCTCTCACCCACGAGAGGTATGAGAAGCTGCCCTGGGAAATTCATCAGTGCAGACACGGAGGGATGCTGAGGACCCAGCCGCCCCGTCACCGAGCACCCTTCCCACAGAGAGCTGGATTTCCCCTGAGGAACTGGTGGGCTTCCTCCTTTCTGACACCAACACTGATGTAACTGACCATATCTTCCTTTTTTGCCTTGGCGGCCGGGAAACTCGAAGTCAAATTTGGAACTCAACTTGAGTAACTAGCTTGCCCGTATGGGGTTATTCTGCGCTGTGAACTTGACTATCTATTTCTATTTCTATGTTACTATTTTGTGACTCTCTGTTTCCTTCCTTCCTTTCTCCCTCCCTCCCTCCCTTCCTTCTTCTCTCCCTCCCTTCCTTCCTCCCTCCCTCCCTCCCTTTCTTCCTTCCTCCCTCTCTCCCTTCCTTCCTCCCTCCCTTCCTTCCTTCCTTCCTCCTCACGGGATAAGCAGGATCAGGTGGCAGGAGGCATAAGCCAGGGCCTCACCCCATCAACATTTGGGAAAGACTTCCCGAGGGCACAGCCCCGGAGCTGAGGTCTGAGGGGTGAGAGGAGATCCACTGGTAAGGCACGGGGATCAGAGGGTGACAGCCAAGGGACCAGCTAAAGCCCTGCATTGGGAAGGGACTTGCACTGGAGGGACAGAGGGAGGCCCGCCCCAGAGTGGGGAGACCAGTGCACAGTGGCCGCAGCGGGGAGGCCAGAGAAGTGTGCAGGGCCAGCCTCACGGGGCCCCGCAGGTCTCAGTGACCCGCTTGCGGATTGTCCGGAGAGCAGAGGTACCAACGATATCGTTATGTATAATCAGGTGTGTGCTTTTGGGGTACCTATAACCCCCTGTTGAAATGAGGAATTTAGACAGGCAGAGCCACCCAGCAGGAATGAGTCTCCCAGGCCGTTTCCTTCCTGGGAAAGTGGTCCGCTCGCCTCCTTTAGGGGGTAATGAAGAGTTTGTCCGTGTGCGGTGGACGGTTGGGAGAACATCAGATGCTGATGGGGCAGGAGATGGGGCCGGGGAGGCATCTCTGAAAAGGGAAAGACAGTCAGGACAATTTTAGTGCTGATTCCGCTTATGGTCTCAAGCGAGTCCCATCACCCCTCTGGGCCTCAGTTTCCCTCCTTGGATGACCAAAGGGGCCTCACAAGGGCCCCACCCAGTCAAAACTTTATGCCTTGATAGTGACACTCAGAGCTGGTCAGATGGAGCCCCTCACAACAGACCTCTTCGCCAAGTCCACGACCAGGCTCCCCAGAGTGCTTCCACCCCAGCCCTCCCCCAGCCCCTGACCCGCCCTCCCCAGAAGAGGGGAATGGCGACAGGGAGTCGTGGCTAAGCCATTAGGGCCTGGGCTCCATCACAGATTTAATGATGTTGTGTTGCTTTAAAAGCCAGGCTGCAATCCTGCTCTCACTCTCCCTGGAGAGAACCCTACCCAGATCCCAGAAGGCCCCTGGACGGGCAGCAGGGCCCGAGGCCCCCACCCCCCGGGGGCAGGGGGCCTGTCAGCCTGCCCCAGCCCCCAGACCTGATCTTTCAAGATGTGGGTTAAGGTAAGAATCCGTTCTGGGTCAAATACCTCCAGAGTCAGTCTCGCTCCCTGTGGGGAAGGCCACCCTGGCGTCTGACCTCTATATTGGATCAAGGGTGTGAAGCAGTGGGAGGAAGTGAAGGAAGGAAGCCTCAGTTCTGGAACTGGCTCTGGCCATAATCGGCCTGTGACTTTGGGTAGGTCATTTCCCACTTCTGAGCCTCAGTTTTCCCATCTGATGAGCGGACATCAGGGTGGGATTAGACAGGAGGAGACTTATTGGGAAGGATAACAGGGAGAGGGAGCAGGGTGGCAGGAAGGGTCCCCAGACCAGGACTCAGGCCCCACACCTCTGCCCTGCCCAGGTATTGGGCAGGAGGGGCCTGGGGAAAGTTGGCCTGGTGCCAACATGGTACTGGATCCTGAGAGGTGGCAGCTGGGCCCTCAGACACCACGCTCCTCGCCACAAGGTCTCCTGAAGGGCAGATGAGCGGCACATCTCCAGGGCCACGGCAGAGGGTCCCGGTCCCCACCTCTCTGTGCTGTGGCACTATAGCCGAGCCCTGGGATCTGGGAAGTGCCGTCTTCACATGAGGAGTGTGCCAGTTTTGTGTCAGGGGCCACTGTAGACCCCGTCCAGGGGAACCGCAGGCCCAGGCCGAGAAGGTCAGGGTAAGTAGCTGGATGACGCTTCGCTCTGGGGACACCAGTGAGCCATCTAAAGGCCAGGGCAGCAGAGTGGCTGGTTGGGCTGGGCCTCAAGAAAGTTAACCCGGCTTTGGTTGACCTGATAGATGGGAGCTGGGACAGCCTGGGGCCTGGGGCTGTAGGGGTGCAGGTGACCAGGCCTGGGGCCAGCGCTTCCCACCCTCAGACCCCACTGACCAGAGGGTTTTTCCACCCTTGCCTTTCCTGTCTGACCCTCCCCGGGAGACGAAGCCTACTTCTCCATTCCCCAGCGTGCGGGCCACTATGTGGCGGGAGAGCAGACCCTGGCTGGCCTGTGGGACTCACCACGGTGGCCACACTCCCCCTGCCAAACCCCAGCCCTAGTTCCCCTTCTCGAAGTCACGGCAGAAAGAAGGCCCGACTTCCTGAGTGCCCCTTCTCCTGAGCCTTTGCTCCCCAAGCACACCTATAGCCCCCACCCAGGCCTCTGAGCCCTGGCACCCTTGGCATCTCCTTGTACCTTCTCCTCCTCTTGACGTCCATTTAGGGAGCCCATGTACCAGGGGCCATGTTGAACGCTCCCTGAATTAGCCATTGAATTTCTACGGCAATGATGTACTTTTATTTCTATTTTACAGATGAAGAAGTTGGGGTCACAGAGGTTCACCCCCATGTCCACAGCAGGTCAGTGGTGGAATAGAATTCAAATCCCCCTTCGATCCACAAGGTTACTAGTAAAGAAAAGTTTAGTTATCCCTCAAATCTTACCTTTCTGGACAGTTCTCCAGTGCATTTCATCCTTAGCTCAAGCTTGGGAAGGACATTATTCCCATTTTGCAGGTGAAAAACTGAGGCCAGAGAAAAGCAGTAGCCCAAACCTCACACCGGTGGTCAGGGCTGGGCAGGAGGCGGGGAGCAGAGCGGCTCTCACGCGAGTCCTGGCGGCTGGTCCACTGCTCCGCCAGCTCCGGAAGATGGGACACCAGGACCCCAACCCCTCCACCCCTCAGCTGCACTGCCCGAAGGGGGGTGGAAGGAGCAAAGAACAGAGGCTTTTCCTTGTGACTCTAGGCCTCTGCCCTCTGGATAGGGAGAGACCTGAGTCAGCCAGCCCGTTGAGGCAGAAGCCTCCCCACAGGCGTGTGGGGGCCAAACAAACAAGGAGGGGCCCTCAGGACGCCTTTTGAAGGTTCTCTAATGGCTTTTCTTTTAAAAAGCACATTTCCTGTGTAATTACAAAAATAACATGCTGGTTGTAACAGTTTCCTACTCTTGGCCAGGCTGGTTCTCCATCCCACCCCAGCCTTCCTCTGAGAAGCACCCTAGTCGCAGGCAGCGGTTTGGTCTGGAGTCTTCCAGCCCTTTCAGTACCTGGGGAGATGTGTGTCATTTGTTTTTTCCCGTATAAAAATGGGCCCAGGCACCCAGTGGAAAACCACGTCATTCCGTTAATATGCTCCCGATGTGATATACTCTCGATATGCTCCCAGTAACGTGCAGCGTGACGCTGTCTCGCCGTCAGGGACTGCTGGACGGTTCCGGAGCGGGGCTGCTCCTGCAGACGCCCCTCCCTCCCGGCCATGTTGCTCCTACAGGCAAAGCTCCTGTGACTTCTCCAGTGCATCTCACCACCCTCAGGCTGTTTCTGAAGGTAGAGGTGGAAGGTCATGGCCGCGAAGGCCACAGTCACAGGGGCCGGCTCTGCCACTTGGCAGCTGAGTGGCCTTGGACAGGTCAGTCTCTGAGGCTCCGTTTCCTCATCTGGAAAATGGGAATAATAACAGAGCACCTACCTCAGAGGGCCCTTGTCAGCCATCTGTGAGTTACTGTGTACAAAGCACTTAAAACTGCCTGGCACGTAGGAAGTGCCAGCAGCTATTCTGGTTATTTCTAGGAGTCGGAGGGCTGGGTCGCAGGGTTCGTGCATTTTTTAGTTTTATCAGATCTGGCTGAAGAGGCCTGCGCCTTGGGGGCCTCTTGCTCTCACAGCACCTAGGACACGAGTACCCCCATTTAGGGCAGTCCCCTCCTTTGGAAGGTTAATCACTAGAATTGTACACACACGTGCGTGCACACACGTGCACACACGCACACACGCACACAGTGGGCCTCGTGCTGCAGTTGAAGGGCTGCAGGTCCTCCCAGCCGTTTCCTGGGCAGAGCTGAGGAACCCTGTGTACGTCCAGGCCTTGTATTTCACCAAGCCCCAACCCCATGCAGACCCACAGACCCCACCTTCCCTCCTCCAGGGCCATTTTCCACGCTAATAAGCCCTCCCTCCTCACCCTGGTGTAAAGGGAAGACCCCCAGCCAGTGGTCAGGGGAGAATGTCCTGGTGACCAGCTCTGCCCGCCCGCTCAGAGACTGGGCAGGGTTGTGGCCCCTGGTTTCAGGGCCAGGACCAGGGTGAGCCAAGCCAGGGCCACAGGGACACGCACTCTCAGGCTCCAGCAAGCGCCAGGTTGGTGCTAAACAACGGCAGCTTCACGAAACTTTACACTGGGGACACCTTACCTGCCTCACGCTGGTCCTGGCCCTGCTCGGTTGTCTTATCTGCAAAATGGGAATCCTAACTGCAGCCTAGAACCTCCCAGGCCATCCAGGGAGGCAGTGAGAGAAAGCAGCGTGGACGGAGGGGCTTTGCAAATGCTCGGGCGCTGGGTTTGGGTGGTCAGGCACGGTGAGAGCAGAGCCTGAGACCATGGTCCTGGCCACAGGAACTCGGGGGGTCCGAATCGGACAGCCGTCCCGGGAGACAGGTAAGTGATTCAGAGCAAAGGCCTCAGGATGTGTGCAGAGGGTATGACACTGACCGAGGGTAAGACATTCACTTGGAACCTTACTCCACACTTTGGAGAGTGTCCTCAGCCCTTCATCTCTGGGGAGCAGCATTCTTGGGACATAAAGATCTTGCAGCAACCACAGTCCCCTGCGGAGGTGGTCCGAGGTTTGGGGCCAAAGACAGAGAAGTCAGACGTGTTAGTGCCCCAGCCCCAGCCTTCAGACTAGCACGGCAGAGAGGAGGGTGGGCAGAAGGCTGGGTAGGGAGAGTGGGCCGTGTCCTTCTCAGGGAGGCCTTCTCCTGCTCACCCTTCTCTGGCCCAGTTTTATTTTACTGACTCCAGAACAACCTGAGGAAGTCAGTATTATCATTAGTTCCATTTAAAGATGAGGAAACAGGTTCAGAGTGGGGAAGTGTCTTGCCCAAGGTCCTGGCTCAAGAACCTACCAGAATCTGGGCAGGTTGAAGACTTATATTTGATCTTCCAGGGAGACAGCTTGGGGTAGCCCTCCTCCCCACCAACACCCCCAGAAACCTCCTGTGCTGCATTAAGCAGACCGGCCTCTCTGGAGCACTGGGTGGCTACTGGGTGAGCCAGGCTGCGGGATGGGCCTCACCCACCCTGCACCTGCCCCTCCCTTTGCCCCTCCCCCTCCATGGTGACAGCTGGGCCAGCCCCATTAGCACGGTCTTCACTAACAGCTCTGAGGTCTGGTGGGGGGAGTGGTGCTGATGGGCTCCCCCGGGACGCAACCCTCTTTACTACAGACTCCACGATCCCCACCACAGAGAGGGTGCCCTTCCACGCTGAGCCCTCAGTCAACCCCCAAGGCCCTCCTGGGGCAGCCAGGCTCCCACCTCAACACTGCCCTGACGGGCCCGGCCTTGGCACCTGGGGGTCAGCCCCCAGAGCACAACAATATCATCACTAATAATCAAAGCTACTTCCTATTGCGGGGAGGTTTTCCATGTGCCCGGCAGCTTCTGGGCATCTGATGCGTGCGGTGACTTGTTTTACCCTCACAACAATTCTAAAGTGATATTAACTGTACCCATTCGACAGGTTAGTAAATGGAGGCTCTTAGTTTGGGTTCTCTCAGAAGGAGTCCTTGAGACAGGGCCTACTGTGAGTAGTTTAGATAGGAGATGATACCAGGAAACACTGTAAGGAAGAGGAGCAATGAGGCCAGGAGGAGAAGAAAGCCAGGAGGGGTGAGCCATCAAGCAAATTATCACTATGGACAACCGGAGCTCGTCCCCTTGGGGGACTTGGGAGGTGATGTAGAATATGCCCCGGGACTGTCCCAACGGAAGGGTGAAGGAGCTGGGATATCTGTCCGCCGATGCCCTTCGTTTCACTGTCTGAAGCTGCTGTGGGGGCATTCGTGCTCCAGCACTTGCTTGCAGCCTGGCCCCTGAGCACCTCCCTCACACACAGTCAGGAAAAGCCCCGAGGCAGAGTCAGGGTGTTTGCAATAAGCAGCCCGAGCGTGCAGAAGTGAGTGCCAAAGGTGACCACCAGAGATCTGCAGTGTCTTCTTTACCAAGGCTCAGAGGTCACACAGCTTGTCACTGGCAGAGCCAGGATCTGAACCCACGTCTGTTTGATCCCAAATTTTAATCCCCGTGGTAGGAATAGAACCAGGACTAGGGGTTAGATCTGTCTGTTGTGGGCTCAGCTCCACCCTCCGTCATGCCAAGGAAGCCTCAACCCCCTTCTAGGTAGATGCCAGGAGAGGCACTAGCAGGCTCCTATGAACATAATCATTCCTTGTTCCCATCCTGGCTGCTGCGATGTTGGGGAGCTTAGGTTCATTCTGCCAAAGGCAAGTCAGGACCCCCTGGGACAAAGCAGACAGAGAGCAAAGCCCAGGCCAAGAGGGTGAGGAGTGAAGGAGTGAATGAATGAATGAATGAATGCAGTAAGTCAATAGTGTTTCAAAACAAATTCTGTTTGAAGCACCCAGGCTTTCACCTCCTCCCACAGCTCTATCCACCAAGCCCCAGAAAAAGAACCCCAGAGTCACCACCTGCAGCCCACAGATGGCGAAAGTGTCATTTTGTTTTGCATGTCACCGTGCTTTTAAATTTTTTGAGCTTTGGCCACATTTAAAATTGTCAAGTTTCACATAAAACCCCACATTTTCAGCTTCTCTTGAAAAAGCAGCAGCTCTGGCAAAAGGTGGCCCCTTCCTGCACGGTGCTGGCTGCACGGTGGCTGCCCTGCTGGGACAAGGTGCGGGCTCTGCAAACTGTCACAGTCTCCGGCACTCCCTCTTACCTCCCTGACACCGAAGCAATGCCAGTTGCCACTTTGCAGCTAGAATTGTGGTTTTAATGCCACCACTATGACCCCTGGAAGCATGGATGTTTGGACACTGGAAACCTAAAGCTCTGGGTTTTGACTTGCTGTGTGACCTCAAGCAAATTCCTCTCCCTCTCTGTGCCTGAGCTGCTTTGCTTGTGATCTGAGGGGCAGACAGGTGATCTAAGCACCCTTCTTGCCCAGAATGTCCCAGGTCTGATAGAAAGGCCTGAGGAGCTGGCCAGGCCTTCCTTGGCACAGGCCCAGGTCCACATGGAGGACACAGCTGCAGAGGTCACAGCTTCTGATACTCCACAGGTGCGTCAGGCACTCGTGACATGGGCTCCACTGGACATTTCCCCGGCACCAGGGATGCCCCTCAGACAGACAGCTTGCTGTTCCCGGACCTATGAGCACGTCCAACAACAGGCGGCAGGCGGAGAGCTGGGCAGGTCACAGCTTCCATGGGTCATTCGTGTCTGAGCAGCTGCAGCAGAGAGAAAGCCACGTGGGGCAGTGGAACGTCAACACCCACAGGGAGTCGGCTTGGACCTGCAGGAACTTAGGGGCGTCCCCAGGCCAGGCTCCTGCTGGTCCGCTCCTGAGAAGCCATCGGAAGGGAGGACAGGGCCCAGGCCAGCACCAGTGGTGGCTGTCCAGGGAGTAGATTCTGATTCCGAGGAAATTCATCTCCGTCCATTCATCAAGAGCTCCTCTGCGCCTGGCGCTGCGCTCCGAGTTCACTTCCTAAAGGAGAGCTTACATCACCTTGGTCTGCCATTACCGCCGCCACTGTGGTCGGTGCCTTCCTGAGCGGCCTGGTGAGAGCCCATCTGTGAGTCCCCCACCTTCTCCACGGAATTACCTCCTTCTAGCTAGGGCGGTTGTGAAACTCACATATAACAAATTTATATCGAGAACTTTTGATGTGCCAAGCACAGTTTGAAAGGCAGGGCTCGCGCACATGCCCCCAACTCCTCACACCTGCAAGGGCACCCACACCCATTTCCACTCTCACTCACACCCGCCCAGCCCTTCACACCCACAGGTGCACACCCGCCCCCGGGGCCTGCGCAGCCCCAGCCCTGCCCCCCTCCTCCTGCCCCTCCTCCTCCTGCTCCTGCCGGTCCCTGTGGCCAGCCACACTCCCAGCATGCCCTGCGGCCAGCCCCACGGCGCTCGGTTGGGCTCCCTGAAGCCACAGCCTGCCCTGACTCCCACAGCCAAATCGAGTCAAAGACCAATTAATATTCTGATACCTGTGGCCAGCTGAAGTGATGTAGAGCTGATGATTTCTTTTTCCATTTTACTCCAACTGTGGTTTCATTTTTTTCCCAGCCCTCCTTTGGTCAGTGGTTTTAGGGGCACTAAAGTTCACTTTTGTGGGTAACCTGCACTGTTAGCTGTTGATTTAATTAACTCAGCCTTTCTCTTCCTTGACCAGAACAAGGCCAGCCGGGCTGCTTTGCAGACACCCGTTTGGACAGCCAAGGGCTGGAGGCGTCTGGCGGGAGAAGTGTGTGGTCCCTGGCAGACACTCGCCGGCCCTGGCTGTCGTCAGCTGCTCCGGGATTTCTGAGCACTTTGGAGCCATCGTCTCATGAGATGCAAAGGGGTTTTGCTCCCATTCGACAGGTGGGGAAACTGAGGCTCAGAAATGTGAATCCAATTGCCTGGTGCCACGGACCCAGCAACAAGCAGAGCTGGGCTTTCAAGCCAAGTATTTCTCTTTCCATGATCCTCTATTTTGGAGAGAAAGTTTATTCCCCCAGAGGGTGTCCCATTGAAGGAGAGGCAGGCCCAAGGCTGGAAGACGCCTGGGGATGCTAAAGAGGAACAGGGCGGAGGGATTTTGAAAAAGATGCTAATCGAAATTGCACTCCTGGGGTTCTTCCTCACGATGGAGCACACCAGTCTTTGGTCCTCTGAGAAGTTTCCAGATTCCTAGCATGACTCAGTGGCCAGGTGAGCGGACCCTTCAGCCCTCAACACTCGGCCCTCCAAGGCCTCTGCCCAGTGGATGCCTCGGGCTACAGAGAACCGTGGGCGGAGGGTCAGGACGCAGCTGGAGAGAGCAGAGCAGACACCCGAAAAGGCTTTCAGAGCTTACAACCGGGAAATGCACACACAACCAGGCCAGGGAGGTGAGAGGATTATGGGGAGACTCGCCGTGTGACTTGGGGCCCTCAGAGTGCATCTGGGATGTTCTCAGCCAGTGCTGACTGCCGTGCCAGTCCGTGCAGCTGGTGTTTTAGGGAACTCTGGCTGCTGGACTAGAGAAGGAAGGGAAGGGAGGGCTCTGGGCTTGGAGAAAGACCCTCCTCTCTTCTCCCCTTCCCACTCCACCTCCTCCAGGAAGCTCCCCAACCCTCACCCACACCCATTTCCAAGCTCTGAGTCCAGGGCTCTGTGGATTTTTTTTTTTTTTTTTTTTTTTTTGCCACCAGGGTGAATTGTCAATTGATTTGTTATTTATCCCACTGACAACAAAGAGAGTGAAAAGGTAATAATTCTGGGCCCTGGGGTAATTCAATTCCTGTAGCACCGTCAGCTACATTAACTTACTTCCTGGATCTCAATTCAATTAGAGCAACATTCCCCAGCATTAATAAATCAATACTCATGCCATTTGGATATATTTTGAATGTCTTTCATTATACATTGCAGGTCGGGGATGGCTGTTGAATTGGAAGTTAATGGGACGGGACAGGGCAGGTGGGGCTGCCTGGGGAGCAGCTTCCAACGTGGGCTCTAATTGCCTCTGCTGCAGAAGAGGGCGTTAGTAAAACAGGCCTGGTTAACTGAGCGAGCCTGTGGGTTACAGCGAGAGCAGGTCCATCTAGGCGGATGCAGGCGCAGTGGTGGGAGAGACTGCGTTCAGCCAGTCATTCATCCACCCATCCCTCCTCCCAGTCTCCCTGCACCCCTCCTCCCTTCTGTCCTCTCACTCTCCTCCAGTCTCTTCTCATCCCTCTTCCCAGCCTTCCTTCCATCTCCCATCCCTCCTTCTACCCCTCCTCCTTCTCCCATCCTTTCTGTCCTACTTCCTCCAAGTGGTCATCCCATCCCTTCCCTGTCTTCTCATCCTTCCTTCTCCCCTTTCCCCTCCTTTCTCCCAATTTTCTTTTCATCCTTTCATCTCCCATCCACCCAGGACATCGTACCGAGGGTCCACTTGACACAGAGCCCCATGCTGACTTCTGGGCTTATATCGGTGTATATCGTACGCGTTCTCCAATCTCAGAGACACCAAATCGGAACAAATCATCACAACACAGTGTCAGGAGCCACAGCACGGGCAATGCGAACACTTCTGTGAGAAAAGTCAGCGCCCCTGGCAGAAAGCTCTGACTCTAGGGCCTGGGGAAGGGCGATGGGAGCCTGGGGTAGGTTTTGAGGGTGAGAAGGTCTTAGCCAGGTGCCCTGAGGAAGACCAGGAACTGCAGAGAGCCTGAGGAAACTGAGGACGCAAGGCAGGGGCTCGCAATCGTGTGTATGAATCCACATCCCCCCAGGTAAAGAAAATATGGGTTCCCAGGATCCTCCTTGGGGGAGTCTCATCCAGGAGGTCTGGTAAGGGCTCAGAAATCAGGGTCAGCAGCCACAGTAGAGAAGGTGCCGGCACAGTGGTGCTGGCCCGCATCTCGGGCGGGCTATAACTGGCTGTGTAGCTGAGTAAGTCTCTACCTCTCTGAGCTTTCCTAGGTTTGTAATTGATAATGTCCCTTGAGAGGGGCAAGAAAGGTATTGCTTCTTCCCTTGGACCAGTGAAGAAACTGAGGCTCAAACAGACAAGGGCTGAGCCAGGTGGAGTCTCCACCCTCCCTGCATGGAGGCACCAGGCCTTTGCACCTGCTGTTCCTCTGCTTGGATCACTCTTCTCCAAGGTGCCATATATTTAAGTATGTCTTCTGTATTTGTTATCTGTTGCGGCATACACATTTCCCCCAAAATTCAGTGGTTTAAAACTACCAACATTTATTATCACCCAGTTTCTGTGGGTCAAGAATCCAGGAGTGGCTGGGTCTGGCTCAGGCTTCCGAGGAGGTCTGAATGGCGGCAGGGGCTGCACTCATCAGAAGTCTTGACTGGGGCTGGAGGGTCCACTTCCCAGACGCTCCCTCACATGGCCGCTGGCAGGCCTCAGTTCCTCACTGGCTGTTGGCAGCAGGGGTTAGTTCCTCCCTAGGTGGGCCTCTTCACAGAGCTGCTGGAGTGTCCTCACGACGGCAGCTGCTTTCCCGAGAGCAGGTGACCTGAGAGAGAGAGAGATGATGCTGGAAACTGTAAGATATTTTATAACCTACCCAGCAGTTATACGCCATCACTTCTAGCACATTCTACCTGTTCAAAGTGAGTCGCCAAGCCCAGTTCACACTGAAAGGGAGGAAAATTAAGATCTATCTCTTGAGGGAAGAATAGCAAAGAATTTGTGGACATATTTTAAACCCCCGTATGTTCTTTCAAATGTCGCCTTACCAGAGATGCGTCCCCTGGCGCACCTGCCTGTGAGGACCCCGCCTCTCACCACTCTCTCCCCCGTCATTTGTCATCACCTGACATCCTATCAGTTTTAATTATTAATCTTGTTCACTGTCTGCCTCTCCCCGCTAGGACAGGCTTCGTGAAGTCAGACACTTTGACCTCCAGCACATAGTAGGTACTTGAAAAATGACTGCAAAATGAAGATGAATCTGAAGGAAGAAAGAGCACCGCTGACCCACGTGTCTCCCCTGCCTCTGGTTCCTGGCCCTGGCTGGACCCCGCGGGACCTGGGACCTCATCTTGTGCCCAGATTGGGGGCAGCCTGGTCTGAGGTCAGTTCTGGTCCTGGGTGGCCATTAGACTTCAGCCTGACGCTGGATATGTCCTTTGCCCCAGCTCAGCCTCAGTTTCTCCATTTGATAGGAGTGTGCTGGAGTCCTTCTTCCATTTAACAAATATGTCCCAAGTACCTGCTGGGTGTTTGAACACAGTGTTCTGGGCCCCAGACAGACTCAGCACCTGCCCTCATGGGGCTGAGGCTCTAGAATAAAACCACCGAGGTCCTTCCAGCTCCCACGTGCTCCTGTCCTACCCTCAGCCCTCTGGCAGACACGGCGATGGACTGAACTGTGTCCCCACAAATTCATATGTTGAAGCCCTCATACCCAAATGTGACAGGGACTTTTGGAGGTACTGAGAGTTAGATTGGGTCATGGGTTTGGGGCCCTCATGATGAGATTAGTGGCTTTATAAGAAGAGGGAAAAAGAGATCCCCCTCTCTTCCTCTCTTCCTCTCTTTCTCTCTCTCCCTCTCTCTCTCTCTCTCTGCCATGTGAGGATAGAGCAAGAAAGTGGCAGTCTGTAAGCCAGGAAGAGGGCCCTCACTAGGAATCTAATTGGCCAGCATCTTGGTCTCGGACTTCCAGCCTGCAGAACTGTGAGCAATGAATGTCTGCTGTTTAAAGCCCCCAGCTGATGGTATTTTGTTATAGTAGCCTGAGCTCACCAATACAGATGCCAATGGCTTATTGCCGAGCTCAGGGATCTACGGGCTCCACATTAGGGTGGGATATTTTAAAATCAGGATTCTCATGGGAAGGGGTGTAGGGCCACTGGAGGGCAGTATGAGGGGTATGGAGAACAAGTTCTTGCTCACCTCTGGGCCTTTGCACATGCTATTCCTCCTGTCTGAAACGCTTTCTCCCCACTCCTCACCCTTTGCTCTCAGCTTCTATGCCACCTCCTCTGGGAAGCCCTCTGCTGGTTCCCACAGCCCCCTGGGCATCCGGTATGAATGCACTGTTCACAGTGGGCTGTACTGCTTCCTTTGTCATGTCTGTCCACTCGGCATCTCCTGTGAGCACCCCAAGGGCAAGACCCTGAGCTGGGATCATCAGTGCTGGGGACCCAGCTTCAGCGAGGTTACATTTTTTTGCCAAAGTCACACAGCTGGTGATTCTCCCAGCTGTGGCACAAAGCCAAGCCCGTCTGACTCCCAGCGAGTGCTCCTGTCTCTGCGCCGCAGATAGATGCTCTGAAGTGTTTTACCAACACTCTTCTGTATCTCCACGGAACACGAGTCCGCTCACTTCTCAGATGAGGAACTGAGGCGCAGAGCTCGCCGCACCCAGCCTGCCCGGACCCCAGCCCACTCACTGCGGGGAGTCTTTGGCCCAGCAACAGACCGAGGAGCCCACTGTGTGCCACACACCGAGACCCCCGCCCGCCTGCGTTTACTCCGCCAAACCCTGGGAGAAAGCTGTTGTGACAGCCACTTTGCAGAGGAGAAAGCTGCGGCCCAGAGATGGGAGGTCCCTTGTTCACTGTCACTCAGCTAGTCCTTGGCAGAGCAGGTGCTCCAACCCGGGTCATCTCTTCCTTTAACTACGGAGCCCAGGAGCCCCTTCCAAGCTCTGAGCGAGAGTCGGGTCACCATTCATTCACTCATCAACTAATAACAAATGTGGTGTCCCTGTGGGAGACACGGATCACACACGTAAACAAGTACACGGACAGGGTGATTGCGGAGGAAGGGAAGCAGGGTGACGTGTGAAGCGTGGCGGGGGTGGGCACATCTTCAGGGTGGGGCTCCTCTCAGGAGGTGAAGCCCCAGCTAGGACCTGAGCATCAGGCGCAGCCACTCAGACATTCGGGAAAGGCCTCAGGGTGAGGAGAAGGGCACCGTTCTGAAGAAAAGACAGAGCATCTTAGAGGGGCAGAGAGGGGGTGGGGAGGAAGACACCAGGCCACCTGTACCTAAGTGGGGAGACCACTGCCGCACTGGGCAGCTGGCCCAGCCGGGTCTGGTTAGCGCTGGACGGGCCCCGACACAGCGGGTGGATGGGTCCAGGAGCCAGGGAGAGCGGGCCCACTAGGCTGCTGTGCGGCTGAGGCCCCCAGGGGAGGACCGCTGAGCAAACGCAGCCTGTCAGCTGGTCTCTGTGGCTGTGCCAAGGCCTTATGCCACTTATGGCTGACTCCTCGGGCCTAAGGAGGGGGCAAGAAGCTGCAGGCGCATCGCTCTGTTGCCCCCAGAGACCACATAGGCCACTGGGTTGGTGTCACTCAGAGACAAAGGACTGGAATTCCAAGGCCACAGCTCAGGCACAAGGCCTGGGACCAATTGCAGGGCTCAAAGGCCTGGCTGCCTCCTCTCCTCACATCAGGCCTGGGCCAGCCCAAGGCCTCTTGGGTCCTGCACAGCCCTGGGGAGAGAGAGCAAACCGAGACCCAGAGGCCCTGGGCCCTCTCCTGCACCCCCTTGGCTGCCTTCGCCCTGCCACCGCCTCACCCCCCAGATCTCTGGACAAAGACTAAGCAATGACCTCCTCGGGGAAGAAAAAAGGACTGGGACAACCTTATCACCTTCTGATTTGATACAAGCTTTAACACTCAAGGGTGGCAGTCAGAGACCCTGGAGCCAAAGGAGAGACAGTTGTTGGTATGTATCTGAAGTCTTTGAGGCCCCTGTGGAGACAGCCCAGGGCAGTGGGAAGCTTGTGGGCTTTGAAATAAAATGTAAAAAATCTGGGTTCAAATCTTGGGTCCCCCTTGCATGACCTTGGGCAAGTCACCTCACTTCTAAGTCTTTGATTGCCTCATTTGCAAAATGGGGTACAAGGTGTGTCTCCATTTCACCAAGGCTAGTTGGAGACGAAAGGAAAATGCACATCAAGAGCCCACTGTCCTGGGTGCTCAGCAACGCCTCCTCCCACCACCCACTTTTTCTTGCTTAAATTTTTTCTTCCATCCCTCCTCCCCTCCATCTGTGTCACTGGCTAGCTATGTGTGACCCAACATAAGACTTTTACCCTCTCTGAGCTTCATAGAGTTTGGGAGCTGAAAGGGGTCATGAGCCCAAGTTTGCAAGTAATGACAAACTAAGGCCTAAGGTCAATGAATGGCAAAGCTAAACGTTGGTCTCTATGAGGCGACAGCTGTGTCGTCAGGATCCCAGACACCGGCTCACCTCTGGGTCCTGCCCCTCCCCCCATTGCTCGGCTATGAGACCCTGAGTCAGTCCCTTCCCATCTCTGGACCTTATTTGCCCATCAGAATTACAAGGGGGTGAGCCAGAAGTTTCCCGAGGATCCTTCCTATTCTGTTTTTTACCAGTTCTGGGATTCTGAGTTGAATCAGTAGGAGCGCAGTGGCCGCCGCTGAGGCCATCAGTTGACTTCTAGGAAGGCCAGTGGCTCCATCTCCTCGCTCCAGGCTGGGCCTCTGTCTATGTGGCACTCTCAGCCAGGAACACCCTTCCCACCCCGGCCAGTTCCTTCATTCACACCACAGACCTTTACTGCACTAAAATGTCACCTCTGATCCGAAGCTCTTCCTGGTCGCCAGCCTCCATGTAAAACTAACCTCCCCGTCCTGCTCCGCAGGCCCCGAGCGCACCCCTGCGTTGGACACATACGCACTATTGCCCTTATTAGTGTGCACGTCCTGGTTGCTTTTTGGGGACAGGGCTGGGTCTGATCCATTTCTGTATCCCGCCTGTGGTGGAATCTATTGAATGAATGAGTGAATGAATGAATAAATGATAAGCCACAGTTCAAGGCTAATGTCAGCCAACAGGCCTCGCCCCTGTCCCTTGCTGACAGCCAGTCCCCTGTACGGTCTATCTCCCAAGTGAGCAGCCCAGACCCACCTGGCCACCAGAGTCACTAATGAGCATTGATTCCGATCGGTCCCATCTATCATGCCGCTCAAGCTCCTTTCCTTAAAGAACATTAGGGAGCAAATGTATCATCGGTGACTGGAGGCCCAATAAAGCAGGCACCTCTCGAAATTTAGTATTCAACTCGTAAAGGCCTTAAAAGCATTTTTCAATTATGAATGGCCTGAGGGGAGTCGTTCTTTCTTCGCCGGGGGATGAATAAAGATGGAAAATAATAGCATATCAATATTGTTGCAACTTAGCAGGATTAATCTGGAAGAGTTAAAGTCCTTGCTTCTCCCTGATGCCTGCGTGCTCAGGTGCGCAAGGAAGGACTCAGCCAAGGTGACCCTCACCAGGGCTGCCTCCCAAAGAATCAGCACCTCTAATGCTGTGACCTTCCCTTTCCTCTCTCACAGCCTCACCCAGAGCATGCCCTGGCTCTGAGCTACCCACCTGAGGCCTCCAGGACCTGCCTTCTGATCATCCCTAAGCTTTGGACCACACTGAGGGTTTCAAAGGGGTCTTTATCCTTGTCGTAGTGATGGCTGCTCAAATCTACGTGATAACATTTCGTAGAACTATACAATGCCCCCCTCCAAAAAGAAAGAAAAAAGTGCATGTAAAAGTTGGGTGAAGGATACACTTTTGTACAATTTTTATAACTTCCTGTGAATTTTAAATGATTTCAAAATAAGAAATTATAACAAGAAGTGGTTTTCACAGGAACAAAGGGAATGGCTTCCAGTGGTGGAAGTGTGAACAGGCACAGCAGCTGTAGAAAACAATCTGCATCATCCAGTGTGGTGAGCAGAACAGTGCCTCCCCAAAGATGTCCGCATCCTAAGCCCCAGAATGTATGGATGTATCAGGTTACCCGGCAAAGGGAAATTCAGGTTGCCAATGGAATTAAGGCTGCTAATCAGCTGACCTTCAGATGGGGAGATTATCCTGGATTATCCTTGTGGACCCAATATAATCACAAGGGTCCTAATAAGTGAGAGAGGGAGGCCTCAGAGTCAGAGACTGAAGATGCTACGCTGCTATCTTTGAAGGTGGAGGAAGGGGGTCATGAACCAAGAATGTAGGCAGCCTCTAGAAGTCTGGAAAGGCATCCAAAAGAAACAGCCCTGACAACACTTGATTTTAACCCAGTGAGATCGCTTCAGACTTCTGTCTACAAAAATGTAATTTGTTATGGCTGTAATAGAATAGTAATGCATCTAGTAAATAATATTTCTTAATCAAATATGCTCACATCCTAAGACAGCAATTTCACTCCTAAAGAAAATATTTGGTCTGAATTAGGTCGCAGCTATGGTGTGGAGACATCTACAAAAATATTCATAGTAGCATTATTTGAAATAACCCAACAATCCAAATGTCCATCAATACATCCATTGTGGTACATTTCTACAATGGAATATTATTAAGCAGTGAAAAATGAATGACTTATAGCTACATACCAACACATAGATAAATTCCACAACACAATGATGAATGAAAGAAATAAGTCACAGAAAAAACATGTAGTAGGATTCATTTATATAAAACTCAAAACTAGGCAAAGCTAAAAAAATATATACACTGTTAAGAGCTGTCTTTTTAAAGAATAAAACTATAAGAAGAATGAGAATAATTACGGTAATACAAAATGTGGTATGCTGATTACCTTTTGGAAAAAAGATAACAAGAGTTTGAGACCCTCAAGGAGTCTCAAATGTACAGTAATTTCTTGAGCTGGGTAGTGTGGATACAGGCATCTGTTTTATAATTAATACATATTATATTAATTTTAATTATTATTACTTAAACAGTATGTGTATGTTTATATACCCTTTTGAGCTCATGGTATAGTTCACAAGAAACATTCTTTAAGTGTCCTTGCTTTTGAGCATTCATTTGATCTTTTTTCATTATGCTATGAGTAAGGCAGAATAGGGGTCATTACCTTCATTTTACAACTGGAGAAATTGAGGCTCGAAGGATTAAATGACATACTCAAGCTCTCCTGCCAACTTCCCAAGCTTCACCTCTATCCACTCACCCCATCTCTCTAGGCTCTGGACTAACTGAATTCAAGGAAGCAATGAGACAGCAGAAAGAAAAAACAGGAGTCTCCTCCTGGTTTTTGAATGTCAAAAGGGGGGGTCAAAACCTGAGATCACGGAGAAAGTTTGGAGATTATGTAAGGAGTGAGAGCAAACTCTCCCATCCCTCAGATTATGTAAATATTTTTGGGCTGATGTGTGGTGGGGTGACATATGGTATTTGGGGAGAGTCAGAAGTAATGGACAGTGGTATAGAAATTATGAGAAAGTTTGACCCCACACTACATTTCTCCAAGGTCAAGTATTATAGGAGGACAACAGAACACCAGACCGCTTCCTAGGGTCTGAAAATCTATAAATCTCACTTCCAGGGAAAAGACAGAAAGACCCCAGAGTAAAAATAGCTGGGTGGTATGTCGGCTGGTAGGGCCTTGGACAGCTTTATTGAGCTTCCTGAAGCTGATATTGTATAGGAGAAGGCATAAATAACCAAAACCTGAAATGAAGAAAGGAGACATAACTACAGAGCTTACAGACATTAAAAGGATTTAAAAATTAATAAGAAGAAAGTATGTAAAGTTTTACACTAATAAATTTGATAATTTCGATGAACTGGACAAATTCCTCAAACAACTCAACTAACAAAAAGATAGAGGAAGAAATGTAAAATCTGGATTGTTCATCCTGGCCAGTTTGGCTCAACAGTTAGAGTGTTGGCCTGTGGACCAAAGGATCACAGGTTCGATTCCTGGTCAAGGGCATGTACCTAGGTTGTAGGTTTGATCCCCGGCCTGGGTTGAGGTTGTGCAGCAGGCAACCAATTGATGTGTCTCTCTCGCACTGATGTTTCTCTCTCTCTCCCTCCCTCCCTTCCACTTTATCTAAAAAAAAATCAATGGAAAAAATATCCTCAGGTTAGGATTAACCAAAAAAATAAAATAAAGTAAAATAAAAATCTAGATATAATAGTTCAATATATTTTATTTTATTTTTATTTTTTTTAGTTCTATATATTTTAATTTATTATTATTTTAATTTTTTTCTTTATTGGTTTTAGAGAGAGAGGAAGGAAGAGGGAGAGAGAGATAGAAACATCGATGAGAGAGAACATCGATTGGCCACCTTCTACATGCCCTCCACTGGGGATTTGGCCCACAGCCTGGGCATGTGCCCTGACCAGGAATCAAACCAGCGACCTCTTGGTGCATGGGTCAACGTTCAACACTGAGCCACACCGGTCAGACAGTTCTATATATTTTAGAGGAAACATACCCATTTTAAAAAGTCTCACAAAGAAAATTTTAGGCACAGCTGGTTTCACTGGTGAATTCTTCCAAATACAAAAGGAAGAAATGATACCAATCTTAAACAAACTGTCACAAAGAATGTATTTTAAAATAACATTTCTAACACATTTTTGAGGTCAGCATAACCCCTATATGAAAACATTGCAAGAAAGGAAAATCATAGTTCAATCTCTTTCATGATTAATTCACCCCTCTAAGGCTCAGTTCTTTATGTGTAAAATGGAGATGATAATAGTTATCTTCCTTGGAGAGTTCTTATTAGGATTAAATTAGATAAATGCAAAAATCCTTATCAAAATACCAAGTCCACATGTATATAGATTATTACAGTCACAATCAAGTTCAGGTTTTTCTCCCCAGGAATGACAGGCTTGGTTTAACATTTAAAAATAAATTATTGTGCTCAGCTGTTGTGGCTCAGTGGACTGAGTGTCGTCCCATGGACTGAAAGGTCCTAGTTTGATTTCTGGTCAGGGTACATGCTTGGGTTGTTTTGGGCTCCATCCCCAGTAAGGCACATGCAGGAGGCAGCCAATTGATGTTTCTCTCTCACATCGATGTTTCTATCTCTCTCTCCTTTCCTCTCTCTAAAAAATTAATAAAAACATATTTAAAAATAAATTATTGTAATTGGCCATATTAATAGAATAAAGGAAATAAAGGATAAAAATTATACATTTATCTCAATAGATGTAAAAAAGTCACAATTTTAAAATTATTAGTAAATATAAAAAATAGGAAATTTCCTTAACATGATAAGAGGTATTGACATAAAACCTCAGCAAACATCACTAACAGTAAAATATTGAGAACTTTCCTCTGAGATTGCTAATGAGGCAATTGTGTCTACTATTACCAATTCTATTCAACATTGTACTGAAGATCCTAGCCAGAGCAATGAGATTTTAAAAAATAAATAAATAAAAGACATAAAGATTATAAAGGAAGAAGCAAGAGACAATGTGGTTGTGTCCATTAAAAATCTAAAATAATTTACAAATTTACTTGTTCAATTTAGTGAGCAATTGCATTTCCATATGCCAATAATAATAATTTTTAAATGAAATGTAAAAATATATAATAGAATAGAAAATATCAAATAAGCTAATAATAAATCTAAAATGCGATGTGTAAAATCTCTACACAGAAAACTATAAAACATTATTCAAAGAAATTAAAGACCTAAAATCAGTAGAGTATACCATGTTCATGGATTAGAAGACTTGATATTGTAAAACTATCTATTCTCCATAAACTGATCTGTAGATTCAATGCAATCCAAATCCAAATCATAGCAGGCTTTTTGATAGAAATTGACAAGTTAATTCTAAATTTGTTTATGGAAATGCAGAGGTTAATAATAGCCAAGACAATCTTGAAGAAGAACAAAGTTAAAGAACTTAAGCCATTGAATATCAAGACTCATTATAAAGTAAAGTAATTAAGATATTGTGATATTAATGCAAGGAAAGATAAATAGACCAATGGAACATAAAAATAAAGAAGATTCCATTTCTTACATATGTGAGTTTGTGGGTGAGGATTTTTACCACTGCATAGCCATAAGTACCATAAGGGCATCTAATGGGTGGGCCTTGACTTTGTCATGAGGGTCAGGAATGCTTCTTTGATGAAATTATGATAAACCTAAGATCTGAAGAAAAAAAGCATGTGCTAAGGACCTGGGGGAGTAGTAAACCAGGCTCATTCAAGAACTTGAGAGAAGGTTCTTGAAGCCAGAGCACAGAGAGAGGAGGGGTCAAGATGGAAGCTGTGGCCAAAAAGATCAAAGGTCAGCATGGCCTCAAGGGCCACAGTAAATAATATGACCTCACTTTCACTTTCATAAGGTTCCTCGCACCTGTTCAGGGACTTGCTTTTTATAAGACTGTGAGCTCTACAAAAGTGGACCCTGACTCTCTGTCTCCTTGGTGGCAGTAGAAGGTGTTCACAGGTTGATGAATATGTGCGATGGCAGAGCTGGGACAAAAGCCAGGGCCAGCAAGATCTCTCCCAGGTCTCCTTCTGCTCATCTTGGTGCCTCAAGGTTCCAGCTGCTCCCAAGACTTCATTCAAGTCTCCCTCCCTCTCTCTCTCCTTAAAGACAAATCCAGAAAAAACTCTTTGCTTTACACACAAGACTTCATCAGGCCAGGTTAGACTGTGCTCCAGTGAGAAATGATCTCCATGTCTCAGTGGCCTACAGGAAAAATGATTTATTTTCTAGCCATACTGCCTGCTCATTGCTGGTCAGATGCAGCCCTGGTCCATGGCCTCTTCATTCCGTAACCTGGGTAGATGGAGCAGGTTAGAACATTACAGTTGTTTTAGAAGAAGGAAAAGAGATATCGCAAATCATGTAATACCTTAAAGCGTCTGCCCAAAAATGGCACATGTCACTTCTACTCACATTTTATTGGCCAAAGCAAGTCATCTAATGAACCTGAAGTCAAGGGGGGAGGAATGTGTGATCCTCCCGCAGAAAGAAGTGAATAATTAAGAACAGTAATACAATCCACCCCCGCACTCTACCCTTCACCTCACACCAACTGATTTTTAGTTAAGCAGAGAGAGTGGGCTTTAAAAATATAAACCAAATTATCAGGTCCCTCTGCTTTTTTTTTTTTTTTTAATCCTCACCTGAGGACATTTTTTTCATTTTTTTGTTCAGACAGAGTAGGAGGGAGAGAGAGGAAGAGAGAGAGAGAGAGAAACATCGACGTGAAAGGGCCACATCGAGTGGCTGCCACCCACACGACCAACCAGGGCCGGGGACAAACTGCAACCGAGGTACATGCCCTTAGCGGGAACCGAACCCGGGTCTCTCCGGACCGCAGGCCGACGCTCTAACCGCTGAGCCAAACCGGCCAGGGCAGGTCCCTCTGCTTTGAACCCTCTACCCTTCATCCTAAAACAAAATACAAATTCCTGCCACACCTGGCCCTGCCTCCCTCCCACTTGATCCTCGGTTACTCTCCTGCTTGGACACTTGCTCCATCCACACCAGCCTCTGAATGTGCAAGCTCTTTTCTGCCACAGGACTTTTGCATGTGCTAGATCAATGCTTTAACCCAACTCTTCCCAGGCCTGGCTTTTCCCATAGTTAGGACTCAGCTTAAATGTCATAGCAGAGAGACTTCCTTGACCACATCTATTCCCTGTCCTTGCCCACCCACTTCAGTCCACCCATAACCAGAAGGTGTGTTACAGGGCATCTGAAAATTAAAACAGATGTAATCATTTATTAAGTGGCTGCTCTAGACTGGGTGCTGTGTCTGCAGCCTACCCACAGTATCTTGAATGTTCACTGCAAGCCTGTGAGTTGGGTATTATACTCCTTTACTTACAGATGAGGAAACTGAGGCTCAGAGCAGTTGGCTGGTCCAAGAAAGGCCTGGGCAGGATGTCTGTGCCACCAGATCATTTGAAAACAGGGACTATCTTGATAGCTGGCGGAATAATGGCCCCCAAGGATGCTCATGTCTGAATCCCCCAAATCTGTGGTGTGCGAAAGGGGCTTTGCAGGTGTGCTCGAGTTAAGGATTTGACATATCAAAAGACTGGCTTCTCCCATGTGGTTATTTTGGGCCCATCTGGGTGAGGGAGGTGGGAGAGTCAGAGTCAGAGAGACTGGAAGATGCCAGGCTAATGGCTGTCAGTATGGAGAAGGAGGTCACGAGCCAAGGCACACGGGGGTGGGGGGGCCCTAGAACCTGGAAAAGGCAAGGAAACAGATGCTGCCCTAGAGCCTCCAGAGGGAACATCAGCTGGGCTGACACCTGGATCTTAGCCCAATGAGACGTCTGACCCACAGAATTATAAGATAATAGATTTGTGTTGTTTAAAGCCAGTAAGACAGGAGGAATTCGTCACAGCAGCAGTAGGAAAGTTGCACAACCCCTCACTGCACTGGGCACATGTCTGCCTCCCCAACTGAACTGCTGGTTCCCGTATGGCAATTGCCCAGCAAATGGCAGTGGAGCATACAGTAGGCGTTCAATAATGACTCAGAGGATGCAGTTCAGTGTCAGGAAGCAGTAAGGATTCACAGTGAATCCAAGAGGAGCGGACTGGAGAGGACCCAGACTGGATGAGGAGCAGGCTGGATGCTGGCTGGAGGGCCCCAAACACCAGCCCCGAAGCACTGCGGAGAGCCCACATCCCAACTGGAAGGACCCCCTAAGCCAGGCCCCCATTTCACATATACAAATACCGAGACCCAGAGAGAGCAAATGACCAAGACCATTCAGTAAGCTGGTGGCCAAGATGGGACTAGAAATCAGGTCACTGTCTTCTGGTCATTCCCATGCCTCTGCACAGCCCCACCCCACCTCGATGGATGAAGTTGTCCCTCACCCAGGGACCTGCAGTAATAGGACCCCTGAGAGGCCGGAGGCTAGAGGCGGTGCAGCCAGGGAGAGGGTGGAGTGTGGAGATGACCGAAGCCGCCTCCTGCCCAGGTGCTCTGCCTAGCAGAGAACAGATTTGACCCGGAATCGAAGACCGAGATCTGGTCCCAGCTCTGCCATGGTGGGACTTTCAGCAAGATCCTCTCCCTCTCTGAGCCTCAGTTTCCCCATCAAAGGACTGAACTTAATCTCCAAGGGCTTTTCTGGCTGTTGTGTGGTGTAGGCCTGTCTTGCTCTCGGACCCTGTGCCCCCATCCCAGCTGGGGCCCCATGGCTGCTCGGCAGGTTCACCTCCTCTCCAGGCTCTGGCCTGGGGCAGGGGGACTGCGTGGCCCAGCTCCCCACTCAGGGCTCAGCAAGAGGCGTTTCCCACCCTGTCCTGACCTTTGTCCCCTCCTCCCCCCCTTACCTACCGGCTCAATTGAGTTTCCAGCCTATCCTGCTCTGGGGTCCTCACCCCAAAGAGAGGAACTAGGATTACATGATGCCAAAGGGCATTTGGCCCCAGTGCCCAAGTTTCTCCTACCCTCTGCTCCCCATCACTAGGCCGTTCTGGTTCTCCTCTCAGACCTTCTATGACCACTGCCTGCCTAGACCCCTGGCCTTTGGTCCCTGTGCCCTGCTGGCTGGCCTGTACTTTCTCCTCAAGCCTTCAAGCTCTTCCCAACCCCAACATCCTGATATCCTAACTACAGAGACTGTCCAGCTCCCCAAAACCTCTTGAACCCCATCCCATCGAGGAGTCTACAAAAGAGTGAGTCCTAGCCTGAAAACCAATGCACAGAGAGAGTCAGCAAGTGCCTGGAGGACACACAGCAAAGTCACGGAGCCCCCCAGATTCAATGTCTTCACCTGGGACCACCCCCTGGCACCCATACTATAAACCCTGCGATCCCCTCTGACAGCCTGAAGGACAGGGAGAGCAGCCAGCCCTGATGACCGATGTCCAAGACCACAGAGATGCTATTCTTTCCTCGAATGAGCTCCGCCCACCCTATGCCAGATTTAGCCATTTAATGCAGCCGGGCCTGTTCTGTCCCTGCCTCTGAGATTAGCTCTGGAACAGGCTTTGAACGCCTGCCCAGAGACACTCAGCTTAAAACACCGGGAACCAGAAAAAAAAAATAATCGACCACATTTAATGGAGCCGTCAGCAGGCGGGTCTGGGCTGTCCATTATGTAGCCCTGCCCTCCCGGGGAGCCCAGCCACGTGGCCGCCTGACCGCAGCATTAAGGCGACATTAGCCCACAGGCCAGGCTCAGGGAGGAGCTGCCAGAGCCCAGGCCTGGGGCCTGTCTCTTCGCTCCCCAAGGCCCCGGGCCCCGGGGATTCTTGGTGCCACTCAACAGGCAGCAGGGAAGGAGGTTCCAATCAGGAGGCTGGTCACAGCCTGTGCAGGGAGCAAGGGGGACTCTGGCCTTCAGTTACAGGTGAATCTAAGAGCCAGAGTCACAGGCCCAGCCGGAATGAGGGAGGGAACCTAGGCCTGCCTCTCAATGGAAGTAAGGCCAACGTCACACGGTGAGAAGAGCATGTGGGGTACCCTCCATCCTCTGCCCCACCCCTACTCTCGTAGAAAAGGGATTTCGCCATGGAGGAAAGTTCTCACGCCCTCATCAGAGCTACTTCTCAGAAGCTCAGCCACTTAAACCTGTGCTTCCTGGAGATTTCTTCTGCAGAGTCTTGGGCTACCCAGCCAGACCACAGGACACCTGGATTCTGCGTCTGCTTTTTCTGGTGGCCTGCTGTGTGATCCAGGGAAGGCCTTCGACCTCTCTGAGCTGATGGCCGCAGGTCTGAGCCCTAGGGACCCCTCCACATGGACACACATCTGCCCTCCCAGGAATGTTGGGTTGTTCATGTCAAGTGCTCTGAGATTCCACCGGCCAAGGCTTACCAAACACCTTTTCTGCCTCAGTTTACCCCCATTCTTCAAGGCCATGATTGTCTTACTGCAGGCCAGTCTGGAGCATCAGCTGCTGCAGTCTTCAATGGAGAAAAGCAGTTTGGTAAACATGGATCTCCCAGATGTGAGAGAAGAAAGCAAATGAGACATCAAAGCTCCTTTTATGTGAACTTTCCGGGGCCACAGAACTCATGCAGTGTGACAGATCGTATTTTCCAAACATGGCCCCCACAATTTCCATCCCACATGTTCTTCTAACACTGTGAACATGACCCTGTATGCTCCCTCCCTTGATCTGGGTGGGCCCGAGAGGATCGTGAAAGTGACACTCTGTGACTTTGGAGGCTGGGTCATAAGGGGCAACACAGCTTCCACTTGCCCCCTAGAAACGCTCCCTCCTGGAACCCAGATGCCACGCTCCGAGGAAGCCCAGGCCACATGGGAGCACATGGGGGTGGTCCAGCCACCAGGCCCAGCTGAGGTCCTTGAGGATGACTCCCGCCCCAGCCACACTCTGACCGCAGCTGCATGAGAAACCTGGACAAGGGCCACCTTCGCTGGGCCCAGTCAACTCTCAGAACAGAAAGATCATTTTTAAAATGTCATTGCCTTAAGTCACTGACTTTGGGATGATATTTTATGCAGTCATAGATAACCAGAACATGTGGCAAGTAGCTTCCTTCAAACCACATTTGCAGGGGTGAGGAGGGCCTGCCACACCCTGGAGTGCCCCTCTCTTCTGTCCTCTGCCAAACCAGGCCTCTGTCACATGGCGATGATCTCTACCAACCCACGCAGACATTACAAAGCCCACACCCACTGAGCATCCACCACGTGCCAGTGTTTGACATACATTCCTGTAACACTCATCGTTACAGATGAGGAATCAGAAGCTCAGAGAGGTGGAGTGACTTGCCCAAGGCTGCACAGCCAGCATAAGGAGGTCCAGGGTTTGAGGCAGATCTCACTGGCATTCCCTCTCCAGGCTGCCTCCTCTCTCTCTCGGGTGAGCTGAGTAGGGGAGCAGAGTGGCCCATGGAGAGTACCCGAGCCTAGGCCCCATCCTGACGATGCCTCTCATTGGCTGTGTCTCTTTGGGCAACTTTCTTTACCTCTCTGAGCTTCACATTCCTTCCTGTTCTGTGAAACGGGATACAGATGCAGAGTTGTTATGAGGAGTAGGGAAAATACAGGGACTGTGCTTTCATGATGACAGAGAAGATATGATGGCATGTTTTAAAAGGAGGAAGTTTAGTTACCAAGGCCAGACTGATAATTTCTTCAAGACCTGGCCAGTAGTCGACTCCAGACAGATCAGGGGCCACGGGCGGCAAACTCGGCCTCCATGTCCCCTGACCAGGCCGTGCCTACCCTTCAGGACGCAGCCCTTTCCCCAGGCAGAGGTCACAGCCGGGTGCGGTTGCCTCTGCCAAAGGCCCCTGTTGGAGGATCCTGGAGGAGAAATTCCCCTTCCTCCTGGTTAATTGCCTTGGACTGCTCTCTCCTCCAGTTGCCTCTCTGGGTCCAGTTTCTGTCTCTACCCTGCTCCTGTCCCTCAAGGCTGACTGGCATGGTGACCTCAGCACACTCCTGAGCCCTGTGGCCTCCTGTTGGCTTCAGCCAATGAGAGTCCCCAGCAGCAGCCAGAGGGAGGCAGGAGAGGGAAGAGATGCCAGAGGCGGACTCACAGCGTCCCAGGCCGATGGAGCTGGAAGGATGCCTGAGAGCGCAAATCCGCCCCCTCGAATGAGGCCTCTGGGGCCCAGAGAGGGAAGGTGACCTCCCAAGCTCACACAGCGAGTAGGTGGCTAATTCACAGCCTAGTCTACATTTGTGGGTGGGGAGGATGGAGGGGCTTGAGTCCCAGGGGAGGGGAGTGTGCTGAAGTGCATTGTTCTCCTTACTCCTGGTTCCCTCCGCATTTAAAGGGACTCCTCCCCCCCCCTCCATTTGAGATACTCCTTAACAAGGCCTCCGACCAAACACTCACCCCATCTCAACCCCAGGCTGATGATCGGGGGCAAAATGCAGCCATCAGGTAGGAGAAAGACCTTTGGAGTCTAGACTCTACTGCAGACTAGCCGCTGTGAGCCTGGGCAAGCCACCAGTCTCTCTGGGCCTCAGTTCCTGTGTCTGTAAAAGGGGAGAATAACAGTACCTGACTCACGGGGACCAAATAGATAATACTTAAAAAATTCCAAAGCAGCCTCGCCCACAGCAAACATCAGCTGTTCCCATGACCCTCCTCTACCCCCAGGTCACAGAAGCAAACATTTCCAAGCTGGAAAGGTTTTGGGATCTGTCTCGGTCCATTCAAGCTGCTGTAATAACACGCCACGGACTGGCTGGCTTATAAACAACAGGAATCATTTCTCGTGGTTCTGGAGCCCGGGCAGTCCAGGAGGGAGGCGCCAGCATGGCCACATCGGGTGAGAGCCTTCTTCCTGGTTCAGAGCTGGCACCTTCTCGCTGTGCCCTCACGTGGTGGACAGGGCCAGGGGGTGTCTCTGGAGCCTCTTTTATAAAGGCACTCATTCCATTTTTTAGGGCTCCTCCCTCATACTTCAGCCTCTTCCAAAGCCCCATCTCCTAAGACCGTCATCTTTGAGGGTTAGGGTTACACATGAACTTGGGGAGGACACGAACATGCATAGCGTGGCCCAGCCAGGCCAATCTGCCAGAACACAGAGGAGGAAACAGAGCCCCTCTCTTGGGCCTCTCCCAGCTCCCTTCCCAACCTGTGTACTTGAGAGGGGGGACGGGGTGAGGAAGGGTTCTGCTTCCTGATCCCCACCCCTGCCTCTTGGCTGGGGGCACCTCCCAAAACAGCCTTAGCAGCTTCTAGACACCCCCACAGCCTAGAGTTCAGGGCGTGAGCCAGATCACCCCAGTTCCCATCTGCTTCTCATGCCGAGAAGCCCATGGTCACGCCACATGTCTGGTGCAGATGCATGAAGGTCCTGGGCCACAGAGTGGGGGACGGGCCAAGGTTGCCTGGGAAAGAGCCGTGGGCAGAGACCTGAATGAAGTGAGAGGAGCCGTGTAGGTACCTAGGAAAGCGTGCTCCAGGCACAGCGTGTTCCTGGGCAAAGGCCTGGAGTGAGCGAACTGGAGGGAGTGAGGCAGGAGATGGGGAGGAAGAGGCGTGCAGGTGCTGGAAGGCGAAGGACTTCCTAACGAAAGAAGAGGACTCTGGTTTTCTCCTGGGGCGAGTGGGGAGCTATGGAAGGGTTTTGTGAACACACATGCTTGGCTTATGAATGCCAAACAGCGACCCAGATCTCAGCCACCCTCGCAGGAGGCGTCCTTGCTTATCCTCCCCCTATGCTTCACCACAGTGCCAGCCTGAGCCCTCCCCCCAGCCTGAGAACCACACAGGACAGAGCCAGGCACCAGCCCAGGCCAGGTCAGTCTGTCCAGCAGGCAAGCAGATCTGTTGTGTCTCTGGGACACACTCAGAGGTCTGGGGGAGATGACTCTCTCACACGCACAGCAGAGCTCTCCTGACAAAGACTGGCAGCCAGGAGCCCTGGGTGCTACTCTGACAGGGCAACCAATTCTTTAAAAAAATTTTTTTTTCTTTCTTTATTGACTTTAGAAAGAGAGAGGAAGGGAGAGGGAGAGAGGTAGAATCATCGATGAGAGAGAACATCGTTGGCTGCCTCCTGCATGCCCCCACTGGGGATCAGGCCCACAACCTGGGCATGTGCCCTGACCGGGAATTGAACCGGCGACCTCTTGGTGCATGGGTCGACGCTCAACCACTGAACCACACCGGCCGGGCTTAGGGCAACCAGTTCTTTATCTGCGACCCTGGGGAAGCCCTTTCCCTTCTCTGGGCCTCGGTTTCCCCTCAGGACATTGCTAGTTCTTCAGTGCTACAGCCCTGCCTTGCCTGCTGTCTCAGGGGCGGACTTGTCTCTGGGTTTGACCTCTCCCACACCAGAGCTCCAGGGCTGCCCTCCCAGAGCCTCCAGAAGCATCCACTCACCCCAGGGAGGCCTGAGGCCCCTGTTAAAGAGCGCACTCCAGAGACCAGCGGCTCCCTCCGGCTCCCAAGCCCCAACTCTGCCCTCACCCCCCCACCCCACCCCACCACCACCCCCCTCCCCCCGCCCAGCCTCCCGCTCTGGCCCTGGGCTCCAGCTGCCGGGAGCGGGGAGTGTGCTGGTTCCACTGGAGGCTCGACCCCACGCTCATTTATTTCAGACATGACCTTTGATTTCTCGGGTAGAGTGTAAATTACATGTCGCCAGCATAAAATATTAAATCCAATTTATACTTAATTATTGATGCTATTATGTATTCTATAGTAATGGCATCAGAAATCTCAGCCCCCGTCCGTGCCCAGTAAATAGCTTTTTTGCATTAGAGGCTCCTTGAGGTAAGAAATCTTGCTCCATTCCTTCTTAACCTTATGATTGATGACTATGGGGAAGTTCGTAAATAGTCTTCCAGAAATATTTCTCTGGTCGTCCGTAGCTCCGAAGGAAGGTGGGGGCCATGCTAATTATCGGGGCGGATGCAGCCCTCCCCACCCCATTTGGAGCGGGCGGGCTGAGGCTTGGTGAGATGGGGACGGTTTAAGCGAACCCGTGCTGAGTGGTTTAAGAGAGAGTGAAGGACCACAGCGGTTTTCTGAAGGCTTTAAGTCACATGTAATCTTCACATGGACATTGGGGTTTTGTTTTTTATTGAAACATTAATAATTCCGGTTTCTTGTAAAATATTCATGGTTCCTGTTGCTGCACTCAAACCCACTCTCGGCCGCTGCTTTTAATTTCCAACCCGGCCCATGCAGGCCTCTGCCGTAGACCACCCATTGCTCCTGTGCAATTTATTAAGTGGAGGTAACGGTGGCCATCAGGTGGTCAGGAAAATCAAGCTCAGGGTTTCTCTGCAGCAACTGGTCGCCAGCCAGAGAGGCCCCGCAGCGGGCAGGGCTGCGCTGGGCAGGCAGAGCGGGCACTGGGGGACAGAGCAGGTCTCCAGCTACGAGGACGTCAGAGGCATGGGCATGCTGGGCCCGGAGCTGGGGGACACCAGGGGGGTGGCAGAGGCAGGGTGGAGGAGGGAGAGAAGAGGGTGCTCGGGTGGTGGGAGGGCACTGTGACAGTACAAGGCAGGGGACAGCAGGGTGGTAAAGAGCGCAGTCTCTAGGAATGGAAGACCAGGGTTCAGGCCCCGGCTCTGCCTCCAACTAGCTGTGCAACCTTGACGCGTGACTTCATCTCTCTGAGCCTCAGTCTCCTCCTGAGGGGAGGCCAGCAGGTGCTGCATGCCTGGCACATCACCCATTCTCGGAAGATGATGGCAGCCATGACGGCGACTGTGGCTGGATGGTCCGTGTCCGTGTCACACATCGGGGGCCCATGGGTGGCAGAGCTCGGAGAGACCTTAAGGGACCCGAAAAGCTCGGCTGTCCTTCGATGAGGGTGAGGCTCAGAGAGGGGAGTGACTTGCTCCAGCCACTCCCTGTGAGTAGATTCTGTGCTGTGTCCAAACCTGAGCTCTGAAATTTGGGTTTTTTATATTTGGATTCAGAGAGCCAGGGTTGTGGGGATCACAACTGCCTGAATTCATCCACAGAGCGGTGCCCCACCCCCACCCCATGCCACCCCAAAGAGCCGTGATTAAAAGGTTTGACTACTGTCACAGCTGGGCCCTGCCCCTCCCCAGTCTGCCATCAGGGTCTGTCCACCGGATGGATGTGACTCCGCTCAGGAGCACTCCCCATTTCCCTGGGGCTCCAGCTATTAGCACAGACCACCAGAAGCCAAATAGAATCCTAAAATGTCAGCCCTGAAAGCGACCTCAGCTGTCAGCTTCCTCTGCTCCGTGGCTGTGTGGGTGAGAAAACTGAGGCCCAGAGAGGTTAAGTGGTTGCCCAGCGTTGCAAAGACACAAACAGAACCCCTACCCTTTAGTCTGTGGCTCTCCAGGTTGACTCTGCTGGTGGTGGGTAGAGTGTGGAGAATTATCCCCAAGACTTCAAGCAGGAGTGACCATAGGTGGCAGAACCCTTGTCTGCTCCATCCAGAGCCGGACCACGACTGGCGTGCATTTCCTGAGCCAGACCCAGCTTCCCATGTTTCGCCCCAGAATTGGAAGCATGTCCACCCATAGCTGGGCACACTCGGATTCCAATGGCCGGACAGCTCGTGTCCCTATCCAGCAAATAAAGTCTCTGCAACCCCAATCTTGACTGTCAGCTCAGAGGGGCCAGGGGAACTGGTGTCCCCAGGAGGTGGGGCCTCCTCCTGCTCCAGGAAACAGGCAGGCACCGGACTGGCACACCTGTGCCAGAGGCAGAGGGGTGGCCGCCAATGCAGCAGACAGGCATGACATCTCTGAAGCATGGCCAAATAACTTTCACTTAGAGAAAGCAAAAACCTGCTTCCCTCTGACCTCTTCCTGTGGGTCCTGGTTCTGCCTTTTGTAACAACACCTGTAACTATAGAGCCTGTCTCCTAAATGACAGCCTTCCTCCGAACCTGCTCTTTTCTAGGTTAACTCTTCCCAGGTTCTTCAACACTTCTTAAGATACAGGCCAAGATAAACTCTAGACACTTCCTTTCATCCCTTCCGTGGGTATTCATTGCACACCCGCTGCGTGCCCTCCACACACAGCGCACGTGAAACAGACCCTCGAGCGCACAGTCAGGCCGCTCATGGAACGGGTCACGCCAGGGTGCGAGCAGAGGAGGGACAGCGTGCACGGAGTCAGGCCTTCCTGGAGAAACGATGTTTAAACTGAGGAGAGAGGAGGAGTCGGCTGGGAACACAGAGGGGACCAGTGTGAGGTGGAGGGAACTACAGGGATGAAGGCTGAGTCACCAGAAGGGAGAGGAAGAGCAGGGTAGTGGAAGGAACTAAAGCGAACCAGGGCGTGGCGAGAGCTTTGGGGGAGGCTCAGGTGGGGCGGAGCCACGGGTGTGATCTCTGGGGAAGTCGCTGGTCCTGCCAACACCTAGCCTGCTTATCAGAGCAAAAGGCAGCTGGAGTCAGGTGTGGTAAGACTGTTCTCAGCAGTTGTCACTCTGAGCGGCTGTTCACCCGTCTGCTCCAGAACATGCTAGCGGTGCAAGGCAGGGCCTCCTGGTCTGTTGAAGATTTCCCAGAATCTGCCTATTCCTCTTTTATAAAAATGATACAAAAATCCCCACCTCCCTGCTGCCTGCCTTCTAATGCCTCCCTGATTATCATTCCTCGGGTGTGACAGTGGCTGTTGTGGGGTCACTTTGGAGGTTCTTGTGGGGCTGAAAGATCTGAATGCATATAAGGCACCCTAGGACTGTCCTGCGGTGTCCTCACCTATCTTGAGTTGTCATTTCTTTTTAACTATATTTGGTCTCTAAGTTGCCAAGAAACCATGTAGAGAAAACCAGTGTGGTTTGGGTTAAGCCCCAACAGTGTGGAGACAGCAGCCAAACGACTTCCTTTTTCTAAGGTTTCTGCTGACATCTCAGCCCAGAGCAGGCCTGAAGCAGGTTCTCCCTGCAGCCTCGGACTGCACCGCGCACGCGCTCCCCGGGACTCGCCCCGCCCCTCACCGGGAACCTCACCTGACACCGGCGGGCTCTTCCGCTGGGAGAGATGACAGACTCCTCGGTCTGCGCCTGCCGACTGTGGCTTCCCTCTGCTTTGCGGCGCAGCCCATCCGACCTAGGAGAGCTGGACTCTTTTGCCAAGTCCCTTCCAGCTGATGTGGACACGCTCACCACTTGTTTCCTACTCTGCCAGGGCCACTGCAGGGAGGGTGTGACGGGAGGGAGAGCCCTGCCCCTCTGGTCTGCACGCAGTCCCAGACCAGAGACAGCCTGCAGTCGGGGCATCTTCCCCTCTGTCCCTGCCCCGCCTGCCTCCTGTCACTGGCCCAGCTCAAAGGGCACCACCCCAAACATGGATGTGTGTGCACACAAGATGGTCACCTCAGCGTTGCTTTAGAGGATTCATTAAGTCAACACAATAAAAGATCACTCCAGCATTAAACATAAGACTGTCAGACATATTTACTGACAATGGAAAGTTGTTCATAATACATGAAGTCAGTGGTTCTCAAAGGTCAAGGAGCTTCAGAATCACAGACTGCTGGGCCCCACCCCCAGAGTCTTGGTAGGAGAACAAGAATCTGCATTTCTAGCAAGTCCCCAGGTGATGGTTGATACCGGCAAGGACCTCACTTTGAGAACCATAGCACTAAGGAATAAAAAAGAAAATTCAAAATGACATATAGCACAATATTTTGGTTACGTGTAAAAACATGATTAAGATATTGACAGGAATTACTGTGTAATGAGATTGATTACAGGTTTTTTGTAATTTTATTTTTCATGTCTCATTGCATCTTCCAAATTGTCTGCAGTAAATGTGACTTATTTTTAACATTTAACATTTAAGCATCTCCTCTGTGAGGCCTCCTGGGCCTCCCCCAGTGACAGCCCACTGCCCCTCCATCTGCCACTGCGGCTGGAGCCTCTGCTCAGCTTTTTCCTTCTGCGCTGTGTTTGTGTTACACTGTCCCCATGCTTGTCCCCACCACTAGGAAGCAAATGCCTTGCATAGGAACTCTGGCTCAGGCACCTCCATATCCCGCCGCCCAGGGTCCAGCACAGCACCCTCCACCCATTCAGTGGTCTGGGTCAAGCCAGAGCTCTGCCACTGCTTGGCTGATGTTGTGGGTTCTGGAATAGTCCATCCTGCCCCATCGGCCCCCAGCTTGGCCCTCTAAATACCTAATATCATAGCATTACCCCAGTTGGCAATATACCGAGTGCCCGCCCCCTCCATTGAGCACTCTGGGTACCAGGATCGTCATTGGCACCAATGTCCAGAGAGTCCCCACAGGCCTAGAGATGCAATTTTTTCAAGCCCAGAGACTGCATAATGTACATTGTCCTAACTCTGTCATTTGCCAGCTGCATGACCTTGGACAAATAAACTTGGTATCTCTGAATCTCAGTTTACCCAGTGGTCCAATAATGAGGTTGCATTAGAGAAGAAACAGAAAATACCTGATACTCATGTTGCCCCCTCCCCAATGTCAGCCTGACAGACATTGTTAATCAATCACATCATTCCAGCTCCCTGAGTCAGGATGCAGCTTTGGAGTTTTTCTTAACACCATACTCCAAGCACCAAGCATAGTGCTCCTGTCAAAGCAAACCAACTTTTAAGATAAAAGCTAATTCCCATTCCTGAGCTACATCATTCTCTCTTTTCCTGAGACCTAGAACAGTGCTCAGCATAGAATGGTCAGAGTGAATCTTTGTTAAATGAACCCACATGGACACATACCAGTTGTCACTAGTTATGATGACAATGAAATCATTGGTAGCCACCAACCATCATGTACCAACCCCAGACCAACTACTTCCTTTTTCCCTGGATCCCTGGCCATTCAGTTGGCGCCCTCTGCTGTCCATCAGCCTTACTGCAAAAGCCTTCTACTCCTAGCCCTAAGGAACTGTGAAGACTGAGGACAGTGATGCCATCACGAAGGGGCCCAAATGTCCTCATCCCAATAACCTCCTGGGTGGCTTCAGATGCCTCAGCTGCAAGCCAAGCACAGCACCCATTTAGTCACCTTGAACTTTGTTTGGTCTCCTTCCCTCCTCTTCCCATCCACAGAACCGAGAGCTCAATGGTCCAATTCTCTCACTTCACGGCTTTATGATTTAGGTCAAGTGAAGAGAGGGGATTGGCTCAAGGTCACATAACCAGTCAGACCAGAACTCCAGTCCCCACATTCCCAGCACCCCACCACCACCGCACACACAGCAGGTATCTCCATCCTCTCCAAAGGACAAAACAGGAAGAAGCTGCCCTGGGCTGTGGAGGCTGCCAAGGGCCTCTTTAATATGGGGGTGGGGGTGGGGGTCTGCCTGGAGCCAAGGAGCTATGGGGCCCCCTTGGAGATCATCCTGTGATCTCTTTACAAACACCTGCCTGATCAGGCCTCCACCCACCCGTCTGAACTCATCTCCCCACCCCTGCCTCTCGTTCTCTCTGCTCCAGCCACAGTGACCTTATTCCAACCTGGGGGCTTTGGCACCTTTCGCAGAAGACTTTTGTCCCAGATCCTCACATGTTTGAGTCCGTCCTGTTGTTCCTCAAGTGCCACGTCTTGCGAGGATACTTCTGCCCCCGGCCGCCCTCTGTGCTACCCTGGGCTGGGTGGCTTACAAACGGCAGAGGTTTCTTTCTTCCGGTTCCGGAGGCTGGGAGTCTGGGATGGGGCGCTGGCACGGTCAGCTTCTCAGTGAAGGCCGTTTCCAGGTTTCCGACTGCCAACTTCTCATATCCTCACATGGCGAAAGACGTCTAGAGAGTTCTCTGGCGTCTCTTTACAAGGCCAGTAATCCCATTCACGAGGGCTCCACCCTCAAGATATAATTAGCTCCCAAATCCCCTACCTCCTAATATCGTCACAGTGCGGGGTAGGATTTTCACACGTGAATTTTCAGCGAAATCTTCGGTCTGCAGACTCCTCCCACGCGCTGTCATGCTGCCCTGCTGTGCTCACGCTCTCCCTGCAGCACACCGTGGAGCAGCTGCTGGCACCAGGCACTGAGCTGAAGCTCCCCTCGCTGTTTTCCTGTTCCTCGGTCGTTGTCTGTCTCCCCGGAGGTAAGCCTCCTTGGGAACAGGGCCTTGAGCACACAGGAGCCATGCGGCAAATATCTGCTGACAAAATGAATACATTAAGGACTTGAAAGGAGATAGGAAGAGAGTCCTGGACAGGGACGCAGGGGCTGACCGGTTTGACCTTGAGGCCACCGCAGCTGCTGAGTGATGTGAAGCCAGTCACCTCCCTGAGTCTCACTTCCCAATTCTCAAGGTCTCTTCTCTGCTCAGGGAGACCTCAGGGCGCACCCAGGACGCAGCTCTGGCCCTTTGACCTACTGAGCGGGAAAGCTGAGCTCCTTCTTTCTCCCCTCTCTGTGACTCCCTCCACTAGTTCCAGGTCCAAATCCCTCTGGGAAGAGGGGGAGCCAACGTGACCAGCAGCCCACATTCAGCCTCCAGGAGAGCTGTGGCCGGGTTGCATCTACCCGCCCGCTCCCTGCCCCTGGGGAGCTGGAGCAGCTCAGCCACTGCCCACATGTGTTTGTTGGAGCAGGGAGAGGGAGCCAGCAGCTTGACTGCTGGGCGACAGTACCAGCTGGGACAAGTCCTGCCTGATGGCCTCACTGAGGGCACAGATGTCCAAGTAGAGCCAGGCACAATGAAGTGTCAGGGTATGGCTGCCTCCCTCCTAGCCTGGGGAGGGGGTGGCAAAAGAGGCCCCAGGCCCAGCTCAGAGCCACATGTGGCTGTAGGCTGTGGTAGGCAGATCCCTCCCCTGCCTAGGACGCTAGGAAAATATACCAACTGCTCAACCAAGTGAGCCAGGAGTGAGCTGCTGACAGATGTGGCGCCATGTGACCCTGTGCTGGGAAGCAGGAACAGGGACCAGGGCCAGAAGCCTAGAGGGGACTCCAGAGAGCTTAGGTGGGGTCGGACCAACAGGCCTGAGAGCCAGAGCCACAGCCTCGCTCTCTGTCCACGGAGGATGGGACAGCAAGAACAATCAGGCTGGTCCTCCGCCCTCCACGAGGGCCTCCCCAACGACGCAAGGCAGGCAGGGCACCGTGTTCCTAGATTACTCCACATAGAAACTGCTTTGAGGCAGGAACCAAACCGGAAGGGCACTGAGCCACTAATTTATACTTGGGGGTCAGTGACTTAGGGTAAATTAATAGGACAAGGCTTCAGGTGGGGACAAAGCTTCTTGAGTTCAGAGCCTTTCAATGCATTACCCCAGGAAAACCAGTTTCAAATATATAACGCTGTGTGTGCATGCACACGTGTGTGTGTGTGCATGGAGAAAGACTGAGAGAAAGAGAGAGAATAAATTGCTTATCTGACATCTTTTCAATGTCCCAAGAGATCCTCAGCCTCAACATGTGCAAACCCAACTCAGAATCTACCTTCGACCCGAGCCGCAGGCCCTCCCATGGGGTCCCTCAGTACCCCCAGGTGTCTGGGCAGAAGCCCGTCACTCAGCCCCATCTCCAATCTTTTACTAACTCCCAGAGATTTTACATAAACACTTCTTGAGTCTGTGCACTTCTCTCCTGAATGGTGGCGATGGTGGGCTGTGTATAGGCCGTCCCTGCCAAGGGTCTGGCCCTGTCAGTCCCTGCCCTCCTCCTTCTCTTGCCATGCAGCCATGTCCCTGCAGCCATGCCCTTGCCAAAGACCACTTCTTTGCCACCCTCGGGCTCTGGGGTACACATATTAGGCGCTTATGGGGCAGGGTTGTGGGAAGAGGCACCCAGGGGGCAAGTGTCTTTGGCCCACAGACTTTTCTCCCCAATGGGAGAGCCCAGACCAAGGGGGCCAGAGCAGGGTCCAAGGACAATGCATGCCCACCTCTACTCTGACACCCTCCCCCAATCCCTTCTCTATTAGGCCGCCAATGGGCTCTTTTAAAAATCAATCCCCCCAAAAATCAATCGGATCATGTTTCACCCGTGTGCGGTAAACCCTTCAATGGCTCCCCACTGCTCTCGGAGAAAACGACAGCTCCTCTAGGAGGCCTCAGGCCCAGCCCCGGCCACCTGTCCGTTGTTTCTCATCATGCTCCCGACTCTCCACCCCTCACTGGCCTCCTCCAGGCCTGCACTGGCCATGTGGCTCCCCCACGGGCTCTGGCACACGCTCCTCCCCCCAGACTGCCCCTCACTCCTCACGTCCTCAGATCCGGGTCCAGTGTCACCTCTGCACGAAGCCTTCGGGACTTCCCTGCTTACATCAGTCTGCTGGAGCCAGGCTCTGTAGCACCCTGTCCCTCTCTCACTACTGCAGCACTTTGGAGGTGACTTGACATTTGCTCGTGAGGTGTTGGGATGAAGCTCTTTCTCCCCCTGCTAGACCGAGGGCTCGTGCAGTCAGAGACCTGTCTGGCTTTGCTTGCAGCCGGACACATGTGGTAGCAGCTGACATGGAGCGTTCGTCCCCTGTGAGGATTGTGCCAAGTGTTTTCCACGCATGATCCCACTGAACCTCTTGACAACCCCAGGAGGTAGACACTGCCCTTCTGTCCATTTTGCAGATGAAGAAACTGAGGCACGTGGGGTGAAGAAACTTGCCAGGGTCCCATTTAATAAGTGGTAGGGCCGGATCCTCCTAAGGCACTGTGGTACTGGAGTCCGTGGGCTTCACCCCATCCACATCCTCTCCCCGCGTCAGTGTCTCATTGCACATGCTCCATGAATCATCCACAGTGAACAGAAAGACGCGCGCACCAGGATGAGAACAGATGTGGTTCTGGTTGGTGGGATATGGATGCTTATTTTCATCTTCCTCTTACTCGCATGTTCCAGTTTTCTACAGGAAACAAGTATTTGTTGGTGCCTTTAAATTAAGACAGAAAACATCAAAATCTCTTTAATCTTTTAAAAAGAAGAAAGAAGGTCCCAATAAACGGTACGCCATTCTCGTCCGTCCCCCCCGAGGCCCACAGAGCATTGCAAGCTGTGGCGGCCTGTGATGTGGCAGAGACCATGCAGGTGCTCGCTTCACACAGACCTGGGTCTCACTCTTGGCTCTCACTGTGTGGCTTTGAGCCAGTTTCTTAACCTCTCTGACCTCAGATAACCTCCTGACCTCTGACCTCCTCTGTAAACCAGGGCACGACTGCCTTACAATCTTTACAGGACTGCTGTGAAGACTAGAGACAAAGGACATAAATGATTCAGCACCTAAGAGATACTCAATGAATGGTGCCGTCAGCCTGAGCCCCGCCCTCACGCACGGACAGGAGGCCACACGGACACCTCACGGGGCCCAAGTGCCCACACCCAGAAGCAGCCACATCCAGCCACCCAGGGTGCCTCTTCTGAGCCATGTTCCCGCCCTCAGCCCCACTGCTGCTCTGTCGGCTCTGTCTGGGTCTCTCTGCTTGGCTGGCTGGCCTGAGATGACCCCAGGGCAAGCCAGGAATGGGAACCCAAAAACACAGGCCACCCAGATGGTCTGCTTTCATGCCTGCAGGTAATTCAAAGGGGTGGAGAACACAATCCCTGCCACCCCCATCAGGACAGAAGGAGCCTTTCTCACCTAGGTGGAAACCCCAATCAGCTTCTGGGGGCTGTGGTTTGGAGATCATCTAGGGGATTCTCTCGTGAGGCCTCAGGAAGAAACAAAGAGGGGGGCAGAGGGACAGGGAGAGCGAGGAGAGAGAATGGGCCGCCTGGAGGCCCCTGCGGCTCGTCTGGTATTTACTTTCTGCCACAGCCTTGAATACCATCGGGCTCTGAAGGAATTTTCAAGAAGATCGAAATTTGAGGAAATCAAAGTTTAATTAGTCACAGCTGCAGTAATGTATTCCAGGTGACGGCTGGTATGGCTGTCTCCCCTCCAGGCCCCCTGACGCCTCTCACCCTCCACGGGGGCAAGTAAACAGTGGGGTGTTTGCGGTGGGAGCCCCGTCAGCTGAGCAGCGATGGGGAGGCAGAAGAGAGCTGCGTGCCGCCTCCTGCCACCTAGACAGACATCTGAGAGGAGAGAAGGGGAGATGGCGCATAGCCCCTTCCCTCCTCTCCGCTCCGTGCTCAGTTCCACTCTTTCCAAGTGGTAGTGAGGCCAGACGTGCCAGAGAGACTGGGAGTAAGAGTTCGGTCTCGGCTCACTCCCAGTCACAGTGTGACCTTGGGTAAGGCATTTAACTGGGAGACTGGCAAAGCATCCTGGAGTCAGAGGTCCTGGGTGGCAATCCCAGCTCTGCCACTCTGCTCTGCGGCCTTGGGAAAGTTGCTGAGCCTCTCTGAGTCTAGGCTGCCCATCTATGCAGTGGAATTAGAAACAGCATTGGCTCACAGGATGCGTGGGAAGTTCAGCGCAGTCGCATGTATCAAGCAGCATGTGAAGGACGTTAGCACAGAGCTGACACATCACGAGAACTCAGTTAGTAACCACAGTAGGCCTCGGTTTCCCTGTTGTAAAACTGGAATGGGGTTCCAGTGCTGTGCTAGAGGAATAGCACTTTCAGCTCCGCAAAAGAAAGGCAACCTTGTAGACACGCAAGTTAATCCGTCAGAGCAGTGTTCAGGAGGGGTCTGCCGAGATGCCCAGAGGTCCCGACAGGTAGGCATCCTGTCGTGGGGTCCAGCACCAGGGCTGGGGGTGGGGGCAGGAATTGATGAGGGTAGTAAGCAGGTCCACCCTTCTCTGAGTCTGTGCTGAACTAAACCGTGTCACTGTGACCACTTACGGGAGCCTCTCTGTCATCGTATCAGGAGGACTGTCTACATTCCCAGTGCAGGGCTGACCAAGTCTGGGACAGGGACAGGGGCTGGGCTTGCTTTTCACTACACTCTGCCCCCACTAAGACCTAGCTCCGTCCTGTGCTCGGGGGCTTGAGTGTCCTGGGTGTCAAAAGGGGCTGTCCTCAAGAATACAGTCAGGCACCCTGCCAGTTGGCTGGTCGGTGGGCAATACTGCTGCTGTCCATGGGAAGACCTCATGGGACACCAGCCCAGCCACAGGGGGCTCACAGACACTGGGCCATCTGCAGACGCGAGCTCAGCTCCACTCAGCTCCCTGGTGTCTGTAGCAGACGGTTCTTTCAGGCATGGAAGCTAGACCTGACCCCTCTCACGCCACGTGCTCTCCCAGGGCCACCCCCCAACCTCCTCCTCTCTATTTCTCTCATTTTTCCCCCCAGCCTGGGAGTCATTTCTAGTCTAAGTTTTTGAAACTCAAAGCCAAGAATCCATGCTTTTTCCCTCTGCATTTCTGCTGCGTCACCCCTTCCCCGAGGCAACGAGCAGAAAAGTCCAGCCAACTAAAGGGAAGGGTCAAGGGGTGGAGAGAAACCCCAGAAACCAAAACCTCTCAGTTAACAGTTCAAAACAGTATCCTGCCTCCTGGCAGAGGGAGCTCGTGTGTAGTTCCAAAATCCCGGCCCCGGGGCATGCCTGGGCAGCCATGTTGCTGTGTGGAATATTTTAATAAATGTATCACTCATGAAGACTATCTGTCCAGTCTGTGTCTTCCTCCCACCGAGCAGTGGTTAGGAAGAAGTGAAAGGGAGAGTGTGGCAAACACTATGGCTCGTCTGTCTGTGACCATCTTCCTACTCTCCTTGTCAGCCGCTTGCTTCTACCTCAGAGGCTAAAAATGCCAGCTAGAGCCCTGGCCAGTTTGGCTCAGCGGTTAGAGCGTTGGCCTGCGGTCCAGAGAGACCCGGGTTCGGTTCCCGCTAAGGGCACATACCTCGGTTGCAGTTTGTCCCTGGCCTGGGGCCATGTGGGTGGCAACCACTCGATGTGTCTCTCTCACGTCGATGTGTCTCTCTCATGTCGATGTTTCTCTCTCTCTCTCTTCCCACCTCTCTCCCTCCCGGTCTATCTGAAGATAAATGCAAAAATGTCCTCGGGTGAGGATAAAAAAAAAAAAAAATGCCAGCTAGAATTAAAAAAAAAAAATCCCGGCCAGTGTGGCTCGGTGGCTGAGCGTTGACCCATGCACCAAGAGGTCACTGGTTCAATTCCCAGTCAGGGCACATGTCCAGGTTGTGGGCCGGATCCCCAGTGGGGGGCATGCAGGAGGTGGCCAATTGATGTTCTCTCTCATCGATGTTTCTATCTCTCTCTCCCTCTCCCTTCCTCTCTCTCTAAAATCAATAAAGAAAAAAAAAATTTTTTTTAATGCCAGCTGGTCACGTTCCCAGCCTCCCTTGCAGCTAAAGACGGTCATGTGACCCAATTCTGGCCAATGGGATCTGAGAGGAAGTTGGCTGAGGTGACTCCTGGGAAAGACTTTCCTCTCTGGTTAAAAAAAGAAAAAAGATGGGTGAGGAAAATCCTCCTTCCCGCTCACAGAGGATGGATAAGGACCATAGCCGGGGTGCCTACAATCGGACCAGCCTGAGGACAACAGCCAGCACTTGAGGTGGGCAGGCAAAAAGGGAAGCACCTGGTCCCCGATGCTCTCATTGCGCCTTGAATAATCAGCCTCCAGACTTCCTGTGAAATGAGATAAGGGATGTTATGGTGTGAGACCTCTTCCAGTTTTAGTTCAGTCCCTTTCAGCCAAAAGCAGCCCAACTTACGCTGACTGTTTCAGAATCCTATTAGGTCTGTGCTAGGCAAGGCTCTTTTTCGTTGCAAGTAGCCACAGGAATCCAACTTAAACTTGCTCAGCCAAACAGGGCAATTTTTTAAAATTTATATACATGAGTGTCCTGTGAAACTCAGCAGAAATATGACCGGGTCTCAGAACAGTTGGAACCAGGGACTCGGAAACCACCAGGGTTTTCTCTCTGACTCACATTGTGTGTCTCACCATTTTGAGGTAATAAAATCCTTGGTAATCTATCACCAAAAGCCTGGTTGTCCAGAATTGATTACTTTTTAACTTAATTTTGATATGCCTTGAGAAAAAAAAAAAAAAAAGAATACATTTCTTAGCTTTAAAATGATCTTTCTGCCAGGCTGATGTGGCTCATTGGTTGAGCATTGACCCATGCACCGAGAGGTTGCCGGTTCGATTCCAGGTCAGGGCACATGCCCAGGTTGTGAGCTGAATCCCCAGTGGGGGGCATGCAGGAGGCAGCCAAGCGATGTTCTCTCTCATCAATGTTTCTGTCTCTCTCTCTCCCTCTCCCTTCCTCTCTCTAGAATCAATAAAGAAAAAAATAATAATAATTTACCTTTTGAGTTCTACATGTGTGCCCACAAGGCCTCAAGGATCTGGAAAAACAGTTATTGTTTTTGGGTTTTTTTAATCCTCACCCAAGGATATTTTTACGTTAATCTTCAAACAGAGCTGGAGGGAGAGAGAGGGGAAGAGAGAGAGAGAAACATTGATGTGAGAGAGACACATCAAGTGGCTGCCACCCACACGACCCCAACCAGGGCCAAGGACAAACTGCAACCAAGGTACGTGCCCTTGACTGTTTGGTCCACAGGCGACGCTCTTACTGCTGAGCCAAACTGGCCAGGGCAGTTGTTTTCCGAGTGTTCACCATGTCACATTTTGTGTGCTCTGGGTACGGCTAGTGGTGAGAGGCACGTTGGAGGCAGCCCGTCCCCAGGTCTGCGGGAGCCGCGCTGGTGGCCAGCGGGCTCGCTTCCCTCGCGGGGACAGCGTCTTCTGGTAAAGGGAAACTTTCTCTCCACAGAGACCCACTGCTTCACTTTCCTGAAATGAGCTCGATACTGGGTTTCACATCCTGTCAGATGGCAAGGAAGCTGTAACTTTCTGCGTCGCGGGAACTCCGTGAACCTGTCAACGCATTTTGAGTGTTGTATCAATAGGAAGTAAAAGTTGTGGGATTTTCCTAAGCCTACCTTTTACATGTCTAGAAGCAAAAGTTGGTTTTTGAAAAATAACAACTTGGTAGGAATACCACAATCTAATGTGAAACGTAAGAGAGAAGGTGGACAGTCACCAGTGATGTCCTCTGTCACACGTGGATGCTGGGGATTTGGGTTTAAAAGCTTCTCCACTGATTCTGGGGCAGAAGGAACCACTGTACCAAGTGTGAGCTCCTTGAGGACAGGGCCATGTCTTATGTGTCATTGAGTCCTTGACCCTCATCTATATGTGACTGACACATAGTAGGTGCCTAAATGTCCCCTGGATCAATGAAGGAGACGAAGAAAGATGGGAATGTAGAAGTGAGGAAGGCTTTTCTGTAGACTCTTTCCCCGTAACATGCCAGAGGAGCTGCTCCTATTCCTGTGTCTTTGCAAATGGGCCCCTCGAGGTGGGTTTGGGCACAAGGAGGTGGGGTGGACAGGAGCTCCATGGGAGCCAGGGCCCTGCCCGGGGTGCAGATGTGAAGCCAGGGCTCAGCTCCGACAGAATGGCTTCTTGGAACCCCCCTGCCATGGGGAGGCTCAGCAGCCCCTGCACCAGGTCCCGAGGAGAAAACACATTTGTTTACTTGACCTGAATGACATGTTCATTGATTTCTCTGGAGCGGTTCATTCATAAAGGCAAATTGAGCCTCCCTCCTGGGGATGCCAATGGCCTTTTAACAAGCTCCCCAAGGGGTGACTTCTAAAAATGAGTCACTGATGAACCAGAAATGGAGTTTGCCTGCCCAGCCTGGCCCTTCTGGCCTGAGGCTGCTGAGCAGTGGGCAGATGGTGGCATCCTGAGACTCGGGGGCCTTGGCCTGGCACGGCTGCAGGGCCGGTGGGCAGGGCAGAACTGGGATGCACCCAACTGCTTCACATTCAAGAGCATCTGGACAATGAAAGCAAAGGCATGTGTTGCTCAAATTTTCTGGATCTTTCACTGCCGTTAGCTTGAGTAGATGAAAGTGATGGATAAATGGGCTGAGGGGGTTTCTTGAACAGAAACACCATGTTTTCGTTCTCTTTGGTCCCCCAAATTCCAGTCTAGACAATACTAGCCGCTCAGAGAATGTTGTCGCTCCTTTGGTTCAACCTTCAATTTCCAATGCAGGAAACAGAGGCCCAGAGAGAAGTGACCTGCCTGAGGTCAGACAGCCAGTGCTTTTTAGTAGGAGTTTATAGCTCACCAACAGGCACGTTGTATCTTTAATCTTGCTCAGTCCTTACAGCAAACATATGGGGTAGGTATTTTGTACCCATCCTTTTATTTTATTTTTATTATAACATTACTCTCCACTTTTTAAAACCTTGCCCTTTTTTCTCCCTCAACATTTTTTTTTAAGGAATATTTTCTTTTCTTTTATCTTATCAGATGGCATTGTTGTATCTGGTCCTCAAACAGCATCTGGGATCCACTGGGCTAGAGACCCTTGCTTCTTAACTCTCGTTGTTTATTTCCCTCTTTGTTTCTTCCTTTTCCTCTCTTTACCCCTTTCTTTCTCCTCCACATCTGCTTTTTTTCTCCCTTTTCCTCTCCACATTTTTTCTTTTTTTTAATCCTCACCTGAGGATATGTTTGAGAGAGAGAGAGAAAGAAGCATCGATGTGAGAGAAAAACAGCAATCTGCTGCTTCCTGTAGTCCCAAGTGGGGATCCAACCTGCAATCTGGGTATGTGCCCTGACTAGGAATCGAACCCATGACCCTTCAGTGCACAGGACAACACTCCAACCAACTGAGCCACACGGGCCAGGGTTCCACTTTTCTCCTTAAGTGGCAGCCCAGAGACTGGCCCAAGAATTAAGAAGTGTGAGTTCTAGTTCCTGTCCTGCCACCGACTTGCTGGCTGATCTGGGACCTGTCACCTCTCTGGGCTTCAGTTTCCCCGCCTGGAAAAGAAGGGGTTGGTCCTTTGCTCTTTGCAATTGCTTCCTGCCCAGAGACATGGATATGGCTACACCCTTCTGATACCCTGATGACTCATGAATGCAGCAGACGCATTTTACACTTGCAGATCTGCTGACTAAAATCTTAACCAGAGAAATCGGGGTGCGTTAGTAAGAAGTCACACCAGTGGGGACAGCCTGGTACTCATTCCCACTGGAGAGGCCTCCTCCACAGCTCAATGATGATCTTCACTGCGATGGATGGCCAGCGTGCTCCCTCTGGTGAGAGGGGTATTTCATTCAGGATCAGGGGCCATCTCACTTTGTTCTCCGCTTATTGTGTATGACATGGCTGTCACTACTGATTCAGCATTATTGAGAGAGAAGTTTCTTATTTCCTCTGAGGGATTTTACTGGCAATTAAGATGTACAGCCAGCAGGTGAGCGATGGAAACTTGGTAATGGTCTAAGCCTTTTATACTCCATTATTCTTTTGGGGAAAAAAAAAAAAGGTTATTAAAATTATTAAATAAATAATAAAGAGTTAAATAGTCCTAAAAAACCAGGATCTTTAAGGAAAGCAACTCATAAACCCAGTGTGGTGCCTATTCATTCAACTCTGCTCATCCTAACCCTGCCTTTATCTGCAGATTTCTCAAACCACTTCTTTCAACTCCCCTTGAATAGGTTTTAAGAAGAAAGCATTCCCAGGGAGCCTTTATGTTCTAGAATTGGAGGACTTTAGGGAGTGGGCATTTAAAAGCCCTTGTCTTCATTCCCTCTAACGAAAGGGATGTGACTGCCTGCTTTTGACTAATTGCAAAACAGATGTTACTGGTCTTGAGAAAAAGGTCATATGGCTCTGTAAGGTGTTCCTACTGATAATATAATAAGTTACCACAAAGTTATTGGGTTGAATGATACAAATGTATTACCTTACAGTTCTGGAAGTCAAAAGTCTCAATGAGCTAAAAATCAAGGTGTCAGCATAGCTGTGTTCCCGCTGGAGGCTCTATGGGGCTCTAGGAGAGAACCCATTTCTTGCTTTTTCCAGCCTCTAGAGTCTAGAGGCTGCCCACCTTCCTTGGTCACGGCCCTTTTCCATCTTCAAAGCCAGCAATCATATCGCTTTAACCTCTGCTTCTGTCCTCACGTCTCTGATGTGGCTCTCCTGCCTCCATCTTTCACTCAGGACCACCGTAGTGATTATATCGGTCCCCCTGCCTAATCCAAGAGGATCTCCCTTATCCCGGATCTCTCATAATCAAGGATAACTGCCCTATCAAAATATATGTAAATCAATAATTGAATTAATTTGACAACCTAGAAGAAATGGGTAAATTCATAGAAACATACAATCTTCCAAGATTGAATCAGAAACAAAAATAATATCTGAACAGACCGATTACTAGTAATGAAATGGATTGACTTATTTTAATAAATTCATTTTAATTATTAATAATTAAAAAGGTAACTATTGTATAAATTAATCTGCAAAGTACATTTTGCCATGTAACAGAACATATTCATAGATTATGGGACTAGAATGTGGACATCTTTGGGGGCATCATTATTCTGCTTGTGTACAGGTATCTTTTGACTTTAGGAAAACCATCTGATAGATTGAAAAAGTAGCCACAAATTCTTCTCAGCCCTATACTTATGCCCCTTTTCAACATGACTTTTCAACTCTTTCCATCAAAAGTTGAGTTTCTCTACTTTTTGAATTTGGGTTTGGTCATGTGACTGTCTTTAGTCAATGGGACAGTAACCAATGTGATACGAGCAAAAGTATTAGGGATTGCCTTCTCTGACTACTCTTGGGAGCCCCGTGACCACACCCACATTAATAAGCCCTGGGTAGCCTGCTGGAGGATGAGACATGGATCATTTACCTCTGTCATCCCAGCCAACAGCCAACAACATAGGAGACAAGCGAGTGAGACACATGACTGTCACTGACTGTGGACACATGAGTGAGCGCAGCCAGAATAACAGCCCAGCTGATCCCAGCCCTACCAGACCACAGGATCCTGAGCAACTAAGGGTCTGTTTCTTTGTTTTGTTTTGTTTTTTAATTTTTTTTCTTTTATTGATTTTAGAGGGAGAGGAAGGGTGAGGGAGAGAGAACATCCACTGGCCACCTCCTGCATGCCCCCCACTGGGGACCGGGCCCACAACCTGGGCATGTGTCCTGACTGGGAATCGAACTGGCGACCTCTTGGTGCATGGGTCGACGCTCAACCACTGAGCCACACCGGCTGGACTAAGGGTCTGTTTTAAGCCACTACAATCTGGTGTGGCATGTGACAGATCATATGCTAATTAATTCAACTAGTGACCACTTTTGTCTAATAAGATAAAGTTTTTTCAATTATGACATCTCATTCAAGGCTCTTGAGGTTCTGATGGATAACTCAGGAGAAATTCTTGTGAAATGAAAGTTACATTCGACTATTATTACACAGGGGTAGATATCTTTCCACTGGCCAGTAAAAAATTAAAAGAATTGCTTCCTAAACAAAGGTTTAACAACTTTTAAAAAGAATTTCAAGAGGTTGCCGGTTCGATTCCCGATCAGGGCACATGCCCAAGTTGTGGGCCCGATCCCCAGTGGGGGGCATGCAGGAGGCAGCCTGTTGATGTTTTCTCTCATTGATGTTTCTATCTCTCTGTCTCCCTCTCTCTCTAAAAATCAATAAAGAAAAAAAAAAGGATATCAAGTCTTATTCTCTCTAGTAGATTCAGTTTCCTGGAAGGCAGGAACAATGTTCTGTGGATCAGGTCTTCCTCACAGGGCAGAGCACAGGTGGCACAGAGCTTCAGAGCGTGGGCTTTACAGTCAGAAACACCTGAGTTCAAATCTTCACTTGGGCTGCTAATTACAAGAACTTAGGCAAGTTACTTAGCCTCTCTGTGGCTCATTTTTCTTCTCTATAAAATGAGGATAATTAAGTACCTATCAAATAGATCGTTATGGAATTTATATCCAACAGTATGTGTAACACTTAGAAGAATGTCAGGCACAAGCATGCAAAAGTATTAGCTATTATTATTACACAGGGAAGGCCACATAGTAGGTGCTCAATAAAGACTAGTCCATTTGACTTAAGTTGAATTTTGGGGATTTGGCCCTGGAAGAAACAGGAAGCAAAATTTCCAGGGCCCAAATTTAGGCAAAGTTCAGTTCTTTGGGAGAGCATGAGGAAGCCTGAGACATTAATAGACCAAAAAAGTGTCAGCTCTCCTCATTCAGAAGTTTACCTCGGTGTTAACACTTGGCCCTAGGCTTCTGAGTGGATCCTGATTCCCAGCCATGCCAGAGTGACTGAAGCCATTGGGACCTTCATGATTCAATGCTGCTCCCATGGTAATTAGTCTCTAAAGATGCCCTCCTGCTGAACCAATGAACCACACCTCCCAGTAGTCAATGTACCAAAATGATGGCATGTGACTTCCAAGACTTCAGCCTTAGCCTCTTGCAATGCTTGCTCTGGATGAAGCCAGATACCATATAGAAAGTCCAACAACTTGAGTCCACCATGCTATGAGGAAGCTCAACTAGAGCAATGCCCAACCAGCCTCCGGCTGTTGTAGCCATCCAGCTGAGATCAGTGAAGACGCCATCTTGAATGTCCAGCCCAGGTGAGCCTTTAGATGGTCCAGTATCAGTTGCCACCTGACTGTAACCCCAGGAGGGACCTCACGCCAGAACCACCCAGCAGAACCCTGCCAAATCTGCAGAACCATGAGAGATGATAATAAACAATTATTTTAAGCCACTAGGTTTTAGGGTGGTTTGTTACACAGTAGTAGATAACCAGAAAAACTCCTCAAACTTACCATGAATTCATTCTGCCAGCCATTTTTTCATTGATTTAATTCACAAACTTTGGAAATAAATAAGTCACAGTCTAGTATTGAGCCCTGTGGGGAGTTCACATTCAAGCAACATTTGAGAATCTGTGGCTAAGGGCCAGGCACTTTCACACATTTCCCGTTGTTTAACTAGTAGTTATGAGCTTGGACTTTGCTTCCAGATGGCCTGGGTCCCAATCCTGACTTTACCACTTACCAGCTGATAACTTCAGACAATTAGCTTAATCTCTGTTTCTTCATCTATAAAATATGGAGGATAATAACACCAACCTCACAGGGTTTTGTGAGGATTAAACAAAATAACTCACATGAAAATGCTATGTACCTGGTCACAGAGTAATCACTTAGCAAATGGAAAATGCTATTATTAATCATTATTATAACTACAAACAGCTTCTGCTTTCAAGGAAACTAGAGAAGACATAAAATATGGGCAAAACATTTGGAAGCAGTACCCATAGTGTTTTGAATGAATGAGTGACTCAGTTACAAGGTAAAAGGTATCCCGGTAAAGAGATAGTGCTGTGGGTGCTCAAAGGTGGGAGAATTACTTCTGCCTGACATGCTGAGGGAAGAAGTTTTCGAGCAAGCCAGTGGAGAGGATTCCAGCCAGCATCAATGATGGGGGAGTGAACTCTCCGGGTGATGGGGACAGCCATGCAAACCCAGGAAGCCAATGGATCCACATTGACTCAGTCAAGGCATGGAATTTTTTTTCCTCTTTATTGATTTTAGAGAGAGGAATGGAGAAGGAGAGAGAGATAGAAACATCAATGAGAAAAAACATCGATTGGCCGCCTCCTGCATGCGCCTCACTGGGGATTTGGCCCACAACCTGGGCATGTGCCCTGACCGGGAATCGAACCTACGACCTCTTGGTGCATGGGTCAACACTCAACCACTGAGCCACACCAGCCAGGCAAGGCATGAAATATTGAGGGGAGAGAAAGGTAAGATCAGGGCCAGATCATGATTTGACGATTTCCTGTGTTTATTTACTCATCGGACCCTCCAAAGACAGCCAAGCATGTCAGCTAGGGAGGCTGTCTGAAGCGGCCCCTCACGTTGGGGGAGGAATGGCGGTCAGGTCCTGGTCCCCAGCCTGGCTCAGCATCCAGAGGATCACAGAGCTCCCAGCCAGCCAGGGGCTTCTCTTCTTTCTGCTCCTGGCTTATGGAACCTGGAGAGTGTGCACTGGAGGGACCTCTACGTGTCCAACCCAGCCCTCAGGCTCCTGACACTCATTCCTTTGCCTTCCTCAGCACCTACAAAATTCACTTTTTAAATCTGGCCATTGCTTCTCAACACCCCTACTCCACCCCTCCCTCCTTAGACACTCATATCAGCTCAAACAGAGAGTGTGGGTAATCCTGATTAAAAGGAACATCATTCCCCCTCTCACCTGAGATCTTGGGGACAAATGGTAGGCACAGACCTTCAGTCCTTCAGTGAGCCACAACCCCTCTCTGCTCAGACAGTCCTGGGTTCAGATCATTCAGATCCCAGCTCCACCATCTTCTAGCTGTGTGACTTTGGGCAAATCACTCCAATTTCTCCAGGTCTCAGTTTCCTGGTCTGAGAAATGGAGAGAATAGCCTGCCCAATTGTTCTGTAGAGAGGAATGGGATATCAAAGTGAGAGCCCGGGATGTAATAAATGCACAGTGAACCCAGGGATTATGACCATCAGAGTGCTTCCTGCTTCCCTGATTCTCTGCTTCTGAACTCCTGCTCGAACCTGGGAGCCAGCCTGCTGCTCCTGCCTGGGGGCCTTGAGCACACCCTCCCTGATCTCCCTGCCCTGCCTGGCCAGCCCATTGCTTTGGGAGCTGCTTGGCCAGGGGGCCCACTGCTTGCCTGCTGCCAGAGGGGCCTTGAGTGTTGAAATCCTTCCATTCCATGAGGCCAGAAACTTGATTATGTTATTAATTAAAGCAAGATGCCGGGCTTGGGAGATTTATTTTCTTTTCCATATCTGTGGTTGTAAATGCCACTCAGGGAGCTCAAAGACCCATGTCAGCCTGAATCAGGCTCCTGAACAGACGTTTTGTTCCTAGCTCCGTCTCCTCAGCCCCTCCTCCTCTGTGCCAGGAAGGAAGTGTGTGTTGTGATACCCGCCCCTCACCCCAATTCCCTTGCTCCATCTGCACGAGGCAAAAGGGGGGAAATACCTGGGCAGTGTGGCATGGGGAGAGAATTTTCCAAGAAATTTGTTTTAAGTTTCTGCTTCATCATTATAGGACTTTCACGTTTCTATTTTTAGCTGTGCAAACGAGCCAGGCCCACATTCCCCTCCTCTCCCCTGCTCCAACCTTTGTTTATACAAAGCACATGCTGAAATCATTATTTAAAAATCTCCAAACCCATAATTGCTCAGGTAAGTGAAGAATGCAGCCTTTATGGATGTAGCTTACAGAGGGGGCCGGCGTATTCCTGGGGAACTATGGCTTATTCATGTTTGTACCCCCTGCACCTAGCCCCGGCTGCACCCCTGGCCGGCCCAGAAGAATCAAGTAACTTCGAGCCAGAAGAGGCATTGTCAATAGTAGAGTCCAAGCAGCACATTTTAGGAGAGGAAACAGAGACCTAGACTACAGATGAGACTTGTCCCAAGGCCCACAGGGTATCAGTGTCACTGCTGGGATCTGAATCAGACGTCCCAGCGTCCAGGGTGGCACTATTCATCTTGCCCTGCTGTGCAAATTAGTCTAAAGCAGGACCGCTGAGCCCAGCTCCCAGCCACCAGTTGTAAGACTTTGAACAAGTTCCTGAACCCTCTGCCTCTGTTTCCTTATCTGTAAAATGGGGATAACAAAAATACTCACCTGATAAGATTGGTGTGAGGATTCAATGCATCTCTGGAAGAAAGTAAACCCTATGTCTTGGTTCAGGTTTTCCCCCAAAGCACAGCCAAGCCATTAAGCGCACCAGAAGGTCATGTTTTCCCGTATCTCGGGTCCCTTTTCTCTCTGTGCAATCTGGACGGCAGGGTGTATTTCTCAGAGCTCTGCCCATCTAGGGGGGTTTTCTTGCACTGCTGTCTTTCAGGGCCACCCCCGAGGGTGGTGACAACAGTCCCTGTTTGGCCAATACCCTCTATTGCTTCAGCTCAGCTGTGCCCCTGGCCAAGTTCACTCCTTCCATTGGGCCTGCAGAACCTGCCCGGGGCCGTACCAGTGAGCGGAGGAAGCAGAGTCAGTCTGAAAGAGGTCATTACATGGGCTCTGCCTTGTTCTCTGTTTCTGTGACTTGTGCCTCCTGCCTGGGCCCAACCCGAGCGATTTCCATCATGCCACTTGGAGCATTCTAACTCTTATTTTGACTAGCACCTCTGACAATACACAGCTGTGACAGACAGGCAGCTCTGGCCTCGTCGTCACCAGTGTCCCACGGTCAAACACTCCGTCTCTGCTGGGGCTCAGTACCGTGCCCGGAGCTGCCTTTCAGATGGAGAGGGCGTGGCCTTGACATGGACTCTACAGGACTGCACTCTGCCTCTCCTGATGGGACTGACCACAGACTCTACATGGCACCCTGACCTGTCACAGGTCTGTCCAACCCCATCAATGAGATCACGTAGTCTAAGGGGGAGAGAAGCTCGCAGCCAGGGCTGCGCATGGCTTTCATGGACACTAGGTACTTTTTCCTTTGTGGGCCCTTTCTCTCATTAAAAAACATTAAAAATTAAATTTTATGATTCTGTTGGTATAGCGATGGATATAGTCCAGACTAGATTCATTATTATTATCATATTAATTTTTCTTTCGATCTTAAAATATTTTTGTGGGCCCCTAAAAGTAGGGTGGACCTTAGGTACTGTGCCTAACAGATAAGCAGCCCCACTGCACCTCGGCCTGGACTGTTGCCAGAGCCTCTTGCTCTGCACACACTCACAGCCGGCAGCCTTCTACGTCACTTAATAAATGAGTCAGAGCAGCATTCGCAAGTGTGCTAAACCCTGCCTCCAAAATCCAACGGAGCCCACCAGGTATTATGTCTTATTATTATTATTATTATTATTATTATTATTATTATTATTCTTTTTAATTTTAGAGAGAGAGAGAAACATCGATGTGAGAGAGAAACATCAATCAGTTGCCTCCTGCACATGCCCTAACCAGGGATCGAACCCACAACCTGGGTACCTGCCCTGACCGGGAATCAAACCTGCCACCTTTTGGTGTACAGGATAATGCTCCAGCCAACTGAGCCACACCGGGCATGTCTATCTCTCAGTGGTAAGATGTGTTAGGTTAAACAATGTGTCCTTTACTTTAGGAAAGATGTACTAGCTTTCCCCAGACCACTACATCCCTGCAGACTTCACCAACACGGCAGGTCCTTAGATCTTTGTGGGGTTTACCTCCCACCCTATGGCACATATGTGTCTTTGTGGAGTCTCTCGGTATCTACTTCCCGCTCACCAGGTCCATTAGCATGATACCATTTCTATAGTGGGCCAATGAAATGTTCTGCAGTGTGTCAAGACCATCCAGATCCCTGTGGACTATATCACATCAGAAAGCAGGAGAGCAAATATATCCCTGGTTCAAAACAATAAATGTGTTCTGCTGTCCCTACCACGGGGAAGCCATGGCTTTTGATCTTCTCTACTGATGAGAACCAAGAAAAATGCATTCACCAGATTAATAGTCACAGACTACGTTCCAGAGACTGTAGATCCGCTCCAGTAAATATAGCACAGCAGCTGGGATTCAGGCTTCTGCTTTCCAAGTTCATGGTATGCCAGCATCCATTCCAGTCAGATGCGTGAATTGAACAGGGACATGACGGCACTTTGTGTTGCAGCTCTAGGGAAATAATCCCCCAGTGCTCAAGCCCGGGCTCTCTTCTCCTTGAACATTCTCTCCTTGGGTAGTCTCACCCAGACCTGCAGATTTCAATGCCATTCATATGCTGATGCTGCCCAAATCCTATCTCTGGTCTTGATCTTTCCTCTGAGTTTCAGACTCCTATGTCCAATGACCCACTTTGATGTATAAAAGGTATCTCAAACTTAATGTTCAACAAAGAACTCTGGATTATCCCCACCTCACTCTGCTGCACCCCTTATCACTCCATCTCAATAAATGGTCACTCCAGCCTTCCAGTAGCTCAAATAAAAAATCTTGGAGTCATCTTTAATTCTTTTCTTTCCTTCATCCTCCACAACCGGTCCATCAACAACTCCTCTTGACTTTATATCTAATACCTAACTCACATCTCTGTTTCTCTCTATACCCCTGCCCTCGCCCAAGTCCAGTTCATCATAGCCTGTCACATGGGTTCTGCACCAACTTCCCAATCAGCCTCTGTTTCCCCCGCCCTCTCAACCCCCACACACATTCCATTTTCCACCCAGTAGCCAGAGTGCTGGGGGGGTTTATTTTTATTTTTTTTCTTTATTGACTTTAGAGAGAAAGGAAGGGAGAGAGAGAGAGAAAGAGAGAGAGAGAGAGAGAAAGAGAGAGAGAGAGAGAGAGAGAGAGAGAGAGAGAGAGAGAGAGACATCGATGAGAGAGAACATCGATTGGCCGCCTCCTGCATGTCCCCCACTGGGGATTTGGCCCACAACCTGGGAATCAAACCGGTGACCTCCTGGTGCATGGGTTGATGCTCAACCACTGAGCCACACCAGCCAGGGAGGGGGGGGTTAATGTATTTTAAAATGTAAATCAAACCATGCTTAAAACTCTCCAGTGGCTTCCCATGTTACAACGAGACTTTGACCCTAAGTTGCTAAGTTATCCACTCTTGCCAGCCTCTCTGACCTCAGCTCGTGCCACTTGGGACTGCCTCGCTACACCCCAGGCCCACTGATTTTTTTCTGTTCCTTGAGCACTTCAAGCTCTTTCCTGCCTCAGGGCCTTGGCATTTGCCTTTCTTTCTGTCTGGAGAACTCTTGCATTTGGTGCTTCATGTGGCTGCCTCCTCATCATTCCAGTTCCAGCTCTCCTCAGACAGGCCTTCTCAGACCCCCATGTCCTCTTCATACCGATGACCCTGTTTGTTTTATTTAAATTTTTTTTTAATCCTCACTTGAGGATATTTTTCTATTTATCTTGAGGGAGAGAGAGAGAGACATCAATGTGAGAGGGACACATCGACTGGTTGCCTCCCACATGATCCCGACCAGGGCTGGGGATGAACTGCAACCGAGGTACGTGCCCTTGGCTGGAATCGAACCCAGAACTCATTGGTCCGAGGTCTGACGCTCCACCACTGAGCCAAACCGACCAGGGCAGATGACCCTGTTTGTACACCTCACAGCACTCTCTCCTATCTGGCATGCACATGATTATTCATTTCTGTGTCAATTATCTACCCCCTTCAAAACATACACACACACACACACACACACACACACGTGCACACACAAGCACACATTCTCAAACACGCACTACTATGAACTCCATAAAAACAGGGACTTTGTCTCTCTTGTTCACCATTATTCATGAGGCACATAGTAGGTGTTCAAATAAATATTTATTGAGTAAATGAATGAATAATGACTAAATCCTCAAATCACAGCACTACATTGAAGGCGGGCCTGGCCAGAGCTCAGTCAGCATTCAGTTCAAGGTTTCACTTCCCCACCCCCACGTCTGTGGTGTTCCAGACTTGAGGACAGTCCCAGGAAGGAGGGTGTTTGTTAAGGACATGTGGCCCTGCCTTTCTATGCCTCACTCTCCCTGTGTCTCAGTTTACATATGTAAAGTGAGGGAATTCATTTAAAAGGTGATATCTTCCCTCTCCAAATCTATGATGCATGCCCAGTATATGCCAAGTGACTTTGACCTGGACCAGCCACCGTGGAAGGTAGGGGAGCCTTAGGGTTGAGCAGCACAGATTGAAGTATAGGAGCCAAGGTGAGAGAGTGGACACGGGCTGGTAGAGAGGAAGAGGAGGTCTTATGGCACCATATACATCATCTTCAAAAACACTTGCCAAGGTAGCAATTTTACTGCTATCTGGTTCACGTGTGTTTCCTTTAGACAGGAAGTTCCATGAGGGCAGGTGTCCTGAATGATTTGCTCACCAGGGTACCCCCTACATCAATGGTGCTCAAATTTTTCAGTCTCGGGATTCCTTTCCTCTCTTAAAAATTATTCAGGACCCCAAAAAACTTTTGTCTATACTAGTTAGATCTATAGATCAGAGGTTCTCCACTGGGGGGCCATTTGGTTATATCTGGAGACATTTTTTATTGTCACACCTTGTGGGGGTAGAGGGTGATACTGGCATCCAATGGGTAAAGGCCAGTGATGCTACTAACATCCTACAGTGCCCGTGACAAAGAATTATCAGCCCAAAAAGTCAATAGTGCCAAAGTAGAGAAATCTTACTATAGATATTTACTGTATTAGACATTAAAACTGAGAAAAATTTAAATATTTACTAATTCATTTAAAATAATGAGAGTAAATCCATTATGTTAGCATAAATAAAATTTTAAAATAACTATATTTTTCAAAACAAAACTATTAGAAGAATGCATTGCTTTATTTTGTAAATTTCTTTAATGTCTGGCTTAATAGAAGACAGCTGGACTTCCATATCTGTTTCTGCATTCAATCTGTTCCAATATGTTGTTTGTGTTGAAGTGTATAAAGGAAATCTGGCCCCACACAATGTGTTGTTGGAAAAGGGGAGAGTGTTTTAACAGCCTTTTCACATAACTATGCATATTCTTCTTTGTTACTACACCAAAACTCAACAATGGCGATTTCTTAAAGGTTAGTTACAATGTGGAATCTGAAACCACATCCAGACATTTTTTATATTCAGTTATTTTAAAATGCACTGGCTTATCTTGCACTTTGAATGGATCTTTTACCCATGCATCATTGTTGACATCATGTGTTGTGGATTGAATTGTATTCCCCCACACACACACACACATCAAATTCATATGTTGAAGTCCTAACCCCCAGTATTTCAGAATGTGGCCTTGTTTGGAAATAGGCTCATTCAGATGTTATCAGTTAAGATGAGGTCATAGCGGAGTAAGGTGGACCCTACCCCAAAATGACTAGTGTCCTTTACAAAAAGAGGACATCTGGACACAGACACATATAGGGAGATTGCCATATGAAGATGAAGGCAGAGATTGGGTGATGTGTCTACAAGCCAAGGAATGCCAAAGATTGTCAGCAAACCACCAGAAGCTAGGACGGGAGCATGAAACAGATCCTCTCTCACAGCCCTGGGAAGAAACCAGCCCTGCCTACACCTTGCTTTTGGATTAGGGCAGGTGTCCTGAATGGTTGTCATGGTTGTTTAATCCAAAGTACCAGTTTGTGGCACTTCGTTAAGGCAACCCTAGGAAATGAATACATCATATACTGGTCATTCTGAACATAGTGGTTCATCCAATTATACAGATCTTCCAAATGTGAACACATTCACTATAGGATATCAAAAATCACATTTGTCCATCCCATCACAGATCTCACTAAAAACGTCCTTAGGTTTTGAAAAGCTGCCCAGTTCACAGTGACAGATACACGTTTTCCCAAATTCCAAGTTTCACTTGAAAGCCCAGATTTTATCATTGGAACAAATTTTGTCCATTGTTTTCCTTAAAGTGACAGGCCCATTGGGTTCGTAGTTAATAAAATATCCACCAGGTACCCAAGTCAGTCATTCTTTCTAGTAAACATGGTGATCCGTGAGAGAAGCAGCTAGTTCAGCTCACACTCAAGTCATCACACCAGTGTTCGTACTCGAGGCAGCCAGCACACATCTGTACATGTCTCCCCGTTCCCTCACACAGAACACTAAACAGATGTGTACTGAAGGGTCAAGATTTAATAAAACTCATTTTGTTTTGTTTTGTGTTGTTTTTACTGTGAGGGCATGCCATGAGGAATGCAGTGACTAGTACATCGGGTACCACTGCCTCGATTCGTGTGAGGACTCCAGCAGTTCTGTCCACCATTGCTTTTGTTTTTTTTACATATTTTTTCTTTATTGGTTTTAGAGAGAGAGGAAGGGAGGGGGAGAGAGAGAGAAACATCAATGAGAGAGAACATCGATTCGCCGCCCCCTGCATGCCCCCCACTGGGGATGGGGCCCACAACCTGAGCATGTGCCCTGACCGGGAATAGAATCAGTGACCTCTTGGTGCATGGGTCGATGCTCAATCAGTGAGCCACACTGGCCGGGCCCACCATTGCTTTTGTATCATGCGTACAATTGTCACCACAGTGAAAAAGGCCAATTACATCCGACTGTGATTATTAAAATATCTTTGTCTTCACAGACCTCCTGAAAGGGTCTCAGAGAACCCACCAGGGGCCCCGTGACCCTACTTTGAGAACCACTTTTCTATCTCAAGCATAGTGGAAACAGTCAAACAAATCTTTGCTGTAGGAATGATTGCATGAATAAATGAAGTAAATACAGAAGTAGAGAGAGAAGGCAGGCTCAATTTGCCTCTGCTCTTGGCTTTCTGTTTTATCTGAAAGACTGGACCCTACATAACTGGATTTTCAGCTGAAAACAGCTAATAGAGAGGGCTGTACAATGGGTTTGCCCCAAGTCTGGGACACAGTTCTGCGCATGAGCATCACTGTTGACTTGTATCTTTGGAGGGGCTCAGCGAAACCCGTCTTAAGGGCACACCTGAAATCATCTCAGCTCAAAGAGCCCATGGTCTCAGTGACATTATTATGACAAAAAGAAGAATGGAAAGATTGCTTTAGTCTTCAATGTATGAGGAAATACAGTCATTATCATTTACCATCTAGGTCTAATGAACCACTTTTAAATATCTGAAATCCTTTCTTGAAAAATTTACAGAAATAAGAATAAAGAGCTAGTAAAGAACAACTTCATCAGATATTCTAATAAGAATTTAAACATGGCAGACCTAAATTTTTTCCCATATTTTTCTGGTTTTGGAGGTACCTGAAGCAGTCAACATCCTCTGAATACAACCAACCTCTCATCAGCTGTCATCAGCCATCATGTCACACATGAGCCAGGAACACACACATCTTGTAAATACTGATGTTACATTCAAAATATATATTTACTGGGTTCTAGCTTCTCATGATTTCTGACTTCCCTTCTTGCACTTGCAAATTCAAAATGCAATACTTGAAAAAAATTGAAAGCTTTGATGGCTCATAATTTTGTTGAACAAAGGATTGGCATCTTCTTTGCTCCATAATTGCAAAAGAAACATATTTTTAGGTTTATAAGCATCAGTCAGAATGAGCAATTCAGTGATGGTCTTTTATTTCTACACCAGGTATTTCCTTCCAATCACCTTTGTTTGACACCTGCCTTTGCATTTGTCTTCTTATGAACTGTATCAAGTAGATGATGGTGCACAAGTACCACAAAAGATGAACAATTACTGTGACACATCCTTTAGAGAAACAAAATAGTCCAGGTTCTTGTCCTTCCTGTTGAGTGACTAACTAGATGAGACTACCACATTTCCTTTTTTCTTTAGAAATACGTACATTATGCCTGGCCAGTTTGGCTCAGTGGTTGGAGCCTCGGCTCGTGGACTGGAGAGTTCGGGTTCGGTTCCCACTAAGGTCACGTACCTCAGTTGCAGTTTGTCCCCGGCCCCGGTTGGGGTCGTGTGGGTGGCAACCACTGGATGTGTCTCTCTCACATTGATGTTTCTCTCTCTCTCTCCCTCCCACTCTATCTGAGGATAAATGCAAAAATGTCCTCAGGTGAGGATAAAAAAAAAATTTTTTTTAAATACAAAAACAAAATAAATAAATACACTTAAAAAAAAGAAATACGTATATTATTTATTCATTGATTCTTGAATTTGAGAAAATTCACCCAAGACATTGTCATCTGAAAACTCATAACTTCACTTGTGTGATCAGTTCCACCATCCTCATTAACTCCAGCCTAGAGTGAGGCTATCTGTCTCTCTCTATGCATCTTCTGAATCATCTAATTATTTCAAAACATCTTCCTCCACCAATTTTCTTCTCTTTGTCATTATGGGTGGAAAAGGGGAAAAGTATGTTTTCTTATTTGTGTTGTATAAAAACAAGTCTCTAATCTTTTTTAAAAATCTTCTAACAATGCAATATTTGGGGCAACTGTATCAGTTTCCTATTGTTGCTCTAATAGGAAAGCTACAAATTTGGTGACTTAACACAATAGTTCTAGAGGTCAGAAATCCGAAATGGATCTCACTGGGCCAAAATCAAGCTGTCAGTAGGGCGGTGTTCCTTCTGGAAGCTCTAGAGGAGAATCATTTCCTTGCCTCTTTGCCTTTTCAGGCTGCCCACATGCCCTGGCTCATGGCCCCATTTCTCCATCATCAAAGCCAACAATGGCTAATTAAGTCTTTGTCACGCTGCATCACTCTGGTTCTCTGCTTTCATATCTGCAGGCCCTTCTCTGACTCTTGTGGGGACCCTTGTGATTACATTGGCCCCCAGATCATCCAGAAAAATCTCCCATCTCAAGATCCTTAACTTACTTCCATCTTCAAAATCTCTTTTGACATACTAGGTAACACACTCACGGGTTCCAGGGTTCGGGATTTGGGAGGCCATTATTCTGTCTACCACAGCAACACAATAAGAAAACTGTAGATGATACAACAGTGATGATTTATGTCACTATTACACCATCCTTCTAGATAAATCCATCAATGTTCCATTTTCTTATTATTTTAGTCTTTTTAGCATAGCTGAGAATAGTTAGCAAGTAATGATGAAATAATTCCTAGGATGAGGAAATACCAAAAATTTTCAAGAGATAGGAAAAATAAGATCACTAAAATCCAAAAATATATCTTAGATTTACAAATGTGTCCAATGGACCCATGTGATATTGCAAAATAGAGTAATAATTTTCTATTTTAAATAATAAGTACAATTTCTCTTTATTCTTCGGAGACTCTGTAAGGAACAATAAAAGTCATGAAATAAAAAGCTTTACCAGTATAACTACTCAAAAAAAAAATTAAATTGGAATCAGGTGCAAAGGATTCTGATGATCTACTGAGGGTTAGACTATACTAAACAAAGCCCTACCCACTCCCAATTAAGAACATTAGTGCAGTGGATAAGGCTAGATCTTGAATTCTGAACATTGAGGTAAAAATGTGTCAGGGGAAAGCAAGCAAGGCAGAGAGGGCTGTATTAATTAGGGTAAGGTAATCTGTTATAACATAAGTAAACCCCCAAATCTAGTGACTTTAAGAACAAGAAGAAGTGCCTGGTTGGTGTGGCTCAGTGGTTGAGTGTCGACCCATGCACCAAGAGGTCACTGGTTAGATTCCCAGTCAGGGCACATGCCCAGGTTGTGGGCCCAATCCCCAGTGGGGGGGCATGCAGGAGGCGGCCAGTCGATGTTCTCTCTCATTGATGTCTCTATCTCTCTTTCCCTCTCACTTCCTCTTTCTCTAAAATCAATAAAGGAAAAAAATATTTTTAATATATATTTATTTTAAAAATAAAAATAAAAGGAATAAAGAAAAAATTTTTTTTTGTTATTGGAAAATCTTTTTTTAAAAAAAAGAACAAGGAAAAGCATAGTTTTGTCTTTTATTCATATCCCAGGTGAATGTTGACAGTTGGCAGGTATCTCAGCTCCATGTGGTGACTCAGGGACCCAGGTTCCTTCCATCTTGTGGCTCTACTGTCCTTTGGGAACTTGTCATCTGTATGCTTGAGCTCCCACCTGGCCAAACGGGTAGAGCTCATAGAGAAGACTCATTCACTTGCTCCAGGCTTAGCCTCAAAGATGTGTGTATCACATTCTATTAGCAAGAACGTAGTCACATGACCATTCTCAACTCCAAAGGAGACTGGGACTTGTGGTTTAGCTATGAGCCCTGGAAGAAGAGGATGCATTTCAGGGCAAAGCTGGCTCCACCCCCAGGGGATGGCTTGATCCTTTGATTGTTGCAGACAAGCCCATCTCAGCCCCTGAAAGACCAGAAATAATTTCACTACATTACAAAGTGTTACTTCTTAGTAGGCCAAAATTGAGAATCAGAATGACCGTGGAAGCTTTTTCTGAGTCAGCCTTACTGATTCAGATACTCCAAGGGGGAACCCAGGCAAATACATTTTGAAAAAATTCCCCAGGAATGTTTTGCTGTGGCTCTGCTATGATTGAGATGCACTGTGAATTAGGGTAAGAGAGATAAGGAGGCCCTTCCTATACAGTTGACCCTTGAACAATACAGGGGTGAGGGGCACCAACCCCCCATGCAGTCAAAAATCTGTGTATAAGTTTTGACTCTCCAAAAACTAAACTACTAATAGCCTACTGTTGACCAGAAGCCTTATTGATAACATAAACAGTCGATTAACACATATTTCCTACATTATATGTATTATATACTGCATTCTTACAATAAAGTAAGTTAGAGAACAAAATGTTATTTAGAAAATCATAAGGAAGAGAAAATACATCAAAGTATTTCTTGAAAAACACCTGCATATTAGTGGCCCTGTGCAGTGCAAACCCATGTGGTTCGAGGGTCAACTGCAGTTCAAGGCCGTGTGCGGGGACTGGCCTGGCTGCGGTTGGCACTCTCAGGTGCCTCCTGAGTGCATCGTGCTTAGGCGGGGACACCCTCCCCAAACCCTCAGTCTCAGGCCCAGGGTTTGGCCCACAGCTGGCACCAAGTACATGTTTCTAGAACTTATTGTTTTATTCCCACAACAGAAAGAGTAGAGTGGGAAGTCCTTTGAAACACCTTTAAACCAACAAATGGAAGTGTCCTGGGACTCAACCTGGTTTGAAAAATAAGCACAGATAAAACACCTCAGAGGAAAGGTGTTTTCCAAATGTCCCCTCCCACAGCTGGGGGGCTGGCCACCACTCTGCATCGTCCCTGCACCCACGCTGGTCCTGCACCCACTCTAGCGCAGATTCTGCTCCAGCAGGTGTGGGGAGGGGAGGTGCTGAGAGGCTGCATTTCTAACAATTCGCAGGCGTTGCCCGTGCCGCTGACCACAGACCAGGCTTCAAGTGCTCAAGTTCTGGAAAGCAATGAGCAGGCCAAGGCAGGCTGTGTTGAAGTTAACACAGAGACCTACAGTTCGCCCTCCCCATTTGGCTACACCCTCCTCCCTTTTCCAGCCTCTCCCTCTTTGAGGAGGGGGCAGATTCCAATCCCAGAGTTAGGGGTCTTGTGGCAGGGGCCAAAGATGTGATCTGGGTGAAAGGTGACATCTGGGACTTGGGGTTCCTTCACTGTCTTCAAACATCCTTAGGATGGTGCAGGAGCCAGAGGAAGGCTTTTCTTGATGATCCAAGGCTAAGAATCTCAGATCAGAGGGAAGATTTTCCCCTCCAGCTTGAAAAGAGAAATAGGGCTGATCCAACTAATAGATTTCCTGAGCCCTGCTCACCTGTGGCTCTTAACATCCTTTACTGGACCATCCACATCCCCCGGTTCATGCTGACTGCATCAAACCCACAGCTGGGAAGGACCTTGGTGTCCTTGTCAAGGATCTATTTTCCCAACTGAGGCAGACAGGCAAAAAATAACCTGCCTGAGGCCACAAAGTGAGTACTGTTTCCATGTTTCTGGGCTTCTAGCCTAGAGGCTTTCCCAGGAAGTCACACTGCCCACCAGACTAGCAGGGGCTGAGGGTAATCTGCGTGCCCGACCATATCCCTGCCTGGGGGCCGGGGGAAGGGACCACTGGCCACGGGCCATGCTGGGTCATCTGCCTTCACACACACACACACACACACACACACACACACACACACACACACTCACGCTGCTTGCCTTGCAGAACGCCCTGTTTAATGCTTTATTCCTCCCAGTGTTTCATTATCGATTCAGCCCCTCACTGCTGGGTCTGACCAAGTAAGCCCTGAGCGTTCGTATAATGTCAGCTTCATCAAAAATGCAGGAGTTGGGGTTTTACTCGTCTGCACGCTACCTAGACGGTTTAAGTCGATGATTGGTGGTTCCTGTGAGCCGAGGAGGGCACTGGCAGCCCACAGGCTGGCTTCTGGCTTCTCTGAAGTGAGGCTAGGTCCCCAAGCTCCAGGGAACCCAGCATCCCCCATCTCTTGCAGGTGGGAACGAGGTCTGGGTTAGGATGTTGACTGAGGTGGAGAGTGAGGAGGTTGGGAGCAATTTTTAAAAATAAACACCAGCCGCAAGTTTGGAAGCGAATCCAGCAATGCATTATTATGCTGCTATTAAATATTACAGATGAAAATCTAATGAGATGAAGAAATGTCTATTCATCTATTTATTAAAATAATATTTATTGAGCACCTACTATGTGCTAAGCACTAGATTAAAGAGGTGAATAAAACATACAAGGTTCTGCTTCTCATGGAGCTGAAATTCCATTTAAAAGAGAAAATCAGGCTGTGAAAGGAAAATCATAGTAACAGTTAACATTTATCAAGCAGTTACCATGTGTCAGGTACTGTTCTAAGCACTTCACATGGAAAACGATTCTGTTTTCAAGGTCATTTTTAAAATCCTATCTGTATATCTGCCCATAGAAAAAAGACAGGAAGGATGGGCACCGAAACATTAGCAGACATGATCCCCAAATTGTAAGTTTATAGAGGACTTTTATTTTCTTCTTTTTGCTAACCTGAATTATCTAAATTGTCTTTATGTCTAGAGCAAAAGGGAAGAGAATTAAAGGGGGAAAGGCATGTGCTTGCGACCCAACCTCAGAGAAATCAGGCAGAGAGCCTCAAACTGCCTTTCGTTTGCTGCCCGGTGTCTTCAGGCTCCGAGCATTCCAGGAACTGGTCTGTTCCAGCCACGCTGGGTTCTGTCCCAGCCTGGAAATCCATTGCCTCTTCCTCCCCGGAGAATGGAGTCACTGGAGAACCCTGCGGCGTGGTCAAGGCTGGGGGGCAGGCCAAGGCATCTGAAGATTAAGCCTTTGGAATGGAATCCTCTAACGCAGTGTCCCCAGATGGGCATCGTGAGCCTGGCTTCCTCCTGTCATGATCCATACTCCCCTAGCGATGAAACTCCAGCCTGGCCCCAGCAGCCCCGCTGGACCCCTGCCCTGGTCGGAGAAACAGACAGTAGCTCTGCCACTGTCTGACAGTCCTCATGCCCTGAGGGCCTTGCTGCTCTCTGGCTCCCACGGCTACCTGAGAGACACCTTCAGGTGGATGGCCACCCCAGGGTGATAATAATAACCCCAAAAGCAAGAGGTTGCCCCCGGGGAGCTCCTACTCTTAGCTCTGAACACACAGGGAGGCCCAATGCTAAGCCCTTTATATATCTTAATACATTTCATTATCATCATCCTCTTTTTACCAATAAGGAAACAGAGACCCAGAGAGGTTATGTGACCACTGGCATTCGAACCCTTAACTCTTAATACCTATCTCAGTGCTGCTTCCTCTCCCCACCTGCCTTCAAGGCACCCATAAATCTTTATTATGTTCACCTGATAGATGATGATTCAAGACTTGAGAGTCTTGCCCTGGCCGGTTTGGCTCAGTCATTAGAGCGTCGGCCCTTGGACCGAAGGGTCACGGGTTCGATTCCTGGTTAAGGGCACATACCTGGGTTGCAGGTTTGATCCTCGGCCCCAGTGAGTGTCATTCGGGAGGCAACCAATTGATGTGTCTCTCTCACATCAATGTTTCTCTCTCTCTCTCTCCTTCCCTTCCACTCCATCTAAAAAGCAACGGAAAAATATCCTCAGGTGAGGATTTTAAAAAAATAATTTTTTTAAAAGACTTGAGAGTCTTGGTGGTGTTGGCTTTGCCCCTGAATCCAAATGGTCTTACCCAGGCCACAGAGGGGTTGCTGGGGGGCTGCCGAACAAAGCAGACGGCAGCTTCTCGAGAGGGCCAGGCCCCCTCACCTCCACCCGCAACAGGGAGGGACGTGCTCAATGCATTCAAGTGGGCGATGGAGCTGGGGCCCAGCGACTTCCGGAGAGTCATCTCCCTTCGGTGAACCTCAGTTAATCTGCAAAATGGGGAGGAAATCCCTCCTTTATGGGCATGTTGGGAGGATTAAGTGGAATAATGTGTAAAGTGCCCTGGCCGGTTTGGCTCAGTGGTAGAGCGTTGGCCCGCAGACCAAAGAGTCTCGGGTTCGATTCCCGTCAAGGGCGTGTACCTCGGTTGTGGTTCATCCCCAGCCCTGGTTGGGGTCGTGTGGGTGGCAACCACTCGATGCGTCTCTCTCACATCTATGTTTCTCTCTCTCTCTTCCTCCCTTTCTCCCTCCCGCTCTCTCTCAAGATAAATGCAAAAATGTCCTTGGGTGAGGATAAAAAAAGAAAAAGAAAAAATAATGTGTAAAGTGTAGAGCACAGTGCCAGGCTCAGGAGGTGCTCAGGACAGGTGCGATCTTGCTCCCACATAGAAGGGTCTGCGGGAGACGATGAGAAACAGGACCAAAGTCCATCAGATCTCAGACAACATCCATCGTAAGCACACCAGGCATTTCCGTACCACTGAGCATGAAAAACGCTGTCGAAGGGACTCTGACCCACTGCCTTCTTATCACTTAGAATTTGGATTTTGTGCTTAGACAAGGCTTTTTCAGCTTGGACATAGATTTTAATCACATCACTCTGAACATACTTAAAATGAAACCATAAAGAACAAAAATGGTGACGGTATGCCTAAAACTTCTCCTTCAGGGCCTACCTCTTCTGAATTCCTTTCAGCTTGGAGTCTTGGAGTTCATGCTTTCTCACATGACATGGCCCTCCGGCCTTCAGAAGCACTGGTGAGGTGGCATTTTCTAAAAGAATCCATGAAAGATATAGAAGTCGGGGGTGCTGGGCACCTGGGCTGGCTTCGCTGTCGCAGCACTAGCTCACTTTTGACCCCTTGTGGGCAATGTTGCTAAATACGTAGGACTTGCCGCCCCCCAGCCCCCTCCCACAGCCATGTTCCTGATTTCCTGACTCGCTCCCATTCTGCAAGTCTTGACTCTGAAGTTTGCCCAGACAACAGCAACTGTAAGGCGCCATCATTCATAAGATGTATTTAAACTCCAGAGGTGTCATATGTGAAAATATCGGCTTTATAAAATGGATGGTTTTGGTAATAACATTTCTTAAGGGGCCACTATGAGCCTGACCTCAGGCTAAGCGTTCTGACACGGGTCTTCCCTTCATATCACATCTCTTTTGTTTGAGTTTATCATTGTTATTTCTTTATAGATGAGGACACTGAAGCTCAGAGAGGTAAAGCAATTTTTTCAAGGTCACACAGCTAATAAATGGCCACACCAGGACGTGAACTGTGGTCTCTTGTCACAATAGCAGAGATACACCCTCTCCTGGGTATTTCCTCCAAGCTGGCTTCCGAGACCAATGGCTTCATGCAAAATTAAGTCAGCCCTGACCTTGGGAAGTCTTTTCCATCTTTTGATTCCCTTACTTTACAGAGTAATAATAGTACGCAGTGCCAGGTTCTGTCCTAGTCGCTATGTGTCCCAGCACACTCAATGTTCCCACGTCCTTCTGGGGTGGGCTCTAGTGTCAGCCCCACTTCACAGATGAGGAAACTGAGATGCAGAGGGGTAACAACACATGCTCAGGTCACATGGCTGGGAAAGGGTAGGGCTAGGATTCAAACGCCCGCAGTTTGGCTCCAGATCTCACTTGCCTAAACTACCCTATCCTCTCATCTCATCACTGGCACAGGGAGTCCTCTGCCACCCCACCCCCTCTCCCACCCCTCCCCACCCCTGCCACCCTAAATCCTGTTGACTTTCATAGCAGCCTGGGAGCAGGATCCGGGCTGTCAAGCTGGAGCCAGATGGATGGCCTTCCCCAGCCAGGCCTGGCTTCCAAGTTTCTTCACTCTAGACCCAAACATAACACAATCTAGCAGCCCTGGCTGCTCTTCAGAAAAAAACACAAGGGGGGTGTGGAAAGAAATCTAATTAGAATCCCTTGGAGCCCCAGCTCTTCCTATTATTAAATTAGCCCCCTCTGAAGTGGAACTTGGCTCATTATAATAATTTGAATGCCGAGGAGTTGTCTTATATGATCCTGATCTGAGAAAAATTGCTTTCACAATTGTATTTATCCATGTCCTGGTCTCTCCCCATTGGGACAAAGGATGGCTGTGGATGCTGAATGGTTCCTGCTTCAGAGAAGAGTTTAGGGAGGGTCCAGGGGGCCCACTTCCCTGTGGGCCAGAGCTGTTGAGATACAGTGTCAGGGACCCCACATAAATGTGAGGAAAGGGGCCACCCAGTTTTCTTACAGCATCATAGCCATGGGCCCAAATCGGTCACATTGGAACAGGGAGGCTGGTGGGGAAATTTGGAAGGTCCAGGCCAAATATGTCACGTGGTGAATGGTCCAAAAGAGGAACCTCCAAATACAGATCTCCCGGGCCTGCACCAGGATCACTGGGCTGCCGACTCCAGGGCCCCCGCCACCCTGAGGTTCTGATTCTCCAGGTCTGCAGGAGGGTCCTGTAATCTAATGGATAGCTCCCAAGAGTGCTTCTGAGCTGTGGCCAGGTCTGGGCCACGCTGACCTGGCACCACTGGGGATCTTCCTGTGGTATTTCAGATCTGATGCCCATCTGCCACTCCTGAATCTCCTGACTGTTACAGAAGCAGGTTCCAGGACCCCTGGGCTAGCAAAATGCTAGAAGGGTCCGCGCTGGTGGCCAATTCCCTTTCTTTCCTTGGAGTCTTGGAGAACAGGCTGCCAGTCCCCGAGTCCTTGCAGAACGGCTATGTAATCCAGTAAGCTGTTTCCAGACACCACTCCACCACGGCTATTTCGGTGCCCTTTACTGAGAGCACAAACAAGAGGAAATATTTGCTTTGAACATTTTTGGGGTTTTTTTAATGTTTTTAAAGGAATATGCTTTTGGAGATTCTGATATCTGCCTATCTTTCCTGACTTGGTTCAACTCTCACCGAAAAAAGCCTTTGCCATGTTCCCCAGCTGCCCTGTGCTGTCCCTTTCCTGGCCTCCCGCAGCCTCATTCTCTGAATTGGCCCCCAGGTCACCATGCGACCAGGTGCCCGGCTTCTTCCTGTTTCTCGCTCTCCCTGAACTTGACACATTACTGGTGCTATGAGGATCCAGAGCCAGCCATTTGGTTTTATAAAATGTATTGGATATAGTCAATGGAACCCCAAAATCTTCTCGAAAGCAAGCCCAGGCCAGGTTTTCAATCAACTGTGGGATCGGTCATCGGAGAGCCCCTTGGGACAATGGAGACTCAGGGACCAGGGCCCGTCATCATCATCCCCTCTTTAGAGATTAGGAGCCTGAGCACCAACCAAGGTTACACAGCTGAGTCCCCGCCCTGGTCCCCATCCGTCATCCACCCGGAAGGTTGGCTTCTTCTTCCCTTTGAGTGAGCACATTACCGCCAGGGTGTTCTTTCCTCCCGAGCAACTATTTCTTGCCCAACAGACACATTCGAGGAGATTCCACATGGCTCCTCTCCTCTCACAGAGGCAGCTCCAAGCCCCTGGGTTAGCCCCCGAGTGACCTGGGTGAGGCTCCATGCATCGGCCGGTCTTAAGAAAGAGCCGAGCCGCAATGTTCTTGAAGAGAATTGTGGTCAGAAAAGTGACTCGGTCTCAATGGTCCTTTTTACTTAATACTGTCTCCAAGTCACATCCGCTTGTCTTCCTGACCCAAGGGCAAGGTCTCCACAGCCCGGGATGTAACGAGCTACCAGCAACAATGCTTTTCCAGTGACTATTTATCATCTTCCTTCCCCTTCCCGAGACCCTAAAAAGAAGAACAAATCCAAATATCTGATTCCCAGAAAATGTTTTCGCCAACAGCCATTAGTCTAGCCCTGAAATGGAATAAATTCAACCCTTGCATTAGCTTGCAAATACCCCTGCTGTGACATTACGGAGGATTTCAAAGTCTGACAAACCCAGCAGTTCACAGCAAGACAACCACAGGGTACAACCTTTCAGACTTCCCTGCTTCCTTCTCCCGGTCTCTCAGCCATGCTCCTAACTGATATCTCTCCACACCGCACTCCGCTGTGGGACACAGGCATGCGGGGCCAGGCCGCCTGGCTCGGGATCGTTTCTCCCAGTCTTCCGAATCCTTCCAAGGATCTTTTATTTTTTTTATTACTTTTATTTTTAATCCTCACCCGAGGATACTTTTACATTTATCTTCAGATAGAGCAGGAGGGAGAGAGGGAGGAAAAGAGAGAGAGAGAGAAACATCGATGTGAGAGAGACACATCGACTGGTTGCCACCCACAGGACCCCAACCGGGGCCGGGGATGAACTGCAACTGAGGTACGTGCCCTTAGCGGGAACCGAACCCCGAACTCTCTGGTCTGCGGGCCAACGCTCTAACCACTGAGCCAAACCGGCCAGGGCCCTTCCACTGATCTTTAACTAGAGTTGCCAAAGTGGGTTCGATCGCTTGTGGCCCCTTCTTCCTCACAACCACCCTAGCGCAGAATATTACACGGGCTTTGGCACCACATAGACCTGGGTTCAAGTTCTGGCTCTGCCACTCTGTGACCTTGGGCAAGTCACATAATCTCTAAGCCTTGATTCTGTGTCTGTACAATGGGAATGATAATGCCAGCAGGTTTACTGTGAGGATTTACCGAGACAGATCCAAAAAGACGTTATCACCCTGCCTGGAGAGAGTGAGCACACGGAAGGTTAGGCCTCCTTATCATTATCATCCATTTCACATTCGAGGAATCTGGCTCAGATTCCTGGAGATGCAGATGCATGAAGGGTCCAGGAGGCAAACACATCTCTCTGATTCTACATTCTGGGCCCTTGTTATTCAAAAGCCCTGAAGAGTTCAGCCTTTGACTGGATTTGGGGACAAAAGCACCTACAGAATGCTCCGAGAAGATCAAACAGGATACACTTACAGAAAGAGGACAGCACAAAGGAGCCGGAGGAAGAGGGAGGTCCTGGCTGATTCCTTGTGGATGTCAAGAAACTCGAAAGGACATTAGGGAAAAAATATGAGGTGGGGGGCACATAAGGGGAGAGGAGCTTGAGAGTCGGAGGAAGGGAGCTGGAAAATTAAATGCCAGCACACTGCAGATTTGCTGCCCCTGGTGCTCTCTAAGTCAGCTGGGCACTCAGGTCTGGACCTTTCTGGATGGAGAAGTAAGTGGCTGACAACCGAGGCAAAGGACTCAACCCCACAGCCAAGGGTCCGCCCCAGAGACAACAGAGGCTCCCAAATTCCTGGTCTCTGATCTCTGCCTCGGAACATTCTCCGGCCAAAATAAATGTGGGAACCCTACGGTGGAGCCTGGGAGCTGGAAAAAGAATCCAAGATGTCACCCAATGTAGCCCAGTCCTTCCAGGCAAAACCACACCAAAACCATCCCGACAGACGCTAATTAGATGAATAGCTTTAAATTAAATAGTGGGGGATGGGTGGGAAGAAGCGTGCCAAGGATGTTTGGAACAGAAACACCGTCCAGAGAAAATAGTGAAGACCAGGAATTACTTAAGCTCACTAAGGAAGCCAGGACACAGGGTGGAGCTTGTTTCTACCCCGGGGGCCGGGGGCCAAGATGCAGCCCCGCAGAGCCAGCCAGAGCTCTGGCCTGGGTTCCTGACGTCTCAGCCAGACTGCTGGCCTCTCCCTCTCCCCCGGGTTCATAAAAGAGACAGCCCCATGAAACAACCCAGTCCTCCTCCTGTGGTCTCTCCAGCCTCATCTCCCTCCTCTCCCACCTTCACTTCTTGGAAATCACTGCACTTTCCCTCTCCTTTCTCGGCCTTTGCAACTGCTGTTCCCTCTGCCTAGAATACCGTTCCCTCACTCTACTTCCCGCCTCTGACCCTGGCTCACCAGCTCCTACTCTTCCTGGAGGTCTGGGCTTGGTCCTGGGAAGCCATTTACCACCCTCATCCCAAACAAACATGGGCTCCGGCTGCTGAGTGCCCGGGGCTCCCTGTGCCCTGCCAGCCCAGCCCAGGACATGCCACTGCTGCCCCCCATGAGGCTAGAGTGGGGGCGGGGACTGTGGCCACATTGTCATAACTGTATCCCCTGGACTGAGCCCCGAGCAGTTGACACTTCACAAACATGTAATGGATAAAAGAAGAAATGAATGCTAATTTCTCCTAGCGTGAACCACTGCTTCAATTTTTGAGGCTGAAAATAATGAGAAGTGGGCATCTTTAAATAATAATAAAACTGACATTTATTCAGTGCTTCCATGTGCTCTGCCCCGTGCCAGGTGCTTGGCACTCCCGCCTCGGTTAAGTGCACACAACCCTGTGAGCCAGGGCTTGCTGTCATTCTCCCATCTCCAGGGTGGAGAAATGACGATCAGAGGGGTTGAATAACTTGCCTGAGATCACAGAGCCTTGACTTGACTGTGGGCCTGGCTGAGCCTGAAGTCCAAGCAGTTGCTATGGCGCCAGCCTCTCCCCTGAAACCCATTCACAGAGCCCTTCATGTGTAACTTGAAACGGAGCCTGCAGCAAAGTCAGCCCATTTCCTCTTCGCACATCTCAAGCCCAGATGGGGTCTGAGTGACACTTATCTCACCCCAGCCCTAGAGCTGGAGCCCAGCAGAGCCCCAGAAACTGGAACTCCCCGTGGACAAAGGGCAGGAGGAAGTGCCCGCTGGCCCAAAGGGGTCTTGGTCCCCTGGGTCTGAAGGTGCCGTCTGGCCCTGGCTGCCACACGGCTCAGGTGGGTAAAGCAGAAGTCTCGGAGACAGGGAAAGAAGCAGTGGTTAGCAGACTGTCATCACAGGACTGTCCTCCTGTCTGAGGACAACAAGAACTAGCCAAGGCTGCCTCCTCCGTCCAGTCTTTCCTGAGTTCACACTTGTCATTGAGCGTTGCTTGAGCCCCATAGCCTTCTGCTGGCACCTGTGCTCTGGCCCGGCCCCGCCCTTGGGTGCACCGTGTGGCCCAGCTACAAGCAGCTCTGCTGCTCAGCTCACTTCTCAAGCGCTCACTTATCTCATCTGTAAAATGGAGATGTTAATAGCATCTACCCCGTGAGACTGTTGGAAGGAGTATGTGTGTGTATACTCATAGGTGAGTATAGATCATGTGTGTGCCAGTGCATAAATGCTTAGAACAATACTTGGCATAGAGTAAGTGCTTAATAAACATCCCCTGTTCTTATTAATGTCAACAGGATTATGGTAATCTGCCAGGGAGGGCCATCACTTTCAATGACAGGGGATAATGCCTCTTATAAAATTAAGCTGAGGTTCCCAGAAATTTGTTGGAGACAAATTCCCAGGTCTCACTCCTGGATCTGCTGACTTTGAGTCTCTGAGATGGAGCCCAGGAACTGATATTCTTACAACCTGTCCAGATGGTTACAGTGGTGAGGCAGGTTTGGGACCCGCTGGGCTAGACCAGCTGTTTCTTGGGCAAATGAAGGAATGGGCTCTGCTGTAATTCCAAAGTGGGGAGAGGTCTCTCCATCCCTCCCACCCCCTCTTCCTTTTCTCTGCAGCAGTTTCTCCAGAAGGACGCATAGCCAACTTTCTCATGGCCGTGTGAACTGAGTCCACCAAGTAGATATCCTTGAGCAGTTCATTTCCCATCCCTGTACAAATAAATGTTTGCTACAAACTAGAGTACACTGGATTTCAGGGGCCAAGTCTGATCTACCAGAAAGATGCCTTAGAGCATCTAACCTCTTCCTTTACAGCTGAAAAATCTGAGGCCCAGAGAGGGTATGTGATTTGTCCAAGGTCACATAGCAAGCAACCAGAGTATACAGATTATACCTTAAGTCTCTGGCTTCCCAGCCACTGCCCTTTCCACTGTGATAAGCTCCTGTTCTAAACACCACAGGACCACTCATTCAAAATCCAGTTGTGAGGGTATGAGATACAAAACTGTATTCATTGAATACTCTGGCTACTAGGCATAATACTAACTGCTTTACATGTACAGTTCTAGGACACCGGGCCTCAGCGAGGTGAAATGACCAGTTGGAAAGAACCAGAACTAAGCCCAGTGCGGTGGACCAGACCTGGTGTGTGACCAGCACTGCCCATCAAAACTGCCTGGGATTTCACCAGAGAGGACATACAGATGGCAAGTCAGCTCATGACAAGATCTTGAACGTCATTAACCCTTAGGAAATGCAACTCGCCAACTGCAAGGAGATATCACTACACTCCTGTCAGCATGGCTAACATCAAACCAGTGACATTAGATGCTGATGAGGACGCAGAGAACCCGGATCACTCATTCATTGCTGGTGGGAATGTAAAATGGTACAGCTGCTGTGGAAAACACTTGGGCGTTTCTTTAAAAATTGTACATGCGACTTCCGGTCAAGATGGCGGCGTAGGTAAAGGCGGTATGGCGTCCTCCCACAACCACATCAAAGTTACAACTAAACTACAGAACAACCGTCATTCAAAACAGCCTGAAATCAAGCTGAATGGAAGTCCTACAACTACGAAATTAAAGAAGAAGCCGCATCGAGACTGGTAGGAGGGGCGGAGGCGGACGGGCTGGTCCCACACCCACGTGTGGCGGATAAAAATTAGGAGGACACCTCGGCTGGGAAGGTCCTCCCTGAGGACTCAGGGGTCCTTGTCCTACACCAGGTGCCCAGCTCAGGGTTCCAGTGCCAGGAATAGAATCCCCATCACTTCTGGCTGGAAAAACCAGCGGGAACTGAGGCTGAGGCAGCTGGAGCCCCCGGCAGCTCCTCTTAAAGGGCCCGCGCACGGACTTACTCGGGCTTCCACCCTCCAGGCTCCAGCGTGGGGGAGGCAGCTTGAAAGGCACCGGAGTCATATGGGGAAGAACTGAGCTGTTTGGCTTTGGGGCAAGGGCTGGAGAGGCAACTTTCTCCTGGACAGACGTGCTATCAGAGGCTTTTGTTCCTTTGGTGAACCCTTCCCTGGGCGGGCAGACGCCGCCATATCTGGGACTTCAGCAACCTAGCTCACACTGTTTGCCCCGCCCTGGTGATTCCCTGAGGCCCCGCCCCACCCAACTTCCAGGCCCACCCAAGCTGTTACCAGTTGCTTGACCATAGGATTGGCCTGTCTTGGATCCTGCTTCAGCTTTTCCTAAATTCTCTCAAACAAGCAGCATCTGGTCTCAGCTAGTCCCATACCTCTCGCTAAGTAATACATAGAAACAAACACAGGGAGGCAGCCAAAATGAGGAGACAAAGAAACAGGTCCCAAATGAAAGAACAGAACAAAACTCCAGGAAAAGGACTAAGCAAAATAGAGATAAGCAACCTAACAGATGCTGAGTTCAAAACACTGCTTATAAGGATGCTCAATGGACTTAGTGAGAACTTCAGTGAACTTAGTGAGGCCCTCAAGAGCATAAAAAAGGACCAGTCAGAAATGAAGGATGCACAGTCAGAAATGAAGGAGGCACTAACTGAAATAAAGAATAATTTACACAGATTCAATAGTAGAGTAGGTAAATCCAAGAAGCAAACCATCAATTTGGAATATAAGGAAGCAAAAAACACCCAATCAGAACAGCAAAAAGAAAAAAGAATCCAAAGAAATGAGGATAGTGTAAGGAGCCTCTGGGACAACTTCAAGCGTGCCAACATTCGCATCTTGGGGGTTCCAGAAGGAGAAGAGAGAGAACAAGAAATCGAAAACCTATTTGAAACAATAATGGCAGAAAACTTCCCTAACTTGGTGAAGGAAACAGACATACAAGTCCAGGAAGCACAGAGAGTGCCAAATAAGATGAACCCCAAGAGGCCCACACTAAGACACATCATCATCAAAATGCAAAAGGTTCAAGACAAAGAGAGAATCTTTTTTTTTTTTTTTTATTCTCACCCGAGGACATTCTTCCATTTTTTTGTTCAGATAGAGTGGGAGGGAGAGAGAGGAAGAGAGAGAGAGAGAAACATCGACGTGAAAGAGACACATCGAGTGGCTGCCTCCCGCACGACCAACCAGGGCTGGGGACAAATCGCAACCAAGGTACATGCCCTTAGCGGGAACCGAACCCGGGTCTCTCTGGACCGCAGGCCAACACTCTAACCGCTGAGCCAAACCGGCCAGGGCCAAAGAGAGAATCTTAAAAGCATCAAGAGAAAAGCAGTTAATTACCTACAAGGGAGTTCCCATAAGACTGTCAGCTGATTTCTCAAGAAACTTTGCAGGCCAGAAGGGAGTGGCAAGAAATATTCAGAGTGATGAAAAGCAAGAACCTACAACCAAGATTACTCTATCCTGCAAAGCTGTCATTTAGAATCGATGGCCATATAAAGAGTATCCCAGACAAGGAAAAGCTAAAGGAGTTCATCATCACCAAACCAGTATTATATGAAATGTTGAAGGGTCTTCTTGAAGAAAAAGATAAAAAATATGAACAAACAAAATGGCAATGAATACATATCTATCAACAATTGAATCTACAAACAAAATGAACAAGCAGAACAGAAACATTCTCATAGATACAGAGAACATTTTGTTGGTTGCCAGATGAGAGGGGGGTTGGGGGAATGGGTGAAAAAGGTGAAGGGATTAAGAAGTACAAATTGGTTGTTAGACTGACAAACCTCAAAGGGGGGAAGGGGGGTTGGGGGGTGGGAAGAAATAAACCAAAGAACTTATATGTATATATGCATAACCAATGGACACAGACAACAGTGTGGGGAAAGGCAAGAGGGGGGCGGGGATGGGGAGGAGGGGGTCAATGGGGGAAAAATGAGGAACATCTGTAATACATTCAACAATAAAGATAAGTTTAAAAAAAAATTGCACATGCAATGATCATGTGACCCAGCAATTGCACTCCCGGGCATTTACCCCAGAGAAATGAAAACTTACATCCACACACAAAAAATGGTCTACATGACTTTTTATAGCAGTTTTATTTGTAACAGCCCCAAAACTGGAAACAATTCACATGTCCTTTAATGAGTAAAGGGTTAAAAAAAACTGTGGTATATCCACACCATGGAATACTACACAGAAATGAAGAAGGAACTGTTGATACACACAACAACCTGGATCAATTTCCAGAGAATTATGCTGAGTAAAACAAGTCAATCTCAAAAGGTTAAATATTGCATGATTTCATGTATATAATATTCTTGAAATGACAGGGGTCATTGACAGGAGTTAAGGTGGGGGTGGGGCAAGAGGGAAGTGCATGGGGCTAGAAAAGGGCAGCATGCGGCATCCTTGTGGGCATGGAAAAGTTCTGTACCCTGTCTGTCTCAATGTCAATACCTTGGTTGCAACACTGTACTACAGTTTTACAAGATATTACTATTGGGGAAAACTGAGTGAAGGGTACAGGGGATCTCTGTGTGTTATTTCTAACAACTACATGTAAATCTACAACTCAAGATGAAAATTTTAATTAAAAAAAAAACAGCCCTGGCCAGTTTGGCTCAGCGGTTAGAGCATCGGCCCTCAGACCAGAGAGTCCCAAGTTCGATTCCCGCTAAAAACATGTACCTCAGTTGCAGTTTGTCCCTACCCTGGTTGGGGTCGTGTGGGTGGCAACCAGTCGATGTGTCTCTCTCACATCGATGTTTCTCTCTCTCTCTTCCTCCCTCTCTCCCTCCTGCTCTATCTGAAGATAAATGCAAAAATGTCCTCTGGTGAGGATAAAAAAAAAAACAACAACAACCACCTACCTGCCCTGGCCGGTTTGGCTCAGCAGTTAGAGCGTTGGCCCTCGGACCGAAGGGTCACGGGTTCTATTCCCAGTCAAGGGCACATACCTGGGTTGCAGCTTCAATCCCCAGCCTCCGTAAGGAAGGCAACCAATTGATGTGTCTCTCTCACATTAATGTTTCTCTCTCTCTCCCCCACCCTCCCTTCCACACTGTCTAAAAATCAATGGAAAAATATCTTCGGGTGAGGAGTAAAAAGAAAAAACCCACCTGTGGGCCCTTTTCAAATCACCCACAGAATTAAAAGATGGATTCAATGGGTCTAGGGTGGGGTCCAGGTGTGTGGTTTTGTTTGGAAGTCTCACAAGAGTTTAAAACCACACAATTAAATGATTTGCAAAGTCTCTTCACCTAAAGCTTTAACATTTTCATGTGAAAATATGTCATAATACAAACATTTTATGGATTCAGGCTGGACCTGCTCTCTCCAACACACATCCCACTCACCCCCGAGTCTCCCCGGCAAACAGGAAGATTGAGCCCTGAAAGGCAGAATTGGGGCCTGAGAAGGTGACAAGAGAGGGGGCACTCTCTGTTTTATGGTCCAAGGACTTCCTGAGACTCCCAGGGAAGCGCAGCTAATACCAGTGCCGGGCGGGATTAGAACCTGGCTTTCTGGCTGTGCTCTGGGCAGCCCCTGTACACGTCAGAACAATTGGAAATGGTTCTAATTATAACCAGGAAGTTTTTAAGCCAGTGGGTGGAAAGGAATGCCAATTCATGTAATAGCTGTTACTGTGCACAATAACCCCCCCACACCAAGTGTTTTGGCCCAGTTTTTGAGGGTGACAAATGGTGCCCCCACCAGCACAGATGGGGACTTTATCACACAGGCAAGAAACCCCAAGTCTCTGGAGAAGAACAATAGCGGGAAAGGTCTTGGGGAGGACAGCGGTTCTCTGTGTCCCTGGGAGTAACTGGAGAACTGGGGGTGGGGGGTCCTTCCCTCTTCATAATTAGTCAGCTAATTATTTTTTTGTCAATGCTAATGAATCACTAAAGACTCAGGGAGAGGAGTAATCAGAGATGTTTCACAGCTTGGGGCCCCACAGCCTCCCTCTCCTTTCCTCCCTCCCTGCCACTCTGAGCACAGAGCTGTGAGCTTGTGATCCTGAGCCAGCTAACCCCACAGCTAACCCCACAGCTAACCCCATAGCTAACCCCACAGCCAACCCCACAACTAACTCCACAGCTAACTCCACAGCTAACCCCACAACTAACTCCACAGCTAACCCCACAACTAACTCCACAGCTAACCCCACAGCCAACCCCACAGCTAACCCCACAGCCAACCCCACAGCTAACCCCACAGCCAACCCCACTGCTAGCCGCACAGCTAACTCCATGGCCAACTCCACAGCTAACTCCATAGTTAACTCCACAGTCAACTCCACAGCCAACCCCACAGCTAACCCCACAGCTAACTCCATAGTTAACTCCACAGTCAACTCCACAGCCAACCCCACAGCTAACCCCACAGCTAACCCCACAGCTAACTCCACAGCCAACTGCACAGCTAACTCCACAGCCAACTGCACAGCTAACCCCACAGCTAACTCCACAGCCAACCCCACAGCTAACTCCACAGCCAACTCCACAGCTAACTCCACAGCCAACCCCACAGCTAACTGCTGAGCAGGGAGGCAGGAGGCTCCAGGGTTCTCGGGCAGGAAGATCTGATCGAGGTTCCAATTCTCCCACCTGGGGTGGCCGGCTCAGCCCCAGCAGCAGCCCGACCACGGGGCTGCTTCACACACCATTTCCTTCTTCCTGGTGTGTCCAGCAGCACCCTCAACTGCCAGCAGCAGTGTTACACATCACTGCCGGAGGCCTGGAAATAGGCAACTTCATCTACCATCGGCCAACTGTGTGACTCTCAGCAAGTCACTGCACCTCTCTGAGCCTTCCAGAATTTCTGTCTCCATAGAACCTTCCTCACAGAGTTCTTGGTGGGGAGGGGTGAGAGCAGAGGCTGCCCAGTGTCTGGGCAGAGTGGGTATTCCACGAATGGCAGCCACAGAGGGATGGAGATGGCCTAGTTCCAACCTCCCAGACCCCACAAGCCTCTTGGTAGGTCCTCTGTGCAGCTCAACTCTTTACACCTTGGACCTCAATAGGTTTGAAATACCCGACAGCCATTCACTATCATGTTCTCAAAGAATCTGTAAGGAATATGCAGAAAGTCTCCCAAAGACTCCTGAGCTATAAGCAGAGAGTAGCAAACTACATATTCAGCAGGATGCCAGTATTGTCATGGGTAGAAGACAGACTGGAATAAAATCCACCCAAACATTAGCAATGGCTTTCCCTGGGTGTTGGGGTGCTGGGGGTGGGGGCAAGAGGACTGGTGGTTATTTCCCTCATTATACTTCTAACATTTATGAAATTTCTACAATGAACATTTAAAACCCTTAAAAATACTATTTGATGTTTATATGCTATATAAAATGTTTTTATATTATGTGTAATATAGAAAAGCTACCTAACTGTAAAATCTCTCAATACAATTGTTTAGAACAAAAGAGCCAATTTCCTGTCGATGATGTGTGCACTCCTCTGGAATTGCTCCGGATGCTGGGGTGGGGGGCAGGTACAGGGCTGCAAGGACCCAACCTGACCCTCAGGAAGCTCGAGGAAGGAAGCACAGGTGTCATGGAAGAAGTCCAAGCAAAGTGTCTGGGAGTCTCACAGCAGGAAGAGCAAGGAGGACCACCTAGAAGGCTGTTGGGAAAGATGGAATTGTAGGATTGAGACGCGTGGAGCTATTTCACCTGACAGTACCCAAAGCTGGAACATTGGTCGGGGCAGAAAAAGATAGGTCTCCTGTTCCCTAACTTTCCACCACCTGCTCTTCCCTGGACACAGCACAGAAAAGGGTCCCTCTGTGGGTATCTCACGGGACTATAGTGGAAGGGTCACTTAGTGATCTTGAAGTCAAATGTCCTCACTATATATATGAGGAAACTGAGGTCCAGTGAGAGGAAGGGTCTTCTCCCAAGGTCTCCTGATTTTCCATCCAGGGAACCAGGTAGCCTCACAGGGAAGATTTGCTTCTGACACCACCATTAGGCAGGGTGTATTTTCCTGACAACAGCAGAACCTCAACCCCATGATACTGTCTAGTGCTACCATTCCCCCTTCCTCACGTCTTCCACATCCGGCAACAGTGTTTTACTGTGAAACAACAGCTGCGGAGGTCTTGAAAATGGACCTTCACCTGCCTCAGTCCTGTACCTTGGAACTCTGATCTCTGATCATGGGTTGGCCTGACCTATCAGCCAAATTCATCCTGAGAAAACTAGCAATGGTGTGTCCATGCATCTCCCTCAATATGTGTAAGAAAGAGAGTGCCCTCTCTTCCTGGTATACCCGGCAATGGCATCTCCAAGAGCATAATGGTGAAGGACTAAGGCTTTGTAGCCCGCCAGACCTGGGTTCAAGCCCTTGATCTACTTCTTACTAGCTGTCTGACCTTGGGTCAATTGCATAATTTTTTGTGTGCCTTCTTTTCCTAATCTATAAAATGAGTGTACACAATCCACGAGGTTGTTATGAGGATGAAATTAAATAATGTACATAAACTGCTTGGCACTTTAAATTTAAGTCACTGGACTGTAAGCCTCAGGAGGGAAGGCAGGGACTGAGCCTGCCTGGTTCACCCTGAATCCCCCGGATCCAACAAAAAGCCTGGCCTTTAACAGAGGCTCAATACAAATAAATTACGAGTCAATGAATGAATACACTAGTCCAAATTAAAGATTCAGTGCTATGATCATTATATCTGACAGTGTCCTCTACTTGCCTGTCCAAACACAATAACACATTAAGGAGAGAAAACCACTCAGAGGATGATTCCACAGGCTTTCACTGGAGAATTGCTAGCGGGGGAAAGCAGGGTGTTGTGTTTCCAGCAGGATGCTGTACTAAACATTCTTTAAGCCCTCCAACCAGAAAACAACCAAATACGCCAGCTAGAAAGAAAAAAAAAAAGTGATTTAATTGCATCAATTACCTCTCAAAAGGTAAGGCATATTTACAACCAAAAACTAACTGAATACTTGTTAATGATGCTCTGAAGCTGCATGAAGTGCAGATCAAAGACACCCCGAGCCCATCCGAGCTGAGGATTCTAACAGAAGACCCCCTCCACATGAAACTGAGGCTCCCAAAAGTTACACATTAGCTTACTCTCTACTCCCGGGGACTACGGGGCAAATTGCTTATACTCAATGTTAACAATGAGTGGAAGGGAGATAAAAACCCTCTCTTAGAATGTGTAGCTACAAGCCAACTCTAATAAGAGGATTTGCCGCCTAATTCACTCTACTTGGGTGGTCCAAAATTACCAAGCCAAGAATTTAGTGTAAGTAGTCTCAAGCCGGTAATATCTACAGGCTCTTGGCAGAAGTCAGTGCAAATCCCCTCCGTAGGAATTCACCTTCAACATAGTCTCAAAGATTACCCAACGGTAAAATTCTGATATATGAGCTCACAGTCACAATTACAAAACACACAAGGAAACCAGGCATCATGAGTAAGAGTCAGCAAAAGCAACAGGTATTAGATTTAGGCCTACAAAGACCTCAAACACTTGAATTATCAGACATAGAATTTAAAATAATTTAAACATATTTAAATGGCATTTTAAAGGGTATTGAAAATATAAGTAAAGAGTGAGTGTCTATAAGTGACTTCATGGATCTAAAAAAGAACTTGAAATGGAAAATATAATGACTGAAATTTAAAACTCAGTAGATGAGTTTGACAGCAAATTAAACGTGGTTGAAAAAGAATGAAACAAATCATAGAGGTGAAAAATATCAGAGAATTTAAGATACGTGGAGATTAGTGTGAAAAGTTGTAACATACCCAATCATGGCTACAGAAGGAAAAGGGAGAAAGAAAGGGAAAGGCAAAAGAATATTTGAAGAGATAGTGGTCATTGAATCAGCCATTATATCTGAAAAACTTCCATACACAATGAAAATAAATAGCCACAGATTTAAGAACCTAGAGAAGCCCAAACAGGGTAAAGAAAAAGAAATTAACACCTAACGGTGTTACAGGATTTAGCAAATAAAAATGCAAGACTCTTCCTACTTAAGTTTGAATTTCAGATAAATAACAAAAAATTTTTTTTTGGTATAAGTATGTCCCATGCAATATTTGGAACATACTTATACTAAAAATGTATTTGCTGTTTATCTGAAATTTAAATTTAACTGGACATCCTCTATTTTTTTCTGGACATCTAGACACATTATAATGAAACTGCAAAACACCAAAGAAAAAAACAAATTCATAAAAGCAGCCAAAGAGAAAAGACAGATGGCTTCTAAGTCAATGACACTAGACTGAAGCTGATTTCTCAACAGCAACAGGAGATGCCAGAAGTGAGTGGATAACATCTTCCATGTGTTGGAAAAACATAACTATATATAGAATCTATATATAGAGAAAATATCCTTTAAAATGAGACTAAAATAAAGACAGCTTCAAACAAAAACTAAACAAGTTCACCATAAACAGATCCTCATTTTTCTTTAATACTAAAGGACTCCTTCAGGCAGAAGAAAAGTAATCCCAGATGGAAGGTCAGAAGCAAGAATGAATGGAAAGCAAGGAAGATGGTGAATATGTGGGTAAATCTAAGCAACATAGATTGATGAAACCATTAATCTTATATGGGATTTAAAAATCAAAGTAGCATTAAAATACATGACAACAAATAGAATGGAAGGGGGGTGATGGAGTTTTAGCTTATATTTGGGAGAAAAGGATAATGGCAATTAATTTTAAATTTTGACTAAGTGGGTATGTTGACATTTCTAATTAATGACTAAAATGATAGCAATAAAGTATATAACTTTCAAACAGATGATTAGGGGGGGAAAAAGAAAAAAATAACTAATCCCTCCAAAACAGCTAGGAAAGACAAGAAAAAGAAAGAAAGAAACAGAAAAGGCAAAACAAATAGAAAAAAAATCCAAATAAATCATTGAGTATCTAAAATCCCAGTTTTCAGGGACAATATTTTTAAATACAGGTAAGTACCATTTATGAGAGTCACATAATATAAGTACTCAGGAGGGTTTAACATAAAAGAATTAAAAAAGATATTCTAGCCCTGGCCGGTTTGGCTCAGCGGTTAGAGCGTCAGCCTGCGGTCCAGAGAGACCCAGGTTCGGTTCCCGCTAAGGGCACATACCTCAGTTGCAGTTTGTCCCCGGCCCTGGTTGGTCGTGCGGGTGGCAGCCACTCGATGTGTCCCTTTCATGTCGATGTTTCTCTCTCTCTCTTCCTCTCTCTCCCTCCCACTCTATCTGAACAAAAAATGAAAAAATGTCCTCGGGTGAGGATAAAAAAAAAAAAAAAAAAACTCATTATTGTGGCAACGGCGAAATTTGAATATGGCCTATATTTTAGATACTAGTATCTTATCAATGTGAAATTTCCCAGGTGTGATCATTGTACTGTAGTTATGTAGGAGAATGTCCTTGTTCTTAAGAAATATGTGCTTAGTAGTTACAGGGTAGTGTCATGATATCTCTAATTTGCACTAAAATTGTTCTGAAAAAACAAACAATAAGAGAGAAAGCATAGATGTGGTAAAATGTTGGTGAGTCTAGGTAAAGGATAAATAAGCATTTGTTGTATTCTTCTTGCAACTTTTGGTTGGTTTGAAATTTTGCAAAATAAAAAGCTGTGATAAATATGATTAACAAAACAAAAAAATTCTGGAAAAATTTGATTAAAAAAATAAACAATGACAAATAATAATGAAAAAGAGGACATGACTACAGATGCTGTGGAGATTTAAAAAGATAATAAGCAGATATTATAAACTTATATGCCAAGAAATTTGAAAGCTTAGATGAATTGGACAAATTCCAAGAAAAAAGTATAGATTATCAAAACTGACACAGGAAGAAATAGAAACTCTAAATAATCTTAAAAACATTAAAGAATTTTGCTTCAATAATAACCTTCCCACATGGCAAAGATCAACACAGATGGTTTTATCAGCAAAATACTTTCAAATTTACACAAACCACTTCAGTGTAATGAAAGAGAAGGAACACTCCCCAACTCATTTTGTTATGCATAACATCAATTCTCAAACCTAATAAGGATGGTAAGAGAAAGAAAAAGTACATCCATGAACATAAATGAAAACTCCTAAAAAAAATACTGGCAAACGAAACCCAGCAACTGGTAATAAAAAGGTTAATAAGTACATCAGCACCAAGTTATATTTATTTCAGGAATCCAAGATTGGTTTAACATTTTTAAAATCACTTAATACACTCCACTACATTAACAGATTTAAAAAGAAAAATAATCTGTTTATTTCAGTAAGTCAGAAAAATCATTTGATATAATTCAACATGTATTCATGATTTTTCTCAAAAATTAGCAAACTATAAGTAAAACAAATCTCTCAATTTGTTAAAGGGTCTCTGGGAGGGAGAGAAAATGAGAAAGAGAAGAAATAAATCCACCTTACATCCAGCATCATACTCAATGGTGAAACACTGAAAGCATTTTCTCTAAGATCATGAACGGGATATGGTCTCTTTATCACCTTTCTAATCATCACTATACTAGAGTTCCTGGCCAATGTATTTATGCAATAAATAGGAACAAAAGTATCCCAACAAGAAATGAAGAAAAAGAATGCCGTTATCATATACATAGAAATAAAATATTTATGTGCAAATTATTAGAATTAATAAAAGTGTTAAGAGCGATTGCTGAATACATAATGAATCTATAAGATTCATTTATATTTCTAAACACTGGCAACAGAATTTGGGGATTTAATTTAAAAAATACAATATAATAAAAATTTATAATTAAAATTTTGCATCAAAAATTTTCATTTAAATTTTAAAATCTTTTATTTTTGGAAAATTAAGAATATCTGAATAAATGGAGACTCTTACCATGGGTAGAAAGACACAATAAGAAATATATATATGAGTTTTCCCTCAAATGATCAAACCCACATTAGAATGATTTTTGTGGAACATACAGGCTGATTCTAAAATACATGTGAAAGTACAAAACACAGAGACACTTCAAAAGAAGAACAAAATAGAGGTGTATCTTTAAAGATACCAAAAATTATTTTAAAGCTATTCAGTACTAAGATAATAAAGTATTGACATGGGGGTAGACAAAATGATCAATGGAAAGAAAAAGCTTAGAAATAGACCCCCATATATATCAACATAAGTTATGACCAACTTGGCATTGTGGATCAATGAGAAAAGGATGGACTCTTCAATAATTACTGCTGGAACACTTGGTTATACGCATGCGATGGGGGAATGAAATTGAATCCTTACCTCACACCATACACTGAAATCAGTCCTAGGTAGATTCTCTTCTCTTTTTAGGAGACAAGAGAATTTTTTATGACTTTGGGATAGGAGAACGACTTCTTAAGCAAGACATAAAAGAACTTACCATAAAGGAAAAGAATGGTAAGTTTATTTACATTAAAATAAGAACTTTTCATCAATGTACATCATAAAGAGAGTGAACAAACAAGCCCTGAACTAGGAAAAGACATTTGCTACCTGTAGTCAGGATAACATAAGGAACTCCAACAAACCAATCCAGTTATCAAAAGATTTACAGCAAGCCCTTCACAGAAGAGGAAATCAAATAACTAATAGACATGTGAAGACATCCAAACCCATTGGTATTTAGGAATATGCAAATTAAAACTATTAATGTATTACCACTGCAAAATCAAAGTCTAATCATATTAAGTGTAATCAAAGACTGTGGGACAGTACAACATTGAACAAAGATGATCACAGGATACCTTCACTTGATTCCTGATCTTAAAGAGAACACATATGCTGCTGATGGGGGTGTAAATTGGTACAAGCACTTTGAAAACAATGTTGCAATGTATAGAATAGTTGACAATGTGCATTCTCTATGAAACAGACATCCCATCCTAGGTACTACTCTAAGAAACTCTTGTACCTGCACCTCAGAAGACAGACAGATGCTCATGGCAGCACTGTTCATAATAGCAAAATCTGGAAACAACCAGGAAGTCGATCAACTGTAGAATGCATAAATAAACTGGGGGATATCCATATGGCAGAGAAAATAAATGAATTACAACAGCATGCATCGACACAGCTGTATCTCAGGAACAAAATGCTGAATACTAAAAGCAAGTCACAGCAGAACAAGATTCCATTTTTATAAAGTTCAAAAATGCAAAAAGCAGACAATATTTATTTTTAGAAACGTATTCATCTGGTTAAACTACCTCTGCGGAGTGAGGCTAGGGGATAAGTTGGAGAGAGTGGCACACAAAGGACTTCCAAAATAGTGGTCAAGTTGTCGTTCTCAATCTGGGTGGTAGGTGATGGGGAGGGAGAATTCTGCAAGTAAGTCCTCACTGAAAGGAGGGAAGAGGGGCCATGTGTTCCCTTCACTGCATGCGAGGTGGAGATGAGGAAAATCGGGAGAGACACGCAAAGGGAGTAAGAGAGACAGGAGAGTCTGGGACAATGGAAAGTGTGGATGGCAAGTTTGCAGAGGAATGGGAAATGGAAAGGTCAACATTATTACCCATTAGGGTCTTTAACATATACCAACTCAATCCTCAATGATCCTACCAGAGAGGTATTGCACCCATGTTATAGATGAGGCAACTGACACCTCAGGCTACTTTGTTCCCTCCTCTTCCAAGTCTCAAATGCCCCAAGGCTAAGAGATCTCTCAGATCTCCACGTATGCTCACTTCTAGGCGATTTCACTCAATCCACAGCTCTAAATGCCATCTGTCCACTGTGATAGCTCCAGCCAGACCTCTCCTGGACAATACTGTCTGGTAGCCCCAGCAGCCTGCTCAACCTCCATATCTGGGTGTCTAACCGGACTCTCAAATCTAATGTGTCTGAGTGAGAACACTTGATTTTTCTCAGGATAAGGGAGGGCATTTCTGAGTCTTCCCCATCTCAGCAATGGCAGCATCCATTCACCCACATCTCAGGCCAACATTCTTGGGTCATCCCTGACTTCTCATTTCCTTCATGCTCCACATTTAATCCAGGAGCAAATTCTGTGAGCTCTTCCTTCAAATCAGTCTTGAATCTAGCCACGTCTCACCCTGCACCCATCCTCCTTACTCTAAGACCCCATGGCCCCGCACCTGGACATTAGCACACGATTCTTCCTGCATCCACTCCTTACCCCCTTTCCAGCTATTCTCCACCCAGCAACTGAAATGATCCCTTAGAACGGAGTGGTGGTTACAAGGATGGGTTCGCTTTGTAAAGATGCACTGAACTTCAGGCCTATCGTTTGTGCCCTGTTTTGTATGGATTTTATGCGTTAGTAAAAAGTTCACTTTAGTCTTCTCCTCCTCTTCTTCTTCCTCTTCTCTTCCCTCCCCTTTCTGAGCAATTTAGTCAGGAACCCTTAGGTGAGGTGGGGCCAAGCAAGGGCAGAGGTGGAGAGTGACAACAGGTGAAGAATGGCCTGGAGTGGGTGTCGGAGCCTGAGAGGGGAGAGGAGGATGTCCACATGAGGAGGTGACCCTGAACAGGTATTGAAGTCCCAGCAAAGTTAGGGAGTCTGTCACCCAGGGGCAGGGGTGGCCCAGCACTAGGGTGTTGGAGAACAACTGGGTAAAGAGTGTGGCCGGGGCAGAGCAGCACAGTGACAAGGACATCTGTACAGTACAGCAGTCCTGTCAAGGGTGAAATACATAGAAATGTAATGAGATGCCTGGGAGCACCTGCCACCACCCCCACACAAAATTGCAATGAGCACACCTAGGGCCCAAATCTTGGTTTCTAAATACGTTCCCCACTAAAAGGAAACAGAAATCCTTGGGTTGGGGCAGGAAAAGTACAAGATGAGCCTGGAACATAGTGTTATGCCAGAAAGTAAGGAAACATTCAAAGATAGATGAGGGCATGTTGTAAGGACAAAAGAAAGCCCAAAAGGGCTCCCACTGGCTAAATTAGGAACAAGTTGAGTATCAAAATAAATAGTAACATTAATATCACATCAACAGGCTAACGAAGAAAAATGCCATGATCTTATCTGTAGATGTAGAGAAAGCATTTGACAAAATCCAACACCCAATCATTGTTAAAACTCAACAAACTAGGGGATAGAGAGGAACTTCCTTAATTGCTTGATAAAAAAACATCTACCAACTCAAACCCACAGCTCACATCATACTTTATGGTGAGAAACTTTCCCACTAAGACCAGCTATAAGGCAAGGATGTCCCCCACACAACAGTTGTCAACATCATACTGAAAGTTCTAGTTAATGCAATAAGACAAGAAAGGGAAATGAGAAGCATGGAAAGTTGGAAGGAAGAAATAAAACTGTCTTTATTCACAAATGACATGATTATCTATGTATAAAATCCAAATGAATCAACAACAAAAATTTATGGAACAGCAGCTTTATTCATAACTGCCAAAACATGGAAGCAATCAAGCTATCTATCCTGCAGTAGGTGAATGGATAAATAAACTGTGGTACATCCAGACATGGGAATATTATCCATCACTGAAAAGAAATGAGCTACAAGCCATATCCTCCCCTCCCTGGCCTTCAACCATCTTATTCCTCTCAGAGCTCTCTGGTGTAATTGGTTTCTAGAATTTACTTTCTAAACCATTCTGTGCACATGCAAGTGTAAATATATGTATATGCATATGATAGCATTAATATTTACTCTTCTGCCCCTTGCCTTTAAGAAAAACCTTTTATTTTGGAATAGTTTTACATTTACAGTAAAGTTGCAAGGATAATACAAAGAGTTCCTGTACACCCTTCACCTGGTTTCCCCTATTATTAATATCTTCCATTAGTATGGTCCTTTTTCACTACTAAGGAATCAGCACTTGTACACTGCTCTTAACCAGACTCCACAGTTTACTCTGAGTTCACTAGTTTCCCCTTAATGTCTATTTTCTGTTCTGGCATGCCATCCAGGACACCACATTATGTAGAGTTGTCATGTCACCTTGGCCTCCTCAACTCTGTGACAGTTTCTCAGACATCCCTTGTTTTTTATTACCTTGACAGTCTTGAAGAGTATCCGTTAGGTTCCTCTGAGAGGAATGAGGTGCTTGAAGGACAGTGGGGAGGACGCCGCATACCCTGCTATACCTTTGGAATTCTGAATGGTTGAAATCAATTGTTCTGTGCCTGCTTCGGCAGCACATATGCTAAAATTGGAACCGTATAGGGAAGAGTAGCTCGGCTCCCATGAAAGGGTGACATGCAAACCTGTGAAGTGTTCCATATTTTTCAGTGTTTAATGGGTATAGAGTTTCAGTCATACAAGATGAAAATGTTCTAGAGATCTAGTGCACAACAATATAAATAACTTAACACTGCTTAACTATATACTTAAAATAGTTAAGATGACATTCTGGCCGGTGTGGCTCAGTGGTTGAGCATTGACCCATGTACTAAGAGGTCACCAGTTCAATTCCCAGTCAGGGCACATGCCCAGGTTGTGGGCCAAATCCCCAGTGTGGGGCATGCAGGAGGCAGCCAGTCGATGTTCTCTCGCGTCGATGTTTCTATCTCTCTCTCCCTCTCCCTTCCTTTCTCTCTAAAATCAATAAAGAAAAAATATTTTTTTAAGATGACAAATTTAATGTAAGTCGTTTTTACCACAATAAAAAGGAGAGTGTTCTGCAGCAAAAGTAACAAAATGTTAATATCTGTTCAGAGATGGGTACCCAGGTTATCTGAATAATTATGTTCTGTAATTTTTCTGCATATGAAAAATTTAAATCTCAAGCAAAGGATTTTGCATGTGCAAAGGCCCTGAGGCAGGATAAAGCACAGCCAGTGTGGGTTGGAGAGCAGAAAGCAAAGGACAATGTGGCATGGGATGAGAGAATTAGGTGGGGATTCAGTCATAGGGCCACAGAAGACAACAACCTTCCCACACATTCCACAGGCTTCCACCCTGCCAGCCTACAAGCATTCCTTCTTCAAGCACTAACAGGGCTCCTGAGTTGGCCTCCCAAACCACCAGTGCCAGCTCCCACCCGGGCCCTGCTCTATCCTGAACATGACAAGCTCATTGTTCCCCTTCTCCTGAAGGCTGCTTCCCCCAAGAGGCAGTTCTGAGCAGACAGGTTTCTGTGGGCAGATGTCCCAGGGCAGGTTTCACAAAGACACCACTGTCTGGGGCACCGTCCTGGCCCAGCAGACAGCTTCCACATCAAAGAGGAGAGATCAAAGCCCCCCGCTAGCAGCCCACGGCACTCAGCCCAGCCCTGGTCTTGTGGCACATTTCACCCCTCAGAGGTGAGGAGGGAGGTGGAGGCAGGACACCGGCGGTAGCTGGTAGGTGCAGCTGGATGACCACCGGGAGAAGCGCCAAGCCACAAGGCAGCAGCGTCTCCCATGTGCACAGCACACCACGAGGAAGGCAGGGTCAGTACTGATGTGCTCGCGATAGGTCAGGAAAAAGAATCAGAGCATGCCGAGGCCACACAGCTGGCCCAGACCCTCGACGTCCCTGTCCAGTGCCCCTCCCAGAAACACAAGTGGCAGTCTGACTAATTCAGACACTGGGGCCAGGCCTCCCAAATGCACCACTTAGTAGCTAGGACCTTTGGGCAGACGATGGCCTCCTGGCCTTGACCTCCCAAGGGTGCCAAGTGCAGTGTTGAGCACGTTCAACAGGTGGTAGCTCTTCTAGAAACAACCCACCAGAGAGTTGTTACTTAACAGCCAACACCTACACCAAGGAGCATTGCCCAGGCTGACAGGAGGAGGGGTGAGGGCAGCAGAGGGGCAGAGCACCCCTGCGCAGGCCCAGTGTGGTGGCTGCCTTGGGCCTCCAAGAGAACCCTCTGGGATAGACGTCTAGCCCCAGCCCCAGGCTCACCAGTTTTGCTGTGATTAAATGCAGTCAGAGCCACAGAGGAGGTGGTAGGAACCGGGAGACCTGGGGTGCAGTCTCCACCCTGATCAGAGTGCCCCATGTAACTCTGGGTGAGTCACTCCCTTCTGAGCTTCTTGTATTCTTCATCAGCAAAATGAAGAGTTTGGGCTTCATAAAATCGAAGGTCCCTTCAAAACAAAGGTCCTACAGATGTATTTATCCCTTGTAATTCCTCCTAAAGTAAATAGGTAGATAGAGATAGATGGATGGATGGATGGATGGATGGATGGATGGATGGATGGATGGATGGTAGATATAAAAAAAAAGTAGCTGGTCAATATCTTCTTTTAAGGCTGAATCCCAAAAAAGGAAAGGAAAGGGTTGGTGGTCTTTGGGGGCATCCAGGAACCAGCTGCTGTAAGTCAAGACCTATGGGACTTCCTATGGGCTGTTGCTCCAGGAATCAAGACAAGACTCAGACCTCAAAAAGGAACAGAATAGAGGCCGAGAATAGAGGCCCCAGAAGGAAGGCCTTTCCCTTGCTCCCTCCCCACCAGAGCAAGCCCCTCCCTGTGACTCTGAAAAGAATATTACTGGCTGCCAAACCACGGGCAGCCCAGCATCTGCCAGGGAGCCCGGCCCTCTGCTGCGTCTGGACTGGGATCTGTTAGAACCCCCTCTTATTACAACCAGGCCTAGAAAGAGAGTCAGAAGCTTTCTCGCTAACCCAGGGGACTACTCAGTTTATAAGATGCAGTATAAGACTGGGGAAATACAGTACGATTTTAGTGAACTAAATAGTCTAGATTTAAATGAACAATTCAGTGTCTCCATGTCAATATGTACCTCTCCTGTAAAGCACCAACAAGAATATGTAACTCCCTCCTGGCACCCGAGTAATAACAGGCATCTCAGACTTGTCTAAAATGTACTTCCCACAGTCTTCCCACCTCAGTAAGCAGCCGCCCTATTCCTCCAGGTAACAGGACTAAAACTTCGGAATCTTCCATGGCCTTTCTTTAACTCCCACTTCTTAGCAAATGTGACGGTTCATTTTATGTGTCGTCTTGACGGGCTGCAGGGTGCTGTGATCAACCACTATTTCTGGGTGTGTCGGTGAAGGTGTTTCCTCCCCATGTGGGTGGGCAGCATCCAGTCCATTGAGGGCCCCAAGAACAAAGGGAGGAGGAAGGAGGAATCTGTCCTTTCTTCCTGCCTCACTGAGCTGGGACGTCTTGTCTCCTTCTCCTGCCCTCAGACGGATTCACACATTCGGCTCCCGGGTTCTCAGGCTTCCCTGTGTCTCCAGCTTGCAGACGGCAGACCGTGGGAATTCTCAGCCTCCATCGCTGTGTGAGCCAGTTCCTCACAATAAATCTCCTTTCGTGGATGTGTGTGCGTGGTGTGTGTGCTGTTGCTTCTGCTTCTCTGGAGAACTCTGACTAATACGGCGAGTCGCGCTGGTTTCACCTTGGCACAATAGGTAACGTATCAGACGCGCTGTGTGCCAGGCACTGTTCTAAACACTTTCCATATCAAGGCATTCAATCTTCACAATGACTCTGTGAAGTGGGTTCTTATCAAATTTTACAGGTGAGGAAACTAAGGCACAGTGAGGTTAAGTAACTACGACATGATGGGACTGAGGTCTGAAAGCAGCCACAGGGCCCCAGGGCCCGTTCGTTTCAGGACTACAGCACACTGCCTTCCAGGGGTGTGCCTCCATCACCAGTTGTGACCCCAGGCGCACCTCTTTCTCATCAGTCTCCTAATTGGACACCCTGCTGTCCCCTCACTGACACCCCTTGTAATTATTCTCAGCAGAGCAGCAGAGAGCCCTTTTGAAAGGGAAGTCAGGTCATGTCACACTGTAATTCAGAGCCTTCAGGGATTCCCATGTGTCTCAGAGACAAAGCTGAAATACCATGACCTGCTGGGCTCTACAAGATCTATCCAGCTCCTCCTACTCCCCCTTTTCTCCCTCCATGTCAGCCACACCAGCCTCCTTGCTCAGCACACCCAGAGGCCTTTGCACTTGCTGTTCCAATCCCTCTGCCTGGACCACCCTTCTCAGTACCCACCCAGCTCATGCCATCACTTATCAATGAAGTCTTCCCTGAAAACCCTACTAAAAAGATCAACTGGCCCCCAGTGCCCTGACTCTTCCTACCCCCTTTTGTCATATCATCTCATCACAGCGTGCTTGTCATCTGATCTGTGACCTGTCTGCTGTCTATCTTCCACTAGACAAAACCCTCCATGAAGGCAGGCCCCTGGCTTGTTTATTTACTGCCAAATCTCCTGGGCTCAGAATAGTCCCTTACAGTATAGGTGCTTAATAAATATGTGTTGAATACATGAATGAACACAGGACTACATGAAGGTCCTCCAGGTACAACTGCAGTCCTGTGGGAGTTCAGAGGTGGCATCAGTCATGGCCGGGGATGGGAGCATCATGCTGTTGGAGGGGAAGTCTGGGAAGGCTTCCTGGAGAAGATGGGGCCAGTGGGCTTTGCTGAGAGATTTGAGCACAGCTGGACAAAATGCCTGCACTACCGCAGTAGGGGTCAAGTTGAGGTGGACGGCAAAGGGCAGGGGTCCCCAGGTTGCTCTCCCTGGCTGACTGATGAACCCTGGCAGGTCAGCCCTGCAGAATGGGTTCCAGTTTGTCCTTCAGCCACATTGCAAATGACTACATGTGGTAGATCTTCTTGGATGTCCATGAATAGTCAAAACCATAATGTTAAATCTGCAAAGCCTCAGCCCTGTTGCTCTGGGCCCTGTGAGCAATTCCAATATCCTCTAGTAGCGGTAAATCAGAAAAATGAGACAGAAAATGGGACGGGGTGATGTACGAGAACATGTGAGTAATGACAGGCATCTAGGACCGTAAGAGGCCAACATGAGAGAGAGGCCCAGCTGGGCTGGAGTGCTTAAGGAAGGCTCCATGGAAAAGGTGCCACGTGACCCGGGTCTGGAAGGATATTCTGAATTCTGTGTCCGTTAGAATGTCTTTGTTGCAAACAATAGAAAACCTGAGTAAAAATGGCTTAAGCCATGAGGACATTTATGTTGGCTTAACAAGTTAAGTTCAAAGAAAGGCAGTCCAGGATTGGTTTAATATTTCCAAAAGGATCTTTGCTCCTTTTTCCCTTCCTTTCTGTCATCCTCAGCTGATCAGCTGTCAGCTTTTAACTGAATTCTTATTGCTTCACAGTAGCAACATGGCTGCCACAGCTCCAGGCATCACCTCCTCCCACAATACTCTCCAAGGCAGGAAAGGAAACCCAAATGTCCATCATGGATAAATAAATTGTGATGCACTGATAAAATGGAAACTCCATAACCATTTAAAAAATAAAAGAATGATGAATTGCTATAAGTAATAGTATGAATAATACTGTTCAACAACAACAACAAAAAGCCAGACGTGGGGGATATTATAATGGAGAGGCCATTTATGTGTGGGGGCAGGGAGTATACGAGAATCTCTGTACCTTCCTCTTAATTTTGCTGTGAACCTAAAAGTGCTCTTTAAAAAACTGTCTTTAAAAAAAGAAGCCAAAAACAAATGAAGATCTACTGGGTGATTCCACTTATATGAGCAGATAAAATTAATCTATGGTGACACAAGTCAGAATAAGTTACCTCTGATAGGAGCTATTGACTGGGAGGGGGCATGCGCGAGCCTTCTAGGGTGTTAGAAATGCTTTATATTTTGATCTGAGTAGCAGTTACGTGGATATATATGCAAAAATTCATTCAGATGTGTGCCCGTCACAGTGTGTGTGTTCATATCTCAATTTTTAAATATTAAATCATTGAAAGGAAAAGGGACTGTGGGGCATCCACCACATGGGCCTATCTAATCAGGGGTAATTTTTCCAAAAGCTCCAACAGCTTTCCCCAAATGTCTCTTAGGCCAGAACTGGGTCATAGTCGCACCCCAATACCCATCACCAGTCGAGGGGAGGGGGAGATGTGTCATGGCTGGTCAAGACCAATCATGATCCAGTCCCTGGAGCTGGGTACTCTACTGCTGGGAAAAAACCAGGGTTCAGTTACAAAAGAAGATGGGTGAGCGCTGTTGGATGGGCAGCCAATAGTGTCTGCCACCTCTGCCAACAGCCCCAAGAAGTAAAAGTCTCCAGGCAGGGATCGTGAAAGTGAAAGTAGCTACTGCTCCCTGGGCACTCCCATGGCACATGTTGTGCAAAGCACTCATGGGGGCTCTCCTGTCTCTTCGAGATGGGGGGCAAGTGAAGAAGGGTGCACAGAAATGATGAGGGGGAAAGGTCCAGGAATTATTGCCAGAACCCGTTTATTCAGGATTATAGGATAAATAGCTGGATGGATGGATGGATGGACGGACGGATGAACGAACGGACGGACGGACGGACGGACGGATGGATGGATGATACATGGATGGATGATGAATGGATGAGTGGATGGATGGTTGGATAGTAGATGGATGAGTGGATATATGGATGATGAATGGATGAGTGGATGAATGGTTGGATGGTAGATGGATGAGTGGATGGGTGGTTGGATGATGGATAGATGAGTGGATGAATTTATCCTAAGGAACTGGCTCACACAATTGTGGGGGTGAGCAAGTCCAAAGTCTCTAGGGCAGCAGGCTGGAATCTTTCAGCAGACTGGAAACTCAGGCAGAAGTTGATGCTGTAGTGTTGGAGCAGAATTTCTCCTCAGTTTTTGCTAATAAGGCTTTCAATTGATTGGCTGAGGCCTACCCACACCATCAAGGGTAATCTCCTTTACTTAAAGGCGACTGGTTAACCACATCTACAAAATTCCTTCACAACAACACCCAGATTGGTGTTTGATTAAATAACTGGGTTCTCTGGCCTAGCCAAGCTGACACCTAACACTGACCATCAACCTCAACTGTGCTTCCCTTAGCTCTCTCCCATTTCCCCAGTCCACCCCAGCCCAACTCCCCATCCTCATCTGAGCTCAAATGGCCCCAGAATTAACCTCCACACAGTGGCATTTTCATGGTCAAGATCTCCAGGGCCCTCACCCAGTAGGGTTCCACATTGGGGCGGGAGTGGGACAGAAACAGAAAGGTGTTTCTGTCTGGAACCTAGAAGAAGAGACCTGGACTTGACCAAATCAGCCACAAAAACCTAAAAAAGAAAAGAAAAAACCTGCTCCCCAGATCAGCTGACCTTTCTCTGGATTCTTGGTGTTTTCTGCTCCATGGATTCCTTGGTATTTGCTGTCTCTCATAAACATATTTCTGTGATGTATACTGTAAATCTGCTTCATTTGAAATTCACAGTTAATGACCTATTCCCTCCTATTCAGGAAACAGAGTAAGGTTCCGGCTTTTAAAGGCCAGGAGTTTACTAGCCAGAATATGACAAGTATTACAAAGTATAGGCCTGCTCTAAAAGCACTTAAGAAACAGTCTCTGTCAGAAATTTCAAGAATACCTTCAAATAACATCATTTATCTGCCAAGAGGCCAAGGGGGTAGGGAGCGATGGTGGGCGGAGAGTAAATGAGTATTTGATCAAATCCATACTTTCAACTCCCCCAGTGGGGAATAAATGTTTACTAACCCTTCTCACTCTGGAAAGTTTGTGCGCACACTTGTGTGAGCAAAGGGGGTGTGCCTGTGTGCAAGTGCGTGCAAGCACACGTGTGCACAAGGCCCCATCTCCTCTCCACCAGCCCCCACGGCTGACACAAAACCAACTCCACCATAATCTGAACTCAACAATCAAAGAGTAATTTAATAAAACCAGTATCCCTGGTTTCGGGTCGGCCCACTTAACTGAAACCCAAAGCCAGCTCTGGAGTAAATTGGGCTGTGGACGAATCGATTAGGCCCATCCACTTTCTCATTTTCAATAGAGTCAGGGCTTAACCAGGTTAATTTCTGTTAAACACATTACCCAGGTACTCTCCTCTTACCAGCCCAATGATTTTGTGTCGGGCCTGAAGGATTGTAATTGCGATCCAGAGAGACGCCAAATGAACGGGGTGATTTACTGAGGCCCACGGCCAGGCCGCCTCCTACCTGCCGCCCGGGGTGAACCCTTCTCCTTGAACCTTGTCCTGATCCCAGGGTCTGGAACGAGGCACCAGGTAAGAGGCTGGCCCTGGGGAGAAGAGGATGCTGCCTTTGGACAGCCACCCTGTGGTCCTCTCCAAGCCTGGGGGTCGGGGGACGAGGGCCTCTTTGTTCCCCGGAACAGACTCAGGGTAGCACATGGAGAACCTTCTATAGATGTCAACGGGAGTCATTTTCTGAAGAAGAGAAGTGGAAAGGACAGACCATGTGAGTGCTGGCGAGGATGGGGAGAAATTGGGCCCCTCATCCATGGCTGGTGGGGATGGAAAATGGTACGGCCACTTGGAAACCAGTTTCTTAGAATTAAACGTGCATTATCATGTGACCCAGCAATTTTCACTGGTAGGAATTCACCCAAGAGAAATGAAAGCGTGTGTCCACACAAAGACGTACACGCATGTTCATAGCAGCTCTGCTCATAATATCACAAAACTGGAAACTATCCGGAAGCCTACCAACAGATAAGTGGATGAACAAAGTGCACTCTATCCATACAACGAAATATTACTTAGCGATAAGAGTGAAGAACCGACCACCTGCTGTGGTTAATCCCCAAAACCATTATGCCGAGAGAAAGGAGCTAGACACGCAAGACCACATAGTGCATGATTCCATACATCTGACAGGTCCAAAAAAGGCCAATGTACAGAGACAGAGAGTAGATTAGTAGTTGCTTTAGGGCTCAGAATGGGATCAGGGTTAACTATAAATGGGCACTAGGGATCTTACTGAGGTGGCAAAAATGTTCTGCAACTCGATTGTGGTGATGGTTGCGCAACCCAGTAAATTTACTAAAAAGCATTGAACTGTACACATAAAATGGGCAAGTTTTATAGAATGTAAATTATGCCTCAATAAAGTTGTTTAAAAAGAGAGAATGAGAGAGAGGCTAGAATCTGCCACTTATAAAGAAGTCTGCAGCCTTAGCTGCATTTGCGTTTGTCTGTTTTGCCAACATAGGGGAACAAGCTTTTGTTGGGACTGAAACACGTGTCAGTAGACGGGTTACTGGTATAAATCATCCAGTGTGGGGCCCAGCGCAATGTTGGGAATGACAGCAGGTATCACCTACAATGTGTTAATTCTCTTTCATTGCAAAAGGTCTCCTAGCAGAGGAGAGACTTAAAGGGGGTACAGCCAACCTTCACAGTCGCTACCTGCCCTCTGGATATTCACACAAGAAATACCCATAAATATCCATTGTCGGCAGGAACCGATTAGAAATTTAGCTATGCATGCACTGCTTATTGAGCATCTTCCATGTGCACAAGTTAACAAATCTGGGCCTCAGTTTCTTCGTCTGTAAAATGGGATGATAGCGTCAGCAACCTGATAGGATTCATGTAAGAACTGCTTGAGTTAATATGTGGAAAGTGCTTAGAACAGGGCTGGGCACATAGCAGTTGTCAGCTATGATCATTACTTTGTAAAGCAGGACCTTCTTCCCAGCTTAACGTCAAGAGTGGTCTGGTTAACTGGTGGCTGCCAGTCTGGCTGCTGCTGCTGACTTCCAAGCTGTGCACCTGCCCCTTCAGAGAACAAGGTCGGGGACTCTCCCACAAGCCCTCACACCTGTCCTTTGCAGCAGCCCTTACTGCATCTGTGATGGCACTGCCCTCGTGTGATTATTTAAGCCAGGGCTCTCTCTCCCACTGGAATGAATGCAAGCGTCATGGGGCAGGGACCAGGCCTGTTCCTGCTTACCACTGTGTCTGTCCCCATCTGCCTGACACTGGGCCTAACAAACTCTCAGTAAACATTTATGGGAGGAAGAAGATGAGCAAGATGAAGAGAGACAGGGAGGGAAAGAGGACCTGGTGGACAGCACTAGCATCTGGAGTCACCATGCCAATAGCGCAATAGTGGAAGGAGCCACCAGCACTGGCTGGAACAGCCCTCCCCCAAATAAGTGGCATTATTAGCAAATAAACCTTCGATCCTAAACCCAGAGTCTTCCAGTCCAGGGCTGGGAAGCACTGGGGGAAATAGGAATTTTCATTATAATGGGGGGCATGACCCACAAATTGGTACCATATTACTGTTTATTTCAGCTTTCTGGAGTTCGGCAGCAATGGTGGAGCTAATAGCTGACATGTATGACTCTGAATACGGCCAGGCCCTACTCTGAGCACCTTACACATACCACATAATCCTCACAACTCTCTGAGGCAGTACTATTACTGTTCCCATTTCACAGATGAGAGGACTGAGGCCCAAAGTGTTTCAATGACTTGCCCGAGGCCACACAGCTATGTGGCAGAGCCAGGTTGGGGCTCACATAGTTTGATTCTGGAACCTGTGCCCTTAACTTATATATGATGCTTCTAGAAAACGAGGAAATGTTTAAGGAACTAATGAGTAGCGTTTCTTTTCTGACACTATGAAGCTTGGGAACCCACCATAAGAAAAACCCGAACAACCAATGCTGGTATGAAAGGCTGGCAGATCCCTCACAGATGCTGTCATTCATTCATTCATTCAGTGTCTATTGAGCACCTAACTCTCTGTTTCCTCATCTGTGGAGTGGGAATAATACTAATAGGATTGCCTGATAGGATAAGGCGCTCGGAACATGGCTGTGGACAGAGTTGGGGCTCCATGAGTGTTTGTTGTATTGTTGTCGTTTGAGGCAGGCCTGGTGGGGCTGTGAGAACAGAGCATGCCGAAGACAGAGGCTTTCCCCAAAGGAGCCTGCTGGCTAGCGGGGAAATGGACAAAGAAACCATCACAGCCCAGTCATTGTTTAGAAAATGAAAAAGTGCTTCCTTGACCAAAATAGTAGATCTTGGCATTATTTGTAATATAAAATGCTATTTGAATTAAACACACACACACAGAGTGCATGTAAAACTAGTGACATCTGAAGAAGGTCAATGAATTGTCGTGATATTGTACTATAGTTATACAAGATGTTACCCTTGGCAGAAAAATGAGTGACGGCCATATGGGATTTTCTGTATTATTTCCTACAACTTCATGTGAGTCTATAATGATCTCAAAATAAAAACTTTAAAAATAAAGTTCTCGGATCTTTCCAGAGAAGTTGATCTGTCACGTAAGCACTATTTAGGACTTTTAATTCCACTAATATACACACATAAATGCTATTAGGAGTATCTATATTAAGATGATGGATATTAGCTAAACTTCTCGTGGTAATCATTTTGCAATATATGTAAGTCAAGTCATTATCCTGTTCACCTTAAACCTATGCAGTGCAGTGTGTCAATTACATCTCAATAACACCCGAGGGAAAACAATGCTGTTTGAACACCTCGTCTGCCTGGAAATAATAGCAACGATAGTGCCACAATCAGGTGCCAGGCCCGCTTTCTGCGCATCAGCTCCAGTCCTCACAAGAGAGCTGCAAGATGATACTTTAATCTCTAAATTCAGAGGAGAGCTAAAATGTGTTCAGAACATGGGGGAAATTGTGCTCTGGCTTTGTGTCTGCTGAGAGGTTGCTGCCCAGGGAACACCGCAGGGTGACATGCCACTCCGTCCCTCCGTACCCCAGCCTTCCAAAACAAACACGGCTGTGATTGATAAGGAAGATAAGGGGCTGGTGGGGCTGGTGAGGTCAAGATGATTGTGACTCCCGGAAAAAGTCTCCAAAAGGGAGAGACAAAAGCTTTTCTTGTTGGTGGTCAAACAACCAAGAAAAGTATGGCTTTTGTTTGGTTCAAGGGTGCAATTTGCCAAAAGGCAGCCACGTTCTGTACCTGAAAGGTAATCCTTCCTTCCACTTTTATGAGAACAAGGTGACTTGACCCTTGCTTTATAAAAGCAACTTCAAGGGTAAATCATTGGTGTAATATTAGATCCACCCGGGTCACATCCTACCCGAATCAGGATTCAAAACGCCACTTAAACATCCAGAATAGAATTGGTCTTGTTCAGCCTGGGATATCCTTACTGACCCTGCAAAGGGAATTTATACCTTTTAGAAATATTTAGAAACATTAGAAATAAATTTTAGAGATAGTTAGAAACTACAATTTTCTAAATTATATTTAGACTATAATACCACATAATTTGGGCCCCCAAAAAATAATTTTAGAAAAGTCTTCGCTATGTCACTCCTGTCCTTTGGTAATTGTGCAGAAAAAAGGTGGATGACAGAGACATCAATAATATCTATAGAAGCCAGGAGCTCCCAAAAGCATGAGACAGCCCTGGCGAGTGTGGCTCTGTGGGTTGGGCATCATCCTGTGCCCCAAGAGGTTGCTGGTTCAATTCCCGGTGAGGGCACATGCCGGGTTTTGGGCTTGAGCCCCGGTGGGGGTCGTGCAGGAGGCAGCTCTCACATAGAGGTTTCTCTCTTCTCCCTTCCCCTCTCTTTAAAATAAATCAATACACTATTTTTAAAAAAAAAAATGATACAAACAGGGAGTTTGGTTCCTGGGAGCCAGGTCATCGGCAGAGACCTGAGTCCTCACGTGTTCGGATCTGGACCCACCCAGCCGTCCAGTGGGGCTGCTTCCTCACTGGTTCTGGGGAAGATGTTTCCCAGTCTGGGGCAGGAAAGCGGCATAAGGATGAGTCATTTTTATGAACCACGGTGGACTGTCTATTGAAGGAATGTGCCATGCGTGGAAAGGTCTGGATGGAAACATTATAAATTTTTAAGCACAAGTGAGATCAACCCATAATCTCTTGGCATAAAATATGGTCAGCTGCCCACCCTCCCCTCCGCAAGCCGAGCTCACTGGCAGAAGGAAGCAGAACCTCAGGCCCTCACCGCATTTCCGGAAGGCGGTAGAATACACCATCTAATGAGACCACGACATGAGGAAGATATATGAACACGTTCTTAAGCCAAAGAGCCAATTCCTGCTGATTCTCCATCTCTTGCCCTCCTAAAACAACAAGAACTGTCTTCATCCCTCACCCCTTACAAAGGAGGCAGAGGAGAGCGGTGACTGAGCACATGCTCTGGCCTCAGATGACCCTGGGCAAGGTACCTGTGCCTCAGTTTCCTCATGTGTAAAACACAGAAGATAATCATTATACCTTGCTCCCTGGGCTGTTGTGCGGCTTGAATGCAATTACCCAGGTTTGAGGTTCTTAGCAGGGCTGCTTGGCACCTGGGAAAGGGTCCACACAGGATGTGTTTGTAGCATATGCATGGTCCCAGGATGCGTGCTAAGTCTTGCCTTCACTATCAAATTAAACCCTCATAACACAGCATGAGGTAGACCCCTCCCCGCCCATTTTACAGAGGAGGAAACTGAGGCCCAGGGAGGTGAAGTGGCTTTGGCGTGGTTACACAGCCTCAAAGCCTGGTCGGCCCCTAAGTCACCCCTGCGTGCACAACGCATCCCCACCATTCTCACGCCCTCACCTACAGCTCCCTTCCATTTCTCCACCTCTTTCCTGTCACAGAGGGCCTGTTCTCCTGAGACCCCGTTCCATTTATCATCACACAAAAGCAGCTCTGTTGGCTGTAGCTTCCAGGCCAGAGCACTCAAGGAGGGGTCTTTGTATGGGCAGGGCTCCCCGCACCCGCCCGCAGCCCCGCAGCCCAGCCCCCCACCAGCCCCCAGCCCCGCCCCCTGGCCTCCCGCTCAGCCCAGGCCTGGTTCTGCATCTCTGCCCACAGATGAGGCTCTGCTGTGCATTTTCTCTCCCATGACCCAACTACTAATTACTGCCCAGCAAACATGCCTCCAGCATTTCCAGAACTAACCAGCAAATAAAAAGCTTTCTCTCTCAATCAGTCTCTTTGGGCCTCTCAGCCACGTGGGAGAGCTGCGTTCCCTCACCTGTCAGCTCCACTTACCCAGGCAGACCTGGAGGAGAACCATTCTCCACCCACCACGCTGTCCAAGGTGTCTCGGGGAGGCCGGGAAGGGGGTGAGTGTGTGACCGTGTGTGTGACTGAGGAGGAGTGTGTGGGTAAATGTGAGTATGTGAGGAAATGCATGTGTGTCATGAATATATGGGAATTCATGTGTGAGTAAACGTGTGTGAATGTGCGTGTGAGTGTGTGAGTGGAGACAAGGTCACGGACATGCAATGGCTGGGCCTCAGAGTAGGCGAGTGAAGACTTCTAACGCATCTGACCGCTGGTCCCCCGGAGCTCTGGGACCACTGCGAGCCCACCAGCCAGCTGCCCTCTGCTTGAACGTCTCTGTCGCACCTTTCTGGCGGCCTGACCTGCAGTCCCAAAGTCAATTCCTTCGCCAGTTGTGCCAGAGATCTCACAGGTCTCAAGAGACATCCCGGTGATCAGCCGAGGTGTGCTGAGGACCCCCAGGTGGCAGACAGGTTACCCCTTCTTCTTGCACACACACTCATGTGGAAGGTGTACCCCGGCCTGTATACACAGGTACATATGTGATCAAATATTTTCATTGAGTCCATTGAACAGGTTAGGGGCTGGGGCTCTTCTCAGAGCACTTCCAACCCAGTTAAGAAAGCCAAAGTGAAACACAGAGACACCCAGCATTCTTGAGAACATGGCGGGGGTGGGGGGGGAGGCAACAAGACAAGGCTGTCCAGGTGGGAGGGTGCTGCTAGTTCCAGCCACTTCCACTTGACAAAATAACTCATCAGACTGGAAAACGAAGCAAGATGCTGCCTAGTTCCCATCTCCGCACTTCCCAGAGAGCCTCCGGGGCAGCTCTGCAAAACGTTTTCCAAACCCAGCCCAGCAAAAGTCCGATTTTGCTTGTACGATTTCCCCTGGCCCTACCAACACTCTAAAACGGTTCCCCCTCCATTCCATCCATCTGCCAGGATCTCTCCGACCTCTTCCCACATCACCTGGCAAAAAGAAGACTCAAGCATTTGCCACCCACAGCAAAGAACCTGAACTTGGGTTTGAACTTGGTATGAGAGAGAACAAACAGGGAACCACCTGGGGTTAGCAGAGTCCTTGTCCCTCACCCTCCACAGTCCCCAGCGTGGTTTTCATTGGCCAGCTTCTGTTTTCTCTTAGACTCCATATCTGGGACCGGTTTCATGTGTACAGCCCAGCGCCAGGATGTGCTCTGCCTGGCTCTGTATCCCACCTACACCCCGGGCTCCAGAGCAAACACAGAGCCAACAGCCGCCCAAAGCAGCCGCCTTGATTTACAGTCAAGCGTAAGCGCTGCAAATTCTATTTTATTTCCCCAGAAACACATGAAAAACTTGGCTCTCTCATTTGCTGACACAAATCTTTTTTCTGCCCCATTATTCCTCCCTCCTCAGTGCCCTTCCTCACCTCCCACCTCTGCCCGTCACCAGTCCATAAATGAAACGCTACAGTTGTAGAGGCAGGGAGATTGGACGGACTGACTCATCTTGCAAATAGTTTTCCTTCTGAAGCTGCATCTCCTCGGGAGCACACATCTGTCATCACACGTCGAGGGCAGGAGGAGGCGTTCCCTGGCCCCTGGCTTGTGTCGGCTCAGCACCCAAAGGGACTGCCCACTGTGAGGTTTGGAGACCGGGGAATCTGGAGCCCCTGCACCCATCCCGAGGGGCTGGAGCATACAATGGGGTCTCCTGCAACCAGCCTACCCACTGAATCCTCACCATCTCCCCATGCCCTCACCCGACCGTTCTCCCCAAACCCCATCGTGACCGAGTCAGATGTATTTGGTCACACCAAACAGGAAAATCCGCCTGATCCCCATATGCAGAATCACTGAGGACAATCCCACGGTCACTCACAACACTACAAAGCCTCAGAGCAAAGCTACAGGGCCACAGAATCCTCCCAAGGCAAGAAAGACCAGTTCTTTGTCCCAAGTCCCTGCAAAAGCACTCACCATCTAAGCAAGTTGTTTGTTGATGGGGGCAAGCATTCGGTAGTTTAATGTTGCTTTTGAGGCTGGAGACAGTCACCAACTGACTGGGGATATAGAAGCCTGATTAGGACATTTCACACCTCACAGGAGGAATTCATCACCTTGACTAGGGCCTTGTCAACCAGCAGCTCCCAGGACTGTGACCTACGACAGCATGGGCACTGTTCAGAGGCTGGGAGAAAGGTTGGGCAGATCTGATAGGAACTAGAGTGCCCCCCGCCCCCACCCCACTCCAGCATCCTCCTCAGGACTACAGGGAGGTGTTAAATTAAAGAATTAATTAAAGAATTCTAAGCATTTGATGATGGTAGAAATAATAATATCTCACTCTCTCGAGGTCACTTTTCTTCCTCAGAGCCTTAAGCATTTTCACAAAGACTGTCTTATTTGTCATAAACAATTCTATGAAAGTAGAAATTGACAGGAAGTGCATCATTGAGTTCTATAACAAAGTTGAGGCCCAGAGAGTTTAGGTCATTTGTCTAAGATCACACAGCATGTAAACAAATAAACTATAATTGGCAGTTTCTTAAAAGTTAGACATACATCTAACATGCAATCCAGCCATTTCACACCCAAGAAAAATGAAAGTATAATGACTGGTACTCAAATATTTAAAGCAACTTTATTCATAATAGGTAAAACTGGAAACAACTCAAAAGTCCATAACAGGTGAATGGATAATAGATTATGATATATCCCCACAATGCAATACTATTTGGCAATAAAAAGAAACAAACTACTGGTACATGAACACTGTGGATGAATTGCAAAAACATTATAAGTGAAAGAAGCCAGACTCAAAAAGAAAAAAAAAGTACATGTAATAAATTACTTGTATACAATTCCAGAAATGCAAACTAATCCACAGTGATAGAAAGCAAATCAGCGGTAGCCAGGGATGGGAGGGATGGATTACAAAGGGCATGAGGAACTTTTAGAGGTAAGGGATATGTTCCCTATCTTGATTATGGTGTTGGTTTAACAGATGTATTCATATGTTTAAACTCAGCACATTGTACACTTTATGTATTTATTTTTTTATTCCTCGCCCAAGGATACTTTTCCATCTATCATCAGATAGAGTGGGAGGGAGGGGGAGAGAGAGAGACAGAGAGAAGCATCGATGTGATAGAGCCACATGGACCGGCTGCCTCCTGCATGACCCGACCAGGGCCAGGGATGAACCGCAACCGAGGTAGGTGCCCTTGACTGGAATCGAACCCACCACTCATTGGTCCATAGGCCGGCGCTCTAACCGCCGAGCCACACCGGCCAGGGCACATTGTACACTTTAAATACATGCAGTTTACTGTGTCAGTTATACCTCAGTAAGGTTGTAAAGAAGTGTGCATGTAAAAAGGAGAAGGGGAACACAAGACAAAGAGGAAACACCAGCAGGAAATCTGGTGCTAGAAATGAAGTCAGTTTGCGGAATGCAAACCATGCTACCTGCTAGAGGCATGGCTCAAATTTGTTTCTACGTTCTCTAGCTGTGAGGCAAAGAGGGGAAATGATTTTAACACAGAAAAGAGTGTCCAGGAAGCTAGAAATAAATCCATGTTGGGGGGAAGGCGCATCAGGTTCTCCAGCCGGCACACATGAGGCCGTAGGTCTCTGGCGTGTAGAATGCCCATCCATTGCTGGTGGGATTCCTGAAAGCTGGTGCAGCAGCAGCAGCGGTGTGACGGTTAGAGCTTAATAACTGGCTCTGGGAGTGGGGCAGCCCTGGTTTGCAGAGTTCGCCGATTTCTGTGCTGTAAATACCCCACCGCAGCACAGCCCTGGGAAGAGATGCACGGTAGCATCATATAAGGTTTCCACCACACAGATACCTCAAGAGCATAGATAATAACAAAATAAGTAGGAAAATAATTAGGAAGTGGTGAGTTATGAGTACTTATTGTCCTTATTTTTAATATAATTTAATTGTAAGCATATATAATTTAATTTTTAATGACGGGTAGCTCATAGAATTCCCAGAGATTTAACAAGTGGTTCTCGTGATCCGGCACTAGCCAGCTCTAGCCCACCGCTGGGCAGAAGCTAGAGGGTGTAACTATGGGACCATGTATCCCAAGGACTTGTTGAAAGGATACTTGGATGTGGTGACCAGAGCTGGGTGGCAGGAGAGGGTGATTGAAGCCACCTGGTAGACACAGATGGCAATGCAGATGGTGCTAAGGGGGCTGGGGAGGTCCCTGGCTTCTTGGTAACAGAGAGCTAGGCAGCTACTCCTGGATGCCTCAGGGAGGAACAGACAGCACCTGTGAGTAATAGGTGAGGGACTCTGGCTGTGCACATACTTCAGAAATGTTTTCCTTGCCTTAGTGGCTGACCACAGACTCACAGAATCCTGGACAAAAAGCCCAATGGGCCCCAAGCCCAATGAGCCCCGAATGCCTATATAGATGGCGTCTTTGATAGCTTTTTGCTTGAAGACTTCCACCAGCGGGGAACTCACTACCTCTCATCATTCATTCACCGAAGTGCCCTCTGTGCCAGGCACTGTACTAGGTGCTGACCAGACTGGACTGAACAAGACAGTGGTAATCCCCGATATCATGCAACTTCAAGTCTGCTTCAACTGTTACAAAATCACACCGGGGGCTTTGGGTCAGACCAACCGGGCCTTTTCTCAACTCTGCACCATCCTAACTATGTGACCTTAGGAAATTCTCACCCTCTGAGCCTCAGTTTCCACAACTGTGAAATGGCTGGCAGCCTCTCTGCAAGATGATGTCTAAAATGTTCTGGTACAGGGCCCGGATCACAGCGAGTGTTTGTGTAGGCTTTGATCTGCCCTCCAAAGCCACACAGAGTAAGTTTGATTCCTTCTGCATATAAGATTCCTCCAAAAAAGTGGAAGCAGCCATAATAATAACAATAATAATATGCAGGTCGAATTCTGTGCCTCAGGGACTATTCTGAGGTTCTCAGTGCATTAATTCATTTAGTCCTTTCAACAACTATGGAAGATGGGTACTATCATTATGCAAATGAAAAATGGGGGCCCAGAGAGGTTGAGTAACTTCTCCAAGTCACACAGGACTTGAGCAGGGAAATCATCCTCACGCCTAACATCCCCGCCTCCTGAGGTAGTTTCACGAATCACACCACCCTGGTTTCTCCCACTTCCCACAGCCCCAGAACTGGGCTCACTGCTCCACACAGGGTCCCACCTGCCAGGGCAGGAGCAGGGCCGGTGCTCCCTCCCCACTGCTGCGCTCACCCCACCAGGATTCCCAGCCCCTGGGTCCCAGGATGCTGCCTCCCCCTCTTGACTCTCACTGGGCCACGGCAAAAAAAAAAGTTCTAGTAAAGTTGCTAACTTCTTTCTTGGAAAATATTGTTCTTAAACTTAGACTATCACTTTCATTTTTTAAATGTCCTTTTTATGATATGATAATGGTCGTCTATTTTGGCCACAGTTTTAATATCCTCAATTGGCAAAAGAAAACGTTTGTAACTCCAAGTGGTCCCAAGACTGAGAAGGATAGATTTTACCAATCCATGAAAGCCCAAAGCTCGGGGCACTTGGCTTCCCCCTTTAGTCACGCCCTCCTGCAGGCCCCCTGGTGGCCTGATGCTCCACCACTCCCTGGGGCACCACCCCATGGGATGATCTGATGAAGGACACCTGCCCCTTCTGTGTCTACTTTGAGCTGACTCCAAGAGTTCCAAAGAGAACCACCTGCAGAGGTCATGAGCGAATGTGAGGTGGAGGGTGGCTCCCACTTATATATGTTAAGATGCAGTGGCCACAGATGAGGAGATGCCAAGGCCTCCATTTTTTTAGGCCTTAATGCACCAGCAACTCAAAACCAATGCCGGCATCCACAGATGGGTTAAGCTCTTGACTCCAGAGGCCTCTAGAGTCACAACACTGTCATGGCTTAGGTTCTGGGGAAGCAGCAGCCTGTCTGCCACCCTGTCGCTCAGCCCCGGGGAGGGTGTTTGTCTCCTTACTGCCACACCCCAGCACCTCGCCGAAGAACCAAGTGAGGAACTAAGTCGCCACAGAACTTAGCTCCATCGTCCCCTTCCATCCAGGCCACAGCCCCAGGAGTACCCATTTTGCAGATGGAGAAACTGAGTCTCAGTGAGGTCAGGTTAGTTGTCCCGTGATCGGTCTCTATTCAGTAGAACCCAGAGTGGAACTCAGGCAAGTCGACCCCTAAGCCTGAGAGGCACCTTCCCGAGCACTTTACGTGAACGGACTTACTGAATCCCGCCTTTCAGCTCTGTGGTATAGAAATTGTTATCGTTCCCATCAGATGGACGAGGCAACTGAGGCCCAGGGCGATCAGGTAGCACAGCCGGTAGGAGGCAGGGCTGGGATTTAGAGCTCCGCCCTCCACCCTGAGCAACAACCCTTAGCGCTGCCCCCTGGCACATCCCTGGGCTGTCGGCCCAGGGGGCAGTGGCATTGTTGAGCAGTGTGATTTTTATCTTGACAAGTGGCCTTCTCACAATTGCTATTTCCCCTCCACAGCCCAAAACGGAAATGAGAAGGGGAGAAAAAGAAAGAGGACGACAGCAGAGCCTGATGGATGTGCCGGGGCGGATCACACCTTGAAACCAAAAATCCATTTTCCTTTGTCTACTGGAACAATGTGTGCGAGAGGCTGGCAGGAAGCAAAGGCGACCCACCCTGCCCAGCAGGAGGGCTTGGCACACCTCCGGCCTATGTGGGCACCCTGCAGCCAGGGAGGAGCGGAGAACGGAGGAGGGGCAGCCTCACACAGGGTCCAGATGGTGAAATCTTGAAGGTGGCGGGCAGACAGCATGACAACCCTGGAGGATGGGCACCAGGGAGAACCCCAGAGTGCCCCAGACAAGCTGGACAGATCCTCACGACCCCACCCCGTAAAGAACCCTGAAAGAGTATCAGGAAAAACATTTCCTAGGTGGCCTCAAATCCCCTGAGAAACCCAGATGAACATACCCTGAAATGAGCCTAAACTGCCCAGGATACAACACTGGGGTGGGGGTGGGAGACAACCTGGGGCCACGCCCTCATCTATGGTAAACCCTTGTCTGGGGCTCCTCCTGCATGTGACGCCTGCCTATGGGATACCACGGGGAGCCAGACTGAGGGACCTCCAGGAATGATGCATACACACACATGATGTGTGACACCAGGCAGGCTGTCTCCCCCCAGGGCCCAGCAGGTGTGTAGCTGACAGGTGAGCATGATGAAGTAATAATATCAATATAAAGCTAACATTTATCCACCATTTACTATGGGCCAGGCACATACATAGATTATCTCAAGTAATCCTCCCAGCAATCCTATGCTATAGACACTCTGTAAAAACTCCCATTTTACAGATGAGAAGCTGAGGCCCAGAGTGGTTAAGTAACGTGTCCAAGATCACACAGCTGATAAGTGACTGAGCAAGGATTTGGACCCAGCAGCCTAGCCCCAGAAGATGAATACCATCACGGATGGGGATTTGGAGGACTAGGACAGGGGCCAGTCAGAGGGCATGGGGAACATCGGTATGAAGCAGATGAAATCTGCTGGAGAAGAGGCAATGCCCTTTCCCCTGCTCTTGACCCACCGTTCAGGAACCTTAAGTACCCATCTCTCTGTTGATAGAACCAGTCTGAAGTTGTTTGAAGTGGGCGCAGCCAGCGGCGGGGAGTGGAGGCAGCCCAGGGAGTCAGGCCCGGGAGTCAGGATGACCCGAGTCCAGCTCAGCCCCCGCCAGAGCGCTGAGGGCTGGGGAACGCGCACAGAAGGCCCAGCGCCTCGGTCACCATCAGCTGTCCCCGGCTCCTTATGAACCGTTCGTCCTAGCGCACGCCCACGGAGCATCTCTCCTTCTGAGCCACCACCAATGGGGCCCCTTGTGCTGCTCTGGGTGACTCAGTGTCCACCAGGGCTCCACCAGTCACCTGTAGCTCCCGGGGGCTCGGCTGTAAATCCTCGGCACCTCCCGATGTCAGCCGGCCCCTGGGAGACCCTGCTGGATTCACGAGCTCCAGCGGCCACATTCACGGTGAGGGAGGAGAGGGATCATGTTGCCCATCGGGGACCTGGTGCTCAGAAGCCATAAACCATGCTGGTGACAGCCGCCTGACGGTTCGAGGGCCCTTGCCGGTCATTTGCACTCTGCTTAATGGCCACGATGATGAGGCAGTCACTGTTTGAGAATCCCGCACGGACCACTCCCAGAGCTTTAAATCTGTCACAGAGGTTAAGGGAGGAGAGGCTCCTTTCATCTTTTTGGGGTGTCTGACCCCAGCCGTCTTCTTTTCCTCTCTTATTTCTTCTTGTTTGAGGCTCCGAACACACACGTCGAATTCTGACTTGGGGACTCAGGGGAGTGCCGGCCACTGTATTTCCCAATCTTTCTCATTGTCTTCGGAACAATAGTTTGCTGTGTTCCAAAGCGTACAGGCTCAGCTAGATGGCAAAGCACAAGGAGCAAGGGAACTGGGGGGCCACTTGAGGTGGCCGCAGAGGGCCCGCGGCGGGCAGCGCTGATCCGGAGACACCGCGGGGAAGTCGCGTCCTTCGCGTCTCCAGCAGCCGCAGCGTGGTCTGAGCTGCCACCCCCTTGACTCCTCTCTCCCTGGACCCCAACCTCAATGGCCATCAAAACGAGCTGGGACCAGTCCTTCCACTGGAGCAAAAACGTGTCAGGGTCTTAACCAGGGAGTAATCTCAAACTACCAAAAGCTGCTGGTGCCCTTATTTGATCTAAGACTCTTGTGGGGTGCGTGTGTGTGTGTGTGTGTGTGTGTGTGTGTGTGTGTGTGAGAAACACAGTATTAAGGGCTAAAGGGAGTATTCTATGAACCATCCATTGGCACAAGGAAAGAAAGATCTAGCATCTCTTGGCAGGCTGTGAACACTCTTTAATTAAGTAATAAATTTGGAAGCAGGGAGATGAGCGTCAGTTTAAAAAAAAAAAAAACACTCAGTTTAATGACCCATTCATCGCGTTAGCTCTTCCAGGACACTTCTGTGCCACCATTGCCAAGACACGCCAGCGCACGGGCACTCAGGACAGAGGCTGCCCAAGTGTACATTCCAGTTCGTTCCAGCTCTTTCCGTGTTGAGAGAGAGGGGCGGGGGCGAGCAACGGCACAGAGTAACAGCTGCAATTCCCTCCCAGGGCTCTGGTGACACTGTGAACCACCAGACGCGGCCGGAGCGGTTTGTCACCAGCGCCCCAGTGGAATTGACTCAGAAGGCATTGTTGCAGATTTTTTCCAAAAGGAGGCCAAAATAAAGAGGCTGTGTGTATTCAAAACGCGGCTCTTGGTCATCTCGAGCCTTGTGCTGCTATTAAGGAGCGCACCCAGGAGTATCGATCCCAAGTTCGACTCTGAGCCATTGCGGTGAGCAGGCGGCCCAGCCGCGCACTGTCTGCTCTTCCCGCAGACTCAGAGCCCAGCTGAGCGCTCAGCGGGGTCCCGGGGGGCAGGCTGGAAAACGGGAACAAAGGCTTCAGGATTCTATTCCTGTGTCCTCAGCAGACCTGGAGCTCTGGGCCTAATTGCAGAGCTTGGATCTCGGGGGTCAGCTCCATGGAAGCCACTCACAAGACCCTCCAAAGCCAGGGCCAAAGAAGTTGGGCAGAGCCGGGAGGGAGGGAGACCCTGATTGATGTGGAACCGAGACCAGATGCTCTGGGCAGGATAGGCCCCTGGGAACCCAGGGTTCGGGTTCTAGAGCATTTCTAGAATCCAAGAAAAGAGCAAAGGGAGGGGGGCCTTTGGGGCACCAGCAAAGGTCTTTTGTGTCACTAAGGTGCCCCAGGAGTGACCAAGGGGGTACCTCCCACCTCCATCAGGGACCCCAAACCTCAGTCACTGTTCCCAGAACACTCTCTCTGTGTGGAGGGATATGTAGGAATATGGATTCTGGACAAATATGTAGGAGTATGGATTATGGAGTAATAGGCACTTCTTTCTGTGTAGGGGACACGCTAGGGGATGGACAGCTCTGTCCTGCTTTGGCCTCTGATTCCTAAGATCCGCTCTCATAAACAGCTCACCAGACCGCCTCGGGCTGTGCCCAGAGTAAAGGAACCTGAAACAGCAGAGGAGACTGCCTTCGACATACTCTTGACTTTAAAAATGGAGGCAAAGAGAGCATCTAGCAAAGGACCGTTCAGGTCTGGCCAAATCCAGGGCTTTGGAAAAATGTCCTGAGACGTTTCACCAAACCCAGAGTGAAGCCAGAGGGGCCCGGCTCTGGTCATTACAGGTTATTTGCAGCTTGTTTCTTTCTAAAGCAATTATCTTCTAAGCTCTTCTGCGCCGGCCTGCTTTCTGCAGCTGTGGTGTGCAGCCCTCGCCCTCACAACCTGACAGGCGTTGGCGACAGCTCTGGCAGGCGGCAGGAATGTGAGGGCCGTGGCTTCCATCCGAGCCCCCAGGACCCTGGCTCTCTGTCTGCGTGTTCCAGAAGCATCCAGAGGGGTGTCAGGCACACACGACGCAGCAGATGGGCATTCTCCCAGGCAGGGCCCAGCCAAGCTGGCAAAGTCTTGCCCAGTGGAAGGCCAATACCATGTGGTACCCAAGCTCTGACAGGCAGAGACTGGGGGCAGATGGCGGAGAACAGGAAGATGGAGCCTGGGCCTCTGAGGGGGGCCTCCATGCGCAGGCTGCGTTGAGAAGATGAGAGGCTCGGTGGTTGAGCGCTTGGGCTTTTCGCAGCCAGCAAATCTGGGTTCAGATCCCAGCCTGTGGCTCCCAGCAGTGACAGGGGACCAGCCCTGCAAACCTCGGAGTCTTGGCTTCCTTGTCCGTAGGACAAGGATCACCACACCACCCACGAGGGACTCTCGTGCTCATTAAATGAGCTCCTGTGTGGGAAGTTTCCTCTATGTACGTGGAATGGACCTTTAGGTGCCTTCTTATATCCTCTCCATCTTTTTTAAGTTTTGTGAAACTGTTAGTCCATCCTCTGTTAAAGCTGCTGTTCTGTCTGGCCAGTGTGGCTCAGTGGTTGAGCGTCGACCCATGCACCAAGAGGTCGCCGGTTCGATTCCCGGTCAGGACACATGCCCAGGTTGTGGGCCTGATCCCCAGTGGGGGGCATGCAGGAGGCGGCCAATCGATGTTCTCTCTCATCAATGTTTCTATCTCTCTCTCCCTCTCCCTTCCTCTCTCTCTAAAATCAATAAAGAAAAAAATAATAATAATTTTTAAAAAGCTGCTGTTCTGTGCCTCGCGCCGTTCCCACAGGTCTGCCCATCCAATAGACAACCACCGCATTTCCACAGTCTCTTGTGGCCATCGGCTTCCGTGTTCACCCTTCACCTTATGAGCTGGAGGTCACCTGTTGGAGACAAGTTCTCCAGAGGTCAAGTCAACAAGTGAATGAATCCTTGGGGAACGTATCCTCAGAACTTGCCTCTCCTCCAAGTAACGTGATCCTAAAGGCCATGTTGCCCACCTTTGTCTAATAATATGGCCAGATTGGGAAGGAAGGGGGGCGATTTTAGGCCATCAGAAGTCTAGTTATCAATACCTATCCCACATAAGCAATTACCCTACTCTGCTCTCAACACCTCATGCAAAAAGTGAGGGTAGGAGCCTGGCTGGTGTGGCTCAGTGGTTGAGCATTGACCCACGCACCAGGAGGTCACCAGTTCAATTCCTGGTCAGGGCACGTGCCTGGGTTGTGGGCTTGATCCCCGGTTGGGGACATGCAGGAGGCAGCCTATTGATGGTTCTCTCTCACATCAATGTTTCTATCTCTTTCTCCTTCTCCCTTCCTCTCTCTCTAAAAATCAATTTTAAAAATATATAAAAAATAAATTTTTTAAAAAAGGTGATTGTAGGGGATGTTGAGACCTTCAGGGGAGGCATTTTCCAGGAGCACCCACACTCTTCTCATTATTTCTGATTTGCATGCCCATCGACACTTCCTGAGACAACAAACAAAACGCCAAGGGACAAAGAGCGATGTGCTCCGTGACACATTTATTTCCCGATGCCCTTGTACAATTCTCTGCTCACCAAAGGGACTTTTCCCTCTGCCAACATCAGTCTCAAAATGTTCCCCTGAGCCCCCCCGGGCTAGGGTGACTCCTTCTTCCCCAGGCCAGCGCTGAAAGTTAAGACTGAGAACAGGGGCTAACAAATTGTCCTGGCCTGCGGAGCTTGCTTTTGTCTGACGATGGCAAGTTGCAGGTACATCTGTTCTGAATATCGGCCCCTTGCCTTTGATCCTCTGTCCCGTGTCTGTCCCACAGCTGGGACTGCCACACCTCAGACACGGCTGCTGGCTCCTCTCACTCAAGACCTTAATTTAACTTAATGGACTAAACAGGGAATCATTTCTATATGATTAATTAATTAGGGTCCTACTAGGAAGGATAATAATACAATAACTTAAATAAGACTGCAGGGCCTACCTGCCAGCTTATAAAAAGAATACGAAGGCCCTGGCCGGTTTGGCTCAGCGGTTAGAGCGTCGCCCGAGGACCAGAGAGTCCCGGGTTCAGTTCCCACTAAGGGCACGTACCTCGGTTGCAGTTTGTCCTCCCCTGGTTGGGGTCATGTGGGTGGCAACCAGTCGATGTGTCTCTCTCACATCGATATTTCTCTCTCTCTCTTCCTCCCTCTCTAAAAAAATAAAAATAAGAATACCAAGAATAGCACAATTACAAAGACATTAAAGATGGCTCTGCCCGGTTTGGCTCACTGGTTAGAGCATTGGCCTGCAGACCAAAGGGTCTTGGGTTTGATTCCAGTCAAGGGCATGTACCTGGGTTGCAGGTTCGATTCCTGGCCCCAGTCGGGGTCGTGCAGGAGGCAACCAATTGATGTGTATCTCTCATATCGATGTTTCTCTCTTTTTCCCTCCCTCCCTCCCTTCCACTCTCTCTAAAAAAATCAATGGAAAAATATCCTCGGGTGAGGATTAACAAAAAAATAGATAAAAATAAAACAAAGACATTAGAGATGGAGGGAGCATAGAGTAGTGGGCCCAGCTCTGACTATGCCAGGTTTAGGTTAAGGGGTTCAAATTCCAGGTTCAACTGTTTGACCTAAGAGTTACCGGCCTTGTCTAAGCTTTTCCTCCCTTGGACAGATGGGAGTATTGAGGTATATTTATCAGGGCTGTTTAGAAATCCAGTAGGTACAATGTATGAAAATTGCCCAGGACAAAATAGGCTTAAAATACATGGAAAATACTGGACAGGAAATTCCAGTACAGTAGCTGGTTCTAAGGATAGAAATAAATAGAACAAGGTCTGTCAAACATGGTCTATTCTGTTTTATCAGCAAATGTCTTATTTTTCACTGCACTTTCAATCTGCACCCTCACCAAGTCCTTTGAAAGTAAGTGAATGAAAAGTCCCAATAAGAATCATCTTAGTTGATTACGGATGGATAAATACTTTTTAATCTACAGATGAATAAATAACCTATGAGTAAAGGTGGTTTTAGTTAGTAGATTTGCTGGTTGGCATGTGGGTTTGTGGGCATTAGCATACTGGTTAATGGTCCAGAGCATCTCAGTGCCCCTGTGTGCCTCACACAGGTCTCTCATCCCCCCTCACCTCCCCATACTGCTCTTTCTCCCCTCCTCCCCACCCCCACACTGTTGGCCATATGACTACACAAGTTCTCCCACCTTGAACCCACAACTGTCCTGGGGCTGGTGACCCAATCCCTCAAGAACTTGCTAGATAACTCTTCATCTAAACCTAAACCTTTTTCTGTAAAGGACCAGATAGTAAATATTTTAGGCTTTGCAGGCTACACAATCTTTCGCCTCTGCCTTTGTAGCCTGAAAGCAGCCACAGATAATATGCCAATGAATGTGGCTGTGTTCCAATAAAACTTTATTTACAAAAATAGGTGAAGGGCTGATTTGGCCCAAGAATCTAAATAGTTCTTAGGTGTTACTGAATTATAATGGTGAATATATTGGGTCTAGAAGCTCACACCCTCACTTCCTGACTGGGGCTTTTTTATACTTCAGCCCTAAGTCATGATCAACGAGGGACATTTTAGATACTGGGGAAAGTCCAGTATAAAAGATACTTGAGAAATGGGTGTCTTTTAGTGTCTCTTGGTCACAACACTTGTGCCTAAAGCCCACCACACCTTGTTGCCTGTAATTCTGGCATTTTCAGATTGCAGAAAGACCTCAAGCTTGAGAATGCAATAGAGTCACCAGAAGACTTGTGAAAACACAGGTTACTGGGCCCTGCTCCCGAGACTCTCATTGAGCAGGTCTGGGCTGGAGCCAGAGGATTCACATTTCTAACAAACTCCCAGGCAATGATGATGATGCTGATTTGGGGACCATGCTTTGAAAACCACTGCTCTATATGTTAAAAAAACTAAATGTATACTGCCACCTAGTGGATAGTTCTTAGTAGTACCCTATGCAGACCTTGATTTTTAAAGCGCACTAAAAATTACAAATCTTTTGTCATGTAGAAGAATCAAATTCATAAAGCCAATTTGTCATTTGCATACTTGGAATTCCATAACCATATCCCAAACTTCTTTAAAGAAATGAGGGGTCACATTATTTACAATATCATAGCAACAATTTTAAATCAGCTTAAACCAGAAACAGATTCTTTTCCACAGGAGGGGGGGGACACTTTAAATATCTAAACAGAATAAAACCATGGCTGGGTCTGTTCTCTGGCCATTCTCCCACGGCCAGGTGCACATGCCTCTCCTGAAAGGCAAAACCCACACCTCAGCCCTTCAACCCGCTATTGATGAACCACTTCTGGAATTCAGGAGATGGAATTCAGGCAATGGGCCAAAATGAGCCCGTTTCAGACCCTGGACTTTATGATCTTTGCACACACAGAACAGTAGCAATGGTAAAGGACCCTGGCGATGGGCAACTGTGCAAATATTTGCATTCCAACACAGCCAAACGCAATTGCCCACTTCCAACTACTCATCCAGCCAAAGGCCGGGGTCTCTAACTCCACCTGGCACAGAATAAAAGGGCGCTGCAATCACCCATAGCAGATGGCTTGGGATTCCATGCTTGGCAGGCTGCTGGATTTTTGTCAGCGTGGAGAAACATATTAGGGCTCTGCTACAAAGGATGGCGTGGTACCAGGAGAACGGAAATGACAGGGACCGGAACAGTTTTTGATGCCAACAGTTTATATTTGATCTCCAGATGCGATGCAGCTGACAGCTAATTAGTTCGACTTAGATCTACACAGATTCCCCCGCTTTTTTCCACACATGCTGTGGGCATGCGAGTGTGAAATGTGTCTGCCTGGGGTTGTGCTTTGATTGAGAATTCTCTGGAATGAACACACTTGGAATCCCTGAGAACTCTGGAGCCCCGGCACGTGGAACATCTGGTGAGACGGTCTTTTTCCCTCCTGCTTGGCCCAAGAGCAGGTGACGCAGTGGCTTTCTTTATTCAAGTGGCTGGTTCCAACCTAACAAAGCTGGAGTAAATTGTTCGGCTTCATGGTTCAGTGTACAAGACCACCATTAACTGCAAACCTCAGTGGTCGAGAGCTACTGCATGTGAATTCTGTGGCTACTAATGAAAAAGCAATTGTGGTACATTAGCTGGTGAGCTGGTGAGCTGTCTGGGAGGAATGAGAAGGACGCGCAGAGTGAGATGGGAGCCCTCGCTGACACAAGAGGTAACACGATGAGATGTTACCTCCCTCTCCTCTGTGGCCAACCTCAAATGCTACAGCTTCTAGGGAGAGCAGGAGAGTGAAGACCTTCCTCGGAGACTCTGGCCCCAGAGGATCAGAGCTAACATTTATGGAGCCCTATTGTGTGCTAGGCATTTTTATCTTTATTGATTTTTAGAGAGAGAAGAAGGGAGAGAGAGATAGAAACATCGATGAGATAGAACATCGATTGGCCAAATCCTGCATGCCCCCCACTGGGGATCGGGCCCACAACCTGGGCATGAGCCCTGACCAGGAATCGAACCGGCGACCTCTTGGTGCATGGGTCGATGCTCAACCACTGAGCCACACCGGCTGGGCGCACTAGTCATTTTTAGAAGCACGGTAGTCTTCACAACAAATCTATGAAGCAGTATTACCCTCATTTTGCAGATGAGGAATCTAAGACATGAAATGGATCGCCCCAGGTCAGCTAGTGGGTGGAGAAGCTGGATTTGTTCCTAAAAGTCCTTCTCCAAAAGGTCATGCTCTTAACCACTACACTGTAAGCCTTCATGAGTCAGGCTTGGTCCAAGCCATCCACGGCAGTCCTAATCCTGCTGACTGGTTTAGGGAAAGGCCCGTGTGGCCTTCACGCCCTGTAGCAGACAGACTTCAATACTTACAGTGATGTCATAGCAGACTAAGTGGATTTCCTGCCCCCGACTTTGGGCTCAGCCGTGTGACTTCATTTGGCCAATGAGATGTTTCACCATGTGATTCAAGCAGGGGCTTGACATGTGTTTGTGCCATTGGCATACCCCTTGTCCTAATAGGCCCCAGAATGAGATTCATGGAACCAACCCAAGTTGGACTGAGGCCCAGAGCCAGACCCAAGTGAACCCAGCCTTAATCAGCAAACCCCAGCCAACCCACTAGTTGGCTACCACCCAGCATCATGTACTGACTCAGCTCAAGATCCCAGTCTAGTCAGTGATTCACCAGGAAAACTTTCCAGAATAAAAGGAGCCTCCAGAGGAGGAACGTAAGGACCTTGCCCCTCTCCTCCTCCTTGGACACTGGTACGAGGACATTATGCCCAGTGCTGAGCTACGACTGGTGACCACGAGCAATAAGCACAAACGCAAAAGGCCAATGCTGAGGATGCCCAAGCAGAAAGAAAGACTGATCCTAGGTCCTTGATAATCACATCAAACTCTGAGCCATCTCCTACCTTCATATTTTGTGAGAAAAACAGTCTTCTCTTTGTCCAAGCCTATTCATTGGATTTCTATTATTCACAGCCAAACTCACTCCTAACTGCTATTGACTTTCTTAAGTATGGAAACACTTTTACAAATGCCATATCTTCACATCGCCCTCATTTTTCTTTAAGTTAGCTGGTCTCCCCAGAATAGCAGGAGGGAAGCCACAAATCCTCGTTAGCATCAGTCAATCCACAACGGCTGCTCTCACGTCACCCTGCGCGACCAGTCCAGAGTCGCCCACGGGAGAAGCAGCTTAACTAAAATCGACCCTTGAATTTTGTTCATTGATATAGCCAAGCTTCTAGGACACTTTCAAGCACAGCATAGGCGCTCAATATAGCTTGTTAAATGAATCATTTAACTGAGTTGTCGCTATTTCTCTGAACGGACAATCACCTGTGTCTCTTGGCAATCTGTTTTGTCTTCTGAAGGGGCCTGCTGGAAATCACTCCCAAGTGAATTTTGTGAAGCCTACATGTCAAACAGATCTTCCAAACTCAGTGGAAGTCTTCTCACGATATGATTTCAAACAGAACCCATAACAGCTTTATTAAGATATAATTCTCATGCCATAAAATTCACCTTTCAAAGTGCACAGTTCAGTGGTTTTTAGCAGATTCACAGGATTGTGTCACCATCACCACAGTATCATTTAAGAACATTTTCATCATCCCAGAAGGAAACTTCGTACCCATTATCAATCATTCCGCATCACTCCTTCCCTCATCCCACCCAGGCCCTGACGACCACCAATCTGCTTTCTGTCTCTATGGAATTGCCTGTTCTGGATATTTCATATAAACAGAATCACACAAGGTGTGGTCTTTTGTGTCTGACTTCTGTCACTTAGCAAAATGTTTTCAAGGTTCACCCATGTGGTGGCATGCATCAGTTACTTCATTCCTTTTTATTGCTGAATAATATTCCTTTTTGTGGATATACCACACTTATCCATTCATCAGTTGATGGACATTTGAGCTCTTTCTACTTTTTGGCTATTATAAATAATGCTGCTGTGAAAATTTGCTTACAGGGTTTTTTTGTAGCGATATGTCTTCAGTTCTTTTGGGTACATACCTAGAAATGAAATTGTTACGTCATATGGTAACTCTAGGTCTAACCTTTGGAGGAACTGGCAAAGCAGTTGTTTCTTACCAGCAGTGTATGGAAAGTTCCGGTATCTCCACATCCTCATCAACACTTGTGATTATCTGTCTCTTTAATTGTAGCTATTCTTGTGGATATGAAGTGATACCCACTGTAGTTTTACTTTGTATTTCCCTGAGGACTAGTGGCATTGAGCACCTTTTCATGTGTTTATTGGCCATTTTTGTATCTGTGTTTTAAAAATGTACAGACATAAATTCAATCATATTCACATAAGCTAATTTTGCTGAAAACTTGTGTGAAGCTGTATTATGAAACCAAAATTCCTTTTTCTCTAATAATGAACAAAATATTATTAAAACCTGACTGCTTCACATGCCACTAATTTAGAATGCCTGTATCAACAACAAAGGAAAAGATTATTCTGTTTTCCCAGCCACTAAAGTCCCATAACTTAGTATGTCTGGCAGGGGGAAAAAAAATCAGTCTAGTTAAGCAAAAGTGCGATCAGAATGACTTTTAAAATTCCCTCATTTTAATTAAAACAACAATGAGGTATCACCTCACACCTATCAGAATGGCCGCCATCAACAAATCATCAAACAAGTGCTGGCAAGGGTGTGGAGAAAAGGGGACTCTGGTACACTGCTGGTGGGAATGCAGACTGGTGCAACCACTATGGAAAACACTATGATGTTCCCTCAAAAAGTTTAAAAATTGAATTGCCATTTGACCCAGTGATCCCACTTCTAGGAATATACCCTAAGAAGCCTGAAACACCAATCAGAAAGAATATATGTACCCCTATGTTCATAGCAGCACTATTTACAATAGCTAAGATCTGGAAACAGCCCAAGTGTCCATCAATAGATGAGTGGATAAAAAAGCTGTGGTGCATATACACAACGGAATACTATGAAGCTGTAAGAAAGAAAGATCTCTTATCCTTTGAGATGACATGGAGGGACCTGGAGAGTATCATCCTTAGTGAAACAAGCCAAGCAGAGAAAGACAAATATCACATGATCTCACTTATTTGTGGAATATAATGAACAAAACAAACTGATGAACAAAATAGACCCAGAGACATAGAAGTAGGGTACAGACTGACAAACCTCAGAAGAGGGGGTGCGGGGGGAGGGAAGAGATAAACCACAGAACTTATATGCATGTATGCGTAACCAATGGACATAGACAGCAATGCTGGGGACGAGGTAGGGGGGACAGGGAGAAGGGTGTCAGTGGGGGGGAAAGGAGAAACATCTGTAACAAAAATTAATTAATTTTTAAAAAAATTTTTAATATTAAAAATAAATAAATTCCCTCATTTTAATTACACGTAATTAATGAAACTAGTTTACTGTGTACTTTAAAAGTACAACTTTTTCCACTTTTTTATTTATCTACTAATAAGTTTGTTCTCTTGAGTTGCTATGTGTCAAGCATTATACCAGGTTTATTCCAACTGTTGGTTCATTTAAACTTCACAAGGACCTCTAACGTAGGTAGTGTGTGTGAGTTATCTATGTAGATAGTGTGTGTTGGTTATCTATGCCGTCCCAAAAATTTAGTGGCTTAAGACAACAACCATAATTCATTATCCCTCATGGTTTCTGAGACAGGAATTCGGAGAAGACAAGGGGGGGACAGCTTGACTCTGCTCCACACCTGGTGCCTCAACTGGAGGACTCGGACGCTGGGGACTGAAATATCAAATGACACTGGCAAATATATACCTGGCAGTTGGTGCTGGCTGTTAATTAAGACCTACACATGGCCTGTTCGTATTTTTCACTCCGTTGGTGGTGGCTTAAAAGGTTTATAAGTATGTAAAAATTTTAACTATTGTGCACTCAAGATTGTGCACTTTATCGTATGAAAGTTATACCTCAGTGTTTTGTTTTTTTAAGAGTTTTAAGGTAGCCCTGTGGTTCCTATACTGAAGGATTTAGCATTTTTAAATTATTTTTATTTATTGATTTGAGAGAGAGAGAGAACGTCGGTTTGCTGCTCCACCCAGTTCCGCGTTCATTGGTTGACGCCTGTCTGTGCCCTCATCAGAGATGGAACCTGCAACCTTGGCATATCCCGATGCCACTCCAACCAACTAAACTACCCAGCCTGGACCCCACGCTGAAGGATTTAGTAAGCCAAGAAAATTCCATACCCACAATTGGAAGAAGTAATTTTTTACAATGACTACGTATTAATGTTGTAGCTAGGGAAAAGCCCAATGCTTGCTGTTTGTGGGGTTTTTTTAATGAGACTGATTTTTGAATCTATGCTCTTCAAGTCCCACAAGGGGGCGCTAAACAGTTGCCGTGATCACTTAGAGGCGCGGCTTGCCTTCTCCATCCCCTTTCCGCTGTCAGGCTCTATCCACACCGCCTCTGAGCAACAAGAGAGGACTATCTGGGTTCTTACTTGAGACCTTCTATTTTATTAATAAGAATGAGAAATGCAAATACAGGATTTTGTAAAAACTGTGGTATATCCCTGGCCTGTTTGGCTCAGGGGTTAGAGCATCGGCCCAGGGACCAGAGAGTCCGGGTTCGATTCCCGGTCAAGGGCACTACTTCAGTTGTGGGTTCGATTCCCAGGAAGCAACCAATCGATGTGTCTCTCTCACATCGATGTTTCTCGTTCTCTCTCTCTCTCCCCCCTCTCTCTCTCCCCACCCCTTCCACTCTATCTTAAAAAAAATCAATGGAAAAATATCCTCTGGTGAGGATTTTTTTTTTAAACTGTGGTATATTTTAAATGTTTTACATTTATTTTACAAATATGTGATGAACATCTTCCATACATTCTAGGATATGCTTCTGAGATTGTTGGTTATTTTTGTTTTGTTTTTCATTTCTCCCCAAAGGACCATTTCTGGCTGAAGAGACACGTGCGCGCGCGCACGTCTCAGCCAGATGAGAGGCTGTCAGTATCTTCCAGTTTCTTGTGGTCCCTGCAGCCTCTGCAGCTCCCATCAGCCTGTATGTTCCCCAACAAAAATATGATGACCCCATCCACAGGGACAAGAATAACTTGTTTATCCAAAATGTGAACATTGTTATGGACAAGAGGGTGTGATTTTTTTTTTTTTTTAATGATTTGCCCACAAGTGCTGGTTCTGTTATAGCAAAAAGCCAGGTGGGACCTCTGGTCTCAGATCCCTGGGTTCTGCAAGTAGTTGTCATTTGTCGGAAACTGGGTTTTGACTCTCACTGGAGAAGCAGCCCAGGCAGAGTGCAAACTTAACCTGCATAAGCGATGAGCTTCTGAAGGGAGCCCAAAGCAGCAGGCCAGTGCTCAGCGCAGCTCAGTCACTGCTACTGGCCGAGTGCTGCAGGTGAAGAGGGGCCTGGGGATGGGGGGCTTCAAAGCTCCCGGGTTTCCTACTGCTGCAAAGCTCCAGATTGGCAGAGAGAGGAGGTCTGTACTGGTCCGAAAAAAAAAAAAAAAAAAAAAAAAAAAAGCCGAGACTTTTGTGGGCAGGTAGTGGAAATCCTACCTCCCTGGGAGATTTCTGAATGTTCCGTAATATGGCATCATTGTTATAACTCACATAGTAACCACTATGAACAGGCACTGGTATAAGATCATTACACTCATTTAATCCTCCCTCTGAGGTGGGTATCATTAACACTCTTTAGAACTGGGGAAACTGAAACACAAAGTGGGTGGTTGATTTTATGGGCCAAATGTGTCCTCCTCAAATTCATATGCTGAAACTCTAATCCCCAGTGTGACTGTATTTGGAGACAAGGCCTTTACAGAAGTCATTAAGGTTAAATGAGGCCCTGGCCAGTGTGGCTCAGTTGGTTAAGTATCATCCTGTGCACCAGAAGGTCACCAGTTCGATTCCTGGTCAGGGCACATGCCCAGGTTTGGGTTTCGGTCCCGTGGGGGTGTATACGGGAGGCAATGGGTCCATGTTTCTCTATTGCACTGATGTTTCTCTCTCTCTCCCTTCCTCTTTCTCTAAAAAACACAAATCAATGAAAACATATTGGAAAAAGAAAAGACTTTAAAAAAAGTTAAATGAGCCCTGGCCAGTTTGGTTCAGCGGTTAGAGCGTCGGCCTGCGGTACAGAGAGACCTGGGTTCGGTTCCCGCTAAGGGCATGTACCTCGGTTGCAGTTTGTCCCCGGCCCTGGTTGGTCGTGCGGGTGGCAGCCACTCGATGTGTCCCTTTCACGTCGATGTTTCTCTCTCTCTCTCTCTTCCTCTCCCTCCCACTCTATCTGAACAAAAAATGAAAAAAATGTCCTCAGGTGAGGATAAAAAAATAAATAAATAAATAAAAAATAAAAATAAAAAAAGTTAAATGAGGTCATAAGGGAGAGGCCCTAATCCAATAGGACTGATGTCCTTATTTTAAAAATAACAATAGAGCAGCCCTGGCCGGTTTGGCTCAGCAGTTAGAGCATCGGTCTGCGGACCAAAGAGTCCCGGGTTCGATTCTGGCCAAAGGCATGTACCTCAGTTGCGGTTCGTCTCCAGGTCATGCAGGTGGCAACCAATCACTGTGTCTCTCTCACATCGATGTTTCTTTCTCTCTCTCCCTCTCACTCTGTCTGAAGATAAATGTAAAAAAAATATCCTCGGGTGAGGATTAAAACAAATAATAATAAAAATTTTAAAAATAAAGTTAAATTAAAAAAGGATGTGTACTCGAGGATAGACATTTTAAAAAAGGAATTTTAAAAAAGAAAAAAACATTTTTTAAATAAAATTAAATAAAAAATAACAATAAAAAAAGACGGGGACACCACGAGTGCAGGAACAGGAAGAAAAGGCCATGTGAAGATACAGCAAGAAGGTGGCCATCTGCAAGCCGAGGAGAGATCTCTCACCCAAAACCAACCCTGCTGCCCTTGATCTTGGACTTCCAGCCTTCCGAACTGTGAGGAATGGGTTTCTGTTGTTTAAGACCCCCTGTCTGTGGCATTCTGTTGTGGCGGCCCTAGCGGACTAAGGCAGGTGCCGCCCCAGATCTTTGCCTGGCAAATGAAAGAACTGACATTCACATCCAGGCTGTTTGGCACCTTAGTCCATGCTTTTACTGGCTTTTGCACAGTGCTTCTGCCCTGGGAAAGGAGAGAGCAAGAGTCTTATTGGAGAATGTGAGGGTGGTACAGGAACTGCCAACACGCATGGGCATTTACTCCACACACCCCACTGCGCTAAGTACTTTGCATGGATTATCCATTTATACCAACAATAATCCTGTGAGGTTAGTGCTATTATCGCCACTAAAGCCTTAAGAGGACTCCAGTGGGGACAAACTCACTCCAGAGCCAGCTTGGCACACTGCCACACTACAGTGAACTGTAACTATTGGAGATCATGTATGCTCAGCTCCGCCACCTGGCCAAAAACTTCATCTGGGCCTCCCGAGTCAGAGAACACAGTTGAGTCAAGTAATAATTAAGCCCCACTTCTCTGAGATGACCTTTGAAATAAATGAGCCGATGAGGAAGTTGTCCCACTAAGATGTCACAGCTTTGGAGAAAAAGGGCCAATGGGGAGGCAGCCCTGCCCTGAGGGGCAGGGGCAGGAGAGGAGCACTGTTAGAGGAGCATAACCCAGCCACGACCGCTGATGGGGAGATGAACAGAATGAGTGTGGCAAGGGGACTCAGCAGCACTCGGGTTGAGACAACCCAGTGTATTTTTTTTTCTTCATCCTCACCCAAGGATATTTTTACATTTATCTTCAGATAGAGCAGGAGGGAGAGAGGGAGGAAGAGAGAGAGAGAAACATCCATGTGAGAGAGACAAATTGATTGGTTGCCCCCTGTGCGACCCCAACCGGGGCCGGGGAGGAACCGCAACGGAGGTACTGCCCTTGGCCGGAATCGAACCTGGGACTATTTGGTCTGAGAGCCGACGCTCTAACTATTGAACCAAACCAGCCAGGGCAACCCAGTGTATTTTTCATCTCAGACGTGTATTTTCATGTCTACCAGTTCGATGTGGGTCTTTTTTATATCTTCATGTCTCTCCTTAACTTCTTCATCATGTAGAATGCAGTTATAATAACTGTTTTAATTTCTTTTTCTCTCAATTTGAACAACTGTGTCAGTTCTTGGTAAGTTTAATTTTTCTTCTCATTATGAGTCCTATTTTCCTGTTTCTCTGATTAGATGCTGGACATTGTGAATTTGAGGTTGTTGGGTACTGGAGAGTTGTGGGGTTTTGGTTTTTGTTTTGTTTTTAATCCTCACCAGAGGATATGTTTATTAATGAGAGAGAGAAAGAAACATCAACGTGAGAGAGAAACATCAATGGTTGTCTCCCATACGCACCCTGACCTGGAATCGAACCCACAACGTTTTTAGTGCACAGGAAAATGCTCCAACCAACTGAGCCACCTGCCTGAGGCAGTTGTGTTGTTATTGGTTTTTTTTTTTTACTAATTATCCTTGATCTTTGTTCTAGGATTCGGTTAAATTACTTAGAAACAGTTTGATTATTTCAGGTCTTATCTTCTGAGATTGTTAGGCAAGACCCAAACAGTGTTTAGTCTGAAGATAATTATTCTCTACTACTGAGGTTGGTGGAAAAAAACTAGTCCTGGCCAGGTGCTGTTCCCCCCAGTCCTTAAAGGTGGTTCTTTCCTCGGCCTCAAGTCGTTTCCTCACACACATGCTGATCAAGGCTCGACCTCCTACTTGAAGAGACCCTCTGCCGACTTCCAGGGATCTGTGTGAGGCTCTCTCTCCTCCAGCACTCTGTACCCTGAGCTCTTGCTACTGTGGTCTCCCCAGACTTTCCATTCTATGTGCTCAACCAAAGGAACCATTGGGCTCCACCTGGGTTCCCCCTCCATGTGCCATAGCCTGGAAGTTCTCTAAAGGCAGGCAGCCGGGGCGATCAAAGGGCTATGCCTGCTTGTTTCCTCTTAGGGATCACTGGCCTTCCTTACCTGATTCCCAGTATCTTGAAAACTGTCATTTCATGTTTGCTATATCCTCTTTTATTGTTTCAGTGGCAAGGTAAGTCCATGCCCTGTCGCTCCATCTTGGTTGGAAGTAGAAGACTCCTGTTTACTCTTTCAGTGACATTTTATCTTTTTTTTTTTCACATAGATCCCATGCCTTTTCATTAAATTTGTCTAAATGTCATAATATTTATTATTGTAACTGGACTATATCCTCCCATCTCCATTTCTAGGAGCTTATTTCAAGAGTCGAGAAAAACTATTAAGTTTTGTATATATAACATTTAATTTGTTAACAGATACCCTGAAACTGAATCATGCATTGGTCATAAATTTATTCAGTGTCATAAAACAGGAAGATGAGACGTAGGCACCTAGGGCTGGTTCAATGCCAACAGGGGCCCAAGTCTGCTCCAATCTCCTCTGCACGTTGACTTTTGTCTTCATGCTTGTTACTTCATGGCACAAACTGGCTGCTACAACCCCAGGCCTCATGTATGTGATCTAAGCAGAAAGAAGGAAGGGAGAAGCAGGGAATGGCAACTACCGTAGCAGGAAAACAAAAGATTTCTCAGAATAAATTAGATTGTGTCTTATTAGCCAGACTATAACATTTGACCACCTGTAACAGTAAGCTGGTGTTGGAAGGCAAGTGTTTAGCCAGAAATTTTACCACAAACTCACAAAAAAAATTAGGGTTCTGGTTGGTAGTGAAGAATTGACACTGGACAGGTCTACAAGCTACTCTTGCATTCCAAGAATAAACCCTGCTGGCTGGTAGTGAATTATTCTTTTAAATGCATTGCCAGATTCAATTTGACAATTTTTTGGAGTTAATTTTTTTCAGGCTATTGCAATATTCAGGATCAAAGAATTGAATGAAGGTATTGGATATGGGAAGAGAGACATATTCAACCTATTTTCAGAGGTAGTATCAAGGCCATGACCAGACCTGATTAACTGCACATACAAGTGCTAGGAGAGGAGACAAAGTGAGAACAGAAATATACAGTACTACGATTTTAAAAGGGACTAATCACCAGGTGTCATTAACTGTTAAATTGCCTTTAAACACTAAAGCTGAAACATTTGTGAAATTTCCTGAGTTTCGGATTTCTACTATCTTGAAATATCCAAATTACATGTTTAACATTTTAGTCAACATGTAGGAAAAATTTTATCAAGCTCTCTGGACTTTCATTGAAATTACACTCTTGCTGTGACAATAGTACTATAGGTTTTTTAAAGCATGTATCTTTCAGATACATACTGAAATATTTATGGATGAAATTATACATCTAGTATTTGCTTCAAAAGAACATGGAAGGCATGGAGGGGAAAGTAGATAGAAATAAAGATGAAACAATATTGACCATGAAATGATTACTGAAGTTGGGTACTGGGTATATGAGGTTCATTGTATTGTCTCCTTTTGAGTATGTTTGGAATTTCCATAATAAAAAGTTTAACTTCATGGAATAGAAGCATGTATATGTGTATATATACAAATATTTTTTAAAATGATCAACAGAGGTTTTAGTAGGGATTTTATTCCACAGTATTTGCTTTGTAAAAAAGGGAACAGTACATGGTCAATATTCACAGGATGTTTCTTCCTGAACTTGGTCATAAGCAGCCCCGGGTACAGCCTGCACCAGCCCTCCAGTAGCCACACCGTCCTCACCCCCGTCCTCAGCTTCAGAATCTACAACCCCATATGGTTTCTGAGTCCGGCTCTAGATTCTATCAAATTCCTAACATTATTCAAAACGACAATGACTGAATTTGTTTCGTACCGGCAATCTTAAGCCCCAAATGTTTCAGAGATTAAACAATCACACATTTAAAATACATAGAAAAATAATATAATTAGAATTTATACAAAGTAGATTATTACAAAACAAGTACACTACAAGAAATACATCTTATATCCAAGCACAAAAATTTGGAAATATTTGTTTAAGAAAAAACATTTATTTTTAAATGCTGAGTGGGAAGGCATAGACTGTTTTGCTAGCAGAAATTTTCACTCCATTCTCAAGCTTCTAAAAACAGTTCCTGAAGGAGATTAGACAGCTGTTCCTCTTTCCAAATTCTGTTTAATTTCAGCTGTATATTTCCCATAGAATCTTTCTGCCTTCTTGTTGAATTTGGCATTCCTTTCATTAATGTAGTCGATATCTGCATCATCATTATAAGGTCGTCTCCGGCTATATTTGTCTCGTTTTTCAATTCTGAGGGAAAGAGAAAATAATTTACAAAATTTTAAATTTGTTTGTTTTCTTTTTTAAATTTTATTTATTAATTTTAGCGAGAGAAGAAATGAGAGAGAGAGACATCGATTTGTTGTTCCACTTATATATACATCATTCCTTCACTGATTCTTGCATGTGCCCTGACTGGGAATCGAACCCTAAACCTTAGCATATCGGGACGATGCTGTCACCACCTGAGCTAGCTGGCCAGGGATTGGGGGTGGCGGGAGCTGTTTTCATCAAGATCAAGTTGAAACTGCTCATTAACAGCACAAGCCTGGGTAAGAACCATGAAATCCAGTAACACACAAAAACTAATCTTGAGAATGCTTCTAAAAGAGCAAGGATAACATTGTTAGAAACTGGACACATAAAGTATTACTTAAAGGAAGATGATTACAATAATAATTATATTAATAATAACCGCAGCTAATATGGAGTACACCGCATATGATAAATACTATTTTTGTTGTTAATCCTCACCAGAGGATATTTCTCCATTGATTTTTTTTCAGATTGAGGGGGAGGGAGGGAGGGACCGGGGGAGGGAGAAAGAGGGAAAGAGGAAGGGAGGGAGAGAAAGAAACATCAATGTGAGAGAGACACATCAATTGGTTGCCTCCCGCATGACCCTGACTGGGGCCAGGGATCAAACCTGTAACCCAGGTACATACCTTTGACTAGGAATAGAACCCGAGACACTTAGGTCCAAAGGCCGACACTCTAACCACTGAGCAAACCCAGCCAGGGCTAGACACTATTCTTAATACTTCACGTGTATTAACTCCTAAAATACAAATTCATTTCACTCTGCCTAATATTCACTCCTATCAGTATTAAGAAGCACAAATATATCGGAGGGACATTTACTAGAACATTCCTACTTCTTTAAATCAAATAGCAGAGTGATTGTTAAATAAAAGTTCTTAAAGAAGAATTTTCTTTAGACCCTTCCCTGCCTCAAATATAACAATTCGATTTTATCAATATTTTGCTTCTCCATTCCAATTCATATGGACTCAACTCATACTTGTCTGTCCCCAAAACCACTACAGATGCTAAGTCAGAAATTTGCAAATATAGTACCTGTCTATGCGATTCATTCTAAGCTCATGATGTCCATTGTGCCATTAAGCATTTAAAATGTCTGCTGCTCTCCTGAGTACTTACTGTTTTTCCAGATCTGTAACCATCCTATCGATTTCCTGTGTGGAAGGCACATGCGTTCCATGAAGAAGACTGTTGGATGTTGGGAAAAACTCTTCTCCACTGAAAAGACAACAAAATGGACTTACAGTAACACTACAAGTGTGCCACACTTTCAACCATTCACGATGAGAGGTAAAATATATACATATATTTACTATGGGATTCTACCTTAACTCCTAAAAAAATACAGAATTGGAAGGAACCTAATAAATCACACTCTGACACCTTCATTCAATAGGTAAAAGAGCCCTGGCCGGTTTGGCTCAGCGGTTAGAGCATCGGCCTGCGGTCCAGAGAGACCTGGGTTCGGTTCCCGCTAGGGGCACGTACCTCAGCTGCAGTTTGTCCCTGGCCCTGGTTGGTCGTGTGGGAGGCAGCCACTCGATGTGTCCCTTTCACGTCGATGTTTCTCTCTCTCTCTTCCTCTCTCTCCCTCCCACTCTATCTGAACAAAAAAATGGAGAAATGTCCTCGGGTGAGGATAAAAAAAAAAAAATAGTTAAAAGAGTCAAAGGCCAGAGGTCAAAGGACTTGCTTCCAAGTTCAGGTTATTTCTCTTTCCAGTAACACAGGGATCAACAAGCTTCACCATCTGTTTTTGTAAACAGTTTTACTGGGACACAGTCACATCCCCTCTTTGTTTATATATCCTCTATGCTGCTTTCATATCACAACAGCAGAGCTGAGTAGTTATGACAGAGACCATATAGTCCACAAAGCCTAAAATGTTTACTAGCTGGTCCTTTACAAAAAAAAAGTTCACACTAAAGCATCTGCCTCCTAAAAGAATATCTGAGAGACTATGATAACCTCGGTGTTAACCACTCAACACCCAGTCGTAGAACACCCAGCCTGAAGATAACCAGGTGGTGAGCTTAATTGCTGTGGAGTGAGCAATAGTGTTAAGACCAAGCCTGGCCGGTGTGGCTCAGTGGACTGAGCATTGTCCCATGGACTGAGAGGTCCCAGTTCCATTCTGGGTGAGGGCACATGCCCGGGTTGCAGGCTTGATCCACCCAGTAGGGGGCGGGCAGGAGTCAGCCAATCGATGTTTCTCTTTCACATCAATGTTTCTATCTCTCCCTTCCTCTCTAAAAAATCAACAAAAAATTATTTTTAAAAAAATAGTATTAAGACCAGAAATCATTCTTAGACAGCTGTCTGATAACCCAGACCTAAGCATTATTTATGTATGTATGTATGTGTGTGTATACACACATACACAATATATCTACATTACCTCAGGATGAAAAAAAAGAAAAAACCTGCATTACTGTCAACTTACTGCTTTTCTCTCAGTCTTTCATACGTTTCCATGTCAGGTTTGATCTGTTTCGTCAACCGATGATACTGGCGTAACTGGGCAGCAGCATAATCTAAAAAGAAAATGAGAATCAAAGATAACATACTTCCCTGTTTGGTCATTATGATTCAGAAAAAACATCAAAATAATTATTAGTAATATATGCACTAGACACCAATCTAAACATAGCCTCTATCCTGAAGGTGCTGATAATACAAGCCTTGATTAATTTTACCACGAAGAATAAAAGAATCCAGCTGACTGAAGGACAGCCTTTACCACTGCCCTAGGAGACATATTTGTATTTTCTTGGGTTTATGCCTCTTAGAGAATATCCCTGAAGGGGTGTATCCTTTCATAAACTAGAAACACCAAAGGCAATCCTTACCTAACAAGCCCTTTCAATACAGTAAAAGCCAATTTTACCTGAAAATCCAAGGTCAGGGTTTTTCCTCTTCTTTTTCCTCTCCCATCTTTCTGCATCTTCTGCACTGATCTCCAGTAACTTCACTTTCTCATAGTCTTCCCCTCTTGCTGCACATTCCTAAAAAGAAAGGAAAAAAGCTGAAACTTGCAATTATGATACAAGCAATAATTTGATCTACTTTAAATCAAGAAAGATTGAATTAAGTTATCTAACAATACTTTTTTTTCTTTAATATGTTTTTACTGATTATTTTTAGAGAGGGTAAGGAAGAGAGATAGAAACACTGATGTGAGAGAGAAACACTGATCAGCTACCTCCTGCACGCCCCGAATTGGGGATCGAACCTGAAACCCAGGCATATGCCCTGACTGGGAATCGAACTGGTACCTCTCAGTCCATGGGATGATGCTCAATCTACTGAGCCACACTGGCTGGCCTCTAGCAATACTTTTATTTATTTATTTTTTTTCTTTTTTAAAAATTATTTTTATTAATTTGTTTTTGTTACAGATGTTTCTCCTTTTTCCCCTCTAGCAATACTTTTAAAGTAATGATTAATATTAAAAGAATGCCCTGGCCCTGGTCGGTGTGGCTCAGCGGTTAGAGAGTCAGCCCACGGACCAGTGAGTTGTGGGTTTGATTCCGGTCAAGGGCATGTACCTTGGTTGTGGTTCAGTCCCTGGCCCTGGTCTGGGTTGTGCGGGAGGCAACCAATCGATATGTCTCTCACACATCAATATTTCTTTCTCTCTCTCTCTCTCTCTCTCTCTCTCTCTCTCTCTCTGCCTCTTCCTTCCCCCCCCCCCACTCTATCTGAAGATAAATAGAAAAATATCCTCAGGTGAGGATTAAAAAAACAAATAAATAAATTGGTGTGTGCATATTTTTTATATATCATAGCACATTCCCGAATTTTCTTTATATACATATATTTTTTTTTTGTTAATCTTCAACCGAAGATATTTTTTTTCCATTGATTTTTAGATAGAGTGGAAGGGAGGGAGGGAGGGAGAGAGAGAGAGAGAGAGACACATCAATTGGTTGCCTCCCACATGACCCCGACTGGGGCCAAGGATTGAACCTGCAACCCAAGTACATGCCTTTGACCAGAATCAAACCTGCAACCCTTTGGACCTTGGGCTGACACTCTAACCGCTGAGCCAAACTAGCCAGGGCTAAGCACACCAATTTAAAAATAATAATTATTTGCCCTGGCCAGTTTGGCTCAGCGGTTAGATCGTCGGCCCACAGACCTGAGAGTCCCGGGTTCGGTTCCTGCTAAGGCCATGTACCTCGGTTGCAGTTTGTCCCTGGCCCCAGTTGGGGTCATGTGAGTGGCAACCACTCGATGTGTCTCTCTTTCTTTCTCTCTCTTCCCCCTTCTCTCCCTCCTGTTCTATCTGAAGATAAATGCAAAAATGTCCTCGGGTGAGGATATAAAAAATAAAATAAAAAAAAATACAAGCACTGACTCATCTAATTCATAATTAACTCAATTATTATCATAGTCTCCATTTTAGAGATGAGAAAACAGAGGTTAGGTAATTCACCCAAAGTGTTGCTTGCAACTAGTAAAAAGCAGAGCCAAGATCCGAACTCTGGCAGTCTGGCTCCAGAGCCAGTGTACAAAATCACCATGTTCTACTGTGTCAATACAACAGAAGAACTGAGTAATCCACTTATGAAGACAGCAGAGGGGTTCCTAACCTTTTTCTTTTCTTCTTCCTGTAGTTCCCACTCCAAACGAGCTTTCCTGGCTTCCCAATTTGCAGGTAATTTAAGTCTTTTATCTTCTTCCACAACTTCCTGGTGATTTAATTTACGAGCTTCATTCTAAAACAATAACACAAAAGGTTTGTAGCTGAAACATGAAAATCAATCCAAACAGATCTTGCCTTCTTTGAGGTTCAGGGAAGACACATTAACAAGGGGATCCCATTTATCCTAAAATCAACAGAGAGCCATCAAAGGATTTTAAGTAAGAGAACTGCCTAACTAGGTCTGCATTTGTATCCAGTCCAGAAAAATGTGTTGGGCTGCACTGGTTGGTTTGCTGCTCCAGAGGCTCCAGGTTGTAGGCTCGATCCCCAGTAGGGGGCATGCGGGAGGCAGCCCATGGATGTTTCTCACATGGATGTTTCTATTTCTCCCTTCCTCTCTCTCTAAAAAAAATCAATAAAAACATTAAAAAATATATTTTTTAAAAAATACAGCTGACTCTTGAACAACACCGGGCTTATGGGTGCCGACCCCACACAGTCGAAAATTTATGTGTAACTAATACTGTTTTCATTCTGCGTGGTTGGTTGAATCTAAGTATGAGAAGAACCGACTGTAGAGTCCAAAGTTATATGTGGATTTTCGACTGAGGGGGCTAACTCAGGCGTTGTTCAAGGGGTAAGTATATTTTCAAAAGTGATTACAATGTGCTACCAGGCTTGAGAACTACCTGTGCGGGATAGATCTTTCATCCAGCTGTGCAGGTCTGTTAAGCACGCTGATGCGATTTCTTCGTCCCCCCACATACACGCAGGGGCCTGACCAATAACAGGTCTCAGCTGGGTCTACTCACCCGCTTCAGATGCAGCTCCCGGAATTTGCGCAGTCTCTGCTCGCGCTTCTGGGCTGACAGCTCCTCTGCCCCCGCGACAGGCTGCTCCTCCTCCGTGCTGTCCACCAGCACCTGCGACAAGCAGGACCAGCTGTTGACAGAGCCGACTCAGCTTCTCCCGGGGCTGCCAAGTCCGATTCCCCGACGGTCCCGACAGGCCGCGCCGGCCCGCACTGCCGACCCCGGCCCCACAGTTTCTACTCCTCCCTGGCCCGGCACCCAGGCATCTCCTCCACCCCTCGCCCCTGCCGCCCTCTGGAACCCTCACTTACAGAAACCCCTGGGTAGAGGCGGGGGCACTTACCTTCTCGGTTAGAACCGCAGCCGCCATCACAACCTTCCTCTCCCGACTTCCGGCAATAACGCAGCACTTCCGGCGGCCTTCCGATAGATATTAATAGTCTACGGTAAGCCCCGCCCCTTCCTGGCAGCCTCAGGCGCTTGCTACCAATCCCTGCTCCTTCTAGCAGTGAGCTGTTCTCGATTGGGTAGGATCTTGCGCAGCCGCAGAAGACCATGGTGGGGGGAGCGGAGAGGGGGGGGAAAGAAGGGCTGGAAAGCCCTGCGAAGCGGTCAGCTGAGGAGGAATGGCCGATCCTGAACCTGGTAGAAAGTCTCGTCAACTGTGTGCTGCTCCCTTGAGCGGAAAGGGCTTAGAGTGTCACCTACTCCGAGGCAGCTCTCCCCTGACAACCTTGTCTCATGTAGGCCCTTACTACTGTCTTAAGGCCCCATTTTAATTTGCTCAAGATACTTCTCTTTGTTCGTTTTCCGTTTCCCGCATCAACGTTGTAAACTGCAGGAGCGCAGACACGTCCATCTTGTTTACTCTTCCCTGTCCGACAGGGAAGCTGCCAGGAGTAACAATGCTTAAGTTAATGGAGTAAGGTGCTGAATACAAGAGGAATAAATGAAAATTATTTTTTTTGCACCAGTAACCACCAATTCGATGTATAAATGAAAAAAGTAAGCCCCCAAATAAGATATCTAGGTATAAATTTTATTTCTTTTAAATCCTCACCCGAGGATATTTTTCCATTGATTCTTAGAGTGGGAGGGAGGGAGACAGATAGAAACATGGATGTGTCTCACATGGATTGGTTGCCTCCCCCAGGACAGAACCTGCAACCAAGGTACATACCCTTGACGGGAAACTGAATCCGTGACACTCTGTTCTGTGGCCAACACTCTCCCATCTCTAACTACTGAGCCTAACTGGCCAGGGCAAAGTTTAAATGGTAACATGAAGAAAGACACAAAATAATTTGAAGTATAAAAAAATTAAGTTTGAATAGGTGAAGGATTTTCTGGGTGGGTGGAAGGCAATATGAAAACGGAGTATCACAAAAAGAGTATTTACATGAGTCTAAATGTAATGTTATTCCCATCAGAATCTCAGTGGGTTATTCTTTTTGGGGAACTGGAAAATAATAGGGCAAAAATCTGAAAGTTCAACAACACACTGTATTGGTGAGACTGGTAGGACTGAACATCGGTGCAACCCCTAGGGCTCAGCTAGGTGGTTCTTGCTGGGCAGTCAGGGCAGGAGCAGAGCCGCCCCACCTCCAGCCAGTCCTCCTTACCTCAAGTGCAGGTGGAGAGTTCAGAGGAGGAGCAGCCCCTCAAAGCAACAATTCTGGGAACTGAAACCTGTCACCTGGCCAGGCCCCCTGCACCTTTGTCCATATGTGAGTCACTCAGTAGCATCTACAATCCTCTGAAGTACCTCTGAACAGTGAAACTCTTACTTTGGGACACCCTGTTGCAAACCAATCCTAAGAGACTTGCTTACATCACACAGCCATTGAGTAGTCAAGTCAGTATATCCCTCTGACTTTCTTATTCCAGAACAATTGCTCTTTCCATCCTTACCACATTGTTCTCTGAGGCAGTAAAATAATACAGACATAATACAGTTGTATACTTCATCTCTCCTCCTACAATAAAATCCAAAAGTCTGCTTTTGGATGGCCTATCATACAAGAAGGCAAGTAACATCTATTTGGATTTATTTCCATATCTATGCTAACAAACTCGATTTATCCTTGTGGTAGAATGAAGTTTGAAAATTAAAATCACCAGGAAGTTGTGGAATAAGATAAAAGACTTAAATTACCTGCAAACTGGGAAGCCAAAAAAGCCATTTTGGAATGAGAATTGCAGGAAAAAGGGAAAGGTAAATACAATTCATACCATCCTCATAAGATACAGATTCAAATAGTATATTGTGTTTTGTTGAGATAGTATGCAGCCTGGTAGTCAGGCATTCTGGCTCTGGTTTCCTCATCTGTACCTCAGAGAACTGTGAGAATATGTAAAATTTAGAACAGTGCCTGGCACATAGTTCAAGCCACATAAGCAATGGATATTAGAGTAAAAAGCTAAGCTAGCCCTGGCCTGTGTGGCTCAGTGGTTAGAGTGTCAGCCCATAGACTGAAGTGTCATGGGTTCAGTTTCTGGTCAAGGGCATGTAGATTCAATCCCCGGGCCATCAGGGTCTGTGCACAAGGCAATCAATTGATGTCTCACTCACATCCATATTTCTCTCTCTCTCTCTCTCTTCCTCCCTCCCTCCCTCTCTCCCATTCTATCTGAAGATAAATGGAAAAATACTCTCAGGTGAGGACTAAAAAACAAAAAATAAATATGTAACCTCATTTTTTTTCTTTATTGATTTTTAGAGAGAAAGGGAGAGGGAAGGAGAGAGAGAAACATCTATGAGAGAGAACATCAGTTGGCCACCTCCTGCATGCCCTACACTGGGGATTGGGCCCACAACCTGGGCATGTGCTCTGACCAGGAATCGCACCGGTGACCTCTTGATGCATGGGTTGACACTCAACCAATGAGCCACACTGGCCAGGCTAATTTTTTTTTTTTTTTAAAGGCTAAGCTACAGTAACAACAGCTCCAACAGTAAGAAATAAAGATTAGTCTATCATGTATCAGGTCTCAGGTGAGCAGCCCAAGACAAAGGAGCAACTCTGTTCCATTTAATTGTTCACTCCATTGTTGCTCCACCAGTCCCTAGTGCATTGTAGGTGTCTGTGTGGGCAAAGCTGTGGTTGCAAGTTCCAGCCAGCAGGAAGGAGAATGGTGTAGAGGAGGCACAGCCATGGTTTTAGGTCTGGCCTTGGAAGCAGCCCTCAGCACTTCTGTATGTTGAGAACTCATGTCAACTAGCCTGATCCAACTGCAAGGGTGGTTGGGAAATGGGCAGCCATGAGCCCAGAAAGGAGGGGAGAAAGGTTTCTGATGGATATGTAATGTGTCCACCACAGCTATTTTTGGTGTCAGTGTTACAGGTATACTATCTCTTACAGATCATAGCAAATTCCACAATTTTGTTAGTCAAATTATAGTCTTGATGGCAGTCTTTAGCCCTTTCTTGATGTCAAAGGAGTCGTGGAATTACATAAGGTAATAGAGCTAATGGTTTTCCCCCCTTTTAGGAGTGGACAGCAAGAAGGGAAGTCTAGCCCTGGACGGTTTGGCTCAATGGTTAGAGTGTCAGCCTGCGGACCGAAGAGTCCCGGGTTCAGTTCCTGCTAAGGGCACGTACCTCAGTTGCAGTTTGTCCCCGGCCCCGGTTGGGGTTGTGTGGGTGGCAGCCACTTGATGTCTCTCTCTCACATCGATATTTCTCTCTCTCTCCTCCTCCCTCTCTATCTGAAGATACATGCAAAAATGTCCTCAAGTGAGGATAAAAAAAAATAAAATATTTTTTTTAAAAAAGGGAAGTCTGTAAGAAAATGAAACTACTGGAGATCAGTGCAGATGTAGAAAGATGCGAGAGGAAAAAACCCTGATCTGGGATTTTCAAATAGTTGGCTTCTACTTTACTGAATGGGCCCGTTAATGACCCACTTAATAGTAGGTCTAATAATGCCTGAACATCTAAAATAACCTGTGGTTCTCATTTTTAGATTATGCTACTGCCCAGTTATGCCACACTGGCTGACCAAGCAGAACAAACCTGACATGGAAACATGAAACACTGAGAGAAAAACAGTAAGTTGATGTGATCCAATAGCATACTCTATATGTTACTGAAGGGACTTAAAGAGTGCTAATTCTGAAACTTTGCTTCCTGGCCTTGGATCCTGGCTCTACCACTTACTGTGTCACACAATTTTTCTTCTAGTGCTTACCTCAGAGGGTTATTGTAAAAATTAAATGGATTCATACAATGCACTTTGTTTGGCAGATAGTAAGCAGTGTTTTGTTTTTTAACTTTTTTTTCTTTATTGATTTTAGAGAGGGAGAGGAAGAGAGAGATAGAAACATTGATGAGAGAGAATATCAATTGGCCGTCTCCTGCATGCCCCCCCACTGGGGATTTGGCCCACAACGTGGGCATGTGCCCTGACCAGGAAGCAGTGTTGTTATGATTATGATGGTTACTATTACTGTGTTCCTTACCTATGAAGGATATTTACTTTCGTCACGTGCAATAAGCAATGCTAAAATGTACTTTCCTTAATTATGTTTAAGGTAGGTAATGTGTTTATATTAAGATCATGAGTATTTTAATACCAATAGTAGAGTGGAAAGAGCTATAGATTGTGCAGAACATAGTGTGTTCTCATTCAAGCTCTCCCACTGTGTGAACTTGGTTGGGAGTTCAGTAGCCACTGATTCTCAGTTAGCTCATATGTGCATTAGAGTAAATGATTTCTTAAAAATCTTTTTTCACCCTGGCCAATTTGGTTCAGCAGTTGGAGCAACAACCTGCGGACCAAAGTCACGGGTTCAATTCCAGTCAAGAGCACATACCTCAGTCGGTTGTGGTTCAGGCCCTGGCCTGGGTCGGGGTTGTGCGGGAGACAACCAGTCGATGTGTTTCTCACATCAATGTTTGTCTCTCTCTCCCGGACTCTTTCTGAAGATAAATGTAAAAATATCCCTGGGTGAGAATTTAAAAATAAAAGTTTTTTTTCCAAGTCTGAATTCTATTTCTTTAAAATCAGATGTGATCCCAACGTTTTCTATTTTTTACCACTTAACATTGTCCAATTCTGAAGGTAAAGGATCACCTGCTTTCTCAGTGGAGAGTTCTACCCAACATTTAACAGTCTCCTTCATGGAATGTATGTGCTTCCCACAGAGGAAAATGATAGGATGTTCATAGACTTAGAAAGCCGTAAGTACTACAAATGCAACAAGTTTTCATACTGATTTCATGCCGAGTGACAAAATTAACTTTATGATCTTGAAGTATAGCAACTGAATGGAAGTTGAGGAACATTTGAAATATTAGTTTCAAGAATGGTCCCATTCACTACCACTTTTATATTTGTGCTCCTAAAGGAATAAGAAAGTTTACATGGTTAGGTTCATTTTTATTCTAAGGAGACAGACCTGAGAATACTATTATAATTTTGGTAGACTGGCCTGGTTACAACAAAGTTGGAGAAAACATAAGGATTGATTGGTTTTGATTTCTAACTGAAAATGTGGTTAACCTGAACATGCTGTATTAGTTGGTATTTCTGCCTTAGTGTAAAGTTGCATAACTCAAGGATTTCCTTGTACAGAGACTTGAAATACACTGACAGAACTTTTTTCACTGGAATGTACCCAATCTGATTATGATCTGTGTTCAAATATAAGCCACTTAACAGCTAAATGACTTCACCCAAACCCCTTCATAAGGTCTGGCTAGTTGCTATGTGTATGTGCTACTTGAGATTTCACTTCTACAGTGATCTCTGCCGCCTTCACTATAGCTTTGAAGGAGACTTCAGCCTATTAATATGCTTGAAATGTCCCTAATTTCTCTCAGCCTACTGGCCTATTTTCTCTTTACCTCACAGTATCCTGAAAATAATAGTTACACTCATTGTTCCATAATTGCCCCATCCTTGTCTTACTTGTTAGTTCAGCCTGGCCAGTACTATGTTTAATCTCTCCTATGCTTTGTAACACAGAAGATAACAGTGCATACCCCCAGACTAGCTGTCATTACTTAAGCGGAATACAACTGCTTAGGTGTGATACCCTGTTACTATATAATCTGTGAACAATCCAGTCACGGGCTGCTTAAACCACATGAATGTGTTGAGGAATGTGCCATTAGCCAATTTCACCACTGTGCAAATGGAGGGCACTTACACAAACCTAGATGGTACAGCACACACAACTAGGCTATATGGTATAGCCGATTGTTCCTGGGCTAGAAATCTGTACAGCATGCCACTGTACAAAACATTAAATCAAGCACAAGAGAAAATGATGCAATTGAAATGTAAACATGATGTAACACAGCATTATGTAATATGCATAATAAAATGAGACTAAAATAGAAAAACAATTTATTAACAAAAATACATACACAACAGTTTAATTACTGTTTCTTATAAATTTCATTTCTATATAACCAATTGATATTATACAAAATATTTACAAGTATACATACAAGACTCCCACCTGTACATACTCTCTGGTCCATCTGTGCTATATCTCTTATCTGCAAGAGAAATCTAAAATGTTAACAATTACCACTAAATTGCTCACAGGAATGAAATAATGCTATAGGAAACACCAATTTGCAATAAAGTGCATTTCAGGCAACCTTAGCCATCAGTTTCCTTTTTTAAACAGGTTTCCACAATACATATGGACTTTTTTTCTGATTTATTTTTGGGGATCCTGAAGAGGTCTCTTCAGCAGTAGCTTTAGCTGATTTCTGAAGCACTGGCTTTGCTTCAGAATTCTGTAAGAGAACAAATTCTTAAGTCAGCTTCCCAGACACATACATCGTACATACCTTAAAATAATTGCTTTTTACAATGCATTAAAGAATTCCATTTAAGACTGAAACTTAAGAGACACCAACCAAATGCCAAGTGTGGACCTCATCTGTAACCTGACTCAAACTGTTAGGGCCAAGAAAGTGCCAGGTAAAATCAGACACACGCAGGGCATATTATAATAGTTAAATATTAAAAAGAATAACACGCCCTGGCGGGTGTGGCTCAGTTGGTTGTCAGTTTCCATCCTTGTGCAAGCGAGAGGCAGCCCATTGATGTTTCTCTTTCCCCCTCTCCCTCTAAAAATCAATAATAAAAAATATATATTTAAAAAAATAAAAAGAGAAAAGCCCATTATATAAAAGTGGCACAAAAATATGTAAGAGTAGTTCTATAAAATGGCTTAGTAGTCCCCCAATTATGATAGCAAAGACAGAACAATGAGCCTTCCAACAATATAAAAGCCCACATAATGGATATATGTTCCAAGTCCAATTTTTTAGTCAGTGCTTAGATATACTTACATTAAAGCTAATGCTTTTTTGCTGGGAAGACTTTTCACTGGCATTTTTAGTTCCATCTTCTGTTAGCTTTTCGGACAGCTAGACAGGAAGAGAAAAGATTTTTTTTTTTAAAAACCGTGTCTTTGGTTTGCAGTACTGTATACATAGCAGCCCAACTGTATATAAATTTATATGCAGAGATACAACAAATCAAGTTGGATCTAATCATACAGTTAACAGTCTAAACAACTCTGTACTGTTGTTTTCCCCATAACAAAATTGATGCAACAAATGGGCCTGATGAAGACACACTCCCCCATAAAGCTGTATTGTATTCCCAAATACAAATTCAAATAACTTTGAAAGTCAAGTCATACCAGAAAATACCTAGTTTCAAAGAACTAAGGCAGCGATTTTCAACTGGTGTGTTGCAAGAATTTTTAAAACATGCAATACCTGACTATTTAGTCAGGAACACTGACCTCTTTTCCCTTAGATTGTCAAATTAAAAAATGGCAATAACCAACAATCACCGTCTGGTGTGAATGAATTAAAATTATCCCTTTTTTTGGGTCAGATCAGCAAAAAAATGTATTTTCGGGGGTGCTGCAGAATTTTAGTTATTAGCTTAAATATACCATGAGATAAAAATAGGTTGAAAATCACTGAACTAAGGCATTAGCCCAGTTGGGCACCTAATCATCTGAAAAAGCAACTCAACTAAGATTATGTAAGTATACCCATATCTGGGTCTGAATGATAGGTTCATCTAAGTAACATCTTTCCTGTTTAAACTGACTCTACCAATTCCTAAGTACCTTAAACCTTTAAAGCTATGGATTTTATGCTCTGGGTTTCGATATAATTAACTTATAAAAAGCACAGTGCAATTTGTCAATGCACAACCTGCACATTTCCAGGGAATTATAAACTTATCTGCAAGTGAAGCAGGCCTCTTCTTCTGTAATCTCTCAAAAACATCTGGAATACATTGCATGTATTATGAAATGGACACCTCTATCACAGATGCCCCAACATTACAAAGTGCGCTTTAGTTTAAAAACTGTCTTCAGTATCTTATCCAAATAGTACCTGTATCAAATTCTAGCATGCACATGGATCTACCAACAAAAACTAAGCTTTCAGTGTATGAACATAAACTTCAAATAAGTTAAACCTCTGATGCTTATGCCCATGTATCAATTACCAACAGATTTTCTTCAGCAATGCCTGGAGACCACATTCATGATTTCTATAAGACAGAAATAAAGCAGATAAACTATACTGTATGTTGAATACAGAATTTCTGGGAACATAGTGCTGCAAATGAAAACTATAGATACTCTGTTAAAGATTAGTTAGAAAAATTTGGTAACTATACAAAAATCACCGAAGTACCAGCTACAATCATGAAAGCAATTAATTCTGTGTCAACTGAAAATTTTCCCATTTTTATGGGAGAGACTATGTCTAGTACTGTCTGATCTGCTCTTTTGATTTTAACAAACTATATTTAGCTATCTTTTCCAAGAAGTGGAATCAAATAAAAATGCTAATCAGATCTTTCTGGCAGTAGCTTTCTGAAGATTTTGTCTGGAAAAACCTAGAATGCTTACCTCAAACTTTGCACCATTATTTGGTACAGCTGTTTCACCATTTTTTTCTTTAGATACAGGAACAATTCTGAGACTAGGGGGCAATTCAAAGTTGGTTGTTCCTAAGGCTTTTGCTGCATTCGCTTTTGCTATTTCTAACAGCTCCATTCGATCTAAAAAAGAAACACAAAGTATTCTTTAATCTTACAGCATTCCCCAAGAGGACTCAAAATCACAAAATAAGCTTGCATTTTATTTAGAATAGCAAAACAAAGATGTTTAATATTTCATTTTCATGTGTAAAATATATCCTTATTCATGGAAAATTTCTCTACCTTGTTATTTGCTGAGAAAAATAAGAATCCGTAAATAATCTCAACAGTTTTCTTTACCAAAGGCCTGAATTTTTTATTGTTTTTGCTTTCTCTTCAAATACATTCTTAATACCAATTGTTTTTTTAAGAAAATTTTTTATACAGCATAACTGTCACAAATAAGGAACCAACATTGACAAATTAATCAATTTTAGGACTTAAAAGTTTATTCTGTTTTTGTTTTGTTTTTTATAACTCCCATGATCCTATCCCGGAATTCATTTGTCGTAAAATACTGGAACAGCCCAGCCGGTGTGGCTCAGAGACTGAGCACTGACCCAGGCACCAAGAGGTCGCCTTCCAGGTCAGGGCCATGCCCAGGTTGTAGGCCAAATCCCCACGGCCAATATATGTTCTCTCTCATCGATGTTTCTATCTCTCTGTCTCCCCCTCCTCCCTTCCTCTAAAATCAATAAAGAAAAAAAAAGTTTAATACTGGAACAAAATTCAATTTTTTCCCAATAACACCGCATTAAATTTTGAAAAGTAATGTTCGGATCCTTTTCTTCCCATTCAACAATGAAACTTAACAGGGCGGGTACACAACTAAGTCACTAACCTTTACAAGGGTCCACTAAGTGCCAGCCACCAGAAAAAAGGTTACCTCCACCTACAGCTTAATCCCAAGGGGAAAGAAACAGTGTCCACTTAAAAACTGGGTGTCAACTGTAGTGTATTTTTTAAAATACGTTTTTATTGACTATTTAGAGAGGAAGTCAGATAGATAGAAACTTAAATATGAGAAAGACACGTCCATTGGCTGCCTCCTGCACGCCCCCTACTGGGGATCGAGCCTGAAACCCAGGCCTTGTGCCCCAACCAGGACCTCTCAGTCCACCGGGCTACATTCAATGCACCGAGCCACACCGGCTGGGCTGTAGTGTAGTTTTAACTGTAAGCCTGCTCATGTCCTCCTCCCCGCTTCCTCCCAACAAAACTATTAAGATTTCATAAATCAAAGAAAGTGAATGTATCGAAAACTACTTAACAACTTCTCATAATGTCGCCACACGTATAAAAAGATGCCAAGGGAGAAGTTAACTGTGCACCTCTCGACTCACCTTTTTCACTTAAGCGAAAGGGCGTTGGGCTCCGCGACCTCGACCTGGATCTTCCCCGCCAACTCCTGTGCTCCTCCGGGTACACCGTGCGACCAAAGCCGTAGTAGCGCCGTCCCCGCGTGATCGCGCTGGCCCTCCGGTAATACGACCGTCCCCGAGAGCGGGACCGGCTGCGCGATCGGTCTGGCGAGGGAGACCGGAAGTACCTCCGGGAGGAGCCGTAGTGCCTCTCCCGGTACCGGCGGCGGCTGCGGGACCGCGACAGGCTCCGCGAGTAAGACCGCGAGTAGCGCCTGTACTTCCTCTGGTGGCGCCGTCGCGATCGAGACCTGGACCGGCTCCTGCGCCGGGGCCGGCTCCCACTCCTGGACGACCACCTACTGGCGACGCTGGAACGGGACCGCGAGCTTCTGGAGGAGCGGCTCCGGGTCTCCGAGGACAGCCGGCTAGACCGGCCCGAGGCCAACGGGGACTCCTGCAGCGAGCCCGGCCACATGTCGGTCACGTAGTTTGACATCTGGGCCTGCGGTAGGAAGCTTCTTGGTCTGAGAGGATCCTTCCCGAAAACTCGGTTCCTAAAAACAAACGGGGGGAGGGGAAGGGTGAAGTCCCGGAAGTAAGGCACGCGGGCCTGTGGGGGAGGGGAGCCTCGAGGAAGTCAATGAGGCAGGCTAACTCCGGGAGCGACGCCAGGCGCCGGCCTTCCCGCCCAGCCAGCGCCTCCTCCCTTTGTGCGCCGCGCAGGGTCCCGCACTTCCCCGCCACCCGCGCCGAGGTTCCCGCGGGTCCGACCCCGCCGCCAGAAAACCTACCACCTGCCGCCGACGGCTCACTTAAGAAGGAGAGAAAGGCCCAGCGGACGCCTTCCCTGGACAGCTGCGGACGAAGAGGCGATTTCCACCGCTGCTCCACAGCGAACTCGCCACCTTCACCTCCGACGTCCGGACGCGAACTAAGCTGGGCGTCGGCTGACGCGTCGAAAGTACTGGAAGCTGACGTAGGGAACATGCGCAGAGACGTTGGCGCGATGGGCGTGGCCTCCTCGCCCAACCACCGCCCTTCCTCCCCCCCCTCTCCCCGCCCCCCCGCCTCGCGCAAAGGCCTCTAGAATGCGCATGCATCACCGGGCCGGTCCGGTGCTGCTGTTTCCGGGTACCCGAGGTCTGCGGTTGTTTGGGTTTTTTGGTTGAAACTTTGAGAGGCGGCCCTACGCGGTGCAACACCGTCCTCCGGGACTCTGTCCGGCTGATGCTGACTTGGTCGTTGCCTCCACCCTCTGGGAAGCTGCAGGCCGTTCTGTGCCTCCCTGGACTCTTCCTCCTATCCTCTGTTAGGCCGGCGACCGGAGGAGGGGGTGGGGCGACCGCGTCCAGACTCCGCCAGACTGCCGGACCGCGCTCTTCCCCGGGGCTCACAGGATCCCTGAAAATTCAATATTAATATGTTTTGGCTAGTAAATATGAGAAAGGTGGAGACGAAATGCCAAGACACCCATAGTTGACCTTTAATCAAGGGTTAGAATGAGATGTCATTACAAGGACGATGTGCTTGGTGTTGGGCAATAAACAACCGTGACTATTTTGTTTCCAAGGATTTATAAATAGGATACGTTCCAAACATATTTGTCGTTAATAAAGCATGACAGTTGTTTTTGAAATAGCTTTTCATTGAACTAACCACATCTGTAGGGAGAGTTAGTCGTATGAGCTTTGGAAGTCAAGGGTGGCATTTTTACAAAAGCCACTTTCTTTGGAGGGAGATACCTCACTTTTCTCTTGTTCACCTTCATCCCACATCCCCAAACTTATCACAGACTCTGCACCCACCCATGTGATCACCCTTACTTGGAATTGTCCACAGTATCACATCCACATCTCTGATGAAACATCCTGATGGTCATAGTTAAGTGAAGTAATGTTTTTTTAGAAACATTTTGTAAGTGCTATCACAAGTAAACTGATGAGAAGACAGTGCCCATCTACCAGGAATTTTTCATGAAGCTGTGAGAGTAGACAAGGTTTCAAGTGTAAATGTGTGTTAGGGGAAATAATGTGGAACTATGTGTATAAGACAATGCAATCTTGAGCTCTTGATTATGAATAAGAAAAGAGTGGCCCTGGCCAATTTGGCTAAGCGGTTAGAGATCGGCCTGCGGACTAATGAGTTGCAGGTTTGATTCCAGTCAAGGGCATGTACCTTGGTTGCGGTTCTTCCCGGGCCCTGGTTGGGGTGGTGCAGGAGGAAACCAATCTATGTGTCTCTCTCAAATCGATGTTTTTTTCTCTCTTTCTGCCCCTCCCCCTTCCTCTCTCTCTAAAAAAATCAATGGAAAAAATGGCCTTGGGTGAGGAATAACAACAAGAAAAGTTTATCCTATTTTCTAGTGCCTCATATTTTTAGCATTTATCACAATTGTAATAAAGTAAATTTAAACATTTTAATTAAAAAGTTAATTCATTGGACTTCTGGTCAAGATGGTAGCGTAAGTAAACACAGTATCGCCTCCTCCCACAACCACATCAAAATTACAACTAGCCCTGGCTGGTTTGGCTCAGCGGTTAGAGCGTCGGCCTGCGGTCCAGAGAGACCCGGGTTCAGTTCCCGCTAGGGGCACGTACCTTGGTTGCAGTTTGTCCTGGCCCTGGTTGGTCGTGCGGGAGGCAGCCACTCGATATGTCCCTTTCACGTCGATGTTTCTCTCTCTCTCTCTTCCTCTCTCTCCCTCCCACTATATCTGAACAAAAAATGAAAAAATGTCCTCGGGTGAGGATAAAAAAAAAAAAAATTACAACTAAAGTACAGAACAACCATCATTCAAAAGTGCCTGAAACCAAACTGAATGGAAGTCCTACAACTATGAAATTAAAGAAGCCACATTGAAACTGCAATCAAGATTCAATTACAACAGAAGGTTGTAAAGTCCACATGAGGGGTGCACCTCGAGGGCCCAGCTGGGAGACCAGGGAGGCTGTGCCACTGGACCCTACAGGACACCTACTACAATAAGCCAACCTAAAAAGCCCAGGAAATACAGCAACTCTACCTAATACATAGAAACAAACACAGGGAGGCAGCCAAAATGACGAGACAAAGAAACATGTTCCAAATGAAAGAAGAGAACAAAACTCCAGGAAAAGAACTAAACAAAATGGAGATAAGCAATCTAACAGATGCAGAGTTCAAAACACTGCTTATAAGGATGCTCAATGAACTTAGTGAGAACTTCAGTGAACTTAGTGAGGGCCTCAAGAGCATAAAAAAGGACCAGTCAGAAATGAAGGAAGCACTAACTGAAATAAAGAATAATTTATAGCCCTGGCCAGTTTGGCTCAGCAGTTAGAGCATCAGCCCGCGGACCAGAGAGTCCCAGGTTCAGTTCCCGCTAAGGGCATGTACCTCGATTGCGTTTTGTCCCCAGCCCTGGTTGGGGTCATGCGGGTGGCAACCAGTCGATGTGTCTCTCTCACATCAATGTTTCTCTCTCTCTCTTCCTCCCTCTCTCCCTCCCGCTCTATCTGAAAAAAAGAAAAAATGTCCTCAGGTGAGGATAAAAAATAAAATAAAAAAGAATAATTTACAGAGATTCAATAGTAGAGTAGGTAAAGCCAAAAAGCAAACCACTGATTTGGAATATAAGGAAGAAAAAACACCCAATAAGAACAGCAAAAAGAAAAAAGAATCCAAAAAAATGAGGATAGTGTAAGGAGCCTCTGGGACAACTTCAAGCATACCAACATTCGCATCATGGGGGTGCCAGAAGGAGAAGAGAGAGAACAAGAAATTGAAAACCTATTTGAACAATAGTGATAGAAAACTTCCCTAACTGGTGAAGGAAACAGACATACAAGTCCAGGAAGCACAGAGAGTCCCAAACAAGATGAACCCCAAAAGGCCCACACCAAGACACATCATCATCAAAATGCAAAACGTTCAAGACAAAGAGAGAATCTTAATAGCAGCAAGAGAAAAGCAGTTAGTTATCTACAAGGGAGTTCCCATAAGACTGTCAGCTGATTTCTCAAAAGAAACTTTGCAGGCCAGAGGGAGTGGCAGGAAATATTCAGAGTGATGAAAAGCAAGAACCTACAATCAAGATTACTCTATCCTACAAAGCTATCATTTAGAATCGATGGCCATATAAAGAGTTTCCCACACAAGAAAAAGCTAAAGGAGTTCACCACCACCAAACCAGTATTATATGAAATGTTGAAGGGTCTTCTTGAAGAAAAAATAAGATAAAAAATGTGAACAACAAAATGGTAACAAATACATATCTGTCAACAATTGAATCTACAAACAAAATGAACAAGCAGAACAGATACAGAGAACATTTTGTTGGTTGCCAGATGAGAGGGGGTTGGGGGAATGGGTGAAAAAGGTGAAGGAATTAAGAAGTACAAATTGGGCCTGGCCAGTGTGGCTCAGTGGTTGAGCATCGACCCATGCACCAAGAGGTCACCGGTTCGATTCCTGGTCAGGGCACATGCCCAGGTTGTGGGCCCGATCCCCAGTGGGAGGCATGCAGGAGGTGGCCAATCGATGTTCTGTCTCATTGATGTTTGTATCTCTCTCTCCCTCTCCCTTCCTCTCTCTCTAAAATGAATAAAGAAAAAAAATTAAAAAGTACAAATTGGTTGTTAGACTGACAAACCTCAAAGGGAAGGTGGGAGGGGGGTAGAAATAAACCAAAGAACTTATATGCATATATGCATAACCAATGGACACAGAAAACAGTGTGGGGAAAGGCGGGAGGGGGGCAGGAGCGGGGAGGAGGGAGGTCAATAGGGGAAAAAGAAGGAACATCTGTAATACATTCAACAATAAAGATAAGTTTTAAAAATAAAAGCAGCAGGCAAGTGAGGGGGCAGAGCAGATTTTGCGGGATGACCAACTGCTCTCCCATACTGCCAGCAATACTGGAATGAACACTCAAAAAAAAAAAATTAATTCATTTTGTAATGTGTCATTTTCCTGCTAGAATATAAATACATAAGGACAGGCTGTTTTGTTTTTTGTTTTTTTTGTACCCTAGCATTCCTGACAGTGTATTGCATATGATAGGCACTCAGTTGGTGTCTACTGAATAAACAAATGAAATAGAATCTCAAGTCTTGAAGGACAAGCAGAGGGAAAGGAAGGGATATTTTAGAGAACAATGGTCTTAGTAAAATCTTAGAAATACAAATGCCCATTTTACAATTTGGGGACAGAAAATAAACCAGCTTGGCTACAGTAAAAAGTTTGTGGTGGGGAATTCTAGAAGATAAAGCCAGACAAGTAGAGCTAGGGCAGAATGTGGTGAGCTATGAATGTGAACATCTGCTTATCAAAGTGGCAGGGTCCTAGTTTGTCAGAAATGTGAATCTACCTTTCAAAAGCTGACTGGAGCCCGGCTGCTGTGGCTCAGTGGTTGAGCGTTGACCCATGCACCAAGAGGTCACCAGTTCAATTCCTGGTCAGGGCACGTGCCCAGATCGTGGGCCAAATCCCTAGTGGGGAACATGTAGGAGGTGGCCAGTCAATGCTCTCTTTCACTGATGTTTCTATCTCTCTCTCCCTTTTCCTTTTTCTCTCTCTCAAATTAATAAAGAAAAAAAAAAGCTGACTGGATACACTGAGATGGTAAATAGCTTTCCTTAGCTAGATTGGAGGGAAGAAAACACTCACAGGATTTGGGGTGTGAGGGCTAAGAAAAAGAGTACTTTTCTTCCCACCTTCTAAGTTCTTCTAGCTAGGCTAATAAATGAATAGGAGAAAATCAAATTTTAATACATGCACATGGGGAACTTACATATTCATGAAAATTCCAAAGATAGTGAAGTGAAATTGGGAATATATGTCAATTTGGACAAATGAGTAAAGAGGAGTACGGGTGTGAGTTTTCAAAGGAAGAAGGCAATTTACAGGTTGTTGAGGAAGAGAGAAAAATACATGGCAGGTAAATTTTTGCTAGGCAACCCAGAAATAATGAGACACAGGGTAATCTCACAAATAGGCCGCTGCTAGATGTCCTCCCATCCACCATCCATAATGAATTCAAATTAATCTGTTAAGGTGAACATTCTAAGATTTCCTTCATAGAGTAGGTTTTTCCATCTGAATCTCTTGGGCAGGCAAGGCAGAAGGTCCAAGTTTCTTTCTTAATAACCAGCTTAAAAATCAATATCCCCAAAAGCAAAACTTTTGGTCTCTTTCAGGGAACTAGTGCTCAAAAGGATTTTAACCTTAACATATGCTCTCCTAAAATGCACACCTAGGTGCTCTTCCTCTGGGGAGCACCCCTGCACCTTTCCTGTCCCCCTCCTCTTCCCCACCCCCCAACAGGCACCTTACCTTCACTCTCCTTCTCCTAAGCTCCACGGGCCCCTTCTTTTGCCTATGTAACTTGTTTCCTGAGCCCATTTTTCTTCTACTGCTCACCTCTACCTCTGTGACTTTCTAAATAAACTTCCTCTTATAGCTTGAAAAAAAAAAAAAGACACCTAAAACAATCAGCTATACTATAAAAATGCATACTTTCACACTTTATTATGCATTATAGAATACAATGATAGAATACTGCCCCAAATGAACACCTTTCACTTCTTTTTTACAACTTCCAGAATCCTTTGTCATGAGGACAAATTTACTTACTAAAGAAAAGTTACTCTTTATTTTTCCTTGACCTTCTGCTGAAAAGATTTTGATTAAAGGCACAGGTGACACTGGCAAGAGTGTTTTTTGTTTTAGTTTTTTAATCCTCACCCGAGGACATTTTTCCTTTTTTTTTTTTTTTTTTTTGTTCAGATAGAGTGGGAAGGAGAGAGAGGAAGAGAAACATCGACGTGAAAGGGACACATCGAGTGGCTGCCTCCCGCACGACCCAACCAGGGCCAGGGACAAATTGCAACGAGGTACGTGACCCTAGAGGGAACCGAACCCGGGACTCTCTGGACGGCAGGCCAACGCTCTAACCGCTGAGCCAAACCGGCCAGGGCCCAAGAGTGTTTCTATAGGCTGCTGGGAATGAGAATCAGATTGGAGGAGGCCCAAGAGAAAAATGGGAGACAAGGGGTCCAAAATGGTGGCTAGGAGGACCCTGAACTCACATCCTCCCAGGGACAGCAAATGTACAGCAACATATGGATCTTTTACCTCCGTACAAGATCTGTTAACGAGATGAAATGCTCCTCCACCACAAAGATTAAAGAACCACATGGAGACGGTAAGAGAAGCAAAGACATTCTCACTCTTAAATACCCCACCCCCAGTGCAAGGACACAAAATGGGGAGGGATCTCACCTTGTCTGGCACTTCTCCCATAGGAGCCATGGGTTTGTGCCCCACATCAGTCCCCAACCTTTGGGATCTGCACCAGATATATGAACTCTCAAAACATCTGGCTTAGAAAACCAACGGGGCTGATGTCCAAGGGGCCCAAAGGACTATAGGGGTCTGAGATTCTCCCTTTAAAGGGCTTGCACGTGGTCTCTCTCTACCCAGGACCAGTACAAAAGCACAAGTTTGAAAAGCACCTAGACCACGCGTGACAGAGATTTATTTGCTAATCTTTTTTTTTCTTTATTGATTTTTAGAGAGAGAGGAAGGGAGAGGGAAAGAGAGATGAAAACATCGATTGGCCACCTCCTGCATGCCCCGCACTGGGGATTTGGCCCACAACCTGGGCATGTGCCCTGACCAGGAATCGAACTGGTGACCTCTTGGTGCATGGGTTGATGCTCAACCACTAAGCCACACCGGCTGGGCTTATTTGCTAATCTTAAAGCATCTGCTGGAGGGGCAGAGGACCGTTGAAACTTTCTGTGCAGATGGAGGCATTGGTGGACATCATTTTTGCATTCTCTGCCTACCTTCCTAGTCCAGGGTCTGAGCTTGGATGGGGTACCCTCTCCTGGCCTTGCTAGGACATGTGGTGGCCCACATTCCATCGTGATACAGTCCTGCTGCCTTGCTGAAACCCGAGAGCAGGGCAGTTGCAACACTCCCTTGCTCCCTCGCTGGGGTCTATAAGCTCCAGGGATCACAGCATCTGCTGCCTTCCTGAAGACAAGGAGGATCCCTGGACCCCTACACTTTCCGGCTGCCTCGCTAAAACCAGTGGGAGTCTGCAATCCATACAGGGGACGCCCCTTGATCACTTGGCCCTGATGACCAAGGGAGATGGCACTCCTAGGCTCCTCAGGACTGTAACAATTAAAAAGACAGTTCTTGGCAAGCTACCACCTGCAGAGCACTGCATAAACGGCAGACTGAAACACTCCCCCAGTCTCCCCTTGAGAAAAGGGTTCCCATACATCTTGACACTATTGAGGTGTTTGGACACATAACCCTTGCTCACAAATCCACGACAGTTTACCCAATATAACAGGTAGTGAGTGATATTGTCTGGATGTTTATTCCTCACCTCCAAATTCATATGTTGAAATCTAACCCTCAAGGTGAGAATTGCCAGGGCAAAAACTTTTTTAGTGCCTTTATTTCTCGAGAATGTTGTTGCTGAATAAAGGAGGGTGTAGTGGACTTCCGGTCAAGATGGCGGCGTAGGTAAACGCGGTATCGCGTCTTCCCACAACCACATCAAAGTTACAACTGAACTACGGAACAACCATCATTCAAAACCACCTGAAATCAAGCTGAAAGGAAGTCCTACAACTACGAAATTAAAGAAGCCGCATCCAGACTGGTAGGAGGGGCAGAGGCGGACGGGCTGGTCCCACACCCACGTGTGGCCGATAAAAATTAGGAGGATACCTCAACTGGGAAGGTCCTCCCAGAGGACTGAGGGGTCCCCGTCCCACACCAGGCGCCCAGCTCAGGGTTCAAGTGCCAGGAAGAGAATCCCCATCACTTCTGGCTGGAAAAACCAGCGGGAACTGAGGCTGAGGCGGCTGGAGCCCCCGGCAGCTCCTCTTAAAGGGCCCGCACACGGACTCACTCGGACTCGCTCCCTCCAGGCTCCAGCGTGGGGGAGGCAGCTTGAAAGACAGCAGAGTCATCTGGGGAAGAACTGAGCTGTTTGGCATTGCTGTGAAGGCTGGAGAGGCAACTTTCTCCTGGACAGACGTGCTATCAGAGGCTTCTTTGGTGAGCCCTTCCCTGGGCCGGCAGACGCCGCCATATCTGGGACTCCAGCTACCTGGCTCACACTGTTTGCCCCGCCCTGGTGATGCCCTGAGGGCCCCGCCCCACCCAACTTTCAGGTCCACCCAAGCTGTTTCCAGTTGCTTTACCATAGGATTGGCCTGTCTTGGATCCTGCTTCAGCTTTTCCTAAATTCTTTCAAACAAGCAGCATCTGGTCTCAGCTAGCCCCATACCTCTCATTAAGTAATAGACAGAAACAAACACAGGGAGGCAGCCAAAATGAGGAGACAAAGAAACAGGTCCCAAATGAAAGAACAGAACAAAACTCCAGGAAAAGAACTAAGTGAAATGGAGTTAAGCAACCTAACAGATGCAGAGTTCAAAATACTGCTTATAAGGATGCTCAATGGACTTAGTGAGAACCTCAGAGAACTTAGTGAGGGCCTCAAGAGCATAAAAAAGGACCAGTCAGAAATGAAGGAGGCACTAACTGAAATAAAGAATAGTTTACACAGATGCAATAGAGTAGGTAAATCCAAGAAGCAAACCATCGATTTGGAACATGAGGAAGCAAAAAACACCCAATCAGAACAGCAAAAAAAAAAAAAAAAGAATCCAAAAAAATGAGGATAGTGTAAGGAGCCTCTGGGACAACTTCAAGCGTGCCAACATTCGCATCTTGGGGGTGCCAGAAGGAGAAGAGAGAGAACAAGAAATCGAAAACCTATTTGAAACAATAATGGCAGAAAACTTCCCTAACTTGGTGAAGGAAACAGACATACAAGTCCAGGAAGCACAGAGAGTCCCAAACAAGATGAACCCCAAAAGGCCCACACCAAGACACATCATCATCAAAATGCAAAACGTTCAAGACAAAGAGAGAATCTTAAAAGCAGCAAGAGAAAAGCAATTAGTTACCTACAAGGGAGTTCCCATAAGACTGTCAGCTGATTTCTCAAAAGAAACTTTGCAGGCCAGAAGGGAGTGGCAAGAAATATTCACAGTGATGAAAAGCAAGAACCTACAACCAAGAGTACTTTATCCTGCAAAGCTGTCATTTAGAATCGATGGCCATATAAAGAGTTTCCCAGACAAAGAAAAGCTAAAGGAGTTCATCACCACCAAACCATTATTATATGAAATGTTGAAGGGTCTTCTTGAAGAAAAAGATAAAAAAATATAAACAAACAAAATGGCAATAAGTACATATCTATCAACAACTGAATCTACAAACAAAATGAACAAGCAGAACAGAAACATTCTCATAGATACAGAGAACTTTTGTTGGTTACCTGATGGGTGGGGGCTGGGGGGATGGGTGAAAAAGGTGAAGGGATTAAGAAGTACAAATTGCTTGTTAGACTGACAAACCTCAAAGGGAAGGGGGGGTGGGGGGTGGGAAGAAATAAACCAAAGAACTTATATGTATATATGCATAACCAATGGACACAGACAATAGTGTGGGGAAAGGCAGGAGAGGGGCAGGAATGGGGAGGAGGGGGGCAATGGGGGGAAAATGAGGAACATCTGTAATACATTCAACAATAAAGATAAGTTAAAAAAAAAAAAAAAAAAAAAAGAAGGGTGTAAAACGGACAATTAGCTTTAAATCCATTCATTTATCCCTGGATGGTTTGGCTCAGCAGTTAGAGATTTGGCCTGTGGACCAGAGAGTCCTGGGTTCGATTCCCAGTTAAGGGCCTGTACCTGGGTTACAGGTTCAATCCCTTCGTGTGAGAGGCAACTAGTCGATGTTTCTCTCTCCCTCCCTCCATTCCACTCTATCTTAAAAAAAAAAAAAAAAAAATCAATGGAAAAATATCCTCGGGTGAGGATTAGCAAAAAAATTTTAAAAAAAGAAGGCATGACCTTATAAATCTGTCCATTTACATGTTATTTTCAGAAAAGAGGGAAACTAGAAGTAAATGGTAACTTCTTTAAGGATCTGGTATTAATTTTCTGGAAATTTCTTTCTACAGTTTGGAACTATGTTTGATTATCTATCTATTCAACAAGCATTTTCCTCAATATCTCCTTTTTCACCAGTTACAGGAAAATCACAACTAAATTAAACATGATTTTTACCTTGGAATAGATCACAGGCATCTGGGTGTTACACTGTTTTTAGAAGAGGCAAATACTACTTTTAAAGAACTTGGTCCTATGTAGTATCACATAAAATTAACACCAGTAAAGAGAGAATTTTATGAAATTTGTAAAATAAATTAAAAAAAATTTCTTTTGGCCATCAGGGCCAAGTGATCAAAAAAAGTCAAACATATTAATAAATTTAATACTATATATATATCTGGGGGGGGAGAGGTAGGGCCTCTACTTTATGAACAGGAAACTGTGCTTGTAAAGACTTCTTTGTCACAACTACAACCATGTGCTTCATGGAATCTTAATTAGAATAAACAATTAAGAGTCTTATGATTTTTATACTTCCCTTTTTGAAGACCATTTGGTGCTTTGGAAGAATCAACAGTTTTGTGAACAGTGCTTGTGATTCATTCTTTCATTGAGACCAAGGGCAGAACCATGGAGTCACTTAACTGCAGGACACACAGATGGACAGTGTGTGGCAGTGTTTAAATTCTCTTCTGCAAGTTGAGGCCACAGCCCTGTGCATTGATTACAAATGCATCTCAGGATTATATTTTTCTTTTTTATTGCTCAGTTTGACATGGTTTGTTTGCTAAACAGAATATGGAAAATGAACATGATGTATTTTCTTGTACAATTCTTCATAGATATATGATAAAAATGTAAGCTCAATTGCTTAAGAAAATCATAAACACAATTTAGTCACTGAATATGGCTGTATGTAGGTTGTTTCTGTGGAATATCTTGGTTTGGCCAAAGTATTATTATCACTGAAAATTCTGACAGACCAAGATTCTTTTTATTTCCATAATACTTAAAAACAAACAAACAAAAACATGCACACACACGCCAAGAAATAAAGATGGGAGAAAAGGGAAAAAAATGAACAAGCTACCAAATTACCAAGGTTTAACTTATATAAATGTAGTTGCACATATAAAATATGATTGTAGCCCAGGCAGTGTGGCTCAGTGGATTGACTGTTGTCCCCTGGATTGAGAGTCCCCGGTTAGATTCCTGGTCAGGGCACATGCCCAGGTTATGGGCTCAGTCCCTGGTGGGGGGTGTGCGAGAGGCAGCTGATCGATGTTTCTCTCTCACATTGATGTTACTGTCTCTCCCTTCCTCTCTCTAAAAAAAGTAAATGAAAACATATTTTTAAAAAACAATCTGAATGTAAATTTATTTTTCCAGGACTTTTATTTATTTATTTATTTATTTTTATCCTCACCCAAGGACATTTATCTTCAGATAGAACAGGAGGAAGAGAGAGAGAGAAACATCGACGTGAGAGAGACACACTAACTGGCTGCCACCCACATGACCCCAACAGGGGCTGGGGACAAACTGCAACTGAGGCACGTGCCCTAAGCGGGAACCGAACCCGAGACTCTTCGGTCTGCGGGCCAACGCTTTTCCAGGACTTTTAAAAGTATTATTTGAATGAAAGAGGATGAATCTATTGATTATTAAAAATGAAATATGATTTTATTTCATAGATTTTTCTCCCTAGTAGTACATAATTTAAAGCCACCCCTGAAACACATAAGTGTGTGTGTGTGTGTGTGTGTGTGTGTGGTGCGTGTGTCTCTTCTCATTGTCCTTCACATTATAAGGCAATACCACTCATAATGATTGAAATCAGACTGGGTGGCTTAAACATCAGAGTTATTTTTTCACAGTTCTGGAGGCTGGAAGTCCAAGATCAAGGTGCTGGCAGGATTGGTTTTCGTGACGCCTCTCTTCCTGGCTTGCAGACAGCTGCCTTTTCACTGTGTTCTCACGTGGACACATGTGCTCCTGGTGCACCGTCTTCTTCTTGTAAGGACACCAGTTCTATTGCATTAGGACTTCCACCCTTATGACCTTATTTAACCTTAATGACTTCCTTAAAGGCTTTATCTCCAAATCACATTGGAGATTAGGGTTTCAAAATATGAGTGGGTGGTGGTGGTGGATGGGACATACCCATAACAGTAGTTATTAACAGATTTATAAAAGACTTAACAAAATTATAAAAGGATAATTTTAATTTTTTATTATTGTCCTTGTGCATAAACTTTCTCAGTGTTTCTCTGCCTTTTAGATATGCTGCCATCATGAAGACTTTGCTTTGAGAAAATGTGATTCCTCCTTTTCCACATTGCCAATTCCATTCTAATTCATTATAACACAGTCATTATCTATTGAGTGTTCATTGTATTCCAGGAACTGTCTCAGATTCTAGATATATATGTCCATAAGTGAACCATAGCCCCTGTTCAGGAATAGCTTATAGTATGACTAGACCTTTAGAAATTCAGATTTCTACTTTCAAAGACATCTAGGAGCTTAGGAGTCTCAAGTTGTAAACCACCTTACCTAATAATCCAACTTACTTGTTAAAGAAAGTATTTTATTCATTAACTCACTTATTTAACCAGTATTTATTATTAACTTTCAGCCTAAGATACAAGCAATAAACAAATTGGATGAAGTGTCTGACCTCATGAAACTTGTATTCTAAAGGAAGAGACAGACAATAAACAAAGAGATATAGACTGTAATGGTAGGTAGTGATATATATATTTTGAATTCAAACAAAGCTAAGAAGCCCTGGCCGCTGTGGCTCCATTGGTTAAGCATTGACCATGCACCAAGAAATCTCCAGTTCAATGCCCAGTCAGGGAATATGCCTGGGTTGTGGGCTCAATCCCCAGTAAGGGGTGTGCAGGAGGCAGCCAATCAATCAATGCTTCTCTCTCTCTCTCTCTCTCTCTCCCTCTCCCTTTCTCTCTCTCTCTCAAAAATCAATAAAAACATATTTTAAGTAAAAAAGCTAAGAAGGAAGAGGACTATTTGCTATGCAGGATACCATGTGAAGGAAGGCATCTTTAAGAGGTAACATCTGATCAGAGACTTGAAAGGAGGGAAGAAGTCAGCCATGTGGATATGTGGAGGATGAATGTTCCAGCCAGGCACAGAGGACTGGCAAGGAAGCCAGTGTTAACAGTGCAGAGTGAGCCACGGGGAGAGAGATAAGTGGTGATATTAATGAGGTGGCTAGAGCATGAAGGATCTTGTAGGATTTTATTCTACGAGATGAGAAGCCCCTGAAGCATTTGGAGAACAGAAGTAATAGAATCTGATAAAGCCTCTCTATGGCTGCTGTGTGGAGAAATGATGGGGGAGTGGACACCCAAGATGCAGTAGGGAGACAACTGCAGTGATTAGAGTGAGAAATGATGCTGCTTACACTAAAGTGAGAGCATGTTGTGTGCGTGTGCGTGTGTGCGTGTGTGTGTGTGTGTGTTCTAAGGTAGGCCCAACAAGTATTGTCACAATCCAATAGCAATTTTTAATCGTGAAATGTTACATGTAAAAAATAACACCTGCAGTATTCCTGACCAGTACTCCTCAGCTCTGTCCATGTCATTATGAACAAGGGAAGTCTAAGAAACTCACAACCAAGAGGAAAGTAAGGAGACATAATAACTAAATGTAACGTGGTATTCTGGATGAGATCTTGGAACAGAAAAAAGAAATACATTAGGTAAAAACTAAGGAAATCTGAGTAAACTGTAGACTTTAGTTAATAATAATGTATCAATGGGAGGATAACTGATGGACAAAAATAAAGAAAAAATAATGTATCAATATTCATTCATTATTTCTAACAAATGTACCACCAAAAATGCAAAATGTTAATAATAGGGAAACTGTGGGGAGAGGTAATATGGGAACTTTCTGTACTATCTGTTCATTTTTCCTGTAACTCAAAATTAAAAAGAAAAAATCCAACAATGTAACTGACATCCACGTACCCATGGAGATGGGTGATAGTGATGATTGCACAATGTAAATATACTTAATACCACAGAACTATACACTTAAAATAGTTTAAATAATAAATTTTGTTTTGTATATTTTACTACAATACATAGAGTTTTGCCATTTTCATTTCAATTTTTTTCTGTTCACAAGGTTTAGAATTAGGTGACTTGCTCAAGTCACACTACCATTAAGTGGCAGAGCTGATATTTGAACCCAGATGTGACTGCCTCCAAAGCCCATTTTTTAACCACCTACTTTATTGTTCCTCCATTAGTGTCCTTGGAACTCCTCCTCCACTTGCACTTTACATATATTCCAAGCTCTTACCTCCTCCAGAAAGCTCTTCCTCATGTGATTTTATCCTGCTTTTAGGTCCTAAGATTAACAACTCATGTTCATTCCTTCAATAAATATGCACTGAGCATTTTCTAGGTACCAGGAACTACCTTTTCCATACTCCTGTAATTGTCATCACAGCCCTGGGAAAGAGGTGTTGCTATAAACCTCAGAAAACTGCAGCTTAGAGAGGTTAAATCACTTGTTCAGTATTATAGACCTTGGTGGTGTCCAAGACAAGCATTAAACTCAGGTGTATCTAGCTCTAAGACTAAAGCTTTACATGACTTCCTTTGTTCACTGGAGAAAAAGCATTACTTTTATTATTTCTTGAATTGTGTTTACTATGAGTGAAGGTTCATGCCCCACACTGTTAGGAGCTTGAGTCGCCCTTATTCTCTAATCATCCATATCTATATTTTATTATATATTCCTCTGGTCATTTATTGTTTCTACTGCTTGTCTTTTATCTCTCCCATAAGATCTGAGCTTTGTACATACATGGAATTTTTTTACTTGTGTATGCTGACATCTGAAGCTAGAAGAAAATTGAATGTTCTCTTCTGAGCCTCTGCCCTCTCAGAGGTTATTTTTCAAATACAGCGCTGCTCTTGGGTCCCACTATTCACATTGTTGGGATGAATGGTTGTGTAGTCACTATTGCCGACAGTTGCACAGTCACTATAGGCATGACTCAGTTGATTACTGAGTTCTTCCAGCTGTGTAATCCTGATGGCTACCATTTGATGTGTAAGTGGCTGCTGAAAGGCATTTAAAACTCATAAGAGGCCGCAGCACTCCAGGGAGGTTAATATGACAACTATGAGGAGAATACCAGCCAAGGATTGAAAAATTCCCCAGAGCAGAAATTCCCAGGAGCCAAGATTTAACTAAATAAATCAATAAACAAATTGTCACCTATTTCATGAAAGATTCACATTCGATCTTTCTTAAAAAAATGTTTTTATTGATTTTTTAGAGAGAGGGGGAGACAGAGAAACATCGATGTGAGAGATACATCAATTGGCTGCCTCCTGCATGCCCACTACTAGGGATCGAGCCCAAAACCCAGGCATGTGCCCTGACCAGGAATGGAACCGGGACCTCTCAGTCCACGGAACAACACTCAATCCACTGAGCCACACCAGCCGGACCACATCTGATCTTTAAGATTCTTTCTTTTGGGCCTGACCAGTGTGGCTCAGTTGGGTGGGCATTGTCCCATGCACCGAAAGGTTGCCAGTTCAATTCCTGGTCAGGGCACATGCTGGGAGTTGCAGGCTCGATCCCCAGTATGGGGCATGCAGGAGGTAGCTGATCAATGTTTCACTCTCACATCAGTGTTTCTCTCTCCCTCTCCCTTCCTCTCTCTCTAAAATCAATTTTAAAAAAATGTTTTTAAAGATCCTTTCATTTGGGGTAACAAGTCCTGATTTATTAATACAAACATTTTTTACCAATTACAACGTATGCACTTCCTTGTTGAGCAGTAGGGTGTCTAAGACTCATCTATTTTGTAAGACTACTGAAGTAAGGTGGGAAACCTTGATTTGTAAGGCTGGGAGGGAATTAGCTGTGTCATAGAAGATTATATAAATAAATATATATATATATAGTTTTTTCTAATTCAGACACCAATATGAGGAATTTATGTTCCAACAAATTGACTAATGGAATCCAGTATTGTGTGTAGAGAAAGCATTGGTGCTTTATGGATTTCTCTTATGAGCTTTTATCTTATGAATAAGTGAGCCAAGATTGGTGGTTTTATTTTCAGTATTTTTTTTTTTTTAAATCTGATTATTGAAAGTTAACAGTCCTAATCCACAATGACCATTCCAATCTTGGAAAAAGTTGCTGAAAGAGGATGGTGTTGCACTGGAAATAGAGTCCTGTTTCTCTTAGGGACAGAGTTAAATTCTGATGTTTTAGGTTTGGGCGATTTGTACATTGGTTAACTTGGGTTTTGTGAAGAACCATGATCAAGCAGCACTTCCAATTACTGAATTCAGGTACAAGGAAGAGTGTGCTGTGGGATTAGGGATTAAAGAACATCCAGTTGGGGAAATTTTACTGGTGTCACAGGACTGGTAATGCGTACAGGTAGAAGAGGACCTTGTATGGTTTTGTTGAGAAAACCTAATCCAAACAGTTTCATTACATAATTGAGGAGTGATAAGTCCCAAAGGAAGACCATCAGTTTGATTACTAAACGTACAAAGTGGACATTTTTCTTTTGAGGATGAATAGGAAATATAATTGGGGAGGACAGGGTAGGCTTTGGGGATTTGTCCATATCCCATCTAAGGTTCTCTCTACTGAGGAAAATTTTATTTGGCCTCCTAATTTAGAAAGCAGGTCTCTATCTGGGACATTCACAAGGGCAGTATCAAATAGATAAGTATGACTTTCAGAGAAAGGGCCAAGGGTAACACTTATGGGTTCCAACAAGGGAACTCTGAATTTGGAAACTCCCACACTGAATTTTTATTATTCCGAGAAAGTTCTTTATGTATGATGATGGGGTTTAAAGTAGATAGAGTTGTTCTGATATCTACCAACATGGGACAAATGTCTCCATTTAAGTTTAGCTTTTCCGTGTTGATTTAAAGCAATTATTGGAAGTAGCTTTCTGGGCAATTCCTCAGAGCCCTGTCATTGTTGACAGTTATCAAAAGAATCCGAGTTGAGGGCTTTTTCTCATAGGACAATTGGATTATTTAAAAGAGGGTAGTTGCCTGGCCAGTGTGGCTCAGTGGATTGAGCATCGTCCCATGTACCGAGAGGTCGCCAGTTCAATTCCCAGTCAGGGCACATACCCAGGTTGCAGGCTTGATCCCCAGTATGGGGTGTGCAAGAGGCAGTCAATCAATGTTTCTCTCTCATCGATGAGGAAGAGACAATCTTGGACAAAGCCATAACAAGCCAAAAAAAAAAAACAAAAATACACACCATAATATAACAGACAATAATTATACACAAGTGTTATTATTTTAACCTAAAAATATGAAAGACAGACGTTTATATACTTGAAAGCAGTTATATAAATACTATTATTTAAACAAAGTAGAACTAGTTAACAGTGACAATTAGTAATAACAGATTAAACAAACAATATGAGAAATATATAACAATATTTTTATGTATTTTTTTCCTCTGATACAGCAGTTAACTTTTTAGAAACTATTGAAGTTTTTGTAGCTTATATTATTCTATATTCTTAAAATGTAAAAATGTTAAGACTTTTAAAAAGGAGAACATAAATACAATAGGATTAACTAACAGACACTGCTTGTATTTATTAAAAAATAACAACTGTATGTTTCTTTCAGTCCCATTATACAGTAGGGGATTTTAGTTCTTTCTGTTTCCTTTTCCAAGAATACTTCTCTGAACTGCCTGCAGCCTTTAGGATTTCCTTCTTTTCTTTTATGTAGTGGTAAAACTGAATACAGTCAAATGTGAAATTCTCTTTGACTTGCAGCTGTGCTCTTATCAAGCCCACATTACACTGATTCCTGGTGTCAATCCAATGTGATGACATCATTCTAAATATCCTCTCAACAAAAACATTTGAGCATGGAATACTTAGGATTTTGCTTACTAGTAAGAGCAGGTTTTTAGACTTACAGGAATTTGTTTCCAGCTCTCCAAAGATATCCATCCATTTTTTTATCTACAGATTTGTTTTGGTAGACCAGCTGTTTGTTGATCAGATCCTTTGCATCTATAAATTCATCATATAGGTTATCCATGTCTAAAATGTCCATCATAAAATCCTGTTTAACTAGGGTGCGTCTTTCTGGTGACATTTTTTTCAGTTCTAAAGCTGTCTTCTTTCCAAAAAATGATTCATTTTTTCGCTGTATGAGTTTCTGTCGCAACTTACACATAACATCAAATAACTCAGGTGCAGACAGTTTATCCTTTTCTAGGTTCCTTATGGCCTTTTCAAAGATCATCAAGCAGTTCTGGAGAAACAGCATATAAATTTCTGTTGTACTATAATCCTTTTCTCCATTCTCATCCTCAACGTATTTCCAAATTAGAGAAGGACATTCTTCTTTTCCCATACTTTGAAAATAGGATTTTAGGGCAGGCCAACATTTTAACATCTTTTCTATGGCTGGCAACAATGATAGCCATCTTGTAGGCATATGTCTAAGGAGTCTATCTCCTTCCATTTCTATAAAGTCAAAAATCTCATTAAGTCCTTCTGCATGTTTTGAGGAAACTGAAAAGTAACCAAAAACTTTCATTATGAAAGCCTCAGTGTCACAGGAAAGCAGATCACATCCCTTTTTATTTTTTTTTATTTTTTTTTTTATTTTTTTTTATCCTCACCTGAGGACATTTTTTCTTCAGACAGAGTAGGAGGGAGAGAGAGGAAGAGAGAGAGAGAGAGAGAAACATCGACGTGAAAGGGCCACATCGAGTGGCTGCCACCCGCACGACCAACCAGGGCCGGGGACAAACTGCAACCGAGGTACATGCCCTTAGCGGGAACCGAACCCGGGTCTCTCCGGACCGCAGGCCGACGCTCTAACCGCTGAGCCAAACCGGCCAGGGCCAGATCACATCCCTTTTTAGCAGTCTTGTGCACAATATGAGCAGGCCATTTAGCAGGTAAGATCTTTTCATTCTCTTTGGTAAGAAGCTTATAGACTAAATGGAATTTGCTGAAACTTACATCTGTACTATCTGCTGAATATGCAGATAGGTGAGCCAAGTCTAGTTTTTATTTGGACAGGATATCAACGATCTTCTGTTTTATGTTTTCTGAGGTTTCATTAAACTCTTCATAGAAATCAAGAAGACAATTTGAAACTCCATTTTTCAAATCAAAGTACCTAAGAGCTAGGGGGAACACTTTTTTGTTGCCATGATTTAACATATCACTTGATATACTATAGAAAGCATGATCATTGGTAAGATCTGACAGAATCAGCTCTACACTATAACGGGCCAACACATCAGTGATCAAAATTTCCCCTTTTGTTCGTCCACAGGACATTTTAGCTGCAACCTCTGAATCAGAAAATGTAATTTTACTTAGTCTCATAGAGCAATCAAGAGAGTGATATGAAAATGCATGTTCATTTGTGTGGTATGCCCAAGCTAATTCAGCAGCCGCTATTTTTGATTGAGCATTGGTGTCTTTTTGGGAGACCAAAACATTCTGAATTGATTCAAAAGTACTTGCTTGTCTCATCTCAGACTTGTGGAATTCAGTCTCCATATGTTTTTTCACATCCCCTGCTCCCTCCACCATGCTCAACCCCAAATTCTTTTCTGCATATTGTGCAGTATGCTCTGTTCAGATTATTTACCTCCCTAATCCAGCTGTATGTGTTCTTCCATCTGTCATTAAAATAACATAGCCATTTAGTCTTCTTTTTTGGTATTGTCTGGGTCATGCTGGCGTTGGTATTGTATTCACTCTCATTTTCATTATCTGAACTCTTAGAAAACATGGTCATAATATTCACAAAGTTAAAAATTAAACTAGCACTATCTCCATATAAAGTACAACAGTTAATTGGACTGTTAACACTCCTGATTAGAATTTGAATTGCTCTGAGAGAATGCTACAATGAATCCATTACTGTGAACCACCAATCATAGTTGCCAATATCAGTGGTTAACAGAAGGCAGACAATCGCCATTTGTTGTTAAAGATGGTGTTGTTGTTATCATCTTTTTCCAGGGGCTTTGTCCCTGCCCCCAAATCTTTGGCACTCATTGCTGAAAACCAGGACATTTTTTGCCCATGAGGGTTTCTTGAAACATGGGCCTTTCAGAGACAGTCCCAATCTGGTATGGTTAGTCACCGAAAATATCATTTTCATGAGCATATTTTCAGATCTGCTATTTTGGCTTTAGCAACTATTTTTAGCTAGACTTTCTGAGAAGAGTAGTCTAAGATAAATCAAATAAAAATGGTTAACCAGATATTTCTGGCAATAATTTTTCTGGAAGTTTTGTTTGGATAAATCTGGCTTACCTCAAACTTTGCAGTATTTGGTACAGCTATTCCACAGTTTCTTTCTTTAGCTACAGGAGCAGGTTTGAGACTAACTGGCAAGTCAAGATTGGTTATTCCTAATGATTTAGGTGGGCTGGCTTTTGCTATTTCTAATAGTTCAATTTTATCTGCAAAGGACAAAACCAAACACTCATTAATTCTATAGCAGATTCCCAAAAGGATAAGAATGACAAAGTAAGCATACACTTTATTATAATAGCAATATAAAGATGCCCATTTATGTTTATAAAATACGTGACAAGTAAATGTAAACAGAGTGGAAACTTGCCCTGTCTGGTTTGGCTCAGGGGTTGGAGAGTGGGCCTGTGGACCAAAGAGTCGAGGGTTCAATTCCGGTCAAGGGCAGGTACCTCCATTGCCGTCTGGTCCCTGGCCCTGGTCGGGTCATGCGGGAGGCAACCAATCGCTGTGTCTCTCTCACATTGATTTCTCTCTCTCTCTCTCTCCCCCTCCCAGAAGATAAATGGAAAAATATCCTCAGGTGATTACAAAAAAAAAAAAAAAAAAAGGCTGGGTTGCTGTAGCTCATCGGTTGAGCTTGGACCCATGTACCAAGAGGTCACCAGTTGGATTCCTGGTCAGGGCATATGCCCCCGGTTGTGGGCCAAATCCCCAGTGGGGGGTATACAGGAGGGGGCCAATCGATATTCTCTCTTATCGATGTTTCTCTCTCTCTCTCCCTCTTCCTTCCTCTCTCTAAAAATCAATAAAGAAAAACTATTTTTTTTTAAAAAAAAGGGTGGAGACAGAAAACAGAAAAGGAAAGTTAATACTGCTTCTCCCAGTCATTAGTTAACTTATTAGAAGTTAAAGTAAGATTTGTTAAATGCTGCTCAGAGCTGGTAAAATAATGTTAAGTCATTAATCGACATTAAAAAAAGGTTCCATTAAGAATTTCCTGCACTAGGTTTCTCCGAGTCATTTAACAGTCAAAATTAATCATGAGGGGTAAGACTGATGTCCATTTAAAACTATGCTATAGATTATATTGTATAGTTTTGTCTTCTAGTCAGTTAATGACCCCCTCCCCCAAACCTCAAATTACAGAGATTTCATGCCTCTAAGGAAATCAAGGAAATTAAATGACCCAACAACGTTGGTGCCCTAGCTTACTTACATACTATCTCCCTACATGTAAAGGTGAACCTGTATGCCTGTATGCCTCTCTTAACGACAAATGACCCACCCATCTCTCCTGCTCCGCTATCTCTTCCTAGATCTCTCCCTCCAACTGCTGAGTTCTTTCCGGTACACCATTCGGTTAAAGCCCTAGTAGTGTCGCCCCCGCGTGATAGCCTAGGTCCCTCTGTATACCTTCCGCGAGAGCCGTACCTGTGGCGGGGTCGCTACCGGCTCCTCGAGTAACAGTGAGTGGCGCCTGGGCTTTCTCTGGTGGCGCCTTCTGGAAGGAGACCAGTTCTGACTCCCGGACGACCACCGATTGGAGATGCTAGAACCGAACTGCGAGCTTCTCGAGGGGAGCAGCCAGCCACAAGTCCTTCACCCAGTTAAGACTTCATTTCTTCCGCTTTTGAAAAGGGTCACTTCCCCAAAACCCCAATGTCTCTTAAACAGCGGTTCTAACCCTGAGGATTTTCCAGGAGGATGATATTTGGCAAAGTGTAGAGACATTTTTGGTTGTCACAACTGTGGGAATGACACTGGCATCGAGTGAGCAGAGGCTGGGGATGCAGACAAATACCCTACAGTGCACTGACAGACCCCATAAACAGAATTATTTGGCCCAAAATGTCAGTAGTGCCTAGGCTGAGAAACCTTGCTTTAAAGCAAAGGAAAAAAAGGTCAAATCCCATAAATGGGTCACGGCACCGGGATTAGGAACGCACAGTACCCCGCACGCTGAACCGGGACGTCGCCACCTCGTGGGAGTGACTTAGAAAACATGCTCACAATATTCACAAAGTTAAACTCACAAAATTTCATGCTCTGAAATAGTTCCTCTTGGAGGCGGAGCTACGGCGAGGGCGGGGCCAGGCTCTGAGAAAATAAACCACACTTAAAAACCCACAATAGTGCTGTGGAGCCGCCAATCTGGACCCACCTTTTGCACCACGCGGAACTGGGCACTTTTCCTGTCACCTACACCTGAGATAACTGCGGGACTGACCCCCGCCCTAGAAAACTTACCACCTCACTCAAGACGGATACAAAGCCCCAACAGATGCCTCCCTTTCGAAACCTTACTACAAAGAGCTACTTCTCACATCCACTGTCGAAAGGTGTACCCAAACTACTACTTCCGACGTCCAGAGGAGAACACGGCACAGTGAAAATACCCCGCTGCTGCGGCTAATGCTGCTAAAGCTGCTGCTGACGCCCAGAGCATGCGCAGAGACGTCGGCGTAATGGGCGTGGCTCCCTCTGGCCCTACCTCCGCCCTTTCTCCTCCTACCCTGACGCCCCTCCCTCTGTCCCTGTCTCCGCATGCGCGACCGAGCGCCGGGGGCGGTGCTGCTCCATCCGGGTATCCGGCGGCCTGTGGTGGTTTTGTTTTTTTGGCTGAAACCGGGAGAGTGAGGCGGCACCGTGCGGCGCAACACCGGGCTCCGGACCGACTGCACGGGCGGCGCTGGACGTAAGTGCCAGGCGGGAGTGGGGGAAAGGGAGGAATCGCCGCAGGCTGGACAGTGCTCGGACCCGTGACTCTGTGCACGGCTGATGCTGACTGGGTTGTTGTCTCCACCTCTGGGAAGCTGCAGACCCGGCTCTGCCTTTTTGGACCCTTCCTGGCCACTTGCTCCTGACCTGGTCCGGCAGGCGACGGGAGAAGGCGACCACGTCCGGACTCCGCCAGGCTGCCAGACCGCGCCCTTCCCTGGGACTCACAGGATCCCTGAAAATCACCTTCCCTCCCCTGCTTTAGAGCTGGAGAAACTGAGACTCGGCTGGTTCACACGGCGAGCTAGAAGTAGTGTCCAGATCTTCCAAGTCCCAGTCCACTCGACACCTAAAATCCCGAGTCTGGTGGGCGGAGTTTGGGCTGAGTCGCCAGTCATAAAGCTAAGGAAAATGGATTCGAGGCGGGGTCATTGGGAAGAACCGAAAGTAAACACATACTGGCGTGCTGCTCTTCCCAGGGAAGAATAAAACGAGTGAATTTTCAAAATTAAACTTGACCTAAAGGCAGTTAGCACTGGTTATATCACAGTTTTTAATATTTAATTTGCAACAGGGAAGTTACAATTGGTATTAGGATAGCATGTTTTTAGACAGTCATCATTGCTGGCTACAGAGTTGCTTAATGGACGGGTTCAATTTCGCGGTAGTTTGGGTGTTTCTTGATTATAAGCAAGTTATAGGTTATTCTGGCTTTTTCGTACTTTGAAACAGATACTCTATGGCTGTGTCTCAAGCCAGGTCTGTACAGCTCAACCTAGAGGAATGTTTTATGTAACTCGTTAAGACATTTTAGGTCAACTGTGGCAATTTATCTATGGTAACTTATCAGTGGATTTTTTGGTCTGAATATTAATTTCAATGTTGTACTTTCTTTTGGCTGGAAAACATCTGTTAGAATCAGAGGTAGAGATACTAAAATGAAATGGGTGTTCTTTTTGTAGAAATTACACCAAAAGCCAGGCTTGGAGAAGGAAAAAATTAAGTAATATGGGTGGAAGACCTGCGTGCAGTGTTTAATTTCATAATCTGAGTGTGAAGAAACACATTCTGTAATAAAATGTGTAAATTCCTAAGATAAACATTTTTCATCTGACTGCGTGCTTTAACTCAGAACCAAACTTTATCATTTGTTTCTCCACTTTATTAGTGCTCCTGGACTGTAAATGCCAAAATCATATAATAACTTAGTTTATAATTAAAATTAGCAATCATAAAAATTTTAAATATTTGGATATCCACCTTTGTTCATATTATTTAAATATACCAAAACCATCTCTTATTTTTTTATTGAGATATAATTGACGTATAACATTATATTAGTTTACGGTATACAGCATAATGGTTGGATATGCTTGTATATTGCAAAATGATCACCACAATACGTCTAACATTCATCACCACACATAGTTACACAGTTTTTTTCTTGTGATGAGAACTTTCAAAATCTACTCTCTCAGCAACTTTCAAATAATACAATATAGTATCATTCACTGTAAGTACTATGCTGTACATTACATCCCTCCCCAGGACTTATTTATTTTATAAATGCAAGCCAAAACCATCTTTTAAAATAAGAGAAATACTAACTAGAAAAAAAAGGAAAATACTAAATGAATCCAAATTTTATTTTCCAAAGGTATAATGTGGAAATTTATCAAAAGCTAAATTGGATATTCTGAAGAAGTGTCTGTAGCCAAACTAAAGTATAGTTGACCTTTGAACAACATGGTTTGAACTATACAAGTCCACTTATAGGTGGATTTTTTTCAATAAATTTCCAGCCCTCTGCATCCCAGGGTTTCCCATCCCAGGAATCCACAGATACAGAGGACCAACTGTATGCATTGTTCTACACTATTTTATATAAGGGACTTGAGCATCCTCAGATTTTGGTATCTGTGAAGATCCCAGGACCAATCCCCCCTCGGATACTGAGGGACTGTAGTTAAGTTTTTGAGGAGTCAAAAAGTTATCCTCGGGTTTTCCACTACATGGGGGTTGGGTTCCTCTAAACCTCCATGTGTTCAAGGATCAACTGTATTTGTAACTTCACTTTTATTAAGTTATTCCTGAACAGTTAATTATTTTCTAAGAACATAAGTCAAGTTTGAAGCAAGAAAATAGAAGTACTTTATTTAATTGTTTTTCTGTTTGTTTTTTTAAGTGACCTGAAAAAATGTCTGGATTTCTAGAAGGCTTGAGATGCTCAGAATGCATTGATTGGGGGGAAAAACGCAATACTATTGCTTCCATTGCTGCTGGTGTTCTAGTAAGTGTCATTGATAATTCGGGCCTTCATTATTTTAGTGTGTTTGTTTTTATGTTTTAAATTCTGTATGGTGTTTTAAAATATGTACTATTTATTTTATCTTTGACCACTGAATTTATTTATTTAAAAATTTTTTTAAAAATATTTTTTCAGCCCTGTGCGGTTTGGCTCAGTGGTTAGAGCGTCAACCCGCAGACCAGAGAGTCCTGGGTTTGGTTCCCGCTAAGGGCACATACCTCGGTTGCAGTTTGTCCCTGGCCCGGTTGGGGTCGTGTGGATGGCAGCCACTCCATGTGTCTCTCTTGCATTGATGTTTCTCTCTCTCTCTTCCCCCCTCTCTCCTTCCCGCTCTATCTGAAAGATAAATGCAAAAATGTCCTCAGGTGAGGGTTAAAAAAAAATTTTTTTTTTCCAATTGATTTTAGAAGAAGGGAGAGGAGCAGAGAGAGAGAAACATTGATGTGAGTGCAAAACATCTATCGGCTACCTCCGCCATACCCCCTACTGGGGATGGAGCCCACAACCCAGGCATGTGCCCTGACCAGGAATCGAACTGGCAACCTTTTGGTGCATGGGATGATGTTCAACGAACAGCCACACCAGCCAGAACTGAATTTATTTTAATAAATGTTGATCTTTTGTTTTGTTTATGAGAGGGTTGAGTTATTCATTTCATTCCAACTCGTAGTTGAAATTATGGTTTGAAATTTGATTAGTGGATTAATTGTTTTTCTTTAACAGCATAGTATAATAAGACAGTGTATTTTATACCTTCATTCATTATATGGATTATGCCTCCTTTTAATGAGTAAATTAAGTTACCAGGAAGTGTTTTAGAAACAGGTCAAAACTAGTTAAGAGATATGATCGCACTTCTCCATAATCCAGAGTTAACTTTCTTCTCAATCTCATTAAAAAAAAAAAAAAAAACCAGCCCTGGCCGGTTTGGCTCAGCAATTAAAGCATTGGCCTGAGGACCAATGAGTCTTGGGTTCGATTCCGGTCAGGGCCACATACCTTGGTTGTGGTTCATCCTTGGCCCTGGTCGGGTCGTGCGGGAGGCAACCAGTCAATGTGTCTCTTTCACATCGATGTTTCTTTCTCTTTCTCTCTCTCTCTCTCTCTTCCCCCTCCCTCCCTCCCACTCTATCTGATGATAAAGGGAAAAATATCCTCGGGTAAGGATTAAAAATACATACATACATACGTACGTACGTACCAGGAAACTCACTGAAAAAATATTGCTTAGAAGTGACATAGTATAAAATTGTTATTTACATTGCAGATCCCTCAAGGCATCTGATATTTGTATTGTATGATCTTATTTTGTCATATGCTCTAAAGTAAGCAAACAAATAAAAATCTAAATTTTCTTTTTTAAAATTTTTTATTGATTTTAGAGAGAGAGGAAGGGAGAGAGAGAGAGAAACATTGATGAGAGACAACATTGATCAGCCGCCTCCTGCATGCCCCCAACTGGGGATTTGGCCTACAACCTGGGCATGTGCCTAACCAGGAATCAGCGGGCGACCTCTTGGTGCATGAGTCGATGCTCAACCACTGAGCCACACCAGCTGGGCAAAAATCTTAAGTTTAAATATCTCTTCTTTGCCTAGTGTTTGATACTTAAAATCTGTGAAAAAAATTATCCTATATTTTCCCAAAGTAATGGTCAAATATAAAACTACTGTAGATTCTACTCTTATAAACATAAAAAAAAAAGCTTTGAACTTTCATCTATGAAGAAAATAAATATCTTGACTGTATTGAGCTGAGGGTAAAAAAGTAAGAGTACTTGTATAAACCAGTAAAAATGTTATTAACAGAGTATGGATCTGTCTCCAACCTGATAAAAATAATTTGATTAGTCTAAAATAGTTATATTTAGCCCAGCTGGTGTGGCTCAGTGGTTGAGCGTTGACCCATGCACCAAGAGGTCACCGGTTCAATTCCTGGTCAGGGCACATGCCCAGGTTGTGGGCTAAATCCCCAGTGGGGGGCATGTAGGAGGCAGCCAATCGATGTTCTCTCTCATCGATGTTTCTATCTCTTTCTCCCTCTCCCTTCCTCTCTCTCTCTCAAATCAATAAAGGAAAAAATATTTTTTTAAATAATTATGTTTAAATAATTGTCAGAAGATGGCATTTCCAGAGCTAACTGGGTCAGGATTGGAAGTAGGGGTAGGGAAAGGGGTTACTTTCAAAACCTTCTAAGCTACTTATCAGCATTTAGTTAATATCTTATTATAAATTTCAGCAGATAAAAAACACTTTTGCAGTTTAAATATTTTTATTATATATTTGCCCTTGATAATATCTAGAACCAGATTCAATTAAGATATATTATAATTTGTTGTTAAATTGAAGTTAGCATCATACCTGAAACCATCTGTAGACTGCACTGTAAGTAATCAAAAGGAAAAACCAACTGCAGCCATTACTTATTCACAACATCAAGAGGATAGCTAAAATTCTATCAACAATAATTATTTCCATATTATTTTGAATTTTTTTTACTTTTCAATAAATATATCTTTCTGGAGGCTTATAATATGTCAGCAGTAGGTCACTCCTTTTGTCAGTTGGAATCTGAATCACTTTATTTCTTTCTCCTGCCATGAGATACTGTCACTTATTTCTAGCTCACAAAGTTAGATCATAGACTTTATAATGAAAATATAAAATAATGACTAAAGTAGACTTAGGAAAGAAGTTCATGTTAATAAATATTCATTGCTGTCAGACTTAAGGGTATCTAATATTTAGTCATATATTAAGCCATATGCCAATTACATGTAAGAAATTGCTGGAACATTTAAGAAAAATTTGAAATTCATTAGACGGGATCTCTTCACTTTGATACCTTGCTTTTTAGCTAGCAGTATATGAAATTAATATATGAAATTTCTCCTTGGTATCACCTGTTTTGTTTGTTTGTTTTAGTTTTTTACAGGCTGGTGGATTATCATAGATGCAGCTGTCATTTATCCCAGTATGGAAGACTTCAACCATTCATATCATGCCTGTGGTGTTATAGCAACCATCGCCTTCCTAATGTAAGTGTCATTGTCAGTGACACTAATTACATAGGTTGTCACAAAATAAAAATGTTTTACATATAGTTGAGTAGATTTAAATTTTTGAAATGTTGTGAAGTTAACGTATTGGGCATCGTTTAAAAAGTCAAATAGTAGAGAAGGACTTATAAAGAAAAGCAACAGCTCTCTCTTCTAGTCTTCTTTTTACCTCTCCTCTTCCACTTCTATCTCCCAGCTTCTCTCAGCTGTCCTATTTCTATATTACCAATGTCTATAACACTGCTTTTAGGTCAGAACCATGTACTTTGTCTAAGGGTTTGTTTATTTATTCATCTAACAAATATTCATTAAGCTTTTATATTCCCAGACTCTGCTGTGGAAACAGGAAATACAGTAGTGAATAAAATGGAAAAATCCTTGCCTTTTTGGAACTTATACACTAATGAATGAGGCACATAGATAGTAACAAAAAAGAAATAAATTAAACATATAGCATGTTAGATAATGATAAACTCTAGCAAGAAAAAAGCAGAGAAGGGAGGTATGAGATGTCAATAGGGGGTGTAGACATTTTAAATTAAGTCAAGGAATACCTTACTAAGAAGGTGATTTTTGACTAAAGACTTAAAGGAAAGAAGGAACTCATCATGGGGATATACATGTAAAAGAGGATCATTTTGGACAACAGCAAATGCAAGGGCTCTGCCTGGAGACCAGTATAACTGGAGTTAAAGGGTCAAGGTAATAAAAACCAAAGAAGCCTGAACTGTTCCAGACTGAGAAAACTAAAGAGACATTAGAACAAAATATACCTCATGATTCTGGACAGGATCCTTTTGCTATTAAAAGCATTATTGGCACATTTGGGGAACTTGGATGAGATCTGAAGATTAAATGGTGGTAATGGATCATTGTTCATTTCCTGATCTTGATGTTTGTATTGTGGTTCTGTAGAACTGTTTCGTTTGTGGGAAATACATATAATTGTATGTCTTGTTTGTAGGAAGTACAGTTCCTAGGGTAGTGGGGCATCATGTTGGCAACTTTCAAATGTTTCAGGAAAATAATTTGTTGGAACTGTGCTTGCAACTTTTCTGTAAGTTTGAGATTATATATAAAACTAATAATAGCAGAGAACAAATAGAGATTGTTTGAGAATGTGTTTATTAGTTAAGACTGACAAGGCAGGGTCATGGCTGTCTGATAGAAAATCATATAGTTTATTCAAATGGTTCAGCAAGGAAAAACAAGAGTTAAGAACCACTAACCCAGGAACATCTGCATTTTTATTTTTATTTTTATTTTTATTCTTTTGGTTAATCCTCACCTGAGGATATTTTTCCGTTGATTTTTAGAGAGCGTGGAAAGGAGGGAGGGAGAGAGAGAGACAGAGAGAGAAACATCGATGTGAAAGAGACACATTGATTAGTTGCCTCCCACACGACCCCGACTAGGGAGTGAACCTGTAACCCAGGTACATGCCCTTGACTGGAATCAAACCCTTGACCCTTTCAAAGGTCCAAGGGCCAATGCTCTAATCACTCAGCTAAACCACCAGGGTGATATCTGCATTTTTGAAAATATTAAACCTGTTTTAAAATATATTTATTTTATGTACCAAGTAATTTAGTTAATGTAGTCACTGAAAATAATTACGAGTGTTTTGATTGTTCTAAAACCTAGATTTGAATGAATAAATTAAGACTTTATATTATTGTGAAAACTAGGGTTCAGATAGTCAATACATTTATTGAGTGCCTACCATGTGTCAAGCCCTATGGTAGGCACTGAGAATAAAAATGGGAAACAAGATAGACACAGCCTCTGCCCTCATGAAGCTTTCATTCTAGTGGCTGTGTGTGTGTAAAATGTATATAATGTTTAAATTAATTTTTTAACTTGATATATTGTGAACATTTTCCCATGACATTTAAAATTCTTTAAAGGATATTTCTAAAGAAAGCAAGGCTATGTCATTCCAGAGTGGTACTCTGAAAGTCAGTGAAAGACTTTTTATGTTTGGAACATCTATCAGGAATTGAAAAAACCAGATTTTACCACAGAATCTCTTTGAGTTGAGTATGTCTGATATGTGCAAATGGAAAGCTAGATGGGACCAAGCTAAAGATTGTTGCAATCTTAGCAAGATATAATTTTGAGAATTATTTTTATTGAGGTATAATTGACTATTTTGAGAATTTCAGCCTCACGTTTTAAAAAGCATCAGAATCATCTAAAGGACTTGTTAAAACTTAGATTGCTAAGCCCCATACCCAGTTTCTGCTTCTGTAAGTTTGGGTGGGGCTGAGGAATTTTCTTTCTAATGAGTTCCCAGGTGATGGCTAATTCTGCTGGTCTTGCAACTGTAACCAAGCTTTAGAGGGTATCTGGCTGAAGGGACTTGCTTAAGGTCATATGAGCCCATTACCCAAGACTCATAACGCCTAAGCTTAAATTTGAGGAACTCTAGCTTATTGTATCTGGTAATTTGATGTCATGGATAGTCTTCTCTAGGAGTCAGAGACCCTGATTTCTTGGTTTTATTTCTACAGGATTAATGCAGTATCGAATGGACAAGTCCGAGGTGATAGTTACAGTGAAGGTTGCCTGGGTCAAACAGGTAAATAGGTGCAAATAATTTCTTACTGTGCATCCTTAAAATGAGAATATACATGGAAAGGCCACTTGTCTGACTCCTTCAGATCAGGGATAGGGTGGAGGCATATCTAGAGCAAAAGTTGTAGGTTCCAAGGGATAAGGTAAAAGTTGCATTTGGTTAAAGTTGGCTTTAAAGTACAGAATACACAGTTTTTAATACATAGCCCTGTGTAAAGATATGTAGGTATAAATATACAGTATATAGTAAAGAACAGTATATAGCGAATATGCATGCAAAATAGAACTGATACTACTTTTAGCTATACCATATAAATTATTTTCTTCCCTTTTTTGCCAACTTTATTTGGTTGCATTAGCATTTTGAAAGAGTTTAGAATCATAGATTTTAGTGTCTGTTTTATTTATTTATTTTATTTTATTTTATTTTTTTGTTCAGATAGAGTGGGAGGGAGAGAGAGGAAGAGGGAGAGAGAGAAACATCGATGTGAAAGTGACACATCGAGTGGCTGCCACCCGCACGACCAACCAGGGCCGGGGACAAACTGCAACTGAAGTACATGCCCTTAGCGGGAACCGAACCCGGGTCTCTCTGGACCGCAGGCCGACGCTCTAACCGCTGAGCCAAACCGGCCAGGGCTTAGTGTCTGTTTTAAAATACAGTCGGTGCCCTGGCCGGTTTGACTCAGCGGTTAGAGTGTCAACCTGCAGACCAGAGAGTCTTGGGTTCAGTTCCCGCTAGGGGCGCCTACCTCGGTTGCAGTTTGTCCCCAGCCCCGGTTGGGGTCGTGTGGGTGGCAACCAGTCGATGTGTCTCTCTCGTGTCGATGTTTCTCTCTCTCTTCCCCCTCTCTCCCTCCCGCTCTATCTGAAGATAAATGCAAAAAAATAAATAAATAAATAAAATAAAATAAAATAAAATACAGTCGGCCTTCGTTTATCGCGGTTAATCAGTTCCAGACTCTACCGCGATAAATGAATTTCCGCGAAGTAGGATTCTTTATTTATACTTGCCATTTCGCGCTTCGACTTTTTTATATTTGAAAAAACCGCAATAGAGTGAAGCCGCGAAAGTCGAAGCGCAAAGTGGCGAGGGACGACTGTACACAACATAAAATTTGCCATCTTAACCATTTCTTTTTTTCTAATCCTCACCTGAGGACACTTTTGCATTTATCTTGAGATAGAGCAGGAGGGAGAGAGGGAGGAAGAGAAAGAGAAAGATCAACGTGAGAGAGACACATCGAGTGGTTGACACCCACACGACCCCAAATGGGCCGGGGACAAACTGCAACCGAGGTACGTGCCCTTAGCGGGAACCCAACCCGGGCCTCTTCTGGTCCGCTGGCCGATGCTCTAACTGCTGAGCCAAACCGGCCAGAGCCATCTTAACCATTTCTAAGTGTACATACAGTTCAGTAGTGGTAAGTACTTTCACATTGTTGTGCAGCCAACCTCCAGAACATTTTTTATCTTGCAAAACTGAATATAATATTAGAATTCTAGTGTTTAGGTTCATCCAGGCCCTTCCTCCTCAGCTGAGGAACTCATGTCCCCTGGACTCCATTGCCATGTACCCGAGGTAGGCAGGATACAGGACACGTATGGCACAGCTTCCTAGAGTCCAGTTTGCTCAAAGAATTGAGGGGACAAATATTTCTAAAGTAATCTAAGTGGTAAACTGAAAATAAACTTACAAAGAATAAACTTGGAAGTAGGCAAATTGCAAGATTTTGTTTGTTTGTTTTTATAATGAACAGGAGAAACCACTTGTCAGCACTGGTCGATGTTTTCAGACTCTCCTTGGTTCACTCTCTTTGTAGATAAAGTTAAGTAGAAGGGATACAGGAACACTGGCCTACTATAACCTTGTAAACTAACAGAATGGGTGAATGTTAGCAGTTAGTGTTGATAATAATAAGAAAATACTAGCTAGAGCTAAGACTAGAAGAATATGGCCATCACATCTCTAAATAAAAAACTGTTAGCTAGCATAGCTTTGGTAGTGGTGGTGGTGGGGTGGGGAGAGGTTCAGAGCCAGCTGTATTTGTCCTAATATCACATCTGTGAGTAATAGCTTATTTATTTCATAAATACAGTTTTGTGTTTTGGATATGAAATCAGAAATTTATATATAGCATTCTATTTGCTGTGTTTTATTGAATAGGCTAGTGTTTTTATTAAAATTTATTTGTGTTAATTAAATAAAGAAACTCAGCTCATGGCTCATTTTAGGCAGTCTAATGATACCGTTTATTTTATAGCAAGTCTTCATAAATATTATATAAATGTTATTTAAGTCTTCCTCTATTAACATAATTTTAATGTAGCTTTCCTAAGTGCCAGCCACAATAAATTGGTATTTATTTTGCTGCCTGACTTCTCTGAAAGGGAAATATGGTAGTATTTAGATTCACATATCAGTGAATATGAATTTTTTTGTTAAGTATACCTATGTTTTTGTTTCAAAGTTCTCTTGGAGGACTTTAAATTTTGCAGTACAATTTCTAAAAATATATGGAGAATGAGGCTCTAAATATGGTGAGACATATTTTGTAAGATTTTTATTGGGTGCTTGAGGACAGTTTTTCTCAGTGTACATATTTAGGGAAAGTAAATATAGGCACTTAAAATACACAGACCAGCCAACAAGAAAAAGGCCGACATCTTCACTGTTGAAAGATACTGAACACATCTGGTCTTCTTATTTCAGACTTTCATGGCAACTACATATTTTTTCTGTTTGGGTTTTTGTTTTCTTTTTGAAAAGTTAATTGTACTGACTGCTGCCACATGAGAAACAATTCTGGTAAAATGTTAATTCTTTTAAGGTGCTCGGATTTGGCTGTTCATTGGTTTCATGTTGGCCTTTGGCTCTCTGATTGCGTCTATGTGGATTCTCTTTGGTGGTTATGTTGCTAAAGGTAAGAGAGCACAGCTTATATTTTACTTCAATGGAATGTCAAAATTGAGCGTTAACGTTGGTTATTTTAGAATAAAGCTTTTTTCATATAGCTAGGCCAGCTACTTGCAATGCATTTATGCCTAGGAACTTCTCTCTCCCTATCAGTTTTTTGTTTGGTTTGGGATGTTTTTAGTATCCCTTTCTTCTATATTTTTTCTTCTAATCTAGAGCCTGGAAGGAATGGGACATAGCTCCAAACCTTGCTCTTCTTTTGACTTCCAAAAACCTCAGAAGCAGAATATATAGGTTCTCCAGCTATTTGGTGGGTTTTGACTTGCTGAATAATATTCATGCAAAGCTCTAACATCCTAGAATTGAAATTTATTGAGCTAATAAGCCTTCCTGATAATGACATCATCTCCTTTTAGATAGAAAAGTAAAGTAACATTTAATGTGCATCTGAAGCTAGTTTAAGGCAAGCTCAGGAAAAGGCTTACTCTTAGATCCTGGGCTGAAATTTTGCCTGAGGGACACCAGAAAAATATGAAAAACCACTTAATGTTCCAGGTAAAATTGACTATGCTTATCAGTAAAAATATATTAATGATTTGTGTAAACTGGACTAGCAGGATTTGCTGGTGGATCTAATCCAGCTCATATTTAACTCTTTACTTCTTTGAACAAAACGTGATTCTTGAAATAAAATCATGTGTTTCCTGAATTTTTATTAAAATCTTTTAAATCTTATAGACAAGAATGATAGGCGTTTAAAAATAGTTATATTTTATTTTGTTTATACATTTGTTAGTAAAACCATAAAACGTAGAAAAGAAAGAACAGAAAAAGAAACTATAATAATCTTACTGCTCTTAAATATTTTGGTATATTTTCTTTGGTCTCTTTCTGTTTTGTATGTAGTTGTAATTATAGTATAAATGAAATGTTGAACCCTGCTTTTGCATTTAATGTAATATGGTAAATAGTTCTTTTGTTGCTACAAAATCTTTTTCAACATCATATTATAAACACAAAAGAATTACTTTTTTTCATTTGAATTGCATAATACTTGTTCATTGTAGAAAACAGAGACTATAAAGAGCTCTAAGAAGAATATAAAATTATTAATTCTTTTTTCCCGATACAACTATTAATACAGTTCCTTTTTGTAGGAATGTGTTTATCTCATAGAATTTTAAGATTTTTTCCAAAAGCCTTTTTAAGCCAGGTTATGCTTTGAGAATCATTAGTAGTGCAGATCTATCATTTTATAAAGTTGCCTTTTTACAGGATCTTTATGAGCCATTCTAGCAATAATAGTTGTGTAATATAGAACATTTAATGTGGCTTTGTCATGAAGGCGTATACAAATGAGCTGTTATGGTAAAACCAGATTAATTACAAAATATTCTGAGCCCTGGCCAGTGTGGCTCAGCTGTTAGAGCATCGGCCCTTGGACCAAAGGGTCTCGAGTTTGATTCCTGGTCAAGGGCATGTACCTGGGTTGTAGGTTCGATCCCCGGCACCGGTCAAGGTCATGCAGGAGGCATCCAATTGATGTGTCTCTCTCACATCGATGTCTTTTTCTCTCCCTCCTTCCTCCCTCCCTCTCTCCTTCCCTCCTTCCTTTCCACTCTATCTAAAAATCAATGGAAAAATATCCTTGGGTGTGGATTAACCAGAATACACACACACACACACACACACACACACACACACACATTCTGAGAAAAAGTTGACAATTCATCTATTTGTCATGACTTGGTTTGTCAGTTAGTGAGTAATTATTGACAGCTAATAGTGGAAACTCATGGAAATTTCAACTTTAGTCCAGTATAAAATCAACAAAATGTTCCTCTGGCAGTCTTGCCCGTCTTAGCTATTCCATCCCTCCAGAAATTCAGGCCAAAAACCCTGGTGGTTATGGCCTGTAAAAAATGATACCTCGCTTTCTCTCACACTCCACATCCAATACATCAACAAATCCTGTTGACTCTGCTATTAAAATCTATCTCAAATTTGACCACTTTTTACCATCTCCATTGCTTCTACCCTGGTTCAGTCATTAGTCTCCTGAATAGCCTGCTCACAGGTTTTTGTTTCTCCCCTTCACCCCTTTATCTACTCTTAGCTCTGCAGCCAGAGGGAGCCTATTAAATCAGCTAGCCCTGGCCGGTTTGGCTCAGTGGTTAGAGCGTTGGCCCTTGGACCAGTGAGTCATGGGTTCGATTCTGGTCAAGGGCACGTACCTTGGTTTCAGTTCGTCCCAGGCCCTGCTCGGGTTGTGTGGGAGGCAACCAGTCGATGTGTCTCTCTCACATTGGTGTTTCTCTCTCCCTCTCTCTCCCTCCCTCCCACTCTATCTGATGATAAATAGAAAAGTATCCTCAGGTAAGGATTAAAAAAAAAAAAGTCAGCTAATGTCACTATTTTTTTTTAATATGTTTTTATTGATTTTTTAGAGAGGAAGGGAGAGAGAGAAACATCAATGTGAGAAACATCGATTGGCTATCTCCTGCATGTCCCCCACTGGGGATCAAGCCCGCAACCCAGGCACGTGCCCTGACCGGGAATTGAACCAGGACCTCTCAGTCCATGAGATGCTCTATCCACTGAGCTACCCTGGCTGGGCTCATGTCACTTTTTCACCTCCAGTGGCCTCTCATCTCACCTCATTCAGAGTAGAAATCAAAGCCCTCACATGACTGCACGGCTCTGTAGGATCTTCACCACCCAGCGTGCTCCTCATATTTCTCTCATCTGTCTCCTGACTTCTCTTCTGCCCACATGACCATTCCTCTAATGTACCAGTGTGCTCTCACCTCGGGGCTTTTGCACTTGCTGTTGTGCAGTTTCTGTGTGGCTGTTGCTTGTACTTTTTTGTCCTTATGTCAGTGTCACCTTCTCATGATGTCTTCCTGGCCATCATTTGCTATACTTCCTGTATCTTTTTTCTCCTTATTTATTCTCTATATTGTCTAGCTCCATGAAGGCAAAAAAAAAAATTTGCCTGTTTTATTTTCTGCTGTATCCTCAGCACATTAAACAGTGCCGAACATAGGATGCACTCAGTATATGTTAACTGAATGAAGGGAGCTGTCAGTTACTAAACCAACACGAGACTCTGTTATATTTGTTATGTCATTTAATACTCAAACCAACCATAGTTACCAGCAAAATCAATTGTTAGGAAAATTGATGTTCACCAAATTATCAGAAACTAAATATTTTAAGATGATGGACTTCTAAATATTACAATTATTTTTACAGAAAAAGCCATAGTATACCCTGGAATTGCTGTATTTTTCCAAAATGCCTTCATCTTTTTTGGGTAAGTTTGTTTTGCATTTTTCATCCTATCTTTTTTTTAAATACCTTTTTTATAATAGTTTCTTTTATGTCATTTATATATTTAGTTGCTTTATTTATCCCTGTCCAGTGCCCCTCCCCCATGTATTGTCATAAAATAAGAAGAATGAGTAAGATAATTTTAATACATGGGTTAGTTTGCTGCCAACCTTGGGAACATACATTGATTTTTATTTTATTTAAAAAAATTTTTTTTTCCTTTATTGATTTTTAGAGAGAGAGAGAAAGGAAGAGGTAGAGATGGAAACATGGGTGAGAGAGAACATCGATTGGCTGCCTCCTGCATGCCCCCTACTGGGGATCAGGCCCACAATCTGGGCATGTGCCCTGACTGGGAATCGAACCAGCGACCTCTTGGTGCATGGGTCAACGCTCAACCTCTGAGCCACACCGGCTGGGCCATACATTGATTTTTAAAATTGCAACCACCGCCCAGCTGGTGTGGCTCAGTGGTTGAGCGTCGACCCATGGACCAAGAGGTCACCAGTTCGATTCCTGGTTCCCAGTCAGGTCACATGCCTGGGTTGCAGGCCTGATCCCCAGTAGGGGGCATGCAGGAGGCAGCCAATCGATGTTCTCTCTTGTCAATGTTTCTATCTCTCTCTCCTTCCCTCTTCCTTCCTCTCTCTCTAAAATCAGTAAAGAAAAAAAATAAAAATAAAATTGCCACCACCACCCTGGCTGGGTAGGTCAGCTGGTTAGAGCATCATCCCGATATGCAAAGTTGCAGGTTCAGTCCTGGTCAGGGACATACAAGACTCAACCAATGAATGCATAATAAGTAGAGCAACAAATCAGTGTTCTTCTTTCTCCCTTCCTCTCTAAAATCAATAAATAAAAATAAAAAATTAAGAAAAAATTTTTTAAAAAGAGTAGAGGAATTAATTGAAGAGAGACCTGTTAAATAAGAACCAGGAATTCTTTTTTATTTTTATTTTTAATTGGTTTTTAGAGAGAGAGAAAGAAACATTGATGTGAGAGTGATACTTTTTTTTTTTTAAGATTTTTTTATTGACTTTTAGAGTAAGAGGAAGGGAGATGGAGAAAGATAGAGAGAAAAACATCATTGTGAAAGTGAAACATCAATCTGCTGCTTCCTGCACGCCCCCTACCTGGGATTAAGCCCGCAACTCAAGCATATGCCCTGACCTGGAATTGAACTAGCAACCTTTTGGTGCTCGAGACAGCACTCCAACCAACTAAGCCTCACTGGTCAGGGCTGCAAATCCTTTTCTAACACACTCAGACAGAATAAATTCTCTATTTCTGTGCTTCCTTAATTTTGGTATATATACCTCTTTTTTCCACCCTATACTTTCCACATTGTGTCATTAAGAATGTGAGCAACTTGAGGGCAGGGACTAGATCTTATTTATTTATCTTTATAGCCCTGGCATCTAGCATCTAGTATCTTGATATTTAAAAAAGGTTTGTCACCCGGCTGTTGTGGCTCAGTGGTTGAGCATCGACCCATGTGCCAAGAGGTCACCGATTCTATTCCCAGTCAGGGCACATGCCCAGGTTGTGGGTCCGATCCCCAGTGGGAGGGCATGCAGAGGCGGCCAATCAGTGTTCTCTCTCAACAATGTCTCTTTCTCCCTCTCCCTTCCTCTATCTCTAAAATCAATAAAGAAAAATTACTTAAAAAAAATAAAAAAGGTTTGTTGAATGAATTTGATAAAAATCAGACATGTAATGGTTACATACTAAGCATTGATTAAGTTTTTAAGAGTGACCTATGTCTCCTATACTCATAGTTAAGGATGTAGGGAAGCTGATGATAAATAGCACAGCTGAGCACCGCCTTAGATTGATCAGTTTCTATTCTGATACAGCCCATGGTTTTTTTCATACAACTGATCAAGTATTCTTTGCTAGTTTCCCATGATTATAAATCTCACGTCTTTTCCCAAACATAGCTAATCATGTGATGTTTCTTGTTTTATTCACAGAGGACTGGTTTTTAAGTTTGGCCGCACTGAAGACTTATGGCAGTGAAAACATCTGATTTACTGCTACTGTACAGCAGCCCTGCATGGGTTTGTTCTGTTTTTTTGTTTTTGTTTTTGTTTTTTTACTACTCATTCTCAATCTTTTGTAATGCCATTTTCTAAACTTATTTCTGAGTGTAGTCTCGGCTTAAATTTGTGTGATACTAAAATCATGAGCAATCCCTATTTAAACAACAACAAAAATCTATTGTGGTATGCATCTAATTAACTTATAAAATGTTAAAGAAAAATATTTCACATGAGTACGTTTTATTAAGTTTTATCATGGTATAATTTGTAAAAATAAAAAGAAATTACAGAAGAAATTGTGGATACATCTTATATGAGTATTTGTCATAGCCAAGGTCCCAAATGCAGTTAAAGTACTCTGAAGATACAATGTTTATTTAAATGTGGGCTCTTCTGTGTCAAATGTTAAATGAAATATAAACATTTTCTTGTTTTTAAAAACTATTCAGTGGTCGGAATTCTTTCTTTCTATATCTTGTGTTTGGTTTATACAGTTTTGCCAAAAATTCTGAAAACATTTATTTCAGTGTAAGTAGCTACTTAAGGGTCTTCCAAGGGGTGAGTGAGCATGTCGGAAGAGAGCAGCTCCTAATTCAGCCACCAGGCTCCTCAGAAGTGTTCCTTCTGTGCCACTGATCAGTGGGATGGGAGCTGGGGGATTGGTAATAACTCAGCTGTGACACATGGTTCTGTTGGGATGTGCAGTCTCTCCACATCTACCATCGAAGGAAAGAACAGGATAGGGACTTAACACTGTACTTGGGTGACAATTTTATTGTTGGTTTCATAATAAATTGGATTCCATGTTTCATTGTATCTCTGTACTGAACCACTAAGCTCAAAATAGGCCAGCCAGGTCAGTTATAATTATAAGCATTAACTACTAGAAATTCTCAGAGTCTCTTCCTCTTTTGAACCCTATTATCCCCTAGGTTCCCCACCTTGGGAAAATGGGAATTTTTTAAAAAGGAACTACCGGATACATGTTCTTCAGAACTACAACTTGAAATGTTTCTTCCATAAAACTTGCTACAATTAGCCCTTTTAAACACAAAATGTCTCTTAGATGATTTAAATCTGTGGTACTTTTTTCCATGTCAGCCACAGTTATTTCCCCGTGTGTATGTTTTAATATGGCCTGGTCATCGAGACACTACTCAAAGAAATAACTCTAATGCTGTCATCCCACAGCAAATCAGTCTTGGTGAGTTTTTAGATCCTTAGGCTGTGAGAATTGGAGGAGATTTTAGAGGTTGAAGTCACCTTCTCTTTTTACGGATGAGAGAACCCAGACCATGCGAATTGAAACGATTCCCTCGAGGTCATGGAACTAGTGTTTGAATGTCGAGGCAGTGCACCTCCACGACAGACCATGACATCTTTCCCCATAGTTAGATTCAGAATGTTTTCAGGGAATAAGAACTACCTTGAAAACTGCTGAAATAAAAGCATAGTGTCTGCAAGGATTAAATATAAATGAGTTCTTCATTTTTCCTTTTTTAAAATCATATGCTCTGCTGGTGTAGACAAAATTAACTGGGTAACATGCTTTATTAAGCATGAAAAAGAATCTAAGAATTGTCAATAAAATGTAACCCAAACCGTAATGATATGCCTGTACCCAAGAAAATACTGGTCGCATGATTTTACTGAAACCAAACATTTATTTCAAATTGTAATGAAATTACCACTTAAACAAGTTTTTAGTCTTTTATTTTTAATATCAGGTCTATCTCTGACCTTGTTTCATTGTACACAGGAGACCCGTAACGAGTGTTCGTTGCACACAAAGAAACGTGGGCAGCGTGAAAGGAAGCTCTCTCGTTTTGGAACAGGCCTTGTTTTCCTTCGATGCTTTTGCTTAAAACCCAACAGCCAAATGAGGAAACTGTAAAAGCAGAGCAAACATTTTTAGTACAGATGAACCCTTCTACTCTTAAAATTTGTACACATATTGATTCTGCCTTGATCTCTTGAAATTTATATTAACCAAAATGTCTCATCACAGCCCTTCAAGGTTCTTTCATAAAATCTGAATTGGAAGAGCTACTAGACAAATAGACCTCATTGTGTATAGCTCTTCACACGGATCATTGCTAAATAGTCCTCAGGCTTTATTTGAATACCTCCAGTGACAATGGACTCACTACCATTTAAAGGAACTCATTCCAGCCCTGGCCAGTTTGGCTCAGCGGTTGGAGCGTTGGCCTGCGGACCAGAGAGTCCCGGTTTCGGTTCCCGCTAGGGGCACGTACCAAAAAAAAAGGAACTCATTCCATTTTTCCATTTTGCAGACAGTTCAACTTGTTAACAATTTACACTGCATCACCCACTGGGCCTAGGTACATTCTTTGGAGAAGCATTGAAAAAATTCTTTTTCCTCTTCTACACAACAGTTTTCTACATGTTTTTAGATTGTTCTTAGGTCTCCTTTGGGTCTTCCAAAAGCTGAATATATCCTGAATTCTCCAGTTGTGCCTTACTATGACATCACCACTCGTTGAGTAGCTTGGATCACAGAATTCTAGAATTGGAACTCAGAGCAGCCAAAACGTGTGGGGTGTTTTCTATGGATCAGTGTGCTAACATTCCACAACCATTATCGCCCTTGAATCCTTACAATAACCTAGTGAGACATTACTATTATTATCTCCATTTCAGAGATGGGGAAACTGACAGTCTGAGAGATCACGGAGTTAGAGGTGGCAGAACTTGGATCTGTCTGAATCCAGAATGGGGAATTTGATCTCATTTTACAAATAAAGAAAGAAAGGGAGCCCCAGGGAAATAAAGCAACTTGCTGGAGGGTGCCAGCCAACCAGGGTTGAGATAGGACCAGAATTCAGATCTGCCTCTTAGAACAAGGCTCTGCATTGGGCCTCTCCAAGAGAGGAGGAGTCATTGGCGGGCTCCTCATCTGTTTTCCTACTTTGCTTTAGAAGTGAGCTCTCATTTTGGTTTGAACAAGCATTTGTTGGCCCCTTACTGTGTGTCTAGAACATATTTTCAATCAGAAGCAGGGGTGATACCAGTACAAGACTCGGTTTTGAGAATTTTGTATAAAACAACAGGAGGAATTCAACACATTTTGTCATGTTTTTGTGCCAGAACACTGGTGGTGTTTATATTTCTTGGCAATAACATTATTTTAAAAAGAAACTGCAAATACTTATTCAGAAGCCAGCAGAGGATGTTCAGCACATTGCAGCCATTCAGAATCCATCCCATGTGCTTCATCCTATCGTTCTACTCAACTCTAGAACATCCCTTCATTGCATCATTTCCCCATGGAAACCTCTGGGAGCTTCCAGTTGCCTGAAGGATGCTTCAGGGGGCTCTAGCCCATCTTCCATCCTCTTCACCCACTCTGCTGAGCTCGGCTGCTTCGTGCCTCTGCTGTGCTTGCTCTCAGCATTCCCCTCGCTTGCAATGCCTGTCACCTCCTGTCGCTTGGCCAAATCTAAAACAATTCCAGTGATCCCACTTCTAGGAATATACCCTAAGAAGCCTGAAACGCCAATCAGAAAGAATATATGTACCCCTATGTTCATAGCAGCACTATTTACAATAGCTAAGATCTGGAAACAGCCCAAGTGTCCTTCAATAGATGAGTGGATAAAAAAACTGTGGTACATATTCACAATGGAATACTATGCAGCTGTAAGAAAGAAAGATCTCTTATCCTTTGAGATGACATGGAGGGACCTGGAGGGTATTATCCTAAGTGAAACAAGCCAAGCAGAGAAAGACAAATATCACATGATCTCACTTATTTGTGGAATATAATGAACTAAACAAACTGATGAACAAAATAGACCCAGAGACATAGAAGCAGGGTACAGAGTGACAAACCTCAGAAGAAGTGGGGGGTGGGGGGGTGAACAGATAAACCACACAACTTATATGCATGTATGCATAAACAATGGACATAGATAACAAAGCTGGGGATGGGGGGGTACGGGATCGGGAGGAGGGTGTCAATGGGAGAAAAAGAAGAAACATCTAACAAAAATAAATTAATAAAAATAAAAAAATTTAAATTAAATAAAAAAAACAACAACAAACAATTCAGTTTCATTTTCCCTGGCTTCCCCAAACTCATGACCTCCCCTCTAATTCATCCCGCAGCTACTGCTAGGAACACTCTTTAGTACTTAATACATAGAACTGTACACATGTAAAGATTCAGTCCAAAGCGGTTAAAGCCCTGGTATCTCTACTTATACCTCCACACAATACTCAGAATGAGCTTATCCATGGTAGAATTGCAAAAAAAAAAAAAAAAAAAAGGCTCCTTCACAAAGGTTAACTGTGGAATTAATTTTAATAAGTGAACATCAGTGGGTCCTTGTGCTTTGGAAAGCAAGACATAAAATCCATGGTTTATTAAATTGAAATAGTTGAAGGAAGCAATTCCCTTAGTAAAAGCACATGGAAAATTGTGTTATAAAATGAATTTTTGTAAATCAGTACATGGGTTAGGATCATTGTAATCTACAGGGAGATAGAAGATTAGTGCATGCAGCTCCTTGAGACCTAGAATTATATTTTATATAGATTTGTCTCTCCAGCTCTTTACTCAAGGGCCCTGTCATGTATTTGGTAATCTATTTAATGGAATTAGTGAATGAACAAGTGCATCTTACTGGCACCATCTAAGGATGAGATGGGTGCCCCATCCTAGCAAGTGCCAGGCATGGCCTGGACAACCAGGTACAGGTGTGTCTCTTCCAACCCTCAGCAGTCTGGTTCTATAAAATGTGTTTCTGGATGGTTTACAAAAATATATATATCACCCCTGGATTTATCAGCTTTGGAAGTTTTTAATTCTTTCCTCTTTAATGGATATTTGGCTTTTCAAGTGCAAGCTGTAAGTTTTATACTAATGACTACATGGTTCTACTCAGCTGTAAGAAAGTAAATCAGAAGATTGGGAAGAGAAATAGTTTTCCAATATCTGCGTGTCCTTGGAGCCAAAGGGACACCAATTCAAATTCCTCCTGTTCCATTTACTACCTCTGTTACTTTGGACAAATTACTCTTCATCTTTCAGATAGGAACACTTACTCTTGTGCAGGGGATGTTGCAAAGATAAAATCAGAGAGTGTTAAAAAGTATCTAGTACAAAATTGGAAACAGTAGGCTTGCAAAAAAAAAAAAAGATAGCTATTATGCTTACACATTCCTTCATGGTTGGCTAAACACCCAGTAATAAACTTTCACATTCACGTGGTGGTTTGCATTTTACCGAATATAGTTACAGACATTATTATCTCATCTGGTCTTCAAACAACCCAATGAGGTAGAACGAAGATTACTTTTTTATTTCACCAGCGAGAGAGGTGGATGAACTTGCCTACGTGATACCTTGCAGAGTGGTGACTGGAATCCAGGACGTCTAATTCCTGGTGCACAGTCTGCTGCTGCACTGACATGTTATGTGGGGTTCCTTAGATTTCCTTCATTTATTCAGCAAATATTTATTGCAACTCAAGTATTGGGCTGAATATTTGTCCTGATTGTGGTATCCCTGGTTGATTAGTAGAGTATTTGGTATATATAATAGTTGCTCAATAAATACGTGTGGAATGAATGGGTGGATTAAGCCAATTTTCAGAGTCCTTTCACTAGATTACCCTGCTTCTGCTAAAAGGGTAAGAACACTTGCAGGGCATTGGAAGAGACTGTCTGTTGGGAAAAGCCAAGAGCCAATGACTGTAGAGAGAAGCTGGTACAAGATGAGGCAGGTTACACACAACAGCGTGGATGACTCTCAGAATAATGAGTAAAAGAAGCCAGATGAAGAAGAGCACATGCCTTGTGGTTCCATTTGTATATGTTTATAGAAGATGTAAACTAGTCTATAGTGATGGAAAGCAAGTCAGTGGATGCCTGGGGATGGGATGGGGAAGGGTAGGAAGGGAGTAGTTCCAAAGAGCAGGAGGAGATGTTTGGTGGTGATGGATATGTTCGTTATCTTGATTGTGGTGATGGTTTTCCTGGGTGTAGAATACATTAAATGGAACTTTGGGTCAAGATGGAGGCGTAGGTAGACACGATATCACGTCCTCCCACAACCACATCAAAGTTACAACTAAACTACAGAACAACCATCATTCAAAAACCGCCTGAAATCAAACTGAATGGAAGTCCTACAACTACGAAAATAAGGAAGCGCATGGAGACTGCATACTGCTCTCCAGGTCCCTCCATGTCGTCTCAAAGGACAAGAGATCTTACAGCGGTGGGTGCCGGAGCTGAGCGCCCCCTCCAGCAGCAGCCGTGGGCGCGCGGAGCTGAGCGACACCCCAGCAGCAGCAGCTAAGTGAAATAAACCAGTCAGAGGAAGACGGATACCACATGGTCTCGCTTATGTGTGGAATATGATGAATGGGATGGGCTGATGAGCGGAATAGACCCAGAGACCTAGAAAGGAGTGTGGTTCAGACTGACAAACCAGGGGGGGGGGCGGGGCGGGATTGGGAGGAGGGTGTGTGTGGGGGAATAGAAACATCTGTAACAAAAATAAATTAATTAATTAAAAATACATTAAATGTATCAAATTGTAGACTTTAAATATGTGTAGGTCACTGCCAATTATACCTCCATAAAGCTGTTAGAAGAAGAAGAGGAAGGAGATGAGGGAGGAGAGAAGAGGCAGGTTCTCTCTGTTTTGTCCCTACAGACACAAATGTCAGGGCCCATAATAAAGCTGGTTCCCGGTTCCTTTAGTGATCAGCATGTGGGTGGAGAAGAGATTGGCCTGGGACTCTGAAGGCCTAGCTCCTGGTCTTGTTTCTGCTGCTCACAAAGTATGATTCTGGGGCCTCTGTGGGCCCCAACTTCCCATTTGTAATAGGCAAGGTTGATCCCTGCTTGCCCAAGCTCAGCTTCGATTGGAAGATTACCTAAGGTGACATACATCAGAGTGCTTTGTGAACTATGAGTGTAGATCAGAGGGAAGAGGGCAGTGAGTGACAGTGTCTAGGCCAGTCATGACAACAAATGCTACAATGTTATAGAGACTCTTGGTAGCAGCTGACTTGTTTGAGCTCTGTGCCTTTGACCCCAGACTTCTATAGTACAAGTTTTCTTGTGTCCACCAGCTATAATTTATCAAGAGCTGTTTTAGATTCAGCTCTGCCACTCCATCACTGTGAGAACTTGGTCAGTCCTGGCTCTACTCTGAGCATCTGTCAAATGAAGGAATTAGACTTGCTGGCCCCTGCGGTCCTTCTGGCTCTTGCGTTCAGGGTTCTATCACCTTCACGTCAGACTATTTGCCCACCTTGATGACTCCAGGTGGAGAGAAGTGTGATCAGAGACAGTTCTCTTATCCCTGGCCCTCAAAGACTTGAGGTATCAGGGAAACAGTAATTTTTACCCCCCCCCCACACACACATGGTCATCATGGATTTGTTCCTCCTCCCGTGCTCTTGACTTCATTTTCATTTGTTGTATTTTATTCTCACAAACACCAAATTGACATACATGCCCAGATATCTTCTTAAGTTCATTCACTCAAAATCTACGACATTAATAGGTTAAAAAAAAACCTTACCTCCCAGAAAGCTTGGTCATCAAAATATTTAGCCACATGAGGTGCTCGCCATATTTTGAGGTTTAAGAGAAAACCTGTTTAAATTCACAATAAAATGTTAAACATTAGGAGCACAGCATTTGTTACCTCAAAATTGATCAAAATATCATATGTCAACTATGGTATCTCAACAGAAATTCTTTTTTCTCCCATAACCAGGAGACAGACAAATTGAGGTGCTGTTCTTCCTGGACCAGCTTAATTAATTCGATAGATACCTTTTAACAGGAACTGGCGACAGCAATTATTTCCAAAAGATTTAGGTTACACTGAGAGGCATAGGATAACCATGGATCTGACACATTTCCCCAGATGGAATAAAATGGCCCTATGGGATGATGTCCCTACTTAAAAGCTTATCCATTTAAAATGCAAAAGCTACCATGAAGAGCGATTCAAAGTAGGCACCCCTGTCGGTGCCATAAACTCCCGCAACCACAGCTCAAGATTCCACTTGTGGCCCTGGCCAGTGTGGCTCAGTGGTTAGAGTGTCAGCCCACGCACTGAAGGGTCACAGGTTCGATTCCCGGTCAAGGGCACATAACTGGGTTACAGGTTCAATCTCCGACCCTGGTTGGGGCACGTGCGGGAGGCAACCAATGGGTGTGTCTCTCTCACACTGATGTTTCTCTCTCTCTTTCCCCCCTCCCACTCTCCTTCCCTCCCTCCCACTCTCTAAAAATCAATGGAAAAAATATCCTCGGGTGAGGATTAACAACAACAACAACAACAAAAGATTCCACATATGTAGTTAGGAAAGTAGTTTATAACATTTGCTTTTGTGACTCTTCTTCTCACCTGTCCAGCCTCTGCCCAGAGAGCTTGGCCCTATGCATTCCCCCAGCTGCGCAAAGTCTGCCGAATTTCCCAGGATACACCAAGTGAGTGCTTACCTTTCACATGAAGCAGGGAGATGCCATTCATAGATGGATCTGTGTATTTTTAATGATGATCGGTCCCAATGTATTCAGTAGTAAGATTAACAAGAGTAGGCACGTGCACATTCATGTTTCCTTTTGTTGTGCTTGCCTTAACTGATATGGGCAGGTAAGGTGCAATTAGCACAGGTGCAATTACTCAGAAATGATCTCTATCGCCGACATGACTCTTCCAGATAGCTGAGGCTTACTCATGACTAGGAAAATTCGTCTAAATACATAAATCCATATTGTATTCTTTGTCTTATGAGTCATCACTGAACATTTTCAGACTTTTTAAAATATCAGAACCGTTGGTAGGAACATCCACTTATGAAACCGCTGTATATCACAGAGAAGGTAGGTAGCTGCTGAGGGCTGTGGCCTGCTCTCCAGTAGCCCAAGCTCTTTGTGTTCTTGTGTCTGATTTTAGGAATTCCTTGTCCTCTGTGAGACGCTCTGCTTTCACTTCTAAGATACCTCTGTGCCTTACCTCTGGGATCCAACCTCATCTCTAATCTGCTATTTGTAGTCTTTCTGAACTGGGAACCCCACAACCATGCTTGATGGGATTGTTTCTTTCCTTCTTTTTTTTTTAATTACTTTTATTAATTTATTTTTGTTACAGATGTTTCTTCTTTTTCCCCCATTGACACTCTCATCCCGATCTCCCCCATCCCCTGCCCCCCACCCCTTCCCCAACATTGTTGTCTACGTCCATTGGTTACACATACATGCATATAAGTTCTGTGGTTTATGTCTTCACTTCCCCCCACCCCCTCTTCTGAGGTTTGTCAGTCTGAACCCTACTTGTATGTCTCTGGATATATTTTGTGCATCAGTTTGTTTTGTTCATTATATTCCACAAATAAGTGAGATCATGTGATATTTGTCTTTCTCTGCTTGGCTTGTTTCACTTAGGATAATACTCTCCAGGTCCCTCCATGTCGTCTCAAAGGATGAGAGATCTTTCTTTTCTTACAGCTGCATAGTGTTCCATTGTGTACATGTACCAAAGCTTTTTTATCCACTCATCTATTGATGGCCACTTGGGCTGTTTCCAGATCTTAGCTATTATAAATAGTGCTGCTATGAACATAGGGGTACATATATTCTTTCTGATTGGTGTTTCAGGCTTCTTAGGATATATTCCTAGAAGTGGGATCACTGGGTCAAATGGCAGTTCCATTTTTAAACTTTTGAGGGAACACCATAGTGTTTTCCATAGTGGCTGCACCAGTCTGCATTCCCACCAGCAGTGTACTAGAGTCCCCTTTTCTCCACACCCTTGCCAGCACTTGTTGTTTGATGACTTGTTGATGGCGGCCATTCTGAGAGGTGTGAGATGATACCTCATTGTTGTTTTAATTTGCATCTCTCTGATGATTAGTGACGTTGAACATTTTTTCATATGTCTCTTGGCCATTTGTATGTCCTATTTGGAGAGGTGTCTCTTTAGATCCTCTGCCCATTTTTTAATTCTTTGTCTTTTGTTGAGTTGTATGAGTACTCTATATATGTTGAAAATTAACCCCTTATCTGACGTATCGTTGGCAATTATGCTCTCCCATATAGTGGGTTCCCTTTCCAATTTGATGGTTGTTTCTTTTGCTGTGCAGAAGGTCTTTAGTTTGATGTAGTCCCATGTCTTCATTTTTTCCTTTGTTTCTCTTGCCTTCGGTGTTGTATCAGTGAAAATTCTGCTGCGTGTGATGTCTGAAATTTTGTTGCCTACCTTTTCTTGTAGGATTTTTATGGATTCACGAGTCACATTTAAGTCTTTTATCCATTTTGAGTTTATTTTTGTATATGGTGTAAGTTGGTGGTCTAGCTTCATTTTTTTGCATGTAGCTGTCCAGTTTTCCTAACACCATTTATTGAAGAGGCTGTTTTGACTCCATTATGTGCTCTTGCCACCTTTGTCAAGTATTAATTGAGCATATTGTCTTGGGTCAATTTCTGGATTCTCTGTTCTGTTCCATTGATCTATCTGCCTGTTCTTGTGCCAGTACCAGGCTGTTCTGATTACATTGGCTTTGTAGTATAACCTGATATCTGGTATTTTGATCCCTCCTACTTTGTTCTTCTTTTTCAAGATTGCTGTGGCTATTCTTCGTCTTTTTTGGTTCCATATAAACTTTTGGAGTATTTGTTCTAGTTCTGTGAAATATGTTGTTGGTATTTTGATGGGGATTGCATTGAATCTATAGATTGCTTTGGGTAGTATGGACATTTTAATGATGTTAATTCTTCCAATCCATGAACAAGATATGTGCTTCTACTTTTTTATATCTTCCTCTATTTCTTTTTTGAATGTCCTGTAGTTTTCTGTGATCAGGTTCTTTACTTCTTTGGTTAAGTTTATTCCTAGGTATCTTAAGTTTTTTGACACGATGGTAAATGGGATTGTTTTTTTAGTTTCTCTTTCTGTGAGCTCATCATTGGTGTATAAGAATGCCATCGATTTCTTCACATTAATTTTGTATCCTGCTACTTCTCCAAATTCATTTATTAAGTCTAGTAGATTTTTGATGGAATCTTTAAGGTTTTCTTTGTACAATATCATGTCATCTGCAAATAAGGACAGTTTCACTGCCTCCTTTCCAATTTGGATCCCTTTTATTTTTTCTTCATGTCTGATCACTGTGGCTAAGACTTCCAATACTATGTTAAATAAGAGAGGCGAAAGTGGGCATCTCTGTCTTGTTCCTGTTCTTAAGGGAAATGCTTTTAGTTTTTGCCCATTGAGTATGATGTTGGCTGTAGGTTTTTCATATATGGCCTTTATTATGTCAAGATATGATCCCTCTATTCCCACATTGCTGAGTGTTTTTATCAGAAATGGGTGCTGGATTTTGTCGAATGCTTTTTCAGCATCTATTGATAAGATTATCTGGTTTTTATCTTTCATTTTGTTTATGTGGTGTATCACATTTATTGATTTGTGAATATTGTACCATCCTTTCATCCCTGGGATGAATCCCACTTGGTCATGATGAATAATTTTTTTGATGTATTATCTGATCTGCTAATATTTTGTTAAGGATTTTGGCATCTGTGTTGATCAGGGATATTGGCCTGTAGTTTTCTTTCTTTGTAGTGTCTTTATCCGGTTTAGGAATTAGGATTATGCTGGCCTCATAAAATGAGCTTGGAAGTCTTCCATCTTCTTGGATTTTTTTGGAATAGTTTGAAGAGAATTGGTGTTAGATCTTCTTTGAATGTTAGGTGAAACTCCCCCAAGAAGCAGTCCGGGCCTGGGCTTTTGTTTGCTGGGAGTTTCTTGATTACATCTTCAATTTCCTTAGTTGTTATTGGTCTGTTCAAGTTTTCTGTCTCTTCCCGGTTCAGTTTTGGGAGACTATGTGTTTCTAGAATTTTGTCCATTTTGCCTAGATTGTCCAATTTGTTGGCGTATAATTGTTCATAGCATGTTTTGATGATCCTTTGTATTTCTGTGGTGTCGGTTGTTACTGCTCCTCTTTCGTTTCTGATTTTGTTTATTTGGGTCCTCTCTTTTTGTTTCTTGGTGAGTCTGGCTAAAGGTCCAATAATCTTCTTTATCTTTTCAAAGAAACAGCTCTTTGTTTCATTGATCTTTTGGATTTTTTTTTTTTTTTAATCTCTATGTCATTTATTTCTGCTCTGACCTTAACTATTTCTTTCCTTCTACTTGCTCTGGGTTTTTCTTTTTGTTTACTTTCTAGTTCTTTTTTTTTTAATCCTTACCCGAGGACATTTTTCCATTTTTTGTCAGATAGAGTGGGAAGGAGAGAGAGGAAGAGAGAGAGAAACATCGATGTGAAAGGGACACATCGAGTGGCTGCCTCTCACACAACCAACCAGGGCTGGGGACAAACTGCAACCAAGGTACGCGCCCCTAGTGGGAACCAAACCCAGGTCTCTCTGGACCACAGGCCAATGCTCTAACCACTGAGCAAAACCGGCCAGGGCTACTTTCTAGTTCTTTAAGTTGTAGGGTTAGAAAGTCAATTAGGAATTTTTCTTCTTTCTTGAGGTAGGCCTGTAGTGCTATGAACTTCCCTCTTAGGACTGCTTTTGCTACATCCCATAGATTTTGTGTTGTTGTGTGCTCATTTTCATTGGTTTCCAGGAAGTTTTTAATTTCTTCCTTGATCTCCTTGGTAACCCATTCATTGTTTAATAACATGCTATTTAGCCTCCAAGTGTTTGAATGTTTTTGTGTATTTTTGTTGTAATTGAGTTCTAGTTTCATGCCATTGTGATCTGAGAAGATGCTTGATATGATTTCAATCTTCTTGAATTTGTAGAGACTTACATTTTGTCCTAACATGTCTACCTTTGAGAATATCCCTTGTGCACTATAGAACAATGTATATTCTGCAGCTTTGGGGTGAAATGATCTGTAAATATCAATTAAGTCCAACTGATCTAGTTTGACATTTAAGGACTCTGTGTCCTTGTTAGTTTTTGTCTAGAAGAGCTATCCTGTGGTGTCAGTGAGATGTTAAAGTCGCCCACTATGATTGTATTGCTATTGATTTCTCCCTTGAAGTCCTCCAGAAGTTTTTAAATATATTTTGGTGCTTCTGTATTTGGTGCATATATGTTTACCAGGGTTATATCCTCTTGTTGGATTGATCCTTTTTATATTATGTAGTGACCTTCTTTGTCTCTTATTATGGCCCTCGTTTTGAAGTCTATCTTATCAGATACGAGTATTGTTACACCACCTATTTTTTTCATTTCCATTTGCTTGGAAAAATTTTTTCCATCCCTTCACTTTCATCCTGTGTGAGGCTTTTGTTGTGAGGTGGGTCTCTTGTAGACAGCATATACATGGGTGTTGTTTTCTTATTTAATCAGCTACCCTATGTCTTTTGATTGGAGCATTTAAGCTATTTACATTTAAGGTTATTATTGATAGATACTTATTAGTTGCCATTTTTATTTTATGCCTGTGTTCCTCTCTCTCTCTCTGTTTCTTCTTCCTCTTACAACAGTCCCTTCAGCATTTCTTGCAGTGTTGGTTTGGTGGTGGTAAATTCCTTTAGCTTTCTTTGTCTGTGACGCTGTTTATTTCTCCTTCAATTTTGAATGATAGCCTTGCTGGATAGAGTAGTCTTGGATTCAGACCCTTGCCTTGCATTACTTTGTACACTTCATGCCACTCCCTTCTGGCCTGCAGTGTTTCTATTGAGAAATCAGTTGTCAGTCTAATGGGAGCTCCTTTGTAGGTCACTTTCTGTCTCTCTTAAGATTCTTTCTTTGTCTTTAATGTTTGCCATTTTTATTATGATGTGTCTAGCTGTGGGTTTTGGGGGGTTCATCTTCCTTGGGACTCTCTGTGTTTTCTAAACTTGTGTGACTTTTTCCTTCACCAGTTTAGGGAAGTTTTCTGTCATTATTTCTTCAAACAGGTTCTCTATTCCTTTCTCTGATTCTTCTCCTTCTAGGACCCCTATAATGTGAATGTTGTTACATTTTATATTGTCCCAAAGCTCCCTTAAACTCTCCTCCTGCTTTTTAATTTATTTTCCCATTTGCTGCTGTATTTGGGTGTTTTTTCTACTTTGTCTTCTAAGTCGCTGATTTGGTCTTCAGCTTCTTCTAATCTATTGTTGAATCCTTCTAAGGTATTTTTCATAACAGCTATGTCATTCTTAATTTCCTCTTTATTTTTATTCATAGCTTCTACCTCTTTTTTTAAGCTGATGTAGTTCCCACTGAGTTCTTCATAATTCTTATTAAGTTGCTTGTAGTTCTCACTAAATTGTTTGAGTATCCTTAAAATCATTGCTTTGAATTCTTTATCTGACAAATTGCTCTCTTCCATTTCCTGTAGTTCTTGTTCTGGTGATTCCTCTTTTTCTTTCACTTGGGTGTTGTTTCTTTGTCTCACCATTTAGCAATCTGGTAGTTCTAGGCCGTGTGAGGGATGTTGGAATGTGTAGGCAGGTCAATGTGTATCAAATAAGGCTACTGTGCCTCCCAGACTGTTTCGGTGTATGGCGCCTATTGTCTGATGTGGGTCCTGGAGTATTGACAACTGGCGACTGGTATTGGTCTGTCATGCAGGTCTCGGCTCCCCGAGTGTTGCTGCTGCTTGGGCTGGGGCACTGCTCCTGATCAGCCTCTGCTGATACTGCTGGGGATGGGTCTTAGCTGCTGATCTGTGCTGTTGCTGCCTGTGGTGCGTGGGTCCAGCTGGTGCACTGCTGGGTGTGTGGGTCCTGCTGGTACACTGGGGTATGCTGCTTCCTGGTGGGGGTCAGTTCCTGATCAGTTACTGCTGGGGGGCGAGTGTCCCCTTCTGGTTTGCACTGCTACTGCTGCTACTGTTGCCAGAGGGTGCTCTCAGCTCCCAATCCTCTGCTGCTATTGGGGGCTGAGGATGCTCTGCTCCTGGGACTTTGCTGCTGGTTGGGGGGAGGGCTCCACTCCAAATCTGCTGCTGAGGGTATGTCTCAGCTCACGTTGGGGGTGGGGCTCCACTCCTGCCCAGTCCCTGCTGCTGTGGGGGAAGGTGCTGGTCTCTGATCAGGCTTCTGTTGTGGGGGATGGTGCTCGGCTCCTGGATGGTTGTGGCTACTGCAGCAGGCACCTTGATAGTGCCGCTACTGTGCGCTGGTCCACGTTGACACAGCGAGGTCCACTGGACCGACAGTGCAAGGCGCTCTGGTGAACTCAGGTCGCTCGGCCCTAGCCGCTCCCCACTTCCTCCTCCCAGAGAAGACCTGTTCCCCACCCCACCCCCACCCCCAGGTCCTTTACAAGACAGTGCAAGTCAGTGTCACTTTGGTAATACTGGTGAATGGTGGAAGAGCCCAGGTGCAGGGTTGCCAGATAAAATCAGGAGGATTCTCAGCTACTCTTGAATTCAAAAAATTTATACTTTAAATTTTTTTTTCCCTTTTTGATTTCAGAGAGAGAGGAAAGGAGAGGGAGAGAGAGATAGAAACATCGATGAGAGAGAACATCGACTGGCTGCCTGTATGCCCCCCATTGGAGATTTGGCCCACAACCTGGGCATGTGCCCTGACCAGGATCGAACCAGCGACCTCCTGGTGCATGGGTTGATGCTCAACCACTGAGCCACACTGGCTGAACTGGGCACCTTATACTTTTATTTGCTAAATCTGACAACTGTATCCAGGATAGAATGTAAACTTATGGAGGAAGGCATTTTTCTCATCTGTACTTAATCATCAGACTGTCGAAAGCTGAGGCCTGAAAGGGTTAATAATGTTTTAACAAAATTAAACTCCATTCTGACCCTCAGTTACTGCACGTATGCACCCTGGCAGTTTCTTTTTATAAACATAAGGGCCTTGAGAAACTCAAAGATAAGGGGTTAATGAAGGCCTTGAGAAACTCAGAAGAACCATGAGAAGAAAGATTAATGATGGCCCTGACCTCTGCTGGAGCAGACTCCTTACCTCTGAGACAACTCGTACCAACCTAGACACCAGTTACGCGGTGCCAAGAGAATGTGGGTTTTTTTAATGTAGTTTTTTTTTTTCCCTGTAGTTTGTGCCTATATAAGCAAAAAACAAAAAAAGCTCGGGGCTGAGGATTTGGGGAAGCTATACCCCCCCAGCCCGCCGGTGAAACAGCCCACCGGTGTAATAAAATGCTCCTTTCTCTACACTGGACTTACATCGAGGATGTGATCTCCCGCCGGCTCAGACCTTTTAAGGCCAAGTGGTATATTAAGGTAATTCTAGACAATCTCACTCTCTGAAATTACCCAGGTAACTCCAAATGGTCCCTTCATACATGATTGAGCTGGAAGGCAGCCAAATGATTAGTCACCATAATCTTTTCATTATACAGAGGAGCCAGACAAGCCCAGAGAAGTGAAGTGATGTGCCTCACGCCACACAGCTCGTTGGTGTCTGCTTATGCTGTTTGGTTTCTTGTTTGGCACCCACTCCCTGCTTAGGGACACAATATACGGGTGTCTAGCCCATAAAAGTTGTTCACTTATAGAATAAAAGTGAACATTTCTGAACAGAATGCATATTTTCGCCTGGCATATAATATCAGCAAATTAGTAGCTCCCCAAGATTCTTTGATGTTCTGTCATATTGTAGGAGCAAAAACATAGCTTCAGTCCTCTGTTTAAAGATCTCCAATGGCTTTCCATCTCTCAGAGTGATCTGGCTCCTTTCAACCACTCTGTTCTCAACCCCTGCTCCTCCCTATCTCACTCCATCCACATCAGCTACACTGACCATGTTGCTGTTCCTCAAACATACAAAGCATGCTCCTGCCTCAGGGCCTTTGCACTGCTGTTTCTTCTCATAGACTGCTCTTCTCCAAAATAAGCAAGTCATATGTCTCCCTCCTCTCCATTCAGGTCTCTGCTTAAAGGTCAATTTGCTAGACAGGCTTTTCCTTACCACCCTTCCTAAAGAGCAGCCCACCCTCACACTGACTCTAGTCCCCCCACTCTGAGTCACAGCACTTATCACCATTCTACATAATATGCATTTATTTGTCTATTTATTGTCAATTTGACTGTCAGCTCCACGAGATCAGGGAATTGTTTTATTCACGGCTGTGTCCCTAGTGCCTAGGAATAGTGCCTGGCTCATAGTAAACATTGAATAAATATTTTCTGAACTAAATAATATTATGCATGTCCTCCGGGAACAAAAGGGAAGCATTTTGGCATAAGGATTTCCTTGGCTTTCTGTACAAATTGGGTGAAACCACCAGCCCTGGCCTTAAGATGCTGCAATGTCGCCACTCACCCCTACTTATAACCTCAGGAAAGTCTCTTCCTTTCCCTGGCCCTCAGAGTCCACACCTATTTCAGGTGACCTTTGAGGGCCTTTCCAATTCTGAAATGATGTGATTCTGTGTTCGTTTGTTTTTTAATCAAAGTCTGAGCCCTTTGCCTCATTTGGCTGGAGCTGAGGAAGTGTGTTCACAGGGAACAGGATGGGCTCATGCACATCCAGCCATGGGGCGGATGCCTTCTGAACCCGGGCCCTGTGCCTGGCAGTGGCGGATGGGTGATCTCACTTACCTGTCAGGAGACCAGATGCTAGACCCATAGCCATGGGCAAGGTGGATGCCCCGGTCTCAATGAGCACCAGGTAGCCGAGTCTAGAAATGACAAAGCAAAGGTGGTCACAGTCAGCTTTCAAGTTGCAAGGTCATGGGGACAAAAAGCACTGTTTGTACAAGTAGTGACACTGTCAGGAAGGCCATCAGGAGAACAAGTGTCCTCTTCCTGGTGGTACATTTCCTTGTCATTTTTCTACAAAGACATGGAGGAGGGGGTGGGGGGATTCCAAGATGCTCTTCGGCTTTACTCCTTAGACCTCATGGATAATGAACTAGACCAAGAGTTAGAAAGACCAAGTTCAAGTCCCAGTTCTGTCACTAGTTGTGTGGCCCTAGGAAAGTGACTTAATCTCTCAGAGTATGGAGTTTCCCTGTTAGGCAGTTAAAGGTGAAGACTTTATTTCTATGAAGTCAAGGAGGGGTACAGTCTGGCTAGCAGATCCCTCTCCCCTGCCCACCCCTCTTGAATATACTTCCCTGTTCACTGTCCTTCAAGGCAATGCCAGGACTTCACTCTAAACAATTAAGCAGCCCCGGGAGGACATTTACATGACCTTGTAGTAAGCCAAGTTTTCTTAAACAGGACATATAAGAGCTAAACATAAAGGGAACAATGATAAGTTGGACTATACTAAAATTAAGAACTGTTCATCAAAAGACACCGCTAAGAAAGTGAAAGATAACCGATAAAGTAGAAGGTATTCACAATACATATATCTGACAAAGGATCTATATCCGGAACATATAAAGAATTTCTACAAATCAATAAAAAAAAAAAAAAAAAAAACCCAAAACGACACAATAGAAAAATGAGCAAAAGAACTTGAATAGACATTTCAAAAGAAAAAAGCACTCAAATGTCCTAAAAGCATATGGAAAGTGCTCCACTTAGTCATTAGGGAAATTAAAATTCAAACAATAAGTTTGATGGCTACATGGCTAACATATAAAAGAAGGAAACTATGGAGTGTTAGAGAATATATGGGGTAAAGGGAACTCTCATGTACAGATTGGTGCAAACCACAATGGAAAACTGGTAGTATCCACTCAAGTGGATGTATGAATACTGTATGATCCAAGAATTCTACTTCCGGCCATATATTCACCAGAGTGCATCCATATGTTCCCCCCAAAAGCGTTACAGTGTTTATAGCAGAGACACTAGAGTGTTCCTAGTAGCTCCAAACTAGAAACTGCCCACATGGTCATCAATAATGGATCAATAAATTGTGCTGGATTGATACGACAGAACACTTGCTTTAACGGTTTTCTTGGACTCTGTAATTTGCTACTTGGTACTCATTTATCACAGGGCCAAGCTAACGGGCCAAGCTGTTTACCTCTCTCTTGCAAGTCAGCTTTTGTGGGAGTGCAAAACTCATATTACAACCCCCCTCAACCACAAAGTCTAACATGTGTTTTCACTTCCTGCCCAAAAGGGGATGTCCCCACGTTACTCCCCCACCATTACTCCTCAAGGCATAGTCTCAGTTCCCCTCTCTCTCTGCTGCCTGGTCCCTACATGTGGCCCTGTCTAGTATGCTGTGCCTCTCATTTCTGGAGGAACTGTGAGTAACATTAGATTGTCCTTTCAATGGTATTGACCTCTCCATGTTGTCACTCAGTCACCTTTATAAATTAAACTCAAGCACAGTTCAACACTATACCCCAATGAAAATGAACAATCTACAGAGATACTCAACGACATGGGTGAATCTCACAATTTCAATGTTGAGTAAAGGAAGCCAGGCACACAAGAGCACAGACTTCCTGTGGGATTCCATGCGTATAAAGGACAAAAGCACGCAAAACTGATCAATGCTGTTAGAAGTCAGATTAGCAGTTACCCTGGGATAGGAGACGAAGGAGCTCTTGGTGCTGGTTCCATGAATGAGTCAGAAAATTCATTGTGACACCTTAATGATATTTGCACTTTTCTGGATGTAGACTGTACTACAAAAATTCTTTGTTTGTTTGTTTGTTTTAATCCTTACTCGAGGATATTTTTATATTTATCTTCAGATAGAGTGGGAGGGATGGAGGAAGAGGAAGAAAGAGAAAGAGAGAAACATTGACGTGAGAGGGACATATCGACAGGTTGCCTCCCACACGACCCCGACCAGGGACAAACCGCAACTGAGGTACGTGCCCTTGACTGGAATCGAACCTGCGACTCTTTGGTCTGCGGGCCGATGCTCTAACTGCTGAGCCAAACCAGCCAGGGCAGTTTGTTTTTAAAGTAATATTAAGAGGCAGAATAGAAGCTACATCCAAATCAACTGACCGCCAACACACAATTTACTCTATCCTGATTCCATCTCAAAGTAGAAGTGGATGAAGCAGGAATCACCATATGACAGTCCCCACGCATGGTGGGCTCCCCTGTGCCAGGCCCTTGCTCAATGCTTTACCATCTGATTTCACGTGATCCTCACTGCAGCCCTGTGAGCAAGGTATTTCACAAATGGGGAGGTCCAGGTAAGGAAAGTGAGCCAAGGATTCCAGTGTCAAAGGCTTGGAATGGGTGGTTCTTAGGTCTCAAACCAGGCAGGTCTCTCTAACCCCAAAGGCTGGCCAGATCTTTCTCAGATTTCAGCATTTGAAGGTTACTTTCACAAATTTGACCATACCGACATTCCAGAAATACTATTTTTAAAGATTTTTTTTTTATAAATAGATCTCTTTTTTACATTTACACAAATGCATTTAAAAGAAAACTTTGTGTCACTAACTTAAGTGAAAGAGCAATGAGAGGTAATTGTAAAAAGATACAATAAAAACAAAATGTAGCTAGAATCTCCCCAAGATGTGGCAGCCTCGGCAAGTCTCAGCCTGAGACTTCTGCTGCTGTCAATCAAACAGAGGGCAGTGTGTGTCCCAAGGGAGCGGAGACACTCCACACCAAGTGGAGACTTTCTCCCTGATACAATCAAAGAATTGAATCAGAGAATTGGAGAAGAGCCAGTGCACTCTGTGATTCAGTGTTCTTTAAGTGTGTCTTCACACCTCTTAAAATCCCATAATTTGTGAAAAATGCTCCATTCTGGCTTGGAACACAGCATCTGACTCATTCACATCCACTTACCTGAATAGGAAATTGGCAAGTATTGTTTGTGGAATGAATGAAAGTCAAATGACTTGCCCAATGACACCACACTGATACAATAGCTGATCCCCATTTCACATGAAGTATTCTGACTGCCAGCTCACTCCTTTCTCCATTTTCAACTATATACAGATGCCCCTCTTATGGATGCAGCAGCATCAATAATCATAAAGAAAGGGGCCATTGTTGGGTGTTTACTCCAAGCCAAGCACTTTCCTGAGCCCTTTAATTCTTTAAGTATTTTTTTTTTCCTTTATTGATTTGAGAGAGAGAGGAACTGAGAGGGAGAGAGAGATAGAAACATTGATGAAAGACAACATTGATTGTCTGCCTCCACATGCCCCCCACTGGGGATTTGGCCCACAACCTGGGCATGTGACCTGACCGGGAATCGAACCGGCGACCTCTTGGTGCATGGGTCGACGCTCAACCACTGAGCCACACCGGCCAGACCCTTTATGCTGCTGAATCTTTACAGCTGTTCCGAGACGTAGATCTTATTATCCCATTTTATAGATGGAAAACTGAATCTTAAAGAGAGTTTGATCGACTGTTAAGTCTGTCTGTCCCTGAAGCCTGTGCCCTTTACTTCCAGCAGAGCAAAGGCCTCCCAAGAGAGGTCATCACTGTCACTATGCCCTTCCCCTTGCTGTGTTCCTGCTGAGGAGAAGGAACAAATTCTTGGTCCTCGACTGTCTTGTCCTGATGAGAGTTGACTTGCAGAGGTGTGCTGGAGCCAGGCCACACAGGCTGGCGGCCCCGTTGTTCTCATTTCTTCCCAACTTCATGTTCAGTGATGTCTCCGTGATGGCTGCCATGGTGGGAGTATTAGCACCATAGAAATCAGCAAATGCTCCAAGTGAGGATTTAGTTTTCCTGGAGAGCATGTTGTTAATCCTTTACTGGCACACCATTGGTTGACTGTTTTTTTCCTCTAGACCGGTAATTCTCAAACTCAAGCTTGCATGAGAATCACCTGGAAGGTTTGTTAAAACAGACTGCTAAGCCCTGCCCTCAGATTCCTAATTGAGCAGGTCTGGGTAGGGTAGAATTTGCAATAATTTAAAATTTCCTTTTCAATTACAGTTTATATTCAATATTATTTTGCATTAATTTCAGGTGTACAGCATAGTGATTGGACAACCATATACTTTACAAAGTGAGCCCCCTGATATTAGAATTTGCATTTAGCCCTGGCCGGTTTGGCTCAGTGATTAGAGCGTCAGCACGCGGACCAATGAGTCGCAGGTTCGATTCCGATCAAGGGCACGACGTACCTTGGTTGCAATTCGTTCCAGGCCCTGGTTGGGGTCGTGAGGGAGGCGGCCACTTGATGTATCCCTTTCACTTCGATGTTTCTCTCTCTCTCTCTCTCTCTTCCTCTCTCTCCCTCGCACTATATCTGAACAAAAAATGGGAAAATGTCCTCAGGTGAGGAGGAAAAAAAAAAAGAATTTGCATTTCTAACCACTCCCCAGGTGATACTGATGCTGTTGAGACCCACGGCTCTAGGAGAGCCACAGAGTCACAGAATTTGGGATCTAGAAGGACAAGTGGCGCAGACATTCCTGGTTGGCAACCCGTGAGCAGAATTTGGCTCACACAATTTTTCTAATGATTTTTAATCTTTTACCAAAGCTTGGGAGAGTGACTATCATTTCCCACATTAACTTATTAAATCCTCTTAACCACAAGGTTTCTGGCCTCAGGAGGAGAGGTAGTATCATTATCTTCATTTATCATCGGGTGACGGAAGCTCAGAGAAGTTAGGTAGCATGCCCAGCTAGTAAGAGGTCAAGACCACTGTGACTCCACGGCACACTCTTCACCATGACCTACACCAGCAGAGGTTGAGAAATGGATTCAACTGGATTGGGCCTGATTGCCCTGCTCTGTCTGCTTTTGGGGGCCTCGGGACTGTGTGCCTTTGCCCTGCACTGAAGCTGCTCCCTTTAGAAAGAAGTGGCCTGGAGAGGTGATGACGCCACACAAGTTAGGGGCTGGGCAGAATTTCTGAATAAATTAACCAACAGATATTCACTGAGGCCTGCTGAGTGTCTGGCCCTGAATGCATGCACCCCAGCTAAGGGCTTTGGGCACATTTCTTCCTGAGTTTGATGGGGTATTAAGGGGGTGAGCCAAGTGACTCACATGGTATTCTTGGATTGGCTTGCCCAAAACACCATCATCGCGATGTAGGCGATTCCTCCCAGCAGACCCGGCAAGCCAAAGGTGTAGTGCACGCCACAAGTGTCATGGATGCCCAGCACGCGGTTAAAACACACCTGGAGACAAATGTCATTATAAGCAGATCTACATTTGAGACTGATATTCTCTACCCACCCGTTTTACAGATCCTTGGCATCCGGGGCCACCCAAAGGGGATGGGCTTTAGGGCTCACCTAAAGAAGCACTTCTCAGACTTGAACGTGTGCCTACATCACCTGGGGCGCAGGTTAAACTGCAGAGTTGGATTTAGAGGGCCTGGGGCCTGAGATTCTGCATTTCTAGCAAAGTCCCAGGGAATGCCAGTTCTGCTGACCGCACTTTGAGAAGCAAGGATCTAACCCAGGCACTACTCCCATTTTGAGCTGTAATTCTGTGTCGTGAGTGTGCTGTCCTGTGTATTGTAGGATGTTCAGCAGCATCTTTAGCCTGTACTTTTTAGATGCCAGTAGCACCCCAACACAACGTGTCAACCAAGAATGTCTCCAGATAGTGTCAAATTTCCCGGGAGGTGATTCAGACCTACTGGTCTATCTCAAACTTAACTGCCATCCAAAGACAAATGGCTGATTAGAATCAAAGTCAGAAGAAAAGAATCTGACCACACCTTAAGACTCCCATTCAATGTTCCTCCACCTCACCAATTAGCCTCCAAGATGGCCATGAGCCAACAGATGTGGATACAAATGAGAATTTGCTCAGGCTAGTTCCCTCCTTAGTTTCCCCATTGTCTTCAGAATAAAATCCCAGACTCCTCAACGAACTTAGGAGATATACCTGAGCACCTGCCATCTCTCAAGACTCTGGTCCCACCACACTCCCGGGTGAAACCCACGCTTCAGTCATGAGAATGTCTTTCTGTTTCCTGGCTGGGCCACGTGCTCTTCTCACTGTGAGCCTTTGAACACACTGCTCCTCAGCCTGAAATACATTTCCCACTTCTTTGCCTTGCGAATATTAGTTATCTGTCAACGCTCAGCTGAGACATCCTCTGCTCTGGGAAGCATTTCCTGACATATCTCAGGCTGGCTTGGATGTGCTCCTGAAGCAGTTACCACACTGAGTTGTGCTTATTTGTCCATTTTCTTTACTATACTATAGCTTGGGAAACAGGATACATATTAAAACATGTGTGATGAATGAGTGAATGAATGAATGAATGTATGCATGAATGAATGAGTGAATCATTCTTGACACTAGTTCCCCCAGTGATAGAGTCAAGGAAACTGAAGCACAGAGAAAGCGATGGACTCTGAGCCTGATGATAACTCATGAAGTTTTTGCTGTGCGCTTCCTCCTTTCATCATAGGGCCTCAAAGCCAGAGAAGTTAAGAGACATCTGTTCTCACTCCAAAGATAAAAAGCAGACTGCCCCATCTTTGCTCAAATCAAGCTGTTGGTAAGTTCTTCCTTATCTGGAGTTGAAATTGTCTCCCTGAATATCTACTGTCAATCAAATTCAGCTTCCTGTGCCACCCAAAAGTAAAGTCTTCAAACCCAAGAAGATCTGTGGTTCCTAAGTATTTTTTAGAACTGTGTCATAACAAATTGGCTGTAATGAAGTATTTTGTATTTTGGTATTATCTGTGCCATTTGAATATTGAAGGAAGAAAAATCCATCCACTTACAAGAATTAAGAATCAGAAGTGGACATGACCCGGATTATCAACCCAGCATCTTTCTTCTGGGTGCTGCCCTTCCCACCCTCATTCTCATGGTTCATGGGCAGCAGCCATGTGTGTACGATGTGCCCTACCCCCTACCCAGCCAAAGATGACCACATGATCCAAGTTAGACCAAGGAGCTCCTTCTTTAAAGAACTTGGAATTAGGGTCAAGAGATGTTACCCAGCTGCTTTCTTGAAGAGAGAGATTACATTCCACTATAGAGTAGCAGTAGGAGGACAGAAAAGAAGTCTACAAAGTGAGAATAAAGCTGATATCCAGGAAAAACAAAGAAAGAGGAAGATCAGGGACTTCCTGGGCTCCCCACAATACTCCTGTCCCTGGTGCCAGCCATTCCTGGGTTCCCAGAAGCATTGGGAACCTGTCCTTGGGTTCTGTGACATCCCAGCAACCTTATAACAAATTCCCCCTTATGTCTGAGCAAGCCTGAGTGGGTTCTGTTACTTGCTCCCTAGATCCTAACAAATGTACCATGTCACCTGGGTGGGTCCCTCACCCAAGCTTTGAAGCTAAACTGAGAGGGTGCCAACGCCTGTCTAGTGCAGCTTATGGCACCACATGATGGTCACCATGGTTCCAGGTCCTTCTGGTCCGAGACAAAGCAGAGGGTGTTAGTCGCCCAGCTCCTTACCGGCAGGCATTTGGCTCCTCCGATAGAGATCAGCCCAGCCACAAGGCCCAGCACCATGGCAAACCAAGGAGAGAAAATCAGGTGACACGAGGCACCCACAGCCACACCTCCCGCCAGCACTGCATTGTGGATATGAGTCTGCAAAGAAATAGCTTGTGGGTGAATGAAGTGAGGCACAGAGAGGGCAGCATCTTGCCCAGAGCTCCTCAGCAAGCAGGTGGTAAGGCAATACTGTGATGTCCTCCCTGCCTCGCTCATCCTGAAACCATCCACCCCCCTCTGTTGAGACTACCTGGCCTTTAGCAATAGTCTTATCGCACCCCACTTCTCAGGCTCAGGGAGCAGTAACCCTGACTGGGCAGCATTTAGGGGATCAGCTTGAAAGTCCAGTTACTCAGCATTCAGCCACCCTCACACTCATTAGTTAAGTATCCTTGGGCTTCTTAACAGCCCAGTGCTTCAACTTTTCTACAAGATAAGGGGGTTTTGATCATACCTGCTTAATGCAGGTTATTGTAAGAATTACATGAGTTACCACATGTATACCCCTTAGCCCAGTGCCTGGCATAGAACATGAGTAAATGCCCAATAAATATAAGCCATTATTATTGTTTTTATTAGTAGTATTTGTTACTTGGTGCCTATGCCTCCTGTATGACTGGACCCAGTAAGCTGGGTCGTGGATCACATCTCTGCTAGGTCTTTCATTCCTGTAGAACTGCGCCTTGCCTTCTCTGACGCTTCTTATCCCTGTCCCCCTGAGCTCTAACCAGGTCTAGGAGCTCTGGGCCCTCAGTACAGCTTCTGCGCTTCCCTGCCCTGCTGGCCAAACCTGCCTCCCTGGATGACCCCACCTTGTCTGATCCTAGACTCCCTGTCACCATGGAGCTCACATGTGGGGACACCTACCTCCCCTTAGCACTGTTAACCTGTCATCCGTGGCCACATTCTCTCCACTCCAGACCCCACTGCCTGTCTAGGTTTATCCCCACCACCTTTGGCCAGCTGACTCCATTCCCTGACCATCACGGGAATTTGTTTGGTCTTTAGCTCCACACTCTCACCATCTCCCCCACCCAAAACTCACACCATCTCCTGCTGTTATCCAGTGATAATAGCAGCTGATGTTTTCCCAGCACTCATTCCATGTGAAGCGCTTTACCTACAAAACTTAAGTGGCTTCACCAAGGCCATGTGACTACATTAACCTACTTCTTTACTTCTGATTCTTGTCACTCCAATCTTGACATTTCTTAGGGTAAGGGAAAAGGCTGAGTTGTTCTAGTCTAGTTTTTTTCTGCTGACTCTTACTCATGGTGGCTGGCTTTAATAACTAGCAGAAAAGAGGTTCACACCTGGGTCTGTTTAATGTCAACGCTGATGGACTAAATCACTCCCCCTAGTAAGCCTATGATCACTGCACAGTCTCCTAAGTCCCCATTACCCATTATAATCGAGTGCTCTTCCTTATGTCCACGACACAGCAGCAAGGCTCCACCACCCAGCATACTCTCCCAAACCATGGGGCTGGCGCTGGGGAGAGGGGGCATCTGTGTGTTGAGCCTAAAAGACCCAAGTGCTGCCCAAGGGGCAGTCCCCTGCTTACCATGTTGATCTTCCCTTGGGGGTGAGTCAAGGCCGACACGGAGATGGCTGTTACTGCGCTGGCCGCAAGAGCATAGTAGGTGTTGAACACGGCAGTCTTCTTTTCAAACGGTATGTCCAGCAGAGCGGAGTTGAAACTCGGCCAGAATATCCACAAGAAGAGGGTGCCTGGGGGACCAGAGAGGGTCAGTGGCCAGAACCAGCACTCCTGCTCCAGAGTCTGAGCCTATGCGGTCTTCAGACTGGAGAAGTTGGGAGCTGGCAAATCTTAGCTTGATCCCTCTCTAGCTATGTGACTTTGGGCAAGTCATGTGTCCTTTCTGAAATCTCAAGTTGGTAGGGCCCAGTTCATATACTTCACAGGCAGGGAAACCAAAGCCCTGAGAGTTGAAATCACCAAACCCCATACCTCCTGACTCTTTTTGTGATGGCCAAATGCTTATTTAAAAAAAAATTAGCATGCTGCTTTCATGCAACCCTGTGACCTGATTTCCAGCCACCTGCTGCCCAGCTCACTGGCTGATATCCTCTAAGCCTCTCCCAGCCATCTGAGTTCATCATTTTCATCGCAGCTTTTCAAAATACACCATTATTACTTTTCAGTTCCCACCCTCTTTCCTCTGCTTCGGGGCACTACTTTCTCACTTGTCCAATTCCCCCCTTTAAGTTGAGGCCTAACAGGTTGGGTAAACTTCTTTACACTCAAATGTAGGGAGTCTTTCCTCTCCTTTGGATGTGAATGAAGGGTGGTACCCTAGAGGGGAAGGCTTCATTGAAACGTCTGTATTCATCACACACCACTTGAGAAAATGAGTCATTGCAGAGGGCCTTCAGACACCAGGGCAGGCTGCTGACGCAGAGAGATTTCCTGCAGAGCGTTTGGAAGCCTCTTGCTCACCCCACCCACCTTGGCCTTACCCAGCATGGCAAACAAACTGGGGCTCGTTGTCCTCTTTTCTTTCTCCTCCACTCCCTTGGGCAGAGGTCTTGAGAGGCACCAGGATGCAGCCAGCCCAAAATAGGCCGCAAATACATGGATTTGCATCATGTTTCCATGGTCGTTCTTCTGCAACAAAACCCAGCGGGAACAGTGAGTGTCAGTACCCTCTGCCCACAGGCAAACCCCATGTTCCTTGGAGAAAGTTCTGAGCTTCACATAGGAGGTGTGACTTGAGGTCATGGGGCTGGTGTTTGAAAGATGACACTGGCCATGCAGCTTGCTGGACCACAGCTAGTGGGGCCATGGGACCAAGTCTTTTTATGTATCCATAATTATCTTGTGATTCCTACAGTATCATATGTTGGAAGTTAGAGGCATTCATTTGCTATGTTTAAACCTTTAGCATAGACCACTTTTGTAACCCCATTTGGGCCTGGCTTTTGTTTTTATTTATTTATTTTATTTTATTTATTATTTATTATTTTAACTCATCTTTATTGTTGAATGTATTACAGATGTCCCCCCCTTTGACTCCCTTCTCCCCAATCCCGCCCCCCTCCTGCCTTCCCCACACTATTGTCGGTACCCATTGGTTATGCATATATGCATAGAAGTTCTTTGGTTTATCTCATCGCGCCCTCCCTCCCCCCCTTCCCTTTGAGGTTCATCAGTCTAACAACCAATTTGTACTTCTTAATTCCTTCATCTTTTTCACCCATCCCCCCAGCCCCCACCCATCTGGCAAGCAACAAAATGTTTCTGTATCTATGAGTCTGTTTCTGTTCTGCTTGCTCATTTTGTTTGTAGATTCAATTGTTGATAGTTACGTATTTATTGCCATTTTATTGTTCATATTTTTGATCTTCATTTTCTTCAAGAAGACCCTTCAACATTTCATATAATACTGGTTTGGTGGTGATGAACTCCTTTAGTTTATTCTTGTCTGGAAAACTCTTGATATGTCCATTGATTCTAAATGATAGCTTTGCAGGATAGAGTAATCTTGGTTCTAGGTCGTTGCTTTTCATCACCTTGAATACCTCTTGCCACTCCTTTCTGGCCTGCAAAGTTTCTTTTGAGAAATCAGGTAACAGTCTTATGGGAGCTCCCTTGTAGGTAACAGACTGCTTTTCTCTTGCTGCTTTTAAGATTCTCTCTTTGTCTTTAACCTTTGGCATTGTGATGATGATGTGTCTTGGTGTGGGCCTCTTGGGGTTCATCTTGTTTGGGACTCTCTGTGCTTCCTGGACTTATATATCTGTTTCCTTCACCAAATTAGGGAAGTTTTCTGTCATTATTTTTTCAAATAGGTTGTCAATTTCTTGCTCTCTCTCTTCTCCTTCTGGTCTGGCACCCCTATAATGTGAATGTTAGCACGCTTGAAGTTGTCCCAGAGGCTCCTTACACTATCCTCTTTTTTTTGGATTCTTTTTTCTTTTTGCTGTTCTGATTGGGTGTTTTCTGCTTCCTTATATTCCATATTGATGGTTTGCTTCTTGGCTTTACCTACTCGACTATTGATTCCCTGTAAATTGTTCTTTATTTCAGTTAGTGCATCCTCCATTTCTGACTGGTCCTTTTTTATGTTGTTGATGTTATCACTAAGTTTCTTGGATGGCTCCTTAAGTTCCTTGAAGGTCTCACTAAGTCCCTTAAATGTCTTGCCAAATTCCTTGAGCAACCTAATAACCTGTGTTTTGAACTCTGCATCTCATTGATTGCTTATCTCCATTTTGTTTAATTATTTTCCTGGAGCCCTGGCCGGTTTGGTTCAGTGGTTAGAGCATCGGCCTGCGGTCCAGAGAGACCCGGGTTCGGTTCCCGCTAAGGGCATGTACTTCGGTTGCGGTTTGTCCCCGGCCCTGGTTGGTCGTGCGGGTGGTGGCCACTCGATGTGTCCCTTTCACGTCGATGTTTCTCTCTCTCTCTCTTCCTCTCTCTCCCTCCCACTCTATCTGAACAAAAAATGAAAAAATGTCCTCGGGTGAGGATAAAAAAAAAAATTAATTAATTATTTTCCTGGAGTTTTGTTCTCTTCTTTCATTTGGGACATGTTTCTTTGTCTCCTCATTTTGGCTGCTTCCCTGTGATTGTTTCTATGTATTAGGTAGAGTTGCTATGTTTCCTAGACTACATAGGGTGGCCTATTGTTGTAGGTGTCCTGTAGGATCCAGTGGCACAGCCTCCCTGATCACCCCAGCTGGGCCCTTGAGATGTACCCCTAGTGTGGGCTGTACACCCTTCTGTTGTAATTGAGTCTTGATTGCTGTTGGCATGTCAATGGGAGGGATTTACTCAGGCTAATCAGCTGCAGGGACTGGCTGTGCCCACTGCCCACTGTCCTCTGACTACCTTGTAGGATCAGCTGTGTAAGGGCCCACCACACAGAGCAAGACTTACTTCATAAGGTCTCTGGTACTCACTGAGTCCACTCATTGAGTGTGTCACTTGTGGAGGTGGTTGGGTGATGGTGTTTCGATGTGGTCTGAAGCTGTCCACTGGGTGTGCTGGCTCTGGGGCAATGTCAGCCACTGCCTGTGTTCTATCCAGGGCCACCAGGCTTAAGCTACAAAGTGATCTGCAGATGGCTGCTGCTTGTGCTGGGCTTGGAGGTACCCATTAAAAGCCAAGTTGTGAACCAAGGCTGGTTGCTTCTATTGCCAGGCCTGGGGCCACTGAAGGAGAGGTATGGGGCTCGCTGAGACCAGATGCTTCTTGTTTGAGAGATTTTAGGAAACTTTGAAGCAGGATCCAAGACAGGCCAATTCTATGCTAAAGCCTTTGGAAACAGCTTGGGTGGGCCTGAAAGATGGGTGCAGCAGGGCCTCAGGGAATCACCAGGGTGGGGCAAACAGTGTGAACCAGGTTGCTGAAGTCCCAAATATGGCAGCTGTCTGCTGTCCCAGGGAAGGGCTCACCAAAGGAACATCAGCCTTCGCCAGCACCTCTGTCCAGGAGAAAGCTGCCCCTCCAGTCCTCTTCCCGAGGCCAAACAGCTCAGTTCTTCCCCGTATGTCTCCAGCGCCCCTCAAGCTGCCTCCCCTCCGAACTCAGGGGGAGCAAGTCTGAGTAAGTCTGTGTGCGGGCCCTTTAAGAGGAGCTGCCTGGGGCTCCCACAGCCGCAGCCTCCCTCAGCCTCAGTTCCCGCTGGTTTTTCCAGCCAGAAGTTATGGGGACTTCTCTTCCTGGCACTGGAACCCTGAGCTGGGAGCCTGGTGTGGGACGGGGACCCCTCACTCCTCAGAGAGGACCTTCCCAGCCAAGGTGTCCCTCCTGATTTTTATCCGTCATACGTGTGTGTGTGGGACCAGCCTGTCCGCGCCTCTGCCCCTCCTACCAGTCCCGGTGTGGCTGTTGCTTTAACTCTGTAGTTGTAGGATTTTCATTCAGCTCGATGTCAGGCGGTTCTGAATGATGGTTGTGTTGTAGTTTAGTTGTAATTTTGATGTGGTTGTGGGAGGAGGCGATACCACGTTTACCTACGCCGCCATCTTGACCGGAAGTCCTCCTGGCTTTTGTTTTTAAAATCCCAGAAGCCTCACCAAATAGAGGCCACTCTTTCCACCTCCTCACCCCTCCTCACAGCACCATGACTCACATTGAGGTATTGCTTGCTGACCATCTTCATGGCACCAAAGGCTGTCACCTCTATCAGCACCATCAACACCATCTGCACTAGGTTGGTCTTCCCCAGGATGGCACCCGCTGAGATTAGCACAGACATTGCACTCATGGTAGCCTGCTGAATGCTGGGAAGAGAGGGCGAGACAGAGATGACTAAGAAGGAAGGATGCCTCTCATTCATTCATTCATTCATTCACTCATTTAACTAAAGCTTGTCGGGAATCTACTTACTCTCTGCCTGGCACTGTTCAAGAAACTCAGGACACAATAGGACAACATGAAGACTGCCCAGCCTAGGGTTTCCCCATCTACACTCTGAGAGATTGATCTCTCATCCATACTGAGGATGCTCAGAGGTTCTAATAGGAATGTTACTGTAAATTACAGGGGCCAAATATTCCCTCGGGCTCCCTTCTGGGATCTGACAACTGGGATGCTGCCCATGGCTTTTCTTCTGCTGTCCTCGCTCACAAATGGTCAATAGAGGGCGCTCTTCACCTGTGGCCTGCCCTGGCTAGCCACCCTCATCTCCTCCCCCTCTTCAAGGTTGTGGAGAAATACTGGGTTTGGCAGTAGGACAAGCCTGGCTTCCAGTCTCAGCTTTTCCACTTGAGCAGTTATTTAATCTCACTGAGCCTGTTTCCCTATCTGTAGACTAAGAATGATAGTAAAATTATCTCATGGTAGTACCGTAGGAATTAGAAGGGATATTCGTGCATGTGAGTCTAGCATCGTGAGGGCACAAAGAACTGAGTGGAAGCCTGCATTATCAGCAGGATTTCTTCCTCCCCTTGACAAAGGAGCAAGCTCAGTGTGGGGATTCAGGAGGAGAAAACAATTTTTGTTTTTGAGGAACTTATGATTCAGCTGGTGAGACAGGGCTGACATCATGAACTCTGATACCACTATCCTTATTATAATGTTGCTAGAGGGAGACACTGAAGGGAGAGAACAGTGTAGACTGAACTCATCATGGAGGGCTTCTTGGGGGAGGTGGCACTAAATAGAGCAATCCATGGTGGTTAAACCAACCCATTCTCCCCAGGGCACCTTGCTCTGAGATGCCCCCCCTCCCCTTCTACCGGTGAGTTGATAATGATGATGCTACAACCACTACCACCACCACCACCACAATAATAATAATAATTTATGGAGCATCATGTATAACAGGCTTGCAACTACATTGATTGGCTGCCTCCTGCATGCTCCCAACAGAGGATTTGGCCCACAAACTGGGCATGTGCCCTGACCAGGAATTGAACCAGACCTCTAGGTGCCTGGGTCGACGCTCAACTGCTGAGCCACACTGGCCGAGCAATCCCTTTACCTTTTCCACTCAGCCTCCCAAACCCCCTGCCATCTGACAACCATCAGTTTGTTTTCTATGTCTATGACTCTGTTTCTGTTTTGTTTGTTCATTTATTTTGTTCTTTAGATTCCACATATGTGAAGTCATTTGGTATTTGTCTTTCTCTGACTTATTTTTTTAAAACTATTTTTATTAATTTATTTTTGTTACAGATGTTTCTTCTTTTTCCCCCATTGACACCCTCCTCCCGATCCCGCTCCCCCTCCCCCCATCCTCAGCTTTGTTATCTATGTCCATTGGTTACGCATACATGCATATAAGTTCTGTGGTTTATCTCTTCCCTCCTCCCGCACCCCCTCTTCTGAGGTTTGTCAGTCTGTACCCTACTTCTATGTCTCTGGGTCTATTTTGTTCATCAGTTTGTTTTGTTCATTATATTCCACAAATATGTGAGATCATGTGATATTTGTCTTTCTCTGCTTGGCTTGTTTCAGTTAGGATAATATTCTCCAGGTCCCTCCATGTTGTCTCAAAGGATAAGAGATCTTTCTTTCTTACAGCTGCATAGTACTCCATTGTGTATATGTACCAAAGCTTTTTTATCCACTCATCTATTGATGGACGCTTGGGCTGTTTCCAGATCTTAGCTATTGTAAATAGTGCTGCTATGAACATAGGGGCACATATATTCTTTCTGATTGGTGTTTCAGGCTTCTTAGGATATATTCCTAGAAGTGGGATCACTGGGTCAAATGGCAGATCAATTTTTAACTTTTTGAGGGAACACCATAGTATATTCCATAGTGGCTGCATCAGCCTGCATTCCCACCAGCAGTGTGCTAGGGTCCCCTTTTCTCCACACTCCTGCCAGCACTTGTTGTTTGATGACTTGTTTATGGCAGCCATTCTGACAGGTGTGAGGTGATACCTCATTGTTGTTTTAATTTGCATGTCGCTGATGATTAGTGACATTGAACATTTTTTCATATGTCTCTTGGCCATTTGTATGTCCTGTTTGGAGAGGTGTCTCTTTAGAGCCTCTGCCCATTTTTTAATTGGGTTCTTTAATCTTCCTTTTGTTGAGTTGTATGAGCACTCTATATATTTTGGAAATTAACCCCTTTATCTGATGTATTGTTGGCAATTATGCTCTCCCATATAGTGGGTACCCTTTCCATTTTGATGGTTGTTTTCTTTGCTGTGCAGAAGCTTTTTAGTTTGATGTAGTCCTATGTGTTCATTTTTTCCTTTGTTTCTGTTGCCTTAGGTGATGTATCAGTGAAAATTCTGCTGTGTATGATGTCTGAAATTTTGTTGCCTACCTTTTCTTCTAGGATTTTTATGGATTCACGAGTCACATTTAAGTCTTTTATCCATTTTGAGTTTATTCTTGTGTATGGTGTAAGTTCATGGTCTGGCTTCATTTTTTTTGCATGTAGCTGTTCATATTCCCAACACCATTTATTGAAGAGGCTGTCTTGACTCCACTGTATGCTCTTGCCACCTTTGTCAAATATTAATTGAGCATATTGTCTTGGGTCAATTTATGGGTTCTCTCTTCTGTTCCTTTGATCGATATGCCTGTTCTTGTGCCAGTACCAGGCTGTTCTGATTACATTGGCTTTGTAGTATAACCTGATATCTGGTATTGTGATCCCTCCTACTTTGTTCTTCTTTTTCAAGACTGCTGTAGCTATTCGGGGTCTTTTTTTGTTCCATATAAACTTTTGGAGTATTTGTTCTAGTTCTGTGAAATATGTCTTTGGTATTTTGATGGGGATTACACTGAATCTATAGATTGCTTTGGGTAGTATGGACATTTTAATGATGTAAATTCTTCCAATCCATGAACCAGGTATATGCTTCCACTTTTTTATATCTTTCTCTATTTCTTTTTTCAATGTCCTGTAGTTTTCTGTGAACAAGTCCTTTACTTCTTTGGTTAAGTTTATTCCTAGGTATCTTAATTTTTTTGCCACGATGATAAATGGGATTGTTTTTTTAGTTTCTCTTTCTGTGAGTTTATCGTTGGTGTATAAGAATGCTGTCTATTTCTGACGTTAATTTTGTATCTTGCTACTTTGCCAAATTCATTTATTAACTCTAGTAGATTTTTGATGGAATCTTTAGGGTTTTCTATGTACAATATCATGTCATCTGCAAATAATGACAGTTTTACTTCCTCCTTTCCAATTTGGATCCCTTTTATTTTTTCTTCATGTCTAATTGTGGCTAAGACTTCCAGTACTATGTTAAATAAGAGTGGCAAAAGTGGGCATCCCTGTCTTGTTCCTGTTCTTAAGGGAAATGATTTTAGTTTTTGTCCATTGAGTATGATGTTGGCTGTGGGTTTTTTATATATGGCCTTTATTATGTCGAGATATGATCCCTCTATTCCCACATTGCTGAGTGTTTTTATCAGAAATGGGTGATGGATTTTGTTGAATGCTTTTTCAGCATCTATTGATAAAATCATATGGTTTTTATCTTTCATTTTGTTTATGTGGTGTATTACATTTATTCATTTGCGAATATTGTTCCATCCTTGCATCCCTGGGATGAATCCCACTTTGTCATGATGGATAATTTTTTTAATGTATTGCTGGATCTGATTTGCTAATATTTTGTATATGATTTCAATCTTCTAAAATTTGTAGAGACTTACTTTGTGTCTCAACATGTGGTCTATATTTGAAAATATCCCGTGTGCACTTGAGAAGAATGTATAGTCTGCAACTTTGGGGTGAAATTTCTGTAAATATCAATTAAGTCCAACTGATCTAGTTTGACATTTAAGGACTCTGTGTCCTTGTTAATATTTGTCTAGAAGAGCTATCCAGTGGTGTCAGTGGGGTGTTAAAGTCACCCACTATGATTGTATTGCCATTGATCTCTCCCTTGAAGTCCTCCAGAAGTTTTTAAATCTAGTTTGGTGCTCCCGTATTTGGTGCGTTTATGTTTACCAGGGTTATATCCTCTTGTTGGATTGATCCTTTTTATATTATGTAGTGACCTTCTTTGTCTCTTATTATGGCCCTCGTTTTGAAGTCTATCTTATCAGATATGAGTATTGCTACACCACCTTTTTTTTTTTCATTTCCATTTGCTTGGAAAATTTTTTTCCTTCCCTTCACTTTCATCCTGTGTGAGGCTTTTGTTGTGAGGTGGGTCTCTTGTAGACAGCATATACATAGGTGCTGTTTTCTTATTTAATCAGCTACCCTATTTCTTTTGATTGGAGCATTTAAGCTATTTACATTTAAGGTTATTATTGATAGATACTTATTAGTTGCCATTTTTATTTTATGCCTGTGTTCCTCTCTCTCTCTCTCTTTCTTCTTCCTCTTACAACAGTCCCTTCAGCATTTCTTGCAGTGTTGGTTTGGTGGTGGTAAATTCCTTTAGCTTTCTTTGTCTGTGATGCTGTTTATTTCTCCTTCAATTTTGAATGATAGCCTTGCTGGATAGAGTAGTCTTGGATTCAGAACCTTGCCTTGCATTACTTTTGTATTACTTCATTACTTCATGCCACTCCCTTCTGGCCTGCAGTGTTTCTATTGAGAAATCAGCTGTCAGTCTAATGGGAGCTCCCTTGTAGGTCATTTTCTGTCTCTCTCTTGCTTCCATTAAGATTCTTTCTTTGTCTTTAATGTTCGCCATTTTTATTATGATGTGTCTAGCTGTGGGTCTTTGGGGTTCATCTTGCTTGGGACTCTCTGTTTTTCCTGGACTTGTATTACTTTTTCCTTCACCAGTTTAGGGAAGTTTTCTGTCATTATTTCTTCAAACAGGTTCTATATTGCTTTCTCTGATTCTTCTGCTTCCAAGACCCCTATAATGTGAATATTGTTACGTTTTGTATTGTCCCAAAGCTCCCTTAAACTCTCCTCCTGCTTTGTAATTTTTTTCACATTTGCTACTCTCTTTGGATGTTTACTTCTGCCTTGTCTTTTAAGTCGCTGATTCGGTCTTTAGCTTCTTCTAATCTACTGTTGAACCCTTCTAAGGTATTTTTCATAACAATTGTGTCATTCTTTATTTCCTCTTGATTTTTATTCATAGCTTCTACCTCTTTTTTTAAGCTGATGTAGTTCCCACTGAGCTCTTCATAATTCTTATTAAGTTGCTTGTAGTTCTCATCAAATTGTTTGAGCATCCTTAAAATCATTGCTTTGAATTCTTTTTTTTTTTTTTAATCCTCACTCGAGGACATTCTTGCATTTATCTTCAGACAGAGCGGGAGGGAGAAGGGGAGGAAGAGAGAGAGAGAGAAACATTGATGTGAGAGAGACACATCGAGTGGCCACCACCCACACGACCCCAACCGGGGCCAGGGACAAACCGCAACCAAGGTATGTGCCCCTAGCGGGAACCGAACCCGGGACTCTCTGGTCCGTGGGCCGACGTTCTAACCACTGAGCAAAACTGGCCAGGGCTTGCTTTGAATTCTTTATCTGACAAATTGCTTCCTTCCATTTCCTGTAGTTCCTTTTCTGGTGATTCCTCTTTTTCTTTCATTTGGGTGTTGTTTCTTTGTCTCACCATTTAGCAGTCTGGTAGTTCTAGGCCGGGTGAGGGATGTTGGAATGTGTAGGCAGGTCAATGTGTATCAAATAAGGCTGCTGTGCCTCCCAGACTGTTTCGGTGTATGGCGCCTATTATCTGGTGTGGGTCCTGGAGGATTGACAACTGGCGACTGGTATTGGTCTGTCATGCAGGTCTCGGCTCCCCGAGTGTTGCTGCTGCTTGGGCTGGGGCACTGCTCCTGATCAGCCTCTGCTGATGCTGCCGGGGATGGGTCTCAGCTGCTGATCTGTGCTGCTGCCGCCTGGGGATGGATGTCTGCTCCTGAGCCTCAGCTGCTGTTGGGGGTGGGGCTCCACTCCTGCCCAGTTCCTGCTGCTGTGGGGGAAGGTGCTGGGCTCTGGTCAGGCTTGTGCTGTGGAGGATGGTGCTCTGCTCCTGGCCGGTTGCGGCTACTGCAGCAGGCACCTCGATAGTGCCTCTACTGTGCGCTGGTCCACGTTGACACAGTGGGGTCCACTGGACCAACGGTGCAGGGCGCTCTGGTGGACTCAGGTCGCTCAGCCCTAGCCGCTCCCCACTTCCTCCTCCCAGAGAAGACCAGGGACCTTCCAAAATGGTGGGGCCACCCGGCTGCCACCAAGAAGCTCACTGAAGAGCCGCTTACCGCGGTAGCCGGCTGCTTTCTGTCCACAGCACAGGAACCTTCTGCCCCGCGTTTCTGCACTGCTCCAGGTTGGTCACCCACACTCATGGCCACTCACACTCTCTCTCACACTCACCCTCACTCAGGTCCTGCCTGCCGCCATCTTTTCTGTCCTATTTCACTTAGCATAATATGCTGTAGGTCCATCCATGTATTGTTTTTCATTCTTTTTTATAGCCAAGTCATATTTTATTGTATATATGGACCACATCTTCCATATTCATTTGTCCATTAATGGGCACTTGGGCTGCTTCCAGTCTTGGCTATTGTAAATAATGCTGCAATGAACATAGGGTTGCATACATATATCTTTTCAAGTTAGTGTTTTGGATTTATTCGGATATGTACCCAGAAGTCAAATTGCTGGGCATAAGGTAGTTCTATTTTTAATGTTTGAGGAAACTCCATACTGTTTTCCATAGTGATTGTACCAATTTTCAATCCCAGCAGCAATGCACAAGGGGTCCCTTTTCTCCACATTCTCACTAACACTTGTTGTTTGTTGATTTATTGATGATAGCCATTCTGACAGGTGATATCTTCTTGTGATTTTAATTTCAATTTATCTGATGATTAGTGACATCGAGCATCTTTTCATATGTCTATTGTCCATCTGTATGTCCTCTTTGGAGAAATGTCTGTTCAGGTCCTCTGACTATTTCTTCATAGTATTTTATTTATTTATTTATTTTTTGGTGTTTAGTTGTGTAAGTTCTTTATAAATTTTGGATATTAACCCTTTATCAGATGTATCATTGACGAATATATTCTCCCATTCAGTAAGTTGTCTTTTTGTTTTGTTGATGGTATCCTTTGCTGTGCAAAACTTTTTAGTTTGATGGAGTTCCATCTGTTTATTTTTTTCTTTTGTTTTCCTTGCCTGAGGAGATATATCAGAAAAAATATTACTAAGAGTAATGTCAGAGGTTTTACTGCCTATGTTTTCTTCTAGGATTTTTATGGCTTCAGGTCTTACATTTAAGTTTTCAATCCATTTTGAATTTATTATTCTATATGGTGGAAGAAGGTGGCCTAGTTTCTTTTCTTTTATTTTTGCATATACTTGTCCAATTTTCCTAGTACCATTTATTGAGTAGACTGTCTTTACCTCATTATATGTTCTTGTATTCTTTGTCATATATTAATTGAACATATAGGCATGGATTTATTTCTGGGCTCTCTATTCTGTTCCATTCATCTGTCTATTTTTATGCCATATCATACTGTTTTGATTACTATATCTTTGTAGTATAGTTTGATATCAGATAACGTGATACCTCCAACTTCATTCTTTTTTTCTCAAGATTGCTGTGACTATTTGGGGTCTTTTGTGATTCCATATAAATTTTAGGATTATTTGTTCTAGTTCCATGAAAAATATCATTGGTAATTTGACAGGGATTGCATTGAATCTATAGATTGCTTTGGGGAGTTTGGACATTTTAGTGATGTTAATTCTTCCTATCCATGAACATGACATGCTTCCACTTATTTGTATTGTCTTCAAATTCTTTCTTCAGTGTCTTATAATTTTCTGAGTACAGGTCTTTTAGCTTCTTGGTTAAATTTATTCCTAGGTATTTTATTTTATTTATTTATTTTGTTAATCCTGACCCGCGGATATTTTTCCATTGATTTTTAGATAGAGTAGAAGGGAGGGTTGGAGAGAGAGAGAGAGAGAGAGAGAGAGAGAGAGAGAGAGAGAGAAACATCAATGTGAGAGAGATACATTGATTGGTTGCATCCCACACGACACTGACTGGGGCCAGGGATCAAACCTGCAACCTAGGTATGTGCCCTTGACCAGGAATCTAATCTGCAACCCTTCAGTCCTTGGGTCAACACTTTAGCTGCTGAGCCAAACTGGCCAAGGCTTGTTTTATTTTTTGATGCAATTGTAAATGAGGTTTTCTTAATTTCTCTTTCTGATAGTTCATTATTGAGGTATAAAAATGCTACCAATATCTGAAATTTTTTTGCGTCCTGCTTCTTTACTGAATTAATTTATTAGTTGTAGTAGTTTTTTGATGGAATCTTTAGGTTTCTCTATATACAGTATCATATCATCTGCAAATAATGACAATTTTACTTCTTTCCGATTTGGGTGCCTTTTATTTCTTTTTCTTGTGTGATTGCTGTGGCTAGGACTTCCTCATTTAAATTTTAATCCTCCAAGTAACCCTTTGAAAATGATGCTAGGGTACCATTCAGCACCTCCATTGTACAGAAGAGAACAGTGAGGCTGGAAGAGGAGACTTTTTTGGCAATGAGCACACTGCCAGTTAATGACAAATGTGAGGTTCAAGCCTAGTTGTCCTGGATTCAAAGTCTGTGCTCTGAAGTCTGGACACAGCCTCCCTATTGTTTGGCAAATGCAGGGTCCTGCAAAGAGCAAGGGAAGAAATCTTACAGGGACCAGACATTATTTAGAATTCCTTGCTATGTGAGGAAAACAAAGGACAAAGCTGACTAAGACAGGCCCCTGCCCTGAGGGAACTGGTCATGGGTGACTCAAGGCAGAACCAATTTGGTGCCACGTCAGGCTGTACAGAGTGGGTGAGGCTGAGGGAGAGGGAGAGTACCCATCTGGGAGGCAGGCCTGGGCACTACCCACCAGCCCAGTCCAGCTGGAAAGGTCAGGAAGAAACCCGTTGTTCAAATCTGTGATGCCAGTCTCAGCAGGGGTCACAGCTGGGAGGACCCCACTGGTTAGAGGTGGGGCAGGGAAGTTCACTGAGGTTGCAAATGACCTCTTCTTGTCTTTCTGGAGAAGAGGGGATCAACCCAGAGATGACTGTAAGCTGAGGCACAGGAAGCTGCAAGTTTGTGTGACCTTATGCCCAGGCAGCAGAAATACCAGACCACGGCCATCACTGTCAGAGTCCCCCAGAGTGCACTTTGTCACTCCCCATATGTCCTCGGGGTGGGGGCGTTATCGAATCCTCAAGGGGATTAGCTCTAAAACTTTTTAGAAGAAAAAATATGGAGAGTATTTTTTCAGGACCAGTAGGGAGCTGACTTGACTAGGTTTCGTGTGATGGCTACTTGGAGTGTGCTGGAAGGGTTATAGATAATTAAACCCAAAGCCACATCACCACTTAGCTGTGTGACCCTAGGCAAGTGCCTTACACTCTCTGAGCCTATTTCCTTGCCTGTACACCAGGTTAGACCCCTACTAGAAGGGTTACACAAAATAATATTTCTCAAGTGCCTGGCTCATGGACCGATGTTCAACAGCTGTGCCCAGAGGTTTAGCAGGGTCTTATAGGGGAACATGGAGTGGCCTTGAGAGATGACAGAGTCCATGAGATGCCTAAAATGGGATTTACCATCATCTGGGCAGGACAGAGATTCAGAGATCCATAAAACAAACAAAAAAAAATAGTAATATTTAAGGAAAAATTTAACCTTGTTCCTCCTGTCAAGTGCTAATACCATTCTTTTGTCGTTGTTAAACCTCTCCTGGGGATATTTTTCCATTGACTTTTTTTTTTTAGATATAGTGGAAGGGAGGGAGGGTGAGAGAGAGAGAAACATTGATGTGAGAGAGACATATTGATTGGTTGCCTCCTGCACGATTCCAACCAGGGCCAGGGATGGAACCTGCAACCCAGGTACGTGCCCTTGACAGGGAATAGAGCCGGGTACCCTTCAGTCCGAGGGCTGACGTTCCAACCACTGAACCAAACTAGCCAGGGCAGCTAATACCATTTTTAAAAAGTGTACAGCTGGATAGATAGATAGATATACCCTTGTGCAACCATTACCCAAGATAGCATAGAGAGCGTCTACTATACTCCGCAAGGTTCTTTTGTGCCCTTTCCTAATCAATAACTGCCGCCTTCCCCATGTAACCATTATTCTGTCTTCTAGTAACATAGGTTAATTTTCCTGGTTCTTAGAATTTCATATAAATGCATCTAAATGGATCAAAATTAATTTAAAGAAAGTAAAGGCACGCCTATTTCTTGCTGATCATCATTTGAGGACTAAGAGTACTTCTTTCTTTTCAAAATCTGTCTTGCTGAGTGTGAAATTTCTCTTTCTTTTTGTCTTATCTCCATTAATTTTTCTTTGAACCCATATTGACTGGGTAACTTTACAAAATCATACTCAGTGATAAAGAAAGGACCTAGGGAGAGCTGTAGATCTGGAGCTGTCAGATCAAACACAGGATGCCCTGTTACATTGCCATTTTAGATAAACAATGAGCAATTTACTAGTATAAGTATGTCCTAAATACTGCATGGTTTTGGTGCTAGAAAGACAAGGGGATGTCTGGCTTTTCTAGAACCCACCCTTTCGGGCCCCATCCCCTCAAGAACCCAAAACCGACCCAGCAGCCATCAGGTTACCTGGACAGTCCGATGACCACTTTCCCAAAGGACAGCTGGTTGAGCCAGCCATCCAGCAGGACTGCCCACTGCACTCCGAGGGCCAGCATGAAGAGGTTGAAGGCCACGCTGCTCCAGCCGTATCTCCACAAAGACGAGTTGAGGAAGCCCAAGCCCAGGGCTGCCATGATGGTAACATCTTGAAAGACAGCTAAGGGAGGAGTTACTGAGGAGGAGGAACAGAAGCAGACGAGGTAGAGCAGACACTTTCAACCTTTTTAATCTCATGGCACACAAACTAATTACCAAAATTCTGCGGCACACCAAAAAATACAGTCTAGCCCTGGCCGGTTTGGCTCAGCGGTTAGAGCGTTGGTCCACGGTCCAGAGAGTCCCTGGTTCGGTTCCCGCTAAGGGCACGTACCTCGGTTGCAGTTTGTCCCCGGCCCATTTGGGGTCGTGTGGGTGGCAGCCAGTCGATGGGTCTCTTTCACGTCGATGTTTCTCTCCCTTTCTCTTCCTGCCTCTCTCCCTTTCGTTCTATCTGAAGATGAATGCAAAAAATGTCCCCGGGTGAGGATTAAAAAAAAAAAGACAAAAGATATGTTCTATTTTCTGCTGATCTGACAAAAAAAAATAGATACAATTTTGATTCATTCACACTGGACGACTATTGTTGTGTTGGCTGTTGTCATTTAAAAAATATATATATTCTTATTGATTTTTTAGAGAGAGGAAGGGAGAAGGAGAGATAGAAACATCGATGTGAGAGAGATACATCAATCAGTTGCCTCCTGCACACCCCCAACTGGGGATCTAGCCTGCAACCCAGGCATGACCTGGAATCGAATGTGTCCTCTCGATGCACAGGTCAACACTCAACTACTGAGCCGCACTGGTCGGGCTGTTGTCATTTTTTAATTTGAAAAGCTAAGGGAAAAGAGGTCAGTGCCCCTGACTCAATAGTCAGTTATTGCATGTTTTAAAAATTCTTGCTGCTCACCCATTGAAAATCGCTGAGGTAGAGGGTTGTGTGAAATTAGAGTTTTACAGAATGGCAGCTGGAAGGGACATTAAAGATCATTTGAGAGTGCTTGGTCAAGTTACTTCACCTCTTTCAGCCTCAGTTTTCTCATCTGAATAATGGGGACAGTACATACATACCCGGCAGGGTTGAGGGAAGGATTAGGTGACCGATATTGGTTAAGCATAAAGTCATTGGCCCATCGTGAGTACTCAGGAAATGTAGCAATTATTGTTATTTTTAAACATAACGATGTGAGCAAGCATAGAGCATGCGGACCAGTGCTTGGCATGAAGCTGACACTCAGAAAAGGCAATTACCGCGCTATTGAAGGTCAGGTTCAACCTCCTGATCATGAGCACAAGAAAATAAGGCCACAGAAGCCAGTGGCTTGGCTCAGGTCATGCAGAAAAGAGGGAGGGGAAGCAGACCCAGGGGTTCTGCAAGAAACAGCCATCTCCCTTTGCCACCTGCTGAGACAGACCTGGTGGGCCAGCAGACAGCACCAGAGCCATCTGGGTGACCCACACCTTCCCAGCTAGAGCCAGTGCAGGGCTGCTGTGGCAGGTGAGTGCAGGAGACTTACCTAATGTTAGGGAGAGGTCCAGCAAAATAAAAAGGGTGGACGCTTTGATTTAATTCCAGGCCTGAAAAATAGTTAGCAGCTTGGCCTCCAGAACTAGACAAGCTTGGGTTCAAATCAGGGCTCTGGCATTTCCAGCTCTGTGGTCTTAATCTCATTCTTTAACATCTCTGAGGTTTTTTTTTTTTTTAATCTTCACCTGAGGATACTTTTCCATTTATCTTCAGACGGGGTATAGGGGAAGAAATATTGATGTGAGAGCGACACATCGATTGGATGCCTCCCACATGACCCCAACCTGAGCCAGGGACCGAAGCATAACCAAGGTAGGTACCCTTGACTGGAATCGAACCTGCGACTCTTCGGTCTGCGGGCCGACTCTAACCGCTGAGCCAAACCGGCCAGGACAAACATCTCTGAGCTTTGATAACAGCCTACATTTATTAAGTGGTTACCCTGTACCAACACTGTTTCAATCATTTTACACAGACGATCTCATTTAGTTCTCACAATGACCCTCAAGGTGGGTGCTGTCATTATTACAATTTTACAGCTATGAAAACTGAGGCACAGAAGAGTTAAGAAACTTGCCTCAGTTGGTAGAGCAGGATTCAAACCTAGAGGGTCTGCTCTGAAACTGGTGCCGTTAACTGAAACACTATCTGCCCTGTCAGTTTTCTCATGTGTTAAATGGGAAAAATAATCACACCACCTAAGTCAAATAGCTAGAACCCAATGGTTTAGTGCACAGAATCACTCCGAATAGGAAAGACTATTTTATCAACAAACCCACTGTTTCTACATATAAATGCCTGGAGAGAGATCTTGAGGGAAGTTTTTTCCCCCCATGGATGTTCTCTCTGGTTTGAGAGAGTTTTACTTAAAAAAAATTTCAGTGCTTAAACTTTTTACAACCAGTTGTACATCGTAAACAACTTTAAAAAAAGAAAAAGAAAAAAAAGCACAGGCTTTGAGTTTAGACAGTTCTGTGTGATCCCAGCTCTATCAATCCCTATTAGGTTAAACCATTTTAAATTGCCAATATTTGTCCTGGCCGGTTTGGCTTAGTGGGGTCGTGTGGGAGGCAACCAATAGACCTATCTCTCTCACACTGATGATTCTCTCTCTCCCTCCCTTCCACTCTGTCTAAAATTCAATGGAAAAAATTCCTCTGGGAAGGATGAACAACAACAACAACAAAATAATAAATTGCCAATTTTTGAACTATAAAAATGGCAGTTTATGTTTCAACTTCATAGCTGTGTGGCCTTGTGGCTAAATAGGGGCAAGGTGCTTGGCACAGTGCCGGGCATGGAGAACACTCAGTGAGTGGAGGCTATCTGTTTACCACTACCGTCACCACCACCACCACCATCACCACCACCACCACCACCACCACCACCACCACCACCACCACCACCATCACTACTACCACCACCCCCACCAACACCACCACCACCACCACCACCACCACCACCACCACCACCATCACCACCACCACCACCACCACCATCACCACCACCACCACCACCACCACCACCACCACCATCACCACCACCATCACCACCATCACCATCACCACCACCACCACCATCACCACCACCACCACCACCACCACCATCACCACCACCACCACCACCACCACCATCACCACCACCATCACCACCACCACCACCACCACCATCACTACTACCACCACCATCACCAACACCACCACCACCACCACCACCACCACCACCACCACCACCACCATCACCACCACCACCACCACCACCACCATCACCACCACCATCACACCACAGCAGTAAGAACTCGCCTGGTCTCTGGTCTCCAGCCCTGTCTCTGATAACAGTGAGGAAGCTCTCATAACCAGAACTCTCCAACGTCTCAGAAAGCCCCTTCACTTTAAATTGAAACTCACTTTCATTTTTTAAAAATATTTTTTCTCCATTTTTATTGATTTTAGAGAGAGAGGAAGGGAAAGGGAAGAGAGATAGAAACATTGATGAGTGAGAACATTGATTGGCCGCCTCCTGCATGCCCCCCCCCACTGGAAATTTGGCCCACAACCTGGGCATGTGCCCTGACTGGGAATCGAACTGGCGACCACTTGGTGCATGGGTCAATGCTCACCAGTGAACTACACCGGCTGGGGTAACTTTCACATAGGGCTTGGGTGGGTGTTGATGTTCCCAGATCAATCTGCCAACACTGGGATGTACGAGAACCCTGAGGACCTCCATGGAATCTGGGGACTTGGGGAGTGGGTGAGAAGTGGGCATTCAGGAGGATTTAACTTCCTATACCTTCCTCTCTGACATGAAGGCGGGGAGGGGTACAGGCAATGTCTCAGTCTCCTGCTTGCATTCTCTTAGGAATGGGGCAGGCTGGAGGTGGGCAGGACACATTTTGATAAGGGGTCCTCTTGGGATTGCTCAGATTCCTTCAGGAGCCAGGCAGATAACCATGTGTGTGAAGGGTGCAATGCCTGTATGGGAGCGCTGAGGCCTGTAGCCAGCTGGACACTGTACACCCGACTTTAGATGTTCAAATTCATCTTTTATTAAATGCTACTGTTAGAAAAATACACACCTGACATTCTGCAGCAACCCTATAGACATAGGGTTCAGACTCATTGAAGATTTCATGCATAGGGAGACCCTTCCATTTTCCAGTGAGCTCCCCAAGGCCACACAGCATGCCAGCGGCAGAGCCAAGCTCTGAATTCCTGGTACAGTGACCTACCACCAGGCTAGGCCCTCTCTTGCTCTTATTTGCCCTTACCTCACTAAGGGACCTTAGGCAAGTCCCTTGCCCTCTTTGGGTCTCAGTTTTTCTATCTGTAATACCTGGGAGTTGGACTTGGTACTCTCTAAGGACCTCACTGCTCTGGCATATTCAGAGGAGGGGATCATGGGTGGGGAGAGGGAGGTCACCAGGATTAGGGCAGAGGTGGAGCCCTAAAGATAAGAAAGTCAGAGGACCTTGGTGGGGGCTTCATCAGGCATAGCAGCCGCCCCTGCTGGGTACAGGAGCTCAGGGCCTTCCTCTTCAAGGCCCCACACTGTCCCTGAGGGAGGAACTGTGCTTCAGCCAGGGGGATAAAATTAGGGTGGCAGTTTCTGGGAGTTGTTGATAGAGCCCATTCAGCCCACACTGGTCAGTAAATAACAGTTGATTTCAGGCCCCTCTTCTCTCTCCCCTTGCACCCTCCCCCTTCCTCTCTCAGCCTCCCAGGGTGCAGGCCCACACCTGCTCCTCCCTTGTCTCACTCCCTGAAGCCCCCTCAGGGCTGGGTCCCAGCTGCAGACGTCCCCAGCGTCCCCAGCGGCGTCAGCCTCCACCCCTCAGAGCCCTGCTGCACCACACCAGCCACCGATCTGATCAGCCAGTGCCTCCAAGGTGTTCAGGAGTGATAAGGAATGGATGTGCTCGGGGCCCCAGTGACTGGGCCCCAGAGGGGACTTCTACAGTCTAAGGCAGACCTTCAGGAGTCATTTACAAAGTCCCAGGACTTGGAGAAAGAAAGTCTAACCTGAGAGTCCGGCAGCGTGAGATGAGGCAATAATTACCATCATGGTTTTTGTGTTGTATTTTTTTTTTTATATATGTTTTTATTGATTTTTAGAGAAAGCAGAAGGGAGAGATAGAAACATCGATGTGAGAGATACATCTATCTGCTGCCTTCTGCACTCCCCCTTCTGGGGATTGAGCCCACAACCCGGGCATGTGGCCTGACTGGGAATGGGACTGGGACCTCTCAGTCCATGGGACGACACTCAATCCACTGAGCCCCACCAGCCGGGCAATAATTACCATCATTTTAACAGCAGGCACATATACAGTGCCCTCCACATACCAGGCTCTGTTCAAGTGCTTGACAGCTTTAATCTGCAACAACCTCATGCAGTAGGTACTACATATTATCTCCATTTTACAGATGGGGAGAGGGAGGCACAGGGATGCTGTAACTGGCCCAGGTCACAGAGCTAGCAAATGGTGATGGGAGATCTGAATCCTGACTATCTGGGTATAACCATTCCACCATCCTGCCTCTCCACACAGCATAGAGTGTAATGGTGAAGAGTGTGGGCCTCTGAGTGAAGTTGTTAGAGTTCACAACTTGGTTCTACCTCTGTGTCCCAGCTTCCTAACCTGTAAAATGGGTATGAAATAATGGTACCTGCTCGAAGGATTATTGTGAGCATTGAGCTCACTGGCTCATGAAAATCACTTAGCCTAGCATTGAGTGCATAGTGAGTGCTAGTAACTATTATCCTATGCCTTAGTAGCTGTGTGATTTTGGGCAAGACTGTACCGACCCCTCCTTGGGCCTGGACACCCTGGGGATCCTAGCTCTGTGTTCCTGCCCACCCTTGCCCCTCCTTCTGGCCTGTGGACACTTCAACACTCTCAGTTCTGAAGCCAGGCCCACCTTCTGCCCTCAGGCTCTGGGCTTGACTTCCACACTGTGCTCTCCACAGCTGACTGGGAAGACCTCTGCAGCCCCATGGAGACCATCCTTGGAGCCCCACCCTGCCTTCCCCTCCCCACAGCCTCTCCCCCACTCTCATCCCTGCAGCAGAGAAAAAGAGATTTCCCAATCAGAGGGGCAGCCAAAGCTAAGATGTGGAAAGTACCAGGATTTGAGGGTATTCCTGGCAAAGCCCTAACTTGTCTTTCAGTGGCTCTCCTTCCTGCTTCTGAGGACTACAGGGGGCTTCTGGGAGGTAGTCACAGTGCAGGGCCCAGGCTGATCCCCCAATTGGCAGCCTTAGGGCAGGCTCTCTATGACAGATTGTTTCAGTAGTGTCCCCAGTGAACCATGCCTTTCACTGTAGACCCCTCCCACCTGGGTTAGGCCTTGTGATTTGCTTTGGCAAATGGGACATTAGTAAACATGACACAAGCAGAGGCTTGAAAGTTACCTGCACAGTGGGGCTTGCCCTCTGTTACTGCGGTAACTCTTGTGCTGCCACGTGAAGAAGTCTGGGCTAGGCTGCTGGCACCAGGTGGGCTAGCTGCCAGCCCATACCTAGCTAGCTGCCGGACATGTGAATGAGGCCATCTGAGGCTGTATGCCCCAGTCAAACCTCCAGGCTGGAGATATTTGAGTGGCCTCAGATGAAACCAACAGAAGAACTGCACTGCCGAGCCCAGCCCAAAGTGCCGAACCACCAAATCATGATCATGAGCAAATTAAATGGTTGCTATTTTAAGCCACTAAGTTTGGGGGTGGTTTGTTAAGCAGCAATAGATAACTGATACACTCTGCTTCTCTTAAGTATCTCACAGGCACCTCCACCCTGAGCCTAGAATGAACATATCTTGTTCATTTGCCCCACAACCTGCCCCTCCCCTTGCCTCTTATCTCAGGAAATGGCATGTCCATTGGCCAAACCACACATCTGAAGCCATCTTTGACAACTCCTTCATTTTCACCAAGTGCAGCTGATTTTATCTCCTAAATATCTCTTGACTCTAACTCTGCTTCTCCTTCACTTTCCCTGTCCAATTGGCCTCATCACAGGTTATCCCGACCAGCAGTCATCAGAGTAGGGAACACACCTCAGAAGATGCTCCAGACAATCCATAGGAGCTGCTGGAGGAAGATAATAGCACTTCTAGTTTTATTTATTTTTACTTTTTAAAATAAAAAATTAAACCTTATTAAAATAAAAGCTAATACTCAGTCTTTACGTGTGTTAATTACCTCAGTCCTTTCAATAGCTTAATGAAATAAGAACTGTCATCATGTCATGTCACAAAGGTTGAAATGGAGGCAGAGAGAAGTTGAGTAATTTGCTCAAGTTCTCACAGCTAAGAAGAGGCAGAGGCAAGATGTGAAGCAATCTAACTCCAGTAGTTCTCAAAAGTTTATGTGCTTGGTCAAACAGATTGCTGGGCCCCACCCCTAGAGTTCCTGATTAGTAGGTAAGAACCATGGCCTGGGAACCTGCATTTCTAACCAGTTCCCAGGGGATGCTGAGGCAGTTGGTCTGAGGACCACACTTTGAGAACCACTGATCTAGGCTATTCTACCTCTATAGGCAACTCTGCAAGTATTTAATATTCAGATTAACTCACTTGCTCAGGATGTCAGATAGCTTAGATGTCCTAGCCCTGGAAAGTGTCCTGAGGGAATATTGGGCCACTGGGAAGGGGTTGATATGTGTTTCTTCATATTCATCATGTTGCAACTAATGGCAGGTTTTTGTTTTTTAATTTATTGATTTGAGAGAGAGAGAGATGAAGGGAGAGAGAGAGAGAGAAACATTGATTTGTTGTTCCACTTATTTATGCATTCACTGGTTGATTTTTGTATGTGCCCTGACCGGGGATCGAACCCCCAACCTTGGCATATCAGGATGATGCTCTAACCAACTGAGTTACCCAGCCTGGGCTGGTTTTCATTTTCTTCAATTTAACTTTTTATTATGAAAAATTTTAAGCATATGCAAAAACATTAGGTAAGGACCCAAGCCTGGGAACCTGCATTCCCAGCTTTGATGATCATCACATGGGGCAAATCTCATTTTTATTATATTTCTCTCTTCTCTCTCTCTCTCTCTCTCTCTCTCTCTCTCTCTCTCTCTCTCTCTCTTTTTGGTATGAAGCAGACCCAGACATCATTCCATTTCAATATGCTTCTCTAATAAATGGGGATTTAAAAAAACCCACTATGCTATTATCACACTTAACAAAACTAACAATAATTCCTGTATATCATATAATATTTATGCTATAATGATTCCTGATTATCTCCAAAATGTGTGTGTTTTTTTTAGAATTGGCTGATTTAAATAACTTATTGTAATTTACACGGACAAGATTAGACTGAGTGGACTGGCAGATTAAATTACCGAGTTTCTTTTTTCTTAAATCCTCACCTGAGGATATTTTTCCATTTATCTTTAGATAGAGGGAGAGGGAGAGGGAAACATCGATGTGAGATGGTTAGTTTTAACTAAACTTCACAAAATGGATTAGTGGTATAAATGACTTTTGTGATACTTTTCCTTATGCAAACTGTCAGTCACATTCAAGGTTAAAAAAAAACTGTCAGTCGAATCAGCTGACAAGAAGTCAACCAAGATAATTTAAAATTATCAAGAAGACTCTGAGAAATGGATTTCCATCCACTATCAGTAATCGTAACAAAGGGCCTTACCTTGAGATTAACTGACACTATTATGATCAGTAATTTGAAAATACTATATATTTCATTTTGATCTCTTTCAAATTTTCTAATGTGAATGTGTGTATTATAATGTACAAAATGTATTCATGCACCATAACATAACAATATGGTGTGTGCTAGAATAATGGTCCGCACAACCTGAACAGCATGAAGCTCTCTGGTCCATACTACACTACAGACTCCACACTGGTCTCCTGCCTCAAGTCACGCCCCCTCTCCCCTCCCCTACACCAGCCCTGGAACGGCTTTCTTCATTACCCAAAACCAAACTCATCACATTCTCTTAGGTCAGCAGAATGAAGGTTGACTTCCTTGCTCAACCCAGTGGATCCACCATGCTCTGCCCCCTCTTTATGCTTCTACAACACTGCACTGTCAAATCCTAGCCTGGTCCACTCCAGTGAGCACACACACAATGGTTCCTGCTGTGCTCCTGACCTTCCAGTTTCACATGGTTAACTCCTACTGAGCCTCCAAGACCTGGCTGGGTAGTTGCCTTCCTGCTTGGGTTGTGGGCCCTCCTCTGTGCTTCTATATAAAGTGAGTGTCTGAAGACACTTTATACCTATGTTAGCAGCAGAGCATAGGGGTGAAGAACACAGCCTGGAGCAAACCAGTGAAGTTAGAAAACTGGCCCTGATGCCCACTGTTTGTGTGACAAGTGACCCAACCTCACTATAAAATGGGGCCGTGAAGCATGAGGATTAAGTGCATGAAAACGAAAACCAGGCTGCCTAAAATTTAGATGTGCTGTGCTATTGCTAGCTGAGTGACCTTGGGCAAATCACTTATGGTTCATGAGCCTGATTTCCTCATCGGAAAAATGGAGATCATAATAGTACCTACCTGTCTCACGAGTTATTGTGAGGGTTCAGTGAAAGCATTTAGAATAGTGCCTGGTATATAGTAAGAGCGCGATAAATATCAGCTCTAATGAGCATGTGTGCGGATCCCCAATGGTTGTAATACAGGGTTGAATGAATGAATGAATGAATGAATGAATGAATACATTGAATTACACTGTGCTGGATTGAAAAGAATTAAAGCAAATGGACATGAATTAGAACTGTGCCCAGGTCTTGCTTGTCTGCAAGGGCCCCTCTGGACCAGCCCATTAAGTGGTACAGTCGTCCCTCGCCACTTCGCACTTTGACGTTCGTGGCTTCACTCTATTGTGGTTTTTTCAAATACTATACTATATTGGAAAAAATCGCAATAGATTGAAGCCGCGAACGTTGGAATGCTAAGTGGCGAGGGATGACCATATATAAATAAATAATAGAGCCTGGAAGTGATTAGCCGCGATAAACGAGGGCCAACTGTATAGGGACTTCCCTCCCTATGTCATCTCTTTGTCCTACTTTCCACTGCTGAGGGCCCAGAACTACCTTCCCTTTGCTTCTAGTTAACTGGTCAAGTTAACATCACTAAGGAACAAACAAGCACTCAACCAGATTCAAGCGTCAGCTTTGTCTCAGGAAGGTCACTCAAGGAGGTCTGTCCATTATCATGAACAACATGTCACCCACTGAGATGCTTGAAAACTCATCTCGATTTTTATAAAAAACAAAAGCCACACCACCGTGGACATCTGTCTTGTTTACAGTTGCTCTCATCACCGTCGGAATATTTTTAGCTGCATATAAAATAACAACTATCCTACCCACCCTTTCAGTTATACCTTATGGCTTTGAATTTGCTGACAGAATGCAGACTTTTCAGCCTCCAAGTGAGAAGAGGGCTGGGGATGGGGGAAGGGCAATAGACTAAAGCTTCTAAAAGGTGGTTGGTTGGTACAGAAATCAGCATGAGAGACAAAAAACAAACAAACACCAAACCAAAACAAAAAAAGATAACAAAACCCAAAAACCAACAGTGTGAAATTCTTTGCTGCTAAGGAGAGAGAAGTTGGAGGAGGCAGAAAATTATGAAGACTATTTGGCAAAGGGAATTCTGAGAACACAGAAGAGGAGGTTCCTCACTCTGCCCTGACAAATCAAGGAAGGCTTCATTGAAGAGGTGATGCCTACACTGGTCCTAAAAGAGAGCCTACATTGTTAGCTGCATCTTTGTGCAGTCTGTGGAAGACAATGAGAGACTTTGGAGACTTTGTGGAAAGGAACAATTAGGCTCCTGGAGGACTACAGACCTCCTTTGTCTCTGCCCCTATTTGCCTCTGTGACCACCTCCCATCTGGGCACTCACCTTGACGAGTCCCCATGATCTTCTGATTCTGTGAGGAACTGTCATATTTGGTGAAAAAGAAGAAGATGAGAATGAAAACGACCTCCAGCATTAAGGTCCACAGGGGCAGGCAGCCCCGAACAGACCGTGGGTACTTAGAGCCCATCCTGTGTGTGTCTCTGTGCATGATTCCACCAGCAACAGGCCAATGCTGTCCCCACACCCACTTGAGGGAGTGATGGGGAGACACCCACCAAAGGCCTTATCTTAGGCGGCAAGGCTGGCTCTGCTGACCTATCTATGGAGTTAACACAGGAGCAGGGGACTATGACAGGGAGAAGGAAGAAATGCATTGATTCTAACATTCATTCATTCAGTCATTCGTATATTCACTCAACACATAGTTGCTGCATTCCTACTATAGGACAGGCACTGTGCTCAGTTTAAAAGAGGGTATTCATTCATTCGGCACCCAAACATAAAAATCCTTCTTTATTCATTCCTTTAGTTTACCCTCACCATATTCCTGGGAGAAAGGCAGAAGATCAAGACTCCTATTTTACAAATGGAGAAACTGAGGCTCAGAGAGGGCTTTGGATTGGCAAAATTTCTTTTTAAAGCCTTACCACATGGCCCAGCCAGTGTGGCTCAGTGGATTTAGCATCGTCCCAGGGACTGAGAGCTTCCGATTCAATTCTTAGTCAGGACAAATGACTGGGTTGTGGGCTCAACCCCCAGTAGGGGGCGTGCAGGAGGCAGCTAATCGATGTTTCTCTCTCACATAGATGTTTCTCTCTCTCTCCCTTCCACTCTCTCTAAAAAATCAATAAAACATATTTTTTTAAAAAACACCTTACCACATGTCAGAGAGGGCATCTAGTGAGCTCTTTTTTTTTTTTTTATCCTCACCTGAGGACATTTTTTCATTTTTTGTCCAGATAGAGTGGGAAGGAGAGAGAGGGAGAGAGAGAGAGAGAGAGAGAGAGAGAAACATCGACGTGAAAGGGACACATCGAGTGGCTGCCACCCACACGACCAACCAGGGCCAGGGACAAACGGCAACCGGAAGTACATGCCTTTAGTGAACCGAACCCGGGTCTCTCTGGACCGCAGGCCGATGCTCTAACCGCTGAGCCAAACCGGCCAGGGCGCTAGTGAGCTCTTAATAACAATGTATTAAATGAGAATGAATGAATGAATGGAAGAAAGCAAAGAATAATACTAAGCTCTGGGGAGGATATAGATAGGCCCCACATAGAATTAAGTCTTCAGAGTTACACAGATGAACTTATTTGTATTTGAATCTGTATTTTTTTTTCTTTATTGCTTTTTAGAGAGAGAGGAAGGGAGAGGGAGAGATAGAAACATCGATGAGAAAGAACATCGATTGGCCGCCTCCTGCATGCCCCCCATAGGGGATTGGGCCCACAACCTGGGCATGTGCCCTGACTGGGAATCAAATCGGTGACCTCTTGGTGCATGGGTCAATGCTCAACCACGGAGCCACACCAGCAGGGCCTGAATCTGTATTTAAATCTACCTGTTTCTAAACCTTTTAAGGGTAGCTGGGAGAAAAGAAAGGACACTTGGATCCAGCTCTAGAAAAAACCTGGTGGGAGTCCTGATCTAGTCCTAGGCCAAAGTGGTCACTTTCTCACAGAGCAGCCCAGACTCTGCTTGGGGCATGAACACCGCAGTGCATTTGAGGAAGGACACCAGCCTCAGCATCCCCGTCCCACAGTGGTGGCCAGTTCCCTGAAGTGGGATATAGGCCACCTGTTTTCTAATTCTGACCCTGCAGCTAGTTTCTCCTATAGCCCACATGCATGTGCCTAGCAGAAGGTCTGACATATAATAAGCACCAAGAGGAGAGGGAGTGGGAGGAAGGAAGAGGGGAAGGAAGGGAGGGAGGAAGGAAGAGGGAAAGGAAGGAAGAAAGGGAGGGAGGTAGGAAAGGAAGGAAGGGAAGTTTCCTTACTCCTACACTGGCCCCAGCCACTGGCCAGTATAGACTGAATTTGTGGGGCCCCAGACAATAAAGCTAGACTAGGAGTTGCAGGGAGGCAGACTTTGTCCCAACGTGAATGGACACTTCATTGACCATTACAGCTCCCCAATGAAACGGGCTGCTCATGAGGTAGTGAGCACCTTGTCACTAGAGGAATGCAAGCAGAAGCTGATGGTTACTTGTCAGAGATGTCTTGAAAATGACTGATATATGGATGGCAGCAGATTTTAATCACCCAATATAATCTTATCATTTTGTTTTCAGATGAAGAAACTAAGACCCAGAAGGTCATAGAGTCAGTTGGCCTCACTCACTTCTTGCTCAGTGCAGCTTCATTTACAGGAGGAAAAAATTGAGAATAACCTAAATATCCAATAATAGGGACTGGTTAAGTAAACTACAGGACACACAACTTGCCACCAATATGATGATTCTAAACATATGTGGAAACATCCAGAGGAAAATGTTTTAAAGGTTTAGCAAAGGTGGCATGGAGGATATTCTATTTGGTGAAAAAGCAAGTTACAGAACAGTGTGTTCAGTATGTTCCCACTTTTGTAAAATAATAACAACATGTTAATACATGCACAGGGGAAAAATTGGCTGCAAAACACTGACACTGGTTACTTTTGTTTTAGATGGTTTCGAGAGTTAACTTTTACTAAGCATTTACCATTGCTAGGCACTGATCTAGGCACTTAACCTGTGTGAACTCAGTTAATGACACTGGAGATAGGAACTATTAGCCTTAGATCACAAATGAGGACCCTAAGGTGCAGAAAGGTTGAGTTGCCCAGATTTATAGGGCTAGTAAGTAGGAAAGCTGGTTAAACCCAGGCAGTCTGACTTGTGCACCTGGGTGTTAAGCCACTTAACTGTAGCCCAGATAACTTCGAAGTCTCCTTCCAATTCTAAAAGTCTAGGAATGTAGGATTCCAAGCCCTCTGTTACCTCAACAGTAAATAAGGGAGCAGGTGCCCTGACTCCTAGAGGTCAGAGATCAGAAGTCTCTATTCCCCTCATGGTCAGCCACTTCTGATTTCTGGCCTTTTTCTGGCCATCAGCACTTATGAACTGGGTATCTGAAGGAGAGACTCTGCTGTGTGGGGGAATAAATGAATGTGATCCTTGTTCACCTGGGTCCTGTACCAGAAGCTTGTAAAGCAGGCAGCCTGACCCACCTGCCAAGGGGCACCAGACATCGGCCAAATGAACCCAAGATTTCCAGACACCAGCAGCCCCTGTGCCTGGAACCCCTAACGGTTGTATTTACCAGCTGACAAACTCAGTGTGAATGGCAGCTGGTTTCAAGGCAGCCCAAGCCCCTGTGCATCCTGATCCTGCCCCAGTGAGGAACAGGCTGCTTGATAAGAGGGCCAAGCTCCTCGCTGAACAGAGATGATTTCTTTAACAAAGAGGAGGTCCCCCCTGCAGTTGGCCTCTTCCAACATGTTGGTTCAAAGGGGAGTTTTCCCTCTTTTCCTCTGACCCTTGCAAAAGGCCCCTGTTTTCTGACAATAGTTCCAGATTGTCTGCAGATCTTCAAGGCAGGTCAGCTGGAACAAAAAAAAGCACAGGGGATCTAGGGCAGCTATGTCATCAAACAAATATAGTTAAATGTTATTTGTTGAATCTAGGTGGGAGGTGAATGACTTTTCACTGAACAAGTCTTTCAACTTTTGTGTATATGTTTGAAATTTTTCATAATAAAATGTTGGGAAAAGAGCACTGTGTGCACCTGCTGCTCTGCCTGCAATACTCCTCCCAACAGAGATCAGATCCAAGTACCAGAGAACAGGGACTTTTGACTGTTTTCTCTTCAGCACCTGGTGCTCAGTCCACAGAAGGTATCCAATAAATATCTGTTTATTTGAATGAAAAAGTGCTGCCATTTCTGGAATGCCAAGCACTGGACCAAGACTTTGGCATACATTATTTCATTTAATCTTCCCCTCAAGCCTGTGAGCATAGGCGCCATCACTTCCATTTTACAGATAAGGAAAGTGCTGCTCAGAGAAATGATGCACGTGCCCAAAGTTACACAGTTGATAAATGGCAGAGCTGGGACCCAACCCACATCCATCTGATGCCACAGCTTGTGCTGTTCACTACTTAACAGTTCTGCCTTCCATTCACTAAACCATTCACAGTCTCAGTTTACTTATGAGTCAAATACAATGAGTTTCTCTGCTTTTCTCACAGGGTTATTATAAATGTAGGGATATGTAAGCATGCTTGGCACCTGTGTAATAGAAATGAAGGTGGGTAAGTGGTGTCATGACTGCAGCATCCTGGGCTGAGTGGCTAGGTGTGATGAATCAAGTCAGAGAGACTGCAGCTTTCCAATGTAATCATGCATTTTCTGTAAGAACAGGACTCTATGAGAATGCCTACTATGCCCTCCTCATCTTGGTCATGGGCAGTGACTCTAGGTGGGAGGTGAATGTAGTCCCTCCATTCTCTGTCATGAAAGTTTGTCCACACCAAGGGTGTGATCCTTCTCTGGGCATCCCTGGTTAACGTGAATCCCCCAGTTCAAATCCTACCTCTGTTGTGTGACCGTGGGTAAGACGATCAATATCTCCGAGTCTGTTTCTTCATCTGTAAAGTGGCTTTCCCTTCAGATCCTTTCACAGTGATGGGCAGCCTTGGTGAAAGTTTGAACACAGAGTTTATCCTTGGCCACCCAGTGCCACTTTATCAACATACTGAAACAGAGGTGAGGAATAAAAAACAAGTATTCTGTTAACAGTAATTATTTGCTGTCACCTACTGCATGTCTGGCCCTGAAAGTTCATTATCCTGGAAGCCTTAAAACATACCTAAGTGGAAACAGAGGCTCTGAGAGATTCTGCAATGTGCCCAAGCTAATAAGTGACCAAGCTGGAATTTCAATCCTAGTCTGAAAAAGCAGATACTCTTGCCATTTGTCTAACTGCATCTCTACAGGGTATGGATTCAGTCCTAAAGAAGCTTTTCACCTAGGCAGATGGACAAGCCTCACCCAAGAAACCACAAATTAAGAGCAGTATTGATGGAGATGCTCTGTGTGAAAGCAAAGGCAGGAAGGAGGGAAGATAAAGTTGTCCTGGGTTTGAGGACAGTGAGTAGACAAGGCTTGCTTGCCTGAGTAGGCCTGGAAAAAAAAGAATGGGTCCCCATTGTGACTAGCTCTTGATGCCATAATAAAGAAAATGGGTTTTCTCTTTCAGGTACTGAGGAATCTTTGAAGATTTGTGAGCAGTGGTTGAGGACAATGCATTTGGTACCAGTTACTAGTTCCTCCTTGGGGTGGGTGTTGATTAAAGGAGTGATCACAGGGCAGAGAGAGAGAGGTCTACCCATCCCAGGGCAAAACAAGATGCCATCTACTTCCTGGATTTGAAAAAAATGTGCTGGAAGATCACCTAACAGTCCCACTGTTCGTGAGTGGTTAAGTTGGTACAGCCTCTTAATAGGAGATTCTGCAAACATCAGAAATATTTAAGGAGGGACATAATAACACAAAAATGTTTATATTAAATAAAGAACAGAATACAAAATTGAGTAGTATGATCACAATTCTGTTAAATAATACTAACAACAGTAATAGTAATATTACCCATGGAGAAACAGGAAAGAAAATAAAAAATATAGAATACTAACAGGACAGTAGTTGTGATAAGATGATGAGATATATGGGTGTTTTTTTTCCTCCAGCGACTTTTCTGCATTTTTTAAATTTTTTATTTATTTATTTATTATTTTTTTTTTGTTCAGATAGAGTGGGAGGGAGAGGAAGAGAGAGAGAAAGAGAAACATTGACATGAAAGGGACACATCAAGTGGCTGCCTCCTGCACAACCCAACCAGGGCCGGGGACAAACTGCAACCGAGGCACGTGCCCTTATCGGGAACCAAACCTGGGTCTCTCTGGACCGCAGGCCGACGCTCTAACCGCTGAGCCAAACTGGCCAGGGCATTTGCATCTTTTTTTTTTAGAGTGGGAAGGAGAGAGGGAGGGAGGGAGAAAGAGAGAGAAACATTGATGTGAGAGAGACACATCGTTTGGTTGCCTCCCTCACGACCAAACCCAAAACCGTGGTAGGTGCCCTTGACCGGAAATCGAACTTATGACTCTTTGGTCTGCTGGCTGACGCTCTAACTGCTGACCCAAACCCACCAGGGCCATCTTCCATTTTCTTTAATGACATACATTCTTTTTTTTCTCTTAAAATACAAAACAAAACACTTTGCTGTCTTTTCAAGTAGTGAGTTGGTGATACCTACATTGCAGGGGAATAATCATTACTGGAAAGGGGACCTGACCCTGAGTGGGTCTATCTAGCACCAGCGAGTAGTGTGTGGATTCTTGACTTTGTGCAGAAATGATTTCACAACATGAGTCCAAGTGATTTTGAGGGTATGTTTATATTTTTTAAAATAATTTTTAAATTGATTTTTAGAGAGATAGAAACATTGATGAGAGAGAAAATCAATTGGTCGCCTCCTGTTTGTCCCCCACTGGGGATTGGGCACACAACCTGGACATGTGCCCTGATTGGGAATCGAACCAATGACCTCTTGGTGCATGGGTCGACACTCAACCACTGAGCCACATCGGCAGGGTGAGGGTATGTTTATTAAAGCTGGGGACAGTGAAACAAGGAAGGGCTCAACAGGAGAGACCTAGGCTGGGCTGCTTTGGTTCTCTAGAAATGTTATAGGAAAGAAATGAGCTGAAGCAGGGATGCTTTAGCTCCCTGGGAAGTCCGAGAAAAGGGGGCCTTAGGGACAGGCTCAAGGGGTAAGCCCAGGAGGAGCTGCTGCTGCCCATTGCTCCCCTGGTTGCAACTTTTGTGAAGTCCTTATTGTTTAGGAGATGCATGCCTATAGAAGAGGGGGAAGGGAAAGGCTAAGGGGTGCTCCCAGGAAGGAGAGCATGCACTGAAACCTTGGTTTTGAGGGTTTTTAAAGGCTGAGAGTTTATGGAAGGTCCTAGGGGAAGATCTCAACAGATTTTTTTTTTTTTTTTTTTTTTTACTTTGTGAAAATTGTATTAAATTTACTGGGGTGACATTGGTTAATAAGATTATATAAGTTTCAAGTGTGCAATTCTATAATACATCATCTGTATATTTTATTGTGTTCACACTATTCATCAGTTTTTTGCTGATGTGCCAAAATGAGATTTATTCCCTTAACTTCATCTGTCCTTGGGTATAGTTGGCATAAATGACACTAATTGGATTTCTGCTATCTCCCGGAGGACGGTGATTTAAGCTATTTACCCTTTGGTTGGGGAGAAGTACAAGCCATTTACTCTTAAGTGTCCTCGGTTAAGGGACAATAGGATTCACTAGAAGGCTGTAAACCGCTTGGCAGTTTAACTGTCTCAGTTTCCCCATTCCACTTGCCAAGGAATTTTCCTATCTTCTTACTAGCCTGCCTCATAAGGAGGAGTAAATGAACAGTAGATGCAAAGCACCCAGCACGGCGCCTGCACAAAAAATCGCGCACTAAGAGTGTTAGGTAAGAACAGTCACTGGCCCAAAGATTCCAACTTCCAAGAGCCTGACCAGGCCCGCCCCCGCCAAGCCGCCTCCCGCTTAGTCCTCCGTGCCCGGGGCCTGGGGGCAGACACGCCTCCAACGCCAACACTCGCGCTTTCCAGCAGGCGCGGTGCCGGAGGAGCCCGCCGCCCAGCCCGCCCTGCGGACGTGGAACACAGGCTGCACCGCCCCACACAACACACCAACAGCCTCGCGCGACGTCTCGCGCACCCACGGCCCCGCCCCATGACGTGACGTCATGGGGCAGGGCCACAGGGGCCCCGCCCTGCGCTTCCTCTGATTGGCCGCCGCGCTGTCATCACCTCGCGGGAAGCTGGCAGGGTGTGTGCGTGTGCGTGTGTGTATGTGTGTGGGGTTTGCTTTGTCATTGATGCCCCCATCGCTCGCCGTCGCGGTCGGCCTGGCCGAACGGTCCAGGATCTGCAGGAAAGGTCTTCGGCGCTGCCCCAGGAGGCTCCTTGATGAGGAGGATGCTGCGAGCCCCTTACATAATGACGCGACTGACTGGAGCACATGTCAGCGCAGAACCGGCACATGCCGCAAACCCAGGCCTCATTGGTGCTAGTGATAGCCTACAATGAAAGTAGCACGGTATGCTCTAATATGGATTATAATGCAGTGAAACGCACTCCAATAATAATGAAGTGTACCTTCGCAACAAGGCATAATATAGGATGTTATATTTATAGGGCCTATTTATAAGCCTCTATTTAAATCTTTTCTGATAGGCCCAGGTACTGTCCCAGACACCATAATGATTGGCGCATTTTTCTGTCCTTCAAAGAGGCGGGTTTTGGAGTCCGTTTTGCCTCAGTGGGCCCTAGGATTGGCCAGCAGCGGCGTAGCGGCGCCTTCGATTGGCCCCAAGGGCCGTCCGTCGGAGCCGAGGAGGAGGGGCAGGTGGCTGGCTGGTGCTGGGGCGGGCGGGCCCCGGAATTGTCATTTCTTTGTTTCCGAAGGCGGAGGAGGCTCTGAACCCCCCTCCCCATCCCACCCCCTCCCCTCGGGTGCTGGCTCCATGTCTGCGTGACCAGCCCCAGGGGTAGAGTCCAGGCCCGACGAGGGGCGGGCCGGCGGCGGCAGCGGCTGAGGTGAGAGACGGCGGCGGCGGCAGCACCCGGCCCCCCAGCGGGAGGATGAAGCGGCGGAACGCCGACTGCAGTAAGCTCCGCCGTCCCCTTAAGCGGAACCGGATCACCGAGGGCATATACGGCAGGTGAGCGGCAGCATCCCCGCCTCCGCCGGCCTGGGCCCCGAGGCCCCCGGCCGCTCCAGAGGGGCCCGGCCCCGTTATGTAACCCCAACTAGGCCGCACGCCCGCGCCGGGGGCTCTCCTGTGGAGCGCAGCACTGGGGGCCCTAGCCCGCCGGCCGGGGTCCGTCCTGGGGGCGCGGGGCGTGGCCGAGGGCCGCCCGCTGGGCTGGGAAGGCGCGGCGGGCGCGGGCTGAGGGAGCTGCCGCGCCGCCGTTGGCAGCGCCGGGGCCCCGCCGGGGGGAGGGGCGGCGAAACCCCTCCCCGCCCGCGACCCCCCAGCCAGCGTCGCCCACCCCGGGGCCGTTCCGGGAGGCGACCGGCTTCCGCCGGCCCAGCCCCGCTCTAGCTTGGGAGTCGCCGGCCTGAGCCGGGAGGCTCGAGGACCATCTGCGCTGGGGGGAAAGGCTGATAAAGTTAGGAGCTGGCGGTGTCCCCGTGGCCCCCCCGGCAGACCGGGCAGGTGACCACGTTGCCCCATCTTTCGCCTTCTACTTCTCTTATGGGATCTCAAACTTGGCGCCGAGGGCTGAAGCCGATACCCCCAAAATCATGCCCTATGGCCCAACTCCAGACTCAGAAGGAACTGATGATGATCTTTTTGTCAATAAACATTATTTTGACAATTACAAGCGGATGATTTTCTTCAAACCTTTCCAAAGAGATTTTCTCTGAATTAGTGGTTTTGTTTTCTTTTTTCCTCCAAAAGAAAAGCAGTGTCCTTTTAAATAGAAATTGAATTCAGTACTCTGATGGGGGGAGAATGAGAACAGGTTCATGGGGTATCTTGGTGACAATCACAGCTTCCCTGAGCAGAATTTGTGTACGACTGTTATTTTCTGGTTCTTCTCAGAATGTTAATTTTAGAAGTTACTTGCCTTGATAAATAATTTCAGTGGAGAAGTAATTAGTTTACAAAGGAGAATTCTCAGCATGTGGATATAGGTTTAATTGAGTCCTCATGGTGTTTTACAGTTTTGCTCTTTTAGCTGTGGGACTTAAAGAAATATGTGAGGTAGCTGATGACACTCTAGTTACCCTAGCATAACTGTACACCTTGCACATGCTGTTGTTTACATGAATAGAATGATTGCTTTTCACAAGTAACTGACTGTTGTAAACATTGGGGGTTTTCTTTATTTCACGTCTAAAAGCATTAAGAAGTCAACTAAAGTAAAAAGTTCTTGAATATATTCTCATGTAATGAGCCATAGATAATGGGAATAATTCATTCATTCAACAAATACCTACACTATATGCTAGGCCCTCTTCTAGCCAGTAAGAGTACAGCAGTGAGTAAAACACCAAAATCCATACTGAATCAGTCAAACCTGAACATTTTAACTAAAGCTGTAAAAGAAAAGAACAGTTTTTCTATAGATTTAATGGATAGGGAAAGGTCTCTTCATTCAAGTTACACACCCTATAATTCTTGAATAACAAAATGGCTTTTTTTCCTGGCTATTGAAAAAGATTTGAAAAATTAAATATTAATAGTGACACAAGAATAGAAAAAGTATATAAAGCAGAGTTGGTAGACAAAGGACAACTGTAGCATAGCTGTTATTTACAGTAACATATGATGATGTGCCTCCATTTATAGCAAGAAGATTGGGAATACCGTATTGTTTACAAGTCTTCTGTTGTATTTCAGCTTCTTTTTGTATTTAGACAAATATGCCCAGTTTAGTACCTGCCCCATTGTAACCACTCAGGCAATGTGAATCAATGTGAAGGAGTGAATTCATTGTCTAATGAGCATTATTTTACTGATGACCTTTTGGAATTTCAGTTCTTACATTAAAGATTAATAATAGATACCTAATTCAAGTGATTTAGAATTTCATTTGTAAAATTTTAAGAAACCAACAATGCTTCAGCTTTCAAATCTGTTTGCTTCCCTCTGTTTGGCATTGTTTAAGTCAATTGTTAATAAAATACCTAAATATATTTCTACATCATATATCAAATGAGTGTTTCAGTTATCTGTTTCTTAGTTTATATTATGGAGTATTGGACTGAAGAACAAGATCATATGTGGTGTGGTTTTTTTTTTTTGTTTTTTTTTCCAATTCTGTTTTTAAGAGGAGAGAAAATTTCTGATCATTTCTAAAGCAAACAGAATGAGTGAGCTACTTATAAATAGTGATGTTTGAGGATTTGTGAATATCACATTTCTATTCATCAGATTTAAGTCTATACTAAATTGTTTTTCACACCATCTATTGCTCATTTTGTTTCTCAACATCTGGCTAATTTTGGTCTTATTAAACAGAGATTTCTTTTTTATTTTTTTCTCTGAGGTTCTGTTGACAGTTTTGACTACTACTGTCCACTGTTTCATAGCATAACCTTTCATGGACTTACTATTTTTATGTTTTCAGTCTATTATTTTTATGTTCTCTTTCTGAGCTTTGGCATAGCAAAGAGGCAACTGTGGTAAAGAGAGCACTGGACTGCTGGCATCAGGAGATGTAGGTTCATTCTCAAAAACCCACTTTGGATAGGCCATCCACAGCTTTAATCTCTAGTTCTCTCATCTGTCAAGTGAGTTTTGAGGCCTAAAGGAGATATGTACAATTTGTGAATCTCTATAAATTCTAGCATGCTATAGAAATATTATTTGCCATGTTATCATGTTTGGCTGATTCTTTAAGGAGGCAGGAAAGACTATAAGATTTGGTACAACTATAAACAAAAGTTGAGTAGTCAAAACAAGGTTCAGTTGCTGCTTGGTCTTGTTGAAAAAACTCCTGTTGCTGATCTGCTTTTAATCATGGGCTCCAATCCAACAACTGTGACTGAGGTGATTGTCAAATGATATCATTATTGTCAGCATAATAGCTGTGATAGAATTTTGTTTCAGGGGCAAGGTAGAAGGAAAATGGATTTTAGACATTATATTAATGTTAGCTACATTTAAATATAGGCCCATCATTTGAAAATTAGAATGTGTAGAAATATGTTATTCCAGTCAAGTTAATAATCAAAGATGAGAGAAAGGAAACAGGAATGGTGATCATTTTCTTTTATATAATTAAGGGGTAAAATTCATTGTCATTAAAAAAAAAAATCTCAGCCAGCACAGAGTTTGACACAGAGTAAGAATTCAGTGCTCAATAAATGTTGAATGAGTGAATTGATAAATAAATATAAGCTAATCCATTCCACTGGTTTAAGAATCTGCATTGTTCAAGGAATTATGGAGGATTACAGGATAAGACAGATAGTCCCTTGTCTTCAAGGAGTTTATAGTCTAGTAGGCTATAGTAATTCCTCTTAAATTTTTGCAGTGGTTTTGAGGTTCTAAAGAACTTTGAGTTCTATTCAAATAAAAATATTTGTGTTGAATTAAATTTTAATTTGCTGTTTTAGTGGTTCACCCGATATATTAACAGCTTTATTTTGCCCTGTGCTATTTTATGATGAAGTAGACACTAAGTGAGGGAATAGTTGCTAACTTAAATGCGATGGATGTGAAAGTACTCAGAAAGTTATGAACAAAAGTTATTAATAAGGGAAAGTAAAATGAATAATTTTACTTAACTATTACCTTTCAGAGGTCCTCAAGTTTTATGGCAGTGATTCTCTCCCTGGGTTTGCCTTCACACATGCACCAGAAACTCCCAACAGTCATATCTAATTACATGAAGTGATTCTTCAGGTGAAGTGGGGTTGGAGTGCTATGTAGATTTTAAAAGCTTTAAGGGGAATCTGTGTGATTCACCCACCTTTCACCTTGCCATACTCCTCACTCCCTTCCACCTGAAATTACTGACTTTATGATAGGAAAATGAGAAGATAAGGTGTGGTAAGTAGAAGACAGAGACAAACATTTATGTTTAAAGTCTCTGCAGTTAAAATTGTTACTTACCTAAGTAAGTATAATAAGAATTTTAAGTAAGGCATGTGTTTTAAGCTTCAGGAAACTATTTTATATTTTTGTTACTACTGGTTGAAAAAGCACCTCTTCACTTGTGAATTTATGAATACTTCCTGTCATCGTACCAGCTTCTTCATGTAGCATGTTTCCTGAAGCTTATGCTATGCAATACTGTACCTGACTCTTACATTTTTATAGCTTAATGTCTCAAAACTAGGACTGAGGACTCAGGACTTCACTGGTATATATGATACCTTTTCCCATATTTGTTTCAGAGAAGAGTTTTCTGGCCTTTAACTTTTTAAATGGTCAAAGTTTGCATCCTTCTCAGCTTCCTAATGTCCTTTTTCAGACCCTTGTCTGAATTATCTGGTCTCCAGAGATTTCACTTTACTACTTTTCCTGCCTTTATAATGATGTTTCCTAAGCCTAGTTTTAGACTCCTTTGGGCTGTGCTTATTAAAGCCACTGGAGGCTGACATGACTCTTGGCTGCCTTGATTTTACATGTGTTCTGCAACTGAAACCCCAGATACCAGTGTTGCAAGCTCACAGCCTAAAAGCATTTTGGTAATCTTGGTAGGCTTTAACTTCAACAATGCTGGACCTGACATAAAAGTGATAAATTCGGTATTGTTTTAGAGGGGAACATGTTGGTACAGTGGGGTTGGTACAAGGAAGAACTTGAAATGTTTTCACTAACATTTCCATCGAGGTTTAACTAATCCCTTTTATTTGTAGTTTCTGTGAAAAACATTTAAACATCTGCCCACTAGAATTTTGTACTTAAGTTTTGCTAGTAGTATACTACATTAAAAAAAGAAAAAGTACTTTCCTCCAACTTTCATTTATAATTCTTCTTTTCTGAGCACTTGGCAGTTAGTTTCATTGGATGTTTTGAAAATTCCTTTAAATTGCTGCTACCAGTTGAAGCTGGGAAAGAAGGGAACATAATCTATTTTAGATTATTTGCTTAAAAGCTTTGTGTTTTATCAGTAATATTCTCCTTTTTCTTCATATTGATTCCTTATGGTCTTTCTTGAACTTCACTACATTTGGCGATTGATTTTAATGGTAGACTTAATGACTTAGTAGTAATTATTTTCACTTTCTTATTATATGTCTACATGGTAGACCCAATTCATATTCTATAAATACTTATATTTCCAGAGTTTTTCCTTTGGCCATTTCTCTCAGATCTCTCTACTGATATTAACCCTTCGGGGTTTTATAAGTGTGTATGTGTTCTGTTTTGTTTTGTTATGTCATTTTTCTAGGCTACCATCCAGGTGATACTTAAGGGCATGTAACAAGATAGAACTTGTAGAATATATACCTTATAGAATCTGGAGGGTCAGATAGAGATTTTACCAACCTAATTAAGACCTCAAAGTGAAATACTGTAATTGGGTTACTTTTCTTGATGAAATTTAGTGTGCTCTTCAGATATATTGATTACTTTATTTGCTAGGTTTACTAGATTTGGGTGTACTTATTTTACATGGATCATTTTCAAGGAATAGGACCAGAAGAAAAATAAGTTGTCCGTTCAACAAGCTGCATAAGTGTAATGGTACATACCAATTGTAGAAACATAAATTCTTTTCTAGATTTTTTTTTTTTCCCCTTCGTGGATTTCTTCAAATACTGAGTGATGATTTCCTCAAGGCCTCTCATCTTTAGGCATGCATCCTGGTAATGGAAACTTTCAAAAATGTAAGAAACTATTAGAATATACACGTTGAGGCTTTATAGATTTACTTTGACATTTAACCTGACATCAAATTGACCTCAGCTCATCAACCTTCCGAGATGCCTATCATCCCCAGACTTTGAAACCCTTTCATAGCAGCAGCCTTCATTCCTTTGTATTTTTTCCTATGCTGCTCTTAAGGACGTTGTGTTCACATTGAGTCATGAGATTGTGACATGAGAAGTAATTTATCCTCACCCTGTCTCCTTTGTTGCCTTTTCTTTTTTTAGAGGTTTTGCATTTAGTGGATTGAAATAGTGCAACTACCCCACTTTAGGTGTGTAGGTAGATACCACTTATTCATTTGAGCTGTTTGGGGTCTGTTTCCTACCCAGCACAGGGGAAATGGCTAGAAATAATCTCACTCTTTTTTTGTTTGTTTGCATTTCACTAGCTTTGTTGAAATGTATATCCCTAATACCTCAATCTACTTTTACATTGTATTATTACTTTGTTCATTTTCAAAATACTTTTAAAAACTAAGTAAGCTAGTCAGTACTGAAGTGAGTACTTAGCCTATCTTGTAGCAAGGACACTTGAATTCTAGTGAGAATGAGTACCATGTTCATGGTCATACAAAAATCCTGCCTCAGATCAGAGAAATACAAGGCTGTAGTCTTCTTTCTCAGATGTAATAAGTATTCTTTTCTTGTCTTTTTCTAAGCTTGACAAGGTATAACTCATGGTTTATTGTTACTGAGTTTAAAAAAAAAAAGTGAGTTGTCTTTTTTTTTTAATCCTCTCCTGAGGATATTTTTCCATTGATTTTCAGATACAGTGGGAGTGAGGGAGGGAGGGAGAGAGAGAGAGAGAGAGAAACAGCAATGTGAGAGAGACACATCGATTGGTTGCCCCTCCGCACAACCCTGACCAGGGCTAGGGATTGAACCGCAACCTAGGTATGTGCCCTTGACTGGAATCCAACCCCTGGGCCAACACTCTAACCGCTGAGCCGAAACAGCCAGGACAGAGTTGTCTTTTCTTAAAAAATTATTATTATTTGTAATCCTCACCCGAGGATATGTTTAGAGAGAGGGGAAGAGACAGAGAGAGAAACATTAGTGTAAGAGGGAAGCATCGATCAGTTGCCTCTCGTACATGCCCTGACTGGGGATCAAACCCACAACCTGGGTAAGTGTCCTGACTGGGGATTGAACCTGCAGCCTTTTGATTTATGGGATGATGTTCAAACTAACTGAGCAACACTGGCCAGGGCGAGTTGTCTTTTTATTTTTAAATTACATGTTTATTACAGTGACCATTCTAGGAGTGTGAGTATTGTTGGAAAGCAGTTTTCAGTTATCCCATCTTTTGTGCCATTTGTTATTTCTGTAAAGAATATTTGACTTTAATTTTTGTGTCTGCAGAGCTTCACAGTGTGTTTACAAATTATTTACAAATTCATAATTATGGATTAAGATATTGATGGTTTATTCTCTCATAAAGCACATGTACTCATGTTATAAAAACTTGGTTCTGTTGGAGAATTAAAGAATTATATAACTTGAATATGATGAAGGAAGAGATATAAGGAAGGAAGATAATATTTATTGAGCATCAAATGTGAGATGAGAAAGTCCAATGTGATGGATAAGCATGTGGGCTTTAAAGCCATATAAATTTGGGTTCAAATAATGTCCCTGAACTCAAGTTCATTTATCTGCTTTAACCCTCAGTTTTCATATCTATAAAATGAGGATAGTAAATATACCATCTACTTTATAGAATCATTATAAGGATAATTGAGATAATCACATATAATACTTAGTGCCTGACACAGGAGAATTGCTTAAAAGTTATTTGCTGTTTCTTCTGTTGTGATTACATTTTTTATCTTTATTCTCTTATTTAGTTCCAGTAAGGGTATTTAAGGGTTTTAGCTTTGGTTTCACAGTGAGCAAGCTGAAGTTGTTGGAGGTTTGGTTACTTTGATAGAGACCCATATCTGTCTAATCCCAAAGTCTGTCCTCTTTTTATTTTACTGTCTTGTGCAGCTTCATCATTTCTGAATGATGTGTATGTGTAATAACTTATATGATCCTCTCGAACTCACCACTACATGTAGGGAAAGATCATTACCTTCATTTTCCAGGTAAAGCAACAGGTACCAAGAGTGTTTTGTGCAAGGCCATTAACCTTTTTTTTTTCCTTCTCAAAATGAGAATCATTCCTTTTTATTATTTTATTTTATTTTTTTCTCATTATTGCAGCTCTTTAAGGAGGTATGCCTGGTGGAGACGGTAAAACAAGAGTAACCCAAAGCACACTCATGGGGGTAAGAGGAGGCTCCCAATGTCCGAGGCTTGGGAATGGGTTCCTCTGTGATCCTGTCCAGGACCGGCTGGGGGTTTCCTTCAGAGGTGCTTCACAGTAGCAGTCAGTCCCTTGTTACCTCACCAGACCTCTCCTCTTTAAAAAAGAAATCAGCCGTGGCTGGTTTGGCTCAATGGTAGAGCATTGGCCCGCGGACCAATGAGTCGTGGGTTCGATTCCAGTGGAGGGCACATACCTTGGTTGTGGTTCGTCCCCAGCCCTGGTCTGGGTTGTGTGGGAGGCAACCAATCCATGTGTCCCTCTCACGTCGATGTTTCTCTCTCTCTCTCTCCCTTTCTCTCCCTCCCACTCTATCTGAAGATAAATAGAAAAATATCCAAGGATTAAAAAAAGAAGAAGAAATCACTATAGCTCTGGCTGGCGTGGCTCAGTTGGTTGGAGCATCATCCCGTACACCAAAAAGGTGGTGGGTTTGATTCCCGGTCAGGGCACATATCCCGGTTGCAGGTTTGATCCTAGGTCTCACATCAATGCTTTCTCTCTCTCTCAAAATCAATATAGACATGACTACAATGCAAACTGTGATTCTGGACCAGGATTGATCTTCCTTCCTTCCTTTCTATCTACCGACCTACCTATCACCATAAAGGACATTAATGAGATAATTACTGAAATATAAATAAGGTCTATAGATCACACAGTAGTACTATAGCAGTATTAATTTCCTAATACTGATAATTGTACTGTGGTTATGTGAGACTATCATGTTTTCAAGAAAGCAAGGAGTAAAGGGCATTATGTTTGCAATTATTTTCAAATGGTTTTGGAAAAAAATAATATGTGTGCATATATAGGGAGAGAATAATAACAAAAACTTGATAAAATGTTTTTATCATTTGTGAAATTTGGGTGAAAGATATAAGGGAATTCTTTGTACTATTTACGCAACTTTTCTCTAAGTCTACAATTATTTCAAAATGAAGAGTTAAAAAAAAAGTAATACATGCTTGTTATAAAAAAATTAAAGCAGCCCTGGCCAGGTAGCTCAGTTGGTTAGAGCATTGTCTGATATGCCATGGTTGTGGGTTTGATCTCTGGTCAGGGCACATACAAAAAGCAACCAATGAATGCATAAATAAGTGGAACAACAAATCAATCAATCTCTCTCTCTCCTTCTCCTCACCCCCATTTCTCTCTCTCTCTCTCTCTCTAAAATCAAGAAATAAAAAAATTAAAGCAATATGACAGTATAAGTGTAATGTAAAAGACCTTAGTACTCCTGCTCTGGGATGATCACTGTTATATAATTTGTAAGTATAGTTCCTTCTTTTTCTTCTGTATAAACAAACATATATTTCTTTCTTAACAAAAATCGGGTTCTATTTTACATAAAAGTGTCTTGGTATTTCTCCTCACTTAATCTCTTGTCCATTTCTTTACCTACAAATTTATTTATTATTTTTTTTTAGCAGCAATATAGCATTTTATGTAGAATTCCCTCTGTTCTCCGTTGTTTCCTCACTCCCATTTCTGTGCTCTTTCAGTGGTGCCCTCCAGCCTATTAGTTCCCTGGTTTTCAGGTTTCTTTCCTATAAAATAGTAATAACTACCCTGCCTGTTTCATAGTTATAAGGATAAAATTAGATAATTAATGTGAAAGCATTTGGAAAAGTTGCAAATATGATATAAATGAAGTTGTGGTTAGGTATGGAAGATGTGAAACATAATACTTAATTCGCTTATGAAGTACAATGTTAACACAGTTTTTTTTTTAGGGCCCGTGGGTTGTCTTCTTTCTCCTAATGTGCTTCTTAACCTCTCTCCATCCTAAACCCCAAAGAGTTCACACTGTTGAAAGTGTTTTTGAAACAGAAATTCTAAAATTCTAAACTTGCCAGTTTCATTAGGTTACAGTACCTATCCTTGATATCTCTGTAGTATACATAATCTTTTATAAAAGTACTATACCACACCAAAACCTTTTAAAACCTTTTTTAGTGATTTTCATTCTAGGTTTATTCTTCCTTTTGTTTTAAAATATTTTAGGTTTATTTTTCCTTTCGAATTGGGCATATTTCGCACTGATAGATTTGTCATTGCAGTGGCTGTGCGTGTGTGTGTGTGTGTGTGTGTGTGTGTGTGTAATTGACTCTAGAAAGGTTCTCTTTGCAGTCTGCCAGAGGCTTAGAATAGAAAAGAGAAATATGGAATAGTTTAGGTCTTGTTAGGCTGCTTCCCTTTTCTGGATTTTACATAAGGATGTGGTTGCAGAGTACAGCACTAGTTTTAGTCCATTTTATCTTGAGGCTCATGCACAACTTTCTGTAGTCCACTATTTTACCATATTACAAATTAAGACAGAAAATGTAAAACCATTCCTAGTTTATATAAAAATAACAATAATAAATCCATGAGAAGAGTGATGTGGTTTTATATTTTTGCAGATTTCTTTAATGTCAGGCTTAATAGAAGACACTTTGAGAACCCCTACTGTAGTCAGAGCCAGTGGCAGGCAGACCAACTGGAGTGATAGTTTGGCACCCAGAGCAAGGCTGATTAGATTCATTTCTTCCTAAAGAACAGTCAGAACAGATTGGGAGCAGGTGCTTGGTAATCCTCCAGGCGGAAGGTGTATTTATCATCTTTGTTGATGTTGCTTTTGTTAGGCACCCTTCCCAGTCACCTGTGCATCTCTCCCTCTACCTTCATTGTAAGTGTACTTTGATAAAAGCCCCACTGTCAGTCCTAAACATTCTTCTTGTGCATTGCAGATCATTTATTCAACAAATATTTGTTAAGCTCCTGCAGTGTGCAAGGTGCTGTGCTGGGTCTGAGGATAAAGCAAGGAACAAAATGGGCAGCTCCTTTGTTCCTATGGACTTTATTTTTAAACAGTTAATTACACAGACTATTATTTAATTATAATTTTGACTAAATATTCTTATGGCACAGCATGCTATGTGAGCATATATTGGGGTAACTATTTTTACTTTGGGGTCAGGGAGGGCTTTGTTGAGGAAGTGATGTTTATGCTGTGTGCTGAAGGATGAGTAGTAATGGAAGTGTACCTCATGTAGTTTAAATTGCACTTAGGTGGGGATTTTGTCTGTGACTTAGAAAGAGATGTAGAAAAGTGGAAGAATTAACCCTGAACAATTTTGAATGTTCCTAGTTGGAAGTAACAGCTAACAGTTTGGAGACAAGTACTGATTATCTGAGTAGATCATTGTCTTCTTTCTGAGACATTATGGAATTCAGTTGGATTTCCATGACAATGAGTTTATATTAATACTGTAGAGCAGTACTTTTCAAATTTTATTTATTTTAATTTTATTGTTTTTAGAGAGAGAGAGGAAGGGAGGGAGAAAGACAGACAGACAGACATTGATTTGTTGTTCCACTTATTTATGCATTCACTGGTTGCTTCTTGTATGTGCCCTGGGACTGGGGATTGACCCTTCAATCTTGGTGTATCAGGACAACACTATAACTAACTGAGATACCCGGCCAGGGCCTCAAATTTTAATGTATGCACAAATCTGGTTAAAATAAAAGCTTAGATTAAATAAACCTGAGGTGGGCCCTGAAACACTGCTTTTCTTAAATGCTCATACATGATGCTGATGCTCCTGTTCCATGGACCACACTTTTAGTAGACTATAATTACACATAATAAGACATAAGCAGGAATACCAGCTGGATAAGAGGCTGGACGAATATTCTAGAGGTGATGTCCAATAGGGAGAGATATTTGATAACAGAAGACAGAGCAGTTTGGTGCAAGAAGCATCATGCTACCTACAGAAAGCTAAAAGCGATTCACAGTTATAGTTATAGAGAGGACAGGAAAGCTAGGGATTGAGATAGATGGCCACCAGCACAGCCAGTTAAATATTCCACAGTCATTTCTGTGGAGAATACCAAGTGAACTAAATGATCATTAGTCTGCCTAGGGAAAAGGTCAGGTACTGAGGATTGATGGCCACCCCGTGGTAATTATGTGGACTGCAGAAAATTATCTAAGTGACAAGCAGCTAAAGATACTAGAGAGGAAGGTGCACTTTACTTGGAAAAAGAAGGACGTTCAATACTATTTTTCATTATTCATAGATGATTAATCCATAGATGGAGGGTACTGCTAAATAGATTCAGGTAAAAAAATAAATGAAAGTTGTAAATGGCGAAGGTAGGAATAGAATGGGGAAAAAGGGAATCTTATAGTTAATATCCACTTTGAAAGAATCACCACCATTAAGCCTATTAATTGCACAAGTCTCTTTTTTATTTTACTGGCACCCAAATAAAAGCTTATAAGACCATCCAAAGACATTTGGATGCACTTGTTTACTGCACTTGTTTTCATGTATTATGGAAAATATCTTTTTGTTACAGTTATGTTTTTAAGTTTTTTTCAAGATGCTTTATAATTCTTAGTAAATTTATTTGGATAAGAGAAAGTAACATCAAGTTAGCATGCCATATTATAAACTGTATGTGTAAAATATTTTATATTTAATCATATTTTCTTCATGGTTTAAAATAAGTATTTTGTAATGCTATAATAACTTAAAACCCTGTCTACTGTAGAATGTCATTTCTTTGGATTTGGCAAAATCGTATGACCTTCAGTACATTTAAAGAAAGGAATTAGTTAGGGTTTCTACAGTGATGAGCAGTCATTCTACAGTAATGAGCAGTCATAACCATTTTAGGTTACAATCCCTCGCCACTTCGCGCTTCAACTTTCACGGCTTCACTCTATTGCGGTTTTTTCAAATATATTCATTAAAAAGTTGATCGAGACAGTGAAAATGATACAGCACACACTCAGTTGTCTGAGTCAATTATACACCCCTGTATTACAATTACAATTAAAATTACTGTACGTATGGACTGTAGGCCTATGTATTCGAGCACCCCAGGAATCCTTCAACGCCAGGTGCAACCGCTAGAGTCTGGAACGGATTAACCACGATAAACGAGGGACGACTGTACTTGTCTTTTAACTTTTGTACATTAACCTATAAAAGGATAATAGATATAATTTACTGATAAAGAGGGCTAAGAGAATACTGAATCAGGCAACTGTCCTAAATTTTTTAAAACCCTGTAAGACTGAATTAATAGAATTCAGGACTCATCCTAGAGTAAAATCAACTTTGTTAATTAGATTGCCTCTTGATTTTTAGACGCAGGCCCACCTAAAAGGGGAGACTGAGGAAAGCTGAGGGTATGGCATATGTTTGTAAAAAATCAAATTTCCTTCTGAACTGTGACTCAGTAAGAACTGGGTGTCAAGGAATGTCAAAGGTATGCAAGTTGTTTGAAAAGAAATGAAATATGTAAAAGGGAATCCCCTTGAAGTTACAGAATTGGAAGAGTAGTCACTGTAACAAAGATGATCATTTTTGTATTGCCTTAGGTTTAAATGATTGAGTAATTTAACAAATGTTCAACAGGCTGCCATTCTGTGGATAATGCTGTTTAAATAGTGACATGGAATATTGCAGGTTAGACTGGGATCTTGCCATGCCTTGGAAACTTTTAGGGCAGAGAACAGTTGGTAGTACTCTACCTTTTCCACCTGGGGAATGATATGACTAGAGACATGATGAAGTACAGCTACATTCCAGAGGCAGCCCCATGGAAAAAAGGATTAATCAGAGAAGTAACTACATTTCCATGCTGTTTCTTAGAAACATGAATGAGGGACTATTATTTCTTCTTTAAAATCTAGAAACAAGGAAAAAAATCCTTTCAGTTTTAAAGCCAAGTAGCTTGGCAATCTAGTTGCAGACTATATTTGTGTTCCTGAATGCCTGCATGACTCAGTTGTTCCTTTTAACAAAATATGCCTTTCTCTCCACTGGACCAGTGATGGGATTTAATGAGTGAAAATGAGAGGGCCCTGTATTCTTCTGGTTTGCCTTGGGTTCCTCTATTCTACAGTAAACCTCTTAATTGAAACTTATTATCAAGCCTAAAGAGTTCTACCAAGAATTAGTATTACAAATTAACCTAGTTGCAGATTATGTATATCATTATGATACTGTATCATTGAGGGTTATATGTGTCTGTTCTTGACATCTTTTCCTGTGTAGCTTCAGAGGGCACAGAAAGAGTCGTCAATGCTGGATCCCGTTTTTGTTGTTTCCTCCCTAGGTATATAAGTGTTTTTGTACCTTTACTTTATTTCAAAATTATTTATTAAAGGTCTTGATTTTGTTGTTACTGGTATATATTCAGACAGCCAATTTAATCACATCATTATTGGAATATTTGTATTGCAAAACACCATGTAAATCTCTAGCCCAAGTCAAAGTGAATTTTATTTCCAATTCTTATATTTTTGAAAACCTTTTTTTTTTTTTACTCCTCACCCAAACATATATTTTTATTGATTTTTTAGAGAGAGAGGATGGAGGAGGGAGAGAGAGGGAGAGAAAGAAAAACATTGATGTGAGAGAAACATCGATCGGTTGCCTCCCCTACGCACCCTGACTAGGCGTTGAACCCGAAACCTAGGTATGTGCCCTGACCGGGAATCGAACCTGCAACCTTTTGGTGTACGACATTCCAACCAACTGAGCCACATGGCCAGGGCTAGAAACCCCCCTTTTTTTTTTTTTTTTTAAATCCTCACCTGAGGATATTTTTCCATTTATTTTCAGATAGAGTGGGAAGGAGGGAGGAAGGGAGGGGGGAGAGAGAGACAGACAGACAGACAGAGACAGAGACATCTATTGGTTGCCTCCCACACAACCCTGACCAGGGCCCAGGACCAAACCACAACCAAGGCACGTGCCCTTGACTGGAATTGAACCTGAGACTCTTTGGTCTGCGGGTCTATGCTCTAACCACTGAACCTAACTGGCCAGGGCTAGAAAAACTTTTTTTTTTTAAAATACCTAAATTTAACCTGCTTTAGAATCAGGTCAAGGACATAGAATTAGGGGCTTAATAATGAATGGAATCTGAAAGCTTCTATTATCTATTATACAGTTAATGAACTGGAAGAATGGACTTTTAGATTACTTAAAAAATAATTTTTTAATCCATTCCCTTACCTTGTTTTGAGCTCTGCCATGGTTAGATATGTGTTCTGACTGGCTTGTCAAAGTGTGTTTCTATTTAACATAAGTCCAGAGAAAACTAGGAGCACACATTTACAGAGCAAGGCTGGGACGCATTAGGGTTTTTTTCTTTAATGTATGTTTTTTGTGCCCCCACAGCCCTCAGTGTTGGCATCTGCTCCCTTAGTTGGTTTCTGGCTATTTTGGGAAGTCATTTGTTTTTAATTTGGTTAATACAGATGAAAACTACATAGAGAGGCAAGAGGAAAAAGGGGGGGAAAGACATTCTTTAAGCATGTAGGGATATACATCCAGAATTTCAAAGACTTCAGACAGGTGTAGAGAGGTAGGGAAACAGCAAATTTGAAGCCTTTCAACCGTGACATTTCTTCTAATGAAGAACAGCTTGAAAGCTGTAATTTTTAGAGTGTTGCAGTATTTGAAGTCAGACACTTAGAACATTTTAAAGTAGTGGTGAGATTTAATCCCCCCCATCTTAAATGGAATTAAGCTTATTTGGTCATTGTCTTATTTTGATAGTTGTGAGTCCCAGAATGAACACCAGAGCTTTGAAAATTTAAATGGGCCACGGCAATATTTAGATGGACAAAAGCATCTCTTTTTGTCCTTTATCTACATTGTTTTCATGGTATATGAAGATATTTTTTGTCTCTTTTAAGCGAAACGATGCATTTTTCTCTTTCTAGTTCACAAATGATCTTGAATTAATTCTTTATTTTTATATTTTGCAGTACATTTTTATACCTGAAATTTCTGGTAGTGTGGGCACTTGTCCTCCTGGCAGATTTTGTCCTGGAGTTCAGATTTGAATACCTGTGGCCATTTTGGCTTTTCATCAGAAGCGTCTATGATTCCTTCAGATACCAGGGACTGGTATGTTTATTAATACATGTTTTTCAAGTATAATGAATTTAATAACCCTTCTAAGAAAATCTTCAATAACTAATAATAAAACTGTTTAAAGTAGATTTATTAGTAATACTTAGGTGACTGTATTGAACTAGCCTCTAAGGCTATTTTGTCTAAATCCATTGATCAAATCATAATCCCTCCTCCTCTATCATTACAGTGAAAAGAAGAGGAGGAAGGGAGGACTTCGAGAGGGAGACAGAGTAGTGGAGGAAGAATAGTTGCCTAGTTCTACTCTGGAGCCCCTATCACTGTGTTCGTGATTGGCTCAGAGTTAAAGTTTTCCCCAACCTTTTTGGTTTCAGAACCTGTTTACATTCTTAAAAATTATTGAGGACTCCAAAGAGCTTTTATTTATGTGGGTTACATCTATCCATATTTACTATATTAGAAATTAAAACAAACTTAAATATTTACTAATTCACATAAAAAATAAAACAAGAACAAACTCATTACCTGTTAATACAAATTACATTTTTTAAATGAAAAATAAATGTATTTTTCAAAACAGAATAAATGGAAGATTGACTATAGTTTTGCAAATTTATATAATGTCTGGCTTAATGGAAGACAGCTGGCTTTTCATATTTGCTTCTGAACTCAGTCAATTGCAATATCACATATCATGTAGCTTCTGGAACATGCCACCATATTCCTGAGTGAATGAGTGTAGAAAAGGCAGATAACATCTTAGTATTATTATGAAAATAGTTTTGATCTGGAAGACCTGCTGAAGGGATCTCTGAGACCCTCAGGGATCTCCAGACCATGTGTTGAGAACTACTGGTTTAAAGCAAGGGCACAGGCCTTGTAGTTCTGTTGTGTTCCATAGCCACATCTTAAACTTGTAACTCTTCTATCTGGGCCTGGTGCTTTGGTCAGAGCAAAGCCATGCCTTGAAAAGACGATTTTGAGCTCATGTCCCATTGGTAATAGGTAGAGGTGTGTCCTGAGGAAAGCTGCGTTATTAAAATCATTAACCAGCATTATTCTTATTACTAGTATGGGTCATATGTGCTCCAGCAACCTACCCTTTAAGAATGAGGCTCTTTAGGAATGTATTGTGAGGAGAGTGAAGCCTTTTCTGTATTAAAATTCTAGTTCTTCTAGGTAACCCACCTGTGGAGCCCAAGTGAACTCACTGTGAACCAACCTCAATTTGTTCTGGTCCAGTTCTTCATGATTTGAGGCCATAAACAGGATCACTCCTTAATATTAAATTAACCACTACTTTTTATATGGTTGATTTTAAATGTTTAAAATTTCCTGTTATAACTTGCTTTGTAATTATTACATGGCAGTTTCAAAGAATTTGTCCAACATGTTTTTAATAATCTTGAAAATAACAAGTTCTAAGATGTATTTTTTATTTTGTTTTGTTTTTCCCTTTAGGCCTTCTCAGTGTTTTTTGTTTGTGTAGCATTCACGTCAAATATTATATGTCTGCTGTTCATCCCCATACAATGGCTTTTTTTTGCTGCTAGCACATATGTATGGGTTCAGTACGTATGGCACACAGGTAAGTCTTAATGGTTTCTTAGATAGAAATCTTAGATTCAAACTTTTTTAATGTGGTGATTAATCTTTGAATAAATTATTTAGAGTTCAATTTAATACAGACTTTTTGTTGTTGTTAATCCTCACCTGAGGATACTTTTTCCATTGATTTTTAGAGAGGGTGGGGGGGTGGGGGGGGAGGGGAGAAAGAAGGAAAGAGTGAGAGAGATAAAGAGAGAAACATCAATTGGTTACCTCCCACATGCACCCCAACCAAACCAGGGGTCGAACCTGCAACCCAGGTATGTGCCCCTTGACTGGGAATCAAACTTGCGACCCTTCAGTGTGTGGGCCGATGCTCTAACCACTGAGTCACACCAGCCAGGGCTAGTGGAGGCATTTTAAAGTTGTCTTTCCCTAATAGATTATAATATACCTTTATATTTTTAAAAGCTCTTTTTCATCATTGAATCAAAAGTTTACGCCTTTATGATTTAATATCTCCATTGTTATTGCTGTCATCATTTTTTTAAAAAGTTGAAGTGATTTCTATTTAGGTAGACTTGAAGACAGCCATGTGCCAACTAGGAAAAATGTTCTGGGTGTTTCAGCATTGAAAGGAAGTCAGAGGTCATTTAGTTGAAGCCTTATTTGGTACAAGAATACCCACAGCATCGTTTGCACATGGTATTTAATCTCTTATTGAAAACCTACAGTAACAAGGAACTTACTACTGTTGTTTTTGGGCAGCTGTAATAGAAAGTTCTTTTTCATACTGAGCCAGAATTTTCTTCCTTACACTTTTGACCCAGTAGGTCTTGACTATTTTGGGGCTTGCTAATCTGTTAGAGGATATAAAAAGGCTTTCCCCAGAAAAAAATATATGGGACTATAAAAAACTTTACCTTAAAATTTCAGGGGTCCTACAGGTCATCCCCTCAAAGCCAAACATTGGACCTCCCTGGATTAGAGCCACATTAATATTTCTTTAGAGAGTTAAAGACATGGTCATACCCTCTCAAGTCTTCTTTTCTGTAGGCAAAACAGAAAAGGTTTCATCTGGTTTCATCAGCTTTTCCTTGTGTGTTATTTTAAACACTTCACCATCCTGATCTCCCTAGTTCTTAGTGGTTCTTTTAACTGGAATTTACTATTTTAGGTATGTTCTGACTTGAGTGGAGTTACACAGTCACCTCCCTTCTTCTTAGAGCTATACCTCTATTTCAAACTAAGATGAAATGAGATGTTTTGACAGCTCCACTCCACTGTGAAAGCCTGAACTGAACATCAGATGCATGGGGATGTGAGGACTGGCTCTCAGATCATTTAACTTGTCTGCAAAGCTGCATGAAATTTGATTCATAGGCCCAGCTGCAACCTGTAGGATTTTGACTACTTAGGGAACACCAACTAGTAGAAGCTCTCTGGAGCAACATTCATTCTCTTCTCAAAGGTGCTCAGAGGATGGTGTTGGCCCATGTAGAAGACACAGTTCAGCTCTGTTATTTAAAGTATCGACTATGAGCATGGTTTTCTCCATCTTTACCAGTCTTTCATATATGACTTGATTTATAAGCTAGCATGATGGTTTCTTAGTGTGCTTTCCTCTAATTAAAGAGATTTTTTGCACACCAGTTTTTACTTGTATTTCCTAGTCTTGGGCCGCAGTTTGGAGTGAGTTACCATTTACAATAGTCATTCTTTCTAGCTCTCAGTTTCTTCTTTGTCATATGAAAGTGGAGTAATCTAGATAATGTTTAAGGGAGCCTTCCAGCTCAGATAATCTGTGACTCTGATGAACTATAATGATTTCCTAAATTACTTTAATAATGTCTCAGTAGTTGAGAAAAAACTACTCATGTAACTATTAATAGGATCTATTGGGAACGAGTTCAGTGGGTGACCCACAGGGCAGCAATGAAGCTAATGTCATAAATGATTCCGGCTTCTCTTTAGCCCTAGGCTCAGAAATGTATGTTGGAATAGCTAAGCTGTGAAGTATTTTTAAATTAGGAATGATTAGTGTTCAAACAAACAAACAAACTTTGTATTCTTATTGGGCCTAACAAATGTGAGTGCATTTTATATAACTTGGAATTAATTTTTCTTCCAGTTGTTAAAATTTAAAGTTCTTTATTAAGAATATTAAGAATGGTTGATGAAATTATATATTGCCACAAAAGAATGATAATATTATATTATAAACTTTTTTTTCTTGCTGTTAAGAGGAAGAAAATAAGATATAAAACTGTATGTACAACATGACTATTATACTTGCTCAAAAATATTTTCAACAGTTTTATTTTATTGATAGATTTAGAAATACAGGTATTTTGTCCAAATTTTTCTATTTATTTTTCTGATAATGTGCTTATTGTGTTTGTGATAACTTTAGATATTAATATAGGGAATATAAATTTTTAAAAATGCATTTTGAAATGAATTTGAAGATGCGTTATCGTAAAGGTTGCTGTTTGTCTTCCTACATTGTAAAAATACCTTTTTTTGTATATTGAATTTATAAGAATGATTGAGCCTATTAGCTACCTTCTCGGAGCTTGGAATGTCTTTCTTCTTTATGGACTAGTTTAAGGAGACTTAGGTTTATTTTCCTTAGAAGCAGACTCAGTATTATCTCTTTAAACTTGGACCCAATTTGTATAAACTCTGAGCTTCACTTTACTCTTCAGTAAAATAAGGAAGTTGGACTAAATGATCTTCTTTCTGGTTCTAAAATTCTATGATTTTTGTTTGTTTCTTTGTTTCATCCCAAAAATCCTTAGCAAAAAGCCCTTTAGTCCTTTACATCACTGATTTTTCCCTCCTAATCTCTCTTTTGTAGCTTGCTTACTTTATACAGTCTCAAAGGAGCTCTTTCCACAGTTATTGGACCTCATGCCTATATAGTCCATGTTCATAAAATACCCCGTTATTAGTCACATCCTGACAAAGATAGACCTACCCTGCAGATTTGATTCTAAAACCAATTAAAAGTATTCCTTATTTGCATCTTATTTATTCTGCTGCAAGCCGCTTTTTTCCCCCTTGGAAACTGTTTTTAATTACAGAAGGAATATGAGCTTATAGTTAAGAAAAAGTTTTTTTGAATAGTACTTAAATGTCAGAAACATTTCTTTGTGCTGTAATTCAGTCTTAATAATTTATTTTTTTACTTGTCATATCATTGCATATTAGTACAGATCTTCATTCTTTTGAAAACTGCATCATGTTTTATTACATAGATTAACCAAAATTAAATAGTTCCCTATGATAGACATTTAAATTAATTCTATATTTTTACTTTTACTAATAATAATACAGTGCATATTCTTACACATTCATTTCAGGGCTCTTTTATATTTCTGTAAGGTAGATTTCTGGAATTGGAATTTCTAGGTCAAAGATAAAAGTATTTTAAATTTATTTATACTGCCAAATTGCCTTCTAAAATGTTTGCCTCAATTTATATTATTGCCAGGTATGAGAATAAATCCTTTCCTATACCTTCCCTATACTGTCACACATCTTTTAAATTTGTGCTTATCTGAGAGGTTAAAAAAAATGGAATCTTTTTTTTTTTAAATATTTTTTCTTTATTGATTTTAGAGAGAGAGGAAGGGAGAGGGAGAGAGAGATAGAAACATTGATGAGAGAGAACATCAGTTGGCTGCCTCATGCATGCCCCCCCTGGGGATTGGGCCCACAACCTGGGCATATGCCCTGACTGGGAATTGAACTGGCGACCTCCTGGTGCATGGGTTGATGCTCAACCAGTAAGCCACACCGGCCAGGCTGGAATCTCATTTTTAAAATTTGCATTTCCATAATTAGTAGTGAAGTTGAGCATGTTTTTATATATTTTTAGCCATCTATGTATTTTCTTTTATGACTTGCATTCATTGCCTTTCTGTTGATTTATAAGAGCTTTTTGTATGCTAAGGCTATAACTCCTTTGTTTTACATATATTGTAAATATTTTCTGCCAGAATGTTATTATTATTTTTTTTTTGTTAATCCTCACCTAGGCATATTTTTCCATTGATTTTTAGATAGAGTGGAAGGGAGAGAGAAAGAGAGAGAAACATTGATGTGAGAGAGACACATTGATTGGTTGCTTCCTGCACGATCCCAACTGGGGCCAGGGATTAAACCAGCAAAACAGGTATGTGCCCTCACCGGGAATTGAACTGACGACCCTTTGGTCCATAGGCCGACTTCTGACGCTCTAATCACTGAGTGAGCCAGGGCTCTTTTTTTAAAAAAAATCTTTATTGGTTTTTTGTTTGCTTCTTTGTTTTGTTTATTAATCCTCACTTGAGGATATTTTTCCATTGATTTTTAGAGTGGAAAGGAGGGAGGGAGAGATAAACATCATGTGAGAGAGACACATCAATTGCCTCCCACCTGACCCCAACTGGGATTAGGGATTGAGCCTGCAACCCCAGGTACATGCCCTCTTTTTCTTTTAAATCTTTATTGTTGAAAGTATTACAGATGTCCCCCCTTTTTCCCCCATTGACCTCCTCTACCGTGCTCCCCCCAACCCCCCCCCCCATCTTTTATTTCTGACTATGATCCCATAGCATCTTTTGTCATATAAAAGCTCTCAATTTGGGTTAAATTGCTTTTTATTTCATTTGAAAGTAACTGTAGTTGAACCAGTCTTTGAAACAACTTATCTGTTCTGTTAGTTAATGTATCATTGATGCTTGTCTCTCTGCTGCTTTCCTGCAGAAAGGGGAGTATGTTTGCCCACAGTGTCCCTCTGGATACTCTTTGTTTATATTGAAGCAGCAATTAGATTTAAAGATCTCAAAAATTTTCACGTAGACCTTTGTCGTCCATTTGCTGCTCACTGGTAAGTATTATGTATTTTCTTTTTTTTCTTTTTTAATTTTTAAAATTGACTTTGGAGAGAGAGAGAAACATTGATTTGTTGTTCTACTTATTTACGCATTCATTGGTTGATTCTTGTATGTGCCCTGACCAGGGATCAAACCTACAACCTTGGCATATTGGGGTGATGCTCTAACCAACTGAGCTACCCAGCCAGGGCCTGTATATTCTTAATCTATAGTTCAGTTCAACTTTTTTAATGTAAATGGTTAAGTTCAATTGTAAATTTTTTTCTTAGAGATTTTACGTGGACCCAGAAGACCACATAACATGGTGATAAAGAGCATGAGCTCTCTATTCAGGCAAATAGATGAGTGTTTGAATCCTAGCTCTGTCCCCTAACAACTTCGTTGCCTTGAACATGTCACCATCTTTAAGCCTTAGTTCTCTTGCCTGTATATTGGAGACCTGTCTCATGGGTCATAGGAAAGATGAAATGAAATGATACAGTAAAGTGTTTAACTTAATGCCAAGTATATAGGTGTCTGATAAATGTTATCTACTTTTACTATAATCAGATATTAATTCTAAAAAGTATTGATGAAATATATGGCTATTTTATAAAGTTTAAATGAACTTATAATTTCCTTAGCTAATTTCAAAAGCAAGAGAATATTATTAATAATATTTAAGGGAATATTCTTTTTTCTTATGAAATATAAATGAATATTAAGATATTTTATTCATTTAACCTTAACCATGAAACTTTTTGTTTTTTAATCCTCACCGGAGGATATTTTTCTCTTTATCTTCAGATAGAGTGGGAGGGAGGGAGAGAGAGAGAGAAACACCAATGTGAGAGGGACACATCGACTGGTTGCCTTCCGCACAACCCTGACCAGGGCTGGGGACCGAACCACAACCAAGGTACATGCCCTTGACCGGAATAGAACCCGTGACTCTTTGGTCCATGGGCTGACGCTCTAACTGCTGAGCCAAACCTGCCAGGGCAACCATTAAACATTTTTTTAAAATGACCTTGATTCTTGTTTATATCTATTGTGGAAATCACCACTTAATGGGTGTTTCTTTTAAACACACCAATTTTTGATAATATTTATGGCCAACACTAAAATAAACAGGAATCAACTAAAAAAATAGTTTCCAATTTTTAAAAGCCTTTTCAAAAATAAGTAATTAAATAAACCTGGTCAGTAAAACTTGTCGCTTACATATGTAGTGAGAATACTTAACTGGCAGTGGAGGTACCATGATCACAAAGGTGGCTTTCCCAGGGTGAAGCTTATCCATTGCACTCCGGATGTGCTAACCTCTGCAGTTGCCCCAAAATGTGGGAAACTCGAGTGTATAATTTGTGTTAGTGGGGGACTATGTTTGCGTTCTTCCCTGCCCCTCCCCCCTGCAAAAAAAAATTGTAGTGAGATCACTTATAGACTAATTATGATTGATAAGTTTTAAAATTAATGAAGTTTACTATGAGTTTTGACAGTGTTTGCAGAGGCTTTGAAACAGACTGATGAGTTGAATGAAAATATTTCAACTTTTTATTCCAGAGATTAGAGTTGTAAGTACAGCTGGTTTAATTTGATGTGACAAACCAAGTGTTAGCACTGATAATATCAGATACTTATTTAATGATAAACTGCTTATCAACTAATTTTCCAGGAATAGCTGGTGATAATACCCCTCAGGCAGCAAGAAGATTAAATTAGGCACTTGAATTTGACCCTGTCTTCTGGTATTAAAAACCAAATGATATCCTTTTGATTTTTAACACTTATAGTGTTTACCAATGACCACTTATAAAATCTTTACCCTGTTAGATCTTAAAAGCATACAGATGCCCAAATTCTAATAATGCACAAGGCAGTTCAATGTTAACCAACAACATTGCCACCGTATCCAATAGTCACTGTGGTATCTTCTTGAGTTACTTTGAAGAATGCCAAAGTCTGATGGGCAGCCTCTTACGGTCTTACGGTCCCACTGTTTCCTGGGGGTTTGTTCTGCATGCCAACTGCTTCTGATTTCCAGCAGACATCACATTTATTTATGTGTTTACTGAATGCTCAGCTATCATCATCATCTAGAGTTTATTAAATTCAGTTGTAGGTGTCCTCATGTGCTTGATGCATGTGTTTTTTTGTTTGTGACTTGCAATTACTGGCTGGATTGTCTTCTTTCTAGTATTGGGTACCCTGTGGTGACTTTGGGCTTTGGCTTCAAAAGTTATGTAAGCTACAAAATGCGGTTAAGGAAGCAAAAGGAAGTACAAAAGGAGAACGAATTTTACATGCAGCTTCTTCAGCAAGCCCTCCCCCCAGAACAACAGATGCTACAGAAGCAAGACAAAGAGTCTGAGGAAGGTAGGTCTTTACCTAAAGCTATTGGCTCAGTAGGTTAGTCATTATTATATTTGTCAGTACAACTTTTTTTTTGTGAAAAGTTGCTAGGACTTTGGAAGATTACCAAGGATTTCCTGTTTTCCTATATTCCTCTTTAGAGCCATTGCTTTGTTTGGTCATGAAATACAGAATGTGGGTGATGTTTTCTACCTAGTATCTGAAGACCGTGTACCTTTAAATATGTTTATTTTATTATTTTTATAGCTTATTTAATATTTTATTTGTTACAAATATTTTAAAATATTTATTCTCAGTAGCAAAATAGTATGTATAACTGTATGAGTTTGTAATGGAAGCAAGCCAAGAATCAAAGTATAAGATAGAAAAGTAGACAAACAGAATTGTTTTATAAGTCAAAAATTTTCTGAATAGAGCAAAGGTGGATCGGTCCCATTTTAAATGGTTTATATAATGCAGTGTGGAACTTATTTTTTTTAAATCTTCACCCAAGGATATTTTTCCATTTATCTTCAGACAGAGTGGGAAAAAGGGAGGGAGGGAGGGAGAGGGGGTGAGAGAGAGAGAGAGAGAGAGAGAGAGAGAAACACTGATGTGAGAGAGACACATTGATTGGTTGCCTCCCGCACGGACCGAACCGCAACCGAGGTACATGCCTTTGACCAGAATCGAACCTACAACTCTTGTTCGCGGGCCGATGCTCTGATCACTGAGCCAAACTGGCCAGGGCTGCAGTATGGAGCTTAAATTGAACCTTTTCTATAAAGATCTCTCTCAGAGCATATAATCAATTCAATAGATGAATTTACAGCAGTACCAGTTTTCTCTGATTTGAGAGTTGGAAGTTTGGGGTCATATTTTTAGTTGATATATGCCAAATCTTATTCTATGGTGTGGTGCAAAAATACCACCTCAAGTTGACTTTGACAAATTGTAATGTGTAGAACTGATACAGAAACTTTTTTACAAGAGACCTAGTAAATGATACAGACTTCTTATTACATCAACGCTAGGGTCAAGAGAAAATGTAGATGCCGCCCTGGCCAGTTTGGCTCAGCGGTTAGAGCGTTGGCCCGCTGACCAGAAAGTCCTAGGTTCGGTTCCCACTAAGGGCACGTACCTCGGTTGTGGTTCGTCCCTGGCCCTGGTTGGGGTTGTGTGGGTGGCAATCAGTTGATGTGTCTCTCTCACATCGATGCTTCTCTCTCTCTCTTTCTCTTTCTCCCTGTCTCCCTCCCGCTCTGTCTGAAGATAAATGCAAAAATGTCTTCGGGTGAGGATAAAAAAAAAAAGTAGATACCCAGGATTCTAACATCATACTTCTTTTGTTTCATTTAATCTCTTTCTTTTCAATAAAGTTATTAAATTTGTTTAATCTAAGCATCTTTTAAAATATGGCCTCTTAAGAATATGATCTGCCTGTGTCCTCTCACCCCAGTGATAGACAAGTTTGACTTGACTGATCAGTGAAGTATGATCTAATCATAAAATACTCATCTTATTTTTGAGGCGAAACTTTTAATGGCTTGGTGTTTATAAGTGATGGCACTTTTCTAAATGTTCAGCTTCCCAAATTTATTTGGATTTGCTTTTTGAAGTTAGCATGATGTGGTGTAGTTACTGCTTCTAAGTGAATTTGCAGATTAATGTAGTAAGTTTCTAAGTATAGATAATACAGTTTGTTGAATCAGTCTATTCTGTGTTTTTATACAACTGAATATTCCAGTGTGGGTTTTTTGTTTGTTGGTTTGTTTTTTGTATTGTAGCAGCCAAAGGATTACCTGATATGGATTCCTCGATCCTTATACACCACAACGGGGGGATCCCAGCCAACAAAAAACTCTCCACAACTTTGCCAGAGATAGAATACAGAGAAAAAGGGAAAGACAAGGACAAGGATGCCAAAAAACACAACCTTGGAATAAATAACAACAATATTCTACAACCTGTAGACTCTAAAATACAAGAAATTGAGTATATGGAAAACCATATCAATAGTAAAAGATTAAATAATGATCTTGTGGGAAGTACAGAAAACCTCTTGAAAGAGGACTCATGCACTGCTTCCTCAAAAAATTACAAAAATGCCAGTGGAGTTGTGAACTCCTCACCTCGAAGTCACAGCGCCACAAATGGGAGCATTCCTTCTTCATCTAGTAAAAATGAGAAGAAGCAGAAATGCAGTAGCAAGAGCCCAAGTACACACAAAGACTTAATGGAAAACTGTATTCCTAATAACCAGCTAAGCAAACCAGATGCACTGGTAAGGTAAGTGTGCCTACTGTGTCCATAACCAACACTTTCCAATAAACTTAACTTAGGTCTTGAAAAACAAACACTCCAGTATGGGCCTGCAGGAATTGATCTGATCAGACACTATAACTATAAACTCTGTGGCATTTGACATTTTAGTGTTTATTTCACAAGTGTTTGTTGACCACCCAGTGCCACTGTCCTGAAGCATCGACTCCAGCTCTTTCTAGTGTTCTGAGTAAGAAGTGACAGTGATTATTTTCCACATTTGACAAATTTACATGTAACTTGATTTTCTAGTGGTATGGAGAAGCATATCTCTAGTCTTTGTCCTTTTCTTTTTGCATATTCAAAGTTCTTGTGGCATAGACACAAAAAGAAGAGTGTGTGTCCTGTTGATGCAAATCTCTTTGTCAGATAGACACCAAAAGAGGTGATGTAAAAATGTCCTTACACCTTGTGCTTGTTTTTGTTTTTTTTACTTAAAATGCAAATTATCCCCCAAATAGCTCTGGGGAAGTTAAGTTTGAAAAGTAATCTCTTTCTAAAATTTCCATAAGTAAATACAATGTTAGATACGGATTTTAATCAGAAATGTTCCTTTTTTTATCTTTAATTAAAAGAATAATATTGTTGTATGACCTGGATTGGCTCAGACTTAATTTTGCTGTATTTTATATTTTTATGTACTCTATAAAAAACCCATGTTCCTTCTACCTCATATCTTTAAATTTGGAAACCAGAATCTGAACTGGAGCTTTTAAAAATATGTAACTCAAGAGGGCAATTGTAACTTCCTCCACAAAGTTATCTTATAATCCTCTTCCTTTGGCTTGCTTAAGAGCAGACAATGTATTCTAGGAGGGAAGGTTTCCAGTGTTATAACTTATATAAACTAGATTATTAATTTATTTTAATTTTCTCATTGGTAGCTAGATTAAGGGAAATATATTTGGGTTCTACTGCTAAAGGCTCTTGAAATTTTATAGCCCCCGGCCACTTTTGGAAGCATTCCATGTTATTGCTGATGCCAGGCTGGTATCCACATCTGTTTGTTATGACATTCTGCCCATCGTGCCCTGTAAAGAAAGCACTCAGCAGAGAACCCTCCTCTAGATGCCCATGGGAGAAAGACCAACTAATTGACCTTTTATTTCAACTATCCCACATATTTACTATATGCTATAAATAAAAGCTTTTGATATCCTTTTGATACCTATCACAAGCCTTTTGATATCCTTTCTCCTATTCAATTTTAATAGTAGCAGTCAACTCAAAACAATTTTCCTCTGTTGGGTATTGCAGAGAGAGCAGTCAAGGCTCAGTATTATGACACCATCTCACTTGGGCCCCAGTTGTGGTTGTTGATTGACTCTACTGCCTGATCTGCCTTCAGTAAAGAAGTTCAAGGACTCACTCAGATGGCCAGTCTTCCAGTATGTGGTGGGTCCAGTGCCCCCGTGCCTCTTCCTGTGGTCACTAACGTGATGTGCCTGATGTGAAGGGTCACAGAGTATTACTCTGTTTTAGGGAATACCTTCTGTCAAATACATAAATAGAAAATATTATATTTAAATAGTTTTATAAGCTTCCATAGGAGTATTTTCAACTTTTAATGTAATATAAAAAATAAGGAGATGATATAAATATCCAACAATGGGAGAAATTTAAATAAATTATGGTTCATCCATTTGATGGATTTTTTTTTTTTTAAGAGAGTGGAAGGGAGGGATGGAGAGAGAGAGAGAGAGAGAAGAGAGAGAGACATTGATGTGAGAGAGACACATCAATTGGTTGCCTCCTGCACAACCCTGACCGGGACTGGGGATCGAACCTGGAGCCCAGATACGTGCCCTTGACCGGGAATCAAACCCAAGACCCTTCAATGCACAGGCCGACGCTCTAACCACTGAGCCAAATGGACCAGGGCTGACGGACTTTTAATACAGCCATTACAAAATTATAGTTTTAAGCTATATTAATAGTATAGGGAAGTGCTCATGACAATATTTTATAAAGAAAGTAGAAAGCAGTTTCATTAAAAACATTAAAAAAATATATATACTGTACATAGAAAAAGGTTTTGAAGGGAAGGGAACCAAAATAATAACAATGGTTATTGCCCCGTGGTGGTATTGAGGCTTTATTTTTTTCTTTTTACTTTCATGCATTTTCAAGGTTTTTTATGATGAACAGTAGAAGTTAATAAAAAGAAGACTATCTGAGCAAATTATCCAGCTTGGCTGTAGGAGGCCTTATCACACTTCCTCTTGCCCTTCTTGGCTATCTCCTGTTTCCTCTTGTTTGACTTCATGATGAATATTAATAAGACTGTAACTGATCCAAACTTGACATGTTTGAGTTGTTAGCTAGAGAGTGGGTTTGTTGTCTTCAGATGAAGAGGGCTGGACTTAGTGATCTCTCGGGCTCCTTCCGATGCAACATAAACAGGCTGACACTGTGTATATGAGCCCTTTATTATTGCAGATACACCCAGGGTTGTGTACAGGTCCAGGCTGGCTGTAGGGAAAAGATTGAACTACCCTTTTACTTCCTTTTTTTTTTAATCCTCACCTGAAGACATTTTTTTTTTCTTTCTATTTTATCTTCAGATAGAGTGGAAGGGAAGTGGGGAGAGAGAGGGAGAAAGTGAAACATTGATGTGAGAGAGACACATCGACCGGTTGCCTCCCGAACGACCCCAACCAGGGCCAGGGATGAACTGCAACCGAGGTACATGCCCTTGACCAGAATCGAACCCACGACTCTTTGGTCCGTGGGCCAATGCTCTAACCGCTGAGCCAAATCGGCCAGGGTGACTGAACTACCCTTTTAAATATATATATTTTTAAATCATTTGAAAGCCATTACTGTATATTGGTAGTAAATTAATCGCAACACATTCTACAGCTATGTCTTTCTCAGTATCATGGTTGAGAACTGCTATATTTGAGGAACCAATTCAGTGACTTTTGGGGGGGAAATTCATTAGTACACTACTTTCAAAAGAGAATTCTTGTAGATTAGTATAGCTATCAAAATAAGGTTTGATGGCCATTCCCCAAGAAAGGGCAAGAAATCCTTCAGGTCTTTTTTCCATTTCTCCAAGCCCCATGGATGTTCTCTAGTGTGCTATATACCACAGGTTGGCTAATGACTGCACACAGGCCAAATCTGGCCCACTGCCTGATCTTGTAAAAAGTTTTATTCATTTACATAGTGTCTATGGCTGCCTTTGCACTACAGTGGCAGAGTTGAGCGGCTGTGTATAACCTACAAAGCCAAAGGTGTTTATTATTTACCCTTTACAGAAAACATATGCTGATAGATCACTAAGGTTAAGGAATGTAGGTGAAGGTAAGGAACTTGGGAATCAGTTTTGCCTGTAGGATCCTTCCCGGGAAAAGTTTGGGGACTTGCTAAAGCTAGTCCAAAGTCCTCTTGGTTTGAGAAATACATATCTTACAAAATGATCTGATTTCTGCCAGCTTGATTTCTGAATTCTTTACCCAAGATATTTAGAAACAGACTTATAATGTTGGTAGCCAAAAATACTTTTCTTTCTTTCTTGTTTTTAATGGCTGAATAACATTCCATTGTGTGTATGTGGTGTGTGTGGTGTGTGTGTGTGTGAGTGTGTGAGACATCTTTTTTTCTTTTAATCCTCACCCAAGGATATTTTTCCATTTTATCTTTAGATAGAGTGGGAGGGGGAGAGAGAGAAACATTGATGGGAGAGAGAGACATCAATTGGTTGCCTCTCGCACAACCGACCAGGGCCGGGGACGAACCGCAACCAAGGTATGTGCCCTTGACCAGAATTGAACCCGCGACTCTTTGGTATGCGGGCCAACACTCGATAACTGCTGAGCTAAACCATCCAGGGCACCAAAAATATTTTTAATTCTGACATGGGAAAAATTCTAGGCAAAAACAGAAACAGTAGTGAGGAAGGTTAGTTTTAAGCTAAGTGTTGAATTAGAAAGGAACAATGGAAATCAGAATGAGATTTGCTTAAGTTTTTCCTTCAGTCATCATTAAAAAAATATCTTAGCCCTGGCCGGTTTGGCTCAGTGATTGGAGCGTCAGCCCATGGACTGGAGAGACCTGGGTTCGGTTCCTGCTGAGGGTGCGTGCCTCGGTTGCGGGTTGTCCCCGGCCCCGGTTGGGGTGATGTGGGTGGCGGCCAGTTGATGTGTCCCTCTCGCATTGATGTTTCTCTCTCTCTCTTCCTCCCTCTCTCCCTCCCGCTCTTATCTGTGGATGAATGCAAAGGTGTCTTTGGGTGAGGATAAAAGAAAAAAAATATATCTTAAATGTGAAAAACTAATAGAAAATTTAGGTAGAGAAAAGATGAAAATAGTCCCACCACTATGATACAGATTACTGTTAAATTTTGTTATATTTTCATCAGCTACATTTATATAATTGTGGCCACAGTGTTTATGTCGTTTTTTTTGTTGTTCTTGTTCTGCTTTTTTCACTTAAATCATACAGAAAGCCTTTTCCCAACTTAGCCTAACCCTCATTTTCACTTGATTGGAATATTCCATGGCAGGTCTGTGCAGTCTTTCAAGCAGTCACTCTAAGATTGGGCAGATCGCTGTGGGACACCTGAGCCACTTTCCTGCAGTTTCAGGGCCTGCAAGCAGGAGAGCCAACAGTTTTGTTTGCACTTGGCTCAGAGTTCCTTCTCAAATACAGCCCAAGACTGTGGGGTTTCTTGTTGGTGATTGTTACTTGTTTCAGTTTTCCTGGTTAAGGGATAGAATTTAAAACTTTGAGTACAGAATGTAAAGTGATCCATATTCTGTAGAAGTGTTGAAGCAGAAGTCTCTTCTTGGTTTATTTCCATTCCACTTTTTGTACCCAAGACAGAAAATTCATCTTTTTTATTTTCAGTGCTAATTCTTAATAACTTGTCAATGTTTTAACATAGTTGAATAATGTCTGGTGTGAAGAGTCATAAAAGAAAAGTATCCGCAGTTTGCCTAGTAGAAATGCATTCAACTGAGTAGCTTATAGGGTCTCTGAGAATTTAACTCTGGTTAGGTGTAGCTGGGGCGTTATTCTGGTCCAGACAGCCTCGAGCCACCGAGCTTTTAGGGATTATCCCCACCTTTTAGGGATAATTATGGGGTAGGCTTAGCTTGACAGCAGCAGACCTAGGAGCCCTGAACTGGAAGAACTTAAGACCAGGGACGTAACCATCAACTTAACCCCGAGGAGAGGTTGATTGCTTGGAAGACCTGGGGTCTGGGGGTGTGGGCATTATCGAGATAGTGAGTTCCAAGAAAGTTTGAAGTCATGGAATTGAGGGTGGGGGGCAGTTCTTCAGGGGAAAATGGAAATCTGGGAAAAGTTGTAGTATATCGAATACTCGTTCTTTTATTTCCCTTTAAACTCATTTGGTTTTTATTTCGAATTCTAAAATCTTATTACTTATAACTTAGTTTGTTTATACAGTTCTGCTTATTTGGAGACTTGAGTGCCTGGCGGGGGTTTGGAGGGGAAGAGAAAACGTTTATCACAGGACTTTTTCAGTAATCGCTAAGCAAGTGGGGCCCTGCCTCAGAGGGGAACTAGGGGGAGAAGAGGGTAGAGAAACACTTGAAGAAATTTTAACTCATTCACTTACACTGAAGAGTGTTTTAACTTATACTCATACCTAGGAACTAACTTATATTGCCAGATCTGGGTCTTAGAGAAATATTTTGGAGCATATAGATTGATGCCAACATACTTTAAAAATAGGCTGTACAGTATTCTAGTCCATCAGTGAGTATATTGATGAGCATTGTGTTTTAGTAGGCTGTGATATGAATGTTTGTGACTCTAATTTAAGCTGATGGGTGAATAAAATGTCATTGCTCCTCGTTCCACTTTCTAGTCCATATAAACCTTATATATATATGTTTTATGACTTTAGGTTTCTCTTAAAAAGGGGGATGAAGATAGCAAAAGCTAAAAAAGAGCCAGCTTTCGCCCTGGCTGGTTTGGCTCAGCAGTTAGAGCGTCGGCCTGTGGTCCAGAGAGACCTGGGTTCAGTTCCCACTGGGGGCACGTACCTCGGTTGCAATTTGTCCCCGGCCCTGGTTGGGTCGTGTGGGAGGCAGCCACTTGATGTGTCCCTTTCACGTTGATGTTTCTCTCTCTCTCTCTCTTCCTCTCTCTCCCTCCCACTCTATCTGAATAAAAAATGGAAAAATGTCCTCGGGTGAGGATATTTAAAAAAAAAAAAAAAAAGAGCCAGCTTGCCCCTTTTACTGGATTTGCTGGTGGCACAGGCTGCCCAAATGTGGTTTGACTAGCAGTTCAGTCTTCTGTACTTCTGAGTAATCTTACCTTCCAGATACTAGCATTTGAGATTGTTGTGTAACCTCTGGCTTATATAAGGTTCCTTAGTGTGGTCTTGCTCTTTGGGGCAAAAACAACGGGAGACAGTTTACAGTACTTCATATCCTCCCCCCCACACACACACACATTTTAAGATGTTTACACACAATAAAAAATTATATACCCATTGAAAAGAAAGGGTCATTTTTTTAGATACTAATTTTTAATAATCAGCAGATTCAGTATAATTTGGTGTGAGTAACTATGAAAAAGAGCAAAATGAAGAGAATCTAAGATGCCCCTTTGTTGTCAACTTAGAGAAGCATTTCAAAGCAACAAGGAAAATTGAGGGCTAATACTATTTACCAGAAGAGCGGAGACATCAGTTCTTCCTGCATCGATCCATCTTTTCTTTCCCTGGTAGGGAGCTATCTGGGTACTGGCTTGGATTGTGGTTAGGAGTGGGTGGGGCTGGCTATTAGTTCCTGGGGCAAGGAGGGGCAAGGACCTTGTTAGGTCCAAATTACAACAGAAAGTCAGGAAGAAGATTCAGATCATGGAACCCAAGCTTGTAAGCACAAAGCAAGAATAGAATCCAAAGCTAAGACCTGACTATGGGGAAGAAACAAGACACAGCAGTCAATTCAGGAGTAAAGCCTATGAGCATTCCTGGGACAGGCACCTTGGGGGAGGTGGCCTTTTATGAACCATTCTAGCCCTCTCCCAAGGCACTGAAGAGTCCTAAGTGGGGGATCACAGTAGTTTAAGTGGGAAGGTTACAACGGAATCTCTTGAAAGGTGGAAACCCATCTTAAAAGAAGGCAATTGGAAAGACTCTGAGATTGATTGTTAAAGGGGAGGAAGCAGCAAAACAGATTACTTAGTATGAACCCATCAAAAAATATGGGAAGATATCATTCACATATATATACAAAATTATTTGAAATAATAATATACACCAAACGGTCAATGGTAGTTGATTTTAGGGGATGTTTACTTTCTACATTGTCTATTTCTATATAGTTTGAACTTTTACACCGGCTTATACCTATAATAGAGTGGGACCTTCTTTTCTCCTGTCTGCCACAGTACACAGTGCTTTGCAAAGAGGAGATGCTCAGTAAATACTTGTTGAATGAATATTACCTTTGTGCAGGGAAAATATTAGAAGGGGGATAGGAGATGGACCTCAGGACTTTCATTGCAGTGCAGTGTAGTTCTCAAAGTTGAGTTGCAGTGTAGCTCAAAGGCTTTCAAAGTTAGAAAACCTATATATTACATTAGACCAGGCCAAGGACCAGATATCCAGTGTCAAACTATTTGTTGTTCTTGAATAAGTTGTTATCAATTTTATTTCTAAAATAGAGAAGACCTTCCACTCTACTCTCTTTTCTTTGATATTTCCGAGGAAGTTTTGAAATTCAGTGCTCTTTTCAGTACTTTTTTCCAAGGCTGTGTAGGAAGTGTGAGAATTTCTGGAGCCCAGCCGGTGTGGCTCAGTGGATGGAGTATTGTCCCATTGACTCAGAGGTGCCGGTTTGATTCCTGGTCAGGGAACATGCCTGGGTTGTGGGCTCTACCCCAGCAGGGGGTGTGCTGTAGGCAGCCGATCGATGCTTCTCTCTCACATCGATATTTCTCTCTCTCTCCCTTCCTCTCTCTCTCTAAAAAATCAATAAAAACATATAAAAAAAATTTCTAGAAGTTACAAAGCACAAGGGGAGAAAACTCCAAGGGACTGCTGGCAAAAACACCATTTGCTCCAGCAGTGGTTGGTTGTACTCCAGGGCCAAGGAATCTAGGCGTAAGCCACATCTCAACCAGGAACAGCCAGGGAGGAAATGTCAGTTTGCCTTGTCTTATTCATATTTCCTCATGGGTCTTTCCCACCCTCCATCCACCCCCACCCCTGGCCATTCTCTTTGTCTTTGTGGTAGCAACAGGAGAGAGCTCAGATCCCATATTTCTGTTCTAACCTTTCCTCCAAGGAAATCCCCCAGGTGAGAAAATGTATTGACTGCTTATATATAGATCATCTCTGGTGCTGTAGTGCATTTGAATACATTTTGCTGTGTGTCATGAATCGTTTGCAAAAGAAAATCTGACCTGGGAGACAGTGATTTGGGTGTTGGGCTTTTACCCTGGCTGGTTTCCCAGCAGCTCTGCCAAACTACTGATGCAAAATGCCTTGCTTCACACCCTCCTCAGTGAGTGCTTGCTACCAAAGCAGGCCTTTCCTTTTCTACAGGTGCATGTAGTAGTTTGTTTGTAATAGTATCATTTGCAGCTGAAAGGTAAATTTTATAATGAAGATTATGAAAACTGGACACTTAGAGGTTCTAACTAGATTAGATTAAATATATTGAATATAGTTGGTACTAAATTATGTGGAAAAAATAAGTAGTAAAGCCAAGTTTAGTGTGTTTGTTTTCTCTTTGTGGAAACATGTATTTGATTTATGTTTGTCTAGCATTGTCTCTGAGCAGATTATATTCTCAGACCTGATTTATTTTCATTTTCTGCCATGCTTATAATATTTAAGGTGCCTATAAGTTTTACTTGGTTAGCTCTGTTTATATTAACTTGCAATATAGTTAGAGTTTATTTTAATGATTGCAGTGATTTAAAACTATAATATTCTTGGATATAAATGTGGCAATAAAAGCATAATCATTTTATACTTAAACAGGCTGTTTTGTGACTTGAAACCCATGTAGCACTTTAGAAACTAGGCATTAATGAATTTAAGCCAGCAATTCACTTAATGAGTCCATATACAGGTGGTCAAAGAAGATAATTATCTATGTTGTACGGATAAATAAAGTATGAAATAACACAAATTGTCTGGGGGGCAGAGTCCACATTTAGAAACATTTTTATGTTGAGTACTGAGAGTTTATTCTAACGAAACAGATTGCAAAATTTCCTCCCTAGAATTCAGAAGGAACTACTATAAAACTTTGTGTTAAATTCTGAGTTAGTACCCCTGCTGGCACATAATGAATTGAGATTTCCAGCTGAGGGGATTAGAGGTGAATTCCCTGAAGGGGAGGTACTTCTTGCAAAAGGAACTATGTTCTTTAAATGTTACTCACTCTTATCATTTAGAAACTGGCTATTTGAATACTTTGACAGCCAGTGTGGGTATACTTCAGTTTTTGCACATCTTTCGGGGATTTCTTAGACCTTTTTTCTAGCCAGCTGAGACTCTCAGGATTAAAACAAGTTTTGGATTTTTTTTTTTTTATCCTCACCCAAGGACATTTTTGCATTTATCATCAGATAGAGCGGGAGGGAGAGAGAGAGAGAAACATCAATGTGAGAGAGACACATCGAGTGGCTGCCACCTACACGACCCCAACTGGGGCGGGGACAAACTGCAACCGAGGTACGTGCCCTCAGCAGGAACCAAACCTGGGACTCTGGTCTGTGGGCTGATGCTCTAACTGCTGAGCCAAACTGGCCAGGGCTGGATTTTTTTTTTTTAATGGGAAAAATGCAACTCTTTATTCTCATAAGGTACATTTTACCTTTCTTGATAGAGTGCCATAACAGATTTGAAACAGAAACACAGACTAATAAACTTGAAAGGACCACTCCCCTGACCCTTCCCCTGGCTCTAGAGCAGGTGTTGCAGACTCACACACCTTCAGAAGTGAGACAGGGCACAGGCATGAGTGGGAGGCCAGGGTTGGCTTCATTCATATTTAGTACTGCACCGGGCATCTGGGAATTTGGGAGCACACACCCTTCCAAACAGGACAGCCAATTGTGGCTTGAGGTGTGTATGTGTGGAGGGGGGATGTTGCAGGCCCAACATTGCTAAATCTGGTATTTTGAAGAGACGGCGAAAATAAATATCTTTATGTAAAATCTACCAGTTGAGAAACATTTTTTTTTATCCTCACTCGAGGACATCCTGCATTTATCTTCAGATAGAGCGAGAGGGAGAGGGGGAGGGGGAGAGAGAGAGAAACATCGATATGAGGGAGACACATGGACTGGTTGCCACCCACACGACCCCAAACGGGGCCAGGGACAAACTGCAACCGAGGTATATGTGCCCTTAGTGGGAACCGAACCCTGGACTCTCTGATCCTCAGGCCGATACTCTAACCACTGAGCCAAATCGGCCAGGGCGAAAAACATTTTTTTTTTTACATCATGTGGAGGAGGGTCAAACAAAACATGTTTATGGACCAGATTGGCTCACCAGTTTGCAACCTCTGTACCTGACCCTTCCTGTTTTTCTTATATTTTGCTCCCTCCCACCCCCTGACCCCACCAACCAAAACTTGACTCATAGGAAGGACTTTTGTTAGGGATTATGTAGTAAATCCCATGAACTAATCTGCCATGTATTAATGGGATCTTTTGCCTCTTCCTTTCCGTCAGTTCCTTGTGCTCTTGGAAAACATGCACTTTTGACAGCACTCCACCCCCAGTCAAAGACCACCCCCTCTATTGTTTAATCTTCACACCTGACTAGGAGGCTTTCAGACCACTTAGAAGGAGAGGGGGACAGCCTTGTGATAAGAAGGTGGTTTGGGTCTCTAGTATTCCTCAAACAATACAGAACTGCTTAGGCCTCCTGTACCTAGGACTGGTGACTTCTTCCATGCCAAGGTATTTTTCTGCCATGATTTTAGAGCATAAAATACACCAAAACTCAGAACGTAGATGCTAGTTATTATTATTATTTTTTTTGTAAGAGACCTGATAATGGATATTTCTGGTGAGTAAAAGAGACACTAGTTATTCACAGACTTCACAGGCCCGCTGGTTTAGAATCTGAACCTCCTTGCACCATCCCTTGTAATGTGTATAACGTCAGGCTTGATGTCAGAGCAATGCCTGCTCTCTTTCCTCTTTCCTTAGGGAGACAGAACAGGGCAACAAACTGTAGCTCTAGAATCTAGGTTTAGAAAAACTGTTGTTTTGATAGGAACTAGTAAATGGGATGTAGATTTAGGAACTGAACTGTTGTCTACTTCAGAAAGCGAAGACCCCCTTTTTTGGAATAACCTAAAAAGTTTGTAAAGTAAAAGAGTTGGATTTTCCCTAATACTTTCAGATTATTCTTAAACTGGCCTGTATCATGGGAAAATCTAAGAATAACAGTGAACATTGAAAACCATGAAAAGTCTATTAACAGCCTCCTCTTTTAAAATAACTTCTCTAGCCCTGCCGGTGTGGCTCAGGGGATTGAGCGTCGTCCCATGGACTGAGAGGTCCCGGTTCGATTCCCCAGTAGGGGTTGTGCAGGAGGCAGCTGATTGGTGTTTCTCTCTTACATTGATGTTTCTCTCTCTCTCTCCCTTCCTTTCTCTCTAAAAAATCAATAAAAAATAAAATAAGTTTTCTGCACTGGCCAGTTTGGCTCAGTGGTTAGAGCGTCGGCCCATGGACCAAAGGGTCACAGGTTTGATTCCAGGTCAAGGGCACATACCTGGGTTGAAGGTTCGATCCCAGGCCCCAGCTGGAGTTGTACAGGAGGCAACCAATTGATGTATCTCTCTCACATTGACCTCTCTCTCTCTCCTTCCCTCCCTCCCTCCCTCCCACTCTATCTAAAATAAATAAATAAAACTAACTTTTCTCCCAATTTACCCTGGCCATTGTGGATCAGCGGTTGGAGTATTGGCCTGCTCACTGAAGGGTTGTGGGTTTGATTCCCAGTCAAGGGCGAGTAACTGGGTTGCAGATTTGAACTCCAGCCTTGGTCAGGATGTGTGCAGGAGGCAACCCTCTCACATCGATGTTTCTCTCTCTCTCTTTCTCTCCTTCCCACTCTCTCTAAAAAAAAAATCAATGGAAAAAATATCCTCTAGTGAGGATTAATGAAATAACTTTTCTCCCAATTATAAAATAACCATTAAAATGTTGAAACTAAGTTATATATGTTGATTATATCCAACTTTTATGATAAAGAAGAAGAGATAGCCACTATGTTGATATATAGCCTCCAAGTCATTTTTCTCTTTTATCTTTTTCACTGACTATATCATGAGCATTCTCCCTTGTCATTGAATATTCTTCTTCAGTGGTATTTTTAATGGTTCCATGTCAGTCAGACAGACACATGAATATACAATTTATCTAGCCAATCTTCTGTTGAATATTTAAATATTTCCAATATTTTTATTATAAATAACACTGCAACAAACACACTTTTACATCTTTGTGGGTATCACCAGTCTTCTGAATAAATATCTGGGAGTAGTATGCTGCATCAAGAGATACGAACATTTTAAGGACTTTTGCTACAAATTATCAAGTCTGACCACATCCTTTAAGGACCTTATTAAAAATACTAGTTTGTGGCACTTACAACTTTACTCTTGAAGGGCTTCAAGATCAGTTTTTCATTTCCCAAAATGACTAGTTGTGTGAGTCTATATGATTCCTTTTCTGCATTTTTTTTGCATTCCTTAATGAAAATGAATGTGTTTGCCTTTTGTGTTTGACAGATTAAGGAGCAGAGACATAAGGTACTTTGTAATATGCTTTCACCTAGTTATCAGGTCATCAGGCTGTTGCATATTTTTGGATGCTTGTGCCTGCTATGCAATTATAGTAACTGCAGTGAGACCTGAGGCAGCTTCATTTCACTGTTTCTGAAGCTGTGGTTTATAGGATATACTGGAGCTGCTTTAAATCAGTGATGAGATACCTTCACGTTTTTCTGTGAATGACCCATGCTGCCTGTCCTGTCAGTGTGAATGACCTGGAAAGGAGAGGGGAAGGAGTTGTGGAGAGAGTAAACAGTATTTTGGGGGACATATTGTTAATTTATGAGCTCAGCCTTCTGCATAGACAGCTGTGCAGTCCCTAAACAAGTCTTGTCTTGTATGATTAATGTATACCAAGGGATCTCCTAATGGAATTAGGTACTTACCAAGATGGAGCAGTTGCTCTTCATTTATTCTTCTCATGTGCACCTGCTTTCTTGATAAGCAAGAACCCACTTACCCCCATATCCTTTAGCCATTATTTAAACTAAATATCTGACAGCCTTCTGTAGATAAGTTTCCCGAGCCTCATCTGTCATAATGCTGACCCTGTTCTATCTAAGCACTGAGGAAATGGACACAGTGAGGGTTAGAGACATGGTCTGGAAGGATTGAACCAGCTTTCAATTTTATAGTACCATTGGTTCCTGGCTACAACCTTTTTAAAAATAAGATACATATACAGGAAAAGATTAAAAACCAGAACAAATTAAAAAACAGCACAAGGCAATGAATGGTTTAGTGCCAAATAAGAAGCATCAACAGTTAACGGCTTTCAGATTTAAGAGAGGGAACTTTGGGCCCTGGAGATCAGCGCCTCATGCGGGAGAGTTTTAGTTTGTTGTTTGTTTTTATTTTTTTAACTGAGCCTAAAGAATGAGTAAAATTTGAAAATTGGAGGCCATTCCTTCCAGGTGAGTGGTATAATTAAAGGCAGAGGATGTCTGGAAGCAAGGAGTGGGTCATTTTGGCTTGTGTGACAGGTTAGAAAAACCCGTCTTTCAATCACTTGGCTATATAATTTGGAGAGGACCTGGAGCCCCTTTTCCTACAGAGAAGCAGAATTGTAAGGTCCGTGTTGTCTTCAGAGCCTACAGCATCTCTTCACTAGCACTTGAGAGTTCAGAGATAGCCAGCAGAGCCAAGGCTCCTCATCTTCCTGATGGCTCATGGGGTCAAGCCAGCAGCCCATAGCAATATACACTTAGGTGGTTTTCTGGAGTGGGTGTGGAGTGTGACTCAAGAGTATTTGGGGAACCTAGTCATCCTTAGGTGAAGTCCTGGCTGAGAAAAGGTCTCCCTCTTTTTTGTATGACTTGCTTCCTGGGGAAATTTACTGTCCCAAAGCCTTAAAGTTCTTCTACTTCTCAGGCCTCGAAGCTTCAGGCTTTATAAAACCTTGAAGTTTTTGGCAGTACCCATTGGAGACTTTTTTTTTTTTTTAATCCTCACCCGAGGATACTTTTCCATTTATCTTCAGACAGAATAGGGGGGACAGGGAGAGAGAGAGAAAGAAACAATGTGAGAGAGACACATCGATTGGTTGCCTCCTACACAATCCCGACCAGGGCAGAGGACTGAACCGCAACCAAGGTACATGCCCTTGACCAGAATTGAACCCGAGACTCTCTGGTCCATGGGCCGATTCTCTAATCACTGAGCCAAACCTGCCAGGGCCCCATTGGAGACTTTTAAACTTTCAATGAAGTCATAGTACTGCGGGCTGTAATTCAAGTGATTCACAAAAGATAAAGATTACAGACATTTAGACATAAATATCTTCCAACCTTTTCAAATACTTAAAAACAATACCCCTTTCAACTAAAATCTGACGTTTGAATACTGTACTTTGTTTTACTACCAGGTGTACTTCAAGATACTCAAAGATATTTTTCCTATTTAGCCTGCCTGAAAGGCTAATGTTTGAGCTTCATTCTTTTGGAGATTATTAAAATGTAAATCTTTTCCTATTAAAATTAAATAATCATCAACCATTTACATTGTAACTTACTTTCATTGGGAAGGATGAGGGAGAAGATGAGATAGAGTTCCGGTTTGGAGTGGGTAAGAGGGATCCTCAACTTGTTAATTTGTTTTGAAGTCAGCCCAGCCCATCAGAGTGCAGACCTGAGAAAGTTCTGCTCTTGATGGTCCCACCTCTTGCTTGTGAGCTGGAGTTCAGATGTAGCTTCATAAGGTTAGAAGTTGAGTGCTGTCTTCTAAAATGATCAATGAAGTGGCTAGGAAAGATGCCTGGACCTAATAGGTAACATTTCAAGTTGGTTAGAACCCTGGCTTGTCTGACTGGCACAAGTGAACATATTTATTGGACATATAGACTCTGGCTTTGCCATGGGCCCTGCCTGTATCCCAAGTGGTGACACCATTAGGCAGCCTTTGTAGGTGTGAAAACTAGTGCCACGGGAATTGGGCAAGCAGGAAGTGCATTTATTTCCTGCCTAACCCCTACCAAAGTTTGATTAAGATCTATCTGGCCCTTTTTAAAAAAAAATCCTCACCTGAGGATATGTTTCCATTTATCTTCAGATAGAATGGGAGGGAGTAAAGGGGGGGAGGGAGAGAGAGAAAAACATCAATGTGAGAGAGACACATCAGTTGGTTGCCTCCCACATGACTCTAACCAGGGCCAGGGACTGAACCACAACCAAGGTACATGCCCTTGACCAGAATCGAACCCGCGACACTTTGGTCCGAGGGCCGGTGCTCTAACCGCTGAGCCAAACCGGCCAGGGCCTTTTTTTTTTTTTTTTGTATGAGATTGTCATACAAATGAGGAAATTTCCCTTTTACCCCTAATTGTCTATTATGTAGGGAAGAGAGTAGGATTTAGTTCTCATAAATAGAGTATGAGCTCACGGATGAACCTTTTCCCTCCTTTCTTTCAATCCCTATTGACTGAAATGAGTTTTAGGGTTATAAACTTACTTCTGCCTCATGTTCTTCCTGACCACTTGCTTCTAATTTAGGTTGCAGCTATTGACATTTTAATAAAATCCCATGAATACATTTGAAGATTTTGCACTAACCTCTTAATACCATTTCATTAGTTCTTCTTGGTGCATCACATCAATAAATTAGATGTCTGTATTTTTACCTAGGAAGTATTGACATTCAGCACCAAAGAACGAAGTATATCATTAAGACAAGTAGTAGTTATCAATTTAATAAATGCTCCTGGCATTTGACTGGCTTTATTCAGTTCAGTTTACTGATTTACATAATTTTTAGAAAATTCATGCATACACTTTTTAATGTGTGTATGCAAAAACTGAACTATATCTTCACACTCTGGAATATTATGCATCAATTAAATTGTTTATGAAAATTTCTAATGGTATGGGAAGGTGCTTAAGATATATAAACTCTCACCAATATTAAAAATATTTACATGTGTGAAGAAAGAGACAGGAAAAAAGACATACAGAAAAGAAGTAAACCAAATGTGACTAGTGAGTAGTTGTGTGTGGATGAGAAGATTGAGTTGTTTACATTTTTATTCTAGATACTTTTCTGTTGTATGCAGTTTTTTAATATTGACTATCAGTTTTACAATAAAAAATAAATCCCATAAGGGATTATAAATCATTTTAACCACCTACTTCAGTAAAGGTTTAAAATATAGTGAACCTTTAAGGTTAAGTTAATGCTTTCTCTAGCAAGACAATGAAAAACTTCCCGTCATAAATTTTAAGAATTACTTCAAATTTACAATTAGTACATTAAGTTATTTTATGTGTCATTATGCAATGTTTCTATAAATCAGTGTTTCTTAAACTGGATAATGCTGGTGCTAACCCACAGATTTGCTGCAACTATATGGAAAACAATAATTCAGAGTTTTACAAAATTGATGGTAGCAGTTGTGAAAATCCTAAAGCATTTTAGTTCTATGTCTTGTGAAATTATTTTATTTTTGGAAATAAACTTTTTATTGAATTATAACACACATCCACAAAAGTACACAAATCTTAAGTGTACAACTTAAATGTTTTCAATATACCTTTGTAACCACATCATTTTATTTTTGTTGTTTTGTGCTGCTATGTATCTTTGACAAAATTTTTGTAGTTCTACATAAAAAAAAATATAGTTGTTTAGTGTTCTGTGGTCTCCATAAGTTACACTCTAGATATTTTGCACTTTTTGCTCTCATAATTGCATTAACTCTTTGGGTTTTTACATTTTTCAAGGAGCTCTAAAATTTCATTCAAAATATTGTTATTTTTAATTCATGGCAGGAAAATTGGCTTTTATCAATTAAAAAAATGCAAAAAAGTAATAACTGCTAATTATTGACATCTAGCCTGTTCAGATTTAATTTTTCTTTCATTCCCAATGTGGCACATGTTTTCCCCCAGTTGGCTGGTTGTGTGGAACTTGATTCCTGTGCCTCTGCATATGATACAGCTTAGGTTGCTAATCTGAAGAAGCAGATCAGCAGCCAGTGGTAAGTGTGTCAGGCCTAGAAATCCTAGACCAAGCTGGGAGGAACTTTAGAGATCGTTAGCCTCAGATGGGGAAACTGAGTCCTGGAAGGTTACATGCCTTCTCTAGGGTCACAGGGTTGGCACCAGAGCTGTCTAGAATCCTAATCCTAAACCCCATTACTAAACCATGCTAAGTCCCTATTCTCATCTTAAAATTCACCCTTGCAATCCTCAGACTGTGAAATCTACTTCTCAGGCAAGATAAATTACCTAACATGTTTTTCAGCCAAACTTCTTAATGGGGATAACCTGACAGCATCGACCTGTTTTGGAAAACATCCCTTGGGTTACTTCGGGCAAATGAGGGATGGTGTGGGATGGTATAAATGCCAGTCTGTAATTGTTTAGAGCAGTTCCAGGAGGACATTCAACTGGAATAACCCTGGCAATAGGGAAAGTGTGGCGTGATGTTGACTTGTGACCCTTCCCTGGGGAATGAACTGTGTCAGGAGATCCGACAGAGCTTCTGGAACACAAGGTCTCCAGTCTGTGCTCCTAGTCACTGGACAGGGAGACTGACTGCTGTGCTTGGGAGATGACCATCATTGTTATATGACATTTTGTTTTCGAGGTTTTGTTTCAGTTGGCTAAAGGTAGATAAGTAAATAAGGCTGCTCTTTGGTTTTCTAAGAGAGGCCAGGCAACATATATTTAGTAAGTACTGATGACTGTGGTGGGCCCTGGGGATTTAGTGCTTAATAAAACATGTCTGTCAGGACTTAGTCTATGGAGCTGAGGTCACGAAGGGAGAGATCACCATTGCCTTCCAGAAATCCTGGTTCTGTTGGTATGTTGTATTCATGAAATGCACAAGTCTCATCAGAGCACTCTGATTTTTGCCTGCCTATAAGTTTGTAAGGAAAGGTGTCTTCTGAGTCTCACATGGCAGCCATCCTTGGCCTGACCTTCAGTGCCACTCACCAAAGTCCCATCCACCAGACCCATTCTATCCTTTCTCGCTCTGTTCCCAGAGTACAAGCCTTCCTCAGAGGCCAGACTGATTGCTCTGTCCCTCAAATATCTATGGTTGTTCCTGTCTTTGAACTTTTGGACATATTTTCTCCCCTTATTTAGAACACTCCCTCCTCCCCCTTCTGTTTCTTTAAATCCTATCCAACCACAAACGTCGAGGCCCAATTCAGTTCCCATCTTCTCTCCTCAGAACTCATTTGGCACTTCTACCCATACCATGCTATGGATGATATAACTGTAGTTCAGCCTACTGGTGAAGAGTGGACTCTGGAGCTAGCCTACCTATGTGACCTTGGCTGGAAGCTTCCCTGAATCTAGATTTCTTCATCTATACAAATGGGAGTAATAATTGCACTTAGTCATAAGATGTGCAGATTGAATGAGTTCATACTATTAAAACCCATAGAACAATGCCTGGTACATAAGTTCTCATTAAATATTAGTTGTTATTCCTTCTAGCATGTGTCTAATCATGGCCTTTCTTGAGTTATTGTTTAATCATTTTAAGTATCTATCTGTTGGCCCTTAGTGAAAGTGTAAAGTCCTCTCATGAAGAAGGGGGCTTGATTTTACACTTTTTATTGACTTTTCCAGCCATACTTGTGCATATAATAGTTTCCCGATACATATTGCTTAAAGTGAAACCACTGCTGTATTAAATAAAGAAAATAGATGGAACAGGAGTAAGGAATTGAAGAGAAAGAATAGGCTTCAGTTCATAGGTGGAGTTTTCTTATGATTCTTACAGCATGCAATTTGTTCTCTTTTTTTATTGTCATGAATCTAATGAGCTCTTCTGTCATACTCACCAGAAGTGTGAACATCATTTAGCAAGAATGCTAGCAATTTCAGGAGGTTGTTTCAGACACTGTTTTCTTCTAGGCCTGTGCTGGGATGGAATCTCAGACAGTAGATTCTGACCTATCAGAATATCTCAAAGCAGGTGGGTCCTGAGCTGGGTGTTACTAACATACCTCCCTTGCTGAGGGGCATGGGAAATTCACCAGTAGGGAGGGGACCTTACCCTTCAGCCATCCTCTCTCTGCCTTTCCCTCCTCCTCTATTAGGAGCTTAGATGCTCACAAGCACCATCTTTATCTGTCAGTGTTCACAAACATTTGGGGAAAATCAAAAGTTACCCTCTGGTGGGAAGAGGTGGGGACCCAGGCAGAAACTTTCACTAAAGAGCCAATTGCAGACAGGAGTGATGGCAGAAGCTGCCAGAGGGGTCCTCAGCCATCTACTCAGCAGTCTGGGACTTTAGCCAGGGTCTCCACAGAGCCCCATGGGTGCCCTCTCTGTGATGAAAATGCTGTGTTTCTCCTCCTAGGCTGGAACAAGACATTAAAAAGTTAAAGGCTGACCTGCAGGCCAGCAGGCAAGTGGAACAAGAGCTCCGCAGTCAGATCAGCTCCCTCTCGAGCACCGAGCGAGGGATCCGCTCAGAAATGGGCCAGCTCCGGCAGGAGAATGAGCTGCTGCAGAACAAGTATGTGCACCTACTGGGGCTTTGGTGAGCCAAGTGGCCTCACTGTTTCTTTTGTTCCCAGGGACTGGAGCACAAGATGTATGATGACAAAGGGACCTGGAGAGCGTTTTTTAAATAAAATGTTTAAAATAGTTAATTTAGTACCAGATATTCATCATGTTATAAAATCTATAAGAACTTATTTCATTTAAACGCGTTTATTAGAGCTATTTTGTCTTCTCTCGCTTAATAACCTCTCTTAGTTTAAAATAGTTATCAAACTTTTGTAATAATATCTGTAAAGTTGACAAGAAGTATTTCTGCCCCAATTTGAAGCTCTTGCTCCTTTGAGTGAAAGTTTCCAGAACATTAGACTCTATTTACTTTGATTTCCAAAACTAAAAAACAACATTGAACTTTGATTTTATTTGAAGAGGCAGGCAAAAAGCCAGCTCTTCTTTGTGAATTCTTATGCTTTCTGCTAATTCATTCTGGAATTACTTCTTGACTCAATGTGGGTCTGTCCTTTTTTTTTTTTAATTTTTTTTTTCTTTATTGATTTTAGAGAGAGGAAGGGAGAGGGAGAGAGAGATAGAAACATCGATGAGAGAGAACATCGATTGGCTGCCTCCTGCATGCTCCCCACTGGGGATTTGGCCCACAACCTGAGCATGTGCCCTGACTGGGAATCGAACCGGAGACCTCCTAATGCATGAGTTGACGCTCAACCACTGAGCCACACCGGCTGGGTGGGTCTGTCCTTTTTTAAAAAAATCTCTAAGCACTATGTGTCTGCAGTAGTGATTACAATTATAGGTTTTGGGTTTTCTGGGCTTGCCCTATTGAAAGAGTAGTCCTTCAACATTTTTAAGGAATGTAACTCAAAAGCTAAAACATTATAGGTAAATAACCTCTCCATTGCTTCTGACCCACATATGTGATGGCTGTAGCATTGATACATAGAGAACATCTCACCCTTATTGATATATTTAGATAAACTCACCTTATATTGATATGTAAAACTGGGAGTGGTCATAACCAGGGAAATGAATATGGCTGAAATTTCTATCTGAAATGAAGCATCCTGTGACACTACAAGATCTATTTTGGGATACTCTGGAAAAAAGTCTCACAGCTGGAAAGGAAAGGCTGCAGCATAATTATGTTCAGGCAAAGAAAGACCTTCCCCCACCTGCCCTTTACCTCAGTTTCAAACTGATAGAAACTTGTTTTACCCTGTTTTCTGAATTACCTTCTGTAGCTAGAGCAGAGGCTAGTTCTGATTCTGTATCTTGTATGGCAGCTTGCTTATTGGTATTTAGGAATTGTTAAATAATAATGACAGTGTGTTTTCCCTGGACACTCTGGAAATTGATGTTTATGTTTCCTGTTCAAACCTCTTTTTTACTTTGGCCTTAAAATGATAAAGAGGAGCCATGTTTCTCCAGGGTTTATAGTGGGGTTGTAATTGTAAAACTCTGTGTGACAATCATTTTCATATAGGTTACATAATGCTGTGCAAGTGAAGCAGAAAGACAAGCAGAATATCAGCCAATTGGAGAAAAAGCTGAAAGCTGAGCAGGAAGCCCGGAGCTTTGTAGAAAAGCAGTTAATGGAGGAGAAAAAAAGGAAGAAGTTAGAAGAAGCTACTGCTGCCCGGGCTGTTGCATTTGCTGCTGCGTCTAGGTATGTTTGCATCACCTGAGTGCTTAATCTATGCTTGGCTTTCCTTGTACCGAGACAGCCATGGGAATGTGATGCCTTGTGCAGGACTGGAAATACAGCAGTTGTGCACGATGGATTGCTTTTAAGTATGGTTTTATTAGCTGGTTTAAACTCCATCTGTGCAAGCTCGCAATCTCTTATACTTAAACAACTTCATCCTCAGTGACCTCATCCATAAAGTGGGATGAAGGAATCACCACGCCTCCCACACCTGGGAGGCAAAGTATTGCTCATAAGGGGGTTTCCAGTCATTTTCTTTGAGACTGATAATTACTAAACACTTTGAAAGAACCAATCTAGAATTTTGTTCCCTTTATAGAACTATCATTACTCCCTACTCTTAGGTTTGTGTTTCTGGAGTTATTGTGTTTTTAACCCTCACCCAAGGATATTTTTCCATTTATCTTCAGATAGAGTGGGAGGGAGGGAAGGAAGGGGGTGGAGAAAGATACATCGATTGGTTGCCTCCCATAGGACCCCGACCAGGTCCGGGGACCAAACCGCAACCGAGTGCTCTTGACCAGAATTGAACCCGAGACTCTTTGGTTCATGGGCCGACACTCTAACTGCCGAGCCAAACTGGCCAGGGCTGTTTCTGGAGTTTTTATCTTAAAATGGAAGAAAGGTAAAATCTTGGTTCCCCAAGTACTGTGTACTAACTGCTCATGTTTTTGTTGGATATCAGCCAACTGTCAAATGAGCTGGAAAAGATTGGGGGGAGGGGATGAAATGTAAGTCACTGTTAGATATCATTGAACTTGTAGAGTGATGAAAATTAGGGACTACTTCCTGTACCATTGAAAAATATGCGGATATTCCAAACCTGATATGTAACTGCTATCTGAATATCAGAAGGCAAGAAAATAGTTAAGAGCCTCTTTGTTTTTGGCTTCTGAACTTCACTTTATCATTTTTTATTTTTTCTTTGTTTTGACTAGTGAAGTCATCTGTGTAAGTGGGGGTCAGTTATGGGTTTTCAGATGCAGAGTGAGGGTAAATTATTATTTATTTCATCTTTAAGTTTCTTTTGTAATTTGTATATGTGGTATGATTCTGCTGGCATTCTTCCTTAAGTTTGGCTTTTTTGTATTTGGTATGTTAATAGCCTTCTCTTGGGTTCAGGCATTTGCAGAATAATTGATCAGTTATCAGTTTCCCTTTTAGAAAATAATAGCAGGAGAGAGCTCTTTCTCCTGTGTGATCCTGTCTTCCCCCAGCAGACTCTGTACTGCAGATCGCTCAACTCACTTGGCCCATCAGCACCTACATAGTCACACAAGACCCTTTACTAGTCTGCCTAACCCTAACCCTAACCTAATATGAGTTTTTTATTTGTTCATTGTTTAAAGACTTGTAAGCATTTCTGAAGCACTTACACATGCCAGAAATTTTCCTGAACAGTAATCTAGTGTGGCCTGTGCTGTCCTTAATTCATCCAGCACCTACCCTTTTTTCCCCCAAAATCCACTGAGGAGGATATGACAGTTCCTTAACGATATTGTGCAGTGTCTCTTACGCCCGAGATAAATGATATGTATGGTGATTAATAAGGAGAATCAGTAAGTTGGTTTTAGTCTGTACCCTAAATCCCTTTTGTTTCCAGTTAAGCTTATTTGTTTTGTTTTGGTCTTATCCTTAGGTGGTCCTTGTTTGCCATCACTTGTGTAGAGGTTGTTTTTATTCTTAAGTAAATCTCAAGGCATCAAGTTTCTCACTGAACCTACATTTTTGGGTAGGCAAAGGACACCTACTTTCTCCATCAGGCTGTTTCTGAAATCTGAACAGTTAACAGCTTTGGACTAGCCTTTGCCATCATCTTCTGTAGTTTATTCTTCTCATAACCTTGAGAAGCCACTTAACGCTACTCCCTTCTTTTTCTGTTTACTCCTGGCCTGTGGCAACTTCATGACTAAAGAAAGGTGAAAGTCCCAAAGCATAGTCCCTCAAAAGTGAAATTTTTTTTTGGCTCACTGCCCCCTGCTGGGCATGTCCAGCTTTGTCTTGCTCAGTTTGTGTGCTTGTCTCAAGTCTTATGGCCTGGTGGGAAGCTTGCTGGGAAACCTCAGTTCTTATGTGACATACAAACTAGGTGACCTTGGACTAGTAGTATATCTGTGTAGCTTCAGTTTTCTTATTTATAAAATGGGATAATACATCCTATTCCCATAAAGAAGGTAGTATGGGTAAAGTACCTAGCTTGGTGCCTGGCTCATATTAGATACCCAGTTAATGATAATTATTTTAGAGAGTTTGTTGAAATCATCAAAGAATAGAGAGAATGAGCAGTCTAAACCGAAAGCTAACACCTGACTAACTCTGGAGTATAAGAGAAATATCAACCCTGCAATATAAGTGAACATGTAGTCTTTGTAAGTCCTCATATTTCCTTCTCTCTTTTTCAAAAGGGGAGAGTGCACCGAAACCTTACGGAATCGGATCAGAGAATTAGAGGCAGAGGGCAAGAAGCTCACAATGGACATGAAGGTGAAAGAAGACCAGATCAGAGAACTAGAACTGAAAGTTCAGGTAATGGGAGAACCAAAAAATGTTCTCGTACTTGAATTCCTCTTCTGTGTTTGATCTGTGGTCTATGATATAATGTGGAGATGGTACCTTTTAATACAGTCAAATCCCATTGCATCCAAAAATCTCTGTAACAAAAGGAAGCTCTAATCTTGTCCAGCTTATTCATGTCATATTTAATTTAGCCAGATTCTAATACAAGCCAGAAATGTTGATGCTCCCTTGACATGTTTTATACCAGAATTTGACTTACTGTAGATTCATTTCATTTTTTCAGGTTATAGGCCAGATTAGTGTCCTTTGGAATTTATACATCTCTTATTAGCCCTAACCCTCTGTCCATTGCCAGGAATTGACCATTCTGGGTGGCTCTGAGCCTTCCAGATTGCAATTCTGAGCAGTACATTGTGAGGAAAGCTGCCAGTGCTGTGAACATAGCCAGTTCTGGAGGCCGTTTGTACTGTAGACAACCAAGTATTTGTCATTGGCTCTTCAAGGGAACATTTAAAACTAATGTCATATTATTGTAAAGTTACAGTAATTTGACTCCTGTGGAACTGGTAAGAAATTACTAGCAGGTCAGTGGAATAGAATAGATGACCTAGAGACAATGCCTGAAGTGTACAGTAAAGGTGGCTTTAGAAATAAAATTAGAAGGTCATCTCATAATACACAAAAATAAATTCCAGATGAAGAGTTGAATGTAGAGGGAAAAAAAGAAAAAAAGAAACATTTTGCTTTAAACCAGGTGAAAATATAGTAGAATTTCTTTAATTTTGAAACAGGAAGACTTTCTAAACAAAAATAATGGAAGAGGTGATGGAAGGGAGACTAAACATTGGGTGATGGGCACACAATGCAATATACAGATGAGGTATTATAATATTAACCGTGTCACCCTAATAAATTTAATATAAAAATTAAATAAGTTAAAAATTACACTGCAGTGAAAAAAAAAAGGAAAAAATCACAAAGCAAAAGATATAAATTAAAAAATCAGTTGAGGAGGGTATAGATATTGCAACAAATATAACTAAGGAATTAATACTCTTGATATGTAAAATACTCATAAAAATTGCTAAGCTTAAATATACAGAAAAATAGGCAAAGGATGCAAACAGTTAATTCACAGAAGAAACAGAAATGGCTTATAAGAACATACAAATATATCCTTATTAATCACCATACATATCATTTATCTCCTATGAAATTAGCAAAGAATTTTTAAATAATAATATCAACCTGGGTGAGCCTGCAATGAAATAGGACTCATGCATTGCTGGTGGAATTGTAACATTCTGGAAAGGGTCATGTACTTTTTAAGTATTTCCCTTTTTAGGGCTTCAGCCTAAGGTAAATATTTTAAAATCTCACAAATGATAGATATACAAAGATGTTCATCATGGTGGTATATAAATGCAAAAAAAAAAAAAAAGAAACAATTTTAACAATAGGTGATTTGTTTAATAGATTATGGTACATATATATGTGGGAATATATTATACAGCTATTAAAATTACATTTTCAAAGAACATTTGAGATTATATTTTTTTAAAACTATACAAAACTGTATATATACTGTGATTTCAGCTATGTTAAAAATACACATATGCTTAAAAGATTAAAAGACTATATATCAAAATTTCATAGTATTGGGATTTTGGGCAGTTTTCATTTTCTTTGAACTTTAATATATTTTTAAATTCTCTGTGATAAGTTTGGATTCCTCTTTTAAAATGAAGAAATTAAAATATCTGGATACATACATTTATTGGCTACATTACCAGATGTTTTAAGTGGGCTTAGTCTGCAGTATGCCCTGTTAAAATAATTAACATTTTTATCATTTTTAGTGCAGGGTGAGAGTAAAGTTTTGGCAAATTTGACTACAGTATTACAGCAACATTTGCAGTTGGCAGCAAGGAAAACGTTCTTTTTGGTTCTGAATTAGTCCTGCAAGAAAGTGTCTTATTTGGAGACAGAAAAGCTCAATATAGTCACATTTATCTACTAAAATGTTTTTTGTATGTGCACATTACCATATAAGTACATTTTGTCCGCTAAATGGTAAGTCCTAAACCCATAGAATATTAGCATTCTGTGTTCTAGGGACCAGGTCAATAATAGCAGGATTTTATTTGTGATTTCAGGCTAATTTGTAGACATCGATGCCAAAACTATCTTGTAACATTGCTGCTTTGATGATATTGATAGGAGCTTCGGAAGTATAAGGAAAATGAGAAGGACACTGAGGTGTTAATGTCAGCTCTCTCAGCCATGCAAGATAAAACACAGCACCTGGAGAACAGCCTGAGCGCAGAAACGAGAATCAAGCTGGACCTGTTCTCTGCACTCGGGGACGCAAAGCGACAGCTTGAGATTGCCCAAGGTAGGAGAGCAGCAGGCCCCAGGTGAGGTGGTGTGGCTGAGAATGCACAGGGATGCAGAGAGCTCAGTTTTCTACTTAAGTGGTTTAGGTGCCCAATGTTGACATTTAGGAATCATCACATTAATTTATTCCTGTAGACATATTTTGAAGTGAGAACATGTCAAGAGCAGGGCATACAGAGAGGAGTATGAGCTTCTATGCTCAAGGAGCTCACAGTGTTGTTGAAGAATTAGAGAACTGCAGAGTCACCCAGAGGTGCTGGTGCAGCAGTACCACAGGGTCTGTGGGAACACGGAGAGAGGCAGGGACGAAGCCAGGCTGGGGAGTCAGAGGGCTCAGGGAAGCTGGTATCTGAGCTGGGTCTTGAATGATGAGAAAGGGTTAGCCCAGTGAAGGAGCAGTATAGTAGGAGTGAGGGCTAGAGAGGCATCTGAACAGAAGAAGCAGCTTGAGCAAGGCCAGGGAAGCTAGGAGGACTTGATGTGTTCAGAACTACAGCTGGCCCTGCTTGGCTAGAGAAAAGGCTACAGGCGAGGGAGTGGTGAGAGGAGAGTCTGAAGAGCTGACTGTTCACTCAGCAGGTATTTACTGAGACCTGCTGCATGCCAGGCACTGTGAGAATCCTAGAGGGGGCGGACAATAACAAGCAAATATGCGTCAGATGGTGATGGTACAAGCGAAGAAAATAAAGCAGTGCAAGGCAGGGGTGTGCATGTGTGTTTCTGTGTCTTTGTGTCTGTCTGCTGGTTTGACGTGGTAAACGTGGAAAATCTTTTGAGTAGGTAGCCTTTGAACAGAGACTGAAAGGGAGAGAATGAGTGAGTCATGTAAATCTCTGTGGGGAAAGGACTTTAAGTAGAGGGAGCATGTGTGGTGGCCACTGGGACTGCAGCCTGAGTGATGGGGAGAGTTGCCAGCCTCAGAAGTAGCAGGAGCCACATTCTGCCAGACTTTGTAGTCCATGAAAAGGGCTTTAGACTTTACTCTGAGTGACATGGAACACTTTTTTTTTTTTTTAATTTATTGATTTTAGAGGGGAGAGGAAGGGAGAGAGAGAAACATCGATTTGTTGTTCCACTTATTTATGCATTCATTGGTTGATTCTTGTCTGTGCCCTGAGCAGGGATCGAACCCAACTTTGGCGCATCCAGATGACACTCTAACCAACTGAGCTATCTGGCCAGGGCTTGACATGGGACACTTTTGGAAGGCTTCTGAATAGAGGCATAACATGGACTCATGAAAAGAAGTTTGGATTTTGTCCAAGAAATTGATTAGCCACCAATAAATTATTGAAAAAAAAATTAAATAGTTGACTTAGAAAGAAAAAGGATAATTCAAAAAGTACTTAAATAGTATTCACACTTACTATGTGTAAAACATTATACTAGAAGCTAAAGGAGAGACAGATGAACAATACAGTCTAGTGGGGATCCACCAGGGTGGTGGTGCTCAAACTTTTTGGTCTTACAGATCCCTTTACACTTAAAATTATCGAGTACACCAAGGAGGTTTTGTTTTTTTCAAACTGGATTATATCTGTCAACATTTACCTGTTAGAAATTAAAACTTAAAACATTTCTTTATTTAAAAAAATTTTTTTTCTTTATTGATTTTTAGAGAGAGAGGAAAGGAGAGGGAGAGAGAGGTAGAAACACTGATGAGAGAGAACATCGATTGGCCGCCTCCTGCATGCCCCCCACTGGGGATTGGGCCCACAACCTGGGCATGTGCCCTGACCAGGAATCAAACTGGTGACCTCTTGGTGCATGGGTTGATGCTCAACCACTGAGCCACACCAGCCAGGCAAAACATTTATTTCTTAATTTATTTTAACATAAACATATTACTTGTTAACGTGTAAATAACATTTTTATGAAAAAGTATATTTTCAAAAAAATTTTAATGAGAAAAGTGGTGTTGGTTTACATTTAGCAAATCTCTTTAGTTTCTGGCTTAATAAAAGATAGTTCCATTCCTTTTTCTGTTTCTACATTCAATCTGTTGTAATTTCACTTGCCATGTTGTTTCTGGAAGACTTTTCATGCCCATGAGGGAATGAGTGTGAAGAAGGCAAATAATGTCTGAGTATTATTATGAAGATCGTGTGGACCCTGTGGACCCTGTGAGAGGGCAAGCCAAGCGGTGAGGTCTGCTGCCATTAGGTAGAGGCAGAGGGCTGGAAAGGCAAGAGGAGAGAGCAGGAGTGGCTTCGTGAGGGAGGGGTCATTGAGTGGGCTTTGAAGGGTGAATTCTGAGAGCAGCGAATGACAGGGAAGAACATTGTTACCTGAGGGACTAGTGTAAGTGAAGGAAAGAAAGTGCTGGGAATGTCCAGGTGAGCAGTCCAGTGACCTCAAGCTGGGGGACCTGGAAGAAGAGAATGGGAGATCAGGAGAACCATGAATGCAGCCACACTAGAGAAGGTATTTCCTAGATTTTCAGGAGGAAGGGAGCGACATGTTCTGGCTGTTATTTTGGAAATCTCTTTCCAGTAGCAGTGTGAAAGATGGATTTGAAAGATTGAGTGGAGGCAGAGAAGTCAGGAAGCTACCACTGTCTTCTAGCTAAGAGTGATGAGTGTGTGGGGGGTGGAGTGGGGGGGTGGATGGTACAGACAGGGGAGAGAAGGATAAAGTTGCTGGAACCAAGAAAGAAAAGCAGGAAGATGTGAGGAATGAGAAGAGAGTGAATTTGGTTTGGGTAGCTTTCATTTGGACTTGCTTCCTGGATACCCAGGTAAAAGACATTCATCAGTCAGTGGGAGTTTTGGGCCTAAACCCCAGAGAGAGGACCAAAACCTCGTGGGTAGGAGCATGGGATATAGAAGTTGTGAGAAGTTAGTGAAGCCACAAGAGTGGCTTGGGATGGCCCAGGTGGTGAAGCAAGAAGAGAAGGGAGTTGAGAATCAGGCTTATTAACCTGTGGACTCAGGGAAAGGCATTTAAAAAGAAGGTTCCTGGGAATCCTGCTTTAAAGTGGAACTTCTGATCATACACTGGCGTTCTGCCTGCTTGGTTCAGCTCCCTAAGAAGTGGCCACCTCTCTCTGCCGCATCCAGTTTACTTGGATTTGCAAATTTGAAAGAGCAAATTTTCAGTGAAGCAGCACCTGGTGTCAGAGTAGCCCAGTAGCCAAGGGGAGCTTGGCTTGTCAGTCCAGGAGTTCTTGTAAAGCAACAAAGAAGCAGAGAGAAATGTCTTTTTCAAAGCTCTGGGAATGTTTGCATATTGCTGATTAAAGAAATCAAACTTAAATCAGCATAAAAAAATTTTAAAAAAAGATCCAGTGTTTCATATACCAGATGTTGGTAAGGTATTTTATTCATCTGAGGCTTATTGTGTTAAAAGGGAAGGAGGATTTTGATGCCTAAAGCTGAGGGGACTTGAAGGAAGTCATAGGGAGCAGGTCCTTTCTATGGCCCTTTGCTGCTGCCTTTCTCACTACGTCCCTTCACTGCCATGCTCAGAATATTCTAATAAGAACCCAACTTTGTTCAAATCAAACCCCTGTTGTTTTTCTCGTTCCTACTTTCTGTATCATTTGATTCATCCTGGTTCCACAATGGCTTTCATCTCTACTACATCCTTTTTAAAAATATGCTGCCACACTCGGTTACATTTTAAATATATTACCATCTTTCATAGGACTCAAAATGAGTGCAACTCAAATGCAGCCTCATTCTTTTCTAAGCATTTAAGTTTCTGAAGGGCTGCTCCTAAGTGTTCTTCCCCTAGTAGACCAGGGAGCTTCAAAGAATGATGGAAATTGCATGGGCTTCAGAACAAAGTGGTCCTGGGTTGAAATCCTGCTCTACCTCTTAATAAGTGAATGACTGTGGGCAAGATGCATAACTCTCAGCACCTCACATTTCTTCTGTGCTGGGCACTAGGGGAATAGCAATGAAAAAAGTAGATAATCTCTACCCTCATGGAGCTCATGGTCCAGTGGAGAGATGATGGACACAAGTCATCACCTAAATGAATAGTTACACTCTGGAGCCAGATAGCATAGATTTGAATCCTGGCTCTGTTTGGTACTCACCCTCTGTATGCCTCAGTTTCCTCATCTATAAAATGGATGATGATGATGATGATCATTTCCACCTGATAGGGTTGTTGTGATAGATAATGAGTTCATATATGGAAGTACTTAGAATAGTGTCTGGCACATATGTGTTAGTTAATGTAATTATTACATTATTACAAAGAGTAAAGTGACAGGAAAGTTTAGGGTGTGTTGAGAATCTAGGAGTTGGGGGTGGGTGGGTAGGGTCTGATTTAAATGAGAGGATTAGGGAAACCTTTGTGAGGAAGTAGAAACAGAAACCTCAAGAGTTAACAACACAGAGAAAGCAGAAGGATTGGAAGGGAAATAGTCTTGAGGCAGGCAGGAGCTGGTGGGTAAGAAACTAAGTGTAGTGAGGGAGGGTGTTGTTAAGCCTCGGCCTGTGGCAAACTGAGCAGTTGGTCTGAGTCCCTCGAGAACCTCCAGAGCTCCATTTATTTCCTGTATGAGAACCTGGGTGTTGTTGTGACTGGTTCTGAGGCCTCGGTTGTTCTGTATTACTTGGTTTGACACTCGGAGATAGTCCACGCTCCCAGGAAAATAATGCAGCTCCAGAGGGAGAGCCATAGTTCAGAGCACCCTCTTAGGCTGCCATCGGCGACTGCCATCCTCAACGCGGGCTCCTGGAAATGAACCTTCTTGCTTAGGCACACCTGCATAGACAGAATTCCTCTTCACCCATGAACCATGGCCCTCAGGCCGGATCTGGCCTGCTGCCTGTTCTTGTACCACCCATGGGCTAAGAATGGTTTCTACATTCTTCCATGGTTTAAAGACTGAATAAATAAAAACATGACAAAGACAATATGTGGCTCACACACCTGAAATGTTTCCTATTCGGCCCTTCACAGGAACGTTTGCCTACCCTTACAAACCATCAGAGCTGGAGTCACCTCCACTTGGGGTTGGCGAGGAGGGTGTTGTGTTGCATTAGCCCTCCCCACTCTCTAATGGTGGGTCTTTGATCTTCCAGGACAAATTCTTCAGAAAGACCAGGAAATCAAGGACCTAAAACAGAAGATAGCCGAAGTCATGGCCGTCATGCCCAGCATAACGTACAGTGCCGCCACCAGCCCCTTGAGCCCCGTTTCCCCTCACTACTCTTCCAAATTTGTGGAGACCAGCCCCTCTGGACTCGATCCCAATGCCTCTGTTTACCAGCCTCTGAAGAAGTAAAGACCAGCTGTGTGTTTTGCCCAACAATTTGGTTACCAGAAGACATCGCAAAGGAGCGTCTCTGGCAGTCAAGATAACAAAAAGTTTATATTGTATTTTGTGGGACTGTATATGTTGTCGTTTTTAAAAAGGGGGGTAAAGATAACATCCAAGTCTGATTAGAACTGCCCATCAGTTTTTCTTGTAAATTTTTAGAAGACCTCACAGAACTTTGCAGTTTATTTTTCTCGGCCAATACATTAAAACCATTCTTGGATTTCAAGTAGCCAATTTTGCCTTTTATGTATTCTTACAGTTTCCTCTTGAAGAAAAAAAAAACACAAAAAAATGGGGTTTTTGCTTCTCAATCCTCTAATTTTGTTTTGTTTTGTCCTTAAATAAGCAAAACCTGCACATTGGATCCACATGGGGTGATAATGAAAACCTTTCGTTTTTAGAGTGAAAGAGTTAAATAACTTTACACAGCTTTGATTGTATAGCTGAATTCAAGAAGGTGATTCTTGATATTATAGAAAACAAAAACCAATTACCCCTCTAAGGACCAAACAAATTCAAGAAGTGTCATTTAAGCTGAGGGGAGAGACTCAGGTGATGAGACCAACTATGCGACAGTAACAGGAGTTGTGTTTGAAATGTTTCTATTCCCATCAGTGTGTTTAGTCCTAGGAAATTGCTAGCAGCAGTTTTGTTCACAGTGCCTTGGGAAAAGACATTTCAAGAGGAAACTCGATGATTTTAGACTTTTTCCCCCTTTGTCATCATCTGTCTTCTGTCTGTATCAAGCTCACTGCGGATCCTGCTGCACAGCTGGCGGGTAGCTGGGCTGTTCGTCACCACCACGGCCGCCACTTCTGTTTCCTTTCCTAGAAAGCAGCACAGTGTTCTGGACTTGTCTCGAGGCCAGCACCTTGGGAAGGGAGCTGGGCCGTGTTTGTGTACGAGAGACTGCAATGACAGCAAATAAAAGCTGCAGTTCTAGGTTTTTTGTTTTTGTTTTGTTTTATTTCCATTTCATTTCACTTAACTGTGCTTTCTACTCTTCATCACTCTCCATCCTCTTGTGTTTGACAGTTTAAAAGAAATTTGACTATTCCTCAGCTCTTGTGCCAAGGAGGGTTTTCTTTTAAGAATTTTAAACTCAAAACTGCACAAAGATTTCATTTTCAAGTGTATATTATACATTGGTAGAAAAGTGTTTGCACTGGCAACTTTTGGAAGTGTTTAAGAATCAGGGTGGGGGTGGGGGGAGGGGCTGGGAGAGGGAGGGGCAAAACAAAATTGTATTTGGAAACTAGGAAAAATAAGAAACCAAATAGATTGGTTTTGCTTCCTTGCCATGGATTCTGGAAGGACATATAGTTCTTCTAAAATTTCCTGTTAATTGGCATGTACGTCTCATTTAAAGCAAATTAAGTAGGACAAGCAAGTCAGCAAAATAGAAGTATTAAAAAGAATCATCCTTTCAATCACAGCTCTTATTTTGGGATTAAAAAAAAAACTTCTAGCTTTAGCCAGGTGTGCATGTTGCTGCCATTTTGCATTTTTAAATCATCTTGTGTAATTGTCACCATGAAAGTGTTACTCGGAATTGTCATAGAATTTTTTTCATCTTTGTGCAAAAACATGGAAAATTGTCACTGACTTTGTGTTGAGGTTTCCCCCATTTTGCTGCCTTTTGGGACACTATTTTCGTTAAATACTTGGTCTTGGCTGCATTTTTTTTTTCCCTGTGGGGTTCAAAAGAATAAACATTTTCTTACAGATAAACTAGTTTTCTGCCTTTTTAACTTTTCAGGAGGGCACAAGTTAGATTGTTCTGAATGGACCTTAGATTGTTGCTCTTCTCATCTCAGCACCCAGTCAGGTGACTGCGTCCCATGCGGCCGGGAGCAGACGCAGGATTTAGGATGGATCCATCCAGGGTCTCAAGTTGGCTTCAGTTCTAGTCTTACTTAAGACCTATCCATTCGCATTCTCTTTCCTCCCTCTTCCTCCCCCTCCTTCCTCTGTCCCTCCATCCCCTTTCTTTCTATCTGGTTTCTGATTAGAACCAAGGCTGATTTGTCTTCTGGTGCAACCCTCCTGTCCTAAAAATACCAAGTTAGTGGTGCGTTTGGAAGGTAGCTGGTGAGAAAATCTCAAGAGCAAATTTCCTTCCCATTTTCCAGAATCTTGTCGGCCCACTTTGTGACCAGTACCCTATTGGGTTTCCTGTCTGCTACAGATCCTGAACTGACCTCCAAGGTAACCACTTCAAAGTCCTCCCTTGTTTCTAGAGCTTTGTCTCATCTTCTGAGAAGTCAGGTGCCTCTCTGCCCTGTTTTCCTGTCTTGGTCATTGTTCCAACTGATCTTGGCTCCAGAATGCTGCTCTTGGCACCTTGCCTCTGTCCCTGTTGCTGGATAGCCTTCCTGAGTCCGGGCATTTAGGCTCTTGCAGACACACCACCCAATAAATACCGCAAGCAGAGTTCCCAGGGGAAAGGCTTTGGCTGGGCTTTTTGCCTTTGCCTTCCCCGAAGAAATGCGCCTGCCTATTGGCACGTTCTTTTCCACCAAGGAAATCTCCAGTTGTTGTCTTTGTTTCTTTAGGCCCATCATAAAATGGTTCCGTATCTTAGTGCCTTATGATTTATTACATGCCATAAAGCTGTATTCGCCATTCTGGATGGTTAAATATTTACCTAAAGAGCGGGTGGAGTGTGTTTTGACTGGCCAAATAACCTCTTATTGACATCTCCCAACTTGACATAAGGAAGTAGCTGTCACGTGTTCTTTCTGTGACAATCTTTCCAAGGGTCCTATGAAATGAGAATGAACAGTTCCTCTTGGCTCCTGGCCGGAAGGAAAGGAATTCCCTTCTCTGACCATCCCAGTTTCCCATGCTCACACAGCCATATGATTGGGCTATGGCAAGCCACCTGGGAGGGCTGAACATTTCTAACAGCGACTGTCAGATTGCTTCTTGCAAAATTCACACCATACCAGAGGGAGCTGAAGTGATAAACCAGAAACCTACCCCAAATCCAATTCAGTGAAGTTCAGCTAGTGAACTGTTTTCAAGTGGGCCGTGGTAGCTAGACGAGTCAGGTTAAATGGCCTCTGAGATGTATAAATGCCTGGTTTCCTGTCGTCCTGTCGAGCTGGCTCCTTCACAGGCCAGCAGCACTTGCCCAAGGACAACCCCCCTCTCTAAGGGCTCTAGTCGGCTCCAGGCCAGCAAGCCCTCTAGACAGGGATGGGAGTCTGCTACCACTCTGTGACCTCCCTCACCCTCTCTAGGCAGGTGCTGTTTGCTTACCTTTAACAAGTAGTAGTCCTGCTGGAAGGAGTTACTATGGGAACTGGGTGAAATGCAAAAGGGCTCTGCAAATTATCCAGGCCTCAGATGGAAGTTCAGAACCGTAACCAAGGAGTCCTGGTGAGGCAGGGACCTGGCTGAGAACTCCTGTTCTGGGCTAGCTCCATGCCACAGCGTGACTCCCAAGTGGACCTCCTCAAAAGTATGTGGTGTACAACTTCACTTGGGACCAGCAGCATCAGCATCCCTGGGACCTCTTCCCCAGACTCCCCCTCCCCAATCTGAATCTGCATTTTAACAAGATCTCCAGGTGACTCGGTTGCATATGAATTATTTGGAAGCCCTTCTCTGAGCTGCTTTCCTAACCCAAAGACTCCACACTGTCACTCGCTTCCAGTTCAGAAAAAGCCAATGCTCAGGCTTTGAAAAGCCAGGATTAAGAGCAAGCTGGGGATGAAAAACTGTTTCAGCTTTATACATTTGCTTATTTTGTTTATCGCCTCCGCAGTAGAATGGAAGCTCTAGGAGGGCAGAGACTTTTGTCTGTTTTTTTACTACTGTAACCCCGGAAGCTAGAACAATGACTGCCACATAGGAGGTGCTCAATAAATACTATTGAACGAATAAGGTTAATTAGTAGATTAGACATGTAATCTGAAATACTGTGTCTTAACCGAATCAGAGCATCTCTGTAATCGTTCTAGTAGGATGACAGTAAAAATAGAACTGTTTCTAGAAGGAGAGTGGAACATATTTATCATGACATCTTCCCTCTGTCTGTCTCTTGTTTTCCTTGCCAGATTTTCTCTACCAACTCCTGCTTGGCTTAGCCAGGTGCACAGACTTCCTAAACAGCTGGGCGTGTTGAGAACAATCACTTCTCTGTCAGGGAACCTGGCTGGGGGCCTATCCATTCTTCACCCCTTTGGAGCCTGAGACCCGATTTCCCCAGGTGCCGGCCCCACTGCATCTTGAGTCAGTGTGGGGATTGTTCATTCTGACAGTAATTGAATTAGAAAGCATTTCCTCCGGGAAGGTATCTGGTTAAATAAATGTCTCCAGGATCTCCTTCCATCTGCCCAAGAGGGCCACACTTCTTTTCTTGCCTCCCTCCTTCCTTGGGTTTACTTGGTTCCTAGCTCAATGGTGGTTTTTCATTCCTCTGCCTTTGCCTGAGGTTCAGGTCTTACATCCCCTTGGGATGGGCTTGCCAGGGTTCTGGAATCAGTCTGTCACTGTACCTCTGATCTCTCCTAAGAATCCCAGGCTTAGTGTCACACAGATGGTGTGGCCTTTTAAGCCCTGTCCAAGAAGCCTGGACTGGTTTACTCTGGGAGCCCGTCCATTCTGCCCCTGCTCCCTAGCTCTGCAGCCTCCGGACATCTTCGGGCTGAGAGGGAGGCGGGACTGCGTGTGGGCAGGGACCTCCATGAGGTGTGTTTGGCTTGGCCCAGTGCCTTCAGCATGGTCAGTTCTCCTCCGTTCCCTTCTCTTTCAGCCTCAGGCCTATGCGTTTTGACACATTACCAGATACCAGGCCCATACCTACCTAGAACAATAGTTCTCAAACTTTCAGGTTCGTCAGAACTCCCTGAATAGCTGGTGGAAACACGAATTTCTGGGCTCCACCCCGTTTCCGATTTAGGAGGTCTGGGGTAAGGCCTGAAACACCGTGTTTCTAACAGCTTCCCAAGTGAAGCTTAGGTCCTGGGACCCGACTTGGAGAACCACTGACTTAACGAGGAAGGGCTGGGCCTGGGGCCCCCCTGAAGCCGTCCCCTCCAGCTGCCACCAGAGGGCACATGCAACCTTAAGGAAGGTCTTTTTTCACCTCCAATAGCCAGCTCTGCGGGACAGCTGAGGTTCTGCCTTAAAGATTTCTTTCTCTTTAACTGTAATTTTGGCTATTATGTATTAGGAAGAAGAATTGTTGATCTAAAAAATAACATGGATTCTCCTAGTCTGTCTCTGACAAGTATCAAAGGTCTGATGGACCAGTCTTTTGAGGGTACTGAATATCTCCTTCATTTCTTGAAGGTTTCAAGAAATGGAACTGTGTTTCCATGGGAGACTTCCAGGGCCCCCTCCCTCAGCACACTGAACTAGGGACTTTCTTTCAGAATGTCCTGGAATCACTCTGTATTCAGAACCCAAGGGGCAGTTAAGATTATAGCTGATTTTCATCTTTATACTTTACCGTATATTCCAAATTTTCTATAATAAATTTAATACTACTTTTATAATAGAAAACAATAATGATTTTTAAATACATTTTGAATGTAATTAAGAGCCCAAACAATTATTTTTTAAGCCAACAACAACCCAAGGGGGAACTTGGGGTGAGCAGCTTGGGGTAAAGAGAACCCCCCAGCTGGAACTTGCCCCCAGTCTCCTGCCTGTTGGTTCTGCCCAGCTAGCTACAAGGGGGTGTGGAATCACAGCAGGTTACCTGCTCAGGAAGACCTGGCTGGAACCAAGGCATAGAGAGTCAGCTGTGAGGGCTCTGTAACCTCCACAGTTCACCTGTTGTTGAAGCTTCAGGCTGGATGCCCCAACCTGAGTCCAGCATGAAGTCACATCCACACCAGGGCTTCCTGGGGCCAAGCCCAGAGGTTCCTCCTGAGTGGCCTGTAGACATACTTCGTTTGACCTGCACAGAATTGAATAAGTTCAAGCTAACATTTAAAATTTGGGGGATATCACATTATCCGGGTTGGGTTGTTTTGTTTGTTTGTTTTCCTGCCAATAAATCTGCAGATCTGGCATCCTGGGGCTGGAGTCCTTCTCCATGCACTGCAGAGCTTGGGGGAAGTAGGCCTCAGGTCTCCACCTTGGCTGCTCACTAGAGCAGCATGGGAAGTTTTTAAAAATGCCCATCCCAGGGCTTGTCCCCAGAGAGCCTGGGCTGGGGAAGAATCTGGGCTTTTTAAAAAACTCCCCAGGGGTTTCCACTGTACAGCCAGGGTTGAAAAACTGGGAATCAGAAGGTAGTAAGAGGAAGCCTCAGTCCTGGCTGGGGCCTAGGGCCTCAGAGGATGTGTCATGGCGCCTGTGGGCCCCGGGCAGGGGCCCGGACTTAAGGTGTTCTTAGCTGGCCAAATTGAGATGTGAGGGTAGCTGGTTTGTCTGCCCACCTTCCCCGGGAAGACCCTTGCTGGCTTTCTTCTTGCTTTCCCTTCCTGCTCCTGGGCTTCCCTCCTGGCCCTTGTCCTGGATGCTCCTTGCCAACCGCATTTATCCCACTGACCTTTACCAATTTAAATTGTTAGCCCTCCAATTTCCAAAGAGAAATTCTGTTAGCATCATCTCAAATTTGTTGTTATCATGTGTTCTTTTTGTCTGAAGTTTTTTATATTGTAAGCCATAGGAACAGACTGTGGCCAGTATAAACCCAAAAGGGAATTAATTGAGTGGAAAGGGAGGGGGTAGGCACATATAGGGTGGTCTGGAAGCTGAAAAGCCACTTGGGCTCTCATAGGGGCCTGGGCCCTGCCCCTGGGGTGAACGGGTCCATGACCCAGTCTCTCTCGAGCAAGAGTTTTGGGAGATTGTGATAGACCTGAAATATTGTACCTTCTTGGTGTCTACCCCAAGAACAAATGTACCTGTTAAGAAGGGCTCCTGGTGGTTAACTGGGCTCAAATGTATAAACAGAGCCTAGCAGCCACGACTGAACAGCGGCCTCCCACGAACACCAACTTCAGAGGAAGCTGCACTGAACTGCCTGCCTCCTGCAGTGTGCCCATCAGCTGCGCAACTTTTATAAAGAAGCTCCTGGGATTATTGCGCTGGCCGGTGGGTCAGTGATTAGAGCATCAGCCTGTGCACCGAAGGGTTGAGGGTTCGATTCCTGGTCAAGGGCACATACCTGGATTGCAGGTTCGATCCCCGGCCCGGTTGGGGCACCTGCAGGAGACAACCAATTGATGTGTCTCTCACATCAATGTTTCTCTCTCTCTCTCCCCGCCCCCCCTTACACTCTCTCTAAAAATCAATGGAAAAAATATCCTCAAGTGAGGATTAACCAAAAAAGAAAAGGAAGCTCCTAGGATTATAAATCAACCAATGGGCTAAAAACCTGCCCTGGTTGGTCAATTGGGGCTACACAGCTTATCCTCATTTACATTATTATTGACCAATCAGAGTGCCTCCATTTCAACCAATCAGGATAGTGCTTTTTGGACCAATCAAACTGTTAAGATTTGGAGTCCTCATCTGCATGCAAATGAACTAATCAGGGACCAGGGATGGGCACTATTCTCTATATAAGTCAGTGTCAGCCCGCCTCAGGGGAGTGCACTTTCAGTTTCCAGCAAAGATTGCATTTCCCTAGCTGCAGCCGCAACACCAGTCCTGAGCTGGCTCACCCTTTCCCTTTCCATTCTACAGCTGTGCATTTTCACAGCTGTGCTTCCCCATCTCACCGCAACCCAAACTGGGGTCTCCCGTGAACGTTGAATTGGCATCAGCGACCTTTGGTTGATACTGGGTCTTGCCTTGGATCCTCACCACAACTCTGGCAGGTGAGCAGTGTGAGGCCCATTCCAAGCCTACAGGGCCAACAGGAGGAGCTGGGCAAGGAGGCAGGTTTCCTTGACTTGGGGGAGCCAGCAGCTCCCGTGAGAGAGGAGGGATGTGTCGGGAGTTCTCAGCCTCAGGCAAAAGCAGTGAGTAGGCAATGTAGCTGCCTCACGGCCTCCACTAGCCTATTTCCATCCAGACCCTGCCTTTTCTTTAGGGGTTCTCTCACCTTAATGATGGCGGGATTAATACCGCCCCATTTCTGGGGGCAGAGTGAATCCACCTATGACATCCTTCGGACCACCCTGATTGGTTCGGAGATGAGCACTCAACCCAATAAGGGCCAATGAGATGCGAGGAGATATTAATGGGCCTTCTGTGAAAGGCTTACCCTCTCTCCCCCAAAAAGGACCAGTAAGGCCCAGCCAGTGTGGCTCAGTGGTTGAGCGTGGACCCATGCACCAAGAGGTCCCTGGTTCGATTACCGGTCAGGGCACATGCCCAGGTTGTGGGCCCAATCCCCAGTGGGGGGCATGCAGGAGGCGGCCAATCGATGTTCTCTCTCACTGATGTTTCTATCTCTCTCCCTCTCCCTTCCTCTCTCTCTAAAAATCAATAAAGAAGAAAAAGAAGGACCAGCAAGCTCTCTCTTGCTGGGGCCACATGGGGTGAAGCTATTAGTTCAAAGTGGCCAAGGCCATCTTTGGCAGGCTGTCACAGGTTCTACACGGGGTGCTGAGTGAAGGGCCTCACTGAGAGGCTGGCCAGGGTGAAGCGGAGGGTAGGGTGGCGCTCGCCCCCTGGTGCTCCTCGGACCACAGGTATCAGGCATGTCGCCCGAGTAAACTTCCTGAGTAAAGGCATGGATGGATGAATGATGTCTGCCCTCAGCTCCCCATCCCAAACGTCTCTCAGCCTCACTTCCCTAACCTGTATAACGAGTGTAATAACTGTATCTACCTCCTAGAATTATTGTGGAACTAAATGAGTTAATATATGTCTGGCACATAGTAGGTACATAAAAAAATGTCAATAATCATCATCATCAATATTTCCTCTGGGATCTTCAGTTTCCTCAGCTGTGAAATGGGAGTTTTCTTATTCATCATCCATGTACCAGGCATTGTGGTTAAGATCTGGGGCAGTTACAGAGGCGAATGGGCCATGGGCTCTGCCTCGAAGAACTAACCTGGTGTGGCAGGCAGTCAAGGGTTCAAACCCAGGGGAGGAGCGCCGAGGTATATGGAGAGTCTACTGTACAGGTCTGGGATGATCTGGGGTGGTGAGCAGCTACCTCCAGAGTCGGGCTAATTGAGGCGAGGAAAGGGAGCTGACTCCATGTCCCCCACTGTTTCCAGTATGTCCAGTTGGCATGGAAACACTTGGAATGGGCCCCGGGTGTTGACCCGAGCCAGACGGAAGAGGGAGGAAAAGCCACCAGAGAGCACAAGGTTCAGGGTAGGTAGACAGATAAAAGTTAAGGGTCAGGAAAAAAAAAAAAAGTTAAAGGTCAGGGAAGAATGAACCAACTTGTATCTCAGACATTTCCCCCCTAAAATATTACCTTAATTTTTATTTTATTTTTTTTATTATTATTTTTTTTATCCTCACCTGAGGACATTTTTTCATTTTTTTGTACAGATAGAGCGGGAGGGAGAGAGAGAGAGAGAGAGAGAAACATCGACGTGAAAGGGACACATCGAGTGGCTGCCACCCGCACGACCAACCAGGGCCGGGGACAAACTGCAACCGAGGCACATGCCCTTAGCGGGAACCGAACCCGGGTCTCTCTGTACCGCAGGCCGACGCTCTAACCGCTGAGCCAAACTGGCCAGGGCTTACCTTAATTTTTAAAAATTATGTGAAATAACATACAATTCTAATTCTTTAGAATTTTATCTTTTTTGAAAGAAAAAAAAATGAATGAAATTTTTATTTTAGTGGAATATCCGACAGGAGCAGCCAAAGCACACCACCACCTGGTGGCAGCATACTAAAGTCACAGGTTTGTTTCATTTTGTTTGAGATGAACAAAACCAATCTTTAGAGGTGACCAGAGATGAGGTACCAATGCCATTCCCCTTCTCCCCTTCTCCCCACTCCTTTGCTAAAACTCAGCTTCCATAGTTGAAGTTTCCAAGTTCCCAGCTTTCTGCCTGAGCCCATCTGCTCCAGTTCCCCAGCAGAAAAGTCAGCCTGTTCCACCTGATCTCCTGCCCTTCATCAGCCCTGGAGAGCTTCGGGTCCATTCTGCCCTCCAGCTCTACGTTGGGGCTAACACCCCCACCCCAAGCTCTCAGCCCAGCCCCCAAGGGGAATGTGAGAATTGTTAAAAGTATAGCCTGGCCAGTTGGCTCAGTGGATTGAGCGCCGTCCCAGGGACTGAGAGTCCCAGTTTGATTCCCAGTCAGGGCACATGCCCCGGTTATGGCTCGATCCCCAGTAGGGGGCGTGCAGGAGGCAGCCCATCGATGTTTCTCTCTCATCGATGTTTCGATCTCTCCCTTCCTCTCTCTCTAAAAAATCAATAACAACATATATATATTTTTTAAAAGTATAGATGCTACACTTGGACTGATGTGGGTTCCAATCCTAGTTGACCATTTGCTGGTTGTGAGTGTCCGGACCTCTCTAAGGCCTTTTGGAGCGTTAGTTTCCCATCTGAAAACTGGGATGGAGTCCGGATTCAACAAGAGATTCCTTGTTCGTTTTACTACATGTCTTTCTGCAAGAGCTGGAGTGGGTGGCGCAGGAAGGATGGGGAGCCCTGGGATGCAGAGGAGCACGAGGCAGAGCGCCCCTCCACTGCATCTCCCTCTCGGGGCTCTCTCCAGAGATGGCTGAGGCACATCCCTGCCTGGAGCTCCCTCACAGTCTGGGGTCCCATAGTCTATCCAGTTCCCTCTTCCAGGCTTCCTCAGAGTCTGGTCCCCAACACCTTGCACCCTCCTAGAGTCCAGCACTGAAAGGATAACGACTGAACGAAGTCCTTTGCCCTTCCTTGGGGCCCAGCGAGGGCGATGCTTTACGCTCTCCCCTGGCTCACCGAAGGCAGCATTCCAGGCTTGGGAAGGGGAGTTTCAGAGCAGGGCTTCCCCCACCTTGGCAACCACCAGAGCCTGTCCTTAAGCTTAGAAGCCAGCCTCTCGGCCCGACGCTGATGCTGCCTGGATGTTGCTGTGTGGCCTTGGACAGGTCATTTATTCTCCCTTGAGCCTCGAACTCCCCATTTGTAAAAGGGGGCTCTCCAGTCTAGTCCAGCTCCAACGACTTGACTGCTGGGGCTACTGAAGGGGTGGGCAGGGTGGGGGTGTCCTCCCCTCCCCTGCCTGCTTTGGGGAACCCCCAGGACACCCCCAGGAGGAGGAGGCACCACTCCTCTGTGATGCTCCCCCATACTCGCTGTAGGCAGCTAAAGCTAAGTGCTGTATTAATTATTACCAACTCCTTCTGGGAAGCAAATTCAAAGTGAGGTCACCATGGTAACCCAGACATTGCAATGTGACCAAATTTTTAAAGTGCTCAACATGTTCCAAGCAAATTGCCTCTCAGTGGAAGAGAGAAGAATGGAGCCCCAATCCCACACCTCAGCGGCCTCTGGAAGAAAAGCCCAGGAGCTTCCATGGGGCCCGAAACTTTTCTACAAGAGAGGGCAAGGCGGGGGCGGGGCAGGGAGATGAGAGCCCCTGCCTGGAGAGGCCAGAGCCCAGCTGGAAATGACAGCCAGGGTCCTGAGTGAGGCCTGGCCAGAGAGCCTGAGACCCTGGGTTCAGCTCTGGTACCATCTTATCTACAGCCCCAGGCTGGTGCCTCGCCTCCCCTGGGCCTCCCCTGGGCCTTGCCTCCCCTGGGCCTCCCCTGGGCCTCGCCTACCCTGGGTCTCCCCTCCTTTGGGCCTCCCCTCCTCTGAGCCTCCCCTCCCCTGGGCCTCCCCTCCTCTGAGCCTCCCCTCCCCTGGGCCTCTCCTCCTCTGAGCCTCCCCTCCCCTGGGCCTCCCCTCCCCTGGGCCTCCCCTCCCCTGGGCCTCTCCTCCTCTGAGCCTCCCCTCCTCTGAGCCTCCCCTCCCCTGGGCCTCTCCTCCTCTGAGCCTCCCCTCCCCTGGGCCTCCCCTCCCCTGGGCCTTCCCTCCCCTGGGCCTCTCCTCCCCTGAGCCTCTCCTCCTCTGGGCCTCCCCTCCTCTGGGCCTCCCCTCCCCTGGGCCTCGCCTCCCCTGGGCCTCCCCTCCCCTGGGCCTCCCCTCCTCTGGGCCTCTCCTCCCCTGAGCCTCCCCTCCCCTGGGCCTCTCCTCCTCTGAGCCTCCCCTCCTCTGGGCCTCCCCTCCCCTGGGCCTCGCCTCCCCTGGGCCTCCCCTCCCCTGGGCCTCCCCTCCTCTGAGCCTCCCCTCCCCTGGGCCTCTCCTCCCCTGAGCCTCCCCTCCCCTGGGCCTCTCCTCCTCTGAGCCTCCCCTCCTCTGGGCCTCCCCTCCCCTGGGCCTCGCCTCCCCTGGGCCTCCCCTCCCCTGGGCCTCTCCTCCTCTGAGCCTCCCCTCCCCTGGGCCTCTCCTCCTCTGAGCCTCCCCTCCTCTGGGCCTCTCCTCCTCTGAGCCTCCCCTCCTCTGGGCCTCTCCTCCTCTGAGCCTCCCCTCCCCTGGGCCTCTCCTCCTCTGAGCCTCCCCTCCCCTGGGCCTCTCCTCCTCTGAGCCTCCCCTCCCCTGGGCCTCTCCTCCTCTGAGCCTCCCCTCCCCTGGGCCTCTCCTCCTCTGAGCCTCCCCTCCTCTGGGCCTCCCCTCCCCTGGGCCTCGCCTCCCCTGGGCCTCGCCTCCCCTGGGCCTCCCCTCCCCTGGGCCTCCCCTCCCTTGGGCCTCTCCTCCTCTGAGCCTCCCCTCCCCTGGGCCTCCCCTCCCCTGGGCCTCCCCTCCTCTGAGCCTCCCCTCCCCTGGGCCTCGCCTCCCCTGGGCCTCCCCTCCCCTGGGCCTCCCCTCCCTTGGGCCTCTCCTCCTCTGAGCCTCCCCTCCCCTGGGCCTCCCCTCCTCTGAGCCTCCCCTCCCCTGGGCCTCCCCTCCCCTGGGCCTCCCCTCCCCTGGGCCTCACATCCTCTGGGCCTCCCCTCCTCTGAGCCTCGTCTTCCCTGGGCCTCCAGTAAAGCTTCACCTAGCAGTATTTCCTCAAGGACCAGAGGATCACATATTGGGGTGGGATGTGGGAAGAGGGTCAGGGGGGTTGTTTATCAGGCTTTCAAGACAGAGAGACCTGGATTCAAATCCTACGTCTGCCACCCAGCAGCTGTGTGACTTTGGGCCAGTGACTTCATCCCTCTGAGCTTTGGCTCTTACCTGTAAGAGGGGGGCTAATAGCAGTCTCTCCCCTTGGGGTGGTTGTGAAATTTAAGGAAGCTCCGTGGAAAGCACAGCGCCCCGCACACAGTAGGCCCTGCTGTCATCACTGCTGCCGCCCTTTCGTAAGTGTCCAGTGTGCCAGGCTCTGCGCTGAGCAAGGTACACATGATCTCACCACCCTCCTCCCTGGGGACGGTTGCCATTATTAACCCCATTTTACAGATGTGGAGACTGAGTTCAGCAAGAGGAGGCAACTCGCTGAGGTGCACAGACCCCCGTGGGTGGGACCTGGATGCCAACCCAGGTCTGTCTGCCTCCAGAACCCAAGCCTCTAACCCTCCCTACGTGGCCTAAGAAGTGAGACATGTGTTGAGTGCCCAACACAGCGTGTGGCACAGTAGGTACTCATTACACAGTTGGGCACCCACAGGCACATCTAGTTTTTATGTCATAGCCACTGTACTGGCCCTGACCCCTCTCTTCTGGGACTTGGGGACCTGGATCTGGTGGGTTCCGAATTTCCATGGCTCAGGCAGTGACGGGCAATGAGAGGCTGAGACGCCCCCTCTAGCAGGCGTCCTCTTCAGGCCACTGGCCAAGGGGGTGCCAGTGTCTATCTGCATCATGATGGCCCTGCCTCATCTTCTCACCTGTTCCTTGGACCCTGCCTGCCCTCACACTGCCGGGACACAGCCAGGAGCTGCCTCTGACCTCATCCCACCCTACTTTCTCTCTGGCCTTGGATGCACCCCACCTACCCTTTATGACTGGGCCAGCACCCATCCCATTTACCCTCCCAGGCTCCCCAGGCAGACCTGGCTTTCCCAGGACAGAGTGAAGTCAGTCAGGCCTCCTGAGTGACGGATGGATTTAATAACAGCCGTTCCTACTGCCAGCCCATTAGCCCTGCTCTATCCCAGGCCCATGTAGGGGCAGAGTCAGCCTCATCAGTAAGGGGAGCGCAGTCAAGAAGGCAGGAGACCACCCTCCCAGCCAGCTCAGGGCCCTCCGGGAGCCCAGAGCAGCTCAAAGTTGAAATCTTGGGGTATGGACACCTCAGTTTTAGCCCTGCTCCTTGGTGGTGGTATGTCCTTGAGTAAGTCACTGCTTTTCTCTGAGCCTCAGTTTCTCCATCTGCACTATGGAGTGACTGCCTGTCTCCTGGGGTTGCTGTGGGGACTGAGCCAGGAGCAGATGTGACCTCGCTTTGGAAATCTCCGAACACATGGAAGAGGTGATTCTGGGTATTGAGAATCTTGGCTGCTGGGTTGGGTTCCCCTAGAAGCAGACCCTGAGACAGGAATAAGAGCAGTTCCTCTGGGTGGTGATTCCAAGAAGCACTGGTGGGAAGCGGGACGTGGGGCAGGGAAGGAGGAATCCAGTTCAGGGTATGCTAACGAGCAGGCTGCAGTAGGGCAATGGGCTCCGCCCTTCTGGAGACCTCCAGAAGACGGGTAGAACAGGCCTCAGATTTGTCCTCATCAAGAGGCGGTTAGGCTGAGCTGTTTGTCCACCAGCTCCCAGCCCCTTTGGTGGAGGACTGTGCCCACAGACAGAAGTGTCCAGCACTTCCAGCTCGCCCTGTGAGGGGGCTGAGCGTGCCCTCAGGCAGAGAACGCCCTTAGAGTTGTCGGCAGTTACATAGGAGGACTTACATGAGCACCAGAATGGTGATGCTGAAGGGATGCAGCCAGGGCCCCACATACATGACCTCATTCATTGTTATCCTCACATCAACCTTAAGCTGGAGGTACTGGTATTCGCCTCATTTTGCAGAGGAGGAACCTGAGACTCAGAGAGGTGATGTTCACTTGCCCAAGGCCACACAAGGGCTAGGGTGAGCTTCAGCATTGGCTGCGGGGTCTCTGGTCTCTTCACTGCCTCCCAGATTAGCAGGACCCATTCCCGTGTGGGTTGCAACCAGCAGCTGATCAAGGTTTAACAATGGAAGGAAAAAAACCCCACTCTGGCTTATAGTGTTTGCCGGTTGCCATGGTATACATACTCCCACCATGGCCAATTTCAAGCTACCAAAGTGACGTCTGTCACTGAACACAGAGTTGGGAAAAAATGCTGACAATGGGCTCTCATGAGCTGGTATGAGCTGGCCCCAGCACACCACTGGTTGGAACATTTTTGGTCTTCTCTCCTGCCCAGCATAGTCCTCAGCACCAATCAGAAGGAATTTCTCTCTGGGGTACAAACATATCACACCTGTTCCAGCTCCCACCCCTTTGCTCCTATTAGTCCTCTCTCTGGAATCCCCTTTTCCTCCTCTCCATGTGCCCAAATCTTACTGTTTAAGAGTCTGCTCTGGTTCCAGTTCCTCCAGGCTGCATTAGTCAGGATAAATACCACTAGCTGCTGTAACAAACAGCCTCATGATATCAAGAATGTAGCACCATCTAAGTTGATTGCCCCCCCCCAACCTGTAGTCCACTGCAAGTGATTAGGATGTGTGTGTGTGGGGGGGTAGGTATCATGAAGGGGTTCTTGTCTCTACAGCCACTAGGACCCACATTCTTTGAACACTTCATGTCCAAGTTCACCTCAAAAAGGGGAGAGAGCATGGAGGATCCCACAGGACTTATGGCCAGGCCTGGAACTGATGCTCATCTCTTCTGCCAACTTTGTGGGCCAGAACCGCCCCTCCTAGCAGCAAGGGGGCCAGGCAGGGTTTCTCTGGAAATGTGATCTTCTTCTAAGGAGAAAATGAAACCATGAAAACAAAGCAAAGCCAGCTTCTGCTTCTGCTCCCCAGCTTCCACAGTCCAACCAACTTCTTTCTTTTCTAGATTCTTCCAGAACATGCTGTCCAGAAACTGTTTTCTTTGGGTTTTGATCAGACTGCCCAGCATGGCTATTGGGTTGGTCTTTTCTGTCTTCATGAATTCACAGAGGCTGCGCCAGGAAAGGTGCCTGGAAGCTGGGTTCCCAATGCTTGCTTCAGGGGTGAATCACTTGTGGTTTCAGGGTCTCCAGGCCCTAGTGCAGGTCTAGGAAGGGCCCAGTATTTTTTTTTTAATTAATTTATTTTTGTTACAAATGTTTCTCCTTTTTCCCCCATTGACACCCTCATCTCGATCCCGCCCCTGCGTCCGTCCCCAGCATTGTCTGTGTCCATCAGTTACGCATACATGCCTATAAGTTCTGTGGTTTATCTCTTCCCTCCCCCCAGGCCCCCTTTCTGAGGTCTGTCAGTCTGCACCCTACTTCTATGTCTCTGGGTCTATTTTGTTCATCATTTTGTTTTGTTCATTATATTCCACAAATAAGTCAGATCATGTGATATTTGTCTTTCTCTGATTTGCTTGTTTCCCTTAGGATAATACTCTCCCGATCCCTCCATGTTGTCTCAAAGGATAAGAGATCTTTCTTTCTTACAGCTGCATAGTATTCCATTGTGTATATGTACCACAGCTTTTTTATTCACTCATCTATTGATGGATACTTGGGCTGCTTCCAAATCTTAGCTATTGTAAATAGTGCTGCTATGAACATAGGGGTACATATATTCTTTCTGATTGGTGTTTCAGGCTTCTTAGGGTATATTCCTAGAAGTGGGATCACTGGGTCAAATGGCAGATCAATTTTTAACTTTTTGAGGTAACACCATAGTGTTTTCCACAGTGACTGCACCAGTCTGCATTCCCACCAGCAGTGTACTAGAGTCCCCTTTTCTCCACACCCTCGCCAGCACTTGTTGTTTGATGATTTGTTGATGGCAGCCATTCTGACAGGTGTGAGGTGATACCTCATTGTTGTTTTAATTTGCATCTCTCTGATGATTAGTGATGCTGAGCATTTTTTATATGTCTCTTGGCCATTTGTATGTCCTGTTTGGAGAGGTATCTCTTTAGGGCCTCTGCCCATATTTTAAGTGAGTTCTTTGTCTTCCTTTTGTTGAGTTGTATGAGTACTCTATATATTTTGGAAATTAACCCCTTATCTGATGTATCGTTGACAATTATGCTCTCCTATATAGTGAGTTCCCTTTCCATTTTGATGGTTGTTTCTTTTGCTGTGCAGAAGCTTTTGAGTTTGATGTAGTCCCATGTGTTCATTTTTTCCTTTGTTTCTCTTGCCTTAGGTGTTGTATCAGTGAAAATTCTGCTGCGTATGATGTCTGAAATTTGGTTGCCTACATTTTCTTCTAGGATTTTTATGGATTCACGAGTCACATTTAAGTCTTTTATCCATTTTGAGTTCATTCTTGTGTATGGTGTAAGTTGGTGGTCTAGCTTCATTTTTTTGGTATGTAGCTGTCCAATTTTCCCAATACCATTTATTGAAGAGGCTGTCTTTACTCCATTGTATGCTCTTGTCACCTTTGTCAAATATTAATTGAGCATATTGTCTTGGGTCAATTTCCGGGTTCTCTGTTTTGTTCCATTGATCTATATGCCTGTTCTTGTGAAGGGCCCAGTATTTTTAATTAGCTTGTTCATTAGTTCAGATGTACAGCTCACAGTGGAACTGTTGGTGGTGGTGGGAATGGCACCAGGCGTTAGACCAGTGGGGTCAGACCGGGCCTGGGTTTAGCAACCTCAGTACTTGAGTTCTGGCTAGGAAAGAATTCAGAGCCAAGACTCAAACTATAAGAGAACATTTAGTTAGAAACTCACAGAGGTAGAAGAAGTGATCTGTAGAAGAAACGGGGTTAGGAAACAAGTTATAGAGGCAAAGGAAGGGCCCTTGGAGCTTAGAAGTGAGGGAGGTAAAGGTGATGTGCCTGGAGGCATGGGGAGGGGAAGGAGCAAGGGAAAGCATGCTGGGTCCTCCGTTTGAAGGGGGAGATTTTAGGAAAGGTTCCAGGGAAAGAGCTCAATAGAATATTCAGCAGATTTCCAGGTGTGTCCTTTCAGGGTCTAGGTCTCCACTGATTAATTGGTCAGCGCCAGGGCAGGTCCTGAGGTCAGCCGTGGCATGGTGCTGCTTGTCTGGTTTTGCTGCTTTTCTGGGCCTGGAGCTGAAATACAACTGAGGCCTAGATGTTATCTCTAGGGAAGCAAAGTCAGGAGTGGGGGGTCCAAACTGCATGACCAATGATATGCTAGGGGAGGAAAGGTCACCTTGGGGATGAGGTCCCACCCTACAATTGCTAGGCTGGGGCTCTCACCCTGGTGACCTTCTTTACCTGGCCCATTGTCCTTGCTGCTCATGTCTGTTTAACTGCCTACCACAGAACCACTGATCTGGTCCAAATGTTCCATTTCATGGTTGTGGACACTGAGGCCTGGAAAAGGGGAGGAATTTTCGCTAAGCCATAGTCTAATTTCACCTGGATCTGAAACTTGAAACCAGGACTCCTGAATTTTAAACCTGGGCTCTATTTATACACTATGGTATAAGACCTGACTGCAGCCCTGGCCAGTGTGGCTCAGTGGTTAGAGTGTCGGCCCACGCACTAAAGGGTCACAGGTTCAATTCCCTGTCAAGGGCACATGCCTGGGTTGCAGGTCCAACCCCCCACCCACATTGAGGTGTGTGTAGGAGGCAACCAATTGATGTGTCTCTCTCACATTGATGTTTCTCTCTCTCTCTCTCCCTCTCCCCATTCCCTCCATCCCATTCTCTAAAAATCAATGGAAAAAATATCCTCAGGTGAGGATTAACAACAACAAAGAAAGACCTGACTGTAAACTCCAGCACAAGACACTGGTATAGTGAGTCTGTCACGGATTATCAAGATGACCTTAGTGATCAAAGGATAGTAGTTGAATATAAGATCTAGAGGGGGGTAGACGGGGTTCAAACTTGACCTCTTCCAGCTACTTGTTTTTGGGATCTTAGGCAAGTCTCTTTAACTCTCTGAGCCTCAGTCTCCTCATCTGGAAAGTGGGGATGATAATAGTATCTAGCCCACAGGATGGTTAGGAGGATAAAAAGTAAGAAAAGTGCTCAGGGCAGTATCTGGGCAATTCTTCTGTGTGTGTGTGCTCTTCTTTACACATATGCTCTATTTTATATACTTGCACACACATAAAGGCTGCAAACTGGGAAGGGTGACTTACAACTACCTAGGGGTAAACAGGGAAGGGAAAACTTATACAGAGAGCACAGGACCTTTAATGCTATTTAAAGAGGAAGGAAGAGGCCCAGCAGGTGTGGCTCAGTGAATTCAGCATCGTCCCATGGACTGAGAGGTCCCAGTTCAATTCCTGGTCAGGGCACATGCCAGGGTTGTGGGCTCGATCCCCAGTGGGAGGCATGCAGGAGGCAGCCCATCGATGTTTCTCTCTTATCTATGTTTCTATCTCTCTCTCCCTTCCTCTCTCTCTAAAAAATCAATAAAAACATATCTAAAAAATAAATACAAATAAAAAGGAAGGAAGAATTGCATGTTGGTGGTCCAATGTGGTTGGAGTGCACAGGAGCCCCCATGGGAAATTCTTTTTTTTATTTTTTTATTTTCCTTTTATTGATTTTAGAGAGAGAGAGGAACGGAGAGGGAGAAAGAGATGGAAACATGGATGAGAGAGAACATCGATTGGCCGCCTCCTGCATGCCCCCCACTGGGGATCGGGCCCACAACCTGGGCATGTGCCCTGACCGGGAATCGAACCGGCGACCTCTGGGACCGTGGGTCAATGCTCAACCACTGAGCCACACCAGCCGGGCACCCATGGGAAATTCTTGATAAATACTGTTGGCTGTGATTATCTGCTGAGGTGAGTGACTGCTGTCAAGGAGCATGAGAGGCATTGGAAACAGCCTCAAGGATGAGGCTAATCCAGGAGACAGCCTTGTCTAGGTCAAGTTTCAGCCACTGTGCAGCCAGATTTTTTTTTTCTAATTTTATTTATTTGTTTTTTTTTTAATTTTTGTTACAGATGTTTCTCTGTTTTCCCCCATTGACACCCTCCTCCCAATCCCACCCCTACCCCCAGCATTGTTGTCTATGTCCATGGTTACGCATACATGCATATAAATTCTGTGGTTTATCTCTTCCCTCCCCGCCTCCGTCCCCCTCTTCTGAGCTTTGTCAGTCTGTACCCTACTTCTATGTCTCTGGGTCTATTTTGTTCATGAGCTTGTTTTGTTCATTATATTCCACAAATAAGTGAGATCATGTGATATTTGTCTTTCTCTGATTCAATCAGATATTTTTTAATGACAATCAGCTCTCAAAATGTACATGCCAGCCCTGGACAGTTGCTCAGTGGTTAGAGCGTCAGTCTGCAGAACCAAGGGTCACAGGTTTAATTCCTGGTCAAGGGCATGAACCTGGGTTGCAGGTTTGATCCCTGGCCCCAGTCAGGGTTGTGTGGGAGGCAACCAATCGATTTGTCTCTCTCACATTGATGTTTCTCTCCCTCTCTCTCTCCCTCCCTCCCTTCCACTCTATCTAAAAATCAATGGATGCCCTGGCCAGTTTGGCTCAGCAGTTAGAGTGTCGGCCTGCAGACCAATGAGTCACAGGTTCAATTCCGGCCAAGGGCACATACCTCGGTTGTGGTTCGTCCCTGGCCCTGGTCGGGTTGTGCAGGAGGCAGCCAGTCATTGTGGCTCTATCACATTGATGTTTCTCTCTGTCTCTCTCTCTCTCCCTCCCTCCCACTCTATCTAATGATAAATAGAAAAGTATCCTCGGCTGAGGAATTAAAAATAAAAAATAAAAATCAATGGAAAGGTGAGGATTAACAATAACAAAAAAGTATAGGCCAAGCCCTTAGAAACTCAAGTCACACAGCTTGATCTCGGTTTTTATCCAATTTGGTGCTTAACTAATTGTTTCAAATCCATCCCCAAACTGTGTGTGTGCGTATACAAGCCTGGGCTTTGCTTCTGTGCACAGAGGCTGCGTGGGTCCTAGCCCATGGAAGGGTGCGTCAGTCAGGGGAGGCTAGGTTCTGCTGCAGTAACAAATCACCCCTGTGTCTCAGTGGCTTAGAACCACAAAGGTTTCTTTGTCCGTCATTCTCCATGTCCATCGTGGCTTGGCTGGAGCTCTGCTTGGGGTAGGCACACAGGGTGAAGGAGCAGCCACCAACTCAATCGTTGCTGTGCTCTGTGCTCTGTGGCTGAGGGAAAGAGGTCTCTGGAGGGTCTCATGTGGGCAATAAAGTGTTCTGCCCAGAAGGGAGTCACAGCCCTGCTTGAGTCGGAATACAGACACTACCTCACTGAGGCAAATCCTTGGGCCCACCTCCTTCTCTATCTGCATAAAGGGGTTAGAACTGTTTCTACCTCACAGGATTGGTGTGAGGGGCTCTCTGATATGATGCTGTGGAACTTAGACCAGTGCTTGGGATGGAGAAAGAACTTGATAAATGATGGGTTATAATAGCCCGAAAGTGGAAACAGCCCAAATGTCCATCAACAGGTGAATGGATAAACAAATTATTGTACATCCATACAATGCAATGCTGTTTATGGCCACAAAAGGAATGAAGCACTTTCAATGATAAAGATATATCAAAAAAAACAAAAAATAAACAAACAAAAAAACAGAGCTTAAAAAAAAAAAAAAGGCAGTATATAATTCATAGCAAGCTGAGCTCAAGCTCCAAGTGATAATTCTTTTATTTTTTTTGGTGACACATGTTTTCAAAAATTACCTCTTTCTTTTGGTAATTAAAGCCAATTAATTTTTTTTTTAAAGGAATGAAGCACTGACTGATACATGTCAAAACATGGATGAACTTTAAAAACACTTACGCTAAGTGAAAAAGCCGGCTATACAAGGCCAGATGGAATATAATCCATTTATTTGAAGTGTCCAGAATAGGCAAATCCACAGACACAGGAAGACCCCTCCGTGGTGGTGGTGTGTCAGAGGGCCGGCAGCCAGGCTGGGTAAGCACAGGGAAGCTCCTGGATCTTCTCTGAGTCCTTCCCACCAGACTGGTGAGGGCCCTGGTGTGTGAGGCTGTGTAGGCGACAGAGGGCTGGTGGGCTTGGGGAAGGCTGAAATCACTGGGAAGGTCCCAGCTGCTTGATACTTCCTGTTTTTTTATCATTGCTTTGGTTGTGGGAGGCCGGTGTTACCACAAAACTGCAGCACCAAACCCACTTGCTTCCCTTCACATATGTGCCTTCCCCCGTGGCATGTCTCAGGGATCACAGCCCCTTCCCTCTCCCTCCACGACCACAGAACAGGGTTCCCCCATGTCAGGGAGGAGGCTGGACCCTACGATGAACCAGCCCCCCTGGGAGCCATCGCCATAGCCAAGCCCACAGGCTCACTGAGGGATGGTCGTATCCATTCCCTCTTCCAAGGGTTCTGCATTCGTGAGCTTATTGATCACCTACTGTGTGCCAGCTCCGACCACATGCTGAGGTTAGAGGGCTTCTAAACCGGCCTGTCCAAGACTGCTTGAGACAGGAGTAACCAGGCTGAGGCTGGAGATGCAGCCCAGGGCCAGCCCGCCCGGAGCCAGAGGCCCCAGCTCCTCCCACCCCAGGGAAAGGCAGCTCAGAGGCAGCCCTTCTGTGGTATGTCCGGGACCCGGGGGCAGTTTTTCACCAGGAGGAAGTGCATTCGTGAGGCAGGGGAGGTGGGGCACAGAGGGAGACCGTGGTCTGATGTGGAAGGGGCTCTCGGGTGGGTGCTACCCATCCATCCTCAGCACCTTTCTGACCTGGGCTAACCTCCCTTTGAAAAGAGAAACTGGCCTCAGATCCAGAGCCCGGGGCACCGGAACGCAGCTAAAATGACTCCTCGTGATTAACATGTACTCATGCGATTGCTTAGCTCTATTTATGGCAACCCTGCAGTTTCACATTTACATAGTTTCCTTGGAAAATAAATTATTTAAGTAACGATGAGTTGATTTTTTCAAAAAACACCAAATAGCTATCAGTACAGGCAAAAGCAGAAGTGGTTTTGAAAGTCTGCGCAGTTTGGGGAGCGCAGTCCAAGGTACTGGGGGCTGGGAGGTGGGGCACTTTAATCCTGGTTTTCTCCTGGCCTGGACTCGGCATAACTGACTCACGGTGGCCCTGAGTCCTCACTCCCAAGGCATCTGGGTGTCAGGCTCCCTGTCCCCAGAGCAGGCTGGTGGTGACCCTGCAGGCTGGCTCCTGGATGGAGGCCAGTCTCCCTCATGCTGCAGCCTCCTGGAGACCTGGCCGGGGGCCACCGAGTCACCTGTGGCTCAGGACCTGGGAACCATTGTCCCTCTCTTCCCCACCCCTTTCCCATAGCTTTTCCCCTCAGATCACAAACAGGGAGTCTGGTTACCTGGCCTCCCCTCCCCGCTCCCTTAGGTTACAGTTCTGGGAAAGGCTGAGGTTCCCCCAAGCAGAGGGCCTCCTGCCCTGTGCCTCCTCTTCCAGGTTCAGCCCCCTTCCCTGACCCCCAGGTGCAAGCTCCCCGCTGCTGAAAGGAGTGGCCCTCAGTGAGTCTGAGGCAGTTGTCTGGCACCTTCTTTTAAAATACCACCACGAGCCCTGGCTGGTTTGGCTCAGTGGTTAGAGCATCAGCCCGCGGACCAAAGAGTCGCGGGTTCGATTCCGGTCAAGGGCATGTATGTACCTCAGTTGCGATTCGTCCCCAGCCTTGGTTGGGGTCGTGCGGGAGGCAGCCACTTGATGTGTCCCTTTCATGTCGATGTTTCTCTCTCTCTCTCCCCCCCCCCCCCGCCACTCTATCTGAACAAAAATGGAAAAATGTCCTCCAGTGAGGATAAAAAAAACACCAAACAAATAAAATACCACCACGACCAGCACCCGTATCTGTGGGAACCCTGTGGGACAGGAACAGGGCTAGGGTGAATCTGAAGGGTTGCCAAGGGTGCAGAATTTATGGGGGCACCATTCTCAGGGACCACCCTGCAAGTGAGGGCCTCCTTACCTTGTGTGCCCTAGGTACCTCATTGCCCTACACTAGTCCCAGCCCTGGTGCAGAACACATGAGAAAGCAAACCTGCTAGTTAGAAGAATGTTCTGGGTCATTCTCACAGCAGTTAGACCCTAGAGATGGTACAATATCCCAGGCTGATCGGCAAGGCCGCTGTCTGAACACAATCGGACGTGGTGCGCACAAGGGCGCGAAGCCACGGGGAAGTGTGGCTGAAATGCAGCCTGTCCCCACTCTGTGTCCGAGCATGGGGGCTGCACCAAGTGGGAGGAAGGGCGCCTTTCTGTATTTTGTCTACCAGCAAACACTTTCGGTACTTCCTACAAGGATATCCAATGTGCTAGTGGTGGCCTTGAGGGCCCCATGAAGAAAATGTGATCAGAGGAGCAGGGACTTGCCCTAGGACAATAGCAGCAGAGCCAGAACCCAAGTTTCTTGATTCTTTACTTAATCTTCTTCCCTTTGTTTCTTACCGTGCTAGTAAAATATGTTAGAGAACTGAGCATTTCCCACAGGCAGAGGCAAATGCAGTATGTGACGTCCCTGGTTCGCCCTTTCTTGCCTGCCTGTCTCTGGCCCTGCCGAAGCAGAGTTAACTCCCTCCCTAATGTCGTTCAGCAGCTCGGACTTGCCTCTAACCCTGCATCTGTCTTCCCCGCTGGACTGGGAATTCCTGGAGGGCAAAGACCGTATCTCGCAGCCTGTCTCCGTGGGGTTTGTAAATGATGAGCGCTGTGCATGTGTAACCACATATCCTGGGGCCCCACGAGAGCAGAGCCCTAAATAAGACACAGCCCGTTAACCAAGAGTAACTTAAAAACAATTCTCACTGAGACTTGTGTCTCGAATACTCTTAAAATCCTCTCCCTTCCATGTCCCTTTCCTTTTGCTCTCACTTCTTCACTTCAGGCCCTCTGTGACACAAAACCTAGAAGCTCATTTGTCCCAAACCCAGAGTCACCTTTCAGAGTGAGAGCAGCGTTGCAAATCGGCTGGGTGTCCTCCAAGATGCCGTCCTCCTCTTCCTCGTTGGCACATGGCAGCTCTGCTGGATGATGTTTCCCAGCCTCCCTTGCAGGCGTGGCCACAGACTAAGTCCTAGCCATTGGAATGTGCATGGAAGGGATGGAACCACTTCTAGGCTGAGGCCTTAAGTCACTGCACCCTCTTTTTCCTCCCAGCTGGCTGAAACCAGACATAGTTTCAACCCGTAAAGATGACAAGCCTTATGGGGTAGAAGGAACCTGGGTTTCTGAATGACTGCGTGAAGTAGAAATGTCCCCAGACCTGGAACATTCTCCCCAGGACTGTTTTGTGAGAGAGAAATACACTTCTGTATTCCTTAAGCTGCTGTGTTTCGGGATTTCTTTGCCTCAGCAGTTTAGTCTTATCCCCTAAGTCATCGAGCAGGAGAGGGAGAGATGCTGGCTGAGTGATCACAACCAGAATTCTCTTTAGGAGAAAGGGGGAGCAGTCTGGCTGGTGTGGCTCAGTGGTTGAGCGTCGACCCATACACCAAGGGGTCGCTGGTTCAATTCCAGTCAGGACACATGCCCAGGTTGTGGGCCCGATCCCCAGTGGGGAGCATGCAGGAGGCGGCCAATCGATGTTCTCTCTCATCCATGTTTCTGTCTCTCTCTTCCTCTCTCTCTAAAATCAATACAGGAAAAAAAAATTTTTTTTTAAAGAAAGAATGGGGGAGCAGAGTCTGGGACCACTCCCACATGACGAACTTTGTGTCATCACACATTTGCAGAATGACTGAATGGCGGGCTGGCTGCCACTGCAAGGAAAGATGACTGTTTCTTGTGCAACTAAAGGGGAAGGGGAAAGAATGGAGTCACAGGGCATCAAGGGTGCAGTGTTGACAGCGACTCAAATGCCACAGAAGCAACCTTCATCTTACCCAACATTGTTCTTCTAAAGGACTCGGGCCCCTGCTGCCCTTCCCTGGGAGGAGACAGAGCAGCCCCCCTCATTTCACAAGGGCCTCCCTAGGGGACAGTGGCTGGTGTGACCAAGGTCACCCTGGCCGTTAGAGGTGGAAGGGGCCAAAGAAACCCCAAGAGAGGATTTGGTGCCAAAAAGGATTTGAAACTGGAAGCAGATGGAGGAGCCAGCCAGGGAAACTTCCCGAGGTGGAAAGATTAACTCAAGAAGCTGCAGCCAAAGACAATGGATGGAAATGAGCAAAGGGATTCCAGGAAGGAGAGAAGCCTGGGGTCCCCGCACCTGTGAACTCCTTGCAGCTTGCAGGGCCCTGCCACTCACACTGACAGTGCTGGGGGCGAGCAGGAGCCAGAAAGACTGAAGCACTAAGGTCTGCAAAGGACCAGGAGTGATGGAGACAAGGCCCACTAACGTAATTTGCAGAACCAGGTGCAAAATGAAACATGGGGCCCTTATTCAAAGAGCAGAGAAAATGTGTCATTAAGGTACACAGGAGACTTTCTACTTCCCTCTGTGAGCGCGCTCTCTCTCCCTCCCTCCCCCCCCTCCTTCGTTCCCTCTCTCTCTCCCTTTCTCCCTCTCCCTCTCTCCCTCTCTCTCCTTGCCACCGTAGTTTTTGTTTGTTATTTAATGTCATTCTGTGTAAAGAAAAATGTAAAATTTAAATGATTAGCATGAGTTTTATCATTCATCTTTATATTGCGCAATATCAGTTTTAAAGGCAAATAGCAGAGCATTTAACTCGTACGTGGAGTCACGGAAATTACATAATTTGTATTTCATGGCTCTTCCCCAAGGGTGCCCATGCTGCCAGAGGAGGCAAACAGGAAGATGATCTACCCTGCGACAGAGCGAGGGGGGCACAGGGACACCCTCTGGATGAAGACTCTCATAGGCACCCAGGGGCCCCACCTCACTGCTGGGACACTCTCACTCTCGGCAGCCTTGGCAGATGGGCAACCCCCAAACGTTTTTAAACTGCCATTTCAGCCCTGGCTGGTTTGGCTCAGCGGTTAGAGCATTGGCCCGCAGACTGGAGAGTCCCGGGTTCGGTTCCCGCTAAGGGCACGTACCTCCATTGCAGTTTGTCCTGGACCCCGATTGGGGTCGTGTGGGTGGCAGTCAGTCGATGTGTCTCTTCCACATCGATGTTTCTCTCTCTCTCTTCCTCCCTCTCCCTCCCTCCCTCCCTCCCTCTCTCCCTCCCTCCCTCCCTCTCTCCCTCCCTCCCTCCCTCTCTCCCTCCCTCTCTATCTGAGGATAGATGCAAAAATGTCCTTGGGTGAGGATAGATAAAAATAAATAAATAAATAAAATAAACTGCCATTTCAGGATGTGCTCAGCTCCTGGATTGGGGTCTTGCCTCACTGAGATATGGCCTCTGGCCAGTCACCCACCATGTGCCATGATGCTGCCAGCCCAGGGTGGGGACGGTGCTGCCATGCTCTACCTCACGTTGCTGTGGGACACATGCACCTGACCTCCCTTCCCCTGAACTGTGCCTGTGACCAGGGTCCTGCCAGGCACCAAAGACAGCCACAGGGGGCCTGGGGTACTAATGGACACATCCCTGGCTCATGCTCCCTTGGCCCATCTGACTTCACTTACAAAACACAAAGTCAAAAATAAAATTACTAAGAATTTCAAGACAGTGAAGGCAGAGTATGAAACGCCAGGCGTGGGCCCTTCTGAGCACAGGGCCCTGTGCAAGCGCACTGGCAGGGCGCCCGGAGCTGGGCCTGGTGGGGGGAAAGGTTATTTTGAATGAGTGTTCAGAAAAGACTTTGCTCAGAAGGTGATGTTTGAGCAAAGACTCGAGGAATGAGAGGGAATGAGCCCCTCAGGTTTTAGAGGGAGTGCGAAGGCCCCGAGTTGGGCACCTGCCTAGTGTGTCCAAGGGACAGCTAGGAGGCCCATGTGGCTGAACGGGAGGAACGAAGGGCCACTTGGGCAAGGCCTTGGGAGGCAGTTTAAGGATTTGGGCTTTTAGTCTGAGAGGAAGGGTGAGCCAAGGAAGGGTTTTCAGTAGAGGAGTGACAGGATCAGACAGTTTTTCAAAGGATTCCTACTAGGTTGAAATACACTGAAGGAGCCCTGGCCGGTGTGGGTCAGCGGTTAGAGCATTGGCCTGCGGACCAATGAGTCTCGGGTTCGATTCTGGTCAGGGGCACGTACCTCAGTTGCAGTTCGGTCCCCGGCCCTGGTTGGGGTCCTGCGGGAGGCAACCAGTTGATGTGTCCCTCTCACATCGATGTTTCTCTCTCTTTCCCTTTCTCTCTCCCTCTCTCCCTTCCTCCCACTCTACCTGAAGATAAATGGAGAAATATCCTTGGGATGAGGATTAAAAAATAATAAAAAAAGAAAATACACTGAAGGAGACAAGACATTGCCAGGGGCCATTGCAAAAACCCAGGAGAGGGACAATGGGCTCAGACCAGCCTGGGAAGATGTGCGGTCAGATTCTGGATATTTAGTAATAATAATCCAATGGATATTTATTTGGTCCCAGTACGCTGCCTATGGTTCCAGACTCGGAGTGTTAAACCGGAAAGACAAGGTACTGCTGTCACGGAGCTGACATTCTGGTGAGGTAGAGGCAGTGAGCGTGAAAGGAAGAACGAGAACAACATTGGACAGTGAGAGTGCCCTGCATACAATTACAGTCAGGTGTCTAGAATACCTCAGAGGGGTGGCCAAGGAGGGCCTCTCTGAGATGATATTTAAGCTGAAATTGAGAGACAAGAAGGAGCCACCATGAGACCAGGGGAAAATCATTCCAAGCACAGGGCACGGCATATGCAAAGGCCCTGTGTATTAGTCAGCTGGGGCTGTAGACTTGGGGCTTAAACAACAGATAATGTCTTTTTCTCACAGATCTGGAAGCTTGGAATTCCAGAGCAAGGTGCCCGCTGATTTGGTTCCTGGAGAGAGCTCTCTTCCTGGCTTACAGACAGCCACTTTTGTCTTCTCTGGGCACGCACGTGCAGAGACTTCCTCTTCTTATAAAGCCACAGTCCTGTCAGATTAGGACTCCACACTTAGGACCTCATTTAACCTTCATTATCTTCTAAAAGCCCTATCTCCAAGGACAATCGCTTTGGGGGTTAGGTCTTTAACATGTGAATTTGGGAGGAACACAGTTCGGTTGGTCCGTAGAACCCTGAGCTGGGAAATGAGCTTGATCAATCCACTCAAGATGGAGAGAAGGCCAGTGGGCAGGGGGAGAGTGCTTCAGACTGCGGTGGGAGAGCAGGTGGTGATCAGACCACTCGGCCTTTACGAGCCAGGCTAGGAAATCTGGATTTTTCCCTAAGTGCTGACCACATTTTTTTTTTTTTTTAATCCTCACTTGAGGATATTTTTCCATTTATGTTCAGCTAGAGTGGAAGAGAGAGAGAGAGAAACATTGACGTAAGAGAGACACATCGATTGGTTGCCTCCCCCATGACCCCGACCAGGGCCGGGACCGAACTGCAACCCAGGCACGTGCCCTTGACCAGAATCAAACCTGAAACTCTTCGGTCCACGGGCCGATGCTCTAACCGCTGAGCCAGACCAGCCAGGTCGGTGCTGACCATTTTTGAGCACTTCCTGTGTGCCAGGCACATGCCAACAGCCCTTTGGGCATGGGCTTATTTAATCATCAAATAATCCTACCAGGGAGGTATGATCTCTGCTAACAGTACAGGGAAGGAGACCGAGGCCTGAGCAGCAGTGTCTGGAGAACGGAAACACCCTGTGCTCAGGCCCCAGGAGGTGAGTAGAAAGCAGCACTTGGCTGGGCCAGGAGGATGGACCCTCCAGACAGGGCGGCCTCGGGAGCAGACCCGGGATTCAATCCAATGTAGGCATGTTAAGCACCTACCTGGTCCTGGTGAGGGATTATGAGGCCTCAGCATGAATCAGTCACATACTCGGTGAGTTAGGCAGGGTTCCTCAAGATCAGGTTCTCAGGTCCTCCATATCCAAATGTCCTGGGGCACAGAGTCCTGAGCCCCACCTGTGGATACAGAAGTTCTGAGGGTGTTGCCTAGGAATCTGCGTTTTTAGTAAGCATACCAAGGGAACCGCTGCTGTAGGGGCAGAGGGCAAGACATGGGTGGCAGCTGGAAAGGGGGCCCCCATAAAGACATACATTCACATCCCCTGCAGAGGGGCCTGGAGTGGCTTCTGCTGGCCTGCCAAGGATAACAATGACTTCTTGGAGGAACTGGTGTTTCGGCTGGGTGTTGAAGGGGGAAGGGTTTTGCAGGGTAGAGAGTTGGGAGAGAGGGAGAGAGCATTCCAAGCAGAGGGAACTACACAGGCAAAGATCTGGAGGCTGGGTGTGACTGAAGGAGAGGAGGATAGCAGGTGACGGGAGGTTGCACAAACTTTCTTTGCTCCCCACTGTGACCAAGGGACACTGTGACCAGGGTTGGCTTCATTAGTCTGCAACAGCTGTGGGGACAGGACTATTGCAAATTGGCTCCTGTTGGCTGCATGGGTAGCCCCCTTCCTCTGAGCCCCCAAGAGTCACTGATGGATGGATCAGCTGGGCCCATTGGCCCAGCATCTGTTCTTCCTTCTAAGGAGGAGATAGATGAATGATTTCACTGGCTCTTATCCCAGAGAACAAAGGGGCTGGAGGCTTCGGGGGATGAGTGAAGACCTCTGTGTGGGGCATGGCTGACCTTGTGGCCTATCCTGGGTGGCCCTCAATGTGCTGGCTGGGAGGGCCTGGGAGGCAGCCTGTCGCTCAGCTGGGGCCCCAAGCCTGCTCTGGCTGCTCTTCTGCTCAGAGCAGTCACACCCAGAGGGGTCCTGGAGGGATGCTGGAGCTGGGTGGTTCACAAGAGCGGATTGTTAAATATTCAGGAACTTTGTGAGCTGGTTGTTAAACTTTTGGTAAGTTGAAACTGGCCATGGTAGGCATATTTACACCATGGAAACTCTCTCTCTCTCTCTCTCACACACACACACACACACACACACACACACACACACACACACACAATCAGGAACTTTTATAAAATACAAGGAAAATGAACTACTAAAAAAAAAAAAAAGGAAAAAAACAACAACATAAGCCTTTTTTATTATGAGAGTCAAGACATAAAATGACTCTGCCAAATTGCTCTATAAGTTCTCAGCCCTTAATTTCTGTATTCATGTTGATGGAAATGGGCTTGTCCAGGGACCTCTGTGTCAGGCAGAGATTTAGGACAAATGCAGGCTTTCCTAGTGAGCACTAAATGCTCTCAAATGAATCCCATCTTGGAAATGAGGAATCTGTTGCTCAGAGAAGGTGAGAGGCCTGCCCAAGATCACACAGCTCGTGGTGGCGTGGCTGATTCAAACCTGCAGCTGTCTACCTTGTTGCACCCAATCCATCTGGCAGGTGCAGCCCAGTCCCCTGGCAGAGCCCCTTAGCCTTGCCCTGAAGACAGGGAAATGGAGCCAATGTGAGAAAGAAGCTTCCTTGCCCAGGGTCCCACTGCAAAAGGGTGGCAGAGCAGCCAGCCTCCAGGTCTCCTGACACCAGCCTATGCTCAGTTTCACTGCTCTGCTCGCCTCTGTGTCTGTGTGGTGACCTCCATGCTAGACAGTGCCAGGGAGGGTGAGGAGAAGATAGACAGGAAGAGGCAGGGGACTCATCAATTGCTGGCAATTACATGGTACTTTGTCATTCTTAATTAGCTTAGCAGCTCCACAGCCGGAGACCTCCCTGTGGTTGCCCAGGCAGAAGAGGAGACAGCTGTTGTTCCTACCCAGGATGGCAGTCTGGGCAGGTAGGGGACCCTCAGGAGCACCTCCCCCAGCCCCTTTAGGTGCTGCTGCTTCTCCACCTGCAGAGGGTCATCCATTTGCTAGCCACACTCTGAGAACCAGAGGACAGAACTGAAGTCCTTGGATATGTACTGGGCACCTTCCCTGTGCCAGGCACTGGTCAGCTGCTCCAGGGAACACTGGGGTGAATGGTGGTCTCCAGGCATGCTCAGCTGCTGGGAGAGGCAAACAGGTTCACCAAAAACCATAAAGAAAGAATGATAACTAGAGTTACCATTTACTGAGCTCTTGCCACATGCCAGGCACTGGGCTAAGCATTTCCCACATATTATCCCACAGAAGCCTTATGAAATCCTCTAAGGCAGGTATTATCCCCACCTTACAAATAAGGAAACTGAGTCCTAGTTAATGTATGTATGTATGTATGTGTGTGTGTGTGTATATATATATATATATATATATATATATATATATATATATATTGAGGTGGGAAGTGAGGTGTGTGGGTAGCTGTGACTTGGGGTGGAGGCCAACTAGATGTTCTGGGCAAAGGCAGGGAGGCTGGGAGAGTTGAGAAGGCCTCTGGCTGGATGTTTTTGGAAAAGTAAATAGCACAGAGAGTCTGAGGGGGTAAGGGTTCAGAGGCAACTGGTTGGGGCTGCTGGGTCAGTGGAACACAGCAGGCAGGAGAGGCCCTGAGATTGGGTGAAAGGTCAGAGCCAAGTCTAAGCAGGAAACCTCTTGGGCTTCTAGCTCACCAATAAGCCAGGTTACCTCTGATTCCTTGGGAGAAGGCTGTCTCAGACCTGGGCCCAAGTGGGGAGGGGGTTGTACCCACCCTGCCAGTAGGGAGTGGGGGTGGGGTGCTCAGGGGTGAGGCTGGATTACCCACCGCTCAGAATGGGCCAGGCTGGTTCCAATCCCAAGAGAACTCCCTTTCTTGGTGGCCAACCAAGAATTAATGTAATAATAACCACTCCATCTTCACTGTTCATCCAATTAGGAAAGTGATTTTAGTTTTATTAAAATATGCAAATATATAGCACTTAATATATGCCAGGCATAATTCTAAAGATGTCCCAAACATGAACTCTTTTAATCCTTACAACCACTTTCCATGAGGTATAATCCCCATTTTATTTATTTATTTATATATAAGTCCCATTTTACAGGTGAGGAAACTGAGGCCTATAGATTTGAGTAACTTGCCTAAAGTCATAAAGTAAAGAAGCGGGGTAGATAGGATCCCAGGCTCCAGTATCTATATGCTTAACCACTGTGCTTTGCTAGTAGGGGCAAGGATACATATTCTGCTGTAAAAACTCCCATTTTACAGATGGAAAAACTGAGGCCTAGACAGATGAAGGGACTGGCTGGCTCACGGGAAAGTAGGGAGGACAGATCACTTGAGGAAAGCAGGGCTCCTGATCCTAGCCTAGGCGCTGTCTTGGTCCCCACTGCAAGCCCAAGCTGGAGAGAAGCTGAGAGTCCTCCCAGCTCTCTGGCACCCACCATCTTATTGGGGTCCCTTAAGGGCCCAGTCGGGGAGAAAACTGTAAGATTACAATTCTGACACCATTTTCTTAAAGAGAAAAGCCAGTAATGCCCATAGTTAGCTTCCCCTTCATTGTTTTTTTCCCCCCTTTCTGATTACTAAATGATAGATAATCATTGCAGAAATTTTCACGAAGATCAGATAAGAAAAAAAAATAGAAGAAAAAGAAAAATCATCTTAAAATTCCTTTTTGAATACTGGTATATTTTCAAGATTTCTTTGCTCCTTCTTTGTTTTTTAGACGCATTCAAGCTGGGAGGCAAGAGACTTGGCTTCTAGTCCTGGCTTGCTGTGTGAACTTGGGCAAGTCCTTGCCCTTCTCTGGGCCACATCTCACCTGTGAAATGAAAGTTTGGACATGGTGACCTCTGATGAGGCCCCTCACAGCTCTGACCTTCTGTTTCTGCTTCTGTTTCTGGGACTGGCAGAAGGGGCACAAGCAGGCTGCCCCTCTGCAGGGGGGATGCATGGCTGACAGATCACAGCAAGTCACCTCCGGGAGGATGTGATAGCCCTGTAAATAGCCTTCATTGCAGACACAGCATTCCCAGGCCTGCCTGCTTTACTGGGCCCATATGGGGCCCCCTGCCAGCCGGACACCACCAGCTGTCCTTCACCAGCCAGCCCTGGGTGATTGCTTTTCCATTAGGCTCCAGAATGTTCTCTCTACTGCTCCAGGACCTAGCTGGCTTGGGGTAAGAGAGCTGGGAGGGCTTAGCCCTAAGGACCTACCTACCCATTGCCGCAGCCCTTTGTGGGAGATGACAGCCTGGTGTGGTGAAAAGCTGGGGAGAGGAAGGGAGGAAGGAAAGGAACCTTTACTTTATTCCAATTCCACTTGGACCTTTTGCTAGGCATTTGGGATTCAGAAATGAATCAGAAGAACATAAGTGCCCTTGAAGGACACAAAGTCTAGTCGGGGTGAGAAGAGTGGAAACAGACAGCAGCAACACTTGCAATGCCAAAAGCTCAGGCTTTTGGGGTCCACAGGGAGAAGCCTAGCCAATGGGTGATAGTCAGGGAAGGCTTGCTAGAGGAGGCAGCTTTATAGGTGAGTTCTCAAAGACAGGACTCAGCCTTTCCAACTCATGTTATTTAATCCTTACAGACAGCCCTGGGGAATAGGTATTGTTTCCCCTTTTACAGATGAGGCTCAGGAAAGTGAATTCACAATCACCAAAACAAGGAATGTTGGGTTCAAACCCCTGGCACTCTGGCCTCTGGGCCTGGGTTTGAATTTGATCCCAGCCTCTGACTCAAAGAGACTGTCAGTGAGCGCTTCTCTCCTGGGCCTCAGGCTCTTATCCGTAAAATGGGTCTATTGCTGGCTGCAGCGTTGTTGGAGGAACAAAGAGCAGAATGGCTGGAAAAGCACTTAATTTATAAACAGAGAGAGGAAATGTCAGCAAGGCCTCCTATCCAGCTGGAGATAGCACAGCCCAGTTTTTCCCCAGACACAGAAACAGGACTCCTGCCTTCTGAGCCAGGAGCAATCCCAGAGGTTGAAGTTTGCCTTGCTGAGACACCCCATCTAGAAGCAGCCAGGATACATATGCTCTCCTTTTGACTCCCTTTGGCAAAGCCTGATGGGATGGCACAGGATCCTAGAGAGAATTCTAAATCCTGGAGTTAGAACATCTGTTCCTGAGGAATTCTAGCATCCATACTCCCCTCCAAGTGCCTCCTAGCAAGCAGGGCAGGGCCTGGGTCTATGTCATGCAGCACCTGGCCCTGGCTGATGTGAAGAATCACTAGAGACAGGATTCCATCTCATTTTACAGATAAAGATTAAGACCCAGAAAGGGAAAGGACTGCCTGAGGCCACACAGCACGTCAGAGCCAGAGCTAAGGCTTCTTTCCCTATACCTGAGAGCATAACACGCAGGCCATACCACCTGGAGGGCTACTTGGGGAGTGAGGTGGGCATAGGGCAGCCCCGCGTGCCCAGGTGATACCAGGGAGTAGCCTGGGTGCTACTGCGTGAGTAAAGTGCAACTGGTCTTGGTAAGGCAAACCTTTATACTCCTGTCCCGTTCCCAGCAAAGTTCTACAACCTCCACCTCTGCTTCTAAGCCTCCCACTGCCCTGGGCACCTCCCTCCTCTTGAACTTGACTCTTTTCTCCAGCCTTCAGTCTCCCCGTTTATAAAATGGTATAAAATGGTCTCCAGGTACCCTAACGCTGCACTGCCTCTAAATCCTAGGCCCGCGCGAACCTTCAGACTCCAATGGGATGAGTTGTAAGGGCACCGGAGAGAGGGAGGAAAAAAGGGGCCTTCTAGGGCCTTAAGAGCGCCCTTTGTCTGGATAGCCTCAGGGAGCAAGGGCAGGGGCCCGCGCGGGGCGGGGCGGGGCCTGGCTGTGGGGGCGGGGTCGTGGGCGGGGTCGTGGGCGGGGTCTGGCCGGCCCTCGCCCCGCCCCGTCGGACGTCGGTGCGGAGCTCGCGCTGGGAGGGGAGGAGCGCGGAGAACACGCGCCGCCCGACCCCGGCGGAAAGTTTTCCCTGACGGAGTTTTGGCGGCGGCGGCCGTGGCGGTGGCCGGAGCGGTCATGGACGCGCTGAAGTCCGCCGGGAGGGCGCTGATCCGAAGCCCCAGCCTCGCCAAGCAGAGCTGGGGGGGCGGCGGCCGGCACCGGAGTGAGTGTGTGCGCGTCCGCCGGGACCGGGCGGGGACCGGGCGGGGGTCAGGCCGCTCGGGACGGCCTCTCGCGGGCGCCCGGTGGGAGAGGCGGGGCCTGACCCGCGTCCTGCAGGGTTAGGGGTCGCCCGAGGTCAAGTTGTGCCTCCCTCCCGTGCCCGCTCGGTGCAGCTGGGCAGGAGGGACCGAAGCTGGGGGAAGAGACCGGAGCGGCAGTGGAAAAGGGGTTGCACGTTTGGAGAAGAGACCTGCGCGACCCCCGGCCCCCTCCCCACCTCGCCGCCCTGCACAGCTAGGGGAGCAGGGCTCAGCGTCGGTGCCCAGGGGAGGGGGAGTGGGCGCAGCGGCTTGGGAATATGTCCCCAACCCCTCACCCTTGCGCCCCAGCCTCGACGTCAGCGGCCGGCGGAGCCCCCGTGCCCCCTCCACCTGTCCAACCCAGGAGGTCATCTTTTGACTCTCAGGCGTCCATAAATTGCCCCAGGTATGAGCCTGGTTTCGCAGGTATCTACTTGAAGTTGTGCCGAGGTCAGGTTAGGGTCTCAGGAGGTACCACACATCCAGCCATTTAGACCCCTGCGTCCCTTCCTCTAGCCGAGTCCAGGGGTCGAGGCTGGAGTTCTGGCTATTTTTGAAACCTGTTATCTCTGGCACCTTTCCCCTCTGGCTTCCAAGGTCCCTGGGCGCCCAGGCGAATAACAGACTTGCCACCACCCCTCCCCAGGGCGTCTAGGAGGTTGGGAGGGGCCTCATCCGGCCTACCTCCTCTCCAGGTCTCGAGTTACTCTAAGGGAACCCGTCACCTGGCACCTTCCCCTGAGGCCTGAGAAACCCAACCTAAGTCCCTGCTTCTTCTCGAGGACAAACGGGGTGGCTTGCCTGGAGTCACATAGGCCTTCCTGATACACGGAGCCAAAGCCACGACTCCTGCACACTCCCACCCCCCTGCCAACCACCTGGACTTTGGCCTGTCCCCCACCAGGAAAGCATAGACTGTGCAGTCACCCCTCCACCCCCCTTCCCTTTGCGTTCCAGGGCTCAGCCAGGGGAGCCGGAGTTCCCTCAGCTCAGGAGTGCCAGCGTGTCTGGGCCAAGAGAGCCCGCCCTGCCCCTCCTCTTGAACTCTGCTGTTCCAGCTGTGGCTGCCTCCTAAACAGAGACTGGCATTGGGAACATGGCCTGTTGCCTGCGGGTGGGGGTGGGGTCAGAGACCCATTAGGGCCAGGCCTGTACCATCTCCCACACTTAGGACTCCCAAAATAGCCCCTTTAAATATTTGTGGGATTTGACCAGGACTTCTGAGAAGAATGAACTGTTCCAGTGGGGAAACCCTGCCGTTTTCTCCTGGGATGGGGGTGGGGGGCCGGGGCAGCGCACTGGACAAGGGAAGGAAACTTAGAAGCCCCTCTGAATCTGGGGAACTGGAAATCTTGGATGGTAGAAAAGAGTTTCTCCTGCCTGCTCTGATCTTGGACAAGTCACTTGTCCTTTTTGATCCTCAGTTTCTTCGTCTGTAAAATGGGGATAAAAATTCTAACCTGGCAGAGGTACTGAGAAAGTTATTGATAATCATGCTTCCTTCTGGCACCTAATTGATGGTTTCCTCCTCCCCCGCTTCCCTTCCCTCGCCTGTTATGTGTATGTTCCACATGACTGTTACTGTGGTGGGACAGGTTTTGGGGGTCTCAGAGCCAGCCTATACCTGCAGAAGAAAGGAGAGGAGAGCCCCACTCTCCTACAGACCCCCCAATAAGCCCAGAATGCTGTTCTGAAGCTTTCTGGACCAAGGATGATCTGGGCCGAGTCCCACCTGTGCCTCATTATTAAGTCTAAATTTCTTCATATGCAAATTGTAAATAATAGTGGTAGTACTCACCTCAGATTTTTTGTGTGTGGGAGTTAAATGAAATCACATTTTGCCTGGCATATAGAAAGAGTTCAATAAATGGTAACTACTGCTTTTGTCATTTAGTGTTTTGCAGTGTGTTTGTTTCCATTATTTCATTTGCTCCTGTGAGGTGACAGCAAGGATTCTTATCAGACCCATTTTAGAGATAAAGGAACTGAGGCTCAGGGAAGCGGAGTCACTGACCCGACACAGAGCTTCCGACACAGCTTCCGAGAGGCCATGCTCCAACTCCCAGCCCAGATGTCTTAATACTGTGCCTCATGGATTCTGGCCATGGGAGGAGCCAGTGCAGGCCCCATCCCAGGTTGGGCCAGCAGCCCCTGAGGATAGTGGTGGCTACAAGATAGAGAGGGAAGCTGTGGGGTGTGTCTGGAATGGGATGTGGGGGCAGCCTGGCCTGAGGTGGTGTCCTAGCCAGGCGTTTGGCTCAGACCTTGAGCTGGGTTGTTTTGGGACAGACTTGACACCTACTATCTGCTGTGACCTGCTTCTCGCCCTTCAAGATCCTCAACTGGGATTAGCTTGGTCATTGTTTTATTTGTGGAGAAACTGAAACTCAGAGAAGAGAGGCAGGTTGCTTGAGGTCACACTGCAAAGCCAGAACCCCAGGCTTCTTTGCACTGAACCCCATGGCCCCCTGTCTCCCAGTTAGTCCTGGCTTCGAAGGGGATTCTCTCCCTCTCCCACATGTGGCTTTTCCCCCCATCTCTTCAGGAACCATAACATTTTTATCTCAGTCCCTGGCAAGGATTTTCCTTTCTTCTAGCTGTCTGGAAGACTGACTCACCCTGGTCCCTTAGTACCCTTTTTTCCAAGAGGGTCCCTCTGACCCTTGGGCTCCTTCGTGGGTTGTGCCAGCCTATCAGAGAACTTGGTGAGAACAGCTAGAGAAATATGAGGCTCAGGTTTAGGTGGAAGGCCAGGCAGAGGATCTATTCATACTTATTTTTAATATTTACAAGGTATAAGTAAACACTCAAACCATAATATTTATTGAGCACCGGCTATGTGCGAGACATAATAGAAGCGTTGAGGAGTCTGGTGACTGGGTCGGTCTCCCTTCTGATAGTGTGTACCACGCGGTGGAGGAGGCAGGCTCACCAGGGTGCAGATGAGTGGTATGTTGTGGTTAGTGGTGATGCTAAGAAGAAAGATAAAGTGGGGTGGAAAAATGACGGGGACTACTTCCTTACATAGGGTGGTGTCTTCATTTGGGTTCTACTAGGAGCAGATGCTTCCCTCCCTCCCTCTCTCTCCTCCTTCCTTCCCTCTCTTCCTCTCTCTTTTCCTTTCTCTCTCTCTCAAATCAATCAATAAATAAAACGATTTTTTAAAAAGATGTGAGTACAAGTCATTTATTTGGGAAGAGGTCCCAGGAAATAGTGTTAGGAGAAGTGAGTAGGGAGGGAGTCCAAAAAGTGAACACTGTGAATGCACTTACCACTGTGGGAGACTGGAGCGCCATCCTGTGGCGAGCTCGGGGAGAAGGTGTAGAATGCGCTCTGCAGTTACTCTGTTTGAAGGGCAGTTCCGTCAGGGGTGGGTGCCGGGCTGCTGGGAATGGGAGTGCTCATGCCCCAGTCTGCTTGGGCACTGGCATCTCCAGCAGCCAAAGAGGGCTGCAGGCAGAGAGTGGTGTGTCAGGTGGTGTGTGTGGAAATGGTACCCAACAAGGGGACAAAGGTGGGGCTCTGACGGTGTCAGTGAAGGAAGTCAGGGAAGGCCTCTTGGAGAAGGTGACTTTGGAGCACATGTATGAATATAGGGAGTGAGGAATCTGGGAACAGCATTCCAGCCAGAGGGAACAGCAGGTACAAAGAACATTTAACTGGAGGTTGAGATTCTGCTTCTCGTAGGTCTGGCAGCAGAGAGGTGTGTGGCTTGAAGGAGTGAGGTCATCTACTGCCCACCGAGGGTGAGCCAGACACTCCTTTCAGGCAGTCCTGCAGGGCAGCATGCCCGCCCCTCCATGGTGAGCCCGAGTCTGCCTCCTGCCTTGCATAGGAAAGGGCGCAGTGGGTGGCAGGAGGGGGTAAAGAGCACAGCTGTGGGATTCAGGACCCAGCACTGTCAGTTATGAACCATGGCCAGACTCCTCTGAGCTTCTTTACCTGTGAAATGGGAATCCTTGTATCTCCTTGACTCTTCTCATAAAATACTGCAAATGGCTATGTATACATTAAAGCTTTTTGCATTTGACCCTTGGAAATGACAATAGCTCACACTTCAGTGACACTTGGTATGTACCAGGCATGGTTCTAAGCCCACCTCATGTGTGAGCTCATTTCATCCTCACAACAGCCCCATGGGGTGGATAATGTTATTATCTCATCAAGTGAGGAAACTGAAGACCAGGTAGGAGGAGGGACTGTGAACCCCACACAACCCATCTCCAGACCCCATTGTGTTAACCTTGACAGCATATTTTTATCTTATAGTATAAGTAGGTACTTAGGAAATGGTAGCTGCTGCTATTATCATTTTTAAATTCTCTCTTGATAATATTAACAACTTTTAAAAAATATTTACTGATTTTAGAGAGGGAGAGGGAGAGAGAGTGAGAAATATCGATTTGTTATTCTCCTTATTTATGCATTCACTGGTTGATTCTTATATGTGCCCTGACCAGGGATCAAACCCGCAACCTTGGCATATCAGGGTGATGCTCTAACCAACTGAGCTACCCGGCCAGGGCATGATCTTAACAATTGAAATTTGCCTAGCACTTTTCACATTCTGAACTTTTTCTGATGATACTTCTGAGAGACTGAAGCCTTTGTCAGATAAGGAGACCATGGCCTAGAAAAGCAGCCATACTCCAGGTCACAGCAGAGCTTGAGTCCCCTTCGGAGATGTTACTCTGAGGGTTCCGAGGCCATCTCCCCTCCAGGCTGGGGGAGGCTGGAGGCCAGTGCCCCAGTCGGAGGTTTCCCCCCCAGCCCATGGGTTTGACTGCAACTCTGATATTCCAGACACCAGCCAGGTCAGGTCACCTGGGGCAGCAGAAGGGGCATAGGGGCACCCTGCCCAGCTCTGACTCCTGGGCAGGGGTCCTTAATAAGGATAGAGCACATGTTTATAGCCGCGGGTTAAACTGGGCATATGGTCTGTCCCCAGCTAACTCTGATAGCAGGTCATCTGTAAAATTGCAAAATTAAAATAGCCTTGTCATTACCCACCACAGGGCCAAAAATAACCTGGACCGGAAGAAGACTGTGGAGTAAGGCCTGTATTTTGTCTGGGGCCCTCTGGGAGCTCTTCCTGAAGCCCAGGCTCCTCCAGCCGATGTGACGTGGCTGGACGGTGAACAGGGTGGGCGTGGTAGTGAATCCTGCTTCTGTGTACACGGAGAGCTCCCAAGTACTGGTTTCTTGGAGAAAGCGTGGGGCGTGAGAGACCATACACCTCATTAAAGAGATGAGTTGTGCCCAGAAGTACGGAAGCAGAGCCTGGCTTCCTTAGAGGGGAAGGAGGATCTCTGCATCCTGGGAGGGTGGGGCATGGGAGGTGGGCAAGGGAGAAGTAGGACAGGCCGAACCGCAACATTGGCCAGGGATGCACCTTCTCCATACCAGTTTCTGGGGGAGGCAGACAAGAAGGGAAGTCCTTCAAGAGGAAGACACATGGTAGGCAGCGGCTTGACTGGGGGAGGAAGAAAAGGAAGTCTACACTCAAGAGAGGCAGGAGCAACCCACTGGCAGGAGGGATGAGGCCCGGTGGGAGGCATAACTGTGGGGAGGACCTTCTGATGAGCACATTACATTTTATTTTCTCTTCAAAGGTCAAAACAGCCCTATAAGCTAGGGACTGTTGTTTCCCCTGTTTTATAGATGAGAAAACTGAGGCCCAAGGAACATAATTAATTCGCTCAAGTTTCCCCAGTGTCAGAACTGGGATTGTAGGATTAAGTCCCTTGCTCTTAACCACTATGCCACACTGCCTCAAGGCTTCCTGGAGAAGGCTGGACATGGGGGGTTTCAATTAGGGGAGGGGAAGGGCATTATGGTAGAGGGAACCACTTGAGCAAAGGCACAAGTGTGAAAGTAAATGGTACATCATGAGGAGAAAAGCTCTGCATGGTTAAAGCTTCTGGTGTGTGTGTGTGTGTGTGTGTGTGTGTGTGTGTGTGTGTGTGTGTGTGTGTGTGTAGAGATACTGTGGGAGAGGAGATGGGGAACCTGTAACTCCCCAACAGTCGTAGGAATTGCCTGTAGTGGATTGGGACCTGGGGGTCATTTTACTTGTGTGGCCTTGCACAGCTCCCATTCTCTGGGCTTCAGGTTCCTCGTCTGTCAAGGGAAGGGTTTGGGCAGAAGGTCTCCAAGGCTGATGAGTGGCAACCAGTCTACTAGGGACCTTCCAGGAGGCCCTAGAATAGGGGAAGGGTCAGGCCAGGGAAGGAGGAATGCAGAAAATGTCAAGCATTTCAGAGGTCAGGGGGGGCTGGGGAATGTTTTGACAGCAAAGAGGTCGTCTGTGACCTTGGCAAGCTTTGGCCCTTTGGAATGGAGGGAGCGGAAGTGGGTTTGGAGACGGACCAGGAAAAGGCTGAGCTGGAGGAAATGGAAGAGTGGGGACATGAAAACCGTGGTGGGCAGATGTTTGCCATAGGGCACTGATGGATAATGAGATGAGCAAGGCCACCCCTGATCAATTGGTATTGCCTGCCTGGAGCCTTGTATTGAGAAACAGTCCAAAGCCTGTAAGTCAGAGGGAATAAAGCTATAATTGATTAGCAATGTCTGCCAAGGACACAGGAGACAGACATGGAAGTACATACTTTGCCAGCCCTGCTTAGATGGATATCTGGTTGTAAGTGATGGTCTGGCTGTGGCCAGTGTGGCTTAGTTGGTTGGAGCATCGTCCTGTACACTGAAAGGTTGAGGGTTCAATTCCCAGTTGGGACACATGCCCAGGTTGCGAGTTCAATCCCTGGCCTGGGTCGGGGCACGTGCAGAAGGCAACTGATCACTGTTTCTCTCTCTCAAAAAAAAACAAACAAAAAAAAACGATCAATGAAAATGTCCTCGGGTGAGGATTTAAAAAGAGAAAGAAAGAAAGTGGTGGTCTGGTTATCTACCAATAGAAGGAAAGCCTCAGGAATTATGAACTGACCTTTTGCTAACATTAAGGTAGTTTGCCTCATGGAAAGATAGTATTGCCTAATGGATAGGTTTTAGGCTTTAGAGTCAGATAGACAGCTGATTTGACATGTTACTGGTCCTTTAAATCTTAGTTTTCTCATCTGTTAAATGGGAATAAAAAATGCCTGCTTGCAAGGCAGCCATGAGTGTCAGAGGTAATGGTGAGAGCTGTTGCTTTGCAATTATTGTAATCTGTTACTTGATAGCCCTGTTTTGTCCTGATGATGGTGGTGGTATTCTTGGTTTCTTTAAGGGGAAGGCCCATGTCTGAGTTGCTCCTGGGCTCCCATCACCCAGCCCAGGACTGGGACACCTCAGGGACTTTCTGATGTTTTTTGGAGGATCAAATAAAATGGGCCCTTGGTTGATGGGACAAAGAATAGGGTCACTTTGAGGTCTTCTCAGTAAGCACTAGGCCTCACACTGGGGAGGAGGCCCAAGGGCGAGGGCTGGAGAGCAGGCCAGAGGCCAGAGCTGAGGATGGCATTGGAGGCATTGCAGGCCCAAAAGAAGCCTTTCTTCACTCAACAAATATTGAGTGCCAACTGCATGCCAGGCTCTGGATGACCAGTCAACAACTCTTTTCTCACCTGGATCTCTATCCAGGGGGACTGGACACACTTGTAAGTTCTTGTATTCCACCTGTCTCCCGCCTGCCCCCACCCCAAACACACATGTGTTCTTTCTCAGGTGAGGAAACCGTCTCAGAGAGGGGCAGTGGCTTACTCACATCAAGTCCAGAGAGATGTGGGTGTACATGCTCCTGGTGGTGAGGAGACAGAGCCACTGGAGGACCAGAGCTCTGGGATAGTTGCTAGGAGGGGGCAGCACAGGCCCTGCTAGGGCCTCAGCTACCCTGGAACCTGTGATGCCTGGTCCTAAAATTTCTTCCTGTGGCTCTTCCATCGAACCAGTGAGGGTCCCAGTAGGAGGCAGAGAGGACATAGGACTTCTCCCAGCTCCCTTCACAGGAAAAGGTCTAGGGAAGCTAACCTTGGCTATCTCTCTGGTGGCCCCTGGAAACTGATTCCTGTCTGAATCCCACTCTATCCAAGATTGTGTATGAGGCTGAAGAGTAGTTTCCTCATCTATAAATTGGGCACAATCATAATACCTCCTACATTGTAGCATCTGAGAAAGAATGATGAGGGGTGGACAAAGGGCCCTAACAGGCAGGAGCATGGGGTGTTCATTCGTCCTGGTGACAGGTTTGGAAGGATCCCTGTAGGCTTCCTTCTTCTTCTGTCCTCTCTGCTTCCCAGCTAAGTGATCTGGTGCCTCTGGGCCTCAGCTCCTGAGGAGGAACTCTGGACAAGGTTAAAACCCGTCCTGTCCCTGTGCCTGCTCAGAGTCCTCTCTCACGTGGTGGGGCAAGGTGGAGGTCTCTTTCCAGCTCTCCCTCCTGGTCTGTTTCCTGCCCATGGAGCCAGGCTCATTCCTTATTTCCCAACCTTTCTGACCTCAGTCATGGTCAGAGTTTTCCAAGGGCCCTTCCCATGTGCCCTGCTGTGGGTCAGTGCTGCAGCCCCGGTATTATTAGTCTCAAAGTGGAGAGGGGAATTCCCTGACACCAGGCAGGTGGTGGGAAACAGCTGAGGTTCAAACCCAGGTCTGCCGGATTCAGGCAGCCTCACATAGTGTCATTTGAGCAGTTACCTCACCCTTATGCTACCCATACTGCCCTTGACCTGCTGTCTCTTTGCTGATCCCCTCCTCCCTACCTCTTGGCCTCTGTGGCTGTGCAGATGGAGGAAAGCAGAGCAGGCTGGGGCTGTGGAAACCACCCAGGTTGGAACTCTAACTTCATCCCTTTATTCACTGTGTGGGGCCTTTGTCTGGTGACTGCCTCTCTGAGCCTCAGCTTCCTAATCTCTGAAGTGGGGATAATATCCACCTTACAGAATTGCATTAAAGATTCAGTGAGACGATGGTATGGTTTGCTCTCAGAAAGTGTTAGCATTGGCCCTGGCCAGTTTGGCTCAGCGGTTAGAGTATCGGCCCTCGGACCGGAGAGACCTGGGTTTGGTTCCCACTAAGGGCACGTACCTCGGTTGCGGTTTGTCCCCGGCCCCAGTTGGGGTTGTGTGGGTGGCGGCCACTCGATATGTCTCTCTCGCATCGTTGTTTCTCTCTCTCTTCCTCCTCTCTCCCTCTTGCTCTATGATACATGCAAAAAAATGTCCTCAGATGAGGATAAAAAAAATTTAAAAAAAAGAAAAGAAAGTGTTAGCATTGAAGGTAACTTTGGGCTTTGGACTTGAAAGTATGGGTTCAAATCTTGGCTCTTATACTTGCTGGCTCTTTGGACTCGGTTCTGTGATTTGGCTCCCTGGGCCTCAGTGTCTTTGTAAATGGGTATGATAAAGTATCTACCTTCTAGGTTCTCATGAGGATTAATGAGAATATTTTATGTAAAGCTTCTTACCACAGTGCTTGGTACACACTGGAAAATGTTAGTGTAGCCCTTTATTAACTGTAAGAATAATGGTGGATGGCGGGACCTACAGCCCCTTGCTGGGTCTCCTGGGAAATACGGCCTGAGAGAGCTGTTGCTGTGGTGGGACTGCCCAGCAGGGTCTGAGTGCCTGTCCTCCTCCTGCCCAGAGCTGCCTGAGAACTGGACAGACACTCGGGAGACACTGCTCGAGGGGATGCTCTTCAGCCTCAAGTACCTGGGCATGACGCTGGTGGAGCAGCCCAAGGGCGAGGAGATGTCAGCGGCCGCCATCAAGAGGATCGTGGCCACGGTGAGCCCCAGTGGCGGGGAGCCAGAAGCCAGGGACAGCTTCTTTCTGGGGTATTGCTTGTCCCCCGCTTATTACCCCAATTAGATGTGTCTGACCTGTCCCTGCCCTTGAGTCCCTTTGCATCTGCCTCAGGAACTCTGGTAAATGGTAGCAATCGGGCTTGCAGGGTGAGGGTCAGTGTCCTCTCTAGCAATTGTGGTCATATCCTCTCCCAGCCTCCCCTCCCCCAACTCAGGCCCCCTGCCTCATGGTTGGTGACTTAGTGCTAGGAAGGGATGGGGGAGGTTACCCTTACCCAATCAACTTAATCTGTGGCCTGAGGGGCAGGTTAGCAGACCAGAGACCAGATTTTCCCCTCCCCAGCTCTGAGTAAACTGTCTGGGGCCCGGAGCAGCTAGATGTAGCCATGAGGGCAGGTCCCAAGTCAGGTAGGCAGTCTCCTTTGACCCATGTCTGCCCTAAGGCCAAGGCCAGCGGGAAGAAGCTGCAGAAGGTGACTCTCAAGGTGTCCCCACGGGGGATCATCCTGACCGATGGCATCACCAATCAGCTCATTGAGAACGTGTCCATTTACAGGTATGCTCACCCATCGCCCACATTCACTCTGCCAATTGGGGCAGTGGGTAGGTAGAGTGCCCTGCCTAAAGCCCGGCGCTACCACTTCCTGTGTGAATGACCTTGAAACCTCAGTTTCCTCATCTGTGAATTGGGGTAGAAACAAATCCTGCCTCCCAGTGCTGTCATGAAGCGCTGAGTGCACAGCACCTGGCCCACAGTGGGCGCTTGGATAAATGGCAGTTGCTGCTGTCATAATCACTAGCTGCAATAGGCAGCTGAGTCCTGATCAGGACTGAAAACGGCACCTCCCCCTCTCCCCGCCCCAAGGGTGCTGCTGAGTCAGGCTTGGAGCAGAGAGCTGCAGAGTCACGATCCTTTCCTTCCACTGTGAATGCAGCAGCTGTGCTTTGGACATTTGGCCAGGTGTCCAGGAAAGCCACTGAATTAAGTGAGGTGATATCTGAAGGCAGAGTGTAGATGGTATCAGTTCGGGGAGTGGGGGGTGCTGTTCATGAAGAGGCAGGCAGAGCCCTTGGAGCCTCAGGTTCTCCCTATTCTCTCTTGGCTAGTCAGTTGTAAGATTTCAGAGTTGGAAGGAACCACAGAGATCCATATTAAATGGAGAATCTGAGGTCCAGAGAGGCCTCGGGTCCACCAAGGCCTCATAATGATGTAGTGGCTAAGCTGGGACCAGGACACCAAGGCTGGAGTTCTGTCCAGCAGGCCCTGGTCTGCTAGGCATCCCTCTACCATACTGCTTTGTCTCTAAGCAGGTGGCTTAACTGGCTGGAGCACAGGCCAGTACTGGGGTGGGGGTGGGCTGGTTTTAGAGTTTTGGGCTGGTATTTTTCACCTTCTTGATTCTTTCTGCTTCCTTTAACCAGGTGAGGCATCAGACCCAGCCCTGCCCTTAAGGAGCTTCCAGTCTAGGAGGGAATGAAGGGGAAGAAATAGGAGATAGAGTATAAGTGTTTCCCAAGAGGGCAGAGAAGGAGGGGCCTGCCTGGGGAAACCTGGGAAGGCCTCCCAGGGGAGATGGCAGGAGGCTGGATCCCCTGGATGGAGAAGAGGTAGCTGGGGACCTGATACTCTTCCTTCTGCCCACCTGGGGGTCTTGAATTGTGCTAATCCCTTTGTCAGTGCCCATGATTGAAGCTGGGGCCACACTGGGTATGGGAGTCTGCTGAGCTCCTGTCCATTCTGGGCTGCCAGTTCCTCTGCTGATTGAGATTCTCAGGATGACTGGAGCCAGTACGGAGGGGCAGGCAAGGGAGGCAAGTGTTGTAAGAGGAGGGAGCTCCTGGATCCCCTGGGACTCTGGGTCTGGTCATCTCCACACATCCTCACCTTGCTCCCAGCCCTTCCACTCCATTCAAGCTCTAGGACAATCTGCTAGCAGTCTCAGTCACCCTGGGAGGGACAGTCCTGGAACCTCTCTGACCTCTGGTCTGGGGCATGACCGGAGGGCAGGTGAGGGGGACAGGTAAAGGGCCTCGGTGGGTGGGCATTGTCCCACTTCCCCTCCCAGTTGCTTGGCACAAACCTGTGAGAGGCAGCATGGCAGTGGTTACGGCCTCTGGAATCAGTAGGTGAGGTCAGTCTCAGCTCTGCCACTAGCTTGGTGGTCTGAGACTGCTATCTTCAGTTTTCTCATCTAAAAAGTGGGAATAATAATAGAACCCATCTCAGAGGGCAGCTGTGCATTAAATGAGGTGATATCTGAATGTTGCCTGGTATACAAGAAGGGCTCAGCTATTACGGTTTTGGGGTATGGCTCAGTAGAGGGGGGAAAGTGCCCTTTCTCCAGTCTTTCCACCACTCCTTCCTATCCTGAGTCCCCCTTCCCCCATGGATGGCCCAGGATGCCAGGCCCAGAGGCCAAGGCTGTCTGTCTAGAGTCTCGCACGGGTGGAGTGGGAGAGCAGGCTCTGGAGCTCAGGGGAGGTGCCCTGTGGGTGTCCTGGATATTGTCAAGCCCCTGTGCAGGGGTCTGGTGACATTTCCCACTTGCCTTTCAGGATCTCCTACTGCACAGCAGACAAGATGCATGGCAAAGTGTTTGCCTACATCGCGCAGAGCCAGCACAATGAGAATCTCGAGTGCCACGCCTTTCTCTGCACCAAGCGGAAAATGGTCAGTGGGTAGAGGCTGGGGCTTGGGTGGGCTCTGCTTGCCTTGGCAGCCTGGCCTTGGTGGCTCTGTCTGGTGGGGAGGCAAGACCAAGGCGACACACCACTCAAAGTATGAAATCCCTGGGAACCCCAAGTGGGTGGTGAGAGCCAAGGGCGCCAAGACACCTGTCAGGAGTGGGCTGTGAGCAGTGACAAGCCCATGTCCCCAGTGAGTGCCCTGGGTCCCTTCCTCTCTGTAACATGATTTTGGGGGTTTGAGGTTTTTGGGGGTCTCCTGTTAATAGTATGGTCTGGGGGTGCAGTGCCTTGTAGGGATTAGTCCTTTGAGATTGGTGATCAGAGGGGCCCAGGGTGAAAGACAAAAGCAAGAGCCTTAGGAGGACCCGGCTTCCTGTGGCCCGAGCGGGGAGAGAATGGCCATTTTTTGGTGTGTGCTTGTGTCAGTAGTAGGCTTTAAGGTGTCGTCTTCTTTGATACAACAGCGCTGTGAGATGGGAGCAGTTACTATCTTCATTGTTTTTATTTTTATTTAAAATTTTTTTCTTTATTGACTCTTTAGAGAGAGAGGAAGGGGGAGAGAGAGAGAGAAACATCGATGAGAGATGCTATCAGTTGGCCACCTCCTGCATGCCCCCCACTGGGGATCGGACCTACAACCTGGGCATGTGCCCTGACCAGGAATCGAACTGGCAACCGCTTGGTACATGGGTCGACGCTCAACCACTGAGCCACACTGGCTTGGCTTTATTTTTATTTTTAATGAGAACACAGACTCATAGAGGTCAGCTGTCTTGCTGAAGATGACACAGCTGGCCAAGCAGAGAAAGGAGATGGGGGTGGTGAGAGGGCGAGTACCCTCTAGCACAGGGATTAGCAGCTGGAAAGACACAGGGGTGCAAAACTCAGTGGAGTGAATGGTCACTGAGGACTCGGATGTCACTGGAGCCTGGGAGAGTGGCAAGGTAGAGTCATCCTGCAGGGGAGCCTTGAATTTGAATGTTGATATAGTCCTCACTCCTTTTGGCCTGGCCCCACAGTCTCTCCATCCCCACCCTTTCTTGCCTGGATGCCTGAATGAGCAAGATGCCTGTGACCTGTCTGGGCTGGGGGCAAGGGGTTCCTTTCTGGGTTGCCTACCAGTTCAGCTCAACTCAGGCAGAACATCCCCCAGACCTCCCTTCCCCAGTGGCCCACTGGGCACGGCCAGGATGAGTTTCTCTACAAAGAAATGTTTCCGTTTGCCCAGCTGGGACGCCTCAGCAAGCACCTCAGCCTCTGGGCTCCGAAGTGAAGGTGGAGTTGCTGCGTTGACAGGTCGGGGTTGCGGTGCAGGTGTACTGGTAGTGAGCAACATGATACCCTCGACCCTGCCCTCATACGGCCATTGGCATTTCTTGGGTAATCCTTTTGTGCAAAGAGTTATGCTTCTGGGGCAGCAGGGCTATGAGGGACATGTGGCTTGACTTGGTCTGAGTACTGGGCTAAAATCTGGGATCCCGGGGTCCTAGCCCACCTCTGTAGCCCTAAGCTAGACCTGGCCCCTAACAGCCTAGTTACTGGGAACAAGACAGGGACATGAAAAACTGGGCGAGGTAGAACCTGGTCAGGGTAATAAGATAGACCCCCAGGCCAGAGGCATTCAGAGGGACAGGCATCTGTCCTGTGGAATCAAGGAAGACTCCCTCTCCCTTCCCCCTCTCCTCTACCCTCCACTCATGGGCAGGCTGGGGCAGTCTTTTCTTCTGATGCTGCCCAAATTCCTGAGCCGCCCAAGAAAGCGGGGCCCAACCCCCTTGCAGTCCCTGCCCAGCCTGGGCTTGCAGCCGCCTGTACACCTCCGAATCTTGGGTTATATTTGGTTTAACTTGCAGCTCGGGACTTCAGGGCGAAAAAGCAGGAGTGTAAGCAAATGAACAAGCAGATTTTGCAAAAATCTCCATGAGGCTTGTGCTCCCAGATTTCCTGGAGGCAAAAACAATGGTGTTTCCATTTCCCTGCCACACTGGGTGACCAGCCCTTGCTTGGGTGTATAGTGATCTGACTCGGCCTTGTAATTAGTCCATATTTTTAGTTCATGGGCAATTCTCAATGGTAACTGGGTCTATTAAACTTGATTCAGACGTGACAGCTTAAATTGTAAACAGCTGTGAGGAGTTTCCTACTTAATTACCATATTTAAGTTTTGCCATAAAGTGCCCATACTTCCATCAAAAATGTAAATGATGGAGACATTCAAATGAGATTTTATACTTCGTGAAGTTTAATTGGCATGGATCAGTCAGCTTGTTTAGGGATTTTAAATTTAAAAAAAAAAGTTTTAAAGGCAGTAGCCACGGATTCATTTCTCAATTAAATTGAGTTGTCTAGTGGAGAGGAAGGGAGTGGGGCAGAGGCTGGTTAAGCCTGAACTTGTACACTTGAAAGGGTCTGGTGCTTTCTTCCCTAGGACCGGGCTTTCAGAAGGAAGCTAGATGTCGCTTCCAGCTATGGCTGTGAGCTCTGGGACTTCCATTCCCAGAAGTTGAGCTGATTAACCCTTAACTAGAATCAGAGAGGAGGGGGTTGAGTTGAATGTGGGATGGGGGTAGGTCCTGGCTGGAGTGTGAGGCCTCAGGATGGCTGCCTCTCAGGAAAATGCAGTTCAGCTAGCATGTTGCACCCCTGGAGGGCTCTGGAAATCGGAGGATTCTTGCCTTTAGGGAGCCCCCAGGCATGTGAGCTGGTGACACGAGAGAGGTGGTGACATTTGAGTTGGGCTTGAAGAGTGGATGGGAGTTCCCCAAGGGTGAAGGGCCAAGGTGTGGCCCCTTCTTGCAGGTGGTTATGGTGCTGAATGGTTTTGGTCCCATGCCACGGGCACTCATTGACACCTTGGTCCTGCCAGGAAATGTATGAGCTTCCTGCTGCCTTTCTGGGATTCAGTTATGAGTCCTCTGACTGTAATGCTAACCAGCCGGACTTTAGCCACTGTTGCTCATTCAGACAGTGGTCAGACCCTTTCCAACTCTGGCATTTCTGTTTTTTAATTCCAAGGTTTAAGTAACTGTGAAGTCCTCCAGTAATGAGGGAGGGCTTCTCAGAGGAAGTAAACCTCACAATTAACTGAATTTAGGGAAGCCCAAAGGGAAGGAAAAAAAGTAGAGGTGAACAGCCATTGCCAAGGTAGAGGCTGGAATGAGGCTGGGAACCTTGGCTGGGCTGCAGGTGGTGAAGATGGGGCCCCAGCTGCCTGGGGAGGGTGTGGCCTCACTAGAACGCGGCTATTTTGTGACCTAGGAGGGTCTGGGACTCTGCCTCCACCCATCAGGCTTTCCAGGCCTTGGAATGGAGCCAGGGTGGGCCTGGCCAGGAGCCCCCAGCCTCCAGTTCTGACTTACCGTGACCTACCTAACACTGTACCCCTCCCCTGACCCCACTTCCTGTTTTTCAGGCCCAGGCTGTCACCCTCACAGTAGCCCAGGCCTTCAAAGTTGCCTTTGAGTTTTGGCAGGTGTCCAAGGAAGGTGAGTCCTGTTCACAGACATTGGGGAGTGGGGGTGTAGAGGGAGCGTTGAAGAAGCCTGATAGAGTAGCATGGGTTGGGGAGGGGTTGGTAAAGGCCTGGACTGATGCCTACCTTCATCACCTACCTGGTTTGTGACTTTGCACAGGTCCCTTCACCTCTCTGAGTCTCAGTGTCCCTATCTGAGAAAATAGGAACAGCTGTCTCTCCCCACGGGGTGCTTTTGGGGATTAACTGAAATCTGCAGTTTCTTTCCTCCCTGCTGGAGACCTGCCCCTGCCCCCTGAGGTTGGCCACAGCCAACTCCCTGCCCAGCAGTTGCTGGGGACAGAGTGCTGGGGTCAGAGGCTATAAAGCTCCATGCCTTGGTCCCACAGAGAAGGAGAAGAGAGAGAAAGCCAGCCAAGAGGGAGGGGATGGCCTGGGCGGGGGCCGCGGTGACAGCACCCCCTCGTTGAAGAACCGTGAGTCTTGGGCAGGGGGAGGGGCTGGAATCAGCTGCATGACATGGGGTCTGCCCTTCACCCAGAGGGCCCCACTCCCTCCTGGGCTGGAGCAAACGCCTGGGTTTTTATTTTTGTTTTGTTGTTAAATAAGTAGTACATGATCGTTATATTAATAGATAAATTAGAAAATGGAGATAAAGAGGACAAGTTACTCATTATGGTGTGTGTTCTTCCAGATCTGTCCCTGTGCAAAAATATGAGTGTATATATCCACCTCTCCATATGTACTTTACATCCTGTGGGGTCTCTTAAAACGTAACACCTGTTGTGAATATAAAACTTCCAGCCTAAACCATTAATTGGGGAGAGGTTCTCAAGTTGTGGGCAGCTGTCCAGATGCTTTGGGAGGTACCAAGGTGGGGCTCCGGGTGTTCTGGGTGATAGGCCTGGGAAAGGCCATGCCCAAGGAGGGAGTCAGGATCAGGACAGCCCAGGAGGCTCCAGGATGGACGAGGAGATGAGGCCAGGAAACAGGAGGCTCCTCTGCCACTGACATATCTGACTGGACCCCTCATAGTGGTCGCCACTGGGAACCTGCTGGACTTGGAAGAGATGGCCAAGGCCCCGCTGTCCACGGTCAGCGCTAATACCACTAACGTCGATGAAGCACTGAGGCCTCAAGCCTTGAATAACAGCAGTGTTGTCTGGGTGAGTGTTCGTGTGGCCTCCTGACCCCGCAGGGATCCAGTGAGCCTCAGCCTGATCCCTGGGTGAGGCCTAAGGGTGGTCCAGGGCCTGGCACCCATGACTTACGGGCATCTGAGAGGGTTAGAGCCAGCCCAGCAGAACCCAGGCCCAGGGTAGGAGATGAACAATGTCCCCTTTGAACCCAGGGCTGCGTCCCCAACAGGCTTGGCTCCCAGCACAGCTGTCTCCTCACAATGCCTGGCCTCCTGGCCTGAGCATCCACAGCTCGGCCCACCGCAGGACGAGCCAAAGGCCCCCTTGTTCTCTGTGTGGGCCGTTTGCTCCTGACACTCCTCCCCCTCGGCTGTCTGAATGAGGAGTCTGAGACTTGGGCAGTCAGCAGTTGGCCCCTGACCTCTGTGTCAGCTTTGTCATCCCTGCATCGAGGATAATGGCCTCTGCCTGCAGAATCTCCCAGAGGAACCCAATTTTTCAAATTAAAATTAAAAAATTTTTTTCATTTGGAAATAATTTTAGAATTATAAAATGTTACAAAATCAGTACAAAGAATTCCTGTTCACCCTTCATCCAGGTTCCCCAAATCTTAGCATCTTATGTAACCACATTACAGTGATCAAAATCATTAACCTTAATACAACACATTTCTCCACTTGTTGCCACAATGTCCTTTTTCTGGTCCAGGGTCCATCGCAGAATCACACATTACTTGTCATATCTCTTTAATTTTAAAAAGTCTGGGACATGAGAGACATGGAGAACTCATCTCCCGCTGCCCGTTGGGGGCACCTGGTATCCGCCGGCAGGCGCTGAGCCTGTGCTCTGCTGTCTGGAACCACCCTTGGCACCGGCCCATGCTCTCAGGGAGACTGCGGGGGGGCCTCACCCATTGTTTTCCCACCTAAGCAGTTATCCCTTGAGCTTGGAATTTGGGCTGGGCTTTTGGAAGTGGATGAAAGCAAGAAAACCTTCCCCACCCTCTTCCTCTCAGAATTTGAGAGCCTCAGCAGCTCCTCATTTGATGGAAGGAAAAGCTGAGTCTCAGAGGGGAGGAGTGACTTGCCTAAAGGGTCACTTGAGTAGGGACAGAGCTGGGATTGAACCCACCCAGGTGTCTAGGCACCCAGGTGCCCTTTCTCCTGTTCCACATCCCAGGTTTGGGTGCATGGGCTGAGGTGCTGGTGGCAGGCGGGAGGCCGGCCTGTGCCTGCTCCTCCAGGCTCCCACAGACTCCTAGGCTTGTAGCTTACCCAGGGCTGGGCAAGTCGCAGTATGAGCACAGGCTCCCCCACCTAGGGTTCACATCTCCCACTGTGTTTTCCCCAGGAGCTGGATGACGACCTGGATGAAGCATTTTCAAGGTAACATTAACTGGGCTCCTTATGCTGGGGAAGGAGGCCTGGCATTTGTGGGCTAGTCTCAGGGGCCTTTTGCCATGTCTGAGAACATGAACTCTGACCTTCTCCAGAACAAAAATCTCAACTTGAATACCTCCAGGGATGAGGAGCTCACTATCTGGGGTTGGCCACGTCTGCTAGGAAGCTCTTGCTATTAGGTCAAAAACTCTCCCTGGTGGCTGTTTTACCATAGTCGGAACTGAACTAAGCACACTGCTATAGCTCAGGCTGATTTCCTCTTCCTACACCTGGTGTAACCTTGAACCATTGGCTTTCTTGCAGCCTGTGTTCCCTCCTGAGGTTTTACATTTATGGAAAGGGGCACGGAGAAGGCAATGCTCACTTAAGCCATGGAGCATTCCATAGAGGAGGAGTGTCAGGCAGAACAAGGAGATATTTTCATCCGGCCGGAGGTGGTGGCATTTCCCCATCTCCCCAGGGGCCAGTCCTGTAGCCATGGCTACCTTTAGCTTGGGGAAGGCCACCAGGAAGGCTGAGGAGAGGCCTGGGCAGCTCAGAGTTCCCAGGTAGCCCTCCCTTTCTCCCTTGGGACACTCAGCAGCCCCCTACATCCCTCTCCCTCCTGCCCAGGTCCTTCCTGCCAGAGTCTGGTGGAAGCCCTGGCCCTGGAGGTGGGGAGCGGCATGTGTGGCACCTTCATGGAGGCAAAGGTGTTCTTTCACCATTTTCCTGCTTTGCTGGCGGACTACCACCTGTCGTTTGAAGAAAAGCTTCCATTTGCTTTTTCCAGAATTACCCAAATATCGTGTTTCTTTATTTTTTTATCCTCACCCGAGGATATTTTTCTATTTATCGTCAGATAGAGTGGGAGGGAGGGGGAGAGGGGGAGAGAGAGACAAACATTGATGTGAGTGAGACACATCGACTGGTTGCCTCCCCCCAGACCCAACCAGGGCTGAGGATGAAGCACAACCAAGGTACGTGCCCTGGACCAGAATCGAACCCGCCACTCATTGGTCCGCGGGCCGACGCTCTAACCGCTGAGTCAATCCGGCAGGGCAAGTATCATGTTTCTTTTATTAAAAACTTCATAAATTGCCCTGGCCAGTTTGGCTCAGCAGTTAGATCATCAGCCCGCGGACCAGAGAGGCCTGGGTTCGGTTCCCACTAAGGGCACATACCTCGGTTGCAGTTTGTCCCCGGCCCCGGTTGGGGTTGTGTGGGTGGCAACCACTCGATGTGCCTCTTACATCGATGTTTCTCTCTCTCTTTTCCTCCCTTTCTCCCTCCCGCTCTATCTGAAAATAAATGCAAAAGTGTCCTCAGGTGAGGATAAAAAACAACACAAAACTTCAAAAATTAGCAAAGCATTAAACAGGAAATAATACCATCCCATAATCCCACAGCCCAGACTTTTGGGTTTAATCCTATACATACACATTTTTTTGCATTGATCAGTTTGTCATATTTGGATTTGGGGACCCTGATCTTCACTTACCACTGGCAGCTCAGGAGCATTTCTCCAGGCTGTTGAAAACGCCCTGGGCACGTCTTACATCGACTGCCTCGCATTCTTTTAAGGACTGGGCCATAATTTACTTAACTCTGCCCTGTTCTCCCCTTAGGTCGTCCCCCATTTAGTTGAATTCATTTTTGAACAGCACTGTGTTGAACACAGTTACGGCCAGTAGTCGCGTGGTTGTGCCGTTGCCCTGCCATGTGGGCCGCTCTCACTGCCCTCGAGGCCCCTTCCCCTTTCTGGGCGTTTCCTGATGGCGCTGTGGACAGTGTGGGTGCCCAGCCTCCCTCTGTGGCGGGAATGCCACTGCCTGCCCCACGGTTTTCTGAGCTGTTTGGCCCTCAAGGGTAGGCTCTCTGCTCAGAGACTCCACCTCTCCTGACATCTAGACCTTTCTTTGGCCCCTGTGTCCTGGCATTTCCCACCTGTGCCTTCTCGCTTCTGACCCTGGTGCTGGCCGGGTGGACTGGCTCCTCAGGCCCGTGCCAGCCCCTTGCCTGGCTCTCGGCTCACACGGCTCTGTCTTCCAGGCTCGCCCAGTCTCGGACGAACCCTCAGGTCCTGGACACTGGACTGACCGCACAGGACATCCATTATGCCCAGTGCCTCTCGCCTGTCGACTGGGACAAGCCTGACAGCGGCGGCGCTGAGCAGGAGGACCTCTTCAGCTTCTGAGCGCCCGGGGCTGGCGGGACACGTGACCAAAGCCACCTGCGGTTGGGGTGGGGCAGCCCAGAACCCCCAGCCACCCTTTTCCGGTGGGCAGCACTATCAGCCTGCAGATCAGAGCTGCAGCCAGTCAAGCAGAGGGAAGGAGACTTTTTTCTCACCCCGCTCTTTAAGAGCTGAAAGGTGCCTTGGATATGTATTCAGTGACTTCTGGTTCAGCTTGGGAGCTGGTTTTGTGCCAGGCACGAGCGCAGTGTTACAACCAGCTCCCTGCCTTCTCTTGAGCAAGCTCTGCTCTGCTGTGGTGCCTGGATGGTGACTGAAGCATATCTCTGTCCCTCTTCTCTAAGGACCCAGGTTTCCCTGGAGGCAGCCCCGCTGCTCACTGAAGGCAGCCAGAGCCTTCATCTCGATCCTCTTCAGAGCACAGGGCGCAGCCTCAGGAGAGGACTGTGTCCTCCAGCCCATCTGCTGCGGGGGCCCCAGCCGGCCTGGGCTTGAGCCCCTGGACCTGGGCACTCAGAGACAGAGGGCAGCCCTGACCAAAGAACACACGGCTGGCACTTTAAAGCGCACCCAGCAGGGTGGCTCCCAGGGTGCTCGATGGTGCTGCAGTGCAAGGAGCTGTCTTGCTGCCCTTCCATGAGCAGGAGCCCAGAGTCCCCGTGGGTGGTCCGGTCCGTGCTCCGAACCAGCGCAGCTGGCTGCCCGTGGACGCCCAGAGTCTGACGGCATCACTGCCCTCCATCGGGTGCCCACCCCCTCCTCCCTCATACGGATGAGCTGTGCTCACTCTTCGCTTTTGTCTGTGTGTCTGTGTGAGTGTCCCTGAGCCCCACCTCCCATACCTCCTGGGGGAATGTGTGAAACCTCACACCCAGATTCGGGGAAGGGTATTTTGTTGCCCTTCTGTAGATGAGAACACCGAGGCCCCCAGCGTGGACGGGGTAGAGCTGGAGCAGAGTGCAGACCCGATGCCAAAGCTGCCTTCTTACCTGCGCCTCGCAGTCCCACATCCTCTTTTCTAGCTTTGTTGTCCTCTCAGAAACCAAAAACCCCAGCTGTTTTCTGACCAAAATGTGTTTTGTAACCAACCATCTGGTGCCTTTCCACACAGAACTGGCAGGAGCCTCCGTGCTCTGCTAGCTGTCTCATGGCTGTTGATTTCCGCGAAAATGGAATTGTTAGAAGTCTGTTGATTCGGACGGTTAAACCAAACCAAACTCTGTGAGCATCCTGACACACTGACCCTGGTTGGGACACACCAGCTGCAGTCTGTTTGCGGGGTTTTCCTTCCTGCCTCCCCCTTCAGCCCCACGGGGCTGCCCGCATCCTGAAACCCAGCCAGGGTGCCAGCTTCGTGCTCATCTTGAGGTGCCTCCGGGCCTGGCTTTGCTAACCTTCAGTAAGACACTGCTGATCACTGGAGCAGGTGGCACCAGCCCGGAAACAACTCCCCGTTTCTTAGAATCTACTTACCTAAGCGCTTGGACCAAAACACAAAGACAGAAGTGCCTGGGTGCGGGGTGGGGTGGGATTTGTAGGGTCTTTATCAGACTGTAACTTCCTTTCCCTGCTGCCCTTCCCAGTCCTTGGTATCTGCCCATTCTTGTCATGAGGCCAAGGGTTGGGCCTGACACAAGCCATCCTTGGTGCCGGGTCCAGGAGCCCGAGAAAGGCCAGGCTGTGTTTGTGTGAGTTGGACTGTGGCCTTCGTCGTGGTCTCTGGCCACTGGCGGTTGGTGTGCTCCCTGTGTGTCTACAGATAGTCTTGTTTGCTTTTCTTTGTGTTGCTGTAAAGGAATGTCTAATGAGGAAAAGGACAAGTAATAAACATTCTCTTTTTTAAATACAAAGAACACTTGGATGGGGCGGGGTTGGGGGGTTCCAGCAGCTCCTGCCCTTCGGTGGTTGGAGCAGCAGTGACCATAGGCCCAGAAGTGGGACGGAAGGTCTTTGGTCCTCTGGAGGGAGCCCAGCGGGACCCCCCTTTCAACTAGCAGGTGGGGGGGTGTAATGAGCTCATCTCTGGACAGCTCAGCAGGGTCAGCACTGAAGAGGCCTCTGAAAACCCAGGTCTGGGCTTCCGAGCCCGGGTCTGTGAGCCCCAAGTATGCATACGGTTGTGTGTATATTTTTCCTGGGGAAGGTGTCCACCATTTCCATAACATTCTCAAATGGGTTCCCAAATTTATTCATTTGACCGACTGTGCCAAACACAAACTGGGCCTGGGGCTCAGTGCTGGGGGTGGCAGTGGACTCGGTGTGTGGCGTGGGTGTGGCGGGACTGGGTGGGGGGTGGACAGTGTGTATTAGTAACGGGAGACCCAGGATCTAGCTCTGGCTCTGCCACTTTGGGGCTTGACACTGGATCAGCCACTTCTTTCCTTGAGCCTCAGTTTCCCCACCTGGGGGAAGGGCATAATAAGTCCCGCCCTTCCTACCTCCCTGAGTTTTGTGACTCAGGTGACCATTATCATATTGGCGGCGTACTTAGAGGGCTTATCTAACGGCTATCTCAGAGCAAAAGGCAGTTTGGACCAAGTATGTTTAAGGGAGTCAAAGTAAAATTGATAACTGACAGCCGCTGTTCACTGAGCTTTTATTCTGCCAGGGCTCTGCTGAGCTCTCAGCTTGATCTCATCACAGCCGACCTGTTGAGCCCAGATGGGATTGGCCCCTTTTAGGCTTCGGGCACCAAGGCCCCGGGAGGGAGGCAGTCACGCGTCCAGCCCTTGGCAGAGCCACAGCCCAGACTCAGAAATGTGTGACCCTCGACCCACCACGTCCTTGCCTCCAGGGAGCCAGTCTGCGGCCGTGGTGCCGTGACCTGGTGACCCGCACACAGTGCCCACACCGCTCTCTTCAGGCTCCAGTGGGGGTCTCCTCAGACATTTATCCCTTCGTCCCTTTCAAACAGTGATACTCAAAATGTTCAGAACCCTGATGTCAGCCGTCGGGCAAACTTGCTATGAATTCTGAGTGGATCCTAGATGACTAAAATTCTCGCCTTTCTTCCTGCATAATCAGAAAAGACACCCAACAAGTTCATCTTTCGGTTTAAATTTGGCCCATGTCTTTAGTCTCTGGATGTCTCAAATTATGAACCCTGAGCACCCGCCGTCCGCTCTTTCATGCGTAACGGGAAAGCCGGGAAGAACAAAGCCGCCTCTCAGGTTGACGTGACCTTCAGCTTCACTGGTGGAGGTCAGGTCTTCTCTCCCCGGAGGAGATACCATCCCAATTAAGTCCCTCCAAGGACTTCCGACAAACTCGGAAAGGGAATCGGGGTCAATTTCGTGCCCTTGGCGCGGGCTCGGGGTCTGGCCCCCCCAGCCTTCCTCCCTTGCCACACCCTGTGTAGGGACCACTGGTGGCCTGTCTGTCCGTTCGGAAGTGAGCCTTTCTCCAGTGCTTACTACATGCTGGGTCCTGTTAGGTTCTTCATACCTAACGTCAGTGATGTTGGTCCCAACAACCACGCTCCAAGGTGGATAATCCTAGTGTCGTGTTCAAGGTGGGACAACTGAGGGTCAGGGAGGATCACAGCCAGTAAGGAGTGGACGTGGGATTCGAACCCCAGTCCGTCCGACTGTGGAACGCATTTCCATGGAACCACCCAAACCTGTGGAATGAAGGGCAAATCCCAGCTGAGCTGCCCATCCCGGCTCTGCCCTGCCAGCAGCCCAGCGGTGGGCAGCCTCTACCACGGGACCGACAGGAGATGTGGCCAGTGGGTGTCCACTGGTAGGTTGTCAGGCCCAGGCCAGGCGAGGTACCTGAGGCAGGGGCTGTCTTCACAGGCTGGTTAGAACAGATCCTTCCTACCCCTTCCCTTGGGGCTGCTGCTCTGGCTATGCCCAATTTAGGACTCAGCAGGGTGTGTCATCACAGTGGGTGCTGCCCAGCCTGCGGGGCACTGGATGGGAGGGGGCCCAGAGTGAGCTGTGGTGCAGACTCAGTGTGTTCCTGTGTGAATGCCAGCCTCAGAGGGGCCGGGAGGAGGGGAGCAGCTCTCTGGAACACCGCAGCACCTGTACACGTCAGCTAGTTTTCAGCTGCTGCAGTGACTTGCTAAGTAGGCATTACTAGCCCATGTTAGAGATGATGAAACTGAAGCCCATGGAGCTTGCACAGGCCTGGGATTCAAAGCCGTGTTCACAGTCCTGGGGTGGCCCTGCCTCTGCAGGTCACCTGAAACATTTGGACAGCACAATGATCTCTCTTAGGAGCTTCTGAGCCCAGCACAGAATAACCTTAGCCAAGTGCCCAGGGCCTAGGTGCTGGGTCAGGTTGGTGCCTTTCCTTCTAGCCAGGACAGATGTCAGCTGTGTCACCAGGTCTTGTTGCCAAGCAACAATTCTGACTGTACCTGTCGAACCCCCGCATGGGGTGGGGCTGCCAGGGTCTGGCTCAGTTTCTTCAGAGTCCAGGGGTTGTGGGTCATGGTGCCCTGGAAAGTTCCAGGGAGTAGGCTAGGTGTGCACTACACCAGGGGGACACTGGGAGTCAGGGTTGAGGAAGCCAGGGGGCTCCTGCAAGAGAGGAATGTTCCAGCTGGGCACTGAGGGAGGGCAGAAGCCTGAAGTCTCCTTCGCTAGCCCGGGAGCCCCCAGAGGCCGGGCCCTTGTCTGATTCACCCTGTGGCCCCAGTGTCCAGCAGAGCACCTGGCATAGGGTGGCCATCAGTGACTCAAGTCAGCTTATCAAAAGGGGGACAACCAGCCTGGCTTCCTAGGAGAAACTGCTGAGAGAAGGGGCGGCCCTGGTTCAGTCAGCAAGACTGGAGCCTCTGCAGCCCGATGGACCCCTTTGCCGGTTATCTGTTCTGGAGGCAAACCCGTCGTCTGGCCAACCCCCCACGCGCACGGGGCTTGGGCGCTCCAGTTCTCCGTCACTCAGCCAGTGGCCCGGTGCACCCAGCCCAGCCTGGCATGGTGAAATGTGCGCTCCACTCCTGCCCTGACCAAAGATCTTGGTTTTCAACATGTCTTTAAAGCAGGATTCTCGGATGTGGATGTCAGAAGAGCCCCTAATGATCCTCCAGCCCACCCTCTGTGTTTACAGTTGGGAACCGAGGCCCACAGGGGGACAGGACTCCCAGGCAGCATGGACGGTGAAGCAGAGCTGAGATCGGAGCTGTGTTCTTTCCCACAGACCCCATGCCAAGTGCTCACCCACCCCGGAGAGAGGAAAGAGAAGGCCTTTCCCCACACCCGCTGGAAGCAGGCCACGTGCTTGAGGTCTGCCGGGCTGTGGGGCAGGGGAAGTGATTATGATGAGAAGAGGCTGGAGAAAGGACCTTGGTGGATTCTCAAGCACGTAATGAGCATCAACTCATCACCGTCTCTTCATTCTCCCTCCTCCAGGGCCCGAGGTCTCATCTGCAGCTCGAGCTGCTGGCGCAGACGCCTGGAAGAGAGAACGGAGTGTGATTCCGAGCACGGCCTCTAGAGCCGTGGGTCTGGAGCTCAGATTCGCCACTTACTAGCCAGGACAGTGAGTTGCTAGCAAATGACTCAATAGCGTGAGTCTCAGTTTACTCAAGTGTAAAGTAGGATGAGGACAGTGCTGTCCAAACTGGGGTGTTGTGAGGAGTAAATGAGTTAATGAATGAGTTCATACCTGCAAGCTGCAGGGAACCGTCCACTGTGGCTGGCACTTTGTATTTCCTTTGTTTTGTTTTTAATCCTCACCGGAGGATGTTTTTCTATTTATCTTCAGATAGAGTGGGAGGGAGGGAGAGAGAGAGAGAAACATCGATGTGAAAGAGACACATAGAGCCCTGGCCGGTTTGGCTAGCAGTTAGAGCGTCAGCCCGCGGACCAGAGAGTCCTGGGTTCGGTTCCCGCTGGCGGCACGTACCTCGGTTGCAGTTTGTCCCCGGCCCCGGTTGGGGTCGTGTGGGTGGCAACCAGTCGATGTGTCTCTCTCACGTTGATGTTTCTCTCTCTCTCTCTCTTCGTCCCTCTCTCCCTCCCGCTCTATCTGAAGATAAATGCAAAAATGTCCTCGGGTGAGGATTAAAAAAAAAGAGACACATCGACTGGTTGCCTCCTGCACGACCCCGACCAGGGCCAGGGACAAACCGCAACCGAGGTATGTGCCCTTGACCAGAATCGAACCTGTGACTCTGGTCCGAGGGCCGACGTTCTAACCGCTGAGCCAAACCAGCCAGGCCGTGCACTTTGTATTTCACTGCTGCACGGGCAGCTCCACGGGTGGGCAGGACCGGGGTGGGTGGGGGAAGGAGTGAGGACCAGTTTCACCCCAGAGGTAAGGCCCACCCAAGGTGGCAAAGTTGAGGAGGAGACAAGTCGGGGAGGAAGCTGTCCACCAGTGTCCCCTGATGCCACCCAGATGCACACCGTGGCCCCTCCTGACCATCACATTGTGCCCTCAGGGAAAACTTTAGAAACTGCCTTGTCCAGGAAGGATTCAGTTAAGAATATGTCCCCCCTAGCTGTTTCAAGTAGGAAATAAATCTCTTCATAAAAAGATTCTGCTCACAAAACTGTTGAAGGGCTAGGGGTGTGAGGGAGACCTCTGCAGGGTTCCGGATCAGAGAAGGTTGGCGTTGGAGTTGCTGCCAGTGATCCACGTGGCCGCTGCTCCCATCTCACTGGCAGAAGCTGGTCAGAAACCTGCTGGCGAACGTGGAAGGGAAGGTGGTTTGCAGGAGGGCACGTAGGAGGGAAGGGGGGTGGTGCTGAGACGCTGCCGCACCACCTGCCCCTCGTGCCCTGGCGCTGCTGGTGGTGCCCAGAGGAAGCCTCGTGCCACACCGACTGCGCCAGGTGCCACGTGAGACTCACGTTTTCTCTTCATCCGCATGACAGCCGCGTGAGAGCCGAGACTCGGAGGTGCAGTGACCTGATAAAGTGGCAGGACCAGGACTGTACCCAGGCCTGTCTACACATGAGCTTGGGCCCTGCCCCTAGCTGCTCTCTGAGCCAGGCTGGGGGTCTAGAGTCACTCATTCACCACCCACCTAGCCAGGCTGGGCTGTGTGCTTGGAACATGGCAGCAAACAAAATGACAAAGTCCCATCCCTGTGGAGCTGACGTTCCGCCGGGTGGAGGGGACACTGAGCACCCCAGATACGTATACGTAATCCCCATGGTGCTCAGTACTGTGAAGGGAAATCAGGGGAGGGGACGGAGTGGCACGTGGGCCGGTGCTGCTTCATATACAGGGTCAGGGCCAGGTGAGCAGAGCCCTGAAGGAAGTGGGGAGGCAAACGCGTGGCTGTTCGAGGAAGGAGCACTTGGGACAGGAGAAATGGCAAGTGCAAGCCCCTGAGGCAGGTGGAAGTGTGGAACATGCAAAGAACAGAAGGGGCAAGGAGCTGGGTGTGGCTGGAGAGAAGAGGGCTGGGAAACGAGGTCAGAGAGCAGGTCCCATCCGTGGGACCTCAGGGCCGTGGCGTGAGCCTTCGACTTGCCTCTGAGTGACATGGAGTCGTGGGAAGTTCTGTGCAGAGAAAGTCGAGACTGCAGAGGCCGCACGGGGAGGGTTGGTATAGAGACCTCAGGGGACGATAGCAGTGGTCCAGGGTCAGGCCCAAGAGAAAGCGGGCTCAGGCCTTGAGAAGGGGCAGGTGGAAGCTTGAAGAGGGAATGGCCTTGCCTCCCATTTTCCTGCTGATTCAGTGGGTTAACGGGTACTTCTTGGAGACTTGGGTCAAGGGTCTGCCCCTGGAGGTCTCTGACAGCTGAAGTAGGGAGAACTCCCAACCCCTGGTCCCCACAATGCAGTGCTTTAAACCCAGAGGCTCCCCTCCCTCCCTGCTGACCGGGTTGGGCCAGTTCTCAGCACCCAATTAGGAAGACTGGCCGAGGTTTGGGCCCTGCCAGCCCTAAGTGAGAGGTTTCTAAGCCTGGGCACAGTCAGGAAAAGCCAGGACTTCAGCACTGGAACGAACAGAGTTAGGAGTCAGAGGAACCTGGGCTCAAATCCCACTTCTGTCACTTACTACCTCATAACCTGAGTCAAATGACTGCTCAGGGTCCTCTCTGCAGAATGGCGCCCCCTCATGGTGTTAGTAGAAAGACTAAATGAGCACTTATTATGTACCAGGCACTTGTGCTAAGGGCGCAGTGAAATGAATCACCTCATTTCGTCTTCACGATAACCCTCCAAAGTGGGTCTGTCCCCATTTTACAGAGAAGAGAGGCCCAGGGAAGTGATATTACTTGCCCAGTCACTGAGCTGGGAGTGGGCAGAGGCTGGGTTTGGACCAGGCAGCCTGACTGCGGAAGCAGCAGCATGAGACTGAATAGGGAGGAGAGTGCCTGACTTCTAGTAGGTGTTCGGTCAGGTGGTTACTGCTATTGATGCCAAATAGCTACTCAGCATCAAACTCCTGACCCTCGAAAGATAGCTCTGGACCCTCTTTTCTCCTTGTAAATTTAAAGAGGGTAGTAGTAAAGCACAGACTCGGGAGACCAAAGTTCAGACCCCGTCTCTGTGTCTCGTTCACGACGTGACCTGTACTGGTCACTGCCCCTCCCCGCGCGCCCGTTCTTCCTCATCTGTAAGGTAAGAGCTGCGCGGCCCTCATTTCCGGCCTGCCGCTGAGCATCAGGTGTGTGCAAAGGAGCCTGCAGCGTGCTATGCGCCGACTTGTGTCCTCCCCAAAGGTATGTTCACGTCCTAACACCCGGACCTCAGACTGTGACCGTTGTTGGAAATAGGGTCTTTCCAGAGGTGATCAGGTTAAAACAAGGTCATTTGGGTGGGCCCTAGTCCAACAGGACTGGGTCCTTGTAAAAGGGGGACAATTGTCACAGGGACAGACAGGCACAGAGGGACTAGGGCGAACGCCACGTGAAGGCGGGGGTTACGCTGCCACAAGCCGACGAGCGAGCGTCAGGGGCGGTGAGAACCTGGAAGAGGCGAGGCAGTCCTTCCCCTGCAGGTGGCGGCAGGCACGTGGCCCTGCGGACACTGATTCTGGGCTCTGGCCTCCAGAACTGAGAGAATACATTTCTGCTCTAAGCCACCTGTTCGTGGACCTTGTTATGGCAGCCCCAGAGAACCAGTACCCCTGTGACATAACGTCCACAGTGCCGCCACTTTCTCGGGGGATACAAACCACATCCCCACTGACCCCATGAAGAGACCGAGGCCCAGAGAGGTGCAGCCACCAGCCCCGTCACACACCAAGGGAGTGTAGTGCCAGGACTCAAACCCAGATCTCCCGACTCCAAAGTCAATCTCTCTGCCCAGAGCAGGGCCTGTGGCTGGAGACCCCGTGATGGGCGAGCCCAGAGCAACCCTCGAGCCAGGGCCCAGACCTTCAGCTCTGCTCCTGGCCTCTCCCTGTCCTCCTCTGAACTCCGGATGGTTGCCCTGCCCGCCTACCTCCAGGGTGGTTGGCTCTCCCGGCCTGGGTCACTGGGAGCCACAGCGTATCTCCGGCCATGTGGCATTCGCAGGGGGAGGGGTCAGTTGGTGGCTTACTGATCTAGATCCAGAGGTTTGGGTTCAGGTCCTAACTCCATCACTGCCTGGTCATGTGACCTTCTCTGCGAGTCGTAGAGACTTTGTCTGTGACATGGGACGTGACTGGAGCTCTGCCTTCCCTGCAGGGTGGTCATGAGCATCCAGCAAGGTCAGGTATGGGAGGGAGCTCAGGGGTGCTGTCGCTGGACGCTGCTGCCTGGGCAAGGCCTGCCAGCAGAGGACAGATCCGGCCTGGGGCCAACAGGGCATCGTGTTCCCAACACCGGCTGATTGGTCTGATCCAACCAAGAGCAGGAAGGGAGGTGAGTCAGCTTGGGGAAGATTCTAAAAGCTCTGACTTCGCTCTTTAGCTCCCCTGACCTTGATCATTTCTCACCCCCAGGGTTACCATGGGGACGGGGAGATGGATTAGGATGATCATGATCATAATTTATCAAATACTTAGCCTGTGCCTCATTTTATTATTTTTTAAGGATTTTTAAAATTGATTTTTAGAGAGTGAGGGAGAGGGAGAGAAAGAGAAACATTGATGTGAGAGCAAAACATCAATTGGCTGCCTCTTGCATGCCCCCTACCGGGGATTGAGCCCACAACCTGGGCCTGAGCCCTGATGGGGAATAGAACCGGCAGCCTTTCAGTGCACGGGACAATGCCCAATCAACTAAGCCACACCAGCCAGGGCAGTCTGTGCCTTATTTTTGTTGTAAGGTGATTTTCACAATAGCTTGCATTGTAGGTGATGCGGGTCCCATTTTATAAATGAGGAAACTGAGGCTCAGAGAGATGAAGTGACTTGTCTTAGGTCACACAGCCAGGAAAGGGCAAGGCCAGGTTTTGAGGCCCAGCCTCACTCAACACACCAGTGTTCTTTCTCTCTCGTAGCAGCTCCCTCGCATCTTATCAAACCTGACATTTGGTGGGAACCAAAGGGGGGCCCAGAGAGGGGATGGGACTTGTCTAATGCCACACAGAAGGGCAGGGGCTCGACCTCAGGTCCCATCCTTTCTTCCTCTTCAGAGAGTGGGGGTGCAGGGCAGAGCAACACCCACACAATGAGCAAACCCCAATGGTAGTCTGGAGCCCTCGCCTGCCCCTCCTGTGGCGGAGGAAGCGATGGTACCATCAGGCAGAGCCACCGGACTGGCCCAAGGCACAGACATCACGGTCCAGGCTGGTGCTCAGTCTCTAAGAATAGACAGACTTCTGCCTGAAGCGTGGACCTGTAGGGTGGCTGGGTCAGGGGGCAGCCTTAGCTGGGCTGTGGGTGCCCACCCGTGTTTCTGGTCCGTCAAGCATGGCATTCAGCCCTGCTGAGTCACCCTGGGGAAGCAGAGGCCCCTGCGCATTCTCACTTCCACTGCTCGAGAAAGATCAGGAGGAAGAATGTCTCAAATGCTGCTTTATTGCAATAAGTTTGTCGATTCAGCTCATTACATTTAATTAGAATTATTTAATTAGAATCTTAATAAAAGAGTAAAGCAGGAAGGAGGCTGCGACGCGGAGGTAAGGAAATCCGTGCTGAGCATATGAAGTAGACCCAGGTGGGGTGGCGGAGGGGCTGCCAGGACCCTTGTCTGGAAGGTTGGGGAAAGGGGTCTGCAGGTGCCAGGACCGCCAGGGCCCAGGGCTGGGCTCTCACCATTCTTTACCAAGTGGCCGAGGACACTGGGCATGTGGAGATGAACAGGACCTGTTTCCTGCCCACAAGGGAAACAGACAAGAAGCCAGATAGTTACAGTGCCCAGTGCCAGAGGCTCTGACGGAGGAGGCAGAGGGCACAGTGCCAGGCACAGAGAGGACATCTAACTGGCCAGGGGAGAAGGCTTTCTGGAACAGAGATGCCCACGGTGACACCCAAAGGTGGAGCTGGCTGAGGAGGAAAGGGCTTCAAGCAGGTTCGGAGGCAAGGCAGTGAGTTCGAGGTGCCTGTGGGGCAGGTGGAGCGGAGGTTCAGAGCAAGGACCTGGAGCTAGTGGCTAGTTCCCTGCCCCAGCACCACCACCGCGGGCTCTGGCAAGTTATGCCCACTCTCTGAGCCTCATTGTCCTCATCTGTGAGTGGGGGCAGCAATGGGCCCCTCGTAGGACTATCGTGTGGTTAGATGAGCTGATGCAAGTAACGCACTTGGAGGAGCAGCTGGTTGGTGGCCCATGCTATGTCATTAGCTGTTAGGGTTATGTCCCCTGGGTGGTCAGTTACACAAGTCTGGGCAGGGCCCTAGTTCTGGTGGTCGTCAGTGAAACCACGGGTGTGAGTGGAAACCCCAAGAGAGCATGGTGGGTCCATCACCTCTATTCCTCTTTCCTCATTCTCTGACAGACATGTTTTGTCAGAGATCTGCCTCCGACAGAGCCCTTGCTCTTCAGGGCAGCTGACCTCTCAGCCCAGCTCTAGTGAGATTAGTCGGTCGGGTCATGGCGTCACCCCTGGTGCTGGTTCCAGTGAGGTGGAGAGCAGACCTGGTCCCACAGGCATGGGACAGCTTCTCCCCCCCGCACCCCCCTTTCTTCCTGGCTCCCTCTCCCCACAGCATCCATTCACAAAGAAGCAGGTGGCCCCATTACCACTCCCTAGGGAACCAGACCTAGCATGAAGCCCATGGTGTGCTGGTATACCATCTCTCCAATTAAACACAAACACACAGTGCCGATTTGTAGCATTTACTGATTTTCCATGGTGTAAATGTCCCTCCATGGCCAACTTCAAGCTGCCAACATGAGCATCACTGGACGTGGAGTTAGGGTGCACACCACCAGTCCTTGCAAGCCAGCACGAGCGGCTCCAGCACCCCGGATGAAGCCAACCCAGAGGAGGCTGGAGCCGAGAGAAAGCACCAGCCCCTGGCAGCAGTGGGAGCCTCTGGGAGCCGAGCCATGCCAGGAGCCGCCTGCCTGGACCTCCCCGCGCCCAGTTCTCTGTCACGGGCCGCTGAATGTGCCCCCCGCGCTGCAGTCATGCAAAGCAAGAGGACAGGAGGACCCAGGACCAGCCTGGACGAACTGCCCCTTTAATGCAGCGGAAGAGGAAGAGGAGGCTGAGAACCCCGCTGCCACTGTCATTTGGCATCTGGTTTTCCACAAACTTAATCCTGCTGCAGTGAAAGACAGAATTTTTAGCCCGGCTATAGAAAGTTCCTAAGCTCCAGTCCTTGAGCCGAGAACTCAGTGATTGAAGCTCATTCTTCTTTTTCTCTTAATCATCCAGTGTCATAGAAGCAGCCACCCCATCTTGGAAATCTCCGTGCCACTCATGTGTTCAATGGCAGTAGCAACTCAGGCCTCAGAGCTTTGCCTTCAATGGCTCTTTTTCCAGATGGCCACAGGCCATCATCTAATTAATTAATTTAATTTAATTAGCGGTTTCACCACTCCATACTGCAGGCTTCTAGATTCTCATCCCTAGATACTAACTGGGTTTTCGCTTCCTTCAGCCCTAACTAGACCAGATGATTATTCCCCCCATTTCTTTATGAGTGTGTTGTCTGAAACCCACCCCGCTCAGACCAGTTTCCAAACAGCCAAGTTTCTGGGTGGAAAACAATGGAAACGGATGCTCACCAATTTAAGCAGAATAGGAATTTACTGGCAGGACACCAAGGAGCTGGCAGAATCGATTAGAACAGGATCAGGGAAGGGACAGATGAGGAAGGGGGCTGGCATGAGGTCCCCCAAACAAGAAAGGGGGTTGAGTGCTGACCAGGAAAAACACCCAAGCAGAAGATGTCCACCTTGGCGAGGCACCGAGCTAACATTTAGCTGCATTACCTCAGTGTCATCGTCACAGTGATCTTTTGAGAGGTGTTACTTTTAGAAAATTCATTTTACAGTTGGGGAAACATGATCTGAGTTTCTTCATCAGTCACACCCCCAGACTTTTGGGGTACTGTGAAGACCAGGCTGGATACTATGGATGCTGGACAGTTCAGAGCCAGGTTTCTGGAGGAGTTGCCATAGGTTTCGGCCAACGTGGTCTTTGGGGCTCCTAGAGGCGGGAAGAGCCTGTCCAGTCTGAGCACTTACTAATTCCAGACACCCCTGGTGTTGCCCTGCTCGGGACAGGTCCTGGACCAAGGGGCGCCATCCCCGCGATGCGGCAGCCACAGCTGAGCCAGAGAGCGTCTCACCGAAAGCAGACGGTGTTTTCTGTCGGGCCTTGGCACCTGGGCAGTCTGTCCCGACTCCTGACACCAGCTGTAGCCAGCGGCCTGCGGTGGGGCCGCTGCTGTGTAAACAGGGACAAGCTGGGTTCTGAGAAACAGGTGGGAGCCCTCGGCCCCACACCTGGAAAGAGGGGAGGGCACCTGGAAAAGAGAAGTCGACCAAAGCCCAAGCGTTGGCATGGGGGCTCCTGCTGGACCAGGTCTCCCCCATCGGGCTAGGGGTTCCTGAATTGGAGGGAGTCTCCCTCCTTAGAATGGAGGCTCCTTCGAGGAGAATGACCTCTCCTCCAACAGACCTACCCGTGTGCAAGGCTGTTTCCCACCTCAGACTGGCACTTCTAAGGGGGGAACCTCTCTCCCCTCAGACTGGGCCACCTGAAGCAGGCTGGGTCCTAAGAGGTCAGTGTCAGCAGGAGCCCGCAGGGTAGAGGCGTGGGGCCAGCAGGGCTGCGGGAATCTGATCATACTGAAGGGGAAACGGAGATGCTGAGCGGGCGGGGCCTGCTGAGCTCATCCCCCAGGGGTGGCCCACCAGGACAGTCTCCCAGGACTCCACCTCCCAGCTAGGAGGAACTGAGGTGACAGGGTGAGGTGAGGCCTTGGGAATGCAGCTCCCAGAGCCAAGCCGGAGGAGGCAGCCCTGTGGGGACCGGGGCTGCCAACCTGCCCCTTGGAAGAGCCTCCTGTTGTCTGTCCCGGATGTTTGAACCCTTGGCCCGACTTCTGGGTGATTGCCTCATCCTGCTAGGGCCGACAGATGTGCACAGCTGGGGGAGGACTCTGTGGAATCCAGCCCTGCCCAACATGGGCCGAGGTTGAAGTCTCGGTTCTAGTCCTGGCCTCCACTTTTACCTGGTTGTGAGGCTCTCGGCCGGGCCTCAGTTTCCTATTCTCTCTAATGAGGGAAGTTCTTTTTCTTTTTCCCCCTTATATTCCAAATTGGTGGTTTGCTTCTCGGTTCCACCTACTCTACTATTGATTCCCTGTAAATTATTTTTATTTTTTTTATTTTTATTTTTTGAATTAATTTATTTTTGTTACAGATGTTTCTCCTTTTCCCCCCATTGACACCCTCCTCCCGTCCCCCCTCCCCCACAGCAGGGTTGTCTATGTCCACTGATTATGCTTATACGCATAAGTCCTTTGATTTGTCTCTTCCCTCCCCCCATCCTCTGAGGTTTGTCAGTCTGAACCCTACTTCTATGTCTCTGGGTCTATTTTGTTCATCAGTTTATTTTGTTCATTCTATTCCACAAATAAGTGAGATCATGTGATACTTGTCTTTCTCTGACTGGCTTATTTCACTCAGCATAATGCTCTCCGGGTCTAATGAGGAAAGTTCTTCATTCTTTCATCAGCCACTGACCCACGATGTGTCCAGTTCTGTGCCGAGCCAAGTGCGAGCCAGACCCAGCAGCCCTGCCTTTGAAGGGCCCATGCTCAGTGTGGAGCTGAGTGAGCTCCTGTAGCCAGTTTCTTGCGCTCTCTGAGTACAGGGGTCTTAGCAGGGAACACTTTCATTTTTCTCTAATCACTGGCCCCAACTGTGCAGTGGCGGGTCCCAGGGTTTGTGGTGACATCCAGTTATTGCAAGACCATCTGTTTGAAATCCTAATCCCAGAGGTAATTTCTCTTCCTTTGTCCCCAGCCACCAGACTTGAGGGACTTGGAGTGTGTGTGCGTGTGTGTGTGTGTGTGTGTGTGTGTGTGTGTGTGTGTTACCTGGCAAGGGGCCACTGGTTCTTACTTGGTCTTCTGACGCCAGTATCTTGGAGTATATGGGGGGACATATTCTTGTTCTGAGATACTTCCCTCCCCTTTCATTTTTTTTCAAAATTAAATTTCTTTTTTTTTTAAATGGTGGTAAAATACACATAACACGAAATCTACAATTTTAACTGTTTTAAGTGTACAGCTCAGTGGCCACCATCCATCTCCAGAATTTGTTATCATCCCAAACTAAATCTCCTCCATTTTTAAATAACAGCTGTTTTGAGATTTAATTCACATAACATACAACTCACCCATTTACAGAGTACACATTAATGGTTCTTAGAATATTCACAGCATTGTGTAACCAGCATTACAATCAGTTTTAATAACCCCAAAAGGCAATCCCCCATCCATTCGAGCCCCCCACCCTGCACCAGCGGCTCCCCACCTTTGCCAACTGCCACTCTGAGCCCTGTGTCTGTGGACTTGCCTGTCTGGACACTCTGTATCAGCGGAATCACATCACGTGTGGCCTGGGTCTGGCTGCTTTCACTGAGCACACGGTTCCCCAGGTCCTCTGCATCGCAGGTGTCCGCACTTCCTCCCTCCCTCTCCATTTTTACTCTATTCTTATTTAATTTTTTTATTTTATCCTCACCCGAGGACATTTTTGCATTTACCTTCAGATAGAGCAGGAGGGAGAGAGGGAGGAAGAGAGAGAGAGAAACATCGACGTGAGAGAGATACATTGACCAGTTGCCGCCCACACGACCCCAACTGGGCCGGGGACGAACTGCAACCGAGGTACGTGCCCTTAGCGGGAACCGAACCCGGGTCTTTCTGGTCCGCGGGCCGACGCTCTAACCGCTGAGCCAAACCGGCCAGGGCACTCCCTCTCCATTTTTAAAGCAGAGCTTCTCTGGGGTAGATGCTGAGGGAATCAGGTTCAACAGGCACCATCGTGTGGCCTGCCCTCAGGTGGGCTCCTCGCTGTGAATTAATCCTCCAGCTGCCATAGTCCTGAGTGTGGCTCTGAACGCTGGCTCTCTGCTGGGTGTGTGTGTGTGTGTGTGTGTGTGTGTGTGTGTGTGTGTGTTCTTCGGGGTCCCGTGGGAGCCCTGGCCTCCGCCTTCCCCTGATGTGGGTACCTGGCTCCTCACCTCTGCCACCCTCCCCTCCCCAGCCCCCACCTACAGCACTCTGCCCCATTGTCCCTGCTGCAGGGCCGCTTGTCTGTGTGTAGGGGGGTGACTTCCCGGATGGGTACCAACGATGGCACAAACCCAAATGTTTTCTATGACGTCTGCCACCCTCACCAAACGGCAGGCATGCAGGCTGCCCGTGGCCAGTCCCTTCCACCCTGCTCTTTCTCTCCTGCTCAGATGGGCCCAGGGCCAGGACAGTCGGCCCCACCAGCAGATGTTCCCAGCAGGGAGATGCCAACCTCCCCTCCAGCAGGACCTTTCCGCTTCCGTGGCAACGGGTGATTTTCTTGATGCCTCTTCCAGGGGCTTGGTCGGGAGTGGTCTCTGGGGACAAGGCAGAGACAATCCACAGTGTTCACGAAACTGACTCTTCACATTGCTGAAGAATCGCCCTCCCGCCATCCCCTGGAAGAAGAGGATGGCCCGAAGACTGTGGGAGGGCCAGTCTTGCCCCTGAGCACGCCCTGAAAGGGTCATCTGACCCCAGTTTGGGGACCTCTCTTCAAAACATGGGGTGCTCAGCAATTCACCCCAGCTCTGCACCCCAGCTGTCAATTCTGGGGCAAATGAAGAAGTTCCTCCCAATATTCTCTTGTACATGTAATCCTACCCTCAGGTGAACGGTTCTGACAAGTGCTATGAAAGGAAATGCAAAGCCCTCGCCGGCTGGCTCGGTTGGCTGGAGCATCGTCCCATACGTCAAAATGTTGTGGGTTTGATCCATAGTCGGGGCACATTCAGGAGGCAACGGATTGATGTTTTTCTCTCACATGGATGTTTCTCTCTCTTTTTCTCTCTCCCCTCCCTCTTCCTTCCTTCTCTAAAATTCAATAAAAATAGCCCTGGCTGGTTTGGTTCAGCAGTTAGAGCGTTGGTCTGTGGACTGAAGGGTCTGGGTTTGATTCCTGGTCAAGTGCATGCACCTGGTCAAGGTTTGATCCCTGGCCCTGGTCAGGTTTCGAAGGAGGCAACCAATCGATGTGTCTCTCTCACATTGATGTTTCTCTCTCTCTCTCTCTCTCTCTCTCTAGCTCACTCACTCTCTCCCTCTCTCCCTTCCACTCTATCTAAAAAAAAAAATCAATGGAAAATATCCTTGGGTGAGGATTAACAACAACAAAATAATAATAATAAATAAAATAATGAAATAACTTTTTAATCAATAAAAACATATCCTTGGGTGAGGATTTTTTAAAAAGGAAGTATAGAGACTATTCTGGTCTCCCCTGGGGGTATCCCCAGGAAGTGACTTTTGAGGGCAGGCCTGGCTGAGGGAAAGCGCAGCCAAGTTCCTGAAGCAGGAAGGAGTGTGGCACGTGGGGGGACAGCAGGCCAGTGTGCCGGGGGCAGTGAGACTGAGAGGAGGCTGATAAGGAATGAGGGCAGCAGCAGCAGCAGCAACATTTATAACTATTCACCCTGCACAGCACTTCCCACCCAATAATCACAAAAGAAGACATCACGTTAGCCCTCTTTTATAAATGGAGGTTTGCATCTTGCTCAGAGAGGTGAGGTGACTGGTCCGAAATCACACAGTAGGTACGCAGGGAAGCTGGGATTTGAACCTGGGTCCAGAGCTGGAGCGTCACCAGGACAGGACAGGCCTGGCCTCTGAGACCATTTGACTCTTCTGTGCTCCATGATCCCAGTAGACCCAAGTGGGATGTCTGTCCTGCCCTGCCCTACCCTTCCCTTTGCCTGCCTTTTCCTGGGAGCCTGACTGGTGGGACACAGGCACGCTGTGGTCAGTGGCCAAGGCAAAGGAGGCATGACTGGCAAGAGACGTCAGGGCTTTGGTGCCAGCAGGCCCGTGTTCTGGTCCCCGCACTTCTCATGGAGCTGTGCAACCAGGGGTCAGTCCCTTCCCTTTCAGATGGTCAGTTTCCTCTTTTGTCAAGTACTCACCCTTTTAAATTTATTTTATTCCCGTTTTACAGATGGCCTAGAGAGGGGAAGCCAGGCAGTGCCCCGAGGCCCCTGGGACCCAACCCAGGGCTCTTTCCTCTGGACCTTGCCATCGTCCTGGCAGGGTTTGGGCGGGGGCAGTCGTGGTGGACTGGCGGTAGGCAGCTGACGCAGGGGCCCAGAGTTTGGAAGACTGGGCTCTCGTAATAGTCAGGCTCGGGGGAGTGCACCGAGCCACCTCCCCTCCCCGAACCTGTCTCCGGGCCTGCCTGGCTGCTGCCTGATTTCCCTGGGGGCCCATCTGGTCTGTGCAGGCCATTCCCTGCAGACAGCAGACTCCTGCAGTGCAGGAGTGTGTGCGTGTGTGTGTGCAAGTGCGTGTGTGTGTGTGTCCAGCACTAAGCAGGGGTGGAGCGTCAGTGGGGCTGAGGTGGGGTATGTGTCTCCTGCCTGCTCCCACCCTGGGAACAGCCCAGACTCAGGCCTGAGGGGCTGGGACACCAGAGTCCCGAAGGTCCTCTGTCATCTGGGATGTGGATCCACACCCCTGAGCCCCACCCATGTCTTAACCATAACTCTGCTTCCAGGCTGAGACTCAGACCCGTCCCGGGCTGATCCCTGCCTCGGCTCCATTCTAAGCCCGATCACAGTCCCAGACTGAGTCCCAGTCCTGGTTCCAGGCCAAACCCTGGCCTTCTTCTAAACCTGAGGCCTTACCTTTTTTCTAGACTGTTCTTTGACCCTGGTTCCAGGTAGACCTCACTATAGATTCAGCTCTAAAACTAGCCCCCAACAAAATCTTGACTTTGGCCAGAAATTCAGTCATGATCCGGCTCTAAATCAGTCCTGACCTCAGTCCTGGGCTGAACTGTGACCATGGCCACAGACTGACCTCTAATTTCCAAACAACAAACCGACCCTTGACCTGAGACCTAACCCAGCAGGAGCCCAGGGTCCGTTCAAGCGGCAGAATCTGTGCTGGAACCAGAGGAATGCTGGTGTTGCCCTGGGCAGAGCTGTGGAAGTTGCCGAAGCATGGAGCGGGCGTGGAGGATGAGAGTGGCCGTTTCAGAGGAGAGAACACAGGGCCGAGGACTGGGATCCAAGCTCTGGGTCAGAGTCCACAGCTGTGGTTCTCATCTAGGCTCCACTGTTTACTGAAACCCAACTTTGGATGAGTCCATTGCCTCGTTGAGGTTGTTTCTTCATCTTTTTATTTATTTTTTAAATATGTTTTTATTGATTTTTTAGAGAGAGGAAGGGAGAGAGAGATAGAAACATCCATGTGAAGGAGAAACATTGATCGGCTGCCTCCTGCACGCCCCTACTGGGGATCGAACCGAGATCTCTCAGTTCATGGGACAATCCATTGAGCCACACCAGGCAGGCTGTTTCTTCATCTTAAAATGGACCCACCTGCTTTCCTCCTGGGTCATGTGGCTCCTGAGAGTGCCCTTTGCCATCTTGCCTTTAGGTCTTCTTATATACTGCCCCCTTGGCTGGACCACTGTTCTTTCCTTGTCCACCCCTGTATCCCCAAGGCAAAATGCCCCTTCCTCTAGGAGTCTCTCTGAGGCGCCTCATGGTGGAAGGGCATCACCCAGATCACCCTTCAGTGGCAGACTTGGTGCCCCAGGTCTGCAGACAGCCTTCGCCCTTCAGCTGTCACCCGGTTCAGCACTGCCCACGCCCCGTGACTGATGGACAAGTGACGGCGGGGAAGAGGGTCAAAGACCAGCCATCTCCAACCAATTCAGGACAACTCTGAAGGGCTCTTCTAGCTCCAGAGCTCCCGCGGGGTCAGCTGAGGCTGTCACTAGACCTGTATTGGGGTCTTCCCTCTACCCCACTCAGCCTCCTGCCCCTCCATTCCACGGGTGACCTCAGAACACTCCCTAAAAACCACCTGCCTGCCGACCTCCCTCTCAGATTCTGCCTCTGGAGTACCCAGCCTGTGACGACACCCCCTAGTCCAAGTCATAGGCTGCTCCCACGACACTTGGTCATCTTTTTTGTAACACTCATAATAATTTGGGGTACTTCCTCGTTTCCTGTCTACTTCCACCAGAATTGTCATGCAACAGGGACACACAGCACCAGCACCACACGGGGCAGAGAAAGATCACGGGGGGAAACTGAGAAGTGGAGAGGCAGGAGTGTCTGCAGCCCCCCGAACTCTCATCATCCTCAGCAGGGGCTCTCAGCCTGGCAAGCGTGTCCTCAAATGGCCGGTGCTCCAGCAGACAGCAGCCTGCCTCAGCCAGCGGCCTGGCCGCACAACAGGCTCCAGGAGGAAGGACCCGCCCCACACTGCTGGCCGAAGAGAGAGGACATGTCATTTCTCTAAGTAACGAGAAATATATCAAAGGATGTCGGGACATGAGCAACACTAGGGAATGTGCTTACTAATGCCCAGAGCCGCACCCCGAGGACGCGGGAAGAGCCTGGACGCCTTGGCACACAGGAACAGTGATATCCGCCACAGTTGATGTCGACTGTTCCCCACAGACCGGCCTGGTCCAGCCAAGCCAGCTCTCTGCTAAGCGATCAAAGGCAAGAGGAAGACATGAGCCTCCGGGGCCTCCAGACTTGTCTCTCATCAAAAATATATGCCTCGTGAGGGTAGGGGGCTGAGTCTTCTTGTTCCCTGCTCAATACATCATACTTGTGCTACGGATAAAAAAAACACACGAATAGATCAAAAGATAAGGGATAAAAAAGCAACGTACAAACCTGAAACATTTGGTAAGGCAGGGAATAATTGGGGAGAAATGCTTCTTCTAGAAGTTATTCCTTAGAAAGGGCAACAAAAATGGCTATTAATAGACCCGATTAATAAACATCAGCCAAGGTAAATGTTAACAGGAAGCACCTCTGCGGGCGCTGGCAGTCTCTGAGGCAGGCTGCGCGCAGGCGAGGACTGCCTCCTCCCTCCTGTTTGCTCACAGCACAGTCTCAATCCTTGGGGAGCCTCCTTCCTGAACCCCAGAGCCGGGGCAGGCACAGCCCAGGCGTCTGCTTCCTGGAAACTCACCTGCTCCAGCCACCCCAGCGGGGCCCCTTAGATGTTCCTTAAACACACAAGCTTGTCTGTGCCTCAGGATCGTCCCCCTCGCTGATCCCACTGTCCGTCTTCCCCTCACTTCCTCCAGCTTTCTGTGCAAACGTCACCTCCTCATAGCCCGCGTCCCCATGGCTGCCCATCTCTTATAAGAAACAAAAACTGCTTACGTCTGTTTTAATTTATTGAAAGGACTTATTAACACCTGCAATTGCATCTATATAATATATGTATTTTATTTCATTTTTATCCAATCCCCCCTCTAGAATGAAGACGGACTCTTCTGTCCCATTGACTGCTGTGTCTTCTAGAACAGTGCCTGGCACTGCAGTGGGCACTCGGTAAAACTGCAGAGTGAGTGAGTGGGGGTCGAACTGGACAGGGTCCCTGCCCCACCAGCTCCCTCCAACAGGCAATGCAGGCGGCCAGACAGCGGGGCAGCTTCTCCCCGGCTCAGGGGTGTGAGGAAGGCGTGCAGGGCGCTCCAGTGACGGCAAGGGAAGGCGGGGTGCGGGAAGGCTTCCTGGATAGGGCCCCATGTAAGCCAAGACCTGAGGGCTGAGCGGGAATTCTCCAAGTAAGAGGAAGGAGGAGAGAGTTCCAGGCAGAGGGATGTATAGGAACAACAGTTTGAAGGCAAGAGAGAGCCTGGAAAGTGGGTAGAATGTACAGAAGTTTCATGTGTCTGGACCAGAGCGGGGAAGAGGTGAAGAGCCTGGGCTGGTGGGCTGGGCAGGGGTCGGCTCGTGGAGGACCTGGGTTTCTCGGCTCTCTTCACTGGGCCCTGGCTGCCAAAGGGAGGCAAGCAGAAGTATCCATCGTACCCCAAACCCCTCCTTTATGGTGGCTCCTTCTCTTTAACAGCTCTTTGCCCTAAAAAATTCTGCCTGTTCAAGTTATGAGAACTGAACACACTTTGTTTGCTGTGATTGTGGGTTTTGCCACTGAAATTGATAACCCCTCCTGGGAGAGACATGTGATGCTTCCCTCCTTGGACACAGTGCGAACTGCTCTCAGCTCCCGAGCGGAGGGTGGCAGTGTCAGGGCTCTGCGGACTCCTCTAGCTCAGCTGTATTTGATGTCTCCGTGTTGTCTGGGAGCTGGGCCAAGCTCCACTGCATCTGACCTTGTCCTGAGACCTTTCACCTGCCCGTCCTGTCACTCTCAGAGCTTTCTGAGCTCATCAGCATTTGCTGAAGCTTCAGCCTTGTTTATTTGCACGGCAGCTTTTTAACACAGGCTAACTCATCCTTGCATAACACAATGCAGCTGTGAAACAGAGCAGGCTCTGGAGTCAGTCTGCCTGAGTTCAAATTCCAGCTCGCTGTTTACTGGCTTGTGCTCTTGGGCAGGTTGCTTAATCAATCTGGGCCTCTGCTTCCTCATCTGTAAAATGGATATATAAAATAATAGGAAGATCAGAGATGATACTTGTGCTAGGTTCTGATGAAAGAAGGGAAGAGGGTAGAGGGAAGAGAATTGTGGGCAGAGGGAACAGCATGTACAAAGGACCTGTGGCAAGAGGGAGCAGAGCAATTACTAGGGACTGAGAGAAGGCCCAGGACTGTGGAGATAGTGCAGCTTGGCTTGTTCAGCAACTTTTGTGGTGTGCTTTCCTGTACCAGAGAAACCAAGAAGCAACACTTCTAAAACCAAACGTCCAGAGGCGATTTCAGTTTTATTAATGAGACGTACCATGGACTCGCATTGTAAGGCAGAGGTCATGCTTCTCTGATTTTCAGGCAAGCAGAGTCACGGGGGTATTTTTTTGCGGCAGCTGTAGCAGTGGGTTCAGCATCTTCTCTAGACCCTTGTTTTGTGATTATTGGAAAAGAGCTTGGGGCACCCGTTCTGCTGGCAGGGATCAGGACTGAGGATGGCCCTGGAGCAGCAGTGGCGGTGGTGGCCTCTGTGTTCCCCAGCTTCTTGATCATGGCAGAGGCTGCAGTGTCACTCTGGGGGTCATTTCTGGCCAGCCTCTCCAGCCCTCCCAATAGGGTAGTAAGCACTATTTCCCTATATGAAATTCCTTTCTGCTTAAAAGAACTGGCGTGGTTTCTGCGATCTGAAGCTGAGACTGACTGTGTTAGATTCAAGTGGGCCACAAACACTTCCCATCAAGGAGTGGCGCTTTCCCCTCCCTCTCACCTGGGCTGGCTCTGTGACTTCCCAACAAAAAAGACGTGGAGGAAGTGACACGCGATCAAGGCCAGGCCTGGTCTTGAAGTTAAGAGCTGGGAGGTTCTGCTTTTGACCTCCTGGAATGCTCTGAGACACTCCGAATCCAGCTGGCGTGCAGAGAGAATCCCAAGCCACATGGAGAGGCCACATGTGGCCTCCGGTCAACAACCCTCGTTGAACTCCCAGGCGACAGCCAGCACAGCCCACCAGACATGTGAGTGAGCATCCTGGCGGCCCAGCCCAGTCACACCTCCAGATGACTCCAGCCTCAGGAGAACCCCACAGCGGAGCCTGGTCAAGGCCAAGAATGGGGAGAGGTAACAAAACAGTTGCTGTTTTAAGGCACTAAGTTTTGGGGTGGTTTGTTTTGCAGCAATGGCTAACTGGTATACTGACTGACAGGCAGAGGGAGGAAGAGGAAGTGAGAGGAAGCTGGAGAAGTCCACAGGAGTGGAACTTAGTACCATGGTTAGGAGCTCTGTTGTCCTAAGAGCAATGGGAAGCATAGAAGAGTTTTAGGTAAAGGTTTGCATTTCTTAGGTGATTTACGGTGATTGCATTTACCTTTCATATGGGTCATTCTGCCTGCAGTGTGAGTACTGGAGGGGAGCCAGAGGCGAGCCAGCCTGGAGAGCAGTACTGATGTTGAGGCAAGAGCTGAGGGTGGTTTGCAGAGGGGGTGAGGGGGAGAGTTTGGTGGTGGTGGTGGGGGGCGGTTAGTGATTGAAAGAGAGCAAAGTGGATGGATCAGAGACTTTTAGGAGATGCATGTATAACACTGGGTGATGGCTGGGGGCCTGCTGGTAATCTGTGTGGGCTCTACCTGACCAATGCCTTCTACTCTCGTGCCCCCATCACTCGGTGTGCCTCATACCTCGACACAGTCACAGTGGAAAGAGTGAGGGCTCGGGTATCAGGTGCATCGGGTGTTAATCCCAGATCCGCCTGTTATGTTACTTTGGGCAAGTCACCACACTTCTCTGGACTTCCATTTTCCTCTTTAATCAAGTGGGGGCAATAAAAAGGATGATCATAGTAATTCCACTGGTTTACTGAACAGTTCCTGGCACATAGTAGGCACTCAGTAACTATTTGTTGAATGAATGAATCCAGTGGGCTGGAACTGAGAGGGTACAAGGAAGAAACCACCTTACTTTTCTCACCTGCCTGCAAACAGCTTGTCAAGAGCAGGTTGCACGTCCTCGTGTCGGGGTTGGAAGCAGGAGCCAGTCTCCCCGAAATGTGACCCCCTGGCATGCAGATTCTTCTGAGCTGAAAACAAGTAAAGCCCAACAAACTTAGGAAGAGTTTTTTGTTGTTGTTGTTTTAATCCTCACCTGAGGACACACTTTTATTGATTTTAGAGAGAGTAAGGGAGAGGGAGAGAGAGAGAGAGGGAGAAACATGGATGTGAGAGTAAAACATTGATCAGCATGCATCCCAACCAGGGGCTCAAACCCGGAACCTGGGCATGTGCCCTGACAGGGAATTGAACCTGCAACCTTTTGGTGTAGGGGACCACATTCCAGCTGAGCCACATGGGCCAGGGCAGTTTTTCTCTTTGTTTGTTTTGCTCCTTTCCTGTCTAAAGAGATTCAGATAGAAAAACCTGCTCCAGGAAGGGAACCTTGGTGTGACCACCTTAGTGCATGTGAATTGAGGCTGGTAGACAGGGAGGATCCATGCAAAAATCTGTTCCCCTAGGTCCCCTTCTGTCCCATTGTTTCTGGGTGGCCCTGCGAGAATCTGTTTACCAAACATTTGCTCTCTCTCATCTACCTATGAATTGCCTATCTCCCACTCCTTAGTCCAAAATGACATATGTGCCTCATTTTGCCTCAACACTGTCTTTGGAATTTTCATGCTTATGTGAATTCCTCACATGCATACTAAAATTTTATTTTCTCCTGTTAGTCTGCTGTATGTTGTATGAAATACTCCGCCAGCCAGGAGAACTAAATGGGTAAAGGGAAAGTTTCCCCATTCAACCCTGGACTCTTGATGACAATTCAGGCAGATCCATGGCTTTCTGGTTTCTTTTGGTCGAAATGCAGTTTCATTTTGGTAATTAAAACTCACTTTCAACCCAGCCGGTGTGGCTCAGGGGATTGAGCGTTGTCCCATGGACTGAGAGGTCCCAGTCTGGGCACATGCCTGGGTTACCGGCTTGATCCCCAGTAGGGGGCGTGCAGGAGGCAGCAGGTCCATGTTTCTCTCTCACATCGATGTTTCTCTCTCTCTCCCTCTTCCTCTCTCTCTAAAAAAATCAATAAAAATATATTTTTAAAAAAGAAAGAATGAATGAGTACCTAATTAAAAAACAAGAATAATAATAATAATGAAATAAAATAAAACTCACTTCCAGTAACTAGAAAGTCCATTCTGACCCAGTGAAGTGTAAAATTTTGATTTCACATCCAGTTCAAAGTGCAAACAAATCCCTCCTTCGATGGGTGCTTGCTGTGTGCCAGACCCTGTGCTGGGATGGATGAGTTGCCAGGTAACAGACAGAAGGCCACCTGGAACTCCAGATGAATGGTGAGTAATCTGTTACTATGTGTGTGTCCCTAATATTGCATGGAGCACACTGAAGGGTAAAAGTTATTGGTTGCTTCTCTGAAATTCAGATGGAACTGGACTTCCTGTATTTTTATTTCCTAAGTCACGGTCCTGTGGGAGTGGGTGCATTCTCTCTCTGCCAAAGGCATGTGACTCTAGGTGAGCAGACAGGTCCAGGAATGCCTTTCTTCTTGTTTTCCTCTTAGTACAGTGGACATGATCTATAAAGCTGACCATCGACTGGTGAGATTTGAGCATCGCTACTTTGTCCAACCGACTGGCCCACAGCCTCATTTCCACCTTGGATCTCTGGGAGCTCGCTGCTTCTCAAAGATCAGGAGAGCTCCTTTGCCTGTGACGGGGTGGAAACCACGCCAGCTAGCACTGTGTGTGACAGTGGTGACTTCCAGGAAGGGGTGCCACCTCTGAGGAAGGGGGAGGCCCCAGACTGAGGATCCTGGGCCCAGCTACAGGCTGAGCAGGACGCTCCCTACACCCCTTTGAGTAAAGGCTGAAGAGGAAGGGTCAGGGGCAGGGCCTGGAAGAGGTCATTGTCCGCCTGGTGGAGAATGGGGAGGCACAGAGAGAGCAGGGGCTGGGAGGGTAAAGAGTGTGGATTTGGGGCAAGGCCCCTGTGCTCTCTGACCCCAGTACCTCCATCTTATTGTGAGGCAGCCCACCAGACCTCCCTGCTCCCTGTCTTCCCCCTCTGACTCGCCATGGCAGGCTGGCCTTTCTGCTGGGTGCTGCAGTCTCACTCCCACAGCTCCTGCTGTATTTCTGTATCTGCCACCCCCCCCCCATGGACACCTGGGGCCTGGCATGGGGCAGGCTGGGCAGGCCCATGGGAGGGATTGCCTCTCTCACACCTGTCCTCAGGCCGACGCCTGGTTTTCTACCCAGAAGCAGTCTGGGTACCGGGCAAGGCAGGGAAGAGCAGGGACCCACTGTCCTGTTTTTAGCTCCCCCTCACCTTGACCTCCGTAGATAATCTCTGAGCCTTTTGGGGGTTCTGAAGTATAAATCCGGTTACTTCCAGCTTTCCCCATTGGCAGTTTGGGGTTCAGGATTCTTGGTTCCCCAAAGTTATAACCCATCGACATGCTTCTCTACTTTTCAACTTTTGTTAATGTTACTTCCTCACCTGTGCTAATTTTCCTTGTGGCTTTATGCCTTTAGAAAAATCTCTTTTTGCCCTGGCCAGTTTGGCTCAACGGTTAGAGCGTCGGCCTGCGGACCAAAGAGTCGCGGGTTCGATTTCAGCCAAGGGCACGTACCTCGGTTACAATTCCGTCCCTGGCCCTGGTCGGGGTAGTGGTGCAGGAGTCAACCAATCGATGTGTCCCTCTCACGTCGATGTCTCTTTCTCTTTTTTTTTTTCTCTCTCTCTCTCTCTCCCACTCTATCTGAAGATAAACAGAAAAATATCCTCAGGTGAGGATTAAAAAAAGAAAAGAAAAGAAAAATCCCTTTTGCCTTCATGTTAGCAGAGCATCAGGAGAGCAGAGCTTCGTGTGTGTGCTCACTCTGTCATTTTTAGCCAGAATTCATAGCCAGTCTAAATTAATCTTCACAGCAATACCAAGGAGCCAGCATTATTATTCTCATTTCCCAAATGAGCAAACTGAGCTTGGAGGGGATGTCCACAGAGCTAATAAGGGGCAGGACCTGGAGCCACCATGGTCCCCTGTCTTTAACACTCCCTCCCTTACCCTGCTCTCCCGGCACTGCTCACAGAAAGCTGTGCCCTCCTCTCCTCCACAGAAATGGGTGTCTTATGTGGTAAAACCCCACAAGGCTGGAAGGGTGCCTTGGGGGTGATCACGCCTTTCTCCATCTGAATGTGTCCTCTGACCGAGCTTTCTGTCGGACCCAAGGCATTCTGAGAGTAATAAACTATTGTCAAATGCAATGACCGTCAGAAATGACCTTAATGTCCAACAATACTGGATTGGGTAAATAAAGTATGGTATATCCATTTTAAAAATACTTTTGGCTGTCAGAATGATGAAGTAGAAGGATATTTAGTTTCATGGGAAAATGCTCCTGACATATTGGTAAATTCAAGAAACATATTTCCTAAGCATTAGGTGCAGTATACTCCCATTTTAACAATAACACACACAGATAATCACAAATGAATAAGAAAATCATTAATATTTACCTGCAACCTGTAATCCTGTTGTATAGGTCCCAAATCAAAAGGAATTCTGTCTTCCCCAGGGTATGAGATCAAGTTCTAATGCCTTAGTCTCACCTTCCTCCCACCCCTGTCCTCCATCCCTCAGGATCTTGAAGCCTGCAGTTCATATCCTGTGGGCAAGGAAGTGCAGGGCTGCTCCCCCCACCCCCATCTGCTACTGGCATCTAGTGGACATCAGTCAAGGATGCTATTAAACATCTTATAATGCACAGAACAACCCCCCCCACACACACACACACACACAACAAAGAACTGTCCAGCCCCAAATGTCAACAGTGCCAACAAGGGTGAGAAACCCTGGCTTAAAGCCAAGGCTTGGAAGTCAGAGAGGCCTGGATTTGCATCCTGGCTCTGCCACACGATCTTGGCCGACTTGTCTGACCTCTCAGAGCCTCGATTTCTTCATTTGTCAAATGGGGTCAATAGTAACACACTCCTCATAAAGATGACATGAGAATTAAGTAGATAACTGGCTACAAAGAGCCTGAAGCAAATGTTACGCTCATCCTCCAAGTGAGCGGGGCTGGCTTAGACTTGCTCTTATTATTGGGATCTACCTCCCAAACCTAAGTCCACAGTATGCTGGAATACTGTGGGTACTGATAACATTTTAAATAGTCCTATTTTTCTCTTTATTTTCAACCCGGGCCTCTTAAAAGTCTCCCCTTCCCCCTTTAAAATTTTTTTTGAGGGAGTGGAGATGAGCAAATTAGCTAGAGGGGGGAAATGGCAGCCAGCTGTAACGCAGGAAGGAAACCCCCAGCGCAGGCTAAATGAGGAGAAATGGATCTGCAGTCTAGCCACAGCCTGTCTTATGAAACACGGGATTTCCTTTTCTACAGATTCTTTGGACAAAGATAAAGATTTATTTATTCAGGATGCCTGAGAACAATGTGTTTCAATATGAGGGTCATTTGCCATGATTGCCGTGCTGTCCAGTCCAGTAGCCACTAGCCACTGGGGCTTCTGGTGCACTTGAAACATGGCTGGTCTGAATTAAGATGCATATAAATGTAAAATACGCACCAGGTCGTGAAGATTTAGTATGTAAAAAAATGGAACCTATCTTATTACTAGCCTTTAAAATAATAATTGAAACGATAGTATTTTGGATATATTGGACTAAATAAAATATATCATTGAAGTTCATTTCACCTTAAACATTTTGTTTAAGGTAAAAACCTTTTTAAAGCACTGTGGTCTCAGTGGCTTGACACAACACACGTTGATTTCTCACTTAAGCTCTTACATGCTGGTGCAGATGTGCAGAAGGTTCTGCTCATCATAGTCACACAGGGACCCTGGCTGGTGGAGCAGCTGCCATCTCAGTCCCTGTCAGTCACCTCGCTAGAGAAAGCCAGAGCTCTGGAGCGGATGGCACTGGCAACTGAATGCTCTGAACTAGAAGGGACATCTGTCATTTCTGCTTGCAGCTCATTGGCCAGAATTAGTCACATGACTCTACTCTACCACAAGGGGGTGGAGTCGTCCTGCCGTGTGCCCCAAAGGCAGAGATCCAGAAACATTTAGCAAACAGGGCAAATGAATAGCTTGGTTTCTGTCAGCATTTTTGTTTCTTAAAAATACATAGAATAGGATGTTATGTAAAGTAGAATGGAATGAAATGGGAACTGTATCAGGGGGCATCACAAAACATGTTAAATTATGATTGAGGCTCGATAAATTTTTGTGGAATGATGAAAATTATTCTTGAACAGGGATCAGAGCCACATTGAACATGTCTCCTTTGCTTTAACACTAACAAAGTGCCTACCCACTGGTTATCTCATTTAGGCTATTATGGGCCCCCTTTATTTTATTTTATTAATTTATTTTTGTTACAGATGTTTTTCCTTTTTCCGCCATTGACACCCTCCTCCTGATCCCTGCCCACCACCGCCCCATCCCCAGCATTGTTGTCTATATCCATGGGTTACGCATACATGTATATAAGTTCTGTGGTTTATCTCTTCCCTCCCGCACTGGGCCCCCTTTATGGATGAAGAAACTGGCTCAGACAGGTGAGTGATGTTCCCATGTCACCCAATCAAATGGAGAGCTGGGACCTGTAACAACTAGGATAACTGATGGAACTCCTTCTTCAAACCCCAATCTTCCTTCTCTTTCATTAATCAACCTTGAATCTTAAAACTGCTGGTTTTGCTTTTTAAAAAATAACACTAACATTTAACATATACTGAGTTTAGTAATATTATTATTGCTATTTTTATAGCCAAGGAAACTGAGTCTTAAACAGAGTGACTTGCCTAGGGTTATTTAGCCACCAAGAGGCAGGAGTTGGGTTCACATGCAGGTCTGTGACACTCAAAGCTCTGGCCACAGTGCTCTTTTGTCCCTCTGGCTTATTGATCTGGTTCTAGAAAACACTTTGGATGGCATAATGAATAAGGTTTGAGGGAATTTCCCACAATTGTTTGGTCTATGTGGTCTTCACCCAGCAACACCTGCCTGACGCCTTAGGCCGCCCCCCTTTTTTTTCTTTATTGATTTTTAGAGAGAGAGGAAGGGAGAGGGAGAGAGAGAGAGAAACATTGATGAGAGAGAACATCGATTGGGATTGGCCGCCTCCAGCACGGGGATTGGGCCCACAACCCGGGTACAGGTCAACACTCAACCACAGAGTCACACCAGCTGGGCGCCTTGAGCCCTTTTCGCCATCCTAATCCCAGAGGGGCAGAGACTCTGAGACCCTGCACAGAAGTTGGAGCCTCAGTTTCTCATGGACATTAAAAAACAAACACACAAACAACCAAGAACTCCTTGATATTGGCAAGTAGAACCAGATGACTAAATTATGTCAGGGTTATATTGTGAAAATACAATTTTATTTCTTGCTTTAGGGGGTATTGATGTAAGCTTTTAGAAATGTATTTTTAAGACTTTTAATTAAACATTTATTTTACATGCACTTTTTGGTTGTTGTTGTTGTTACTCCTCACCCGAGGATATTTTTTTCCATTGATTTTTAGAGAGAGTGGAAGGGAGGGAGGGATGGGGAGAGGAAGAGAGAGAGAGAGAGAGAGAGAGAGAGAGAGTCATCGATGTGAGAGACACATTGATTGGTTGCCTCCCACAAGACCCTGACCTGTGCTGGAGATCAAATCTGCAACCCAGGTATTTGCCCTTGACCGGGAATCAAAACCTGTGACCCTTCGGTTCATGGGCTGATGCTCTAACCACTGAGCCAAACCAGCCAGGGCATTACATGCCCTTTAAAAAGTACCAGCACCATAAATAATAACAACTAACATTTAGTTCTTGCTATATGCCAGGCACTCTGCTAGAACATTAACATGGATTATGTCATTTAATCTGCACAATATCAGCTAGGTAAATATAACCCAGGACTGCGGGAGTGAGAAGAACCTTGACCCCTTAGTATGCTTGTGGAAGTGGCCTCGGCTGGGATTCTCAAGTACTGAGTTCCAGCTCTGCCTCTACTGCAAATTACTGACTTATACACTCTGATCCTTAGATTCTACATCTGCAACATTCTACCGTTCAGCTGGATGATCTAGAAACTCCTGGATAGGAGGGGTTTACCTGAGCCAGACTTAGCACAGTGGACTTCATAAACAGCACTACTATTTGTTATGGAGACAGGGACCATATCTTCCGAAATTAAAATCAGTCTGACAAATGAGAGTTCTCAGAGGGACTAGGGACAGAGTATTTGAAATGGGAGCTTCCCTGGAAACTGAGTTACAAAGTTTCAGTTTGAGTTGCTAGCTTGCTTGCCACTAGGAAATGAGGCAACACTGATTTTTTTTGTCTTTGATAATATTGGTTCACATTTTTCCAGTCCTCACTATGTGCCAGACTCTGCTAAGACATTTACCTTTAGTCCCCACAACACTCAATGTGGTGTATATTGTGATTATCTCCATTTCACAGATGGGGAAACGGGGGCTTCAAGAAGTGAGCAATTTGCCCGAGATCTCACAGCTGGTAGGATATTGAGCCTCATTCTCACCACTCTGCTTACCCTTTTCCAGCGTACTGAGGGCTTAGGCTTGAGAGGTATATCCAGAGTAGGTCTAACCCAGCCCCTGCTCACTTGGAGGATGCGCGTAACATTTGCTTCAGGCTCTTTAGCCAGTTATTTCACTTAAATCGCATGTCATCTTTATGAGGAGTGTATTACTATTGACCCCATTTGACAAATGAAGAAATCGAGGCTCTGAGAGGTCAGACAAGTCGGCCAAGATCAAGCAGCCAATGTGTGGCAGAGCCAGGATGCAAATCCAAGCCTCTCTGACTTCCAAGCCTTGGCTTTAAACCAGGGTTTCTCACCCTTGGCACTGTTGACATTTGGATCTGGACAGTTCTTTGTAGTGTGCATGTGCCTGTGTGTGTGTGTGGGGGGGGGGGGCTGTTCTGTGCATTGTAAGATGTTTAATAGCATCCGCTTTGACCGCTATCCACTAGATGCCAGTAGCACTCCTTCTCCAACTGTGACAACCGAAATTATCTCCAGACATGGTCAAATGTTCCCTGGGGGCAAAATTGCTCCTGGCTGAGAACTCTTGTTCCTGGCTGACTGAGCCACCTCTGATGCAAGGCTGGGGACTCAGGCAAGAAGAACTGAAAGGAAACTTTCATGATCTTTTAAGAGTCTGAGGGCAGGTGTTCTGGGCTCTATAATCCTGAAATCAGCCTCACTGCACAGAGAGGTATTGACTGCGGCTGCTGGAATGAGCCTAGGACAGCCGTGGGGCCTTTCATCTGGGGACTGACCTGGCGTGCTCTCACCCTGCAGGACCCGGCATCTGTGTCTCCTGCCAGGGGTTGAATTTGTCTAGAGGCCATTAAGGAAGCTGCCTGATGATTATCTCTTGGTTGGAACTTGGCTTCATTTCTAGTGTTTGATTCTAAATGGGACTAATGACCACTTGAGATTTAGATTCTGCACCAACTGGCTAGCGCCTTCTGGGGCATACAGAAAGCCCCACCTGGTTCACTGCTTCCATCCCAACAAATGTCACCGCCCCCAGGCAAGTTAGAGACCTGGGAATCATGCAGATGTCTCTCTCTATCAACATCCAACTTCAAGCCATCACCGAGTCCTATCAACTTTGGATTCTAAATATGATTTGGATCCCGCAGTCCTGTCCATCTTTGCTTCCCCAGTCCAAGACACCACAGACTTGCAATATCCTCTAAAAGGCACCCACTTCACTCACTCCTGCCTCCTATTCTGTTTCACACTATAGCTAGAGTAGCCGTTTTAAAATGTCAATATGAATCCACCTACCCACCCACCCCTACACACACTTTCTTACTCCTGCTCTAAATCATTCAGTGCCATTTCCATCTTTCTCCATCATTCTCTCTACTCCAGACATACTGGGTGCTTGTCTGTTTTCAAAAGCACCATGTTCTCCCCACCTCAGGGCCTTTGCATATGCTATGCCTTCAGCCTGAGTATTCTGACTATTCCTCTTTGTTTAGGTTAATTCCATTCATCCTTCCACTTCCCTGACCAATTCTCATTCAATCTGAGTCTAGGTCCAGATCTATTATTACATATTATTATAACAGCATTTCTTTCTCCTTCCTCTTATCTCAGCTTGCATACTTATTTGGGGGTTGCTTATCTGTGTTAATTCCTCTTCCCCATGAAACTGTAAGCTCCACAATGGGAACAATGTGTCAGACAAGTTGCCCAAGATCAAGTGTCTATTTTTGCTCACCATTATATCCCTAAAGCCTAGTATATTGCCTGGAACACAGCAGGACCTTTATACATGCTTGTGGAATGACCGAATGAACTCATATAATTCAACAAACCTGTGATAATTTCGCCTGAGGCTAGTGCTCTTTCCTTGCCCTGACCTCCTACAGCACCTGCTGCCATGGCATTAAAAGATGGAGAGAAATAGACTCTGAAAGACAGAAGGGGCTCTGGAGCCTGACCAACCAGGTTCAAAATCCCCCTCTGCCACTTCTCATTTGTATGACATTAAGCAAGTTCCTTAACATCTTTGTGTTTTAGTTTCCTCTTCTGTAAAATGTCAGTAATGATAGTACCTGTCTATGGGGGTGGTTGTAAGGATCAAATAAGTGAGCTTCTATAACATGTTTTATAAGGGCTTGACATGTAGTGAGTGCCCCACTAATCTTAGTTGTTATCAATAGTATTAACAGAAAAAGCATGGATTCTGGGATAAATCTGGTTTTCTCTCATATTTACAATTTTTCCCTGTGTGACTTTGGAAAGGTCATGTCATACCCCTGAGCCTCGGTTTCCCCATCTGTTAAATTAGGATCTCAAGGCCTACTTCAGAGAGGACCATTGTGAGGGTTGGATAGGAAGAGAGTGGAGGACTTAGCACATGCCTAGTGCCCGGGGTTCCCTTCCTGATGGGCTGAATTGGTCCCTATTGTCTTTCAGACAAGCAATTCCCTAAAGATAGGCTTCATGCCTGCCTTATTTGGGGCTGTTATGCCCAGCCTCTCTGTACCTGGCACGTAATATGTGTTCAATAAACAGTTCTTCACTAAAAGAATGAATGAATCAGCAATGACAGATGAGCATGCCTTGCTCATCTTTGTGTCCTCTCGAGACTAGTGTGATACCTAGCATCTAATTTCAATACATGTTTGTGAGCAGAATAAATAGATTTTAAAAATAGCTTTCATTTCTGTGCCCAATCCCACTCGAGTTTCTGAATTAAACCAAGAAAGACACTTGTTAACTGACTTTCAATCTCTCTAAGTGTTAGTATTCTTATCTGTAAAATGAGGCTATTAATAGTATCTACCTCATAAGATTGTCCTGAAAAGTAAATGAAGCAATATGTAATTAATACATAGAAAAGGTTAGTTCACTATTATTCCCCTTCCTGAGCCTCAGTTTCCTCACCTGTGAAATGGGCATCCACTCACTTGTTCATTCATTACTCAACAAACACAGTGCCCATGTGCAAGGCATTGTAGTTAAAACCTAAGGCAGTCAGAGAGATGAACAAGCCATGGTCCTTGCCATTAGGAACTCAGTGTCTGCTATGGGACAGCATATCAACATTAAAATCCAGTGAGAAAATAGCCATGGTATATGTAAGGTCTATGGGGGATAGAGGTGTGGGGGTGGGATGGGGACCTCTAGAGTTTCAATGAGCTTGCTGGGAAGATTGTAGAGGTTATGGTGCTACCAACTCTGTATAATCACCAAATGATACTGGTTGGTAATGGAGTTCTCCCCTCTGGGCTCTGGTTTTTGTAGCCTGAGTCTGTGGAAGATATGTCAGTTCTGCCAAAGCCCCACTTTCTACCCTGGTTCACCAGCATGCCACGGGCTGGTCCAGGCATCATCATCCCAGTTCAAACAGACATGTCCTTCTGAGACTCAGCCTTGCCTTCCTCCCTTTCTCCCGGGCCCTAACTTCTCAGGGGACTAAACAGTGATTCCCCTACTCTTTCAATGTGGAATAATGTGGGGTACCTTCAAGGAAAGCTGGGTTCCTGCCTGGTTCTCCAGAGACAAGCCTACCACTTCCAGAGGTCAGACCCAGTGAGGAGATATTTAGGTGTTGGGAATCAGGGGAGGCCAGGCCAGGTTTTGGGCTTCTGTATCCAAGTGGATCACATCTTTGTCTATGATGGTTCCAGGGAACTCACTCCTGCCAATGAAACTCACCAGAGACTGAAACATCTGAATTAGAATTTGTGGGGTTGGAAGGGACTATTCAATCCAATGACCAAATCATTTGTACCTGTTACCCAGACTAGCTCTTTATTTTCAACTGAAAGTGATTTACATGGCAAGGGTATTTAAATATCAGGGGAGGGTCTGCTGTCACTGGCCTGACCAGAGGTACAAGGATGTCTGAGTCCCAACAGCCCATCCAGAGCAGGCCTCAGGGAAGAAGCAAGATTTACGAGGTGAGAGCCTGCCTGGGCCAATTCCTCTGTCGGGAAAGGCCTCCCTGCAGTATTTTCTGTCTCGTCAACGCTGCATTTCATTTTAAATTGCAGCTGAAAGCAGATATTTTCCCTCTTGCCTATTACACCTCTTAATTTGTCTCTCCCTCTGCTGTTATTTGTCTCTATAAAGTGTTTTGCATGAAAGACCCACACAGCACAATGTTGCTTTGCCCTGGGTTAGGTTTAATCTGAAAAAAAGACAAGAGAGATTTAAATCCAAGAAGGAAGGAGTGAGGGCCTTGAGGTGGGTACATGCTTGTCCAGGCAGTGTGTACATGTGCATGTTTTTGGACCAATCTGTTGTGCATCTGTGGGTATGTGAGTGCACATGTCAATATTTGTACTAATATGTCTATGTATACTTTTGTATAATCATTTGGTATCCACACCTAAATTAAGTGTGTGTCTGTGTGCAAGTACACACCCACACGCAATCTCTGGGTGCATATGTATCTATGTATAGGAACACAGAAGTGCACATAAACACATGCAGGCATCTAGGTACGCATGCCACGTGTGTGTGGTCTTCTGTACACAAGACCAGGTATCTCCGTTCTTGCCCTTTTACCTCTGTGATTAGCATTTCTCCCTGTCCCACCCCAGGGGTCCTGGCCCGGTTATGGGCCGAGGGAAAAGGAAGGCAGAGCAGTGGTCTGTGGGGGTCCAGTCAACACACTGCCTTAACCCGGCCCAACCTCAGCCACAGCTCCCTGGCTTGGCTCCAGCCACCCTTTCCTCACAGGATGCTACAGCAGCACCTGCGTAAGATCTGGAGACCCTTGGACAGGCCCCCAGCACCCTGCCAATCCTGGACTGACACTGAGGGGTGAGAGGAGTTACCTAACGATGGCCAGAGTCCTCCAGACTAGCCAGATCTCCAGCCCCCAAGGGACCAACAACCAGAGTGGTGCGGGCGGGGGCTGGGGGATAGGTCTGGGTCGCTTCCAGGCCAGCGAACGCTGGGCACTAACCAATGGGCGACTGCGGCCCAACAGGGATCTCTCTGAGGCAGCCAATGACCTCGCTCCGCTCCCCACCCCCGCCCTCACCAACCCCGCGCAGCTGGACCATTGGTGCTGGTGGGATGTGAGGAGTGTGCACAGCGCTGGCCATTTGAGGGAGGGGGCGTGGCTTGGAGTCCTTTTCCCTCTCCCCTCCCTCGCTGAGGCCCCGCACTCCCTACCCTCAGACGTGAGGCCATTGGCCTGGCTGCGGCGCCGCGGCCGAGGTGGACAATGGGCGCGCGCAGTGGGCGTGGCCGGAGGGCGTGGCCCGGCGGGAGGCGGAGCCGCGGGTGCTGTCTCAGTGAAAGCCGGGGCTGCAGCGGCGGCGGTGGAGGCGGCGGGGAGGTTGTGCGCTCCTGTGGGCGCAGGCTCGGCAGTGGCGGCGGCTCAGACTGCGGCCGCAGCGGCCCGTCTGGAGCGGCCGCTGTGAGGACGCCAGCTGCAGCGGGGGAGGCGCAGCCGGGACTGCGCGCTCCGCGGAGCCGGAGGGGGCCGGGAACAGGTGATCCCAGCGGGAACCCGGAGCCCTCCCGAGTTGACGGGGCCAGAGCCCGCACTCCCGGGCGCAGCTGCAGCCGCCCTGCCGCGGCCGGTCGCGGACGGCACCCGGCTCTGGACCCGCGGCCCGTGAAGCCCCCTGCCCTGGCAGGCTCAGAAGTGTCTGCTCCCGCTGCCCGGCGCCGCTCAGCGGAGGGGCAAAGTTGTGGACGTGTCCCGGTAGCCGAGCCCGGGCGCTGTCGCGACCTGGCTGGGTCGGCGCGCTCTCGGAGCGCCGCTGACACGCCAGCCTCGCCCCCGAGACTGCCCTCTCTGGAAACTGCTTCTGAGGCTGAAAGTTTGGGCTGAGGAGCCGAGTGAGGCTCGGCACCGGGACAAGGCCTGCAGGCGCCCCTCTGCGTCGACAGCCCGGGCACCGCGGACGGCATGTGACGGCCCCAGCAGCGGCCGCAGCGCGGGAAGGCGCGGGCCCGTGGCCTCCGGCCGCTGCGAAGAGGGGTTGTGCGGCTGCCGAACGGAAGGCTGCTGCGCGCGGCCGGCCCTTGCGGGCCCGGGCCCTGAGCCGTGCTGCCCGGCTCGCCCGGGCCCCGCCGAGACCGCTTCACCCCCGCCTTGGCGCGGGAAGACTCGCTCCAAACTCCCTGAACTTCCTTCACAGGCAGTCCCCGACCGGGAGAAACTCTCAGGGACCCCCCCCCCACTCGGGCAGCACCCCTGGACGACCTCCCCTGGCCAAGACCCCTGCTGACAAGTGCCTGGACTCTGAGACGCTCAGGGGCCCGGCCGGCCGGCCGGAGCTGACTGTCCCCAAGCCCCGTGCCAGGCCACGATGCTCATGAGGAAAGTGCCCGGCTTTGTCCCGGCCTCCCCATGGGGGCTGCGGTTGCCGCAGAAGTTCCTCTTCCTTCTCTTCCTCTCAGGCCTCTTCACCCTGTGCTTCGGGGCCCTCTTCCTGCTGCCCAACTCCTCTCGCTTCAAGCGCCTCTTCCTGGCCCCCCGGACCCAGCCTCCTGGCCTGGAGGTAATGGCCGAAGTCCCCGGCCATCCCCCGGCCCGAGAGCAGGAGTCGCCCCCCAACCCGGCGCCTGCTGCGCCAGCCCCAGGTGAGGACGACCCCAGTAGCCAAGCCAGTACCCGCCGCAGGAAAGGGTGGCTGCGGCGCACCCACCCCACCAGGCCACGGGAAGAGGCCACAGCGGCCCGGAGCAGCGGCGTCGAGGCCCTCAGACCTCAGGAGGGGAGCATCCCTTTTAGCTTTGACTTTAACGCGTTCCGCAGCCGCCTCCGCCACCCGGTCCTGGGGACTAGAACCGATGAGACTGAGGAGCCCCAGAACCTAGTTAAAACCCAGCGGGAGAAAATCAAGGAGGTAAGGACTCTCCTTTCCCCCCAAAGAAAAGACCCTCTTGTGCTTCCATCCATCTACCCTGGCTCCAGTCACTCCTGGCCCCTGGTCTACTCTTGGCTCTCCAGGCACACTCTGCACCCTCTTTTCTCCTCCCAAACTTCCCACCTTTATTCCTACTTGCTCATTTTCCCTGGGTTGATCCCCACCCCTGACAGATGGACCAACTTTCCCCCACCCCCAGACTCTGGTCTTTCCAGTCCAGTCCCCAGCCCAGGTGGGCTCCACTCTTTCCTTTTATGGAGTTGCTAGTAAGAGTTTTGTGGAGTCTCTAGCAAGATTCTTTAATGGACACCCTTTCTGCTTGCAGTAAGCCTAGGGCCATGTTCTTAACTATGTGTCCTTAAGTCCTGACTTCCACCAAACCCCTGTAGGATCTGCTAACTGAAAACCCAGGATTTGGAAGGTATTTGGTGTCCTGCAAATCTTTTGTAATCTAGCCAGCAACCTACAAACCAGAGGATGTTGTGCGTTCTTGTTAGCTATTTCTGTTGAGCTTTGGAACAGTTGCACATAATTGCATGTGATGCAGGAAGAAATGATCAGCAAGGTGGTAGTAATGCTACAGAAGCTCCAGGGTTATTGGCTTAATGAAGCCATTCTTGGCCTTGTTCCCTGTAGGGATTGTACCAGAGAGTGGTTTAGAAGGATCACTTTGAGTCTGAATCTTAGCCTTAGTTTAAGAAACCAAAAGCAAACGCAGTCTCACCATGGCTTGAAGACTGTTACCAAGCTGCCACTGGTACCTAAATGTTCTGCTCTACCATTGACTGTTAGAGCTGTCTGTGTGAGGTTTTTGCCCAGCAATGCATAGGGGGCTGCAGTGACACCCCCAGGCCACCAGGGGGCTGTGGGCAAGCAGTGGGCCAGGGTCTCCTCCCTAGAAAGGAGATGATGCTCCCCACCTCCTGGAACCCAGGAGGAAAGGGCTGCTTCTCACTGGACTTCTTGGCTTGCTGCAAAGGAGTCAGCAGGTCTGCTGTGATATCCAGGGGGAGCAGGCAGCGAGGGTCACGACCTGCCCTGCTAAGACCTACTCAGCCAGTGGAGAGCTTAGTTGTCTTCCTCTCCTTGTTCAGACTATCCTCCTTCCCAATGCCCGCCTTTTCCCCACTTCTTACCTCTGCTGTTACTCAGCTCTTCTGCTCTAAGCCCTGTTTGGAAACTGCCTTAACTAGTGATCACAGGGCATTTTGTGATGTCAAGTTAGGAAGCCATAAAGGAATATGAGTCCTTGTTTGTGTGTGTGTGCACGCACACACACTCTCATTTTTCAAATTCTTGTTGCAATCTCAAAGGTTTATTAAAGGCTAGAACTGGCAGTAGCTAAGGAGGGGATGTCTTTTTGGTTAAGAAACTGTTACTGAATACTCTCCTGGACCACCCACAGCCCCCTTTCTTAAGGCTGCCTTGAGCACTTTAGCCTTTTCTGCCCTTTCAGACCTCCTCAGAGGGCAGTAACCCCCAGTGAAATTACATATAAACTGCATGGATGCAGTTTTTCACGGGTATCCAGAGCTGCCATAGATTTTCAAAAGGACCCCCAAAGGATTAAGAATTAGCTACTGTCCTCTTCAGAAGAGGTGCTTTCTGCATTTGTGTCTGGATGTGTGACCCGTTTCCAAAAGCCTGGGTTTGGGAGTCATGGTGGCCTGGTGGGGACTTGGTTTTGCCCCTCTGTATAAAGACAGCCTCCCTTGCTGGCAGAGCCTGTGGACGTGACTTGCTGCAGTCGCTGGGAGGTGGTGGTAATTGGGAGGTGTGGAGACTATGCTTTGCAGGTGGGTGTAAAATAACTTGATGGACGGAGGTCTTTGTTGGGTGCCAGATGTCTGGATCTTTCTATCTGGCATCACCGGTGCCCCAGTAGTAGCTAGAGGCCTACTTGCATGTACCTGAAGTTGATGTTCATTGAGCCCTCTCTTACTATCTTGAAGACCTTAAGCTTCTCAGAATGGAGGGGCCTGGACTATATACAGTATTATGTTTTGAAGCCTATTGCCTCTTCAGACTTCCTGGGTTTGAACATTCCCCTCTCCCACCCTCCCAAAAAACTGAATAATGTGGGGCTGAGTTTTTGGTTTAGCTCTTAACCCAGAGTTACCTTCCCTGGTGTCCTGCCTGATGGGGAATGCGTATGACTATTGCTGGAGAATGTCTTTATTTCCTCCTCATTTAAATTTCCATCTGTGCCATGCCCAGGGGTGGATCATTTCAGAAAGGTGCCTGTTTTCATAAAAGGGACTGTTGCTTTCCTCTCCAGCTTTTTTATTTCCAGACATGGATTGATTAGACCCCAGGAGCAGAGGGGGAGCTAGCATCAGATAAAAAGGGCTCTGTTCTTATAAGATGAGGTTTTTTTTAAAGTGAAAGTAAACATCAAGAGAGAGTCAGAGAGGGTGATAAATGAGAGTGAATGAAGACTGGACACCGGGCTCTAGATCAATGAAGTATATTTATAAACATTCTGGTTTGAGAGATGGACATGGGCACAAGGTCTGTGCCGATAAGATGGGCTGGAGCTGCATGTTCTGGGTGTACATGCATCAGGAAACGATCTGTCACTTGAACCGACTATTTCTCCTCACTTTGTAATTTTGGAACCTTAGAGATGGCGATGTGGTGGAAAGGGGAGATCCAGAGAAATTGAGTTTGACAGTTTAGCTCAGAGTCAGGTCCTGACTCTGAGCAAGCTGCTTCCTCTCCTTCCTGGACCTGATTTTTCCTTCTGTAAAATGGGGTGAGGGAGGGAAGAATAGGCTGGTCACATATACTCTTGCTTCCAGACCTGGCCTCTTAGTAGACTGCCAGTCTTCTCAGGGACTTTTTAGCAAATGGGCTTTTCCCAGCTCTGTACTTAACATGTTAGTTCCATGAAGTCAGGGACAGAGGTGTATTGCTGTTGATGGTGGTGGTGTTCACTGCTGTATCCCTAGCACCTAGTCAAGAGTAGATATTTATAGAGTTAATTAAGTTTATTATTCCTATCACCCATAAATTGAGCCTTAGAGGTGAAATTGAATAGTGACAGATCCTCAGCTTGGGATCATGAAGAGTAAAGGGTTGGTGAAAATGTAAAACAGCTTGCTAGCAGTCTTCCCTTTCAGATCTGATGATGATATAGAAAACTATTGTTAAAATTATTATAGAGACCTCAGCGATAGGTGGGTTTCTGATGGATTTCAGTTCAACAGATTCTTCTCACTCATGATAAGAGTTGGGAGTATATCACTTGTCAGGGTTACATCCCAATGAAAGGATTCAAACTCTTCTGGGTCCTACTAATGATGGTTGGTTGCTCATCTGGGGAACCTCAGTTGTCCTTCCAGTGAAGTGGGATTTTGTTAAAGGGAACTGAGCAGTCTGGGACAATGAGAATACAGTACTTGAATGGGGCTGCCCTTAGCCCTATGAAGAATGTGGGTTAAATTTCACCATCCTCCCCATCCCCTCTGCCTTTACACATCACTGTATGTGGCCGTCCCACTAAGGATCCAATCTGGGTTCAAGTCCTAGCCATACCATCAACTCCAACCTAAGTAGAAAATGCCTGTTTATTACTCTGCCTCATTTTTTTGTTTTTTGTTTTTTATTCCTCACCTGAGGATATTTTTCTACTTATTATCAGATAGAGTGGGAGAGAGAGAGAGAAAGAGACAGAGAGAAACATCAATATGATAGAGCCAACTGGTTGCCTCCCGCACGACCCGCCAGGGCCGGGGATGAACCATAACTGAGGTATGTGCCCTTGACCAGACTCGAACCCATGACTCATTGGTCCGTGGGACGATGCTCTAACCGCTGAGTCAACCCGGACAGGGCTGTGCCTCAGTTTTTTTTGTTTTGTTTTGTTTTGTTTTTTTATCCTCACCCGAGGACATTTTTTCATTTTTTGTTCAGATAGAGTGGGAGGGAGAGAGGGGAAGAGAGAGAGAGAAACATAGACGTGAAAGGGACACATCGAGTGGCTGCCACCCACACGACCAACCAGGGCCGGGGACAAACTGCAACCGAAGTACATGCCCTTAGCGGGAACCGAACCCGGGTCTCTCTGGACCGCAGTCCGACGCTCTAACCGCTGAGCCAAACCGGCCAGGACTGTGCCTCAGTTTTAATGGTAAAATGAATAGACTGGCTTTTAGGGGATTCTTATCGTTCCCTTACTCCCACCTGTTTACTGTTTTGTTTATGGATCTGCCCAAGCAGATCCATAGAATAGCGTATGACACCTAGTTGGCTCAGATACTTGAACAAGTGGCTACGGTAAAGATCTATAAACTGGCAGTTAAGGTTGCTGGTGGCAGACACTGACCTTTCTTCCTAGGGTACCTGATTCCGAGCCTCAGAGTAGGGGCCACAGCAAGGTTTGGGGACTTAGCAGCTCTATGACCCAAGAAGTCTTTAGAAGTTGCAGTTTAAAAAAAAAAAAAGAAGAAGAAAAAGAAGTTACAGTAATTTTTCAAGCGCAAGTTGAACTTGAAGGGAGTGGGGAGGGGGCAGCCGAGAGTAAAAGCTTTCATGCCTGGATAGCAGGCATCAGCAGGATACCCGAGTTGCCCTGGAGTGCCCACGACTTGGCAGGGAATGCCCAGGCTCTTGCTTTCCATGCCTGCTGCGTTAAGCCTCCAGAATTGCTGGTTATGATATGTGGCTATGTCTGAGTAAGTCTTCTTGGCAAATGATCTTTGCTCCCCATTAATGGGCTGGTTTGTTAGTCATGTATGGTTTCTCTGTATGTCTGATTTATCACCGCTAGTGCCGGGGACAGGTAGGAAAATTAAAAGGCTTTGTGTTCTTTGTAGCATGTGAATCTGAACCTGTGAGGTGTTCAGGATAATTAATACTAGGAACACCTCAGATTTAAATAGCTTTCCTTTGAAGAGCTCTGTTTAAGTTGCAAATCCATTGAATATCCTTTCTCCTCCTGTCCTTCAGTTTTACTCTTGTCCTGCTCTGTGATACATTTAATATAGAGAGGAAGAGTGGCCTATAATAACTGGACAGGTCCTTCGGGAGACCCTTTCATCCTCAGCTCAGCCACATACCTCATCCTTCTTCCTAAGAGCTGAGTACTGCAAAGAAAGCTTAAAACTGTCCCCGCCAGGTGTACAACTTCACACCTGCAGGTGGGTGGATCTCCACTTTCATTTTGAGTTGCACCATCACATGGGGGAATTAGGCGCAGACATCCCAGGAGCAATTGCTTCCCAGGCCTCACATCTCTAACTATCGTTAGTGTTTGGTCTAGAAACAAATAATACAATGACTTTTAAAAGTCAGCTGCCTATTTCACATTGTAGTTAGCAGAGGGGTAAGAATATAGATTCCCTTGCGGTTTTCAAAGTGACTGATTTTCATCCAACCTCAAGAAATGCCTTTTCTCTAGCTTTCCCCGAAGACTGATCCATTACTCCACCAAAAATAAATATTGTGATATATATCAGGCATACTTTGCTCAAAGGGACTTACATCTTTTCTCTTATTGAAAAATATAAATCAGGCTTACAGATTGGAAAGCCCTGTGTAGGGAAGCTGTTTGGTAATCGAGGTGGGCACCCATCCTTGAGGTACTGCCTCTGGCTGGGAGAAGGTGGCTGCCTCTGCATCCTAAGTTGAGTCTGTGTTAAGGGAGGTGGTAGGAGCTTGAAATTCTGTCCCTACCTTGCTTTCATGGGCCAGGTCAGGAAAGCCTTAGCAAGGAAGTGATGGACAGCATTCAGGAGAGTAGTTGCCTCAGGTGAATTCATGGGCATTTATTACATTTCTTTAAAAGAAGGGCCATGCACAGAGCAGGGATGAATGTCATAAACCAAGGATTATTATTATTCCAGTTCTATACACCTGCAGTCCAAAAAAAACCAGGCTCATTTAAACTATAAGCCCTGGCTCTTGATTTCTCATTACCTTGGGGCCAAGGCCTTATACACAAGTGTTTACATAATTTGGGGACAAGAAACTATGGGCTTTCTTAGCTCTGTATTCTCATGGCAGATGATAGTAAGAAACAAACTGGAGACTCCTCAAAGAATTTTGAGGACTCAAGGACCTAAGTCCCCCTCCCCTTCTCTCATTCACCCTCACTCAGCTCTGGGGGCTAGTTAGTAGCTGAGGCAGTTATTGTTTCAAAACCAATAGTTTGGTTCTCTTAAATGCAGAGATCACTGCAAGCCACACTTGCTTTTTGGTGTCTCCATCCCTGCAGAACAGAAGCCATGGAGATCACAGCTACAGGCTGTGGTCTCAGTGTGGTGGCTCAGTTGTAGGTGTTTGTTCCCCTGAGAAAGCTGTTTTCTAAGATTTGGGTTGAGAGCTCCCCAAACTCGGCAGTCAGACAGTCAGAACAGCTTGTACTACAAGAGGGTCTGAGTATGTCTCTTAACTCTGAATTTTCATTAATAAAAGACCAGGGCAATTGTCCATCTGTTTTAGTGCTGTTAGTGGTACCTTTTGCAGAAGAAACTTTGGCATACCGATTAGTGTCCTCCTTAATAGATGAGAAATATTTATGCTCTTACCTGGAATTCTCTGGGAGTCAGCTGCTCCACAGGTGAACCTTCTAGGCAAACAGTTTTCACTAAATAGCAACAATTTTCAGTGGCTGAATAATAGATTCTGATCCCTTCCTTCCACCTCTGCCATGACTTAGTGGTCACTATAAAACCCACTGTGCCATACAGCAATGTTCTATAGGGCCTGATGAGGTGTACAGGTAAGACTGTCAGCCTCTCAATACCTGTCCCTTGTGTTTTTGCCTTTTTTTTTTTTTTCCTTTTTACAACAATCCTGTGATACTGGTACCATCTACTTATTTAAGTATAATTATATATATAGCAAAATGCACAGATCCTAAATACACAGTTTGCTACATTTGAACAAATACAGAAAGCCATATAAACCACTCCCCTATCAAGGTATGGAACATTTCTACCACCTCAGAAAGTCCCCTCTTCTCCTTCCCAGTCAGTCCCCTACCATCCAGCCCCAAGCACTGTTTTGATTTGTCACCAGAGATTAGCTTTGCCTGTTCTAGAACTCCAAATAAATAGAACAGTACAATATATGCCTTTTTGTTCAAGGCTTCGTTCATGCATGTGGTATCAGTTCTTCATTCCTTTTTATTGCTGAAATGTATTCTGTTGTATAAATATACCACAATTTTGTTCATCCATGTACCTGTTGTTGGACTTTTTGGTTCTTTCCAGTGTTTGACTATTATGAATAAAGCTGCTATGAACACTTTACGTACAAGTCTTTGTGCAGGCATGTTTTCCTTTCTTTTGTATAAATATGTATGTTTAACTTAATAAGAAATTGGAACATTTTCCCCAAGTAGTTAGACCACTTTATACTCCCACCAACAATGTGTGAGTGTTTTGCGTCTTCAGCAACACTTGGTATTGTCCACCCTTTTAAGTTTAGCCATTCTGTGTGATGTGCAGTGATATTTTACGGTGATGTTCACTTTTTGTTTCCCTGTCAACTACTTTTTTTTTTTTAATCCTCACCGGAGAAAATTTTTTCATTGATCTTTTTTAGAGACTGGAAGGGAGGGGGGAGAGAGAGAGAGAGAGAGAGAGAAACATCGATGTGAGAGAGACACATTGATTGGTTGCCTCCCGCACCACCCCGACCAGGGCAAGGATCAAACCTGCAACCCAGGTACATGCCCTTGACCAGAAATGAACCTGAGACCCTTCAATTGGAGGGCTGATGCTCTAACCACTGAGCAAAACTGGCCAGGGCTCCCCTGTTAAACTACTGATAGTGAACATCTTTTCATGTGTTTATTTGCCATTTCTATATCTTCCTTTTAAGTGTCTATTAAAATCTTCTGCCTTGTTTTGGTTAAAAAAATGGACTGTTTATCATCTTATTGAATTCTAGAAATTCTTTACATATTCTATATATAAGTTCTTTGTCAGATATATGTGTATTTGCCCCTCTTCTCTGGTTTATCTCTCCACTTTCTTAATGCTGTCATTCAGAGAGCAGAGGTTTTAAATTTTGATGAACTCTAATGTATCAATATATTATTTTATGGTTATTGTTTATGTGTGTACTTAAAAAAAAATCTTTGCCCTGGCCAGTTTGGCGCAGCGCCAACCTGTGGACCAGAGTCTCAGGTTCGATTCTGTTCAAGGGCACATGCCTCAGCTGCGGTTTGGTCCCCAGCCCTGGTTGGGGTCGTGTGGGAGGCAACCAATCAATGTCTCTTTCTCTGTCTCTCTTTTTCTCTCTCCCTCCTGCCCTCCCTCCCACTCTATCTGAAGATAAATGGAAAAATATCCTTGGATGAGGATTTAAAAAAAAAAATCTTTGCCTACCCCAAGGTCATGAAGATAGTCTGTTTTTAATTCCAAAAGCTTGATCATTTTAGGTTTTACAGTTAGGTCTCTTACTGACTTCAAATTAATTTTTGTATATGATGTGAGGTAGGGGTTGAGGTTCATTATTTTCCATTTAGATGGTCCAGTTGCTTAGCACTGTTTTCTTTTCCCCACTGAAATGCTTTGATGCCATTGACCATATGTGCATGTGGTTCCCTTTCAGGGCTCTTCTGTTCTATTGATTTATCTTGATGCCAATTCATACTTTTTTCATGCTGGAGCTTTATAATAAGTCTTAAAAACAGGTCCTGTGATTCCTCCATTTTTGAACTTCTTTTTCAGAATGGATTTGGTTGTTATAGGTCCATTGCATTTCTGCATACGTTTGAGAACAAGCTTATCAATTTCTACGAATAATCCTATTGAGACTTCGATTGGATTTTCTTTGAATTTATAAATTAAACTGGGGAGAATTGATATCTTAACAGTATTGAGTCTTTGGTCCATGAATGTGGTATCTCCATTAATTTAGATTTTCTTTAATTTCTCTGAACAATGTTTTATAGTTTTCAATGTAGAGGCCTTTCATATCTTTTATTAACTATATCTCTAAGTATTTTATATTTTTATGCTGTTATAAATAATATTCTTAAAATTTTTATTTTTCAATTGTTTGCTGCTAGTATGTAGAAATAAATAGACTTTTTGTATATTGACTTTGCATTATATGACCTTATTGAGTCCATTTATTAAATTTTTTGTATATTTTTTAAGGTCTTTTATGCGTATAATTATGTTGTCTATGAATCAAGACAGTTTTCCTTTTTCCTTTCCAATGGCTATGACTTTCTTTTTCTTGCTTCATTACACTGGTTAGGGCCTTACAGTTCAATGTTAAATAAGACGTGAGAACTGACATTTTTGCCTTGTTCTTGATAGCAAGGGAAAAGCAGTGTCTCTCACCACTAAGTATGATGTTAGATGTAGATTTTGGTAGATGCCTTTTATCAGATTGAGGAAGTCCCCTTCTGTTCCTCATTTGCTGAGAGTTTTTATCAGGAATGGGACTGAATTTTATTCAAATGTAGTTTTGGGGATTTAATTTTTCCATATGCTTTTTTCCTTTATTTATGGAGATGATCATCATATGGTTTTCCTCTTTAATTCTATTAACATGGTGAATCATAATGATTTTAAAAGAATGTTAAACCAAAAGTGCATTTGATTTTTTAATATTTAATTAAGAATTTTTGCATCTATGTTTATAAGGGATTTTGATCTATAGTTTTCTTCTAAAACCTTTGTCTGGTTTTGGTAAAACATTATGTTGGCCTCATAAGTTGAACTGAAAAGTGTTCTCTCTATTTTCTGAAAAAGTTTGTGGGACACTAATATTACTTCTTTTTTTTTTTTTTTATTCTCACTCAAGGGCTTTTTTTCATTTTTTATTCAGATAGAGTGGGAAGGAGAGAGAGGAAGAGAGAGAGAGAGAAACATCGACGTGAAAGGGACACATTGAGTGGCTGCCACCCACACGACCAACCAGGGCCGGGGACAAACCGCAACCGAAGTACATGCCCTTAGCGGGAACTGAACCCGGGTCTCTCTGGACCACAGGCCGACGCTCTAACCGCTGAGCCAAACCGGCCAGGGCAATATTACTTCTTTCTTAAATGTTTAATAGAATTCACCACTAAAGCCATCTAGACCTAGAGGATTTGTGTGTGTGTGTAGTTTTAAATTATTAATTCAGTTACTTTAACAGATATAAGGCTCTTTAGAACTTCTGCTTTCTGTGTCAGTTTTGTCAATTTCACTTTCAAGAAACTTACCAAATCCGTGTTATAGCATTTATTGGAATGACATTGTTTTTACGATTCTCATTATCCTTTTAATGTCTGTAGGATCTAGAGTGGTGTTCCCTCTTTCTTTCCTGGTATTGGTACTTGATTTCTCCGTTTTAGTCTTTAAAGTAGTTTAGTTAGTAGTTTATCAGTTTTACTGATCTTTTTCTAAGAACCAACTTTTGATCTTTTTTTTATATTTATTTTTAAATTTTATTGATTTTAACTCTTTATTTCCTTCTGCTTATTTTGGGCTTAATTTATTCTCTTTTTCTAATTTCTTTATCTAGTCTGACAGTCTACCAGTATCCACTTACCCTCTTCTAATCTTGATTCTGTAGTTGCCATATATCTTTCTTCTATATATGTTATAAACCTTGTAATACATTGGTATTATTTTTGCTTTAAGCAGTCAATTTTCTTAAAGAAGTTAATAAATTAGAGTCTTATTATTTACCTGCATATTTACCATTTATAATGTTCTTCATTCCTTCTCGTATGTCTGTGTAGTAGCATTTTCCCTTCAGCCTGAAAAACCCTTTAACATTTGTGGTATTGTAGGTCTGCTGGTAACAAATTCTTGAAGCTTTGTTTATCTGAAAATGTTTCTATTTTGCCTCCATTTTAAAAGGATATTTTTGCTGGATATAGAATTTTAAGTTGACTTCTTTTCTTTCTTTAAATAAAAGACCCATTGTTTCATAACTTGCATTGTTTCTGATGAGAGGTTGGGATATATTTCCTTGCATATAATAATGTTTTCCCCCTTTCTTTGAATGCTATTAAGATTTTTCTCTTTATCTTTAGTTTTCAGTAATTTGACTATGCTATGCCTAGGGGTGGATATCATTATTTATCCTTCTTGGGGTTTGTTGAGTTTCTTGGGTTAATTTTTTTTTATCAAGTTTGGAAACATTTTCCCATATTTCTTTAATATTTTAAAAAATATGTTTTCATTTATTTATTTATTTATTTTTAGCTAGAGAAGAAGGGAGAGGGAAAGAGAGATAGAAACATCAATGAGAAGGAAACATCAATCAGCTGCCTCCTGCACTTCCCCTACTGGGGATCGAGCCTGCAACCTGGGCATGTGCCCTGACTGGGAATTGAACTGGCGACCTCTTTGTGAATGGGATGATGCTTAATCCACTGAGCCACACCCGCCGTGCTCTTTAATTTTTTTTTTTTTTCACCCTACTCGATCTCCTTTTCTTTTCAAACTCCAGTTACATATAAGTTAGATTCTTTGATATTTTCCTAGAGGTCACTGAGTCTCTATTCATTTTCTTTTCAGTCTTTCTCTCTGTGCTTTGGTGTGGATAATTTATACTAACCCACCTTCAAGTTTACTGAACTTTTCTTCTGCAGTGTCCAATCTATTATTAAGTTCACCCAGTGAATTTTTTTATTTCAAGCAATTTTTTTACTTCTAGAATTTTAATTTGGACTTTTTCTTTGTTGTTTTTATTTCTCCAATATTTCCTATCTATTCAATCATTGTTTCCATGTTTTCCTTTAAACCCTAAGATGCATATGTATAATATAATAGCTATTATATATATAATAGCTTTTCAGAAAATTCTTGCAGTTTCCAACATCTTTGTCATCATTGGGTCTGTCCCTGTTGACCATTGATCTCATGGTTGTGGCTCACATTTTCCTACATGTGTCTACTCATTTTTTTAATTTTATGAGAAAGATTTTGAATACTACTTTTTTGAGATTCTAGATTTATCTGCTTTTAAGCAGTTTTTCTTCTCCTTTCTGTTAGGCTGTCAGCTGTCACTGCTTTTAGCTGCCAGGATACCTGCCTCTTGCTGCTTTATTCTCTACTCTTTCTATTTTGCTATTTTCTAATCTGCAGTTAGCTAGGAAACCATTCAATATAGCCTGTTAGCATTATATGTAAAGGACAAATAAGCAGATTTGATAGGTCTTAAAGACTTCTGGGTCAAGTGCATGGAATTTAATGTACATATTTTAGTGTAGTTTAGATATTTAAAGATTCTTATTCACTTTTGGTCATTGGTATTAGATGCATGAAATATAATTTTGTGTTGCAACCATAACCCTGAATAGAGACAATAGTTTTCAAAAGGGCTCCTAATTTCTGGTTGATGTCATCTTAAATTAAGTATGCATTTTTTGCTTTTCTTCTTTTAGATGTTAGAAGAAATATTTGTTGGTATTTGTGATGTTCCAGCAGCTTCCATTAGTGTGACGTTCCTCTTAGGATTTTTTAACGTGTCTAATATTTTCTCTGGCTCCTTGCCTTAAGTCTAATGACTACTTTTTAAAATTTGGTTTGTAAATCCCCATATTAAAAAAAACCACCACTGTTTGTGTAGGCCAAATAGCCGAATGACTGATCGGAAAGAAGCTTAATGTACATGGCTAAAAGATTTCCAAGGTGCAGCTATGAGATCTGATCTCTTATTCCCCCTTGTTCAGGAAAGTGCAGAGTGAAAAAAAATGTAGTATCTTTTTGAAAAGGCTACCTTTAATTGCATTTGTCTCCTCAGGGGATGTGGGGGTTGAATAAAAGTTATGTCTCTTATCTAAGATTCTTCTCCCCATTGTCACTCCTAGAATGAGCTTCTCAGAGGTTAAACCTACACTTTACCAAATCAATGCCGATCTCCTGGGAAGACATTTCAGTACCTTTTTGTTTTTCTGTACTTGTGTTCTTGACCTAAATTAGCAAGTCTGCCTCCTTTCCAGCTCTTCCAGAAGACACTTCCCATGTCTGTCCAAGTCATACCTGACAGAGTTCTGGCATAGTCTTGGTTTTTAATTAAAAGAATCATGGGAAAAGACTTTTGTTTCTTGCTTTCAGACCTAGACTTTTAGAGAACAGCCTATCAAATACAAGCGGTTTTGCAATTTTAGAATAGAAGGAAACCCTCTATAAGAAAGATTCATGTATTGACAGAAAAACAGAAGCTCGGTCTAGAGACTTCTAGCAGTTTCAGATACAGGCCTTCCTGAGTGTATAATATTGTGTAAGGGGTAGAAACTTCACACTGCTGTCTCTCAAAGGTGGTCTTGTGTAATAGCCTCCCTGTTATCATGCTAGGAGGTCTGTGTCTGGTTATTGATCTTGGAGTAGTGAGAATGGTACCCAAGTGGCATCAGTCCAGATGGGGCTGAGGGAGACAAGCAGTGTTAGACACTGCCTGTGATTAGGCTGCATTAGATTAAAGCATAATAAGACTTTCTGTGCTCTGAGTCAAGTGCTCTTAAACTTGGCACCTGTGGGAGCAGAATTCCAGTTTGTCAGCCCTGGAATTTAAAGTCTTGCATGTTAGAAAAAGGGTTTCTGACTCTCTGGCCTCTGTACCATCCGTTGTCTTTTAAATCCCTGGGGAGAATCTCCAGGGGGTCTGCTTTGGAGGGAGTGGGGACGGGGCTGGGCTGATGTCCACCCTCTCATGGACAGATCAGATCAATAATTCCTCCTGTGTGTGGTATTCTTAGTAGAGCCCTAGTTTCCCATTAAGAATTTAGCTGACCCCCACAACAGCCTGTAGCCCACAGGGCACCTACTGTAATTCCATTTTATAGCAAAGAGAACAAAGACCCCGAAAAAGGAAGTGACCAGCTCCAGGCCCTGCCAGTTTAAATTGTGATGCACTGATTTAAATCTCTTCTCCTGACACTTAGATTGACATTCTTTCTATTACATCATCTGAAAGCTAATGAGTGATAATTGGAAGAAGAGTTCACTTTGGGATGGAGTAAAGCAGACATTGCCGTAGTCTTGGTAGGTATTCAAAAGAACTGGTCTCGTTAATCTGTAGAACAGGGATTTTAACCTTTATTGCAATCTGGAACCCCTAAGAGATCTTAGTAAATACTGACTCCCCAGTTCCTCCCCCCAGAGAGTCTCATTGAATTGGTCTGGGGTGAAGCCTAAGCAATGGGATTTTTAAAAACTTCCCAGGTGGTTCTAATGTGCACCGTGTGTTAGAACTCATCTTCGGCAGTTTTGTCTTCGCCTGGGTTGTATCTCCTTTCTGGCTAGATTTCCCTTTTACCCACTTATGGAAGAGGTTAGAAATGTTCTATATTTGTTAAGACCTCAACCAGGATCAGGGAAGAAAAAAATGAGCCTGGGAAAAGACTCAGTTAAAACTGAGTTTTCTAGAGTTCAGAGCATGTGCCGTTAACATGATCAAGAAAAGCCATGAATTTATTAAGAGTGTAAGAAAAAAATATTGAAAACACCAACTATTGAGCCTCAGTTATACACTGAAGGCTATATATATGAGCTGAAGGAACAGCAAAGAAACCTCTGGCTTTGAGAAATTTTACAGTGTAACATTGTCATATGTCTGAATCACTTCCCACCACATACACATGTGTAGAGGGAGAGAAACCTTGGTTAGCCGCATAAATATTTCCCTGTCCCACCTAAATCTCTACTGGGGAAGCAGGTGGGACGTAAACATCTGAAATAAAAAGAGTTGTTTGCCCAGAAGTAGATTTCCCAAAAGGCCATCACCCCCGCTCCTGTGGCTGCCTCTGCCGCTTTCCAGCTAACAGAGCAGCCTTTTCACACTGCTGCTTGGGCCTTAAAATCGAATAACAGATGCTCAGGAAAAAGGAGAGATTGAAGAAGTGGAAGAGCCAAACCCAGCCCCAGGTGTTCAGATTCACGGCAGCAGCGCCTGCAATCTCATCTCTCCACCTTGCCAGGAGCTGCATGTGACCTAACCTGAGCTTTGCTGTCCTGGGTTGATCAGATCAAATCTCTCCAGGCCACTTCCCGGGGAAGCTGCAGGAGGTGAGAATACTCTGTGTATCAGTGTGAGTGTCCTCCCCACAGCTTAGTGACAGTCCCCTTGAGAGCTGTTTCCATGCAAGAAACCTTTGAATTCTCAACCGGTGCCAAGTTGCAATCTTTCTTCAATCTGTCCCAACTATTTCTAGCAAATTCTTTGGCTGATGTGGACTATGAAACAAGTCCGTTTTATCCTAAACTTGTTTCATTCCAGCTTCAAGGGGGTAGGCATTTAGCACTAATGGAGAGTCCGACTTCAGAGAAGAAATTTCCTTCTGTCATTAAATCTTATATTAACGCCTTTTTACTCGGAGGCCTCTGGCTGCAGGAAGCAGTGATGAGGATGGAGCTTGGCAGATGGGTGTAGCTGCGGCATCCTGGAGGCCTGTGTGGGGAGACTATTGTTTGTATATTGGTTTTCATTTATGTATTGGTCTTATTTTCATCTTCCTGAGGAACCCAGATGCTACGGTGATAGATTGGTTGGAAACGACTCATTTGTCAGGGTTCCATGGGGGATGTGGCTTTCCTTCCCGTGTGCAGTGGAGTCTAAAATGTTTAATTAGATGCTGAGGCATTTCTGCAAGGGTCCATTTCTGCCCGTTCTCCCAGGTGGATGCCAATCCTTAGGTTGGAGAGGGTCTGGGGCTTTTCTGGGCCCAACCTTCTCTCCCCTCATTTTTGTCTTGCTATAATCCTCAGTCCTACCTCCTTTTAGCTGCTAGGTTTTTCCCCTATCATTTTTGTTCTAGGAACTGCCTTCATGTGACTGCCAGAATTTGCAGAGCTGATGCATGTTAGAAATCTAGTTGTCAAACAGGTTCAAACCAGACTTTATGAAATAATGTAGTTGAACTGATACGTAGTGAGAGGAATATTAACAACCTGCTGCTTATCTGTCTCTTTCCAGCTCAACTTTTCCAGAGAACTTACCTTGCTCTGAGTGCGTGCCCAGCAGTGCCCTAGAGGCTGAGGGTGCAGGATGAGGCTTCTGCCCTCAACGAGTACAGCATCTAGTCAGGGTGCAACAGGCATGTGCACAGTGTACAGCGTGTACACAGTTGTGACACCATGAAGGTTCCAAAAGAAAGGAGTGAACAGAGCGCTGGGGAGTCATGTCAGCTTGGTGTGAGCTTCGAGGAAAGGACAAATGTGGAGAGTACTGGGCAGTGGGCTTGCAAAACAGCAAGAAGCTCTGTGTGCTGGGTCTGGGAGGTGTCATAGGCGTGGGTGTGGGAGGTAACATTTGGAATGGCTAAGGTTTCCACCTGGGATAGATGGAGACATCAGGAACTGGGGATAGGGAGAAATCCAGGGAAGGGGAGAAGAGTTGAATTCCAGACATGATAAAAATGATAATGCTTGAGAAATCTAGGTGGCTGGAATATGGGTTTGGGGCTGGTGGGAGTGCTGGCACAGGGGTTGCGGATTGAGAAGTCATCATATGGCATGCCAGGGGTTGAAGGCTTGAGCACAAAGCTATTCAAGGAAAACCGGGACTGAAAGGCACAGGGGTCAGAGCCTTCGGGACAAGGTAGAGTCAGGTGGCAGAGGGACCAAGAGAGCCTGTCCACTTTCCTTTCTCCTTTCACCAGCTGGTCTGCCACACCTGAGTGCCCATGGAGCCCAGTGGGTAGCTCTCAGTCTCATGCAAACTTGCAGCCAGTGCCCCTCCTAAGGGGCCTGCCCTTAGTTTCTGCTCCTCCCACCTGCTCCCAGCTCCAGAGGACTGTCTCCCCTTGCCACTGATTCTTTAGCTTTCCTTCCCTGCTGGCATCAGGGATAGAGAGTCTCTCTCCCCTTTGTTTCCTGATGGAATGTCAGGACTCACCATCAGATCCCTGCTAAGAAGAGCTGGGTGCTCTGAGCTGTCTGCTCTCTGACTTGTGACCGAGACCCAGCAGCCAGTCCGAGGATAGGATGTGACATCTCCTGGCCTGATGCTGACTGAGCCCAGCCTTGTAGCCTGCTTCCTCCTTGTCCCAGGTGGAGCCATTGCTCCGGTTCCTTTCTAGAAATGGGGTGTGTGCATCCCTGGCCTGGCCACTCACTAACGATTGGCAGGCCAGCTCCGTTGTCAGTGTGGCGGGAGAAGGCACAGTTGAGTCTTCATCGCTGTTGAGGAAAGGATAGAATTGTGGAGTGGTAAAGATGCATTTTGTCTTTTTTCCTGTGACCAAAGCAGGAGGCAGTGGCCAAATAGATATCACTACATTCTTCTCGGCTTGTGGCCGGAAACCTCCACTCCAATGGGAAGATTCTCTTGAAACCAAGCCCCTGACCATCGAAGAAGGAAGGGTCATTTGGCAGAGTCCCTACTGAAAGTGCCATCAAAGGAGTGTCTAAATGGCATCCTCAGCCTGGTCACCCTCCTGGATTTTCTCCTGTTGGCTGAGCCCTCACCCCAGAAGCCGCCTGCTTCCTGGCCCCAGCCTGGGATCAGAAACAGACTTCCCCGCTGGGGTGTGTGTGTAGAAGAAATCCTGAAAGCTCTGGTGCCCCAGCAGCCCCTGTCTCTGGCAGCCAGGTAGTCTGGGCTTTTTCTGTCTTGCCCGAATCATTCTGACTTCTCCTGTAGTGGTCTGAGCATCCTGAAGTCTGAATGTTTAAGTCCGCTCGTCCCTTGGGTAACAGGTGAAATGTAGAGTGCTGGTCAGTTCTGGTTTATTGTCAAAAAACTGGTGCTTTCCTTCCCTGTGGTCACTGTGTTTCCACAACAGCCCGTGTGGGGTTGCTTAGCCTCCTCGGAGAGGTGCTGAGAGCTAAAGTGAGCTCCCATTCCTTCATCCGTGCCTGTCCTCACCCAGTTGTTTTTTGTTGGCAGAGACCTTGTTGCAGTCTCCAGCTGTGTTGAAAAGTGTTTGACTTCCTGACTCTGTACACGCTTGCTGCCCGCTCTGGGCCCGAGCTTTCTGTCCTCAGCACGTCCTCTCCAGGTCTGGAGCTCCAGAGACTCCAAAATCTCACATGCTCTAAGGCTGCAGAGCCTGCTGTGTGATGTGGTAACCTTTTAAAAACAATGTGGGTAAAATACAGGAAACAAAGTGGGTCATTCGAACCACTTGAAAGTGTACAATTCAGTAGCAATAAGTATATTCATGATGATATGTGACCATCACCATTGTCTGGTTCCAAAACTTTGTTATCACTCCCAAGGGAAGCCCTATACCCATTGAGCAGCCGCTCCCCACCCACCCCACCCCCAGCCCAGCAGCCACTGTTCTGCTTTCTGTCTCCATGGATTTTTCTGTTCTGAATAGTTTGCATTTATAAATGGAATCATGTAATGTGTGGCCTTATGATGCTTTCAGGATTCATTCATGATGTAACGTGTGTCCATTTCATTTCTTTTTAGGCCTGAATAATGTTCCTTTGTATCAGTGTTCTCAACCTGTGGGTCGCGACCCCTTTGGGGGTCGAACGACCCTTTCACAGGGGTCGCCTAAGACATAACAGTAGCAAAATTACAGTTATGAAATAGTAACGAAAATAATTTTATGGTTGGGGGTCACCACAACATGAGGAACTGTATTAAAGGGTCGCGGCATTAGGAAGGTTGAGAACCACTGCTTTGTATGGATATATCACCTTTTGTTTCTCCATCCACCTGTTGATGGGATATTTCTACCTTTTGGCTATTATGAGTAATGCGTCTATGAACTTTCATGTGTACTTTTCTGGGTGGACAGATGTTTTTCGTTCCTTTGATTACATACCTAGGAGTGGACTTGCTGGGTCACGTGGTAGTTCTATGTTTAACTTATTGAGGAACTGCCCAACTTCCACAATGGCTGCACCGTCCCGCTGGCTTAAACCAAAATAGTTATCTGGGGTAAGCCTCAGTGTAGGCTAGCTGGGACTAGTGGCATCAGGAATGAGCAGGGAGGGAACACAGGGCCTGGGGAACGAGGATTGAGTTCACAAGCGCAGCTGGGCTGTCCAGGGCCCAGCCCTCGGGGGTGGTTGAACCTCTCCGTCTGGTGGAAGTATGTGATGTGTAGAGGCAGGTGACTTGAGTAGTGGAAGGGCCATATGGTGGTCTTTGGAGGGCTGATCCAGGTGGTGCGTATGGTATGAGATGTTAGACCCTGAGCTGGGGATGGTGGCAGTGTGGCTTCACCTTAGGGAAGACTGGTTGCCAGCAGAAAGAGGAGGCAGATCAAAGCCCTGCCGTTGAAGGAGGCTGAGGGACAGGGGGAAGGAGCTCTGTGATGGAGGGTGGGGGGATTCCCTGGGCTCCAGTATGGAGGTGCCATGTCTTACCCCAAAGCAATGTCCCTTTCCTGAGGCCGAGGCAACTGATTACCCCATATCTGGAGTTAGGTTCTGAATTAAGCATGTGAAGTGAAATCTAAGCATGTGTGGTCAAAACTACCCTTCACAATCTCTCAATGCCAGGATCCAGGCCCTTGGAGGCTCAAGTGCCAAAATTCAGCTTCTTGTCTTTGCTTTTCAGCGGTGGTTTCTCTTTTCCTGGACCAGTGGAAGCCCAGGTCTTGTCTGAGTGGGGAAAGAGTAATAGGGAGAATAGAGATTGGGTGGCAGATAGGTAGAATTGATTATGTGTGAGTTAAAGGTATACACAATGCAACTCCCTTGTCCTTCTGTCTGCTGTAATGACTGGCTTGGGACCTAGAGTAGGTGTGGGGCTGGGAGGAGGCTGACATCAGAGGCTCCCGGGGCTGTGGCACATGCTGCAGGGCTGTCCTCTCACCCCTTGTCGTTCCAGCTCCTGGGGAGACCTGGAGCCAGGCCACCATAAACCCTCAGCAGGGTTGAGGTGGGCCCCTTCACCGTGACCAGGCTCTGGGAGCCCAGCCTGCATCTGGCAGAGGCCTCCTCTGGAGCATGTGGGCCAAGTCAGTGCCACCTCATAAACAGTGTTATAGCTTAACAGCCATGCAGTTTAACAGTGACGCTCCTGCATTCATTGCCTCCTTGGAGCATCTGGTGATCAGGAAGCGTATTCCCAGTTTACAGATTGAGGCTTAGAAAAAGTGGCTTTTAAAGTTCTGTGCTTAGGAAGAAACAGAACTAGGACACACACCTGGGACCTCTGGCTCCGGATTCAGCATTCTTTTTACTGTGTTCCACTTCCTGGGGAAGCTGTCTGATATTGGTGCTAATCTTGTTTTACATTCTCTTTGTTAGAACAGATGAGAGTCTGGGGGTCATAAGGTGCTAAGAACCAGGGGAAGGATCAGGGTCATCTCTGATTCTTATGTAGGTGGCTTTTGCTCTCCCAGGGCTCTGGTCAGCTGTGAGATGGATCTGTATTCCCTGGCTCTGCCAAGGCCATCTTGGCCCCCCACTGTTCCCCCATCTGTCTGTGTCCCTTTCTGGGCAGCAGCCTCCCGAAGAGACAGACCTTATCTGAAGTTGGCTGAGATTTTGGGGTCGAGCCTTGGTTCTGATGAGGCAGAGTCAGCATCTCCTGCTGCAGCCCCGGCTTTCAGCAAATGGTAAACTCTACTTGAGGGCAACATTCAATTATGAAAATCTGTTTCTCTTGCCACATTCAAAAAGTCTCCTAATGTGCCTTTGTGCACATACAGATTTAGTGACACATCACTAAATGTGTATGTGGTTGCCATGGAAATGTCTCTCTTCTAACATGGCATTCCAAGAGCAAAGAGAAGGGAAGTTTTCTCTGTAAAGAGAAGCAGAGCAGAACTTGGCTAATTGTCATCGCACTAATCCCCAAACTGTCATTCTTCCCTGACTACCTGTCTCCTACTTCCTGTCAACAGTAGAAGCCGAATCAGCCTGCTGCTGCGTTCCCTTAGGGATTTCACAAGCCTTGTTCTTAACGTGTATGCCAGGCACGTACCAGGGAGGACCCCAGGACACTTGATTTGAGTTTTCACCCAGCTTAGAAAGTGCACCCACCTGGACCACTTGGCACTTGAGTCTGCTAAACACTCGAGTCTCAGAAGAACCCTTGGCACCAGGTCTGAAGAATCTTTATGTTTTCCACCAGAGACTCTGAGTCTCAGTTTCTGTCCTTGACAAACGCACGCACAGTGCGCTAGCACTTGGGCACTTTCTGAACGTCGGAAATCCCAAACATGTTCCCTGTAGCGGTGCAAACCCACGGAGTGTGGGAAAGACAGAGGACTTCAAAGGCCGCAGTCTGACTGAATGCCTTCTCGTCTCTCCGGCCCACCCTTGCCCCATTTTCGCCTCTGCCCTGTTGACTTTCTTGACTGAGCCTCTCTTGGGCAAAGAAGTCCTTGCATTTCTGGATTTTACCAGCACCTCTGGGGGATCCTCGGTCCATATCGACTGATCCTGTGCCTAGGGCATTGGGCTGCACCAGCTTCCCCAGTCTTGGAGCTGGGTAGCTGTTCTTAATGGTTCTGAAGTTCAAGTTGATGGGTCATTTTGCTACTATGTTCACCAGTGGCGAGCTCTGAGGCAGAAACCTTAGCATCTGGCCCTGAATACCTGCCCTAGGAACCTGTCATTCCTATTCTCGGCGGCCCTGCCTTTCCCTGTGGGCCCCTTTGGCCTGTGAGAGTCCACTGTCATTTCACAGTCAGGAGATGGTTTCAGGGCGTCTCACTTAGTCTCTCAGGCAGGTCGTGAGCTCCCAACACAGACCTGAAAGTAAGCTTCATCCAGTTGCACGTTTCTGTTCTTGGAGGACAATACATGGGTGGCTTCTAGGCTGGAGGGTCCCAGGATGCTGGACTTCCTGCCTCCCAAGGGGACTTGTGGGTTGCTGGGCTTCTGAGAGCCTGCTTGCTGCTCTTCTCCAGCTGCGCTGCCTCCGATGGAGGCGTCTGGTCCCTGTCCAGTGTCACAGGGCGAACTCCAGAGGTTAAGTGTATGCTGGCCTTGGTGCTTTTAATGCTTTTAAAACTCTAGATGCTCCATCTTGTCCGTGGTTATACTGGCTCCTATGACATCCTTTGGCCACTGGCCATGCCCAGTTGCCAGCGTGGTGGGACATAGCTCCTGACTCTCAAAGCAGAGGGTGCAATTGCTGGCAGCCCCCATGTGCTCAGATCTGCATCCCTGGTGGAGTCCTGTGGGTCTCCACTTACCATGGGCATGAGGCGAGTCTTTTCTACCAGACTGTTCTTCTTCCTTTTATAAATCAGGTTCTCAGCAGTGTATGTTACCCAATATTTATTTCTTCTGCCCTCAAGGAATGGATAGGGATGCATCTGGCTCATCGCTGGGCTGTGACCTTGTGGAACACATGGACGTTTGACTGAGAGCAGAGGGCATCTAACTAGCAACTGTGTAGAAGTTGGGAGCCTTTTGTTTCCAAGTCAGTACCCAGTGCTCACCATGCTGAAGCCTCTACGAGAATGTCAGCCTCTGCAGGCAACCACCGCTCCAGGCTACTTCCGTGTGGTTGTTGCTTCTGAGGTTGTGCTGAGCTTACTTTCAGGTCTCTGTGTTGGGGGCTCATGCCCTTCCCCCTGAGAGACTAAGTCAGACATTGCCTGCTTGACTCTGTTCTCTCAATGGCATAACCCAGGTCTCCCCTCCAGCAAAGAACAAGGGCTTTTAACAAAAGAAAACTCTATTTGGGACAATACAGAACTTATCTCTGACATAATCATGTTCTGATTTCTCTTTCTGCCATTTTAGACGCCGATAAATCTGCCACACTTGGATGTGTTAGGAGAGCTGGCTGTCCCTTTTTGCTCTTGGCTCGTGCAAGTAAATATCAATTTAGTCCTTACAGAAGAAAAATAAAGGAGATTTGGTTGTTTCCCTAATCCACAAACCCTGTAATTCTAACCTGGAAAATCTGGCTCTCCTATTTCAGATCAGTTTTCATGGCAAAGGCTAACAGAGGCTTTATTGCTCTTGTTTGAGCTTATTTTTAAACTTCCTTTTTCACTTGTTTGTTCAGTAAATAAGAACCCCTCAAAGGAGGACTGGAAGGGATTGGCTTAGGAAAAAGAGAGTACATGACCACAGAAAGAGTTGGGTGAGAAGCTTGGTTCTGGAGAGAGTCCTCCTGCTGGACACTCAGAATGGTGTTCACCAACTAATGACAAACATCTAGACATCAACGAATGCCGAGAACCAGGGGGCTGGCCGGCCGGCCACTGCTGAGTTCCAGAGTGCCAGATGGAAATCCTCTCCCATTCTTTCTTCTGTCCCAGAGGGAAGTACAGACTAGCCCTTGCTGGGGACTTCTGATGGTAACCGGGCCCACCCAGCCAGAAAGACAAACTGCCATGTTTGAGAGGCGAGAGGGTTCTTGGTTCTGCCAGACCTGACCCAGCTTAGCTCTTCAGCTGTACCTCAAGTCTCTTCCAGCTCACTGCCCTGCACCTGGGGCCGGGAGGGCGGGCTTCGGGCTGCTCGTTGTCCTGTAAGTAGTATGAGTTGGACAGATTCCCGTTCCCATTCTGCCTTTGTTATTGCGAACAGATTCCCAGCAGGTGGGAAAAGACAGCCACGCCCAGCAGTGTGGCAGGACTCCTCAAGGCGGTGTCCTGCCCTTCTGCATCCGCGGGGCTGTGACCCAAGGAGCTCCATTTCTCCAAGTGAGATGCTCTGTGCAGGGAGAGACTGATGTACGCTTCTCTCTCTGGCTCCTGTCACCAAGCAGGTCACACAGAATTAACGTGCTCATCCTTTAACCACAAACTGATCCTTCTGGCCTCTTAGTGGGCATTCTAATCCCGCCCTGGTGGGGGCTTGAGGGCAGCTGTCAAAAAGAAAGATGGCGCCCCTGGGGGAAATATGTGCTTTGCGGTTATATCAGGCTTATTTCAGGTGTTTCCTCAGACTCCTGTGTGTGGGATTTAGACAGGCAATTAGTCTGTTCTATCTGAGGGGTGTTAGCAACATCATCCCATATCAGTGTTGTGGGGGTTTCTGAGTGGGAGGGAAGACCTTGCGGCCTGCCTGTCCACTGTGGCTTTAGACCAGCCTGAGCAAGGATTGCTGAGTAGTTCGGGGTCTCAGTGGGCCTGTCTTGCTTCCCAGCAATGGCACCCATATCCAAGTGCTTCACCTTTCCAATTCATCCCCTCCTAGAAGCTCCCGACTCCTGAGAGTCTGACTGCCAGGCCTCTAGGCGCTTCCTGAGGACACGGGTAGATACTCTACTCCTGGACTCTGAGCTGAGGAGCCTTCGCCCCGAGTGTCAGGGCTGGGAGGCCTGTGTGGTCGCCGGCAGAGGCCTCCCTGACCAGAGGTCCAGGCAGCACCAGTGACTCCTGCCACAGACAGCTGCCGCCTTCCTGGTGCTGTTGGGAAGCAAATGGCTTCTCTAAGTGACATGGGGACTCCTGAGAGTACTGTTTGCTGCCAAAGAAGTAAGTCTGCTCCGTGCGGCGAAGTCGCACTCTCCTGGGAAGTGAGGCTCTGCTAATGTGTTCTCAAGTTCTGTTCCAGCTGGCGCCAGCCGTTCCCGCCCCACTGGCTGGAAGGCCCCCAGCACCCACTCAGGCATGGGGCTGAGCTGGTGGCCGCACTGGGTGCCTGGCTGTGTAGCAGAGATTGCTGCTGCCTCCAGTCCTGCCGTCTTCTCCCCCGACGCAGTAGGTCTTCCGAGCAGGTCCCGGAGCCGCACAAGGCACTGTCCTGAGGTTGCCTCCTCCTAGGGCAGAGCTTGGGTGCCCTCCCACTCACATGCAGGATGAGCAGGGGGCCTCAAACAAGTTACTTAACTGCTGCCTCAGTTTCCTTTTCTACACAAGGGGTAATAACCTTGGGGTTGGAGCATGCATAAATTGCTTAGCATAGTGCCTAGCACACAATAGGTGTTTAATCAATACTAGCTTCTACTGTAACTTCTCTGCTGAGACCCCTGAAAATTTCTCAGCACTGCTGGTCATGACCCATCTCTCCAAGGGGCCCTTATAGGAAACCATCCTTTTGTGTTGTGATGTGACTGTGTGCCCTACTTCAAACGCTTTCTACTCAGGTGTCCGGTCACCCACCCTGGATGCAGTCCTCTGGCTTATCAGGTGGGGAGTTCCACAGATGCCCTGATTTTTCTGAGCCTTTTTGCACCCAGCAGCTGTCAATGTCCTGGGCTGAGGGACCATGTCAGAGAGGGTATTGGTCTTAAGCTACTTACCCAGAATTAGGCTGCTATAGCTGGCCTCAGCTTCCCTCAAGGAAACTTACTGAGTGACCCAACTCTCTCCTAGGGGGCAGGGCATGTTGGGAGGACAGTACAGGGGCCTGCACTCTCTGAAATCTGCTGTCTATTCCAGTGGTTCTCAACTGAGGTAATTTTGCATTCCTCTCCCTCCCCCCACCAGGGGAGGGGGACATTTGGCAATATCCAGAGACTTTTTTTTTTTAAGTCCTCACCCGAGGATATTTTTCCATTTATCTTCAGATAGAGTAGGAGGGAGGGAGAGAGGAAGAGAGAGAGAAACATTGACATGAAAGGGACACATCGACTGGTTGCCTCCCGCACGACCCTGACCAGGGCCGGGGACCGGCCGTTGGCAAGAATCAAACCCACGACTCATTGGTCCACGGGCCGATGCTCTACCACTGAGCCAAACCGGCCAGGGTGACATTTTTGGTTGTCACAACTAGGGATGCTGTTGGTATCCAGTGGGTAGAGGCCAAGGATGCTGCTAAACATCGACAGTTTACAGGATAGTCCCCCACAATGAAGAATTATCCAGCCCCAAATGTCAATAGTGAAGAGGTTTAGAAACCCTGATCTATTCCCGGCTGAACAGGGAGACAAGTTTGGGAACCCTAAGGATTGTAGGAGCTACACCACCCAGCTAGGTCAGCCTGAGTTCCTCATTCATTCCTGTCTCCCTGCCCAAGAACCTAGAATCACTTATCTCCTGCTGATACACTGTGCAACTGTGAATAAATTAATTAACCCCTCTGAACCTTAGTTTTCATTCTTTGTGTACAGGGATACTGGGGTTTCCTTTCTAGATGGGGATCTATCAAAAACCTCAAATCCAGTGTAGAGATTGTTGTCTTAGGAGACCCTGTTATATGGATTCATGAGGCACCTGACTCTTTCCAGAGGGTAAAGCTTTGTAAAAGAAAAGCAGTTCTGACTTTTCTTTGAGAGAGGGGATACTGTTGAGCTGGGTCCAGGCTCTGAGTTAAGGAAGCTGTGACCCACAGCTCTCCCAGGTCCCAGGACCTAGCCATTGCCTAAGCAGCTTTTCTCTTCTGCAAATAATTGTCCTTTCTTCATGCTTAGTGGAGCTTTTACCTTAATCCATGTATGGCCGCATCGGGAAGCCTGACTTTATGGCAGATGCTGTGGAACGTAATCTGCCCACATTTAGGCTGTAAATTTTCCGTGGTTCCAAAGTGCTGTGGAGTTTACCAGAATACATGCTGTCCTATGATAACTGAAGTGGCTTAAAACAAAGCAAGGCCTGCCTCAGCCAGTTTGGCTCAGTGGTTAGAACATCAGCCTGTGGACCCGAAGGGTCTCAGGTTCAATTCCCGGTCAAGGGCACATACCAGGGTTACAGGTTTGATCCCCAGCCCTGGTCAGGGAAATGCGGGAGGCAACCAATTGATGTGTCTCTCTCACATCGATGTTTTTCTCTCTCTCCCTCCTTCCCACTCTCTCTAAAAATCAATGGAAACATATCCTTGGGTAAGGATTAACAAACAACAACAAAGCAAGGCCTTATTGGTTTGAAATAAACATCTTGTGAGCTAGGCTATTTTAAAATAAAAACAAAACTTAGAGCCCATCTCTGATTGAGGCTCCAACCTACTCATCCCCAAAGGTCATGGATTAAGGAATTCATTCACTGTGTGATCTTGAGCAAGTCCTGTAGTGTCTCCAAGTCCAATTTTTATCTGTGAAATATGGGGCCCAACTAGTCCCGTTCCTGCCGCAGCCTCTCGCTCAGCTCCTGGAGGTCGTGGCACTGGGGGAGGAAACCCTCTGTCTGTGACTGTTAAAGAGCTCAAACCACCCCTGAAAGGTGGGGGCAGAGGGAGAGATGACCCTCTCTCTCACCTCCGTAATTACGATTCTCAGATGCTCTCAAGATACCAAAGGACTCGTTTAGTTACACGGAACGGCCATCACTTGTAGTTTAAATCTCTCTTCTTGGCTTCAAGGGAGTGAGCCAAGTTTGACAAATACAAGTGGAAAACTATCCTCTGGCTCTTTTCTCGGGCCCTCGGGGACAGAAGACGATCGATGCATGGGGCAGAGCGTAGCAGGTTAGAAGGCAGGCTCTTCTCCTGCATCCCTCTGCCACTCCTGGTTTCTCTCCTCCGGTCTGCTGCTGGCCTCGTATCAGGGCTACTGACTTCCAAGTCTATTGGTTGAAATCTCTTCCTTTTACAAACTGTCTAGAAAATGCCAGTTTTCCCTCAGGATTTGTGCCAGTGTTTAATAGGATAACATCAAGAAATTCACTCTTACCCTGAAACCTCAATTTCTCCTGTTGCAGTTTGACTTAAAAAAAATATTGTCCTCAAGCCCAGCCGGTGTGGCTCAGTGGATTGAACGTCATCCCATGGACTGAGAGGTCCCGGTTCTATTTCCAGTCGGGGCACATGCTGGGGTTGCGGGCTCGATCCCCAGTGGGGGGTGTGCAGGAGGCAGCCGATCGATGTTTCTCTCTCTCCCTCTCTCTCTAAAAAATCAATAAAAACATATATTTTTTTCAAATCTTGTCCACAAGCCCGACAGTGTGAAATAGCTCCCCTGGGGCTGGGGTGGGCTAGCGAGCCCAGGGCCTGGACTGGGGTCCTTGGGAGCTGCTTCCTCTTCCTCTTCTTGGAGTGGGGCGGAGTGTCTCCAAATGGACTGTCTGCAAAGCTGATGTGGGTCTTAGGTTGGGTCATTATGTCCTTTTAAAGATATATTTTCATAATATGGCTAAAGTTATGTTTCGCACCTTCTCCAGGGCTAGCAATGTGCTGGTTTTAGTAGTGATTTGCCAAATTGTTAGCTGAAACACTATCCTTAGCTTTATAGGGTCGGCTTCATATTTGGAATAAATAAGCCTGAATGTTAAATTCCTTCTGAGTCTCGACCTTCTGCAGATAATTCTGTGTGCTTCTCTACTGTCAGGCTGTGCTTATGTCTGCCTAGTTGTAGTGGTTCTTTTGTGGGTGCTGTTAGAGTAGAAATTAAAGGACAAGACACTTTTTTGATCATGCCCACACTGGCATCTTGCTATCTGTTTAGGTTCGCTGGTCAGGGAGGAGTCAGAGAGGAGAGACAAGGGTTGAGATGGACCAACTTAGGTCATAACCAGGCAGAAGAAAGTCTGGGATCTGGATGGAAAATGGACCCCAGGGCCTTCTAAGTGAGAACCTGTCATTGTCATGCTTATTACCTGGCTGGACAGCTCTGTGTTCTGAAACTCTGGGATTGAGAAACTTTGAGACTGAGACAGCCACCCTCAACATGTACCTTTTCCCAGAGGTTGGGGAGAAGGAGGGGCAAGGGTTATAAGGATGGGGGCTGGGTGGGTGGGGGGAGCTTGAAGGATAGGAACAAAGCCACCATAGCAAGGCCTCGAGGCTCTAAGTGGTGGTGACTTCCTTTTTCGGTTGGAGTTGCTCACCTTCTAGTGAATCATCCATAGACACAGCAATTTATGGTCTTCATTATTCTTTAGCAAGAAATAATTTCCTACTCATCTGTCACTTTGAGACTAAGGGCCTTCCACTGCCTGTGCTGAGAATATAGTAGCTCTTTGTACATCAGTTCTATTTATGTCCCATTTGGGGGTTTGGGGGATGCCCTTTGACAAACACACTTAAAAGAGATTAATACAGCAAGAGCCATAGAAAAACGAGAGGGCAGAACCAGGGAGCTCAGTGACCTCATGTTAGGCCCTGTTACCCACAGGACTTTGGCCTCAGTAAGTTATTACCGGCTCCCACTGCCTTCCTTTTATATGTCATTCTTACTAGAATAAAAATACCCATGTAACTTCCACGGTGAATCACCTTCCTATAGTGTGGTCAGGGGTGATGAACTCAAGACCGTGGCCTGCCTCCAGATGAAAGGACGTGGGTAACCATATGTGGAGCCTGGCACACCAGCCAGACACCAGCCCACTCTGAGGACTCACCCACTTAAGACGAATTTACAGCCAGGCCCCTGTTGTGCTCCTCACTATTCTCAGTGCCCGCTTCCCTGCCCCCTGAGGCTTTGAACCACATCCCTGTTCTCAAGAACACGTGGTCTCCCTCTGGGTGGCCTAGCAGATGTCAGTCATTCAAAGCCAAAACTCGGTGACCACTACCAGAAGGTCCATAGGTTATTGATCTTCATGATGGTTGTAGGAAACAGAGATAGTGCTCCTTGTGTTCTAGTTGAGGAAGCTAAGACTCACAGATGTTACGCAGCATACCCAGAGTTACACACCTAGACAGTGGCAGAGCCAGGGGATGAATCTAGAGTGGGACCCTTGGTTATCCCCTCTGCTCTTGATCATAAGATATATAAGCTATAGACTCTTTTTAAAATATTTTTTCTTTATTGATTTTAGAGAGAGAGGAAGGGAGAGGGTGAGAGAGAAACATCGATGAAAGAGAATATCAATTGGCTGCCTCTTGCATGCTCTCCACTGGGGACTGGGCTCACAACCGGGGCATGTACCCCGACCAGGAATCGAACCGGTGACCTCTTGGTGCATGGGTCAATGTTCAACCACTGAGCCACACCGGCTGAGCCAAGCTATAGACTCTTAAGGGAGTGGGGAGGAGGCTTCATGGTTTTGACCCTCAGGCCACAATTTCCAATATGTGCTTCACTACCTAAAAAGCGCACCATGATGGCTGTATCTTTCTCAAGCCCTCCAAGAGGCAGCCAGTGCCTTCAGAGAACTGAGGCTTGGGCTGGGGCTGGAGCACAGCCGTTAGAAACCCTAAATCTGGGGAGATCAGGGGGCCCAAAATGTAATTCAAAAGAAATCTTTGGCCCTGGCAGGTTTGGCTTAGTGGTTAGAACGTCAGCCCACGGACCAATGAGTCACGGGTTTGATTCCAATCAAGGGCATGTACCTCAGTTGCGATTCATCCCCGGCCCTGGTTGGGGTCGTGCAGGAGGCAGTCACTCGATGTGTCCCTTTCACATTGATGTTTATCTCTCTCTCTTCCTCTCTCTCCCTCCCACTCTGTCTGAACAAAACAAACAAACAAAAAAAGAAACCTTTGTTTTAATGGCAAAAGTTACACATACAAACATTGATTTGGCTGCTTTCCAGCTTCTCTGATTGCACAGTCCTGGGGGAGTCCATTCAGCGGAGTCTTCTCTGATCCCACAGCAGGGCTGGGTCTGCCTGCAGGATGCACCTAGTCTGTGCTACAGCTGCATTGTGACAAGCCATTGTTCAAGTTTCAGGAATGCTGTGAGCTGATTGTTAAAAACGGTCATTATTTTAAAATTAATTATATGAATTTACAATTAAATAAATGATATTAAAAGCAAAGGTAGCAAATACTCAAAATTCATCACATTTTAATTAACTTACTATGCTTTATTATTTATCTACACTCTTGAGGTCAATGCATCTATTGTGTCCATAAAGTAGTGTGCTACTACACTTCTTTCAGCGTCACTGGTAGCTGGAAATCGGTCGTGGTGGAAATATTTACACCACAGAAGTGGCGGGGGAAATGTTAATAAATGCAGAGTGAACTTTAAAGTACATCATTGTAAATTGCACAAAAAATGGAAAATAACATTCTTCCAGGTTTCAAAACTACCTTCCAATTCAGGAAAAAATCTGCTCACGTCATTGACAAACAAATGAAATTCTGGTATGTTTTTGTTATTCACTTTTGTCTTACTTTTTAAGATACATGAAAATATCCACCAGTGCTCATGTGGGAACTACACCTTTGCCAGCACACCACGGGGTACGGCTTTGCTGCATGGCCCACGTATGTTGCCGCCTCGGTGCCTTGACTGGCATGCCCACTCCCCTTTCACTCACTGACTCGTTTATTTAACAAATAAGTACTGAGTGTGCACTGTGTGCTAGGCACCAGAGACACAGCAGGGCACAAAACAGACAGTAAACAAATCCAATATGTCAACCCCATAGGGTGCATTTTACCTCTGCCCTCTTTCGAGGCACAGGTGGCCCCCTCTGTGTCTTGATCATCCCTCCCCAGGGTGAGCTCTGCCTCCACCATGGTCACATCTGTCAGCTTTGCACTGATGGGGTTGAGCGTTGGCTCAGCTTGAGGACAGAGTCTGAGCAGAGTCGTGGTGAATGGCTTGGAACTTGAATGAAGGCCCAGGGCTGAACATTGAAGTAGGTTTGTGGGAGAAAGCCAGTAAGAGGGAAGAAAATCAGTTTCTTTAGAGTTGTGAAAATGGAATGCATCCTCCCAATCTAATGATGTGTTAGCTTTTCTCTGTGCTGTGAGGTTGAAGGATATCTAAAATGAGACCTTTACACCTGAAAGGGCTTTAAAATATTTAATATAAGAAATATTATAGGGTAGCCTGCTGATTCACTCATCAATTTGTTCAGCAAATACAAGTGCCTACCCAGTGCCAGGGGCTTGCGAGCTCTGTGAGCTGCCAACCCAAATTATCCACGGTCTCTCCCTGTGAGGGACTTTCAGCCTCGTGGGGCAGTTTATAGTCCGGATCGCTGGCCAGTGGGCAGAGTCTCCCTGTCTCTTTGGAATCAGGCCCACGAGCAGTCATTCTCTTCTTTCTCTGTTCTCCCTACTTAGCATTGATCTCAGTGTGTACTTACATGTCTCTGTCTGTGTTTGATGGATGTCTGTCTTTCTTGCAAGAATGTTGGGTCCCGAAGGGCAGGGACCTGTGTCTGTCTTATTTACAGGACACAAGTAGGCACTCACTCAGGAGAAACTTGTTGAATAAGCGAATGAAGAGAGGAGCAAGCATGGAGGAGGGAGCTGGGTGTGGGTGACAAGCCCAGAGGGCACTGGAAGCAGAGGCTTGAGCTAGAAGAATGAAGCCTTCATTCTTTGACTTGGGGCAGGTGAAGCCAAACTCATGCACTTGTCAGAGTCCCTTCCAAGCATCACCTCCATTGCATAGCTTTCTCTTACACCTTCTCCATGGATAGATCTCTGGGACGGAACACAGCAATTTGCGTTAGAGCTTTTATGTGATTCGTGACCTTTCTTGAGTCACAGATGCTAGTCTGATAAAAACTATAAACCTTCCTCCCCAGACTAATGCTCATGGTGTGCACAAAACCCCACAGTTTTCCTTTAATTTCAAGAGGTTCACAGGCTCCCCTTCCATCCATAAACCCTAAATCAAGAACCCTTCTTTTAAAAATTATTCCCCATAATAGGCATGCATCCTGTTCCTCTGTAGCCCCGATATCAAACATGGTTCTTGACATATAGGCAGTAATTAGTGTGGAATATTGGGTGGATGAATAGAAGGAGGGATGGGTACATGATTATGTTAAGAAGTGTCCTGATTTGCCATGACCTGTTTAGAGTTGAGCTAGTAATTCCATTGTAGTCATCGGTGGGAAAGGGGTCAGCTTGAGCAGAGAACGGTTGCACTCTTTATGCCACTGCTCTGTCCTCGCCCTAGGACTGTGGTTCTGCCCACACCAGGGAGGCCTGCCAATTCCTTAAGACCATTTCCAAATAAAAACTTAGAACATGGTATCTGACACATTGATAATGGGACAGAATATTTGAAATTGGGCCTGTCTCAAAAAATCAGAGATTGTGTGATTCTAAAGGAACATAACCTAGTCCTGAGGCTGACTGGCTTGTTCTTGGAGCTTCTTTAAATCCAGAAGGGGGTGATCAGGGACTAGACTGCACTCCCCATAGAGACTAGGTTAGTCCTCCAACTCTGAGTAGAGAGGCCCAGCATGGCAGGCCATCTGTCCTCCAGATTCTTCTCCATGGTCACCTATGTTGAATACGTGATCCCTAGAGGTACCTCTGAATGCTGCCCACCTTTTGCTCATTACTGTCCCCACTCATCCCCCCAGAAAGATAGTGTAAATCCCTGGCTTTTAAAATGTTCAACTCTAGAAGCTTAACATTTTTTTTGCTTCTATTTTAATCCCTATTTTTCACATTAGGGCGTTTGACAATGTTGATTTTTAGACATCAGAATAGTTCAAAACCATGGGGTAAAAAAAACCCGACAGTACTAGCATTTGCTTGGAAAACAGTTGTCAAGGAAATGGATTTTGCAAAACACTTCCTCCCAGGAGAGCTCTCTTTCCATGTAGCCCCACGTTGAACGTTATTGGCCTGTGCAATACTGATAGGCAAAGGTACCATTGGCAAGTTATTTGTCTAGCCAACATCTAATTATGAATTAAAGCCCTTGCTGGCAGGTTCTCAGGTCAGCAGCTGAAGGCAGATGGCAGATGAAGTTCAAGTTCAATGTATAGTGCATCTGAAATGTTCTTGGACTTACAGGAATGACGGAGGAGTTCTTGGCCCTGGCTATAGACTGGGGAATAGGATTCTGTAAACTCTATTAGCAGACAATGGAGGTGCCTGATAGATGGAGCAGAAATTGCGAAACATTGTTCGATTAAAAGAAAAAGTGAAGGCTCGTGGGGCAGGGGCTGTGACTCAAGATGCTCACGTAAGGAGATACTTAGCTCATGATGAGAGTGCTGGCAGCCCAAGCACCAGCCAGTGGTACTTGGAGAATTCGTCACTGTTAAGACATCCCAGCATATATATATGTACTGCTTAGTTGTGATCAGACCTTACAAGGGAGGCTGGCGGCTTTAATTACCACTTGAGAGAATTTAGTCAAGGAAGTGCTGCCCCAGTTAGAGTTATGGCCACCGACACTGGCAGGTGGTTAATTACAGGCCTCTCCAGTCCCACAGAAGTACCAGGTCCATGTGTAGACAGGAGAGTTGCTGACATAGAGGCAGAGAGATGGCCGTGTCTCCATTATTCCCATTTGTGTTGGGATCTATTGTATTTGCAGTAATCTTTAATTATAAAAGCTATTACCACGGGATGGATTATCAGTGTTATTCATTTTTGTCATGTTGCCTGGTAACGTCCCTTTGTGCCCAAGACACACATTTCTGCAGTTACAGGCTGGAGAAGTGAAGCCTTCCTCTTCCTTAGCCATTTTGCCATCACGATATTATAAAAAGCTATTTTGAGAAATAGTTGAGTCTTGGGGGTGAAAAATGGACCCAGTGTGACGACGGCCTGAGTCTTAGAATTCTAAGCCTTCTTTTGAATCAGAGTAGTTCTTCACAATGCAACATTCCCCAGTAGCAAGACAGAAAAAACAAAAAACACCACTGCATTCTGCTCTCCTCTTTTGGACAACATTCTGTCCCATTACAGACCAATCTCTACTGTGGGGCCCATTTTGCACACCCCTACAGACTGCATGAGAAGGGAAAAGTTGTGAATCTTTAGGTTTCTGATGATTTCCAACCTAAGAAATGATCACCAATGGAGAAAATAGGAGATTAGATTTGCAGGTAGAGTCTATTTGCACCCCTCTGAAGTCCTGAAGTCGGGTTATCTCCATCACCCTGCTGGTTTTGAAAATGCCCCATTAGTGGAAGAAATGGTGGCAGAGTTATCACCAGAAGTAGTCAGAATCATTCTCTTTAAAGGTCACACCGGTGGAATTTTCAGATAACACTCGGCATTGCTATTTTTCTTTTAAGTGGAAAGCAGCTGCTCTGGGCACAGGGAGAGGTCATCTTTGGGTTTTCAGATCTCTAGTTAAGGCTGTAACCCCACAAAAGTAGTTATCATTTAAGATAATTACATTCTACCATTGTTCATACTAAACTCTTGAGACAGACTGATTGGCATATTTAAATCTCATCTCCCAGGCATTTGCTAATTACCATAGCCTAGTTGGGGGAGGGAGGAACCTAATCAAATAACTGTTTAGAGATGCTTTGCATTTTAAAATTGTGCTGGGTTTATCCCAGGAAAAGAGGAAATGTGCCTTTGATTTTCCTCTGGTTCTTTCCTTGACCTCAAGAGGGTTTAAACTCTTAATGGTTAAATAGCCATAGCTGATCCCTCAGGAAACTGTCTCTTGTGCACCATTTCCACCCCTGACCCCCTTTCATCACCCTGAATGAAGCTTTCTCACTTAGTGACTTCCTGTCCATGAGGGGCTGTGGAATTCCAGCTAATGAGGCTCATCCTTTTTTTTTCACTGTAAGTGGTACCCGCCGGGCCCAAGTCAGATCTGAAAGTGAACAGTGACTCGCATCTTTTTCAGGTTCACAAATGGAACACCAAGTCCACAGTGAAAGGAAGAGGCATTTCTTCCTCTTGCCCAGAAAAAGACAAAAAGAGCAGCCTCTCAGTGCAGCAGTTTGAGTAGAAGCCACCCTCCTCAGAAAAGGCATCCAAGACTTGGTGTTATTTTATCAACAGCAGCTGGTGGAGACCCCACCCCACCCCCGCCCCCACCCTGCCAGCTGAACTGATATCATTTTATGCATTGTTTTTTCAGCATTGTGCTCGGAATCGAGAAAACGGGATGGGTTTCTCTCTCATACAGAATATGTGGCTTTCAGTGACAGAAATCTCACCAAGGCCTTTCTTTTGTTGGGAGTGTCTGAAAGGGCCTGTCTTTGAGATTTATGAAAGAGCCCCAGTGAGCCACCATCACCCCTAGTTGTACCTCCGAAGCAAGCACAGGGAAGAGAAATTGTGTGGAAGTTCCATCACTTGTCACAGCCATGAGCCCGTTGGTCGGCCTTCTGTGCAAGGGTGTGTTTGCCGGCTCTGCTGGAGCAGACACCTTCCTGCAGCAGGTTCACAGGCCCCAGCAGGAAGCCCAGGTCTGGAGGCAGCTTCAGAAAGAGAAAATCCCGGTTCCATTAGAAGCCAGAGCCGTGGGGCTGGGGCAGCTGCATCCATTTCTTTGAGAGTGGGATGTGTGGATTTGAGGGCGGTGGGAGGAGAAAGCAAAAAAAAAAAAAATCAAACCCGGCCCGTGTGAGCTTTGATTCTGACCATTCAAACAATTCAAAAATCTGTAACACTTGAAGATCTGAGTTCTCTCTCTCTCTCCTAGTCTGACCCATTAGTTCATCAAGATGAGAGCCTTTGGTTTTCTTAGTTAATTATTCTGTGGTATTCTGTTTCAGGGTTTTGAAATCAAATTGCTTGATGTGTTACTCTCTCCCATGTGATTAAGTCATCTTTCATAATAGGGCTGCAGGAATCCTTTCAAGAACACAGTGCTTCAGCTCAGCACCGTCAAGGAACATGTCCCATGCAATTCAGTCTTATAGGAGTGAGAAACCGCCATCAGCCCCTGATTATGAATCCAGAGGTGTCCCTGCACATCATCCATCATCACAAACCTAGAAAAAATGAAAAGAAACCCTACGCTGAGCTGTCTGATCAATGCAAAATCAAGGAGTTTACAGGGTGGCAGCTACTTGACTTCCTAGGACAAAGGAGCTCCAAGACCTGAGTCATTTTAATAGTTTTTGTAGGGCTGAAGCAGGTGTGTCTACTGCTTTGGCATTCTCTCTCCTGGTGTGAACGGGTAACCTTATCAGTGGGTTTTGCAAGCCTTTCTAGCCCCCCCCCCCCAAAAAAAACCCCAACAAAAACAAAAAACCCAGAAAATATGTACTTTGAAATCTCTGCTGATGGGAGCCTAGGAGGAATAAAGAGAAAAGCCAAATGCATTTCTCAGGCTACATGTGAGAAACAGAAGGAGCTTTTATTTCAGATACTAATTAAGATCTCAGTGCAGATGTTCTCTTGGAGGCCTTCCTTGGTCACCTCCACCCACTGTCATTCCCTATCCCCTTCCCTTGCTTGATTTTTTTTCATAGTGCTTGTCACCATTCAAAGTTACCCTGCTAATTTTTTCCTGTTTATTGTCTATCTCCCCACAGTAGGGAGCACCAGCCGTGAAGACAGGAGCTTTGCCTGTCTTGTTTACTGCTATAGGTACCAGAACATGGGGTACCTGGCACATGCTCAACACATATTTTCTGAATGGACTTCAGATGGGGGGAGGTTGAGGAAAGAACAAGAAGGGGCAAAGGTTGGAACCAGACTTGAGTATGAATCCAAATCCTCCACTTATTGGCGGTATGCCCTTGGAATAGTTACGGAACCTCTCTGAACTTCAGTATCCTCATCTATAAAATGGGCATAATACCTGCTTCCCAGAGTAGCGATGGAGGCTGAAATGTGATGTATGCAATGACATCTGGCACAGGGGCTGCTGCATGGAGATGCTCAGTGGCTCGTCCTCCAAGCCTTGATTGACACAATTTTTCTGGACAAGAAACAAGGCCCTTTCCTGCCCGTGAGTGTCCAGTGGTTCTCAGGCCTCCTTCTGGAGTCCGGGAATGGAATCTCCAAGTAGAATGGTACTATCTTCTTTGGGCTCCAAGGAGAACCACCAGGAATGTAGATGTTCCACACTGTTCTGCACAGACCAGTTAAAGATGGACCCAAGGATTCTGTACCCAGAGCTGGGTCCACAAGAGAGGGCGATGCCAACTGGAAAACAAGGCTCCTGCCCTCCTGGAGCCTTTGTCTCATCCTGGGCCGAAGGCCTCCCTGTGAACCCCAAAGGCCCGAGATAGGAAAGTGGTTATCAAGGCTGAACTTCCAGATTTCAATAGCATTGGCTCCCTGGGAGACCTGGCCACAGAAATTACTCCTCTTCATGCTCCAGTCAAGGTCTCTCTACCTCTTACTTTGGTATTTTCCTTGCTCTCGCTTAAACCTATTTTTGTTTTGTTTAATTCTTGATGTTTAGGCAAAAGAACTGATTCTGCCTCTTTTTTGTTTCCAGAGGCTCCAGACAGCTGGGGCAACTTTACAGCTGGCCACCCATTCCCTCTAGCAGACTGAGCCTCCGGGAACTGGGGATTTGGACATTTCTTGTTTTCTAAGAGAAGCAGAACCTCAGGATGGGCCAGTCAGCCCAGGCACAAGGCAGCAGCCGGTTCTGGTTTTGAGTCTCGGAGTGCCACGTGCCATACAGAGGTGGTGGGTCGATGTTTTGTTCATTCATTCATTAGACAGCGAAAGCAGCCTGGTGAGATGGGAAGGATACCACAGCCTTTTGAATCAGCCAGCCTAGTTTCAAACACTGGCCCTGCCACTTGCCAGCTGCATAGCCCCGAATGCTGGGAAAAGGAGGCTCTAATCTGACCTCAGAGGTTGTCGAGTGGGAAGCAGTGTGCTGCCACAGTTAGAGTGCGTGCTCCCGACCTTCCTGCTGCACCCTTTGCCTGGCTCTGCCACTAATTTGTTGTGTCCTTTGCAAGTTATTTAACCCTCCAGGACTCTATTGCTTCATCCTGTAAAATAGGGGTAATAATGGTAATCCGCCTTGCAAGGTTGGTGCAAGGCTTGACCCAGTGCTCAGCAGATGTCCATACTGGATAACAGAGGTAGCACATGTAGCCAATATTATTACTAATGTGCTATTTGACTTCTTCTGTTGGGCCAGGCTCTGTGCCAGGGGTTGGGTTTCAGAGATGAATAGGTCACAGAGCTCAAGGGCAAGGGAGACAGACACAAAAGAAATTATCCTACCGAAGGGTTAAGTATTGCCATTGATGGATGGCAAGGGGGCTGTAGAACACGGTGCTGGTATCCAAGCTCCAGAATACCAGAATTTCTTATGCAGAAAAAGGGCTATGGTGGAATGGAAATTGTATTGGAGATGTGGTAGTTTGTTCATTCAGTTTTTCATTGACAAGTGCAGTGGCCCCACAGTGATATATTAGTTTCCTATTGCTACAGTAACAAATCACACAGACTCTGTGACTTAAAACAACACAAATTTATTCTCTTATAGTTTTGAAGGTCAAAAGTCCAAAATAGGTCTCACGGGGCTAAAATCAAGGAGGATCATTCACTTTGCAGTCGGGGAACAAATCTCAGTGCAATGACAGAGCTCAAATTTGCTTATGACCTTCTCCATCAGCTTCTTTTGTCCATCCGCAGACTCCACACCAGTATCATAAAGGTTTTCAGTAGGAAGATGTCTTACCCGTTCTTGCTATCCCTTGTGGCCTGACAGTTGGAGCTGTTCCTTTGTTGGGTCTTTGGTAAATCCTTGTTGAGTCAAAGCCACTGGGCAGTGGGTTTCTGTCCCAGGCATTGCCATTTTCCCATGGTCCTCACAACAGAAGTGGACAAGGGGAGCTCCTCTCCCCTGTGTTGTCACCATCCTTAGGCATTTATTTAGAATATTTTCATGGAGGGCCTCTAAATGCTAGGCACTCTGCTAAGTGCTGGAGAGTAATAGTGAGCAACGGAGCCTACATTCTGGTGGGAGAACTAGATGCTAATTAATCAATCACACAATTAATATAAAATTCTGACACTAATATTCCTCTGTAAGAGGGGCATTTGACCTGACCCAGGAGGCCAGACTTCACTAGGACATGGCAGCTAAACTGAGATCTGAAAGATGAGTGTTATTTGCCAGGCCAAAAGAGGAGTGACGTGATCCAGGGAGTGGGACTATGGTGTTAAGAGGCCCTGGAGCAGGAGGAGGCATGGATTTTTGAGGAACTGAGAATGGAAGCTAGTGTGGCTGGGACAGAGATGGGGAGGATAAGCTGAGGCTGGGAGGCATAAGTCTCGGGACTCTGCAGGTCTTCATGGGCTTTAATGAGTTTGATTTTTATATCTGAAGGAAGTATGTGTGTGTTGGGGGTGGGATGGAGATATGAATAAATTTGCACTTCAAATAATCTCCCTGGCTACAGTATGGAGAGCAGTGTAGGAGGCCAGAAAGGACTCCTCTAGGCTAGTTACAGGCCACTGCAGGAGTCCTATGGAGAAATGCGAGGGGCTTGTATTAGAGCGCAGAGAGAGAAATGGGTGGAAAGATACTTAGTGGGTAAATTAATAGGATAACATCTTATTGAGCACTTATTATGTATCAGCCGCAGTGCTAAACATTTTGCATATATTATCTTAGTCCCTCTCCTAGTTATTATAAGGATTAAATATTCCTGTCCTCCTTTTACAGAAGAAACTGAGTCTCAGAGAGGTTAAGTCACTCACTCAAGACCACACAGCCAGTAGGTGACAGAGCCCTATAGCAGTGTCTACCTTTAATGTGCATTTGGATCACCTGGGGATCTTGTTAAAATCCCGGTTCTGATTCAGCAGGTCTGGAGTGAGGCCCCGGATGCTGCATTTCTAACACGCTCCCTGGGTGGCATCTGCTGGATGGCAGCTAAGGTCTGTCTGCCTCCACGGCCCACATTTGCAACCATGGTGCCTCAGAACAGCTAGAGCTGGGGTGAGAGTTCTGAGACTGCTCAAATCTGAATCCCCATTGTCAGGATGTGGGAGACCTGTGTGGACCTCAGATAGGTAGGGCTCGTATCACGTTTGTATTTCCTACATGTACCTTTCGATAGTTCAAGCAAACACAAAAGTGAGAGAGTTGGAGGCAGCACCTCTTCCTCCTACCTCCCCCCACCCCCAGCATAACCAAATCTCACCTGCATCCAGCTTCTGAAACATAGACGGGGGTTATGTCTCGGGAGCAGCCGCCAGTCAGGTCGTTGTGTGGGGATACCCATAGAGGGGGTGGATTGAGAAATCTAACACAGATGGTGTTCAGGTACCACGTTGTCAGCTGCTTCCCTGGACTGTGCTGAGGTGAAGGGGAAAAAATCAACTCAATATTCTGATCTCTCTATCTGCATGGTCATTAGATCCCAGGATTATTAAAGTCCAAATCCTTTCCCACTCGGGCCTGCTAATGGCACCAAGTGTCACTGCTGGGAGATGTGAGCAAGGTGTGAGCACTTGTCTTTGATGACTGGGAAAATCTATTTCCCTTCTTGGCAGCTTTGAGATGTTCCAACTGTGGTTCTGGGTCGCTGCCATACTCGATCCTGTCTGTGTGTGTGTTTTATTTTAAAAAGGGGAGAATGTCTCACTGTTTCCAGGCTCACCTCCTTCCTCCCCAATTGCCTCCCAAGAACTTTCCAGTGCAAACTTTCTATTAGTTTTTCTCCTCTGGAGGTGGTCTGCCAATATTCTCATTCCCTCCCTCTTCAAATGCATCCTTTCTCTCTTGGTTCCGTTGTTCTGAGGCTCCTCGGCTGGGGTGGGCATCTATGCCTGGATGAGACAGTGAATTCTAGTCACTTTTCTGCAGGAGAGCATCCTAGAGCTCCGAGACAGGTAGAAAGAACATCTTAAATAAAATAATAATGTCTGCCTCAAACTAGTAGATATTTTTCATTTTAAGATTTCGTGTCACTGTAATTTGTTCTGGTGGACAAGAAGAGCTTTTGTTTGAGAAAGAACTGACAAGATGTCTTCGGATTCAGCTCCAATTGCTCTGCCTGTCTCTAGATCATCGGAGCTTTGTTTTCTGCCTTCATAGGACTCTGTGAAGAGAAGGCTTTGCAGGCTATTGTTAAGTGTTCTGTGAACCCATAAATCACACTGATGGAAGGGAGGGGCTTCCAGGGACCATCTAGAGCTGCCTTCTGTCTCTAGCACAGACAAGCACGCACACAAATGATAACTGCCTGTTGTGTATTTCTAGAACCCAGTGGGAGCAGAGGTATAATTTCTCTTGGTATTTAGGTCTCATGTCTCTTGATTCTTACAGTCATATTCTTGAGTCTGTCCCAAATTTCTCTTGCCATAGCTCAGGCCGCCCCAGCCCCAGTCACCTGCTTCAGTGTCCTGGCCCATAGTTTTGGAGACACAACCACCCCTGTGCTAATAACGTCTGTGTCCTGGCCATGATCAGTCACTTCCCTGTCTGGGTCTCACACAGTCCTTGTAAAATGTGGCTTTGGGACTAGATGATGTCTCTGGCACTCAGATTCTGTTTGACTCTGAGATTCTGGTTCTGTCCTTCTACTTATGTTGTTTCTCTTGCTGGTTGGCCTTCTGTCTTATCAAAACCCAGCTCCCTCCCACCCACCCCATGGCCAACCACCCAAGCACTCCCTTTTGACTTAGGAGTAGCACCTTATCATTTATCCCTTATGTTTTCATTTTAACAGCCTTTAATTTTCACATTACAAACATTTCTAGGTATTCATCATAGGAAATCCAGAAAATCTAAGTCAATAAGAAGAAAAAATAACTTTCTCATAATCAAACATAACAACTGTCAGTATTTTTGGTATATTCCCTTCCAGTCTTTTTTTTTTTCTCTTTAATACACATATACATAGGCCAGTGAGTTTCATACTATAATTTGGTATCCTGCTTTTCCACTTAAAAATGAGCATTTTTGCATATCCCTAATATTTGGAAACATAATCTGTTTAATACTTTGCATCTCATACTTTATTTAGCCCTTGCATGGTTATTTCTAAATGGGAACAATACCTATCCTGTCAAGCCCACTGAACTACCCAAAGCAAATGAGATAAAGTGTGCAAAGAGCTACACAAATGTAGCAATGATGGTTCATTATGCTAGTTTTATCTCCCCAAGTGACCTACTTTACTGTATTGTCACAACATTGATATACATTTTTCTGTTCACCAAGTTTTGCTCAATGGTGGGCAGAACAAGCTGTCTGGTTTTAATCTTTAAAAGGGAATGTACCTATTAATAACTTTCCATTTTTTTCTAGCAGTTTCTTAGAGACTGGAAATTACTCAAATATAGAAGAAGAAATGTGCACAAAGATGTTCATTATGGCATTATTTACAGTAGCCCCAAAGTACAAATCACTGCAATGTCCAATTAATGGGAGGAAGGTTAAGTAAATGATGCTAAATCTACTTGCTGGCCTCTTAGATGGCTATTAAAAAGGATGTTTTCAAAGCCTCTGTAACAAAATGGAAAGTGTTTATGTCGTCATCATTGGAAGAAGCAAAGATGAATGGAAAAAGAATGGAAAGAAAGATATCAAAATGGAAATGGTGGTTATAGCATTTGAATAATGAGTGATATCTTTCTCTCTGCTTTTCTACAATGAGCATGTATACCTTGGATGGATGGATGGATGGGTGGGTGGATGGATGGATGGATGGATGGATGGATGGATGGATGGATAGAGAGAGATAGATAGACCTCATTTTTTAAACTGTGGTAAAGAATGTACACAAAAGAGGGAAGTAGGAGCACAGAACTGAGCTAAGTGAAAGGACTGACCTAGATGTGGGGGGAGGGGGCCTGGGGGCTGAAGCCCAGACTGCGCTGGGACTTCTGGAAAATGCTCAGAACCACCAAGGGAGCCTCTTATTTTTGGAGCAGGAAAAACAGAGTAAAAACGGGCACCTCACTTGAACATAGTAATATAATTATAAAAGGAGAACTCAAATTGCTAGTTCCTCATTTGCTCCATCTTCTGACCGGAGTGGGCAGGACAGGCATGGTGAGGGGGTGTGAAAGTCCAACAGGTGTTTGAGGAGTTGTGGGTAACAGGAGCTGGGAGGGGACTGGCCACAAGCACATTCTGTCATAAGTTAAAGTGGAGGAAAACATTTTGTCATGTATAAATTTGGGTGAAAATGACAACCTCCAGAAAAGTTCCCTAATGGGTTGTTGTTATTTTTTGAATAATTTCAGACTTGTAGAAAAGTTGCAAAAATGTAACTAACATTTCACATTTACCCTTTTCTTAGATTCCTCAAATGTTAATATTTTACTCTGCTTTTTTCCTCTCTTGCTACACACACACACACACACATACACACCTTGTTTTCTGAACCATTTGAGAGTTGGCTCTCCCTGGCTGAAGGTCTGTGGTGTGGAAGTATATGAACTATCTTTCCCATGGCCCAAGGGGAAACACAGATCGGGATTTAGGAAGAACTCTGTGAAACTCTGCAATAGAATGGGCTGCCCTATAAGGTAGTGAGTACCCCATCATTGGGGGGTGTTCAAAGAAAGTTTACTAAATCTTTTATTAAGGAACTTGCATGGGGCAGGAAGTGGACTGGGTGACCTTGAGGTCTTAGAACTGCCTAAGCATAAAGCCAAGGACTATCCTTCTCTATAACTAAGTCCAGGGGTCACCCAAGGCACTATCACCAGTTCCAGGTTAAGATTAGCCTTTCTATGGGTCATCCTGTCCTTGTGCCCCTCACAGTCCTACAAAGCCATCAGGACACTTGAGTGCCCAGGAAGCTTCCCTTGAAACACAGGCTTAACCTCTTCTAAGCACTTCTGTTGCTCACGAGACCCTCCCTCTGACCTGTTACCTATCTCACCTGTGCCACATGTGGCCACATTGAGTCTCCAGCCATGTGTTAAGCTCCAGAGCCAATTATCTTGTGTATTATTACATTCATTCAGCAAATATTTCATGAGCGCCCGTTATGTCCCTGAATGAGTTGCTGGGCTTATGCCAGTGAATAAGGGGGAGGGAACAGACCAAATAGTTGCAAGCATAAAAGCTTGGCTGTAGGCTGCTAAGGGATTGGGCATCGGAATTGTGGGGTAGGAGTCAGGTCCTGACTTGGGCTTGGCTGGGGAGGTGGTCTCTCTGCAAATGTGCCCTTCCAGCTGGGATCTGAAGGAAGACAAGCAGTTGGCAGGGAGATAAAGGGTGGAGGTCGGGAAAGCATTTCCCCCATAGCTGCAGCTCAAAGTGTGGCCAAGCACAGGACAGGATACCTGGTAGGTGCTGCTTAGGGTGCGTGAGGAAGAGAAATGAGGACAGCTTGGCTGGGGGTCTTTTCTGTTCCTGCTCATCAGTGCCTGGGCTGAGCCGCTCCTGACTCATGGTGGGAGACCCAAGGTGTGCAGGTCTGCATGTACTTTGTGTGTGTGTGTGTGTGTGTGTGTGTGTGTGTGTGTGTGTGTGTGCATTTGCGTGTGATTGAGAGAAGCTCTGCCAGCTTTCCGATTCTAGTCCCAAGTGACACAGAGATCACTGGTGCTGTCCCTCCCCTTCGTTGATGTGGGTGACGATAAGAACGGGTCATGTTCCAAACATCTCTGCATCCCTGCAGTGACAGCTCCTTTGAGAACATGTAGATACCTGTGATTTTCTTAATTACTCCTGTACACCCACATCTCTCCCTCTCTCCCTTAGGCAGGAGGGGGTACTGAGGGTGGGCTGCTGCCTTCCCCCTCCAGACCTCTGCTCCTTCTTTCCTGCTGTCATTTATGTTTTAACAGCCTCCAGCTGCTCTCCCAGCCCACCACTGCCCTCTCTCCCCTCACACCGACTTAATCGAGGCAGACCCCCGGGTAAGAGAGACTGAGGAAGGAGGCCAGTCTCCCTCAAGTGCTCATACCCAGCAATTAGTTTCTGTTATTGCCAATTCAAGATAAGTAGAAAATAACAGAGGAATAGAACCCGGACTCAAAGCCCATGCAAAGTGCTTGGCATGCATGACCATGACATTTACATGTGTGTCATATCAGGCCAGGAATGGGGGTGGGGTCTGCTGGCCTGGGAGGTGGAAGAGCTGGGTTCCGGCCCTGCTGGCTGTGCCGCCCTGACCACTTTCCATCTGTGGGCCTCAGTTTCATCATCTATGAAATGGAGAGGTACTGGGTTATTCTGCCATTTGATGGAGAGCGTGGGCCATAGATATGCCACTATGCAGTGAGCATGGCAGTAGTTACTGTCCTGATGTGCCTAGGAGAGGCGGCTTCTAAGCCTTGGCAGCAGGACCTGCAGAACATGGAGAATGCAGAGGAAAATTTCCAGAAAGAGGGGGCTGAGGCAGAAAGAGAGGCCAGGAGATAGAAGCAAAACAAAAGGAAGCCTGGAAGTGAGGTGGCAAATAGACATAGACACGTATGACAGATCAGTGGTTCTCAAATGTGGCCCACGGACCAGCAGTATCACGTGGGAATTGGTAGAAAAGCGAGCTCTTGGGCCCACCCCAGGCCTGCTGAATCAGAAACTCAGGAGTGGGGCCCTGTTTACAAGCCCTCCAGGTGATTCTGGAGCACGCTAGTTTGAGAACTAATAGAATGGACAGAAGGAGGGGTGGAGACCCAGATGGGTATTTTAAAGGCTGATCAACCAGCGTTTGTCAATCACTCGCTGTGTCAGGTCAGAAACTGGGCATTTCTCTCATTTAAACCTTTCAGGATTGTGACAAAACAGGCCTTGTTATTCCCAATTCAAAGATGAGGCAACTGAGGCTCAGAGATGTTCAGTCATTGGCCAAAGTCAAAGAGATAGTGACAGAGATAGAATTAGAACCCAGACCTCTCTGGCCCTGAAGTCTGAGTTCTTTCCACTGTACCAAGCTGCTCCCCACCCGTCTGTCCCTTAGCTGCCTGCCCTAGCTCCCTGCTCTGCCCCACAGTCACCCCAGAGCTCTGCTCTCCTCCTCCTGCAGCCTGCCATGCCAAGGCAAAAAGGCGGCAGCCTAAAAGCAAATATGGGAGACTCTGAGGGTTGGGGGAGTGGAGCTAGGGCCCGTCACCACCTTGCATTCCTCCAGCCTCCAGTGCCAAGTGCAGCCAGGGGCAAAGGTGCTTGTGTAATGCTCCAGAGGAGCTGACATAGTTGCCTTAATGTAGTAACAAGTCACACGCTGGATGACAAGGTTGACAGATACTCATTGCTACTTACATGTGCCAAGCTCTGTGCTGGGTGCTGTGGAAGAAACTGAGGCAAGGTAAGTGTCGTTTCTGACTTCAGGGGTTTATGGTTCAGGGCCAGGAAAACAAAAAATAACAGTGACCACCGGGGGTGCCAGGGAGCTTGGGACAGCCAGGGTAGGTCCAGCCAAGTGTTGGAGGAGTTCAAAGAGACTCATGTGGTGACTCTGAGGGACAGCGCCAAGGCATTGGGGACAGTCCTAAGGCTTTGGAGCCAGAGGGCATGGGTTCAATTCCCAGCACTGACTCACTGTGTAACCTTGGGCAAGTCACCTCATGTCTGACCTGTCTCCTTATCTACAAAATGGATTTAGCAATCCTTCGCTCGGGGGACTGTTCTCTTTGTTTATAACAGGCATCATTCCATAAGTTGTTTCCTTCCTTCAGAGTATCACTTTAGGTCAGAGCAAAACAGAGAAGGCCTCCTGGAAGAGGTGGCTCTTCATTTTGGCCCTGAGTGTCTTCTCTTCTCTGGGAAATCTAAGTGTAGACTCTGGACATGAGGGGTTGTCGGAGGAGAATGGCCTCCGAGCAGCTGTAACTATGAATAAAACTATAAGAGGAAGTCGTTTTCCTCAATTTGGAAGGTTATTTTTTCAATGTGGTTTCAAACCCTGCTGCAAAGGGCAAAGCCGGGTAGCCAGTCCATGCTGTCGGGAATGGCCACGCTCACATTTCCCGCCTTTTCTCGTAGATGATGCAGTTCGCCTGGCAGAGCTACAAGCGTTATGCGATGGGGAAAAACGAGCTCCGGCCCCTCACAAAGGATGGCTACGAGGGCAGCATGTTCGGTGAGTGGCTGCTGGGGAGACCCACTGCCCCCGCTTGGCTGAGTGGAATGGAGTGTTCTTTCATCTCCTGAGCGTGTCTCTGTTTCTCCAGTCTGGTTTCCTTCTGGACTGTTCAGGCTTCTGAGCCTTCCAGACTTTGGGGCAACCCTTAGGCTTTCTCTAACCTTACACTTCTTTGTATGCCCCAGTCACTTATTTCTTAGAGCAAACAAACTTGGAAATGTAAGTGGGGACGGTGAGTGATCCAGACTCGTTGAACGCACTCCTCCGAGGACAGCTGTAAAACGATCGGGTGTTTTCACAGAGAAACTGAACACGTTTCCAGTGAGATGGGCACATGCACTGCCCTTGGCGTCCGGGGGGGGGGGGGGGGCGGTCTCTCGCGCTGACTCGGTGACTGATCTGCAGCCTTGCTGCTGGGGTCCCTGCCCTTTCCGGCCATAGGAGCCTCCTAACCCAGCACCTCAAAAGCTTCTCTCAGCCAAAGAGACTGCAAGGTGCCTTGCTGTGGGCAGGGCTTCGGTTTCAGATTTAACACCCATCCAAGTTGCCAGCTCCCCTCTGTGCAGGCCTTTCATGTGAAAGGATGCTGGAGGCCTCCTGACTTCTCTTCCCTGAGAGACGGCAGCTGTCTGGGCTAGAGACAGAAACATTCAATACCTGTATTCCTCACCCCTTAGAGACGGGTTCCTGAAGTCGAGAACCAAAGAACCAAGTGAGATAACAAGTCCCAGGAAAATCTCCAGCGGTTTGCAAGGGACAGCCCCCCATATGTAGGGCCCTGTCAGAAGTATTTGTGTTATGGGAAAAGAGACATGGGACCTCCCTTCCCCTCTTTAACCATCGAGCTCCAAAACCTTTCTGGTTGTTCAGACAATTCACTGCCCATGTGAGGAGGGTGGGAATTGGGAGAGAATCAAAGAGTGTAAAGCAGGCAGAAAATAACTCTTTCTGCCACATAGATGCAGCCTCTGTTGACATCTTGGCTCATTTCCGTCCAATCGTTTCTTCTGTGTTTTTTTATCCCCCTTCGATCTACAATTTTATGTCCTTTCTTTTTGTTTTCTTGACTTAATATTATATCATAAGTGTTTCCCTAACTCATTTAAAAATTTTTAATAAAGAATGTTTTTAATGGCTACACTTATTGCAGGGATGTGCCATCCTTCATGTAACCATCCGCTCACGTTGGGCAAAGGTCATTCCCAGCTTTTCACTCTTAAAAATAATGCCTCAGTTATCATCTTTGTACATAACATGTTGTCTTAGGATAGATGCCTAGACAGGACTCCCCAGTCAGAAGGGAGGATGATAGATGTTTCTTTACTCTCAAATAGGAATTGTGTGGATTCCAGCGGAGGAGCATGGCTGCCCACCCGCCTAGAACACAGACCCTCCCCACCAGCCCACATCAGCAGTGGAGAAAGATGGCTGGTGTGGGTCTCAGTTGTTGAAGCCTTGGCTTCTATGTAAATCAGGGATGTGATCAAGGAAGTTTCTTCTTTCCTTCTCCCTAAACAGTCTGCAGATATTCAGGGAATTGGTGGAGTTTGGGGCAAGGCTATTGATTTCTGACACTGGACAGCATGGGCGTAACTATTGCTCAGACCATCAACCGGGATAGAGGGAGCCCCGTGGGGAGCACTTCTGGGAGGGATTGGGCCAAACTAAGTCCCATTTTGTAAAATTCCTCAAGGCCTGAGATTTAAATCTCAACCCTCCTGCCCCTTTCTAATCAGCGAGCCTGGTGGAGAGTGCGAGTCTGGAATGGTGGAAAGACCCCTGGACCTTGAGTCAGAAGATCTCACTCTGCCCTGAGCTGTGTGTATGGCCAAATCCAGGTCATTTAACCTCTCTAGGGCCCTGTTCGTTCATCCTTCACTGAGGCTGCTAGGAGAGCATGCCTGGACATGCAAGTTTATGTAAGTTATCATTTCTGTTGCAATAAATGCAATTGGCAGTTGCCCAGGTGAGCCCATAGAGGGCTCTGAGGTCCCGTGGGTTATCTGTCTCCCGAGTGGCCTTGGCAGGGCCCTGGGTGCCCCAACACCTAGTGCCTACAGCAGCCCTGGCATTGAACAGAACCTTCCTACTGCAGCCAGCAAATGAGCCGCAATGGTGTCTGGCTCCTGGGAAAGGAGGATGTGTAGGGACCCAGGCACCAGGCAGGGAGAGCTGGTCGTGATTTACTCACTTTTTCACTCAACAGATGCTCGCTTGGTGCTTTGCCTGGTGCTGACTGCTAGGGATACAGGGTAAATGGCACAGCAGAAACTCTACCAACTCTGCCAAGACATACACTGGCAACCCTCCCTGGGTCTCTCTCGGGTCTGCCCAGGTGCTCTCAGAGAGCCAGACAAGTAGGTGGTCACAAGTAAGCACATGGCCAGTCCTTCACTGGCTTTAGGTTCTGTGCCTCTGGAGCCCAACAGACCTGGGTTCAAATTCAGACTTCACAACTTCCTGGTGTGTGACCTTGGGCAAGTCATTTCCATCTGAGCTAGAATTTTTCTGAAAAGTGGAGCTAATGAAAACATCAAACCCCCAGCCCAGGGCCTGCCTGACACACCGAACCTACTTAACAGGTAGGGTTATGATTACTGCTGCCACAAATGGGTCTTGGGATACAGAGGCGTGCACCAGAGGAGAGGGCTCAGGGGCAGTCTAGGAGCCTGGAGGAGGCTAGTTTGGGGTAGACCCATGCGGGGCTTTGAAGTCAGGCTATTCCTGAAGATAAAAAGAGAAGAACTGGCCTGAATTAAGCCGCTTGTCTTGCCACCACTTCTTTTTCTGGACTCACGTGGGCTGCTGGGCAGCATCATTCCTGGATCCTGGCTGCTGCTGTCATCAATGACCTCCCAATGAAGTGGGACCTGCACGGAATGGTCAGGTGTCAGGAGTGCCACCCTGCCCCACCTGCTGAGTCGATGTGCAGGGGACCCTGAGCTGCCTCCTGGTGCTGTCTGGACACCGGCCCTTGCAGCCTCCTCTCCAGGCCTGTGGGGCCAGGAGGGCTGCATTCGGGGAAGGGCAATGAGTTCACACTGGTACCTGGCTTTGCAGGATTCACAAGAGCTGCAGCAAGGACATCAGATGGCAACCTATCCTCCCTGTGCGGCATTTCACCCAATTGGATTCCCCTCCCAGCTGCCCATGTGCCCCTCCCTGAATATGTTCTCACTTTGAGAGCTAGCCTGCTGGGTGAGGTGCCTCTCAACCAGATCTTGTGTCCTAAGCAATTCAGAGTCAAAGTGGCTTCCTTTTTACCAGCCTGCAGCTGAGCAGGTCCTGTCAAGAAATGTTCCCAAGACCCCAGAGGCTGTGAGCACAGAGGACACAGCCTACTCCTCACCTGGGGCCCTGGCCCCTTTCCCTTTCCTCTGAGAGGTAGCCAGATGGGACAGTAAGTGTCCAGCTGGGTGATGGGGAGAGCATGGACTTAGGACCCAAGTGGGCCTGAGTGGAAGCCCTGCGTTATGCCACTTATCAGCTGTGTGGCCTCTGACTACGGAGTGGGACAGAGGCCGCTGCCTCCTGGGCTTGTGTTGACAGGGCCTAGCCCCGTGCCAGGCACAGAGCTGACACTTGATGGCAGTGCTCTTATCACTATTAAGGCACAGAGGTGAGTCTGCCACTTGAAGAAGGAATTCCAGGAGGGCAGGGGAGAGGAACCAGCCATAAAGCAGCAGAGGTCCACTTCCTCACCTGTAAGAAGGGGCTGCTGCTGGGACTTGGGAGAGTTTTAAACAAGCTAGATGAAGAGCATGGACTCTTGGGGCCAGGTAGCTTGGATTTGCACACTTTTGTGCCCCTTACTAGCTGTGTGATCTTGGGCAAGTTTCTTAACCTCTCTGGGCCTTGGCATCCCAGCTATAAAGTGGGGACAACAGCAGTACCTACTCACAGGATCGTTTTGAGAACTAAATGAGTTAATACATGAGAAGTGCTCATATTCATACCTGGCACAGAGGCAGCATTCTCCTGGTTCAGCTGCTCTGAGTATGATGTAAGGCCCTTGGAACAGTGTGTGCTTCTCCTGTTTTGACCAAGGTGTGTCCAAGCCCTCTGAGCCCAGGGACCCACCTGAGGGCTCCAGGACTTTCTCAGCCCTGATCCCTCCTTCCCTGTTCCATGAGCCCTTGAGTGTCCGTGGCAGAGATTGCGGATGGGCAGCCTGCTGGTAGACATTGTACCGCTCACCCCTTCATTTAAGCAGCTTACAGTGCAATTTATAACAGGGGAGAGGCAGGGGAAGATTCGGGTTCAAGGCCATAAGATAAGTCAGCCTCCTGCTAGCACTAGGATTTCCGGGCAAGTAGTAAGTGACACCTCACACTGGGTGCCAGCAGTCAGCCTTGAAGCACTTAATGCGCATTGATCCTTCCAAGAAGCCAGAGCGATCCGATCCGTAGGACTTCATTTCCTTGGCAGTGGGGAGATCCTCACAGAGCAGAGTGCTGGGAGGTAGCCACCAGAGAGGCCCTCGAAGGCAAGGCTGACTCCCTCATCTTAGAGTTGGGGAAATCAAGCTCAGAGAGGGGGAGGGACTTGCCCAAGGTGACACAGCATGTTAATTCTAGGACTGGCACCACCCACTCTGAGATTAGCAAAATTGTCCAGAGCCAGATTGGCGAAACACAGGCCTGTGGTCGTGGCCAAATCACCACCAGGATCTAGACATTCTCAACACTTTAGCAGAAGCAAACTGTCAGAAGTATGTGATTGGGGGGCCCTGTACATGCATCGCCCCAGGCACTGTTGCTGCCCTTTCTTGTATTCTCCTCACAGCCCTTACCTGTCTTATCTCCATTTCACAGATGAGGGAACGAAGACTTGGTGAGTTTCAGGACTTGCTGAGTCACACAGTTATCAAGCAGAGACTTGATCATAGTTCTGTCTGACTCCAAAACCCAATTCATCAACCACCATGTTGCCCTGTCCCCCAGTGGCCATAGAGAAGGGCACGGGGCAGAGGGCTGCTCTCAGGGTTGGTGGTGGTGCATCTTTACTCCACCGTCTTCCTGGAAGCTGGGGAAGACGTGCTTCTCGGCCAGGTTCTGCAGCCACCCATCTCTAGGCATCAGTATTTACTGGACACCAACTGAATGTTCAGGGCTTGGAAAAAGATTCAGATTTCCCACCTTTCTCCCTGTCCAATAACCTAAAAACACCTAATTGCAAAACATGCCATTGGTCATCAGCTTGACAAGCTGAGAGGTGCTTGAAAACCAGACAAGCCTGAGTTTAAATCCTGGCTCTGCCTCTTCCTAGTCTTGTGACCCTGGGCAAGTTTCTTAACCTCTCTGCACCTCAGTTTCTCCATCTGTACAATGAGGATAATACCTACTTCACCCAACAGTTGTGAGGATTAGATAAAGTAGGTGTGGCCCTGGCCAGTTTGGCTCAGCGGTTAGAGCGTCGGCCCTCGGACCGGAGAGTCCCGGGTTCGATTTCCGCTAAGGGCAAGAACCTCGGCTGCAGTTTGTCCCCCGCCCCGACTGGGGTCGTGTGGGTGGCAGCCACTCCATGTGTCTTACGTCGATGTTTCTCTCTCTCTCTTCCCCCCTCTTTCCCTCCCGCTCTATCTGAAGATAAATGCAAAAAAATGTCCTTGGGTAAGGATAAAAAATTTTTTAAAAGATAAAGTGGGTGTGTGTACACACCTGCCCATATACACCCACTATCTGTAAGCTGTTGCTATTGTTATTATATTTATTATAAAAGAATTGTAAGAATAATTATATTCCAAGGAAATGATCATAGTAGGCTCTTGGTAAATATTGTAGAAGGAAAGAATTCCTCCTGTGGTCTCTGCCTGCCCTACGACCTGGGTTTGGCTAGGGAAGGGCTAGGCCCTGCTTTACTCTCTGTTTCTCTCATTCTCTTCACTGCCCTGACTTCTTCCCGTGTCACAAAGTGCAGTGAGAATCAGCAGACGACCCTGTAAGAGCAGCTGTCCTGCTAGGTCAGCAGATGTGATCTTGGGCATCTTCTCTGTGGAGGACAGAGGTGCTTACATGGCCAAAAGCAATGCCCCCCTGCTCCGAGCTGGCCCAGGATGACCGTGAGGGCCCCAAATTGGATTCTGCCTCTGCCCTGTGAATCCTCGATAGAACTGCCAACTAAATCCCCATTTTGAGGGATGATTTATGGCCTTGGGTGAGTTAAGAGGCAAAATGAACACAGCATGATTTTCAGATCACGGGCTGGGAATGCTCAGCCTTGGCAGAGAGAAAAATCATCTTTGCCTTGTAAACGGAGCAAATATGATGTTGAAGAGGGAATAAATCCAGGCCCCAAGATGTCATTTCTACAATTGCTTTTTGGCGTGTGACTTAGTAGTGCCTTCTGCAAAGTGTTCGCAGTCTCCTACACGCACACACCAGTCTCGCTGGGTCTTTTTGTGGGTGAGTAACTCTACCAGTGTGGCTGCCTGGGGAACTGCACACTTTGCCAGACAGTTTGTGAAAACAACCTGCTTCCCCAGTTTTCCTCCAATCTCCATGTTGTTTCCACGGATCTCTGACTTTGTTTCTGGGAAGCAGCAGTTTTGACTTTGGAGGTACGCCCGGGTTCAAATCCCCAGCATTTACCAGCTGAATGAAAGTGAACCAGTCACAAAGTTCTCTGAACCTCAGTTTCCTCCCCTGTAACAGAGGCAGGGTAGGGCCAGGGTTAGGTAGCCCCTACACACTTTCTAGCACATAGTAAATTCTCACAAAACATGAGTTTTTTCTTCCCTGCGCACACACACATCCTTCCGTTTCTTTCCCTTCTCCCCTTTTACTAGGTCGCAGAACACTTTGATTCATCTGGCTAAAAATATTATATCCTCTTTTTATGAGTTCTTTTTTTCTGAAAAAGAAAAAGGAAAACCAAACACCAAGGTGTCCGTAGTTCTTGGAAAATCACTGTCAGGCCGTGGTGCACATTCCTGACCCGAGCCTTGAGTTTGTTTTGAGAAAGCTGTCATCGGCCTCGGAGGTGGTGCTGTCGCAATTCCTCGGGTAGAATGGGTCAGTCTTAAGGGCAGCAGAAAAATCCTTCCCGGGAGTCACATGGTTTTTGAGCCCTGATTGCTCCATCTGGAGGCCAGAGGCTGTCACAGTGCAGAGTAAATGGATTAGAAGCCCCCGGTCCCTGGCAGACCGGCCTTTAGCACAGGGAAGGGAACAGGGTAACAATATGAACCCCCACATGTGAAGGACAAGCAGAACTGGCAATTGCAGGTCAGATGCTTCCACCCAGGGTGGTCTCCCTGTGGTCCTGAATGACACATCCACGATTCTTCAGCCACCTTAGAAGGTCCCTTGGGTCACACCGGGTGATTATCAAGGCAAATCATTCACCTCCAAATCAGCCTGCTTATTTTCACTCTGGTCCCGCTGACCACTCGTGGCATGGTGCTCCACACCCTCCCCCCTCAAAGATTTTTTCCCAAGCAGTTTCTAATTAAGATGCATCTTGGCTGTTTTCTTTTTCTTTTTGTTTAAAAGGCTTCCTACCAGCACAGAGCATAATTTATTTCTCTAGAAAATATAGTAGCAGGTTGTTGTAAAAAAAGAAAACTCGAGGTTAGGAGTCTTGGGTCCCCGTCCCAGCCCTGGCGCCAGCAGCCTCCTCAGCCGGCGTCCTCCTTTGGGCCTCGTACAAAGAGGTTCGTACCCTGGGCCCTCCCCGTCCTCTCTGTGATTCCTGGTTGGTTACTAGGTTGGTTTCTTTTTTCCACCTCTGCCAGGCTGTTTGGGCTGTGCTGGTTCTCTTAAAATCTGAAATTTTAGTAGCAAGTCTTGTTCCTGTCAGGAAAGAGTGAGTCAGGGTATCTATTCCCAGAACAAGTTGCTGGGGATACATAAGATGATTCATATTGAAACTGACATTCCCTCCTGGTGGCGACATGTTCTCACCCACTTTGCAAAGACCTTTCCTTCCTGGGAAACAAGGCTGAGCCCACGGCAGCCAGCCGGCCCCCTTTTCTTTGCATGGCATTGATGGCAAGCATTTGCCAAATTTCCCAGCAAACTCAGTAACAAATAGGTATGTGAATTCGCAAAATCTCAATTCGCAGTGCCAGTTGGATTCCTTGAAACCATCTGGTCCAACGTCTGATGATGGGGATAAGAGGCACCTAGAGGAACTCACGAAAGTCCGACAGCCGAGACCTGAACCTTGGTTTTTAACTTGAGCCTCTATCTCTTTTATTTCCTTTTAACTACTATTAAATCACTGAGGTATAACTTATTACTTACATACAGTAACATGCAGGAATCTGAAGTGCACAGCAGAATGGATTTTACGTAGGGATGCCTCCCTGTAACCAAGATCAAGGTAGAGAGCATGTCCGCTACCCCAGAAGGTTCCCTCAGACCCCTCCTGGTCAGTAGCCCCCAAGAGTCACCCCTGTTCTGACTTCTGTCACCTTAGATTTGTTTTGTCTGCTTTAAAATTTCATATTGTATTGTATATACTCTTTTATGGTTTACTTTTTTCACTCATAATTATATCCTAATCTGTAGTTCATTTTTCAAGTTTACCCATTGTACTCTTGTTGTTGTTGTTGTTAATCCTCATCCGAGGATATTTTTCCATTGATTTTTAGAGAGAGTAGAAGGAGTAGGGGTGAGAGAGAGAGGGAAACATCGATTGGTTGCCTCCCACACAACCCTGACCAGGGCCAGGGATCAAACCTGCAACCCAGGTACATGCCCTCGACCAGAAATCAAACTCACGACCCTTTGGTCTGCAGGCCAATGCCCCAACCACTGAGCCAAACCAGCCAGGGCCCCATTCTACTCTTGCTGGACATTTTTGTTTCCAATATTTGGTAATTATGAGTAAAGCTGCCATAAACACTTCTTTGTTGCATAAAATTTAGTGACTGACTGGTTATCTTCACCAACCTTAGGCCACTACTAACCTACTTTGCATTCCTATATAGATTTGTCTATTCTGAATATTTCATATAAAAGGAATCATACAGTATCTGGCCTTTTGTGACTGCTTCTGTCATTTAGCATCATGTTTCAATGTTCAGTCATATTGTAGCCAAGTAGCAGTCCTTCATTCCTCTTTATTGCCAAATAATATTCTACTGTATGGACATACAACATTTTATTTATCCATTCTGCAGTTGATGGACATTGGGATTGTATCTACTTTTTTGTGTGCGACTATTATATATAATGCTGCTTTGAACATTCGTGTATAAGTTTTTGTGTGGATATAGGTTTCCTCTTGGGCATATGCCTAGGAGTAGAATTGCTGGGTCATTTGGCAATGCTCCGTGTATCTTTTAGAGGAGCTGCTGGGCTATTTTCCAAAGTGGCTGCACATGCTTTTGACAGTTACAAACACTTTGTCACATGCTTTTGGCGGAAATAAGCAGTCATTATGTTGAGATCCACCCAGGACCTGAGTTGCTGGGACATATGTATTAGTATGTTGAGCTTGAGTTGAGTGCTGCCAGTCTTCCAAAGTGAATAAACCAGTCAGTAGTCCCACCAGCTCTGATGAGTTCTAGGTGCTCCATTATCCTCGCCACTGTTTGCTGTTGTCAGTGTGCTTAATATTAGCCTCCTGCGGAATGCTGCCTCCCTTTTCATGAAGCACCCACCCCACCCCATATCCAAAGCCCCAGCCTCCTGGGCCCGGGCTCCCTGGAGCCGAGCCGCCCTGCACTGCCTGCTCAGCCCTGGTCTGGAGAGTGTCCCTGTTCCTCCTGCCTCAACTTAGTGGTGAGTCCAGGCTCCCAGGCCACCTGCTTCAAGTGCTCCTTGCCAAGGAATGGTTGGCAATGTCTTCCTTCACTACCCCCTCCCCGGGCGGTCTTCCCAGTGACATGGGGTGGCCTCTACTTCCCAGCCCACCCCAGCTGTGACACACAGGCCCTAGATGGCATGAACTGGAATTTCTCTAGTTCCATTTCTGTGCCAAGAAAGGGGTCTTTTTTTTTTTTTTTATCCTCACCTGAAGACATTTTTGCATTTTTTGCCATTTTTTGTTCAGATAGAGTGGGAGGGAGAGAGAGGAAGAGAGAGAGAGAGAGAGAGAAACATCGACATGAAAGGGACACATCGAGTGGCTGCCTCCCGCACGACCCAACCAGGGCCGGGGACAAACTGTAACCAAGGTACGTGCCCCTAGCGGGAACCGAACCCGGGTCTCTCTGGACTGCAGGCCGACGCTCTAACCGCTGAGCCAAACCGGCCAGGGCAAGAAAGGGGTCTTAATAGAGAAAATGTCGTCCTGGGAGTCTGAGACTTGAGTTATCCCAGTCCTGGCTCCACCGCTAACTCACTGGGTAATGTCACGTTTCCTTTCTGAGCCTTGGTTTTCTCCTGTGGAATGGGGATGATGATACCCTCTCGCAGGATTGTCATTGGGATCACATGAGAACATTTCTTTATCTGTCAAGGCTTGTCCAGTGCCTACTGTGTGCCAGACACTGCTCTAGACACAGGGAGGCAGCAGGGAGCAAGGTGGACACCACATGGACCTCCCAGGCTGGTGGGGAAATGCAGGCTTCAACTTGTAACTTCAGCCAAGGCAGTGTGAGTGCTGTGAGATACAACCACTCCAGGGCTCCTTAGCTCGTTCTGGGAGGGATGGGCTTCAAAAAGGTTTCCTTGCAGGGGGTAGCTCTACACTCGGGCCCAAAACATGAATAAAGAAGCATAAGAAGCCCTGGCTGGCTAGCTCAGTTGGTTAGAGCAACGTCCTGATATGCCAAGGTTGCTGGTTTGATCCCAGTAGGGGGCGTGCAGGAGGCAGCCAATTGATGTTTTGCACTCACATCAATGGTTCTCTCTCTCCCTCTCCCTTCCTCTCTCTCTAAAAATCAGTAAAAAAAAATATATTAAAAAAAAATGAAGTTCTCTCTTACTCTCTCATTATTCAACTTGGACTCCCTTTAAAAAAAAAAAAAAAAAGGATATTTGCCTGGCCAGTGTGGCTCAGTGGTTGAGCATCGACCCATGCACCAAGAGGTCACCAGTTTGATTCGCGGTCAGGGCACATGCCCAGGTTGTGGGCCCAATCCCCAGTGGGGGGCATGCAGGAGGTGGCCAATTGATGTTCTCTCTCATCAACGTTTCTATCTCTCTCCCTCCCTTTCTCTCTCTCTAAAAAATCAAAAAAGAAAAAAAATATATGTTTAGTGGGTTGGGGAGAATGGGGGTGGCGGCATGGTAAGAGACCATCTGTGAGCACTGCTGGTATATAAATAGAGCCCCGTGAATGTAGCTCCCCAGTACTTCCTCCCCACCCCAGGCCCCAAGAGCCAGGAAACCTGGCTTTTAATTGCTTCTATCTACTCTGTGACCCAGACAAGGCACATCCCTCTCTGAGCTTCTCTCTGCACTCTACAGTGAGAGTGTCTGGCATATGAACTCTCATGTTTCTAGTAGGTCCTGAAATAGGAAGTGACTGGGCCACTTTTGGGTGTGTTTCTCCCTGGCCAAAGAGAGCCTGGTGCATCCAAGTGGGCAGCTGGCTCAGTGATGGAGGCAGAGGTGCTGCATGTCACGGTGGCGCCACACAGGGTGAGGACTGAGCTAGAACCACTTCTCTGGAAGGTGGGAGCCAGGACCTCATTCCCCCCACCCTTTGGGCCTCTCAGGCAGGCAGTTCGGATCCCTGCTCCACAGACGGCTGCTCTCCCAAGCATAAATGGTTGGATGAGAACCACGCAGGGCTCAATGGGAATTGTTGAAAAATTCTGAAGAGAGCCTGGAGGAGGACAAAGAGACCCGGAAGTGTGTTGTCAGCACAATTTGGAGCTAATACTCAAGTTTGTTTTTCTTTTCATCAAGTCTGAAAGGCGGTTTGAAATCCACGGCTCTTGCTTTTTTTTATTTTTAATCACTGGCTAAGACACAATTGCATTTTCTCCCCCAATAACTTTGAATTCTGGAAATAGACCATGTGGGGATAATTGCTGTTGTCTAACTAATCCCACCGATGGCCAGGCAAATGATTAGGACGGGGAGGAAGGGAGCCACCTTGGCGGAGGCCGTCAGCCTGTGTCTTCTCCAGCAAGCAGGGCTCAGCTCCCCAAGTAATACTGTTCCCGAAATAGCAGCCGCCCAGAAATGCATCTGCATATTGTTTTGCAACAAGTAACTGATAGCACGTGGGGACATGGAGAGTTTGAGTTACTTCTTAAGTTTTAGTTCGATTCCACAACTTTGCACTGAGGACTTACTGTGTGCCAGGTTATGAGCTGGGTATGGAGTGGGGAAGAGGGCGCAAAAAGGAACAACACACAAGGAGCTCACTGGACAGGAGACAAATGACGTCTGGCTATGTTGCCAGACAGCGCACGTGCCTGAGCCACACGCTACAGGAGAGAACGTCAGTCTCTCAAGAGAGCTACTGAGCAAGTTTCTAAGACTGTTCAAAAAGTTTTCATAAAGATCCCCACATTTCATTGCAGAGGAATCACAAAGATGGTGGCATTTGAGAGGCGTCACATGGGAGGGGGTGGATTTTGACAAACATCAGTGAAATCTGTTATAGGTGGGGGAACAGCACAGGCCAAGCCTAGGCGGTCAGGCTGGGTGGTGGTGTCTCTCAGAGAGAGGGGTGTTTGCAGGGGGAGACGGAGGCTGCAGACTTGGAGGGAAGGGCTGAGTCTGAGCATCCAGCACCCAGCCAGGCACTCCCCCAGCTGCCCCTGCACAGGGCTGCCGTCTCCATTAGGCACAGTGCCCAGGGTTCACAAAAGTATTCTGATTTCTTTGAAAATCAGAAGAAAAATATCAATAAAATAATGACTCCAGCCTGAATTATATTCATCTTTGTATCAATGCAATTGTAAAAGATTGTTTTTAGCATTTTTTATGGCCCATGAAAGTCATAGTTCAGCCCTGCTCCTGCATCCTTGTCTTCCTCGCCAGGTGAGGGGCCCAAGAGCCTGTGACTGCTCAGACTTAAAGGGCAGGATTCCCTTCCTTCTCGTCGTTGTTGTTAAAGCTGGCAGATGAACCACCAACAGCTCAGGTCCTTTGTCTCCGTTAGTGTGCGGTGGGAGGGGCGTCGCCACAGGTGCCCACCAGTGCAGGCAACTTTGTGTGAGTTTCATTTATCCTCACCGTACCCCTCTGAGGCAGGTGTTGTTATGACGAGGAAACTGTGACTCTGAGAGGAGAAGTAACTTGTCCAAGCCTGCAGAGAGGCAGAGCAGCAGTTCAAACACAGGCTTGTCGACGTCCAGAGCCCACTGTCCTGTTTCCTCTGCCTCAGGGACTGTGAACCCCCTTTGTGCCAGGACTTCCTATCGCCTGCCTTGTGCATTACCAGTGTGGCATTGGGTCCAGGTGGTGCTTTGGCAGGACCCAGAGGTCATAGTGAATGGCACAGGAGGGTCTGTATGTGTTTACTGATTGAAAGGAGGTTGTGACGTTCGCTGCTGACACTGCTCAGCCTTGGTCCATTGTCCCTCTTCCCTGCATTAGGCTGTAAAAGCAAAGCCAAAGTTGTTACTTATCTTCCCCAAACCAAGGAAGACAAAATCCCAAGCACCCCCAAAGAGGCTATGGCATGACCCTCACCACGGTCTGAGAGGATGTTGGGGCTGGGCTGGGAAATGCTGCCTCTCTCCTGTTCTTCCCACTGGTGATGTGGCTTCATCAGAAAGGCCTTGAATTCCTGGGACATGAACCACACCCAGACCCAGACGTAAGTGCAAAAGCAGGTCCCTTAGCCAGCGGCCAAGACCTACTCTCTGGGCTCCCCTAGGTTCTGAGGGTCAGGGCTGTGCTCTGACTCCTCTGCTAGGGTGCAAAGCTGGGCAGCTCCACAGAGATCGTATCCCCAGAAACATCGAGGCTGCAGCTCAACTCGCTGACAGGAGGAAGCAAAACCCCTGAGGGCGGATCCTGGTGATTTGAGGTAGTTACACCAACTGGTTAGGATCACAGGCTTTGGCACCAGGCTGCCTACTCACCATTTTCACCACTTTCTGACTGTGTGACCTTGGGCAACTGAATTAACCTCTCTGTGCCATAGTTTTCTCCCATGGAAAAAAAAACAGGAATAATAATGCCTACCTCACAGACTGGTTGGGAGAATCCAATTAGTTAATACATGTAAAGAGCTTAGAGTAGTACCAAGAAATAGTGGCTGCCGTTATCGTCACCATCTATTAATACTGTCAGAGCTGCCCAGGGAAGCAGGAGAGTCTGTCCATTCCTGCCTTGCCAATGATCGCCGGTGTGACCTTGGACAACACGCTTTCCCCACTCCTCCCTGGGATTGTCTTGCTATCTATGAAATGAGCAGTTTGGACTGAGCTGTAGCTCTTAACCAGGAGAAATCGGAATTATCTGCAGAGCTTTTGCAAACATGAACTTCTGGGTTCCATCCCGGAAATTTTGATTCAGTGGCTCTGGAGCTGGCCCAGGATCTGTATTAAAGACAGAATCTCCATTCGTTGTTCTGATGCACAACCTGACTAGGAACCACAGGACCCTCCTGGTCTAAAGTCCATTGTTCCTGAAGTGATCAGTTCCACAGCCCCGTTTGGCAAGGTGCCTTTGGCAGGGGTGCGCCCCTGCGCTCCTGTGCTGAGTCTGCCACCTGGGCAGGGGTGCCACTTAATTGGAGGCAACAGGCCTCCAGGTCAGCAGGAAGGCTGAGTGGCCTGGAGAGCATCTGTGTGGTGTGAGTGGGTTGGACGTGTCCAGGAGTTTTTATTCAGCAGAACAGGAGCATTTGCAAATGGCAGCAGAACCCTTGTGAAACAGGGGGTGCCTGCCAGCACTTGGTACTTGGGGGCTAGCCCACCCTCAGGGAACGATATTCTCCATGTAACTTTGCACTGTTTCTGAGTGTGGCTGAGATGGGGCTGAGGATGCAGATGTAGGTCAGCCTCACCTTCCTAGCACCCAGCGAAAGGATTTTGGGTGCTTTTTGTAAGAAAAGCCTCAAAGGAGCTTTGGTATCATAAATGGCCCATCTCCTTGGGCACGGTCAGACCCCACCTTCCCACCTTCCCCTGCTGGAGCCCAGCCTGTTGCCCAGCCCACCTGCAGACCCCTGCCTGCATTCTGACTTGGCTCCTTACCACTTCAGCACATCTCTGCTCCCTTCCCTGATCAGTAGGAGAGAACGGAGGCAACCTTGGCCCCTTTCTCCTGAGGCTCAGTGGCAGAATAGCCTCTCTCTATCCGTCCATCCCCTCTATCGTCCTTCCTGCCTCCAATCCTGTTGTTCCTTTAGTGAGGGAAATTGTGTTTCTCTCTTTGAAGAACAAGCTCTGTAGCAGGAACTGCTTCCTAAAGGCAGGCACAGCTCTGACTGACCCTTACATCCAGGGCTGGTTCCAGCAGTACAGATGCTGGAGATGGGCGGGTGAATACTCCAATCAGCTCCTGTCCTGAGACCCGATCACTGGGCAGGTGTGGGGAGCAGAGACAATCGGGCCGCTGGGCACGAGCTTGCTGAAGAATCTCAGTAGTGATTAGAGCTTACCCATTTAACCACTTCAATTTGGCATATGTCTTGAGGTGCTGGGTAAGCATCTTGTCAACTTCAACACAGCTGACAAAGTTATGACACGGAGATGTTTAGACTTCTCAGTTTTCCCGGACCTCCAGCTGAGCCTGTTAAAATGTCTCTCCTTCCAGAGAGCTGATTTATGCCCCAAAGCTCCTCATCTCAGCTGGAAAGGTCTCTTTTTGAAGTAAAGTAGAAATCTGTTGTCATCCTGATCCCCCGATTTTGCATTCCCCGAAAGGAGGGCATGGTTCACATCTGGTTTGTTGCTGACTTTCAAGGTTGGTGTCCCACAGGACGGAGCAATGGGGGACGCGTAAGGATGGCTGGAGATACTTTCATTTTGAAGCTACTCTTCACAGACACTAAACCTTGTAACGTGGATTTTCCCTCTTTTTAAGGCTGCTGTCCGTCATGCCTCTTCTCAGTTGGAGAGTGATGAAGTTTGAACAAATCCCTTTATCCATGTTGGAATTATCTGAGTGTGAAAATCCTTTTCTACCCTTAAAATTACTTTATCTCTTCTTTCCTTTAAAAAAAAAAAAAAAGATAAATGTAATATATGCCCATTGTGGAGAAATGAGAAATTACAGGTAAGAATTAGAAAGAAAAGCTTCTGAAATCCCACCAGCCAGAGGTGGCCCATAGTTTCTTGTGTCTCTAGATATGTCCCATGGAAATGAATAGATATAAATATGTATTTTTGCATAAACAGAATTATATGATAATACTGTCTTGTTTTACTTATCAGTGTTTTGCGATTATCTTTTCAAGCTGTTAAACACCAAACACCTATATTGTCATACTTAATGGCTGGCTGTGTGGTATTCTGTTATATGGATGGATTATATATGTACTTGTGTATGTATATGTATATCTATTCACATACATATGTATACATTTTATATATTTTCTCATCCCTATTACTGGACATTTATATTATTTCTGATTTTTTGCCATTCTAAGCAATGGTGAGATGAATTTCCTAATTCAGTTCACTAATCTTTGCATACGTATCCTAATGTTTTTTTAGGATAAATTTTTAGTACAGGACTAGCTAACGTGTCCAAATGTTTACCACATGCCACTCTGCTGAGTGCTTTAAATATATTATCTATTGAATCTGACAAATGATTCTATACAGAAATATCTGCATTTTACAGATGAGGCCACTGAGGCCCAGAAAGGTTACATACATTGGCCGGGGTCACACAGCCAGCAAATTGCAGAGCTAGGATTAGAACCCAAGCCCTTTGACCCCAGAAGCTTCTGATACAAAAGATTAGGTCTGTTTCACTTCCCCGTGTGGTTTAAGGCTGCCTGCCCCCTACTTCCTCTCCTGCAGCTCTTTACTCAGTGATTGCCTTGCCTGAACCCGGTCTCTCGGAGTCCCCTCAGGCACACAATTGCATAATGAGAACAGGAAAGAGAGAATTGGTGGAATTTGTGCTGTGTCTCTGTGACCTAGATGTGTTTCTCAGTCCCTGGGAGGTGCCTTCTAGGAAACCATCAGGGCTGGGAAGAGGCCACTGGAGACCCACTACAGGGGGCATGAGCACACCTGCACAGCTCAGCGGGGTTGGACAGCCCTCCTGCCTGGGGTATAGCCGGGCTGAGCCAGCACTTGTGCTGGGAGGATGTGTGCTCTTCCTAGAGCAGGCTTTTTGCAGAAACTGGGCTCTGGCTGGGGGAATCTTCCGGCCACTCTGGGGAGGCACAGGCACCTGAGCTCTCAACAGGAAGTGCACTGGGGAAAGATGGGGCTTTGGGAATGTGCTGGTGAGAATGCTGCTAGACTGGGCAATCCAATACCAGAGCCAGAAGGTAAGACCTGTTCTGCAGGGACTTACTGGTGAGCACCAGACAGGCTTGTGGCCTAGAGGTGAGACCAGGGCCCTCTTCTCATGATCCTCACTGGGCCTAGCTCATCAGCAGTGGCTCTGCCCTTTGAGGATAAGCAGAGGTCCAGCTGCCTCGGACCTTGAATCTCTGCTGTGGAGGTAAGGCTCAGAGTGTGGCTGGCTCTGACACGTGGACATTACAAGGCAAAGCGTCTCTGAGGATTCCCACCTTGGCCACTTGGCAGGGAATGTATGTCTTGGCCCAGCAGAAGAGCGGGTTGGGGAGGGCTTGCCCTCTACCCGGCCCAGTTTTCTCTCCCTGATTTATCCATAGATTGAGCTTGATGATCCAGACTCATATTCATTCAGCTAATCACACGAGTTATTTCTGCAATTTAGGTCTTGGTTGCTGAATATGTGATCAGCCACAGATTTCTCATTCTTTAAAACCCAGGGAGCGGAAATGCCAAAGTAGAAAGCCATTGCACCAAGGCGGAGATTCCCGAAGCACTGAAATCAGGCCGTTTTAAGCTCTAGCCTCTGGACCTCCCATCACGCTGCCTCTGGGCCCATCAGTGCTCCCGGCAGAGCCTGAGGGTGGGAGTCGGGCTGTTAATCTGTAAAACCCCCAGGGAGAGGGGGAAATGACAATCAATAGATAATCTGCCCACATTCTTTTTACTTAACTAGAGAGTTGGTTTGCCTCTGAAGTACTTTATCTTGAGGAGAAAATGCATTTGAGAGCTTCAAAAGGGTATAGGCCTACTGGGAAAAGCTGCTGTGGGCTTTGAGGTTGGAAAGGTCAGCATCTGCTCTCCCCGCCCAGAACTGCTATAACCTTGAACAGTTTTACCTCTTCCTCCCTATCATCCTCCTCACAGTCCTATCCAGCTGGGCCCCTGGTACAGCAAAGCAGTCACTGGGCAAGACTTTATCAGTTATTGATTAATTTGTTTATTCAATGAGCCATTATTGAACTACAGAGTTCCCAGGATTGAATTAGGCACTGGAGATTTCAGAGAGAAAGCAGACCTGGGCCCTGCCCTTACATTGCTCAGCATCTATCTCACCAGGAAGACAGCTGCAAACAGCTGGAAACAAGTGTTGGAAGTAGAAGGGAGGAGGTCTCCAGCCCCTGCCCCAGTGCAGGAGCTCGGCTTCTGTTTTCTGTCTGCGGGGGCCTGGGATAGATCACGTCTGAAGGCTCCAGCAGGCTATTGAGAAGCTGTTTCTGTTCATTTCTCTGGGAAGTGTTCAGATGCTACAAACTGGGGTGATTGATAGAGAAGATGTTCCAGGAACTGTGAGAGCGCCACTGCCTACCTCAGTGGGAATCTTCCCATTTCCCAGGGCCAGTAGCACTGACTCACAGCCCCAAATCACGAAGGAGGTGAAGGTCTCCTGCCGAAATGCGTATTTGGGGGCAGAATCCAAGAGCATGGCCTGAGATAATACGCAGTGGAGCCTTAATCCCGGGACAGGCTTTCATCCTTCCAGAGTGACAGTCTTATTTTATTTGACCTTAAAACTTACTGTTTTTCAAAACAAACCTACCAGAGTAACATAAGTGACTCATTTCTTTCAAGGTGGCCCCTTTGCGAGGCTAGCTCACGAGCTCCCCTTTGCCACTCAGCTTCAAACAGCTCCACCTCCCCTCTGAGCACCGCTTCATTTCTCTGTGAGCCGGACCCTCGTGTTATTTTGTCCTACTAATTTCTTGTCACTCACCAAACCGGGACCCCATTAACTCTGTTTCTAGAAAATAGGTCTCTGCCCAACATTGTGGAAACTCAAAACCTGGGTTTGAATTTTGTTTTACCAGTTGTTGCCATCATTACATCGGGCAAATCACTCAGCTTCCCTGGATTTGTTTCCTCATCTATGAAATGGGCACAGCACCATCTCACCTGGGTGTGGTGAGATAACACACAAAAGTACCTAATGGGTGCCTGGTGCACTGTAGTACTAACCCCCTCTCTCCCTGTCTCTCTGTCCCCACCTGGCCTTGTTTATGAGAAGACATGAGATCTTGAAAGAGCACTGGACTGAGCCAGGCAGGAGGACTATATGACCCTAAGGAATTCACCTTCAGAGCTCAGTTTCCTCATCTGTAAAATGGGAGACTATTTTCTAACTCTGGCCAGCTTCAAAGGGTTAGGGTTAGAAGGATGAAACCAGAAGAATCATATGACACTATTTTTTTTTTTTAATCCTCACCAAGGGTATTTTTCTATTTATCTTCAGACAGAGTGGGAGAGAGAGGGAGAGAGAGGGAAACATCAACTGTTTGCCTCCCACACGACCCCAACCAGGGCCAGTGACGAACCGCAATTGAGGTACATGCCCTTGGCTGGAATCGAACCCAAGACTCACTGGTCCTCAGGCAGATGCTCTACCACTGAGCCAAACCAGCCAGGGCGACACTATTTTTTAAATATAGAATGTTAGACAACTGTGTATGTGATCTTAGAACCTGAGGTGGTAGTGAATTCAATCCCAAGTCAGTACCAGAGGGCCACCATCTTGGAAAGTATTTGAGAAAGTTCCTAAAGAATTTCTTACTCATTCAGCTCAAGCCAGGGCTTGCCTCCTCCTGAGCCCAGGAGCTGGGAATCCATAAATCTGTCCAGATGAAACACAGATGACCACTGCCATGCAGGAGTCCAGGGCCTGCTGGACTGAGTACCCCCAGGGCACTCAGCAAGGGAGGGCTGGATGGGGCGGAAGATCATCTTGCCCCCACCAAACAGCACCTGTCCTGGGCAGCTGGGGCTGCTATAATAAAAACACCACAGGCTGGGTAGCTTAAAGGACAAACACTTATTTCTTACAATTCTGGAGGCTGGGAAGTCCAGGATCGACGTACCAGCAGACTCATCATCTGCCTGAGAGCTGGCTTCCTGGTTCATAAATAGCTATCTTCTCACTGTGTCCTCACATAGTAGAAGGGGTAGGATAGCTCTCCGGGATCCCTTTTATAAGGGCACTAATCCCATTCGTGAGGGTTTCACCCACATGACCTTATTACCTCCAAAAGGCCTCACCTCCTAAAACCATCACATTGGGTGTTAGGATTTCAACATATGGAATTTGAGGGGACACAAAGATCCAGTCCACTGCAGCACCCTTAAACAGGGAAAATCCCTACACTTCTATGTTGCAGGAAGGGAACATGTTCTGCTCCTTGAGACATGAAAGGCAGGGCCCTGGCCAGTTTGGCTCAGCAGTTAGAGCATCAGCCTGCAGACCGAAGGATCACGGGTTTGATTCCCAGTCAAGAGCACGTACCTGGGTTTCACGCAGGAGGCAATCAGTTGATGTGTCTCTCACATCGATATCTCTCTCTCTCTCTCTCTCTCTCTCTCTCTCTCTCTCTCTCATCTCCTTCTCTTCCACTCTGTCTAAAAAATCACTGGAAAAATATCCTCGGGTGAGGATTAACAAAACAAAACAAAAAAGAAAGGAATGAAAGGCAGGTATGGATGGCAGGCCCTGCTGCTTTGGTTATTTCTAAGCCGGTGAGGCTTGGATTATAGGTGACTTTTCCTGCTCTCAAAGAGAAGGGACACTCGGGGACCTGTAGAAGAGGTGACCAAAGCCCAAGAAGGCTGGCTGAGTTTAGAAAAGTCCAGTAGGCCCACCTACTTATTTTGCAGTCGTAACAGTAGCAGCTCTAACATCTTAGTGTTGGCATTTAGTAGGTGCTCAATAAAGTCTGTTGAAACCATGAATGAGTCTTGTGGAAAGTAACAGTGCTGGGTCAAACTAACACTCTAAAGCCTCACAGATATTTCTTGTTCACCCCGACTGTCCAGCTTTAAAGCCCGTGATATTAACCATGGCTCTGTAAGGACTATTTAGTTGTGTTCGTCATTCAGATACGGTTGCTGCCCTGCCCTCTTGGATACAATAAATGTCCTTTCAAGCACTAGAGTCCAGGATCTGGCAGGGGGTGGGGGAGACAATGCATGAGAGTTCCAGTGACTCCACATCCTCCCTAATGCTTACTATAGTCATTTTAAATTTTAGCCTTTCTGGTATGGGGAAACACTATATTCTTTGAACCTCTTGAAATTTATTTATTTATTTATTTTGTACTTTTTTTTCAGTCCGTACTCTAAGCTAAACACTAGAGAGAACAGAGATGAATAACCATGGTCTGTATTCCCACCAGCTTGCATCATACAGCTGGGGTTAGAATCCTGCTCCACCATTTCCCAGCGTTACTAACCTTGGGCAAATTTGTCTCACTGGGCCTCGGTTTTCTCATCTGTAAGATGGAGTAGGTACCTCAGAGAAATGTAGTGAAGATTAACTGCAATGATACATGTAAAGGCCTGGCCTACAGAGACACTCAATAAATGTTAACTGTGACTGTTATTATTCATTTATTTTGTCTGCCGGATGACAAATGGTAGCAGGCACCAGAAGTTTAAAAAAATTTGTGAGAGGAGAAAATGAAAATAATAATAATAATAATAGCTAACATTTATTGAACACATACTGTGTGCCAACTACTATTTTAAGTGCCTTCTATAGATTCCTGCAGGATGGGGCAAAGGAGGCTTACAGTTGTTCATATGGAAAATAATACAATAATTAATAAACACTAATACAAAAATAAACTCTGCATACTCACAACTGTAAACCTACTTTTGCCTCACCCTGTGTTAATATTAAAAATCTTATTGATGTCCGTAATTTTTTACAAATTGGGAAAAAGCCACTGTGGTATGAGTTTTACGGCTCATATGGTTACAATATGTGGGTACCCAATGGCTTTCTAGGAGCATGATTCTAGAACTCAGAGGTAGCGAGCTGGGAACTAACAACATATACTTTGCCTCTTTGTGACTGCTCAGCAACCCTCATGTACCTGCTCTTGCCCTTTGTTCAGAACCTGAGCTGATGACTTACAAAGATGAAAAAGGGGTTCTTGAAATAAGATCAGTGCTCAGTATATTTGGAAGGGCCCTGGGTGAGTGGTTCCTATACTTGGGTTCTTGTCACTGGCAGATGTGATTTTAGGGATGATCTCTCCCCTGTCTGGGCCTCAGGGTGCCCACTTGTTTGGAAAATGGAACTAACTCAGTGTATCAGTTAGCTATTGCTGTGTAACAAACCATCTCAAAAGAGTGACTTAAAACAAAAACCATTTATTATTTCTCATGAGTCTGTGGGTCTTGGCTGTGCTAACTCTGCAGTCAGCTGGTAGATCACCTGGGGACCTGTTGATCTAGGATGACCTTGCTTGGATGGCTACCTGGACTTCTCACAGCAGAGAGAGGTGGAAGCATGCACAGCCTCTCGAGACCCAGGCTAGAACTGGTGCACTGTCATTTCCTTCACATTCTGTTGGTCAAGCGAATTAAAAGGCCAGGCCAGACCTAGGGGTAAGAAGATAGAGTCCATGTCTTGATGGGAGCAGCAGCTAAGCCACGTTGCCAAAGGCATGGATACAGGGAGCCTTGGAGCAACAGGAATATTTTTTTAAACCACCACACTCAGCTTCCTTCCCACTCTAAAACCTCTAAAATCAGATAGCTCATGTTGAGAGAAAGAAGTTGAATTTCCATCATCTCAGGCCAATGCTAGACATGCCTTTCCCGGATCTGGGATAAACTAACCAAGTTCCCAGTCACTATCGGTGCTGAGCTCAGCTCCAGATGGACAGAACTAAAGAACATGTTTTTCTTCAGTCACTCATTCTGCACCTATTGAGCACCATTTGTGTGCCAGGTAGTGAACTAAGCCCTGAGGAGGCAGACCAGCCCCTGCTCGCAAGGCACCCTCAGCCCTTCGGGATCACAGACACAGAAAGCACTGTAATGCAGCACGCACGGGTGGGTGTTCCTGGGGTCATGGAGGAGCACCGCAGCGGCTTGTTTTAACACAACACCGGAGACCTCCCTATAGTCTGGGCTTCCTGCAGCCCGGTGATGAGGCACATCCACAGGCCTCTTTTCAGACCACGTACTAATCAGGAAGCCTTGGGACCCGACAGTTCCATTTAAACTCCATGGCTCTGGAGTTAGCCCCGTCCAAACCCCTCCAGCACTGGGCAGCCAGGAAATAGAAAAATAGATCAAGGTGTCCAGAACCAGCACGTGAACTTGATTAGCCTCGTCCTGTGCTCCAAGACTGTCTGTCTGCTATGTGCAGCCGCAAACCCGGGCTGCAGGTTGGTTACTCATGCACTTGCAAGCAACTGGGGCTTCGGAGGGAGACAGAAACCACGTTTCCTACAGCCCCTCCTCGAACAGACATCCAGCTGGCATTTTTCCTTAAATATCACTCATTTTTAAAAGGAGAAAAATGTTGGCAGCGTTGAAATAGATCACACTTTAAAATGCAGAGTAGCAGAGGGTCCGTTCAAATTATTCTCTTAATAGAGTTTTTCAGAGTGAGGAAGTTATGAAGGCACATAACCACTTGTTTCAGAAAATCTAAGGACTACAATCCATTCGTCTGCAAATGTGTCTCTTAGGTACAAGTTGCAGCAAGCAATCCAGTCCCAGGGTAAATGGTCTTTAATTAAAGTCAGTCCGTTGTCCCTGGTGTTTGGGGAGCTGAGCGTTGTTTGAAGCCTCCTTCCCTTCAAAAATAAAAAAAGAACAATTTTTTAAATTATGTTTTTTCCTTGATTTGAAAATTAGGAAAAAACTTGGTATATATGTAAAACTATTCTGGCTCTTATTCCAAATATACTGAGCACTGATCTTATTTCAAGAACCCCTTTTTCATCTTTGTAAGTCATCAGCTCAGGTTCTGAACAAAAGGGCAAGAGCAGGTACATGAGGGTTGCTGAGCAGTCACAAAACTTGGGTAGTAAGGCCTTGGGAACGCCGTAGAAGAATTCCTGTAGCAATCCTGGTAAAAACGCATCCTCAAGTATTGATTTTTGTCACTGAAGTGCATTATGTGTTTTGCATGAGCCTTTGAAAGCTTAGATAAATGAGGCAGCTCAGAAAGCAGATAGAAAAAATGGGAGGAAATTATACCAATCCAAAAGAAGATAAATGTCCACTAATTCCCAGATGAACATTTTAGACTCCTGTATTTTACAGGGGGATTTTTGCAGTGCTGGTAATGTGAGATTGGTTTACAATGTCACATACCAGGTGGAATCAAGGAGGCCTTGTTTGACTTCTGAGTCAGCTACACTTGAAAGGAAGTAGAGTTAATGCAACAACCCGGTGTGCCGTGGCACCTGTATTAGATGACATATTTTAAGGGTGACATTAACCCTCAAGGTCAGCTGTGTTAGCGTGTACTCTCTGGATTGCAAGAGACGAAGACTCACGCCCATTTGGTTTAAGCCCAAAAGGAATTTACATGATCACTTACTTGAAACCACTAGACTTCAGTCACAGTTTGATCCAGGCAGCAAATGAAGTCACCAAGACTCAGTTTCTCTGTGTCTGTGCTGTCCTTTCTCTGGGTTGGCTTCATTCTCAGATCGGTTCTTCCTTAATGCAGTTACCGAGCCAAAGGGGTTCGTTCACCTGCGCGCATCAAAGCCGGGTCAAACACAAACAGGACTTTGCAGTCAAGAAAGTAAAGGTTTATTTTTAGGGACATGGCGCCACGTCCACAGTCACAGGTGAGCTCGTGCTCAGAGACCTGGCTCTGTAATGGCTTCCAGGGAATGAGTTATCTAGGGGCAAATCATGAATCATGGTGACTAAGGGAGTTAGTGTCGTGGTCAGGGTCGTGGTCTCTACTGATTGCTCTGTGCTTGGGTAGGGGGTGGTTCATCTTTGCATCTGTCCTGATGTCAGCCATGGTGTCACTCTGTCTGGCTTCACATGGGTGTGGTCAGTGGGGTCATTCCGATTTTCTGGGTCTGGAGCTGAAACACAAATGCCTCAATGTTATCTTTAGTTTGACTAGAACTCTGTCTCTGTGGTCAACAGGCCCAAGGCTTTGTTCCTAAGATTATTAGATACTGACCAGAACCTCATTGTCCGGAGGGCTAAATGACTAAGGGAGTAGACACGCAAGGGAGAAGGGGGTAGGTGAGTCAGGGTGCTAGATGAGGCCTGTTTGAATCAAAAGGAAAGAAAGGTGAAAAGTTCATATTAAGGAAATGAAGTTTCTGTGCAGTTACCATAACAATTTGGCCACAGCTACATTAGCATCCATCCACCCAATTTGTATGTGGTGTAAAATAGTGAGTGCCACTTTCTTGTCTGTTTCTGTTGAAGTCCCAAGATTAGCTCTGACAAGCTTTAATTAGGCCCATGGCTTTGTCTGTTTCTAACTAATTCTTATGTCCAGAGAGATGAAAGGTGTGCACTGGCTGAGGTCTAGGTTACATGCTCATTCCCATTGCTGAGGGTTTAGACAGTCCCACCCCAAGAAGTGCACGGACTAGGAGTGAGGAAGGAGAGGAGGTACCCTAGATGGTGATTTGGGGACCTGTTAACTAAAAAAATGGGTAGATGCTAGCCTTTAAAACCTCAGATTTATGCTTCATCAGCCTTTCCTTCTTCTTTCAACATACACCTGAGATCCCACAATAAGCCTTCGGGTGCTGGCTGCAAGGGTGAACAAGAGGGTCCAGGCCCTACCCTCAGAGAGCAAACACATAGTCTCTCTTGTGTGTATTAGTCAGCTCGGGCTGCCATAGCAAAATACCATATACTGGGTGGCTTAAACAACAGGAATTTATTTCTCAAAGTTCTGGAGGCTGGCAAGTCCAAGAACAAGATGCCAGCAAGGTGGGTTTCATCTGAGGCTTCTTCTCTTGCCTTGCAGGTGGCACCCTCTCTCTGTACTCACATCTCATATGACTTTGTGTACATGTGGGAGAGGAAGGGAGGGAAAGAGAGAGTGGGTGCTTTCTGGTATCTCTTCTTATAAGGACACCAATCCCATCAGAGGGTCCCATCCTCATATCTCATCTAAACCTAATTATTTCCCAAAGGCCCCATCTCCAAATATCATCTTATTGGTGGTTAGGGTTTCAACATACAAATTTTGGGGAGACACAAACATTCAGTCCATAACATCATGCTAGGGCTTGAGCCATGCTATGGTCTTCCAGCCAACCTGATGTTTTTCCTGAGCACCTCCTGGGTGCCATACCCTGGAAACAGAAAGATGAGGAACACCAGGGCCCTGCCCTCAAGTAGTATATAGTCAAATCTTGATGGTGGTGTCCAGGAGTCTATGGCCCTGAGGACATTTTCACTTTACCTCTCTTTGCCTTTGCTCATTTTATTGCTTGGTGTTGGATTCTCCTAGAACTAACAGAAAACCCAAAATAGCAATAGCTTAAACAACAACAAAAAAGAGATTTATTTTTCTCTTAGTGACAAGTCCAGGTACTCAGTTTAGGACTGGTACGGTAACTCCACTTTCACGGGGGACTCAGGTTCCACCATTCATCCTTAGTAGTGGCTTCTACCTTGTGGTCCAAGATGTCTGCTCTCGTTCCAGTCATCATGTCCACATTTTAACCAGCAGGAAGAGAAAAGGAAGAAAAGAAGGAATGTCCCTTCCTTTTAAACATACTCTCCAGAAGTTGCACACACCACTTCTGATTACATCTCATTGACTGGAACTTGTGCACCTGCCTACACCTAGCTGCAAGGGAGGCAGGGAGATGTAGTCTTTATTCTTGTGGTCATGTACTCAGCTAAAATTGTGACTTTCTATAGAAATCAAGGAATAATGAACATTAGGGAGCACCTAGCAGATGCAGCCACACTTACACTCTTTGTTCTATTGGCAAGTCCATGCCCGTTTTTCTATATGTCAAGTTCATTTAGTGGATCTTTGCAGTCTGGGAACCCATGTCCTTCAGTTCTGGGAAATTGTCATGAATTATTTCTTTGATTATTTTTCCCTCCATTTTCTCCATTCCTAGAATTTCCACAGTTTGAATGTTAGACCTCATGAGCTGGTCTTCTAATTTTCTTATTATTTTTCTTCTATTTTTCTCCCTCTCCCTCTTCTTCCCTCCCTTATTCTCTCCTTGGTTCTAGTCTGGGAAATTTCCTCAAGTTTATCTTCCAACTCTTCTATTGAGTTGTTCATTTCTGCTGTCAGAGGGTGTGTTAATTTCTGAGAGTTCTGTTTTATTTTGTGAATGTTCTTTTTTTGAGCATGTTGTTCTTATCTCACAGATGCAACATTTTATTTTGTCTTGCTGAAGGTATTTTTTGTAGTTTCCTTCTTCCTACAGACCTCTGTGTCCTCTAAATTTACTTTTCCTGTTTGTTTCTTCCTTGCATGTTAGTTTTTCCTCACATGTTTGGGAATTCTTGGCTGTGTGCTCATGTTAAATGAGGGCAGAAAAGAAGATGGCTGGAGCTCCAGTGTGGTGAGTGGGTTCTGTTTGACACCTCACTGTGGGGTACCGTGACAGGGGTACTCTTGATATAGGTTTTTGCAACCTAGGGCTGGTCAGATTCTGCATAGACGATGTTTTCATTGTCCTATCTAGAGAGTGGACTCCTGGGTGCAGCTTGCTGAGAGCCAGGTGTTCAGGAGGGCTGGGAAACAAACTGGGACAGTTCAGAAACCTTCACTAACCCCTGTGCTGTCAGGATGGGCAGTGCCCTCTCCCTCTGCCAGGTGTCCCACAGCCCAGAGGACCTTTGTCTTCCTCCCTCCCAAAACTTAACCTCTAGTTTTCTGCTGGGTAGATGTAGAGAGGAGATCTATGGGTCTTACTGCCTTGTATGCTGACTTTCAACAATCCTCCTGTTATTCCACTTCCAGAGATGCTGTGTATTGCCACCAATCCCAGAGCTTCTGGGGTTTTCTGGTGTAGATCTGAGTGCTTGCTTGTTTTCAGTATGATGGCTCATATTCTTTCTTGGCTTTGCTAAGTCAGTACTACATATCTTTCTCCTTTCCAGCTGCCAAGACTTTGTTGCTATTGTGTTTCCATTTGCTTTGTCCTTGTGGGTTATGCCTTAAAAAACAACAACAAAAAAACTCATACTGTTGTTTTAGCAGAGTTTCTGGGGGGAAATAGAAGCTAATGCATTTATTCAACCCACTCTCTTTAACCTCAATCTCTTGCTCTTCTCATTGTTTGGTTTCCTGAGCCTCATCATCATCTGTAAAATGGGGCAAATGATCCCTGACCTGACTACTTCCCAAAAGCCTTTGTGAGGATCAGATGAATTTGTGTGTAAGGACTTACTGTTCAGACGCCAAAGTCCTAAGTGATACTTGGCTGAGGGTACAAGGTACCTTCTAGAGGCTGCAGCTGGAGAATGGGCCAACCCAGGCTGAGGGATGCTGTACCATTTATCTGTTGTCATGGTGATACTGCATAACAAACACCCACAAACCTCACAGCATGCAACAGTTAGTGTTTATTTAGCATAGGAGTCTTCGTGGCTCAGCTGCTCCAGGCTGGGTTGGCTAAGTGACTATGGATCTTGACTAGGCTCACCCTCACGTCTGGGGGCGGCTGACTGTGGGCTGTCCCTTGGCTGGGACCACTGGGCAACACAGGTCTCCTCCACATGTCTCTCATTTTCAGCAATCTAGTCCAGGTTTATTCTCATGGTGATGGTAAATGGGCAAGAAAGCAAGTGGGAACATGCAAGTGCTTTTCCAAGCTTCTGCTTATATCACATGTGGTCTCATTGACTAAAGTTAGCCACATGACTGATCCCAGAGTAAGAGGACAGGGCAGGACACCTGCTCAGAGTGGCAAAGGGCATGAACACAGGGAGGGATGAGGAACTGGGGCATCTACCATGGGTGTCCAGGCATGGCTCTGGAGTCGAGTGCTCCCCACTTTCAAGTTTTCTTCTAATAAACCCTGAATAATTTGCCTAAACCGCTAACCTAGGGTCCTGCCACTCTGATTCCTATTCATTTGAAAGAGTTGCTCCTTTACTTACGACTCAGAAGAAGTGCTCTCCATCTCTTACACGATCAGAAATGCTCCCTCCGACAGAAAAATGCACTCTGCAGGCTCGGGCTGTAGATTGCCGGCAACCGATTTAATCTGCTTAATTATTTGATTCAATCAGAAGTTGGCTTAATTATTTTCTTGCTTTTCACCTCTTTTGAATCCATTCTGGAAACTAATCATGTCTTTAACACCAGCCCAGAGAGAAGCATTTCAATTGGGAAATGTAATTAGCCCAGGAAAATGAACGTGGGCGCTGCCCTTTGTCAGAGCACCATTAACACCCGACTCCGGTCAATACCGAGGAGGTCTGGAGACAAAGGCACAGTTTGTTTCTCTCCTGACTGGAGATGGAAGGCCCAGCAGGAATTGGGGAATTAGGCATCTTGGGATGTTAGCAGGAGGCCCATTCATTCATTCGTTCGTTCATGAGGCATTTGTCGGCCAGTTCTGGGCTGATGCTGGAGATGCAAAGGTGAATTAGCCATGTCCCTTGCCCCTAAAGAGTTCTTGTAGAGAAAAGCGTCCACATGTAATTGTGAGATACAGAGTGCTGGGAATACAAAGGAAGGAGCCGCCGACTCTACCTCTGGAGCTTTATCGAACTGGGTCTTGAAGGATGAGCTGGAGCTTCCCATGCAGAAAGTAGCAGAATTGCATTTCGGGTAGAGGGCACAGCATGTGCAAGGGCATGGCACTGTGAGAGCCCAGGAGCTGTCACGGAGCGGACTAGAGCAAGGCTGCCCAGGCCCCCCCAGGGCATCCCAAAGCCTCCCAGAGCAGGTGCGCAGGGTGTCCTTGGGCCATCCCATCATACCTTTCAGTTCCTCTCTCCCCTTGCTGATCCCTCCTCTCCACCCCACTGTGCCTTTTAAAGTGTTTAATAGAAGTTTAAGATATGTGACTTTTGAGGGAGGCTCTGAATAATCTGAAATACGGGGGATGGATTCAAGGCAATTAAGAACAACAGATGTGCACTCCAGAGCTGAACAATAGGAGGGCAGGGGGAGGAGGGCATTCTGGGCAGAAGGTACAGCCTGGGCAAAGGCTTGGTGGTATGGTATGTTGAACTGAGTGTGACTGTAACATGAAATGAAAGGTGGGTAATGAACTGCCCAGGTGGGCAGGGGCTAGATCACTAAGTGCCTTTTAGAGGGTAATCGGAGATCAGCTGCTTGGCCTTGGCATCCATGACAGGGGACTGCAGACATGGGGGCCTCTCTAACACTACTTGGGTTGTAGCTGCTGCTTCAGCCCCTCTCCTGCAAGCGTTCACTTTTTCAAAAGCTGTACGTCTCCAGAGGAGTGGTCGCTGGTTTGCTTTGATCTCTGCCTGAGACTGAAGCCTGTCTGGAATGCGGTGGGGTGGAGAGGTTACCTGGCCAGGTGGCTCCTGCACCTGGGGAGAGAGAGGGAGCACACACACACACACACACACACACACACACCACTACCCCACCCCCACCCCCACCCCATGCCACCAGGGCCAAGGAAAGGTTGAGCCACCACACCTGCACCCACCTGGTTCCTATTTACCTTAACCCTCAGCCATCCTTACAAAGAAAAATTCAGCCAAGAGAGACCATGAGCTAACTACCATGTTGCCAGGCCCTGCCTCACTCTGAGACACATACCACTGTCTACTATATCCACTCCCTCCCAATCTGACCCATGCACACTCAGTTTTTAATGGAGTGGTGACCAGCATGTGTCCAGTTTTATATCCCGCTTTTTTGCTGGATAGGATCTTGTAGCCTCTTTCCCTGCCTCCCCCAGGTGAGACCCTTATCACTGGTGAGGCAATTAGTATAGGAAGAGAGCACCAACGCTGTAGGCATTAAAAGTCCATGATTTCTGCTTGCTTGCTGTGTAACTTTGGACAAGTTGCTAACCTCTCTGAACCTCAGTTTTGTCATCTGGAAACAGAGATAATAGAATTTTCTATGCTGTAGAGTTGTTATGAGGATTAAGAATAAAATGCTTAATTGAGTGGTTGGCATGTAGGATGTCCTAAACAAGTGACTATGATTGTTATGGGGCCTGCTGGACCTGGCTCAGATTGCTGTACAGGGCGATGTGGACTTGTCCCTGACTCAAGGCTTCAGAGGTTGGGGATGGGCATCGCCTCCGCCTGCTCCTGAGATGTGGAAGAGGAAACTCCTCAGTAAAACGACATACATGACCAGGGTCCTGTTCAAGTTGCCGATGGCCAGATCCCACTCAGCACATCACACATTGCCAAGCCTTGCTCCTGTCTTCCTGCGGGGTCTCAGCACCAGTCCTAGGCTGGGAGTGCAGGGTTACTTAGGAGCGGGATGCAGGGTGAGCCTCGCCACCACCGCAGGCTTCCATCCTGAGCCCCTGCTCCCCACCAGACTATTTGACAGAACACTCAACCACACAAGGTTCTCAGATCTCCAACGGCAGTGAGTGTGGGGCCTGAGCACCGAGCTGGGCAGGAGGGCTCCGGAGCAGGAGAAGGTAGTGGCTGTGCAGAGATAAGACAAGGTTTTGATAACAGTGTCTACCTGACATGTCTGAAAAATCAGGCATGCGTCTTCCTGGCAGGGCATGTAATTTCCTGTTAATGAGTTGTGAGGGGCTGGAACAAGTTATCAGGGAGGCTGGGCTGACTCCTTCTCAGGGGAACCACTAGGAGATGGAAGCCAGGCCCCAGAGGACTCAACTATATGGAGAGCATCTCTGTAGAGGGGCAGAACCAAAGCCTGGAGTGAGGATGTCCAGTCTGGGTCAGAATCTGCTGGTGGACCTCAGCCCCTTGCTCTCCAAGCCCTGGGCTGCACTGCTCCTGCCTCAGCAGGGGCGGGACAAAGTCCTGTCTCCTTCTGGCTCTCGGACAGACCTAAGCCAATAACACTGTGATGAATGGCGTCTCTGCAGTACTTGCCTGCTTGCAAAGCATCGCTCACATTTGTCGTTTGGGGCCTTCACAGAAATATGCATTAGAGAAGCTGAGGCTCAGAGAGGCGAAATAACATGCCCAAGGTCATTCCGTTTAGTGGGTATATTTATTTAAGGTCATGCTAGCTGCTATAACAGATAATTCCAGAGATCTCAGTGGACTGAGAAAACAGGCACTTCTTTCTTGCTCATATAAAGTCCAGTTGGTGGGAGGAAGAGGAAGTCTGCTCCTCATGGTCACTCAGGGACCCAGGGTGACCGAGGCTCCATCATCTTCAGATTATGCCTCTCAAGGTTGTCTCAGCCTTGGAGGATCCCACAGCTGGTGCCAATGGACCAGGCCTCAGAGTGGTGTCTGTAACGTATGCCCACATTCCACTGGCCAGAGCTCGGTCACAGGGCCCCAGCTAAATGCAGCTCCTGCCTGGGCAGCAGTTTCCCCACAACAGCTCTGCCTTAAGGAAGGAGAGCATGCGCTTTGCTGGCCATAGGAAAGGGTGTTTTCCTCCAACAAAGGCTGGGGACACTGGATCAGACTTTGATGGGGGGCAGTCACTTAGAAGTCAACAAACCCCCACACGGACTGAGACCTGGAAGAGGACACAGATGTCCCTGACCCTTTGAGGAGCCTGGATCGCACTGTCCCAGCCTTCTCAACCGCCTTCCCATGACCCCTCAATTAGCTTCTAACCCACACAGCTGCTTACGGGCCTGGCCCTGCTAAAACACCTCATGGCTCCCCATTGCCCTCTCAGTAAGGTCCAAACTCCTTAGCCTGGCATTTACAGACCTTCACAGGAAGACTCGTTTAGCTTGCAGCATTCCCTCCCTCATCCCTCTTCCCACATACCCTTTGCTCCTCCTCCCTGACCAGTGTCTCACCACTGGGCCTTTGCTGGAAAGCCTTCCCTCCAGCTCTACCCCTGCAGACTCCTCCTTGTCCTTCCTGATCCGAATCTAAGGTCATCTATGAGGCCTCCTTCAGCAGAGTGAGCTGCGTAGCCAGCACTGAATGAGAACTCGGTATGTACCGGTCAGTGCCTGTAAGAATTAACTCATTCGTAACCTCCCGAGCCTATGAGATGGGCATCCCATTTTACAGATGAGTCTCTGAAAGATACAGGAACTTGTGAGGTCACACAGCTAGGGAGTGGCAAAGGCAAATTCCAAATCCAGATGTGTATGCTCACAGCTGAGACTTAACCACTGGGTAGACTTCCGTCTTTTATCAGCACCTGCCATAATTCATCATAACTATTCGTTCACTGAATAGTTTGCTGTGAATTTGCTATTTTTCCGACGAAGCAGCTGCAGACTCCTCGAGGGCAGAAGTCACAGCTGATCCAGCCTGGACTCCTCCTCACCACGGTCCCCACCACCACCACCACGCCAAGGCCTGGGTGGCGATTTTCTCTCACATAAATCCCTTGCCCTCCTGAGAACCAGAACCAGAAATTCCTCAGATTATCGTCTGTCATAATCCGCCCCGTGCTTGCCTGTCAGTTGTTGCAAGTTAACCTGAAACGATTTGAAAATGATCTAAGAGGCACCGACCGGCCTTCTCTGTGCATGATTAAGTACGATAGCTTTTTAATGATTTGAGCAGTGCCTTCCGTGGATTGACAGAAATGGATTACCATAAATTTCTGAACACTGTGCCTCCATAATCAGATCTTTTTGCATGTTCTCCATCATCCTGCAAACCTTTGCTGAGAATGACATACTCGGGGCTTCGATTGTTTGGTCGCACGAGGGTGGCGCCTCCCAAGTTCCGAGAACTGCTCTAGCTGGGAAAACCTTGAAAGGCTCCTGGGGTTCGCTCTTCAGGAAATTGAACTGTGTGTTTTCTCTGAAGCAGAGAGAGCTGTCTCCTGGGCTGTGACACGTTTGCTGCATTTGTGAATTGCTTTGGCCCCGAGATCTAAAACAGAGGCAGTTCTCACCCAGGAAGCCTGCTCAGGGCTGTCCCACGGGGTTGAGGAGTGGGGGGGGCACGTGGGGTCGGGCCTGTCCCTGCTCAGCCCACGCACAGACCTTCCTCCTCCTGCTCCTTTCTGCCAGACTCTGCCTCATCCAAGCCGCCCACACCTTCAAGATGCATTCTCACAGCTCAGAGAAGTTAAGTAACTTGATTGTGGTCACACAGCTGACAATATGCAAAGCCAAGACTTGAACATTTTGACCAGAACCACTCTTACTGCTGCCTCCAAAAAAGTCTAATTAAATTGAATAAAAGGTGATTCACAGGCACCCCCAGCAGCTCATTTACATTTAAAGAAAATAAAACCCTTCATCGTGCACCTTCTAGTGCCAGTCTTTCTAGTCATATGCATTCTCTGACATTATCTCCATTTCACAGATGAGGGTGTTGAGGCGCACATGGGTGAAATAGCTAACCAGAGGTCATACAGCTAGGAATAGCCAAGGTAAGATTTTACACTACATCTACCCAACTCCAAAATAACTTCCTACCCCATCCTCTGTAGGAAATGAACATCTGTCCCAGGAGGAAGTGGTGCCAGGCTGGTCTGTGTGTATCATGGGCAGGGCTCCTGAAGGAAGAGACACCTGCTTCTCATGCAGTGCCTGCTACTGAGGGCCACTGCTCCAGCCCATGGGTAGGATGTACTGCCAGCCCCGAGGAGATGGCTTGGGGGTCTTGTAGCTGTGGGCAACTCCCTGGGACCCTCTTGAATCCTTGGAACCTAGCCACGTTCCCAGACACTACACAGGGCAGGATATCCCAGTAATGAAACGCAGAGTCTTCAGAGCAGACGGCCTGAGTTGAATTCTGGCTTCCCCATTCATCAGCCTTGAGAAATTTACACAACCTCTCTAAGCCTCAGTTTCTCCATCTGTAAACAGGGACATGAACTGCGTCCTCCTCGTAGGGTTGTTGGGAGGTTTAAAAAGAGGTGCTGCGTGTGGGGCGCTCAGCAGCATGGTGTCTATCTCTACACAGGCAGATGGCTGTCCCTGTCACGTCCGCTGGGGCCTGCCGTGGGGCCGCTGCTGCGTCCAGTGCTTACATACACATGTGACCTCCGACCCTCAGGATAGTTCAGCAGGATGGAGGTGTTGTTGTTCCCATTGTACAGATGAGGAAACTGAGGCAGCTAGGAAGTGTGGCTCCAGGGCTCAGCCCTTTCTGCTGTCCCGTACCCTGTAGCTCGGCCATTGCAGCGACTAGAAGGACCCTGCTGGGGCTCAGCTCTGTACCAGGTTCTCCCAGCTCTGCCTCTGCCATCTTGGAGTCTCTTTGTTTCTTGGGTTGAATAGGGCCTCTGTGATTTCCTTTCTTTCTCCCTTTCTAATAATCATCATTCATCTTGTTATCAGAGCCATGCATCTGTGCCTCTTGGCTCTGGCCCACGGGCTGTGTTTGCCGTGATCAATGCATAGCTCTGTGGCCACAATGTATAGCCAAGATGGCATTGTGGCCCCACGCCTGTGGGCCTGGGCGGCCCTGGTGCCGGAGGACAGCTGGAGTCTCCCCTGAGGGGGCAACTGGCCGATGTTGCCCGTGCTCTGGGTTAATTCTTGTTCCTGGACTTCGGGGGGTCTCGATGCACAGGCCCAGGTGCTCCCTGCCTCCCCACCTCCCTCCATAAGCAACTAAGAGGGCACTCAACGACCCAGATCAATAGCTCCCTGAATTACCCGACATGGGGTCCTCTGTGGGCCACTCTTCACACAGCAGCCAGAGGATCATTTCAAAACACCGGTCAGAACAGGTTCCTAAGCCATCCTTACAGCCCCCAAGGCCCTGTGTGGCCTGGCCCCGCCCCCACCGCCCACTGCATTCTCTCCTTCTCACTACCCCTGACCTCTCTGCTCCACAAACAGTCAAGACCCCACCTCAGCCTGTTCTGTGTGCTGTGCATGCTCCCATCCCCTCTTTCCTCCTGTGCTTCCTTCAGGAGGAAATGCCACCGCCCCCTCCTGGCCATGGCTACTGCTGGCTCTTTTCCTTTATCACACACGTTACTTTGTAGCCAGATGTTGTCTGTGTGACACCTGACTGGCATCTCTCTCCCCCACCAGACCAGCAGCTCTTTGAGGGTGGAGGCCAGGGCTGTCCGTTCCCCACTGTGCTGTAGCACCAGGAGCACCCTGGGCCCTCAAAAATATGTTTTTGGGTAAATAAATAAATCTTGAGCAAGTGACTCAATTCCTTGAAGCCTCGATCTTCATCTGCAAAAGAGGGACAATAATAGAGTTGTCGTGAGGTTTAGAAAACAAGAAGTGTGTGACACGTAGCACAATGCCTGGCACAAAGCAGGGGCTTGGTCCGTGCCAACTGCAATTATCTCTACTAACCTGGGGTGGGGAGTTCCGCATGCCACCGCAAACCTCTGTGGGTGTCTGCCCTGGGCCGGGGTCTTGGAGTTGATCGCTGCCCCCGGTACCTCACACCATATAGGAGCAGTCAGGGAGGCTTCCTCCTCCGGGTGGGAGGCAGTGGGAGGAGACTGTCCAGCCCTTCATTCAGCAGATCGCAATGACACCTGGACTCTGCAGGGCCCATGCCGGCTTAGAGTAACCAGGCTCAAACTCAGTCCTGAAGACACGCACTGCCTGGGACGAACCTGAGAAACGGCACAGGAATGACCCAGGTTACTCTAATGAAAGTTGGAAAGCAGTTGTAATAAAAGAGTTCAGAGGGAGAAGACCTTGGGTCCAGGTGGGAGAATCAGAGATGTCTTGATGGTTCTTGAAGAAGCAGCATTTTCTCTAGGACTTAAGATAGATGTGTGGACTGGGACATGGTGGGGGCATTTTGGGTTCGAGAAGGGCATTTGAAGCAGAGGGAACAACTTGAGTCAAGGGCTGGACGGCTGGAAAGAGTGGACCACATAGAATGATTTTTCTAGCTAGAGTATGAAAACGTGAGAAGACTATGAAGAAATAGGGCTGGAAGGGCATTATATCAGTGAGCTGTTTCCAAAATAATTCGTGTCACAAATTACTCCGCAGTGAGCGGCAGACAACAGGGAGCATTTGTTTCTCATTCGTCTGGCTGCAGAGACGCTGGAGTTCAGGTCGTCTAGGCTCTGCTCAGCGGGGTCCAGGTCTGCTCCCCCTGTCCCTCTTGGACCCGTGGCCATTTGAGACCCGTCCTTCTTCTCATGATGGAGAGCAGGAGCACAGGAGGGTCATGTCCACGAATCCCATTGGCAAGTTTCATGGCCAAGCCTAAAGTCAGGGGCAGAGTTTCATCCCCTACCCAACATGAAACCAAAGCAAGTTACACAGACAGGGCCAAGGTTGATGGGACAGGGCTGTTTACTCCTCCCATGGAGGCGGAGAGAGAGTGCTGAGCAAGCGGCGGGTGTGCCCTCAGGAGCTGCCGAGAGCAGCAGTTGTGTCTGAGTGTCTCTCGGGTTGAGCAGCTAAGGGCTCTGGCTCTTCTCCCCATTGAGGCAAGAAGTGTGTTAAAAATGCCACCGTGCCTGCCCAGCTCGGTCCTGCCTTCCTGACGGCTCACGCCTCCTGCTGCCTGGCATAAAGGCTGTGTCATCCTTCCTGCTGAGCAGGATTTGCAAAGGATCCTCGCTTTGCCAGCCCTGGTGTGGCTTCCTCTGCTGGAACTGAACCTTATGATAACGGCCCCACACACTGAGCACCTACTGTGTATACCAAATTCTCATATATTGAGTGCCTGCTGAGTGCTTTTTGTATACACTTGTCTGAACCGTCTACACTGTTCTAAAAAGGGAGACCTCGTTGTCCCATTTTTCTGAGGCCCAGAGGGGTCAAGTCAGTTGGCCAAGATCACTCAGCTGGGAAGGGACGACGCTGGGATTAGAGGCACGCCTGCAAGGTCGAGCGGTCCAGAAGGCGGTATCTGGTTACAGCTGTGCCCTGAGCTGCTGAGCCTCTGTGTGACTTTGGAGAATCCCTGTCGCATCCCGAGCTCCGGTTTCTCCATCTGCTTTTTCTTTGCTCAGAGATGTTTTGAGATAAAAGCAATGCAGAGTTTGATCTACAGCACTGTCAGAGTTTTTAAATACGCGTTTCCAGGGCAGACAGCGCCCTCAGCTCTTATTTAAAAACAAACAGCTAGCCCTGGCCGGTTTGGCTCAGCGGTTAGAGCGTCGGCCTGCGGTCCAGAGAGACCCGGGTTCGGTTCCCACTAAGGGCATGTACTTCGGTTGCAGTTTGTCCCCGGCCCTGGTTGGTCATGCGGGTGGCAGCCACTCGATGTGTCCCTTTCACGTCGATGTTTCTCTCTCTCTCTCTCTTCCTCTCTCTCCCTCCCACTCTATCTGAACAAAAAATGAAAAAATGTCCTCGGGTGAGGATAAAAAAAAATTAAAAAAATAAAAATAAACAAAAACAAACAGCTAAAACATTAACATTTAAAAAACGCATCCTTATTTCCAGTGGAGCCCTGTCCAGTAGACTGGTTCAATGAACCATGTCTGGCCATTCGTCACAGTGAACCTCATCCAGCAGTTGACCGTGGCAAGCATTCCCAGCCAGCCGTGGCAGCAAAGTGTGGTGTCTGTTTGGGAAGGCTGGAGGAAGCCATTAGTTCCACCTGACGTCTGGGGCCGCCCATCTTGTCCCTCCAACAGTGTTTTCCTTGGAAAGCTGACCACTGCTGCGTGTGGCGTGTTTTCTCCGAGGCCAAGAGCCTTGTGAAGTATTTGGAGATCCCTAGGAAAGCACTGTGGGCGTTGCCACTAGCCATTCATTCATTCAACGGTTATTTGTTCCCAGCTTCTCTGTGCCTGGCCTAGGGATGGATGCGGGGGCCCTGGGAGGAGTCAGATCCAGCCACTGCCCCCGGGACTCGCAGGCATGTACGCACAGATGTATGATGCAATGCGGGCACTGCTGTGACGGGGCACCTGCAGCAGACAGCAGAGCAGACGGGCTTGCAAAGGAGGGGTGGTCAGGTTTGCTTGGTGGCTCAGGGACATTCGAGCCAAGGCCAGAGTGATGAGTAGGTGTTTACCAAGCCAACTCAGAAAAGAAAGGCATGCAGGCATAGGGACCTGTGTCAGCAGACACTCCGGAGCTTTGGGGAGCTGCAAGTGGTCTGATGCGGGTAGAGCATCACAGTGGAGAGGTGAGGCCTGAGAGGTTGCCGAGGCCTAGACCACAGGCACCCTGCACGCTGTGCCCAGGACTTTGAACTTGGAGAACAGGGGCATTTTTCAAAGGGCAGTGATGCCCAGCCGGTGTGGCTCAGTGGATTGAGCATTGTCCCATGGACTGAGAGGTCCCAGTTCAATTCCCAGTCAGGCCACATGCCCGGGTTGCTGGCTCGATCCCCAGTAGGGGGTGTGCAGGAGGCAGCTGATCGATGTATCTCTCTTACATGGCTGTTTCTCTCTCTCTCTCTCTCTCCCTTCCTCTCCCTCCAAAAAAAAAAAAATCAATGAAAACTTTTTTTTTTAAATGGGCAGTGACATGGTCAATTCTGATCATCTTTTATTAATCAGTATCTAGTAAGGGCATTCTGTTGGGTTCCAGAAATACTTCCTTAAAAAATATCGTTAGTCCTTCCAGAGGCTCCAAGAAACCTTTGCCTGGAAACAACCTCTGAACACAACTTTACGTGACCCAGCAAATAGCCACTGTGGGAGGAGTCAAGAAAAATTCCTACTGGAGGGAAAACCCAGATCTGCTAGAAATGGAGAGGTCCTAAACCCTCCATGGATTTCTTGCAGCCAGACCTCGCCATATAAGATGATGTGGTTTTAGACAACGTACTTTGAGGTAGTGGGGCTATCACTTTCATTTATCTTCTTAGAAACCCACGTAGCAGAAAATTCCAGTTGCTCCTGCTGCATAACAAATTACTCCAAAACTTAGTAGCTCAGAACACTTATTTTATTATGCTCACAGATTCAGCGAGTCAGGAATTCAGAAAGGGCACAACAGGGACAGCTTATCTCTACCACCATGTACAGGCACTCAGCTGGAAAGGCTGGAAGGCTGAGGGGGACTTGACAGCTGGAACCTTCTCACACACGTTTGGAATTGATGCTGGCTGTTGGCTAGGCGCTCAGATGGGCTGTCAGTCAAAAAACATACACATGTCCTCTCGATATGTTCTCTTCCTGTGGCTACCTTGGGCTTCCCCGTAGTATGGCGGCTGGTTCCAAGAGCCAGCATTCCAAGAGAAAGTGGAAACTGCCAGCTTTTTGAGGTCTGGGCCTGGAAAGTAGCGTATGATCCTTCTGCTCTGTTCCAGGTAGTCACACAGGTCCACCCAGGTTCAAGGACGGGAGCCCTGGGAGGAGTTCCTCTTGTGGGATGGGATGCATTTCCCATCTTTGGGAAACACGCCCTGCCACTCAGCCACACTGGTTTCACTGAAAGCTGAGAAAAACATTTGTGTTGTTTCTTTACAGATTAAGAAGTCTCTGTGGATTATATCATCAAATTAAATGCAGCCGTTAGTATGTGGCTCTGGGGATACTGCGGTAATAGGCTACGCCTTGGGTGATTTTTTTCTTCTTCTAAATATTCATCCTGGAGCTATGTTGCCCAGCCTGATCCATTTCTCTTTGCTAATATAAAATCACATAAAAAAAACTCATTGTCATTAATATGTCAGAATCAGAAAAGGACAAACCACAGTCCACCGGGGCAGGGTGGTTCCTGGCCAGGCAGCCCTCCGAGAGGAGGTTATAGGAGCTGGCATCGGTCCCGGTAGAGCTGACACGCACGACAAATAGCTCTACACAGGGCAGTGGTGCTGAGTAGACAGTGAGGCTGCCCTGGACATGGTCCCCGCAGATGCCTGCACAGTGGGCTCAATTTGTTCAGCCATCGCGTTTACCTTTAATGCCTCTGGGGCCGGCACTGAGAGATGTGAGTGGGCCACAGTCTCCTCAAAGCCCTCCCCCAAGGAGAGGGGACCCTGTGATGGGCTGAAAAGGGTTCTGGGCAGTGGAGGACAGCAGTGAACAGAGCAGAGTTCTGCCCCCAGCAGCTCGTGGTCTGTCAGGAGAGGACAGCAAACAGGGAAGCAGATCCAGGCATAACATCCCTGGGACAGAGGTGCTGAGGGAAATAAAGAGGGTAGGGAAGATCAAGGGGTGCTCTTTCTGCGGAGTGAGCACAAGTCCCAAGACCTAGGGAGGGAGCCGGCTTGGCGAGCTCAGGAGCAGCGTGACCGGAGGAAGCCAGGGCCAGGTAGCAGGCCTCGCATCTGATGGGACCATGGGAGGGTTTTGAGCAGAGGAGTCACGTGATGTGACTTGCATTTTCAGAGGTGGTAGCAGAAGGAGGTGAGAAGTGGGCGAAGTCTGGGAACAGTGAAGACAGCACCTCCGGGATTTGCAGCAGGATGGGAGCGAGTCGAGGGTTTGGAGCCACAGCTCTTGGGAGGAGGGGGCTGGCATTAGCTGAAGGAGTAAGACTGGGGGAGGAGCTGGTTTGGAGGGAGGGGCAGATTTGCTTTCAAACAAGTTGAACCTGAGACACCTGGGGAGCTCCACGTGGAAATGTGAGTGGGGCGTTGTTGGGTAGGTGAGTCTGGGTGCAGGGACAAGGTCCTGGCTGGAAATTTAAATCTGGGAGATCATCAGCACGTGGAGGGCATTTGCGCTGTGAGGCCGCCTTGAATCACTATGGGAATGAAGACAGAGAAGAGGAAAGGCCCAAACAGAGCCCTGAGCACCCCAGCTTTTAGGTCTAGAGATGAAGAAGAACCAGAAAGGAGGCTGCAAAGAAGCAATCACAGGGTTACAGGAGGAGCAAGAGGAAGGGCGGTGTCCTGAAGGCCAGGATCCAGCAGAGAGCAAGCGTGGTGCCCGCCGTGGTGCCCGCCCTCCCACCTTCCCACTTACACTGTCAGATGTTTCCTGAGCTTGGAGATGACTGCTGCAGGCCAGAGCCCCTGCTGTTGGGGGGACAGGGACAAGTAAATTGACTATTCCTTTATCGTGTGAGGAGAATGGGGGCACACTCATGCTGGAGATGGGGGTAGACAGAGTAGGGGCATCAGGGAACAGTTCTCATGGAGGAGAGTCGGGAGGGTGAGACTTTCTGTGGACCATGTGCTGGAGATCACAACGGCTTCATGGGCAAGGGGTGGGCTCTAGATTTCCACAGGAGAGGGTGGAGTGGGAAAGCGATCCCTGGCCATTTGTAGAAGTGTCACAGAGAAGGGCGGGGAGTCCATTAGGTTGGGGGCTCTGGCCTTTGGGGTTGCTTGGAGACAAGTAGGGGAAGGGGTGAGAGAGAGGCCTTGGGAACCTTTGACCTCAAGGAGACAGCGCCACAGTGTCAGGTGAGAGTGGTGGGTGCCTTACTGGGAGGCCAGGAAAATGCTGTAGGAGTTCTCTGGGCAGGAGGAGGCTGGCTGGGTAGAATCAGGGAAGGCTGCCAGGGGAAGGCGGACTTTGAAGGATGTGTGGGCTTTGAGTATGCCCAGATGCACAGAGAAGCTTTCTTGGCAGAGGAGACCACACAGGCAAAGGTACGGAGGCAGGAGCTTGCAGTACGTGTCCAGGAAACAGAGCTCGGTGGGAGATGAGATTAGCCATATCCTTTGGAGTCAGACCCAGAAGGTTTCACTCCCTTATTACATGGTTACTGGGAAGCCTTTGTAGGTTCCTGAGCTGTGGAGGGGTACAGTGGGGTCCAGTTTTAGGAAGACAGGTCAGGCAACAATGTACAGGTGAACTGGAAGAAAAGGGAAGGGGTCCTGGAGGTAGGAAGACACCCAGGCAGGTGCACACTCAGGGCAGGGGTGGTGATGACTTCAGCAGCAGACACAGGTTGGTCCCATGTGATGCTTTTCCTCTCAGTTGGGCCAAGGGCTTTTCAAATTGTGGTCTCATGACCACACTGCCCTGCAGGGCCAGGGAGAGGCCAATAGCACAGGAACGCCACAAGGCCAGTGACCCCAGAGGACTTTGTGTAGGGGCTGCCCAGGGCCAGCTGAAGGGAAGGGGGGCCACACTTCTATTTGTTAGATTAAGCTCACACCTTGGGTGTTTTCTGTCATCCCCACTGTGCGGATGAGGCGCATGAAGCTCAGAGCGGTACAAAGCCAGTATGTGATGAAGCCGTTTTGGACCTACATCTCTCTGGCTAGGCCAGTGTTTCAGAGTGAGCTCAGGGCCCACAGAAATAACCAATGAACTGACTTGTCAGGTACTTGCTCTGTGCCAGGCACGTACAGATGTCTTTGTCAGATGTATTTGGGCCAAGCATGTATATGATGCATTTATCCAAGCTCAGGAACCTTCGGTGGCTCCCCAGTATCCTAGCCCAGTGGCCTAACTTCATTTTACAGATGAGAACTTTGACATTTAGAACAGATGTGTTGCTGGCCCAAATTGGGGTTTGAACCTAGAGCTGTGTTTTGTTTTTAAGATTTTTTTCATTGATTTTTAGAGACAGAGGAGGCATGAGAGAGAGAGAGAAGCATGATACGAAAGCGCAACATCAATCAAACCCCGGCATGTGCCCTGACCAGGAGTCGAACCAGCAATCCCCAGGTGCACGGGACTAGATGACGCTCAACCAGCTGAGCCATACTGGCCAGGGTGTGCTGTGTTCTTTTAACACCCTCACTGCCTCCTGCCCTGGCAGGAAGGGGAGGGGGCGGCTCCTCTGTGAACCTCAAGTGTTCAGAGCTGGAGCTGGAGCTGGGAGAGTGGGCCAACCTGGAAGCCGCCCCAGGCTCAGGCCCAGTCTAAGCCGGCTGCCTGACTTCTGTGCCCTGTTGGTTCCTTGCACATAAATCATGGGCCTGCTTACTGAATGGGCATGTGTCTTTTCCCCCCTGGAAGCTGCCCAGGCCACCACAGGTGCAAATAGAGTTGAATTCAGGATAGGGCCTTCTCTCCTGCCCAGCCTGGCCGCTGAGTAACCTCTGGCCTGGAAAGAAGAAAGGCTTTCCAATAAGTGCCTTGCTGGCCCACCGCCCAGCTGTGTGGTAGGTGGGTGTGAGGGTGAAAGATCAACCAAGAGAAGGATTCAGGAACCTGAGAGCAGGGGCAGAACCTTGCCAACAAATCTCTTAGCAAGCCGCCTTCTCAGCTGGTGCTTCTGGAGGGTTTGGGAAGAAGAGCTGGTCACGAGGAGCCCTGGCTGCCCTCCCAGCCCAGCCAAAGGCGGGGGCCTCTGGGCTCAGGCTCAGCCCAGGGGAAGCAGGTCCCATGGGGTGAAAACACCAGGCAGCCCAGGGCAAGAATCAGAAATCAGATACTCTGGGCCACCTCTCCCTTGGCCTTAAAGAATGCACAGCGCACAGCGTGGGTTTCTCTTCGGCCTTCCCTGCTCAGAGCAGCCTCCTGCCCCTTCAGGGGTGGGGCAGGGTCAGCAATCAGATCTGAAATTGTTTTCACAGGGAGCTGAAAGGCACCCTTGTCGTGGAAAATGTGTTGCACTTGACAGGGGCTGGGGCTCCACTCCTTGGTCTATAAAGTCTCATCTTAGGCCATCCCAACCCTGCTCGGTGGCCCTCATCTATGAAATGAAGGGGTTGGATCTCGAAAATCAGCTCTAAGGCCCTGTGGTATAACAGAGCTGGCCTAGGCATGTCTCCGTTCCGTCCATGTGTGGCACATCAGTGTCTCCAGGCCTGAGTACCTCAGGAGGGTAAAGAGTTCCCATGAACCATGTTTAGCCTTTGACACCTACAGGGGAGGCAGCTGGGATAAACCAGAAAAGAATCAACTTTGGCTTTGGGTATGTATTCCTACTAAATCCTTCAAGATAGGGAGGGGTTGACATTCTAGAAATGCACTTCAACCCAAATACCCAAGCCCTCCCAGAAGGTGACTCCGGACTGGGAAGCCCCTCTCCTCCCCAGCCCTCCCCACCTTCCACTCTTCCTTGCAAATCCTCCCTTCTGGAAATTGATTCTTTAACCTCTGGCCTTATCTTTCTCCCAACTTCTCGCTCATCTCCCTCCGGACATTTTCCAGGCATTGCCCTTTACCACCTGCCTTGAGTGGTTAAGTGTTTGAGTTTCAGAAGGATGCTCTGCCTGCAAAGTCAACACGAGTGAGCGTTAGGGAAGCACTAATTAAGGAGATTAGATGCTAACTCTGAATGCAGGAGTGCCCACAAAGCCGTGCTTGAGACTCAAGTGGGGCTCAGCCTGTCAGCGAGCTCCAGAGTCCCACTGGGGAGGCCGAGCCTGCGGTTCTCCATGCTTTGAGCCCCTTGCAAGGAGGATGCTGAAGGAACAATTGCTTCTCATAAGCTACCCTCTGGTCCCTAAAGGAAATTGCTGCTGCCTGCAATGATTATAATGGTAAGAAGTGAACGGGAAGCAGCAGCCACCTCATCCAGGAAGCCCTCCAGAGGACACCGGGTGCCCTTCCTTCTCAGTCCTATACACTTCAGTCCCTGGTTGTGCCACAGGGGAGGTCTTTCTCATCACTCTTCCGCCCAGTTTGTGGTGGGGAAAACTCATTTTTTCAGCCTTTATTCCCAGGACAAGCGTCGAAAGCCTGGTGGCAGGAGCCTGGCCTCATGGCTCAGGCTTGTGTACTCACTGCCCAGAGCAAGAGTGTCCATGAAAATTTTTGGTTTGTGCATTTGTGTGGTTTCTTTGCCGAAACTTACTTTCTTTTATTTTTTAAATGGAAATAGATTTCTGATTATAAAAAGAATTCATAAGTGGAGAAATCAGAACGCACCTGCAGTGCCAGCACTGGGAGCTAAGCACTGAATGGTGTCCCGCCAGCTTCGTCCTGCGCAGACGCACCCACACGCAACACGCAATAAGGAAATTATACTGTACTTTTCGGGGGCTTTTTTGCAATCTACTTTTTTAAAATATATTTTTATTGTTGTTTGTTTGTTTTTAGAGAGAGCAGAGGGGAGAGAGAGAGAGAGAGAGAGGAACATCGACGTGAGAGAGGAACATCCATCCGTCGTCTCCTGCACACCCCGACCAGAGATTGAACCCACAATCTGGGCATGTGCCTGACTGGGAATCAAACCCACCACCTTTTGGTGTACAGTTCAACGCTCCAACCAACCGAGCCACCCGGCCGGGGCTCATATCCTCTTTCATATTTGAGCCACAGCTTATATAACTAATCCCCTATTGTTGGACCTGGAGTTTTTTTCCCTAACTTTTCCCCATTATATATGACACTGCAATAAATACCTTCCTAAATAAATATTTATGAACATCTTTATGTTTTTGTCTTAGAATGGAATCAAAGAGCCAGAGGACTGGCATGTGTATAAAGACTGTGTAAGCCAAATGCCAGCTCATCCTTACCCCCAGCATCACAGAGAAGTGCGGGTGCCCGACTGGCTCTGATGGTGGGCTTGCTAGCAGCTATGAGCGGCCCCAGGTCTGAGAAGTGGCTCAGCCCATGAACTCAGTCTCCCCTGCTTCCCCCTGCTCTTTACTGCCCTGAGGAGGAAGCAGCCCCCTGGGGGGTCACTGGGTCCTGGACTTGCCTTCGAAGGCTGGTGGGACTGGACTCTCCCTGGATTGTTTCTGGGCCAGCCTTGGCCTTAGAGCCTGCCCAGGCATTTAAATACATCGTTTCTTTATTATTTTAGAGAGAGAGGAAGGGAGAGGAAGAGAGAAACAGAAACATTGATGAGACAGAACATAGATCGGCTGCCTCCCACACCACCCCCCACCGGAGGTCGGCTGCAACCTGGGCATGTGCCCTGACTGGGAATTGAACCATGACCCCCCAGTCCACGGGACGGAGCTCAATCCACTGAGCCACACCGGCCGGGCCTGCCCAGGCATTTAGAAGGGTCTAGGGAATGGTGGCTCATGGCTGGATGGAAGGGATAAAATTGACCCTGGGTCATGCCTTCCATCCTCTGTGCTGCAGGAGGCCTCAGCGGGGCCACGGTCATCGACTCCCTCGACACCCTCTACCTCATGGAGCTGAAGGAGGAGTTCCAGGAGGCCAAGGCCTGGGTTGAAGAGAACTTCCACCTGAACGTGGTGAGTCAGAGACCCTTGGGGCGTTAGGGCCGGGAGCCGCTGGAGGGGGCGGAGAGGTGGTGCAGCCATGGCCCTTCCTTTCCCTCCCTGGGGCACCAGACATGTTGCTCATACCCAGAAAAAGCCTTCTTTTTTTCTTTTTTGTTAATCCTCACCCAAGAATATTTCTCCATTGATTTTTTTTTTTCATCCTCACCTGAGGACATTTTTGCATTTTTGCATTTGTCTTGAGATAGAGCAGGAGGGAGAGAGGGAGAAAGAGAGAGAGAGAAACATCGATGTGAGAGAGACACATCAATTGGTTGCCTCCCACACAACCCTGACTGGGGCTAGAGATTGAATCTGAAACCCAGGTGTGTGCCCTTGACCTGGAATTGAACCCGCAACCCTTCAGTCAGTGGGCCGATGCTCTACTGCTGAGCCAGACCACCTCGTTGCCAAATAGCAACAGGGAAGTGACTCTGTGGGGTGGAGAAGTGGCTTCTCTGCTCAGAGTTGCTCTAACTGGAGCCCCCTTGTGCTGCCTGCTTGAGATAGGTGAGAGGCCCCCGGCCAGGCCCCAATCCTCTTGATTTCCAGCCTTGAAGGCATCCCTGGTCAGGGACCAGAGCCTTGGGAGGAGATGGTAATGTGTCTGGACAGCACAAAAGCCTTAAATACCAGACCCCACCCCCACTGATCTCCCAGCCCAGGCTGAGGTAGGGGATCCATCCTGGAGGCCTCCACTCAGCATGGGGAGAGGCTGTTTAGATGGATTTGAGGAGCAAGAAATGGAGACAGATGGGAGGGGGGAGGGGGTTATCTCAAAACACACTGTAGGGTTTCTGGGCTCTATGAGTGACACGTCCTGATGGAAATGGGGACAGCCCTGCAGCTCATGGCAGAACTGAGGCCGATGTCAGTACAGAGCCGGACAGAGAAACGGGAAAGTCTGGGAAAGCAAGGCTGCAGGAGCACTTGCCTGGCTCGGCACACAGCCTGGGGAAGGCCCTTCAACCTGCTGGGGCCTTGGCTTCTCCCACTCTAAGACACAGTGACTCAGCAGCAGCAATAATGATGCCCAGTGCACAGGCTTGTGAGCTTTAACTCTCACGCAGGTTGTAAAAAGCATTTATAACACCATAAAGTCCGACACAGATGTAAGTGGTGCCACTGTCGTCATCACCATCGTGATTATTTTGAGGCTTGTTATGATTTCTGATGGTCTGTTTGAGGTGAGGAGTATAGAATCCCGTTTCCTGCTGTATCAAATGGAAGAAAGGCGGAGGTGGAGAAGGGAGGTGTCTTCATTAACCCCCCTTGTCCCTCTGCAGATGGTGGGTAGAGAGTGGGCAGCTGCCTGAGGTGCCAGGTGGTGGCAGGGCCACGGGAGCCTGGGGGCATTCAGGTGGGCTGGGGCAGGTTAGGGAGTAACCCTGGAAGAAAGCAAGACATGGTCACTCCCCCTCTCTGAGCCTTGGCTTTCTCATCTAAAAAATGGGAATGATTACATCACTGTGCACTGTAGGGCTAAAAACGGGGCTTTGCAGGTGCCCTGTGAAGGGCAGAGCTCTCCCAGATAAGGGGGTGATTATTGTTCTTGTCAGCAATAAAAGACTGACATGGGAAGTCTTTTGTGCTGCCAGGGAGAGCCCTGGGGTCAGGGGAGGCAACAGCTGGCACCTTTATGGAGCCCCTCCTGGCACTGGGCAGGCACCTCGCCTGCACCACTCGGCGGCTTCTATCTGCCCTGCTTGGGATGAAGAAATTAAGAAAAGGAAAGGCCGAATATCTTGCTCAAAGTCCCAAAGCCAAGTGAGTGGCTCAGGTGGTATTTTCACCCAGATCTGATCCTCGCATGATGTCCAACACTCCTGATTTGCAGACCATGCTTCAGAAAGAAAGTAACAATGATTCAGGCAAGGTTGGGCGTGCCCTGAGGGCCACAGAGCTGAGGCAGAGAAATTGCTGTTTACCTACAGGTATCTGCCAGGCACCCCTCCCTCTTAGTCTTGGCCCTGCGCTGTCTGCCCCAGAACCTCCTCTGAGACCCTTCCTCTTGCCCTGTTACCTCAAGGAAGGGCCACACCATCCCCCTGCTAAACCGAGGTGGCCAGACTAGAGGAAGATTTGCCTGTAAGCTTCAGCCAGCAGCTCCCCGTGTGGGTTCTTAAGCTTCTTGGAGAGCGGCCAGGCATAACTTTGCTCCGATGGCCTCGGGCAAGGGCTGGGGAAGGAAGCCAAACCCGGTGTTTATTTGGAATGTTGTAAATGTGCAGTGGCCGCCAGGCAGGTGCCTTTTGCTCTGAAAACCACCCCTGAGCATCCCGGGAACCAGCCCGGGTGTGGCCAGGTCAGCCGGGTGGGATGGGCGCAGTGGTGGCATGACCTTTCTCAGAGCCTGGTGCCCCTGGGAGCCCTGAGAGCATCTCACTGGCGTCCCCACTGCCCTCCCCCTTCTTTCCGCCCTGCAGAGTGGAGAAGCATCTTTGTTTGAGGTGAACATCCGGTACATCGGAGGACTCCTCTCAGCCTTCTACCTGACAGGAGAGGAGGTGAGTTGATGCTTCCAGGCCCCTGGACCATCCAGGCTGGAAAGGGCTTGGGAGAACATCCATCCCACCCCTCATTTCACCAGTGAGAAAACAGGGATCCAAGAGTGTTTGCCCAGGGCCACCCATGCCCCCCACCTCCATGGTGCCACCTGCAATCTCTTCAGTCTGATGCTTCTACTCTGCTGCCCAGGTGAGCCCTGCTAGCTGCCACAGTTGGCAGTAAATTGTCTAAGGGCAGTGACTGGGTCTGCTCACCGTCCGTGCAGCTCCTCGCAGGGCGTGCAGCAACGCCTGGGCGTGGTGTGGGCTTGCAGAGCTGCTGGACTGGTTATTGGAGGTGCTGGTTCTCGGGATTGATGGAGAGCCAAGACCACGGTTTCACCATTTCCACCCAGGACCCGAGGCCTTGTTTTGTACTCCACAACCACCCCTTGCCCTCCCCTTCTGGGCCAACACCAGCTCCAGGTCTCGGGGGGCAGTCAGGAAGAGGGAGCAGCCACATGTTGTGAGTACCAGGCCTCAGCCCAGGTGCACTGTGCGGCTTCCAGGAGGGCTGTGGACACAGAGTCAGAAAGCCTGGACCTCATCCCCACACCACACCTGCCTGTGGCCGTAAGCAAGTCCCTTCTCCGATCCCTGGGCCTCACTGCCTTCCCCACCATGGGGATGGTCCTAATCCCAACTTGGATCAAAAAGTCTTGTGAAACAGGGCAGGAGGAAAAGGGTTCGACCCTAGGGCCTCACTGCAAGAGAATGTTGACAACCACAGAGTTCTGTGCAAGTGGGAGGCTTCTCCATCCCCTCGTGAGCTCCCGTGAGAGCACAGTCCATATCTGCCAGTGAGGTGGGCCGGGTCCCCAGGACGTCGGTCAGCTGTGCTCCCTGTTACTTAAAAGGTCCACTGCCCAGTGCAACCGCTGCCCTGGGGCTGGACCCCTTGGCCTGGGCCCTTTCCTGTCCCCACACTTCCCCTTCCCTGTCCACCCAGGGACAAATAACTATGGAGGTGAGGCCAGCAAGTGGAGGGAAAGTCCCGCTTCACCTCTACAGCTGTTGGTGAGAGTCCGTTCTGCTTCCCCTCAGTTTAAGGCACATGGGCTGAAGCCGAGTTTAGAGGCCACGGGCATGCGCTGTATCTCTCCAGTCGCTTTAGGCCTCTCTCCGTCAAGCATAATCTCCTCAGCAGAGCTTACCACTCGTACCAATTTGTCCCAAATAATTGCAGATGGGAGCCCTCGGCTTTCGGCCACTCGAGGCCTGAATTTCATCTGAAAACCCCAGGGCAGGAAATGGCAGGTGGAGCAGAAAAAGGCTTTCGTGTTCTTCACGGGCACTTGCCCGCCTCCCGCCCAGGTCGTGGGAGGCGGAGGTGGGTGCAGGGGAGGGGAGGCAGTGACACCGTGCGGCTTACAGGGTGGTGTGAGGCCAGTGGTTCAGGACGGAGCTGGCGCTCCTCGGACCTGCCGTCCCTCCCTCCCTGCGCTGGGGTGTCTGTGATGCTGAGAACTTGTTCTGAGGCCTCAGCTCCCTAGAAGGGACCGTCAATCTGTCCTTCCAGGATGCAGACTAGACAGTGTGATGTGGATAGGCGCACCTGTGACTTAGAACTAGTTCAAAAGGCCCAAGGAGAGGGCCAAGTGGCTCAGAATCCCTGAGCAGGCAGGCTCCGGGGGCTGTAACAGCCCGTCCTCCGGCCACACCTTCCTGGTCCCTTCTGTCCCCAGCACCTCCACATGGCAGCGATGGGGCGTGCGCGGCGTGCGCTCGTTCCTCAAACAGCCCATGAAGTGGTGTGTTCACTGATTTGCAGAATCTGAGACTAGAGGTCACTAGCTCAGGTCACAGTCTGTGAGACTGTTCTGGGTCAACTCATGCCCCTGTGGCCTTTCTGCCGTGGGCCTGTCAGCCTGGCCCAGGGTTGCCCTCCTCTCTCAGTCCTCGATCTTGCACACAGTGGGTGGCTGTGGAGTGAGGCTTTCTTAAAATTCCCCATGAATGTTTGTGGATTAAATGGTGAAAGAGACCCCACACCCCTTCCTGGGCTGAGGCCTTTCTTTGCCTCAGAGGGAAGCGATGGGAGGAGAAGCCCCTGTCGGGCAGCCAGCCCTATCAGGGCTCCCATGAGAATCTCACACACGGCCACGGCCACACAGGGTGACACTGGCACAGCACTTTAGTTTCTGTGGCACGTTCACTTGCGTATCATCTCACGTGATGTCCAGGAGACCCCTGTGGGGCAGCCAGGGCGCATGTCAGCATTCCACTGTGCAGATGAAGCTCAGAGACAGCACGTGGCTTACCCAGGGCCACACAGCTGTCCAGTGGGAAGGTCTCAATCTGGGCTCTGACTCCCAGGCCAGCACCCATTTCACTGCAGAATATAATTCTTGCTGGTTTCCTTCCTCTCTGTTCTGGAGCCAGTAGGCCGCTGCCCAGTGCTCACCATGGCTGTCGGGGGCCTTTCTGTGTTTGGAAGGCAGCTTGGTGTCCTGGAAAAGAGCTGCTGAATAGCTGCACGCCTCGGGCAAGTTGCTTAGCTGAGACTCGGTTTAGTCCTCCTCGAAGTGGGTCAACATCTTGTTGCAAGGATTGGAGGTCATGTAGATAAGATGCCTGGCACATGTGATATTGCGAGTTATAATAAGAAATGGGCATTTGGTTTTCCTCCTGTTTCTGGCACAGTTTCTAAAACCATCGGAATTTCCTAAGTGATGACAGGGATAAAAGTGTCTTGTTATGTTATTGAGGTGACTTTTGGACCCCACCTAGGATGGGAGCTGGTTGGCGGGAGAAACAGTCATGTGATCAGAGGGTTGGAGATTTCAGTCCCCCCCACACCCCAATCTGCAAGGAGGGGAGAGGGGCTAGAGGATGAATCAATAGCCAGTGGCCAGAGATTTAATCAATCATGCCTACGTAATGAAGTCTCCATAAAAACCCAAAAGGACAGGGTTCAGGAGGCTTCTGGGTTGTGAGCAGGTGGAGAGTTGGGGAGAGTGGTGCACTCGGAGAGTGTGGGAGCCCCCTGCCCTTCCCCCGCCCCTCGCCCTGTGTCTCTTCCATCTGGCTGTTCCTGAGTTATATCCTTTTATGCTAAACTGGTAGTTCAGTAAGTAAAATGTTTCTCTGAGTTCTGTGAGCCGCTCTAGAAAATTAATCAAACCCAAGGTGGGGTTCGTGGGAACCTCTCATGTATAGCCTGTCAGTCAGAAGTTCCAGTAACAACCTGCACTTTGAATTGGCGGCTGAGGTCTGGGGGGCAGGCAGTCTTGTAGGACTGAACCCTTAACCTAAGGAATCTGATGCTGTCTCCATGGTGTCAGAATTGAGTTGAATTCTTAGACATGGAGCCTGTGTCTGGAGAATTGCTTGGTGGTGTGGGGGAACTTCCACACGCACATTGGAATTGGGTTCAGAACCTCTTACACACCCACTCACTTCCAAGATGATAAGGAGGAGCAGTGTTCGAAGTTCCCATGGTCTCACTCTTATCCACACACACTCAGCATCCTCCCTGGGATGGTTGAGACCCTGGACTACCAGCGGCAGCAAGGCCTTCCCAGGGAGAAGACATGGTTTGCTGGCCAAGGAGAGCATTTCCCAAGAGTTAGTTCGGAGACCTCAGGGCCAAGGACAGCCAGACAGCAGCTGGAGCTTCAGCCTTGGTTCCGGTTCTGGTGGGTCCCATTGTGTCTCAGGCTCAGCCCCGTCAGGAGTCAACAAAGATATCAGGAGCCTCAAGTGAGAGCTCTTAGTTGTTGCTAAACCAGAGGCTTCTGGGGTGGCAGGGGGACTTGGGAATCTGGATTCTAGACAAGCTCCCAGGAATTCTGACACAGCTGGCACTGATGTTACCATCTTCTCTTGCCCATCACTGCTTGGCTCCATGTAGTTCTTCCCCACCCTCTTCTTCCCTCCCTCTCTCCTCCTTCACCCCCCTCCCTCCTTCCTAAGCAAGGACCACACCCACCCCTCAGAGGCCTCAAATCCACTTCCCAGAGTGTTTGCAAGTTCCTCCCCACTGCATTCCCTGAACAGCTGCCTCAGCATTATTAAATTGCATGTGTTGAGGTGGGGTGGGGTGGGGGCCTCAAGATGATGTTGTTTTGCAACTACACACAGGATGTCAGCAAACTGGGTCGCCCTCGAGCTCCAGAAGTAAAAGGAAACTTGTGTTGTCCCATGGGGAGCCGTTGCTCAGGGACTTGCATCTCATCTTTTAAAAGATAAATGATGTTTAATGTGGGCTTGTTTTTATTATAGAAATAGCACAGAAAATAGAGATAAGCCAAAAGAAGAAAATAAAAATCCTCCATGAGCCTACCCCTCCCAGGAGACCGTTGTTAATATTTTGTTGTATTCCATCTTTTCCCCCACGTGTCCATAGGCATATAATTATTACAAAATTTGTTACACTTTTCTGACACATTTTTCTCCTCATACATTATGAACCCTTCTTCCTTCGCTGTTAGATATTCTTCTGCAACATCATTTCAGTGGCCGCACGGCGCCCTGTTGCATGGGTGAGCCGTCATTTCGCCGCTTCCCTATTATTTGCTATTTAGAGTATTTCTTTTCTCTCCACTATTCTAACAATACTGGAATAAATTGCCATAAGGTTAAATCTTCACAACATCCTTGATTATTTATTTCCTTAGAATAAATTCCGACGAGGGAAACTGCTGAGTCAGAAGGTCACAGGTGCTTTTGAATTAATCAGAAGAACCCTTTGAAGGGGTCAGAGCCTGGGGCAGGGCCCTGAGGCCTGGGACCTCCTAGTGGCTCCCTTGCTCGCCATCACGTGGGTGGTTTAGGATCCTCCTCCTTATTCCCGTCTGTAAAATGGAAACGGGGCAGAATCTGAAGGGGGAAAGTGTTGCCCGGAAGGCGGCCATGGTTTGCTGAGAAGCAAATAGATGCCAAGCTGTGGACAAGGACTGGAACCGGAGGGGGGTCTGGCTCTTTATGTTCTGTACAAGTGTGTTTCACACGAGCTCAGCCTGGGACATCCTGGCCCCATGGTGTGGGTAGGCAGGGACCCTTGGGGACCCACTGCCCTGACCATCTTCACAATGGTCACCCAAATCCCAGGTATAATCAGTGAGCCTTCGTTGTAGCCCAGACACCGTGTGCTTTACAACTATTACCTAATTTTCATCCTTCCCAGGAACCCTCTGAGGAAGGCAATATTGTCGTCGTTTCATGACCAAGGAAACTGAGGCTCAGAGGGAGGTGCCTCACCTCAGACCACAGAGCCAGGAGTTCGTGGAGCCAGGCTCGTGTCCAGGCCTGTCCCACCACAGAGCCTAGCAATGTCACCTCCCCCTCGGGGTCCAGCAGCGTTGGCGGTTTGTCCACCAGCAGCTTCTTGCAGTGACTGCACCCCACCCAGCCCAGAGTCACAATGTCCTTTGACCCTTCCAGGTGTTCCGAACAAAGGCCATCGAGCTTGGAGAGAAACTCCTACCGGCCTTCAACACCCCCACGGGAATCCCAAAGAGTGTCGTGAACTTCAAAAGGTAAGACCTTTGGCTGCATCTGCATGGAAACTGAGGCACACAGAGAGGACGACACCTGCCTCTGGAATCACAGCCAGTCGGCGGCACAGTGAACCACGGGCTCTCCTGGGCTGGTGTTTGTCACCAAACCTGGTTCTTGGGGTCTAGGACACCCAAGGCCTGATCTTCAGGGGTAGGGAGGGGCAGCTGCTCCTCTGTGGTTGTCCTATAACACTGCTGAGACTCACAGCCCTCCAGGTGTACCCTCCCTCCCTAGCTAGACTCGAGGACCAGTAAGGCACACCATACCCTCCTGCCATGAGAAGGTACCCAAAGCTGCTAGGGGGTCTCAGGACCCTGGGCAGAGGGACCCCTGGTCTGCCGACCCCCACCCTCAGGGCTGGGTCTCAGGGGCCAGTGTCAGAGCACAGAGGGGCTCCGGGAGTGTCAAACCCACAGAGGCTCAGCACCCGAGGAGTGAAGTATGTGACCGGCTGAGGTGTGTAAGCCAGTAACTGATTGTTCCAGACATGCACCGCAGAGTTCCAACTCCATTTTTAATGATAGTATTTATTGGAATTTCCCCTCTATAAAAATAATAAATTCTCATTGCAGAACATGTGGATTATACCAAAAATGTTAGATAAGACTAAAAAATCACGTGTTTCCACTAATGAAAGAATGCACTGGTAGTGTTTCTTTTTCCTGCCTGTCTTAAAACTTTAGTTTTTTAAAATATTTTTTCTTGATTTTTAGAGAGAGAGAAAGGAAGAGAAAGATAGAAATATCGATGTGAAAGAGAAACATCGATCAGCTGCCTCCTGCACGCCCCCTACTGGGGATCGGGCCCACAACCTGGGCTTGTGCCCTGACGGGGAATCGAACCGGGACCTCTCAGTCCATGGGATGCCACTCAATCCACTGAGCCACACCAGCTGGGCAAAACATTAACTTTTATTGGCCACTTTCATCACTTGCCCTCCTGATCTGTTGCTTAATTCAGTACGTGAACTAGAATGTCTCTGGGCAGTCACTAAGCCAGAGCCAGAGTGACACGGCCAGAGAAGGGTGGAGCCAGGGCTGCACTCACTCCAGTCACTGTTTCCTCAACACTTCCTCTCAGGGGATGGGCGTGTATTTATACCCACCCATTTTCCAGATGAGGCAACTGAGACTCAGAGCGAGGAAGGACGGGGTCAAAGTCAAGAAAACTAATGGCCCTGCCAGCTTTAAGATACATTGGGGGGCATGAATCTTGCTGCTGGACACCCCTGTGTTGCCTTCTCTCACTGTTCCTTCACTGGATTGCCCATCTCCCATGGCTTCCCTGGCCATCAAAGCCCCGCTCAGAAGTGCCTTTGCTTCTCCTGGCCTCCAGGCACTTGATCTCCTTTCTCATGGCCCTTGTCACACCGTCTTCATGTCCCCCCGCGGCCGGAGAGCTTCTTGAGGGCAGGATCCACGTCCAATTCTTTGCTCCTTTGACAAATATTCCTGCTAGACAGTGTACATAGGAAAAAAGATGAAAAACAACACTGTCCCTACCATTCACCGAGCAATGACTATGTGCCTAGCATTATGCTAAGAGTCTCCGTGCATTGCCTCACCAAACACTGCTCACAGCAATCCTTGGAGGGTAGGTATTTACATTATCCCCATTATCAAAATGGAGTCTCAGAGAGATGAAGTAACTTGCCCAAGGTCTCATCGCTAATAGGTAATGGGACTGAGATTTAAACTCATTTTGTTCCGATCGATCAGCGAGTTCTGTTCTTAAGGCCTGCCTGGCTCGCCCCCACCTGGGAACCCTGCTGCCCCTGAGCTGCGCAGAGCGGACCCCTGGGAGACCTTGTGGAAGGCACCCAGAGAGCCCTCTGGGGCCATCCTCGAGCCCCTAGTCCCTCCTGCACCCCCAGGCCTGGGAGGAAGGCTATAACATTTCACTTGCACCAGATCCCCCTCCACCTCCTAAAGTGATGGCTCATCTCAGGGCTCTCAGTCCAGCAGGAGCTCCGGCCAGATGCCTGGGAGGGAAGGAGGACACTGGAGGGGAGGTGGGGCCCTGGGCCCTGGTGAGAGTGCCCGCTGCTCCTGCTTTGTCCTGGGGAGGCCCTGACCTCCTGTCAGCCTGAACTGCTTCAGCATCCCCTCTTGGGCCTTGCAAAGCAGAGAGGACTTGGCATCTTCACTTACGGTCCTCTGTGGTCGGAAAGTTTTCTTGGGGTGTGACCTCAAATCTCACTGAGATCTCTGAGGGCCAGGGAGGGGCCCTCAGGGCCGATCAAATTCCCTTCTCAGTATCAGGGTTGGCTCCTCAGAACTGGACACTTGGGTCTCTGCTCAGATTCCTTTTCCACAAACACCAACCCTAAAGAAACAGGACCAGCTGACATGGAGCCGAGACACACACAAGCTGCCTTTCCAGCTCCGCCTCCCAGATCCAGCTCCTGGGGCCTCACTGCCTGGGGTGTGGGATGGGATCCTAGCTCAGGCATCCCTCCCTCCTCTGTGTGTGGCACTTGGAGCCTGCAAACCAGAGCCCTGGCTGTCTGCGTTACCCTCAAAGCCCGGGCCACACAGATCCTGCCGTTACTCATTAAGAAAGCGCCCGTATTTGGGGGCCATTCGCATGCTGCCAGTGCCTGACACACATGTAAGCATGCGCTCATTTCCTGACAACACCCCTTCCATTTTCTGGGTAGGAGTCTGGTGCTAAAAGTGCCTCCCTGTTCCCCGGGGAGAATTTCAGGGATGCAAACAGCCCTGGGTGTGCTGACTGCTCTTTGGAGGGTGTTCTGGGGAAGCTGCACCACACACTGCTGCCCCTGTTCTGGGCCGGCCTGGCTGTGGCCCCAGCAGGAGGGGGAAGTAGGCCCTGTCCCAAAACTGCTGATCTGGAGGACCCTGAGCCAGGTGGTCCCCAAGGGAGCTTGACTGTTCCTCCTCCTGATGGGGGCATGGGTGTCTTTGCAGCCTGGCCTGGGAGGGAGAGGCAGGGGGTCGCCATGACCCATGACCTGCAGGGACCACCGGGCTGTGTGGGAGAGTGGCAGTGGCCAGTCCAGGGACCTCTGCAGCTGACTCACTCACTCTCACACACACATCACACTCTACTGCCACCCGTCCAATCATAAAGGCTGACACACAAGCTCGCCTTTGTCACACACACTCTCCCCTCCACACACACGTGCGCATGCTCACAAATATGCATTTACACATGCATACACACACTGATGTACATATCTTAATAATTACCACCGTTCACTGAGTTTTCACTGTGTGCCAGGCACGATGTGAGCACATGACATGGATCCTCATTTTCCATTCTCACAACAACCACATGGATCCCATTTTACCAGTGAGGAAACTGAGGATCAGAGAGGTGAGGTATCTGACTCAAGGTCACACAGCAGCAAAGCGAAGTTAGAATCAGAATCCAGGTCTAACTCCAAAGTTAACAATCACACCTTACACAGGAGTGCGCGCACACACAGAAACTTCTGCCAGGCTGGGGAGGGGCGCTGTGGAGCAGCCCCTCCCACCAGGGGGCAGAGCACAGGCGACAGGCCCACTAGCAAGCTTCAAAGCCTGGCAGGGAAGGGGAGGGCAGAGCTTCCTGTGCCTCACAGGGCTAACAGGACCTTCCGGTCTCTGCGCTGGATGCTGCCCAGAGAACAGGCACTTGGGATTTGGATTTAAATTAAACTTTTCCAGCTCTATCACTTACTGTGTGGCCTTGGAGAAAGTGTCATCCCCTCTCTGAGCCTGAGGATCTTCACCTATGAAATAAGGAATATGGTATCTACCCTCCAAAGCTGGATGTGAAGTTAAAATAAGATACCACAGCTGCCTGGATAACTCTAACAAACAACACATACTTTACATGTGCATAATTACATAATGATAAAATGACAGTAATTACATGCATAATTTATACCTCACAGTGACTCTGTGAGGTGCAGGTACTATCATTTAACGGATGAGGAAACTGAGATCTAGAGAAATGAACCGATCTGCCTGAGGTCACCTGGGGAGCCGGATTTGGAGCCAGGAGAGCGGGAAGGCACCTGCCCGCCGCCTGCCTCTGCCCCGTCTGGCAGGGCCTGTGTGCCAGGGCGGCTCCACTACAGGAAGCCCACTTAGGAGAGCAAGCATCAGTGGGAGGAGGAGAGGAAAGCTCATGTGGGGGAAATGGGGCCGGTGGCTTTCTTTTTACCTTGAACTTCTCTGCAAGAGCAGGAAGCATGGACTATTCAGGAAACCCTCTGCCCTCTGAGATCACAAGCTGGAGAGAGAAGTCTCACTTAGGAAGAGGGTGTACAGAGTGGGGACAGCTTCCCCTTCCCCTGGTGGATGTAGGGCCATCTGGGTGGGAGACCCCCTTAGGGAAGTGCCTTGCAGACCTCGGTTTGAATCCCACTTCCACCACCTGCCAAAGTGACCTTCGACAGCTCACTCCCCTCTCTGAGCCTGTTTCCTCCTTTGCATATTGGAATTAATGATGCTTTACCTTGTGGGCTTTAAATGAAATAATGTGAACAGCTTGCCCCAGTCCCTGCCATCTGTAGCAACTCAGTAAATGGAAGTTATTTTATTTATTATCCAGGGGCCAAGTGTCCCCTCTCTATGGAGCTCATCCCTCCCCCACCTTCCCCCTGTCCCCAAGTCAGGGAAATACCCAAGGAAGTGGAGACAGGAAGAGGAACCAGTGGTCTCCTCTATGTTTACTGAGGTCACCTGCCCCAAAAGATCCCAAAACGCCAGTCCTGACTGTTTCTGGAAGCTGGGAGACATGAGTTTCCTGACTGTCCCAGAAACCACATCCGGGCCAGAGAATGGAGTTTAGAAAGGAGAAGGGCAGCCTCGGACCCCCCAGCCCCACCCCCACCTCAGGAAAAGCAGTGGTAAACCGGGACCTCCCACACCCCTACCGGCCTTCCTAGGTCCTGTCCCTGGGAGACAGAGGGATAGACAGGGGCAGTGCTTTGGGAGCCAGAGCTTCCCCCAGTCTGCACCTCGGAGCCCCTGCAAATGGGGGCTCACCCCACCCTGCTCTGTCCCCACCCACCCCGTCCCCCACAATCTCTTGCAGAAGGAGGTTGACCCCTGCCCCCTAGTTGTCCCAGTGTCCCACAGGAAAGCTCATCATGGTGCATACGAGGACACAGGCACAGGGAGAGGAAGCAGCTTGCCCAAGGCCACCCCCTTCTGCGCCTTCTCTTCTTTCTTCATCCCTACGGAAGGCCCAGGACAGAGACTGGAAGGGATTGTCCTTGCCTAGTTTGTCAGGTGCAGAAACTGAAGTACACAGGAGGGATGGTTTACCGGAGGCCTTGCAGCTAACCAGCTAACACGCTTGAACCTGTGCCTCCTGGCTGCAAGCCCCAGGGAGATTTTAAGCACCTGGAAAGGCAGTGTCCTTGCTTATTGTTATGTAATTAAAAGCTTGTGGTTAGGTGGTTAGGACATCAGACCAACGTCGGATCCAGCTGTGCCACTTGCTATGTGATCTCAGGCAGGTGGTGGTACTGTCCTGTGCCTTGTTTTCCTTTCTGTGAAAGGGGCCGATGGGAGGGTTACCTGAGGCCCTGCCTCTGCACTCTTCCTCCTTGAAAGCACCCTGTATGTGAAGAGCTATTGGACAGCCTTGTCCGGTGAGGTGGCAGGGTGCTGGAAATACCTAATTTACTTTATCTAAGGTGTTCCGGAGAAGTGCATGGGTAACAAGTGAGGGCCTCTGTGAGGGAAGATTGTGCCTCCAACAGCCCCTAACCTCAGCTTCCCCAGGGTCTGGTTATATCAGAGCTGCCTGCCTGTCAGGTGTGGCTTCCACAAAACTCCAAGAGGGGGCCTCTGTATGTCCATGGGCAGCATGGCAGTGAGGGGAGAGGAAAAGGGCCAGGTGGGGTCCCTGCTTTTCACCTGGCCCTGTTCAGACCCTCCGTCCACACGCAGCACCCTAGACTGTGAGCCACTGGGTTGCCTTCAGCCGCAGGAAGGAAATAGAGTGTCTGTGGGGTCTTTATGGTCCCTGACAGCATTATCAATATCACCTATAAACTAGGCAAAGCACCTGTGCCATGTTTTGGCCACCAAGACAGCTCTGCTGCTGTCCTTGTTAAGCCCACACGTCTTACAGGGACAAAGAATATTGCAAGTCAGACAGGCCTGGGTTCAACTGACCTTCAGCAAGCCACTTCATCTCAACGTCAGCGTCCTCATCAGCAGAATGGGCCTATTACTAGTACTGACCCCCAGAGAGGACTAACTGAGATTATGTGGCGAAAGCTCCTAGGACTGTGCCCGGCACAGAGCAGGTGCTCCCCCGCTCAGCAGCCGCGTTACCCTCGGCAGAGGGGCCAGCTGGAGGCAGGGGGTGAATGTGCCACTTCTGTCTTTTCAGTGGCTCCAACAGGAGCTGGGGCTGGACCATGGCCGGGAGCAGCAGCATCTTGGCAGAGTTTGGATCCCTGCACTTGGAGTTCTTACACCTCACAGAGCTCTCTGGCAACCAGGTCTTTGCTGAAAAGGCAAGTCTTCTCCCTGCTCCCTTCCCAGACAGCCCCTCCGCCTTCTCCCCACAGAGAGCAGAGGATGGGTACTCAGCCCTGTGGGTCACAGGACAGTGGTTCACAGATCAGCAGGAGGGTGTGTGGGGAACCCAGAGCCCTGCTAACAGTCACTTGTGGAAGACCTGATTGTACCCAATCCCAGGTGGCAGGGAAGGCGTGGGCAGGTAGTTGGGATCCTACTGAGGGCAGGGAAGAGACAGGAGAAGGTTCTCACAGGCATGTGTCAGCTCCGTGGCAACCACACGTACGTGAATCTACAGAAAGTACAGCAGCTGAAATCTAGGCACCAGCTCACATGGGCAGGAATGGGGATGGGCCACCTGGTGCAAAAGTCCCCTTCCCAGAGACCTTTAACTTTTTCATGGGCGATCTGCCTGGCTTTTCCTTCCAGATGCCCGTCTAGCTCACAGTCAGCAGTTTGGCAAAGCAATTCCACTTGACAGCAGAGGCACATCTGTTCCTTCTCACTGACACCGGGCTGGCTGAGGCCACAGGGGTGCTGAGAGGTAGCACCCACGCTGTCGTCCATTCCGACAGCTCCCCGCTCCTCTGAGGCACTCCAGGAAGAGCAGTTTCTCCGTGTCGCAGCCTTGGCAGTCCCACTGTCTGGAAGTGTCTCCATGGGTCTAACCCTAAACCCAGAGAAGGGAAGTGTACACACACCACCCTCAGATGACACTCAGGCCCCATCAGCAGTTGTCCCTTCCTGAGTCCTGCCCAGGGACATGAAGCCCTGCCCTCCAGGAAGAATCCTTTGGAGGGCCCCACTCCCAAAGCCTTCTGTCCCCCTAATGGTTAGCCTCTTAGAATGCCAAGGGGCTGGAAGCTCCTAGATCCACTCTCTACCCAGTGGCTCCACAGTGTTGTGTCAGCCAACCAGCCTCAGAGCATCACCCGGCTCACCTGTGAGGAAACAAATCTCTGGGCTTTGCCCCAGGCCCAGGAATCTGCATTTTTAATAAGTACCCATGTGCTTTTGATGCCAGGTTCAAGACCTCTACTTATTCAGTATGGGAATCCACCCATGCATTCTTGAGAAAACACTCAAGAAAAACATTTCAACTCCTTGATCATTTCCTCTGCACAGGGCTCACTACCACCCATAAACAGCCCGCAGTGTTGTCAGACCTTATATGGAGAGGACTCCGCCTCCTGTGACACCCACTTTGAAAGTTCATGCGATCAATTTAATCCCACTTCTCGATGAATCTTATTTGCTGATCCTTTTTCCCACCTCCATACCCTCCCTGCCCCCTTCCCCAGCCTCCCTGTTTCCATTGCTCTTTTTAAAAAAATATTTATTCTTTATTGATTTTAGAGAGAGAGGAAAGGAGAGAGATAGAAACATCGATGAGAGAGAACATCCATTGGCCGCCTCCTGCATGCCCCCCACTGGGGATTGGGCCCACAACCTGGGCATGTGCCCTGACCGGGAATGGAACTGGCAACCTCTTGGTGCATGGGTGAAAGCTCAACCACTGAGCCACACCAGCCGGGCTGTTTCCATAGCTCTTGAGCCAATTCCTCAAGGAAGATTGTGGCCAGCTCAGAATGGAGAGGGATGAGGAGCTCGCTCGAGTCCCTGGCTAGTCTGGAGCTAATAGCTACCTCTACCTGCGCACCTAGTGTGTGCTGGGCACCTTCTAGTGTCTCTAAACCTCCGACAGCCCTAGGAGGCAGGTCTTCCTGTCATCCCCATTTTACAGAGGAGGAAACTGAGACTCAGAGGCTGAGTCACTTGTCCTGGATCATCCATCTGGAAAGTGATAAAGCCAGGATTCAAATCCAGGACTTCTTGTCTCTGAAGCCCATGCTCTTTCAAGAGCAGGTTAGTACAGCAGGCTTCAGGCTTTTTCCCCAGAGTCCACTGCCTCTCTTTCTCTCTCTCCACATTTACATTCTCCAGCTATTTTCATCCCCCAGCCATGCCTCCCACAGAGGCGATTATTGGCAGTCAACAAATTGGCCCAAATTCTAGAAGCGCCCGCACCCTGCGGGGGAGCTAATTTAGCCTGCTTCACTGCTTACCACCAGGACAGTCAAGAATAAGTCAGGTACAAGCACATTCCTGTCCCCCATAATGGACCGCGTTAACATAAATGGATATGAAATCTGGTGTGGCAAAGCAAACGCTGTCCCCTGGAAAGGAAGGTCTGACAGCTAAAAGGCTGCTTTCCCTGCTCCTCGCCTCGTGGATAAATCTGTGAACCTGATGCACCTGGTCCCTGAGGGCCTTCGTCTCCCGGCAGATTCTGCACTGGGAGGATTTCATGTATTGCCAGAGTGCAGACCCTGAGGGGATAAAGCCTTCCCATTTTTACAGCCCAAAGTGCCCTTGCCCTTGGTATGCCCAAAGGTTGCAAATCTAGCTTCCTCTTGCTCAGGTGGGGCAGCCTCTGCTACCCGTTGCTGCTCTGTCCCCGCCCCAGTCCAGGCTGCTCCGTGTGGTCAGATAAACCTGACTCGTGCCCTGGCCCTGTCACTTACGCACTGGGTAACCATGGGCAAGTCACTGAACTTCTCTGGGATTCGGGTGTCTTGTCTGTAAACTGAGATGATGATACCACACAGGTGGTTCTAATGGTTGGAGATAACGTATGTAACAGGTCTGGCTGAGAGGGGCTGAGAAATGTTAACAGCTGCTGTTGTTATTAGAACCCTGAGGGGCCTTTGAGGGCATGGGGGTATTGAGGAGCCCAGGCCTCTCCTCTGGAATGTTCCTACAGTGGTTGAACCATATGAAATTGCCAATATTTGACCATTTCTGACCTATTAAAAAGGCAGATTTATCTAGCACTTACAAAACAGCTGCTATCCCTTATATGAATCCCTCCTCCTAAAAACACTCCCCCCAAAAAGCAACAGGCAATGAGGAAGGGGTGAGGTGAGAGTGGGGGTAGGGAGCCCGGCAGAGCCCAGGCAGAGCGGTCAGCGCGGTCAGCGCAGAGATAGCGGGTCAGGCCCCTGTGGCCCTGTCCTGCGGCGCCCACACATGGGCACACAGTCAAGGCCGTCCCACCGGCTTCAGCTTGGAACCTGCGGTTGGTCCCGCTGCTCTCCCTTCCTGCCTCCTTGGAATGGTTGCCTTTGGATCTGAACCAGCTGCCTTGGTCCTCGGTCCTCGGCGGGCTGGGAGCGGGCTGGCTTCTTCGGAAACGTGAAGGTGCACCTGGTGTCCATCTCTCGGCAGGTCAGGCACATCCGGAAGGTCCTCAGGAAGATCGAGAAGCCATTCGGCCTCTACCCCAACTTCATCAGTCCAGTGAGTGGGAACTGGATGCAACGTGAGTACAGAGACACGGCTGCCCCTCCAGCCGGCTCCGGCCAGCTTCCCGCGTGGTCCCGTGCAGGGCACACACCAGTGAGTCACTGCTCCGTGCTCCCGGGTGCCCCAGGCAGCTTGGGGAGTTCTCACTCTGGTCGTCTTTGCTGTGGTGAGAGAAGAGGTGGTGCAGTAAGGCCCTGTGTCCCCTCACGCTCGCTGCTCCAGCTCCATCACACCGAGGCCTCCTTCTTCATCCCTCTCTGTGGTGCCCACTGAGGCCTCCTTCTTCATCCCCCACCCTTCCAGAGGTGTTCCTCTCCTAGCCCCTTTGATCTGCTTCCTCACCTCCAACTTTAGATTTTTAAAAAAATTTCAGCAGAACCTAACTAACACAGCAATATAAAAACCATGAGTTCACTGCTGTCACACCTGCCAGGATCCGTCCCAGGATTTTCTGCTGTTCTCTGTTCAGAGGCTTTTTCTCAGCGGGATGGTTGTTGGTTAACTGGTCGTCTGTGGAGCCTCAGTCACAGCCCCCAGCTTCACCCACTGAAACAGAATGGGGTTCGGGGGGATGCTCAGTCAGGAGAGAGTTGAAAAGTCTCCCAGGCCCCTGGCATTGCACCCCTGCTAAGAAGCCCTCCTGACCAAGGCCCTGGTCATATAGTCATAGCACAAATTGGCTCCATGGCCCCTGCCCTCAGGGCTTCCCAGAACCCCTGCCTAACTGCCTCTGCCCAAACGAGGACCCCATGCCCTCCCCAAACCCCTCTATCCACAGCTGTTAAGGCATCCGTAAGGGCTTGGGGGCAAAGTTGACATGAGTCTAATTACTGCATGGCTGAGGGGAGGGGTCATTTTATCTCTTTGAGCCTTGGTTTCCTCTCCTGCAAAATGGGAGAAGAACTTGAGATATGTTCTCTGTGTACAGTGGAGGGGTGTGGAGTAATGGTCAAAGCTGCAGGAAATAGATATTTCCCTTCATCTGCCAGAGTTGTACCAAAAGGAAAGAGCGCCCACCGAAGAGTGTGCAGGCAAGGCCTGGCAGGGAGGTGTGGAGACCGCAGAGGCCTTGTCCTTCCAAGCCCATCCTCCACGATCTGCAAGTCCAGGGGGCCCAGAAAGTTCCACCGAGGACTTTTCCCTGGTGGTGACCTTACATCCAAGTGGCCACCTGCAAAACCACTTATAGAAATGCAAAGTATTTTTAACCAAACATGCTGTGAAATCCAAAAGTGCGGAAGAAAATGAAGGTTTGAATTACAGATTATGGCCAGAGGAAGAGACAGTTCGGTAACTGTTACTGTTTTTAATTGCAAGGTCTGACTGGGCAGAGATAAACTACCCTGCTGCTGGCCCTAGCCACTCCAGGACAATGCAGCAAAACCCATAAAAGGGAGAGGGGTGTGGCTTCCAGTCTGTGCAGCTACCTTGGCAAATTACAGGGGAGCCCTCGCCGAGAAGCATAATTTTCTTTCCAGTCTGCGCCAGGGTCACAGGGCTGGGCAAAGTGGGTCACGTGAAAAATTGTTTCATATTAAAATATGAATCTGTGGCCTGTTAAAGAGCAGAGGAGGGTCACAAAGCCCTGTTCCTCTGGGCGTCTGCTGTCCTCCTTCCCTGGCTTTGGCGCCTGGGGTTATCTCAGGTTTTCACTGGGGTGGTTTTTTTGTGAGTGTATTTTTCCAGATGATAACATTCCCAATTTGCATAAGCTAAGTGTGTTCACGTTCCTTTCTCTCCTTGAATCCTCTGTTTAGCCCATTTGCAACCACAGCAACTGTAGCTTAGAGAGGCGAAGGAGGAACTGGGGTGCTCTTGGCTGCTCCCCATTCCTGCTTGAAGCTGAGCTTCAGAGCAACAGGGGAGACCAAGCCCTCCTGCCGCTAGGACCTCACAGCCAAGAGGAGCCCCCAGGCTGCTGCTGGCACCGAGCATGGATGAGAGCCGAGAGAGCTGCCAGCCCCTCAGCCTGGCCCCTGGAGGGACTTGTCCTCCTTGTCCGTGGCCTGAATCCCGCTCTTTCCTCAGCAGGAAGGAAGTGGCAGGTCTAGACTCTTCCAGATAGGGACGTGAGCTGCCCATCCACCACAGCCGGCGGCCTCCCCCAGTGCATGCTCTGATTCTGGGCCGATTTCCCGGCTTGGAGGGTGGCTGCTCCTGCTGCCAGGTGTGATGAGGGGGTCGACAGGCTCAGGAAGCCGCAGAACCCATCTCTGCTCTAAGGCCCATGGACACCAACTCCTGCTCCCCCTTTAAAAGCATCTTACATCCGAAGACTGAGGCCCCCAGGGGAAATGGCTTGTCCCCAGCTAACAGCAGGTCCAGCTTCTGATTCCCACTCCTGCGCTTCTCCCAGCACACCACACATGCTGGGACCACACCACACACACGGCAGCTGGAAAGCAGTGGGACGTCCACGTGAGAATTGTCCACTTCAGTCAAGGTCCCCTGAAAGACTATATACACCCCCAAGAGGGTGTCAGGTCTCAATTGCCTGTGGAACTCCTGGTGACCTGGCTCCCCTCTCCTACACACGCCTGCCGGGTGAAGCCCTCAACCACGTCACACACACACTCTAAAATCATATGATCACCCTGGCTGTACTCAGTGGTTAGCACATCGGCCCATACACCTGAGAGTCTCGAGTTCAATTCCGGATCAGGGCACATACCTGGGTTGCAGGTTCGATCTCTGGCCCCTGTTGGGGCACATGCAGGAGGCAACCAATCAATGTGACTCTCACACCAATGCTTTTCTCTCTCTCACTCTCTCTCTCTCTCTCTCTCTCTCTCTCTCTCTCTCTCTCTCTTTGTGTGTGTCTCTCTTTCTCCCCCTCTCCCCTTCTCCCCTTCTCCCCCTCCCTCCCACTCTCTCTAAAAATTGATGGAAAAATATCCTCGGGTGAGGATTAAATAAATAAATGAAATCATATGATAAAGTCCAAACTCTTTGGCTTGGCATTCGAGGCCCTTTCCAGCACAGCTCAAAACTATCTTCCTTTCATTTGTTCAGGGCAAATGTACTGGACATAAAATGTGAACCCTGCACAGTCCCTCTCCACAAAGAGCCCCAGCCTAGTGGAGGAGGCAGCCCCACAGACAGATCCTTACAGCAGCGTAGGGATGGCCACTGAGCGCTTTGCTGGGCCAGCCGTGGTGTGTGCCTTGTGTCACTCACGCCTCGTGGTCGCCCTGCAGGGAGGGGTCGTGAGCACACTGGGGAACGCCTTTCTGAGGAGAGGAAGCCAATCAGCCATGCAAGGTGGGGAAGGTCACTGTTGGTGGAGGGTGGAGGGTAGTCACAGGTGAGAAATAACCGGGGGCGGCTGGGGGCTGGGAGTGTTTGGGGTGGCAGAGAAAACAGTGAGGGAGGCAGGGCTGGGAGATGAGTATGGAGATGGCAGTGCCCCTATCTGCGTACCTGTGAGCCAGGCCTCCTTCTGTGGGCTGTGAGCTGTTAGTGGGCTCTAGGCGGAGGCTGACTCAGTTTGACTTACAGCCTTCCCTACAACCTGCACAGACCTCCTGCTCCCACCATGGACACGCCATCAACATGCTGGGCCTGGCACACCCCTGCCCCTCTCTGTGTGTTTGCCCAAGCTGTGCCCTCCACCTAGGAATAGGGGGTGAGGGGTACACTGGGCTGGTTCTCTCCCCTCTTCACTAGCAAAGTCCAGCCCATACTGACCCCCTTCCACTCCTCCTCAAGGCCCAGGCTTTATCTGGTCTGTCCAATTTTTGCAAGTGTTTGTCCGTTTCCTGAAACCTCGCTGGCCAGGATTTGCTATGGAGGGAGCCAGAAGGGCTGGTTTGCTGTGGTGGCCTCCCTCAGCCCCCTTTCCCAGTCCCCATCTGTCTTCACCCTCCGACTTCTGGTCCTTCTCTCTTTGCACTTGTCCTTTCTGTCTCTGTGTGTCTTCTATTCCGTTCTCTGCTCGACTGTGTAAAGCTGCGGAAAGTGAGCGTTATCCCAGCTCGGTGGTCTCGGATGAGCTCTTTAGGCTCACTCTCATTTTTCCCATCTGGGAAATGGGGTTGATAGGGCTCACCTTGCAAGATTCTTGGGAAGATTGTTATAAATAATACAGTAAGCTCCTAGCCCATCGTGGACCCAATAAATGGTAGCTGTTGGTGTATTCTCTATTTCTCTCTCTCTTCCCTCCCCTGCCCCCACCATTTTCCCTCTCTTTCTACCCCCTTTCTGAAAAGGACCTGAAAATATTTTTCCTATTCCCCCCCCCTTAACACCCCCCACGTGTTCCCCGTTCTCTGTCTCTCTGCTTAAGTGAAGCATAACAGGGAACTGACTTTGCTCTTTGTTATATCATTAAATGCCTTGATGTTTCCCATTGTTAATTTTTAAAGCATGCCAGTGTTTTCCATGTCTCGTTTCCGTGGTTAAGTGCTCCTTGGTCCACTCGTCTTTCTCCCGGGACAGCCCTGGGTAGAGATGCCTCCTAATTCAACCACAACCTGGAGGTCCTGCTCTGTGGGGACTCCCGGCGGGTACCACTAGACAGAGGGGGGGTCCGCAACCCCGCTTGTCCTCCCCCTGCTCCTTTGAACTCTGTTTATCCCAATTTGCTAAATTTAAACTCAGTTTTTCCAGAATGGCTCTGTACTCTGACCAGCTAAATTAAGCCTCTCCTTCCTCCTTTTCTTGGCCTTTTACGAACCTGCCCGGCATTAATTACCATGTTTGTCACCAAGTAATAAAAAAATCTCAACTCCCTGCCACCAGATTATCTTTTTAAAGAAATGCAACTCATTTACAGTTAATAACCAGAGGCCCTGCTGTCCTCAGCCTGCTAAAGCGACATGATTTATAGCACCTGGCTGAGCCCATGCACCTCTGTGCAGGACCATTGCGCTCAAGATGGCCTGGCTCCCCCCGAGTCGCAGGCTGTGTCTTTCTCTCAGCCTCCGTTCCGGGCTTGGTGGCTGCTGATTAAATGCTCGCTCGGCACCCGCACGCGGCGCAGGGGCCACCGAGGCCAGTGGGCAGGATGTGCGCTCCGTCAGCCCTGCCGGCGGCCTCGGCAGATGGAGATAATGTTCTGTCCTCTTTCCCCTCACAGACCACGTCTCGGTTGGAGGACTCGGGGACAGTTTTTATGAATATTTGATCAAATCCTGGTTGATGTCGGCCAAGACAGATATGGAGGCTAAAGATATGTACTACGAAGCCTTGAAGGTAAGACAGGCACCTGCTTCTTCACGGGTGGGTGGGCGGTCATTTGCCACTGGTGCACACACAGGCCCCTGAGCGCCAGGGCCTTGCTCACCCCTCCCTCCTCGTGAGCTGGCCAGAACCACAGACAGTTCCCTCCCCAGTCAGTCACTGCACACGGTCTCATAACTCTCCTCAAACACCTTCAGATTAGGGCCATGTTAGCATCCTTGTTTCACAGATATAAAATCCAAGCTCAGCGGATTGAGCGTCGTCCCATGGACTGAACGGTCCCAGTTCTATTCCCGGTCAGGGCACATGCCTGGGTTGCAGGCTCGATCCCCAGTAGGGAGCGTGCAGGAGGCAGCTGATTGATGTTTCTCTCTCATGTCAATGTTTCTATCTGTCTCTCCCTTCCTCTCTCTCTAAAAAATCAATTAAAACATTAAAAGAAAACAAAAAACAAAACTCAAGCTCAAGGAGTTCTCGAAGTCATTTGTCTGAGTTCTCACAGGAAGCAGCAGGCAGTTTGATTCAGAAACCACGGTATCTCTACTTCAGTTGAGTCCCAGCCCAGAACGCAGCGAGAAGGTGGGCTGGGAGCCCCTAGAGGAGGCTGCCAAAGCAAGACCCTCAGCCATCCTCCTGCTGAGCCAGAGGTGACAATTAGTACATCCAAGCTGGGCGGGGCCTCCATCAGGGGAGCATCCAGTTCTGTTCCTTCTCTTTATGTGGATGGAAACCAGGGCCTAGAGAGGGGGAAGCACTTACTCAAAGCCACACAGTACGGAACTGGCAGAGCTGAAGCTAGAGCAAGGTCTTCTGGCTCTGGATAGATGGATGGAATGATGGATGGATAGATGGGTGAGTGGAAGGGTGGAGGGGTGGATGGGTAGGTGGATATGGGTGGATGGATGGTGTGGGCAGTTTGTTGGCTGGATGAATGATCGCTCACTACCCTCTGATCACATGAATCTAGCCAGCAATGGTAGTGCTTAGAGGAAGCACACTGAAGCAGGCCTGCAGAGCTATGGACTCTTTACGGCCTCTATAGTGAGTTTTCCTTGCCTGGCTCCCAGACACCAACACCTCAGTCGTGAAGCAGCTCCTGGGACTCCAGGCCCAGCTCAGCCTGGCTCGGCCCCATCTACCCCAAGCTTCTGTGGCTGAGCTCAGCCTGCAGCCAGCAGCTGGTGTCTCTGTCGGATTAGCAGATTAGCGTTCAGCTGGTGGGGGGTGTGCTGCCTGGAGAGGCCCGGCTGCCCTTCCTGCTGTTCACATACAGTCAGGGCAGCCTAGCTCCCTGCCCTCAGGGCACACTGTAATTGAGGCTTGAAGGGAAGCCGTGGCCATGAATTATTTAAGCAAACTGGGAGCTTTATGGAAACACTTGATGGCAGGAGACAACTGGCTTTGCTCCGTATTTGATCCCCCAGTGGAGAGCCTGCAGTGTGTCTGACCCTGGGTAGGGCTAGGCCTGTGGCCAGCTTGGGGCTTTGAAGAATGTTCTGGTGGTTGTCAACCTTGTTGGCATGTTAAAAGTCACACATTAAAAATCCTAAGGGTCAGCCCTGGCCAGTGTGGCTCAGTTGGTTGGGGTGTCATCCCATGTGCCAGAAGGTCGCAGATTCAATTCCCAGTCAAGGCACATACCTAGGTTGAGAGTTCGATCCCCAGTCAGCGTGCATTCCAGAGGCAATGTCTGATACATATATCTCTCTCACATCTATGTTTCTCTCTCTCTCCCTGCCTCCCTCTCTAAAAATCAATTCAAAAAAAATTTTTTAATCCCAATGGCCAGTCTGCACCCCAACAAGGTTACATCAGAACCTCTGGAGTGGGACCCAAGCAACAGCCTGGAAAGCTACTGGGGTGGGAGGAGGGGCAGCTCCATTGTACAGATTAGACCAAAGTCTGGCAGGTGGGTGTCAAGGCTTCAGACAGGCCAACTGGGCAACCCTAGAGGGTCATGGAGAAAGGCCTAGGAGGACAGGGAACTTCTGTCACTCTGGCCTCCTCCAGGCAGGTACCCTTAGTGCCTTGTCCTATTTAGCCCCCATCTGACAGATGATGAAACTGAGGCTCAGAAAGGCCCAAGATCACCCTGGTGAGTTCAATTCCCAGACAAGGGCATGTACCTGGGTTGCAGGTTCAATCCCTAGCCCTGGTTGGGGTTGTGTGGGAAGCAACCAATCGATGTGTCTCTCTCACATTGATATTTCTCTCTCTTTCTTTCTCCCTTCCACTCTATCTAAAAATCAAAGGAAAAATATCCTCGGGTGAAGATTAACAACAACAAAAAAGTAAGAAAGGCCCAAGATCACACAACAAGGATTAAAGCCAGGGCACAAACACAATCTGACTTGCCTCCAGGTCCAGTGCTCCTGCCTCCATTTACCAGCTGCCAAATCCCAGAGGAGCCTGGCCACCCAAAGTCCCTCTTGGGAGGGTGCAGATGGGGTAAGGTCCCATCCAGAAGGCTAAGGAGGCCAGAGTCTCTGAATAGCCTCACAACCAGCCCAAAAATTAGTCTCATTTTACAGATGACAAAAGGGAGTCATCAAAAAAGTGAAATAAGTTACCCAAAGTCACCCAACCCTCAAAATGCAGAGCTGGGGTTCAAGCACAGGCCTCTGCCTCTCAGTCAGCTCTTTGCGGTGTCTCTTGCCATGATTAAAGCCATTTTACCAGTCCATAGCCAGCCTGTGCCGTCTTGTGTTTTGCTCAGAGTTTTAGCAGCCTTGGTTTTTTGGGTTTTTTTTTTTTTTTTTTTTTTAATCTTTGCATCTGCTATCTCAGTTTTCTCTTCAAAGAGAGACTGCTTTATCATTTCCTCCTTACCAAAATTACTTAGCTTGGGATGAACCCCAAATAGAAATAACCTATAGGAGACAGTCTTGAAGATGAAGATTTTCAGCTACAGTGCGAGACTTTCTGGGATCCCTTCCAACCCATGTCTGCTTTCTCTCCCAAGTGTTGATAACAGGTAACCGAACCAGGTTTCTGTACCCTGGACTAGGCCTGCCACCCCTCCCCTGCACCTGCATGCTCAGTGATGCAGAGCTCTGCCCAGGTGCCAGGGCCCGGCCCAGAGCAGACCCAACCCAGCAGCGAGTGCCCCGTGTGAGCGGGTGCCCTGGCCTGGCCATCGTCAGAGCTCCCCTCTATGCTGCTCAGTGAGGGTTTGCAGCCAGCCCACCAGCCCAGGCCTTATGGCAGAAGGAAAAGAAAAAAACACTCAAGACGCAAATTTTGTTAGAGCAGCTTCTGTATGCCAGGCCCTGGCTGAAGACTGCTGGTGGCTTCTGCTGTCACACGGCACTCAGAGTCCTGGGAGAGAGACGTGTTCCACAGAAACATACACAGATGCGTGGACACAAAGTGGGGATAGCACCGTGTAGAAAGATAACAGTAGTAGAGTAGTGGGGCAGCAGTGGTGTAGACAGGCTCACCTCTCCAAGGAAGCATCCTGGAGGAGGCCCAAAGGCCGAGCTGGAGTTGGCAGAGTGGGGACGAGAGCAGTGGGCAAAGCCCCCAGGCAGGAACCCTCATCAGCTTCATGAACGTCACCATGGCAGAGACCTTCTCTGGCCTCACTGCAAAGTAGGATCCCCTTCCCCAAACATTTCCTGTCTTGTCCCCCCAATTTGTTTCATTCAAAATGCTGATCACACATCGTGATATTCATGTGTATTTGATATTTTGGGGAAGTCAGTGCTCACGGGTGAGCTCCCTAAGACAGGGCCCAGGCCTATCTTCAGGGACTGTATCCCCTGCACCTGGCACAGTGCTGGCATCAAGGAGGTGCTCACAAAATATTCATTGCAGGTGAGGGTGCATGAATGAAGAGGCCAGTGTGGCTGGGACAGGCGCAGGGGGGAGGGGCAGGGGCAGACTGGAGAGGAACCATAATCGCCAACATGTATTGCCTCTGCTGGGAAATAGGCTGAGCTCTACAGACGCATCTCATGTAATCCCCATGACCCTGTGAAGGGGTTCATGTTCTTATCCTCACTGTATACACGAGGAAGTTGATGCACAGAGAGAACTTAGAAACCGCCCAAAGTCTCACAGCTTGAAACTGGTGGAGATGGGTTTGAACCCGAGGAGTCTGTGCCTGAGAACCACGTCCGTGGGGTCAGGTTAAACCTCAGGCTCCAGGTTAAACCTCGGAGGCCCCACTGGACTTTCATCTGGAGGCGCTTGGAAACCACGGGTGTAAGCAGGCACAAGACATGGTCAGGTGTGTTATTTACAGAATGCAGAGACCCCTTGCAGAACAGATTGGAGGGGCAAGAGTGCAGACAGAGGCCTGGGCCCACAGACCCTGCCCTGGACCAGGGCCCACAGGCAGGCTCATTGAGTCTGGCCTCACAGCTGTGTGGGCAGCTGCCGCCATCACCTCCATTTCCAGGGCAACCGGGACAACCGGTAGGGAATGGGAGACATGATGGCCCGACCCCTTACCCCCAACTTCCCAGCGAACTTTACCCGACAGCATCACCTTCCGCGGGAGCGGGGAGGGTTCTCAATGCCTATTGCCACCAAAATAATGAGCAGCCGTGCCTGGCCGGTGTGGCTCAGTGGACTGAGCATCCTCCCATGGACTGAGTGGTGCCTGCTCGATTCCTGGTCAGGGCACATGCCCAGGCTGCGGGCTCGATCCCCAGTAGGGGGCGTGTGGGAAGCAGCTGAGTGGTGTTTCTGATATTTTTATCTCTCTCTCCCTTCCTCTCTCTCTAAAAAAAAAAAAATCAATGAAAACATACTTTTAAAATGAGCAGCCTTTGGGTAGTGAAAGAAGTGGCGCGTAAGCGTCTGGGGGGTCCTTGTCCTAATCCTGGTATGGCTGGGTGACCTGGGACAAGCCTCTCGACCCTTTTTAGAGAGCTCTGCAGCCCACGTGCCTGCTTGTTGTGGGCATGGAATGAGCAGACGTGTGATAGGGGCCTGTAGAGAGCACCTCTTCATTTTCCATGGGTTTGTTTTTGAGAATCTGATGAAATATATAGACTTTTGTCCCATGAAAATGCACATACACAAAAATGTCATGTACAATTTTAGGGCATTTGGGACTCCCTGAAGCCCACAGGCCGATGGGGCTTCAGGTTAAGATTCCATAACGAAGGCTATAATGGAGGATAATAATTCTTAAAGATTTTATGAAATTTTGTGTACATAGATTTAAAAATCTGTGTGAGAGGCTCACCCTGGGGAGCTACCTTATATCTAAGCCCCCAGGAGGCACCCGGCCTCAGCTGGGCGAGCCACAGAACCGCCCGCAGGCCCCATCAGGGCCAGCTGCCAGCTGAGGTCAGTGGGCCTCCTTTGCCTGGAATGGAGGGCTCGGTAGAGCTGCATGTGCTGCTGTCTCCAAAATGTTTATTTTCTGTCCTCTCCCCTCCCTTCTCCACCCTCCCACACCCCTTCTCCCTGCCCAACCCCCACCTTGCTCCCAGGCAATAGAGACCCATTTGCTGAATGTGTCTCCCGGGGGGCTGACCTACATTGCTGAGTGGCGAGGGGGCATCCTGGACCACAAGATGGGGCACCTGGCCTGTTTCTCTGGGGGCATGATCGCCCTCGGTGCGGAGGATGCCGAGGAGGACAAGAGGGCCCACTACCGAGAGCTCGCAGCCCAGATCACTAAGACGTGCCACGAGTCATATGACCGCTCAGGTAACACTGCAAGGGGACGGGCCAGCAGGACAGACTGAGGCTAGACACCAGGAAGAACTGGGAGGTCCAGCAGAGTGGCAGGAGTGAAGGGAACACATGGTCTGGGGGAGGTCTTGCCTTCTGCAGTCATTCAGGATTTGAACGAGGAACCAGCTGTCTACACATTGAGATTATACCCTAAATTAAAGGGGAAATAGGGGTGATGTATTAAGCCCTTTGTGTGTGCCAGGTGTTGTTCAGCACTTGACATACATCATCACTGAACCTCACAACACAGATGAGGAAACTGAGGCTCAGAGATGACTTAGCCAAGGTTCCATGAGTGGGGCACAGAGCAGAGGGTCCTCCTGAGGCAGAAACATCGGCTTCCTGAGCCTAGCGAATTCCTTCTCCCTGACCCCCTACCCTCGAACGTACCTCTGCATTTCCTCCCCAGAATCCCTCCATTCAGTGGGTCTTCGCATCTCCTGGCACCACCATTCATCACCCTCCTTGATCCAAACTTGAGAGCTCCTTGACCATCCGCTGAGCACTCATGCAGAATCGTCAAATGCTAGAGTCAGAAGTCGTGTTAGAGAACATGAACCCGACTCCTCCTTTTACACATGGGGAACTGGTCCGTCCAGAGCCAAAGTCACTCCATTGTGAGTAGCTAAGCCGGGGCTAGAACCCAGGTCTCCTGATGCTCAGCTCCAGCTTGTGTGCTGCCTCTGAACAGTGGCCCTCAGAACAATCCGCAGGGCCCCAGGAAGTGCCTACTGCTCTGAGTTTAATCCTAGTCTTGGTTGGAGGAGAGGACCCAAGATGTGCAGTAAAAATCCCTGGCTCGAGTGCTGCTCCGCCACTCACCAGTTAGGTGGCCTCGGTTTTCTCATCGGTTCAGCGGGAGTAACACAGGTCTCCAGGGTCAGGCAGAGGATCCCACAGAGAGCACATTGCCAGCCGCCTTCAGCCAACAGCACGGGAGGCATTTGTTTGTGGTGCGCCGAAATATGTCTGTGACTGCCGCCGCTGAAATCCTGCTCTCCTGAGCTGTTCAGAAAGCCAGCAATTCACAGTGGATGCCTAAAACTGGTCTTAAATTCCCTTCAAAGAGCTCTACCAGCACCATAAACAAATAGGAAATCTCTGGAATAATAAAAAGCTTGCTATTTGTCTGGGACAATCAGCCCAGACCTGAAAAGACAGTCCGCTTAATAGAGCATATTGTTCCAGCCAGCCGGGCTCAGCCACGACGGCGAAACAGTCGCTCTTGCCCTCTCCGCATTAGCAGCTTGGCAAGACGACCGCTTTCTGATGGCAGGAGGGACTGTACCATTTGTGAGGATCAGAAGGGCCTGGGTCTGGCTACTTCCTCTTCCAGGAAGCTCTCCATGAAAGTGTAGAACATCCTGCAAAGCCTGGGCCACTCAGGGCCTCTCGGGTTCTAAACCCTAGTACGAGGAGGAAGGGCTCACAATAGGACCAGAACCGGGCCCTCAGCCAACCTGGACAGGATGTGCCGGCATTAAAGGGAGGAAGGTCCAAACCACATACCCTACATTTTAGACCTGGAGAGTCCGACTCAGAAGGGAAAGAGAGAGGGCACAGCCCAGGGAAAGGGCATCAGACAGATCCATGGTGACATCCCAGCTCAGCCACAGCTCGCGGTGTTCCCTTGGACAAATTATTCAGCCTCTCTGATCCTGGCACCACCATTCATCACCCTCCTTGATCCAAACTTGAGAGCTCCTTGACCATCCGCTGGTCAAGCATGGCAGAGGGGTGATGACATCTCCCTTACACCTTCTTTCAGGATTGAAATAATGTATGTAAAGCAGCAGCACAGCCTCCGAAATCATAAATGGTGGCTGCCGCGGTGGTTGTATAATTGTGGTCATCCAAAAACCAGAAGTGACAATAAATTGTCCAAAAACAAACAAAACCCAGACCTCACCAGCCTTCTTTACGTAGCTCCCTCTGCCTGAGTGTGTGTTCGGCCAGGTCTTTCCCTCATCTCCAGGCCAGCAGCCTCCCACACTGTCCACTCTGGAAGGCTGGCTCTGAGAGGAGTTAAAAGCAGTTTCCTAAGGTCTGGGAACTGCATTATCAGCATATTAAAAGGTCTAATAAGTCCTGCATGAGTGAGACTGTTTTACTTTGTTTAACCCATTATTCTCCAAATGTGTTTAAACCTGGAGCCCTGTCTTGGCTGAGCTCTGCTCAACGTGTGGCAGAGCTAACATCTCAAAATACACAGTTAGGAACACCACCCCAACCTGGTGGGTAGTCTCCCCGACTGCTGGGTAGCTCACTGGGATTCTCAAATTCTAAAACTGCAAAATTTTTGAGGCCTCAAGGGTCTTGCTTTGGCCAGCCTGGGCCAAGAGGGAAGCTGTATATTGGCCAGGCTCAGCCTTATCAGGCAATCCAGGCAAGGCCCACCCCACACCAGTCCATCCCCAACCATCGCCCCCAAATCTATCCTGGGGCAGCTGGATCCTGAAATGCAGGTGGGTGGTCTGACCCAGGCCCTCTGCTTGGTCATTCACAGATACCAAACTGGGGCCCGAGGCCTTCTGGTTTAACTCCGGCAGAGAGGCGGTGGCCACACAGCTGAGCGAGAGCTACTACATCCTGAGACCCGAGGTGGTGGAGAGCTATATGTACCTATGGCGGCAGACGCACAACCCCATCTACAGGGAGTGGGGCTGGGAAGTGGTGATGGTGAGTGGGCTGGGCTGGGGGGAGGGGTGTGGAGGCTTAACCAGGTGGCAGGTGCCCCCGAGAAGTCACAGTCAGGCTCCAAAACCCCCTGGCTCAGGCACTGAGAGGAAGGTCAAGCCAGGTTGGCATCTGGCATAAGTTCAGAAATCAAAGGGTCAAGGTTGTGGTTGCAGAGCCAGGAGTCCCCAGACGGGCAGAATCAAGTCAGGAACTTGAGAAGAAGGTTCTGAGGCCTGTAGCCTTGGGGGCCTGGGCCTAGTGCCAGCAAACTTAAAGGGGCAAAGGCAGGGCAGCAGCCAAAGGGGGCCCAGAGCCCATGTGGTCACTGCTTTCTGACCCTGAAGCCTGGACCAATGCTTTAGATTTCTCCTCTCAATCAGGAATGGCTGCCAGGCCAGCGCTCACCTGCCTTCTCTCCCCAAAGCCAGCCCAACCCCATGCAACCCCCATCCTTCTCTGGGCTCTGTTCCACCCACCACCCACCCCACCAGTCTCTCCTCTAGTGGCCCCTTGTCCCCAATTGCCTAGTGGGAAATCTCATGCCCACTTTGGGGTAGGTGTCAAAGGCAGGTGTGGGTACTCCAAAAGGTTCCTTGATGGATGCTGAGCCTTCTCTGTCCTTCCCCCCACCTCCCCCTGACCCACTGCTCTCAGAGGCACGCACTGTCCTGGGGAGAGCCACACCCAGAGTGTCACACTCAAGGGGGGCACAGGGGCTGCTCAGTTCACAGGCCAGAGTTTCTTGCTTCCTTGAGGCCTGGTTCTTGACTACTGAAGGCCAAGTGTTTTATGCTTCTGGGCCCCATCTGCAAACCCTCAGTGGGTAAAAAATGCATTTCTAGACAAAAGCCAGCCCATGACCCACCCACCTCTAGCCCAGGGACCACATCTCCACGAGGAATTCCGGGGGATGGCAGTCCCAGATCCTAGTCCACGAATGTCACCAGTGCCTCCCTCTGTCCCCCTGTGGGCAAATCTGACAGCAGTCTGTTCCCTGGAAGGCAGAGGAAAGATTCCTCTAGGCTCCACCAGGGGGAGAGCTCCGGGCACAGCCCACTGGGACTCAGCTCTTGGCAACAGGCCCCTCCAGCCTGAACCTTGAAAATAATTCTGCCTCTGCTTCCACAAATGCCATGGGCCCCTGTTGAGGAGCCAGGGCCTGCCCGTTGGCAAGCTTGGCTTGCTGCACAGGCATGAGTCTTGGGGAGCCTCTCCTCTCCCCACACCAAGGCTGCCTTCCTTTTCTCCAGGCCTTGGAGAAATACTGTCGGACAGAAGCCGGTTTCTCTGGAATCCAAGACGTGTACAGCAGCATTCCCAACCACGACAACAAACAGCAGACCTTCTTTCTAGCGGAGACACTAAAGTGAGTCGGGCTCGGTCAGCGTTCTTTCCCGTGGACACGTGGCTTTTCTTAGGGATGGGAGAGGGGTCAGCAGTTTGTTCCTTCACCAGAATCAGGGTCTGCAGTCACAGGAAGGGGGCCCAGGAGGGACTGTGGGGTGGGAGGCTTGGGACCCAGAGTGTGACACCCCCAGGGGTGAGTCTTGGGCCAGGCCCATTTCTCTACCCAGAGAGCAAGACTAGGTTGGACTCTACCTCCCGAAGTGTTAGCTGTGTGATAAGTTCAGTTCCGTAACCTGTCTCCTCAGGTTATTGAAGTTCTATAAAACTATGCTTTCTTCTATAAAATAATGATGATGGAGTCGATACTGGTCACTGCCGGCGACTTCCCCTCCGCAGCCTTGCCGCACGGTTCTCTCACTTCCTTGCTGGTCCCCAGAGCAATGCCCTTGAGCTTTAACCCTTTAGGATGAACTGGGATGATCCATTTCTTTTGGCAAAACCCACATGGCTTAAAAAGCTGGGTTCTGCCCGGCCAGTGTGGCTCAGTGGTTGAGCACCAACCCATGCACCAAGAGGTCACCAATTCGATTCCCGGTCAGGGCACATGCCCAGGTTGTGGGCCAAATCCCCAGTGGGGGGTGTGCAGGAGGCGGCCAATCGATGTTCTCTCTCATCGATGTTTCTATCTCTCCCTCTCCCTTCTTCTCTCTCCAAAATCAATTAAAAAAAGAAAAAAAGAAAGAAAGCTGGGTTCTGGAGGCACCACTTCCTGTTCATTGTAATGCCCTGACATCTACTTTATAGAGTCTGCTGGGGGGCACGTAAGAGAGCAGCCCAAGAGTTTGGACTGGTGCAGTACTCAGGCCTCCCTGCAAAGAAAGGAGAATCTAGGCCATATGGTACCCTGGCAGGACTCTCACACACGGCCAGGTGCAGGAAATACCTGACTGAAGCTGTTGGGTGTGAGGACTGAGGGCAGAGCCAGGATTAAACCAGGTCTGTCTGCCCCAAAGCTCAGTCTCTTCTTGGCGTCCATAGCATCTTCCCTGGGTCCAACCCTCCAAATGAATTTGGGGCCTTGGACCACCCTGTACCCATAGCCACAGGCCTGTTGCAGAGGCCCTGAGATTCTTTCCCAGGGGGCCCCTATTCCCAGAGCACTGACAGGCTGTCTTGCTTCCCTCCCTGCCTGGGGGCACAGGTATCTCTATCTTCTGTTCTCTGAAGATGACACGCTCTCCCTGGAAGACTGGGTGTTCAACACGGAGGCCCACCCACTGCCCGTGAACCACTCGGACAGCGCCAGCAGGGTCGGGGACCAACTCTGACCCCATCTCCCTGCCGCTCCCGAGGCCGCCGCAGGGACGCCTTGCTTTTCAGGTTTCGGGACTGTTCTCAGAAGGACTGGGGACGTAGGCCCATTCCAGGCAGTTGTGCTGACAAGCAACTTCTTTTCCTCTGTGAGGAGACAGACTTGGGGACACAGCGATGTCACCCCAGGCCCACATTCCTTTCTACGAAGAATTTCTATGAAACCCACCCAGTTGCCATTCCAGGGCCAAAGGACTGGAGGTTTGTACATCGACCCCATGTATTTGGTTCATTTCCTTTCCTTTTTGGGGTACTTTTGTTTTTGCTTGATTTTGCCTTTTCTCGACAGTTGTGTTTTATCACAGATTATAAGTCGTTTTCAAAATCATGTGCTTTCAAAAACAATCACTCTGATCAACTAAACCTTAAAGTGTTTGTACAAAAACCTTGATCTTATTTTCTATATTTTAAATGCCATTGCCCAACATTTACTATATGTTCAACTATGTGTCATTTACCTTCGAATTTGAGGAGGGTTCCCCTTTGATTTTGGCCTAAGTGTTACAAATCACTAGTGCTATTTTCATTATTGTCATGGACAAATCTGTAAACTTACAATAAAAGAGTTTATTGAATAAGAAATATGATTGGGCTCATTGTACATCAGTGACTCCTGGAAAAACCACTGCAATGTTATCAGAATAATCAACCAGTAAATGACTCCAGCTTCTATTACCTTCCCTTAAATAGGACCTAATATATTCAGGAAGGGTGAGGCCGATACTTTTAAAAGAGTTGGATATTTATACCTAGGTCAAGGCTTGGAAGAGGCCCAGAGAGAGGCAGCAACTTGCCTGAGGTCACACAGCCAATAAAGACAGAGGTGAGCCCTGGCCCTGAGATTTGCTGACCACCCCAGTCCTGTGTTCATCTGCTCCATCATTCAGCAGATAGATACTCAGTGAGTGCTTACAGAGGATCAGACACTGGATGACAGAGACACTGTGAGCGAGACAGTCGTAAGTCCTGCCCTCAGGAAGCCTACCAGTCAAGGAGGGAGAGACAGTAAAGTAAACCAACAGGTAAGTAACGTGACTGCAAGTTACATGAAATGCTACAAAGGAAACAAAAGGGCTGAAGTACTAATGGCTAGGACCTATCTTAGGGGTCAAGGAGAGCCTCTCTGACCAGATAACCTTCAAGCCAAGACCTAGAAGATAAGGAAGAGTAGGATGAGCACCCCACAAATCCACTTTCCCCCGTGACCATCTCCTGCTTCCCTGAGGCCAGGAATTCAGGTCCCAACAGTGAGGTGAGTGCTTTTCCTCCCCTCGCCCCTATCCTCTGCAGCTTGTCCACACAGCTTACTTCAGAGGATGATTTTGAGCACTTCCATGTGCTCAGCCACTTTCTGGCTCTGTTATAAACCTGAGTAGTGGCTGGGGATTGGGGCCCAGGGGCAGGTGACCTCACCTCCCTGGGTCATCTTTCCCATCAAGCAGCGGGAAGACCCTCCACCTCACAAGGTTGCAGTCAGAGTAAGCGGGATACCCTGGTGCCCTGGCTGTGGGAAGTGCTTCTTCCTTCTTCTGAACAACAGGAACTCAGATGCTTCCAGCATGTTTCTTAAGCAGTAGTCAGAGCTACAGGTGAACTGTCCCTGTGGCAAGAGCCCTGGCATTTGGTGAATAAGTCACTTCCTGAATCCAGCAAATCACTTCACTCCTGAAAGTATGGCTCTGGCCACTCACCTGTGCCCATTAAAAAATAAAGGAAAACAGTCCGGCCGGTGTGGCTCAGTGGTTGAGCATTGACCCATGCACCAAGAGGTCACTGGTTCGATTCCCGGTCAAGGCACATGCATGCCCAGGTTGTGGGCCAAATCCCCAGTGGGCAGCATGTAGGAGGCGGCCAATCAATGTTCTCTCTCATCGATGTTTCTATCTCTTTCTCCCTCTCTCTTCCTCTCTCTCAAATCAATAAAGGAAAAAAAAAAAAGAATTAAAGGGCTCAGGAAACACCCAACTATGGCCCCTTTCTTTAACAATAAATAAATAAATAAATAAATAAATAAATAAATAAATAAATAAAATAAAATAAAATAAAATAAAATAAAAAAGAAAGGAAAACAGCCCTGGCCAGTTTTGCTCAGTGGTTAGAGCATCGGCCCAACCACCAAAAAGTTGCAGGTTCAATTCCAGTGAAGGGCACGTACCTGGGTTCGGTCCCTGGCCCTGGTCAGGGTCATGTGGGAGGCAGCCAATCAATGTATCTCTCACATGGATGTTTCTCTCTCTCTCTCCCTCTCCCTCCCACTCTATCTGAAGATCAATGGAAAAATATCCTCGGGTGAGGATTTTTTTAAAAAGAAAGGAAAACAAAAGAACTTTACACAAACATTGTAGAAAGCCTAGGAAATAAAGATAAGCTTAAAGAAAAGTCACTCACTGTCTGACCCTCCAGGATGAATACTGTTATATTTTTTTCTAGATCGTTTTCTATGAATATACAGGATATATTTTTTGCAAATATGGTATCATACTATGCATCCTGTTTTATTATAATCTTCCCTGTGCTAAACCATGTATTATAAATATCTATCCATGTCAACAAATCACATCTGCCTCCCTGCTGTACCTGGGTGCGTAGCGTTCCCTCACGAGCTCCATGTGTCTGAGCCCCTATTGCTGGGCACTTGGGTTTGTGTCAGTTTGGGTTCTCAGCTACAAATAGAAACCAACTCTGTCTGATTTAAGCAAGAAGAAGGAGAAAGAGAAAGAGAAGGAGGAGGGGGAGGGGGAGGAGAAGAAGAAATTGAAATGCCTTGAGGTGGCTCATGAAATCTCAAGAGAGTGAACAGCCCTCAAGACCTCAAGAAGGACTACGAAGAGGATTTGGCCAGGGATCCAGGCTGCAAGAACCAGGGGGCAGCCTCGCCAGGCACCACCACCAGGATAGGTGAATTCAAGTGTTTCCAGATCCTACTTTTCCCCCAGCCAAGGGAGGGCAGGAAATCTTGACTGGAGGGAGAAAATGAGGTTTGCTACCAAAATAAGAGACCTGCCTGCTGGCTAGGCAAAAACAGCGGGACTGTTCACAGGTTTTGCTTTGGTGTTTCTCAGTATTATAAAGAGAGTTATGAGACCGTTCCTCTTTCCCTCTTGTCCCAACTCAGAGTCAGCTCCTGGAATATCTCCCTACTGTAGTCACTTCGGAAGTTCTCCAAGGCCCCAGGCTCCCCTGCTGGGCCCCTGTCACTGTCCTCCTCTCCTCCCCCAGCATCTTGTCTTCTGCGCTATCGCTGGGAGCAAGTTGTAAAAAATGAATATTTTAAAATTCATCCTCCGGGAGGGCCCTTGCAGGTGAAGACGTATCATCCTTTAGGCAATTTAACTCCATTCCAGGGATAAAAATAAGTAAGACCTGAGGTAGGCTGAGAGGAGAGAGGAATTAAAGGATGAGTCATCCTCCCTGAAGCAGAATCCAAGCTTCGGAACCAGCCCTGAGCAGACCCCTCCTTCCCAGGCGGGGTCAGTGTGATGCTGGGCTCATTGAAGCCTCCTTTTTGCCCTTGCTGTGGATGGAACCATCTTTTGCACCTGTTTTCTTCATAGAACAGCTTGGTGCTGATTCCTTCCCAGAAAGCTTCGCTAGTACCTGGCTCCATGCAATGAGGCCTACAGAGCCTCACACCCCTGGGAAGAGGGGGACACAGTCCTTTTCCAGATGCCTCCCTTTAAATGGCTGTGTGTTTGTTTGGACTGGCTTCGTGCGCTGTGTCTTTGGTAAGTTCAAAAGTTCAAAAGCCAAATGCATTGGAAAGAAAAGCAGAAATAGAAAATTTGACTTAAAGGCAGCGTCCCTGAGATCCAAAATGTGATTCTCAGTTCTGTTCCCTTTGCTTTGGGGAGGTGACCCTTCGTGGTTTGAGAAGGTGCTGGAGATGGGAAATGGACCAGCTCCCCCTAGCTCCTCGCCCCGGGGGTCTGTCCTTTAAAATATGCTTATTGATCACATGGTACTGAGATGCTCAGCCCTCAGTGACTAACGCTTAATCACACACTGCTGGGAGAAGAGGGGTGCTGATGCTTTTTATTTTGTATCTAAAAATATCTTTTTGGTTTCCTGTATTTGGGACAATATTTTGATCCCACTCAGCCTGTCTCTTAAATCGGAGCTTCTCAAACTTGAATGTGCACCTGAACCACCTGGGGATCTTGTTAAAATGCAGGTTCATATTCAGTGGGTCTGGTGTGGAGCCCAAGATCCTGCATTTCTAACAACTTCTCAGGAGATGCTGATGCTGTGGGCCCTAGGACCACACTTTGAGTAGCAAGGCCTCAGTTAATGGCCACTCCTTTGGTTCTGCCTCGTATCTGTATCCCTGGAGTTGTAGCCTCTCCATAGTAGAGTAGAGGGACTTAGGTTTGGGGATGACATCTATAGGTACCTTGGCTGCAGAGGAAGTGACCTTGAAACAGGTGTGTCTGTTACCTGCTCCAGCAGCTCCCCCTCCTCCAGGGCAGTCAGGATAAGAAAGGAGCAGGCTTGCTGGTGGCTCGGAACCATGCTGTCCAGTAGAACTTTCTGAGATGATGGAAATGTTCCATATCTGTGCTGTCCAATAGGGTAGCCACATGTGGATATTGAGCACTTAAAATGTAGCAAGTGCAACTGAGGAATGAAATATTTAATTTTGTTTCGTTTAAATTAAATATAAATAGCCAGGAGTTTCTTAGAATTCAAAAAGCCTGTCCTCTGCTCACTGACTCCCTGACCCTCCCCAACTGCATCATTACAAAAAGAATCCTAGCACAACACATATTGTTTGGAGACGCAAGGATTCCCCTGAACATACCTGGTTATTTTTATACTCATCCCAGCTTCTGATTGTTTTCTACAAAAGCCTCTGGCTTTTATTTTGTTTTTGTTTGTTTTTTTTTCTCACTCACTGTTTATCTGCAGATCGCTGTGCATTAGGTCAGGTTGAAGATGAGAAAGGCAGAGCAGCAGGACAGAAGAGGACAAGGGCAGGTTGGAACCAAGTGGACCTGGGTTCAGCTCCACTGTGCCCTTTCCCTGGGCTGTGTGAACTTGGGCAAGGCCCTTAACCTCTCTGAGCCTCTGCTTCCCCATCTGTGGAAAGGGAGGGTGATTTCAAGGGTTAATTGAGCTCTCCACTGTGGAAACCAACACATATAGTGATGATTGTTATTATGTGAATATTCTTTATAAATCATAAAGCCTTGAGTAAATGTGAGGTAGAATGCTGTCAAATTTTTTTTTTTTTTTTTTTTTTTAACAAAATGCTCTGAAGCTTGGAGGAAACTGCGTCAACCAGGCCCAGGAGACAGACCAAACTCTCAAAGCAATAAATCTGAACATTTTATGCCTTTTGTATTGAGCAAGCATCTTGCCATTAGCCCTGAATCTATGAAATTGGGAGGAAGATTTGTTGACTGTCCAAGGGCTTCTAGGGGCCAGCCTGGCCTTGGGGGATGCTCAGGCAGGAGTGGAGGATTGAAGGAGGATGCTGAGAGCTTGCCCAGGAATCTGGCAGAGAGGTGTTTTTGCTTTGGGGGATGTTTGGGGTCCAATCCATATTTCCTCTTCACGGAGTCTGGAGTCCTGATGAATCCTGTAGGCAAAGATTTACAGAGGAGGAAACAGAGGCGCCTGCTCAGGTATAACAGCTGTTCTTGGCCTCTGGGCAGTTCTACAGAAGCCCAGAGCTGACGTCTCCCCAGAGCTGAGTCCCAAGGTTGATCCTTTTCCCAGAGGCTTGCTGACCTGAGTCGGCTTGTAAACCCACCTCTCCACCACACCCTGCTTAGCTTGGAGAGATACACCCTTCCCAATCCCAGCAGCACATCTCTCCAGCTCTGAGCCCAGAGACTGGTGGAGTGTCTGTATCTTTAACCGGTGTAATAGAAGTAATCTGGTAAAGAAAACTCCCTTCATCTATTTTCCAGGGGCCTTGGCTTATCAATCTTCCCCTCCTAACCTGCTTTGTGCTCCCTTAGCTTTGCTTCCTAATAGAACAGAATCTACTTTTCTTTTCTTTTTTTCTTTTTTTAGTTTTTTTTCCTTTATTGATTTTAGAGAGAGAGAGAGAGGAAGGGAGAGGGAGAGAGAAATAGAAACATGGATGAGGGAGAACATCGATTGGCGGCCTCCTGCATGCCCGGCACTGGGGACCTGGCCCACAACCTGGGCATGTGCCCTGACGGGAATTCCAACCTGCCACCTCTTGGTGCATGGGTCCACGCTCAACCACTGAGCCACACCACTGGGCCTGACTAAAGACATTTTGGAAGCGAGCGGGATAAGAGTGCACAGTGGAGTGCCCGTCTGCTGCAGTTGGACGGGCGGGGTCAGCAGAGGTGGACTCGAGGCCTGGTGGCCCAGGACCCCACTCCCCAGGAAGCTCCAGAATGTGCGGATCCTCCCCTCTCCACCCCAGCCCCTTCCTTCTCCGGGCCCACAGCCTGGAATTGTTCCCCGCCTCCGCCAGCAAGATGGCACACGGGGCCTGCTTTGGGTTTGGGAAATTGATGTGCAGGAGGGAGGCACGGAGATGGCAGGAAGGACGGGCCTGAGGATGGCAGGGGCGGCAAGGAGTTCTGGCATCCCTTTACTGACCCGCTGAGAACCTCCTGACGCCATTAGGTGCCCAGAAACTGCGCCAGGAGCTGGAGGAGGCGGGCGGCCACCACTCAGGGCTCCTAGGGTCCCGGCCTCAGAGCCCGGAGGCCGCTCGCCACGCCCCCGCCACGCCCCAACGCCGCCGCCACGCCCCCACCCCGACGACGACGCCACGCTCCGACGGCGACGCCACGCCCCCGCCCCGCCCCGACGACGACGCTCCGCCCCCGCCCCGCCCCGAAGACACCGCCTGCTCCTCAGCTTCCTAACCGTCGCGAGCCGCCGCGAGCCGCCTCCGAGCCGTCGCCATGGGCCGGTCCCGGCCGGGCGAGCGCGGGCCCCCCAGCCCCGGCCCCGCCGCGCCGCCCGCGCCCCCGCCGCTCTACACTCGCACCCTGGCGCTGCTCGGGGCCGTGCTCATTGCCGCCGCCGCGGCCATCACCGCCCGGGCCTATGCCCGCCGCACCGAGGCCCAGGCAGCCGCGCGGCAGGTCCGGCGGGCGGGCGGTGGGCGCGGGGCACCGGAGACTCGGGGCGGGGGAGCGAGCGCGGCAGGACTCGCAGAGGGTCCGAGCCCCCGGGTGGGGAGGCGGCGGGGCCGGGAAGGGCCGGCCCGTGCGTCCGCTGAGAGGGGACGGAGCACGGGGTTAGGGAGGGATGAGCTGGGGTAGGGACTGGGATGGAAGAGCGGCCTGGAGGGGGCTGGGCGGAGGGGACCGGTGGGCTGGGGAGGGCAGCATGGAAGTGAGGGGAAAAGAGGGCACCAGGGGTCTGGCAGCCTTGCAAGGACTGATGGGGAGGTGATGCAGGGGCAGAGACAAACTGCAGGGGCTGCACAGGACAGAGGACTGCAGACCAGGCATGGAGTGAAGCCGGGACCCAGAGAATCTGGAAAGGGGGCTGGGGAGCACTGGGACAGCCGGGAGGGGAGACAAGAGAGGACAGTGGGTCTATGAATAGGGTGGAATGGAGATGGGGCCAGATAGAAGGGACTGGGAAAGATGGGACAGACAGTGGATGAGGCACTGGGGGTCGGGGGCGGTGACATTTAGACAGAGGTGTTGAAAGAACTCAGGAAGATAGCATCAACTGTGTTCAGCCAGCACCCACCCCCCCCCCCCCCAAGCAGGAGTCAGCGATGAAGGCCCTGGGAACAGAAGGCCTCTTTCTCTTCTCCTCCTTGGACACTGACCACGATATGTACATCAGCCCTGAGGAGTTCAGGCCCATCGCGGAGAAGCTGACAGGTACCAGGAGAGGCTGGGGACTGGGGAGGAGGGAGCCCAGGCACCTCCCTCTGCTTCTTGCCTGCTGTCTGCTCTGAGCAGGAGGGCCCTCTGGAGTAGAGGGAAGCTTGTGGATCCTGGCAGCCCTGGGGTCCTCCTAGCTCTGATACTTTCTAGCTGCTGATTGGGGAAGCCATTTAAGCACACACACACACACACACACACTCACTCCATCCGTACTCCTCACATGTGAATAATACTAGCTAACATTCTCTGACCACTGCCTCAGGGCCAGACATCACTTTAAGCACTTCATGTGAGTTCTCTCTTCAATCTTTGCAATGCCCTGTGAGACTGACACTGTCGTGATCCTTGTGTTTAGTTTGGGAGACTGAGGCACAGGAAGGCTCACTGGCTTGCCGGAGATAGAAGGTGCAGAGCCAGGATCATCTGTCTCCAGGTCCTGCCCCAGCTCACAGGTTTCAGGATTAGAGTATCTTCAAAGTGGCTGACAGCAGTAGATAGGTAGTCAATAGGAGCTATTCCGATTATTTTACTAAACATGAAACTCTCTTTGGTGCTGTCAGATTCCTATCTCATTCTCACCTCGCTGTAATGAGTGGATGGTGTTTTGTTTTTTTGTTTTTGTAAAGATGAAGGCCTAAAACATCTAATGAATTATAAAATGCTTCCCTCACCCCCTCACCAACACCTCAACCTCTGTGTCCATTTCTTGTGACATTTCTTGAATTTATGGTCTTGGGCACCAAGTTATTACCCAAGTTGCCTGGTGTAAGTAGGTCAATTGATGGGAAAGGCAAGAAGAGATGCCAGCTGCTCTCCGGAGCAAGCACCAAAGCCCCGTGATGAGCTTTCTGGGTCTTGGGATGGGTCAGATACGTCCATCACTTGCTGGCCCAGTGACCTGTGGTTACTGTCAGAGGAAGAGAGTCAGATGAAAAATGCTAATTTGCCAGAGCAGACGTAGGTCAGTGTCTCGGTGGCAGTCAGTTCTGTGGTGAAGCAGATGGGCAGGTAAACAGGTCAGCCCTGTGTGGATGGCCTCTGACCTCTTAATTTGGACACACTTCTCCAAGCATCCACACAGCCACCACCTTGTCCTTTCTTATAGCCAGTGAGCAAGAGTTCCTTCATAATGACATGTTGGCCAAGCTTGATAGGCTTGGGGGGCCTTTAAAATTTTTTTACATAAATCCTTTTCTCCATTGGGAAAATAACCCCTCCCTCCCTTACCACTGAGGCCACTGTGAGTGCAAAACTGGACCAAGTTTTGGAAAAACAAAATAAAAAACACGAAAAACACCAAATCTAAGCAGCAAAAAGAGGCAAATAATCTCTCTAGTTGGTACAGTAATGTGTTTAATTTTCTGCTTCATACCAAAAAAGTTTTACAAACTGTATAATGAGCAAATGTTACTTACAAGTCAGGAAATAAAACTTTTTTAAAAAAAACCTAAGGTCTGCTCTAGCCAGTGTGCTCAGTGGTTAGAGCATCAGCCCTCACACCAAAGGGTCAAGGGTTCAATTCCCGGTCAAGGGCACGTACCTGGGTTGTAGGTTTGATCCCCGGCCCAGTTGGTGAGCATGCAGGAGACAACCAATTGATGTGTCTCTCTCACATTGATGTTTCCTTCTCTCCCCCTCACTCTCTCTAAAAAAAAAATCAATGGAAAAACTATCCTTGGGTGAGGATTAACAACAAAAAATTCAAGGGTATAAAATGCTGGGCATTGTTATTAATAATTATCTGTGACAACAGTAAAATAAATAAGCAAGCAGACTAATAACCCTGTACATTCCTACTGTTCCCTTCCTCTGAGGTTCCCAGATAACCCGTTTGCTGCACTGACTTACAAATGCAGAAATAACAGTGATTCTTTAGGACTGGGATTTGCACCAGGAGCCCTGGGAGTGCTAATTAAAAGGACAGTGTGCTGATTCTAGCCCCTTAGGATTCTGATTCAGCAGGTCTCAGATGAGTGCTGGGCATCTGTAGTTTAAAAGGCATCCTGAGTGATCCTGGTTAAGAACTGCTTCGAATGCACCCGTGCATTCTGTCAGGCTCGGTTTCTGTACCACGAACCTGCCCTGGGAGAGCAGAAGTGCCAAGACCCACTGCTGCTTTATTCCATTCTCAATGTCATGGGCCCTGCCCTTCTGTTCGTCACCCCTTTTGAAATAGGCTTTGGTTCTCCCTTAAACCTTCATCATGATTCCCTCCACACTTGAAAGATTACAGACGTGGCGTATCTCTGAGCAGGAAGAGATCTGAGAAATCAAGGTCAGCCACTACCCGTCCAGCCTCCTTATACAGATGGGGAAACGACACCACCCAGAAAATCAGGGAGAAGCTGTCTCCTCACTCTCAAACCAGTGCTCTTCCTATGACACCAAAGATGGCCTGATTTTGTTTCTTGCTTCATTCATTTCTCTGGGTCCTGTGGCTGAGTGCCTGTCCGAGCAGTGTCTGTTTCTTCATGAGACCTTATGACAACGTGGTCTCCATTTCTCATGTAGGAAAACCAGAGAGGCTGAGTGATTTGCCCCAGATGGTCCAGGAAATGGAGCCAACCTTAACTTGGAGCTGGGCTGTGTTCTCCTCTCCTAGGGCCAGAAAATAGCTTCTCTCTTTGGTGCTGGGGATCCCAGCTGCTGTGAGAGGCAGCTGCCTGCCCACACGCCACCTTTGGTAGGCCCAGCACCAAATTCATCTGGGACTCGATTCAGAGAACAGAGGGAAGGGCAACAGTGAGAAGGGCCTCTCTGCACACAGCCTGGCCTGGTGGAAAGAGCACAGGTTGGAGTCAGGAGAAGTAGTTTGAGCCCCACCTCCCTGGCTCCCTGACCCTGAAACCTCTGGTTTACACAGTTAAAGTTTGTTATGGGTTTACTTTCTGCCAGGCCCAGTGCTACCACTATGTGGATTATCTCATTTAAGCTGCATAACAAGCCACTGGCCAACCGTCACACAGCTGGTGAGGGGTAGGGCTGGGCTTTGAACCTAGGTCATCTGGTTCCTGAGACTTTGAGGAAACTGAGGCTCTGAGATCTTAACTCCCCCAGAGAAGGGCCATGGTTAATCGTGGGTTTGGAGTAAAACAGGCTTGGGTTTGAATTCTGACTCCCCCACTGGCTGTGTGATCTGGGGGAAGTAACATCACCTCTCTGAGCTTCCAGTTTCTCATTCATAAAATGGGAGCTGGTAGTAATGTTATCTGCCTCACAGGGCTACTCTGAAACTAAAATTCGATATATATTGGTTGTTACTTGGGTGATTATTAACTGTTATCCCCCCTCCTCCCGCCCCAGCTCCAGGCCTGGCTCCCTTTGTCACTGGCCAGAATGGATGCCTAAGGGCAGGGACCCTCTCCAGTGATCTGTGTCTTTTGTAGGGTCAATTCCTACGACCAGCTACGAGGAGGAGGAGGAGCTGCCCTCTGACCCCAACGAGGAGACACTCACCATAGAAGCCCGATTCCAGCCTCTGCTCCTGGAGTCCATGACCAAGAGCAAAGATGGGTTCCTAGGGGTGAGTTGGGGTAGGGCAAGGGGGTCCCCACAGGTGGGACATAGATAGGAAGACCATCTGTGTGCACTCACTACATGAGGATGGGGCTGTGTTCACCTTTCTCTTTCCTTCCTTTATCAGCTGCCCTATGTGCACCCAATGTGCCAGGCCTTGGCGGGGGTTGGGGGGGGGGGATTCCAGAAGCGGGTGCAATGCCATCCCTACTGTCCAGGCACACAGTCTGGTAGGGAGGCAGGAGGGATAAGCATGAGCCTCAAACCCAGTTGGGGGATCTGGGATGGCTTCCTGGAGCAGTGACAACAGACAGAGTTGCAGGTGGAGGAGGGCTTAGCCAGGTGAGGCAGGGGAAGGAAGGATCTGGTTGGAGGAAAGAGCAAGTGCACTAGAGACAGCTGGTACAGCCTTCTCACTTAGAATCATCACTTTCTACAAGTTGGTCTTTTCCCCGAAAACTGAGTTTGCTGAGGGCCAGGCCTGTGTCCTCCACATTTGTGCACCCCCGGGCCCTTAGCCCAATGCCCCATACCTGCAGGTGTCCTGTTGAACTCCCATGAATCAGACCTGAGGTTCTGCTCCTAGCTGGGGGCCATGGGGTGGGGAGGACACCTGACAAAGGCTTTGCTAACCAGCCCTGCCTAACCTGAGGCCCTGTGGACAAAGCCTCAAGCCCATCATGGGACCTAAACATCCCCAGACCCTGCCTGCCTCTCCCACCCTCTCTCCTGCCCTCTCCTCAGCTTTCTCTGTTCCAACCACTCCAGACGTCCAGACTTTCTTCCAACCATGAGCCTTCTCTGTGCCATTTCCTTGGCCAGGAACTTTTTCTCCACCAGCCCACACCTGCTCAGCTTTTGGCATGAACAAAGGCCTGAAGGCAGAAAGTGCCAGGCCAGTCAACTGAGAGCAGGGAGCAGGTGTGGCTGGACACAAGGCACTTGGGGCCAGTGGAAGAGAAGTTGCCAGACTGAGAAGGGCCTCAGTTGCTTGACTTCAGCCTTCATTCTGCAACAGCAAAACACCATAGCAGGTTTTTAAATAGGAGAGTTCCCTGATCAGATCTATGCTTTCCAGGATAGCAGCTGGGACGGAAAGAGAGACAAGAAGATGAGTTCCTGGGAGGGAGGAGGGGGTGGGCGAGGAAGGCTGTGGTGATGGAGGAAGGACAGCCTGGAGGATGAAGGTGGGAAGGAGGCAGGGCGTGGCTACTAAAGGAAAGTGACAGGGGACTCGGGCTTCTGGCTGGTGACCAGGTATGGAAGGAAGCAGGTCTGGTGGAAACAGAATGAGGGCAGTTTGGACAGGATGAAGTTGAGTTACCGGGGAAGTTGGTGGGGAGAGTCCAATTGGTTTGAAACACAGGTCTGACCTTCCATGAAAAGCTCTGGGTGCAGATGGGTTTGGTGATGATGAGCCTAGAGTTGGGGTTGAAGCTGTCTGAGCACAAGTCCCTCTGCAGAGCAGCGAGAACCTGTACTTACAGAGCAGATGGGTCAGGAGCAGCACCCCCAGACCCCCTTGTAGGCAGCTCCCCTGCAGGGGCTTGCCAGCCCATGAGGACTCAGCGGCGGGCAGGCTCTTCCTGGCCCTGCACAGCCAGTGCTGCTTTGGGGATCTGCCTGTTCAGTCCCCCTCAGTGCGAGCTCCCTGCCTCTCTCCCCACTTCCACTTCCCACTGAGCCTGGGCCCCCACCCCACTGCCATCAAGGTGAGGAAAGGAGAGCAGACTTGCTGCTGGCAAAGACAGGCAGCTTCCTGGTGACTGAGCACCCCCAAGGGGTGCCAGGCACTCACTGTCATGGGGCTGATGCCTCAGTGGGAAGGGACTCCCACTGTAGCCCAGAAGGGAGGGAGGAACTCCTGAAGGTGGCACTTTGCAGGGGACCAGCATGCTCCAGGGTCCCACCTCCACTCGGGGCAGGTGTGCAGATAGTCCTGCAATCTCTGACCTGAGTTCTCTCCTGCCTATCAGCGTATCAAATAGAAGTTAGGCAGGTGCCCAGCCAGTGTGGCCCAGGGCACTCTGGGGGTGGCCCTTCCTCCCTATCTCTGTGGTCTCATCCTGCTCTTGATCCTGGAGATTTCACCCAAAAGGTGGTTACTGCCTCTCACCTCAGACTTAGCTCCAGACTCAAACTCGGACCTTGTCAGTGGGACATTAGTCTCCTCAGGAGAATTGGAGAAGGGATCAGGGAGTGGAAAGCAAGGTGGGTGGAAAGGGGGAGGGAGGCTCCTCGACCCCCTGTTCCAGCCCCTGGTGGCCCTCAGGTTCCCTCAGCTCCCTGCTCTCCTGGGAGCTGCTTTAGCCTGGGCTTGGCCTGCTTCTCGGGCTGGGGGCCAGGAGGGATGGGTTGAGACCAGCCTCGGCTCTGGCAGGACAGTACCAGGCCTATGGCTGTCACCAGGGCAGCATCCTCTGCTCCCTTGGCTTGTGGGTTGGCTCAGGGCTAAAGGGAGACCTCCACACATGCATGGGACAGGGGACCCCAAAGTCATGGTGCTCAGTGCCCCAGAGTTTTGGCTTTCCCTGCTCCAGGTCTCCCGCCTGGCCCTGTCTGGCCTCCGCAACTGGACATCCGCAGCTTTGCCAAGTGCACTGTTTGCCGCCCGCCATTTCCGGCCCTTCCTTCCCCCTCGGGGCCAGATGAAGCTGGGCGAGCCCTGGTGGATCATCCCCAGTGAGCTGAGCGTCCTCACCGGCTATTTGTCCAACAACCGCTTCTACCCACCACCACCCAAGGGCAAGGAGGTGAGGGCAGCCCATGGGAGCCCCAGCCCCTGCACCCCGCCCCAGTCCAGGCATGGCCCCGCCCTATCTGTACCTGAACCCCCATGCCAGGCTTACCCACCTGCTGCCCACTTCCCTGGCGACCCACCTCCACCCTGAACCCTAGGCCCACAGGGCCCAGTAGCCAGCCTGGGTTGCACTGCCCTCCCCCAGGTCATCATCCACCGGCTGCTGAGCATGTTCCACCCTCGGCCCTTCGTGAAGACCCGCTTCACCCCTCAGGGGGCAGTCGCCTGCCTGACCGCCATCAGCGACTTCTTCTACACTGTGGTGTTCCGGTGAGTGGTCCTCGTACCCCGTCCTTGCCTCCCCTGCCGCCAGGGACTCCAGGGCAGCACAGAAGGGCACAGCAAGGGAAGGGCAGCCCTGGCTCAAAGCCCCCACTCCACCACTTAGCACCCTGTGGTCTTGGGCTCTCTGAGCCTCAGTTTCCTCATGTGACGATCAGGGTAGCAGTAACTTCCTCCTAGGGGGAAGAGAAAAGCACAGAGCATGCTTAGCACAGGGCTAGTGGCTGTGATTGTCATCCACACAGAAGAGGGGTGTATAGAGTTGTGACGCCAGGTCCTACACACCCTCGAGAGACTGTGAGAGCTCATAGGAGGGTCAGACAGGGCTGCTGAAGGCAGCATGTGAGCTGGGCCCTGAGGATGGGCAGTGCTGGGAGGCCTTGTGCCTTCTCCCTGCCCCACACACTCTCCTTAGCCCACGCCCAGCCCTGTCCCCCACACACAGTCTGCTTCCCAGGCTTTGGGGCAGATGTGGGAGGGCAGCTCCAGCTCGATGGGACCTGCTCCCAGCTGGGCTTCTTCTCCCCAGGATCCATGCCGAGTTCCAGCTCAGTGAGCCGCCCCACTTCCCCTTCTGGTTCTCGCCCGGCCAGTTCACTGGCCACATCATCTTCTCCAGAGATGCCAGCCATGTCCGCGACTTCCGGCTCTACGTGCCCAACCACAGGTGGGAGCTTTGGCCCAAGCCCCCAGCCCCAGGGTTGGAAACAGGTGCCCAGAGTCCCCTCAGTCTCTGCCTCTTCTCTTGGGAGAGGCCTGGGCACCCTCTTGGGAGGGACCTGGTGCTGACCCAGGAAGTGGCAGCTCAAGGCAGGTTGAGGAGGGTCATTCCATCACTTGACAAGCATGTCCTAGGTGCTGGCCCACCAACTCTGTGCCCAGAACCCAATGAAGCACCAACAGACCCTCCTTGAAACTGGAGCCTCCCGCTCTTATAATGCTGACCCATAACCACAGCTTTCTCGTGCTACCCTAGAGGGAGGCCAGCAGGTGGGCAGGGACTTGGCTGGTTGGGGTCTGGAAAGGTTTCTGAGAGCGAGGGACATCTAAGCAGAGACCTGGGGGTGAGGAAGGTTTAGCCAAGCAGAGGGAACAGCACATGCAAAGGCCTCAGGGCAGGCAGGCCCTCTACTGCCCATGGTTGCTACCATCGGGCCTCGAGGGGCCTCTGGGATGGCTCTATGCCAACCACCTTCCTGCCTGCCCAACTGGTTCAGGGCCAGCCTCTTGTCAGGGGATCAGAGGATCTAGAGACTCAGGTTCCAAGTCTTTCCTGATTCCTAAGTGGCGACTCAGTGACTCTGTACAGGGACACCAGCAAACTGCACGTCTAGGGGCAAGGCCCTGACCCTCTCTGGGCCTCAGTTTCCTCATTTTCTAGATAGGAGCTGGCAGGAGTGAAGGGATGGTCAGGATGACCTGGGTAGAGAAAGTTGCCCCTAGGAACAGAGTGGCTTCCTCTCCTTTTACTTCTCCTCCCTCCGCTCATCAGGCAAGCACCTGTGCCCCACAGGCTCAGCCCAGGTCTGCCTCCACCCCGGGGTTGAAGGTGGGGGGTCCTGGACTGGATGAAACAGAAAGAGAGGGCCAAATGACCAGCCCCAGGACCAGGCCACAGGGCCTGCTGATCCCCTCTGAGGGCACCCAGCTCACTCTGCCCAAAGTGGTTGGTTGTCAGACCTGGGGTGCCCCCATGTGGCAGATCTGCAGGTAGTACCTGGTTAGGCCAGACTTCCTGCTGGAGAACTGCCAGGTTTTCATACCTGCTCCACTGTGCCCTAGGGGATGCACTGAGGATCTCTGCCTGGAAGGGTGGAGGGCAGTACAAAGAGTCATGAATGTGAAAGCCCTTTGTGAACTGTGAAGGTTGGGCCAGTGGTGGGTGGTGTGGTTGCAGTGCCTTAGGAAGAGCAGCCCAGGGACAGGAAAGGGCCCAGGCTCTGCAGTCTGAGTCCCAGCAGCTCTGAGACCTTAGGTTCAACTTGCCAAGCCTCAGTGTCCTCATCTGTAAAATGGGGACAGCTGTGAGCTTTTAGCAAGATAAAGTGTGACATGGTTCGTGGGCCTTGCTGATGGTGTTCTAGCCTGACCACCCTCATCCGTCTCCAGGTCTCTGAATGTGGACATGGAGTGGCTGTATGGAGCCAGTGAGAACAGCAATATGGAAGTGGACATTGGCTACATACCCCAGGTGAGCGCACAGATGGTCCCCACCTGGCTAGGAAGATGGGGCTCAGATGCAAGGCTCTATCCTAGGGACTCTCAGCCTGTCTGCAGGGAGGGCCCAGCTGGCGGGGAGCCTCAGGGTAGTCCAGGGTGAAGTATGGAGCTCCTGGCAGGCTGAGGCCAACTGTCCAAAGCAGGATTCTGTTTCTGTGCACAGAACCCAATATCTGCCATGGCCGAGGAAGGAGCCTTGGCTGGACACTGGCCCTGTTCTGGACTCACTGCATAGTCTTGACCGGGCCCTGCCCTTCCCTGGGCCTCAGTGTTCCCACCTCTGCAGTGAGTGGGGTATCTTTTTAAGGGTCTCTCAGGGCTCCTTGAGGATTCTTGCCCATCTCTGAGACATCCCTCACTGATGTCATCCCTCGTTGACCTCCGGCCTAGATGGAGCTGAAGGCCAAAGCCCCCTCAATACCCTCTGTGATCCTGGATGAGGATGGCAACATGGTTGACAGCCACCTGCCCACAGGGGAGCCTCTCCCATTTGTGTTTGAGGAGATCGAGTGGCAGCAGAAGCTGAGCTGGGAGGAGGCTGCCCGACGCCTGGAGGTGGCCATGTACCCCTTCAAGAAGGTGAGGCTGGGCAGGGGTCAGGATCTGTGGTGCTGGAGCTGGGGCTGTGGGAGTAGCAGGTGGGCGCAGGGTGCTGGGCTATGAGTGTAGGGCTTGCTACTTAGGCTTTCTCACTGCAGGACCCAGTGGTGCCAGGGAGCCTCCCTTTGCCTTTCAGAACTGGGGGAGGAGGCATCCCCCATCTCAGCAACACCCCTTCACACACACACACACTATACATACTACACACACATACACTGTATACACTCAGGCCCTGAATGGGACTCTGGCTACACGCAATAGCTTCTGTCTGTCTCGGCTGGCCCCAGGTCACCTACCTGCCCTTCACCGAGGCCTTCGACCAAGCCAAGGCCAAGAACAAGCTGGTGCACTCGATCCTGCTGTGGGGGGCCCTGGATGACCAGTCCTGCTGAGGTGAGGGAGACCTGGCCAGCCCCAGGGGAGAGTGGGGGGGAAACTTCACACCTTGTGGGGTACAGGAGGTCTCTGCTGTTGGAGCAGGGGGTGAGGGACTTGGGGACTACACAGGGCAAGGGGTGGGGGAGAGGGCTTGGGAGGTTTCTGTGCTGAGGGCAGAGTAAGCTGCTGGATACAGTAGAAAGAGCCCAACTCGGCTGTTTCCAGCTTAGAAACCTTGGCCAAGTGACTTCCCGTCCCCGAGCCCGTTTCTCAGCAGTAAAGGAGGGGTAACATGCTCACCTCCCAGAGCAGGGGGAAATGGCTGTGGAAGTGCCTGTGCTCTGTGAAGTGTGGCACACAAGTGAGATAATAAAATAATGCCAGAGGCTGGGCATACACTCACTTATTCAGAAAATTCACTGAAGACCTGCCAGGTGCAAAATTCTTTGGGTGTCACACAGTGGGTACAAAGATGAGTGAAATGATGAGCCTGTCCTCGTCCAGTCACTCAGCAAACATCCTGGGCACCTCCTGTGCCACACCATAGGCTAGGTGCTGGGAGGCGTGCAGTGAGGAAGTCAGAAGTGGTCCTTATCCTTGGGCAGTGCACAGTGTAGTGAATGAATAAGTACGAGCATGGTGAGTGTTACACAGGCAAGGGCCAGAGGGGCATGAGGGCATGTGTCTGGTTGTCAGGGGAGGCTTCCCAGAGAAAGTGATGTTTAAGATGAGACTTTGAAGGATAAGTAGGAGTTTGTCAAGTGACGGGAAGAGTATTTTAGGTAGAAGAACAGTCTATGCAAAGGCCCTGGGACACAGAGTTGCATGAATTCGAGAGCAAGTCCCTGGGTAGGGCTCCACCCTAAATCTCAGCCCAGGATGCCAGTATGTTATTGATGTGAATTACAACTACCACTTACTCAGCATCTACAGACTCTTTGACTCTGTTATTTCACCTGGGTGCACAGACCATTCTATAGTCCGTGAGGTTTATTGCTGATTGAAACCCAGTAAGATATGTAGGGGTTCCTCACTCTTCTGGCCTTGCCTCTCCCTGAACAGGTTCAGGGCGGACTCTCCGGGAGACAGTCCTGGAAAGTTCGCCCATCCTCGCCCTTCTCAACGAGAGCTTCATTAGCACCTGGTCCCTGGTGAAGGAGCTGGAGAACCTGCAGGTGAATGGAGGGTGGATGGGAACAGCCCCTTGGGAGCCCCTAGGACAATGCTGGGGGATGAGGCATCAGGAGTGTGCCTCACTGTCCCCATAGAAAAACCAGAAGAACCCATCCCACAAGAAGCTGGCTGACCTGCACCTAGAGAAGTACAGCTTCCCCGTGGAGATGATGATCTGTCTGCCCAATGGCACCGTGGTAGGTCAGCCCAGCCCAGCTCAGGGCCTGGCACTGTGGGTAGAGGAAGCAGCCAGCCAGGGGAACAGACTCACAGACCTCATCAGGCTTCGGGTCTGGCTCCACCACATCCTGGCTAGTCTCTTAGCCTGAGCCTGTTATCACATTTACAGAGTAGGAATCCTGATGCTCAGACTGCCTGCCTTGTGCAGGTGTCAGGATGCTCCTGTGGGAAGGGGGACCTTCAACAGCACCCAGGGGACGGGGAAGCAGCAGGCACAGTGCAGCAGCAGAGTGGAAAGGAGCATGGTCTGGGAGGGAAGGCTAACCTGGGACCGCTGCACTCAGCCCTGGGATGGAAGGGGGAGGGATGGGCCAGGCCTTGTGACAAGTAGACAGGGCCAGGGACCCCCTCAGGCCCAGCCAAACTTCAAGACCCTACCTCTCCCAAGGGCCCCTTTCAAGCACCCAAGCACGTCCTCCAGTTGGATTCTAACAGCAGCTTTGGGAGCTAGATGATTACAAGTACCCATTTTACAAACAAGGAAACTGAGGCTCAAGAGGTCCAGAGACATGGTGACAGTTGCACAAGTAAGAAGTGTAGCTGGGCCCTGGCCGGGTGGCTCAGTTGGTTGGAGCATCGTCCAGTACACCAAAAGGTTGCAGGTTTGATTCCCAGTCAGAGCACATACTTGGATTGTGGGTTTGATCCCTGGTCAGGGTGCATACAGGAGGCAATGATGTTTCTCTCTCACATCTAGTTTCTTTTTTTCTTTCTTTCTTTCTTTCTTTCTTTCTCTCTCTCTCTCTCTCTCTCTTTCTTTCTTTCTTTCTTTCTTTCTTTCTTTCTTTCCTTTTTTCTTTCTTTCTCACTCTCTGTGTTTCCCTCCCTCTCCCTCCTTCCCTCCCTCCCTCCCTCCCTCTCTAAAGAAAAATAACAACATATCCTCCAGTGAGGATTTTTTTTAAAGCAGTGTAGCTGGCTTTGCAACCAGACCTGCCTGGGAGCCTCAGCGTCTCCTGCTCTTCCTGACGGCAGGGAGTGGAGTTCAGGGCTCACAGGAGCAGGGGTGGGGGGCAGCGAGGGAAAGGTGAATCGAAAGGCATTAGGTGTCCGCCTAGTGGACAGGTGTGTAAGCTCTGTGGTCAGAGGGCCCTGTGTGAGCAGAGGCAGGAGAAGGCAGCAGCCTGGCCCAGGGACAGTGTGACGAGGGTTCTGTCTGCCATCCGCCTCAGTGAGGGAAGTTGAGGCCTGAAAGTGGCCACTTCTCCCGAGAGAGGCTGAGCAAACGGAGTAGAGGGGCTCTGAGCCTGGGCAGGCCCCCGTGCCTCACCCAGCCTTTCTCCAAGGTCCACCACATCAACGCCAACTACTTCTTGGATGTCACCTTCCTTAAGCCTGAGAACGCCAAGAACAACGCCTTCAGCTTCTCATCCACCTTTGAAGATCCATCCACAGCCACCTACATGCAGTTCCTGAAGGAGGGCCTCCGGCTCGGCCTGCCCCTCCTCCAGCCCTAGTGCTCCTGCCTCATCTGGGCCATGAGAAGGAGCTGGAAAGAGGCCCTAGCTGCCCTCCTGTGCCTGGTTGTCCAGGGGTCAGGCTCAGCCGGAGACAGCCATCTGGAGACTGGGCAGAACCCTCCTTCAGAAGGGGAAACCATACAGTACCCCAAACCTTGGCTCCCAGACCAGTCTAATCTATCCGACCTACTGATAGGACCCCCAAACCTGTTTGAGGCCAGCTGTCTGAGAAGGTTTACTGTGAAGTAGGCTGCTGCCCTTAACAAGGGGGTCCACTGAGGGGTCCCTGAGGCCCAGACCCAAGGCACCCCCCTGCCAACCCCAGCACAGGGTCACAGTAGGACTGTTGGAGCCAGAGCCCTGCTGTCGCCTCCTGCCCCTGAGATCTCAGCTCCACAGACGCGTAGCCCAGCCAAAGAACAGAGCCTCCGTCCCAGCTGCCAGGGCAGCCCAGACCCGTGTGTCCACCACTGGGTGGCTGTTGACTCTCCTTGGCCACTCTTAAGGCCTTAGTTCACATCCCAAGCCACTGACCACAGCCAGTCTCTTTTTTTATACGTGCAGAGAAGTGTTTTTACATGAACTTTCTCAGTTTGTAGGTATTTTTTATAACCCCAGTCTAAGGAGAAGGAAGGGGCAAAGTCTTCCTCCTGCAGCTGCCCATGATAGTTGGGTCTGAAATCCTAGATGGATCCAGCTTGATGTCTCTGTAGTTGCACCATGGGAAGAAATATTCCTCTCTTCCTTCTCCTCTTCTAGTTTTTTAAAAACAATCCTCAGAGAGTCAGTGTATCCTTGCTCTCCACTCAGGCCCAGAAGGGCTCCTAGGGCTTTCATTAAGGCCTTGGAGCCGAACCTGCTCCCCACCCTTGCCCCACAGGGCCTCACTCTTAAACCTGGAGGAGGAAGGAAGGCAGGTATTTCCTCAGACACACCCCCAGGCCTTCATCTGCTGAGTCCCCCTGCCTGCCCTTGGAGTAGCCATACAGAGCCTTCTCTATCTGAGGCACTTTAAGGTTACATCTTTTCTCAATCCTCACAAGCCTGTGAGGCAGATGTTAATTGTTCCCATTTTGCAAATAAAGAAACTGAGTCTCAAGAAAATGAAGTGATTTGCCCAACATCACTCTGGTAGAGTTGAGGTTCAGCCTGAGTCTTGATTTAGGGGTGTTTTGTATTGTACCCCTTCCTCTCTCCCCTGTTTTCACTGAGGTGAAAAAGAAAGCCTTTCAAACCAAAATGTCTCATTATTCTAATCTCTAAACCAAATGAGGCATGAGCCAGCAAGCTCAGCCAAGATCTTTTTCCTTCTGGGAGGCATGCCTCCAGGCCCTTCACAGCAAGGGACGGTCCCTAACCCTCAGTGCTTCCAAGCATGGGTGGCAGTAAGGCACTGACTGCTTGGGCTTTCTGCGTCCTCATCAGATGCTTCTGCCTGATCCCCATGTGCCTCGAAGTTCATGGTGGAGGAGGGCCACCAGCTGCCCTCCTGTCACCTCTGCCACTTCCCTCACCTGTTCCCAACATGTCCCATAAAAAAATTGGAGAGACGGGGGTGGTTCGAAGTGCCTTTCCTTCGAGTGGGATGTTGTTCAGTTTTGTCCTTGATCTGACTCATGGGGTTGGCTTGCCAGATGGGCAAGGGAGTGTGGCTGGAATGCCTTTGGGGACATCTTATCTGTCACCAGAGGTCTTAAGTGACTTTCTTAAAATAATTTTGTAGTGGACCTCCTAATGGAACCTTCTATATTTAGAATCTGATGCTGTGTTGATGAAGTAAAAACCTATTGTCTTAGAAGCACAGCTTAAGACAGGTATTAGGTAATTTTTTTTTTTTTTTTGAGGGAGTGCACTTCAGGAAAAACTTGTAAAAAGAGTGAAGTAAAAAGGGGAAAGGAAAAACACTGAGCAGGGATAGAGTCAAAGCCTAGCCTTGGCCTGATCGCAGTTAAAGGGCTCTGGAGCATAAACCATACCAGAGTTGATCCAGCCTTTTGTAACCTGCTGGGGAGGTGGAGTAACTTCCCAGGATAGGGCTTCCATTCTCTCTGCAAGGGCAATTTTCCAGAAAAGGGGGCAGCTTATGAGCAGCCAACACAGCAGCTGGAGGATAGATTCACTGGCAGAATAAGGGAATCTGGGTGGGGCACCAAGACTGCATCTACCACATCCAGGAAATAGCTAGGGTGAATTTGCAAGATCTGCCATTGTCCAGGAGAGTGAAATCAATGATTAAGCAACAGTTTGCCATCCTGGAAAAAGGGCTGGACCTGGAAGTCAACATCATTTGAAATATGATAGGGCTAAGGGACAACATCTGAGGTCTCTGGCCAAGACCAGCTAACATAATTTGCAGGATCCAGTGCAAAATAAAAATGCAGGGCCCTTGTTATTTTTTATTATTATTATGAATTTCAAGAGGGCAATAGCAGAACATTAAAGCAAGCACAGAGTCCTGACCTGAGGCCTTGTGTGACAGGCCTGTGCCTGGCAGCTGGGACTTGCCATGGATGCCATGGAGACCAGGACAGGGTGGGTGAGTGAGCCTGGAAGGAATGTGGGTGGTTCTCTTTCCCAATGCCTCTGGGATCTACCCTACCCATCTGATCAGCAAAGTCACTGAAAATACTGTGTGTGTAATACAGAAACACTAAAACGGGAGAAAGCTACAAAGCGCTGGAGGGCATTCTTGCTGGAGAGCAGGCTGTAGACTCTACAGCAGTGGTTCTCAACCTTCCTAATGTCGCGACCCTTTTCCTCATGTTGTGGTGACCCCCAACCATAAAATTATTTTCGTTGCTACTTCATAACTGTAATTTTGCTACTGTTATGTCTTAGGCAACCCCTGTGAAAGGGTCGTTTAACCCCCAAAGGGGTCGCGACCCACAGGTTGAGAACCCCTGCTCTACAGTGTAAAGGGTCTTGGTAAGCATGAACTGTATAGGGGACCAGAGCGATATGCAAGGCAAGCTCTGGGGCCGAAGGACCTGGAACGCCAGGATTCTCAAGTGTGCAGTCAGGGTGGGGACAGTAGACATCACACAATTTGGGGGGGCGAGCAGCGACATAGACCTCGGATCCCAAAGGTCGGATTGGCACTAAGAGCCGCAAATTCACCGAGACCAAAGGGGTAAGCGACCAATCAGGCCTCCGGCATCCATCAATTTCTCCCTAGGGGTGGGACAGGAGGGGGCGTGGTCTTGGGATGGGCGTGTCCTTCCCTCAGGGTCCGCACGTGCGGCCGCCCCGCCCACGCAGAAGCCGCGCTCGCCCCGCCTAGAGCGGGGCCGCTTTCCAGGGCGCGCAGGGGCGCGGCTCGGTGCGCAGCTGCAAAGGATTGCTTCCGGAGGCGGGCCAGCGGAAGTGAGGGCAGTTGAGGCTGGGCCGCCGGCTGGAGTAGGAGGGGCCGTGAGGTGAGCCCCGGAGTCGGAGTCTTAGGTGAGTGACTAGGTCCGAGTGCCGCCCGGGAGGAGGGAGCGCGGCCTAGTGCCAGGCGCTGTGCGGCGTTCGCGGCTCCTCTTCCCGCTCCAGGTCTCGCGGGAGCCGGTGTTGTCGGCCTCATCTGGCAAGAGGGGAAACTGAGACCCCACGGGGTAATTGTTCGTGCGAGTCACCGAGCCTCGGTGGTCGATCTACACCGGAGGCTTCTCGTTTTGGCCGCGGTCCTCGGCGGGCCGGGCCGCCTCTGCCAGCTCCTCGCTCGTCTGGGGCCTGTGGGTCCAGGGACCGCCTGGGCCGGCCGTGAGAACTTGGCCGACCTTGCCCCTGTCGGGTCGGGCTGCTGCGGGGGAGGGAGGCGTGTCCCGGGCAAGGTCCCCGCAGCGGCTCCCCGCGCAGCTGTCCGCTGAGCAAAGTTTCACTGAGCGTGGCGGTCTCCGTGGGGCGCCAGGGACCCAGGAGTGATGAGACCAGGCCCTGCCCTGCCCGTCCCTGCGGGAGACCATGTGTAAACATGACAGCCTCAGGAGGGGCTGTGGGAGCGCAGAGGCGGTTAAGAACCCACCAGGGTTACCACTGAACTGGGACAGGATTCTTCTAGCCAGTGACGCTGTGTGAAGGTGGGGGGGGAGGGTGTGAAGGCTAAGTCGGTGCTCTCGTTCATTCATTTCTTAACTGGACAAATGTATACGGGTGTACTGTGGGCCGGACAGGCACTGTGCTGTGCCTAGGGAAGTCCCTGCCCTTGGGACAAGTGGCATGTTGCACAGTTAATTATGGAGGAAATACAGGGTGCTGTGGGGTGAACAGTAAAGGACCTGACTCTGTCAGGGAAGGGAAGGTGATGGTTGAGCTGAGCTCAGAAAAATTAAGAATGAGCTTTGGGAAGGGGGTGCTGTGTGTTGAGCAGAGGGAATGGTGGGGACAAGGCCTCAGAGGAGGCGGTAGGGGACTGAAAGGCCAGGGTGGCTGGAGGACAAGCAGAATGTGGGATGTGTGGCCATGAAGTGTGGATTGTAGGCCTTGTAGGCTGTGGTGAGTTTGGTCTACTGAGGTTGGGAAGGCCTGCAGGAATCTAGATCTGTAGGGGTTTTAAACAAAGGAACAGTATGACTAGCAATGTGTTCTAGAAAGATCTCTTTGGCTGTCGTGTGAGACTTAGGCCCAACTGAGTCTTTGGAGGTTAAGTTCGGACTGGAAGTGGCTGCAGTGACTGAAGTGAGAAACAAGAAAGCACAGTCATGTGGAACTTGTCAGGCACTGACATTCAGCACAGAGCCTGGCACACAGGACTTTGACAAAAGGCTTGAACTGCGCCTAGACGTTGAGACCATGCAGGAGGCAGCAGGATTTGGACCAGACTTGAGGTGCTTCCTACTGGCATGCCTACTGAGTGACCCAGACAAATTCCTTCATCTCTCTAGCTTCCTTTCCCCCGAGTGAATGATAACTTCCTTTTTTCCAGCTTCCTCTCTCCATAAAGTGAGTGATAACTCCTCTTCCGGGGTGAAAGAGAGACTCGACAAGGGAGGTTTCCAGAAGGCGCTGTTTTGGTAGTCTAGTCCATCCCCTCCCTGTTCAGAGCCTTCCCTGGCTCCCCAGTTACTTCTCACCTGGGCATTCCTAGCTCTCATGACTTGACCCCCCGTTAATCTTTACCCCTTATCATGCTCTGCTCCTCTCAGATATCTCTCGCCTTCCTGCCCTGGACCTGTACTGCTGTTACTGTTTTTCTTCCCTTCCTTCCCCCTCCAAACTCACCGTAGAACCTTGAGGTCAGGGGACTAAATTCACGTGGCCGCCCGCCTAGTGTGCCTTAAGCAGTGATACTCAGCCTTGGCTAGAATTATGTACTCAGGTGCTATCTCTCTTCTAGATTGTGAGTTCTTCAGAACGTGGCTGTCTTATACCTCCGTAGTCCCTACAGTGCCCAGCACAAGGTGGGCATTGTTAGTGTTTGATTAACAAGGGAATGAGTGAGCTCACTGATTGTATCTGCTCACCATGCAAGGGCAGCTGTGAAGAATGCAGTCCGGAGTTGACCCTACCCATCTGTCACATTTTAACAGTTCATTAAGTCCTTTAAAATTCCCTATTTCATTGGTTAATCCTTAAAGTAGCCTAGAGTGGCAGCTGTTCTTGTCCTCTTTTTACAGGTGGAGAAACCAACATTTAGAAAGGTTAAGTGACTTGCCTATGGCTACGAAGCCAGTAGCCGGCTGAGCCAGGATAAAAGAATTTGGCCCTTTCCCCTGTAGGCATAGTAGACTTAGATTGGCTGGAGCAGGCTATTCATTCTCCTGCTGTCTATTTTACCTCTCCCCCTATGGGGGCCCAGCAGTGCTAGGCTGGATGGCACATGCTGGGCTTTTACATCTCATCTTCAAGAATGAATGCATGTAAGAGAAACCTTGGTGTCAGTCACTGCTCTTCTGGGCTTGGTTTTGTGGGGCTTGTGTGGTGGTCATTGAGTCCCCACTGTGAGGGTTGTTTCACAGGAAGGGAACTCTGGTGTTCCTTAAGATGGCCTGATATGAAGGAATCACGCCTCCCACCTCCCCAAGCTGCCTTGTCCTTCAAGTGCAGGAGCCGGTTGACATGTCGGGGATGGACGCCAATGTGGTAAGGGGCATTCCCAGGGCAAGGGTGTGGTGGGGAAGGCTGAGCACAGGGCCTACTGAAGTTGAGGCTCCAGGTAATCCTTCCTTTCCCCTGGAGGCCTGAACTGGAGGGAGGCCACCCTTCCACCCCTTCCTCCAAACAGAACCAACGATGAATTGGAGGCAGTTGAAGAGTTAATGTGCTTCTGCTTTTCTGTGCAGAGGGAAGGGCGGGAAGCCTGGATGATTCCTATACCCAGCTAATGCCTCAGCCCTTTACTGGACCCTCCCAACAACAACTGTGCCTTGGCAGCAGCAGGTATCCCTTAGGTGGCTTGCCAAGGTGACGGCTAGCAACTGGGAAACCTGCCCTCACTTATAATTGAGACTTGACTTACCCCACTGTCCCTGGGATTGAGGAATCCAGTCTCCCTGGTAGAAGGGAGTGGGAGAGAGGTTGGGACAATACTTATTCTCACCTCTCTGAGGTTTGACTGTCCCTCTCTGTTCTAGACCATCCCAATCTGGCAAAACAAACCGCATGGGGCTGCTCGAAGTGTAGTGAGAAGAATTGGGACCAACCTGCCCCTGAAGCCATGTCCCCGGGCATCCTTTGAGGTGAGTGCACTGGAAGGGCGGGGAGAAGAGAGGTTCAGAGAGGTTGCAAGGATGGTGCTGCTCTGTGCCCCAGACTCCTGGTCTTTTTTTTTTTTTTCATTTTGTAAGTGCTTATTAATGGATCCTGGTCACTGTGCCTTCCTGACTGCACACACAAACCTGTGACCACAACAGTCAGGTTTCCAATTTACTCATAAATTCATAATCTTACATGTTTGATCCCTCTGCTGTGACTCAGATTTCATCAGAATCTAGCAGTCCAGTTTCTCAGAGCGGGCCAAAGGCCCTTGCTGAACCCCATCTCCAGACTAGCCAGGTCTGTGCTCCGAGGTGTTTGCCCTGGCAGATCCCACATGGGACACTGAGTGCTGTGTGTGACTCGAGTTGAACTCTGCTTTTCTTTACTAGCCTAAGACTTGGCCACTTAAGACACCTATTTTTAGTTTCCCTGAGGCCCAGCCTCTTCTTTCTGGGCAAGTCTGGCCACCCCTTTACTGGGCTACTTCAGTCTTACCTCTTTGTCTGTGGGACCTGTAGCACCTACTCTGCAGTAGATATTCTTGCCTGGTCCGTGTCTCTGAGACCCCTTTCTGCGATAGAAAACCAAGTAACATTTATTAGTCCCAGCTGCCTCCCTCTAAGACTAATGGTTAAGCACCAGCTTCAGGCTACATGCTTAAGGTGTGTGTCTGGGGAGCTGGGATGAAAGAAACATTCCAGCTTTCTGCTACACAGAGGAGGCAGAAATATATGCCTGAAAAGACGTCAGCCCGGGTGGCTACAGAAATAAAGGAGATGAATTTGTATATTAGACACTGACCTACGAAGTCTGTGTAGGAGCTGGATCTGGAGTCAGAAGTGGTGTCAGGGTTGGTATTAGCATCAGGAATAGGGTTGGAAGTGTGTGTGTGGGGGGGGTGTGGGTGTGGGTGTTGGGGGTGAAGGGGAAGCTGTCTCGTGACCCAGATTATCCAGAATTGCCCAAAGGGCACAAGCGGGATGGCTCTAGCTGCCTCAGGCATCAGAGACAAGAGAAGCACAGCTAGGGAGTGTGGAGGACTCGGTGAAGGTTGCTGTCACACTTGGTTATAATCTCTCCAGTCCTTTGGCCAGATGCTGCTAGGCAGAGCTAATCGAGGGCACAGGCTCCCACAAGGTAGGAGTATGTGTGAATAGTACAGGCATACCTCAGATAGCATACCTCAGATATTACAGGTTCAGTTCCAGACTACCACAATAAAGCAAGTATTGCAATAAAGTGAATCATAATCTTTTTTACTCATGGAGAGTCTTGCCTTCAATTTGTAAAAATGCAGCATCTGTGAAGCACAATAAAGGGAGGTATACCTGTATGAGAAATACCAGCTAACATTTACTGAGCACATACTATGTGCTAGGCACTGTGCTTGAGTACTTTATCTGTGTTAACTCATTTAATTGCCAGTAGCAGAGTGCTCTAGCTAATCAAGGAAAGCTTCCCTAAATGGCCGACCTTAGCAGCAGCTCCTGGATCCATGGAAGATCACTTCACTCCTGTGAGACCCAGGTTCCCTAGCTAAAAGCGAGAGCCATCAACTCCTGATCCACCTACCAAACAACTGGTAGCAGAAACAGCTGAATGTAACTCATGTGTAGGTGGGTTTTTGAGAAATTATTCCTGCATTTCTGTTGTAAATTACCTTAAATATTATTTAAGGGAATCTTGATTTGTTTTTTAAATTTACTCATATAAAAATATTAAATATGGGGGGGGGGATTAAGTTATGGAAAATAAGGAGAAAGGAGCCCAGCCGGGGTGGCTCAGTTGGTTGGAGCGTGGTCCAGCATACCAAAAAGATTGCAGGTTCACTCCCCGGTCAGAGCACATATGAGAGGCAGTCAGTCAATTTTTCTCTCTCACATCGATTTTTCTCTCTCTAAAAAATTAATAAACATATCCTCTGGTGAGGATTAAGGAAGAAAAAAGGAGAAAGGAGCCCAGCTGGTGTGGCTCAGTGGTTGAACATTGACCCATGCACCAAGAGGTCACCAGTTCAATTCCCGGTCAGGGCACATGCCCAGGTTGTGGGCCTGATCTGATCCCCAGTGTGGGGCATGCAGGAGGCAGCCAGTTGATGTTCTCGCTCATCGATGTTTTTCTCACTCTCTCCCTTCTTCTCTCTAAAATCAATAAAGAAAAATTATTAAAAAGGAGAAAGGAAAATAAATTATAATCAATCATGACACCAACTATTACTATTTTAGTGTAGTTCTTTTTCTAGATGTTTTTTGCTTTTTGTATTCACACTCAACATGATTGAATCCTCCTAATTTTTCATTTAATTTTAACATAGTGTCACTGAGCCTCTGTGTTCCCTAGGTTTTTCATTTGGGTTGGGGGTCTATTTTAAGGAATCCTACTATATTCCTTTTGTATAATTAATCATGTCTTTTTATTCAAGTCTAAATATTGAAATTATCAAATTGGATTAAAACAATGTTGCTATTAGCAGTGTAAATCCCAATTAGCTACAAAGGTGTTGTAAAGAGCTAGCCAAAGGAAACTTCCTGTTAATGTAATATATTGATGTCCTTGCATTCTCACAACCAGAGGGCAAGACACTCTTAGACAGTAGACATCTCTGTTAAAAGGTAACTCTGGCTGGTCCCACTAAAGATCCCTTTTTCTTTAAAAGGCCAGATAATAAACATTTAGGCTGTGGGCCATAACAGTGTTACAGCTACTCACTTTTGCAGTTAGGGCTTAAAAGCCACTACAGACAACACTTAAACAAATCAGTGGACCCTGGCCCATGTGGCTTAGGTCGCTGGTTTGATTCCTAGTTGGGGCACATACATGTCCAGGTTTCAGGCTTGATCCCCAGTAGGGGGCGTGCAGGAGGCAGCCAATCGATGTTTCACTCTCATTGATGTTTCTTTCTCTCTCCCTGTCTCTAAATCAATAAACACATATCCTTAAAAAAAAAAAAAAAAATCTGTGGGGCTCTTTTTCTTTTTTTTTTTTTATCCTCACCTGAGGACATTTTTCCATTTTTTGTTCAGATAGAGTGGGAGGGAGAGAGAGGAAGAGAGAGAGAGAGAGAAACATCGACTTGAAAGGGACACATCGAGTGGCTGCCTCCCACACGACCAACCAGGGCCGGGGAAAAATTGCAACCAAGGTACGTGCCCTTAGCGGGAACCGAACCCAGGTCTCTCTGGACCGCAGGCCAACGCTCTAACCGCTGAGCCAAACTGGCCAGGGCTGTGGGGCTCTTTTTCAAATAAAACTTTATTAAAACAGGCTCCATCCCTCCTCTAAACAACCCTGTTTTGTTTTTGTTTTTTAATTGTTTTTCCTTTATTAATTTTTATAGAGAAAGGGAGAGGGAGAGAGAGAAACATCAATGAGAGAGAACATCAATTGGCCATCTCTTCCATGCCACCCACTGGTGATCAGGCCCACAATCTGGGCATGTGCCCTGACCGGGAATCGAACCGGTGACCTCTTGGTGCATGGGTCGATGCTCAACCAACTGAGCCACACCAGCCGGGCTAGGCAACCCTGTTTTTGTTTAAAGGATACAACAGCCTCATAACTGGTCTGTTCACCCTCCTATCCATGTTCCACACAGCAGCAGAATAATCTTTTCAAACCAAAAATCTAATCCTTATTTGAAATCTTTCAGTGGTGTATTGGTCTTAAAATCAAAGCTCCTAATTCACTTTCCAACCTCTTGCAACACCCTCACTCCCATCCTCTGTTTTAGCCATGCTGAACTGTTTGTAATCCCACAAACTCTCTTGCTTTTGGCCTCTTATTCAAGCTGTTTCCAACCTGGAACCCTCCTCTCCCTCCTCTAGGAAGGTTTCCTGACACCCAGTGCTGGATTAGGTGCCCCCCTATGTATTTTGCCCAGTCTTGTTGTCTTATCATGGTATGTTGAATTTTGCTTCCCTATAGACCCTCCCCAACATCTCTGATCTGTGTCTGAGGGATGTGCCCCCAGTCCCTACTCTGGCTGACATCGCCTGGATTGCTGCAGATGAAGAGGAGACATATGCCCGGGTCAGGTAGCTGAGGCAATGGCCAGTCTGCTGGGGAATGGGGAGCTTCTACCCAGATGAGGTGGCAGGCAGCAGGGGGAGTGCTTGTGAGGCTGAGGGCAATAGGAATGAGATCTCTGGGCTCAGAATGGAAACAGAACCTAGCTGTTAATCTTGTAGGAGTGGGTGAAGGAATTTTAGAAGGGGTGCAGTGGCCAGCTGACTCTGATATCCCTGTCTTCCCCTGGTCCAGGAGTGATACACGCCCTCTGAGGCACACCTGGAAGCCCAGCCCTCTGATTGTCATGCAGCGCAATGCCTCGGTGCCCAACCTGCGAGGGTCCGAGGAGAGGCTCCTGGCCTTGAAGAAGCCAGCCCTGCCAGCCCTGAGCCGCACCACAGAGCTGCAGGATGAGCTGAGCCACCTGCGCAGCCAGATTGCTAAGATAGTGGCAGCCGATACAGGTGGGAGCCTGAGTCAGGGCTAGAATATAGCAGGTGTTCCTTTTCCCCTGGCTTTTGGACAGGATGGTGGTAAAGAAAATGATGGTCCCTGGTTTAGGGGGACTTGGGCCCAGGGCTCTGGAGTTACTCTGAGGCCTGGCTAGCCTATAGTACTTCTTGGTTTCTGTCCATTATTTTAAGATGACTGGTTTGGTCAGAAACAAGATCTTCACTTAACCTGTGACCCCAAGCAAGTTCTCTCCCTTGGCCACAAAACCAACACCCTCTGCCAATTGTCTTTAAGATCACACCTTCCATGAGCCCTCAGCAGCTTTCCTTTTCAATATGAAAAGTAAGCATCCCCATTAAGCACCCATCTTCCCTTCCCTTATCCTATCTACCAGAGGCTACCTCTCCATCCCTTCACAGAACACTGGAAAAGGGTAAGAGTCTGCCTTCACCAGTGGGAGGAAATACCAACAGGTGGATCCCTCCCAAGAAGCTCAGCATCTATTTATTCTCACATTCCTCCTATCCTTTTTTTGCTCCTAGTTGAGCTCAGTTCCCAAACCTTATCAGTTGGTAGAACACATGAAAATTATGGTGTTCTCTTGGAAATCTTCATGTATTTATTTCCCCTGTATGGCAGTTTTATAGAGGAACTGCATTTATTGGCTTTTTTGTCATCTAAGAGACAAGCTAAAGCAGTTTATGAAAAACTGGAATGTTTCTTAGAAACTTCAAAATTGAAGAAATTCCATTAAAATTTGGGAAACTAGGAGGACCATCACCATTCTATTTTTGCTGCAGAATACTTCTTCCAATCAGACAGCATTCAAAGGAGGGTAGTCAAAAGCACCAGCCCAGTTAGAGAAAAGGACAAATTCAGGCCTTGGTTGTCATTGCTTTCAGTCTAAACAGGGCTGTTACTCCAGAGGTCACTGCAGAGTGGGAGCTGTTAGGAGCCAAGGCCTTTCCCGGGTAGGGGTGGGAGGTGTGCTGCTCTCCTGGACACTGGAAGAGCCCAGTGCTTCTACATCTTGAAATCCTGAGAGGGGAGGATAGTGGAGGAGCCTTCCACTGGCTCACAGATACCACCCTGGGCTCTTCCGGGATGTCATGGTGTCAGCCCGGGAAATGTTTGGTAGGTAGTGCTTGTGAGAAGATATTACTGCTATGTTCTAGCCCCAACGTCCATCCATGCCTATTGTTTTCTCTTTCAGCTTCGGCTTCATTAACGCCAGATTTCTTATCTCCAGGAAGTTCAAATGTCTCTTCTCCCTTACCTTGTTTTGGATCCTCATTCCACTCTACAACTTCCTTTGTCATTAGTGACATCACCGAGGAGACCGAGGTAGAGGTCCCCGAGCTTCCATCAGTCCCCCTGCTTTGTTCTGCCAGCCCTGAATGTTGCAAACCAGAACACAAAACTACCTGCAGCTCGTCTGAAGAGGATGACTGCATCTCTCTGTCCAAGGCCAGCAGCTTTGCAGATATGATGGGGATCCTGAAGGACTTTCACCGGATGAAACAGAGCCAAGATCTGTAAGTCTTAGATTAAGGAGCTCTGGTGATCTAGTTACTATTTAAGTCACCTGTGGCCAGCGATCATTCACAAACCTTGCTACCTGCTTGCTAGTGCCTGGAGCCCCAGTTTGAGGAAAGAGCAACACTTTACATTTGGTTGGGTTGATATAACCCAACCAAATGTTAGACTAGTAGGAATTTTACAAGGTTCATCTAATCCCTCTTCTTTCTCCCAGGGGCTTTACCATTTCCATTCTCTGACCTTTTTTTTTTAAATTCCTCACCCGAGGATATTTTTCTACTTATTATCAGATAGAGTGGGAGGGAGGGAGACAGACAGAAACATCAGTGTGAGACACATCGACTGGTTGCCTCCCACACGACCCGACCAGGGCCGGGGACAAACCACAACCGAGGTACGTGCCTGAACCCGCGACTCTGGTCTGAGGGCCAACACTCTAACCACTGATCCAAACTGGGCACCATTTCCATTCTCACCAGCTAGTAAGTGTCCCCATGCCCCACCCTTCAAAGTTGGGTTGCATAATAATTAGTATCTCAAATTGGTAGACTTTTTTGGTGGAAGGAGAATTTCATAAAGTTGGGAGTTTCCACTTTCACATACAGTGGTCCATTATGCAGACTAACACTGCAAATTCAGAGATTTGAGAACAAGGCTTTTTTTGAGACTCATAGGAAGTTCCTAAACCTGGCTGCCCATCAGAATTTGAACATATTTGTTCAAAATACACCTTATACTTACTAAAGCTGAACCCCCAAGGTATGGAGCTCTAGGTCTTTGATGGGAGTATGAGGGAATTTGGGAAATACCTACCTTGAGAAACTCATCTAGCAGAGAAGCCCTAGTGCTCCAGCTGGAGAGCCACCACCTTGCAGTGTTTCTCCAAGTGTGATCTGAGCACCTGCATGGGAGATACCAGAGAGCTTGTTTGCAGGTTCCTGGGCCTTGAAACATTCAAGTTTGACATCCAGACCCTGAAGGCCAGAGGCCAGGATGTGCAGCTGTATTTATTAATGTAGGTGAAAAGCTCTGGTGGGTGCCCAGCCCGTGTGGCTCAGTGGATTGAGTGTTGTCCCATGGACTGAGAGGTCCCCATTCAATTCTCAGTCAGGGCACATGCCTGGGCTCGATCCCCAGTAGGGGGCGTGCAGGAGGCAGCTGATCGATGTTTCTATCTCTCCCTTCCTCTCGCTCTCTAAAAAATCAATTAAATTTTTTTTTTAACTCCTATGGGAGATGAGGTCTCTCTCCTGAGCTGATGAAGTTCCTGTTCAAGGGAAGGTGACTCACCTTGTGAAAAGACCCCTTGTTTCTCTGGCCCACTTCTGTCTGAAAACCAGACAAGGCTGTGACTCCCTCATTGCTTCCTGGTAGTCGATCCTTTAGGAAAGTCACTTTCACCTTCCCTCTAGGGCCCGAGCCTGGTTGGTCTTGGTTGTACCCAGTTCTTTGGTCTCCTGCATCCCCAAATTCAGCTGCTGCTTTGCGGCTTCCCTGGGTCCTTCTCTTCTGGTCATTGTTCCATAGACTGACTCGCAAACTTTCTTTTACTTGCCTCCTGCCCCATATTAGATCCAAGCCCCTCCTCCCACTTGTGTCCTGGGATCTTTTGTCCCTTGTTTTTCTTTTTAAATCCTCATCCGAGGATATTTTTCTATTTATCTTCAGATAGAGTGGGAGGGAGAAACATCAGTAGGCTGCCTCCCACATGACCCAACCAGGGCCGGGGATGATCCGCAACTGAGGTACGTGCCCTTGGCCGGAATTGAACCCGCAACTCATTGGTCCGAGGGCCAACACTCTTGCTGAGCCAAACCAGCCAGGGCTGTCCCTTGTTAATAGGAGCAAATGGGTTACCAACTGGGGATGGGAAAGTAGCCCCACCAACAAAGGGGCAGAAATGTGACAGACTGAAGGCAGTTACTCGTTTTTGCTTTCAAGGTTTAATAATCTTGACTCTTATATTTAGCCTAATGACTAGTAAAACACCTTCATGAGAATGTACATACGTATATGGGTATAAGTCCACTAGGATTTCAAGCAACGATGTTCCAGATATCTAGGACACACTTTTATGATGTATCAGGTAATTTGAACCTACCCCAATCTAGGAGTTGGTTTTGTTCCCACAGGTCCCTTATGATGTAAACGTTTTACTATAAATTCTAGATCTCGTTTTTTAAAAATCTCACAGCCCCCTTAATGGGGAGACAGAATAAAAAGAAGTCTTCCGAACACCTTTTTCCTGGAACTGATAAAGGTCAGAATGGCCAAGAGTTATTAGTCACTTCCCCTGCTGATCTATGGAGATGTTACTAAGAAAAGATAGCACCAAAGGTGGGAGGAGAAGCTTAGCCACCACAGGCCAATTCTAACTGGTTGATGGTCCTTTACTTTGCCCACATTTTATAGCCATCTCACAAAATAGTAAAGCATTCTAGTTAAGAAATGAGATCTAGCCCTGGCCGGTTTGGCTCAGCAGTTAGAGCATTGGCCTGCAGGCCAAAGGGTCTCAGGTTTGATTCCCAGTCAAGGGCACGTACCTGGGTTGCAGGTTCAATCTCGTCGGGTTGTGTGGGAGGCAACCAATCCATGTGTTTCATATGATGTTTCTCTCCCTTTCTTCCACTCTAAAAGTCAAAGGAAAAATGTCCTCAGGTGAGGATTAACAAAAAACAAAAAAAAAGAAATGAGATCTGCAACCAGCTAGCTTGGTTTTGGGCTCTGGTGTCACCACTTACTGGCTTAGTAATTTGGGGGAAATTGTATAACCTTTCTGTGCTTCAGTTTCCTCATTTGTAAAAAAGAATTGTAATAGCAACTACCTCATAAAATTGTGAGGATTAAATGAGATCACATTCAAGACATGGGACACTGGCCAGGACAGAGTAAGTCCTCAATATATTATTAATTAATTAAGCTATTATTGTGTCTCTAGGAGCCGGAGTTTATTGAAGGAGGAGGACCCTGCCATCCTTATCTCTGAGGTCCTAAGACGGAAATTTGCTCTGAAGGAAGAAGATATCAGTAGAAAAGGAAACTGACAGCTCTGCAAACTCGGTCTCATGCTCCTGGAATTCCTTCAATAGCTGCCTTCCTCACCGCAGATGTTTCTGCCTCTCCATTAGAAGTTTTCTGCAGTAGTCTTGCCGAAAACTAGAGCTTGGACTAAAAGAAAGAGCTGGATTTTATGTTTCCCATACTTCAAACCTTAGCAGAAGCTAAGACCTGTTTTGAGCTGAGACACTTGCTACAGGTAAATGTATAGGTTGGAATGTTTCAGTCCAAAGGCTGAGCTAGAAGTTTCTGGTTTTTCCTTGCTCTTGTGTGAAAAGAGGTCCTGAATGACTTACTTCACTGCATTAGACCCCACAACTGGTCTCACCGGACACTTTGTGCCCAGCTGTCACTCACTCTCAGCAGCTTCCTTGCAGCAGAGCAGAGCTGAGGGAGCTATAAATGTGTATGTACATGTTCACAGGGCAGGAAAAATCTTATGCTGCTCCATCACAAACCAACACCAATGCCCAGCAGTCACCCTCTCCCATGTCCAACACCTAGATGTAGAGGTCAGGCCTCTGAACCAGTTGACATTTGGGCTGCTTCTGGGAGGCCTGGGCTGTTTTTTTCTTAAATATATTTTGTAATACTGTACAACCAGATCTACCCTCCAAGGCCCTGGGGCCTCATTGGTTCCACTGATTAAACCCTTGGCTCTTCCATGGACTTTAAGCCCAGTAGGAAAGAGAAATGGGGAGGGAAAAGAGAATACCATCTTCCAAGCCCTTGACTGCTTCTTTGTGTTGGGCCAAGGTTTGTACCCACACCATGCATGACTCAGATGCCCTCAGGTCCCCTTCTCTGCAGTATGTATCCTGTGTGTGTTTGGGTTGAAGCACTATCTGACATTAAAGGAAGGATTTGGAAAGATACTGCATTTGCTGTGTCCATCTCTGAGTTATAGTCACCTGCTGTCTCCCATGGATATAGGATTCCTGTTAATTTTATATTAATGAACTTTCATTAACAAGCTCCTGGCTTCCCCCTTTTCCTTGAAAGGTCCTGCCTTTATAAAAGAAAACTTCCCTAAAGAGCCTCTTGTCCCTGTCTGTGGAGATTGTGCCCTAAATTCTTAAAGCAGCTCCATCTTATAACTTGCAAGTTGCCCACTAGGAGCCTCTTAGGTACCACACCTGCATCACGGGAAACTGCTACCTGATGGATAAAGTCTTGGGTAGAACAAAGGTCAAATTAGACTCCTATTCAGATTGGGCCCAGGGCAATGACAGCATCTAATATTAAAAAGTTGCTTTTTCAAAAATAAAATTGGTAATGTTTTAATTACCATCAGAGCCAGCTTTGTAAACAGTCATTTATTTGGACTCGGTTTTACAAAGGGAATTCTATTCTCCCACTTTGTAGTAGAAGAATGATAGTCACATCTTAACTATTATATAGCTCAGGATTAAGGGAGAGATGTTTAAACAGAATATGTAACTTTAAAAATACTGTAAACTGCCATCATTTTACCTTCTACCTGTCTCTCTATCCCCCTGCCCCTATATACCAGGTCAGGGAGATGTGACTTACCACTCAAAAAAGTGTCAGTTTGATGGTCCCAAGCTTCGATTGATAAGTATTTGTAGCCAGAGGTTAGAAGTGTAGACATCTATAAGAAGCGATGTCCCAGTTAGGCATCTGAAAAGGGTGGCTCAGTGCAGGCTGAGTAGCAGGCCCTTTAGTGGAGGGATGAGTACCTCCCCTGCGTCCTCAGTGCTCACCAGATTCATACAGGGAATTTACCAGCCACCTGTTTCAGGAAAAGGCATGATGCCAACCATACTGTCTCAACAAGTGTTACCACCTGCTTTATTTAGACAAAGAAAATGCTCAACAATAAGCTTCATCCCATACCGCCCCAAGATGTTTTTAAAACCAAGCCTTCAAAGACATTTAGACTTAGTGCCTGATAACTTGATTGCCTTCAGAGTCCTGGGTAAAGAGCAAATCAGGCTGCAGATTTAACTGAGTGGGCTTATCCTGGCACTGAGCCCCAGGGCTGTGAGGAAACTGCCCTAAGCCCTGGTTCTGGTTGTTAGTTACCTCTCGGAAAGGAGCTCTAGAGTTGTGAGCAATGACTCGCTGGCCCTGAGAATCCTCAGTGAAAAGCTGACTCCAGGAGTCCCTGTCATTCTTTTCACTGTCCCAGGAAACCACAGCAACAGGATGAGAAGTTTGTTTCACTGCTTCTGTGTTTTCTCCACTCCAGGACTCCCTGTATGTTTGAAAGGGGACAGGGGCCTGCCTATTTTCTTTGGCAGACACCTTTTCCAATTTAGGCTTGTCCAAGGGCTGATGGCCCTTGCCCCCAGGTGGTTTACTGCGTCTCTCCATACCCTGACAGTTCTTTTTCTTAGATCCGTGAAGCCATTCCCTTTTCCAGGAAGAATCCTTTCCTTCCTTTTGGTCCAGCAAGCAAAAACTTTCCAAATCCTGGGTGAAGGAACAAGCCAGTGAGTCTTGACTCTCTCCAGTACAGACTAAGGTATCAGGCTGGAACAAAGACAGCCCAGTCAAGAATGGGGTTCCCGTTCTGTGGTGGCCAGAAGCCTGGAGGGACTGAGGAGAAAGTCCAGCTTCCTGGATGTCTGCAGGGGTTGAAGTGGCTAAAGGGGGTGCCATGCAATCATCCCCCAAGCCCTGGATCAGATGGTCTAGGTGGGTTCCATCTTTCTTAGACTTTCTGTTGGTCTGACTTTCTATATGTGATGAAACACTCCTCTGATCACCACCATTTTTCTTTCCTAGTAAAACAGACATGAACAAGTATTATTCTGCAGGAAAACTGCCCTGAGAAGTATTTAGCTGGTTCTTTCTAAAATCATTATCAGCTACTGTCACTGCCTAGTACAGGGGCCTTGGACTCTTCACATACCTTTGTAGCTGAGCTTCCTGCTTTCAATCTCTCTATTCTCTCCTAAATGAGCTTTGTAAAACACAGATCTTATATATTCCCCTACTCAAATATACAGATGTTTCCCATGACCTACCTAATAAAGTCAAACATGACATATAATCAGACCACAGCCTACTTTTCCAGCTGATTTTTCATATGTGGGGTTTGTGTAACAGAGAGCATATCAGTTTTGCCATTGTCTTTTATTTCATGTGCTTTCTGCTAGTGATCCTCACCAAATATTACTCCTGGATATTGTCCTTTGAGAAACATGTTCAACACACTATTTTTGTAAGGCCTCAAGATCACATTAACCATCCAACACTGAAAAACCTTCTGGTGACAGTGTGAAGAACACAGGTTTCCCACACCCCAAACATTTCATGGCAAAGAGTAAAGACAAGTAGATGCTAAGTCAACCAGTAGGAAGAAAAATAATATATAAAAGAACAAATAGTGCCCCATCTGCCAATTTTATCAGGCATGGAATGGACCCTGTTCTGCTATAAGGATTAATGCCATGGAATTACCACTCCCAAATTATACTAAAATCTAATTAATAAATAAGTCTGAATTACTGATTTCCGCTTTCCTTCTCTAAGAATTATACTGCAGAAACTGTTTCATGAAAGAGTTCTCAATTTTGCCTAAGAAGTCTATATAGACTAGAATATGCCAGAATCTTACATTTGAAATGGAAAATGTTTTTTATTTTATTTATTTATTTTTTTAATCCTACCCAAGGACATTTTTGCATTCATCTTCAGATAGAGTGGGAGGGAGAGAGGGATGAAGAGAGAGAGAGAAACATCAATGTGAGAGACACACACTGAGTGGCTGCCACCCACACGACCCCAACCGGGGCCAGGGACAAACTGCAACTGAGGTACATGCCCCTAGCGGGAACCAAACCCAGGACTCTCTGGTCCACGGGCCAACGCTTTAACCGCTGAGCCAAACCGGCCAGGGCTGGAAAGTGTTTTTGAAAAAACAAGTCTGACCTTGTTAAAGCAAGAGTTGAAGTTTTTGTTTGGGGTATAGAGAGTACATTTTGAAAGTTTGTGCAAAGCAGTCCTGGGAAGCGCACCAAGAGTTAAAGCTTTCCTTCCAATTGGCAGGAACCTTGCTCTGTAAGCCCCAGCCTGCTGAGTCAGCTGGTCCCCTGAAGTAGGACATGCAAGCAAAGAACTGTCAAAGGATGATGAGACACAAGCCAACTTTATGCAACCTTTCTTTCTTTCTTTTTTTATCCTCACCCGAGGACATTTTTCCATTTTTTGTTCAGATAGAGTAGGAGGGAGAGGAAGAGAGAGAGAGAAACATCGACATGAAAGGGACACGTCGAGTGGCTGCCTCCGGTACGACCAACCAGGGCCGGGGACAAACTGCAACTGAGGTACGCGCCCTTAGCGGGAACCGAACCCGGGTCTCTCGGGACCGCAGACCGATGCTCTAACCGCTGAGCCAAACTGGCCAGAGCTATGCAACCTTTCTAAGAAAAAACACATCATTGAACCTTGACTAATTTGAGAAGCTGCATACAAAAATATCAATTATCAATCTTATACAGACTACTCATTGTGACTAATCCGAGACATATACCTAACTAAAGGTCAGCTCCCCTATATACCTCCAACTCTCAAGTATACCCTTCCTCAATGCTCTGACAGGGAATACAAATATTTAATATTAGACTGTGCAAAGCAGAACCAGAAAAGTATGTTTGTAAAAGCATATATATATATATATTGCTTTTCAAAAGGCAATGGTTTCTTGTTTTATAACCTCTTCTAATAGGTGAGCTATGCACTGGTGTCACCACTTGTAAATGTTCCAGCATGAAAAAAATGAATGCACTCCTTTGTGCTCCCTGGGTGCTCCCAGACAGGTCACCATACCTGGCTGCAAGGTGAAGAAGGAAGCAATGCTGGTTTGCTGAACGCCTGCAGGTGGAGTTCTTTGAGTAAAAGAGATCTTAGCCTTTCTCTCTCCAGGAGAGAGTGTTAGCATTTTGGTGCCTGACTTGATTAACTGCGCCTGAAAATGGAGAGAAACTATTAAAAAGAATAGAAACTATTATTATCAAAACAGTTGCCAGACAGAAGAAATTCAATAAATACCAGCGACCCCCTGCTGGACCGTTTGGACTCCACTCAGATCCTATTTCCTAGGTAGTTTTTGCTGTATATCATCTTCTACCATTTCCTGCCATGCTGATGGTATGTTTTTCTCAGGAATCACATATTCCAACTATAGCCCAATCTTTCTGCTTCCTCATGGAAATCAGGCTGACTAAACAAACAGGATTTGTTGAAGGGATTCCAAGGATGAATTTACAGTTGACAATGATTGTCCATCAGCAGCAGATGCATTTCAATAGTTTTCAAATAATCAATAGTGGTTAAGAGCACGGCTCTGCGTCACACAGCTTGGGTTCAAATCGATCCCAATTCTGCCACTACCACTTAACTGTATGACCCTCTGCAAGTTGCTTAATCTCTGTCTCATTCTCACGTGAGAAATAGGGAAAAATAACATTACCTATCTCATTGGGCAGTTATGAGGATGTGGTGAGTTCATTCACGTAAAAGTCTTACAGTTTCCAACATTCAGTAATAGCAGGAGGAAAGGCAATGAAACAGCATCTGTCTCACCATACTTTCATTTCAGGCCCCTTTATCCTTTACAGTATGAAGTGGAAGATGGGCCAGAGACATTTTGGAAGTGTCAGCTTTTATAATCTCATCCTTATTTAGTGTGATTTGTTTTTATTTCTTTTTGCCTGTTATGGAATGCCTGAGAAGTAGGGAGAATAGGGTTGAAGTCAATACAATTAGCCTGTAAAAGTCAAAGAAGAAATGGGATTTGCCAATATTCATGCAGCAAGTTAGAAGTAGGTGTGAAACCTGAACCCAAATTATTAATTCTAGGCCAAAGCTGACTTCATTTTAATTCTACATTTGAAAACTACAAACTTAAGTGGTTAAACGAAAAAAGAAATCCTGGTTTAAAATGCATACTTTGACTTGTAATACTAGTATAGAACTTCCCCTTTTACCATACAAAACTAGAAATCTGGATAAGTTACATGAAACAGCTAATTTTAGACAGTGGATAACAGACTCTGTAGGATTGTGATGCATGAAAAGGACTGTTGAGAAGGTAAATGAGTTGAGCCCTGAGATCACCATAGCTTTCTGCTTGCAAGCACTTGCCAGACTGCAATGTTTAGAGCACCAGACAAAGCACCCCAGTCTTCATGAATGGAGTAAATTTAAATTATTAGAATTTAATGTCTTGGCCAGTGTGGCTCAGTGATTAGAGTGTCAGGCCAAGCACCAAGGGTTCGATTCCAAGTCAAGGGTTTGATTCCCGGTCAAGGGCACGTACCTGGGTTGCAGGTTCGATTCCCGGCCCAGACGGGGTGTGTGTGGGTGGCAACTAATCAATGTGTCTTTCTCACATCAATGTTTCTGTTTGTTTCTCTCTCTCTCTCTCTCTCTCCTCCCTTCCAAATCAATGGAAAAATATCCTCAGGTGAGGATTAAAAAAAAAAAGAATTTGTGGAAGCTGAGGTGGCTGGGATTTGCAGCACAGAGAAATACATCCAGAAATCTACATAGAGATCCCTTCAGTCTATTACTGAATACTAACCTACACGTGGATTAGGTGACATCCCACAGAGCCAGACCAAAAAAAAAAAAAATGCTAGAATTGCAAACTGAGTAATCCCCAGAGCTCACACAGGGCTGGGATGGTTATAGCCAGAATAGAGGGACCTCCTTGAATACTAGGGATTCAGTAGAGTTCTCAGAAGGATCATCCCTTAGCCTTAGAGCTAAACTAGCCCTAGAGCAAAAGCTATTCCAAACCAGTCTTAACAAAGCTTAAAAGCAAGCATTTAAAGTAGCAAGCTGATTAGCAAGTAACTATCTATCTGAACAAATTTCAGTATTCTTTAAAGACAACAAAATCCAGGTATCTAAAAATGTAGCACTGAAGATGCTAGCATACAATACAAAATTACTAGATATGTGAAGATGCAGGAAAAGATCCATAATTTGGGGGTGAGGGGTATCACTTAATAAAAACAGACCCAGAAATGTCAGGGATGACAGAATTAGCAGACAAAACCTTAAAACAGTTACTATAAATATGCTCAAGGATTTAAATGAAAATGAAAGAAATAGAAGATATGACAAATTCATTAGATGGGCTTAATAACAGATTAGAGACTACAGAAGAAAATAACAGTGAATCTGAAGACAATATAAACTATTCAAAATGAAGCAAAGAGAGTAAAACTGAAAAGAATAAAAGTTTTAATGATCTGTGGGATATCAAGCATACATATAATTAGAATTCCAAAAACAAGGCAGATGAGGACAAAATATATTTGAAAAAATTATAGCTAAAAAAATTTTTAATTTGATGAAAACTACAAACAACTGCAACTGCCTATCTTTGTCAAAGATGGCCAACACAAGACCTCCCATTTCACATGCTCTTATAAGGTGAGCTTGCCACTCATCGCATCAAGTGGCAAGATCCATATCACCTCACTTCAAACTGGGTAAGAACTCTGTCACTGCCTGACAAAGTTATGAAAGAAGTAACATTACATGATTTCCCAAACTAGGTCATAAGAATGCCATGCACTTCTGCCTTGCTTTCTTAAGATGCTCACTATTGGAACCTGGCTACCATGCTATGAAGAAGCCTAAGCAGGCACATGATTCTCTAAATTTTATGAGGGACGCATCCTAGATATGTGAAATAATGTGACTTAGTATGCCAACACACTTATATCTTAACTACTGGGAATATAGTGATGAACAAAACAGACTGTTTCTGGCCCTGGCCGGTTTGGCTCAGCGGTTAGAGCGTCGGCCTGCAGACCAGAGAGTCCCGGGTTCAGTTCCCGCTAAGGGCACATACCTCGGTTGCAGTTTGTCCCCAGCCCCGGTTGGGGTCGTGTGGGTGGCAGCCACTCGATGTGTCTCTCTCACATCAATGTTTCTCTCTCTCTCTCTTCCTCCCTTTCTCCCTCCCTCTCTATCTGAAGATGAATGCAAAAATGTCCTTGGGTGAGGATTAAAAAAACAAGCAAAAAACAGACTGTTTCTGCCCTGGTAAAGCTTACAGCTTTAGGAAAAAAAAAAACAAATAATAATAATTAAAATTACTACAAGCATGCTAAGTCACATACAGAAAACTACAGATTATCAGATAACAAACTGTAAGACCTCAATTAGCAAAACATCTAGGAATAAAGCTTTTTACCAATAGGTCAGAATGATGTCATGAGTTATGTTGCCCCAGTCGTAGATCTCTTAGAAGACCCATGGCTTCAAGGATCCACATTTATCTCAGTTAAGACTCTGAGTAAAAACAGGTCATCTGGAACTGAGGGGCCCAGGCACAAAGTCCTTCAGCAGATCACCCTCACCTCAAAATAAAGGCAGCCCCAGTGTATACATTATACAATATACCTAATAGGTACAGGTTCCAGTAGGACCAAACCCCTTGGTCCTATAGAAGCCATAGCTAGGTAGTAACAATTCTTACGCTATAACAAGGGTGGGGAACATCCAGCCTGCGGGCTGCACAAGGTCCACGAAATCATTTGGTCTGGCCCTGCCAAGGCAACCGCAGGCAGGGCCTGAAATTCAATAAATCTAGGAGCTTTTTCCATAGCAACATAAGTTTCTATGAAGTGAGTCATAATAACAACGTAAATGTTGCGGGACAAGCAAGGATCATCCATTACAGGATAGGACACATACGAGTACATGACGGGACAGATACGTATGCTTCTCCTCAGCTACTCACGGCCCGTCTGCTATATTGTGGTAATTCAGAGGACAGTCAGTGCCAGGCAGGCTGGGAGTGTACACACTGTGAAAGTGTTAACACATTGTGGCAAAACTACAGGTGTGGTCTGGTGATGATGAGACTAGATGCAATGGAGATGATGCCTCACAATGTTGACGACCTTGCCTCTGATGACTGATGACGATATTGTCCACTTCTTTGTCAACACAGACGATAACTCCAAACTAACCTTTATCCACACGTCCAAATCAACAATCCTTGCAAAAACTGAATCTCAGATGAAGATGAAAGAAATTATAGTACACAGAAAAGACCTCAAGAGTCGATAATACAAATGTTGGATATGTTCCAAATACAAGATGCAGGATTAGAACAGCGATCAAAGCAAAATAATCGTACTGCTGGCAACACACACACTGGATAGTTACTAAAACTTAAGTGGTGTGACATCCTACAAATGGTGACTACAAAGAAAAGTTGATGCAAAGTGTCAATCTTTCCAAGATCATTGGAAACCTGTGTGCCTAGTTTGTGGTGATGAGTTAGCAATAATGAAAACGCCAATCTGGAGCATCATTACAGCTCAAAACATGCTCAACTCAATGAATTGGGAGGCCGAATTCATCCAGATAAAAATCAATGTTCTTCAGAGGAGTTTGGAATCACAACAAGCCGCTTTCACTAGGCCTCATTTTGACAGAGACAACATTATTCAGATGGGTTATGTAGTGAGCAAGCTAAACACAAAGAAGCTGAGGCCTCATTAGAGGGAGAGTTTGTGAAAGTGCATAGCGGTTGCTGTGGAGTTGTTAGCACCAGACAAAGTAAAATTGTTTCAGACTGTTAGTTTGTCTCGGAGAACTGTCTCAGATTGGATTATTGACTTAGCACAATATATTGAAAAAACACCGAAGGATTCTGCATATTTCCAATTTTTCTCTCTGGCTTGTGACAACACACATAACCACTACTGCCCAACTGGCCGTTTTCATTCATGGGATAACTGCAGAGTCTGACATGCAAGAGGAACTGCTGTCACTGGAAGCCATGCGTGGCACAACTAGAGGTGAGGGAGGACTTGAGAGACTTGTTTTATCAATGAAAAAACTTGAGCTAACATTTGAAAAGTTAAGTGGCCTTACTACAGATGGAGCTCCAGCCATGGCTGGCTCACTTTTTAAAAAGGATTAACTGTTGCCCTGGCCGGTTTGGCTCAGCGGTTGGAGCGTCGGCCTGCGGTCCAGAGAGACCCGGGTTCGGTTCCCGCTAGGGGCACGTACCTCGGTTGCGATTTGTCCCCAGCCCTGGTTGGTCATGCGGGAGGCAGCCACTCGATGTGTCCCTTTCACGTCGCTGTTTCTCTCTCTCTCTCTTCCTCTCTCTCCCTTCCACTATATCTGAACAAAAAATGGAAAAATATCCTTGGGTGAGGATAAAAAAAAAAAAGGATTAACTGTTGCCAATGATACATCAGATAAGGGGTTAATTTCCAAAATATATAGAGTACTCATACAATTCAACAAAAGGAAGACAAAGAACCCAATTAAAAAATGGGCAGAGGACCTAAAGAGACACCTCTCCAAACAGGACATACAAATGGCCAAGAGACATATGAAAAAATGCTCAATGTCACTAATCATCAGAGAGATGCAAATTAAAACAACAATGAGGTATCACTGCACACCTGTCAGAATGGCCACCATCAACAAAGCATCAAACAACAAGTGCTGGCGAGGGTCTGGAGAAAAGGGGACTCTAGTACACTGCTGGTGGGAATGCAGACTGCTGCAGCCACTATGGAAAACACTATGGTGTTACCTTAAAAATTAAAAATTGAACTGCCATTTGACCCAGTGATCCCACTTCTAGGAATATACCCTAAGAAGCCTGAAACACCAATCAGAAAGAATATATGTACCCCTATGTTCATAGCAGCACTATTTACAATAGCTAAGATCTGGAAACAGCCCAAGTGTCCATCAGTAGAAGAGTGGATAAAAAAGCTGTGGTACATATACACAATGGAGTACTATGCAGCTGTAAGAAAGATAGATCTCTTATCCTTTGAGACGACATGGAAGATCTGGAAAGTATTATCCTAAGTGAAACAAGCCAAGCAGAGAAAGACAAATATTACATGATCTCACTTATTTGTGGAATATAATGAACAAAACAAACTGATGAACAAAATAGACCCAGAGACATAGAAGTAGGATACAGACTGACAATCCTCAGAGGAGGAGGGGGGGGGGAGATAAACCACAGAACTTATATGCATGTATGCATAACCGATGGACATGGACAACAAAGCTGGGGACAGGAAGGGGGGATGGGGAGGAGGGTGTCAATGGGGGGAAAAGGAGAAACATCTGTAACAAAAATAAATTTAAAAAATAGTAAAAATAAAAAGGATTAATTGTATTTGTCAAGAGAGAACTGAATCATCTCAGTCTTAATCCATGTGATTTAATTATATGCCACTGCATCATACACCAAGAAAGTCTCTGTGTACAGTCGTTGCGGCTCAACAATGTGATGTCAACAGCAGTGACATGCATAAATTTTGTCAAAAGCAGAGGGTTTAACAGCTGCCAGTTTAAGGAGTTACTGAATGACCTGGACTCTGAGTACAGTGATCTTGTTTATCACTGTGAAGTGCAGTGGCTGAGTCACAGAAACATGCTCATGAGGTTTTACGAACTGCAGGATGAAGTCAAGCAGTTCATGGAGATGAAGGGAAAATCTGTCAGGGAAGTCGATGACAGCAAGTGGCTGTGTGATTTAGCATTCATGGTGGACATTACCAAGTACCTCTCAGAGCTGAACATCAAGCTGCAGGAACCCAACCAGCTTCTCAGCTTCCTGCTTTCAAATGTGAAATCATCTGCAGCTAAAGTAAAGCTGTAGAAAGTGCAACTCAAAAAGGAGTAACATGGTGCATTTCGCCACTCTGGAAAGACAAAAGCCTTCTAGGACACTTGAATATGCTGGTGAATGTGCGAAAGTAATTGAGGCATTTAATGAAAGATTCAAGGATGTGAAAAGTAAACAAATGGAATTGAACATCTTTGCTACACCCTTCAATGTGGAACCAGCTGATGTGCCTGAAAACCTACAACACGAAATCATTCAGCTGCAAAGCGATGATGAGTTGAAAGCTAGGTATAGCAACCTCCCACTGCTTGGGTTCTATAAGTGTTACATAAGCAATGATGAATTTCCCACTTTGAGGAGACATGCATTAAAATATGCATCTGTATTCAGAACAACTTACTGCTGGGAGCAGTTCTTTTCAAAGCTTACCATCACAGAGTTGACTGCACTCCAGACTGACCGACGCAAACCTGGAAAAGCAGTTGCGAGTAGCAACATCAATACCAGCTAACATCACTCACCTCACCAAAGAGAAGCTGTTCAAGCCATCACATTAGGGGTGAGTTAATTAAATGTTTGACCAAATATAGCAGGCTAATTTTTAAGTTGATAATTTTGTATGGCCCACAAATGATGTTACAAATATCCAAACAGCCATTGGCAGAAAAATGGTTCCCCACTCCTGCCCTATAACAATGCCCTAACAACTCAACCTCAAGGAACACATTCACTCCAAAGAATTTCTAGTTCTTTGGTATATCGCCTTCATGATCCCATCAAGTTTTCTTCTTTCAGAGTGTTGGAAGGAAAAACTGACTTCCTACAATGACAAAGCTCCTGCTCTTCTTGTATCACAAGGATCCTTTGTGATGTCTTCCTACAGAGAGTGATGCCTCCACCCCCCCCCCACAAATCATCCCAAAAGTGTGACCCTTTCTTCTACTCCACAAAGTATCAAAGCAGATCTGGGATCATATACTTCACCTCTCTTACTCTTAGAAAATGTTTTCATTCTTCCACAGCATTTAAATTCAGTTTTAGTCCTTCTTCTGTCTTTATCTGTTCTGATAATTTACCTGTAAGCTTGTCTTCAAGTTCTGCTTTCAAACCAATTTAATTCCTTTTTTATGATTCATGTGGCCTTCAGTACAAGTCTAGTAAATAATTTGATCCAACTTCCTTTTTTCATAATGGTCACTCTAGTCTAGAATTTATGTATGAAGTCTCACTTTCCCATATAAACCAATATACCTATGAAATACACAAATGCATATAATTTCATTCTTTCTGCCATTCTACCTCCTCCTTTATGCTTTCCAGGGCCCATACTCATCTCTTCCGACTTCTCTGATCCACAGGCCAATGCTCTAACTGCTGAGCCAAACCGGCCAGGGCTCTCTTCCCACTTCTAATCACTGAGAGCAACATCACCAAGTCCCCCCTTTCTCCTTAGTCTCTTATAGCATTAATTTGATGACATTTTGGACAAAAACCTTTCCAACTAGTCACTATCATGCCTCATCAAGTCAGGCTGAAAAGATGATGCTATCTATTAGGAAAATTATTTAAGGAGTCTAATCAAGAAAAACTATCAGGATGCTCATCATCTCTAACCACATTAAAAAAAAAAAAAAAAAAAAAAAAAAAACCTCTGCTGAATTAGTAACAAAGTTTTAATTTAAAACTTACTTCAAACTCTCCAAACCTGAAAAATAAGTAATACCCTACCCTAGTTCAAGATTTCATGAACTCTTGACTAATCCAAGGCTGCTACAAATCTCTTAACTGGTCAGGCTCCCAATTCACTACCTGCTTCAATCAGTCCCACATATAGATCAATCTTCTTAAAGAACATTACATTGTTCTGTCCATAGTTTCTCTGCTACCTATGGCAGAAAGGGTGGACTCTTAGATTGCACACATTCATATTCCAGTTTACCTTTTCCTCCATTACCAAAACCCTTCATGCACTCTGTGACATAATACTCAGCTAGATGCCAGCCCCTATTATGTTCTCCACCTTCCTCACTTTTGTGCTTCACATAGAAGGGCCTTTTTCACACCCAACTCTGAATGCTACATATTCTTCAGCTTACCCCCAAGCATTCCTGATTCCCACAGCCATATGTGAGCTTTTCCTCCTCTGAACTTGACATTTATCACTTGGTATTTCAAGACTTATCCTACAAAACCCTAGGATCAACATTTGATTTACTTTTCTTTCTCTCCTCCACACAACTAGCTTAATACAGTAAGTATTCAATTCAATAAATATTTTACAAAGAGGGTTATAGATATATAGGAAGGATACATTTTTGTTTCTAATTCATATATACCCACTCATTACATTTTCAAAACCAACAAAGCTGTCAGAAAACAGTAAGGCTTTTCTAATACTGTGATCAAGGCTAAGATGGGCTCCTGTCACTGTAAAACTGATGTCACACATAAGGTCCAAAACACAGACAGGATGACAGGGTACACTCACTGAAATTTGTTTTCCTCCCAAGGTAATCTAACAAATTAACAAAGTAATCTAGAAACTGATATTTGAAAGAGAATACAGAAACTAGAAAGAAATCCTCACATATATAGTCAATTGATTTTCACCAAGGGTACCAGAAGATTCAATGACGAATTGACAGTCTTTCCAACAATACCACAGGCAACAAAAGAAAAAATAGATAAATTGGAATTTATCAAAAGTAAAACCTTTTGTGTCTCAAAGGACACTATCAAGACAGTGAAAAGAATATATAGAAAATATTGCAAATCATATTATCCAATAAAGGATTAATATCCAAAATATATAAAGGACTCCTACAACTCAACAACAATAACCAAACAACCAACCAATTAAAAAATGAGCAAAGGACTTGCCAAAACTTGATATTATGTCTTTTTTATTGCAGCCATCCTAGTGGATGTGAAGGGGTATCTCATTGTGATTTTGATTTGCATTTCCCTAATGACGGTATCTTTTCATGTGTGTATTTAAACAGACCTATAACAAGTAAAGAGATTGAAGTAATAATTTTAAAACTTCCTGCAAAGAAAAGCCCATTTGTGCCCACCTGAAGAGCTTTGGAATTTTTATTTTTTTTCTTTATTGATTTTTAGAGAGAGGAAGGGAGAGGTAGAGAAAGATAGAAACATTGATGAGAGAGAACATCGACTGGCCGCCTCCTGCATGCCCCACTGGGGAATTGGGTCCACAACCTGGGCATGTGCCCTGACTAGGAATTAAACTGGCAACCTCCTGGTGCATGGGTTGACGCTCAACCACTGAACCAAACAGGCCAGGCAAGCCTGGGAATTTTCAAAACTAGCAAGTCTAAGATCCTTTTTGTTTAACAGACCTTCCTTTAGCTTACCCCTCTCCTCTGGTGGTTAAGAAAAGGATACACCAGTAAGTTTACATTTGAACAAATGAAGAAGCTAAGCCATGTGGCATTCTAATCCCTATGTACTTTCTTCATTTAGGTAGAGGTGTACAAAAGTCCCAAGCACAGGTGTACTTGACTTGAAGGCCAGCATAGTTGGAACAGAGAGGCACAGGAAAGAGTAGATGAGGTCTAAAAGGTATGAGAGTGTATACATGGCCACATGGTGCCTTGTGGGCCTTAAAGTTTTTTTTGTTTTTTTGCCCTGGCCAGTTTTGCTCAGTGGTTAGAGCATTGGCCCGCGGACCAGAGAGTCCCGGTTCCATTCCTGCTAAGGGCACGTACCTTGGTTGCAGTTTGTCCCCGGCCCCGGTTGGGGTCGTGTGGGTGGCAACGAGTCAATGTGATTCTCTCACATCAATGGTTCTCTCTCTCTTCCTCCCTCTCTCCCTCCCACTCTATCTGAAGATAAATGCAAAAAAAAAAGTCCTTGGGTGAGGATAAAATAAATAAATAATTTTTGGTTTTTACTGGAACATAGGAAACCACAAGAAGGTATTAAACTTAACAGTGAGCAAAGGGTCACTCTGGTTCAGGTGATTGTGGTAGAAATAGTAGGAAATTATGAGATTCTAAACATATTTTAAAGCAGAGTCTAGAGTATTTGCTGATGGACTGAATGTTAGTAAAGCTGCAGAATGTCAGAGTGGCATTTAGTGTTCTGCCATGGCTGGCCCAGAAACCATTGACTCAGCCAAGATTTTTTATTATCTTCACATTTCTGTCTCCCTCTTAGTTATGTCCACTTCTCCTTCTCTGCTACACATTTAAAGGGTAAGGAACTAAACTGCATTATAGATGAAGAACTAGAAATTTTTTTTTTAAATAAAATAAACCTAAGAGATAGCAAATCTACAGATCACATACTAAATCTTTATACCTCTTTCATGTGTAAGAAAACCTGTTAGAAATATTTCTCAATGTTTTCAAATAGAGACAGCAAAGTTAAAATATAAAATTTGAAAATTATGTAAATTAAATGGCCTTTTTAAAAACCCATACTGAAACCCTATCTCTCACATAGAAAGTTCTACATCATATATTTAGTGAAAGGTGAATAGCAGAACAATAGTTTTGATATAATCTTGTCTGTGGGGAAATATATATATTTATATACATATATAAAATGTCTCAAAGAATAACAAGTTGTTAATAGTAGTTACTGTCAGAAAGGCCTTTTGTTTTCTACTTAACACAATCATATATTATTTGATTTTGTTTTTTACAAATGTATATTATTCTTATAAGGCTGAAATGAAAACGAATACAGTATCCTCCAGTAATGAGGCCAAGCTGGCCATGCCTCTGTGGGTAGTCAGCCCAGAAGAGAAGCACATTCTCTCTAGAGACCCCTATCTTCTGGCCAGACTACAAACCACCCCCCATTCTCCCCCAAATAAATAGCAGACAGTTCTCTTTAGGGATCAGATAGGAAGGGGAATATTTTTTAAAACACCAGCCAGTAGCTACTACTCATGCATCCCTGACATTAAAACACAAATAAACCTGTACCTACGTCATAGCTACTTTAGGATGTGGCAGGTTTCTACATCATGTAAAGGGGAACCTTGAGTACTTTGCTATGGGCTGGAAGTCTTAAAGTCAGAGGAACAGGAACTGGTAGGGAAACCAAAATTTTACTTTAATTTTTTTCTTTATTGATTTTAGAGAGAAAGATGAAGGGAGGAGAGAGAAATGGAAAGAGAAATGGAAACATCAATGAGAGAGAACATCGATTGGCGTGACCAGGAATTGAACTGGTGACCTCTTGGTGCATGGGTTGATGCTCAACCACTAAGCCACACCGGCTGGGCAGGAAACCAAAATTATAAACAGGACTCTTTGGGAATAAACTAACAAGGAGGGGAAATGGTATCAGTGACTGTGGTCATAAGGTTCAGGCCTCCAGAAATCAGAGGACGGTAAGGGCCTAGAGATCCTGGAGAGAGGATTCCCGCCATGCACTAGATCAGCAGAATAAATGTTTTCATCATTAACACCATGAAAGAAAAAGGTGTGATTTGGGGTGACACAGTTGCAGACTGAGATAAATTACTGGCTCTCCTCTTCCCTGTAGGTTACACCCTTTCTCCTAAACTCTTGCTAATTTTCCTTCATTTCTCTCCTCTTTTCAATTAAACTGGTATAGCCCTGGCCGGTTTGGCTCAGCGGTTAGAGCGTCAGCCCGCGGACCAGAGAGTCCCTGGTTCGGTTCCCCTAAGGGCACTTACCTCAGTTGCAGTTTGTCCCCGGCCCCGGTTGGGATCGTGTGGGTGGCAACCACTCGATGTGTCTCTCTCTCTCTCACATCGATGTTTCTCTCTCGCTCTTCCTCCCTCTCTCCCTCACGCTCTATCTGAAGATAAATGGGAAAAAAATGTCCTCTAGTGAGGATTAAAAAAAATAATTAAAAAAATAAATTAAACTGGTATATAAGTTTTCCACCCAGCACATTCAAGAATGTATTCTAGCCCGGCCGGTGTGGCTCAGTAGTTGACCCATGTACTAAGAGGTCGCTGGTTCGATTCCTGGTCAGGGCCAAATTTTCAATGGGGGGCGGTGCATGCTGGAGGCAGCCAATCAATGTTCTCTCTCATCCATGTTTCTATCTCTCCCTCTCCCTTCCTCTCTCTAAAATCAATAAAGAAAAAAAAAATTTTTTTAAAGAATGTATTCTAATGATAAAAGCCTTATTCCTAATTCAAGGAGTAATAAATACCCACTGCACATTTTGATTATTTTTTATAAATATGTGTATTTCCCTACTAACCATAAATTAGCCTTTTCCTCTATATTTGCGGGGAAAACGGTCACCATTCTACCTGTGCTGTAATATGATACAACTTACACTTTTTTGCATATTAATTCACAAACTAGAAAAGAACAAAAAGGTTACCAAGGAAGCAAGATAACTTCAAACCACTTATTTAACAAGCTTAGCTAACACAAATGCTAAGGCTGACTGACAAGAGGTCCCCTCTCAGGAATTCCTGCATTGTAGAAAATGTGTTTCAGGTTTCTGAAGTGACTCAAACTTTAACTACTGAATAGAAGGGAGAGACTCTTGTATTTACTAAACAAAGTTATATGTTATTCTTAATTTTTAAAAAAACAGATACATTCTTTGAGCTAGTGATTCCTCTTATAGAAATGCATCCTACAGATTCATTCATAGATGTGCAAAATGATACACGTATAAATTTTTCATTGTAGAAGTTTTTGTTTAAATTTTTTTTTCTTAATTTTTTTCCGAGAGGAAGGGAGAGGGGGAGAGAGAGAGAATTTTTTTTCGAGAGGGATGAGAGAGATTATCAATTGGCCGCCTCCCACTGGGGATTTGGCCCATAACATGGGCATGCACCAAGGAAAGGCCATGTGAGTGCACAGTGAGAATGTGGCAATCTGTAAAACAGAACGTCCTCACTAGAACCCGACCCAAGCAGACTAAGACAATACTCTCTCATTAATGGATACTATTCCATATAACAGAATACTATATAGTCTTTAAAAAGAGTGAAGAAGCCCAGACAGTGTTGCTCAATGGTTGAGCATCGACCCATGCACCAAGAGGTCGCCGGTTCGATTCCCAGTCAGGGCACATGCCCAGGTTGTGAGCTGAATCCCCAGTGGGGGGGGCATGCAGGAGGCGGCCAATCGATGTTCTCTCTCATCAATGTTTCTATCTCTCTCTCCTCCCTTCTTCTCTCTCTAAAATCAATAAAGGAAAGAATGGAGAGCTCTTTATGAATGCATATGAAATGATTCACAATGTTCAATAAGTGAAAAAACAAACTGTAGAACAATGAGTAATATGCTCCTATTTATAAGAAAGAAGATAAAGTTTGCTTGTAGATGCATACAATAACTCTGGAAAGATACACAAGAAAGTCGTGGCCTCTGAGGTGGGGAAGGATGGTTAGGAAAATTAGGGAGATACTTGACTGCAATGCACCATGTGAATGTATTACCTATTCCAAAAACATTGTTTAAAAAAAATTAAAGGGGCAGGTGGTTCATTTGTTATTTCTCTCCCCCACCCCAAAAAATGGCTTGAGTTGTAAGATGCTTTTTTAACTGTACTCAATTGGTTTTATTCAAGCAAGTTGTAGCCACCCACAGAAAAGATTGTCATTCATGGTTTAGGTCAGGTTAACCACCTGGTCTTGAGACTCCTGTCCAAACTATGCAAATTCAGCACACCTGGCTAATCTCAAATCCCTTTCTACCTGCTCAGTTAAATCTTCCCTGTTAATTCCAAATCATAACCTCTCTCACCTCCAAAATCACATTTCCCTTGAAACCACTCACCTGGGCCTATATTTTGCCTTGTAGAGGGTAAGAGCACTGGCCTTTGTAGCAGTAAGAACTGGGCTTGAACCCCTGCTTAGTTGGGTAAATTTCTTAATCTAAGCCTCAATTTTTTCATCTGCAAAACAGAGATAATGGCAGTATCTACATCACTGCATTTTTGTGAGTACCTACCATTAATAAGGCATGTAATACTCCAGCAAAGTGCACTGCTTTTCTTCCCCTCAAACTGTGAGCAATTGTAAAACAAGAATCCTACCTTTAGTGTTTGTTTTGAGCCTGTTTTCATGTATAAAATGGGTATCATTACACTGTCTACCACATAGAGTTGTACCAAACCAGGTAACATATCTGAACTACTGAGCACAAATGCCCAGCATAAAATGCTCAATAAACATTGAAGATTATCTCATACTTTTGTTCCTTTGTAATGACTAACACAGAATCTTGTCTATGTGACAAACCTGGATGTGATTTCCAACCCTTCCTAGTTGGGAGCACCTGGGTTAGTAACTTAACCTGTTTCCTCATTCCCATAAGGGTGATGATACATATAATGTATATTAAGTATTTAATACAGTATCTGGCATCCAGTGGATTCTCAATAAATATTAGGCCAGCTCCCCTTCGCGTCTCTCCCATTGTTTACCCTTAAGTTCCTGCTTCCTGCCAGCTGGCGGCCCCTCAGGATGAGAACTTCCCAAGCCTTCAGCCTCTTCTCCTGCCGCCCCGCAGGGCTCCGAGTCCCTGAGGAGTCTGCTGGATCAAACTCCTCGGAGCCAATCTTCCCTCCACCCTCTCCCCATACTCGAAACCTTGCTGTCCCAGGCTCTCCATTTCCTTGTCTCCCTTCCTTCCGCGCCCATTTTTTCCTCCACCCTCCCCAAACTCCATTTTCCACACTTCTTCAGACTCCACTCCCTCTCGCCTTTGAATTTCCAAAGCGGTTCCTTTCTCAGTCCCCGACTTCACCTTCATCACCTCCGGGTCCCCCAGACTGCCCCTAACCACACCCCAAACACCTTCTCGCTCCCCACCGTCCCACCTGCACTTTCCGCCTCTTCAGCGCCGCCGCGTCCAGCCACACGCCGCAGGCCTCCTCCTCGGGGGCAGTGCGCCTCATGGCCGCTGAGGAGGCCAAGCCAGCGGGACACGCGGCTGGGACTCCCGCCGCCTCAGGGAACTGCCACGACAGCTTCTGCCAACGTTCTGCCAACGTTCGGATCTCCCGCCAACTCTGGGGGCGGGGCCACGTCGCGGCCGCCCAGGCGCAGGTACCGCCCCCAACGTCAGCCCCGGCACAGCCCAAGCTCCGCCCCTTCCCTAAGCCCCGCCCCACGCCCAATGGAGGACCGCAAACCCATCCTTCAGTGGTGGAGCCCCATTCCCTTTAGGAATTTCGTGTCCTTTCTTCTTTTATTCAAAGGTTGTATTCCCGGAAATATGTTGTGTGAACGCATTCGCGCCTCTGCGCAAGAAATGTGCATTTTCTTTTTGCTCAGTTAGTTGTACTTTATTATTTTTTTTTTTATCTTTACCCGAGAACATTTTTCTTTGCATTTATCTTCAGATAGAGCGGGAGGGAGAGAAGGAGGAAGAGAGAGAGAAACATCTATGTGAGAGAGACACATAGAGTGAGAAACATCTATGTGAGAGAGACACATAGAGTGATTGCCACCCACACAACCCCAACCACAGCAGGGACAAATTGTAACCAAGGTACAGTGCCCTTAGCGGGAACCGAACCCGGGACTCTCCGGTCTGCGGGCTGATGCTCTAACCGCTGAGCCAAATCGGCCAGGGCTAGTTGTACTTTCTTATTGTAAATATAACTACCCCCCCACCACCCCCCACCACCCCCCACCACCCTGCTCAGGGATTTCCTTGTCTCAAAAAGGAAGAGTAGAGGCTCAGATCCACCGACTCCAAATCTAGAGTCCACAACACTACCCTAAATGGTTAACATACCCTCAAGTTTATGAATTACTTATGTAATTCAAAGAAAGAAAATCTAAGCTTAACTATAAAACCACATGGGAGAGGATTTAGAAAAAGTTTAAATGAAAACTAAAAATTTGGAGTCAAGAACTAGCTTTCAGTCCTGCCTTCATGGCTTACTGTGTGACTTTGGATTTTAAAGACCAAGTGAAGTAACATTTGTTAAAGGACTTTGTAAATTCTGAAAGCCTCTCAGAAATGCAAGAAGGATGGCATCCCACCTGTCCTTCCATCCCTAACCACAATCTTCACAGATGTTTTATATATATGTATATATTTCTTAGGCATTTGGGGTTTTTCTTATCTGTACTTCCTAATTTTCCTTCACTGTACATATATTGCTTATGTACTCTGAAAAAAGCAGTATTATAAAAGTTAGCATAGCAATACCATGAAAAGCTGACATAAAATTCTCCTTGACTGAAGGAAAGACCAAAAAATGAAATCTTTATCAAATTATAAAATGGGATATATATTTTAAAACATTCTTTTAACTTGTAAAATATACTTAATAAAACTGCCCCCCATTCCCTGCCCCCCAAAAGTTCACATATATAGTGTATAAGGCCCCAATATCACCTCAGGCAAAGATAAAACAATTCAAAACCACACCATAAGCAGGCCCATGGGTCTCCCTGGAACAGGAGACAAAAAACAAAGAGGCAGCTGTTATCACAGTAACTTTATTGCATCCAGGACATATCAGAATCCAGACCACCCTTAGCTCCAGCCCCACTGAACTCCTTCCATACCTCTTGGCCTCTGTACAGGTTTTCCCCTCTGCCTGGAGTACCTTTCCTCTTCTCCACCTGCAAACTCCTATTCACCCTTCCCAACCCAAGACGCTGAGGGTCCCAGGCCATACTGATTATTCCCTCCTCAGTGCTTCCCCTGACAGTTCATTCCAATATTAAAGTCTTTGATCCTGTATTGATCCACAGGGGCCAGTCAGTGGCCTGCCTCTGAACAGAAGCTGTGGAAACACAATGGATAACTGAATCATGAACAAGGGAACAAGGAGAATGTCTGGAACATAGAGCCAAAGCTAGGAGGGTTGGGCTCACTGTCTGGGACAGTGACCGAGAGGTATGGGGCACTGGATGGGATCCAGCTGTACTTGGCACAGTCTTCACCTTTGGGGACTCTGAAGCTCCAAAACTCCAGCTGGGTTTCAAACAATAGTAATATCCTGCACACATTTTGGCCCTGCCCCTTCCTCATCCACCAGTGAAATCTGGGTAGATGGGAGTTGCTGAGGCCTCCTCTGCCTCTCAGCTCAAATCTAACCCTGGCCTAAATTCCACCTTCACCCTCTCCCAGACAATCTGGAAGGCCCAAATCAGAGTCCTGGTCCCAGCTGACCCTCCCATCCTCACTCCTAGTGAAAGGCAATGGGGGGAGGCAAACCAGGGTGGCCACATCATTATCTCTTTCCCTCTCCCAAGCCAGGGAGCTAAGGCAGGCCCAGGAGTGGACCCCAGCAGCTCCAGGCCAATCCCTAAATCCAAGGACTAGCCAACGCCACCCTTGGCAGCGGAGGCATGCACAGAGAGTCACTGCAGTCCAGACACAAACAACTTTACCAGGCCTTGTTCCCATTTGGAGCCAAGCCCGGACCCCTGGGCTCCCACTCTACCTCCCTCCCTACCAGCTGCCATCTCCCTTCACTGGGTCTTCTGATCGAGTTTGCGCCGTACCAGCTGGCTCAGAAGGAGCGCAGTGAGGACACTGCTGCCCACAGTGAGCAGGAAGAGGCCAGAGAAGTTGTGGGGCCAGCGGGTATGCAGTGGCTCATAGATGGATCGCCGGGCTTCATAGTCCAGTGCCACAGCCTCCAGCTGAGCCAGCGTGCACAACACCAAGAAGACATGGAAGAGCTGGTGGCCCTGCCCAAAGAAGTGGCAGCTGCCAGGGAACCAGCGCTCAGGCATGAGGGCCGAGAAGAAAGCAGCAGCCAACAGGAAGAAGACCACCTGGCACTTGTGGTAGAGAAGAGCAAGGTCATCTGTGGCAGGGTTGGGGGACACGAGGATGCGGTGCGCCACCGGGCTGATGTCCAGTGCGTAGGCCAGCGCCGAGGGCACTTCCTGGCACGAGCGGCCCAGTAGGCCAGGCTTCTGGATGTACTTGTTGTAGCACGAGCCAGTGCAGGAAAGCCAGGCAAGAAAGGCAGCCATGGGCAGGAAAATGGCCTGCACCTGGGCGTGCCAGGCAGGCTCAATGGTATAGTAGAAGTGTGCCAGGGCACTGCCAAACTGGTACACAGCCACACCCACGTAGTCCAGAAAGAAGAAGCTGTAATGCCAGAACTCGGACTTGGCCTGCAGGAGGTGAGCCAAGGCACTGAGGAAGAGGTAGGTGAAGGAGGCGAGGACAATGATGAAGAGGGGCAGGGCGTGGGGGTCTCCCCAGAAGTCCACGGTCCCCACAAAGATGGCCAGCCGCAGCAGCAGCACCAGGGCTGCCAGCAGGTGGGTCCAGACGTTCACTGCCTCGTTGTGCTGCTGGAACAGCGTGCGGAAGTAGAAACGCCAGGTCTGATGTAGTGGCCGGTAGCCCACATAGATGTATGGCTTCCAAAAGAGGGGTGGCACCTTGGCTCGTTCTACTGTGAAGACAGGCTCTGGCTGCACAGATGGCTGAGGCTCCTGGTGGACCTGCCGCAAACTGGGCAGAAGGTGGCTAAGCTTCTGGGCCACCATTGTGGCCATGGCTGTGGGCTGGGCAGGGAGCTGGGAGAGGGACCAGAGCAAAGTCAGGGGCTGGTGTCCTCCCCCTTCACCCCCATGCCCAGTTCTTACTCCCTCCTCCCCACTCCCTTATCCCTACACAGAGTTTCAGAAGAAAGGAGTCATCCTAAGGGAGAGCTCAGCTCTGACCCATGATTGTCCTGCTCCCTGATGTATCCCAAATGCCTAGAACAGTGCCTGGTACATAATAGGTGCTCAACAGATGTTTGAGGAATGTATTAATTAGTAAAGCTCACTACCTTAGCCATTTCCTTTCCAGTCCAGGCTCCAAAGCAGCCCCCGTTGTTTTCTCCTGTGTTTATACTGCCATCAGTGCTCACCTGGTGGTGACAATGACCTTGATAACAGACCAGCTGCCTCCATCTTTAGCCCTTTCAGTTTCCCACTGACCCTCCATTACTCTACATGATCTAGTCCCCGCTACTTTTTCCAGCCTTACTGCTCAACCACAATGCATTCATATCCAGCCACAGCCTCACCAATCCCCTCGGCCTGTTTCACATGTCTAGAGCTTTGCATTAGCTGTTCCCTCCACCTGAAACATTTTCCTCATCTTGCCTATCTGGCAAACTCATATTCATCCCTCAAAACCCATTTATTCTGTGATACTTTCTGTGGCCCCCTGAACCTCAGATGATGACCTCTCTACTTGAGTTCCAACCATCAGATATATATCCTTTGACCATATAACACGTCTCATGGGCATTAAAATTGTTAATGTTGCCCTGGCCGGAGTGACTCATGGTTAGAGCATCGGGCCACAAACTGGAGGGTCACGGTTTGATTCTCAGTCAAGGGCATGTATCTGGGTTACAGGTTCAAGTCCTGGCCCTGGTCAGGTGCGGGAGGCAGCCAATTGTTGTTTCTCTCTCCTCTCTCTCTCTTTCTCCCTTCCACTCTCTCTAAAAAAATCAATGGAGAAAATATCCTGGGGTGAGGATTAACAAAAAAAGTAAAATAAAATTGTTAATGTGAGCTCATTGAGGGTAGGCAGTTTGTTTCATTTTGTGAACTGCTGGTGCTTAGCAGATAGCTGACACTCAACGTACACTGAGTCAAAGAACAGCAGCATCCTGATAACACTTCATACCGTTCAAGGCCCAACTAAAAAGCCACTTTTTTGCTGAAAGTCCCCAGGAATAACTGATCCTTATAAAAACAGCCCTTGCCCTGGCCAGTTTGGCTCAGCAATTAGAGCATCGGCCCGCGGACCAGAGAGGCCCAGGTTCGGTTCCTGCTAAGGGCATGTACCTCGGTTGCAGTTTGTCCCCGGCCCCAGTTGGGGTTGTGTGAGTGGCAACCACTCAATGTTTCTCTCTCTCTCTCTTCCCCCCTCTCTCCCTCCTGCTCTGTCTGAAGATAAATGCAAAAATATCCTCGGGTGAAGATAAAAAAAAAAAAATTAAAAACAGCCCTTTCCCTCAGCCACACCTCCCACTCAAGAGTTTCCTCCTCCAGCTCAAGCCGTTTTGGTTAGAGCGACGGCCCATGGTCTGAAGGGTTGCAGGTTCGATTCCCAGTCAAGGGCACATATCTGGGTTGCAGGTCAATACCTGGCCCCAGGGGTCATGCGGGAGGCAACCAATTGATGTGTCTCTCTCACATCTATGTTTCTCTCTCCCTCCCTCCCTCCCTTCCACTCTATCTGAAAATCAATGGAAAAATATCCTCAGGTGACGAATAACAAAAAAAAAAAAGAGTTTCCTCCTCCAGTCCTTCCACCCCAGCTATGGTGCCAATTACAAAAAAAAATCAAATTTAACCCCTCACCCCATCAATCAAGACTCCATGACCTGCTCCCACCCTCATTTCCAACCTAACCCAAATGTCACACCTTGTACCAATTTCCTTTCCCTCCACAGGCTGTCACCTCCAGGGGACCTCCTTACTGCCCACCCTCCACCCACTTTCCCCTGTATACTGGGTTATACAATTTAGCACTTAAAACTCATTCATTCCTTCATTTAGCAAACACTAAGCTCCTCTTCTGCCTCAGGTCCTGTGCTGGATCCAGGGGAGGACAGAGTGAAAAGTTATTTTGAGTCCTGACCTCAGGAACTTCATGATATGGTAGAGATTATAGAAAGGAAAACAAATCATAGCAAATGCTTACACAGCACTTGCAATGTGCCAGACACTATTTTAAGTGACTCATTTACACCTCATAACACCCTGTGAAGTTGATACTATCCCATTTTTCAGATGAGAAAACTGAGGCCCAGAGAAATTAAGTACCCTACCACCCACCTAGCTAGGAAGTAGCAGAGGTACAACCTAAATTCTGTTTCCAGTTTTAACCACTACCCTAAACTGCCCTTTGCAAGGTAAGGTGCCAAGTGCTATTAATCATTTCATAATTACATGCTATAAATAGTTTTTATAGCATTTGCCTGGTACCAGTTACTTTATTCAGGCTTATCACTATTCACCATGTCATTCATTAAATCAAGTATCTATTGAAAAACTAGCACCTGCCAGTCAACTCCCCTTCATCAAATAAATGCCCTCCAAGAAACTTATTGAACTTAGCATCCAGGTTTTCTGTCCATCGTTCATCAGATTTTATTACAAATACTCTTGCACTGCAAGAGGCACGGAGACCTGAGCAGGAAAAGCAGTCATGCTCTCTATCACCAGCAGCACCATGATGACCCCAAAGCCACTCAATAATTCACACACAGTCCAAGTAAATGCAGGGGGCTTGCTATGCAAAGGCAACATCAAGACAAGCCCCCATCCCACAATCCTCCTCACCCTCAGCCAGATTTGCATCTGTAAGCTCCTCCCACATTACAATTCTGGAGTTGCTCTGGTCTGTAGCCTTTCCTAGTCCAGTGGGGAGGCAGATGTGAAAAAAGTCATTACTCTACTGCACGAGGGGTGCTATGACAGGGGAGTCCAGGATTCTTCCCCTTCCTATTCCCTAAACAGCCTGGCACACAAAGCAGGTTTTGGAAGCAGACCTTGCTGATGGACTAACTTTTTTTTTCTTTATTGATTTTAGAGAGAGATAGAAACATCGATGAGAGAGAACATCGATTGGCCGCCTCCAGCATGCCCCACACTGGGGATTTGGCCCTCAACCTGGGCATGTGCCCTAACCAGGAATCGAACCAGTGACCTCTTGGTGCATGGGTCGACACTCAACCGCTGAGCCACATCAGCCGGGTGCTGATGGACTAATTAATGGGATCCCTTCCATCACGAGCAAAAGAACTCCCCCAGCCTGCCTTGCTGGTTGGGGAGTCAACATTGGATCGTCTCCTCCCTAAGAGACTGGGCTTCAGCCTCAACAGTCTGGCCTCCACCATTGTCTACAACTTTGTCTTCCCATCTCAGAACCTCAGGGAGCAAAAAAAGTCCTCTGAAAGCATCTCAGGCAGGTCTTTTGTTTTACATTGAGGAAACAAGAGCCCAGAGACAGGAAGGCCTTTCCCAGTGTTGCCCAATCCAGCGAGGTTTCCATCCCACCACCAGGGCAAAGACCAGGGAAGGATCACATACTATGGTGGCCTAGTTCCTGGGTCTCTGTGATACATTATGTCAGTCAAATGTTTCATAACCCACTCTTAGAACTTCCCAAGGCATCACAGCATATTAAAGGCTCTGAGAAGTCCTGCAGCAAAGAAGCCTGTTTTGTTTTGTTATTGAACCTACATTTGTCACGCTTACATGACCAAGAATTCCTTTCTCAGTAATAATTATATTATAAATCCAGCTGAAATGTAAGTGTTTATGCTTACTCTTTATAGCTTTGTTGCAATTAATTATCATAACTATCCTATGAGGTAGATGTTACTATGCCGGTTTTGTTGTTGAGGATAGTGGAATTCAGAGAGGTTAGCTTCTTACCCAAGGTCACACAGAGACAGAGAGAGAGAGGTGGAGCCAGGATTTGGACCCAGCTGACTGCCAAGCACAGACTCAGCCACTCTGCTGCTGCCCTGCTTCCTGTCACACCTATCTGCATCCCACAGAACTACTTAGGAAAATATTGGTCTAAAGCAGGCAACCAAGTCCTTTCCTGAGAATTATTCTCTTAGGCTTCTAGCAACTGACTCACATCCAGGGACCTCAGTCTCCCCCAGTTAGCAGCTACTCACTGGCTCTGCACCAGTGAAGCCCTGGCTCACAGCTACCTTCTCATTCATAGCCTTCTCCCTCCCCCAGGAACAGTGGGCCCAAACACAGAACCCACAAGCCACACACTGAGATGACAGCGGTCCTGCTGCCCTATTTCCCTTAGACCTCAGCCAGAGGCCCCAGTCCATCTGAATAGATCTATTTTTAGAATTAGCACTCATGTCCTGACACATGGAAAAGGGCCCTGGATTCAGGCAAAAGGAGCAGGAACAGGGGAAGGGGTCCAGCATGAGCAGGAAGGATGAGGGTGGGTATGCAGAGGACACCCTCAGGGCAATCTCTGAGTAGTCTGCCCACCAGGCTGCTGGACCTGCCTACTCCGGGCAGCACACCTCAGCCCAGCACAGCTCCACGGCCCCCTTGCACTGCTTACCTAGGGGTTTTTCTAGAGCCTGGGGCTGATGACTTCTGCTGTGGGACTGGGCAAATTTGCTAGATGCCAAGCACTGGGTGGCACTTTCACAGGTGAGGGTCACTAGGGGCGGGGCTTCCAGGGACTGGAGGTGTCTTGTGTGATGTCACCAGAGGGTGGGGCTAAAAACAACCTCCCCCCATTACCACTACCACATTGGTCAAATCCAAGCTAAACTCTGCCCTCTTAGCCAGACCTCAGCTGCAGAAGGAAACTGGCCATTAACCTGTGCATGGAACATCTGAAGAAACCAAAGTCTGGCTGAAAAGCTGTGACTTACCCAAGACCACCCAGCAAGGCAGGCAAAGTTGGGCTGAGACCAGGTGTCCAGGGCCTGGTTGATGGATGTCAGGCAAACTTAATTGGCTTTTGTCCCCTATTCAGTGGGAATCAGAATAAAAGGAAGTTAGCAATAAAAGAGAAAGCAGATTCTATAAAGGCTCATGAAGGAGATGGACTTCAGATTCAGACAAACCCAGTTTGAGTCTTGATTCCATAATACACTAGCTATGTGACCTAAGACAAGTGATTCGCCTTCTCTAATCCTTGGCTCCCTGATTGCAATTATAGTATTATGTACCTCATAAAGTACTGGAAAGATTAAATGTATTAGAACAAAGTTTTGGCACAGTTTAAGGACTCAATAAATGACTGCTATTGTTATTATTAATAGTAGTAATTAATTATTAATAATAGTAGTAGTGTTTTAAATATCCCTGGCCTGAGAGATTTGCTTGGGGTTCTTAAAAAAAAAAAAAAAAAAAAACTCAGTCCTCTATTAGTTCTCAGTAGCTGGTTCTACTGGATTTGGGGCCTTTAGAAAGTTAACTATGTCTCTTTAAATATTTGCCTTTCTCTGAGGGTGCCTTTAGGGACCAGGGAAATTTGGCTAAAGTTTGGACTTCTGGGGACACTGACCTTATTAAATAAATTGTCCTCAGCAAAGACCATTCAGAGTAACCCCTCTGGATTCACAGAGCCCTGAAGATTTACACTTGCCCACAGACCCAGGAGAGGTGGCTGGGAAGTGAAACCCCCAGGGAAAGGGCCGCAGCTCCAGCAGCCCCATCCCTGAACAAGTAGGGGAGAGAGTAAAGGAGGTAAACTGTGCTAGCAGGTAATCCAAAAGGCATGTAGCCTGGCTGGGCACGTCCTGCAAGTTTGGGAGGCTTTCAGGTTGGCAGAGCCTCAGAACTGAAATCTCCACGGCCCAAGTGGGACTTCCTGTCAGCCTGAGCAGCTCCTTCCTCTACTCCTCTCCCACCTCCCCAACCCTCCCAATTCACATTCCCCTCTTCCTAAACGGAAGGTCAACCTCACCTCGTTCCTCAACCAAGGCTTGCCAATCTCTGTTCCTCCTGGTCTCTCCACCAGATACACACTGTCAGAGTCCCCTAAGACCTCTGGGGGCAAAACAGAGGGCCAGGTTTCAGGGACAGGGTAGTAAATGGATTTTGGAGTGGGAGAGCACCCCAAATTTTACAAATCCCATAGATTTTACTCAGTGCCTGCTATATGCCAGGCACACGGACCACTACAGGGGCTGGGGCACATGCAAATGAAATAGGCTCCCTGCCATGACAAACAAACCCAACAAACCAAATGCCCCAGGGCCTAGGAAAATCAGCCCCGACAGAAGCCACCCAGGTGGTGACTGAGAGAACTGCTGCCCCAAGGGAGAGCGTCTATCACTCACCTCTGGCAGACTATTTCAAAGGAAGCCAGGCCCCCATTTTTCTGTGTGGATGGGAGCTCAAGACAGGAACTTACTAGCTGTGTGACTTATCTCTCTGAGCCTTTATAATCAGAATATCAATTAACTACCTCCAGGGCTCTTGCAAAAGCAAAATAGTCACAGTGCTAGGTGTTGGCTCTGGAACAGCCTTGGCTCCACTATTTTTGTTGGGTTCTACTCCTGGCTCAGCCACTCAATCCCTGTGTGACTTTGGACAAGTCCATTTCCCTCTTGGTTCCTTTTCTCCAAATGTCAAGGAGAGTGAATTCACCAGTAACTTCAAAGGGCCCTTCAGGCCCTGAGACACTCCAACATTTATTTTAGGCCTACTATGTTCCAGGCCTGGAGCTTCCACAGTGAACAAGGCACTTAAACTATCACCCTCATAGAACTAATAGCCCAGCTAATTAACAGTTAAGGGTAACACCTAAGGATATTAATATCCTGACCTCTTAGAGTTTAATAGCTTAACTAAATAACACCTAACTATTATAAGTACTATTTGGTTATAATTCCACTTCTTCTTTTGCCTCCTTCTGATATGCAAAATACAGTTGACCCTTGAACAACATGGCTTTGAACTGCGCAGGTCCATTTATACATGGATTTTTTTCAATAAACAGGTACAGTACTGTAACTATTTTCCCTATCATTTCCTTAATAATATTTTTGTTTCTCTAGCTTATGTTATTGAGATAATACAGTATATAACACATATAACATACAAAATATGTGTTAATCAACTGTTTATATCATTGGTAAAGCTTCCATTCAACAGTAGGCTATTAGTAGTTAAGTTTGGGGGGAATCAAAAGTTTATAAGCAGAGCCCTGGCCAGTTTGGCTCAGCGGTTAGAGCGTCCGCCCGCGGACCAGAGAGTCCCGGGTTCAGTTCCCGCTAAGGGCATGTACCTCGGTTGCAGTTTGTCCCCGGCTCGGTTGGGGTTGTGTGGGTGGCAACCACTCGATGTGTCTCTCTCACGTCGATGTTTCTCTCTCTCTCTCTTCCTCCTTCTCTCCCTCCTGTTCTATCTGACGATAAATGCAAAAAAAAAAAAAAAAAAAGTTTATAAGCAGATCTTTGACTAGGGGGCAGCACCCCAAACCTCTCCTTATTCAAGGGTCAAAGGTATCGTTGCTTTTCTAGGTTCTGATTGTTCAGCACATTCCCTTAAAGACATCTTTAACTTGCCATGGAATGCAAAGTTCAACCTCATTAAATACAAATAACAATAAGGCCAGACCTGTGATAACACTGGGCTTGTCAGAGGTAAACCCTCTTGAGGGACCCTGACAAGGATGACACAGTATGGCAGAGCCTGAAATGTTAGTAAGATTAGGCACTAATACTAATAATTTATAGTCGCTTGCTGTTTACAAAGAATTAACATTAATAATTTACAGTCACTTGCTGTTTACAACTCTTTCAACCTGCATCTAAGCTGGTGTCACAGCTCCAGAGGCAGGATGGCAGAGCACAGCATGTCCATCTTGTCCTCCATCCACTATGGTCAACTCCCAGGCACCCAGTGGGTGGCCACAGATTATACAAGCAAAGTTTTCATCCCCGCCTTGCTGCAACTGGGTCACCTCCCTAAATGCAAACCAGTTCCCCATCTCAGCCCAATGTGTTTAAAGAAAATGTCTTCCAAAACTAAACAAAAACCTTTTCTTTTTGTAACTGTAGTTGGGGCCTTCACTTGTACTGAGAAGTGTGATCAGAATGAAATAACTCTTAAAGGAATTCTTCCGTGGAGCTCAGACTCATAAATGCTCTGAGCACAGGAAAGAACCTGGAAGAGGAAAGTAGGCCCAGAGAGGTTGGGTAAGCTGGCTACAGTCACCCAGCATGGGAAACAGAAAAGAACCTGAGTTTCACCACTAACCAGCCAGAAGCCCCGGGGGAAGGGGAACTGAAGCTGGAGAGACGCAGTCTCTCACCAAAGGGCCCAGAGGTGGCACAAGCCCCATGACAGAAGACTGCGTTCCTCTCACATAGCATACTGGGCCACACAACCAGATGCAACCAGGCTCTGAGAATCCAACAAACTCTCCAACTCCCCAGCCTTGGCCTGACCTGGCGACCCACTCCACTCCACTCCATCCAGGCCTTGCAGGCACTGTCCCAGGGGAAGTCCTCAAAGCCTGCGGGCTTGAGGCAAATGCTGTGGGTGGTGTAGGGCTCCATCTTCCCCTTCCCTCACTGGGTGGGGGGAACCCCTATGCTCTCCTGACACCAAGGGAGGCTTCCCCATTGCAAGGGGCCCAGGCTCTCAGCCCCCTGCAGTGCTGTTACCACTGTTCCCGGTTTCCCAACAAGTAATCCCTCACATTACTCAGTTCCAGGTACTCACACCCCTTCCTGCCCCTAGAATCTCCCTAGATCCCTTCTCCAGTGTCAGCAACCGGCTCTTCTTCCCGCCTCCGCCCCCTGGTCCCGGAGATGCTCCCCTCCCCCTCGCTCCTCCTTCCTGCTCCCACTCCCTCCACAGTGATGCCCCGCCAGCTGATTCCTGCTGGCGTCCAGAGAAGCCCCAGCTCCAGCCGCGGTCCTGCTCCCCTCACCCTCTCCCCCCGTGACCCTCCCACACCCTCACACGCCGAGTCCTGGGCTGCCCGCAGCACCCCGCAGCACCCCGCGGCCCGCGGGAGCGCCGAGCTGCACGCCCCAAGCCGGTACCTGCGCGGCGAGCGGAGCCGGGAGAGGCGGCCGAGCGCGTCTGGGCCGCGAGTGCGCAGATAAAGGGCGGCGGGCGGCGGCCCCACCCCGAGCCGGGGGAGGGCCGGGCGGGCTGCGAGCGGGCAGCCCCGGGGCTCCGACCGGCCTCCGCCCGGCCCAGCGAGGCCTGGGCGCTTGCCAGCTTCTCCCCCACCGCGTCCACATGTTGCATGCGGAAGCGAGAAGGGTCACCCACACCGGCGATGACATCTTGGGAGTTTCTGTGGTCACTGTGCAGATGGGGAAACAGGCGGGAGAGCGGAGTGTTGCCCAAGTCCCAGGGCTCAGCGGTGGCACTGCGGGGGGCCCCAAGTGAGCGGTTCCCACTTCCGGCGGATTTGAACCAGCCGTTCTCCAGTCTGGGCCTTGGGCCTCGTTAACTTTATCCCGAGGGAGCAAGTTGTAGCAGGAGCAGGATGAGTTTCCCAGCTAGAGCCCACACTAGCCCCGAAGCCACTTAAACCCACACACCCCACCCCTCCCTAAGCTACTTCTGCTTGAATAATGCCTAGCCTTCCCCATCTTCATCTCTGCCTGGGGGGCTCCACCTCTGCACCCCTGTTCCCACCTAAAGCCCTCTCCTTGGGTAGTGTCCCCTGATCTGCTCAGCCCCAGGCGCTTTGTTTGGACCTGTATTAAAACACCCACTTTCTTACTCCCTAATGTAGAGTACATCTCCCTCAGGAGTGGGAGCAGCTAAAGGGTAAGGGATCCCTGCACATAGTAGGCCCTCAGAACATATCAGAATAACAATGGCAGGCATTGCCCACTCCTCAGGTATGCAAAGACCTGGACCAGGCCGAGTGGGGAGACACCCCACCCCATCTTGGGAGCACTCAGCCTGGTGGATCCAAGTCCTTGCCCAACCTCTAACTCACCATGTGACCTTGGGCAAGTCTTGCTCTCTCTGGGCCTCAGTTTTATAACCTGTAAAATGGAGATAATATTGATTGGGTTGCAGCCAAAGTCTCCAACTCCCTTCTCCCTTGATATATGCCAAGGTCTCCAACTCCCTCCTCCCTTGATATATAAAAAGAATTCTGAGAAACAGGATGTTCCAGAACACTACCCCAGGTATGCAGGTTGAATCACCCTGGGAGTGGAGACCCCCCCTTGGTCTCCTTGTGGTTATACCTAGGCAAGTAGCCAAATCACATTGTCCTGTCCCTCTAAGGGCTGCCAGGCCCTCACCCATACATCCCCTATATAACCCTGCCTGTTAGAGATACTGGCACTGACCCCACCTTAGGAGTCAGCCCGACAGGTAACTCCCCAATAAAGTTCTCTTGCCTGAACCCAGGTGTGTTCCTCCTTCGGCCAACCTTTCATCTTGGTGCCGAAACCCGGGAGGGGTGCCTGCCAGGACCTGCTGGATCGCCCTCTCTCCCTTTACCCGCCACCCCCCCCCCCCCAGCTTGATCCACCTCCTGGCTGCCCCTCCTGAACCTGCTGAGAGGAGCATTCTCTCCAGGGCTCTCCACCCCTGCCATTGCCGACTCTACAGACACCACCGGCCTGATTTCTCCTCCTACGGGGGTCTCCTAGTCCAGGTCTCCTGTATCTCTGTAGGCTTAGGTCCTCCAAAGTCCTAGCGCTAGGCCAGGAAGACCCTCTCCACCTTTAGGTCCTGAGCCTCACTAATTCGGGGATGCCCAATTTGTGAGTGATCCTCCTCTATTGCCTCTTGGAGACTGGGTAGGGGAAAGGGGATACCCCTTCCCTTTGCCCTTCTCCCCCTAGGGACCCTCGCACTCACCCTTTATAGCCTCCAACTCCACATCATGGGAACCTCACAGTGTCATCCTTCGAAGGACACTCCATTGGGATGTCTCCTTTGGAATATGGACTCTCTCGGTTTTCAAGATGTAGTCAAACCCAAAAAACTCATCTTTTATTGCAATAGTGCTTGGCCCCAGTACCGGCTAGATAACGGGTCTCAATGGCCCGAAAATGGCACTTTTGACTTTAACACACTTCAAGATCTTGATAACTTCTGTCAACGCAATGGCAAATGGCTGGAAATCCCCTATATTCAGGCCTTCTTTACCCTCCGATCTCGCCCCTCTCTCTGTCAGTCCTGCTCTATATATCAAATTCTTTTAGCACACTCCAAACCTCCTCCTCCAGCCGACTCTGAATCTCCCCCCTTTGATCCTGCCGACCATGGTGTCCTACCATCAGCCCCATCTATTCCCCCTCCCTATCACCCTCCTTAAGACCCCACCCCGAGACAGCTCCCTGCCATCTGAGGACCATTTGAGCTCAGAGTTAGATCCTGACTCCTCAGATCTCCTTTCTCCCCCTCATACTCGCTCACGCACAGGCCGGGGGGGGGGGGGTTCGGGACCCTCTGGCACCTCTCCTCCCCCTCTGAGAAGTAGCAGGTGCTGAGGGGATTGTTAGAGTCCACATCCCGTTTCCCTCTCAGACCTGTCCCAGATAGAGAAGAGACTAGGCTCCTCCACCGACCCAGACACTTATTTGGAGTTTAGATACCTAACCTAGTAATATGACCTTACCTGGCATGACCTCTATATTATCCTCTCTTCTTCCTTACTACCTGAAGAGAAAGAGCGGGTCTGACTGGCTGCACAGGTACACGCGGACGACCTCCATAGGGCAGACAACCAAGAACTTGTGGGAGCGGCAGCTGTTCCCCGGGAAGACCCCAATTGGGACTATCAGGTTGATAAACCTGGCAGAGACCTTCGTAACCATATGGTCACCTGCCTCATAACCAGGCTCCAGAAGGCCACTCACAAAGCAGTTAACTATGAAAAACCCCGAGAAATTTCACAAAGGGCAGATGGAAACCCAGCCCAATACTTGGTCCACCTAACGGAGGCACTCCTAAAATATACTAAAGTCAACCCCAACTCGGTCGAGGGGGCTATAGTTCTTAATACTCATTTTATCTCCCAGTCAGCCCCCGATATTTGGAAAAAACTTAAAAAGGCAAAGGAGGGCCCTCAAACCCTTCAACGAGATCTCCTTAGTATGGCTTTTAAAGTCTATAATAACAGAAGAACAGGCAAAGGCGGAAAAGGCCCAAAGAGATCAGGTGAAATACCAGCTGCTTGCGGCTTCCCTAAAAGGTTCCCACGAGAAAAGTGTACCCCAAAGGGGGTCTCGTGAGACTCCACCAGGGCCCTGCTTCAAATGTGGAAAGGAAGGTCACTGGGCAAAAGCCTGTTCAGCTCCACGGCCCCCGCCAGGGCAATGCCCTCGCTGTGGGAAAAAGAGACACTGGAAGTTTGCCTGCCCCTTCTCCCCTCAAAGGGAGGTTTCAGCCCCTTCAACCCTTACCCCAGCCACTCCTGACCTATCCTTGCCCAGCCTGCTGGGACTTGCCAATGAGGACTGAAGGTGCCCAGGGCCATCGGCCCCATCTTACATCACCATCCAAGAGCCTAGGGTAACCTTCCAAATAGCAGGTAAGCCGATCTTATTTCATATAGACACGAGGGCCACTTACTCTGCCTTACCCGAATATTCGGGTCCTGTTCATCCCTCTAAAATCTCTGTTGTGGGAGTTGATGGTCTTGTCTCTTGCCCGCTTGCCATGGATCCTTTGCCTTGTCTTATATGTAATGTCTCCTTTACACACTCTTTTCTCCTCCTGCCCAGGTGTCCTACGCCTATTCTAGGCCAAGACTTACTCTCCAAATTTAGGACCTCCTTCTCCTACCTCCTGACCTCAGAATCCGCTTTGTTGCTTGTCCTCAGCCAGCCTGACTCACCTACCTCTGTTAAAGACCTACCCTTGCCTCCCAATATAGTAAATCCCAAGGTGTGGGACACCTCCCTACCATCCGTAGCTTCTCATCATACCCCTGTCCAAATTGGGCTCCGGGATCCATCCCAGTTCCCCAACCAGCCTCAATATCCCATATCCCTCACGCATCAGAAAGGCTTGAAACCCATTATTAGGAAACTCTTAAGTCGAGGCCTCCTTCGACCCACCCATTCCCCTTATAATACTCCCATTCTACCCGTCAAAAAGTTAAATGGCTCTTATAGATAAGTCCAGGATCTCCGCATCATTAGTGCAGCAGTACTTCCTATTCACCCCATAGTACCCAATCCTTATACCCTCCTGTCTGAGATCCCTCCGACAACCACCCATTTCACAGTCCTAGACCTTAAGGATGCATTCTTCACTATTCCCCTACACCCTGACACTCAGGACTTGTTTGCCTTCACCTGGACCGACCCAGACACTCAAGAGTCACAACTCACATGGATAGTCCTGCCCGAGGGCTTCAGGGATAGCTCCCACTTCTTTGGTCAGGCTCTAGCCTCAGATTTAGCCACCCTCTCCCTCTCCCCTAGCACCCTCCTCCAATATATCGATGATCTCCTTCTTTGCAGCCCCTCCTATGAGCTCTCTGTCCAGCATACAGCTATTCTTCTAAATTTCCTAACCAATCACAGATACCAGGTTTCACCTGAAAAGGACCAACTTTCAACCCCTGAGGTCATGTGCACACCCTGGCAGTTTCTTTTCTGTAAACATAAGGGCCTTGAGACACCCAAAGAAAACTGTAAAGATAAGGGGTTGAGGATGGCCTTGGGAAACTCAGAGAAACCATGAGAAAAAAGAGATTAATAGTTGCCCTGCTCCTCTCCCCCCCTTCTCTGTATCAGCCCCCCTTAACGGTGCCAAAAGCGGCACCAAGAGAATGTAGTTTTTTTTTCTGTAGTTTGTGCCTTTAAAAGCAGGCAACAAAGAAGGCTCGGGGCTGAGGATTTGGGGAAGCTGTACCCCCCAGCCCACCGGTGTAACAGCCCACCGGTGTAATAAAGTGCTCCTTTACAATTCGGCCGTGCGTCTCTGGTTATCTCACTGACACGTTACAACATTTGGAGGCCCAGCGAGATCCCTGGTGTTATAGGACACCAGGGGCTAGACGCCTAGGATGAACAGCCTCTCCTGGTCCGGCCGCTGGATGCCTGTAGATCTTTAGAGGGGGTACCCTCTGAGATGTTCCAGGGCCTCGAAGATCCTACTTAGGTTTCCGATGAGCGGCCAGGACATGTCAAGACGTCCCCAAAAGATTTAAGGAGAACTGGTAAAAAGCCTCCGGAGGTAGGTTCTGGGTGACCGGTCTATCTGGGTGAGAAGTGAGAGGGCTGGACGTGGCGCAACCTCTCCTCTCCAGGATCCCCCTGAGACGTTAGGTGGGATTCAATTCTGGTAAATTCTGGTTCTGGACCGCGGTGCTTTCTGGTCTGCCACTGGGGCAGGAGGGGAGACTGATCACCTCCCAAGCGACATAGACGCTGTTCTGGATAAGGAATTTTCCTTGGCCCGCCGTTGGGGCAGAAGGTGTGTCTAATCACCTCCTGAGAACTTCTGGTGTGTGAGTGTGACTGCGTGAATGTAATTGTGTGTGAGTGACCGTGCTCCACGATGCTCGTTACGGAGCCTGTATGAGTCCTACCCTGCGGTTCCGTGATGACCTCATATGGCTAAAAGGCGGTATCAGGTTCTTGGGCCACTCTGGTGGCCCACCAGCGAGCCTGATCCGAGTTGGGGGCTTATTCCAACCTGCCACATGCCAAGAGGCGTCTGAAATCTCCGCGAGGGGAGCCGCCAGGCGGACAAAGTGAAAGTTTCTGTCTTGTATGTCTTCCCTTGTTTTTGTTCTCGTCTGCCTCCCTACTGTGTCTCCCTCAACTTTGTTATGGTTAGTCTAATCATGGGTGGCTACCCTAATGCCCAGAAGACCTCATTGGGTTGCATAGTAAACATTCTTAGAAATGAAATATCGGGGAAACAAGATAATAGAATAGCAAAGGTAATAATAACAGCCTTAAGGGAAGCAGGGCCCATAGAAAAGGATCACCCTAGAAAGGGAAACATGAGGAAGAGCCAGGACAGCAGGCATAGGTCCCGATTAGAGATAGACAAGACAAGGACAAAGTCAGGTATACAGGAACAAAGTAAAAAGCTGTCTTTAACTTAGAAAAATAACAGGGCCAGGGCTCCTTCCAACTGAGCCCCCCCCCCCCCCCCCGCCGGAACCCAGAATAATACAAGACAATAGGGGACAAATTAGTTAGTTTCCTGGTAGGTACTGGTGCAGCAGACTCAGTCCTGACCAAGCCAATGGGGCTCTAACCTACCCCTGGACTTCAAAGAGGACTATGGACTTTGGGAAAATACTGTGACTCCTTCGTTTCTGGTCATGCCGGAGTGCCCATACCCCCTACTCAGACGTGATCTCCTCCAGAGATCATTCAATTGCTGGCCACTGCCACTCCAGGCCAGCCCCCGCATCAAGTTCCACAAGACGTTGGCCATCAGTCCTGCCAGCCTGCCTCCAGACGATGACCCGGAGAAACCTCTGCAGGGAGGTAACTGACATAGTGCAGATGGCCCGCCCAGACCTCAAGGATGTCCCACTGCCATCATCAAATGAGGTATTGTTCACGGATGGGAGCAGCTATGTCCAGGAAGAAATCAGGTATGCTGGAACAGCAGTAGTAACTCAGGACTGTGTCATCTGGTTACAGTCATTAAGTAGGGGAACTTCAGCCCAATGGCCTGAACTCATAGCCCTAATCCAGGCTCTCCCATGGGGCAAGAAAGAAAATCTGCTGCACCAGGAAGCTTGAGAGGCAGCCCTAAAACCAGTGGGGAATGGCCTCGCCAGATACACTAGGTCAGAAAATGACTTGGCCAAGCAGAAACAAGCCATAAAAGAAATCAATGGATGGTGGACACTGCCTGATGGGAGGTTGTTAGTCCCAGAGGCTCTAGGTCGGACTTTAGTCAGCCAGCTGCACCAGACTACCCACTTAGGTTACACCAAGCTTACTGAACTCCTGAGAGGCAAGCAATGTCCAGTAAGGTCACAGGGAAAGGGAGAAGGCAGGGGGAAGCAGGAATGTGTGGGTCTAAGTAGGGAGGAGGAGAAGAAAAGCTGGGGGATGTGCAGACAGCAGATAGATTGAGCAAGCTCTCAGGTTCATGTCAGGGGAGGGACTAGGAAAGTCGCAGAGGGTCTGTGTAAGTTGAAGAAGGATTGTGTAAGTCGCAGAGGGTCTGTGTAAGTTGAAGAAAGTTTGTGGAGAAGGGAAGAAATAAAAAGAGAAGGATTGTGCAGAGGAAGTAAAAAGATAAGAAAGGATAAAAGAAAGGGACATACATATTACAGGAAGACAGGACATTGGAGGAATACTTAAGAAGGGAAGAAAATAGGACACTGAGAGAGGGAGAGCTTGCCCTTGGTAATAGAATAACAGTCTAGGATGTAATAAAGTAAGTAACAGGTTTAGGCTACCCCTGACCCTTAGATCAGATAACGGCCCCACCTTTATAACAAAGATATCACAGGATATCTCTAAGGGGTTAAATATAAATTGGAAGCTCAATTGTGCTTACCACCCACAGAGTTCCGGGCAGGTAGAGCGCATGAACAGGACCTTAAAGGAAACCTTAACCAAATTTACTTTAGAAACCGGTGAAAACTGGACCACTCTGCTCCCCCTCGCCCTCTTACAGTTCTTGCAGGCCCTGCAGTCCGCCCAGAAAGCCGTCCATAAACACATCTGCAACGCCCTGCCTGTGCCCACCTTGGACCCTGTGCACCCTTTCCAGCCCGGGGACTCGATATGGGTAAAGAAATTCACCACCCAAGGACTGACTCTGGCCTGGAAGGGACCATACAGTGTCATCCTGCCTGCACCAATGGCTGTCAAGGTCAATGGCATCCTGGTCTGGCTGCACCATTCCTGGCTGAAGGTGGAAAAAGCAGAATAAACGGTCTGGGCCTCTCCAGATCCCTTAAAAATGAGACTCTTGCATTTATTGGGACTCAAATATTTCTGATTATGACTGTACAGGGGAATTTTTATAGATCTGGGCCCCAATGGAACTGGGAACTTGAAAATGGGATATTGGGGGAGGTCTTAAGAAAAGTCACCACAAAAGGGGATAGAAAAATCTGTTTTCAGTCTCGACCTATGTGACCTCATGAGAGGCAAGCACAGATGGTATTACTGAAGATTAATGTCATATAGAAGGGCCCCTTCCCTGGGGTTATGGGACACTTATGGGGGAATGGGGACCAGAAGGGATAGGAATATATATGCCCAGGGAGCAGTACAGTCACCACAAGTTACTTGAATGCAAATGAATACTTTTGTCCATCTCGGGGTTGTGAAACCATATTTACTACTAAGGGCTATATAAGAAGAAGGCACCCTCATATAGATTTTAGAAGGTTAACCAAGCCCAAGGGTTTCCCTACAGGAAAATCTGACCCCATTCAGATTAGTCAGCCAGACCTTTATTAGGCCACAGGAAGGACATAGGACATAGGGGCTGACTACTAGTTATGCCTAAATTCGGGGCCACCTTATTATATAGGGCTAGGCCTCTCCGAGCCAATTTCCCAGACCCCAAATACTGACAACTGTACATGGCACAAGCCCAAGTTAACTTTGGGGGATATCCAGGGGCAAGGGACTTGCATACTCCCACCTAAGTATAACCTCCAGCAATACAAAACAGACAAGGTTTAGATCTCCTTTTCCTCAAGCAGGGAGGACTCTGTGTAGCACTAGGTGAAACCTGTTGTTTCTATGCCAATAATTTGGGAATAATACAGGGACAGAGTTAATATCCTTAATTTAAAAAAGGGTCAATGATTTGACTTGTACATGAAACCAGTGGGGATGTAATAACTCCATTCTGACCCTCAGTTACTGCATGTACACACCCTGGTAGTTACTTTTCTGTAAACATAAGGGCCTTGAGACACCCAAAGAAAACTGTAAAGATAAGGGGTTGAGGATGGCCTTGGGAAACTCAGAGAAAACATGAGAAAAAAGAGATTAATAGTTGCCCTGCTCCTCTCCCCCCCTTCTCTGTATCAGCCCCCCTTAATGGTGCCAGAAGCAGCGCCAAGAGAATGTAGTTTTTTTTTTTTCTGTAGTTTGTGCCTTTAAAAGCGGGCAACAAAGAAGGTTTGGGGCTGAGGATTTGGGGAAACTGTACCCCCCAGCCCACCGGTGTAACAGCCCACTGGTGTAATAAAGTGCTCCTTTACAATTCGGCCGTGCGTCTCTGGTTATCTCGCTGACACGTTACAACAGTACCTTGGAGTCTGCCTCACTCCAACAGAGAGAAGGATTATTGCAGACAGCCAGGGCGTTATCACCTCGCTTGCCCCACCTGCTTCCAAGTCAGACATACTTTCCTTCCTAGGCCTGGCAGGTTACCTTCACCTATGGATCCCAAATTTCAGCCTCCTAGCCAAGCCCCTTTATGAGGCAGGAAAAGGATACTTAAATCAGCCCCTCGATCCTGTCAAAAACATCATCCCAGCCTTTCACGTCCACGGACCCTTCCATTCTACCTGGACCATCGCCTAAGCCTAAGTATTCCTGCTCCCCCCTGGGACCCACCAAGGTCAGACTAACCAAAATTCCAGAAGACGAAGAACAACCTGAGTCGTGAGTAACCATGATTTTCCCTTGGCAACAACAGGAACAAGAATTCCAATTTATTCTGCTCTTTCTTATCTCCTTATCCCAAGGGGGACATTTTGCCCCCATACTCTCTCTTCCAGAATCCTCACATCTAGAACGCTCCCTTAATCTTACTCAGAATCTTCTAATTAAGGCTAATTCCTCCCATGCAGCCGATTGCTGGATGTGCCTCTTCAGGTCCTCCTCAGCCAACTCCGCTCTTCCTATTCCGAGTAGCTCCACCTATCTTCTTCCGACTACTCTATAAAGTTCAGAAGGGGGCCACCTGCTTTGAGAGAGCTGATACTCTCCTAGGAGATTATCCCACCTCAGCCGCCAACCGAGCAAACAGGCTATATCATACCTACTATTCACATCTTGAGGAATTAAAACCTTCAACCCCCCCCTGCCCAAGGGCCAGTCACTCTCAATACCCCCCTCCTTTCACCTGCTCCCTTATGTTTCACTGCTCAAGGCACCGTCCCAGTAGGCCATCTTCCCTCTGAACTCTGCAACACCACGGTAAACATTCAGTCTCCCCAGAACCATCAAAACAGCCAGGTCAATTATCAGGTATCTCCAGAAGCAAACGGATTATTTACTTATCCCGTTCGCTTCACGGAACCCCCTATTCTTATGGCCTCACAGCACAAATACTCCTATCCCACTAGCTGACTCCACCCTTGGCTCACTACTTCCTCCTTAAAACTACTCTGCTCAAAACAATCCTCTACTCATATCTGCCCCCTTGTCGGGGCTGCACTTTCCTCTACCCTGACTGCCTGGAGCTCAGAGAGGTAGGACGGAGCCAGCCCCTCATCCATCTATTCTCTCTCAGTCTCTTGGCCTGCATCACCCAATCGGGAGCTTTCTTTTCGTGTGGAGCTAACACCTATATGTGTCTCCCAACTAATTGGACAGGAACTTGTACCCTGGTCTATCTCACCTCAAACATCAACCTAGTTCCACCCCATGAGCCTCTTCCAGTTCCTAGTACTCTACTGGTCAAGCAAAAGAGCAAATGAGCAGTACAGGTAATCCCTCTCCTAGCTGCCCTAGGCATCACTACAGCAGAGGGCCTGGGGGCGGGGGGACTAGGCACCTCCCTGTCTTACTTTCACTCTCTCTCCAAAGACTTCCAGTACTCCCTAGAAGAAATTGCCTCCACTCTAGGGAGACTCCAAGATCAACTCGACTTCCTGGCTGCTGTCACGCTACAAAATCGCCGAGGCCTGGACCTCCTAACGGCAGAAAAGGGGGGTATCTGTGTCTTCCTAGAGGAACAGTGTTGCTTTTACTTCAACCAGTCAGGGCTGTTTGAGACGCAGCAAGAAAATTAAAGGAACGGGCTCAACGAATCCGTGAAAGACCGGAGGGGTCTTGGAACCAATGGCTCCGCACAAACTGGGTGTCTTGGCTGTTACCATTTATCAGTCCGCTCACCCTCATTTTTGTCATTTTAGCATTTGGACTCTATCTCCTGCGCCTGTTTTCTAACTTCCTCCAGGATCGCTTAAAAGCCTTTACTAACCGGACGGTCCATGAACTCCTGTTGATCCAAGCCAGCTGTCAAAGCGTCCCTACTTCACCACTGCCACCTGTGCCCAGTCAACCCTCCAGCCACCCCCTCCCTCAACTCGCCGCCCCTTGTCAGCAAGAAACAGCTACAGAAGAATGATCACCGCCCCTCAACCATATAACAAAATACTGGAATGATTGGGTTGCAGCCAAAGTCTCCAACTCCCTCCTCCCTTGATATAATATATGAAAAGAATTCTGAGAAACAGGATGTTCCAAAACACTACCCCAGGTATCCAGGTTGAATCACCCTGGGAGTAGAGACACCCCCCCCCCCCAGTCTCCTTGCAGTTATACCTACGCAAGTAGCCAAATCACATTGTCCTCTCCCTCTAAGGGCTGCCAGGCCCTCACCCATAAATCCCCTATATAGCCCTGCCTGTTAGAGATACCGGCGCTGACCCCACCTTAGGAGTCAGCCCAGCAGGTAACTCCCCAATAAAGTTCTCTTGCCTGAACCCAGGTGTGTTCCTCCTTCAGCCGACCTTTCAAATACTGCCCTGTCCGGGTGGCTCAGTTGGTTGGAGCATCATCCCAGGTTCCATTCCCGGTCAGGACACATGCCTGGGTTTCAGGTTCCTTCTGGTTGGGGCACATGGGGAAGGCAGCCACTTGATGGCTCGCTCTCTCTCTCTCTCTCTCTCTCTCTCTTTCTTTCTCTCTCCCCCTCCCCGAAAATTGATTAAAAACAAAACAAAACATATCCTCGGGAGAGGATTCAAAAAACAAACTGGAGATAATACCAACCTGACAGGGTTAAGAGGATTAAATTTAAAAAATGGATATGAAGATTCTTTGTCAACTGCAATGTACTAGAGGAATGTATATTTCTTTACTATAACAAAATGTGTATAATCATAAGATGATAAGATGAAACAGGTCTCTACTTCAACAGGTTTAGACAAATAGAAATTAGTTAAATCTCCATTACCCACAGGGATAGGAAAAGTGTCATAGAAAATCTAATCATTGAGGAAAGGTAGGGTATAGGAAATAAAAACAAGTAAGGACATTATGGAGATTATATTCTATAAAATGGAATATATTCTATCATAGTAAATAAAAATTTAAAACTTGGAAGGTCACTTGGATCCAGCTTCCATTTTTGGACACCTGCTCTATTCTGGGCTTAATTTTTTTTTTTTTTAATCCTCACTCGAGGACATTTTTGCATTTTATCTTCAGATAGAGTGGGAGGGAGAGAATGGGGAAGAGAGAGCGAGAAACATCGACGCAAGAGAGACACATCGAGAGGCTGCCACCCACACGACCCCAACTGGGGCCGGGGACAAGCTGCAACCGAGGTACATGCCCTTAGCGGAAACTGAACCCAGGACTCTTTGGTCCACGGGCCAATGCTCTAACTGCTGAGCCAAACTGGCCAGGGCATGGGCTTACTTTTAAAGCTACGGTTTATTAAGATCTTCCCAGGTGCAGAGCGGTGCCCTAAGCAGTTGCCATGACTACCTCTTTTGATCAAGACAACCTTATTAATCCACTTTACAAATTGAGAAACTGAGACTCAGAAAGGGGACATAAGATTTATATTATTTCATTTAGCCTCATGCATCCCTGTGAGGGGAGTGTGATAACCCCCATTTTATGGATAGAAAAACTGAGGCCCAGCCTGGCCAGTGTGGCTCAGTGGTTGAGAGTCCACCCATGCATCAAGGGGTCGCAGATCCAATTCCTGGTCAGGGCACATGCCCAGGTTGTGGGCCAAATCCCCACTGGGGGGCATGCAGGAGGCAGCCAATCGATGTTCTCTCTCATCGATGTTTCTCTCCCTCTCTCTTTCCTTCTCTCTAAAATCAATAAAGAAAAAAAAAATTTTTTTAAGAAAAACTGAGGCCCAGAGGGGAGACATGATGTATTCCAGGTCGCATAGCTCCCGATGTATACAGGCTCTGGGACATGAACCTGGCTGGAGTCGTGCTTGGGGAGAAAAATCACTTAACCATGAAACCTGATGGTGGATATTTGAGAGCTGAATGTTAAACTTATAAAAGTGAGAACAGTGATCAGTTATGGAGCACTTGCCATGTGTCAGGCCCGAGGTAAAGCCCCTCACATGCACTGTAGGCCCATGAGGGGGTTCTGTCATTATCTCAGTTTGTGCATAAGGGCACATGCTTGGGAGGATGTCACTTGCCCAAGGCCACTCACTTGGCTAGTGGCAGGCCAGGATGCAAGCCCGGTTCCTATCTGCTGTACAGTACTGGTATCGGAGTGAAGCTGTAGGGCCAGGACACTTTCTTCCCTGCCCAGCTCTGCTCCAACTTCTTTGGCACAGCCAAAGGCACCTTCCTCTTCTATCCTCGCCCTCCCCAGTTTAGGCCACCTGGATGAGGTGCAGTGACACTCCACTGCTCTAGGAGCCCAGAGCCCCATAATCCTTTCAACCCTGGAAGGAGAACCTATTTGGTAACCTGTGCATCTCCCAGCTGTCCTCCCATGTGACAGATTCAGCCCTTCAGGGCTGGGGAACGTTCGGCCCACGGGCCATATAAGGCCCATGATATCAATACCAGTTATCATCACATGCCTCACCAAATTAGCCTGACCAAATATAGCAGGCTAATTTTTTTTTTTTTTTTTTACCCTCACCCGAGGACATTTTTGCATTTATCTTCAGATAGAGCAGGAGGGAGAGAAGGAGGAAGAGGAGAGAGAGAAACATCAATGTAAGAGAGACACATCGACCGGCTGCCACCCACACAACCCCAACTGGGACTGGGGACAAACTGCAACCGAGGTACGTGCCCTTAGCGGGAATCGAACCCAGGACTCTCTGTTCTGCAGGCCGATGCTCTAACCACTGAGCCAAACTGGCCAGGGCTAATTTTTTTTTCTTTATTGAGAGAAGTTTAAAGAGAGAGGAAGAGAGAGATAGAAACATCGATGAGAGAGAACATCGATTGGCCGCCTCCTGCATGCCCCCCACTGGGAATCGGGCCCACAACCTGGGCATGTGCCCTGACCGGGAATCAAACTGGCAACCTCCTGGTACATGGGTTAACGCTCAACCAGTGAGCCACACCGGCTGGGCTGCAGGCTAATTTTTAAGTGAATAATTTTATATGGCCCACAAATGATGTTATAAATATTCAAATGGCCCTTGGCAGAAACAGACCCCTGCGAGAAACAGGGTCTCCAGGGAGACTGGATTTCTGGGCAGGCCTAAGTCATGCCTCCGCTTTCCGGGCCTCTAGGCTCTCTTGGAAGCTGTAGCTCAGCCTCCTAGTTAGGTGCAGACTAGAAGTGCAGGCAGTTAACACCCTTGGTAACAGCCCTCGCCCAGCGGTGTATCGGAGCTGTTGGAGAAAGCTTAGCCTCCTGTCCAAGAGATGATAATCTGGGAGAGGCGTTCTGTTTGCACCTTGGCGCCGGAACCAGTATCCATGACCCAAAGCAGCAACCTGGAAGGCGCGTCCTCTGTGCTTTGCCTCCTTCCTTGTCTCACTCCCTTGGCTTCCTGGAGTCACCTCCCAAACAAGCTACATGCACCTAAGTCTCTGTCTCAGGCTCTGCTTTGGGGGAGACTGACCAAGACTTCCAGGAAAGCACCCCTACCCCCTAACAAGGGAAAGAGTCATCTTAAACCCCTGCCAAGCCTGGAAAACATGAATACTAGCTCAAGACAGTAGGTTAAAGCGGACCTTCCTGACCCTGTAACCTCACTCCCTCTGCCTCCTGAGAGCCCTGGAGGGGTCAGAACTACAGAGGGCAGGGAAGAAGGGTGGCGGCTGGAAGGGCAGAAATGGAGAAGCCGACCATGCACTCCTTTCCTACGCCAGACTCCACGCTGCCAACACATTCCCACCTCTTTACCTGTGCACGTGTTTCTTCTGCCTGGGACTCACTTTGCACCAGAAGGGACCAGCAACATAATTTCTGGGGCCCTGTACAAAATGAAAACACACATCTTTGTTCAAAATGTAAGCATTTCAATGCCCGGCCGGTGTGGCTCAGTGGTTGAGTGTCGACCCATGCACCAAGAGGTCACCAGTTTGATTCCCAGTCAGGGCACATGCCCAGGTTGTGGGCCAAATCCCCAGTGGGGCATGCAGGAGGCGGCAAATCGATGCTCTCTCTCATCGATGTTTCTCTCTCTCTCTCCCTCTCCCTCTCCCTTCCTCTCTCTCTAAAATCAATAAGGAAAAAAATTTAAGCATTTCAAAATAGAGACAGCAAAACATTAAACAAAGTACGGGACCCTTCTGAGCACAGGGCCCTGCGTGACTGCACAGGTCTTGTGGCCGGGGAGCTGCACCTGAATCCAAACAGATGACCGTCTGGGTACCCCACTTCCTTCAGGTCTCTGTTTAAATGTCACATTAGGCTTTCCCTGACCACCTATATAAACGGGCACCTGATCCCCACCAGCACCTCATCCTACCAGGGATCGGTTAATAACCCTTCCCAGCCCCATTTTCCTTCAGGGCACTCAGCTCCCGCTGACATACTGTTTGATTCTTCTTGCCAGAACGTCAGCTCCAGGAGGTCATCAGTCCTGATTGGTCCCTGCTATCTGCCCAGGACCAGGACAGTAGGTGCTCAGCAGAGATAAATGGAACAGAGATGAAGGGAGGGAGCAGGCCTAGGCTTGGGGAGCGAAAATCTTTGAATAGTCTGAGGTTGTGCCTCTTAGCTGTCAAAGTACTGAAACAGTTTCATGACTGACAGTGATTGGAAACTTTTTAAATCTGAGAGTGTCCAGTAGACATGGGACCTGCTCCAGGTCTTAACCAAGGGACAAGAAGACCCAACCTGCAGGAAGTATCTAAACAGCCGGGCCGGTGTGGCTCGGTGTATAGAGGGCTGTCCCTTGGACGCAGAGGTCTGGGTTGGACTCCCAGGCAGGGCACATGCCTGGGTTTCGGGCTCAATCCCCAGTAGGGGCATGCAGGAGGCAGTCAACCGATGATTCTCTTTCACATGGATGTTTCTATCTCTCTCCTTTCCTCTCTCTCTCTAAAAAATCAGTAAAAACATATTTTTTAAAATTTTTTTTAAAAAGGAAGTGTCTAAACAGGCAAGGGGGCGAGAGACAAAGCTGTTTTCTTTGGTACAAGAGTCACGGGTCCCACCTTGTTTGAGCTGCTGGCACCACATGCACATGTACGCACCCCTCCCATTTACATGCGTGTAGCGCCATTCAGGTGCCCGGCCTTCCTTTCCTACTCAACTCTTCTTGGAGATCATTCTTGTGTGCACATAAAAGGCCTCCTCATTCCCATTTATGGCTGAATACTTCCCACTGTATGTATGGATCATAATTTACGTACCCAATCTCGTATTTGTGGACATTTAAATCATTTCCAGTCTTTTGCTTATAACAGGGCTGCGATGAATGACCTTCCCTTCACCTACATCATTTTGCCTGTGTGCAAGGACATTTGTAAGATGCAGCCCTAGAAGGAGAATGATCAGGTCAAGGGGAGTCTCGGGAGATATTGCCAAGTTGTGCTTTTCACTGGGTTAGTTTACACTCCCCCCAGCAATGTATAAAAGTGCCCACTCCCCTTCCCGCCTGAGTGTGGTATCCAATCTTTTGATCTCTGCTAATGTGCTAGGTGAAAAATGGAAACTTGGTTTTCTTTTACTTTGCATTTCTCCTGTTATGACTGAGGCTGAATGTCCATTAAAACACGTGGTTTCGAGGGCTGCACACAGTATATATTAACAAATATATTGCTCAAGTATATATGCTATTACAGTATATATCTATATCAACATAAAACACAGGTATTTATACATGTGTACAATAGATACGCCCTACGGGCCTGGGGAGCACACATTTCTGGGGTCACGGGGCCTACACACTTGCTCAGAAGGGAGGAAAGGCCAAGTGACATGAGTAGGGGGGCCAAGAGGAAGGGGCCTGGAGAGGTGCGCCATGGAAAGCCAAGGCCTTCCAAGGACAGAAAGGGGACTCAGCTTCAAGTGCTGCCCTGGCTAAATTTTTTTTTATCCTCACCCGAGGACACTTTTTTTTTGCATTTATCTTCAGATAGAGTGGGAGGGAGAGGGGAGGTGGAAGAGAGAGAGACACATCGACTGGTTGCCACCCACATGACCCCAACCAGGGCCGGGGACAAACCACAACCAAGGCACGTGCCCTTAGCAGGAACCGAACCCGGGTCTCTCTGGTCTGTGGGCCAACGCTCTAACCGCTGAGCCAAACTGGCCAGGGCCTGGCTAAATTTTTATTTATTGATTTGAGAGAGAGAGAGAGGAAGGGAGAGAGAGGGAAAACATCGATTTGTTGTTCCACTTATCTATGCACTCATTGGTTGATTCTTGTATGTGCCCTGACCGGGGATCAAACCCACAACCTTGGTTTATCAGGAGGACGCTCTAACCAACTGACCTACCTGTTCAGGATTGATCCTAAAATTTATATGAAAATGCAGAGTCCAAAATAGTCAAAATAATTCTGAAAATGGAGAACAAAGTAGAGGACTTCCACTTCCTGATTTCAAAAGATAATATCGAACTACATAACCAAGACACTGTGGTGCTGGCGTAAGAATAGATATATCAACCAATGGAACAGAATTGAGAGGCCAGAAATCAACCTTTACATTTATGATAAAGTAACTAAACAAAGATCAGTCAGACATGTTTATATTTGCAAATATCACATGTCTGCTAAAAGACTTGTATCTAGGATATATAAAGAACTGTTACAACTCAATAAAAAGAGAAATAATTCATTAAAAATTGGGCAATGGATTGAAATAGGCTTTTCACCAAAGCATCATTAGTCATTATAAGAACACAAATAAAAATCACAATCAGTTTCAACTGCACACCCATTAGAATGGTTATAATTAAAAAGAAAAGGCCTGGCTGGTGTGGCTCAAGTGTTTGAGCATTGACCCATGCACCAAGAGGTCACCAGATCGATTCCCAGTCAGGTCACATGCCTAGGTTGTGGGCCCAGTCCCCAGTGGGGGGCATGCAGGAGGTGGCCAATCAATGTTCTCTCTCATCGATGTTTCTATCTCTCTCTCCCTCTCCCTTCCTCTCTCTCTAAAATCAATAAAGAAAAAATTTTTAAATAAATAAATAAAAAGAAAAAGAAAGGAAGTAAGTGTCAAGGAGATGAGGAAATTGGACCCCTTATACATTGCTGATGGGAGGGTAAAACTGGTGCAGCACTTTGGAACACAACTTGGCAGTTTCTCACAGAGTTAAACACAGTTATCACATGACCCAGCAATTTCACTCCTAGGAATCTACCCAAGAGAATTGAAAACATATATCCACACAAAGACTTATACACAAATGTTCAGAGAAGCATTATTCAGAATATCCCCCCAAAGTGGAAACAACCCAAACACCCATCAATGATGAATAAATAAAATGTTGTATATCCATATAATAGACTATTGTTTGGCCATAAAAAGGAACAAAGTCCTGATACATGCTACAACATGGATGAACCTCAGGAACGTTATGCTCCGTGAAAGAAGCTACATAAAAAAAACACATATTGCATGATTTTATTTATGTGGAATGTCCAGAAAAGGCAAATCTATAAGACAGAAAGTAGATTAGTGATTGCCAGGGAGTAGGGATGAAAATAGACATGAGAGATCTCTGGGATGTTTGAATGATCTAAAATTAGATTATGGTGATAATCACACAACTCTATAAACTTACTAAAAGTCATTGAATTGAACAATTAAAAGAGATGAATCTTATGGTATGTAAATTAATGTCTCAATAAAACTGTTAAGAATAACATTGCAATTAACATCTTTAAACAACAAATTTAAATTTTTTAATTTCCTCACTAGACAGAAGGGATCATTTTTAAGACTCGCTGTCTGATTTCAGACTCGCTGCCTGACTTACTTCCTAAGATCTACCAGTTTGTTTTCAGGCTTTGGGGTGAGGACACATTTAATTTTCCTGCTTAGAGCTGAGAGACCTCAGTTCTCTTTACCGACTGGCCAAGTCTAGCAAAGGCCCTTTGAAAAAAGAGGCATTTTACAGCTAAGGAAACTGAGGCCCAGAGAAATAAAAAGCCTTACCAACACCACACAGGCATTTGACAGCAGTTCCATCAATGCCCAGCACAGACTGGCTTCATAATAGAAATGCCAGGGGAACCAGTCATTAAACATGGCAGGGGCAGCCCCTTGATTTTAACTTCTCTGGAGACCTGCCCTGCTTAAAATGGTCCTGTGGCTTTTCATTCTTGCTGTAAAGCACAGTCTCATCTTCTAAGTTTAAAAAGTCCAGTTCTGTTTGTGATAAAAATTTTCGTGTACTATTCAGTCTAAAGCTTCTCCCCTCGATAGTTCAGAGGAAGAGAGAGGGGAGAAAATTTGTCTTTGTCTGCTGTGGTTGTAATTGGGCATTAGTGGCTCTCGGTACAGAGGGTAGCCAAACACTGACTCTGTCCCCAAGGGGGCTCTCTTGGGGGTTCCAAAGAGAACGCCCCACCGGGGACCTCACCCTACATTCTCAGGCAGGGTGTGGCACTCTAGCTGATCCCTTGTGACCTCCAGCCCTCAGCTTCTGCGCACGCACATACCCATTCACCTCTCTGTTTCTATCGCCCTGTCCTGGGAGGAAGCCCCCTGGGGCAGGGTCCTTTTCAGAAGGCTCACAGCTACCTTCCTTCCTAAGGTTCTACTTCCCACCATGGAAACAGTCACCATGCCCCACCATCAGGCAACAGCAGCCTGTTCTCAGAGCAACTGGTTTGTGAGCTGCTGGGCCCTCTACATATAATTGGTAGCGTCTGTGACCTGACAATAAACTACAAGGCGGGCATTTTCACCTGCCCACCCCCTTCACAGACAAGTAAACTGAGGCCTAGGCACAGCAAGCAGAACTGGTTGGTGTTAGAATCTAAGTTTGCCTGACCTCAAAGACTTTTTCTTTCTTCCATGTCAAAGATCCTCTTGGCCAGACTGAGGTTATTGCCATCATTAACAGCAAATATTTGATAAGTACCTGGTGAAGGTCAGACCAGGACATCTAGGCAGACTGGAGGCCCAGGGTTGGGCAGATGGCAGGAACAGGAGGGTGAAGGGGTTCAGAACAGGCCTCCCCAAGACGTGCTACTTGGGCATGACGATTATCTTGAGCTAAAGACCCTGTGGGCTCAAGAGAAAATTTTAGCTCTTCCTTAAAGAGTGTAAATTGGGGGCCTTGCTCATAATAAGTTACTGCCAGAAATAAGTGTGACCTATCTGTGTGGCAGGGCAAACATCTAATCACTGAGCTGCTGCTCTTACTGTCCTGTGAACTACCTCCTCCGTTCTATCCCATTCCTTGGCTCAAGGCAGTATATATATGGTATATAAACTTTATTTCACCTTTCATCTTGGAACCTGTCATGTATGTGGGTTTGTACAAAATTAAATTAATTTTTTTTCTCCTGTTAGTCTGTTTCATGTCAATTTAATTATTAGACCAGAGGAAATAACCTTTGTAGTAGGGTAAAGTTCTCACTCCAGAACAAAGAGATAGGACTGCTCAGCCAAGTAGATCTGGGAAAAAAAAGTCAGCAGGTGCCCTGGCCAGTTTGGCTCAGCGGTTGGAGCGTCGGTCCGCGGACCAATGAGTTGCGGGTTTGATTCCGGTCAAGGGCACGTACCTCGGTTGCGGTTCAGTCCCCAGCCCTGGTCAGGGTCCTGCGGGAGGCAACCAGTTGATGTGTGTCTCTCACATCGATGATTCTCTCTCTCTCTCCCTCCCTCCCTCCCACTCTATCTGAAGATAAATAGAAAAATATCCTCAGGTGAGGATTAAAAAACAGTAAGTCAGCAAGTGGTCTGCAGCCTGCAGTCCAAGGGACAGGAGGTGGAGGTGCATTAATTAAGGCTGAAACAGAGTTTCCAAATGGAACCACCCAGGGCTCTTTAAAACACTGCTGCCTGGACCCCACCCCCAGACACTCTGATCCAATTGGTATGGGGAGCAGCATGAGTTTGAGATTTTTTTAATGTGTAGCAAAGTTTATGGCAGGTACAGGGTGTGGGGAGGAGGGGCAGGCAGCTCTGGAGGTCTGATGGGAGGCAGTGGTAAGGACATAACCTTCAGGGAGTCTGAGGTTCCAGGGCAGGGAGCTCAGGGCCTATGGCACTGTGCTGGCCCAAAGTGACACTCAGGAAAGATTAGTTGGAGAAGTGTGGAAGGGTAGGAGGGAGGGAATGGAAGAAGAGCAAAACCCAGGCAGTGAAGTGAGTTTGAGTCCATTGTCTGTCACAGAGTTTCTGTGTGACCTGAGACAAATTGCTTCCCCTCTCTGGGCCTCAGTTTCTCCATCTGGAAAAGGAGGGGATACATCTTGATGATGAAAGATCCTCTGGCTCCAGGGCTGGAGGACGCCCCAGCCCCACAGGCTGGAAAAGCTCAGGCGGAGTTCCTGATCTGCAGGTCTGTAAACAGACATTGCCCCCAGTCTGGGCAGGGGCAGGCCCCGAGGTTCATGCACCTCTGGCCCCTCCCCCACCCCATCACTCTGTCACCCGGCTAGACACAGTTCATGGAAATTTCCTTAGTCCCTCTAGCCTAGCCAGGGAACATGGTTATTTTTCCATCTTCAAGTGGAAATTTCCACCTCCCCTGACAGCTCGTGGGAGACACAGTGCCTTGGAGCTAGAGACAGCATGACAATGGCAGGGAGAGACAGGCCACACAGGGTGCATCAGGGTCCAGGTATCCTCCTTCCAAAAGCATTTATGGAGCACCTCGCCTACTGTGTGCTGAGCCCTATTCCAGATGCCAGGGACGCAGGACAGGACAGACACTGTCTTTGCCCTCAGAAAACCTATCTCCGAATTGGGGGGAGAGAATAGATATGAGTACTGTGAATAAACTGAGGCAGGGTAAGGGAACGGTATAATGCTGGGGGCAGGAAGGTGGCTATTTAGAGGGTGGACAGGGAAGGCCTTGCTCCAGATAAGGTGGCAGGTGTGTGCTTACAGGGACAGCAAGTACAAATGCCCTGAAGCAGGGTCTTGGCTGGCATTCTGAGGATGGCAGGGGGAGGAGTAGGTGATCAGATCAGTTTCCTTCAGGGGCCTCCTGGTGGCTTTGATGCTTAGTGCTGCGGAGGCCACCAAGGTTTGTGAGCAGTGGGGTGGCAGGATCTGACACTAATTAACTAACTTACTTTACAACCCAGGGCTGTGATTTCTGTCAATCTCAGGGACAGGCTTCTCCTCAAAGGCTTGTTCCAGGCCACGAGGCCAGGGAAAATCACTTGTGAATGAACTCAGGCAACACACACTATGCAGCTGCATTATTTGGAGGTATTTGCAGCGGACAGGAAGTGGGCCCAACTCCTGCTTCTTGCTGCCCCACATCTGCTGGACGGAGATTGTGTCATTGGCTGAGATTGTGTCTTCCTGGGTTCTGTTGGCACTCCAATCATGTCGTGTGGGCACACAGATCATTTCGGGTGTCAACATCACACTCCAGGACTGAGTTGAAAGCTGTTTCATAAAATGCCACCGAACTCCAAGCCCAGGAAGCAGGGCTAGAGGAGATGCTTTGGACAGCTGGATCTCTTGTTGCCAAGGGCAACTGCCTGACCATCAGAAACTCACAGCCCTCCTCCAGGGAGGAGGAGGAGGACACAGCAGGGCATCTCCTGCTCCAGGTCCAGAGCAACGAAGTACAGCTTCCCCTCCATGTCACACACCGTTCCCTCGCAGCTGGGAGAGTGAAGCTGTAACTTCTTTTTGTCAGGATCTCTGTGAGGTCATCTCTCAAGTCATGGTCAGCCAAGCACAGATGCTGGCATGAGGCAGGACATAACCCTCACTAATGGGCCCTGAGGGTGGCACCACTCTGGAGCCCACAGCATCCTGGTGGTGTGAGCAGAGGCCACGTGTGCGAGGTATTGAAGGTCTCACACCGGATCTGGGTCATCCTCTCTCTGTTGGCCCTGGAGTCGGCGGAGCTTTGGTGAAGAGAACAGGGCAGTGTGAAGCTGTGGTGGAGGGTACGATGCCAGCTCTTTCTCCATGTCAGCCAAGTGGGGCACTTCAGGTCAGGAAGCTACTCTTGCTCTGAGCTCCTCACCCACATATCTGTCCTGTCCCACATTTATGGTGACACTCTGGGGGCATCGTTCCCACTGAAGCCAGCTTTGCACACGCCGGAGCCAGTGTGGATGATGAGTGCAGCAATTTCTTCTTCCATTTGGATGTAGCTGAGGTGGCAAAGGCATTGGGCACCCTGGAGAGCCTGACTTCAGAGGGTCACTGGGTGGCTTAGAAAACACACTGTCGCCCTGGCCGGTTTGGCTCAGCGGTTAGAGCATCGGCCCGCAGACCAATGAGCTGCGGGTTCAATTCCGGTCAAGGGCACGTACCTTGGTTGCAATTTGTCCCTGGCCCTGGTTGGGGTCATGCAGGAGGCAGCCACTCAATGTGTCCCTTTCACGTCGATGTTTCTCTCTCTCTCTTTCTCTCTCTCCCTCCCAATCTGAACAAAAATGGAAAAATGTCCTCAGGTGAGGATAAAAGAAAGAAAAAACAACGTAGAGCGGCCAGGGCAGCAGTGGGGGCTGGTGTGGAGGATCCAGGAAAGATTGCATGAGTAACAGTGGTGGCCCAGGCAGGGGAGGAGGAGAGAGAAGTGGTTGGCTGCTGTCCAGGCATCTGCCTGGCTTGTCCTTCCTTCGTCAGGTTATTGACCCAGCCCCCTCCCTGCAGGACACATGCATGGGTGCATGGAACCCCACAGGCATCGCTCCTTTCATGTGCTCATTCCATCCACAAGTAGGGAGTGCCCAGACCACCCTGCTCATCAGTCATTGGTGGCTCCCCAGTGCCTACCAACTCAAATCCAAACTCCTTGTCCTGGCTGACAAGGTCTTGCGTGAGCTCCCTGCCTCATGCCTCCCTATTCTCTCCTATTCTATCCATAGTCCAGTCACCCCCACATGCTGTCACCTCGCCTCTCAGCCTTCTATGTGGGGCTCCCACTACAGCTTTATTACCTACTCGACTCCTGCTTCTCCTCTAGAACTCAGCTCAGGTATTGACTCCTCCCTGACTGGTCCCCACCTCCCTGATTGCCCCTTTCTGTGCTTCTGTTGGCCCCTCTGACACCCTGTCAGCACCCATCACACTGTCTCCCTCCCGCGTTCGGTGTGTGTCTGTGACTTGTCCTGTATTCCTAGCACTTAGTGCAGAAAAAGCTTCTTGAAAAGTGGGATGAATGAATGAAGGGTGTCAGGCCCTTGTTAGGTGCCTGCACTAGGGAGATGAACAAGAGACACAGTCCCTGCCCAAAGCAAGGAGAGAGAAACCAGGAAGCTGTCTATCAAAGAATGACCTGAAGGGGTGCAGGAAAGAGGGACCAAGAGGCTACCCAGGGGTTCAGTGAATGCAGTGGAGTTTCTGGAATCCAAAAGCCCTGGTTCACATTCCAGCACAGCCACTTATTAGTTGTGTAAATGGGGCTAATAATAACATCTCCCTGCAAAATGGGGATAACAACACCTCCCTCGTAGGGAGGAATGCAGCCCCGTGTTTGGCTCATAGAAAACACTACAGAAATATGTAGAGCATTATGATTTGCTAACATAATGGGTGGGTGAGAATAGACTTGCCACATTCTACCCCCATCACGTTTATACTTCAACCCATACCACCTTTGGATCAAATGAAAATGCACAGCCCAGAAGTCAAGTCTGGCTTCTTGATTACACCAGTGTAAACTCCTCAAGAGCAGGCATTTTTGGCTGTTTTATTCGCTGCTGAATTCTCAGCACCTAGATAGTAGATGCTCAATAAGTATTTCTTAAAAGAATGACTAGTTCTGGTTCATCCAAAATCTCCAACTCATCATGACTCCATAGCTATAATTAAACAGCATTCAGCAGCAAGCAATGAAAAGCCACAAAACAGTGGCTTAAACAAGTACAAGGATTAACTTGCTTCCCACAACAAGATCCAGGGGCTTTAGAAGTCTTTGGGGCCACCCCTGGAGCCAGAGATGTCCTTATCCCCTCCTCTCTCCTCTCTTACACTTCCCATTACACACAATAAAGGCCATTTGTACTATGAAGAAACAAAAAGTAGAAAAAGAAGAGGGTTTAGGCAATCCAAGACTGGTGTGTCAGCTCAGTGATGTTATCAAGGACCCAGGCTCCATAGATCTATCTCCCAGATCCAGGTATATCATCATGTGGCTTTACCCTCATGATTACAAGATGGCTGCTGTACCTCTCACATCCCGTCTCCATGCAGGAAAAGGGAAGATGGGAAAAGAATAAAAGGCAGAGAAGAGTCCAGACAGGTCAATACTTACACACACACACACACACACACACACACACACACACTCAAAACCTTCCAGGCTTCTGTTATAAGGAAGGAGAGAATGGATATAGCAGGTTCTGCCATGATGGCTCAATGGAACCATTGCTTTTCTCTACCCCTGTCCCCATACATGTTATTCCTCAAGGCTTCTTTATTTGAGTAGATGGTACCTCCATTCACTCAGCTGTCCAAGTGAAAAACCCAGGAGTCATTTCTCACCCCACGGCCCACATCCAGTCCATGAGCATCCTGTTGGCTTCACTGAGACATAGATTCTGAATCTGACCTGGTCTCTCCATCTTGTTGACCTCACCCTAGTCCAAGCCATCCTCATCCCTCCCACACTCCTGTTCCTCTTACATCCATTCTCCTCCTTTCCAAACATAATCTTATGTCACTCCCAGCTTATAGCCCCCAAAGGCTTCACATCACACACACAGAATATAATGCAACCCCTTCATCCTGCCCATAGGCCTGCATGGCTGGGCCCTCCATGTACCGGACCCCCGGCTCACCTTACCAGCCATATGGGCCTTGTTTGTGCTCCTTCCTCACACTTGCTGGCACCTGCCTTTAGGTCTTTGTACCAGCTGTTCCCTCAGCCGGGAATACCCTGCCCCCTACCCACCTTATCTGTAGAGAACTTCACCCCCTGCCATAGCACTGTCTATTACATCACCCATTTTCATTTTCTCCATTGCATTCATCATAATCTTTTTGTCTGTCTCCTCAACCAGAATGTAAGCTCATGAGGACAGGAGCCTTATCTGCTGTGTGCACAGCCGTGTCCCCGTGGCCTGAAACTGTGCCTGGCATGTAGGAGGGAGGACTCAGTATTTGTTCAAGGAATGAATGGAGGACTCAGTATTTGTTCAAGGAATGAATGAATAAATGAATGAATGCATGGAGAGGCTTGTTTGGGGTAATCCCTTAGGGGACCTTCCTGCTCTTGGACATCTAAAGAGAAAGGAAAGAGATTGATGGGAGGGGACGTAGCACCTGAGCTATGAGTCAGCAACTGGAACCAACAAGTGATCATCTTCCCACCAACAGCCAAACCCTCCTCCCTGATGGCCCAAGGGAGCCTGCCAGGGGAGCATCTCCAGGATGGGGGTCAGAGTCCATCTGGGGAAAATGGGCGGGAGGAGGTGAGCGCTGGCACATTGAACCTGGCGAATTCAGGCCCGAATGGGACCTGACCTTCTGGGGACTGGTGTTGAGAACGCCGCCCGCCACGTCTGCCACTGACCAGCTACGGGTCAGGGCCGTAACCTCTCTGAACCGGTTTCCTCGTCTGGAAAATGAGATAAGAATAGTATTGACTTCACAATGTTTAAGGATTCAATAACATGGAACATGTAAAGTGTCCATACAGTGCACAGCAAATAGTAAGCGCTCAAAACACCTCGGCCATCAATGAGGCAGGAGAGAGCAAGAAAGTGCCGAGAGGGGCAGCAACAGAGAGGGGCTAGTAACCCGGGGCAGCCCAGCCTGACATGCTGAGTGTGACTCCCAGAAAAGACACAGAACTTTAAAGCATCCACACTTTAGCTCTCTCCCTACCCAAAATGGACTTTTGAGTTCTTCTGGTTCAACTCTCTCATTTTACAAATGTTCTGAGTCCCAGAAAGGACAAACATTTCTCTAAAATGCCGAGTTGGCAGGACAGTCGAGTAGAGAGAGATGGCCAGTCGGGAAGGGAGACAGTGTGTTATGAGCCCGTTCTCAGTCTGGAGGGAGAGTGTCTGCCTCCCTGTGCCCTCATCTGCAGTCAGGGGCAATGGCAGACCGAGAAGCCCCTGCGGTTGGCAGGAAGAGCACTGGGCAGGGAGGGATAGGGAAGGACATGGAGGGGCAGAGGACAGACTTGTCCTGCCCATCCCCCAAGCACCAGGCACTGTACTAGGCACTTCATTAAACTCAGCACAGGTTCAATACTCCTCCAGCCCATGAGGGATTGTCCCCACTTTCCAGATGAGGTTATGGCTGCCCAAGGCCCTTGAAGATCTAGCTAATAGAGCTGGAACTTGAATCCCATTCTGTATGACCCCAAAAAGCTGTGCCCTGCTTCTGCCTGGAAGTTAAAAGGCCTGGATTTGGGACCAGCACTAACTGGCGGTAACCTTGGGCAAGTCTTTCTCTCTGGACTCAAGTTCTTCCTCTAAACAAGAAGGGTGGACACCAGAAGCCTTCCAGCTGGAGCTGACATTCTTGGAATTCTAAACTAACCCCTCCCAGCATCCCCCGGCTGAGTCAGGAGGAAAGCCTGCCAGAACACCACCCACCTGCCCAGCAGCCTCTCATCTGGCCTTCTTGCCCCAGGAACCCTGTCTAAGGAGAGCCCCTCCCCCTGCCTCAGCCCCAGGTAACATAATGCCTGCTGCCTGCCTTCCAGGGTGCTGCCCATCCTTCTGCTCCCCAGCCCACACCACTCTCTGCAGCAAATCTCAACAGTTTGAGGAAATGAAGCCAAACAATGTATCAAGCGCTTCCGTGAGGTACCTATCTCCCCTAAACCTTTGAGGCTTTGGGAAGCCCACAGGTCAAGATTTTGGCCAATGTTTCTCAAACTAAATTTTTAAAACATTTTTATCTGCTAAGAATTATACTTTTGTAAAAATTAAAGAAATATCCTAGATTGTGGTAATGGTTACACAACATTGTGAAGGTACTTAATGCCACTGAATTGTACACTTAAAATGGTTAAAATGGCACATTTTATGTTATGTATATTTTATAATAACAACTTTCTGAAGAAATGAACAGGTGCAGCTTTCCATGCTGATGGTACTTTTGCAAACATGATAAACGTTCCTGAAACCTGCCAGACTTTCTGGAGGAAACATGGCCCCACAAAGCAACACAGAACAAGAAGGGCAAGGCTTCTCTGTTTGCGCAGGGAGAGCTGCGCTGTGACAGGAAGCAGAGCGGCTATGGTGGGCAGACCAAGATGACTCTCCGCAAAAAGACTAAAACTACAAAGAAGACGGGGCTGAGGCCTGAATGCTTGAATGTGTCCAGCCCAACTGCAGATCTAAGAGAATGCCAGCTGTTAAGGGGGGTGAGCATTTTGAGCTGGGAGGAAATAGGAAGAGAAAGGGCCAATTGATCCAGTTCCAAGCTTCATATTTTGTTTTATTCTGTGACAATAAAATCTTGAGGATATGTTTGCTTAAAAAAAAAAAAGATGCAAAATACTAGCCTTTAATAGTATTCAACAGATGTCATAAGAGTATTATAAACATTTCTAAATGTTTACTTTCAGTTTCTGCGCTTTTCTCTTTGCAGATCAGTTAACAGTTTGTGGACTGGTAGCAGTCCGAGGCCTGCTCTTTGATAGCGCTAATTCAGGCTGCTGAGAGGTGGACGCTGGCTTTGCAGAGCCCCTTAGGAGACTTTCCAGAAGGGACAATTCTCCTGCATCTCTGCTCCTCCAAGCAGGCACTTCTGGATACCAGGCCAGTCAACCCAAGCAGCCTCAGGCCAGACACACTGGTCCAAATGATGGCTGGACCCCTCCTTCACACCAGTCCATCTCCCAGGGCCTTCTTGATGTACTGTTATAGTGTCCCCATCAACTTCCCCTGATAAGCATAGGGAGGTGTGAGATGGGGTGAGCTGGAAGCCAGAAGTACAGGGTAGAGGTGTGCCTTCTTTACTTCTAACCCTTATATCAAGCTTGGCCCAAGCATCACCTCCTACAGGAAGTCATCCTGGGTACAGGACGAGGAACCTGCCCGTGCCCCCACATCATAGCACAGGTCTGTCTGTATTTACATTGAATGGTTGATATGAGTTTGAAAGTGGCACCTGCTCCTCTGGGGTGGGGCTGTGTTAACATGTGCCTTGGTCCAAGGGGATGACCAGATTTCTGGCCTTGGCTGGGTGCCCCGTGCAGCCTAGTCAGCACAGCTCTGAGCAGTGGCCCCGAAGGTTGGAGCTCCAGGCCCAGCGCCACCTGAAGAGCAGGAACTGGGTTTAGGACAGCACATCTTGAGTGCAGTAATCTCTGCCTGGCTGAGCAACAGAAAACGCTGATGGCTTTTTAAAAATAATCTAGAGCCCAGCCAGTGTGGCTCGGTGGTTGAACATCAACCCATGCACCAAGAGGTTGCCAGTTCGATTCCCGGTCAGGGCACATGCCCAGGTCATGGGCCCAATCCCCAGTGGTGGGCATGCAGGAGGCGGCCAGTCGATGTTCTCTCTCATCAATGTTTCTATCTCTCTCTCCCTCTCCTTCCTCTCTCTCTAAATTAGTAAAGAAAAAAAAATAATCTAGACACCTGGCTTAGAAATTCTACCTCCAAAGGTATCAGGAGTGTCCTGAGTCTGAATTTTTAAAAAGTGCCATGTGACTCTGATACCCAGCTGGTGTCTGGCCCATGAGAGGTGACAATGATGGTAGCTCATAGAGGTGCTGCATGTCTGTGGAAGAGGAGTTGGGGGATGTCAGAGGGAGGGGAGTCACTTATTATACTGTTTATTATACCTTTTGTACTGATTGGACTTTGGACCTAAAAAAAAAGTTGGGGTCCAGCCAGTGTGGTTCAGTGGATTGATTGAGCATCATCCCACACACCAAGAAGTCACTGGTTCAATTCCTGGTCAGGGCACATGCTCAGGTTGCTGGCACAATCCCCAGTAGGGGGTGTGCAGGAGGCAGCTGATGGATGTTTCTCTCTCATCAGTCTGTCTATCTCTCCCTCTTCCTTCCTCTCTCTCTAAAAAAAATAATAAAATCATATTTTTAAAACAAGTTTGGCTGACGGAGCAGCTGTCATCTATGTCAGTTACTGCAAACACTAGGCCTACAGCAGGGAGGCACCCACAGTCCTTAAATAACAGAAGTGGGTGGTCCAAAAGAATGAAGAGCTGTAGAGTGCAAGTCTTACCTCAAGGGGGCAGCAGCTGCCCAAGCCTGCTGATTGTGTCCAGGTGTGAGCCCAATGTTGCCAGATCTTCCAGTTTTTCAAGATAAGCCTGAAATTAGATTTTCAAGTGGAATTCATTATCAACTAATTCAAATATTTAGAACAGCATGAGCTGAACACAACATGCCTGCAGACAGACTGGCTGCAGGCCACCAGTTAGTGCCTTTGGATCTAGGAGGTTGCCAATAAGGATTAGGCACCTCCAAGGCAAGTCTGCAAAGCCAGGGTAGAGCTTTCTTTTGTTCCGGAAAAATGGGTTGACTCCCCATGGGGTCTACAAAGAACAAGTGCAAAGCAAGTGTCCAGAGGTAGACCTCAGGAATCATGCACCCACTCGGTGATTTTATTCAGTACATATTTCTTAATGTCCCATCATGTGCCAGAGACCCAATGGTGAATGTGACAGTCACAGTCCCTGTTCTGGGGAACCCTTTGTTCTAACTAGGGAGACATACTTGAAACAATAATTGCATAATGATTAATTCATCTGTGATACATGAAGGGCCGCAGTCTAGTGCAGGGATTAAAAGTTTGGGTTTGACATGAAGACCCTGAATAACTAAAGAAACCCTGAAGAAAGAAAGAACAAAGCTGGAGGTATCACATGTCCTGATTTCACACTATGTATACTACAAAACTACAGTAATTGAAACAGTATGGTATTGGCAGAAAAACAGACACACAGACCAACAGAACAGAATTGAGAGCCCTGAAATAAACCCACACATATATATGGGCAACTAACATGACAAAGGAGCTAAGAATATACAATGGGGAAAGTTTCTTCAGTAAATGGTGTTGGGAGAATTGGGAAGTCACGTGCAAAAGAATAAAACTAGACTATTTGACATCACACACAAAAGTTAACTCAAAATGGATTAAGGACTTGAATGTAAGCCCTGAAAAAATAAAACACAGAAGAAAAGAGACACTAAAACAGTGGACTTTGGTCTCAGTGGTGTTTTTGTGAATTTGACTGCAAAGGCAAGGGAAACAAAAGCAAAAATAAACAAATGGGACTACATCAAACTAATAAAGCTTCCACACAGCAAAGGAAATCAACAAAACGAAAAGGCAACATACTGAATGAGAGATTTTTATTTATTTATTTATTTATTTATTTATTTATTTATTTATTTATTTTCTTATCCTCACCCGAGGACATTTTTCGAGTGGCTGCCTCCTGCACCACCCAACCAGGGCCGGGGACAAACTGCAACCAAGGTACGTGCCCTTGGCAGGAACTGAACCCAGGTCTCTCTGGACCGCAGGCCAATGCTCTAACCACTGAGCCAAACCGGCCAGGGCCTAAATGAGAGATTTTTGCAAATGATACTTGCAGTGAGGGATTAATATCCACATTATATAAAGAATTTACACAACTCAACAACAAAAAAACAATCTAATTAAAAAATGGGCAGAGGATCTGAATAGACATTTTCCCTAGGAAGACATACAGAAGGCCAACAGGCATATGAAAAGATGCTCAACATCACTAATTATTAGGGAAAGCAAATCAAAACTACAATGAGATACCACCTCACACTTGTTAGAATGGCCATTATCAAAGACAAGAAATAACCAGTGCTGGAGAAAATGTGAAGAAAAGGGAACATTCATGCACCATCAGTGGGAATGTAAGTTAGTGCAGCCACTATGGAAAACAGTATGGAGTTTCCTTCAAAAATTAATAGGGGCCCTGGCCGGTTTGGCTCAGTGGTTGGAGCGTCGGCCTGCGGACCAGAGTCCCGGATTCGATTCCCGCTAGGGGCACATACAAAAAAAAAAAAAAAAAAAATTAATAGGGGAAGGTGGGGAGGGTGAGAGAAAATTGGGTAAAAGGGGTTAAATATATGGTAACAGAAGGAAACTAGACTTTTGGTGGTGAGCATGCAATAGAGTATACAGATACTGAATGATGTTTTCAAGAGCTGTGAGAGCAGGTAGAAGGGATGCCTAGCTTAGCTGGGAGCCCCACCACAGCCATCCCCCATCTCAGGAATACTGAGGCTTCTGGCCAGTAAGGGGGGTGGAAGGCCACAGGTTGGAAGCCTGGCCCAATGCCACCTGTACCCAGAGGCTCAGTGCCCCTCATACCTACCATTCTGCTGAGCTGGCGGCTATGGATATTTGGCTAATCTCCCCCGTTTCTTCTTCCCTTGGATCCATTTCACAGCCCTCAGTTGGACTTGGCGCCCAAGGACAGGGAAGGTACCACTCTTGACCACACTGAAGGAAGGCTGGGCCTTTTCAGCCTTGAGCCAGAGGCCCTCCCTTTTGGAGCTCATCAAACCCTACAAAGTGTTAAAAATCTGGGTGCCTGCTCCAAACAAGTCAGAAAACCCTCCCTGTGCCCTCTTAAGTGCAGAAGACCAGCTTCTGTTGGCAGAGGCCTCAGCCACAGGGACACTGTAGACCTTGTTTGACCTGGGTGAAGAGGGCAGGAAACAAGTGACAGCAGTTTCTAGGACGTTGGCATTCAGCTCAGCGGGGGAATCCTGAGTGGCCGAGACATGGCCCTGATCTCAGTGGTCTGCCATCTAACCAGGAAGAGGAGACCCAGACCCAGTCTTGGATCTGGAGGGGAACTACAGGGCACCTAATGCAACCTCCTGCCCAAAGGGGAAGCTCTTCTCTGAGGAGCCAGGCCTTAACCTTCCTATTGTTCCTAAGTGAATCATGTTTAATAGTGATCCAGACAACTCAATTACAGTACAGTGGCCAAAGTGTTACCTGGAAGGACAGATTTACAAGGGGTGTTAAAACATTCCTGGAAACCAAAACTCTCCTCTGGGAGAGTAACATCCACAGTAGAGAGGAGCACCTGCAGAAAGGGCTGGTGGGTGGGGGACCAAACCTCCCTTCCCCAGAGTAACAGGAGGTTGGTCACTCCCTCCACCAATCACTAAAGCACACTTGGTTAGTACGAGCACACAGTTGAGAACAGGGTTCTCAGCTCAGTGTTGTACAACCCTCCTTCCTCCTCCTGCACAAGCGCACGATGCGCGGGGACCCCATTTCATCTCTCCGTCGCTAGCATGTAGCCCAACATGGTCCCCGCTCTAGGTGCTCGTCAAATGTGGATTTATGGGCTTCTTCACATCCCTCAAACCTCTCCACCATGTTCAGGCCAGGCTATCACCATGTTCAAGTACAAAAGCTTCAGGAACAAAGAACAAGCCTGATTTTCCATACAAGCCAAAGGGAATGGAGTGTGCTCCTTAGAGGGGTCCTGCTGGGAGCAATGTACACTCTGAGGACAGGACAGAGAACACCTGGGCCCAGGAAGGCACACACTCCCCAGAAACCCATGGACACCCACCACTCCTCCCTCCCTCTCCAAATTATATTCAAAGAATTTTGGAGTGAAAGATAGTTAACTCACCTAGCTCAACCTTCTCCTTTTACCCAGGAGAAAACTGAGGCCCAGTGTCCCTCCAAAGGTCAGAGGTGAAACAGAAAAATGGGGCTTCTGATTTTGTGGGTAAGATGCACCCCCTTCAGTCTGTGACATCATTATCATAAGGTGGGAGCTCAGGACCATTTTCTGATACTAAGTCAGGGCCACCATGGCTGGTTGTAACTAACGGGGATTGTCCCTCAGACTCAGCTCCACCCTTTTCCAGCGTTTCCCAGAGCCTTTCCCTTCTCTTCGAGTCCTACATGAGCAAAAGCTTACTGCCATCTGTAGGACACCTTGTATCATGACTCCCAATTTCTACCTTCAGGCCATCTTGATGTGCCAGCTACTCGGAACCTGTTTTAGATTCCTGTAGGTACCATCTCACCCATGTGAACCTCTAACACCTACCAAGTGCCAGAGACTGAGGATCTGAGGATGAACAATGCTGAGTTCCTGCACACAAACCTCACCTTGGCCTCTGTTTAGACATTGTCTGAACCTATTGTTTTCCTAAACTACACTTGATCTTGTTCCTTTTGGCTCTATGTGGCCATAACTCTTTAAATTCATCTTTTTATTTGGAATTCCTACAATTGATCATCTTGGTCTAAGTAAATCTGTATCAATTCAAGGTACACAAAAGCTGCATAATCATTTCTAACTTGAGTATAAATTCAGCTCACTCACTGGCCTCTGGACAAAAATAAGTCATTATTTATGCGTGGTGCTAAATACATACTTAGTAGTTCTAAGCATGCTCTCTATACACACACGAACTCATTTAATCCTAACATAGGAGGAAGACTGAGAGAAGCTATTACCCTTCTAAGTTTGGTAAAACCCTAATCAAGATAAAGCCAGAGCCGCAGAGGCACACACGGTCACATGCAGACCCCACTGCAGTGTTAGCAGCCATCCTCCCACGAGGTGCTGGCCCCCAGGAGCTTTCATACAGGTGGCCGAGAAGCAAATAATCCTATGTATGTAATTAAGGCTATTTCCCAAATACCCTAGGAAAGCTGCCAACGGCTTTCCCTGAATTGAGAGGCAATGCTCTGACAATGGTGAATATTAAATAGCCTCTGGATACAAGATGAAGTAATGCCAACCCTAACCACCCAAGTCAGATGCTGCTCCCGAGAATAAGGTTCCATTTAATCACTTCATAGGAGTTGCTACAGGGGCACAGAAAGTTTTATGACTATTCCAATTCTTGAACCATAGCTTCCAGAGCAGGAAAACATTAGGATATACCCTCATCCCCAACTGTAACACAAAGCAAATTGTCAAATATCTCTAACTAGGATCTTAAGATTTCCTCTAAACTGTTCTCTAGAAACACCATTTGTGTCTTGAAGATCAGCCTTTTAACAGGGACACAGGAACAAAAAAATGCTTGTTTGCAAATAAACATCTGGAAGACTATGGTAACAGCTGATCTGGGCCAGAGCACCACAACAACGTGATGATTGTGGAAGAGACAATGCGAACAACGCTGTGCTGGGTATTCCCGCCAGCCCAAGGGCCTGCCCAGCACAAACATAAGCTGGCAGGGTCTCTTATCACCAGTTTATTACCTGGATAGAAAAAAGTCACTGCCACCAACAGCACTGTGCAGTTTTATTAACCATTCAAGTACAGTAGCATCTGGTAAGATCGGGACAGAATTGGGATTTAAAAGTGAACAAATATTCAGCATCTAACAACTTAAAAGAAGCCACTACATACTCTTTTCACGAACATGTTTTCACAGAGCCAATACAGTACTAGCCACTGACCCAGCACACCAAGTGTACTGAAGTAGAAAAGATACAACAAGAAAAATAGCTACATTAGAAAGACCTCAACACTTTAGAAAAAGAGTTAAACACTTTCAGTTTCTCCCCTTTGTCCCCTAAAACAACATCATACAGTCTGGATCTACCTATGGTCCTACATCAGCTTCTAGAATATTTGTCAGGAGGGCAAAAATAAAATGACACTGGCCAGTACAGTCTTTGGATATTTAGGAAGGGGAGGGGGAGAAAGTCAGTTCTCAGAACAAATTAGTCAGCTTCAGTCTCATCAGCAGGATCTTTGGATTCTTTGTTCTTCCGCACTTCTTCAATGTGCTTGTCCTGTAAAGAAATAGCATATATCACCAGTCCAATAAAGCAGCCTGCCAAGCCACGTCCCCAAGAGACCAAACACAGTGTCAGTACATTCATTATATATGTAATAATATTATAAATACAGTAGTCCCCCATATCCGCGGTTTGGCTTTTCACTGTTTCCGTTAACTGTGGTATGAAAATATTAAATGGAAAATTCCAGAAAGAAACATTTCATAAGTTTTAAATTACACGTCATTTTGAGTAGCATGATGAAATTTCATACTGTCCTGACGGGATATAAATCCTCCCTTTGTCCAGTGTATCCACACTGTCTTTATTACCCTCCTGTTAGATATTCAGTACCTGTCACAGTCATCAGATCAACTGTGATATCACAGTATCTATGTTCATGTAACCCTTATTTTATTTAATAACGACCCCAAAATACAAGAGTAGTGATCCTGGCAATTGGATATGCCAAAGAGAAGCCGGAAATTTTATCACAGGCATGTATGCATAGGAAAAAACATAGTGTATACATACAGGGTTTGGTACTACCCATGGTTTCAGGCATCCACTGGGAGTCTTGGAACACATCCCACACAGGTAAGGGAGGACTACTGTATAATTATATATTATGGGAATCACATAATTAGAGTTCCAAGACATAATCTTCGAACTTCCTGGGTCACCGAGAAATCGAATGACTGAGCCTCCTAATGCTCTTCCAAAGAGAAAGTGCAATTATGCTGGAAATTGTCAAACATTCCATTTTTTTAAAAAAAAGATTTTTAGAGAGAGAGGAAGGGAGAGTGAGAGAAAGAACCATGAATTGGCTGCCTCCTCTGCACCCACTACTGGGATCGAGCCAGTAACACAGGCATGTGCCCTGGCCGGGAATTGAACAGGTGACCTTTCAGTGCACAGGACCACGCCCAACCAACTGAGCCACACTGGTCAGGGCCCATCTTATTTTAAAATAAGATACCCCTTATTTCAAGATGCCAAACACCTTTGATCAAGGCAATCAGCTGAAGCCACTTCACTGGTACATGAAACTGCAAGCCCTGAAGCCTCCTCACACAAGGCTGACACCCACCTTCTCTCGCAAACGCTCCAGTTTGGCAGCCATTTGCGCCTCTCGGTTCTCTTTGTTGGCTTCCATTTTGTGGGTCAGTTTCTCTTCTGCCATTTTACTGAAGTTGTTGTTCTCTTCTATCGCTTTCTGAAGCACTTCTTTCTCGTGCTCTCGTTTCTCAGCAAGCTGCTTCAAGACCTCAGCTTCATGGGACTAAAAAAGGTTGACAGGTTAGGCTCTCTGAAATGTATTTAGCATAAGTTAAAATTACACAAGAAATGATTAATTGGGAGGATTGAAAAGAGGCAGAATATTATCTCTTTAAATAACACTGAAGTCAGGACCTGAATTATCTGTATCAAAATACTATGAAAATAACTTTCTAGTGTTTTTTATTTTGGAAAACTGTTCAGAATCTTATCCAATTACTCCGTAAGGAAATCCTTACAGATTTACTGCTTTATGCTATCAAGATGACTTGAGTGAGATGCGCTTAGAAAAGGAAATTTTTCATAAAGAATTTTATTTAACTTCAAAGGCTATCCAAAGAAAATTAGCTCATTATAAAAAATATAACCATACCGATAAAATACATGAATGGTAAAAAATTTAAGCCTCCAGGTTACGATTTAAGCCAGAAGGATTTCTGTTTCAAAGAAAAGCTTATTAGCATTTCTCTGTGGAAGCTGCATTAAATTCCAGACCACTGGAGCTCGATTACCATGGTGTGCCTCCTTCAAGAGACTCAGAATAGCTTGTTACCAAACAGATTCTGATGTGTTTGGAAGCATTGACTTGTAGGAAAACTACAGAGCATCTGCCATTGGTTCTGTTCTCTTTTGCAAAATCCCAGTCAGATAAGAGTTTCACTGTGTTTACAGTTTCTATATAAAGCACAGGCTAAAGGCTACAGGGCCACGGTTGATTTCTAAGTATTTCTCTGTCTAGCCTTCAGCGGCATCTCTTCCATGAACACAAGCTACACAGAAGAGCAGGTAGGAGACGATGCACCACTGCAAACACTGCCACTCTTCCTAGGAAATGCTTCTCAGTGCTGATAGTGGGTCAGTGTACGTGCATACAACCGTGGCACTGAAAAGTACATAGCACATGCTACAGAAGCTTAAAAAGGGGCCTATATGTGCATGTATGTGGTTAAATGTATTAGACTTAAACTGCACAAGCTGTGTTGGTGGGGGAAGGTTATTCCTTTACCTTTTTTGTGACTTAAGTTTCCATAATTTAAAAATTAAACCCATTCACCCAAATCAGTGTTGCTGGTAAGGGGGATTAAATGAGAATTTATGTAAAGTTCTCAATTAATAGAATAATGCTGAATGGAAAGAAATACACCAAACTGTTAATGGTTATTTCTAGGAAGTAGGATAATGAATAATTTCCTACTTATAAACTTCTGTGGTTCCCAATTTTTCTACAACAAGCATATTAATACTTGTTGATTTTTCTGATTAGTTCTTTTTAAAGATGCCTACTTTAAATAGCTTTCGTAAGAGAAAAGCTGCCACAATACCCTAGAATGCCAGCTGAGCAACAAAATTCCATTACTAGCCATTTAAAACGATTTTATTGCACAGTTCTCAAAAAAATAAAAATACTACACAGGCACACACACAAACCAAAAGAAACCCCCAAAATCTAAAGGGAAAAAAAAAAAATCCATCCACTAACAAATCTGTTTCAAAGAGAAAGCATAAGAAGCATGAACTTTGGTTTTAGACAGACCTGGGCTTGAATTCTGGCTCCCATATTCACTAGCTGTGTGACTTGAGAAAATAATTTAACATCCCCAAGACTATTTTCTAAGCTTGGTATCTAAGACAACACCTACCCCTTTAGAGTCACTATATTAAAAGAGAAAAATATAAGTAAAGAAGTTGGTGCATAATAGGAGCTCAATAAATGATGGTTGGTATTTTCCAGCCACTGGCATTACGTAATTTTTAGGTAGTTATAACCACTGTCTAGCTACAATTCTGTTTTCCTCGTTATGGAAATAAAGCTGATTTGCCACATTACAATAATAAATACCGTTTTCTGTGAATTGTGATATTTACCTTGCGTCTTTCTTCTGCAGCTTCTAATTTCTTCTGAATTTCCTCCAGAGAAAGATCCTTCTTCTTTGGAGGGGAAAGGGGGAATTCTGGGACAGATTCTTTTGATCGAGGGCTGAGAATCAGCTCAAAAGCCTGGCCTGAGGCACGCTTCTCCAGTTCTTTCACCTGGATATCTGGATTTGATCAAATTTATAATGTATTCAGAAAATTTGAGTTTTCCTATTCTAATAAACTCTTCTATAATTTTCTAAAGCCAAAATCAATTTAATGAATAGAATTTGGGCTGATGAAGCTGTGTTTGCAAGCAATAAATTATTATGTAAATACCACCTCCCAGAAAAACAAAGTTCAACATTTTAAAATAAATATCATTCTCAGACATCAGTATTGGACAATCACTTTCATGAACAAAAGAAAAGACTTGTGCAAAACTCCACAATTTTGCTTCAGAGCAAGCCAAATCGTCTAATAATGAAACAATTAATTAAAAGCTCTCAGTATGTTCCAGTGATAACCATTTTTTCTTCTTTAATTATTCTCCAATTTATAAAATATATTTTTTAATAAGACAAAAATACAGGTGCCAAATTAATGGCTTAAGACTTAAGCCATCTCCTATTCTAAACTCAGAAGCCCATCACAATTTCAATTTTTCGAAATAGTTTACCTACCAGAAGAAGCCATGGTGAACAGAAGACAAGAGCCTGGCAATATACTCTATACAATCCACTGGCAAGGAAAGCCCTGAAAATGATTTTCAAAAGAATGCAATCAATTTCTTTGCATTTCTATATGTCATCGATCCCTTGGGGACCTCAAATCATATCCACATAAATCAATGTCAGAAAAATCACTACCGTGGAATTAAATAAGACATCATTAACTAGAAATTATGAAAATCTCTAAAATACCAATCATTGGGAAATCTGAACTGAATAGAACGTTAGTTGTAGTTCAACAGTAAGATCGGAGCCATCTTAACACTGCCTACAACTCATTGTGCAAATGAAATACACACCCCTGCTTTGTCTGTGTCTTCCACGGTGGAAAACAAAACGCCCAAGCTAATATTAACCGATAATGTTGTACTCCTATTGTTCTTGGGGCTTAAGCTCCTTGTCCAACAGCGGGCAAAATTAGTTTTACGAATCTCCAGGTTTTAGGTTATATTTGCTGCCTTATGTCATGAAAAATTCTACGTCTTATCTTAAAATTTTTTAAGGTCATAATTCTTGTAGGCCCTAGGCTAGTATCAAAAACGTAGGATTACAGGTTCCCACCAGCTGGAAATTAAAATCAGAGGCGGAGAAATGGTCAAACACCAGCAGAGCATTAAACGCAGCACCGGATCCTAGGATGGGCGTGGCCCTGGCCAAGGCACGGAAAGCGGCAGGCCGCCCCCGGCCAATCAGAACACGCTCAGTACTCCAGCCCCTGGCCCCGCCCCTTTCCTCCCCGCGCCTTTTCGAATCTCCCCGAACTCACAACACCCGGGAGCCCGCGCGCGTGGAAAGGGGAGGGGTGGGCGGGACTAACGGTCCTATCCGGATAACCCCGCCCATCCCGAGCTCACCCCCGCGGGCGCCCCCCCTAACTCCCGCCAAAACCACCTCGAGGCCACCCCCACCCCGCCGCAGCTCGGGAACAGGCCGTGGGATAGCCTCCACATCGACTCACCACCTCCTCTCTGCGCTCCCACCCAACCTACCGCCACCCTAGTTGTCTGCGTCCCTCATCGCGAGGGCAGGAGCCTTCGTGGGGTGTTAACCTCTCGGGCGCGACCACACAGTTACTAGGCGAGGACCATCGCGAGGAGCGGGCACAGCTCTAGCATTGCGCAGTCTGGCCCAAAAAGGCCGCTGCTCCCAGGAGGCGCCTCCCCTTCAGACAATGGGGACCCCAGCGGGGCTGCGCCTGCAGGGGGAGTGAGGGAGGCAAACGGGGACCCACGCCCCCTATTGTCTCCTCGACCGCACCCGGGGGGCTAACGCCCGGGGCTTGCCCAGCTGGCCGCGCCCCTTCCCCACGACAGCCGCGCCCCCAGGGAGTGGGGACAAAGCCCAGGCTCCGCCCGAGCCACACACAAAGCGGAACGACCCCCACCCGTCGCCTGCTCCTCAGGGGCCCGCGCCCCGCCCGCCGCCCTCCAGCAGGGGGCCGCTAAGAGGGCCCAGCCCATCCCGCCCAACGCCTCCCTCTCGCTGCCTGCAGCTCCTCCAAGAAGCTCGAACCCACCTGCCCGGTCCGAGCCGCCTGGCCGCACTGAGCACCAACAGCCCCGAGTGCGCACAAAAGCGCCAAACAGCGGCACGTGACCTCCCTGCAGGGCTCTGCATTGGCTGAGAGGGGCGGCACGTGCCGGCCCTTCCCCCAACAGTCCAGCGGACCCGCCCCTGTAGACCCTGGAGTACCGCGGGAAATGTAGTTCAGGCTGGCGTGGCAGGAGGACAATGCGAGGGGTGGGGGCGTTTGTGGGTCTCCCCAGGTGTAAGCCCTGGGCCGAGGCGGTTGTCCAGCCGCGGAAAAGGATGTACTCCTGGTCCCTAGCCTGGATCTGAACCAGCTCTCCCATCCCTAGGAAAAGAGCAGGACGGGGCGGGGCGGGATCCCTGCGCACCTCTCAGAGGGTGGCTGCCTCGGTCGAATTACTTGCCCCGCAACACCGAAAGGACAATACTCAGTGCAATGCCCCAACGGTGCCCCACCCTGTGCCGCTACCTAAGATGCCCAAGCCCTTGTGACAGGACAGTGCCATTCTACGTCCCTTGAAAAGGCCTCCTGCACCCGGAGCCGTACCTTGACACCCGCGTGTCACCTGTATTGTGACATCATCATCATTCCTAACCCTTTCCTCACTGTGTGCGTTCTTGCTACCATCCTAGGGGCCCCCGAACTGGTGATCAGAGCTGAGGGAAAAAGCGTGAGTGACTGTCAGACCAAAAGCTCTGGAATTTGATCTCCTTTGGTCTAACATCCACTTGGCTTAAATGCAGACTCCATCTGTTCTGCCTCGCCTTTGGCCAGATGATAGGGAAGGAAGAGCAATAGCAGTTACACAGACTGCAGTTAAGTGTTGCTTTTGTTCTTGGAGCACGTGCTCCCCAGAGCGATGCTGGGCCCTTTTTAAAAATCAAAACAAAAGGAGCTACAAGGTCACGATTCCCCCCTGCCTGGATAAATCCAAGCACAGCAGAGGTACAAAGGAAACTGGTCTAACCCTGGCTATAAGATCAGAATGATTGGCCTCCCTCTTCCCACAAAAAGGCCAGAGGAAAAATAATAAAATGAATATCGTTCCCAGGCCCTTCCTCCCATTCCCCTGACCACTACCTCAAGTAGTGGTCATTACACCAATGCACCTGCTTTGAGATCCTGCCTGGGCAGGATACCTTCATTTTATTAATCAGTGAGCTCCTTCTCCCCAAAACCAGAAACAGGTATGACCAACTCTGCTGAAACTGTCCTAATTTAAAAAGACTCTCCATGTCCAGCTAGTCACTACGGATGCTCTAGAGATAAAGACAGTGAATAGGTGTCTGAGACAAGGAGAACTGGATCATACAGGCAGTAGACACACCACACAAAGCATACAATTAGCAATGTACTATGGCCTGAAATATGCTTGTTGTGGTATTTTCTCCAACAATTGCCCTTGTGTGGGGTTGGTCTTTCCCCGCCCCCAATCTAAGTGGTTTTTCCCCTAGCACTTGAGCAGGACCAGAAATTATTCAGATTCTGAGCCCTGAAAGGCTTCTCCCTCTCAGACCAAACTTGGCCATGAAACAGCCTTAGAAAAGCTGGAGAGAGGTGGGGACCAGACCTCACTGAAAAGTGACAGATTGGCAGGCAACACATACAAGCAAGGAACCCAAGGCCAAGAGGTCCATTATCCCCTGAATTAGCCTTTATCTTGAAGTCTTTGTACTTGATCTGGAGGTTTCCAGAGGAAGGTCCCACCCATTTGATGCATTAAAAAAAAAAGCAAAAAAAAAAAACACCCAATCTCACATTTCTGACTATTAATGTTGTGACAGGAAAAAAAATTAATCTTTCAAAATACTGATTATTTTAAAGCATTTACAATGCTTCCCCCCACATTTTCTTTCTCCCTAGAGCAGATGTCTATTTCCATGGAAACCATAGTTAGCAACGAAGATGTTAGAACTCATGTAGATTTTTAATCTTTTTTAACGATGCCACTTAGCTTCTGAGTTTGTTGTTAGATGCCTGGTCCTGCCAGTCTCTGTGACAAGGATTTCCTGAGATCCTCACTGTTGCTTGGGGACTGAGGAGGCTGGGGTAAGATTTCCCCTAGAATGATCCTGAGAATAAAAAGGTACTTGTGTGGTGGGACGATCCCTGTTCTTTAGGGTGGGGTTGTCTTTCTGAGAGCCAGATCACAGCTATTTATTGTCAGCCCTTATGGGTATACATATACAAGCCCTGGGATAGGAAGGGCTTTTAACTGTAAGGAGAGAAAAACAATTTTGCCACTTCACCATGGAGAGGGACAGAAGCTCTCTTCTTGGAAGCTTCCTAAAACTTCAAAACCCACTCCCTCCTGAAGTGGCAGCAAGCAGTAATGTTCACGTCTTGACACTGTCCGTCTTTACCCATGAGAATTATTTTTGCCTCTGCTCAGATGGTTTGGTCAGATTGCTCTGGAGCTGGCTGTAACTGGATTAGCACAAAGTGAAGTCAAGATATGGCAGTCATCCATCTTATTTGATCTGTGTAGACAGCTAAAGGAGAGCACTTCAGGCTTCAAAGTCCAGAAGGGATGTCTACACTGATCAAACGCGCCGGGGCAGTTGTCAGATCTCCTCTGTTCTTACAGAGCACCGGCAGCCTTTGTTCATTGTTAGTTCTGAGGCTGTAGGGGTTGTCTCCCACATAGGTGCCGCAGAGTTCCACTGCTGCTTTCCAGGGCCTGTCCTTGGCAAAAGGGTGTCGTGGGAGAGGTTTCTCCTTGTCCCCAGCCTCTCTGTTCCCTTTGTCCCCTATTCCTTAGGCATTGTGCTCTAACACTCCCTTCCCTATTCAAATGCTGTCTGTGAATCTGCTATTTCACACGCCCAGCTCCCTCACTAGAGTAGTAAGTCCAAGAAGGCAGGGGTTGTATCTTTGTCTTGATATACCTAGTGCCCAGAGCCAGGCCTGGTCCGAGATGGTGGGGCCTGGACATTTGCAGTTGATCTTAGACAAGAATAACCTTTCTCACCCTTGGTTTCCTCTTCTGTAATGCTAGAGAATTACAATGAGATCATGTACATGAAAGTACTCAGCACAGTGCCTGGCACGTCGTAAATGCCTAACACTTGTTAACTATTATTGCTAAGTAAGTTTCTTGATTGCTATAGGTTATTGAATGAATGAATGAATGAATGAATGAATGAATAGTAGACTTTCACCCTTTGGTGGGAATCATAGTCACTGGGTTAACTCTTCCCAAGGGGTATTTTACAAATTTCAATTAATTTAACATTTTGAATAGATAACATATTTGCATAGTTTAGAAATAAAGAATAAAAAGTCCTTCTCCCTTCTTTATCCTACCTGCCAAATTTGATACCTACCCCTCCCCCAGCATAACCATTATTATCTTCCTGTTATCCTAGAGTTTCTTCATATGTACACAAGCAAATTTGTAGATATGTAGTCTTCTTCCCTTCTATAATATAAATGGTAGTCTACTGTAACTGTTTTGCACTTAGGGTTTTTTTTTTACTCAACAATATATGTCAGAGATCTTTTCATACAGATCTATCTGTTCATAGATCAAGCATTTCCTTGACCTGGGATCCACTGTATGAATGAGTGTTCCGTAATCTAGTTCACCAGTGCCCCATCTATGACTCTTAGGTTGTTCCCGATTATTTGCTATTTCAAACGATGCTGTAATGAATAACTATGTATATATATAGCACTTTCCATGTGGGTGAGTATATCTGCAAGATATATTCCTAGAGTATATACAGAATATATATATTACAAGGTCAAAGGGTAAATGCATTTGTAATTTGGATAGTGCCAAATTGCCTTCCGTAGGAGTTGTACCAGTTCAACATGCATAATGTGGAGTTTTAATTCATTACCTCAATTCAATCAAAAATGGTTTGAAAGGCTTTGTCCCTAGAAATTTCAGGCATCAGGGAAAAGGAGGGGGAGGACTAGAAATCCCAAGAAAGATGTGGTGTCAACTCTGTCTATATTAATAACTCCTATAAATACTTGACAAGCAGCAGCTGATCTCAGAACACTGCTGGTGCCTGCACTGTAGCAGTTGTCTCGGTCCTGCTTGCGGTTTAGAAGTGTCTGTAGGTGTCGCTATGAGATTGGAAGCTTTATGAAGGCAGGGTCTTTTTCATAGCTTTATCCCACTCCCCTCCTCATGATGCCTGACACAGTGCTTGGCATATATCTAACTTAATTAATTCTAAGACGTAGCCCATCCCCACATTTTTGTATCTCTGAAATCAGTTGTGCCTCCTAGTAAATAACATCATAATTATTGACAACATATTTTCTTAGTGGGCCATAAAATAATGGTATGTCTTAAAAATCAATGGCATTTCGGAGTCAGTGAAATAGGGTAAAGTGCACACATATCAAATATGTGAGTGGAATGGGGTCAAGATGTTGCTGCCCCTGCCAGTCTTCCCACTCCGTGTTCTAACCCGCATCCCTCTTATCTAAGTCCATGCCTTCTTCTAATGAGTCCTTTTATGGGAATCACTCCCTTTTGCCTCTTGGGCTCCTATCTCTCTCTTGAACTCTAAAACCACATTATTTCTAAAGTCTAAAGGACATCTCCTCATGGATGCCCTTACCCCATAAGGCCCTTAAATTCCATATAATGCACATTGAACTAACATCTTCCCACCAACAACATCTAGGGTTCCCCATTCAGCTAGTGGCTTTGCTGGACTTTTGCCCTCCAGGTTTAAAACTTCGGTCAAACTCAATTCTTCCCTCTTTCTCACCCTCCATGCCTCCAATTATAGAAACTTAGCATTTTCTAGCAGAATGGAACCTTTAAAATGGTAATAGCTACAAGAAGAACAAAGCTGGAGGACTCACACTTCCTAATTTCAAAATTTAACACGATATTACAAGACTCAAAGTAGTGTGGTACGGGCATAAAGACAAGACATATAGACCAATGAATAAAATAAAGAACCAAGAAACAAACCCTTGCATATATGGTCCGATGATTTTGACAAGGATGCCAAGACCATTCAAGGGGAAAAGAGACATTTGCCCACCCGCGTTCACAGCAGCATTATTCACAATAGCTTAAATGTATAAGCCACTTCAGTGTCCATTGACAGCTGTACAGATAAGCAAACTGTGGTACATACATACAATGGAATATTACTAAGCCTTAAAAAGGAAGGAAATTCTGACACATGGATGAACCTTGAGAACATTATGCTAAATAAAATAAATCAGTCACAAAAAGACAATCACTGTATGATTCTACTTATGTGATGTGAGATACTTAGTGAAAATCATAGAGAGCCCAGCTGGGTAGCTCAGTCGGTTTACAGCATTGTCTTGAATTGCCAAGGTTGTGGGTTCAATCTCTGGTCAAGGCACATTCTCTCTTTCTCTCTCTCACTTCCTCTCTCTCTATCAAATCAATCAATAAAAAAATTTTATTTTTTAATCATAGAGATAGAAAGTACAATGGTGGTTTCCAGGAGCTGGGGGAGGGACAGGTGGGGAGTTATTGTTTAATGGGGACTGAGTTTTAGTTTTACAAGATGAAAGGGTTATGGAGATGGATGGTGATGATTATGAATGTATTTAATACCACTGAACTGAATAGTTAAAAATGGTTTTTAAAAAAGTAAAAAAAAAATTGTTAAGATGGTAAATTTTATGTATATTTTACTACAATAAAAATAATTGAAAAAAAATAGATAATAGCCCTGGCTGGTTTGGCTCAGTGGTTAGAGTGTTGGCCCGCGGACCAGAGAGGCCCGGGTTCGGTTCCCACTAAGGGCACGTACCTCGGTTGCAGTTTGTCCCCGGCCCTGGTTGGGGTCCTGTGGGTGGCAGCCAGTCGATGTGTCTCTCTCATGTTGATGTTTCTCTCTCTCTCTTCCTCCTTCTCTCCCTCCCACTCTATCTCAAGATAAATGCAAAAATGTCCTCGGGTAAGGATAAAAAAAAATAATAATAATAATAGCTGACATGCTTATAGAATATTTACCACACAGCAGGCACTGGTCTAAATGCTTCAAGTGCAATAACTCATTTAATCCTCATTATGAGATATTATTGGCCTAATTATAAAGATGAAGAAACAAAGGTGACCAACCGTCCCAGTTTGCTCAGGGCTGGGGGGTTTTCTGGGATGCAGGATTTTCAGTGCTAAAACTAAAAAAGCCCCTGGCAAACCCAGATGAGTTGGTCAACCTAAAGGAAATGGAGGCACAGAGAGACATGTCAAATAGGGTCCTGGCCCTAGGCCCTGCACCCTGAAGGGCTGAGCTCTCTCTGCCCCTCCTTCTCCAGCTGTGCCCCTTCTCACAGGCAAGGTATCCCCTGAGGCCAAGGATACACTGCTCACCTGCAGCCTGGTAACCCCTTCTAGACCACATTCTGGGTGCTCAGGACTCCAGAACTCCTAGTTCAAATGGCCTGAGTCCATTCTCAGCATCTATACCAGCCCCTTCCTGGGTTTATTCCCCCAAGGGCAAACTTCCCTGCTGAGTGCACGGCTGGCTGCTGGTAAGCGGTGTGCACAGACCTGGGCGTGTAGGCCAGGGAGTGCGTGCAAGACCAGGAATAGGAAGAGAAGGGAGCTGGCTCTGCCACATTCTGACCTGGAATTCCAAGGAATCCCAGAATTCTCAACTCAAAAACTCACTTTCTAGGTTATTATGGAGGTATATTTGTCAAGGAAGAAGGATAAAACATATATTTTTAAAAAATAGTTTGTTAGCTTGATTTGTAATTCTTACATACTTACATAGTAAGGTATGTGGGCTTCCCTTTCATACTCCCACCTTGGCTCTGGCGAATGGTAGCAGCAGGCCTGCAGAGAGATTAAATCACTTGTCCACTAGGCTACACAGGAGCACAGAGCTTTCGCAGTCTGGTTCCAAGTCTATGCTTTTTTAATCCTCACTTGAGGGAATTTTTCCATTGATTTTTTTCAGATAGAGTGGAAAGGAGGGAGAGAGAGAGAGAGAGAAACATCGATTGGTTGCCCCTGGCAGGACCCCAACCAGGGCTGGCATCAACCGCAACTGAGATGCAGTGCCCTTGACCAGAATCGAACCTGCTGCTCTTTGGTCTGCACGCCGAGGCTCTAACCGCTGAGCCAAACCAGCCAGGGCCCAAATCTATGCTTTTAGCTATCACTCCAAACTGTTTTATCAGGGTAACCCTATTATTTTATGGATTGGGGAGAAAGGCCCAGAGAACTTCAGCCATCTGCACAAGGTCACACAGCTAATTCATATCACAGCAGGAATTTGCATCTTTTGCTTTAAATGGTGCTGCAGATACAGTTCAGTTACTACTTGTGTGAGGTCAGGCACGTGACTTCCCCTCTTTGGGCCTGCATCTCATCATCTGTGAATGGGGTTAATGCCCCTACCTCAGGGTTGTTATCAGGACTAAATGCAACAATATATGTAAAGTACCTAGCATTGTTTCTGATGCATGATAAACCCTCAGTGGGTGATAGCCAAGGTATTAATCATCAAGCAAGCTCTGATCACACTACTTTTTGGCTTACATTATTTCATGAATTAAACTTTGGGACACATCATATGAGAAAAGTAAAAACCTAAACAATTTGATGAGTTCCTTGGATTATAGTCCAAGGGTCCTTGGCATGGCATTTGAGACCCTCCATGAGGTAACTGCAATCCACCCCAAGATCAATTAAATCCTAAGACTCTTTGATTCTCCATGTATTTGAAGATCTGTCATCTCATAAAAGGATAATTATAGGGAAGCACAAGTAAGATGCATGGAAGAACTCTGTGATCACTGGACTTAGCTAACAATAGAATGGATCTCTTAAAGAATGAATGAGATTCTTGCTATGAGAGGTGTCCAGACATAGCTCTGTCAGTCAGCCACTGGGAATGTTGAAGAAGGAGTCGCATTTGGAGGAAGGTGGACTAAGTGACCTCCCTTCAGGGTTTAATTTTTTTTTTTTTTTATCCTCACCTGAGGACGCTTTTCCACTTTTTGTTCAGATACAGTGGGAGGGAGAGAGAGGAAGAGAGAGAGAGAGAGAAACATCGACGTGAAAGGGACACATCGAGTGGCCACCTCCCACACCACCAACCAGGGCCGGGGACAAATCGCAACTGAGGTACGTGCCCCTAGCGGGAACCGAACCCGGGTCTCTCTGGACTGCAGGCCGACGCTCTAACCGCTGAGCCAAACCGGCCAGGGCTAATATTCTTTTTTAATATGATGGGGAAAGACTTGTGATATTACGCTAAAATAAACAAACAAACAAAGGGCACCCAACTGTGTACAATATGAGCTCAACTAGGAACACAATATAATGAAGGAAATGCACCAAAATATGAGTCGGTAGGGTAAAATAACAATTGAGTTTAGTTTTCTTCTTTGTACCATTCTGGAGTTTCCAAACTTCTTAAAGTGAACATATATTACTTTTATTAATGCTGAAACAATTATATTTTTGTAATAGAAAAGAGTTTTGTCCTCCTCACTGATCTTAAGTCCTCCTATGTCTCTGAGACCTCAACTCCTGCTTCCCTCATACCTCCAAGTTTCAGCTTTATTGGACTAATCCCTAAAGAGTCACACACCTGTATTGTCCCAGTGTTTTGCTGACATCAGCCCTCAGGCTTGAGTCCCCTTGGCCTCTGCCTCTGTTGAAATTCTCTCCACCTTGATTAATCTCTCTGATCCTCACACACTATGCCGGTTTGTAACTGCCTACAGAAATCTGTCTCCCCATAGAAGTAGGGTGCAGACTGACAAACCTCAGAAGAGGGGGTGGGGGGAGGGAAGAGATAAACCACAGAACTTATATGCATGTATGCGTAACCATGGACATAGACAACAATGCTGGGGATGGGGTGGGGAGGGGTTGGGAGGAGGGTGTCAATGGGGGGAAAAAGGAGAAACATCTGTAACAAAAAAAAATTAATAAAAGACATTTTTAAAAAAAATGAAATGTCTGTCTCCCTCACTAGAGAGTAAGCTCCTTAGGGCAGGGTTCTACATCTTTGTCTTGGTATCTCTACAGTGCCATGAACAGACACTCGGCAAATGTTGAATTGTCTGGCTGATGTCTTTTGGCCACTGAACAACACTTAAGGCAGAGTGTCAAACAGCATGACTGAGGGTATATTCTGGAGTCCAGTCTCTTGCAATTCAAAAAGTACTATCTCAGGGATATTTAAAAATATACATTCAAAACTTCTAATTTTGCAATCATTTTGGATCTCCAGAGAATTGCAGCTAATACAGAGTTCCTATATACCCTTCAGCCAGCTAATGTTAACATCTTACATACACAAACTAAAACATTAACACTGGGTACAGTACTGTTAACCAAAGGGCCGGCTTGACTTGCATGTAGCATCATGTCCCCTTAACCAGTGACATTTATTTTAATGTGGAGGCTGAAGGTGATTGCTTTCTATTGTTTCTTCCAACTGATCTTTTCCAAATAATCAAAACGTGAGCAAGAAAACTGGTGTGGGGATGGTGAGGTTGGAGCAACGGCCCTCTGCTGGGCCTTTGGGGGCTTCAAACGGGTTCCACATGGGGCTAGGAGGAGGATTTTGTTTCCATTTGAGATCTGGTCCTTTTCTTGAATGGGCACTGGTAGGCCTAAAAACAGGGGGGCGTTATCAGTTACTTTTAATTCATTAAATTTCTGGGCCATTCCATAGCCCATTTTTCCATGGCCTGGCACGGGAACATGTTCCCAGTACCCACAGAACTTCCAAGCAGTTGGCATTTATCAGCAATCTTAGCAATTCAGTGAGAACAGAGGTTACAGCTGCCACAGGAAGTTGAAACCAAGGCTGCTGAAATCACACCCACTCCGAGGCTGGGTGAAAGTATACACAGTAGAATTCAAGCCCGGAAGGTGGGGGTGGGGGGTGTCAGGCGGAGAAGGGTGGGTTGCTGTGTAAGAGAAAATACATGAGGGGAAGAAAAGACGTGTCACTGGAACTCAGGGTTGATTTACAGACCTTCGGGGCTTATGGCTGAGCCCTTGCCGCCCTTTGTAAGCATCGGGACTGCAGGGCATTCACAGACCCACCTCTGTGGATCACCACAGCAGCCTCCTGATGGTTCCTCTCTGTCCCCTCCCTTGAAGCCATTTCCAACATGGGCACCTGCCAACTCAAATCACTGGAGTGCAGGCCCCATCCGTGCGGGAGGAATGGGGTGCATTACTTTTCTGGGGCTGCCTTAACAAAGTACTACAAACTGAGTGGTTTAACCAACGGAAGGAAGTTATTGCCTCACAGTTCTGGGGGTCAGAAGTCCAAAATCAAGGTGACAGCAGAGGTGGTTCCTTCTGAGGGCTGTGAGGGAGAGTCTGCCATGCTTCTCTTCCAGCTTCTGGTAGCCTCAGCGGCTCCCTGGCTTATCGATGGCATTCTCCCACGTTCACACCGTCTTCCCTCTATGTGTGCCTGTCTCTCTGTCCAAATTCCCCCCTTTTATAAGGAAACCAGTCATATTGAATTAAGGCCCATCCTGATGACCTCATCTCTTTTTTTTTAATTAATTAATTTTTGTTACAGATGTTTCTCCTTTTCCCCCATTGACATCCTCCTCCTCATCCCACCACCCTACCCCCACCCCACCCCATGACCTCATCTTAACTTGATCATCAGCAAAGACCCAATTTAAGAATAAGGTCACATTCACCGGTACGGGGGATCAGAACTTCAACATCTATAGAGGGGACACAATTCAATCCATAGTAGGGGGCTCCCACTTAGCTTTGCCCGGTGGCTGTCCTAGAACAATGTGTGGCTAAAGGAGCTGGAATTTAGGGTTTCTTAGGAACTCTCCTGACTTTTAAATATTTTTTTATTGATTTTTTTAGAGAGAAAGGAAGGGAGAGAGAGATAAAAACATCAATGCGGCCCTGGCCGGTTTGGCTCAGCGGTTAGAGCATTGGCCTGTGGACCAGAGTGTCCTGGGTTCGGTTCCTGCTAAGGGCACGTACCTTGGTTGCAGTTTGTCCCAGGCCCCAGTTGGGGTCGTGTGGGTGGCAACCACTCGATGTGTCTCTCTCGCATCGATGTTTTTCTCTCTCTCTCTTCCCCTCTCTCTCCCTCCCGCTCTATCTGAAGATAAATGCAAAAATGTCCTCGGGTGAGGATAAAAAAAACAAAACATCAATGTGAGAGAGATACATCGATTGGCTGCCTCCTGCATGCCCCCCACTGGGTATCGAGCCCAAAACCCCGCATGTGCCCTGACCTGGAACTGAATTGGGAACTCTCAGTCCATAGGACAACACTCAATCCACTGAGCCACACCTACCAGGCGGAACTCTCCTGATTTTTAAATATTGGCATCTAATCAAATATGACTAAACTTTTTGTAACCCCATGACTGCCAAACAAGTCAGCCTCTGCTCCATTGTCACCACAAAATTCTCTCCAGAACATCCGATTGCGTCCTTCCACATTACTGATGCCTATGGGATTAAAGACCAAACTTCTTAGCATGGTACACGAGGCCCTCCACAATTCTTTTTCTTTACTTTTTTAACAGAATAATCCGTTTTTAATTCTAATCAGAAGAAAACTTGTTTGATCCATCTTGTAAGGACACTTGAAATATCCTTGCTAATAAAGACAACCAACATTCTGCTTTTACTTTTATTAGCATTTATTCTATGCTGAATTTACTCCCGGGCCATAGGTTTTTGTTTCTTCAGTTTCTTCTGGGACATCTTTTTCTTCTGTGCAGTCCTCTTCTGGTTTAGGAACAGTCTGCTCTTTTTTGGTAGGATCAGCTCGGTGTGGCGGGAGAGCTCAGTGTGAGTTCATCTGCCCATGACCTCTGCATGTTCTGTGCCGCATCTCGGGAACTTTGTTCACCCGGATGTGCTCAACAACCAGAGAACCTACATCCAAATCCCTAAGTTCAACGTTCCTCTCTACATTTTTAAGCATGTGCAGCAAAAATTCAGCACTGTTTTTGGGCCACCGACCCTGTGTCCAACCCCACTCTTTGGCCTGGGCACACCTACCACCTCCACCATTGTTGTGATGAATGGCACACATTGCTTCTGTTTAAGTGATATCCTTCATATACTTGGTGGCTTTTCGAATATGTATACCCTTGATGGCCTGGGCAGTTTCATGGGTGTCCTTTTTTTTTTAATTTCTTTTTTTTTTTTATTGATAAGAGTAGGAGGGAGAGAGGAAGGAAGAGAGAGAGAAACATCGATGTGAGAGAGACACATTGAATGGTTGCCACCCACACGACCCCAACCGGGGCCGGGAACAGGGGTACGTGCCCTTAGCGGGAACCGAACCCGGGCCTCTCTGGTCCGCGGGCCGACGCTCCAACCGCTGAGCCAAACTGGCCAGGGCTTCGTGGTTGTTCTTAAAGTGAACACAAAAATTTGAACTTCTTGATTTGCATGATTTTGTGGCTTCAAGTGAATAGCGGACCATTTTCCGAGGTCACCTCTGGCTGCTTTCGAGAAGAGCTCCACACTTCTTTTTCATGGCTCCAGGATCCTTTCCCACTGTTCCTGCCATGTCCCCACCTGCTGTAACATCCTATCAAAAGATTCTTTTCTGCCCTGGCCGGTTTGCCTCAGCGGTTAGAGCATCGGCCTGCAGTCCAGAGAGACCCGGGTTCGGTTCCCGCTAAGGGCATGTACCTCGGTTGCAGTTTGTCCCCGGCCCTGGTTGGTCGTGCGGGCGGCAGCCACTCGATGTGTCCCTTTCACATCGATGTTTCTCTCTCTCTCTCTCTTCCTCTCTCTCCCTCCCACTCTATCGGAACAAAAAATGAAAGAATGTCCTTGGGTGAGGATTAAAAAAAAAAAAAGACCCTTTTCTAAACACTTCATGCTGTTCTCCATCTCTGTGACTTTGCACTCTTCCTTTGCCGTAATGCCCTCTTCCCTCCAGTCCACTGGGGAAACTGCTGGCCATCATTCAATGCCCTCTCATTGTCACCCTTTCCGTGAAGTCTTCCCTATCCACTTCCCCACAGAGTTCACCTCATTCTTCTTTAAGCTTCCTTTGTACCCTACATTTCCTCTAGTATAGCATTCAACAGTTTATTTGCAATTATTTGATTATATGCCTACCTCTTGTGGACTGTGAGCTCTCTGAGGGTAGGGACTGTTGATCTGGAACACATAGCACAGACCCCGACACATAGTAGGTACTCAGTAAATGTTGATTAAATGAATATTCTTCGTATAGCACTCAACTAGGTATCATGAGGGACCCAAAGAAGCATTATGGGGAGTCTCTGTCCTTGAGGTCCTCACACTCCAGTGGGGTTCACCAGATACTAAAGAAAAGGTAGACCATTTTGGTGGTGTATGACATCAGGCAGAAAGAGAGGTTACTGGGGCCTCTGGTGGTCAACACATTCTCATTCGGGATAGAAAAGACCCTGACAGAGCACTGATTTTGTATGAAGAAAGGTCAAGATCATCTAGCAAATCCTCCCTGGAATAGGGAATTGCTGCACTGTATGCTCAGAGTGATAAGGTCAACTATGGGGGCTCATTATAAGGAGAGAAACTAGGGTGAGGAGAAGAGGGCAGGAGAAAACACGGAGAAACAAAGATATAGAAAGAGGAGGGTAGAAGAATGAAGAGGAGGACCTGGGTCCCATACTTGTCTCATGCTGTATGAGCTTTTCACACCCTACCGGCTCTTCCCTATTAGCATATGTTCATGCTGCAACTCATTCCACCTTGAAACCCTCCCCACCCTGACTCCTCCGGAGTCCCCGCTTCTCTGATCTCCATTATAACAACACTCTCTGAAGGGCTGTTGTGGCCCAACTCCTCTCTGCCTTTGCTCTTTAAACACTCCTCATGCAGACCTGGGTTCCACTACTCTACAGACACTACTCTTGTCAGGATCACCAATGATGTCGATGTTACTACATCCAAGGGCTAATTCCACGTTCTCATCATCAGTGCGATGGCTGACCTTGAATCACTTTACTCCCTGGCTTCCAGGGCACTAAATTCTTGGGTTTTCCTCCCACTTCACTGGCTGTTCAGTGTGAGTCTCCTTTGCTACTTCCTCTTCATTTCCTTCACCTCTAAGTATGACAGGACTCAGTACTTGGACCTCTTCTGTTTACTCAATCACGCTCCTGGTGATTTCTGCCAGTCCTTGGTTTTAAATACCACATATGCTGCTGATTTCCAAATTTATATATCTAGCCTAGGCTTAAGCCCCTGGACTCCAGACATTTATCTAACTCCTACTCTTTACCTCCACTTGGTTTTCTCATATGCATTTCAAACTAAATATGCCTAAAAATAAACTTGTCATCTTCCTCACCTTCCAACCTGTTCCTCCCACTGTCTTGTATATTTCATCCCTCCTACTACAAGCAAGCAAACTATGTATTTATTTACTATCTCCCCTCCCCCCAAATTGAATGTAAGATCCACGAGAATAAGGGCTGTGTCCATTTTCTTTATTACTATAGAACAGTTCTGACACACAGTAGTCTCTCAATACATATTTGCTTCATGAACAAATTGAGTGTATTAGGGCTCAAAGCATACTGGTTAAGAAGAGTATGGCCTTTACAAACCTGTAGACTTATTTCTAAGTATCTGAGGAGTATCAAGTCAACAATGAAAACATGGTGAAATTGTTATTTACTATTAAAGATACAAAAATAATGTAGATAATGGAGTGACTGGCATGCTGATAAGTGGCATTATATGTCATTGTCATTGTTAACATATTGATATTTTTTGTTGAATAAAATATTTGTATTTTCATGAAAAAAGAATAATGTGGGTTCTGGAACCACAGTCTCTGATTTCAAATCCTGGTTCTGCCTCTTCCTTTGAGAAAGTAGAACCCCCAGAGTTTCAGAATCTCTGGAATGAACACCGGGAAACTTAGCCCAGAGAAAAATTCACTGCTTTTGGTCATGATTGTCCATTCATTTAAGAGAGTTACTGAGGAACTCTGAAGTGTCAGGCCCTGTGCTAGGCCCTGGGAGTACAAGAATGAGGAAGGCCAGTCCTGGCCCTGAGAGCTTACAGTAAATAGACAATTGGCTCATGCTGGGGTCCAGCCTCGGTAGGTCCAGGGGTTCCCAAAGGTGTGGACAGAGTCGGCTAGAGAAAGACGTGTGAGACAGAAGGTGCTTGATCCTTCTTCTTCTGCTAAGGCTAGCAGAATCTTTATATATATATCTCAGCAGGTTACATTGTTTCCCCTAAACCTTTTAGGCAAATAGGTACAGACATTCTTTTGGTTGTTTACCCAACTCTTAGGTATATTACATGTTAATTACCAACTATTTTTATCCTTCACCCAGACATCCTCTTAGGCTCCTGACCTTTCCTCCTATCTAAGATCCTTCCAAGCTTCCACATTTCTATCTTAAATCTTTATTACTTTCTTGCTTTTTCTTCCTGCAATCTTTTCTACCATCTACATCATTAATCATCTGCATGTTACTTCTATAATGATTCCTAACAGACAGCTAACAGATAGAGAAAGCAAAGATTAGTCTCCTTCAGTTGCCATCCTGCATTTTTATTTTGCCATTACTTTATATCTTCAGTCACTGTTCTTCATGATTCCTGCCACGCAGTGAATTCACTTTTCCAGGGACTATGTCAAACCATGGAGGTCTTCGTATCTCCAGGGACTATGTCAAACCGTGGAGGCCTTCTTAACTCCAGGGACTATGTCAAACCATGGAGCTCATCTGGGACTATGTCAAACCATGGTGGTCCAGTGACACCGCTCCCAACAGGCTCAGAGTTTGGAGGGAGGGAGCTCAGGGAACAGCCTAACCTAGGCAGGGAGGGAGAGCAGGGAAGGCTTCCTAGGGGAAGGGACGGCTGAGCTTATGAGACCTGAAGGAAGTTGGCAGAAGAAGAAGGAAAGGAAGAAGGTGCCAGGAAAAGGAAATGGGGCCACTAAGTGCCCAGAAGAGAGTGCAAGCCTAGGGCAGTAGTGAACTGCAGGTGTCTGTTCGGGCTGGAGACCTCGGGTTTCCCTTGGTAAGAGTGGGCTCAAGGCTGGGGACTGAGCTGGAGCAAGAGCACCAAAGCCCTGGAGAGCCCTTCAGGGTGGGCTAGGACTTTAGGGATTCCAGCCTAGAATGACAAGATCACAGGCTCTTTGAGGTGAGGGATTTGATGGGTCACACAGTCACCCTTGAACCCCTTCCCTGAATTTTAAAAAACTAAAACAAACCCCAAAAAGTACAAAGTAGAAAGCAACAATTACTCATATTCCCTATCACCTGGAATTAATCGTTGTTTACATTTTAAAACATTTGTTTCTTATGAATATACAGTTTAAAATTCCCTGTACTGTCTTTTTTTTTTTTTTTTAATCATCAGATAGAGTGGGAGGGAGGAAGAAATGGGGAGACAGAGAGAAACATCCATGTGATAGAGCCACATCGACTGGTTGCCTCCCACACAACCCAACCAGGGCCAGGGACAAACAGCAACCGAGGTACGTGCCCTTGACCAGGAATTGAACCCACGACTCATTGGTCCGCAGGCCAATGCTCTAACCACTGAGCCAAACCGGCCAGGGCTGCACTGTCATTTTTTAAAAGAAAAAATTAAAATATTACAAAGAAAGTTGAATTTCCTTTTCATTTCCACTGGCTATCTCCACTCCCTGGCCCTCTCCCCAGAGAAAGTATGTCTTTTTCATTAAAAAAAAAAAAATGCTTTTATGCCCTGACCGATTTGGCTTAGCAGTTAGAGCGTCGGCCCATGGACCAGAGAGTCCCGGGTTCGGTTCCCACTAAGGGCATGTAGTTTGTCCCCGGCCCGGTTGGGGTCGTGTGGATGGCAACCACTCGATGTGCCTCTCTCACATTGATGTTTCTCTCTCTCTCTTCCTCCCTCTCTCCCTCCCGCTCTATCTGAAGATAAATGCAAAAATGTTCTCGGGTGAGGATAAAAAAAAATGCTTTTACATATATCTGAATATGCCATAGAAAATTCACACTTCTTTTTTATATGTTGCAAAAACTGTACTATGTTGTATGCATTACTCTGCAACTGTTTTTACTTAATGATTTTGAGCTCTATCCATGTCCCTGCATATATAGATATAACTTACTACTAACAGCAATATAGTGATCCATTATGGATATAAATGCTATTGTATTTATACTGTCCCTATTGGTGGCCATTGAGCTGTTTTCAATGGTTTGTTATTAGACAGGTCCTGCAGCAGGCAGCCTCCTTGAATGCCTGTGCAAGTATTTCTCCAGGGTAGACATGGGGAGAATAGTCAGGGCATAGGGTATGAATATTTTCATCTAAAGAAGAACAAATTGAGAGTCTCCATTTCCCCACAAACTCACCAATGCTTGACATGGTCTGATTTTATTCCCTCTTACATTTTTATATATGAGAAGACTGAGGCCTGGGGTTGTACTGCTTCCTCCCAGTCACAGAGCAGGTTCAGGGCCAAGTCTAAACCCCAGGAACCAAGTCAACTGGTTCCCCATAGCACAATCTTTCTACCACACCATATTGTCCCTGTCAGCCCTCCCTGGAAAATCAATGAAAGACCCCTGGTGTGTGCATGGGGTGGGGGCAGCTAAAACTCTCCAACAAGGAGTGGAACCAACTCCAAATCCTCCCAGAAAATGGCTCCACCGTGCTGCACAGATCTGCTCTCCCACCGAGGCGGTTTCTACCTGCAGCTTTCATAGCTACACACAAGGCTCTGATAGGCTCTTCCACCGCAGAGACACGGGCGGGAACACAAATGGCGTCCCCAGGCGCTGATTTTCAGCACGCAGCTCTGTTCTGGGAGGAGGGGGAGGCCAAGCCTCGCTGCACTTGTGGCGGTGGGGGGCCCACGGTGGCCACCCTGAATCTGGTAGAGGCTCGCCAAGCCAACCGACCGCAGCGCGAGCCAGGGTCACCTCCTGCCACTTGCAGCACCTCGCAGGGGAGGGCTGCCTCTGGCTAGGCGCGCTCAGACTTCACGAGGACCTCCCCGGCTGGTGCACACCCAGCCGCGCCCAGCAGCACTAAGACTTCACCAGGACCTCCCCAGCCGGTGCACACCCAGCCGAGCCCAGCAGCACTAAGACTTCACGAGGACCTCCCCGGCTGGTGCACACCCAGCCGTGCCCAGCAGCACTAAGACTTCACCAGGACCTCCCCAGCCGGTGCACACCCAGCCGCGCCCAGCAGCACTAAGACTTCACGAGGACCTCCCCAGCCGGTGCACAGCCAGCCGTGCCCAGCAGCACTAAGACTTCACCAGGACCTCCCCAGCTGGTGCACAGCCAGCCACGCCCAGCAGCGCGGAAACTGGACCACGGGAGGCGCATGCAGCAAGCGCCTATTAGCTTTGAGTAAGAAATGGCTGGATCAGCGCTCCTCTCTCCCCAGTCTCCGATCAGGGTGTAAGCTCCGCAGCAGGGACCTGCACGGAGCGTGAAAACGAAATTCTGCTAGGGCTCCTCCAAGGTGCATGAGGTGAATGAGGGGAGGCCCCTGACCCCAGCCTCTTGAGGTCCAGCCCTGGTGTGGGATGTTTCTCCCCCAGGAGCCAGTAGCTAGATTTCCTTTCTCCTCTTCAAGGCAGGAAAGACCAGTGGGAGAATTTGGGGAAAGAACAAAGCTGGCACCGCCCAGACTACCTTTCAGAGCCTGGAAGGCTGGTTCCCTTCCTGTGATAGTTGGGATTACTTGGAGGGCCAGCATTTTTTCCTCAGCTACCACCTTTTGAGCCCTTGGTATGTGCCAAGCACTGTAGTAAGTGTATTATCTCATTTCCTCCTCACGGCAACTCTAAGATATGACAGATTCAGCAGGGATAAGCAATTACCCGAGGTCACACATATAGAGTGGCAAAAATGGGTTAGGAAATTATCCCAGATGCTGTATTTTATTTAAAAAAAATTTTTTTAATTGACTATTTCCTCATGTTTGCTCATCTTTCACAGATCCTTTTGGGAAAAAAAAAAAAAAAAAGGCAGTTGAGAACCAACACTGCAAACATCACTGTACAATTTTTCACTCAGTGGGACGAGTGAACAGGCACTGGTGTATTGCTGGTGAGAGTGCAAATAGGTAACATTTCTGAAAAGCAGTTTAGCCATTTGAATCAAGAACTTAGAAACTGTCCATCCCCTTTAATGAGGAAATGGTCACCCTCTAAGGACAGCAGTAGCTATCAGCATGGAAGATGCACATTCCCTGGGACCCTGCAGCTGCACTGGAAGGAATCTATTCTACAGATGGGTGCCCTAGCACATGGACAAAATGGTACGTTTGTAAGGACACATCACTGCACTGCTCATAGCAAAAGATGGGAAACCACCTCAGAATGTATCAACAGAATTGACTAATTATGGCAGATCCATTTAAAGAAACTCTATGTAAATATTTCTAGAAAATGAGGCAGTTCTGTATTTTATATATAGAACAATCATCAAAAATATTAAAGGAAAAGTGCAAAAGTATGTATCTGATGTGCTACTATTTCTATATGAAAAAAGGAATGTATATTTATGTATGTGTGTGTATACATACATATATTTTTAAAACTTTATTTATTCCTATGAAAAATACACAAGAAACCAGGTAATAGTGTTGCCTTTGAAACCTTTAACCGTAACACTTTGCTGCCTCCTGGATTAGTGTTGCCTTTACGGAGGAAAATCACATCTAAGGGACCAAGTCGGAAAAAGACTTTTTTTTTTTTCCATTTTATAATGTTTGGAATTTTGTGCCATGTGTACATATCAGCAATTCAAAATTCAACTTAAAAAAATAGATTCACTAAAATCCTACCTCTAGACCCAGTAATTCTCTTTCTTGGAATCTAGCTTAAGGAAATCACAAAGATTTACACAAAAAGATATTCACTGAGGTGTTAGAGTGAAAAAAAAAATGTGGGCAACATTAAAAGTCCAACAACAGGGGAATAGCTAAGAAAATTATGGTAAGTGCATATAATACGTATCATGAAATCATAAAAAGAATGTTTACAAAAATACCTTAGTAACATAGGAAAATGCTTTTAACATTAAGTAAAAAATAAAAAGAAGCCGGATAGAAAATTATCTGTGCAGTATGATCTGATCATGGTAACAGCAGCAGGCATAGAAAATAACTGGAAGGAGATAAGCCAAGAGTAAACCATCATGGCTGCTGGGTGCAGGGATTGTGAGTGATCTTGTCCCCCCTACATAGCTTTCTACACCCCCCCCCCACTTTTTTTTTGCAATGGGCATCCATGTCTTGGATAATTTTTAAAAGAGAAAATTTAAAAATGAATCCCCATGGTATTCAGAATAATTAAAGATCTACAGACATATTAACCCAGCAATTCTACTTTTAGAAATAAACCCTGTATATAGATGCACAAGAGCTCAGAGCATTATTAATAACAAAAGACTGTAAACAATGCAAGTGTCTCTGAGAGGAAACCACTTAAGTACAGAACACCCATAAATGTAGAAAATTAAGCAACAGTTATGGAGAATGGGGTAAACATGTCAACATGGACAAATCCACAGGGTAACATGATTGTGGTGGGAAAAGCAACTTGCAGAACAATGTGATGTTATGGTTGCGCCGATGCTAAAGAAAGAAAAGCTGAAACTCGGTATTTGTGTTTGTACATAAATGTATGGAGGACATTAAACTGTTAACAATAGCTGTCTCTGGTGAAGGGAAAAGACTAAAGACGACTTCTGCTTTTAACTCTACATTTATCTATGGTGTTCCCACCTTTAATAAAAATGTGTTCTCATATCATTTGTGTAATAATAATAATAATAATAATAATAATATAGGAGGGGGGAGTATAAGCTTACAGAAGAAGATCTGAAAATATATACAACAAAAGTATCAGTAGTTTCCAGCAGGGATGAGGAATTGGGTCATATTCTCCATTTACTTTATATTAAATCATAATTAAAACAACAACATTAAAAGCCCGGCTGATGGGTAGAAGCCTCTGCTTTCCTCCAGCTCGGCTGTCCCTCACACACACTAGGGCTCTGTTCTCTTAGGTAACGACCCTGCTCACGTGCACCACCCAGGAGCGCAAAGCCCCAGACAATACCAGCCTCATTTCTCTTCTTACCAAAGAGGAGGAAACCGAGATGCTGAGACACAACCTCCTGGCTGCTCTGCTGGGAAAGTGGACTCAGGCGACCTGGATCCCAGGTCCCTTCTCTCCCACCTTCGGTTTCCAGAGATAACCCACAGGAGGGGAGAGCGGTGGACTGTTTCCTTCAGGCCGGTGAGGACAGGGCTTGAAGCCACAAATTAATAACAGTGTAGCATGAAATGAGAAAACAATAAACCCCATCATTTGCCGAGTTCCCTCTGAGCTCAGTTTCAAGTGCCTTTCCCAGACAATGGCTGGTCACACAGCTTCTGTCAGGTTTCCCGGAGATGGCAAGAGCAAGGGGCCAAATTGGCCTCCAGTGGCCAACACGCTAAGATTCACCTCTAATGACTTATCCCCTCCAAGGAGGGAGCTTGGGAACCCTCCCAGGGCCCAGGAGCTCATCGCTGGAAGATCTATTTGCTCCAAAGTGGGGCAGGAGGCAGCTGTGGCGTGGCAGGAGGGCACGGGCCTAGAAGCAGAAAACCTGGGTTTCCAGGAGCTGCCATGTCTTCTTTTGTGACCCTGGCAACTCACCAGATCCTGTGTCTGGGCGTGGGGGCAGACAGGAGCTTCTGCATCTGGGGGGAAAGGGTGGTGTGAAGCCCCCTCCCCCATCATGGCTGTCTCAGAATCCTAGATGTCGGTGAAGCTGCTGCTCCCTCTTCCCTCGCAGCTGCTGCCTGTCTGTCTCCATGGCAACCAGGCCAAAAGACTAATTTGCCAGGGTCCAGGCTCTGGAGCTTACCTTGGAGCTGGGTTTTAACTTGTCTTTCTGGAAGCCAGTCCACCACCACTCCCAAGAGCCTCTGACAACATCCCCTGAGCCACTGCACAGGAGGGACACTGGGCCAGCCAGAAAAAACCCACCACTGTCCTTTATAATCATATCCACGTGTAGAAAGGAAAGATGGTCTCACAACCAATGGCTTTGTAATCACTAATGATTTGTGTTTCAGAGACCACCGTCCCTCTTACTAGTTGTTCTGGGCTGCTCGTAGGGATCTGCAAGCGCAGATGGCTTAGGGAACAGGTCACAGGCAGTGAGGTCCCCAATCTTCCCCCCTTTCCATTCCCTCAGGCTCCTCACTGCTCTCGGCTGGTTTATGGCTGGGTCCAGAAGTCCTGCTGGGGCCTGTTTCTAACAAGACTAAAACATAAAGACGTCTCGATGATGACCTTCCTCAGAAGGTCGTGGAGGGTCAGGTGGGCACTCGGAGCGTTACAGATCTCTCCCTTGGACACAGTAAAATTAACCAACTGTATTGGCTTCCTCAGGAGCGTTTTAAATCAGACAACCCTTTCTTTTTCTGTTTGTGCTCTGACACCCTTGCTGTAGCTCCCGAGAGGACGGGGGGACATGGCTGCCTCTTCCCAGGACACAGCACACTGCTTCACACTCAGCAGGTGGCCTCACGAACATCTCAACAGCACAGAAGTACCTTTATACAACGACCAAAAATTCCAACTGGAGTCAGGAGACCTGGTTCTAGGTCTAGCCCTGCAGTTAACTTGCTGAGCAACTTTGAGCAAGTGTATTACCTTTTCTGGGCCTCAATCTCCCCATCTGTGAAGTAAGTTGGACTGTGACCTCTAAAGGTTCCTTCTCAGCTCCAATTCTCTCTGTCCAAGGGAGAAATCCACACAGTTCTCTATAGGAAAAACTGCATTAAGATCAGGGTAAATTAGCCCTGGCCGGTTTGGCTCAGCGGTTAGAGCGTCGGCCCGCGGACCAATGAGTCGCAGGTTTGATTCCAGTCAAGGGCACGCATCTCAGTTGCGGTTCATCCCTGGCCCTGGTCAGGTCGTGTGGGAGGCAACCAGTCGATGTGGCTCTATCACATCGATGTTTCTCTCTGTCTCTCTCTCTCTCCCTCCCTCTCACTCTGTCTGGTGATAAATGGAAAAATATCCTCAGGTGAGGAATTAAAAAATATATATATTAGGATAAATTAAAAAAGAGGAAAAAATCATGAAATAGCAACTTTGGACCATAATGTCCCAACTGAAAAGGGCTCAGAGAATAGATAACACAGCCCATGCAGATTAAATACCATCAAGAGATGAGTTCTGGAAAGCTAAGCACCTGCTCTGCTCACAGCCCCTGCTGAGGAAGGTGTCCTGAGGAGTGCTCTCTGCATACGGTTGCAGTGGGTTGTGATTAAAACCAACCCTGCTTGGCCCTGGCCTGTTTGGCTCAGCAGTTAGAGCGTTAGCCCGCGGACCAGAGGGTCCTGGGTTCGGTTCCCACTAAGGGCATGTACCTCGGTTGCGGTTTGTCCCCGGCCCAGGTTGGGGTCATGTGGGTGGCAGCCAGTCGATGTGTCTCTCTCTCTCTTCCTCCCTCTCTCCCTCCCACTCTATCTGAAGATAAATGCAAAAATGTCCTCAGGTGAGGATTAAAAAAAAATTTTTTTTAATAAAAAATAAAACCAACTCTGCTTGGACCTGGGATGGGATGACCTGGTGTATGCTGGGCCCAATGGAAACCAACTCCTACCATAGTAGCTTGGCAGAAATCCCTGCCTGATGGGGCAAGTAAGGCCGGTCAGCAGCAAACCAACACAACTGGACCCTCCTTCTCTCAGGAACCAACAACAACCCACACTAGGTAGGTGCCCATGGAAAGGATGGGACCCTGGAGCTCAGACTGTAACCTGAAAACACTGCACTGTATCATCTCATATCATCTTTATGAAAATCCTACAAGGTAGAAATATTATTATCCCCACTTTACAGACGAGGAAACCGAGGCTCCAGGGTAACACGGCTAATAAACGGCAGAATCAGGATTGGCTAGAGGCTGACTTGCTTCAGAGCCCGTTTTCTTGCCATTCTGGTAGTTGGCTCGCAGCTGTCCACCTCCACGGCTGGGAAACACTTCACTTCATAGTGCCGTTTCTGAATGGCTCGGGCTGAGAGGCAGAGGCCAGCTCTCCTCTCTCCCGTGTCCCTCTCTCTGGGGCCCTTACCCTTTGTGTTCCCAGTTACTCTCAGTTTTCCCAACAGCAGAATGGGGCGCTTATTCTTTTTCCTGGTCCCTTTCGTCATATGTGAGGTCTGCAATGGTGGGTGGCAAGGATTTCTTATCACAAGTGCACAGGGGCTAACAGAAAAGGGAACATTCATAATGATTAAAATAATGAGACAGTCGAGGAACACCTCAGGCTCCAGGCTGTCGTCAGGGGAGCCTCGTGTCCTAATCGGGACCAAGCCACTGACTCCCTCCCCAGCGGGGCTGATTTGATTGTCTGCAAAATGATGATAATAATGTCGATCCTTCTCACGGGAAGGAGAAGGAGAGCAGGTACGTGGAGGGAGTTAAGGCTTGGAGGGGAGAGGATTAGAGATAAAAAGCACGAGTTGCAGGCTGAATTTAGAGCATGACATCATTCCTTTTAGGAGTCAAGAGTCTCTTTTAATTCACATTTATGAAACTGCATTTTGGAGTTCCTTGAATTCCTCATTTTGCTACTTTTCCACCTTTATAAAAAAAAAGGTCAAAAATGGAGAGACTTCAGTCCAGAGAGTAATAAGATTCAAGCCTTTGCAGGAGAAACTGGAGACTCAAAGGCTCACAAAGCTCCCGTCCCCCACCAAGGGCAGAGGAGGGGAAAAGAGAAGGAGGGACTGTGACAGCTTGGAAGGTGACTTTGGCTGGCTCTGGGTGTAGGATTTTCAGTGGGGAACAAACAGGTCATGGGGCTGGATGCTCACTCTGAGCGAGGGAGGGGTCCCTCAACACCTTTCTGTTCCTTCAGTCCCACGCAGGGGCTGCTAAAGCAGACACTGTTGTCTGAGGACTTGTGGGCTCAGCAAAGATAAAAATGATATTTAGCAGAAGAGAGAAAAATGTATTCAACTCCCGGCCCAGTTATGATTTAGGCGCTGCCGTGGGCGGAATAGCAATGAGCTCCTTATTTTAAGCAAGTGGTGGCGAGATGAAAATAGATCAAGAGTGTTGAATCAATCCAGGTTTTTGCAACCAGTGAACTGGATTGAAGACCACCTCTTTGTCAGACAGGGAGACGAGGGAAACATGAGGAGTCTTTCTTAAAAATGAAAACCCTCTGTTTTCAGAGAGAAGTGTTCATATTGCTGCAGAGTGGCTTTCTTCTAAATCACCCCTAGAGACGGTTCAGACCTCCTCTTGTTGCTGGACTCAGGAAGGGGAGGAGACTCCAGTCCCTCCCCTTGGGCCTCTGGATCCAAGTAAGACCATCGAGAAATAAGGGAACGCTGGATTGGATGGACCTTCAAGATTATATAGCAAAAGCTATGACAACTGTTCCCATCCTCATAAAGTAGGTACTTTTATCTACCTGCTGTAAATGGAGAAACTAAAGCCATTCTAGGGTCTAGCCCAAGGCCACACAATTGAAAAAACAGAGTCGAGATTTGAACTTAGCCTGTCTGACCCCAAAATCTGTTTTCTCCACTATGTCACAGAGGTCTCTGCTCAGTTGTCACTTCTGAGGGAGGCCTGCCCTGATCACTTGAGGAAACATGTAATGCCTCATCCCTGGCGCTCTCTATGCCCCAACCCTATTTTATCTATCTCCTAGGTACTTTAAAGCATCTGATCGACTATATCTTTACCTGTTTACTTGTATATTATCTGTTTTCTTTCCCTAAAACCTAAGCTCTATGAGGACAAAGATTTTTTTTTTCTTTATTGATATGAGAGAGAGAGAGGAAGGGAGAGGGAGAGAGAGATAGAAACATCAATGAGAGAGAACATCGACTGGCCGCCTCTGGCATGTGACCCACTGGGGATCAGGACCACAACATGGGCATGTGCCCTGACTGGGAATCAAACCGGCGACCTCTTGGTGCATGGGTTGGCACTCAACCACTGAGCCACACCAGCCAGGTGAGGGCAAAGATTTTTATCCATATCCTTAGTGCCTAGAACAGTGCCTGAAAAATTAATGAGTATTCAGTGAATGACCTTTGGCCTGATTTTCTATTGGAAGCCAAGTACACCACTGTTAATAAAAAGCAACCCACTGATCCTTTAGAAAACCTGAAGGTTCAGACTCTGATGGAGTAAAAGGGAGGGCAAACAGACAGACAGCCTGCTTTTGGGAAGAAAGGTCATTTATAGAAGATGGCATCCAAGCTGTCAAAGTGGGTGAGATGCTGATACGAAGTGCTAGTTCACAAGTTAAGTGCACACAGTGATCTGTGAATAAGAAAATAAAACAGGTAACTAGAGATGCTGGGGCAGACAGCAGAGCTCAGTCTCCAGGAAGAATCAACAAAGCTGTTCCACAGCTTCACTTGGCAGGATCGTGTGTGCACCTGTTGCCAGCAACTTTTTCTTCATTTAGGAAAATAAAAGAGGGGTGGGGAGATAACACTTCCCTGTAGCACAGACATTGAATGTACCCGAGAAAAGATTTTCAAAGTCCCTTTAAAGCAGTAGTTCTTCAACTTGCCCAGATATTATCCTGGGGCAAGTTTCTTGACCTCAGTGGGGATTCAATGAGATTCTGTATGTAAAACCCCCAGTACAAGCTCTGGAACATGGGGGCCTCATGATATTCACTATTAAATTGATATCCTTTTCTGAAAATCTGGTAAACATCACAAACTCCCTCTCCAGAAAAATGGATAGTTGACCATACACACAATTTCAGGGGGGCATTTCTTTTTTTAAAAATCATTTTTTAATTTTTCAATTACAGTTGACATACATTACTATATTAGTTTCAGGCGTACACCCCACTGATAAGATATTACATAACTGACTAAGCGATCATCCCGATAAATTTCGCACCCATCTGTCACCATACATAGTTATTAGAATATTACTGACTATATTCTCAGGGGAGCTCTTCTTATGAGCCTCCCGGAGGTCCACTGAATCAAAGGTTAGGAGCAAGTGCTCTAATGAGACAGGTCAGCTCCTGGCCAACAGGATTTGGCTATCACTCGCTAGAATATATTCACACACCCAAAGAAACAATGTGCTGATTGGGGTTAGTAAACCTTGCAAGAGTTACAGAGGCAAATATAGGCTGTCCCCACTCAAGCCCTGCTAAGGAAAAGGTGCCGTGGCCCAAGAAACTATTTGTCTATCTCTGGTGACAATGTGTTAGCTCTACCATGGGGATGTGTACAGTAGGCATTAGCCTGCTATTTTGAACATCTGGATCATGTCACTTAATTCCCCTGGCTCTGACTGCATCTGGATCACCAATTTCTGATCATAATGTGGCCTCTGCCAGTGGAGGGCCAACAGGGACAGAAAGCTCTGGTGGATGGATGGGGCAGGTAGGGAGAGGTCTGGTCTCCCTCACTTACATTTTTCATTGAAAATTAGTACACTGGCATTCTGGATTCATGGAACAGTCTGTGAGTATGGCTAACCCCTCTTCCTCTGCTGACATACGTATCAGTTTTCTATGCCCACAGGCTTTCTTGGATGATAGCTCACAAACCCCAATGTGCTAAGATCCATAGCTCTTATTTCTTACTGAACTTTCTTATGAGTAATTTCTCTCATAGGAATCTACCCAAAGGAAATAACTAGAAGTTGAGATGTACACGTGTACATACAAAGGATGTCCATGATAGTGGATTTGAAGGAACTTTTTTGAGCTAATTTTTAGATTAACATGCAGTTGTAAGAAAAAATTGAGGGATTTCATATACCCTTCACCCAGTTTTCCCCAGTGGTAATTGTCTTAGTTTGCTCAGGCTGCTAGAACAAAAACACTGTAGACTGGGTGGTTTAAAAAGCAAATGTGCTAGAGGCTGGGAAGTCCCAGACCAAGGTGCTGGAAGAAATGCGTCTGGTAAGGGACCCTTTCCTGGTTTAAAGATGGCGGTCTTCTCGCTGTGTCCTCACATGGCAGAGGGGGTGAGGGAACTCTCTGGGGCCCCTTTTATAAGGGCTCCATCCTCATGACCTAATCACCTCTCAAAGGCCCCATCTCCAAATACAATTGCATTAGGGATTAGGTTTCAACATATGTATTTTGAGAGAATACAAACCTTTGGATAGCAATAATATCTTCTATAATCATAATCAAGGAATTGACACTCATAGAATCCATACACCTTATTCATATTTCACCATTTTACATGCATTCGTGTGTGTGTATTTAGTTCTATGCAATTTTGTGACATGTAGATTTGTGGGACTACCACCATAGTCATGACAAAACTGTTCCATCACAGGAATAATGTTAATTTTTATAGTAAAAAAGTAAAAACAATCTCAGTGTCCAAATTAGGAGATTGCTCACATGAATTATGGTTCGGTTATAGAGTAAAATATTATTCAGTCATTTAAAATGGTGAACACATAAACATTATTAAATGTTAGCCCAGCCGGTGTGGCTCAGTGGTTGAGCGTCAACCCATACACCAAGAGGTTGCCAGTTTGATTCCTGGTCAGGGCACAGGCCCAGGTTGTGGGCCAAATCCCCAGTGGGGGGCATGCAGGAGGCAGCCAATCGATGTTCTCTCTCATCGATGTTTCTATCCCTCTCCAGCTCCCTTCCTCTCTCTCTAAAATCAATAAAGAAAAAATTAATGCTCCTTTAAAAAATAAAATAAATAAATGTCATATAAAGGTTGTTTAATATGAGAAAATGCTTATAAGATAAAATATTTTATGAATGATCTATAATTTTTATTTATTTATTTATTTTTTTAATCCTCACCCGAGGACATTTTTTCATTTTTTGTTCAGATAGAGTGGGAGGGAGAGAGGGGAAGAGAGAGAGAGAGAAACATCGAAGTGAAAGTGACACATCGAGTGGCTGCCACCCGCACGACCAACCAGGGCCAGGGACAAACTGCAACAGAGGTACATGCCCTTAGCGGGAACCGAACCCGGGTCTCACTGACCGCAGTCCGACGCTCTAACTGCTGAGCCAAACCAGCCAGGGCTGAATGATCTATACTTTTTAAAGTAAGTGTTAAAATACTTGAAGGAAATATGTTAGAAGTTTATAACACTACCTTTAGATGGTAGGATAGGTTGTGCTTTTCTTCTGTTTTACTTTTTTGTATTTTTCAAAAATTTTATAGTAAGTCTCTATTATGGACTAAATGCTTGTTTCTCCCCCAAATTTGTTTTGGAGAGTTAGGGAGTTGAAGCCCTAACTCCCAGTGTGATGGTATTTGGAAGTGGGGCCTTTGGGAGGTCATTAGGTTTATATGAGGTCATGAGGGTGGCCCCCCATGATGGGATTCATGTTCTATAAGAAGAGGAATAGAGCCCAGCCAGGATGGCTCAGAGGACTGAGTGTCCTCCCACAGACTGAGAGGTCCTGGTTTGATTCCCGGTCAGGGCACATGCCTGGGATGTGGGCTCGATCCCCAGTAGGGGGCGTGCAGGAAGCAGCCTATAGATGTTTCTCTCTCACACTGATGTTTCTCTCTCTCTTTCTCTCTCTCTCTCTCTCTAAAAAAAAAGACCAGAACTTACTCTTTCTGCTCTGCTCTGTGAGGATACCAAGAGAAGGCAGCTCTCTGCAAGCCAGGAAGAGGGCCCTCACCAGAAACCAAATCAGCCAGCACCTTCATCTTGGACTCCCCAGCATGAGAACTGTGAGAAATAAATGTCTGTTGTTCAAGCCACCCAACTGATGGTATTTTATGACAGCCTCAGCTGACTAAGACAGCATCTCTACTCAAAGACTGGGGATAGTGGGGTGTGGGTAAAACACAGGGGGGAAAAACAAAGAGAAATTAAAAAGAAAAACAAATAAAAATAGTGACTCAAGGCTGAGACCCTAAAGTAAGGAGGAACTGGTCCCTGGGGAGTCAACTGCCTTGTTTATACCAGGGTCCGGGGTCCAGGGGCTGTGGATCTCTTTCCCAGCCACCAGAGCAGTTAAGAGGAAGTCTTACAGGCTCTGCAGCTTTTTTGAAATCCTCACCTGAGGATATTTTTCCATTGATTTTCAGATAGAGTGGGAGGGAGAGAGAGAAACATCAATTGGTTGCCTCCCACACAACCCCAACCAGGGCAGGGGACCTAATCACAACTGAGGTACATGCCCTTGACCAGAATTGAACCCGCAACTCTTTGGTCTGCGGGTTGATGCTCTAAACACTGAGCCAGACCAGCCAGGCAAGGCTCTGCAGCTTTTGAACTGGGTATTTCGAATTGGGTGGAGCAGGAAGGTGAGGGCATCCTCTGGGGTTAGTTTATTTGTAGAAGACAAGGAGGCTGGAGAGACTGAGTGGCAGAAGCCGGGGTGCGGGCTGTGGGGTGGAAGCAGGCAGCTAGTTCACTCTTGCCCATTCCACTCTCACCTCCTTGATCTGCATCCCAGGAGGGACAGGAAGGGGGTGGGGGAGTGAGACAAAGAATGGGTGGAGCATCTGCTCAGGCCAACTGCTCGGGCTGCTCAGGGGAGACAAATGAGGGCAGATCTGGGCCTGGAATCTGTCCTGGCTGGACCTGGGCCCACTCTGCCAGGAGACTGTGCCCTATCTGATAAGAGTATTGGCCTGGGAGTCAGCCATCTGAGTCTCAGTCCAACTGTGCCTCAAAGCAGGGCAGTTGGCAAAGCCAATTGGATATGGGGGACATTTTGACATGGGAGACATTTTGATAGAATTGAGTCAAAATATAAAATTACCATTAAAAAATTACCAAGTAGCTTATGAAAGACATATTCAATCCTTCTTCTCTGACGCCCACCTTACCCCTAACTTTCATTCCACCACTGACCTTGACTCTCTTCCTGATTTCCACCATGCCTCTGACCCCTCTTTATTGCAAATCATTCCTGCCTTCAGAGGCGAGAGCTGGCATTGGGTGGGGCTTGGAGTGGACGTGAGGATGTCTGCCTTACATGTACCACTTGAAAGTAAAAAAAAAAAAATGTTAAGCTATAATTTAATTATTTGGTTTTTAGGGTAACTGTCCTCATATGAATAGTGCTGTGTCAATGCATCCATGGTTGAATGTCTGCTTTAAAATCGTCTAAAGGGCCCTGGCCGGTTTGGCTCAGTGGTTGGAGTGTTGGCCTGCAGTCCAGAGAGGCCCGGGTTCGGTTCCCGCTAAGGGCATGTACCTCAGTTGCAGTTTGTCCCCAGCCCTGGTTGGTCGTGCGGGAGGCAGCCACTCGATGTGTCCCTTTCACATCAATGTTTTTCTCTCTCTCTCTTCCTCTCTCTCCCTCCTACTCTATCTGAACAAATATGGAAAAATGTCCTCGGGTGAGGATTAAAAAAAATAATAATAAAAATAAAATCGTCTAAAGGTATTGGAAGTGCTTTCTAAACAAGTGAAAGATCTTAGGGAGGGCTCCCAAGTGAAAAAGCCAGAGGTCCCAGCAGGAAAGAAAGGGGCAGCTCCATCCAGGAATGAATACCCTAGGATCCTTATGAGGACATGGGCGGTGTGTCTGCCTGGATTCTGCCCTTCGGAGGGCTGCCTGCTTTTCTGCCATCCCACATGGTTCTGGTAAACATCAGTCACAGGGTCATGGCTGCCCCCGTGTAAGAGTTGGGCCATGGCCCAGGCCTGGACAGTTACAGTGCCTATCACCTGTCCACAGCGACCCTAGAGGGACGTACAGGATCCAAGCAGAGTCCGTCTCCTTCCATGGGGACTAATAATATGGTCCCTGGGACACAACATCCCCAAGATCTTCCTCTGGGATTGTAGAGTCTGGGGCTGCTGGCAGCCTTCTTGCCAACCATGCAGACAGCCAGCAACCCCACTTCAAACTTCCTAAGCCAATAAATTCTCCTTTTGCTTAAGCTGGATCCAGTCTGCTTTCCATCAGTGGCAACTAACAGACCCCTAACACCGCGTTCCACTTCTTATTTTGCCACTTATGGGGATCCCAAGATCACCTCAAGGGAAGCCTGCTTATTGACAGGCCCTGCCCACTTACCAGATCCCAGTCAGATCTCCCACTCAGGAAAGAGATCCTCTGTGAAAGAAAATCGCACAGGCTTCAGAGGAAACCTACACCAGCTGTCTGTCTGTACTAATCAAACAAGTCCTTTATTCATAAACGTCTTTCAATCAAAAAGAGATGCATATCTAGGCACATATTAGTGAAGTGTCTGACCCTTGAGGATAAAGGTCGGCCTCCAAAGTTCCCAGAAATAAAGGACCAAGACTTGCATCAGATCTCTTAACAACAGTACTGCATGGAGCAAGAAAAAGGAGCGAGGCTTCAAAGTTCTGAGGGAAAAGACTGCACCTGGAATTCTTGCCCCGGCCAAAGGAGCATATATATCTGAGGTCCTACAAGGCCTCCAAGCTTCCCTCTCAGGCAACCTTTCAAAACAGGATGCATACTCCAGAAAAATCAAAAAGGAATCCCAGAAAGAACGTGAGACGCAGGGAACAGAGGAACTAACCCAGGAGACCTATGAAGGTGACATTGTATAAACCACTCGAGTAAGAGTCTCCAAATTATTGACTCTAGATGATGGATAACAAGTATTCCTTGTATTATCATTTTTAGCTTTCTCTATGTTCTAAGTTTTTCTTAATAAAAAGATGGAAAAGATAAAAGTACAAGGATTAGAAAGAAAAAAAGGCACATTTCTTTCTTTTTTTTTTTAATCCTCACCTGAGGATATTTTTCCTTTTCCTTTTTTTGTTCAAATAGAGTGGGAGGAAGGGAGGGAGGGAGAGAAAAGGAGAGAGGGAGAGAAAGAGAAACATCAACCTGAGAGAGACACATCAACTGGTTGCCTCCCGTACGACCCCTACCAGGGCCAGGATGAACCACAACTGAGGTACGTGCCCTTGACTGGAATCGAACCCCCGACTCATTGGTCTGCAGGCCAATGCTCTAACCGCTGAGCCAAACTGGCCAGGGCTAAAAAGGCACATTTCTTTTATGTCAACAAAGAAAAAGAGACAGTTAAATGCTAAGATAAATTATCGGTTATTTAATGTTCTGTTAATAACATGGGTGTTTCCTAATTTACTAGGTTTTACCATTGAAATCTTTTTTAAAAACTTTTTTTCTTTATTGATATTAGAGAGAGAGGAAGGAGAGGGAAAGAGAGAGAGACATCAACGAGAGAGAACATCGATTGGCCGCCTCCTGCATGCCCCCACTGGGGATCAGGCCCACAACCTGGGCATGTGCCCTGACCAGGAATCGAACCGGTGACCTCTTGGTGCATGTCGATGCTCAACCACTGAGCCACACGGGCCGGGCACTATTGAGATCTTTAAACTTACGGGGTTTACTGCTGTCCCACCAAAAGGGAATTGGTGTTCCCAATGTTCCACATTTTTGCCGACACTCATGTTTTCAGACTTACATATTTTGGCTATGAAATCTGAGTTTTGTTCTTATGGAGCAGGGGATGAGCAAATGTGTTATTTGTCAGCATAGCTTAACGATCAGGACAGTACCCAACACGTGGCCCAGAGATGACACAATCAGGTATGGTGTTGGTTGAACTGAATTGGCCAAGGACACTTGTCCTTCAGGAAGTCCTTATATTAAGGGGGAACCAGGATACACAAGAAAGACCTGGATAGGAGATATCCAAGAAAAACGAAACTAACTAGCCTGAGACCAGATCCAGCAGCTGGCAGGGGACAGGAGAGAGGATGCCGGGCGGCCTGCCGGGCTTTCAGGGTGGTCAGCAGCAATGCTGGAACAGAGGGGAGGGACAGAGCTTGCTGAAGAGGGGAGGGGGAGTTTAAGAGATTATGGCCTGTTCCAAAGCTCAAAGTCGGGAGAAAATTCTTCAGCATTGAGGGAGAGAAGATGAGTGTTTGGCAGAAAGAATTCAAACTGGAGAATAATCAGAAAAAACAATGGGAAAGTGAAGTAAAATGACTAAATTGATTCATGCCTCAGTATCTTCACTTATAAAATCAGGATACTGGTAGTATCTTTCTCCTAAAATTGTTGGAAAAGTTGTATGGAATAATATTTTTAAGGTATTTGGTTTAATGCCTAGAAAAAATTCAGTATTAGCTCTTTTTAAGTAAGTCGTCTAAGATCACCCAGCTCGTAAGTGGGTATCTAGGATTTGAATCGTCTCTATCATTCCAGAGCCCAGCTCCTAACTTACTGAATAATAACTACCACTTGCTGAGCGTAGTGCTCAGACTCTACATCAGTTATCTCATTTAATTCTTATAACATCCCTGAGCTGGGTATCACCATTTTATGGAAGAGGAAATTGAGCATCTTTTAACTCACTTGCCCAAGTTCACACAGTTGGTAAACCCTTTCCCCAACCCCACAGTGGGAGTCAGGAAGCTTGGGTCCCAGTCCCAGACCAGCCACTGATCAACCTCCATCACTGAGCCTCAGTTATTTTTTAAATAACAGGGGGTAGGTTAGAGACCGATCTCCATGGTCCCTTTAAGTGCTCCTTTTCTGGGAAGGACCTGATGAAATCAGACAGCATTCCAGGTAGGAGGGAGGGGTATGTCTGAGCCCGACAGGATCCCCATCCCCATCTGTCTGTACAACATCAACCAACAGAGATCCAGAGGCACCGAAGATGAGTCCAGGTCTCCAGAGCACGAGTCATCGTCTGCTCCCACTCCCCTGGGGACAAGCAGGGATGCTGCTCCAATTATACGGATTGATGAGGAAACTCTAGGATGATGAAAGGGTAGGAGAGATGGCAGAGGACACAATGGGAGATCTGAATCACTCAGAAGAGAAGGCAGGAAGGGCCAGTCTTCAAGGTTCCAGTGAGTATGGGGGCTGGGTCGCATGGTGGAGCGAACAGAAGGTCAAGACTCAGGGTACCTGGGACCTGGCCCTAGTCCTGGCTCTGCCACTGACAAGCAGTATGGATTTTGTTTGACAAGATACTTCACCTCTCCAACCTTCAGTTTCTACAACTAAAAATTTAGGGAAATAACTTAAAAAAATATCCCACCAATTTATACAAAGAAATGTATAATATTATAGCTAAAAACACCTAGAAATGGCTCCTATAGTCTGGCAATGGGAAGAATACTAAGCAGACCTGGGGGGTAAGTGGGTGGGTGTTGATGCAACAGAATATCAAATGCTCTCTGGAATGCTGGATAACTAACATTTACTGAGTACAAAGTATGTGCCAGGCACTGGCCAGAGGCCTTGACTTGCATAGTCTCATTTCATATCCTTGAGCATCTTCTGAGGTAGGTGTATTATAGCCGTTTTTTCAGATGTTAGCTGAGGCCCTGAGAAGTTGTCACCCAACTAGTTAGTAAGTGATGACATCAGGATCAAATCAGAGGTCCAACGGACTCTGAAGGCCATGCCCAAACCTTTACACCCTATTGCCTTAGACGGCTGGATGTGGGGACCGTGCACAAATAGAGAAATGCATATACAAAAGTGTTAAGAAAAACAAAACCCTCGAGAGTGGAGGTTGATATAAGAATGTTGCCACCGCCCTGGCCAGTTTGGCTCAGCGGTTAGAGAGTCGGCCTGTGGTCCAGAGAGACCCGGGTTTGGTTCCTGCTAAGGGCATGTACCTCGGTTGCAGTTTGTCCCCGGCCCTGGTTGGTCGTGTGGGTGGCAGCCACTCGATGTGTCCCTTTCACGTCGATGTTTCTCTCTCTCTCTGTCTCTTCCTCTCTCTCCCTCCCACTCTGTCTGAACAAAAAATGGAAAAATGTCCTCAGGTGAGGATAAAAAAAAACAAAACAAAAACGAAAAAAAAAAAAAAAAGAATGTTGCCACCAACCTTAGGCCTGGAAATTTTAAAATAATAGGCAATTTAGGATGCTGGGAACTTACTTGTGGCTGCTAAAGTTGAAATATTTCTGCTCAGTTTTTGGTAGTAGAGATGATGAACCATAATCCCTAAGTGAGGAGGTGAGTACAGATGATAGGGCCTTTCTAGTTCTAATGTTGACTTTTCCAGGTGAGCAGAGCCGGTATAGCTGCACTTCCTCATCACCGAGAAGAGACCGAAAGTCTGATCACACGACTCTCCTGCTTCAAACTTTTCAGTTACTTCATGTTGTCTGCATCCCTGGTTCTCAACCTTTGATTCACCTGAGAAATTTAAAAAACTACAGATATCCAGGTCTATGCCCAGAAATTCTTATTTAATTTTTTTTCTTTATTGATTTTAGAGAGGATGGGAGAGGGAAAGAGAGAGACAGAAACATTGATAAGAGAGAACATTGACTGGCTGCCTCCTGCATGCCCCCCACTGGGGACTGGGCCCACAACCTGGGCGTGTGCCCTAATGGGGAATCAAACCGGCGACCTCTTGGTGCATGGGTTGATGCTCCACCACTGAGCCACACTGGCCGGGCCAGAATTCTTATTTGACAGTTTTAAAATCTCAGATGATTCCAATATGCAGAAACATTTGAAAACCACTGGCCAACATGATAAGGCCTAACTCATGCGCTTGGCATAGAAGGCTCTCTGATTTCTTCTGTTTTGTGTTTTTTTAATCCTCACCCGAGGTATTTTTCCATTGACTTTCAGATAGACTGGGAGGGAGGGAGAGAGAGAGAGAGACATTGATATATCAACTGGTTGCCTCGTGTATGACCCCCGACCAGGGCTGGGGATCGAATCGCAACAGATGCCCTTGACCGGAACCAAACCCACGACTCTTTGGTGGCCAGGCCGACGCTCTAACCACTGAGCCAAACCGGCCAGGGCTCTCTGATTTCTTCTGTAAGCTCCCCTACATCCTTATTTTTCACCTGTTTTCAATAAACCAGTTACAATGTCCTGAACATGCTATGCCCTATTTAATTGCTCTGCTATTTATTTCAGTGGCTTTACATGTTATTTCCTCTGCCTGGAATGCCTTTCTTCTCCCTTGTCCATCTGGAAAATTCTATTCATCTTCAATACCATGGTAGCCAGCCTCCAAGATGGCCTCCAACGAGCCCCACGTCCTTGTATAGTCCCCTCCCACACCGAATAGGCCTGACCTAAATATTAATATGATACTGTGGAAATGATGCGCTGTGACTTCCCAGGATGTCCACATTTTATGATCCACATTTTACTTGCTGGATCACTTGCTGTGGGAGAAGCCAGCTGCCGTGTCTTGAGCAGCAGCCCCATAGAGAGTCCGCATGTTGAGGTACCGAGGCCTCCTGCCAACAGCCATGCGAGTGAGCTAGCTTGGAAGTAGATCCCCTGGTCCCAGTCGAACCTTCAGATGACAGCAATCCCACCTGCTGTCTTCACTGCAACCTCACGAGAGACCTTAAGCCAAACCACACAATTGAGCCACTCTTGAATTCCTGAGCCACAGGTGTGAGATATTTGTTGCTTTAAGCTGCTAAATTTGGGGATAATTTACATGCAGCAATAGATAACTAATACAAACACCAAGCTCAAGTATATAATTCTCTGTGAAGCCTTTTTACTCTGAAGTTGAACCCACCCTGTGCCACTCTGAGGCTCATACATGCCCTATGACAGCACTCATCACATAGCACCTGTTGACTTGCCTTTCTCAGTCCCATGAGGATGGTGCCAGCCATAGTACACAGTACTTCAGTAAGTGCTTGTAGAATAAATGAACACATGAGAACTGCCATCTCAGTAGATTCTCAAAGGCCTTCTAGCCAGGCTTCTTCCCTACACAAAAACTCCAAGGTGTGGTTGCTGGGAATCATGGATGTCATGGTGAGTGGGTCCTGAGTTTTTTCTTTGTAATCCAATAAAATCCTGGGGCCCATGGATGTAACTAAAACCTTAGACTGGAAATCAGAAGATCTAAATTTTGATTCAAGTTTGCCAGCTACTTGTTGAAGTTCTTTGGGCTCTGGTTTCCTCATGGGCCAAATGATGTAAGGGCTCTTCCAAGTCTAAAATTTAAGGATTCTATATTTCTAGCTAGCAAATACTCTTATTTCATAAAAGAGAAAATAGGCTAATAGTTTTAAATCACAGCAAAAGTTCTCATATTTGGCTGCATTATCAGGAATGCCTCTGGAGCTTCTCGCGCGCACACACACACACACTCACATCCCAGGGCTCCACCCTATATCTTGAATCAGCATCTCTGGATCTCTGGAGACATGGCCAGGACATATTTTTTAGAGAGAAGAGACGGGGGGGGGGGAGAGGGAGAGGAAGAGGGGGAGAGTGAGGGAGAGAGGGAGAGAGAGGGAGAGAGAGAGAGAGAGAGAGAGAGAGAGAGAGAGAGAGAGAGAGATCAATTTGTTATTCCACTTATCTGTGCATTCATTGGTTGAGTCTTGTATGTGCCCTGACTAGGGATTGAACCTGCAACCTTGGTGTATCGGGATGATGCTCTAACCAACTGAGCTACCTGGCCAGGGCAGGACATGTGTATTTTTATATAGTTTCAAAGTGATTCTGATGTGACTCTAGAGTTGAGAATCACTAATCTATAATATGTGGGTTAGAGATTTTAAAATATAATCCTGCCAGCCCTGGCCAGTTTGGCTCAGGAGTTAGGGCATTGGGCCCACGGATCAAAGGGTTGTGGGTTCAATTCCTGGTCAACAGCACTACCTGGGTTGCAGGTTTGATCCCTGGCCCTGGTCCGGGTAGTGTGGAAGGCAACCTATCAGTGTGTCTCTCTTACATAGATCTCCCTCTCTCTCTCTTTCTCTCTCCCCCCCCCAACTTTATCTAAAAAAAAAAGTCAATGGAAAAAAAAAAAAGTATCCTCAGGTGAGGATTAACAACAACAACAACAAAATATAAAATTCTGCCAGTTGATTGGCTCCATGGTTTATACAGTACCGTATTAATGGACTGGTTCCCTGAACTGTTAACTTTACGTGAGATGGATGGATGGATGGATGGATGGACGGAGCCAGCCCATCCCTACTGGCAGAAAAGCAATTCAAGGTGTACTGTCAGGATTTAGTCATGTCTTCAACAAAAATGACTCACTGTATGACCCAACTGTGCAGGGCATTTACTGGAGATCAAATTGTGGGTTATTTTAGCTTACCTAGGGTAAAGAACCATTTTCTTTTTGTGATCAGAAGGAACAGAATTTAAAAGCACTGAATTTGGAACCCAGCAGTTTAAGTTCAAATCCTGGCTCCAGCACCAATCTTTCTGAACCTCACTTTCTGATCTGTTGAAAGGGGATAACGCATTATCTTACAGGAATGTTGTCAGGATTAAATGTATTGACAATGTATGTAAAGCACTTAGCACAGTATTTGGCACGGAATAAGTGCTCGTTAGTAGCACACTATAGCAAAAATAAAATATGGCACATTTGCTATGAATAGCAACATGTATATTTGTCCAGTGCTTTATCAATTACAAAGTGCTCTTAAATCTTACATGGAACCCCCTCAGATATTGAGGGGCAAGGTAGACATTAGTGACCCCATTTCACAGAAAAAGAAACAAAGCCTCAGAAGGGTTCACTGGTTCCAATCAAATGGCAAAAATGTGTCAGTGCCTAGATTCAGACCCGGGTGTGATTCCACCAAGATGAATGATTATATATGCACACTTGGCAGGAACCGAGGGACCACCTGGCTCAGCAGGCTGAGGAGAACTGTATTTCTTAGCAGCTTCTTTTTTTAGCTGAAAGCAAGATGGGAAAAATAAGCTGGCAAACTGCTCTCCCTCGTTTTCAACACTGGTGTGATTTGTGCTCAGTTCTGCCTTCCTTCTGTCGACTGTTACACGTCCATGTATCTCATTTGCTCCAGCTGCCCTTGGCTGCATGTCGGTGGCTCTGCCCTGGGCCCCACAGCTGGGATCTGAGAAAACCAAAAAAAAAAAAAGGAAGCAGGGGCAGCTGGAGACATCAGAGGGCCGGGTGAATACCAGCTGTTCCCAAGTCTGGCTGGGAAACAAGAAGCCTGCAGATGGGGGGCGGGGGTGGGGGACGAGGGGACAGCGATCCCTGCTCCCCAGTCAGTCAACAGGAGGATGCTTTTCCCTGTCCAACAGACAGGTCCTGCTCCTGGAATAATGTAATAAAGTAAAATACTAAATATGGCCCAGAATATATTTCTCTTGGGGAGCAGAAGGCCAAGAGATCAAACGTTAGTTGAATTTAATCAGAAAGGCTTTCATAGAAGAGGTGGAACCAGAAATGGGCCTACGGATTAGCAGTATTTGGTTATACAGAGAGGAGGTTGGGAAGGCCCTGCAAGCAAGAGAGGATCACGAGAAAGGGCATGTGTGTGTGTTTGGGGAATGGGTAGGCATATTAAGGGGACTGTGGAAAAAGCAGAGTGCATGGGAGGAAGCAGAGGACAGAGCGGGGCAAGACCAGCCAGATGAGGGGCTGAGATCCAACTGTATAGGTAAAAGGGAGTCCTGCAGATTACTGACAATGCAGTGACAGAGACATAAAATGCCAGAACTGAAGGACCAGCCAATTCAACAACCATCACCCTATATCCCAACTTATACTTAGGGACGCTGAACACGAGAGGAAAAGCATATGAACAAGGTCATAGATCGAGAGACTGTGAGAGCTGAGACAAGAACGCAGGGCTCCGATCAGCGTGGTCTTCTTTCCATTAGACCACTTTGCCAGGCTGCTGCTTTGATATAAAAGTCGTGTTTCAGGCAGCTGGCAGCAGAATGCAGAGGAAAGGAGAAATCCGAATCCAGGAGACTGTAAAAATGATGACAGGGGTGAGGTGATGGGAGGGACTAGACTCAAATGAAAGAAATGGAAAGGATGGGCTGGGAGTGAGAACCACCAAGTGGGAGGAAACAGAACTTGGCAGGAAGTCAGATATGGCAGTGAGGGACAGAGCGGTGCAGAGGTAATTTGCAGGCCATTCTCAGGCCTGGGGAAGTTTCTCCTGAGGTCATGGGGTACTTTACCCCGACCCCTGCCTCAGAGGCAGCAGACAAGAATGAACACAACTAGCCCCTACTATAAATTCCCTATCCCCATTGTCCTCTTCCCTTTGGCAACCTCTACACAGACCTTCTCTGATTCTCCCATCCAGCATTTTAGGACCTTCCGTTTACATCTGTGCACAGGCGTGTGTGTGAATGACCAGGTGTGATATTAAAACCCAAACCAGAACCTAAGAGTGTAGACTTCTCCTGGTGGTGAACAGTCTGCAAGGCTAGAACTATGTTGTGGATGTTGCTGTTTGATGTGAGGAGCAGGGAAATGAGAGCAAAGAGAATGGAAAATCTCTCTCCATCTAGCTCCACCCTCACACAAGGGTGGCAGTTGAATGACAGTCAGCAGGCTACACTTAGGGGGGTAACTGTGAAACAGGAGAAGCTAGAGTAAGAACTCAGACCATCTGGGGCCACTGAGGACAACAGCAAATTACATTTCACCTTTTAGGCATGTAAAGAGGACCAAATAAAAAAAATAATAGTAAAAATAGTTTATGTTTAATAACCCCTTAGTATAGACACTGTGCTAAGTGCTTTCCACGCATTATTTCATTTATTACAACTTAAAGAGGTGAATACTATTAGAATTTCCATTTTACAAATGAGAAAATTGAAACTCACATAAGTTAATAGAGATTAGCATAAAGTCACAGGGATAATAGTGTTGAGTTGTCTGATTTCAGAGACCATGTGCTTTCCTCGCCTATCAACAGGGCACCTGACCCACAGTCCTCAGTGAAGCTCAACTCTGTCCAACCCACTTCTCAGCAGGGCTAAGGACATCACGAATCTCAATACCAGTTGTAGGAAAACTGCTGGAGAATTTGACATTCTTGATTCGATCTATCATGCAATTATATTCCATGTACCTGACAGTTTAAAGTGACAGGGAAAGGTACAAAACCAAGTAGGTATATTAGGCAGTATGGCCTGGTGATTAAGAGCTTGGATTTTGATGCCTAAATCCCAACTTTGCCAAATGCTTGCTGTGAGAGCTTGATCAAATCATTTCCGTATGGCTCTGCTTCCTCATACACAAAATGAGGCCAATACCACCTGACCTCATGGGGCTACTATAAAAAGCAAATGAGATGATGCATGTAAAGCACTGAGCACAGTCCCTGACATGCAATCAGGGCCTAATCAATGTTGGTTATGACAATGATTACCATTATCATCATTGTTGTCGTCATTTTGCCATGCAGCTATTGCCAGGGACACTTGGCCTTTGTATCTGGCTGTGATGGGACAGAAAGTAAGCTTCCTAGTAAGGACTGGGTCCTGAGTACAGAGTATGGCATCTCCTGTCCCTTTGTCACTTTGCGGGCCCAGAGGTAAGTGGTACTCCAGAAGAAAAAGGGGGCAGATGAAGGTCCCCACAAGGCCAACATATGAAGTTGGAGTTCATCAATCGACATTTCAAGAGCCCAGTAGACTCCTTGAGGAAGGGCAAGGGGGCCGCTGTGTCAGGACACACACCAGAAAGGACCTTGGGGACTGTGTTGGGGACACAGCAAGAACTCAACCAGCCTCAGCCTGATGCTTCCAGGAAGCGGGAGGGATGAGGAATCTCATTTCATCCTGTATTTACTCACCTCCCTTCCTAACTGACACATCATTCCCTCCACAGAAACTTCACAGTATACCACTAGGAGGCCTCCATGAGCACAGTTCTGTAATAGGATGGGAACAGGAAGATGCAAAAGAAACACAAGACATCTTTGCTTCTCAAATGGATTAATTGAATGCAGTTTATCAGCACATAACAATGAATATGTAAAAGTATCTTGTTTATCTAAAGGCCATTTACCTGGTGTCCTTTGATTCCCCGGAAGCTAACCAAAAAACCAAGACAAAGGACCAAAAACCTTGTTATACTCCCTCTGAGCAGTCAAAGGAAGGGTTACACATTCTAAGCACTAAAGGCAGTGCGTTTTAGTTGCAGGAGAGTCCCTAAAGCCCTCTCTCAGTAACTACCTGGTTGTACTTTAGACAGCTGTAAATAATGTAGCTGGTCAGAGGTAATAAATTGAAGTGAAAAGGGAGAGCTGCTAGGGGCTGGCACATCAAAGGCAATGAAGAGTAATGGCTGGCTGCCTGACCACAGGGAGACAACACAAACTATGAAATGCAATCAAAGGACTAAGAGGACAGCTGTGGGGGGCCACGTAGTGTAGGTGCAAAGAGCTATCCATACTTCATAGGCCAGAGTGCCACTGCTTTGACATTAGGCCTGGTCACACATATTTTGGCTCTTTTGGGATGCTATGGGATGGTAGGTGTGGCCAGATGACTTGCTTTGGTCAATGAAATGTGGACGGAAATGAGTGTCACTTCTAGGCAGGAAGCTTCACCATGCTCTCTTCCAACACTGCCAGCCTGAGTCCCCAAGGAGGATAAAAATGACACAGAGAAGAGCCTCCAGCTGACAAGTAGCATGGGCAAGAAATAAACTTTTGTTGCTTTTCGGAGTTGCTTGTTTCTACCATATAATCTAGTTTATCCTGCCCGAAACATCCTAAAAGTTAAATGAGGTCAGTTCACATTAAGAAGTGTATGTAATGCACCCCTATGTTCGTAGCAGCACTATTTACAATCGCTAAGATCTGGAAACAGCCCAAGTGCCCATCAGTAGACGAGTGGATAAATAAGCTGTGGTACATTTACACAATGGAATACAATGCAGCTGTAAGAAAGAAGGATCTTGTACCCTTTGAGATGATGTGGAGGGATCTAGAGAGTATTATGCTAAGTAAAATATGCCAGTCAGAGAAAGACAAGTATCACATGATCTCACTTATTTGTGGAACATAATGAACAAAATAAGCTGATGAACAAAACTTATCTAGAGACATGGAAGTAGGGAACAGACTGACAATCCTCAGAGGGAAGGGGGGCGAAGTGTGGGGGTGGGGATAAACTTATATGCATAGATGCACAACCAATGGACACAGACAACAGTGCAGTGAAGATGAGGGTGGTGATGGGTGGGATGGGAGTGAGGAGGAGGGTAACAATGGGGTGGGGGAGACATCTGTAATAAAAAATAAATAAAAAGAAAAAAAAGAAGTGTGTGCATTATCTTTTTGGAAAATTACCATTCAAAATAGTCAATGTTATGTTTTGCGGCTTAAAGGATAATTTTCAGTTATAGGGAAAACTGACCTATTCCAATGTTGCTGGATAAATGAGTCATTGCCAGAATATGAACTGAATGGAGGAGAAACATCCAGTTTCCAAACACTTCTTTCTCTAGGGAGGCTCTCTGTTTTCAGAAAATACACCTGCATCATGTATGGCTCTAAGGTAGACAGAAGTTGGGTCTCATGTGCTAAAGCTGCCAGAACCCTGGCATCTGCAGAACCAGTCCAGGCACACCGGGGTGGCATCTACTGCTTCCACGAGTGCCGAGGGGCTCTGGTCCCCAACGGGGGTTGGAAGGCCCTATTACATATCTGTCTGCACTTTCATAGAAGGAAATCCATCATGTTGAGTAAGCCAACAACTTCAGAATATTGTCTTTTTAAGCATATAAGAAACATTTACAAAACTGACCTCATACTGGGCCAACAAGCAAGTTTCAGGATGAAAACCATATGGGTCATTTTCTCTGACCAGAAGCAATTAAGCTAGAAAACAATAGCTATAGGATAACTGGAAAAATCTTGTTTATTTATTTATTTATTTATTTATTTATTTATTTATTTATTTATTTATTTAATTCTCATCCGAGGATATTTTTCCATTTATCTTCTGATAGAGTGGGAGGGGGAGAAAGGGGGAGAGGGAGAGAGAGAGAGATACATCGATGTGAGAGAGACACACTGATTGGCTGCCTCCCATATGACCCCGACCAGGGCCAGGGATAAACTGCAACCAAGGTACGTGCCCTTGACCAGAATCAAACCCGAGACTCTTTGATCAGCGGGCTGAAGTGCTTACCGCTGAGCCAAACCGACCAGGGCAAATCTTGTATATTTAGAAAGTAGGAATCATACTTTTAAATAATCCATATACATATATATCCTCTCACTTAATCCTCCTAACTATCATAATACAGACCCCCATCTTAGAAATGCAGGAACAGAGACTGGAAAAAGAATATAATTTGCTCACATTTACTCAGTTAGTTATGGTGAAAACAGGACTCAAAATCAGCCTATAGAATTCTAGAGCCCAGGGCTTTAATGATATTCTCTTTACCCTACGTCTCATTGGAATTCACAGCCCCTCCCAAGGCTCACAGCCTCCACGGATCTGATGCTTCACCTCTTAGAACAACTGTTGAGAGGTGGGAGACCTAGGCCCGGCTTGTGGTGGTGGCACTGACCTTGGACCTATTGTGCAGAGATGCATTTCCGTTTTGTTCTGGCCTCCTCTGGGGTCCCCTGCTTGAACTGAGGTGAGAAGTCTAGAGCAGTGGAGAGGAGAGTTTAGGGTTGATCTTCCCAGACAGCTTTGAACTAGATTCCCCGGGAAGACTTTCTTTCCTTTTAAAGTTTTTTTCCACATGGGCACAAGTGGTAAGCGAACAAAGAAAGACAGAAGGAAAAGTTACTTCCAGATGGCTCCCATCTTGCTCTAATGCAGATTAAGTAAAGAATAGTCCAACATCTCACTAGGCAAACATGAGTATTAACATCATTCATATTATAAATGGAACAGAATAAAACTTCAACCTATATCGTGACTTAAATTTGGGGCTAGGGCCTCAGAGCCAGAAAACAGACAACTTAGAGCACCCCGATTCTAAGCAAGTCGAAGGCTCGTGGTACCTGAGCTAAGAGGCAGGGCCAAAGTGTGCCTAACCTTTCCAGGGGTGGCCTCCTGAACTTTAGCTGACCAAACTACCTCCCTCTGTAGCAAGGGCCTGATCAAATGGCTACTTAACACTGTTATTCTGTCTTCTCCCAACTCAACCTACTTGTGTCAAGATACATTTTTATCAAAACTCCAAGACACCCAGAGCTTCTGAGGCTCAGCTGCTATCCCTGTGCTCTGAGGACAATGCTGTCTGCCCTCCTCCATGGGCTCACAAGGACAGATTAGTCTTGACTAAGTGCCCAGTACTATGTTTCATGCATGGAGAAGGCTTGAAAATAAACAGAAAATCTGATGATGGTGTATATCGTAGAAAGTTACCGAAAGCGCTAAGAACTCACCAAGCGGCCCTGGAGAGGGAGAAGGCTGAGAGGTAAGAAGAGAGAGGGCCAGATTGGCCTAATGGTCCTGAAGGTAGGAATTTTCACTCCATCCTTCGGCTTCATTTCTTCCACTGCAGAAGCCATACTGGCCCAAGGTGAGGGAGTAGGCTTGCTGGATTAACAGTGCTCATAGTGTTCAGCTCAGGGCTTGGGTGCTCCCAGCCCCATCCCCACTGCTCGTTCCCTACACCATCGGGGCTCAGGCCCCAGAAAGTCAGCGTGCCGATCAGTAAGTGACCCACATCCTACCATGAATTTAAGATCAACAAGTCCAAGATCAAAGTACCCAGTTATCCAATCAGCAGTGTGATCATATCCTTTTGATCTGCGAAGAAGGGCCATGTCGACCACTTCCTGACAGGAGTTATGGGAAGTGAGAATTCAGCTCAGCTTCTCTCCTATTTGTGACCTTTTAGAAATGGCCAGTTGTGTCTAAAGGCTAGACAGATGGTGTGGGGCCCCTGGGGTGAGCGATGGTCCAATGCCTTCAATGAAGTTGTTCCATTGGTCATAGTTCTCTTTCAGGTCTGAAAAAACAAACAAAGCAGGAAGGTTAGGTAAATCACTGTAAGGTTAGATCAAAGAGTACCTAGCACCGACTTACTGGGACAGCCTAGAGAGACGAGCACCTGGGGTACTAAAAGGACTGGTTGTAATGCTGGCAGCAGTAATGGTAACTATTATTCACACAGTGCCTTTCTAAAGATGCTTCATAAATGACTTGCTTAATCCACAATAACTCTATAATAACAACAAAAAGTAACATTTATTGAAGAAGAACTCATTGTAGGGACTGTGCTAAACTGTTTCATTTAATTTTCACAATATCCCTATGAGCTAAGTACTGTTATTAGCCCTACTTTCTAGTTGAGGAAACTGAGGCTCAAAGAAGCTGACTTGTCCAACGTCATTACAGCTGGGAAGTGACAGAAACAGAATTCACACCTTGGTCAGAAAGGCTGAGAAAATGGAAAGCTTACTTTTAGGCTCAGGGATGGTGCTGAACAAGAAAAGGTCCTTCGCACGCCGGCCAGCGGATGCAAAGCCAGGGCCACCTCAGTGAAGGGCAGAAGGAATAGTATGGCATCATGAAGCAGAGTAGCACTGGGTATGATTCCAGAGGGGGCACTGGGGTCATGGGCAGATAGGTCTAACTACACTGTAAGAACAGTCAGAGACGGTCCAGGGCCTCAGGCTGAGGGAGTAGGGCATAGCTGAGCCGGCAAATGATATCCTTGTTCAAAACAAACAAAACCTGGGACAGAAGGCAGGGACCACTCTCCTTCATCTTGGGATCCCAGTGCCCTGCAAAGAACCTGGCATGGAATAGATCAACAAATAAGTGCTACATATTCATTAATTCAAAAAATACTGAGCACACCCACGATGTGCCACAGTCTGTTCTTGGTTCCAAAAGTCCATCCACAAACAGAAATCCTCATCCTCAGAGCTCACAATCTAGTAGGCAGAGGCAACAATAAGCGTAATAAATGATATAGGATGTGAAAAGGTGAGAAGTGCTATGGGAAAAAAGAGCGCCAGATAAGAGAAGCGGGGGTGGTGCCAGGGCACGGGCTGAGGGGAGGTAGAGAAGGTACAATGTTTTAAAAGGCTGGTCAAGGTGGGCCTCACTGGAAAGGTGAGATTTGAGCAAAGACTGGAAGGAGGTGGGAGCGAGCCATGAGATCATACAAGAAGAATGTTCCAGGCAGTGAGAAGAGCACCACGAAGGCCTGAAGCCAAAGCATCCCTGGAGTGTTGGAGGCTTGTGCAGCCAGAGTGAAGGAGGCCCAGGGAAGAACAGCAGCAGAGGTCAGGGGGCACTGAGGGCACGACCACATCATTTAGCCTAGCAGGACAATGGACGTTGGCTTTGATTCTCGGAGAAATGGGGAGTTGTTGGAGGATTCTGAGCAGAGGAAAGATCTGACTTACTTTCTAACAGGATCACTCTGGCTGCTAGAAGACTGTGTAGGGAGGCAGAGGTGGCAGTAGGGAGACCAGTTAGGAAACTAATACAGTCATTTTAATTTAAGTGAGAGATGACTTCACAGGATGGTAGTTGTGGGGTGACAAGTGATTAGATTCCACATAGATAGGATTTTCTGAGGGATTGGATGGGAGGTGTAAGAGAATGAATGAGGACTTTGGCTTGAGTAACCTGAAGGATGGAGTGACTATTAGTTGAGAAGGAAAAGACTGTAATTGAAACTGGTTTTTGTTTGTGATGTTTATTAGCTGTTGAATAGGGGGTTGTATAAATCTGATGTTCATGGGAGAGATCAAACTGGAGATATAAACTTGTCAGCCTGGAGATGGCATTTAAAGCCACAAGACTAGATGGCGGTAGGGCATGCAGACAGAGAAGAGGTCCAGGCACTGAGCCCTGGAAGCAGCAAAGCAGACGGGGAGGAGCAGATCCTGAGAGAGGAGAAAACCACGGTGTGGTGTCTCTGAACGATGGCATCGTCAGCTCTGACAGAAGCTGCTGAGAGTCCCACGGGGATGAGGAAAGAGAACTGACCACTGGACTTAGCACTGTGAAAGTCACTGGCAACCTTGACAGAAACAGTTTCATGAAGAACTGGGATGCAGAAGACTGACTGGAGCAGGTCTGAGAAAGAACGGGAAGAGTAGAATCAGAGATCGTGAAGACATTCTTTTGAGGAGCTCTGCTGTTAGGAGGAACAGGGAAACAGGGTGGAAACTGATGGGGTCAAGAGAGAGATTTTTAAAGAGAAATTTCAGCCTGAAATGAACCAGTAGAGAGGGGGAAACTGACGATCTAAGATGAGAGAAAAGAATTGCTGGCACAACCGCCTCGAGCAGGCAAAAAAGGATGAAGCCTGGCGTGCAGGAGGAGGGCTGGCCTTAAGGAGCTGAGAAGGAAACGTCAGCAACCAGACAGAAAGCTGAGCATATGCACGAAGGTGGGTCGATGCAGTGTTGGGATTCTGAGGAAGCATATTGCTTCCCTTTTCTTGGGGAAGTGGGAAGCAAAGTTAATCAGCTGAGACACAGGAAAGGTGAGGGGGTGTTGGAGGGTTGAAGAGAAAGGAGAAGGTGTGAAATAGTCTTCCAGGACGTGGAGGCGGGATGACGAGGTGGAGGCAGGAGCTGCCTTAGTGAATAGGAAGCAAGTGCAAGACGTCTCAGTGCCAAGATGACATCCCTGTGTCAGTGGCATGTGTGCTCTCGGGGGTATTTTCTAGGAGTGGTTAGAGGTTCCGCTCGGCCACCTACAACCTATTTTCGTTTCCCATGTGACAAGGTACTGTGTGGCCACCAAAAAGCTTTTCTCTCTTTGCAAAGCTAATTACCCCAAGCAAAGAGCCTCTGCTTCTATTCAGACTCTGTCTTCTCTCTCAGCGCCTACATACTTCAAGAGCCTCCTACCTGGGCTCTCTGCCTCTCACCCCACCCCATCTCGCCCATCCTCCATGATGCAGCCAGACTGCAAATACAAGTCCAATCATGACACCCCCTTGCTTAGAACCCAAGGACCCTCACAGCCTGTGGGGAAAAAATCCAAACTTACTTCAGCAAATACGTGGGCTTCTAGATCTGGCTTCTGCCCATTTCTCTACCTTCATCTTCCAACACGTCACTATCCTGAGCTCCAGATACACTACACTCAGCTTCTCAAAGTTGACCAGGCCCACCAAGCCTTGGTGCCTCCTGTCTAGAAGACCCTGGCCCTTTCCCTGCCTGGTGAACCCTAATCATCTGTTAAGATTAAAGACAAGCATCGCTTTGTCTAGGGAGCTTCCTTTGCCAGCTGTCCTTTCCCCCCTGTCAGGCAGGTGCCTGTCCTGTGTCTCCCGAAGACTGACTGCATCTGTTGGTCATCAGAGTCACTGGGAGAAAAGCAGAGCAATCAAGCACATGGGCTTTCGAATCAGACAGCCTGGGTTGCACTCTGGCTTTGCTCCTTAGTAACCAGATAACCATGGACAAATTACTTAAATGTTCTAAGTTTGAGTGTTCTCACCTATAAAATGGAGTTAGTAATAAACTACCTGCTGGAAAAAGCTGTCTTGAGGATTACACATGATAATGCATCTAACATAGTGGAAGGCCGAGGACAAAGGAGCTCCTCAACAGCCTTCCTCCAGTTAAGACTCTCCCTACCTTCCATCTCCTTTTCTGCTCGTCTCCAGTAATGCGTGTCTTAGCTCAGCAGACACTGTTACTAAAGCAAGTCCAAACATGCCACGTGGGCCCCCTGCCATCTTTAGCTCCCACGTGGGCTCCCCTGCCATCTGTATAGCTCTCACCTAATGAAATGGTGCCAAAGAGGAAACAGGGAAAGTGGGCTGAGGACTGTGCAGTCAGGCCCCTTAAAAGTCTTCAGACATGGATCCATTCCTCTCCTGCCAGGTGATAAGAATGATGCTCTAAGGTCTCTATTAACCCTAAAGTCTCTAAACCCAGGCTGCTATAATGGCTGATGATAAGCAAGATGAAATGAACAGGCATAAATAAAAAATGCAAATTTAGGTTCAAAATGTCAATGCTTTCATAATAGGACAGATATGTTTGTTTTGTAAAATATGTTTTTATTGATTTCAGAGAGGAAGGGAGAGGGAGAGAGAGAGACACACAAACACTAATCATTTGCCTCCTGCACGCCCCGCACTGAGGGATCGAGCCCGAAACCCAGGCATGTGCTGCCCTGACCAGGAATCAAACTGTAACCTCCTGGTTCATGAGACGACACTCAACCAACTGAGCTACACTGTCCAGGCTAGGACAGATATGTTTTATTTTTATTTATTTATTTTTTTTTTTCCTCACCCGAGGACATTTTTCCATTTTTTTGTTCAGATAGAGTGGGAGAGAGAGAGAGAAACATCGACGTGAAAGGGACACATCAAGTGGCTGCCTCCCGCACGACCAACCAGGGCCGGGGACAAACTACAGCCAAGGTACGTGCCCCTAGCAGGAACCGAACCCAGGTTTCTCTGGACTGCAGGCTGACGCTCTAACCACTGAGCCAAACTGGCCCGGGCCAGATATGTTTTAAAAGCAAACTCAGCCCTGGCTGGTTTAGCTTAGCGGTTAGAGCGTCGGCCCACAGACCAAAGAGTCGCGGGTTCAATTACAGTCAAAGGCACGTACCTTGGTTATGGTTTGATCCCCAGCCCTGGTCGGAGTTGTGTGGGAGACAACCAATCCATGTGTCTCCCTCACATCAGTGTTTCTCTCTCCCTCCCTCCCTCCCTCCCTCCCTCCCTCCCTCCCTCATTCCCACTCTATCTGAAAATCAATGGAAAAATATCCTTGGGTGAGGATTAAAAAAATAATAATAATAAAAATAAATAAATAAAAGCAAACTCAATCCAAACCAAATTTGTTAGGCACTTGTTGGAAATGCACTCAGGCTATCCACCTGAAGTCTAGTGTCCAGAGCACAGAGGTGGCAATCCTGCCAGACCAGGTACTGTCAGAACATGTCCAGCACATGCCGGTCAAGTCAGGGCACCACACTGTGCTTCCAAAGGCGATAATAAATGGCAGCCTGTGGAACTGCAGGGGAACAAGTGGAGGGACCATGGACATTTAGCTTAATGAACAGGAAACAGAGTGGACACCAAATATCTAAAGAGCTGCCGTGTGTAAAAAGTCTGAGGCTTCTCAGGGTAGCTCTTGAGGGGATAACCAGGACAAGTAGAGAGGAGCTACAAAGTATAAGATCTTGGTCTTAGGTTGGAGTTTGGTCAGACCTTAGAAATCCAGGCAGCCTGGCTCCCTCTGGAAGGAAACTGCCCTATGCACAGGGCCCGCTGAGGGACCAGCCTCATGCAGATGAGGGTAGCCACTCTGACTGAACCAGAAAGGGACATCTGATCAGGAGAGCTCCGGGCCTAGGTTGGGCAGGGGCCTACAATGTGTTTTGGCAGTAAAAGTGAGCTGAGACAAGATGCCTGTCTTGGGAACCTGGTCTAAGAAATCCAAGAAAATATGGCAGTGGGCAGTGGAAGCTGAAGACGAAAGGATGCCACAGAGTACAGAGAACAGGCCTTGAGTGGTTCATGCCAACTAAAGTTAAAAGGAAGGTATGAGGAAGCACAAACTATGAATAAGTAGGTTCTGTCAGCAAGAGAAAAAGTATGGAGTAGAAAGAAGAAAAATGCAGACTGGAACAAAGAGAAACAGAGATGTCATGAGAGGAAGAGACAGAGTGACTGAGCCCATGAGAGAGAGAAGTCAGTCCTGTGAGCTACCTTGGTTCCCATAACTTTTTTTTACTTAATTAATTTTTAGGGAGAGAAAAAAGGAGAGGGACAGAGAGATAGAAATATCGATAGGAGAGAAACATTGATCGGCTGCCTCCTACACGCCCGACTGGGGATGGAACCCACAACCCGGGCATGTGCCCTGACGGGGAATCGAATCAGCAACCTCTCGGTGCATGGGTCAATGCTCAACCACTGAGCCACACCAGCCTGGCGGTTCCCATAACTTTTCACATTCATCTCGGCAAGGTGTACTTTCATAAACAAACTCCCTGATTTTCTTAAGGTTAAAATTAGTGAATCTCTCTAGTCCTTGTTAGAATATCAACTCTCAAAATCATTGAAGTTTCCAGTGGTGGTGAGGTCTGACCCTCATGGCAGAGCACTCCCCACGCTGCTTGACCATGTGGCAGGGAGGACGTGAGAGGGTATCTCCTGTGGGTCGGAGGCTGGACCAAAGATTTCTATGGGCCTTGCCAGTTAGCTGGTGTGATTTATGACATTAGTCATAATCTTCCTATGCTTTGTTTTTTTTAAAGCACTTCTACAAATTTAACCCATGTCTCATCATAACCTCCTCCACCATACAGATGAGGTAAGTGACAATGAGTTAGGACAGAGGTAGTGGAGTACAAAGAGGTGAATATTCCATTTACAGTGAGGAAACCAAGGCTCAGAGAAGTTAAATGACTAGGTCAAGGACATTCAGGTAGTAAGAGATCTCCAAACTTTCAGCTAAGTGTTCTATCTCTAATTCTATGTAACTCTCTCCTTCAGCCAGGGTTTCCTTTTGCCTCAAATCTCCCTGATCTGAGACATATCAGTATGGACCACTGTGCATGAAAATCTAAGGGACCCCATGGCTGCCCCACAAGCCCAGTTCTGTCCTTACCCAGGTGCTTCTGCAGGAAGGCCAACATGGCCCGCACCACAACCTCCTGACCTTCATAGGGGTCCAAGCTCCCACGGGTTTGAGTGGAGAAGAATTTACCAATCCAGTTCTCAGACACAAAAGCAAAGTCAGTTTGACTCCGATGAACAGAACCACTAGAGGAAAAGAAAAACAAGTAACTGGTAGAGGTCTGGAGGCTAGGGTACACAGATACTTGTTAAACACCTACTATGTGCAAGGTACTTAATGTGCATTATTTCATTTTCACAGTAAGGGAAGTATTTTCCCCTTTGACAGAATCAGCAGAGAATGATCTGCCCAAGGTCACACAGCTAGTAAGGGTCAGAGTTAGGATTTGAACACAGGTGTGCTTGGCTTCAGAGCCGCCTCAACTCCTAGACCACAGTGCCTGACAGTGCAGGGAACGGCTGTTCGCTGGAGCGGGGACAGGGGCAAGGAGGCAAGTGTGTGGCACCTGCCATTCCTGTGTTGTTATAAACTAGAGCCCCACGGCTTTCACCTGTGACTTCCGAACAGTCACAGAACTGATCAGCTCCGGGATTTAAGAAAGGGCAAGTGCTTGTAAAAGTACTTTTTAAGTCCTTTGATAACAAATACATTTAATACAAAAGTGAAATTCTCACTAGGTTCATTTTGGGCTAAATTACTTATAACTAAAATAATCAAATCAACGAGGAAGGAAAATCTAAATGCTAAACTTTGATACCATGCACACACAAAAACTGACTTTAAAAAAATGTATTTTTTGCCCAGCCGGTGTGGCTTAGTGGTTGAAGTGTTGACCCATGCACCAAGAGGTCACCGGTTCGATTCCCAGTCAGGGCACATGCCCAGGTTGTGGGCCAAATCCCCAATGGGGGGCATGCAGGAGGCAGCCAATCAATGTTCTCTCTCATTGATGTTTCTATCTCCCTTTCCCTCTTGCTTCCTCTCTCTCTAAAAATCAATAAAAAATAAAATAAAATAAAATTTTAAAAAATGTATTTTTTAAGGTACATGAAAAAGCATGAAGAATAATATAATGGATACATGAGTACCCAGCATCCAGTTTAAGAAAGAATACATTACCAATAGTTAAATCTCCCTTGTGTACCCAGTCCCAACTGCTCTCACCTCCTTTTCCTCCAGGGGTCACAATTATCCTGACTCTGACTGGCCTGGAGAAACTTCCAAACAGTCTTCTGTTGCCAGGAAATCAAAATGAAAGGGGAGGGGCTGGCCCCATGGAAGAGAGCCGGGGCCAAGATGAGCAAGGGAAGAAGCTGCTGATCCTGAGCGGTTCCTAGCCTTCCAGGGCTGAGGACTTGGCATTTCAACTACCTGAGTGATTCCAAAGGCCTGTGGCATACAGTTACTTGTTTTGCTGAAATGGGGCCTGGAACCCCTGAAATGTGTGTTGTTAGGCTCGAGTGCAGGACAGGAGCAAGTCAGAGACCTGTCAGTGAGCCTTCAGCCCTGCACCTGCAGCTCTAGGCTACTTCCTATGCATGGTACGTTTCTTACAATTACTCAAAACTTTTCTGTGAAAAATGGCTTCTGAAAGAAAACTACCTGATAATGCTGGTGATGGAAGTGAAGAGAATGTGGTTTCTCTTAGCCAGAATATAGATGGTTTCTGGACGGTATCTGAATTTAGATAGTCATGAAGGTCTCTAAAGATCTATCTTGTAAATGTCAAAGGTCTACCACCTCCACATTCTTCAAAAGACCAGATAAAATTCCCAAATGAGGTTAGAGATCTCTGGAGTCCACCCAGACCCACACTTCTTCCTCCCCAACACACAATCTCACGATATCCTTTTTTTCAGAATGGAACAAAGAGATCCTGTCAGAGTCATATAACCTAGTGAAGAAATCGCTGTAGGTGGAACTAAGTGGAGAAGAACAGATATGAAATTCTAAAAAATTTAATATTTTGAAATTCAGGAAGCATTCAGGTATCCCATTAATAGGCAGAGTTTCTGGATAATCCCAAAGTAATTAAGGGAGCCATAGCTCCCACGGAGAGGACACTGGGGATCATGACCTTGGGGTTTACTCACAGGACAGTTATGATCCTGGATTGTTCATGCTGTGCACACACCTTCTTCATCAAGTTGACACTCTCCATTGTCTGGAATTTCTCAGCATTGATGAAGAATACAGGGCCTCGGGCCTTCGGGTAAAAGTCACGTTCCAGAGGAAACATCCAAGCGTCCAGAGCCACAGCACACCTGGAACAGGACCAGATATTTGGAACTGCTGCACAGAAGCAGTTAGGGCAGCCTTGCCGGTGTGGCTCAGTGGTTGAGTGTCGGCCCATGCACCAAGAGGTTGCCGGTTCGAATCCCGGTTGGGGCACCTGCCCAGGATGTGGGCCAAATCCCCAGTGGGGGGCATGCAGGAGGCGGCCAATCGATGTTCTCTCTCATTGATGTTTCTATCTCTCTCTCCCTCTCCTTTCCTCTCTCTCTAAAATCAATAAAGGGCACAAAAATAAATAAATAAATAAATAAATAAATAAATAAAAAAGCAGCAGTTAGGGCAGTGGGGGAAGGGGTAGAGATCTCCCTTCAGTGGGATGAAGGTTCAGACAGCCAAGGAGGTACCAGGGTCCACACCCTTCAGTTAGGATCTTGGATACAGACCACATTCACCTGTCGCCAAAGATCCTTCTAGATTTTAAGCTCGCTGAGAGCAAGGATCAGACCTGCTTCCTCTGGATCTACTCTCAGGCAGCTGACTTCAGTTACACGGAGTAACACTTCATTCATTTAATTCTTCATTCAACATTCATTGAGTACCAACTGTGCTTAGCCCTGTGCTCTGGATACAGGGAGAAATGACACAGTTCTTGCTCTCAAGGAGCTCCCATTCGAGAAAGGGAGGCAGAACAAAGGTAACAAAATACAGCTTAGCAGCCTGATTGCACAAGTTGCTATGTGAGCCCAGAGTGGGCATGGCAGGGGAAGCCAAGGAAAGCCTCCTTGGTGTCACAACTCAAAGATCTAGCCAGTTTGTCAAGCAGTAACCAAGGAAGGGCAAAACTAAGGCCCTAAGAGAAGCCTCCCTGACCCCCACCTCAAATGCTCCTCCAGTCTTCTCCATCTCAGTCAAGGATGATCATCTTCACTCAAGTGATGGATCCACCGATGAAAAACCTTGATTCCTCTCTTTCCTTCACCTTATACATCACGCAGTCCTGAAAATCCTAAAACATATCCTGACTCCATTCACTTCTCTCCATCCCTCCACCTCCACCCTAATGCAAATCCATCACCTCACCTTGACTCTGAAATAGCCTCCCTCTAACTAGCCCCCTTGCTTTCAGTCTTATCCTGCTACAATCCACTCTTCACACAGAAGCCAGAGCGATCTTTTTTAAAAAATATTTTCTTTATTGATTTTAGAGAGAGAGGAAGGGAGAGGGAGAGAGAGATAGAAACATCGATGAGAGAGAACATTGATTGGCCACTTCCTGCATGCCCCCCACTGGGGATCGGGCCCACAACCTGGGCATGTGCCCTGACCAGGAATCGAACCAGCGACCTCTTGGTGCATGGGTCGATGCTCAACCACTGAGCCACACCGGCCGGGCCAGAGGGATCTTTATTTAATGTAAATAAGATTTGTTTTCTCTGCTTAAAATCCTTCAGTGGTTTCCTATCAAATTTATTATAAAATTGAACTTCCTTACTCTGACCAAAGGCCTTGTGATCTGGCTCGTTTATCTTTCTGATCACATCTTTAATCTCTTCCCCTTTACTCACCATGCTCCTCCCACACTGACACAGGAAGCTTCCTTCTACCTCTGGGCCTTTGCATTAGCTGTTCCCTCTGCCTAGAATGAGCTTTCATTAGACATTGACATGGCTGGCTTCTTTGCCAGTCTCGGCTTGTCATTTTCTCAAAAAAGCCTCCAGATACTCTAGTATATCAGCCTATTTTATTTTATTTATTTATTTATTTATTTTTAAATCTTTTTTTCTTTATTGATTTTTTTTTTTTTTTTTAGAGACAGAGGAAGGTAGAGGGAGAAAGAGATGGAAACATCGATGAGAGAGAACATCAATTGGCTGCCTCCTGCATGCCCCCCACTGGAGATCAGGCCCACAACCTGGGCATGTGCCCTGACTGGGAATCGAACTGGTGACCTCTTGGTGCATGGGTCGATGCTCAACCACTGAGCCACACTGGCCGGGCTTTATTTTATTTTTAATCCTCACCTGAGGATATTTTTTCCATTGAGTTTTTAAAGAGAGTGGAGGGAGAGAGAGAAACATCGATGCACATATCAACTGGTTGCCTCCCACATGCGTAGGGGCCAGAGATGGAACCTGCAGCCCAGGTACATGCCCTTGACTGGAATCAAATCTGTGACCCTTTGGTGCATAGACCAACAGTCCAACCTCTGAGCCACACCAGCCAGGGCTACCTATTTTCTTTTCTTTTCTTGTTTTTTTTTATCCTCACCTGAGGACATTTTTTCATTTTTTGCTCAGATAGAGTGGGAGGGAGAGAGAGAGAGAGAGAGAGAGAGAAACATCCACGTGAAAGGGACACATCGAGTGGCTGCCACCTGCACGACCAACCAGGGCCAGGGACAAACTGCAACCGAAGTACATGCCCTTAGCGGGAACCGAACCCGGGTCTCTCTGTACCGCAGGCCGATGCTCTAACCGCTGAGCCAAACCGGCCAGGGCCCTATTTTATTTTCTTTATTGCCTTTGGGTGGTGAGGATTTGGTTATCTGTTAGCTTGTTTACTAGTCTATTTCCTCCCACAAATTCCATGAAATCAGAGACCCTGTTTTCTTGTTCACCACTGAATCCCCAGCCTCCAAAACAGTGCCTAGCACATAATACTTGTGTAACAAATACTTGCTGAATGAATGAATGGTGTGTGGAGCTTACAGCAGCATCACTGGGAAACTCACCGAAACTGGGTCTCCTTGGCCAAAGTCAGAATAGCTGTGGCCCCTCCAAATGAATGTCCCATTACAGCCACGCAGCTCATGTCGATGCTGCCCTGAGGAAAGCAGAGAACTTAGCCAAGTCAGAAACTAAGGAGTGCTTTTCAGGGGCAAGAGGAAGAAACAGTGAGACAATGATGCAGAAGCACAATTCAGTGGGTGAGCACTGTCCCTACCACCGCCACATTAAGGAAACTGCCAACTGGCCCGGCAGGTGTGGCTCAGTGGTTGAGCGTCAACCCATGTACCAAGAGGTCGCCGGTTCGATTCCCGGTCAGGGCATATGTCCAGGTTGTGGGCCTGATCCCAGTGGGGGGCATGCAGGAGGCGGCCAATTGATGTTCTCTCTCATTGATGTTTCTGTCTCTCTCTCTCTCTCTCCTTTCCTCTCTAAAATCAATAAAGAAAGAAAAAAAAAGAAACTGCCAACTGGAGAGCAGCCTGTCAGGCAATCCCTGGACTGAATCGCTTTTTATAGGCAAGAATTCCGAAAACCATGTTTTTTATCTTGATTTTTGTAATCTTACCACCTACAATACCTGGACTAGAGTAGACATTCAAATATCTATGAATAAATGAATAGATAAAAAGTATGTGGTCCCAACCTGACCCATCAGTCTAAGAGCACATTAAGAGTAAGAACTCTGCCTGGCCGGTGTGGCTCAGTGTTCGAGTGTCCACCCATGCACCAGGAGGTCGCCAATTGGGTTCCTGGTCAGGGCACATGCCTGGGTTGTGGGCCCGATCCCTGGTGGGGAGCATGCAGGAGGCGGCCAATCGATGTTCTTGCTCATTGATGTTTCCATCTCTTTCTCCCTCTCCCTTCCTCTCTCTCTAAATTCAATTTAAAAAAATGTAAAGGAAAAAAAAAAAAAAAGAGTAAGAACTCTCTATCCTCTAGATCCCTGTCTGATCCCCGGGATGACACGTGCACGCGTCAAGGACAGAATGGGTGAGCTCGTGCTGCCCGTCCACTTTGCTCTGAAGCAAGGCCTGCTTGTAGAGAAACCAACTCAGGTTCTACTTCCTCTGGATCTCTGTCCCGACTTTTATCCAGCAGAGTGAGTGTGCTCACAGGAACATGCTCTGCACATAATCTATTTCTAGTTGTCTCTAGAAGCCTTCAGGGCATAGTTATATAAAAAGCCACTGCAGCCCTGGCCGGTTTGGCTCAGCGGTTGGAGCGTCAGCCTGCGGACTGGAGAGTCCCACAGTTCTGGCTAAGGGCACATACTTCGGTTGCAGTTTGAACCCAGCCCCAGTTGGGGTCATGTGGGTGGCAACCACTCCATATGTCTCTCTCACGTCAATGTTTCTCTCTCTTTCTTCTTCCCTCTCTCCCTCCTGCTCTATCTGAAGATAAATGCAAAAAAAAAAAAAAAAGCCACTGCAGCTGTCTGCTAAGGGACTTGGGAAATCTCTAGGCTCTGAACCCTTGTTCTCCAATTTCTGACCCCAGGCTGTGTATTTAAATTCCCCCTTTGCTCAGTGCCTCCAGATCAGCAACTTGGTTGGTGGCCTGTTCAGGCATTTATATAGGTTAACATAACTAAAGTCCAGGAGTACACAGAGAAGTCTCCACCGACCTTTCCCTTTCCACAGAGCTGCCACTCCCTGAACCCAAACAGGTACGTTTCTTACTGTCTTTGCAGAACTTACTGATGCATATAAGGGGAAACACGAATATATACTTCCTCCCTTTTTACACAAGGGATATTGTATCTTACTTTTTGCATAACAATGTTAGTACATAACGAGCTTTCTTATCTTTTTTTTTTTACAGCTACATTTGATTTCACCATGGTACAGATAGCTAGTGATCACCAAACCTGTTCCTCTTCTTCCTGGACACATAGCTAGACTCAATTTCCAGCAGCTAGATGTGGCCTTGTGACCCAGTTCTAGCCAACAGAATGTGAGTGAAAGTGAAATTTCTACTTCTAGGCCTCTTTCATACAAACCTCCCATGCCTGGCTTAATGTACACAGTGAAGGTGGGTTTCAGAAGTGGAAGAGGATAGAGCTATAAGATAAAAGGAGCCTGGATCCCTGAGTCACTCTGCACAGGAACACCCATTTTTGGATTTTATGTGGGAGAGAAATAAATTTCTATTGTGTTAAGCCACTGAGATTTGGGGTTTATGTGTTATAGCAATTAGCAGTACCCAAGTGAATACACCCATTGCTCCACAATCTATTAAACTAGTTCCTTTATTGGTGAACATTTTAGAATACTATCCATCTTTAGCTATTGCAAACAACACTGGAATGAATAACCCTGTAAATATATCATGTTACACATGTGCAGGTATCTGTAGAATAAATTTCCAGAACTGGAAATTTCTGAGTCAAAAAATATGCGTATTTGTGCCGTTAATAGCTGTTGCCAAACTGCCCCACATGGGGCAATCCGTACGTACTCTCACAGGCAATGCAGGAGAGTATCTACTTCCCCACGGCTTTGCCAACAAGAATGAGCACTCAATTTTCAGACCTTACTCAATCTGATAGGTGAAAATTTACTTAGCTTTTTTTTTTAATCCTCACCTGAGGACACTTTTTTACATTTATCTTCAGATAGAGTGGGAGGGAGAGAGGAGGGAAGAGAGAGAGAAACATCGATGTGAGAGAGACACATCAACTGGTTGCCACCCACACGACCCCAACCGGGGCCGGGGACAAACTGCAACCGAGGTACGTGCCCCCAGCAGGAACCGAACCCAGGACTCTCTGGTCCACAGGCTGACGCTCTAACCGCTAAGCCAAACCGGCCAGGGCTTACTTAGCTTTTTTATTCTGCATTTCTCCAAAAGGCTACCTCTTAACTAATCCAACTATACTGCAGCCTGCCATTCCTCAACACCTGTCTCAGACTCACAGGCATGCAGGCCTGGGCTCCACTGTCTGGGATTGACAGACACATACAAGAGTTGGATTTCAGGTTCTGCCTTACTTACTGGCCACCCAGGCAGGTGCCTCTCACTGGAAGACTTTACTAGAGCCTTTAAATTATATTTTCTAGCCTGGCCAGTGCGGCTCAGTGGATTAAACGTTGTCCCATGGACTGAGAGGTCCTGGTTTGATTCCAAGTCAGGGCACATGCCTGGGTTGCAGGCTCAATCCCGAGTAGGGGGTGTGCAGGAGGCAGCCAATCGAAGTTTCCCTCTCACATTTATGTTTTTATCTCTCTCTCTCTCTCTAAAAAATCAATAAAAACATTAAAATATACATATATATATTTTTTTAATTTATTTATTTTTCCTAAAGAGGTTTTAGAGCACACAGCACAGTCTTTGGGATCCAAAAGCCCCAATTTAAATTTTAACTCTCCCACTTACTTAGCTGTGTAACCTTGGGAAGATACTTAGTTTCTTTGATGTTTGGTTTCTATGTGAAAAGATAATAATGCTTACTGCAAACATTTGTGTGAGCTGCTCTTACACAGTAAGTACTCATAAAGCAGTCATTGTTATTTTATATATATTTGCTAAGTGAAGAAAAAGGCCACAAAACAGCCTGTAGTAAACATTATTATTTCACACACACACACACACGCACACACACACACTGCATTTTAAAAGAACTGGAAGGACAACACCAAAATATCAAAAAAAATGGTTTCTTTTTTCTTTATACTTTTGTGTGATTTCTTAGTTATCTAAATAGAGTCTGAGCTACTTTTGGACTTACGGGGGAAAGACTGGGTAGAGGAGGAAAATGTAAATAGGCACCAAACTATCAGGGCAGTTTCTATCCTCTTGGGGATTCTTGGGGTTCCCTCAAAGAAAGGAATTAACCTGCAGGGAACATAGGTATTTTTGCTGCTGGACAGCCCTTCCTTTGGGGAAGGGACCATCTCCTCCCTCAACCATGTGGCTCTGTGGGGCTGTCAGACGTGGGTGTGTAACCTAGGCAGGCCAATCAGATTACCCTCTCCCTCTGGAACAGTGTTTGACTCAGAGGGACATGTGACCCAAGCAGGGCCACAGCCTTCCCCAGATTAGTGGAAGCTAACAGAGTCTCTTTCCTTTTAAATCTAGAGCTGAGCTGAAATACAGGCTTGGGCTACCAGCAACTCCCTCTTGCCTAATGGAGAGATTCCGGTAAGAATGAGGCCCACATACACAGAATGGACTGAGAAAGAAGGAAGAGGAGTGCCAGAGCTTTGACGGCAATGTTTGAGACACTGGCTCTTCCTACAATGGCTCAAAGCCAGTCCGCCTCTGCTGTTCCTAGTTATTTGAGCCAGTATATTCTCTTGGTTTAAGCTAGTAAGTTAGGTAGGTTCCTGTTACATGTAACCAAAAAGTCCTGATGAATACATGAGCTCTAGTCATACCAGTTGCTGTCATACCTTCAAGGTCATCAGATCCAACCCACCAGGAAAGATGTTGAGGACGGTCTGCCCAGAAGTGACCTCTTGGAGGAGCTTCAACACTCGTGTACACTCTTTGACCCGCTGATGCACCTGCAACAGAGACAGTCCCAGTGGGAGCTGGAACACTACACAAACCATCCATTGAGAAACTCGCTCCCGTACAGAGGCAAGGAATAATGCAGGGATAGTTTGCTCACCCACGTCTCAGCAAGCACCGTGGGCCCCACATGCCGAGAAAGGCTCAGCTCCTTCTCAGTAGCTCACATAACAGTACATCACCTAACGGTACAATGGAGTTGGACCTGCTGTTCACACTCTGCCTACCTACCCATGGGGTTGTCAGGAGGACCAAATAAGACAAAGCATATGAAAGCATTTTAAAAACAAAAGGAAATAAAGTTTTATCACTCTAGTATTGGATTCTACTTGCCTACTCATTGCCCACATCTACTGTTTCTGTCTGTCTAGCACTTATCAGCTCTACTTCTACTGTTCTGCCTGAGGATTGCCCCCCACGCTGCAAAAAAATAAATCTGACAATGTATTTCTGATGGGAACTTCCCACTTTGGTACTTCTCCCCAGCCTAGGAGTCTCCCTCCAGGATTTTCCATACTGCAGCCTGGGGCAGCCGTGGGAGACTGCAGGAGCAACCTCCCAACAGTCCCATTCTCTCAGATGGCAAGGTCAAACCTATGTAAGCTCAGAGCTGTCAAGAACTGTGCTTCTAACTTTGTAAAGTCAGCCAGTTTGCAGAAGAGACCAACCAGTGGAAGAGACAGGGGTGAGAATGAAAAACAAGTCTTGATGGCATTTGGGTCTGGTTCCAGTGGTCTTGCCCTTCCTACAAGTCCGCTTACGTAAGCCAAGTGATTCTCCTTTTTGCCCAGCAAACTTAAGTTGGGTTTCTGTCACTTGCAATTATAGTCTTGATTAATACCCCATTTCTCCCTATTGATGTGGCAAGCTTGGATTCACTAAGATTGAGATTTCAAGAGAGAAGTTTAGATAAGTCTTCTTAGTGAATGCAGTACAGGGAGGACAGGCTCATTAATTCTTTTTCCCCAACTGGCCCAAGCCTACCTGGCAATTCCGGACATGAAATTCCTTCTCCCCTTCCTTCATTTGACGGTAGGGAATCCACTCCTCCTCCAGCAACTCATTAGTGGGCTGCCTCTCTTCTGGAGCCTGCTTGCAGAAACAGGTGGTCGCAGCTGACCCATCCCTGAAACACATATGCCACCAGAGAGAAATCAGAAGACACTCTTGAGCCTATTTCTCCCCTTTACCAAGATACTCTGGATCATCCTTAGGCTAATAGGGGAAAAAATCTGGGGGCATGCATAGGAGAGTAGAAAAAACATGGATTTTGGAGACTGACCTGGGTTTGAACCCCAACTCAGCTATGTCACTTTCAACAAGTTAACATCTTTGAACCTTCGCTTCCTCACCTTTAAAATGGATATGGTACTTGCATGGTTGTTGTAAGGATTAGGAGACTAGCCTATATCCTAGCCCACTGCAGGCACCCAATCCACAACAGCTCACTATGATTGCCATCCCTCACCTGTGCTCTGGCACAGCAACCACAAAGCCATGGGAGGCCAGCTCCATGCAGAAGGCTGAATATAGTGTCCTAGAGATTCAGGAAGGAACAGAGAAAAGTGATCAGAAAAATGGCTCACCCTTAGCTCCCATTCTAATCATTCTCTGCTGGTGACCATCTCAGAAGACTGAATGGAGGAAGTTTCATTTGTAGCAGCCCTTCTCAAGGTGTTTCTCAGCCAGAATATCCCTGCTCTCAGCAAGGCACCCAGTGTCCTCCTCTGGGAAGCCTGTGCAAATCAATCCATGGTGTTTTCCAACCCTATACACTGACTCTCATCTACACACACACCACCACCATCACCACCACCACCCCAATACAGTTTGGTTACTTCAACAATTGCATTTTTAATGTTATATTGTATGTCTCCCAAATGAGTTGGTTAAGCACCTTGAAGACAGGGACTTGGGCTATTTCTTCGATATACAAACATGCATCTGTGATTTAGCATGTGGAATTTTATGCATCTGTGATTTAGCATGTGGAATCTTTGTGTGTCTTCTAACTTTACAGGAAAAAAGAGGAATATGGCAGAAACTGCTAACTGCCCACTCCAAACACCTTCCCCCCTTCCTCCTTAATAACAGAACCGGGTTTGCAGCTGAAGACACTGTCATGCCATCAAAACATGACATTTCGCAGCCTCCTCTACAGCCAGGTTTGTCTGTGTGACTGAGTTCTAGCCCAGCAATAAAAATATAATACTACCCTCAGTAACTTATAATATACTTAACCCAATATAGCCAAACATGATCACTTCAAATACAATCAACATTTTAAAAAATAATGTAGTATTTTATTATGTTTTTTAAAATATGAAGTCTTTGAAATCCAGTGTGTTTCATATTTACAGCACATCTCCATTTGGACCAACCATGCCTCAACTGTTCAATAGCCACATGTGGTTAGAAGCCACTATAATAGACAGAGCAGTGCTAGTCAATGGGATGTGGGCAGTTGTGTTATACGGAACTTAAAGGAAATATATTTTTTAAAATATGTTTTTATTGATTTTTTAGAGAGAGAGGAGGGGAGAGGGAGAGATAGTGATAGAAACATCGATCAGCTGCCTCTTACATGCCTTCCACTGGGGATCAAGCCTGCAACCTGGGCATGTGACCTGACTGGGAATTGAACCAGCGACCTCTTGGTGCATGGGACGATGCTCAGTCCACTAAGCCACACCAGCCAGGCTCAGGAAATCTTCTTAACAAGGAGAGTGCTCCTTTCTTATTGCCTGGAATATGGATGTAATGGCTACAGCAAAAACAGCCACCACACGTCATGAGATATCCGTAGAAACGGAAGCCACCATGGCAGAGCAAGATTATAAAAGAAGTCTGCTTCTCTGATAACTTTGTGGGACTACCATAGCAGCCTGCCTACTTCTAGCTTTCTTTTATCTGTGAAAGAAATCAATGTCATTTAGGTCACTATTATTTGGGGGTTTTCTGTTAAATATAACTTCCCCAAATCCTAACTGATACAGGGAGGTCAGTTTCTTTTCTTTTTAAAAAAATTTTTTTTCCCTTCATTGATTTTACAGAGAGAGGAAATGAGAGGGAGAGAGAGATAGAAACGTTGATGACAAAGAACATCGACTGGCCGCCTCCTGCATGCCCCCCACTGGGGATTGGGCCCACAACCTGGGCATGTGTCCTGACTGGGAATCGAACTGGTGACCTCTTGGTGCATGGGTCCACGCTCAACCACTAAGCCACATCAGCTGGACAGGGAGATCATTTTCTTAAGTGTCTTTTTATCTTGGGAGGCAATGAATTGGACATAAGAGCCAGAGAGATTTCTAATCCCTTTCTAGTTCAAAATGTATAACCCTGGGCAAGTATGCCTTTCAGAGCCTGTCTGCTCTTCGGTAAAATATGCACCCCTGCCTACTCAAAAGGGCCGTGTGCAAACCAAAGGAGATAATGGCATGTTGCAAGTGGTTAGGTGCTGTTTACATGCATACACCCTTCCCTGGGATGGGAAGCCAAGAGTCTATGGACCCCTGGGAAGGATTTCAGAGCCTGAATTAACCACAGAAACTATGCAAGGAGACCACATCCCTTTCCCTCCCAATTTCTTGGAATTCTCCTCTGGTTAATGAAGAGTATTTATTTATAACTGGCTCACTCAGGTCTACTGAGGTGTGAAGTCTCAATACAGATTCAAAAAGACCATTCTCCAAAGTCATGTGCTCGCCTGCAGTCTATATAAAATACCTGTGAACTTAGGAGAGAATGTTTCTTAGTTCTTTTCCCCGTTAGACTGTCTTTCTGAGGGCATGTATATCTTATTCATTACTGAATACCCAACCCCAGCATAGGTCCTGACACACGGAAGATACTAAATTTACTGAGTAAGAAAGCAATATTGAAAACCATCTATCTACTTGTCTTTCTACCCTGATCTCACATCGACTCCCCACTTCCTGCCCTGGGCTCCAGTTACGTGAGTCCACATTCAGGCTCCTCTAGTGGATGTGAATTCCTTGTTTTGTTATCTCTGTATGTCTCACTTTCCTCTCTGGCTGGCACAGAGCAGGTGCCCAACAGATATTTTCTGAATGAATGAGATCCTAGAGAAACATAGCCCTTGTATTCATTCAATAAACATTTACTGGGAAACAATAAACATTTACTGGGAAACAAACAACTACTGTCCAGGTACTGCCCTGGGCACTGGAAGAGAGAGAAGACAGACATGGTCTCTGTCTTCATAGAGCTTACAATCTAGTCGGAAGGACAGACACTAAAGAATAATCATGCAAATAGCTAATCTGCTACAATTATGGTAAGCACTGAAAAGTATAGATTGTCTTATGAAAACACGTTACTGGAAAACTTAAACTATGTAGGAGTCAGGATGAGTGTCCCTAAGTGACATCCAAACTAAGCCTTGAAGGTAATTTGGAATTAGCTAGGCAAAAGAGAAAGGTGGGGGAGAGGAAGAGAGGAGCAAAAGAGCACATATTCCAGGCAAAGGGAATAGCCACAAAGCACAACACAGATGAAAATTCTGAGGCAGAAAATAACACAGTGAAAGGAGGTCAGTTTGTCTGGAGAGCTGGAGTGGGGCAAGCAGCAGGAAATGAGGCTGGAAACTTTGTCTAGGACCTGCCTCCAGGTAAGACGATGAGAAGAGCTGAATTAAGTTCAAGGGGCTATTAAAAAGATTCAAGTAGAAAAGTTCACTCATTCATTCAATAAATATTTATTAAGTACCTACTATCTGACAGGCACTGCTCAAGATGCTGGAATGACTAGATCATATTTGGCTTTAAAATGTATCTCCCTGCCCTGGCCTGTTTGGCTCAGCAGTTAGAGCATCAGCCTGCAGATGGAAGAGTCACGGGTTCGATTCCTGGTCAAGGGCACGTACCTTGGTTGCAGGTTCCATCCCTGGCCCCGGTCAGGGGTCTTTCAGGGACAACCAATCAATGTTTCTCTCTCATATCGATGCTTCTTTCTCTCCCCCTCCCTTCCTTCCTTCCTTCCACTCTCTCTAAAAATCAATGGAGAAAATATCCTTGGGTGAGGATTAACAAACAAACAAAAAACAACATATTCCCCCTGCTATAGTGTGGGCAGTAGTGTGGGCAGGGGGTGAGGCAAAAACAGATGCCTTTGAGATGTGTAATACTCTGGCACATAAACTAGACTTATATGTTGATGAGTGAACACAGAGAACATTCACAAGTTTAAATAGGGACATATGTACTAGTTATTAAGCTAAATAACACATTAAGGTGTAGAAATCAGAATTCATGGAAAGAATTCTGACTGGACACTGACTTATAAAATTTAGGCAAGAGTCTCCCAAGTCCAGTGGTAAAAGAGATCTTACAGTTCACCAGCCCACGTTCCTCCGGGCAGAACGAGAACTGCATGTGTGTATTCCTACTAGGTCAGTCTAACTGAATCCTCACAAACCACCCTGGGGAGCAGCATCCCCATCTGACCGACGATGAAACCTAGGTGCAGAGTTCTAGAACTGTCCCAGCTCACACAGAGCGCAGGGGGTATGGCTGAGAACCCCCGAGGGCAGGAAGCAAGTCCACCTCGCTCACTGCTACGTCAGTGCGGTCATCCTCCAACGTGTGCGGAATAAATGACTCTGACTATAAAGCTCAAGCTCCTTCTCACATTTCTGTGCTGGTATGTAGGAAGAAAGCTGGAAGTGTTGATTTATATAAATGCTGGAACACGAGACGCAAAGGATGTGAAGCCAGATGAAAGGCTCCGCCAGGTGGAGGAGCTTGGGAAAGGCCTTTGACGGAAGGTGGACCCAGTGCTATGGAATGGGGCAGATGGTGGATAAGACAGCAGGCAGATGGAAATGTCTGTTTCTCTGCCCTTTGAGAATAAGACTCAGCAGCTGTCACCAGGCAAGGAACATGACAAGGTCTAAGGGAGAAAAGCTCTTACCTGAAGGCTCCCAGGCCATGGGAGAAGATGATCAAGGGGTATCCAGAGTCCTTTGTCTTAAAGGGGCCATTCCAGCTAACAGGCAGGCGACAAGACCCTAGCAGAGACACAGGCTATAGAATCTCCGGCTGCCCCAAAGCTGTAAGCCCAAGGGTGGCATAAGCATGTGTGGGAACACATGTCCCTCCTTTCAGGAGGACCACCATGTACCCCTGAGCAGCCCAGGGCAACCAATCCCCTTTTCTTCCCTAGAAAGCATGACACAATAGAGAATGGGAAGATAAATCCGAAGTGGAAGTACTGAACAACCAGGGGGTAAATCCCTGAGATGCCAAGGCAGTGGGCAGAGTTCCTAACGGTGGGGTCTTTGGGGGAAGTGGATGATTCAATGGGACCCTACCCAGAAGAGAGCTGGAGGGGGAACTGCAGGAGACAGTATGCTCTTTAGCAGTTAAGAATGTTTCTTTGATCTACACAGCTGGCACAGAGTGGGAATCACATGCCAAATAAATGAGTAACAGCCACCAGCTACGGAGCACATTCTCTGTCCCAATCACTGCACTAGAGGCTTCACATACATCCCAGACTAGAAACCTGCAAAGGTGAGTGTTCAGGCAGGCTACATAACTTGCCCACCCCCTACAGCTAGTAAATGATAAAGTCTGGACTCAAATCCAGGACAATCTAACTCTATAATAAAGGCGCTTATTATATAATTCCCTCCCAACTCTCCACACCATGCCGGCTAATGGGTGCCCCACTACAAAAGAGCTGGGCAATGCAACCTGTAAGGTACTGTGTCTACCTGGGGATTTCCTAGGAACATAGCCAAGAAGCTGGGAAAGCATGTAGGGGTGAGGCCAGCTCTTACCCACAGCCAGGTTGAAGAGCAACCCCCCCCAGCGCTTATTGAACTGCAGGTAATTGGCCAGGCCAGTGCAGTACTCATAGCGGGGGATCCAGAGGGGCTGCTCTGTGGTCTCCTCCGCCTCCTGGCAGGGATAGAAGAGTCGAAAGAAGCTCCCCTGTAGGAAAGAAGAGAGCAGCTGCTAGATTTCCCAAGCATTGCTGGATTTCCCAACAGACACGCTTAACAGGTGTTCCGGGCACCAGCAAAGCACCAAAATGGGAAAACTTTAGCTTTAATTCATATACCTGAATTTTGCATTCAAAAAATCCAGAAAGAAGGAATTTTATTTTTAGAATACACATAAGGCTTGTTATTTCAAATAGCCAACTGTATTTTGAATTACATCTGGGCGGGGGGGGGGGCACCAAAATATTTTCAGTGCCTGGGACATCGAAAGATTAGAATCTGTCCCTGAGCCCGGGTCTGGAGGAACCCCAGGACTGAGAGATGAGCCCTCCTGCTGAATGGGGGGGCATCGATGGGTCACCTCCAGGCTGGCCCCTGGGAAGCAGCAGCACACTCTTCTTACACAGGAGTAGGTAAGAGGTTACCAGGAAGGATGTGCCTCTCACAAGGGAGACGGGAGTCCAAGGGCCAGCGGAGAAGGACCTAGGAACTGACAGAGGAAGAGTCTGGAACCAAAGCAGGCGGGGAAAACAAATGAAGGCAGGAGAGGAGAAAAAGCAGACTGTCGCCCTGGCCAGTTTGCTCAGTGGTTAGAGCGCTGGCCCGTGGACCAATGAGACCCGGGTTCGATTCCAGCCAAGGGCACGTACCTTGCAGTTCGTCCCTAGCCCTGGTTGGGGTTGTGCAGCAGGCAACCAGTCAATGTGGCTCTCTCACATCGATGTTTCTCTCTCTCTTCCTCCATCCCTCCTAATCTGTCTGAAGATGAATGGAAAAATGTCCTCTGGTGAGGATAAAAAAAAAAGGAGACTGTCTTCCCATCCAGGGTGGGAGTCATAGGCCAACGGCACGTGGTCCACTGCTCTTCCTCTCATACACTCCGATTAGTAAGAGATCAAAAACTTTTCCAGGATCAGGCATCTGCTCTCAAGGCGGGCGAAAGGATCTTGCTGCCTTTGAAGCCACAGCCTCCTTTCCTGCTAGCTGGAAAAAGAACCCATCATCTTACAGGTTCTTCACTGTAAGGCGGAAGAAAAGAGTCAGAGAAGACAGACCTGGGGGTCTATAACCAGATCCAGACAAGCTCTAACTCAGCCCCCCGCACCCCCGGGAACTGCACCATCAGACTGGCTATCGGTAAGTCACAGGGCAGGTAGAAGCAGTGTAGATGTGCAGGGAGGAGCTCAGACACTTACCTCAGGACTCTGGCCCTCCATCACATCCCCGCAGCCCACGAGGTGGGGTCCTGTGACAGGTGGAAAGGCCACGGACTGGTTGACCCCCATCTCACCACCAGCTGAATCAAGTAACGACTTGGGCAGTGCTGACCTTGATGGCTGGAGTTTGGGACACAGAACAACCTCTTGCTGGTTCCCTCTTAACTTCCTGTTGCTTACACATGTCATCTGCCACCACTGTCCACCCCTCCTTATCACCCCATCCTCCCAGCCAGTGTGACTCATCTTCCACATCATCGGCTTTGCTACACTGCCTTTGCCAAGGGTTAGGGGCTGCTTTTTTTGTTGTCAGGGACGGGGTGGTGAGGAGATGTCTGTGAAGAGCAGAGACAGCTTCCATGCTCCTCAAATCCTACTAATAAGTGTTTACTCAGCACCTACTTTGTGTCCAGCACAGCAGTAACTGCTGCAGAGAATATAACACAGACCTTGTCCTCATGAGGCAAAGAATAATAACTACTTAGATCTATTATTTATTGTGTCAGCACTGACTAAGAGCTTTACACTCTATCATTTCATTCTCTCAACAAATGTCTGAAGAAGGTACTTAATTATTAAGACCCTGTTTTAGAGATGAGGAAACTAAGGTAGAGAGAGGTTGAACAACTTTCCCAAGTCACACTGCTTACAAGTGGCAAAACCTAGGTCTCTCTAACCCAGACCTGAGCTCTTAACCCTTACTGGTCCTGCTCATGGGGAGACTCAGTTATACAGTTGAACCCTGAACAACATGGGTGTGAAACAAAAGGGTCCCCTTATACATGGATGTTTTTCAATAAATATACAGTCGGCCCTCCATTTCTCTGGGTTTCGTATCCTCAGATTCAACCAACCACAGATCAAAAACAGAATTTTCAATCTGTGTTGGGAATCTACAGATGAAGAGGGCTGATTGTATGCACTGTTTCACATCATTTTATATAAGAGACTTGAGCATCTGGGGATCTTAGTGTACATGGGGGGTAGGGGGAGGTGTCCTGGAACCAATCCCTTGCAGATACTGAGACACAACTGTAGTTGTTTTGGGGGGTTAAAAGTTATGCATGGATTTCTGACGGCGTGCGGGGTTGGTACCCCTCACCCTCCATATTGTTCAACTGCATATTTACAAAATCACTGACCTAAACTATTGACTATAAAGGTAGCACTTATGCACTGGCCAGTTTGGCTCAGCGGTTAGAGCATCGCCCCGCAGTCCAGAGAATCCTGGGTTCGGTTCCCGCTAAGGGCACGTACTTCAGTTGCAGTTTGTCCCCAGCCCTGGTTGGGGTCATGTGGGTGATGACCAGTCAATATGTCTCTCTCACATCGATGTTTCTTTCTCTCTCTTCCTCCCTCTCTCCTTCCCGCTTTATCTGAAGATAGATGCAAAAAAATGTCCTCGGGGTGAGGATAAAAAATAAAAATAAAAAAAAACAAAGGTAGCACTTATGCTGGGTCTTGAAATATGAGGAGGACTTAGAGGCAGGGAAGAAAAAGGAAAGCGTTTCTAGACAGGACATAATATAAGAGCAAAACAGGGCAGAGACAGGAAAGAGTATGATGGGGCAGCAACTCAAACAGGAGCCTTCAATGTGGCAGCTGTGCCCGCTCCTGACTAGAAAACACTGCTGTAACTTGGCTTCTTCCTACCTGGGGCCAAGGCCATTGCTCCCATCCCTCTTCAATCTCATCACCACCGACACCACCATCATCATTATACTTACTCTGTGCCAGGAACTGCGCTAAGTGCTCTCCATGAATTATTTAATTGAATCCTTTCAACAATCCTCTGAGATACTTACTGTTATTTCATCTTACAGATGAGGAAAACGATGCATGATAAAGTCAGGTTATTTATCTAAGAACATACAGCTAGCAGAGCCAGAATTTGATCAAGGGTAATATGGCTGTAACTGTGGACAGTGTCGTCACACTTCTCAATATCCACTATTCTTGCCCTCTTACATAGTGTTGTGAGTTGGTTGTGGCTGACCCATCCCTAACCTCTGAGTTGGGCCTTAACTGACCTGAGCCAATTGGCCTTTGGCATCCCCTGGTCAGTATCCAGATGAAGAGTGGGTACGTGACATAAATTGACCCAATCAGAGTAAAGCCCAGGACTTTGGTTTGACAGTGAAGGGTGGGAAAGTTCTTGTTTGGAACTAGAGTGATGTGCAGATGTGAGCCTTGAACTGTCTGTTGCAGCCACTTTGCTACCTTGCGGATGAAGCTGCCCGCAGAGGATGGCAGAGCTAAGAGAATCAGAGAAACAGTCGTATTTGTGAAGACATTAAGTCTCTGGATTAGACTACACCTGAAACCTGACCGAATCCCAGACTTTCTAGTTACTTAAGTCAATAAATCCTCTTTTTTGTTTAAACTAACTTGAGTTTAGATTTCTGTTGCTTGACCCAAGAGTACCTGAACTGATACGCTGAGTCCTAAGCCCACATTTTTATTAATTACATTATCCTGCTTTCTTTAAGATGCTCTGAGATGGATCAGAGAGTTCAAGTCAAAGTATGTCTGGGCAAGAAGAGACCTTAGAGATCATTTCCATCAGTCCTCCCACAATCATCTCCGCCCTCCCCCACCTTCCCACCGGCCCAGTGCATACATGTGCTTTATTGATAAAATCAAGGGCCTATGTGGTTAAGTGAGCAGCTGAAGGTCACAAGCAGAACTATTATTACACATGGACCTCCTGATTGCCAACTGTCTGGTCCAGCAGAAACCCCAAACAACCAATAATCCTATTGTCATTCTGTTTAACTTTGGAAGATGATAAGTGATTTTCTTACTACTGTGCACTCCTTCATTTTGTTTCTCTGAAGCAAATTTAAAAGTAGACCCAATTCGCCTGGCCGGTGTGGCTCAGTGGTTGAGCGTCGACCCATGCACCAAGAGGTCGCCAGTTCAATTCCTGGTCAGGGCACATGCCCAGGTTGTGGGCCCAAACCCCAGTGGGGGGCATGCAGGAGGCGGCCAATCGATGTTCTTTTTTTAATTTTTTTTTCTTTATTGATTTTAGCGATAGAGGTAGGGAGAGGGAAAGAGAGACAGAAACAACGAGAGAGAACAATTGGCCGTCTCCTGCATGCTCCCCACTGGGGATTGGGCCCACAACCTGGGCATGTGTCCTGACCGGGAATCGAACTGGTGACCTCTTGGTGCGTGGGTCGACGCTCAACCACTGGGCCACACCAGCCGGGTTCGATGTTTTTTCTCATCGATGTTTCTGTCTCTCTCTCCCTCTCCCTTTCTCTCTCTCAAATCAATAAAAATAAAGTAAACCCAACTCTGTTTTTTTCCTCACCCGAGGACATTTTTCTATTTATCTTCAGATAGAGTGGAAGGGAGGGAGGGAGAGAGAGAGAGAAACATCTACATGAGAGGGAAACATCGACTGGTTGCCTCCCGCACGACCCCGACCAGGGCCGGGACAAACTGCAACCGAGGCACATGCCCTTGAGTGGAATCGAACCTGCGACCCATTGGTCCACGGCTGATGCTCCAACCGCTTAGCCAAACTGGCCAGGGCTAAACCCAATTCTTTTTAAGGAGTTAGGCTACGCTCCTGATGCAGTCAGTGGACTGTTTAGCCAGAGTGAAATGGAATGTGTGCTGCTTAGTCTCAGATCCTGACCTTTCCCCTTGTAGTTAACGGCATACACAGGGACACAAGACACATATCACCCACATGACAATGAAGCAGCGGAAAGTTCTCACTGCCATAAAACAGGGTCAGATAAAATACTGCAGTTCTAAGAAAGAGAGCTCCTTTATCGTGAGTGGAGGAGGTAGAAAAAGTTGACTTTTAAGTAGAAGAGTGTGAGCAAAGATACAGAGGTAAGAAAGCACAGATGAGAAACAAGGAAAAGTCAGTAATGAATGCCAGGCGAGAAATGGAAGGTGTGATCAGATTTGGAGGGTAGCATTAAGGAGATGGGATTAAGGTGCTGGATTAAGGAGACGGAATCGGCTCTGGAAATGAGGTCATAGATGTGAGAGAGATGAAGTCTGAAAAACCCAAGTTTGAGCCCTAGCTCCTTTGCTGCCTAGCTTTCTTACCTTGGGCAAGTTATTCAATCTCTCTAAGCCTGATTCCCTGTCTGTACAATGAGAATACTATCCTTCTTCATAGGGTTACTACAGAGATAAATGAAATAATGCATTTAAACACCTAGTGCAGTACCAGGCTTTTAGGAAGTATCTGGGAAATATCTGTTGATTGAGTGAAAAGCACAAATAAGATTTGGCAACTGAGTGGATTTGGGGAGTCAAGGGATAAGGAAGAACCAAGGATGAAGCAGGTTTCTGAATTGGATAGAGTGATAGCAGCTTCTTATGGGAAGAGATTTTGGTCTTACCCCACAGAGAAAAGTGCTTGGGACTGGAATCAGGATGAGTGAACTTACAAAGAGCTAAACAGAAGGAGAGTAGAATCCTCTGAGAGTCCTGGAAAGTTCCTGGGAAGGTTATCAACTAAATTAAGTTTGGAAATAAATAAAAATGAATGAAGCTAATTGGCCACAGCGAGACTAACATGAAACTGATTCTGCATTCCCCTGGCTCACACTGACTAATGCCCAAGTAGAACAGGGAGATGGAAAAATCCAATCTGACTTGCAAATTTTGCCTAAGAAACATCCACATAGAGCAGCCAGAGTCATTTCTAGTAAATATTATGGAATTTTCCGAGGAAATCAGTCTAGGTATCTATACCTTGTTTTGCTCACCTTATCTAAACAATTCACGATGGTGCCTAGAAGACTCTCCACCCTTCCAAACCTGCCCCATTCATCAAGGCCCCATGAAATCCCTGGTCTTCTCTGAAACTTTCCCAAGTCCTTCCAACCTTCCTTCCTCTCAGCTCTAGGCACTGTCTGCATTCCCCCCTGGTAACCAATCGCTGGCTGCCCTATGACAGTTCTTAGATTAGTACCTATTCTAGCAGTTTTCAATCAGTGAATTGCCTAAAAGTGGTCCAAATAGAATCTAGATCAGAGATTCTTGAACCTATCATTGCAATCAAAAATACAGATTTTGGGCCCGGGTGGTGTGGCTCAGTTGTTGTGTCGACCCATGCATCAAAAGGTCACCGGTTTGGCCCTGGCCGGTTTGGCTCAGCGGTTAGAGTGTCGGCCTGCAATCCAGAGAGACCTGGGTTCGGTTCCCGCTAAGGGCACGTACCTCAGTTGCAGTTTGTCCCCGGACCTGGTTGGTCGTGCGGGAGGCGGCCACTCAATGTGTCCCTTTCACGTCGATGTCTCTCTCTCTCTCCGTCCCACTCTATCTGAACAAAAAATGGAAAAATGTCCTCGGGTGAGGATAAAAAAAAAAAAAAAAAAGTCACCGGTTTGATTCCCGGTCAGGGCACATGCCCAGGTTGTGGGCCTGATCCCCAGTGAGGGGCATGCAGGAAGAGGCCAATCGATGTTCTCTCTCATCGATGTTTCTATCTCTCTCCCTCTCCCTTCCTCTCTCTCTAAAAATCAATTAAAAAAAAAAAAATATATATATATATATATGGGCTCCCATTCCCAGAGTTCAGATCATTTTGAAAAGCTTCCCAAGTGTTTCTGATCAGCAAGGTTTCAGAACCTCTGGTTCAGATGGTACACAGGATTTTTCTTTTATTCAGACACGTGTGCATGCAACATTTACTGAGTGTTCCATTCCACCATTTTCATTTGGTGTTCCAGTTCATTTTCTTTTTTTCCGTTCATTTTCAAATTAATGAAATGATGACTATGATTTCACTTGGTTTAATCTCTGGGCCACCAGAAGCATATTCATTACTGCCAATCACTAGGCTCAATGTTGTGCACTGCAATAATAAGTCTTAATAATCCATTTATCCAATAAATGCTCTTTAATTTTTTACACACTTATACCTTACCTATTCAAATGTACTACAGAGCCCTGGCCAGTTTGGCTCAGCGGTTAGAGCGTCGGCCTGCCGACCAACGAGTCTTGGGTTCAATTCTGGCCAAGGGCACGTCCCTTGGTTGCAGTTCATCCCCGGCCCTGGTCAAGGTCGTGCAGGAGGCAACCAGTCCATGTGTCCCTCTCATGTCAATGTTTCTCTCCCTCTCTCTCTCTCCCCCTCCCTCCCACTCTATCTGAAGATAAATGGAAAAATGTCCTCTGGTGAAGATTAAAAACCAAACCAAACCAAACCAAAACAAAACAAATATACTACAGAGGTAAAGACTGTGTTTTGTACTTCTTTGCAGGCCAAACCATTTATTTTCATGCTTTTCCCACATAGTAGGGACCCAAAAAATGTCCCTTTATTTGAAACCCTCTCAATTCTTTAATCTCTGTCTTTTTATCTAAAAATAAAGCTATAGCCCTGGCCAGTATGGCTCAGCGGTTAGAGCATTGGCACGTGGACCAAAGAGTCCCTGGTTCAATTCCAGCCAAGGGCACATACCTCGGTTGCAGTTCGTTCCCAACCCTGGTTGGGGTCATGCAGGAGGCAACCAATCAATGTGTCTCTCGCACATTGATGTTTCTTTCTCTCTCTGTCTCTCTCCCCCTCCCTCCTACTCTGTCTGAAGATAAATGTAAAAATATCCTTGCTTTTCCCACATAGTAGGGACCAAAAAATGTCCCTTTATTTGAAACCCTTGGGTGAGGATGAAAAAATATATAAATAAATAAAAATAAAAATAAAGCTATATGTTATAGTGAGGAAAGAAAGGCTTTGGTGAAGTCTGAATTCCTCCTCTGCCACTTAATTGGCTGTGTAATCTTGAGCAAGTTCCTTAAATTCTAAGCCTCTGATAATTTATCTACATGATAGAAATAATAACAATCACTCATGAAGTTGTTGATGAGGATTAAATTAAATAATATATGCAAAGCACCTGACATATAGAAGGCACTATAACCATAAATGGTAGCTCTGACTATAATTATAACCACATGACCTCTTTGGGCCCAAATTCCTTGTATGTAAAATGGGGACATAGTAAAATTTAAATAAGAAAAGTGATATTGCCTAGGGCCTGGTACATTTTAAGTGCTCATAAAATGTTAGGAATTAATAATGCTGTCTCTCTCTTTTATCATACCTAGCCAAGGTCTCTTTGATTTTTTCTGGATTAAACTCTTTAGCAAAATGGACTCTCTCCTCCCAACCTTTTTGGGCCTGAGACACCCCTACCAAAACCACAATCTCCTAAACAGGCCCAGAAGAGCCCACAGGGAACGGATAGGGCTTATGCTGCAGCTGTCCATCTCCTGCTGGGGTCCTGTTTCCAGTGATCAGAGACCTCCCTCTGCCACCTGTGTGGACTTCTCATCACTGGCTATTTCAGGACAGAGTCCAAGATAAGCACTGCTTTGGGGCTGCCTTTCAGGGAAAGCTCTCTGGAGACTTAAAGCTCATTAGTATGACCTTCAGTCTCTGGAGGAAGTGAGGAAATATCATCCTGCTCTTAGAAAACAGAGACACCAAGCACTCAGGGGACAGGCTTGAGCAACAAGGGGCAGAGCTAAAAAAGGAGCCAAGATAAGACTGTTCCAGAACATTAATAATTCTAATAAAAATAATCTCTCTCGCATGTGGAGGCTTTACAGTTTACACAAGCATTTCCACACATATTAGCTTATTGGCTGCACAACACAGCCTCATCCTAAGAGTGACAGAGCAACCATTATCTCCATTTTGTAGATGAAGAAAGTGAGTCCCAGAGAAGTATGGTCACACAGCAAGTGAGCTGCAGAGTTGGACTAGAGCCCGGGTCTGCTGACTTCCAGTCCTGCACGGGCTTTTCCCGCAATAAGGAATGGCGAGCCTTCTTCCACTAGCATGAAAAACAGCAAAGTGAAGGTAATAGTGAAGCACACAGAAGGTGTGGTGCATAAAGTCCAGGTTTCAGAGAGGTGAAGCCGGGGGCTCAGTGTGGCGTTTGGGGCTGGGTCCTAAGATGACAGCGCAGGGTGGGATTCCAGGGGCGCCGGGAGTGAAGGGTGGAGAAGACGGTGGGCGAGTTATGGGTGTGGGCGGCTACTGGAGGCGTCTGCATAGGAACCAGAAAGCACAGGAGATGAATGTGAAGTTCCCGGGATGAGAAAAGGAGCCCTAAACCGGGCTGGGATATGGAAAAGTCTGCAGACACCGCAGTTCCGAACAGGAGCTTTTCCCCTATCAAACTTACCCAGCCAAGTTGACCTCTCAGAAGCAGCCCACACGGTCACCTCGACGGAAACAAGAAACTGCCCCGGCGCCCATGGCCCTTTAGTAGTTGTAGTTTCTGGAACTCAACATTGAGGCTTAAAAGCACTTCGCGCCTCTCTGTCCTGAACTATCACTCCCGTGGTGCACCGCGCAAGATTGCGCATTTCGACCCTAGGACTACAATTCCCATAGCTCTACGCGGCCCTTTGTCGTTGGGTGAAACCGCCCAAGGCCCGCGATGCGGCGCGATTCCTCCCCCTGGTGGTCAAGGAGCCGCCTCCGCGATTACAAGGCTCGAATGGAGGTTTCTGCCTATAGTCCCATTAGCAACCATCAGCCTCACCGTTCTTTAAATAATTACTAGGCGAGCCAAGAAATAGCGTGGCTTCACTTTATTCTTAGAGACGTGGGATCTTGTTTCGAGTCCCTCCGCCCCAGTTTTGTTGCCTTTGAGAATATGAGACTGATTAAGTTAAGGGTGTATTTCCTACCAACATTTACCTGTCGACACTTGCAATTTTTCATTGTCCTTCTCCAAGAACAAGGAGAAACATGAGAGATCACCGGTCCTCTTGTCCTCCGGCCCCTCCATCGCCCTCACCTTGCTGGCCCTGTGCTGGTTCTTAGGGACACGTTGGTGGACGAGATACAATCCTCAGCCTCAGAAGAATTCACAGTCCACCAGAGGATTCCAACAAATGAATAATTACAACACAGTGAAATGTACTCTAATGGGGGAAACTCAGAGGGTTGTGGGAGCCTTGAAAGGTGGTACCTGCCCGGGGGGAAATGGAGTCAGCAAAGCTTCTTAGAGGTCTTAGAGAGAAGTTAAAATTGAAAACTGAAGGAATAGAATTTAGGAGTACAGGGAGTGTGAAGAACGTTTTACCCTCTGCTGGAGCACAGAGTGTAAGGGATGGAACACAGAGAGAGACACCCGAGGAACAAGGAGGACCACATCCTCAGGAGCCTTGTCAGCTTTCATAAGAAATTGGGGGGGGGGGATGGGGACATCTGTAATAGTGTCAATAATAAAAATAAAGTTAAACAAAAAGAAATTTAGATCATTCAGGCAGCTCAAACTTTCATTGGCTTCCTACTACCTATTTCTTAGCCTATTTCAAAGCCTCCCGGACCTGGTCCCCACCTTCTCCTCCAAAAGTGTTGCTGGTGCTCACCTCTGCCAGGAATCCCTTCTCTTCTGCCCTGCTCCACTCCCAGCGACATTTACCTCCTCACCATTCTCAAAATGTATCAGGTCACACTTGTCACTTCCACGCTCATGCTCTTCCCTCCACTAGGTACATTGCCCTGCCTGGTGTCCTGTCTAACTCTGTTCTTCCTTGAAAATTCCTCGCCCTAGCGGGTGTGGCCCGGTTGGTTGGGCGTCGACCTGTGCACCCACAGGTTGTGGGCTTGATGCCCGACAGGGGGCGTGCAGGAGGCAGCGATGTTTCTCTCTCACCCCCCTCTTCCTTTCTCACTAAAAATCAATTTTAAAAATCTTTTTTAAAAATCGAAAATTCCGCCCTGGCCGGTTTGGCTCAGCGGTTAGAGCGTCGGCCCGCGGACCAGAGACCCGGTTTGATTCCGCTAGGGACACGTACCTCGGTTGCAGTTTGTCCCCGTCCAGTTGGGGTCGTATGGGTGGCAACCACTCCATGTCTCTCTCACATAGATGTTTCTCTCTCTCTCTCTTCCTCCCTCTCTCCTTCCCTCTCTCCCTCCCGCTGTATCTGAAGATTAATGCAAAAATGTCCTCACGTGAGGATTAAAAAAAAAAGAAAATTCCTCTAGGTCCCCCCTTTCTCTCCATGAAGCTTCCAGTCCAGTCCTAAAGGACCTCTGCCCCCCCTCAGTTGCTGGAATATTTGTGTGCACCTCTCATTTGGGGGCTCACTTCACATTGCTTTGTGCCATCTCCTAGGTGGGAGATTTTATTGGGAGATTTTAATCCTGCAATAAATTGTGAGCAACTTGAGGTTAGGTGCTGAGTTCTACAGCTGATCATTCCACGCAGCCCAGCCTGGGAGTACCCTCAAATCACCAGTGTTCAGAGTCGGTGCTTTTGACTTCTTTAGGCTCATCACTCCTCCTGATACACTGTCGCCACCGCCATCCTTCCAGGAGCCAAGATAAAGTCATCAGGAGAGAGTGATGGCAGTACTGCACTGTGGTAATTAAGCCCCGGATTTAATTAAAGCTGTGGTTGGTGGCAGTGATGGCAGAACATAAAAAGCTTAGTGCAGAGCAGAGTGGTTCCCTTTGGCTAATTAATCGGTTTTCTGCAGCTGGCCTAGAACACTCACGATTAACCAGAGTCCCGAGGCATGAGAGGGGCAGCTGGAGGTCATTTCTCTGTTTCCTGCTCTAAGACCAGGCCATGCTAGGGACATTTGCTAGTTGAGTTTTAAACTTCCCGGAAACAGGGATGTCACAGCTTCTTTTGTCACTGTTAGGAAGATCTGCCTTGAGCCCAAACTGTTATTTTACAATATGTTTTTATTGATTTCAGAAAGAGGGAAGGAGAGGGAGAGAGGTTGAAACATCGATAGGCTGCCTGCCTCCTGCACGCCCCCTACTGGGGTAATTCTATGACTGGGGATTTTAGTGATTCTTATCTAGAAGGAAGGAAGAGGCTGAGGTTAGTTAGAGCAGTCATTAGTAAGAAGCAATAGTCTCTTATATGAGGGTAGAGGGGTGGTTGGTCCCTTCTGCTCATGTGTCGTCTGTGTTCAGACATGATTATGAAGTGGTCCTATCTGTATCTTGATTCACCAGGGTCACAGAGTGGCCTTATCTGATATGGATATTCTGTGAAAGTGTTTGTGTTCAGCCAGGGAACACCAAAGACCAGCTGTGAGTGCCAGGCCAGCTCCAGCTATTAGGGACTGCTTTTCTCTTTTTTATATACTAACATGGGCTAGGTGCGGGGTGTATACAAATGATTTGTCTGAGTATCCTCAGGAACCTCCTGGTTGGTGGGGAAAGTGGACAAGAAAACAAACCCATACCATTGGAAATGTGGTTGAGGATCTGGTCTCTGGAGACAGGCTATGAATTTAAATTTCAGATCTACCACTTACTAACTGTGAAATCTTGGGCAATGACTATTTTCTAAGCTTCAGTTTCTTCATCTGTGAATGGGGATAACAATAGTATCTACACTATAAAGTTGATGAAGGATTAGATGAGCTAACCCATGGATCACTGATTACTTAAAGGGCTTGGATTTGACAGGGGGCAGAGGTGGACCCAGGTTTTGTGGGGCTTGAAGCTTATACGATTTGGGGAACCCTCTTGAAGAAAAAGAATTTTTAAAAAAGAAAAAAAAATTTTAAATATCTTACTTTTCCAGAATTTGCATATGATTGTGTGAACACATTGCAAAGTCCCCCTCGCAGGGCCTCAGAAGGGACTCTGAAGTTTAAATTTAATTAGCTACTTGGTAACTCTGACTCTGAGAAGGAGCAAAATTATGAAAGAGCTTTATTCTTTTCAAACCACTGCCTTCAAGCTCTCCCAAAACATTCCAGCTGTGGTTCAAACCAACTCGAGCTCTCCTAGCTCTTTCTTGTGTTATAGCCTGGAAGTTAGTAGGCAATGAGCTAGTGATGAAGGAATCAATTGACTTGGGTCCTGCTCTGAATACAGCTGCACTGTCTGACGGTGGGGTGGGGCAAAGGTGTAGTGTCACCATGAAGAGAAGGTATCTTCACACCGAAAGATTAAAGACGAAGCAGGCAACTCCATCGAATATAATAGAACTTATTATAGGATAATTTACTTATGGGAAGATTGGGCAGGAGTAAGGCAAATTATTCTGTGCTAAAGACTCCAGTTACTATATTGTTTTATAGTAACTCAGGTACCAATGATTGACAAGACAAAGGGACAAGAAACACAGTAGTGCCAGGGGCCATACTATCACCAATTTGATATTCATCTTGGCTGTCATCTGGCTATTACTAACAAAAGTATTTATGGTAACAATTTAGCGAACACATGTAATCATTAACTAGAAGGCTTGGATGTGCTTACTAAGGACAGTGACGTTGGTCAAAGGTCACAGCATGAAAGGACACAAAGATGGCGATAGATTTTGTTCACTCTATACCTGCTCCTGCTGTTTTCAGCACTGAGACCCAGCTGGAGTCCAGATGAATCCTTTTTTAACATCCTGTTAACAGGTAGAATATATGCATAATAAAGGTCAAGAATAGTAACTGTATGCCCTGGCAGGTTTGGCTCAGCTGCAGAGCGTTGGCCCGTGGACCAATGAGTTCCGGGTTCGATTCCAACCAAGGGCATGTACCTCGGTTGCAGTCGGGGTGGTGCGAGAGGCAACCAGTGGATGTGCCCCTCTCACGTCGATGTTTCTCTCTCCCTTTCTCTCTCTCTCCCTCTCTACCTGAAGATAAATAGAAAAATATCCTCGAGTGAGGGAAAAAAAAGAATAGCAACTGTGCTTCTCTAGTGTTGTTACTATAATAATTCTTCCATTCAAAAATATTTATTGAGCACCTAGTATGTCCCAGGCACTGTGTTCAATACTGGAGGCCCAGCAGGAATAGAGAGATTAATTCCCTACCACACTGTGCTTTAATTCTAGTAAGGATAGACAGATAATAAACAAATATATAACCAAGACAAGTACATACTACGTTAAATGCTCTACGGAAAATAGGATGCTTTGATGAAGAATAAAAGAAGTGAGCTACTCTCAACAGTATGGCCAGGGAAGACTCTCTAAGGAGCTGGCATTGGCGCTGAGCCCAACCACACCAACCATTCCCTGATTACCTACTATGTGTCAGACAGGTCGTTAGGAACTTTCAAACACTTTACCTCATTCAATCCTCTTGGGAAGTATGTCATATTCTATTTTTCAGACAAGAAAACAGAGGCTCAAAGAGTTACTAGCAGATAGTGTTGTATCGGTCTCATATCCCCTCATCCCTTCTCTGAGCTCCCTTGCCAGTGTAGTAGATTCTAGTACATTGTGAGCCCTGCTTCCTTGCCTGAAGGAAGGCATCTATGAACCAGGAAGGGAGGGCATCGTGTGACCCACCCCAGGGCAACCTTCAGTCATCAAGGTAGTACATGCCTCCCCATCCTTAGATAGGATGACTTTGAGGTGCATTTCACACTGTCTCTCAGAGAGTCCCCAGAAGAACTGAACCCAGCTGTTCACCGCAGCAAGCTGCACTTTAATGCACCCAATATTAGCTCTTCTCCCCTCCCTGTCTCACCTTCTCCATCCCCTCACTCTTGCCTCTTGAAATCACCTCCCAAATAGACTACCAGCATCCAAGCCTCAGGGTTGGCTTTTGGAGGAACTCAAAATAAGACAGGGCTTAAGTGACTTGCCCAAGGCCTCTAAGCCAAGTGGCAGAACTGAACTTTTCATACAGGTCCACGTGGATTGCATTTCAGTCTTAACCCCTACACCTCGTGACAAGGAGCCTGAAGATGGGACCGAGCTCGCTGTCTGACTCAAGCCCCTTCGTGTTCTGACCCTGGCTGATCTTTCCTGTCTCGTCTCCTTTCTCCTTATTCTCAGCCACCCCTTGCTCTAAGCATAGCTAACTGCTTGGGGACATAACACTCTCAAACCTCGCATGCCCTGTCAGCCTCCATGCCTTTGCAAGTGCTGTCTCCTCTGGCGACACATGTGTTGAAGCCGTTGTGGCCCATTCAGTGCCCACCTTCACTCCCTCCCTGCCACCCTCCACCTGATGAACTCCAGCATCCAATGTCCAGTGTCCAGCACTGGTAAGAATCATATTTGTGCATGTGGTTGGCATACCAGTTGGCACACTGATTTTTTTTTTTTTTTTAATCCTCACCCGAGGACATTTTTTCATTTTTTGTTCAGATAGAGTGGGAGGGAGAGAGAGGAAGAGAGAGAGAGAGAAACATCGACATGAAAGGGACACATCGAGTGGCTGCCACCTGCACGACCAACCAGGGCCGGGGACAAACTGCAACCGAGGTACATGCCCTTAGCGGGAACCGTACCCGGGTTTCTCTGGACCGCAGGCCGACGCTCTAACCGCTGAGCCAAACCGGCCAGGGCGGCACACTGATTTTGAGACATCAGTAGTTCATTTCCAGTTTGTAGGCCAGGAAACCAAGGTTGAAAGAGGCCAGGTGACTAACGCAAGGTCTTAGAGTTAACGATGGGGAAGCCAGGATCAAAACCCAGATCTACCTGTCTGCTACTGTACTTGATGCCTGGCTGGAGGAAGAGCATAGGAATTGGGGTCTCTGAGGCTGCTCCAACATCCCCCCCTCTGTCAGGCCTAACTTTACAACTGAAGGGATACCCCCAAGGCAGTCTCCAGAGCCCTGGCTGGGAGGAGTAGGGACTGCAGAGCCCAGAGGAAGGAGGCCAGGCTGAGGCGGCTTCCTACAAAGGGAGGGGCAGGATGTCCTGCCCTCCCCCACTTAGGAGGGGAAACTGGTGAGGGCATTCATTACTCTTTCTACTTTCGGGCTCTTTCCATTCCTTCAGGAGTTTACTTGGCTTTGGCGATGGCCTGCTTCCCAGAATCTCTCAAAAAAAAAAAAAAAAATGCTTCTTGGAGGCCAAGCCCGTTCAGGGAGGCCCAGAGGCCACGCAAGGCCTGAGTTCCCACTCTTACTCTTCTTTTCCTGGCTCCCAGCCATGTTATCATCAAGCCCATCAAATGCCTGGAAGAGGCTCCCCAGCCTGCAGAACATGAGCCGGCCTGGCAGGTACCAAGTTCTCAGCAAGTCTGGGAAAATGAAGATGGGGTGAGGGTAGAAGGGTAATACTGCATCATCCTAGCTCAAACGCCTTCTAGGGCTGCTTTCAGCTTCCGTGACAAAGTCTGCAGTCCTTATCCGAAGCCCAAGAGCCCTTCAAGGTCTGGATCCCCTTAGCCAGTTAGATTCACTCCTTCTCATCCAAAGTGACCGGCCAGTCCCTAGACGTGCAGCACTCAGCCTGGCATTAGTTTGTGCTGCGTCTTTCCCGTCTGCTTCCCGTCCAGTTGTTCAAACCCAGCAGAGTTAGCACTTTCTCTGAGAGATCCTTCCTGGCCGAATCCCTAATACACATCGACATTTCCGCAGCAACACACATGACATGCAATGGAATGTCCCGTGTGTAGGTCTGCCTCCCCTCACGACCATGGCTTCTTTTTTTTTTTTTTTTTTATCCTCACCCGAGGACATTTTTTCACTTTTTGTCCAGATAGAGTGGGAGGGAGAGAGAGGAAGAGAGAGAGAGAGAAACATCGACGTGAAAGGGACACATCGAGTGGCTGCCACCTGCACGACCAACCAGGGCCAGGGACAAACTGCAACCGAGGTACATGCCCTTAGCGGGAACCGAACCCGGGTCTCTCTGGACCGCAGGCCGACGCTCTAACCGCTGAGCCAAACCGGCCAGGGTGACCATGGCTTCTTGAGGGCATGATGCCGTCGGATTCGTCTCTGTGGGCCTAGCCCAGTGCCTGGCACAGTGGGTGCTGGTTAAAAGAATGAGCGAATGGGTAAGATCATCCAGAGCAGGGGTTGCAAACACAAATGCCTTCAGGGTCCAAGTAAGTCAGGTAAATTCGTGTAAGACCATACGGGGGCATGAGGGACAGTGAGTGACTTGTATAAAGGATTCGAATTTGATGAAAGAGAATGGGTGGGTGGAATTCAGCCTCTGTTCAACATTATAATAATCAAATAATAGTGTTTAAAAAAATTTTTTTTCTTTATTGATTTGAGAGGGAGAGGGAGAGAGATAGAAACATCGATGAGAGAGAACATCAATTGGCCGCCTCCTGCATGCCCCCCACTGGGAGTTGGGCCCACAACTTGGGCATGTGCCCTGACCAGGAATCAAACCAGCGACCTCTTGGTGCATGGCTCGACGCTCAATCCACTAAGCCACATGGCCGGGGTAAAATAATAGTTATTTTTATCGTCAGGTAGGATAATCCTTACCTGTTCCTCCTTTCGGAGGGCAGATTGGAACATGATGATTGGAGATCACATGATTTGTGACTATAGTTTCTGTGTAATCAGGACTTGCAACACCTTGATTGCTCCTATCTGATTCTTTTAAAAAATGAATATAAAATAATAGTTATTTTAAACTTACTCTGCCCCAGGAGATAAAGCACAGTGATTCAGAATGTGGACTTGAAATGAGCTGCTGGGTTTGTGGCCCAGCTCTCCTGCCTCTTAGCTGTGGGACTTTGGTCATGTCACTTAACCTCTCTGAGCCTCAGTTTCTTCACTTGCAAAGTGGACATAATAATAATACCTGCCTTATAGGGTTGTTGTGAGGACTCAAAGAGTGAACACAGGGGAAGTACATAAAAGGATGCCTGACACATGGAAAACGCCCAAGAAGTGCTAGCTGTTATTATTCCTGGAGGGTGAGTGTTCAGAGGCCTCTCTGAGAAGAAGACATGTACACGGAGCCTGGATGCCGATAAGGAGCCACCATGCTGGGCTCTGGGGAAAGAATGCGCCACAGAGAGGGAACAGCCAGGTCCTAAGGTAGAGACAGCTTTGCTGGGTCTGAGAAACAGAAAGAAGGCGTGGGGCTGGAGCGCAGTGAGCCAGGGACAGGGACAGGGGACAAGGTCTGGAGGGCAGGCAGGGGCCAGATTATGGAGGGCCTTCTAGGCCGTGGAAAGAAGCCTGGACTTTATTTTGTATGATGGGGAGTTCTATTAAAATATGGATTTTATTATTATTTGGATATGATGAGGCCAACAAAGCAGGAGACAGCCATTTGAAAGACAGATGGTTGTACTCACAGACCCTAAGAGAAGGAGTCACACCATGCGCAGGGCTCACGTGGAAGCACCAGGTTGTCTTTATTGTGGTTTCTATGGGAAGAATGGATGAGGCAGGATAAACAGGCTTAGGACTGGCTAATATGAATAATTTTAGTGGGCTCTGAAGCATAGGGGCTGTACCCAGTTGTCTGGTACCTGGTCCTGGGGTGACTAGGGCAGGGGGGTAGTGTCCCTGAGTGTGAGAGCCCAGTAGAGCAGGTGGTTGGGACTCTGGGCTCTGGACTGATTGGTTTGCATTTGATAGGCAAGCTCAAGGGTGAGTTGCTTACCATCTCTAGGAAGTGGCTAGTCCTGGGAGGTGGGTCCCTCCAGAGTCAGCAAGCCACCCCCACCCATGTCAAAGCAACAAAATACAGAATCTAAAAAGATGTGGTTAATACAGAGTTACAGCCAAGCAGGGATGGAGTTTACATTTTAACAAATTCTCTGGCTGCTGTGAGGAGACAGTATTTTGGTGAGACAAGAGGAAAGCAGAGGCCAGAGGCCACGCCGGGTACACCGTGATGACAGCCTGCACCAGGGTGGTAGCAGGGGAGGTAGCGAGGCTAGTGTCAGGGTTTGTTTGGAGGGGAAACTGACAGGACCTGGTGGCCATCTGATGAGGACACCGGTGGATTACACGTGGCAGCTTGAGGCCCATCTCTTCTTGTTTCTGGGAATCGCGCCTGTGTCTCCTTCCCCAGTCATGGACTGTGCTATCTCACTCTTCCGATGTTAATGGCAGAGGAAAGGGATTCTAGGAAATGCTGCTTCTGGATTAGAGAGAGTGTCCAACACAGTGCCTGGCACATAGTAGGTACTCAACAAATCCACAGCCTTTTCTTCCATAAAGGAAAGTAGGAAGTCCAGCAGGTCTGATGTCAGACAGATCATGACTTGGTCTACCACCCAGACATGTGATTTCACCTCTCTGCATCTCCCTTCCATGATCTGGAAGCAGAGTTAAGAGCATCTAGCACCCTGGTAGGGTAGCTCAGTTGGTTATAGTGTCATCCCGATACACCAAGGTTGTAGGTTTGATCCCCGGACAGGGCACATATAAGAAGCAACCAATGAATGGATAAATAAGTGGAACAACAATCTCTCTCTCTCAAATCAATTAAAACAAAAACAAAAACAAAAAACAGAGCACCTAGCACTTCTGGTGGTTGTGAGGATTAAATGAGGGGCCAGGCTCCCAAGGTGGGGTTTAGACAACAAGAAATGTGACTGAGCCCCCTGCATCTCCTCTGGTGAGCCCACCTCTGGGCCTAACCCCTCCCCCAGCTCCCACCTCTCTGCTGGGTGGCTCCTCAAAGAGCCAACAGAAAGCTGTGTTTACTCTGCCAGAGTGGCATCCCCAGGGAGGGAAGAGAGGAGAAATAAATATTCATGCTTCTGCTTTGGAAAGCAGGCTGATAATTATCTGCCTGGGAGGTAAACATTTGCGAAGCTGGCCCCATTGGTTAACCCCTTGGCCCCCAGGGCTGAGGTGAAGTTGTCTGGGTTGCTCTGGGAGAGTCCGGGAAGTTTCTGGAGCCTCCAGAGATCTAATTCAGTTTGAAACACTGAGAAGGATGGGACAGAATGACTTCAAGACCAGGGTTTGACATTTGCTCTACTTGGCCTATCCAGCCCTGCAGTCTGCTAGACCCCTGCCCCCAAAATACATGCCCCAAAGGAGCAGCCAGGGCCGAAAGCCTGTTCTGCGGTTTCAGGCAGGGACGCTGTCCTGTGTGTGAGGGGCTGGACCAGCGATGCTTGCTCACTTCAATATCCTGTGGCCTTCTCTAGACAAAGAAACCCACCCTACTTAAGCAGAGTCCCACTTCCCAGGGGAGGGGAGCCCAGACCCTGTCGTGTCTAGGTGTGGCTGATTAGAAGGTTGCCTTGGGCAAACTATAATTATTCACATGTGTGCATACCTGTCCAGCTTGCCAAGCACTTTCCCACACGTTATCTCATTCAACCAGCCCCACAATAAACCTGTAAAGCAGGAATTAGCCCCTGGTGATGCAGTGGTTCAAATCCAGGCTCTGTTACTCACTGGGCAGTGTAGCTTTGGGGCAATCACTTCACCTCTCTGAGCCTCACTCACCTCGCCTGTAAAATGGGGAGAATAGCTACCCATACCCCTCCTGCTCCAGCTTAAATGAAACCATGGAGCTAAAGAGCTCAGTAGTGCCTGGTGCAAGGTCTGCAAATTTGTCAACCTCTCCTTCAAATTCTCCATTTTACAGAGGAGGAAAATGAGGCTCAGTGAATTATCAAATTATACTCATCTGAATGTTTTTAAAAATTATCATACAAATAGTGAGCATGAGTCTAAACAGTATTTCACTTATTCACGAGGAAATTGTCAGGATGACAAAGCTGGTTCAGAGGACTGATGGATATAGAGTCAAAGAAGCACAGAGAATGCTGGAATGAGATTCCAGTGGCAAATGCTCCATAGTGCGTGACCTATGACCGGTGGGTTATAACCTGTAATCTCTACTGGCCAGAAATCGTTTGTATCAGTATTGAATATCTGTTGTCTACAAATTAGCATCTCGGTTCTCAGATCTATGAGATGCCTGGGCCTGAATACACGGAGCCACATGACCTTTGGGGCTTGTTTGATGATTCCCCCAGTGGACCGATGAAGGTCACACAGTCTCCTCATTGCCTCACTTCTAAGTTTTGTAAACTTTTCTTTAACAAGGTCAAGGGTTAAAAGGATGGGAACTGTATCAGGATTACTTCTGAGCAAGAATTCCAGATCTTTTTGCTCTAGAAAGCCTAATCCTGCTACCATGCTAGGCTGATGGTGAGAAATTGAAGGCCCAGAAAAAGGGTGTGGCCTGTCCAGAGTCACATACCATGCCTAGGGGAGGAGCAGAAGCCAGAACTACCCCCGCCCCCATCCCAGGTCCCCTGGTCTACATCCCTGGTCCTCTCCCAGGCGGGATCCAGGTATGGATTATCTACTATGGGCAGGAACTGCTCTGGATTGTGGTGGTGCTTAGGGGGCAGACTCACTTTGGTTGGAGCTGAAGTGATATCGTGGGGTCCTGTGGGGTTTCACCAAGGTTTGGGCTTATCTGTGCTCAAGCAAGTGAGAGCTGAGACCCTGGAGGCTCCTGCAGCTTCCAGCCCCCAGTGCTGGGTAATGTTGCAGCGAGACACCCAGACAGCTCAGAGCTGGAGGAACAAGCGGCAGCAAAGCAGCAGATGGGTTTCCATGGTGATTGCCTCCTAGAGCTCTAAGTATCTTCTTTCTGAGCAGAGATGGAGGTGCAGCAGGAAGGACATGGGTGCAGGAGGGAAAAACCTGGTTCTGATCTACCCCAGATGGAAGCTTGGTGTCCCTTGGGCAATCATCTCACCTCCCTCTGGGTCTGAGGAGGGACGAAGGATACCATTTGTTAGGTGCCAGGCATTATCTTATTTAATCCTCTTCCCATCAAGCCTTTGAGGAAGAAACTATTATTAGCATTTTAAGATTTTTTTTCCCTTTATTGATTTTAGAGAGAGAGGAAGGAAGAGGGAGAGAGAGATAGAAACATCGAGGAGAGAGAACATCAATTGGCCGCCTCCTGAATGCCTCCCACTGGGGATTAGGCCCACAACCTGGGCATGTGCCCTGACCGGGAATTGAACCAGCGACCTCTTGGTGCATGGGTCGATGCTCAACCATTGAGCCATACTGGCCAGACTACAGATGAGGAAACAGAAGCACAGAGAGGTGAAGTAACTTGCATAGAAACACACAGCTTGTTAAGAGCACCTGGGCTGTGCTCTGAACCACAGCACTATATAGTGCTCCAGGCCCTTTTCTCTTGGAAAACTAGATACATTCCTTCTGGAGACTTCCCCAGAAAAGAAAGGATGGCAGGGAAGCAGAATCAGGGTGCAAAGAGGGAACACTTCAGATCAACACAATGAAATCAGCCTCCATTTTCTGCCTGGGTACCTTGGCCAATATGACACCTGACACCTCAGGCAGGAAGCAACTCCAAGCTCAGACAACCCTCAGACACCCCATACTCACCCCCAGGCAGCATGACACCACCACAACCATGAAACAAACACTGCTGTGCTCAGGGCTCTGGGATGCCATCCAGAGCACCTCCTTATCTTCAAACCCTCATAAAGGCCTGCTTCAACCCTGCCCTGCAGGAAACAAGTCTTCTGCCTCCTCCCAGAAGCCTCACTATGCTGAACCAGAGCCCAAGCTGCCTCCTCTTCCTCCTCCTCCTCCTCCTCCTCCTCTTCCTCCTCCTCCTCCTCCTCTTCCTCCTCCTCCTCCTCCTCCTCCTCCTTCTCCTCCTCCTCCTCCTCCTCCTCCTCCTCCTCCTCCTCACTGTTGTCCTCTTCTCTCCTGCCTGTCCCACTCTCGTCACCCCAAAGTGTTGGCTTCTATCCCATTGATCAGAGCCCAGATATAGGACAGGTACTCCTGGTGGCTTTGATGGAGGCCCAGAGCCCTTAGCAGAGCCCAGAGATGTATTTTTAGGATGAGCCCAGCTCAGTCCTGCCTGCCAAGATGCCCTGCCTTCTCTTTCTTCATTCAAGCCCCAAGGCAAGTATGTGAATGGAAGTTCAGACAAGCCCAGGCCCCACCTGGCCTGAGAGCCTCCCCTGCAGGGATGAAGCTAGGAGAAGGCGTGTGGATACTCAAGTGTGGGCACGGCCTGAGCCAGCCAGGGGGCCCAGAGCTGGGGGTAGGAGCTGGAGTGCGTGTCTCCCCACCCCCCATCCTCTCATCAGCTGGCCTCGATCTCCTAGCCCTCCCAACTTTGTCCATCCATCCATTCATTCACTCACTCAACACGCTTTGGTTGAACATTTATGCTGGTGCTGGGGATGAGAAGGATGAATTCCCAGCCTCAGAACTGGACTGCTGACTGTCGATATAAGAAACGTCCAAACCTGTAGAGAATTTTTTAGTTTATTTGAGCCAAACTGCGGACAATTGCTGGGAAGCAAAATCTCAACAAATGGAGATGAAAAGACAGTCACACTAAATCCATTAGTGGTAGATTAAGGGGGCAGGAGAAAACAAAGGGGGGCAATCTCTGGGACTGGAAGAGTAAAATGAAGAGACACATAACTTCTTTTACATTGGTGGGTACAGGATAGTTGATAATTAACATTTACAGCACAGAGATGGGGAATACAATAACAAGAAAGGGTTCTGTGGTCTCTGCTTTGGTTACAGCAGGTTGTGCCCGGAGGGGTCTGGAACAGCTTACTCTGACATTTCAAAGATATGTTATCATAGATGCAAAAGGACAATAGACAGGCCCACTTAAGTTAAAGATTGCCCTTTGTCAAGGAAGCTATGGGACTAACCACTATGGCCTGCTTTTAGTAGGAATTTTAGTGTTCAGACCGTCCCATGTGGTTACGTTTGATCCCTGAGTTTGTAAGGCTGCCAGGCAGGCCTCTCCTGAGCTTGTCAGGTTTAACAGGTGGCTGCTTTTCTGTCCACATGACCTTCTTCCCCGTATTGCCCCCCCTCCCCGAGTCTTCCCCATCTCAGTTGATGGCATGTCCACCCTGCCTATGACTCAGGCCACACCTCACATCCCACCCACCAGCAAATCTGTCCTTTTGCCCTGCTCAAAATATATCCAGAATCCAACTACATCTCACCCCTTTCACTCCTGCCACCCTTGTCCACGCCACCACCAAGGCTTACCTGCGTGGCCTGACCGCGGATTCCTGCTTCTGTCTCAATCCCCACCCCTGTGACTCTAACCGCCCCCCACCCCCACCCCAAGCTCTTCCCTGGAATGAATGGTGCTGTGAAAACAAGGTCAGATCAGATCACACCTCCCACAGAACAGGCACCCCGCTCCCCCAGAGCCTATGCCCTGGCTGCTCCCCTACCTGGAATGACCTTCCCCTAAAAACATACCCCACTTACTCCCTCCCCTCTTTAAGATGGTACTCAAATGTCAACCTTTCTTTTTTTTTTAATGTGTTTTTATTGCTTTTTTAGAGAAGAAGGAAGGGAGAGATAGAAACATCAATCGTCTGGCTCCTCCACACTCCCCACTGGGGATCGAGCCTGCAACCCGGGCATGTGCCCTGACAGGGAATCAAACCTGGACCTCTCAGTACATGGGACAACGCTCAGTCCACTGAGCCACACCCGTGGACAAATGTCAACCTTTCAGTGAGGCCAGCCTGATTGGCCCATTTCACATTGCAGTTCCTCCCCTTCTGCATAGCACTTCTTGCCAAATAACACAAGATATGTTCTTTATTTGTTTTGTTTATTGTGGATTTCCCCTCTCTGGAACATGAGGTCTTTGAGGGCAAGATTTTGTTTGCTTTGTTCACTGCCCTTAGAACCTGCCTGGCCCCATCAAGTGTGGAATGAATGAATGAATGTCTTGTGGGGATGACAGACCTGTAAAAAAGTTGGCCCTGCCTCCATTCGTGCCATTTCCTATCTGTTCCCACACAGGCAGCCACAATGTGTAGAAAACACATTGTTATCCCTCAGGTCTTAGGGAGGGTGTCACTGCCTCAGACACTTCTCTGGCCCCTTCTTCTGTGATTGCCTGGTCACTGGTCTCTCTTTCCCTGGGACAGTGAACTAGGGCCACGTCTGTCTCACACAGGAGGTAGAATGGTGCAGTGGTTAAAGGATTCTGACTCCAGATTCTGGCTAAGGTGTGGGGATTTAGGCAAGTCACTTAAACTTGGGCCTCCATTTCCTTATCTGTAAAATGGGGATAATAATCGTATCTCCTTCGTCACCCCCATAGAAGAGGATTAAATGAACGAACATAGTAAGTGTAATATGAATGATAGTTATGACTGTTCTTCAGTGTTGTATTCCCAGTGCCTGGCACAAAGATTGGCCCATCTTCAGTACTCAGTAAGTATTGGTTGGATGGATGGATGAATGTGCCTGGGTATAGAGGGATGAAGAAATGGCATGAGAACCTAGAGGAGGGCCCTAACCCAGCTGGAGGAGAGGCAGGGAGGCTTCCTGCAGGAAGGGAGCCCTCAGCTGATTCCTGTAGGCCGAGGAGGAGTTGGCCCAGCAAGTGGAGGGACTGCACGCAGGCAGGAGCAGTAAGTAGTGTGTGCAAAGGCCTCTCCTTACAGAGAGACCTGATCGCCCCGGGATTGTCAGTCCACCAGTGACTGACTCTGTAGTGTGGAGGCCAGATTCCCCCTTTGTTGGCCATTTTGAGGACATTCTTGAGTATAATGACAAAAAAAAAATCTGAGATGTTCTAAATTAAAATCACAGCGGCTGGGGAGTTAAAGAAAGAAACAGAACAGTAAGCCTGTTAATAGCTGTGGACCAATTCTGACAAAACTGCTCACATTCCTGTGTATCTGTTGGAATTCAGGATTAATTACCATGTGGCTGTTTCCGAGATTATCAAACCCCAGGGGCCTCTGCTTCTTATTTACACACAAATGTTCCAATCTGCTGCCCACAGCTAATCTATGGAAGTGGACACCTCTTCCTTGGGGACTCTGCTGCACCTACCCCAGAACTGGCCCTGCTTCACTTTCCCTCGTTCCCTCTGTCAATAGCTAATGTAGTCCTTCGGGGGGCTCAGGTCCACCTCCATCTCCTACTTGATGTATATAAAAGGCTTGCAAAACTCCAGGACGACGAACACGCTGTCTCTCCTACCTTGCCACGCTGCTGGTGGTTTAAACTCCATGCGCCAAGGCCGGTCTTCTTCATCTCCTTCTCCTTCTTTTTCTTTTTGCTAGCAATGGCCTAATAAACCCTTTCTTTTAAAAAGACTTTCAGCCATGGAAGTGAACATTTTTATCTAACAGTATGAACGGTGTCCCACCCTCAGACCAGCTGCCCACTCAGGGCAGACATTCCCATGGTGGCTCCCTCGTCAGATCAGCGGTGCTCTGAGGTCAGAGGAAGCCAAGCGAGGATAGGAGGCTGCCACTTGTCGAAGGATCCGCATGGGACTGTCCTGGATTTCACCTGGCAACCATCTCATGGTGGGTATCATTATCGCCATTGTGGAGATGAGGGGACAGAGACCAGTTCACTCCTGTTCTGCCCGGCTCTCTGTGGCCTCCCTCATCAGAGACTGGGGCTCCTGGCAGCCAGGGTCTGTCTCCCCCATCACCCCAGCGATTCCTCAGTGTGTGATATCACCCATTCCTGGACTCCCCTCACAGAGTACAGACCAAGGACCTGAGCAAGAGAACGCCCCAATGGGCGTGGACTAATGGAGAGTCAAGTTCAACCTCAGGAAGATCTTCCCATATGGACTGGAAGAAGCATCAAGACCTTCCCTGCAGAGCTCCAGGCGAGGGCAGACCAGCGCACCTGAGTGGGAGGTGCCAGGAGTGGGCCGGAAAAGGCTGGAGCTGGATGAGAATTGGTGGCGGGGTGGGGTGGGGGAAAAGGGACCACTCCTGGAAATAGTTGGGAGCACTTTGCCCAATACCCTCACCCAGCCACTTAACACCCCACTTATATTATCTCACCGGAGTTTTAGGCTCCCACACCCAGACCCCCAGCTGGGGTGACCAATGGGAAGCTCTAAGGATTAGGGTCAGGAGCTCAGGGTTCAAATTCCCCACCCTGCCTCTTAGCTGAGTCTCCTTAGAAGGATAACATCCCCTCCCTGAGCTTCACTTTTCTCATCTGTAAAAAACGACAGTGATAAGCCTCTGCCTTGTTGATGTGAGAATTCATAGACAGAGGCTGTGATAGCTTGGGCCACTAGGTGTGGTCCCTGCTGGTTATTATTAGCAATCAAGGATACTGGTTTGGAAGGGGTTAAGTGGAGACCCTGCCTCCCAGCCAGGAACGAATCCGGGCTGGCAGGGGAGGAGCCAGGCTGCCACAAGGAGAGAGATCTAGACTGGCCAGATGTTGCCTGGAGAGGGAACGGAGGAGACACCTCTGAAGGGCTTGGGGGCCATGGGGCAGGGTGTAGATGCAGGGCTCCTGACCTCTGCGCTGTGATAGCTCCAAGCCAGAGGGTGCAGGGCCAGCTTCTAGGGGTTGGAGGAGGAGGGGCCGAGCTGCTTGAGTCAGAGACTGCGGCAGGAGGGGAGAGGACCAGGACCGAGAGCCCTCCTGGCCCCCCAGGCAGGGGGCACCAGCTGCACCCAGGCCTTGACCTCAGCTGACCCTGATAGCCCACATGGGGCACAGGATCTAATTTTAGCTCAGCCGCAGGGCCCAAAGCCCAGGAGTGCCTGTCAGCAGGCACAAGGGTGGCCAGGGCTGCGCTGGGGCTGCTCAGGCAGGGGAGGATTGGAGCGATCACCCTGCTCCTTCCAGCCCTGCACCCTGGCCAAGCCACCTCTTGTGGGAGTCCTGACAGGTCCCCCATGGCCTGGCAGACAGTCCTGTCCACTGAGGGCCAGGTCAGGGAGTTCAGCCAGAAGGGCAGAAGGACACAGTCTAGCAATCTGGACAGAGGTTGCATCAGCCTAGATAGTGCCCAGGAGCAGAGGGTCTTGCCAGAAGAGCAAAAGCTGGGTTGGTTGTCCAAACAGAAGCAGAGTCCTGACCACTGGAAGGCAAGGCCAGAAAGCTGGGTCCTACCTGGCCTCCTGGTGCCTGGTTGGCGACTTACTGTTTGACCCTACGCAGGCAGCCTCAGTCTTCCCATCTGTACAATAAGGGCACAGAAATAGGTTAATCCCAGCTCCAGTGGCCCACCCTCCGGCCCTGCTTCTCCTGCTTCCCCCAGCCCTGGCTGTGGGTGGCCACATGCAGTCGTGGAGAAGGAAGTCCCTCTGGTTGGCACTGTTGGCCTCCTGGCTCCTCGGCCTCCTGGGAATCTTTCCCCTTCTCCGTCTGGCAGTGCCCACCAGACCTCGGGCAGGGGCCCCCCAAGGCTGGCCCCGCTGGCTGGATGCAGAGCTCCTGCAGAGTTTCTCCCAGCCTGGGGAGCTCCCAGAAGATGCCCCTCAACCTCCTCAAGCACCCCGTGGCGGCAGCTGCGACTGGGGAGCTTGCTTTGACGCCTCGAAGTGCAAGCGTGGTGGCTTCAAGGTGTTCATGGATCCAGTGGCTGGACCCGTTTCTGAGACTCAGCACAAGATCCTGGCTGCCATTGAGGGATCCCGCTACCACACTGTCAGCCCTACCGAGGCCTGCCTCTACCTCCTCAGCCTGGATGCCCCCGCGGGACAGTGCAGCCTGGTGCCCCCGGAATGGAATGGGGGCCAGAACTATCTGGTCCTCCGGCTCCACCCAGCCTCCTGCTCCTGGACTTTCCAACTGGGACAGGCGATGGTAGCCGAGGCCAGCCCCACAGTGGACACCTTCCGGCCTGGCTTCGACGTGGCCCTCCCGCTTCTCCCTGAAACCCACCCGCTTCGAGGTGGGGCTCCTGGCCAGCTGCGGCAGCACAGCCCCCACCCCGGGGTCGCTCTGCTAGCCCTGGCAGAGGAGAGGGGTGGGTGGCACACGGCAGGTACCAACTCCTCTGCCTGCCCCTGGGATGGGCACTGTGAGCAGAACCATGGACTTGAGCAGTAAGTGGACTTTCTCCTCGGGGGCTGGATGGGAGGAATATGTAACGGGAGTGAGCCCAGAAGCCAGGGTAGAGGGCAGAATTGAGATGGGAGAATCATCTACAGCAGGAGGGACTCAAGTTAGACAGCAGAGAGCACTACCAGCAAGATGGTGACTTGCTGCAAGAGGTATCCAAGGCAGGTTTTGGAGTTCTCCCTCAGGGATCTTTAAAAACATGACTCACTCTTATTCTTTTTCTCTTATTCAAATTTAATATTTTATTTAACATATACTTCTATAGTGCTTGCTCTGTGCTAAGCACTTTCATAAATAATGATTATAATAAGATAATACTAACTGCTGTCATTAAGTGTTTGTGTACAGTCACTGAAGCTCAGAGAGATTAAGTAATTTGTTTGAAGTCACCCAGCCAGAAAGAGTGTGCCAGTATTTTAATTCAGAATTGCCAGTCTCCAAAGCCTTCAGCATTAGAATTCTGAGTTTTAAGGGTTTATGATCAACCCCATCAAATGCCTCAGAGCCATGGAGATAAGTCACAGATGGAAACTGCTCTTATGTCTAAATTTGGGGAACCTCTCAAGAAAATAGCCTTTAGTTACAGCAAATATGAATAAGGTTAGATTTACAGAAGAACTTCCTGCCAGTGAGAGTCCTGAACACATATAAGGGGCGCCAGGGCCTATGGGACATGAAACACTTGTTTAGAAACTTCTCTCTACCTGGGCTAGTTGGGGGTGACATACCTTAGGTGATAGAGCAATTAACCCCTAAGCGCCCTAACCCCTCCGCACCCCCAGGAGGCCAGCAGTATCCAAAGGCTGGCTGGACAGACAAGAATGAAAATCCCTCTGAGGTTGTCCAGTGCCCCTGAAGCAGAGAGTTCCCTCTCCATCTCCCAGGGCAGACCTGAGCTGGAACCTGCCACCCTGGTCTCCTTCCCTTGCTCCTTCCCCCAGGCACCTCCTGTTTTCTGCTGGAGCAACATGGGCTATTCTGAGCTCCACCTCCCTCCCAGGAATTCCTCCATTTTTGCCCCTGCTTGGGGCTTCTGGGGTTTGTCTCAGCCAAAGGGCACTTGTGGGAATGAATCCCTTTCCCTCCTCGAGGGAGCACCACAACCAGGGGTAAGAACAGAATGTCCTCCATCAGCTCCCACAGCCTTTCCACCAGGACCCACCCCCTAGCAGGCATCCTCGGCAGTTACCCGAAAAGTCAGGATCCCCTAGGTACCCCAAGTTCAGAGCCCCCCTTTGGTGACAAGGTTCTCCACTCACCATGCCCCGCGTCATTTTCTGACTCGGCACTTAGCTATTCCCGCTTACAGAAAGTTCTTCTTTCAGCTGACTTTAGCTGCTGCTAAATGCAATTGGTTATTGGTGAATCTGAAAGCAATTGCAGCCTGAACTTCTTTGAGAAACTGAAAGTTCGGGAGCTGCACAGAGTAGGTAGGTGCTCACTAAATGTTTACTGATTGATCCAAAATTGGCCAGAACTGGCCAAGGTTTTCTGATCAGTGTGGCCACCCTCTGAACAGCATTTTTGACAAACTTATTTCCAAGGTATGATGCCTGCTAGGCTCTAATATTGTCCTCTGAATGTCATGAACTTGTCTTTGGCTTCAGCCCACCGGTAGGCAACAGGAGTTCTAATCTCTGGGGTAGTTCGAGCCTCAGTTTCCCCGAAGTGCCAGCTAGCTGCCTGAGCGAGCCGGACAGTATAGGGACAGAGTAACAGAGGGAGGCCTACAGCCACGGGGGCAGCCCCTGGAAGGTGGCCTGAATAAACTGCTGGCCAGAGAAAGAGGCGATTCTCAGTCCCTGCCACTGACCCACATTCGCTCAACTGGCAGACAGAGGGGGAGGGGAAGAAGCGAGTATTTGGGAAAGCTTGCTCTGGGCCAGGTGCGGTGCCAGGCACCTTACATGAGTCATGCTTGATCCTCTGTGCACCCTTCGAGGGAGGTATTAGTATTCCCGTTTCTGGGAACAGGAAACTGAGGCTCAGAGAGGTGGAGGGAGCCAGCCAAGGGCCTTTGGTGACAAGCTCCTTGATTCACCACAGCCTCCCTCCTGTTTCTGACCAGGCACTTGGCATTGGGATTAAACCCTGCACTTCTGGCTCCAAAGTCCATGTTTTTTCCACCTTTGTTGAACAGTCTCCTGTTGCTTTGGAATAAGCCTCCACTCATTGAAATTGCTATTTATTTTTATGAATAGGGAATTCATTCACATGGTACAAAATTCCAAGGGCACAAGAAGGTACACAGTAAAAACTCCCTCCCACCGCCCGCTCTGGCCACCCCGTTTTCCTTCCTGGAGCCAGACACCGCTGCTAGTTTGTCTTGTGTCTTGTCTGAGGTTCTCTGTGTGTACCAGCAGCACGTACACGTGCTCTCCCCGCTGTTTGTTTGTTTATTTGCATAGACATCTCCACTAGGCACAGGGGTGGGGGTGGGGGAGTGCGGTGCCTAGGACCCATGATACTTTTAGGAGCCTATGAAAATGTTCTCGTTTCTTTCAAAATCAGGAGAAAAAAATGAACTTTTAGTTAGAAGAAAATACTTTCATATATAATAGTAATATGTTCATTTTTATCTCAACACAGTTATCAAGTATAATTCTTATGAAGTGTTTATGGCAGAGAGGCCACAGAGGCCTAGGGCATGGGAGAGGCGGTAGAGCCACAGTGACTCCAGCCTTGGCACTGAGGCCCTGAGTCCATGGCAAGCACCTTACGTGGTCACAGAACCCGAAGACTTCTTTGGCGGTTACCACAATAACCCTTCTATAACACAGTCACACACACACACACACACACACGCTCATCCAGCCTCTGCTTATTTATCTCTACTGATGGGGAACTTACCACCTCCAAAGGCCTCCCACTGGCTACTCACAACCAGCCCCATTACTAGAATTTGTGCTGAAACTGACTTTTCAGACATTGGGTCCATTGGTCCCGGGTCTAGCCTCTCTGGCACACTGAGAATTTATTCGCTTAGCACCCACTGAGTGCCCATTCTCTGCCAGGTGCTCTGCTAGGCCCTGGAGATACTGAGATGAGGGAGGTTACAGCCTTGTCCTCGTGCAGCTCAGTCCTGAAGGGGAGACAGACAAGTCAATGGTTAAGCAGAGAGAGGCTGTACTTCAGAGCTAGGTCACCCCCGTGGGCCTCAGTTTCTTCATCTGTAAAACAGGATACTAACATCACATACCTGCCATCTCATAGGGTTGCTGTGAGAATGAACTGAGGTCATGGATGTAAAGCACACAGTATGTGCTCAGTAAAGGTTAGCTTGGCTCATTACTGCTCCAGTGCACACAGGGGCTATGGGAGCAGAGAGGAGGGAGCCATCTCTAGAGCAATTGGGAAGGCTTCCTGAAGGAAGTGATTTGAACTTAGACATTAAGGTCAAGTAGGATTCCTCAGGCTGCGAGGCAGGGGAGGGATGCTCCAGGCTGAGGTAGAAGGACTTGCAAAGAGAGGGAACAGTGGAGGCTAATGAGGGCTGAGGGGTGTGGTTCATTCCACAGGCTCTTTGTTTCTGGGTTCTCTGAAGCCTTAACCTTAGGCATTTTCAATCCCTTAAGGCTTTACTGGGGTGCGGGAGGGGGTACAGCTGGCTGGTGTTGCCCCTTTTAATGAGGTGGAAGGTGTTCTGTTGTTTAACTTGTGGCTTCTTCCAGGGACAGCCTGGTGGACACCTGAGCACTGGAGGAAGAAGGCAGGGGTCCTCTGGGAGACCCTAGCAGCAACTCTGGGTGGTTCAGATAACCCAGGGTCCGGAGTTAGCACACCTTGACTCTAGCTCCGGCTCTGCCCAACCCTTGCTGAGCCCCTGAGCTCCTCTTTGAGCGGGACTCAGTCTCCCCAGCTGTTCAATAAGGATTGGTCCAGAGACTGACTAAGGACTCCCAGGACTGCTTCCTGAAGGTTCAGACAGGCTGTAGCTCAGGACTGCTTCCTGTAGGACCAGACAGGCTGTAGCTCAGGAGGACCCTGGGACCGCCTGGGCCTATTCATCAGTCCTACTCTGAGCAGGCCTGTGAGCCCAGGAGTCCTGCCCGCCCGCCGCCCCTTCCCCCCCAGCAGCTAGGTCATGGGCACTACTTCTCTGGGTGGGCAATCCCAGGAAGTGACTCTGAGGAGGCAATGACTGCCCCCCTACCCCACAGGCACACATAGCCTGAGTGTGGCCCTGGAGTGGGGGTGGGGGCGCAGAGAAACAGAGGATGCCTGTCCTCTGGGCTGGGGGGCCTCTGGGCAGCAGCTTCCTGTGTGGTTCCAGGCTGGGGGCCCAGCCCACCTCGTGACAGAGGAGCCTTTCATGGGCCTGGCGTCTCAGGATGGGGAGGGCAGGGCGTGGAGGCTGCCACTCAGGTGAGGGCTGCCTGAGATTCTGTGTGTGGCAGAGCCGTGGGAGGGCAAACACGTGTGTCCAAGTCAGACTGGGCCTTAGAAAGTCAGATCCTGCCGCCTCCCATTTTGAAATGAGGAAACCTAGGCCAGAGAAGAGAAGGGAGGTGTCAGACCAGCAAGGGCAGGGGCAGAGCTAGGACCCAGGGCGCCTGCCTCCCAGCCCAGGTGTGAGTGAGGGGCGAACGTGATGCTGGTGCTTGTGTATCAGTGTGTAGCTGTGCTTGTGCATGAGTGTTTGTTAACATACGAGAACACGATGGTGTGTTTGTACATTGTGAATTTGGGAGTGTTGGTGTGGGGGCTGGGGTGTCATGGAAGGAGCCAGGTGGGGGGAAGGGCAGCTGTCTCGGGCCTCATGTGTGCTGGACCCCTCCTGTCCTTCCTTAGGACCCACCCTGGGGCATCGCTGCCCAATGCCATCTTCTGCCTCATCCCAGGTCCTGACGCCTTGCACTTCCTCCAAGCCCTGCAGGTACAACCCCAACGTGGGCATCCCCCATCCCTGTGTCCCCACAGTCCTGAGCTGCCAGGGTTCTCCGGGCCCCAGGCCAATGGGAAGGAGAGGCGAGCTGCTCTTTACGCCTTTACTCTGGGACTCAGGTGTGCCAGTGGCCATGTTCATCTCACCCTCTGCTGAACACCCACACTCCCCAAAATCACTTTTCTCTCCTCTTTGCTCCTTGCCCCCAATAGCAGCAGCTGCTAACTTGGAACTGGGAGGCGGGTGAGTGTGTGCAGGGTGGGCCTGGGCTCCCCAGTGACACCCCTGCTCCCCAGGCTGGCTGCATTCCTGTGCTTCTCAGCCCTCACTGGGAGCTGCCCTTCTCCGAGGTCATCGACTGGACCAAGGCGGCCATTGTAGCTGATGAGAGGCTCCCACTTCAGGTAGCGGAGGACCCTGCCCACGAGCGGGGACTGGACCCAGAACATGGGAGGGACCCCAGGATCCCAGCCCCAGGGGAGCCTCATTCCTCATTCCTATCTCCTATCTATGTGGTATATTGGTGATTTTGCACCCCACCTCTGCCCCTGCCTCCAAGCCTCTGGGACTCCATAGGATCAGAAAGAGGCAGACTCCGGAGGGTTCTGAGAGCAAGTCCTGAGCCTCTTTCAGCCTCAGTTTCCCCATTTGTACAATGGGATAAGTTAGAACAGGACATCTCCATGGGCTCAGCCCCACTGGTCTATGACTACTTAAATATCCAATTTAAGGGAAGACCACACACACACACACACACACACACACACACACACACACACAATCCCAAAATGTCTCCATGGGGCTTTGGGTGGCAAAGGAAAAGACCCAGTGGCTTTTCCATCTGATGAAACTAATTTTGCCCGGCTCTGAAAAACATGTGTGTGAGCCTTGACTCTGCTAAGAAGTGGGAATGGTGGAGGGAGTTGATAATAACACCTGCCACCCACTGAGCACTCAGCGTGTACTAACTTAATCCTCACAAGCACTCTGCAAGGCAGGTGCAGTTATCACCCCACTCTATAGACGAGGAAATAGACTCAGAGAGGTTAAGTAGCTTTTCCACAGTCACAGTTACTAAATGGCATTTAAACTCAGCTCTCTGTGACCCTTGAACTCTTGATGTTCTGTTACTTGGGACTTGGCCAAGGGTGGCTACTGCTAACTCTGGAGACACATGGAGAGAGGCCTTCTGGTTCCCAGACCTCCAGCCCCAGGTTGTCCCCACCCCAGGGTCAGTCAGGGCATGCCTTCTCCTTTTCTCCCTCTGTGGCCCAGGTCCTGGCTGCCCTCCAGGAGATGCCACCCACGCGGGTCCTGGCCCTGCGTCAGCAGACCCAGTTTCTGTGGGACACCTACTTCTCCTCAGTGGAGAAGGTCATCCATACCACTCTAGAGGTAAGGGGGCCTCGCCTGGTAGGGGCTCTGGCGCTTGGCTCCTGCCCCTCTCTTGACGCCCCCTCTGCCTTGTCTGGGTGCCCCCTTAAAGATGCTTCGGGGGTGAATGTGAGACTGGAGCTCTTGGATCAATTTCTTCCCCAGTGTTGGCCTCAGTTTCCCCATCTGTAGAGGGACAGCTGTGGCACATAGATTCCAAAGTATGTACCACCTCAAGTTGATAGGTCCTGGCTGCCCCCGCACTGCATTGGGAGGGGTTCTGGGTCTGGAAAGAATGTCATCAGCTGTGATGTCTGTTGTGAGTGAGGAAGGAGAGGGAGGCAGCAAGCTCACCAACATCTGCCAACTCTGGACACCATCCCCAAATGCCCTCTACCCTGGACTTCTGAACCCTTCTGTCTCCAGGGATTGGGTGATGCAGCTGCCACCCCATCCTCCCCCATAGCCTGACAGGGGAGGTTCTGGGCCACACCAGGTCCTCACTTCCTCAGACCCCACCCACTGCCACCCTGGCCACTCCCTCTGCAGAGCTTGCTCTCATTTTGCAGATTATTCAGGACCGGATCCTTGGAGTATCTGCTCGCCCCTCGCTGTTGTGGAATAGCCCCCCGGGGGCACTCCTGACCCTGCCCACGTTTTCCACAAGTCCCTTGGACTTCCCCTTCTATCACCTACAGCAGGGTATGGCTTGGGGATGGGACAACCTGAAGTCCCCTCATTAACTCTCCCCTAGTTCCTCCAAGTGTCAACCATAGAGTCCCACCAAGGCCCTTCCTGAGTCCCCAACATCTCTCCTGGTTCCCAGGGTCCCCAACCTGGGTCACTCGTCAGGGGGTTCTGTCCCCTCCCACTCTAATAGCCTGTGTCTCATTCCCCCAGGCTCTCGCCCTGCAGGCAGGTTCAGCGCCCTGATCTGGGTGGGGGCCCCAGGCCAGCCCCCCCTGAAGCTCATCCAGGCGGTGGCAGGCTCCCAGCACTGTGCCCAGGTCTGCCCCCTGCCATCCAGGGTCCTGGGATCCAGGGTGGGGGCAAAGGACAGGGCAGTGCCCGTGAAGACACATAGACCCCAAAGATACCACCCGTTTTGGGGGGAGTGGAGGCATGGGGAGGACTTCCAAGGGCCCTTGCTGCCTTCTTCTTTAAGATCCAAGTTTCTTGTCCTTTCCCCCCACCCCCTCGTTCGCCTCATGGAAAGTGATGACTCCATCTAAAAAGCAGGTAGGTGTCTCTTGGGGAGGCTGGAGAAATAAACATACCTGTGTTCACTCATTTATTCACCCAGCAGTCACTTTCTGAGCACCAGGCCCTGGGCTTGATGCTGAGGATATAGAGAAAAAGTGGGAAAGGATTTTGCCCTGGGATTCAGATTCACTGCATTTCCCAGCACACGGACTGTCAAATGTCACTTCCAGAGAAGCCAGCTAGACTCTAGACTCTTGCAGAAGGGGAAGCAGTGAGCTCAGCCAGGGCACAGCTGGAGTGCCAACAAAGACGGGACATTTGAACTGGGCTGGGAATAATAATGGAGCACGAGGAGGAAAATGAAAATCTCTGAGAGAACATGGGGATGGGATATGGGGTCAGGACCCAGTCTAGGGGTCCACTACTAGAACTCTCTTGAGTTCTAACACCACAGGAAGCTACCTTCATGTCACTGGAATTCCTGCCTTCCAGAAGCCTGGAGGCAACAACAGGGCAGTAACCAAAGGCCCTTGATTCCAACTAAGCTCTTCTCCCAAACTCACGTATACAGCTGCTCACCTGACATTTCTTCCATCCTGAGAAAGATGGCTCCTGGGATCTTTCTGCTCCAGACTTCTGTAATGTCCCCTTTCCTCCTAGATCTTGGTTCTCTGGAGCAATGACAAGCCACTCCCACCCAGGTGGCCTGAGACAGTAGTGCCCTTGATAGTCATCGAGGGGCACAGGAAGGTAAGGGATGGGGAGGGGCGTGGAAGGGGTGAGCTCAGCCCTGGAAGGCTGGGAACGGGGGAGGGCATTTACTTGGGCCTGAGCCAAAGCTGGACTTCACGTTGGGCCTGAAGAAATTGGACAGGAGTTTTCAGCTACAGGCCTAATAGAAATGATTCTCTTCCATCCCTGGCCCTTGTGAATTGTGCTTCCAGAGAACTGGGGTTTTATGAGTTGGGAGTACATTGGATGTTTCAGATGAGGGATAGAGGAGAAACCTGGGATCCTGAGGAAACATGGGCAGATGACAGCAAATGGGCCAGAGGAGAGTATCTTCTGTGAACCTGGGATGGTATGAGCCACCTGTTTGCTGTGTGGTTCTGGGCAAGTCCCTTCATCTCTGCACCTGTTTCTTTCAAATGAAGGATGTTTGACAAACCCTTCCAGGGTTGAGGTGAGCATCCAATGAAATAAGGGAGGAATCCTGAGATGTCAAAACTGAGAGGGCCCCTAGACACCAACTGCCCCTTTTCACCAAAGAGGAAATTGAATTCCAGAGAGGTCAATGGAGTTCCTCAGGTTCGAGTTCCGGGAAGGCTTGCTATTTTCACTGCCCTCCCTTCACACCATGCCTGCAGGACTCCTGCTCAGCAGATCCTCAGACATGCACTGTGGGAGCCTGGGGAGGTTCCCACAGCTTAGCTGCCCTCACTTCCCTCCCGCTGCAGGTCAGTGACCGCTTCTTCCCATACAGTGCCATCAGCACCGATGCCATCCTCAGCCTGGATGCCCACAGCAGTCTTTCCACAAGTGAGGTGAGGACTGGGCCCAAGAGAAGCCCAGTGTAGGTGGGGACTGAGTCACAGGGCCCTGGAGGCCCCTCCGATTCCCTGAGCTGGGAGGGCCAGATGTCAAGAGGTCCAGCCTTTTGCCTTTGAAACCGCCCCAGCAAGCCACTCAGCCTCCTCCTTAGAAATCCAACAGAAGCTTTTCACAGAATCTTTCGAAAACATTTTTTTCAGCTCCCAGCTGAAAAAGTTCCCCTAAGCATCCCCTGAAAACTTTTATGTTCTGATCTCCTCTCCTGAGTCCCCTCAGCCAGGCTGGCTTGGCCTCACCACTGGATGTTCCTTCCTCACACCTCACTTCAATATCTCCCCAGGTGGATTTCGCTTTTGTGGTGTGGCAGAGCTTCCCGGAGCGGATGGTGGGCTTTCTGACATGGAGCCACTTCTGGGATGAGGCCCAGGGTGGCTGGGGCTACACTGCTGAGAGGGTCAATGAATTCTCCATGGTCCTCACCTCTGCCGCCTTCTACCATAGGTACAGGTGGTAGCCCTGGCACCAGGATCAGAGGGCCAGACACTCCCTCCTTAAACCAAGAGCAGGGTAGCACGGGAGTGAACACAGCAGTCAGCTTCGAGCCCAGAAATCCAGGTTCAAGGCCCAGATCTGCCATGTCCCATCTCTTGAGGTTCAGCTTCCTCATCTGTAAAATGTATTCACCTCACAGGGCTGGTGTGATAATCAAATGATAAAAGAAAAGAAATTTTAATAAATTTAAAAAAATAGATGTGTGTGTGATGAGCTGGGGAGACTGCACAAGCACCCCAGTCTTGAGGCAGGGACTGAATTCTGGAGGGCCTCTTTAGAAGAGCTCCTTAAACATGTTTTAAACCAAACATGTTTAAACCAAATATGGAACCTCTTACAGGGAATTCTCAGTAGAGTGAATGATCCCCTTAATGTCTGCAGGGCCCAGGTTGTTCGGTAGGGGGCTCTGTGAAGCAAGGCTCACCTGGGCGGCATCAGCCTGGTTAATCCATGTCCTTCCAGAAGCTGGTTTTGGGCTGCCATTTTTGATGGCCTGGGAACCAGCTGATTCCCCTGCAATCTGGCTCTGAGTTCATGCCTCAGAGCCTGGGGTGGGAGCCCCAGGGAGCTGTGAGGAGGGGGCAGGGACTACCCCATTGGCTGCAGACAAGCCACAGAGCGCAGAACAGTGGAGAGCAGTTAGTGCTTGAGGTGGGAGTTCTCTGAAGTGGCCAGAGATCAGAGAGGGGAGCAGGGTTTTCTCAAGAGGCTTGGAGATTAGGATCAAAGGGAGAGAGAGAGGTTGGGACGGGGAAAATGGTGCCTGGGATGAACTCAGCTGCAGCCTCTTCCTGTCTTCCTCCCTCACCCAGGTATTACCACACCCTCTTCACCCACTCCCTGCCCAAGGCTCTGAGGAGCCTGGCAGATGACGCACCCACCTGTGTGGACGTCCTAATGAACTTCCTAGTAGCATCAGTCACCAAGCTGCCCCCTATCAAGGTGCCCTATGGGAAGGGGCACCAGGAAGCCAGACCACCACTGGTGAGGATGGAGGGGGGCTGGTCCGCACTGGGAAGGGGAGGGAGGGAGGGTTCCCTCTCACTCGCCAACCCGAATGCTTTCTGCTGCAGGGGGCGGGGGAGAGGCTGGGTTCGGAAGGACAGAAAACCCTTCGATGCATTTCTCCTTCCCATCTTAGGTGCCTGGGGACCTCGGGTCCGAACCTGCGCCGCAGCCCGCAGACCAAGATTGCATCAACCAGATAGCAGCGGGGTTCGGCCACATGCCCCTGGTGTCCTCTCGACTCCGTATGGACCCAGTGCTCTTCAAGGACCCGGTGTCCGTGCTGCGCAAGAAGTATCGCAGCCTGGAGAAGCCTTAAGAAGGGCCCACCGCGACCCCTTCCTTACTCCTGGGGGCGCTGCATCTGTTTGGAGGGGGAGGCTCGGCTCAGATGTCCCCTCTCTTGAGACATCTAGGGACCCAATCATGGTTCACAGTTGGCTAACACGTCAGATCCCGATTGGCCAATCATATTATAGCGCCCGGAGGGGGCGGGACCTCGCTCCACCCTCCAACCCAGCAGCTAGTGTCAATTACCAGGTGCACTGAGCTGTCTTGTCTCAGTGCCTCTGCTCGAGCCGACTCTTCTGCCGAGCTGACTTCTACTTGTCTTTGAAATCGTCGCCTTCTCCAGGGACTTGCCTGACCCCCACCCCTTCTCCGGATCAGTTCGGTCTCCTCTGCGCTTTCACAGCCGGTGGTTTCCGCAGCCCCGCACTGTTCATGCTGTCTCGCCTCGTACACCATCAGGCCCCAGGACTGGCCTGGGAGCCCCGGGAGGGCAGGGTCGTGTCCTCGTCTCTCTGACCTTGCAGGTGCGCTACGAAATGTGACGGACAGATAAAGGGAAGAGACATCAACTGCGTGTCTGGCCCTGTGAGGACGGTGGCGGGAGTGTGGACAAGATGTGCCGAGTGAGAAGACAAAACCGTCCCCATCCCTGGGGTTCCTAGTCCGGCTGGAAGGCAGCTATCCACAGACGCCTGGGTTGCCAGGCGCAATCCTCGCGTCTAGAGTTGGAGCAAAAAGGCGCCGGACAGCCAGTTTCCCAGCTTCCTTCCCGACCCGGCAGAGCAAAATGGGGAGGAGAGGAAAGGGATGAGAACGCAGGCGAACTAGGGACCCTGGACTCAGGCGCGGCCATCGCCCTGCATTACCAGCTTGGACCACTAGAGGTCAGCGTCGTTCCGCGCTCCCTCCTCCGGGTCGGAGAGCAAGCTAGGCGACTAGGAGGCTTGGTGGTGCGCAGCCTGAGGTCTGAAAACTCAGGGAGTGGGGGAATAGCTGAAAGAATAGCCCCACCCTGTGATCCACACACTTAGGACTAAGAAGGGCCATTTCTAGGTGGGAGCAGAAGCTAGAGTGCCTGTAGGTGAGAGTGCACCTGTCGGGGAGGGGACGCTGGGTTCTCCCGGGTTCATCCACCTGGAACAGGAATTATCACTTCCGAAATAAAGCGCGTCCTTGTCCTCCAAGCTCAGGCTATAAATACCCCTACAGCAGCTGCGCGGGGGAAGAACCTGGGAGGGGGAGGGCTCCAGAGGGGTGGAGATAGTGGGTCCAGCCCAGGTCCAGGGTGTCAGGTGTTTTCTGCTTTGATCGCCTCAACGCCTTGGAAACTCCCGTGACTAGTTTGCTAGCCAGAACATGCTGTCCCCCAAGGCTTCCCATCCCCATCCTCTAGCTTGACCTTTGGCTCCTGGATGACTCAGGTCCTCCCTGGGGCCAATCACAGCTGGGGGTGCCTAGAAGGCTCTCCCTTGGGAGGCATGGGGCTGATAGATTCTTGAGGTGGAGGGGGGCGGGGCTGGGAGTAAAGAAGATGGGAGGTAGCCTGGCCCAGGGTCAAGAACAGTTGAGAGAGGGTGAGGAAGCACACAGCTGCAGCCCTGGCAGCCTTCCCCGGGCGGAGGGCTCAGAGTGCCAGGCCAGGGCAGGGGAAGGAGGCACCTTTCCCCTCCCCAATCACAGCTGGGGCACTCAGAACACTGAACTGCCTTGGCATAGCCTTACCCATGGGGAGGGCACTGTCAGGCCCAAGGACTCACACTGTAACAACATGCAGCCCAGAGCAGGTCCCCAGCCACTGCTGTAGGGGGAAGAGTAGGTGAATGAGGCAGAAACCCCAGACCTGCCTCACACTGGCAGTCTGACTTAAGGCAAATGACTCAACCTCTCTGAGTTTTCTCATCTGTAAAAATGGAGCATCTCAATGACTGGAGAAGGGTATAAGGACTTACCATAGAGCAAAGCTCAGGATCCAGGTTCCTGGGGCCTGCCATGGCTGAGGGGGAAGGGAATGTTGATTCCCAGGAGACTGGGGTGGAGTGGAGCATGGCCATCAGCAACCCTTCCCCCTCCTCACACACACTTCCAAGCTAACACAAAGTGATTTCCCACTGATTTTGAGGGGTGAAGAACCCACTGACCTAGGTCACAGGCAACCCTGGATGTCAGTGCTAGAAAGGCACAAAGACATCATTACACAGATGAGAAGAGAGAGGCTCCGAGCAGGAGGTGAGTGATGAAGCTCCCCTCTTCCTGCCATGGGTCAGGACAGAGTCAAGACAAACAGTGCTGCCCCTGGGGAGGCTGGGAAGCCCACCTGGCTCCTCAGTGAGGCAGCCTCAGGCTGCATCTTTCCAGGATAAAGATAGAAATAACCACTTTTCACTGACCAGGCTCTCACAACCCTGAGGTAGGTGCTGACTCTCTCAGATGAGAATCAGAGGCATAGCCAGGCTGACTTGCCTACGGGCACTTGCTTGTTATGGCGGAGAGATCACTAGATCAGGACCACCTGATGTTGGGCATGCTGCCTCCTTTGTGAGACTGGGGATGTCCCCGTCTTATAAACACAAGCCACCCTTCATTCAGGAACCTTCACATGCTCCAGGAAGCCAATGTCTCCTGTCCCAATTGTACAGCCTCTCTGTCCTCCATCTCTAAGTTCAGAGCATATCAGGCCATAGGGGCAACAGGGCTGGCTCAATCAGATCTGATTTCAGGCTCTGAGTTCCCCGGGACACTATCAGAAGTGGCCCAGGAGCTGTGAGGTGGTTAAGGTGGGACCCAGGATGACATTCTGTACCCCACCCCCCAACAGTGGCCAGGGTATCTTTGTGTTGGCACAGCTTCCTGGGCTGGATGCATAAGCAGAGAGGAAACCAGCCAGGTTCTTCCAGCCAGAAGCCTCCTCCCTCTGGGAAAGGGAAAGATTGACTCACAGCTGAAGTGACCACCACACAGGTGTGCCTCAGGTGCCCCTGGCTGTCCATCTCAAGGACACGTAGGAGTGCAGGGTCCTTATGTTAACAGCGAAATTGTACCTTGGTTCTTGAGTTCGGCAAAGAAAGATTTCAGAGCCAAGAATGCAAATTATAAGAGAAAGTTTATTTAGAAAGTTACAGAAGGGCCCTTGGAGGTTAGGAGAAAGGCAGAGGTGATGCACTTGAGGGGCAGAGGAGGGGGAAGGGAAAGGCCCAGGCATGCTCACTAGAGGTACCATGCTGGGTCCTTCATCTTGAGAGTTTTAAAGCCTGGGAGTTTAGAGGAGGATCTCAATAGAATATTCCTCAGCATGTCCGGCCAGGTGTGGCTCAGTGGTTGAGCATTGACCCATGCACCAGGAGGTCATGGGTTCAATTCCCAGTCAGGGCACATGCCCGGGTTGTGGGCCCCATCCCCAGTGGGGGACATGCAGGAGGTGGCCAATCGATGTTATCTCTCATCGATGTTTCCATCTCTCTCTTTCCCTTCCTCTCTGTCTAAACAATAAAGAAAAGAAAAAAAAAAAAGAACATTCCTCAGCTTTATGCTGATGTACCAAAATGAGATTTATTCCCCTGACTTCATCCATCCTTGGGTGTGGTTGGCACAAATGGTAGTAATTGGATTTCTGTTATCTGTCTCCCTGAGCAGGGTGGTTTTAGCTAGTTACCCTCAGGTTGGGGAGAAGTATAAACCATTTACTCTTAAGTGTCCTTGGTTAGGAAGATAGGATTTTGTGATTTACTAGATGGCTGGCTGTAAACAGCAGTTTCCCTGTTCCACTTGTCCTGGAATACTAGCCTGTCTCACACTCCCTAACCCCCATGGCCTCCTTAAATCAGATCACATGTGAGGCAGAGAGAAGGGGCTCTGTCCCCAGATTTCTTTACAGATTCATAAGGCAAAGAAAATGGGCAATGAGGCAGGTAGGCAGGGGATGTGGAGGCCAGGGTCCCCTCCAGCATCCCTCACTGCCTTTCCCTGAGGCTGGTGGTAAGACAGCATTAGCTGAGGATTAGGCCCAAGCCCAGCCCTGCCAGGAACTGACCCAGGAGCAGGAGGAATGGGATCATACTAGCTTTACACCTGCTGAGTCCCCATCCTGGGGCTGGCTATAGTCAGATGGGGGAGGCAGGGAAGAGCCTCATTCCTGGAGTGGGCAAGGCTCCTCCACACTGAGTTAAGGTCAGGAGAGGGATCTGGTTTATATCACAGCCATGGTAAATAGAGTCCTGGCTGGGCCTGGGAGATACTGGACCCCGCCATCTGCAGGTCCTGTCCATGCCCCAGTTGGCACCTGGCCTGGCAGTCAGTCCGAGGGGCCTTGGCATGCCTGACAGTCCTTCATGTCCTCAGAGTAGTCCTCGATCTGGATGGTCATGGTGTGGAAATGGAACTTCCCCTGTAGGCGGGTGCTGACGGCCTTCAGCACAGCCTGGGCATCTGTGTTCTGAGCTGGGGGCCAAGAGGACACACCAGGGGAGGCAGCAGAAAAACGTTAACTCACTCTTGGGCGCTTAGAAACAATCAGGAGCCCAACTCTCCACTCCTGCACCAGGCCCCCTCCCCCATTTCCATACCTGGCACAATCCTGAAAGAACAGGAAAAGCACTGACTTTAAGGTTTTCCTCTGCCACTTAGGTATAAAAGCCTGGGCAAGTGACTCTGCCACCCCGCCACTCCCTCAGACTCAGTTAATCTATAAATGGGATTGTGATGATCAATAAAATAATGAGTACAAAGCACTCAGCATGGGGCCAGGCTCAAAGCAGGGGCATTGCAAGCATCTGGACCCGTCAGGGATGCCCCAGGCCTCTCTGGCAGCTTCTCCCTCACCCCACCTGAAGTGTCCCCACCACTCACCGATGGCGATGTGGACAGACAGCACAGGCTGGGCCACAGTCAGCGCCCAGATATGCAGGCTGTGCAAGGCTTCCACCCCCTCCACCGACAGCAGCAGATCCCGAACGGCAGTGAAGTCCACGCCCTTGGGGGTCCCTGGGGACAGCAGGGATGGGGTTGAGGGAAACTGCTCCCTTCTGCCCATGCTGGCTCCTGCTCCTCCAGTGTCATCTCAGGAGAGCAGATCTGCTGTTGCCCCCACCTCCCAAATGATCTCCATTGTGTCACCCCGTTGTATTTTCCTCTTAACACTGCCTGTTTCCCCCTCTAAAATGGAAACTCCATGAGAGCAGGGCAGTCTGTTTTATTTACCACCTTATCCTCATTGGTGCCTAGTTCACAGTAGGTGCTCAATAAAAAGAGGTTGGTCTTTTTTTTTTTTTTTAGTGGAAAGAAGGGAACCCAGAGATTGCCGCACCCATGTGGGACATCATCATCATCACTTTGATCTGGGTCAGTCACATTCTTGGAGGAAAAGTTCTGACCAGCAGCTAGACACTCCTGCTGACCCCAAACCAGGATGCATGTTAACCCTGCCCACACAGAGACCCATGACCCAAGACCTGGAGTACAAGAAAGCTAGGTGAATGGTGTGATAACTCAGGGCAGACCATTTGCCACTAACTAGCACCCCTTGAAGACCAGCCACATGCTCCTGAGGCAGGAGCCTCGGAAAAGAAGTCCTGAGCTGGTTCACAGGTTCAGCAACCTTGTCCAACACTGACTGTCTTTTTCTGCCCCTCAGTCTGCCCCCCTGTGCAATGGGAAGAATAATCCTCACCCCTCTCCTCTGCCTGAGGGAAGGCTAATGGAGACTGAGGAAGTGTATGGGGAAGGGCTAGAGTGCCAGGTACTACAGACCCAACCCAGAAACCACCTGACTAGGCAAGAAGGACACATCTCAGCAGGGAGGAGGCTACCCTTGGGCCTAGGGGGAAGGAAAGGCATAGTCCAGGTGACATTTCCAAGAATGGCCATACCTGAGGGCCCAGCTCCATGCCAAGATCAGCCTAGGGCCCCAGGCTATGCCAGGCTCCAGACCCTGGCTCCCCACCAATGTGCTGGGATCTAACTCCCACCCTGGAACTTCAATTAGAGCTGGAGAGCCAAGAGCAAGAAGGGAGCCCAAGCCCAGTTACCTTCCATTAGCACCAAGATCACGTCTCTCAGGATGCTCAAGGTTGTCCCCAGGACCAGGATGGAGAAGAGGAAGGTGCAGATGGGGTCTACGTACTTGTACTCTGGCTGCAGGAGAACGGGAAGGCAGAGCTAGGGCTCAACGCCCAACACCTCAGCTGCTCTTCCCCCTTCCCTCCCAGCACTACGTAGGCAAGAGGGACTCGCTCTGCAGGTGGGTATGAGCCTTACCCTGGCCCTGCCTCCCAGTTTATTCCGTGCTCAGAAGGACAGGCATGACAGGCATAGTCCCTTCCCACCCCTCCTTGCCAAGGTGCTGAGACATGGACAGATCTAAGTGGAATCTTAGACACCATCTTGTCCATCACCCTCCATTTTATAGGTAGAGAAACTGGGGCTCAGTTAGAGCAAGGGACTCACTCTACATCTCACAGTTAGCAAGGGGTGGAGCAAGGCTTCAAACCCAACCCTCCTTCCAATACACCGCACTACCTCTATGTAATGGGCAATGCCCAGGCTTTGGCAGCACACAGTACTGGGTATGAATATGGCACTACATCTTACTAGCTGTGTGATGCCGTGAAAGTCACTGAACCTTTCTGAGCTGCAGAAAAGACCACTATCTACCCTTCAGGGTTGTTGTCAGGATCAGAAGTGCTGATAAGGGTTGTTGTGAAGTTCAGAAGTTCCTTCCCTCTCCCCACCCCTTTGCCAAGAGCTGGGAGGGAGCTAGAATCTGGAATGGAGCCTGTGCAGAGAGGAGCCCCAAAATGATCTACACCCTGCCCACCTCCAACCCCCTGGCCCACTTCCCTCTGTCCCCAGCTCTGACCTTGAAGTATAAAATATAGGCCGCCACCAGGACACCCAAGCTCTGCAGCAAGTCTCCTATCACATGGATAAAGGCAGCTCGGACAGTGGGGTTCTCCTGCTGCTGGCTGGTGTCATGGCTATGCCCATGGCTGTGACTGTGCCCATGGCCAGACTGGTGAAGAATCAACCCCATTCTATGGAAGTGGAGACAAAGCCAAGGGGCTCACTGAGGTAGCAGGTAGAGGCTTCAAATCAGCCAGGTGGAGAACACCCATTAGGGCTGGCCTCCCTGTGGGGCAAAAACCCCAAACCCCCAGACTGCGTGATCCCTTCGGCTATATGAGGAACCTGACCCAGACCCACGAGGCCTTGGTTCAGAGTGCTATGGAGAAAGGGCTCAACTCCAAGGCCAGGCTGAATCTGGGCACAAAGGTGCCCCAGTGCCAAATCTCAGAGCAAGAGGGCACCATGGAAGTCATCAGTTTCCTCCACCATGTCACAGATGGGGAAACTGAGTCATAGGGAAGTGGCTTTCCCTAGGCCACTGAACAAGGGAGAGAGAACCCAAATAAGACAGATGCTCTACACACCCTGCCTCTCACTGGGACCAATTTCAGTCACATCAGCTTGAAAAAGAACTTGGATTCTTCCCCTAGGGACATCTGCTCCTGCAAGAACTAGACTAACCCCTCCCCACTTCAGGTATGAAGCCTCCCAGGTTATTCACCAACATGTATGGGGGGGCGTGTGGAATTGGTGCTGCCCCAGATTTACAGTTCCTGATGGACTTGGCCCAGGCCCAAGGCAGAACTCAGGTGTTCAGGTGCCAGAGCTCAGACTGTTAGGGAAATGCTGTTCCTGTAGCCTATACTGGAGTTGGGCCTGCCTTGTTTCCACCAGAAGGTACATAGGAGGGAGGAGAGAGGACTCACTCACATGATGTTCACAGCCACAGCACAGCCTGCCGTTATCAGCATGGTCTTCCCCTCGATCTCATAGTCCCCAGAGATCAGCCGCTCCACCGCCAGGTACACCAGCACCCCAGTCACAACCCAGATGGACAGCACAGACAGCAGGGCTCCCAGGATCTCTGAAGAAGAACCGAGCCCAACACCGATCTTAGTATGGAGCCCTAAGGCTGAGGGGACCTCCTCCTCCCTCTAGGATTCCCCACCCCCACTCGAGGTCAGGGCCTGTGTCTGATTGGGATCTGCTGGAAGTATGGCCACACCTTACCCCACCACTCAAACATCTGACAGTGTCAGAGCTAGAAGGAACTTAAGTCATTTGAGTCAAGCCTTTTTGTTTTACATGTAATGAAAATGACTTTTAAAAATATATACCCATTGCTCAGCTGGCAAACTGAGGCTTCTGAGGAGGAGAAGCTGGGCCGTCTCCCACCAAGAGGAAAATGACAATGCAGCCCAGAGATGAACTGAAAAGGGTGTAAAGCCTGTATCTTCCAGAAGGCTTTGCTGACCTTTCCCAACCCCCCTCCCCCTCCAGAGCTGATCCATGGACTCATGTGCAGTCAGTTTGTCATGTGTACTTATAGTCCTTTGTTCTTGAAGCGTGCCTACTTCATTTCATAGGAAGGTGAATTCTCCTTGCCCCCAGACTGGGAGTTCCCAGAGAACAGAAGCCAAGTTTGACATTAGCTTTCCCCAAGAAAGTCACCCTACTGGCCTCACGTAGGGAATCCACCCATTACAGCCACCTAAGAATCCATGTCTTGACCTGCCCCTCTTCCAACCCCACTCCCGTCCAGACCAGGGCCCTCACCAGCTCGCTGCCAGCCGAAGTTCATGGTCTTGGTGGCTGGCCGGGAGGACATCCAGAGAGAGAAGAGGCTGATGAGCATGCTGGCAAAGTCAGTGAGTAAATGGGCTGCATCGGTCATGATCGCCAAGCTATGTGCTAGGTACCCACCTGCAGGGGCAGTGATGATGGAGGGTCCTCATCAGCTCTCCAAGGAGCCAACTTCCCAGACTAGGTAGCAGGGAAACCATGGGCTCTGGAGAAAGACACTGGACCAGGACCTCTTCACCCATTCGCTGTGTAACCACGGTCAAGTACTTTCTCTGAGCCTCAACTTCTACCATCTGTGAAACAGGACTAACAACATCTACTTAGAGGGTGAATGTGAAAATCAAGTTCAAATAGGGCCTGGAAAGCATGGTAGACATTCAGTAAGTGCTCTTTCCTTCTAGGCATTCAGGGTGTCAGATGGGTACTAGGCTTACAGGAGTGATCACTTTGTAAGATATATAAATGTCTAATCACTATGTTGTACACCTGAACTAATATAATATTGTATGTCAATGGTAATTGAAAAATAAAGTTTTTAAATAAAAAAAATTTTTTTTAAAGAACATGATGAATATTCAACCTTGACCTCCATGACCCTTGAACAACATGGGTTTGAACTGAATGGGTCCACTCATACTTAAATTTTTTTCAATAAATAAAATTAGCCCTTCATATCTGTGGATTTCCCATCTGCTGATTCAGTCATCCCCATCGAAAACAGTACTTTCCCATCCCCAAACACGGTTTTCCATCCGTGGTTGGTTGAATCCATGGGTGAGAAGGGGCCCACTGCAGCTAAGTTTTTAGGGAGTCAAAAGTTACACCTGAGCACTGGCCGATTTGACTCAGTGGTTAGAGCGTCAGCCAGCAGACTGGAGAGTCCCGGGTTCCTTCCCGCTAAGGGCACATACCTTGGTTGCAGTTTGTCCCCGGCCCCAGTTAGGGTCATGTGGGTGGCAACCAGTCAATGTTTCTCTCTCTCTCTCTTCCTCCCTCTCTCCCTCCTGCTCTGTCTGAAGACGAATGCAAAAATGTCCTCCAGTGAGGATAAAAGTGAATATTCAACTATGCAGGTCAGTGCCCCTAACTCCACCCCCACATTGTTCAAGTGTTAACTGTATTAATATTGCTGGAACATTCAGGAGAAAAGCCTTTTGGATCATCAAGACTATCCATGTGCCAATTTCATTTAAATATCACAAAAGTCCTTACCAATGATTTCCCCAATCATGAAGCCCAGGCAAATGGCAGAAGCTACATAGAGCTGGCGACGGGCCTGCTTCTTCTTGGGGTCACAGTGACTGTCAGGACCCTTCTGGGAGTGACAGTAGTGGTTGCTTTCCGCAGCCAGCTCAATGGATGGCAAGTCCGACTCAGGTGGGGACACAGAAATCCAGCCAGCCCCATCCTGCCGCAGAGATCCCATGTAAGACCTGGCCAGAGAAGAAAGGAAAGAGGAGACTCAGCTCTGAGATGGGGACAAGGAAGGCTGACTCCAGTCCTATCTCTTCGTGGGGCTTTGACATTCCCATGTGTACAATTAGGGGACTAGCTAAGGACACTCCAAGCTTGACAGTCCCCCAGGAGTGACCAGAAGCCCATATTCGCAGGTGGGTGCTGGGGGAAATGACCAGTCTCCAGGAGTGAAGAGCGTTGGCCTGAGATGTTCACTTCTCCCCCGTACCTCCCAGGGCCTAGAAGAGGTGAAGACCTTGGGAACTGGCCAAGGGGCGGCCCAGTCCAGCCGAGCGCGGAGAAGGAACAGAGCTCAGGCCCTGGCAGATGGGCAAACCTCCGTCTCGAGCACCTGGGGACACAGGGCCTCCCTGGGCGAGGTTGCCTGGGGGTAAAGTTCCCGGCCGTGGGCGGGGCTCTAGGCATCGCACTCCAGACCAGCGGGCAGTGGTGAGGATCTGTGCTCAGCCGCCGAGGCGGGATGACCCCCGTGCCACGCTGGATGTCCCCTCTCCTTCACCTCACTGAGCCCTCCTGTGTGGTCCCCGTTCAAGCTGCCGCCCAAACCATCCCAGGATAGCAAACGAGGAGGTGCGTCTGAAACCGCTCAAATTCCCACCCCTCCCCAGGTTCTCGCCTTACCGGGCTCCGGGCAAGGCGTCCAACAGATGTTGCTTATCCGTGGCCTTCATGCGGCCCCGCGGGTCGGGAAGCCCGAGCGGACTCGTGGCAGAGTGAGCCCTGGAAGTTGCGCGCCAGACGCTGCGCAGCGCGCACTCGCTTGCGGGGAGAGCCCAACTTGCCGCTCCCGTCCCCGCGGTGCGCCCCCTCACGCCTGCTCTGCCGCGGTGGGGCCGCGGTGCGATCGTCCCGCTGCCGCAGCTGCTGTCGCACCGCTTCTGCTCCCGTTCCCGCTCCGCGCGCCGAGCGCTTTATTCGGCCCTCGCCAACCCGTGTGAAGCGACTTGCCGCGCGTCGTGTGCAAAAGCCTGCGGGGAAGGGGGAGGGGGTGGCCGAGTGCAAAGGATGCCCGGGAGCTGCCCCGGAGCACCCATCCCCATGTCCCTGGGGCCCGGGGAGCCCACCTGACTTGAGACAAAAAGCCTAACCGCCCCTACTGAGTTAGGACCGGGCCACGGCTGCGCGCGCTCTTCCCCGCGCTGGCAGCGTCCCACCGAGAAGTTCTCCGATCTTGGTTTGTAGGAATTCGCTCTGGAGCCCCGGAGAGCAAGAATGTGGCTCCTGAGGCTAGGGCTGTGTCTTCCCCTCGGGCTGGAGGCTCCTGACAGTTTGAAAGAGGTTTCCACCCTCAGGCTGCAGCCACCTGCTGTCGGCTGTGTCCTGCTCAGGCTAGGAGTCCAGGAGGGGTCCGGGAGGCGGGATCTGCCTCCCCTCAGGTTGGGGCAGTGGCCCTCTTTAGGACTGATTGGGACTGCCCGACCCATCTTCACCACTGAAGCAGCCTTGCCTGCTCGCTCTGATTCGAGTCTGGAGTGACCGGCTTACCTCCATCCCCTACACAGGGCGGTGTCGCACTTTAGTATCAGCCTCCATCTGGGCAGAGCTACCACCACTACCGCCATCCCTTCTCCCCTGCCCCCCAGCTGCTCTCAGGAGCCCAGGAAGGTGCCATGCATAGTGTTCTGCCTCTCTCTTTCTCAAATTCCTTCAGTCTTCTTTGGGAGAATACTTTAGAAAGTAAAACTATAGCCTGGTCGGTGCAGCTCAGTGGTTGAGCGTCCTCCCAGGCACCAAGAGGTCGCCAGTTAGATTCCACGTCAGGGCCCATGCCCCGGGTTGCGGACTCAATACCCAGTAGGGGGCGTGCAGAATCGCTGTTTCTGTCTCTATTTCCCTTCCCCTCTCTCTAAAAATCAATAAAAACATGTGGGGGGGGGGGGGGAGTAAGTGAAACTGTAAAGAAAAGCAAGTATGTGATTATCAAAAAAGAGGATAGTGGCTACCTCTAAGTGAAAGAAGTTATGATGGGAAGGATGTCTGGGAGCTGGCAATGTTCTTTTTCTTGATCTGCATGGTAGCAACACAGGATTTCATTTTACAATAGTTTATTAAACTCTATAATTAATTTTGTACAATTGTGTCTGTAATATATTACACAATTTTTAAAGAAAATTTAAAAAATATGCTTTGGAACTTGAGAAAGAATGAGAAATGAGAGCAAAAATCGGATTCCCTGAAATTCAAAATTAGGGACAGAGTTAACCTTGGAAAAACTCCCAGAAGTGAAAATGGGCCAAGGAGTGAGAGTTTAAAGCACTTTCATAAAGTGAGTTCCACGGGACATTAGTTCTGGAGGATGTCCCATGAATGAATAAATTGGGAAATGCTGGGTTAAATATTCAATCCACCAAAAAATATTAAGAGCCTTAACGATCAGGCAGTATTCCAAACACCATAAACTTGATGGGTCAGTCATTGTCAAAAGTCAAAAAGCTTTATGGCAGGACTACTCAGAACCTTTAACTTGCCACTGTGTTCTGAATGTCAAAAAGGTGGGACAGACTCTGCAGTGTTCCTCAAATTTACAAGTCCAAGGTGTCTCAGACCCAATTAATGCACCATCTCTGATCCACTCAGCTTCTTCTCTCTCCCACTCCCCCGGCCCCTTGTTCATGGAAGGCCTTGGTACTACTTCAGCCTTGGTCATCGCCTCATCCCCTAGCACTGGTGGCTGACTTGGCCTTCCCTGGAGTACATTTGGACTCCAGCAGAGCACCCATTGTGCAGCCCCAGCACCCATGCTCACCCACTGGATCAGAGAGGTTCTACTCCTTGCATTACCCACATAGTTAACGAGTGGTGTGCCATCTAGCTTAGCTTCCCCAGCAGCTGCCCAAAGGGGCCAAGTGATGCAACCTGGAAGTGTAAGGAAATTAACACTCTGGGAGACAAACTTCAATCCTGAGACAGGAGATAAAGGAGCCAGCAGACAAAAATCTCTCCCTTCTTCCCTCTGATGAGCTGCTTTGAGTCAGCTGTGTCCTTCCTTCCTTCCTTCCTTCCTTCCTTCCTTCCTTCCTTCCTTCCTTCCTTCCTTCCTTCCTTCCTTCCTCCCTTCCTTTTTATTTTTTTCTGTTGTGCTCTTTATAACCTGCTAGAAACATCTCATATAACTGAACAAACAGCCGAGTCTCTGCGACACTTTCTATTTGCTTTCTCCTATCCTGTCTTGCTTCCACTTTCCCTCACCTTGGCTGCCCTTTGATTGTATCTAGACTAAAACATTTAAGCTTTGCCTCAGGTTCTGTTTTCCAGAGAGCCAGAGAACAGGGCATTAAACTTGTTTCTTGAGGATCATCTCAGGGCCAGTTTTCCATGGAGCTCTTACTGGGAAATGCTGATGTAAAGAACTCTTCTTTGGTGGGACAGAAGCCGTTACGGTCTCCATCCTGCCACACACTTCCTATCAGGCCTCTGTCCATCTGAAGTCTCCAGAAAAAAGGCTGAACAAAACCCAGACTCCTTTGGTAATAACAGGAAGAGAGCGCTGTGCATTTATTAAAACAACATATAACACAAACTCAGTTACCATCCCCATCAGGAACAGGCACTGAAATCCAGTACAGTATCCCCTCCAGGTTTGTGAGCGCTACCAGCCCTCCCAGCCAGGAAAGGAATGGCTTCCTTCCCCTCTGTCTAACAATCACCAGTCACACGATGACCGGGCATTATCATACAAAAGTTCCTTTACAAAAAGCACCAAATGGGCAAACATATACAAGTATATACAAAAATCACATTTTAAAAATGTACAAAATATTCAATTTTGCACCAATGTAGAAAAGTGTCCTGTGTGGTTGTTTCAAGCACATTTCCAACTCTGCTTCAGTGACTGCCGGACACAGCGGTGGGGGTCCTACTCCTAGTCCCTGCTTTCTGAGCAGAGAGAAGACACACCTCCCCATTGCCCCTCCAGGGGCCCCGACCCCTCCCACCCTGGGCCTGTCACCAAGGCAGCTGGGCCCATCCCCACCCTCCCCAGTCTCTCTGCATCTAGAGGGTCTCTTCCTCATCCAGCTCCTTACTAGTGTCCTGAAAGAAAAAGACAAAGAAACACAAAGTGAGACAGGGACTCAGGGGGAATCCAGGGCTTACCAAGGTGTAGTGACAAAATGATCAAACTCCAATTCCTGTCTGGCCTCTTTCTTTTTAAACCAAAATAGAATTTAGTTGCCAAAACAAAATTGGATTGCACATCCAATACAAAACTCCAAAAGACTACTCTGTATTTTTCAACTCGATTGGAATTTAGTTCCAATAATAACTTGGCTTTTAAAATAATAACATTCTCAAAACATGCTAATTAGCAAACATGTCCTTCCTATGTGCTAGACACTATGCTAAAAGATTCTCTAATGTTCTCTCCATTATAATCTTTTGTGGTCAGTAGTTTTATGCCCCCATGCATAGATGAGTAGCCCAAGACTCAGAAAAGTTGTGAACTGCCCAAGATCACACTGCCAGTCCGTGATAAAGCTGCGGTTCAGAACTGCTAACTGTGATCTGCCAGGCTGGCAAACTCAAATGCCTACAAGGACCAGCAGATGACATGAATGTGGAAGGCTGACAGTGTGGGTCTGGGCAAACTGGCAAGTGCATGTCCCATGCAAAAGGGGCAGCCACTGCCCAGGGCCAACTCTCTGGGACAAGAGAGAAGGGCGAGCCCAACATTGTTAGCTCTTTCCAAATTTTCACAGGAAGGTGGAAATTCAGATTCTTAGTTGAAATCTCCCTTTTAAAAAATTCTTTAAGCCCTGGCCAGTGTGGCTCAGTTGGCTGGAGTGTCGTCTTGTACACCAAAAGGTGGTGGGTTCGATTGCTGGTCAGGGCACATGCCCAGGTTGCAGGTTCGATCCCTGGTCGGGGTGCATGCAGGAGGCAACCAATCAATGTTTCTCTCTCATATTGATGTCTCTCTCCCTTCCCTTTCCTTTCTCTAAAAATAAATAAATAAATAAAAATGTAAAATAAAAAATTTAAATCTTTTTAAAAATGTCCTAATTTTTAGCCCAGCCGGTATGGCTCAGTGGTTGAGCATCGACCCATGCACCAAGAAGTCACTGGTTTGATTCCCGGTCAGGGCACATGCCCAGGCTGTGGGCCCGATCCCCAGTGGGGGGCATGCAGGAGGTGGCCAATCAATGTTCTCTCTCATCGATGTTTCTATCTCTCTCTTTCTCTCTCTATAATCAATAAAGAAAAAACAAATTTTTTAAACTCTTCAAAAAAAAATCTCCTAATTTTTAAAATATTGGCAACTGATTTTTAAAAATGTAAACATTGTGACAGCCAAACAAAATGCCTCAGTGGACCAAGCCTGGCTCGCGAGTGCTCTGTCTTTTACGTCTGTCATGCTGCATCGATTTCCATATAGATATAGGTATTTAGATATAAAAATGGGAGCTTTTTATTATGAATAGTTTGGGTTATTTTTCCTCTAAGGGTAAAGGGAACAAGACTTTATCCTTAAAAGGTTTACACATTTTGGGAACATCATCATATTGGCATCATCCCCAATGTCCAGCCCAGCATTTTGCACACAGTCAACATCTCATGCTGTTGAATGAATAAATTTATGAATGGATGAATGAATGTAGATGGATTTCTTACCTTCTTCATTCCCCTCTGTGGACTCTTCCTCTTCCTGATCTTCTTCAATGAACTCTTCCTCTTCTTCATCTGTGTGTGTGACAAAGAACAATAGTGTTAGGATAGGTAGGTTTCTCAGAGGAACTGCTCAAAGGGGAACCAGGCTGGTGACAACACTAATCCCAATCCCTTCCGACGCCCAGTCGTGGTCAGCCAGTCATGCAATGAAATCAGTGGCCCAGGAGGTGATGGGCTTGCCAAACCCAAGCTGCGCAGAGGCGGGCTTCCTCCTTTCTCTTCCCTCCCCTTCCATCCTGCACCCTCCAAGGGAGGGAGGTTCAAGAGGCTCCTTTGCTCCAGTAGCTGCAGCAGCTTCTATCACCTGATCTGCCTGTGACCAAAGAGGACTTTGGGATGTACACTGTACTTCTGCATTTCTCTCAGTTAGACAGATAAACATCACCTGTGGAGATGGGACAAAAACTCCTTCTCAGCGACCAGAGTCCTGGTCTGGAAGGAATTTGCCCAGCCTTTGAAATCTGCCTGCCTAGCACTCCCTGTACCCTTTTCCTCATTCTTCAGCCTACTGACGAGTGGACAGGGGGTGGGGAACACTTCTGGGGCCACCTACTCCTTGGCTTTCTAAAGCTGAGCCCCAGACTGACCGACTGAGCTGCAACCTGTACCCACACTTTCCCCCCCCCTCCGGGGTATCACCTTCAAGATCTGTTAACAGGGAACATGCCTCTTGCCCACCCCCTCTCCAAAGTCACTTCCTTAATCCTTTGGGGCCATGAGGGGGTCACCACAGAGTCAGAGCATTTGTCCAGAGTGCCTGGGAAGAGGCTTGAAAGAGTGAATGTCTCCAAAATGACAGCCAAAATTCCAGCCACCTACCTGGGACATATGCATAACCCAGGGAGTTTTGCTGCTGTTGTTTAATCATTATCACATTAACTACTCATAACAGCACTTGCTGAGGATTTACCATGTGCCAAGTGTTGTGCTAAGCACTGGACATGCATTGTCTCATAGAATCCTCACGAGGGTCTTGTGAGCCAGATGGTCCTTGGTGGCATCCCCGTGGGCTACTTACTAGCTGCGTGGCCTCCAGGAGACCTCTCACCCTCCCTTGGCTTTATTTCCTCAACTACAAAATGGAGATGACAACAGAAACTACCTCATGAAATTGTTGTATTAAATGATAGAATTTATGTCAAGGGCTTAGTGCCTGGGACATAGAAAGTGCTTAATAAATGGTAGCTGTTGGTATGGTTCTCTTCCCATTTTCCTGTGAGGAAAATGAGGCTCGGGGAGATAATGGAAGGCAGCACAGGTCTTCACAGTGCCATCCATACTCCTCACACAGTACGATCCACTCGTGAATATCTTAGCTGCGGGAGGGTAGCAGTGGGCCAGGTGATCTGCAGCCATGGCTGTCCACGTCTGCCGGCATCTCAGCTTTGGGATGCACGCTGTCCTCACCCACAAACGGGGCACATCTGGTGCTCTGAGTATAGATGTGACACCAGATTCTGCCAGCTTGCGGAGAGCCGAGCTTTCTCATGCCACCCCATATACAGTTCTTCCCTGTCCCTGCGTACCTCTCTCTGTCTTGGTCATTGAAGCATCACCTATCAGAACAATGCAACAGCTGGCAGAACTGGGTCCACTCTCTCTTTCTCTGTTGCTAAATAGCTACCTTTCAACTGTGACCTTGCGCAAATTATTAACATCTTTGCTGTTCATTGAGTTTCCTCGCTTCCCTTATTATTTTCCCCTCATTACTGTTATGGTTACATTGTTACAATTATTATTGCTCTATGGAAGAGTAATTATAAGCAGAAATGAGGACATGGTATAGATAAATGAAGGTATCTGGGTATCATAGATGATAGCATGAAAAAGCTAAGCCTAGCTTTAGGCACTAACTAATACCTTAGTACTCTACGAACTCTTCTGTATCAATATCTAGTTGCTGCAACAGCACCATGAGGTAGTCATTATTAGCAGGCACACTTCCAACCTAATTTTTAAAGTTAGAAAGATGAAGCTCAGAGAGGTGGAGGGGTTCGCCAAAGGTCACACAGATAACAAATTGCAACCTCGATTTCAAACTTAGGTCTGCCTGTCTCCAGACGCCATGCTCTTCCTACAACCCCAAGACACCCTGAAGTAATAATTTATTGAGCAACGATTATGTATCAGGCACTGTGCTCGACTCTGTGTTCATCCAGAAGTTGGTTGATATCTGGGCATCTTTGCTAGCATACAAGCTGATTTCCAGGGGTTGAGCAGGGAAATAGACAAGTGGCACCACCACCTCCTTTACCTGTCCCAAAGTCGATGGCCCTCAGGGTGTCTGCTATGTGATCTAAATCCAAAGTAAAGTAGTCCATGTCTTCAAAGCCCTGCTCTGTCTTCCCCAGCTGGCAACCCTTGGAAGCTTCCACAATGCTGTGGGAGAGAGAGAGAGGGAGGGGGACAGAGAGGTCCAGGGCTTAGTGCAGGGAGGGGTGTTTTAGCTCCAGATCACATCAATACCCATGCTTGTGCCCACATCCAGGACTTGCACCTAGAGGCTCCCCCTGGAGGGGTGGCATATTTCCTGTCCAGTCACAAGCAAGTACCGGTCCAAAAGAGTAGGGGATGATGCAAAGGTCAGGAAAGCCAGCCTAGGATGAGACCCTCCCAACAGCCCTAATATAAAGGGGGAGGCCCACTGGACAGAAGTCAGAGGTGCTGGTGGGAGCTAGGGCCTTGAATCACAGCCCTGGGGAGACACTGACCTTTTGATGAGTTGCTTGGCACTCTGTGGGGAGAGAGAGAGCAAAAGGTTAGGATTGCATTAGGGGTAGCCCCAGGAGATCAGCAAATCCAGTACCTGGGTGCTGCAGATGGGCACTTGGTACCATTCCCCAGCCCAGCTGTGACCTGCTCCCCACCCTGAGCTGAATAGACCTTGGGTTTTTCCTTCTGTCCGTGGTCTGCACAGGTCTTGGTGATCACTCTAGGCCCCTCCCATTGTCCTGGCAGGAAGCTTGGATTTTAGGAATATCAGTCTAAACACCTTAAATCCTGAACACTCCAAGATGAAATCTTATCCTAATCAATTTTTTATATCCGATGTCTAGCAAAGGGCCTGGCCTAGAGTAGGTGCTTAGGAAATTTTTATGGAACGGAACTGTGGAATCTTATAGCTGATCCTTTTCTGTTTTCTCCAACAAGCTCTTCTAGGGCACGGGTGCCTCTCATATATCTCTGTCTCTACCTCAGTGGCTGACCTACAGTAGGTGCTCAATTAAGTCTCTAGGTTTAGGAGGGACTGTTTTATGCCCATTTTTATAGATGAGGAAACTGAGCCTCAGGGAGGTTTAAAATGACTTGCCCAAGGGCACATGGGTGGTCATTGGAGGATCATGACTTGAACCTTAGAAAGAGCTGTTGAGATGAAGTGACTCTGCCCACACCCTCCTAGTCCTGCTCACCAAGAGGAAGATGGCTCCACCAGGCTCATCCAGAGACTGGATGGCTGTCTCCACCAGTTTAGTGGACTTGTCCAGTTGCTCCCGGTACTGCTGGATAAGGGCCTCAATGAAGCTGAGCTTCTCCTCCTGCTCCCGCGTGATCCGCTGAAGCAACTCACTCTTCTTCTCATCCAGGATGGCATACAGCACGTCAAACTTCTGGCTCAGCTCTTCCTTCACCTGGTGGCTGTTCTCCTGGGGACAGAAATCTTGGAGTCGCATCCTGTGGGGTCCTCCCTCTCCCCAACACTTCCTTCCTGGGATGGGTGTGCTAGGAACAAAGACTTTAAAGCTGGAAGGGGCCTTACTACACCCTCATTGTACACAGGCGAAGTGAAGGCTTAGCAAGAAGAAAGCACTTGCTAAGCTTCCATGGCCACTCAGTACATGTTTGGAGTCTGGCGTCATGGAGAAAGCAACCCCCTTCTTCAAAAATAGAGACTCTAGGGTCAAGTGAAATGATACATATTCTGGTCCTCCAGTGTGTCCCCAAGTCACACTCTTCTCCCCATTTTAGGACCAAGACTGGATTTAAGAAGCTCTGCATCGTCTGGTCCTAGGAGAGGTGGAGAAGCAGCTCCTCCCCTAGTGACCTCCTCATTGAGGCTCCCTTCTCCTCAGCACAGATGCTACATCTTCATTTCCTATCTGTAAAATGAATACAATAATAGCATCTCATCAGACTGGGGGCTCTAGCACCATCTATCAGTCTGGGAACCCATCATGGGTGATAGCAATGTTCCCCTCCTTCCTTTGAACCTATCTATCACACACTCTTTGTCTACCAGCAATACAACGATCCCTGCCCCCATCTCATCTCCACGGCCCCATCCCAAGTGAAGAAAGAACATCATGGATGCTTTTGTAGAAATAGAAGTTTCCCTCTGCCTCTACAGTCTTGCTAGTCAAAGTGTGGTCTGTGGACCAGCAACTTGGGCAAACCCTCAGAGCTTGTTAGGAATGTAGAATCTCATGATTCAGTTCTACTGAATCAGAACTTGAATTTTAACAAGATCCCAGTGTGACTTGTATGCACTTTAAGGTTTGAAGTCTTGGTCTACAGCACACCAGAGAATAATGGTCTAAAACTACCAATGCTAGAAAGAAAGAAAAAAGGATACTGGGAATTATTGGTGGGACTAGGGTCTGTCTTGTTCACCACCCCATCCCCAGAGACTTCGGCAGGGCCTGACACAGCTGTGCTCGAGAAGCATTTGTTGAAAGAGTGGATCAATGGATTAGTCAATTTCTCCTCACCATCCCTGCTTGAACAGCCCAGACTCCAGGCCCCAACCTTGAGTCAAAACCCATGGGTGAGCCTTCGCCCCACAGAGTAGGCTGCACTGGAGGCTTTCAGCCCCCAGGCAGAGCTTCTCTGTCCCCTCACCTTGGTCACTCGACTGGAGTCCTCCAGCTGAGTAATGATGGTCTGCACACGGTCGTTCCCCGCCACCAGCATGGAGATACAGTTGCTCAGTTCAGTCTAGACGGGAGGAGGGGGTGGGGGATCAGGAGAGGAGAGACAGAAATAGTCTCAGGGCCTGCTGTCTTGGGAGTTGGCAGCAAAATGGCACCCTCACTCCCCTCTCTGCTAGAAAGAACCTCCAGTAGCTGCCTGGCCCCTCTTTCTGAGGTCCAGCTGAGGCCCAGAGCAGAGAATAACAGAGAGACACGGTTTCCTTTATTTTACAGATGAAGCACAGAGAGGGGATGTGAGCTGCCTAAAATACACAGCAGGGTACTGGTAGAGGAGGGGCTTGTTTCTAGGAAAGCAGGGGTGAAGAAAAGAAATAGAGTTGGGAGTTCTAAAAGAGAGAGATCAAGCCCTGGCCAGGTAGCACAGTTGGTTAGAGCGTCGTCCTGCAACACCAAGGTTGCGGGTTTGATCCCCGGTCAGGGTACATACAGGAATCACCGATGAATGCATAAATGAGTGAATAAGTGAAACAACAAATTGATCTGTCTATCTTTCTCTCTTCTTCTCTCTCTCTCTAAAAATCAAATTAAAAAAAAATTTTTTTTATCCTCACCAGAGGACATTTTTGCATCTATCTTCAGATAGAGTGGGAGGAAGAGAGAGAGAGAAACATCGATGTGAGAGAGACACATTGACTGGTTGCCACCCACATGACCCCAACCAGGGCTGGGGACAAACTGCAACCAAAGGTATGTGCCCTTAGCGGGAATCGAACCTGGGACTCTCTGGTCCGCGGGCCGACGCTCTAACTGCTGAGCCAAATCGGCCAGGGCTAAAAATCAAATTTTTAAAAAGAGAGAGATCAAGAGAAGAGCAGGAGGTGGGGAGAAAGAGCATGGAAAGAGGGGCCACATTACTACACAGAAAGGGTAGTGGGTCTCCCACAGGCCCAGGGGCTCAGGGAGAGGGCTCTTGGCTGCCTCCTGCTGCAGGGGAATTTGAAGACTGAGAGAGGTGACCAGCACAGGAAGAGGTATCTGGGGCCCAAGGCACACTGGGATGTGGAAGTCATGGCCTGAGAGGGCCCCTGCTGGCCTGGCCCTGGGGTCTGGTCTCTCCCCTGTGGCCACACCCAGGTGTTCTCAAGTGGCTCTAAGTATAACCCATGAGCTCAGCCATCTCCCCCAGGAAGGCAAAGACTGCTGTCCCTGCAGCCTATGAAGTCCCTCCAGGGGGACCATTACTGAAAGGCGGGCTCAGAAGATCTGCAGAGATCCAATCCGCATCCTGAATCACTAGGCCATGCCCAACAGGCCCAGGCTAGGGGTGGAAGGGGCTCGGGCCAGTACCTTTTGTCCCTGGAAGACACTCTGCAGTGGGGCCACCTCACAGGCCTTGTGGGCCCCAAACACCTTGCACATGGAGCAGGTGGGCGTCTCACACGTGAGGCAGTAGATGTTGATCTTCTCGTCTTCGTGCTCCTTGCACATGGGGTGGCTGCCCTTCTGCAGGGGCCTACTGAAGTGGAAGTCACAGGTCACGAGGTGGGGGTCCCGAGTCCCTGTCTCCTCCCCCACCTCCAATCACAACTCCACCCAAATCTAGACCCAAATTCTCAGTGGTTGGGTGTCCTTAATCCTTTTATCTTCTGGGGATCCAGGACCAGGGAAGCCAATGACACCAAGGCTGTCTCCGTATACTAGGACTCCGACTCTGGTGATGGAGTTGGCCTGGACTTGGGAAGGGTGGTAGAATCCCAGATTCAGATCTGGAGACATTTTCAAGAAGAGGAAACTGGGCCCCAGGAAGATGAATTGACTTGCCCAAGGTCGCCCAGCAAGTCAGGGCAAGGGAAGGCTAAATTTCATTTGCTCTAATTATAGTCACCACAGCTCTTGGTTTCTGCAGGCTGGTCTCTAAGTGAAGCAATTTATACTCATGGCCTCATTGAATTCTATATTTAATCCACCAGACTGTAACCTCCATCAAAGCAGGGAACCGTGCCTGTTCTCTTCACTCCTGAATCTGCAGTGTACAGTGCCTTGCACAGAGAAGGTGGTAAGTCAGTGAGCATGCCATGAGGGTGCCCTGAGGCTCAGAGGAGGAAGCAGTGTGTGTGTGCCCCAGGTCACACAGCCAGTAAGTACATGGGCAGCTCAGGGCTGTCCAATAGCCCAGCGCAAGGCTTGACTTCTAGTCCAGAGATTGTTTCCAAGGTCTAGTCTCTTCTTCCTCTTTCTTTCCAAACACTCATTCTTAGAATGTCTTTCTCCCTTTGTCTCTCTATCCACTCAGGGTCTCTGGCATGTTATCTGTGCTTCTCCCAGGAAATCGGTCACCTCCTACCCGAGATTCACTTTTGGAGGGCTGGGGGGTGTCTAGGTCTTACCTCCCCAGCTAGATTACTCACTCATTTACTCACTCAACACCGTGATTATACTATCTCTGACTTCCCAGCCCCTAACAGCAGGCACTTCCCAAGCCCAGGCTTACGCATCTGGGTTTGAATCCAGATTGTTCTGCATTTATTCACACTGTGACGTTGGACAAATGCTTTCACTTCTCTGAGCTTTGGTTTCCTCCCAGAGCTACTGGGATCACGCAGGAGTTGTCTGTAAAGACTGTCTGCCTGGCACAGGGCAGACCCTCACTAAGGGCAGCTATCATTGTCACTCAACTGTGCAGGAAGGCCTCGAAGGGTTCAAACACAACATGGTCTTCATAGGTCAACACTGGGTGGGCTAATATTTTGGTGCAATGTTGATTTTATTATGATTATAATGATCAACAATGTATTTGCATTTTTTGTAGTGTTGAGCCCTAGCAACACGAAAGACAATAGCAATCAGAAGCGTTCATTAGGGAGTCAGTCATACAGGCTCCTCTCAGGTTCACCACATGCAAACTGAGTGTCCTTGGACAAACCTCTGACCCTCTTTGAGCCTCCTCATCATAAAATGAGGGTAAGAATGTCTTATAAAATTACTGTGAGAATTACATAGAGATAATGCATGGGAAATACTTAGGACAGTGCCTATACACAGCAGGTGCTCGATAAATATTTGATATCTTTAACATTTTCCATCAAAATCCTATACAGTCACAAAAACAAATCTTACTGTCCCCTCCGCAAGCAGGGGACATGAAGGCCCAAAGACTTAACCAGGATCCTACAATGAGTTAATAACAGAGTCAGACTAGCAGACAGTTCCCCAGGCCTGGCTTTTTTCTCACCAGGACTGGTCTGTCACCTTTCCTTGGGCAGGACACTGCCTGCAGGCAGGCACTTGGTGATGGTTTTGGACCATAAGGGCTGTGAGGTCAGCAGCCTGGAAATCTTGTCAGGATGTCCTGATTTGTAAGGATCTCTCTGGTAGCTGTGTTTCTCTCCAATTGGAGGCCTAACACTGCACAATCTCCACCACTCACGAATTCTGCCTGAGACGGAGCTGCTATTCTAAAATCAGGGAGATGTGGGGGCCCACAGCTTGATCAACAGGGCCCACTCCCAGCGCTCCACTTCCCAGCTGGGCAACCTTGGGCAACTGACTCTACCTCTTTGAGCCTCAGCTTCCTCATCTGTGAAATGGGGGTGAAAAGTCATGCCTGATCCGTAGCGGAGGCATTCCCAGTGCCTGGTGCTGTGTCTCCAGCACACGGGACCTTAGCTGCTGCCATCACTATAGAGCAGCAGTTCCAATCTTTTTCATCTCGTGGCACATAAACCAATTACTAAAATTCTGTGGCACACCAAAAATATATTTTTTTTGCCGATCTGACAAAAAAGTAGGTATAATTTTGGTTCATTCACACCAGATGTCTATTGTTGTGTTGGCTGTTGTGTTTCTTTATTTGACAATCTAAGGGAAAAGAGATCAGAGCCCCTGACTCATCAGGTATTGTATGTCTTAAAAATTCCTGCGACGTGCCAGTGTGCCGCGGCATACCGGTGGAAAATCCCTGCTACAGAGAAACTGCTCTCACTGGGCGCTTTCTCTGCTTATCAGGGCCACTTAGCTGGCCCCAGGGCCTCTCTCTGTCCCTCTCACATCTCCTCTTTCCTCTGGTTACTATCGCAGTATCTTTCGGGAGGGCAGCCTGGGCCCCTTCCCATTAGCTGAGTGGCATGGAGAATCAGGGCTGGGGGATAAGGGAGCTGCTGTTCCTGTCTGAGGAAGAGGGACACCGCTCTCTGGACTGGCTAGTGTAACTCCTCCTGCCAGGGGACTGGATCTGAGCAGAGGAAGGAGGAAGGAGCCTGCCTGGGAGATCTGGGCACAGACGGCTGGGGAGGGAGGGCGGCCTCCCAGCGGTTGGACGAACTGACCTTGAGCACTCCTGCTTGTAGATGTCAATGATGTTCTCCACCAGCAGATTCCTCTGGAGGCCATACACTCCGTGACGATCCATGATCACCTCATGGCGGCAGGAGGGGCAGCGGAAACGGCCCCCAGACATGGACATCGAGCCACCCCGGTTGGTCCAGTAGGGATTTGCAGCCTGCGGGTGGCAAGGGCAGAGGTGAGGCCTGGCCTCCCTCCTCAGCCCCTGCCCTTTCTAATCTCCCAACATCTCCCTCGCTGCTGACCCCAACCATTGTTGTCAACCTGTATGACCTGGAGCCCCGCATCCTGTGATGAGGGGCAGCTCACGTACACAGGGAGCATCTGAGAAGCACTAAGCAATCAACGCATTTGGGAGTCGGCAGACCTGGGTTCAAGTCAGAGTTATTCTCTGAATGACTTTGGGCAAGCCTCCTTATCCCTTCGAGCCTCAGTCTGTTCATCAAATGGGCATTATAGCCCTGGCCGGTTGCTCAGTGGTTAGAGCGTTGGCCCGTGGACCGAAGAGTCGCGGGTTCGATTCTGGTCAAGGGCACGTACCTTGGTTGCGGTTCATCCCTGGCCCTGGTCGGGGTCATGTAGTAGGCAACCAGTCGATATGTGTCTCTCTCTCTCACATCAATGTTTCTCTCTCTCTCTCTCTCTCTCTCTCTCTCCCTCCCACACAATCTGAAGATAAATAGAAAAATATCCTCGGGTGAGGCTTAAGGAAAAAAAGGGTATTATAATTGCAGCCAGTGATTATAATTGCAGCCAGTGATTAGGGCACTATCTGAAAAGATAAGTGAGCCCTGTCCGGTTTGGCTCAGCAGTAGAGGGTCAGCCCGCGGACCAATGCGTCGTGGGTTCAGTTCTGGTCAAGGGCACATACCTCAGTTGCAGTTCATCCCCAGCCTTGGTTGGGGTCATGCGGGAGGCAACCAGTCGATGTGTCCCTCTCACGTCGATGTTTCTCTCTCTCTCCCTTTCTCTCCCTCTCTCTCCCTCCTACTCTATCTGAAAATAGATGAAAAAATATCCTCAGGTGAGGATTTAAAAAAAGGTAAAGATAAAATAGTGAGAGAACATTTGTGAAGTGCTTCTGGGGAACCCTGAGTCCTGCCTCCCATCCAGGACATCCACTCTCATCCTTCCTCAGGGAGATGAAGCCCCTCCTGCCCTATATTAGAGGGAACAGCCTCGAAAGGGAAGATGTCTGCAGGGCTCAGTGCCTCCCACCCTCCCTCCTCCTAGAGCTCTGGGCCCCCTGCCACCTGGGAGCTGGCTGCAGCCCCAGGGGTCTGGTTTCTCTCTCCTCTCCCCCTGCCTCCCCCACTTATCACTTGAGGCATTTGACTCCTGATTGAAGAGTCAACTGGGGAGCTCAGGGCAGAGGTGGTGGGTGGTAGAGTTGCCGGCGGGTGGGGAGGGGAAACGTGCGTCATGGAAAAGGAACTGGGCAGCCAGAGCCGCGCCCCAGCCCCCCTCAGCCCAGCCCAGAGGTCTTTGCAGGAGGGCACTTTGCAGGGGAAAGAACCGGCCCGTGTAGAAGGGTCCTGGGCTAAGAGAGAAGCGCTTTCATCACAGGAAAGCTAAGCAGCCACCGGAGCCCCCAGGAGAGGCCATGCCCAGCACTGACCTGGAAGATGTCATTGGCACACTTCCGGCAGAGGTTGTGCTGACACGGCAAGATGACCACCGGCTTGGTAAACATCTCCAGGCAGATAGGACAGATCAGCTGCTTCTCCAGGTTCTCCAGGGGGTTCCCGTCCTGGATCAGGCTTGATTTATAATCCATACTGTCAGGCGGTGTGGGGCCCACCTGGCTGCCTCCTTTACCTGCCTCGCTTGGCGCAGATCTGGGGTCTTGCCTTTGTCACAAAACACCCGCCCGGAGCCTCTTGGCTTTCTTCTCCTACCCGAATTCTGTCTTGGTCTGAGGCCCCACTGATATTTATAGCTGGACCCTGGTCACATGAGCCCCAGGAGGGGACCAGCTGAGCATTCCAGTGCCAGCACGGCTGGCAGGGCTTGAGTTTCCTCCGGGCCTGCAAGAGCGGCCTCTCAAATCACATGTAGGGATGAGCAATCACTGTTCCCCGGGCTGGGGGTCGTAAACAAGAACAGCTTGTTCGTGGGCAGACTTGGGGGAGGACTGGGTACCCAGAGTTTCCTCCAGAAATTAGTCTCCTCCCACACCAGGCTGATGAGCCAGGGATGGGATCCAGAGGATGGGCCACTGGGATTTTCGGGGTTAATAGCCAGTGCCCCCTCACTGACCATAATCAGTTTCATCCCTCCTCTGGAGTTCTGTGCAGCTCCCAAGATGAGGGGACAGGGCAGCCCCTCTCTCTGAGCCCATCCTTCTGCCTCAGACCTGAGCACAGCATGTTGCTGGAGACCTTGACACCCCCAAACCCAGCTAGCTTGTCCCCCCATTCCTTAACCACTAATGTCACTTTAATGCTGAGAGGACTCCCTTAAAATGTAGTCTAATCCCCTAATCTTATAGATTTTGACACTGGGGTCAAATAAGGATCTTATTCAAAGTCAAAGAAAGTAAGTGGCAAAGCCAGGAATCATATTCATTTATCAGATATTTTTCTGAGTACTAACTATACATCAGGCACCAAGGTGACAGACAGATGAGTAATCCTTTTCATTGCTCTGAGGTACTCACAGCCTAGGGAGGGAGACAGAATTAACTCAGCCCTACCTAGTCACACTTAGAAGTTACCCACATGTTCTCCTCTGCTCTCCGCACCAATTTAAATTTTTCTCCATGTCCTCTGGACATCTTCCGTGTTGGCAGGTAGAAGTCATTAGAGCTGTTCCAAAGGCTGTTTTTAAGGTAGAATCTCATGCAAAGGGACATTAGGGCCACCAGGTATAAGGTGCTGGGGTGAGAGTGGGAGCAGTGACATCAGGTCTCAGGATGTGCCTAAGAGGGTGTGTGACACACAGGAGTGTCCAGGATCTCACGAAAGGGATGGCAGGAGAGTAGGCTTGGCCTCCTCAGCCTGGAGAGGAGTTGATGGTTGGAGACCTGAGACAGGACCTAGTGAGTAGTGAGGGCAGAGAGGCCAACCTTGGGAAGGGGAGGAAGAAAAAAGGCGGAGAAGAGGGGGACCACTCAGAGAACGAAGAGAGGGCCTAGAAGATATGGGGCTGGGGGAATTCAGGGGGAGGGTGGCCTCCCAGAATGTTAATGGCTAGTTTGGGCCGAGCACTTACTCTGTGCCAGGCACTATGCTAAGAACTTTGTATGTGCCATTTCATTTCATCATCTCAACAACAAAATTTTTTTATCCTCACCCAAGGATATGTTTATTGATTTTAGGGAGAGAGGGACAGAGAGAAAAACAGAGATATCCATGTGAGAGAGAAACATTGATTGGTTGCCTCCTGTACTCACCCTGACTGGGGATTGAACCTGCAACCTAGGTATGTGCCTTGACCAGGAATCGAACCCACAATCTTTTGGTGTATGGGAGGATGCTCCAATCAACTGAGCCACCTGGCCAGGGTTGAAGAAACTGTTATATCCTTGAAAAGGGTTCCTGGACTCAATTCCAACATAGGGGAGGAGGTTACCCCCATGCCAACAAATAATTCTCAGACACCAGCAGGGTGCCCAAGAATTCAACTCAATTCTGATGCGATCTACCCAGAGATAGCATCAGATTCCACAGGTAAAGTGCTCAGTCCCACAAGACCACCGTCTACTTCAGACGCCAGCCATGAGCGCAGGCTCTTATCTGTGCTTCTGACCAACTGGGTACAGATTGGAGGCTCCCACGACTCCCTCTCTGTGGGTTCGATTAATTTGCTAGAGAGGCTCATAGAAATCAGAGGAAGATTTTCCTTACTAGATCAATGGTTTATTATAAAAGATAAAATTCAGGAGCAGCCAGATGGAAGAGAGGCATCAGGAAAGGTATGTGGGAAGGGGCATGAATCTTCCTTGTCCTCTCCAGGGGCACCATTCTCCCAGGACCTCCACATGTTCATAAACCCAGAAGTTCTCCAAACTCCACCCTCTTGGGGTTTTATTACATAAGCACGACTGATTCCATCATTGAATATTGGTGATTAATTCAACCTCCAGCCCCTCTCGCCTGCCCAGAGCAGGAGATAGATGGAACTGAAAGTTCCACTCTCTAATCACATGGTGGGTTCTCCTGGCAACCAGACCCCATGCTTGGTGCTTCCAAGTCACCTCATTCACATAACAAAAGACACCTCCATCACTCTCAGCACTTAGGAACCTCTAAGAGTTTAGGGAGCTGTGAACCACAAACAGGGCAAAGCCAACTATATATATTTCTTATTATAAATCACAATATCACAATCCTCATTCCACAGATAAGGAAACTCAGGCACAGAAAGGTAAAATAACTTGTATGAGGTCACACCGCTTGCAAGAAGTGGTGCTAGGACATGAACCCAGATATGCTTGACTCAGGAGCCCAAGTTCCTCATGTCTCTACTGAACTGTAGAGGCCAACAGAGCCAGGCCAACCAGGGACTGGAAGAGGATGAGGGTTGAAAAGAGGCCATCCCTTCTTCCTTGCTCACATGACCTCAGTGTTGTTCAGTCTTGCAACCAAGACAGGACAAGTCTGAGGAAGAAATCCACTCCCTGAGAAGGACGAAGAGGGACTAGAGAAAGCACTGGGGTCACTGTGCTGCCAGATTACCCATCCCTGGAACTGCCCACCTCTTGACTATTTAAGATGTAACTTAAAAAATGTCATCATAGTGTAATTATTCTGTTACTTGCAGCAGAGAGCACTCTATATACAGTCATGATTCCAACTACCGTATGCTAATGATCCTCAAATCTCAAATTCCAGTTCATACCGTTCTATCCTCTAAACTAAAGATTTGTTGGAGATCTCCAATGGCACCTCAAACTCGTCATATCCCAAACAGAACACACCGTCTCCCCCCAACACCGAGCTCCTTCTTCCCTATTCCTTGTTTCACGTCTCAGTGAACAGCTCTACCACCCACCCGTTGGCACAGACCAGACGGCTGAGCCATCCTTGGGCTCCCCCTTCCTCCCATTGCACACCCAGTCAAACTCAGCATCAAGCATGGGTCCATCTTTACGTCTCACTTGTCATCCTCCCATCTGTGAGTGTGACTCTCCCTGGACTTTGAAGACTTCAAGGGCAAAGATCATCTCTATTCATCTCTTCACCTCCAGTGCTTGACACATAGTAGGCACTTAACAAATGTTTCCTAAATGTGTGAATTAAACAAGGGAGCAGCAGGGTCACTGTCAGACTTGGGGGGATCAAGGTACTTGACAAGTCTTTTGTTGTTGTCTGAGATGGTGCAGCCAGTGGAGAGAAAGCACGGGAAGATTGGGGAGGGGGAGGGGGAGTGGGAGTAAATTCTGAAGACTTGGGAAGGAGAAAGACAATCTGACTGTTGAGATGGGAGGATAAGAGAGAGGAAAAGATGGAGGTGAGAGTCAGAGGTGTTGGGAAGTTGAGAGAAAGGTGCTTGTGTTGATGACCTCGATCAAGAGAGTTGAGGTCAACTTTTGAGGCAGAGGCAGCGAGAAGGGTAGGGCAAGGGTAGCATGAGTGGGTAGTGGAAAAAGTTTGGCCCAGACAGTGTGAAACAGAGGAGGAAGTGCCCCAGAGTGAGGTGGAAGGACTGTCTGGGAGGAGAAGAGCCTCGCTGATGTTTCCTAACACATATTTGCCATTTGTGAGGAGCCATTCACATGATTCTGTTGACTTTCTCCAGCCACACTTGGCAGTCCAGGTGCAAAATCCAAGCAAATGGACAGTGGGCTCAACTCCAGCCTGGGAGTTGGCAAGGCCAGCACTGCTGAAAGTCAAGAGGTGGGGAAGAGAAATTCCCAGATGGGTCATGCTGGGCATCAAAACATGTCCTGTCATTTAATCCTCACAACAGTCCTGCAAGGAAGGTATTATGATCTTCATTTTTCCCAGGAGGAAACAAGATTCAGAGAGTTAATAGCTTGGCCAAAGTCACAAGTGGCAGAGCCGAGCTGGGGTTCACATCCAAGGTAGCCTCACTCCTAAACTTGTGCTCCTCACACTGAAGCATTTATTGAGTGCTTATAACATGCCAGGCACTGTGTTAAGCCCTTTCCATTCATCCTCTTATTCAGTCCTCAAAATAACTCAGTGAGACAGGGGTCATGATTTTCCCAGCTAAGCTACAGAGGCTCAGAGAGGTTAAGTCACTTGGCCGAAGTCCCCCAGCCAGTGAGTGGCAGTCAGCAACAGAAGCAGGAAGTTATAAACCAGTATCATTACCAGCTGTTAGAATATTCTATCAGCCCGGCCAGTGTGGCTCAGTGGTTGAGCATCGACCCATGCACCAAGAGGTCGCCGGTTCGATTCCCGGTCAGGGCACATGCCCAGGTTGTGGGCCAAATCCCCAGTGGGGGGCATGCAGGAGTCAGCCAATCGATGTTCTCTCTCATCATTGTTTCTATCTCTCTCCCTCTCCCTTCCTCTCTCTCTAAAATCAATAAAGGAAAAAAAAAAAAGAATATTCTATCAAACTATGGACTGACAGATGAAGAGACAAATTCAGAATATCAATGGTGCATCTGAGCCCAAAGCTTTTAACTACTAAATTTTACTGCTTCCCTCTCTGTAAGTCCCTCGTTTATTCACTTTACTGTTTATTAGTGAAAATTCAGAACATACAAAAGTAGAGAGAATAGTATGATGAACTCATATAACCAAACCCAGCTTTCATCCTTAATGTGTCCTCAGTCTTATTTCATCTATAATTCCCCACAGACACTTCCTTTTTCTGGAATATTTTATTTATTTATTTATAATTTTTAATATGTTTTTATTGATTTTTTTAGAGAGAGATAAACATCAAATGACTGTCTCCTGCCCAGCCCCTACTGGGGATTGAGCCCGCAACCCAGGCATGTGCCCTCACCAGGAATTGAACCGGGACCTTTCAGACCATGGGACGACGCTCAATCCACTGAGCCACACCAGCCGGGCATTTCTGGAATATTTTAAAGTCAGTCTTAGTCATCAAGTCATTTCGCCCATAAATACTTCATTAAACATTTCTAACTGATAAGGATTGTTTTTCATAATCACCATGCCATTATGATACCTAGTAAAAATAACAATACTTTCTTTTTTCTCCCCCAAGAGTTCATTTGAGCCAAACTGACAACATATGCTGGGGAGCAAGACCTCTAAGACTCTGGAGAATAACAGTTTTGCAGTTTCTTTCTTTTTTAAATTTGTATTTTATTGATTTTTAGTGAGAAAGAGAAAAATATTGATTTATTGTTCTACTTATATATACATTCACTGGTTGATTCTTGTATTTGTCCTGACCAGGGATCGAACCCTCAACCTTGGCGTATCAGGACAATGCTCTAACCAACTGAGCTATCTGGCCAGGGCACAATAATTTCTTAACATTATCTAAATCCCAGACCATTTTCAGAGGTTGCTGATTGTTTCACGTGTCTTTTTAGAGTTAGTTTGTCCATATCTGACCCTAATAAGGTCTGACACAGGGCAAGTTGATGATTTTGTCTCATCATTCTTTTAATCTATAACAATCGCCTTCCCTCCCATCCTTCTGTGCCATTGATTTGTCAGAGAATGATTCTGGGTATTGTGATTCTCATTTTGACATATCAGAAACTTGAAGTTCAGAGAGGTTAAGTGACTTGTGGAACATCACACAGCTAAGAAACAGACTTCTCATTTGGCACTGCCCCCAAAGTCTGTGTTACTAATGAGAGAAGCTTTAGCGCCCAAGGGGTTCCCAGCTGAGTAAGGGGGCAGGGAAAGTGGTCTAAGCCTGGCAAGGAAAAAAGAGAGATGGAAGGTAATAGTAATTACAACACTGTTTTTTTCCCCTTTATTGATTTTTAGAGAGATAGGAAGGGAGAGGGAGAGAGAGTTGGAAACGTCAATGAGAGAGAACATCAATTGGCCACCTCTTGCATGCCCCTCACTGGGGATTTGGCCCACAACCTGGGCATGTGCCCTGACCGGGAATCGAACTGGTGACCTCTTGGTGCATCTGTCAATGCTCAACCACTGAGCCACACCGGCCGGGCTACAACACTGTTTATGATTGATTTAATGCTTGCAAGTGGCTAGGCATCCTGGCACTAGTTCAGTCAGTTGTCACAACAAACGTGAGCAAGATCATATTTATCGCCATTTTACAGATAAGGAAATTGAGGCACAGACTGGCATATGGACTTGCCCCAAGCCCCATGGCTAGTGTAGGCAGAGCTGGAAGAGGCAGATTTAACCCCAAAGTCTATGCTCTTATTGATTGTCACTAGAGAGGGGACTTTTTAGAAACCTGAGATCTTGAGGCCTCTTGGTTAGGGGAGAGAACTGTGGCCTGGGGCCCAGACACCTGGGCTCCATCTTTAGCTCTGCCAGAGATAAGCAACGTGATGCCCAGCAAGCCACACCCACCTTCAGTTTCTTCATATGCCAAATGGAGCAACAGAACGAGATGATCCCTGAGGGTCCTTCCCCCTTCCCAGGGGCAGGGTTCTCAGAGGAGCTCTTCCCCATGGATGACATAGGCCTGGGGGAAGTGATGCTGGAGAGGAAACCACCCTCCATCTCCCCTTTCATTTCCACATGACTTGGGCTTGCTTAAATGTTTCCTCGGCACATCACGAAGCAGATCCTTTCCACGTGTGTGCTGTTCTCTCTTCAGTCCCCATGACCTCCCTTGGAGGGTGGGGCCAACCCTGCCTCTTCCTCTGGATTTCCCCTCGAGCCTCTGTGGTGCCTCAGAAAGGTGGGGGAGATGTTATTTTCCTATAGTTTGAGATCCCCGTAACATGCTCAAAGTCATCCGCATAGAAGAATCATCCCAAATCATGGGATCAAACAACAGGTTATTTGGTCCAGAGGCTAAAGCCATTACAGTTGGCAGAGGCAGATCCATGGGGTTTGGGGCATGATGTAGTGCCCCAGATGCCAAGGCAAAGTCCCCAGGGCCTGGCCCAGGTGCCATGGAAGGGGAGCATAGAGTCCTGGGACTCACTACTCAGGACTGGAAGCCCCACAGGCCTCTTGCCTCTGTCCCCAGGTCCAGACAGTTATTGTGGGCAGCTGAAAGGGCTCTGGGGGAATGGCTGACCTTAGAGAAAGGGATTGTCCCAGGGAACATGGGGTGTCAATAGGGTCTGGAGGGGGCTCTACAGTGATGATTTTGAAATAAAGTATTGAAAGTACTTTATAGACTGAGATGTAATAAACCATTACTATAAGGCCCTGAGAGGGCAAAGCAACAACAAAGAGGCTGCTCAGGCACTAATGAGTCCAAGTTCAAGTTTAGGCTTCTCTACATATCAGCTCTGTTACCTTGGGAAGGTGACCTAATCTCTGTGTCTCAGTTTCCTCGTCTGTAAAATGAGACTTGACTAAAGTAATAATATCTCTGGGCCTTTCTAGCCCTGAGAGTCTCTGGCTTTGAGTGACTGCCCCCAACACTCCATCCCTTGCTGAAAATTGATGGCAGGGGTGGGAGCCCACTTGCCTAGGTACATGGCACATATCTGGCACATGACAGACACTCAGCAAACGCTGTTAATATTTTCACAGCCAGGGGAATAATACTGGCTGGCATTTACTAAACAGTTACTATGGCTAATCCATGATCTGTGTATTAGCTATTGTTGCAGAAGACGTTTCCCCAAAATTTAGCAGCTTAAAACAATAACAAACATTTATTATCTCACACCATTTCTGTGGGACAGGAATTTAAGAGCATCTGAGCTGGGTGGTTCGGCTCAGTGTCTCTAAGGAGGTTGTAGCGAAGCTGTTGCCTGGGGCTGTAGTCAGTTCATCTTAATAAGGCTTCACTCCCAAGATGGCTCACTCACATGGTTGGCAAGTTGGTGGGAGGCCTCAGGTCCTCAGCACACAGACCTCTCCACAGGGCTGCTTGAGCATCCTCACAGCATGGTGGTGGAGAGTGATCCAAAAGAGCAAGACAGAAGTAGCAATGTCTTTTATGACCTAGCCTCAGACATCACACACTATCACTTCCGTTATATTCTCTTGGTCACACAGACCAACTCTGATACAGTGTGGGAGGGGAACTCACAAGGGCATGAATAACAGGAGGCAAGAATTATTGAGGTCTGTCTTGGAGGCCAGCTATCACAGTCTGATTTAACGCTTTATAACTATTGATTTATTTATTAATTCATGAGGATGATACTTTTATCATCCTTATTTTACAGACTGAGTCGCAGAGAGATAGGTAATTTGGTTACACTTCTAGGAAATGGTCTGGGGCATTGTTATGAACTGAATTGTGTCTCCCGAAAATTGAAGCTCTAACCCCCAATGTGATGGTGTTTGGAGATGGGGCCTTTGGAGGTAATTAGGTGATAAGGTCATGACTTGGGGCCCTCGTGACCTTAGAGACACAAGAGAGGCCGCTCTCTCTCTTCATGCACACTTGGCGAGGAAAGTCCACGTGAGCACACCCAAGGTGGAAGCCACGTGCAAGCCAAGAGAAGAACGCTTAGAATGAAACCTGCCAGCACCTTCATCTTGGAATTCCAGCCTCCAGAACTGTGAGAAATAAATTTCCGTTGTTTAAGCAGAAGTAGTATTTTGTTATGGCAGCCTGAGCAGACTAAGACAGGCCTTGAACTCAGAGAACTGGGCTGCTTAGCTCTCACTCTTAAACTTTCCTTCCCTCTACGGCCCTGTGAACAGTGGCCTGGACTCATCTGTCTGGCCCCTGGGCTGTGGGGGAGAGACTCTTAACAACATGGGGCCAGTCAGCATTGGGAAGACTTGGAAAAGGAGCTGGAGCAAAGCTCACGACAAACTCAAGGCCCTGGGGCTCAGTACTGACCCAGAGGTTCTGGTGCTTGTATCCTAGAGAGACAGTCTTGGGGGCAGGCACCCACCCCACCTGGCCTGCTACTCCCCACCCCCACCAGCTTGAACCTGGAGTTTGCCACACACACTCTGGACGATCCAGATCATAAGCAGTAAGCAGGAGGAAAACAAACTATATTTAAACTGGCAGTTGCTCCATAAACAAAGCGAAAAGACAAGTGACCCTTGGGAGAAAACAGTAGAAACACTGGTAAAGAACAAGTGTCAATCCCATAAAAGTTTTAAAAACAAGCAAAGGATACAAAAAAGGCAATTCACAAAAAGAATAAATGTTAATGCCTCCTTCCCCCAAAACAAAAACAAACAAAACAAGGCACTTGTCCTCACTAATGTGAGGACAAAAATCTCATTCAAACCACAACAAGATAGCCCTGGCTGCTTTGGCTCAGAGGTTAGAGTGTCAGCCCTCAGATCAAAGGTCTCGGGTTTGATTCCCAGTCAAGGGCATGTGCCTGGGTTGCAGGTTCGATCCCCGGCCCCAAGGGGTTGTGCAGGAGGCAACCAGTCAATATCATTGGTGTTTCTCTCTCTCTCTCCCTCCTTCCCTTCTACTCTATCTAAAACTCAATGGAAAGGCATCCTCGGATGAGGATTAACAACAACAACAAAAGCATAATAAGATACGATTTTTCTTCTATCAGATTGACAAAAATCCTAAATAGTAATAATAGCCAAGGTTGATGAAGGTGTAGGGCAATGGACACTGCTGCTACACTTGACCTTGGGGGGAGGGGGTGCATTTTGACAAAATAAAAATGTAAAATAGTCATACATGTGCCTTAGCAGTTGTATTCTGAGAAATCTATCTTATCAAAAAACTAGTAAGATTATGACAGAAAATATAGTCAACTAGCTAGAAATATATATTCAGATATATAGATTTATTTATTTTTATTTTTCAATTCAGTTGACATACTATAGTATATTAGTTTCAGATGTACAACATATTAGATCTATTTACATACAAGGATGGTTTTTGCAATATTGTTTGTGGTAGCAAAACCTTGGAAACAACCCCAACATCCATCAGTGGAACAAATCAACTGCTGTGTGGTCACATAGTGAATACTATATACAGCAATGAGAATGAATAAACTGCCACGTGCAACAACATAGATGAATCTCATAAAGAATGTTGAGCCCGGCCAGTGCGGCTCAGTGGTTGAGCTTCGACCCATGCCACCAAGAGGTCGCCGGTTTGATTCCTGGTCAGGGCACATGCCCAGGTTGTGGGCCCAATCCCCAGTGGGGGGCATGCAGGAGGCAGCCAGTCGATGTTCTCTCTCTCATCGATGTTTCTATCTCTCTCCCTCTCCCTTCCTCTCTCTCTAAAATCAATAAAGAAAAAATATTTTTAAAAAAACAAGAATGTTGAGCAAAAGAGTACGTATTATCTGATTCTGTCTTTATGAAGTTCACAAAAAACCCACACTGACCTACGCTGTTAGAAGTCAGGAGAGTGTTAACCTCAGTCAGAGGGCTGGAAGGGGGAATGAGCCGGGCTCCAGGAGTGCTGGTACTACTCTGTCCTTGACCTGGGTGCGGGTCATGCGGGCACACTCCTTTGCGAAAATGCCTTGAACAGTACACTTACGAATTGTGCACTGTTCTGAATGTATATTACACTTAAAGAAAAAGTTTACTGCAAAACAAAACAAAAACATACCCCAATAAGCATTCTAACTGTCTATAGAATAAATAAATATATACATAAATATTTCTCCAATTTAATATTTTTTCTTTTTTATTGATTTTTTTTTAGAGAGAAAGTAAGGGAAAGAGAGAGAGAGAGAAACATCGATGAGAGACATCGACTGGCTGCCTCCTGCATGACCCCACTGGGGATTGGGCCCACAACCTGGGCATGTGTCCTGACTGGGAATCGAACTGGCGACCTCTTGGTGCATGGATTGACGCTCAACCACTGAGCCACACCGGTCGGGCTAAATTGTTCTCCAATTTAAAAAACAACATTGAGCATTCTATTTTGAATACCAATGTGAAAAGATGTCAGCAATATGTCGTTAGGCACACACACAAAAAATAGATGTCACTTATATGTAATCTGATTCTTTTCTATTTAAAAAATTATATATATATGTGTGTGTATGTAAATAAATTTATATATTAAAAATTTTGTATAGAAAATGGCTAGAAAAAAAACCCCCACAGTTAAAAGTCACTGTTGTTATGGATTAGAACGGAAGGAGCTGGGGTTCCTCACTGGGGCCCTCTAATGAAGCCCAGCAGGAAATCTGAGCTACTGCTGAGTGAGCTGGCCCTTCGCCTCTGTCAGAGCCCAGCCCTGGTTAGCAGGCCAGAGGGGACTTAGGATCAAAGTTTCTGGAAACACTGTTGAGAGGTGAGCAGCCCCAGGACCTCTGAACAGCTGGGTCAGAGCCTGGGGGAGTGCATTTAAAGGCCCCTGCAGAGCAGAGGAAGGACAAGTAGCCCTCCCTCACGGGCCCCAGTGGTGGTGGAAGGAGACACAGTCTTACCCAGGGACCCCATTTAATCATCGCAGCCCTATGAGGTAGTTATGACTGTCTTCGTTTCTAGATCAGGACGCCAAGGTTAAGTACGTTCATTGCCCAAGGTCATATAGGTAGTAAATGGAACAACCAGACCTTGAACCCAAATTTGTCTGAACCTCCAGTTAGGGGCTCTGCTCTGGGCTGGGGAGGGTGTGGGTGAAGACAGCAGGGAGCGACAGGCCGCCCTAGGCACAGACTCAGAAACCCAGTGCACAGGTCTTTGCAGGGCTCAGAGCCTCAGGGGCCCCCACCCTACCAGAAATCACAAAAGCAAGTTCTACTCAGTGCCTGCAGCCAGGCCACCCATCTGGGGTCAGGTCTCAACCGCTAAATCTGGCTCCTGCGGCCACTCTGTTAACTCAGCACTGACACCTCGGGTTCCAGCTGCTGGCAGCCCAGAGACAGGCACCATCCAAAATAGATCCCAGGAGTGAGAGCCTGGTTAGTCCCCTGTGCCTCTGCACAAGCCGCCCAACCCTAACCCCCAACTCCCCCGCAACGCTCTCACTTCCCCTGCCACTCCCCCTCCCCCCCTTGGGTTCTGAGTCACTTTGGACATGAAGTCTGGCTACTGGAAAGAAACAAAGGGTGGGGCAGTGGGCAGTGGTGACTGGAACAGCCTGGGTCCTGGATTCAAGTCCCTAAAGTTTGAGCCAGATGTGACTTGTGACTTGGCTGACTGTCTTAAGCAGCTTAGAATAAGCGAATTCACTGATTGTTGGGGGTGGCAGGTCAGGGACAGCAGTAGTTGGGAGCCTACTGTGTGCCAGTTTGAATCAGTCCTTACACCTGTGAAAGGTGGGTACTAGTGTCTCCATTTTAAAAATAAAGAAACTGAAGCTCAGAAGGGGAACTAACTTGCTTAAGGTCATCCATGGCTTAAACTCCGGAATCAAGGAAGGCCTAGATTTGAACCTGGCCCTGTTACAAGCTGTGTGGTCTTGGGCAAGTTACTTTACCTCTCTGAGCCTCAGTATCCTCATCTATAAAAACGATATTAAATTAATATCCAACTTATAAAATTATTGTGAAGATTTAAAAAGGTATTGTTAAAATTGTTAGTATGATATCTGGATCAGAGAAGATCCTCAGTCAATGTTATTATGATTCATTCAATGATCTTACCAATGAGAGGGCTCATTCCCTAAGAGTAGTGGGGCTAGGGAAAGTTTTTAACCTTCTCAGATCAATCCAAGAGGTATTCCTGAGAGAAGCAGCACTTCTGTCCCATTTTAGCCCAAGACCATGAGTTCACTTGGGTGTGTGTGCGGTTGTGGTAGGGGCAGGTGCGTGGGGCGGGGTGGTATTTGGGAGAAGATGGAACAACTGGGGTAGGGAGAGTTGTCTCAGTCTGGTGTGTGGGGGTCAGGTCAGGTCTAATCATGGGTAGTCTTCCAGACCTCATTCTCAGAAGATGTCCCAACAGCCTGCTTGGGCACCTTGGATGATAAACAGGTTGTCGCCCTCCAAGCCCCAAGTGAGCCTGATAAATCCTGGCAAAACTGAGGAGAAGAGAGGAGGTTCATCTATAAATACTCCATGACTCAGCCTCGGTGTCCTGTTGAAAGAGTTGCTTGTGTTTATGACTCTTTTCTCTGGGAAGGTGTTCCAGCTCAGGGACAAAGGTCTGGGCCAGTCTGGGGTCTCAGGCTTCCTAGTTCACTCTTCTGGGGCAAGTCTGGGGTCTGGGGCAGGCCCACCACAGCCTACATAGTGTCCAGTCCATTATAGGATTCCGAGAAAATCTCTCCCCTCTCTGGGCTTCTTGTCACCCAGGAAATGAACCATGTTGCTAATGGGCTACGAGGCAGGATGGCCTGGTAGTTGGGTATACACACAGGTTTTTGGTACCAGAAAAAGGTGGACTCAAGTCTCAATTTCATTTCTTAACTAGCTGTGTGACTTTAAGCCAGTCATTTCACTTTTCTGAAGCTCAGTGTCCTGAACTATAACATGGGGTAACTGCAAATACCTTCCTGGGATCGCCATGCAGAGAGTGTATACAAGGCACTTCCGCAGTAATGCTCGGTGTTACTATTACAAACCAAGCTCTGGTTTAAAGTACTGTGAGGTTCTCACATTAACGGCGGGCGGCGGCTGCTGAGTGGGATGCAGGTAACCGCTGGCCGCACAGGGCAAGTCTCCTGCCTCTCCTCCTTTCCGCTGGCCGCCAGTGCCCAGTGCCGGCCAGCTTGTCGTGGTGCCGCCCAATAGCTGGCAGACCAGCTGACCAAGGGGTGGGGGGTGGGGGAATGGGGGGGTCAACCAGTTCCACAACAAGTACATCCAGCAGACCAAGGCCCTCACCTTGGAGCACACCATCACCCTGTAACCTCTCACAAATCATACTTTTGCTAAAAGAGCCCCTCTGCGCGGACAGCTCTCTGGCAGCCAGATTTCAATGCTGGAGGGAGGAACTTGATGAAATTGGAATGAGGAGGACTGTAGAAGGGGTTCTGATTGTGCATGAGCACTGGCTACCGCTGGGAACAACTTTCTTCAAACTGCCTGGTGGTGAACTTAACCCAGGAGAAGATGACGTTGAAGGACTAAAGTGCTTAGTGACAGAGATACTCGGTGGTCAGGATGGAGTCCTGCAAGATTGGGTCATTGACAGCTGCACTGGTAACTGGTGGACACCAAATCTGGAACCTCCTCAGTATCCACATATTCCTGCACAGGTTACAAAGTGGAAGGAACATAAGAGCTTGTTTTGCCCTGGCCGGTTTGGCTCAGTGGTTAGAGCCTTGGCCCAGGGACCAGAGAGTCCCTGGTTCAGTTCCCGCTAAAGGCACGTACCTCGGTTGGGGTTCCTTCCGCCCTGCTTGGGGTCGTGCAGGTGGCAACCTGTCGATGTGTCTCTCTCACATTGATGTTTCTCTCTCTCTCTTCCTCCCTCTCTCTCTCCCGCTGTATCTGAAGATAAATGCAAAAAAAAATGTCCTCGGGTGAGGATTAAAAAAACAAAAAAGAACTTGTTTTTGGTTCAACTCCAAGAGAAAGCCTTGTTTGAAGTCCCTAAAAGTTACAAGGTGGTTGCCGCACCGACGTTTGAATTGAATGACGTGGCACCAGGATGCGGGCCCAGCATTCCGTCTCCCTCAGCTTTTGAGCAGGTTCAACTTTATATACAACTGAATTCCCACGCAGTGAAGAAGCAAAAGAAGCCGTCTCTGTGAGCACAGCTCTACACAGCACAGAATAAACATGGTAGGAAGGTTTTCTTTCTTTTATCTCTTTCCCAACCCCTAAATTGCCACCTGTTTTCTATTATTTGAATAGTACGTTGATATGAAGAACTACACAGTGGTGTAAACAAATGTGATCATGTTTAATTTGCTTTTGTTTCCACTCATACATTTCGTCCATTAAGGAAGTGCACTTCTTTCTATATGTATTTTTTTAAATTTCATATTAAACTTGTAAAACTATCTTTAAAATACTTTACAAAGGGGATTTGGTTCCTTCCAGAAAGATATTTAGGGAGCCAGTGGTTACCCCAGACCTTTACTAACTCTGTTTCCCAAATATGAAGAGTAAGGTATGAAGAAAACAAGAGCTCCCAAGATTGGTAGGACAAGGATAAAGCACTGTCATTCATCAAATACCTACTGTGTGTTCGCTACTGTCACTTACATCATCATTTCATTTGACTCCCCAGCCACCAGCAAGGTAAAACTCCCCTTTGTAGACCAGTAATCCAAGACCCAGTGAAGTTAACTGAATGGCAGAGCTGGGATTTGAACCCAGGTCTGGGGTGTCTCCAAAGTGCTTGTTATGTGTGGCCAACAGGACCACAGAACCTGGCTGTTTCCCTGGTCTAGGAAAGTGACCAAAGATGAGACAGAAGTGAAAGAATGAAGAAAGAAGAATCGAGGAACTTGGCTACAGTCTGGGAGAGTGTAGAGAAATAGAAGGACAATTGGAACTAGGAAGCTGGTTGGGTAAGACATGTGACTTTGAGGTAACTACTCTGTGGGGTCAATCAGCAGACAGATGGAAAAGTACAGCTGAATTTAGAAGAAAGATGGGATGGAGGGAGGAGTCCTTTGCTCAAGACTGTCTGAAATGACTTCTGAACTTACAACCCCTACAGATCCTCTTCTGCCTGCTTTGAATGCTCTTTGTAGGACCCACTTCAGGGCCTCTGCACACACTGTGAGCTCTGCCTAGAACAGTCCTCCCCTTCTCAACTGAAATGTTACCTCTTCAAAGATGTCTTCTAAACACTGTATTTAAATAGGAATCTACCCCATTACTACTGGACTCAACACCTGTTTGATTCCTTCTTAATATTTATCATAATCTATCATTGCTTTATTGAATTTCCTTGTCCATTGTCTGTCCCCACTCCCTCCTCCCACCCAAGAAAATATCTCTTCCATGAATGGAGGAATTAGATGGGCTTGTTCACTGCTATATCCACAGTTTCTGGTATATACTAGGAGCCTAGCAAATATTTGTGGAATGAATTAATGATCCAGCCCCACCTATTTCCAAATATCGTCCCTTTTTTCTGATTCTTTGATCCATTAAGACTGATTTTTCATTATTTCCCCATCACACTCTCCTCATTCTCCCCTTGTATGTGCCTTCACTTGGAATGCCCTATCTCCTCTGCCCATTCAAACCCTGCCCAAGGCTTAGCTTCTATCGGCTAATATGGGAAGCCTACTCACCCCTAGATCATGTGCCCTTGTGAAGTGAACAACCTACACAACTCTGCATGATGGCTCTGCTCCAAGCACCACTACTCACATGTGACCTTGAGCAAGTCACTTCAGCTCTCTGGGTCCCCTTTCTCCTCATTAATGCTATCCTTGTGATGGCATCTAGGGAAATAATTCAAAAGCAGAGAAAAGCCATAAATGCCCAAAGGTATACTCTGAGGTATTATTGAAAATTGAAGAAAATATTTTAAACAACAAAAATGCTAAATGTTAATAATAATAAACGCTACTGTTTAATGAGTGTTTGAACAGGCCAGGCAGTGAGCAAGGTAATAAAAGTTGTGGTTAAGAGCACAGGCTCCAGAGCCCCAGCTTCAGAACTTACTCTCTGTGACCTCTAGCCAATGACTTAACCTCAATGAACCTGTTTCCTCATCTGTAAAATGGGGGTGATAAAACTTCCTACCTCATAGGGCTTTTGTTGTTGTTGTTATAAGCAAACTTTTATTGACTTTTGTTGGGAGCAGTGCCACTGGAACAGTGATCACCTGGGTTTGACATAGTCATGGGTGAGCTCCACGGATTGACATAGTCCCAGGAGTTATGAAGGCCTCCATGGTTTGACATAGTCCCTGGAGAAGTGGATTCACTGCGTGGCAGGAATCACAAAGAACAGTGACTGAAGATATAGAGTAATGGGAAAATAAAAATTATAGGATGGCAACTGAAGGAGACTAATCTTTGCTTTCTCTGTCTATCTGTTATCTGTCTGTTAGGAATCATTATAGAAGTAACATGTAGATGATTAATAATGTAGACGTCAGAATAGACTGCAGAAAGAAAAGGCAAGAAAGTAATAAGAATTTAAGACAAGAATGTAAAAGCTTAAAAGGATTTTAGATAAGAGGAAAAGTCAAGGTCTATGAGAAAGTAACAGAAATCGAAATAGAGGGTATGGGGAAGGAAGAAGTTAAGTGAGACATTGTCTGCATAAATATAAACAGGAAGGTTGCTAAGCAATGAGTCACATAGTGAAAGTAATTGTAGAAGTTAAGAGCTGATACAATGTCATTGTTATGTCTGGATGAAAAAGTGAAATAATTAGTGATTAACACTGTACTAATACCTAAGAGCTGTGTAAGCGGAAAAGAATATCTATACATACTTGCTTAAAGGTCAAAAGAAAAAAAAATGAATAACTTATCATACAGCCTAAAGAAATAAAAATAAAGATTCTGCTAGTCTTAAGTAGCAGAAGGGATCAAAAACCTTCTGTTTCACATCTCCTTCTCTCACTGACTCCGTCCACACCTGGACCTGCTGAGGCTGGACCCCAGCAGACTTTAACCCAAATAGAGAAAAATATACAAGTGGGCAGTTCGATGAGTTTTCACAAAATAAGTATGATTGTGTAATCAGCAAATAGGGCAGTTTTGAGGGTTACCTGAGACAAGACCTGGAAAGTACTATTTAGAGTGCTGGTAATGGGTGGCTGATGTCACTTGCTCTTGTTCACGGGCATTGTGCTAAGCACTTTACATGCACTGTTTTTATTCACTCCTCACAGTAACCCTATGAGGTAGGCACTAATAGTACCTTCCTTTCAAATAAAGAAACTTAGGTTCAGAGAAGTTAAATATACTGGTCAACATCAAAATTAGTAAATGACAGAGGTGAGAGAGGAACCCCAGTATTTTGCCAAAACCCTCCTCCCAAGCCCTTTGATACACTGATTCCTTAACATATCTCTTGCATTGGGTACTCAATGACCAACTTGGAAAACTGTGGTCTTGAGTCAATCAAATAAATATTTATTGAATACCTACTATGTTCCAGGCACTGTTTTAGGCACTGGAGATACAGAGCAAGCAAGCTTATGTTCTGGTGGGAGAAGACAGACACAGGCAGAAATGAATATGATTTCTGATAGTAATAAATGCTATCAAAAAAATGAAGCACGGTAATGGGATGGAGAGATACTTGCAATGGGGGACTGCTTTAGATATGACATCCAAGGAAGCCCACCCCCCACCCCCAGGAGGTGGCCTGAATGATGTGGAGAAGCCAGCCATGTGGCAGCCTGGGGGAAGGCCAGGCAATAGGCTTGGCATGTTAAAGGAACAGATAGAATATTATGTAGCCATTCTAAAATATCATCTTGAAAACTAAAACCTGGAAAAAGTAAAATGAAAAAGGACAAGATACACTAGGATAATAACTAGTCTAGTATCTGGGCACACCTTGTCCCAACCTTTGCTAGACAGACAAAATTCTCAGAAAAGTGAAACAGCTATTTTATTGAAGTGGAGTGACTGCGGGTGGTTTTTAAATATTTTCCTTTTCTAAAAAAATCTGCTGTTATCACACTATTATTTCTGCAATTTTTAAATTTTTTATTTTATTTATTTATTTATTATTATTTTATCCTCACCCGAGGACATTTTTCCATTTTTTGTTCAGACAGAGCGGGAGGGGGAGAGAGAGAGAGAGAAACATCGATGTGAAAGGGACACATCGAGTGGCTGCCTCCTGCACGACCAACCAGGGCTGGGGACAAACTGCAACCGAGGTCTGTGCCCTTAGTGGGAACCGAACCTGCGTCTCTCTGGTCCGCAGGCCGACGCTCTAACTGCTGAGCCAAACCGGCCAGGGCTGCAATTATTTTAAAATAAAAAGAAGAAGAAGCAGCATTCCAGGAGTTTCATACAGACCAAATAATGCAGTGCTCTGGTTACTGAGAAGAAGGCTCTGCACGTGAGATGGATGTATCATCTTAGTGAACATGCTGTGCAATCTCAAGCAAGTCACACTTCCTCTCTGGGCCAAACACTGAACATGCAAGATATCACTTTGCCTGGTTCACCTGCCAAAAGTGGGGTCCCTCACAGATGAAGGCACCGGCAAAGTGAAGCCTTTCTACTATTCACATGCCACGTATCTATAAGAATTACTTTTTAAAAAATAGCATGAAAGGAAACATTGAGTCATTAATAAAAATAAATAAGGAGAATGAGATGATAAGCCACAGACAGGGAGAAAATATTTGCAAAAGACATATTTGATAGAGAACTGTTATCCAAAATATACAAAGAACTCCTAAAACTCAACAAGAAAATTAATAACCCAATTAAAACATGGGCAAAAGATCTGAACAGCTCACCAAAGAAGATATACAAAGGCAAATAAGCATATGAAAAGATGCTTAACACCATATGTCACAAGGGAATTGCAAACTAAAACAATCAAATGCCACTACACACCCATTAGAAAGACCCAAATTCAAAACACTGCCCTGGCCAGTTTGGCTCAGTGGTTAGAGCGTCGGCCCGCAGAGACCGGAGAGTCCTGGGTTCAGTTCCCACTAAGGGCACGTGCCTTGGTTGCGGTTTGTCCCTGGCCACGTTAGGGTTGTGTGGGTGGCGGCCACTTGGTGTGTCTCTCTCACATTGATGTTTCTCTCTCTCTCTTCCTCCCTCTCTATCTGAAGATAAATGCAAAAAAAATGTCCTCGGGTGAGGATAAAAAAAAAAAAAAAGAAACAAAACACTGACAACCAAATGCTGGCAAGGAGGTGGAGCAACAGGCATTCTCATTCATTGCTGGTGGGAATGCAAAATGGTACAGCCACTTTGGAAGACAGTTTGGCAATTTCTTACAAAGCTAAATATACTCTTAGCATGCAACACAGCAAATGTGCTCTTTGGTATTTACCCAAATAAGTTGAAACTTATGTCCACACAAAATCCTGCACATGAATGTTTATAGCAATTTTATTCATAACTGCCAAAACTTGGAAGCAACCAAAATGTCCTTCGGTAGGTAGTGGTAAGTAAACTATATGGAACAGAACATTATTCAGCATTAAAAAAAAAAAAAAAAATCAAGCCACATAAGGACAACGGGGAAGTTTAAAGGCAAATTGCTAAGTGAAAAATAATCAATCTGGCCCTGGCTGAATATCTCAGTTGGTTAGAGCATCCTCACAATACACCAAGGTTCAGGGTTCAATCCCTGGTCAAGGCACATATAAGAATTAACCAATGAGTGCATAAATAAGTGGAACAACAAGTCGGTGTTTCTCTCTCTTCCTCTCTATCTAAAATCAATAAAAAGAAAAATAATCAATCTGAAAAGACTACATAATGTATGTTTTAACCATATCCTGAAAAAGGCAAAAATATGGAGACAGTAAAAATTTCAGTGGTTGCCCGGCTGGTGTGGCTCAGTGGTTGAGCATTGACCCATGCACCAAGAGGTCACCAGTTCGATTCCCAGTCAGGGTACATGCCCAGGTAGTAGGCCCGATCCCCAGCGGGGGCGTGCAGGAGGCCGCCAATTGATGTTCTCTTATCTCTCTCTCTCTCTCTCTCTCTCTCTCTCTCTCTCTCTCTCTCTCTCTCCCCCTTCCTCTCTCTTTAAAATCAATAAAGAAAAATTATTTAAAAAAAAAAAAAAAAAAGTTCAGCCCTGGCTGGTTTGGCTCAGCGGTTAGAGCGTCAGCCTGCGGTACAGAGAGACCCGGGTTCGGTTCCCGCTAAGGGCATGTACCTCGGTTGCAGTTTGTCCCCGGCCCTGGTTGGTCGTGTGGGTGGCAGCCACTCGATGTGTCCCTTTCACGTCGATGTTTCTCTCTCTCTCTCTCTCTTCCTCTCTCTCCCTCCCACTCTATCTGAACAAAAAATGAAAACATGTCCTCGGGTGAGGATTAAAAAAAAAAAAAAAAAAAAGTTCAATGGTTGCCAGGGGTTGGGGGAGAGAGAGAGATTAACAGGTGAAGCACAGGGCATTGTTAGGGCAGTGAAATATTTTGTATTATACTTTACTGGTAGCTGCATGTCATTATACACTTGTCAAACCCATATACACGAAGAGTGGACCTTAATGTAAATTTTGGACTTTGGGTGATAATGACCTATCAATGCTGGTTTAATTGTAACAAATATACCACTCTGGTTCAGATGTTGATGGTGGGGGAAGCTGTAGGGGTTGGGAGGGGACAGGGGCCCTATGGGGACTCTCAGTACTTTCTGCTCAATTTTGCTGTGAATCTAAAATGCTCTAAAAAATAAAGGTTATTTAATTTTTTAAAAATCAATATAAGAAAACAAAGAAGCATTGTCTGGTATAATTGTTAGCTCAGGTGGGGAATGGGAAATTCCTGGAAGATCTTTGTTCCTTGAGGTCCGCCACCACTCACACCGGAAGGAACAAGAAATCCTGTGTAAAAAGGAGAGATTGGGCTACCGGCACCTACTGTTTCTTGGACAGGTACTGCGTGCTAAGCCCTGTGTTTTACATGAATCACTTCATTTGTTCTTTCAACAGCCAAATGAAAATATTTCTATTACACGAAGGGTTGACATTTTTTCTACTTCTTTTATTTTTTTAAAGTAGATTTTTTCTTTCTTTTTAAAAATAGTTTATTGATTTTTTTTTTTTAGAGAGAGAGGGGAAGGGAGAGGGAGAGAGAAAAACATCGACCAGCTGCCTCCTACTGGGGATTGATCCGGAAACCCCCAGCATGGGCCCTTGACTGGGAATCGAACCTGCAACCTCCTGGAGCATGGAAAGACACCCAGCCAACTGAGCCACACCAGCCAGGGCCAATTATTATTAACAGCTGGGGAAACTGGGACTGGGGAATATAGATTTTCCCAGTTACCTGTCTATCTGAGCCCAGCGGCTGAGTTCTAAGCCACTAGGGCAGATTGGGGGCTCTCTCAGGCCCCCCACCCCATCTACCTTCAACATTCCACGATTCCATGCATTGTTTAGTCTCCTCTGGGGGCCCAGTTGGGGGTGCCCTGCTGACTTGGGTATTGGATCCCTGGAAGGATAGTGCTGTGCCCTTGGGGGACTGAGAATTTGACTGCCTGGAGCTTGACTTCGTGTAGGAATTTCGCACCTTCTCAGACCCTAGACTGCAGGTGGAGGGTGTCTGGCAGGAGAAGCCGCCAAGTGCTGCCTTTGAAGGGTTGCTCCCAGAGAGGGAGGGCTCTGCCTCCAGTCCTCAGCCACCTGTTCCCCAGCCCCACCCTCTCCACCTCTCCACTTCCTCTTTGGAATGCTAAATCCTAGAGCCGGTGGGACCAGTGGGGTTTTAATTGCTGGACTCTGGCGTTTGTGCTGAGGCATAGAGTGACGAGATTATAAAATAGAGTCACTATAATGAAGCTGCTAAATTATAAAATCAAGTAGGTTGAGGCATGAGCAAATGATTTTATTCTTGTTTTAACTAGCCTGGGAACTTAAAGTTTTGAACTGTTCAGTCCTGTATCAATGCCTGGATATGGATTAAACCTCCAGACAACCCTCTGGTTATCCCTGAAGGACTAAGGTATCCAGACCACCTGACATCCATTATCTTCTAGATCATGTCAGCTCTTGGACCAATCCAGAGGCTAAGAATGCAGGGCTGATCTCAAGAATGTACTTTTCACAATAAGAACTCTTAGCTTTTCTTTCTTCTTCGGAACACTCTGGGGTATTGCCTAGTTGTGCCTTCAGTTGGCAAACCCTAAGACCTTTGAATAAATCCTTATTATTTATTTCTAGCCAAAGCCTCCTGACTCTTTTTTAGTTCCTTGACAGTGGTAATTAGAAAGGCATTTCCTCCTGGCAGCCAAAGCATTTGAATGCCTCTTCAGCCCATCACTCCAAACCTTTCATGGCCCTGAAGAGGATGAGGGTGGCAGGATAATAATAATCACAGCCACCCTGTTTTGAGTGCTGTAGGGTGCCAGGCCTGGGTGCCCAATTTGTCATTCATATTGTTGTGTTCAATCCCTCCAGGTACTTTTAGTATCTCCGTGTTACACACAGGGAAATTGAGGCTCGTGAGAAGTCAAGTAACTTGCCCAGATCACACAGCGGCTGAACGCCGGGCAGGAACTGAAATCCTACCTGCCAGCAGCACTGAGCCCTCCCGTGGGGGGTAAGAGCCAAAGACAGCATCCTGCTCAGGCCACAGTGAGTACTGCGGCCCAGTTCCTTTAACTTCTAGGAACAGAGTTGACTGGGATGGGGCAGGGGAGGGGAAGGAACTTCCAGGAAGCCGCCTTTCCTGGGGACAGCAGAACCCAGCCTGTTGGCCCAGGCCTCATAACAGCCCCTGGGGGCAAAAGCAGAGCCAGCCTGGGAGAGGGGCCCTCCCCAGGCTTCTGGAGTGGGGAATCAGGTGACAGGAACATTTGCTCCTGCTCAGGGAAGACACAGTTCTGCTTGGAGCAGGCCTTGAAGCCTCTGCTCACCTCTTCCCTTCTGGTTCTGGTCCTCCACCCTCCCCTCTTCACTCCTTTGAGGTGCTTGACTATTTGGAGCCTCCCGGGAGACAGGGCTAATCACAAGGAGAGGAGGCCTATTTGTTCAGGGGTGTATGGTCACAAAGGCCTTGAATTTAGGCTTTTGACATTAGCTTTTAAGGGGCAGTGTTCCCTAGTGATTATACCTGCAGCCTCTGGAGCCAGGCGCTGCTGGGCCTCCCTCCCAGGTCACTTAGGACTGTGTAGCTTTGGTGAGGTTCCCTAACCTCTCTGTGCTTCAGTTTCCCCATCATAGACAGAATGGAAAAAAGGCATTCATCAAGGAAACTAAAAAATCATCTCCTGTCATCCCACCATTGAACACAACCACTGACACAATTTTACTCCATTTCCTTCTGATTTTTTTTCCTGTCCATCACTTTTACAACACTGTAATCATAGTGTACTTAAAAGTCATGCAACTTTGAGACTTTTTTTTAAAATTCTCACCCGAGAATATTTTTCCATTTATCTTCAGATAGAATGGGAGGGAGAGGGTGAGAGAGAGAGAGAGAGAGAGAGAGAGAGAGAGAGAGAGAGAAACATCAACGTGAGAGAGACACATCGACTGGTTGCCTCCCACACGACCTCAACCAGAGCCAGGGATGAACCGCAACCGAGGTACGTGCCCTTGACCAGAACTGAACCCGAGCGTTTTTGGTTCTCGGGCTGACACTCTAACCTCTAAGCCGAACCGGCCAGGACGTGAGACTTTTTTCATTTAACATTTTATCCTAAGCATTTTCAATAATTATTCAGTTGGTTTTTATTCAGAGTCTACTATGCACCGAGCATTGTCTTAGGCTCTGGGTATACACAGCTAGCAGAACAGACAAACTCCTTCTCTCCAGGAGCTTATATTCTACAGGGCATTGCTATATTGCCTTCAGAACTCATTCTTCTTTTTTTCTTTTCTTTTTCAATTACAATTTACATTCAATATTATTTTGTATTAGTTTCAGGTGTACAGCATAGTGTTTAGACAATCATATACTTTACAAAGTGATCCCCCAATGGTTCAAGTACCCACCTGGCGCTGTACATAGTTATTACAATATTATTGACTATATTCCCTATGAGAACTCATTCTTTTATCTTGAGGTCTCATTTACATTCAGTAGAGAGTACAAATGTGAAGCATGGAGTTTAGAGGATTTTTACGTATACATTCAACCATGTCACTGCCATGCAGATGGAGGTACAGAACATTTCCTTCACCCCAGAAGATTCCTTCACCTTCTCCATCCATAATCACCCTCATCCCCCAGCTAATCTGACTTCTGTCAACACAGATTACTTTCACCTGTTTAAGAACAGGATCTGCTCTTTTGAGAATGCCTGTTTTTTTAAATTGCTGCAGAATATACTGTCCTATGGATATATTACCAGACACATATTTTGCTTTTAGTTTCTCATTCTTATCAATGGTGCTACAGCGAATGCCACATTCCTAATTATCTCCTTAGTCTAGACTCTCAGAAGTGAGACTGATGATTGAATCTTAGTAAATATTGACAGCTTGCTTTCCTAAAAGTTCGCACAGCTCCTCCAACAGTGGGAGGAACAAGCTCTGGGCACACAGCATAACTGGAGCCCAGCTCAATCCCAGCAGTCTTAGGCTTTTTTGCAAGAAGCCTCAGCACATGGTACTGTGTGCAGCAGTGTGTCTTCACAGGAAGCTTGACGGCATGAGGGCTCAGGACAGGACCTCTCTTGGACCTGAGTTTGGGACTCAGTTTACAATGTTAGAACTGTGCACAGCTGGTGAGAAGGAAGCATGATAATGTGGAAAGAGGGCTTTCATATTCAGCTCCGTGGACTCTCTCAGCTCTGAGTCCTTAAGGAAAATGGAGTTTAGTCCAGCATTCTTTGACGATTTGTTCTTTCCATCCTAAACTCCCAAACCCCAGATCCTATGCAATGTCCCACCTGCCCTTAAATCTTCCAGTTCTCCCCATCTGCCTGATCACAGCCTGGTCCAGATTACATCATCTCTCACCTGGACTTTGCAACTGACCTCACATCACTCTGGCCCACACTTGGTCCAGTCTTCACCTGGCAGCTAAAAGTGATCTTTTAAACTGAAAATCTGATCATGTTTAAAACCTCTACTTAGCCCTGCCGGTGTGGCTCAGTGGTTGAGTGTCGACCCATGTACCAAGAGGTTGCCAGTTCGATTCCTGGTCAGGGCACATGCCCAGGTTGTAGGCTCAATCCCTAGTGGGGGGCATGCAGGAGGTGGCCAGTCGATGTTCTCTCTCATCGATGATTCTCTCCCTCTCCCTTCCTCTCTCTAAAATCAATAAAGAAAAATAAATAAATAAAAGAAAGAATGCATTAAACATATTTTTAAAAATAAAATCTCTACTTAAAAATTCTTTGGTGATGGAAGGGTTTGGTGATGGAATGAATAAACAAAAATCAATGGATAAATGGATATACAAAAATGTGCTATACAGGGTAGGGCAAAAGTAGGTTTACAGTTGTTCATATGGAAACTAATACAATAATTAATAATACAAGAATGAACCCTGTGTTTCACATACTCACAACTGTAAACCTACTTTTGCCCCACCCTGTATAAACACAATGGAAGATTATTACATATAAAGAGTTTCCCAGACAAGAAAAAGCTAAAGGAGTTCATCACCACCAAACCAGTATTATATAAATGTTGAAGGGTCTTCTTGAAGGAGAAGAAGAACAAAAATATGAACAATAAAATGGCAATTAATACATATCTATCAACAATTGAATCTACAAACAAAATGAATCTACAAGCAGAACAGAAACAGACTCATAGATACTGAGAACTTTTTGTTGCTTGCCAGATGGGAGGGGGCGAGGGGGGATGGGTGAAAAAGATGAAGGAATTAATAAGTACAAATTGGTTGTTAGACAGATGAACCTCAAAGGGAAGGGGGGAGGGAGGGTGGGATAAGATAAACCAAAGAACTTCTATGCATATATGCATAACCAATGGACACGGACAATAGTGTGGGGAGGGCTGGAGGGGGGTGGGATTGGGGAGGAGGGGGTTAATGGGGAAAAAAGGGGAGACATCTGTAATACATTCAACAATAAAGATGAGTTAAAATAAATAAACACACAAAAAACAAACAGAAAGAAAGAAAGAAAGAAAGAAAGAAAGAAAGAAAGAAAGAAAGAAAGAAAGAAAGAAAGAAAGAGAAAGAAATCTGACACTTGCTACAACATGAATGAACCTTGAACACATTGTGCTAAGTGAACAAAGCCAGACACAAAAGGACAAACATTGTGCCCACTTTTATGAGTTACCTAGAACAGTCAAATATGTACAGACAGGCAGGAGAAGTTGCCAGTGGGTGAGGGGAAGAGGGAACGAAGTATTATTTTTTAATGGGTGCATAGAGTTTCATTTCGGAAAGATGAAAGCTTTGAAGATGGATAGTGGTGATGGTTACACAACAATGTGAATATAGTTAATGCTACTGAATTCTGTACACTTAAAATGATTAAACCAAAAATTTTATGTTATGTATATTTTGCCACAATTAAAAAAAAACCTTCAATGACCCATTACTTTTATCTTAAACCCCATTAACATGGTCCACATGACCTTACCAGATCTGGCCCCTGCGTATGTTGGGGTTTTAAGGGTGATCATCACACCTTTTCCCCAATCAGTTGGGATCTGGACCTATTAGGAAACAGAAATGGAAGACAGATGGAGAGAGAAAGGTATGGATTTTCTTATTGATAACACTGGGCTGGAGACCAGGCTTGCACCTGTAGCTACAACGGAGCTTCCTAATACCTTCCTCCATCCATTGCCTTCCCCCAAATCCTGGTTTTAACTTCCAGCTCAGGCTTTGGTAGAGCAGCTGGGCACATATATTCCCTCCACCTGGATGCTATTCCTCCACAGCTCGCTTGGATATTTGCTACTCATCAGTCATTTCTTAGTATAAATGTCACATGTTCAGAGAGGCCTTCCGTGACCCAAACAACCCATCCTACCTCCACTCCCTGCCTACTAATTAGTCTTGTGGCTCCTAGAGCTACTTCTTCCTAACACTTTCCACAACTGCATTTAAGTGTCTCTTTCCATAAGAAGGTAAGTGCCACGAGAGCAGGCCCTCTGCATGCTTTGCTCATGGCCACATCCCCAGTGCCGGGCTCAGTGCCTCGCTCCTAGGCTCCCTTGTCTGTTGAAGAACATTATATTCACTAGCACTCCTCTCAGGGAGAGTTCCGTGTCCTGTTTGGAGGTAACATTCAGTGCTGCAGTGAATAGCAGGCCTTTTTTGTTCTGTGATGTGGGGTCTGCAGGTTGGTCCAGGGCTCAATTGCTTGGAACCATCCAGAAGCTAAGTGTGATTAGCTGTGGCCTTCTTCTCTGACCTATCCCCAAACAGCACCCAGCTGGCCCCTGCTCTAAATAACTATTGACCAAATATTCAAAGAATGTCAGTTTGAAGCAGTGTCCAAGTGTCTCACTTTGATCTTCAAGCCTCAATTTAAATGTCACCTCCTTTCACCCGGCCAGTGTGGCTCAGTGGTTGAGTGTCAACCCATTCACCAAGAGGTCGCTGGTTTGATTCCTGGTCAGGGCACATGCCCAGGTTGTGGGCCCGATCCCCAGTTGGGGGCATGCAGGAGGTGGCCAATCGATGTTCTCTCTCATCGATGTTTCCATCTATCTCTCCCTCTCCCTTCCTCTGTCTCTCTAATATATCAATAAAGAAAGAAAGAAAGAAAGAAAAAAACAAACAGTAAACTATGTAAAGCACCTTTATTAAAAAATCATAATAATAAATGTCACCTCCTTCCAAAAGATTTCCTTGGCCCAGCATGTGTGGCTCAGTGGATTGAGCATCGCCCCATGGACTGAGAGGTCCCAGTTCAATTATTGGTCTGGGCACATGCCCAGGTTGCTGGCTTGATCTCTGGTGGGGGGTATACAGAAGGCAGTTGATTGATGTTTCTCACATCCATGTCTCTCTCTCTCTCTCTCTCTCTCTCAAAAATCAATAAAAACATATTTAAAAAAAAAAGATGCACCAAGTACAATTTCTTGCACATAGTAAGGACTCACTAAATAACTGTTGACTTAATTAATAAAGTGCCCATTATGTGGCAGGCATTAATTGGCTCCTTGGAGGGGGGAAGGTGGAATGGTTAGTGACATTTGCTAGCTGTCCCCCAAGCCTCTGTAAGCCAGTCAGTAAACCCCCTCCAGGACCCAGAGCTTGGTCAAGGAAGGACCCATGACCCTAGACCAGCCAATCCGATTCAAAAAGACTCAATTCCAGGACTGTTGTTTGAGGAATGGAGAGGCTGACTTTCTCTTTCCTGCAGGATGAGAACTGGTGAGGCTGGATCCCTGGGAACGCTGCTGAGCACCTGAGCCCAGGAGAAACCAGCCTAAAGATGAAGTCAGCATCAAGGAAGGCAGAACAGAGGAAGCTGAGTCTTTGGCAATAATGTGAGCTGCTGAATCAACCTTTCCTGATTAGCCTTCCCATCTCCATTCTTCTCAGGCACACGTGCCAATCATTCCCTTTAAGTAAGGTTGAGTTTCTGCCCTTGTAACATGTAGGAGTGAGAAGGGTCAGAAGCAGCCAAGCTTTATATCTCAGCACCTGCTGGGAAGCAAAGTGAATCCTGTTTGTGATGCTCTTCAGCCTTCAGTTCCTCATCCACTGTGGCTCTCAGACAGGGCCACCCCCAAATAACAGCTCTTGGTGCCAAGAGCAGGGAGTGTGGAGCTGGATCTAATAGCTTCTCAGCTATTCTCAGTCCTCACCTAGGAGACAACTAGGACCCATACAAAGACAAAGCAGCTAAAGTTGTACCTGGCACATACCCTTCTTGGGCCCCTAAATCACTTGTCTGGGGGCTGGATTAGAAATAAACATTTCAGTACTCTTGGTACAAGCATAGTGGAGGTGTAAGATTGAAGAATCAGAGTGTCAGATCTTGGAGGACCTTTAGAGATGAGCTGGTCAGACCCTTCACTACACACATGGAAAAACTGAGGCCCAGAACTGGAAGGAGACTTGCTCAAGGTTACACAGCATGTCAGTGCCAGAGCTGGCACTCTCCTTAAAGTAGTTTCTCCATTGGTCTTCCCCTGCAAAGATGGGGCTGGGGCTACCCAAGCTGGGGGAGGAGGGGGGAGGAAACACTGATGAGGATGCTTCCTGCAATGGAAGATGGAAGCTGCTCCCCCAAACAGCCTCTGGTAGGCCTGGTGAGTCATCCTTTTTTTTTTTTTTAAATTTTGTTTTCCATTATTGATTTTAGAGAGAGAAGAAGTGAGAGGGAGAGAGAGACAGAAACATCAATGAGAGAGAACATCGACTGGCTGCCTCCTGCATGCCCCCCCCTGGGGATCTGGCCCACAACCTGGGCATGTGCCCTGACCGGGAATTGAACCAGCGACCTCTTGGTGCATGGGTCGACGCTCAACCACTGAGCCACACCGGAGGGACAATCCTTAATAATCTGATACCATTCTGATAATGCCTTGTTGCTGGCTCAGAGTGAGATGACTTCACAGTAAATGAGATCATGCATAGACAGCACTTTGCATCATGTCTGACACAGTAGGTAATATGTGTCATTACCTATTTTTATTTATGTTACCTATTTTTGTGTATTTATCTATTTTTCATAGGTGAAATTGCTCTCTGATGATCTGCTTCCTGTGGATCCATTCTAATTAGGAGGATCTCCACTTGCCTTTTCCCATGTGACCCTTTATTCAGGTAGGAAAAGTAAGGTCCAGAAACATCAATTTATGGGACTTGGAACATGGAATCTTGGCACTACCACTGACCTATGAGGAACTTAAATTACTGAATCCCTCTGAATCTGTTTCCTCAGCTGTAAAATGATATGCTAATACTATCCACTTTGCAGGATTCTTGTGAGATTTATAAATGATGTTACTCTTCTAGGCAAGTCTGGGAATTCAGATGGGAGTAGGCTGAGGCAGCAGCTGCACTAATAGAACCTGCCACCAGGGGGCAGGATCACTACATTCAAGTTCCACCTAGTCAATCATTCCATTTTTGTGCCTAATTGTCTAACTTTTTATTATGAAAAAATTCAAACATACACAAAGGTTTAATAGTATAACAAACCCCATGTTAGCAGAACCAGGTTTCAACAACTACCAACATTTTACCAATCTTCCTCTTTTGGTTTGCTGTACTGCCTGTGGAGTATTTTAAAGCATATCCCAGACTTCACTTTAATTTTATACATAACACACCACTGTGCAGTTCTAATTTTTAAAAGAGGTTTTTATTTCTATAAGCACGGTGTCATTATCACACCTAACAAAGAAGAACTATAATTCCTTAATTTAATCTATCAGCTCATATTTAAAGTGCCCTGATTGTATCAAAGATGTCTTTGGACAGTTGGCTCACTTAAATCAGGATCCAAATGTTTTTGGATTTGGTAAAGTCTTGACTTTTATGCTTTAACATCCTGCCTTCCCTTTTTATTTTTATGCCGTAAATTTGTTACAGAAACCAGGTCATCTGTCCTGTAGAATGTTCCACATTTTGAGTTTGGCTGATTGTGGTGATAGCCTCTCCTCAATATTTCTGGTAACCTAGTAATTAGTTTTTGGCTTGATTAGGCTTATATTATTTCTTTTCAGGCAATATTTCACAGAGAGCACTTAGTGATTTTGAGACTGGTTAGTGGGTTCAGGGTTTGTCAGCCGAAGCTCTCCATTACAAAGTTACCCAACAATTTTTCACCCAATTGTTTTAGCATCATTTCATGATCATTGCCTAGACTCAGTATTTCATTAGGGTTTGTAAAATTATGCTTTTCTAATGCTATCATGTCTTCTGTTTATTAGTTGGAATTCTTCTATAAAAATAACTTTTCTTGTGATGGATGTTAATTAGACTTATTGTGATCATTTCACAATATATAGATATTTCAAATCGTTATGTATACACCTGAAACTAATATGTTATATATCAATTTAAAAAATATAACTTTATCTGCCCTGACCGGTTTGGCTCAGCGGTTGGAGCATCAGCCCTCAGACTAAAGAGTCGTGAGTTCAATTCCAGTCAAGGGCACATACTTCGGTTGTGGTTTGGTCCCTGGCCCTGTTCAGGGTCCTGCGGGAGGCAGCCAGTCGATGTGTCTCTCTCACACTGATGTCTCTCTCTCACTCTCTCTCCTTTCCACTCTATCTGAAGATAAATGGAAAAATATCCTTGGGTGAGGTTTAAAAAAATAATAATAAATAAATAAAATATAACTTTAGCTACTGTTTGGTTACCTAGAATATAATCTAATAAGGAAAGTCCAGGAAAACGTTTGATTATTTCCCTTTATTTATCAATGTTCAGAGTAATTAGTTGATTCCCTATAAAATTCTAATAACAACAAATGTGTTGTTTTCCTTATCATTATTATTAATGGATTTTTATATTTTTTATGTGTTGTAATCTATTAAAGTCATTTTTCTTTTAATGCTCAAATTGTTCCATCTTTGGCCAGTGGGGTCCCTTGTAGTGGTTCCTCAGTCACTGTTACATGACCCCAATAGTCTGATAGTTCCCTGGCTTCCAGGCACAAGATGCCCAAGCTCATCTTTCCTGCTCCACATCTGGAATCAGCCGTTTATCAAAGTAGCCTTGATTTTCCTTCATTTTTTAATTTTTTTAATTGTAAAATGGTATTCAGAGACCAAATCTGTGCACTAGGGGTGTTCATCACTACTAGGTTGGTCATTGCTCCTAGGCAGAATTGAAAAATACACTTAAGAAAAAAATACATAGTTCATTCCACTAACTCAGATCTAAGATAATTCTTTTTTTTCTGTTAATTTTTTTTGTTTTTGTGTTTTGCAATTTTTATTAATTTATTTTTGTTACAGATGTTTCTCCTTTTCCCCCCTAGACACCCTCCTCTCGATCCCACCCCCCCCAGCATTGTTGTCTATGAGATCTAAGATAATTCTAAATGCCTTTAATACTTGTAACTCTTTCTGATACATTGAAAATCTGATTCCTAATGCCATTAACATAATTATTTATTTTCTTTATCCTAAAATATACCTATCAGTTTCAAAATAGCAGTATCAATATTACTACCAACAATGAGATTAGTAAATGCAATTTAATATTTCTATGTAGTTCTAGCTTTCCTTAGTCTGTATCTCATTAGGGAGGTACAGTCAAAATGCTTATAAAGCCACTTCTAAGTATTTTGTCTTTGTAGTTATGCCACAAATCTGCCATACAAATGGTTCATTTGTTTTTTAATATTTATGGAGTATTTTATTCTTTTTATTGAACTTTGTCTTATAAATATGCAAAATATTTACAAGATTCAAAAATAGTAATGATATAATAAGGTAGATTCACAGAATTCTTATTCCCATCCCCACCCCCTCCAACTAACATAGTAAACCATCTTTATAAGATTGGGGTTGACAAAAAACTTGTGGTACATATATATTATACAATGGAATATTACTCAACCATAAAAAAGTACAAAATTTAGTGTACTCTCCCTCCCAGGAGTACACCCACACCTTTCCTTTCCCCCTCTTCTTCCCCAACAGGCATGCATCTCCTAAATTCTTAAGGAACCCCATGAGGCTTGCAACCAGGGGAGCAATGGGCAGCAGCAGCTCCTCCCAGGCTAACCCCCTGAACCTGTCTCCAAGACCCCCTTTTCTCTGATTTCCCAGTGAGCTAAAGCCCCACCTAGGCTCTCCTGCTGCTGCTGCTTCCATCCTAAGCCCTTCCTTTTTTCACTGTCCCCAGCCTTAATAAACAGACTCTTTAAAAAAAGAACAAAATCACCCTGGCCGGTTTGGCTCAGCGGTTAGAGCGTCGGCCTGCGGTCCAGAGAGACCCGGGTTCGGTTCCCACTAGGGGCACATACCTCGGTTGCGGTTTGTCCCCGGCCCTGGTTGGTGGTGCGGGTGGCAGCCACTCAATGTGTCCCTTTCATGTTGATGTTTCTCTCTCTCTCTCTCTTTCTCTCTCTCCCTCCCACTCTATCTGAACAAAAAATGAAAAAAAAAAAAAAAAGTCCTCGGGTGAGGATAAAAAATAAATAAATAAATAAATAAATAAAAATAAAAAAAAAAAGAACAAAATCTGCCCGGCTGGTGTTGCTCAGTGGATTGAGCATCATCCATCCCATGGACTGAGAGGTCCCGGTTTGATTCCCAGTCAGGGCACATGCCCTGGTTGTGGGCTAGATCCCCAATAGGGGGCGTGCAGGAGGCAGCCGATTCACGTTAGCTCTCTCCCATCGATGTTTCTCTCTCTCTCTCCCTTCCTCTCTCTCTAAAAAAATCAATAAAAACATACAAAAAACAAAAAACAAAATCTTACCATTTGCAACAGCATGGATGGACCCAGAGGGTATTATGCTAAATGAAATAAGTCAGTCAGAGAAAGACAAATGCCATATAATTTCACTTATAAACAAACAAACAAACCAGAAGCAGACTCATAGATACAGAGAACAGACTGATGGTTGCCAGAGGGGAGGTTTGGGGGACTGTGTGGAAAATGTGACAGGATTGAGAAGTACAGATTGGTAGTCACAAAATAGTCATGGGGATATAAAGTGCAGCATAGGAAATATAGTCAATAATATTATAATAAATATGTTTGGTGCCAGTTGGGTACTGGAAATATCAGGGGGAATACTTTGTAAAGTATATGATTGTCTAACCATTATGCTGCACACCTGAAACTAATGCAAAATAATAGTGAATGTAAACTGTAATTGAAAAAACTTTTTTTTTTTAAGATTGGGGTTTATTCTTCCATTGTTTAACTTTTAAATTAATGTATATTTTATCTCCTGATTATGTACACAGAAGATACCATCCTATAAACAGTATTATGTCCCTTGCTTATTTCACTTTATGTGGACATCACTTCATATTAGTATGTTTATGGGTTTAAAAGAAACCTTCCACGTCTTTTTTATTTTTATTTTTTTATGTATTTTGTTGTTGTTGTTAACTCTTACCCGAGGATATTTTTTCCATTGATTTTTTGAGAGAGTGAAAGGAAGGAAGGGAGGGGGAGAGAGAGAAAAAGACAAACATGAGAGAGAGACACATCAATTAACACATCAATTGGTTGCATCTTGCACACACACCGATGGGGGCCGGGGATAGAACTGGCAACTCATGTACATGCCCTTGACCAGGAATCAACCCCAAAACCCTTCGGTCCGAGGGCTGATGCTCTTAACTACTGAGCCAAACTGGCCAGGGCTATGTATTTTTTATTAGGAAAAATTAAACCTTATCTATTTTTTTTAAATCCTCACCCGAGGATATTTTTCTGTTTATCTTCAGATAGAGTGGGAGGGAAGGAGAGAGAGAGAAACACCGAGGTAAGAGAGACACATCGACTGGTTGCCTCCTACACAACCCTGACCAGGGCTGGGGACAAACCGAAACTGAGGTACGTGCCCTTGGCCAGAATCAAACTCGTGACTCATTGGTCTGCAAGCCGATGCTCTAACCGCTGAGCCAAAAACCAGCCAGGGCAAACCTTATCTATTTTTTAACGAGACCACTAGGAAAATATATCACAGTCCTGAAACAGTAAACAGACAGGCTATATTATCATTTCAAGTAATAAGTTGGTGAAAAGACAACAAGGTCCTTATCAAAATGGTAAGGTGCCAAAGCTGGGGTAGGAATACTGCATGTTGCAAGGGCCGCATATCTTTTTACAACTGCATAGCACTCCAACCTTTGTACTATAATTTATTCAGCCAGTTCTTTATTGACATGTGAGCAGTTTCCAATCTTTTGCTATAAAAATATTGTCATGATGAATAGCCTTGTGCATATAGCTTTTTGTATTTTTCCCAATATATCACTAGGCTAGATTCCTAAAAGTTAAGGATCTGACCTGGAATTACTTACTGGATGAAAGAGTGAAAACATGTAATGTGGCTATACATTGCCAAATTTCCTTCATTAGAGTTAATCATTTTGCCTTCCCACTAGCAATTAATTACTACACCGAGAATGCTATCTTTGGGTGTATTTTAGCACCATATCAGATAGAGAAGGCTGCAGAGATGAATCACAGACAAGGGTCCTGTCTCAAAAGTTCCAGGAACTCTTAAGTCTAGTAGAAGATCTATGGGCAAACAGATAATGATATAATGTAGTAAGTAGTGGCAGATTTACCTTGAAGCAAATGAAGCTTAAGCTTCAGAGTCCCACACTTAGAAACCCTTTCCAAGGCCCCAATGAAGTGTTTACCAGGCCATTTTGTAATCTTTCTTTTTCCTGAAGAGGACACCCCAAATTGTTTAAGTTTCAGGCTCCACAAGTCCTGAATTCACCTCACAGACTTTAGATTCAGCCTGTCTTGAGGGTTAGGGGGGTGGATTTCAAGTCTCAGTTCTGCAGCCACATGAAAGGAGGGACTCCTATATTTAATGACTGAGATAAACAAAAGGAGAAGCCTCCTCTGGCCCAAAGACGTACCACCCATCCCTTGATTCTGATCAATTACCCATACAGGTAGCTAGCTGTCTACACAAAGCCTTCCATATTTTCCCTCTACTTTCAAGAGTGGAAACCAAGCCTTGGCTGACCTCAGTAGTCCCAGATGAAAACTGGTATATGGCACTCAGGATAAAGTCTGGAACAGATTACAGAGCAGTGGTGTTTTTTGGGTTTTTTTTTGGGGGGGGGCAGGTGTTACACCAGGGTAGTGAGTATTCAAAGCAGGCATCCTCCCCCCAAAAAACGGACACCTTCAGGTCAAATAAGTCAAGAGGTCTGTTTCCTCACTTTTGTAAAAATAGGGTAAATAATAAAGCCTGTGGGATTTGGTTAGGATTAGGCGAGATAATTTAAAGACCTAAGTCAGTTCCAGACTCTAGAGAGGTGGTCAATAAATGGAGGACAGAAAATAAAATGGGTAACCGGTTGATCCTTGAAGGAAGTGACGGATTCTTTGCACATCGTGCAATGGGAAGAGAACTAATTGTAGGTGCGTAATAAACGAAGAAGGAATGGATGTTTCTGGCGGATGCTTCCTGATCTGTGTAACTAACTGAATGACCGATTGGTTCTGGTCTCTGAGTAACTGACAGTCCCGGGCTGGCTCAGGCTAACGCGCGCTGAGATCTGACTGACGGCTGTCGGGTGGCCCAATGACTGGTCTGACCGTCGGGCCCGAGAGACAGGCTGTGTTCGTTGTTGATCCCGGCCCCACCGGCTCGGACTGCCGCCTCTAACCGCGCGTCGGCGGGATCCCGACCCTCCACGAGCCCGCGGGTGCGACCGCCGAGCAGGACTTGCGCGGGCGGCAGCAGTCAGGTGCGGGCGGGCGCCACGGTCCCTTCCTCCCCGCGCCGGGCAGGGAGCCCTCGACTCCCCGCGGCCACGGCCGCGGCCCAGGAACAATGAGGCGCTGGCTTCTTTAAGGGAGATACCACCGCGCCGGCGGGGCAGGGGACGGCGTCTTCCCAGATGATTGCACCCAGCCCCGCGCCGCTGCCGCCTCGGCAACTGCACCGCTCGCAAGCATGGCTCAGTGACTCTGACAAAAGGTGCAGCCTCCCTCCCCGCGGGGCGGACGCCAGGCCTCCCAGCTGGGGCCGCGCCTCCCCGCGGGCCCGCCAAAGCGCTCCGCGTCCCGCACGCACCCCAGGGCGGCGCCGAGGAAGATGCACCAGGCGTCCCACCCCAGAGACTCTCGCACAACAGGCTGCGGCTGGGTAGGTCAGCAGGGGGGCAGAGGGGGAAGGGGCGGCCGCGCCAAGCGCGCGCACCCCGGGCCCGGACCTGCCGCCGGGGACTTGCTGCTGATGACCAGCCTCGGGGCCCGGGCCGTGCGCGCCCGCTGCGGCTGGAGCATGACCGAGTCCCGAGCGTGGAGTGGCCTCCCCGCTCCCGGGCCTGGCCTCCCCCGCAAGGAGGGACAAGAGTGGTGCGTGCCGAAGCGCGCACACCTTCTGCGACTCCCGACTCCTGGAAGCCCGGGGAGCGGGAGGCGGCCTGCGGAGCGCCGGGCGCGCGCCCAATAGCGACAGCGCTCGGCGTCCCGGCTCGCGCTACGGAAAGCCGGAGGGGGGCGGGGCCCGAGGCGTCAGGCTGTGTCCGCGCACCACGGGGGCGCGCGCCGGCCTCTGACTGGAGGCCGCGACGGCGGAGGCGCGAGCTGCCTGATAATGGCGGCCTGCAGAGCCCGTGAGAGGGAGAAGCGGCGGCGGCTACCCTGAGGTAAATCCGGACCTTCAGCCTGGCAGAGAGGCCCTGCTGCAGAGCCGAGGGCCCTGCATGTGCCTCCCTCTCCAGGGGGCCTGTCACGGACCTGTCAGCGGAGTCATCCTGGGGAAGGCCTCGCGCTCCTCAGGCCTCCGGCCCGCACACCTCAGGCCGCCTCTTATGCCTGTGGCCTCTTCCCCAGGCCCTCGGCGTCAGCCGCCAGCCCCGAGGCGTTGGAGCCGCTGCAGGACTAGCCCCTGCGGGTGAAGGGCCCCGGGAGGATTCCCTCCGGGTTTCGCCTGGCCGCAGCTGAGGAGGGGGTGGGCCTGATACTTGGCCAATGAGCTGGGCCCGGGCTACACCTCTGCCCAGGACTGGCCCTTCCCGGGCACCAGCAGGTGTCTGGCCTGGCGGGCCCGCGTCCGCGCAGCATTAGCGCAGCGGGCGTGGGGGCCCGGGGTGCCCAGCTAAGCACGGAGTTAGCACAGGTGCATCACCTTGCTGTTTTGATCCGGATCGCAGGGGTTTCATAAACACCCGCCCTCTCCCTTCAGTGCGCTTTCGTCTGGGTATATGGGACAGTTTCAAAGCCACAGCCACTTTGAGATGGACAGTAATTGGCGGTCCACAGAGAGCAGAAAAGAAAGTCTGCTGTGCAGTTGGGACAGAGGATTCGGGGCCAGGAAATCAGACACTGGGAAATACACTAGGAATTTGAAGGGTGGGTGTGCAGTCAGAGGACGTGGGGCTAAGAAGCAATCTCAGAAGCTTTCGTGTTCTTTGTTAAGTCGATACTATGGACTTAAAGTAGCTGTTCCCAATTTTTCAGCCCCAAGGGTCAGTAGCTTTTTGTTCCCCCAAACAAAAAGAGCCCCTTGATATATAGGACAGTTTTTGTTGCCAAAGTGACCTAGATCTAAATAACTTGTTAAACAACAGAAAGGTAATCATATTCTAAGTAGCTTCCTTATTTTTAAAGGAACGTTTTTCTCCACAAACTTTATTTTCATTTAATTTGCAAGAAATAGGGAAGTAACATAAAGTTAAAATAGAAACATATACATTTTGGCTGTTTTCTTTCAAATAATAAAAACAAGTACATATTTTCAGTTCTGGATGTGATCTGGTTCACTTTCAGTCCCTAAGCATAAGTTGGGTGTTTGTATTTTTTTTTTCTTTTTTTGTTGTTAATCCTCATCGGAGGATACTTTCTTCATTGATTTTTTTTTTATATAGAGTGGAAAGGGGGTGGAGAGAGAGGAATATCAGTGTGAGAGAGAGACATCAATTGGTTGTTTCCCACAGGGCCCAGACCTATGGGCCGGAATTGTACCTGCAGCCAAGGTACTGCCCTTGACTGGGTATCGAACCCACGACCCTTCAGTCCGAGGGCTGATGCTCTAACCACTGAGCCAAACCGGACAGGGCTGGTGTTTGTATTCTAATAGGTTTTTAATTTTTGTTTTTGTTTTTGCTGTTTTATGGCCTTTTGTATGTGTCAGCTTTAAAGAGAAGCTGTAATTTGGTTTTTCATCATCAATAAATAAGAATGCTGAATTTTTTGGTTTATTTTTAACAGTGACTATCGAAGCAGTTTGTGTTAGAGGCAATACAGTGTAGTGGTTAAAATTATGGATGTCAGAGACAGGTGGCCTGGTTTCAAATCTCAGGTCCACCAGTTACTAGCTTGGGCATGTTGCTTAAACTCTCCATGCTTTAGTTTCCTCATCTATAAAATGACCATAATAGTATCTACTTCATAACATTATTATGAGGATTAATTAATACATACATCTTTCATGGGGCTGATATCCAGAATACACAGTGGGGCAAAAGTAGGTGTACAGTTGTTTCTATGGAAAATAATACAATAATTAATAAATAATATAAGAATAAACTCTGTTTCTCATACTCACAACTGTAAAGCTACTTTTGCCCCACCCTGTATGAAAAAGTGCCTGGAATAGTTCCTGATAATGGTAAGTACTACATAAATGTTAGTTGCTTTACTGTTATTATTAAAATAGATTTACCCAAGGTATAGCAAATATTTTTCAAGCATTACAAACAGTGAGAGAAATGATAACTAAATCATACATAAGAAGAAATACAAGCCAGTAGGCATGCTTAATTTCATTAGAGCACTTTGTTGATTTTTCCAGAAACCTTGACCTTGAAGATGGTGAGTAGCCAGCCAAAGTACGATCTAATACGGGAGGTAGGCCGAGGTAGTTACGGTGTTGTGTATGAAGCAGTCATCAGAAAGACTTCTGCACGGGTGGCAGTGAAGAAAATTCGATGCCATGCTCCTGAGAATGTTGAACTAGCCCTGCGTGAGTTCTGGGCACTAAGCAGTATCAAGAGCCAACATCCAAATGTGATTCACTTGGAGGAATGCATCCTACAAAAAGATGGGATGGTGCAAAAGATGTCCCACGGCTCTAATTCTTCCCTTTATTTACAGGTATGTGTGGTTGAATGGAAAATAGAAATGATTTGAATGTAGCATTGGTGAGCAAGAAGAAAAGTGAAAGAGTCAGATAAACTTCTTTTATTTTTTATTATTATTTGTTTATTTTAGCCTCAGTCGAGGATATTTTTCCATTGATTTTTTTTTTTTTTAATCCTCACCCCAGGATACTTTTCTTTTTTTTTTTTTTATCCTCACCTGAGGACCTTTTTTGCATTTATCTTCAGATAGAATGGGAGGGGGAGAGGGATGAAGAGAGAGAAAGAAACATCGATGTGAGAGAGACACATCGACTGGCTGCCACCCACACAACCCCAAATAGGGAGGGGACAAACTGCAACTGAGGCACATGCCCTTATCGGGAACCGAACCCAGATTTCTCTGGTCTGTGGGCCGACGCTCTAACCACTGAGAAAACCAGCCAGGGCACCCCAGGATATTTTTTCATTTATCTTCAGGTAGAGTGGGAGGGAGGGAGGGAGGGAGAGAAACATCGATGTGAGAGAGAAAGACACATCGATTGGTTGCCTCCTGCACGACCCCAACCAGGGCTGGGGACCGAACCGCAACCAAGGTATGTGCCCTTGACTGGTATCGAACCTTTGACCCTTGGGTCTTCAGGCTGATGCTCTAACTGCTCAGCCAAACTGGTCAGGGCTCCATTGATTTTTAGATAGAGTGGAAGGGAGGGAGGGAGAGAGGGAGGAAGAAAACAAAAAAAGAGAGACACATGGATTGGTTGCCTCCCGCATGAGCCCGACTGGGGCTGGGGATTGAACCTGCAGCCCGGTTACGTGCCCTTGACCGGAATCGAACCTTCGACCCTTCCGTCTGCGGGCTGATGCTTTAACCGCTGAGCCAAACTGGCCAGGGCTGATGCACTACTTTTAAGTGCAGGTGTTTATATAGTTAGGAGTAGATAGGGGTCTGCCAAGAATTGAGTAAATGTTTGCTTTAAAACGGTTTTATTTAAACCTGTGATGCAAATACCTAAAAATAACATAAGCCACCTGTTATGCCATGATACTTGCCAATCTGCATAGGAATGGGGCAACACAGGAGCTAGAGAAGTGATCAAGACTAGAGCCTAATAAGTTTACTTACTTAAAATCATTTTTTTTTTTAAACTGAAGAGAGAAGACAAGGAAAAACTCTACAACCATTAGCAACACCCCTAGGTAATTGGGCACTGATTTGAACATAAGCTTCTGCTGTTTTAGAGGGTTATGTGGTTTCTTAACCATTCAATTATACTTAATTTTCATGAAGTAGGTGGCTTAGCACCTGAATGTTATTAACAGTGCTAAAGCTAACATTTGGGTTCCTACTTAGTTCCATGCTGTGTGCTAGTGCTTTAAAGGCATTTGCTCAGAACAATACTATGAGGAAAGTACAATTATTGTCTATATTACAAATGAAGAAACTGAGGCTTAGAATACATAATGAATTTATCCAAAGTCACATAGCTAGCAAGTAGCAGATTTGAGACCTAAAGGTAGACTATCTGACAGTAAAAAACCTGTGCCTTCTTAACCTCCAAATTACTATTTTGCCTCCACATTACTCTTTTGTAGACCTGGGGAAAGCATTAACATAGGAAAACAGAAAAGGTTAGGTTTTTTTAGGTTGGCTTCTGCCATAGATCAAAATCTCTATTAGCTTTATACCAGCTAAAGAGAAAAGATTCTAAAGACATAGCTAGTTAAAGGCCAGAGCAAAAAAATTTTTTTAAATTTAATTTTATTATTATTTTTATTTTTTTGAATCCTTACCCAAGGATATTTTTCCATTTTTATCTTCAGATAGAGCGGAAGGGAGGAAGAGAAAGAGAGAGAAACATCGATGTGAGAGACACATCAGTTGGTTGCCTCCCACACGACCCTAACTGGGGCCAGGGATGAACTGCAACAGAGGTACATGCCCTTGGCCGGCCTTGAACCCGGGACTCTTAGGTCCACAGGCCAACATTCTAACCGCTGAGCCAAACTGGCCAGGGCCAGAGCAAAATTTCTTAAGTCCAGTCATTCTTGGAGAAGCAAATAATTTTCCATGAGTTTATCTAAATTCAGAATTTACCATCAGTGTACAAAAATGTGTTTTTATTTATTTATTTATTTTTTTAAATATATTTTTATTGATTTTTGAGAGAGAGAGGAAGGGAGAGAGAGAGAGAAACATCAATGTGAGAAACATCGATAGACAGCCTCCTGCATCCCCTACTGGGGATCGAGCCCGAAACCCAGGCATGTACCATGACTGGGAATTAAACCAGGACCTTTCAATCCATAGGATGACACTCAATCCACTGAGCCACACCAGTGAGCCAAAAGTTTGTTTTTAAAACAACAAAGGCTTACAGACTAGAAACAAAGAAAACAAATACAATATATATAATTAGAAACTTGCAAGTTTCATTGTATGGTGAATAAATATCAATCTTGAAACTCTAATTGCAGTTTAACATGCTATGCCCTGAAGCTTTCTCTCTAAGACTGAATATAAAACATAACTATTTTGCCTCTATTTGATTTATTGTTTACTTTTCTAAAATTGCTTATTTTGTAAGTTGTACTCATAGAAAATATCAGAAACATTCTTACCACCACATTTGCTCTTAAAAGTGTATAGAACCTGCCCTGGCCAGTTTGGCTCAGCGGTTAGAACATCGGCCCGTGGACCAGAGTCCCGGGTTTGGTTCCTGCTCAGGGCATGTACCTCGGTTGCAGTTTGTTCCCAGCCCGATTGGGGTTGTGTGGGTGGCGACTGGTCGATGTGCCTCTCACATTGATGTTTCTCTCTCTCTTCCCCCCTCTGTCCCTCCCGCTCTAGCTGAAGATAAATGCAAAAATGTCCTCAGGTGAGGATAAAAAAAAAAAGTGTATAGAACCTTACTGAACTTTGCATTGAATTTCGGAGACCAAGGTGCATAATCTTTTTCCGAAAGACATTTAAACATGAAACTTAGTGCTGATGGTATCCTTGAGTCCAGATCAAGCAAGCTTTATAGTAACTAGGCATTAGCTGGTCTTTCAAAGCTTTAAGATATAAGTACTTCCAGACCTGATTCAGTGATTTTAAAAAAATCTGAAGCACCTTTTTGTTTAGTAATCTCTTTCCTCTTTTAAAGCTTGATAGACCTATGTTTGGCTTGTGGCACTTTTTGCTAGGTGTATGACCTTGGATAAATAACCTAACTTTTCCCAGCATCTGTATCTTTGTATGTAAAGTAGGAATAATAATTTCTATCTTCCATGGGAGTTGTCACAATTAGAGGTGATGCAGATACAGTATTTGGCGCATAAGAAGTACTCAGTGCTAGGTAGCTCTATTAAAATTGTCTTTTCTTTCATTTTTAAAAAAAATATATTTTATTGATTTTTTTTTTAGAGAGAGAGAGGAAGGGTGAGTTAGAAACATTGATGTGAGAGAGAAACATCGATCGGCTGCCTCTTGCATGCCCTCTACTGGGGATTGAGCCCTCAACCCAGGCATGTGCCCTGACTGGGAATCAAACCTGGACTTCTCAGTCCATGGGACCAGGCTCAATCCACTGAGCCACACCGACTGGGCTTAAAATTGTCTTTTCTGTAGATTTGTTTGGTTAATCAGATATTCATCAACACTTTTAGCTTCTCTAAATTTACATCTAGTATCTAGTAAAGACAACCAAAATTTATATCTGGTAAGGAAAATTAAGTCTAAGAGTGTGACTACAGAGTGTCTATGCATAGTCTTCTCAATTCACTATATAAATTTTTTATTTTTCTCCATGTTTTTCCAGATAGCTTCTTTGTTGTCTGTTGGAATCATTAAATCAGTTCTTGATAGCTAAACACCTCACCTAGAAGAAAATGTAAAACAAGTGATTAACAGAGGACACAATCTCATGCATAGGAACTTAATGGCCACTCTGCATACTTGTGAAAAGTATTGTGAGTGAGAAGTACAGGATGGTATAGGAGCATATAATAGAGAACCTGACATCCTGGGGTTTGGGGATTACTAACTGTTTTAACTAAAACTTATAGGGTGAAGAGGAATTAGCCAGGTGAGTAAGAAAACTTCCCAGTCAGAAAGAACTGTACACACAAATGTATTGAAGCAAAAAACATGACACGTTCTAAGAATTGAAAGAAGATAGGATGAGTTGTTTTAGATGAGGCTAGAAAGTTCAGCAGGGTTCAGAGCACATAGGAGCCCTTAGCCCCTGTTAAAGAGCTTAGACTATAGGCACAAGGAAGCTATTGAAGGACTTTAGGCAAGAGAACCAATGATTAACATCCTCTACACATGAAAATAGGTAAATTGGGCTCTATATTGCTATAGTTCTCGACCAGAGGACCTCAAAGTACGTATAACCCTCGGACAGTTTTTGTATGGCCTAGATGCTAAAGTAGTTTTTCTATTTTTTAAGAGCTTAAAAAAATAAAAGGAAAAAGAATATGAAACAGAGAGGCCTTATGTGGCTGTCAAGCCTAAAATATGTATTTACTGTCTGGCCTTACTCTAAACCGTTCTTTGAATGTTGGGACTCTGCATTGCTCAAACTATTTAGGAAGTTTGCTTTTGAGAGTAAAGGCAGAAAACAGAGAGTAAATGAAGTAAAAGTGATGGTGCTGGTCTTTAATCTCAGCATATTTAGTACCAGTGCACCTGGCAAATAATTGTGTGATCTGTACCTTTCTATTCTTTTCATTTTCTGTCTTCATTGGCAAACACTTGCAATAAGGAAAATACATGCAAAAAAGATATCTGCAGACCGTTGCAATTACTGCTGTTTGCCATGGGGGGAGATAGCATGGAGAGGTGTTCTTTGCTTCTGCCCGCCAAAATGACAAGAGGAAGTAGCAGTAGATTTTAATGTAAAATTAACAGTTCACTCACTCTTCAACAACTCTTCGGGTTCCCTACTGAGTTTCTATTAAACCCATGGGTCTGAAGAGGACACCATAGGACAAATGCTTTCAAAGCACTATATGCCTGTATTTTAGAATGGTAGTTCATGTTCAGTGAAGTAATTAATATTCTTGAATTTCAGATAATAGGAGAGTTATAATTAGATAATAACAAATAAAACATTCTAGATTTTCAGCTTGCATAAAATACAAGCTCAGATTTGAATATTATATCAAAATGCAAATACGATTTTTATAAATTGGATTTTTAGAAGCCACACAGTGATAGAGGTAGCCAACATATTTGCATTCTGCTTGTAGAAGTGTATAAAATAATGATGTCAGTCTTTTTTCATCGGTGACTACAGGAGCACTTTATTTCTGTAATAACTAGTTGTTCCTTGATCATTTTTCTCAGTTTCTCAGATGATGTTGATAGTGTACGTGCAATGAGTAAGGAGAATATTTCAGGCAGTTTCATTTAATAGAATTCCCTAATTGATGTTTATATCCCAGCTGGCAATCTCCCAGGGTCTAACTCCTGAAACATCAATCTTTTCATGAAGCAATTAGCTAAGTGGATAGAGTTCAACTCTGTTGACACAGGCAGAAAATGTACGGTCAGTTGGACACTTTTCAAAATAAAGCTATCTTTAAATAAGTTTTTACCTTTTGACTTGGAGATTTGGTTTGTACTCATTAGGGACAAAGTGACAGTTTGAAGTACTGATGTTTAAAATAAGATGCACATATGAGAACACCGACCAAATAAAATTGGAGACTAACTTAACCAGTTACTTTTTTCCCCCCTATAGCTGAATTGTATAAACTGTGCAGATGATTCTAATCTGTTTTCCTTTCCTTCTTATAGCTTGTAGAAACTTCATTAAAAGGAGAAATTGCCTTTGATCCCAGAAGCGCCTATTACTTGTGGTTTGTGATGGATTTTTGTGACGGAGGAGACATGAATGAATATCTGTTGTCCAGGAAACCCAATCGAAAAACTAACACCAGCTTCATGCTTCAGCTGAGCAGTGCCCTGGCTTTCTTGCATAAAAACCAGATCATCCACCGAGATCTTAAACCTGATAACATCTTGATTTCTCAAAGCAGGTTGGATACCAGTGACTTGGAACCCACACTGAAAGTGGCTGATTTTGGTCTAAGTAAAGTGTGTTCAGCCTCTGGGCAGAACCCAGAAGAACCTGTCAGTGTAAACAAGTGTTTCCTTTCCACAGCCTGTGGAACAGATTTCTACATGGCTCCTGAAGTGTGGGAGGGACATTACACAGCAAAGGCTGACATCTTTGCTCTGGGGATTATCATCTGGGCAATGCTGGAAAGGATCACATTCATAGACACAGAGACAAAGAAGGAACTCTTGGGGAGTTATGTAAAACAAGGAACTGAGATTGTGCCTGTTGGGGAGGCGCTTCTGGAAAATCCCAAAATGGAACTTCTCATTCCTGTGAAGAAAAAGTCTATGAATGGGCGAATGAAACAACTGATTAAGGAAATGCTGGCTGCAAACCCTCAGGATCGTCCAGATGCTTTTGAACTAGAACTCAGATTAGTACAAATTGCATTTAAAGATAGCAGCTGGGAAACGTGACACATATATTATTTGCAAATATCTTGGATGATGTGCTGCTTCTGTTTTAACAGTGATGCAACATAATGTGGCTGAAAAAGAATATAAAAAGCTGAACTCCACCTTCTAAGGGTTTAGAATTTATTGTGGGGTGTTTTTTTCCCTCATTTTTCTTAAGTCCAAGCTGGCCATTTTGTTAGTATGTTTTAAATGTATTACCAATGTGGGTGTAAATTTTTTTTTTAATGATCATTGGTAGAAGTTTGGCAGGAAAATTCTCTAAGAGCCAAGAAGAAAAGAGAATCCAGTTTTCTGGAAATATGTCTTTAAGTATTTTAGACATTCCATGTCAGTATTAGAAATTTCCATGGAAGAAGAGGTTTGCATGCTGGTAATGCAACCTTTGAAGCTTTGTAAAGGAAACATATATGTATATATTTATGTATATGTAAGTATGTGAATGTGTGCATTTTGCATTCCATATGAAGAAAATGCCACTTCTGTTTAAATTATTTAATGTAGGTTTGGGTTTTTGAGATTTGCTGGTGAAATCAGTGATGAAAAATAAAAGAACCTTCCTTCATCTTCCTACCCTGTCCCTCCCTCTAATGAAATCTTACTAAGTTTTTTATTTTTGTAATATTATACAATTTTTTAAAAGGCATCATTTTGGAGGGCCTAAAATAATGTGATTAAACATAAATGAAATTAAGTGATCCAAAGCTGCCGAAGTACGTTTGAGCTCTCCAGTGCCCTATAGCTGCAGGAGTAGAAGTAGCCGTGCAGTCATGTGGTAGCAGGTTGGTAAGGATATTGATAATTCAGTCATACCTTCTTTAGGTAATCAAGCATTCAATTAACCAATTAAACCACTGTGTTGGGACATGTCTACACTTGAGCATTTGCAATCTGAACCCAGGATTCTTCTGTTTCTGAAAACATTGCTATATATGTACTATAGTACTTGATATATTAATTTTTTATTTCAAGACTTTGTCTAAGCCTCAGCATAAAATCAAAGAAACCGAATGAGCTCTATCCTCACGTTACCTGCCCTAAAAAGGTCGTCTCTTGTTTCATCACTGGAATTCCTTTCATTTTGGCACTCATGCTGTTTTCTCTTGTCTAATTTGACACAGTAATGGTAGTGATATAGTTTTATTAAATGTTGATCACCTTTTTCTAACGGAGATGATACCTATATAGTTTGGCAAATGGATAATATATTGTGGCATCAACTATATCTTTCAAGTAGAAAAGTTCTAGATTTTATACAATCACTTGGTATGGTCTATGTCAAAACCAGTAGACCATTATTCCTCTTGAAGTCGTTTTGATTTTAACCCTACATGATTGTCTCCTGTTTGTTTTTTCTGTAAATGCAGGTGGTTAATATCTAAGGAAAGAAGGTTTTCCTAAAACAGAACATTAGCCTTTAAGGTTAGAGAGAACTTAAGACTGTTGTATCTAGGTTGATCTTTATAAAGCACTAGAATCATTGGTCAAAAGTATTTTTAAAAGTTAGAATATTTAAATCATTGATAGAACATTCAGGTGTTCCTTTTGAATTTTCACAACTTTTGGAATACTGCTGTCATAATTTTTTTTCTTATTTAAAATGTGTTCAGGGGACTATAGGAGGTAAACAAGCACAAAGAAATTAGAGTATATAAAATTTCTGAACTATGTGATACTTGATCCGGAAGTTTAAAGCTTGAACTAAAAGGTTTTATTGAAATAAAGCCTTTTAAAATGAAAACAAAAAAGTCATATTTTAACATCACTTTTAAGATAACAGGTGAAACAATACACTGGCATCTCATGATAATTGACCTCTGGATCACCAAATTAGTATAACACGAATCAGGCCAAGAGGACTGAGTTACTGGAAGTAAAAAGCATCATTATAATGTCTGTGAATAACATAACAGACTCATGATGATTCAGGAGATGGTAGGACAGTACTTCATTTGCTCTTCAAATATCTATGTGCTTGGAGCCATCATTTCCTAAGTACATAGTTTTTGGTCCTGCTTCATTTAAAAATTAATGATTATAATTTATTTTGAAAGAGTTTACCTGTGAGGTGAAATTCTTTCTTTCGTTGGTGGTAGGGGTGTGAGGTGATCAGGAAGTTTCTTCTGGAATTTTCTCAAGTCCTTATATTCTAAAATAGTCTATGATACCAAGCAAAATGATAGTAAATTCTTTGTCTTTATTTGTTCTTTCAGTCAGAAGGTATTTATTAGGTACCTACTGTGTGCTTAGCACTAAAGGTCAGTTGATAAAATGACAATTTTGAAATGGTATATAGCCGCAGGTCTTTTCCAACCAGGAGTAAGAAATACAAGATGATTAGCGATACTTGAAAATTCCTGGATATTTGCTAGAGGAAAAATGGGAACAAGTATTTGTGCACAGTGCCTTGCCCATAATAGGTACTCAATAAACAATTACTCTTCATAGAATCTCTTGCCATGGTTTATAGTGTTTTATGAAATTTGTCTTAATTGAAAAAAGACCAAATATTTCAAATAAGCTTATAGGCAGCTGTGGCCAATTAAAATATGGAGTTGTACAGTTAGTTCCTAGAATGTTATTTTGCACTAGTTGTCACTTAGAAAGATGGGGTTCCTGTAGATTTCTTGGTGCTAAGGGATACTTTGTCATTATGATGAAGTAAGTGTTAAGTGTCAGATAAATAGCACACTGAATAGTTTTTTCTGCTGGTCTGTTTTTTTCCTCTTTGTTGTTGTTTTTAACTGTAAAATGTTTATCAAACTATTGTAGCAGCTACAAAATAATTCACCAGCATGACAAAATGGTCAAAAATAAGTCATCAGCACTTCAAAAATGAAAGCAACTTTTGAAATTTTCTTTTAAAATTGTCAAATATATTTTATGAAGAATTTATAAAAAGGGGGAAATGATTGTAATTTATTGTTCATGACTGTTTTTCTTTCTTTTTTTTTTTTTTAAATAAAGTGAGTTTCAACAAAAAACAATCCTGGAAATTCTACCTTACTGGTTTGGTGGTTCTCTTAGTAGTTCCATAGTGCTTCCTTCATGAATGTAATAGAGGGTATAAAATTTGAAACTATAATTTTCAGCTTTATCTATTAAATTAAACTTTTGAGAAAAGATGATTGAATTATAGGAGTTCCTTTCAGTATTTTAAGTTCTCTAAAATTTTAGTGTTTACTGTCTTCAGGTATTTATCAGAAGAACTTGTATTGCCTGAAATTTCTTTTTTTCTTTTTTTTAACTTATCTTTATTGTTGAATGTATTACAGATGTTCCTCATTTTTCCCCCACTGCCCCCCTCCTCCCCATTCCTGCCCTCCTCCTGCTTTTCCCCACACTGTTGTCTGTGTCCATTGGTTATGCATATATACATATAAGTTCTTTGGTTTATTTCTTCCCACCCCCCAACCCCTCTTCCCTTTGAGGTTTGTCAGTCTAACAACCAATTTGTACTTCTTAATCCCTTCACATTTTTCACCCCTCCCCCCAGCCTCCACCCATCTGGTACCCAACAAAAGTTCTCTGTATCTATGAGAATGTTTCTGTTCTGCTTGTTCATTTTGTTTATAGATTCAATTGTTGATAGATATGTATTTATTGCCATTTTGTTTGTTCATATTTTTTTATCTTTTTCTTCAAGAAGACCCTTCAACATTTCATATAATACTGGTTTGGTGGTGGTGAACTCCTTTAGCTTTTCCTTGTCTGGGAAACTCTTTCTATGGCCATCGATTCTAAATGACAGCTTTGCAGGATAGAGTAATCTTGGTTGTAGGTTCTTGCTTTTCATCACTCCGAATATTTCTTGCCATTCCCTTCTGGCCTGTAAAGTTTCTTTTGAGAAATCAGCTGACAATCTTATGGGAACTCCCTTGTAGGTAACTAAGTGCTTTTCTCTTGCTGCTTTTAAGATTCTCTCTTTGTCTTGAACCTTTTGCATTTTGATGATGATGTGTCTTGGTGTGGGCCTCTTGGGGTTCATTTTGTTTGGGACTCTCTGTGCTTCCTGGACTTGTATGTCTGTTTCCTTCACCAAGTTTGGGAAGTTTTCTGCCATTATTGTTTCAAATAAGTTTTCAATTTCTTGTTCTCTCTCTTCTCCTTCTGGCACCCCCAAGATGCGAATGTTGGCACGCTTGAAGTTGTCCCAGAGGCTCCTTACACTATCCTCATTTCTTTGGATTCTTTTTTCTTTTTGCTGTTCTGATTGGGTGTTTTTTGCTTCCTTATATTCCAAATCGATGGTTTGCTTCTTGGATTTACCTACTCTACTACTGAGTCTGTATAAACTATTCTTTACTTCAGTTAGTGCCACCTTCATTTCTGACTAGTCCTTTTTTATGCTCTTGAGGCCCTCACTAAGTTCACTGAGATTCTCACTAAGTCCATTGAGCATCCTTATAAGCAGTGTTTTGAACTCAGCATCTGTTAGATTGCTTAACTCCATTTCACTTAGTTCTTTTCCTGGAGTTTTGTTCTGTTCTTTCATTTGGGACCTGTTTCTTTGTCTCCTCATTTTGGCTGCCTCCCTGTGTTTGTTTCTATGTATTACTTAGCAAGAGGTATAGGGCTAGCTGAGACCAGATGCTGCTTGTTTGAAAGAATTTAGGAAAAGCTGAAGCAGGATCCAAGACAGGCCAATCCTATGGTAAAGCAACTGGCAACAGCTTGAGTGGGCCTGGAAGTTGGGGGGGGGGCCCTCAGGGAATCACCAGGGCGGGGCCAACAGTGTGAGCCAGGTTACTGGAGTCCCAGATATGGCGGCGTCTGCCGGCCCAGGGAAGGGCTCACCAAGGGAACAAAAGCCTCTGACAGCACGTCTGTCCAGGAGAAAGCTGCCTCTCCAGCCCTCGCTCCAATGCCAAACAGCTCAGTTCTTCCCCATATGACTCTGGTGCCTTTCAGGCTCCTTCCCGCACGCTGGAGCCTGGAGGGAGCAAGTCCGAGTAAGTCCATACGCGGGCCCTTTAAGAGGAGCTGCCGGGGGCTCCAGCTGCCTCAGCCTCAGTTCCCACTGGTTTCTCCAGCCAGAAGTGATGGGGATTCTCTTCCTGGCACTGGAACCCTGAGCTGGGCGCCTGGTGTGGGACGGGGACTCCTCAGTCCTCAGGGAGGACCTTCCCAGCCGAGGTATTCTAATTTTTATCTGGCACAGGTGGGTGTGGGACCAGCCCGTCCGCCTCCGCCCCTCCTACCAGTCTGGATGCGGCGGCTTCTTTAATTTCGTAGTTGTAGGACTTCCATTCAGCTTGATTTCCGGCGGTTTTGAATGATGGTTGTTCTGTAGTTTAGTTGTAACTTTGATGTGGTTGTGGGAGGACGCGATACCCCGGTTACCTATGCCGCCATCTTGACCGGAAGTCTCTTTTTCTTTTTTTAAATTCTCACCCAGAGACATGCTTAGAGGAAGGAGGGGAGAGAGAGAGAGAGAGAGAGAGAGAGAGAGAGAGAGAGAGAGAGAGAAACAGCGGTTGCCTTCCGTACACTCCCTGAGTGGGAATCAAACCGGCAACCTTTTGGTGCACAGGACAGCACTCAACCAACTGAACCATTCCGGCCATGCAGACAAAAATTTTTTTTAATCTTTCTATCTCATTAAGCTGAAGATGCATTCTAGACTCAAAATGAAGTAAAGAAGATGCAGTTTTTCAGTCTATAACTTGAGACCATGATTTATTTTCCATTAAGTCATTTGGCCTGCTTTTTTCTTTCCTTTATAGGTTTTATTAAGTATGCCTTCTTCAATATAAGCAAAGTACTGAGGATACAGTGCACTTGGTGGTCCAATGACACATCAGAGGGAAAATGGGAGACAGAAAACATTAACTTTACATGTGAACTAGTGATGAGCAGGAAAGTAGGCAGGATTGTGGCTTCTGACTCTGCCACCTTTTACTAGGTTGCCTTTGTAGATAGGCAACTTTTGCTTTCTATTTAAAAATTAATTTTTAAATTGAATCTTAAACTATAAATATTTGTATTTACTAAACTTTGTGTAACCCATTGCAGTTTACAAAGTGCCTTCATCACATGGTTTTTGCATATCATTAGGGCTGATTTCTTGAGGAATTTTTTAGTAATAACACCAGTTAGTGAGGTAATGGTTTTACCTTAACACAGGGTTTTAGTGTCTCATCTCTGACCCCAGCTGGAGTTTTCTCTAACAACAAAGCTTTATCTTTCTCACTGAAGTAATGACCCTTAGTTATTTCAGTCTTTTCTTTAAATTCAAAAGCTACTCTCTGTCGACCAATCATAGAGGTCTGCTAAAGTGCAGTGTAATGACAGACAGTTGGTTTGTGGTTAGATAATAACTCCTACTGGAGAAAACCTATGGGCCACACCTCTTGAGGGCAAAGTGCATCTTTTAAAGGCAGTAGTTTCCCTTTTGCAATGATTTTTCATTGGTTAGAAGGGAATTGTTTTTTTTCTTTCTTTCTTTTTTTTTTAAAGATGCCAGGGTTTTTGTTTGACTTCACAATTTTATTTCCTGTTCAGCCCTAATATTTCAAGTTTAGCTTGTCCTGAGCAGAAGTTAAGCAACTTGCTATTGCCAAAGGCACATGGCTTAGTAGCAGAAGTATGTGCTTAGGTGTAGCAAATCTCATATTGAATACTAGCTTTTGTAGATACCTACATAATTAATGTATGTCATTGGACAAGTCACTTCATTCTGAGCCTCAGTTCCCCTATCTGTAAAATGGAGATGATATTTACATTTTAGGATTTTTGTAAGGATCACACATAATACATATGTCAACGTGAGAAATTTCAAACCTGTAGAGAATTTTTATGAGTTTATTTGAGCCAAACTGGACATATGCTGGTGAGCAAGATCTTAAATGCTCCAGAAAGTAAGTTTTGCAGCTTCTTTTATATATTTGAAATTTCAAAAGGGGCCCTGGCTAGTTTGGCTCGGTGGTTAGAGCATCGGCCTGCGGACCAGAGAGTCCCGGGTTCGATTCCGGCCAAGGGCATGTACCTTAGTTGCAGTTTGTCCCCGGCCCCAGTTGAGGTCGTGTGGGTGGCGACCACTCGATGTCTCTCTCACATCGATGTTTCTCTCTCTCTCTCTTCCTCCCTCTCTCCCTCCCACTCTATCTGAAAAAAAAAGGGGGGGGATGTAAGGAAGATTGGAGAAAGCAAGCTTGGGATTGGATTACAGAATAGTCAACAAGATTATGTGCTCTCTTGAGGATTAATTAACCCCCTTCGAGTGGTGTTGTTACTTCTGGTATTTCAAAGGTGTGTTAATCTAGATACACAAGAAAACAGACAGAGATGGTTTAAAACTTTTCATTGAAGCCCTGGCTAGTTTGGCTCAACACTTAGAGCATCAGCTCGCAGACCAGAGAGACCCGGGTTCGGTTCCCGCTAAGGGCATGTACCTCGGTTGCAGTTTGTCCCTGGCCCCGGTTGGGGTCGTGTGGGTGGCAACCAGTCGATGTTTCTCTGTCTTTCTCTCTTCCTCCCTCTCTCCCTCCTGCTCTATCTGAAGATAAATGGAAAAAAAAAAAAAAAAAAAAAAAAGTCCTTGGGTGAGAATAAAAAAAAAAATTAAAAAAACAAAAAACAAAAAACTTTTCATTGAAGAAGTTATGGGCCTGGGGCATGACCATGACCTGCCCAGTTAGGAATTTATGATCAGATCACTCTGTGAGGTTATTCTTCATAGAACCCTTTTTTTCTGTGCACACACATAAAGTGCCTGACATAGTACCCAGCACATTAAGTTCTCAAGTGGTAGCCATTTTTCTTATTGTTTTCTGATTTTGACAATATGTTGAACAAAGAAATGGATTCCTAATGAGCCAGTCTTCAGTTGTAGCTTTGATTCTTCCCTTTGGGAGAATCTGATGAAGGCATTACATCCTTTCCTCAGGAATATGTTTGCCTATAATTTCAGGGGATTTATGGAAGTCCACAAGGACTCCAAGTTAAGGGACCCTGAGCTACAGGCTCCACTAAGTACCTCTGTGCTAGAGCTCCTAATTCAAAAGTGAGCCATACATAGAGAGACACCCAGGGTACTTGTTTTGTTTCTTGATCTGGGGGCTGGTTAGACAGGTATATTTATATTGTAAAAAATTCATCAAGCTGCACTTACAATTTATATATTTTCCTCTAGGTATTTATACTTCAGTACATTTTTTTAAAAAAATGCACATTGCCCAGCTGGTATGGCTCATCAGTTGAGTGTTGTCCTGTGCACCAGGAGGTCACCAGTTCCATTCCCTGTCAGGGCACATGCTCAGGTTTTAGGCTCCATCCCCGGTGGGGGGTATGCAGGAGGTGGCCAAGCAATGTTTCTCTCTCATCAATGTTTCCATCTCTCTCTCCCTCTCCCTTCCTCTCTCTGAAATAAATTAAAATATATATATATATATCTATATATATATATATATAGATATACACACACACACACACACACACACACAAATTTAAAAAACAAACAAACATGTGTATTGGAGCTGAAGACTACCTTGCTAGCTGTTGTCAGAGGTAGAGGGAAAGGACACAGACTTTGAAATCAGATGCTACCTTTCTGTTATTAGCTGTGTGACTTTCATAAATTTCCTAACCTCTCAAATCCATAGTTTCCCACATGTATAAAAGAGATAATACCTGACCCAGAGCATTGTGAAGATGAAATGAGATGATGAATGTAGAAATGCATGGCACACTTAACAAATGATTGCTTCCCATTCTCTTTGGAGGACTCATAGGGAACGACTCTGAGCTGCCTTTACTGCTAATTTGCACCCTTGATAGATAGCAGGTCTGCTTGTTTTTTATTTAATTTAGCTTCTATTTTTTCCACAATTATTTGAAAAATATCTTATATTCCATTACTATAATGTCCCAGCTGGCTCTATACCCTGTAGCCCCACATAGGTATAGTTCTTAACTAACAATCTTCTTTCTTTCCTCTTTCTATCTCCTAATAACATGATTGATAATAATTTAGAATGTCTGCTGTGTTTCTGACATAAACTACCATGCCTACAAATGTGGAGAGTACTAATAAGTACCAGAAACTGGACTGACATATCATTTCTCCCAACTTTGTGTACAAGGCAGGGAGGGTTTTAGCTGACTAGAGTAATTTGAGAGATGGTAGTACAAGCACAGCTGTAAAGGAGGAGAGAGTAGAGCATGGCAACAATGGCGAAAACCCTGATACGAACTGAACTAGACTGCAGTGATGCTCAACTCTGTTTGCACATTAGAATTTTAACCTGGGAAGTTAAAAAACAACAAAACTGATCACTTCTGCTTCTGGCCATTATGGAGTAACAAGGCCTGGATTTCTCTTCTTGCCTTAAACAACTAAAATGTCAGACATTGGACAACTAGCAGTGTAGGACAGTGATCTCTGGGAGAAGGGACTCAAACGAGATGAGCCCTATGATTGCCCCAACTTACTTCCTGGAGAAAATCTTTAGGCTGTCCCACAGAGAAAGGGTACCTAAATCAAATTAGCAATCGCCAACAGAATTCAGAGATCAAGGAGGCCAAGCCAGCTAGAACTCATGGGGCAGACTATCAAAAAGAGAGAGGGAGTGTGTGTGTATGGGAGAGAGAGCTAAACAAAGAAAGAGCTCCAGACATTTTCAGAAAGTTTTGTTCAAGACATCAGCTGAACACTGATCAGTACATGCTCATGAGGAAAACTGAGTGCAGGAAAGACTATCAGAGAAGATCAGGCAGAACAACCCTCAGAGCTTACACAGGACCAGGAATAACTGATATTATTATGGAAATGGAATATCAATTCCAGAATGGAAAGACCTAATACATCAAAGAATTACTTATACCAGTAGTGAGGCCAAATTAGTCCTAGACTAAAGGCTATTCTTACAAGTAAGTCTTACAAGGTTACATTTTATTCCCAAGTAACTTAATGTGCCAGAACAAAGCTCAAAATTATTTAAAGGTGTACCAAAACAATTCCAGTCTTAATAATGTAAAATTTATGATGTCTGCCACCCAATTAAAAAGTATTAGGCATGCAAAGAAGCAGGAAAATACAACCCATGAAGAGAGAAACCAATAAAAACAGACCTCGGAAATAATAGAGATGATAAAATAGTATACAAGATATTAAATACACTTCATATGGCCCTGGCTGGTTTGGCTCAGTGGTAGAGCGTCAGCCCATGGACCAATGAGTCTCGGATTCAATTCTGGCCAAGGGCACGAACCTCAGTTGCAGTTCGTCCCTGGCCCTGGTCAGGGTCGTGCAGGAGGCAATCAGTCGATGTGTCTCTCTCACATTGATGTTTCTCTCTCTCTCCCTTTCTCTCCCTCTCACTGTATCTGAAGATAAATAGAAAAATATCCTTGGGTGAGGATTAAAAATAAATAAATAAGTACACTTCATATGTATATTTGAAAGTAAAGGAAACCATGAGCATGAGCATGGCAAGGAGAAAATATGTTATCCTAAATGAAGAACAACAGTAATAATTTTAACCCCTAAAGACACTCCACCATGAACTTTTTGGATGAGATTTTTTAAAATATACAGAAATTTAATGCTATAGAAGAGAAGATTAGGGACCTTGAAGACATATCAATAGAAGCTATAAAAATGAAACAGAGAAAAAAACACCAGAAAAATAAAGTGAACATAGCATTAGTGAGTTGTGAGACATCAAATAGCCTATAATTTAAGTCCCAGGAGAGGAGTTATATTTGAAGGAAAAAAAATGATCAAATTTCCCCCAAAACTTGATGAAAAGTATGAACTCAGATCCAAGAAGCTCAACAAGCCCAAGAATGCTGGGGTCCAGCCTCGGTGGGTCCAGGGGTTCCCAAAGGTGTGGACGGAGTCGGCCAGAGAAAGACGTGTGAGACAGCAGGTGCTTGATTTTTCTTCTTCTTCTTCCTAAGACTAGCAGAATCTTTATTTATATAGATCTGCAGGTTACATCGTTTCCCCTAAACCTTTTAGGCAAATAAGTACAGACATTCTTTTGGTTGTTTACCCAGCTCTTAGGTATATTACATGTTAATTACTAACTATTTTTATCCTTTGCCCAGACATCCTCTTAGACTCCTGACCTTTCCTCCTATCTAAGATCCTTCCAAGCTTCCATATTCCTATCCTAAATCTTTTATTATTTTCTTGCTTTTCTTCCTGCAATCTTTTCTACCATTTACATCATTAATCATCTACATGTTACTTCTATAATGATTCCTAACAGACACCTGACAGACAGAGAAAGCAAAGATCAGTCTCCTTCAGTTGCCATCCTGCATTTTTATTTTCCCATTACTTTATATCTTCAGTCACTGTTCTTCATGATTCCTGCCACTCAGTGAATTCATTTCTCCAGGGACTGTGTCAAACCATGGAGGTCTTTGTATCTCCAGGGGCTATGTCAAACCGTGGAGCTCACCCAGGACTATGTCAAACCATGGTGGTCGCTGTTCCAGTGACACCACTCCCAACACAAGAACAAGAAAACTACACAAAAATATATCAATTACTTTATATTTTATTTTTTTAAATATGTTTTTATTGATTTTTTTTTTTAGAGTGAGAAAGGGAGAGAGAGAGATAGAAACATTGATGTGAAAGAGATACATCTATCGGCTGCCTCTTGCATGCCCCCTACTGGGGATCGAGCGCACAACCCGGGCATGTGCCCTGACTGGGAATCAAACCTGGGCCTCTCAGTTCATGAGAGGACACTCAGTCCACTGAGCTACACTGGCCAGGCTATCAATTATTTTAAACCAATGATAAAAAATATATATATTAAATGCAGCCAGATGAAAAAGACACATTGCATACAAAAGACAAAAGAATTAAAATGATAGATTTAGTGGAAATAATGAAAGCAATAAAGAAGTCAGCAGAACAACATCTTTTAAATACTTGGAGAAAAAACAGTTAATCTAGAATTTTACACCCAGAAAAAATATCTTTCAAAAATGAAGATGAGCTCTGGCTGAGTAGCTCAGTTGGTTGGAGTGTCGTCCAGTGCACCAAGGTTGCGAGTTTGATCCCCAGTCAGGGCACATATAAGAAGCAACCAGTGAATGTATAAATAAGAACAGCAAATTGATGTTTAAAAGAAAAAAAGAAAATGAAGATGAAATAAAGACTTTTTGGAAATACAAAAGCTGAAAGAATTCATCACCAACAGACCAGCACTACAAGAATGTTGAAAGAAGTCCAGCAGAGAGAAGGAAAATTACAACAGATGGATCTGGGTCTATATAAATCAATGAAGAGCATCAGAAATGGTAAATGTGTGTGAAAATATAAAATTCTTTTACAATCTCTTTTAAAAAAGGAAAAATATAATAATGTGCGAGGTTTAAAATACATGTAGAATTAAATGTAGGATAACAATAACACAAAGGCTAGGAAAGGGATAAAGCAAGTATGCTGTTGTTACGCTCTTAAACTATACGAGAATTGTTATAATATTGTTTTAAAAAGACTGTAATAAGTGCCCTGGCCAGTTTGGCTCAGCGGTTAGAGCGTCGGCCTGCAGTCCGGAGAGACCCGGGTTCGGTTCCCGCTAAGGGCATGTACCTCGGTTGCAGTTTGTCCCCGGCCCTGGTTGGTCGTGCGGGTGGCGGCCACTCGATGTGTCCCTTTCACGTCGATGTTTCTCTCTCTCTCTCTTCCTCTCTCTCCTTCCTACTCTATCTGAACAAAAAATGAAAAAATGTCCTCGGGTGAGGATAAAAAAAAAAAAAGACTGTAATAAGTTAAAGGTATATACTATAAACTCTAAAGCAACTACCAAAAACAAAACAGAACAAAAGATAACAAACAGATATAGCTAATAATCCAATAAAAGAGATAAAATGGAATCATAAAAAAGATTCAATCCAAAAGGCAGAAAAATTCCAAATGAAACAAATAGCAAAATGGTAGATTTAATAATGTGATTTACAATAAGGCTTTGGAACACACATCAGTTCCCACCTCTGTAGGAACTGGAGGCTGGAGGCTCGAGGTCAGCCATGCAGGGAGTATGTAATTGAGCCCCCAGTCAAACTCTGGGCCCCAAAGGCTCAGGTGAACTGCCCTGGTTGGCAGTACTCTTGGAGTATTGTCACACTTCAACTCAGAAGGGTTAACTCGTCTTTGAGGATGACAGAAGCTTTGCATTTGGAACTCTCCCAGAGTATGCCCTATGTATCTCTGCTTCTGCTTACAATTCTAGAAGGTCTGGTTCTAATTTGTATCCTTTTGCTATAATAAAACTGTAATCATAAAAATAGTAAGTCCTCACTTAACATTGTCAAAGGTTCCTGGATATTTAGACTATAAGGGAAATGTGTAACGAAATGAATTTTACCACAGGCTAATTGATTATAAACAAGAATTAAGTTCCATTCGGCATATTTCTGGTTAATGACCCAAAACACTTCTAATATTTAACATTGAAATAAATGTGAGCTACACATACATTTAAGAAAGATGAGCCCTGGCCGGTTTGGCTCAGCGGTTAGAGCGTCGGCCTGCGGTCCAGAGAGACCCGGGTTCGGTTCCCGCTAAGGGCATGTACCTCGGTTGCAGTTTGTCCCCGGCCCTGGTTGGTCGTGCGGGTGGCAGCCACTCGATGTGTCCCTTTCACGTCGATGTTTCTCTCTCTCTCTCTTCCTCTCTCTCCCTCCCACTCTATCTGAACAAAAAATGAAAAAATGTCCTCGGGTGAGGATTAAAAAAAAAAGAAAGATGAATAAAACAAGCAAGATAATTCTTTTCCAACCTGCTTATTCTAGTTTAGGGTCACAGGTGACCAGAGCCTCTCCTGGCAGCTCAGGGCACAAGGTGGGACCCACCCTTGACAGGATGCCCTTCCATTACAGGGGGCACTCATGCACACACTCACTCAGACAGGGACGATGTAGACACGCCCATTCACCTCACATGCACAGCTTCGGAATGTGAGAGGAAATCGGAGTCCCTGGAAAAAAAACAAAAAAACAACGAAGACATGGGGAGAACGTGCAAACTCCATATAGACAGTGTCCGCCCCCTGTCCCCGCCCAGAACGGATTTTGTTTTCTCATCAACGTCATAATAAAATGACGTTATTCAAGGACCTGCTGTATAACACTTCCCTCTGTTACATGTGTTGTTTTAGCAAATTATTGAACCTGAGAGTGGTCATGTCATGAGAACTCCTGAATTTGTAGCTAGCTCCTCCCAAGAGAGGGTGACCCTGGGAATCTCTGAAGTGGCTGCTGTTGTCAGAAGTAAGGTCAATCTTATGAGGAGTGTTCCCCCAGACTGAGCAGTTTGCCTAAACTCTCTTATAACTATTCAGCAACAAAAAGGTACAAACTATTAATAAATGCATCTTTAATGATACTGTAAAAGAAACCAGCCCCCTCCCCCAAAAGTACATACTGTATGGTTTACATTAACAGAAAATTCTAGAACTACTATGACAAAAGCAGATCGGTGGTCGCCTAGGGATGGTGGAGGGAGGTGGTAGAAGGATGGACTAACAAGGAGCCTGAGGAAACTTTGGTGGATGATAGGTTCGTGGGTTTCATACATATATCAGAATTCACCAAACTATATACTTAAATTTATGCATTTTATTTTACATCAATTATACGTCAATAAAACTATTTTAAAATTTTTTAAAAGATTTCCTGGGTCCATCACATAATAATTAAATGAGAATTTCAGTAGGCAGGGCCCTCACCTTAATTTTTTTTAAGTATTAGGAATCAAAACAACATTGGTCAGACTGTGGGAGGGGTAGAAAAGGTTACAGTATAGTATCTTTTAGATTTGCTTACCTCCCTCCTACCAGCAGCCCAGGCCTCACTTCAGCAGCCCACCCCAAACTTAAGGCCCTATCTTCACCCTCAGACTCCTACCTCATGTTAGAACTTAGCTGTGTTTCTGAGAAACAGAAAGAAGAGGCAATGTGTTAAACCACTACCAGGTATTTTACTCCAGGGCAGGGCTCCTTAAGCCCGAATTCAACAAAGGATTCAGGATTGTCAGTGGACAGACTAGAATTATAAGCAAAATTTTACATGTCTATGCATTTTTCCATGGAGAAAATTCATAACTTTTCTCAGATTCTTGAAAAGGTCCAAAAGACCTTTGACCACTATTTCCACTATTTCAAGAACCACTATTATAGTTGCATAAGGAACCATTGCATGAAAATTCTGGGTACAGGGTAAATGGAGCAGATGTTGAAAGGAAAAGAATGAACACCAAAGGGATTGGAAAGCGAAATCACTGATTAGCCCAAGGCAGGATGGAGTTGACTGACTGTCAACTGGAAAGTACCCATTCTTATCTAGGTCTACATGTCAGAACACAGCTGTCTGTGTCTACAGGGGCTCTGGTCCTTCTCCAGCTGGCTCATAAACTAACCAGTCTGCTCCAGAGGTTTGACTTGGCCCTGTGTCTTCCAGTCTAGCAGACAGGATTTCCTGAAGCTAGTAAGAGATCTGTTGGGACCTCAACCCCTCTGATCATATTAGTACTAGTGGATGGCAGAAGACACTTGATTCTTCTAGTCATTCCCAAAGGAATGTACCTGTGGGCTACAATGGGCTATGGAGAAAAATAATTCTTTGGGGTTAAATTTCATGTTTATCTGGGCCTATCTTTTATCTTAGGCCCAGACCTTAGAGGAGAAACTTCTGACTTCAGGATCTCTTTCAAGGACATAGGACCAAAAAAGTTCAATAGAGTGATGTCTTTGGTTTTCATATAATAATCACTGTCAGCACTAAGTATATGTCCAAGAGTCCTTCCACCTCTAAAATTCATTGCTTCTAGTGGGGTGGGAGTGGGTAGGAAGGGGTCAGTGGGGGGAAAAATGGAGGACATTTGTAATAGTTTCAACAATAAAGATAAAATAAAATAGCACATAAAAAAATAAAATTGATTCTACCCATCCTGGAAAATTACTAATGAAAGGACTGTGAGTCCGGCCAGTGTGGTTCAGTGGTTGAGTGTCGACCCACGCACCAAGAGGTTGCTGGTTTGATTCCCGGTCAGGGCACATGCCCAGGTTGTGGGCCCGATCCCCAGTGGGGGGCATGCAGGAGGCGGCCAAACAATGTTCTCTCTCATGAAAGTTTCTCTCTCTCTCTCTTTCTCTCTCCCCGCCTCTCTCTGAAAAAAAAAAAAAATCAATAAAGAAAAGCATGTGAGCCCTGGCCAGTTTGGCTCAGTGGTTAGAGCATTGGCCTGTGGTCCAGAGAGACCCGGGTTCGGTTCCCGCTAAGGGCATGTACCTCGGTTGCAGTTTGTCCCCGCCCTGGTTGGGGTCGTGTGGGTGGCAACCAGTTGATGTGTCTCTCTCACATCGATGTTTCTCTCTCTCTCTCTTCCCCCCTCTCTCCCTCCCGCTCTATCTGAAGATAAATGCAAAAATGTCCTCAGGTGAGGAAGGAAGGAAGGAAGGAAGGAAGGAAGGAAGGAAGGAAGGAAGGAAGGAAGGAAGGAAGGAAGGAAGGAAGGAAGGAAATTATTTTAAATACTAATTTAAAAAAAAATCCTCTCCCAGTTTATAGATAAGATATAGGAAACTAATAATGACAAGCTATACAGGAGCAACGAGTAGTATCAGCTACAATGTCTCAAGCACTCACTGTGTGCCAGGCATTGCTTTAAGTGCTTCACATGGGTAGTCTCACATCATCCCCCAGAACCCTGCAAGGTAGATTCTTCACCATTTACAGGTAAAGAAACAGAGGCATAGGGAGAGTAGATAACCTGCCCAAGATCCACAGTTAGTTCAGGATCTGAACCCAGGCTGTCTCAGCCTGAGAGCCTATGGTCTTAGTGACTGCTTTACACTGCACAAACGGAGGCAAGAACAGAATTGAGGGGAGAACATGGATGCCTAGATAGACTATTGCTGAGAATGTGGGTCAGGAGAAAAAGGTTGAATGAGACCTTGCGCTCTTTCTTTCCAACTCAGGCCCGGCATAATGGCTCCCGAAAAGAAGGGTGGGGAGAAGAAGAGCCATTGTGCCATCACTGAAGTAGTGACAAGAGAATATACCATCAATATTCATAAGCGCACCCATGTAGTGGGTTTCAAGAAGCATGCCCCTTGAGTGCTCAAAGAGATCTGGGAATTTGCCATGAAGGAGATGGGAATTCCAGATATACGCATTGACACCAGGCTCAACAAAGCTGTCTGGGCCAAAGAAATAAAGAATGTGCCATACTGTATCCAGGTACGGTTGTCCAGACACGTAATGAGGATGAAGAGTCACCAAACAAGCTCTATACATTGGTCATCTATGTACCTGTTACTACTTTCAAAAATCTACAAACAGTTAATGTGGATGAGAACTAACTGTTGATTGTCAAATAAAGTCATAAAACTGCAAAAAAAAAAAGAAAAGAAAAAAAGAAAAAGATTGAATGAATGCAGTGAGATCAGATTATAGAGTCTTTGAAGAACAAATATGTCTTTTTGCTCCACCTCTCAGCACTACAACATGCAGGGCTTCTTAACGTAGGATCCACGTTAAGATGAATCCTAAACCCCCTGAAATGTTAGTGGATTTGTAGTAATAGACATATTTCTGGAGAGAGCTAGAGAAGGAGTCTAGAGCAGTGATTCTCAACCTTCCTAGTGCCGCGACCCTTTAATACAGTTCCTCATGTTGGATGTGGGCATATCTGCATGTGGGTGGACCCGCCTGGAGACAGACAGAGGAGTGGTGTCTCGGTTCCTAAGACCATCGGAAATATGTGTTTTCTGATGGTCTTAGGCGACCCCTGTGAAAGGGTCATTCGACCCCCAAAGGGGTTGCGACCCACAGGTTGAGAACCGCTGGTCTAGAGCTTTCATTAGATTCTTAAGGGAGCCCATGTCCTCCAAACATTCTTTTCTTTTTTTAAAAAAATTTTTTGTCTTTTTATTGATTTTAGAGAGAGAGGAAGGCAGGGGGAGAGATAGAAACATCAATGAGAGAGAACATCTACCTCTCTGGGTTAATTATAAAAATTAAATGAGCTGCCCAGCCTGTGTGGCTCAGTGGTTGAACATCAACCCCTGCACCAAGAGGTCACCGGTTCGATTCCCGGTCAGGGCACATGCCCAGGTTGTGGGCCCAATCTCTAGTAGGGGCATGCAGGAGGCAGCCAATCAGTGTTCTCTCTCATCAATGTTTCTATCTCTCTCCCTCTCCCTTTCTCTCTCTCTAAAATCAATAAAGAAAAAATATTGTATTAAAAAAAATTAAAGGAGCCCTGTCCGGTTTGGCTCAGTGGTTAGAGCATCGGCCCACGGACCAAAGAGTCGCCAGTTCGATTCCAGTCAAGGGCACGTACCTCAGTTGTGGTTCGGTCCCTGGCCCTGGTCGGGGTCATGCGGGAGGCAACCAATCAATGTGTCTCTCTCACATCCATGTTTCTCTCTCTCCCTCTCTCTCCCTTCCTCCTTCCCTCCCTCCCTCCCTCCTACTCTATCTGAAGATAAATGGAGAAATATCCTCGGGTGAGGATTGAAAAAAAAAATTAAATGAGAGAGAGAACACCATGTGACGACAGAGGTAGATATTGGAGTGAAGCCACTGGAAGCGAAGGAACACCCAGAATCAGCAGTCACCACCAGAAGCTAGGAAGAAGCAAGGAAGGATTCTGCCCAGATTCTCAGAGAGAACATGACGGCCCTGGAAAGTTTGATTTTGGACTTATAGCCTCCAGAAGTGGGAGAGAATAAATTTATGCTGTTTTAAGCCAAAATTAAATAAATAGATAGATAGATAGATAGATAGATAGATAGATAGATAGATAAAATTAAACAATAGCCCTGGCTAAGTCGCTCAGTTGGTTAGAGCATTGTCCTGATATGGCAAAGCTATAGGTTCAATCCCCATCAGGCACATACTAGAATCAGCAAATGAATACATAAATAAGTGCAACAACAAATCTCTCTGTCTCTCTCCTTCTATCTCTAAAATCAGTTAATTTATAAAAAAAAATGATACATTGTCATTATAAATCATAACATACACAAGTAGTACTATATAAAATGTATAGCATTAAAATGTATAAAGACTATAAAATGTCATTAAAAATAGATGTGAAGTATGATGATGAAATCCATGTTTAAAATTTTTTTCCCAACAATAAGGTGAATTAGATACCTGAGTGACCCTCCTGATGAAAAATTTTCTTAATGTTGTTTAAAAGTGTTTTTGTTTGTTTGTTTAGAAAGTAAGGACTATGACAAGGCCCTAAATGACATGAAACCAGAAACTGTGAAGCAAGGATTATGCCCAAATTGCCTTTAACCCTCAGGGTGCCTGCCAAACCCTGGAGACAATAACATCCTCCTTTCATGTCCGCATAAGATACGCAGGAGACAGGAGATAAATCCCAGGGCTCTCCAAGATGGGAACTCTGATAGGAGGCTCCAAAGGGTTATACCTACAATGCAAGAACCGAACTAAAACAAACTCTGGCACTCAGAAGGGAGAAGAAATGAATGTTTCCTATATAAACTCTGGCCCTGGGAAGTGGCAAAATAAAATTCTCCTTTAAGAATTCATAATTTGTCCTGGCCAGTTTTGCTCAGTGGTTAGAGCATCGGCTTGCAGACCAATGAGTCGTGGGTTCGATTCCCGTCAAGGGCATTTACCTCAGTTGCCATTCGTCCCCAGCCCTGCTCGGGGTTGTACAGGAGGCAGCCAGTTGATGTGTCTTTCTCGACCTCTCTCCTTATCTCTTCCTCCCTCCCACTCTCTCTGAAGAAAAATGGAAAAATATCCTCGGGTAAAGATTAAAAAAAAAAGAATTCATAATTTACCCAGCCGGTGTGGCTCAGTGGTTGAGTGTTGACCCATGCACCAAGAGGACACCAGCTCGATTCCTGATCAGGGCACATGCCCGGGTTGCAGGCTCGATCCCCTATAGGGGGCATGCAGGAGGCAGCCGATAGATGGTTCTCTCTCACATCAATGTTTCTATCTTTTTCTCCTTCTCCCTTCCTCTCTCTCTAAAAATCAATAAAAATATTTTTTAAAAAAGAATTCATAATTTACAAGCCAGCTCTCATAAAATCTGAAATCAAATCACATTACTTATGTAATCCTAAAATCTTCAAGCAGAGAATTTAAAGTGGTGTGGGCTGGTAGTATTGTCTCTGAAGGAACTCAACCTCAACACAGGCCTCAAGTAATTTCCAAAAATTTCTAGGCAATATGAGCAGCTCATGGTAAAAAATAACCAAACACACAAGGTAATAAGGCACCATGAGGGAGAACAAGTAGAATTGAGAGGCGGTGGAAACAGACCTTCAAAGATATAGGAATTTACAGACACACAATATAAAATAACCTTATTTAATATGTTTAAAGACATGAAAGAGAAGCTTGATATTATGTGAGAACTAGTAAATTTGAAAAAAACATACACAATTTCTGAAAATGAAAAGATATGCTAATTGAAATTGAAAACTCAGTAGACAGACTAATCATTAGGTTAGAATTGTTGAGATAGCCATGAGAAGACAGAACTTACAAATTCCAAATGAACAGGGCAGGGGGAGAACTTGATTTAAAAAAAAATGTTTATAAAAGGGGGGAGTACAACAAATATAATTAATGCACATTATAAGATGACAGGAATAAATAAAAATATATCGATCTCAATGAATGAGCTAAATTCTCCAATTCAAAGATAAAGGATATCAGACCAAATAAAAGAATAAAAAATCCAGTGATGTTTTGTTCATAAAAGACACATCTAAAACATAAGAACACAGATTGACAAAGTTTGGAAAAAGAAACGCTAGAAGGAAAAAAGGATGAAATACCTATGTTAGCGCAAAAAGCATCACTAGAGATAAAGAGAGTCACTATATAATGATAACGTCAATTCACCAGAGAGTGAACATGTCTAAATTGGTATGCATCAAATAGCATAGCCTCAAAATGCTAGAGAGAAATGGACAAATCTGCCATCCCATCGTGGGAGATATATATATATATGCACATATATATATATATTTTGCATTTATCTTCAGACAGAGCGGGAGGGAGAGAGGGAGGAAGAGAGAGAGAGAAACATCAATGTGAGAGAGACACATCAAGTGGTCACCATCCACACAACTCCAACCGGGGCGGGGACAAACTGCAACCGAGGTAGGTGCCCTTAGTGGGAACCGAACCTGGGTCTTTCTAGTCTGCAGGCCGACGCTCTAACTGCTGAGCCAAACTGGCCAGGGCCATCGTGGGATATTTTAACATACCTCTCCTAGTAACTGATAGATCAAATAAGCAAACAAAAATTCAGCAAGGAGCCCTGGCCGGTTTGGCTCAGCGGTAGAGCATCGGCCCCCGTACGAATTAGTCCCGGGTTTGATTCCAGCCAAGGGCACGTACCTTGGTTGCAGTTTGTCCCTGGCCCTGGTCGGTGTCGTGTGGAGGCAACCAGTCGATGTGTCCCTCTCACATCGATGTTTCTCTCTCTCTCCCTTTTTCTCTCTCTCTCTGCCTGAAGATAAAAATGGAAAAGTATCCTTGAGTGAGGATAAAAAAAAAATTCAGCAAGGACATGGGAGATTTGAACCTTACAATTAATAAGCTCTATATGTTCCAGTCATCTATATATCTATCCCTATATCAATACTTAATTGTCTTAATTACTGTGGAATTAAATAAATTAACCCCTAACATCATCTTTGGTACATAGCAAGTGCTTAACAGATGTCAGTTGTAAGAACAGAAAACAGGTTTTTATTTTTTTTATGAAGCACTTGGTAATTAAACATGGAGATTGCTGGTGTCTGCAACTTCAAGCCACCTTTCCACCCAACTGAAAGGAAGGAATATTAGAATTAATAGAAAATATTAGAAGAGTAAGAAAACTAATCATAGTGGGGCACTAGCCATAGTTAGAAAAATGTGGATCATTCTTTAGTACAGTGTTAATCGTGATTGCTTTGTTCTGATTAAAGAAAAGCCCATTCCGACCTGGCTGGGAGGCGTGAACCTTGGGAGTTTACCTTAGGAATGCTGTCCATTCTCCTAATCTGAAGACAAAGGGGACTACCTGACATCATGGAAAGATTAACAACCCGATTATCGGACCACTGGACCCATGACTGTGACTCACTGGCGACCAGCCCCTGCAGCCCCAGCCCACATTCCTTCTCTCCTTTTTCCCAAGCATATTTTACAGGCTAAAGATATGGTGAGAAACTCCCCTGGTACATCTGCCTTTTACTCCCAAAAGCCCCCAACACAAGAGCAACTCACTCTTTCTGCTCTGCCCTTGTATTGCCAGTCAATGCATGGGTCCTTTCCCTGTCTCTGGGGAAAGTTAATAAGTGTCCTCCCTTTTCTCTCTTCTCTCAGTTGTGAATTCTTTTACAAGCCCGCCTCACCGGCCCAAACAAAACCCTAACATCGGGGATAGCAGCAGCAGCGGAACTTACCATGTGATTTTGGTGGAGCCGCTTCACCTCTGTGAGCTTCAGTTACCTCTTCTAAAAAAAAAGGCCATAATAACAAATAATTTTTCCCAGTTGCTTTGCAAACCAAATGAGAATAATGTATGTGAAGACATTTCATACACTACAGGAAAAATATAAATGAAAGGAATTACTGCTCTTACTGGTTAACTGGTATTACCAAGCACCAAGCATCAAGGTAAATAATCATTGGAATGGTCACCAGGTGGAACAGCAGAGCTAAGGTGTGGACCCTTGGGCTGCTGGAGCTGGGGTGAGAGAGCCAGCAGATAAAAGCGAATCAGGAAGGCTTCTTGAAGGGTAAAGCCTGCCCTCTAGCGGATGGGCCTGGAACACCTTGCTTAAACATAATCAGATTGACGTTTTCTGGGTGTTCTTGGGTAAACCACTCCCCAATCTGAGTCTCTGCCTCCCCTCAGCTCCACAGACTTGCTTCCTGTAGTCATAATAGGATAGGGTGGGGTAATTTGGGGAGCAAAATTATCACTGTGGCCTGTGTCTCACAATGCCAAATTCACCTAATCTCACAGTCTTGTTAGGGACAGTCTCTAAAGGGTAAGTAATTGACCACAGATCCCACAGTGTGTCACTAAACAAGAATTGGCCTAGACTCCCATCTTCTATGACCAATCTCTTTGAGATCACTAGGGCTTGCAAGGGTGGCCTCTCTGACTATGGCTGGAACCTCAGGAGCCACAGGGAACAGATGACTCAGGGTCTTGGCCCTTTACGGCTCAAAGATTTATTCTCATCTCTCTCCTGCAGGCATTTAAAAATTATGAAGGCTCTAGAACTAGTGGGTGCTTAATACTTGTTTGCAGAACAAATGTTGAAGGAAGGAAGTGGGAAAGGGTGTCTAAATTTCATATAGAATAGAAAGAGGTGTGTTGGAAGAGCTGCTAAGAAGCCCCCCACCCCTTTCAGATGACCTTGGGATCTCTGCATGGGATCCCAGAAGAAAAGCTATAGAGGGGCTGAATTATTCCTGGAGGCTGGGGATGTAATCCAGGCAAGAGGTGATGATGGCTGGGACCAGGGTGGTAGGAATGGGGTGAGGTAGAAGTGATCTAGATCTGATATTTTCTGAAGCTAGAGCCAAAAGGTGTTGCTGATGGATTAGATGCGGGATGTGAAAGGAGGAGATGCATCCAAGATTATTTACTCCGAGGTTTTGACCTGAGTAATTTGAAGGATGCTGAGATGAAGGATCAACTGAGATGAGGAAAACTATGGTGGAGGAGATTTGAGGGGCAAGAGATAGATCTTTAGTTTGGTTTGGACATGTTGAATCTTGGGTTCCCAGATATAAGCATCAATTCAAATTCAATGTCTAATAATTCCTAAAATGCCTGGATTTTCCCTTCTCCCTTCCTTAGAGGAAGATTCGCTATATATGGTTATAGTAGCATTGCAAGTTTCTCCCCTAAGGGACCCAGCCTCCTGTTCAATCAGGACTTCAGGTTTGTGAACTGGCTTAGATCTGGAAATTAGCCCAAAAGGTTGAGATACTCCATTGTGACAATAATTCAAGTTAGGCTTTTGATCATAAGACATGGAGGTTTTTCTGTAATATATCTCAATGATATTTAATAAGCTGCTAATCTGTTTCATTCTTAGAGCCACTCTGATCAAAGATCCCTGGAAGTCAAAACATTCTTATTATCACTTCATCCTACCGCTCAATCCCCCACCTTGACTCTGGCAGTTCAGCCCTGCCACTTAGTCTCTGCTCCTCTAAGACTCCGTCATCCCCAGTGATGTCAGGGAGCCCATCTCAGTGGTGTGTCTTCCAATACACCCCTGCTACGGAAGACATCCACTATAAACATTTTCATAAAGCTACTGATGCTGCTTTCGCTAACACTTATCTCAACACCTAAGTGAAGAACTACCTTTTGAGCCCTCTTGGGGAATATACTCAGTGGAATTAGGAAGTATATGGAATTTCATGTGATAAATCTTCTCCGATATTCCTATATTCTTAGGCATTAGACAGATTAACCAAGGAAATGCTGGCATCTCAACCTCATTGAAAATATACAGGTCATGTTGAATACTAGTTTTAGTCAACCGAATGAGCCAACTATTAGAGTTACTTTCGGCTGCAAGAGGTACACATTAAATCTAGAATCTCTAGTAAGGATGCTCATATTAATAAAGTCAGTATGATCCCGTGTTATCTTCTTCTCTCCTTGACTCCACCCCAGATTTACTAAAGTAGGTTCTCCAAGGCTGGCATCCTGACATCTGTCTTGCTAACAAGCTTCCCAGGTAAATTTTATGTGGCCAACTGGAATCCAAACAAGGAAAGGCATTTGGGAACCGCTGGTCTAATCAGTGACTTGCTCCAGACCAAGAGTGAGTTCTAGCAAAGTCAGGATCAGAACTTTGGTCTCCTTACTCCTTGTGGGAGCTTCTACTGCTCTTCCAGGTCAGCTTTACAACAAACCTGAAGGTATCTGGTCAGCATACCTGAGAAGTCAGTGTGGAGTTGGATTAGAATGGGGCAAACCAAGGCTGCACATGTTCAGTGCCACGGGCACTGAGGGGAAGGTGACCCTAGTTTTGGAGAGAATGGTGTGTTTCTTTCTGGTGCATTTTGGTGTAAGTGACTGAAAAATTAACCCAACAGGGTTAAGCCAAAGGGAAGTGTATTTACCCAACAGTGAGGACCCCCGTATAGGTTTGCTTCAGACATGACTGGATGCAGAGGCTCCACCCATCAAGATTGGTTTCCACTGTCTCCACTCTCTGTTGACTCAGCCCTGGCGCAAGCTGTCCTCTCAACGCTCTGTCTTCCCAGGTTCTTACACAGCCAGGACCTGAAAAAGAGAGAAGCTTTTTCTCAGAGGTCCCAGCAAGTCTCTGGCAGTTCATTGGTTATAACTTGAGTTATGTGTCCATCTTGGTTATAACTTGAGTTATGTGTCCATCTTTTTTTTATTTCTTTTTTTTAATTGATTTTTAGAGAGAGAGAGGAAGGGAGAGGGAGAGATAGATAAACATCAATGAGAGAGAAACATTGATCGGCAGCCTCCTGCATGCTCCATACCTGTGATCGAGCCCACAACCCAGGCTTGTGCCCTGACCAGGAATCAAACCAGTGACCTCTTGGTGCACGGGTCGACACAACCACTGAGCCATACCACCTGGTCATGTGTCCATCTTTAAATGGGGCCAGAGAAATGTGATAGGCTTTTGACCCAGGCCTAGGTCAAGTGCCCCACCCTGCTTCCCACTTGGGGAGCACAAGGACTGAGAGGGGGAGAAAGGTGGCCAAGGTCAGGGTAAGATTGCCAGAAGGAAGATGAGTCCTGAATGGCAAAACTGCAGGTGTTCAGTGTGGAATGTGGGGAAGCCAACAATGATGTGAAGAAGGTGCCAGTTACCATCCAGGTGTAGGAGTAAGGTGGTAGTTATAATGCTACGATGATGTTATGACACTACCATTGCCCAGCCCTCAACTTCCGCCTTCTGTGGGAATTGCCCTCCTCACATATAAAAGTGTAGGTCCTCACAGTCAGGTAGGTTCAATGTCACACGACACTTCCATGACCATAGCACAGTGCCACCCTTAGAACTTGCTAGGACTGCTGCCTAATATCAAAAACACCCCAGAAATCATTTCTCGAAGACCACATGGGCATCTGTCACTCGGGACCCAGTGCTCAAAGCGCGCTGTATAAGCTGTACCCCTCAACATCTGCTCTCAGACCTAACACCCTTCAGCCTCAGCCAAACAAACGCTTCTCCCCATCTCTTGCCCTGTGTCCTCGAAATAAAAGACTCCTGCATCCAAATGACAGGGTTTGTGCTGCTGCTGACATTGCAGAGGGCCACAGTGTGGAGTGCGGGGGACGCTCAGTGGTGAAAGCGCTTAGGTAGGGGAATCCACGAATGAATGAACTTGTCAGATCCTTCCTCTCAGAGAGCGTGAATGCCACAGATTCACGCACAAGGTACTACTGTTTCCCAGCAAGTGCAGAGCGACCCTTTTCTCGCTTCACTTCATGTCCGATGTGAAGCGTGGTATCTGCAATAGCAGCATGTGAGGGCTGAAGAATGTTCTGCACTATTACATGATATATTTTATTTTTAAATTTGTAAAAAATATGCAAGAAGCATAGTGTCAATTGCTTTAGGAGATGATGAAAATTCTGATATAAGAAGTAGGGATTGCCCGCCAGTGTGGCTCAGTGGTTGAGCGTCAACCCATGCACCAAGAGGTTGCTGGTTGGATTCCCAGTCAGGGCACATGCCCAGGTTGTGGGCCTGATCCCCAGTGGGAGGCATGCAGGAAGCAGCCAATCAATGTTCTCTCTAATTGATGATTCTATCTCTCTCTCCCTCTCCTTTCCTCTCTCTCTAAAATCAATAAAGAGAAAAAAAAAAGGTAGAAATTTACATGATGCTATTAAAATATATTGCAATATTTTCTGTGTTAATAATAATTTATCATATACACCCCATTTAAATGTTTGAACGTGTTATGTAACATTCATAGTTCATCTCTAAATGTAAATACTGCTTTAAGAAATTTATTTTCTCTATGGAAAAATATGGTGTTTCCTCAAAAAATTAAAAATTGATCTGCCATTTGACCCAGTGAGCCCACTTCTAGGAATATATCCTAAGAAGCCTGAAACACCAATCAAAAGAATATATGTACCCCTATGTTCATAGCAGCACTATTTACAATTGCTAAGATCTGGAAACAGCCCAAATGTCCATCAGTAGATGAGTGGATAAAAAAAGCTGTGGTACATTTACACAATGGAGTACTATGAAGCTGTAAGAAAGAAAGATCTCTTATCCTTTGAGACGACGTGGAGGGACCTGGAGAGCATTATGCTAAGCGAAATAAGCCAGTCAGAGAAAGATAAATACCACATGATCTCACTTATTTGTGGAATACAATGAACAAAATAAGCTGATGAATAAAATAGACCCAGAGACATAGAAAGGAGTAGGTTCAGACTGACAGACCTCAGAGAAGGAGGGCAGGGGGAATGAATGAGATAAACCAAAGAACTTATATGCATGTATGCATAACCAATGGACATAGACAACAATGCTGGGGGTTTGGGGGGACAGGATGGGGAGGAGGGTGTCTATGGGGGGAAAGGAGAAACATCTGTAACAAAAATAAATTAATAAAAAGTGAATAAAATAAATAAAATAAGATGAAGCTCCAAAAAAAAGAGAGCCCTGGCTGGTTTGGCTCAGCGGTTAGAGCGTTGACCCGCGGACCAGAGAGACCCGGGTTCGGTTCCCGCTAAGGGCACGTACCTCGGTTGCAGTTTGTCCCCGGCCCCGGTTGGGGTCGTGTGAGCGGCAACCACTCGATGTGTCTCTCTCATGTCGATGTTTCTCTCTCTCTTCCTCCCTCTCTCCTTCCCGGTCTATCTGAGGATAAATGCAAAAAAAAAATGTCCTCGTGTGAGGATAAAAAAAAAAATGGTACAAAAAAAGAGAGACCTGTCTTTGAGGCTGTCCCCGAAGTGGCAGCAGACAGCCACGAGCCCTGCTCCAGAGGACCTGGTAGCCGGGAAGGCCGGACGTGGATATTGAACCTGCTGGAGGAAGGGGTGCATCGTGCCGGATGACCTAAAGCGATTCCTGTATATGAAACCACCAAGTGTTGAAGGGCTCCACGCTATTGTGTCAGACAGAGACGGAGTGCCTGTTATTAAAGTGGCCAATGAATGCTCCAGAGCACGCACTGAGACCTGGTTTCTTATCTACTTTTGCCCTCGCAACAGACCGAGGCAGCAAACTTGGACTCTCAAAAAACAAAAGTATCATCTGTTACTATAATACCTACAGGTGGTTCAATTTAATCGTTTACCTTTGGTGGTGAGTTTCATAGGCAGCAGCAATGCCAACACAGGACTAATTGTCAGCCTAGAAAAGGAACTGGCTCCATTATTTGAAGAATTGACACAAGTTGTAGAAGTTTCTTAATCTAACAGTGGTTTTGATGTCTACCTTATCTTCATTATAACAGACACAATATCAATCTAGCAATCTTGAGACCACAACAATACTTGTCTCCATGTACTCAGGAAAGGGTCCCTTTTCTACCTTATACTAAAGAAAAAGTCTGTAGAGACAGTTTATGGACAGATTATCTTTTCTTGTATAAGTCTTATTTCCTGAGACCTGGGGATACCACAGAAATGGTTCAGTTTCTCACAGCTCCCATAGAGTTAGTCCAGTCACCAGATCTGCCTGAGATGCTATTTGGTGGGTCAGAATCAAAGTAGTACGTTGGTCCACTTGAGCCATGAAGTGCTCGCTCTTTACATTCTGCCAGGCCTGCAGAACGAAGCAGATTCTTCTTACTGTGAATAATAATGAGGACATATTTTTTCATGTTGTTTTATTTCTTTGCATTGAGTGTGGGAATGATAAAACAGCTTAGTAAAAGTAATAAAATCAGTACAATCTCTAACTTCCCTGTGTATATATTGTTTTGCAGTATAGGTTAATATTGCTAATTGATTTGATTCTTCTCGGAGGGTGCTGCTGTTTAATGAAAACAATAGCTAATGTTCCCCCCCCACTCTGCTTTCTATAACCAATCAGTGTTTTAATGTTTGTGTTTATAAAATTTAGATGTGATTCATCATCGCACTCTGTTTCCAATATTGGTATATATGTAAACATGGTATTACAGCCATTTTTTTTTTCAATACATGAGTATAAATAAAATAGTATTTTTAAAAGTAAAAAAAGAGCCCTGGCCGGTTTGGCTCAGTGGTTAGAGCGTCAGCCTGCGGTCCAGAGAGACCCGGGTTCAGTTCCCACCAGGGGCATGTCCCCAACCCTGGTTGGTCGTACGGGAGGCAGCCACTCCATGTGTCCCTTTCACGTTGATGTTTCTTTCTCTCTCTCTCTTCCTCTCTCTCCCTCCCACTCTATCTGAACAAAAAATGGAGAAAAAAATCAACAAAAGAAAAAATTAAAAAAAGAAAAAAATTTATTTTCAATTTTAGTTGCTACTACCTCATCAGAGCAAAGTTTCACCAAATTGAAATTTAAAAAAAAAACAGACTGAAGAGTGGTTATCTAATTAGGCATTTCTATCAGTAAAATACAAATTATGTGAAGCCTTTAATTATAGCAAAACAATTAGTAATTTTGCTGAAATCAGGCAAGAAAATAGAGATAATGAAATAAAGATGTAATAATTTATGAATTATTCACATTTTTATTTTCTTTCTCATTCAGCATTGCTAACCCTTTAACAAAACACCCATGCATGCTGAATAATAATTAGATTGAGTCATCTTTGATATTTTGATGACTTTGTGTAAAAAATCTAAACATTTTTCAGCACGTCATTATGAAGATGTATTTGTTAAGAAAGGAAGACAGATTTCTTGCCCCTGCAGTCCATGAGAAATCCTGTTTCTTTTCCACGTGTTCCCCCATTTTACTAGGTCTAGATTGGATGTTTTTGTTCCTTGTATTGACTCTAGAGGCACGTTGATGAAGACAGTGGTGGAAAGTGGAGATGCTGGAGATGCTGACGAAGGGTGGTGATGGAGGCGTAGGTGACAAGGACTGGAGCGAGGGCTGCCCTTGGGGCCATCCCAGTCCTTGCTTCCACCCAGCACACGGAGCCAGCAGAGGAAGCAAGGCTGGAAGGCCAGGGTAGTGAGAGTGCACTTGCTCCAGCCAGGCCCGTGGTACAGCTGAGGTGGCAGGCGATTCCGGCTCTTCCATCTACAAGCTGTGTGACCCTCAGTGAGTCACTTCACCTCTCTCTGCCTGTTTCCTCCCCCACTTCACATAAGGTTTTGTCAGCAGTGAGTGAGGTACTAAGCAGAAAGCACTTGGCATAGTGCCCAGCACGTAGTAAACAGTAGATGTAGTTGGTGTTATTACTGGAACACTAGGTTGCAAGCTCTTCGAGAGCAGAAATCCTATCTATTGTATTCATACTAATGATTAGGTGCTTCGGGTGGGCAGGGGAATGGTTAATGACATCTTCCTCTCCACCACCCCACTGCCCCCTCCTCTCTCTAGCCACCCCTGCCCTCCCCCGCAGTGACTACTGGACAGTGGGTGCTGGGCACCTGGCTCTGCCCAGAGGCCGCCCCTCAGAGGAGAGCAGCGGGAGCCAGGCTATTGTTGTGGCTGAAATTCTTTCCGAAACGGAAAGTCCTGAATGAGAGGATGGCTGTTCTAATCTCTCTGGGGACTCACACGTGGCCAGCCCAGGGGCTCCTCCTGTGGCGCGGGCATTGCAGAAGCCCAGCTCTGAGCCCTTCCCTCTCTCTGAACCCCAGGCCCCTCCCTGAGCCCCCTTCTCTCATTCTGAGCCTGCCTTTTCTCAGGGTCCCCATCACCTCACTGAACTCATCCCTCACAAACCCCCTCCCTTCTCTGCACCCCATCTATTCTCTATGCCCTCCTGAGTCCCCCACCCCACCCCAGCAGCCCTGCCCTAGCCTCTTACCCCCACTGACACCCCGGCAGCCCCTGCCCTAGCCTCTTGCCCTCACTGACACCCTGGCTCCCGCTGTCCCCTTGGCCTGTTCCTCTCACTCTCCCTCCCACAATTCTCCCACCTTACGCCCTCCAACCCCCCACCCCCCAGCCCACCCCCATCGGAAATCCCTTCCAGGTCCAGATACCCTCTCCTGTTTGAAAGCTTCCCACCTCACCCCGGCAGAACAAATACCCCCGCCCCCATGTCCCCTGCTTTGTTCATCTGTGTCACAGCAGCACTGCGCTCACTTGTGATCAGTCCTTCACGCCTCTGCCCCCCCCCCAGTCCCCAAACAGGCTGAGTTCCCTGGGAGCAACAACCATGTCTGACCCATCTGCTGACCCCACGGCACAGAGCAGTGTTCAAAGTGATTTGTTGACAGCAGCTGAGAGTGAGACTGTAGGAATAGAAAAAAAAAATGTAAAAAAAAAAGATTTAGGCCAGAGTTGTCTGAAGGTGTTGGCGGAGGGCTAGCGCTAAGAGGCAGATTCATCTACATTTTGAGCACCCTGAGGCACTAAGTGCTTTCTCTTTCTTGGCCACCACTTCTTTGCCGCACACAAGGACTCAATCTTATCATTTCCATTTTACACAAAAAGAAACTCAGAGAGGTTAAGTTCGTGCTCAAGGCCACACAGCCAGTGGGTGGTAGACCAGCATTAGAACCAAAGGCTCAGAGGTGTGGATGGCTATGGCAAGGCAGATGGCGAGGGAGTTGACGGTTTCTCCTCTGGGACAATGTGGGTCTGGGGTCTGAGGCTGATCTGAAGGGCCTCCCTGACACTGCCCAGAGCTCCTTCCCCATTGTCCCACCACCTTCTCCTAGAAGGAGCCAGTTCTGACTCGGGCCCATTCCCATCCATCCTCAGAGTGATTCCGGAGTGAGCTGGGAAACAGGAAGAAAATCTCTCTCAGATGTGGCCTCCCCTCTTTGCCCCAGGTCCTGGCTCTAGGGCCGGAAGGAGCCACTTTAAGGATCTCCCTGGGGACCCATGACCAGAAAGACAGATGATCTGGTTCACAGCAAGTGTGGCTCCACCCCATCACCCCCATCTCCTGCTGCCTGGGTCAGGGCCCTCACCCAGGAAGCCAGTCCAGTTTGACCTCTCCACCAGGACCCTGCTCGGAGGGCAGAGCTGTGTCCCCTGCTCTGACTGGAGACTCTCAGGGTTGAGTTGGTGTCTCCCTCCCTGCATAGTGCTCCGGCCAGGAGGCGGGTCACTTCTAGTCACCTCATCAGACCTGGGGCTGCCCCAGGGCAGCACCTGTGCTCCCCTTTCTGTAGCCCAGCATCTGTCTTTGGTCCCTAGAAAAGAGAAGAGAAAGGGGACACCCCTGCCCTTCCACCCAACCCGGATGCTCCTTTAAGACCAAAGGGATGGGGGTTGTATCAGGAGTCAGACACAACAGCCCCATCCTCCCCCTCCTTCACAGGCCAGGTTTCCTGCCATTGACAGCATCCCAGCTGGGCCCTGCCCAGCCTCCATGCTTAACCCCTTCATGACCAGATCTCAGAACTACTGGCCTGCACCCCAAACCTTTATAAAATTAGGAGAATGAAAGTACCCATTTCATGTGGTTGTTTTGAGGATTAAATATGTTAATCGTTTGTGTAAGGTACTCAGAACAGTGCCTCGCATATATTAATCTCTCAATAAAAGTTAGCTACTATTTCTACTTGTGTGAGCTTGGATCAGCCACTTCACGTCTCTGGGACTCGGTCTCTTCTGCTGTCAAATGGGGAAAATAACCTACCCTCCCAAAATACTGTCCTGGGGATGACTTGTGACAAAGTACATGAAAGCATTTTAAAGTTGTAACAACACAATATGAAATTATCATGGATAAAATAATAATAATAATCTCAACTAGGTAAAAATCTCTCACCGGGAGATGGGCCCCCTGGTTTTCAGATTCATTACCTTCCTTGACAGGCAGAGGGTGCAATGGAAAGAGTGGGTTTGGGGTTGGGCTTGGACAAGTCCCTCCCCTATCAGATCCAGTTTCCCTAACCTGCTGGACACCCTGTCTAGGGTCCCTAGGAGGAACAAAGGAGATCAGAGAGCACAGGTGTGAATGTGCTTTGCAAATGTTAAAAAGTGCTAGAAGGGAGGGAAAGGGATTTGTGGAAAGTGACCAGCTAGAGGGGGGCAGGGACCCCTCGGCAGGGAAAGTGGTGTTTGAGCTCTGGGCACTGCAGAGTTTACCTGCTGGGGAGAGGGGAGGAGACATCCTGGTACCAGCACAGTGGGGACAGGGCTCCTCTAGGGACATGAGGTGCCAGATAAGAAACCACACCAGCTCTAGAAGTCCCCAAGAGGAGGAAGGAGGCCGAAGGACCCAGGCTTGGCCCCAGAATCATCCTTTCATTATCCTCTTCCCAGCCAAACCCCTTTGCCACCAGAGGACTCTGGGCAGAGGCACCTCCCATGGGCTCCCAGGTGACCTTCACATCAAGACTTGCTGAGACAGGCTCACCCTGAATGTCTGCAGCACCACTGTCCCCACCCTTAGGCTGCATATTCCTGGCCTCACCCACACAGAGAGCAGGCTTGACATCGTCCACACACCCGGACCAGGACAGGTCTAAGCCTGCTACAGAGGAGAAAAGGCACAGTTATTAGAACCCTGCTCTGTCTTCCCATTCCAACCAAGTGGATTTGCCAAGGCCCAGCAGAGGGGACTGACCTCACATGAATAGCATGCCCCCCTCCAAGCCCCTGAAGGAAGCCTGGGAATCAGGAGACCTTGTTTGGGGTCCTGGCTGTGCCCCAAGCTCACTGTGCCTCTGTGCAAATCATTTAACCTGTCGGGGCCTGTGTGACCGTCTATAAAATAAAGGCGCTGGACCTGGTCCATAGGTCTTCTCCAACACTGAGACTGTGATCAGGAAGGAGTTAATGGAGGCCAGGCTTTGGGTCAGGAAGGCGAGGGGAGGGTTAATCTGGGGGGGGTGGGGGGTGGAGGCTCTTTCAGCTTTTCCTGTGGAGAGTGAGGTTTGGCTGCCACCAAAGTTACTTCTAGTCTCTGCTGTCCCTCCTGCCCTCAGTCTGGCCCTGCCCTGGGACCCCTGAATTCAGCCTCCTCACACAGAGGTGAGTGCATCCTGAGCCCAGTGTTGGGGTGGGAGGGCACCCAGGGACCCAAAGGCAGGAAGGCTGGTTCCAAGCCAATGAGCACAGTCCCCCAGTTCTCATCTGGAGCAGAAGCCTTGAGCAAAGTTCAAACCACTAACCCCAGGACTGGGAGAAAGCAGGCGAAGGGATGTCTGCCAGGCATCCAGGGTGGAATATCTGTGGTTGGCATCAAGGCCAGCCCAGAAGGCAGGGAAGAGGCAGTGGATGGCAGACTATTTTGGTCCCTGTGTTTAGGGACTTTTTATAGCCTCTGCACTTGGCCTGGGAAGAGGAGGAGGGGGTGAGGGGATGTGAGAGTATCCATGAGGTCAGATAAGCACAGTGCCCTCCTGGGACCTTGGAATCTGACCCATTGCCTGGTATAGTCCTTGGGAGCCAGGAAGGAGGGCACTGTCAGGCTCTCCTTGCTTCTTGGGTGTGTGTGTGAATGTGTGTGTGTATGTGTGTGTGTGTGTGTGTGTGTGTGTGTGTGTGTGTAAAGCTGAACAGGTTGTGCTGGTGGGCTGGGGTGGGTGGGGTTGGCAGGGTCTCTGCTCCATGGCCCATCACCAGGGCTCCCCTCCCCCTATCCCTGACAAGTTCTTTTCCTTTGTTGCCTCCAGACTTCAGTTCCCCGGAGCCCCCAGAACTGATGTGTCCCTCTTAGCTGAATGGAGGATGGTGGGAGTAAGGGGGCAGGGGTGGGGTGAGTGTGCTGTGCCGTGTGGGTGGCCCATTCTGTTACTGCCAAGGAAACTGTCAGCTCTTGATTTACAACCCCTCCTGGCCCCTTTCCCCTGCAGAAGGGAGGTGGAGGAGAAGGGTCAGGGGGTCTCAGGATGAGAAGGGGGCAGGGACCCTGAGGGCAGATTTCTGGGAGTGCAGGTTTTGAGAGGAGTTAGTGGAAGGAAAATTTTTAGTGAGGCAGGGGGCCCATCTCTAATGGAAATTGCTTGGTTTTATAGCAGTGGGAATATAAGAAAGAAAAAAGAGGGATGTTCTGACAGGCAAGTAAGAGATCCAATCTGAACCAGTTCTGACTGCAAGGCAAGAGACATAGGTTCCAGTCCCAGGACCTAACTCTCAGTAAGCCCTGAGCAAGTCCCCTCCTCTCTGGGCCAGGGTCACCTTATTATGAACTGGAAATGCAGAGGCAGATAAGGTGATGTTTACAGGTGGGCATTCTGGAATTCCCTTGGCAGGGGCAGAGTAGATAGCAGGTAGCTGGCTGACATGAACTGGTGACCACCGCCCTCTCCTTCTCAATGGCCTTCTGGGCCTGGGCAGGGCACTTGGCTGCAATTACTGGAGGCTCCTACCCTGTGGTTATATCCCTGACCTCGGTGCTTGGGGGTGGGAAGGGTGGGCCCTGCTGGAGCCAGCCTGTGGCTGGGAAGCCTCCTTGTCTTGGACTCCAAGTTGCTGGGTTGGGAAGAGGTATTTTTTCCGGTGGAGGCCACTTTCGGGAATTGGGCCGGGATCAGCCCCATTTCCTTTTCCAAGTGTCCTGCTTGTTGATACCTGCTCTGCATGGCCTGCGTGGGTTTTGGAGTATGGGTTCCAGGCTGCTAGCCTGGGGCAACCCTCAAAGGGGCATGTTTCTGGGTGACCAGGGAGCCCCTACCCAATGTCTTTGAGGAATGGGGGTAAGGGACAGCCTGAGCCTGTCCCCTGGGCATGGCACCCGCTGACTTGGATGGGGGAGGGGTGGCTGGCTGATCCTGTTCCCAGGAATGCGCGCAGAAGGGCAGGGATATCTACTCTCCCCTGACCATGCTTCTTTCCCTGCAGGCCCCAGGAAGCCCCAGCCAATTGCTCTCAGCAACTCAACTAGCTGCCTAACTCCAGTGGCTTATGGGGGACTGTCCTGCCCAGTTCTGCTAAGATGCTCCTGTCCTCTCCCTCTACCCCATCCAGGGGACGGACCCCCAGCGCCGTGGAAAGGCTGGAGGCAGACAAAGCCAAGTACGTCAAGACGCACCAGGTGATAGCACGACGCCAGGAGCCAGCCCTGCGCGGGGGTCCGGGGCCTCTCACGCCGCACCCCTGCAATGAGCTGGGGGCTCCTGCATCACCCAGGACGCCCAGGCCCGCCCGCCGGGGTAGCGGCAGGCGGCTGCCAAGGCCGGACTCCCTCATCTTCTACCGCCAGAAGCGGGACTGCAAGGCTTCGGTGAACAAAGAGAACGCCAAGGGCCAGGGGCTGGTGCGGCGCCTCTTCCTGGGCACCCCCCGAGACGCCTCCTCGAGCAGCCCGGGCCCAACGGAGCGACCTACGCCTCCCGGTGCTTGGGCCGCGCCCCAGGATGCCCCGGAGGCGGCGGGAAAGCCGGCGCTGTGCCCCACGTGCTCGCTGCCCCTGTCGGAAAAGGAGCGCTTCTTCAACTACTGCGGCCTGGAGCGCGCGCTGGTGGAAGTGTTGGGTGCCGAGCGCTTCTCTCCGAAGAGCTGGGGCGCCGACGCCAGCCCCCAGCCTGGAACGTCGCCGCCGCCCGGCTCCGGGGACACCAGCGACTGGACCTCCAGCGTTGGCGGCGCGGATCGCTCGGATCATGCGGGAGGCGGAGGCGGCGGCTCGGAGGCAGCGGGCTCCGTGCGGGACGGGCGCCCCCCGGTGTCGGTGGTGGAGCGCAACGCGCGCGTCATCCAGTGGTTGTATGGCTGCCAGCGCGCCCGCAGCCCGCCTCGAGAGTCTGAGGTGTGACCGCTGACCGCGGCCGCTCGGGAGCGGGCTCCCGGGGAGTCTGGGGTCTGGGGAGGGTCGGGGGGTGAACGCGGGGCTGGACCCGGACACGGGCAGGGACGCCCTGCCTCTGAAGCGCAGGTTGCCTTTTTGGCAAGCCCTCCCCTCTGGATCTTGGTTTCCCCAAGTAACCATGGGGACATGGGACAAAATTATTCTCAAGGCCCTTCCCCGTCCCGACAGCAGAGGCGCAGGAGGTGTCCTCGTGGCCCCTGTGGAGGCCAGATCTGGGGAGTGAAGACTGGGCTGAGAATTCAGAGAACCTGCTGAATAAAGTCAAAACGTTAAGCTAGTCCTAAGGTTGATGTTGAGGAAGGGGGCAGGGAAGGTTTGGGAATGTGTTTTTCGTGAGTTTTGGAGTATGGGTTCCAGGCTGACTGTGTAACCCTCCCTGGGTGGGCACTTAACCTCTCTGGACTGCAGGTACACCCCTGGGTATTCAAAATATGTTTTAAATAGCTGTAAAGCTCATGACAATGTGCCCCGCACATAGAAGTGCCCAATGAACGATAGCTGCTATAACCACTACCGATTTAGTACCCACCCACACTATTACGATCATCTCCTCCACCGACTCTCAGGTCGGTCCTAACTAAAGCCGGGAACCGGGTGTTTACGGGGGTTCTGGGAGACGGATCTGCTCGAGAAATCTAGGGTCCACCGGTGTCTAAAGGGTCCCCATTCCTGGAGTTTTGCTGCCCCTTTGGTTATTAGGTTTGAAGGGCTGAACCAGAATTGAGAACAATAAAGGGACCCTTCAAAGGAGGATTTTGCCAACCCGCAGCCTCACATCCTGCCACCGTCTTCTGTCCCTCAAAGATACTCAAGGTCACCTGCCTTCCTCACACATTTGCATCTCTAAATCTTTGTTCACGGTTCCCCTTTTGCCTGGATTACCTTCCCCTTTCTCTCCACTCATCCTTCTAAGATTATATATGTAATTCTCCAGTCGACCTCATCTCTGACCTCCCAAGTACAGCCCTATATTTTGAGCCTCGATTTGTCACCTTGTGTGAGACCCGCTGATAGTCTGAGTTCTTGTTAGTCTGTGACCTCCTAGTACAGGGACAGCGCACATAGTAGGGCCACAGGCAACGTTTGCTAAATTAAAAGAGGCTGGATAGAGCGATGGAGTCTGTCCTCAGGAGTACCCCAGCTGCCTGAAAAATTGCACCCTAAATCTAACACAGTCTATCCTGATACCCAGGCTGTCCCTGGTCATTTTCTCCCTGTATGTTTGTGAGATAAGGAGAGAAGGATTCCTCCAGCTGGACCTCCACCCTGAGATTGCCCACCCAAAAGCAGCTTTCCCGGCTGTCCAGACAAAAGCACGCGGTCACACGGGCTATCGGGCCAGGGTTTTTATGTTGGAGGAGAGGTGTGGGCGCCCAGTTCGGTCGTCGGGCTAGTCACCTTTGGGCGCAGCCTTCACCCTCATCTCGGCCAGTTTGTGGGTGAGGAAGCCCCACTTGAAGTCGGAAGCCGCGTCGGTCTCCCTTGGCTCGGGGTTTTCGGCGGCCTCCTCCGTGGCCTCGTCCCCGGCTTCGGGGTCCCCGGCTTCGGGGTCCCCGGCTTCGGGGTCCCCGGCTTCGGGGTCCCCGGCTTCGGGGTCCGGCTCCGGGGTGGGTTCGGCGCCGCGCAGCATGGACGCTGCCGCCGCCTGCTGCTGCTGCCACCTGCTGGCGAACGCGTCCCAGAATCCAAGCCCGCGCGGTTCCGCCTCCGCCTCCGCCGCCTGCGAGGCGGTCTGCGCAGCCAGAGGGCTGCAGGAGACAGGTGGGGTCAGACGCAGGCGGAGCGGTCCAGGACAGGAGGAAAAGGAGGCGGGGTCAAGGGACCAGTAATTGGGTCAGAGGAGCCCGGGCGATTTCAGGGAACTAGAGGGGCTGGGGAGAGTGGGGGCAGGTCAGGATCTGGAGGCAAGGGGGGGGGGGGGCTCAGAGGAACCAGGAAACGGGTCTGGGGATTAGGTAAGTGACTCGGGGTGAGGCCAGAGGAGGAAAGCCAGAGGCGCCAGTCTGGCAAGATGGGGGTGGAACCCTGAGAAAGGGGCGGGGCCCAACGATTAGAGCGAGATGCTGGGAGAGGGGCCGGTTCAGACTCTGGAAGTGGTGGTCTGGAAAACCAAGGGTGGACCCTGGGAAAGAGGCGGGGTGGGGACTGGGGTCAGGTTCTGGGATGGAGGTAAAAGGGGACCAGGAAAATGAGGGAACCGGGAGAAGGATGGGTGGAGCGACCCCAAGGGAAGGAGAAACGTCTAAATCAGAAGCTGGGTGGGTGGGGGTCCTCGGGAGGTAGTAGGGAAATGTGGAGGGAAGGACAATCAAGGAGCGGTGGTGCAGCTTGAGGTGGGATCTTAGGTCTGAGGAAAAGCCCCTACAAGAGCTAGGAGGGAGAGGAGATAAGTTCAGGGAGGAGAGATAGGTGGGTCGGGGGCCTTAGGGGAGAAAGGAACAGGGGTGTCAAAGAGAGGAGGGAATGTAACTGAGCTGGAGGAAGGGGCAGAGATGGAAGGTGTGCCAGTGATAGAGCTAGGAGGAAGACTGAGGCCCTGGGTCCTCCCCACTAACCCTCCAGCATCAAGGACCTGCTAAGACTAGTTCCTAAACTAGTGTGCCTCAGGTCTTCAGGGAGCTTGCTGAAATGCTGGATCCCAGGCCTCAGCCCACACCTGCTGAATCAGAATCTTTGAAGGAGAGTCTGGAAATTTGTGTTTGTCACAAGCTCCTTGGGAGGATGAGAGTTTAGACCAGTATTTGGGAACCACTAATCTGGATCACCCTCTGTTCCAAACACCTAAAGGTTCTCTGCTCTGTTCCCTGATTCTAGGGAGATGACCCCTCCCACATGGATGGAGAGAGAGAGCCCATAATACCTTCTAGCACCTCAATCCCAACATCTGGTGAATTCTTCCTGAGATCTAACCTAATCTCCCAGATATGCTGATTTGGCCTCTTTCCTGCTAAGAGAAACAGAAACAGCAGGGGCTGGCCCTCTCTAATCCTCAGTGGTCAGAAAGGCAAATAGACCATATGGAAAGGCCATGGAGAAGGGGATGCCAAGCCCATCCCAGACCCCCGCCCCCCACGCACACACACATACTGGTCAGCACAGGGCTCCGGTGGCAGTAGCTTGTCCTCATCTTCTTTGTTAAACAAAGATGACATTGTCAGCCAGCCTTTCACCCCAACCCCCTGAACCTGTGAGGAAGAGGCTGGGAGTCGGTGAAGGGCCACAGCACCACCTCCCAGGACTCCACAGCAGCCTCTGCCAGGCTCCCCAGGGCTGGGTGGGAAGAAGGGAGAACTCACCCGGCGGGCCAGCTGTGACATGGGATTGAAGGCCTCTGGGGTCGGTTCTGCTGTCTCAGACTCCACTAAAGCTGGGTTCTCCCTCTGGGACACAAGACCCCCACCCAACATGAGAGAGGCCCCAAAGGAATAGGAACTCCCTCCCTCACTGCTAGCCTGATACACATAGACCCAAACTCCACAGAACTAAACACATCTAGTACTCTCACACCCTTCACAAATACATAAAGGTATTCCTCTAAACAAAGCTACCAGTCACATACATTACTGGTATAGAAAAATTCCTTCAGAAACCCTTGAGCACACATACATACCCACTTACAGACATGTCCATACACATCCTAAAACATGTGAACATGGGCATGCACACTGATATAGACACACCGGTGCATGAGCATGCCTCCACATGGCTATAGCTCTTCACCTGAACAAGGCTGTGTGCACTGTGAGACATTTATATAAGGGCATGTACACAATTATACCATTCACATTTGTGCACCTATACAACAACAGACAGCTGCACAGAGGCCCACCCACAGCACACAAAACCTCTCCACCCATCCACAGACACCAAGACACATGTACACACAAACACACACAACATACAAACAGAACACCTGCCTATCCTGCCCAGAGCCATGCAGGTATAGACTTCTGCCCAAATGTACAGACCTGAAAATACCTATACACAGTTCACACCTGCACATACACCTTAACTTGGGATCCCACATGGAGGCCAATCCTAATACTGACCCACAAATACTTCTACACATACCCAGCCCTGGACACCAACCTGTCTAGATATACATTAATTCATGTACACATACCACAGAACGTGTTCCTGCCCCTTCTACATCTATTTATACAATTGCCACTTACCACAGCCTCTAGATGTAAGACTGTTTCAGAGCCTTTTCAGTTTTTTTAATGTCAGGATAAATATGGTCCAAGTGTGGCTCTGATCTGTATGCTGAACCTCAGAATACAATTGTCACTTTCCCTATCTCCGGTACCAGGGGGCTCACTTCTCCTCAAAGCAAGCCATCCCACTTCTGCTCAGCTCTGCTTATTGGAAAGTTGAGTCAAGCTGAGTGTACCTTGTGTGGCCACTGCCCACTGGACCTAGAAGGATCTCTTTCCTGTGGCAGCCCTTGAGATCTCTGGAGACAGTGACCACTCCTCCAGTGTTCCCCAAGTCTTTTCTTCTTGAAAGTCCTGGCTTTCTGACACTGCACCATGCCACCTGTCATCCCTGAATGTGCTAATTACTTCTGCACAAATATGTCCTTCTCTCTCTCTCTCTCTCTCTCTCTCTCTCTCTCTCTCTGCCTGCTCCTTGCCCTTCTTTGCACCTTTTACTCCTGCTTCCCCTCTGCCCCTGCCCCACCCAGCAAGCATGGATGATACCCACCTCCTCTGCCAGTTCCTCCTCAGATTCCCCACTCAGGGTCTGTAGCACTTTGGATTTGTAGGTTTTCCAGAAAGCCTGGTTCATAGCTGCAGGGGAAATGGGCCTGGCACCCAGGCACAGGATGGCAGTGGCTCAGTGGGTACCCACTGGGTCTGGCTTTAGGAACTTGGTGAGACCAAGAGCCTGTCCCAGGGATCTAGTGACTTCATTAAAGATGCACCAGCCTCCCCAACTGGCATAGTGCCCAGCAAGTGAACTGATCCAAAGGAGTCTAGGGTGGGGGTGGGACAGAGCAGGCTTCTGTCACCTCAGCCCCTTGTTGTGACCCATATTGGCCAAGAATAAGAAAGACATCTCTCCCCACAGAGGCCTCCTTCCTGGGCCTAGGAGTACTTGAATTTGATCTCTTGGAATGGCTCCAGAAAAACGCTCTTCTTTTCACAAAGTCCATTTCCAAAGTCCTTGGACCCAGGACCCACACTGGTGCCCCTATGACTATAGCCATACCAGCTGTGCCCTCAGCAGGGCCCTGCCCTATTCCCCACTTAGCCTCTATAAATTGGAGTGGGAAGGTCCCAAGGCCCCCAGTTAGTGCCATAGGCTTACATTTCACTGCTTTGTCTGGGCTGAAAACTGATTCCACTCCCCAGGGATGCACGTGCCTGTCTCCCTGTTTCCTGGCAACAGGTTCCAAAGAACTGGAGCCCCTGAATTATTGCTGAGCTCTTCTGCTCAGCCTGGAAGGCACCAGGCCCAGTGAATGGGAAAAGGTTTCTCTGGCCCTCTCCCCACTCTGAGCACACAACACCTAGGCTGTCTCCCGCTCTGCCTTTGCTGCCAGCCCACCCATGGGGGTCCAGGACTCAGAGAAAGGGGGCCAAAGATGGGAGGTCCTCCTATGAGCACCTCCTTTTCTTGTGAGAGGAGCTGATCCCTCTTAAGTCTGACAATGCCTGGGCACTGTGATCTCTGGGGATGAAACCCCTTCCAATCTCCCTCATGGATTTGGCTGGGGGTGGATAGGGGATAGACACTGGAAGAAATAACTGGGGAGCGGTGAGAAGGGGTGAGGATTTGTCAGGAAATGGAGGTATCATGGGGAGCTCTATGAAGATCGAAATCCCAAACTTATTCACTCTCATTCATTTATCAATTTATTCACATCACAGACATTTTTCAGTGCCTCTGGAGATACTTAAAGCATGCCCCTCCTCCATCGCGGAGTCTAAGATCTGGGAACCAGGAAGGAATGATGGGACCAGAGGATAGCTCTGAGATAGGTGGTGCAGGGCGGGGTAGGCAAGGCTGCGGGACGCACAGGAATCCCCCAAGGGCATGCACCACCCCGCCCCTCCCCAGCGACAACCCGCAAGGCCTCCTCACGCCCACAAGTTAGGACACTTCGTTGGACCCGGCCCAGGGCACCGTCACTGATATCTATGGCCGCCAGGGGTCGCTCCAGGCGCGGCCCGCGCGAGTGACGTCATCAGCGACAGTCTGGCCGCTCCTGCCCCGCCCCCGGGCGACGCATGACGTCATTGAACAATCCGGAAAAGCCCGCACGTGAGCTTCTAAGGCGGCTCTGGGGCCTGCGGCTCCGCTGACACTAGCCATGGGTCGCTCCCGCCGGACCGGTGCGCACCGAACGCACTCCCTGGCCCGCCAGATGAAGGCGAAGCGGCGGCGGCCAGACCTGGATGAGATTCACCGCGAGCTACGGCCCCAGGTTCCCTCATGGCCCCGGCCAGACCCGGGCGCCCAGCCCGACCCCGACCTGCCAGGGGGGGGCCTGCATCGCTGTCTGGCCTGCTCGTAAGTCCCAGCCGGGCCAGCCTTGGGAGGAGTGGGGTCCGTGATGTGGGCCGGGGCTGTGAGGTCCGGGGCCCGGGGCGCGCGGTGTCTCCTCTCTCGGAACCCGGGGTCTGCGGGCCTCCCGTCCCTTCAGACCCTAAGCTTGGCGTCAGGGAATGAACTATGGTCAGGGAGATAGACGTACCTGAGAGACATCAATTAGCTCCTCATTCTTATTACCCCGCATCCCTATAGGAGGTACTTTATTGATTCCGCCAACCTGAAGACCCACTTCCGATCCAAAGACCACAAGAAAAGGTATGAAGGGGTAAGGAGAAGTTTGATGAATGGGTGCCTGGTTTACAGGGCTCGCATCTGGGCAGCTCCCAACTACTTTTTTTTTTTTTTTCTCCCAGGCTAAAGCAGCTGAGTGTGGAGCCCTACACTCAGGAAGAGGCTGAGAGGGCAGCGGGTATGGGCTCCTATGTGCCCCCCCAGCGGCTGGCTGTGCCCACAGAAGTATCCACTGAGGTCCCTGAAATGGACACGTCTACCTGACGTGGCCAGAGGATGTACAGCCGAGGAGCTGCCCATGGACAGTGATGCAGGGCTAGGCTGGGAGAGACTGTGACAACCTTTTTTGGTCCTGGGTTTGTGGAATGGATGGCCTCTTCTGGGTGCCCTCCCCCTCAAATAAAGGAACTGGATAAACAGTGCTTGCTTTTTACTCCCTAACCTCCAGGCCTCCCCCAACTCCTGCCCTGTAAGGATTTCTCTACTACTCTCGTGTGAGGGACCCAGTGTGTCTATTCCCTACTTGGTCCAGCTTTGGAACCTGCATCTTTGCCTGGAGCCCCCAGGCAGAGCCCAGGTGCAGTGGGGAGGGAGTGGGGAGTAGGATCGTGTTCATATTGCTCTGCTTCCTGTGAGGGCAGAAAAGAAGTGGAATCCCAAGATTGCAGTCCCTGCTGAGTTACCTACCCCCCAAGGCCCAGGTGAGAGGCTGCCCACTTCGTCATGGGGCCTGTGGTGGTGGCCGTTGCCCCACCATCTTCCAGACAGCATAGCAGGAGCCACCCAGTCCAACGACAGCAAGCAGTGTAGCCACAACCCCAACCAGTGGACTCCGGGGCTCTGCCTTCAGCTCCCCAGCTACCTGCATCTGGGGATGTACAGAGGGTCCACCTGAAGGGTCAGCTGAGACTTCTAGGAAGAGAAGGGCCTGAGAAGGTACAGCTGGGTGAAGGCGATATGGCCGCCATTGCTGCCCCAGGGAGATTCCACCCCAGTCCCTCTCGCTTCAGTGCCCATCTGGGCCCTGCCTGCTCAGGCGGCAGGGAACGTGACAACATTCCCTAGCTGTTGGGGCTGTAAACCCAGCCATGACAGGGGGAGGAAGGGGTTGGTGCCAGAAACCATGAGTTAGAGGTACTTACCTGTAGCACCCGGAAGTAGCCAGGGGTCAAGTGTCTCAATCGCATGGTAGGGGCCACTAGTCTCCCTGGCAGCCTGTGGGGTGGAAGCAGGAATAAGGACCAGTGGTATTTCTAGCAGGAAGCGGAAATATCAGGGCAGAGAGATTCCTGACCTCTCATATGCATGAGAGCCATGCCCTCAGAAGATGCTCACCAGAGTCTGCTCTCCCAGGTCTGGCAAGGGGTGGGGCAGCTGGACCTTTAAATCTGGTCCCTTCCCCCGCCTGCCTGCCCTGCCAGCCTTAGGAGCAGCTGTCAGGAGAGATCAGCATCAGGCCTGAGCAGCACCTCCCCCACTCACCGGGGAGGCCAGACTGGGGAGGCAGGAGAGGCCTTGCCTGAGCGCTCAGGAGTCTCCGCTTGGACCAGGTACTGAGAGGGCCTCTACAGCCCTGGTCCTGGTCCCATCCCTACCTCCGATGATTGAATGTCACCAATCAGCTCTCAGCAAAGGTGGGAAGGGGTACCTTAACCACTACCCCCAACAGTGGCACTCCTTTTTCCGTTGGTTTCCGTTAGATCAACCGCCCCTACCTCTGAAGAAGGTACATATCACTCCTTTCCCCAAGATGACATTCCTGCAGGGACTTTCCTACCCTCAGCTTGAAAACAATAATAGAAGGTTTGCATATACTGGTTAAGAAAGCTACTATTTTTTTTTAGCACATGATAGCAGTATTCTAAGAACTTCACATGTATTATATTATTTCATTTTGCATTGATTATCTCATAAAATGAAAAAAGGGCATATTTGCAGAATAGCATATAGAGTATTTATATAGAGAAAGAATGGAAAAACACCCAGAAAACTTAACAGTGGCTCCCACTGGGCAATGGGCTAAGGATATGCTGGGAAAAAGGTCCCCTGTTTACTTAATGACCTACTGTTATGTAATGACCTTTGAAATTTTTACAAATATGTAGAAAGAACTTTTGTAAACTTATAAAAACTACCTTCAAAATAGAAGCTGCCATTTACTGTGCCCCTAACTACCTAGCCCTGCCAGGTGCTGGGGGCACAGAGTATAGATACTGTTGTGGTTGTTAGGACCCCAGTCCTTTTAGGGGAGTACATGGGTACAAGTAGTGAGTTCGTGTCTCCCCTACAGAATTGTGAGTTCAAGGGAGGGTACAGGCTGGCTGGCTTATCACTTCTGTATCTTGTGCCAGCCCAGGGTAGGTGTTTGATGACATCAGGATGGTGGAGATGGGTCTGTTTATTGGGCTTTCCCTGACTGCCATAGGGACTGATGTGGGAAGAAAGAGACAAAAAAACAAAACAGACAAAAAAAAAAAAAAAAAAACAACATTAAGGGAGGACTCAGCATAGAGGAGGATTGAGGGGGACACATAGTGCAGAGTGTGAGAACGTGAGGTGAAGGACAGAGCCGGAGAGGTGAGGGCCATGTTGCAAATCAGGAGCCTACTGGTTCACAAATGAGAGAGCTAGACCTGTGGGGACCTGGTGAGCTGGGTGTAGAGGGCTGTTATTAAACCCATTTTCAGAAGCAGAAAACTGATGCACTGAGCTAGGAAGGAAGTCTCTCTCTCTCTTTTTTTTTTAATGAAAGGATATTTAGCCTCTTTTATTTAAAAAAATTTTTTTTCTTTATTGATTTTAGAGAGAGAGGAAGGGAGAGGGAGAGAGAGAGATAGAAACATCGATGAGAGAGAACATGGATTGGCCACCTCCTACATGCCCCCCACTGGGGATCGGGCCCACAACCTGGGTATGTGCCCTGATCGGAATCGAACCGGCCACCTCCCGGTGCATGGGTCAACGCTTAACCACTGAACCACACCGCCTGGGCAAGGAAGTCTCTTTTGAAGGAAGCAACTGTCGATCTGCACTCGTTTTTGATGCCATGGGTGAAGGTGGGATGTGGTCAGCAGAGCAGGCCAAGTTCCAAAGAACTCAGTTTGTATATGAAATTATTAAGTGATGACAACTAACACACACACACACACTACGTGGGTGTCTGTGGGCCAAATTCAGACTTTAGGTCTTGGTTACCAGCAAAATAGTGATAGGCTTTGAAGGCTGGTTTTGGGGGCACTGGTAGAGATTTCCAATTAGGTAACACAGAGAGGTGGGCTCTAGGAAGACCTCATGAAATTAAAGCAATAACTCAGTTCTACTTCATGTTATAGATTTCAAAATACTTTGACCTCCTCCCAGCACTAAGGTCTAGGTGTCCCCCACTTTAGAGAAGAAGAAACAAGTTCAGAAAGGGGTAGAGTTTGGACTCAGTCACACAGCAAGTGGATGCTGATTCCAAAGTCCTGGGAGAGTCCTCTGGCCTGGGCTGGCTGCTCCTGACAATGATAACTGCAAACATTGAGTATGTGTCAGATGTTGTTCTAACAGGAAGGCTCTTAACCTGGGCACCAGAATTCAGGGAGCCCATAAACTTCAATGGAAAATATATATATATTTATTTTCACTAACATCTAATCAAAATTTGCGATTTCCTTCCAAATGGATAAAAGTGTTAGCAGTATTTATGGCTTTGTTACCAGTGGAAATCACAGATATTTTTATATCAAATTGTAGTTATTGCAAGTACCTCAAAATATTTATGCTTATAACTATTTCAAAATCGTGATAGTTATTAACCCACTGTTAAATCACACTCTGGCCTGGCGGGTGTGGCTCAGTGGATTGAGTGATGTCCCATGAACTGAGAGGTCCCGGTTCAATTCCCAGGTTTCGGGCTCCACCCCCAGTAGGAGGTGTGCAGGAGGCAGTCAATTGATGTTTCTCTCTCATATCAATGTTTCTAGCTCTCTCTAAAAAAAACAATAAAAACATTTTAAAAATAATAAATCACACCTGTTTCAGACACTTCTGCAATATAGCTGCCATAGACTGGGCAACTCTGTGCCCAGTAGAGGGTCAGTGACCAAGTGGTGAATCCTGTGCTCATACCAGTAACCCAGGCTTCTCCATTACTCCCTTGCATTCTCTGTTTTTAGTTGTTTGCTGATCAATTTGTTTGAGGTGAGTCAAAGACCACCCTCCTCAGTTTAATGTTCTTATTCAAGCTGAGTGACAACATACTGATGTTGTTAGAAAAGGAAATAAAACTTTAACCTGCCAGTCTTGTTTTGTAATGCTAATAAACATATTACTGTATCATAAATTTGTGTTTTAACATATTTTATACTAATTGTCCTCCATGTAATTTTCAGCATTTTGTTTTATGCTTTTAAAAGCATTATTCTGAGTAAGGTCCAGAGATTTCACCAGATTGCCAAAAGGGTGCATGGTACAAAAAAATAGGGCTAAAAACCCTTCTTTAAAGGTTTTAGAGCTATTAACTCGGGTATTCTGCACAGCAGTCCATTTAACAGACAGGGAAACTAATGAAACTGATGCTCGGTGACTAGGTTAGCCCCTGATCCCACAGCTAACAAGCGGCAGAGCAGGGAATTTGCACCCAGGACTCTGGCTCCGTAAACTGCGCGCTGCGCTCACTGTTCACTTTACAGCCCCCACCCCCTTTAAAAAAAAAATCCCCACCCGAGAAATTTTTCTGTTTATCATCAGATAGAGTGGGAGGGAAGGAGAGAGAGAAACATCTCACATCGACTGGTTGCCTCCCGCAGGACCCGACCAGGGCCGGGGACAAACCGCAACCAAGGTACGTGCCCTTGACCGGACTCGAACCCGACTCATTGGTCCGTGGGCCGACTCTCTAACCGCTGAGCCAAACCGGCCAGGGCTCAGCCCCTTTTTGAAGACCCTAAAGGTCAAGGTCTTGCCTTGGGAGGCCAGTTTGGAGCGGGGCCTTGGCTGGCTCTGAAGTCACATTGGCTACACACCAGGGACACCGCCCTTGGTCAAGCCGCCCAGCAGCCCTGGGATGCCTGAAGGGCGGGCAGGAGGCAGAGAGGCGCTGGGCCAATGGCTGTCTCAGCGCCTCACCTGGCCAGCCACGTGGGCCCAGGTATGCTGGAGGCCCCGCCCCGGGCCCAGCCCGGCCCCTCCCCAGCCCCGGACTCTGGGAGCGGAAATTCCTGCGCCGGCGGGACGGAGCGGGCGCCGATCCCATCGGGCTGACTGGGCTCCGCCATGGAGCCAGTAGAGACCTGGACGCCCGGGAAGGTGGCAGCCTGGCTGAGAGGTGGGTGAGGCCGGGGCAGAGTTGGGCTTGAGGGGGCGCTGGGACGGGGAGAGGGAAAGGAAAAAGGGCCGGCTGAAGCTGTCAGTTGGTTAGTCTGTCAACGAGTATTTATAAGCGTCTGCCCTGTATCTGGTACTGTGCTAGGCAGAGATGAGCCCGGGGGGCCCGAGAGCCAGAAGGGGTCTTCCGTTGCCCCAGCATCCCAAGAGGCTGCCAGGGAGGCGATGGGGAGGCGGTGGGTGACTGAAAATAGAGGGGGCCGGCCCCAGCGCGGCCCACGCCCACTGTATCTCCTTAATCTTCCCTCCGCCCCAGGGCGTAGAGGGCTGTTATTAAACCCATTTTTCAGAAGCGGAAACTGACGCACTGAGCCAGGAAGTGATTTGCTCAGGCTTTGGAATAGAGCTGGCCCTATTTCCCTTCTCTCCACCCTGAGGCTCCCAGTGTGTGAAGCAGAAGTCCCAACCAGACGAAAAGGGTTGGCACAATGTCCCCCCACCCCCATCAAGGGGCCTCCAAGGGAGATGCCCCCCAGGCTCAGTGAGCCCAGGTGGGTGGGAAAGGGCCCAGACTGTCAACAGACTCAGAGAAGTGCAGACCTCTGACATGCAGGTGGGAGGGGGAGGTGAGTTAGGACGTTTCTCTTAGAAGGGGAGGAGGAGTGGAGAGGCAGCATGAGTACACTAGGGTCAGGCTCAGGGTGACCAGCCTCCATAAAAGCAGGGATTCAGGGTTGAATTCAGACGTCCAGACTGGGTTTCAGGCCCAGCTCCTCCCCTCACCAGTTCTGTGACCATAGGTCTCAGTTCGCTCACCATAAAAATGAGAATGGCAACTCAGGTGTCATGAAGTGCACAAAATGAGACAATCATGACAAGTGCCTAGGAAGTGTATGTAGCTCAATGTCAGGGTCTGCTGGGAGGCAGCACAGCACATTCACTGTACATGGGAAGAAGTTGTTCAAGGGCCCATAGCCATGGATTTGCAGGTTTATGAACTCCTGTCCAGTGCTCTTAGTGTCACACAGGAATGAAGGAGAGCTGCTGATCACACACAGGTTCCCCACGGAAGGAACCTGGCTTGCATGGAATGGGAGGAATTCCTTCAAAGAGTGAGCAAACTATTAACCTTTATTTGTATCAGTCAATTTTCCCATCTGTGAAATAGGAATAACAGTAGTCTCCACCTTCTAGATTCAGTGAGGATCAAATGTCTGAATATGTCTATTTTTTTCATTAATTAGTTAATTTATTTTTTATATTTTTTAATTAAAAAAATTTTTTTAGAGCAGAAGGGAGAGAGAGATAGAAACATCAATGTGAGAGAGATACATCGATTGGCTGCCTCCTGCACACCCCCTACTAGGGACGGAGATCGAAACCTGGGCATGTGCCCTGACCGAAAATCGAACCAGGACCTCCCAGTCCATGGGAGGACGCTCAATCTGCTGAATTGTTAGTTTATTTTTAACCCTTGACAGAAGAATGGTCCTCTCTTCTATCTGGGAAGGTTGTCCTCCTCCACTGAGCATGCAGCTTCCGGAGGGATGCACATGGAGTGGTGAGGGAGGAAGGGGACACCTGCCTAGCCAACCAGTTCAGCTGAATCAACCCTGGCGATCAGTGGGGTGACAGATGTTGCAGCCAGATCATACTCACATCCTGAATTTGTTTAAAGCCCTTAAAATTTTGCCCAGCTCATAGTAAGCATTCAGTAGATATTTTTCTTGCTTTTGAGGGTCTACCTTATGCCAGGCAAGGGCTGAAATTAGAGATGAAGGGTTATTTAAGGCCCAGTCCTTGAAGAGCTCTTGATAAAGTGGGAGAGGCTGATGCTCAGTTGCAGGTGTTTCTGGAGGCACAGGGGGCAGTGGGAGCAAGAAGGGGCCCCTGACCCAGCCTGGAGCTGTGGAATGCTTCCTGGAGGGAGTTAGATGAAAAGGGAGTGCAGAAGCTGGAAGAGCTGTCCAGACAGAAGGAGTAGCACCTACAAGGACCCTGAGACAGAAGAACATTCCAGGAGCCGCAGGGAATTAGTGCTCTGGATCTGAAGTGTTGATTTTGAGGGGCCCTGTCAAGTGATGAGACGAGAGGCACCTCAGGCAGCCTGATCATACGGGACTGCAAGGGTTACTGATGGTCTACCCCAAACCAGGAAATGGGCCAAATGTTTGACATGTATCATGTCATTTACACCTGATTAGAAGGTAGGTGCTTTTATTGTCACCATTTACAGGTGAGGAAACAGGCACAGAGCAATTAAGTTACTTGCTCAAGTGTTGGCACTTAGGCCTGCCTGAGTACAAAGCCCCATATTCTTACTCCGTACTCAGTAGACAAGCGAGCATCTGAACACCTGGAGGATTTGTTAAATTGTGAATTACTGGGCCCTACCCCTGAGTTATTTAGCAGGCATGGGGTGGAGCAAAACTTTTGTATTTCTAACTAGCTCTCCAGTGAGGTTGCTGCTGCTGGTGGTGGTCTGGGAACCACCCTTTGAGAGCCACTGCCCTAAACTATCCTACTTCTCAACTCAGTAGCCTCATCTGTGAAATGGACTGAACACAGCCTAGGTCTCAGGATTGTTATTAGGAACAGATGGGAGGGGAAAGGGCTTTATGGGAGTGAAGAAGTGACCAGAAAGGCCGTGACACCCCTGGCTTCCCCATGCTGACCCCTGCTGTCCCTCCAGGCCTCGATGATTCCCTGCAAGACTACTGCTTTGAGGACTGGGAGCTGCCTGGCAAGTACCTGCTCCAGCTCTGCCCCCGTAGTCTTGAGGCTCTGACCGTGTGGCCTCTGGGCCACCAGGAGCTCATCCTGGAAGGGGTGGAACAGCTCCGGGCCCTGGTGAGTGAATGGTGGCCACACTGGCTGCAGCTTCCACCCACCTGGGGTGTCTGATGGGCTGGCCACTGCCAGGGAGGTGACCTGCTCCCTCTCTGGCACAGAGCACTGGGCTACAGACAGAGAACCTGCAGAGCCTGACAGAGGGGCTGCTGGAGGGGACCCGTGTCTTCCAGAGCTTAGCCCAAGGCCGCCTGGGGAGCTGTGCTGAGCCCCCTGCCGATGTCCTCAGTGCGGCTGTGGATCTGGTGCATGAGGCCCGTACCCTCCTCTTCTGGCTCAACAGGTACCTCAGGCTCCTCCTAGGGTACGGGTTTGGGTGGCTGGTGAGGGGACCCTTCTCATCCCTGGCCTCCTCAAGGCCTAGGAAAGAAAAACAGAGCTTGGCTCTTGCTCAGATATGATGGAGCAGGGCAAAGAGGTCAGTTGGTCTGTGCAGGGGCACTGGGACTCCTGGGTTCCCACCCCCACCTCCCACCCCCAGCTTGTAATCATAGCAGTCATATCAACATCATTGCATAGAAAGCTTCTCCTCGCCCTGGCCAGTGTGGCTCAGTTGGTTGGGCGTCGTCCCATGCACCTAAGGGTTGCTGGTTTGATTCCATGTCAGGACACATGCCTGGGTTGTGGGCTCGATACCTAGTAGGGGGCATGCAGGAGGCAGCCAGTCGATATTCTACTCTCACATTGATGTTTCTATAAATCAATAAAAAATATATTTTTAAAAAAGCTTCTCCTCCCCCTTCATTGGTTGCTGTTTGTTCCACGGGTCCCAGCACAAGTGTCACCTCCTCAGGGAAGCCTTCCCTGTTATATATTCTCAGAGCTCCCTACACTTTACAGTAGTTAAATTAAATCATTATTGATGGAATTATGTGTTTAACTTCTGTCTCCCCAGTGCCTAAAGGGAGCCTGGCAGTATCAGGTGCTTGACAAACAAGTCCTATGCTAAGCTCTTCAGTGGTATCATTAATCTCTTTACCCCAAACCGAAACCCATCAGAGTAGATATTGTCCCTATGCCTCAGATGAGCAGTTGGCTCTGAGTGGTTCTGTAAACTTGACTGTTAAGCAGTCTGCTAAACACTGTTCCATACTTCCCTGTGCCAGGTACCTCTTCACCCACTTAAACGACTTCTCAACCTGCCAGGAGATCGGGGAGTTGTGCAGGAAACTGGGCCAGGCCTTGCAGGAGGTAGGAGAACCAGGGGCCAGGCTTGGCCCGGGCTGTAGAGACCAAGTCAGGCGAGAGCTTTTTATAACCCGTGAATCAGCACAAGATCGGGTGTGAGGGCAGGAAGAGGGGAGAGCAGGAAGAGAGGTGCCCAGCCACTGGGTAGGGGAGCAATGGGGGAATGGGGTCTCCTACCTGGCAAGGCACTCCTGGAAGTTTGACTCTCAGGAGGGGGGGAGGAGAGGGCGTGTGTGGTGACTTCTGGGGGCCTGGTGTCAGGGGGGAGACCTCGGGGCCTAAATTCTGAGGCCATGTAGTTCTGGGAAGGGCGTCAGGGTGTGGGAGGCAGGGAGGGACTGTAGGGAACCCACCCTGCCCTCCAGAGAAGGCAGTGCCCCTGCTCAGGGAAGGCCCCCGCTCTCACTGCTTCTAGGACTGTCCAGCAGCTGAGAAGGAGAGCCAAGTCCTGAGGATTGTAAGTGTGTGTGTGGCGGGGAGTGGGGGATGGGGGATGAGTGGGGGGAGGTGCAGTGGATGGGGCTCCGGCTGGACATCGTGCTCCCTGTCCCCCAGTGCAGCCACGTGGCCGGGATCTGCCACAACATCCTGAGCTGCAGCCCCCAGGAGCTGCTGGAGCAGAGGGCCGTGCTAGAGCGTGTGCAGCTGGACGATCCTCTGGTGAGCTCTGACCTCTTACCTCTCACCTTTTAAAAAAAAATTTTTATTGATTGTTTTTTTTTTTTTAAAGAGAGAGATCGATTTGTTGTTGTATTTATTTATGTATTTTTTTATTTTTTAAATAATTTTTTTTTTTTTTTTTAGAGAGAGGAAGGGAGAGGGAGAGAGAGATAGAAACATCAATGAGAGAGAACATTGATTGGCTGCCTCCTACATGCCCCCACTGGGGATTTGGCCCACAACCTGGGCTTGTGTCCTGACCAGGAATCGAACCAGTGACCTCTTGGTGCATGGGTCGATGCTCAACCTCTGAGCCACACCGGCCAGGCAGCAGGCCTTTTTTTGTACAGATGTTAAAGGCCCAGAGGACTTTCCTGGGGTCTCTGTGTTACTCATCACCTCCCCCAATCCTCCAGTGACACATTCTAGCCCTGAGATACAGATCTCTCCAGTGGGGGAAACCAGAGCCCCAGTGCTGCCCCTGCCCTGCCCATCCCTGCTCATCCCTTTAGGAGAGTTGCTGAGAATTTCATACCTCACAAGTCAGCAGCCCCAACTTCCCTCTGACCCCATTGGAGGAGGAGGTAGAGGCCCACAGAGGAGGAACAACCCCAAAGTCACACAGCAAGTTGGGCAGTGCCAGCTTGGGGCCAGCTCTTTCCCCAGTTCTGCCCACCCGAGAATTTGGTTGCCTATTGTGGGTCCTGCTCACTGGCCTTGCTGTTCCCACACCCTCAGTGACTGCAGCCTCTGCCTTCTCAGGGCCTGGAAATCCATACCACCAGCAACTGCCTGCATTTTGTGTCCCGAGTGGGCACCCAGGTAAGAGCCTTTTCAGCTGCCCACCCCCCAAGAGCCTTTTACCTGCCAGCCAAGCCAGCTTTAGGCCCCAGGAGTGTGCACTCTCTGAGCCCCCCCCCCCCCCACCAGGTCCCCTCCAACTTCCAGCTGCAGATCCTGCCTGGAGATGAGATTGTCCAAGTCAATGAGCAGGTGGTGGTGAGTGAGGAGAGGGACATGGTAGGAGTGAAGGGGTACTGGTAGAACCCAGGGCTGGTGGGTTGGGAGGGACTCTTGGTGAGACCAGGGTGTGGGAGTTGCCTTGCATGCGGTGAGCCAGCTCACACAGGCCAGAGTGGCCTCAGCAGAGCCAAGGTGAAGGGGCTCATGGAGGCTTCCTGGAGGAGAAGCATGTGAGGCAGAGCAGGAGGTTGAGAGTGCTCCAAGGGAGAGCGCTGCTGGGTTGCTTCAGAGCCTCCTGCCCAGCTTGATCCAGCCCGATGTCCCTGTCCTGTCCCCCAGGTGGGCTGGCCCCACAAGAATGTGGTGAGGGAGCTGTTTCGGGAGCCAGCCAGGGTCAGCTTAGTGCTGAAGAAGGTTCCGGTACCGGAGACACCCCCACAGGTACCTGCCGCCTGACCCTGCCCTCAGCCTGCTTTCAGATTCCTGTTGCCAGCTGTATCACCTGTTTCTGGTTGTTCCCAGACCCCTCCTCAGGCCCTGGGCTCCCCACAGCTGAGGGTCCCATTGCTGCCTCTGACCCCACTGTCTTTCAGGTAACAGGCTCTGCCCTAGGTTTGTCTTGGTGGGGGAGCCATGGGCTCATCTCATCTCCCCTTACTCTCCTCTCCCCAGGTCCCCATCTGAAGACATCTTTGCCTTCAACCTGACTTCAAACCCAAGTCCTGGGCCCAGCCTTGCCTCAATAGGTAGTTTCAAAGTCCCACAAGGTGGTAATGCCCCAGGAAAGACATCTGGGGTGCCTGGCTCTGACCCCTGGACTCTGATACCCCAACCCTACTGCTGGGCCTGGGGCTGGGCTCATGGACTCTCCTCTCTTCTTCCCTGACAGACTCTGCCTCCCTTGACCCTGAGCCCCTGTGCATCACCCCTGCACCCACAGCCACACGCCCGGCAGGGGTAGCTGCAGAGACTCGTGGACCGTCAGAAGACAAGGTAAACTGGGGGGCTCAGCAAGGAGGGGCGTGGTTCTGGACCCAGACCTTCTCTAACCCCCTATGGTCCTTTCAGAGTCCTGCCCCTGGTCGGAAGAAATCAAAAGGTATGAGATGCACCCGACTGTGTGTGACTGTGTGGGGGTCCCCTGACATGAGGAGCTCTTAGAAGTCTTTACAGTGCTGGGCAAGACCACCCCCCATACACACACTTCACACACAGCCTCTTCTGGAAAGAGCTCTGTTTCTTGGGTCAGCAGACCTGTGCTCCCATCCTGGGTTTCTCGTAAACTCTGACTTTGAGCTAACAGCTTGTCCTCTGTTCTTCAATTTCCTCACCTCAAAAATGGGGAGAGTCCTTCCTCAGAGCTGACAGGTGCAGCATTCCAAGCACACATTGTGGATTCAGAAATATCAGCTGGGGATGCTCTCATGGTGGGCAAGGGAGCAGATTTGGGGGTCCAGGATGCCTTGCCAGCCCCAGCTGTGCCGTGCTGCTGCAGGTGTGGCGACGCGGCTGAGCCGCCGGCGGGTGTCATGCCGGGAGCTGGGCCAGCCAGACTGCGACGGCTGGCTCCTGCTGCGCAAGGTGCCCGGTGGCTTCATGGGCCCTCGCTGGCGCCGCTGCTGGTTTGTGCTCAAGAAACACACGCTCTACTGGTACCGCCAGCCCCAGGTGAGACCCTCCACGCACATGTAAGCAAACGAGTCACCTCAGGGCCACGGTTCTTGTTCCTACTCCACCATCTGCTCCCATCTGTGGTCACAGGTGGGCCACAAACCCCCATGAGCCCCAGTGTTCCTTCTCTAAAATGGGGACACTCTTCAGAGAGAAATGACGTGTGTGTAAAAGCACCTGTCCTTCCTCTGCTGTTATTCTGTCCATCCCAGTGATAAGCCGTTCGTTCGCTTGTGTATTCATTCAGCAAGCATTCAGGTGCCTACTGTATACTCAGCTCCGGGCTGGGCACTGAGGACACAGGGAAGACTTGGACAGTTCTTGCTACTCCAGGCTGCTGGGGAGAGGGTGAATATACACTCAAGGACAGTTCGGGAAAGACATGCTATGACGAAGGCAAAGCCCAGGGGATGGGTGGGAGCCCACGGGGGTGGCCATTCCAGCCTGAGAAGGCTTCCTGAGAAATCAGTGCCTGAGGGTCAGCCGATGGAAAGGAGAAAGCAGGCCAGAAGGGAGCAGAGTCTCTGCAGAGCCCAGCGGTGTGGAGCAGCTTTGTCCGTGCCTGTTGACGGAACAAACGCAGGAGCAGGCTCCTCTTTTGTGGCTTTCTCTGATCTCTTTGGCTCCCCTTTCCTGGCTCAAAGGCACCAGGAGCTGAGTATACACTAGGCACCTGAATGCTTGCTGAATGAATACACAAAGGCACCTCTTGGTCACACCCCTGCCACCCCAGATTCTTGCCCTGAGCTCCAGACACTGAGAGGTTTGTAGTTAGAGAGCCCAGGAGATACCCTCTGTGGGAGGTTGCCTCAGGAGCCTGACTAGACCTCAGGAGTGTTGGGGCTTCATGCTGAACCTCACTGTGATCCCCCCAGGATGAGAAGGCTGAGGGCCTCATCAATGTCTCCAACTACAGTCTGGAAAGTGGACATGATCAGAAGAAAAAATAGTTAAGTCCTGGGTGTGACGGGCCGGGGGTGGTGGGAAGAGAAAGGAAGATATAAGATGACAGTAGGGGTGGGGTGGGGGCAGCAGGGGGCTGGGATTCCCAGTGCAGTCTCTTTGGGTTCTGGATGGGTACACTCGGGCTGACTGAGGTCTCTCTGCTCCCTGGCAGTGTGTTCCAGCTCACCCATGATGTGTACAAACCCTTCATTTTTGCTGCCGATACCCTGACAGATCTGAGCATGTGAGTGCCACCCTCCCCACCCCTGAACTCCCACCGATTCAAATCTCAGCTCTCTGATAGTGGTTGATTAAAGCACTCACTTCTCTAAGCCTCAGTTTCATCATCTATAAAATGAAACTAATAAGAGTTCCTACCTCTCCGAGTTGCTCTGAGGATTAAATTAAAAGATCATATAGGGGAAGGGCCTTGGCACACAGTGAATGGAAATTCCCTGAGACCCAGTTACCTCTCCACAGGTGGGTGCGCCATCTCATTACCTGCATTTCCAAGTACCAGTCTCCAGGCCGGGCCTCCCTACCCCGAGAGGAAGGTGGGTGTCTCACAGGGGTGAGTCTCATTGTGTCTCACACGAACCTCTGCCTCCTGGGGTGGGGGCTGGGAACTCAAATGCCCTAACCCACTTCCTGGCCCCCCCAAACCCTGCGAAGCTTAGTGGGTTCCTCAACTGCTCCTGTCCATCCCAGACTGCTACAGTGAGACCGAAGCAGAAGACCCTGACGACGAGGCTGGGTCCCGCTCAGCCTCGGTGAGTAGGGGACTGGTGGGGGGTGAATAGCAGGGCATAGAGCTCAGACTGACACCTTCCTCTCCTTCCACCTTGCCCACAGCCCATCCCTGCCCAAGCTGGGAGTCCATGCCGTGGAGACACATCACCTGCAGCCAGCCCCATGCAGGGCAGCCCACAGACCTCCTTTGGCCTTCCAACAGGTGCTGTGCTGGGAGCGGGAGCTGAGATGGAGGGCTGGGGCTGGGACGGGCCACTCTCATCCTGCTCTCCCCTCCCACAGACAACGGTGAAGGGGCATTGGAAGGAATGGTACGGGAGCTGAGGCAGGGTGGGGTGTCCCTCCTGGGCCAGCCACAGCCCTTCACTCATGAACAATGGCGGAGCTCTTTCATGCGGCGCAACCGTGACCCCCAGCTCAACGAGCGGGTGCACCGTGTGCGGGCACTCCAGAGCACACTCAAGGTCAGCTGGGGGGCACTGGGCACGGCAGGGGGCTGGGCTCTAGGCTCTCGGCTCTGGTTCCTGGCCCACAGCTCCGGGCTCAGCTGTGGACTGGGCCAAGTGCTAGGTTCCTGATTTGAGGACCAGGGCTACGCTGGGCCAGGTGCTAGGTTCTAGGCATGGACTCCAGAGTTAGCTCTGGGCTGAGGCTCTGCCACCCTCCTTGGGTGATCATGGCCCCTCAGCCCTACTCTCCTCACAGGCAAAGCTGCAGGAGCTGCAGGCCCTGGAGGAAGTGCTGGGCGACCCCGAGCTGACTGGAGAGAAGTTCCGACGGTGGAAAGAGCAGAACCAGGAGCTCTACTCAGAGGGCCTCGGGGCCTGGGGAGTGGTGCAGGCTGAGGGCAGCTCCCAAGTCCTGACCTCTGACTCCACAGAACATTCTCCTCACCCCCTGCCTTCTGACCCTGAGGAGCACTCCCATCCCTGCCCCCTGACCCCAGAGAGCAACCTCCAACCTTCTGACCTCTGACCCTGGCCAGCACCCAGCTCCTGACCTCTGGCCCTGAGGACCACCTCCACCCCCAGCCTCTCACATGCCTAGGACAGAGCATCCTTGGGTTCTGTCCAAGGTTAGAAGTAGAAGTGGTCCATGGTTTCACCCTAAGCTGACCCCCCTCTGCCTGAATGTCCACCATTGCTGCTCCCTCCTTCCCTGGAGCAGGGTAAAGTAACGTGAGCTCTGTGCCACCCTCTCCCCCCTTGGCCATGAAGGAATAGGACGCTGGGCTGAAAGAAACTTTCTCTGATCTGTGGGGGCACAAACCTGCCCCTCTCAGTCCTTCAGCACTTCTCCCCTCCCCAAACCAGTCTGTGCAGGTGTTTTTCACTTTACACGAGAGACACTATTCAACCAAATAAAGTCAGTTTCTCTAACGTGAATCTATGTGTGCCTTTGACTTCCGTAGTAGAATCAGGAGTCTGCTCCCCAGGGGGACTGGATGAAAAACTGTCAGACGGGGTGAACACTCTTGGTAACTAGCCCGCTGACTGGGCGGCCCACGGGCTTGGGCTCTGCATGAAGCTCCTGTCCACCAGGAGAGGATTGCTAATCCATGGCTCAAAAGGGCTTCTACGCATGCTTAGCTGTTCCCAGCCCTTTGGAGACCACAGGGTGCTTTCCTGCCCCTTCTCAGGGGGGACAAAGTAAGAAACAGAGACCAGCCTTTCACTCTCTAGATGGGGAACATACCTTGCATGGAAGAGCAGGGTGGGCTCTGGAGACCTGAGTGGTGAGATGGGGTAGCCAGTGGGGAGGGGTACACGCTGTGGTCTGCAAGGAGGAAGGTCCTGAGGTGAAACATTTTTCTCCTCTCCTTAGCCCAGTGTCACCTCCAACTTTTGATCCAGAGCAGGGACACACCCCTGTGTCTCCATCCAGGTTGTAGAGGAGACCTGACTTGCTCCCATCAGCCTCTGATGTCTGACCCCAGCCAAAGTCCTTAGTGTCCCTGGCTTCCTCTGTGGGGTACTGAGGGGGTTCAGTGGGAGGAGCTTCTTTGAGATTGGAATTCCTGAGTGGAATGCAAATGGCTGGAGGTCACAGAGGCCTCTATGATATCACCACGAGGGGGAGCAAGACCGCTGGGAATAAGGTTTCTTTGAAGAGTGGGAGGAGACTGAGCAACTATGACTGATAACTGGCGGCAGCAAAGGCCCGAGACCATTAATATCAAATCTTTGAATGTCATGGTATGTGGCCCCTGCCTGGCTCCACCACTTAATCTGGGCATCCCAGGGTCGGGTGGGGCACAGGAGGACTGTACTGGGTCCAGGGGGGCAGGGGCTGCACTGATGGCCCCTCTCCTCACCCTTTCAGAGGTCCACTCATGAGCTCTACGTCCGGCCAGAGGAGCAAGTGCTCATCAACTGCCGAGACATCACTAGCAGAAACGTAAGGACAAGGCCGGGCTGCATCCAACCTCACCCCCACACTGACCCTTTTCCAGCTGTACGCATGAGGCAACAGGCCTCATAATAACTCTTGTCTCTTTTACCTTCTAAATGTCCTTCCAGAGGACACTCCCCAGCAGTAACCCTGCCGTCACACCCCCATGATATGTTAGTAACTGCCTCTCAGTGCCCCCACAGGAACCCCTATATAATGACAGTCACCCACCAGCAGAGACCCTAAAAGAGTTTCTGCTGGTGGGGTGACTGGAGACCCTAAAAGAGTCTCTGCTGGTGGGGTGACTGTCATGACCCCCAGAAAGATCCCCCAGCAGTGAGCCCTTTAGGTAGTGACTTCTACACTGATACCCCATTCCATGATTCCCTCTTAGGCCCTCCCCGCCCCCCAGAGTGGCTTTCCTCAGGGAACCCCATTCACTGAGAGCAAACATCCAGGCAGAGGCCTCCTATGGTGATACCTGCCTGAAGGAAGGTCCTCCGCCCTCTCCCAGGATGCCTGGGAAATACAGGAGTTCATCACTCGAATATGTGTCAAGCAACTGCTCCGACACTGGGCGTTTCAGCTGCTGCTGGCCACGCTGCTGGTGGTCAACGCCATCACCGTTGCGCTCCGCACCAACTTCATCCTTGGCCAGGTGGGACTCTAGCCTGACCTCTGCAACTACTGACCTAGTAGGGGGCCTGGGTAAGGCACTTCCCTCTCTGGGCCTCTGGCTCCTCATCTGTCCGTGATGATTGGATTAGCTGCTCTTCAAGTCTGCTCTGACCTTCCAGGGATCTAGAGCTAAAGGAAGACATTGTGGTGGCGACTGTGGTGGAGGAATACATTGCATTGTCCAGGAAGGGCAGGAAAAATGGTGTGAGCAGAGGCAGGCAAACAGATGCCTTGTAGGGAAGGGTATCCCATTTTATTTATTTATTTATGTATTTTAAGATTTTTAAATTATGTATTTTAAGATTTTTAAAGTTTTAGAGAGAGAGGAAGGGAAAGGGAGAGAGAGAAACATCGATGAGAGAGAACATCAATTGGCTGCCTCTTGCATGCCCCTCACTGGGAATTGGGCCCACAGACTGGGTATGTATCCTGACCAGGAATTGAACCAATAACCTCTTGGTGCATGGGTCGACGCTCAACCAGAGTCACACCAGCCAGACAAGGGTATCCCATTTTAATCAATAGTCACTAAGAGAGAATCACTCGGTGCCAGGCACTGTACTCAGTGCCAGGGTTCCAGGTATGAACCCAACATACCCAGTTCTGTCTCAGACAGACAAAAACATGTCATTATAAGTGCCTGAATAGCAGAGCACATGGAAGCTCAGAGAAGGCATCAAACCTGATGGGTCGAGGAATGCTTCCTGGAGAAAGGGACACTTAAGCTGAGAATAAAGAATGAGTATAAGTCCGGCTGGTGTGGCTCAGTGGATTGAGAGGCATCTCATACACCAAGAGGTCATCGTTTGGATTTTTGGTCAGGGAGCATGCCCAGGTTAAGGTCCTTGATCCCCAGTTAGGGGGCTTGCAAGAGGCAACCAATCAAACTTACTATCTCTCCCACTCCCTTTCTTTCTCTCTAAACAATCAATAAAAACACATTTAAAAATAAAAGAAGAATGAATAGAAAGAAGTTGGCCAGGCAGAGAGAGGTGAGGAGGAGTGTTTGGGGGCAGAAGAAATAGCGTGTGTGTTCTGTGTCCAATTCGAAGTCCAGTGTTACTTTGGTCTTATCCTTGCTATTTTTATCTTACATGGAGTATTCTAATTACATGGATGGTGCTATTTAAAAGTCAATACTTTTTAAAATGTCCAATGTGGTGGCTGATGAGTTCAGAAAGGTGGTCAGCAGCAGGCTCTTTACATTACGTCAAGGAGGGGGGCCTTTATCCTATGTCACTGGAAAGCCAGGCAAAGGTTTAAAGCATGGACGTGACATGACCAGGCACACGTTTAGAAAACACTGGCTGCCGCACTGTGGGCCATGGATGGGAGAGTTTCAAGAATGGGAAAAGGTGAAGCAGGCAGGACTGTGTTGGAGATGTTCAGGGGAAAGGTGAGGGGGCTTGGACCAGGCCTCTGGCAGCAGGTAAAAAGAGGCCACATGCATCTGAAGTCCCCTAGGAGTCGGATCCATGGGCCTTCCAGACTGATTTTCTTTGCAGCAAACCCTTAGTGAGCACTGACATGTACTGCCTTGTTTAACATCTGTCATGACCTCACACACAGAGCAAGGGAGAGCAGGAAGTTAGGTTTCTGGCTTGAGCAACTGTGTGGGGATGGTGCTTTTTGTTGGGATATGGGGAAATAGGATGAGCAGGTTTGGGGAGGGCGCTGAATTCAGTCTGAGTTGTGTAGTGTCTGAGGTGCCCATGCAATAGCCACACAGAGATAGTGAGGGGTTAGAGGTCAACTCTGGAACACCACAGAGAGCACTGGGATGGAGTGGTGGCATGAGAGTTGCCAGCATCTGGGTGGATAGTTGCCGAGGCTAAAGGAATGGATGAGGTTGCCTGGAGAGAGAGAATTGAGTGAGAAGAGAAGAGGCCAACACAGAGCCCTGAGGAGAGCCTACAAGTAAAGGGCAAAAGGGGAGGAGAAGGTACAGAGGGAGACAGAGGAGCAGGAGGGCCAGTGGGCTGGGAGGGAGACCAGGACAGCGCTCTCAGGGAGCAGGCACAATGGCAGATGTGACTAAGAGGCAAGCAGTAAGGACTATGAAGCATCCCCTGGTCAATCAGCCCTCATGACCTTGATGAGAGGTGTCTCTGATGTGGTAGAGGCAGAAACCCAATTGCCAAGGTTTGGAGAATGAGTGGACTGGAGGGAAGATCACACACAATGGTGAATCAGAGTGCAGATCCTAACATTGGAATATAGAATTAAATAGTAGGATGAAAAAGAATCAAATAGAAATTATCTTTGTATGGGCTAGGGAGAGATGTTGTAAGATGTAAAATATATTTCTTACCATGGGTCCCAATCAAAAGTGGTAAAAGCACTGGTTTAGGATACGTGTCCATGGAGGTCAAATCCTAGGGGCCTGTGAATGCCAGTCTGGTTTTGAACCTCACCCTGCAGGGCATAGAGAAACATGGAAGTCTTGTGGATAGAGAAGGCAACTCTGATTTAGCCATAGATGCCCATGACTTGGAGAAGCCAAGAGGACTATTTAGGAAATTCTTTCTATCAATAATGAGGGGAGCATATTGCCTTCAGTGGCCAGTGGGGTAGAACTGAGATGACAGATGAGGGGACAGAGAGCTCTTCCTTGTTGTAGGCAGACATCCCTAGCCCATGATGCTTTTTGAGAATTTGAAACAGGCAGGGAGCCCATAAACCTTAACCTCACATCTGGATTTAAGAAGCTCTACCCAGCTGGTGGATGGGGGTGGTGGCAAGGCGTGGGTAGCAAGAGGCCTCCATGTGTGGCAGCGAGCCTTGGGGCAGAGTCTGTTGGCCATGGAGGTGAAGGAAAGAAGGAGTCCAGGTGACTTTGGTAACTGTCAGGGTAGAGCTAGGGGGCTGGGAGCTGTTAATAGGGTCACAGACTATAGTGGTGTCACAGCTTAATGGGAGGTAAGGGAGTAGGATCTAGGTTGGGTGAAAGTGAGTTGGGGTTTAAGCAGAATTCAAAGTCATCGGTTCACAATCCAGCCAGCCAGGGAACATGTCCTGGGGGAGATACCTAGGAGTTTGGTCAGACTAGCCTGGGAGTTTGGGACGTGGGACAGCAGGAGTGGTTGGGGCAACCAGAGAAGAAAGGATGGAACTTTGTGTCCTCCATCTCAGGGGCCAGGGCTTTTCCTCCCAATTCTAGAGCCAGTTCTGCCTCTCCTCCGCCTCCCTTGTCCAAGTATCCTCACTCTAGAGGAGCAAAGGTTTGTAGTCAGACAACAGTCTTCACTGCTAGCTGTCTGACCTTGGGCACCTCTCTTTTCTCATCTGTAAGATGAAAATTCAACCTGCTTTGTAGGATATTGGTGAGGGTAAAGCAAAATGATGCTTGTGTGGTCCTAGCATGGTTCCTGGCATGTGCACACAAAGTGTGCTCTAAAGGAGCTACAGAGATGCAGAAGAGCAGCAGGGATAGGGGCCTTCCCTCCCCCAGGACATCTTCTCTCCCTGGCCCAGCCCAGTTCCCTACTCTACTGACCTCTCTGTCTCTCTCTCTTTTTCTCTGTCTTCCATGTAGAAACACTATGAGTTGTTCTCTACCATAGATGACATTGTGCTGACCATCCTTATCTGTGAGGTTCTCCTTGGCTGGTTAAATGGCTTCTGGATTTTCTGGAAGGTGAGATCCTGGGCCCTCCCTGCCATTGCCCCTACCCCTCCTTAGGAACTGCACCCCACCCAGTCCCCATTCCTGTGCTCCTGGCCCTGCAGACTGAGATGTGTGTGTGTGTGTGTGTGTGTGTGTGTGTGTGTGTGTGTGTGTAGAGAGAGAGAGAGACTGACTACTTCTGAGATGTCTGATACAGTAACTTGTACTAGAAGTGCAGCCTCCCTGGGTTCCAGTCCCTGCTCCAGCCTTCCCCCGTTCTGTGATTCTGGGAAAAACTTGATGTCCTTATATATGAAATGAGATTGAAAGCATTCACCTTAATTTACAGGGTTCAAGAGTAGGAGCCAACAAACTTTCTCTATAAAGGGCCAGCTAAATTTTTAAGCTTTGTGGGCCCTCCAGTCATTGTTGCACACACTCACCTCTGCCTTGGGAGCACAAAGAAGCGTGGACATCACATAGCTGAATAAACATGGCTGTGCTCCAAATAACCTCATTCAAGGACACTGAGATTTGAACTTCATATAATTTGCATATGTCATCAAATATTATTCTATTGATTTTCCCCCCTAACCATTAAAAAAAAATTCTTAACCTGGGGGTTTTACAAAAAAAAAAGAGCTGCTGGCCATATTTGGCCCCTGGCCTAGAGTTTGCTGACCCCTGCTCTGGAGAGTATCAGGGAGCTGTTTGGGTGGGAATGGGTCTGAAAGTTACATTAAATGAGACAAAGATTCAAACTCTTTGTTTGAATAGGACTTCTGGAGTCAAGGGATTTATTTTGCCTTTGGGCATGTTCAAGAAGAGGCTTAAAAAAAAAAACTGTCCAAAAAAAACCCAAAAACCCTCTCATAAAAAAAGAAGTATCATTTAAATATAGTTACTAGAACAACCAATTAGAATTATAGGCTTTCCTTGGGTTAAAGGATTCACTTAATGGAACATAGAATGTAGAACCCAGAACAAAAATTCTGAAGTCTGACTATCTTAAAGACTGCTTTGGGCAAACCACCTGCAAGGATGCTAATTAACAGAAAAAAGAATACGCTAGTTCATATCTACATATCTTAGGTACCTTGCGAACTGTTTCACTGCACTGCTTTATCAGAACTAGCTCTAGGATGCAGGCGGACATCTATTCATCAAGAGGGAACGTTCCTCCTTCATCTTCACGAGATTTCTTTAAGCAGCAGTTAGGGACCTACACTTTCAAGGCTAAGCCCCAGAGTTTCTGAGCACAGGAGACCTGAAGCAAGCATGAGGATCTTGTGTTCCTCCAAGCCACTCTGCTTTGTCTGCTAAGCCAGGGTTTCTCCACCACGGCACTGCAGTGTTGATGTTTTGGCCTGGATAATTCTTTGTTGTGGGGACTGGCCTTTGCACTGTAGGATGTTTAGCAGCATTCCTGGCATCTACCCACTAGATGCCATTAGCACCATCCTAGTTGTGACAACCAAAAATGTCCCCAGACATTGCCAAATGTCCCCTGGAGGGAAAATCACTCCTGGCTGAGATAATGTTCCAAACCCTAACCTTTCATCTGGGGCCAGGCTACCAAAAGCCAGGGCTTGTTAGAAGCTGCTTTTGCCTCCTTCCCCACCACCATCCCTTCCCCTGGGTCCTAGGACACACAGCCTGCTCCCTGTTGCATGGGTGTGGTGGAAGGGGTGACGAGAGGACAGAAAGGGAGGAAAGTCTGGAAATTAACATCTCAAATATTACCCAGCCACATAGGGATCCCCAGTTTTGTCCCCAGCTCTCCCATTTCTTACTACCCTCACGTGACTCCTTCCCCCTCCTCACCTCCACAGCCTATTAATCACTATTTCACCACCTAAATATTTCTCAAATTTCTTGCCGTCTCTGCATCTCTGCTATCCCTGTTTTAGCTCTTGCATTGTCTTCCCTCACCAGGATGTTGCTATGGCTTCCTGTGTCCCCATCTGCCATCAAAGTGATCTTCCCAAGGCACAAGTCAAAGTATCCTTGCTTATTTTTGCAGCCTCACCACTCCTGGCTTCACCCTTGGTGTTCCAGCTGCACCAACTACTTGTAGTTGCATTCCCCAACACACACACACACACACACACACACACACACACACACACACTGCTGCGTCTCACCTCCAGGTCCTTGTCCATGCTGACCCCTGTCTATGAAAGCTCTCTGCCACTTATTCAGTTGCTTTACTCCTACTTACAGCTTAAGATTCACTCAAATGTCCTCTGTTCCAGGAAGTCTTCCTGTCTCTCCCAGACTAAGTTAGGTGTTGCTCTGCATCTCTCTAATACTATGTGCTTATCTCTCTCACCTGGAGTTTAAATTTACTGGCTGTCCACCTCCCTCAAAATAAAATAATCTGTAAGCCCAGCAGGGCAGAAATCCTGTATCTTCAGAATCTGGTTCAGGGTCTGGCATGTAGTATGAGCTTAATACTGGGTGGATAGAGTGATGGGTCTGTAGACAGGCAGACTTGTGTCTCCCTGTGGATGTGTAGGCGCAGACACACTGAACATGGGACATCAGGAGAGCTTATGTTTATTGGACTACCCAAGAAATATAAGAACTTTTTTCCATTAAAGAACAGGTTTTTAAAAAACATTTAATGCAGATACATATTGATCAACACTATATTGGAAAGTACACACAGAATTCTTAATTTTTTTTATTTTTTATCCTCACCCGAAGATATTTTTCTATTTAGCTTCAGGTAGAGAGAGAGAGAGAGAGGAAGAAAGAAAGAGAGAAACATCGACGTGAGAGGGACACATCGACTGGTTGCCTCCCGCATGACCCCAATCAGGGCCGGGGGCGAACTGCAACCAGGGTACGTGCCCTTGGCTGGAAGCAAATCCGGGTCTCATTGGTCCGCAGGCCGGTACTCTACTGCTAAGCCAAACTGGCCAGGGTTTAATTTTTTTTTTAAGCAATAGCCACTTTCTTTTTATTTTTTTCTTTATTGATATTTTTAGAGAGAGGAAGGGAGAGGGAGAGAGAGATAGAAACATCAATGACAGAACTTCGATTGGCCGCCTCCTGCATGCCCCCCACTGGGGATCAGGCCCACAACCTGGGCATGTGCCCTGACCGGGAATCAAACCAGCAACCTCTTGGTACATGGGTTGACACTCAACCACTGAGCCACACCGGCCAGGCTACACACAGAATTCTTGCTTTTTCACTCCTTTCCTTTTATCCCTTTCTCCCCACCCCCACCCTCTCTAGGTAATCTTTGTATATTTATAGTCTCTTGTTTATCCCCCACTGTTTATTTTGTAATCATAGCAAACATGTTTATATTTGTACTCCTCCCTTTCCTAACAGTAGCATGCTATAACCACTGTTCTGCACTTTACTTTTGCCACTTAATGGATCCTGGCAAACTTACTATATCAGTACATGGAGATCTTTCTCATTTTTCTTTTTAATTTTTTTTTCTTTATTGATTTTTAAAGAGGAAGGGAGAGGGGGAGAGAGACAGAAACATCGATGAGAGAGAACATCGACTGGCTTCCTCCTCCATGCCCCCCACTAGGGATTGGGCCCACAACCTGGGCATGTGCCCTGACCGGGAATCGAACCGACGACCTCTTGGTGCATGGGTTGACACTCAACCACTGAGCCACACCAGCCAGGCACCTGAGAATATTTTTCTATTAAATTTTAGATACAGTAGAAGGGAAGGAGAAAAGGGGAGAAAGAGAGAGAAATATTGATGTGAGAGAGACACATCAATTGGTTGCCTTCCACATGACCCCAACCAGGGCCAGGGAACAAACCTGTAACCCAGGTACATGCCCTTGACCAGGAATCAGACCCATGACCCTTCAGTCCATAGGCCGACGCTCTAACTACTGAGCCAAATCTGCCAGGGCTTCATTTTTTATTAATTGGAGTGTGTGTCACACAAAGGCTGGAGCATCCACATACTCTCCTGTCACTTAACTGTAGGGCAAGGCCATTTTCAGCAGTGCACTAACCAAGGTGGGTGCTCAGCTTAGGAACTAGCTGTATGTATGTGAGCCTCCACTGTGTGTCTCTGAGACTGCACTTGGCTGTTGACACATGTATGAGACAGTGAGTGCATGCTGTTGGGTGGCATGTTTTGTGAGCAACAGAATGAGTAACAGCAGTGGATGGCAGATGACTGGCATTGCTGTGAGAAGAACCTTGAACCCTTCATCCTTGGGGTGTGGGGAAGGCAGACCCAGGATGTCCCCATGGGCTGGGCCTGACAGACCCTGCTGGGGCTGGCCCACCCTGCCCCCCAGGACGGCTGGAACATCCTCAACTTCCTTATCATCTTTATCTTGCTCCTGGGATTCTTCATTAATGAACTCAATGTCATCTCTATCACCTACACCCTCAGGTAAGCTGGGAATTCTGGAGAAAAGAGGGGGACCTGCTTGGACCCTGGGAAAGTGATGGGGGGGTTATTGTCAGCGGGGGATTAGTTCTACCTGTCTGGGCAGGTAGGGTGGCAGTGAGGAGAAGGGGTCTGGGAAGGGCCGAGGGGCACCCCTGAGAGGCTCTGCCACAGGGTCCTTCGTCTCGTGCATGTGTGCATGGCGGTGGAGCCCCTGGCCCGGATCATTCGTGTCATCCTGCAGTCGGTGCCTGACATGGCCAATATCATAGGCCTCATCCTCTTCTTCATGCTGGTCAGTGCCCTCCCCTAGCCCCAGCCACTCCCCTTCCCTGAACAGGCCGTGGGTCAGTGGGGATACAGGGGTGTCTGGAGAAGAGAGGCCTATGGGCCCAGTTCCCTGTGACCCCCCTTGGAAGCGTTCATTTGCATGTGCTGTCTCCAAGGCTCTTGTGTAAAGTCAGGGTGGGTCTTCGTTCTCTCTGGCAGGTGTTCTCCGTATTTGGGGTTACTCTGTTTGGTGCATTCGTGCCCATGCATTTCCAGAACATGCAGGTTACCCTGTACACCCTCTTCATCTGCATCACCCAGGATGGCTGGGCAGACATCTACAGTAACTTTCAGTGAGTCCCCGTCGGGCTTCTGGTCCCCCAGCCCATCCAGGCAAGGCAGGGGCTGGGCTCCCATGAAGCAAAATACTGACTGGGGAGGAAAAAGGGCTCTGGGGGGAGCTTCAGGGCTGGGAATGAGGATGGCCCAGCAGGAAAGGGGTGCCAGGGCTTTAAACTGGAGGAAAGGGGACCCCTGGGGCTGGAGCCTCTGGGTTTGTGGACTACTTGAAGTCTTGTCCCCTTTAAACTCCACCCATTTAAAGTCCCACTGTAGACCTATTCAAGGATATTTCTTCCATTATGCTAAACAGCTGGGTCTCTAGGCCTTGGGCATGGGAGCTGTCTGTGGTTGCACTAGGGCTTTAGGGCAGCCTCCCAGCCCACTTTGGAGCCCACTGCCTGGATTCCTGGGAACTTAGGGTCTCATTTCATTTATTCTTAGACCCACTGCCCAAGGTCATGTTTGGCCATATATGGCTGCCTGGGTTCTGTTCTTTTACCCCTTTCCCATTAACTCTAAACCCTATTTATTTCCAGTCCACTCCAGGGAGTTGGACTCACTGACTGATTTCTTTTTATCCCTTTCATGGGAGAGTAGAAGCCCAGTTGGTAAAGGGCTTCTACTGTCATTATCTGTTATGACTTAGGTGGTGGGAAAACCACAGAGTGTACAGTAAAGGTGGACTAGGCTTTTGAGTCCTTGCTCCACCACAGTAGTCATGCCACCTTGGACAAATTACTTCATCTCTTTTCTGAGCTTCAGTTTCCTCATCTGTCAATTGGAGATTATAATACAATATAACAATGTCATGGATTGCTATGAGGATCAATAGAGAAAATCTATATACATCTCTTAGCATAGAGCCTGGCACAGTATAGACACCACACACACACACACACACACACACACACACACACACACACACTGGGGGGGGGGGGAATATTATTATTTGGGAAAATATTTTATGGGAGATTTCTAACAGGTATTAACAGTGGGTGGAATTTTTCCTGGACATTTTCCTTCTGGTTTTCTATAATGAGCTTGAATTACTTTTTATAATAAGAAAGAGTATAGCCAATAGATTAAACTTGATAATGCTGATGTACAAATCCCCACCTTGAAGGGCTGGGTTGAGGACCCCAGTGTCCGGCAGTACAGCAGGCGCTCAATGAAGAGCAGCTGCTATGACAATTAGAAGTAGGCATTAGATCTGCACAACAGCAGTGAGGCAGCAGAAGTCCTAGTAGGCTTTGAGATAATTTCCCCATTTCATAGATGAGGAAACTGAGCTCAAAGGGCCAGGGCGGTGACAGGGCCCCTGCCTGCCATCTCCAGGATGGAGACCAGGGACTACGCAATGGAGATTGGGGGTGCCCTCTACTTGGCCACCTTCATCACCATCGGTGCCTTCATTGGCATCAACCTGTTGGTCGTCGTGGTGACCACCAACCTGGAGCAAATGATGAAGGCAAGGGAGCAGGGGCAACAGAATCAAATAAACTTCAATGAGGTGAGTGAGAAGGGGAGGGCAGAGGGAGGAGAGGGAGTATATGTATGAATGCTGACTTGAGCATGTGGGCATGTGTGTGTGTGCTCATACACTCAAGTGCCTGGAGAAAGCCAAGCCTGAGACCCAGAGGCAATATTTCCCACCTTGGATGCCAACTCACCAACTGAGGCTTCTGAGGGGTATGGATTTCCTAGATGGCTTATTTCTATGGTAACTCAAACTGAGCAGCTTGGGTGACCTTAGGGCATTTAACCAATCTTATTTACCTCATAGGGCTATTATGAAAACTACATGGGTAACAGTACTTGACATATACTAAGAACTCAATAAATGTTAGCAAAAGTATTATTTATTCAGGGTGGGGAGGTGGAGGGTATAGTATTTCCCAAACTGTTGAGGGCTCAGGGCTGTGACTTGAGAATAGATGGGCTTTAGAAGTTTGCTGGGTAGAATTTAGCAGGAGTGCCCAGCTGGTGTGGCTCAGTGGCTGAGCATCAACCCATGCACCAAGAGGTCACTGGTTCATTCCCGGTCAGGGCACACACCAGGGTTGTGGGCCAAATCCCCAATGGGAGGCATGCAGGAGGTGGCCAATCGGTGTTCTCTCTCATCGATGTGTCTATCTCTCTCCCTCTCTCCTCCTCTCTCTCTAAAATCAATAAATTAAATAAAAAAAAAGAATTTAGCAGGAGTGAAATGAGGGGGTCACTAAGTTTTAAAGAGGGGTAAGAATTTCCAAACAGGTGGAGGAAGGGCTTGTATATTTGAAGTTGAGCTCCCATAGCAAGGTAGGAAGGCTAAGATTGGTTGGAGCTAAAATGAGGAACATTAGAATCCTGGTGTCCTAATAGACTCATCCTCCCTGAAGTCAAGCAGGAAGGGACTGGGAGGGGGTGCCTGTCTGAGCTGTCTGTCCCCTCTCCATTTCCCCTTCCCCAGCCAGTCAACGTGGAGGAGTACGGGAATAAGGACCTGCCGTTGGTGCACTGTATGGTGGCCCGTTCGGAGATGGCTGGCGCTCCCCAGGATCCACTTACAGTGGGTCCCCTGTCGAATCTCTCGGAAAAAGCATGCGACAACTTTTGCTTGGTGCTGGAGGCAATTCAGGAGAACCTGACGCAGTACAAAGAGATCCGAGATGAGCTTAACATGTAGGGCGGGTACTGGGGGTACCCCCGAGTCCCGTGAGTTAGGGCTGAGAGAGCCTCAGATTCTTCTGGTCTTATGTCCTCACCATTTTATAGTGTGGACCCTGAGGCCCAGAGAGGTTAAGTGATTTGCCCATGGTCCCCCAGCCTTTTGGAGGAGCTGTAATCCAGACTTCCAGGTTCCTCCCATGTCACACAAGCGAAGGCACAGCTTGGCCTGGGATTCTATCAGTGAAGAGGGAGGATGAAAGGGCTGGACACCAGGGGAAAGGTGGGAGGACTGCCCCTCTTTTCCCCACCCTGGAACGCACTCACCCCTCTGCCCCCAGGATAGTGGAGGAGGTACACTCCATCCGCTTCAACCAGGAACAGGAGATGGAGCTATTGCACAGGCATTTGTCAAAGACTGTGCCGATGGAGAACCAGTCCTCCATGGACATCCATGAGATGGCTAGCCAGCAAGACTTGATCACTGCGCTCATCAACAGGGAAAAGGTGCACCTTCCCTCTCCTACCGATCTGTGCTCACCCCACCACCCTACCCAACCCAGCCCAGCCTAGTCTCTGCCGAATTAGTCAAGGTTTCTATCTATTCCAAGGTCCACCCCTTGGCTCCCACGCCCCAGCAGTCAGGCCAATCCGCCAGTCAGTCAGGTTAGGCTCCACCTTTCCTTCTCTAAGAGGCCCCGCCCCCTCCCGTCAGATTCTGCCCGTTGAGCCACTTCTGATTCTAGTGTCCTCAAGCCTACCTTTTCTTAAAGAGGCTTGAACCAGCTCAGTTCCTGCTTAGTAGCAGAAACCTAGGCCCACTGATGGCAAAGGACCCCAGGGTCTTGTTGAAGGTATATAAGAGCAGCCTCCTCCTGAGGAGGAAGCTTCTAGGGAGAAAAAAGCACACACCCATGTTAGTTAAGCTTCCCACACCATCTGCCTGGGATACAATGACCTGAAGCCTTGTGAATGTCCACAGCCCGAACTCCCAAACTCAGAGAGGACACTAGGCAGGCTAGAGTTAGTCATATGAAGGACTTCCCTGGGAGGCCTCAAGGGGCATCCTTGAAGCTGGAAAAGGGAGTAAGGAGCATTTGCCATGTCATAATAGGGTACTGATAACACCTCTCGGTTTGCAGGTTCAGGAATCTCACACTAATATACTCCCTAAAAAGCACAAGAGCAGCCGCTGAGAAGGCAGGAGGGAGCCAAGGGGTCTGTGCACACACACATATACTCCCTAAAAAGCACAAGAGCAGCCGCTGAGAAGGCAGGAGGGAGCCAAGGGGCCTGTGCACACACACCCAGCCACTGCATCTTCCTGCATCCCAAGCATGACTTGGCTAAGCTTGGCCTGAGCCCATCCTCTCCCTTGTACCTGAGGTAATGCCTGGGGCTATGGAGGTGATGGCATCTCTAGGGCCTATGCCTGTGAGTCTCAGGTCTAGAGGAACCAGGATGGAGAAGGACACTGGATGAGAGTGGGAGCCCTACAGCAAGGGCGTGCTGGCCAAGGCAGCCAGGATTTGGCCTAAGGTGGGCCATCCCTGGCCCCCTGCTCTAGGCTAGAGCTAAATGGGGCCGGGGCCTAAGTGGGCCCAAGAACTAAGAGGAGAAAGGTGAGGCCAGTAAGGCCAGTCATCTGTATATTCACAATAAAGTTTTGTGTTGGGATCAATGTGTCTGACTAGTGGATCTCCAACCCCTTGGGGCAACCTTGCCTCAGTTCTGATGGACAAGACAGATCTTACTCCTCAAAAGCCTGTTTGTCTGATGCGAGAGTCACTGACTACCCTCCAGAGCTTCCAGTCTAATGGGAAAGAGAATCTGTACCCTAAACAATTCTGACTTAATGGTAGAGATATAATCCCTGCCCTTAGAGTCCTAAAATTTGGGGAGGTTGGAAGCCTCTGCCTGATACAGGAGACAGTCCTACCCTCTCTGTCTAAAGGTAGAAGAAACAGGTCTTCATTCTGGGGAGCCCTGGCCTAATGGGGTCACCAACTGACCATGTCATGCAGGTACAGGAAGCTCCATCTTGGGGCAATGGAGAATGACTGGGTCAGGTGTGGGTCCTGGTGGGCTTGCTAGAGGAGAGGAGCACTGAAGCTCACTGGAAAGTAGCAGGAAGAGTTTGTGGGTCAGGTTAATGAAGTCTGGTGGGGAACTTGTCACCTGTAAGGCCTCTTTGGGACTCCACACCAAACACCATTGAGAGCCACAGCAGGTTCCAGAGCTAGGCAATGGAGAGAGTCTGAGAAAGCTGTGGCAGTCATGGGCAATAGGAAGAGATGTGTTGGGGGACAGGATTCTGGTCCTTAGGCAAGTCACTGGTCCCCATTTTTCCCATCTTTGCAATGGGGAGAGGATGAGATTGGTCTCCAGCTCTAAAATCAAATGGCCAGCTCTCAGCCCAGGAGTTGGGAGACCAATAAGATCAGCCATATAGCTGAGACTCAGGATCCCTGGTGTTGGGTGGAGGGGAAGGCTGGAAGACCCAGAGTTCTGCCCAGCTATTTAGCAAAGACTAGCAATTAGGGATCTTGGGGATATTCACCAACTTGTATGGGCATCCCCAGAGGACCACTGATTGCAGCTGATTGGAAACTCCGCCCTCCGTCCCCCTCCCATCAGCATTGGTTTCACCTCAGAGAAGCCCCCTGGGGTCTGCTGGAAAAAGTCTAGACACCTGGGGACAGGGTAGTATACTCAGCAGGCAGGTGAGAGGTAGCACCAGTGCCAGCAGCACCTCACTCTCTTGGAGCCACTGTCATTCCCCTGTTTGGGCCAGGATGCTTCCCAGTGCACTCCAGGATCATCAACCAGCAGAGCTATGGACAGCCTGCGGCTTTTGCTGATGTTATTTATTGGGGATAGAGCCCTCAATCTGTCTGGTGAGTATCCTCATACGCCCTTTCCATCTATCCTTCTCTGGGGACTCTCACAGCCCCTCTTCTGGCTGGCCAGAGAGGGGAAGAAGGTAGTGGAAGATCAGGTAGTATCCCCAGGAAGATCCCATAATGTGAGCACAGCCATCCTGCAACCCACCCCTAAATTACTTAAAAGCCTTGGGCATCAATGAATTTGGAGCAGGAGCATGACAGGATGACCTTCAAGGGGCTTCTGGCTTTGCTCATCCACCCTCTTCTAGGATGCTATCTTTGTCTGTCTACTTCCTCCATTTTGTCATCTCAGCTGTCTCCCCCTTTTTGTGTTTCCTTCCCATCTGGTCAAGCCAATAGCTTGGGATTTCAGCAGGCTAGTTTTCTCCCAGGCTGGCCTAGATCTGAGGGCTCAGGGGCTTGGACACCTGCTGACTTCTGCCCTACTCCAGCAAAGAGCCTCACTGAGCCTGAGGTTGGAGTGCAGCCCTGGATCCTGAGCTCCTAGGACAGTATGGGGGAAGATATTGGGAGGTGGCAGGAAATTGCATGTCTCATCACTCCCATGAGTCCATGACATTTTCCAGGAACAGGAGTATCCTTGGCAAAGCACTCAGGAAGCAGATAGCAATTTGGTAAGAGGAGCAGAAGGGAACAATTCTTACCAGTAGTAGGTTCTATTTACTGAGCACCTAGTATATGCTAAGCACTGTGCTAGGTGCTTCACATGCATTATCTCATTCAATCCTTATGACCATCAGTAAGGTGGGTACTATTATCATCCCTGTTTTACGGTTGAGGAAACTGAGGCTCAGAGACATGAAGTGATTTGTCCCCATCACAGAGCTGGGATTCGATTACAGGTCTGACTTCAGAGCCAGGGCCACACTGCATTGCTTCTCAAAGGAGCTGCTGTGGGCAGGAAACCTCAGTATCGTAAAGATATCAGTTCTCGCCAAATCTATCGTTGTGGCACAGTTCCAATCAAAACAACTTGATAAGCAGATTCTAATATACATATAGAAAAGCGAAAGGCCAATATGGCCAAGATGATTCTGAAGAGCAATATGGGAGACTCACTCTACCAGATACTGAGATTTACATTAAAGCAACAGTAACATAACGTGGTGTTGGTGCAAGGATAGACAAGTGAACCAATGGAATGAAAGCGAGGGCGTGAAAATTGGTCTGGATACATAATGACGGGTAGCATGGCAAATCAGGGGGCAAAGGATGGACTTTTCCATAAGGAGGCAGGGACCACTGGTTAACCACATGGAAAAAAAACAACATAAAATTAGATTTAATGGAAACATCTCTCCCTGCAAATAAAAACTTGAAACCCCTATAGCAAGACATCTGTTCATTTCAGCCTAGACTTTTGTAGCAAACAGACCCATGGGTCATCAGGGTTTAGAGGGCTCCTCCAATATTGAGCCCAAGTCCTTCACTGCACTGAGGGGGGAGCATGGATGTACTGAGAGGGGTGGGGGTCTTCCTCAAGATCACACAGCAAGTCAGTAGTAGACCCAGGTCTAGAGCCTAGATCCCCCTACTCTTTCCATGCATCCTAGCCAGCTGTCCTGCCCTACTATGACCCCTCAGCTCTGCATGGGGCTAACAGAAAGTTGGGTGTTGCCCGGTAGGTGTGGATCAGTGGATTGAGCGTTGTCCCATGGACTGAGAGGTCCCGGTTCCATTCCCAGTCAGGGCACGTGCCCAGGGGGCGTGCAAAAGGCAGCCAATCAGTATTTCTCACATCAATGTTTCTATCTCTCTATCCCTTCCTCTCTCTCTAAAAAAAATCAATAAAAACATATTTAAAAAAGAGAGGAAGTTGGGTGTGGAAGGAGCAGGTGCCACACGGGGGCAGGTTTGGGGACAAGGGTCAGTGCCTCATCAGAGCTAGATTGTGGGAATGAAGAGCCCGTCACCTGGGTTGGGTCACTTCCAGTTTTCTGAATTAGATCTTTGACAACTACCAAGGGTGCAATGACAGGGCATCAGGTGATGGACCTATTTCTGCCCATTGGCCAGGAAAAAGAGGAAAGTTTCCAAGGGATCCAACTCAGCACAACTGCCATGGGCCCCTACAGAGAGAGGCTGGCTCAGCCATGAGAATGAAGCTGTGTTTTTGTGAGGCAGTGCAGCATGGTAGAGAGGACGCTGGGCTCTGGACGATGGACCCCGTTTCAAATGTAGTGCCACTACTTCCTGGCCCTGTGATCTTAAGTAAACGTCTTCACCTGTCTGAGCCTCAGTTTCTTCATCTGATTAATATAAATAATAGTCCTTACCTCAGATTGGTTGTGAGGATTCAATTAACCAATGCTCATTGGAGCAGCACCTTAATCGGACAAGGTAAAAATTGAACAGTGTCAAAACTATCCTTGACTGCTTTTGCACTAAATAAAACTGATGACTTGCAATTAAGGGTCAGGCTGTACAAAAAAATTATATATCTTTAAACATTAAAGTCATATTTAATGCAGTAGGAAACACATCAAAAGGCACCAAGAGCCCTGGCCAGTTTGGCTCAGTGGTTAGAGTATCGGCCCGCGGTCCAGAGAGACCCGGGTTCGGTTCCCGCTAGGGGCATGTACCTCGGTTGCAGTTTGTCCCAGGCCCCGGTTGGAGTCGTGTGGGTGGCAGCCACTCAATGTGTCTCTCTCACATTGATGTTTCTCTCTCTCTCTTCCTCTCTCCCTCCCGCTGTATCTAAAGGATAAATGCAAGAATGTCCTCGTGAGGATAAAAAAAAAAAAAGGGCACCAAGAAATCGAAGACCAAATGCAATAACAGATTTTATCTTTTGCTGATTCTGTCTCTAGAATAGTCATTGAGCCCTGGCCGGTTTGGCTCAGGGGTTAGAGCACTGGCCCATGGACCAAACAGAATAGTCATTGAGGAAGGAGACATAGTTGCCTGCTCTAATTAAATTTGAGGTCCCTGGCATGCATCAGCTGAGATCTATTAGCACAGAGATGACATGTAAGTAAATGAACACATCATATTGTAATTGGTGCTGTGATTTTTACTGAATCATCCAATAAGAATACTTGGTAAGTGAGAACATCTGAGAAGAACTCTGAATTGGTGGAGGGAACAGGTATATTTGTTTCTTTTTGTTTGTTTGTTTGTTTGTTTGTTTGTTTGTTTGTTTTACAGGCATTATTACAACCTGGGAGTGTGAGTCAGGCACAACAACCTCCACGCCTAGGGGAACTACAGTGTGTTCAGATGCGTCCTCAGCTCTATCCAACAATGAGAGAGACAACACCCCTATAGTTTCACTTAACACTTCAGTGACAACCAGGAGGGCAGAAATGGCTAAGTCCCAGAAGCATACAACACCAGCTTCAATTTCAACTTCACCACCATTCTACAGCTCTGCTGGGTCCACTGAGTAGGCAACCCCAATACATAATCCTCAAGAGGAGATACTACATACAATTCATATCACAACCTCCAAGGGCACAACACTGTCAGATTCCATGATGACTTCTACATTGAAGGACCGGGGAGGAATAGCCTCATCCACCATGGCCACTTCAGCTGAGACCTCAAAACAGAGTCAGAGAGCTTCAACTGCAGCCCCATTAGCATCCAGCCCCACAGTCAATGGATTGGAAACATCAGCGTCCACTGACTCTCAGAAGTCATCCACCATCACAACTCCAACAGCTTTAAGCACACCAGGCAATGACATTACATCATCAGAGTCCATGACAACCACTATCTCTAAGAAGTCAGCTATAACAATGTCCCCAACAGCACTGAACAAACCACTCATGTGAAAGGATCTCTACCCATGACAACCAGTGTAGTTGCCCACACCACTTCGCTAACCTTGACCGCCCTAGGGACAATTGTTCTTGGGACAGCCATGTCTGAGACTCAGGAAGGGGAAACTACAGCTGCACCCCTAACCCCAACAATAGTCCCCACAATGAGCACGCTGTCTGAAACACACCACAGCATCACCACACAGACACCTTTCCATGCAGGGCAATCAGCCCCCAGTGCTGGCCCTGCAACAGCCCAGTCACCTGAGACAATAGCTGTTCAGTCAACAGCCCTTATCCCCAGCTCCTCATGGGCAACACAATCCTCTGCCATGACTGGGGCCAGTTAAGCTTCCCCTAAACGCACCCAGAGCAGTAGTCCTGGAGGAGGAGCCCGTGCTTTGGATGAGTGCCCAGACAGCAAGGGAGCCTGTATGTGCAATGACAACTACTACACCCACTCAGGTAAGTCTGAGGAAATCATGTCAGTACAGCAAAGAAGAGGTGGGAGTCAGAGTAGACATCAGACTCTGGGAAGGCCCAGAGGGCATGGGAGAGCTGGTGAGGTTTGGTCAGACATTGGCATCTAAAGAGTCCATCCAGGTAGAGGTGATTTCTAGTGAGAGGATAGGTAGCTGGGCCTGAGGGCTTAATAAATTAGGGTTGCTATAACAAAATACATACACTGGTTGGCTTATAAACAGAAATTTTTTCTCCCAGTTCTGGAGGCTGGAAGTCTAAGATCAAGGCACCAGCAGATTAGGTGTCTGGTGAGAGCCTGCTTCCTCTGTGTGGGAGGGGCAAAGGAGCTCTTTGGGACCCCTTTTTATAAGGACACTAATTCCATTCCTGAAGGCTTCACCCTCATGACCTAATCACCTCCTAAAGGCCACACCTCTTAATACCATCACATTGTGTGTGAGGATTTAACATATGGATTTTGGAGGGACATAAACATTCAGTCTATAGCAGAGGTAGAATGGATAGCACATTAACCCCTACCCCCCATGACTCTAACTACTGGCCTGAGATTAAACTTTCCTGGGGGAAGGAGCTGATGATCTACCAAAAACAAAGGCTGTAGCCCCAGCAGAGGCCTGGAGTGCTAAGCCAGGAAAATGAGGCAAAAACCTTGTTGTTGGGACCAGACTAGTGTAGCAGATATTATAGAAAGGCTGAGTTCACAGGGCCTCTCCTAGGCAGTGCAACTAACTCCCAGGCCCATCCTCTGGCAGGGTGGAAGCTGGGTCCTGGGAGTCAAAAAGATAATGGTGTCCCCCACACATGTGTCCTCCCCAGTTACAATAATTCTAACCCCTCAAAGATTCAAATTTAACATAATTCTGATTTTCCTAAAATGACTACTCTGCTTTTCTAAATATCAAATTTCTTCAGAAAATGCTTCTTTGGCACTGCTGCTCAGGTCTACTGGATAATCCAGCCTTGGGATGAGGTTTCTATTACCTTCGAAACTAAGCAGTGCTTAACTTATGGACCTGTATTCTCCAAAATATATTTTGAGGGACACCAGTGCTATGAGATTTCAGTAGACATTACACTAACAAAAAAGATTCTATTGTCAAATATATTTGGGAAATACTGGATTATACAAAGCTGTTTCTTGATTGCAAAACTTTTCAGAGCCTTTAATATTCAGTATTCCACTGTTCACTGTGACTCCCTAAGAAGTTAGATTTTAATTTTTTAAATTATTTTTTAAATATGTTTTTATTGATTTCAGAGAGAGAAGCATTGATTGGCTGCCTCTTGCAGGCCTCCAACTGGGGATCAAGCCTGCAACCCGGGCATGTGCCTTCCCCGGGAATCGAACCGGCAACCTCCTGGTGCATGGGATGATGCTCACCCAACTGAGCCACACCAGCCAGGCAAAAGTCAGATTTTTTTTTTTTAAATCCTCACCCGGGGATATTTTTCCATTATCTTCAGTGGAATGGGAGGGAGGGAGGCAGGGAAGGAGAGAGAGAAAGATATTGATGTGAGAGAGACATATTGACTGGTTGCCTCCCGCACGACTGACCAGGGACCAGGGCCAGGGACCGAACTGCAACCGAGGTACATGCCCTTGACCAAAATCAAACCCACAACTCTTTGGTCCGTGGGCCAATGCTCTAACCGCTGAGCCAAACTGGCCAGGGCCAGAAGTCAGATTTTTAAAGCTGATTTTAGCATGCATTTTCCAAAAGTGTCTGTTCCCAGAATCCTCATGTTGAGGAACATTTGCGCAGCACCTTTGGCTATACCCTTTTGCAGGGGAGGGGAATTCAGATAAGAGCTGAGCGGGGCTGGGCAGGTAGAAATGACGGGGATGACAAGTCCAACCCAGGTGGGGTTAAGTCAAACTCTGAGCATGAGGTGGCTCATTAGAGGGTTGTCTCATGTCAACATAGTCTCTTGGTAAAAGCAGGGTTATGTGCCCACTTGTACAATGATACATGTGTCCGTCCACAGAAAATATAAAGTATATCATTGTGTTTTCATACATGGAGAATGAGAGAGTTTTTTTACGTTAATTTTTCCCCTCGAGTAAGACCATGGACTCTACAAGACAGATCGCCTGGGTTTGAATTATGCCTCATTTTTTTCTTCTGGGAATAAGAAGAGCACATTTATTTCATAGTGTTAGAGCTTGAGGGCTAGCCCTTATTAATATTATTATTTGATATTCCATATCACAATATACTATTAATTGCAATAGCAGAAAGTTATGTGATTGGCTTAAACTCTGCCATATCCACCAACACACACTGGTACAAAGCACCTGGTCTTTTTTTTTTTTTTTTTAGAGAGAGAGAATAAGGGAGAGGGAGAGAGAGAGAGAAACATCAATTGGCTGCCTCTTGCACGCCTTCAACTGGGCATCGAGCCTGCAACCTGGGCATGTGCCCTGACCTGGAATTCAATTCATGACCTTTTGGTGTACAGGGATGTCCCTTAACCAACTGAACTACACCAGCCAGGGCCCATTATTTTTTTTAAATACTAACTTAATCCCAAATTCAACAGAAAGTGTGAAAAGAGAGCATGCACAGAAAGAAGGGAAGGGTTAAGAATTAGCTTCTTATGCATCACCCAAAAACACTGGTGTTTGACCTGTGTCAGGACACCCTGTGCCAGTGGTATAAAACAATTCTAATTGGCTTGAGCTAAATAAATAAATACATTTTTTAAATTAGAAAACATACACCCAGCTGGTGTGGTTCAGTGGATTGAGTGTCCTCCCATGGACTGAGATGTCCCAAGTCGAGGCACATGCCTGGGTTGCGGGCTCGATCCCCAGTAGGGGGCGTGCAGGAGGCAGCTTATCAGTATTTCTCACATCGAAGTTTCTATCTCTCTCTCCCTTCCTCTCTCTAAAAAAATCAATAAAAATGTATTTTAAATAAATAAAAATAAAAATTAGAAAACATGAAACAAAATTCTTTGGCTCACAAAACTAAAAAGTCCTGAAGAAGACTTAAAGACTGACCCTCTCCCTCGTGGCTCTCAAAGGTGCTCCCTCCCTCCCCTCCTTCAGCTCTGTTTCACAACGCTCAAGCTTGATACCACTTCCTTTTAGGCCCAGTTCCTGGGAAAGAAATTGTGAGTGGATCTGCTTAGGCTGGGTCCCACAGTGCAGTCATGGTGTAGGGGATCTCACCTCCTGTGGGGGAGAGTCTTTGCTTAAAGGAGTTGTTGTGGGTGGGGCTAATACCCCCACAGTGTCTCCTCCACCCAGATTAGAACTAGTGCCCCTTCCCATGGCATCATTGCAGCATTCTCAGAAGGCCCTTGCCCTGGCTCTTGTCCTTTTGCACAACTGTCCAGAGTGTTGGTGGCCCTGCCCTCTAAGCTGCAGAAAATTGAGGTGGTCCTGAGCAGCTGCTTCCTGAAGACTTGCCATTGGATCCTGAGGGAAGGTGCCTTCTCAGGATGCTCCAGTGTCAGGAAGACAGAGGAAGGTCACCGTGTCCAGGTCTTCATAGTGGAGAAGAAGGAGGGTACTTGTGGACTCCGCCTCTCTGTAAGCAAGCTAAGAGGGGCCACTTGATAGGAAGGTGGGTGTGTGTGTGCGGTGGGGAGGGCCTGGGAAAGCAGTGATTGGCAGCAGTCATGACTATTTTCATCTGGCTGAAAAATAATTCTCCAGAATTGAGTTAACCATCAAACCAGTGTTTTTTAGGGGAAAGACCATTCCTACATTATATTGGGAATGTCCTTATAGGTGATGCTATGTTAGATAGATAGGGAAGCTTCTCGGCCACAAAACACTTTATGTATGTATGTATGTATGTATGTATTATAAAACCCTTTCAAAGAACAACCACAACCAAAATTTATTCATTTCTTAACATGTGCCATGTGCTGTGGGTCAAAATCATTTTTCCCATGCATTATCTTAATCTCCACAATAATCCTGTGACGTTCCCATTTTACAGATGAACAATCTAAGATCAGCAATCTTAGTTAAAGGATGTTCCCAACTCTCACAGCTAGTTATTAACAGAGTTAGTTTGAGCTCCTAACTACTCACCAGTGCTGCTGCCTCTTTTCTTTGGAAGAAATCTTATATAAAAGCTGAATTTAAAAATAAATATATCGAAGCAGGTTGGCTCTGGTTGAATGAGGGAGGAGGAAGAGTATTCTGTTGGGTCATCTTTCCCCACAGGTAGATGGGCTTTCACACCCCTTCGAGGAGCCTCTTGGGCTTCATGGGCTCGGTTTGAAAACCAGTTTGTCCTAGAGGGGAGATTTAGTTCCTCCCAGTGTCCACCATTATCCCTAGTTCTGTCACCAAGAGGTTCATGGGGTTCCTTGCTTAGGTCATGGAACAAAGTTGGTAGTTTCAACATGGAATAGCTATGCCCTTAGAACTCTGTGTTCTTTACAATAACTGCTTTATTAACAAGTCATCTTGATTCTTTTTTTTTTTAAATCCTATGGAAATAATAAAATACCAAAAAGGTATATGAATCTTGGAATAGGGACCAGGGCTTGGCAATTTTCACAAGGGATTCCAAAATACACACTGAGAGTATTGGGGGGGGGGGCGGAACATCTGTGACAAAAATAAATTAATAAAAATTGGAAAAAATAAAATACACAGTGAAATTTGAGAGCCACTGGCACAGAGGTTAAGAATATGGGCTCTGGAATCAGGAAGATGTTAAATTCTGGCTCTGTCACTTGCTTTGGGCAAAACTTTTAACTTTCTAAGCCTTAGTTTGCTCTTCTGTAAAATGGGATTAACAACAGCTTGGATGGCTTCAAGGGTTCTAGGTCTGGGGATCTATGAGGTGGGCCCTCACTTTTTAGGAGGTCCAGGAGAAAAGTTAGCAGATTTGCCTTCCCTCCCATCATTCTCCCCAGCTACAAGTGTTCAGTGACCTTGGGTGCAAGGCAGAAATTGAGTGAGCGTCCCTCCCTCTGGGGCTCACTCTGGTCCTTCTCCAGATATAGCACTGTCCATGTTTCGGGTACTGGGGACACCATTGTCATCCTGGGCACCTTCATGGACTCTCAGCTCTCGTTTCCACTTGAGAACAGACCAACTCCCCTTGGCAAGCCTTTCTACGTGGTCCTCAGAGCCACAAGCAGTGGTCCAGACATATTTACCCTGGTGGCCAATGAGGTCTTTGCCAGCACCAGTATCTTCATGACAGGTGCTAAGGCCACCTACCACTTTGTGAGGGAGAGGTAAGTGTCTGCCAGGCCCTGGTAACCTCCTGCCAGTACCAGACTAGCTCTTGGACTATGGCTTGTGCTGGGTTCTTTTGTACCCATGAGCACAGATCCTGTCAGTCTCCTCTGTATCCCTGGTACATAAACACTGGGAGGAAGTAAGTGCTGGGTGAATGTTTGTTGAATGAATGCAAATATTATTTTATTCCCATTTTGCAGATGAGTAAATTAAGGCTCAGGGAAATTCAGGTCTGTCCAAGATTACAGCCAATAAATGACATTCATTCCTTTTTTCTTTCTTCAAACAATTATTTTTATTTTTTTCTTAAATCCTCACCCAAGGATATTTTTCCATTTATCTTCAGATAGAGTGGGAGGGAGAGAGAGAGAGAAACATGGATGTGAGAGAGAGAAACATGGATGTGAGAGAGACACATTGATTGGCTGTCTCCCACATGACCCCGACCAGGGCCGGGGACTGAACCACAACCAAGGTACGTGCCTTTGACTGGAATCAAGCTCATGACTCTTTGGTCCACGGACTGACACTCCAACCACTGAGCCAAACAGGCCAGTGTTCTTCAAACAATTATTGAGGGCCTACTATGATAAAAGTAAAAAACAAGAACAAGGCACTCTCCTCCTGGGAACACACCCGGCGCCTTTCCCCTTTCTGTCTCACCTCCTCTTCCCCTCCGGGTGTATTATCCTTACCTTTCTCTTTTGCCACTGTAATTTGTTTTCTGAACCCATTTCTTCTACAGCTCACTTCTACCTCTGTGACTTTCTAAATAAACTTTCTCTTATAGTTTTAAAAATAAAACAAAACTAACATTTAGAGTGCTACACACTGTTAGACTTTCAACCTGCGTTGCATTTAATAGCTAATAATAGCTAATACTGACACAGAATTTGCTCACTGCAAGTCACTGTTCGAGTCACTGCACATGTATCAGCTCATTTAAGCCTCACAACACACTGTATGAAGTAGTTATATTTTTGTTCCCATTTTATAGATGGAGAAACTGAGGCTCAGTTCACACAATTGGTGAGTGGCCAATCTTGCTGGGGACCCAAAGATAAGTAAGACCAAGTCCTTACCTTCAACAGCTGATGGTCTAGGGAAGGAGCTGGGTTTCCTGACTTCTAGGTTGTATTTCATGAATATTAACAAGTCTTTACAGAGTACAGTGAATCATTTATTACCTCATTTATTCCTAAAAATATATTCCCTATGAATATACTTCCTCTACTTTACAGATGAGGGAATTAGAGAAGGTTCAGAGAGTTTAAATGACTTGACCAAGGACACACTTTTGTTCTATTCACGCTTCAGAGTTCACGTTCTGAAACACTAAGTCTGTCCTAGTGTGTAATTCCTCCTTTGTCAGGATGAAATAGAACCTCGTGATTACAGTATGGGTGGACACTAGAGCCAGGCTGTTACTGAAGAAACTTGGGGAAACTACTTAACCCCTCTGAGACTCAGTTTCTTCCTCTTTAAAAAGGAAGGGTTCAGGCCCTGGCCTGGCATCTCAGTTGGCTAGAGCGTCATCCCAATACACCAAAGTTGAGGGTTCAATCCCTGGTCAGGGCACATACAAGAAGCAACCAATGAATGCATAAATAAGTGGAACAACTCAATGTTTCTCTCTCTCTCTAAATTAATCAATCAATTAAAAAATTTAAAAATAAACAAATAAAAAAGGAAGGGTTCATCAAGGGAGAAACTAGAATGACTATTGATGATGAGTTTGAGCCCTAGAATAAAGGTCCCAGGGTACAAAGACTAAATAAGCTTTGGGGAATACAAGAGATGGAGATCAGAGAAGTGACTCCCCAATGAGGAGGTAGCACCTGAGTGGACAGGTAACTCAATGGGAAAGTAGTTTGCTGTCCCTTAGGCTTTTTGCATAGGCTGATTTCTCTTATTAGAATCCTCAACTCCCTGGAACCCATATGGAAAACTCTCATCTCCTTTAATTCTGCTAAAAATGTCACCATTTCAATGAAGCCTACACTACCCATGCTATTTAAAATTGCAAACTATCCTGCAATTATCCACTTTAGATACCTATTTCTTCTATCTACTTATCACCTCCAAACTATATACTATATTACATGAGATCATTTACTTTTTTATTAATTTATTTGTTGTGTATCTCTCCTCACCCACAAGAGAATAGGAGGTTTTGATCTGTTTTGTTCCCTCATGTTCCCTCATTCTCCCAAGCACCTACAACAGAGCTATGTAAGAATATATTTCTGTCCACGGACTCTACACCACAGATTTATCCAAATATTATGTTATAGTGAAGGGGTTACATTAAAGTTATTGTTGCCTCAAAAAAAGTTACCATGATAAAATTGTGGACAGATCACTATCTGAATTCCTTAGTTCAGAATTTTTGGTATCTGTCAGAGTTTGCCACTAGTCCCTACATTGCCACCAGTAACTGAGGTTTCCTTTTTCAATTTGGAGCAGTTATTTCTAATAAGTGATCACTGATAAATTATGCTTAGTCAAGAAACAAACTTTAGTGAAAAGACAGAGCCTTAGGAAAAAGTAATAATGAAGAAAAATAAAAAGCCAACTCACCATGAATTATTACCACAACACTATCAAAATAATAATAGTATGGAGGAAGAGGAGAAGGAAAAGACAGAGAGAGAGACAGTAGATGTTTTTTTGTTTGTTTGTTTGTTTTTAATTTTTTTTTCTTTATTGATTTTAGCGAGAGAGGAAGGGAGAAGGAGAGGGATGGAAACATCAATGAGAGAGAACATTGATTGGCCACCTCCTGCATGCCCCCCACGGAGGATTTGGCCCACAACCTGGGCATGTGCCCTAACCGGGAATCAAACCCGACCTCTTGGTGCATGGGTCGATACTCAACCCATCAGCCACACCGCCAGGCGATGTTTTTTTAAATTATAAAAATAAAAGAAAGAAGAACAAAAAAGAAAGGAAAGGGGAAGAGGATAAAAGCATTGTCTTTCTCCTAGGATTGATATGAAATAACGCATACAAAATTCTCAGCAAGAGACGCGACATCTACAATCACACAGGACAAGTACAAAAAGGGCAATCAATTTTTGTCCATCCGCATCGCGGGCCCCCAGGCAGGGCTCCTAACAATGGGTGACGCAGCCTCTCCCAACAGCTGTCCAGTCAGCAACCGGCGTGGGGGCCAACCGGACCTCTCTGGAGGTGACGCTAGCCTTCAACCTGTTCCGCTTGCACAGCGATGCTCTCTACCTGCACGGCCGAGTGACCCTGTGTGACAAGCAGGCGGGACTCTCGCCCAGGCCAGGCTTGCGAGCGGACAGCTGAGGTTGGGGCCGGGGGGGAGGGGGGGGGCGTGCCTGTCGCTGCAACCTCCACCTGGTTCTAGACTCGCGGTCGTCCTGGGGGCGGGACTAAGGAGGGACATAGAGGACGGAGATCCGAGATATTGGCCTATCCTGCCATGGGCGGGGCTGAAGGCGGGGCTTGTGGAGGTGATTGACTTAAAGGGCGATATTTTGTTGTTTTTTTTTTTTTTTTGTAACAAATGTTTCTCCTTTTTTCCCCATTGACACCCTCCTCCCCATCCCTCTACCCCTTCCCCAGCTTTGTTGTCCATGTCCATCAGTTATGCATACATGCGTATAAGTTCTGTGGTTTATCTCTTCCCTCCCCCCCACCCCCTCTTCTGGGGGTTGTCAGTCTGTACCCTACTTTCACATCTCTGGGTCTACCCTGTTCCCCATACTGTTATGTTTATTATATTCCACAAATGAGTGAGATCATGTGATATTTTTCTTTTTCTGCTTGGTTTGTTTCGCTTAGGATAATACTCTCGAGGTCCCTCCATGTCGTCTCAAAGGATAAGAGATCTTTCTTTCTTACAGCTGCATAGTACTCCATTGTGTATATGTACCACAGCTTTTTTATCCATTCATCCACTGATGGGCACTTGGGCTGTTTCCAGATCTTAGCTATTGTGAATAGTGCTACTATGAACATGGGAGTACATATATTCTTTCTGATTGGTGTTTCAGGTTTCTTAGGGTATATTCCTAGAAGTGGGATCACTGGGTCAAATGGCAATTCAATTTTTAATTTTTTGAGGTAACACCATAGTGTTTTCCACAGTGGCTGCACCAGTCTGCATTCCCACCAGCAGTGGACTAGAGTCCCCTTTTCTCCACACCCTCGCCAACACTTGTTGTTTGACGATTTGTTGATGGCGGCCATTCTGACAGGTGTGAGGTGATACCTCATTGTTGTTTTAATTTGCATCTCTCTTATGATTAGTGATGTTGAGCATTTCTTCATATGTCTCTTAGCCATTTGTATGTCCTGTTTTGAGAGGTGTCTATTTAGTTCCTCTGCCCATTTTTTAATTGGGTTCTTTGTCTTCCTTTTGTTGAGTTGTATGAGCACTCTATATATTTTGGAGATTAACCCCTTATCTGATGTATCATTGGCAATTATGGTCTCCCATACAGTGGGTTCTCTTTCCGTTTTGATGGTTGTTTCTTTTGCTGTGCAGAAGCTTTTGAGTTTGATGTAGTCCCATGTGTTCATTTTTTCCTTTATTTCTGTTGCCTTAGGTGATGTATCAGTGAAGATTCTGCTGCGTATGATGTCCGAAATTTTGTTGCCTACATTTTCTTCTAGGATTTTTATGGATTCACGAGTCACATTTAAGTCTTTTACCCATTTTGAGTTTATTCTGGTGTATGGTGTAAGTTGATGGTCTAGTTTCATTTTTTTGCATGTAGCTGTCCAATTTTCCCAACACCATTTATTAAAGAGGCTGTCTTTGCTCCATTGTATGCTCTTGCCACCTTTGTCAAATATTAGTTGAGCATAATGTCTTGGGTCAATTTCTGGATTCTCTGTTCTGTTCCACTGGTCTATATGCCTGTTCTTGTGCCAATACCAGGCTGTTTTGATTATAGTAGCTCTGTAGTATAATCTGATATCTGGTATTGTGATCCCACCTACTTTGTCCTTCTTTTTCAAGATTGCTGTGGCTATTCGGGGTCTTTTTTGGTTCCATATGAACTTTTGGAGTATTTGTTCTAGTTCTGTGAAATATGTCGCTGGTATTTTGATTGGGATTGCATTGAATCTATAGATTGCTTTGGGTAATATGGACATTTTAATGATGTTAATTCTTCCAATCCATGAACAAGGTATGTGCTTCCACTTTTTTATATCTTCCTCTATTTCTTTTTTCAATGTCCTGTAGTTTTCTGCAAATAGATCCTTTACTTCTTTGGTTAAATTTATTCCTAGGTATCTTAATTTTTTTGCTGCGATGGTAAATGGGATTGTTTTTTTAGTTTCTCTTTCTGTGAGTTCATCATTGGTGTATAAGAATGCCGTCGATTTCTTGACGTTTATTTTGTATCCTGCTACTTTGCCAAATTCATTTATTAGGTCTAGTAGATTTTTGATGGAGTCTTTAGGGTTTTCTATGTATAATATCATGTCATCTGCGAATAATGACAGTTTCACTTCCTCCTTTCCAATTTGGATCCCTTTTATTTTTTCTTCATGTCTGATTGCTGTGGCTAAGACTTCCAGTACTATGTTAAATAAGAGTGGCGAAAGTGGGCATCCCTGTCTTGTTCCTGTTCTTAAGGGAAATGTTTTTAGTTTTTGCCCATTGATTATGATGTTGGCTGTAGGTCTTTCATATATGGCCTTTATAATGTTGAGATATGATCCCTCTATTCCCAAATTGCTGAGCGTTTTTATCAGAAATGGGTGTTGAATTTTGTCGAATGCTTTTTCAGCGTCTATTGATATGATCATGTGGTTTTTATCTTTCATTTTGTTTATGTGGTGTATCACATTTATTGATTTGCGAATATTGAACCAGCCTTGCATCCCTGGGATGAATCCCACTTGGTCATGGTGAATAATTTTTTTGATGTATTGCTGGATCCGATTTGCTAGTATTTTGTTCAGGATTTTGGCATCTATGTTCATCAGGGATATTGGCCTGTAGTTTTCTTTCTTTGTAGTGTCTTTTTCTGGTTTTGGAATTAGAATTATGCTGGCCTCATAAAATGAGTTTGGAAGTCTTCCTTCTTCTTGAATTTTTAGAAACAGTTTGAGAAGAATGGGTGTTAGTTCTTCTTTGAATGTTCGGTAAAACTCCCCTGTGAAGCCGTCTGGGCCTGGACTTTTGTTTGCTGGGAGAGTCTTGATTACATCTTCAATTTCCTTGGTTGTTATTGGTCTGTTCAAGTTTTCTATCTCTTCCCGGTCCAGTTTTGGGAGACTATATGTTTCTAGAAATTTGTCCATTTCGCTTAGATTGTCGAATTTGTTGCCATATAAATGTTCATAGTATTCGTTAACGATCCTTTATATTTCTGTGGTGTCAGTTGTTACTTCTCCTCTTTCGTTTCTAATTTTGTGTATTTGGGTTCTCTCTCTTTGTTTCTTGGTGAGTCTAGCTAAGGGTCCATCAATCTTGTTTATCTTTTCAAAAAACCAGCTCTTTGTTTCATTGATCCTTTGAATTGTTTTTTTGGTCTCCATGTCGTTTATTTCTGCTCTGATCTTTACTATTTCCTTCCTTCTACTTGCTCTGGGGTTTTCCTTTTGTTTGCTTTCTAGTTCTTTAAGTTGTGAGGTTAGATAGTCTATTAGAAATTTTTCTTGTTTCTTGAGGTAGGCCTGTAGTGCTATGAACTTTCCTCTCAGAACTGCTTTCGCTGCATCCCACAGATTTTGTGTTGTTGTGTGTTCATTTTCATTCGTTTCCAGAAAGTTTTTAATTTCTTCCTTGATCTCCTTGGTAACCCATTCATTGTTTAATAACATGCTATTTAGCCTCCATGTATTCAAATGTCTTTGCATGTTCTTGTTGCAATTGATTTCTAGTTTCATGCCATTGTGATCTGAGAAGATGCTTGATATGATTTCAATCTTCTTGAATTTGTAGAGACTTCGTTTGTGTCCTAACATGTGGTCTATCTTTGAGAATGTCCCATGTGCACTTGAGAAGAATGTGAATTCTGTAGTTTTGGGGTGTAATTCTCTGTAAATATCTATTAAATCCATTTGGTCTAGTGCTTCATTTAGAGTCTCTGTTTCCTTGTTAATTTTTTGTCTAGAGGATCTATCCAGTGATGTCAGCGGGGTGTTGAAGTCCCCTGCTATGATTGTATTGCTGTCGATTTCTCCTTTGAAGTTTTCCAGAAGATTTTTAATGTATTTTGGTGCTCCTGTATTGGGTGCATATATGTTTACCAAGGTTATCTCTTCCTGTTGGATAGATCCTTTCAATATTATGTAGTGGCCTTCTTTGTCTCTAGTTATGGCCTTCATTTTAAAATCTATTTTATCAGATATGAGTATTGCTACCCCAGCTTTTTTTTCCTTTCTGTTTGCTTGGAAGATTTTTTTCCATCCCTTCACTTTCAGCCTATGTGAGTCTTTTGTTGTGAGGTGGGTCTCTTGTAAACAACATATATATGGGTCATGCTTTCTTATCCAATCCGCTACTCTGTGTCTTTTGATCGGGGCGTTCAGTCCATTTACATTTAAGGTGATTACCGATATGTACTTACTTATTGCCATTTTTGTTTAGTGTGTTTCTATTTTCCTTTCTATTTCTTCTACTAATTACAGCAGTCCTTTTAACATTTCTTGCAGTGCTGGTTTGGTGCTAATGTATTCCCTTAGCCTTTTTTTTGTCTGGGAAGCTCTTTATTTGACCTTCTATTTTGAATGATAGCCTTGCTGGGTAGAGTAGTCTTGGGTTCAGATCCTTGTTTTTCATGACCTTGATTATTTCATGCCATTCCTTTCTGGCCTGTAGTGTTTCTATTGAGAAGTCAGCTGATAACCTTATGGGGGTTCCTTTGTAGGTAACCTGTTGCTTAGCTCTTGCTGCCTTTAGGATTCTCTCTTTGTCTTTAATTTTTGGCATTTTTATTACTATGTGTCTTGGTGTGGGCCTGTTTGGGTTCTTCTTACTTGGGACTCTCTGTGCTTCTTGAACTTGAAAGCCTTCTTCCTTCACCAAATTAGGGAAATTTTCTGTCACTATTTCTTCAAATATATTCTCTAACCCTTTCTCATTTTCTTCTTCTTCGGCGACTCCTATGATGCGAATATTATTACGTTTCCAGTTGTCCCACAGTTCTCTTAAGCTGTCTTCCTGTTTTTTCATTGTTTTTTCCTTTCGGTTTTCTGATTGGTTGATTTTTTCTACCCTGTCTTCTAATTCACTGATCCGGTCCTCAGCTTCTTCTACTCTGCTTTTTAGTCCTTCCAATGTGTTCTTCATTTCTGCCATGTCATTCTTCATTTCCAATTGATTTATTTTCAATATTTCTATGTCTTTGCTCATGGTGTTGATGTCCTTACACATGCTGTTGAGCTTCCTCAAGATCATGGCTCTGAATTCTAGCTCTGTTAACTTGCTTAACTCCATTTCATTTATTTCATCTTCATTGGAGGTCTCTTGTTCTTTTGTTTGGCATCTGTTTCCTTGTTTTACCATTTTGGCTATCTCAGTGGTTTTTGGAGCCTGCCAAATTTTCCCTGTGGATGTTGGTGTTCAGCCGTTTGTGGCTCCCTGTACTGGGTTTGGATGAGCGTGAGAGGACCCACGTTATACACCACTGTCGAGTCTTACTTTCCTGGGTAGAGTTGCAAGCCCAGAAAAGGTTCAGTTATCCTCTAGCTTTTTGCCTAGAGGCTATTAGTCCTGGTTACTTAAAGAGCCTTGGGCTCTCAGTTGAATGAAAACCTCCCTCAGGTGTTCAGCGTGAGAGGATTTCCCGAGGGTGGGGCAGATGCTGGTAGTTAATGAGCCTTGATTTGCATTTCAATGGCCCAACTGGGTGTGGCTGAATCTCCGAGGGAGGGGCTGCCGCCTCTCCCCAGCGCCCTGGGATGGAGTAAGTCGACCAGGCCACAGTCCTGCGTGGCCGAAACTCAGCAAAAGCTCTGAGCGCCCTCCAAATCCCGAGTGTCCCCACACAGTTCCAGTCCAGTCCGCCCTCCCTCCGCCGGAGTCCGAGGTGAGTGGCTGTGGCTGTTTTAGCGCTCTGTCCCGGCTCTGCGCGGTGGAGCCGGCTCGGGCTTTAACCCCGAGGGCAGGCGCTGCTCACGGCTAAGGCCGCTGCTGTCCGTGGGCTCCCAGCCCCCTTCTCGTGCCTCCGCAATCCTACCAGGATCGAGTCAGTGTCCCTGGTTGTATGGTCCTCGCGAGCTGCTTTTCCGTTGCTTTTTCCCGACGATTTGACTTTATTTTAGTTGTATTTCCAGTTTGGTCCTGGGAGATGATCTGTGTAGCTTCCATTCACTCCGCCGCCATTTTGGAATCTCTCTTTTTTCTTTTTGCTGTTCTGATTGGATGTTTTTTGCTTCCTTATATTCCAAATTGATGGTTTGCTTCTTAAAGGGCGATATTTTGGAGGCCAAGGTCTTGAGAATTGGTGAACTCACTGGGGCTACCTGTGGTCTCTCGCAAAGGCCTGCCCTGGTTGGGGTGAGTAAGGGGCCTCGCTACCCTTATGCTTGTGTCCCCGCAGACTTGTAGTCAGAAGAATCCGCCTGGGAAGAATAAAGCCTGGTCGCTCAAGGACCCGGAGGGCGGCGCGGTCTGGGTGGTTTTTGGGCCCATCCTAATAAGCGGTAACTGGATCATCTGGGGGCCTCCCTAACTCCTCTTCCAGAGCCTCTCCCTCACCTGCTCTGAGCCCCCTCTTACCTTCATGCCCTCTTACTCCTTCCTAAATCCAAGTCTCCTCCCCAAGCCCATACCCCATGGCCTCCCCCTGTGCTCTGGAGAGGTTCCTCCCCTCACCCTATCCTTTTCTTATTAAACTTCTAGTCTCAGTCGTCTCCGCCTCTCTCCTCCCATTCTCACCTTGCTTGCCACACCGGATCACTCTTCTCCCGATCTGTTAGTCCCTTGTGCCAGCGTGCTTTTGTAAATGCTCCTTGCTGGTCTGGAACCGTTTTTCCCTTCTTTCTATTCCATGACAGTCCTCCCAATGTCCCACCCTCAGCCTGGCGGTTTTGGTTCAGCGGTTTGAGCGACGGCCTGCGGACTGAAGGATGGTGGGTTGACTCTGGTCAAGGGCACTTACTTACCTGGATTACAGGTTCATACCTGGTGGAGGTTGTGCAGGAGGCAACCACTATCGATGTGTCTCTCACACTGATGTTTCTCTCTCCCTCCTCACTTCCACTCTTTCTAAAAAAAAAATCAGTGGAAAAATATCCTCTGGTAGGGATTAACAACAAAGAAAAAAAAATCCCACCCTTAAGGGAAAGCCTATGTCCTTAGTAAATCTATTCTTATTAGAGTTTGAAAGTTCGTCATTACACCCTGTGCGACCCAGCTTCAAAAAGGGGTTAGCCATTTTGCCCAATATTGATGAAATTATGGGAGCATGCTGCCCTTGTCTTGCAAGATGGCTCCTCAAGCTTAATCTTTCTTTCTATGTGGTTTCAGAGTCCAGTACCTCCAACAGCAGGAATGCAGCAGGTTGGTACACAGGGATTGCACCAGGGCCTGGGGGTGCATACTGGGTTCTGGCAGGTGCTGGTCTTGGATCCTGTTTCTGCTCAACCCTGTGACTTGGGAGAAATCAATTACCCTCTTGGAGTCTCAGCCTCCTTAGCAGTACATGACTTACTGTGAAGTTGTTGGTAATCATAGTGTCAACATAAGAATGTCCAAACCCATAGAGAATTGTTATAAGTTTTTTTGAGCCAAAACGAATGACAGTTGCCAGGGAGCAAGATCTCACATGCTCTGGAGAATTACAGTTTTATAGTTTCTTGAAGCATTTAAGATTAAGGAGGGAACTAAGAAAGATGACAGGAAGGTGGGAGAAAGCAAGCTGGGTCTGGATTACAGGATAGTTAACAAGATATTGTGCTCTCTTGAAGTGGTAATGCTTATTTCAAAGGTGTGTTAACCTAAATGCAAAAAAAAACAATGGACAGGGCTTGCTTCAGGCAAAGATAAAGCGTTTACTAAGAAGTCTTTTGCCTGGAGCTGACTACCCAGCATGATCTGCCCAGTTAGGAATTCACAATCAGATCACCTTGTGAGGTTACTTAGAACCCCTCTTTTTGTTCACAATAATTAGAGTTTTATACCTCATCAGAACCAGAAATTATTTAGAACAGGGGCTGAAATTTCAAGATACAGGGCCAGGCAGGTGACAACAGTGAAGGGGCAGAGGTGAGTGAGGACCACATTAAACTAGAGTGCATTTCATCTCTATCTCCATCTGCCTCACCCCCAATCTAATGGAGGGACTGGCATGAAGTCAGTCCCAGTAAAGCTTTGTTGAAAGAATGAATGAATGGATTACTAAGTAATCCCAAAGTGGAATATCTAAGTCTAAGCAGTTTCCCAGGCTCTCAAAGCCACCTAATCCTGTTTTATAATTATTTATTTCTTCCCTGCAGGAGCCTGGATGGATAGCTTTCTTCATGTGGTGATGGGCTGGATGGTGGGATAAAATCCTGCCCAGATACCTTCTCCAGCTCTAGCCCTTGGCCTTTAGCTTAGTTGCCTGAAGCCAAGATAGGGTGGAGGAAGACTTAGGAAGAGACAATCACTGTTTGGTAAGGAGTGTGGCTGCTGAACCTCAACCTGTGCTTCCTCATCCCACCTTCCTTTCCCATCTCTAGTACTTTTCCAAGGGCAAGATTGAGCCTCACCATATGGTAGGGGGTGGAGCAGAAAGTGTGGCCAATAAACAGCAGGGAATTCTACTTTGTATGACTCTTTTTCTTTGTAATCTGACCACTAAATTTAAGCATATTATGAAGAATGGTGTGTGTGTGTGTGTAGTCACTTGATCTTCTGTGGGTCTCTGTTACCCCATATGTAAAGTGAAAGTGTTTGATCAGATGATCTCTGCTTCATTATGAGGACCCTGCCTCTTGTTCCAGGGAAAAATTTCCTGGGCCTTGGCCAGCTGGTCCTATGTCTTTATTCTGCAGAATGGCTAAAAGTTATTCAATTTCAGAATTAGGATTAAGTGTATTCATATACTATATTGTCTTGACCATTAATTATTTATAATCTCATACACTCCCCCTTTCTAGTAGAGGGTGGATACAGACAGCAGTGTTTGTGCTATCATTTATTCATTCAATAACAGGTTGGAATATACTATGTACCAGTTCCTGTGTTAGGCCCTGGGGATTTAACAGTACACAAGATAGTCTTTGACTTTACAGAGAGGACAGCTGAGTATAGGAAGTAGGTGGTGTGGACCAGGAAGCAGGGAAGGCTTTATATAAGTTGGCAGAGGTGGCACTGACACAAAATCCTAAGGCCCTGTGCCTCTTTTTGTTGTTTGTTTTACTTTTGAAATACTACTTTTTATTGATATCTATAATCATTTAGAAATTTCTTGGCCCGGCTGGTGTGGCTCAGTGTTTAGAGCGTCAGCCCAAGGACTAAAGAGTCTTGGGTTCGATTCCGGCCAAAGGCACTCGGTTTCAGCTCAGTCCCTGGCCCTGGCCAGGGTTGTGCGGGAGACAACCAGTCAATGTGTCTCTCTCACATGATGTTTCTCTCTCTCTCTCCCTCCCACTCTATCTGAAGATAAATGGGAAAATATCCTCAGGTAAGGATTAAAAAAAAAAAAGGCCTGTGTTCTGTGTAACAATAAATGCTTATAAAATAAACCACAAGACAACACTTATTGCAAATGAAAGCAGTGCTCTTATTATAACTAAGGTGCAGTTAGTTTATTTTCTCATTTTCTTTGCTTAAGTTGAGGTGGGGCATATCTAGCCAAGTTTAGTGCTTTTCAGTCATTGCTGGTGACAGTTCCATTGACATATTTTATTAAACTATGCAGCAAGTCTTTTTTTTTTTTTTTTTGGTACGTGCCCCTAGCAGGAATCAAACCCGGAAATCTGTGGTCCGCAGGCCAACGCTCCAACCGCTGAGCTAAACTGGCCAGGGCTGCAGCACGTCTTTTTAAAATAATAAGGTAACTGAAGATTTAAGAATATCGCATACCTAAAAGTTGATTGTGAATATTCTCTGAAATTAACACCAAAAGTCTGTTAAAATATAAGTGAGGAGTCATTCACATTTTATTTTTAATCCTCCCCCCTCCCAGGATATTTTTCCATTTATCTTCAGGTAGAGTGGGGGTGGGGAGGAAAGAGAGAGAGACATCGATGTGAGAGAGACATATCGATTGGCTGCCTCCTGCAGGACCCCAACTAGGGCCGAACACCCTCGCGGTGCGTGCCTTTGACTGGTATCGCACCCACAACTTTCTGGTCGGCGGCTCACGCTCTAACCGCTGTGCCAAACATGATCGAATGCTTCACACACCCTGATGGGGGATTGAGTCCGAAACCTGGGCGTGTGCCCTGACTGGGAACCCAACCGGCAACCTTCAGTGCACAGGTCACTCAACCAACTGAGCCACACCAGCCAGGGCCCTTCTATATTCTTAAAATATGAGGGTAGAGGTAGAAGCCTAGAGCACATCCCAGAGTCCTTCCTCTAGAGCGAATTTGATCCAGTAATTAGAGCTTTTTCGTCTGGATCTTCAAAGTTAAAAGAAAATCGTACAACTTTTTAATGCCTTTTCCCCCAAGTCAGGTTTCCAGATACCCTGGAATTTCACTATCCTTTGGCTGATTGATGGCTTTGTTCCTCCTTTAAACAATTTCCAAGTATGATTCCTAAATGTATATTAAAGCAAATGAACTTCGTTCCTTTTCCTCGGGAATGAATTTGGGTAGGAAGGCAAAATTGATCCTTCAACCTGAGTCCTGGTCACACACTGACCACACTGACTCTAAGCCAGCTCAAGCCCTGACCGCAGCCACAGGCTAAGCCCTAACCCTGACGAGGCAGTGACCTACACCCTAACTACAGCCTCAGGTGGGACTACTGATCAGGGGTGGGGACTGGGAAGTGAGTGGGGCAGGCTGAATGGCATTCTGAATGATTTGCCCTGGCCGCCAGCTTTTCCATCTGCACATGCCCAGCAAGCTACTCCAGGCCTGGACGAGCAGAACTCCGTCCAGAGGCAAGACCCAGGCAGGGGACAGACTAGAAAGCTTGCTAGGGGCGGCCGGGTCATGCGCAGAGAGATCCGTCCTCTCTGGGAGCCGAGGGCAGCATGCAAAGGCGGGACACCGGCGCGGCCTGACTCCTGATTGGTCGCAGGCGGGCAGAAAGGGGTGGGGCAGGGGCGGGGCGCGGCCTGGCGGGCGTGTAACGGCCGTTAAGAGAGCCGAGGCACGGAATCGCCGCCCGCTGCCAACGTGGTGGCTGCAGTTGGTGCTCTTCAGAGAGGTATTTCGCCGCCTGCTTTCAGGCCCATGTAAGTCTTCTTCCCTTCGGGGACCTCCGTCGGACTGACAAACTCTACCCCACCTTGGGGAGCCTTGGAGGAGCCTCAGACACTCACGACCTACCTACCTCGGGAGGGGGTGGGGGACTGCGCGGGAGAGCGAAGGCGCATGCGCACAGCAACTAAGCCGTCCTCTTGGTCTCGCACTGGCTGGGCTTCCTAAAATAACGCTTCACACGCTCCCCTTCGTGTTTATCGCCTTGCTTTCTATTCTGTCGTTATTAACGCCACAGCAGTTGCTGTACTTATGTAAAGGACTTCAGGCCCCGTGCAGTTGGACGGCGGGAAGCAGGGTCCTTGCCCCCTGCCGCGCACAGCCCCGGGAGAAAGTAGACGCCAAGCGGGTAGTTACTCGGTTAGCACTCAGTAGTGTAGGGTGGAGTACGAGGAGCCCAGAATCGAAGGCGCAGATGTAGTCGGAGCAGGGAGCCCTCCCTGAGGATGTGAAGTTTGAGCTGAGATTGAAGAATGAATAGAGAATTAAGGTTGGGGGACCGAGAGCACTTGTGAAGGCCCTAGGCTAGAGTTTCTGAGCGTGGGCGATGTTGCTCCCCTGGGGATATTTGCCAACGTCTGGAGATGTGTTTTTTAAATCACAACTCGAGGATTGCCCTGGCATCTAGAGGGTAGAAGTCAAAGTTGCTGCTAAACATCCTACAGTGTACAGTACAGCCTTCACAACAAAGATTAATCCGACCTAAAATGTCAGTGGTACTGAGATTGAGGAACCGTGCTCTAGACGAGGAGCTGGTGCGTTTAGTGTGTGTTAAAACTTATTTGTCCGATAGAGGAAATTTAGTACCTGCTTCATCACAATAAACTGGGAGGATCAAAGCCCTGTTTGTCTTTTACACCAATATATTTTCACCACATGGCATAGAGCTAGGCAAATAGTAGGCACTCAGTAAATTTTGATTGATGAATTGAATACTGTGCTAAGTAGGAAGGAGTGGTGATGCTAGGGTGAGGAAGATAACCATGCCTCATTAGTTGCCCTTAGACCTTGTCTGTTTTATAGTGTCTGCTGGTGGTGTATGTTTCAGGACTTGTTCTTTGTCAAGGCAACCTCTTAGCAATGATTTGGCTTCTCTTTAGATCTGCTTTAATGAATGATCAAGACCATGAAAACAGTGTGGTGATGTGAGATTCTTAATGTGTGTGTCAGCAGCTGTCTGTGTCAGATCCTCTCCTGTCTTGATGTGGTTCTCTCAACAGCTGCCAAGTGTGATGTTCCACACTAAGATTATAATTCTTCAAGGGGAGAAATATTTGTAACAATAAAAATTTAATTTTTGAGTAGCAACTTGGGAAGTAGAGCCTGGGTGGTGACCAAGGGCGAAGTGAAGAAATTGTATGAGCTGCCCCTGCTCCTAACTGCTCCAGGGCTTGCAGATCTGTCTGTGTCAGAGAGAAACTTCAATTTGTAGTGCCTTAGAACTTCCTTTATTTCTTTTTGTCACACACAGAAAGAATGGGGATTAGACTCCTATAACATTAGAGCACAGTCCTAGCTGTGAAGCCTCTTCCTAGCCATATGACCTTCACCACTCTAAATTTTTATTTCTTCATCCAGAAAATGAGGATAATAGTGATAACTACCTCATAGGTTTGATGTGAGCATTAAACATAAGACATGATACCTACAGAGTGTTTAGCTCAGTGCTTGATGGGTAGTAAATACTGAACACATGTTACATTTATTGAATGAATGAGTATTTCTGTAGTTTAAAGCCTTTGAAGATAGAAGTCATCAATGTTGGGTGTGTTTTTTTCTGTCTGCCTCCATTCACTCCTACCTTTCTTGGCTGTTTAACTGGTTATTTGTGTTACTTCTCGTACCTTCATTTCTCTTGCTTTTATTTCAGGAAATCTCTAGTCTTCTTTAAATAGTCCTAAAAATTTCCACCAGTAGCCCATCTACTTCTAAACTTGGTAGGAAAGAGTCAAGAATTACTTATTCTGTACTGTTTTACTCCTTGTGGGAGTTTTTTTTTTTTTTTATCAGACGAGGATATTTTTTCATTGATTTTCAGAGAGAATGGAGGGGGGGGGGGAAGGGGGATGGGGAGAGAGAGAAAGAGAGAAACATCGATATGAGAGAGACACATTGATTGGTTGTCTCCCGAATGACAGAGAGTCCCTGGCAATCTAGTAATCTAGAGTCCCCAGTAATCTACTGTCTCTATGGATTTGCCAATTCTGGACATTTTCATATAAATGGAATCATACAATATGTGGCCTTTTGTGTTTGACTTCTTTCATTTAGTATAATGTTTTTAGTGTTGATCCATGTTGTAGCATGTATCAGTGCTTCATTCCTTTTTATTGCCACATTTATTTATCCATTCATAGTTGATGGACATTTGAGTTCTTTCTACTTTGTGGCTGTTATAAATAATGCTTCTGTGAGTATTCATATACAAGTTTTTGTGTGGGCCTATGTTTTTCTTTAGTTGTTTTTTGTTAATCCTCACCTGAGGATATTTTTCTATTTATCATCAGATAGTGTGGGAGAGAGGAGGAGAGAGAAACATCGATGTGAGAGAGATACATTGACCGTTTGCCTCCAGCACGACCCCACCAGGGCCGGGGACAAACCGCAACTGAGGTATGTGCCCTTGACCGGAATCGAACCCGAGAGTCATTGGTCTACGGGCTGACGCTCTAACGGCTAAGCCAGGGCTATGTTTTTATTTCTTTTGAATATATCATATACCTAGGAGTGGAATGGCTGAGTCATAAGGTAACTCTTTGTTTAACTGAAAGTTCTTTTGTCATTCTGTTTTCAATTCATCTAAATTTGGAAAGGTCTTAGAATCCAGTGGGCCTATCATTTTGTTCTACTTTAAAGAAAGGGGTGAAGAAAAGGATCTTGCTATTGCCTGATATCACTAGTAGGTAGGTAATCTAATCCTTCTTTGTCATCATTAATACACTAATGATACCAGCCATAAATTGAAGCTTTTATTACTGAACAGAACTTCTCTTACCTGGGATTTCTGTTGTAAATGCAGTGAATTAGTGAGAGTTTGGGTTGTTGTTACTAAGAGAAAACTATAGAGGTCAGTAAAGTACATTAGAGAAATAGTACCATATAGCTTTTTTTTCTCCTCCGAATTTTTTTTTTTTTATAATTTATTTATTTTTTTGGTACGTGCCCCTAATGGGAACCGAACCCGGGACTCTCTGGTCCGCAGGCCGATGCTCCAACCGCTGAGCCAAACCGGCCAGGACTCTCCTCCGAAGTTTTAATTTCACCTCTAAGAACTGTTTTGTCAGCAGAGTTTGTCTCAAACTTTTTGCAGACTCTTATGAATTCAGAGTTTTCCAAATTTGCACTTTATCCTCCAGGGACCGTATTGTGCCACTTTTTATTGACGTGTAAAATAAGAAAACCATTAATAAAGCACTTAAGCCCTGGCCAGTTTGGCTCAGCGGTTAGAGTGTCAGCCTGCGGACCAGAAGAATCCCGGGTTCAGTTCCCACTAAGGACACGTACCTTGGTTGCGGTTTGTCCCCACCCCTGTTGGGGTCATGAGGGTGGCAACCAGTCGATGTGTCTCTCTCGCATCTATATTTCTCTCTCTCTCTCTTCCTACCTCTCTCCATCCCGCTCTATCTGAAGATAAATGCAAAAATGTCCTCGGGTGAGGATAAAAAAATAATAATAATAAAGCACTTAATATGTGTCAGGCACTGTTGTAAGTTAATTCTGAATGAATGAGCATGAATTAGGTCCTGTCTTTATCCTCATTTTTTTTTTTTTATCCTCACCCGAGGACATTTTTCCATTTTTTGTTCAGATAGAGTGGGAGGGAGAGAGAGGAAGAGAGAGAGAGAGAGAGAAACATCGACGTGAAAGGGACACATGGAGTGGCTGCCTCCCGCACTACCCAACCAGGGGCCGGGGACAAACTGCAACCGAGGTACGCGCCCTTAGCGGGAACCGAACCGGGTCTCTCTGGACCACAGGCTGACACTCTAACCGCTGAGCCAAACCGGCCAGGGCAAAAGTAATATTATTTGTGCCCGGCCATTGTGACTCAGTGATTGAGCGTTGACCAATGCAAGATGTTGCTGGTTCGATTCCTGGTCAGGGCACATGCCCAGGTTGTGGGCCTGATCCCCATTAGGGGGGCATGCAGGAAGAGGCCAATCAGTGTTCTCTCTCATAGATGTTTCTGTCTCTCTCTCTCCCTTCCTCTGTCTCTAAAATCAATAAAGAAAAAAAATTAAAAGTAATATTATTTTTAATTTTTGCAACAATTGGAGGGGTTCTAGGACCATATAGGATCAGTATTGGGAGTCTCTAGTTGGTTCTCGGTTTTCTCTCCTTGCTTTAGGAAGAAAAGTGGGGTGGACTATTGGGAGTTGGTTTGCCTTAAAAAATATCCTTAGGGCCCTGGCCGGTTTGGCTCAGCAGTTAGTGCGTCGGCCTGCGGACCGGAGAGACCCGGGTTCAGTTCCGCTAAGGGTGCGTACCTCGGTTGCAGTTTGTCCCCGGCCCCTGTTGGGGTCATGTGGGTGGCAGCCACCTGATGTGTCTCTCTCACGTCGATATTTCTCTCTCTCTCTTCCTCCCTCTCTCCCTCCCGTTCTGTCTGAAGATAAATGCAAAAATGTCCTCAAGTGAGGATAAAAAATATATATATATATATATCTCCTTAGGAGTAAAAATGTGGAAGAATACTTGAATCCTCTGTGTGATTTTGATAGTTTCAGTTAAATGGGAATGAGTTATAGGGAATTAAAAGATAGTGGAGAGATCTGACTTGTTACTGCTTCATTCTACAGTTGGCTCAAATAACTGTGTTGATGACCATGCAGGAAAAATATCCAAGTGAGAGAAGCACTCATGCCACTTCACCAGGTGAGTAGTCAAAATTTTCTGGGTAAATTCTGACCTTTGCTCTGTTATTTCATAACAGAAATTTCCTTTACAGGACATACTGAGCAAGCTAGCATTCACTGAGATGCTGGTATTAAAGGAGTAAAAATAACATGGGGCTATATTGAATAGAAGAAGAGGTTTCTCCAAGAGAATAACTATTTATCTCTGGTCCTACATGGCTTCCAACAAGACCATGTGATTGATTGAGAGGAGAGGACACATAGAGGATTGGAACAGAATGACTTTGGAACATAGTTCTATTTGAAATCAGAAATACACAGCATAAATTACTGTGTTCTATGTTGTCTTTGTAGTCCTGTGGGTGGGTCAGTCATCTGCTAGCCTACAAAGATTGGAATTCTTCTTGAATGCCAACAGTCTCAGTTGTATTGTCACTGGAGACTCAGGAATTTATCTCTAGAATGATTTGACAAGATTTTAAAAGCTCAGTAGATATACTAAAATGATAGATTAAGTATATATATTAAAAAAAATAAATATATACACAATACACATTAAATAGATAATGTACATTTAAATAGGAAGTAGCATTTTAGAAATAACTTTTTTAATTCTGTGGTATTTATGAGGAAAAGGATACATTTTATTCAGTTAAGGGTATGTTTTATTTAACTTTAAAATCCCACAGTGCCTTAAAGCAGACATTTGGTAGATATTTGTTCTATTCTCCTAGGCACACTGCCTTGCATTTGAGTAGACACTTTGAAAAGCATTTGCTGAATCAATTTAAGATTCACTCAGCAAATATTTCGACATCTGTTATGTGCCATGCACTGTCTTAGGGCTGGATTGTACAATTTCTTATGGCAATTGTGTGTATAATGCAAATTTTTGGAATGTAGCAACTCCTAACAAAGCTCAGCTGCGTGTGTGTGTGTGTGTGTGTGTTTTTAATATCCTCACCCGAGGACATTTTTGCATTTATCTTCAGATAGAGTGGGAGGGAGAGAGGGGGGAAGAGAAAGAGAGAGAGAAACATTGATGTGAGAGAGACATATTGACTGGTCACCACCCACACAACCCCAACCGGGGCCAGGGACAAACTACAACTGAGGTACATGCCCTTAGTGGAAACCGAACCCAGGACTCTCTCTGGTCCACGGGCCTACGCTCTAACCGCTGACCCAAACTGGCCAGGGCTCAGCTGCTTTTTTTATGGCTTTGTCTTTAGTAGTCTTTCATTTGATTAATAATGGTTTAATGTCTGATAAGGATGCTACTGATGGGACATGTGACATAACACAAGAAAATTTCTGCTTTCAAACTTGAATTTTGAACTAAGCATTATCCTCTATAACTATACCAAACATACTTTTATTTGAGCAAATATATCTTTAGAATTGATATGTGGAGTGAGTGCATAGAAAAAGTAGTAGTGAAGAATGGAAGATTAGTAGTAGTAGTAATAGGGAGTGGTTTCCAGTAGGAGGCCAGGAACATGATAATACAGGTCCTCAATCAATTTTCACTATTTCAAAAGGCCTGGCAAATTATACACTGACTAGAGAGAGAATGCCATATAGACTCACCAAGAGGTCAAATTTCTTTGCTTCTGGCTAGAATACTGGCTAACCTTTTGCTGACCAGAAGCTCTGATTGTTGGCTGTCTTTAATTAAAGATAATTACAGCCCTGGCCATTGTGGCTTGGTTGGAGTGTCGTCCCATATACCAAAAGTGGCGGGTTCAATTCCAGATCAGGGCACATGCCCAGGTTGCGGGTTTGATCCCTGGTTGGGGCGCATATAGGAGGCAGTCGATCGGTATTTCTCACATTTATGTTTCTCTCTCTCCCCCCATCTGAACTCTCTAAAAAAAAAAAAAAAGATTATTACAGATTACTGTGTCTATATGGATTCTTTCAAATCAGTCCACTGTGACCCAAAGGATAAAAGGAGTCTTTGGCTAAAATGAGGGTTTCTTCAGTAGAAAGCAGAAGTAAGGGTAGCAAAAGTAGAAGGAATTAGGTAGCTTGAAAGAAGGGAATAAGATGATTTGTGTTCAAATATTATTGACTTCCCACTAGATCAGAAAATCTGTGGAACCATATTTTCTGATTTCAACTTAAACTCTGATACTTTAAATGAATAAGTAGCTGCCATTACCTTTTTATTTGTTTAAATGCATCATCAGGTGCAATTTAGAAAGATTATAGTGGTTTAAAAAAATAATAATTTGAGCCCTGGCCAAGTAGCTTAGTTGTTTATTTATTTTTAAATATTTTTCTTTATTGATTTTAGAGAGAGAAGAAGGGAGAGGGTGAGAGAGAGAAATATCGATGAGAGAGAATATCAGTTGGCTGCCTCCTGCATGCCCCCACTGGGGATGAGGCCCACAACCTGGGCATGTTGCCTGATGGGGAATCAAACCGGCAACCTCTTGGTGCATGGGTCAACGTTCAACCGCTGAGCCACACCAGCCGGGTATAGTAGCTTAATTGTTTAGAGCATCGTCCTGATATGCCAAGGTTGCAGTTCCATCCCTGGTCAGGGCACATATAAGAATCAACCAATGGCCCTGGCCGGTTTGGCTCAGCGGTTAGAGCGTCGGCCTGCGGTCCAGAGAGACCCGGGTTCGGTTCCCGCTAGGGGCACGTACCTTGGTTGCAGTTTGTCCCCGGCCCCTGGTTGGGTCGCGCGGGAGGCAGCCACTCGATGTGTCCCTTTCACATCGATTTTTCTCTCTCTCTCTCTCTTCCTCTCTCTCCCTCCCACTCTGTCTGAACAAAAAATGGAAAAGTGTCTTTGGGTGAGGATTAAAAAAAAAAAAGAATCAACCAATGAATGCAAAAAGAATCAACCAATGAATGCATAAATAAGTGGAATAACTCAATCTCTCTTTCTCTCTCTCTTTCTCAAATCAATCAGTAAAATTTTTTAAAATTTATTTTATTTTGTAGAGAGAGAGGAAGGGAGAGGGAGAGAGATAGAAACATCGATGAGAGAGAATATCGAGTAGCCGCCTCCTGCATGCCCCCCACTGTGGATCAGGCCCACAACCTGGACATGTGCCCTGACCGGAAATCGAACCAGCGACCTTGGTGCATGGGTTGACGCTCAACCACTGAGCCACACTGGCCGGACTAAAATTTTTTTTAAAGAAAAAAAAAAGTTAAATTGAAGTCTTTGCTAGTACATTAATAAATCAAGTATTTATTGAACACTTCCTACCTACCAGCCTTTAAACTGCAAGATAACAAAGTCAAATAAATTTCATCATATCTTACCCACTCAAAAATTTCAGTGGGTTTTTTTGTTGGTTTGTTTTTTGTTTTTGTTTGTTTTTGCATTGCCCTCAAAAGCTCTTCAGATTAACTTTTAAGACTCACCTTGATCTGGATTCACCCTGCCCATGAGGGTACCGTGGTTCAGTCAGGCAGTGGTTTCAACAGGGGACTGTACTGCCTGTTACCCTAGGAAGCATTTAGAAACATACAGGATATTTTCAGGTTTCACAGTGATGATAGGATAGGGTGAGGGCTGCTCCTGGCATTTAGTGGATGGGGACCAGGGATGCTAAACCATCCTGCAATATATAGACTATACATTGAAGAATTGTCTTGCCCAGAATGCTAAAAGCACTTGTTGAGAAATCTTGTAAGAGGAAAGAATGTGGGTATTGGGATTAGAACAACCTGGGTTCAAGTCTCAGCTCTATCTGTAAAATAGGGGTGTTAATATGACAATACTTTTCAGTAAGTAGGTAGATGAGATCATGTCTGTAAAGTTCTGTGGCTTCTAGGTTTCAGAAAATGGTAGCTGCTATTAAATATTATTATTTGCTGTCTCAGTATTCCTGAATTCTTGGTAGGTCTTGGTTCTGTCTTTGAACATTCTCACCTCTCGTGCTGTTTCCATTTAAAATGAACAAACTCAGAGTTGCTGAAATAGGCACAGGAGAAAGGGGTAGGGTGCTTCTATTCCTTCATAGGTTTAAGAGAATTTTTTAAAACAGGAAATGCCACTTGTTTCAGGTTCCAGTGTAATTCAGAAAAGCAGTTCTCTGGGTTGTGAATGGCAGACCCCAGTTATCTCGGAGGCCTTTCGGAGCCGCTTCAGCCGCTGCTCAAGTGTTGCTGACAGTGGGGACACAGCCATTGGCACATCGTGCTCAGACATGGCAGAGGGTAAGTTTGGATTAATGATATGATTACCAACATGTATTGTCATTTTCAGATTGTGTTCCAGGTGTATTGTCATTTCCAGAATATTCATAAATCAGTTCACTCAGAAAGGAGTCTGCTTGATTCTTCTTACTCCCTGCTTCTCGAAGCTGGTCTCTTCCTGTCGGTTTCTGCTGTTTGTCCTATCCCGAACAACTTTCAAATCTTTCCTCGCCCTGGCCGGTTTGGCTCAGCGGTTGGAGCTCAGCCTGCGGACCAGAGAGTCCCGGGTTCGGTTCCCGCTAGGGGCACATACCAAAACAAAACAAACAAAAAAATCAAATCTTTCCTCAAATCTTTCCCTCTACTGCCAGATTAATCTTTCTAAAAGCCTGTTTTCAGCCCTGGCCAGTTTGGCTCAGCAGTTAGAGCGTCAGCCCGCAGACCCAAGAGTCATGGTTCGATTCCAGTCAAGGGCACCTACCTCGGTTTCAGTTCATTCCCCGGTCCTGGTCAGGGTCATGTGGGAGGCAGCCAATCGATGTGTCTCTCTTACATTGATGTTTCTCTCCCCACCCCCATCCCCCACTCTATTTGAAGATAAATGGGAAAAAAGTATCCTCGGGTGAGGATTTTAAAAATAAATAAATAAATAAAAGCCTGTTTTCATAATTTCCCTTTTCTGCAATTCTCAATTATTTTCATGATTTGCAGGATAAAATTCAGAGTCTCCAGTTCTCCTGTGATCTGGCCCTGTCCCACTTATTTATTTTTAAAATATGTTTTTATTGATTTTTAAGGGAGAGAGAGATAGAAACATTAATGTGAGAGATAAACATTGATCTGTAGTCTCCTGCATACCCCCGCACTGGGGGTCGAGCCCACAACCTGGGCATGCGCCCCGACTGGGAATCAAACTGGGACTTCTCACTCCATGGACGATGCTTAATCCACTGAGCTATACCAGCCGGGTCTGTCCCACCTATTTAAACATATTTCTTACTCCCTGGCCGGTTTGGCTCAACAGTTGAGTATTGGCCTGTGGACTGAAGGGTCTTAGATTCAATTCCTGGTCAAGGGCATGTACCTGGGTTGCAGGTTCAATCCCTGGCCCTGGTCAGGGTGGTGTGGGAGGCAACCAATCAATGTGTCTCTCTCACATGGATGTTTCTCTCCCTCTCCCTCTCTCCCTTCCCTCTTCCCCCTCCCCCTCCCTCTCTCTCTCCCTCTCCCTCTCCCCTTTCCACTCTATCTAAAAATCAATGGAAAAATATCCTCAGGTGAGGATTTAAAACAAAACAAAACATTTCTTACTGTCATCAGGTCTCTTATTTTACTATGCTATAAAAGTGAAGAACTTTTTTTTTATACCTGAGCTTTTTTTTTTTTTAATCCTCACCTGAGGACATTTTTTGCATTCATAGAGCTAGTGGGAGAGAGGGAGGAAGAGAGAGAGAGAAGAAACATTGATGTGAGAGAGACACATCAACTGGCTGCCACCCACACAACCCCAACCAGGGCCGGGACAAACTGCAAAACTGGGGCCGGTATGTGCCCCTAGCGGGAACCGAACCCAGGTCTCTCTGGTCCTCGGGCTGACGCTCTAACCGCTGAGCCAAACCGGCCAGGGCTATACCTGAGCTTCTTTAATCTGGGTCCATTTTCATTGTTCCCACCTCCTCTTGCTCCTGCCAGCTATGATGGTTTTATTTACTGAAGTGTCTGACAAGACTTTTCCCATCCCTTCCACCCATTATTGATCTTCCTTTTTACAACTTTTCATCTTTATTGTTTCTGCCCCTTATTTTTGCACTTAAATTAAGTAATAACTGTCAGCAGTGCTTTACAAGAATATTTTATTTTTCATTTAGGTGGTAAGTTCCTAGAGGGCAGAGGACCTAATGATAATAATTACTATTTATTAAATACTTTGTGATGGATACTGTACTAAATTTTTGAAATATTTTTTCATTAATACCTTTAGGAACTCTCTGAAATATTTTATTTTTATTTTACAGATGAAAACACTGAATTTCAAAGTGTTTCAAGTTAGTTGATTAAAGTCACAAAACTAGTACTTTAACAGATGTGACACCCACTATGATTAAAAAGATAATAAAGCCCTGGCCGGTTTGGCTCAGAGGTTAGAGCATCGGCCTGTGGTACAGAGAGACCCGGGTTCGGTTCCCGCTAAGGGCATGTACCTCGGTTGCGGTTTGTCCCCGGCCCTGGTTGGTCGTGCAGGTGGCAGCCACTCGATGTGTCCCTTTCACGTCGATGTTTCTCTCTCTCTCTCTCTTCCTCTCTCTCCCTCCCACTCTATCTGAACAAAAAATGAAAAAATGTCCTCAGGTGAGGATGAAAAAAAAAAAGATAATAAAAAGTGTTGGTGCCCGGCCGGTGTGGCTCAGTGGTTGAGCATCGACCCATGCACCAAGAGGTCACTGGTTCAATTCCTGGTCAGGGCATATGCCCAGGTTGTGGGCCAAATCCCCCGTGGGGGGCATACAAGAGGCGGCCAATTGATGTTCTCTCTCATTGATGTTTCTATCTCTCCCTATCCCTTCCTCTCTCTAAAATCAATAAAGAAAAAAAAATTTTTTTAAGGTGTTGGTGATCAAAAAGATAGCAACAAGTGTTGGTGTGAATGCAAGTTTTGAGGTAGACAGGACTTTTTTTTAATGTGTTTTATTGATTTTTTAGAGAGAGAAATAGAAACATCAACGTGAGAGAGATACATTGATCCGCTGCCTCCTGCACGCCCCCCACTGGGGATAGAGCCCTCAATTTGGGCATGTGCCCCGACCAGGAATCAAGCTGGGATCTCTCAGTCCATGGAATGACACTCAATCCACTGAGCTACACCAGCCGGGCTAGACAGGACTTTAAAAATGACTTAATTCGGTTCCTTTTTGCTGGTGAATAACAACAGTTCCCCAAGGGGTTAAGTAATTAACTTGCCTGGTATCACACAACTAGTTATCAGATTTGGGTACCCCAATTGTAGTAATATTTCCATCACTTGTGTAATTAAAAGTGTTATTGTTAAAGTTTTGTCAACATGTGCAATTATAGGACCTTTTTCATTTTGACTAAATAATGTCTTTTTTTTAAATCAAACAATAGTCTGGATTTCCCCCCCAATTGAATTAACTAGCTGTATTTAATTCAGTCAAATTGTAACACAAATTGTGTGTGTGACTGTGTGCTTTTTATTCCTTTAGGGAACTACACATATTTTCTTTGTAGTGCATTCTTTTAAAATTGTAGTAACCTTGATGCAGTAGCCAAAGCCATTGGTCTAGAAGTTTTTTAAAGACTCCAAGATAGGCCTGGCCAGTTTGGCACAGCAGTTAGAGCATTGGCCCATGGACCAAAGAATCAAGGGTTCTATTCCGTCAAGGGTGCATGCCTCGGTTGCAGCTCAGTCCCCGGCCCTGGTTGGGGTAATACGGGAGACAGCCAGTGTCTCTCTCTTCCTCCCTTTCTCACACTCTATCTGAAGATAAATGGAAAAATATCCTTGGGTGAGGATTAAAAAAAAAAAAAAAGATTCCAAGATGTCTTTTCTGCCATGTTTATTACATACCATGGTCCTTATCTTTATCTTAAGTCTTGCTCATTTGTTCATGAATCTATCTTGGTTTATTTGGAGCATAGTTGACAAGAACCTTATGACTGGTATGAAATGTAGTTCATTGTTGCATCTGTAAATTGAACAGACTTGCTTTTGATTCCATTCTCCACTAAGGTGTTTTGCCTTGAAGATTCACAAGGGACAGGGTATAGGTGGATATTAGAGAATTCAGAAAGCTTTCAGCTCTTTGCTAAAGACTGAAATAGTCACTGGCTTAGTTCAAACTACCATATGTTATAAACCAGTAAGGGATGTAGACAAAACGGATCAGTTTAGCAATAGCTAGATCTACCCCTTAGCAAGAAAGGAGAGTTGCTAAAAAAAAAAATGAGTTGTGCCTGGCTAGTGTGGCTCAGTGGATTGAGCGTCGTCCTATGGATTGAGAGGTCCTGGTTTGAGTCCCAGTCAGGGCACATGCCTGGGTTGCGGGTTCGATACCCAGTAGGGGACGTGCGGGAGACAGCCTATCAATGTTTTTCTTTCACATCAATGTTTCTATCTCTCTCTCCCTTCCTTTAAACAACTCTCTAAAAAAAATCAATTAAAAAAAATGAGTTGTGGTTTGGTGGGGATGTGGTTGAGAAGAGAGATTTATATATATATCCTTAAAGTGGCAAAAACCCAATGATTTGGGGAACTGTAGACTTCTCTAAATAAAAACTACATATCCCATACACTAAATTTTGAAAGCCTTTGAAAATTGTGCAAGATAGTGACCGCTTTGAAAATAAGTGTTGCTATTTTATTTCAAAATGTTCTGAACTGCAAACCAGACTTAAGGTGTAACTTGACTTTTATAGCAGTTTGTCAGAATCAGGCAGTTTCCTTAATATAAATAAGCAACAAACCTAAAAGATAAGTGACAAATGCTGACAAAGATTTCACTTTCTTCTATCATCCATAGGTGGACCACAGGTAGAAAATTAGAAAGTTTATTTTATATTCTTCTAGGTCAGTTGGTACCTTTTTGGCTTTGGTTTTGGTATTACTATTATACTGTGGGTGTTATGGGCTCAAAACTGAATTTGGTGAGTCTTGAGAGAGAGTGGTGCTGTGGATGGAGAATGGAAGGAGGTGTTACTACCTTCAGCATAGTAGCAGTCCCTCATATGCCACAATCTCACTGTCTTCTGTTCCAAAATTATTTTGGGAGCAGGGACCATTGGTGAGAGTGGATACTATGGTGCTGAGTGGATTCTATGGTGCCGTTATGTAGGATTTTAAGTAGAGAGCTTACTGGTCTTGGAAGTCTTCATCATCACCAGTCTACCTGTTGACTAGTCCTATATTTAAGTTGTGAGACATCAAAAACGTCCTTTGATTCCGAAATGTCCTTCTCTCTTGGTCCCGAGAGGCTGACACATGTTATCAGAAATTACTGGGTTTTTTGTTTTTAGTATGGCCTTGTATATATCCCCAAGATCATCTGAGTATAGGAGATTAGATACTCTGCATACATTATAAGGGATAATTTGGCTTGCCTGTGTTTTTAATTTCTTGTTTGTTTTTTTGTTAATCCTCACCTGAAGTTATTTTTGCATTGATTTTTAGATAGAGTGGAAGGGAGAGATGGAGGGGTTGGGGGGTAGAGAGAGAGAAACAGAAACATCAGTGTGAGAGAGACACATCAATTGGTTGCCTCCTGAATGGCCCTAGTAGGTGCACTTGACTGGGAACTGAACCTGTGACCCTTCAATCTGACACTCTAACCGCTGAGCCAAACCAGCCAGGGCTTGCCTATGTTTTTAAAAAGCTGCTTACAAACTCATATGAGAAGATGGTAGCTCATCTTTACTCATATAATTCTAGGAAAGGTTATAGTATGTGTCCTCATTAGCTGAGTATGTTCTGTGTTGGTTGATGGAAAGAAAAAAGAGAAACAGATTGGTAATCCACTCTTTTCATGGTAGATGTCCCTGGTTTGGAAGAGTACTAGACATAATTGAAAAGGGAAGACATCTATATTCCTTGTTCCCTTACTTAGTTTCTGCCTGTTGAAGGTAACAGGTACGTTTTCTTACTTGTTTGCTTGCGGCGCACGACCCTGGCATGTTAGTTCTGTGATCTTATAGTCTTCAGAGTAGCACTTGAAAGTTAGAAATAATGTAGAAATGTGAACCTTCTGCAGCCAGGCTAATAAGAGAGTTGTCTCCCAAGACTAGGAAGGAGGTAAAAGGGAAAAAATCACAGTTGGATACAAACAAAGGGGTAAGTGAAAGGCAAACTATAAAATAGTGGATTTTAGTGTGCACCCACTTGAGAGTGTTCACTGTGCTGGAGTGAAACCTGAGAGTTACTAAGAATAACTTCACATATCCAGGCAGTCACTTCTGGTGTGTGGGAGAGAGAACAGAATCCTAATTCAGATGCTGTACTCCCTGCCTTGGATACAGAGCAGCACTATCCAGTTTGCCTATTCTTCAGATAGTTTAGACTCATTGCTCATCTTTGCGGGGGAGTTGTTGGATGTCACAGAGGATTCTTGCAGACCTTGGAAAGGATATTTTTATTAGATTGGATTATAGCTTAGAGGTACCCAGCTCCCAGAAGAGTAGGACCTAATCCATTTCCCTTAAGTAAGTGATTTTTTTTTAAAGTTCAGTTTTCAGCTTTGTTTGTTGACTGGCAAGACTTTTTATTAAAATACAAGGGACAGAGTGTAAGTTGAAAGTGAAGCCAGTGTTGCCTTTTGTTGGTTTACCTTGTGAATGGCATTTGAGACCCTAGAACAGACATCTCCCAAATTAGGCTGTCTGCTTGATACTTGTGATGAAAGTGCCCTCTCTCTCTCTGGTCTCAGGATAGGCAGTGAACATCTGACATAGCAGCTAAACTCAAGAAAGCTTGCTGCTTCAGTTTTGACTTATGGACGACTATTCTCTCCACAGATTTTTGCAGCTCAAATAGCAGTCCTTCTTTCCAGCCCATCAAAAGCCACGTAACCATTCCAACAGCCCATGTGATGCCTTCTACTTTGGGGACCTCTCCTGCCAAGCCAAATTCTACACCTACCGGACCCTCTTCCTCCAAAATCCCTTTGTCAGGGTTGACTGAAAGTGTGGGGATGACAAGAAATGGAGACCTCGGTGCAATGAAACGTTCTCCGGGTTTATCTAGAGATTTCTTGTATCTTTGTGGTGCTGCTGGAGAAAATGGAATTGAGCAGTCTTGGTTTCCAGCAGTGGGCCATGAAAGAGAAGAAGAGATGAGGAAGTTTGATATCCCCAGTGTGGAGTCTACCCTCAATCAGTCGACAATGATGGAGGCACTTTATTCAGATCCTCGCCATAGAGTCCACTTCCACAACCTAAGAACCGACCCGAACAAGGAGTTATACAAAGTGTTGCCTGAGACCAAGAAGGCACCAGGCAGTGGGGTGGGATGTGAGCGGAATGGACTACACCCTAACAGCAGTGGGTTGCTCCCTTTGGGACTCCAGCCTGCTCCTGGGCTCTCCAAGCCTCTGCCTTCTCAGGTGTGGCAGCCAAATTCTGACCCTTGGCATCCCCGAGAGCGATCTTGTGAGCTGAGCACTTGTCGGCAGCATCTGGAGTTGATTCGTTTACAGATGGAGCAAATGCAGGTAGATACCCTTCTTTCCTTGGATTTTGCAGGTTCTGTGCAGATCTTTGAACTGTATAGGTTTTGTCTTATAAATTTTGACTCTAAAGAAAACGTTTGTAAAAAAGAGGGAAGATGTTTATAGATAGGAAATGAAGGCTTGTGAATGCTGTCGAATCTGTTGATGGTCTAATTAAGCACCAGATAAGTTCTCCAAAGTAGAGGGTTACAGAAGACCCCAAAAAGTCACTAGGCTAGGTACTTTTACATACAGAATCTTATTTAATCCTTATAGCACCCTGATGAGGTATTTGTAGAAATTTACCAGGTTCTTAGAATAAGTAATCTGTGCAGGGTCACAAAGCTGTTTAAGTGACAGAGCGAGGGTTTAAAAACTGTCTTTGAACCTCTATGCTTTTTCCACTATGCCAGTTTTATGTTAAAAAAAAAAGTCCTTGTGCTGCTTAAGAATGAGAAGGGAAATGCTGCTTCTGGCTTCTTGAGGGATCACAACCTTCTGTAGAGAATCTGAAAAGCCTCAAATAATGAAATTCTACAATTTTCCATTTGGTATTCTCCAAAGAAAATGCCTGTTTACAGGGATTTAGAAAGAGGAAGGGAGAGGGAGAGAGAAAGAAAAATCGACATGAGAAAGACAATCGGGGATCAAACCTACAACCTGGATACATACTGTACTGGGAATCTAACTGGTGACCTTTCAGTGCACAAGACGGTGCTCAACTAACTAAGCCACATCGACCAGGGCGATGCCTATAGTTTTATCCTATCATATAGTCTTGGCTTTTAAGTGATAAATCTATAAAATTCAATAAAGCTTCCTTAGAGTCCAAAAAAAAAAAAAAAAAGAATGGGAAGGAAAGAAGCTGGACATATTATTATTTTCCTGGTTGTTGAGGACATCTTAGCTCTTGTTTTGCCTCTGTTGCCAGATAATGAAAGATAATTGACCTTTTCTTAGAAACTAGAGCCTTTCTGAGCTGTGTCCAGTTGGCAGAAGTCTCCCTGGCAGGTTCTTTCCAGTCATGCATCAGAGCTAAAATTATTTCATAAACACTGGGCCTTCTTAGTCTGAGCCAAAGTGAGCCTTGACTACAGACCCAGCCAGTACTGCTCAGGTGTTTTCAGGTGCCTATGGATCAAGATCAAGCCCCTTTGGATCTGCTTGTCTTTCAGCTTCAGAATGGAGCGACCTGCCACCATCCCACTGCTTTTGCTCCCTCACTGCCCATGTTAGAACCAGCACAGTGGATCAGCATCTTAAACAGTAATGAACACCTTCTGAAGGAAAAGGAGCTCCTCATTGACAAGTAAGAAAGCAAAGGGTACCATAAGGTCAGTTTCTGTTTTCCCAGCCCCAATTGAGGACACCTAATGAAGTCTCCTCAAAGGTAGTACATTCCCCTCTGTTTAGGCTCATTACTTGCCTCATGGTAGAGCTAGGTTGATATGCAGCCTAGTCCTGTAGCTGACTAATATGAAAGACCAGTTGTGTGTCTGCAGGGGCTCTGGGGAGAGCCTAGAGGGGGCAGCCGGTTCTTTGCAGCTGATCTTTCCTCATTTTCCCTCAGTCAGCTTTCTCATTTGTTCCTCCTCCAGCAAAACAGTACTACCCAGAATCCAAGGTCCTTGCTTATATAGTATGGATTATACCCATCTAAGGAAAGACGGGGGCTTATATTTGCAAGTGGGTTAGTGTTAGAATCCTGGACCCCATTCTACTGACTTTTGCAGGCAGAGGAAACACATATCTCAGCTGGAGCAGAAAGTTCGAGAGAGTGAATTACAAGTCCACAGTGCTCTTTTGGGCCGCCCTGCCCCCTTTGGAGATGTCTGTTTGCTGAGGCTACAGGTAAGCATTGGCAGCTGTGTTGGCATTATGCTTGTCATAATTCAGTATCTTTGTTATCTATACTTGGCACTGTTAGGTATCCAGGAGATAAAAAAGAAACTAAGTGATGTATGGTGTCCCTGCCCTCAAAGAATAAGCATCCTAATTATTAAGCATCCCTTGTCCTGACCTTGTGGGGCAGAAAAGGCTTGAGGGTAGAATGAGGTGGAAGTCCAGATGCTTTGGTGTCAGGACATACTTGGGAGAAATGGAAGGCAGAGCAGGGTACATTGTAAGGTCCTAGAGTTGGGTGGTGTTCTGAGAAGTCTTAATGCACCAGCCCTGGCCAAATGGAAGGAGAAGCAGATGTAACGGGGAATTTAAAGCCATTTTAATTTTTATCTTCCGTGTCTGGGAGCAACTAAAGGAAACCATATTTTCACTGAGGTCAGTAGCTCTAGAAGAATCCTGCTTTGTTGACCAAGCTTCTCTGTAATTTGGGCTTTTTTTGAGTGATGGATATAGACAGATTATAGTACTGGCTTTGCCACCTAGTGGGCTTGTTAAGACTGTTCCGTCTTATAGAATCAGATTGTTAGAGCGAGAAGCGCCCTGAGATAAAATCTAATTCAATGATCTAATTTACTGTTGAAAAAATTGAGGCCCCCAAGAAGGAGGAGGAACTTCCCTAAGATCCTATAGAGAAAAGAGTGGAGGAGAACCAGGCCTTAAGCCAAGGTCTTCTGATATCTTGTCCTGTGTTCCTTCCATTATACTACAACTCCTCAGGTTTGCTTTAACGGCAAATGTGCATGTGCATCAGAATCACCTGGAGGCCTTCTTAAAAGATTTTTTATTGATCTCTAGAGAGGTAAGATGGGAGTGAGTGAGAAAGAGAAACAGATCAGCTGCCTCCTGCATGCCCCCTACTGGGGACTGAGCCTGCAACTCAGGCATGTGCTCTGACTGGGAATTGAACTGGTGACCTTTTGGTGTATGGGATGACACTCAACCAATTGAGCCACACCAGCCAGGATACTGCAGGGCTTTTTAAAACCCAGATTGTTGCCCTGGCCGGTTTGGCTCAGTGGTAAGAGCATCGGCCTGCAGACCACAGAGTCCCAGGTTTGGTTCCCACTAAGGCCACATACCTCAGTTGCAGTTTGTCCCCGGCCCGGTTGGGGTTGTGTGGGTGGCGACCAGTCGATGTGTCTCTCTGACATTGATGTTTCTCTCTCCCCCCCTCCCCCACTCTATCTGAAGATAAATGCAAAAAAATGTCCTCAGGTGAGGATAAAAAAAATAAATAAATAAAACCCAGATTGTTAAGACCCAACCCCAGAGTTTCTGATTCAGTGGGCCTGGGAATTGGGCTCAAGAATTTGCATTTCTAACAGATTCCCAGATGATACTGATGCTGTTAGTCCTAGGACCACATTTTGAGAAGCACTGCTTGAAATTTTCAGAGAAAGCTGATATTTGACCACGAAGTCTGCTGGGATAAGTAAAGTACATGGGACTGTAAGAGGAAAGAATAGCTATATTGAGAATCTTTCTGCAGGAATTGCAGCGAGAGAACACTTTCTTACGTGCACAATTTGCACAGAAGACAGAAGCCTTGAACAAAGAAAAGATCGAGCTTGAAAGGAAACTCTCTGCTTCAGAAGTTGAAGTCCAGCTCATCAGAGAGTCACTCAAAGTGGCGTTGCAGAAGCATTCAGAGGAGGGGAAGAAACAGGAAGAAAGGGTGAGCTAAGGAGCTAATAGCTCTCTTAATTCACAAAGGAGTTGACAGTCAGCCCTCTCCTGCCAAACTAAGTGGTTTCTGGCCTCCATTCTTGGAACCAGCCAATTGGGTCAGACCCTACATCAACTTCTCTTGCAGGACTGGTTTGCTAGAAATGGAACTCCTTTCTGTTTTGTCTCCACAAAACTACCACAGTATAAACCCTCACTGCCCCAGGTTGTGATGGGCCACCAGCTGGCCTGGGTGGAAAACCAGCCTGAGCAGTCGTACCAGATGGTACTGTTGCAAGATGTTTAAATACCTATGGTAAATTCACACCATTCAGCCTGGTTTCTCCACTCTACCTAAAAAAAAGATAATTCCATGGGACAACCAGCTTGGGAGTTTTTGCATTTTTGCAATGCTCTTAAAAGTTGCCTTTGGGCCCTGGCCGGCTTATCTCAGTGGTTAGAGCGTAGGCCCATGGACCAAAGAGTTGCGGGTTCGATTCTGGTCAAGGGCACGTACTTCAGTTGCGGTTTGGTCCCCAGGCCTGGGCATGGTCGTGCGGGAGGCAACCAGTTGATGTGTCTCTCTCACATTGATGTTTCTCTCTCTCTCTCCGCCCCCCGCCCAACTCTATCTGAAGATAAATGGAAAAATATCCTCGGGTAAGGATTTAAAAAAAAATTGCATTTGATTGAGCTTGGTCATCATAGAAGTAGCTGATTTAAAATCTTTGGTTCTGTTCACAGCTTGCTGTAATGTAGATGTTCTTGGAGACCAATTTAGTAATATTTAGTTCTGGACCACTTGCATCAAAATCAACTAGAACAGTGCATCTTAAACTTGAATGTACTTAACAGTCACTTGGAATTAGAGTAGATTTAGAGTTGAGTCAGGTATAGGGTTAGTTTTAGGGTTAAGTTTAGGTTAAGGTTTCAAGTTAGGTTTAGGGTTGAGATTATGTATAGACTTAGAGTTAGCTTGAGCTAGGTTTAGGGTTATGGTTGAGGTTAGGTATAGGGTTAAGTTACCAGTAGGATTAGGGTAAGATTTAGGGTAAAGGTTAGGTATAGGATTGAGATTAAGTACCAGGGATAGGGTTAGGGTTAAGGTTGGGTTTTGGTTTGAATTTAGGTGTAGGGTTAGTGTTAGGATTAGTTTTAGGGTTGAGGTTAGGTATATCGGTAGGGTTAGTGTTAGAGTTAGGTTAAGGATAAGGTTAAGATATATGTTTTGGGTTAGGGTTATAGAGAGGGTTAAGTATGTTATTATCAGGGTTAAAGTTAGGTATGAAAGTGAGTATAGGGTTGAGGTTAGGTATAGTGTTAGGTATGGCATTAGGTTTTGAGTTAGAGTTAGGGTTGAGTTTGGTATAGGGTTAGGGTTATAAGAAGGGTTAGATATAGTATTAGGGTTGAGGTTAGGTATATGGATAGGGTCCTGGTTAGGGTTGAGGAATAGTGTAGGGTTATGTTTCTAGTGAAAGTTAGTGATAGTTGAGTTAGGTCTATTATTAGTGTTAGGATTAGTGTTGAAGATAGATAAGGGTTTGGATTAGGATTTTGGTTAAAGTTAGGGTTATGGAGAGGGTTTTATATAAAGTTGGGGTTAGGATTAGGATTAGGTTTAAGAATAGGTATATTGCCCAGCCGGTGTGGCTCAGGGGTTGAGCGTTGACCTATGCACCAAGAGGTCACCGGTTCGATTCCTGGTCAGGGCACATGCCCAGGTTGTGGGCCAAATCCCCAGTGGGGGGCATGCTGGAGGCAACCACTCCATGTTCTTTCTCATCGTCGATGTTTCTATCTCTCTCTCCCTCTCCCTTCCTCTCTCTCTAAAAATCAATAAAGGAAAAAGAAAAAAGATTAGGTGTATTGCCCTGGCCATGGTACAGTGGTTAAAGCGTCAGCCCATGGACCAAAGAGTCGCGGGTTCAATTCCAGGCTAGGGCATGTACCTCGGTGGCTCGGTCCCTGGCCCTGGTCGGGGTCGTGCAGAAGGCATCCAGTCGATGTGTGTCTCTCATGTCGATGTTTCTCTCTCTCTCTCTCTCTCTCTCTCTCTCTCTCTCTCTCCCCCCCTCTCCCCCTCTCCCCCTCCCTCCCTCCCATTCTACCTGAAGATAAATGGGAAAATATCCTCGGTTGAAGATTTAAAAAAGATTAGTTATATAGTTTTTTGTTTGTTTTTAAAATATGTTTTTATTGATTTTAGAAAGAGAGGAAGGGAGAGAGAAACATTGATGTGAGAGAGAAGCATCGATGGCCCTGGCTGGTTTGGCTCAATGGTTAGAGCGTCGGCCTGCGGTCCAGAGAGACCCAGGTTTGGTTCCTGCTAAGGGCATGTATTTCGGTTGCAGTATGTCCCCGGCCCTGGTTGAGTCGTGCGGGAGGCAGCCACTCGATGTGTCCCTTTCACGTCGATGTTTCTCTCTCTCTCTTCCTCTCTCTCCCTCCCACTCTATCTGAACAGAAAACGGAAAAATGTCCTCGGGTGAGGATTAAAAAAAAAAAAAAATCAATAAAAACATTTTAGAAGAAGATGGAGTTTGGTGTAGGGTTAGTTTTAGAGTTAGGGATGAGTTTAGGTATAAAGTTAGGGTTTCACTTAGTGGTAGAAGTTAGATTAGTGTTTGGGTTAAGGTTTAGTATTACGGTTATCAAGAGAGATCGGTATAATTTAGTGTTAGGGTTAGGGTTAAGATTAAGGTTAGATTTATAGTTTAGGTTAGGGATAGGAAAAATAAAAAAGGATTACTTGGAGCCCTGTTTTGTGTTGCTTAGTGGTTAGAGTGTCTGCCCACACACCAGAGGGTCACAGGTTCAATTCCTGGTCAAGGGCACATACCCGAGTTGCAGGTTTGCTCCCCAGCTCTAGTTGGGGCTCCTGTGGGAGGCAACCAATGGATGTGTCTCTCTCACATTGATGTTTCTCTCCCCCCTCCCGTCTCCCTCCTCTCTCCCCTTCCATTCTCTCCTTTAAAAAAAAAAGATTTGGAGATCTTGTTAAAAATGCAGAAGGAGAAGTGGGTGGAGATAAACCACAGAACTTATATGTATGTATGTGTAACCAATGGACATAGACAACAATGCTGGGGGTGGTGGGTGGGAACGGGAATAGGGTGTCAAGGGGAGGGTGCCTGAGAGCCTTCATTTCCAGCAAGCTCCCAGGTGATGTGGGTGCTACTGGTACAGCAAGGACTTAGAGCAGTGGTTCTCAACCTTCCTAATACCGCGACCCTTTATTACAGTTCCTCATGTTGTGGTGACCCCCAACCAAAAATTATTGTCTTTGCTACTTCATAACTGTAATTTTGTTACTGTTATGTCTTAGGCGACTCCTGTGAAAGGGTCGTTCGACCCCCAAAAGGGCCGCAACCCACAGGTTGAGAACCTGACTTAGAGGCTTGTTAAAAAAGAAACTTTTAATCAAAATAATACATGTACCGCCCGGCCGGTGTGGCTCAGTGGTTGAGCATCGACCCATGCACCAAGAGGTCCCCGGTTCGATTCCCAGTCAGGGCACAAGCCCAGGTTGTGGGCCCAATCCCCAGTGGGGGGCATGCAGGAGGCAGCCAGTCAATGTTCTTTCTCATCAATGTTTCTCTCTCTCTCTCTCCCTCTCCCTTCCTCTCTCTAAAACCAATAAAGAAATAATAATAATAATACATGTATCTAAGGTAAACAATCAAATATAAAAGTTAGTAGTTTTGTGCCCACCCCATCCCACAAAGGTATTCATCCTCAACTCTCCTCTTTCTCCTGATGTGTACCTCTATATTTCTAAATAGTATTCTTTTCAGTATTCTTTTCTTGTTTTTGCTGTTTTTGTTTCATGGATGCAGTTATCTTATTTCTCTGACTATATTGATTATACATTTTGGGATATCTGCATCTGCTTATAGTGTTGTTTCTTGTTTCCTTTGAGTACTTTTTATTGTGTTGTGGTGTCTTTTATGTTAGAGTTTTGATCCTTGAATAAATGGATACTCATATTTAAGAAGGAAGTATTTAAAAGCTGGATGGAAGCTCTGGGTTCATGGTAGTTGCCTGGTGGACTTCTCTGTAGTATAATCAGACTTAAACAGTCATCTCACTTGGGAACCCTCAAATATCAGTATCTGAGTGTCTTATCTTGCTTTCTCTAGAAAAGAATCTTCAGCCTGTTCCATGGTGGGACAGCTGACGGCAAGAATGCTTTTAGCCTTTAGGTTCTTGATACTAAGAACAAGATTAGGTTTAGAGTCCCACGGTTCTGAACATTGATTTTTACTTGTACTTATTTTCAACCCTGTGCTTCACTCTCCCTGTGCTATGACTGATATCCCTGAGTCTGGACTCTCTCATTTGATTTGTTCAGAGACTAAATCTCTAGTCTGCTGTTAGGGAAACCTAGGGTGAGGATGGTATCCAGCTAACCTGTATATAGACTTGTAGGAATTCTCCCTGTTTTTCAGGTTTATGGCTAATAACCTGCCTCAGGGGTACCTGGTACCTTCAGTACAGAGGTTCTTGGGGGTTGTGAAGGGCACATTGTTTTCCAAATTTTAACTCCCTCTGCAGATTATAGTAACTCCTCTGTTCCAAGACATTTATCCCTCCACCCACTTTCATCTTCTGAAAACACATTGAACTCTCTCGTATACTTTGTCTCCTTCTCTGTTGACTTTTTAAAGTTAATACTTCATTTCCTTGTCATTTTAGAGATGTTTTGGAAGGGAGAAAAGATAAATATCTGTGGTCAGTCCATCATTTTTTAAATTCAAACTTGGTTATCAGCACTTTTAATAAGCTTCCTAGGTGATTCTCATGCATATTAAAATGTGCTGGTTTCAAGCTTGTACCTCGGGTAAAGCTTTTTGCTGACTTTCAGGGATCTCTCTTAGTACTCTCTCTTTTTTTTTTTTTTAATGTGCTTTTATTGATTTTTTTAGAAAGAGGAAGGGAGAGAGATAGAAACATCAATGTGAGAGACAAACATCGATCAGCTGCCTCCTGCATGCTCCCTACTGGGAATCGAGCCCACAACCAAGGCATGTGCCCTGATTGGGAATCGAACTGGGACTTCTCAGTCCATGGGATGATGCTCAATTCACTGAGCCAACGAGTCGGGCCTCTCTTAATACTGTCTTCTTTTTTTGGTTAATCCTCACCTGAGGATACTTTTCCATTGACTTTCAGATAGAGTGGAAGGGAGAGGGAGAGAGATAGAAACATCGATGTGAAAGAGACACATCGATTGGTTGCCTCCTGCACAACCCCAACTGGAGCTGAGGATTGAACCTGTAACCAAGGTATGTGCCCTTGACTAGGAATCGAACCCAAGACCCTTCAGTCAGTAGGCTGACACTCTAACCGCTGAACCAAACCTGCCAGGGCCCTTAGTATACTGTCTTATCATTGGATTAAATTAGGCCTGTGCTGCCCGGCCAGTGTGGCTCAGTGGCTGAGCGTCGACCCATGCACCAAGAGGTCGCTGGTTCGATTCCCGGTCAGGACACATGCCCAGGTTGTGAGCCAAATCCCCAGTGGGGGGCATGCAGGAGGCGGCCACTAGATGTTCTCTCTCATTGATGTTTCTATCTCTCTCTCCCTCTCCCTTCCTCTCTCTCAAAATCAGTAAAGAAAAAAAAAAATTAGGTCTGTGCCTCCTCCTTGGCATCTGCCTTACTTTTCTCTTTCTCTCGCTTCCTCCAGCTTCTTTTTCTGTAAGTCAAAGAAAAAGCCATAATAGTGTTGGGGGGCGGGGGAGTCTCCACTTAAGAAATCTTGATTGAGTGCCCTAGGCTAACCATTGTGCTATATGTGTTGGGGATATAATGAGAAAAATGGACACAGCCCCTCCTGTCAAGGAGTTTACAGTCAGTCTTGTCTCATTAACCCTTTCAGATTAGCTTTACATTATGTGTGGTATTTAGGAAAGAATTCATTGCCTATTAACCAGAATAGACCAGACTAGTTGTATGTCTATAATGAAGTTGTATATACGTCTGCTATTCAGTTCTGATGCAGACCACCCAGAGTTGGCATCAGATCCCACAGGTTTAAGGACATAGTCCCCAAAAAGATAGCACTCATTTCACTTGATCTTAGCCAAAGGCTGAGAAGCAATGAGACTGCACTTGTTTCAGATGCCAGTTTGCAAGTTCTGGGTTCCTCAGGCCACTCGTTTTTCTGACCACTGGCTATAAATCCAGGGGTTCACATGAACCCTTCAGGTTCAATAATTCACCAGAACAACTCAGAACTCAGGAAAGTGCTATACTTAGTATTGCAGTTTTATTATAAAGGATACAAATCAGGACCGGCCAAATGAAGACATACATAGGGCAAGATCTGGGAAGGTCCTAAAAGCAGGGCTTCTGTGCTTTTTCCCCATGGAATCTCATTGCATGTCACCCTGCTAGCATATCCTTGTGTTCACCAACCAGAAAGCTCCACTGAGCTTCAGTGTCCAGAGTTTTTATTGGGGTTTTGTTATGTAGGCACTAGCTAGCTCAATCTCCTACTCTCTTGCTTTCCTCACACAAAGTTGGGCTCAACTCCATTGGTCTTTCTAATGACCAGACCCATTCTGAGTTATCTCATTAGTATAAATGCACTCAGGGTGAGTGTGGCCCACTATGAACAACAAGCACTCCTATTATTTGGGGTGTTCTAACAGTTTTATTTATATATATATATAAATATATATATATATTTTTTTTTTTAAATTTTTTTAGAGAGAGAGTGGAAGAGAGAGAGGGAGAGAGAGAGAGAGAAAAACATCAATGTGAGAGCAAAACATCAATCGACTGCCTTCTGCATGCGCCCTACTGGGGATCAAGCCCGCAATCTGGGCATGTGCCCTGACAAGGAATTGAACCAGCAACCTTTTGATGCATAGGACGATACCCAACCAACTGAGCCACACCAGCCATGGCTCAAATGGCAAAATTTGATCAGCTATCTGCCTTTATTGCAGTAGAAAAACATTTACAGCCCTAAGGACAACGACAATGGTCAGTTCAAAAAAAATTGACGTTCAGGGTCCTAGAGGAGTCAGTGGAGACAGATTCTTGACATTTCTTTCCCTAGGTCAAGGGTCGTGATAAACATATCAATAATTTGAAAAAGAAATGTCAGAAGGAATCAGAGCAGAACCGGGAGAAGCAGCAGCGTATTGAGACCTTGGAGCGCTACCTGGCTGATCTGCCCACCCTGGAAGACCATCAGAAGCAGAGCCAGCAGGTAGCAGCAATGTTTGGGCATACCTGGGGCAAGCAGGGAGTAGCCGAGCCAGGGGGACTTTCCCAGCCTCTGCTCTATGCAGTTACTGCGTGGTTTCCTGAAAGGAAAATCCCGAGTCATGTCGATTCACAATTGGACTATACAATTTTTAAGATAACCAGTCTCTTTTGGTTTGTTGACCTAAGCATGGGATCCTGTCTCTCAGCTTAAGGATTCTGAGTTGAAGAGTACAGAGCTACAGGAGAGAGTGACTGAGCTGGAGAGTTTGCTGGAGGAAACCCAGGCAACCTGCAGAGAGAAAGAGGTTCAATTGGAAAGTCTGAGACAGAGAGAAGCAGAATTCTCCTCCACTGGACATAGGTAAATATCCCCGTGGGGTTGAGGAAAGAAGTGGAGAACTAGGTTCTGGTCCTGGCTACCCCACTCAATACCTGTGTGGCTGTTACTTCTCTGAGCTTCATTTGTTTGGATTGTGAGTTACAGAAAAGCTGCCTGTGGGCAAATAGAGTGTGGGGGATGTAATGGTGTGGTGGGAGCTTGTCATCGTACCCTTTGGAAGGATCCAACTCTGTGCTTGCCATAATAATACTGGATAGTATTCCTTGAGTATTTATGTGTTGAATGAATGGAAGCACTTTATAAACTGGGAAATAAGTTGTCTGTATATTTACAAAAGTAGATCCTGGTATGGGAACTGGAGATTATCCACATTTCGAACCTTGTAATCTAAAGGCTACCAGCAGCCTGTTTCTCCTCAGCCCTAGGGATTACTCTCGATTGCCACAGTAGGTTCTGAGAGTAAAACAAGATGCCATAATGTACTCTCAGGGTGTCTTGGGAACCTCCTCCATATTAATAGCAATTTCTGAAAATGTGATGGCTGTGTTTCAACAGTCTCTTGGACCAAATCCAGTTTCTAATGGGATGGATTGGATTTCTCATCCCATATTCAACCACAGTGACCCTGTTGTTTATCTTAGCAGATGGGCCATGATGAAAGTGATTGTGGGGATCCGTTGGAGGAGACCATTGGTTGGAGTCAGAAGTGACATTAGGGACAAAGTTGTCTGCCCCAAACTATGTGTGCCAAGAAAAAAGGAAATTTTTTTTGTATTTTTCAAAATTCTACAGTATACACATATGATTTTTATAATCTAAATACGTGATGAATGTTTGTTTTTAGATATAAAAACAAAGAATAAAAGCCTTGGGCGGGTGACCATTGTATAGATAGATGTTGGCCTCTAGGGAAGGGCCTCATATAGACTGAGCAGCTTCTGTGTGGCACACCCTACATTATTACAACAGACCTAATGTTATCCTCAGCTATGGCTGAGAAGGGCCTAACTGTTTTGCCCCAAGACATACAGTAAATAGCAGATCAGGAGTCAGAGCCACATCTGTCTGACTTCAGACTTCTTGAAGAGGCCACTGTCTTTCAGCCTTCAAGATAAGCAGTGTGTAGAGGCCAGTGGAGAAGGTCCAGCCCAACAGGAAGAAGGTCCAAAAGTGGAAACCGAGTCCTGGCAGAAGGAATGTGATTCCCTCCGAAAGGTGACTGATGGTATCCAGGTTGTAACTGGTGGTAGGCTGAGAGGAAAGAGAAAATTGTATTGGGAAGGAACCATGAATTTCTGGCCCTGGGCCACCTGGGATCTGTTACCCAGAGCTTTTCCCTCTTTTCCACGAAGTCACTCCTGCATAATAAGTTTGCATTTTAGATATTCATCCTTATGACAGGCAAGCAAAGTGAGGCGAGGACATGCTTCTGAGCATTCAGACTAGATGCTCCAAAATGGTGCACTGAAGCTTGGTGCACTTCGTTCATGGCTCAGGCCCTATACAGAACCTCTTGCACTGGGCAGAGATCTAAACACTGAGGTGGCCCTAATTCAGAGGAGGAGGAGGAGCCCAGGGCCTGCTGGTGAAACTGATCACAATTGAAGTCAATGTGATGAAAGTTATAAGTAACAACCATCACAGCCTTGGATAAAGCAGGCTTTATTAAACTGAATTTTTTTTTAATCCTTACCCGAGGATATTTTTCTATTTATCATCAGATGGAGTGGGAGGGAGAGAGGAAGGCAGGGAGAGAGAGAAACATCGATGTGAGAGAGACACATTGACTGGTTGCCTCCCACATGACCCGAACAGGGCCGGGGACAAACCACAACCGAGGTATGTGCCCTTGATGGGAATCGAACCCGCGACCCATTGGTCTGTTGGCCGACACTAACCGCTGAGCCAAACCGGCCAGGGCAACTGAATTTTTAGTCATGTCTTTTACCAAACAACCAGAATGTATGCTGGCTATATATAAAGTTAATTCCACTGGCCTACAGTCATCAGGGTGAAGGTGTCTCCCCTACCCACACTCACGCCCAGTAGTGGTCATAAGTCCACACTACATGTTTTTTGTGTGACTGCAGCACAGGAGTATGAAGCTGGTTAGCCAGGATAGGGAATCTAGGTTATATTTCTGTAGGTAGAGCTAACTTGTCTTCACCCTGGTCTCACTATTGACTGGCTGGCTATAGCCAGTGGGCTAATAGCCAGACTGCAGGTCCTAGTGTAGCCTCTTGCCCTCTTGCATCTTACCTCAACATCAGCCGGTACTTACAGCCTTCCTTGATAACTTTGCCTTTTAGATTGTGGAGAAGCAACAGCAGAAGATGGATCAGTTGCATTCACAAGTACAGGTGAGCTGGAGTCCTTGGGACGTGGTGGGCAGGATTAATGACGGAATCTAGAATTCAGCCAGCACTCTGTTCTGTTCTCTGCCATGCACTTTGTTCAGTGTTAGGAATACAACAAGAATGAGACCCAATCAGTGCTCTTAGCCTACGATCTTGTTGGGAAAGGGTTTCATTACAGTACGGTGAGAGCAGTGTTTATGTTACCTGAGGGGAGCATGGAAGAGTCAGTGGGAGAGGAGGAGGTCAAGGGTCTGGAGGTCTTCACCCTTGAGGGAGGAGGAGGAATTAGGCAGGCAAAGAAGTGGAACTGGAGAGGGTGGTATTAGAACTCCAGATAGAAGGAACAGCACAGGTAGGAACATGGAGGCATGAAACAGCAGGGTTTTGTCCATGGACCTGCAAGCAGTTCGGTATTGTTGAAGTAGGATGGTGAATGGAGAACTGGGAGGGCTTTGTCTCTCCAATTAAGTTAGCTTTTATTCTTTAGGTAAGTGATGGGAATCTACTGTAGCATTTAATTTGGGTGTGATGTGGTCATGTTAGCAACTCAGGCTTTGGTATGGAAGAAGATTAGCACTTGGAGAGAGGCAGGTCTAAAGGCCAGTGGACTGTTATGAAAATCCTAGTGAGAGATGATGAAGGAACCTGGCATAAGGCAGCATAGCAAGATGTGGGGACAGATTTAAGTGAATTTTAGGAGGTAAAATTAAGAGGAGTCAGTGACTGACAGAATGTAGGGGGTTGAAGAATAAGGAAAAATCAGAGTCCTGGTTTCTATTTTGGGCCAGAGTGGGGGTGTCCTTAATTGGGTTCTCTAAGAAATCCAAGGTAAAGCAGGTTCACCCAGGTTCTCTTTAGCCTCTAAAAGAGGCTTCACCCCAAAATGGGTAAAACGCACTTACTCTGAGGAGCTGCAGTCCTGCCTTTGCTGTTACGTGGGTTGGGCGATGTCTGTTTAGTTCACCTATTTCATATTTTGAGTCAAACCTACTGAGCGTTTATACCCTTTTAAAGTCCTAGGTTTTAGTAGAGTTTTGATGACTCTGTTTTCTGGAACCCTCAGGTTCCCCAAAGGTTGAAAAAGCTCAACATATTAAATGGTACATTTAGCCATGGGTATTTCATGATAATGAGACGTTCTCCTTGGCAGTTACATTTTTTATTAATACAAATGGGAAAATTCAGATTTTTTTTTTGTTCAAATTAGTTACAAAATTGGAGAGAAATTGGAATGAATAGAATAAGAGGCAAACGATAACAAATATAAATACCTTCCTCCCTCTGGCTAACCCTAACCACACACACACATTATCAACTAGATTTGGTGCCTGTGGGAGTGTTCTACCCCTTCTCATTTCTGTCAAAAGTACTTAAAACAGCATTGTGAAAAGCTTGGGCTGTGAGCTCCTTAAAGACTGGTATTCTTTTCTGTCGCCTCAGTGCCTGTCACAGTAAGTGCTCAATAAATATTGAACTCGACTGAATGGATGTTCCCTGGCCTCACAGTTATGGTCTAGTGGAGGGAGGAATCATGTGCACAACCAAGAAAAGCACTCATGAGCTCTGATGGAGGTATGAGTAGCAGGGTGAGGTTAGGATTAATTGAATCTGATTTTCAGATTGAGGAAAGCTCCATTGGCCTTGGAGGTTTCCTGGGTGACAGAGCAGAAGAGATGTCTGGGCAGAGGGGAAGAGGAGTAAGCAAAAGTATTGGAGCTGGAGCCTTTGAGGATGAAGGCCAGCCCATCATTCGGTGTGGCTGGAGCGGAGGTGGTGTGGAGGGTAGAAAGAGAAATGGTTAGAAACGTGGGTAAGGGCCAGACTGGCCTGGAATGCCCTGCTGAGAAACTAGCCTCTTATTTTGTACATGGTCACTGGGTATAGCAGGTTTTAATCAGAGCTGTTCTAAACTCTCTTAGCAGCAGTGTGTAGGCAGGGTAGGGCTTTACTACATAGTCCAGGCCAGAGGTGACACGGTCTGAACCAGACTTGTTACCCCTGGTGTGTTCTCCCACCACTCCTTGCCATGGAATTTAGAGCCTGGAGCAGCAAGTGGCTCAGGAAGAAGGAACAAGCCAAGCCCTGAGAGAGGAGGCCCAGCAGAGGGAGACAGCCTTGCAGCAGCTTCGCACAGCTGTGAAAGAGGTGAGCAGCATCGCTAGGCCTCTTGGTACTCGTTCTTTGTGTACCCTCCCCATCCCTACTCCCACATGAGCCCCTGTGTCTGAAAGGTACCTGCTGAGATTTGGGGGGGGGGGGGGCATTGCATCATCCTTTATACTAAAGGTCCTCAGCCTGTCTCACAGTGGCCATAATTACCCAGGAATGCTTTTTGTATGTGGAAAGTAATTCTCTCTCCGTTTGTCTTCCTGCAGCCACAGATTTGTGGGGTTGGGAAGGGAAGGGTTCAAGAAGAATGAGGGTTTGGTGGTCCTGTGGAGTAAACAGAGCTGTCATCGGGGGGCCAACCAAGTTCCCTGGCCAACTGCTAGGAAGTAGTCTCCCAGAGTTAGGATTGTCACATGGTCCAGGGTGGGTGAAGGTCTGGGACTGGAGGAGGAACTCTATTATTCAGTGTCTTTGAAATAGAATAGAAGTAGGGAGGGAAGGAGAGGAGGAGAGAGACACAAGTGTACGTGAATAACTGGTCTCCATAGTGAAGCCTGACTGCACTGAGGTGAGAGTTTGAAAAGGAAGGATACATTCCAGCACTGTTCCCTCCAGGTCCCCAGCTTCTCCAGCTCCCCAGCTTCTCCAGGTCCCCACCCAGTGGCCACTAGCTGTCATGTTGTCTTTATTGCTCCCTTTATTCCTCTGACACACTCTGATCGGACTGGCTGGTGGCCACTTTTGTCAGGGTGGCAGGGAGAGATTGAAACCTGTGTCTCCTCAGATTTCACGGTTCACGTTAAGCCTTCTCTAATAGCCTGGCTAACAGAGTTGGCTGAGGGACTGGCTTCAGATAGAGTTCCGAGGGGCGGGAGTATCTCCTCTGGTTCCTGCACAGAAACTTGAAGGCTGATGACTCAGAGTCTGCTGGGGAGTGGTTTCCTCTCCAGTTCAGGAGCCCTGTGGGCCCAACCCACCTACAGAAGGAACTAAGTCTGTTGGTAGGGATGGGGAGGACATCACTTGACTCATAGCCTCCCCTTCACACACATACATACATATATCCACAGTCAGGTACAGATACACTGCCTTTCCCTGGGCCTGGGTTAATGTTCTTGCCCATCTATCCACTCAGCTTTCAGCACAGAACCAGGACCTGATTGAAAAGAATCTGACGCTCCAGGAACACCTGCGCCAAGTTCAACCAGGGTCTCCATCTTCACCAGACACGGCCCAGCTGGCGTTTGAGCTGCATCAGGAGTTGGCCTGTTGTCTTCAAGATCTGCAGGCTGTCTGCAGCATTGTGACCCAGAGGGCCCAGGGCCATGACCCCAATCTCTCCCTGCTCCTGGGCATTCACTGTGAGTCCTCAGGCCAGTCTGGGACCCAGGAGAGCATGGCTTTCATTCTCTCATCTTCATCCAACTTCCCCATCCTTGTGGTAATGTGGGAACAGGGCTACAGAGGCATCATCTCTGCCCTCTGAGAGTTTGTCTTTCGAAAAGTAGGTGTTCATTAAATCTATTTTGGGAACAGGTATCTTTTGGCGGTCTCTGGGTACAGGACAAGCAAAAAGTGGCCCTTAGGCACAGCAGGTTTTCAGCCTACTATCCCCAGCTGCTTTTTTAAAAGTGCTGTGTCTCAAGACCATGGGCCTCAAGGTACTGCCTATGCATACTGCCTCCACCTGAAAGCGTCCCTTGACTAACATTCTCTCAAAATGCTCTCCTCCCCAGCTGCACAGCACCCAGGGACTCCACTAGATTTACAGACGCCGGATGTGATCAGGAGGAAACTAGAAGAGGTTCGACAGCTGCGCCATGACATCGAGGATTTAAGGACCACCATGTCCGATAGATATGCCCAGGATATGGGAGAAAACTGTGTCACACAGTGAGAAATGCTGGGTGTGGGACAGGTTGTATTCCCCAAGGGAGGATCTGGTCTGCTGAGAGCCCAGTCCAGCAGGTCCTGCCCTGACAATCTCTTGCCTCCTGTTTGCTGCTATTTCCAGAGAGAAGGTGTGGAAAGGCACTAAGAGCCTGCATCTGGGGCCAGGGGCTAACTAGGGAACTGTGCCTGCCCTGTCACTCACTGGCTTTGCCTTGGATTGCATTTGTCCTGTCATCCTGATTCACCCTTTGAGGGTGAGTTACTAATTAAGTTTTGCAGGTCACCTGGTAAGTCTTCAGACTGTTGCCAGCCTCAGGCTGACGTCAAAGACTATAGGCTGCTCACCTACCTTCTCCATCCTTTGGGGTGGATCCACATTCATTCCCACTCCATACATTGGTCCTGCTGATGCCTGGTGTTTATTAGAGGGGCCTGGAAAGGCTGAGTAACAGTAACAATGGCCATTTGAGAATTCTCAGGCTCTGTGTGCCAGCCTTCCTGGGAGCTGAGCTGGCTTTCTAGGTTTACTTAGGCCTAGTTCCACTGCTTCTTCCTCAGGGCTCTTGTTCTCAGACACCTCAGGGTGATTTGTTCATTAGCAAAGTACCACTCTAATTGGAGGCCTAAGGATTATAGCCAGGGCTCCTTCATCTGTGCCATTTTACAGGAGAACCCACTCTCCAGCTGCCCTGTGGCCTTGGCTCCCTTATTTGTCCTCAGGCAGTCCAGGTAGCCCCCTTCTTGGACTTTGAGTGCAGACTCTTCTCTGTGGTTCTGGGTTTAGGCAGGATTTATCCCCAGAATACCACAGGTCAACTGTCAAGCTGCTCACTCCCTCACCCTGGGGCTGGGGCCAGTGCCTAGCCCTGATTTGTGTCTCTTTCGTGTTGGGGGTGGTTCCCTTTCCTGCTCTGGGCTCCTTGAGAGTTCAGAGTACCCAGTACACGATAGCTTTAAGGGATAGCTTCCAGTGTTTTCTGGGTTTGTTTGTTTGTTTGTTTCTCTGGAGCCTTTGAACCCTCTGCTTTCTGTTTTCTCTTGCCTCCTCCTTTCGGGAGCATCTCATAGTTGTTTGTACCTGGTTGCCCGGCTGGCCCCAGGCCTCTAGAGCTGGAGCCAGGCCAAGCGGAGGCCATGTGTAGGTATGCGGAGCACTGAGCGGTTCAGGAGCCTACAGTCAGCCACCATGAGGTTCTTGCTAAGCTTTGGGCTGTCAGGGCAACATCCTAGACCTTACTTCTGGGCCTGAATGAGACTCCTTAAGTGTTTTTACAAGTTGTGTTTTATTTATGGAGTGACTTATCCCTTCCATTCAGTGCAGCCCCGCCCAGCCATCCCCTCAGCCTCTGGGCTCCTGCCTACTCTCCTGAAAGCAGAACCGCCTGGTTGGTCTCCACCCTGTGTCGGGAGCCCAGCCACCATGCTCACGGGTATTTTTTCTCGTAAAGTTTATAAGCAGTTATTTATATGAATTCTTGTTATGTCAACTGGTTTGTATTGGCTATTTTGATTACAAAATAAAAATTTAACAGACTTCCTCAGTTTTCCATTGCCTTCCATCACCACCATCCCCTACTCCACCCCTTATTTTGGCTTGTTGAAGCCAAAGCCTGGGAGTTGAGCCAAGTTCCCCAGACAGCAGCAAGGAGGGACCTTTGGCAGGTCCACCCTCATGTCTGTATCTGTACTTCTGCTCCTCTGTTGTTCTTTGGGGAAAATTAGATCTCTTTCCCCCACAACTTTATATTGGTTTTATATTGGGCGAAGTTGCCCTGAGTCAGCAAATTGGAAAGTTTCAGTAATCCTCTGAGAGAGGAAGTCCACTGCCTCTGGGTTGCTGTGAGGAAGTGGCTTCCCTAGAGTAGGCAGGGTGCTGTTTGCTTCAGGGGGCTAAGGTTGTCTTCCTGGGGCACTCCAAGCCCTGGACCTGAAGGGACTTCTGAGGGGCAACATGTCCAACCTCAGACAGCAGTCTCCAAAGTTGGGCTGGTTGCTGGAGTCTGCTCCCTCTGAACCCCCTGAATTTTTGCTAAGAGTAGGAGTGGTTTCAGAGTGCCATCTGCAACTGGAGTTGGGGTTGAGCTGAGCCACCCCAAGACCAGTTGTGGATCTTTAACAAGGAATCCTGACACCAGCCTCTACCTCCACCCTTTCCAGAGCTAGCAGCCTCTTACCTTGGCCTTCATCTGGCTCCTTGAGGGTGTGGCCCTGTCTCCTGCCACCGCCCTTCCTTGTTTAAACCTGCATGAGTGGAGAGGAACTTGGGGGGAAATCGCTAAGCAGGGGTTGTCCCAGCCTTGGTGTGCCTCCTGTCTCAATGGGCTAGCCTTATGTGGATATCCCCTGGGGGAGTGTGGGGTAGGGTCCCTTAGAGTGACGTTCCCTAGCTTGGGAACTTTAGGTCTGAAAATAGCTTTTGAAATTCAAAGCCCGGAGCTGAGCTGCGCTCCGCTGTCGTGGCACCGGCGGTGGGTAGTTGGATGCAGCAAACTCAGGCGAGGCTGTGGAGGTAGCCTTTGCCAAACCCTCGCCCCTGCCCTCTCGGCCTTCCCAGCCATCGGGGTCCTCCCCAGCCTCACATGTGAACCCAGATGAGAGAAAGGCCACAGCGGGTGGTCCGGCGTGGACTAGGGGGTCTCGGTGCGCCTGGCCCTGGGGGGGAGGGGGGGAGGGGACCTGTGGTGAACGGGCGGGGTAGCGCAAGCCCTGCCCCGGCCCCGCCCCTGCCCGCGCCGCCCATTGGTTCCGAGAGCGGTGACTCGCGGGCTGAGCAGGAAGGAAACCGCTCCCGAGCAGCGGCGTCGTCTCCAGGCCGTGCAGCTTCAGCTACCGCCGCTCGTCCACCAGTCTGTCCACCCGCAGCATGAGCGGCCTGCGCGTCTACAGCACGTCGGTCACCGGGTCACGCGAAGTGAGTGCACACAAGGGGCCCACGCTGCGGGAGAGCGTGGGTGCCTGGATCCATCCCCAGGGCGAGGGCGGGGCGGGGGGCTGCGAGGCTCCGGGTCCCACTGCGGGCCTTGCCTCACAGCCCCATCCTGAAAGCCTTCATAGGGTATCCTGGGGACTCAGCAGTCCCAGCATAAACTGCCCACGCCCATCCTCTGTCGCTCGGACGCCCATTCTCTGCACCCCCATTACAAGGACGACCCAGACCACGTCCTCATCTTGTCCTTCCTCTCTTCCACTGTGTGTACCTGGGGTGGGGTGGCCCCTTACCAGCCTCTACCCAGGCCTGCCCTGCCTCCCCATCGCTGAGCTCCTGGCTCTACCCACCCTGAACTTTATTCCACTTCCCTTCATTCTGACTTCCCTCTCCAATGGGGTTGGTGGTCCCTCTTTCATCCTACACCACCACAAAGCCTGACTCATCCTCAAAAGTCCCAGTGGCCAGAACCCTCCCCCAGGGTGTGGAGGACAGGGGGACAAAAGCTCCTGGCCACACAGTCCCTGCCTGCCCAGGGTTCCCCCCTAAATCCTCCAGCCTAGTCACTAACCCCTGCCTGCCCTCTGCCCCCAGATCAAATCCCAGCAGAGCGAGGTAACCCGCATCCTGGATGGGAAGCGCATCCAGTACCAGCTAGTGGACATCTCCCAGGACAACGCCCTTCGGGATGAGATGCGAGCCTTGGCAGGCAACCCCAAGGCCACCCCACCCCAGATTGTCAACGGGGACCAGTACTGTGGGGTATGGGCCTGGGGGTTAGGGGTGGGGGGAGTGTGGTAGATGGACTCAGGCCAGAGTTGGACCTGAGACAAAGCACCAGCACTCAGGTGACCACCTCTCTCATCCCCTCCCCCAGGACTATGAGCTCTTTGTGGAGGCTGTGGAACAAAACACGCTGCAGGAGTTCCTGAAACTGGCATGAGCCAAGCCCAAGCTGGCCAACTGCACTCCCTCACCACATTCCCCCAGCCCCCAGCCATTGTGGGCCATGAAGGACCTTGTGACCAACTCCCTGTTATTCCTAACCTTCTACTTGGAACCCCACCCCCCAACCCAAGCCTCTCCTCCTCCCTCTAACTGTAGCCCCTTCTCCTCAGAGGCAACATTCCTTACCCAGTAGTCTCAGAAATTGTCTTAAGCAACAGCCCAAGTGCTGGCTGTCTCAGCCTGGCCCTGGGACTGCCATCCTGCCTGGCACTGGCTGATGGGCACCCTTGTTGGTTCCATTATCCAGGGCTCTGCCAAAGGCCCCGCAATCCCCACCTGGGAGCACCCTAGAGACAATTAAATGTCCTATTCCATTGGTGCCTTGTCTGTTTGGTGTGGCCTAGACACCCCGAGTTCCTGCTCTGAGCAAAGCTGGGAGGTGTAAGTTTGCTGTGGCTGTGTTCCCATTGGCAGGACAGGTCGGTTGTGTCCCCTGTGTGGCACTTGGCGTGTGATAGTACATGTGTTTGGATATATGTCTAGCATACACATACCTGTGTGGACCAATGGTTTCTGGAAACTGGGTGGGCCCCTTCCAGTTCACATGCATGTGATGGTGTCCATGACACATCTGTGCCTTGATGTGTACTATGCATTTGCATGCCTGTCAGTAATGTGGCTGGGCCATGCGGCTGCCTGCCTGTGTTCCAGCAGATTGGCTAAGTGTGGGTGTGTCATGGGAATGGGTATACAGCTACAGTTCTGCCAGTTTGGGGGCAGTGGCTTTGTGCAGTGTTGAGGAAGTGTCCCCAGGTGCTTGCGGTTCTGTGCATATCTGTGCACAGGGATCTGCTGGCTGCACAGGAGACTGCTGCCCCAGCATAGCCTGTGCTGGGGCGGGCCTTCCCTTCACTGGATTGGATCGGCTTAACCCTTCCATGGAGAAAGGAACCCAGAGGACAAAGACCCAGCGGCCAGGCCTGCCAGCTGGGGCTCGAGTTACGGAGAGGGCGGATCTGTGCTGCTGCCCCCTCCCAGGCCCAGCTGGGCCCCAGCCTTCCCTGGCGCCCAGCTGTGCTACCCCGCTGTGGAGCCTCGGGAAGCAGCAGTGTTGGGGGTGGGTGCTTTATTCGGATTGGGGGCCGGGTTGGGGTCAGGGGGCAGGTGGCAGAGCCCGGCTTGCCCGCAGTAGCAGAGCTGCATTGGGCACCAGTCCAGCAGCCTGCAGCGTGAGTGAGTCCTCATGGTAGACTGTGGGCGGGAATGTACTGAAGATCTCGAAGGTGCTTGCGTCCACAGCCCTGAGGACCGGACAGAAAGGATCAGGTCGGGTCATGAGACCAAAGACCCGCTGCAACTGCCATCCTGGCCCCACACCCACCTGGCTTGTGCGAGCAGGGCTCGCACATCACCAACAGTGTCCTCAGGCCGCATCATCAGCAGAAAGGCCTGCTCACCATTCTCAGACTTGATGCGCAGCATGGAGAGCGGGGGTGCAGGCGACTCAGGAGACTTTTGGTTCCTGCAGGCCCAGAGGCCATCAGTGCCCCCACAGCCCAACCCCAGGTTCTCACCTTTCCACTCTGCCCTCACCTCTCACGCTCAGCAGCCAAGGCAGGCGTCTCCACCACAATCTCCTGGATCGGGACAGGCCATGGGCAACAGTTCTGGAAAGCATCCATGGAGAGTGGACAGAGCCCTGAACCCTGCCAGAGTCACACCCCACCCCACCCTTAGAGGGGACTTGTTCATGACCAGGAATTGATTAAACCAATGAGCCTAAGGAAGAGGTTGGGGGTCCTGTGTAAAGGAGGGCGCAAGGAGAGGAAATGGATGAGAAGCTTTGGGAGACTGCCCCATCATTCCAAGAAGACTTGAGGTCCTGAAGTCCAGTGGGGGAGAGAGAACCCCACGCTGATGATGACCAGGCTGGATGCTTAGCCCAGCGTGGGTCAGGGAAGATTTCCCTGGGGACACGCTGTGACTGAAGGGAGAGGAAGAGTCCCTAGAAATGGAATGGGGGGCAGTGGTTTTCCAAGCAACACAGGCAAAGGTCCCCAGGTCAGGGAAGACTTCTGAGGAGGTGATAACATTTGGGAAAGTGTCTGTAGTTTGTGGTTCTGAAGCTGGGAATCAGGTTGGAATAGAAGAAAGAAAAGGTTGGGGGGGGAGGTGCGGGGGACAGACCTTGAGTGCTGGGGAAGAGCTTAACCTTACCCAAGAACCACTAGAGGGTTTCAACAAGAGCCAAGGTCCAATTTACATTTTTTTTTTTTTATCCTCACCCGAGGACATTCTTCCATTTTTTGTTCAGATAGAGCGGGAGGGAGGGAGAGAGAGAGAGAGACAGAGAGAGAGAAACATCAACATGAAAGGGATACATTGAGTGGCTGCCTCCTGCATGACCCAACCAGGGCCGGGGACAAACTCAATGAGGTACATGCCCTTAGCGGGAACAGAACCCAGGTCTCTCTGGACTGCAGGCCGACACTCTAACCGCTGAGCCAAAGCGGCCAGGGCCCAATTTACATTTTTTAAAGGCTACTTATGGGAGGGTGGTTGGCAGGGCAGCAGTGGACATGGGAGACTAGTCAGACCTGCAGTTGTCTGGAAGAGACATTCTGGAGCCTAGACTAAGATGGTGGGTGGTGGGAATGGAGAGAAGGGATGGATTCAGGAGAAGTTCTGGGGATCAACAGATTAGACAGAACTTGGCAATGTGAGGCAAAGGAAGTAGAAAGTCCTGGGAAACTGAGGTTTGGTGCCTTTCACAAGTAGAGGCATGGGAAGAGTAGGAAGATGGGGAGTGAGGAGAGAATGGTGAGTAGTGTGAGGGCCAGGAAGGACTCTCCAAAACTGAACTGGATATTTTGGTCTGGACTTTGAGGGGGTGGCCTGGGCCTTGGACGTACCTCTGGCCTAGACTGACTTTCCCTCTCTTACAGCCACATCCTTGCCAACCCAGCTGCTCTCTGGGTCCCAGCCCAGAGCCCTCAACAGCTCATTTCTAGTAGACAAGTGGGACAGAGCTGAGATGCCCATCTCTCCATCCAGGCCCTCCTCAGGGGCCCCCAAGTCTGAGCCTCTACCAGGGGTGGGGAACCTTTTTTCTGCAAAGGATCATTTGGATATTTATGACATCATTCGCGGGCCATACAAAATCATCAACTTAAAAATTAGCCTACTATATTTGGTCAGGCTAATTTGGTGAGGCATGTAATGTCAGCTGGTATTGACTTCGCAGGCCTTATATGGCCCACGGGCCGGACTTTCCCCACCCATGCATCTACACAAACCACTGCTCTGGTAGGCTGGGCCAGGGTTGATGGTAAGCCCCCAAGAAGACGGAGAGCTGCCCTGGCCGGTGTGGCTCAGTTGGTTGGGGCACGTGTGGGAGGCAACTGATTGATGTTTCGCTTGCTCTCTCTCTCTCTCTAAAATCAATTTAAAAAAAAGAAATCTTACCTTTAAAAAAAAAAAAGTAGGGGAGCTAGGGCTGGCCTCACCTGCAAGGTGTCCCGGATGGGGCCCCGGATGTCAATCACCTCGCCTTGACGGATCACAAATTTGGGGAGCCTGTTCAGAAACTTCTCAGGAGTCATCCTAGAACCTGTGGGGAGGGCATTGGGAGCCTTTTGTGGGGGAGGGGCTGTGAGTGATGGTGGAGGCGGCCACCTGTTCCTTGTCCTGTACAGCACCCCCACCACCTGGCTCAGCCTCAGGGCCAAGCTCACCTGGGTGCTCCATCGTGACTGAGGGCTTTCGAATCCTCTGCCAGCCCACCACTCGACCCTCGCCTGGGAATAGGTCCAGCCCATTCTCTGGGTAAACCTGATTGCGCAGGTCACTCACCTGACATAGAAGGAAGGGAGACAGCGGCAGGACCAGTTCTTCAGCCCTGGCTCCACCCCCACCCCTGCTTGCTCAGGTTCCAGGAATAGGCCCAAGGTATTGTCTGATGCAACCCCACTTTACAGATGAGGAAAGTGAAGCCCTGGGACAGAGCAAGAGAGCTGCAGTTCATGTTATTGCACACCTGGGCCCTGCTCTTCCTGCAAGCCCTCACTGGAGCCACAGTACTGACATCCTCCTAAGAAAACCCTTCAGGAGCCCACCAGGAGGGGAAGAATGCGGGTGTTAGGAAAGGGCAAAGCCCCTGCTGCCTGTAGTCTGCAGTGCAGACCCCATCATTGCACAGATCACCTCATTTGTCCCCATCAAGGCACACCTCCTGGGCCCATCTTGACATGGACCCCCAATCATGACTCACTATTTCCCAAGCCATGGTGGCACACACTCCCTCAGATGACCTCATTGTGGAACTAACACACCACCCTCTGGGACACTGCCTCATTTGTCTTCAACACCAGCAGGGGACCAGCTCCATCTCAAGTCCTTTAGTCCCAATATTTGCCCTCACCCACCATGGTACTATCTTCCTTCCTAATCAGATGGCTCCAGGAGCCTCTAAGGCAGCGGTTCTCAACCTGTGGGTCGCGACCCCTTTGGGGGTCGAATGACCCTTTCACAGGGGTCGCCTAAGACCATCAGAAAACACATGGTCTTGGGAACCGAGACACCGCTCCTCTATCCGTCTCCAGGCGGGTCCGCCCACATGCAGATACGCCCACATACAACCTGAGGAACTGTATTAAAGGGTCTCGGCATTAGGAAGGTTGAGAACCACTGCAGGAGCCCAGCCACTTTTGCATAGACTCTTCAGGGAACCCAGGCAGTCAAGTTGTCCCAAATGCTGGAGGAGGGGCAGTGGTTGAGGGCTGTGCTTTCAGGACGCCAGCAGGGGGCGCTGCCTGCTGCTCAGCTACAGGCTGTCTTGGCTGCTGCTATGTCAACTGTGGCCATGGCAGCCTCCCACTCCCTTCCCAGCCTGGCTTCAGGCTCACCTTCCTCTTGAAGGTTATCAGATTGGGGTCCCCTGAAGTGGGGCATTTGCTTCGAGCCTCAGATTGGGTGATGCCCAAAGAAGCTGTTTATCCCCACCACCTCCAAAATCCCCACACAGGGAGTAGCTAACTGGTTTGAGGAGAAGGTCATCACCTGAAAGGGGACCCCATCAGGGTATAGGCGCTGGAGTTCTGAGGGAAAGAAGCCATCCATTATGTCTCGGAGGCAGTGCTGCAGGGGGGAGAGAAAGAGTAAGGACTGGCTAGACCTGTGTAATGGCCCCCACCCTACTTCCTGTCTGGATGGCAGACCCTGGGCCTCAGGGTTGCCCAGTGGATGACAGTCTGGCCCAGGACTTGTCAGGGGTAGGGGTGGGGGCTCTGCAAGTTCTGCATGGGCCTGAGTGCCTGTAGGGGGCCGACAGGGCCCCACAATCTCCAACTAATGATGAACAGAATGGGGAGCACCAGTGGCCTGTCTGCCCTTCCCCCAACTCCTACCTGTGTGGAGGGATCATGGAAAGGTCGGAAGGGCCCATCAAACATCATGATGCCATTCCGGTAGACCTTCAGTGGGATGGGCTCGAGGGCACGGAGCTTTGCTCCACCAGGTATTGACGTCACCTGGGTGTCACCGTCTACCAGCTCACTGAGATCCTTCAGGCTGGCCAGCAATCTGTCAAAGTCCACCTCAGGGGGTACCAATGAATCCCCTGGTAAAGAGGATAGATGCCCATGAGCTTCCCTTCTTGGCTGCTGTGTGCCCTGGCAGCCCTGGTTCCATGCCCCCTTCCATGATGGGCAATGGCTTTAGCATCTCCTTAAGTGACTACCTGGAGGAGGAAGGACAACTAACACTAGGTAATAATAATAGCTATCTTTTATTGAATGCATACTTTGTGCTAGGGGGTTTAATATCTATTATCCCAGTCTCTCTTCATTCTAACCCTGTGCTGTAGGGCTATAATCAGCCCCCCCCCCTTTTTTTTTTTTGGTTAATCCTCACTCGAGGATATTTTCCCATTGATTTTAGAGAAGGGAAGGAGGGAGAGAGAAACATCGATGTGAGAGACACACTGATTGGCTGCCTCCTGCACATTCATCCACCGGGGCCGGGATCGAACCTGCAACCCAGGGACATGCCCTTGACCGGCAATCGAACCTATGACCCTTAGGCATGGGCCGACACTCTAACCACTGCGCCACAGCGGCCAGGGCAGCCTCATTTTTCAGATGAGGAAACTGAGGGTTAGAGAAGATTAATGGCATGCCTAGGGATGCACAGAGTAAATGGCAAGAGCAGGATCTGATCTGTGTCAGGCGCTGGGTTAACAGCTGGATTCCAAGATGACCATGTAAGGTCCAGCTGGGAACAAGCACTCTGTCCATGTTAGTTATTGTTACCAACTCTACCTTGCAAAAAATGGACCTCAGGCCAACCCAGAGGCTATGAGGCAGGGGTTATTTATCTCCATTTTACACATGAGGAAACAGGCCCACAGAGATGAAAAATGACTTTCCCCAGGCCCCCTGCCAGTTAGAGGAGGAGCTGACTCTAGAGTCTGTTTCTCCCACCCTCCGCACTATCCGGAGAAAGAGATCGAAGTAAGGACAGATGGCTTTTAAGGAGGGTGTTGGGACAGCTGCTGGACAGAACAGATGTGGGGCAGATCTTGGGTTGTGCAACTATTTCTGGGTCACAGACCCCTTTGAGAAGTTGACAGAAGGTCTGGCCTCCTATTCTGAACAAATGTGTTGCACATACAGCTGTGCATAATCTTCAGGGGGTGCAGATGGGGGGTGGGACAGTGGGACAGCCATGACAGCATCAGAGCAGAGAGCAGAAGGTAGGTGGGAGGCCTGTTCTCAGTCCTTGAAGGGACCTGGCTCCCAAGTAAGTTATCTACTAGGGTGTAATCCCCACCAAACACAGGGACTTTCTGGGCCTTCCTGGAAGCTGTTTTCACCAGGACAGCCACTCTGCGGCAGGATGTGGGTCAGGGCTCCGGGGACCTGAATTCCTTTCCCCACAGTGGTACAGTGGCTGTACCGGGGGAAGTACAGATGTGGGTGGCCATTTCCTGTTGCCTTTGCCGGGCTGAAACAGTAGGCTCCAGCTGTCCTTCCCCACTCCCTCACATTTCCTACTGTTGTAGGGGCTGCACCTGCCCTCATCTCCTCCTGGAGTCCCTGACATTATGAGTCAGGACCATATCAAGACACTATTTCCCTTTAACAACTACTTTCAGAACAAAATATTTTTTTTTTTTATCCTCACCCGAGGACATTTTTGCTTTAATCTTCAGACAGAGCGGGAGGGAGAGAGGGAGGAACATCGATGTGAGAGAGACACATCGAGTGACTGCCACCCACACGACCCCAAGCGGGGCCGGGGACAAACTGCAACTGAGGTACTTGCCCTTAGCGGGAACCGAACCCAGGACTCTCTGGTCCACAGGCCGGTGCTCTAACTGCTGAACCAAACCGGCCAGGGCGAGAACAAATTGGTAAACCTGAAAATAACAGAAAAGCTCACCTTCAATGTCTGCTCTGGTCCCTATATTCTTACAGTTGGGGAAAGTGAAGCCCAGAAAGGTGAGGCCAAGGCGATTTGGCCCAAGCAGACCCCAGCCAGCAGAGCCAGGAGGACCCCTAGACACACTGCCTGCTAACCCGGCTGCCTCCTGGGGCCAGGGCTGTTTCTAGGAGCTGATGGGGCATGGGGTGGTCGCCAGGGGAAGGAGCTGGCAGAAGCCCAGGGGAGGATGCCAAGAAGAAATGAGAGGGGAAAGGTACGTTTGCTGAGAAAATCAGCCCGAGGGCTCTCAGCCAGTGGGCTAGTGAGTGACGTGAGAGCAGGTGGGCGGGGCAGGCATCGGACGCAGCACAGCGGAGGGGAGGGAAGGAGCCCCTGAGAAGGAGCCACAGCTTTGGGTAAAGCAGGGCTGAGAGAATAAGGCAGGAAGAGCCTGTCACGACCAGCACACAGCAGGCAGTGCTCAGCAGAAGCCTGACCCAGTGCAGCCGAGCCAGGTCCCACGGGGTAAGGCAGGTCAGAGGTCAGTGAGGCACTTCCTCTCAGCTTTACCTTTCCTTTGCATGGAATGGGTAGATAATACGAACCGTCATCCTGCCCACAAAGTCCAACCATCTATCGACTGTAATAAAGACTCAGTGAGTGCTTACTTCACGTCACGCACCAGAGGCAGGTATTGCCACTCCTACTCTACAGATGAGGCAATTGGGCCTGGTAAGGCAACATGCCCAGGGTCATGCAGAATCCAGGTGACTCTAAGCCTCTGTTCTCAGTGACTACATACACTGCCTCTCAGTGCTGGTTCTTCAGACACTGTCACTGGGGTCCCTTTCCAAGGACAGGTGCAGTGCAGCAAGATCATCTCTGAGGGCCCATGATTTTATTTAAAAGCATAGTAGGTAGGCATGGAGATCAAGTCCGAAGTCTTTAGCCCACCTCTGGAGACCCTCAGAGCCTGGGCTCCCCAGACCCCTCTACATGGTGCCCCTCACGCTCTGGAGCCACAGTGCCAGGGCTAGTGCTGCTCTGGGCCTCAGCTTCCTCTTCTATAAAATAAGAACAATAACAGTCCCCACTTCACAGGGTTGCTGTGCGGAAGTGCCTGGCAGGTAACTTGCTGTCACTAACCCCCATCCTCTTGCTCATTGCTGGGTTCAAGGTGCCCTTTCACCGCCTACTCTGAGCGGCCTTGCCAGACGCCCCTCCCCCCGAGGCTGGGGCATTCCTCCTGGGTTCCTGGAGCCCTTGAGCCACTCAGTTCCTTGGCCCTTATCACAGGCTGTGGTCATTTTGTTTGTTTGTTTCCAACCACATCAAACACTTTTTTTTTTTTAATCCTCACCCAAGGACATGCTTTTACTGATTTTAGAGAAGAAGGGAGAGAGGGAGAGAGAGAGACATTGATGTGGGAGTGAAACATCGATGAGGTGCCTCTTGCATGCACTCTGACAAGGTATCAAACCTGGTCATGTGCCCTGACTGGGAATCAAAGCCATGACTTTTTGGTGTATGGGAGGATGCTCCAACCGACTGAGCACCTAGCCAGGGCCCAACCACTTCTTGAACCCAGGCTAGAGCATCCAGCCCCGGACCTGGCCAGAGAGGCTGCTCAAGAAGCATGTCCTGGATCCATTCCTCCACCCTGCCACCCAGCGAACATGTCTGGAGCGCCCATGCTGTCCTAGCCGCAGAGAACCAGGGCTATGCTCAGACTCAGAGTCCTGCCCTCCTTGGGCTCATACTTGAGTGGAGACAAGGTGACAAACTGACAATGGCATGTGGTAAGTGCCACTGTGGGGGCTCCGGAGTCCAGAGGAGGGCCAGACCCTGTCACTATCAGCAGGTGAGTGGCAGGCCGCATTGGGCTGATTCTTTGCACCTTCACTGGGAGGACCATTGGCTGCTATGAAATGCCAAGGTAGTGCCTGAGGCACCCCGGCATGCCCCATCGCCACCACCTCAGGCAAAGGCTGTTGAACAGGAAACAGACCCACTATTTCCACAAACCTGCAAGTCATGCCCTGCTCTGGGGACTTTACCTACATTCACTCTGCTCTGCCAGGGTCACAACCAAATCTCTGGCCCCTGCTCTTAAGCATCACCGCCTGTTTGTCCTAACGTGCTCTGATCATCAGGACCTGGGCACCCAGGCACCACCCACCAATCAATCCCATTGCCCTGGCTTATGGGCGAAGCACGTGCTGGGCACTACGGGGCATGGCAGGCTCGGCAACAACTGGCTCACGGTCACTGTTCATCCACCAAGCATCAGCCTGCGAAAACACGCCACAGGCACTATGGTGTTTGATACTCTCGGTGGCCTAGGGGTCAAACATTCCCTAGATGAGGACTCTAACGCACAGCCCCTTCCCATGTGCCCAGGGGCAGCTGTGGGCGGCACAGTGCCTGGCACAGGGCAGGCACTCCAGGCGCATTTGTTGAAGCAGATCAGGTTCAAGCTGAGCTTTGAAGGAGGGGAGATGGGAGAAAAGAGGGGCACTTCAAGGGACACAGCACTGGTCTGAGGGGGCAGTGGGGGTGGGGAGAAGCCTAGCCTGCCTGGGGTCTAGACCAGGCCATTTCCAGGGGCTCAAGGGCAGCCTAAGGACAAGCAAAGCTGCTGCAGCCTGAGCAGGAACGGGAGAGGTTCCCACCCAAACACAGGAGCCTGGGTTTGGAAAGAAAGGTAGTCCGGGGAGGTGGTGACTGGCAGGAGGAGGGGGAGGTAGGAGGGCAGGACCTTGATGAGAGGTGGGGGAAATGAAGAGCTCAGTGGGGATAGGGGTGGGGAAGAGTGCTCGGAGGGGGACAGGGAAGAGGGTAGTGAGGCGCTCAGAGGGGGACAGGGAAGAGGGTAGTGAGAGGGTAGTGAGGCGCTCAGAGGGGGACAGGGAAGGGGGTAGTGAGGTGCTCAGAGGGGGACAGGGAAGAGGGTAGTGAGGTGCTCAGAGGGGGACAGGGAAGGGGGTAGTGAGGTGCTCAGAGGGGGACAGGGAAGAGGGTAGTAAGGCGCTCAGAATTCACAGGAGCTCTCAGCCCTAAGGCTCAGCGCCTGTTGTGACCAGAGCAGGACTGTCCCTTTCATGTCTCCGAATGCTTGGGCACCTGGCAAGGAATGCATCCCATTTGAGGTTCAACGTACCAGTGGGGAGGGTTAATCATCCAGCCTGAGGCCAAGCCCTTGCAAGGCTCCTCCCTGCTGGGCCCTCTTCCCTAAGGCAAGAGTCCAGGCTCTAGAACGTTTGGATCAGCCCCAGTACAGATGCCCTGGCTAACCATTTACTGGCCAGCTGCCCCAAGGCGTGTGGGGCACAGCGTCCATCCTACAGAGGGAGAACCAGCGCATCAGGGTCGCCAGCTTTGTGGATCCGAGGAGCCCTTGGGCAGGAGCAGGCTGGCATCTGGGGACAAGGCAGTGAAGGGGAAGAAGGGGAGAAGCCAGGTGAGAGGGGAGTCCCAGGAGGAAAAACTGCTATAAATGAAAAACATGGTGTTCACCTGGCAGAAGTGCTGAATGGAGGCAACAACCTCCATTCTTTAGAGTATGAATCCAGCTTTCAGAAATGGCCAGTTAGTTCTACGGTCCCAAACCTATGGGGCGCATCCCTCTATATACTGGCAGTCGAATTAAAAAAAAAAAAAAAAGCGGTGGCCAGCCAGTGTGGCTCAGTGGATTGAGCATAGTCCCATGGACTGAGAGGTCCCGGTTGGATTCCCTGTCAGGGCACATGCCTGGGTTGCAGGCTTGATTCCCAGTGGGGGGCGTGCAGGAGGCAGCCAATTGATGTTTCTCTCTCACATTGATGTTTCTATCTCTCTCTCCCTTCCTCTCTCTCTAAAAAATCAATAAAAACATGTTTTTTAAAAAGTGGTGTCGCCCGGCTGGTGTGGCTCAGTGGTTGAGCATCGACCCATGCACCAAGAGGTCGCTGGTTCAATTCCCGGTCAGGGCACTTGCCCAGGTTGTGGGCCCGATCCCCAGTGGGGTGCATGCAGGAGGCGGCCAATCTTATGTTCTCTTTCATCGATGTTTCTATTTCTCTCTCCCTCTCCCTTTCTCTCTCTCTCTCTCTAATATCAATAAAGAAAAAAAAAAAAAGTGGTATCCTGGCCAGGTAGCTCAGTTAATTAGAGCATCATCCCTATACACCAAGGTTGTGGGTTCAATCCCTGGTCAGGCACATACAAGAATCAACCAATGAATGCACACATAAGTGGAATAACAAATCGATGTTTCTTTCTCTCTTTCTAAAATCAATTTTTTTTTTAAAAAAAGTAGTGAGTCCCATAGAAGTAGGTAGATTTCAATGGTCTGGCTATAAAGGAACCTGGAAAGGGAGCCAAAGAGGGGGCCAAGCCTGGAACTGAGGGCCAGCTTCCAAAGCAGAGGGACTGCTTTTAAAGGCAACAGCTTTTGGATGGATGACATTCTGTAAACTATGGTGCCTAACAATGAGATCTTATTATATCTTATATCTCTGCATCTTTGAAAGATGAGCAACAAAGTCTGAATCGAAACCAGAGGAAGAAAGTGGCAGCAAGCTAGGTGGTCAGTGATGAAGGCCAAGGCCTTTCCTGCCTGCCCTGTGTCAGTGGCAGGTGTGGGTTGTCTCAGGGCACCCCATGCTTGGAGACAGGGGACTGAATGAGATGGTCTCTAGACAGCTCTGGCCAAACGGAAGTTGCTGGAGAATTCCCTTTGCAGGAGGGGTTGAGGGTGAATCCCCTACTCTACCTGGCTTCCAGAACTTCTTGGCTGTCATCCAGTCCCTCTTGTCACTCTCTGAACCTGTAATGTCCTCCTCGTCCTCCTCGTCCATGGGCTCGCCCACCCACTGCAGACCATAGTCACCAAGGAAGCGCTGGAAGGGGAGATACCAGGGGCGCTGTCAGCTCAGTCCCTTCCCAGGAAAGAGGTAGCATCTGCCCAGTGCCCCGCCTCATGCCTCAGCTCCCAGAGCTGACTGGGCAGAGGGGATGGGCTCAGGGTTCTTGGCCACTTTCTGGCTGTAAACTTAGGAAGCCACTTCACCTCCTAGCAGGGTGGGGAACTTTTCTTCTGCCAAGGGCCATTTGGATATTTATAACATCATTCTCGGGCCATACAAAATCATCAACTTAAAAATTAGCCTGCTACGGCAGGTGTGGCTCAGTGGATTGAGCACTGTCCCAAGGACTGAGAGGTCCGGGTTCGATTCCCGGTCAGGGCACGTGCCCGGGTTGCGGGCTTGATCCCCCGTAGGGCGCGTGCAGGAGACAGCCAATCGATGTTTCTCACATCGATATTTCTCTCTCTGTCTCCAAAAAAATCAATAAAAACATATTTTAAAAAAATTACCCTGCTATACTTGGTCACGCTAATTCGGTGAGGCCTGTGGTGTTAGCTGGCATTGACTTCGGGGCGTATACAGCCCTCGGGTGGACGTTCCCCACCCTGTAGCCTCCTGCAGTGGAGATGACCACACCTGCCCCAGGAGCGTGAGGACTCGGCAGGAGAATACAGGCCAAGTACCCGCACAGCGCCGTGGCACAGAACTCACTGCAGGCAGCCGTAGGATGGTGGGGACCACGCGGACCTGGCCCACATGGAGGAGGGGCGGGGCACCCCGCTCTGCGGGACCGAGAGGATGCAGCCACCCACACACAGGCTCCCTGGGGCTGGGTGTCACATTTCTACCACAGGAAAACTTCTGAACTGTCTACACTTCTTTTTGCTACTTCCTCATCTCCCTTTCCCCAACCCACTGCTCATAGGCAGCTACCAATAACCTGCCTGGTGCCAAACCCAGTGGGCACACTTCTTTCTTCACCTCTGCTAACACGTGTTGTTCCTCTTCAGTTTCACATTTCCAACCATCTACACTTAGGTGTCTAATAGGCATCTCAAAATGAACTCGACCCAAACAGTCACTACTCCCTGCCCCCACCTCCCACACCTCTTCTCCTCCAGGCCTTCCACATCCCATCAACAGACCCCCTCTGCCTAGGCCTCACCCTGACCCTTTCCTCCCTCTGCCTCACCAAGGCCTTCGCCGCCTGTGGACTCCACCTCCTGAGCTGGCTCAAATCCGCCCCTCCCCTCCGCCCCTCTGCTGCCACCACCTTGGTCACCTCCCTCCTGGACAACTCAAACCGAGCTTCTGTCTGCCTCCCCCATCCTTTCCTCTAACTGAAACTTCCCTGTGGTTTCCCATTCCTGCAGCACAGAACAGAATCCAGCCCGCACCGTGATGATCCCTGCCGCACTGTCCGGCTCTCCCTCTCGCTCCCACAACCCCCCAACCTTAAGCCAAGTTTCTATGGTGGGAGGTGGAGCTTTTCGTCTCTTCAGCCTGGATTCTCTTTCCCTGGTCCCCTTGCATTCTCTAGATCTCTTGCCCAATGTCACCCCACAGAGTAGACCAAATCCCAGCTAATCTCTTGTATCACCCACTGAAATATTTCATCGTTTCTCTGTTCCTGTGGATCTTTCTGTGTACTTGTTTACGTCTCTGTCCCTTCCAGACTTTCAGCCTCATGAGGGCAGGGACCACATCTACATCCCAGTACCTGGGAAATAGGAGATGCTTTGTATGAGTTTGTTAAATTAATGAAGCAATAAATGTGTGAGCGATGTGAACAGAGGGGCTGCGATACCCTCTGCCCTGAGCCCCTGGAGCACAGCCCTCACCCCCAGTGGCAGCTGCTCAGAGAAGCCCCACGGGCTGCCAGCATTCCCAGCAGGCTGCTCAGGGAGCAGCTGTTTCCCCACAAACCCTGATGAAGCATGTGCCCCAGGACCCTCCCCTAAACGTAGGGTCCCTCCTGTTTGAGACCTGCTATATGAATGGGGCAAGGACAGTGACACAGGGTGACTGAGATGCCACATTCAGAGGCAGGGAATGGCCGTAACCAAGTCAGCAAACACATCCGAACAGGAGGGAGGCAGCCCCTCCCCTCCTCGTGGAGTTCACAGTCCCTGGGGGAAGAGATGAGGCATGAAGGAAGCACAGGACAGAGAGCCTGCCTGATCAGAGTCGGAGCGGGGCCTGGGGAAGGCCCACCCTCCTTTGAGACTGAGGATGAGTCAAAACTCACTAGGGGAAGGTGGGAAAAACATTTCAGGCAGAGGGAAGAGCATAGGCCAAGGTCCTGAGGTGAGAAAGAGCTCAATGTGGTCAAAGAACCAGAGGCAGGGCCCGTGGCTAGAGGGGAGAGTTGTGCAAGGTGAAACTAAGAGGAAGCCCGGGCTAGAAGGAGTGTGCCTCACCCTGGACACCCTTCTGGCTCTTTAAACTGCCAGTTAGTCCTGAGTAGGGAAACCGGAGCAAGGCCCTGGTGTAGGGTGGGTGGCGAGGGGGCCCAGAGAGACGGGCTCTGACCCAGTTCCTGAGGGGCAGCCGCCCTGGCCGCTGCCTCTCTCACCTCCATCTCGCTGATCTGCCGCTGCAGCTGCGTGCACATTGCCTCCAGCTCCTCCTGCCGCTGCTGGGACATCCGGCCTTCGGGAGACATGGAGAGGGGTTCCGCTGCCCCAGCTCGGAGGCTGCCAGGAGAACTCTAGGGATCCCCGGAGCACTGTCTCTAGCCTCTCCCCCTGGCCCTGACAGGGGACGCCCTCCTGACTCTGAGGAGGCCGCATTTCCTCCACTTTCAATGGAGCACCCTGTGCTCAGTCCCACACAGGAGGGCATCCTGAGTGTGTCACCGCCCCTCTCTGGGCTCAGTTGTCCAGACCCCACCACAGGACTCAGCTTGATGCCTCGGAGCCCTGCTGCCCAGGAGTCACCGGCCCACGGGAGGCACAACAGGAGGGCCAAGTAGCCACCGAGAGCCTCTTACCCTTGTGCTCCTGGAGGGTCTCCACCAGTTCCTCCAGGGCCCGTATCTTCCGATCCTGTAGCAACAAGACATGGGGGGAGGGGAGAGGGCAGACAGGCCTGGTGGTTCTAAGAGCCCAAGGGAGCCCCTTCCAGAGGGAAGAGCCAGAATGGGAAGATCCAGACTTTTTGCCTCTGCGGGGGCACTAGAGAGCTTAAAGCCCCTGCCCCTGCCACCTTTGGCACAGCCACTGCTCCTGTACTGCAGATGACCCTTGAGGTTCCACTGAGGTGGGGGAAAGGTGTGGAGGTGCCCCGAGGTACCCAGAACTCAGCAGCCACTGCTGCCAGCCAGTCTGAGGCCCACGGGCCTTGCTCAGCTGTAGAGAATTCCTCTGGCCTCTCTACTCAGGTCACAGGGACCCAGATTGGTCCCAGGCCACGCCTGACCCTCGAACTGGGCAGTTGAGTGTAGGAGATGGTTCTAGAACCCACCCGCCCTGTCCTACTGCAGTAGTAGTCTCACTGGTCACACCGGCCTGGACCCCCTCCACCCTTCAGACCGGACCCTGGCCCTCTCCCCGCTGGGTCTCACCTTAGACAGCATCTCGTCAGTCTGGGCCTTCACCTGCCGCTCCAGATCCCGCACCTTCCTTGCCATGGTGGCCATTAGCTCCGAGTCGTGGAATACAGGGCCTGCTAAACAGACAAAGTCCTAGAGCCCATGTCTAGAGTTGAGACTGAGGTGTGGGGATCCGGGGGAGGGGGAGAGGGATCCCCAGGAGTGGAAATAAGAGTAATAACAACAGCTGTCACCCAGATAATAGAGCCCATGCTAAATGCTTTCAAACATCAACTTGTGCAATCCTTACAACATGCCTCTGAGGAAATGAACTGCTTTAGGAAGCTGAGGCACAGAGAGATTCAGTAATTTGTCCAAGGTGTACGCATAAGTGGTATAACATATGGGTCACATCACCCTGAAGCACTTTAAAAAAAATTCTCCCTCAATCAAATCAAACCTCTAAGCCTCACCTCAAGTTTACAGGAAAGACACAGGATAGAGGAGCAAGTTAAACAGCAAAAAAGCCCAGGGCAGGACATTCCACAAGACAGGGGCCTGGACTCTTCAAAAAGTCAGCGCCATTTTTGAAAAAGGCAGGGAGGGACTCTGCTTTACAAAGGCACTACAATCAAAAGCAGCGCATGACCCTTGACCTAGACCAGGAAAAAAGGAGCTGTGAGGCCTGGCCGGGTGGCTCAGTTGGTTAGAGAATTGTCCTGATACACCAAGGTTGTGAGTTCGATCCCTGGTCAGGGCACATACAAGGAGCAACCAATGAATGCATAAGTGGAACAACAAATCGATGTTTCTCTTTACCTCCCTTCCTTTCTCTAAAAACCAATAAAAAAAATTGTTCTAATAGCTGTGAGATGTTTTGGAACTGGGGAAATGTGAGCACAGACGCGACACTGGAGAGCGTGACCGAATCAAGCACGATCGGGTGTGATCACGGTATTGTGGTTGTGTGGCTTTTATTCTTCAGAGATGCACAATGAAGAATTCAGAGGTGAAATGTCATGATATGGGTGACTGATTCCTAAATGGCTCATCAAAAAAACACATTTACTTTCATCTATGTGTATGCGGAGAGAAGGCCAATGTGGCAAAATGCCACTAATTGTTTGCAGATGAAGGGCACATGGGCGTTCCTGTACTATTATTTCAGCTTTTCTATATGATGGACATTTTTCTAATTAAAACAGTTGAGAAAAGAAAAGAAGAGAGAGACATGGGGAGAAGCAGGCGCTCTTCTTCCCCTGGATGTTGTCTGCAGACGTGCGAAGCAGGACGGAGCTGCCACCCTGCAACCTCGTGGGGCTGACGTGCCCAGGACGGCTCAGTGGAAAGATGGAGACACCTGAACTTGTGAGGACGACTTCGAGTTGTTGGATGAACAACCCTTGAGCTGCCTCCTTAGGCCTTGTTGGTATGTGGGATAATAAGTCCTCCCTAATGTCCACACCAGCTGAGTAGGGTTTTCTTTGACTTGTAGTTAAAAGCAGCTTAGCTGATATATAGACATTTGGAAACTGCCAGCAATAGATGTCAGCATGTGTATGAGCTCACTGGGGCCAAGTGGAGAGAGGGAGGAGAACTCAGGAGGTCACACTGAAAAGCTAGGAGAGTGAGAAGGAGCCAGCAAAGAGAGCTGAGAGTAAAACCTGGGAGGAAGGAAGACACGTGGGAGAGTGGTGTCATGGCGGCAAGAGCCTGGGTGTCCCGAGGAGGAGGAAACGTAAACCATGTGGAAAGCTGCTATGCAGAGAAGTGAGAGGACAGGGAAGCCCTTGAGGCGGACAGACTGGCTGAGAGTGGGGTGAGGAGTAAATGGTAGGGGAGTGGTTTGGAGAGCATGTGAATGGCTCTTTAAGAGGAGGAGCTGCTCATTGTGATTACTATGGAAAGTGTCCCCAGCTGGGGTCAAGGAGGCTCTGGCGTTGTGACTGAATGGCTGGGAGGCCAGGCTCTTTCTGTCTCCTTTTCTTTCTTTTTTTTTGTAATCCTCACCTGAGGATGCTTTTTCGTTTATCTTCAGATAGAGTGGGAAGGAAGGAAAAAGAGAGAGAGAGAGAGAAACATCGATGTGAGAGGGACACATCGACCGGTTGCCTCCCGCAGGACCCCAACCAGGGCCGGGGACGAACCGCAACCGAGGTACGTGCTCTTGACCAGAATCGAACCCTTGACCCTCCAGTCCGTGGGCTGACGCTCCAACCATTGAGCCAAACTGGCCAGGGCCTGTCTCCTTTTCTTAAATATTTTCCCCTCTTTATTGATGTTAGAGAGAGGAAGGGAGAGGGAGAGAGAGATAGAAACATCGATGAGAAAGAACATCAATTGGCCACCTCCTGCCTGCCACTGGAGATCGGGCCCACAACCTGGGCATGTGCCCTGACCGGGAATCGAACTAGTAACCTCTTGGTGCACGGGTCGATGCTCAAGCACTGAGCCACACTGGCCGGGCTCCTCTCCCTACCATTTAAGTGGATGGGTATTTGGTGGAAGATCCCCTCATCGAATCCTCACCTCAACATGCTGACCCAGGTGTTCCCATTCCCACTTCACAGAGGAGGAAATGGAGATGGAGAGACAGACGTGCTTATCCGAGATACACAGCTAGTGCAGAATTCTAAGTTCATCCTCAGCTCTGCAACTCCCAGCTCCGCAACTCCCAGCTTAGACTCTGACCCTGCCCACTGCTCTGCCCAGCTCATCCTATCTGCCCAGGTCTCCCCTTTGCCCAGGCCTGATCAATCCTACCTCCTCTGGAAAGTCACCCTAATGAGCCCCATCCCACTTTAGGCACCTACATGACCTCCATGACCACAGTGTCACCACAGCCCTTTGGGGATGGTGTGGGCCAGGCGAGGAGGGCTATCTAGGGCACTTTGGGCCTTGCCCAGAGCCCTGCAAAGCAGGAAGCAGACAGGTGGAGGCAGAGCTTCCCCTCAGGCCCTTCATTCCTCTGACCCTGGATCCTAGACCCACTGACATTACACTTGATGGTAACTCCAGCCAGGTTCACTCCAGGGGCACTAGCCACAGCCTGGCCTGGGGCTTGGCCACACCTCCTGAGCTAAGGGTGGGGCCCACATAGCCTTATGCCAGACCAGGCCCTGGACAGGTTTAGGGATGCAGACACATGGCCATGGTCAACCAGAAATGGGAGCAGCTGTCTCTGACCCAGCCATGCCCCTCTGGGCCTCTCTCCTTCTCTGGGGCCCTCTCCTGCTGCGGGGAACCCAGACCCTTTTGGACCTCTGCTCTCACCTTGCCTACTCACAGGAGCACCTATGCCACCATAGCAGGAAGGGACAGAGATCCTTTCTTCTGAGCCACGTCCATCACTCAGCACGTCCACCTCATCTTCTGCGGACAGGGATGTCCAGGTCACTGCTCTGGGGCTAAGGCCCAGAGTAAACTGGAGCCCGGGGCCCTAGCCAAGATGAAGCAGCCCGTACTGTGCACCCCCAAGCATATGAGGGTAGAAAACTTGGATGTTGGTGAGCAAGGATCCAACCAGAACAGCCTCCTGGGGGGACCTGAATGACCAATGCCAGCACCATGGTGGGGGCAAGAGTGGGGTTGGGATACAAAGATCTGAGCCTACAGAAATCAGAGTAGTGATGGGAGGACAGGGTTTCAGGAAGGAAAGGCTATGCTGGGCTAGAGGAGGCTGTTCGGGGAAGGAGGGCTGGAATTTGGCCCCCTCCTGGATTCTCAGCACTCACCAGCCAACCCCACAGTGGGTGGAGGGGTTCAAATGTTAGTGATGACATCTCTGTAAGGGTGAGGGGCCTCCTACTGAGAACTGCCAAGAGGAAGCCCTGACCTCGGAGGGGTGAGAGCTGCAAATAAAACTGGGATTGGGCCAGCTTCTCTGGCTGATGGAAGTATTCATCAGTGCTCTTTCTCTCCATCTGCCCCACCCCAAGGAGTCCGGGCAGATGGGAGGTGAGGAAGACGCAAGGGCAGAGCTCTCACTTACCGTCTCCGTAGAGTTTTATCCCTCGCCTCCTACGAGTCCGGGCAGGAAGGAGAAGGAAGACAGACACATTAGGACCCCCTGGAATGTCATCAGGGTACAGGCCCTGGGCACCAAGCCCCCAGCCAAGCCTTAAGGAGGCAGAGGTTGGGCCTCTGTCTCCTGAGGACATCCACCCCCAAATCCCATCCTGGTACTGGGATGAGCCAAGGGGCAGGCTTCAGGGTATCCAGCTCCTCCCAACAGAGGACAGGGAAGAGCAGGAGGGCAGAGTCTTGGGTGGGTGGAAGACAAAGAGTCCCCAAGTCAAGGAGCCCCGCCCCAGCTCTGTTCTGAAATGGCTGTGGGACCCCAGGCCTGTCACTCAACCTCTCTGGATCCCCTTGGCCTTCAAATGACTCAAGTGATGATCAGAAGAGTAAGGAGAGAGGTAAAAAAAAAATTCTTTGAAAGATGAAAGTGCTAGACAGATGTATAGGGAGAGCCCAGCGTGTAGCAGGGTCCAGAAGAGGAACACAGCCATCGTTTGCACAATTAATACAAATGAATAAGTAGAGGGATGCTGAGCCACTCCCACAGAGCCCAAACCTTACTAAAGGGCACAACGCAGTGTGTGCCTGACACACGTAGAGACTCCTAGAAGGCAGAGAAAGATAAGGGGGTCAGAGAAAGCTACGTGACTCCTTATTGTTCTCCCCAAGACACCAGGGGTCATTCTAGTCCACGGGAGGGGTAAGGAGGAGGCAGGGGCATGGACACAAATGACCCGGAGGCCAGCCTCTTACCCTGAATTCACAGGCTCCGATGGCAGGGGCACTCTTCGGGTCTTGCCAAGAGAGGCCAAAGGTGAGCTCATAGTTCTTCTAGATTCTAGCTGTCAGGAACTCCCTGAGTAGAAAGAAAGAAGTCAGCCCTTGGAGCCACTTCCTCAGGACCAGAAACAGGCCTGAACTTTCTCTTCCCTGGTTACTTTCCCAAAAGGGAGCACTGTCCAGGGAGCATCACCCTCACTTCTTCCCACTGCTCCGGCTGAGGTTTCTGGAGGCAGCTGGGCCTCAGGATCCCTGTGATTAACATCTGCCTGCTTGCCCTGGCCGGTCTGGCTCAGCGGTTAGAGCGTCGGCCCACGGACCAAAGAGTTGCGGGTTCAATTCCGGTCAAGGGCACGTACCTCGGTTGCAGTTCATCCCCGGCCCTGGTCCGGGTCATGCGGGAGGCAGCCAGTCGATGTGTCTCTCTCATGTTGATGTTTCTCTCTCTCTCCCTCCTTCCCACTCTATCTGAATATAAATGGAAAAATATCCTCGGATGAGGATTTAAAAAACAAATTTGTAACATCCGCCTGCTCCTCTGCTCGGAACCTGGAGGCCTCTGTCCTGGTAGTGCTTGGGAGCAGGTAACCGGGGTGGAGTGGGCTGCAGAGATGCGTCAGAAGCTGGGACTTACCCAAATTTAGAGCCCAAGAGGCCTGGAGCTTTTGTCCCTTCATCAAGTAGCTGGTCAACACAAAGCCCTGGTGTCCTCTCCCCTCCTACCAGAGCCCAGGTGACAACCCAATATCTCAGAGCCAGAGAGGGGCAATCCAAAGGCAGGATTCAAACAAGACACAGTCCACATGGCAGGGAGGTCCAGAATCCAGGCTCTAGCCAGGTTCTGCCATCCACCAGTGTAACCCCCACCTCGGTTTCCTTTGGTGTAAAGTGAGGATGGTAAAAGTACCAGGTAGGGTTACCCATGGGATTCAGAGAAAACATACATAAAGCACCTAGCCAAGTGCCATGCTCCAAGGAAGCACTTAAAAATGTGAAGTATGTCTTTTGGCTTTTGGTTTCCCTTCCTTCCCTCTTTCTTCTGGAAAGATGAATGCACATCAGGGACATAACTAAAGGACACTACGAATTCAGTGAATTAAGTAGTGTATTATGTGGCTAATATCTAGAAATTCTAGAATAAAAGGACCTCCATCAGGGCCTGAATTGAGTCTTTTGTTCCACTTTGGAAATGTGTGGCGCTGGCCTCTACCCTGCCCCTGAAGCTGCCCAGCAAAGGGACCTGTGCAGCCTGGAGGCAGCCTCCTGCCTTCATTCTGGAGTTTGGGACTCATGCCCAGCCCCTTCCTCAGAGGAGCCCTCCCAGGACCAGGCCCGGAGCATCCTTATACCTACCATCCAGCCTCCCAAGCCGGCCCCTATCCTGCCCCAGCCCCTGCTGTCTTGTCCAGGCATTCCCATGGTTTTGTGGCCAAGTGTGACAGTCCCTTGTGGTTCCTTTACCAATTTCCAAATGGTGTCAAAAGGATCTTCTTAAACACAAAGCTGACATGTCATTTCCTTGCTAAAAGCTCAATGACTCTTTGTCACCCATAGAAAAAAACTCACAATTCCTTAACTTGGATGATCTGGTCCCTGTCTGTGTCTCCTGACCTCACCCCTCCTCTCCTCTTACACTTAAGCCACTCGGAACCTCGGAACCGCCTGCCTGGCCTCCAGTGCTCGCACCAGGCCCGTCTGCACAGGGCTCCCGGCCTGGAACCGCCTCCTGGCATGGTCTGCTCACTCCTAACTGCACCTTTCCCTTGACTGAGCTAATGCCTTCTGATTTTTTCAGTTTGTTTTTGTTTGTTCTTTAGTTTTATTTTAACTTTTACTTTAAAACTATCATAGATTCGCAGGAAATTAGGAAAACAGTACAGAGAGCTTTTGTGTTTCCTTCACCCAGTCCCCCCATTTTATTTTTTTATTATTTTTTAATCCTCACCCGAGGATATTTTTCTATTTATCTTCAGGTAGAGAGAGAGGGAGAGACAGGGAGAGAGAGAAACGTCAACGTGTGAGAGACACATCGATTGGCTGCCTCTGGCACGACTCCAACCAGGGCCAGGGACGAACCGCAACCAAGGTACGTGCCCTTGGCTGGAATCGAACCCAGGACTCATTGGTCCACAGGCCAGTGCTCTACTGCTGAGCCAAACCGGCCAGGGTTAATTTTTTTTACATTTTTTAAATTTTCCACTGTGCAATCTGCTTCAGTGCCTGCAGCCTATAGGCAGAGGCCAGGCAATGGTTCAAGGCCACAGTTTGCTCTGGCATGGGGCACTACAGTTCCCTCATTTTACATAACTATATGTGTGTATCCTTTCATGCCATGTCATCCATGTGTAGATGTGTAGGTTCATGTAACCACCATTGTAGTCAAGATACAAAACTGTTCTGTCACCATGAAGATCTCCCGCATGCTACTCCCTTATAGTCGCACACTTCTCCTCTCTCCACCACCCCTAACCCCTGAAAACCACTGGTGTGTTTTCCATCTCTATCATATTCTTACTTCAAGAAGATTATATAAATGGAATCATACAGTATGTGAGCTTAAAAAAAAGATTTATTGAGCTATAGTTCACACACTTAACGCTTTTAAAGTGCACTATTCAATGGTTTTTAATCAATATCACCGAGTTGTCAAGTCATCACCACAATCAATTTTAGAATATTTTCATTACTCTAAATAGCCTCATGCACTGTGCTTTTATGCTAAAACAACCCTGCATAATCACCCACCAGATATTCCTTTCCTTCTCCAAACTCTCATCACCATGACCCCTCAAAAGAAACTAGTCAGAAAGACAGAAATTGGAGTGGGTGGAGGTGAAAAAGGGCATAGAGGGGATAAATAGTGCTGGATAAATTTTTAAAAATTTTTAAATGACAGAAATTAAGCCTTGGTAAGGATGTAGGGAAATTGGATTGCAATTTGTTGGACTGAAAAATGGTGCAGCGGCTGTGGAAAACAGTATGGCAGTTCAATAAAAGATTAAATGCACTTACCTATGTCCTAGCAATTCCAATCCTAGGCATATACCCAAGAGAAATGAAAACTTATGTCCACACAAAAATGTGTATACATGTTCATAGCAGCATTATTCACAGCAGCTAAAAAGTGGAAACAACCCTGGATGTGAGGGCGATCTGGCTGCGACATCCGTCACCCCATTGATCTCCAGGGTTGATTCGGCTGATCTGGCTGGCTAGGCGGGTATCCCCCTCCTCCCTCACCAATCCATGTGCGTCCTTCCAGAACCTGCATGCTCCATGGAAGAGGACAACCTTCCCCCCAGAGGAAAGGTCTTCGGTCAAGGGTATATGATTAGCTGCGCTCCCCTGCTAGAACCTCCAAACAAGCTCTCAAGGTCCATTTGTAGGAGAACGTAGGGTTGTCAAGCTTCCAAGACTCCAGACACATCCAAATGAGGCGCTGCACGTGGCAGTCTGCCTTAAAAAAAAAAGAGTGGAAACAACCCAAATATCCATCAACCAATGAATGAATAAACAAATATGGTATATCCTTACAATGAAATATTATTGGACAATAAAAAAAAGGAATGAGCCCTGGCCGGTTTGGCTCAGCGGTTAGAGCGTCAGCCTGTGGACCGGAGAGTCCTGGGTTCAGTTCCCGCTAGGGGCACGTAACTCGGTTGCAGTTTGTCCCCGGCCCCGGTTGGGGTTGTGTGGGTGGCAGCCACTCGATGTCTCTCTCACATCGATGTTTCTCTCTCTCTCTCCCTTCTCCCGCTCTATCTGAAGATAAATGCAAAAGAAAAATGTCCTTGAGTGAGGATTAAAAAAAAAAAAAAAGGAATGACATACATGCTATAATGTCAATGGACCTTGAAAACATTATGCTGAGGGAAAGAAGACAATCACAAATTCTACATATTGTTATGATTCCATCTATATGAAATGTCCAGAATGTGCATTTCATATAGCGACCATGTAGCTTAGTGATTGCCTATGGTTGGGGGCAGCTGTGGAGTAAATGAGAGGTAACTGCTAAAGGGTAAGAGTGTTCTTTTTGGCTGATGAAAAGTTCTAAAATTTATTGTGGTGATGGTTGCACAACCCTATGAATATACTAGAAACTATTGATATTTACATTTTAAAGGGGTGAATTATATCTCAATAAAACAATCATAGAAGAAAAAGAAAAAAGGACCTGGTCCCCAAACCCAACCCAACAACTTTCCCTCAAAATAAGTACTTCTTACTTCCCCCTTCTTAATGGGACCCATCATCCAACCACAAAATTCTTCTCTCCTTCCTTCCTTCTTAATCCCATCCCATCAGATACCAAATCCTGCAGGTAAAACTCTGTAATGTCTCTCACACACAGCTATTCCTTTCTATGCCCACTGTTGGCCATCCTAGTGGGGCTTTCACTGTTCTTCTTTGGGGCTGTCACAATGGCCCACAATTGACTTCCCTTCTTCCAGTCTCACTCTAAGCCAAACCAACACACTGTCTCCAGACCAATTTTCCCATGGATTACAGGAGACCCCTGAGAGCAACGACTGTATCTTCCCATTAGTCTGGGGACTCTTGAGCGCGCGTGACTGTGTCGCCTATTCCCTCAGACCTGGGTCCCTGAGGACAGAGCCATGTCACTTTGGGGGCTTCCAGGGGCAAACTATGTCTCCCCCCCTCAGGCCTGGGGCGCCAAAAGGTTGCACTGTCTCCCCCTTAAGGCTTGGGCTTTGAGGGGAAAGCTCTGTCCTATGCCGCTACCACCTTTGGGACCCAAGTCAGGATTGTGCTTGACTTTCAACATCTTTCGTCACACCTACTCGACCTGTTGGCTCTTCCCCAATGCCCGGGTGCTCTCCAGTGCCCACAGGGACCTGCAAGCTGCACGCTAGCATTCCCTAGATCCCCAGCTGGAAGCGCTCTCTGCGAGACGTATTTCATCACCAACCCCGCCCTGGGAGCCGCGTCGCCGCGTCGCCGCCTCCCGCCTCCACGCGTAGCCATGGTAGGCAGCGGCCCGAATCCGATTCCAGGAGTTGGGGGGCTTGCTGGGGGACTCGGCTCGCTGGGGGAGTGGGCCCTCGGGGCTCTTGGGGCTCGGCCCCATAATGCGTGGGGTACTCCGCGGGCGAAAAGGCCTCGGGTCGGGACTCACCACACAAGGCCACTGAACCGTCCCACGGCGCCGCCATCTTGTTGTCTCCCGGTTTCCCAGGCGACCAGGACCCGTCCGCTTCTCATTGGCTAATTTGAGGGGATCTCTGCGCAACCAGCAGGCAGCGGAGGCGGTTACAGGCTTCTGTGCTCGAATTCTATTGGCCCACAGAGTCTAAACTCTTCGCGGGATATACTAAATCCCAGAATCCACCGCGCTGAGCCTGCTCAGGGTTTGGGGAAAGGGACGGTACCCTAATAACACCCGGAGGCGCAGAGAGCAGGCAACCTGGGATTAGATTCATGAAGCCGCTGGAAGCCTCTGGATCTGAATGTGTAATTCCGATAATGCCACTGTTTTGTCAAGTTAATTTGGGGGGAAATTATCCCTCTGAGTCTCTTTCCCCATCTAATCAGTACAATATTTGGTGGGGGCAATTTTGAGTATTAATTGAAATGATGCAGGTACTTAATAAAGGTTTCTTTTTCTCTCTCTCTTTTTTTAATCTTTATTATTAAAAGTATTACAGATGTCTCTCCCTTTCCCCGCATTGACTCCCTCCTTCCCGCTCCCACCCGCCTAAGAAATGTTTCTTGCATCTGAATTTCTCTGAAAACTTGACCGGATGGCGCGCTGAAGGGATGCTCAAATTATAGTTCCTTTGTGTAAAAGTTCAGGTGAGACACTGCCCTTTCTTGAGCCTCATCTGTAAAATTAAGGTGTTAGAGTAGAGCAACTAGGCAGTTTAATTAAGAGCATGGAGCATGACTTTGGCCTCAGGAGTCCTGGCTCCTGATGTGTGAGTCCTTAGGCAAGTTATTAGTTTTTTCGTCTATAAAATGGGGATAATACCCACTCTATAGGGTTTCTATGAGGATTAAACGAGATGATGAATACAAAGTACCTGTCCCAACACCCATGCAGAGTAAGTTTTAAGAAACATTTCCTGCTTTTAACTGCCATTAACTTTATCCCTCAACCTTCAGCTACGATGGTCTGGGATTCTATGACTTCTGATCTCAGGCACCTACTTCTTTTTTTTTTTTAATCGTCACCTGAGGAATGTTTTCCATTTTTGTTCACATAGAGTAGGAGGGAGAGAGAGGAAGAGACAGAGAGACAAACATTGACTGGAGAGGGACACATTGACTGGTTGCCTCCTGCACGACCTCAATCAGGGCGGGGAGGAACTGCAACCAAGGTACATGTCCTTGACCGGAATCAAACCCGTGGGCGGACGCTCTAACCGCTGAGCCAAACTGGCCAGGGCAGGCACCTACTTCTTTAAGCCTGGGCTCAACCACCAAAGGCCCTTTCTCTGGGTGTCTCAGACTGCACTTTTCAATATTTTCCATTTGATATTCTAATCCATTGCTTTCAGGGGAGGGCAGGCTCTTTGAGGCATTGTTTATTTTTATTTTTATTTATTTTTAAAAATATGTTTTTATTGATTTTTCAGAGAGGAAGGGAGAGATAGAAACATCAGTGTGAGAAACATCAATGGCTGCCTCCTGCACATCCCCCACTGGGGATCAAGTCCACAACCCAGATATGTGCCCCAACCAGGAATCGAACCAGGACCTCTCAGTCCATGGGACAATGCTCAATCCACTGAGCCACACCGGCCAGGCTCTTTGATGCATTCTTTACACACCCGTTGGAGGCTGAAGGGAGTTACCAATTAATGAGTGCCTTCCAAGTGCCCAATGCCAACATTATGATGTTTACAGATGAGAAAACTGAAGCTCAGAGAAGTGAAGTGACTTGCTTAAGACTATGCAGGTAGAAAGCAATAGAAGTAGATGAAAACCCAGAACTGTCTGTCTCTAGAGTCTGGGCTATTTCTTGAAGCTTCCACTTTAGTAAACATGTAGGTGGTACATACCCACTGCCGAGGAAGGGGTTCAGGTAGAAAGTGTGACTGGAAGTTGGAGGTAGGAGAGTTTTACGGCTGAGCTGCTCCCAGAAAATTCTCTGAGGCTTGATGTATGAGATGAGAAAGTTTGAAGTCGTGCTGGGGCCAAGTGTTTTGGGGGGCTTGGAGCCATGGTCAGGGGACTAGCAACCTTATACTGTCACCTTGCTCGTGTTCCTTCAGCAAGGACCAACAACATGGGAGGCAGGGGGCTCTGGCCTCATGAGACCTGCTATGTTCGGTCCACTGCTTCCTGCCTCAGCAAGACTGGGAAGCATGAGTTGGCATTTACCCAGGCATCAAGATTTACCACATACCTTCCTCCTACCCAGGATCCTGCTGATATTCTGCAATAGGCACTCAGCAAACACCTAGTTTGTGTGAGGGAGAGGAGACTCCTCTAACCTGGCGGGCCAGTTTATTACTTTTTAATAATTTACTGGGGGAAGTCAGAGCCTTATTATAAAAGTATACATTTTCATTGTAGAAACTTGGAAAATAATAATAGCTATCATTTATTGAGAATATATTATGGGTCAGCATAACTTAACAAGTCTGTGAGGCTGGGCTCTGTCTCTTACTGCCTAGCTGTTCCTGCTGAAGCTACTTCACTTATCTGAGCCTCCATTTCTGTATCTGTAAATAGATTCTAATAAAAACCTACCCAAAGGATTATTGTTTAAATTAAATTTTTCATAACCTTGCCACCTTATTATTTTGATTTTTTTTGCCACATTATTTTTATTAATTTTTTATTTATTTTATTTATTTATTTTTTTGGGTGGCAGCGGTGGGATCCGAACCCGCCACCTTATTATTTTTAAACAGGTGTTTCTCCAAAACAAAGTTATGAAAACAAGAGTCTCAGCTCATCTAATATTTATTTTTCTGACCTATATTTTTCTATATCCCATTTTAAAGGGTTCTGAAATTCTTTCCTAGGTCTCTGGGCTCACATAAGGTTTGAGTTTTGGGAGGACATTGGAGGCCAATCTGTTCTGCTTCCAAGTTCTCCAGGATTCCCTCAACCTCTGGGATGGTGGCCACTGGCCTCTTCTTGATTCCGTCCCACATGGATGTCCACTGCCTAACAATGGTGGAAAGGTCCTGGACTGGGAGGAGGGAGGTTCCAAATGAGGATCTTTCCAGGCCTGTTTTCCCACCTGTGGGATGAGGAGGGAGACCCCAGCCCTGGAGTTAGATGGCTCTAGAAGTCCCTATTCTTGAGAATAGACACAGTCCACTTTGCTTTTAGGTCATTTCCTGAAAGGTCCTTATCAGTCACGATCCCTTTGGGAAGTCATGAGGAAAAAGTAAAGGACAGAGAGGTCCTCTAAGCCCATTCATTTCCTCAGAATAAACACCTAGCTCTCTCTCCCACCTTCTTCTTCTCCACTCACATCACTGCCCCCTTGGATCAAGCCCTCATTTAGTATGACATTTCAGGCCTTCATATTATGTCCTGCCCTCCACCCTTCTCAATGTTCCAGAAACTACCATGCTATGTTCAGACCTCTTCTTCCAATGGGAACATCCTCCTTTGCCTTTTCCCCTTGGGAAAATCCCTCTCAATCCTTCTCCCCTCAAACAGAATTACACTCTACATTCTAATAGTCCTGCCATTATAGCATTTCTTACTCAGTTTTGTGATTATTTCAGTATGTCTCCCCCTCTTGGACTATGAACTCCTCAGGGAAGGGACCCTCACTCATTCATCTTGCCTGACACACAGTGGGTATCAATAAACTGCCTAAAATGGATGCATGAACAGATGGATGGATGGAAATTTACCATGGAGAGCCTATGGTTGGATCACAGCCCTCTTTCAAGTGGGGATGAAAAATGTAGGCTGATCATCCTATAATATATGCTGCAACCCCCTTCCCCTCCCTTCATGCTTGCAGTATTCCATTCCATCATTGAGCTCAAGTACATATTGAGTACCTGCCCAATGTGGGACTGTGATGGGCCCTGGGGACAGTCATCAAAGAATACTGTGAAACTGGGACAGGGAGTGGGCTGAGGTGTTTTGCATGCTTAGGTTCCTCTTCTTCTGCAGGTCTCAAGACAAACATTTATTCTGAGTAGTCTTCCCCAAACATTTACCTAGAATATGTCCTCCTCTCATTTCTCTTTTCTCACATTACCCTCTTGACTTCTTCATAGCATTTACTGAAATTCAAATTACCATTATTTTTTATTTTTATCTCCCCATTCGAATGTCAGCTCCATAAGCACAGGGACTCTTTCTGTTCACTTCTGTATACCCAATGCCTAGACCAGTACGACACATGGTAGGCACTTAAGAAATATATTATGCTATAATAATATTTTCTTATGATCTAGCTTCCACTTCACTAATTCTCTTCTCATTTGTGTCCAATCTGATGTTAAACCTATGCAATGAGTTCTTAATTTCTATTACTTTTTTAATTATTATTTTAAACTGATTTCAGAGAGAAGAAGGGGCGGTGTGGGGGGAGGGAGAAATATCCATCGATCCGTTGCCTCCTGCATGAGCCCTGACTGGGGATCAAACCCGAAACCTGGGTACATGCCCTGACCAGGAATAGAACCCGCCACCTTTTGTTGTATGGGACAACACTCCAACCAACTGAGCCACACCAGCCAGGGTTTATTATTTTATTTTTAAGTTTTAGAAATTCCATTTGGTTCTTTTCTGTAATTTCCAGTTGTGATCGTGTCTTATATGTCTTTGAATATACTAAGCATTATTTGAAAGTTTAGTTGATAATTCCATTATCTGGATCTTCCATGTAATTTTTTCTATGATTATTTCTGTGAGGGCTGGGCTGTTGTTTGCTATTCACTCTCACTCCTCAGATGTAATTTTTCATGGTCCCAACCCAAACCCTAGTGGGGGGTGAGAGAATTTACTAGGGCCCCCTTTTCTTGGTGGGTTTTGAACTATAGTTTTTCTCCCCCTGGCCCCATAAATTTATAGAAAGCTCTGCTCAGCTGTCTCTTCTGGAAGTGGCAAATACTTTTAGGGAAAGAGCAGTCCCAAATGAAGGGCTCACCTCCCTCCCTTTTTTAATCTTCACCCGAGGATATGTTTTTTTTTAAATTGATTGTTTTAGAGAGAGGGAGAAACATCGATGTGAGATAGAAACATCAATTTGTGGCCTCCTGTACTTGCCCCAACCTGGGATCAAACCCGCAACCATTCAGTGCACTGGACATGCTCCAACCAACTGAGCCACACTGGCCAGGACCCTTTTCCCCTTAATTCTATTCTGCACTAGTAACTCTCCAATACTTAGTTTGCTGTTGCCTCATGATACCCATAATACATCTTTACTAACTGAATGAATATATGCATGCAAGGCTTGGAGGTGGGAGTGGTCAGTTCATATTCACTCACTCAGCTGTCCCTAACACCTATTGTGTGCCATCTTCTGTGCTATGCTGGGTTAAAGCTGTGCCAAGACCTAGTAACCCTTCAGAGGACCAGACCATATTCTAAGAAGAGACAATCTTTACAGCAGAGACCAACAGAAGGGGTTCTTGGAATACTGAGGAACTCCCTCTCTTTGAAGGAATTTCCTAGAGGAAGTGGAAAGTTTGCCAGGGGAAGGGGCTCCTGAGCTAACTCTTTGTTTTAAATGCTTTTATTGATTTTTTAGAGAGAGAGGAAGGGAGAGATAGAAACATCAATGTGAGAGAGAAAGATCGATTGGCTGCCTCCTGCATGCCCCCTACTGGGAATCGAGCCCACAACCTAGGCATGTGCCCTGCCTGGGAATCGAACCCGGACCTCTCAGTCCATGGGACAATGTTCAATCCACTGAGCCACACCAGCGGAGCCTAAGCTAGCTCATAAAGAAATAACTTTGGCCCTGGCCGGTTTGGCTCAGTGGTTAGAGCGTCGGCCTGTGGACCGGAGAGTCCCGGGTTTGGTTCCCGCTAAGGGCACATACCTTGGTTGCAGTTTGTCCCTGGCCCTGGTTGGGGTTGTGTGGGGTGGGAGCCACTCTATGTGTCTCTCTCACATCGATGTTTCTCTCTCTTCCTCCCTTTCTCCCTCCCGCTCTATCTGAAGATGAATACAAAAATGTCCTCCAGTGAGGATTAAAAAAAAAAAAAAGAAAAGAAATAACTTCGCCAGACTAAAAAAAAAAAAAAAACTGGAGAAGGGCATTCCTTGCAGAGAAAATGGGGTGTAAAAATACCTGGAGAGCCCTGGCCGGTTTGGCTCAGTGGTTGGCACATCGCCCTGCGGTCCAGAGAGACCCGGGTTCGGTTCCCGCTAAGGGCATGTACCTCGGTTGCAGTTTGTCCCCGGCCCTGGTTGGTCGCGTGGGAGGCAGCCACTCGATGTGTCCCTTTCACGTCGATGTTTCTCTCTCTCTCTTCCTCTCTCTCCCTCCCACTCTATCTGAACAAAAAATGAAAAAATGTCCTCGGGTGAGGATAAAAAAAAAAATAATTAAAAAAAAAATACCTGGAGAGCCCTGGCAGGTTTGGCTCGGCAGTTAGAGTGTTGGCCCGTGGACCAATGAGTCTCGGGTTCGATTTCGACCAAGGGCACGTACCTTGGTTGCGGTTCATCCCCAGCCCAGGTGGGGGTCATGTGGGAGGCAACCTGTCGATGTGTCCCTCTCACGTAGATGTTTCTCTCTCTCTCTCCCCTTCCATCCCACTCTATCTGAAGATAAACAGAAAAATATCCTCTGGTGAGGATTTAAAAAAACAAACAAAAACCTGGAGCCCTGGTTGGTGTGGTTCAATGGTTAGAGCACTGGCCTGCACACCAAAAGGTCACAGGTTCGATTCTGGGTCAAGGGCACGTACCTGGGTTGCATGTTCATTCTTAGACCCAGTTGGGTGTGTGCAAGAGGCAACCAATGGGTGTCTCTCTCTCATATCAATGTTTCTCTCTTTCTCTCCCCCACCCTTCCACTTCCACTCTCTCTAAAAATCAATGGAAAAAATATCCTCAGGTGAGGATTAACCAAAACAAACAAACAAAAAACCCCGCCTGGAGCCCTGTCTGGTGTGGTGTGGCTCAGCTGGTTGGGCGGCATCCCATGCACCGAAAAGGTTGCCAGTCGTGAGGGAGGCAGCCAATCGATGTTTCTCTCTCTCTCTCTCTCTCTCTCTCTCTCTAAAAATCAATAATAAATCTTTTAAGAAATAAAATCAAATCAGTAAAACATGCCCTCGGGTGAGGATTAAATAAAAAAAATAAAAAAAGAGTCTAGAGCAGCTGAGGAGATGCAAGTTGTGTGGCCGAAGACTAGGATGTGGGGGAGGGATGTTATGTGACCCAAAACACCAGACTGGGGAGGAAGGCAGGGGCCTTGAATGTCACACTAAAGAGGTTGGTCATGATCCCTAAAGGGAGTTGTAAGGGGTGTGGACTGAGATTTCCCCTTTTGCTAGTTAAGGTTCAGAAGTCAGGTTTGGAGAAGGTGTACAGTAGGACACTGAAGTTGAGAGATAGACTAGGTTCTATCTCCAGCTCTACCATTAATCTGCCCTTCTTGGGCCCTCAGTTTTCCAATCTGTAACATGGGGGTTTCTTTGGGCTCTTTAAGCTTTGTGACCAGGGTGATGTCTATCCAGATGTTGTCAAGACAGATTAAACTGCTCAGAGGGCAGGAGAGGTAATGGTGTGAAGCCACTTCCCTTAGGTACTGACAGACTCCAGACATCCATGCCCCAAGTCCTGATGACCCTTAAAAACCCTTCCAGCACCTACATGGCCCCACCACCACTAGCAGCTCAGGCTCACACCATAGCAGAGGCTCAGGACGTGAAAATGAAATTTCTGGGGTAAGAAAAGTTTTACAAATATGAGCCTAGCATTTAAATATCTTCACACGCATCCCCAGCATGGAAAAGGTATAGCACGACTGGCCCCAAGGCCTCGCCTGTCCAGCTGCCTCTCCATAAGAGGAAAGATTGCCCAGTGTGATGGAGCCAATTTTCAGCAGCGCAATCTTGGACTTCAACACGGGCCTCCTGTCTCACAGGCCAGTGCCCTTTCAGCACATGCTGCCTCCCCAACTCTTATAAACCGCAGGAATCACCCACCCCCATAGGTGTACCAAAGGCAGCTGATACTTGAGTCAGGGTCAGGAGAGACTTCTGGGGAAGGATCTGATAGCAGTGGGCAGTGGTTGGTAGTTGAGAGCTCCTCCCACTTTCCTCCCCACATCCCCCAAGGCCCTCACGACTCCTGACCTCTCCCTCTGCAATTCTTCTCACCAGTGGACTCTCAGACCTTTTCAGCCATGGCTGGAGGAGGCCCCTGAGGTCCTACTTAGGTTTTTCTGAGGCTTGCAACAGGAGTTTTGCAACAGGAGGCTCAAAACCATAGAAGGGAAGTGAGAAGGGGTTTTCTTTTACTGATATGCAAATGAGACACAAAACAGACTAAGAAAGGGAGAGTGGGCGAGTCTGGAGCTGGGCTATAGAGCCAACACCTGGCTCCTCCTGACGGAGAGGAGCAGGGAATCAAGACTTCTAGGGCAGCTCCAGAGGTTACAAACATGACATGACTGGCTTCAAATAGACCTGGATTCAAGTTCAAATGAGACTAGCTCCACCATTTATTTCCTTGGATAAGTCAGTTAATAGCTAAGCCTCAGTTTCTTCATCAGGAAAATGGGGATAGTTATAAAACCTACTACAGAGCCCCACTGAGAAAATAGAGAATGGGCCCTAGCTGGTGTGGCTCAGTTGGTTGGGCATCATCCTATGCACCAAGAGGTCACCAGTTCGATTCCTAGTCAGGGCACATGCTCGGGTTGCGGGCTTGATTGCCGGTAGGGGGCGTGCAGGAGGCAACAGATTTATGTTTCTTTCTCTCCTTCCCTCTAAAAAAAATCAATAAAAGTATATTAAAAAAAAAAAAAAAGAACAGAGAATGGAGCACAGTCCAAGCAGCTTTGTGATTTATCTCATCCCCCAGCCCTGGCTGGGACTTACAGCCACCCCCAACCCAACCCCTTTGACTGGTTTAGTCACCTGCCTGTCTCCCAACTAGCCCTCTCCATCCATCCTAGATTGACACAGACAACGCATCTGCTCTTTTCTTTACCGAAATCACAAAATGTTAAGTCTTAAGAAACTTCAGAAATAATTCACTGTAGTCTTCCTAGTTGAAATGAGAAATATGAGGCCCAAAGGAAATGGGTCTACCTAGAAACTAGGCTCCCAAATTACTAATGCAGGGCTCTTTACTTTTCACAGAAATCTACTATCCCACCCCAACCCCAAATATTAATGTTCTAAACCTGTGGTGCCATCTACAACCTTACCTTGAAATCTAAATCTACCCCAACTTTTTCTCCTTCGTCTCCTATACCCTGCCCCAATCTTTAAAAAAAAAAAATATATATATATATATATATATATATATATATATATATATATATATTATACACACACACACATTATTTACTATGTGTTCACACATTTAAATGGGTTATATTGCACTTAATCCTCTGGCTACTATTCTGTTAAAGGCTCAAGAGAGGTATAGTGTCTGGCCCAGGGTTGCAGAGTTGACAGGTGATTAAACCAAGATTCAGTAGGCATGACTCCAAGCCCAGGGTCCTATTTGCTGCCCCACAGCTGCCCCTTGGTTTGCCCACCTCCTATCCCTTGGGACTTGGATGGGTCCCAACCCAGAATACATCATCAGCCAGGGCACTAGAACCTAGGGCCTGGTGTCCTCAACCCTGAAATCTGTAAAAAGGAAGCAACACCCCCCCCCCCATAGGCCCTCCTTCCTTTCCCTTTCACCCCGCCTCCCTGGTTCAAAAGCATCCAAGCCAAAAGGAGCCTGCAGACAGCCCTGTGCTTATCTCCAAAAGCTGCTACCAAGATCCTCCCAAGATGAAGGGCTTCTTCTTACTTCTATCCACCATCAGCTTCCTGGTTATGATTCAGGTAAGAGCAGCCTCTCAGAGCCCCTGATTCCCCAGACCTGCCTGCATGGGAGGAAGGGAATGCAGACTCCTAGGCAACCAGTCTTCTCCCATGGAAAGAGGCAGAAAGGCTCCAGAAGGCAAACCAAGGACCGAGGGGGGCCTGTCTCCCAGCCTTCCAGCCCTTCTGGCTGGGTTCAGACTGCTTGAGGGCTGCCCTTGAACAGGAGCCTGTACCCAAGGCCGGGGAGCATTTTCAGGGTACCAGGAACACTGAGGCACCCAAGGGGTGCTGTGGAATAAGCGAATTTAGAGGCCTGGGAAGACAGCTCTGAGTGAGGATGGCACCAACCCACAAGGAACCTGGGGAAATGGTCTTATTAGGAGGGGGCCAGGAAATGTTCAGGTAGAACCTGTTCCTGTTCTGGAGGTGGCAGGGAACCCCCAGGGAGAGAAGCCCAGGTGTTCGGGAATGTGGGGAGGTAGAAATCGCCCACTCCAGAAACAGGTGAGGTCTCAAAACCAACTGCTATTCCAGGAGGCAGCTTCAGCAGCATCCCGTGCCCTGAGGGCTCTAGTCAGCATAACAGCAGGAGTCACCCAGTTCTTGATAAAGAGCAGCTTGATCAAGCATCAAGAACAGCTTGAGCACCATCAAAAACAGCTTAATCTCCATCAAGAGCAGCTTTAGTTGCAGCTTGATCGAGCATTGAGAACAGTTTGATCACCATCTGGCCATGTCCTCAGGGACCTATCCATCCACCCATACTTTGGGTGGTACCTTCTCACAAGCCTTCTCATGTGACCCCCCCCCCCCTGCAACTGTGATGTGCTGTTCTCCCCATTCAGAATATGAGGAAACTGAGGCTCAGATAGGCTAAGCCCCTGCCCCAACTGATAAGGTCAGGGGCTGGGGCCTCAAGCTCCCTTATCTTCCACATGCTGGAAGAGCTGGTGGCCTGGAGGTGACAGGAAGGTTCTGAGGGAGGTGGGCTAGGGACCGCCTCTGACCCTGCCTGTGTCAAGGCAAGAAGCAGCCAATCATGTCCATAGGACCTGGTGGCAGAAGTCATGATCATGGGACATAGAAGTGAGGACTATTGTATTGGGTAGGGGATCTATGTCTCTGAACAAACATGAGATTCAAAAGCCCCCTGAGCTTGCCCCACTTCTCTTGCAGATAAAAAGTGGAATCTTACAAAGCACAGCCAAACCTGTCATACCTGGCATCACCATGAGAACCACCATGAGAGCCACCATGAGAGCCACCCTTAAAACCACCATGAAAGCCACCGTGAAAGCCACCATCTCCACCGTGAACACCAACATCACCATGAACACCACCACCTTCGAAAACATCTCCACAGCCACCTCCAAAGTCACCTGCAAACCCGATGGCATCCTCACCATGGATTCTACTATTGGTTTCAAGGTCACCACCAGGAAAGCCAAGGGCACAGCCCCAGCACTCAGCAGCCTGGGCAGTGGCAGTGTCCTTATCTTCTTGACCAACACCCTCATCTATATCTTCCACCTCAGCTGAGGTGACATGCCTCAGCCCCAGCCCTGAGATAACTGCCACCATCACTAGCAGGAGACCTCCCCATCCCCAGTCCTTGGAAGGGGCTGATACCAGATATCACCAGGTGTGGGAATTGTACTGATAGGAAGTGCCTTGAGGGCAATGGCCAACACAGGGAGGTACTGATGTGAAGGTGTTGGCAATAAAGTTGTCCTGTACTTGGAGCAGATGTCCTGTGTGGTCATTGGACATCACGGGGCCCCAAAAGCCAGGTTTGCAACAGCACCAAGGAGCCTCCCATGCCCCCATCAGCAGGAGGTGGTGCCAGGGAGCTCCCCACCCAGCTTCCCTGCTCCAAAGTCCAAATGCTGAGACTTTCCCCCTTAGGATCACCTTGCAGAGACGTGCCACCATCAGAATCCTCCACTAGCCCTGGCTGGTTTGGCTCAGCAGTTAGAGCATCTGCCCGCAGACCGAAGGGTCACAGGTTTGATCCCCGGTAAAGGGCATGTAACTGGGTTGCAGGTTTGATCCCCAGCACCAGTCGGGGTCATGCAGCAGGCAACCAATCAATGTGTCTCTCTCTCTTCCTCCCTTCCACTCTAAAAATTAATGAAAAAATATCCTAGGGTGAGGATTAACAACAAAAAAGAATCCTTCACTGGACCTGTGAGTCCCCTGAGGGCAGGGGCCAAGGGGCTTGGTTCCTGGGTGTGCCCCCACAGCCCAGTGCCAGACCTGGCTCAGAGCAGGCTCTCAGAACACATCATTTGGGGTGACTGCATGAAAGACCACACTCACCAGTTAGTCTGGTCCCAGGGCTCCCTCTGGTGGCAGAGGGAGGCCTTACGTCTGAGCCCCAGAACTGGAGCTGAGAGGAAAGAAGCCAGCCTGAGTGTACGCGGAAGGAGAGTGAAGGAATCCTCATTCCACTCTCAAATATCAAGTGTACAGAGAGGAGGATACCCAGGAGGATATTAGAAAAGTTATGTTACAACAACAACAACAACAACAACAAAACTATAAAAATTTTTTCATCCCAGAGAAAGCCTCTAGGGCTGCGAGGGTGGGGTGTCAAAGTACATGGACAGCCCAGATCTGGGAAGCCCTGTCCTTGGCCAGCTCCCACAGCACTGCATGGTCCCGGTCGTAGCCCCGGCCACCTGGGGGAGGAGTAAGAGATGGGAGATAGATGGTCAGAGCAAGCTGGGGACTCCACTGCCCTCAGCCCCCTCAGGTGCCTTCTCCCACACACATCCCCACCTTACCCTTCACATCTAGGATCCGACCTTCAAACATCTGGCTGCAGATATGGCCCGATTCGTTGATGCTCCACGTCTGACGGGGTAGGCGGCTCTCAGCCCACAGCACCACCTTGGAGCCTGGGCTAGGGGGCCCAATCACCTGCAGGCTCATGGTGGGGGCCACCTGAGGCCCCAGGAGATCATCAGGCACTATCCCCTCCACAGGGACCCCACCAAAGAAAGACACCTTCAACACACCCAGCTTTGAATCCTTATGGACTGTGACCCTGGGCAAATCTCTTAATCCTCCTGAGTTTCGGTTTCCTTGGAGAATCCCTGAGTGCTGGTTGTTGTGAGGGTTCAACGTGAGAAGTCATAAAAGGGCTGGAAACATATTAGTTCCTCCAGGAAACCTTCCATGACTGACTCCCAAAACACAGGTTTTAGCATTAGATAAACCTTGACATGTATTGGTTGTGTGACTTTCAGCCACTTACTTAACTTCTCTGTGCTCTGCTTTCCTAACCTGTAAAATGGATAGTAAAACAGAATCTGCCCACAGTGCCCTCTAAGGATTTTATGAGGTATGCATGTGAAGGGCTTAACATGCCACCTAGCACATAGCCAGTGTTCCTTTTCATTTTAATTAAAAGACAAACCCCTTTTAATAGCCTACAGACCTATACTCCCATAACCTTTTTGACATCATCTCCTGCTACTTCTTTCTTCACTAACTTCACTACAGCCATTCACATGGCCTTGCTAGTCCTGGAAAATGCCAGGCATGTTCTTACCTCAGGGCCTTTGCACTTGCAGTTCCCTCTACCTAGAACACTCTTCCCTCAGATATCTGCATGCCTGCCTTCTCAAAAAGGGCTCCCCTTGTCAGAGCTACTGATACTTCCTATTCCTTTTATTCATTTATTTTTTTCTCTATTGCAGCAATTTTCAACCTGTGTGTCACAAGAATTTTTTAAAAAATATTTTTTCTTTACTCATTTTAGAGAGAGAGGACAGGAGATAGAAACATCGATGAGAGAGAGAACATCAAGTGGCCGCCTCCTGCATGACCCCCACTGGGGATCGGGCCCACAACCTCGGCATGTGCCCTGACCAGGAATCGAACCAGCGACCTCCTGGTGCATGGGTTGACACTCAACCACTGAGCCACACGGGCTGGGCTGTCACAAGAACATGCAATACCTGACTATTTAGTCAGGGGTACTGACCTCTTTTCCCTTAGACTGTCAAGTAAAAAATGAAAACAGTCAACACAACAACAGCCATCTGGTGTGAATGCCCTGTCTTGAATAATAAATATATAGGTCATATAATACAGTTGCCTCTTATTGGTCATGTTGCATAATAAGTTTGCAACTGATTGGTTAATTCTTGGTACCAGAAACCCTTATACACAAACCCTTGGTGCCTTAAACCCTTATAGGCACCTGATTTTTTTTAAAAAGTCACTTTGGAGCCCTGGCCGGTTTGGCTCAGCGGTTAGAGCATCGGCCGGTGGATCAATGAGTCATGGGTTCAATTCTGGTCAAGGGCATGTACCTCGGTTGCAATTCATCCCCGGCCTTGGTCGGGTTGTGCAGGAGGCAGCCAGTCAATGTGGCTCTATCACATCGATGTTTCTCTCTCTCTTCCTCCCTCCCACTCTATCTGATGATAAATAGAAAAATATCCTCGGGTGAGGGGGAAAAAAAAGTCACTGTGGAGCAAAAAGGGTAGGTAATTACTATCATTTTTTTTATATCCATCAAAATTATACTTATTTTTTGTCAGATCAGCAAAAAATATATTTTTTGGTGTGACGCAGAATTTTAGTAATTAGTTTGTGTGCCATGAGATGAAAAAGGTTGAATCACTGCTCTATTGCACTTTCTATCACCTAAGGTGCTAAGATATTTTACTCATTTAAGCTGTTTCTGCCACTCCCCACTAGGATGTAAGCTTCAGGAGGGCAAGAGTCGTTTCTGTCTTCTCACTGCTGTATTCCCAGCACCTAGAACAGGGCCTGGCACGCAGTAGGTGCTCGGGAAATATTTGTGGAGTGAATCTATCATTATTACTAGGATCCAAGTTCTGTCACAGAATATCAGAGCTGGGAAGTCCCTTAGAAGCATCTGGTTCAATGCTCTTGTTTTGCAGATGAGGGACTGAGGCCCAGAGAAGAGCCTGAATTGCCCAGGGGTGCACAGCCTGCATTCTCCACCTCCCCAGGGTCTTGGTATCTGTGTGTGTGTCTCTCTGTCTCCCTGGCCCAAGGGTGGATCCTGTCGCTGACAGGGCTGGGACTCCCCTAGGTGAGTCTGTGTAAACTTGGGGCCCTGTCACAGCCACTAAACCAGTACCTGGTTCTTCAGCAGCCCATCTTCATAGTACCAGATGCAGCTACCTCCAGCTCCAGGTTCAGAGACCACCACACGGCCCGCCTTCATGTCTTCCACGTGATCTGGCACTGCCAGGAATCCCCCCAGTGCCACATTCCAGAGGTGGAAATAAACGCGGCGCTGGTGAGCAGAGGGAGCTGAGAGTCAGGGCTCCTAGGGCAGAGATGCTCCCACCTGGGTCCCCAACACCCATAACTCTGGACCCTCCAGTATCCCAACCTCCCAAGTCTTCCTTTCTGCCCCTACACCTTCCTTTAAGTCACCCCTTGTTCCCCACACAAATACCAAAGTCACATCCATAGCACACATCCACACCCACAGTTCCATGTCCATAGATACCCACACACGTGTGCAGAGGGACACACTGGTAGATACACCCAAGGTCCACGTGGCTGCACAGAAGTTTGCAGCAGACACAAACTCACATATACTCACAGCCATGCAAACTCACACATCCTAACCAATACCTACTCCCCCCAGCCTACTCCGCACCAAGCACTTCTGTTTGCTAAGAGGATGGATGCGTATAGGAACACAGATGTGCACACACACACTCATGCTGAAGAGGTACCGTGGCGGGGCCGACAATGCACTGTCAGACATCAGATCAGGCTCTGCCTCAAATCAGCTGGGGACCTTGGATACTGGTGATGGCAGTAACGGTAATAAGAATCACAGCTAACGTTTGTTGAGTGCTTACCCACTCCAGCGCTGTTCTAAGGACTTTACATACATTATTTATCTTCAGTCCTCAAACCAACTCCACCATCTGTATTACCCCCATTTTATTTTATTTTATTTTTCATTATATTTTTTAATCCTCACCCGAGGATATTTTTTCCTTTTATCTTCAGATAAGATTGGGACGGGGGGAGAGAGAAAGAGAAACATCGACATGAGAGAGACACATCGACTGACTGCCTCCCGCACAGCCTGACCACGGCTGGGGACTGGACCGCAACCAGGTACGTGCCCTTGGCTAGAATCGAACCCGCAACTCTGGTCCGCGGGCCGACACTCTAACCAGTGAGCCAAACCAGCCAGGCTTCTGTTACCCCCATTTTAAAGATGAGGAAGCTGAGGTCCACAGAGGTATAGTACTTGTTCAAGATTGCAGAACAAATCCTTGTCCACTTATCTGGGCCTTTATTTCCCCATCTGTAAAATGTGGGAGTTGGAGATAAACTCCAACATTTCTTCTAACACTGATGTTCTGAGTCTGTGAATGTAGGGACACACAGTATCTTCACACACTCTCAACAGTGTCACAGGCACATGTAGTCATAAACACACAAACCACAGGGCACCGACCCAGACACATGGACACACATGACTTCATAGACACAGGAACACCCTGAGACAGCACATACACACCCACACAGACCCCAGGGCCATGCTGCCACATTAAGGCACATGTAAGAAATCAGACCCATGTCCAGACATGTGGGCACAAGGCTGCCCAAAGTGAGGTGTGCTTACTACTGCTGGGTAGTACATGAGATCATTTTCAGTCTTACATGGATAACTTATTGTTAAAATTTCAATGGTAATGTATTTACTATATTGTCTAATAAGGAAAAATCATACACCCACATCAAACCCATGATTTTATGAATATTATTCTTTGGGATAAGGACAGAGTAGGGAAAAATGGTGAGTTGATTTAGAGAAAAATATTAATGGTTCAAGAGAATGACAACGTGGCAAAAATTGTGTCAAAAGCACACAAATGCTGAGTATGGGAAACATGGGAAACACATACAGACACACATCCAGACAGGCTGTCATGGACACACTCAACCTGACATGCTACCCACCTGCTTGATGGGGTAGAGGGAGCCCACCCTCTGAGTCCCACTGTAGGTCAGCCAGTTGGTGATCTCGCAGCTGCCCACCAGCCACTGGCGGCCCCGGAAGTCGCTGTGTTCACACAGCACCCAGCTGGGCCCAGCAAGTGCCAGAGACACAGAGAGGAAGCCAGACAGACAGACAGAGAAGGCACGAATGTCAGATCTTTCTACCTCCCTTTTTCTCCTGCTGGGGTTCCTCTGCCTGAGGTTAGGGTCCCCAGCAGGGACAGAGAGACTGGGAAGTGGATTTGGGGTTTGCAGGGCAGAGGAGGATCCTGAAGAGCCCCTTCCTCCCTGGGTTCACTGAGAATCCATGACCCTCCTCAGTCCACTTCTCCCTCCCTCCTGGCTGGGAGGGGAGAGAACAGAAGTGTAGGGAAGGGAAGAAACCAGGGACCCAGCCCTCACTTACTAGTAGCCCCCAATCCCTTGTGCCTCCCCACAACCCACTCACGTGCCCCCCTGGATCCGCACGGACAGCACATGGTTGTTGAAGCCCTCAGCCTGCAGGCTCCGCACCTCTCCATTGAGCTCAATCTCCTTTCCCTCGAAGCACTCCAGTCCATACAGGAAAATGGAGGGCTCTGAAAAGTGCTGGGGACCCAGGGGCATGGAGAAACAGTGAAACCACACGAGCCCTGGCCCCAGACTCAGCCCCCTGACTCTCTATGGGTATTTCAGGCCCTCTTCCCTCCTGAGCTCCACCCCACAGGGCTCCTGACTCCTGGACACTGCCAGCTGGGTGTTCCCCAGTCCCAGATACAGCATGTGCCAGACTAGGTCCCCCACTGCCCCTCAAACCTTCTCCCTAGTACTAGTCCTGGTCAGTGTGGCTCAGTTGGTTGGGTGTTGCCCTGTGTACCAAAAAGTTGCTGGCTCAATTCCTGGTCAGGGCACATGCCCGAGTTGCAGGTTCAATCCCCAGTTTGGGGGGGAGGGTGCAAGAGGCAGCCAATTAAAGTTCCACACATCGATGTTTCTCGCTCTCCCTCTCCCTTCTTCTCACTCTAAAAATCAATTTAAAAAGTCTTTAAAAAAAAATAGTATACTAATAATACTGTTCATTATAGCAGTTCTCGTATATTTGAGGCTTACTACACGCCAGATTCTGTGCTAAGCACTTTACCTGATCTCATTGTAACTTCTCAACAACCCTATAAGGTAGGTGCTATTATTACCCCTGCTTAGCAGAGGGGAAACTGAGGCTAGAGAAGATTAAACCCCTAAAGCTGGGCTTCGGAACCAGATCTATCTGCCTTCAGAGCACAATGTGTAGTTGTAAAGAGCTTGGACTCAAGCTGGGCCGCCTCAGGAAGAACCTGGCTCTGCCTGTTACCAGCTGTGCGACCTGGAGCAAGTCACATGACCTCTCTATGCCTCATTTTACACATCTGGAAAAGGGAGATCTTTTTTACTATCTGGAATAGTAACAAACCATATAGGGCTGTGGTGAGGACTGAACACCTTAGTATATGGAGAGCCTTATTTATTTATTTAAAAATATTTTGTCTTTATTGATTTTAGAGAGAGAGGAAGGGAAAGGGAGAGATAGAAACATCGATGACAGAGAACATCGATGTTTCTATCTCTCTCTCCCTTTCCCTTCCTCTCTCTCTCTAATATCAATAAAGAAAAAAATAATTAAAAAAAAAAAAAAAAAAGCCTGGAGCATGGTGTGTGTTCAGTAAACGTCCGCTGTCTCACTGGTGCTGCACTGCTGCCCACCCAGTGCTGGTCAGCAAGTCCTACAGACTCGAGCTCTTTAATATGGCCATGTCATCTCTCTCCATCTCTTCCCTGGTCCAAGACATCATGATTCATTCTGGCTTACTGCAGCAACCCCACTCACTGCTTGCCCCGCCCATCCGTTCTCCACACGACAGCAGAGCCATCTTTCCGTGTCACCCCTCCCTGCACAGACCACAGCCTCAGCAGTCTGGCCCCTGCCCCCCAGCCCACCCGAGTGCCAGTCCCTCCTGTCCGTGTACCACTTCTGTACCTGGACACACCATTCTGCATTGTAATCTTTATGTCAATATGACCATGGGTTCCTTCAAGGTGGGGCTGTTTCTGATTTATTTCATTGTCCCCAGGATCTATCTTGGCAGGTGCTCAATAAATCTCTAGTAAGTTGAACTGGATTTGAAGCCCTGGGGTCAGGGAGGTTCTGGGGAGGTTCTGAGGAAGACTGGATTCAAGCCCCAACAGCCCACCCAGCAGTGAGACGAGGATGCCCCCAGCAGCAACCCCCACCTGAGGGATTGCCTGGAACTGGACAGGGGCACTCACCAAGGGCACCTTCCTCAGGGAGCCCAGGACTGTGGAGGCCAGACAGCCCATGGCCGTGAGAGTGGGGAACTCGCCCTCAGAGAGAATGTGCTGGTCACCCTCGAAGTTCTTCTCATCAAACAGGATCCAGCTGGGGAAGGGGAAGAGTGAGAGGACATGAATGGGTGGGTATCTGAACCTGTCCTGTCTTCAGCCTGCCTAGGCCCCCTGAGATACAGCAGTGTGAACGCACACTTAATCATGACCCGGCCCCCCAGTCAGGGGAAGTCAAGGATGAACAGGCACTGAAGCAGCAAGAACTGAAGTCAGACTTAAAAAAGGACCGACTGAGCCCTGGCTGGTGTGGCTTAGTTGGTTGAGTGTCGCCCCATCCATCAAGAGGCTGCCGGTATGATTCCTGGTCAGGGCACGTGCCCGGGCTGTGGGCTCAATACCCAGTATGGGGTGTGCAGGAGGCAGCTGATTGATGTTCTGCTCTCACATCTATGTTTCTTTTTCTCTCTCCCTCTCCCTTCCACTCTCTCTAAAAATTAATACAAACATATTTAAACAATTTAAAAAAAAAAGGACTGACTGCCCTGGCTGGTTTGGCTCAGAGGTTAGAGCATTAGCCCATGGACCAAAGGGTCACGGGTTCAATTTCCGGTCAAGGGCACGTACCTGGGTTGCAGGTTTGATCCCTGGCCCCAGTTGGGGTCATGCAGGATGCAACCAATTGATGCATTTCTCTCACATCAATGTTTCTCTTTGTCTCTCTCTCCCTCCCTCCCTCCCTTTTACTCTATCTTTTTTTTTTTTTTAATCCTCACCAGAGGACATTTTTGCATTTATCTTCAGATAGAGCGAGAGGGAGAGAAGGAGGAAGAGAGAGAGAGAGAAACATCGATGTGAGAGAGACACATCAACTGCCAGCCACTCACACAACCCCAACTGGAGTCGGGGACAAACTGCAACCGAAGTACATGCCCTTAGCAGGAACCGAACCCGGGACTCTGGTCCGTGGGCCGATGCTCTAACCGCTGAGCCAAACCAGCCAGGGCAGCTTCCACTCTATCTTAAAAAAATCAATGGAAAAATATCCTCAGGTAAGGATTAACCAAAAAAAAAGAACGAGAGAAATTTGGCAATATCAAACAAAATTCTATGTACAATTACTTAGCAATCCTATTTTTTGAAATCTATCCCAATGACACCGCCAAAAACATAAAATGACACATGCACACGTGACCATTCATTACAGCACTGTCTGCAATGGCAAAGCATTGAGGCAGCCCAAATGTCCATCAGCAGGGGACTGGTTCAATACACTAAGAATGTGGAATATAATATAGCAGTAAAAAGGAATGAGCACAACCTCTTAAAGAGATATAAGTGATCTCCAAATTGTTAAGTAAAAATACAAAGTGTATCACTGTAATTTATAGTATGCTTCTTTTTCCTTTTTTAATTTTATTTATTTAGCCTGGCTGGTTTATTTAGCCAAGAGGTTGCTGGTTCAATTCCTGGTCAGGGCATATGCCCAGGTTGTGGGCCCAATCCCCAGTGGGGGGGCATGCGAAAGGCAGCCGATCAATGTTCTCTCTCATTGATGTTTCTATCTCTCTCTCCCTCTCCCTTCCTCTCTCTCTAAATATCAATAAAGAAAAAAATTTTTTAATATTCATTTCTTTTTATTGATTTTAGAGGGAGAGGGAGAGAAACATTGATGTGAGAGTGAAACATCAATTGGCTGCCTCCTGTATGTCCCCTTTTTGGTTTCTACAGTTATATGTAAATTTATGAGTGTATATTTACATATACCTTCAAAAGGAAACAATGAATGAATAAACTAAACTCTAAACAAAAATCACCTATAGGGAAGGGAGGAAAAAAGGTAGCAGCGACAGAGATAGAAGCTAAAGTTTTAGGTCTTGAATTTGGAACTGCTTGGATTGAATGTTTGTGTCTCCCCAAAATTCTTATGTTGAAGGCCTAATCTCAAATAATGGCTTTTGGGAGACAATTAGATTTAGATGAGGTCATGAGGGTTAGTGTCCTTATAAAAAGAGGAAGAGAAGCTCTCTTTCTACCATGCGTGGGGTCACAGCTAGAAGGCAGCCATTTCCCAGCTAGGAAGAGAGTCCTCACCAGGGAGCTGAATTGGCTAGTACTTTCCAGCCTACAGAACTGTGAGAAAATAAATTCTTGTTGTTTAAACTACCCAGTGTATGGTATTTTGTTATATCATCCCAAACTAAGACAGGAACACTATAATATGTAATTAAAAAACAGAATTAGGCCTGGCTGGTGTAGCTCAGTGGATTGAGCACTGTCCCATGGACTGAGAGATCCTGGTTCAATTCCTGGTCAGGGCACATGCCTGGGTTGTGGGCTTGACCCCAGTAGGGGGCATGCAGGAGGCAGCTGATTGATGTTTCTCTTTCATGGATGTTTTTCTCTCTCTAAATAAATAAATCAATAAAAACATATTGGAAAAAACAAACCAAACAAAATTAGCTCTGGTCCATTTGGCTCAGTGGATAGAGCATCAGCCTGCGCATCGAAGGGTCTCAGGTTCGATTCCCAGTCAAGGGCACGTACCTGGGTAGCAGGTTTGAAGCCCGGCCCTGGTCAGGGTCGTTTGGGAAGCAACCAATCAATGTGTCTCTTTCACATCAATCTCTCTCTTTTTCTCTCTCCCTCCCTCCTTCCACTCTATCTAAAAAGCAATAGAAAAATATCCTCAGGTGAGGATTAAAAAAAAAAACACAAAAAACAGAATTAAATACAAATGAAAAATATTCCGAAAAATTAAAATAAATAAATCAACCTAACTTTATATCAGAAAAACCATACATCATTTCAAATGTCTTAAAAACACAATATTTTGAACTGTACATGCTGAATGGGATGTAGGTGAATATCCTGAGGACAAAAAGAACCACAGAGAAACCTCAAACAGCATTCACTGGTTTTTACTGTTAGTAGTAATATCAGTATTATAATTTTAAAACACCTAGCATGCAGATTTTGGTCTCTAAATAGTATTTCCCACTAAAAGGAGCCAGAGTTCCTTGGGAAATGGCCAATTCCAAATGTAGGGGGGAAAGGGCAAAATTATCCTGGAGCATCTTATTGTACCAGAAAAACAAGGACATTATTTAAAAACAAAAAAACAAAAAACTATTGGGGCCCGGCAGAGTGACTCAGTTGGTTGAGTGTCCTCTTGAGCACCAAGAGGTCACTGGTTCCATTCCAGGTCAGGGCACATGCCTAGGCTGCAGGCTCAATCCTTGGTGGAAGGCATGCAGCAGGCAGCAGATCAATGTTTCTCATATTGATGTTTCTCTCTCTCTCTCAAAAATCAATAAAGACATTAAAAAAAAAAGAAGAAGAAAAGAAAAGAAATTAGGACCATGTTAGCATCCTTGTGTCACAGATATAAAACCCAAGCTCAGCCAGGCCCTCGTGGCTCAGCAGTCACAGCGTGGGCCCATGGACCGAAGAGTCTTGGGTTCGATCCCCGATCAAGGGCATGTACCTGGGTTGCAGGTTCCATCACCAGCCCCAGCTGGGGTCGTGCGGGAGGCCAGTTGGTGTGTCTCTCTCACACATGGACATTTTTCTCTTTCTCTCTCTCCCTTCCAATCTGTCTAAAAATCAGTGGAAAAAAGGTCCTAGGGTGAGGATTAACAATAACAACAAAAAAGTGGGACAAGCAGACAAAAGCCTCCTGATGTTATGCAGTAGGAAGTGCATAGCACCATCTACACAATCTTGCCACCAAAACACCCTCAATCTCATCAAGCCTCCAGATCTAACTGCCAGTTTACAGGAAATACAGGGCACACAGGAACAAGTTAAAAGACACTACTAGGAAGCAATCGGCCAATACAGAAGATGGGAAACTCACATGGCAAATTACTGGGTTTCTTCAAACAAATAAATGGTATAAAACAAAATGAAGAGGAGGGGTGCTTGCTATATACCAGAGACCAAACTGACCAAATACAATGTGTAGATCCCGTTTGGCTCCTGAGAAAAACAAACCAATTTTAAAAAGCATTTGGTGAGACAACAGGAGAAATTTGAACATGAACTGGTATTAGGTATTAATTATTGTTAATTTTATTAGATGTTATAATAACCTGTGGTTATATGGGGGGGGGCTTTCTTATTAGAGATACATGCTAAAGTTATTTATCTGTGAAATTTTATGTTGGGTGGGGAATTTTAAATACTCCACTAAAAAAAATTAAAAAGGCAGAGGGATAGATGAAACAAGATTGGGGTTCTTTATACTATACTATTCACAAATTTTAAATTTCCATTAAAATTTTATTTTGCTTTGTTTGTTTTAAGCTTGAATGCTTCGGGATAGAATTGTTCATTTCAAGAAAGCCAGAGTAAGGAAATCATTTGAAAAGACCCTCTTTCTACAGCCGCATTTGCAAACTGAGTTAAACGCTTCAGGGCAGGTTCACCCCGCTTCCCGCACTCAACCGCAGCACCTTCTAGCCACCCCCACCCCCCCATCCTCACCTTCCGCCGTGGACACGGCAGGACTGGGGCTGGAAAGAGGTGGGCAAAGAGGCCTGGTCATCGTCGAAGGAGATGTGGTCTCCCAGGAAGTCGGGGCCCGAGAAAAGCTGAATCTGGGGGGCAGAGACGGGAAATAGATGAGATTGAAGGATGGTGATGTAGTGAGCCAGAGAGAAAAAGGAAGAGGCGGAGAGATTTGAAATGAGGGAAGAGAAAACAGAGGCCCCCATCAGCTCCTTACCTTTGAGACGAAGTGCAGATTGTGCTCCTCGACCTGAAAGGAGAGACCAAAGTTTCAAGACTTAAGGAGAGTACCAGCCGCTAGCCTCAGTCCCTCGGGTTTCAAAATTCCCAACCCTGCATTAGCTCCTCCCCTTCCACAGGCTCAGCCCCCTTCCCCAGCTCCAGGCCCGGTCCTTCCAGTCCCGCCTCCAGTCCCGCCGTGGAGGTGGGGGCATCCCGGACTCCAAGCCCCACCCTCCCAGAGGCCCCGCCTCCTGCGGCCGGAACGCACCTGCAGGACCGGCTGAAGCGAGGCGAGGGCGCTGTTGCCCGCGCCCCAGTCGTCGCAGTTGCGGTACACTCCTTTCTCCAGCACGTACTGTTCCCCGGAGAAGCCCACCTCCTGATAGGCCACCCACCTACAGAAAGGGCGGGACGCGGATCAGCGGGGCGGAGCCGGCACCTCTGCTGGAACCGCCCCCGGCCCGCCCCGCCGTCACTCACACGCCGCTGAGCACGTGGATAGCCTGCGTGTGGGGGCCGTGTCCCGCCAGCTCCACGTCGTGCAATGCCTCGCTCACCTCTACGCGGTGCCCCTCGAAGTCCACGGCCTCAAACAGCACCACGGCCGGGTCCGCGAAGTCCTGGGCCCCAGGAATAGTCAGGTGTCTCCCACCCACTCACTGAAACCCCTGGGAGTGACTAAACCTCAGGCAGACCACCAGGGAACTCTGGGGTGAGGTGATCAGTGTGGCTTGGGGAAAAGCAGCAAGAGGGAGAGAGGCTAGACCTCAGGGAACACTTCAGGTGCTCTGGCGAACAGGGGGATGGAACATAAATTCTTCTCTGAACAAACTGAACCCGGGGTGGGGTGGGGGAGGGCGGAGTATGGTTGAGGCCAGAGGCAGAGGGATGGCCCAGTTGCCACAGCTTACCGTCCGGATCACCCGCAGGGAGGTCAGCGCCTCGTCATAGCCTCCCCAATGTGACCAATCAGGGTATTCCCCCTCCTCCAGCAGATACTGGTGACCCCGGAAGCCTTCTTTCTCGTAGCCCACCCAACTGGGGGAGGGCGGAGGAAGACAGACTCAATCACAGGAGGTCCCTGGCTGTGTAAGACAGCTGCCCCCACCCCTAGGCAGCCCAGATCACTTCCCAGCCCCAGGGTAGAGGCCAGTGGGTAGGATAAGATAGAAGGAAGGGTCCTGAGTCCTCACCAGCCTCCAAGAACTCGAAGGGACCCCACGGAGGCCAGGTAGGGGCTATGGCTGTCCTCTGGCTGCTGAAGGTTGTAGATATCTCGGCTCACTTCCCAGCTCCTGCCCTGAAAGCCTGGGCCCTCATACACTACAGCCTGGAGGAAAGAGGTGGCGGGGTTGGTGGGAGTAATTTGGACCCAAACACACCCAGCCAGCCCAGGATGGCTCTGCCCAGCATCAGCCCATAGCTAAGCCCTCCCACTCCTTCACTGAGCTCCATGCCCCAACTCCTCATCTCTTCTCTGACCTCTGACCTGGTTCTTACACATAAAAATCCAGTTCCCAGTGAGCCCATCAGGTTCCACCCTCCAAGACACAGCTTCTGGCTCCCAGGACCCTCCTCTTCGGTCTTCCAGTCCCTGCCACAATGGCCATACACATACATACAACCCACCCAAAGGTTCTTTTTGACCCAGAAGCCCAGACTCTTACCTTGGGCTCTCCTGGCTTCTCCACTCTTGGGCAACCCTGTAGAGGAGACAGAGCTGAGACACCAGCCCAGAGGCGGGGAATGCAGAAGGGGCTGGTGACCTAGGATTTACTTGATCCTGAGACCCCTAAAAATGGCCAATCCCATGTCTTCCTTATCCCCCACCTCTTGGGGTAATCCCATTCCCAGTAGGAGATCCCAGGCCCTGCCTCTTCCCCCAGACTGCAGGATGGGGCTACTTGGGATCACCTACTCCTTACCAATGTCATGGGTTTCAGGGAGCCCACGCTGGGGTCTGATGTACCCCAGGCCTCAGAGGTGGGGTACTCTCCAGGCTCCAGGATGCAGGGAGTGTCTTCAAAGAAGGGTTTGGGGTACAGCAGCCACCTGGGGAAGCAGAAAGGTGGTTGCACCCCAGACACCCGAGGACACAGATTGGTGGATGGGAGGGAAGATTTAGAGAGAAGAAGGTTTTGGGGGAGAGGCCTCTGTCGAGGTGATTCTGCAGGACATTTCAGTTCCCCATAATCTCATACAGTAGTCACCCCATTAGTGTCCTTTCCTGAGGCCTGACCCTGTCTCATTTCACACAGCAGCTGGAGAGTTCTTTCTAGTACACACATCTGCCTAAAGATCCTCAGTAATTTCCTGTTAGCCTCACAATACAGTCCAGCTAAACAAAGAGGCCTGTCCCCCTGCCTTCCTCCTGGTTCTCATATCTCCCCATTTGCTGCTTTCTCTGACCAGACTGAATTTTCAAAGCTTAGATCTCTCACCTCTGGGCCTTTGCAGGTGGTGTTCCCTCTGCTAAATATACTCTTTCCCACATTCCTTCACTTAACAAATGTTTGTGGCATCTACCCCGTTCCAGGCCCTGCTTTAGGCACTAAGGGACACAGCAGTGAACTAAACAGACAATCCCTGCCCTCAGGGAGCTTACATTCTTCTGAGGGAACTCCTCCAAGCTGAGGCATCTCTTCCTCCTGGAAGACTTCTGTGACCTCAGGCTGGTTTGGTGCTTTTTTGTGCTCCCGCTGCTCTGTGCTCCCCCATCCCGGAACCCTGGATTGCCTCTGTCTGCTTACTTCCTTGTCCCCACTAGACTGAGCACTTCTTTGAGGGCAGGAACTGTCTTTTACTTATGTTTCCCCAGCACCCAGCACAGTGAATGTTAAATGAAGGGATTCCAGAACAGCCCAGACTCACAGTCCTGCAGAGACAGTGGCAGATGCCACTTGCAGGGGCCTCTTCAGGCTCTGAGGGTCCTCCAAGGACTTGGTTAGCTTCATTTGCTCCCCCTTGAGACCCTCCTCAGAGTACAGACTGATCTCTGGGGTAATGTAGTCCTGCAGGAGAGGGGTGGAAAAATGAAGTGTAAAACAGCACCCCTCAGAGACTACCCCTGTCTGCACCTGCTTGCTCAAGTCTGCCCAGCCAGGGCTCCAGGGAGCTTCTGGGAAACCTCTGTGACTGTCTCCCCAGAAGCCAGGAGATCGACTGGGGTGTACTTTTTTATTTATTTATTATTTTTTATCCTCACCCAAGGACATTTTTGCATTTATCTTCAGATAGAGCGGGAGGGAGAGAGGGGGGAAGAGAGAGAGAGAAACGCCGATGTGAGAGAGACACATCGAGTGGTTGCCACTCACACGACCCCAACCGGGGCCGGGGACAAACTGCAACGTGCCCTTAGCGGGAACTGAACCTGGGACTCTGTGGTCTGCGGGCCAATGCTCTAACCGCTGAGCCAAACTGGCCAGGGCTTTTTTTTTCTTTATTGACTTGAGAGAGAGAGGAAGGGAGAGGGAGATAGTAACATCAATGAAGGAGAAACATCGATTGGCTGCTTCCTGCATGCCCCCTACTAGGAATCAAGCCAGAAACCCAGGGCATGTGCCCTATCTGGGAATCAAACTGGTGACGTCTTGGTGCATGGGGTGACACTCAATCCACTGAGCCACACTGGCTGGGCTGGGGTGTACTCTTTTTTTTTTTTTTTTGGGGGGGTGTACTCTTAAGGTCAGCCAAGACCAAAGCCTTGCTGGTCCTGCCCTGAACCTTCAGGATCTAAGACCAGTGTTCTCAGCAGGAGCCTACCAAGTGCCATGCCCTCTGCCTTGTCTGTGGATAGCCTACTTCCAGCCTGGTGGAGGGACAAGTGGGATGGACAGCTGCTTCCTGAAGTCTAACTTTGACCAATCCTTTATGTACAAGTCCTGCCTCTGTTCAGACTGGCTCCGCCTGCACCCCATCCCAGGAAGTAGCAGGTCTTCTCTGCATTCTGGGTGTTTCTTCCTCACCAGGATCATTTTCATTGACTCCTTCATTAGATGTTTACGAAGCATCTACTGAGTGCAAGGCACAGTGCTAAGGGCATGTCCTACTCCATCTCACTTAAACCTCTCAATGAGAGTTCTTACTCCATTCAAAAGTGAGGCTCAGTGAAGTGAAGCAGCCTGCCCAAAGGCACACAGCCTGTAAATAGTAGGGCCAGTTTTTGTTCACTTAGCACCTCCTATGTGCCTGGAACACACTGAGTGTCCCATCAATGGTGAATTAATAAAATGAATCCAGGTCCACCTGACTTCAAAGCCCTTGTTTTCCTCTTGTGCCTCATTACCTCCCACACAACAGTGACTTTATTGTGAGAAGACTCAATACATTGTCCACAAACATTTATGTGTTTCTGGAGAGGCTTTGAAAACTGTCCTCTCCTTTGCATGGTAGGGCCACTGCCCTAGTTAAGAATCGGCAGCTCTCGTCCTCTCTTACCAGGAAGATTGCAACAGCTCTGGACTTGGAGTTATTTCTCCTCTCAGTAAAAACAAAACAAAACAAAACAAAACAGAAGGCCTGCTTGGCCCTGCTTTCTCTTCTGGTTCTCCCTAGTGGCCAAGATGGTTTTGTCAAGCTTAATTTTGGTAGTTTGTAAATTGGTGTTCTGAAAACAATGTTGCTTTTTTCCCCACTTTACAGATATGAAACTATAATAATGACTATGCCTTTTCACACCACACATCCCTCCCTCAAAATTCAGAAGTGCTCCTCGGCTGAAAATCACAGTCCTTCCTGGTCTTCCTGCCTCTAGGATCCCCATCCAGTCTCTTCTCCTGACAGCCAGAAGGATGTTTATAAATCCCTAATTTTATTATATGGCTTTCCTGCTTTAAACCCCACCCTGAGATCCTAGGTTGACTCTGAGTCCTGCCGGGCAGACAGCTGGTCTCCTGCACTCCTCATTGCCTGGCATGGTGGTTGGCACACAGCAGACATTATCAAGCATCCTTGAACCAATGAATGAACAAACGTCCAAGGCACCTTGGGTCTTACTGTGGGCCTAAGAGCCTAGGCCCTGGAGGAGGGGAGCACCATACCCACCCCCACCTGTTCGTGCTGTCCTATCGGAATCTTTCTCCAGAGCTGCTTTCCCATCCTGGGGCTTGGCCTCTGCCTGGCCCCTGCCTCCTCAAGCCAAACTGAACACTCCCCAGTTGGCTCCAAGGTCTGGAATCTATAGGTGAGTCTATAATAAACTCCTTTCTGCCCACTACCCAGTATGATCTGTCCCAGAGATTCCAACTCTAGGCACCTGAGTCTTTCTCCCTCCTTAGGGTCTGGGGTCCAGGGTAGACAGGGCAACATCTGGCCCCCAATGCCAGCGCACTCACCCAGACAACCCTCCTCAGGGAGCCAATGCTTTGGATACTCCACACTGGCCCCGAGGCTCTGAGTTCCACATCTCCTTCAGGCAGGACCAGCTTCCGGCCCCGGAACTCCGGCTCTTCATAGAGCACCCAGCTGTGGGCACAGAGACCCAGGGTCACTGGGTGGGAGAGAATGTACCCACAAGGCAGGTTCTGTGGGTGGCTGAGGGGGCTTCTGCCAGGTTGGCCTGGGCACTACTCGCTGTGCTTGCTGCCCCAAATTCACAGGCAGCACCCCCCTCTCTGGGCACTCTGTACTCACCAGCCTCGAACCACCCTTATGGAGGCCACATGGGCCCAGCCGGAGGCATCAACAATGTCTTTCCAAACCTCCCTGCTGCTGCCTTGGCAGCCGGGCTCTGAGAAGAGGATCACCTGGAGAAAACGCAGAGGCATCCTCAGGATCTGTCTCGAGCTCCCACCTCCTGCTGCCCCCTCCCACACACTTGCCCCCCAGCCCCTTACCTTTCCTGGCCTGGTGTTCAGCTTGCCCTGGGTCTTCAATGCTGGGCTCTGGAATGGAGGCAGTGGTAAGTCCTACAGGGTTGTCTTCTTACTGCCTCCCACAACCTTGCTATCGGCCTCTACCCCCATAGAAGGCACCACACTTGTCCCCAACTCACCCTGTCCCAGGAGCTGGGTCCCTATCACTCCCCTTCCCCAGCTACCAAGAGATTGGAGCCACTAAGCCCTTTGGAATCCACAGTGCAAACCTCCTCTGTTTGGACAGGGAGACTGAGGCCCAGAGAGATGTAGCTTGCATACTGAGCCATACCTCAGGCCCAAACCTCTGCCTCTGAAGACCGCCTCCCACTACCATGGTCCTCATACCATCCAAACCCCGGTGAGGCCAGGCACCCTCCCTTGCCCACCCAAGGCCTCACTCACCCAGCCCTCAGGGGGCCTGGCACATGTGGGCTTCTCTGGCAGTGACCTTTCGTTGCAGAGCAGGGTCAGCTGTCCTGGCACCTTTCTAAGCCCTGGTGCCCCATGGGGAGGCAGAGCAGACAGTTTTGTGCCCAGTGGTTCCAAGGTGGGGGCCTCCTTGGTGGTAGACACCAGACCACCAAATAAAAGACTGCCTTCAAGACGGGAAGTGGGCTTCGTGCCCGCCTGCCACTCTGGCCCTAACTCTGAGTGGGAGCCCCTGACATCTGTAACATGCTTCTTCATCATTTCCAGAGGAGAGTAAGAGGCCTGGGGGGGCTTGGCAGGGCGGGAGTCCCAGGAGGGGCTGGGCCCAGCTTTCTCCTGCCTGCGCTGGAGCTTCTCATCGTCACTCAGGTAGGGGTTCTCTAGTTCCTCTTCCTCCTCCTCTTCCTCCTCCTCCTCCTCCTTTTCTTCCAGTTCGGGCACCTCCTGGGGGCTGGGTCCCAGCGCCCATGGCCTGGGCTGGTCCTCCTCGATAGCGGGCAGTGTGGCATACATGGCCAGGTAGGAGGATCGGGGGGCTCTTGGCAGCCGGTGAGTGCGGAGGATCTCAGGGGGCTCCATGCTCCTCAGGGTGTCCAGGAAAATCTCCAGGTCAGCTGCCAGGGCCACCTCCTCCTCTTCCCTCGATGGTTCCAGGAGCATCTTGTCTTCATTGGAGTCAGGGACAAGCTGGGACTCTAGGCTGGCCTCTGCTCCCATTGACATTGGGCCAGAGGGGCCTCCTGGGCTGGGGGGCACCTTGACCACTGAGGAGGAGGGAGCAGGGAGAACAGCAGGGCCCTGGACAACCTCTTTTATGGTGGGAGGTGAGATGGGGCTCCCTTCAGAGCCCTGGACAACCTTATCCTTCTGGGGGGATGAGATAGCAGGAGCAATCAGGCCTTGAACAGACTCCTCCTCAGTGAGGGAAGGGTCAAGGCTGCTTTCAATACCCTGGACAACCTCTTTTTGGGTGCTAGACCTGTCTTCTGGGCCCTGGACAACCTTGGTTGGTTTGGGGGGTGAGGAAGCACGAGCACTAGGACCCTGCACAACCTCTTTCTGGGTGGCAGGTGGGTCATCAGGAACATTGGGGCCCTGTACTGTCTCTTTCTGGGTATGGGAGAAGACAGGGACGTTTTTGGAGTCCTGAGAAACCTTATTCCTTGGGGAAGGTGGAGCCGAAAGATTTCCTGGGCTGGGGATAGCCTTCCTTCTTGTAGAGGATGGAGGTTCTCCAGGGACCATAACAGCTTCACTCCTTACCGTGGGCATGATGGTGGCAGCAGGGGTATCTGTGAGCCCTTCCCTTTTTACAGAAGGCAGGGCCTGGGGTCCCCTGGGGTCAAGAGTGAGCTGGGCCCTGGGGTGAGTGGATACCACAGGCTGCTCAGGAGGGTGGTCTAGACCCAGGGAGGGGGTGTGGATCTGGAGTCTAGGAGAAGAGGGAACTGGTGTGTGGCCCTGAGTGGTATGGAGAGGGAACTGGGTGGGGTTGGAGGCTCCCTGCACCCTTGTGACCTCATGGGTCTTGGCATCCCGAGCTCGGTCTTGGTCTGGGTGGGCTGCAGGAACCTCTTGGTTCTGAGGTGGGTGAGCACCGTCTGGGATACCTGCAGAGTCGAGGGCAGATCTGTCTTTTGGTTCTGTTGTCCCCATCTCAGGCAGCTGCCCCAGGGCTGTGCCCACTGTGCTGCACAGACCTGGACTCCTTGGCACAGGAGCCATGGGCCTGGGAAGCCGACTACTTAGCAGCTCCAGGGCCTGACTGCGGCTGGGCGAGCCCTCAGCCCTGGGGTTCACCACCACTGCCCGGACAGCACTGCGACCCCTTGGCAGGGCCTCGCTCGGGAGCGCGGGCTCCAAGGTCACAGAGCTGCTCACCCGTCGGTCCACATGCCCCCCTACCACCACAGTGGTCCGCACAGTGCGCGTCACCCGCCGTTCCTCGCGGCTCATACGTGGGTGGGGGCTTGGTTCACGGGGCCCAGGCAGGGGCACCAGCAGCTCAGTCCTGGCCATGGCTCCCAGGCTTGGTGGCTCAGTCCTAGGGTCTCGGGAGCTGCCATCAGCTTGGTCCACAGCCTCTTTCAGCCTCCCCACCAGCCTTTTCTCCTTGGGGGGTAGTGTGTACTTCTTGGAAAAGATGGGCCCATGGCTCTGGAAGCTCTCAGCCCCAATCTGGGGGCCTTGGTGATTCACAGTCTCTTGTCCCCTGGCAGCAAAACCATTGACTTCCTCTCCACAGTGACTGTACTCAAACATCTCCTCCTGGGGGGCTTCCATCCGGGCCTCTGACACCAGGGACACCTTGTGAAAACGATGTCTGATCTCCTCCTGGGCAGGGGGCCGCTGCCGCCATGTCAGTCTGGCACTCACCACTCGGGCCTCGGTCAGAGCCGGGCACCCGCCTGCCTCCTCCATGTTGGGTCCCAGCAACCTGTCCTGAAGTGTCCTTGGCTCACTGTGACCCAGTTCCCTGCAGATGGTGCCAGAAAAAAGAGACAGGGTCAGGGGTGGTGAGGGTGGCTCTCTGCAGTGCAGAATGACTACCTCTGCCAAGGTCAGGCTGGGTAACCTCAGGCAAGTCATTTGACCTTTGGGGCCTTTGTTCTTTCATCTGTAAAATGGGCATAATACTCTCAGCCCTCTCCCCACTTTCAGGTGATCCTTTATGCCAGGGTCCTTCCAGGGGTGAGACTGTGGCCTGAACCTGGAAGGAGAGGGAAGGGAGAGTGGAGAAAGGCCTATGGTCTGACCCTCTGGTCTATGGATAGGGCTGGGACTATGCCTGAGAAGCTTTGGGTCTAGTCCTCCAGGGGCCCAAAACTGGAAAACCAGAAAGCTAAAAATTAAGCAATTGTTCTGACCCTGTTCCTGCCACTATAAGGGAAGGGAAGGGAAGGGAAGACGGACTTTGGCCTCAAGCAGAGCTGGGTTTCCCGTGACTCTGTCACTCACTAGCTAGATAACCTTGGGCAGGCCACTTTCTCCCTTCAAGCTTCAGGGTTCCAAGCCACAAAACTGTAATAAGAAGAGCATATGCTTCATAGTGTTATTGTCAGGATGCAATAAAAGAGAAAGAACACAAACCCGCCTTATAAACTAAAATGCTGGCTAAGAAACTTCCTGCTGTCGCCTTGGACAGTTGTGACCAAACACGAGCAGGTATGCACACGTGTGTTCCAGCAGCAGCATGCGGTGTGACTGTCGGAGCATAGGTGCACATCTGGATGCATCTGTGGGTCTTCAAGAAGCTCCTCCTGACCCAGCACTTTGGACTTGAATGCACTTTCCCTCAGTTTTCTCGTCTATGATTATTTCCCCCATTGTGCAGATGAAGAAGCCAAGGTTGAGAGAGTAGGAGTGGCTGGCCCAGGGTGATGCACCTGCCAAACTGCAAGCTGGGGTTTGAAGTCATATCTAAATCCATGTCCAGGCATCTTCCCTCAGGCCAAGGCTCTGAGCACATCTGGCTATTCCTGGGTCTTCTCCAGCAGAGCACATCTTACTTTCACTTTTTAAAAAAAATCGTCACCCGAGGATATTTTTCCATTTATTTTCGGACAGAGTGGGAGGGAGAGATAGAGAGAGAAACACTGATGTGAGAGAGACACATCGATTGGTTGCCTCCTGCATGACCCCGACCAGGGCCAGGGATGAAGCACAACTGAGGTACGTGCCCTTGACCAGAATGGAACCTGAGACTCTTTGGTCAGAGGGCTGATGCTCTAACTGCTGAGCCAAACCAGCCAGGGCTTACTTTCACTTTTTAAAGGGGTGGAGCCTGGGTCTTATTTTTTTTCTGACCCTCCTTGATCTCTTGGAGTCTCCATTATCTTCTTTACTAAATAGGGGATAATAATGACATCTCTCTGAGAAGACCTCTAAGCTCCCTAAAAACTCTCGGGTGAACCTGTTTCAACAGTAACAACAGCCACCTGTTGAGGGCTTACTCTGTGCCAAACACCTTGCTAACTCCTTTACATTCATTGTCCTGTGGATCCTCAAAAGAATCCCATGCATTTGATATCTCGTAAAGAATAAATTATTATTAAATTATAAACAAACATTCCCATTTTGCAGATGAGGGGGGGAAAGGCTCAGAGAGGTTAAGAAACTTGCCTAGAGTCACAAAGTAGCAGAGGCAAGACTTGAATGCCAGCTGTAGGGGCTTAATCACTACACCAAACTCCCTAGTGTACTTACCTGGTAAACAGATACTAACGGTTTGGAGGTTTGCTTTTAAAGGGGGCCACAGCAGTCCTGGAGGGGCCATCCAGGCCCCACTCTGACTTCCAAGTCACATTGACCACGGCAATCCTATTCTCAGGTCCCAAAGACCCGTGAAGTCAACCTGTTCACCCCCAGCCTCAGGCCCAGCCTGTCTTCGGGTCTGCTCCTCCTCTCCATAAGGCAGCCCCTAGACCACTATAAAAGAATTTAAGACCAGAAATGGACCCATGCCCCAACTTCCCTCCCCCATCTCTATCTTCCTCTCTCCTAAGCTGGTGGAACCCAGAACTTTGACCCTGCCCTGTGGCCCCAGCAGTGACTCAGGTTTTATGAGGGGCAGAGATGAAAGGGGCTGAGGCCCAGGGAAGCCTGACTTGACTCAGGGACCACTGGTGACTATGACAGCGTGTGGCCTGGCCCAGGACAGGATCTGAGTGGTGCCAGAAAAGCTTTGTGTATGGGGAAGGTGGTGGGCTGAGATAGAGCCCCGATCCTTTCCCCAGGCCAGAATTCCTGAGAGCAGGACACAATCAGACACTTGAGGCCCTGGATTCATAGCCCCTCACTGAGGCCCTAACCCTCTCTTCTGTCCTGACTAAAGAGCCCACTTTTTTTTTTTTTTAATCCTCACCCGAGGATATTTTTCTATTTATCTCCAGATAGAGTAGGAGGGAGAGAGAGAGAAACTTCGTCGTGAGAGGGACACATCGACTGGTTGCCTCCCGCAGGACCCCGATCAGGGCCCGGAATGAACCACAATCGAGGAACGCGCCCTTGGCTGGAATCGAACCCACGACTTATTGGTCCACGGGCCGACACTCTACCTCTGAGCCAAACCGGGAGCCCACTTTCTTCCAACAGAACCCCTGTCCTCCTTGCTGGGATTTCCCCCACATGGAGCTTCACCCTCTCACTGAGCCCCTCTGAGCCTCCTCTTCATTTCTGAATAACAATAGTAACAACTACCATTTGATGAGATTCTCTGTCCCTAATGGCATTAATAGTAAGGGGCAAAGCGTGGGTTCTAAGTCATTTATTCATTTATTCACTCATTCATTTATTCGTTCATTCAATGCTAATTGTGTTAGGTGATGCCTTAGTTCCTGATTAGGTTCATTGAAAACCAACTTTCTAATGAAGATGGTATCCTAGGAGTCCAGGGGTCAAAGAATTAGACATAAAAACAGGAACCACATTGGGAAGGTCCCACAGGCTTTGACAAAGCAACAGGAAAGCAGCTTCAAAGGAAGCCATTGATAATCAAATTCAATATTGTCAGTGACCTTCCAACAATCAGAATGCAATGCTTCTCTCAGCCCAACCCAACCCCTGGACAACACCCCTGATAGTCACTCATTCCACAAGCACATGGTCATTCACTTCTGCTTGCATACCTCTAAAGACAGGGAGGTCACCATTTGACAGTTGACCTGACTGATGCCTGGACAGTCATGACTGCTAGAATGTTCTTCAAATTATGCTGGAATCTGCCTGCCTATAGCTCCCCCTTTTTGTCCTTGCTCTGAAGACACCCCCCAATGGCCCAGGATGTCTTTCCTAGGCCAGCAGAGTGCCCATTCCCAGAGCCCTCTCTTCTCCAGGGCCCCATATCAGAAGTGAATTTGTTGGCAGGGTAACCTGTGACCTCCAAACAAGGTGTGTGGGGCTGGGAAGGGAGAGGCTGAGGAAGGGGCGGGGGTAGTGTGGGAAAGAGCCCTGTCTAACCCAACAAGTCCTGGATTCTCCCCGCTTACCTGTGAGTCACCCCCAAACTAGGCCAAACCAGTCTACAGGCTCACATGCCCACAAACACATGCTGCGTCACACCAGCACACACTGTCACACAGACACCAGCACAGACCCAAAGAGTAACACAGGCACAAAAACAAAAACACAGACACTTATGTCGACTTATAGTCAGATACACTCAGAGACATAGCAACACACAAGTCACAGACACACAGAAACACACAGACACAATGACACAAGCACACATTCATAATACAGGCACACCGTCAATTCACAGCCCCAGGCCCTCCTCCTCTTGAAATTCGCCTACACGTGAGCACAGACACACACCTTAGAATGCACACACATTCCCACTTGCAGACCCAACTGTGTCCCGCCTCCCCACCCCTTATATCTGCCAATCCTGGCTCAGAAACCCTGGGGACATAGAAGAATGATGTCCCTGGAGGTCCACTTCCTCCTCTCTAAGTGAACCCTAGCCTCCCACCAGAGTCTGTCATTATCCACCTGGGCCCAAAATAGCCAGGGAGTGGCAGGTACCGCCCCAGTCCCCCCCAGCTAAGCCTACTGCTTCTTCTGCCCTCTCTCCAAGGCCTTTCTCCTCCATCACCTTCCCTCTCTCTGCAGCCCTTCTCCCCCAGGTGGGGCACCCGAGCAGGTCTCTGAGCCAGCCGAGGTCCCACATCTCCCTCTTCCTTGCCACAGCACCAGGTACCCTGACTCCTGCCCAGAGCCTGGGCATCCCTGATGCTGCCTCTGCTAGCGCAGTGCCACCATTCCACCTCCACAGAGTCAGAGAAAACCCTGGAGTCCACACAGCAACCCTCCACTGTCTGCACAGGGCCGACAGGCTTCTGAGAGGCAGCACAGAGAAGTGGTTAGAGCACAGCCACCCGCATTCAAATTCTGGTCCCTTCACTTTCTAGTTTGCTTTGGGCAAGTGATGTAACCTCTCTGAGCCTTAGTTTCCCTTCGTAATTGGGACATGGGAGTGCAGAGCAGGAATAACCCTGCTCCATGGGGCTGTTTTGAGGAAGAAATAGGATTATGTTTAGGAAACAAACCATAAATGACAGCCACCACCATCATCATTAGGAACTTTTCAGAGCCTTGTTTGAGGCCCAGTGCCCTTTCCTGGTGGTCCTAGAGAGGTGCCATGTTCATCCCTTCCTAGGTGAGTTTTAGGAAACCCACCCTTTCACCTCTGAAGCAGATGTGGGAGAGTCATTTCAAAACAAATAAAAATCAAGGCTTGGGAATCTCGGTGCTTGTTCCTGTGGCCGCTGACACAGAGCCTGGTAGGGTAATTATTGCTGCGACTGAGGCGTTATTAATAAGCATCCCAGCTATTTTGGCAACCCAACTCTCCGGAGTTCAAAGCATAATTCTGTAACCACCTCATCTCCAGCTACCAAATCTACTCAACAACTCAAGGACCAGAGAGGTTAAGCAGCTTGCCCCAGGACACCCAACACTTTGGCTGGTGCCAATTCCCAGGTGGGTTCTGTGGTCGCCTGAACAGAACCAGGGAGTGGTGGGTGTGGTTGAAGAAAAGGTGACCCCTCTCCCGTCCTCTCTGTGACAGGATCTCCCCCTCCTCAGGTGGACGGGGAGAAGAGCAGCAATGGGTTCCAGGAGGTAGGCTGTGGGTGAGGGGAGGGAGAGGAAGGCAAGTTGGGTGGGGAGGGGATGGCAGAGTCAGTTCACGCGCAGGGAGCTGAATGAATGGACCTGGAGTTGAAGAAGTCTGGAGATGAGGCCGAGACCCCAGGAAGGGCAGCCAGGCCAGTTTTTCCTCCCACCACTGCCCCATGTGGGGACAGACCTGTACTCACCGTCTGTGTGGGGACCCAGGTGTCCAGTGGGCCTGGAGCTGCTGCTGCTGGGCCTTGCTCTTCTGATGCGGTGGGGCTCTTAGCCCGTGCTCCTGGGGCGGGTCAGTTGGGCACCCCGTGATGGGGCGGGGCTGCCAGCCCCTGAATTCCTCAGGGCAGAAGGGGTGGAGAGCTGGTTGGGCCAGTTTGGGCTCCTCACTCTCCTCCCCAGGTGTCTGCCCACGCCCCTGCAGGATGACAGTGATGTGGTAGCGGGTCCTCCTGGCAGAAGGACGCTCCGGTAGGATCTGGGCTGGCTCTGGCAGTGCTGGCCCTGGGGTGGCAGTCTCGCCCTTTGTCCCCTCTGCCTTGGGGAAGGATGCTGGGCGGGGCAGCGTGTCTTCCACATTGCTGGGTGGCTCAGGATTCAGAGGGACCTCTGGGGCCATGTATGGGGGTTTCGGGCAACTGCAGCCTGGGGTTCCCTGTTCCAAATGTCCAGGAGCTGGCACTGGGCTTGAAGGGTGCCTGGCATCAGCAGGGTCTGCTGCCAGTGCTGGGCTCTCCAGCTCCATAGAGGTATAGTTGGCCATGTCAGAGGCACTGCCCACAGCTGGCCTCTGTAGGCGCCCCAGGGGCTGAGCAAGTCCCCCTGAGCTGTGTCGTCGCTTCCAAAGCCAGGAACCACGGCTCCCTTCGTGAAGGTCCCATTCTGAGCGGCTCTGGGCTTGGGTCTGAGGGAAAGCAGAGACAGGGGTCTGATGACAGCATCTTCCCCCTACCCTCCAGGACCTCTAATCACACTTGACTGCCCTCCTTGGCACAGGAGAAGCAGAGCTGCCCTAAGAAGAGGCTGCCAGGGCCATGAGAGCTGGACAAAGGGGCAAAGCTCGGGGAAGGCCCTTCAGCATTTAACTCACCCCCCCCCCCATTCTACATATGAGGAAAGTGAGACCCAAAGAGGACACTGACATGAATAATGTTACACGTGAGGGCCCAACTCTCAGGCCAACTGCTGCTTTCCCAGGCATTCCCAGGTCTCTGGCCCTTTGGAATCAGCTGCCCTGAGGATTAGGGGATTTGTGGGCATGGCTGCCACAAGTGCCCACGGCCTCTGCCTGCTGCAGGCTTCCAGAGAGCCTGCAGCCACCTCCCCAGGAACCTCCCACCTGAGATTCCCAGGCACACCTGGGCATAGAGATGTGCCTGGGATATGAGGGAGTTAGGGAAGAGGGTTCCCCTGAAAATGGGACAAACTCCACCTGTGTCTGCTGTTTTCCCCTGGGGCCAAGTCTGGCTGTGGGGGTGAGGGGAAGGATCCAGGATCCCAGAACCATAAGGACACTGCCCCTCAGCCCAAATCACCCGTTTTCAAGGACAGGTTTATGCTCTTGGCAACAGAGGAGCCAAGTCTGGGGTCAAAATTCCTTCTAACAGGAACCCTTGATCCCAAATGCCTCAATTTATTCATCTATGGAATAGATGCAGCCTCTCATTCACCAGGGACAGAACACCTCAAGAGACAGAGAGGAGAGTGATTCACATGGGGGCCTGGAGGGAGGCAACTTGGACTTGAATCCTAGCTCTGCTACTTCCTAGGTGCAATACCTCCTCCGTCTTCGTTTCCCCGTGTGTAAAATTGGCATGATGATAACAGTACCTGCTTTCTGGGAGTGCTGTGAAGATTTCATGAGATAATCTATGCAGAGCACCGGCACATAACGAGTACTCAATTAAGCACTAGTAATTATTCAGGACCACAGAGACACATGGCTGCTTGAGCCAACTCCAAGGGGAGGACATCCAGTATTGCCCAATCCATGGCTCAGCTGGGAAAACTGTGGCCAGAAGGTTAAGCCACTGGCCCAGTGTCACCCCCAGGAGTTCATGCCAGAAAGTAGTTAAAAGGACCAAAGATGGGAGGAGGTCAAACTAAAGCAGGAAGTGTGGAAAAGGGGGTCCTGAGAACAGGTGCAGACCCTACATGCCTTCCTGGGGCCCAGCATTAGGAAGCTGATGTTTCCTGAGCATCTAGGTCCCATGCAGGATGTTCTACATCCATTACCTCATTTCTCACAGCAGCCCTGAGAGGCATTATTGTCCCCATTTTGCAGATGGAGAAACTGAGGTTCAGAGGTGAGGAGTGATCTGACCAGGGTCACCCAGTGAATCAGTGGCAGAGAGAAGACTAGAGAACTCCAGTTGCCAGACTTGTGAGTCAAGGTTTTCAGGGTCTGCCCCTCCCAGACCTTCTGGCCCCTCCTTGCCTCCCCTTTGCATTCTCTCCTACCTTGAGGCTGACATTGTTGGTGCTGCCCTGGCCTTGAGCCAGGTCAGGGCAGCTCTGGCCACCCCAGGGCCTGGAAAGGAAGCACAGGGGGAAGGGAGTAAGGTAGCCTTCTCCTCTCCCACCCCAAGATTCGGCTGGTCGGCCCTCCCCCACTTCTCTGCTCCTGAAATCTGGGGAAAGGAGGAAGCCTATACAGCAGCTTCTTCTCTGCTCCCTCCCCCAACTATCCACTCCAGCCCTAGAGACAGAGAAAGAGACAGGGATGGGCTTGTGAGAAAGTGGGGACTAGGCCTGTATCAGGGCCACAATACAGAAAAAGGACAGTGCCTGATAATTCAAAAGCTCGACATTTGCTGAAGCCCTCCCTGTGCCAGGCTTAGCACTTTGTGTCTACATGATCTCCTTTAAGCCTCACAATAATCCTAAAAGGTGGATAGTAGTGCCCCATTTTTCAGATAAGGAAACTGAGGCCTAGAGAGTGAAATAACTTGCCTAGAGTCACACAGCTAATGAGTCTTGGAATTAAGACACTAGGACCATCCCACTTCAAAGGCTGATTGGACATCACCATGCTAATGGGGGGCCAGATGAGGATGTGCCTTGGCTGTCTCCTCCATGCACTCTGACCCCCACCCCAGGAAATCAGCAGGAATCAGAGGCTCGTGCTTCAGTCTCATCCTCATGGCTGGTGAGAGCTGAATCCAAGTGCTTACATGGGATGTGTCATCATGCTAGTGTAGGAACCTACGCAGTCCCTCCCCTGCCCTCCACATCCCTGAATCACCTGCACCCCAACCCCACCTCCTCTCAAGTGTGGAAAGGGAGGGGCAGTGCCGCCTAAGCCTACAGGGCAGGTTCTTGCCAGACAGGGTAAAGGGAGAGGGTGTGTCTTCCAGTGGGGAAGGGCAAGGCACTGTCAGGGTGTGGGCACCTCCCCCCAGGTCACCCAGGCTTCCCAGCATACGGTGGCTAAGCCCTCCCCTCCCCTCTCTCTTTGGGGTGAGAAAGTAATATAAACCCTTCCCCTCACTCTGCCCCCACCACGACCCCATTCCTCCCAGGGTGAGCTGAAGACAGTTGTCATGATAAAATCAGAACAAATTGCTGGGTAACTGTACAGACACACAAACACCCCACCCTCTTTTCAGATAGAGAGCCCAGGAGCCTTTTCACGATTCCGTCTCAGTCATTTGACCTGGCCATCCACAGAGACATTTTCCTCCCACTCAAACATCAGCTACCAGTCAATGGGCTCTGAAAGAAGAAGTAATTTGTTCTTCACATGGCCAGTGGCACCTAGGGTTAGGACAGAGCTCTGGCCCCTGGCTTGCAGTCCTTCCATCTCTCAAGGCAACAGAGCGGCCCAGGGCTTCAGGATGTGAGCTCTGGATTCAGACTGCTTGAGCTTGTACTGCGGCCCCGCCACTTCCCAGTGGTGACGTTGGATAGGTGACTTTACCTCTCTGAACCTCCATTTCCATATCTGAATCACACTGAATACCTGTCTCATAGGGCTGCTGTAAGGATTAAATGAGATAATTCAAGTAAAGCACTAAGCAAGTGGCAAATAAAGGTTGATTGTTATTACAATCTGGGATGACAGGGAAAACCTCTCCGTGGCATCTAAGGGCAAGTAAAGTGCAACCTAAAACAACTCAGGAACCTGTCATGCTTCTGACAAAGGGACACGAAAACCAGAGGGAAACTGGCCTGTGATGTGAGAATCAAAGTCCACAGAGGCGGAAGAAGCGACTACCTTTGCCTTGAAACTGTCTCCTCGGGAGAAGAAACTATGGTCTGCAGGCAGCTAGCCTGACTAAGGAAATAGCAAAAGTTGTTTTAAAATTTTAAAAGAGTACCGGGATTTGATAAAGACCGTCTTCCATTTACATATCCAAAGTCGACATATTTTTATGCTCCGAGACACTCACATACGCTTATTTTAATACCCACTACACTCTAAGACACACACACACACACCCCCTAGGACACCCCACGCGGGCCTCCTCCATCCCTCACCTATCCCGGGCTCTGGACTCCTCCGGGGTTCGCTTCCCCCTGCGCTCTCTGTGGACCCCTAACCTGGCCAGGCGACGGGCCAGGCGGGTCCCCAGGCCCTCGCGCCGCTCTGCCATGGCGACGGCAAGGCCCCGGGCTCGGGGCGTCTGGGCACCTGACCGCTCCCGACCGCCTGGCCCACCCGGATCCGCTCATTTGCGGAGAACCGCCTACTCCGGCCCGTCCCCCAGAGCAAACAGCTGCCCCGCCCGCGGGCGGGGGACCGACCCAGCTGTCCATACTTGGGGGCAGGGAGTGCGCTTTACAGCGGTCGCCCCCACCCCGGGCCGCAGCCCCTAGGTCGCTACGCTTGAGCCCCCTTTCCCCGAGGCCCTGTTTGCGCTACTTCAGGTCTCCTGGAGGCGCAGGAGCCAACAGACACAGGCACCCCGCAAGCTGGGTCTAACAGAGGTGGACCGGGAAATAGAGGCCGGGATGAGCCGGGGCCAGGAGGCGGGGCTGAGCGAAGGGTCTTCCCCCCAAGAAGGAGGGGCTAGAACACAAAGGCGGGGCTTTGTGCAAGAACGGGCGTGGTCCTGTCGAGTGGGCGGGCCTTACCCAGTGGTTGGCATCTGGCGTGGAGCCAAAGAGGGGACCGGGTGGGCTTGGAACCCGGACCTTGCATACCGGTGGGGACCGAAGGCGACCCTGTCATTGCTCTGCCATGGTGGGCTCCCTATGAGAGTTCTCTCTCTGTCCTGGAGACCTGCGACACAGCCGTAATCTCACCCAGTACCCGGGTGGAGAAACCGCTTTCCAACTCACATGTTTGTGAATTGCGCCCCCTGCTGGAAGTTTTCCAGCTATTATTATTTAATAACAGCTACCGTTGACTGTGATGTAACCTGGGCCTTCTGCCTCCCAGGCAGTGCCCTTTCCACCTGTTGCTGCCTCTGTAACTCTCGAGTGGAGGTAGGGAACACCTTGCACATTTGAGGGGATCCTCTAGGATTGCAGGAAGAAAGGCCATCAGGAGGGTCTCAGTTCCCCAGGCTCTCTTTGCCAGTTCTTCCTGCCTGTAGTCCTTGCAGGGTCTCTACCCCTTCCCTGAGCCCAAAAACTCCTTAGCCCTTTGCCCTCTGGTCCTGGCACATGGGATATTATGCTTCTGGGTCATGATGGACACTAATATCCTGTGTTCCTGCCTGTCTACCCACACAAGGGGCTCAGTCCTGGCATGTACAGGCTATGCATGGCAGGGAGTAACCAGTTGAGGGGGCACCATGGCCTCCTAAGAACTAAGACAAGAAGGTGGTGGGAGGCAGCAGACAGAAGTCTGGACAGATGAGAAGGCAATGTGCCCCCTGCTTGGCAGCACAGTCTGCACCTTGAGGAGTCCTGGAAGGCTGGACCGTCCATTGGTGAGATGAGATGAAGGGTTTGGTCCCAAGAGGGAGCAGTACCCAAACCGAAGCCAGAGGTAGATGACTGCAGGCACTCTTCCTGCCTGTCTCTTGACCTGCTCCAAGGTGAGGAGTATGTCTGGCAAATACATGGTGGCTTCCCCCTCCACTGTTAAAGCTCAAGAGGCCTCAACTGGTTGTAGAGAAAATCCTTTAATTGCTTTGCCCCTGCCCCCTCCCCAGAGCAGCTCTGATACCACTGCTCAGGCTGACTGTCCTTGCTTTCCCTGAGATGCCGAGGACACCTTGATCTTGTCTGCACCCCAGCCCATCTGCCTCTCTGATGGCACCATCACAAGATTTAGTGCCCCTTGGTGCCACCGGGCAAGGCAGGTGAGAGACTCCAGAGGCAGGTGGGTATGAGCTAGGCTACAGGGCGGTGGAGTGTGCAGCCGATGGTGCAGCTTCAAGTGAACGTGCTGGGTGAAGCGACTTGGGCAGACACTGCACTGGAACGGCCGGGCCCCTGAGTGCAGGCGCAGGTGGGTCTTGAGGTTGCTGGAGCTGCTGAAACGTTTGTGGCACATCTGATGGAAATGAGCACTGGAGTCAGTTCTGCCCACCCAGCTGGTTCAGGATCTCTGCTCCCCCTCCTTACCCCCCCTCCCCACCTTCCTCTAATGCAGGCTCAGAAGCTCCCCCTGCCCCAGGATTCCACCCTGGGACCCACAGTGTCTGGCACATTGGAGCCAGGCAGACCTGGGTTAGTGTCCTGGTTCTTATACTCCCTGCATGACCTTGTATAGGTGACTTCCCCTCTCTGAGCTTTGCTTTTCTTACTGGTAACATGTGACTATTAATACTTAACCTCATCGGTATGATAGACTGAATGAGATAATCACATGGAACCTTTATGAGTGGAGCTGCAGCTTCAGTGGGCATAATGAACATTTACTGGGAGCAGCCACATGCTAGGAATTGGTCTCACATAGTCTTTCCCAGGACCCTGGAGAAGCATGACTAAGTACTAGTACAACTCCTATATGACAGTGAGAAAGCAGAAGCTCAGAGGAGTGAAGCCACCAGCCAAAGGTCACACAGCAAGTTGGAGGCAGAGCAAGGATTTGAACCCATGTACCCCAGACTCATAACCACTATGCTGCTTTCATTTATGCTTTTGTAAAACGGGGGAAGAGTCCCTCCCTTCTGGCCTCCCAAGGGATATAGAGAGGCAGGAGAGAGCTAACATTGAGCTTATGTTGTTTATAAGCAGTGTTTGTATACTTTGCTCACATTATAGCATTAACTTTTCCAACAATGCTGGAAAGAAGGCAATGGGTATCCACTCCCCAAGAGCCCCCAACTTTATTATCCTCCCTCCATAGACTTGTACCTCTATTCCCCCCTCCAGACCCCAGGAGTGACCTCCAATATCACTTCCTGGCCCTTCCAGGCTAAGATGGGTAATTTTCACCTCCTTCACCTCCCTCCCCACCCCCACCCTCGCCTCCTGTCCAGTCTCTACTTGCTCAGGAGGATTGGGAATGGAGGCTACAGGTGCCATCCCCCCAGGAATCTGCAACTCCTTTCTCACCTGCCTGCAGGAGTACAGGGGACGGGGGGAGAGTCTCACCGGGCACTTGTGGGGCCGCTCCCCAGTATGCACCAGGTGGTGCTTCTGCAGGTGGGCGAACTGGGTGAAGCTCTTCTGGCACAGGGCACACTGAAACGGGCGCTCCCCACTGTGCACACGCAGATGGACCTAAGCCAGGCGTGGGAGAAATGCTGCCAACTGACGAGAGCCCCCCAGCAGGGCCTGGGATCCTCTCTGAATCTCTACCCACATCTCCACGGGATCTCATTTTGGCATCAAGGCCTCTCAATCCCCTTGCCTCTCTGTCATCCCCCCTTAGGACCTCTCTTCCATTCCTCAGGGTAATCCTTCTTTCTGCTGTCCTGAGGGAGGGGAGATGGCAGTGGTCAGAAGGCCAGGTGAAGGGTCAACCCTTCTCAAAGTGTGGTCCACAGACCAGCAGCATCAGCAGGAGTGTGTTAAAACTGCAGATTCTCAGGCCCCATCCTGACCAGCTGAATTAGAATCTCTGGGCTGGGGTCTAAGAATCTGCATGTTTACTAGCTCTTTTGGTGGTTTGAGGCTCATTAAAGTTTAAGAACTCATGCCCTAGAGGATCAAGAAGAGATCTCCCCCCAATAATCATAACCTATCCTCAACTTCAGCAGTGCCAACGTGGGCATAGTTGCCCATCTTTGCTGACACACACAGGTGTGCCCACAATCGCCCCCTGATGGACACCAAGGGCTCTGGCACTGATTTGTGGGGTCCCACTTGAAAAAGGCTAGTCGTAGGTTCTGTGGTCTAAACTCACTAAAATCTACCCATTCCCCTACTGAACTTCAAACAAATAAACACGAGGAGGCTTAACTGGGAATCCAGAAAGGATTGTTGTTCAGGAAAGGGCTTTGCACTAGATGCTGAGAGGCTGAGATCAAGGTCTAACTCCATCATTAAATCAAAGTGACCTTGGGCAAACTTCCCAAGGAGCCTCAGTTTCTTCATTTTTAACTTAAATGAGATGATTTCACAGACAGTCTTTTAGGGTGGAGAGGACTTCTGCAGCTATCTTGTATCTTCTCTCTACAGATATGAAACTGAGGGGCCAAATGAACCACCCAAGGTCACAGCCTAGACGCTGCCCAGAAGTTCCCTCTGGCTTTAAGGTCTTTGATGCTAGAAGCAGGAAGGGAAAGAGGTCATTGAAGGATGCTGAGGGGGGCGGCGGAGCCCAGGAGGCCCATACCTTGAGGTTGGAGAGCTGCCCGAAGCTCTTGCTGCACACGTTGCATTCGTACAGGATTTTGCCATTCTCTTTCTTCAGCGGGTAAGGCAGGGCTTCCCGGGAGCCCAGTGGGGCCCGTTTGCCCAGTAGGGCCCGTTTTGCTGGAGCCGCCCTACCAGCATGCTCTGGCCCTGGGGGGTAGGTCCTGGCAGCTCCAGGGCCTGGAATCCAGGCCTGGGAGAGTTTGGTTTGGCCAGAGGCTTGGGAGGCCCCTGGGTAGGGACAGAGGGTCTCCCCCCAGAAGCTGTAGAGCCCAGGATCACTGACACTCATTAGCATGCTGGGCACAGTCCTGGTGGGATAGGAGATGTCTTGGGGCAACATGAAGAGGGGGTGACATTGGGCAGAAGGTGGGGTCCCATAGCTGAACAGGCAAGGTGGAGGCAGGAGAAATGGATACCCAGGACAGAGTCGGTGAAGGCGGAATGGGAGTTCTTTGGAGATGGGAGTGGGTAGGGGACAGGAGCAGAAAGCCAAGGGGCTGAGGCACTTTCTGTTCTGCCAGGGGGTTGGGGAAGAGCTATTATGAGGAGAAAAGGATGGGCAGGGGCCCCCCTCGTCAGCTCTTTCCTGATGGCTTCCCATCTTGTCTCTGCTCAGAGGACACTTGGCTGTGGGTTTCTCATCATCAGTGGAGCGGGCTTGTGGCCCTGGTGGCTGGTGCTCTGAGAAGGAAAGGGAAGCCGGTCAGGGCCTCACAGGCTGGGGTAAAGTCCTGCTCCCCATCTCACCTGCCCCGCTTGGAGTTAGGAGAGAGCTCTAGCCTGCAAGGGTTGGCCGAAGGGGGCAAGGGTTTCCCCTCTCTGGACTTCCCTGGTCTGCAACTGCACTTGCCAAGAAAAGCAGCTAGTATTTGTGCAGTGCCGAACAATTTTAGGGAGAGAAAATGATTCAAGAAGCCTGTTAGACATCCACATGGAGCAGTCAACTGGGCAGTTGGATGAACTGGTTTGCAGTTTCAAGGAGAGGTCCGAGCTGGAGATATAAATTTGGGTGCCAGGGGCCCAGATGATATCACATGAGGATGACACTAGGTTGCTGTGTCCAAAATAAGCACCTGACACGTGTCTACATTGAAATTAATTGAAATAAATGCAATAAAAAATCCAGCTCCTCGGTGGCACCAGCCATATTACAAAAGCTCAATCGGCGTGGTGTTAGACGGCACAGGTATAGAACGTTTCCATTATTGCAGGAAGTTCTATCACTCAGTGCTACTCTAAATAAAGAGAGAAGGAGAGCAGAGGAGAGGAGGGGAGTGGAAGGGAGAGAAGGGAGGGAAGAAGGCTCTGGACTGAGTTCGGAACAGGTGAATATATAGGAGGTAGGTGGAGAAGAGCTTAGCAAGGGGGACTGAGATGCAACAGCCAGTGAGGTAGGAGCTAAGCAGGAGTGATACAGAGTAAAATACTAAAAAGAAAAAATATTAAAAAGTAGATTGCTTGGATTTTCATTTATTCACTCAACCAACTTGACTGAGCTGTTTTGCTCTGTGCTCTTGCGGGAGGTGGGGGGTAGGTGATAAATGACACAGCAGCACAGCCCCTGCCCTCCAGGAGGTGGCAGTGCATAAGGGAATGGTGTATTACAATACAAGCCTAGAACATAGGGAAAATGAGAGCTGACTTTTATGGAAGAAGAAACTGGCCTCAATGATGTTCCCAAAGTCTTTAAGCTAAAGGCAGCACCAGAACTCCCCCCAACTTCCAGTCAGTGCTTCTTACTCATAATTAAGACTCTTCTAGCTCAAACACATAGGCAAGTGTCATCCTCAACCCACCTACTCCAGATCCCACACCCATGGCTGAGAAAACCACTGCCCGCCTCCTCTGGCTCAGGTGTCACCCCCTTGAAAGACCCCTGTACCCCTAGGTCAGAACTCCAGGCCAAAATTTGCTGGTTAAGTGTGCCTGAGACTCTGTCCTTATCAGTGACACTGGGTCCCCTCCCCCTCCCATCCCAAAGCCTAACAGTACCCCCCATGGCCTAGGCTTACTCGTGCTCAAGGAGTCCTCCCTGAGATGCTGCAGGGCTGTGCCCGGGGGTGCCGGCTGCAGGGTACATAGGTAGAGGTCCAGGCCCTGGGGACAGGCCAGCAGGGCAGACCTGGTTAGTGCCAGTGGCAAGGGGCACAGACAACTGGCACAGGATGGGCCATGGATGTCCACTGTTTCTGGAAGTGGCCTGTAGGTTGGGAAGACCTGGAGGGCAGGGGCAAGGGGCTGGGGGCTGTGACTCCTGGATTTCTGGGATGATCCCACCACTAGTTTGGTTTCCAAAGGGGAAGAAGTTAAGGATCACACACTCCCACTATATCCATCATTCAAATGACTTCCCTTTCCCTCATTCAACGATTTCTTTCCCCAGGGACTTTCATGCCTACCCCAGAATCACCTTCCCTCTGCCCCTAGAATCCCTTGCCTAGCATTCTCCCTCCCACCTCCCTTCCTACTCACCCTGGTACCACCATGTCTCAGACCATCCACTCTGTTTTGAACGGAGCCAGCGTGAACTTGGAGAAAATCCTCATCAAGACTATAAACCCCACAAGATGGGCACTAAGGCCAAGGCCACGATCATACAACCAAGCCTCCTGCGTGGCCCTGTTCCTTTCTCATGGCCCACAGGAGGATCTGCCCCTAGGGCACAGGAGAGGTTCTCTGGCACTTCAAGGGCCCATCCCCATGGTGTGCTGGGGTAAGGGTGCTCAGGACCAGGGGATGATGGGAATCTAGGTCTCTTCAGATTTCTCCCCACTTCCTCCTAACGTCCCCTTCCTCCATAAGCAGGCTGGCCTCAAAGATAGGCCTGGGATTCCACCTTACCCGGTTTTCTTGGCAGGGCTGGAAGTCCAGGCTGGGGGACAGGATGCTCCCTGTGCTCCTCAGGGGCTTGGTCTTGTGGCAACAACCCAATTCCGGAGCAGGTTCCCCCTTCATGCCACCACCACCTGCTGGGAAGACAAGCCAGTCACAGGTGAACAGCAAAGGTCCTCCAAATAGCATGGCTTCAAGGACTGGTTCTCCCATTAAATCACCATGTGACCTTGAGCCAGTCACTGCCCTCCTGGCCTCAGTTTCCCTATCTGCAAAATGGGCGGGTTGGACTGGCTGATGTGTCAGGACTCTTGGTGCTGACATTTAGAAGCCAATGATGTGCTCCTGGTAGGTGCACGAAGATCGAGTGGAGACTAGCCAATCGGAGCTGAGGAGCAGAGCTGGCCTGATTCCCATCCCTGGGGAAGAGAGGGGAGGGGAAGGTCTTCATGAAGGTTATTCCCAAGTGAGCTCAGAGATTCCAGACTCCTCGGGGCCAAAGGGAATTGAGAGGCCACTCTCCTCCATGCTTGGAGGGACTCATGACTCCATGACTCTACCAGCCACAGGCTCCCCACCAAGGGGGACTCCCCACCAAGCAGAGCCCCTTCATCCTACTTATCCACACAGTTCTTCTGGGCAGCTTAAGAAGCCCTGGTGTCCTGCCACCCAGACTGCCCCACTTAGCTCTCTCAGGATCAGTCTAAGAGAGTGGGCTTAGAGTCCCTCAGATCCCCTGACTGGCCTGCCAGGAAGACACCCTGAGTGCTCAGCTGTCTGCTCAGTCAGCACCTCGCTTCTCTGCCATCTTTCACTGAAGGCCACAAAGCATGGGGGTCACCTCAGCTCAGCACATGCTCCAACGCCCTTCCCCTTTCCCTCAATCACTACCCTTCCCTCTTTACCCCAAGTGCCCCTGGGGACCCTAACACCCACCAAAACTCAGACTCCTTTCCCTTTTTCCCAACTCCTCCCAACCCTGCCCCACATCTCAAAACAAATACCCCAAAAGGAGGGGCCTCCTGCATGAGGCTCTTCACCTGGCTCTGCAGACAGACGTCCCCTCTGGCTGGGGAAGGAAGGAGGTGGGCAAGCGGGCAGCCTCTGCCTGTGGCTGAGGCCCCAGTGGGTGCAAGAGATGACAAGAAGGTGCTACATTTGAAGTTGCCACAAATAGGAAACAGGGGGCAGGCAGGCTTGGGGGCCTGTGAGACCTGACAAGGGGGAGCCGCCCACCAGCATCTACCTACCTGTGGCAACTCTACAGGACAAGTGCTGACTTTTTGTTTGTTTTTTTGTTTTTGGAAACACTTTAAGGATGTGTTAGCATCCCTTTCTGTTTTCACATCACGTTTCAGCTCTAATCCAGTGGTTCCCAGTCAGTGGCCGAATAGCCCCACAGGGATGTATTGCAAGGGGTCAGAGATGCTTTACATGTGTCAAACACTTTTCGTAGACTGAATAATAAAATGACTGGCATAGATATGTATTCCGTTCAAATGTATGTGTTTGTCATCAATTGAACATGCTGATTTTTGGACCACTGTGAAATGGGCCACCGGAATTTCAGTATGTGGGGGTGAGGAGGAATGAGGGGTTACGAGGGGTTACTATCTCTGGATCTCAGAGAACCCTGAGTAGGAGAAGAACAGAGAGGGCTCAATGGATGGAGCTGGGGTCCTTCTGGGGACAAGTGCCCAACTGAAAGAGAAACGGACAGTGATGGTGACAGGGAAGACAGACAGCAGGGACAGGAGCAGGCAGAGACAAGAGCAGGCAACATAGAAGGATCTGGGTTGAGACAGAGAAGATGGCAGGAGTCTGATCTCACAGAGAAGAGGGCAGGAAGCAACAAACACGCCTTCCTCCTCCTGTCCCATCTCTGATCTCCCTATTCTGGGAATCCTTTCTGTAATCCAGATAGAGTGCTGAGGCCCCAATGCGGCAAGAGATAGTTCAAGGACACAGAAAAATGCTTGTGAGACATGACTAGATTTTTTCAAAAATACTTCCAGGAAGCAGCTATTTAGGCTGAGCAATGTCATTATTCTTGTGGGCAGAAGAAGGTGCATCCCCCTCGGGGCTTCACACAAATCCTGCCCTGTTCGTGAGCCTGCACTGCACTGTGTCTAGCCCAGTGTGACACAGTCTCCACCAGTCATCAAGCTCCACCCCAGCCGTGCCACCCAGGTGGCCTGAAACACACAGGGATATCTCAGACTCTCTCCTATGGGTCAGGGGCATATTATTGGTGTTTCTGTGCCAGCTCAGCCCCTGGCTGGTACTTACCTCCACTGTGGCCTACATCACTTCCTATCATAATTATTTACCCACATAACTGTCCCCTATGTGACTGTGTCTCAAGAACAGGGACCACTATCTACTTCTTTTTGTTTCTTGTGTAGACATTTGCCAGGTTTTTTAGGTGCCCAGCATTTGGAACTTTTCTTCCACATGAGTCTGAAGGGAGGCAGAAAGCACCTCCCACTATAAAGGCTAAATGGACAAATGCTTAATCCTGACCTCCTTGCCCCAGCCCACGATGCAGGCACACAGCATGGACTGGGTCAACTGGATGCCCCTATCCATTCTGTGGAGCAGAAGTCAGTGGCCCAGAGGTGGCCGTTCAATGAAGATTCCACTCTGTAAATGGTGCCACACCTATTTCCAGGGCAGCAGAGGGAAAACGGGGTTCAGAATGTGTTGCAGAATCCTCTCTGGGCTGGTCCTGGGGCTCCCAGCCTCCCTCGATGCAGCCTATTATCCAAGCCTGGCTCTGCAAGCTTCCCCAACATCTTTTAAATGAATTCCTTTTCTGTTTAAATCCTCCTGAAATGGCCTGGCCAGTGTGGCTCAGTGGATTGAGTGTCGTCCCATGGACTGAGAGGTCCCGGTTTGATTCCCCATCAGGACACATGCCAGGTTGTGGACTTGATCTGCATTTGGGAACGTGCAGGAGGCAGCAGCCGATGTTTCTCTCTCACATAGATATTTCTCTCTCTCTCTCTCTAAAAAATCAATAAAAACATATTAAAATATTTTTTTACTAAATAAATCCTCCTGGCCCTGGTCGGTTTGGCTCAGCCATTAGAGCGTCAGCCTGTGGACCGGAGAGTCCCGGTTTGGTTCCCGCTAAGGGCATGTACCTCGGTTGCAGTTTGTCCCCGGCCCCGGTTGGGGTCGTGTGCACTTGATGTGTCTCTCTCACATCGATGTTTCTCTCTCTCCCTTCCTCTCTCCTTCCCGCTCAATCTGAAGATAAATGCAAAAAAGTCCGCGGGTGAGGATAAAAAATAGTAATAATAAATAAATAAAAATAATACTAATAAAACAAATAAATAAGTTCTCCTGAAATGGTTTCTATAGCTTATAACCAAGAATCCTGCATTATATGTGCCCAGAATAGAAGATAAAGCAACAGGGCTCAGGCTAGAATATTCCAAGGATCAGAGTATTATGGATAGCTACCTTTGCAAACCGCTTACTACGTGCCTGGCACTGTGCTAGGAGCTTCATAAGTGTTATCTTATTTAATTTTCACAATAAACCTGCGTTGTTGATTTTATTATCCTTATGATGAAGGAACAGAGGCTCAGAGCGCATAAGCAACTCACCCAGAGTCAGACAGCAAGTAGCCAAGAGCTCTCTATGTCACCCCTCAGATGCCGTTGTCCCTTGGCAATGTCAGCCCACCCCACCACCACCCCTCATGCTCTCTCTTTTGACATGCTGTTCCCAGTGCCCACACCACCTTCCCCAGCCTTCCCCCAGTTGCCCTCTCATATCCTTCAGATTAGTGGAGGAGCTCCTCCCACAGTACCACTTGCAAACCCCCAAACCTCCACTCCTCAAAAGCTAGAGCCCTCCCAGCCTCCCAGGCCACAAGCCTGCTTCCCTAAAGCCTTGTTGGACTCACGAGGGGCAAGGGTCTTGCTTGGCACCCAAGGGAGCCCTCCATCTCAGAGGAGGATTCACACACACCTTGGCTTCTCTCTGCCAACTCTACCCCCTCCTGGCATCACAGTCTGCTCCCAACTCTCAGAAAAGTCTGTACAACCTCTTGGTTAGAAACAAAAAGGGAAATGGCCTTGGAAATTTCCAGGTCTCCCATCCCTGAAAGGCCTGGCAAGGAATGTCTAGGAGGCTGATGACAGTGCCTAAAGTTCCACCCGAAACAGCCTCTACCAGCCAACCCTTTCCTTGCTCCCATCTCCTGGGCCCTGCCAGGTCCTCTGTCCTGTCAGCCTCCAGGTCCTGTGATGTCATTGGCCTAACTGTGATGTCATCATGTTCCATATCCGCTGGGGTGCAGCACAGGGGTAGAGCCATGGCCTCCTAACAAGGGACTTGGGAGGTTCCTGGACCCAGATGACAGACACAGGCCAAGGCAAGATCTCGGTGACCAGAGGGGCTTGGGAAGTGCTCATGGAGAAGTAGGGTTGAGTGGCCTTCAGTGCTGAGCGGGAGTCACTAGGGAGGCCTTTGAAAAAAAGCTTCATCTGGAGCAGGGGACAAGAGCTGAACGTGTGGAAAGGGATTCTCAGACTGCTGGCTTACTGCACACTTTATTAGTAATTCATTATTAATTAAATAATTAATGTCATTAATAATTACAAAATAATACATGCTACTGGTAAATATTTCAAACAACAAAGAATATAGAGACAAAAAAGTGGAGGCTCCCCTCCTTCACAATTTCCCAGTGGTTGATGGGAATTGTTTTGTGTTTATCCTTCTGGACATTTATCCATGAACCTATCAACAGGTAGATGGACTTTAAAATTTTGTTTTATATAAAAATGGATTATATGATGCAAACTGTTCTTCCGCTTTTTCTATCCAACAATCTACCACGGCCAGGATTGCATGCCAGAACATACACATCTGCCTCCTGCTTTTTCCTGACTATATAGTAGTCAGGAATGGACTCCTGGAGGTAATATGCAGAGTTGTTAAGAATATTGCTCTGCTGGATTTAATCCTAGCTCTGTGACCTTATGGCAAGTCATTTACCTTCTCTGTGCTTCTTTTCTCATCTGTCAAATGGGGATAATAATACTTTTTGCCTCACAGGTTCTTTTGAAGATTCCTCAAGATAATTTACATAAAGGTCTGGTCCAGAGCAAGCACTGGACAAATGTGGGTTACAGTTCATATCGTACATCAGTCTTTGCCTGGGTATGGGAGTATCTGCAAGTCAGCTTCCTAAAAGTGTTAAAATTGTGATAGGTGTTTCTGGCTCACTTTGGAAGACAAGAATCTGGGCAGCACAATTGGAGAGATGAACTACATTCAGTTGTATTGCTTTGTTCATTAACCCCTGGTTGGAGACCACTGCTCCCATCCAATGCAGTCTTCCTCAGTCTACACACCACAATAATAATTGCTCCAGGCATTCAGTCCTTACCCTGTGCCAGAAACCCTGCAAAGCACTTCGATATGCTTTGTTTAACTCAGTCAGCACAATGACCCTGCAAGATGGATGCAATTATTCATGTTTTACAGGCAAGAAAACTGACACTCTGAGAAGGAAAGTAACCAACTCAAGATCACATAACCCACATTGGGGCTGTGACATCCCCAGAGGGAAGGAGAGCTTAGGGAAGAATTATTGGAGGGGCACCTATGAAGAAGTAAAAGGAGCCATAAATGTGGTATAGTAGAGTCTGGATTCTCTTCAGGAGCCAAAGGACCCTCAGAAACATCAAGATGGACAGAGGCCCAAATTAAAGACTGGGGAAAGAAGCAAGTGGAACTAGCATCTTACATCCTGCAAGCACTCTAAGAACCTACCATTTATTCATTCATTCACATATTTCTTGATTGCCAACTAATATCAGGCATTGGACTAGTTGATGGGAATATAGTCCATAGGAACATAACCCAGACCTTAGAATTTACAATCCAGTTAATCAGAAGTCTTGCTGGATATTGCTGAAATAGAAAGTGGTGTGTAACTATCAGGGCTTATTATTTTAGGGTTGGGGTTCAGGAAGCAAAGTAAGCCAAGGGTGTCAGGCTGGCTTACGTAGTAATAAAGAGAAGGAATTAGACTATGGACAGAAGCCCTACTTCCTTTTTGAAAACCTCAAAAACTCTTCGATCCATAACCACTACCACCTCCAAACTTGAGGCCAGGTAGTTGCTCTACGGGCCAGCTTAGTGCATGGGTCACGGAGCTCTGTTGCATGGATACTTCTGAAGGGCACCAGGGAAGGAGTCTGAGGGAGGGGGAGAGCTCATCATTGGTCCAGAGAGATAAGCATCTTAGTGTGGACTCTAAGGACAGGGTTGAGGGTGGGGAGCTCAATCCAGTTGACAGTGCTCTCATCTTACTTTGCTCTGTGGTTGACACCTCCCTCCCTCTGCCTGACACCCACTTATCTCATCTCCCCAGACAGCTCAGCCATCAGTCTGTCAGATGCAATGGGTTGGCCTTTGGCTTCACACCCTAGGGTGGAGAGATCCTGAGATAGGGCACACTCGCTCTCACATTTGCAGAAGGGGCCTCGAGACTCTTGCATCTTCCCCTACACCCACCTGTGACTTTCCAGTCCTTCTGTGGAAAACTTTGCAGATATTTCTTCAAATGAATTCTGAGGTCATCCCACCCATCCTCTCATCTCTACCATTCTAAGAGGATAGGAGATAAAAAGAGGTCACATGGCTGGGATTCAAATCTGAAACTAATACACTCTTAACTACCATGCAACACTTTGTACCATGTACATGGATGCTCTTTCCAGCCTTGTGTGAAACGGAAAAATTGAAGTTCACCTATATGTCCACCACTGGAGGGATGCTACACATTATGTATGGACACGCAACAAAATACTATACAGCCAAGAAAAAGCAAAGGGTAAATTAATTTTGTGCCTCCTATATGCCAAACCTCTTTACAATTATCTAATCTTTCTCAAGATCTTCCAAGGTAAGACTTATTAATTTTAATTTTTTTTTTTAATCCTCACTCGAGAACATTTTTGCATTTATCTTCAGATAGAGCAGAAGGGAGAGAGGGAGGAAGAGAGAGAGAAACATCTATGTGAGAGAGACACATGGAGTGGTTGCCACCTACACAACCCCCACCAGGGCCGCGGACAAACTGCAACCGAGGTACATGCCCTTAGCGGAAACCGAACCGGGACTCTCTGGTCCGGGGCCAACGCTCTAACCGCTGAGCCAAACTGGCCAGGGCCAGACTTATTAATTTTATAGATGACCAAACACTCAGTAAAGGCAACCAGGTAGCATCAACTCACAGTGGCCATATAGTTAACATAAAGTGGTCCAGGAATAAATATGATACAGATGGTACCAGACACTCAGCCTTGGTGTCAGGATTAACATGGAAGGATGGGAACTGAGGCAGACCAGGGACCAGGGGCCATTCACCATGACTCAGCATAACTAAGGGCCAGTATTGCCAGATTCTGACTTTTCTAGAGAATTTTTTTTTTATCCTCACTTGAGGATATTCCTTTTTTTGCATTTATCTTCAGATAGAGTGGAGGGAGAGAGGGAGGAAGAGAGAGAGAGAGTGAGAGAGAGAGAGAGAGAGAGAGAGAGAGAGAGAGAGAGACAGATATCAATGTGACAGAGACACATCAAGTGGTTGCCACCCACACAACCCCAACCGGAGCCGGGGACAAAATGCAACCGAGGTACATGCCCTTAGCGGGAACCGAACCCCGGACTCTCTGGTCCGTGGGCCAACGCTCTAACTGCTGAGCCAAACCAGCCAGGGCTTTTCTAGAGAATTTTAAAATCAAGATTTTTAAGTGAAATCTCTAGATTTTTTTCAAAGTTGGTCCGAATGTTTTAAAATAACATGCCCACCAATCAGGACAGATCTGTGTGCCAGATTTAGCTGCCTCTGCCCAAGGTCCCACAGGCCCAGGACTTCCATGTTTTCAGCTGTCTCCAAAAGATGCAACTCAAATGGAGTCTACCAAACATTCAAAGAATTAATATCAATTCTTTACAAATTCTTCCAAAAAATAGAAGAGAAGGGAACACTTTCCAACTCATCCTATGAGGTTGGTTCTACCCTGATACCAAAATCAAAAGCATCCTAAGAAAACAAGACTAATATCCCTTTGGACTATAGATGGAAAAATCCACAACAAAATATGGGCAAACAGGATCCAGGACCACAATGAAGGATTATACACCATGATCAAATGGGATTTATACTAGAAGTGTTTTAACATCTAAAAATCAAGTAATGTAATACACTATGAGAATAGAATAAAGAACCAAAACCACATGATCATCTCAATAGATGCAGAAAATGCACTTGACAAAATTTAACACCCTTTCATAATAAAAACACTTGCCCAATTAGGAATAAGAAACTTCTTCATCCTGACAAGGGCATCTACAAAAAGCACACCACCAGCATTGCACTTAGTGGTGAAAATCTTGTTGCTTTCACTCTCAGATCAGGAACAAGACTAGGATATCCAGTCCCACCACTTCTATTCAACATTGCCTGGAGGTTCTAGCCAGGGCAATTAGGCAAGAAAAATAAATAAAAGGCATCCAATCGCTTCTCAGCCTTTTGGCTAAGATCAAGTGTAGTATCTGTTCTTATCAGTTGAATAAAAGGCGTCCAGGTTAGAAAAGTCATGGAAATGTTTTGAAACTAGATACAGGTGGTGGTTGCACATTATGAATGTACTAAACACCACTGAATTGTTCACTTTATTTTATTTTATTTTTTTAATCCTCACCCGAGGACATTTTTGCATTTATCTTCAGACAGAGTGAGAGGGAGAGAGAGAGGAAGAGACAGAGAGAGAAACATCAATGTGAGAGAGACACATCAACTGGCTGCCACCCACACAACCCCAACCAGGACCAGAGACAAACTGCAACCAAGGTACGTGCCCTTAGCGGGAACTGAACCCAGGCGTCTCTGGTCCGCCGGCTGACGTTCTAACCGTTGAGCCAAACCAGCCGGGGCTCACTTTATTTTATTTATTGAATTTATTGGGGTGACATTGGTTAGTAATAACACTATACAGGTTTCAGGTATACAGTTCTACAATACATCATCTCTATATTATATTGTGTGTTTACCACCCCCAAGAAATTGCTCACTTTATTTATTTAGTTTTAAATATGTTTTTATTGATTTTAGAAAGAGAGAAAAGGAGAGGGAGAGAGATAGAAATATTGATGAGAGAGCAACATCGATCAGATCAAACCCACAACCCGGGCATGTGCCCTGACCAGGAATCAAACTGAGACCTCTCAGTCCATGGGACAACACTCAGTCCCCTGAGCCACACGGCCGGGCAGAAATTGTGCACTTTAAATGGTTGGTTTTTTGTTATGTGAATTTCACCTCAATAAATTATTATTTTTTAAGTGAAAAGATGACCCACAGAATGGGAGAAAATATGTTTATATCATATATCTCACAAAGAACTTGTATCCAGAATATATATACAACTTTTACAATAATAAAGGACAAATAAAAACAAGCAAAATAGTAGAATCACTATGTCATACACCTGAAACTAATATTTTATGTCAACTACACTTTAATAAAAAAGAGAAATCCTAGGATACATAAGAAGCTGTTAATAGTGGTTACTTCTAGGAGTAAGGCTAGGGTTAAAAAGGGGAAAACTATTTCTACTTTTTCATTTTACTTTTTATTTTAGTTTCCTATGTTCTGTAACAATATACATACATTCTATTTGTAATAAATGTTTAACACTTAAAAATTTTATTCCATCCACCAATTCCTAAAAAGTCTATTGAACTTATTTTTTTTTTTTTTTGAAAAAGATAAAAAAGCCTGGCTGGTTTGGCTCAGCGATTAGAGAGTGTCAGTCCGCAGACCAAAGAGTCATGAGTTCAATTCCTCGTCAAGGGCACATACCTCAGTTGCAGGTTCAATCCCGGCCTGGGTTGGGGTTGTGCAGGAGGCAGCCAATCAATATGTCTCTCTCACACTGGTGTTTCTCTCTCTCTCTCTCTTTCTCTCTCTCTCCCTTCCTCCCTCCCACTCTATCTAAAAGACTCAATGGAGCCCCAGCCAGTTTGGCTCAGCGGTTGGAGCGTCGGCCTGTGGACCAGAGAGTCCTGGGTTCGGTTCCCGCTAGGGGCACGTACAAAAAAAAAAAAAAAGACTCAATGGAAAAATATCCTCAAGTGAGGATTAAATAAATAAACAAATAAATACATAAATAAGCATATGAATAGACATTTCTCCAAAGAAGGTATACAAATGGCCAATAGCACATAAAAAATATTCTACATAAATAAGTCATTAGGCAAATGCAAATCAAAACACAATGAATTATCATTTCACACCCCCTAGGATGATTATAATTTTTTAAAAAATAATAAAAACACAAGTGTTGGTGACAATGTGAAGAAATTAGAACCCTTATACACAGCTGGTGGGAATGCAAAAGGGTGCAGCCACTTGGGAAAAGTTTGGTAATTCTTCAAAGAGTTAAACAGTTACCGTAAGACCCAGCAATTCTACTCTTCGACATATATATATCCAAGAGAACTGAAAACATATGTTCATACAAAAACTTGTATATGAATGTTCTTAGCAGCATTAGTTATCACAGCCAAAAGGTGGAAAACAACTCAAATGTCTATCAATAAATGAATGGATAAACAAAATGTGGGTATATTCATACAATGAGATATTCTTCATCCATAAAAAAGAATGAAGTCCTGACACATGCTACAATAAGAACATTGAAAACATTGTTAAATAAGAAGCCAGTCACAAAGGTGACATATTGTACAATTTCATTTATATGAAATGCTCAGAATAGGCATATCTATGGAGACAGAAAGTATATTAATGGTTGACTAGGGCTTGGGGTTCTGGGGGGAGATGGGGAGTATTTTAGTGTGATGAAGAGGTTCTAAGATCATGGTGGTTGCACAATTCTGTAAATATACTTAAAACTACTGAATTGTACACTTTAAACAGATAAATTGTACAGTATGCATTATAATATCTCAAAGCTGTTTATTTATTTATTTTATTTATTTATTTTTTTATCCTCACCCGAGGACACCCTTTCATTTTTTGTTCAGATAGAGTGGGAGGGAGAGAGAGGAAGAAACATCGACGTGAAAGGGACACATTGAGTGGCTGCCACCCGCACGACCAACCAGGGCCGGGGACAAACTGCAACCGAAGTACATGCCCCCAGCGGGAACCAAACTTGGGTCTCTCTGGACCGCAGGCCGACGCTCTAACTGCTGAGCCAAACCGGCCAGGGCTCAAAGCTGTTTAAAAAGAGAGAGAGAGATGAGGATATTCTTGCTTTCTTGACGCTGGAATGCCTTCCTGGAGTTTCCCATAAATGCCTCTGCTAAAGTGGAAACTCCAAGAAATGAGGGCTCAAGTGAAGTTTCCATTAACAGATGTGTGTCAGCATCCCCACACCACCAACCTAAGGGCCTGGGAGCAAGAGCAGCCCTGAGCAGAGAAATTCAATGCAAGGAAGAAATGGTGGTGGAAATAGTATGGTGGCTTGGCACTCAGCATCTTTTACTCTCTCCCAGCGTGCCTTCCTGTACTGCACACAAGGAAAGTGGAAAAAAAAATTTTTTTTCCCAGACTCCGTTGCAGCGAGGACTCTGCAGGTAAATGTGGTTCTGTTGTTTATATACATTTGGATGAGATTTGGAAGGTAAAAGTGAAGAGGTCAAAGCCTCTAGGTCAGCCATTTTTGCAACATGTCAGCACAGGGCCCAGGGTCAAGGTTTGGGTCATCTTTTTTTTTTCCCCCTGGTGTGGATCTAGCATAAGTCTGGAGCCAGATTCTCCACCTTTCCGAGTGTAGCAAAGGGAGCAGCTTCCCTGGCTGGTCAGTTCTGTAGAGTTGTTCTGGAGTCCTGGAGACCTAGTCTAAAACCAGCTCCCTGTCCCTTCCAGTTATTTTGGAAGCGCTTAATGCCCAGTGTTACATCTCTTTCCACTCAGCAATAGCAGTTTTTGTTATCTGCAGCTGAGTCCTGAAGAATACACCTGCTTCACCCAAGCAGTCTTACATGAAGACATGTAATCATTCTGACCCTTTGTTTCTTCATCTTTAGAATGGAAGTAAAAGTACCTCACTGAGGGCTAAATATAAAGTATTTTAAGTACCTAGCATACTAATTGACCATAGTTGCATGAACTGAAGCTATTTTTGGTTATTTTATCAGGAGTCATCATAGCTTGTACCCCTGTGGGGCACCAAACAAACTCAGTCAGCATCCTCTTTCTCCCAGAAGTCTGCCCTGATCTTCCCTAGCTCTGATTCCTTAAAACTCAGGGCCAAGCAGCATAAGACCAATTATGTCAGCTGTGAGAGAGTGGGGCAGGGAAAGGACCACCAAACTTGAACAATCTAGGTACCAGCAGCCCTTTTTATACAAATGAGAAGACTGAGGCTTACAGAAGATAAGGACTTGCTTAAGATCAGCAAGCCATGAAGGCAGAGAATGGATGTGAAGCCGTTTGTGTCTGTCCAGAGGGTGAACCTTTTTATCAGCGTTCTGGACACAGATCTCTTACTTTAAGTGCATGATCCGGATCCCATTCAGCTTGGAGGAAGGAGTTGGCATCGTTTCAATGAGAAATTATCTCAATAAGCAGCCCCCAGGAATTCTCAGTGGGCAGGGCATCACCTCAGAAAACTGGGGAGGCCTGGCCGGTGTGGCTCAGTGGTTGAGCGTCGACCCATGCACCAAAAGATCACCGGTTCGATTCCTGTTCAGGGCAAATGCCCAAGTTGTGGGCCCGATCCCCAGTGAGGGGGCATGCAGGAGGCGGCCAATCAATGTTCTTTCTCATCGATGTTTCTATTTCTCTCTCCCTTCCTCTCTCTCTAAAATCAATAAAGAAAAAAAAATTGGGGGGGAAAACTGGATATCACTAAGAGGATTTGGAAGGCAGCAGGTTCTTTGCTAGGATCTGGATGAGATGACGACCCTGATTGCCCATTCAAAGAATCAAGAGAGAAAGATCTGTTCATTTAACTGACATTGACCAAGAACTAGCAGTGTGCTTGGGGCCTTGCAGTGGGGAAATGGGCCCAGAGCCTTCTTGGAGTGTGTGCTCTAGAGTCTAGAGGGATCTCAAGCAGGGCCATTACTTCACCCTCTTCTGCCCATCAGCAAGCCTCAGAGCTTTCCAAGGACATCCTCCCCAGGGCTCCTGGACTTTCACACCCTCAGAGAGGCCTCTAATCCTCATCCAACCAACCACCCCACCCAAGTTTCAAAGGGCAACTTCCTCCTCCTAAAAACCTCTAAGACCAGACCCCAGTTTAGCAACCTCTCCCACCTCTGAGGGTCCACAGCCCTCAGTTCAGACAGACAGCTCCTCAGGCGCACAGCATGTTCTGCCTTGTGTCATGATTACAGTGGGAAGAGTAGGAAGCCTGAACTGACCTCAAACCTACATCAGTCACAGCCTATCTGTGTGACCTTGACATGTGATGAAGTTTCTATAAGCCTCTTTCTTCACCTATAAAATAGGATTACTAATACATATCTTGCTGGAGAGATAAAGAGAGGTACCACATACAAGGGATTTACTCAGAGCTTGACTCCTGTTCAATAGTCATTCCCTCCTCCTGGCCCCTCTCCTGCATTTCCTTTCAGGTTATAGCATCCTTCAGGGCAGAGACAGAACTTGATTTCTTTGTCCACTTCCACACCCATCCACACCCCACACAGTCTCACACACATGGATGCTGCCTGACAAAACCTGTCAAGAACGAATTAGTCGCCCTGGCTGCTTTGGCTCAGCGGTTAGAGCGTTGGCCCGCGGACCAATGAGTCGTGGGTTCGATTCCAGTCAGGGGCACATACCTCGGTTGCAATTCATCCCCGGCCCTGGTTGGGGTCGTGCGGGAGGCAGCCACTTGATGTGTCCCTTTCACGTCGATGTTTCTTTCTCTATCTCTCTCTTCCCCCCTCTCTCTCTCCCACTCTATCTGAACAAAAATGGAAAAATGTCCTCGGGTGAGGATAAATAAACAAACAAACAAACAAACAAACAAACAAACAAATAAAATAGGTACAAGAAAGAGGCTCTCCTATGCATCTCTGGAAACCTGCCGTTCAGTGCCCCCCTTAGAGACAGACTCTTGAGCAGAGGATTCTAGGACAGTGTGGCTGCTGTTGTGGCATCAAAGCCTCCTGGTCTTAAACCCTCTACCTAGTGCCCACTTGGGTGTGCCAAACAGGGGCTTTGTTGGCCACCACTCTCCACCACTGGCTTCTCCTGAGCAGACTGGTTCAACTTCTGGTCTTGTGGTTTTCCTCTGCCAGCTGTCAGCAGCTGTGGGTGCTAGGAGGTGGGGTGGCTTTGGGAGGGGGCTGTGGTAACAGGGGGAAGGTGTCACCTTCCAAAATAACCCCTGAGGGGAATCTGGTGGCCACTCTCACCACCACCCTGTTTCCAGGAAACCCCCAGAGGCTGAGTGAAGAGGGGATTCTTTTATTAAATGTAACCCAGTGCAAGATCATAAGGCCTCCTGGACATATGGGAGACAAGCCAAGGGTCAGAAGGTCCAGCCAGATTTGAAGGGGGATCAGGGAGTAGGAGGAGGGAGCAAGGTTAGTGGTGAGAAGATCAGAGTATGAGATTTCCAAGAGCAAGGTCAGTCTTTGTCTCCCCCATCTGACTAATGGTTCCTCCATGGTTATGACCTGGTCTCCCCTCGAGATGAGGAAGCCCACAGGGTGGGCTCTGTATCTTGCATTAGATTGGGAGTTTCATGCCGGGGTCTCCAAAATGCAGCCTCGTCCACTTGTCTTCTCAAGTCTAGCACAATTCTTCCCATCTCCCAGAAGTTTGCCTCTACCAGTGCCCCCTGCCTATTATCTGTCCCCTACCGTGTCCTCCACCCCAGGGTCCCGCCCCACCACCATCCTTTCAGAGCCACTGGCTGATTTCTAGCTGTAACTTCCTCTGGACTTTACTGCCTGCTTGTCTTCGGCCTCCTTCCCAGCACACTTAGGCCAGTTTTTTACGTTTGTCCCATCGGAACCCTTCCCTCCTCTGAAAGGGGCAGAGGCCTCTCACTAACCTATCACCAGGGCATTCCTAACAATTAGCTCTAACTCTGAGCATATATAAACAGTCCACAAAACAGACCACAGTAAATATCAGTGGCCACCCTTGGCTGCAGGCCAGCTGTGTGCAAGGCACACTATTAATGCTTTGTGTCTGTCATCTCAGGTCATTTCTTCCTTCAAGATTGTCGTGAAGGCCTTGGCCCGGTAGGTCAGTTGGTTAGAGCATCGTCCAGATATACCAATGTTGTGGGTTTGATGCCCCCTCAGGGCACATACAAGTACATACAAAATTCAACCAATGAATGCATTAAAAAAAAAAAGGAACAACAAACTGATCTCTCTCTTTGTCTCAAATCAATTAAAACAAAAAAGACTGTCATGAAGCCTCCACAATGCACTGGCTTTTGCTAGGTGCTGGAGATACTGCAGTCAGAAGCCAACAATGGTCCTTGCCCTCCTGCCATTTACATCCTCACAACAACTTGGGGTGGGGGTGGGGATAGCCACTATTTCCCCCTCCCCCCTTTTTAAAAAATCCATTTATCTTCAGATAGGGTGGGAGGGAAAGAGAGAGACATCGACATGAGAGAGACACATCAATTGGCTGCCTCCTGCACCATCCCAAACAGGGCTGGGGACCAGACTGCAACCGAGGTACATGCGCTTGTCCGAAATCGAACCCACAACTCTTTGGTCCTCAGGCTGAGGCTCTAACCGCTGAGCCAAACTGGCCAGGGCAATTGCTCCCATTTTTTATGACCTAAAGTCACAAAGCCAGTGAGCAGACTCCCTATTCAAGCTCAGCTCTTTCTAAGCTAAAGGCTTTCTTTTTTTTATATCTTCACATTATTTATTTATTTATTTATTTATTTATTTATTTATTTTGGTATGTGCCCTTAGCGGGAACCGAACCCGGGCTCTCTGGTCTGCAGGCCGACGCTCCAACCGCTGAGCCAAACAGGCCAGGGCTAAAGGCTTTCTTTTTTAAAAAAGATTTTTTATAGACCTTTTTAGAGAGAGAGGAAGGGAGAGAGAGATAGAAACATCAATGTGAGAGCGAACATTGATCGGCTGCCTCGTGCAAGCCCCCTACTGGGGATCGAGACCGAAACCCCGGCGTATCTGGCAACCTTTCACCTTTTGGTGCACAGGGCAACGCCCGACCAACTGAGCCACACCGGCCAGGGCCCAACGGCTTTTTAAGAAACAAGATACTGAGCCCTGGCCGGTTTGGCTCAGCGGTTAGAGCATCGGACTGCGGTCCAGAGAGACCCTGGTTCGGTTCCCGCTAGGGGCATGTACCTCGGTTGCAGTTTGTCCCCGGCCCTGGTTGGTCGTGTGGGTGGCAGCCACTCGATGTGGCCCTTTCACGTCGATGTTTCTCTCTCTCTCTCTCTTCCCCTCTCTCCCTCCCACTCTATCTGAACAAAAAATGAAAAAATGTCCTCGGGTGAGGATTAAAAAAAAAAAGATACTGAACTCTACAAACTTGAGGCTGGAGACTAAGGAGCACGGCTCCTGCAGATCACTTTCAGTTTATAAAACACTTAGCTCCTTGAGGAGATGCTGATCTCAGTGCTGGGCCGGGAATGTATGGATGAACCTGGAACCACTTGCAATGCCAGAAAGCAAGGAAGTGCTCAAAGAAAGTGGAGACATGAGGACCCAGGAACCAATTTGAAAGAGTTCCCACTGGTACAACTGGGGACAACTTAAACATCAAAAGAATTGATAGGAATGGATTATAGCCCATAGAAAAATGAGGAATCCATGAGTTTATTCTGATATAAACAAATGAATAAATGGACAAGGAAAAGCTCTTTTAATAGATATAGAAAGATAATGTAATTAGAAAAATCACTATTTGATAACCATCAAAATAATAATTGATTTAGGCATGAATTAGTCATTGGAGCTAAAACTATGAGATGAAAGTTTGTGAGAAACAGGATTTTTATGTCATCTCAATGTATGTCCCTACAAGATATTTATTAATTACAAAGAGAAAAAATAACTTTACAGGGGAGAAACCTGACACCTCAACCAAGTGATTCACACTAAACATATAGTGGGGCAAATTAATGTCATGTACCTCCTGATATGATGTGCTGGGAAAGTTATATCACTTCTGTGGTATTCTTGCCAAAAATGCAAATTTTGAATCTAATTATGAGGAAACAACAGACAGACCCAAACTGAAGGCCAGTTGACAAAATAACTAGGCTATTATTTTTTATTAAAAAACATTTTTTCTTTATTGATTTTAGAGAGAGAGGGGAAGGGAGAAGGAGAGAGAGATAGAAACAATGATGAGAGAGAACATCGATTGGCCGTCTCCTACATGCCCCCCACTGGGGATCAGGCCCACAACCTGGGCATGTGCTCTGACTGGGAATCGAACCGGCGACCTCTTGGTGCATGGGTCGATGCTCAGCCACTGAGCCACACCGGTTGGGCCAGCCTATTATTTTTTTAAATGTCAGGTCATGAAAGAAATAGCAAGGAGCTATTCCAGATTAAAGAAGTAGAGATATGCCCTGGCCGGTTTGGCTCAGTGGTTAGAGCGTCGGCCTGCAGTCCAGAGAGACCCGGGTTCGGTTCCCGCTAAGGGCATGTACTTCGGTTGCAGTTTGTCCCCAGCCCTGGTTGGTTGTGCGGGTGGCAGCCACTCGATGTGTCCCTTTCACGTCGATGTTTCTCTCTCTCTCTCTTCCTCTCTCTCCCTCCCACTCTATCTGAACAAAAAAATGTCCTCGGGTGAGGATAAAAAAAAAAAAGAAGTAGAGATATGAGAATTTAATAGAATGAGTGATCCTGGATTGATTCTGGACAAGAAATGACATTATTAGAACCTTAGTAGGACAATTGAAAAAACTCGAGTAAGATTTGTAGATTGTATTATATCATCCTGATTTTGATCATTGTACTATGATTATGTTTGAGAATGTCCCTGTAATTTTTTTGTAATCCTCACCTGAGGACACTTTTTGCATTCCTCTTCAGATAGAACGAGAGGGAGAGGGGGGAGGAAGAGAGAGAGAGAAATATCGATGTGAGAGAGACACATTGACTGGCTGCCACCCACACGACCCCAACCGAGGTGGGGGACAAACTGCAACCGCGGTACATGCCCTTAGCAGGAACCGAACCCGGGTCTCTCTGGACCGCAGGCCGATGCTCTAACTGCTGAGCCAAACCGGCCAGGGCTGTCCCTGTAAATTTTAGGAAACACACTGTAAAGTATTTAGGGATAAAGGGGCATAATGTCAGCAATTTACTCCAAAATAGTTGAGTATCTGTATATAGAGGGAGGGGGAAAGGAGAGAGAATGATAACAAATGAGGTAACTTTTTAATATTTGTGGAATGTGGGTGAAGGATACACAGGAATTCTTGTAACTTTTCTATAAATCTAAAATTATCTCAAAATAAAAAATTAAAAGGAAACATTTTATCATCAATTATCTCATTGACTTTTTATGTAGAGTTTGAAAGAGACGGTCTATCACATCTTTATTTTACAAATGTGTGTACAGGATTTAGAGAACTAAGAGTACTTGCTCAGGCTGTAAAATTAGTGGTGAAGCAGGATTTGAACCCAGATCTCCAAGCTTCAGATCCAAGGCTCTTTCATGTAGGTCTGAGGGATCAGTATTACCTAGTGCCTGAAGGGATGCTCCTCTCTGTCAGACTTGATCTATCCTAAGAAATTACATCATTCAAATCATTCTCACACACCTCCACCCCCCATCTCAAAACACAAGCAAGTCAAATGCACCCCCTCCCTCCCCTTGTTTGCAGCACTACCTAGGAATGGGTCTGTGGAGATGCTTCTGACTCAGGACTAACACACACACTCGTGAAGTAGACATCAAAGCCACCAAGGCCCTTTAGAGCTGCTGGATGGGTTAACATGATGAAGGAATGAGCTAATGACAGCAGCATCCACACAGACTCTATTTCAGTCTAAATACCCTGGATAGTTCTAGGTGGCTCCTCTTCTGGGGACTATCTCAGGAGGAGCTGGAGAGGGACAGCTCCAAATTAAAAAAAAAATTTTTTTTTTCTCTATTGATTTTTAGAGAGAGAAGAAAGGAGAGGGAGAGAAAGAAACATCGATGAGAGAGAACATCGACTGGCTGCCTCCTGCATGCCCCCTACTGGGGATCTGGCCCACAACCTGGGCATGTGCCCTGACCGGGAATCGAACCGGTGACTTCTTGGTGCATGGGTCGACACTCAGCCACAGAGCCACACTGGCCGGGCGACAGCTCCAACTTTTTGTAGCCCTCAACATGCTTCTCCACAGGAGCTACAGGGCCCCTCTATCCCCTTGGCATCCCCATTACCCATCAGCCACCCACAGCAGGTTAGGAGAGACTGATCAAATAGAGAGGAAGGGTCCACCAGCTGGTTAAGGTCTAGAGCCAGTAGACAGGGCTCTGGAATCCCATATGGGCAGACACAGGTCTTACTGGGCCTGGAGGTTTTACAACTTAGGAGGCCCTCTTTTAAAAAAGGAATATAAGCCCTGACAGGGTAGCTCAGCTGGTTGGAGAATCGCCCAGATGCGCCAAGGTTGTGAGTTCAATCCCCTATCAGAGCACACACAAGAATCAACCAATGAGTGCATAAATAAGTGGAACAACAAATTGGTGTTTCTCTCTCAAATCAATCAATACATTTTTTAAAATAAAAAGAAAACAAAATTATAAATATAAAATGTATACCCCAAGTGAATGTTTATTTAGAATGAGAAAAGACATCATGATAAATCACAAATTTTAAAAGCTGAAAAATACCACAAACAGCATAAAACATATTTGTATTAATTAATTCTCTGGCACACCTCTATAGTATTTTTTAACAAACCAGCTGCTGGTATTTCACATTTCACATTTCCAGCTGTAATTAAAATACCTCATTTTTACACATTTTATAAAAATTTGTGCACAGAGGACTGGGCTCCCCCCACATCCTTGGGAGAGGCCCTAGAGCTTAAACTAAATCTTCTGTCCCACTCCTTTTGACAAAAATTTTTGCGTTTAGGAAGGAGAAGAACAGGAGTTCTCTCTCCCAAGTTTGGTTTACTCTAGAAAGGCCCCAGAGACCTGCTGGCTCTCTTTCCCTTCTCCAAAAGAAAATACAATTTATCAAGAAAATTGAGCCTTGGGAAAGAATGTGAAGGCTCCAGCTGTGTGTAGTCCGCAATAGAAAGGGTTAAACCTCTGAACAAAGCTGAATCAGATATATGAAGACTCTTTTCCTTCCCTCTGATCTTTCCTGCCTGTTTTTGCACTTTGTTCCCTCTGCCTGAAATACAACCCCTACGCACCCCATCCTTACCTCTTTTCCACTTCGTCACCTGGTCAAGATTTAAGCATCTGTCAAGTCTCAGTTTAAAAGTTAGTTTTTCCGGAAGGCTGTGTTTGATCCCCTTTCTCTTGAATTAAACCACTATAATTTACTATTCACTGTAATCCTACCCGGCAAGCACCACGAAGTCTGGGAACTTGTCTGTCTGTCTGTCTGTCTGTCTCATCCATGTCTGCATTTTTGCAGTCGGTGGCATAGTGTCTGGTGCACAGTGCCTAGCACGCAGTGGTACTCAAACAATATTTTCGAATGAATGAATGAACAAAGAAACTTGGGTCTGGTGGGTGAGAAGGGAATGTGGAGACAGAGCGCCCCCTGCTGGACACTTGGAGTACCAGGGACCCAGGACTCCTCTTTGAGCTGGGAGGAGTAATGGGGTGGACAATTTCTTACCTGTAGGGTAGTCTTGGAGACCCAAACCTAATGCCAAATTCCTACTGATTTATGTCTTCTCACTTCTATCAGACCCACCACTATCTCCTCCCAACCTTCTGAGCCCCTGCATCCATCCTCCCCCACACTACTGACCACCTCACCCTCAGCTCCATAGTGACCATCGCCTGATCCTCCTCACAATTAATATCCCTCCCTCTTGGACCTTTAGCTATGAATAAGAATAGGCTCAGATTCTTTCATTGATCCTCTTTCCTCCTCCTCCCTAATCAATCAATCAGAAGTGATTGGCTGGGGCATTGGGATGGATGTGGGGAAGAAATGATGAGTAGGGAGCCTGGAAAGTTGGTGAGATGGGTGTGGGGTGGAGGGACTGTGTGTGTTTCTGAGACAAGATTTTGCTAATATTATGGCCAGAACAGCAGATTTGTTCTTGGGGGAATGGGGAGGAGGGGGGATGAGAAGTTACTTGGAATGAGTTATATACAAAATGGTGAAATTCTCTTTTACTGCCTTGACTGAAAAAGTGTAAAATATCTCCAGATTAATATCCCTTCTATGACCACCTCCCAACATTGTGTAATTAAATCCCTCCAGATTAATTACACGATGGTGGGAGGTGGTCATAGAAGGAGATTGGGCTAAGAGAAATACAGAGTTTCAGTGAGGGAGGGATGGAGTGCAGCAAACAGGATGGAGGCTCAGAGAGGAGGTTGGGGTTTCAAAGAGGGGAGTTGGGGCTCATTGCTAAGGGTATGGGAGGGGACAGAAAGGGCAAGAGGAAATCTTGAGTGAGAAGAGGAAAGGGGGTCAAGGAGATGTAGAGGTCAATCCTCCTCTGAGGGGGAGAGGGAGAATCGACCACACCTGTGTGTCTACACAGTGGTTTCCATCTCTGGCCCCTCCCCCATCAGTGCCCCAAGTGGGGCTGAGGAAGAGTGACAGTTACTTAATGACCCTGAATCCTGCTAGCTCTTTTGAGCAGCCTGTAGTCACTGGAGGGCTAAAGGGGGCTGAAGCCAAAGTCCAAGTTATTGATCTCTGGCCCCAAAGGTCAGCTTCAGGGGCAGAGGGAGTGGTGTTGCCACAGTGGGAGCCTCGAGGGACCCCACAACAGTGGGGCTGAGCTGCACAGCATGGTTTTCATGTCTGCATCCTCCCCCACCAAGTGCTTACAAGCTTCCATCCTGTTCTGCCCGAAACTTCTACCTGGGAGATGTCTCAGAATAGACTCTTGGTGTCAGGACTTCTGGGTGCTAGAGAGCATGAAAGCAGGGACTTGGATGAAATCATTGACTACTGCTCCACCCCCAAGACAAAGCCCTGGGAGTCCATGCGCTCCTGAGTGAACTCAGTGGGAAAGCACCAATCTAGTAGTCAGAAAGGACTGCCACAATTTGCTGTATGGCCTTGGGCAAACCACTTAACCTCTATGGATCCTAGTTTTCTTATCTATAAAATAAAAGGGTTGAATCAGATGAGCTCCAGCATTCCTTCCAGATAAACAATCTAAGTTTCTAGGGAATTAAGTGGGGACAGATACTGACGGTAGGGTTAGGGGTAGGCATTAGCTTAGATTCAGAAGATTGTAAAAAGAATTCTTGGACTTAGAAAGAAAACCTGGATTCTAATTTTGGCCACCATTAACCATGGAATCCTGGGCAAGTCATTAATTTATTCATTCAACAAAAATTTATTTATTTTTAATTATTTTTTTTAGAGAGTGGAAGTGAGAGAGGGAGGGAAAGAGAGAAAGAAACATTGATATGAGAGAAACACATGGATTGGTTGCCTCCTGTACACGACCCAGCCGGGGCCAGGGATCAAACTTGCAACCCAAGTATATACCCTTGACCAGTAATCAAACCTGCGACCCTTCAGTGTACAGGCCAAGACTCTAACCACTGAGCCAGACTGGCCAGGGCTCATTCAACAAAAATGTAATAAGCAATTACTCTATTCCAAGCTTTGTGCTATGTGCTGGGCAAATAATGAATAAGACAGACATAGTCGCTGGCCTCATGGAAATTACATTCTAGTAGCCAGTGAGAGAGAATGACAAATAAACAAAAATATAATAAAGTAGGGCAAATACTCTGTTGTAGAAGTGCAGGGTATATAAGAACATGTGAGAGGGTATTGGGTAAGTGAATGGGTGGAGGCAAAGAGATCCCTAAACAAAGTGACATCTGTTGGAGCCTCAAGAATGAATAGTAGCCCTGGCCGGTTTGGCTCCGCAGTTAGAGCTTCGGCCCACGGACTGAAGGGTTGAGGGTTTGATTCCCTGTCAAGGGCACATGCTTGGGTTGTAGGTTCAATCCTCGGCCCCAGTCGGGGTCATGTAGGAGGCAACCAATACATATGTCTCTCTCACATCCATGTTTCTCTCTCCCTCCCTCCCTTCCACTCTATTTAAAAATCAATGGAAAAAATATCACCAGGAATAAAGAAAGAGTAAGGGATATGGAGGTCCTGGAATGCTAATGGAGACACGAGTAAGGAGTGTTAAGTTGGGAGGTGAGACTGGTTTTGGGGCCAGAGACCAGTGTCACTTGCAAAACTGAGATAACTACATGTCATCTTGCCTCCCTCCTTTTCCAGCAGCCCCATTTTCCAGGGTCTGGTGAGATAATGCATGGGGAAACACTGTGTGGTTGGGAAAGCATTGTACAGAGTAATACCCAGACAATGGAAACATGTTGTGGAACACTGAGGATCAAGCTGGGTAAATCTGGCCTTAGGTAACTTCCACAGGAACAGTGGGAAATTAATTAAAACTGAGGCACTGAGCCTCTAATAAAGTTGTCCAGGATCACACAACTAAGGAGAGTGGGACTTAGGTTGGAACAGAAAGCCTGACCCTAGACTTTGCAGAAGAGGAAGGGAACTTGTTCTAAAGGCCTCAGTGGGTAAAGGCTATAGAGATCAGCTTCAATTCAATGGAAAAAAAGAACTTTTCTTTTTTTTGGAAAAAAATAACTTTTTTAACAAAAGAACTTTTCTAACAATCCCAACTATCAGGGGTTGGGCAAGGCTTCAGAAACAGTAAACTCCCTGTTGCTGGAGATTTGTAAGCTGAGTCTAGAAAATGGTTGATATCAAGCTTGGTGTCTGGGGGGAATCAGCTGATTTGCAAAATCCCTTTTGGCTCTGAGAGTCTTGGAATCAAGGATCTTGGGTCTCCCTTCTCTTTGCTCTATATCCCCTCTAATAGAACAGCAGTGGAGGCATCTCTTCGCAGAAGCTCAAAGTGCTGCTTGCGTTTGGGAGAGGCTGAAGGGGAGAAGGGACAGCTTCCATGCATCTGTCCTTCTGTTGTCCTTCCTCCACCATGGCCAAAACACAGAGGCCCAGTGGTGAGGAGAGGAAAGGGATAGTCCCCTGTCATCTGAAGGCCTAGACTCCAGAGTGGCTTATATGAACTTGGTGCTGTCTCGGATGGCATCATTGAAATGCAGTGTAGTTTAGTAATTAGGAGCACAGACTATAGCATCAGACACTTCCTGTGTCCTCCTCTTGAAAATGGAGACAAGAATTCCCACATAATGAAGTTGTCGGGGGATTACATGAGCTAACTTAGGGTCTTGAAGGTGTTTGGCATATGGTAAACATTCACATGTTTTTATTGTTGTTGTTGTTACTTGCTGGGAGAATTTGAGGAAGTTATTCCAACAGTCTGAGCTTCAGTTTTCTCTTCTGTTAAATGGGGAGACAACACCTCCTTCATAGGATGGTTGGAGGGGGCTATGTCCAGCATGTTGCAGAAATTAACATGTTATTTCCCTCCTTACTCTAACAGAGGGGAGTTAAGGATAATTCGACAGCTTTTGTTTTATTCTCTCTCTGTAATTATCACAAATGCAGCAAGCAGGAGAAGTTAGAGGCCATTAAGTCTACTCTCCCATTTGATAGATGGGGAAACTGAAGTCCAGAGAAGAGATTTGCTCAAGGTCACACAGCGAGTTAGTGACAGAGCTAGGACTAGAACCCAGAACTCTCTTACCATGCTGTTTTATCTTAATTATTGACAAAATGTTGAATGAGTGTGTGGTTGAAGATTGAATGAAAGGAGTACAGATCTCTCTGTATGTCTCCACAGGGACATGGAGGACTTGTAAATGTGGGAACCAAACTCTGTGGCTTTTTCTCAAACAAGCTGTTCACTTTCAAACCTTGCTTAATTTCTGCTGTTCTTTTTTTTTTTTTTTCCTGGAATGTCCTGCCTTCCCTGGCTTTCAAAATCCTACGTAAGGTCCAATGGAATGCCATCTCCCCTGTGGAGCCTTCCATAATATATAATACGAGTTAGCTTTCCTTGTTTCATAGTGCATTATATATGCCTCTATTATATGTCCCAGTCACAATCTGATGGGACATATATCTTCTGTATCTGTCCTTTTCACTAAACAGACAGGGAAACCAAGGTTCAGAACCCCTATTCCCTGATTGAAAGGGAGATCCTTGGAAACCTGGGTTTCTAGTTATTGTTGTTAACCAGCTATCGAGCCTTGAGCAAGTCAACTAGATTTTAGGTCTTATTTCCATATTTACAAAATGGGGTGGGGGCCTGGCTGGTGTGGCTCAGTGGTTGAGCGTCGACCCATGCACCAAGAGGTCGTTGGTTCAATTCCTGGTCAGGACACATGCCCAGGTTGTGGGCCTGATCCCCAGTGGGTGGCATGCAGGGGGTGGCCAATCGATGTTCTCTCTCATCATTGTTTCTATCTCTCTCTCCCTCTCTCTCTAAAATCAATAAAGAAAAAAATTTTAATGGGGTGGGAGGAAGATACGATCTGAAGATACTAATTTCTAACTAAGCCTCTTCTAATGGAAGAAGTGTAGATTATTGGATCTGAATGCTGATTCTGCCAAGGTTTGAATCCTGACTCTATCACTTACTCTGTGACTTTCACCAAGTTACTTAACCCCTCTGTGCTCAGCTTCATCTGTCAGATGGGAACAACAACCAAGCCTATCTCATAAATTTGGTGTGAGGATTGAGATAATTTATGTAAAGCACTCAGTGCCGTGCCTGGCACATGGTGAACCTTCAAAAGGCATTTAACTATTGTAATCTTTATTCTACTGATAACTCTGTTTACACCTGAGAATTTGGAAAAGGCATCTCCACTTCAATGTCTTCAAAGCAAGTCAAGTGTCTTTCTTCATGTTGCAGAATGATAGAGTATCAAAAGAGTAAGTGTTAAAAAAAAAAAAAATGCTCAGACTTGTAAGATCCAGAAAATTTTCCTTGCATGCAACCTTTCTTAGGATGTGCTCCTCAAGTGTGAACCAAGAAAAAGGTTGACATGGGATCCAGGAAACAGCGGCTCTAGCCACTGTAGTGAAAGGAAGCCACAGGGTGACAGCTGGGAAGCAAGCTCAGAGAGCAACCAGGAGGGAGGGCCTCAGGAAAAAGGCTCAGGGAAAAAGAGGGCTTAGTGGAAAAGATAACATGATAAAGCCCTTGAAAATAACTGAGGATATTTCAATGACAAATATTGCAGGAAAGAAAGAAAGGCAGGAAAATAAAACACAGTATAAGAAAAGAAATTTTGTCCTAGGATACTACTTGGCAATGCAATGAATATTTCCATAATCATGACAGTGTAAACATTGGTTATCAGTTTAGCTGAAAATGGTGATTTAACTGTACTTGGAGGAAGGGAAAGGGGAAGGTGGGCCCTGTAAGAGAAGTAAGTCCTCATCTACCACAACAGAAAATCAATAGATAATATCTAAAATTGATAAATCAAGGAACATAGGTACATACATATTTTTTAGAGATATGGAAATATCCTCCAGAAGAAATGATTCAAAGAGTGGTTGCCTCATGGGAGTGGAGGGGGTGGGGTGGTCAGGAGACTGTTGTTTTTCATTATAATTCTTTCAATACTGATTGATTTTTTCAACCACATGCATTAATTACTTTAACTATTTAAAAAGGTAAAGAAGAAGACTATTGGAGTGAGCTAGACTGGGATGCAGGCTTTGTGATTTGTGAGTCAAGACAAATCAGTTAACCCTACTAAGTCTGTCTCCAGTACAGTGGGGGTCATATTAGCTGAGGACCGAAAGAGACAATACACACAAAGCACTTTGCACATGCCTGGTATATAATCAGCTCTCAGTAAACAGTAAGTGCTCAGTCAGGGAAGAGCAGGTTAAAGACCTAGCCTAAAGCAGCATTTGGGAAATGACAGAATTTGGTTAGACACCCTGCCCCATGCCTCCAAGGTACATGACAATCATTGGACACACACAAATGGACACCAGGTGAATGACAGCTGGATGAGTTGTGACCCACAGGCCCGAGTAGAGTCACAGTGAGGTTCACTGAAAGGATCAGCAACCATGAGGAAAATTACGGTTGGGCATGACGAGTTCCACTGCGAGAGGACACCTGGAGAATTACAGTCACTGGACAGTGTGGGATAGCAGGCTCATCATTTCCTTCTCTTGCCTGTACCTTGTGGGGGATGTGTCAGAAGGAAAAGATTTAGAGGCTGTCAGGGTGAGGGTCAGAGGTTAGCTGGGGTCAGGAAGTCTATTTCACTGAGGTCACTCTCTTCTCCTTTCAGTGTAATGAAGCCATTATTGGTGAAAGCAAGTGCCCAGCGTCTTGCTCTGTGAAGCAAGGCCCGCATGGGGAGCAGGACTGAAAGAAGGAAGGGAACTCCCTTGGCTCATCCTCCTTCTGCCAATTCAACAGTGCATAATTCTGCTTGATGTAGGAAGCCCTGGTCCTTAGAGAAGGATGAAAATGACAGCATGGGGCAAAACCTGATTGTTTCTCAGTGTAATTAGGAATGGGGTCTCTCTCTCTTTCACACACACACACACACACACACACACACACACACACACACACACCATATGGCTTTAGAATGTCAGAACTGGAAGAAACATTTGTCTAAAAACTAATCCAATTCTCTCATTTTTCCCTTAAAGGGTAAAACCAGGTGTCTTTCTTGAGATCACAGAGCAAATTAATCAGCTGAAAGTAGATATACTATACATTTTACTTATTTGTTTATTGTCTGTTCCTCTTCTCCAGAATGTAAGCTCTATGAGGGCAGGAATTCCCTGTTTTATTCACTGATGATCCCTAAGGGCTTCAAATGGTGCCACCTGACATATAATAGATGCTCAATGAATATTTGTTAGGTGACTGAGTGAATGAACAGATGAATGAATGGAAACACTGCACACATATTCCCTTTCTGATGAATCACAGAGCATATTACCATATTAAAGGCTTTCAAAAGTCCTACAGACGAAATCTGGTTAACATACCATTTTCCAAACGATTTCATTATAGAAACTTTTTTTCAATGGCGAGATGTATTAATCATCCCATGGAACTAGTATTCTGAGGGGCACAATTGTGGAAAATACTTTTCTTAAATGCACACCATCATTCATGTTAGCAGATGGTCAGGGTTTCAACTCCAAACAACAACCCTGGACCCTACCACAGAGTTCTCAAAACACTTCATAAATGTGAGCTGGATGTGGATGATTGCCCCAAGGAGCACCTACTGTGGTTCTAGCCAGCTCTTTGATTTAGAAAGCCAAGGAGCCCTGGCCAGTTTGACTCAGCGGTTAGAGCGTTGGCCCAGGGAACAAAGAGTCGCAGGTTTGATTCCAGTCAAGGGCACGTACTTTGGTTGTGGTTTGGTCCCCGGTCCTGGTCGGGGTCGTGTGGGAGGCAACTAATCGATGTGTCTCTCTCACATCGATGTTTCTCTCTCTCTCTATCTCTCCCTCCCACTCTGTCTGAAAATAAATGGAAAAATATATCCTTAGGTGAAGATTAAAATATATATATATAAAGATAGATAGATAGATGATAGATAGATAGATAGATAGATAGATAGATAGATAGATAGATAGATAGAAAGACAAGGAGTTTTAGAGACGGTAATCAATAAAAATGCCAGACTAGATCTCTGGCCCAGGGAAGAGGAATCACAAGCTTGGGTCCTATTTACTAACCATATTGAATACATAGTCTCCCTCTATAGTCTTTTTTTTTAAATCCTCACTCGAGTACATTTTTTTTGCATTTATCTTCAGATAGAGTGGGAGGGAGAGAGAGAGAGAGAGAGAGAAACATCGATACGAGAGAGACACATCAAGTGGGTGACGACCCCAACCAGGGCTGGGGACAAACTGCAACCGAGGTATGTGCCCTTAGCAGAAACCGAACCCAGGCCTCTCTGGTCCGCGGGCCCATCCTCTAACCGCTGAGCCAAACTGGCCAGGGCATCCCTCTACAGTCTTTTTACTTGCACATATCTTGTTCTTCATTGGTAAAACAGGGACAGCACCAGTCATGATAACAGCATACTCGAACTATGGAAACAATGTGAGCACAACACATGAATTCATGTATTAGCTGAACTATATTAGGAAAGGTACATTGACTCATTAAGCTTCAGATTCCTCTCCTGTGAGGTGAGAATATTAATACCTATTACCCAAAGTTACTGACAGCCTTGAATGAGATAAGAAAAGTACCTATATTCTTGACAAATAGTAGCTGTTATTATTACCTATCAGAACATAAACTTCACAAAAGTAGGATTTTTTAAAAAATATGTTTTTATTGATTTTAGAGAGAGAGAAGAAGGAAGAGGGAGAGAGAGAGAAACATCAACTGGTTGCCTCCTGCGTGCCCCCTACTGGAGTTGAGCTAGAAACCAGGCATTTGCCCTGACCAGGAATCAAACCAGCCACCTTTTGGTGCATGAGATGATACTCAACCAACTGAGCCACACTGGCCAGGGCACAAAGGTGGAGTTTTTGTTTTTATTGTTTATTGATGTATTTATTTATTTGTTTGTTTTAATGTTTTTATTGATTTTTTTTCTCCCAAGGAAGAGGGAGAGAAAGATGGAAACACTGATGAGAGAGAAACATTGATTGGCCATCTCCTGCATGCCTCCTACTGGGGATCGAGCCTACAATCTGAGCATATGCTCTGACTGGGACTCAGACCTGTGACTTCTTGGTGTATGGGATGATGCTCAACCAAATGAGCCACACTAGCTGGATTTATTGATGTATTTAGAACAATGCTTGCCATAGAGAAAGTGCTAAATAAATATTTTTGAAATATTGAATGAGTAATTATTATTACTAAGACCTCTTTCAGCTCTTTCTTTTATGAAGATATAAACCTACACAAGAGGAACTTGGCCAAGTTCTTTAAAGAGGAGATGTTCTTTGTGTTGATATTAGACACCTTTGTCTTGTCTAAAGAGTTCCCCCTTTTTTCTTCCTTTTTAAAAAATTGAATTTTTAGAGAGAGAGGAAGGGAGAGAGAGATAGAAATATCGACGTGAGAGAGAAACATTGATCGGCTGACTCCTGCACTGTCCCCTACTGAGGACTGAGCCCACAACCCGAGCATGTGTCCTGACTGGGAATCGAACCAGGACCTCTCAGTTCATGGGATGACACTCAATACACTGAGCCACACTGGCTGGGCCTCTTTTTTTCTTTTACCTAGATATTATTACTTTAAAAAACCAATACACAAAAAACTTGCAATACTTAACTATATCAGGTCTTGTCTTCCTAACTAGACTGTAACCCCTTGGAAGGCAGAGAATGTCTATTCTCTACATTTTGGGGGGTAAATTTTTGACATCATTCTACTTAACACATTATTTATCTGATTCCTCCACCAAACTTGTGAGCTAGTACAATGACTGGATCACAGAGGGTACTTAACAAGTTTTCACTGAGACAGGAACCCAAGAGAGGAAGAAGGTTTGGTCAGGAGTTCCCATATCCTACATGGAAACAATCCATTGGGGATAAAGAATCAATTGTGTTGGAAACCATGTCTTCCTTCCTAAAGAATCTTCTGCCTCTACATATGCAACTTTATGAGGTCCTGACTCCCTGCTTGGTTTGTATTATTCAGATTCAAGAGAAGCAGCCTAGGAAAATAAATATTATGATTATTTTAATAATGTTTATTATTTCAATTAAAACCTATTCAAGTGCTTGCTTCGGCAGCACATATACTAAAATTGGAACGATACAGAGAAGATTAGCATGGCCCCTGCGCAAGGATGACACGCAAATTCGTGAAGCTTTCCATAAAAAAAAAAAAAACCTATTCAAGATCACTTCTTGGGTGCCTTCTGTGGGCCAGGTACTATACTAGGTACCAGTAAGGGCATGGGAGATGACGCAGAAAGAAATAACACATGCATGGTCCCAGTCCTCAGGGAACAAATGATCCAGCAGGTCCTAGATCATAGAGACAAGTATGTGCACAATAGCTATAATAATAGCAATAATTTACATTATTAAGATGTAACTAGCCCAGCCAGTGTGGCTCAGTGGTTGAGCATTGACCCATGCACCAGGAGGTTGCTGGTTTGATTCCCGGTCAGGGCACATGCCAGGTTGTGGACCCAATCCTCAGTGGGGGGTGTGCAGGAGGTGGCCAGTTGATGTTCTTTCTCATTGATGTTTCTATCTCTCTCACCCTCTCCCTTCCTCTCTCTCTCTAAAATCAATAAAGAAAAAAAAATTAAAAAGCAACAACAACAACAAAAAAGCTTTACCTGCATGACATATCTTTATCCTCATAATAATTCTGAGAGTAAAATTTTTCATTATCCCCATTGGACAGAAGAGAAAACAGAGGCATATAGAAGTTAGAGATTGCCCCAGGTCACAGAGCTGTAAATAGTACAGCTGATAGCCAAACATGGGCAAGATGACTTCAATGTCTGTGCTCTTATGAAAAGTGCTAATCATTAGGAAAATAACTTGAAAATAGAGATTAATCTCTCTTCTGCTCTGGTTTACTTTGAATCAGAAAATATCTCCTCTTTCCTCACCCTCATGGCCGTGTGCAAAGTTATACCCATTTTTCTGGAGGGGAGCTTGAGATACCTGCATTGCCCTCATGGAATCATGCATTGATGGAAATGTCCTCTTTTTTTTTTTTTTTTTTGGTTTAAATCTTCACCCAAGGATATTTTTTCCATAGGGTGAGAGGGAAGGAGGGAGAGACAAACATCAATGTGAGAGAGACATATTGATTGGTTGTCTCCCATACAACCCCGACCAGGGCCGGGGATAGAACCTCAACGGAGGTATGTGCCCTTGACTGAAATCAAACCCACAACTCTTTGGTTCGCGGTGGACGCTCTAACCGCTGAGCCAAACAGGCCAGAGAGGAAATGCCCTCTTTAGCGTTCTGGTGAAACTCTTCATTCGTCTCAAGTCTATACGGGTCACTACTGGGATGAGAAGAATCAGGCTTTCTGGGAAGGACTTGGAGGTGGAGACTCAAGAAGGCACTTTCAAAGCTGGGAGCTAGGAGCCAGCAGAGCGAGGCTTAGTTCAGCACCGTGGACAGAGGTCCCGGCGCCCTCAGGACCCTGGACAGAGAAACTGGTTGCGACTGCAGGGAGAACAAATTTCACTTGAGAGCGGATCAAGAGAAACCAGAAGACTAAACTCCCTTCTCTCTCTCTTTTCTTCAGCCAGACCTCAGTCACCTGAATTCAGTCGTTCCTGAATCTTAGGAACAGAGTGTATACAGGGAGGGAGTGAATATATATTTTAAGGGCGCTAGTAACCGAAGGAGATAAGAATCTTAGGTGGGGAGGAGTATATAAATAAAAATGGCTTTGGCTGATGTTCTCAGAGAACTCTTGCAAGATCTAAATTAGGGTCCTCAGCTGGGAGCAGGGGTTTGCTAATGATGTTTGTTAACGGTACATATTTTTTAGGCTAACAAAGGGCCACCGTTGTCCTTTTTATCACCCAAAGTCCTTCCCCCATCTCTTACACTCAAGTTTTAGTCTCTTGGACAGCACTCCATGTAGCAAAGAGAAATAGTCTCTCCAGAGTCCCTTGCTCTCCTCGCCACCTTCCCCTTCCCTACCACCACTCATCTCCTTTCTCCTTCTCAAATACATACGTGCATGGGCGCACACGGGCGCCGGGTGAAAAGTACGAGAGGTTCTGCTCACTTGGTGGAGAAAATTGAGTTCAGAGCAAGCGGAAGCCCCCGAAAGCAGGCTCTGTCCCTTTAAATGGGTTGTAGCAGTGGGGGAGGGGAACTGGCCGGAGCTGGCATTGTCCAGTTTGAACTGAGCACCGGAAGTGAAGGGGCAGGGCCAGGGCCGTGCACTGAGCCCCGGGCCATTGTCCATCTCTGACCAGGGCACCAGCCACCCTCTGGCCAACCCTCTTTATCTCCTGGAAGGGGAGGCTGCCTTTTAAAAGGAGGAGATCCCCAACTCTAGTTCTCCCACCAACCCCACTGTGGGGAGAGGAGCACGCTTTATGATGGGACTGAAACGAGGAGGGTCTGGGAACCTGAGAGTGTCCAGAATACTGGAGGAAAAGCCTGGACCCACGTACCCAGCTAGTCCCTCTCCCAGCAACTGTTAGGGACAGGATGGGGATGGGGGTAGTATTGAGGGCAGCTGGCGGAGAGAAGAACACACTTCAAGCCTCTTTGGGCTCCTCCTGCTCTCCCAGAAAGTTCCACGTGGGGCCAATTTTAGATACAGATTTGGCAGGAAAGAAGGAAGAATTCTTTACACGGAATCAATTAGGAGCGCTTTGAGATCCAGAAAAACTCAGTCGATAACTCAGGGAGGCAGAGACACACAGTTAGAGACGAACAGACTTTGCCTTGGTCGGGACTGGAAATCAGTTCTGCCGGGTCTCCAGCTTCGCCCCTGCTTCCCCATCTCAGGCTTCCTAGTATCGTGAACTCCAGGTCTATCTAAGCACACGGGGGTGGGGGGTGAGAGCGGGTCAGCGCCGAGCAGCCGGGTCAGCTCGGAGGCCTGAAGGGGAAGGGAGGGGGAGGGGCGTTAAAGGGCTGGGGGAGGGGGAGGGCTCATCCATTTCTCCCTTGACAGGTGGTTTGTGTCTCTGATTGGCCAGCGCTGCCAGGCTCACACCTCCCTCCCCCAACTCTCTGGAATGTATAATTATCTGCGCTGGGGGGTGGGGGTGGTGTGTGAGTATGTGTGGGAGCAGTCACATGGTTTTAAAACTACCCCCCACAACACACGCTCAGTACCCCCACCTGTATGCTGCTTTGGGGACCCTCAATGAGTCCTTAAAGTGAAAGATTTCAAATTCCGGGGTACTCAAGACTTCTAGGGCTGACGGCCCCTATTTCCAGATGTGTGTGTGGGGAGGGGGTGTCAAACCTCAAGGTTCTGAGAAGGGACACCCCAGAGGTGTCAGAGAACGCAGAGTGGGGGAGGGCAAGAGCTGTAGTTGGAGGGAAAGGGAGGGGAAAGAAGAGGGAGGAGAGGGGAGGGGGCTGCCCGCGGGGGGTTGGGTCATTGTCTTTTAGAATTTGGGAGCCTTTGAAAAGCCGTGGGCCCTCCCACCGCTATTGTGCTGGGGAAGATGTAGCAGCCTCTTCTCCGAGCCACCCCTTTGCCTCCGGACTTCTCTGGGGCCAGCAGCCGCCCGACCTGGGGCCCGGGGCCGCGGGCTTAGCTGACTACCATGGGCTCCGTGTCAAACCAGCAGTTTGCAGGTTCGAGCTTGGTACTTATTGGGGACACTCTAGGCTGCAGGGGCACCCAATAGCCACTTAAAAGGGAGGTGGGAAAGTGTCCTCCAGGCTAGCGGAAGGACCCCCAAGTCTGTGTGGCCTCCTGCTTCAGGGGGCCATCCCTGAAGCAAAGAACGCTGGTGTCCCAGTGGCGTGCACACAGAGGCTACGGGGCCAGAGGGAGAGAAGAGGACGGGCCTGCTCGGCGGTCTGTCCTCCGGCAACGTGTTGTGGGAAAAGGAGCAAAACTTTCGGGGCAACAGTGGCTTCAGCGTAAGCTTGGGGAGCGCGGGAGGCAGTTGGGACAGGTCTTTCATCGCCGGCTGCTTGGTAGCTGCCGCCTCCTGGGTGTCCATCCGCGGGCTGGACACTCGGGTCTCCCTGCCGGGTCTCTGAGAGGGTCCTCCAATTCCGTGGCCCCCCAGCTGAGCGCCCTCCCAATCTCCAGGTGGCTGCGCCAAGGCGCCGGAGGAGGCGCCGGAGGACGCGGCCCGGGCCGCAGAGGAACCGCAGCTGCTGCACGGTGCCGGCATCTGTAAATGGTTCAACGTGCGCATGGGGTTCGGCTTCCTGTCCATGACCGCCCGCGCCGGGGTCGCACTCGACCCACCGGTGGATGTCTTTGTGCACCAGGTGAGACCGATTCTGGTAACTTTATCAGGAAGGGGATGTTGGCGCGCGTATTCAAGGGTGGGCGGACACACTCGGCTATTGGATTGAGGGAGATCAAGGGCCCTCATTGTGCGTTCCCATCTTTGCGGTGGTACCCCTGATCTGAGTCCTGGTTAACTCCAACAGCACGAGAGTGAGAGGCAGAGCAGATTATCAGCACCTCCCACCCCCTTCCGGGAACCCTTCTGGCTTACCACGTGTTTGTTACCTCTTTCCCCTGGGAAGGGGGCAGGGGCAGGGAGGTGACCCCATGTGGCAGAAACTAAGGTTGTATTGTGCTTGCCGGTGGGGGGAGGGCGAGCAGGCCGGCCAGGGAAGCACATGCCCGGCCATAACAGGGCCCTGAGCGCCCAGGGCCTTTCACTAACATGTGAATGGAGCTCCTGGCCGGGAGAGGGAGGGAAACACTCTGGGATCCAAGGAGGGTAAAGCTACGAAGTCAGCCAGGTCTCTTCACCCAGGTGGTCACACAAAACTTGATCCCTGCGGCCTAGGTGGGTTTGGCAGATCCTTACAGGGTCTATTTTGGGGCTTGAAAGCTCCTCCAAATCACCAGTCTCAGGCATACAGTTTACTGACTGGGCTTTTGCTATCCAGTTCCTAGCAGAAAGGAAAACCTAAGGATAAGGAGCCCAGGCCTTAGACTTCTGGGCCAGGCTTGGAGGGAGTTAGGTTGCAACCCCAAGTTCTCAGTTAAAGCAAGGCAACAGTGGGGGTGAAATTCAGTGTCGCAGGGCAGGGGGTCGAGGGAGGCTAGCCTCTGGACCCATTCTCCTCAGCTTGGCATTTATGGCCCCAGACAGCCATTCATTGCTGTCCTAACATTCCCAGCCTCAAATAAGGAGCCAGAGACTTCAGGTTTCTCTCCTCCCTGGCCTCTCTTTCACCCCTTCCTAAATATCTTAGAAGCCTTCCGGTGGTTCTGGGATACCAGCCACCCATAACGACCATGTAAAGGAAGTTGTTGCCTGTGTCCCTTCCACCTTTGGAAGTTTGGAGCTGGGTGTGCAAAGAAGAAATTGCTAATCCCAGGCTAAATAGGTTGGCACCCAGGCTGGGCAGAGGAAGGTTACTTCAGAAAGTTTGGCTTTGGGAGCCATGGGGGAGGGGAAAGGAGGATGTGGGGATTAAGGGTTGGAGCTTGAGGGATGGTATACTGCAGGGGGAGGGGTGGAGAAGGGAGATGCTGGGTAGATTGGTTGGAGGCCCTCATCAAGGACATAGAGTGGAGGGGAACAAGGGACATAGAGGATGCAAGGAGATGGGGACCTGCCAGTTAACATTGGTGACTTGGATCACTGGGTTGCTTGAACATCTGCTAGGAGGGTCTGCAGCAGGATGCTTACTTACCCCCTTGTAGCACCCATTCTTAGCCCCCATCAGACAACTAGTTCTAGTTAGTGACATTGCCCCCTTTCCTGTCTCATTTACATATGTGTTTGATAACCCACAGGAAGTAATTGTGGGAGAAAGAAGGGAATTGGCCTCTTTAGGTCTATTAAATCACTTTATTACAGGAACCAGCTTTGAATGGCCCTCCTCAGCAGGGTGCCAGCTCCCCCCATTCTCCTATTTATCTGATCACAAAGAGATTAAAATCCTTCCTGATCTGGAGAGGGACTAGACAGCTTCTCCAACTTTGGGAGGCTTGGCATAAGTCAGAACCAACCTTTTCTTGCATTCATTCCTAAGGCTGGTAAATAGGGAGGGGTTGAGGGGAACTTAACCCATCATCATCTGGGGTTCCTTGGTGATATGGGGGAGGAAGAAACTTTCCTCTACCCTTTTTGGCTGGTCTAATCAAGTAGACATTAGACAGATTAGCAAGGGAGAATAACTAAATGTAATATATATGTATGAGAACCCCACATATACGAGAGTCAGAGACCCCACATGCACAAGAGTTTTAAAGATATAAAAGGGAGCATGGTTGTGTAAGACATTCTGAGCTAGGAATGAGGTAAGGTACCTTGGGGGCTTCAAAGGGTTATTGCAGGAAGATAAGAGCAGATGTTTAGTAAATAGAAGTTTGTCCTGCTCTACAGATAGGTCAAGAGAGGTTATCTCTGATACTCTTACTATGGGCAGGGCCCCTAATTCAAGTTCTTATAGATAGGGGCAGAAGTCTCTCTTGAGCCTGCAGCTTTATCTTGGAAACAATCCACATACCACAGAGGCAATTCTTGGTGTGACTAGTTCTTAACTCCCACAGTGATAACCAAATCCCAGGGGAGGTTTTCCCGAGCAAATGGATATGTGCCTCAGGGCACTTAACCTTAGGATCCCAAACAATTGGAATATTAGATGGCATAGAGGAAAGTAGGAACCTTCAGGTTTGGGGCGTGGAGCTCATACCATGTTTCAGATGGGTTACTTAGGAGATAATCTGGATTTCAGAGTCTTGGAATGTCCAGGGACATTCCTCAGTTGAATAAGTTATCTGGAGGGAGTTGAGTTGGGTAAGGAATCAAGAATTTGTTAGGACCAACAGTCACATGACAGTGACTGAGCCTTACTTGATAGGTCTTGATAGCACACTGCCTGGGCTTGAATTAATCCTCAAACCCTACCACAGCAGTAAGTTAGACTAGTGATTTCAGTCCCTACACTTGAGAAATTTGGAATGTTTTTCTGGAAGTCTAATGTAGAGGAATTAAATAGATGCAGATGATCCCTAAAAATTGTTCCCAAATAATTCCCAAAGTGGAGGAAGGGTAAGACATTTCTCTTTAAGAACAAAACTTCCCCTTCTTTGGCTGCTGGTAGTGGGCACCCTGGAGTTGGGGTGCAGGTGATGAGAGGATATAATTGTCCTAAGAAAACATCTGCCAGGGGAAGTGGTCTGGGAGCCCCATTCTAAGGAGAGAGGGAGGGGGGGAAGCAATTTAACATTTTCTTTTCCCTTTCCAAGTGGGCCTATTTGGTGCCTAACACTGTTCCCTGCTGTTCTTATGCTCCCTCTCACTTTATGCCCCCAGGTAAGAATGAGTGAGGAAAAAAATCCACCCTTAGCCTGGGGTTAAGGGAATTTAAGAATCATAATGGCAGATGGCCAGTCCTTAAATCCAGGTTTCTCAACCACTATTGACATAATTTGAGCAGGATTAATTTCTCTTTATGGACATCCTTCAGTTGTGACAACCAAAAATGTCTCCAGACATTACCAAATGTCCCTGGGAGGCAAAATCACCCCCAGTTGAGAAATACGGTTACACAGGGAAAGCTGGAGCAAGAAAGAGTTAAACTGTCTCAATTTCCTGAGATTTTGAAATCCCAATGGCCATTTTAAGAGTTTTGGTTTAACTCATGTTGTTTCCTGTGGCTCAACTCCCAAATCCCCAAAATTTGAAAATGAGATCAAGGCTCCCTGCTTTCTCTTCAGAACCCAAATATATATAAATTTATTTTAGAGAGAGGAAGGGAGGGAGAGAAAGAAGTGTTTCTCGGCAGATGTGACTCAGTGGATTGAGTGTCGTCCCATGGACTGAGAGGTCCCGGTTGGATTCCTGGTCAGGTCATATGCCCAGGTTATAGGCTCAATCCCCGGTGTGGGGTGTGCAGGAGACAGCCGAGCGATGTTTCTCTCTCACATCGATGTTTCTATCTCTCTCTCCCTGGAAAATCAATAAAAACATATTTTTAAAAAAAGAAATATTGATGTGAGAGAGAAACATGATCGGATGCCTCCTGCATGTGCCCCTACGGGGAATTGAACCCACCACCTTTTGGTGTATGGGACAACACCCAAACCAACTGAGCCACACCGGCCAGAGCCCAAATATTTTAAAAATAGCTTTCTGGCTAAAAGGCTGTATTAGAAGACTTGGAGGCAAAAGAAGAGCCTGAATTTGACCAAGGGACCGAGTTTGGGTCAGGAGAAAAAATTTTCCAGACTGATAATGTTGAAGCTGCTGAAGCCAGGTGGCCTGAAATGAGTACGACGTCAGGCAGAGTGTAGGTTAGCACCCTTGGAGGGTGGGTGGTGGTGGTGGCATTTGTGTCAAGAGGTCTTTCACCTGGTTTATAACATTTCTGGTGCCTCTGATTACTCACCTCATGTCTAGTTAGTGAGGTATTTGTCTTATCCTCCCCCCTAACTAACCCGTAAGCTCCTCTAAGAGAGGGAGGGACTAGCTGTCTAGTTTTCTAGTTCACAGTTGGCAGGCTGACAGAATGAATGTGAAGAGGCCAGGTGCTCCAGAGGAAAGCACACAAACAGTTTGGGGTCCTTTCTGGATGCATTGGAAGCCACGGGTTTGGTGGTTCATTCGTTATTTTATTTACATCTTAATAGGGTAAAGCAGATTTTTTAAAAAATGAGTGAATCACTTTGGCTTTCAAGGAAGTTGGTAGAGAAGTACCTGGGTTAGGTTGAGCATTCTGGAATCTTCTTGGGTCCTTTTCTTTCTGAGGAGACATGCTTTCTACACAGTGTCCCAAATAAAAGCTGTACCGCCATCCTGAGCAAAGCTTCCTCTATGACAAACTTACCAATTGTATTCAGTGATATTACTACTTGCCCTGTAAGTGGTTTTCAGTGACTTCCCCCAGGGCAGGTAGTTTCTGGAACATTCCTTATCAAACTATAACACCATCCTTCTGGAATTCCATGTTTTTTAAAAATTTTGGGCTGGAGTTGGGGAGAAACTACCCTAGGCAAGACCTCTACTCCTTCCTGCGGGCATGAATAGTAATTGCTTAATTACTATGTGTTAAGTCTGAGAGGTCAACAAAGGTGGGAGAGGAGGAAGAGAAAACTTTAAAGAATAGTACTTAATTAGTACAGACTAATTTTAAATGATCTCAGCTTGGAGTTAATTTAATTTAGATAGGAAACCAAAATCCAAGTAAATGGCTTTTGTGAATGGCACAGGAACAGGGTTACTGGCTTAAAACTCCAGGATCCTCTCTTCCATACTCTGAGTGGGAGGGTGGGGACAGGGTGAGGAGTAAGCACTCAGCCTAACAGGGACTCATCCTGGATGGGTCCTCATCAGCGTTCAGTCCCCTTGAAACTCCATCTTCCTGGGGACAGAAGAGTTGTCCTCCCAACCTTGCTGGGGAGAGAAACCTAGGTTCACAGGCAGCTCCTTCGTTCTGGCTGCCTTTGTGCAGACGGGCTGATGAGCAGCACCATCTGGTGGAGAACTCCGGGCAGAAGCTGGTGGTCCTGGCTACTGTGTCTGAGCAGAGGTGACAGGGTGAGGGGTTCTGGACAGATCTCTTTCCCCATCCTCCCTGACAAATGAATTATCAAATAAACTGCTTCTGGGAGAACCAGTTGGTTGGTTCTTGCCCCACCAAACCCTCTCCTTTCAGGAATGAAGCCCAGGTCCGATTGTGAGGACACCTCAGGACTGAGTCATTAAAATTAATTTCACCTGCTTTTTACTTTTTAAATGTGGCTATTAGAAAGTTTAAAATGTCTATGAGAGTTGCATTATATTGCAGAGCACTGGCTATAGAGTCAGACTAATTGCAATCAGCCCAGCTCTGCCCCCACTATGAATCCTTGGGTAAGGTGCTTAACTCCTCTGCCTCCGTGATGCCGACTGTACAACGGGTGTCATAATAAGGCCTACCTCACAGGCTTGGTGTGAGTTACTGTGTTACAATATGTAAAGTGCTTAAAACTCTGCTTAGTAAACATTAGTAGTAGAGAACAGTTTATTCCACAAATGTGTGTGTGCACTGCTGGGCACCTAGGTAGTCTTGAGCTGGAATGGCCGTGGGTGTTACAGAAAAGCTGGGAACACCAGCCTTGATTCCTGTGACCAAAATGAGTCCTGAAATCCTGACTTTGCCACTTAGGTAGGAAGGAGCCGTGTGACAAAAAGAGGGCTATGTTAGAGCTGGCAGGGACCTCGTATCATTAAGTCTGATCCTGTGCTTTTCAGATGATCAAAGAATCTTATCCAACTTACATAGAGCAAGGTGAGGGAAACTTGAGTTCCTGTGAGTTTTTTGCTCCACATTCCCTAATTAGAGTGACCCCTAATGTCTGGTCTCTTCTATCCCTAAACTTAAAAGGCATAAGTTGATGCTGGGATGGGGGTACTTGATGTGGGAGAAGGCTGGAGTCAGCAGTGGTGAGATATGAAGAGGACAGAAGGCATAACTGGCCCAAGTCATCCCCTGCCATACAAAAAAAAAGCCTTTGAAACTTTTCTGATTAAATGCTATTTCCCCCTAATCAGTGGGCTGCCCCCGTAGGCTGCCCATCCTCCTTCCTTAAACAAATTGGGAAAGGAAGATTGGAGACCTGCCTCCCTCATCACCTTTAAAATAATTTATCTGAATAAGTAACACTAATTCAGGTTCCTGTGTAAAGGATTTGATTGAAGGCACCAGAAGAGAGGGAAGGGGAGGGAGAAGAGAAGGGGAGGGGATCAGATCCTGTTTAGTCCCACCCCTGGAAGTGTGGGGTGGCAGGTCAGAGACAAGGAAAGATGGCTGCTGGTGGTGACTCTGGCAGACCCCGAAAGCTTGACTAGGGAAGAAAGGTGTCTCTATATCCATTTCTCAGCCCAATGTGAAGAAGGAAGGAACTGATGAATGTGGTGAATGTGTGTGTGTGTGTTTGTGTGGAATCTGCAGCCTCTGGAACTCCAGGAATCTGACCACCAGAATCAACCAGTGTCAACTCTTTGTTTCCTGGGGCTGGGCTCTATTGGGGGAACTCAAGCCTTGCCCCTCCCCCCTCAAGCCTTTTCTTTTTTTGGAGGGGATGGGGAGAGGGGCGGTGCCCTGCTTTGTGTGTGGTTGGGGGCAGGGTGGGGGTGGTAGCAAGAATTTCTGGCTCCTTTCTGATGCAGGCCCTGTGAGGCTGGCTCAGTGGGGCTGCATGCTGATTACCTATCTGATAAGCGAGGAATTCAAAGTATGTGTTTTAGGAAGGGGCAGAGTGGGGGCAGGGAGCCACCCCTGGAGACCTCCAGACTAAATCTTGACCTGTTATGGTGAGGTGCCTGCAGAGCTTTTTGTTTTTTGGTGTGTGTGTGTGTGTGTGTGTGTGTGTGTGTGTTTTCTTATTTGAAAGTCTTAAACAGACCTCAAATCCTCCAGTGATGGAGTGGGTGACCTGAGAGCACCAGTCAATTTCATATTGTCCCCATTTATATTTTTCATATTAAGCCTGTGAGGTGTAGATAAGGAGAGTGTTGTTCTCAGTAAATTGGAGCTCAGAGAGGGCATGGTTTTCTGGGTTTCTACTGCTGGTTAATGATAAAATCCAAAGTTAAAATTCTCAGTCTCTTGATACTTGGGTCCCACTAGTATCCTACCCTGATCCAGTTAGAAGATGTTGATGATAATTGCCACTCAGTGGAGATTTATGTGTAGCAGGCTATATGTTAATTACTTTTCATGCATAAAACCTTACAGCACCACCACAAAATTAGTATTTACTTCCATTTTGTAGATTAGGAAGGAGGAAACAGGCCCTCAGACTCCAAATTTGTTCTTAATCACTTATTTGCTGGATCACAGCTATACCTGGGGGTATCCCAGCCTAGAAGCCCACTAGGCAATAGGAGAAGCTGGTATTGCCTGGGTCAAGAATACTTGGTTCAATTTCTCCAGTACCTCCTGATTCACTGGCTTTTCCCAGCTCAATAAGAGACAAGTCGAATCTAACTTCAAATTCAGGATAATTAGTGTGCAACTGGGAAGGGAAAGGGGGCTTGCACTTTTCTTTAGTGGAGCCTTAGGTAGATACCTTGCTGTTAGCCCATGTCTCTGAAGTATCTGAGGCCCAGAGGTGAATGGTTGACCAGGGTCACTCTGCCAGATATTGGTCGAACCAGGATGTGTCTGGGATCTGAGCCTGTGCTCTTAACCAATTACCTCAATGGAAGTTTTGTCTTAAGCAGTACCAAGTAGATTAAAACAAAAATGTAAATGATTGAGGAATTGGGGATCCCATCTGGCTAAAGATTTAGCATGTTTCACCTAAGACTCATTTTGAAATAATCCAACACCCCCCTTCTCCCAACAGCATAAAATACTTGCTACTTAATCATGTTCCCTCCAGCCCCATGACAAGGTGCTCAGTGATCCCTTTTGCTTCTCTGAACCTTGTTTCTATGATGATTACACCTTGTTGACATTTGTCAATGTAATGGAAGAAGCTATAATGAAGTCTATTCTGAGTAGGGTCTGGGAGGGACTGTCACCTCCAGTAATGTGTTGTTGTTAAGCAGTAAGTGGCAAGGTGGAATGGGCTGTGAACTTCAAATCAGGAACTCTAGGTTCTTCTCACACCGGGCTTTGCCACTCAACTAGCTGTGTGAATAACTCCTGCTCTTTTTGAAGGCTGCAAGGCTCTTCTTTGCAAGTGTCAGTATATGTTTTAATTTTTTTTTTTTTTTATCCTCACTCGAGGACATTTTTGCATTTATCTCCAGACAAAGCAGGAGAGAGAGAGGGAGGAAGAGAGAGAGAGAGAAACATCAATGTGAGAGAGACACATTGACTGATTGCCACTCACACGACCCCAACTGGAGCCGGGGACAAACTACAACCGAGGTACATGCCCTTAGCAGGTACCGAACCTGGGACTCTCTGGTTCACAGGCCGACGCTCTAACCGCTGAGCCAAACTGGCCAGGGCATTTTAATATGTTTTTATTGATTCTTTTTAGAGAGAGATAGAAACATCAATGTGCAAGAGAAACATCGATCGGCTGCCTCCTGAACACCCCCTACTGGGGATCGAGCCCACAACCCAGGCATGTGCCCTGACCAGGAATCAAACTGGGACCTCTCAGTCCGTGGGACACCACTCAATCCACTGAGCCATACCGGCCAGGCACAAGTGTCAATATTTAACATTTTTGGTGCAAACATGCAATATTTTTCATTCATTTAATTATTTATTTTTGTTAATCCTCACCCCAGGATTTTTCCCACCATTTATTTTTTTATTTTTATTTTTTAGAGAGAGTGGAAGGGGAGGAGAGAGAGAGAGAGAGAGAGAGAGAGAGAGAGAGAGAGAGAGAGAGAGAGAGAGATGTGAAAAAGACACAGATTGGTTGCCTCCCTCATGTGCACTGACAGGAGGCCAGGGATCGAAACTGTAACCTAGGTACATGCCCTTGATTGGGAATCAAACCCAAGACCTTTTGGTGCTTGGGCCAATGCTGTAACCACTGAGCCAGGACAAACATGCAGTATTTAAAAAAAAATTTTTTTTTTCCATTATTGATTTTTAGAGAGAGAGGAAGGGAGAAGGAGGAAGAGAAAATCGATGAGAGAGAACATAGATTGGCCGCCTCCTGCATGCCCCCCACTGGGGATCAGGCCCACAACCTGGGCATGTGCCCTGACCGGGAATCGAACCGGCAACCTCTTGGTGCATGGGTCGATGCTCAACCGCTGAGCTACACCGGCCGGCCAACATGCAGTATTTTAATGAGATTGCTCCATACATTATTCTAAATAGTTTTTCCTTTAAAATATTTGATCATTTTCCCTAGTCAAATAATTAAAATCTACTCCTTGTTCATTAATTCAAAAATGTGTGAGGCATTATTTAGGTGCAAAATGCAGGAGTGAACAAAACAGGGACTTGACATTCTTTTAAATGGCTGCATGGTTGATTTTTTTTTTTTTTTAACCAATGAAATTGTCATACTACCCTGTAAATTACCTAGTTACATTTTATCAGTCTAATTACCTGTCTTGATTTTATAGTTTTGGTCTTTTTTTTTAGCATTTAGCTATTTAAGTTCTGGAATGTATTTTGCATGCATATGCTACAAAGTGTAGAATTCTGGCTTCATTTCCATATAGAGAGCTAATGTTCTCAACAGTATTATTGAATTGTTTTTCTCACCTATTGATTTCCCCACATATGCTTTGTTCTCCTACTGGACTTTCCTTTATAATCTTCTGATCCATCTCTTTGGGTCATACTGTCTTTTTTCTTCAACTTTTAGTAACATTTGATATTTCAAACTTGGAAAGAGGTACTAAAACTCCCATAATAACCTTTATTTATGATTTTTATATTTGTTGACTTTTTTGTTGTTGTTAATCCTCATCCAGGGATTTTTCCATTTATTTATTTTTATTTTTTTGAGAGAGAGTGATGGGGAGGGAGAGAGGGAGAGAAACATCGATGTGAGAGAGACACAACGATTGGTTGCCTCCTGTACGACCTGACCAGGGCCAGGGATCGAACCTGCAACCGAGGCACATGCCCTTGGCCAGAATCGAACCTGAGACCCTTCGATCGTCAGGCAAACACTCTAACCACTGAGCCAAACTGGTGGTCAGCACATATTTGTTGATTTCTTAAATGCTGTGTTTAAAGTTTTTCCTTCTATTTACTTAGAACTTTAAGTGAGAATAGCTGTAAAAAATGTAATGGCATCTGTTTATATAACTATTGTTCTTTGTTAATGTAAAGTAAATTTCTTCTTCTTAATTATGGTGACTGATAAGATGGGAGTGTTAACCACACTTGTTCTTCCTGCATTGCAGGAATACATGTATGTGGGTTTATTGTTGGGGCTGGGGGTTGTAATAATGGTGGAGGGCTAACATTAAAATCTACCATGTTTCCCTTCCCCAGAGTAAGCTGCACATGGAGGGCTTCCGGAGCCTGAAGGAGGGTGAGGCAGTGGAGTTCACCTTTAAGAAGTCTGCCAAGGGCCTGGAATCTATCCGAGTCACTGGCCCTGGTGGGGTGTTCTGTATTGGAAGTGAGAGGCGGCCAAAAGGAAAGAACATGCAGAAGCGCAGATCAAAGGGAGACAGGTATGGCTTGTGTGGATTGGTAGGGATATGCTGAGGATGGGAAGAGCTCTCTCAATCTTGTCTCATTTCTTGGACCATGTTGCCAAAAATAAAATGAAGCCTATGGTCCCTGGCAACATCTGGATGGTTAGGGTACCTGCTATAGATGTGGGAGACAAGGAGAGGGCAGTATATGAGGAGGGCACTTGACAAGTAATTTTGCTCTGTGAGTTCTAGCCCCAATTGCTAAGTGGAAATAGTGATTTGACCTCACATGGTTATTTTAAAACTAAAAGAGACTGGATGTGAAAGTGTAAGTTGTGGGGACAAGAAGGTGTATCGTTGCTTCTTTACCAGGTCTCCAAATGGCTGGTTTCATTCATCTTAGCTCTGTGCTTGAACAGATCATATAGTCTGACTCCTTTAATTTCTTCTATATTTTTAATAAATGACGAGTACAGGTTTTTAAAGGGTATGGATAGGTCTTACCTATCCCCCAAATTGCAGTGCTCAGTTGGGGTCCATGGTTTCTAGGTATTTCAGTATTTTCGAGGGGACATGAATCTGAAGATGATCTAGACCAATTACAGGTTTGGAAAGGATTTATAAGTAGAGAAATTGGTCTCCAGGAAGGGAAGAGCCCAAGTGTCCTCACTCAGAAAGGCTTCTGATCTTTTCTCCCTCCTTTCTCAACTTTACCATCCTGCTTTGTACCAGGTGCTACAACTGTGGAGGTCTAGACCATCATGCCAAGGAATGCAAGCTGCCACCCCAGCCCAAGAAGTGCCACTTCTGCCAGAGCATCAGCCATATGGTGGCCTCGTGTCCACTGAAGGCCCAGCAGGCCCCCAGCTCACAGGGAAAGCCAGCCTACTTTCGGGATGAAGAAGAAGAGATTCATAGCCCTGCCCTGCTCCCAGATGCCCAGAATTGAGCCACAGTGGGTGGGGGGGCTATCCTTTTGTGATGAGGAAATTTCAAGGAGCAGGCATCAATCGGCAGAATGGAGAAAGTGGGGACAGGGTGGGTAGGGGGCAGCTGGCACTGCCATGTATCTCTGGCCGGGTTCCACAGCATCACCCCCTCTTCCCTCTTGGCAGGGGGGGAGGGGTGAGGCAAAGGAACTCCAACCACACTCTATCCAAATGCATGTGAAGGGTTTTGGGGGAAATCCCTCCCTACATGCTTTATTTGAGTCTCCACCCCCAGAATCTCCAGCTTTTGAAAGTGGCCTGGTTAGGGATGTTGTTTTTCTTTTAAAGAAGGATATGTAATAATAATATTTCCCCTGCCAGAGTGAAAAGATTAGCATGAGGCCAGATTGATGAACCCAGCCCACAAGTGACTACATTCTGTGGGAGGGAATCTCAGGGGTACCGCAGGGTTTTTCCACATTTCGTCTCCACTCTTGGGCTAGGGTGCTGAGAATTGTCCCAAGCAATGGGTTGTGACGATAGACAAAAGGGATGATTGGGGAACAGCTGCAGACCTGCTGCTCCTAAGCTCACTCTCACCCCATTTCTGGACCAATACAATTTTATTTATTTGGTCCCTTGGATAACTGCACCTTGGGTCCCACTTTCTCCAGAATGCCAACTGCACTAGCTGTGTGCGAATGACGTATCTTGTGCATTTTAACTTTTTTTTTTTTTTTTTTCGTAATATAAGTATTCTGGTTTTGTATTTTTGTGTGTTTTAATCTAAGGCCCTCATTCCTGCACTGTGTTCTCAGGTACACGAGCAATCTCAGGGATAAGTGGGCAGCAGCTCCGGGTCTGCACAGCAGGAATACTTTTTGTTGTTTTATCATCAGGGAGAACAACTATTTGGAGTGTATAGTCTATTGAACTACCTCATTTTTGCCAATTAGAGCTGGCTTGTCTGCCACAGTGTCCTCTTGAAACCCCTCCACCTTCAAAATTATGTGGAACACTAGATTTTAACGGGGTGGCCCCATTACTTGATCTCCTTCTACTGGAAGATTGGAAATTGGTCTGAACAGGAATAGGTTGTAGGTGAAAGGCGCAGAGGGGAAGCCAAGATTAGGTGTGGGTTGTCTATACGTGTGTAACAAAGGATTCCTGTTCCAGACCTATAATCCCAGGGTTTGGGACTCACATTACATACCAGATCCATCCCTCACTGGTTTGGGCTAGGCCTACCATGCACAACAAAGGTGTGCGTGCGTGTGTGTGTGTGTGTGTGTGTGTATGTGTGTGTGTAAAAATATGAGTTGGTAAAGATAGCTTTTAAGAACAAATACCTCTCTGCCCATCTTGAGCTGCCCAGGGATGGATATATGAAGCAATGACTAAATTCCTTAACCTTTCAAAATTCTTTGCTTTTCCTCCTTGGCTACCAGAGAAACCATAAGCGATGGTTTCTTTGTGGTGCCCAGAGTCAGTGTCCTGCCCTGCTGCAGCAGTGATTAGTGTCACAGTAGCTAAAGGAGAAAAGCGGGTTTCGTTTACATGCTGTGAGATCACCGAAAACCTACCTCACTGTGTTGAAACGGGGCAAATGCAATAGAATGCATTGGGTGATGTGTGTCTGATCCTGGGTTCTTGTCTCCCTCAATTGCTGCCCCCTCTAGTTATTGTATTTGTCTGGGCTTTGTAGGACTTCACAGTAGCTGATTTGGTGATTGCTAGGTGACCTAGTTTGTGTAAATGTGTTGGTCTTTCTCCATGTTCTTTTGGGGTTTTATTGTTTACAAACATCTTTTTGTATTGAGACAAATAATAGCCAAAGCATCTTTGACAAAAGGTTCTGCACCAGGCAAAAAGGATCTGAAACACAAGCTTGGGGACCCCTCTTCTTAAAGTGGGGGTCTTGGACCATCCTTTCTTTTGTTTCCTCTGCCCCTATGTCCTATTTTGGACCAGATCTTCTGTCCTAAAAACTTGACGCCTACACTATCTCCTCTTCTATCTGCACCCCCCAAAAGCCCAATACCCACACACATACATATTTATTGTGTGGGGTGTCACCCCATCTATTAAATGATTGAAAAGATCCTGAAGCAGCTAAGAATACTCCATCCCTTCCCAATATCCTGAGTCAAGACCATTCCTTGTTATGTGATTCATGCCAAACACTTAGATGCTATATTTTAATCTCTAATCCTAGGGTAGAGAGAAGCAATGAGGGGGCCTTTCATTTTGAAAGTGAGGTTGGGAGACCAAGAAAGGGAAGATGAATGTATATCTAAATCACTCAGGAACTTTTATGCAGGTGCAAAAAACTTATGTCAAAGTAGCCACAAGATTGTTTAATAGGAGACGGACGAATGTAACTCCATGTTTACTGCTAGAAACCAAAGCTTTGTGTGAAATCTTGAATTTATGGGGTGGGTGGGAGGGAGGGTAGGAAAGCATGTACGTGTCTGTTCTTTCCCTGATTACTTCTCATTTCTGAACTGCAGGAGACTGAGCCCCCTTGGGCTTTGGTGACCTCCATCACTGGGGACTGTTTATTGGATGGTTGATTTTGCAGTGCCGGGTACTTCCACTTGCTATCTATCATTTTGTGAAACACATGCTGACTTTTTCCCTTCCCCTTTTCCCTGGGAAAATAAAATGAATGAATAAAGACTTATCGTATTGAAACTGTCATCTCCTTTTTAGATATTTAGGGTGCTTTTCTCCTCCCATAATTCTCACCTCCTTGGATTGGGACTCAAAAATCACAGAAGACTCATTAAGTTTTCTGTTCAGCCATTTTGTTAGGAATGAATCTGGAAAGTTCAGTCCTCTTAGCACTTCATTACAGTGTGTTTTTTTTGTTTTTTGTTTCTAGTTAGGCCTCTTGTCCTTTCCTTAGAAGCTGCCACATTCAAGAGGGGATTAGGAGCTTGGCATGCATAAGAATGGGGTTGCCTGTGCCACTGGCTGGGATGAAAGGATGGGGCCATTCCTTGGGGCATGAGATCCTAATAATACTTTGTCCCCTGCTCTTCAAATCCCTTTACAAATCTTAATTAATTAACCCCGTGCAGCACCCCAGGGAGGCAAATATGTGGAACTGGGGAAATTGAGGCCATACACTAACTAGCTATAAACATGTTAACATTTTATTTGAACCCAGGTTTGCTAGCCTGCTAATGAACTTTGCTTCCTTAAACATCTAGCTCCCCTTAAGGCAAGAATTGAAAAAGGAAAAAAAAAAAAAAAAAAACTTTCTTGGAGGCATACTATCACCGAAACTGTACGGAAGCATTAGGAGAACAAGGGTAAAGTTTCATACACCCACTCCAGCGACTTTGTACCAAAAGTCTTAAAGCTCAAGGTGGAAGCCAGCTTGCTTCCCAGATGCAAAGCAGGAAGGATGGAAAATAACGAGTATTCATGGGTGGATTACTCATCTCTAGGACTTTAAAAATGCCTGGTAAAAGTAACTCCTCAGAAAGAGTGGAAGACGGAAGACACAGTGAATTGGGGGTTACTAGCGCAATATCTCACCTTGATTCCTTGGTGACAAACTACAAGAAGGTTATTTGAAAACTGTAAGTTTCTTTTTGCTGCTTTTTAATCTTTAGAGAATTGAACTCCAGATTTCTTTGTCAGTGCCTCAAATTACGGCAACAGTTTTATGGAAAGGTTTGGTACAGAGGTAACACCTTTGATTTTTCTATCAGGGTTAATTGATGGCCTTTCTGTTATTTAATATAGAAATCCTGAGAGTAGAGCTCTTTCTGGCTTCAAAACTGCCTTCCTTTGGGTAGGTCCCGACAATCTACAAATCCTGAAATCTGAGTGTCTTAAATCAGCACAAGTGGATTGTTGTTAAGTGCGTCTGTGCGACCGACTAGTGCTGGGAACTTCCCAAACGATTAAATCCACTAAGACCTTTACAAGAGCTCTAAAGCCCAGTTCAGCGGCCTTCCAAGGCCTTCCGGCAAGCGGGACGCTGCCTTACGCCATTTCTCAGCAGACCTAAAATACCATCAGCAATTGAGAAACCCTCCATCTCTGACGTGGCTATCCCCGAATTCTTGTTCTGTTGGCGTTGCCCGCTTGAGGCCTCCCAAACTGGGTCTAACAACCTCTCGGCCCCCCTAGGTGATCTCGACCCCGCGTTCCGCAGCGCGTGGCCTGGAGCCGGCTGCTCACCCCACTAGGTCACGTGAGCGCGCTTTCCTTTCCGCTCCCGGGAGCGTGAATTGCGGCCCGGCAAGCTTGTGCCGCTCCTCCTCCGAGTCTGCAGGCGCAGAACAAAGCCACGCCCATTAAGGGGCCGAGAGGGGCGTGTCCCGGCGCCAAACGATGACGCAATCTTCCAGCGCCACGTCCTAAGGAAGTGTCGATCTTTAGGAGCAGTTGGAAGGCGCTGGCGGAGCGGAGTAGGTTCTGCCTTCTAGCAGTCACGAGAAGAGAGAGGTGACTGGGCGGGGAGGCAGCCATGAGAATGACAGGGGGAACAGTGGAAAAGACAAGTGAGGGGTTAAGTAACTGGGAGACCACTGAGGTAGGAGGTAACGGGGAGTGACAACTGAAGGGGTTAGTAACTGGAAGCGCACAGAGTGGGAAATGGCCTGGGTGAAGATGGAGAAGGAAGAAACGGGGAAGGATTGGGCGCAGGCACTATGATATGACAGGAAGCAGACTTAGGGATTCAGAAAAAGCCAGTGCAGATACCGAGAAAAAGGGGATGGGAGCATGGGAGCAAGGTCCACCAAGCCAGGAGAACCAGGAAAAGGCCTCAGCCCCACAGGTCCCATTGGTTTATTTATAAACGCTGTGGTGAAAGACTGGAGGCTTAGACCAGTGTCTTTGGATTCTAATGCTGGATGCTCTCCGCTGCCCGTGTGAATCCCTACAAGTCAGCTGTAGCTGTTTGCAAGCCTTGGTGACTTCTGATTCTCTTTCTTGTTTATCCAAGGTTACCCAACTGATAGCTTCTTATTCTGGGCTTATCTTCCGCTTGGGCAAGAACTATGTCATGGATCCAGAAAGGACAGTTGTCACTGTGGGAGCGGTTCTGTGCCAACATTATAAAGGTGAGTCCACAGCACCAGTTGACTTGGTCAGTTGTGTAATCTTGTATCAAAACCTGTTATCCAGCCCTGGCCGGTTTGGCTCAGCAGTTAGAGCATCAGCCTGCCGTCCAGAGAGACCTGGGTTCGGTTCCCGCTAATGGCATGTACTTCGGTTGCAGTTTGTCCCCAGCCCTGGTTGGTCGTGCGGGTGGCAGCCACTCGATGTGTCCCTTTCACGTCGATGTTTCTCTTCCTCTCTCTCTCCCTCCCACGCTATCTGAACAAAAAAAAAATCCCCCCAAAAAAACCTGTTATCCAGATTGAGTAATCCATGATGTTGAGTGGAATTTAGCAATGCAAGGTAACTTCAGATCTACATTTCTACCAGGTTATTATTGTCTTCACTGTCCCATTTTCAGGAAGCCCAGGTCCTCCTAATATTGGGCAGCATGGACTGTTAGATCTTCCTTATGGAGAACTAGAATTTATTTCCCTGGAACTTTGAACGATTATTCCTAGTGCTATCCTCTGGATTTAGATAAAATAACTAAACTTTCTTTGTAATGGCTGGGTTTGGGCTCAAACATGAACAAAAGTCCTATTCTATTACTTATGAACCATGTGATTTTACATGAGTTTTTTGAGGATTAAGTGAAACACACATAGAAAGTATTTAGCTCAGTGTCTAGCAGGTGTTGTTGTTTTGTGTTTTTTTTTCAAACTATAAGAGAAAGCTTATTTGGAAAGAGACAGGTAGAAGTGAGCAGTAGAACTGGGCTCAGGAAAAGAAGTTACAGAGGCAAAAGAAGGGACCCTTGGAGCTTAGGAGAGAGAAGGGTAAAGGTACTGCGCCTGGGGGAGAGGAAAAGGGGGACCGGAAAGGCACGGGCGTGCTCCCAAGAGGGAGAGTGCTTCTAGCAGTTCTTAATTACTACTGTTACAGGAGCTGTCTTTTAGCCATGTGAAGACTGCAATTACTCTATTTCCCATACTCTCCCTTGCTTTCCTAAGTCTTCTCTCAGCTTTTTCTCTAAGATTCACAACAATGTGATATCCTCTGTGTATGATAGATTTGAGATCAAAGCCAGTCAGCTTGGATTTGTTTTTCAGCCACAGACTGTCAAGTAGTGGGTGGCAATGAATTTATGAATCAGTAAGCCCACTCACACACTAACAAACAAATGCCAAGGTTACTCAGGCAGGCCAAGATATGGAAATATCTCCTTGGGCAACCACTGCAGTCATGTGTTGGGAAGAACAAGCTGCATGACTTGATTGGAATTTTTTTTAAAGGCTACGTGTGGAAGCAAAAGTAGAAAATGATGGAGAGGTGCGGGGGAAGCAGTCTGTGAAGAGCCCCTCCAATGAGGAAAATAGGCCAGGGAGTGAATTTTTCCTATGGTAGACAACAAAAGGCTGCTCTAAGCCAGATAAGTTTTGTTTGGCCCCCAAAATGCCTTTTGTTTGCTTTGAAATGGCTCCTGGCATTTAAATTTTTATAAAAATTCTGACATATGGAATCTCATAAAATTAGAAGATCCAACAACATTAGGCCCCATTTCTGTGTGTCATCAATTGGATAGAGCTGAGGAGTGAATGCCTCTTTCTTTTTTTTTTTTCCTCACCCAAGGATATTTTTCCATTGCTTCTCAGAGAGAGTGGAAGAGAGGGAGAGAGAAACATTGATGTGAGAGAGACACATTGATTGGTTGCCTCCCACATGACCCCAACCAGGGCTGGGAGTCGAATCTGCAACCCATGTCCATACCTTTGACAGGGAATCGAACCCATGACCCTTTGGTCTGTGGGCACTGCTCTAACTGTTGAGCCAAACTGGCCAGGGCAATGTGGAGGATGCCCTCTCCATTCGACCACACCATCAATATCCTTCATGGGCCTTCCAGTTGGAGAGTAATAAAACCAAAGTGGTGGTTAAGAACATATGGTTAAAAGATGAAGTCTGATCACACACAGACATTAATTAATTTATTTTTTTATTGTTGTTCAGATAGAGTGGGAGGGAGAGAGAGGAAGAGAGAGAGAGAGAGAGAGAGAGAAACATCGACGTGAAAGGGACACATCGAGTGGCTGCCTCCCGCACGACCAACCGGGGCCAGGGACAAATTGCAACTGAGGTATGTGCCCCTAGCGGGAACCGAACCCGGGTCTCTCTGGACCACAGGCCAACGCTCTAACCGCTGAGCCAAACCGGCCAGGGTCAGACCTTAGTTTAAATCCCCACTTTGCCTCTTAGCTGTGTGGCTTTGTAAGTCACTTGACCTCTCTGAGCCTCAGTTTTTTCACCTGTAAAATGAAGATAATACTATATGTTTTATACATTTCTATGATAAAAAGACTAAGGTGAGGTACAAAAAGCCTAGAATAGTGCTTGACATGTAATAAGTGCTTAATAAACATATAAGTAAAGGTAAGTAGCCTTGCCCTGGCCGTTTTGGCCCAGCGGTTGGAATGTTGGCCCGCAGACCAAAAAGTCTCGGGTTTGATTCTGGTCAAGGGCACATACTTCAGTTGCAGTTCTGTCCCCGCCCTGGTCAGGGTCATGCAGGAAGCAACCAATCGATGTGTCTCTCTCTCACATTGATGTCTCTCTTTTTCTCTCTCTCTCTCCCTCCCACTCTGTCTGAAGATAAATGGAAAAATATCCTTGGGTGAGGATTTTTAAAAAATTAAATAAATAAGTAGCCTTAGCTGGTGTAGCTCAGTTGGTTGGAGCATTGTCCCGTGTACTGGAAGGTCTTGGGTTTGGTTCCTGGTCAGGGCACATAACTAGGTTGTGGGTTTGATTGTCAGGGCACGTACAGGAGACAACTGATTGATGTATCTTTCTCACATTGATGTTTCTCTCTCTCTCTCTCTCTCTCTCTCTCTCTCTTGCTCCTTTCCTCTTTAAAATCAATTTGTGGGGCGGGTGGGATCGGGAGGAGGGTGCCAATGGGGGGAAAAGGAGAAACATCTGTAACAAAAATAAATTAATAAAAAATAAAATAAGTTAAAAAAATAATAAGTAAATTGCTTAATACCCAATTTCCTTCCTCGGGGCTTTTACCATGTAGCTCAAGCCTGTCAGCGCAGGGTGTAGTGTCTCCCTTTATATTTGAAGAGTATGTGATATGTTTATCATTTGTCTTCCTACTTCACAGGCAGGCCCAATACCCAAACACATTGCATTTATAATGGATGGGAACCGTCGCTATGCCAAGAAGTGCCAAGTGGAGCGTCAGGAAGGCCACTCACAGGGCTTTAACAAGCTGGCTGAGGTGGGTGTGAGTGGCAGAATCCAAGGTGAACAGTCTGTGGAAAATTGAATTATAGCTAGAAAACTTGAGTTTGCTGTGGTTTTCTTTTTCTTTGTTTTATTTTAGAGTGTTTTTTTTTAATAGCTGTTTGTTTTATTGCTTGCTTGCTAGCTATAGGTATTATATCAACATTAACAAAAAATTGAATCATCCAGTGACTTATCACAAAATATTAGAAATAAGAGCAAAATTGCCTCCTCTCTCCCATTTTTTGGGGGCAGCAACCAAATTTTTGGTGGCCTTGTTTCAACAAGGCTGACTTAAAAAAAAAAAAAATTGCTTCCTCTTACCACCTTTAACCAATCAACAGTTAATTTTTTTCTGTGCCTCATCCAAGTCCTTGTACTTTGTTCTGACATGACTTAATATTTATAAAATTACATCTATAGCTTCAATAATCTTGTTTTTACTTGACATTTTGGCAAGTATTTTTCTAGGTTGATAATATAGCCTTTCTAACTTTATGTTTTAATGACTGTAGAACATTTTAGCATCATAAAGATCTGACAATTTGTTTAGCTGCTCCACTATTATTGAACACTATAAATAGTACTATTTTAGAATAAATTCTAAGAAGTGACATTTCTGGAGCAAGGTAAGGTGACTACCCTTCCTAGTTTGTCTGAGTCAGAGTGTCTTACAACATGGATCTTTTAGTGCTTAAACTGGGAAAAGTGCCAGACAAACTGGGACATCACTTTAAGTAAAGATCATGAACATTTTATAGTTTTTAATATGTATTACAGATTGGAAAACATTAAGTCTAACAATAAGAATGGAATATGTTAATTCTTGTGAAACTAACTTTAAGAAGAGTAGAAATATGGCTTGTAGCAACACCGACCAGGGCGGCATCTATTTTGACTGAGGTCTGTGGTGGATTCCAACCCAGGTGTGCCAGTAAAGAACCTGTAAGGTCTATAGCTTGAGCCTATTCAAGTGTCAGATTCTCAGTGGTAATTTTCCTAAGGTGACAGTGAATTGGTTCATTTGTCTGTGAAGGGATTAGTGTTAAGACAGGGAGCCTGGAGGTTAAAGGTAGGGGGTAGAAGATATTCAAACAACTGAAGAAACAAAGCTAAAGAGCTATCACTATACATTAGTTTTTGTCATTCTAGAACTTCAAATAATGGATTCATTGTGTACTTTTGACTCATTTCTTCAACTCTCTGGGCCTTGGTTTTATCATCTATAAAGTAGGTATGAAAACGATAATGCCAGTCTCAATGGGTTGTTTGAAGAATCAGTTGAAATAGTATATGTGAAAACTCTGCAGACTCAAATGCTGCACAGCTGTGCAGTTGTTGCTTTTATTTTGATAACCCATCAGTTTCTCAGTCTACCAGAATAATGAAGTTATGCGTGAATAATAATACTTTGTGTTTTTATATTGTTCTTTAGACACCTTGTGAGGGATGGATTGTGGTCTCTTTACAGATAAGGAGACTTAGGCCTAGAGAGGTTAAATAATTTGCCTATGGTCACATAGCAAGTGCATGATGGAGGCAAAGACTAGAACCTAGTTTTTACTCTCTCAGTGAAGAGTTCTTTCCAGTAGACCACAGTGGCATCAGCTTAGTAGTACTCATTAAGTTCACATTTTTCAGTTTCTCAAGTGGTGGCTTTCTGCATATTTGGTTCATCCTTCTGACAGAAGCACTGGTGTTATCTTAGCTTGACACAGCAATAAGTCGGGGCCATGGCATCTCTAATTTCCCTTCCCACTCTTCCTTGCAACCTAGCTCCTTGTCTTCTCCCTTCTCAGACTCTGCAGTGGTGTTTGAACCTGGGCATCCGAGAGGTGACGGTGTACGCGTTCAGCATTGAGAACTTCAAACGTTCCAAGAGTGAAGTAGACGGGCTAATGGATATGGCCCGGCAGAAGTTCAGCCGCTTGCTGGAAGAACAGTAAGATGCTATCAGAGGGGAGAGCCCGTTCATCCAGCACCTCCAGCCTACCCTAACACTCAACTTTCTTATCTGAGGCTTACTTAAGGATCTTTGCGCCCCTTTTTTTTTTTTTTTTTCTTTATTCATGTTATAGAGACAGAGGAAGGGAGAGAGAGAGAGAGATAGAAACATTGATGAGAGAGAACATCGATTGGCCGCCTCCCACATGCCCTCCACTGGGGAGTTGGCCCACAACCTGGGCATGTGCCCCGACCGGGAATCGAACTGGCGACCTCTTGGTGCATGGGTCGACGCTCAACCACTGAGCCACACCGGCCGGGCTGCACCCTTTTAATGTTAGTCAGATCTCTACAGTGGCAAATATGGCAAACTAGTTTTTCTTTTGTTTTTTTCAAAGGAGGCATTTATTTGAGGATATAGAGGTATTTTACAGAATTCAAGGACAAGTACAACCAGCCTCAAGCAAAACTGAAACCAGGATTGATATCCATTAGGTAGAGTCTTTTTGTACATTTCCTTCTCTGTGTAGATCTGCTTTCCCTGCTTCATGAGAACAGCCCAGAATGAACTAAATCCTTTCATTAGCTCACCAGTAAGTTGTGGCCAGGAGAGTAGAGTGAGAGAAACATTGAAAAATTAATTTTCTGCTGTGCAATCATCCCTAAAAAGTTACTATATTCTCTTTGGAGGCATGGAATGATGCGTAAGAGGCCTTTATGGGGAAGTGTCACTTTTAGCTGTCATTAAGTTTAAGCTTAACTTAGGGAGCAGAGCCAGAAAGGGATAAGAAGATTGATGGAGTTTGTTTGCTTTAAAGTGTGGAACCCTTGCTCTGGCTGGTGTGGCTCAGTTCGTTGGGCGTCATCCTATGCGCCAGGAGGATGACGGTTTGATTCCCAGGCAGGGGCACATGCCTGGGTTGTGGGCTGGATCCTCAGTAGGGGGCATGCAGGAGGCAGCCGATGGATATTTCTCACATCAAAGTTTCTTTCTCTTTCTCTCCCTTCCTCTCTCTCTCTCAAAATCAATGAAACTATTTTTATTTTATTTATTTATTTTTTTATCCTCACCTGAGGACATTTTTTCATTTTTTGTTCAGATAGAGTGGGAGGGAGAGAGAGGAAGAGAGAGAGAGAGAGAGAAACATCGACATGAAAGGGACACATCGAGTGGCCACCACCCGCACGACCAACCAGGGCCGGGGACAGACTGCAACCGAGGTACATGCCCTTAGCGGGAACCGAACCCAGGTCTCTCTGTACCACAGGCTGATGCTCTAACCGCTGAGCCAAACCGGCCAGGGCCAATGAAACTATTTTTAAAAATTAAGTATGGCACCCTTTCCAGCCAGACGGCCCAAAAGTTTTCATTACAGTCATTCTCTGCCCAGCTCCTTCCCATACCAAGATGATGAGAGAACAGAGAGCCTAGAGCTCCAGTGGTGCTGGACCTAGAATACTTCTATCTTTTCTGTCCCTGTGTGGGTCAGTGTGGTGGGGAGGGTAGCCAGGCATCTCTCTGTCCATTTTAGGATGCTGAGACTCGGCCACAGATGTTGCTCCCTGGTTCTCAGCAGAGCCACTGTGGCTCAGAGTTCACACCCAAGGGGCTGGGGATGGAAGCATGGGGGCATATTCCATGTGTTCAAATTCTCCTCTACTTCACACTAATCTTACCTTTTTAAAGTACTTATAGTTTATGCCAGGTCCTGAACCTAACATGTATTCTCATTTAATATTCACATTATCCTGTGAGAAAGATGCTATCATCCCACATGTAGAGAGGAGGAAAGCAACACCTGGAGAAGTGTAGGTGTGTATCCTGAGTCATACAGCCATCAGACAGGCAGAGCCAAGACAGACAGTATATATCTGACTCCAGCTCTGAGCTGTTGTCTATAGCTCTACTCCGAGAGTCAATCTTACAGTTCCTGAAAGATCAAAATGCATGGCAGTAGAGGTGCTACTGAGATTTCTCTAATCAGTCAGTAGTAGAAAAAACAGTCTTAGGTTATGAAGTCCTGGACAAAGCAAGAAGAAACCTAGTGGTGGTTTTCCAACAATGTGCCATAGAACCCCACAATTCTAGGGGTGGGTGTACAAAGAACCCAGAGGGAATGAGGTATAGGGTGCTGGTTTACTTATGTTTATGATTTGATTTGAAGAAAGAGTACTTTGGTTAAAAGTAGGTTGGAAAATCACTGGCCTAGTTCAGTTTCATCAGTTGGGAAGCCAAACCCTAGCGAAAGAAGAGGAAGGCTTGCCCATGGTCATACAGCAAGCTAGTGGCAGAGCCAGATTGGGAACCCAGGCTCCAGCTTCCTCACCAGGGCTTTTGCAGTAACCTCTGCTTTATATTTTATTTTTTAATCCTCACCCGGGGACATGCTTAGAGGGAGGAAGAGAGACAGACAGACAGACACTGTGTGAAAGAAACATCAATCGGTTGCCTTCCGTGCATGCCCCAACTAGGGATTGAACCTGCAACCCAAGTATGTGCCCTGACTGGGAATTGAACTGGCAATCTTTTAGTGCACTGGATGCTGCTCAACAAACTGAGCCACTCTGGTCACGCTGCAGTACTTCATAGACCTCACTCAAGTCATGCACCTGATGCCTGAGAATAAGCACATTCGTGTTCTTTTTCTCACTCAACACAAGCCAGTACAGACAGTATGGCAGGGATGGTTACCCCAGTTTACAGGGTGAGGGAAACTTAGGCTCAGAGAGGCTAAGTGATTATGCAAGGTCAGCTAGTAAGAGTGGCACTAGGACTTGAATCTAGGTATTCTTATTTACATTTTGCCTTGATTTGTATATACATTTGTATACTGTAGCTCCAATGGGTTCTCAAAAATAGGTGATTAGGTTTTGCTTCACCCTTGAAGAAATGTGGTTAAAGGTTAAAGGGTGCATGGGCTGTGGATGTGGCCTTCTGCTCTAGATCAGGGTTCTCCAGGACCTGCTGGATACCTCTGCTCTACAATTATACTTGTTATTAAGCTCCCATTTTCCAAACATCAGTCGTTCAGTTTCTCCATAGTCTTCCCAGGTAGAGAAGCTGGTTGGGTGACAGTGAATTCATGCTCACTGCCGTTTGGCAGATGCTGTATAGAGGCAGTGTAATGTCATGATTAGGAGGACAGGTTCTGGAACCAGACTCCCTAGGTTCAAATTCTGGCTTTCCACTCACCAGCTTCTTATTTTTTAATAAATGTGTTTTTGATTTCTTAGGGGGAGGAAGGGAGGGAAGGAGAGATAGAGAAAGAGAAAGAGAAAGATAAATTGGCTGCCTCCTGCACGCCCCCTACTGTTGATCAAGCCTGCAATCTGGGCATGTGCCCTGACCCAGAATCAAATGGCGACCTCTTGGTGCACAGGACAACGTCCAACCAACTGAGCCACAGCTGCCAGGGCACCAGCTTCTGATTTTGAGCAAATCACCCAGCCTCCCTGTGCCTCAAGGTTGGTGTAAGGGTGGAACGTGTTGATGTATGAAAAGCAGTTAGACCATTGTCTGGCACTTAGTAAACATATAATTAATAATAGATGTCACTATTATTATCATATTTTGCCAGAAGATACAAAAGTAACTAATAATACAGTTCCTGCCCTTGAGTTTATTCACTTGTCAAAATGGGACAGACATAGCACAGGATATGTAAAATGCAACTTGCCGACAAGGACACGTGAGGCAACGTCATGTGGTAAAGAGATTGGATTTTCAAATCAGACGGGCCTGAGTTTCAATCTTGACATAGCACTTGATGTCTGTATGATATTGGGCAATCCCTGTCTGACTGTCCTATCTGAGCCTCAGTTTCCCTCTGTAGAGTGGGGAATGTGGTGAACTCCTTCCAGAGTTGTTGAGAGGATGCAGTGAAATAATACATGTAGAACAGTGCCTGACACACAGGAAAGCACTCAAAAACTGGTAATTGAGGATCATCTAAGCACCCTGCTCTTACCGGCTCAACAGATACTGTGTCCCAACCCTGCCTCCTTTTCCCCAATCAGGGAGAAACTGCAGAAGCACGGGGTATGTATCCGGGTCCTAGGTGATCTGCATTTGTTGCCCTTGGATCTCCAGGAGCTGATTGCACAAGCTGTGCAGGCCACCAAGAACTACAACCAGTAAGTTTTCAGATTTCCCCTTGGAGACCTGAATCAATCTCTGACTCCCTCTACTGGGAGACATCCGTGGTATGCTTTTGGTATAGAAGCAAGTAGGGGGTGGTTTTGGAGGCTTAGAGACCTCTTTCATCTGTAGGGCAGACCAGAAATGGTTCTGCAGTACTATATTGTATGTGTATATACCCAAGTCGTACAGTTTCCCATCTTCTTCCTCCTTCATTTCCTGTGCCTCACACCTCCCCCCCCCCCCCCAAGGGCTGGGTTGGGAATGCAATAAGCCTTATCCCTATCTCTGAAGACAGTTCTTCAAGAAATTCTTTTTCTGTCCCACTCTTCACCATGGATAGGATGACCTTGGGAGGTGGTGAAGATGCAGGGGGGAACAAAGTTCAATAATCCAAACTTCATTTTGTGTGGCTTTGGAATATAGTGTATGTTTGGCAGTGGATTTATTTTGCATCAAATTTCCTTTCTGATCTCCTTTGTGCTAATATCACAGTAGATTCCCTTCCTCTGAAAGTTGGTTGGTAGTAGAAGGGGAGAGGGTTAGAGGGTAATAAGGGTCATTTAGTACTTGTTTTATTACATTTAAAAAAATATGTTTTTAGCCCTGGCTGGTTTGGCTCAGCGGTTAGAGCATCGGCCTGTGGACCAATGAGTGGAAGGTTCAGTTCCGGTCAAGGGCACATACCTGGGTTGTGGTTCGTCCCCGGTCCTGGTCGGGTTGTGCGGGAGGCAACCATTTGATATGGCTCTATCACATCGATGTCTCTCTCTCTCTCTCTCTCTCTCTCTCTCTCTCTCTCTCTCTCCCCCCCCCCCTCCCTCCCTCACACTATCTGATGATAAGTAGACAAATATCCTCAGGTAAGGAATAAAAATAAAAATATGTTTTTAATTGATTTTTTAGAGAGAGAGGAAGGGAGAGAGATAGAAACATCAATGTGAGAGAAAAACATTGATTGGCTGCCTTCCGCATGCCCCCTGTTGGGGATCGAGCCCAAAGCCTGGGCATGTGCCCTGACTGGGAGTTGAACTGGGACCTCTCAGTCCATGGGACGACGTTCAATCCACTGATCCACACTGGCTGAGCAGTACTTGTCTTTTATTACAAAACTGGTAACGTGTTTATTCCAAGAAAACTTGGAAAACACAAAAAGTTCATAATTTTGTGGGGTGGGGGGAGATAGAAGAGGGTATAGGGGGATAAATGGTGATGGAAGGAGACTTGACTTGGAGTGGTAAACACAATACAGTGTACAGATGATGTGTTGTGGAATTATGCACCTGAAATCTGTATAATTTTGTTAATCAATGTCACCCCGATAAATTTAGTTTTTAAAAAATTCATAATTTGACCTTTCAGAGGTGTCCATGGTTAACATTTGGTTTGTGTTTTCTTCCAGGGAAGGGGTGCTCTAGAATCAGTGGTTCTAATCCTTAGTCCCTGTCCTCCCGTAGTAAATTATTCTGTTCTTCCTTCTCAGGTGTTTCCTGAATATTTGCTTTGCATACACGTCTCGACATGAGATCAGCAATGCTGTGAGAGAGATGGCCTGGGGAGTGGAGCAGGGTCTGCTGGATCCCAGGTATCCCTAGTTGTTTAGCATGGTACCTGACAGAGAAACCAGGCATGCACCAAACCATGAAATCCCTCCTCAGCAATGTACTTGGGCCAGAGGTCAAGTCAGGCATGCATGTGGAAAAATTGGGGTGGGGAGCGCCATCCTTAAAAGCTTAGGATTGACTTATAGCCTGCTTCAGAATTTCTCTGTTTATTGCACACCAATAAGCCCCAGAAAAATGTCATAAAAGGTAGAACTCTATGGTATTCAATAAAAAATGATACCCTCAAAAAAAAAAAAAAAAAATATATATATATATATATATATACCCTCCTGGCTCTTTGGCAGTGTTTTTCCAAGAATGTTTTTCAGGAATGCAGTTTGTTGGGGGAATAGTCTCTTAGGTCTCTCATATTACAGTTTATGCAAGATTCAGATAGTTTTCAAAAAGAAAGTTGTTCATCGTTAGCAACATAATGGAATCCTACTTATTAGAGCTGGGAAAGACTTTAGAAGCCACCTGGCTACTCAGTTCCTCTCATATTATTCAACTAATAAGAACAATAGTAGCCCTGGCCGGTTTGGCTCAGCGGTTAGAGCATCGGCCTGCGGTCCGGAGAGACCCGGGTTCGGTTCCCGCTAAGGGCATGTACCTCGGTTGCAGTTTGTCCCCGGCCCTGGTTGGTCGTGCGGGTGGCAGCCACTCGATGTGTCCCTTTCACGTCGATGTTTCTCTCTCTCTCTCTTCCTCTCTCTCCCTCCCACTCTATCTGAACCAAAAAAAAAAAAGAACAATAGTAAAGTAATGGTAGCAAAAAAATAACACAGGCAATCTGTTACATTTTGTATTTTATTGAGTCATTAATCTCACGTGTGAGAGATTTGAGTCTTTTCTCCATTTAATAGATGAGAAAACTGAGTTCAGCATTGAAGTTACTTTCCCAAGATCATTCTGCTAATAAGTGCCAAAGCCAGGACTCTTCTTTTTTAAAAATATGTTTTTATTGATTTTTGTGGGGAGAGAGAAACATCGATTGCCTTCTGCACTCCCCCTACTGAGGATCGAACCCGCAACCTAGGCGTGTGCCCTGACCGAGAATTGAACCAGGACTTCTCAGTCCGTGGGACAACACTCAATCCGCTGAGCCACACTGGCCAGGCAGGACTCATATCTAAAGCTGTCTGATTCCAGAGTTCTTGTCCTTTACCCAGGAATTTTTCTGATTCCCTTCTCAGATATATAATTTACCTGGTAAATGAAATTAAAAATCAAGAAATTGCTCAGTGAGAATGGAATTAGATAGAAGGATAGAAGACAGTTTTTAAGGCTCTCCTCTCCAACAGTTAGGTGATCTTTTTGTGCCACATAGTTTATTCATTCAATCATTTATTTATTCATTCAACATTGCTGCACATAGGGGATACAGTGGTAAGAATAAAAATATATATTACCTACTCTTGTGGAGTTCTGGTAAGGGAAGCAGATATTAATCAAGATTATACAAATTAGCATAAAATTATAATGGTGATAAATGCTATAAAGGCACTGGTGCATGGTATAAGAATTTATAATGAGAGGAATAGTCCTGGTAGGGAAGACTCCCCCAAGGAAATGATAAGTGATTTAAAAAGGAAAAATAAGCAGTAACTGGGGAAAGAGGCAGTAGTGTGAGCAGCTTGTTGGTTGCAGAAAGACTGTTGGAAGGCTGTTGTGATAATTTAAGTACAAAGTACCTGGAAGGGAGCTTAGATTATGGTGGAATAGATTGAATAGACTATATCAAGAGCTGCAAAGTAGATAAAATCAAGAGGACTTGACAGACTAACTGGAAAAAGATGTGTTACAGATTTTTTACTTATAAAACAGTGGATAATGGTGCCCTTTACTATGCTGGGGAACCCTGAAAGAGGATCCAGTTGGAGGATGGTTAGGAGTTTGGTTTGGGATATACTGTAGATATTGAACATAACTGTCAGGTCAGCAGTTGAGAGGAGCGGGCATGGGAAGCTAAGGAGCATCTAGAGTGAGAAGAAGAGATGGCCTAGGATGGAATTTTGAGAAACTCTTAAGTTTTACTGGATGGGTAGAGGAGAATGAGCCTTAAGGAAAAAAGAATGAACAACCAGAACGGTAGGAAAAAAGCTAGGCAATCAGTATTACAGAAGCCAAAAAAAGAGGGTCAGGTATAGATCAGGAGAGGCATGGGCACTAGTGGGAACAACACTGTCAAATGCTGTAAGGAGGTCTTTAAGATGTGGATTGAAAATTAACTATTGAGCCATGGCCGGGTAGCTCAGTTGGTGTTGATTAGAGCATCGTTTCAATGTACCTAGGTTGCGATTTGATCCCTGGTTAGGGTACATAGAAGAATCAACCAATAAATCCATAAATAAGTGAACAACAAATCAATGTTTCTCTCTCTTTCTAAAAACCAATAAATAAAAATTTTAGAAAAAAAAACTTTTTTAAAGAAAATGAACTATTGGGAAAAAAATTGAGATACTAAGTTGGCAGGGTGAGGACCAGACAGGAAGATGAGATATTTAAGTAGATGAAGGATATATAAATTGAAACATGTTATTGGTAATTTTCTAATTCTTGGCTTGGGGGGTAATTTCATAATTGTTCATTATAATATTGTGCTTTATAATTAATGTTTCATATAGTCTTTTGTGTGAATGAAATAATACAGTTGATCCTTGAACAATGTGTGGAGAGTTGGGGCATCTACCACCCACATAGTGGAATCCACATATAACTACAGTTGGCTTTCTGCAGCCCTGGATTCCTAACCATGGATCGAAAATACAGTTGACCCTTGAACTACACAAATTTGAACTGTGCAGGTCTACTTATATGTGGACTCTGTCAGCTGTATATTAAAAATAATAAGGAATGTATAAAAAATAGTAAGGGACAGATGTTTATGCTAGAAAGAAAGCTATTTAGCAAGCAGATGTAATATGCATTCATGCCTACAACTAGAATTCTGATCTTGACTCCTAGTTCATCGTACTTATACTTGTACCACATTCCAATAACCACTGACCTTTATCTTCTTTCTGCTTCTTGTCCAGCAAGTTTTTCCATATCCATTTTCTCTGCCCTGCATGGTTTAGTAACTTGCCTATGTGGGGTTAGTCATGCAGACATGGTGTGGGCTGGGCAGGATCACCAGTGTACAGAGGCTGAGGTAAGGAAGCTTGGTGTTCAGCTAAGACTGGTCTAATCAGGGCCTTTACAGAGCTCTTTGCAGTGCTCTTTACATTATTCAAATTAAGACAAAGCTGCATTTATAACAGAGTCAATTAGTTAATTACAATTAGGCTCTACCCTTCCAATAGCTGTAATTTTTCTGTTCTCTCATTACCATCATCCAACTCCTCATTTTCCTTTCTTTCAGGGTATATATTTTTTCTAACAATTATATTAATGTTAGATTGTTTTTTTAAGTCTGGAATTATAGAAAAAGGGATTAGGTTAAACATAAAGGATAGTTAATAAACTCTTTTTCACTGAGTTACCTTGAGGAGGTCATTAATCCCCTGTAGGTCTCTATCTTCCTCTTAAAACAATAGTGTTAGCAATACTAATAATTAACATTTATTGAGCATTTACTCTTTGCCAGGCATCTGCCAAGTACCCCACATGTGTTATTTTATTTAACCCTTGTGAGGTAAATGCTGTTTTTATCCCCATTTTAAAGATGAGAATATTCAGACACAGGGAACTTAAGTAACTTGTTCAAGTTCACCTAGTTGGCAAAGCTTGGGGCCAGTATTTCAACCTGGCTTCAGAGCCTTGCTCTTTCATTCACTATAGTGTGCTGAGTGCCATATATAGGAAGGTTGAAATGAACAAAAACACAGTATAAAAATAAAAGTTACTAATATTTATTGGATATTATTATGAAGTAAGCACTATGCTAAGAGTTTTCACACATATCCTCATTTAATTTTTATATAAGGTAGTGACTATTTGCCCCATTTTATAAGATCATTTATGGTTTAAAAAGGTTAGTTGACCTACTCAAAGTCATGTATGCTACTAAATGGAACAGCCTGGACTCCAGCTCAGGTATATCTACTTCCAAAGTCTATGTTTTTCACCATCTTCTTTATAAATTAAATGCTAGAGAGATACACTGTGTTGTTATCACAGGGCACATTTCTATGTATCCTTGTACCTTCTAGAAAGGGTCTACCTTTCTGAAATGGTACTGGGATCACACTGATACATTCTTTTTTTAAAGATTTTGCTTACCTTTATTAATTTATTATTATTTTTATTGATTTGAGAGGGCGGGGAAGAACAGGGGGGAGAGACAGAGAGAGAGAGAGAGAGAGAGAGAGAGAGAGAAACATCAGTCGGCCCTAGTCGGTTTGGCTTAGCCGTTAGAACATCCACCCATGAACCAAAAGATCGAGGGTTCAATTCCAGTTAAGGGCACATACCTGGGCTGCAGATTCAATCCCTGGCCCTGGGACAGGTCATGCGGGAGGCAACCAATCGATGTGTTTCTCTCTCATCGATGTTTCTATCTCTCTCCTCTCATCCTCTCTCTCTAAAATCAATAAAAATATATTTAAAAAAAGAAAGAAAATCAATTGATTGCCTCCGCATGCTCCCTGAGCAGGAATGGAACCCGAAACCTGAGTATGTGCCCTGACCAGGAATTGAACCCGCCACGTCTTGGTGTACAGGACAATGCTCCAACCAACTGAGCCACACTGGCCAGGGCACTAACACATTCTTACTCTTCTTTTTTCCTGATGCTAGGCCATTTACTGTTACCAGCTCTCCCATCCATAGGCTGTTGCCATATTTCCATTATAGGTTTTAAACTGATTTTATTTTAGGTTGGCCATTTCCTGAAATACATAGTTTATTAGGGAGGAGCCATTATTTTGTTGAATATTTGTGCCCATATTCTTCCAAAAGATATTCTGTTTTTTTAAAAATTGTGATAAGATATACATAACGTAAATTTTACTATTTTAACATTTTTTTCTTTTTTTTATTAAAAAAACTTTTTTTCTTTATTAATTTTTAGAGAGAGAGGAAGGGAGGGGGGAGAGAGAGAGAGAAACATCGATGAGAGGAACATCGATTGGCTGCCTCCAGCATGCCTCCCAGTGGAGATTGGGCCCACAACCTGGACATGTGCCCTGACCAGGAATCAAACCGGTGACCTCTTAGTGCCTGGGTCGATGCTCAACCAGTGAGCCACACTGGCCGGGCTTAACATCTTTTTCCTAAAGATATTTTAAAATGTATTTTTATTGATTTTAGAGAGAAAGGAAGGGAAAGAGAGAGAAACATGGATCAGCTACTCCTGCATGCCCCCCAGTAGGGATCGGGCCCACAACCTGAGCATGTTCCCTGACCGGGAATCGAACCGGCGACCTCTTGTTACATGGGTCGACACTCAACCACTGAGCCACACAGGCAGGGCTAGAAATTATTTCTTAAAGGCTTTATACAGACAGCTAAAACCGTTTGGTGGTGGATTTTTGTTGGCCAAAACAGATGTTCTATTTTCATTTTGTCAGTTTTATCTTTTGCTCCATTAGAGTTACCATCATTTTGATAAGAATTCTGCTCACTGCCTGGCACATTTGAAATACAAAAAGGTTAAATGGGGAACCAAAGTCACAGCAAAGTGGTGGGATTGGAAATAATGTTTATTCTTCTTTATTTATACAGCCTTTATACTTCCCAAGGTTACTCAAATCTGTTATTTCATTTGATTTGACCCTCATAATAACCTATAAGTAGATAGGAGAAATGTGCCCATTTCAAAGTTAAGAGAGCTAAGAAATTATGTTGATTGTACAGAGTCTCTCTTTTTTTTTTTTTTTTTATCCTCACTGGAGGACATCCTCCCATTTTTTGTTCAGACAGAGTGGGAGGGAGAGAGAGGAAGAGAGAGAGAGAGAGAAACATCGATGTGAAAGGGACACATCGAGTGGCTGCCTCCCTCACGACCCAACCAGGGGCCAGGGACAAACTGCAACCAAGGTACGTGCCCTTAGCGGGAACTGAACCCGGGTCTCTCTGGACTGCAGGCCGACACTCTAACCACTGAGCCAAACCGGCCAGGGCGAGTCTCACATTCTTAATTAGAGAATTAAGAACATGCTGCCAAGATAGACTGTCAGATTATCATGGAAATATGAACGAAAGTCCTTCCAGTTGCCCAGTCATAAGTGAATATTGTTTCCCATGTGATGGTACTGAATATAAAGCTCCCTCTAAGGTTTGCAAAAAGATGACTGAGAGATGGAGTAACTTAACCAAAGGTACTCAGCTAGTAAGTATAGAATCTTGCTTTGAACACTCAGCCCAGATCTCTGCTTTTTTTACTATATTCCCAAAAGAATGTTCCCACCAAGAAATTTTGTCTTCTAGAGATACAAATTTTGCCTTCACAAGATGCAATTCTTGGAGATTTCAAATGAAACACTTGGAGAGTTCTGCCTCTGGGTACTTGGTAGGGAAGGTAAACAGTGTTCTTGGAATCAACAGACTTCAACCTTGCAAATATTCCCGTTTCAGGAACAGGAAAGTTTTACTTAAGATAAATGCTGCCAGCCCATTCTTCTCCATTCCATCTTGCTTCTGAGTGTCTGTCTGGGGAAGTAGCTCTAATCAAACATAGGAGGGCTGATCATTTTGCTGGTTTATTTTGTTGTTGTTTTTTTCTAAGTAATGTGGATTTTTTGCATGTTTCAAAATTCATGTGACTTAAATTTAAGGTTTTAAAGAATGTTCTCTAATAGATTCAGATAACAACAAAAGTACATAAAGAGATCCTCTTTCCTTCCTTACTTCTATCCAACCTTCCAGAGGTAATCACTGTTAATAGTATGGTGTGTGTCTTTCTAGACTTTGTTCTTTGCTTATATATACATATATTCACATGCATGAGTATTTGAGTTTGTATTTTCCACACTATTTTTTATGAAACTTGCTTTTCTCGTTTAATATTAGATCTTAGACATCTTTCCAATCAATGCATTTAGATTTATCGGTATTAAAAACTGTTGCATAGTATTTCATCAAATTGCAGGGTCATAAGGTATATGCATTTTAAAAAACAAGATGTTTTAGCCTGGCCGGTGTGACTCAGTGGTTGAGCATCGACGCATGTACCAAGAGGTCACCGGTTCAATTCCTGGTTAAGGCACATGCCCAGGTTGTGGGCCAAATCCCCAGTGGGAGGCATGCAGAGGCAGCCAGTTGATGTTCTCTTATCAATGTTTCCATCTCTGTCTCCCTCTCCCTTCCTCTCTCTCTAAAAAAGTCAATAAAGAAAAAAATAAAATAAAAAACAAGATGTTTTAAGTGAAGGAAACATTCTAGTGGGTGCATTTGGTTTTAGGCCTGTGGCTAAATGACTTTGGGCAAACTAATCATCTTCTTTGAACCTCAGTTTCCTTATCTATAAAATGAGGATAGAAATACCTTATGTCGTTGTGAGAATTAAAATCATTAACTAGCCCTGGCTGGTTTGGTTCAGTGGTTAGAGCGTCAGCCTGTGGACCGGAGAGTCCTGGGTTTGGTTCCCGCTAAGGGCACGTACCTCGGTTGCAGCTCGTCCCTGGCCCCGGTTGGGGTCATATGGGTGGCAACCAGTTGATGTGTCTCTCTCGCATCGATGTCTCTCTCTCTCTCTCTTCCTCCCTTTCTCCCTCCTGCTCTATCTGAAGATAAATGCAAAAAAAAAAAAAATCATTAATTTATCAAACATTTGCTGAGGGCTATCTGTATACTAGATAGTATTGACTAATATATTTGATGGTATTCTATAATCTGGGAAGCCTTATGTAAGGAAGTTCACCATGAGAATAATCCAAAAAGAAATGTGTGCTTATCTTTGTCTCTTCTCCACTCACCATAGTGATGTCTCTGAGTCTCTCCTTGATAAGTGCCTCTATACCTGCCACTCTCCTAATCCTGACATCTTGATACGGACTTCTGGGGAAGTGAGGCTCAGCGACTTCCTGCTCTGGCAGGTAGGTAGTTTCTAACCACCGTTCTGTTTGTGTTAACTGAAAACTGCTACAGCACCCACAGAATGGATTAGAGGGGCTCATCCCCACTCTCAGCCATGTTGGCACCAGAGAACCTTGTGGGGGAGGGGACCTAAAATCTGGAGAAATGTTTCTGGGCTGTGCTGGTTAACATTTGCTATCCCTTTCTCATCTGTTCCTGGCTATGTGAACTTAATGTAGTTCTTGCTCTCTAAAGTTCCTAGAGGACAAAAATCAAGTTGTAATGAAGACTTCACTTGTGCCCTTGTTTAAGGAACTAGACTTCTGACTTTTGTTCCTGAGTATAATCTACCCCAGTAACCTACCAGGCACCCCCACTTCCTCTGGGCTAGAACCTTTCTTTGCAGTTATTAGTCTTGTCTTCAGAATAAAGGGCTGCATCTATGCAAGCACAGTCCACAGGGATATAAACTGAATGAAAACTCTTTCTTAGGGGCCATTGTCTCTCAGCTCAGTTCCCCCAGTATAGGTAGTCCCCCAAAAGCTCAGAGCCAAATAAGTTTGTCTTTGCTTGAAAGTCTCTATCATCTGTTAACTTGCCCCTGGGTACACATGGCAGGGGAAAGTCTTTGTTCAAGGAGAGTTTGGAGCGAGAGACTCAGCTTGGAAGCAATTCACAAGATAAAGTTCTAGAAATTTTAATGGACCATAGTCTTAAAAGTGAACTAACAAGTCTTCCGAAACTCAGCTGGGAAGAGTCAGAAAACCTGAAAAGATCCATAACAACTAGGGAAATTGAAGCAGTAATCAATAAACTCCCAGCAAAAAAAAAAAAAGCCTGGGTCCGGACAGCCTCACAGGGGAGTTTTACCGAACATTCAAAGAAGAATTAACACCTATTCTCCTCAGACTATTCCAAAAAATTCAAGAGGAAGGAAGACTTCCAAACTCTTTTTATGAGACCAGCACAATCCTAATTCCAAAACCAGATAAAGACACTACAAAGAAAAAAAATTACAGGCCAATACACTGATGAACATAGACGCCAAAATCTTCAACAAAATATTAGCAAATTGGATCCAACAATATATTTAAAAAATTATTTACCATGACCACGTGGGATTTACCTCAGGGATACAAGACTGGTACAGTATTTGCAAGTCAATAAATGTGATACACCACATAAACAGAATGAAAGATAAAAATCATATGATCATATCAGTAGATGTTGAAAAAGCATTTGACAAAATCCTGCACCCATTTCTGATAAAAACGCTCAGCAAAGTTGAAATAGAGGGATCATATCTCAACACAGTAAAGGCCATATATGAAAAACCTACAGCCAACATCATACTCACTAGGCAAAAACTAAAAGCACTTTTCTTAAGAACAGGAACAAAACAGGGATGTCCACTTTTGCCACTCTTATTCAACATAGTACTGGAAGTCTTAGCCACAGCTCAGACAAGAAGAAAAAATAAAAGGGATCCAAATTGGAAAGGAGGAAGTGAAACTCATTAAGACTCCATCAGAAACTAATAGATTTAATGAATGAATTTGGCAAAATAGCAGGATACAAAATTAACATCCAGAAATCGATGGCATTCTTATACACCAATAATGAACACTCAGAAAGGGAAACTAAAAAAACAATCCCATTTACCATTGCAACAAAAAAATTAAGATACCTAGCCCGGCCAGTGTTGCTCAGTGGTTGAGTGTCGACCCATGCACCAAGAGGTCGCCGGTTCGATTCCCGATCGGGGCACATGCCCAGGTTGTGGGCCAAATCCCCAGTGGGGGACATGCAGGAGGAGGCCGCTCGATGTTCTCTCTCATTGATGTTTCTCTCTCTCTCTCCCTCTCCTTTCCTCTCTCTCTAAAAATCAATAAAGAAAAAAAATTTTTTTTTTTAAATTAAGGTACCTAGGAATAAACTTAACCAAGGAAGTAAAAGACCTGTTCTCAGAAAACTACAGGACATTGAAAAAAGAAATAGAGGAAGATATAAAAAAGTAGAAGATATTAAAAAATAGAGGAAGATATAAACAATCTATACACCATGTTTATAGATTGGAAGAACCAACATCATTAAAATGTCCATACTGCCCTGGCCGGTTTGGCTCCGCGGTTAGAGCGTTGACCTGTGGTCCAGAGAGACCCGGGTTCGGTTCCCGCTAAGGGCATGTACTTCGGTTGCAGTTTGTCCCCGGCCCTGGTTGGTCGTGTGGGTGGCAGCCACTCGATGTGTCACTTTCACATCGATGTTTCTCTCTCTCTCTCTTCCTCTCTCTCTCTCCCACTCTATCTGAACAAAAAAAATAAAAAAATAAAAATAAAATAAATAAAATGTCCATACTACCCAAAACAATCTATAGAGTCAATGCAATCCCTATTAAAGTACCAATGGCATATTTCACAGATCTAGAAGTTTATATGGAACCAAAAAGGACCCCGAATAGCCACAGCATTCTTGAAAAGAATAACAAAGTTGGAAGGATCACAATACAGCATATCAAGTTATACTACAAAGCCATCGTAATCAAAACAGCCTGGTATTGGCATAAGAATAGGCGTATAGATAATGAAACAGAACAGAGAACCCAGAAATCAACCCAAGGCATTATGTGCAATTAATATTTGACAAAGGGGCTAGAGCATACAATAGGGAAAAGACTATCTCTTCAATAAATGGTGTTGGGAAAATTAGACCAGGTATGTGCAAAAAAATGAAACTAGACTGTGAACTTATACCATATACAAGAATAAACTCAAAATGGATAAAAGATTTAAATGTAAGTCGTGAAACCATAAAAATCCTAGAAGAAAATGTAGGCAGAAAAATCTCAGACATCACACATAGAAGAATTTTCACTGGTACATTGCCTAGGGCAAAAGAAACAGGAAAAAATTAATAAATGAGACTACATCAAACTGAAAAGCTTCTGCATGGCAAAAGAAACCAGCATCAAAATGAAAAGGGAAGCCCCAGCCGGTTTGGCTCAGCGGTTGGAACTTCAGCCTGTGGACCAGAGAGTCCCAGGTTCAGTTCCCGCTAGGGGCACATACCAAAATAAATAAATAAATAAATAAAAATAATAAAAAAAAAAAAAATGAAAAGGGAACCCACTCTTTGGGAGAACATATTTGCCAATGGTACATCAAATAATGGATTAATATCCAAAATATATAAAGTACTCATACAGCTCAACAAAAGGAAGACAATCCAATTTAAAAATGGGCAGAGGACCTAAATAGACACTTCTCCAAACGACATACAGATGGCCCAGAGACATCAAAAAATGCTCAACGTCACTAATCATCAGAGATGCAAATTAAAATGTCTATGAGGTATCACCTCACACCTGCCAGAATGGCTGCCATCAACCAGTCATCAAACAAATGCTGGTGACGATATGGAGAAAAGGGGACTCTAGTACACTGCTGGTGGGAATGCAGACTGGTGCAGCCACTATGAAAAACAATATGGTGTTACCTCAAAAAATTAAAAATGGAACTGCCATTTGACCCAGTGATCCCACTTCTCAGAATGTATGCTAAGAAGCCTGAAACACCAATCAGAAAGAATATATGCATCCCTATGTTTATAGCAGCACTATTTACAATAGCTACGATCTGGAAACAGCCTAAGTGCCCATCAGTAGATGAGTGGATAAAAAAACTGTAGTACATTTACATGATGGAATACTATGCAGCTGTAAGAAAGATCTCTTACCCTTTGAGACAACATGGAGGGACCTGGAGAGTATTATGCTAAGAAAATAAGCTAGTCAGAGAAAGACAAGTACCACATAATCTCATTTATTTATGGAATGTAATGAACAAAATAACTTGATCAAAATAGATCCAGAGACATGGAAGTAGGGAACAGACTGACAAACCTCAGAGGGAAGGGTGATGGTGGGGGGGGAGAGGTAAATCAAAGAACTTATATGCATATATGCATAATCAGTGGGCACAGACAATAGTGTGGGGAAGGCCCTGGCCAGTTTGGCTCAGCAGTTAGAGCATCGGCCTGTGGTCCAGAGAGACCCAGGTTCGGTTCCCGCTAAGGGCATGTACCTCGGTTGCAATTTGTCCCCGGCCCTGGTTGGTTGTGCGGGAGGCAGCCACTCGATGTGTCCCTTTCACGTCGATGTTTCTCTCTCTCTCTCTCTTCCCCTCTCTCCCTCCCACTCTATCTGAACAAAAAAAATGGAAAAATGTCCTCAGGTGAGGATTAAAAAAAAAAAGTGTAGGGAAGGCAGGAGAGGGGTGGGAGTGGGGAAGAGGGGGTCAATCAGGAAAAAGGAGGGAACATCTAATACTTTCAACAATGAAGATTTTTAAAAAGTGAACTAAGGAGAGTTAGCTACTGAAGATACTTTCAGTGTTTGGCTATATTGATTGAAGTACAGTGTTCAGCTTATGGTTCTATGGCCTACTCTGCTGGTCAGATCATGTCTGGAAAGTTTATTTCTGGGCACTGAGTTTTTTGGGGTTTTTTTTGCATTTATCTTCAGATAGAGCAGGAGGGAGAGAGGGGAGAAGAGAGAGGGAGAAACATCAATGTGAGAGAGACACATCGACTGGTTGCCACCCACACGACCCCAATGGGCACTGAGTTTTAAGAGACTACTTGGTAAACTAGAGGACTTACCAGAAGAGGCCAACCTGGATGGCAAGGAATCTGGAACTCATGTCTTAACAGGGAATGAGTGAAGGATAGTGATCTGGAAAAGGGAAGCATGATGACAGTTTTTTCCCTTGGAAAAAAAATACTGAGTTCCTGCTCTGTGCTGGGAATACCACAGTGACCAAATCATAAATAATCCCCACTGTCTTAAAATTTATAGTTTGTTGGAAAAGACAAAGTGAACAAGTCATTACAACCTTGGCAACAGATAACAGGCATTTCTAATCTAGCCTTCAAATATTTGAAAGAATGTCACTTTGAAGAAGAAACAAACTTGTTCCAGAGAAAAGAGCTGAGACAATGGTAGAAGTTCCAGGGGAGGTGACATTGGTTTATCATCACAAGCTATCCTACAACTAAAGTTATCCCCCTTGAGGCACTGAATTCCTGGATATCCTAAAGGTATCCAGCAGAGGCTGTCAAGAATGTTCCAAAGGGATTCTCACATCAGTTGTTATTATTAAAACTCACCCAGCTCTGCTCTGACCGCTTTATGTAAATTAACTTGTTTAATTTTCATAGTACTTTAAAAACTAGGTATTTTGATTACCCAGTTTTACAGTTGAGGAAACCAAGACCCAGAGAGGTAAAGTAACTTGCCTCAAGTCAAACAGATGATAAATGGGAGAGCCAGAATTCAAAGCCAGGCAGTCTGGCCCCAGAGCCCATATTCTTAAGCACTGTGTCACATTCTGCTTCTTAAAAATAACAATGGCAGCTACCATTTGTTCATTGCTGACTTTTATCAGACAGTGTGTTTCCCAGATGACCTCTAAGGACCAAGAGCCAATAACATAATCCAGATGTTATTTCATAGTCCTAAATTTGGCTCCTAGAAAAATCCTGGTGGAAATTTGGTCTAGTCTTGTTTTAGTTCTGCCTTGCTACAGGCAGGTGATCTGCCTCAGATGATCTCTCCCCCTATTAGTGAGTGAATCAGGATGTGTGGCAGCAGCTGTAGCTCAGGATGCCTGTGCAATCTCATCTCTGGGGTTTTGGATCCTGCTTAGCCTCCTTCTTTGGAACCCTGCCCAGGTATGTGTCCAGCAACATGTTCCTAAACTGAATTTTTTTTCCTCTTCTCCTTTTCCCAGACCTCCCACTCCTGCCTGGTGTTCCAGCCTGTTCTGTGGCCAGAATACATGTTTTGGAACCTCTGTGAAGCCATCCTGCAGTTCCAGATGAACCATAGCATGCTTCAGGTTAGTTCCAAGTGAACCATAACATTCATCAGATATGGTTCTAGATGAACCATAGCATGCTTTAGGGCTGGCCTGACTGGAAGGGATGGAAGAAAAGTGAGCATTGATTGACCACCTACTATATATATACTAGACACTTGCTAATAAGAATGTTAATAATGATGATAGTAGCTGTCACTTACTGTGTATTTACTATATGTCAGGCACTGTGAATATTTTATATGCACTATCTCATTTAATGAACCCAAGAACCCAATGAGGTAGGTATTGTTAGCCTCACTTGAGCAAATGAACAAATCAAAATTATTTTATTAAGGACACAACCAATAAGAGACAGAACTGGGATTCAAGTTACAAGTCTTTAATCTCTACTACGGAAACCCAGGAAAGGCTTCTCAGAGAGATTAGCCATTATTCCCTGAAGGTATTAGCTTTGATCACCAGATCTTGACACAGGTTTTATTAGGAGGCAGAGTCACCTGCATCTGATTAGGACTCTTAATAATAATGGTGGTGTGTGTGGTGGTGGCAGCTAACATATTGAGGGTCTACTAAAGTACTTGGGTGTTTTCATGTAAGTTTTTTTATTTAACCCTCTCAAGAAGCCACCTTTGTGGAGACACCAAGGAAACTTCAACCTACCGTGTGACCTAAGCCAAATTCCTTCCTGTCTCCTGCCTCAGCCTCTAGTGACCTTGTCTAAAGTGTGGAGGCTGGAGCAGATGGCCTTCAGGATCTCCCCCTGACTCCATCACCCTAACAGTGATTTCGCCAATTCTTGGAAAATAGGGGTCAGGCTTTGCCTTGGCTAAAGCCTCCTTGTCTGTCACTCAGACTGGGGCTGCTATTTAGAAGAAGCCCGAGCTTCATAGAGCGACTTTAACCAGCTCCATATTTCCTCCCTCTGGCTGGGTGGCCCCATCCTTTCTGTCTTGCCAGAACATAGCCTATTTAGCTACAGGCTGATAGACCATTAATAGCCAGGCACCAGGTTGGACATACATTATCTCATTTTCCTCAAACCACCCAGTGAGGTGGACACTGTCATCCCCATTTTGCAGATTAAGAATTAGGTTTAGACTGAAGCATTTGGCTCAGCTAAACTCTTACAAATGTGTATATATATATATATGTTATGTTTTATGGATTTTTTTATTGATTGTTTAGAGAGAGAGGAAGGGAGAAAGAGATAGAAACATTGATGTGAGAGAGAAACATCGATCGGTTGCCTCCTGCACGCCCCTTATTGGGGATTGAGCCCACAACCCGGGCATGTGCCCCCACCTGGCATCAAACCAGAACTTCTCAGTCCATGGGACGATGCTCAATCTGGCCAGGCACCTAATTCTATTTTTTTAAATATTTTTTTTAGCCCAGCCAGCATGGCTTAGTGGATTGAATGTCGTCCCATGGACTGAGAGGTCCTGGTTCGATTCCCAGTCAGGGCACATGCCCGGGTTATGGGCTCAATCCCCAGTAAGGGGCATGCAGGAGGCAGCTGATCGATGTTTCTCTCTATCTCTCCCCTCCTCTCTCTCTAAAAAAATCAATAAAAACATATTTATAAAAATAAAAAAGATTTAGGCTTTGAGAGATGAGAGTCCTTGGACTCTCAAAACTTCTGGAACCCCATTTCTCCAGAAGGACTCATTCTGGCCTGATCAAGCTCTTCAATTTCATGTGTCTTTGCCCATTATTCCCACTACCTGATATTATCCACCCCATACACCCCACCTTTATCCAATTCCTCCCCATTGGTTAAAGCCCTGCTCAAATATTGCCTGTCCATGAGGTTTCACTGCTCCTTGACCTTCATAACCATAATTTTTCTCTCCTCTGGGCTGCATGGCCTTTTCTCTTGCCTGCCTAATGACTCTTACTACATTCTATCTTATATTATGGGATTTTGTGTAGAGATCTGTGTCCTAATCAGCCTGTGAGCACGTGGGTTGCTTAGACTGTATCTTGAGCATCTCCATATCCCCCAGTAAAGTCCTGTATATAGGACCCAGGATTTCTCTTGGCCAAGCCTGTTTTAGTTTTCATAGCTCCATATATGAGTTCATTATCATAGCATAAGAGTACCCTTGAGTGCCTAGAGAGAGACTATTCCAGAATTTTCATTTATGCAATAAACCTTTACTGCTGAGAGGCCTTAGCAAATAACCGTCTCCAAAAGAAAGTGCCTGCCTGCCTTGGCTGGTTTGGCTCAGCGGTTAGAGCGTCAGTTCACCGGCCAGAGAGACCCGGGTTCGGTTCCCGCTAAGGGCACGTACCTCGGTTGCAGTTTGTCCCTGGCCCTGGTTGGGGTCGTGTGGGTGGCAGCCAGTCAATGTGTCTCTCTCACATCGATGTTTCTCTCTCTCTCTTCCTCCCTCTCTCCCTCCCGCTCTATCTGACGATAAATACAAAAATGTCCTAGGGTGAGGATAAAATTTTTTTAAATTTACAAAAAAGGAAAGTACCTTCCTAGTTCTGTTGTAAGGGTCAAGTGCTTATGCACATGGCAGATACAGTGGAACCTTGGTTCTTGAACTTAATTTGTTCTGGAAGTCTATTTAAAAAGCAATTTGTTCGAAAACCAAATTATTTTTTCACATTAGAAATAATGTAAAGTGAATGAATCTATTCCAGACCCCCAAATGATTCCCTGCTTTAACCTTTCTCAGTTGCCTGTGATCATGGTTTCTTGAGCACTTCTACTCCATTAGCAACATCAACACTTTTTTTTTTTTTTAATTAAAAAAAAAAAGTTTATTGATTTTAGAGAGGGAGAGGAAGGGAGAGGGAGGAAGAGATAGAAACATTGATGAGAGAGAACATCGAATGGCCGCCTCCTGCATGCCCTCCACTGGGGATCTGGCCCACAACCTGGGCATGTGCCCTGAACGGGAAACAAACTGGCAACCTTTAGGTGCATGGGTCAGCGCTCAACCACTGAGCCATACCGGCCAGACAACATCAGAACTCTTGATTGCCTCTTAATGTTTTAAAATTGTGCTAATCATTCATTTCACCATGCCATACTCAGTAGCCAGGTTAGACACACAAATACCTCTATCATACTTTGCAATTCTTTTTTTTTTTAAATATATTTTTATTGATTTTTTAGAGAGAGAGGAAGGGAGAGAGAGATAGAAACCTCAATGTGAGAGACACACATTGCTTGGCTGCCTTCTACATGCCCTCCCCTCCCCCGCCCAGGGATCGAGCCCGCAACCTGGGCATGTGCCCTGACCAGGAATCAAACCGGGACCTCTCAGTCCGTGGGACGACACTCAATCCACTGAGCCACAGCAGCTGGGCTGCCATTTTTTTTAAGCTCTTTATCATTGTTCTCACAGCTTTCCTTTTCACATTGCTGCTATCACTAAACTTCTTAGGACCCATGGTGACTTAGTGTACATATTTAATAATAATAAGCAGCAACAAAAGCAAAAGAACATGAAAATATTCATAGCACAATTTCCTGAGATGTTAACAACATGATATTTAGTGGTAAACTGACTCATACTCACACATTCTCTTCTTTGTCCCCTGAGAGACACATGACTGATCATACAGGTATCAGCATGAAAGGGTTGTTGGGTAAAGAACCAGTTTTATTCGACAACTGAGACATTTTTTCTGTGAACACCTTGGTCAAGTACTGAATTGTTCAGATGGGAGACATTCGAGAACCACGGTTTGACTGTATCCTTAAAGGATAAAGAGCCTGGCCGGTGTGGCTCACTGGTTGAGCATCAACCCATGCACCAAGAGGTCGCTGGTTTGATTCTTGGTCAGGGCACATGCCCAGGTTATGGGCCTGATCCCCAGTGGGGGGCATGCAGGAGGTGGCCAGTCGATGTTCTCTCTCATCGATGTTTCTATCTCTCTCTCCCTTCCTCTCTCTAAAAATCAATAAAAAAAAATATTTTTTAAAAAAGGATAAAGAGCAATCCAGTTGTTTACAGGCTGAGTAGGACAGAAACATGTACACAAATACTGTATTAAAAGGTAGAATTATATGGTAAGGGTCATCAGGGTGTAGGATGCCAGGTTGGAAGCAAAGCCAACACATGGAATGTTTTCGGCAGGAGTAGCTCTGGTGCAAAGGCTCTGCGGCCAGTTAAAGTCGCGGGAGCAGAGTACATCAGTGAGGAACAGCAGGGTCTTGGTTCTGCTCCAAAGGGATTTTCCCCTCTCCACAAGCATCCTTCCTGCCCTCTTGGGATTATATGGTCAGTCAGTTGAGTATTTCACATGAACAGGGTGCCCCACGTGCCAGAGGAAAAGCCACAGTCTCTGCCCTTCAGGAGTTTCTGATTTATCTGGAGATACACACAGGATATAAGTGCTGCTGCCCAGCCAGTGTGGCTCAGTAGTTGAGCATTGTCCCATGCACCAAGAGGTCGCCAGTTTGATTCCCAGTCAGGGCACATGCCTAGGTTGTGGGCCAAATCCCCATTGGGGGGTATGCGGGAGGCAGCCAATCGATGTTCTCTCTCACCAATGTTTCTGGCTCTCTCTCCCTCTCCCTTTCTCTCTCTCTTAAATCTATAAAGAAAAAAAATTTTTTTTAAAAGAAAGAAAAAAGAAGTGCCGCTGTATGATCACCTACGTAGTGTCAGAGCTAGTTCCAGGAGCTCTGAGGGCTCAATTTAGCCTTCAAGGGCTTATTTTCTAACAGAAAAAGTGGGGGTGGACTATGGACATTAATGTCTATTCTACTAGGCAGAAAGCAGTAAGTGGCTTAAGGGTGCTGAACAGAAGGGTCATTTGCTGGGATGGTCAGGCTGGTCCCCATACGTAAGGCAAGTTTGGAACCCAATTCTGAAAAATAGCTTAAAGAGTTGGGAGAATGGGAGAATGGCACCCTTAGGGTGACCTGGGAAGCCAAAGGAAATGACACCACTGATATGCCCCAAGCAGGAAATAGAACCTTCCTTACAGCAGAAAATAGACAATGAAAACGTGTAAAATTGCTGTTTCTGTTTAAGAGTCTGCTAATACGCTAGAGAGGGTTTTGCATATATTATCACTAATCCTTAAGACCACTCTTCAAGGTAGGCACAACCCACACTTTAAAGATGAAGAAATGAGGTTAGGAGAGGATTTACCCAAAGCCAGAAATCTAATTGGGGGAACCAGAAGTCAGATTCATATTTGCTGGTTCCCTTCTAAGTGCAAACTTGAGAATTTCAAGAAATACAGATGCTTCTACCCAAAATGAACCAAGATGGACCCAGAACTTCTACTGCCCTCTCTGTACAACATGGGCACCACCCACCACACACCTACTGCTTAGCCTTTCGAAATCTGGTACAAATTCCCCACTGTTCCACTTAACTTGGCCTGCCCTGTGCCCTGCTTCCTACCGCCTCCATTCCAGTTCCACCCACACCAAAAAAATTATCTCCCCAAGTGATCTCCCTCAATCCCCACTTTTCTTTAGCAGAAGGCCCAAGACATGTATGCAGAGGAACGGAAGAGGCAGCAGCTGGAGAGGGACCAGGCTGCAGTGACAGAGCAGCTGCTGCAAGAGGGGCTCCAGGCCAGTGGGGACGGCCAGCTTCGACGGACACGCTTGCACAAACTCTCAGCCAAACGGGAAGAGCGAGTCCAAGGCTTCCTGCAGGCCTTGGAACTCAAGCGGGCAGACAGGCTGGCACATCTGGGCACTGCATCAGCCTGAGTGAGGCTGGCCTCCTTCTACTTTGCCCTGCCCTCTGCCTCTAAGGCCCCACTCCCCTTTTTTTTCTTGAAGGGCACCTCCCTCCTGATGATGAATTGTGTTCCCTTTGATTGGCGGGGAGCCCCAGAGGCCAGTTTATGCTGGTCATGGATATGTTTGGGTTGCCTGGGACAGTGACCCTTTGGGAGGGTTGAGGGTGAGTCTCCTACAGGTACACTAAACACAGCTCTCATCACCAATAGGTTTGGAGAGCAGGGGGCCCCAGCTCTAGTGCTGCCTGCTCCTTCCACCTTTGCCACTTCTACCAGTGCTCCTAGATGCACTTTTTTTCCCCCCACCAGCACAACCTTCACACAATTGTGGGGAAGAGGTCTCCCCCAAACCCTCACCCTTTACCCATCCATCTTAGCCTTCCATCCGACTTTCACAAAAGATTTGGCTCCACCTCAGATCTGCTGGTAAAATAGCTAATAGGCAGCCGGCGTCATTTGGGCAAGGAAGGAGAGGGAAAGATGGAAAGAAAATTTGCCCATCTGCTGATCCTCCCCCTCGGCTCTCCACCTGGGATTTGCTATTGAATCTCTACCCCCTCCCACCAGGCAGTGCTGATTGCTCACTGAAAGGCTCAGCGCCCCCAATGGCGCAGAAGCCAGGCGGGTGATTACAATCCAATTACCTATTGTCGACTCAGCCCACACAAGCTTTCCTCCTCCTCTTGCAGGGCATGGGGCCAGACTCCACTTCCCAGTGAGACCAGCCCCCTCTATGGCTCCAGAGTAAAAGAAGGGCCTATAGGCCCTGGTGAATCTAGTCCAGCACAGGCCTCATTCCCTGGAACACATCAGGACCAAGACCACAGAAAAGTATTTTCCAACTGACTGTCTCCTGCCCTCACCATCTCAGACTCTGCCTCCCACCTCCTCAATCTTTGAGGCTTCTCTCAGCGTTTTGGCCTGGCCCCCTAAGTAGGCCCTACAGACTATTTATTCTCAGCATGTCAGAGTGTCAGCTTGTGAGGGCCATGGCTGCCCAGCAGGAAGAAGAGGGTTGAGTCAAGGGCTGTGTCCTTTCCCTTACCTCTCCCTGCCAGGCCTCACTGCAGAGCTGCTGAGAGGATTAGTGCCTTTGAAGAGCTATCTGCCTGAGCAACTCTGCTTCAGGTGCCCCAGAACAGCAGGCACCAGCCAGTAATACCAACCAATGGCTACTCTTCAGTCTTTCCATTTTACTTTCTGCTAAAACTGTTTCCCCAGCACTTCCCTCTAGGGGAGGGGTGGGGTCTTACAAGCAGTGCTAAGGTATACTTTTTAACCCCTGACTTTCCTATACTCTAGTATCCTCCCCACCTTCCTGTGCCTAGATATCCGGCACAAGAGAATCAAGCTTAAATGCCAGACACTGCAATTGAGAAGTGGATCGATGCACCCTTTGGCAAGCCCCTCTCACACCTGGCACAGGATTCCCAGAGAGCAGGTGCTGTACATTTTCCAGCTTTACAATAGGGCTGTTGACAGCCTTAATTAGGGAGGCATGAATTATGGGGCTATAATGCAGAGCCCTACAATTAAGGGAATGAGGGGCTAGAGGCAGCAAACTGGAATCTGCCTTGTGAGCATGACTAAGTCTGGGTTTCCCCTAATAAGATTTGGGTACAGAAGAAGTGATTAATGGGGCTGGTATCTCTCTTTGGCCTGAGGTCCTGTATTCTGGGAAAGGTACCAGGGTGAGATGGGAAGGAGCTACCCCAGGAGCACTGTAGAGGTGGAAAGGAGGAGCTGAGGGGCCTCTGATGCCCAGGAGCAGAGGCTGCAAATAGTTGATTTCAACTCATTGTGGTTGCTTTCTACCAATATGACTTGTACCAACCAGCTTCAGCCCTTGCCTCAATAAACTAGGTGGGACCTATTTAAATGCCCTCCCACCTGTGAGCCAAGCCCCTACTTGAGGCTATTTATCGTGTTCTTGTGTTCTCCTGGGTGTCAAATAGAAACTTAAGAACGCCTAGATGTAAAACTTGTTTGCTAACAGTGAGATGGAAGAACACCCTGTTTTGCTGCTGCAATTGTCTACCTTCCCTCAGGTGCGCCTAGCTACCTCCAGGATCCCTCCCTAGCTTTGGGGGCGTGTGGGGTAGGGGAGCCAATGGAAGAGCCCTTTTGCCATTACAACACCTGTTCCACTACTTGTTTCCTAATCCCCGGGCGCTTTCCTCCACTCTTTTTCTCGCGCAAGTGAAAGGAAGCCAGCCTGCCAGTGTGGAAGGGATTTCGCCAGCTGCGTTTGCAGCGCCCAGGCTTGGTGGCCGCATCGGGTGGGGGCAGCTGAGCTTGCTGTCTCTGAAGCGGGTGGAGCATAGGGGGAGGGGAGTGCTGGTAGGCCTTGGCGGCCGATCTCCATCATTCAGTGGCAGGGTCCTGAGGTCCGGGATTACGGGAAGCCCAAGGAGCTACCCGAGGCTTTGGCGGGGGGCTTCGATGATATTTGGGGAGGCTGCTGGGCAACGGGTGCTGAAAGGACAGCTCCTACCTGCCCCACTGCACCCGAAAGTAACCTCTGCGTGTAAAGTCTCCCTACCAACTCCCACACCACCTCGAGTGGACCGACTTCCAGGTGAGGTACACGAAAAGCTTCCTCGGAGTGGCAGCTTGGAACGATGCACGTTCGGCTGCGCCAAGCTGGCTTCCCCGCTCTTTCCCACTTAAGCGTTAGCTTTGGCCTTGAGAACTGCAGCCTGTACTTCCAAGCCGCGCGCTTTCTCCCGCCTCCGGCGAAGGGCGGTGTGACCAGGCCTCGCAAACCCTTTTTCTGGGGCCCCCAGCGGGAACAGGAAGGAAAGCGGCCGAGATGGCTCTAAGAGTCGCACGGCTTGGAGAAGTGGGTAGCTCGGTTGCATAAGGTGGAAGGAACTTGTTAGTTTGCAAAGGCCGGCTCTTAGAGATAGCCAAAACCGGAGCTCCGGGACTCGCACCCCCCCACCCCATTTATTGCCTTCGACGCGCACCTCCCCCACTGTGCCCCCACCCCCTAGGCGCGCCGCCGTCTCGCGCGCCCTCCCCCCATACCCCCCTCCTCACTCCCTCCAGAGGAGGTGAGTTTAAACCCCGCCCACGTGACCCCAGCTGGGCCAATGAGCGGCGGCGGGAGGTGAAATCCGGTTCTAACCGGTCCGGGGCTCCCAGCGCTATAAAAACTTTATAAACCCCCCGGAGCCCTAGCAGTGTGAAGAGGCGAGGACGACCCCCGGACCGACCAAAGCCCACGCGCTGCTGCATCCCCGCGTCCAGCCCGTAGTCCCGCCACCGTCGCCATCATGCCCAAGAGAAAGGTACGTGGCGCGAGGGCCCCAGGCGCTGGGCCGCCACTACCGCCGCCTCCACCGCTGCTGCCGACGCCGCTTCCCCAGCCTTTGGGGCGCGAGAATCGGTGCTAGGCGGGAGCAGGCTCTGCCACTGGGCGCGGGGACTCGAGACGGTGTCAGGTGGCCCCGGGCTAACCCTGCGCGTCTCGGCTGCCCGCGGGCGCCAGAGGCCATATTGGAGGAGCGGCGGCCGCGGCAGGAGGAGCCATGTTGGTGGCTGTTTATCCCGCTCCCCTCGGGTTAGACGTTCCCGCCCCGCGCCCCCTCCCCCATTGACAGCGCCCCCCCCCCCGCGGGCGGGCAATTCAAACCCGAAAGGGCGGGAAGGCGGTGCTTGAGGTTGGCGGGCGGGGTAACGCACTGCCGCCAAAAAAACCGCCGCCGTGAGGGGCGGGGCTTCGCGGTGTGGCCCCGCCTCCGCCCTCGGTCCCGGCGCACGAGACTCGCGCCGCTGCCGCCCACGAGTTCCCCAGGCTGCGCGCGAGCCTCCCGTCTCCCGCCCTCGACGGCTGCCATGGCAACGGCGGTCGGGCCCCGCCTCCGGAGGGGTTTGTTTGCACCAACTGCAGCTGTTGCTTCTGCTTCTGCCTGGTTCGGCGACGCGCGCTGCGTTTCTCTGCACTCCTCGCTCCAGCTTAGCGCGGGCTTTCCCGGGGCCACTTGGCAGAGACTCTGGGAAGGCTGAGGCTCCGACACCCTGCGTGCTTTGGGCTGGATCAGGCGTGATGCTTACACAAATAAGCACTCCCACAGTTTCTAAGTACTTCGGGTATTTGCATAAGAGGTGGGGGTGCTAAACACTGACGATTTGTATGTCCTAGGGAAGTTGTGTGCAAGGCTTTTAGTTTTTTTCTTTGGACTGGGTTAAGCTTAGTGAATCATTAAAAATTGCCTCGGAAGCTGCAGGTTTCTTAGTTATTGTTTGTTTTTTCATAGGCTGAAGGGGATGCAAAAGGAGATAAAGCCAAGGTGAAGGACGAAGTAAGTCTTGTTTATTCTCTTCTTGTAGAGTCTTAGAAAGCTCTGGGCTCCTGGTGGTGATTAACCATACCCCTATCCCTGAATTTGCCTAAGCAAGCTCTCTTCACTTCTTATAGTCTAGAACAGATTGGCACTAAAACTTTTGTTTTTCGTAAGTGGTTCGACTATTTTATTTCTAACTTTTATCTTTTTTTTTTTTTTTTAATAGCCACAGAGAAGATCCGCCAGGTTATCAGCTGTAAGTGTGTCTGCTTTCAAATTTTCACATTTATTCCTGAAACTAAAAAGCATTGAAAAATAATCCCATGAGTGATGGTCACTGGCTGGTTTTAACGAGCTGCTCCACTGTGGACTCTCACCCATTTGAGATTTGCTGGTTGTGAAATTTTCATGGGTTATAGCCAAAGTGGAACACTTGTGAGTATTACTTGACTGGGTTTCTGAAGATAGGAAACTTTAATGGGAAGTCAGCCACAAAATCTTTACAAAGAAGGAAAATTTTCAATGTCAGTGGTACTGGGATTTGGTTGTGGGTTGTTTTTTATAGTCCATCATACTAATGTTCTCTTCCCCTTTCTCCCCAAATAAAAGAAACCTGCTCCTCCAAAGCCAGAGCCCAAGCCTAAAAAGGCCCCTGCAAAGGTGAGTGGGACTGGGAAACCAGGTGTTTCTAGGTGTCACATAAGGCTGAGCAGGATTTCATGTTGCTTACAGGAGATCTGCTACATAACAACTTCATCTGTTGGCACAAAGTTGAGATAGGACAAAGTTAATAGGACTGGGTCTTATAATTATGCCCCAATTGGTCATTTTCACAGAATGAGGACTGTCCTGCAGTATCTTAATTCAGCATAATAGTGATTCCACTAATGGATATTCTAAATTCTTTTGATAGCTTGCCTTTTCCCTGAGATTTGTATATCAAGAACTCTGGCAGTTTAGAGAAAATTGCACTTGGGTATTAAACATCCAAGTTGTTTTCAGTTGTCTTACTTTCCTATTATTTATACTTAGATAAAAATTTAGTATACTGACAACCACAGCAAATTGTAGATCATTTGGCCTGGTTATTATAACCTATTGTTTTATTAGTGGGAGAGGGTTTATAGTTTAGGGGGTGAGGGGTTTGTTATGGTTTTTTGTGGGGTTTTTTAATGTTTTTTATTGATTTTTTTTTTTTTTTTTTTTTGAGAGAGAGAGAAACATTGATGGGAGAGAAAACATCAATTCACTGCCTCCTCCACACCCCTTACTGGGTATTGAGCCCACAACCCTGGGCATGTGCTCTGACCAGGAATTGAACTGGCAACCTTTTGGTGTACGGGACAACGCCCAACCAACTGATCCACATCGGCCAGGGCTAGTTTAGGTGTGTTTTATCTTTAATAAGCAATCCTGCCTTGCACAGAATTTTGTAGACCTCATCCTGGTAATACAAAATTAGGAGAAACAGCTCTTTTTTTTCTTCTTTTTTCTCCCGCCTTTTAGAAGGGAGAGAAGGTACCCAAAGGGAAAAAGGGGAAAGCTGATACTGGCAAGGATGGGAATAACCCTGCAGAAAATGGAGATGCCAAAACAGACCAGGTACAATTGCTATCTCACTTTTTATGAAGCCTTTTCGTTTAATAGTTGACAGATCGAAAAAGGTCTTAGTTGCCTTTTTCTTGCATCTACATCACTCCAAGTGTGTCTTTCAGTCCAGAGTTTGCTTGTGGTTTCCTGTTAGCTTAAATCCTGGATTCTTGATGTCTCTGCCATTTGATAAGTGGTGCTATGGTATTGATCTTTGTCCTGTTAGGTGTCACACTTGTGCTACACCATAGAGTTTTGAAGCTGAGAATAACCTCAGATCTTCTAAGGCTGATGTGTCCCCTTCCCCAATTTTAGCAAAGTTTCCTACCAAGTCATTCTCAAAAGAAGTACTAAGTCTCAGTGTCAAAGTACCTAAGATCTGAACTTTGGCCTGGGAGCAAAGTAATAGTGTAGATGGAATACAAATGAAGATAGTTCCAAACTATGCATTGTACTAATCTGTCTATTTTTCTTTTAGGCACAGAAAGCTGAAGGTGCAGGAGATGCCAAGTGAAGTGTGTGCATTTTTGATAACTGTGTATTTCTGGTGACTGTACAGTTTGAAATACTATTTTTTATCAAGTTTTATAAAAATGCAGAATTTTGTTTTACTTTTTTTTTAAGCTATGTTGTTAGCACACAGAACACTTCATTGTTGTTTTTTGGGGGGAAGGACATATAGTACTAATAGAATGTCTCCAAAGCTGGGCTGACATGGGAAAAAAACACCTTTCCCTTCTGGTTTTGAGAGACTTCCTCTTGGTTCCTGGGAGGAGGGATCCCTTGATGTTGACCCACATTAGCCACCTTGGCACAAACACCTTGAGGTGTGGGAATACTAAAACTCGTTTTTATGTCCTTTTCTCCCTCTCCACTTTAAGCGTAGACTTGACTCCCTTAAGCCCAGAGACCTGTTGGGACCTGTATGTTGGTTACCAGTATGTTGGGCAATCTGGACTTTCCAGTGTCACCATTGAGATGGCATCCCTCAAAAGAGCAGCAGTTCCTTTTTTAGATTGTGGATCTACAGATTGATAATTCTGCCATTTTCATTTCATTTCCTGAAAGTCAGGGTCGGCTTGTGAAAAGTTGTTAAACAACATGCTTAATGTGAAATGTCAACCCTCACTCTAAACTTTCCCTGTTCAGAGCATCAGATGAAGACTTCATTGGGTTTTATAGTGGCTTTCTGATTTTGGTAGTCCATTGAAGAAGGGAGTTTGAAAGTTGTTGTATACTGTTAACGATTGTCTGCCCATGTCCTGCCTGAAATACCATGATTGTTTATGAAAAGTATCTTTAATAAAGCTGGATACAGTTTGGCTTGGAATGCTGCTTCTAATCTTTTCCCAGCTGGGGGGAACCTAGTTTATCTAAGTCTCTAGGGACAAGGATGCATTCTGGTGTGAGGTGTAAAGGTTCCATGTACAGTCAGTCTGTAATAGTTAACAGGTCTGTCCTATTAATGGAACGCAGTGCGAGGTGGAGTTAGAAAAGGTCCCAGGAGTAGTAAGTAGATGGGTGGTGCAAAGCTGGAAGTTCAGAAGTGGTTTCTGTACTTGGTTGTGCAGCATTATCTCCAGTGTACTTTTTGGTAGATCTGAGACTTCATCCTGGTAGCTAACAGCAAAGAGCCTCTCCAGTTCAGATTTAAAACTTCTGTAAAATTAGAAAATTAACAAATTCAATTATAGTCCTTGTATCAGGAGAAAGTGCTTCTTTGTCTACATTTAACCATAAGATGAAGGCTGGTGGCACTCTGCTTTTAAGCAGACCTGCAAGTCGTCTATTAAACTCAACTCTTGTCCTTGATGGTGAATTGTAACTCTAAAAATAAAGCCATTAATGGAAACTTTATCTTATTGCTTTAGTTTGAATACCCTGTAGAGAACCTCTTTCCTCCAGAGAAATAAGAAGTTAATCTGTTGGGAAATAGAACTTTTAATAAATTCATGCGATTTGAATTTGCTTTCACAAATCACCTTATTGTGTGAGGGGAATTAAGTAAATTGGAGATTACCTAAAAAAAGAAAAAAGAAAAACTTGCATTGCTTTGTGTTTTTTATCTCCTTAGTCAAAAAAGTAGGACTGTCATATCAGTTAAGCTCTTTCTTGGTAAGTCTTCTGTCTGATGATCTTCAGTCTTGGGAAAATTGTGTAATGCAAGTTAACACCATTTTTATGGATGAGGAAACAGGCTCAGATGAAGAAACTTGTTCAAGGTTATGTGTACATCTCTGGAGTAGCGGTTATGTGCACATCTCATGAGTAGTCAAGATTCAAACCCCCAAATTTAGTAAATTTCTGACTTAGACTTCTACTTGGAGACTCCTTTTGGATAAAGTATAATTTGTCCACTTACGTGATTCTTAGCCATTTGCCTTCTTTGTTGCTGAAATAGTTCTAGGTTGTAGGGGATTGGTTTTTATTCAGGGGGGAGGTGTTATCTTCCAGAGTGGAAACCATTACAGCTGTTAAGAGTAGGGGTATGGTAGCTTGGTATTTGAGCAGAAGTTGCAGAATTTGAGAAAATTAGGGTTAATTTATCAACATCGGTATGAGTTCAGATTCAGTAAAATGTGTTGAGCCTGTGGACTATGCTAGAAGCTCTGCCACGTGCTCATTTAATGGTGGTCAATCCTATGTAGGTTATCCTCATTTTATAGTTAAGAAACTCATTAATTGACTGGCTGAAGTTAATCTCATTAGTAACCCTCTTTTTCTGTTACCTAGAAATCAGGATGGGTAGGATGAGCTTAATTTTTTTTTAACTTCCTGGAGAATGTTTTCTGATTTGACTGGCTGTGGACCACAAGAGTACCTGGGCTTAAAAACCAAGAAACCAAACATGAAAACATGATAAGGGCATTTAAGACAGCCATATAGCCCGGCTGGTGTGGCTCTGGTTGAGCACCAAGAGGTTGCTGGTTTGATTCCCAGTCATGCCCAGGTTGTGGGCCCGATCCCCAGTGGCAGGAGGCAGCCAGTCGATGTTCTCTCATCAATGTTTCTCTCTCCTTTCCTCCCTCTCAAAATCAATAAAGAAAAAAAAGACAGCCACATAGTATGCTCATGCCAGCCCTGATCTGAACTAAGTCTGGTCATAGTGAGAAAATATGAAAATGGATTCCTTTCCCCTCAGCCCTGTCTCAAGCCCATTCAAGACAAATCTTGAGGTAGGGTGGTTCTAAGGACCCAATGGTTCTTTACAACCTTTGTCCTCTGCCCTCAACATGTCCAGCTACCTCACCAAGTCCACTGCTTCAGGCCTCAACTTGACAAATGTCCAGAGGCAAAAGACCTGTTTTATTTTTTCTCCTCTTTAAGAATAATGATCCCTTGCTGGTGAGGCTCAGTTGGTTGGGCATTGTCCCGTGCACTGAAAGTTTGCAAGTTTGATTCCTAGTTGGGGCACATACCTGGGTTTTAGGTTCAGTCCCTGGTAGGGGGTGTGCAGGAGGCAGCTAATGTTTCCCTCTTCCCTCTCTAAAGCAATTTAAAAATGAATGAATTATTTCCCAGAAGCCCCGCAGCAGCCTGAGTTTCACTGGGTAGAACTAAGTCACCTGCATACTCCTAAACCAATCATGGCAAGAGGAATGGAACCACAGACTCTGTTTAGGATTCAGACAATAACTGGAATTAAATAAGGGAAGGACATGATTGACCAGGAAAAGGGCTATCTTAACCCTAACCGAATGGACAATCTCCCTGCCATTCTTGGATCCCATGCTCTCTCCAGGCCTCACCTCGCCTGGCTTCCCTGCGGCATTTAACACTGCTGAGCACAAGCCCCCTACCCCTTTTAAAAAACTGAGCTATAATTAACACCGTAACATTCACTGCAGTCGGCCTTCGTTTATCGCGGTTAATCAGTCTACCGCCATAAATGAGTTTCTGCGAAGTAGGATTCTTAATTTATATACAGTCATCCCTCGCCACTTCACGCTTCGACTTAAGCGGCTTCACTCTATTGCGTTTTTCCTAATATTAGGGGGACCAGAAAGTAATGTGTTTTTATGACAATTCATAAATTTTTAACAAGTTTTTATTTTTAATCAATGATGTAATCACCCTCGTCATCAACAACCTTTTGCCATGTAGTGTGCAAATTTTCAATGCTGGATTGATGAAAATCAGTTGGTTTTTGAGCAAAATATCTCAAAATGGAGATGGCATTTTGGACATCCAAATTTTCAAGTTTTTGCCACTTAGAAAATGTTGTAGCGATCGGAATAAATGAAATCCGATGGCGCAATATCGGGTGAGTATGGTGGGTGAGGCAATACCTCCCACCCCAATTCATTAATTTTTTCCAGGGTTTGTCTTGCGCAGTGCGGTCTTTCGTTATCGTGTTGCAGAATAATGCCTTTTCTGGTGACAGTCGCTGGGCACTTTTCAATTAAAGATTGATTTACTCGATCCAATTGTTCACAGTAAAAGTCTGCATTCAGTTTGTCCAGGTTTCAGCACTTCAAGATGAACGACCCCGCGAATACTCCACCAAACACACAAAAGTGCCTTTTTGGGGTGTGAACCTGGCTTAGCTGTACTTCGTGGCGATTCAATCGGAGAGAGCCACTGCCTTTTGCATTTTGGATAATCATAGAGGACCCATTTTTCATCTCCAGTGATCAAGCGATCAAAAAACGCTTCTGTATTGTGCCACTGAAGCAATAAGTTGCATGTGGTGGACCAGTTAGCTTTGTTTTCTTTGGACAGATTATGCGGGACCCAAACACCTGCTCTGCTTACTTTACCAATCTGTTGGAAATGTTCTTGGATGGTCGACCAAGGTTGGTTAAGAGTGTTTGACAGTTCCTCGATTGTCTGACACGGATTTGCTTCCACTTCCACCCTTAACATGTCATTGTCTAAAGTTGTTGGTCTTCCTGATCGATACGAGTCAGAAAGATCAAAATTACCGGATTTGAACTTAGAAAACCACCTTTGGCATTTACGAACGTCTAATGCACTTGGATAAACATCGCAAATGTTTTTGGTAGCAACTGTTGCGTTACTACCCTTGTGGAACTCAAAAAGCATACAATGCCAGATATGTACCTCTTCTGGTATTTGGCTGGCCATTTCACTATAAATTGCAAAAAAAGAAAAAATATTTAATTATTTACAAGTAAACAAGTCACTCTAACCTTAAAATGTCTTTGGCACAATTTTGAAGTACACAATGAGCTGATAAATGACAACCAAATATCAAAATGCGTAGAAACGACATTGCTTTCCGGTCCCCCTAATACTACACTATATTTAAAAAAACCGCGATAGAGTGGAGCCATGAGAGCCGAAGCACGAAGTGGCGAGGGACGACTGTATTTTATCTATTTTTTTGCTAATCCTCACCTGAGGATATTTTTCCATTGATTTTTAGATAGAGTATAAGGGAGAGAAGGAAGGAGGGAGAGAGAGAAACTATTTGAGAGAGACACATTGATTGGTTGCCTCCCACATGACTCCATCTGGGGTCAGGGATCAAAACTGGCACCCAGATATGTGGCCTTAATTGGGAATCAAACCTGTGACCCTTTGGTCCGAGGGCTGATGTTCTTAACTATTGAACCAAGCCGGCCAAGGCTAAAATTTACTATCTTAAAGCATACAGTTTAGTGATTTTCAGTATCATTTTACCATTGAACTCCAGGATATTTCCATCACTTCAGAAAGAAGTCCTATACCAAAAAAAAAAGCAGTCACCCTCTAGTCCAGTGATTCTCAACCTTCCTAATGCCGAGACCCTTTAATACAGTTCCTCATGTTGGATGTGGGTGTATCTGCATGTGGGCGGACCCGCCTGGAGACGAATAGAGGAGCGGTGTCTCAGTTCCTAAGACCATCGGAAATATGTGTTTTCCGATGGTCTTAGGCGACCCCTGTGAAAGGGTCGTTAGACCCCCAAAAGGGTCACGACCCACAGGTTGAGAACCGCTGCTCTAGTCCCTCTTCCCCCCCATCCCACTCCTCACCCCCAGCCCTAGGCAACTACTAATCTTGCTATATAGATTGGCCTTTTCTGGACATTAAGTAGTCTTTTTTTTTAAATATGTTTTTACTGATTTTTTTTTTTTTTTTAAAGAGAGGAAAGAAGAGGGAGAGACATCAATTTGATCGGTGATCCTCTGCTGGGGATTGAGCCCATAACCCAGGCATGTGCCCTGACCTAGAATCAAACCTAGACCTCTCGGTCCATGGGACTTCACTTAGTCCACTGAGCCACACCGGCCAGGCCATTATGTAGTCTTGTAACTGGCTTCTTTTAGCATAATGTTTTCTCATCCATGTCACAGCATGTACTTTTATTGCCAAATATTCATTATATGGATATACCATATTTCATATATTTATTGATCAGTTAGGTGATGGACATTTGGGTAATTTCCACTTTTTGGATATTTATGAATACAGTATTGCATACAATTTTTTTTTTTTTTAAATAGAGTTTAAGGGAGAGAGACACATCAATTGGTTGCCTCCCACACAACCCCCACCAGGGCTGGGGATTGAACCTGCAACCCAGGTACATGCCCTTGACTGGGAATCAAACCTGTGACCCTTTGGTCTGCGGGCCTACACTCAACTGCTGTGCTGAGCCAATCTGGCCAGGGCCATACAGTTTTGGTTTTTTTTGCATTTATCTTCAGACAGAGCAGGAGGGAGAGAGGAAGAGAGAGAGAGAGAGAAACATCGATGTGAGAGAGATACATTGAGTGGCCACCACCCACACAACCCCAACCGGGGCCAGGGACAAACCGCAACCAAGGCACGTGCCCTTAGCGGGAACCGAACCCGGGACTCTCTGGTCCTCGGGCCGACACTCTAACCGCTGAGCCAAACCGGCCAGGGCTACAGTTTTTGTGTGGAACGTACATTTTCATTTCTTCTGGTCACGACCTCACAGTGGAATTGCTGGGTAATAGAGTACCTGTATGTTTAAATTTTGAGAAACTGCCAAACCATTTTTCCACAGCAGCTACACCAGTTTCTCCCTATCATGGAGACATTTTCTTTCCTGTTTCTTTTTTTATTATAGTCATCTCAGTGGGTATGAAGTGATATTTCATTGTGGTACTGATTTGTATTTCCCTAATGACTATAAGATGTTGGGCATCTTTTCATATGCTTATTTACCATTTGTATATCTTTTTTGAGAACTATTAAATTCTTTGCCTATTTAAAAAAATTTTTTTTCTTTCTTGATTTTAGAGAGAGATAGAAACATCAATGAGAGATAACATCAATTGGCCATCTCCTGCATGCCCCCCACTGGAGATTGGGCCCACAACCTGGGCATGTGCCCTGACCAGGAATCGAACCTGCGACCTCTTGGTGCATAGGTCGGTGCTCAACCACTGAGCCACACTGGCTGGGCTCTTTGCTTATTTTTACTTTTGTTATCCTCACCCGAGGACATTTTTTTTGCGTTTATCTTCAGATAGAGGGAGAGGGGGAGAGGGAGGAAGAGAGAGAGACATCGACGTGAGAGAGACACATCGAGTGGCTGCCACCCACACCACCCCAACCAGGGCCGGGGACAAACTGCAACTGATGGTACGTGCCGTCACCAGGAACTGAACCCGGGACTCTCTGGTCCACGGACCAACACTCTAACCGCTAAGCCAGACCAGCCAGGGCTTTTTTTATAATTTTTTTTTTATCCTCACCCGAGGACCTTTTTTTTAGCATTTATCTTCAGATAGAGCAGGAGGGAGAGAGGGAGGAAGAGAGAGACATCGATGTGAGAGAGACACATCGAGTGTCTTTGCATATTTTTAAATTGAGTTATTCTTTATTGTTGAGGTGCAGGAGTTCTTTATGTGTCTGGATACTAGATTCTTATCAGATGTGATTTATAAGTGTTTTCACCCATTCTGTGAGTTTTCTTCATTTATTTGATAGTGTCCTTTGACTTACAGCAATTTTTTTAACTTTAATGAAGTCTAATTTATTTAATTTTTGGTTGCTTGTGCTTTGGTGTCATATCTAAATCCATTGCCTGGTCCAGGGTCATAACAATTTACACTTATGTCTTCCAAGAGTTTTAAATATTTTAGCTCTTAAATTTAGGTCTTTGAACATTTTGAATTAATTTTTGTATATGGTATGAGGTAGGAGTCCAAGCATTTCCTCCTTTTAAAAACTGTTCTAGACTGCTTTCTGAGCCTTCTCCTTTCTAAAATAGTATTTGCCTAGTTCTGGGCTCTGTGATCACTCCTCAAGTCCCTTTGAGATCTCCTTCTCTACAGTTTCTTCCCTGTGGTGTCATCCAGCGACAGTTTCATCTCCTGCCCACATCTCAAGTCTAGTATTTCCACCAACCTTCTGTGTGGTCCCATCCAGATGTACCGCAGGCACCCAGATTTAACATGACCAAAATGGAACTCATCTTGCTCACAAGCCCACCTCCCCTGCTTTTCCTAGATCTGGTAAAAAGCACCACCGGCATTGTATCCCTCAAGCAAGAAACATAAAAGTTACCCCGGATATCTTGTTTTTCTTCATTACACATTTCTAGTGAGTGCCTAAATCATGGTGACTTTACTTTGGAAAAAAAATTTTTTTTAGTATGTGTGTGGACTTCACTGATGTGAGAGAGAAAAAAAACACATGGATTTGTTCTACTTATTTATGCATTCATTGGTTGCTTCTTGTATGTACACTGACCAGGGATTGAACCCACAACCTCAGTGTATCCCAATGACCCTCTAAACAACTGAGCTACCCGGCCAGGGCTATATATGGACTTGTAAAAACAGATACAAGCCCAGCTGGTGTGGCTCAGTGGACTGAGCATCATCCCATGGACTGAGGTCCCAGTTTGATTCCCGGTCAGGGCACATGCCCCAGTTGCAGGCTCAATCCCCAGTGGGGGGCATGCGGCAGGCAATTGATGTTTCTATCTCTTCCTCTCTAATCAATAAAAACATTTTAAAAACCCAGTTACAATAGCATTAGCGTACCCCCAAAATTAACATTGATTCCTTAATATGAAATACGCAAGTTCTCAAATTTAATTGCCTAAGTGTTTTTTGTTTTTAATCCTCACCCGAGGATATTTTTCTATTTATCTTCAGATAGAGTAGGAGAGAGAGAAGAAAAACATCTATGTGAGAGGGACACATTGACTCGTTGCCTCCCTCACGACCCTGACCAGGGCAGGGAACAAACTGCAACCAAGGTACATGCCCTTGACCAGAATCAAACCCATGACTCATTGGTCCATGGGCCGATGCTCTAACCACTGAGCAAAACCGCCTAGGGCCTAAGTGTTTTTCTTTTCAAGTAATTTATTTGAGAATCCAAACAGGCTAAATAATGCAAATACTACTAACCAATGTCACCCCAATAAATTCAATAAAAAATTTAAAATAATAATAATGCAAGTGGTTGGCATGTTTCTTGGAATCTCTTTGAGCCTATAGCTTCTTTATCCCTGCTACCCAGTCTGGATTTTTCTGTTAAATCTCTACAGTGTCATTTAACAGGTTTCTCTATCCTTTGTATTTCTGTTAATTAAGAATAGATACAGAGCCCAGCCGGTGTGTCTTCAGGGGCTAAACGTCATCCCATGCACCAAAAGGTCACCAGTTTGATTCCCAGTCAGGGCACATGCCCGGGTTGCAGGCTGGATCCCTGATCAATGTTTCTATCTCTTTCCCTCTCCCTTCCTCTGTAAAAATCAATAAAGACATTTAAAAAAAAAATAGATACAGAAATGTCATTGGGATTCAGATTTAGTGGCAAAACTTGATAGATAATGTTGTATGCTTTCATCAGGAAACACATTATGTCTGTCTCTATATGTTGCAGCCTTTGAAGCTCAATGCCTAGATCCATTAATTCCTCAAAGGTAGCAAAATGTGCTTTTCTAATTCTACCTTTCTTTCTTCATATAATACTTGAAATACCTATAAAGAGAAACTTTTATTCATCTGTTATTTGGCTATCCAGAGTTACAGTTTACATTGGAAAAAGGATAAATGCCCAAAACTTTTGCCAATTTTCAAAATAGTGAGTTGGTTTACTAGCATCCTCCAAAAGTGACCAGTGGGTGATTTTTAGTGTTTCAGTAGCATGATCACTGAATTAACTATATCTTGTTTTTCAGCTCATTACAGTTACTAAACTTAATGATGCTCAAATTGTCCTTATTTTTGTCCAGCAGAGGCCTCTTCAAGTTGGCTCCTGAGTCCTTTTGATACAACCCTTTTGTATTTGGTAACTTCCTTGCTATATCATATGATAGGATGTTCCAGACTTATCTTGTACATTTCTTGCTCCAGACCTGGAGTCAGCTATTTCTACGAAAAAAAAAAAAAATCCTGGTTCCTTTTAGTGGTGAATGGCATTGTGATACCAAATCTAGGCTCTAGAATGCCCATTGCTGCTGTATTTTTTCATATTTCTAGCCTTTTTGGTGCACAAAGCTAAGAGAGGTATATATATATAATTTTTTTTTTTAATTCTCACCCAAGGATAATTTTCCATTGATTTTTAGATAGAGTGGAAGGGGGCGGGGGAGAGAGAAGCATTGACATGAGAGAGACACATCAATTGGTTGCCTCCCAAACAACCCTGACTGGGGTCAGGGATCGAACCTGCAACCCAGGTATCTGCCCTTGACCAGGAATCGAACCCATGACCCTTTGGTCCGCTGGCCTACACTCTAACCACTGAACCACACTGGCCAGGGCTAGGATATGGAGAGAGATATATATTTATTTATTTTTAGAGAGAGTGGAAGGGAGGGAGAGAGAGAGAGAAACATTAATATGAGAGAGACACATCAATTGGTTGCCTCCCTCACGTGGCTGGGGATTTAACCTGCAACCCAGGTACGTGCCCACACTGGCCAGGGCTAAAACACATCTTTTTTTTTTTTTAATATGTTTTTAGTGATTTTTTAGAGAGAGGAAGGGAGAGAGAGAGAGAAACATCAATTGACTGCCTCCTGCATGCCCCCTACTGGGAATCAAGCCTGCAACCGGGGCATGTGTCCTGACTGGGAATCGAACTGGGACCTCTCAGTCCATGGGACAACACTCAATCCACTGAGCCACACTGGCGGGGCTAAAACACATCTTTTTAAAGATAAAATACATTACCCTGGCCAAGTGGCTCAGTTGGTTTGAGTGTCGTCCCATGCACCAAAAGATTGCAAATACAATTCCCAGTCAGGGCACATACCTAGGTTGCGGGTTTGATCACCAGTTGGGGTGTATACAGGAGGCATCCAATAGATGTTCTCTCTCACATCAATGTTTCTCTCCCCCTTCCCCTCTCTCTAAAATAATCAATAAAAACATATCTGCAGGTGAGAATTAAAAAAAAAAAAAAAAAACCTTTAAAAAATAATGAAGATAGCCCAGCTGGTGTGACTGTGGTTCAGCATCAACCCATGCACCAAGAGGTCACCAGTTCGCCCTGGCCGGTTTGGCTCAGTGGTTAGAGCGTCGGCCTGCGGTCCAGAGAGACCCGGGTTTGGTTCCCGCGAGGGGCACGTACTTCGGTTGCAATTTGTCCCCGGCCCTGGTTGGTCATGTGGGAGGCAGCCACTCGATGTGTCCCTTTCACATCGATGTTTCTCTCTCTCTCTTCCTCTCTCTCCCTCCCACTCTGAACAAAAAATGGAAAAATGTCCTTGCGTGAGGATAAAAAAAAAAGAGGTCACCAGTTCGATTCCCAGTCAGGGCACATGCCCGGGGTTGTGGGCCCGATCCCCAGTGAGGGGCATGCAGGAGGTGGCCAATCGATGTTCTCTCTCATCGATGTTTCTATCTCTCCCTCTCCTTTTCTCTCTCTAAAAATCAATAAAGAAAAAAAATAATGAAGATAAAACACATTGATATTTTCTATTCAAATTCAAGACTTAAGAGACTTTTCTGAATGCTGAGAATCCCAGTTCTCATGTGTACCCTGAATTATAAAATTAGAACATCACAATTACTCAATTGTTTTATCCCATATTACACAGCAGTACCAGAATAACAAAAGGCAGGTTAAAGTTTTGTTTACAGTTCTTTTTATTCTTGGGAGTATTTCCTACTAGTCCTGTACGGTCAATTTACTGTGATTTAAACTTAGTATAGCTCCTCTCTGTGTGACTTGCTACTAACTGGATACACATTTATGTTAACCTGTTTTATTTTTCCATTTTTAAGAACTTCTTGTAGTTTAATTTTAATCATGTAAAATATAGACGTGTTTCCAAGTCTAATCTACAAAACAAGATATAGTCAAAGAAATCTAGTTTCTATTCCTGTCCTTTGACCTTTTTTAAAAAATATGTTTTTATTTTATTTTATTTTATTTATTTTTTATTATTTTTTTAATCCTCACCCGAGGACACTTTTTCATTTTTTGTTCAGATAGAGTGGGAGGGAGAGAGAGGAAGAGAGAGAGAGAGAGAAACATCGATGCGAAGGTGACACATCAAGTGGCTGCCACCTGCACGACCAACCAGGGCCGGGGACAAACTGCAACCGAGGTACATGCCCTTAGGGGAACCTAACCCAGGTCTCTTTGGACCGCAGGCCGATGCTCTAACCGCTGAGCCAAACCGGCCAGGGCTGTTTTTATTTATTTTAGAGAGAGAGGAAGGGAAAGGGAGAGAGAGACAGAGAGAGAGAGAGAGAGAGAAGCATCGATTGTTGCCTCCCGCACGCACTCCAACCAGGGATCGAACCTGCGACCAGGGCATGTGCCCAGTCCAGGAACTGAACCTGTGACCCTTCGTGCATAGGACCATGCTCTGCTCAATCGACTGAGCCACACCGGCCAGGGCAGTGACTTTTTTTTATTTGATTTAATCTTTTAATTGCTTTTCAACATAAACAGATAAATATGTTATATTCCTCATTTGTTCTGTAAAGACAGAAACTATACATTTCTCTACCTTGCTTATTCATTTAACAATATATTTTGGAGATTTGTTATAGAGATTCCTCAATCCTTTTACAGCAGTATAAAGTGATAAATCTGTTTGACCTTGATTCCATCATATTGTTTTATGTTACATTTACAGGTGTTCCAAGTCTTTTATATATAGTCCTTATGTAGTTATTTTTTCTCCTTTAGTATTATTTTTAGCTGTTTGGTATTTGGAAAGATGTGTATTTTTGCTCAATTGTTAACTTTATATTAATGCCTTTGTATAAATATTCTTAGTCTCTTCAACCTCACTGAGGCTTCCTAAAAGGCTGGTTGATTCGGTCCAGAACTGCGGAGATGTTCATTCCCCTGAGGTAAACATTGAAAAATAGGGAACAGGAGATGGAAAGGAAGGGAGCTGGGCTGATAACTGCCTCCTTTCCCCTTTCTCCAAGGTTCCTCCTATCAGTCCTTCCAGAAAAGTCTCTTGTGCCAAATAAATATACCTGCTGAGTGACCTGTGTGTCTTAGCAGCTGGTTGGGAAGCAGTAGCCAGGACATAATGCATCACATCTCATTTTTTTACATCTTTCCTTCCCTTCTTCCTTACCTTCATCACCCTGGGCTTGCATCTCCCAAATAAAGTACCAGCACTTTCCTCAGCCTTGTCGTTCTCAAGGACCGAAGTTAACTCCAAGGTAAGACAACCCCAGTCCAGTGCCTCAGCATACCTGTGAACTTGTTAGCAATGCAGTTCTTGAGTCCTGCCCCAGATCCAGAAGTCAGAATCTCTGGAGAAGGCCCAAGACTCTTGTGATTTTTTTTATTTTTAAAAATATGTTTTTATTTATTTTTTTTAGAGATAGAAACATCCATGTGAGAGAGAAACATCGGCTGGCTGCCTCTTGCACGCCCCCTACTGGGGATTGAGCCCCCAATCCGGGTATGTGCCCTGATAAGGAATCGAACCAGGACCTCTCAGTCCATGGGATGACACTCAATCCACTGAGCCACATTGGCTGGGCAAGACTCTTGTGATTTTAAAAGCTGTTCAGGTAATTGTTGTGCCTGCCAAAGTTTAAGAAAGATTTTCTTGAGGAAAAAAGTTTCTGAAGGAGAAAGATTTCTTTTCTCCCCCCTTAATTCCTGCTTGGATGGCGATGCATGGGAATGTGAAGCTTGGAGCTGCAGCAATCACATTGTGACCATAAGGCCGAATGTTGCCAATACACCAAGGATGGCAGAGCAGAAAGAAAGAGCCTGAGATAGCACTGAGCTGCTGAGCCAACTTTAGAGTTACCAAACTCCAAATGCTTATGTGATGTAATAAAATACCTTTATTGTTTTTGTCAGATAATCTGCTACTTGAAGCTGAAAATAGTCCTAACTGATTCAATAGATGGTTTCATTTTATCCTTACACTAACTTAAGAAGTAGGAATTAATTTCTCCATTTTACAAGTGAAGAAACTGGGTCTTGGAGAGGTTGAGGCCTTCCAAGGTCACACATGCTATAATGGCATAGCCAGGATTCCAGCCTAGACCCATCTGGCTCCAGAGCCCACCCTGTTCTGCAGACTGGCTCAGTTAGCATTTGCGGTATGAATAATGAGTTGGGCTTGAAAATATGTAAACTATCAAATCCTGGACTGGAAGGTTGAAGCATTATTGACTAACAATAGCAGAAACGTCCCCTTGGTTTTCCCAGAAAAAATGCAGGGGTAGAGAATGTTTTTCTCAGTTATTCAAAAGCTTTGTCATTCTTCAGGGCCGCAGGTAGAACTGAACAGGGGGAGTTGGTCTCAAATTGCCCTCTAAGGAGTCTGGGTCAGACACTTGAAAGATGATGACTTTTTTTTTTCTTTATTGAGGAAGGGAGAGGGAGAGAGACATAGAAACATCGATGAGAGAGAATATCGATTGGCTGCCTCCTGCATGCCCCCCACCGGGGATTTGGCCCACAACCTGGGCATGTACCCTGACCAGGAATCGAACCAGTGACCTCTTGGTGCATGGGTCCATGCTCAACCACTGAGCCACACCAGCCAGGCAAAAGATGATGACTTTTAAAAAAAGAAAGAACCCCGAGGATCACCTGCCACTCTCATGATGCAGACAGGAAATACCAACGACTCACTTCCTTCTTGAGCCCTCACTATAAGCCTGGGGCTGTTCTAAATGCTTTATTTGAATTATTTAATTCTCATAGCAACCTAGTAACATCACAGTCCCATTTTACAGATGGGAGATTTGAACCACTAGCAGAGCTCAGTAACTTGCTCAAAATCACATGGTTGGCAACTGACTAAACCTGGCTTGAACTTGGGTGGTCTGAGCCTAAAAGCTACATTAGAAACCTTCACACTATTCTGAGTCCCCAGTAGCGCACCCTAGGCCTCGCTGACAGCAGAATGGAGACTAGAATCCACAACTGCCTTGACACTGGTCCGGTCCCAGCAATATGCTCCAGCCCTTAAAGCTGCCAACTGCTACCCCATCACCCACCATTTTCTACCAATGAACCTTTGGAAGTGTCCAGTTTCCCTGCTGCTACCACTCCCCCAGGACAAGGTCTCCAGTAACTCTCTGTTTCCTACCAGACAGAATATTGGCCCTTGGGACCCCATCTCCCTCCCACCCAGTACCTTCTACAGAAAAACACTTCATCTCTTAACTCCTCCACCAGGGCTGGAGGGTTTAGCTGAGCAAAGAGTAGTTCTTGGAATGTTCTTCTAAGATTACTGTGCTACATGTATGACACACATGATCTCTTTTAACCCTCACGACATGTTCAAGAACACTGAAGGTTAAATAACCTGCTCACAGTAAGTTGAACAAACTCCTGACCTCTGTGCCATGAGCAGGGACTGTCCTCAGTGCCGCAGGTGGGGCTCCCATGTTCCCTGCACAGCCCCCAAATTGGGACCAGATATACCCAAGGCCTATAGTGAGCCCCATACCAAAGCAAGGTCACCATTTTCCACCAGGGCACTCCAGGCACAGGAACCAAGACCCCTCACAGCCCCTGGGTCCTAAACCAATCTTTTTGGCTACTCTGACCTTTGTCTACTCTGGGGCTGGGGCAAAGTTGTGAGGCCCTAGGAGGGCCTGTGCTACAGAGGGCCAGTCCAGAGGCCGAGTTCCCCCAGGGTTTCAGCAGTGACTGAGGAGAGAGCTGAATGATGAGTTAATAATGACTTTTGTTTCTTATTCCTACTTCTCTGCCAGTACATTCTAAACTTTCCACATTAGTCATGTGTTCCTTGGGTGGGCTAGGAGGGAGGTGCAGAGGGGGCTGTTTTCTTTCCTTCCAAACATAAAAGTATTACCTGCTCACTGTAAAAACATTTTTTGAAACAATTCAAGCAATACAGACATAGAGAACAAACGTGAAAATCCCCTTCACGTCTCCAAACCCACTGTCTTCCCAGAGGCAGCCACCACGGAGTTGGTGTAGAGTCTTCTAGGCTTTCTCTGGGCATTTACAAACACAGAGGAGTACAGATGTCTTCTGAGACCCCCCTTTACTCCCTGGCCGGTTTGGCTCAGTGGTTAGAGCGTCAGCCCGCAGACCAGAGAGACCCGGGTTCGGTTCGCTCTAAGGGCACGTACCTCAGTTGCAGTTTGTCCCCTGCCACTGTGGGGTCGTGTGGGTGGCAGCCACTCGGTGTGTCTCTCACATTGATGTTTCTCTCTCTTCCTCCCTCTCTCCCTCCTGCTCTATCTGAAGATAAATGTAAAAGTGTCCTCGGGTAAAGATGAAATAAAAAAAAAAAAAAACTCTGAGATGTAGCTGAGATGCTGAGATGGGCTCAAACCTCTACCTCCATGGACCATGTGAAGTCAAAAGTTGCCTCCAGATTTCTTTGAGTCGCAAGAAAGGTATGGGAGGAAAGAGGGGGCCCTTCTCTGTTCAATCTCCCAGTCTCCTCAGTCTCTGGCCCTTGGTTGTGCCCTCATTATCTCTCCTCTGACCCAGGTGAGAAGCTCAGGTCTTTTTGGATTCTACCCTAAAACTCCTGCACACAGACATTGGTCAGTCAAGTACACTTCATGAAGGGTTCACATTGTACCCCACACAGCAAACAATTCTAAACATCATCTCTGTGACAGGTTCAAAGTCCTTTCAGCCATCCCCTGTCAATGAGAGGTGCTCCCAGGCCCTTTGCCCCTTGTATTCCACCATCTTGTCCCTCCCTCACCTGTCCTTCCCTAACTTGGGAAATTCAAATTCTCCTACCTTCTTTACCCAAACTATTCAGTGCCCCAGGTCCTCTGCCCCGCTCTTCATGGAGCTAACACAAAGGCTTTCTATTGTTCAGGCCCCACTCTCCTTAGCAGGCATCTGATTATATGTTTCACCTTTTCCTGCTGTTCTACTGGGTTGGGATTGGAGCTCTCATAAGGCAAGGAGGCTTCTGTTTACATCTGGGTTACATATTTAACACAGATAAATAGTTTGGGGGTGGGGTTTTTCTTTCATTGCACAAGTGAAATCATGTTGTACACAGTGCTCAGCAACTTGCTTATTTCACTCAATCTAAAGCAGACATCTTCCAGATCACCAGTAATAAAGGCTGAACTTAACTGTGCCAGGCACTTTATATCTGTGTTGTACCAATCTGACAGCCACTAACCACATGTGACTGCTGAGCCCTTGAAATGTGGCTGGTAAAATTAAGGAACTAAATTCAAAATTTTATTTAATTTTAATTAAATTTAAAAAGAAAAATATTTGTTAACTACAACTATTTACTTATTTATTTTTTTAGAGAGAAAGGGAGAGAGAGAGAAACGTTGATGTGAGAGCAAAACATCAATTGGCTGCCTCCTGCACATCCCCTACCGGGGACGGAGCTGCAACCCAGCCATGTGCACTGACCAGGAATTGAACCAGCAACCTTTCAGTGCACGAGATGATGCCCAACCAACTGAGCCTCACTGGCCAAGGCCACTTTATTTTTTGATAGGACTATGTTTTATTTTAACATTGCTTGAGGTATTATTGTTGTAACTCATATATACAGAGAACAGACCAGTGGATACAGAGGGGAAAGGGGTTGGAAGAAGGGCGAAAGGGCTGAAGAGGGTCAATTGTATGGTGATGCATCATAACTAGACTTTGGGGGTGATCACTTTGTAGTGTATACAGATGTCAAATTATAATGTTGTACACCTGAAACATATAATTTAAAAATTATTTTCAATGTCAGATTTAATAATTAACATTTCTAGGGTTCTTTGCAATCTGTTCCACTAAAATTGTCTACAGCAGATAACATGAGTTTGGACTTGAGATATGAAAAACACTATTTCACATGTCAACAGTGATAGGATGGAGAATCTAAGTCCACTTACCTTTACGGTGATTAAAAAGCATAAAGTTCCAGCCTGGCCGGTGTGGCTCAGTGGTTGAGCATTGACTCATGCACCAAGAGGTCGCTGGTTCGATTCCCGGTCAGGGCACATGCCCAGGTTGTGGGCCTGATCCCCAGTGGGGGCATGCAGGAGGCAGCCAATCGATGTTCTCTCTCATGGATGTTTCTAACTCTCTTTCTCCCTTCCTCTTTCTCTAAAATCAATAAAGAAAAAAATTTCTTAAAAGCATAAAGTTCCTTTCAAATGGAAAATAAGATTGTTGTATACCTGAAATGTGCTGTAGATATAAAATACACAGAGGATTTTGAAGGCTTAGTAGGAGAAAAAGAATGGAAAATATCTCATTAATAACTTTTATATTATTTGATGTAACAGTATTTTGGATATATTACATTAAAATGTTATTTAAAATTCACCAGCTTCTTTTTACTTTTTTAACTTGGCTACTAGCAATCTTAAAATTATATATGTGGTTTGTATTACATTTCTATTAAACAAAGTTGCTTTACATACATTAGCTCATTATTCCTCAAATTTATGCAACAAATACTTATTGAATAGTTTCTATGTGTCAGGCACTAGGTTAGGCACTGGAGATATAGCAATGAACCAAATTCCTTCCTTTATAGAGCTTCCATTCTAGGTTGCTAATTTTTAACAATTTTACCAGGTGGATACTATTGTTATCCCATTTTATAGATGAGGAAGCTGGCGCAGAAAAGTTAATAATTTTCCAAGTCACAGAGCTAGTGAGTGGTCAAGCTCAGATTTGACTTCAAGCATTTTGAGTCCATCAAAGTTAAGCTCGAAACTGCTGTGCACCCGTGGCTATCCAGTATTGTACAGTATTCATGTATTATAATTTATCCAGCCAGGCCTCTACTGTTGGATGCTATACAGTAACCAAACAATAAATGTTATGAGAACAAGTTAAGTGTGTTTGAGGGCGAATATATGATGTTGAAAAGAGACCAGCTTCAGGTCTGAGGTTATAAGTAGGGACAGAGATAGGACAATGGGGGACATGTTCAGAAGCTGGGGATGGGGCTTGGCTGGAAAGCATGGAAGAGACTACAAATGGGCAATGGGGAGGGCAGCAGTGCTGGTAGGGGGTGGCCTAGCAAGCTGAGGACACATGCAGGACAGGACAGAAGGACTGGAGAGAAAAATGCATTTAAGGGGCAGCACAGGGCAGGGCCAGGTACCAAGGAGCCATTCCTCAGAAGCCACCATTCCTGAGCTAGGCTCTGTGCTAACAAACCTTTTACATGCATTTGGTCAGTCCATCGGTCATTTAATAAAAATATGTACTGAGTGCCTACCAGGCACCAACTTCAAGGCAACAAGCTTGCAAAGACCCTAAGGAAATGTTTTATTCTCCTCATTTTACAACTGAATAACCTGAGCTCAGGAGGTAAAATGATGTAGCCAAAGTCACTCAGTAAGCTGGTGGCAGAGCTGAATTTGAACCCAGGGTCTCTGAATTTGTTCCAGAGCCAGTGATCCACTTTCCTTACCAGCCTGGGCCTGACTTTTGTGCACAGACTCTCCACCACTGGCCATCCCCATGGTCCACTAGGATGGGGGTGGGGGCGGGTCTGTCACTAGCTTCTGAGCTCGTTTCCAGCTGGACTCTGGACCAGCACAGGAAATAGGGGAGTGGGGTTGAGCCTAATTCCTGGATATAAGGGGGGTTTGTGCATACCTTAGATCTGGAAAGAGAGCATTCTGGGTCTCCCAGGGAAGAAAACGTTCTCTTGCCCACGGATGGTTAACAACATGCTGGGAAGGCAGCTAGGGCAGAGGGAAGGTGCCAGCCTCATTTAATCCCCACAATACCCTATAAGGTAAGTATTATTATTATTATCCCATTTTGTAGAAGGGAAAATTGAGGTATAGGAGGTAGCAGAACTAACTTGAACCTGAGCACTCTGGCTCTTAGGTCTGTGTTTCTACTCGCTGTGCTATGTTGTCCTTCAAGCTCCACCTCCGCTGTTAGTACGAATGAAGCCTCCCCAGGTCCCCTGCATGCCTGCTTATCCTTTGAGGTGCAGTGGGGAAGGTGGGCTTCATAGTGGACAAACGCAGATTTAACTCCCTGATCAGCTCTATGATTGTGGGCAGTCACTTCATCTCTATGAGCCTCAGTTTTCCCATCTTTAAAATGTGGTATGACACCAACTATACTTACAAATACATTTAAAAAGGATTTTAAAATGTGGTACACAACTAAACACAAGGAGTTAAGAGAGGTCTATAAAAGTGCCCAACACACACACACACAAACACACACAGATTAACTAACCAATGTCACCCCAATAAATTTAATTTTTTTAAAAAGTGCCAAGCACAAAAAATTCTTGAGGACTTCCTGGGGGAACTTAAGTGAAGGAAAAAGGTTCCTGGGTGGAAGACTAGGGTAGGCTCAACTGGGGAGAGGCTTCATGTAGACTGAGAGTGAGGTGACAAATGGGGTCTGAACCCAAGTTGGGGTGCACAGTGGTGGGCGACAGGGCTGTGTGAGGTCAAATCCAGGCAGGACCCTGCAGGGGGAGGACTGAGCCTGAAATGCATGCTATGCTTTGCCCCTCACCCTGGGACCCCTTTGCAGGTCTCTGTCCATCCTCCGAGATCCTGCACTCTGATCAGTGTATCTAATACCCAAGTCCTCTGCCTCTGCCTATGGTCCCACTATTCAACCACTTACCTAGGCTCAGAACCTCGGAAGCCTTTGAATCACTCCCCTCCTGGTCACATCTCCCTGGCTTTTAAAGTCTATCACCAGGGCACCCTCCTTCAGGAAGCCCTCCCTGACACCCTCACAAAGTGTGATCTGCCAATCACACAGTTCATAGCTTATCTCACCAAGCCTGAAGTTACAGACGTTCACATGCACTGGAGTCTGCAGAGATCAGGGGCAGAACCAGGGCCCAGCACCTTGCAAAAGCTCAGGGCTGGTTTCATTCAACTGAAGCCCATTAGGCATAAGACCTATCACTTCCTCTCTCAGGACTTCTGCCCTTCTGTGCCCAGGCTGTGCCCTCTTTCTCCCAAGTTGCTACCGTCCCCTCTATGGCCCCCCTTCAACCTATTCTTCATCCCATCATCTCTGCAAGATAATATCTACTTTCATTTGGTTCCTTCAACAATTATTGGTGCAAGCAACTATATTAACAACACTGTGTTGTATACTTGAAAGTCGTTAAAAGAGTAGATGGTGCTTGCCCGGTGTGGCTCAGTGGTTGAGCGTCGACCCATGCACCAAGAGGTCGCCGGTTCGATTCCCGGTCAGGGCACATGCCCAGGTTGTGGGCCAGATCCCCAGTGGGGGACATGCAGGAGGCAGCAAATCGATGTTCTCTCTCAATGTTTCTATCTCTCTCTCTCTCTCTCTCTCTCTCCCTCTCCTTTCCTCTCTCTCTAACATCAATAAAGAAAAAAAAAAGTAGGTGGCGCCTGGCTGGTTTGGCTCAGTGTTGAGCATTGGCGGGTGGACCAAAGGGTCACAGGTTCAATTCCTGGTCAGGGGCACATACCTGGGTTGCAGGCTCAATCCCCAGGCCTGGTCCGGGTTGTGCAGGAGGCAACAAATCGATGTGCCTCTCTCACATGGATATTTCTCTCTTCCTCCCACTCTATGTAAAAATCAATGGAAAAATATCCTTGAGTGAGGATTAACAAAACAAAACAAAAGAGTAGATGGCACCCTGGCCAGTTTGGCTCAGCGGTTAGAGCGTCAGCCTGTGGACCAGAGAGTCCCAGATTCAGTTCCCGCTAAGGGCACATACCTCGGTTGCGGTTTGTCCCCAGCCCTGGTTGGGGTCGTGTGGATGGCAGCCACTTGATGTGTCTCTCTCACGTCGATGTTTCTCTCTCTCTCTTCCTCCCTCCCACTCTATATGAAGATAAATGCAAAAAATGTCCTCGGGTGAGGATAAAAAAAAACAAAAAAAAAGAGTAGATGGCAAAAGTTCTCATCACAAGAAAAAAATGTTAACTGCGTATGGTGGATGCTAATTAAACTTATTACGGTAATCATTCACAATATATACAAATATCTAATCATTGTGTTATACACCTAATGTATAACTTATACACCTAATACAATGTTACATGTCAATTATATCCTAATAAATAATTCTTTAAATTGTTTAATTAATTTTAAATTGATGGAGCCCCCTTTTGTAAGCTAGGCCTGGTCCTAGGTTCTAGGGATACAAAGGCAAGCAAAACAGGCGGGTGCTCTTGCTCATGAAGCGAGGAACTCTAAGATTAAACACAGAATTCCACCAATGGCCACACAATTGTAAACTGAGATAAGAGTTCTGCAGAAAAAGGACTCGGTGTAAGAATCAGACTATGGCCTCCAGAGGCCAGGATAGGAGTGTGGAGTGGCCACGTGAAGGGGTGGGGGTGGGGAGAGGACATGTCAGGCAGAGGGACCTGCTAGAGTGGCCACAGTGGAAAGACTGTGACAGAAGACAGGCTAGAAGGTGAAAGGACATGGTGATGCAGGCTCTGTGCACAGGCAAAGACCTGCTCTCACCTGGTCACGCTTGCTCCCAGACCTTCTGTGGCTTCCTTTGGCCACATACTCCTCAGCCTTTAGTTGGCCTCCAAGGTCTACACTAGAAGGAGAAACCTGCAGGTCATCCTCATCTCCTCCCTCTTCCTCATCCCCATGTCCTTTCACAAACATTTTATGAAGTGTCTCTGGTAGCCAGGGACATTGTGAAGCTCTGGGTTTATACACAGCAGGGAACAAAACAGACATGGTACTTGCCCTCTTGGAGGTTACACTCTGTCTCAGTCCTAAATGGCCCATTCCAGCTCCACAGTCATTACCTTCCAGTTCACCCCATGTTCACCTTGATCTGCGTAGTGGCGTCCTCATCATCTCCAACTCCACGCATGTTCCCGTATGGTCTCTTCTCTACACGGTGAGGTGCATATTTTATATATCTTTTTTTTTTTCTGGTACGTGCCCTTAGCGGGAACCGAACCCGGGACTCTCTGGTCTGCAGGTCAACACTCCAACCGCTGAGCCAAACCGGCCAGGGCGAGGTGCATATTTTAAAGACACAAATCTACATTTCTTAAATCTGAGTCTTCCTGCCTATTGTTCTTGTCTTGGCTCCATGTTTGTTTCCTCTGTAGCTCTCACAGTCTGTATTTATTAATCTGTTTACTGCTTTAGTAAATAAAAATGGAAGCTCTGAAAATTATGACAGATTGAACACACACATCTAATTTCACTCCCTCCCAAAACCCCACTAAAACTCCAGTAAAGAGATTTTAAGGCTCAAACCCACTAACATGAGGAGAATGAGGGGGGAGGCAAGAGCATTTGGAAGCTGGAAAACAGATGGTTGGGTGGTGACTACAGCAAACCCAAGATGGATGTGGGGAAGGAGAAGAACCAACCCAATTTATTTGTCTGTTTGTTTGTTTATTTATATTTTTTTCTTTATTGATTTTAGAGAGAGAGGAAAGGAGAGAGAGAGAGATAGAAACATCAATGAGAGAAAACATCGATTGGCCGCCTCCTGCATGTCCCCCACTGGGGATCGGGCCCACAACCTGGGCATGTGCCTTGACCGGGAATTGAACTGGTGACCTTTTGGTGCATGGGTCGACGCTCAACCGCTGAGCCACACCGACCGGGCCAAACCCAATTTAGATCACAGACTCCCCCAAAGCACTCAGGTACTTGTTTAAAAGAGGGAGGGGATGAAATAAGGAAAAGAGGTTAGGAGCTGTTTCAAGATCAGAAATGTTAGGTCCCTGGATCCCTTCCCCAATCCCAGCAGAAGACTAAGGTTTATTCTCTGGAGAGGGTACAACAAGATTACTGGAATGAGAAACAGCAGGCACAGTGGAGGGCAGGGACATCCTCTACAAATCAGGTGATGAAGTGACCATATATACACTGTGAATGCTGAGACCCCTTCCCCAAACCCTGTTTCCCAACTCACCTCCCAGAAAGCTGGCAGCCATAGCTTTGCTATCTAGGCAGGGGATTAGAAAAAGTGTTTTCAAAAGTAATGTGACCAGACCAAGAGGAAGAGCTTACTGTTAATATCTTCAGAGAGATAAGAGAACATATTGCATCCACGATGCAAGAACAGGATGTTACTTTAAGAAGAAACAAACATCAACAAGAACAAAAAGCCCTTGCAAATTAAAAAGTCAATGGAAGGGTTGAAAGATAAATAAGAGGAAATCTTCCAGAAAGTTAAACTAGAGAAAAAGAGATGGAAAAAAAAGGGGAGAAAACTTTTTTTTTTTTTTATCTTCACCCGAGGACATTTTTGCATTAATCTTCAGATAGAATGGGAGGGAGAGAGGGAGGAAGAGAGAGAGAGAGAAACATCGACGTGACAGAGACACATCGAGTGGTTGCCAACCGCACGACCCCAACCGGGACCGGGGACAAACTGCAACCGAGGTACATTCCCTTAGCGGGAACCGAACCTGGGACTCTCTGGTCCACGGGCCAACACTCTAACTGCTGAGCCAAACTGGCCAGGGCGAGAAAACATTTTTAAAGAAAATTTGGCCCACCTGGCTGGTTTTGCTCAGTGGTTAGAGCATCGGCCTGTGGACCAATGAGTCGCGGGTTCGATTCCGGTCAAGGGCACATACCTCAGTTGCTGTTTGTCCCCAGCCCTGGTCAGGGTCATGCAGAGGCAACCAGTCAATGTGTCCCTCTCATGTCGATGTTTCTCTTCCTCTATTCCTCTCTCTCCCTCCCGCTCTATCTGAACAAAAATGGAAAAATATCCTCGGGTGAGGATAAAAAAAATTAAAAAGAAAAAAAATTTAGCCTGGCTGGTGTGGCTCAGTGGTTGAGCATTGACCCCTGCACCAAGAGATTGCCAGTTCGATTCCCATTCAGGGCACATGCCCAGGTTGTGGGCCCGATCCCCAGTAGGGGATGTAGGGAAGGCAGCTGATCCATGTTACACTCTCACATTGATGTTTCTCTCTCTTTCTTCCTCTCCCTTCCTCCCTCTCTAAAATCATTTTTTAAAAAAGAAAGAAAGTAGAAGAAAGCATAATAAACAAAGAGAAGTCATCTGTTAAAAATGGAAGAGTTGCCCTGGCCGGTTTGGCTCAGCGGGAGCATCGGCCTGCGGACCAGAGAGACCTGGGTTCGGTTCCAGCTAAGGGCACGTACCTTGGTTGCAATTTGTCCCCAGCCCTGGTTGGGGTCATGTGGGTGGCGACCACTCAATGTGTCTCTCTCATATCAATGTTTCTCTCTCTCTGTTCCTCCCTCTCTCCCTCCTGCTCTATCTGAAGATAAATGCAAAAATGTCCTTGGGTGGGGATAAAAAAAAAAAAGGAAGAGCCCTGACCAGGTAGCTCAGTTGGTTAATGTCTTCCTGATACATTAGGCTTGCAGGTAGGTTTGATCCCTGGTCAAGGTACATACAAGAATTGATCAATGAGCCCTGGCCGGTGTGGCTCAGCAGTTAGAGCGTTGGCCTGCGGTCCAGAGAGACCCGGGTTCGGTTCCCGCTAAGGGCATGTACCTCGGTGTCAGTTTGTCCCCGGCCCCGGTTGGTCGTGAGGGAGGCAGCCACTCGATGTGTCCCTTTCACGTCGATGTTTCTCTCTCTCTCTCTCTCTCTCTCTCTCTCCCTCCCACTCTATCTGAACAAAAAATGGAAAAATGTCCTCAGGTGAGGATAAAAGAAAAAAAAGAATTGATCAATGAATGCATAAATAAGAGGAACAGCTGGTGTGGCTCAGTGGATTGAGCCGCATCCCATGGACTGAGAGGTCCTGGTTCAATTCCCGGTCAGGGCACATGCCTGGGTTGGGGGCTCAATCCCCAGCAGGGGGCATGCAGGAGGCAGCCAGTCGATGTTTCTCTCTCACATGGATGTTTCTATCTCTTAAGCCCGGCTAGTATGGCTCAGTGATTGAGTATTGACCCATGCGGTAAGAGGTCGCCAGTTGGATTCCCAGTCAGGGCACATGCCCAGGCTGTAGGCCCCATTCCCAGTGGGGGGCACGCAGGAGGTGGCCAATCGATGTTCTCTCTCATCGATGTTTCTATCTCTCTCCCTCTCCCTTCCTCTCTATCTAAATTCAGTCAATCAATTAATATATTTAGTAGAAGACATTTTCCAGAATTGAAGGGCATATGTTTCCATGTTGAAAGGTATCTCCAAGTGCTCAGTGCCATGGATGAAAATAGACCTGTACCAAGGGCACCATTATGAAATGTCAGAACGCCAGGGACAAAGAGATCTTATAGCTTCCAAAGCAGAAAAGAGATTCCGTACAAAGCATGAGGAATCAGGATGCTTTTGGACTTCTCAAGGACAACACTAAAAGAAAATAATCTCCAACTAGAATTTTTTATAATAATGATAGCGAAACTCTTATAGCACTTATTAGACAGGGTTCTAAGAGTTTTCCATGTATTCTATACCCAGCCAAATGATTAAAGATGAAGGTAGAGTCCGGCCGGTGTGGCTCAGTGGTTGAGCATCGACCCATGCACCAAGAGGTTGCCGGTTCGATTCCCAGTCAGGGCACATGCCCAGGTTGTGGGCCTGATCCCCAGTGCAGGGCATGCAGGAGGTGGCCAATTGATGTTCTCTCTCATCGATGTTTCTATCTCTCTCTCCCTCTCACTTCCTCTCTGTCTAAAATCAATGAAGTAAAAAAAAAAAAAAAAAAGATGAAGGTAGAGCCCTCAGTGGTTGGAGCATCGGCCCGCGGACCAGAGAGGCCTGGGTTCGGTTCCCGCTAAGGGCGTGGACCTCGGTTGTGGATCATCCCCGGCCCTTTTGGGGTTGTGTGGGTGGCAACCACTCGATGTGTCTCTCTTGCATCGATGTTTCTCTCTCTACCTCCCACTCTCCCTCCTGCTTTATCTCAAGATGAATGCAAAAATGTCCTCGGGTGAGGATAAAAAAAAAAAAAAGATGAAGGTAGAATGAGGATATTTGCAGACATATCTCAAAAACGTCCCTTCCCATACCCTTTTCCCCAAGAAACTATTGGAGTAGGTACTCCGCCAAAAGGATGAAGTAAATCAAGAAAAAAGCAATTCCAGGGAAATCCAGCATAGGAGTGAGGTGAGGGGAATACCTAGGATGATTGTGAAGAAGTCCCCAGGGTCAGAGGCAGGCTTTCTGAGAAGCTCCTAAAGCCTAAGCTTCTGGTTCTGGCACTTCCACCACCCCTGTGAGGGCTGGTGGTTGTAGGTGGTTCCAGGTTGGCAGGAGAGCCAATCAGAAAGAATTGCTGCTAGATTACCAAATGAAATCTCAGAAGAAAAGGTCCTGAGACCTCAAAGGATCTGAAGCTCCAGGAATTTATTGATTTATTTTATCAACCTAAATAAATTATACTTAATTTTGTATTTTTTAAAAATTTCTTTTAAAACATATTTTTAAATGTTTTTATTGATTTTAGATAGAGAGGTAGGGAGAGAGAAAAACATCGATGAGAGAAGCACCGGCTGCCTCCTGCATGCCCCCTTCTGGGGGTTGAACCCACAACCCAGATATGTGCTCTTGACCAGAATCGGTCTGCAGGCTATCACTCTAACCACTGAGCCAAACTGGCCAGGTATGTTTTTTAAGTCCCCCCAGCTTGTACAAACTTTAAACTCTACAAAATCTGGATCTTTCCCTGCCCAGAATAAAAGCAAATACTCCAGCCTAAAGTAGAAGGAAGAATTCAAGAAAAGTTTTTTCAAGAAGATGAAATTGACAGAATACAAAATGGGGTAGTCATGGAGATCTGCCTCCCAGGCCCCCCTTAAGGAAGGATTGATGCCCAGCTTGGGGAGTTTGGACAGCAGACTACCTCCAGCTGTCAAATCCTTCAGGGTTGACCTCAGATGCAAAAAGCTACCTCGCCCAAGATCATCTCCTCCCCTGAGGCAGCCTACACCGGGTGACTGAGTCAGGCAGGGTATAAAGGCCTGGCCATTTCAGCCAGGCTCAGTACATTGATGGGCAATACTTGCTCCAGAGCTCCCTGACAAGTTGGCAAAGGCTTTGCCAGGCCTCATTGCAGTTGGACTTCTCCCTCTGCCCAATCCTGCTTTCACCCACTTCTTTTCACAGGTGTTGATCCCTAATAAACATCTCTATCTCCACATCCACTTCTAGAGACATCAACCTGAGACACCTGATTTGTATGAACATCTTGAGATTCAGGTTAACTGGTGGAGAGTGGAGTACATAAAAACTAGTCAAGTGACAAAACAGAACAATTATTAACTCTGGGGAAACAAGAAGTTGTACAGGAAAGGGAAAGTAACTATAGCTTACATGTAATAATGTAAACAATTACTACTGAACTAACTAAAATTATTGGCAGTTTGGGGAGGTGGGGATTATGTGTATGGTGGGAAAGGTGATGGGGAAAGAGTTAAAATTTCATCTTCCATAATAGAAAATCAAGAGGTAGTGTTTAAAACTGAAACATCAAGAAGTGGCAAAATACACCCTGGCCAGTTTGGCTCAGCGGTTAGAGCATCAGCCCTCCAACCAATGAGTCACGGGTTTGATTCTGGCCAAGGGCATGTACCTTGGTTGCGGTTCGTTCCCGGCCCTGGTTGGGGTCGTGCGGGAGGCAACCAGTCAATGTGTCTCTCTCACGTCGATGTTTTTCTCTTCCTTTCTCTCCCTCTCTCTCCCTCCTGCTGTATCTGAAGATAAATAGAAAAATATCCTCAGGTGAGGATTAAAAAAAATTTTTTAAGAAAAAAAAAAAAAGAAGTGGCAAAATAAGCATGTTACTCAGAGATAATGGAGATAACTATATAGTCAGCTAAAAGAGTTTAAAATAGGTGTCTCTGGAAAAGTGGAAATGGGGGAAGAGGGTGGTGTGGACTGCCTTCTGTTTTCACAGAAAACCTTATAGTACTTGTTATTTCTTTAAACTATATGTATGTATAACTTTTTTTTTTTTTTTTTTTTTTTAAATATGGAACGCTTCACGAATTTGCGTGTCATCCTTGCGCAGGGGCCATGCTAATCTTCTCTGTATCGTTCCAATTTTAGTATATGTGCTGCCGAAGCGAGCACTATAACTTTTGTTTATAAAAGAAGACTAGCCCTGGCCAGTTTGGCTCAGCGGTTAGAGCGTCGGCCCGTGGACCAGAGAGTCCCGGGTTCGGTTCCCGCTAAGGGCACATACCTCGGTTGCAGTTTGTCCCTGGCCCTGGTTGGGGTCGTGCGGGTGGCAATCAGTCGATGTGTCTCTCTTACATTGATGTTTCTCTCTCTCTCTTCCTCCCTCTCTCCCTCCGGCTCTATCTGAAAATAAAAAATGCAAAAAGTCCTCAGGTGAGGATAAAAAAGTAAAATAAAATAAATAAAAGAAGACTATAAGCTTCCTGATGGCAAGGACCAGAAGAGTCTTGTTACTGTAAAATTCCCAGCCCTCTGCATGGAGTAGGTGCTCAAAAAGTATTTATTTCAATAACTGACTATTAGTAATTTCTCTAATTGAAACTCTAAATGGCTCCCCATAGGGCACAGCAAGCAATTAAGATCTTGCAAGGCCTCCAGGGACACAGGCAGGGACTACAAACTCCTCTCCCTGACTCTTCCTCATGCCTTTCAGGTGCTCACATGCACACTATTACTGCCTCGGGAAATTTGCACATTCTGTTTCTTCTACCTAAAAAGCTCTTCACCACCATCACCTAGCTTTCTCCCACAAATCCATTAGATTTCAGCTCAAACATCTCTTCCTCCAGGAGATCCTGTCTCCCATCTTCCTCTCTTCACCAGGCTGATAGGGCCATGGTGGGCCTATCCCAGGGTCCCAACGTACTTTGCAAGCCATGTTAAGGCATTTTCTCTTCATCCAGAAGAGAATGGGGAGCCACCAAAGTGTTGCCAACCAGAAAAGATTAGATACACTGGTAGGTCTGGAAGTCAGAGAGAATTATGAAAATCAGCAAGCCCTTTACTTGGTACATAGATGATCAAGAAACAGTGGCCTCGCCCTGGCCGGTTTGGCTCAGCGGTTAGAGCGTCGGCCTGCGGTCCAGGGAGACCCGGGTTCGGTTCCCGCTAAGGGCATGTACCTCGGATGCAGTTTGTCCTCGGCCCTGGTTGGGTGCAGGAGGCAGCCACTCGATGTGTCCCTTTAACGTCGATGTTTCTCTCTCTCTGTCTTCCTCTCTCTCCCTCCCACTCTATCTGAACAAAAAATGAAAAAATGTCCTCGGGTGAGGATAAAAAAAAAAAGAAACAGTGGCCTCATCCAACCTCCCCAGGGCACCTTCATTAATTCCCTATAGTAGTTTTCCGGAATGGTATGACTATCAATGGGGGCTCTAGTGATGGTTTTAGTAGTATATGACCAAATATTTTTATTTTATTTATTTATTTTAGTTTTTTAAATCCTCACCTGAGGGTATTTTTTCATTTATTTTCAGATAGAGTAGGAGGGAGGGGTAGAAAGAGAGAGAGAGAGAGAGAGAGAGAATACTAATGTGAGAGATGTGAACATCGACTGGTTGCCTCCTGCACGACCCTGACCAGGGCCCAGGACCGAACGGCAACCAAGGTACATGCCCTTGACTGGAATCGAACCTGCAATTCTTTGGTCCGCGGGCCAACGCTCTAACCTCTGAGCCAAACTGGCCAGGGCTGACCAAATATTTTTAAATTGTTACATATTTATTTCAAAAAATAAAACGCATATTAATCCCATTATTTCGTGGCTACTATTATATAGGACAAACTTAATGAGGTTGATAATCAATTTATTGACAAAAATTTGGGGCCTCCTACTCAAGTCAAACTCACCAATTACCTTGAAAATCCCTCCGTATCTTTGTCCGTATATACAATTTTCCTGCCTAGAATGCCTGTCACACCCCGTTTTGGAAATTCTATATCCTCCAAAGTCCCAGTGAATTCCCCGTCAGGAAAATGGCCTTCAATTAGGGCAGGAGATTGGCACAGTGGTTAAAAGCCAAGACTTATGAGATGTAAAGTTTGCACTTTGGGTGATAATGATGTGTCACTGTTAAGTTCATTAATTGTAACAAATGCACCACTCTTGTGTGAGATGTTGATAGTGGGGTAGGCTGTGAGTGTACAGGGCAAGGGGGTAAATGGAAATTCTCTGTACCTTCTACTCATAAAATAAAGTCTATTAAAGCCCTGGCTGCTGTGCTCAGTGGTTAGAGCGTTTGTCTGTGCACTGAAGGGTCTTGGATTCCCAGTCAAGGGCACGTACCTGTGTTGTAGGTTCTATCCCTGGCCTGGTCAGGGTGCATGTGGGAGGCAACCAATCAATGTCTCTTTTCCTCTCTCCTTCCCTCCCTCCCTTCCACTCTCTCTAAAAAATCAATGGAAAAAGTATCCTGGCGTGAAGATTTGCCCAAAAAAAAAGTCTATTAAAAAAAATAAGAGCCAAGGCTTAGAAATTCAATGCTTAGCTAGCTAACTGTGTGACTTTGCACAAGTTACTTAACTTCTCTGAACCTCAATTTCCTTATCTGTTAGATAGGAATAATAGTGCCTACCCTTAGAGAACTGTAGTTAGCATCTAATGTCATCATGCATGTAAAAGTACTCAGTAAATGCCTAGCATACAGCAAGCCCTCTTTAAATGTTACCTGTTATTTTTCATGAGAATGGGGAGGCAAGAATATGAGAGGGCTTTTCTTACTTATTATTATTATTCTTTTAAAATACGTTTTTATTGATTTTTTTAGAGAAAGAGGAAGGGAGAGATAGAAACATCATGAAACATGGATGGGCTGCCTCCTGTACGCCCCCTACTGGGAATTGAGCCTGCAACCCGGGCATGTGTCTTAACCGGGAATCCAACCCAGACCTTAGTCCATGGTCAAATCTACTGAGCCACAGCAGCCAGGCCCTACTTATTTTAATTATTTACTTTTATATGGCTTTCATATAGTAGGTGCTTAAAGCTTTTTGGTTGTTGGAGGCCTTGCTACCTTTGGGAGGGATCATTCTCATGCACACAATGTTACTTGATGAGCAGGATGGGGGCGGATGCTGGGAGTCCACATTGGAGTCCCACGCGGTCCTGAGCAGGATTCACAGCAAACAGGGGAGAGCGGAGAAATTGCTCCGTCATCGCCATGGCAACATCAACCCCAGTCCTGGAGCGGGTTAGAGAGCGGCAGGGTCTCGAAAGCGGGTCTCCCGGAGGGCGGCCCTCCCCTTGGTCTCCAGGGCAGAGTTCCACCAGGCCCTGAGGGGCTCCGGGCTGGCGCTGCTCCCTCCCACCACACGGTGGCGGCATAGAGCTGAGCTCCGCGCCCCCCTTGGGAGGCTCTGGGGAGGTAATGTCCCATCGGTTGGGCCTCCTGGGCCCTGCTCCCCACCCCTGCCAGGACAGGTCACCTGCATCCAGGCCTAGAAAACTGCTGGGCCTGGGCTCACCTCAGCTGGGCCCTGGATTCCTTAGCCTAGGTAGGACGTTTCTAGCTCACGTGACGCCCTCCACCCGTACAACCGCTCCAGGGGCCGCCCCGCCCGGCTGCCAGCCGCGCACCTGGCGGTTACCGGGCCTGCCCCTGCTCAGGCTCGGGCTCCGATCCCTCCGGGCCAAGACCGACGGTCTCGTCCCGCTCCCAAATGAGCCGGCCCGGAAGAAAGGAGGTGGGCGTGGGCTATGCATCCTCTGCATCCTCCAACGGACTTCACCTTCTAGCTTCTCTGGAGGCCGCGACCACCCACCCCCAAACCTTCCAATGAAGGTCCCGGGATGCTGATTAGGGCCGGGGATTGCAAGGAGTCTTGCCCCGCAGGCCCCAAAGGCTGACGGAGCACGCGCGGGCACGTGCCGGGGCGGGGCCTGGTAGGGGGTGGGGCCTTGGGCGAGGCGGCGGGCTCCGGTTACCACCGGCCGAGGAGGTACGCCGGCCGCGCGCGGGGTGCCGGGAGCCGGAACTGTGCGGGAATCGGGCTGGGGGAGGCGCAGGCCTGGGGGGTGGGACAGCGGTCGGCCACCGGTGGGTTGGGCACCGGAAAGGGATTTAGGAGGAGAGGGGCCAACTAGACCAGAGCTGAATGGGCTAGCCCTGGGGTTGGACTAGGATTAGGGGCCCAAATGAGAAAAGGGGGGGGGATAGGAGGCAGGAACCCCGCCCACTTTCCGGGCAGGGTTCTTGGAACCAGCCAGGAAATACTGGGACTTAATCTGGGGGCTAGATCTGGAGGCCATAGTTTCTGTGTTTCTTTTCCTTTATTGATTTTAGAGAGGGAGAGAGAGCTAGAAACATCCATGAGAGAGAACATCAATTGGCTGCCTCCTGCATGCCCCCCACTGGGGATCAGGCCCACAACCTGGGCATGTGTCCTGACCGGAATCCGCGACCTCTTGGTGCATGGGTCGCCGTTCAACCACTGAGCCACACCGGCTGGACTGGAGGCCATAGTTTTTACAGAGACGGCTGATAGGGGCCCCAAGTGTGTCATCGCAATCATTTTCCCCACATTCCAGGAGCTGCTCAGGCTTGTCCCCCAAGTGTTTGAGGACTCAGCGGCTCCCTCCCTCCACTCGCTGCAAGGGCGGGTCCCATCCTGAGAACCCAGCAAGGCTCCGCTGTCCCTCCAGGGCCCTTCCTCAGCTTCAGTTTCAACAAGACTGGGGGAGGGGGGAGGGAGTCTCCGGGGCCACAAGCCACATCTAGAAAAATCTCCAGGCTCCAGTTCTTCTCTAAACCCTGCCCTCTTCGTGGCTCCAGCAAACCTTACTCTTCTTAGCAAAGGTATTAGAGGGGTCACCACAGGGAAGGAGGGAGCAACCTTAACTGGCTCGTTTCTGTTGCAGCCTTTGCAAGACAGGACACCGGGGGCTGACCTTGAGGGCCGAAGACAGGGTGCGGTTAACCCCTCCTCCCCAACCCCGTAGCTGACAGGAACTCAAACTGCAGAGATGGGAAGACTGAGGTGTGAGAGGCTTGGGGTCCTTTGCCTTGTGCCATGCTTCTTGTTCTGCTGGCGGGGCCTGGCAAACCCTCCCTGCCTGCCCCCCCCCCATCCCCGCCCCTTAACACTTTTTCTTTTATGTAAAAGTAGTTCATGCCTCTTATTTAAAAAGTTAAGCCTTAAAAAAATACATTTAAAAAATGAAAAACCCTCATCTTCACTGCTGAGATAGCTATGGTGTTGAGTATCCTTCCAGCACTTTTTCAGTTTGTTTACATGCTTAATATTTAAATATATATATGAAGGGATCACACTACACATTTAATTTTGCAGCTTGCTCTATTGTGGATTCTTTTTCATGTCATTATTTAAAGAAATATTATATTTTTAACAAGTTCATAATATTCCAGAATATAGGTACCCCATAATTAAGTCAGTCTTCTACTGATATTTAGTTTATGCCTGTGTTTATAATAATCTTTATGGTGTTTTATTTTAAACTACAAATATGTGCTTATTATAAAGATTTGTTAATAAAATCTTGATAAATGCAAAAATATTGATAAAGACAAAATAAAATCTCCATACTCCTGTCAACTAGACATTTTGTCAGCTATACTATGGAACGCTTAGTATATGCCAAATACCACCCTAAGTAATTCACGGAACAGCAATTTGAGGTTTGGAGAAATATCTCCATTGAGACTTGCCCAGGGTCAACTAGAAAGTGGCAGAGCCAGGACCTGGGCCCAACTTTATCTGATTCAAAGCTCTGCTGGCTTCTTGCTGTTAACATTGAGGTGTATTTCCTTCCAATCTTTTTTCCTATGCAACAGGGCAAAAATACTGTAATGTAAATATTCATGGCTTTTCCTGCTTCCCATACTTTCTAAGGAGTCTGTAAGGAGGGCAGAGGGAGAGGAATAGACTTAAGCAAAAGAGTGGAGTGACCTGGAGGAATTTCTTCCCAGTCCCACTCAGGAAAAGCTCCTATTGAGAGAAGGGAGAGGAGTGAGCTGGCAGAGTCTGGGTGGTCAGGAATCTGGAAAAAAGAGAAAGAAAGGAAGTTCGGGGAGCTACTGTGATAGCTTAGAACTTTGAGGAAGAGAGAAGAATTAGGAGGATTTTGAAAGGATGTCTTGCTGTGAGGTGTGCTGTGTAGTCCCTTTGCAGTATCCTCCAGAGACCTTTGATAAAGACTTGTTTCCTACCAGTGCATTTTAGAGTTAGATAGATTTCTTTGGGGGAAGAGGGAGCAAAAAAAGACCAGCTTTATTTGAGTTCACATACATTTTGTATAATATATATTTTTATTGATTGATTGATTTTAGAGAGAGATAGAGATATCAATGAGAGAGAACATTGATTGGCCGCCTCCTGCATGCCCCTACTGGGGATCAGGCCCACAACCTGCGCATGTGCCCTGACCAGGAATCAAACTGATGACCTCGTGGTGCATGGGTTGACACTCAACCACTGAGCCACACTGTATGTGTCCACTCGATGTGTCATTTTGTATAATATTTTTACTTTTACGAAAATGATATAGCCTCTCTGCCCTTGCTAACTCGGAACCCCCCACCTAAGATGACCTGCCTTTCACCTGTCTTCCTCTGTTTTCTCCATCCTCTAAGCTCCACCTCTAACCCCTCCTTCTGTTGGCCCCAGCTCTTTGCAAGTCCCTTTTTATAGCCCAAATCAGGACATGTGATTGGCCTCCCTACTGGTGACCTGGTAGGCCATTTTGAGAGGGAATTTTGTTATCACCAGAATCTCTTTGACTACAAGAAACTATGCTTATTTGTTGTTTTTCTAAATCTTTTAGTGTCAAGCTGAGTACTGTGCACCAGTTATCAATCCCAAGAGAGTAGAGTACTGTGCACCTGTTACCAATCCTAGGGGAGGTCTCTAAAACCTAACCCATTGCATCTTGGTATCTGAGTCACCAAGGAAAACACAGGTAGTCAAGCACTGGATGGAACAATGCTTTACTCCAGTGCTTTTCAACCTTTTTCATCTTTTTTTTGAAATCCTCACCCGAGGACATTTTTCCATTTTTTGTTCAGACAGAGTGGGAGAGAGAGAGAGGAAGAGAGAGAGAGAGAAACATCGACGTGAAAGGGACACATCGAGTGGCTGCCTCCCACACGACCAACCAGGGCCGGGGACAAACCGCAACCGAGGCACGCGCCCCTAGCGGGAACTGAACCCGGGTCTCTCTGGACCACAGGCCAACGCTCCAACCGCTGAGCCAAACCGGCCAGGGTGAAACTCTTCTATTTCTTGATCTGTATTTTCTCTTTGTCCCAGTTTTCTTAATTAGTTACTTTTAGCCTTAAAATTTTTTTATTATGGAAAATTTCAAACATACATAAAAGTAGAGTGAATGTAATACATTGTCTTGTACCCATCATCTATTTAAATAATTATCAATATTTGCCAATCTTGTTTCATTTACTTCTCCACTTTTCCCTCTGTCTGGAATATCATATCGTTTCACCCAAATTATTTCATCATACAGCTTTAACAGGGCTTTTTCAAACATAACTATTATATCCAACAAAATTCATATAAATTCCCCCAAACCATTTAATGCCTAGTTAGTTCATGTTCAAATTTCTTTAATAATTTGGTTTGTTCCAGTCAGGATTCAAATAAGGTTCACACATTTCATTCAGTTGATATGTCTCAAGTAACTTTTAATCTGTAACAGTTCCATTTTCCTTTCCTTTCTTTATTCAGGCTATTCATTTGTAAAAGAAATCAAAGCATTTGTCCTGTAAAGGTTCCCACATACCAGAAGAGCTGGCTGATTGCTTCCTAATGGTGTAGTTTACTTTTATATATATATGTTTTTATTGATTTTTTAGAGAGAGAAGAAGGGAGAAAGAGAGATAGAAACATCAATGTGAGAGAGAAACATTGATTGGCTGCCTCTTGCACAGCCCTTACTGGGGATCGAGTCCGCAACCCAGGCATGTACCCTGACCAGGAATTGAACCAGGACCTCTCTCTCACTCCATGGGACTGATGCTCAATCCATTGAGCCACACCAGCCTGGCTAGTTTACTTGTTCTTCTGTCTCTCATAAGTTTCCAGTATACTGAAAGTTAGACCTGGAGGCTTGATTAGACTCAAGTTTTTGGCAAGAATATATTATTGGAGATGGTACTATGTACTTATTATTACATTACATCTGTAGGCATATAATATTTAATTTAAACATTTTTACTAATTGATCCATGCGTTCAGGGCTCTTGGCCAGCTCTCTTCATTATAAAATTCCCCATCAACTTCTTATCTATTGGTTTTTAGCACCCATTAATGATCCATTATTTCATTAGGTGTTACAAAATAGTAATTTTCTAATTCTGTCATTCTTTTTCATTCATTAGTTGCAATTCTTCTATAAAAAAGAACTTTTCCTCATTCATTATTTGATTTTTCTGAAATATAGTTTATACAAGAAAGACAGGACAAATACTTGATTCCTCTTATGTACTTTTGTAATTTGCTTGAACTCCTTTGTGGAACAAGGTATTTAAAAAAAAGGCAGGCAGCCTGGCAGGTGTGGCTCAGTGGTTGAGCATTGACCCACACACTGAGAGGTCGCTGGTTCAATTCCCGGTCAGGGCACATGCCCAGGTGGTGGGCCCGATCCCCACTGGGGGGCGTGCAGGAGGCAGCCAGTCGATGTTCTCTCTCATCCATGTTTCTATCTGTCTCTCTCCCTTCCTCCCTCTCTGAAACTCAATAAAGAAAAAAAATTTTTTGAAAGGCAGGCAGCCCAGCCGGTGTGGCTCAGTTGGTTGAGAGTCATCATATGCACCATGAGGTCACTGGTTCGAGTCCATCAGGGTACATGCCTATGTTGCAGGCTGGAATCCTAGTAGGGGGCATGCAGGAGGTAGTGGATCCATGTTTCTTTCTCTCTCTCTCCCTCTCTCTCTCTCTCTCCCTCTCCCTTCCTCTCTCTGAAATCAATAAAAACATATTTTTAAAAGAAGTTGTTTAAAAAAAAAGGCAGGCAGAGCAGTGGAATGGAAAGAGCATAGAATCCTGATTCCAAAACTTACTACCTGTGCGACCTTGGGCAAGCCTTTTGAGCCTCAGTTTCTTTAATTACAAATTGGGGAAATTGATTCCCTGCCTAGATCAAACAATTCTTGTACAGGAAGTAAAATTTATTCATTGTCAGAAATTTAGAGGATGCAAATAAACACAAAAAAAAGGACTTGTGAAAACCATCTAGTACATGCCTGGCAGATAGTAGGTGTTTTTGACAACTCCAGCTTGGCTCTCAGACTGCCATATGTCAGCATCCTCCTGGAGGAGTTCAAATTTAGCCAGGGATGACTCCAGCCTCAGTCCAAGAAAATCCTAGGAAGAATGAGAGAGGGAGTTGGAGGGAGGGAGCAGGAGGTGGATTCCTCTGGTCTTATGTCAAGAGCTTATGAACTGAAGTTAGACCTGTCACACACTCACAGTGAGATCCTGGGAGTCAATCTCACGAGCCAGTTTCTCACCTGCAAGGTGGAGGTTGTCAAGATTAATCTGCCACAGTTGTTGGGAGGACCACATGAAATGTGGACCTAGAAATGCTCATCTTGGTGGCAGCCAATGGGAGGTGCTCAGGAAATGGGAGTTAGCTTGATCTGAGTCTGAGAAATCACTTTCTGAGCTCCCATCAGATGTAAAGTCACTCACAATTGTCTCCTGTCACTGAGGGGCTCTGTGAGGCCTGGCTTGGAGCCCAGCTTTATCCTAAAAGTGCTGTGTAAGTTGGGTAAGCCTCTTCTTCTCTGAGGCTTGGATTCCTCCACTTGTGACATGGTCAGATAAGGGGTCCAAATTCAAATGCCTCCAAGAGCAGGCAGTAACACATGAGTGAAATGAAAGAGTTGAGACAGTAGGGGGAGGTAGGGATATAATGAGCATGCCTTATTTAAGAGAGGCTGCCACTCCATTCTGCTGGTGGTTGCAAATCAGGAATGTGAGCCCAGGTGGCCAGACTTTAAAGAAGATGGAAAGCTGTATTTTTCATTTTTAAAATACAGTAATGACAAGTTATGTGAGATATTTAGTGACCTGTTTTGGACCAAACAAAATAAATGTAAAGCAGGGCTAAAGCTTGGGCTCTAAAGTAAGAGTTCATGTGCCAGTTCTACCACTTAATATCTATGTGTCCTTGAACAAATCATTTAGCCTCTCTGTGTCTTACTTTTCTTATCTGTAAAATAGGGGTAATTATTACACCTACTTCACAGGATTGTTGTGAAGATTAAATGAGCAAGGATGGGACTAGGGTGAAGTTAACAGAGTGAGGTTAATGAGGGTGCATTTTGGGTGCAAAATTTAAGAGAGCACTAAAAATACTCAACATTCAAGATAATTAACATTTTATTTTCATTTACTTTCAAGATAATTAACATTTTAATGTAATTAAAAAAATTTTTTTTCTTTATTGATGTTAGAGACAGAGTAAGGGAGAGAGAGATAGAAACATCAATAAGAGAGAACATCAATTGGCCACCTCCTGCATGCCCTTCAGTGGGGATCAGCCTGCAAACTGGGCATGTGCTCTGACGGGGAATCAAACCAGCAACCTCTTGGTGCATGGGTCGACGCTCAACCACTGGGCCACACTGGCCAGGCTAATGTAATGTTTTTTAAAAGACAAAAGTAATGCAGAAAAGGTGGCTCTCTCTCTTGGGATCATGCACATGCCTTTCCTTTTCCCCTCTTCTTACCCCCAGGCGCATTACTCTCTCCTAAGTTCCAAGGGCCCTTCTTCTGCCTCTGTAACTTGTTTCCTGAGCTTACATAGCCCAGCTGGCTCACTTCTACTACCTCTGTAACTTTCTAAATACACTTTCTCTTATAATTTGAAAAAAAAGTATTGCAAAAAATATATATCCGTGATGAACAAAGTATTAACATTTTAAATAAAGACAGGATCTGACTTTACACTAACTTGGCCTCACAACTTCACTGTAATCCTGGCCCTGTGGAATTCTGTCTATATTTTAAAATGAGATGATACACAAGAACCCCATCCCACCTCCAGGCCCAGTGGTTCAAAGGTAAGACCATATCTCTAGCACCTATAATGGTGCCTCACTCATGGTGGGATCTTAATAAATACTTGTTGAATGAAAAAAAAAGAGAGATGGTACATGTCAAACCTTAGAACAGTGCCTGACACCAAGTAGGTGCTCAATCAAATAACAATGATTATGACTGAGAAGATGTCATTGTCTGTGGGTCCTATTCTGTCTTCAGGCCATTGGTTAACCTAGTGTATTTGACACACAGAACAGATCATTTTTTAACCCCAACATGACAGAATTATCTTCCACATTAATCATGAAATAAAACAAAATAAAAATAACGGCCCTGTCTAGGTGGCTCAGTTGGCTGGAGTGTCGTCCGGTACACCTAAAGGTTGTAGGTTCAGTTCCCCATCAGGGCACATACCTAGGTTGCAGATTCAATTCCTGGTTGGGCATGTACAAGAGGCAATTGATCCATGTTTCTCTCTCTCTCTCCCTTCCTCTCTCTCTCAAATCAATTTTTTTAAAAATCCTTGAGTGAGGAATAAAAAAAAAAAATGGTCAGAAAAAAACATTAAAATTTTTCTTTTATTGAATGTCATATAAATACTCCTTCATACACTTCCTATATACACTTAGACCAATAAATTTTTAAATCTTTTTTATTGATTGATTTCGAAAGAGAGAAACATCGATTTGTTGTTCTACTGTACTTATTTATGCATTTATTGGTTGGTGTATGTGCCCTAACCTGGAATCAAATCCCAAACCTTAGCATATCAAGACGACACTCTGAACTACCCAGCCAGGGCTCCAATAATATTTTTTTAAGTAAATTAAAAACTATAGTACAAAGGGAAAAAATAATGGACTAATAGTTTTTATTAATATATATAATATACATATATAATTTTTTTTTTTTTTTTTTTACAAAAAGGAACACACACAAATGAAATAACATCTCCAAAAGAAGCAACTTCACAGGTCCAGATAATGATTTACACAGAGGACTACAGAATTGCAGTAACTCGTTTTGTTCCTTCATTTCTATAATCACTGTGATGTCATTGTTGATTTCAGATCTGCTATGTAAATGCAGGAATATGGGGACATGAACACTCCCAAAGTGAGCTCAATGATTCTGACCTGCTGTGAACTCTCCAACTGAAGGTGTACACTGGGGGCCAATTGTGTAATGGGGAGTTCTCCAAATTAGCTTCCATTTAGACTATATTATTTATTAAAAGTTAGGTGATAAGAGTCCTCATTTGAAGCTTACATATTATATTATATTCATAAAACTTACAATAATCCCAGCAATTATTTAGAAGTTAGACCAACAGAAAGATTTCTTTAGGAGGATTTTTATCACCCACATTGTTTAGAATTGCCAGGGCATGGTGATAATAAAAAGCAGACCCACCCAGTTTCACTAATGTTTTTACATTCTCTACAGACAATGCATGTCTTATTTCTTGCACATGGAGGACACGCCACCACCCTTACCTGATTCACCTCTGCCTCAGGCCACCAGTTTTCTTCCATCTCTGGCTTAGACAGTCCCAAAGGCCTTTTCAAAGCTGACATTCCATTACTTTCTAATTCTGGCTCTGCAAGCTATTTCAAGCTATGTGATTCTGGGTAAATCAGGTCATTTCTCTAAGTCTCAGTTTCCTCATCTGTGAAATGGGAACAATAAATTCAACCCATGCCTTACCGCTTTAAGAGCTCCAGGAGGTAGCATGGAAAATTTTTTGTAAAGAGGGAGTCACACAGGTGGCAGGTAAACAGGTAATGTTCCTCTGAAATCATACAGAAAGTCATTCCTGGATTAAGGATTTGGGAGTGGGGAAAGGGAATCCAGTGGGTGCTGGACTTTGCAAATCACTGAGTGTGACTTTTTCCTTCTAGTAAAAGGCTAGATCCTTTTGATTTGGAGGCAGGGGGCTGATCACAATGATTCCAGCTCCTCTGCTGCTGTATTTTAGCCCACCTGGATGGAGCACTTCCTTTCCAAGGGAAGGTGGCTCAGGCAGAAGGAGGGTATGAGGAAATGCTGATGCCCGCTGGCTCTTATCCTCAGAAACCCTGAAATTCACTTACCTGCTTGTTTAACTGTCTCCCCAAAGAGAATGTAAATTCCTAGAGCAGGGGTTGACCACACTTTTTAAAATTTTTTATTAATTTTTTCTTTATTGACTTTTTTAGAGAGAGAGGAAAGGGAGAGGGAGAGAGAGATAGAAACATCGATGAGAGAGAACATCAGTTGGCCACCTCCTGCATGCCCCCCACTGGAGATTGGGCCCATAACCTGGGCAAGTGCCCTGACTGAGAATCGAACCGGCAACCTCTTGGTGCATGGGTTGATGCTCAACCACTGAGCCACGCCGGCCAGGGCAACAACATATTTTTTTTTTCTAAAGAGCTAGCTAGTAAACATTTTAGTCTTTCCAGACCATATGGTCTCTTGTTGCAACTACTCAACTCTGCTGTTGTAGTGTGAAAGCAGGCCTAGACCATACGTAAACTGAGCGTGGCTGTGTTCCAATAAAACTTTATTTATGGATACTGAAATTTGAATTTCATATGATTTTCACATCATGAAATAGTCTTCTTTTGATTTTTTTCAATCATTTGAAGATGTAAAAACCATTCTTAGCTCACAGGCATACAAAAACAGTAGCCTAGATTTGGTCCACAGGCCATAGTTCATCCACCCCTATCTTAGAGAACAGGAACCCTCTCTGTCTACTCCTCTGCTGTATCTCCAGTGCCCAGAACAGTGCCTGGCACGTAGCCAGTGTCCAATAAGTGTCCGTTAATGACCAACTGCTTCCTCTTCTGTCCCTCTAACTGCAATTCCATTCCCTGCTCTTGCTGCTACTGTACTCACCTCTACGGCCACCTCCCATCCTCTCTAACCAGTAGCAACAAACTCTGCTTCACCCCCAGGCTCCAGGGGGTCAGTTCCCTAGCAGTCCTGGGACTGTCCCACCTGTGTGTTCCTGTTCCTCCTCACTGCTCATGACTGCAGTCATGGGAGTTCCTTGAAGCTGAAGCCTTTTCTCACATCATCATTTCCCACCAATGGAGACCCTACCCAGTGAACTCTCCAAGCCCCAGTCTTCGGCCTTCTCTCATCCGTTTCAGAGGGAAGAATTTGGAGGGAAGGGAGAGAGCCTATGATTGTTATCTACCATTTCAATTGAGCACCTACCATGTGCCAGATACCACAAAGGTATTTTATTGCCTCATCTCAATACAGTCGGTCCTCCATATTCATGGGCTCTGTATCAGTGGACTCAACCAACTGTGGATCAAAAATATTTGGTGGGGGGAAATGTTACATTGTTGCTGAGTGTTCCATGTAGTTAGGCCTACCAATGGTTGCATCTGTACTGAATATGTACAGACTTTTCATTCTTGTCATTATTTCCTCAACAATACAGTATAACAACTATTTACATTGTATTAGGTATTATAAGTAATCAATAAATTATTTAAGGTATAGAGGAGAATGTAACGTATATGCAAATACTACCCTATTTTATATAAGGGACTTGAGAAGCTGCAGATTTTGGTATCTGGGGGGGTCCTGGAACCAATCCTCTGCAGATACTGAGAAATGACTGTACTCATAGCCATCCCTAATTTACAGATTCTCAGAGAGACTAACTAAAATGCTCAGAGTCACACAGCTAGGAAGTGGCAGGGCCAAGATTAGAGTCCAGGTTAGTGTGGCTCCATTCACAAGTATACATTGTGGGCTTGCAATATGTCAGATGTATCCAGGAATATAGCTGTAAACAAAAAATGTAAGTCCTGCTTCATGGAGCTTTGTTCTAGTAGGAGAACAAACAATAAACAGGTTAATATATAATATCATTGCTGGTAGAGAGGCATGCTATAAAAAAAGATAACATAAGTAATACCACTAATGGGGAACTATTTTAGATAGGGTCTGTCGGTCCTTTCTCAAGAGGTGACATTTGAGCAGAAGTGTGAAGTGAGGGAGTGAGCTCTCGTGAGAGTTGGAGAAAAGAATGTTTCAGGTGGAGGGCATAGCAGCAGCAAAAGCCTGAGGTGGGAGGTACCTCATGTACCTCTCATGTCAGTGAGCAGCAAGATTGCCTGGTGGCCGAGGACAGTGGTAGGAAAGGAGGCACCAGAGGGAGCAGAGGACCAGGTCCTGTGGGACTTTCCAGTCTTTGGATTTTATTTGAAGTATGATGGGGGAGCCACAGGAGGGTTTCAAGCAAGGGAGTGCTGTCACCCCCATCCCTCAGACCTGGATGAGGCAAATAAAGACTCCACCCCCTCACCTATTCACCACTACCCACTGTCTGAAAACTGAGTACCCCTGCACCCCCTTCTGGGCTTCCGGTGTAGTGAAATGATTGAGTCTGAGAGAACTGGGTTCCCAACCCAGCTGCAATACTTACTAGCTATCTGATCACAGGCAATCGCACCCATTTTAGAGCCTCAGTTTTCTCATCTGGAAAATGGGAACAATAATTTCTGCTTCATGGTATTGTTGGGATGATTTGCTGAGCTCTTGCTTGTAAAACACTCAGCCCCAGGCAGGTCGCATAGTTCTCTCTCAATAAGCCCTCATAGTTAGTGATTATTCTTATTATTTAAATGCTTAGCCAAGTTCTGGCACTTTGTAATCACTTGTGAAAGGTAACTACCATTATGATTATTCCCCTCATCCTGTTTCACCTGCTGCCAGGAGACACATGTGCCAAGACCCTTCTCTACATGAAAGGTCAAGAAAGAGCTGAGCGGATTGAGTGTTGTCCCATGCACCAAAAGGTCACTGGTTCAATTCCCAGTCAAGGCACATGCTGGGGTTACAGGCTCAATCCCCAGTGGGGGGTGTGCAGGAGGCAGCCAATCGATGTTTCTGTCTCCTTCCCTCTCCCTTCCTCTCTCTCTAAAAAAAAAAAAAAAAAGAATAATGACAGACCTTCTCCCTGGGGCAGGACCCATCTAGAACCTGTGCTCTGGTGCTCTGGAATATTATAGCAAGCACATGCCCAGGCTGCAGTAGAGGGACTCAAACCCCAGCCCTTAGCCCCTGTTAGTACATCCCCCTGCTCTGTGCCAGAATGATCTCTTCAACAGGGTACAGGATAATAATCTCACTTGTGTCCAGCAAAGCCCTTTTACACTCAGGAGTTACTCATTTAACAAACACATCGAGTGACTGCCCAGAACAGCCCGTTCTAACCCCATTATTTTTTTTGTTTTGTTTTGTTTTGATACTTTTTTTTTTCTTTATTGCTTTTAGAGAGAGAGGAAGGGAGAAGGAGAGAGAATTAGAAATATCAATGAGAGAGAACATCGACTGGCCGCCTTTTGCATGCCCCCCACTGGGGATCGGGCCCACAACCTGGGCATTTGCCCTGACCAGGAATCAAACCGGTGACCTCTTGGTTTGGTGCATGGGTCAAGGCTCAACCACTGAGCCTCACCGGCTGGGCTAACCCCATTATTAATAAAAATAGCTAGTATTTATCCAGTACTCAGAGTGTAGCATTTCAGAGCATGGGTCTGAGTCCTAGATTTACCATTTTGTAGCTAGGTGATGTTGGACATATCACTTAGCTTCTTTGAGTACCTATGTCCCAGGTGTCCAGAAGACAATGAAGAGCCAAGAAAACATGACTGCTGCCCTCTCAGAGCTTACTGGCTAAAGAGCCAGATGTTAATCAGATCACATCAACACACATAAAGGTACAACCTTAGGAAGTGCTAAGGACAAGTATCCATTGCTGAGTGTGTATAACAGGGACATAAGGGAATATGCCCTGGAGGAAGTGATTGTAGAGATAAGCTGGCATGAGGAAGAGGGAAGAGAGTTTTAAGTACAAGGAGCAGCATGTGCAAAGGCCCTGTGGTTGGAGTCTAGAGAGAAATAGAGAAAACTGTGAATTCAGGCTGCAGGATTGGCACTTTGCAGACTGTGGTTTGGTTTCTATAGCTCTCTACTGAGTGACTGCTATCTCTACAACACTGATGGGCAAGCTGACGTGCCCAAGCTCCCCAGGCAGGGCCCAGGTGTGCTCTGGAGCTCCTTTTTCAGTATGACCCACTGTCTTTCCAATACCCTTGGGAGAAGGGACACAAGAAATAAAACTTATTCATAGAAAAGCACAATCACTGCTCAGTCCTTAAATTGAGATGATGCACTTGATAGAAAATCATTTCCTGTAAGAATGGGAAGGGAGGGCTAGGGGCCACAGGAAAGGGGCAGACTGAGGGCAAAATCACTCCTGCTTTCCCCTCACTTCTTCCACTCCTACCCATGTACCCCATCTCCCCAGCAAAGTCATTTGCCCCCATTCTCTGTGTCTGTGTCTCTTTCTAAATCTAATTTCAATCTGGCTTGCAGCCAGATATTTGGCACCTGTCTGCGATCTGTTCTGAGCCCTGAGTAGGATTACTAAATTCAGCAAATCAAAATACGGAATACCCAGTTAAATTTGAACTTCAGATAAACAACAACTTTTTAGTCCATTGGAGGTTGGAGCATCACAGACTAGTTGGAGGCATCTGAACTGAGTGATACCAACACTGATGGTAACAACAGCTGCCAACTCTGGTCTAGGCCACCTCTGGTTTAATCCTCGCTTTTCTCATCAGGGAGGGAGTGAACAAGAGAACAAAGTCTGGGCCCAGACTGCAGGGTTGTCTCTGAGCTCTGCCATTTTCCAGCTGTGTAACTTCGGAGGGCCACAGAGAATGAGATGATTGACTTCTCTGCCTCAGTTTCTTCTGTACACTGGAGATAATAACAGTACTGACCTCATAATGTTGTGAGGATTAAATGAGGTGATACAGGTAAAGTACTTAGAACAGTGCCTAGTCCATAGTAAGTGCTATATTAATGTAGCTGTAATTATTTCATCACACCAGACTGAATGTAAACTCCATGAGAGCAGGGACTTTTTTTTGTTTATTGCTATATCTTCAGCATCTAGAGGCAGGCCTGGTTTACAATACATGCTCAGGAAGAGGGCCTAGCATGTAATATGTAGCCATTAATATTTATTCAATTAAAATGAATTTAGTGCTCAGCATATACTTGAAAGTTTGGGATTATAATTCCCCTGTTACAGATAAGGAAACTGAGGTTTAGAGACATAAAATAAATTTCCCAATGTTAGGGACGTAGCCGACCTGAAATTCAAATCCAGATTTGTTGGGTTCTAAAGGCTGAACAATTCACTTCAACATCTGAGGTACTACCCTGGGAACAGGGAAAAAGGGGGAACTCTGGATTTAGGGGAAATTCTCATCCACTTTGATTTTTTAAAGTCCTAATCTGTTCTTTAATTTTTTTCTTTATTGATTTTAGAGAGAGAGGAAGGGAGAGGGAGAGAGAGATAGAAATATAGATGAGAGAGAACATTGATTGGCTGCCTCTTGCATGCCCCCCATTGGGGATTTGGCCCATAACCTGGGCATGTGCCCTGACTGGGAATCAAACCGGCAACCTCTTGGTGCATGGGTCGAGGCCACACTGGCCGCACTAAAGTCCTAATCTGTTCTTGACCTGCTGTATGACTTTGGTAAGTCATCTCATCTTTCTGAGGCTGTTTTATGATTTGTCAACTAGGTGGTGGTGAAGATTCAAGTAAATCACACGTTGGTGGAGGCTGGTTCACAGAGGCCTTTTTAAAAAAGACTTTTTATTGATTTTTAGAGAGAGGAAGGGAGATGGAGAGAGAGAAACATGATGTGAGAAACATTGATGGGCTGCCTCCTGCCCACCCCCTACCGAGGATTGAGCTGGCAACCAAGGCATGTGCTCTGACTGGGAATCGAACCCACAACCTTTCAGTGCACAGGACAATGCCCAAACAACTGAGCCACACCAGCCAGGGACACAGAAGGCTTTTGATAAACAATCCTTTCCATCCTCCTGCCTTAGAACAGCTTTGCAAATAAATGGCCATTCTTCCCGCTGATGAACCTGCAAGCTCATCCCTCCACTAGCCCACCTGTGAATAAATCTCACCACACCTGGACCCCTAACAGCTCTTTAGGTGGAGGCTGGATCTCTGCAGGGTAAATCGCTCTCCCTGGCCTTTTACTCCAAGTGCAACCCAAGTGTCGGTCCATCCTGGGAGCCTGGTCCCTGCCCTCCTCAGAGGTGGTGCGAGTCCAAATCAGCCTAGATCTGGGCCTGCACTGGGGAGATTCTAGGGAGATTTGGCTTGAAATGAGCCCCATTCAAGCACAGGTTGCAAAAAAATGCGTTATTAAGAAATCACTCTGGGAGCACTGTGGGTTCTGCTGGTGGTGACATTGTTGGAACTTACCTAGGGCTGGATTGCTCCTCAGGGGATCCTAGTGTTGACTTCCGTAGGTGGGGGTATATCTTGGGTCTCGAGAGGAGGGGTCCTCAGGGTACTTGGGCCCAGGCTCCTTTCAAGCCTCTGCCAGGGGTCACGCCAGGGACTTTTGGGGTGTGTGTGTGTGGGGGGGGGTGGCTGGGGGTGGGAAACAGGAGGGAATCCCCCTGTAAGGAAAAGGAACGTATAGAGAGCGATTCTGAATGAGCTGAGTGAGGAAGACAGCGGTGGATCTAGCGTGGCCAGCGTGGGGGCCGGGAGGATGGTTGGAGGTGGTTTGGGAGGGAGGAGCCAGGAGGACTTTCAGGCGGAAAGGAGCGCGGGCCGGGGACTCGCGGTGAAGGCGGGGCCAGCGCTCCCCGCACCGCGGGGGCGGGGGTCCGCGCCGGGAATGCCGCGCCGCGGGGGCTGGGGCGGGGCTTCGACAGCCCCGCCCCTCACGCAGGTAGCCAATGGGCGCGGCGGCGCCGGGTGACGAGGGAGCTGAAGTGCGAGTGCCGCGGCGGCTGCGGCGCGGACGGCCCAGCCGGAGCGTGAGGGTCTCGGGGTGGGGGGGGGGGACGCCGCGGGGCGGCGGGGGCGCAGAGTCCGGGACCCCGGGACCCCGGAGGCGGCGCAGCCAGTGCCACCGGAGGAACACGAGCGGCCCGGTGGCGGCGCGATGCCGCTCGCTCAGCTCAAGGAGCCCTGGCCGCTCATGGAGCTGGTGCCGCTGGACCCGGAGGTGAGTGAGCAGGGTGGGGAACCCGCGCCGGCGGCCGACGATCTCGGGTCCCCCCAGGGGCGGGGTGGCTCGCGGCGCCGCTGCAATCTGTCAGGCGCCTGCGAGGGCGCGAGTGCCCTCCGATCTCTTGCCCCTTCTTCGGCTCCACCCCCCTCTGCTTCGGATGTGTGTACGCGACGGACAGTTCCGCCAAGCACCGAGAACCCTCTTAGTCCGGAGAGGGGATCCCGTGGGGCGCTGAGCTCTGGACTCCTTCACCCCACACACCTAGGACCCCTGCCGGGAGCTGTTGGAGCTTCCTCTATTAGCGCAGACGGGCAGGGCCGGGGTGCCTGATGTCTGGGATTGGACAAGAGACAAGGATTATGGGATCCCCCCCTTCTCCTTGACGTCTCCCTGCGCTCTACCCCCCAAAAGCGCCCCACTTCGCTGCTGACCCTAGAAAGATTGTTTCTCTTGACCCTTGGCAGTTGTGGAATATGGGGCGACACCGCTGATCTGGGACTGAAACTCACGGTTTTCTTTGCCCCGAGGCTAGGGCCAGAGGACACCTGTGTCCCCTGCCCCAGACTGTGGAGGAAAGAGTGGGGAAAAGCTCTTCGACCTTGAAGATTATTCCTGGAGAGGGGGAGGACCTTGGTGCCTGCTACCTTCTGGTGCCCCCTCCCATAGGAAGGGCTGGGCCCCTGGGTAGTTTGGCCTCTGCCAGCCTAGCCTCTCCCTGAAGCAGCTCCTCCCCTCCTGGGAGGATTCTGTGGTGCCAGGCCCTAAGCATGCCGGCGGCAAGCTCTTCCTGTGCCCTTTGACCCCCAGGGTCAAGGTCAAGCTCCTGAACCAATAGGTCAAGAAAGCTTTTCCCACAGCCTCAAGCTGGGTAGGAGGCAGGTGATACTCCCTTTCCAAAGGGGATGTGGGGGATATGCAGGGAGGCTGTGAAGACCTCATTGAGCCTGGGAGCCAAAGTGATTTTCTCCTGGCTAGGACCCCTTCTCTGCCCTCTCTTAGTGGGACCACCACCAAGGGCCTTGTCTCTCAAGGGTCACAGGTTGAGATCAGTGAGAACTGGTCCCTAGCATCCAAGGTGTGCTGCCCCTTTAAAGGGATGGTCATGGCTGACACTGGCTATTGGAGGGTGGGCGAGGCAGGATTAGGTAAGCAACCTGAAGGTGCAATTTGGAGTAAATTGCTCTGGGATCCCTGCCACGGGGTTTTTACAGGCCCTACATGCTCTTGAAGGTTCTCCCTCGCTGACTCACCTTACTCTACCCTCTGCATCTTCTATCCCTTCTTCCCCTCTGCCCCCAGGACTAGGTCACTAAGGCCTGGAGAGGAGGGCACTCTGAGGTGGATTCCTTTGCCTGGGCACGCCCCTGCAACCTAGGCCTCTTTAGAGGTAGGTAGATTGGGAGAGGCCAGGGAGGAACTTAACTCAAGAACTTACCTTGGAAATAGGGAGGGCAGACACCTAGGAGCCTGATTCCCAGTCCGGGGCACGAACTTCCTGCTTCCCTTTAGGGAATCCTGGGGCAGGGGCCAACTTAAATCAGGGGGCCAGGTTTAAATAGGAAACTCAACTCAGATTTGAGTATTGCTGCACTTGAACTCTGTGAGAGGAGAAGACTGGCTTAGTTCCTAGGATTGAGGGGGCGGGGCATGATTTCTCCAGGAGCTTTACCTTGGAAATGCTGTGTGACCCTTAGCCAGTCCTTAGCCTCTCTGGGCCTCTGTTTCTTCAGTGACCAACACTGGATTCTAGCTTCTGCTTCCTGGGCCCGAGAGGGTGCAGAGCCCTGGGTACTGCTGCCCGTTCTTCCCTTCCCCCACTCGATGGAGGTGCCAGGCAACTGGGTGTTATTGTTTGGGTAACAGGAGCCATGGGGCAGCCAGGGCATGGGTTGGGCTGTTCTCACTGGAGAACAGGGCCTCGCTGTTCTTAGCCCAGGTGACATGTAAGCGATACAGCAGCCTGACCTGCAGGTATAGGCACTGCCTCTGATTCCTGGCTGGGAAGGAGGCAGACAAGGGGCTGGCAGGGGCATTTGGCAGAGGCCTGGGATCTTGACTGCCCTGCCCTCCCCATGACGCTGCTGAAAATGGGCTGCTGGGAGGCAGGGCCTGGCTCAGGGTGTGGCCCAGGTGGAGCAAACTCATTGGAAGTGTGGGTAAGGATTCTGCTTGGGCCTTCCCTGGCCTAGCTGAAAGCAGTAACCTTGTGCCCCGGCCCAGCCCTGCCATGTACAGAGCTTTACTGTGTGCCACTCACCCTGCTTCATCTGTTTCATCTTATTTAGATAATTCTCATAACAACTTCTCAATGTAGGGATTATTACCCCTATTTTCATACGCGACAACTGAACTCAGAGAGAACTGGCCTATGAATTAATGTCAGAGTTAGTATTGGAACCCAGGTCTCTCAAGTGTGAGGAGGCTCAAGGATGGGGAACGGTTGGGATCAAACTGGCCCAGGTGGAAGGTACTCCGAGAGAGGCTCCGGATGTTGGCAGACTTTCCTTGTCCTGAAGGGCCCCTGTCCAGCTTTTGCCGAGGATGGATTGTGCCAGCCAGCCCTGGCACCTGGCCCCCAGCCTCCAGCATCGTGCAGGGCTGCCAATGCTGGGCTCTGAACCCAGCTCCTGGGGCTGCTTCCTGCCTTCGGGGCACATGCTGTCTTTGTCCATCTGCTGCCTGGCTTCTCCAGACACTACCCTGGGCCCCTCGTCCCAAAACAGAGCTGCATGGGTAGGAAAGAAGGATGCTTGTTGGAACCTATCTCTGACTTCTGGGGAAGGGGCACAATGGTTGAGGGCTCTGGGCAGCTGATCCCATGACCACGGCTCTTTGAGAAAAAGGGAGAAGAGTGGGTCTCCATCCTCTTAAGAGGCCAAAGGGCCCTTCCATACCAGACTTTTTAAAATTTTAATCCTCACCCCAAAATATGTTTTTATTGATTTTAAAGTGAGAGGAAGCAAGAGAGAGAGAAATATTGATATGAGAGAGAAACATTGATCGGTTGACCCCCACCCACACATTATGCACCCTGACCAGGGATCGAACCCTCAATCTATGTGTGTGCCCTGATCACGAATTGAACCCACAACCTTTTGGTGTATGAAATGATGCTCCAACCAACTGAGCCACCAGGCCAGGGCAGCTGTACCAGACTTTTTTAGACAAGCTCCTTCTTTCAGTATTCTGCAAGGTCACCATCATTGTCCCCTTCCATTCATTCATTCAGCAAATATTTATTGAGCACTTATCATGTGACAAGTACTATTCTAAGCACAAGATGCAGCTGTGTATAAGACAGACCTACTTTTCATGGTATAGATAAGGAAACTGAGGCCCAGAGAAATTATGTGACAGACCCAAGGTTGAAGTGAATGGCTGGCAGAGTTAGGATTAGTGGCTGTGTCTTCGTGACTGCAGAGCTGCCTTCTTTCCACCATTCATGCAGCAGTCAGGGCAGAAGGACAAATGAACCCTGTCTTCCCTGTGTGTACCCTGGCTCTGAGGGGGAAGCTTACCTGTGGTCCTTTTTGTACTCCCCAGTATTTCCTCCAGGGCTGCCATTCCCCTCTAGAGACTTTATGCATCAGCTCTTACAGGCATGGGGTTCCATGAGGATGGCACCCAGGCCAGAGACCCTGGGACTGGAGGTCGCCAAATAGGGCCTGTGGGGTCCCCTGAATCATCCCGGCCACTGCTCAGTAAGCCCACACCTCTGGGTATACCCACTGCCTCCTTCCCTCCCTCATTTTGGATTTAGGCTTACAACCACGTGACTTTGGGTTATGGCCCCATGTCTGTTGCCTGCTAACTGAGGGACCTCAGGTGAGTCCCTTCACTCACTGAGCCTTGTCTAAAAAATGGGAGTAATAGACCCTACTCTGGCCTCCCTGCTCTCTTTGCTGGGTTGAGCTTTTATTTGACACACTGCATGCTGGACCTTGAGTTGGGTGCCAAGGATATGGTGACAGACAAGCCAGGGCTCCTTCCTGAGTTAACCTGTGGCTTCCTCAATGCTGTGGGACCCAGAGGAGGGAGGAAAGGACTTAAGGCTGTGTGGACAGAAGATATGACATTTGAAGTGAGTCCTGGAAGAAGACCAGGAGTTTGCCAAAGTGACAAGGCAGGAAGGGTTTTCTTGGTAGAAGGAGCGAGCCATCATGCAAATGCTTAGGGATATGAAATAAGCTGGTCTGTTCGGGGTCTCAGTTCATTCAGTTTATCTTCAGAATAGGGCCCAATAATAATAATGGCTACTGTTTGTGGACCCAGTACCACTACGTGCCAAGTGTATATGTTTATAGACTATTTTGTTTGCTTCTTATAGCCACCTGATGAGGTACATTACTTTTATCCCCATTTCACAGATGAGGACTGAAGCCCTGTGAAATGAAGTAACCTCAAGGTCATGCAGGTGGTATAGAAGCCAGAATTTGAACCCACAAGGTTAGGTTCCAGAACCTATGTTCTTAATCACTTGTGTTGGGTAGTTGGAAATGATGGCCTTGAATGCCGTGCCAAGGAGCTAGGACTGTGTTCTGCAGGCAGTGGGAAGCCATGGAAGGGATTGGGGTCTGATACATAGCAGGTTCTCCCTGCTATGTAGTGAGTGAGTGACCGAGGAAGTTGATGGCTCAAGTGCAGTGATCTCAGTTGAGTTTTAGGAAGGATGAAGGTTTGATGGGGGAAGGCTGGGGTGGGGGTAGGGGACTGGAGTGTAGGCTGTTGAGACTATCTGTGGGAATTCTATCAAGAGTCTAGAATGCTGGGTGAAGTGGAGCGTAAGCTACAAATGCGTCCTGCCTCCTCCTGGGCCCTGATCAACCTGGCCCTTCTCCCCAGGCTGCTGAGAGATGACAGCGTGTATGTGTATATATATGTGTGTGTGGAGGGGCCTGCAGAACACTGGCCCTGGGGAGGATTAGGGGCATTAAAGCGGCTGAGGGGGCAGGATGTCCTGGAAGCAGCAGGGGAAGCTGTTCCAGGGGCAGGGAGATTATATAATGGGCAGAACACAGCTGTGCCTGCTGCTGCCAAGCAAAGCCATAGCTGCCCTTTGGACCCAGCTGCTGGCTCCAAAGTCCTGACCTGCCCTAGGCTGGGTCTTCCTAGCTGTTAGGAGCCTCTGTCTGCCTCACCACACTCTTGCTGTGCAAGGAGGGTTGGGGACAGCTCCTTTCAGCTCCTCAACCCCCAGATAAGGTAAGTTAATCACCCTGTATCACGGTAAAGAGGTGGGCTGGGTTTGGATACCCTAGGGTGAATAATGCCCACCTGAGTGTGAATCTGGGACTGGAAAAAACAGGACTGCCCAGAGATGGGCTCCGGTGTCCACCCTTCTGCAAGTAGTTCCCCTGCCTGAGGTATGAGCTGCTTTTCAACAGACCTTTTTTGAGCATCTCCTGGGTGTCAGAGACCAGAATTTGAATCCCCACTTAACCAGTTATGTGACCTTAGGTGTCATTACTAGGCCTCTCAGCCTCAGTTTTTTCCTCTGCCAAATGGAACTAGGGCCTCCCTCCCAGGTCATTAGGGTTTAATGATGCCACAGGTGTGAGGCACTGAGCCCAGTGCCTGGCATGTGGCAGGGGCTCGGAAGAGAGCAGCTGTTAGCACGGAGCCCTAATCTCTGCCCTCCCGGGACTCCCCTTTACTCAGAAGGGCAGGCCTGTGTTTAAATAGTCCCTGCAATGTGACAAGTGGTAATGAAGGAATGCAGGGGCATAGTGGGCCAGCAGTGATTCTGCCTGGCAGGGCAGAGGGGTCAGGGCCAGGGTAGCCACTGTCTCTGGGCTGGACACTTTCCCAGACTTTGTCTCCTTCTACCCGTGCAGCATCTCTGGGAAGTGGCTGTAACTGCCCTCATGTTACAGATCAGGAAACTGAGTCTGCTTGCAGTTGATTAGTTGGCACAAAATCACACATTTTGTCTCTGGCAGAGCTGGGAGCTGTGCCTTTACCCACCCTCACATACCCTTTCCTTCTCATTGGGAGATGACATTTGAGCTGAGTCTTCAGAGATAGATGTTTGCCAGGCAGAGAGCTGAGGGAGGGACTTTCGACAAATTCACCGCCTGGATGGTGAGAGGCTGTTGCAGGAGGGCTTGGTACCTGCGCCCCCACCATGCAAGTGGAGTTGGGAGACCCATTCAGAACTCCTCGCCCGCTTCCATGTCCTCCCTAGCTATTGGAAGCAGCCGAGGATGGGGTGCCCCACAGATCTATCTTTGCTCTGTCCCATGCTGATAAACTCTTGACAGTGTTCCCTAATCTCTCTTCTCTTTTCCAGAATGGACAGGCCTCAGTGGAAGAAGCTGGACTTCAGCCATCTAAGGTAAGGGCCACGGCTAGCACCCTGGGCTAGGGACTGTGGGGGGAGGAGGCACTGTTTGCATGGCCATGGAGGAGGAGGAAGGCCTGCCCTCATCCCACCTGGGTGTGAAGGTCCTGGCCTCTCCCCCCTTTCCCAGCTCAGCCTTTCTTCTCTGGTCCCAGCTAATCCTCGACACAAGCCTATGCATGGAGATCACTTGCTGCAATCTTCCTGTTTTTTAGGTGAGGGGACTGTGACCCAGACAGGATCAGAAGTAGAATCCATGCTAGAACTCTGATTACCCATCACCCAGGCTAGGACACTTCCTTAGTTTATTTACTCTTGGCATCTGGGCTGGCTATAAGGAGAGGGCCGAAGGAGTGATGGGAGGGACTCAGGTCAGCTGGGCCTGACAAGGGCCTGGAATCATCTGGGCATGTGATGCGGGAGGGGACCTGGTGGGCACACAGGCTGTTTCTCAGGGCTCCCAGCTCCCAGCTCCCAGCATGAGGCTGTTCCCTCACCCCTGCTGTTTCTGCTTCCACTGGGTTCCTCCCACACCCAATTATGTGAGGTCACAGAGCTGCTGGCTGTGGAGGGGCTTTGGAAACCACCTAGGCAGGACAGAGGGTGGGTAAAGCAGACCTGGGTTCACCTCCTGGCTCCACCCTCACCATTTTGCCAGAAGCTCTTCTTCCTTCTTTTTTAAAACACGTTTTTATTGATTTTAGAGAGAGAGAGAGAAACATAGATCGGCTGCCTCCTGCACATCCCCCACTGGGGATCAAGTCTGCAACCTGGGCATGTGCTCTGACTGGGAATCAAACCCATGACCCTTTGGTGCATGGGATGACGTTCAACCAACTGAGCCACACTGGCCAGGGTTGTTCTCCTTTCAGAGTCTCAGTTTCTTCATCTGTAAACTGGGGATAATAGTGCCTATCTCATAGGAGTGATGTGAAGGACATATAAGATAGTAACTGCCTGGTACACAGTGACTTCAGTACCCCCAGCATGAATGCCCCAATGTGTTGCTCAGCTCCACTTCCTACCAGTGGCCACACCCTCTAGGCCTGGGTCTGCCTGAGCACCAGACCTGCCATAAGCTTACCTTTGAATACACCCAGGGCTGGTCCCCATGTTTGTCTTGACTCAGCCTCCTAAGATAAGGTTGCTGAGCTGCCTAGGGTAGGGCTGGGTGAGAGAAGTAGACTGCTACCCTTTCTTCTGTTGGTTACTGTGGCAACCTTGGACCACCAGAAGCCAGGCAAGTGATGAGGACAGGGCCCCTTGGTTTGCTTGGCCCCATATCTGCAGAATCTCCTCCCATAAAGTAGCTGCCCCTAGTTGCCTAGTAACAAACTGAAGGGGCTGTAGGTCCCCAGTGAACCAGGATGTATATATCTTAGAGCTGAGGTTCTGAGGTTTGCAGCTTTGGGGATGCTGGTGGTAAGTACAGCTTCTCACCCCAAGAGCTAGAGGGGCTGGATGGGAGAGGCAGGAGCTTACCCAGTCAGGTAACCTACATTTGATCCCAAGCTTATGACTCTTGCTCTAGAGCAGAAAATTCTGGGGTGGGGGAGATGAGGCTGGAGATGAGGAGGGTGGTGAGAGCCTCAAATGCCGCATTAAGGAAGAGAAGGAGCTTAACACACACCTGGCACCACACCAGGAGCTTTTCACAACACCCCTGGAGGTAGAAATTGTTACTATTGCCATTTTACAGATGAGAAAATTGAGGCCCCAGGTCACATAGCTGGTGGGCAATGGAGTCAGGTCTTGCTTGACCACAGAGTCCACACTCCTAGCCCAGGGAACACTCCCTGCTGAAGAGAAGGAACATTAGGTCCTTATGACCCCCAAGTTCCACCATTCCTAGGAACCTGCTCATCCATCTTCTCTGTTGCCCCAGAACCTCACAGTATCCCCAATGCCCACTTCTGGGCTCAACACACCAGGGGGCGCTCAGCCTGTGGTCAGGAACTCATCACTTTCTGCAGTGGAATGAGCTGACAAGGGCTGGTTTATGTTTTGTTTCATCAGACTTTCAGGGAACTCTACTGTGGCACTGGGGAACCCCAAAATGAAATTAGCATTCCCACCCTGAGGGAGCTCCCAGGGGGGCAGGTGGAGACAGGAAAGCTATGTGGTGGGCAGTGTGATGGGGAAGAACATGACTGTGGGCATGGAGAACTTCCATTCTGTGTCAGGCCCCGTATTGGGCAGAGAAATAAACCACCTTCCAGTTGCCTACATTTCTCTCAGTGGCAGGATGATGTGAGCATGTACTGGGGAACCCTGCCAGTGGCATCTGAGCTTAGGGCTGAGTGTGGACCAGATGGACGATCACTGCTGTGTATGGCAGAGGAAGAAACATTGGGGTGGGCTGTGGGGCACCAGGCCATCTTCCCTATAGAGCTGGCATTCGGCTGGGCCTTGAAATGCAGGGTTTGGGCACCTAGAGAGAGAAGAGGGTCTTCCAGCTCGAAAAGAGGTGGGAGGGGGACTTGGGAGTCAGGTGTTCTGAGTTCAGAATCCTGCCCCTCTTTCCTGTTTGCCTCATAACCTTGGGTGAATGATTTGCTCTCTGAGGCTCAGATGCTTTTCCTGTATTAAGAGAATAGAGTCCATCCTTCAGGGCTACCCAGAGGAGGGCATGGGATGCATATAAGTTAGAGAATCTAACAAGGTGTGAGGCACCCTGGCCGGTTTGGCTCAGCGGTTAGAGCGTCGGCCCGCGGACCAGAGAGTCCCAGGTTCGGTTCCCGCTAAGGGCAAGTACCTCAGTTGCAGTTTGTCCCCGGCCCCGGTTGGGGTCGTGTGGGTGGCAGCCACTTGATGTGTCTCTCTCACATAAATGTTTCTCTCTCTCTCTTCCTCCCTCTCTCCCTCCTACTCTAGCTGAAGATAAATGCAAAAAAATGTCCTTGGGTGAGGATAAAAAAAAAATAACAAGGTGTGAGGCACATGTTGGTGTTCAATGCTTATTTATTTATTTATGTGTTTATTGATTTTTTTAGAGAGAGAGGAAGGGAGAGATAGAAACATCATGTAAGGGAGAAACATCGATTGGCTGCCTCCTGCACGCCCCTTACTGGGGATCGAGCCCGCAACCTGGGCATGTGCCCTGACCAGGAATCGGAACCAGGACCTCTCAGTCCATGGGACGACGCTCATTCCACTGAGCCACACTGGCTGGGCAATGCTTATTTATTTTTATTTTATTAGTTTCAAGCAGAAAGGGGGATTTGGGGTATAGCAGCCAAAGTGTGGACAGTCTGGGGTGAGAGCTTCCTGGATATTTTCAGTACCCAGGGTGCACCTGGTGTCCTCAGGCACACTGAAGTTCCATTCACCCTCCCTTCCTTCCTGGGGGTAGACTGGGCACCCCAGGCCCCCTCCCCTGGCTATCTCCGGAGCTGGACCCCTTTGAAGTGCCTGTAGGTCTATTTTGAGAGCTGAGCATCTCCCCCCTCCCCTCCTCTCTTCCTGTTTATGAAACCCTGATCCCTCCCGGATCCCTCTTGCTCCCCTGGCTGGAGCTCAGGCAGGATGTGACTATGGACTTTAGGGAGCTTTGGGAGCCTCAGGTGTTGAGGGGAACTTCCCTTAGACTGGCTAGGGCAGGCTAGCCCACCCTCCCAGCACCTGGGATCCCGTGGCTGGGCTCTGTCCCTTCCGCCTGCCCAGAGGAGATAACCTTAGTAAGACTGCCCACTAATCCAGGGAGAAGTTCTGTTTACTATGTCCCTTTGCTTCTGTGGCCCATTTTGCTTCTAGAAATAACATCTCATTTTAACCTGTTTTATGGAGGAGGAAACTGAGGCTCAGATAGGGAGAAAGTTTGCCTGGGAGCGCTCAGCTAGTGAGTGGACAGTTCTTAACTTCCCTCCCTTGACTCCTGGCCTCAAGCCTCTTGTTCACCCTGGTCTTTCTACATGATGTGTCTTTTTTCTCCTTTCTGTCTTGCCAACTCCTGTTCCTCCTCAGGGTCCAGCTGGACTACCCCCTCTCTGAAAGTTTCTTGGACCTCACCTTAGGCAGATAGTTCCACCTCTGGGCACCCACAGCACCTAACTATAGCTCTGTCGCTGGACAGTTGTGTTTTGTTATCATGTATTTATTTTTGGAGCTACCTGAGGTCAAGGCCAGCATCTACCTTAACCTGTGTGCTTCCTAGTGTCTGGCTCCTGGCGTGGGGACAGAGGAGGGGGCCAGTAGCTGTGGGTGATATCCAAATGGGAGGCTGGCTGGTTGGCCTTGCAGGGAGGGCAATAATGAAATGCTTAGGAGTGTAGGCTTTGGGTGCAAACAGACTTTGAATTTGCTCTTAGCTCTCCTCCTTTCTAGCCATGTGGCCTTGGTCAAGTCACTTCCTCTCTGAATCTAGTTTCCTCGTCTCTGAAATGAGACTGAGACACAGGGCCTGGCAAAATCCACACCAGCAACTGTTGAAGGAAAGAAAAGCTTCATGCAATAAAGGCTCAATTTATTGGAGGCACAATTCTCATTGTCATTCCATGCCAGTCCTGGCCTAGTGCCTGAGGCCAGCTCCCCCATCAAGGATGCCTGGGAACTGGGGACCCCTCCTCACCTGCCCAGAGGCATGCTGGGAGACACATCTGGGGACATCTGTCCTACTAGAGGGACAGTACCTGGGAGGCCCTGTAGATGCTGCCAGCTGGGGAAGGGGCTGTTGGTATTAATTAGGGCCAGGGATTGGCAGGTGGGCTTGGGCTGTAGCTGGTGGAAGGAGGCCCAGGGTGAGGACCCTAGGGACCAGGGATCAGGCAGGACTCTCTGGCCTTCTCTCCCAGCTGCTCTGTGGGAGGAAGTAAATAAGAGGAAGTATCTGCAGGGGAATGGGCAGGGACCAAGGGATGTGGTTTGATGCCTGTCTTCCCCCTTCTGCCACCCAAAGGCCTCACGGGCCCTGCACATACCCTTCAGCGAAGGCAGTTCTGAGACTCTCCTTCCTGTTGCCCCTTCCTGTACTCTGCTAGCCACAGAGACTCTTCCTTTGCTTCTCAGGGACTTGAGGGTTCCGGAGGCCAAGGGCTGTCCCAGCCTCCAAACTCCTGCCTGAAGAAGCTGGGGTGCAATGAGAAGCCTCATTCCAAGGAGGCATCTTTCACAGCCTAGCAGGCCATCATCAGACTTTTATTGGAGGCCCTGTGAGGACTGGAAGGGGAAGTCCGTGTGTATGTGAGGCCATGTGTTTCCACATAGGGGATGTCTGTGGAAATGGTTTCCGATCATCGACCTGTGTGTATTTGTGTGTGTGTCAGTTCCTGTGGGTGTACTGGTGTGAGTGATGCAGCAAGGTCACATGTGAGGGGCTGGGCCTGGTCAACCTCTGTCCCAGGCTACCTGCTCCTCACCTCAGACTTCTGTGGGTCCTTGCCAGGGCCTTGGGCCCCTTGCCCACCCCAGGGCCCTGGACTGTCAGTCTCTTCAGGGCAGGGTGGGGTGTGCTGGTGCCTGCTCTGTGGGGTGTAATTTTGGGTGGGCCTAGCCATGGAATGGCCACTAAGGGGGAAGGAATGTCTCTGCTCTGCGCTGGGACACTCAGAGCCCATGGTTTGCTGACTTCTGCCCATCAGTCTCGAGGACTGTCCGCAGGTGCTGCATGCCCACTGTGTCGGGGCCTCATCACCTGTGACTCTGTCTGTGTTCCAGTCTCTCCTTAGGATTAGAGGAGACAAGGAGGGATATATCCCTGCCCCCCCCCCCCACCACCATAGTCATGGGCTTGGGTTTTACAGTGTTCTCTCCTCAGCAAGGGAGCCTGACCCGTCTTCTGTCCTTCCTCCCTACAGAGGGGGAAGTGAGAAGGAAGGGGTCAGGGACCCTGCCTTCTGGGCTAGGAAGGCTGAAAAAGCAGAAGTAAGGGGAGTAATGGGGCCCTCTGGCCACCAGCTTGAGCCCCATCATGCAGACCCCGGCAGATTTCTCCAGAGTTGAGAGAGACTCACTCTCCTGTCCCAGAAAGGTGAGCAGAGGGTTGGCCTACCTCCAGCAGTGTCTGTCACCATAACTCTGGGCAAGGTATGGGTTTGGGGGGAGCTCTGTCCCCTGGGGTTTCTGGGTGACTGCCTCTGTCTTCAGGGAGTATTCTCAGTCACAGACAGACAGACAGGTGGAGGCTCAGACCTCAGGGTGGAGTGGGCAGGGTTGCTGTGTGGCTTTCTGCCTGTCCCATCTGGGGTTACACATGGGCCTGATTAGTTTGCAGCTTTTTGTAGCTGCAGCTTCTGTGGCTGTTCAGAGCGGGCTGTCTCTGAGGGTCAAGACCTGGAATGGGAAGTTCCCAGACTGACCCTAGTACTGAGGGAGGGGGAGGGCTTGGATGAGAGGACATGGCTCTGGGTGACTTACCTACCCACCCTTTCCTGGCACTTGAGGCCTGCCAACCGCAGGCCCGGCAATAACCAGGGGAAGGACTTGGGTTCTGCCACCACTTCACTTTGTGCCTGGATGAGTCACTGTCCTCTGGGCCTCAGTTTCCTGTTCCTAAATGGGCATAATAGCTTTTGGGATATTTGGATCACAGTCAAAGTCATCAGATTGCACTCAGATGCTCTTCTTGGCCCATTCTCTTGGCCCCTCCTCAGAAATGGAGAACCTCAGAGATGAGTCTGCCACAAATACTGGACTGTTCTCCCAAGTGCTAGGGGTTTGCAGGTGACAGCCTCCCCCCTAGGCAGACCAGCAAGAACCAGAGCTCTGCCTTTTAGACCAGGGTCTGACTTTCTGGGTGTGTGTCTGCTTTGGGTACCTGTCCATCTACTTGGGCCTCACTGACTGGCTGTCTCTGTCTGCTGCCTACCCACCTCTGTTGTTGGGCTCTTGTCTGTCACGGCTTGATGAGGGCCTGCCTTCACCTCTTGGGTACATGTTAGATGTGTTAGTTCATGTCCCCTTCTGTTTCTGCCTGTTGAGTACGTGTCCCCATCTGTCTCCACCTGTTGGAGGTAAGTCCCCATCTGCCTCTGCCTGTTGGGTCTCCATCTGTCTCTGCCTTTTGGGTTCATGTCCCCATCTGCCTCTGCCTGTTAGGAATGAGTCTGTCCACCTCTGTCTGTTAGGAATGAGTCTGTCCACCTCTGCCTGTTAGGAATGAGTCTCTGTCCACCTCTGCCTGTTAGGTATGAGTCCCTTCCTACTTCTCCATACCGGGTCCATGCCCCTATCTATCCCTGCCTGTTGGGCATGTGTACCCTCTGGCCTCTGCCTGTTGGATGCCCACATTCATCAGTTTTCACCTGTTGGGTGCCTGTCTCTGCCTGTTGGGTGTCCCTCTTTATCCTCCTCTACATGTTAGGTGCCTGCCTCTGCCTATTGGGTGTCCCTCTTTATCTGCTTCTGCATGTTGGGTTCCTGCCTCTGCCTGTTGGGTGTCCTTCTTTATCTGTTTCTCATGTTAGGTGCCTGTCTCTGCCTATTAGGTATCGATCTGCTCCTCAGCAGTTGGGTTGGCATGGGGCTTTCCCTTTGCAGGCCCACAGGGAGGATGGGGGTGGAGGGCCAGAGGGCAGCCCTCAGGCAGTCGGAAGGGGGGTGAAGAGAGAGGAAGGGAACGTGGTGAGGGTGTAGGCCTGGAGCTAGGAAACCACAGGCCCTGAGTGATTGGCGGCCCGGGCCCAGCCCCCGCCCTTACCCTGCACATCCGCCTTGGGCCCGGCCACCTCCGAGGCAGCCCCGGACGCTGCCTGCCCCTGCCATGGTGCCTTGGCCCTGCTGGGCGGATGGAGCAGGATCCCAAGCCGCCCCGTCTGCGGCTCTGGGCCCTGCTCCCCTGGCTTCCCAGGAAGCAGCGGCCCAGGATCAGCCAGACCTCTCTGCCTGCCCCTGTCCCAGGCTCTGGCCCCAGGCGGGACTCGGTGAGTGTGCCCAGATGAATTGGCTTGGCTGTGGCCCTTGGAGCAGGTGCCTGGGAAGCCAGTTTGGCCTCAGCTGGGCTCTCCTAGCCCAGACCTGGCCCTGCTGGATGACTGGACTCTGCCCAGACTTACTTCCTGGGGAAATGAGGAGGCACTTCAGGGCTCCAGGGTAACAGCGGAAGATTGGAAGGAGGGCAGAGGAGTCCTAGAACAACTACAACCTGGCGAACAGTTTCTAGTAGATTTGTATGAAAGAACATTTGGAGGGTGGGGCATGGAGTCTCTGGCCTTAGCTCCTGCCCACCCCAGACTGGCACTTACTGGGTTGGTAGGGCAGTCTCCAGTGACTTGTCGGTCCCTATGCATCTCAGCCCTGTACTTCTGGCCAGAGGGATCCTGTCATCCATCCTGTCTAGGAACAAAAACCCAGCTCTGAGAATAAACCCTACTTCCTATTGTGGCAAAACCAAAACCTATACGGCAGGGGGCGGGGAGGACCTAAGGCAGGTCTCTGGGCCTCAGCCAGAGCCTGGGATTGGCTCAGCCTGGCCAGCCTGGCCATGCCTGGGCATCCCTTTGAGCTCAAGCAGGTGGGAGCATCAGGAGCTATAGGAGCAGTGCCTCACCTGACCTGGCACCTTGATCGTTTGACCCTTCCTGGCCTTTGAAGCCCTTCGGTATTGATGAACCTGAAAGCTGGTCCTGTCAGGGCAGTTGTCTGGTTGGGCCTGTCTGCCGAGGTGGGAATGGACTTGGAAGGGGACACATGCCCTGTGCTGGCCCAGATGGGGCTCACCGTGCCCACCAGCTCTATCCCTCCATCAGGATGAGGGCGTCCTCAAGGAGATCTCCATCACGCACCATGTCAAGGCTGGCTCTGAGAAGGCCGACCCGTCCCATTTTGAGCTGCTCAAGGTTCTGGGCCAGGGATCCTTTGGCAAAGTGAGTCCTGAGCCCACACCTGGGAGGGTAGCACTCATCATGTCAGAGGTGGGGGTGAGAGCCCACCCTGGGACTCTAAGGATCAAAGGGCAAGTGTGGATGGAGGTGGGGGAGGATGAGAGGTCACCTTAGTACCCAGGGAGGGCAAAAGGTCAACATGGGGTTCAGGGAGGATGGAAGCTGGAGGATGGGAGCTGACAGGCTCAGCCCCCTCCCCAGCTTCTCCTCTGCTTTTCCCCCAACTGCCTTCTCAGGTCTTCCTGGTGCGGAAGGTCACCCGGCCTGACAGTGGGCACCTGTATGCCATGAAGGTATTAAAGAAAGCAACACTGAAAGGTGAGTGGAGGGTCCTGGGTGGGTAGCTTGGTTGGAGCATCGTCCTGATGCGCCTGGGTTGTGGGTTTGATCCCTGATCAGGGCATGTGTAGGAGTCAACCAGTGGGAGCATGAATGGGTAGAGCAGCAGACTGATGTGTCTCTCCCCCTTCCTCTCTCCCTCTCTAAAATCAATTTAAAAAAAAAAAAGATGAGTGGAGAGCCCATGCAGAGCCCAGGCTGGGCACAGGATCAAGGGAGACAGAGTCCATTCAGAAGAAAAGATTTCTGAGGTTGGGCAGGGCACCAAGGTCCCACCCCTACTCCCCATACCAAGTGCCAATGACAGTAGCTGAAGGTGAATGTCTGGAATTAGGCAGGTGGGGAGTGCAGTGTGTTTGTGTCAGGTTGCTTGGGCAGAGGCCTTCTGTCAGCATAGTTACTTCATGGTGTTAGAGAGTCTGAGGGAGACCTCTCAGGGTAGAGAAGGGTGTGAAGCAGCTGGACGGGTAGGCTATGGTGAGTCAAAGCAGGGCCATGGAGATGGATGACAGAGATTCAGAAGAGAACCCAAGCCCAGGTCTAAATTCCAGGACTTAGAAAAGGCATAAGGATAGTTGGTAGTGGGCTTGAGCTGGGCAGTGACTCTTTGGCCTGGGAAATAGTGTAGCCACTGACCAGGTGGAGGGGGCCTAGGGTGAGGCAGGGAGAATTGGAAGTGTTAGCCTTGGGGATGTTACAGGTCATGCAGCCCATGGAGGGCTGTCTGTGGGGTGATGTAGCTTTGGTGTCCCAAGGCCAGCCTGCTAGGAGTGGGAGTCATTCCCCAGGAGCGATGGTGGGAGCCACAGGGGAAGAGAAAGATGAAAAGACTTGGCCCCTGCTTTGAAGGACTCCCAGGCTGGAGCCGGAGAGGCTGAGCAGACCCTGCAGTTCAGTGACCAGGGATCACAGGGGAAGCGGGGTGCACCATCCCAGGGGGATAGGCTCACATAAAGACTAATCACTTCAGCTGTGCCTTGCAGAATGAGTTGGGAGTTCTCCAGACTGAAAATGGGAAAGGAAGGATACCCCAGGAAGGAAGAACTGTTTTCCTGAGCAAAATTGTAGGGGTGGTTTGAAAATGTAAGGCGTATTTGGGAAACAGTGACTGGAATAGTTAACTCCGGCATGGTCCCTGCCATGTCTGGTGAGGAAAACATTAAAATAGAGAGTAAGAGGTGCTCTGAGGGGGAAGCAGAGCACTGTAGGGGAGAGGGCCCTAACTCAGCTAGGCAGGTTAAGGAAGACTTCCTGGAGGAGGTGAGGCCTAAACTGAGTCAAAGAAGAAACTGTTGATGATCAGAATTGCCTAGGGACTTTATTCGGTAAATAAAAACTGTGTGGGGCCTGTCTGCTCAGACCCATGAGTTTGAATTTGAGGCCCCAGGAATCTGCCTTTATAAGTAGCTTCCTAAGTGACTGTTCTCACCAGCCCCCAGACTGGAATTGGGGATTTTTATGCCAGATGGAGAAGAGGCTGGTGAAGGTATCCTTGGGGAGTCCCAGGGGCAAAGACTGAGGACACACAGAGGAACGGGTTACTCAGACTGGTTGGGTTTAATGGCCCTGATGGGACATGGTAGGAGATGGGGCCAGAGGGTTGGGCAGGGCACCAAGGTCCCAACCCTTGGCACTTCCATTTAGTGTGAGGAACAGGTGGAAAAGAGAGCCCTTCTTAGCCAGGGTCTGGGAGTGGCTAGACTCTTGATGACCTCCTTTCTCCTCTGGCCAGTACGTGACCGTGTTCGGACCAAGATGGAGAGAGACATCCTGGCCGATGTAAACCACCCATTTGTTGTGAAGCTACACTATGGTAAGACCGCAGACCCCACCTAAGTTCCCATCTACCTGCCAGCCTTTGCCCTTGCCTTTGGGCTGCTGTCTTCCCTGTGCATTGCCCACCTCCCACCTGGCAGGCCAAGGGAGCTTGGGGCAGAGGGGCAGGGCCCAGTTGGCTCCACCATTGTCTTTCCCCTCTCCCCAGCCTTCCAGACTGAGGGCAAGCTCTATCTTATTCTGGACTTCCTGCGTGGCGGGGACCTCTTCACACGGCTCTCCAAAGAGGTGAGCTGGCACCCCACTACTAGAGGGCCCCAGGATGGGGCTGGAGGGACAACAAAGCCTGCCATCCCAGGGCTCTGTGAAGGACATGTCCACTGTGGTCTGGGCCTGGGACCACCCAGGCCTGTCTAGCACTCTCTGACCCAGGAACCTACCCTGGGACAAAGTTCACACTCTCAGAGCCTCTGAGAGTTTCTCCCAAGATGGATTGAGGAGGATCAGGCCTTGTATCTGATGCCACCGTGATGCTCGGGAGCTAAGTGTGGCTATCGCCTCTCCACCTCCATTCTTCCGGGGCTGCCTTGGGCCAGGCCGGGAGGACGGGGAGAAGCCCACATCCACCCAGAAAGCTAGATACTTTAATGTTATATCTCACATGTTAATCAAAAGGATTTTTAACTGACCTAAAAGAATTTTAGCCACATATAAAAATGGGACCATTAATATAATTCAAACTGTAGAAGAGAACCAAACTTTTCTCTTAATTTTTAAAATGTTATTTTAATGTTTGACTAGGTAATACATTTATATGATTGAGAAGTCTTCAGCCCACCCCACACCCCTCTGTCCCCACATAGGTAAACATTTTTTTGGTTTCTTATTTAAGCTTCCCATGTGTCTTTGGAAATAAATACCATTCTGATATGAGTTCTGAATCCCAACCCCCACATTTTTAAATAAAGTACCTTGGATGGTATGGCTCAGTTGGTTGGAGCGTCCTCCTGTACACCAAAAGGTTGAGGGTTCGATTCCCGGTCAGAGCACATACCTAGGTTGTGGGTTTGGTCCCCAGTTGGGGTGCGTATGAGAGGCAACCAATTGATGTTTCTCTTTCACATCGATGTTTCTCTCCCCCTCTCTCTCTCCCTCTCTCTTCCTCTCTCTAAAATCAATAAACATATCCTTGAGTGAGGATTTTAATTACTTTTTTTATCCTCACCCGAGGACATTTTTCCATTTTTTGTTCAGATAGAGTGGGAGGTAGAGAGAGGAAGAGAGAGAGAGAGAGAGAGAGAGAAACATCGACGTGAAAGGGACACATCGAGCCCTGGCCGGTTTGGCTCAGCAGTTAGAGCGTCGGCCTGTGGTCCAGAGAGGCCCGGGTTCGGTTCCCGCTAAGGGCACGTACCTCGGTTGCAGTTTGTCCCCAGCCCTGGTTGGGTTGTGCGGGAGGCAGCCACTCGATGTGTCCCTTTCACGTCGATGTTTCTCTCTCTCTCTCTCCCTCTTCCTCTCTCTCCCTCCCACTCTATCTGAACAAAAATGGAAAAATGTCCTCGGGTGAGGATTAAAAAAAAAAAAAAAAAGAAAGGGACACATCGAGTGGCTGCCTCCCACACGACCAACCAGGGCCGGGGACAAATTGCAACCGAGGTACGTGCCCCTAGCGGGGACCGAACCCGGGTCTCTCTGGACCACAGGCCGACGCTCTAACCGCTCAGCCACAGGGCTTGAGTGAGGATTTTTAAAAAAGAACTATTCTGCGATACTGTTCTTTACCTTGCTTTTATTTAAGACAGTATATCTGAGCGATCGGTCTGTATCAGAACTTGGGAAACTTCTTTTTTGTAGTTTATGGCTGCACAGCACTTGATTATGCAGGGAGAGACAGTTATTCCCATCTGTTGCTGCTCGACCCTTGGGTTGTTTCCAGTCTTTTGCTATTTCCAAGCAATGCCACAATGAGTGACATGTGTATTAGTCATTTCACACCTCAAACCCCTTTATAAAGAGCAGGGTGGGTGGCACTGGGGTCTCTGAGGGTCCTCCCCAAGATGGAACCTCAGTACCAGGAAGCTGCCCACTGCCCAGTGCTCCAGCTCCTGAAGAAGGGATCCCAGCTGAAACCCCCTCCTGCCTGCTGCAGGTTATGTTCACGGAGGAGGACGTGAAGTTTTACCTGGCTGAGCTGGCGCTGGGCCTGGATCACCTGCATAGCCTGGGCATCATTTACAGAGACCTCAAGCCTGAGAAGTAAGTGAAGCGCCAGCCTCGCCCTGGCCTCCCCAGGGAGTGCAGAGGCAGGCTCTGGGGCCTCTTCTAGGACAGGGCCACCCCGATGGGGGTGGGTGTGACTCTCCCCAAGAAAGTCCCTCTCCCTCGGGCTGCCCTGTGAATGGGTGGGTGCAGTGGAGTGGTGGTGGCAGCAGGTTACTTTGGGGGGCTGCCTAATCACTAGTGTTGCCATTACCAAGGGCCAGGCACCTCCATGAAGGTGCATTGCCTACCTTTTTGCTAATCCAGTATGATATCTGAGGTGCTACCATTAAAGGTTATTCCTTGATATGGCCTCTGGAATTTTCCTTAATATCTAAATATCCTCAAATGGTAACTTGGGAGCCAGGGGCAGGTGCTAAGGTGGAATGAGATCTGCCTTTAGAGTTAGACTCGGATTCAAACCCGGTCTCCACCACCTACCATCTCTATGACCATGCGGAGTTCCTTAACCTTCTTAGGCCTTAATTTCCCCATTGTTAAATGGGGCCATAATAGTACCTACCTCACACAGTGTTTCAAGGATTAGCAAAGAAGGTAGGTAATACACCTGCATGGCACTGCCACCCCCCCCCCCACCACCAATTCATCAGATGCATCTGGGTGGATCACCTTCTCTGGGCTGGGCCAACCCCCACAGCCCCCATGATGTCACCAGAACCCATCGAGGAGCCATCGCTGAGGGGCCCTGACTTCTCTCTCTCCATTACAGCATCCTTCTGGATGAGGAGGGCCACATCAAACTCACTGGTGAGTGGAGGTCACCTGCCATCTCAGGTCCCAGGGTAGGGCAGGATGGGCTCTTAATGGGCCTGGGCTGAGTACTAAGGGATCTGTTCTTCCTGAGACGTGGTGCCAGGTACTGAGAAGTGGTCAGAAGTGCAGGCCCTAGACTTGGAATGGCCTGGGCTTGAACCCCAGCTCCCCACTGTGTGACATTGTACAAGTCACCTAGCCTCTCTGGGTCTTAGCTTATTGTGGGGTTTTTTTTGCTTTTTTAATATGTTTTTTATTGATTTTAGGGAGGAAGGGAGAGAGGGAGAGAGAGAGAGAGAAACATCAATGTGAGAAAGAAACATCAATTAGTTGCCTCCTGTACGCACCCCAACCAGGGATAGAACCCGAAACCTGGGCATGTGCCCTGACTGGGAATCAAACCTGTGACATTTTGGTGCACAGGACAGTGCTCAACCAACTGAGCCACACCAGCCAGAGCCCTCAGCTTACTCTTGAATGTCCTGGGGGTGATGTCCTAAGGCCTCTGGGCAGGAAGGTTGGGTATGCAGGGGGTGGTGGCAAAGAAGGCAGAGGTGTCCTGAAGATGTATGTGTCCTCTTGCCCTTCTTACCAGACTTCGGCCTGAGCAAGGAAGCCATTGACCACGAGAAGAAGGCATATTCCTTCTGTGGGACGGTGGAGTACATGGCCCCTGAGGTCGTCAACCGCCAGGGTCACACCCACAGTGCAGATTGGTGGTCCTATGGGGTGTTGATGGTGAGTGCCTAGGCAGTGGTAAAGTGTCCAACCCAGGCCTCAGGCCTCAGTTTCCTCATCTGTACAGTCAGGGGATTGATGGTCTCTAAGGCTCTCCTGTCCTCTCATAGCCAAGCTGGCCTCACCCTTCACCCTGCAGTTTCCTTCCTTGGAAGGATTCCAGGTTTGTCCCCACCTGGGGTGCCCCCAGCCTGGGACTGGGCCTCTCCCCAACTTTGGGCCCCTAGTACTGCTCCTGGTGTTCTGACTGACAGAGGGGAGAGGAACAGACACAATTCTTGATCCAGGTGAATTTCCAACAGGGCAGCAAGAATCCTAGGAATGGAACTGGGTGGCCTGGGTGGGAGGAGGTGGGGGGCATGGAAGATGGGGACCAGAGCCTGAATAGACCCTTGTCTTCTGCAGTTTGAGATGCTGACGGGCTCCCTGCCCTTCCAGGGGAAGGACCGGAAGGAGACCATGACACTGATTCTGAAGTAAGCACCACCTCCTTCCTGACACCTCAGGGTCTCCTCATGCCTGGCCCCAGTTTGGGGGCCAGAATAATAACCTAAACCTGCCTCAGATTCCCTCATTAATGGGACGCTCCTCTGGGTAAAGTATTATGCTTTCCAGAGCCCCTTGTACATCCACCAGGGCCGGTGGGAGGGAAATCCCAGAACGCTTTGGGAGGTGAGTTAGTGGATGGCTTGTCTGGCATGAGCTGGAAACTAGACCCGGACAGAAGTGGGAGGGGAGATGGGGCATCTAGGGTGGGGCTCAGCCCTGATGAGACCCGGGGGCTGTTTTAGGGCGAAGCTAGGCATGCCCCAGTTTCTGAGCACGGAAGCCCAGAGCCTCCTGCGGGCCCTGTTCAAGCGGAATCCTGCCAACCGGCTCGGTAAGCAACCCCAGCTCAGGGGAGGGGAGCAGGGTACAGCTGCGGCCTAGGCCATGGGGCTACATCTGGGGCTGAAAGGGACCGTTGTCCTTTGTGTGGGTAGACAATGCCGCTGGCCACCCTGCTTTTTGGCTCCATGTGTGGTATTTGGGGCAGTGGGGTGACCTGTGTGTAGGGGGAAGGCAGGAACTGAGTCATCCCCACTCCCCCTGGGGACAAGGACAGAGGCCCCCACACAGCTCCTCTGCCAACACTGCTGGCGCAAGAGGAAGAGCATGAGCTCAGGCATCAGAAGGCTCAGGTCCCAATCCCAGCCCCATATCAGGTCCCCACTGCCTAGTATGCAGTGGCCCCTCCATAAATATTTGTTGAACAAATGAGTGCCATTTATGAGCTAAGTGACCCAAGGCAGTTGACTTCACCTCCCAGTGCCCCAGGTCCTCGTCTTCATGGGAGAGGATGATCTCAAGCTCTGCTGATTAAATGAAGTCACGTGAACGTGTCTGGTGTGTGCTAGCTGCTCAATATATATTGGTTCCTGGATTCACCTGAACCATGAACCAGGTCCTTGGAGTTGAATGGGATGAGAGCCTGTCTGGTGACTGACTAGGGCAATGGAATAAGGACAGAGATGAGGCCAGGCATGGGAGGGAGGTAGAGGCCCTCTGCAGATCTCCAGACAAGTCCAGCCTCTGTCCTGTGTGGCCTTGGACAAGTTGCTTAACCTCTCTGGGCCTTCCTTCTTTTATCAGTACATTGGAGCTTGATCATAAGGGGCCTCAGAAAGTGGAAAATGCTGAGTGGGCAATAGGCCTTGGTGTGATGGCTGGGTGGATTTGGGGCAGGGTGAGCCCATCCTCCCCCACGCTTCCAGTGAACTGCTCCAGCTGCTGGTTCTAGATCAGTGAGGCTGCTCAGTGGTGTCTGGAGGTTGAACCATCCACAGACCCCTCATCCGGGCTCTTTCAGGCTCCGGCCCTGATGGGGCAGAGGAAATCAAGCGGCATGTTTTCTACTCCACCATTGACTGGAATGTGAGTGTGTCTGTCACCCTATCAGGGCTTCAACTGTGGTGGGAGGGGCTTCTGCTGACAAAGGCCTTAGGTGTGGAGCAGAGGGTGACAGCATGGCCTGGGAGGCAAGGGCTGACCTTCCAAGAGCAAGCAATTATGCCCCTATCTGGGTAGCCTGTGCCCCAGACTTACCACCTCCTCCTGCATGGGGCCCCCAGAAGGCTGTAGAGGTGCTGTGGTGATCAGAATGCCCACCCCACTTTGCAGAAGCTGTACCGTCGTGAGATCAAGCCACCCTTCAAGCCGGCTGTGGCGCAACCCGATGACACCTTCTACTTTGACACTGAGTTCACATCCCGTACACCCAAGGGTACGTCCCTTGTCTAATTTGTCTTGGGCTGGCACAGGAGGGAGGCAGGGAGTCGGGGCACCTTGGGATGCAGGGGCGGTCAGGACTGTGGCAGGCCCAGGTGTGTGGGCAGACAGGCGGGTGGGTCTCTGACTCTTTGTCCCCATCTTGTTATGCCTGACTCTCCCACTTCAGGGCTGTATGGGCTCTTTGTGTCTGGGTGAGGGGGTGGGGGTGAGTGGGTGGTTAAGGCCACAATAGAAAAGTCAGGACCCCTGCCCCAGGCATCTGCCAGCCCACTGGGAAGACCAAACACATCAGGCTCACACTCACGTCAGGGGTAAAGAATTTGACCCAGCAAAAACGAGGTGAAGATGGTCTAGCAGAGCAGAGGTGACAACACCCACAGGTCAGGGGCAAGTGTGGAATCTGCTTTGGCAACTCTGACCGCCAGGCCCCAGTGTATTCACCTGGAACATGGGCTTAGCCATAGGTCTACTCAGTCCCTTCTTTCCTTGTAAGAAGCCAAGGAAGGGGCTTTCTGGGAGGGAGCTTGGTAAATCCTAACATTTTGGTCAGTTTTGGGGTGGGGAGTGTTAGTTCTGGAAGGTTTCTAGTAACGGCAAGTTTTTGCAGAAGGGGTTCTTTTCTCACTATGGCTTGCGCATCCCCCTGATGACAGGGAGCTTAGCACTTCTCTGAGCATTTTGTTCCATCTTTCTTCACTTATCTGACAGATATGTGCCCGGTCCCTACCGTGTGCCAGCCACGGGGGGATTGATGGTGAACAAGACAGACTGGGGCCCTCCTTTTATATGGCTCAGGCTGTAGTGGGGGGAGAGACACGAAAACAGCTACTGGGCAGTGTGACAAGTGCAGCTTAATAGGAGCAAGGGGCTGGAGGAGCAACCTCGAGCAAGGCTTCTCAGAGGAGACAGTGGATGAGCTAAGCTTCAAAGGATAAGGAGTGAATTACTTAGTGAGAGGGACAAGCATGTGCCATGGCTCAGAGTCTCCTTTAAGGATCTGAGAAGTCCGACCTGCTGAGCTATGGAATGAGGGAGAGGAGGCTGAGATCATGAGGACCTCAGTTGTCAGACTGAGGAGTTGGACTCTTCCCTGCGGGCAGAAGGGAGCGTTTGAAGGGTACAGGGATAGACTTGTGGTTGGAACCATCTCTCTGGCTGCTGCACAGAAGATGGACCTAAAGGAGCAGACCCTAGGGAGGCCAGGAGGAGGCATCCAGGAAGGGATGAAGGATCTTGGCCTGAGCTGGACAATGGATGTGGGTTCTTTTATCCTGGCGTATGAGGACTGGGCTGGTCTAAACACACATGAGCAGATGGGCTGGCTAAGGGCTGGGATAAGGAGTCCTGCCCAAGCTCCCACCACGCCAGCTGCTGAGGCAAGCTGCGTAGTCACCCTTTGCTGGGCTGCCTTGGGGTCAAGGTCACCTCCTCAGGCTCACATCCCCTTCCTACCCCTGTAGACTCCCCAGGCATCCCCCCCAGTGCTGGCGCCCATCAGCTATTCCGTGGCTTCAGCTTCGTGGCCACCGGCCTGATGGAGGATGACGGCAAGACTCGGGCCACACAGGCACCACTGCACTCAGTGGTACAGGTGAGGGGGCCAGGAGATTGCTGCCCAGTTGTCCTTTTCCACCTAGAAGCCACAGTCAGAACAACCGAGAACACAGGCTCTGGAGTTGGACAGGCCTGGGTTCAACCCTGATTGCCACTATGTAGCCATTGTAGCCTCCAAACCTCCTTGAGCATCAGTTTCCCCATTTGTAAAACAAGGATGACAACATGGATGTAAATTTCCCAGCACAGCCAGGGACATTGTAGAGCCTGCATAAGTACAAGGGGGTGCCCAGAGTGGTGGTACTAGGAGGTGGCTGTCAAGTCCCCAGCTGGGATGGGTAGCAGCGGGCTGGTCCCCTATTTGCATACTTTCCTGGCTCCGTGGAAAATTTATAATTGAGAGGCAAGAATGTACACTCTGGAGCTCATTGCCTGGATTCAGAACTTCCAAAGTGAGGGACTTTGATTGAGACACCCTCCTGATGCCTCAGTTTCCTCATCTGTAAATGAGAGTGATAATAAAAACTTTCCATAGGTTTGTTGTGAGGATTATACAAATTAATATGTGTAAAGTTAAGGTGACTATGTACTTTATTATCCAACTGGGACATCTTTGTCTAGGACAAATGTTAAACCAGACTGGATGCGAGAACAGCAGGCATAAATCAGGGCTGTCCATGGGACGGGTAGTCACCTGATAGAAAGTGCTTAGAATGATACCTGCCACACACTAAACATTATAGAAGCATTTGCTATTATTAATGGTTCAGAACCTTGAGACACCTTATGAGGTGGGCTGTGACACCCCAGAAAGGGAAGGCAACTCACCCAAGGCCGCAGGCTTGAGGGCTCCTACGTGCCTCTCAAGTCTGCCTACTTCACTACTCTGACTGCAGGGTGGGAAGCCAGCAAGTATGCCCATCATATAGGTGCAGAGAGGGGCAAATTCTTGCCCAAGGTCACACATCCAACATTCTACCCCAGGCCTCCTGACTCCTGCCTGGTTCCATCTCCACTGAGCCAAGGCCTTGGGTGCTGGGGAACTTCCCCTGCATTCTAAATCAGAAGGTCAGCCCCACCTCTTGGTCTCCTGCAGCAACTGCATGGGAAGAACCTGGTTTTTAGTGATGGCTACGTGGTAAAGGAGACAATTGGTGTGGGCTCCTACTCCGTGTGCAAGCGCTGCGTCCACAAGGCCACCAACATGGAGTATGCTGTCAAGGTGGGCCTCCAACCGTGTATCTGCTGTGGCTGCTGGGCTGGGGGAGGCCAAGGTAGCCTTTGCCCTTTGGCAAGGAGGATTGGTGCCTGAGGCTCTGTGGATGGATGAAAGGTGTGCACTGGATCCCAGGCCCTGTAGTGTGGGCTCGGTGGCAGGAAGGGACTCCAGAGACCGTCTCCCTGACACTGTCACATGCACCCTTTTTCCGCAGGTCATTGACAAGAGCAAGCGAGATCCCTCAGAAGAGATTGAGATTCTTCTGCGGTATGGGCAGCACCCCAATATCATCACTCTAAAAGATGTGAGTGGGGGTGTTTGCAATGGGTGAGGACTGAAGCACTCAGTTCTAGAATTGATCAGGGGCTGCCATTCCCTTGACTTCTGATCCTCCTCTGCTCGTGGGAGAGGGAGGACCTTTGATGCCTCTGGTCTGGCTGTACCCCAAGAGCCCTCCACTTCAGAACTGGGCATTCTTTGAGAGCTTTCCTGCCAATCGGGGACAAGTACCAACATCCTCCTGTCCAAGGAGGACAGAGGTCCAAACATGTGAAAGCCCTGCCAGCGCCACAGAAGCACAGAGCAGAACACATGCCCCCAGCTCATGTCATTCTTTCCTGGCCTGGTGAACTGGTGGCCAGGGGGTCCAGGCCTGGCATTGAGGGAGAGACCTGATGGCAAGGTCTTTGGCAGGTGTACGATGATGGCAAACATGTGTACCTGGTGACAGAGCTGATGCGGGGCGGCGAGCTGCTGGACAAGATCCTACGGCAGAAATTCTTCTCGGAGCGGGAGGCCAGCTTCGTCCTGCACACCATCAGCAAAACCGTGGAGTATCTGCACTCCCAGGGGGTAAGTCTTGGATAGGGAGCACTGAGCAAGGGGGCCGTACCATCAGCAGAGTGCTTGAGCTATAGACTGGCCCAGGCGGTGGCGATCTTCAACAGCCAGACAGAGGGGAGACTGGGTTGGGTGGTGGGTGAGTGGATAGATGGAAGGGAGGGAGGGAGAGACAAGGTCAAATTGTGAAAAGGAACATTTATTCAGTACATACTGTGTGCCAGGTACCTGCAACATTCTTTCTTTACGTTATCTCAGTTGATTTTCACAAAACCCTACGGTGCTGTTATTGGCCCACTTTACAGGTACGAAGACTGAGGATCAGAGATGTGAGGTTACTTGCCCAAGGTCACATAACCAGGGAGAATGGAGCCAGTATGTCTGGCTGAGGAATTTGGGTGGGGAGCTGCAGACAAGGAGTAGGGTTATTTTGTTTGTTTGTTTTTGTTAATCCTCACCCGAGGATATTTTTCCATTGCTTTTTTTTTTTCAGATGGAGTGGAAGGGAGGATGGGAGAGAGAGAGAAACATGATGTAAGAGAGACACATTGATTGGTTGCCTCCCACACGACTCTGACTGGGGCCAGGGCTCAAACCTGCAACCCTGGTATGTGCTCTTGACCGGGAATCGAACCTGAGACCCTTTAGTCCATGGGCTGATGCTCTAACCACTGAGCCAAACCAGCCAGGGCAGGAATGGGTTTTTGAGTTAGGAAGCAGCAGGGTCACTGTGGGGCACTCAGTACTTCAGGGAGGTAAATCTGGCTGTGGTGTTGGCTGTTAGGACAGAGGAAGTAGATGCAGAAGGAAATGCTGCTGGAAACACAGCTGGAGCTACAGAAGAGGTGGATATCCAAACGGTAGAACTTGGCCTTTATCATTGCATGAGGCAGAGATAGAAAAGTTCCTTGTAGTGTATTGAAGCCAAAACAGAGTTAACATGAGTTTCTGGAGATGATGTTTTAGGGGCTTCCAGTCAGACAGTGTGAGGGTTAAGAATGCAGGCTCTGGAATCTGACTGGCTGTGTTCAAGTCCTGTGTGTGAGGTTGGGAAAGCCTCACCTCCCTGATCCTCTCTCATCTCTTATCTGCAGACTTCCCATAACAAGTCCTCCACCCCCCAGGGTGGAACTGGGCTGAAGTGAGGTGCTGCAGTGGGAAAGCACCATGGTCCAGTGCAAGCCAGTGGAAGATGCCACATAAACATTAAGGGAAATAGGACCAGATTGTTGCTCTGCCTTTTTTTTTTTTTTTTTAAGTTTTCATTATAAAAAATGTTAACGCTATACAAAATGAGAAGAATAGATAATGAACCCCCCAGATACCCATCACCCAGATTCAAGAATTATCGAGGTTTTTCTCATGCTTCCTCCCTTCCGTCCCATCTTTCTCCTTTTCTCCCCTCCTTCTCTCCCTTTTCTTTCTTTCTTTTTTTTTTAATCCTTGCCTGAGGACATTTTTTTGCATTTATCTTCAGATAGAGTGGGAGGGAGGAAGAGAGAGAGAGAGAGAAACATCTATGTGAGAGAGACACATCGACTGGTTGTCACCCACACGACCCCAACTGGGGCCAGGGACAAACTGCAACCGAGGTACGTGCCCTTAGCAGGAACCGAACCCGGGTCTCTCTGGTCTGCAGGCCAAAGCTCTAACCGCTGAGCCAAACTGGCTTGGGCAAAACTGCAATGTGATTTCCTTTCTTTTTTTTTTATCCTCACCCAAGGACATTTTTGCATTTATCTTCAGATAGAGCGGGAGGGAGAGAGGGAGGAAGAGAGAGAGAGAAACATCGATGTGAGTTCCTTTCTTTTTTGTTGTTGCTGATGTATTTCCCCCAATTTTTTCTTGAGGAAAAAGCTCAAACCTATAGAAAAATTAAAAAAATAGTATAATGAAAACCATCTTCTTTCTAGATTCACCAAATCTTAACAGTCTGCCACATTTGCTTTATTTCTCTTTCTGTCTTTCTATATAAATACCTTTTTTGTGGGTGCATTTGAAAGGAAGTTGCAAACTTTATTTACTTATTGATTGATTGATTGGTTTTTTTAGAGAGGAAGGGAGAGGGAGAGAGAAATAGAAACATCAATGAGAGATAACATCGATTGGCCACCTCCTGCATGCCCTGCGCTGGAGATTGGTCCCACAATGTGGGCATGTGCCCTGACCAGGAATTGAACTGGCGACCTCTTGGTGCATGCATCGACGCTCAACCAGTGAGCCACACCGGCTAGGTGAAAGTTGCAAACTTTATGACACTTGACTGTAAATACTTATAATTAAAGTATTTTAAAGCATATCTCAGCCCTGGCTGGTTAGAGCATCATCCCATGCACCAAAGGGTTGTGGGTTCAATCCCCCTTTGAGGCATGTACAGGAGGCAACCAGTAGATGTTTCTCTCTCACATTGATGTTTTTTTCTCTCTCTCTCTCCCTTTTCCATTCCTCTCTCTCTAGAATCAATGAAAAAAATCCTCAGGTGAGGATTTTTTAAAAATAAAATAAAAATAAAGCTTATCTCAGACCTCACATCTTTGTTTTATATCTAGAACTCTAAAAAAGGCAAACATTTCTTTCATAACCACTAACAAAATTGATGGTTACTTGTTTTTACATAGTACCCTGTCAGTAGACACATTTCCCCTATTGATTGTCCTTTCAAAAATATCTTTTTGCAATTGGTTTATTGGAATCAGTCCCTGCAAGGTCCACACTTACTGTTCACCATTATATCCCTTGTCTCTTTTCTAAAATTGCAATAACATTTGGACACAGTAGATCTTTTCTTTTTCTTTTTTAATTTATTGATTTGAGAGAGAAACATCAATTTGTTGTTCCATTTATTTTTGCATTCATTGGTTGATTCTTGTATGTGCCTTGACTGGGGATCAAACCCGCAACTTAGGCACATCGGGACGATGCTCTAACCAACTGTGCTACCAGGCCAGGGCCTGCACGCAGTAGATCTTAAGTGTACAATTTGACGAATTTTATTAAATGTGAACATCCATGTAACCACAGTAAAACCTCCCTTTCTTTTTTTCCATTTTTGTTCAGATAGAATAGGAGGGAGAGGGAGAGAGAGAGAGACATCAACGTGAAAGGGACACATCGAGTGGCTGCCTCCCGCATGACCCCAACCAGGGCCAGGGACAAACTGCAACCAAGTTACATGCCCTTAGCGGGAACTGAACCCAGGTCTCTCTGGACCGTGGGCCGACGCTCTAACCGCTGAGCTAAACCAGCCAGGGCTAAAACCTCCCTTTCTTATGCCACTGTCTTGTTGAAGAGATCAGTTCTTATATGGAATGTGTCTGCTTCCTTATGGTATCATTTTAATTGTTTCTCTGTTGCCTGTATTTTCTGTAAACTTCAAGTGCTCTAATATCTTACTTAGATTCAGCTTCAGCTTCTTTTTGGGAATAAGGAGCTAAAAACACTCCATGGGAGGTGTAGTGTACTTCATACGGCATCACATCCTGGAGCACCATGTCACGTTGCCCCATTGATCATGTCAGGTGGGTGGGACTGATCATAAAGATCCTCAACAACCTCTCACCGAACAGTTCATCCTTTCAGGATCTCTGCCTGAATCAATTATTAGAGTTTGCAAAAATAATAATGTCTGATTCTAATTCATTAAGGGGGATTCTTTTGCAAAAAGAACTTTACCTCATAACCAGAGCTTCAGTTTGGTTACCACATGACTGTTATGGTCATGTTTGAAGTGGTTTTGGTTTTTGCAATGGCCAGTTTCAACAGGCTAATATTTGAATATGTCAGGTCAGATGGTAAATGTGTTTCCTTTTTCCTGTTTTGTCCTCAGGTGAGTACTAGTTAAAGTTTCCCCCGTGAAGATTTAGAAGACAGGGCCGACGCAGTGTTTCCAGTGGGTCAGAACAAGGAAGGACTTCTAGAGCGAGAGCTGTTTCCAAAGTAGTGAGCCCCTCTCCTAGCTCCAAGTACAGACCACCACTTGGCGGGGGTGTTATTGGAGAAAATTGTCCCTTTGCCAAAGCGAAGAATCTATGTGTCTCCAAAGCTTCTAGCCCTTTCCAACAACCAGGGGCAGATAATGAGGAAATAGGAAGCTCTTGTTGCATCCAGTTCTGGAGGGAGAATCTCTTGGCTGATTACACATTGGCAGTGTCTGTGGTCTAGAAGCTGGGAATCCCATATGAACTGAAGGATGGGAAAGGGGTAACTGGGGACAGGGTGCACAGGGATCTCCTATATCTTTTTTTAAAAAAATATGTTTTAATTTATTTTTTAGAGAGAGAGGAAGGGGAGAGAGAGATAGAAGCATCAATGTAAGAGAGAAACATGGATCGAGCTGGAAACCTGGGCATGTGCCCTGACCGGGAATCGAACTGGAACCTCTCAGTCCATGGGATGGCATTCAGTCTACTGAGCCACACCGGCCGGGCAAGGGATTTCCTATATCTTTTTATTGAAGTATCATGTAAACATACAGAAGTGAATACACCCATGTAACCAGCACCCAGACCAAGGCATGAAGTATTTCCAGTTCCCCCAAATCCCCTCGTGCATGCTCCTTGCAGTCCCTGCCCCCTCCCCAGGGATAAGCATTCTAAGCTAACTTCTAATAGCTTATAGCTTAGATTAGTTTTTCCCATCTTTGAATTTTAGACAGATATACTCTTTTGTATCTATCTGGCTTCTGCCACTCAACATTCTGAGATTCACCTACATTATTATGTGGCTACAGTTTACTCATTCTTATGTTATGTAGTTTCTACTGTATGAACAGATCATGATTCACTTGTTCATTCTACTATTAATGGACCTTGGGTTGTTACCAGTTTTTGACTATGACAAATAATACTGCTGTGAATTCTAGTACTTGTCTTTTAGTGAAAATATATATGTTTTAACATTGGCTATATACCTAGCAGTAGAAATGTTGGGTCATAGTGTATGTGTATGTTCATTTTCAGTAGATGTTGCCAAACAGTTTTCCAAAGTTTTACCAATGTACACTTCCACCAGAAGCATGTGAGAGTTCTGGTACTTGCCATCACTTGGTATTTTACATCTTTTTAATCACAGCCATTCTGGTAGATGTGGGGTGGTATCTCATAGAGGTTTTAATTTGCATTTCTCTGATGAGTAATGAAGTTGAGCACCTCCTTCTGTGTTTATTGCCCTTTGAACTGCCTCTTTTATGAAATGCCTGTTCAAGTCTTTTGTTCGTCTTTAAAAATTGGGTTGTCTGCCTTTTTCATCCTCTTTTGCAAGAGTTCTTTGTTTAATACATGGATCCCTTTTAAGTCTCTAGCTTCCCTCATATTGTTTCTGTAAGGGCCCCAGCGTGCCAGGGACAGCCTGTTTAAGAACTCAATAGAAAGTCATACTTTGGGCCCAGCCAGTGTTGTTCAGGGCATTGCGCATTATCCCATGGACTGAGAGGTCCGGTTCGATTCCCGGTCAGGGCACATGCCCAGGTTGCGGGCTTGATCCCCAGTAGGGGGCGTGCAGGAGGCAGCCAATTGATGTTTCTCTTTCACATCTATGTTTCTATCTCTCTCTCTCAAAAAAATCAATAAAAACATATTGAAAAAAGAAAGAAAGTCATACTTTGGCTTCTCTGTTTAACAGATCATTTATATAAAAGAATGTCACTTTTTATTTTCTGGCTGGTCACGGGCACCTAAATGCACATCCTCCAATGATGCTAATGATGACAGAGATGCTGTTGTTGCTAATGACGGCTGGCACTAGACAGCACTTTCCAAAGGCCAGACCGAGTTCTAAGCACTTACATACAAACTCATTTAATTGTTCCAACGAACCTATGAAGCAGGTATTATCATTACATCCATTTTATAAGTGAGGGTACTGAGGCTCTGGGAGCTTAAGTAAAAGTCACATAGCTAATCTGGCTTGAGTCCAAGCTTCTAACTACATATGAGCAGATGCTGCTGTGGACAGTACCTGTCCTCTAATTGTCCTGTCCTTCTTGTCCTCTAGTTTTTTTTGTTTTTGTTTTTGTTTTTTGTCCTCTAGTTTTTCAGTGCACTTGGCAAGCAGTCACTGTATCTTAATATCCAGCATGATGGTGGGGTTCAGCCCCAGGGAGTACTGGGGTTACTATAATAGCAGCTGCCATCCCCCAGGCCCTGTGCTAAATACTCCTGGTAAACAACTCGTGTTCCTTCGTGCAGCCCTGGGGCTAAGCACTAGTACCAGTCCCATTTTACAGGTGAGAAAACCAGGGGCTAGAGAGGTTAAGTGACATGCCCAAGGTCACCCTGCTACATCGGGTAAAGCCAGGATTCACACCCTGGCCTGCCTGACTCTTGACTGAAGTCACAACTCTGCCTGTTGATTCTGTGGCTACATTTGACCTACACATATTTAGTTTAGCCTACAAGTTGTGGGATGTTTTTTTGTTTGGGATTTGCTTTGATTTGGTAATTTGGCTGCTTTTGGAACCAGGGCCTGAGTTGCTACATGGTGACTGTCAGCAGAAGTAGCAGATGCCCCTTTAGACTGGTTGGCATGGCTCCCACTCAGCCTGGCTTCACTCAGTGCTTGCCCAGTTTATTGTGCTTTTCAGTGTAGTGAGATGTGAGAATATGGTCTCCCCTTCCCCCACATACAACCTGGGGGACAGGTATCAGAATTACTTAAGGCGCTGCCTGCCATGGTGAGCCGCAGTTCCCTGTAGGAGCTTGTTTCTCTCTGTTGTGTTAGGGTAAAGATTGAAAACTTTCATATCCTTGTTTGCCAAAAGTGTCACCTGTGTGACACTAAACTAGAAAGACTGGAATGAAGGTCAGAACTGGGATCAAGTCTTACCTCTGCTTCTTACTTAGACGAGCAAGCTGATTCTCCTCTCATTGCCTTGGTTTCCTTCTCTGTAAAATAAAGCCTACAGTCCCTGCCCTGCATACTTACCAAGGTAAACATGGGCCCCAAGGAGATGTGGCTGGGAAAGTACTTTGTTTTTTGTTTTTTTTTGGTATGTGCCCCTAGCGGGAACCGAACCCGGGACTCTCTGGTCCGCAGGCCAACGCTCCAACCGCTGAGCCAAACTGGCCAGGGCTGGGAAAGTACTTTGTAAACCAGGAAGATTATTACTTGTCCAGCATAGTTGATGTCTTCAACCAAGCTGAGCATCCCTGATATCTGGGAAGCTTGTCTGGGCCCCCTGTAGGGAAGAGAGAAGAGGCTACATTCTCAAGGGCCTGGGCTTGTCCTTTGGCCCATATGATTGTATTAGGAGGGAGAGAGCCCCAGGGACTGGGCAGGCACTTCCCTGCGTCGTGGCTTGCCTACGTCGTGGATACAATTCACAGTGTCGCCGGGACCACCCTGCCAGTGTAGCCCTTTCCTCCTCATCTACCTGACATTCTTCCCTCTGTGGAGGTGGACTGTCCTGGGTTATGTCTACCCTCTAACCTGCCCACCTCATGGCACCTGCTAGGGTTCAGGGCTCAACTGGGACTATGAAAGGACCATCTCATAAAGCCAACTAATCTGTGAGACTCAGTGAATCTAACCTGCAAGGTCTACGTGTTTCAGAGGTGTGATTTTTTCATTCACTGGACAGAGTTCACTTCCACTTGCTTTGTGCTAGGCCCGGTGCTAGGTGCTGGAGGTGAGCAGGCGTTCCATAGGTAGGGCTGTTTGTGACCGAAGGCGCCCCACTGGCCTGCGCTCAGGGCGCTTGAGGGATGTAGTGGACGATGAGCCTGGAACTGATAGCTGAGCCTCTCACACCAGGATGGAGACTTTGGGCTTTATCTTGGAGGTAGTCGAGAGCCATTGAAGATGTTTGACAGTACCCAGGGGAGGTATCATTAGGTCATGGGAGGGGGAGCTGGAGGGTGAGAACAACTTTGGTCTGGGTTGTGTTAGATGTAAGGATCTGTGAAATATTCAGTGGTTGCCACCTGGTAAGCAGCTAGCTATAAAAGCCTGCACTCAGGAAAGTTCCGGGCTAGGACCAGAGATCTGAGTTTTCAGTAATTAGGTGATAGAGGAGTGACAGTGAATAGAACCATACAGAGGGATTGGGAAGGATGGAAAGTGAAGTGATTCAGCCCCCTCAGGTTACAGATGTGCAAATGGAGGCCAGAGGAAAGGCATTTGTTTAAGGCCTCAGTAGTGTTATTCATCCATTCATTCAACAGATATTTATTGAATACCTACTATGTACTAGAATCTTTTAAAGGCTGGGATATAGCAGTGAGCAAAACACTCATGGAGCCCAGCCAGTGTGGCTCAGTGGTTGAGCTCGACCCATGCACCAAGAGGTCGCCAGTTTGATTCCTGGTCAGGGCACATGCCCAGGTTGTGGGCCAAATCCCCAGTGGGAGGCATGCAGGAGGCAGCCAGTCGAAGTTCTCTCTCATTGATGTTTCTATCTCTCCCTCTCCCTTCATCTCTCTCTAAAAGTTAATAAAGAAAAAAAAAATTTAAAAAACACTCATGGAACTTACATTCCAGTAAGTCAGTTCAGAAAACAATTAAGTAAAATTATGTCAAATGGTGGTAAATGCTATGGATGGAAGGAAACCAGGGGAAGGAAACCAAGGAGCCACTGCTCGGTAACTGCTGTTTTGTGTGGAATGATCCAGGCCTCAATGATAAGGTGACATGTGAGCTGAGACCTAAAAGAAACAGAGAATGAGCCAGGCAGATGCCTGAGGGAAGAGTGTTCCAGAAAAAGGGAACAGCAAGGCCAAGGCCTGGAGGAAGGAGTGTGCTTAGCATGTGGCAGGAAGAGCAACGAAGCTGTTGTGGCTAGAAGACCAGACAGTGCGAGAGATGTGGGTGAGAGCAGGGGAGAGCGCGGGTGGGGCCACGTAGGCCATTGTGAGTAAGGACTTTTCCTTTTAAGAGGGGAAGCTTTAAAAGGTTTCTGGCTGGTTTTCTCAGTGGTTAGAGCATTGGCCCACAGACCAAAGGGTCGCAGGTTCAATGCCCGGTGAAGGGCACGTACCTGGGTTTCAGGTTCGATCCCTGGCCCCAGTCAGGGTTGTGCAGGAGGCAGACAATCAATGTGACTCTCTCATATCAATGTTTCTCTCTCTCTCTATCCCTCTTCCTTCCTTCCACTCTCTCTGAAAATCAATGGAAAAATATCCTTGGGCAAGGATTAAAAAAAAAGTTTCTGGCTGGGATGACATGATCTGACTTACATTTAACAGGATTTTTCTGGCTGCTGTGTTTAGAACAGACTGTAGGAGGCGAGGGTGAAGCAAAAAAGGCCAGTTATGAGATAGTTGCCATAATCCAGGGGTGGGGTGAGAGTGGCTGGAATCAGAGTCCTGCCAGTAGAGGGGCTGAGAAGTGCTTGGGCTTTGTATCTATTTTAATGGTAGAGCCAACGGAACTTGCTGATGGATTGGTTGAGGAATATGAGAAAACAAGAATGTCTGTTAAGATTTTGACCCAGCCCTGGCCAGTTTGGCTCAGCGGTTGGAGCGTTGGCCTGTGGACCAGAGAGTCCCGGGTTCAGTTCCCGCTAGGGGCACGTACCAGGAAAAAAAAAAAAAAAAAGACTTTGACCCAAGCAGTTGGAAAGATGGAGTTGCCATTAGGTAAGATTGTGTGACGAGCAACTCTGAAGGGAGAGAGGAGGAGTTGAGTGTGGACAGTAGAAGTTAGAGCTGCCCTGTCATCACTGACAGATTTCAAGTGGGCAGTACCAGCAGCGTTAAAGGCCTCATTTCAGTCCCTTCCCCTCCTTTCAGATTCTGCTTCCTTCTGTCCCTCTCTCTGGGCCCATTTTCCTAACTCTCCCATCTCTGGCAGTCAATCTGAGCCATAGAAGCGTGCCCACATCGAGAACTGACCAGCCCTCTGCCCCCAGGTTGTACATAGGGACCTCAAGCCCAGCAACATCCTATATGTGGACGAGTCTGGGAACCCCGAGTGCTTGCGCATCTGTGACTTTGGCTTCGCCAAGCAGCTGCGGGCTGAGAATGGGCTCCTCATGACACCTTGCTACACTGCCAACTTTGTGGCACCTGAGGTGAGTGACCCAGCCTCCTCAGCTGCAAGCGAGGATGTGCAGTCTGTGTGGCCTTGGCCCAGGTACCAAGGGAGGATCCAGCCCATGGCTAGAACCCACGTCCTACCCTTTGGGGAGTAGCAGGCAAGTGTATGGGGCCACTTGCCCTGCCCCTCAAACTGACCATACTCCCCTGCCTTCCTTTCTGCCAGGTGCTGAAGCGCCAGGGCTATGATGAAGGCTGTGACATCTGGAGCCTGGGCATTCTACTGTACACCATGCTGGCAGGGTGAGTGCCCCATTGGCCTGGGCTCCCTCCCAATACCCCGCTCCTTCCTCCAGTCCTAGTGTACAGGCTGGAGTGGTGCTTATCTGATGGGAGAGACTCAGCCCTGCCTCGGGAAGGTCTGAAGGTAGGGACGTAGCCCTATCTTTGGATGCTTCACCTTGAGGAGAAAGATGCCGCCCTTGGGAACACCCAATCTGAAGGGGGAGACACAGCCCCCCACCCCTAGCCCCAGGTTGGAGGCCAGAGTCTATACCAGATTGAATGGACTTTTCTCCAGATACACTCCATTTGCCAATGGACCCAGTGACACACCAGAGGAAATCCTGACCCGGATCGGCAGTGGGAAATTCACGCTCAGTGGGGGAAATTGGAACACAGTTTCAGAGGCAGCCAAGGTGAGTCTGTGAGGCCTGGACCCAGCTCATTTAGGATGGGGAGGCAGGGTAGCATCCCAGGGCAGGTCATGAACAGGTGTCCTGAAGCCTCATTTCTCCAAGTGGAGGATTCCCAGGCATCCTGCCCCCCCACACACACACGTTGTTTGGACAACTGGGTAATCATTCACTGGTCCTTCCTGTGTTCTGGGCCCACAGTAGACAAAAAGCTGTGATTATGCCTTGTGGGAACTTACTGTGGGGGCAGATACAGGCTTGCATACAAGGAACAGAGATGCCAGGCAGCAGAGAAAGGTGGGTCTTCCTGGCCAGGGGTACAGGCCATGGAGGCACAGAGCAGAGCTACTGACACGCGAGCAGAGAGGCCTTCTCAGAGGAGGGAACATTTGCGCCTTCAATATGAGCAAGGTCCCAGTTATGGGAACCTCTGTGCTGGACGCTGGGTTGAACCCTTAATGAACAGTACCACCTCACATCAGCCTGACGAGGCAGGTATTGTTATTTCTATTTCTCAGGGGAAACTGAGGTTCAGAGAGTTGAAGTAAATTGCCCAAGATACTCAGTGATGAGCAGAAGAGTCAAATTTTGAAACTGAGTCTACCCAACCCCAACCTTAGGTTCCTCCCACCTTCCTGCATGGCTTCTTGAAGGTGAAAGAGAAAGGAAAGGGTATTCTAGGAAGAAATCCCAAAGAAGGGCCTGTGCTCAGGGAGGCCCTGGAGCAGTGGGGAATGGATCAAGAGGAGGGGCTACTGCCAGGGTTTAGGTGGGAGATGGTGGAAAATGGTTGCCTTGCCCATTCCCCATCAGCGGGACACAGCTGTCTGTTCCTCTCCTGGCCCCTCCACCAACCCCCTTGCCCTCTGTGCCCCCAGGACCTGGTGTCCAAGATGCTGCACGTGGACCCCCACCAGCGCCTCACAGCTAAGCAGGTCCTGCAGCACCCATGGATCACCCAGAAAGACAAGCTTCCTCAGAGCCAGCTATCCCACCAGGACCTACAACTTGTGAAGGTATGGCCATCCCAGTCTGCTGGGCATCTGGGGACCCAGGCCAAGTTTCCATGGGCAAGGACTTGGGGTGGCAGAGCCAGGAGATGCCATGTCTGTCTGTCCTGGAGCCCAGGTCTAACATGCAGAGGTGTCAACAGTACATTCACAGGCCTCCAGTCCTCTCAGGGACACAGCCCTTTACCTCTGAAACCATCAGTCGGATGTAGGAGGCAGGACTAATGACCATGAAGGACCACCTCGGCTGGATTAACAGGGGGCTGGGTGGGCTGTGAAACACTGGGAGGAGCTGTCCTGACCCTGGAACACATGTCCCCTCTCCTGCCTATACCTGCATCATCGTAAATTGACCTCCTTCCTACCTTCTCTCCCAGGGAGCCATGGCAGCTACATACTCTGCACTCAACAGCTCCAAGCCCACCCCTCAGCTGAAGCCCATCGAGTCATCTATCCTGGCACAGAGGCGGGTGAGGAAGCTGCCATCCACCACCCTGTGAGGGATCAGTGCATCCAGGCCGAAGGGCAGTGCTAGCTCAATGGAGGCGCCATACTTTCCGGAGAGAGCAGGCCTGAGCCACAGGGCCAGAGGGAGCAGAGCCCCGAAGGGCCCAGGAAGCAGCCAGCCCAGATCACCCCAGTGAGGGTGTGAGAAGTGCCTTCTCCTTCCCAAGGACAGATTCTTCTCGGCTCAGGCTCTACTGGTTGAAATCGATTCACTGTACAAACTCATATCTTTTTTTTAAGGAAAAATGAAATCAGCCACCATGGATTTTTATAAGATCCATTTGCCTTTCTGGGAGCAGAAATAGCCAATGCAGCCCCAGGAGGGACACTGAGTCACACTAGGGCTCTCTGTAGCTGAGACCCTTTAGAGAGGTTTTAGGGTCCTATTCTAGGGTCCCCATGATTGGCCCACCTGCAGCCATCTGCACCCACCTCTGAGGCAGTCCAGCATCAACTTCCAGAGCCCTTGGCTGTTTAGCAGAACTTGCTCTGTTCCCGATCAGCTCCTTTTCCATGCTGTTCTGCTGGGGGGTCTGGAACCACCTCCTGCTAGAGGAGAGGACCAAGGCCCCGTGGCTCCCAGTTCCATGCACCAGCATCCACATCAACCCCACCAGTGGGTCCCCTGCAGTTAGGTCAGGCCACTCCCAGAGGAGGATCCAGAATGCACTTTTTGACTGACTTCTGTTGGAGTCTGCCACAGGACAGAGTACACAGGAGGCTTTTGGGGTGGACCGGGGGGGAGGGGCTTTTTTTCATTTCTTCCTCAGCTGGTAACTCAGGGTTCATCTGTCCATGGCCTTTCTAATAAACTTACAGTTGAGTTGAAGCATGCTTGCCTCCACTTTTCATCCCTGAATTTGCCCTCTCTGTGCTGTCAGTTGATGAGGACTTTGGCAGTGACAGACCAGTAATGGACCAGGGCCCATTAGCCCAGCTGCTTGGAGTTCAGGTCATTTGGGGAGCATGTGGGAGTCCTGCCAGCCCTGCCCTCACATTCCTGCCAGGGGATTCCATTATGCTGTTGATAACATTAATGGAATTATTAGCCACCAGTGACCAAGTACAAGGCACTGTGCTTGGGCCTTACGTGTATATCTCATTTAATCTTAACAATCCTGTGAGGTAGGTGCTATTATTATCTCTGTTTTATAGATGGAACAACAGGCTCAGAGCAGGAGTGACATTGCCTTACACAATAGAGTTTTTTCGAGTACCTATTTTGGCCCTGCTTCAGGTGCTGGTGAACCAACTAGAAAATGTCATTGTTTTCACAGGTCTAACCTCCTAGTGGGAAAATGAACAGTTAGTAAACCAAGGTCAACTACTGTTAAGACATATGAAGAGTTAAACTGAGATGAGAGAGATTGGTTTATCAGGGAAGGCCTCTCTGGGAACATGACCCAGAAGCTAGATCTGTATGATGAGAGGAGGCCAACCAAGACCAAGAGGCAGAGGGCAGAGTCAGGACAAGGGCCCCAACGGGGAAACGGGCTGGGCATGCTCAGGAAACAGAGAAGCTGATGTGGCTGTGATGTCAGGGTCAGGGGTTTGCACAAGAAGAAGCTGGGGGAGGGTAGGGGCCCTCCTTTGCAGGCCAGGGTAAGGAGTTAGTGTTTAATTCTAATTGAGATGCAAGTCCTAAAAGAACTTAATTAAGCAGGAGAGTAACATGATTTGCTATACATTTTTTGAAAAATATTTTTATTGATTTTTTTTTTTTTTTAGGGAGAGAGAGAGAGAAAAACATACATCGATCGGCTGCCTCCTGCATGCCCCACACTGGGAATCAAGCCCGTAACCCGGGCATGTGCCCTGACCAGGAATTGAACCAGTGACCTCCTGGTACATGGGTCGATGCTCAAGCACTGAGCCATACTGACTGGGCATTGATGTACATTTTTATTTTATTTTATTTTAAATATGTTTTTATTGATTTTTTAGGAAGGGAGAGAGAGATAGAAACATCGATGTGAGAGAGAAACATCGATCAGCTGGAGAACCAAGAGGCTGGGCTTTTCAAAGTGTGGTCAGTAGGGCAGCAGCATTGCTATCATCTGGGAGCTTATTAGAATCTCAGGCCCATCTCCAGACCCGCTCAGTCAGAATCTATATTTTAACAAAATCTGCATGTGATTTGTGTGTACAGTAAAGTTTGAGAAGTGCTATTGTAGGGACTGAGAGCTGAGAAGAAAAGGGGGACTGTGATTGAGCCCTAGCGCATACTAGCATTTAAAGACAGCACCCCTGGTGTGGTTCAGTGCTTAGAGCCTCAGCCTGTGCACCAAAGGGTCCATGGGTTCATTTCCCAGGCAAGGGCAGTTGGTTCAGTCCCTGGTGGGTTGGGGTACATGCGGGAGGCAACCAATCGATGTGTCTCTCACATCAATGTTTCTCTCTCTCTCTCTCCCTCCCTTCCACTGTCTCTAAAAATCAATGGAAAAAATATCCTCTGGTGAGGATTAACCAAAAAAAAAAAAACCAACCAATGAATGCAATAAATAAATGAAACAACAAATTAGTATTTCTCTCTTTCTCTCTCCCTTCCTCTCACTGTCTCTAAATTTAAAAATAAAATAAAAATAAAGACAGTATTCCAGGAAGGAGAGCCAGCAAGACATTGTGATATGATAGTGGGGAGCTAGTCTGGGAAGATTCAAAGCCTTCAGAGCCAGGTCGTTTTGCTCCTGTTATTTCTCAACCTCCGCACTTGACAGATTAGAAAGCCAGAGCCTGAGAGGTGAATAAGTCCTGTTATAAGGGAAGGAGATGTTGATACCAGCAGCTCAGCTTCAGAGCTGGCCTAGGCATGAAGATTCTGAGCTGGTGGCCTCCCCACGGGGGCAGGGAAGGCTGTATTGTAACCCCAAGGGCTGAACACCCACTGACACAGTACTGAGCCCCTAACTTGGATGTGTTCTACTTCTCTGAGACTTGGTTTCCCCATCTGTGCAGTGAAACCAACATTTCCTGTCCCACCCATCACCCAAGGTTGTCCACGCTGGACCCCATCACCCCAGCTGGAATCCTGAGTGAGCATCATCCCAGATTCCTTTCCATCACACTTTCCACATTCAATCTGCATCCTGGCCCCATCAATTTTATCTCCTAAATATTTTTGGCACCCATCCCCTCCTCTCTCCTCCCTGTCCTCATATTTGTGTTTTATTTTTTGTTTTTGTTTTGTTTTGTTTTGCCACAGCCTACTGATTTCTCTCCAGTCTTTTGTGTCCCCAACACCCTCCATTTAGACTCACAAGTCTGACCCAACATCTGCCTATAGTGGCTCCTCACTGTCCACAAGGCAGAGCCCAGGCGTCCTAGCCTGACAGTCAGTGTTCTGTGTGATCGGGCCCCACTGAGCCCTAGTATCATCTCATAGCTCACAGACCTAAACTTGCTATGTTCTTCCCTCCACTGAATGCTGCTGCTGCATGTCCTGGCTAACTTCTGCTCATCCTTTAGAAAAGCTCAAATGACACCTTCAGGGAGCCAACCAGGATACCCCAGACAGGGTTTGGCAGCCCTCCTTTGGAATCCCCAGACACTCAATTTGTACATCACACTGTTTTATTTTTTATTTTATTTATTTATTTTTATCCTCACCCGAGGATATTTTTCCACTTTTTGTTCAGATAGAGTGGGGAAGGAGAAAGAGGAAGAGAGAGAGAGAGAAACATCGACGTGAAAGGGACACATCGAGTGGCTGCCTCCCGCACGACCCACCAGGGGCCGGGGACAAACTGCAACCGAGGTAGGTGCCCTTAGCGGGAACCGAACCCGGGTCTCTCTGGACCGCAGGCCGACGCTCTAACCGCTGAGCCAAACCGGCCAGGGCCATCACACTGTTTTAGAAGCAGCTGATGATGTGTTTTCTCCCCATCCAGTCTGTGAACTCGAGGGTGTGGGCTGTGTTTTGTTCATTTCTGGACCCCCAGTACCTAGCACCAGGCCTGGCACACAATATTTTGGTCCTTAACTAGTGTTTGTTGAATGGGTGAGTAAGAGAGAACGCTGGACCCATGAAGTTGATGGTGCTCGGGGAAGCATAGAAACTACATCTCAGAGTTGCAGGAGCCTGGAAAGGCATCTGGGGAGTTAGGAAGGGAAGCTGGTGTTCTGAGGCACAGAGCAGTTAGGGTCTTGCCCCAGGCACCAGAGGGAAGATTCAAGACCAGGAAATGGTGATGGGTGGAGTGGGAGTCCACAGGTGCTTTCTTTGCAACTAAACCTCAAAACCCAAATACTTCACCTCTCTGAGCCTCAGTTTCTCCATTTACTAAATGGGATCATAATTCACACCCATCTTGCAGAATCACCTAAAGATCAAATGAACAAGTGAATATGAACAAGTTTAGGAAGGTAAGTAATGCTTGTACAGTTAAGCTTGTTCTAGTTTTTACAAGGTCAGGACAGTCCCCTAAGAACTCAGTAGACTCCAGAAACAGTTCCCAGCCACCAGCATGTCAGACGGAACTTCCCTCTCTGCAGGCTGACTCCCTGGGCAAAACCCACTAATAGAAGTATTAGTGAATCAGTTTAGGGAATCAAATTGCCAATCCAGATGTCCCTGAGTTCCAGAGTCACTGTTCCCTTTAATGCTTAAATAATCCCTGAGCTCCCACCCTGTAGGATGCCCTTTCCCAAGGAATATTGGCTCCAGTCTGTTAAACAAATACTAGGTGGAGATGCTAGACACCAAGTGTTTTTCATGCTTTATTTCATTTGGTCCTTATGTGAAGGAAATATGATTAATTCCATTTCATACATGAGAATATTGAGGCTTGGAGGTTAAGTGATTTGCCCAAGGACACCACTAAATGGCAGAGCAGCCCAGCCGGTGTGGCTCAGTGGATTGAGTGTTGTCCCATGAACTGAGGGGTCCTGGTTCGATTCCCAGTCAGGGCATGTGCCCAGGTTTCGGGCTCAATCCCCAGTGGGGGGCATACAGGAAGCAGCCAATAGATGTTTCTCACATCGATGTTTCTATCTCTCTCTCTCCCTTGTTCTCACTCTTAAAAATCAATTTAAAAAACATATTTAAAAAAAAAAAATGGCAGCCCTGGTCAGTTTGGCTCAGCAGTTAGAGCTTTGGCCCACGGACCAAAGAGTCATGGGTTCAATTCTGGTCAAGGGCACGTACCTTGGTTGCAGTTCGTCCCCAGCCCTGGTCGGGGTTGTGTGGGAGGCAGTCAGTCGATGTGTCCCTCTCACGTCGATGTTTCTCTCTCTCTCTCCCTCTTTCCCTCTATCTGAAGATAAATAGAAAAATATTCTCAGGTGAGGATTAAAAATAAATAAATAAATAAATAAAATAAAGGGCAGAGAACTCTGAACATCTGTGTGATTCTGAAACTCACTCTTAACCAATGTGCTGCCCCACCTCTCTGCTTCTGAATGGCCAGGGTCTACCTTCAATGTTCCACAGACCTGTCTGGTTCCCACTCTTCCCTTCGGCCAGCCATGTGGTCATAAAGTTCCTATTATATTGGAGTCTGGTCTCATTTAGGGTTTGAAGGTGTTAGAAAGTTAAATTTCCCAGCTGGCAAACTATAGAGAACAAGCTGGGAAGTTTGGGGAGTTTCCTCCGGACAGTCTCATAAGGTAGTGAGCTCCTCATCGCCTGGGCTGCACACGCAGAGAACTAATGAGCTTGCCAAGATCTTGGAGATTCCTATTCCCAGTCTGGGACTGTTTAGATGACCTTCCATGTTCCCTCTGAGTCAAAGACTCAGATTCTCGGTTGTTAGCCCAGGCATTAAAGTCCCTCAGCGTTTCTTGCATTTTACCGATTTATGTATCGTGTTTTCCATGATTATTTCTGAGACAGACACTCTCAGGGAAAAAGCTGGTTTCCTACATATGTTAAGTATCCAAATATTTGGTACTTTGGTTAACACATGGATTTAATTCTCTCACCCAAACCTGTAATAAAAGGCCACCATTCATTTAATGACTATAACAGTAGGCGTGATTTATTGAGTTCCTGCTTCACACTGGGCACAATATATACGCATCCCCAATACTCAAAGCAATCTCATGAGGTAGGTATTATCATTTCCATCTTTTCACAAGGAAACTGAGGCTAAGGGAGGAATCTTGCCCATAGTCTCACAGCAAGAAGGTGGCTGAGCTAAGTTTTGAACCCGAGTCTATGTGGCCTCGAAGCTCAATACTATACGACTTTGATGCATGGGTTAAATTTTATCCCACAGTGACTCATAAAATCTCATAGTCAGAAAGGCCCTAAAGGCTGATCTCTGCCCAGAGCAGGAATCTTCCATAGATGGTTATCCGGTTCTACTCAAGTACCATCTGCAACGGAGACTCCGCCACATCACAAAGCATTCCCTTGCATGGTTGGAAAGTTCCTCTATTTTGAACTGAGGTTTTCTGAGTAGCATCCATTTCTTGGGGGGTTCCCACTAGCTTCAAAGAACTCGATGGCAAAATGACTCAACTGTAGCAGAAGGGAAATCTAAATGAGCACCCCAACCTGTACTCCCACCCCTCCCCCTCCCCGATGGAGGTAGTTGCAGCAGCAGGCAAAGGTGCTAAGGCTGTGCTGACAAGAGAGAAAAACACAGCAAGGTGAGCAAGAGGGCTTCCTGGGCCATCCCTTTTCCCCAGAAACATGCAAGGGGGCCCCCACCCTTTCCCTCCGACCTCAACTCCTGCCCAGCTCATCTGTGAAGGCAGCAGTGAGTGGGCAGTGGGAACAGCACTGGCAGTGGAGACAGACATACTTGCAATCACATCCCAACCCCAACGATGACCTTCTGCGTGACCTTGGGCAAGTCATTTCACTGCTTTGAGGTTTTCTAAACTGTCAAACAGGGCTACTGTGAGCATTAAAGGAGAGGGTGTATGAAGCTTCTATAGAGCTGCTCAGTTATAAGCAAACAGCAACCAAGATGTAAGAAGCTATTTAGAGTTGTGGTTAAGTGCAGACTCTGGGGTTAGACTGTCCTGGTTTTGTTTAACTTTTTTTTTTCTTGAAATATAAGCAGTCCTGGGTTAGAATCCAATTTTGACCACTTGCCTGTGTGATCTTGGGCAAGTCATTTAACCTCTCTGCCTCAATTTCCCCATCTTTAAAATGGGTTTAATAATATTGTCTACTCTTTGGTGAAGGTGAAACAAGGTAATGCATCAGAAGCACCGTTCTCTCTCTCTCTCTCTCTCTCTCTCTCTCTCTCTCTCTCTCTCTCTCTCTCTCTCTCTCTCTCTCTCCCCCTGTTTTAGTAGAGGGAACCACATCCCAAGCCTGAAGAGAGGTCAACTCATCTAAGTATCTTTACCCCATGAGTAGAGGAGGGAGCCCTTTCATAAAGACCTTCTCTCTTTTTTCCCCTCCTACCCCATAGCTTTTCTCTGAGTTATAACTCATGTTTATGACTCAATCTGAAACTTCTTTTTATAAGTAATTTCCTCTGTTTCTCTTCAGTCTTCCGATCCACACCCACACCCCCACCCCCAGGCTGTGGGCTAAATTGAGAAATCGAGAGGCAGATGACACATGTTTGAGCTGGGCATGAGACCTGTACCTGGGATGGGCCTGGAGTCACTCACCCATTGCAGAATGTTCTCACCAGGCTGGATTTGGGCAGTCATTCCTGTCATCACTACAGAACTTTATAGTTACCAGCCCCGGCCCTGGCCAGTTTGCTCAGCGCTTAGAGCTTCAGCCCGCAGACCAGAGAGTCCCGGGTTCGGTTCCCGCTAAGGGCATGTACCTTGGTTGCAGATTGTCCCCGGCCCTGGTTGGGGTTGTGTGGGTGGCAACCAGTTGATGTGTCTCTCTCACGTCGATGTTTCTCTCTCTCTTCCCCCCTCTCTCCCTCCCACTCTATCTGAAGATAAATGCAAAAATGTCCTCGGGTGAGAATAAAAAAATATATATATAGTTACCAGCCCCTTTGCATAGGATTCCAAAAACACCTGAACGGAACTAAATTCTCGCCTGGAGGAATAAGTAGAGAGTTGAAATAAGAAGGCATGAGATTGAAGTCAACTCTCAATAACCAACCATGACTAGCTATGTGATCTTGGGCAAGTCACTTGGCCTCTCTGAGCCTCATTTTCCTCATCTGCAAACCATCCTCAGAGGGTTATGAGAGTAAAGGCTCTGGCAGAGATTAGGTGCAGAACAAATGGAAGGTGAGTTGCAAGAATGCTTGATAGAACCTTCAGAACTGAGTAAGACCCTCCAGAACCAGGGGATCTTAACATGGGATCCATGGGCTTCCCAGGAATGTAAAAATGATATGTAAAAATGGTGTGTGTGTGTGTGTGTGTGTGTGTGTGTGTGTGTGTGTGTGTGTGTATTTTTCTGGGAAAAGAGGATATAGAATTTGCATCAGATTCTTTTTTTAATAATCTTCACCCGAGGATATTTTTCAATAAAAAAATTTTTTTTTCTTTATTTGTTTTTAGAGAGAGAGGAAGGGAGAAGGAGAGATAGAAACATCGATGAGAGAGAACATCGACTGGCCGCCTCCTGCATGCCACCCACTGGGGATTGGGCCCACAACCTGGGCATGTGCCCTGACCGTGAATCGAACCGGTGACCTCCTGGTGCATGGGTCGACGCTCAACCAGTGAGCCACAACAGCCAGGTGGATATTTTTCCATTTATCTTCAGATAGAGTGGAAGGAAGGAGAGAAAGAGAGAAACATCAGCGTGAGAGAGACACATCAATTGACTACCTCTTGCACGAGGCCAACCAAGGCTGGAGACTGAAACAAAACTGAGGTACGTGCCCTTCACCGGAATCAAACCTGCAACTCCTCAGTCCTCGGGCCGATGCTCTTACCGCTGAGCCAAACCGGCCAGGGCTTCATCAGATTCTTAATGGGGTTTGTTATCCTCCAAAGTATTAAGAACCATTGTAGCCTGGCCGGTGTGGCTCAGTGTTTGAGCATTGAGCCATGCACCAAGAGGTCGCAGGTTCGATTCCTGGTCAGGGCACATGCCCAGGTTGTGGGCCCAATCCCCAGTGGGGGGCATGCAGGAGGCGGCCAATCGATGTTCTCTCTCATTGATGTTTCTATCTCTCTCCCTCTCCCTTCCTCTCTCTCTAATATCAATAAAGAAAAAAATTTTTTAAAAAAAGAACCATTGTCTCCCGGGGACCAGATAAACTACAACTTTTATTGTACAAGTATGTAGAATAACCTTCCTGTTCCAGCACTGTGCTGTTCATTCAGTAGACATGTATGTCCCAGGCACTAGAGGTACAATGCTCCTTGCCTTTCTGTAGCACTGAGCTTCAGAGAGGTGAAATGATTTCCCCAAGGTCACATACTTCTGAAGGAAGCTGGCTGCTGGGATTGGAACCCCAGATCTCTAACTGCAAAGCTGGACACTTCGTATCTCAGTAGAGGGGCCCTCTAAGGTTCATGGATTTCCCAGGTTCCCTCTGGTTGGCGAAGACCAACAGGATGAGCATTCCATAAGAAAGGCCCTGAGGTCACACTGAGGGAGCCAGATTGGACCGTTCAGCACACCATCTGGGTGTGCTGATGAATTGCCTGCAGGTGGCAGGTCATTGTCTATGACTAGTCCTATTCTGAGTTTACTCAGGGAGGGGGTTCCCCTTCCTAAACTCTAACACAGGCCACAGACCATGAGGGAATTCCACATGTATATTTATATCAACTATATTGAAGTTTCATTTACATACAATAACTATATAGATTTTTAACATAATTGGATGAGTTTTGAAAACTCATACACCTATGAAACCCATACCACTCTGAGAATTCCCTCATGTCCGTTTCTCAATCTCCCTCAATGTCAAAGGCAGCCACTATTCACTATTCTGATTTTTGTCACCATAAATTAGTGTTGCCTGTTTTAGAACTTTTGTGAATGGAATCATAATGTGTTCTCTTTTCTGCCTGACTTCTTTTGTTCAACATAATGACTGTGAAGTTTCATCCATGCTGTTGCATGTTCATCCCTTTTTGTTGCTGAGTAGTATTTATTGGGTAAATATGCCACAATTTGTTTAATCTATTTGTCTGTTAATGGACATTTTTTTTCCAGTTTTTTTGCTAACACATGAATATTCATGTAAGAACTTTGTGTGGACATATGTTTTTATTTCTCTTGGCTAAATACATGGAAATAGCATTGTTGCATCACAGGATAGGTGTATGTTTAACTATATAAAAAATTACTATTTTCCAGACTTCTTTTTACACTCTTCCAGTTGCTTCTCTTACCCTTGCCAGTCTTTGATGTTAGTCTTTTTAACTAGTCATTCTAGTGGGTGTGAAGTGGTTTTCCTCTGTGGTTTTAATTTGCATTTCTTTAATGACTAATGATGCTGAATATCTTTTCATGTGATTATTGGCTATTCCTATGTAGTCTCCTGTCAGTTTAAACCTTTTGCCCCACTTAAAAATTGGGTTATGCATCTTATAGATCGTAAAGAATTCTTTGTATATTCTGATACAAGATCTTTGTCAGATATATGTATTATATTTTCTTCCACTCTGTGATTTTTCATTTTATTTGAAGAGCAGACGTTTTAAATTTTTTATTTTATTTTATTTTTTATCCTCACCCGAGGACATTTTTGCATTTATCTTCAGATAGAGCGGGAGGGAGAGAGGGAGGAAGAGAGAGAGAGAAACATCAATGTGGGAGAGACACGTTGACTGGTGGCCACCCACATGATCCCGACCAGGGCTGGGGACAAACTGCAACCGAGGTACATGCCCTTAGCGGGAACCGAACCCAGGACTCTCTGGTCCGTGGGCCGACGCTCTAACCGCTGAGCCAAACTGGCCAGGGCAGAAGTTTTACATTTAAAAAAAAAGTTTTTAAGCCCAGCCGTAGTGGCTCGTTGACCTATTCACCAAGAGGTCGCCGGTTCAATTCCTGGTCAGCGCACATGCCCAGGTTGTGGGCCTGATCCCCAGTGGGGGGACATGCAAGAAGTAGTCAATAGATGTTCTCTCTCATTGATGTTTCTGTCTCTCTCTCCCTCTCCCTTCCTCTCTCTCTAAAATCAATAAAGAAAAAAAAAATTTAATTAAAAAAATATATGTTTTTATTGATTTTAGAGAGAGGAAAGGGAGAGAGAGAGAGAAACAGCAATGTGACAGACAAACATCAATCAGTTGCCTCCTATGTGCACCCTGACTGGGGATCAAACCCGAAATCTGGGTATGTGCTCTGACCAGGAATCAAACCTGTCACCTCTTGGTGTACAGGATGATGATCCAACCAACTGAACCACACTGGCAGGGCTGTTTATTGGTTTTTTGTTTTTGTTTTTGTTTTTGAAGGGAAAGGAGAGGGGAGTGGAAGGGAGCAGAAGAGAAGAAAGGAGAGCAGAGAAGAGGAACACCAATTATTTCTACTCTTAAAATCTGCAAGGTTTCCTGGCCGGTGTGGCTCTGTGGTTGAACTTCGACCCATGCACCAAGAATTTGTTAGTTCAATTCCCGGTCATTTCCCGTTAAGGGCACATGCCCAGATTGTGGGCCAAATCCCCAGCAGGGGACATGCAGGAGGTGGCCAATTGATGTTCTCTCTCATCGATGTTTCTCTCTCTCTCTCCCTCTCCCTTCCTCTCTCTCTAAAATCAATAAAGAAAAAAAAAATGCCCTGACTGGTTTTCCTCAGTGGTTAGAGCATCGACCCGTGGACTGAAGGGTCACGGGTTCGATTTCTCATCAAGGGCATGTACCTGGATTGCAGGTTCAATCCCTGGCCCCAGTCAGTGTCATACAGGAGGCAACCAATCGATGTGTTGCTCTCACACTGATGTTTCTCTCTCTGTCTCTCTCTCTCTCTCTCTCTCTCTCTCTCTCTCTCCACTCTATCTAAAAATCAATGAGAAAACATCCTCGGGTGAGGATTTAAAAAATTTTTTTTAAATAAAAAAGATAAATAAAAAATAAAATAAAATCTGCAAGGTTTATTCTGGCCCCTCTATGGGAAGGTGATGGAAATACAAACTCTGCCAGGCCTCATTCTCATAAGTTGCTAGTAGAGATGCCTGGAGGGCAATGTGGCAGTAATAAAATATTTTAAATGTGTATAAAATACACATACTATATGCTTCTGAAATACTACTTTGAGGAACTTATATAGTGTTATGCTGAAAAATGTTTAACAACTGACAGGGGCAGGGAGAGGGACCCCTGATTTGTAGCCCTTACGGATTTTGTGATGCAATTTTTCCCACAATGGCCAATTTCAAGCTACTAACATGAATATTTGATTGGAAAGAGATGCCCCCAGTTGGCTCTCATGAACCAATACAAATAGACTCCAGCATACCACTGAATTTATGTTAAAGAGAGAATTAGGAATAAACATAAAAATTATGTACACGGTGTTTTTTTCTAAAATCTTCACCTGAGGACATGCTCTTTTTTTATTAAGAGAGAGAGGAAGGGAGAGAGAGAGAGTAACATCGATTGGCTGCCTCCTGCATGGGCCCTGACCAGGGATCAAACCCTCAACCTTTGTATGTGCCCTAACCAGGAACCAAAGCTGCAACACCCCCTAACCCCCAGTGCACAGGACAACGCTCCAACCAACCCAGCCACACTGTCCAGGACACTCCACAGTGGTTTGTTGTGTTTTTTTTGGTGGGAAATTGGTCAAACTTAAGTTACACCAATGAGGTAACAAATGTGTACAGTACAATATATGATGGTATAATATGGTACAATAATATATTATTATATATATTATACTCTAATATGTGATGATATATAGATATGAATACAATCTCATTTGGGAAAATTATTAAGAACATGGGGAAGTAGTCATAATATAATGTCTAATAAAAAGCAAGTGTTTAAGTAGCAAGTGTTTAAGTACAGTATAAGATCAATTTATATTTTATTTATTTATTTATTTATTTATTTATTTATTTATTTATTTATTTTTAATCCTCACCTGAGGATATTTTTACATTTATCTTCAGACAGAGTGGGAGGAAGAGAGAGAGAGAGAGAGAGAAACATCGATGTGAGAGAGACACATCGACTGGTTGCCACCCGCACAACCCCAACCGAGGCCTGGGATGAACTGCAACCGAGGTACTTGCCCTTGGCTGGAACTGAACCCGGGTCTCTTTGGTCTGTTGGCAGACGCTCTAACCGCTGAGCCAAACTGGCCAGGGCTCAATTTATATTTTAAATGTTATATGTATAGAAAAAAACCCAAAATGATAGAATCAAAATATTCACAATGATTCTTTTCTTTGTGCTTTTTCAGTACGTGACAAACTTTCTAAAATGAAGCTATAAATTCAGGGGGGAAAAGTCAGGAACTCATACAGTAAAATAAATTGTGTGTGTATGTGTGTTTTCCACAGCCCAGTCCTGTCCCACACATGTGTCCTAAGAATTAAAGAAGTGGGGAGCTATGGGGTATAGCTGGCTGTACCCTTGACCATAACCTTATACAGCCACCTTCCCGCCTTCAGGATCTCCAAAGAAAGCCTTAACTAATCCCCAGGGATTTTGCAGGGATATTAGAAGCAAGAAAGTCCGAGTAGGGATAGGTGAGTATTTTGATTGCCTAAAAAGCAACATGTTAGAAAGATTGAATTTATTTATTACACTATACATCACAGTGATGTTGGCACCTGCTCATTTTGTCAGTCAACAAACATTTCCTGGGCACCCACCCAGCATCTCATTTTTTAAAGGAAAAAAGCATTTTTGTTTGATGTTTGTTAAAAGGCAATCTCTGTTCCTTCCTCCAATTTACCACACACTTGGCACTTTATTAGGACCTTAACTACTTTAGTTCATTTAATTTCAAAACCACAGCAAAGGAGATAGTAATATGTCAATTTACACATGAAAAAGTAGAATGTCAGAGAACTTAAATTAAGTGGAATAGCAAAGAACTTAATCCATTAATCAATAAATAGTTCATGTTTCTTTAGTGTTTATGTGGTACCAACCATTGTACCAAGTGCTTTATAGGTATTATTGCCTTTACTTACTTATCCATGGAGTGAAGCTTTGATTACATTCATTTTACTTATGAGTTTGAGGTTAAATTACCTACCCAAGGTCATCCTGTTAGAAAGTGGTAAAGCTGGTACTAGTACTGGACTTGGCATTAGAAGACCTGTGATGAAATCTTGTTTTTATAGTGTGAGGCAGTCACTGAACAGATCTGAGCTTTAGTTTTGTTTGTTGTTGTTTTTTTAAATTTTATTGATTGATTGATTGATTGATTTTTAGAGAGAGAGGAAGGGAAAGAGAGATAGGAACATCGATTGACCGCCCCCTGCACACCCCTCACTGGGGACTGGGCCCACAACCTGGGCATGTGCCCTAACCAGGAATCGAACCGGCGATTTCTTGGTGCATGAGTTGACGCTCAACCAGTGAGCCACACCGGCCCGGCTTGTCAGTGCGCTTAAATTGTAGCTATTCAGGTGGATGTTTACAGATGTCTCGTTGTGGTTTAATTTGTATTTCCCTAATGCCTAATGATGTTGAGCATCTCTTCATGTGCTTATTGGTTGTTCAAATGTCTTCTTTGGAAGAGTGTCTGTACAAATATTTTGCCTATTTCTTATTGGGTTTTCTTATTATTAAGTTGATGAATTCTTTACATATTCTGGATACAGGTCTTTTACAAATATTTTTTGTAGTCTGCAACTTGCCTTTTCATTTTTTTTTTCTTTATTGATTTTAGTGTGAGAGGAAGGGAGAGGGAGAGAGATAGAAATATGGATGAAAGAGAACATCGATTGGCTGTCTCCTCCATGCCCCCCAATGGGGATCGGGCCCACAACCTGGGCACATGCCCTGACCGGGAATGGAACCAGCAACCTCTTGGTGCATGGGTTGACACTCAACTGCTGAGCCACACTGGCTGGGCTTGCCTTTTCATTTTTAAGTGTTATCTTTAGAAGGCCAGAAGACTGTAATATTGATGAAGTCCAATTTATCAAGTTTTTTTATGGTTAATTTTCTTTTCTTTTTTTGTTCTAAAAAAGGCTTTTTAGCTTTTGCCGGTTTGGCTCAGTGGTAAGAGCGTCAGCCTGCAGACCAAAGAGTCGCAGGTTCAATTCTAGTCAAGCACATGTACCTCAGTTGCGGTTCGGTCCCTGGCCCTGGTTGGGTCGCGTGGGAGGCAACTAGGTGATGTGTCTCTCTCACATTGATGTTTCTCTCTCTCTCCCTCCCACTCCATCTGAAGATAAATGGAAAAATATCCTCAGGTGAGGATTAGAGGGGGAAAAAAAGCTTTTTATATTCTAAAGTCTCAAAGATTTTTTTTTTTTTTTATCCTCACCCGAGGACATTTTTCCATTTTTTGTTCAGACAGAGTGGAAGGGAGAGAGAGGAAGAGAGACAGAGAGAGAAGCATCGACGTGAAAGGGACACATCGAGTGGCTGCCTCCCGCACGACCAACCAGGGCCAGGGACAAACCGCAACCGAGGTATGTGCCCTTAGCGGGAACCGAACCCGGGTCTCTCTGGACCGCAGGCCGACGCTCTAACCGCTGAGCCAAACCGGCCAGGGCTTTTTTTTTGGTTTTTTTTGCAAAAGTTTTACATTTTATGATTAGGTCTATGATCCATTTGAAATTAATTTTTTTGTATGATATGAAGTAAGGGTTAATATTTGTTTTTTCCTTATGGATATCCAGTTGTTTCTGCATTATGTTTTGAAAAGACTCCTTTTTTATCACTTTTGTTGAAAATCAATTGACCATATATGTGTGGCTCTGTTCCTGAACTCTCAATAGAATTGATTTTATGTCTTCATAATACCATACTGTTTTGACTACCATAGCTTTATAGTATTATAGTAAGTCTTGATATCGAAAAGTTTTATACATATATATGCAATTGTCCCCGGCCCCGGTTGGGGTCATGTGGGTGGCAACCAGTCAATGTGTCTCTCTCGCATCGATGTTTCTCTCTCTCTCTTCCTCCCTCTCTCCCTCCCGTTCTATCTGAAGATAAATGCAAAAATGTCTTCTGGCGAGGATAAAAAAATAAAAATAAATATTGACCCAGGAGCAGAATTACTGGGACATAGGATATAGCCAAAATTAATTTGATTATGTACTGGCAAATTGCTCTCCAGAAAGGCTGCAATAATCTATATTCCCACTAAAGTCCCAATATCTCCCCATTTTAGTTAATACTTAACATTACCCAGCTTTCTAATTAAAAAAATATATTTTTATTGATTTTTTTTAGAGAGAAAGGAGAGAAGGGAGAGAGAGATAGAAAGATCGATGTGAGAGAGAAACATCAATCAGCTACCTCCTGCACGCCCGCCCCCCAGAGGATTGAGCCTGCAGCCCGGGCATGTGCCCTGAGGGGGAATCGAATTGGGACCTCTCAGTCCATGGGACGATGCTTAATCCACTGAGCCACACTGGCTGGGCTACTTTTTTATTTTTTTAATCCTCACCCAAGGATATTTTTCCATTTATCTTCAGACAAAGTGGGAGGGAGAGAGAGAGAGAAACATCAATGTGAGAGAGACACATCGACTGGCTGCCTCCCCAACGACCCCGACCAGGGCCAGGGACTGAACCGCAACCGAGGTACGTGCCCTTGACCGGAATCAAATCTGTGACTCTTTAGTCCGAAGGCCCACACTCTAACTGCTGAGCCAAACCGGCCAGGGCCAGCTTTCTAATTTTTGCCAGTCTAATGTTATAATCTCATATCTCCATGTTATTTTAATTTTTTTTTTTTTAATTTTTTGGTACGTGCCCCTAGCGGGAACTGAACCCGGGACTCTCTGGTCCGCCGGCCAACGCTCCAACCGCTGAGCCAAACCGGCCAGGGCTCCATGTTATTTTAAAAAACAGCTTTATTGAGATAAAATGGACATACAATTTACTGCACAGGCTACATACAGTTTGGTGAGTTTTGACATTTGTGTACACCTGTGAAACCACCTTCACAAATAGATAATAAATATATCCTTTATCCGCAAAACCTTCCTTGTGCTGCTTTGAGTCTGAGTTTTTTTTATCTGCAAAATGCAGCTCAATTGTACAGATGTGTGGTGTGAACTTAGCTTGGGGTCTGGCACACAGAAGATGCTGAGGAAACAGCAGGGTAATTGAGTATACAGGCCCTGGAGCCAACTGCCTGGGTTCAAATCCATCTCTACTATTTGCTTCCTTAGGCAAGTTATTCAGCATCTCTATGGATCAACTTTTCCATTTGTAAAAAGGGAACGATAATGTGGTACCTACCTCAAAGGATTGTTATAAGGATTAAAAGGGTTAATATGTTTGAAAACATTTTTTTCTGTCATAGATAATTGAATGATTTTAGCTAGACTTTTTCAAATTTTGAAAATATTCATTAACACCTTCTCTGACATGTAGGGGTTTGAGACTACAGTTCGGTAACCTTTGAACTAAATGTGGCCTCTCAGGGGTCTCTAAGAACTCTTCCAAATTCGGTCCTATGTCTGTGACTCATTTAAGTGGTAATGGTAATTCTAGAAGTCACCACAAGAGGGAATAGGGATGTACTCTTGTGGACTGCGAAAATATTTTAATAGTATTTTTTTTATCTATTCCCTTGAAAATAACAATATTGATATCTGAGCAACCAGCTCCTTCTTAGTATGTTACTTCCAGGGCTTATATGAGTGACTCACTGTTAGTGTTTTATTCATATTAAGTCTCTGTGGTTGAGCACTATAATGCACATATGAACAAAAAAACTTACAAACAGCCTCTTGGAGAATAACCTGTTTAATAAGTAGCAGTAATAATAATAATAATAATAATAATAATAATAATAGCAGCCAACATTTCTTTTTTCTTTTTAGCCTCACCAGAGGACATTTTTGCATTTATCTTCAGATAGAGCAGGAGGGAGAGAGGGAGGAAGAGAGAGAGAGAAACATCGATGTGAGAGAGACACATCGAGTGGCTGCCACCCACATGACCCCAACCGGGGCCGGGGACAAACTGCAACTTAGGTACGTGCCCTTAGCGGGAACCGAACCCGGGACTCTCTGGTCAACGGGCCGACACTCTAACCGCTAAGCCAAACCGGCCAGGGTGCAACCAATATTTCATTAGTACACAAAGTGCCAGACATTATTCTAAGCGTTTTTTTTGTGTGTGTGTTTTTTTAATCCTCTGCCGAAGACTTTTTTGCATTTATCTTCAGGGACAGAGGGAGGAAGAGAGAAAGAGAAACACCGATGTGAGAGAGATACATCTATTGGTTGCCAGCTGCACAACCCCAACCAGGGCTGGGGACAAACTGTAACGTGCCCTTAGCGGGAATTGAACCCGGGACTCCCTGGTCCACAGGCTGACGCTCTAACCACTGAGCCAGACTGGCCAGGGCCTAAGTGTTTTTTTAATTAACCTATCCTATAAGGTAGTTATTCTTATTATCTTATTTTCCCACTTTAAAATAAGAAAATTGAGACCCAGAGAAGTTAGAAAAGTTACCGAAGGTCACGTAGTCATTAGACTCTAATGATTAGAGTGATTTATGGCTAAACTAGGGGAATTCTGCAGTAGGAGAAAAAAAGAGAGAGCCTATTTTGTTGAAGGTCTTTTTGTCTCTTACCTGCTTTTGCCACTCAATCTAACATGACTAAAAGTTTACAAATTGGCAAATGAGTCAACCAAATATGTAGATAAATGTCAAAAATAAGAGTTCCTACCAAATGATTTTACCTTGCCCAGCCTTTCATAGTCTTCACAAAGAGAAAAACACTGAATTTAGAGTTAGAAGAATTATCAAGACATAGTAGAAAGGACACACCTTTGGAGAAAAACAACTAGGTTCAAATTGTTGACTCTTTCAACTGCTGTGTGAACTTGGATAAGTTACCCAGCCTCTCCGAGCCTGTTTATTCAGGTGCCTGTTTATTTACTTTATTCAAGAATAGTATCTGCTACAGCGTCTGGGATTTTTTTTTCCTTCTTTTAGAAAAGCTGGGCTCAAGTTCTTGCTTTGCTAGTTACCAGGATCAAATGGAACAATATAATGAAAGCCTTCTGGAAGTTAAAATGTTGGATGAATTCTTTTTTTGTTAAAGTATTCAACAAGCATTTACTGAATTTCTACTACAAACCAAGCACAGTACTAGGTGCTGGGATATACACCTTAATACAAGATTCATAAACTGTTAATGAGCGTTCAATCTAGTGAGGGAGTCATAAGGAAATAGAATATTACCTGACTGTGTGATAAGTGACACTATTAAAGTATGGTGGGGAAGGGGAGCCAGTGGTACAGGACAGGGTGTCAGGGAAGGTTTCAAGTAGAGCTGATGCCTGAACTAAGTCCCAAAGGATGGAGAGGGGTTTGTCACTCAGACAGCCAGAAAGGGCATTCTTGGCAGAGGGAATAGCACGAACAATATCAGAGGTATGAAACAGCCTGACATATCAGGAGACTTGAAAGTTTAACACAGACACCTTGGATGTCAGGCCTAGGAGTTTGAACTTAATCCCATAAGGCAGTCAGGGCCATTGAAGGATTCTGAACTGAGAAATGGCTTGACCAACTTTGCATTTTATTTATTTATTTATTTATTTATTTATTTATTTATTTATTTATTTTTAATCCTCACCCAAGTATATGTTTTTTATTGACTTTAGAGAGAGAGGAAAGGAAAGGGAGAGAGAGAGAAAGAAACATTAATGTGAAAGAGAAACATCAATTGGCTGCCTCCCTTATGCACCTGGATCAGGATTGAACCCTCTAGGTATGTGCTCTGAATAGGAATCAAACCCGCAACCTTTGTGGTGTACACGATGATGCTCCAACCAACTGAGCCATCCGGCCAGGGCCCAACTTTGCATTTTATTTTATTTTTTTTGTTAACAAAAAGTGAATCCTCACCCTTTTCCATTGTTAGAGTGGAAGGGAGTGGGGGGGGAGGGGCGGTTAGAGATCTATTGGTTGCCTCCCACATGGCCCTTGACTGGAAATCAAACCCTCAACCCTCCAGTTGGCTGACTGACACTAACCGCTGAGCCAAAAACCGGCCAGGGCCAATTTTGCATTTCAGAATGATCACTCTGGCAGGCAGCAGTGTAAGCAATGCAGTGGAGGAAGAGAGACCAGACAGGGAAATCAGATGGGAAACCATTAGAGCTGCCAAATCAAAAGCTCAAGGGAGGCACCCACACGACTTGGATTACTGAGTAAAGTGGTGCCTCTTAACCAAGATTAGAAGTTATTATTTTGTCAAAGGTGAGGGATTGATCCTAGGCAGGAAACCAAGATATGGATAAGATTGGGGAGAACCTGTAGACAAAATAAATTATTAATAATAAATCATATGGAATATCACACTCTTCAAAGCACAGTACTTTCATAGCCATTATGGGATTGTTCCTGGAACAACCCTGGAAGAGGAGAGAAGCAACTGACAGATGAAAGGCTTGAGCCCTAGACAGGCAAAGTTTGTTGGCCATAGTCATGCAGGATTTGTTTCTTTGATGTAGTTTAGTGAAATATAGAAATTAGCCCTGGCCAGTTTGGCTCTGTGGTTAGAGCCTTGGCCCGCAGACAAATGACTCACAGGTTCCATCCGGTCAAGGGCATGTACTGTGGTTGGGTCGGGGTCAGGCGGGAGGCAACAAGTCGATGTGTCCCTCTCACATCGATGTTTCTCTCTCTCTCCCTTTCTCCCGCTCTATCTGAAAATAAATAGAAAAATATCCTCGGGTGAGGATTAAATAAATATATGGAAATTAAAACCCAGGCATCTTTTAGGGGAAATAAGGTTTTCCTCCATTACACAAATTCATATGTGCTCATTAAAGACAATTTGGAAAACACTAAAAAGTAGAAAAAAATGTTTAGTCCCTCGTGGACTCACAAAGAACTATACTGGTAGTATTTTGATGTGGCTTTTTACCCCCAAAATAGTATTTTCATGTAGCTTTTAAAAATATATATATATATATTTCTTTCTTTTTTATTTTATATGTTTTTATTGATTTTTTTTTTTTTTATCCTCACCCAAGGACATTTTTCCATTTTTTGTTCAGATAGAGTGGGAGGGAGAGAGAGGGAGAGAGAGAGAGAGAAACATCGACGTGAAAGGGACACATCGAGTGGCTGCCTCCCGCACGACCAACCAGGGCCGGGGACAAACTGCAACCGAGGTACATGCCCTTAGTGGGAACCGAACCCAGGTTCCTGTGGACCGAAGGCCGACGCTCTAACCGCTGAGCCAAACCGGCCAGGGCTGTTTTTATTGATTTTTTAGAGAGGAAGGGAGAGGTAGAAACATCTATCGGCTGCCTCCTGCACACCCCCTCCTGGGGATCCAGCCCACAACCAGGGTATGTGGCCTGACCGGGAATCGAACCGGGACCTTCTCTCAGTCCATGGGACTACGCTCATTCCACTGAGCCACATGGGCAGGGCCAAAAAAATATATTTTCTATGCTTAGGTTTTAATCTGTTCTTTTACTCTGTTTTATTTTCATGTTGTATTATAAGATAAACACTTCATCATGAAGTCTCACATTTTTAACATAACTTGTTTAATAGCTTCAGAATATATCACCAAGTCTTAACCATTTGCTAATTGGTAGACATTGGGGTTGCTTCTTAAAAATGTTTTTTTCTCAATATAAAATGATCATTGTGATGAACATCTTTACACACGTGGCTTTTTCTGAATTTTGGATTCATCTATTAGAACAGGTTTCCAGAGTGGAATGACTTGTTTAAGGTAAAGAACATTCTACCACTCTTGATACAAGATTGTCAATTGTCTTCGAAAAGGATTGTACGCACATTTTTGAACCCTCCATCAACACTCTTGCTATTAATCACATTTTCTCTCCCTCATAATAATAAAAATAGAAAGCGATACCCGTAAAAGAAGTAAGATTTTAACTGCACCAAGCTCTTACCTTGGCCATCCCATTTCTCTGCTGTTGTTTCTCTTTTGAACAGCAGATGGCAGGATAATCCCACAACAGGTGGTCATGACTTAATTTAATTGCAATGAGAAGAAATTGCTTCTTTTCCCACATGTATTTCTTTCCTAAGATAAACAGCATGAAGGGCATCTGCCTCTTTATTGAAAGTCAGATATGTAAGAAAGTGAATTTTCAGCAAGGAATATCAAAGTAGCCAACATAAATTCTGAGCTTTACGTTATTATAGTTGGTGCAAAACAAATTTCTCAGAAGGAAGCAAATGGAGGTTGAAAGCTGATTGTTAAAATTCCACATATTCTAGATTTCCCCAGTTAATAATCATAAAAAGTTTATAGCCAGAAAGTTACAGAGGCCCTTCTGTTGTAATTGCTAAAGTTTAGAGTCAGTGGGAACACCCTTCTCACCCAGGGGATTTTAAAAGCCAATTCCACCCCCTCCCCACATCCCTCTCCCCTAGCACTCATTTCCCATCCCTTCACAAAATTGCCAGGGTAATTGACTCTTAGATGAGATGAGTTTGACTTTCTACCCTGATTTTGTAACAGAAGTTCTTTTGGTGAGGTCCTTTGTTTGAAAATGCACAATAAAAATGGCTTTAGAATTACTTCACAGGACTCTTTCTTTTTCTGGTGCCAACAACAGATTCCAAAGCAGCTATTATTCTAGGTGGGTGATAGGATCCCTTGAGACTGTTTAAGTATCAGTTTTCAAAGTGCTTAGGAACCTGAAATGTCCTGTATGGTATATTTGCAGGTGCATAATTGGCCAAGTGCTCCAGGGGTTATAAAGACTGCCTTCCTGTAGTTGGAATAGACAGATTTAGCCTCTTACTGAAATTGAAGGCTGCAATGTCGATAACAAATCTGATTCTAACTCTCCTGTGTCACTGCAGCCCAAAGGTGCCTTTGTCTCCCAGGAGAAAGAGTTTGGGGGTAAGTGAATGGCCCTTAACCAGACTCATGTAGAAAACATTGCTAAGAAAAACTTTTGTCCTGAGAGTGTAGGTTGAGGGCTGTTGCGTGTGAAGCAAATTTGCTTTGTTCACAGCCAACCTGCCTAAATGCAAGTATTGCGAGGAGACTGAAGCTGTGGAGCAGCAGACTGCTTTAAAAGCAAGCTTTCAGTGGGAAACTTTAAACATACAATGGCTTTATTTTTGTTAGACAGAATTCTCCAACCTGGTTTTTTTATTGCACTAACCAAAATAAATCTGAAAAAACTTAGAAGGCTGCCTTGATGTTGGAAGAAAATGGATATTGTCTCTCCTGAACATTTTTGAGTGGTAGTACATAATCCTAGCTACATCCAGATAAGACTACACCTCCTCCCACAGAAAGCTTTCCTGGATTGTAATATCACCAAGAGTATTCACTTTGGGGCTTGATGGTTCCAGGCTGCCTTACTAAAAACTTCTAAAGAAATAGTTTGCCTGCCCTTTCACTCTTCCATTTGTCGTTAATACGTGTGTGTACTTAGTGGCGTTCTGAACTTTTATTTTTCAAGGCCTCTGGCATTTGATGATACCCATGCAGCAGGATCTTTCATCAAACCAGAAACAAGGTGGTGTTTAGTGGAGAAGTGTCCAGGAGGGAGGGAAGAAAAACCTATGTTCTTTCCTAAGTCACTTGTCTTAGGAAACCATTGGGCTCCTTTTAAGATTAAATGTGTCTTTAAATATTAAGATCTCCGGTTATGAAGGTATGGGTGGAACTGCTTCCCTCAGACAAACCTGAGGTAGAGGATGTAGGTGTCACATTCAAATCAAAGAGGTGCCTCTCAACAGGAAAGATTTAATCAGCTCTCCTTCCCAGGATCAGCTGCCAGGTTTGAACATTTACTTGTCTGTGTTCCAGGCAGGAGACACTGCTAATTACAGGAGCAATTCCCATGGATACAGAGAACGTCTGAGCTGGGGAGTCAAAGTTCTGACCAAAAGGGAGCTGAGAAGAAAAATGCCCCCAACAGTCTCAGAGGAAATTCCAGGGTTGTCAAGGGACCTGCCTTTTCTGCAGGAATACCCCTATAACTGGTATTTGAAGATCTGGAAACATCCTTTCCTTTTACCTTCCTAATTCAAGTGTCCCTTTATTTTTAGAAATGGAATTTAAAAAGTGGTTTCTTTTATTCAAACATTATCTCATAAGGTTATTTTGAAAAAACCCCGGCTTTACCAAGAGTGATTCTCAGAAATGACAGTACCTGAAAAAAAGCCAACTTGGCCACCAGGCCAGCCAAAATGGCACAAACATTTGGAACCTGTTGCCTTATCCTTGGCAAAGACACCACTGAATCCTTTCTGGTGTATGTAAAGTAAGATGTGGTAAAACTTACCTTTTCTGTGGTACAAAATCTAGACTCACAAGTGAGCTTCTACAACATCAGTTTTCATTTATATTCTGCCCCCCTTCTTTGTCCATTATGCAGAGCACCTGCTCCCTGTCCCTCCCCCACTCCTCCAGCTGTCTGTCTGTCTCATTTGTGTCAATTTAGAATTCAATACTGCTTGATTTAATTGAATGACTTTCCCTGTATAGAATCCCAACCACAGATAGGGCACCAACCATCTCTCCCACTGCTCAGAATACACTCTAAAAAGCCAAAAGCATGCAAGGGTGCCTTAGAAAAGAGCTGGGGTCCTTGCTGGCTTTGTCAGTGAACTGGAGAAGATAAGGAGGGCAAGATTGAGTTCCAAGTTATGTATTTGGTGGCCTACCAAGAGTCAGCACTGCATAAACCAAGATCATTTGGGTTGCCCTGGCCAGTTTGGCTCAGCGGTTAGCGCGTCGGCCCGCGGACCAGAGAAGATCATTTGGGTTGACTCAATTTAGCTAAGACTTTTCAGAAGTGGTTCTTAGGCTTAGAAACCAAAGAACCAACTGGAAGAAATAAACCTCTATACCACTTCCTATTTTACAAAGTGCTTTCCCATCCTCAGAATGACTGTCTTTCTGTTCATTCAGTCATTGAAAAAATAAGGTCTGTTCTTTAGTTACCTGCCTCTATTCATTGAGCATTTACTATGTGCCAGGCAGTGTTCTAGGAGCTGAAAACTGTATTCTAAGAACAGAAGCTAAAGTAACGTTCCTATCCTCTTGGAGTTTACAATTAACATATAAGTAAACATACAGTATACCAAGTGGTAATAAGGGTTATGAAGAATCAAAGAGCAGGGTTAAGGGAGACAGGGATTATGGCTTGGGCAGAGTTTTTTAGTTTATAAAAGGTGGTCAAAGGGCTCCCTGAGCTGAGACAAAAGAAGCTAGGGAGCAAGCCATACAAATATGAGGGGGAGGAGCATTCCAGATACAGTATGTAGCAAATGCAAAGGCCCTGAGACAGGAGTTTCCTTGTTGAAGGAAACCAGTGTAGCTAAATAGAGTAAACAAAGAGAGATGTGTAAGAGATAGGACAGGGCAGTGGAAGTGCAGGGGGCAGACTTTATAAGGCCTTGTGAGGCATTTGAAGTTTTATTTTGAGTGAGATGGGGAGCCAATGGAGAAATGATTTGTGTTTTATATTATGATTTATGGTTTGTTTGTTTTTTTATCCTCACCCGAGGACATTTTTTCATTTTTTGTTCAGATAGAGTGGGAGGGAGAGAGAGGAAGAGAGAGAGAGAGAGAGAAACATCGATGCCAAAGTGACACATCGAGTGGCTGCCACCCGCACGACCAACCAGGGCCGGGGACAAACCGCAACCGAAGTACATGCCCTTAGCGGGAACCGAACCCGGGTCTCTCTGGACCGCAGGCCGACGCTCTAACCGCTGAGCCAAACCGGCCAGGGCTGATTTATGTTTTAAAAGGTTTATTCTGGCCCGGATGGTGTGGCTCAGTGGTTGAGCATCAACCCATGCACCAAGAGGTTGCCAGTTCAATTCCTGGTTAGGGCACATGCCCAGGTTGTGGACCAAATCCCCAGTGGGGGGCATGCAGGAGGCAGCCCATGTTTCTATCTCTCTCTCCCTCTCCCATCCTCTCCCTCTCTAAAAAAAAATCAATAAAGAAAACAAAAATCAAAAAAAGGTTTATTCTGGCTACTGTGTAAAAAAATAAAATAAAATAAAATAAAAACAGAAGAAAGGAGTACAAGGGCAAAAGCAGGGAGTTAGGAGGCAACTGCAGGAATCTAGGCAAGAAACGATGGTGGTTTAGGTCAAGGTGGCAGCAGTGGAGGTAGTAACGGTGGTTAGATTTTGAAGGTAAAGATCCCAGAATTTGTTGCTGGACATGAGGGGGGTGGTATATGAGAAAGAAAGAGGAGTCAAGGATACTATGAATGTTTGGGCCTGAGCAACTATTAGATAATCTAGTGAAATGAACAGAGAGGCCTTGAATCAGCGGTGAGACTAAATCTCAAATTCATGGCTCTAGATTGTGTAATCTTGGGCAAGTCACTGAAGTTCTCTGAGTATCAGTTTCTTCATCACTAAGAAAGTGATAATGATGATATTAATACCTCTCTCACAGGTCTATGGTAAGAATTGAATGAGATACAAAAATGCTTAGAAGAATACCTGACACAGAGATACTCAATAAATGTCAGTGGAATCTGGGTACCAGTGGCTGGTACCTTCTCCTACTGCAAGAAACTGTATTTCCTCAGAGTGGCCTTTCCTGACCATATTTTAAAATTGTTTCCCACCATTATTCTTTCAGGGTTTGTTCTTTTCATTAGAAAAGTTCATCACAATTTATAAATCTGTTTACCCATTTATTGTCTGTCTCTTCCACTAGACTGTAAGTTCCATGAAGGCAGAGACCACCCAAGGTGCATATAAAATGACTGGCACAATTCTTGGCTCATAGTCGGCTCTCAAGTTTTTTTTTTCTTTATTGATTTTTAGAGAGAGGAAGGAAGAGGGAGAGAGAGATAGAAACATCGATGAGAGCCCGGCCAGTGTGGCTCAATGGTTGAGTGTCGACCCATGCACCAAGGGGTCACCAGTTCAATTCCCAGTCAGGGCACATGCCCAGTTTGTGGGCCAAATCCCCAGTGGAGGGCATTTGGGAGGCGGCCAATTGATATTCTCTCTCATGGATGTTTCTATCTCTCTCTCCCTCTCCCTTCCTCTCTCTCTAAAATCAATAAAGAAAAAAATTAAAAAAAAAAAAGAAACATCGATGAGAGAGAACATCGATTGGCTGCTTCCTGCATGTCCCCCTCTGGGGCTTGGGCCCATAACCTGGGCATGTGCCCTGACCAGGAATTGAACCAGCGACCTCTTGGTGCATCGGTGGATGCTAAACCACTGAGCCACACCGGCCGGGTGGTTCTCAAATATTTGTGAGATTATAGTGACCTATAAGACTCTTACTAGTATTCTGATGCCACTCTTTCTCTTAAAAAAGAAAAAAAATCTTATTCTCTACATTTTGCACAGCTCTGTAATGAAGTTCACTGCTGAGGGGAAACACCTCTCTGTTGAATCAGAAAAGCCCCCGACTCCTCCTTTGTGTACACTGTGTTGGGCTTAATGTCTATGTAGAGTACTAACCGGTTTGTTCTATTTTTTTGTGTTCACATGTCAAGGCTGTACTTGTTTTTAGAGGCAGGTAACAAAAGAATAAGACCTCAGCTTCAATTCATCTAAGAATCCTCACTCTTATCCACCCAAATTACTCGTGGAAGCAAAGGGAGTGGGAGGGCATTCCGAGAAAGGGAAAAGTGTCAGCAACAGCATGCAGCATGCAGCATGTTGTGTGTGGAATAATAAGGAAACAACCATAGTTTTTGGTAGTTGGGGCAGAAGGGACAAAGATCAGGTTGGCTACATAAGGTCTAATGAGTTGAAAATGTTCCCTCCTCTCTATTTTCTGAAAGAATTTGTGTAAGATCGGTGTTACTTCTTCCTTAAAAGAAATTGCCAGTGAAACCATCTGGGCCTAGAGCTTTCTTTAGGGAAGATTGTTTATAACAAATTCAATTTATTTAATAGATACAGGATAATTCAGGTTTTCTATTGCATCTTGTGTCAGTTTTAGAAAGTTGTATTAAATAAGGTTTTGAATGCTAAACTAAATCATACTTTCTTGAAATAAAGTATATTTGGATATCATTAAAGGTTTTTATGTAAAAGAGTGACAGCACTTCAGGAAGGTTAGTCTGGAGAACGTACAATAAGGGGTCAGGAAAAGGGGAGAAACAGAGGTGGGAGAGGCATATAGTAGGCTTTTATAGAAATGTGAGGAATAAGTGACAAGGGCCCTGACTAGAGTGGTATTGGAAAAAGCTAAGAACCAAATTCCAGAAATATAACCACTTCTTTATCTATATCTTCTTTTGCCTGAACTAGGATATTGATAAATTTTAGTACTTAATGGAACATTGTGCTGCTTCTCAGCATCTACTCTGCCCAAAATGGAAAGCATTCCTTGTACCAGAGCCCAGTGGTGGAAAGGTATAATATTTCTGCTGTGATTTAGACTTCCAGCCTTTAAGACTCAATCCTTAGAAACTGGTGCCAGCTGCCTGTCCTTTTAGTCTTAAGTTTAACTTCACAAGTAGCTTTTCCAATATACTGTTGATATTTCTCTTTTATATGACAGATGTGGTTTTACAGGGCACCTAGAGGTTGCTTAAATTCTGTAAGTAAATACTGTGGTGGAGCTGTTTTCCTAATTTGGGAACTGAAATAGCAGCTCTGACAGAGAGAAGAAATGGGATTTAGAGTCAAGAGACCTGAGTTTTAACACTGGCTCAATTACTTATTGGCTGTGTGACCTAAAGTAAGGCACTTAATCTCTCTGAGCCTTAGCATTCTCATGTGTAAACTGAACATAGTACCAGTCTTTCAGATTTCAGTTTGTTTCGAGAACCAAATGAAAGAAATTATTTTTCATTTTTTAAAAAACAAATAATCCATGGGGTCAAATATATGGTGACGGAAGATGATTGGACTTTGAGTAGTGGGCACACAATGCAATATGCAGATCATGTATCATAGAAATGTACACTTGAAACCTATATAATCTTATTAACCAGTGTCAACCCAATAAATTTTTTTAACTGATTTTAGAGAGAGAAAGGAAAGGAGGGAGGGAGGGAGGGAGAGAAACATTGATTTGTTGTTCCACTTATTAATGAATTCATTGGTTGATTCTGTATGTGCCCTGACTGGGGATTGAATCCACAACATTGGTGTATTGGGACGATGCTCTAACCAACTGAACTACCCGGCCAAGGCTAATAAATTTAATTTAAAAATGAAACAAAATACAGCCTCTAGAATTGTGAGAAAATAGATATCTGTTGTTTAAATAAATAAATTCTCTAGTAGAAACTAGGCTGGTAAGTGCTCAATAAGTAGGAAGCATGATTATTATCATATTAAAAATAGTTAATAATAGCCTGGCTGGTGTGGCTCAGTGGTTGAGTGTTGATCCACGCACCAAGAGGTCCCTTGTTCAATTCCCATTCAAGGCACATGCCCAGGTTGTGGGCCTGATCCCCAGTGGGGGGCATGCAGGAGGCGGCCAATCGATGTTTTCTCTCATGGATGTTTCTGTCTCTCTCCCTTTCCCTTCCTCTCTCTCTGAACTCAATAAAGAAAAAAAATTTTTTAAGTTAATAATATTAATAAAATAAAATCCAATGTCTATTTTTGTGAATACATTTTTAGTTAAAGAAATTAACATAAATGAGAAACTTTTAACTGAAAATTGAAAGAAATTTTTTTTGTTTTTGGGATAGACTTCCATTAGTACTATTTGGCTTTCAGGAAAAAAAATAAAATGTACTTTTCTATATGAAATTCTCAACTAAGCTTAAGAAGACTATGGTTTTGAAGACTGAGTAATTTACAAAGGAGAAATTATTGTGCATTTAGCAAAGGCAATAGAGTTAGGCTAGAATTTGCAAGTCCTTACTCTTAACCTATTGTCTAAGAGATTATTAGGAATTCTCTTTTTCCAGGTATCTACATGGCTTGCTTCCTCACTTCTTCAGGTCTTTACTCCAGTGTCATCTTCTCAGAGAGAGCTTCCCCACCCATTCAGTTTAAAATTTAAACCTTCCCCAGCATTCATTTCTCTGCTTATATTTTCTCCACAGTGTTTATCATTTAATATATCATATAATTATTTATTTTGTTTATATCTTGCCCCTTCACCACCCCTGTCCTCCACTATAATGTAACCTCCATTAATTTTATCTGTTCATTGTTGTATCTCTAGAAATAGGACAGTACTTGGGACATAATAGGCACTCAGTAAATATCTGTGAAACGAATAAAAGAACACTTCATGGGTTTTCTCTTTGAATTTAGTAGTGTAAGAATATGAAAAAGTCTAGAATATGGCATTGCAACAAAGCAGTGATGGGATTCTGGATGCCCAGATGCTTCTTCTAGCACCAACCACAGCAGGCCAACATGTCCACACTTACACTGAAAAGCTCCCATTCTCTCAACTCTGAGATTAATGATTGGAAACTTTTATGGTCACCGTTTACCTTATTGAGGATAGTAGAATACCGAAAGAAGCAGAATGATACCGAGGGGACCATCTTCTTAAGAGAATGCTCTCTCAAATCTTGGTTTCTGGCAATTGCCTGTCAAGTAAGGTTGGGAGTCATTAAGATAATCCTCTCCTCTCACTTACAGAGGATTCCCTCTGAAACACAAGTACCCCAGGAGGGGATCACAGCTTAATCTTTCAACATTTAACACTTGACTTGGATTTAGGATAAGGGGTGAGGACTAGGAAGGAAGATTCATTTTATTAAATTTTACAGTTGTGCCTGGGGCAGAATATCACCAGCTTTTTTCACACACCATATTCCCCTTACCCTTAAATATCACTCCATAAATACTATGGATTATAACTGATCAAGGAGGATCTGTGTTTCTAACCAGCTACGATTCCATCAATTCTATCAACCTGATCTCTCTCTGCAATTGTAATTTCAAAGAGTTCTTAAGGAGGAAGAGGAGATTTGGATTCCAAACATACCAAACTGGTATGCATAATGTAAACCAGGTTATCTGCCTCCCAATTTGTGCCCTGAGGTGTAGCTTTCACAGTGGGTGTGTCCATTGATTAGGTCATCATGTGATATAAATAAGTACATAGTATACTGTAGCTTACACCCAAATGTTTATACTCAAGTTGAGTGACTCTTTTTTTTTATCCTCACCCGAGGACATTTTTCCATTTTTTGTTCAGATAGAGTGGGCGGGAGAGAGAGGAAGAGAGAGAGAGAGAAACATCGACGTGAAAGGGACACATAGAGTGGCTGCCTCCCACAGGACCCAACCAGGGCCAGGGACAAACTGCAGCTGAGGTACGTGCCCTTAGCGGGAACCAAACCTGGGTCTCCCTGGACCGCAGGCTGATGCTCTAACTGCTGAGCCAAACTGGCCAGGGCTCAAGTTGAGTGACTCTTATGCCACAAGCTGTGAGCAATGATTCTCCAACTTCTATTAGAGGACTGGCTACACCTGGAGCAAAATATACAGATTCCTGGGTCCCATCTTAGATCTAACAAAACAGAATCTCAGGGAGGGTACAACCTGATAATCAGTGGGTTTTTTGTTTGTTTACTTATTTGTTTTTTGCTAATCCTCACCCGAGGATATTTTTCCATTGATTATTAAAATAGAGTGGAAGGGAGGGAGGGAGGGAGAGAGAAACATTGATGTGAGAGAGACACATCGATTGGCTGCCTCCCCCATGGCAGGGATCAAACCTGCAACCCAAGTACGTGCCCTTGACCAGGAATGAAACCCGTGTTCTTTGGGAATCAAATCCATGACCCTTTGGTCAGTGGACTAATGCTCTAACAGCTGAGCCAAACCGACCTGGGCTACTCTGTGTTTTTAAATAAGGACCTGATGATTATCATGAATGGCCAGGCTGGAGAACCCCTGCAAGGGATACCAACAAAGTACTGTATATGATATGGACCCTGACTTTAGAAACCTTATAGTTATTTGGAAAGTTAGAACTGAGATAAGAAATAATTGAACATGGTTTCATCACAGTGGTCAACATGTGGTACATTATACAAATGTTACCAATGTGAAGACAGAAGAGAAGTAGTGGGGAAGATTGGATGAAGTAAATAAGATCTTGGTGGGCTTTGAGGTTCATATAGAATTTGAATGAAAGAGGGAGCAGTATGTAAAGGGAAATCAGTAGGGAAATGAACAAAGGTTCAGAAGCAGGAACACAAAAATACTGAGTCTGGTCAAATTAGAATATACACTTTTTTTTTTATTAATTTATTTTTGTTACAGATGTTTCTCCTTTTTTCCCCATTGACACCCTCCTCCCCATCCCCCCCACCCCGTCCCCAGCATTATTGTCCATGTCCATCAGTTATGCGTACATGCATATAAGTTCCGTGGTTTATCTCTTCCCTCCCCCTCACCCCCTCTTCTGAGGGTTGTCAGTCTGTACTCTACTTCCACATCTCTGGGTCTACCCTGTTCCTCAGACTGTTATGTTCATTATATTCCACAGATAAGTGAGATCATGTGATATTTGTCTTTCTCTGCTTGGCTTGTTTCACTTAGGACAATACTCTCCAGGTCCCTCCATGTCGTCTCAAAGGATAAGAGATCTTCCTTTCTTACAGCTGCATAGTACTCCATTGTGTATTTGTACCTTTTAAAAAATTTTTTTTCTTTATTGATTTGAGAGAGAGAGGAAGGGAGAGGGAGAGAGAGATAGAAACATTGATGAAAGAGAACATCGACTGGCTGCTTCCTGCATGTCCCCCACCAGTGATTGAGCCCACAACCTGGGCATGTGCCCTGACCAGAAATCAAACCGGCGACCTCTTGGTGCATGGGTCAATGCTTAACCACTGAGACACACCAGCCGGGCTAGAATATACACTTTTATGAAAAATAAGAAATAGGGATTGATAGGTAGGGTTGGGGCCAGATTATAGACTGTGTTGGAAGTCAGGCAAAAGAGTTTAACTTGCCTGAGGTGGGAAAATAGGCAATAAAATTGACCATCAACTGGGCAAAATTCTCTCTGAGTGGCAGAAAGGGTATGGGTTTTGGTGCACACATGAAGGTTAAGCCTACCCTTCTTCCTCTTTTTTTTTTTAAATCCTCACCCGAGGATATCTTTCCATTTATCTTCAGATAGAGTAGGAGGGAGGGAGGGAGAGAGAGACACATGGATTGGTTGCCTACTGCACAACCCTGAGACCCCTGAGACCCCAACCAGGGCCAGGGCCAGGGCCAAACTGCAACCATGATACGTGCCCTTGACTGGAATCAGTCCTGAGACTCTGATCTATGAGCCAATGCTCTAACCGCTGAGCCAAACCGGCAGGGGCCTACCCCTTCCTCCTCTTAATTCTGAGACTCTCTCCAGCAAGGGAAAGCTAGCAGAGGGAACTGTGGGAAGATACCTGTGTTTTTCTTTTCACTCAACTCTCTAATACAAATCTTTTCAATCTCTGATATAAATTCCCTTTGCCTCTTCCTTTTAAAATCAGCAGAAAAGTTCCCAGGGAATCTGAAAGCTTCTTCACAATTTATAGCAATGCTTACTTCTAATGCTAAAAACACATCTGGATCGGTCTGTAACCTTAAGGTAGTTTTCTAAATCCTGAACACATAATGGTCTGGAAATTCCCCTCAGGAAGCAGTTTACCTACATTGAATATGAATGTGTTGCTCTGAAACCTCCTGGTAAAAAAACTTGTGAATTGTGATTTTACAGAAAGCCATTTTGAGGACAGAAGGTCACAGGAGGTATGGTATTTACCTAGGTAGGTAAGCTTTCTCCCTTTGTCTTCTGTTTCTTTGCTCACTATTGAACAAGAAGTTTTAGAAGCCAATGCTCCAGCCAGAAAGCCAAGCTCCTAGGTGATTGAGGATTTTCTGGTTTCAAATTAAACAGAAAACTAAATTAGCAAATTAATTGTTGGATGTATTTTCCTGGGCCCTTCATCAGCTGCTGCAGGACCAGTAGCCAATCAAAGAAGACTTCTGGCTGCCCTGGAGAGGGGGCAGGGTTCAGAATCAGGTTCTGCTAGCTACCAAGTGTCAGACATGTTAATTTTAAATTACTTTTGTACAGCTTGGTGTCAAAATGATTAAAGCATGAAGAGAAAAACAGGACCAAAGGAGACAGAAGGGAAATAATTTACCTTGTGTTTGGAGCAAGGACACTTGCAATTCTATTTCAGCTGGCTTTCTCCTATAAGTTATGGAAATGCTAAACTTTAGGCCCTTTAGTGACCAAAAGTGCTTACTTCTTCTTTTTTTTTTTTTCTTTATTGATTTTAGAGAGAGAGCAAGGGAAAGGGAGAGAGAGATGGAAACATCGATGAGAGAGAACATTGATTGGCTGCCTCCTGCATGCCCCTCATTGGCGATCAGGCCCACAACCTGGGCATATGTCCTGGCTGGGAATCGAACCAGCAACCTCTTGGTGCATGGGTTGACGCTCAACCACTGAGCCACACCGGCTGGACTGCTTTCTTTTTATTTAAAGATGCTGCTGAGATCAGCCTTATTCCCCATGAAATAGCAAAATTTTTACAGAATAGTTTCCCAGGGTGAACATGTAGCTAGCTCACCCAGTTGGTTCCATGGGCTTCATTACTTTTGCTTAAGATGAGCCATCTCATCTGAATATTGTATGTGAAATATAAGGCTGTCTATTGCTTTTCTTTTCTTTTTTTTTTATCCTCACCCGAGGACATTTTTTTCATTTTTTGTTCAGATAGAGTGGGAGGGAGAGAGAGGAAGAGAGAGAGAAACATCGATGTGAAAGTGACACATCGAGTGGCTGCCACCCGCACGACCAACCAGGGCCGGGGACAAACTGCAACTGAGGTACATGCCCCTAGCGGGGAACCAAACCCAGGTCTCTCTGGACCGCAGGCCGACGCTCTAACCGCGGAGCCAAACCGGCCAGGGCTCTATTGCTTTTCAAACTTCAGCACAAAGCTGTACTGCTTGAGTTCTCTCAGTCTCCCAGATTTTATTGTTTATTTTCTCTACCCTTTCTGTAGTCACCCCACATTATCTTTCCATGTTGTTTGCCTCTAGAATTGTAATATGGTGCTACAATTCAATTTTTAAGATCCTAATGGTATAGAATTCACATTGCTCTCTGGATGCTACTAAATAAGTTTCAGTTACACTAGGATACCCTAAGGGTGCCAAGTGATACTCAAGTCACCATTCAAGATAATATTGATAATGCTAAAAAAGTTATCTATAAATACAAGCCTTAAATAATTGCTCACTGGTAAATTTAGAAATACAGAATCTTTTCATCAGCTGACTTTTAGTGCTAAGTGCTTTTCAACAACCTAATGAAGTAAGTTACGATGTTTCCCCCATTTCATATTTACATGACTTCTTCCATGTTCTAAGCTAAAATGTGTATCTCTGAAGCTCCTAACCATCAATTTTGGGGAGCCCCTCAGGAGAAATCTAATTCTTTTTTTTTACACAATAGCCTTTCAGGTATTTGAAGATGGCCCTTTGATCACTTTTAGTGAGTGCTAAGAGTCTCTCATGATTTTTTTTTTTATCCTCACCAGACATTTTTCCATTTTTGTTCAGATAGAGTGGGAGGGAGAGACAGGAAGAGAGAGAGAGAGAGAGACAGAGAAAGAGAAACATCGACGTGAAAGGGACACATCCAGTGGCTGCCTCCTGCAGGACCCCAACCAGGGCCGAGGATGAATCGCAACCAAGGTACATGCCCTGGACCGGATTCAAACCCGCGACTCATTGGTCCGAGGGCCAACGCTCTAACCGCTGAGCTAACTGGCCAGGGCACTCACAACTTCTTTAATTCTTTCTTATAAGCCAGGGTTTCAAGTCTCCTCACTATCTTGGTTAGTTGCTTTTAATTACATCCCTCTAAAAGTGAACATGTTACTTAGATGTGGTCTAACAGAATGAAGTAGAGCTCTTTCTTTCCTTGTTCCAGATGATGTATTTCTATTAATCCAGCCTAAAATTGTATATATCTAAAGCTCCAAAAGTGGGGGGGACCAATCTGATTCTCCACCACCTCCCCTTGCCACAGTTTTCATGTTTATATTCCTTTTCTAGTTCTGTCATCACACACCCACGTGCTTTCCTGCATGATATTGATCGTCATTTTTTGCGTAATAGTACTGATCTATGGGCACATATGTTACATTTATTTTCTCTTGGCTTCCATCACCTTATTTCTTCCCACTTCAACTCCTGATTTCTACCTAGTTCAATGGCAGAGAATCCAAATCACTTTCTAATCATCTTGCTTCTTTATAATGTGAAGTAGGCATGTTCTGAATCTGGTGAGGTTGGATGTGTCTGTCCTGGTTAGCATTTACAGTGCATATGCTGACAGTTTGAGGCTGGCTTCCAAGAGAGTAATCTGATTTGGGAATGATTTTCCTAAGCAAATCTCAACAAATTTCACTTTACTGAAGTTCCACAGGAAAAAAACATGGCAGGACTTGGTCATATAGGGGACATCCTAAATGTAAAAGGTGGTGAATTAATGGTGAATCTTCACTGTATGATAGTTAAGCTGATAACCAATAAGAAGCAAAATGGAAGCAGCCTGGGTTCAAAATCCTAGTTCTGTAGGTTCCAGCCAGCTTGATCTTGTGCTAGTTACTCAACTCCTGTTGCTTCATTTTCCTCATCTATAAAATAGTGGCAACAATTGTACCACATCTTAGGCCTGTCGTGAGGAGTTAATTCATATCAAGAAGTTAGAATAGTGCCTGGCTCACACATAGTAAAGGACAGATAGTATTATTCCTGAATGATGGAAGAGAATTTAAAGGTAGAACAGAAAAGAGATTACTTCTCCGAGGCACTTAGGTTTTCTGCCTCCGTCTTCACAAGCCTTAATTCATTGAGCCACAGTACTGAGGTTTTGGCTTTATAAGGAAGCAAAGATTCAGAAGGCTCAAGAGTCATTTGTGATGAATGTCCCTCAATCTGGGGCTGGTGAGAAGCAGGGTAGAACTGTTATTTAAGAGAGAGAGTAAAGGTTAGAAGAATTAGATTATATAGGGGATGAGATCTTTTTCTCCCTATTGGGAAAAAAAATGCTTTCAGACAAAAATGAATAAATGTGGCTCCTAGTGAGGGCTGTAGAGTTACAAATCCTACCAAAAGAATTAAGTGATCTAGCCCTGGCCGGTTTGGCTCAGTGGTTGGAGCGTCGGCCTGCAGACCAGAGAGACCCAGGTTCGGTTCCCGCTAGGGGCATGTACAAAAAAAAAAAAAAAAGAATTAAGTGATCTACCCTGGCTGGCGTGGCTCAGTGGTTGAGCATCAACCTGGGCACCAAGAGGTGGCTGGTTTGACTCCCGGTCAGGGCACATGCCCAAATTGTGGGCCTGATCCCCAGTGGGGGGGCATGCAGGAGGCGGCAAATCGATGTTTCTATCTCTCTCTCCCTCTCCTTCCTCTCTCTCTCTTATATCAATAAAGAAAAAAAAATTAAATTTTAAATGATCTATCCCTGGCCATTTTGGCTCACCTGTGGACCAAAAGATCTCGTGTTCAATTCCCGGTCAAGGGCATGTACCTGGGTTGCAGATTTTATTCCTGGTCCCAGTAGGCGTTATGTGGGAGGCAACCAATCAATGTCTCTCTCTCTCTCACATCGATGTTTCTCTCTCTCTCCACCCCCCTCTTCCACTATCTAAAAATCGATGGAAAAATATCCTCAAGGTGAGGATTAACAAGGAAAAAATAATAATAATTAAGTGGGCTACAATGGCCAACTTTCAAAATCTCTGGATTTAAAAAATGAAAACATGACTTCTTCCACGGCCCCCCCCCGCCCACCCCCCCCCCCCCCAAAAAAAAACACACCACCAAAACCACTTTTTTAGGTTGGTCATAAAGCAGTTTAGTACAGAATTCTACAAAATGTCAAAGATACCACAGAAACTTAAGTTTGGTTATGTTGTATGGCCTACAGCGTAGACTCTATACTAACAGAAGAAATTAGTTTAGGTTGTGTCAAATCGTGTTAAAATACAACGTTAAATAAATGCAAAGAGCCCAGAACAAAGAAAATGATTAAGCTGGTTTAACTGCATTCAACCCACTATGCTAAATCCCTGTAGGGGGCTAGAATTAAACAACAAATTTGGGGGTTTTTTTGGCCTAAATCCTTTTCTTCAAAGGAGAAATTTTTCTTGTAATTCTGATAAATTTGTTTTCATCTTCATTTCTTAGTCCCTAGAGAAGCTGGGGTGAAAATAATCTCACTGACTGGGTAGCATTTTAGGAAGAGATGGACTGTGAACACTGGAATAGAGGGCGCTTGGTTAGTTGAACGACCGGAGGCATGGGAGGGGAGGTGTGTGCTTGTTCAGTCCCAGAAAAAGGCCAGCTAGTGACACCAGGGATGAAGATTTTTATCCGGCAGAGAATCAAATAAGGCTGCAAAGCAGATAATAAAGTGTAATTATAGCAGTGATATTAGTGCCTGTTTATGGGGTCTACCAGCACTTTGGTTGAACACCCCTCTCATTTTGAGAAATCTGTAATTTTGGCAGTAAGAATTCTTGTCTTAAAATTTGGCACGAACCCTCACAGTTTAATATTGCAAAATCTGGGAAATGTTGAAATGTGGCTGCTATTCTAATTGAACTTTTTCAGACTCTTTCGATCTTTTTTTTTTTTTCTGTTGGATTCAGAAACAAACGCCTCTCTTCTTAAAAGTTCACAAAGGTTTTTTAAGCCACGAACTCGTCAGCTTTCAGGCAGATGTACTGCTGTAATAAACTCATGATTTAAATCTTTGTGTACATAAGGAGAGGAAAAAAGCCCTAACTTGAAAAACCCGAGTTCCTTCTGTGAGTAGCCCTTTAAAATTCCTCACAATCAGTATTTTGTTTTATTTCCTTTGAGTCAGGGCGGTACAACGTGGTGTTGCTCTTGGTTTTATCAACCCACTGCTTCCCCCAAGATTATTCCCCGTGTTTTAAAGTAGAAGGGAGGTCACCAGGTTGTAGTGAAATGTGGCCAACTCCGGCTGGGACCAGGTTGGCCTAACGGGCTTCTCTAAAGTTACTTGAAGTTTTCTGACAGGAAACCAGTCAGTTCTTGTAAGTTTCGGCTCCGGTTCCCACGGCCCCAGCGGCTGCGGCGCCCCCGACGCCCCTCTCGGGGGTGGGCTGGAGCGCGGGGTGCGGGACGCTGTGGGCGGCAGGGGGCAGCAGCGGGCAGCAGCGAGCACCCGTTGTTCTCCAAGCGGGGGGTGGGGCGGGAAGCCGCCCCCCCGTTTCCGCGCCCGTTCCCTCCCCTCCCCCTCTCACGCCTTTCCTCTCCTACTCACCGGGAGGGGGGGGGGCGCAGCCTTCCCCCGGGACAGGGGGCGTGTGCGTCCCCTTCGCTCCCCTTTCCCCCTCCCGGACTCTCCAGGCTCCCCTAGGCGGGAGTTTCCAGGAAGAGCACAGAGCGCGGCCGCACCACCGAGCGCACGGAGACATTAAGTAGTCCCTCAGAGCGACCTTATTAGAAATTTCTAGCTGTCACTAGCTGTCGAAGTTGGAATCCCTAAAAGATGGGGAGTGGGCCTGGACTGAGGAGCTCAGGGAAAGAGGTCGGAGCTCCCACTCTCCATTCCAAGCGAAAGATGTGTGGGGGAGGTGAACGAGTTCCGGCGGAGGGCTCGGGCGCGCCCGGTGGAGTGAAGCGCCGCGCGGTCGAAGTGCTCACAGAGTTAAAGTGGGCGGGAAAACCCGGAGCGGACTCTCCCTGACACGCCCAGGACCTCCCACCCATTCTTCGTGGGGGAGGAGAACGAAAAGAGCAAGGGAGAGAAACGTGTTCCCCTTTCCTGCTCCCTAATTCCCCACTGAAGAAACAAGTGGCGACCCGCCACCTCGAGGGACGCACAGCGGAACTTAGGTCCCAGCGGGGTGGGGAGGGTCCCAGCGGGGTGGCTCCTCCTCTTCCAACGTCCGCACCGTCGGCGCACCCGCGGTCAGAAAGCCCAAGCCTGCGAGCTGGAGAAGCTGGGCGCGCGCATGCGTGCGGTGGGCGCGCGCTTCCCGCCCCTTTCCTGAGCGCGTTTGCTTCTCCCCCTCCCCCCATGTTCCTCAGCCGCCACCCGCGAGCCTCCCCCGCTCTCAGCCCTCTCATTTCGGGGGAGGGAGCCCGTCTTGCCCATCTACTGACTAACCCCTTCACCCTAGCTTCGCCCCGCCTCCCCTGAGCTTCGGTACAAACTCCGCAGCTAGGGCTCGGCTTTCACATTCCCGCCTCCGCCCTCTATCTCCCCTCCCAGCCCTAAAGCACTTCCTGCAAATTGCCCTGTTCTGGCTCCTCTTAGCGCCGTCTTCTACTTGTCACTAACTAGATGGCTGCTTTCACGTTGGCGGGGCCGCGGGTTATAATTCTGTATTCTTCCTACCTCGGAGTAGTGATCGTCTGCTCCATTTTACAGATGGGGAAGTTAAGGTCCAGAGCTCTGACATGCTTCACTCTCATGGCTCCTCGAGTTCCCAAATTCGAACGCCCTGACATTGGGAAGATGAGTCCTGGACCTCCTGCAATTTAAGGAGCTTTGAGAGCAAGTCCCTAAAATCTTCCTCTTGGAACCCTCAATCCTTCAAGCCAAACCATGCCAGCCCAGTCAGCAAAAGCCACAGAAACAATGTACTCCAAATAAACTACGTAGCGATTATTATGTTAGAAGAAAGGCCAATTGGACGTAGAAGGCTTTTAGAGGTGATGCAGGTGATTTGTTCAATGTAAAGTCATTTTTAAACATGATGTGTAATGTTTTCTCTTTAGATTTTTGTAATTCTCTTATTCCTTTCCCCATTCAAGGTCATTCTTTCCATTTTGAAGACATTTTGACAGAATTTGTCTCCTCGATTTAAAAAAATATTTATTTTAAAAGATAACTTTATTGTTGTTAAAGTTGTTATTATTTTATTATCCTGAATTCCTGCCCCCCCCCCCAAAGTCAATTCTTCCCTAGGCTTCAGCTCTGATTAAAGTTATCTTGAGTCCATGAGAGGCTTGCAAGAGAAGTCATACGGAAGCTGAAAGCACTACTCCAAAATTTTTGTGTACCACTATAACTGGGAATTAAAGGAAACAAGAGACCTGCGTTATTTCATGTACAGCTAGAGAGTCATTATTTTAGATTCAAATGTTTCCAGAGTCTCATTCAAAGCATTGTAAATATGGATCTGTTTTGTTAAGTTTTGCTTTGTTTTATTATTGCTTTCTTTTTCCTTTATTGATTTTACAGAGAGAGGAAGTGAGAGAGAGATAGAAATGTCAATGAGAGAGATCATCGATTGGCCACCTCGGGCATGCCCCCCACTGAGGATCAAGCCCACAACCTGGGCATGTGTCCTGACCAGGAATCGAACCAGCAACCTCTTGGTGCATGGGTCGTCACTCAACCACTGAGCCACACCGACCGGACAAGTTTTGTTTTGTTTTGTTTTAAATGACAGTTTTATCATGATTCTCCAATATTGCAAGTATTTCTAGATTATTTATTGGGTTGGTATCTTCTAAGTGTAGTCTGAAGAACCAGTTCAGTTTTGTTACAAGACAGTTTTTTGTTAAGTAGACTTGAGAGGGTTACATGCTAACACTTTCTGAACATTTGTTCAGTAAATGAATGCCTTCTGTGTGCACAGCACTGTTAGGTCTTTTATGGAACATAAAGTTGGACAAGATAGGGCTTTTTTTTTCTTTATTGATTTTAGAGAGAGGAAGGGAGAGGGAGAGAGAGATAGAAACATCGATGAGAGAGAACATTGATTGGCTGCCTCCTGCATGCCCCCTACTGGGGATTTGGCCCACAGCCTGGGCATGTGGCCTGACCAGGAGTGGAACCAGCGACCTCTAGTTGCATGGGTTGATGCTCAACCACTGAACCACACTGGCCGGGCAAGTCAGGGCTATTTTTAAGAACCAATTTAGAAGTGGAGATAAAACTCCCCACCACAGGCTCAAATCAGTAAAAATTCATTATTTCTTGATTTTTTAATCCTCACCCAAGGATATGTTTTATTGACTTCAGAGAGAGGGGAAGGGAAAGAGAGACAGAGATGTTGATGTGAGAGAAACATCAGTCGGCCACCTCCTATAAGTGCCCTGACTGGAGGTGGAACCTGCAACCTTTTGGTATATGGATGACACTCCAACCAACTGAGCCACACCAGCCAGGGCTCAGATTATTTCATTTTTAAAATCTCTTAAGTTATATATTATTTGAGGTTTCCAAAAATATTCCTCCTTATTCATGTGCAGTTCTCGGGTTCTGAACATGTAGATCAAGAGATGGGAACAATTAATAGTTAAGCATCTCAACAGAAAGGAGCAGGAACAGGCAGTGATTTCATGGCAGTATGAATAATGACACAGTCCAGTATTGAAAAATAAAATGGTAGGAATGGCCGGAAAGAGAACTTTAAGTATAAGGATGTCCAGGTCTTCAGATTTTAAATACTGAAGAAAAATGGGAAAGCCTTGCATTTAAGCACTTGCCTACATACATAGATTTGGTGAGGAGTTTTAAGGAAGACTTGTGGTTAGAGAAGTAAAATCTAGTTTGCAGTGGAATTTAAACTTCCTAAAGTAGTAGGAGGGGAGGATCCTTTGATTTAGGTTAGACAGACCCAAAACTCTTACCCACCTGCCCACCCCCAAAGAAAATCGATTACAGTCAAGAGATTAAACATGTAATTTAAATTTAAATACTTTTTGATCAATTTAGAAAGCATTGCATTTGAACTTTATTATTCAAACTTACCCTTCTACAGTGATTTTATAAGCTTTGGTTTCATTCAACTATTCTTAAGTGTTTTTGCTGGGCTCCTGCTTCTACTTGGAGAGTTCACTGCAACTTCAACCTCGCTGTTACTTCCTGGTCTGCAAACTGATGCCTCTCATGGGGTTGGTGCTATAAGATAATTTAACTACGTTGCTCAGCTCAATCCTGTTTGTTTGTTTTTTTTAAAATTTTTTTTTCTTTATTGATTTTAGAGAGAGGAAGGGAGAGAGAGAGAGATAGAAACATCAATGAGAGAGAACACCGATTGGCCACCTCCTACATGCCCCCCACTGGGGATTTGGCCTACAACCTGGGCGTGTGCCCTGACTGAGAATCAAACCGGTGACCTCTTGGTGCATGGGTCAATGCTCAACCACTGAGCCACAGCGACTGGGACAGCTCAATCCTGTTTTATTTCTGACATTTATATTCAGAAGTTAAATTTTAAGAACCCAAAGAACATGGTCTTTCTTCAGTACAATGAAAAAATTACATGAGAAAATGTATTGCTTATTAAATCTAGGGATAATTTTCAGAACTATTCTGTGTGACTGTTCATATTCATTATAGTTAAGCTGCTGTGTTTTATTATCACTGAACTGGGAGAATCCTAACACTATCTGATTTCTTTATTTCTTTATTTTTTTTTATTTTAAAGAGAAGAGTGGGGAGAGAGAGAGAAACATTGATGTGAGAGAGAAACATTGATCACTTGCCTTCTGCACGAGCTCTGACCGAGGCTCAAGCCCAAAACCCAGGCATGTGTCCTGACAGAGAATCGAACCTGCCACCTTTCGGTGTATGGGATAACACTATAACCAACTGAGCCACACTGGCGAGGGCTATCTGATTTCTTAAGGGAAAATCACATTGTACTAACAACTAGAAAAATTGGGACAACTTATCAGCTTTATAGTAATGGAATTCAGGCCTTATTTTCCCCTTTATTTTCAATATCTGTGTCATATAGCATAAACAAATCCTTATTGTTGGTCTTGCACCCAAGCTGGAGTTCATGAGGCTTCTATTTCTTCATTCATTTTAGAATCTACAGTTTGAATAGATGCCCATTAAGTCTTTTCATCACCAAGCCTTCTAAAGATGACTTTTCTGACCACTGGCCTCTGACTCCATTCTTTGTTGGATCTTGGGTAAGTGATTCCTTTTATATGGGCTTCAGTTTCTCTACCATGGGTCTTGCTGAACCCACAGAAGCTCCAGGCCATTGTTCAGGAGGCTACTTCTTTGCCTTATGCTATGGGACCCTGGATTCTTTTTTTTTTTTCTTTATTGATTTTTTTTTTAGAGAGAGGGGAAGGGAGAGGGAGAGAGAGAGAGAAACATCGGTGAGAGAGAACATTGACTGGCCACCTCCTGCATGCCCCCCACTGGGGATTTGGCCCACAACCTGGGTATGTGCCCTGACCAGGAATCAAACCCAACCTCTTGGTGCATGGGTTGACACTCAACCACTGAGCCACACCGGCTGGGCAGACCCTGGATTCTTAAAAAAATTTCTTCTTTTACTCAAATCTGTGTCCTTTCGAGTCTTATTCAGTCTTTATACATTGATGAGAGAACTTTTATATTGAGGGATTGAAATTTTGGGCTTGAAAAATGATGTGATATTAAGGTAGGGCCTTAGAGAGGTTAGGGGCACAAAGAGACTATATCAGAGATTCTCAACCTGGCATCCTGGATAGAATTCACTGGGTCCATGAACGTAAATAGGGGAAAATTACATCTTTATTTTCACTAATTCATACTTGAAATTTCACATTTCCTTTTAGTATAAATGTTATTGCCCTGGCCGGTTTGGCTCAGCGGCTAGAGCGTCGACCCGTGGACCAAAGAGTCTTGGGTACAATTCTTGGTCAAGGGCATGTACCTCAGTTGCAGTTGGATCCCCAGCCCTGGTTGGGTTGTGCGGGAGGCAACCAATTGATGTGTCTCTCTCACATTGATGTTTCTCTGTGCCTTCCACTTTCTTTAGGAATCAATGGAAAAAATATTCTTGGGTGAGGATTAACAACAACAACAACAAATAAATTACTGTCCTGGCCCTGGCCAGTTTAGTTCAGTGGTTAGAGCGTCGGCCCGCGGTCCAGAGAGACCCAGGTTCGGTTCCCACTAAGGGCACGTACCTCGGTGCGGTTTGTCCCCAGCCCCAAGATTGGGATTGTGCGGGTGGCAACCAGTCGATGTGTCTCTCTCACGTCGATGTTTCTCTCTCTCTCTTCCTCCCTCTTTCCCTCCTGCTCTATCTGAAGATAAATGCAAAAAAATGTCCTTGAGTGACGATAAAAAAAAAAAATTGCTGTCCTGTACACTTCAAAAATGTCAAGTTCAGGAAACAAAAAGAGGCTGAGAAACTGGTCCAGATTAAAAGAGACAAGACAACTAAATTCAGTGTGTGACCTTAGATTTGATCCTGGACCAGAAAAAAAAAGCCCTAAATAATGTTTTTAGGACTTCTGACAAAATTTAATATGGACTGTGAATTACATAATAGTATTGTATCAATGTTAAATGTCTTAATTTTAATATTTATACTTTGGTTTACATAAGAGAATAGATTTGTTCTTAATAAACAACACACAGAAGTATTTAGGAGTAAAAGAGTATGATGTCTCCAAGTCTCAAATAATTTAGAAAAAATGCACATATTTTTACCTACGTAAAAAGATAATAATAAAGCAAATGGAGCAAAATGTAAATAATTTTGAATTCAGAAAAAGGACTTGAGCCCGGCCGGTGTGGCTCAGTGGTTGAGCGTCGACCCATGCACCAAGAGGTCGCTAGTTCGATTCCCGGTCAGGGCACATGCCCAGGTTGTGGGCCCGATCCCCAGTGGGGGGGCATGCAGGAGGCGGCCAGTCGATGTTCTCTCTCATTGATGTTTCTGTCTCTCTCTCCCTCTCCCTTCCTCTCTAAAATCAATAAAGAAAAAACATTTAAAAAAAAAGAAAGAAAGAAAAAGGACTTGAGGGGAGTTCCTTTTACTATTCTTGAATTTTTTCTGTAAGTTTGAAATTATATTGCTTGAGATCATTTGTTCCACCTCCTTACTTTGAAGACGTGATAATTCAGATTTTGGAAGGTGAAGACTTGTTCAAGGTCACACACAACAAGAAAGTGACAGACAGGGTTATGGCCCAAACTCAGATCTCCAGATATGGGTCCTCAACTGAATCCCTTGGTGTTTGTGTTTGAATGACAAAAGTTGAGCCACCCCTTTTTACTTCTCTTTTTATTTTCTTGGTTCCTTAGAGCTAGTTCCTTCTAGTAGAGAACCAGAGTAACAACTGAATGCTTCTTTCAGTTCCTTCATGATTAGGCAAGGATCAATTTGAAGTTTTTGAGCTGTATGGTTGAGATATCCCTTTATAGGTTCAACATTTTTCTTATTGCCAGCCTTTTTCTGTACATGATTGCCTTCTTTTATATGATATCATTTGTATCTTCTCTCCCAGAGAGTAATGTTGTATTATTATTTAAATTTCTTTCCATAAGCCACTTCATTTCTAGGTCTCTTCAATATTATCTAAGAAATTGTATGTTTTCATTTCTGTGATTCTATGACTCAGTTTCCTTAATTGATGGAAAATGAAGGCATAATATATTTAAAAGAAAGGAATATAGCATCTCAGAATTAAAGTCTGGAAATAAGGATATTAACCACATAACATATGGTGGGGCCATTTAATAGTTTTACTAGTTAATGAGTAATATCAGTTTTATCAAAAAATTAAATAAAGTCTATCATTTTTCATTGTTATCAGTGAAAGGACTACTTGTCTCCAAATGAAATAATGGGAAAAAAAGTAATTTGAACCATATGAAATTGCCATTTTTTGGTAACAATTGAATATCAACAATTTCATATGGCCCAACCTAATAGAAGTAAGCATGTTATTAGGTAATGATGCATTTTCTCTTCTCTTACAGCAATGGTAGAAAAATAGAAATAGTTCATGTGGTATCTGCTTTTACCTCTTCAACTTCTCAGTTTCTTTTCCTACTCTGGCTGTTCTTCTGTCCTGACACACTCTGTGAGATTCTTTCTAGGCTTCAGATTCCTCCAAATTTCCATGTTGGCTTCTATTAGCTTCCAGTGCCTGGGAGCCTTTCAACAATTCATAGAAAGTTAGAAATGGAATATCAGAGGCAGTTTGTTCAGTCTCCTTATACTTCAGATGAGAAAACAGAAGCTAGCATCATAAAGCTGATATCTCAGAGGTGTGGCAAGAATGCAATTATCTTGATTCCCAGTACGGTGGTCTTTCTACTTCAGCACCCACATTCTATCTGGACCTTATATTTTCTACAGCCCAATTTTACAAACTTGGGTCTATCTGTCAATCTCTCTCTCTCCTCTTATCTTTTTGTTAGCGCTTACTTCTCACTCAGTCACCTGGATCTTCCTTATTTCCTCATTTTGCCTTTTTTTCATTCAAGAGCAGCTTTAGCTTGTATATTCTATCTCTTTTCATCTATGCCATTGGTGAAATGTGAAGAAACAATCGTGTTTCCTGATTTTTACTTCCTAGAGTGATACCATGGGGAAGTAGCTGGGATAATTTTATTTTAAGATAATGGAAGATACCCTTGTATATTTGTATATCTATTGTATATTATTTTATACTTACAGAATATTTTGAAAATAATTTAATTTTTTGTTGTTGTTGTTGTTAATCTTCACCCAAGGATATTTTTTGATTGATTTTTAGAGAGTGGAAGGAAGAGAGGGAGGGAGGGAGAGAGAGAGAGAGACAGCAATGTGAGAGACACATGGATCAGTTTCCTCCCACATGACTCTAACCTTGACTGGGCATCGAATCCATGACCCTTCATTCCCTGGGCTGACACTCTAACTGCTGAGCTAAACTAGTCAGGGCTTGAAAATAATTTAAGAAAAAAATATCATTGATAATATTTGTCTTTACAATAAAAATTTTTTTTTTACAATAAAAATTTCATAGCCCACTGGAAACAAGCAAAAGGAATCAGAGTATTATTATTTTTTAATGAATGAGTGATCTTTTGTTAAGCCCCATAGAGTCTTAAATTGCCTTTTAACTCTGCTGAAATATTTTTATCCTAAAATACAAAATTGTTTATTTGAAAGACCTTTGAGAATCATGTTTAGGGGAGCAGAGTAAGATATCAAGAAAAAAAGATTTAGCATGGGGCAAGTGAAAGATTTTAGGGTAATGAACAAGTCTGTGGGTCCTAAGAATATTGTAATAATAATTTATTTATTTATTTATTTATTTATTTATTTATTTATTTATTTATTTTTGTTAATCCTCAGCTTAGGATATTTTTCCAGTGATTTTATTTTATATAGAGTGGAAGGGAGGGAGGGAGAGAGAGAGAAACATCGATATGAGAGGGACACATTGATTGGTTGCCTCCCGGATGACCCTGACTGGGGCCAGGGATCAAACCTGCAGACCCTTTGGTCTGAGGGCTGATGCTCTAACTACTGAGCAACCAGCAACCAGCCAGGGCTGTAACAATTTTTAAAGGACAAAGCAGAGGTAATTGCTTTCTTATACTTTATATGTTTTTTGTTGTTGTCCAAGGTTTTTTTTTTTTTTTTTTTTATCCTCACCCAAGGATATGTTTTTATTGATTTTTAGAGAGGAAGGAAGGGAGAGAGAGGAACATTGTTCAGTTGCCTCCAGTCCCCCGACCAGAGATTGAACCTGCCATCTAGGTATATGCCCTGACCCGGAATCGAACCTACAACCTTTTAATGTATGGGACAACACTCCAACCAACTGAGCTACCTGGCCAGGGCATACTTTATGTATTTTTAAGATAGTTCAGGGAGAGACTCAGCCACTAAGTAGCAAAACTTGGGAGTGAATGTTTGGTGTATCCAGCTGGAACCATGAGGAGTATCTCAGGTTTTCTCTACCAAAGACTTAGCTGTTGATAAGAAGTTCCCTGTAAACCCCTTATTTTGTCAGTATTTGCATCTTTGCAGCCCGGGAATTTGGTTTTATGTGCTTTTCCTGCTTTGGGACAAATTGGCTTTCTGTTGGTAGGTGTGCTGTATGTAAGATACCACTTCAGCCTGGAGTTTGGATAAACATTGGCTGATGGATTGAGTCAATGGAGGCTTTACTCTTAAAGAGAAAAGGTCAGTGTTTGTATTTCTTCCTTCTACCATGTAGCTTTTCTGCAAATAGTATTTGGGTTTCTTTTATTAGTTAATCTCCCACTCCCACCCCCATTTTCACCTCCCCACCATCTTTTTATGTGTAAACTATTGCTTTTTGTCTAAAGCAATTTATGGCAAAGTTGTATAATCTTTGGAAAATAAAAGATAGATATGCAAGTGAGTATCTCTGGTTTCTTTTCCTTTTCAAGCTTTAATCACCCTGTTATGCATAGACCTGATTTGGAAAAACATAGAAGAGAAAGACCTCTTCATCTGGAGTAAATGGAGTTACCATCAATTATTGTAAATGGGTTTTAGAGACTTAATGATTCTGCCTTAATAAAATAACAACCCTTAATTCTCTAATTTTATCAACTATAAACTTGCAGTTTTCCCCAGCTATTAAATTGTTCCTGTTAGATAACTAGAGCTGAAAAGATGTGGTATTTATTTCAGGGTACATTTACAATTATATAGTGAAGCTGAGATGTGACAAACGCATTACCAACTACCTTATCAAATATAAAGGAATCAGTTGTTCATTACTCATGTTTCTGTTCTGTAAGTATTTCCTACAAATACAGCAGGCAATATGTTTTAAAATGTTTCAGTTTAACTTATTTTACTAATAGTTATTCTCTTGTATTTGTTTAATTTGCTCCAAGACTCCAGAAAAAAGTAAAAATAAAAAGAGCTTTACTGCCCTGACCGGTGGTTAGAGCGTTGGCTCACAGACCAATGAGTTGCTGGTTCGATTCCAGTCAAGAGCACATATCTCAGTTGTGGTTCATCCCCAGCCCTGGTCATGCAGGAGGCAACCAGTCTGAGTCCCTCTCATGTTGATGTTTCTCTCTCTCTCCCTCCTTCCCACTCTATCTGAAGATAAATAGAAAAATATCCTTGGGTGAAGAATAAAAGAAAAAAAAGAGCTTTACTGATAAAGTTTAAAGAGTAATTCACCATTAATGACTACCCTTTCAGAGTGGAAGGGAGGGAGGGGGGGGAGAGAGAGAGAGAGAAACATTGAAGTGAGAGAGACATTATCGATTGGTTGCCTCCCACACAACCCTGACCAGGGCTGGGGATCGAACCTGCAACACAAGTACGTGTGCTTGACTGGGAATTGAACCAATGACCCTTCAGTCTGCAGGCTGATGCTCTAACCACTGAGCCAAACCAGTCAGGACTCAGATTTCCTCTAGACTAAAGAGCTTAGCTTACAAACTTGACTTGGTCAAGAAGCTACCAAGATCTAGTCTACTTGTTCAGGGTTTACCAGTTGCTTAAAATTTGTCTTAGATGCCCTAACCTTCATACAAACTTTCTAATAAATCGGCCAAGATGGTCTTATTCTCTTCTAGGCATCCATTAACACATACTATACATACCAGTGTTTCTGAAGCCAGCTAGATTCCTTAAGATATGACTAGGTGTTCAGAGTGAAATAAATTTGGTAAACACTGGATATTATATTCCTCTCTTGGATATATTCACAAATCATGTTATGAATATATTATAAGTGAATATTAAAGTCTCTGAGGTCTCCAAAAAAATCTGCTTAATTTTGTTTAGCCCAGTGTATTTAGTAAATACTTTCTTTTTTTCCCCCCAGTTAAACAATGATTTTATTGCTTGAGTACATAGACATTTTATGCAACCAGGGCAGAGGCTGTGGATGACTCGTATTTCCAGTTGGAGGGGAGGACTCGTTTGGTCTTGTAATATCGAGCCAATCGGTGAATACGGCTCTCAATCAGAATCAGACGGAATTTAGCATCCTTATCCTTTCTGTTCTTCTCAAGATACTTTTGAACAGCAACAGCTTTCTTAATTAAATGGTAGAGATCCTCAGGAAGATCAGGAGCAAGTCCTTTGGACTTAAGAATTCTCAAGATTTTATTGCCTGTCACAAAGCATACTTGTGCTACGCCATGTGAATCTCTCAAGATCACACCGATCTGTGAGGGAGTCAGGCCCTTTTTGGCCAGTTTGTAGATCTGCTCCTTAACATGGTCAGACGTCAACTTCAGCCAGGTGGGGACACTGTGGCGGTATGGCAGAGCCAACTGGGACAGGTCCTTCCGGGGAGCGTGCATGCGACCCATGATGGCGGCTCAGTAAATACTTTCTAAATTGCAAGTTGTAATTCAGATGTCACTTTCTACATGAAGTCTTTCATGATTTCTACAGACAGTATCCAATGTGTCCACCACTGAATTCACATAGCTCAGAGTTACATGATAAAGTGCTATAAAATTTTAGTTTTTGTTAGTATTATGATGTAATCTTTTGATTGTAAGCAACATAAAACTTATCTCAAACTGGTTTAAACAATTAAGGGAATTTACTAGTCATCAACTGCAAATTTAGATGAAGTTTGGTCCTCAGTGTTGAGGCTCAGTGATGTTACCAAAGAGCTGGTTTCTTCTTCTAAAATAGTTGATTTGGTACAGTTTGCTCCTTGCTCCCAATATGCCTGTAACAGTTTCTAGGAAAGCTACATGTGCTTCCCTCATCTCTAGGAGGAAGATAACATATTTCATGGAAGCTACTTCAGAATAGCAAGAAAGCATCTTTTCTAGAAGCCCCAGCAAAGGTCATTTCATATCTCATTGGCTTGAATTGAGGTCACTTGCCTATCACTAAACTAATCAATGTCCATGGAGGTAGGATATGCTGACCTTAATCCAAATAGAGTCTACCCTGGATTTCGGTATAAGTCAGCTTTCTTGGAAGCTTCCTTATGTGATTACACACAAGAGAATATAGGTATTGCCCTGGCCATTGTGCCTCAGTTGGTTGGGCATCATCCAGTGCACCGAAAGGTTGCTGGTTCATTTCCAGTCAGGGTACATACCCGGGTTGCAGGCTTGATCGCTGGTAGGGGTTATGCAAGAGGCAGCTGATAGATGCTCTGCTCTCACATCGTTGTTTCTCTCTCTCTCTCTTCTTCTCCCTTCCTTTCTCTCTAAAAATCAATTAAAAATCTTTAGAAAAAAAAAAGAGGATATGGATATTATTACTAAGAAGAAGGAGGAATAGATGCTGGGCAGCGAAAACCAATAAAAATCCACTACATGATGCTTACCACATTCATATATCATCACAGAATTGAGATGGTTAGTCCATGTTTTCCTCCTTTTCACTGTATTTATTTTCCTGATTTCCTTGTAAAATTTGCTTTCACTTAATTTTCAACTTTGAGAGCGAAGAGTTTAACTGGGGCTGTGAATTTGTTTTATCTTATTACTGCTTATAATAGTTATATTATTTTTAAACACTATTACTTTGGATTTGTGTTTCCTCCCCAGAGGGCTTTAATCATATTAGCATCATTCAACTTAGTCTCTGTACTTAGTAGCTCCATAAAGGTGGGCTGTGGAGGGACCTATATGTGCAGGTGGAATTATTGGTGATGCAAATGGTCATGAGTCAGATACAGGGAAAATTATCAGAAATGATCTCCTAAATTCTTTCTGACTTTATTTATTTATTTATTTATTTATTTATTTTTTATCCTCACCTGAGGAAATTTTTGCATTTATCCTCAGAGCGGGAGGGAGAGAGGTGGGAAGAGAGAGAGAGAGAGAGAGAAACATCGACGTGAGAGAGACACATCGAGTGGTTGCCACCCACACGGCCCCGGGCTGGGGACAAACTGCAACCAAGGTACATGCCCCTAGCGGGAACCGAACCCAGGTCTCTCTGGACCGCAGGCCAACGCTCTAACCGCTGAGCCAAACCGGCCAGGGCGTTTCTGACTTTATTTAAACTGGCCACTCTACCTTCTCCTTGACACCCCAGTTTATAAGTCAGCCTGCTTTGCTCTGCCATTCAGAAGCATTAGATACTTTTCATAGCTCTTCTATCTTGAGGGTTGAGTCTGGGATATAAGGCAGCAGATTCTGGCTTTGATTTGGGACTTCCAATAAGCTTTTTGAAATAATTGTCCTGCTTTTAATAACTGACAGCCCCAACATGGCCAGTAAATATATATTTTTAAAGCTAGAAATGTACTCTATTTGCCCTGGCTGGTTTGGCTCAGTGGTTGGAGCGTTGGCCCACAGACTAAAGGGTCTTGGGTTTATTCTGGTCAAGGGCATGTACCTGGGTTGCAGGTTTGATCCCTGGCCTAGGTCGGGGTCATGAGGGAGGCAACCAATCGATGTGTCACTCACATTGATGTTTCTCTCTCTTTCTCTCTCTCTCTTTCTCTCTCTCCCCCTCCCTCCCTCCATCCCTTCCACTCTCTCTAAAAATCAATGGAAAGGGAGGGGGGTGGGAAGAGATAAACCAAAGAACTTATATGCATATGTACAGAACCAATGGACACAGACAATAATGTGGGGAAGGCTGGAAGGGGACAGGAGTGGGGAGGAGAGGGGTCAATGGGAGGAAAAGAGGGGAATATCTGTAATACTTTCAACAATAAAGATAAGTTTTAAAAAATAAAAAATAGCCCTGGCTGGTTTGGCTCAGGGGTTAGAGCGTTGGCCCTCAGACCAAAGAGTCTCATGTTCAATTCCAGTCGAGGGCACATACCTCGGTTGTGGTTCGGTCCCCGGCCCTGGTAGTGGTCATGTGAGAGACAACCAATCGATGTGTCTCTCTCACATCGATGTTTCTTTCTCTCTCTCTCCCCCTGCTCCACTCTATAGAAATAAACAAATAAATAAAAATCAATGGAAAAATATCCTCAGGTGAGAATTAACAACAACAACAAAAACAAACAAACAACAACAAAACAACTAGAAATGTGCTCTTTTATTTTTTTACCAAACTTTAAAAAAAAATTTTTTTTATTTTTATTTTTATTGGTACGTGCCCCTAGTAGGAACCGAACCCGGGACTCTCTGGTCCGCAGGCTGACGCTCCAACCACTGAGCCAAACCAGCCAGGGCTATTTTTTTTTTCTTTATTGATTTTTTTAGAGCGAGAGGAAGGGAGGGGGAGTGACATATAGAAGCATTGATGAGAGAGAACATTGATTGGCCACCTCCTGCATGCCCTGCACTGGGGATTTGGCCCATAACCTGGGCATGTGCCCTGACCAGGAATTGAACCTGTGACTTCTTGGTGCATGAGGTGATGCTCAACCACTGAGCCACACTGGCCAGGCCAGTTCCCTACTTTTATTTAAAAAATGACATTGTCATCAAGGCCTCAATTTGGATTAATGTGATAATTTCCTTATAAAGTTAAACATTTTTGGCAAAAATATTGCATAAGTGGCCAATTGTTCTTTAAGAAAGAGTGTGGTGCCCTGGCCGGTTTGGCTCAGCAGTTAGAGCGTTGGCTCGCGGACCAATGAGTTGCAGGTTCAATTCTGGTACCTCAGTTTCGATTTGTCCCCAGCCCTGGTTGGGGTCGTGCGGGAGGCAGTCACTCGATGTGTCCCTTTCACATCAATGTTTCTCTCTCTCTTTCTTCCTCTCTCTCCCTCTCACTCTATCTGAACAAAAATGGAAAGATGTCCTTGGGTGAGGATAAAAAAATGTGTTGATCTACTCTTTCTTCTGTATACAAAAATACAAATAGTATTTTGCAGCAGGTGAAATTCTTGTTTTTTTTAAAAAAATTATTTTATATGTCTTTATTGATTTTTTAGAGAGAGAGGAAGGGAGAGAGAGAGAAACATCAATTGGCTGCTTCCTGCATGCCACCCACCAGGGATCGAGCTGGCAACTCAGGCATGTGCCCTGACTAGGAATTGAACTGGGACCTCTCAGTCCACAGGAGGATGCTCAATCCACTGAGCCACACTGGCCAGCCTGGAGTAGTGAAATTCTTGAACAAAATGGCTGAAAATTCCCATGTAGACCTTGAGAAATTATATTAAAGCCATTTGGGTTGTCACTATGATTCTGGGGCCTAGAGGCTACAACTATTGAAAAGAATGTCTTTCAAAAGATCAAAGAGCCCTGGCCAGTTTGGCTCAGGGATTAGAGTGTAGACCGAGGACTGAAGAGTGGCAGGCTTGATTCCCAGGGGTGTAGCACAAGCCTGGGTTGCAGGTTCAGTCCCAGGAGGGCACATATGAAAGGCAACCAATCAATGTTCTCGCTCTCTCTCACTCTCCCCGCCCCCTTCCCTTCTCTCTAAAATCAATAAGCATATCCTTGGGTGAAGATTAAAAAAAAAAAGATCTGAGGAAATTTAGGATTGTTCTTTACTCATATTCATTAATTTATTCAACAAATATTTGTCGAATGTGCCTGGCACAATGTCAGGTCACAGAAGTGAAGAAATAATTCCTATCCTAAAAGATAGAATAATTGCTACGAAAGGTTTATATGCACATTACGAAGAGCATACACAGGCCCTGGCTGGTTTGGCTCAGCGGTTAGAGCATCGGCCTGCAGTCCAGAGAGGTCTGGGTTCGGTTCCCACTAAGGGCACGTACCTCGGTGGCAGTTTGTCCCCGGCCCTGATTGGGTCATGCGGGAGGCAGCCACTCAATGTGTCCCTTTCACGTCGATGTATCTCCCCCTCTCCCCCTCTCCTCCTCTCCCCCTCCCACTCTATCTGAACAAAAATGGAAAAATACCCTTAGGTGAGGGTTAAAAAACAACAACAACATTGCAGCCCTGCTGGTCTGGCTCAGTGGTTGAGCGTTGAGCGTTGACCCATGCACCAAGAGGTCGCTGATTCGATTCCCGGTCAGGGCACATGCCCAGGTTGTGGGCCAAATCCCCAATAGGAGGCATGCAGGAGGTGGCCAATAGATGTTCTCTCTCATCGATGTTTCTACCTTTCTCTCCCTCTCCCTTTCTCTCTCTCTAAAATCAATAAAATAAATGAATGAATGAATAAATAAATAAATAAATAAATAAATAAATAAATAAAAATATTCCCTGTAATATTGTTTCAATAATTAAAAAAAAAATAACATCGCAGATTTGTAAGTGAATAAAATGGAAACTCTAGATTGAGACAGTGGTGAACATTGAAATTTGTAAGGTCAGAGAGACTCAAGTCTGGTGACCTTGTTGATCTTTCTGCAAGTCCAGGAAGAAATACAGACAGAAACAAAGATGAGAAAGCGTGGGACTCCAGGGAGAGAAAGATGCAGAGAGAGTAGCTATCTATTTTTCATTTCAGCCCGTTTCAGCCTCTTCCCACTACAAATGATGCCACAATAAATATCTTTGGACACATATGCTTATATACTCATATTTTTATTTCTATAGAAAAGATCCCATATGCTACATTAAAATGATGACTTCAATTGTGAAAAATACTGCCACATTACTTTCCAAAAAGGTTATGGCAATTTTCATTTTCCCCAGCAATGTGTGAGAGTTCTCATCTCCCCACGTTTTTTCCACTACTAAATGTTATCAATGTTTTGATATATTGCCAATCTGGAGAGTTAAAAATGGTATCTTAAAAAGTCTATTTTGCATAAAAACAGACATGACCAATAGAATAAAAGAACTCAGAAATAAGCCCTTGCAAATATAGTCAAATGATTTTCAACAAGCATGTCAAAACCATTTCCATGGGAAAGTATGTTCTTTGCAACATATAGTATTGGGAAAACTGGGTATCCACATGCAAGGACTTTTACTTTATATCATATAAAAACTTCCACTCAGCCCAGCCAGTGTGGCTCAGTGGTTGAGCGTCGACCCATGTACCAAGAGGTCGCCAGTTCGATTCCCAGTCAGGCACATGCCCAGGTTGTGGGCCAAAACCCCAGTGGGGGCATGCAGGAGGCAGCCAGTCAAACTCAAAATGAATCAAAGACCTGACTGTAAGAACTAAAACTATAAAACTCTTAGAAGAAAAAAATAGTGGAAAAAATTAATGTCATTGGATTTGGCAATGATTTCTTAGATATCATATCAAAGCTCAGGCAACAAAAGCAAAACTACCTACATTGAACTTCATCAAAATTAAAAACTTTTGTGCATCAAAGGACACTATCAACAGAATAAAAAGACAACTCACAAATGGGAGAAAATGTTTTCAAATCATGTTATCTGATAAGAGATTAATATCCGGAATACATAAAGAAGTCCTACAACTCAACAAGGCAAAATAAGAAACAACCTAATTAAAAATGGGCAAAGGACTTGAATAAACATTTTTCCAAAGAAGATATAGAAATGGCCAGTTAAAAACATGAATGATGCTCAACATCACTGTTCATTAGGAAGATGCAAACCAAAACTACAATGAGATTGATGCCACTTCATATCCAGTAGGATGGCTATAATAGAAAAGGCAGAGATTAACAAGTGTTGGTGAGAATGAGGAGAAATTGGAATCCTCATATATAGCTGGTAGGAATGTAAAATGGAGCAATATTTTAATATGTTTTAATTAATTTTTTTGTGAGAAAGGGAGAGAGAGATAGAAACATCGATGTGAAAGAAACATCGATCAGCTGCCTCCTGCATGCCCCCCACTGGGGATCGAGCCCCAACCTGGGCATGTGCCCCGACTGGGAATTGAACCAGGACCCCTCAGTCCATGGGATGACACTAAATCCACTGAGCCACACTGGCTGGGCAAGGAGCAATATTTTAGAAAACAGTTTAGTGGTTCCTCAAAAATTAAACATAGAATTACCATATGATTCAGCAGTTGCACTTTTGTGAATATTATACAAAAGAATTGAAAGCAGAAACTCAAGCAGGTATTTGTATACCAGTGTTCATAGCAGCAACACTCACAATAGCCAAAAGATGGAAGCACCCAAGTGTCCACTGACAGATGAATGGATAAACAAAATGTAGTAGTATATATATACAATGGAATATTATTCATCCTTAAAAAGTGAAGTACTGACACATGCAACATGATGAACCTTGAAAACATAATGCTAAGTGAAATAATTAGATGCAAAAGGACAAATATTATGATTCCACTGATATAAGGTACCTAGAATAGTCAAAATCATGGGCAGAAGGTAGAGTAGTGGCTACCAGGGGTTGGGGTTAGAGAGGTTGGGGAGTTGCTACTTAATGGGTTTGGAGTTTCAGGTTGGGATGATGACATAGTTCTGGAGGTGGATAGTAGTGATGGTTGCACAACAATGTGAATGTACATTATACTTAATGCCACTGAACTATACACTTAAAAGTGGTTAAAATGATAAATTTTATGTTATATATATTTTGCCACAATTAAATCTATTTTTTTTTCTTTATTGATTTTAGAGAGAGAGGAAGGGGGAGAGAGAGAGAGAGAGAGAGATAAAAACATTGATGAGAGAGAACATCGATCGGCCACCTCCTGCATGGGGCATGTGCCCTGACCGGGAATTGAACTGGCGACCTCTTAGTGCATGGGTAGACGCTTAACCACTGAGCCACACTGGCTGGGCTAAATCTATTTTGTATATCCTTGACTACCAGTGAAGTTGAGTACTTTCTGTTTTTTGTTTTGGGTTTTTTTGGACATTTATATTCCATCGTTTGTAAATTGCCCGCTCTTATCCTTTGCCCATTTTTTCTCTAGCTAAATTGTTTATCATTTTGTTATTAATTTATATAAGTTTTTTTTTACATTAATAGTATGAACCTTTTGTTTACAACAGCTTTTTCTTCCATTTGATTTAGTTTATGGTGTTTTTTGATATTCAAAAATTTTACAAGATGGCTGCCAAGGGCCTACTACCATTATCAGGTGAATTTAGTGTGGTGAGAGGTGGAGAAATCAGTTCACAGAAAATAGGGTGCTAGACAGAAAACCTAATGGGTACCTATACTAAATGAAATTTTGTAAAGATGTGGTCTCTCCAACAAAGAACTGCAAGAAAATGACAGGAGACACTGGATATTGGTGCTATTAGCTGAATCATGGTGTACTTGTCATGATTCACTCATTAATTTCTCCAATAGTTTATTTATTCATTCAATAAACATTAATTAAGCAGTATACCAAGCACTGTATTATAACAGAATACAAAAATAACTAAGGCGTGGGTACTGCTTTTGAGAAGCTCATGGTATATTTGGGGAGGTAGAAATGTTATATCACAAATAATAGCAAAAAGATGAGTACCACACTAGAAAGATGATGGTGCCTCAGAATAGGAAGTTGTGGACATAAGATGTGAATGGATTTGGGTTATATTTTAAAGGTAAAACTGAAAGAACTTACTGATGTTTGGATATAAATATCAGGGAAAGAGGAATCAAAGATGATTCCTAGCTTTTGGACCTGAGAAACTATGAATATCCAGAAGAACCTTTTACTCAGTTGGGGAAGACTGCAACAGAGGTTTGAAGGGAAAAAATCAAGAATTCTATTTTTTTTTTTTTAATTCTCACCTGAGGATATTTTTCCATTTTTCTTCAGATAGAGTGGGAGGGAGAGAGAGAGAGAGAGAGAGAGAGAGAGAGAGAGAGAGAGAGAGAGAGAGAGAGAGAGAGAGAGAGAGAAACTTCAATGTGAGAGAAACACATCAACTGGTTGCCTCCCGCACAACCCCGACCAGGGCCAGGGACCGAACCGCAACCAAGGTACATAACCTTGACCGGAATCGAACCTGAGACTCATTGATCAACGGAACGCTGTAACCACTGAGCCAAACTGGCCAGGGCAAGAATTCTATCTTTAGACATGTTAAGTTTGAGTTGCCTACTAGACACCCCAGTAGCTTTGTCCAGTATATAACATGAGTCTGGAAGCTCAGGGAAGAGAAATGAGGCTGGATTATAAATTAGGTGGTTAATGGCAGTTTTTGTTGTTTTTTTTTAATTTTTTTTTTTAATCCTCACCTGAGGACATTTTTGCATTTATCTTCAGATAAAGTGGGAGAGAGGGAGGGAGAGAGAGAGAGAGAGAGAGAGAGAGAGAGAGAGAGAGAGAGAGAGAGAGAGAAACATCAATGTGAGAGAGACACATCGAGTGGCTGCCACCCACACGACCCCAACCGGGGCCGGGGACAAACCGCAACCGAGGTACGTGCCCTTAGTGGGAACCAAATCCGGGTCTCTCTGGTCCGCGGACCGATGCTCTAATCTCTGAGCCAAACCGGCCAGGGCAATGGCAGTTTTTAAAGCTATGGGACTAGATGGGATCACCTAGGGCAAGGTTTGGATATAGTAGAAAAGAGCCAATCTTTAGAAGTTAGGTAGAGGAAAAGGAGGATACAACTAAGATGACTGAGGGATGACCAAAGAGGCAAGAAGAAAACTAAGAGAATGAAGTAATTTAGAAGCAAAGAAATTATTTCAAGGAGGGAGTAGTCAACAGTGTTGAATAGTGTTGAGAGGGTAAGATGAAGGTAGAGATATGGCCATCGAATTTGGCAAGATGGAGATTATAATGATCTGGACAAAGCAGTTCCAGTAGAATGGTGGTGACAAAAACTAGGTTTGAATAGGTTGAAAAGAGAATAGAGATGAGAAAGTAAAGACAGCAAATAGAGACAAACTTGCTGAGTAGTTTTTGTTTTCTTATCCTCACCCGAGGACATTTTTGCATTTATCTTCAGATAGAGCTAAAGGGAAAGAGGGAGGAAGAGAGAGAGAGAGAAACATCGATGTGAGAGAGACACATCTACTGGTTGCCACTCACACGACCCCAACCAGGGCCAGGGACGAACTGCAACTGAGGTATGTGCTCTTAGCAGGAACTGAACCCAGGACTCTCTGGTCTGTAGGTCGACGCTCTAACCGCTGAGCCAAACCGGCCAGGGCTTACTGAGTAGTTTTGTAAAGAAATAGGATGATAGCTGGGAGGGAAACTCTTGTATATATATGTATATATATATTTAAATTTTATTTATTGATTTTTTTTTAGAGAGAAACATTGATTTGTTGTTCCACTTATTTATGCATTCATTGGTTGATTCTTGTATGTGTCCTGACTGGGGATCAAACCTGCAAGGCATATCAGGATGATGCTCTAACCAACTGAGCTATCCGGCCAGGGCCCTGCTTTCTTTATTTATGGTTGTATTGTGTTGTTATACCCTAATTTATTTGTTCAATCCCCTAGTGATCCCTATTGATGAATATTTAAGTGGTTTCCAATCTTTTGCTATTATAAATCTACAATGAATAATTTTGTACATAGGTCTTTTCACACATGTGACAATATGTTTGTAGGATAAAATTATAATATTACTGAATCAAAGGGTAAGTATATTTTTAAGTTTGATAATTATGGAGCCAAAATGCTTCTATAATTTATACCAATGTGTCCTACCAGCAATGATGAGAAGGCCTGTTTTCCTATACAGTGTGTTATCAAATTTTTTATCTTTGCCAATCTACTAAATGAAAAATGGTCTCTTGGTGTTGCACCAAAAATGGTCTCTTTTATTTTGCATTTATTTTATTTTGAGTGAGGTTGAATATATTCTCAAAAGTTTAAAAGCTATTTGTATTTTTTTTTCTTCAAATTATCTCTTCCTATCTTTTGATCATAATTCTAATGAATTGTTGCTCTTTTTATTGATTTTTGGAGCTCTTAATATAGCAAGCACGTTAGCCCTCTATTAGTGATGATTGCAAATATGTCTTTTCACTTTGTTTATAGTGACTTTTTTCCTACAGAATTTTTTTTACATAGTTGAATTTATGTGAGTTTTGTGTTATACTTTTAAAACCTTCCCCACTCCAAAAGTATTTTTTTTTTATCCTCACCCGAGGACGTTTTTTCATTTTTTATTCAGATGGAGTGGGAGGGAGAGAGGGGGAGAGAGAGAGAGAGAGAGAGAGAGAGAGAGAGAGAGAGAGAGAGAAACATCGACGTGAAAGGGACACATCGAGTGGCTGCCACCCGCACAACCAACCAGGGCCAGGGACAAACTGCAACCGAGGTACATGCCCTTAGCGGGAACCGAACCGGGGTCTCTCTGGACCTCAGGCCGACGCTCTAACCGCTGAGCCAAATCGGCCAGGGCCAAAAGTATTTTTTAACATTTTCTGGAAGATTTTTTTAAGTATGAGAAGGTGATACTAGGTCCTGCTTGCATGTTTTTAATAAAAAGGGAGGAATTGATTCAGGAGAGTTTAGGGAAATTTTCAGGAGCGAAGTCCATGACTGGGCTAGGAGGGGATGGGATACAGAGACTAAATGAGATGACTGACCTTTAATAGAAATAAGGACACTTCTCCCTTTGTCACAGGAGAGAAAACAGAGAATATGGGTGCTGATTTATATGGTAGATTTGATGGTGAGAGGATGAGAAAGTTTCTATCTGATTGCCTGTATTTTCCCAGTGACATAAAAGGCAAATTAATTGGCTGAGTTCAGGGCAGAAGGGGGTTGATAAGGTTTGAGGGAAAATGAAGATTTAGAAGGTCTAGAGTCTTTATTGGATTAGATGCTCTAACTTCTGTTTATCTCCCCCCCACCAACCACTCCTACCTTGGAACAAAAGATAATTTATTTAAAGTTTTTATTGATACAATGATTCAATCTGATAAAATGACTTGATTTCCCTTTGAAAACTCCTTTATCCTTGGAAAATGCTTTGTATGATTAGATTATTATAAATGACTTGGCCTTGCCCATTCGGTGTGGCTCAGTGGTTGAGCAGTTTGACCCATGTACCAAGAGGTCGCCGGTTCAATTCCTGGTCAGGGCACATGCCCAAGTTGTGGGCCAAATCCCTAGTGGGGGGCATGCAGGAGGCAGCCAATCGATGTTTTCTCTCATTGATGTTTCTATCTCTCTCTCTCTCCTTTCCTCTCTCTCTAAAATCAATAAAGAAAAAATATTTTTAAAAAACTTTATAAAAAGATAAATAAACGACTTGGCCTCAATATGCTATACATGAGTTCCTAGTGGGGTGATCTTGTCTTCAAAAGGTGTTTGGGTTCACTCTTTGTATGACAATTGAAAGCTTCTCCACAAATAATTCACTTACCACACAGCTGCTAAAAGCTCAAAAACTTGGGCTTGAGTTATTTGCCTTTTCTTTGTTCACTTGGCATTTTTATGTCCCTAAAGAAAGAATTTGATTGGATTGATTTGCCATTACTCGTTATTAAGTGCTGCTTTTGAACACAAAGCTACCACTACTGCCTCAGTGGCAGTTGGCTAGCCTGTATGTAGTTGCATTTGGCTTGTGTCTTAGCTGCTGGTTAATCAGCTATGATAGCAGGATTTGTTTCATTCAAAACAGGTTGTATTTGTCATAACACTTGAGTAGGAAAGAATAGTTTACTTTGCCTAGAAGGGGGCCATGTACCTGTCAAGTCTAGATGGCTGCATGGACTTCTTCAGCTCTTCCAGTAAATTGTTCATATCCTTTGTCTCAGTAATTAATTATACTTCTGGGAATCTAACCTAAGGAAATAATTCTTAGGAGGCAGTATAGCAGAGTGGTTAAGAACACACAGGCTTTGGAGTCAGATACAATTAGAATTGAATTCCAAATGGTGATGTTAAGACTCTACTAGATTTTTATTTCTCTGTTCCTCAAGCCATCACTATGCAATTTTTAAAAATCTATATTGGGATATAATTCACATACCATAAAATCCACTCATTTAAAGTGTACAATTTAATTATTTAAATATATTCACAGAGTTGTGCAACCATCACCACAATCAATTTTATAATATTTTCATTTTCCCAAAGAGGAACCCCCTGCCCATTAATCACTCCCCATTCTATAGAACACTACACAATCACTAATCTTTTTGTCTCTATGGATTTACCTATTCTGGACATTTAATATAAAATGGAATCCAATGGGGGGGAGGAGGGACATCTGTAATAATACAGATAAAACAATAAAAATAAAGTAAAAAATAAAATAAAAATATATTTCTGAATACCAGTCCTTTATCAGATTTGTAAATATTTTCTCCCCTAATGTAGGTTGTCTTTTCACTTTCTGGATGGTATGATTTATAGCAACAAGTTTTCAATTTAATTTTGATACACTCCAATTTATCTACTTTTTCTTTTGTTGTTTGTCTACTCGATATTTTGAATTCCCCTCCTTTCAGTCTCTCTTGAACTTTCTCCAACCAAATTTTAGCCCTTACCACTCCACTGAAATTGCTCTTGATAAGGTCACTAGTGATCTCCATGTTGTTTATCTAATGGTCAAGACTCAGCCTTAATTCTTATTTGACAGAACTCTCACCCACCCCTTCTTTATTTTATTTTAAATGTATTGATTTTAGAGAGCGCAGGGAAGAGGGAGAGAGAGAGAGAAACATCGATCTGTTGTTTCACTCATCCACACATTCATTGGTTTGCTTCTTGTATGTGCCCTGAAAGAAGATTGAACCCACAACCTTAGCACATCAGGATGACACTCCAACCAACTGAGCTACCTGGCCAGGGCTCACCCTCTCCTTCTGAAATGCTATGGTTTATTCACTAGGCTTCCAGGATACTACACTCTTCCTGGTTTTCTTGTCTGTACCTCTTTCACTGTCTTCTCCTCAGTCTCCTTTGTTGATTCCTCCTCATTGGACTACACTGAGATTCAGATCTTGGATGTGTTTCTCTTCTCTACATGCACTCTGCTGGTGATTTCATCCAGCCCGATGTCTGGCTTTAAATATCATATATAATCTGACAACTCCCAAACTTATATCTCTGGCCCAAACTCTGCCTAAAATATTCTTCCCACAGATATCTACATTACTCACTCCCTGCTATAGACTGAATTGTGTCCCCCCTCCCCTTAAAATTTATATGTTGCAACCCCAATGTAACGATTTGGAGATAGGGCTTTTATAAAGGTAATTAAGGTTGAATGAGGTTATAAAGTTGGTTGAGCGTAGTTCTGTGCATAGAGACTTTGATCACTTTATTCACCTCTGTATCCTTAACACCTAAAATAGTGTCAGGCAAAACATAGACATTTAAAATAGATATGTTGAATGAATGATTACCACTGTAGCTGGAGAATATGTAATGAAATTGGATATAGTAAGTTGGGATATAATGACATTGGCTATTTTTATGAAGGGTAGAATTCATGTCTTCATGGTTATTTCATAGCCATAGGAACTGTTAACTACCAGCTTTGTTGGCTTTATCAGTAAACAGAGTTCCTTCCCTAAAGACCACTGCAATGAAAGACTCTTGGTGAGCAAGCCACAATTGGAGCTGAGATATTCTTTATAACAACTTAATATGAACAGAGCCCAGTCCTAGAGCATTGTACTTGAATGTTCCATTCAAATACCATGTGCACATTGGTGGCTCCTCTGACTTTTTTAGGCAACCTTTTTCAAAGCTGTGTGGTCCATTAATGACATTACTGTGTCCCCCCCCCCCTTTTTTTTTTTGGCTAGATATGATCTGAGTGAAAATGTTTGAACAGGAGAGTACCTTCAGAGTAAGCTTAAATATTATCTTTGCTTCTTTACCAGGATCTGTGTTATATGCTGGTCATTGTACTTTGACAATTTAAGATAGATTTGTTTTTGATACTGCTTTATGGCAGTTCTTTGTATATGACATGAGAAGGTCATCAACAGAGAGACCACCAGTGAAAGATATGATCTCATTATTTTGATGCTGGAACTCTATATGGATATATCAGTGTGAACAAGTTATACTAGTAGCCACTGCAATAGGAATTGTAACAGGAGAAAATTAACTGAGTCAACTCTCAGTCATCTCTAAGTCAACTGATACTCTTGCTTGTTTTAATTAGTGTATACACTCATTATATACTTTGTATCAGCAACTTTGGTTGAAGTCAGGACATCTCTAAATCAACTGATACTCTTGCTTGTTTTAATTAGTGTATATACTCATTATATACTTTGTATCAGCAACTTTGGCTGAAGTCAGGACAGATCATGTTTGATATGTTCTGGTATACATGATACTTTAGATGTACTTTTCCCACTGAGAATGACTTTAATAGTTATCTTGTAAATTTTCACAGTAACAAAATAAAAATTAATTTAAAAAGTATCTGCTGACTTTTTGTTATCACAATAATGGTATTTGTACTCATGATCATTTATGAATATTACTGTAAAAACTATACAGTCTTGAGGAATCTTGCTCTGGGCTTTACTATTCCATGTATCATAAATCATCCAAATCCTGTTATCGCTTGGACTTTCTAGTATTTTAAATGGCATTAAATCTCAAGGGAGCCTTTCTAATTGCAGAATCTGTAACTAGTAGCCTTGAAATTGCTGGTTCAGCATAAACAGGGATAGATTATAGTCTATGGATTTACATATCTTATGGAATGTGCATTTCTTATGTCCTCCACCTGCCAAAGTGGAACAGCATTTGGACTAGAAAATGCTACTATCCTTCCTCTGATTTACTGTCTCTCTGAGTAGGACCTCTTATTTAAATTTGATTTGGTCAGGAGGCACTATTAGAGGGCTTTATTTTTAATTCAGTATAATTGATATCACAACAAATAAAAGAATCCCCAAAATTGCAATATTGAGTGAAATGGCATAACTTCAAGTCTTTTTACTTTTTATTTTTAAATTTGTTTTTCCTTTATTGATTTTAGAGAGAGAGGAAGGGAGAGGAAGAGAGAGATAGAAACATCGATGAAAGAGAACATTGATTGGCCGCCTCCTGCATGCCCCCCACTGGGGATCTGGGCCACAACCTGGGCATGTGCCCTGACCGGGAATTGAACTGGAGATCTCTCTCTGCATGGGTTGACGCTCAACCACTGAGCCACACCGGCCTGGCAAGTCTCTTTTTTTTAGATAGAGAGGAAGGGAGAGGAGGAGAAAGACACAAACATTGATGAGAGAGAAACATCGATTGGCTGCCTCCTGCACACCCCATACTGGGGATCGAGCCTACAACCTGGGCATGTGCCCTGATGGGGAATGGAACCAGCAACCTCTCAGTGCATGGGAGAGCGCTTAATCCACTCAGCCACACAGGCCAGGCTCAAGTCTTGAATAGTATCATGGGAAGTCTATCTTCAGTCATTCCGCAAAATGATTATGTCTCTTAATTTATCACTCGGTAGCATTTATTGAACACTTTTGTGGTGGGCACATGATATACTAAGGTCCTTGCCCTCGTGGAGCTCACAGATTACCAACTATTACTTGGTGTGATAATGCTATAATAGATAAACATAAATGTTTTAATCCTACGTGAAGGATGATTTTGGGAAACATACCATTGCAATATGTTTTAGGGATACAAAAGTTTAGAAGCAACTCACTCTTGGGTTTAGGATTCTTTATTTTGTTTGTTACTAAAAAATATTTGAGCCCTGGCCAGGTGGCTGGGTTGGAGCATCGTCCTATACACCATAAAAGGTAGTGGGTTCAATTCTGATCAGGGCACATATCTAGGTTTTGGGTTTGATCCCAGGTCAGGGCATGCATGGGAGACAACTGATCAATGATTCTGTCTCTATCCCTTCCTCTCTCTCTCTCTAAAAAAAAAAACAAAAAAACAAAAAAAAACACAATAAAAACATATCCTCAGGTGAGGATTAAAAAACATTAAACAAATCTAGAATTAGATATTTTAAATGCTAAGAAGAGAAGAACAAGGTGTTCTTTTTTTTCTTTTTTCTTTATGGTTGTCCACGGTTTATTGACAATATTACAGCACAGCAGAAAGATTCAAATGGCTCCACATAGTGTTTTAAAATTCATTCCATCTGTAGGCTGAGTGACCTGCAGTTTGGACAGATTGCCAGAGTCCAAGAGCTTCAGCATTTCTTTAGTGTCAGGATCAACTTCAGTGATCTCCTTATCCAGTGCTAAGACCTCACGAACATAATTATGTCTCCTCTCTCTTTCTTCCTGCAGCTTGATGGAACTACTTCTCATGGGGCCCTCTCTGAATCCACTTCATCAGATGTATGACATAGCCTGCTATCTTGTTTCAGAGCTCCTTATTTATTTATTTGTTTACGTATGTATGTATGTATGTATGTATGTATGTATTTATTTATTTATTTTTTATCCTCACACAAGGACATTTCCCCATTTTTTGTTCAGATAGAGTGAGAGGGAGAGAGAGAGAGAGAGAAAAATATCGACATGAAAGGGACACATTGAATGGCCGCCTCCTGCATGACCCAACCAGGGCCGGGGACAAACTGCAACCGAGGTACGCTCCCCTAGTGGGAACTGAACCTGGGTCTCTCTGGACCACAGGCCAACTCTCTAACTGCTGAGCCAAACCGGCCAGGGCTATGTATTTATTTTTAAAGCTTTATTGATTTGAGAGAGAGAGAAACATCGAAGTGAGAGAGAAACATTGATTGGTCACCTCTTGTATGTACCCTGCAACCAAAACCTGGGTATGTGCCCTGACCAGGAATCCAACTGCGACCTTTTGGTCCACAGAGGACACTCCAACCAACTGAGCCACACAGATCAGGGCTTGGAGCTTCTTGCTGGGGATTATGACGATCTCCTCGAACACATGCTTGTTCGTATGGAAGTCATTGCCCAGTACTTCTTGATGATGACCCCGGCAGCCTTCTTTAGGGTCTTGGTGCGAAAGCGGCCCATCTTGGCAGGTCCCTAGTGAAAGAGGAACAAGGTGTTCTTAAAGATTGCAGGAAAGAAGGAAAGCCACTTAACATATTGTATGTTAGCTATTGCTATACAACAAATCATTTCCAAAATTAACAGGTTAAGACAATAATAAACATTTATTTTCTCATATAGTTTCTATGGGTCAGGAGTTCAAGAGTGCCTAAGTTGTGTGGCTCAGAGTCTATGATGAGTCTGTAGTCAAAATGTCAGTCAGGACTGCCACCATCTGAGGCTTAACTGAGGAAAAACAGAATTCAAATATCTGCTACCCTGGCCAGATACTCAGTTGGTTAGAGTGTTGTCCCGATATGCCAAGGCTGTGGGTTTGATCCCGGGTCAGGGCATATACAAGAATCAACCAATGAGTGCATAGATAGATGGAACAACAAATCTCTCTCTCTCATCAATAAATTTTTTTAAATCTGCTATAAATATGAAACAAGAACTCAGAAAAGCACAATTCTCTTTGTCATTTACTCATTAGGGAACTATGCCACTGGCTGATAGAACGTGTGAATGACTCCTGTGAGTCTAGTCATCTCGTATATTTATCACAGAAGATCCTGTTCCCCTTTAGCCAGGTTGACCCCTCTATCCATCTTGCAATCACAGGTGTTTTAGGAAATTGCCTACAATTTCTTCTTATTAAAGTATACCTCTACTTGTTCTTACCAAAGTCTCAAATCTATATTTTATCCATCCAATATTTGCCTTTGCACTCTTGGATGGAGGTGTTCATATCCCTGATGGCCATTTGGCTTTCATTAGGTGGCTTTAGATCTGCTTTTATGAAATCCAACCCTGGCCTTTAAACCATTTGGCCAGTCTGGGCCAAACCAGCTGGGCTAGTCTAAATCACTCCCAAACTTCCTCCCTCAGGGGGAGATTCTAGCAGCTGGGAAGAACCACTTTTACTTTATACTTAATGATATGCCCTGGTTGGTTTGGCTTGGTGGTTGGAACATCGGCCTGCAGACCAAAGAGTCGTGGGTTTGATTCTGGTCAAGGGCATGTACCTCGGTTATGGTTTGGTCCTCCGCCCTGGTCGGGGTCGTGTGGGAGGCAACCAGTCGATGTGTCTCTTTCACATTGATGTTTCTCTCTCTCTCTCCCACTCTGAAAATAAATGGAAAAATATTCTCAGGTGAGGATTTAAATAAATAAATAAATAAATAAATAAATAAATAAATAAATAAATAAATAATTGCTCATTCCAGACACAGCTTGTTTGTTCGCATTTATTACTGGTAGATTCACGGTTAAGTTGGCCACATTACCAAAATACATGCTGAATACCTCTTGTTACCGTTCAGCGATAGTGTAAGGAAGGCAACTTGATTTAACAGAAAGGATGTAGAGTAGTTTTCTTTTTTTTTTTTTTTATCCTCACCCGTGGACATTTTTCCATTTTTTGTTCAGATAGAGTGGGAGGGAGAGAGAGGGAGATAGAGAGAGAGAGAGAAACATCGACGTGAAAGGGACACATCAAGTGGTTGCCTCCCACACAACCCAACCAGGCCTGGGGACAAACTGCAACCGAGGTACGTGCCCTTAGTGGGAACCAAACCCAGGTCTCTCTGGACCGCAGGCCGACTCTCTAACCGCTGAGCCAAACCAGCTAGGGCAGACAGAGTAGTTTTCTAGGTCTGGGTACCAGAGGGAGGGAGGTGGGTAGAAATGGGAAATTGGGCCTGGCCGGTGTGGCTCAGTGGTTGAGCATCGACAAAGAGGTCGCTGGTTTGATTCCTGGTCAGAGCACATGCCCATGTTGGGGGCCTGATCCCTACTGGGGGCCATGTGGGAGGTGGCCAATCAATGTTCTCTCTCATCGATGTTTCTATCTCTCTCTCCCTCTTCCTTCCTCTCTCTCTCATATCAATAAAAAAGAAGAAGGAAAAAAAAAAAGAAATGGGAAAATGGGTATCCCTAGTACTTAAACCCTCTTCATTCATCCAGGGGTTCCCAGATCCCTTATTTCTCCTTTCGGTCAACACACAGGCACTTGAAGGGTCCCTTGCCCACTCTTGTCTAGCTGCCACCACTCCAGAACAAGCTGGACCAGATGTGTCTGAGACTGAGCTCTGACAATGCAGTGGAGGTGAAATCCTTAAGGAAGGCAAAGCAACAATGTGAGAGAACCCAAGTCCTTGACTGATCAGGTGGAGCAGAGCTGTCTGCTCTCCAGGATATTCCAGACCATTATTTGAGAAATAAATGTATGTTTTCTATTTTAAAAAAGAGAAGAGAATGCAGATTTTTGATTCCAGGTTGAATTTGAATCTCAGCTCTTACACTTACTGTTCCTTTGACCCTGGTTAAGTCACTTAATGTCTATTAGCTTCAGTTGTCCACAAATGTAAAATAGGGTTGTTACATACTTTGCAGCACTGTTCTAAGTATAGGAAAGAAAATATGTACATCTAGCCCAGCCGTGTGGCTCAGTGGATTGAGCATTGTCCCATGGACTGTAGAGGTCCCGGTTCGATTCCTGGTCGGGGCACATGCCCGGGTTGCGGCCTTGATCCCCAGTGGAGGCGGCTGATCAATGTTTCTCACATTGATGTTTCTATCTCTCTCTCCCTTCCTCTCTCTCTAAAAAAATCAATAAAAACATATTTTAAAAAAATTTTGTTTTCCCTTTATTGATTTTACAGAGAGAGGAAATGAGAGGGAGAGAGAGATAGAAATATCGATGAGAGAGAACATTGGTTGGCCGCCTCCTGCATGCCCCCCACTGGGGACTGGGACTACAACCTGGGCATGTGTCCTAACTGGGAATTGAACTGGCGACCTCTTGGTGCAACGCTCAATCACTGAGCTACACCGACTGGACTAAAAACATTTTTTTTAAAAGATAAAGAAAATATGTACATCTGGCACATAATGGACACTCAATTTTAAATGGTAGCTGTTAGCCTGGCTGATGTGGTTCAGTGGTTAGAGCGTTGGCCCACAGACTGAAGGGTCTCGGGTTTGATTCCCAGTTAAGGGCATGTACCTGGGTTGCAGGTTCAAACCCTAGCCCTGGTTGGAGCGTGTGTGGGAGGCAACCAGTCAATGCATATCTCTCATATCAATGTTTCTCTCTCTCCCTTCCACTCTCTAAAAATCAGTGGAAAAAATATCCTTGGTTGAGAATTAATTAAAAAAAAAAAAAAAAAAAAAAAAAAGAGCCCTGGCCAATTTGGCTTAGCGGTTAGAGCGTCAGCCTGCAGACCATAGAGTCTCAGGTTCAATTCCAGTTAAGGGCATGTACTTCAGTTGCGGTTCAGTCCCTGGCCCTGGTTAGGGTCGTGTGGGAGGCAACCAATCAATGTGTCTCTCACACATCGATGTCTCTCCCTCCCTCCCTCCCACTCTATCTGAAGATAAATGGAAAAATATCCTCGGGTGAGGATTAAAAAAGAAAGAAGGAAGGAGGGAAGGAAGGAAGGAAGGAAGGAAGGAAGGAAGGAAGGAAGGAAGGAAGGAAGGAAGGAAGGAAGGAAGGAGAAAGAAAGGGAAAGAAAGCAAGCTGTTGAATTCCAACTATTTTTAAAAATGGTGGGTGTTAACATTTTAAAAATTGAGTACATTGGCTTTAACTTAAGACTACAACTAGGGCCTTTTTCCTATCAGAAAAAGAAATTATACTTAGAAGGCTCCCTGTAATCTATAAGATCTTTACATCTTACCAGGTTTCTAAGCTATTTAGGGTTTCTTTATGCCCATGTCATAAGGACCAATGGTTTGAAATCAGAAATCAGGGGTAACCAAAAAGAATACTTAAGAAACAAAGGAGAACTTTTGATGGACAAAATCATATCTGGTTGAATTGTTTTAGAAAAAAAGTACTATGATAATACTTCAATTTCCTACAGAAGGTAATCTGTCCAACAATCTAGGGCATCTGTAGGGGAATTGAGAATATTGAAGCAAGTGAAAAGGAACATCGAACTGCTTTTGAAAAGGCAGTACTACTCACTTCCAGGAAAGACTCTCATATTCAAAATCCATTTGCTCTTACTTTACACACAATGCTAATAAACTTGGTTATCTGGTTTCCTAGGACACAGATTAGGAAGAGAACTGCCAAAGCCAGGCACCCAGGAAGTAGCAAGAGGTACTACCTAACAGCTTAACAAAAGAAGGAGAAAAACACCAGAAAACAAAATTATTAGAAGGACATAAAAGAACAAACAAAAAACACCAGCCTTGGATCACTTTGGGTAGAGCAAAGAGCCAAATATATAATATATATTATATATTATACATTATACATTATATATTATGTATATATTAACAAAATATACATATTTTGTTAATCCTCACCCAAGGATATTTTTCCATTGATTTTAGGTAGAGTGGAAGGGAGGGAGAGAGGGAGAGAGAGAGAGAGAGAGAGAGAGAGAGAGAGAGAGAGAGAGAAGAACATCGATGTGAGAGAGACACATATCGATTGGTTGCTTCCCATACCTGCAACCCAGACATGTGCCTTTGACCAAGAATCAAAGGTATGACCCTTTGGTGAGTGGGCTGATGCTCTAACCACTGAGTCACACTGGCCAGGGCATATATATATACGTTTTAAGTTTTTTTCTTTTTCATCCTTCCCCGAGGACATGTTTTCATTGATTTCAGAGAGAGAGGGAGAGAGAGAAACATCCATGTAAGAGGGAAACATCAACCGGCCACCTTTTGCAAGTGCCCTGAATGAGGATCGAACCTACAATCTGGGTATGTGCCCTGATATGGAATCGATCCCACAACCCTTTGGTGCACAGAACAGTGCTCCAACCAACTGAGCCACACTGGCCAGGGCAGAGCCTATTATATTTTATTTTATATATTTATTTTTTTTTAACTGTAGCAATTCTTTTATTTATTTATTTATTTATTTATTTATTTATTTATTTATTTATTTATTTATTTTTATCCTCACCCAAGGACATTTTTGCATTTATCTTCAGATACAGCGGGAGGGAGAGAGTGAGGAAGAGAGAGAGAGAAACATCGATGTGAGAGAGACACATCGAGTGGTTTCCACGCACACAACCCCAACCGGGGCTGGGGACAAACTGCAACCGAGGTACATGCCCTTAGCGGGAACCGAACTGGGGACTCTCCTGTCTGCGGGCTGACGCTCTAACCGCTAAGCCAAACTGGCCAGGGCAAGCCTATTATATTTTACTATTTCCCAAAGATGCACTACTTTGCATTCTAGTTCTGAATGCTAATAATAACAAAGAAAATAAGAGGTTAAATTATATTTGTTATATTTCTCAAAAAGGCAGGGATCTATTTTATTTAAACCTTTTATATTTAAATGGATTAGTTTCAATTATTTAGAAAATTAATTCAGACTTTTCACATTCTCCAAAGGTGTTAGATAAATGAAGCTTTTCTAAATTGTAATAGCAAAGTCAGAGTAAATACAAACCTGTTTACATTGACAGGTCTTCCAAATGTGTCTTTAAATTTTTTTTTATCCTCACCTGAGGATATTTTTTGCATTTATCTTCAGATAGAGCGGGAGGGAGAGAGGGAAGAAGAGAGAGAGAGAGAAACATTGATGTGAGAGAGACACATCGACTGGTTGCCACCCACACGACCCCAACCGGGGCCAGGGACAAACCGCAACCAAAGTACATGCCCTTAGTGGTAACTGAACTCAGGACTCTCTGGTCCGCAGGCCGACGCTCTAACCGCTGAGTCAAACTGGCCAGGGCCCAAATGTGTCTTTAGATCTAGTTGGTTGCTTTGACCCCCCCAAGCAAGAGAGAATAAATAATGTATTTCTCTACAAACCGACTAACTGTAAAAGTTTAACAAGCTCCCCTTGGTATGCCCAGCTCTGTTGAAGACAAAAAGAGTAGAAAATAGGAAAGTTATGTAACACCTTGTTCTGAGTTCCCAAGGCTTAAAGGATGATCATACAAACAAACCAACAATGTAAATTATTTATACTGCTAAATAATATGAAATTATATAAATGAAAAAATATCATACATAAGAACAATTTCTAAACAATGCCTAATACATATAAGCTAGTGTTTAAGAATTCAATAATATCATGAAGTTCATTAATGTTATGGTTCTCAACCTTTGTGATACCTCTACAATTCTCAGGGAATTGTTTAAGGGCCCAAAGTTGAAGGTTGAAGAATCTTCAAGGCTACCAGTCAGGCCTGCATGAGTCCATCTGCTTTTTCTTCCTTGCTGTCTAAGACATCAAGGTCTTTCTTGCCTGCCTCACTCAGGAAGAGCAAGACTCATGAAGACACACTGAGGGAATTAGCCAAGCACATGACAGGTCTATTAGAGTGGCTATCTACCATTATATATCCTCCCCTAGCCCCACCCCCACTCCCAGAACAAAACCTCATGAGAGCTGGAACCTTGTCTGCCTTGTGTATAGCACAGGGCTAGCATGTAATACTATCCAAACATTGTTTGAATGAACATGGCAGAGTAGCAGTGAGAGCTCGAAGTACCTGAAAACCTAATTTGGAAAGCCTTCTCCCAGAATAAGGGCTTGACCTGGGGATATATGGGCTACTCAGGGAGTACAAGGTAGTGTATAGCAGTCTGTAATGGAACTGTAGGCCCCAAACTGAACTCAGACAAGTCCCAAATCCAGGCATGAGCATCTAGGGAAAGTGCTTTTATTATTATGCTAGTTGGTTTTTTTTTTTTTTGGTGTGTGTGTGGGGGGGTGCTAATAATTTATGTTTCATAAGAAAAATCTGGTTTTGGATAGCTTTATTTATTGAAGAAGACATCTTGATTTTGGAGAACAGAAAACCTTTTCCTTGTTTTGCTGTTTAGTAGGGCAGATGTTTAGACTGACTCTCTTTTTCATAGAAGTAATTTAGCATACTCAAATGTCTAAGTACACAACTGTTGTGCTACTGGAAGTAGAAAGAGCAAACAATCCAGGTAGAAATGAACATGGAGAGAGATCTTTAGGTTCCCTATTCTGTGAAGAATAACATAGGGAAATGAAAGTGAACTGAGGAGAGGAAGAGAAATAGGAGCTGAAGAAACAGCCAAGAGACTCAGGAAGAGAGATTACAAAATCATGCCCTCTCTTAGCTCCAAGTACATTTGCACTTGCTTCTTTCTCTATCGCTTGGTTGTTTGAAAGTGCCAGGCATACATTCCCACACAGCACACCCCCGACCTCTTCTGGTCACACTATCATGAGTCACAACCTTGATTGTGGTGGAAATAGCAAAAAGCACGGCTTGGTAGAGAGGAAGACAGAGCCTGACCCAGTGTCCACTACTTCAAGAAATGGGCATAAGGTGGCAGCATTGGTAGTGCCTGCAGGTGTTGTGGAGAGAAACTTGACCAAGGGCCAGCTGTACTTAAGCTGCTAAGTCTCAGGGAGAAGATGGAAAAAGAGAACTCTGTTAAAGAAGTCCTCATTAGGGTAGTTAGTAGTAAGAGGACAAAGTCTTCTCCCAGGGGAGTGGTGGTACTCAGGAGCTTTACAGAGAGGAGTGGGTGATGAGGTCACATTGCCTGGTACTCACATATTTGTTGAAATATTTATAAGGAAGGATTCCATTTATAAGGAAGGATTAAGATGAATTGATGGCCCTGGCCAGTTTGGCTCAGTGGTTAGAGCGTCGGCCCTTGGACCAAAGAGTCTCAGGTTCAGTTCTGGTCAAGGGCAAGTACCTCAGTTGTGGTTCGGTCCCCGGCCCTGGCTGGGGTCATGTGGGAGGCAGCCAATCGATGTGTCTCTCTCATATCGATGTTTCTCTCCCTCGTTCTCTCTCTCTCCCACTCTATCTGAAGATAAATGGAAGAATATCCTGCCCAGCTGGTGGTGCTCAGTGGTTGAGCATCAATCCATGCACCAAGAGGTTGCCGGTTCGATTCCTGGTCAGGGCACGTGCCCAGGTTGTGGGCCCAGTCCCCATTGCGGGGCATGTAAGAGGTGGCCAATTGATGCTCTCTCATCAATGTTTCTATCTCTCTCTCCCTCTCCCATCAATAAAGAAAAAAATATTTTTAAAAAAAGAAAAATATCCTCGGGTGAGGATTAAAAAAAAAAAAGATGAATTGATGAACAATATAGATGAATCTTGAAACATAGTAAATGAAAGAAGCCAATCACGAAAGACTATATATTGTACATTTTCATTTATATGAAATATCCAGGATGGGCATATCTATAGGCAGAAAGTAGATTAATGTTTGCCTAGGGCTTGGGGCTAGAGAATGGGGGGTGACTGTTAAAGGATATAGGGTTTCTTTTGGGGGTGATGAAATGTTCTAAATTTGATTGTGGTGATAGTTGCACAACTCTGAATAAGCTAAAACCATTGAATTGTGCACTGTAATGGTGAATTATAATTATATCTCAATAAAACTGTTACTGAAAGTGGCTGAGATTGTACATTTATTTATTTATTTTTTAATCCTCACCTGAGGATATTTTTCTGTTTATAATCAGATAGAGTGGAGGGAGAGAGAGAGAGAGAAACATCAATATGAGAGAGACACATACAACTGGTTGCCTCCCACACAACCCGACCAAGGCCGGGACTAACTGCAACCGAGGTACATGCCCTTTACTGGAATCGAACCCGCGACTCATTGGTCTGTGGGCCCACGCACTAACCACTGAGCCAAACTGGCCAGGGAGAGATTGTGAATTTCTAAGAAGCTCCTAGGTGATCCTGAAGCTGCTAGTCCTGAAATCACATTTAGACTAGAGAGGCTTTAAGAGATCCAATGAGCCCAGACAGTGTGGCTCAGTGGTTGAGCATCGACCCATGCATCAAGAGGTCACCGGTAAGCCCTGGCCGGTTTGGCTCAGTGGTTAGAGTGTTGGCCCGCAGACCAGAGAGTCTTCCTCCCTTTCTCCCTCCTGCTCTATCTGAAGATAAATGTAAAGAAAATGTCCTCGAGGGAGGATAAAAAAAAAAGAGGTCACCGGTTTGATTCCTAGTCAGGGCACATGCCCAGGTTGTGGGCCCAATCCCCAGACGGGGGAATGCAGGAGGTGGCCAATCAATATTTCTATCTCTCTCTCCCTCTCCATTCCTCTTTCTCTAAATTCAATAAAGAAAAAATAATTTAAAAAAAGAAGAGATCCAATGAAATTATATTTCTTCTTTGGGATCAGTATTGTGTTGGCTCTGTACTGAAGTTAAAATACCAATTAAATATTTTTACCTTCTCATGCTTGCTAGTGGCATAATATGTATATGATGCTTCTAATAAAAGTTAATACTAGTATCTTGAAAAAGTACATTACTAACATTATAGGGTTTAGTATCCATTTTATTGAAAAGTTCAAGATTTGGAATTTGTAAGAGAGCTGAGTTTGAATCCTGGCTCTATCATTTACCAATGTCATGGCCTTGGATTACTTAATCTATCTGAGCTTCAGTTTCTCCATTTATAGAATGGACATAATAATACTCAGTGGATATTTTGTAAATACTAGAGACTATATGGCACACACATAATAGTTACTCATGTGATACCTACTATTAATGTTGTCAAATTTGTGTGAGATGAAAGAATCTAGCCCACTTTTCTTTTCATGTATGCATCACTCCATATTTTCTTTTAAATCTCCTAGATCTTGAAATTTTGGTTGTGTAGGAGATGCTTCTCTAAGATTATTTTTCATCATCCATTTGAAGACTTTGGTGTTTTTTTTTTTTTAATTTTTGACGATGATCCTTTTTTATTTTATTTATTTATTTATTTTAGAGCAAAACGATCTTATTGCATGTGCATGACTCCAAAAAAGGAGTCAGCCTGAAGACAATCCTTTTTAAAAAATGTATTTGATTTTTAGAGAAAGAGGAAGATAGAAGCATCAATGTTGTCCTCCCACTTATTTATGCATTCATTGGTCGATTCTTTTTTTTTTTTAATCCTCACCCGAGAATATTTTTTTCATTGATTTTTTTTTTTTTTAGATAGAGTGGAAGGGAGGGAGGGAAGGAGAGAGATCAATGTGAGAGAGACATATCAATTGGTTGCCTTCTGCAGGACTCCGACCAGGGCCAGGGATTGAACCTACAACCTGAACCTGCAACCTAGGTACATGCCCTTGACCAGGGATCAAACCTAAGACCCTTCAGTCCTCGGGCTGATGCTCTAACTGCTGAACCAAACTGACCAGGGCCATTGGTCGATTTTTGTATGTCCCCCAACCAGGGATCAAACCTGCAGCTTTGGCATATCGGGACAACACTCTAACCAACTGAGCTACCCGGCCATGGCCAATGAAGAAGGTGTTGTTTAGTGCTTTAGTAAAATCCACATGGAATATAATTTTTAATAGGTAGGTATGTGCTTTTTGGGGGGAGGCATTGGTTCTGATATTAAGGGATTCAAAGTAAAAGTTCAGGACACTCAATAAGGAATTTTGGTCTCTCTGATTCTTAAGTGCAAAGCCGAAATGATTTTTATTTTTGTTAAGAATTTTTTCAAACTGAGTTACTTAATTTTGTTTTAGGGCCTCTGCTGTTTTCCTTTTCCTTTACATGTATAGTAGGCAAGTTCTCTTAATGCCTGGCCCTCTGGGAAGCCTACAGAGTGAGGCAATTTGGAACACCCTATTTTGGAACGGAGCTGCTCCTCAATAGCTCCCCGTGGAAGAGGGATTCCTGATGCAAATTACATGACATCACAGGCACACAGATTGGGCTGGAGTAAGGACTTGAACTTCTTCCTTCTGAAGGCTCTTGCTTTGACCTGGGGAGGATCCATGGACTGCAGCAATAGGTGAGCACCAGGTGCCTAGTTCCCTTGTTATACTTGGGCTATTCTCAGAATGTAACAGATGCAAGAGACTGCCCAACGTGTTTGTTTCCTTTTGTTTTTATATTCTTCCTACTTTTAGGCTGATTTTTATCTCCTTTTTTTGGTTTCCTGGTTTTTGGAAGAAAATGTGGCAAATACTAATTGTCACTGGGAAGTTCCAGGCATGCAGTGTTAGTGAAATACATTTCTTCCTTTTTGTTAAATCATTGTTTTATTATTTTTACACTCTTATAATGTGACCCTTTGCCAACACCTTTCTATCATTGTGTATTCAGCATTACCTATATGAAGGCCTAAGCAGTATGGAGGCTTCAGTATTTTTCTTCCTTATTTGTTTTTTAAATTATAGAAGAATTGAATGCTGTCAACTGGTAAATGTTTAGAGTTTAGGGTAAACATCACTCCAACTTTTACAAATACTGTAATAGAAAACTGGTTTTGGAGATGCCATTTTTTACAAACATGTTTTCTAGAGAATTCTGTTGAACACAACTTTTCAAATTTGAAAAAGAAAAGAAGGGATTCTGTCTGTTCACTGCAGCTTTGAATATTTAGGATTTCTTCTGTTAACAATTCTGCTTTGTGTCACTGCTGCATGAGGTGCTCAAAAAGGTTGAACTGGAGGCACCAGCCCCCTGAAAGGAACAGCTGCAGGTTCATGGAGTGAGGAAGTGCTAGCTGCTGGTTGGGGACTTCCCAGGTCATTAATTTTGAAACCCCTTAAACACTGATCTAAAGATCAAATTCTCACCCTGGCCGGGTAGCTCAGTTGGTTAGAGCATTGTCTCGATACATCAAGGTTACGGGGTTCGATCCCTCATCAGGTCACATACAAGTATCAATGAATGTATAAACAAGTGGAACAACAAATAGATTCTCTCCCCCGCCCCCCAAACTCAATAAAATAAAATTATCATCTTCAATAGCAGGGATCTAAAGGTTGGAAGGCTGTATTCTGTTCCTTCATCTAGTACCATGATTCTGTGGGAGAGTTGTAATTAAATGGACTCTAAGTCAGGCTTGTTCTTTCCTTTCTCATCTGTCCAATTAAGGACATTATTTGATTTTGTGCATCCTAGCCATTCATTTTGGTGGACAGTTGTTTCTCTTATTACAAAGACCAAAGACCATTCTAACCCCAGCATCAGCCAAATAGGTAGAACAAATTTCTCATAATTCCACATAGCTGCCTTAGGAGTACTGGGTTCCAATCTATGTAGGAATCCCTGGCATGAGCACTGTTATGCCTAGCAGCATGAGCATTGAGAGCAGCTGGTGTGGCATAAATTGTACCTTGTAAGCATTTTTGTGCTATTTAGTCCAAGTACACATTACCCAATGTGAGAGCCTAGGTGACACTGAGACAAAGAAAAGAGAGAAGAGGGAGGAGCAGAAGGAGAGAAGTTTCTTAATATTCTATTCTCCTCTATGGGAAAAAAATACAACTAAAATATAACCGGAATGTAAGAACATTAGTAATATTAACAATAATACCTTTGATACTTGGGCCAGTGAAAAAACAAAACAAACAAACAAAAAGAGATAATTGGTCGGCCAGTGTGGCTCAGTGGTTGAGCATCGACCCATGCACCAAGAGGTCGCTGGTTCGGTTCCTGGTCAGGACACATGCCCAGGTTGTGGGCCCAATCCCCAGTGGGGGGCATGCTGGAGGTGGCCAATCGATGTACTCTCTCATGGATGTTTCTATCTCTCTCTCCCTCTCACTTCCTCTCTCTGTAAAATCAATAAAGGAAAAAGAAAAGAAAAAACATTTTAAAAATAAAGGAAATCCAACATTTTTTTTTTTTTTAAAAAGAGAGAGATAATTGGACCAGTGATCTCAAAGTACTTTTAACATCCATTATTTTCTTTGTACTCACCAAAATCTCTTTAAGGTCCCACAGACTGGGAATTGCCATGTCTTAAATTTTTCCTTGTTTTTCTTTTCTTTTTGTTATCACCTTTCTTATAAAATGAGGGATCTTGACCTGAGTGCTAGGAGCTTATGAATTTTGAAGGAAAAGGCCTACACTATTTGGGAGGTATGCCTTTCCTCTTTGGTAGACATTAGACTACAATGTACTTTATGAGAGGTACCAAGGTAGTGTATATACAGTGTTGTACAGTGTTGTACATCACAGAAGGGTCAGTCAGAGGACCTCCCATTTATAGTAAACTGGATGAGAGGACTGATATCCAAAATTAAAAAAATGGAAAATTCTGCGCCCTTGCCGGTTTGGCTCAGCGGTTAGAGCATCGGCCCGCGGACCAGAGAGTCCCGGGTTTGGTTCCCGCTAGGGGCATGTACCTTGGTTACAGTTTGTCCCCGGCCCCGGTTGGGGTCGTGTGGGTGGCGACCAGTTGATGTGTCTCTCTCACATCGATGTTTCTCTCTCTCTTCCCCCCTCTCTCCCTCCCGCTCTATCTGAAGATAAATGCAAAAATGTCCTCTAGTGAGGATAAAAAAAAAAAAAGGAAAATTCTAAACTGGTTCAAAGCATCACAGTGAAGAGATAGTTATTTGACTCATGGAAAACCTTTGCTCTGATGCTCCTGAGCATACATAATCCATATGAACAGATTTTGTGAGTCTATTTGACATCTTGATGATTACAGTTTATAAATAAATACAGCCATTGGGAAATTTGACTTTGAATGAAAGTCTGGATATTTGCCTCAAATATTGAGATAGCTTTAAAAGTGTAGGTTCTTATCCAGCTGGTGTGACTCAGTGGTTGAGCATCGACCCATGCACCAAGAGGTTGCCGGTTCGATTCCTGGTCAGGACACGTGCCCAGGTTGTGGGCCTGATCCCCAGTGGGGGTCATGCAGGAGGCGGCCAGTCGATATTCTCTCTCATCAATGTTTCTATCTCTCTCTCCCTCTCACTTCCTCTCTCAAATCGATAAAGGAAAATAAATAAATAAATAAAATAAAAGTGTAGGTTCTTGCCTGGCTGGTGTGGCTCAGTGACTTGAGTGTCATTCCATGGACTGAGAAGTCCTGGTTCAATTCCCAGTCAGGGCACATGCCTGGGTTTCAGGCTCGATCCACAGTAGGGGCCATGCAGGAGGCAGCCATACCACTCTGAACACACCATCACTACTACCACCACTATCTCCTCAAAGGGTAGGATCTTTGCCTTAAATATTAGGTAAGTCATCTTCCTTCTTCCCTTTCGTCATTCTCCAACTCCACTCACTTGCAAGAAGAACACCTACACCTCTAATAGAGTTTTCATCTGTCTTTGTAGTACTCTATTTCTGTAAATGCTTTCTCCGTGTTTTTGTTCTGTTTCATTAATTTGGAAAATGGCAGTGTAGAATATGTTTGAATACGTGTGTGTGTGTGTGTGTGTGTGTGTGTGTGTGTGTGTGTGTGTGATGTGTGTGTTGTTCTGGGGTTGAAAGTATAGAACTAAAAATCTTGCCTTTGCCATTGTGGCTCAGTTGTTGGGTGGCATCCAGTGCACCAAAAGGTTGCTGGTTAAATTCCAAGTTAGGGCACATGCTCAGTTATGGGCTCGATCCCTGTTGGGGGCTGTGCAGGAGGCAGCCAATTGATGTTCTGCTTTCACATCAATGTTTCTCTCTCCCTCTCTCTTAAAACAATAAAAATATCTTTAAAAAAAGAAAGTATAGAAGTAAAAATTTTAAATAAAATAAAAAAACACAGAGGGAAAGAGGAATGGGGGAGGTAGGAGAGCATAAAGGGGGATAAATAGAAGGGAACCTGACTTGGAGTAGTAAATGCACAATACAATACACAGATGATGTATTATAGAATTGTACCCCTGAAACCTATATAATTTTACTAATAATGTCACACCAATAAATTCAATAAAATAAATAAATAAAAAAGAAAACCAATGTCCCTTGTTATCCAGGTCCCCTCCATCCATAGTTTTAGTTGTTAAAAAAAATGTTTCTCCATGCTCTGGCTGGCCGGTTTGGCTCAGAAGTTAGAGTGTTGGCCCTCGGACCAAAGAGTCTTGGGTTTGATTCTGGTCAAGGGCACGTACCTTGGTTGCAGTTCGGTCCTCAGCCCTGGTCAAGGACGTGAGGGAGGCAGTCAATCGATGTGTCTCTCTCACATCGATGTTTCTGTCTTTTTTAAAAAAATTAATTAATTTATTTTTTCTTTATTTTTAGAGAGAAAGGAAGGGAGAGGGAGAGAGAGATAGAAACATCCATGAGAGAGAACATCGATTGGCCACCTCCTGCATGCCCCCCACTGGTGGTTTGGCCCACAACCTGGGCATGTGCCCTGAACTGGAATCGAACCGGCGACCTCTTGGTGCATGGGTTGATGCTCAACCACTGAGTCACACCAGCTGGGCTCACATAGATGTCCCCCCCCCCCAATTCTGTCTGAAGATAAGTGGAAGAATGTCCTCAGGTGAGGATTAAAAAAAATGTTTCTCCTGTTATTCTTATTAAATGTGTCTCATATTTTGGCATCACACACCAAAACATGATGTTAGAGGCATGTGTGTATACATGTGCAAGTGTGTGGTAGAGGCAAGGGAGACACTAGGTCAGATAGTATAGTGTGTGCTATGGTGAAGAACTTACTAAATTAACTAATCTTCAATTAGCAGATCACTGAGGATATGAATCACTCACAGGCAGTCAAAAGGTGATGCCAGTGAATGGTTATGGCTCAGCATGACTGCTCCTGTTTTTCTATTGCATTTAGTCCTAGCGCTATTACTATTGCAGGGCTCTCCTGTGAATTTTATTGTGGGACTTTAGAAATGTCTACTGCCAAGGATAGCATTAATAAGTATTCTGGGAGATAGTTAAAGCAAGGAATAAGGTACTTAATGAAGTTTATAAATATAGCTTTGGAACAATATTATTATTAGCAATAGTCATACTATTAATTTCTAGTTGAAAGAATAACATGCTCATAAGATTTCTGAACCTCCGTAGAAGATCCATTTTGGTGAAAACTGAGTCAGAACAGCACATGCAACTGAAGGATTTCTAAAGAAGGGTAGGTGCACAGGTAAGTATTTCAGGTGGAGACTCTGTGCCCTTGGTTTGCAGTATTTGGTTAAGTTTTTTTTTAATTTTTTTATTTTTTATCCTCACCCGAGGACATTTTTTCATTTTTTGTTCAGATAGAGTGGGAGGGAGAGAGAGGAAGAGAGAGAGAGAGAGACATCGACGTGAAACGGACACATCGAGTGGCTGCCACCTGCACGACCAACCAGGGCCAGGGACAAACTGCAACTGAGGTACATGCCCTTAGCAGGAACCGAACCTGGGTCTCTCTGGACCGCAGGCCGACGCTCTAACCGCTGAGCCAAACCGGCCAGGGCGTATTTGGTCAAGTTTATAAAATGGTTTCTATCTATCCTCTCCATAATCAGTTACAAATTGTGCTAATGATGGATTACTAAAATTCTCCAGTATTCAATCAGGTTGTAACCTGCTTACCTCTAAGCTTCTTCCTAGAGAATACCTTCATTTAGAAGGCCAAGCAGTACCTGAACTCTCCTATGATTCCATCTTGGAAACACTGGCTGCTAGGTCATACAAAGACATCGAGTAGTTGTGGAATCAACTAGAATCCTCCTTTTCTAGAACAATCTGGACTTTCAACTTTAGCTGGGCTTAAGGGGAAACACATCAGCCATAAACTTCAGTTTTTGCTGGACAGAGTGTCCATATTTTTAGGTAGCTGTGATTGATTGGGAAAAAAAATACTTAAATCAGCTCTTGGAATTTATTCTGAGGTCAAAGGGACTTCACATTAAAAAATATGTAATCTAGCCCTGGCCAGTGTGGCTTAGTTGGTTGAGCATCATCTTGTGCACCAAAGGTCACCAGTTTAATTCCTGTTCAGGGTACATGCCCAGGTTGCGGGTTTGGTCCCCAATCAGGTTTTGCACAGGAGGCAACCAATCGATGTTTCTCTCTTTCTCTCTCTCTCTCTCTCTCTCTCTCTCTCTCTCTTTCTCTCTCAATCTCTCTCTCTCTCCCCCTACCCTCTCCCTTCCTCTCTCTCTAAAAAATCAATTAAACACATTTTTAAAAATTTAATCTATATCCTGGTTTTGATGTTTGGGGCAAAAATAGTGCCTAATGTTGTATGGTGCTACGTACTCTTCTGAGTGTAGTTTGTGGATGGGCTCTATTAATGAAAACACACCACTGTGGAGGAGAGGAGTGTGTGTGTGTGTGTGTGTGTGTGTGTGTGTGTGTGTGTTAGCGCTGTTTTTAAAAGGCCTGTTGGATAGGCTCGATGAAGTACTTTGGGTTATTTCTCCTTTGTCTCCTGTTCTGTTCCTCCACAGCAAGACTGGAAGAACAACAACACACTTGTACATAGGCCTCCAGGAGTCTCTTTGGAGGGGTAGGCTAATAAGAACCAACCTGCTGGTCCCTACCCAATAGCCCCTCTGGTGGCTTCTGAATTCACTTTCAATGTTGCTAAATTTCAGGGCAGAAAGTGATAATTTGGAAAAGTGCCAAAAACCACTGTAATTTTTTCTGGTAGCTTTCTCTTGGTGTCATTGGTAAGTTCTACATTTCACTGGAATGCCACATCACTACTACTACAGTATCCCACAGCTCACTTTTTTGTTTGGTCCAATTTTCTTTTATCTTTGGAAGAAGTTATTTTCTGTTGGGACAAATAGATTTAAACTCTATTAAAGCCAGTCAGCATGCTTTCCCTTAAGGGCCATTCACTTCCTGTCCCATGTCTAGTAGGTTTCCTTGGATTTTCTTTGATTCTTACACAGAAAGCCTGGTATGATGATGCTGGAGTATCCTCTTGAGGTGGCTGTGTTTGCAGAGAATAGGCAGCACATTTGCTGTTTTAGCCTCCTACCCTGTTTCACAGGACTGTATGCCTGCCTCCTTCCATTTTGTCAGTGCTCACACAGTTTTTTCTTCTCTTTCCAGTTCTCTTCTACAGAACTTGTGTTGGAGCAAAAGACTCCATTCCAGATCCATTCCAGAGTTGCTATGAGAAACTTACCCACTCTGATTCTTTTTCCTGTCTCAGTAAAATGGCAGTGAAAGCTTTATGCAATCAGGGTTGAAAGAACTACCCACATAGAATATTTGATTTTCCTCTCAACTTTCAAAAATTTTCCTGACAATCATTTTACATGTGTGAATTTTTTCTAGATTGGTTTTAAAGAATAAAGCAAAAACAAAAGCAGCCTACATTGGTTTAATATGGGAAGTCAAAGATAACAGATTTTCCTGTTCCTGAGCAATAGCCTTCAGTATTAAGATTGGTGGCTTTATCTTCCCGTGGTAATATTGTTGGTGCTTAGTTCTGCAAATCTAAAAACAGTTTAGTGTGATAAGTACCAAATACAAAATTGTTAAGTTTCTCTTCTGATGGACTACAGAGTAGCTTTCAAGCTTCTTTGTTAAGTAGGTGTTTTATATATTATTTTTGTATCAGTTGGTGAATATAAACTTTCAAAATGTTCAAATTTCTGCCTGGCTGGTGTGGCTCAGTGGTTGAGCGTCAACCCATGCACCAAGAGATCACTGGTTTGATTCTCATTCAGGGAACATGCCTGGGGTTGCGGCTCCGGCTCAATGTTGATGTTTCTCCCTCATGGATGTTTCTATCTCTTTCTTTCTATTCCTTCCCCCCCTCTCTAAAATCAATTAAAAAGAAAACAAAACATATTTAACAACAACAAAAAGTTCAAATTTCTGATCTTATAAAACTCCAGTCCAGGTTTGTTGGGCTTTAAAATATTATTAATAGTTTTACTCTGTCAGCAAGCTCACCAGCGAGATTGGTAGATAAGGAAAATATACAAATTAGAGTATAAGAGTTGGTACCTTTTCCTCATGTTAAATTGACCCTGTGTGTTATGTTATATTTGAAACTTACCACAAACCAGACCAGTCTGGACCTTTATTTTATTTATTTTTGTAATCCTCACCCAAGGATATTTTTCCATTGATTTTTTAGACAGTGCAAGGGAGGAAGAGAAACAGCGATGTGAGATAGACACACAGATTGGTTGCCTCCTGTACGAACATAATGGGGGAGGGGGATTGAACCTGCAATCTAGGAACCTGTCCTTGTCTGGGAATCAATCCACCACCCTTTGGTCTGCATGCCCATGCCCTAACCACTGAGCAAACTGCCAGAGCTATTTTATTTCTGATTTTTACCTTTTGGGGGAGGTTTTGGTAAGGGTAATTCTTATTTTATATTGGTACAAAAAAAGTATGTTGACTTAAATGTCTAAGGATATTTTTGCAGAGCTACTGTTATTGTGAAAAAAAAGTCTCATTCAGAAATTAACATTTCTCAAAATGTGTTTCTCATTATTCTGAAATGTAAATTCCTTCAAATTATTTAAAACTTTGAGATGAGTGGACAAAGCATCATCTAGATAAGCAGTTGTTGAGCGCCAACTAAACTTGATTCTTCTGGAGTTGCTCCTTTGGGATTCTAGGTGCTGGGCAGGCACACTTTTACCGCGAGGAGCTGTGGAGCTCCATTCAGACGCCATTCCATTTTTCTCCGTGGTAATCCAGTTCATATCTTCCAGCTTCCGTCTGGGAGCCGGTAATATAATGAATTGCCTAGGCTCTCGCTTCAATCCACTTTCCTCGCTTAATATGCAGCCCAAAGTTTTTCAGCTCGCTGTCAGATGGTAGTGCTAGACTTTCACACTGCTCCCAAGCCTCCGCTGGGGCTGTCTCTGAACACGGACTTGCAAACTTTAAGAAACAGACAGCTCCAGACGGAAATCCACGCCAGGCTTTGAACTCGGCTTCTGGCTTCCGTCAACTGACATAGTTGCCCTTTTGCTCAAACTCTCAGCTCCAGTTCGCACTGAAGAGAGCTCCGCTGGGTGTCTGCTGCTTTTGCCGCGGTGGGGACACGTGTGGGGGCCACAACCCGACGCTCCATCGATTCCCCGGGCCTTAGTTCAGAATCGAGGCAAATCCTTACTGGTTCTCTGGCCTTAAAACATGTCCCCGCAAAAGGAGTGAGGAAAGGAAAGAGCTAAACCCGATCTTTTGTTTGTTGAGTTTTGTACCTCTGACACTTAGGAGAAACACACTGCGAGAGAGGAAGGGCTGCCTTCCCTGCAAACGTTACCCTCTCTTGGTAAACTCTCCAGGCCTCGGTTCCACATTTTGCAGTTAACTGCGTGAATTTTAATAGGTTGTTCTCGGGCCCAATCCATGCACACTGTACAGCCGGATAAAATGAGAGCACACCCTCTGCCATTTTCAGTCGGTTTGTCCTGGCAGCCCTGCCCCCCTCTTTGGCTGTCGCAGCTGCGGGAGTTAATACTGCATGTAGAAATTCCTCCTGATCCTCTAGGTTGGAAATCCAGCCCACGTTTGCCAAATGCCGTGTGGTCGAGGACGGTGATAAGAACTCTCCTGTGAGGGAGCAAGCGAGACTTTAGTCCGGTTTCCATGTCAACGATTCAGTCCATATTTGCCATCAGGCTGTTGGTAGCAGAGGCGCTTTCGTGAGGGTACGCGCTGTCCTAGTCCTAGTTCTCTAATCTGCACCGGGATTCCTGAGCTGCCTGGGTGTGGGGTTAAAAGGCAGGGGCCGTGGGGTTGAAAACTCCACCGAGGGGAAGACCCACAGCCCCAAACCCGGGTCTTGCAGCTCTGGCCAGCCACGTGCCCAGCTCCGCCCCTCCCCCTTTCCCGCTGCCATTGCCCCTAGGGAAAGCTGGTCGGCCAGTTTCTAAGAAAGTTCCCTTCAACTCAGCAGCCCCTTGGATAGTGGTGTGGGGCTCTAAAGATAGGGGTGGAAGAGGAACCTAAAGGTTTTGAGATTTAAAAAAAATAGTGTGTGGGGGGGGGGAATAGTGGGAAAGGAGAAATCCCACATTACCTCCTCCAACCTGGTGGATAGATTTTTCTGCACTTTACCTTATTGCTAGATAAAAATGGTGGCTGTTTTCTAAACTTGACCACGGGTAGGAGAGGGATTTTGGCACTTGCTGAATTTCACAGCCATTGAAGAAAGGGGATGAGGGCTTCCTCTGGAGACAAATCCATTGTGGCTTTCAGATTTTCGCTGGGCTCCAGGTTTCCCATTACACTCCAGCTCTGAGGAAAATGGCAGGGTAATTGCATGTAAAAAATTTCTCATTTGTGTGCAGGACTCAGGACTGTTTGCCAGCTAAGAGGCAGTTGATTAAATAGCCAAGCACCATTTATGAGGCAGCCTATAATTTGGTTTCTAGGACCTAATGCACCCAGAGAGTTGTTGCCCCAGAGGACTGTGAGTGAAAAGAGGCCACTGGCCCATTCCAGTCAGTCAGGTCCTGGTAGACAGGTTTGGTTCTCAGCTTGGGGGTAAAAATACCACTTCTAGATTAACAGGAAGGTTTTGCCTTTTTAGTGTAAGATGCTCGTAAGTTTTCTTGGGGGGTGGGTAGGAAAGAGTTCAGGTTTTTGGAATTATTCACAGTGACCAGTGGCACAGCCAGAACTCCAGGGGCTTGTAGAATCTGGAAGTTCTAAGATAATGGTTCCGTGGCCTAGACTTCTCCATTTATAAAATCTAAGAAAAGAGGCTCTGGTGTTCAGTGACTACCCAGGCCTGGGCTTCTTTCTTCCAAGGCAGCCTTGGGCCTGGTGAGGAGCTGGAATTCCCTCTGGTTTTTGTAGACTATGTCAGAGCATTCCAAATTGGCCTGAGGAGGAAAAGGCTGCTCTGGGATTTGCTGGGGCCTATAGATCTGAAGTTTTCTGAGTAAGCCTCCAGCTCAATCTGCATCTCTTGGAATGTAATAATAAAACTTTGAAGAATCTTTTCAATGGAGGATAGAAAACAAATTTGGGTTGCATCATTCTCTAAGTGACCTGTTAGACCACCCCTTTTCTCTTTTTAAGGAGAAAATGGTTTCCCTCTGGCCATCCCTCTTCTGCAGTGGTTCCTCCAGCCCCTGGAGCCTCTTCTGTGGTCTGTTTACAGTTTTACTGGTACTGTCTTTGGAGACTGGGGCTATTGGTCACTCTGGGCTAAGATCTTTTAAGTGGCAAAGATGGGGCTTGGGTTATCCTGTTAGAAGGCTATCATATGCCGCTAGAGTAGCTTCAGTGACCATTTTAAGTGAGCTTTGAAATGACCAGCTTTGATCTCAAACCCATTCTGATATTCTGATCCCATTGTTGTGCATGACAAAAGTTGACCACTTTTTTTTAACCCGGAGGACATTTTTTTGCATTTATCTTCAGATAGAGCGGGAGGAAGAGAGGGATGAAGAAAGAGAGAAACATCGACGTGTCTGTGACAGAGACACATGGAGTGGTCGCCACTCACACAACCCCACCGGCTGGGGACGAACTGCAACTGAGGTACGTGCCCTTAGCGGGAACCGAACCCGGGACTCTCTGGTCCCCGGGCCGACGCTCTAACCGCTGAGCCAAACCGGCCAGGGCGACCACTTTTTTAAGGCTAAGTAGACAGGGGCAACTTTAAAGCCACCCTCCTTTGCCTTCTAAGTGATGGGGCAGTTCCCTCTCCTCTTTCAATTCTGTAAAACGGGGATAATCTGACCTCATGCCCCCAAAGCCTGTGAGGACCAGCTACTGAGATCAGGGGAGAGGGAAAAACGGAAAGTCTGAACAATGATCTGCCGTTCTATTCGGCTCGAAAAGGGGGTAAAAAGTAAGGCGCCCCCCTCCACCCCCCTTTCTCAGCTGTGTCTTTAGAGTTGGTTTGTAAAAGACTTTGAAGAAGAAAAGTGCTGTAGAGGTGCTAAGTAGCAGCCAAGAGACCAGGCCCGCTGCCAGGGGTTCAGGCCTGGGCCGAGGTGGCCGCGGTCTCGGCTCAGGCCAATTCTGCAGCCGCGAGTAAAGTTCACGCTGTCGGCTCCCCTCGGTGCGGCCAGGAGGGGACCGACCCGGGCAGGAACGCCGGGAGGGAGGCGGCGCAGGCTCCGGAGAGGCACGAGCTCCGGGCCGGGTTTTCCCCGAAGCCTCCTTCGGCGTCGGGGCTGCCGAGCGAAAGCGGCAGAGGGCCTGCCGCCGCGGCTAGCTCTCTCCCCTCCTCCTTTGTGAGGGGAAGGGAGCGAGTCCGTTCCACGGCCTGCGCCCGCTCCGCGCTCCGTTCCGGGTTTGCCAGGCGGCCGCGACGGCGCTGGGTAAAATGGCAGTGCTGAGCCTCGTGTCGGAGTGAGGGGGACTCGGAGGAGAGTGGGGCGCTCTAGCCGCTCAGTCCGGCCGCCTGCCCGCCCGCCCGCCCGCCAGCTGCCGCGCAGCAGCCTCGGCCCGCATCGCGGCCGGGAAGGGGAGGCAGGGCGCCCGGCCCGCACTCCGACTCTGCCTCCCGGTGCCGGGGCTGCCGCCGCGCGCCCTCCAGCCCGCCCGTCCCGGGTCCCCCTCCCCCCGCTCCCTCCCCGCCCCCTCCCCCTCGCCTCCCTCCCTCCCTCCCTCCCTCCTCCTTTCTCCGGCAGCAGAAAGCGGAGAGTCACAGCGGGGCCAGGCCCTGGGGAGCGGAGCCTCCACCGCCCCCCTCATTCCCAGGCAAGGGCTTGGGGGGAATGAGCCGGGAGAGCCGGGTCCCGAGCCTACAGAGCCGGGAGCAGCTGAGCCGCCGGCGCCTCAGCCGCCGCCGCCTCCTCCTCCTCCTCCTCCGCCGCCGCCAGCCCGGAGCCTGAGCCGGCGGGGCGGGGGGGAGAGGAGCGAGCGAGCGAGAGCAGCTCAGCAGCGGAGCCCCGCGAGGCCCGCCCGGGCGGGTGGGGAGGGCAACCCGGGGGACTCGGCCCCGGGGCGGGGTGGGAGGGGGGGAGACGACGAAGACAGGGCCGGGTCTCTCCGCGGACGAGACAGCGGGGATCATGGCCGCGCAGGTCGCCCCCGCCGCCGCCAGCAGCCTGGGCAACCCGCCGCCGCCGCCCTCGGAGCTGAAGAAAGCGGAGCAGCAGCAGCGGGAGGAGGCGGGGGGCGAGGCGGCGGCGGCAGCGGCCGAGCGCGGGGAAATGAAGGCAGCCGCCGGGCAGGAAAGCGAAGGCCCTGCCGTGGGGCCTCAGCAGCCGCTGGGAAAGGAGCTGCAGGACGGGGCCGAGAGCAATGGGGGTGGCGGCGGAGCCGGCGGCGGCGGGCCCGGCGCGGAGCCGGACCTGAAGAACTCGAACGGGAACGCGGGCCCTAGGCCCGCCCTGAACAATAACCTCACGGAGCCGCCCGGCGGCGGCGGCGGCGGCAGCAGCGATGGGGTGGGGGCGCCTCCTCACTCAGCCGCGGCCGCCTTGCCTCCCCCAGCCTACGGCTTTGGGCAATCCTACAGCCGGAGCCAGTCTGCCGTCGCCGCCGCGGCGGCCGCCGTCTTCCACCAACAACATGGCGGACAACAAAGCCCTGCCCTGGCAGCGCTGCAGAGCGGCGGCGGTGGGGGCCTGGAGCCCTACGCGGGGCCCCAGCAGAACTCGCACGACCACGGCTTCCCCAACCACCAGTACAACTCCTACTACCCCAACCGCAGCGCCTACCCCCAGCCCCCCCAGGCCTACGCGCTGAGCTCCCCGAGAGGTGGCACTCCGGGCTCCGGCGCGGCGGCGGCCGCCGGCTCCAAGCCGCCTCCCTCCTCCAGCGCCTCCGCCTCCTCGTCGTCTTCGTCCTTCGCTCAACAGCGCTTCGGGGCCATGGGGGGAGGCGGCTCCTCAGCGGCCGGCGGGGGAACCCCCCAGCCCACCGCCACCCCCACCCTCAACCAACTGCTCACGTCGCCCAGCTCGGCCCGGGGCTACCAGGGCTACCCCGGGGGCGACTACGGCGGCGGGCCCCAGGACGGGGGCGCCGGCAAGGGCCCGGCGGACATGGCCTCGCAGTGCTGGGGGGCTGCTGCTGCTGCCGCGGCGGCGGCCGCCTCGGGAGGGGCCCAACAAAGGAGCCACCACGCGCCCTTGAGCCCCGGGAGCAGCGGCGGCGGGGGGCAGCCGCTCGCCCGGACCCCGCAGGTACACAGCTGAATGGGGAGGGGGCTGGGCGAGTGGGGTCCGGGGGGTGGGTGGTGGCTGCGGGGACCGGGCCACAGCCGTAGGCTACCCCCAGTCCGGGGCCCCCACTGCTGGGGAGCTGCCATTGTCTGGCTCTTCTCTCTTAAAATGGCTGCCTGTCTGCCTTCCTTTCCTTCCCTCCTTCACCCTTTGTGTAGGGCTCTCCCTGAGGTGTCTGCTCCCCTTTTCCCTCTCCCCGGGCCACTTCGAACTCCGGGGGTCTTCAAGGGGGTGCAGGGCAGAATGTGCGAGGAAGGGCCTGGCCTGGGTGAGAGGGTGCTGGGGGCTCAGGTTAGAGGTGTAGGCAGTGTTAGCAGCTCGGGAGTTGAGTGTATAGTTCTTTGCTCACCTGCCGCTTCTCTCTGCCCTCCCCCCCCCTCCGCCTTCCTCTAGGCCGTTTCCTAACTGTGCTTTCAAGGAGGGGCCCCTCGGGCTTGGGGGACCTAGAGGCAGGGCAGGGGCCTGCTTGGGGGCAGCTAGAGGCCGGCTGCGGCTCACCCAGAGCAGCCCGGGCCATCTCCTGTCTTAGTCTCCGTCGGCCCAGTGGCCTGGGCTTCTCTCTGGAAGTGCTGGTAAACAGCTGAGTGATTGGAGTAGTAAGTGCAGATTGCTTTGGTTTGGGATTTGAATTATGGAGGTAAAATCCTTCTGTCAAAGCCAGGAGACAGTTGGTCTTAGGTTGACATCCTATCTGTGATCTGATTGGCTCCCCATCTCCTGCTCTTGGCCATTTATAATTGCCTCTGATGTAATGGTACAACAATCCTGATGAGCTCATAAACTTTTACACTCTGCTTTTCTGCCAGTGATAACCCAAACCATCGCCGCCACTATCTGCCTTTTATTCCAGACCTGAAATTGGCTGTGACCTTGAGGGAGGTTTAAGCAGCAATACTGTATCAGCAGGAGCAGAGCCCCAGACAGGCTGCCCTTGTTACATTGTGCCCGAAACAAAAGAGGAGCCAGTGGCATTTTGCTTGTACCTTGGATTTATTTTGCTTGTTATGTTTTATGCAGCCTGAAATAGATTCTGTGTTGTTAGAACAGTAGCTGGGTTTTTCTCTACAATGGGTTTGCTGTTTGTTTTGGTTTTGTGACTTTCCTGATGGTATAAATGACTTCTTTGATGGTTCTGAAGATGCATTTGTCTTTAGTAATTTTGACCCTGTTCATTTTGCAGAATTGAAATAATTTTACTGTTGTTTTTTTTTGTTTGTTTGTTTTTTATTATGTGGCAAATGTGGGGTCTTTATGGGAGGGGGTAGGAGAAAAAAATTTTTTTTGAGAACTGGAAGCTTTCTCAGAGAAAATTTCATATTAGGTTCAAATGTTCTGTTTTAGGAAAGGCTGGCCTGGCCCCATTCTTTGTTTACATGTTGAAGCTTGTTAACACTTTTCTTTTGTTAATTGAACTTTGGGAGAGCAGCTCAATTTAAAGGAAGCTAACATCTTTCATGATCTTGAGAGGGACTTTTCCTAAAGGCTTGGCTTGGTGAAATTTATCATTTGTACTTGAAATATCAACACAGCTAGTTTTCAGTTTTGTCATCAATCATTTTAGAGCTTTAAATAGAGATTGACCAGTTTTTTTTTCTTTGCATTTTAAGATATGTTCCATTTTTTTTATTTCCAAGATAATAAAGATAATAGCCTACAATAATATTTAAGATTTGCTTAGAGATGACAACTTTTAGGTACTTTTTAAGGCATTTTGTTTTGCTCTTCTCTCTCTATCATGTTTTGTTTTAAATACTTTGGTCAGAAATATTGGGTATTTTATGGACTCATGTATCTTTTCAAAGAGGAATAAAGGCTCCCTTTATATCTCCCCCACTCCCAGCAGTACCCAGTTGTACCTTTGTGGTATGAGATTTTGTTCATGTAGGCAGCCTAATTAGCTGTATTCCCTCCTCATCTAGAACTGCTTTTCTACTCTTCCATTGAGTTGGGAATTTTGAAAATAGTTATGTTAGATGGCAGGTTTAGAGCTCTGTGCCCTGACTCCATGTCTTCCATGATGTTGTACATCAGGGCAAAAAATAGGGGAATTTTCAATTGGATTTCTAGTGTCTGGAGGATAAGTTTTTGTGGGTTTTTGTTTTGTTGGTTTTTTTTGTCCTAGAAAACAGAACATTCTCTTGTCTCTGGGTCATTCTGTAGTCTACACCTATTTCCCCTCATTCCTTTTTTTTGGTGGGGGTGGGTGAGAAATTTACCTTTCTTAAACTGTTAGAGGAAATAATTTGGGATAAGTCAAGGGTCACTTAAAAACAAAAATTCATTTGAATTCTACTGGTTTGGCAAACACGTGTGTGTGTGTGTGTGTGTGTGTGTGTGTGTGTGTGTGTGTGTTTGATAAAACCAAGTTTTGCTATATAGTGATTTCTGTTTTTCTGTCATTAAACAAATATTTGAACACTTTCTATGTGCTAGGTACTATACTCTGTGCTGGGTAAAAAGATAGGAAAATAGATACAGTCCTTGTTTGGAAGCTTGTTTGTGCTGCCTTTGGGTAAATTTTCTGATTCCCTTTTAACATCACCAGACCTGGCACTTCACACACCATAGATACTTGTTCCATTCCAGTTCAAGTGTCTACTACCCAGGGAGTGGACTGGTGACAGTCACTTGTGGAAGACAGTGAAACTTCCAGTTTTGTGGGCTGCTTCAGTTCAGGTGTGTAGTCTAGATGAGGTTTGTAGGTGGATTTTGTTCTGATTTCCTCTTTGCTACTTAAGGATAAACCTCTTGGAAGACCATGATGCCCTATTCTTAGGCATTCTTAAATAATAGGGTCTTGCTCTGTCTCCTTTCCCTAACTCAGTCTTGGGTTACCAGTATTTTGCAGAAATTTGATTAACACAGCTAAGGTGGTAATGTTCTCATTTGACTTTGCCTTTTTGTTTTGTTTTTTTAATCCTCACCTGAGGATATTTTTCCATTGATTTTTAGAGAGAGTGGAAGGGAGGGAGGGAGGGAGAGAGAGACAGAGACAGAGAGAAACATCAGTATGAAAGAGACACCTGGATTAGTTGCCTCCCACACGGCCCCAACTGGAGCTGGGGAATCGAGTGCCCTTGACTGGGAATCGAACCCAAGACCCTTTGGTCCGAGGGCCGACACTCTAACCACTGAGCCAACCCAGGCAGGGCTGACTCTGCCTTTTTGAAATAAAGATTAGGTGAGTGTATATATTGTGGTTATATCTTTTTCACAGGGGCTGGGAAGATCCCAGAAACAAACTTTTTCTCTGTCCCTTTCCATAAGTACTGTCTCAAGCTGTTGAATCCTGCTACTGATGAAATACTTTTCGGTCACCTATGTGCTTGAACCTGAAGTAAAGCTTTTTAGTTGGGATGTTCTTAGTTGTAGTACCTTGAGAGTAGTACTAGCTCATCTAAGTAAAAAATGAAATAGAATGTATAGTCCAGAATCAAGCTGGATTTGATTGTAGGAGTTTGGCTGTTAGTTCCTGTTACGGAAATATCAAATTATATTTCTGACTACTGGGAAACAAATACAGGAATCCTGGGCTTATTATGGGAATACCTACTGGCAGAAACTCTGGGCTGGCTGAAATATAGGACTCTTGGGCTCTCTCAAGTAGGAGGAACCAGAAAAACCACACTGAGATGGCACTTAGTTGTGGGAGCTTCATGTTTCTGTACTGTCCATGAGAGTACTGGATGTAATGGAGGTTGGGATGGTGGCAAGAGAAAAGATAAAGAAGCTAGGACCAAAATTGGCTTCTTTGTATTGGGCTCTGTGAGGACTTTTTTAGGTTCCTTCGTGTATGACACAGTAACCATGATAAATGGCACCTGCTGTAACAAGATGTCTTGGATTGCATTAAACATTCATATGTTGGATTAACTCCTGTAAGGTGTGATGTCTACAGTATAGATCTTTTGCAAAGAGGTTAGTGAAAATTCTTTTAAATGTGGAAATAGGCCCTGGCTGGTTTGGCTCAGCGGTTAGAGCTCGGACAGCGGACCAAAGAGTCTCGGGTTCCATTCTTGTCAAGGGCATGTACCTCCGTTGCAGTTCAATCCCTGGCCCTGGTTTGGGTTGTGTGGGAGCAACCAATTGACACATCTATGTTTCTCTTTCTCTCTCTGTCCCTCCCTCCCTCCCTCCCCCACCTTGCCCCTCCCACTCTATCTGAAGATAAATGGAAAAACACTCTCAGGTGAGGATTTTTAAAAAAATAATAATAATGCCCTGGCCGGTCTGGCTCAGCAGTAGAGCGTTGGCCCACGGACCAATGAGTCTTGGTTCTATTCCGGCCAAGGGCACGTATCTTGGTTGCGGTTTGTCCCTGGCCCTGGTTGGGGTTGTGCAGGAGGCAACCAGTCGATGTGTCCCTCTCACGTTGATGTTTCTCTCTCTCTCCCTTTCTCTCCCTCCCACTCTATCTGAAGATAGATAGAAAAATATCTTCAGGTGAGGATTAAAAAATAAAAGTAGAAGTAGGCTAACAAAGTAATGTTCAGGGCTCCTTCCCATTCCAGCCCCTCAAATGGTTGTATTGATTGGCTTCAAATCCCCTAATTCTAGAAGTAACTGGAGCATGCAAATATGTTTAAAATATGGTATTCAAAATTAATTGGTACTGAATATTTTTTTCCTGCAAGTGAGCTGAGATACCTCAGTCTCTGAAATGGAGTCCCGATTCCCATGGCTTTTATCTCCGAGCTCTGCCTTGTTTAGATTGGTCATTATCATTACTGTTAGACATCAAGTTTTGTGGTACAGTGGTGAGGGGTAAAGAGCACAGGACTTAGGAGAAAGAGGAGGCTTTGGTTCCACATGCAGTTCTGGATTAAACTATGACTTTGGGCAAGTCATTTGCCTTCTTTGTTTCAATTTTTCTTTATCAGTAAAGTGGAGAGCTGCATGACCTCTGTGTGTGATGCTACACATTCTGTCTGTGCTTCCATATTTGACTCATTATGAGGTTGTAGCATCTTCCTATACACTCATTCATAAGTAGGGCTCTTGAGACTATCTTTCTTACCCTGGGCTTAAAGAACTTAAGGCTGTTTTCTCCTGATGATTTACAGGAACAAGCTCTGAACAGCTAGCTGGGTCCAATGGTGGTCTATGGCCCTTTACAGAAAAAGCCCTACCAGACTGTTTGCTTTGAAACTGTTAATCTGTTTGTCATTAGTCATCCTATCTGGCTGGTGGTTTAAAAACACTAAATAGTCATTGAAAAATTAGGTAGACTTTATTAAAGGAAGACTTGAAAAATAGTTGCTTCAAAATCTCCCAAGAGGGGATTTTGGGGGTATATTAGGGGTAGGGAGTGGATATTCATAAATTCAATATTAACACTGCTTATTTGGGGGGATAGGAACGTGGGGAGAGGTGGCATTAAGCTCTCCAGACTTTCTGGTGTTTGGACAGACTTTCTAGGTCTGGTTTGGGCATTCGGTTGTAATCTGAGTGCCTGAACTTGCCCTGTAAATTTTGCTGAGAGGGGAGCAAAAGTTCCTGAGACTGGAACAGGAAAAGAAAGCTAAGAGTCTCAGGGTCAATTTCATAGATGTAGTGCCTTTTCTCATGCCCCTGGTTTTTGAAATTATGTGGTGTGGTTTGCAAGTGGTCCTGGAAATGCTGTTCTTTCTCTAACACACCTGAACTTCCATTTTTTTCTCCTCCTGGTTTAGTAGTTTAGAAGTGTAATTTAGGCGATTTAGAGGTGTGCTAGAAGGAAGCTTCCTTTTACTTATTTATTTTTAAATTTTTCTTTTCTTCAAACATTGATTGGCTGCCTCCTACATGCCCCGCACTGGGGATTTGGCCCACAACCTGGGCATGTGTCCTGACTGGGAATCAAATCGGCAACCTCTTGGTGCATGGGTCGACACTCAACCACTGAGCCACACCAGCTGGGTGGAAGCTTCCTTTTATAGAAGAGGTGAAAAGGTAGTGGGAAAGGTGTTTGATACTTCTCTGCTTGACGCAGCAGCTTCTTCCTCTGAAGGAACCAAATGTTTCAGAGCTTTGTGTAAGTACTTGCTGAGCTGTCAATATGTACCCAGGAGGTTTCTGTAGTAAGATGTGAACGACTCTATAGAATGTTTGACAAGCAAATTAATAAACAGTTTTCAAGCAAAGATAATGCTAGTCTCTTCTCGTGTGGTGGAATAAAATAACATTGGAGCCCTGGCCGGTTTGGCTCAGCGGTTAGAGCGTCGGCCTGCGGTCCACAGGGACCCGGTTTCGGTTCCCGCTAAGGGCATGTACCTCGGTTGCAGTTCGTCCCCGGCCCTGGTTGGTCGTGCGGGAGGCGGCCACTCGATGTGTCCCTTTCACGTCGATGTTTCTCTCTCTCTCTCTCTCTCTTCCTCTCTCCCTCCCACTCTATCTGAACAAAAAGTGGAAGAATGTCCTCGGGTGAGGATAAAAAATAAATAAATAAATAAATATAAAATAAAATAAAATAACATTGGAGAAAAGATGAGAATAGGGAAGAGGGTAGGTAGTGCTAGGGGGCGGGGAGAGCATGGAGACAAGGAGAAATGATCTAAAAGAGATTTGAAGTTAAAAGATGCTGCCCTGGAAGAGAAGCCTCCATGACCCTGACTCCACGCTGCTTAGTTCAGGGCATGAGGAACCTTGTTCAAAAACAATTGCAATTTCAGAGTGAAAACAAATAGAAGTTTGGGAAGAAGGCCTTAAGTTTCAATAGTGAGGTAAGTGTGTTCCAAAAGCTTGGTTTATGAGACTTTGAGTTTTAAAGCCTTGTTCTTTCAGAAAGGTTTTGTAGTTTGGTGAGATGTTTTTAGGGTTGGGTTTACATTTTTGGAATACCAGAAAGTAGAAAAAAGATATTGCAACTTCAGCGTCATCTTCAGCCTCTGTTCTGCTGTGGCTGTCAGGATTATAAGCCCACTCCAAGAGCTGGATTTATTTATATAGTTTTTACTGGACTCCTTTGTATCACTTATATGTATATTAAAATTAATGCCCTCAGGTTCCTGGGTCAGTACAAAGTCCAAATGTTTGGGGACTCACTAAATCCTGCCTGAAGGGTTATGTGGGTAGATTCAGTCTTTGTTTTTGAAATTACCATTTTAGGATTAAAAACATTTCTGGGTTCCTTCAGTGAAACACTCTTTTTATGGAGGTATTTTAGAAGTACAATATCTTAGCTGTCTGCCTGTGGTATACTCTGCTTTGGTAGTCTTGTGAGATGACCAGATTTACCTCTCAAAGTCTCTTTTTAAACTAAAAGTGGCTCTGACACCACTTTTCTTCACATGAAGTATTTTCTAACCAGAGTCTTGGAAGTCCCTTTTTTACTTAACATAGTAGTAAGGAATATGAACACAATTATGGCCCTGACCATAATTTTTAGGTTCAGCTAACTTACCAAAAGCTATCAGCTTGTTTTAAAACAAAATACAAAAACTTGAGTTGACACTGACATTCATTGCCTAGGCCTTTCCCAGTGTGGTGGTGGTGAGGATATTAGAATGTCAGACTTGTTGCTAAGAGCATGATTTCTAGCTCAGGAAGATTTGGAGTTTCAACTAGTGGTGGGAGATAGCTGTATGTGGACATACCAATTAGATACTAAGAAGGAACTTAAAAGGTAGACGCAATCTCTGCTTTGGAGGAGTTTTGTTTTCTTGGGGAAGCATGCTTATGTACGCACATCTGGAAAACTTGCAAAGTAAGGTTTTATAAATGGATGTAGAACAAACAAAGTCTGTTGGCTGAAGGAATCCAAGAATAAGGAGCAATCAGAGTTAGATATATGTTACCTTGGGACAACTTTTCAGAGGCAGTGATTTGTGAAGCTAAATATTTAAGATGGGGAAAGTTATTTTAATTTGCTTTTTCATAACACTACTCTGAGTTCCATGGGCTTTATAGAATCCAAATTATACATCCATCCACAGACCAGTAGTTGTCTCATTGCAGTGACTTGGAGAATTTGGACTGTAACTATAGAATTCCATGAAAGAGTGGTTCCAGGGTTTTAGTGGTTCCTGTGGTTGTGTAGGGCCTTTAGTATAAACTGCCAAGTTCTCGGCCAGTTCAGGGGCTCTTTTGTAGTAATTTTGGGTTTGGAAGGGCATGTCACCTTAAGAGTTGTGTGCTCTGGACAACTCTATAGTGACTAGTTCAACTTTGGTTAGAGAGCCTGTTTTGTTTGTTTGTTTGTTTGCAAAGTTAATTGACCTTTCTTAAAAGGAGCCATGAAATACCTGTTGGGACTGCTGCTATTTTTGAAGGACTAGGAGCAGAGCTCGAATTGAGTTGCTTGGGTTAAGGCTTACATTGAGGGTTGATGGGTAGGTAAGCCTGCACAAATGTAGTTTACATCTGTTCACAAAAATGGCCTTTAATCTTTTTTATTAGGTTGGCTATGGCCAAGAAGCTCATAAATGCTACAAATACATGCTTATTCCTTGTAGGAGCCTCTGAAATGTAGTGATTTTGGTTTTTCCTTACCTGCTGGTCCATGTATGATTGGGCCACACATGACTTCTGGCACTTTTCAAGGCCTATAAGTGGATGCTTTTAACAGCTGAGGATGCATGGAGTGTCCAGTGTCGCCTACAGTGCTTCCACCTGGAAAGACAGATGGGATACTCTATTGCAGTATAGAAGTATGGGGTCTTGAATACAGATTTTAGTTTAGAAACATTCTAACTTCTTTTGCCTTGCCATTCTAGCATTTTGTGAAAGCAAGTTTCCAATAACTCAGAATTGGACACTATGGTTCATCTGCCATGGACAGCAGGTGTATAGGGGCTTGATAAACTTCTTAGTCAATCCCAGGTTTTAGAGGAATCCAGGTTAGGATGAATGTTGACTTAACTACCTTGACTATTCTTCTCTGCAGTTGTGGTGCCCCCCCTCCCCAATTTAAGTGGATGGAATTAGTTTTTATTGCATGTGAAGGGACATCTGAGTGAACTTTTGTTTTTGTTAGTCATCTGTGCATACTAGAAGATGGTCTTGGGACAGTTTGAGTCTTTATTTCCCAGTAGCTTCTGCATTTTCTAAGGGTGTATTGCACTGGGAAGAAGTCTAATGCCAAGAATGCATTCCAACATGCTGCAGAGTAGGAAATTTGATCCCTAAAATGTTGACTTAGTGTTGGTTATGGTACATATTAGAAATCACCCAGTAATCCAGGACAGATTTTTGTCGCCCTCCAGGAAGTTAATGCTGATATGAAATACTAAAGGGCTTTGGGCACTGGGGCTATATGCTCTGCAGGCCAAGAGTGCTGTGTGAATTGCCACCCATATGAAGAGGAAATGTGCCATGTGCTTTTTTTCCCCTCTTGCATTTGGGCTTCCTTATGGCTTCGATCCTTCTGGGTTCCCAAGTGTGCAGTGTTAGATATTAGACTTCCTTCTCCTTTGGCATTGGCACATTCATGATTTTATGTGGCTTATCACCAGCAGCCAAAATTTTTGTATGCTTTTCCCTCTTAAACTTGTTAGCTTTCAGCTTGCTTATTTATAGACATCTCTGTTAAAAGGAACTCCCCCCTCAAAATCTAGCACCAACATGACTGCAGCAGAGTTTAGGGGTTGATGTGATACTGGTTATTTAAAAACCCATTTGCTGTGTGCTTGGTGTTTTTGTGTTGTTTTTGTGTTTTTTTTTGCCTCCTGTTTTCCTTGAGGTCTTAACTTGCTTGCCAGGCATGAGTGCATCTGTGTCTAGCTGTTTACTCGTGCCTGATTGTACTTTGACTTTTAAGAAAAGTGTGAGTTCAGCCACGTGGTGGAGAATTAAAGGCTATGTCATGCTGGGTATTTCCTTTTAGAGGAAACATATATACTTTTGGCTCTTCTTGCCCAGTGATTTCCCCTCTCCCTTGGGTAGACCTTAATACCGCTTTCTGTTGTCCATAGAGAACAAGTCACTTGAGCAGAAATGCTGGGAATTAGTTGCTGTTTGTCTTCTCTGGCAAATACAGATAGCTTTCTCTCTTCCTCTGTGGACAATATTCAGTTCTGGTCCTAAGGTGGTGGAGTTCATGAGCTGGTCTAGCATTAGCTTAGGCGTATGAAACTTTCTTTAAAAAAAAATATATATATATGTTAAAGTTGATTTTAGAGAGAAACATCAATATGAGAGTGAAACATCAATCAGCTGCCTCCTGCTCGCCCCCTATTGGGGATGGAGCCCTGGCTGGGAATTGAACCAGCAACCTTTCTGTGCACAGGACTACACCCAGCCAACTGAGCCACACTGGCCAGGGCAGGAGTGTGAAACTGTTTGTTTGTTTGTTTGTTTGTTTGTTTATTTCCTTTATTGATTTTAGAGGGAGAGGAATAGAGAGATAGAAACATCAATGAGAGAGAACATCAATTGGCCACTTCATGCATGCTCTCCACTGGGGATCTGGCCCACAACTTGGGCATGTGCCTTGACCAGGAATTGAACCGTTAACCCCTTGGTGCATGGATGAATGCTCAACCACTGAGCCACACCAGCCAGGTGTGAAACTCTTGATAATTCAGATTTGGATAACCTGTCTTTCATGTCCAGACTTCTAACTTTTTACCTGTTTAGGAATCTGGGCTGCCAAAGATAATTACATTATAAAGGATTTGGAGAACGATTCTTATAGGTAGTCTATCCATAACTTTGTCCTGGGTCAGGGATAGGTCAAGAAATTTGCCCTAGGGCAAATAGCTAGTAAAAGGTAGAGTTTGGATTTGAATCTGGTTTATCTGATTTTTCAGAGCTGTAATACTATAAACTACTAAAATTGCTTCTCCAAAATAAATTATTCAACACTAAGGCTTATTTGGGACATTAGTTTTGCAATAGCCTGGAATTCTTAAATGTGGTGAAAGACTGAAAAGCCCTTAGTTACAACTTGACATTATGCCTAGATTTCTGTCCAGTATGTCCTTTCCACTTAGGATTTTATGTAGGTTTCTGATGAATGGCCATGTAATCCCAGTGGTGAGAATTGGCAGCGTTTGGTCCTCAGGCTTCTTTCTTGGGAGGGATCTTGGAGAGTGGGTTTGGGTGTGAGATTCAGGTTCAAAGATAGACTCCTTCACTTTTCTCCAAGTGAGAGTAACGTTCATTATGAAAACATTTGCAGAGTGATTTTACTTTCTGTAACTTGGAGCACTCACTGGGGAGGCAAGGCTTATTGTCTTAATTTTCCACTTGGGGAAAGTGAATACATAAAGGTTAAGTGCCTGTACATACAAAGTTTCATAGCAGAGTCAGCTCTAAAACCAAGGTTTAAATTTCCTTTAGGCTGTGTAACTTTAGGCAAGTCACTCAACTTATCTGAATCTGTATCCTCAGTTAAATAGTGAAGAACAATATCTACCTTGTAGGCTGTAGTAAATATTAAACAAGATATGTGAAAGTGTTATTATCAAATGAAATTCAAACTTGACTCATGTTTGGTAGAGGCCCCTGCTTGAGAGAGAATTGAGCAGTTAAAGATAGTGTTGGTCTTCACTAAATTAAAAGCTGTCCCTTAGTTCTTAGCTGCATCTGTTTTAAGTGTTTTAAACAAAACAAAACATTTTATTAAGCATGTATTATAGTTTGAGAGCTAGAGTAGTGCAGGGGTTCTCAGTGTGGTCCCCAGTCATCAGCATCAGCATTACCTGGGCCCTGTTTAGAAACGCAAATACTTGGTCAGACCTACCAAATCCAAAACTGGCAAATGCTGGCGAGTGTGATTGATTGATCTATCTATCTGTCTGTATTTATTTATTTAAAGGAACATTTATTTTTATTTTATTTTTTAATCTTCACCCAAGGACATGCTTAGAGAGAGGAAAGGGGAGAGAGAGAGAGAGAGAGAGAGAGAGAGAGAGAGAGAGAGAGAGAGAGAGAAACATCGATGTGAGAGAGAAACATTGACTGGTTGCCCTCTCACACACCCTGAGGACTGAACCAGCAACCCAGGCATGTGCTCTGATCTGGAATCTAACTGGCAACTTTCCAGTGCACAGGACTGTGTTCAGCTAACTGAGCCACTCCAGCCAGGCACCAGTGTGTTTTAACAAGCCCTCCAAGCAATTGTGGTACATGTTCAAGTTTGAAAACTACTGGGTTTATGCATTTGTGTTAACTGGGCTACGGAGTATATCCAAATTACCTCAGGACTTCTTCAAAATTATATTGTAGGCTAATGTTTCAGGTGTATCTTCCCCTCCCATGATGTCAAAGTATTATTGAATGGAAGAAAGGTTAAAAGTGCTTGAGGTTGAAGGAGAAGAAAGAAAATACTTTTATTTTTTAATCCTCACCCAAGGATTTTTCCATTTATCTTCAGAGAGGGAGAGAAAGGGAGAGAAACATCGACGTGACAGACACATCGACTGGTTGCCTCCCACACAACCCTGACCAGGGCCAGGGATGAACCGCAACCCAGGTACGTGCCCTTGGCTGGAATCGAACCCACGACTCTTTGGTCCATAGGCTGATGCTCTAACCACTGAGCCAAACCAGCCAGGGCAGAAAGAAAATACTTTTGAGATGGATCTTGTACTATGCAATAATGATCAACTAGTGACAAAACATACCTGTTTATTTATAGGACCTGGGAATGCCCTGCCTTCCATTTTGTTTCTTTCTTTTAGCTCTTTGGTGATAGCATGAAGATAATCTGAATCTGTGATCCTGTTTGTTTGATGAAGGTGGGGATCATTTTAGTATGATTACCTATGGTATTCTCCAAGTATGATCAGTTGAGTAAACTACCTAAGAAAGTGATTCTTGAAAATACTACTTGAAGACCAGTATTGGAGCATTAATTAAATGCCACAATGTTCTTTCTGCTTGTGGTAATGGCCAACTGATCTGAGAACAGGGCCTTTGGTGATCTGGTGATCTTTCAATAGGCCTCTCTCCCTTCGACCCTCAATGGCTGCCCTGAGTTTTGCTGTGATTCCTTTCTTTGAGTCCCTTGTGAGGTCCTAGTAAATAAATCCTCTAAAGTAGACTCCTGGTAAGTCGTCCCATCTGTGAAGTGGATGAGGTCTGTCTGAGGAGTGAACATTTGAGCCAAGACCTGTCCCCAGTTGTGTGACTTAAAATAAGGGTTGTGCTTGGCACAGAAATGGAAATTACAGAAATGGTCAGGCCACAAACATTAATAGTGCAAAGACCAAGTGAAGAACCAGTGTTCCGGTTCACCTGGATTTTCTGAAAACTTGATGTGGTTTCGGTATCCTTCCCATTAAAAACAAGTTTCCTTGTACCAGACCTCTTTTCCTTCCTGCCTGAAATGTGAACCTGTGATCATTGTGACCTGGCTATGATGAAGACATAGGCTTCCAGGAGGCAGTATGCTGACAGTTTGATTTGTGATTTGGTACTTGTATGCACAGACAAAGACTCCAGTAGGGGTTATGTTCTTTGTGTGTGTTTTTGTGTTTGAAACTCACTTTTATCATCCCCTCTGACTTTTAGCTTTATTTTCTGTCTTATTTTTTTTCCCTTTTTCATTCTCTTCTTTGGTGTCTAACTCTGTTAGTAGAATGCAAAACACATGGAGACCTCAGTAACTTTACCACACTAGTGCTGCTAAGATGTCTCCTTTCAGGACTGTAGATGCAATTTATACCACTTTCAGATCAACACCATTCAGTGAAGATTCCTGATTCTGCTTACCTCTGTTGGAATGGCCTGGCTAACAAGAGGCAGAAAGTGTCTTTGTTTAATTAAATAATAAACAGAAGTTTCTCTACCTCTTTTTCCCCACTTTATTGCCTTTGGTCTGGAGACTTTCTTCACACCCCCCCCTATTCTGTTTTGGGGGTTCTGTTGGCTCAGGACAGATTTGTAACATTCTTGTTTTTCTTTCTAGTCTGTGATTTGAATCCTCTGCTTTCCTAGTGCAGCTTTGAATTGGCTTCTTTAAAACCCCTACATAAAACCTCAAGTGACCAATATGTGGTCTCATTATGGTATTTTGGGTTAAAATAAAATGAGATTGAGATAGCTGGGTTCACCCACCCAGACACATTCACCGAAGAGAAATTCTGTGTGCCTTGCATAAGACAAGCTCAAAAGAATGTAAGAGTCAAAACAGACCTGGGAGTGGGGTGTAGGGTAGGGATACATTTTAGCTACATTTCCATAGGTTAGCATGCCAAGTATTCATCCCAATTTGATTATATTGGCCAGAGATAGCAAATAAAAACAGACAAATAAGCTTCAGAAAAGACAACTGGTAACTTTGGTCTGGTCCCATGTGTTTCTGGTATAAATGATGAAGCCAGGGTGTCTGGTACACATTTGTGTGGACAGTGCTGTAGAGGAGGTTGGTACCAATGTATTTTTGGCGCTTTTAAAAGAACTGGAAAATTTTACAGGACTCTGTCTTTTCCGGGTATTGCTGACCTTAAAAAAGCCTGAGGATATGGGGGCATCTATAATCTTAATAAGGTTGGCAATGCCCTGGGCCATTCTTTAACTTATGTAATTGTGCCTGTTACAGTTCAGAGTGGACTTAGGGGGACCAGGTAAAAGATTGGCATTTTTGGAAAGGGGTTCAAGGCAGCCCTAGGAATTAATGAAATAAACACAGTGGGATTGGTGCTGCTTCTCTGTGTCTTTATCAAAAGATAGGACTTGATTGGATTGATGACACTCAATCAACGCATGATAAATGGTATCCTTGACTGCATGTAAATCAAGCTCAGTGATGTGTCACACATACTTTTTTAGTATAGAAGGAAAAAACTGGCAGGATGTAGAACTGTGCACTTAGAGAAATTTTGGATCTTTTTATATAACCAGTGCAAGACCAGTCCAAGTTTGGAGTTACAAATAAAATAAAAGGAATGGGGGAAATGAGAACTTTTAAAAGAGAAAGTAAATGAGGCTTAAAGTTTTGTGGCTTAAAGTTTTTGCCTAGCCTTTTTTGTTTGTTTATGAGCAGTATCTACAAAGCAGTTTAATAGGGAAGATGGATGAATATTTTAGAACCTGGGTTAGAAGAACTAGGTATGATTTAGAAGTATTGTCTTTATTGAAAAGTTGGTATTGCACCCTCCTGGGTGAGCTCTGTAAGGTTTACATGACCCTTGCCTCTACATGTATTCCTTAAGTGTACCATATCACTTAATGATGACTGACAAATAAGCAGGGCAGAAAATGTCTTTAAAAACTGTCCTACTTGGTTGGGCTTGTGGTCCATTCACAGTAAGGTCCTTCTCCTAGTTGAAGCACCAAAGGATGGTTTGTGGGAGGAAGTACCTTTTTCTGGTGTCAACCTATACCACTTCATGTGGTAACAAGGTCTGTACATTATTAAGTTTTTAATTGTTGAGTATGTACTGAACGTAGTATACAAACCTATCTTTCTTGCATACCATCAAGATTTCCTAGACTTAGGTCATATTCCCCAATTCTCAAGAATTTTCAGGACGAGAACTTTTTTAAAAATTTTTTATTGATTTTTTTGGAGAGAGAGAGGAAAGGAGAGGGAGAGAGATAGAAATATCGATGAGAGAAAAACATTGATCAGCTGCCTCCTGCCCATCCCTTACTGGGGATCAAGCCTGCATCCCAGGCATGTGACCTGACCAGGAATCGAACCTGTGACCTCTTGGTGCATGGGTCGATGCTCAGCCACTGAGCCACTCTGGCTGGGCAAGGATGAGAATATTAAAAGCTCACTTAATTGGCCCTGGCCGGTTTGGCTCAGCAGTTAGAGCGTCGGCCTGCGGTCCAGAGAGACCTGGGTTCGGTTCCCGGTAAGGGTGCATACCTCGGTTGCAGTTTGTCCTTGGCCCTGATTGGGTCGTGCGGAAGGCAGCCACTAGATGTGTCCCTTTCACGTCGATGTTTTTTCTCTCTCTTCCTCTCTCTCCCTCCCACTCTATCTGAACAAAAAATGGAAAAATGTCCTCGGGTGAGGATAAAAAAAAAAAGCTCACTTAACTGCCCAATCTTGTTGCTGAAATGTCTGATTTAAAGCATGCCATACTTGGGACTTACTAGTGTAAGAAATCTTACAGCAAAACTTTTTGAAAAACCTGTGAGTACCTACCTATATGCCAGTTGCTTACAGTAATGCAGTACTTATTGAGCTTCTATAATGTATCAGGCACTGTGTGGTGAACGTAGGCTTCATAATTCTTATTTCAAAGGAGTACTTTCTAGTAGGGAAAGAAGTAAGTAAATAATCACAAATAACTATATAATTAGAATTGTAATATATGCACTGGAAAAGTATCACCTTCAATAATTTATCTTCCACCCTGGCTGGGTAGCTCAGTTGGTTACAACATTATCCCTTGATGCTAAGGTTGCAGGTTCAGTCCCTGGTTAGGGCACATACAAGAAGCAACCAATGAATGCATCAATAAGTGGAACAACAAATTGATATTTCTCTCTTCCCTCCTCTCTTTCTCTAAAATCAGTAAAAAATAAATTATCTTCCAACTATTTTTTTCAAAGTAAGTTTTTATTTATGATCACCTTGGCTAGTGGGTGGCTTTGTATTGCTAGGCGTTGGGATGGGTACTGGTCAGTCTTTCCCTTAACTGCTCCAAGGTCAAATATTGCAGGAAATTCTCCATCTGAGATTGGTCTTGAATCCATTAACCTCTGGTGGACTCTAATGGGCTAGATAGAATCCGTTGTTTCTTAGCAAGGCTCTTTGTGTGGCAGTGCATTGCAGGACATTTGGCATCCTACTCCCCAGGTAATAAATGTAATACCACAGAGTCGCTATGATAATCAAAAGAGGCACCTTTATTATTTCCAAACACTTCTCAGGGGTTAGTATTGCCCTGGTTGAAAACTATTGGGTCTTAACTGTCAGAATTCTTAGAAGGAGCTATTGAACAGATTCCTTTGGGAGAACAGACTGAAGTAGATAAGAGTTTGAGAATTGGGTTGGTCAACCCTTTTGGTGTCTAACTTGTGTGTTCTTGTTTTGTTTTTAATCTTCACCCAAGGACACTTTCATTTATCTTCAGATAGAGTGGGAGGGGGAAGGAGAGAGAGAGAAAGAGAGAAACATTGACGTGAGAGGGACACATCAGTTGGTTGCCTCCTGCACAACCCCGACCAGGGCTGGGGACCGAACCGCAACCGAGGTACGTGCCCTTGACCGGAATTGAACCCATGACTCTTTGGTCTGCGGTCCAACGCTCCAACTGCTGAGCCAAAGTGGCCAGGGTGTGTGTTCTTGTTCTTTAAGTAGGTATTTTGAAACTGCTTTCAATCCCATTCTGCTTTTTCTACTGTTGAGGGTGGAGAGAGGAAAGTAATGTCTGTTATAAACTGATACTGTAAAAAGCATTTTGCATACTTATCATTTGAACTGCCTCAAATCTTTGTTAGACTTTTTTTTTTTAATTTATTGATTTTAGATAGAGAGGAAGGGAGAAGGGAGAGAGAGATAGAAACATCAATGAGAGAGAACATCAATTGGCCACCTCCTGCATGCCCCCCCACTCCCCCCACTGGGGTTTGGGCCCACAACCTGGGCATGTGCCCTGACCGGGAATCGAACCAGTGACCTCTTGGTGCATGGGTCGACGCTCAACCAGTGAGTCACACTGGCCAGGCTGTTAGACTGTTTTTAAATTCCCTTTTTACTGATGGTTCTGATGCCAAGGGATGAAGTGACTTGCTCAGAGGTGTCAAAACTTGTGCTTTCTCTCTTATTTTAAAGGCATAAACTTAACTTACTTGATAGCAAGTCAACCTCTTGTTGACCACTCTGAGTTTCTGATCTTGAGTATATGGGACCAGACCTTAATGTTGTGGTGTCTGAGTTTTATTGCTAGAAAATTGGGACTTGTGTAGGATGATAATAGCTAACATTTTGGTTGCTGGAAGATACAGCAGTCAAATACACAGGCACATACCTATTGGGGCTTTTATATCTAGACTAGGATATAGACATTGAACAAATAAGTAAATCATATAGTAGTATGCACTACTAGTGATGCATGCACAGGAGAAAAAGTTTATCAAGGACCAGGTATAAGAAGTGTGCAGGACTAAAATTTTATTTTATTTTATTTTTTATTTTTATTTTTTATCCTCACCCGAGGACATTTTTTCATTTTTTGTTCAGATAGAGTGGGAGGGAGAGAGAGGAAGAGAGAGAGAGAGAGAGAAACATCGACATGAAAGGGACACATCGAGTGGCTGCCTCCTGCACGACCCAACTAGGGCCGGGGACAAACTGCAACCGAGGTACATGCCCTTAGCGGGAACCAAACCCGGGTCTCTCTGGACCGCAGGCCGACGCTCTAACCGCTGAGCCAAACCAGCCAGGGCTGGACTAAAATTTTAGATGGTTTTACCAGGGAAGACCAAATTGAAGTGATACTTGATATGAAAGGGTGAGCTATACTAAAAACTGGGAGAAGAAAGCATTCCAGGTGGAAGGGTCAGTGAAGACAAAGGTTCTGAGGCCAGAGCATGTCCTGCTGGATTGAGGAAGCAATGTTTGGTTTGGTTTTAACTGTATGAACTCATTTCATTCAGTCCTGAAGGTGCTACTGTTATTGCTGTCTTTTCTGTTGATGTGGAAACTTAGGACAGAGAAGTTGAAGGCATTGCTGGGGCAGAGCTCTTAACCTCTGCCTAGGAACTGGCCATGTAGAACCAAAGCATTTCCTCAGGACATGCAAGGCCTCTAGAATTACACTTTCTCTTCCCCAGGCCCTTTTCCTTTCCTATTTTTAAAGTAGGAAAGTTTGTTTTACACACAATTCTCTACCTTCCTGGAGCTTATATTCTAGTCTAGAATTCAGACAGTGAACAAGATAAATAAGTACAGCATATAATAATGTTAGTGATACAAGATAATCAGAAACTGGGTATAGGAATTTGGGAAAGCTTAGCTTTAAGAATGGTGCTTATTTGGGAATGTGGGACTCTTAGGTGCATTCCTGGTTTTTCTTTTGGCCACACACTGCCCTCTTCAGACAGATCATTGTTTGGCTAAGGAAACTGAACGTGCATCTGAGTTCTAGAGTCACTCTGTGCTGGAGATGGGAAGAGCTTTGGAGGGAATGCCTTATACCCCAAATGCTCTCAAACTGGACATGAGAATCGCTTGAGGAGATTCCTGGCCCCATCCTAGAGCTTCTGGTTCAGAATCTGGAAGGCAGGGTTCAACTGTGTAGCTGAAAAAGTTAAGGTAAAGCCTGGTTAGTGCCTTGTTCCGCCCCGGAGTTGGTCAGAGAACTGACCAGGTGTTCTCTCAATCCAGTACTCTTTTCACCATAATGTACTGCTGCCTTACTCTTGAGATCAAAAAGTTGTAAAAGTTATCAAATGGTATTTCGGTTCCTGTTTAATCATCATTCTTGGGGCCTTGCTATTTTTATAACCCTGTGTTTTAAGCAGTACCTAAAGGAATTATTTCTCTAATTTTGTGATTTCCTTAGAGCAGCTGTTCTCAACCTGTGGGTCGTGACCTCTTTGGGGGTCGAACGACCCTTTCACAGGGGTTGCCTATGACATAACAGTAGCAAAATTATAGTTATGAAGTAGCAATGAAAATAATTTTATTGTTGGGGGTCGCCACAACATGAGGAACTTTATTAAAGGGTCGCGGCATTAGGAAGGTTGAGAACCACTGCCTTAGAGGCTTTAGTAATTTGTTGGAAATTGGGAGATACTGGTTAGCTAAGTTTGATCTTCCAAAAAAATTATCTTCATCTTTTTTGGAAGAGCATTTTCTCTGTTGTGAGGTAGCTAATGAAAGTGTTTTGGATGAGGAGGACTTAGTCATTTGTTGGGAAATTCATTAGTTTGGTGCTCTAACTACTTTATTTGAAGGATTATCTCTGGAACCCAAGGAAAAATAAAGAAATACTAGCCACCTGGTTGTGGTTTTTCTCACATGCCTCTTTTGGGTGGACAGTTGTGAGGTGGTTATTACAGTTGGCTCTCATAATCTGAGTTTTGCTAGGTGATTCAATGACTCTTCCCCCTTAGGTTTCTCTTTTCTACCCTGGGTGAGTTTTCTCAGATCTTCTGGTCAGGAAGGATGGAACACAGTTACTTAAGTATCTCTGAGCCTGGAAGAGAGCCAGGCTTCTTGTCTTGTTCTGTAACACTTTAGAGGCAGAACTGGGGTTGGAAGGTTCTGAGTCTGATGTCTGGTTGTAGCCCCTTCTAAGGAATTTGTTCAGGCTGGTTCTTTGGGTGATGTCTTTGAAATTGACTCTTAGTCTATAAAGGGGAATGTGCTCTGATCTTGTAGAAATGTTTCTGTAAGCAGAATGGAGTAACTAGAACTTTTCATTGACTTTGGATTTTTTTATTTATATTCAACTTGGACACTTAATGGAACTTTGAAAGAATTTTATTTTTTAATTTTTTGAGAGAGAGAAAGAAACATTGATGTACTTGATTGGCTACCTCCTGCATGCCCCCCACCAGGGATCTAGTCTGAAACCCAGGCACGTGCTGGAATCAAACCGGCAACCTTTTGGTGCATGGGAGGATGCCCAACCAACTGAACCACACCAACCAGGGCTGAAAGAATTTTTATTTATTTTTTTATCCTCAACCGAGGACATTTTTTCATTTTTTGTTCAGATAGAGTGGGAGGGAGAGAGAGGAAGAGAGAGAGAGAGAGAAACATCGACGTGAAAGGGACACATCGAGTGGCTGCCACCCGCACGACCAACCAGGGCCGGGGACAAACTGCAACCGTGTACATGCCCTTAGCAGGAACCGAACCCGGGTCTCTCTGGACCGCAGGCCGACGCTCTAACCGCTGAGCCAAACCGGCCAGGGCAAATTTTTAAAAAATAAATCTCTTAAATATGTTTTTTTCATAGATTTTTTTTTTTTTTTTAGAGGGAGGGAGAGAGAAATAGAAGCATTGATGTGAGAAATATCTGTCGGCTGCCTCTTGCACGCCCCCTCCTGGGGATTGAGCCCACAACCCAGGCATGTGCCCTGATGTAGAATCCAACCAGGACCTCTAAGTTCATGGGACAAGGTTCATTTAATCCATTGAGCCACACTGGCCAGGGCTGAAAGAACTTTTTTAAAAATAAGTCTCTTTGGTGTGATAGTTGCAAACTAGTTGGTGATATCTCTCTCACCATAGGCAGATGACCAGTTTGTTTAGAATTTGAATGAACTAGAATGAAAGAATTGTTTTCTATCGTGCATGAAGGAGAAAACTGGGGTGTGATTCTCCTGTTATGAATGATAAGAATCATAGGCTGAGTGGGTTTGATTTCCTGAGTCAGGTGTTGGTATATCTGATGAAATATTTTTATTTTAATGTCATCAACTTCAGGAAATCTTTAATGATGTCTCTAGTGCGGCCAAATAGGCTGAATCTCTTTATTGTCCTAGGTGGGAAAACTTGACTGTTTAAATGCAAAACAAAAGGAAAGGAGTCTCCTTATTTTAGGAGGCTGGGTCTGGGGGTAGAACTAAACAAGCAGGTTTCTGGGCAGTTTCTTCTCAATTGGGTTAGGAGTCCTTGACCAGTGTTCAAAGCCATGAAATACTGGAGGAGTGAGAAAAAACAGGATGAGGGGACCTTGGCCACAGATTTGGGGGGTGGGGAGGGGTAGATACAATGGGGATGATTTATACTGGTCAACTCATGTGTATCAGGGTATAAAAAGTGGTTCTTTTATGGAAGACTGCTCTGTCCATCCTAAGATCTTGAGTAGAGCCACGTGGAGCTAGTGCCTTAGTTGGGTGAGGTCTTAACTTTGATATTTGTCCCTGCCTGGAATGCTCCTCAACAGGGGAGGGCCCAATACGGGAACTGGATCGACAGCTGCCGCCTGTCCCTGTAATCACAGGAAGCTGGGGCCGAGTGTCTTTGTATGGGAGCTCGGAAGACAGACAATAGTTTGTACTGGCGGGGCCATGTGGTGAGTCACGTGACCCGGGGCTGTTTTTCTGCCGGGGTCCTTACCCATCTGTTCTCTGGGCTCTTTCTGGGTTATCAGGCGCCAGTCCAAGTCCTCCCAGGCAGCCAGCTTCATGGACAGAGATTACGAGCACTAACCTTCCTGGCAGGGGCGGTGTGGCTTCGCGTTTATGCAGATTAGCCATGTGTTTCTCACTTGAAGGCGTTCCACAGGAAAAGCCTTTTCCTGTGTTTGGCTCTCAGTGGGCGGTTCCCAGCTTACTGTACTGGGACTCGGCAAGCAGCAGGCCTGCACGAGAGGGATCACAGTACACTGGCCCCCTCCCATTCCACCTCCAGTGCTACGTCACCACAACACAACCGCTCGTGCTCTCATACTGTTGGTGTCATTCATTCGGTGCCAAGATTGCTTTAAAAAATTCCCTTGGCCCCAGTTCAAACAGGAGTACAGCTGGGATGTGTTAGATTTTAGGCAGTCTGCCCTCAATTTGAGATGAGTTATAAATAGCAGTGCCGACTTCCTTAACTACCGCTCTCTGAGGTAAAATGCAGGTTAATTACTGTGGGAATCAATTAGGGGGTTCTTTCGATTAAAGAGCCAGGGATGCTTTTTAAAATTGTTATTATTAAAAGTCATACAACAAATCTGGCCAGGAATAAATTGAAAGCACAAGGAGTAAGAAGTAATATGCAATTGTCCAGAATCCAAGATTAGGGCTCTAGGTTTATACGGTACCCAAATAGTTGGCATTTAGGGAGACAGAACAAATGGTAGTCAAAACTTCCTTCTGATGGACACCTTTTGGCAGCCCTGGGTCATCCCTCTCCTCGGTATTCTTGCCAGTCCAAATCTGGCTCTATAGGGTTGCTGCCTGGTTACTTCCTTTCTGCATCTTTGGATTGGAACTGAGGTCTGGAGCTTTCCTCAGTTGGACTTTTTATTTCAAGAAAATTACTAAGTTTCTCTTTTCCTGATGCACTGCCACATGGTGTGGTGCATTTTGGTGAACAGTAGTTTTCTTGGCTCTCTTCTCAATCAGTCATGATCAGAGGTTGGAGGTCTGGTCTGTTATATCTCAGCAACTCCTGAGGGTCATTATTGGCTTACCTTGGTACAATAAGAGGTTGTAAGGGATTCCATTAGCCCATTGCTCTGGAGGTGTTTGAAATTCCATTTGCTTGGAACAGGGGAGCTCTTTATGCAAGTGGTTAGTCTGCAAGCTGTTTATTCCGAATATATTCAGAGGGACCAGCCTGGTAAGCATCCTTGCCTTTGATGCCCTTAAACTGCATCTTTTGATGCATTTCATTTGGCAGGCAGTTTGTAACACAACCAGTGATCTGGAAAGAGATAAGTGGTGGATGGAGATGGGTGTGTGGGGGGGGTGTTCTTATGGCTCTTTTCCCCTTTTTTATTTTTATTTTTTATGAATGTAGGAGGGTATATAGCAGGGGGCCTGACTTCTCTGATCAAGGGGCAGCATTTTCTTTTCAATTATGTGTCTTTATGGCAGAGCCTTTGCTTTTGAAGTGTAATCACGGTAATCTACTCCTGTGGTTTCCCATTGAAAGGATTTCCTCTCGTCTTTCCCAGAGAGTAATCTCTTGCTCTTTGCAGACAGGGTTTGGTGTTTCCCATCCCTTGCCTTTTCCTTGGTGCCTGCAGACTGCTGATACTGACCTTTCTATCTTGCATGTAGTAGGGATTTTTCTGGTCTGAAATAGCTGCTTTCAAATAAACTGATTAGTGAAGATTTAAGGCCCCGTCTCTGTTTTGAGAGATTGGAAGATGGCATTTCGTCTATAACTACAAATCACAAATCTTTCACAGTGGTTCTAAATGTCAGAAGTGTGAGGTCCCTGCCCACCTCTCCTTCTGATATGAGTAAATGTTTAACTTTGACATGAGAACAGAGTAATCCGATGGTTGGAGCCGAATATATTTTCGTTTACTAAACTGCATATTCTTTGTATTTTATTTTACTGATTTGAGAGAGAGACAGACATCAATTTGTTGTTCTACTTATTTATTCTTGTACGTGCCCTGACGGGGGATTGAGCCCGAAACCTTGGCACTTCAGGATGACGGTCTAACCGGGGCACTAAGCTGCATGTTCTGTTGATAACATTTTGGTGAAGGGACGGCATCAGAAATCTGATGTCCAGGAAAGGGACATGTCTTAATTTTATTTTTAGAATAAGAATTTCTTTGACTTGTGTTTATTTTTAGCCTGCAAAGATTTCCTAAAGTTGATGAAAGAATCCTTAAATCCTTTATTAACTAGCCTCCTTGTAAGTAGCTGTCCTCTATCAGGAGTGCAGCTCCCCTGCTGTGAGAGAAGAAAAGGTAACTTGCCTTTAGCTTTTGGTTTTTGAGCAGTGTATTGGGGGGTGTCTGTAAAGTTTGAAGACCTCTCTGATATAGGATGGCACATTAGATTCTTCTCAAAAGTGGGCTTGCTCTCCCTTGGCTGTTTATTCCACTCTCCCCTATTTCAGTGCTATTTACTTTTTCCCCCCTACTCTCAAAGTCATAACCTGGTGTAGGGTATGCCCCTGGCCTTATGGCTAGATGGTTTGATCTGGGCTTTCTAAACTCCATATTATCCCCTACCTACTTCTTAGAGTAGGGCAGCCTGGCACACTGAAGTTACTGAGCCGTAGCTCTGCACTTGGGGTCTTTGAAAATAAAAGACCTATCTCTGGCTTTCTTGAGAGTCAGTCAGTTAACTGGACAACTAAGTGATAAACCTTATGATTCTGACTGAATTACAATAGAACATTTAGAAATGTGAGAGGTTAGAGTATGCTGAAAGAAGTAGGAAATGGTTTCATGTTGAAGGGTTGGGTTTCTGCTAGTGGAAGCCATTGTGAACAGGAGGGCAGGGCAGGAAAGTGTCATTGCAAAGAGCTAGGCATGTTCCATATGTGGGGGACTTTGGTGTGAGACTGAAAAAGAGGGCTTTAGAGTCAGACAGAAGCGCACTATTTATCATTATTATTTTTAATCCTTATCCAAGGATATTTTTTAAATTGACTTGAGAGAGAGAGAGAGAGAGAGAGAGAGAGAAACATCGATATGAGAGAGAAAAATCGATCGGTTGTCTCCTGTACACACCCTGACCAGGGATGGAACCCATAACCTAGATATGTTCCCTGACCTGGAATTGCACCTGCAACCTTTTTGTTTTTGTTTGTTTGTTTGTTTGGTACGTGCCCTTAGCGGGAATCGAACCAGGGACTCTCTGGTCCGCAGGCCGACGCTCCAACCGCTGAGCCAAACCGGCCAGGGCAACCTGCAACCTTTTTGGTGTACGGGATGATACTCCAACCAAATGAACCACCCAGCCAAAATAATCGCTACTGTTTATTGGACTTTTAAATACCAGGCATTGAGTGAAATGTATTATGTGCATTTTAGATGAAAAAATGATGTGTTCAAGGTCAAACAGTGGTAGAGTTAGGATTTGAACCCATGTCTGTCGATTTATTACACTCTTTGCTCTTTGTATGTGATACTGTGCAGGATGTAGTAGGTGGGATAGTAGGTAGGAAGTATGGAGCTGTTGTTGGGCAAGGAGAGATGAAAATTATTTGTGAACATTGCTCTAGAACTGTGTGGTTCCAGTATGATAGCCACTAGCTACATGTGGTTATTTGAATTAAATTAAAAGTAAATACAGTGATTTAGTTCCTCAGTCGCATTAGCTATATTTTAAGTATTTAATAGTCACGCATCACAGAAAACTTTATCGAGTAGTGTTTCTGTAGATCACTGGTTCTCAGCTAGTATACAATCATCCAAGGATCTTCAGGGGTGGGGTGGGGGTGGGGGTGGGGGTGGGGGAGCCCAAGCCCTTCCAGGCCCACTAAACTGGAATCTCTATGGAGAGACCCAGGCATCTGTGAAGCTTCACAGAAAATTCTCATCTGTAGCCCTGGTTAATAGCTACTGCTCTAGAAGCTCCGTGGTAACCATGGTAACAACTGCCCCTCAAGTATTGTGGGGGGACCTGGGCTGACAGACCTAGAGTGGGCTCTTCTCTGTTCAGCGAATGTAGTCTCTTCACCTGGGGGCCGTATGGACAGGAGCTGCAGTCCAGGATGTGATGAGGATCTCCTCATTATGTGTGCATGATGCGGCCATGTAAGCCCCTGAGCTTTTTACAGGAGAGAATAGTGATGTTTTTGGCTCCAGGTGTATCTGGGGAAGGGCACATGCTATTCATTACTTACTAGTCCAGTTGTAGTTCAATTTGAACTTCCTAAAGAGTCCCAAAAGAATCTATGTAGCTCCAAAATTATGATTGGGAACATCATTGGAGCTTCTGATACAGAGGCAGGACTTGGCAAAAATTGTTTTGGTTATGTTGGAAATAATACTTTATTATTATTATTATATATTGACATGTAGTAGTGATTTGGGACATGGTTTTACTATGATTGTAGCTGGTTTTTGTTTGTTTAATCCTCACCTGAGGATATTTTTCCATTGATTTTTTTTTTTTTTTTTAGATAGAGTGGGAGGGGGAGAGAGAGAAACATCGATGTGAAAAAGACACATCGAGTCCGGCTGGTGTGGCTCAGTGGTTGAGCGTTGACCCATGCACCAAGAGGTCGCCTGTTGGATTCCCGGTTAGGGCATGTACCCAGGTTGTGGGCCCAATTCCCAGTTGGGGGCATGCAGGAGGCAGCCAGTCGATGTTCTCTCTTATCGATGTTTCTATCTCTCTCTCCTTTTCTCTCTAAAAATCAATAAAGAAAAAAAAATTTTTTTTTAAAGAAAAAGACACATTGATTGGTTGCCTCCTGCACAATCCCGACTGGGGCCGGGAATCGAACCTGCACCTGAGGTAGGTGCCCTTGACCAGGAATCAAACTCTAGACTCTTTGGTCTGCAGGCTGATGCTCTAACCTCTGAGCCAAATTGGCCAGGGCATGATTGTAGTTTAGATGAGGCTACTCCCATTATCACTGTTACCTTTTTAGCTGAGATTTCAGCTGCAGCCTAAGAGAGAACTTCACTTCTGCTTTTTTCCTCTTGATATTTAGAAGAATAGTCCCTGTGGCTTTTTGTCTTATCCATTTTCCTCATGACAGCTTGAGTTCCTCTATTATAAAACACTTAGGTAGTACTTTGCCCCCACTCCCAAAGAGAACCAATTGTTTGAATACCCCTCCTTTAATTTGGAGGGGTTTTTGTTGCTATTTTTAAGGTCTTACATGCCTTAAATTATAATTTATTAGTTATAGAATAACAGAACTAGAAGAGACCCTACGTGTAATCTACACCTGTGGTTCTTTTTCTTTTATTTTAAGTGTTTTTGTTGATTATTAGAGAGAGAGAAACATCAATGTGAGAGCAAAACATCGATTGGCTGTCTCCTGAATATCCCCTACCAGGGATCACAATCCGGGCATGTGCTATGACTGAGAATTGAACCAGGAAACTTTCTGTGTACAGGACGATGCCCATCCAACTGAGCCATACCAGCCAGGGCTAGACCTGTGGTTCTTAAAGTGTGGTTCCTCAACCAGCAGCATCACCATCACCTGGAAACTGTTACAAAGGCATATCCTAGGCCCAACATGAACATACAGAATTAGAGACTAGGGGTAGGCCCAGCAGTCTGTGGATTAAACTGTCCAGGTGATTTTGATGCATGCTAAAGTTTGTGAACCACTGAACTCCTTGTGAGTTAATGATTTTCAGGCCCAGAGTATTAATATTTATTCTCCACCCCCAATTTGAGATTTAATTTTCAAGTATTATGTCAGGCCCAGGCTTACTCTCCAACCTGAGTGTATCTATTAGTAAGGTGCTTAGTGAAACTTCCTCCCTCCCCTCCACACCACCAGTAGATATAGGTAGGCATCTCTGGAAGGGGAAAGTGTTCTGGAGCTCCAGTAGGATAAAGTTATGTCAACAAGTGAATGAACTGATTAAACCTGTTGCCCCACAATGGGCTGAGAGAAAACTATTGTTTGTAGCCAACTACTTGTGAGTTGAACTTTGAGCTTTCATTACTGGTGCTATGCTGTACCTCTATAGCTTGTTCTTTGAAGAGACAAAAGTTCTATCTTCCTTACACTCTCAAACTCTTGGAATATTAAAGGAAATGAACTTTTCAGGTAAGATGCACAAGGCTGTAAATTCAAAGTCACAGTTCCCTTAAAAACTGTAACTTAGCCATGTTTCCCATTTGGAAGAAAGCATAAATTTAAGTGCTTGTGCCATATAGCAAACAGGCTATAGATATGTAAGGAAAAGAATGGAAACATCTAGATGCTTATAATTTTGAATTCCCAACCACAGTGTTGAAGCATCAGTTTTGATGTTGAATAAGATCATGGCAGAGTATAGAAGCACTGTCCTCTCCCAACTGCAGGGCCTTTGTCCAATTTTCTACATCATAGAGTACATATATTCATTGTTCTACACTTGGCCTGTCCCTTGAATCTCAAGTAATACCACACTTACAAAGTAGTAGTATATAGCTTACAAGATGCTGTCACAGACTGGTGGTATTTTCATTTTACATATGATAGATAAATCAAGGTTCTGAGGAAAGTTAAATGACTTGCCCAAGGGTTACTGGATCTGTGCCATTACTTTTTCATAGTAACTGTTTTTCTATGTCATACACACCTATATGTTTGGGTTTGTGTTCATATTGGCCAGAGGCTATGAAAACTTTAGGTTAATGAAATGCTTTTTATTTTGTAGCCATCCAGTCCAATGGATCAGATGGGCAAGATGAGACCTCAGCCATATGGTGGAACTAACCCATACTCACAACAACAGGGACCTCCGTCAGGACCGCAGCAAGGACATGGGTACCCAGGGCAGCCGTATGGGTCCCAGACCCCGCAGCGGTACCCGATGACCATGCAGGGCCGGGCGCAGAGTACCATGGGTGGTCTCTCTTATGCGCAGCAGGTAGATGGTGACTCCTATTACCTTAACCCTTAATCTGTCCAGGATCTTGTCTTGAGCTATAGAATCAGAACGTGTCTTGGGCCTTTCAGCTGGAATTGTCGTCTTCCAGTAATTTGCCAAAATGACTAACATAAAGGGAAAGAGGAGAGGCACCCACTATATGTTCTCTAGGCCTTTTAGAAAACATGGAGTTGTTCCTTTGGTCACATATGTGAATCTACAAGAAAGGTGATATTGTAGACATCAAAGAAATGGCACTGTTTAAAAAGGAAGGCCCCACAAATATTACCATAGTAAAACTGGAAGAGTCTACAATGTCACCCAGCATGCAGTGGGCATTCTTGTAAACAAACAAGTTAAGGGCAAAATTCTTCCAAGAGAATTAATGTACATATTGAGCATATTAAACACTCTGAGAGCTGAGATAGTTTCCTGAAATGTGAAGGAACGTGATCAAAAAAAGAAGGAAGCCAAAGAGAAAGGTATTTGGGTTCAGCTGAAGCTTCAACCTGCTCCACCCAGAGAAGCACACTTTGTGAGAACCGGTGGAAAAGAACCTGAACTGATAAAACCCATTCCCTGTGAATTCATAGCATGATAAGTGTAAAAAAAAAAAAAAAAAAGACCTCTGTACTGTTCAAAAAAAAAAAAAGAACATGTCTTTGGCTTCTAAACTCCTTGAAAGGATCATAGGCCAACTGGCTGTTAGTTGGTGTGCTACTTACAAGGCCAAGGTTGTAGGCACCATCCCAAGTGTGCTGGAAGGAAAACTGCTCCCTGGCCACAGGCTGTACATACATATCTGTCTTCTTCTTTGACCTGGCTGGCCTGCTTGTACCCACAGAATGGTGATCTCTGAATGAGGTGGGAAGAAAGAAAGGCAGTGGCTGAACACCTATCCACTGCTACCATGAAAAACCACTTGTAACATGTGTCCTGGGGACGGAAGATCTGTCTGGTTTACAATGAGTATTTAGGAGGGACTAGGGGTAGAAGAAAAAGGGAAGATTGAACAGTAAGGATGCTAACAGTGCTGTTATAAGTGTTAAGATTTCCCTCATCTCCTTTTGTCTGGTTACCCACACCATTATCTTTTGTTTTTTTAATCCTCACTTGAGGACTTTTTTTTTTTTTTTTCATTTATCTTCAGATAGAGCGAGAGGGAGAGAGGGAGGAAGAGAGAGAAAAACATCGACTGGTTGCCACCCACACAACTCCAACCAGGGCCGGGACAAACCGCAACCGAGGTACATGCCCTTAGTGGGAACCGAACCCGGGTCTCTCTGGTCCGAGGGCCGATGCTCTAACCGCTGAGACAAACCAGCCAAGGCACCAGTATCTTTTTATAGTCATTTTGTCTTGATAGCTTTTTCTACCATTTATATTTGAGTGATATTCATACTGAAAATGGTGCAAGATAGAATATAAAACCTAACTTTACTCCTAAAACTTTAAAGCAAAGTATGCATGCCTTTAAATATAAAAAATGTGATACTGTCACCTTTGTTTCAATGAGAAAATGGAGGAGAGATGGGGTAGATATTATTGTTGGTTGTTATTTCTTTTTTTAAATATGTTTTTATTGATTTTTAGAAGAAGGGAAAGGGAGAGAGAGAGAGAGACATCAATTGGTTGCCTCCTGCACGCTCCCCACCCCACCCCACCCCACCCCCACACACACTGGGCATCAAGCCCCTGACCAGGAATCGAATATGTGACCTCTTGGTGCATGGGACGATGCTTGACAAACTGAGCCACACTGGCCAGGGCTTTTTTTTTTTTTTGCCTACTTATCAAATGTATTCCCAGTGTCTAGAATAGTGCCTGGTACAAGTAAGCTAGTAGGCTCTCAAATATTTTTTGAATGAAGATTACATGAAAAACAGAACCAGAATAGCTTAGTGATTTGCACACTGTCTGGATTACTAAACCCTAGGTTTTTCAGTCGGCTGCTGTTGACTATTCATTGTGGCTAGGATACAGATTTCTAGTGCTTATTAAAACAGTCTAGGCCATGATAAAAAAAAAAAAAAGAGTAGGCTCATGGTGAAAACAGCTGCTCTTGAACTCTGGTAAATGACCCAAAAACTAAATAGTGTAAATTTTCTGTGGGTAAATGCAGTCCACTTGTAAGTAAATCAACTGGTAATCCAGCTTGGCCATGCTTGGCCATCCTTCCTGACTCATTTTAGACAGGGATGGTGGAAAAACCCTGGGCATTCTAAGTGTGAGGCTTGGCTTGCCTGCTTTCTGTACCCTTTCATAGGGCATAGCTTTTGACAGAATACCTCACCTTTCTTTTCTTTTTCTTTTTTAATCCTTACCCAAGGACATGCTCTTGTTGATTTTAGAGAGGGAAAGGTAGAGAAAGAGAGAGAAACATCAGCATGAGAGTGCCTTCTGCACATGCCCCGACCAGGTTTCAAATGAGTAACTTGGGTGTGTGCCCTGACCAGGATCTGAACCCTTGACCTTTCGGTGTATGGGACAACACTCCAACTGACTGAGCCACACTACCCAGGGCTATCTCACCTTTCTTCATCCAGAATAGTCAGTGCTAAAAATGTATCCTTTCCTTTCCTACAGATTCCTCCTTATGGACAACAAGGCCCCGGCGGATATGGTCAGCAGGGCCAGACTCCATATTACAACCAGCAAAGTCCTCACCCCCAGCAGCAGCAACCACCTTACTCCCAGCAGCCACCATCCCAGACCCCTCATGCCCAACCTTCGTATCAGCAGCAGCCACAGTCTCAGCCACCACAGCTCCAGTCCACTCAGCCACCATATTCCCAGCAGCCATCCCAGCCTCCACATCAGCAGTCTCCAACTCCATACCCCTCTCAACAGTCTACAGCCCAGCAGCACCCCCAGAGCCAGCCCCCCTACTCACAGCCGCAGGCACAGTCTCCCTACCAGCAGCAGCAACCTCAGCAGCCAGCATCCTCGACACTCTCCCAGCAGGCTGCATACCCTCAGCCCCAGTCTCAGCAGTCACAGCAAACTGCTTATTCCCAGCAGCGCTTCCCTCCACCACAGGTAAGATGCCCCTGCCTCTTGCTCTTCCTTATGTGTAACCACAGACAGCTTGGGAGTTGGTGTCATAAGAACTTTGCCATACAAATTGGTTCTCTAAAGGGCACTTAAAAACCAATTAAACTCTGGATAAACGTGCTAACTGGATTGATTGAACTAATAAAGGCATAACCTTAACTGCTTGAAAACCTTTACCTCTCCTTACTGATGAAGAAATAGAGCAATACAAAGTTGCATAGACAGATAAATTGGAGATAATGGGACTGATTTTTTTTTTTAACTAGCATTTAGAATTTAAACATCCAAATAAATTTGGTCTTTTTTTTTTCTTTTTTTAACTTTGGGAGGCTGTAGTGTTTATTCATTCAGCTATTCCATTCTGTTGTTGCCTCAAAATATTTTTTGGACCCCTTCATATGAAATTGCCATCAGAGTTGACAGCACACTCTGTAGAATATTCTCCGTGGTGGCAAATTCTTTTTTGTTGTTGTTGTTGTTGTTGTCGTCGTTAATCCTCACCCGACGATATTTTTTTCCATTAATTTTTAGAGAAGGTGGACAGGAGGGGTGGGGGTAGAGAAAAGGAAACATCGATGTGAGAGAGAGATTGATTGATTGGTTGCTCCTGTACAAGTCCCAGTTGGGGCTGGGGAACCTGCAACCCAGGTATGTGCCCTTGACTGGGAATCGAACCCGTGACCCTTCAGTTCGAGGGCTAAAACTCTAACCACCGAGCCACACTGACCAGGGCAAATCCTTTTATTTTTTTGAGAATGGATTTGACTTTTGGAAATTGCTAAAATTTATTTGTAACCATGTCTGTGAACAAGGTTGGTGATGAAACCTACCTTGGACTTTATTCTTGAAAGAGCAGGAAGAACAGAAATGACTGAGTGGTGATAGGTCCACTAAAGATTTTGTGCATTGGTGGCATTGTTGGAAAACTGTCTCATCCCAAGATGATGACTTTGAAGGAAGTGCTAGTCATTTTAATGCAGAGGTTCTAGCATGAGGTTTTTGTTTTGTTTTTAATTAATTGGTCTCATTCCTTAATAGATATAACTTGTAGTTAGCCAGACTTTAGAATTTAACCCCAAGGAATATCTCTCTGGGTGGCAATAAATGGTCACTGGTGCTATCAGAAAGAGTCTTATATCCACTGTTGACATTCCTGTCTGGAGAGCTACACTTTGTATTTTTCTGCCTTCAGATGACATTGTGTGCAGTTGGGCAATCTCTCCCACCCAGCTTCTCCTGTATAGGAATCCCATAGCCCTTTCACTATGAAGCAGGCTTGCCTGGTTTGTCAATGTCAGACCTTCACAGCTTTTGTTTTTCTTGTTTTAGGAGTTATCTCAAGATTCATTTGGGTCTCAGGCATCCTCAACCCCCTCAATGACCTCCACTAAGGGAGGGCAAGAAGATATGAACCTGAGTCTTCAGTCAAGACCCTCGAGCTTGCCTGTGAGTATGCCTTTTACTCTCTAAAAGATGATCGGGGACAGAGAGGAAAATAAAGAAAACTGGTTTCTGGTTGGATGTTTTGGTGGTATTAAGTTAAATGAACAATGAGCTATTTCTTGAATTCAGGTTCAAAATTCTAAATAGGAATTTATGGACTGACCTTGTAGAGTGTCTGTTTTGGCTCTCTGCCCAGGGAATAGGTTTGTTATCTCTGTTTAGAGTTTTTTGTTTTGTTTGTAAGTCTTGGCCTCTTAGGCATGGACCATATGAGAGACAGAGAAGGTGGAGATGTTGGAAGCACTGTCTGCTCTCGATCAAAGTTCAGAGAAGACTCAAGTTTTTTTGTTTGTTTTTGTTTTTTAACCTACCTTTTGAGGTCTGAATAAAAGCAGTTTTTCTGGTTGGTGTTTTGTGTGAATAGGTGCTTTTGTCTAGTAGAATGTTTGGTGCTCAGATGCTTGATTAGTGTTTATGGAATGGACTGACTGTATCCTGAGAAAGGCAGTGTGGTTCGCTGATTAAGAGCTTGGGCTCTAGGGTTAGAGTTCCTTGGTCTGCATTTTGACTCTGCCACTAACTCTTTAGCCTTGGGCAAGTCACTTAATCTGTCCATGCCTTAGTTTTCACATCTGTAAAGTGAATCTAAAAGTACCCACTTCATGGGGGTGGTTATTAATATTAAAGAGGTTAATATAGAGAGAGTACTTGATACATTTTAGACATTCCATAAATGTCAGCTATTATCATCATCCCAGAGGGCATAGGGGGACTGTACTTGATACCTGAAAGGCAGTTTGCACCAACCATTTAATAGTAGGCTGGTTCTGGGAACACACCCTTAGTCTTAGCTCTGCTACTACATGTGTGCAAGTCACTCAGGTTCTGAAAATTAATCTTAAGAGTGAAATGGGCTGCTCTGAAATCCAGTAAGACAGTAGGTAGCAAACCCTCCATTACAATTCTGTTTCAGTTAGGAAATGGAAATTCAGCCATACGTGCCCAGACAAGATTCTTTTGAAATTTGGATTCTACTTGAAATTGAAGCCTATCTCCTCCATTATTCTGACTTGGGAAAAAATGGTTTCTGGATCTTTGAGGAATAGATAGGAGGCAGGAACTCTATTCATTATGAAGCCTCCCCTGGTTTCCCCTGAAGATCTCTGAGCCGTAACCTTAGTAGAACAAGGTCTGTGGAATCCCTCAGCACCTGTATTCTGGCTTCTCAGGTCACGATAAAAAGCCACTGTCAGATTGGACTTCTGAGACTTTCTTAACTGAGGATTTTGGGGAGGAAGTGTCTGAATAAGGCAATCCCTCTTTGTTCCTTTTTCATTAATGTTTGTTGCAATTCTTTTCTGCATTCTGAACTTCACTGGAATGTGCTTTTCAACCTGATTTAGTCAGACATGTTTAACCACTCCCTCATCATCTATGGTCTGTGGCTAAATCTGGGTGAGGTGCTATTGTAGCAAGAACCCAAATTGATGGATTTTTGCCAGTGCTATAAGTTGCTCCCCACCCCATCAAAAAGTTTCTGCTTGTTCCTAGTGACAGAATTGTAGAATTTTTTTTGTCTTGAGAAGCCTAGCAATACAGGGTTGAGAGCCTTGTACTGTTGAGACCAAGAGCTTTTGATTTGACCTACTGAAGTGAAGATGTTGGCAGCTTCTTAGACCCAAGGGAGGGTTGTTCTGGGCAGCCAATCACAAAGAGCATTCCCAGATTCTGGCTTCTACTATAGATTCATCCAAATGGGTCATTTGCTCTGTGGTAGAAGCTCCATGTGGGAGGTGAGCTGGCTGGGTTATTGGCATCTTGCTTTTTATCCTTTTGCTACTTGGACCAAGAAACAAAAGGTGGTTTTTCTTTGAAATTTTGGTTTGATGCCAGATTTGCCTAGCGAGGCTGGGAAACAGTCACATCTGAAGAAAGGAAAAGTCGGGGTTCCCTACAAACGGCCCTCTCCTTTCTTAAGCAGCTGTGTTAAGGGATCCTGAAGGTTTGCCAGTGTATTCCTTTACTCAAACACCTATTTGTGTTTGGCTCCAGAGAAGATGCTAGGCTCACTGGAGAACAGTCCCTCCAGTTTCCATATGGCCCTCTTCATTCACTCATTCACCTTACCACTTAGCCCTAAAGGCAATATGATTTGTGACCCTTGATTTAAAGACTCAGTATCGTTTCTGATCCTGATTATTACAAAGTTAGATTTTGAGGGGTTTTTGCTCAGCTATTAATACCAAACCATTTAGCTGCTATTGTACTGATTATGTTATCCCTCTACTTAAAATCTCTCAATTATTTTTCATTAATCATAGCATAAAATCCCAAATCCTTAACATTACTTAGGCTATTCTCTTTCCCTCCTACTTTTGTCCCCCTACCCCCCCCAACCTGTCCCACTTTCTGATTCAGGGATGGCACTTTGAGAGCCTTACTTTGTCCTTTTTGCTCTCTGCTGCATTGTTCTTAGCTTTCTCTCAGTTTTTGTAAGGCCCCATGCTTTTTTTCTTCTTCTTCTTGCTTCTAGACATATTCTTTGTACATATTCTTCTCTTTGCCTAATATACTTTTCCTTCTGACTCCTCTAGTTCATATTTCAGACTGCATCTTCAAGATCATTTCCTCAGAAAATTTTCTAATCAAGCTTAAGAACTCAGATTAAATAACTTCTATAATGCCTTCACTAAAAAGGCAGTTTTTAGTTTTTTAAAACCTGCAATATTTATGACATAAAAAAGGGTAAAGAGCCCTGACCACTTTGGCTCAGTGGTTAGAGCATCAGATCGAAGGGTCACAGGTTCAATCCCCGGCCCTGGTTGGGGTTGTGTGGGAGGCAGCCAATCGATGTCTCTCTCTCATATCGATGTTTCTCTATTTCTCCCTCCCTCCCTTCCAGTATATCTAAAAAAAATCAGTGGCACCCTGGCAGGTTTGGCTCAGCAGTTAGAGCATCTGGCCCACAGTCCAGAGAGACCCAGGTTCAGTTCCCGCTAAGGGCACGTACCTTGGTTGCAGTTTGTCCCTGGCTCTGGTTGGGGTCGTGTGGGTGGCAGCCAGTCGATGTGTCTCTCTCACATCGATGTTTCTCTCTCTCTCTTCCTCCCTCTCTCCCTCTCATTCTATCTAAAGATGAATGCAAAAAGTGTCCTCGGATGAGGATAAAAAAATAAAAATAAAAATAAATCAGTGGAAAATGGATTAACAAAAAAAGAAATGTAAAGGATAATTTGGTGCCTGAGTACTCATCTGTAGAAACTAAACCTGTTGACATGGGTAAAAGCACCTTAGGAAGCCCTCTGGGATCACTTCCACATCCTTGTACACAGAGAAGCACCGTCTTGTATGTGAGGTTTCTATGTTTCATGTTCCATTGTTCTGTGCATGATGCAAGAACATTTGCTGATACCTCTACTTACTTGGGTCTCTTCCACTAGATCAGAGGTTCTCAACCTTTCTAATGCCGCGACTCTTTAATATAGTTCCTCATGTTGTGGTGACCCCCAACCATAAAATTATTTTCGTTGCTACTTCGTAACTGTAATTTTGCTACTGTTATGTCTTAAGCGACCCCTGTGAAAGGGTCGTTCGACCCACAAAGGGGTCGCAACCCACAGGTTGAGAACCGCTGCACTAGATGGTAATCTTCTGGAAAGCAGGAACTGTATTATTGTCCTCTGTGCTCCCAACACCTATCACGTGATTCCCAAGACTGGTGGTTCTCTATCTTGGCTGCATGTTAGAATTACCTGTGAGTGAATGGTTTTTAAAATCAGTAGCCGGGGTTCCCAGAATTCTGATTTGTTTGGTTTGGGGTTGGGGTTGGGGTTGGGCTTTGGTATGGTTAGAAGCTATACCAAGTGATTCTGATTTGCAGCCCCAGTAAAGATCCTTTAGTCCAAACTGTGTCAGGTTTCTTTGCTGTAATAGACTGTCTTAGCACCCATGCTTCTTGTCGGTGCTTATCTCAGTATTAATTGCAATACCTTATTTAATGTAAACTCAGTGAGGGCTAACTTGCTCTGTCTTGCTCATTGCCATCATAGTACCTGGCATATAGTAGACTCCAACTCATTGAACGAAGGAACCTGAGCAGTATTCATTACATTGCTCATCCGGAAAGTGTATGTCTGACGGGACAGCTTGACCATATTACCAGATTGTTGTTTTCATTGCTAGGGTAAGGTAGATATCAGACTGTTATGGGATGGCCCAAACTCCATTTTAGAGAATGGATTAATTTATTTACGATTCCTGAAAGTGGCTTAGAAAGAACTTGGGGTTAGAGTTTGTCATTTATCTTGTAAAACAGTTATCACTTCACCTTATGTTAAAGGGATGGATGAGCAAATCTCCAGGTGTTTCATTAAGTCTTTAATTTTCTTTATTTTGGGCCAGAATCTTTAAGGGACTCTGAAAATTGGTATCTGACTTTTGATTATAGTCTTTTTTTTTTTTTTTTTTAATCCTTACCCGAGGATATTTTTCCATTTATCTTCAGATAGAGTGGGAGGGAGGGAGGGGGAGAGAGAGAGAGAGAGAGAGAGAGAGAGAGAGAGAGAAACATTGATGTGAGAGGGACACATCAATTGGTTGCCTCCTGCACAGCCCCGACCAGGACTGGGGACTGAACTGCAACCAAGGTACGTGCCCTTGACCGGAATCGAACCCGGGACTCTTCGGTCTATGGGCCTACACTCTAACCACTGAGCCAATCTGGCCAGGGGTTTTTATTATTATTATTATTATTTCTTTATTGATTTTAGAGAGAGAGGAAGAGAGAGATAGAAACATCCATGAGAGGGAACATCGACTGGCTGCCTCTGGCATGCCTCCCCACTGAGGATTGGGCCCACAACCTGGGCATGTGCCCTGACTGAGAATCAAACCGGCGACCTCTTGGTACATGAGTCGACACTCAACCACTGAGCCATACCAGCCGGGCGATTATAGTCATTTTTTGAGAATGACTTGGAGTTGCATCTTTAAAAGCTTCTATTTTAGTGATTCATCCAAGTGTATGTGGCTTCCCTAGAATAATGAATGCTTCGCAAATTTTTCTTACTGAGGCACATTTGTAAATTTACATTTTAGTCTTGAAAGTTTACCTGGGATAGGGTTTCCATTTAGTGGTGGAAAATAGGTATAGGATTGAAAGCTCTAATCTGGAAAGGTTAACTATTTTGTGTTTCTCAAACTTTAGCATGCAGTAAGAATCATGTGGTAATAAAACACAGATTACTGACCTCTACAAAGAAAGATTCTGACTCAGTAGGTGTGGGGTGGGACCCCAAGTGTTTGCATTTCTAGCAAGCTCGAAGTGGTGCTGAAGTTGCACTTGCCATACTTGAATAACAATGAGTTTAGGTAGTCCTTTGAAATGGGAAGAAAAAAAAATCACTAGATTAGGAAACCTGTGGTAACCTGAATGATAATGGTGACTTACAGTATAGTTTGACTCTTGATGATCTGGAGGGAAGACTGTCCTTTGACAATAGTAAAAAGAAAAAGAGACTTGGGAGAGAAGGGATACCTGCAGTTGTGGCCTCAGTGCAATTTATTCCTGGGTTAGGACAGCCGTTGACTGCCAGCACCACCCTGGGAGCACTCTACTCTGGCACCCATCACTGTATCCCTTCCATAAGTTAGTCACCAAATCCTAGTTTACCTCAGAAATGGCTTTTGAATCTGGTTTCTGTTGTCCTTCCTCACTGCCATTTTTTAGGCCCCTGTTATCCCTCACCCAGTGTCTTGCCACAGCCTCCTGATGGTTCAGTTTCTTTTCCTTCCAAGTCAGTCCTCAACATAATCACCAGAGAAATCACCTTAAAAAATCAAGCCTAGCAAGTAACATTACTGCTGTAAAACCAATGACTACCCATTGCCTATAGTATAACATACAAGTTCCTTTGTAATCTGGACAATGAGAATATTTAAAAAAAACTTTTTTGTAAGTAGGTATGTTTACTGTCCTTGGGATAAAACCTGGCGCCCTGTTTGCTGTGGGTATTACATTGAAGGCAGATAGGCAATAGACAAGGGTTGAACTTCGATGAATTCTGAGGTAAACTGAACTCTTAAATCTGTACTTCTGAATATGACATGGTTGCTACCCTCAAGGATCCTCCTCTGTTTCCTTAGTGAAATAGAAGAATGTGTGCCTGAATGTTTCTGTGACTGCTGTCAGAGTTTGGTGAAGTCAGTGATCCATTTATGTCTAAATTCTTGAGGGAAGACATCATGGCAGAAGTTTAGAATGAGCTAGGTATGGATGTACTTGGGTGGTTGGAAAGGAAAAGTACAGCCTGAGCAGAGGCCAGGTGGGGGTAGGGTGCAGTATAGGTGACATTTTTTTTTTTATCCTCACTCGAGGACATTTTTGCATTTATCTTCAGATAGAGCGTGAGGGAGAGAGGGGGAAGAGAGAGAGAGAAACATCGAGGTGAGAGAGACACATTGACTGGTTGTTACCCACATGACCCCAACCGAGGCCAGGGACAAACTGCAACGGAGGTGTGTGCCCTTAGCGGGAACTGAACCTGGGACTCTCTGGTCCGTAGGCCGACGCTGAGCCAAACTGGCCAGGGCTAGATGACATTTTGGGGGCTGGTCAGAATCGGGCTTCTTGAGGTGGAGAGTTACAGCAGGGAAGCTAGATCACAGGGGTTGGGCCCCGGTGGGTTAATAAGAAAGACATTTGCATCTGATTTATGGGCCTGCCGATATGTAATTAGGGCAACAACATGATAAAGCCAATGTTTAACAAAAATAATCTACTGGTTGGTGTGTAGTTTTGTTGGAAAGGGAATAAATTAAACTGTTGAAATACTTCTGGTAAGAAGTGTGGAGTTCTCTCTCATTCACTCATTTGCATAGCTACCTAGTCCTGGTTGTGGGATGTGCAGGAAAGAATCTATAGAACCGAGAATAAGTAGATTCTTCTGGGTGGAAAATGTAATGAGCTTGGTTCACTCGGGTTGGGGGGGGCGGGGAGCAGGTAGATAAATCTCATTGACAGAAATAGAAGGGTTTATAGGAAAACTCATTTTTTAGGATAAGTTTCGTTCCCTATAGTGAGATGTCTAAAAACAAATGCTTAGTTATTAGTTGGAGATTGGAGACTGACACTTGAGTAAGAGCTGAGTCTGAATAGAGTTTGAGAGTCTTCTGGGTAGTGGTTAATAGTTAAACCATGGAATGAAGTAGGCCTTCCAGGCCATGGAGTATGAAGCGAGGAGCCAGATAGAGGCCTGGACAATACCTATGGTCATTGTGTAGGAAGCACCCAACATATAGCCTGAGAGATCGGAGGAGGATGAGGATAGTGTCATATTTCTGGGAAGCCAAGGAAGATGGTCCACATCAAATTTATATTTCAAGGAGTGTAAAGTTGGATTTGTTGTGAAGAGGTTATTGGGATCCTTTTTAGGGTAGGGAGCCTGGTTTCTGAGGACTGGGGAAGGGAAATGAGCAAGGGAAAGGTGTCAAGGTAAAGAACATTCTTGAAAGTCATTGAAGGATGGCGGCAGCTGAGTTGTCCCAAAAGCCTCAGCTTCATCTCCAGACCTGCATGTGTATAAGGCAGATAGCAGGGTGAAGATTGGCAGAATATTAGGAGGGTATAAACAGGCACATCTTTTGGGAGTCATGAGAGAAAGGAATTAAGGGCACTCACTAAGTTAGCTTACAAGGGACACTATACCCTTGACTGAAAAAGTCCTAGAGGCTGCTGGTGAAGATCTAGATCATACTTATTTCCTTTGGTTAGGTAGGTGTGGAGGTTATTAATGGCAGGAGTGAGATAGAAAACAGGATTAGGATTTTTAATGTCTTAAATTATCTATATTCTTCTATCATTTGTGTTTCCAAGACCTTTGGGTTTCATTTAACAACATAGTAGCTATTACCACTCATATTTTACTACTGTGATGCTCTCAGGCCCTGAGAGTTTGGGTTACAGGGATCTGGAAAGAGGAAATGGGAGGGCACTATGTTGTTCCTGTAGAATCCAAATTTTAGAGAGCAGGAGTAAAGCCAAGAAAGAAGCTACAGCCTATACCAATCCTCCTAGAAGGGTAGGAATTGAAATGTACTGCGTAATCACTCCTGTTTTACATCATAAGAAACTAAGGGTCAGAACCAGGACTTGGCGCTGGCTGGTTTGGCTCAGCAGTTTGAGCGTCGGCGCACAGACCAGAGAGACCCAGGTTCTATTCCGGCTAAGGGCACGTACCTCGGTTGCAGTTCGTCCCCGGCTCCGGTTGGGGTTTTGCGGGTGGCAACCACTCGATGTGTCTCTTTCACATCGATGTTTCTTTCTCTTTCTCCCTCTCACTCTGTCTGAAGATAAATGTAAAAATATCCTCCGGTAAGGATTAACAACAAAAAAAATGAATCAGAACTTGAATACAGCTCGCTGTCTCTGATATTTCAGAATTACTTCCCTTCGGATCCTCTCTTGTTTAGCCAAAAAAAGCCTCAACCCCTTTGCCATTTAACATTTACTAAACTTGTCCTAAAAGAAGGAGGATTGCCCGGCCGGTGTGGCTCAGTGGTTGAGTGTCGACCCATGCACCAAGAGGTCGCAGGTTTGATTCCCAGTCAGGGCACATGCCCAGGTTATGGGCCAAATCCCCAGTGGGAGGCATGCAGGAGGCGGCCAGTCGATGTTCTCTCATCAGTGTTTCTATCTCTCTCTCCCTCTCCCTTCCCCTCTCTCTAAAATCAATAAAGAAAAAAAAAAAAAAAAAAGGAGGATCAATGGATTTCCATCTCACTTTTGTTTTCCCAGACCTTGTGATGGAGGTACAGATGAGTTGTAAAAAGGGCAGCTGAGGGGCAGGAAAGGGTAGGAAAGGGAAGATGGGCAAATCCATAGGGCTGGACTGCTGGAGGAACTAACCAACTAGGGAATCACTTCAAATGGTGGAAAGTTAACTAGAGTAGAGTTTGGTTCTTTGGTTTCCCTTGTGTTGGATTGGAGCAAGCTCTTATAACACAGTGTCCTGATTAATGGTAACTTTAATCAGCTATATTCTTGTTACTGAAAAAATGTGGCGAGTTTTAGACCCTGAGAGCTGAGAGTAAAGTTTTCAAATCTGGGGACTATGGAATAAAGTTAACTTTGCTGTGTCTAATAAAATTTAAATAAGCTTTTTTTTTTTTTTTTTTTATCCTCACCCGAGGACATTTTTCCATTTTTTGTTCAGATAGAGTGGGAGGGAGGGAGAGGAAGAGAGAGAGAGAGAGAGAGAAACATCGACGTGAAAGGGACACACCGAGTGGCCGCCACCCGCACGACCAACCAGGGCCGAGGACCAACCACAACCGAGGTACGTGCCCTTAGCGGGAACCGAACCCGGGCCTCCCTGGACCGCAAGCCGACGCTCCAACCGCTGAGCCAAACTGGCCAGGGCTAAATAAGCTTTTTAAAAAGTAATTCCTCTTTATTGATTTTAGAGAGAGAGGAAGGAAGAGGGAGAGAGGTAGAGACATGGATGAGAGAGAACATCAATTGGCGGCCTCCTGCATGCTCCCCCCCCCCCCCCCCGCCCCCGGGATCGGACCCACAACCCAGGCATATGCCCTGACGGGGAATCGAACCAGCAACCTCTTGGTGCATCCGCTTACCACTGAGCTACACCAGCCGGGCTATTTAAATAAGCCTTGAGTGTGGGGGATAGGAGTGGGAGACTGTTTTGTGGGTGCTTTGGGGGTCCTTGAACCCATGTCTATAGTTCAGACCCCATTGTTGGGCCATTCACAGCTCCCAGCATACCTGTAGAGCTTCATCTCTGGCCACTCAGGTGTACCTTAAGCTCCTTGAAACGCCTGGTCCTTCCTGCATTTTCCTTTTGCTTAAGATGTCTTGTGCCCCCCTCACTCCCACTGCCCCCAACCACTTCTCTTTTTTAATGCTCAGCAAACTTCTACTTTGGCTTCAAAACCTAGCTGAAACACCCTTCCCTGGGACGTCTTCCCCATTTTCTTCAAGCACTTTCTTCATGTTCACATAGATTATGTTGGTACCTCTGCTTTGAGGCCTTAGGTTTGTATCTGACCACATGTATCAGGCAGATAACTCAGTAAACCTTTGTTGAATAGCCCCTAGGTTCTTGCTACTACCTGAGCTTGAGAGCCAGCTTTTTGTCATCTGGGTTTATTGAGGGTTGGGGGCTGGAGGTAAGAGAAATCTTAAAGTTTAGAACATTGGAATGTTTGAAGGGTTTTAATTTTGTACTGGGGGTTTGTGTTCCCTTGTGTCACTTTTCATGATAAAAGGAGACAGGGCCAATGGTTTTTGCCAGCTTATTTTCAAAGGGGTAACAGAAATGCCACTAGCAATTTTGGTACCCTGAGAAGCTAGGCTGTTCTGTTTTCTTTATATCTGACCATGTATCTGTGCTTGTTCCCCTTGAATTGTAGCCCAGGTGCTCTCACAAAGTCTGAAAAAGGAAATCCCTACCCTCCTCTGTCATATCTGTCCAGAATGTTCAGCGCAGTGTGTACCCTGTGCAAGTAGCCGTCCCTTCTCTAGAAAGCTGGTTCTCTGGCTGGGCTAGCCAATCTAATTCTCCATCTTAGTCACGCTGCTCCGGCCCTGATACTGCCTGGTTGGTGTCTGCTTGAGCTTGTGCTGCTTGCAGCACATTTCTGTATGCTTGTTCCTGGGCCCATTTCCTGTTTCTATTCTAGTCGCTGGTGGCTCAGCTCAGCTTCCTGCTTGTGTGTCTCACACAGATTCCTCTTGCTGGAACCTTTTGTTTTCTTCAGAACAACTTCAATCTGAATATTAACTGAGCCTTACCTCTAATGCAGCGGTTCTCAACCTGTGGGTCTCAACCCCTTTGGGGGTCGAATGACCCTTTCACAGGGGTCGCCTAAGACATAACAGTAGCAAAATTACAGTTATGAAGTAGCAACGAAAATAATTTTATGGTTGGGGGTCTCCACAACATGAGGAACTGTATTAAAGGGTCGCCGCATTAGGAAGGTTGAGAACCACTGCTCTAGTGTGATAGCTCCTGGGGTCAGTTACCTACTGAGGACTGGTGGGAAGTTACACCCTCCCCAACTCCCCCACCCCGCCCAAGCATACCACTGGGATTTGACATTGTTTTTTAGTTTGTCCCCAGCCTTGCTATAGGAAGCTGGTGGTTGCCATAAATTGGTATAAGAAAGATAAGCAGGGATCTTGTGCAGGCCAAACTTACCTTCACTCATTATGCACAGGGCTGTCAGGACAGGTGTCCCCATGGTTCTTTTGCACCTGGAACTAATAAACATTTAGTGCTGCTGAGGAAGACACTTGGTACCCTTTCTAGCCCAAGCCTCCCTGAAGCCCAGAGAATACTTATTTTGGGTTGGGCAGGTAATGCCATCCTCAGCAGAGTAAAAGCTTGCAGAGAACGTAAGGATGAAAAGGAAAGCATGTGCTGACTCAGCCTTCATCTTATGTGAGCAATTCAACCCTCCCAGAGTTTAGAGTAGAGGGAGAAGGTTCCTTGGAGGTTATAAAAAGGAAGAAGTGAAGGTGGTTGTCCTGGACAAATGTATTTTAAAGTTCTAAGGCTCCCCCATCTTGCGTATTTTCCCCCAAAAGATGCTGGCTTAGCAGAAAATATGTTTGTGAATAATTTTGTTCTCTCTACAGCTACTCTTTTGGGATCATCTGATAATACTTTGTCACATAGAGTGGTTTCTACCCTGAACCCTAGGCCTAGGTATGTTTAATAGGAATTTAATGTTGGGAATTGGTCTTACAAAATTGTTAGAGCAACCTCTAGGCTTGTCCTTCAGGAACAGAACCTAGAACTAGATTTGACCCACCAGGGGAACTCCTACTTGTGAGCCACTATCAGATTGATTGCTCTTAATCTGCTATCCAGGTATCAGTAAGCTGGAATCAAGAAGCAGCAGCAGTGGCTGCCGCCAGAACCAACACCCAATTAACGAAGATGAAACTGAAATGCTCCTGCAGAAACAAGTGAAGGAGACAGAAACATGGCCTCTGCCATACTTTAATCTTGAGTCTGTTTTCTAATTAGCAGAATCTGAATTGTATCCAAAACCCATCTGCAAGAGATTCTGGGAACTGTAGTTTTCAGCTTTTTATTTTTATTATTTTATTTATTTGTTTGTTAATCCTCACCTCAGGATATTTTCCCACAGATTTTTAGATAGAGTGGAAGGGGGTGGGGGGAGAAAACATCAATGTGAGAGAGACACATCGACTGCTTGCCTCCCACACAACCCCAGCCAGGGCTGGGGATCGAACCTGAAACCCCTTGGACCAACGCTCTAACTGCTGAACCAAACCAGCCAGGGCAGTTTTCAGCTTTTTAAACCTCTACAATTAGGAAAAGAGTAGAATGGAGGCAGCATGAGTTAGCCCACAGAATATTTACCACACTAATACAAACACTGCCACTCCTCCTTACCCCTTACTTAACATATGAGGAGCCTAAGGCCCAGAAGGGGTAAAGGACCTGCCCAAGGCCAATTCAGTAAATGAGAATATTGGGTTCCCTGACTTCCAGTCCAGTGCTTTTACTATTAGGACCAACTCCCGTTAAAGGATTAGCAAAAAGCTCCTTTAAGAGAAGGAAGAATGCCACATTCAGAAAACAGGCTTTGTCTTCCATATTCTCTTCTCTTTGGAGAAATGGAAAAAGGAGATATGGAGAGATACTGGGTTGAGATTTCTTGGCAAAGGTAGTGAAAAACTAGAATTTCCTGAAATTCCTGAGTCAACATATGGATTAACTCAGTTGCCTTGATGACACTGGCTTTCTTCCACCCATCCCCCTTTCCCTTCTGTTGGTGCTGTCTGCAAAGCTGCCATTGTTCTTCTCCAAAAAGACCAACCAAAATCAGAAAACCAGTCTACCAGATGTGTGATTGCTAAACTGTTTTTTGACCTGAGGTGGGTGGGGGAATCTTGAGCTTTTTGAACAAGATATAAACTAAGACAGCCCCCACCCCCGAAATACTATCCTTATGCAAACCACTAGGGCTCCTCTACACCAGAATAGGAATTTGTTCCTCTAAACTTGATCCAGATGGGAGGACCCTTAGGCGTGGAAGTATGTTAACATACCTGATAAATCAAGCATAGAATTAGCTCTCTATTGTCTTTTTCTCATGTCTCTAAAATATTTGGTGTTCTGCCTCAAAGCTGTGGTGAATCTGGCATGTGATCTAGTGCTGTCCCTTTAGGGGCCAGTGCTTGGTCTCTCGCTTTATTCACTTTTGTGGCCGGAACCTATTCCATCTTTCCCACCTGGTGTCAGCATGGAATTGGCTTGTATTGTGACATAATCTGATTGCCATGAGGCAGAACTCACCTCCAAGCTGCTAGCCTGCTTCCTTCCCATTTGACCTTTCCCGAGGAAGTTAAGAAGTCATGCCTTGTTGAAGGTGGGAACTAGGGGTTGAAGGCTCAAGCTGAGAGTCAGCAAACCTGTCCCTTAAGGTTAGCTTTGATGTGGGAGGAATATTGAATATTGTCTACTGAGATGAGTGAAGGTAATTTCCTGACATTTTGAGGAAGGTAAGTGAGAAACCAAGTTCCAAATAAAAGGGATCAGTGTTCAGATGAACTGTTATCAAGAATATTCACCCCCCCCCCACTCCCCATTTTCTACTTTTAGAACTTGACTGTGTCTCTTCCTATGTTCAGAGTTGTTCTTTTTGGTTTTAATGGCCTTTGAGGTTGATGGCTGTCTTTTCTGGCTTAAGATTATATCCATTCTCCACTCTCTCAGGTCTGTTTGTTCCACACACCCCCTCCCCCAATATTTAGATTTATGTGGATCACTAGGCCCATGATAGAGAGGACCACTGGCAAATACAGATTTAGGGCTTTATTTTTAATTTAAAATTTTATTTATTGATTGATTTTAGAGGGAGAGTAACATTGATTTGTTGTTCCATTTATTTATGCATTCATTGGTTGGTTCTTGTATGTGCCTTAACCAGGGATTGAACCCACAACCTTGGCATATCTGGATAATACTCTAATCATCTGAGCTACTGGGCCAGGGCTGAATTTAGGGCTTTAAATACCAAACCAAGGAGGCCATGCAAAGCTATGTTGAACACAGTGCGAACTTCGTCTTCCCCAGTTGTGCACATTATTACACTTTGCTTGCTTCTGTTTGTTATCTTTTTTTTTTTCTTTATTGATTTTAGAGAGAGAGGAAGGGAAAGGGAGAGAGAGATAGAAACATCGATGAAAGAGAACATCAATTGGCCGCCTCCTGCACTCCTCCCACTGGGGATCAGGCCCACAACCTGGCAATGTGCCCTGACTGGGAATTGAACCAGCGACCTCTTGGTGCATGAGTCGATGCTCAACCACTGAGCCACACCAGCCAGACTGGTTGTTACAATTTTGAGGGGCAGCCAGATGAGGTAGAAGCCTAAGGCAATGGCCCCTCCATCTTTTTTTTTAATTCTCACTCAAGGATATTTTCCTATTTATCTTTAGATAGAGTGGGAGGGAGGGAGTGGGGAGGGAGAGAGAGCGAGAGAAACATAGATGTGAGAGAGACACACATCAATCGGTTGTCTCCCGCAGGACCCCAACCAGGGCCGGGGACTGAACTGCAACCGGCCACTGAACTGCAACCAGCCACTGAACTGCAACTGGCCAGGGCAATACTCCCTCCCTCTTACACTTCTCATACCTAGAATTCTGCTTTCTTTTCTCTGTTCCTTTCCTCTCCCCTTTTTCCTGCCTTCGTTGCTCAAGTTCTAGGATTCAAGCTGATGATGAGCATGATGGAACAAGATTTGTGTAATTGGCCTTCCTAAAAGAGGAATGCTTGACTTGGAGAAAGTAGGAAGTTCCTAACTTCTTAGCCTTCTCTAGCTTTACCATGCTCATTTCCTGCTGGGATTAGAACAGCTCTATTCCATAAATATGCACTGCTCTTGACTGCTCTTAACTCAGGCCCAGCTCTGACCCAGTTTCTTTCTTGCTTTTTTTTTTTTTTTTTTTTTTTTCATATCAGGAATGAAGAGTCTGTTAGCTAGTGACCCTTAAAACACTGTGCATTTTTGGCCAAGAGGTTGTTTCTGACTAGGTGAGACATCTCTTCTGGTCCAAGTGAGAAGCCTTTGCAGGGGAAGGGAATGTGTGTCAGAAAGTTGGTCAGGTTGGTAACATGGTATTATGAAGGCCTGGTGAGGATTGACAATCTGGAAAGCAGGGTTTCAACTGATTAGTGCCCTGTGGGAGTTCTAGAGTCTTTTTTAAGTTGGGAACCTAGATTTTTAAATTTTTTAACCCTCACCTGCAGATATTTTTCCATTTATCTTCAGATAGAGTGGGAGGGAGGGAAAAAGAGAAAGAGAGAGAGGGAAACATCAATGTGAGAGAGACACATCGACCGGCCGCTTCCCGCATAACCCTGAACAGGGCCCGTACCGCAACCAAGGTACGTGCCCTTGACTGGCATCGAACCTGAGACTCTTTGGTCCACAGGCCGATGCTCTAACTGCTGAGTCAAACCGGCCAGGGTGGGAACCTGGATTTTTTAAATTGATTGATTGATTTTTAGAAAAGAGAGAGAGAAAGAAGAAACATTGATTTGTTGTTCCACTTATTTATGCATTTATCGGTTGATTCTTGTATGTGTCCTGTCCGAGGATTGAACCTGCAACCTTGGCATATCGGGATGATGCTCTAACCAACTGAGCTACCTGGCCAGGGCTGCATTTTTTAATGTAAAATCTTTGAATTATTAGAAGGGTCTGTGTAGGAGTGTTGGGCAAGGGATTAAAATGTTCTCTGGGGCCTGTGGATCTATCCCTGCAGCTTCTTGTGGACTGCTCATGTAGCTTTGGCTCCTTTGGAGATGGTGCTTAGAATTTCTCTGGTGGTGGGGGCCAACTATGGGGACCACCATCTATCCATTGCCTACTCTCATTGTGTTTGGTGTTTGTTTTATTGGTTTGGGGAGGGGGAAGTGCAGGGGAGATGTTGAGCAGAAGCACTCAATGTGATTAAACCTATAGCCAAGCAGATCTGTGGGAGCAGAATATCGACCCCTGGAAAATCAATGGCTGCTGCAGTGGCCAAGCTGCTGTTTGCAGGGGCTCCCACCACAGGAATGCAGGCAGCACAACAGTCTTTCTTCTTTCCCTTTTATACCTCAGCCTCCACCCAAAGGGTCAGACTCACCTCAAGAGATTTTGCTGGGATGGATTAGAACAGTAGGTTCTTGTATTTTTGTAATTAGATTGAAATTGCTCCAACGACACAGCCCTGCCTCCTGACAGCTTCCTTTCCAGACTGTTCTTCCCTGCAATGCAGTTCTATTGAGAGCTCTTACCCAAGTGGCTAAGGTCCATTCAGGGTTGCACTTTTCAATTTTAGACAGCAGTTGGTTCCCTTGATGCCATCACCCAAGAATACCTCCCTGAATGTAGAGGTCTAGAGTTCAGGTACAAGGTTAGGGTGGGGGAATTATGATTAAAGGAAAGAGAGAGGACTAATTGAGATTGGGTCCAAAGAAGATGCTTTTTAGTAGATTACAGGTTCAGCAACATTTATCATGCATTTTGTCTTTTGTGTGTCTGATATTTTTCTGGTCAATAATAACAGGAGAGCCCTGGCCAGTTTGGCTCAGCAGTTAGAGCCTCAGCCTGAGGTCCAGAGAGACCCGGGTTTGGTTTCCGCTAAGGGCACGTACCTCGGTTGCAGTTTGTCCCTGGCCCTGTGTGGGTGGCAACCAGTCGATGTGTCTCTCTCACGTCGATGTTTCTCTCTCTCTCTCTTCCTCCTTCTTTCCCTCCTGCTCTATCTGAAGATAAATGCAAAAATGTCCTTGGGTGAGGGTTAAAATAACAACAACAACAACAACAACAATAGGAGAATATAGCCTGGTTCTGCTCTGGTCCCACAGGCTAGTGGGGAAAAAGGACAAATTCAACACAATGCTGTTAGTCCTGTAACACAGGGTCTAGAGGACCATTGAAGGGACACTGGGCCCTGCCTGTGAGGTGAGTGGCAAAGGAAATTGTGCTATGAGTATAGAGGCTTTGCCCCCACAAAGCTGTTCTTGTCTTTGAAGTTTCCAAGGCAAAAAACAATTTTAGTCTATAGTTGCTGTACTTAATGTGTAACTTCAAGCAATTGGTTTTCCCACTAATTTCTCCTCTTTGAATGGGAAATGGGTCACGCTACTGTGTTAGAGGAGAGCTCTGTTGCCCATTATTGGAGCACGGCTTTGGGCAGGGGATTGCCCCCACAGAGGAGCTTTCCCATCTTATAGTTTGGGGAATGGGATGCTAAAAACGGCCCAATTGTCCTCCAGTTTGGAAGAGTGACTGCAGGACTGGGTGAGGAGGAAAGTGTGAGGTTTTGAAATTGCCTGAGTTGAGGCCACCTAGATAGAGGCCAGGGGTGTTTGACTTTTCTCTTTGGGTCACAACCTTGTCTTGGTAATAGGATTAAGGCATATTCAATATTGAAACCAGTAGAAACCAGATACCTACCTTCATGGAACTTAATTTTCTGCTTGTTTCCCTAGATTCTAAGTCATTCTCTTCTTCCTCTCCCCCTGCACATTAAGTGCCCTTCTAAGGACCCAGAGGTGAAAAAAAGTAGTACTATACCCTTTAGGGTAGAAAAAGTAGGTTTAAATTAAGAGCATTAAGATGAAAGGGTTAATTTGAAGTAAACCATGAAAAGAAGGTTTAGAAAGCAAGAGTGGTTTATAGAAGAGTAGCTAAGAAAGAGAGGAACATGTAGCATTGTAGAATTGTATTATCTAGTTTTAGTCTTTCCTTCTGCAGAAGGTCGAAGTGAGGCCTGGTGAGGTTAGCTTGTTAGAGTTACTCAGCATCTTGGAGACGAGTTGTTGCCTGACCTTGTTTGGAACGTGGAGCTTTTGATAGTGGCGAGCTTCCACCTTATGATGGAAAGAGTGCAGGCTTTGGAACCAGAGAAATATGGGTTTGAACCCCAGTTCTTCTGTTTAATAGCTCTCTGTCTTTGGGCAAATCATTTAACTTCTGAGCTTCCTGATTCTTTGTTAAAATGGGGTTGATACCTACATCAGAAGATGATTGTGAGAACAAAATGTGAGTCAAACACGTACCTTGGGTTGAACACATGATAGTCACATATTTGTCAGTTTTGCTTCCCTTTGAGAGGGAGACACAAAGGGATTTGCTTTATTCATCTTTTCAATATCCTTTGAATTTGGAAATTTGGTCTCCCAGAGCTTTTATTTATGCATTCTGATGTGTATATAAAGGGGATTTTCTCTTAGAAGTGGGCCCCTAAAAAGCATTGTGAAGACAAGAAGAGTGTGACTCTTTATCTATTGTGTATCCTCACCAGGCAGCCAGAAGGTACCAGGAAGAAATGATCCATCATCCCCAGAACAATAGCCTATTGTAGAAAAAGAGAAGAGGGAGTTTGATGAGGGATTTTTGGGAACATGGGGTAAGGGGTTAGGAAATAGAGTTCTCCCAGCCTATCCTGGAGCAATTTCTGCTATTCCAAGTAGTGAGTGTAGCTGAGGCAGGAGATGATGCTTGATCCTAAGCTAAAAGGATGATGTCAGCCTCTGCATCTTTTCTTCTCCCTTCCTTACCACCTGCTTAGCCCCTAGTGTGGAAGTATCACCAGTAGCAAGAGGCAGCCTTTTCTGTATGTTGATTTGTTCTTGGCATTTCAGCCAGCACCAGCTAGTCTGCTCTCTAGGCAAGGATGGCAGTTAATCTGTTGGACTGAGACCACTCATTGGAACAACGGTGCAGCAGCTCTATACTATGGAACCTCTACCAGTCTGGGGTGGGTCAGATCACCCTTCCTTCCATTTAGCAAAGACTGAGGGGAAAAAAAAAACACACCAGAACCTATGACAGAAACTTTATTGCACTGAACATTTTTTAAAAGTGTTTGATAGAGAGGTAGCCTCTTTTCCTCCTTACCCTTGATAAATATGTTGCCTAAGCAAGCGTTTATGGAGAAACCAGGTCTCCCGAAAACTTATGTGCCTTAAGTAATCCCTATGTAGTTAAGTTTGTTTTGTTTTTAAGTTTGTCAAAGCTGTTGCCTCCTTTCCTACCATCTGCCTTTCTTCAAGGGTTTTCTAGCCTTTTCTGTGTTCTTTAGGATTTTCTTCCATTCTCCAGCATGGGAGCAGCCTCCTGCCATAGCCATGAATCTGTTAGGCTAGGAAAATACTTGACAAATTGCTAGTGCAGATTTGGTCATTTCAAGCTGTGCATTTGGACTTTTTTCATTTAAGGATCGTCATTTAAGTGAATATAGTTGCGTTGCAAGGTTCCCATCACACAGACCTGCACAAACTTACTTACAAGCATGTGTGTAGGATTTACCTGGCTCTCTTGGTGGGTGATTTCCCTGCCAGTAGTTAGTACAACTCTGCAAAAGCTCTTCACAACTGAAAGAATACTAGAAAACCATGTAAGGGTTAATAAAAGCTCCATTTCTCAAAGATTCAGCCAAATTTATGAGAAAAACCTGAATCTGAGCATTGTCATGAGCCTGTTCTTTAGATTTGCCTGTTGATGTTATTTAATCTGCTCAGCAAAGAACTGATGTCATCCTCATGAGGCCCTGTTAGGATATTATTTAAACCCCCCTCGTCTAACCCTGATCTGGTATCTTTCTGCTTGAAAATGTATTTCATCAGGCAGCCAATTCATGTTAGAACTTGCAGCCTTTCCTGTGAGAGCACTAGCAATCCCCCCCCCCCCCTCGCCCCAACACCCAATGAGGTATGGACTGTGTAATTTTGGGCATGGTTTTGTTGTGGTGTGAAGAGAAGGTGTTAGCTGCTGAGTTCTGTTTGTCAGCAGAGCCTGACAAACCCATGCTGGCACTTGCTGGGACTGGGCAACCAATCACAGCTGGAACAGTTATCGTCATGGAGTCCCTATGGGCTTTCTCTATCAGGTCACATCCCAAAATAACATTGGGCAGTATTTCAAGTGAAGAAACGAAGTCTTTCAGGGCTGTAGCCAGCCTGGAGTGTGAGATTCTGTGTGAAATAGTTGGACCTGCTCCAGTGCTTTTGATCTGCATGGTAGATGAGCAATAAAATGCATGAAACACGTTGGAAACACGTGAGGAAATTCTCCCTGGCCCTGCTGCTTCCTTGGAACTGGCAGGGCAATGAGTGGGCTGATCCTCACCTCCCATCTCTTAGCAGGATTATTCTTGGAGGAGAGCAAGCCCAGGAAAACAAATCTTTCCATTTAAGAGGTAGTGCTGTAATTCTTTCAGTGGTTCTCCTAGAAGGTACCTGTTAGGTGGGCCCTTGGGGGAGGACTGAGAACCTGAGTCCTGAAATTCTAAAGACAGCCCCCACTAGGGAGAATTGGGGCTGGAATTTATTGAACTTTGTCTGTGATAAGTATGTTGTGGAAAGCCAAACTTGTTAAGCACATTGAGGTCTGACTCAACAGCCAGACATCCGGCTTTTTGTGGAACAAAAGACCTGAAAAACTGGCTTTTTGTACGGTAGAAAGCCGAGGTGTGTCCTGTGCAATAAAAGGACATGGAGTTCAGAGCAATATCTGTTCATGTAGATAGAGGGGGGAGACTTCTTTTGGAGTCTACCCTTACAGCTCCCTCCCATTTCCTAATAAAAACATTTACTTATGATCAGTCACCAGGACTGAAGAGTATGTCTTACATCTTATCTGCTTGTGTGTTGTCATATCTCTCATTCTAGGGTATTGCTACTGGTATTGCATATTTCATATGATCCTGACCATATTGTAGCAGTGGCGTTTCATGCATATGCCCCAGGGTGTCACAAACTCAGATTTATCCAGTCTTCTCATTGTATAAGTAAGGAAACCAGAGCCTGGTTTTTTGCTAGCTTGCCCAAGGTCACAACTGATAAGTACCAAGAGCTGGGCCTTAGTCTTCTAACTCAAGGGTGTGGTGATTTCTCCTCAGTCCATATAGTATCAGCATAATGTAGAGCTCTGGGGTTGCACAGACCTGAAATCAAAATCTAGTTTCTGCCATTTACTTGCTGGATGACTTAGGCATGTAACTCAATCTCTCTGAGCATCAGTTTGCTCATCTTCAACATGTGAGTGGTAGAAGTACCTACTTCTAAGAATTGTAGAAAATTAAGTAACTCCCTAAGGTGCCTAGCACATCGTAGATGCTCAAATGGTAGTTATTGTTAATGTAAATAATCTGTCCCTTCTTGTGCTAACATTTTGGTTATTAATTTTTGTTGTTGTTGTTTTTAATCAACTACCCTCATGCTGACCAGTTGCCATCTGATGAAAATGACAGTTTGAGAGATTGGCCTCAAATCAACCAAATCAGAGAGAGAAGAATATTAATGCTACTGCCTTCCCCACTATTTTTCATGCCTAGGCATCCCAGCCCACGTGGGACTGCTTTTGACGATGGTTTATTTCACACTTTTTCTCCAAGGATCTCAGAGTACTTTACCAAAACTGGCAGCTCTCTCAGAGTGCCTCTGTGAAGGAAGCCACCACAGATATCTCCAGGGTCTTGAAGCCCAGACTCAGAGGGTTCCAGTGTTTTTGTTTTCTTCAGGCTCCTGGGATACCCTCACTAGGACATTCACTTGTGGATCTATGGAGAGCCTAGTTTTGCACAGAAGTGTGGCTGAAAGAGCATCCGCAGCTCTGCCCTGACTCTATAGCCGTGGTTGGTGGGTTGTGGTTGGGTTTTTTCTCTTTTCTTTTCCCTCCTCAGTTCCTCAGAAGGTCTCCAATACTCCAAATTGAATAGGGTTCCTCTGTTGAAGGCAGCAGAAAAAAGAGCAAAGGGGGACTTTGGCTTTACCTATACTCTCAGAACTGTTTTTTACCATGAGAATATTCATGTTTTACTTAAAAGAAATGTTCAAGACACTATAATTTTTCAAAGCCATTTGAACAGAGCCAAGTTCTTGTCTTATGGATAGACCTTTGATTGTTGTTCTGTTCCAAAATACACTGTTGTTGTTTTTTTCACGTTAGCAAGTAGCTTTTATTAGCAGAACAGAAGCTGGTGGTTTGATAAGGGATGGAGACTATAGGAAGGAATGCTGAAGGAACCTACTAGTCCCTAAAACAGAGCATTGGGCTGTGGTTTCTGTTACAGACCAGAGATTAACAAGTGGCTTTTGAGGCCTTTTCTGGCATACATCGTTGGCTCCTCTCATCATCTTCCTGCCTCTTTGAGTTTACTCTCCTTGGCTCAGATAGCTTAGCCCTCAACATGGAGATCGAATCATCCTCTCTTGGGATGAACCCAGGGCTCTTTTTTATAGCTCCAGGTACTTTAGTCCTCTGAGGGGAAGAGGCTCTTTGGTGTTATCTAGAGAAGGGCTTTTTGAGTTCCTGTCCACGTTGGGACTATTCTAATTGCATTTCTAAAGCATGCTGTGGTGTACTAGTTCTGTTTCTTATAGGAAAGCTAGCATTTTTCTGACTTCTCAGCTAAAACTGAGAGCTGGATATAGACACAAATGCACACCTGCCTTGCTTTCATGGCAAGCTTTGTTTCCATAGAACTCAACAGAAGATGCAGTTAATCTGGATACTTGGAATAGAGCCTAAATGTGCCCTCTAACCTCCAGTGTTATTGTGAGAGTTACCTTGAACTGTTATTTCCAAGGTGAGCTTGTTATGGGACTAGGAATAGACTCAGATCAGGCCTCTTCGGATGTGTCTCTTTAAGAGAACTCTTTTCTTAACCCAGACCTAAGCCCGTATCCAAAACTCTCATACTTTCTTCTAGGTACAGTTAGTTTCTAGTGTGAAGTTAATGTGTAGTGTTAAGCCAGTGGTATTGCTAGAGAATGAACATGGGGCAGGGGGTAGGGTTGGGGGTGCATTTCCTTGGGTGAATATTTTATATTTTAAAATATGGTAACTTGGAGAAAGTGAGTCCTTGATAAATGTAGGTTATAATAATCTGATAGAGAGGGGATCTGTGATTATTGCCCAAACTTGTTAACATACTCATGACTTCTGGTACTATCCTGGCAGCGTTTTATAAAGCTTTCTCAGTGGAAAAGAACTAAAGGCTCACTGAATTGCTGCTCTCTTACGACTGTGGAACTTGAGGCTGGGAAAGAAGATAAAAGTACTACATTTGCTTCTGGTGGATAGACCAGAAGTCAGCAAACTACAGATTGTGGGCCAGTTACTTTTATTTTTTTATAAATAATCAAATGGATGTGGCTATGTTTCAGTAAAACTTTATGTATTATCTGTGACTGCTCTTTTGCACTACGATGGCTGAATTGAATAGGTGTAGTTGAAGAAGATTATATGGCTCACAGAGTCTAAAATAATTTCTCTCTGGCCCTTAATAGAGAGTTTGCCATACGTAAGCTATAGTATCATGACAACATAATGTGTGTAGTACTCTTGCCCTTGGTTGTTTAAGGAAAATGTTAATCATGTAGTAGGATTATTGAAAGAAGGGTCTTTCTGCCTAATATTGCTAATTGAGGTATTGTGGTATGTTTCAGGATCTGTCTGGTTCAATAGACGATCTCCCCATGGGGACAGAAGGAGCTCTGAGCCCTGGAGTGAGCACATCAGGGATTTCCAGCAGCCAAGGAGAGCAGAGTAATCCAGCTCAGTCTCCTTTTTCTCCTCATACCTCCCCTCACCTGCCTGGCATCCGAGGCCCCTCCCCGTCCCCTGTTGGCTCTCCTGCCAGTGTTGCTCAGTCTCGCTCAGGACCACTGTCACCTGCTGCAGTGCCAGGTACCCTCAAGTGCTGGGTTTTGGGGAGAGGGAATGGGGACTGGCTTCAAACAATGTCAGGGAGCCCCGGCCTTCCACTGGCAGAGAAAGCATTTCTGGTCATGTCTGCAAAGTTTCCCTTCAGCATTTGAAGAAGGAGATGGGAGCCCCTTTTTGGAGCTCTCTGTATGTGGTACTGGGACGTGCTTGGCCTTCCCAGGAGCCATTTCCACCTCTGAATTGACCTCCTAACTAGAATTCCAGGCTTAGCCATGATTGGCTTACTTTCTCTGTCTGGAGCAGGCAACCAGATGCCACCTCGGCCACCCAGTGGCCAGTCGGACAGCATCATGCATCCTTCCATGAACCAATCAAGCATTGCCCAAGATCGAGGTAAGAGCCTGGGCTTTGAGGGAGGGGTAAGGCTGACACTTGAATACATACCTTTTGGAGAACTGTATGATCATGAATCTTAGGACAATCACAGCAGCAATTGTGAAGTTAAGAGTAGGCTTAGCCATGTTGTGGCTTCAGAACTGTGTTCCCCCAAAGTCATTCTTTGTTTCTCGGTGTTTTTATTTTGATGGATTTCCCCCCTACATTCATTGTGCCTAATTTGGTCAGCAAATGCTCAATCTCAGCATCAAATCTTTACTCTTTAAAACCTGCACCATTTTGTTTTTTTGTAATTGCTATTTGTCTTTTCAAACCCCCATTTAATAGAGAGTTGGCATGATCTGGTTAATGGCTATGTCACTTTGGAGGGTGCCTAAAATGGCACACAATTATATAGCAAATAGAGACTTCAATCAATTAGTTGATAAATAAAATGGTGAAGTCCTAGGATAAGGGAGAGCTTTTGTTCCCATTGTACCAAGGTGATAACTATATGGGTTATCCACAAATAGGTTACATGCAGAGGAACCCCCAGATGCCCCAGTACAGTTCCCCCCAGCCCGGCTCGGCCTTATCTCCGCGTCAGCCTTCTGGAGGACAGATGCACACAGGCATGGGCTCCTACCAGCAGAACTCCATGGGGAGCTATGGTCCACAGGGGAGTCAGTATGGCCCACAGGGTGAGTATACTACCCAGTCAGGAGTACATAGAGATGAGACGAGAAAACAGTTCCTTGTCTGATATGCTGCTATCTGGGGTATATGAATAGGACTGTTCTTTGCCTTTAATTCACCAAAGCCAGACCCTAAAGTAGGGCAGTATTGTCATCATGGGAAAGTCCTTGAATATCCCTGAGCCTCTGTTTTACCTGTAAAATGGGGATAAGGTGTTTAGCTCAAGACTGAATACACACACTTAATAAATGGTAATTATTGGTTATTATACTTGTTTTTAGTAAATTAGTCCTAATAGAATGGATCTTTCTTCCAAATTATCCCTAGGTGAACTAAAATTGAATGTCTTTCATATAGCATGGGAGAGAAGGCCAGAATATAAAAAAGAAATAATTTGGGGAGTTGTTAGACCTGGATCTGGATAGCAGCAAAGCCAGACTTGCTTACCAGCCAGTCTCACTCTGTGCTGTCTTTAAGATGAAGGGACAACTGAGGCCCATGTTTATATGCTTTTTGCCCTCCCCTTTACTTTTTTTTTTAAATAGGGTAAAAGGTATGAAGTTGGTCTCTTTCCAGACCAAATCTCATTGTTTATCATCTTTGGAGTTTTAGGGTTTGAGCAATATTGGTGAGTTGCTAATGAGTCACTAACCAAGTCTTTGTCTTCTTTCCTTCTTCCTCTTCCAGGAGGCTACCCCAGGCAGCCAAACTATAATGCCTTGCCCAATGCTAACTACCCCAGTGCGAGCATGGCTGGAAGCATGAACCCTATGGCTACTGGAGGTCAGATGCATGGGCAGGCTGGCATCCCACCTTATGGCACACTCCCTCCAGGGAGAATGAGTCATGCCTCCATGGGCAACCGGCCTTACGGCCCTAACATGGCCAATATGCCACCTCAGGTTGGGTCAGGGATGTGTCCCCCACCAGGGGGCATGAACCGGAAAACTCAAGAAACTGCTGTTGCCATGCATGTTGCTGCCAACTCTATCCAAAACAGGTAAGACCTGAGAAGTGAAGAAGGTGTGAGTGCAAGGAAATAAATTGTAAAGTCACTCAGGTCATTGAGATAGTTCTGGACCTAAATCATGCCATCTTGGTAAATATGCATTTTATTGAGAGCTCTTTAAAAACTAGGTTTTCTTACAGTGAAAGACACAACAAAAGCTCTGATTCTTAATCATCCTAGATTGGTATCAAATTTCACATGACCAGTGAACTTCATAAAGCACGGATTATTTTGATTAGTAAAAATAAGTCTTCAGAGTTTCTTCATTTCTTCTGTCAATGTAGTTTCTTAGTTTCCAAAGGGATTTTTTTTCTTTTAATCCTCACCTGATCGCTTCTCGGCCTTTTGGCTAAGATCAAGTGTAGTATCTGTTCTTACCAGTTTAATCCTCACCCGAGGATTTTTCTTTCTTTCTATTTATCTTCAGATAGAATGGGAGGGAGGGAGGGAGGGAGAGAGAAACATTGACGCGAGAGGGACACATTGACCGGTCGCCTCCCGCACGACCCCGACCAGCGCTGGGGACAAACCGCAACCAAGGTATGTGCCCTTGACCGGAATTGGACCTGCAACTCTTTGGTCCGCTGGCCGATGCTCTAACCACTGAGGAAAACTGGCCAGGGCTCCGAAAGGATTTTTAATAATACACATGACTTGGCTCTGTGGTGTGAGAAAAAAAGGATGATAAGTTTGTGGTTTGCCATTTCTCATACTATTCTATGTGGTCCTGTGCATTTGACTCTGGTACTAAGGTGCAGAAGGCTCATGTGATTTGGTTTAATGACTTGAAGATTCATCCCTTCTTACTTATCCACAGACTTCAGTATATATGATTCCTCTCGTTTTTTTTAAAATAATTTTTTTCTTTATTGATGTTAGAGAGAGAGAGAGAGAGAGAAATATTGATGAGAGAGAACATCAATTGGCTGCCTGCTGCATGCCCCCCACTGGGGATCAGCCCACAACCTGGGCATGTGCCCTGACCTGGAATCGAACCTGCAACCTCTTGGTGCATGGGTCGATGCTCAACCACAGCCACACCGGCCAGGCAGTGCCTGCAGTTCTTAAAGTGACTGGTCTTACTGGGATGTTGATGAACCAGGGTATAATAGGGTGCTTGACTGAAACTGTAAAGAGGTGGGGTTTGGTTAGCACTTCAGAATGATGAAAGCACAAAGTTTGTAGTAGGCCCATCAAGAAAGAATGCAAAGCCTTACCCCCTCCACCCAGGTGCTTTGCTGTTTAGCGCTCCAGTTTGGTTGGGGTTTGATGTGACAAAAAGTGATAAAATTGATCATTTTAGGCCTTTTGGCATAGAGATGGCTCTCAAATGGAAACACTCTTGACTTTGAAGGTGCCGTAGAGGCTGGCAGTACTTAAGAGACAGGGTAGGACTTCATTCTTCAAGGAGTGTTTCCTTAAAAAATTGAGCTATGGTTTCCCATTTGGGGCTTGAACCCTCTTAGAACCTTTTGTGGGAGGTAGAAAATAAAATATCTAAGTCAGGTAGTACGTGATTGTAGTTTGGGGGACCCATACACTTTTTCCTTGTAAGCCTAACCGGATGATCTTGGCTCATACAACCCTATTTAGCTCAAGTCCAAATCTGAAAGCTTAGTGTCTCTAACTTTTGTGTTTGTGTGTTTGTCTCTCTTTCTTTCTCTCTCTCTTTTTCCATTTTCTGTCTTAGGCCACCAGGCTACCCCAATATGAATCAAGGGGGCATAATGGGAACTGGACCTCCCTATGGACAAGGGATTAATAGTATGGCTGGCATGATCAACCCTCAGGGACCCCCATATTCAATGGGTGGAACCATGGCCAACAATTCAGCAGGTAAGTCCTAGTCATTGCTCACCCAGGCATTTCTTCCAGAGTAATCTTCATGTCACAAACCTATTAAAGTTAAGAATTTTTCTCTCTCTCATAGGGATGGCAGCCAGCCCAGAGATGATGGGCCTTGGGGATGTCAAGTTAACTCCAGCCACAAAAATGAACAACAAGGCTGACGGGACACCCAAAACAGAATCCAAATCCAAAGTAATGATTTATATTTTGACTCCTTTCAACTTCCTGTCCATCCTTTCCAGTGATAGGAAGGAAAAAGAAGAGGGTGATTAGACTCTAGCCTTTTTTGATACCAACTAAATTGTCTCAGAAAAGGTTGTTTCATCTTCTTATGAAGGGTCCCAGGATAATAGCTCATTGAATTAGGTTTGAGTTAATCTATGGGGTTCTGATGTAAAAAATATAATGTTCTCACAGCTGTCTGTTATGGAGGAAATGCCAGACCTGCAGTGTAGAATTCTCTGTGAAACTGTGTCACCTGTCCTTGTGCATTGATAGATGGTATGTGCCATGGGCAACTAGTTGGTCTTCTCTTCCTGGACCGTACTAAGAGCAACAGGAATGGTTGGTGCCCTATGTTCTATAAAGGAGGAAATGAAGCAGGTGGGGTTTGGGTCCTTGGCCTCCCTGTAGGTTGGTACTGAGTGTGCTATCTGTTGGGCCATGTGGCAACCTGGGGACCAGGTTCAGCATTTGAGTAATTTGAAACATTTCTGCCCTTTGTCATACCTCATTTTCCCTATTTTATAAAGTAAGGGAAATAAAAAATCATAGCTGCCACCTTCTATGGACCTTCACCCCTGGCTCCCAGACCCTTTTAGCCATCCTCCTAGTCTTGGACCAGGATACTATCCAAAGCCTTTCAAGTAGTTGGGCAACCCTTCCTTTCTTAAGAGGAAGTAGAGTCTTTTGTTTTGTTTTGTTTTTTTCATTTTAGTCTATCCCATTGTCTCAAGATCATGTTTTGAGTTTCTTGAGTTCTCTGAAACAGTCTATAAAAGTATGTCCAGCCCCTGCCAGGGGCTCAGTTGGTTGTAGTGTCATCCCATATACCAAAAAGATTGCAGGTTCAATCCCCGGTCAGGGCATGTACGGGAGGCAACTGCTTGATGTTTCTCTGTTTCTCTCTCCAATATCTCTTCTCGCTCTAAAATAATCAATAAAAACATATCCTCAGTTGAGGATTTAAAAAAATAAAAGTGCATCCAGGCTCCTGGGTAAGTAGTGGTAGTGACATTGATGTCAGGTGGACAAGGATTTGACACTCAGCCATGCTACTTGAAGGCTATGAGATCTTAGGCATAGCCCCCTTGTGCCTGCTTCCTTATCTTTTAAGGGGATAATTTATAATGCCTAATATGTAAAGGCATCTAGCACAGCACCTAAATGTAATATATAGTCAGTATTTTTCTTTTACAGGAAGAGGGTCTAGCTCCCTTTTGGCCTTCCAGCCTTACAAAGGCAGAGCAGGTGTTAGTAGCCACCCCAGAATAAGAAGGTTTATCGCTGTCCTAATTAAGGCATTTCTAAGACTCTTAGCATAGGCTTTGAATGTAACCAGTTCCTAAGAATCTTGACCTGCCCCTTCCAGAAATCCAGTTCTTCTACTACAACCAATGAGAAGATCACCAAGTTGTATGAGCTGGGTGGTGAGCCTGAGAGGAAGATGTGGGTGGACCGTTACCTGGCCTTCACGGAGGAGAAGGCCATGGGCATGACAAATCTGCCTGCTGTGGGTAGGAAACCTCTGGACCTCTATCGCCTCTATGTGTCTGTGAAGGAGATTGGTGGATTGACTCAGGTGAGTGCATGGCACTTGGCTTCCCCTGTGGTTTCTACAAGCCTCTCTCAGGGTACTCAGTGGCTTCACCTGGCATCATTCATCCCACAGGGATATTACCCTCTCCTACTCTCGATGAGTCCCATACTGACAGACCTGGGAGCACAGGCTTCCAAAAGGCTGAGACTTCCCTGGGTAGGATGAAGTATTAGCATTATGTTTACTATATGTCTAGGGTCACACTGGTTTGCAAAGTTAGGGAAAGTCTGTGGGCATTCTGATTCCATGGGAGGAAGTCTGGCACAGTAGACAAGGGCAAGATTCAGAGAGATAGGCCTGGTTTTAAATCCTGTCCTAGCTACCACTTATATGTGACCATAATAAAGGTTTATAACCACTCTGAGCCCTAATATTTCTTTTTTTTCCTTCACGTTTTATTTTTAATTTTTAAAATTTAATTAATTTATTTTTTACAGATTCCCTTTTTCCCCCATTAACACCCTCCTCCCATTCCCACGCCCGCCCTCCCCCTCCCCCCCAGCAGTGTTGTCTATGTCCATTGGTTATGCTTATATGCATAAGTTATTTGGTTTATCTCTCCTTCCCCCCTTTTCCCCCCCCTTCTCTGAAGTTTGTCAGTCTAAACCCTACTTCTATGTCTCTGGGTCTGTTTTGTTCATCACCTTCCTAATATTTCTTATTGTAAAGTAGGGACAGTACCCTGCTAGACTGTCTAAAGCTAGAAATAATAAAGCTTTCAGCAAGGTTTCTGCCACATAAATTGGTCTGCAAAATGGTACAGGGGCTGACCCTGGCCAGTTTCGCTCAGTTGGTTAAGTGTCATCCCATGCACCAAAAGGTCACGGTTCAATTCCTGGTCAAGGCACATAAGGAAAGCAATCCATTGATGTTTCTCTCTCTCTCTTTCCCTCTCCCCTCCTCTCTCTCTAAAATATATATATATATATATATTTATAAATATGGTACAGGGGCAGCCAGAGTAGTTGCTGGCCCTTTTTAGGAAACTTCCCAATAGAGGTGGGATTTTAGGAGCTATTTAAAAGAAATGTTTTATGAAAGGAGAAGTAGGTGGGAAGTTGTGTTTAGTTACTCTGTATGGGAGACTGAAGTGAATGAATTCATCTCTGCTACAAACCTCTGAACTGAACACCACCCTGAGTCTTGCCTCTGCTCTGATACTTTATAGCTTTGTATTACACTCAGCCCAAGAGGCAAACAGGTGAGGCAATACTGGCAGCACAATTGGCTTCCAAACTTTCCTCCTAAGTGTGTTCTGTAGTCATCAGACCAGGAGCCTGCTGTTGGTTCTGATTTTGTGGCTGAGCTCAGGGGAGGCGTGGCTGGGAGGGATATATTCCAAACCTTCTAAATCAGAAGAGGAAAACAGCTGTCACCAGCAGAAAAGAAAGTGATTGGAATAAAGCCAACCAGCGTTCAGTTATGAATTCCCTCTCCCTTCAGGCTTTATTTCCCTCCCCAACAAAGAAAAATAAAACAAGATACGTGTGTACCGCCACATAAGTGATGTAGGAAGCAAGGCCAGAGGCTTCTGAAGTGATCCTGGGCTTTTCCTGCCGTTCTCCTTGGTGCTAGTTCTCACACACAGGCCTCTCCTGCCTGTAAGGAAAGGGAGTATACTTTTAATTGGGTGGGCTTCTGAACTTAAGATAAGGTACGGAGAGAATCCCGAAGTCTGGGCCTGTCTTAGTTTACAAAAGGATGCCAACCTTTTAGAGGCTATGATGTAAATGAACTCTAAAAACAGTGCAGTGGAGAAAGAGTGCTGTTATAAGTTAGTTTTTGAAGGCTCTAAGAAGGCAAAAGCTGAGTCCTGAGCTTTTTCTGAAGGATTTGTAGGGTTTATGTAGAGGGAGAGGCCATTCCAATTGACTGGCCCAGGTAGCCTAGAGATGGGAGTGAATCTGGAATGTAGTCTGCCAACACTATCTCCAGCTTCAAGACTCAACTCAGCTATTACCTTCTCTAGGAAGTTTTCCTGGTCACCTTCCCTCCTTCTGAGTTGTTCTCTTTGCTTCCTTATCACTCTTCTCTTTGGTGTCATTGGTACCAGATCAACAGGTTTCACAATATATTGAATTTCCTTTGTGGATTGGAACTGGAAAGCCAGTGTTCCCAGCCCTTGAGAGATAGGCTTACCACATGGTGGGCAAACAAGCATAGAATACATGAAGAAGGAGACCTGCCTAACTAGAGCAGACAGAGTAACTAAACAGATTGGGAATGGTGTTTCTGAAGCTGAGGAAAGGAGGCAGGAGTAGGCTGGCTTCTGGGAAGGCACAAAAGAAGTCATAGAGTCTCCAGCATCTGGGCAGTCAGGACAGTGACTGGTGAGGGAAAGGGGCTTATAGTTATATGTCACTGAGATGCAGGGGAGTAGTGGCACAAGAGTGTCAAAGGAGCCCCACACTGAAAAAAAATCAGATGTGAAAACCCCCAATTTGACAAAATCAAGCAGGGTGGATGTTGATGTTACCACACATCTCCATTTTATAAAATGTTAATTTTTATTGGTGCATTTAAAATAGGATTTGGATCTAATGGTGATTAGCACATAATTTTTCAGCAGTACACGTGTACAGATCATACCTTCTTAATTCTGTTCTAATAGTGATGTGAAATTTGTCCTATTATATTTGCCCTAATAGTTGCAGAGATCTGTGGATAGAGCCTGCTGAGGGTAGAGGAAAGTCAGCCACGACTTTAATGTTTATTGTGGACTGTCCACCAAGTGGAGTTAACTTTTGTGGTTGACTGAAAACTGTGATTCCACAAGAGATGGGTACCTTGGTAGCCTGATGGGGTTTGGGACTTGTGGACAGGAAGATGTACCCCGGCTCTTCTGGTTGGTTGTGCAGGTCAACAAGAACAAAAAATGGCGGGAACTTGCGACCAACCTCAATGTCGGCACGTCAAGCAGTGCTGCCAGCTCCTTGAAAAAGCAGTATATCCAGTGTCTCTATGCCTTTGAGTGCAAGATTGAACGGGGAGAAGACCCTCCCCCAGACATCTTTGCAGCTGCTGATTCCAAGAAGTCCCAGCCCAAGATCCAGCCTCCCTCTCCAGGTAGGGATTGGGTGAACTCCACCAAGGCTCACCCTTCAAAGGGTAGTATTCAAGTGTCCAGGCTTCTTGTTCACCAGCGCCTGCCACCAGGGATGTATGCTCTGCCCTATCAGAGGACATAATAGGTTGGCAGACAGTGGTGACTCCCTTGGGAAATAGTCTGCAGCAGCCCTTAAGTTTTCATTTTCATTGTGTACCTGGCATCTTGCCAAATGTTTGTAAACTAGTGAGTGGGAGGGACATCAGAGGAGTGGGGAAATCTGACAAATAGCAGTGAGGCAAGACCATCTGGGAGCTTTGGCCCATTGATGTCATGTCAGTGCCTTAGACTGCATTTCAGACTAGAGCCCTGAATTCCCCAGGGAGCTGAGATGGCAATGAATGGGAAGGAAGTGGTGGGGAGAGGGTATGAATGGGACTTTGATAGGAGTGCCTCTGCCCACCCTCCTTTCTGAGAGGAGGCTGGGCCTAAGCAGGCATGGGAAGGCCAGGACTCATAGAAGGTTAGTGTAAACACATGTGCTCTGGTGTTGACCTCCAAGGGTGTAATGAATGCCTAAGATGACTCATCAGCTGGGGAGGCCCAAGCAGTGGGGGATATCTGCTTCTGGGAATGGTAACTAATGGAAACATTAATTACTGGTAGTTCTGTGCTCGTCAGCTTAGAGGAACATTTGAACCTGACTGGTGACACTGCTAGATGCTTGAGAATAGGAGCTCCTATGCTCCTAATGTGCACTGCTGGTTTCGGGCCTCTCTACCCATGATTCCAGGGGCTTTGGGAGCTTGTGCACCAGCATTACATGGTCAGACAGAGTCTTTAAGGGGAAGTAAAGTAAAGTAGTCAGGGAAGCTAACGCGGAGACTCAAGAAATCATCAGCATGGTGATGGTATCACCATACTACTCCCATTCTCCAAATGTGAAACAGCAAAGACCATGACAGAGCCCTCAAATTCCCTGAACTGGTCTTGAGATTTCCTGTAGAGAAAGGTGACTTAGGCTTTAAAGAACCCTAGCTTTAGCCTTATAAAAATCTTTTCTGAAAGGATCCCAGCATGTGTTTCTGTGAGAGTTAACACTTTTCCTGCTCACCCCGCATCTCTGTCCACAGCTGGATCAGGGTCTATGCAGGGGCCACAGACACCTCAGTCAACCAGCAGTTCCATGGCAGAAGGGGGAGACCTGAAACCACCAACTCCAGCATCCACACCACACAGTCAGATCCCCCCCTTGCCAGGCATGAGGTAAGGCCACAAGCAGGGCAGGTGGTTTGTGGGACCCTGGGCAGAAGTGCATGAGCTCCTGTGCAGTCTGGTGTGGTCCCTGCTCTGCTGCCCAGTCAGTGACTTCCATGTGTTCTGTGTTATCAGAGGAATTGCTTTATTTGGGGTTTAATTGACTTTCCTTGCTCTGGAGCAGGAGCAATTCAGTCGGGATCCAGGATGCTTTTCCTGATGGAAGTGACCCCACATTCCAGAAACGGAATTCCATGACTCCAAACCCTGGGTACCAGCCCAGTATGAATACCTCTGACATGATGGGGCGCATGTCCTACGAGCCAAATAAGGATCCTTATGGCAGCATGAGGAAAGGTGACCAATTGCTATTGGCCTTATACTCTTGAGGACAAAGCCAGGGAAGTGGGGTGGTAGCTTGAGAGTGATTCGGGATTCTTGTTGAGCCATCCTCTGAGATGAGGCATTTTCAGACCTAACTCTACCCCTCTTCATCCTTGCCTCCTGTCTTCCTCTCCCTGCTCTCACCTTGTTACCCCTTAACAAGTACATGTTTTTTGCTAATTGGGGCCTCTTTAGATCTCTGTTTTAAATCTGTCAGGAAAATTAAAGGAACAAACGAGCTCTGAAGAGGTCATGGGTCTTTGGGGCTAGGAGAATGGAGATTGCTAGGCTTGCTCACCTACCAGTTTGCTCACTGCCTACCTTTCTGCACCCAGCTCCAGGGAGTGATCCCTTCATGTCCTCAGGGCAGGGCCCCAACGGCGGGATGGGGGACCCCTACAGCCGAGCTGCTGGCCCTGGGCTGGCAAATGTGGCAATGGGACCACGACAGCACTATCCTTATGGAGGTCCTTATGACAGAGTGAGGTAAGCATGGCCCCCACTCCTGTCCCACCCCAGAACCCCACAGCTATAGTGGACTCAACATGATTCTCCAAATTTGATTAGGACGGAGCCTGGAATAGGACCTGAGGGAAACATGGGGAGCACTGGAGCCCCACAGCCTAATCTCATGCCTTCCAACCCAGACTCGGGGATGTATTCTCCTAGCCGCTACCCCCCACAGCAACAGCAACAGCAGCAACGGTGAGTGAAACCTGGTTTCAGTGCTACTGTGCCTCTGGTTTTGCCATTTCCCACCCTGATCCTCTGTTTTTCTCCCTCCTACAGACATGATTCCTATGGCAATCAGTTCTCCACTCAAGGCACCCCTTCCGGCAGCCCCTTCCCCAGCCAGCAGACCACAATGTATCAGCAGCAGCAGCAGGTGAGGAGAGTATCAGGGTGGACTGACACACAGAGAGCCAGTTAGAAAACTAAGGTAGAAAGTCTAAGAAGCTCACTTTAGATACTTTGGTGGTCTTCTGCCACTCAAATAGACAGCTCTGTGCCCTGGCCGGTTTTGCTCAGTGGTTAGAGCGTCGGCCCGCGGACCGGAGAGTCCCGGGTTCGGTTCCTGCTAAGGGCACGCACCTCGGTTGCAGTTTGTCCCCGGCCCTGGTTGGGGTCTTGTGGGTGGCGACCACTCAATGTCTCTCTCTCACATCGATGTTTCTCTCTCTCTCTTCCCCCCCTCTCCTTCCCTCTCTATCTGAAGATAAATGCAAAAATGTCCTCAGGTGAGGATTAAAAAAAAAAAAAAATAGCTCTGCTTAAAGGGCCAAGCCCTCAATCTCTTCTCTATTTGGAGTCCAGTTCAGTTTCTAGTTCTCCAAAAGGGCTAGAAACAGGCCTTGTTTTTATATTTGAACTTTTCTTTGGTTCTCCTCTTAGAGTCAGAGGAGAATATTCTTGCTTTCAGAAGAATGATTCTTGCTTTCAGAGATAATTTGTAAAGATTATTCCTTTGTTTTCTTGGAATCTGCATCTTTTAGAGGGGTAGAAGCAGAAGCAAGTCCAGTGAGTGTCTGGTGTAGCCTTGTTGACAGTTGTGGTTCTTATGTCCCTGAGTGCAAAGTATTAACTTCCCCCGATTGTCCCTGTCTTAGAATTACAAGCGACCGATGGATAGCACATACGGCCCTACTGCCAAGCGGCATGAAGGGGAGATGTACAGCGTGCCATACAGCACGGGGCAGGGGCAGCCCCAGCAGCAGCAGTTGCCCCCAGCCCAGCCCCAGCCTGCCAGCCAGCAACAAGCTGCCCAGCCTTCCCCTCAGCAAGATGTGTACAACCAGTATGGCAACGCGTATCCTGCCTCTGCTGCTGCTGCTACTGAGCGCCGACCAGCAAGTGGCCCCCAGAACCAGTTTCCATTCCAGTTTGGCCGAGACCGTGTCTCAGCACCCCCTGGCTCCACTGCCCAGCAGAACATGCCACCACAAATGATGGGTGGCCCCATACAGGCATCGGCTGAGGTTGCTCAGCAAGGCACCATGTGGCAAGGGCGTAACGACATGACCTACAATTACGCCAACAGGCAGAACACAGGCTCTGCCCCCCAGGGCCCCGCCTATCATGGTGTGAACCGAACAGATGAAATGCTGCATACGGATCAGAGGGCCAACCATGAAGGCTCGTGGCCTTCCCATGGCACACGCCAGCCTGCATATGGTCCCTCCGCCCCTGTGCCCCCCATGACAAGGCCCCCTCCTTCCAACTACCAGCCCCCACCAAGCATGCAGAATCACATTCCTCAGGTATCCAGCCCTGCTCCCCTGCCCCGGCCAATGGAGAACCGCACCTCTCCTAGCAAGTCTCCATTCCTGCACTCTGGGATGAAGATGCAAAAGGCAGGGCCCCCTGTACCTGCCTCTCATATAGCACCTGCCCCTGTGCAGCCCCCCATGATTCGGCGGGACATCACCTTTCCACCTGGCTCTGTTGAAGCCACACAGCCTGTTTTGAAGCAGAGGAGGCGACTCACTATGAAAGACATCGGTAAGGAGGCCTCTCTGATTAGGTTGTGTAATCTGCCCCTTTCCATTTTGTGCATTGTTCTCTCTCCATCCTGATATTCTGGATGAGGTAAAATCTGATTGTGTTGACTAAAACAGAACCAAAGAAATTTGGGTGGCCCTGGTCGGTTTGGCTCGGGGGATAGAGCGTCGGTGCTCGGACCAAAGAGTCTTGGGTTCATTTCCCAGTCAAGGGCACATGCCTTGATTGCAGGCCCATGTGGGAGACAACCAATCCATTGATGTGTCTCCCTCTCTCTCTCCCCCTCCCACTCTATCTAAAAATTAATGGAAAAATACCCTCAGGTAAGAATTTAAAAAAGAAAAAGAAAAATTTGGGTAAGAAATATGCTGATTTCAGACTTTTACATAAAGAAGTGGCTATGCAGTGATGTCCTAAGAGGGCCTGTGAAGGGCAGATATATGTTATCTCCCAGATAGGAACGGCCTCCATTTGTTATCTTCATAGTAGCCTGACTGATGGGCCAGCCCTGGGGGGTGACCTCCAGCCTACCTGGCTTGATGGATGGATGACATGGAGATTTTGTTTCAGGAACTCCAGAGGCATGGCGGGTAATGATGTCCCTCAAGTCTGGCCTGCTGGCAGAGAGCACATGGGCATTAGACACCATTAACATCCTACTGTATGATGACAACAGCATCATGACCTTCAACCTCAGTCAGGTGAGTACAAGTGCCTGGGGAAGATTGGAAGGTTGGGAGGGCCCGGGATCTTCTTGAAGTGACAAAGGAAATTAAGCTATCCCCGTCTATATCCCCGTCTAACATGGTCTCCTTTCTCTTGCTCCTTCTCTGATATCTTCTATACCAATACTTTGCCACTGGCCATGGGCTCAGAATACTGAGAACAGTAATAATTTGTGTAAGGTGTCAGGATTGACTTCAAAGAGAATTTGAAAGAAATTCTTTGGTATTGGTAAGAAATGCAGATTCTGTTGATGTCAGCAAGTATACCATGTTTTCTAGACTACCAAGAAGAACCTGTGGTCTTCATCAATGACCAGAATAGTTTCTTTATTCCCTTTCTTATTTCATCCGCTTTGAATAGAAGAGATCTTTGTTGATCCCATTTTCCTAAGGTGGAGAGGTGGGGGGTGGGGTAGAGGTTAATGATACTCTTGCAGAGGTGATTCTCCAGACCCTCTCTCCACAGGACATGCCCTTTAGTTTTCCCAGTAACTGGGCAGGGTTTCTGCTGTACCATCCTATTCTTTCTTTTTATCATCCTTAGTACCTACCAACCAACCCCTCTATCAAGGAACTGACTTAAGGGGGCATTGTTATTAATAGTTACCGTTTATTATGCCCTCGCTTTGTGTCAGGTTCTTCATATTTTCTTTCATGTCATACAGCAGCCTTCTGAGGCAGATGTGGCCACTTAGTGGATGAGCATATAGGCTCAGAGTCTTATCTGTGCCTAGATTCACACAGCTGTTAACAGTCTTTCTGATTCTAAAACCTGACTTTGTATCTATTGTATAATTTTGCCTCCCATGAGTAAATAAAGGAACAAATATTGATTGAGCAATTTTCATATTCCAGGCATTTGATATATTCCATTTAGACCTCAGAACAACCCTGTATACTTTAGGAATTTCCAGAAAGATGGAAAAATTACAGCTTAGGAAGTTAAATCTTACAGCTAATTCCTAGAAAAGCCAGAATTCAAACCTAGATTCTTCTGATTCTGAAGCCCTTATTTTTTCCATTCTGCTATTCTGGTCCACCAGAAATTGATCTTACTGGAAATAAGGGTTTTCTTTTAGAGGTAAGTGGCCTATATAGGATCCAAGCTGGAATTTGGATCTCCCTAGCACCAGCTTGGACTAATGTTTGGTGAACCAAAGCCTTATCCCACTCATTATGTTGCATGATTTATGGAGGTCCAGCCTCCTAGAACGTTGGGGAGCTTGGAGAGAGAGAGAGCAGATAAACATCTGTTCAAACTACATTCCCTCTCTTCGCTCGTGTTGTGAGGGGTCATCCCACCATGCCTTGGGCTCCACTTGGCAGTGGGATATAGTATTTTAAGAGGGACAAGAACAGTGACTGACAGGTAGGAAACTGAGCCTGGTGAAGAAAAGCAGAAATTGATTGGGAAAGAGGAGGCTGAAAGGTGGTGGCACTGGTAGTGAGTTGCAGAGCTTTTTGGTCAGCATTTTCATCCTAGAGACAGGCTCACATGAAGGTAGGTTGGTTGGGTAAAAGAAAGAACTTTGTGCCCATTATGGGAAAGGTTAAAAGACTCACTCTGTGGAAAGCCTTTGGGAAGGAAGCACCTCTGCCTTTCCTAGTAATACAGATATCTGACCTGGAAGGAATGGGGGAGATCAAATAGAAGACCCTTGGAGGCTTCTCAAGTCATGGGTTCTCATCTTAGCTCACTTTTCTCCCTTAATTTATTTCCTGTTCTTTCTCTTTTAGCTCCCAGGGTTGCTAGAGCTCCTTGTGGAATATTTCCGACGTTGCCTGATTGAGATCTTTGGCATTTTAAAGGAGTATGAGGTGGGTGACCCAGGGCAGAGAACACTACTGGACCCTGGGAGATTCAGCAAGGTGTCTAGTCCAGCCCCTGTGGAGGGGGAGGATGAGGAAGACCTTCTAGGTCCTAAACTAGAGGAGAAAGAAGAGGAAGTAGTTGAAAATGATGAGGAGATGGCCTTTTCAGGAAAGGACAAGGCAGCCTCAGAGAATAGTGAGGAGAAACTTATTAGTAAGTTTGACAAGCTTCCAGTAAAGATCGTGCAGAAGAATGACCCGTTTGTGGTGGACTGCTCAGATAAGCTTGGGCGCGTGCAGGAGTTTGACAGTGGCCTGCTGCATTGGCGGATTGGTGGAGGGGACACCACTGAGCATATCCAGACCCACTTTGAGAGCAAGAAAGAGCTGCTGCCTACCCGGCCTCACGTGCCCTGCCTACCAGTCACCCGGAAACATGTCGCAGCAGCAGAGGGTACACCAGGGACAACAGAACAGAAGGGCCCCCCACCTGATGGCCCTCCAGAAAAACGGATCACAGCCACTATGGATGATATGTTGTCCACCCGGTCTAGCACGTTGACTGAGGAGGGAGCCAAGAGTGCAGAGGCTACCAAGGAGAGCAGCAAGTTTCCATTTGGCATCAGCCCAGCACAGAGCCACCGGAACATCAAGATCCTAGAGGATGAACCCCACAGTAAAGATGAGACCCCACTGTGCACCCTTCTGGACTGGCAGGATTCCCTTGCCAAGCGCTGCGTCTGTGTCTCCAATACCATCCGAAGCCTGTCATTTGTGCCAGGTAACGACTTTGAGATGTCCAAACACCCAGGGCTGCTGCTGATCCTGGGCAAGCTGATCCTTCTACACCATAAGCATCCAGAACGGAAGCAGGCACCACTAACTTATGAGAAGGAGGAGGAGCAGGACCAAGGGGTGAGCTGCAACAAAGTGGAGTGGTGGTGGGACTGTTTGGAGATGCTCCGGGAAAACACTTTGGTCACGTTAGCCAACATCTCGGGGCAGTTGGACCTTTCCCCGTACCCTGAGAGCATTTGCCTGCCTGTCCTGGATGGACTGCTACACTGGGCAGTCTGCCCTTCAGCTGAAGCCCAGGACCCCTTCTCCACCCTGGGTCCCAACGCCGTCCTCTCCCCCCAGAGACTGGTCTTGGAAACCCTCAGCAAACTCAGCATCCAGGACAACAATGTGGACCTGATCCTGGCCACGCCCCCCTTCAGCCGCCTGGAGAAGTTGTATAGCACCATGGTGCGCTTCCTCAGTGACCGAAAGAACCCGGTATGCCGGGAGATGGCCGTGGTATTGCTGGCCAACCTGGCGCAGGGAGACAGTCTGGCAGCCCGTGCCATCGCAGTGCAGAAGGGCAGCATCGGCAACCTCCTGGGCTTCCTGGAGGACAGTCTTGCTGCCACACAGTTCCAACAGAGCCAGGCGAGTCTGCTCCACATGCAGAACCCACCCTTTGAGCCAACTAGTGTGGACATGATGCGGCGGGCTGCCCGTGCGCTGCTGGCCCTGGCCAAGGTGGACGAGAACCACTCAGAGTTCACGCTGTACGAGTCACGGCTGTTGGACATCTCGGTATCACCATTGATGAACTCATTGGTTTCACAAGTCATTTGTGATGTACTGTTTTTGATTGGCCAGTCATGACAGCCGTGGGACACCTCCCTCCCTGTGTGTGTGTGCGTGTGTGGAGAACTTAGAAACTGACTGTTGCCCTTTATTTATGCAAAACCACCTCAGAATCCAGTTTACCCTGTGCTGTCCAGCTTCTCCCTTGGGAAAAAAGTCTCTCCTATTTCTCTTTCCTCCCAGCTCCCCTCACCTTTCTACCTTTCTGTTCCTTGTCCTCACCTTACTCCCCTCAGGACCCTACCCTATTTGAAAAGACAAAGCTCTGCCTACATAGAAGACTTTTTTATTTTAACCAAAGTTACTGTTGTTTACAGTGAGTTTGGGGAAAAAAATAAAATAAAAATGGCTTTCCCGGTCCTTGCATCAACGGGACGCCACATTTCATAACTGTTTTTAATGGTAAAAAAAAAAAAAAGGAAAAAAAATACAAAAAAAAACCCTCTGAAGGACAAAAAAGGTGACTGCTGAACTGTGTGTGGTTTATTGTTGTACATTCACAATCTTGCAGGAACCGAGAAGTTCGCAGTTGTGGACAGACCCTGTTCACTGGAGAGGCCTGTGCAGTAGAGTGTAGACCCTTTCATGTACTGTACTGTACACCTGATACTGTAAACATACTGTAATAATAATGTCTCACATGGAAACAAGAGAAAAACGCTGGGTCAGCAGCAAGCTGTAGTTTTTAAAAATGTTTTTAGTTAAATGTTGAGGAGAAAAAAAAAAAGGCTTTTCCCCCAAAGTATCATGTGTGAACCTACAACACCCTGACCTCTTTCTCTCCTCCTTGATTGTATGAATAACCCTGAGATCACCTCTTAGAACTGGTTTTAACCTTTAGCTGCAGCCACTGTGCTGCCACGTGTGTATATATATGACGTTGTACATTGCACATACCCTTGGGTCCCCACAGTTTGGTCCCCCTCCCAGCTACCCCTTTATAGTATGACGAGTTAACAAGTTGGTGACCTGCACAAAGCGAGACACAACTATTTAATCTCTTGCCAGACATCGCCCCTCTTGGTGCGATGCTGTACAGGTCTCTGTAAAAAGTCCTTGCTGTCTCAGCAGCCAATCAACTTATAGTTTATTTTTTTCTGGGTTTTTGTTTTGTTTTGTTTTCTTTCTAATCGAGGTGTGAAAAAGTTCTAGGTTCAGTTGAAGTTCCTGATGAAGAAACACAATTGAGATTTTTTCAGTGATAAAATCTGCATATTTGTATTTCAAACAATGTAGCTAAAACTTGATGTAAATTCCTCCTTTTTTCCTTTTTTGGCTTAATGAATATCATTTATTCAGTATGAAATCTTTATACTATATGTTCCACGTGTTAAGAATAAATGTACATTAAATCTTGGTAAGACGTTTGTGAGGCTTTTTATTTTCAAACTATTTAAAAGTTTGACCTTTTGGGGGTGTGGGTCCTGTTCTTGCGACTCTGCCTTGGTGTGCTCTCTCAAAGGTGGGTGGCATCCTGGACCCTGTCATTTCTGCACCATATTTCATTTTGCCTGTAAGAGGAAGTTCTAGGCATTAAAAGCTTGTTACCCTCTTGAAATAAAGTGAGTTTAAATAACCTAAGAAATTGATAATACTCTAGAACAGCGATTTTCAACCATTTTCATCTCATGGCACACAAACTAATTACTAAAATTCTGCAGCACACCAAAGAATCTATTTTTTTGCTGATAAAAAATAAATATACTTTTGATTCATTCACACCTGATGGCTATTGTGTTGGCTGTTGTCATTTCTTTTATTTGACAATCTAAGGGAAAAGAGGTCAATGCCCCTACTAGTCTGGTATTGTGTGTTTTAAAAATTCTTGGTACACCAGTTGAAAATCACTCTATAGAAAGAAACTTGGAAATAGTTGGCAAAGGGGATGATCTCTATTTTTCTTAGAAATTGTTAATAATAAGACAACTATTTATCCGGAAATAGCCTCCAACTTAACCATTAATTTCTCCAGACTGGCTCTCTCCTCTTATTCCACATGAGAACATTCAGCTGCTTTCTCTGGAAGTTTAGTTTTGAACATATCCAAACTAAAATGCCCTCTTCCTCTAGAAACCTGCCTCTCCCATAGTTTTCTCAGTAAAGGACAGCTCTGCTGCTTGGCCAAAAAAATCGACTACTTTCATTTCCAACATCCAGGCTGTTAGTACTCTTCAAAAAAAGAATCTGTCCAGCCTGGCCGGTGTGGCTCAGTGGTTGAGTGTCGACTCATGCACCAAAAGGTCGCCAATTCAATTCCTGGTTGGGGCACATGCCCAGGTTGTGGGCCCAGTCCCCAGTGGAGGGCATGCAGGAGGCGGCCAATCAATGTTCTCTCTCATCGATGTTTCTCTAAAATCAGTAAACAAAAACAAAAAAATCAGTCTAGCCACCACCACAGTAGTTTAAGACGACATCGTATCTTTTTTTTTAATCCTCACCCGAGGATATTTTTACATTTATCTTCAGACAGAGTGGGAGGGGGAGAGAGAAACATCGATGTGAGAGAGACACATCGACTGGTTGCCACCTGCACGACCCCAACTGGGGCCGGGGACGAACCGCAACCGAGGTACGTGCCCTTGGCCAGAATCGAACCCGGGACTCTTTGGTCTGCGGGCCGACACTCTAACCACTAAGCCAAACTGGCCAGGGCATATCTTTCTTGAATTCTCAAAATACCCTCCAAACTGCTGGCCTCCTTGCTTCCACTTTGCCTGGTTGAACCTATACTCAACATAGCAACCAGAATGTTCCCTTTAAAACCAAGTCAGATCGTGCTCGCTTCGGCAGCACATATACTAAAATATTGGAACGATACAGAGAAGATTAGCATGGCCCCTGCACAAGGATGACATGCAAATTCGTGAAGCGTTCCAGAAAAAAAAAAACCAAGTCAGATCAAAATCCTTCATGCTTCTCACTCTGAGTAAGGGAAAGTCCAGATCATTATAATGGCATACAAGGCCCTCTGTTGTCTGGTTTGCTGTTACCTCTCTGGTCTCCTCTCTTCCCCTTTGCTCACTGCACAGTACAGGGCTGTTTCCACCTTGGGGGTTTTGCACTTACTATTCCCTCGGTCTAGAATACTCTCACCAGATAACTGCATGGTTCAAGTCCTCATCTCCTTCAAGTCTTTGTTCAGATATATCAGTGAGTCTTTCCCTGACCATGCTATTTAAGATAGCAGTCTACTCCCCTGCCTTATTTCCCTTCTCTGCCTTAATTTTCTTTGTAGTGCTTGGTATCATCTAGCCTATTGTATATTGTACATATCTGTCATCTTACACTGGAATATAAGTTCTCTGAGGACAGGGGGATTTACTTTGTTCACTGCTATATCCTTGTCCTACGGCACAGTCTGGCACACAGTTGATTAATGAAATGTAAATGTTGGCCAGATGCAGTTACTTTTATAGGCTAATATTATACTATATAACTTCTCTGTTCATCCACTTCCTTAGGGAAGCTGGAGAAACCAGAAGCAGTTACAGAGAAATGCTATTGTTGTGGACACTTAGAAGTGAAACTTGAAACAACAGCTTTCTATTGAGTACCTACTTGCGTACCAGACATAGTACATCAATCCTACAACAGTCTCATGCCTGTGAGATTAGTATTCTGGCTCCCATTTTATAGTTGAGGAAAGTGGCTTTTATGAGCTCATACACCAACCAAGGTCTTGACTCCAAGACCCATGGTCTTCCTAATTCACCATACTGTACCTTCTTCCTAAATGGCTAAGGCCCTTCCCAATAGGCCTCTCAAGGTCAAAGAACAACCAGAAGTAACTGGATTTAGTAGTGGAGCTCAGCAGGCAAGATTTGTTTTTGTTGTATTTAGCGTAAGGTAAAATTATCCCAAGAATTTTCAGTCAAGTGTTTATCAAACTAAATATGGCTGTTAATATTTGGGTCAGGGACAGGAATGAATAATTAGTATTTCTCTATTGACAGAGAAATAGAGACAATTGGCTAACCATCAACCAAGATGACTTCCTAGGACTCTTCTGGAAAAAGACTAAACGGGAAGCTTTTCATATCTATATTTTGGTGAGCAATATTGCTAATGGCTAATTTTTGCTCTGGGCCTCTTGAACTCCACTTTCTAGTTTAGAAAGGGCATTTCTGGGCTGTGTGTGGAGCATTGCCTAGGAGTTTGGTTTCCTTGGTTCCTTTCATTTGCTCTCCTGCAATGCAGGGGGAGCCTAGCCTGGTCTCCAGTTTCTGACTGGAGTTAGCACAGGCCAAGAACTGCTAGCCACTGAGCTGTGAGTAATTTGCTTTTGAGAAGTAAATAGAACCTTGCCAGTAGAGAGCCCAGGGGTGTGGCCAGTAGTTCTTTTCCCAGGCTCCTCCCTCCCCACCCCCCAAATGACCTTAACCTTCTTTCATAGCTGGAGAGCAGCCAAGTCTGGCCTAAACAATACTCTCAACCTCATTGGCTCTTTTGCCTTGCAGCCACTGCCACCCCTAAGTGGCTAAGGCCCTTCCCACTAGGCCTCTCAGTGGGGTCAAGGTTTTCAAACTACCAAAACACAAACAGCAAAGAATGGGTGAAAAATAACCTAGTGTCCATGGCCTTTGAAGGATCAGTGTTTGGGTCCTGCAATTGGGAGGGAGAGCAAGGTCTTTGTCCTGGAGTGGATGGGCATCTTCAAGTGATACAGCAGAAGCCCAAACTTATGCTTTTGGCCACCCCAGGTTTCAGGATGGATGTAAATGTCACCCAGCATCCTTGGAAACTGCCAATGAATGCCTTCTATCCATAGTGAAAGGAAGTAGCATCAAGTTCTGGTAAGGCACAGCTGCCTGTCATCATAGTCATTAGCACTGCCCACTAACAGCTGGCAGTGACAGGTATCAGAGGCCTGTGTGGTCACTTGTATCCCATAATGGTATAGCTTCAAGGCCAACATCCCAGATCAGGGTCAGCTTCTTCAATATTCAAATAGGATTAGGGTCATGGAAAGTTTAGTGTCTGGAAACTGAGCTACTGAGAATAGATACACTGTTCTGTTTCTCTGCTCTGCCTGGGGCCAAGGCCATCTCCAGATGTGACAAAAGGAAAGCAAGCCAGCTACAGAGAGAAATGAGTTGTCAGGTTGCTTCAGGGAGGGGAGTGCTCCATGTGAACTTCCTCCACACATTCAGTGGAAAAATTACCCCTCCTTTCATTCAGGGGGTTATAACAGCCCATCCTTACTGAGTACTTGTTGTCAAGCACTATAAGATCCATGAGGTAGATATTATTTCCATGAGGACAAGAACTGTGTTTGCGTTACTCAGTGTTCATCCTCATCTTCTCTCACAGAGCAGGCACTCCCATTTTGTTGAATAAATCAAACAGGTAAGATGGGAATTTAGTGGAGGAAAAAGTACTTAGGAGTTGGTGTGTGCCCTATATGGTATTCTTGATATAGCCTGAAAAGACTCAGTTGTGTGAAAAAAAGGAAGAGAGGAAAAGAAGTAAACTTGAGAAAAATTAAAATAGTGTGGAGCCCTGGCCAGTTTGGCTCAGTGGTAGAGTGTCGGCCCACAGACCAATATTGGAGTCCCGGGTTCAATTTCGGCCAAGGGCACGTACCTAGGTTGTGGTTTGTCTCCGGCCCTGATCAGGTTGTGCGGGAGGCAACCAGTTGATGTGTCCCTCTCATGTTGATATTTCTCTCTCTCCCCCTTTCTCTCCCTCTCTCTCTCTACCTGAAAATAAATAGAAAAGTATCCTTGGGTGAGGATAAAAAAATAAAATAAAATAGTGTGGAGTGTTAGAAAAAAAAAAACCTGGGAGGTTAGAGACCTAAATTTAAGTCCTACCTCTGCTACTAGCTGTGTAACTTCAGGCCAGTCACTTCCTCTGAGTCTTTGTTCCTGCATCCATAGACTATAGGTATCAGGTTAAACAAAATGATTTATTCACCAGATCTTTTTTTTTTTTTTTTTGGAGAGGAAAGGAGAGGGGGAGAGAGAGAGAAAAATCCATGAGAGAGAACATCGATCAGCCACCTCCTGCATGCCCCCCACTGGGGATTGGGCCCACAACCTGGGCATGTGCCCTGACCAGGAATCAAACCGGCGACCTCTTGGTGCATGGGTCGACACTCAACCAGGCTATTCACCAGATCTTTACTGAGTATATACAATGTGCAAAGCACTGTCCTAAGTGTTAGTAATGCTTTAACAAGGCCCCCACTCTCACAGAGTTTACATTCCATAACAGGAAAACAGATGAGTAAAACTCATGGACAAGACAGTCAGGTGGTGATGAAGAAAACAGAACAGGGTGATGGGACAGTACAGGGTGGTGGTTGTGCCTGGATAGTCAGGGAAGGCCTCTCTGAGGAGGTGACATTCAGCTGACATCCGAATGCAGTGGTTTTGCCAAAGGATGGTCTGGCAGTGAAGTTTTTCATGTTGCATGAGCAGAGCCAGGCAAGTTCAAGAAACAGAAATGCTGTTAACTCTTATATTCTAGGATTCTAGAAACAGTAATGCATTGTTTAGGTCAGGGATTTGTATTGTGAAATTGCTTCTTGGTGGTGTAGGATATTTGCTTCTTAATGTAAGTGGCTGGGTGGTATAGAGTCTTTCTGGAGTCCTAGAATACATCTCTGTCTCCCTGGTTCCACAGTGCTGGTCGCTCAGCTGGCTCCCTGTGTACATGCAGGCTCCATTTTAGCTGCTGACTCTAAAAGCAGACTAGATAGTGTTGCCTCTTCCACTACTTACTCACAGCCTTGGAGGCCCAGAACTCCCTCCTATCCCACCTAGTCTTCTATTCTGACAAGCCAGGGCTTTGAGAGCACAACATTCAGCTTCCTTGTCTTCCTGTCAGAGCAGGAGCCAGAAAATGAAACAGGAAATAGAGCGGAAGGGGGGGGGGGGGGGGATAGCAGAGAAGGAAAGGAAGGAGAAATTGCAGGAAAGTAGAGCAGAAGATCTGGATAAAGTTCCACCTCTAAAGGGTGACAGTTGAGCTTTTAGAAAACATTCTGACTAGTCACAAGAGACCCCTGTCCTTTTTACAAGTAGATTTTTGAGGGAATTTAGTGTGGGCAGAGGGAAACTTAAGAATACATGTCTTTTCCCCATGTGAATTCACAAAGCAAGGACAGTTCATTTCTCAGTTTTGTCTTTGCAAGCAGAGTGCTGCTTGAGACTTCTAGAATCTCAAGCCACAACCTTAGGCCCCGCAGCTTTGCCGGTTCACCCAAAGGCCTCTGGAGCTGAGAACAAGTGTGTGTCACTGAAAAGCCTAGGGGAAGAGTCTTCTAAACTCCCATTTTTTCCCTTCTCCTTCATCGCACAAGTGAAATGTGATTTATACTTTATCCACCTTATGCACAACAAATACCTTAAGAGCAGTTTAGGTCTCAAGGCCTGCAATGAGTTATAAAGAATCAAACGATACATACACTCCCCGGCCCCCACAGAAGTGATCTGGGCTAGTTCCTTTGCCTGAGAAATAGCAACCATCTCCTTTGTTTCCACCCACATGAGGAGCAGTTGCTGAAGATAAACCCCTCCCTCAGCCAGGGCTGTGGCCAGAAGCTAACCCAGCCCCTAGCTTCGTTTGGAGGGCAGATAACTGAAACCACAGAAGGCTTTGGAATCCTGAGAAACAAATCCACCAACGGAGAAGGATTTATTATCTGTTTCCTTTAAGTAGGGTGCAAAGTTGTTCTAACAGTTTCCGTTACAGGGGTACCAACTGGCCGCTCCTCCCTAACAGACGGTTTTGTTGAGTTAGCTTCTTTTTTTTTCTTCTTCTTTTTTGGCCCCACTTCCTACGAGAGAAACTGCTTGAATGAGGAAGGAGAAAGGAGTCCTGGGGGGTGTTCTCTGAAGTTTCCTTCATCATCTCAGCCACCTGAGGTGGGGCTGAGGCCTGAAGTAGGGCAGGTCCCTGGTAGTTGGAGAAATGTTAAGTCAGGGGGATCCCCCACTTTCTTCACACCCAGGACGTAGGGTGCCGCTGCTGGCCACAGAAACCCCAAGAAGGCTTTTCTTTCTATTCAGAGAACATCTATCATGTGCCAGATCCTGTGCTGAGTGTTGTTGCCTGACAGCAGGGAAAGTGCTGCTCTGGCTTCTGTGAAGAAAGAGGCCGCGGGGCAACCCCCAACTCCGAAAGCCCTGGCACACATCGGGAACTCAGTGCATGCTTGTGGGATGGAACTGGGCAAGAACACCGACTCTGAGACAGCAGCCCGGGGGACTAACCAAAGGTGGGGGAGGGGGCTTGAAGAAAGTGCAGTGCGGGAGGGAAGTCTCCAGGTGTGTCACCAACGCGGGAAGGTGCCCAGGCAGAGAGGCGGGGAGCGGACAGGCCCTGTCGTCCACGCCCCACTTGCTCGGAGTCATCATGGCCGCCGCTGAGGGGGCGGAGCAGCTCCGAGTCCGGGCAGGAGCGGGGCGGAGCCGCCGTCGGCGGAGCCAGTACGCAGGCGCGGCCCGCTCAGGTGCCCGGATGGAAGAGCTAAGGTTCGGGCTCCGCCTGGGAGATCGGAACGGGCTGACGCTGGGGACCCGGCGCCAGCGTGGGAGCCCTCAAGTTCTTCGGGGAGGGAAGTTGTCAAACGGAGGCGGAGGGAAATGAGGCGGAGGCCGCGGAGAAGCGGAGAGCCCCGCCCCTCCGCCATAGCGGCCTCCAGTGCCGCCTCTTCCTTTAGTCTCCCGCGCGCCCCTGCCTTCCGGGCCTGCGGCCGAGCCCGGCCCCACTGGCCCTCTCGGAAATATCCCCTGGGCCCTTTGGGGAGAGGAGATGCCCGATCCCCACTTGGGACTGTGTCTGAAAGAAGCGGGCTAGAACGGGCTTTAGACGCGGCTGGGTTGGCAGAAGGCGGTCCCTGGCTCGCGACGGCCAGCGAGGCCTCTGGCCTTGAGGACCCTTGGTTAGAGCCATTTCCCAACCCCACAGAGGATGTTAGTCTTACCCAGAGAATCCAGGGCTCCAGTTCAGCAGGCTTCCCTGTAGCCTCAGACAGGGCCCTCTCTGTCCTCAGCGTATCCAGGAAGAGCTTGTGCCTTAATTGGACAAGTACCAGGCTGGATTTGGGAGACCTGGGTTGTAATCCGGTCTCCGAAGGAACGCATCCCCTTTGGCCGGGCTGAGGCTTGGTGGGAAGACCATGAGGTTTCAGAATAAAAATTTTTAATGACATTCTCTTTAAATATAGCCTTGGATGTGTCACTTGACCCCAGTGAGCCTCAGTTTCCATATCTATAAAATGGCAATGGTAATTATATTGGCCTCACAGGGTCTAATGAGATCTCTGATATAAAACTATGGAGATTTTTATTACTTACCTCTCTGGGGCATATTTATCTCACGGGAAAATAGAGTTAAACTAGTAGCTCTCTGTCCTGCTAGTTCAGAGTGATTTGGCAAAGGGGTTGTTGGGACGTGAGGCTGGCAATTAGATGGGAAGGAGAACTCACTGGCTTTATTTTGTTTTTACTTGGTTTACCTGTAAACTTAAGTGTAGGCTACAAGTCTCCTGTGGTCGCTGGGGCTAGAGCTTGACTCTGGAGAGAGGAAGGAAGAATGGCAGCCTGGTGAAGAGGCAGAGGTGGGTTAAGTGCTTTTCTATTCCTAACTTCTGTTCTGCATGTGGGTGGGAACTAAAGAAGGAAAAAGTGAAATCACCCAGGGATAGAGAACCAGCGGCCGTGTGAGGTTGGCTGTGCCTGTTTCTGCAGTTCCCTTCGATTCAGCGAGTCAGATGTTGGAAATGTTGGGTAGATTCACAAACTACCTCCGTTCTCTGGGGTTTTCAGAAGCTTGCCTTTGAACTGAATTTTGATGAGCAAAACCGTGTGGCGTTGGTGGCCCCTCCCTTCCTCCTGATGGAGTAAGCAGCAGGCGCCCCCTTGTGCTGAGGATAAGTACTGTAGCTATTGGCCAATCTTGCTCCCTTTCTGGAGAAATTTTATTTTCCTATGGCTTCTGTGACTTTGTAGTCTTGCTCCTAACATGAGTGTGGTGAGAGTAATACTTGGAGCAGTGAGTTTATACCAGAGCTAATGGACTGGTGATGCCACATCCTGTTCTTGCCACTCCACTCAATCAGAACACAGGTTTAAAATGTCTGTTTGGCTGGCTGGTGTGGCTCAGTGGTTGAGTGTCGACCCATGCACCAGGAAGTCACCAATTCGATTCCCGGTCAAGGCACATTCCAAGGTTGTGGGCCAAATCCCCAATGGGGGGCATGCAGGAGGCAGCCAATTGATGTTCTCTCTCATCAATGTTTCTATCTCTCCCTTTCCCTTCCTCTCTAAAATCAATAAAGAAAACAAATTTTCTTTAAATAAAATGTCTGTTTGCTGGGCCCTGGGGATATGGTTGTGAGCATGATAGACAAAGCCCCTGCCCTCCCAAGCAACTTATTTAAGCAATAGCAATACAGACCACAGAGCAGAGTGCAATGAGAGCCTATCACATAGTCTAGTGAAGATCAGAGAATTCCAGACAAGTGATACCTAAAGGTTTGGTAGGTATTAGCCAGATAAGAGAAGAAAGAAAAGTCTTCCAGCCCTCCCTGCTAACTTCTCAGTTTAAATATATATTTTTTCCTTTAGGGATAGAGCCTAAACACACATCTGGAACTCAGTGGATGTTTGCAGGGTAGAACTGGGGCAAGAACACCAAATTAGGGAGTTAGTTACCTCTGATGCTCTTGCCCTCCCTTCTGATTTCCTAGACTGGTTCTGTAGGAGCCAGTGCTACTTCTTTTGTTAGAGCCCAAGGAATTGTTTTGTTTTGCTTTTTAAAGCCTTGAAGTGCATTCCTTGCTTCAGAATGGCTTTGCAATTGTTTGTACATTGCTGCCATTCCAACAAAGAGATGGGAAATAAGTTTTCTCCATCCCTAGTAGTCAACTTTTCTCCCTAAGTTTGTTTTAGCCATGTGAGCTGGCTGAAGTCCTGCCGAGTGGTGGTTTTCTTTTCCTTCTCCACTTAATTTAACAGACCAGCTGAACACACATCAGAGAGCTAAACTGAAGTGTGTAGTCATTATGGTCTTCCAGTTCAGTTCTATGCCCCATTTTTGGGACTCTGGTTGGGGACCTAGTTTATTATTCTGGGCAAGAGAAAATGAGCACACACCAAATATAGCAATCATAATATAGATGTAGTAGTACTTCTTCACACTTTAGTCCATTTCACCAGCATGACAGTTTTGTGTGATGGGCAAAATAATCTGATCTCATTTTATACATAACTGAGGTTCAGAAAGACTAAATGAGAACTTGTGAGTGAGTAACAAAGCCAAGACTTGAACCTAGGTCTTTAGTTCCTGCATACGGGACACTCAATAGGCTTTTTAATGATTTTCTGTGATTTCGCTTTCCAATTTCATGCCTATCTGTGTGGAACTTTCCCAACAAGAATATAGTGTGTCAGAGTGACACCAAGTGACATCTGCCTTCAAGATGCTTTTTCCTCATCTGGGAAGTTAATTGTAAAATTTGCCTAGTGATGCTGAGGAGGGGAGTCTCCTGTGAGAATGCTTTAAAAAATTTACTTTCAGCCCATGTGTGACATTTCTTCCTTGGGTTTTGGAGTTTAGAAGCCTGAAGGGAGCTCAGTCCTGGCAGCAACACCCCTGAATTCCTGTGGTGAGAAGATGTGGCCCCTGGACCCATCCCAGAAAGAGGTGCTGAGGTTTGCGGTCAGCTGCCGGGCCCTGACTCTGGTGCTGCAGGTCAGTCTCTGATCTTTTGTCCTGAACATGCTGTTGCCACGTGACTGGGCTAGACACTAAGAATAGTCCCCATCTTTTCACTTCCCAGGTGTGCCCCTCCATGTGGTTGGAACCATAGACACTTAGGCTTCATACCTGAAAAGTGGGCGGGACACTTAGGAATGGTCTACTAATCCCTTGTTTTACACATGAGGCCCAGAAAGCTTAAAGAGATTCCCTAAAGTCACACAGCAAGTTAAAGAAGGGCCAGAATCAGACCCCAGGTTTTCTTTCCTTTTCTTTTTTGATAGAGTAGAAGGAAGGAAGAGAGAGAGAGAGAAACATCAATGTGAGAGAGACATGTTGATTGGTTGCCTCCCACACGATCCCGACTGGGGCCGGGGATTGAACCTGCAATCCAGGTACATGCTCTTGACTGGGAATTGAACCTGACTCCCTTCAGTCCTCAGGCCGACGCTCTAACCACTGAGAAAAATGGGCCAGGGCAGACCCCACGTTTTCTAACTCCTAAGCTAGAGGTCTTTCCAACAGAACATGATGTTCTGTAACCAGAGATGCAATTAAGTGTGACAGCACAAAGCATTGCCCTGGGTCCCCTAACCAGGAGACGGAGCACTATGTCAGTCAGTTGAGTGGGAAAGAGGTGGCACTGTCCTGAGACCATCTGTGTATATTTGTTTAGTCAGTAGTGTCTCCTGCTCTTCCCCCAGATGTCTCACCCACACAGCCCTCAGAATGCATTCGCACTTTTGCAAAACTCCTTTTCCCATCTAAGGCTGTCCTTATACATGTTTTAATCAGATTTCATGTATATATATATATGAATTATATCCAGTGCCTAGCACAGTGCTCAGTGCTTAGTAGGTCTTCAGTATGCGTGGGTGAATATAGTCAACAGCCTAAGTATGTTATATTAGCATAATTTATGTGTGCCTTTTATCACAAGTTTCATTCTCTCTGAGGCTCATAGCTGATTCCTTTATGGAAATCTCCTTTCCTCTCTTTTCCTTTACTATAAGAGGCATAGCAGACTCTGCTGGATCCCAGGTTTAGTTAAAAATGTCTTCAACATGGAGACTAAGGCTGTTATCTGTGACTGTCACACCTCTCCCATTTGTTTTCATTGTTTGAAGTGGCCTGATTACAAAAAAAAAAAAGAGAGAGAGACCCTTAAAAAAATGGGGTTATATTCCTGGTGCCAGGCTAGAGAAACTGACTCAATGATAGCTTTGAACCAGTATCAGCTGAGTGATTGGCAGAACCAATGGAGCAATACTGGCAATCGGCATCTGGGATAGGGAACCAGGACAGCTGGGTTCTAATTCAGATGGTGATTTGGAAACAGATGTTTTCTAGACTGTTCACTCAACCACCAAAAGTTTATTGAGTAGCCCGGCTGGTGTGGCTCAGTGGTTAAGCATCAACCCATGCACCAATAGGTCGCCAGTTTGATTCCCAGTCAGGGCACATGCCCAGGTCATAGGCCCAATCCCCAGTGGGGGACATGCAGGAGGCAGCCAATCGATGTTCTCTCTCATCGATGTTTCTAGCTCTCTCTCCCTCTCCCTTCCTCTCTCTCTAAAATCAATTTTAAAAAAAAGAAAAAAAGTTTATTAAGTACCCTACTCTGTTCCACAAACTATACTAGGTGGTGAGTATAAAAGTCGTGGCCTCTTTTCCCTTAAGTAACCAACAATCTAATGAAGCAAAAAGACATTTACCAACAATGCTGTTTTGTTATTTCTGCCACTGCCCCCCTTGCGGTTCTTTTTCTTAGTCTTTTGTTAATCCTTACCTGAGGATATTTTTTCATTGATTTTTAGATAGAATGGAAGGGAGGGAAGGAAGGAGAGAGAGAGAAACATCGATTGAGAGAGACACATTGATGTGAGAGAGACTGTTACACATTGATTGGCTGTCTCCTGAACGATCGGGGATCAAACCTGGTACATGCCCTTTACTGGAAATCGAACCCATGACCCTTTGGTCTGTGGACTGACACTCTAACCACTGAGCCAAACCAGTCAGGGCGCCCCCCCCCCCCCTTGCAGTTTTAAAGCTCATACCATCAGCCCTAGCCAGTTTGGCTCAATGGTTAGAGCGTCGGCCTGTGGACCAGAGAGTCCCGGGTTTGGTTTCTGCTAAGGGCACGTACCTCGGTTGCAGTTTGTCCCCGGCCACGGCTGGGGTCGTGTGGGTGCCAACCACTCGGATGTGTCTCTCTCACATCGATGTTTCTCTCTCTCTTCCTCCCTCTCTCCTTCCCGCTCTATCTGAAGATAAATACAAAAATGTCCTCGGGTGAGGATTAAAAGAAAAAAAAAATCTCAATCCATCAGAATATATTGTCAGTTATCCTTCATTGTTGCCGTCATCTGTGTTAATGACAGCTCATTCCTTGAAGGTTTTAGCTCCTGATTCCCTGTTACTCTTTCCAGCACAACTGTTGATTTCTTGGGGGTTTGAATATTAATAAACTGACACACCTGACTACTATCTCCTATCTTTTCAGCTCACTTTCTCTAGTACCTGAGCTCTAACGATTCTTCCAACCCCTCAGGATTTATAATCCATTGATCCTACCACCTCAAGGCTTTAGCTCCACTTCTTTTTTTTCCTTTATTGATTTTATTTATTTTTTTTTATAAACGTTATTCTGGATGTGTCTGTGAGGGTGTTCCTGGATGAGATTAACATTTTTTTTCCTTTATTGATTTTAGAGAGGAAGTGAGAGAGAGAGAGAGAGAGAGAGAGAGAGAGAGAGAAACATCGATGAGAGAGAACATTGATTGGCCAACTCCTGCATGCCCCCCACTGGGGATCGGGCCCACAACTTGGGCATGTGCCCTGACTGGGAATCGAACCAGTGACCTCTTGGTGCACAGGTCGACACTCAACCACTGAGCCACACCAGCTGGACTCCTTTATTGATTTTAGAGAGAGAGGAAGGGAGAGTGAGAGAGAGACAGAAACATCGATAAGAGAGAACATCGACTGGCCGCCTCCTGCATGCCCCACACTGAGGATTTGGCCCACAACCTGGGCATGTGCCCTGACCAGGAAGCGAACTGGCAACCTCTTGGTGAATGGGTCGACACTCAACCACTGAGCCACACTGACCAGGCTCCACTTCTTACCTAGCTTAGATTCCATGCTCCATCATGCACGCCTGCACAGCTCACTCTCCTTTCTTCCTATGTCCAACCTTGGTTAAATTCAGTTCTGTCCATTCTGTGCTTATACCTGCCCAAAGGAATACACACAACTGTAGTAACTAGTTTCCTTTTATTCAAGATCATTAACCCACCTGGCTGGTGTGGCTCAGTGGTTGAATGTCGACCCATTCACAAAGAGGTCGCTGGTTCAATTCACAGTCAGGGCACATGCCTGGGTTGCGGGCTCGAGTGTGCTGGAGGCAGCTGATTGATGTTTCTCTCTCATCAATGTTTCTATCTCTCCTCCCTTCCTCTCTACAAATTAATAAAAACATATTTTTAAAAATTAAAAAAAAAGATCATTAACACAAGTGAGTTCTTAGTGCTACCTGGCAATGTTAGTGTATTTCCTGGGTCCATTCACCTCCCTGCCTCACACACATATTTTTCTGCACATCAGAATCACCTGGGGGAGCTTAAAAAATCTCTGCCCACAAAATCTCGGTGCCCAGGCTGTAACCCATACCAGTTAACTCATTAACTCTGGGGGAGGAACCCAGGCATCAGTATTTTAAAAACTATATGGGTGTGCCCAGCCAGTGTGGCTCAGTGAATTGAGTATCATCCCATGGACTGAGAGGTCCCAGTTCAATTCCTGGTCAGGGCACATGCCCGGATTGCAGGCTCAATCCCCAGAAGGGGGTGTGCAGGAGGCAGTTGATTAATGTTTCTCTCTCACATCGATGTTTCTTTCTCTCTCCCTCTCCCTTCCTTTCTCTAAAAATCAATAACAGCCCTGGCCGGTTTGGCTCAGCGGTTAGAGCATTAGTCTGCGGTCCAGAGAGACCTGGGTTCGGTTCCCGCTAAGGGCATGTATTTCGGTTGCAGTTTGTCCCCGGCCCTGGTTGGTCATGCGGGTGGCAGCCACTCGATGTGTCCCTTTCACGTCGATGTTTCTCTCTCTCTCTCTTCCTCTCTCTCCCTCCCACTCTATCTGAACAAAAAATGAAAAAATGTCCTCGGGTGAGGATAAAATAAAATAAAAATCAATAACAACATATTTAAAACCCTGACCAGTTTAGCTCAGTAGTTAGAGCGTCGGCCATGGACCGAAGGGTTTGAGGGTTCAATTCCCTATCAAGGGCACGTACCTGGGTTGCAGAATCGATATCTGAGCCCAGTTGGGGTTGTGTGAGAGGCAACCAATCAATGTGTCTCTCTCACATCAATGTTTCTTTCTCTCTCTCCCCCTCCCTCCCTTGCACTCTATCTAAAAAATAAATCAATAGAAAAATATTCTCGGGTGAGGATTAACAACAACAAAAATATATATGTTAAAAAATTTAAATTTCTCTTTAGTCCACATGATCATTCACCTACTACCCCATTTCTCTGCTCCCCTTTACAGCAAACCTCCTCCAAATAGTTGTCTGTATGCACTTATCTCCCTTCTCCCCTTCACTGTTGAACCCAGTCTAGGCAATCTTCTCTCTCCTCCACCCTACTGAAAAAGCTCTTGTCAGAGTCACCAGTGATCTTCACATTGCTAAATCTAGTGGTCAGTTTTCTTTCTTTTTTTTTTTTTTTTTCCATTATTGATTTTAGAGAGAGAAGAAGGGAGAGAGAGAGAGAGAAACATCTATTAGAGAGAACATCGAATGGCCACCTCCTGCATGCTCCCCACTGGGGATCTGGCCCACAACCTGGGCATGTGTCCCGACCGGGAATTAAACCGGCGACCTCTTGGTGCATGGGTCAACGCTCAACCACTGAGCCACACCGGCCGGACTAGTGGTCAGTTTTCAATCCCCATCTTACTTGACCTATCGGCAGCATTTGACAGAACTGATCACTCCCTTGCTTCACCTGGTTCTAAGACACCATGCTCTCCTGGTTGTCCTCCTACCTCACTGTTCCTTCTTTTTGTGCATGTGATATGGAAAGCACATTTACTAAAGCTGGGGACAGTTAAACAAGGAAGAGCTTATAATAGAAGAAGCAACTCTTCTCTCCTGGGCAGGGCTGCTTTGGCTCTCTAGAAATGTTATAGAAAACAAATGAGTCTAGGCGGGGCTGCTTTGGCTCACTGAAAAATCAGAGAAAAGGGGACCTTGGATACAAGTTCAGAGGCTTAGCCTGGGACGAGCTACCCACTGCCCATTGCTCCCCTGGTTGCAAGTCTCGTGGGGTCCTTTCGAGTTTAGGAGATGCACACCAGAGAGGGAAGAAGAAGAAGGCAAAGGCAAAGGCTTGCTCCTGGGAGGGGGCGTGCGCCTGACTGTTCCTTCTTTATCTTCACTGCTGGTTCCTTACCCTCTTTCAAGTCACTAAATGTTGGTGTGTTCAGGGTCCAGTCCTTGGATCTCTTCTTTTCTCTATCTGTATGTCTTAGTGCTTTCATTCAGTCTCATATCTTTAAATACCACCCATGTACTTAATGACTCCCAAATTTATATCTCTATCCCTGATCACTCTTCTGATCTTCAGACTCACATATCTCACTGCCTCACTAACCTCTGCACTGGAATGTCCAACTCAAATGTAACTAGACCAAAATTAACTGATTCTTCCCAATGAATCTGTTCTTTTTTTTTTTTTAATCCTCACCCGAGGACATTTTTGCATTTATCTTCAGATAGAGCGGGAGGGAGAGAGGGGGGAAGAGAGAGAGAAACATCGATGTGAGAGAGACACATCCACTGGCTGCCATCCACAAGACCCCAACCGGGGCCGGCGACACACTGCAACCGAAGTATGTGCCCTTAGCAGGAACCGAACCCAGGTCTCTCTGATCCGCAGGCCAACACTCTAACCGCTGAGCCAGACTGGCCAGAGCTTCCACTGATTTTTAGATAGAGTGGGAGGAAGGAAGGGAGAGAGAGAGAGAGAACATCGATGTGAAAGAGACACATAGGTTGGTTGCTTCCCGCACAACCCATGACAGGGGCCAGGGACCAAACCTGCAACCAAGGTACATGCCCTTGATCAGGAATCGAACTCGCAACTCTTCAGTCCACAGGCCAACACTAACCTCTGAGCCAAACTGGCTAGAGCAAATCTGTTCTTAATTTTGTTAAATAGTAATTATTTTCTTCAGTTGCTCAACCAAAATCCTGATTCTCCTTCATCCCACAGGCTCTCTTCAATGCCATCATCCCAGATCACCATGCAGAAGCCTTCTCTCCTCCTCACCTTGTCCCCTCGGGCTCTATGGATCAACTTGTGGAAGGTCTCCTGGGTGGCCTGTCTCACTGGGATGCTGAACACTTTCTGTTTATTGCTGAGCATGGCTATCTGTATGAGCACAACTTTGCCTTCTTCCCTGGTTTCCCCCTGGCCCTGTTGGTGGGGGCTGAATTGCTGAGACCCCTGCGGGGGTTGCTGAGCCTACGGAGTTGCCTGTTAATCTCAGTAGCATTTCTCAATTCCCTGTTCTCTATCCTAGCTGCAGTCGCACTTCACGACCTGGGCTGTCTGGTTTTGCACTGCCCCCGCCAGGCCTTTTACGGAGCACTGCTTTTCTGCCTCAGCCCTGCCAATGTCTTCCTGGCTGCTGGTTACTCAGAAGCTTTGTTTGCCCTCCTGACATTCACCGCCATGGGACAGCTGGAAAGGGGCCGAAGCTGGACTAGTGGACTCCTCTTTGCCCTTGCCTCTGGTGTACGCTCCAATGGGCTGGTCAGCATTGGCTTTCTTATGTATTCTCAGTGCCAAGGCTTTTTCTCTTCTCTCATGGTGCTAAATCCTCTGAGCCAGCTCTTGAAGCTGATGGGCTCTGTGTTCCTGTCTGTGCTCACACTTGGCCTTCCCTTTGCCCTCTTTCAGTATTATGCCTATACCCAGTTCTGTCTGCCAGGCCCAGCCCACTCCATCCCTAAGCCCTTGGTACAGTTAGCTGTGGACAAAGGCTACCGGATTGCAGAGGGAAACAAGCCACCTTGGTGCTCCTGGGAACTTCCCCTAATATACAGCTATATCCAGGATATCTACTGGAATGTTGGCTTTTTGAGATACTATGAGCTTAAACAGGTACCCAATTTTCTTCTGGCTGCACCAGTGGCTATACTGGTTGCCTGGGCAACTTGGACATATGTGACCACCCACCCTTGGCTCTGCCTTACACTTGGGATGCAAAGGAACAAGAACAATGAGACCCTAGAGAAGCCTGATCCTGGATTCCTCAGTCCTCGGGTGTTTGTGTACCTGGTTCACGCTGCGGCGCTGCTGCTGTTTGGCACTTTGTGCATGCACGTTCAGGTGAGGTGGATTCCTGGCTGGGAAAAGGATGTGAATACAGTCAAAACCCCCGGGCCAGGAACGGGGAAAACAGCAACTTCTCCCATTTGAGTGACCTGTGCCTAATTGATTTATTTAACAACTGTGTGTGTGTGTGGGGGGGGGTTTTGTGCTAGACCCTGGGTCAAACCACTGAAGGTGGAACTTGAGTAAGATAAGATTGCTGCCTTAGTGGATCTCATGGTAGAAATGGGAGACAGACATTGAACTTCTGTTCTGTGATGGGAGAGGATTTGCTGTTTTGAGACAAATCCTTTGTGGAAGCACAGAGGAAAACAGTGGCTGACTGAAGGAGGGCATCATATTTAGATCAGGTCATAAAGAATAAGAAGAAATTCCATTTAAGAAGCAAAGTAAGAACATTCTGGGCAAATGAAGGGTATGTGCAAAGATATGAGCGTTGTGAAAGAACCTGATTTGACTGAGATATAGGAATAGGCACAGAGAAGACCTCTGGGACCTTACCCTAATACACAGTTATACCCAGAATGTCAGCTTGATAGTTGATTTTCTAACGTACCCTGAGCGGGTGCTCAGTTTTCAGAGGAGACATCTTGTGCAATGTTTGGGGGTGGTGGTGGGGAAAGGTTTAATCATTCGATTTTTTGTTGTTGTTGTTCCTGGCTGTGGCTCCAGTTTCAACTTAACCCCAAGGAAGACTTTTCTCCATACTGGCCACTCCTTAGCAGTTTCTGCCTCTTGGAGACACACATTGGCTGTTTGTAAAGTTCTCTGGGCTGTGTGAATAAGAGGCACATGGGAAACAGAAAGCAGCATTCTGTGTTTGTAGCTGAATTAGCTAGTAGAGGGAATGCCAGCAAAGCTTAGCGTTTCCAGGTAGATGAGGGAGGCCATTTGGCTCTGAACTCCCCTAGAAGGAAGAATGTTGAACCATAGTATCCTCTGTCCCCTTTCCCTCTGCTTTGCCATCCCTGTGGGATGAGGGAACCACCTTAGGTTCCCAAAGACCCTCATCACAGCCTAGAGTTTAGAGTCCAGGCCTTGGGGTAAAATTGGACGCCAGAGAGGTTTTTTTGTGTATTGATTGACCCATTATTGTGGTAATTAGTCTGTAGCTATGTTTATTTGTAACATTGAGGTCATCTGACTGGTATCACACAGTTCTATAAGGCAGATCCTAAGCTCTACTGAAGTTTGTGTCTATTGTAATACATTTTTAGTCATGGGGTTATAGTTCACCCAGCAGCAGGGATGCCCCAGGCTGGTCCAATTTGAGGCAGTGACATTATAATAAATGTGTGGGCTTCCTACTCTTATGATTTCCAGGTTCTCACCAGGTTTTTGGGCTCCTCCACTCCTATTGTGTACTGGTTTCCAGCTCACTTGCTTCAGGATCAGGAGCCACTGCTGAGATCCCTAGAGACTGTGCCTTGGAAGCCTCCTTCAGGAAACTCCCCACCAGGACAAAAGATCCCCAGAAATTCTGTCATGGGACTGTTGTACAACTGGAAAACCTGTTCTCTAGTCACACGATGCATTCTAGGCTACTTCCTGACTTACTGGCTCCTGGGACTACTCCTACATTGCAACTTCCTGCCTTGGACATGACCTGGAGTCTCGGGACAGACTTGAAGCCAACTTAACCAGGGATCTGAAAGTACAAATACATAAATACACTACCTGCACTGCCTTGGAATCCTTACTCTGTCCATTAGAACCTCTCTCTCTGTTTGAAGGTTGGGTAGGAATGGGAGCAATATGAGCCACTAAAGAACCCCTAATGGTCCTGGCTATGAAAAATTTTAGAGTAGTTAACTATTTTCACAGTAAGTGAAAAAATCTTATTCCAAGTCTAAAGTATACCTGGATCTGTCTCTTCAACCAAGCACAGTAGAGATAGTCTTAAACTTACCTCTGACCTTCATATAAATTTAAATATAAATTTTATCAGCCCTGGCCTGGTAGCTCAGTTGGTTGGAGCATCATCTTGATCACCAAGGTTGCTGGTTTGATCCCTAGTCAGTGCACATGCAAGAATCAACCAATGAGTGCATAGATAGGTGGAACAACAAATATATCTCTCTCTCTCTCTCTCTCTCTCTCTCTCTCTCTCTCTCTCTCTCTCTCCCGTCTCCTTCCTCTCCCCCCTCCCTTCCTCTCTCTAAAAATCAATAAATATGCCCTGGCCGGTTTGGCTTAGCGGTTAGAGCGTTGGCCTGCACACCAAAGAGTCCTGGGTTCGGTTCCCGCTAAGGGCATGTACTTCGGTTGCAGTTTGTCCCCGGCCCCAGATGGGGTCATGTGGGTGGAAACCAGTAGATGTGTCTCTCTCACATTGATGTTTCTCTCTCTTCCTCCCTCTCTCCCTCCCACTCTATCTGAAGATAAATGCAAAAAATGTCCTCAGGGGAGGATAAAAAAAAAGAAAAAAAGAAAAGAAAAATCAATAAATAAAAATCAATAATAAATGTAAATGTCATCAAAGGCTCTAGCTAACAGGCTGGTAATAGTCCACACATGATGGCAGAGGCCTGAAGAGTGCAATGGCAGTAGGAAGTAAAGTTGGACCTTTTCTAAATGGGACATTGTTTCTGATGATTTGTTCATTTATTTATGTGAAGAGTCTTAACAAAGATATGCACATTAAACATCTTTGGGTTATATGAGCAATTGATTACCTTTTTAAAAAGAATACAAATTACAGCCCTGGCTGGTGTGGCTCAGTTGATTGAGTGTCGTCCCATGCACCATGAGGTTGCTGATTTGATTCCTGGTCAGAGCACATGCCCCGGATTGCCATCTCAATCCCCAGTAGGAGGCATGCAGGAGGCAGCTGATCGATGGTTCTCTCTCATCAGTGTTTCTCTACCTCTTCCTCTCTCTCTAAAATACATAAAAACATTTTTAAATAATATACAAAATATGTATGTGTGTGGGGGAGTCATAGTAAGAACAGCATTGGAAAGACTAAAAAGAAAAGGAGGAAAAAAAAAAGCATTGCACAAGGAAGCAGGAGACCTGGATTCTAGTCCTCTCAGTAAAACCCACTTACCAGCTGTGTGACCTTGGGAGAGTTTTCAGAGCCTTAGTACCTGTTCTGAAACTAGGAGAAATGATATTATCCATAAGGGGAGTTATCCAGTTGGGGGAGGAGGGTGAACCATATAATCTCTTATGGGGCCCTTTCTCTAAGATCTTAAGAGCTGTCTTGAACAATGGAATCATCCCAGTCTAAACACTTATGTAGAGGCTCAAACGTGATTTTAGGAGAAAATATTCAGTTCTGCTTTCAGCACTTAGAAGAAACTTTCCCCCTCTTTGGGTGCAACTCTGAGAAGTAACTTAAGTGACCTTTTCTCTGAATGAGGGAAAGCAGTGGCACCTGGCAAACAGGCTCCTTGTCCTGCATAGGTAAACCTGTGCCAGACAACTAAGTGGTCAAAGTGGTGACTGGTTTGCCTGCCATGCCAAATGTCTGTGCTTACCTGACTGGTAGACCTGGGTCAGAGGAGCCAACATGGCAGCATGAATTGATAAGTTGTATGTAAGTCCAAGGTTCAATGAAATGGTACCTGTCTGGCCCCATTTGCTTATGATCCTATCACTTTAATGGTAGTAAGATCATTGACCCCTGCAAAGCTATTTTTGCTCATTCTTTGAGCCAAGTAAGAAGCTCTGCGTCATCACCATTTGAGCAAAAAATTCCAACAAGCAGAAACTTCTAAATGAATGGTTAATCGTAAGCAGCTCTGGGGAGCCCTGAGAATTGGAATTTTGACACGCTCCCTCTGACCATGACAGAAAGCTAAACTTGCCAGCTGAAGGGAAGCTCCTGGCTGAGACCCAGCACCCTCTGTTGGAGCTTCTAGTCAGCCTGGCCAATAAGCATTTCCCATCCATTACCCCAGCTTTAGCACAGCTGAGAGAATTTGGTCCAGAGTCAAATGCTTCTGAAAATGTACACACAGATTGGGGCAGCCCTCTGCCTTCTGCCAAGACACTCGAGTGCCCTTCTTGGCAAAAGATCGTCCCTACGCTAGTGTTCTTCCAGTTGGCAGAAATTGTTCCCTCCCTCCTCATCAACAGCTGCAAATCCAGGGACTTCCACCCTGTGTGCAGAAAGAGCTGAGGTCCCGTTTCAGCTCTTCATTACAGAGGTAGGAGCACTAGACTCTGCTCTCATGCATTCTCCTCTTTGTCTCTTCTTGGGGGATAATCAGGACTGATTGGTACCCGACTGGAAGAGGTGACTCAAACTCCATAGGGTAGGGAGTGATTTCACTGCTCTGGCAGTCTTAGCTTAACCTTTAAACTAGATCTTATCACCCCCAGAAACAAGTGATTTCAAGGACCAGAGACCCTATAAATGGGAATCCCACCTTCTCAACTAAATCACTCTGGTATTCAGCAAAGACCAGCATGGTTACAGTTGATCATAGAGGAGATAACTAAGGACCCCAGCTAGGTGGGCACACCTGGTGTGACCTGGAGACAACACAGTTTTCTCTTTGACCTTGGAGGGATGGAGTTGCTCTTCTCTAAGGATCTAAGGAATGGGCTGATTTTATGGCCAGCAGCTGTCCTTTTACCATCCTATTAACAGTCTTTAATAGTCTGGGAGAGGGACATGAAGGGCCCAAGGCAGGAAGCTTCCTGTTTACCCTGAGGTCTAACAATGCTGCAGCTGGGTTGGGCGTCTACAATTTCAGAGAAAAGTAATTTCCTTCTGAGACCCAGCTAAAACTGAAACCAGAGCTTCATGTACCTAGAAGTCGATGCTTTTTTGTTCCTTAATGAAGGTGGGAGGAGAGGGAATGTTTGACATGTCTTCACCAGTCCCCCTGGGGGAAAAAAAATCACTCCCTTTCTTGAATAGATCCTCTCACCTTCATCTAAAAATGTAATGTGTGCAGGCTCAAGGGATTTGATAGTCAATCAATTCTTTCAGCAATTGTTTATTTATTCCAATTTTAGGGGAATAAAGATGACTTGCTATGCCTCCTGTCCTCAAATAACTGTCTCATAGAATTGCTAGCAGATAAACAGAAACATTAATCAAGATAGAAACTGATCAATCCTGGGGAATGGAGTGATACTTAAACGTCTTGCTCTATATCTCTCTACTTGAACTTTTTCTGATGAGGTTGAATTAAAGCTTTACTCATAGGCTTAGGAAAAGGTAACTGAGGTACAGAGTAAGTACTCTGTAAATTCACACAAGGTGGAGATCCCTTCTAGCTGGGAATACCGGAAAAAGCTTCATAGAGAAATGACCTTTGAGCTGGACTTTGAAGGACAGGAAGGATTTTAAAGTTAAGGATAGAGAATAAGCCCTGGCCGGTTTGGCTCAGCAGTTAGAACGTCGGCCTGTGGACCAAAGAGTCCCAGGTTTGATTCCAGCCAAGGGCATGTACCTCGGTTGTGGTTCATCCCCGGCCCCAGTTAGGGTCGTGCAGGTGGCAACCAATCGATGTGTCTCTCTCACATCGATGTTTCTCTCTCTCTCTCTCTCTCTCTCTCTCTCTCTCTCTCTCTTTCTCTTTCCCTCTCTCACTCTGTCTGAAGATAAATGTAAAAATATCCTCGGGTGAGGATTTTTAAAGAAAAGAAAGGTAGAGAATGAGTAAGGAAGCAGGAAGTAGAACAGGACAGGGAGAGCTTAGTTTGAGTGGAATCAAGGTATTGTCATTATTGAGATCTAGGCCTTGAGATCAGCCCCAAGCCCAACTCTACTGTGTACTAGTTGTATAAACATATGCCAGATTCTGAGTCTCTAAGACTCAGTTTATTCATCTGTAAAATGTGGGTAACACTTTAGCTCATAGATGTGAATAATGACATCTGTCTCATAGGCTTGTTGTGGGAATTAAATGAAAAGTGTTTAGAACAGTACTAACAAGGGAATAGCTGCATTTGGACATGAGTTTACAATGCAATCAGCACATTCATATTACCAGGAAATGTGGAACTGGAGACAAGGAGAGGGCTCAGGGAGCCATCCAACCAGACATGATAACTATAGCGGCCATGAGATTAGATTTGATTGTCAGAAGGAAAACTGTAGAGAGAGAAGGAGGGTCTATAAGACCTTGGACAAGTGACTCAACTCCTCTAAACCTGTTTTCTCATCTCTATAATAGGGGTGACAGCACCTATCACACAGAATAGTTATGATGATTAAATGAGACACTAGATAAAGCACTACTAGCATGGTGCCTGACACGTAGAACTTCATGAAAAAAAAAAGAAAGAACTTCATGAATGGTAGCTGCCATTATTATTATTATTATCATTATCATTATCTTCATCATTAAAGGACTAGAAACAAATAGTTCTGCGGGAATGGAGAGTTTCAAGAAGAAAGAAATGGTTACCAGGATCATATGTTGTTAAGGATAAGGAAAGGATGAGAAAAGTAGACTAACTGCTGTAACAAACAACTCCCAAAATTCAGTGTCTTAAAAATAAGTTTTTCTTTCTTTCTTTTTTTTTAATCCTCACTGGAGGACATTTTTGCATTTATCTTCAGACAGAGTGGGGGGGAGGGGAAGAGGGAGAGAGAGAAACATCTATGTGAGACACATCCACTGGTTGCCACCCACACGACCCCAACTGGGCCGGGGACAAACTGCAACCAAGGTACGTGCCCTTAGCGGGAACTGAACCCGGGACTGTCTGGTCCACAGGCTGACGCTCTAATCGCTGAGCCAAACTGGCCAGGGCCTTTCTTTTTTTTTTAATCTTCACCAGAAGATATGTTTTTACTGATTTTAGACAGAGAAGAAGAGAGAGAGAGAATCGTTGATGTGACAGAAATATTGATCAGTTGCCTCCCACATGTTCCCCAACTGGGGATCAAACTTGCAACCTAGGTATGTGGCCTGATGGGGAATCAAAACTGCAATCTTTTGGTGTATGGGACAATGCTCCAACCAACTGAGCCACCTGGCCAGGGCAAAAGTTTCTTTCTTGTTTACACTGTAGTATAATGCAGGTTTGGGGAGGGAGGCCCTGTTCTACCCAGTCACTTGGGACCCAGGCTTCTTCCATTTTGTGGCTTTGCCTTCAGAGAGAGAGAGAGAGAGAGATTTTAAGGAATTGGCTCATGAATGTGGAGGCTGGCAAGTCTAAAATCTTCAGGGTAGGCCAGGAACTGGAGTCCCATAAAAGAGTTGATGTTGCAGTTTGAGTCCAAAAGCAATCTGCTGGTAGAATTCCCTCTTTCTCAGGGGAAGTCTGTCTTTTTTCTATTAAGGCCTTCAGTTGATTGAATGAGGCCCACCCACTTTATGGAAGATAATCTACTTCACTCAAAGTCTACTGATTTAACTGTCAATCTCACCTAAAGAAATACCTTCATGCCCTTGCCAATTTGTCTCAGTGGTTAGAGCGTTGGCCCACGGACCAAAGAGTCATGGGTTCAATTCCGGCCAAGGGCACGTACCTCGGTTGCGGTTTGTCCCTGGCCCTGGTCAGGGTCGTGCGGGAGGCAGTGACCAGTCGATGTGTCTCTCCCACATCGATGTTTCTCTCTCTCTCTCTCTCTCTCTCTCTCTCTCTCTCTCTCTCTCTCTCCCTCCATTCCCTCCACTCTATCTGAAGATAAATGGAAAGAATATCCTGGGGTGAGGATTGAAAAAAAAAATAACTTCACAGGCCCTGGCTGGGTAGTTCAGTTGGTGAAACATCGTATCAATATGCCAGGGTTTCAGGTTTGATCCCCAGTCAGGGCACATACAAGAATCAACCAGTGAATATATAAATAAGTGGAACAACAAATCGATGTTTCTCTCTAAAAATCAATAATTAAAAATTAATTTAAAAAAATGCCTTCACAGCCCTGGCCAGTTTGGCTCAAGTTAGAGCGTCAGACCACGGACCAAAGAGTCACGGGTTCAATTCCGGTCAAGGGCATGAACCTCGGTTGTGGTTGGTCCCCAGCCCTGGTCCGGTCGTGCGGGAGGCAACCAATTGATGTGTCTCTCTCACATCGATATCTCCCTCTGCCTCTCTGTCTCTCTGTCTCTGTGTCTCTCTCTCTCTCTCTCCCTCCCTCACACTCTATCTGAAGATAAATGGAAAAATATTCTCGGGTGAGGATTAAAAAAAATGCCTTCACAGACACATCTAGAATATTTGACCAAATATCTGCATACTACGGCCTAGCCAAGTTGACCCACAAAATTAACACAACAGGTTTTTGCTCTATTTGTTTCTAGTCAGATCCATGTGAGACTAACCACACTCAAGTTCTTTCCTAGATAGACTTCTCAACCTGATATACTTATTTGCTTCTTCACCCCCTTGCCTCACTCTCAATGTAATGGTGGCTACATTAAAGCTGTGTGAAAAAATAAGTGGGAAGGCCACACTCTTCACCTGATATTTGCCTTAGAGGTGATCATATCTTTCAATTCCTGTGGTTCAATACATTTTTCTTTTTTTTAGATTTTTAAATTGATTTTTAGAGAGAAAGGAAGGGAGAGGGAGAGAGAGAGAGAGAGAAACATCGATGTGAGATCAAGACATCAATCGGCTGCCTCCTGCACACCCCCACAAGGGATTGAGCCTGCAACAAGGGTGTGTGCCCTGACCAGGAATCGAACCAGCAACCTTTCAGAGCATGGGATGACGCCCAACCAGCTGAGCCACACCAACTACACCAGACCTTTTTTCAATCTTGTACTATTTGTTGTCCAGAGTCAGTCAGCTTTTCCCACCCTGAAAGGTCCATAACCTCTAGACTTTCTCTACACGGTGGGGAAAAAGTAGGTTTATAGTTGTTCATATGGAAAACAATACAAAAATTAATAAACTATAATAATACAAAAATAAACTCTGGTTTCATGTATTTACAACTGTAAACCTGCTTTTGCCCCACCCAGTATTTCCCTTTCATGTCTGCTTGAATACCAGTTAATTCTCACCTAAGTCCACTTCATCCTTCGGAACCTGTGCCAGTTATTAAGTTATTGTCTTTCAGCTCCAAACCCACCCTCCTACTTTCTGCTATGAGATACTGGAGCTGGGATTCTGCAAATCACCTTTCTGCTTTGTCAACTGACTTTATGTTTGGCTCTGCCAATAATGGCCACCAGAGGGAGATAGTGAGGCCAGAGGAGGAAGAAAGGACTCCTGTTTGCTTCCTGTTCCTGTGAAGTCACCCCAGCAATTCTCCTTCACCCTGGCAGCAGCAGTTCCTTCCTGTCGCAGGAGGTGAATCCACTTTGCAGTTTTTTTCCAACAATTGCAGAACCCACTTCATAGTTTCCCACTCAGAGACACCAGCACCAACTGGGTAGCACCCCTTTCCTCAGAAGTGTTGGTCCCTCTTCCAAGTTCAGAGATACCAGCACCACCCTTGGAGGTCCGAGTTTCAGCTCTGTAGCACCCCTCTTCTAAGTGTCTAAGTTTTAGTAATTCCAGACTCTTCCCTTTGCTCTCCTAGCCCTAGGAATTATAGATGCTTCCTGCTATTGCTGCCTCCGTGATATCTCAAAGTTTCCTTTTTACCCTTTCAGTTATCTAGTTAACAACTTTATACTTAGTTAACCATTCTAACCATTCTTCTTTTTTTTTTTTTTTTTAAATCCTCACCCGAGGATATTTTTCCATTTATCTTCAGACAGAGTGGGAGGGAGGGAGGGAGAAAGAGAGAGAGAGAAACATCAATGTGAGAGAGACACATCCACTGGCTGCCTCCTGCATGAACCCGACCAGGGCTGGGACGAACTGCAACAGAGGCACATGCCCCTGGCCAGAACCAAACTGTGACTCTTTGGTCCATGGGCTGATGCTGCAACCGCTGAGCCAAACAGGCCGGGGCACTAACCATTACATTAAATTCTGTTTGTCCAATCAATGGTGTGGTTGCTGTCTCATTCACTGGACCCTGACTGCTATAGAAATTGGTACTAGTAGTGGTCCCAGGAAATAGAATTCAAAAGATAGGATTAGGGAACTGATTTGGTTGTGTCATTGAGTTTGAAGGTACTAAGCTCCTTGCCAATGAGAAATGTGATGCTACTAATCCATAGCATGCTGTGGCATCATGATTAATCAAATTATCACCTGAGGTTATTTGTGATGAAGTGCCAACTAAAACAAGTGCCTTGGGGACCTAAGTGGTTGTTGCACTTGACTGTTGTGGCAGTGATGATGAATACAGCGACTTGGTATGGGAGGAATTCTTTTGAATGCATGAGTCCTTGCAGAAAATGACACATTTGGGTCTTTAAACTCCCCCTTCAAGTCACAGTAAGAGAATCATAGAGCTTCCACGATAGCCATAAAAAATCTCTTATTTCTTGTAGCCACCAGACTTATTTGCTACAAATAAAACAAACAAAAAATGTATGCATGGTGCAGAGTTACATCAGTTTAATTCAGTCTAACTAAGTCTTCTGTGATTGAGAAGGAGTGGGACCCCGAAACTTGGAATGGGGACATCTGATTTGAATTTCTTCTAGGTCCTCAAAGTCTCCTCCATTCTGCTAGCTGCTAGCAGATGGGAAGGAGGGCAAGGATCAGCACCTGGGAGTTTTATGAGCCAGCCGGTCACTTCCACTCATATTCCATTAACCAGAATTCAGTCACTTGGCCACACCTATCTATAAGAGAGGCTGGAACTATGGGTATTGGTGAGAATGAGTATTTATGCCACACAAAATGGGTCACTAGGGACATATAAGATAGAAGTTTTAGGAGAGTGATGTAGACAGGCCAAATTGTAAGAAGTTAAGAAATGAATAGGTGACCAGGAAGTGATAGCTACTCTTTAATGTGACTCTAATGAGAGAGAAAAAGATAAGCCTGAAGCTAGAGTAAGGAGGTAGCCAAACATGGAAAGCTGTTTCTGTTGTTGGTTTTTAAGTTTAGTTTTGCTTTTTAATTGGTAGAGGAGAATTGAGTATGTTTGCAGTCTCAATGAACAGGAGGAGAGATAAGACCTAAGTGGAGGGTTGGCCACAGGCAGGGAGGTCCACATATTTAAGATAAGAGGAAAGGATAAATTCAATTAGAAAATATGAGGTAGAGCCCGGCCGTTGTGGCTCAGTAGATTGAGCGATGTCCCATGGACAGAGAGATCCTGGTCCGATTCCTGGTCAGAGCATGTGCCCAGGTTTCGGGCTTGATCCCCAGTAGGGGGCGTGCAGGAGGTAGCCAATCGATGTTTCTTTCACGTTGATGTTTCTTTTTTTAATTTTTTTCCCTTTATTGATTTTAGAGAGAGAGGAAGTGAGAGGGAGAGAGAGATAGAAACATCGACGAGAGAGAACATCGATTGGCCGCCTCCTGCATGCCCCCCACTGGGGATGGGGCCCACAACCTGGGCATTTGTCCTAACCAGGGATTGAACCAGCAGCCTCTTGGTGCATGGGTCGATGTTCAACCACTGAGCCACACTGGCCAGACCACATTGATGTTTCTATCTCTCTCTCCCTCTCTCTCTCTCTACAAAATCAATACAAACATATTTTTTAAATGTTTTTTAAAAAAAGAAAATATGGCCCTGGCCGGTTTGGCTCAGCCGTTAGAGCGTCAGCCTGCGGACCAGAGAGTCCAGGGTTCGGTTCCTGCTAAGGGCACGTACCTCGGTTGCAGTTTGTCCCCGGCCCTGGTTGGGGTCGTGTGGGTGGCAACCAGTCGATGTGTCTCTCTCATGTCGATGTTTCTCTCTCTCTTCCCCCCTCTCTCCCTCCCACTCTATCTGAAGATAAATGTAAAAAAATGTCCTCAGGTGAGGATAAAAAAAAAAAAGAAAGAAAATATGGCCTGGCCAGTGTGGCTCAGTGTTTGAGCGTCAACCCATGCACCAGGAGGTCTCCAGTTCGATTCCTGGTCAGGGCACATGCCCAGGTTGTGGGCCCAATCCCCAGTGGGGGCATGCAGGAGGCGGCCAATTGATGTTCTCTCTCATCGATGTTTCTATCTCCGTCTCCCTTCCTTTCTCTAAAATCAATAAAGAAAAAAAATTAGCCCTGGCCAGTTTGGCTCAGCGGTTAGAGCATCGGCCTGCGGTCCAGAGAGCCCCGGGTTCGGTTCCCGCTAAGGGCACGTACCTCGGTTGCAGTTTGTCCCCGGCCCTGGTTGGTCGCGCGGGTGGCAGCCACTCGATGTGTCCCTTTCACGTCGATGTTTCTCTCTCTGTCTCTTCCTCTCTCTCTCTCCATCTATCTGAACAAAAAATGAAAAAATGTCCTCGGGTGAGGATTAAAAAAAAAATTAAAGAAAATATGAGGTAAAGAGAAGGGAAGCTGAAAATCAAGTTGGTTTCTATGAAGTGACAAGGAACAAGAAAAGGTTTAGGATTTAAAGAGGACCTAGTTGAGGTGGGACAGCAAGAATGTGTACTGGAACCAGTATGTCGAGTTTTGTGACTTTGTTCCATAGCCAAGTAGTGAGAGGGGAGAAAGCCCACAACTTGGTTCACTCCAAGGTGAGGCTCATCAAATCCAGAATTGTTGACACCAAGGGTATGGCTGGGTCACCTTGGGCATGTGTACCAATTAGTGATCCTTGAGACCACTGTTGTTGCCTTTCTACCCCTTCCCATCGTGTATTTAAAAAATATATATTTTTTCTTTCTTTATTTTAGAGAGAGGGAGAAAGGGACAGAAACATCATTGAGCGAGAACATCAATCAGCCACCTCCTACACGCCCCCTACTGGGGATAGAGCCCATAACCTGGGCATGTGCCCTGACTGGGAATCAAACCAGCCATCTCTTGGTGCATGGGTCGATGCTCAACCACTGAGCCACAGGGCCTGGGCCCCATCGTGTATTTTGACTTCCTTTCTTACTCTCTCCTACCCTAATGTCCAGCTCTCTCTTTTCCTTAGGTTTTCCAACCACCCCAGTGTGGTGGACAGACCCTAAGGTGACCCCCAGTGATTCCTCCCTCCTGATAATCACATACCTTTGTGTAATCCTCTCCTCTTGAGTTAAAGTGGGACCTGTGACTTTCTTCTAACCTATAGAATATGGCAAAAGTGATGGGATGTTGCTCCTGTTACATATACAGTTGACCTTTGAACAATGTGGGGGTTGGAGGTGCCAACCCCTGTGCAGCTGAAAAATCCATGTTTAACTTTTTTTTTTTTATCCTCACCTGAGGACATTTTTCCATTTTTGTTCAGATAGAGTGGGAGGGAGAGAGATGAATAGAGAGAGAAAAACATCAACGTGAAAGGGACAAATCTAGTGGCTGCCTCCCGCAGGACTCAACCAGGGCCAGGGACAAACCCAACCAAGGTACGTACCCCTAGCGGGAACTGAACCCGGGTCTCTCTGGTCCGCAGGCTGACGCTCTAACCGCTGAGCCAAACCAGCCAGGGCTCCATGTTTAACCTTTGACTCCTCAAAAACTTAGTTGTCCCTCTGTATCCACAGGGGATCAGTTCCAGGACCCACGCAGATACCAAAATCTGCAGATGCTCAAGTCCCCTATACAAAAAGGAGCCCAGCCAGTGTGACTCAGTGGAGTGAGCATCCTCCCATAGATATTGAGAGGTCTCAGTCCAATTCCCAGTCAGGGCACATGCCCCGGTTTTGGCTCGATCCCCGCTAGGAGGCGTGCAGGAGGCAGCCAATCAATGTGTCTCTCTCACATCGATGTTTCTATCTCTCCTTTCCTCTCTCTAAAAAAACAATGAAAACATATATATAAAAAAGACACACACTCAAGAGTTGACACTTATTAAAAGTAATATTTAAAAAAAAGGAGAAAGAAAATGGCATACATCAATGCATATAGTCAGCCCTCCCCATCGTGGACTCCCAACTGTGGCTGAAAAAAATGCAGGTACTTACTGAAAAAAATCTGTGTATAAATTGACCCATGCAGTTCAAACCCATGGTGTTCAAGGGTCAGCTGTATAATAAGTTACATTACCTAAAACTTTGTCTTATCAGTCTAGAGCTAGAGACTCCTTGTGGGCTTGATGAAGTAAGCGGCCATGTTGGAGAAGCCTACATGGCAAAAAACTGTGGTAACCTCCAGGAACTGCAGACGGTAGAGGGACACCTCCAACTGACAGCCAGCAAAAATCACAGGCCCTCAGTCATACATTCGCAAGGAAATAAGTTCTGCCAACAACCTGAATGGGCTTGCAAGCGGATTCTTTCCCAGTTGTGTCTCCAGGGAAGAATGCAGCCTGGCTGACACTTTACCTTGATTGTAGCCTTCTGAGACTAAGCAAAGGACTCGTGTGTGTTGTTGTAAACCGCTAAATTTGTGGTAATTTGTTACACACCAATAGAAAATGAATATGTCCAGAATTCCTGAAAGACGTTAGGGCCCTGCGGCATGAACCCTACATGAGGTGACACCTAGAAAACCCTAGGTCTGGGTCCACATTACCGAGCTGGGTGAGGAAGGCCAGAACATATGCCACATGCAACTATGGGGCACTTTGGACTTCAAGACAGTAGTTAACAGGCCCCTGGCTTTCGAAGAAGATTTTGTCCCCACTCCCAGCCCTGCTTGCCCCGCCAAATGCCTTCCCAGTCTGTCCTCAGAGATAGGTGAAGCCTGGCCCTGGAATTAGGTTGCAGAAGTAGATCACGAAGTCCACCACTCGAATCTTGGCGCTTGGCGCGGTGCCCGGACAGGGGACGCCCAACAGATAGTTTGCTTGAAATGGAACAGAAAGCCCTCGAGCGCGCGCCTGCTGCCCCGTCATTGTGCAGAGGGGACCGGGGCGCCTCGGCTGCAGGGACTGGCGGCGCCTGCATCAGGGCAGGAACCGGCTGCGGGCCGTAGCGCCATCCCGGGCCCAGGCGGAGGGGGCGCTGCGGCGGGAGGCCGCGCCGGCGGGGGCGGGGCCGGGCCGGGCGGGGCCGCCCCCAGCAAGTGAGCGAGCGCTGCGCGCCGCCGCCGCCGCCACCTCCGCTGCTCGGCCCGGTCCCGGTGCGGCGCGGCCGGCCCGCGGGGCGCGGAGGCGAGGCCCGCGGCCGGCCGCATGAAGGACTGCGAATACCAGCAGATCAGCCCCGGGGCCGCCCCGCCGCCCGCCTCCCCAGGGGCGCGCCGCCCGGGCCCCGCCGCGCCCCCTGGGCCGGGCCCCGGGCCCCCGCTGCCCGCCGCTGCACCACGCTGGAGCGGCAGCGGCAGCGGGAGCATCGGCCACCGCCCACGGCGCAAGTGGGAGGTGTTCCCGGGTCGCAACCGCTTCTACTGCGGCGGCCGCCTCATGCTGGCCGGCCACGGCGGCGTCTTTGCGCTCACGCTGCTGCTCATCCTCACCACCACCGTTCTCTTCTTCGTCTTCGAGTGAGTCGGCGGCGCCTCCATCCCTACCCCCTCCGGCACCTCATCCCCTCCGGTCTCCGTCCCCTGCCGCACACCCGACCTTCCGCAGCCCTTGATGGGCACTCCAGCTCCTCTGGTCCCCGCTGGGCACCCGTCCTCTCCCACCTCCCCGGCACTCCCCCTCTTCCCAGCACCTGCCAGGCACTCTCCACTCCCTGCCCCTCTGGGGCCTGCATCCTCCTTGTGCCTCTTAGAGTCTGCCTTCAGTCCTCTCCATCTCCTTGCATATATATCTCATCCTTTCTCCCTGGTCCCCATCCGCCCTCCCAAGCCAACCCCTCCCAAGCCACCCCATCCTCTGTGGCCCCTCCCTAGCACCCCCATCCTTCCCTGGCACCCTGCCTTTGCCAGCCTCTGCCAAGAATACCGCCCTCCCATGTCTCTTGACCCCCATCCTCTCTGCCATATCAGAACTGCCCCCCAGCGTTCCCTGGCTGCTTGGACAGATTTGCTCTCTCCTCACCTATCCCCAGGACTGGCTCTGGCCCACCCCCATTTTGTTCTGATTCCTTGAGCCATCTTTTCTTTATACCCCTTCCAGATAACTTCTGAGTTTCTTGCATGGCCTTTGGCTATATACTTCCCATCACAGATTTTCTAGCCATCTTCTTCATTACCTTCAGGGTCCTTCGAGAGTTCCCTTGGTCATCTCTATTCTCAGACCCTCCCTCTTCCCTTGCTTCTCCCCCATTGCTTGGGTCCTCAGGCAATCTTCCCTCAAACATCTTTGGGCCTCTCAGACCTCCCTTTCCCTCTCCAGCACTTTCCTTCGCTTCTTCAGAGCTTCTTTTCCTTCCTCAGTCTCCTTCTGTCCCCCACCAGATACTTCCCAAGCGCCCCCCCCCCCCTTTTAACCTCCTGGCTTTCTTTCCGCTCTCAAAATTTGGAGCATCCTTCTGACCTGTTCATGGCAAGAACAGCTTATAATGCCTCTTTATTTTTCAGGAGAGTCCAAAGTACTTTTGTGTGACAGGTCACGTTTGCCCCCATGAGTTTTAACCTCTTCTTATCCCCAGGATTGGCCCACATGGTACCTCCATTTTATGGATGAGGAGGGGACATCTGTCAGTTAGTTAACTAGGGTCACATATTTGTATCTGAAGTTTTCCACCCTACCCTTGGTTTCTAGCTTCAGCCACTTGCTACGTGATTCCGTGCACGCACACATACACACACCCACCCCATGCTGTATGAGCTCCACTTTCCCCTCCTAGTTCTCCCCATCTTTTGTGATCTTACTTCCTTATACAGTGTGGTGAAGAACACATCTCTGGAGCCAAGAGACCTGGTTTAAATCCCAGGCCCACCACACATTAACTGTGAGACTTTGGGGCAGTCACTTCACCTCTCAGAGCCTCAGTTTCCTCATCTATAAAATGGGGCTTATAACAGTACCCACCCCCTAAGGCTGTTGCAAGGGTGGCATAAAGTCATGCACGGAGCTTTTATCCTATAATAAGAACTTAATGCTGGCTGCTGCTGTTACTGTTGTCTTCACCAAAAAACCCTTCCCTGAGGCCTGTGGCCATGACAAATGAGGCTGCCACAAAGATACTGTCCCCCCCCCCCCCCCCCCCCAGGTAACCTTTCCAGCTGCCAGATCATGTATCTGCAATCTTGGGTTTCCCCTTGAAGCAAGATGAGGACTTCCTACCACTTAGCTTCTCCCTTTCACCCTTCCCTTCTGAGTCAGGGTGGATACAAAGTTCTGGGATAGTTTAGCAAGCAGAAGCTCTGGGAAGCCCCCGTTGCCCCCCACCCCCATGGCCCCTGGGCTAAGTTTCAGATCCATGTTGCCAGGCTTGTCCCCGGGGGTGTTTTGAACATGCCTTTTCCAGTATCCTGCCTGGATCTTCCCAGTGGGGCTGCAGCGAGAGCAGGAGGGCGGGAGGAAGCAATGCTTGCTGTGGGTTGGCCCTGTGACCTACAGTGTGGGATTTGGTCAGTTCAAAAGTTGGACCTTCTCTGGGCTGAGTGAGCATCTTCGCTGGTGACAGACTTGTCCCCAGAGAGGGAGGAAGTGAGGACTTCTGGGTTCAGGGAAAGTTTGTGAAACATCTCTGCTCCTCCTTACTTGGGGTGGTGGAGTTGGCAGGGGAGTTTGTGTTTGGGCCAAGAGCTCACCTCGGTCTGGACTGGGGTGAAAACTCAGCAGGGAGCTGGCATGATGAGAATGCTGTTGGTGAGGGTGTGGAGGAGGAGAGATGCTCATTCTCACCTTGGCTCTGGGGAAAGGCAAAGGTGGCTCTCTAGGTCCTTCCTACTGAAAATGGTTTTGCTTCGTTGTGCGGTTTGGTAGATTAATTGCACAGGCCTCCAAGCAGGGCTCCCAGCTTCTGCTCTGCTTCCCACCCCAGACAATGTACCTTTAATTGTAAGTCAGACCCGAGTCCTCCCTGGCTCTCTGGATTAGGTCCAGAGCCCTGATAATAGACTTCCTCCCTGTCCCTGATAATAGATCTCCTCCTGCTCCCCTTGTGCATTTCCCTCCAGGCACATCGGCCTCCTTGCACACTCCTACACCAGGTCTCTGCACCTTTAGGGAGCCTCATGGCTCACTCCCTTACTCTCCTCCATCCTTCCCTGACCATCCCTATAATATAGCAAACCAGTCCCTGCCCCACAGTCCCTCTGCCCTGACTTATTGTTCTTGTCTGACATACCGTATGTATACTTTTTATTGTTTCGTGCCTTTCTCCATGAGAGCAGGACTTTATTCTCCTCACTATTGTATCCTTAGTGCCTGGAACAGGGCCTGGTGTGTAGTGGGAGCTCAATACAATAAATATTTGTTGAATGGCCCTGGCCGGTTTGGCTAAGTAGTTAGAGTGTCAGCCTGTGGATCAAAGAGTTGCGGGTTCGATTCTAGTCAAGGGCACGTACCTCGGTTGTAGTTTGATCCCCGGCCCTGGTTGGGGTCGGGCAGGAGGCAACCAATCGATATATCTCTCTCACATCAGTGCTTCTCTCTCTCTCTTTCTCTCTCTACCTCCCTCCTGCCCTCCCTCCCACTCTATCTGAACATCAATGGAAAAATATCCTCTGATGAGGATTAAAAAAAATATTCCTCGCCCTGGCCGGTTTGGCTCAGCGGTTAGAGCGTCGGCTTGCGGTCCAGAGAGACCCGGGTTCGGTTCCCGCTAAGGGCATGTACTTCGGTTGCAGTTTGTCCCTGGCCCTGGTTGGTCGTGCGGGTGGCAGCCACTCGATGTGTCACTTTCACATTGATGTTTCTCTCTCTCTCTCTCTTCCTCTCTCTACCTCCCACTCTATCTGAACAAAAAATGAAAAAATGTCCTTGGGTGAAGATAAAAAAAAAAAATATTCCTCACTGTTGAATGAATGGATGGACAGAGCATTTTCTGGGAGCCCGGAGACCTCAGTCCTGTTACTGGCTGGGTGACCTTGGATCTGGCTGTGGGTTTCAGAGTCCCCCTTTGTAAAATCGGGGGGCTGGGACTTGGTGTTTCTGAGGGCTCTACAAGTCTCCGACTTCAAGTCTTCTCTGTCCCCCAAGAAGTCTGGTTGGACATGAACTGATTGAGTTGTCATGTGAGTGACATGGAGGGTTCAGCTCTGTTTGAGGTTCGGACCTGGGGAGCACTGAGATGTTTGGAGCAGAATGTGTCCCACTTGGAGCCCTTGGCTTTGGCAGTCTCTGCTCCTCAAGGGATGGGCCACTCTGGAGGCCAGAGCCTCCAATAATGGAGGCTCCAGAAACAGCATGTAGGTGCCCACAGTTTTGCTTCATACTATTATGCCAGCTCCTGGAATCTTGGCTGATTCGGGCCTCCCAGAAGCCAGTCATCTCCCAAATAGCAGCTCCTCACCCCATGAAGTGCTGCTGTGGCTCTGGGAGGGAAGGCAGCAGAAGACAGTGGTTAATAATATGGGTGGATCTCCAAATCAGACCTGTAGACAGGGCGTTCTCCAAGCCAGCTGGGCTCAGGGGCCTGACAGAACTGACTTGGGACATCACCCTTTGGGTAACAATGTCAGTGGCTAGACCATGCTCTTTCCCAACCCCTTTCACCTGGCTAATCCTATTCATTCTTTTTTTTTTTTTTAATGTTTTTATTGATTTGAGAGTGAGAGAGAGAAGAAGGGAGAGGGTGAGAGAGAAAGTGAAACATCCATTGGCTGCCTCCTACACCCCCCTACTGGGAATTGAGCCCCAGACCTGGGCATGTGCCCTGACCCATAATTGAACCAGTGACCTCTTGGTACATGGGACAGTGCTCAACCAACTGAGCCACCCCAGCCAGGGCTAATCCTACTTGTTCTTCAGGTTTTAGCTTAGGCATCTCCTTCAGCCAGCCTGTTTTCCTGACGTTCTACTGCCTTCCCCTTCCCCACTATAGCAAGCAAGGCCCTGTGTGGCAATTCTCTGTTTACATGTCTGTTCCCCTCACTAGACCATAAGCCTCATTGAGGGAGCAGGAGATCTTGTATTTTTTTTTTTTTATCCTCACCCGAGGACATTTTTGCATTTATCTTCAGATAGAGCGGAAGGAGAGAGAGACATCGATGTGAGAGAGACACATCGACTGGCTGCCACCCACACAACCCCATGGAGCCGGGGACAGACTGCAACCGAGGTACGTGCCCTTAGCAGGAACTGAACCCGGGACTCTCTGGTCCGCGGGCTGACGCTCTAACTGCTGAGCCAAACCGGCCAGGGCAGGAGACTCTTGTCTTATTCACTGCCAGTATTCCTGCTTCTTATTAAAGATGTTGCCTAGCACATAGAAGGCCTCAGTAAATATTTGTGGAGTGCATGACTGACTGACTGAATGAGTGAGTGAACATTGTCATGGATGGTTCATCTCAAGTGTCTTTCCAATTAATTGGTAGTAGCTGCCTGAAGCTCTGTGTTTAGAAGGATTCTGAGGCTGCAGCTAAGTATAGGGGTTAAGAGTACTGGGATCTACTGATCACATCTGCCATGGCTCAGGGCAAAAGTGCAAGAATTAATTAGTGGTGTCAGGCATGTATGGAGCAGTGGCTGCTGCCTCTGGGAGAGGCTCTATTCAAGAATGTGGTGGTATTTGCTGGGATGACAACATCTGCCTAGTGCTGTAGCCCTGTGCTCCAGGGACCCCTTGGGGTAGCTGCTTATCTTTCTGTCTCTCTCTCTAGCTGTCCCTTCCTGGCCCGCCAGCTGACCCTTGCCATCCCCATCATCGCTGCCATCCTCTTCTTCTTCGTCATGAGCTGCCTGCTACAGACGAGTTTCACCGACCCCGGGATCCTGCCCCGGGCCACCATCTGTGAAGCAGCTGCCCTGGAGAAACAGATTGGTGAGGCTCCTACTTCAACTGAAGCTGTGTCCCCCAGGTCCACATGCCCTGATTTGAGAGGAGGCTTGGTTTTCTCTTCCCACACTATGCTAGGAACTGGGGGTCCAGTAGTAAGCAAGGCAGGCGGGAGCTGACAATAGAATGGAGGAGACAGATGATAAACAAGTGAGCAGATCAACAAGAAACGCTAGCAAGTGAATGCTGCGATGGCAGCCAGCATAGTACTGAGTGCTTCCTGGGTACCAGGCACTGCTTTCACCTCTTTATATGCATGATCTTATTTAATCACCCAGTAAGTCTATGAGGTAAGTACTGCTATTTTCTTTTTACTAATTAAATCGAGTCTCAGAGAGGTTGAGTAAATGGTCCAAGATCACACAGTAAGTGAAAGAGCTGGGAGAGACCCCAGACAATCTGAAAAGAGCCCCTGCTCTTAAATATTTATACACACTTATTCGTTTACTCATCAAACATTTATTGAGTCCCTACTATGTGGCAGGTACTTTTCTAGATGCTGGCAATATAGCAGTGAACAAATCTGCCAATGATCTCTGCCCTGTTGGAGCTGACATTCCAGTGGAAAGAATAAAACAGCAGTGAAAGATCTAGGATGTGAGACAGAGAAGAGGAAACTAGGGAGGTGGGATGAGAGCTGGGGGAGAGTGTTTGATTTGATTTTATTTATTTTAGAGAGGAAGGGAGAGAGAGATAGAAACATCGATGTGAGAGAGAAACACCTCCTCCTGCACACCCCTTACTAGGGATCGAGCCCACCACCCAGGCATGTGCCCTGACTGGGAATCGAACCGGGACCTCTCAGTCCATGGGATGACGCTCAATCCACTGAGCCACACTGGCCAGGCAAGAGTGTTTGATTTTATTTTATTTATTTATTTTTAAAATATTTTTAAATTAATTTTTAGAGAGAGAGAGGGAGAGGGAGAAAGAGAAACATCGATGTGAGAATGAAACATCGATTGGCTGCCTCCTGCACACCCCTACCAGGGATCGAACCTGCAACCTTTTGGTGTACAGGATGATGCCCAACCAACAGCAATTCCAGCCAGGGCAGGACAGCTCTTTTCACGTCTCCACCCTTCCTACCAGTCTCAACGTAGCTTCTTCTGTAAATCCTTGGTTATAAGACTTCTCTTCAGCTAGTCTTCAGTTGGTTATTCAGGTTGATTGCTCTATATTTCAGTTGTAATTCCAGTTTGGTCCTGGGAGGTGAATGTAACATCCACCTAATCTGCCGCCATCCTGGATGTCCCGCAGTTTAGCTATTTTAAAATTAAGACTGTTGCCTCCCTGTGTTCACTAACCCTAAACTAATCACAACCTTTTCCGAATCCTTACCAGTTCCTCACTTTGAAAGACTCATCTTAAACTGAGTCCTTACCCCAAATTCCTGAAAATAACTTACCCAAATATTTCTCTTTTGAATTATTACCAAGATTCTGTCAAGCTGATATTCTTCCTTGCTATAGGTTTAAATACTCAGCTTTGTTTGATTGATAGGTGTCTGTGGCGATCCTTGTGGGGAATCAAAAATTGATAGTCATATCTTTTTGAAATATAAATGGAAATATTTATTTATTTATTATAGATAAAATGATATAATTTCTGAGATATGCTCCAAAATTAATTTTTAAAAAACCAGAGAAACTAGATAGGGATAGTAAAATTGGTCATAAAGTTTTGAAGATGGGAGTTCATTATAATACTCTGTCTGCTTTTGTATTTTTTAAATTCTCTATGATAATACAAAAGTTACTTTTCTATTTCTAGTCCTTAAGAGGAATGTTCATTAAGATCACATTAAAGTTACACTATCTGACCATAACTACAGACTCATATCCAGAGAGCATCTAGCCAAACTTTACCTAAGTTATACTGAATTTTGCTCCTGATGGAAGGCAGGGAAAAGCAGACTGGTTGTAGATTTGAGTGAAATAATTATTTGTAATGCCCTCCTACAACACCCTAATGCATAACTAATAGATGTAATCAACTTAAATTTGACATTTAAATCTCGGTTAAAAGGGGGTAGAGAACATTTTTTGTGCTTTATTTATTCAGAGAGTGAAACTGTGCTGTAGTCTGCTAAATTCTTAGTTGTACTTAGAATGTGCTCCCTCCTATGTTCTATTCTGGAAAAATGAAGCTTCTTAGTCGTTCTTAGAATCTCAGACCCTGAAATGGGCAGTTATTATGATTACGCACACACACAGCGTGATGCCCAGTTTAAGGTTTTGAGTAGCTGCTTGTATAAGTTGACTTTTCTGTGCATTTGTATTGAAGAGGATCCAGCTCGGGTTGATGTCCTGGGAACCAGTGAGGCTCTCGCTTAAATCTGTGGGTTGAAAGTGGCATTTTGTTGTTGTAGCTTATATCGTACGTTGTTTCAAAGTAGTGTCCAAACTGGGAAGGTAAGGGTTTGGGCTGCATGATATTCCTTAGGTCATATCTTCCCTGGTTCCGGTTGCCCATCAGGGTACGGTTTGAATAGGCATTCTCATTAGTGGTGCATCTCCATCCATGCTGGGAAAACTTGGACATATCATTCCAATCTGTCCACACTTCAGCATGGCCAACTGCATTAATGAGGCTGCCACAGTATGGGTTTTTAAGAAAACAGGTGAGGAACTCTCTCTGGAGAAAATCCGAGCAGTAGAGACAACAGGCAGCAGCCATTTCGGATGAGATGAAGGCTTATAAAATCCTCTGTGACAGGAAAATGAACAACACAGCCGGTTTTAACCTCTCCTTGGCTTCCTTCACTCAGAACTCCAAGAGTGTTTGATTTTAAGTAGGGTGATGAGGCCCTGGCTGGTTTGGCTCAGCAGTTAGAGCGTCAGCCCGCGGACCAGAGTCGTGGGTTTGATTCCGGTCAAGGGCACGTACCTCGGTTGGGATTCGTCCCCGGCCATGGTTGGGGTCATGCGGGAGGCAGCCACTCGATGTGTCCCTTTCACGTCGATGTTTCTCTCTCTTCCTCTCTCTCCTTCCCACTCTATCTGAACAAAAATGGGAAAAAAATGTCCTTGGTGATGATAAAAATAAATAAATAGGGTGATCAGGGAAGGCTTTTTGAATGAGGTGACATCTGAGCAAAGAAGCAGAAACCTGCAGAGATGAAGGGTTGAGTTGTGGGGATCTGGGGGAAGAGCACAGTAGGTATGGGGAGTGGGCTAATTTAAAAATATGTTTTTAGCCCTGGCCGATTTGGCTCAATGGTTAGAGCATCGGCCTGTGGACCAAAGAGTCATGGGTTTGATTCCGGTCAAGGGCATGAACCTCAGTTGTGGTTTGTCCCCGGCCCTGGTCGGGGTTGTGGGGGAGGCAACCAGCTGATGTGTCTCTCTCACATCAATGTTTCTCTCTCTCTCTCTCCTTCTCCTTCTCCCTCTCCCTCCTACTCTATATGAAAAAAATCAATGGAAAAAATATCCTCGGGTGAGGATTAAAAAAAAAAAAGAAAGAAAGAAAATTAAAAATATATATATAATGTGTCTGTATTGCCCTGGCTGGTTTGGTTCAGCAGTTAGAGCGTCAGCCTGTGGACTGAAGGGTCCCAGGTTCGATCCCCAGCCCCAGTCGGGGTCGTGCAGGAGGCAGCCAATCGATGTGTCTCTCTCACATTGATGTTTCTCTCTCTCTCTCCCTTCCATTCTATCTAAAGAATAAATGGAAAAAATATCCTCAGGTGAGGATTAACAAAAAAAAGTTTTTATTGATCTGAGAGGGAGAGAGAAAAAGGTAAAGGGAAGGAGAGAGAGAAACATTATATGTTCTGACTGGGAATCGAACCGGGACCTCTTGGTGCATGAGATGACACTCAGTTAACTGAGCCACACCAGCCTGGCAGGGAGTGGGCTAATTTAGATTAGGTAGTCAGGGGAGGCCTCTAGGAGGAGGAGGCACTTGAGATGAGCCCTGAATGGTGCAATAGAGCCAGTAATATGTGGTCTGGAAAGAAAAACCAAAGCCTGGAGTTGCAAACAAATTGGCGTGTTTGAGGAATGGCAGGAAGGCCAGTATAGACAGAAAGGACCTGTGCTCCCAGGCACTCCAGATGGCCCTTGATTCCTCACAGTGTGGGTCCCCTTGGGTGTCTGGGCAGCAGGGGTCAGGGTCTTAATCTCAGCTTGCTCCACCCCAGCTCCTTCCTGCTGAGAGGTGACATCAATATTTGTACACCTCCCAGGTTTCCGGTTCGTGGTTGGCTCCTTCCCCTTACAGGGTGGCTTTTAGACAAGCTTTTAAACACCCAGTTAGCCCTAAAGAGACCTAGTGGCCTGTAAATGTCAGAGCCCTGCTGTACCCACCACAGGAAGTCATTCCACTAATTCTCTGCAGCAGCTCAGGAGGGTGGTAGGGAGAGGATGTTCTCTCGCTCTTTGTCTGTTCCTTGTCTCATCCTCTGCTCAGGCCCGTCCTCAGCCACGCCCTTGGCCACTGTCTTCCTCTGCCTATATCCAGCTTCCTTCCCTCTTGCACCCCTGGGCCATTTGGCCTGGTTTCTCCTCTGTCACAACCCCAAGGTCTGACTGGGCCAGTCCACCTGACAGCGGGTAGGCCCAGCTGAATCCCCGTTCCTCCTCCCTCCTGGTCGGAGCTAATCAGGAGGCAGGATTATTGTCCAGTGCAGCCTGGGCTCAGAGGCCTGGCTGCCTGGAATCCTCTGCCTCCTGTGAGCTGTCTGGGTAATACTGACAACAGTAATCCCCGTGTTTGGGGAGAGCTTGACCATGTGCTGAGGGCTTCCCATCCATTATCCCCATAAATCCTCACAACAGCCAGCTGTGCTGATGCAGAAACTGAGGCAGGTGATCACAGGCTGGAGGGTGGAGGAGTGGAGATGGAGTGTGTGCCTTGCCTCCCAAATCCCTTACTTTCTCTTCTGAGATGGCCACAGCCCCTTATCCTTATATCTCAGCTCAAGTGTCCTATACTCTGGGAAGTCTTTGCGACCTCAGTTAGGCCACACTTTCCATGACACATTCCCAAAGCACCTTCCCCTGCCATCTTGGCCCTGGGCTGCATGGTGGTCATTATGGAATTGTCGGGCAGGTCCAGTAGCCTTTCCTAGATAGTGAGTGTCTTGTTTATCTTGTCAGCCACATGGACAGCTGAGTGACTTGGGCTCAATGTATGAGCCTCCTTGCGGTCCCCAAGTGACTAGTGGAGAAACAGTTGGAACTTCTCCCAATTAGGCATTATGGGTTTGATCACTTATGTGTTAAATCATTTATGTGTTGATTCTATATGCTGACTCCTAAGTGTGTGTGTGTGTGTGTGTGTGTGTGTGTGTGTGTGTGTGTGGTGGGGTAGGTGTCAAAGGTAGGCCTGACTGGCCGCCACAGGTGAGATCAGGCTTTGGCAGAGTATCAGGGAAACCAGGAGTATCTTCTGTCTGGAGGATATGGAGAGGCCTCATGGAGAGGTGCATTGAGCCAAACCATAAAGTTTGAGTTGAGTTCAAGCACAGGAAGATGCGTGAGGGGTGCCCTCCAGACTGGAACAGAAGGAGGAGAGGACAGAGTGGGAGGAAGGGGGACAGGTGTGGGACCCTGAGCAGGCCATGTTGCCTGGAACACCAGGAGTACTTCAGAGAATTGGGAAATTCTCCTTGAAGGGTGGAGTGGAGGCAGAATTGTGGGGCCCACATGTCAGGGTTGGAGACTCTTTTGAGAATAGTTCCCAAGCCTAGAAAGTGGCATCTTTGGGGGCTCTGAATTCTCAAACTTAAACAAGAGGCTTCCAGTCAGGGTGAAACATTTTCTTGAAAAGTACTAAGGTCACTGAGCTTTTCTGAGAAGATGGGGGACCAGCTCTGAGGTGGTGGTACTGTTCATATAAACGTGAACTGATTACTGCACCAGGGTCCATGAAGGCTGCGGGCTTCTCCTGTTGGCCTCATAGGCCAGCAGCCCCAGCCCTTCAGGATCTGGCCCAGGACTCCCATCAGGTTGGATGACCAGGGCTTCTCAGTTTTCCCAGGACTGTCCCTGTTTTAGCACTAAAAGTCTCCTGTCTTGGGAAACCACTCAGCTGCAGGCAAACCAGCCCTCGGTCACCCTTGTCTGAGATCCTGACTTGTCATCTGGCAGGCTGTGCAGCTGGATCACCCTGCAGGGCCACACAGAGTCCAGATGCACTGGGCAGTTGGGAGAGAGGTAGAAGGTTGGGACATTGGCCCGTAACCTCCTGTTGTGATGGGAGACAATAGAAACATCTACATTTGATTGACAGACACTCATCTAGACAGTCATAACTCACAGGACAGACATGAAGGCCTCCTCTTCCTCTGCCAGCACATAGCAGGTCACAAACCCCAGCCTGTCATCAGGATATCTCCCCTTGAGTCCTTCCACAGCCCCAGGACCAACTCTACCCTGATTGGCTCTGCTGACCAGGCCTGGACACCTGACCTCTCCCTTCAGTCATGGTTCTCTCTCCAAGACTCAAATTTGTCCCTGGCCCTCCATGGCTCAGAATTTGAGTGACTCTGGCACCTTTAACCTCATTTCCTGAAGATCGGTCATTGGAGCACAACCTTTGTGACTTTTGCCCTTTCTGCATCTCACCTTGTACCTTCATTTCTTTAGTATTTTCTTTCAAATGGCTTGGTTTTAAATGTAGTTTACAAGGAAATTTAATATCTACCCTGTAAGCAGAAAGCCACTTGTTCTGCGTAGAAGATAATCATAAAAACAAAACAATGTTATGAAATTCTTGGTGGTTGCAGTTGTCTGCTAAAAGTAGCCACTTTGAGGCTTGTGGGGATCACAGATATTAGGTATTGAAAGTGGAGACTTTCCTTTGATGGAATGAAAGGCTTGAAAGAGAATTGAAAAGGAATAACTTTGCCTTCTTTCCGCCATCTCGGAGCCTGTGGAGGGCTGCAGGGCGCGGACTTCTATCACAACAAATACATCTGGAAGGCTGTGGTACAAGGTCATTTTTGCTGGCCATAAGCAGGGTCTCCAGAACCAGAGGGAGCACACAGCTCTTCCTAAAATTGAAGGTGCTTGTGCTCGAGATGAAACTGAATTCTATCTAGGCAAGAGATGTGCTTATGTGTACAAAGCAAAGAACACACAGTGACTCCTGGTGGCAAAACCAGAGTAATCTGGGAAAAGGTAACGGGCTCATGGAAACAGCAGCGTGGCTCGTGCTAAATTCCAAAGCAACCTTTCTGCTAAGGCCATTGGACACAGAATCCGTGTAATGCTGTACCCCTCAAGGATTTAAACTTACTGAAAAGTAAATAAATAAAATGGATATTTATTTATTTATTTATTTATTTTTAAATCCTCACCCGAGGATATGAGGATATTTTTCCATCTATTTTCAGACAGAGTGGGAGGGAGAGAGAGAGAGACAGAGAGAGAGCGGGAGAGAGAAACATTGATTTGACCCCAGTCAAGGCTGGGGACCGAACCACAACCCTGGTACATGCCCTTGACTGGAATCAAACCTGCAATTCTTCAGTCCTCGGGCTGACACTCTAACTGCTGAGCCAAAACAGCCAGGGCAGATATTTTTTTAGAAAGGGGAAATTGGCCCTGGCCAGTTTGGCTCAGTGGTTAGAGAGTCGGCCCACGAACCAGTGAGTCACGGGTTCAATTCCGGTCAAGGGCATGTACCTTGGTTGCGGTTCGTGCCCGGCCCTGGTGGGATCATGTGGTTGGCAACCAGTCAGTGTGGCTCTATCACATCGATGTTTTTCTCTGTCTCTCTCTCTCTCCCTCCCACTCTGTCTGATAATAAGTAGAAAAATATCCTTGGGTGAGGAATAAAAAAATAAATAAATAAAAGGGGGAATTGCCCTGGCCGACTTGGCTCAGCGGTTAGAGCATCAGCCCTTGGACTTAAGGGTTTTGGGTTTGATTCTCAGTCAAGGGCACTTACCTTGGTTGCGGGTTCGATCCCTGGCCCTGGTTGGGGTCGTGCAGGAGGCAACCAGTCGATGTATCTCTCTCATATTGATATTTCTCTCTCTCCTTCCCTCCATTCCACTCTCTCTAAAATCAATGGAAAAAATGTCCTCTGGTGAGGATTAACAATAAGTAAATAAATACATAAATACATAAATAAATAAAAGGAGGAATTAACTTGCTCATCACATGATTCAAAGTTGCTTGGTGTCATGACCAGTAAACAAACTGCCTTCCACCTTCCTGAAAACTTGCCTGGCCTTGTCTGGTTTGGCTCAGCAGTTAGAGCGTCGGCCCGCAGACCAGAGAGTCCCGGGTTCAGTTCCCGCTAAGGACACGTGCCTCGGTTGCGGTTTGTCCCTGGCTCTGGTTGGGGTTATGTGGGTGGCGACCACTCAATGTGTCTCTCTCACATCGATGTTTCTCTCTCTCCCTCCCTCTCTCCCTCCCACTCTATCTGAAGATAAATGCAAAAACAAACAAACAAACCAAAAAAACTTGCCTGTCTGTAGAGGTGAACTTGCCTGCAGGATCAAAACAAGCTCCAGCCCACCCTCCCCCCCATCTGCCACTCTCCAGTGCCCCAGCCACACGCTGCTGTTAATGCCTGTGTGCCTTCGCTCACTGCCATGCCCTCCTCCCTTGGCGAACTCGAGGAATCATTTTCTGATCCAGCTTAATTGACGCTTCATCTTTTGTTGCTTTTTTAAAAATTATTGATTTTTAGAGAGAGAGGAAGGGAGAGGGAGAGAAACATTGATGTGAGAGAGACACATTGATTGGCTGCCTCACGCACAACCCTGATCAGGGCCAGAGATCGAACCTGCAACCCAGGTACGTGCCCTTGACTGGAATTGAGCCTGTGACCCTTCAATCCACAGCTGATGCTCTAACCACCGAGCCAAACCGGCCAGGGCTTTTGTTGCTTTTCAAAATGATGCTTTCTGCCCTCCCCCACATTTTCCCTTCTATATTCTCACAATATTAAATCTAGACACTAGTAATACCATTAATTGACTCCCTTATGGGTTAGATGTTTCCTATGTCATCTCTAATTTGCATCATCATCTTACAAGGTTGACACTATTACTCAGTGAGGAAACTGAGGCTCAGAGAGGGTTGAGCAACTTCCTCAAAGTCACAAGTTAACAGGTAGCCAGGGCAAGTTTCAAAATGAGATCAGGCTGGCCCCAGAGTCACCACGCCTGACTCACAGTGCTTCTTACACTGACTCTGTAATTATCCACTTCGGCTCACTCTGCCCTCAGGCTGAGCTCTTCCTGTATTCCCAGGTTACCATTAAGCCTGTCTATGGGAGGGACTCTACACACCTCTGGAATGAACAGAAATGGTCAGATGGGGATTACAGTGACCCAAGGCTCACAGCCTGAGCACTGTGACTGACCTTGAGCTGTCCCAGAAGTTGGGGAGACCGCAGGTGGGGAAAACAGAAGGGCAACAAGGCCCAGAAGGGCGGTAGAGATCCCTCCCTTCCCTCACTAAAGCCTTCTCAGAAGGTCATGACCAGTCCCAGGGGGCTTCCAGGCCAGCCACTGGGCTTCATTCACAGCCCCAGCCATTCAGGTTCTGACTGCAGAACATCTGCCTGCTCTCTGTGGGTTGTGGTTGGGATGTAGAGGCCCATAGCAGGCCCCTTGGTTAGGAGGAAGGTGTCTGGAGATGCATTTGTTTCTCAAGGCCATTTGGTGGGAAGGAGCTCCTCCACCGTTACCACTTCCCCAGGGGGTTAGTGTCCCACCTGGAGGCAGCAGGAAGTCCTCCTTTGTACTTACTGGAGAAGAGCCAAGAGCAGAAAGCCCTGGAGTGGATCTTAGATTCCCTTGGGGCAGGGATAGCATCTCTTTTATCACTCTCTTTCTTCATTTCTTCAACCAAATATTTTCTAGCCCTGGCCAGTTTGGGAACAGTCTCCGGTTCACATGCCTTGGTTGCAGGTTCCATCCCCGGCCCCTGTCAGGATCATGTGGGTGGCAACCAATCGATGTGTCTCTCACATTGATGTTTCTCTCTCTCTCTCTCTCCCTTCCTCCCTCTCACTGTATCTAAAAATCAATGGAAAATTATCTTTGAATGAGGGTTTTTTCTGAACCAGTGACCAAAGAAAACATATTTGACTCATCTATATGTCCTTGCTCTGTCTCCCCTTACTGCCACCCCTAGGCCTTGTACAATAGCTTGGCATAGTAGTTGTTAATGTTTGAAAGAATGAACAAATTAATGCCTTAGAAGACAAGCATGCTAATTTGAGCCCCATCTTATACTATTGGAGTGAAGTCAGTTTCCCCATCTGTAAAATGGGGGCACATATCCCCTTACCCAGCCCAGTATTTTTTTGTGCATCAGGTGAGACAGGGAATGTCATTACCCTTTGAAAATTGTTTTTCTCTATTGAAACTTAAGAGGCTTGAGCCTTGTAGTAATGGAAAATGGACTTCTGGGCACTAACAAGCTACCACTGGTAGTGGCTGCTGGGAGGAGTGGGTGGCATCTGGGTGGCACCCTTGCTCCAGTGGGACACGGTCTCTCCTTTGCCTCTGGCTCTTGGCTACCTAAGGAAGCTGGGTGTGCAGAGCTTTACTTTCTCTTTCTCTGAGTTCTAGAGAGGAGGAATCCTGGCCCTGAGGCCAGAACATACTGGTAGGAGTTTCCTCCCAGCCTTAGGAGAGGCTTGGGTTCTTCTCTGCCCTGGGGAGGGCCTGTGGGAACCCTTCGAGGACTCCTGTACTTTTAGTCCTGAAGAGGGTCTGTGGCTGTCCTTCACTCACAGATGGGCTGTGTTCTGAAGTTTTTGTAAATCAGTTGTTTGGAATATAGTTACATAGAAGAAGCAATAATAATGCTAATATTCCTTTTTTTTCTATTTTAAAATTTATTGTTTTCTTTTGTCCCCCCCCCCCCCATTTTTGCTTCTTGTAATATTTTTTTAAATTGACTTTAGAGAGCCCGGCCAGTGTGGCTCAGGTGATTGAGCCTCGTCCCATGGACTGAGAGGTCCTGGTTCAATTCCTGGTCGGGGCACATGCCCAGGTTTCGGGCTCAATCCCCAGTAGGGGGCGTGCAGAAGGCAGCCGATTGATGTTTCTCTCTCACATCAATGTTTCTATCTCTATCTCTCTCCCTCTCTCTCTAAAAAAATCAATTTTAAAAAAACATAAAAGCCCTGGCCGTTTTGACTCAGCAGTTGAGCATTGGCCCACGGACCAGAGAGTCCCAGGTTCGATTCCTGCTAAGGGCACGTGCCTTGGTTGCAGTTTGTCCCTGGCCCCTGTTGGGGTTGTGTGGGTGGCAACTACTTGATGTGTCTCTCTCACATCAATGTTTCTCTTTCTCTCTTCCTCCCTCTCTCCCTCCCTCTCTATCCAAAGATAAATGCAAAAATGTCCTCGAGTGAGGACAAAAAATAAAATTAAAAACATAAAAAACTGACTTGAGAGAGAAAAAAACATTGATTTGTTCTTTCACTTATTTATGCATTCATTGGTTGATTCTTTTTTTAAAAAATAATGTTTTTATTGATTTTTTTAGAGAGAGGGGAAGGGAGAGAGATAGAAACATTGGTTCAATTCCTGGTGGTCAGGGCACATGCCCGGGTTGCAGGCTCGATCCCCAGTGAAGAGCATGCAGGAGGCAACCAATTGATGTATCTCCTTCATATTGATATTTCTATCTCTCCCTAAACAAAATCAATAAAACATATTTTAAAAAAATATTTGAGAAACATCGATCGGCTGCCTCCTGCATGCCTCCTACTGGGGATGGAGCCCACAACCCTGGCATGTGCCCTGATGGGGAATCGAACTGGGACTTCTCAGTCCATGGGACGATGCTCAATCCACTGAGCCACATCGGCTGGGCATTGGTTGATTCTTGTATGTGCCCCAACTGGGGATCGAACCCGCAAACTTGCCTTATCAGGATGACATTTAACCAGCTGAGCTACCTGGCCAGAGTCTATATAGTTTTATTAAACATTTCATAGTAAATCATAGACACTTTACTCATAAATATTTCAACATGTATCTTTATTTATTTATTTATTTATTTATTTATTTATTTTCTTTATTGATTTTAGAGAGAGAGGAAGGGAGAGGGAGAGAGAGAGAGCTAGAAACATCAATGAGGGAGAACATCAATTGGCCGCCTCCTGCATGCCCCCCACTGGGGATTGGGCCCACAACCTGGGCATGTGCCCTGACTGGGAATCGAACCGGTGACTTCTTGGTGCACGGGTCGACATTCAACCACTGAGCCACACCGGCCGGGCTCAACATGTATCTTTAAAATCTAAGGACAACCTCCAACATAACCACAATTCCACAATCACATCTAGGAAAATTAATAGTTCCCAAATTTCTAATCTATAGTCATTTCCCCCAGTTACCCTCCAAATGTCCTTTTTCGCTGTGTTTTATTTTGTTTTTCAGAACAGGATCCAGTCTAGGATCATGCAGTGTTTAAGTGTCTTTTAACTTAGAACCATCTCCCCCTCTTTTATTTATTTATTTAAAAAATTTTTTTTTCTTTATTGATGTTAGAGAAATGAAGGGAGAGGGAGAAACAGAAACATTGATGAGAGAGAACATCGACTGGCGGCCTCCTGCATGCCCCCCACTGGGGATCGGGCCCACAACCTGGGCCTGTGCCCTGACTGGGAATCGAACCAGCAACCTCTTGGTGCATGGGGTCAGTGCTCAACTACTGAGCCACACCAGCCGAGGACATTTTTTTATTTTATTTTTTTTATCCTCACCCGAGGACATTTTTGCATTTATCTTCAGATAGAGTGGGAGGGAGAGAGGGAGGAAGAGAGAGAGAGAGGAACATTGATGTGAGAGAGACACATCGACTGGCTGCTACCCACACGACCCCAACCAGGGCTGGGGACGAACTGCAACCGAGGTGTGTGCCCTTAGCAGGAACCGAACCCGGGACTCTCTGGTCTGCGGGCCGACACTCTAATCGCTGAGCCAAACCAGCCAGGGCAGCCGGGTTATTTTTTATTTTTTTAAATCCTCACCCACGGGCAGATGTTCTAACCAATGAGCCAAACTGGCCAGGGCACCCCTCTCTTTTTGTAAATGACTGACTTTTGTTGGTGATCAGGCCAGTGATCTTGTAGATGCCCCACATTCTGGATCTGATTGTTTCCTCATAGCATTGTTTACTTTGTCCCTCCTGAACCTCCTGAAATAGGAAATTGGATCTAGGCTTGAGCAGATGCAGATAAACCTCACCAAACCTTTCTGGGGTCTCCTTCTCTGATATCCCTTCTCAGAGTTGTATAAGGCCAGCCCTGTGTGACCAGGTGTGTAAACACCTAACAGTCTCAGTAAGCGGTAGCAGTTCTTAGTATTAGTTCCCACCCTAGGCGGGCATTTTACCCTAACGTCTGTTTCCTGGAAAGTTTCCCTGAGGCTTCTCTTGTCCCAGCCAGGCTTCCCCTGGGCTGGGGCTCCTGGCTCCAGGCTTGGACATACCCCATCTTTCTCTCCTCCCAACCTCAGACAACACAGGCAGTTCCACGTACCGGCCACCCCCTCGGACCCGGGAGGTGATGATCAATGGGCAGATGGTGAAGTTGAAGTATTGCTTCACATGCAAGATGTTTCGGCCACCCCGGACCTCACACTGCAGTGTCTGCGACAACTGTGTGGGTAAGTGGGGGGCTGCAGGGAGAGATGGGGGGAGCTCTGAGAGAGATGGAGCCCAGGAGACAGGGGAATCACTCATGTGAGGCTGGGGTGGGGACGGCGTGTCGGAAATATCCAGGGCTGGGCAGGAAGTCTGGTTCACTCAGATTTGCTCTGACCGAGGAGAAACCTGAGTATGGCCAGTGAGCTCTGAGTGTGTCCATTGGTGTCTTGGCTTCAGCCCAGAATCAGTGGATTCCTTCCCCCTAGCTCTGAAGTGTGGCACAGACACAGAGAGGCCCTAAATTCTTCTTTTAGGCCTCAGCCTGGTCCTCAGTAGGCCCCAGGAACCAAAGACTGGAGCAATAACATTCTAGATACATTTGGGCCAGAAAGGAAATGATTTACCATCCAGTGCCCAGGACCAGCTATACTGAAAGACTTTGATCTGATTCCCAGGGTTTGGAAGGGACAAGAATCTGGGAACAGAGGAGTTTAAGCTGGTGAAGTAGAGAGGATGTAGCTGGGATTGGAAGCTGAGCTCCTGACGCACACTGCAGTGGTTGCTGGGGAACCAGAGGCTGTTTTGTCCCCTTTCCCTGCTCTCTAGAGGCTGGGCAGCCCTGGGAGGTGTCGTAAGGGAAATGCTATGCAAGAGGACCCAGGTGAGCCGAGCTGCTGTGACTGTGCACAGTCCTCAGGGCAGTGAGCTCATCAAGCTGGCTCAGCATTCCCTGAGTAAGAGAACAGTGGGGAACACCCCATGACGCAGGCAATGAAGTGGGTGAGTCAGTGGGCATCATTCATCCATGAGAATTCTGCTCCACCCACCGCCTTCGAAGGGTGCTGGCCTTGGTATGAGGCCTGCAACAGGCTTGTGACCCATATTCCCACAGGGGACTTTCCTAACCAGTCTGGGTGTGACCCATCCCCTGAGGACATGGAGGGAGCTGGTGTGAGATCAGCTCTCTGACCAGGCCTTTGATGCCAGTTCTCCACTGGTTACATAGCGGTCTAGCTTCTCCCTGGGCCTTTAGTTCTAGATTAAGGGACAGGGGTCACTGGTTGTTGGCATGTGGCCAGAGTTGTAAGCCAGGCAACAAGAACTTTTTGTTGGTCTTCCTTGTAGGAGGCACTGCTGGACCATGGGGTTCAGCTCATTGTGAGGCCAACACAGTCCCCCTCATGGAGCTAACAATCGAGCAGGGGAAACTGGCCAGTCCACTAATTGTAAATAAGTAGGTAAACAGCATGAGCAGAGTGCTGCAAAAGATAAGTGCCAGGGCAACAGGGCAGGTAACAGGGGACCCTTACCTTGTCTGGGTTCAGAGGATACTTTCTTAAGGAAGTAGCTTTGCAGCCAAAACATGAAGGAGGAATTACCCTTCACCAGGAAAGAGACGGGAAGAATGTATGAGCAGTGGGAACCGGTTCTCAAACGACCAGAAGCAGGGAGTGTCTGAGGAACTGAGAGCTGCTGGTGCAGAGAGCGAGGGGGTAGGAAAGCCCCAGCTGTGGTGTGAGAACTGTGAATACCTGTGCTGGTTGGTTGCAGGCCAGGCCTGCACTAACCATCTCCCCTGGCCCTTTTCCAGAACGGTTTGACCATCACTGCCCCTGGGTGGGCAACTGTGTGGGGAGACGGAACTACCGCTTCTTCTATGCGTTTATTCTCTCCCTCTCGTTCCTGACGGCCTTCATCTTCGCCTGCGTGGTCACCCACCTGACGCTCCGTGAGTTGGCGGTGGCAGTGGGAGCCGGGCGAGCAGAGGGCGGGCCAGCAAGCTCAACCAGGCTGAGGAGCTGTGATCACCATCCTTCTAAGCTGTGTCCTCTCCTATTTCTTCCTCCTCAGGCTCTCAGGGAAGCAACTTCCTCTCCACTCTGAAGGAGACACCAGCAAGATATCCTTTGCCTTTTGTCTGCTAGTGGATGCTCTGGTGGGAACTGAGGCCCCTTTACTGGGGCCCCTCAGCCTGTAAACAGAAGGCAGTGATGTACAGCCGATGTTTGCCCTCTAGAACCCAATATACCAGCTGCTTCTGTTCACGCCCAGGCTTGAGCTGATCCTAAATGGGCAGTTGTGGGGATGGGTGGCTGAGGACTCTCAGGAGCCACAGTCCCTGTCTTCCCTTAAGACAGCAAGCTCCCTGGACCGCATCATGTCCACGGCTCTTGGTGCTTGGAACCCTCAGTTCCCTTTACCGTCCATCACCCTGGGCTCATCCTGCTCTTTAGGGGAGCTCCTGAACCCTTGGGGCCCAGGAGGTGATCCTGCTGAGAAGTGGTGACTGGGCCATAGGAAGGTTACAAACTCTTTCCTTTCTGCGTAAGGCTAGGTGAAAAGGGCTGGGCGTGGCAAGATCCCAGGTGTAGAGGAGGCTCCCAGCCCTGATCCTGGTTGTGAGTCCTTGACTGCCCTGCTCACTGTGCTGGAGTTGGTGATCTGCTTCTTCTCCATCTGGTCCATCCTGGGCCTCTCAGGGTTTCACACTTACCTCGTCGCCTCCAACCTGACAACTAACGAAGATGTGAGTAAGGCTGGAGCAACCCCTCATTCCTGAGCAGGACCCTCGGCAAGAGGCGGGGCTAAGGGAGCTGGAGTGGCAGCAGTGTAGCTGACTCTCAGACTGCTGGGGAAACATGGGTGAGGGTGATAAGCTGCCTGACAGCTCCTTCCAGTGCTCATGACTTAGCCCTGGGAGACCCAATGCAGGCTTCTGAGACCCCCGCATGCCTTGGCGCTTAGTGCCGGCTCCCAGGGCTCCTAAGATGCTTTCTCCCTAACCCCACCAAAGCGGCTTTAACAGTCATTACATTTTGCTAGCACATTATTGTTTCCAGAGTTCTTTCAGTTCCCCTCATCTCTTTGGGTCCTTTTGCCAACTCTGAGGCAGAAGGAACAGGGATGCTTTTTTTTTATTTGATGGCTGAGTGACTTGCCCCAAGGTCATACAGCTGGGGAGGGATAGAGTCAGGATTTCTCCCAGAAGCCACTGTCCCCCGCTGCACCTGTTGGCAGCAGACCTGTGACTGTTCTCAGGTGTCCTTGAGGTTCCCTGAGGCTTCCTTATTGAGGGGGCAGCCCAGGACAGGACTGTGAGTTTCCATCAGCCCTCCCTACCTGCTGCCTTACAGACGCCCACCAACAAGCATTGTTTGAGCACTTACTGTGTGCCCAGCCCTGGGCCAGGGATCTGACCTCCCCTTCCCATTCTCCCAAACAATAAAAAAGCTGACAAGAACATCCATTCCAGGGCCGCCATCTGACACTAAGGGGCCCATTGACCAACAGAAAATACATTCCTTCTCATTTGAGGAAACAAAACTTAACACACATGATAGGGTACCGTGTGCTGGATGATTGGTACAGAGCAGAAATGACGTCAGCCTGCATCTCCCAACGTGGTTTCCTGGTTGCTGGTTCTGTAGGATGTTACTAGGGGCTTAACCAAAAAGAACTGATATAGTCAAATAAGTCTGGAAATCTCTGGGTTAAAGTTAGGCAGGTGTCCTTCACTGCTAAACTCCTCAGTGCCTTTGATAGCTGGCTTCACAGAGCTAGAAATGGGCTAGATTTCGTCTGATGCTCCAACAGTGCTACCAAAGAGATGGTATCAGAGAGGTCCCTATTGTTCTTTCTTTCTTTCTTTTTTTTTTTTGGTACGTGCCCCTAGCGGGAACCGAACCCGGGACTCTGGTCCGCAGGCCAACGCTCTAACCGCTGAGTCAAACCGGCCAGGGCGAGAGGTCCCTATTTTTCAAATGAGGATTCAGAGAAGTGGTGATCTGTCCAGGGTCATTCAGTGAGTCAGTGGCAAGGCCAGGGTTCACAGTCAGGCAGCCTGAGCCCTGTGCCCTTGTCCTGCCTTCCAACTTAGGTGACTGACAAGAGAAGGGATGATGCACCCAAAGTTTCTTTGGAGGTTTCTCTGACTCTTCTCTGTCTTCTATCCTGTTCGGGGTCTCCTCTTCTCTGCTGGATGCCCCCCAACATCCAGAAGTCCCCTACATTCTCTCGAATGGCCCAGGTTAAAGACATATCCCCTCCAATAGTCTAGCTTGAACTGGTTTCAGAATTTGCCAGTTTCCCCCTGCCTCTAGACTTCCCCCCTAGAAAGCAAAGCAGCCCAGACGGTGTGGCTCAGTGGTTGAGTGTGGACCCATGCACCAAGAGGTCGCTGGTTTGATTCCCAGTCAGGGCACATGCCCAGGTTGTGGGCCCAATCCCCAGTGAGGGGCATGCAGGAGGAGGACAATTGATGTTCTCTCTCATCGATGTTTCTATCTCTCTCTCCCTCTCCCTTCCTCTTTCTCTAAACAATAAAGAAAAAAATTAAAAAGAAAAAAAGGAAAGCAAAGCAAAGGGAGGTACCTGACCTAGACATCCTTCCTGCTTGCAGATCAAAGGCTCGTGGTCCAGTAAGAGGGGCGGTGAGGCCTCCGTCAATCCCTACAGCCATAAAAGTGTTATCACCAACTGCTGTGCTGTGCTCTGCGGCCCCCTACCTCCCAGGTGAGACGGGGGTGACCCTATGAGTCCACACCTCTCAGAGGTTCTAGAATCAGCAGACCTCTTCCCATATTACATACCTATGTCCACCATCCCCTGCTGAATGTACTCAGGGCATTTTTCACATAAAGGAGTTCTATGGAGAGTTGTAATTTTTAATCATATGCTCATTGTAGAAAAAAAATTAAGTACAAAATATAAAAAAGAAGAGTATTAGATCTTACTCCCCAGGTATAACCACAATTAATGTTTTGGCCACCTTTGAGCGACGCTGCCCTTCTGGTGCTGCTGGCCAGACTGGGTGGGGCCCTCCATTCTCCTTCATGGCAGAAGCCCTGGTGGTTTAGCCCTGCTAGAGAGCGCCCCATCTGTCCTGACAGCAGAGGGCACCAGAGCACCAGACCAGAGCTGAATTGCAGTGGACACTGTGGGAACAAGACTTCCCACACCCTCCCCCTTTCCTCCCACCAATCCTGCCCCTAGGGGTGGTGGGGTGAGGGACAATAGGAATCCACTATCTCCAAATGCCTTTTCATCCTTACTTTTCCCCTCACCCGAAGCCTGACTTCTTGGCAGCCACACAGAAAGGAAGATGAGCTAGTTTGAATTAATAAATTCTGTGGTCAAAAGCCAGGTGTTCAGAGTGCAGAGTGAGGGCCCTTCTGGAAGGAAGGAGTCTTGAGCCCCCAGCGGGAGGACAGCTCCCTTCAGACTTTCTAGGGCTTGGACTTCCCTTGGCTGGGCGGTGGACTCTGTCATCTAGCCCCCAGTCTGGAACCCTGGTGTCAGGCAGGGCTCTCATGTGTCCGCCTTATGTTTTGGAAGCCTGATTGACCGGAGAGGATTTGTGCAGTCTGACACCGTGTTGCCCTCGCCCATCAGAAGCGACGAGCCAGCCTGCGGAGCCAAGGCTGATGCCAGCATGGTAGGAGGCTACCCCTGAACCCGGCTCAGTACTTGCCACCTGCTGGCCTGTTCACCCTCACCTGCCACCCTCCACACCTGCCGGGATCCTCCCCATTCCACCCAAGGGAAGTGGAGCCGCCAAAGACTCGAGTCTTTTCGTATTTATTTCCCACCCTGCGTGGCTGTCCCCACACTGTTCCATGGCTGTACCCTCTGCTCCCTAAAGCCAGGTTCCCATGGCCTTGGGCCTGAGATTCCCCCCAGCTGATCAGTGGCAGGGGTGACAGAATAGAGAGGCCAGGGTCAGGTGCCTAGAGGACCACACCAAGTCTCTGTGCCAGGGCGAGCCCTGTGTGAGTGAGGGTGCAGATTGAGTGTAACACCTCCCAGCTGGGGAAGCTGCTGAGCCCTGCTGAGCCAGGGTCCTGAGGTGAAGTGGGACCTATGAGCAGTTGGCCCTGGACAGCAGGCTGTGGGAAAGGATGCTTCCATGGGCTGCTTTGGTTTGCAATGTCCTTTATTATTTTTGTGATGATCATTGTTTTTACTTTGGTTTTTATTTTTTGTATGGAGTTGGCCAATAGGATAAAGCTGGGTTCTAGGTAGAGAAAGCAGAGTTGGGGGTTGGGGGAGGGCAGCCTGTTAGAGGAAGCCAAACCAGCCAGCCAGGCACCCAAGACCTCAGCTCCTGCATGATTCCTGGGCAGCACACTAGGAAGTGGGGGCCTTGCCCTTTCTCTGCCCATGGAGGGTTCTCTATGGGATCCCAGCCTGGCCCCCCATCTCTCTCCCAAGTCAAGTCTGGGATGGGTAGGTTATACTCATGCTGGCAATACTTGAAACGGGTTTATTAATGCTGGGTATTTTGCACAATTTTATAGACCTCTTTTCTACATAGCATTTTTTAAATGTAAGAATTTTTTAAAAGTCAGCCACATTGCTGTCTATGTAGTGCCAGGTTAAGGATTATCAGAAGGCAAATTGATTTTCATAAGTTTATTATGAGACCTTCTGGCTGTGAGTGAGTGAGAGTGTGTGTGTGTACACATGTGTGTGCTTGCCCTGTACAAATGTGGTTGGCTCCCACTTCCCCACGTCCCCTGGGCTGCCCTCCTCTCCGCCATCCCCCTCCAGTGTCAGTCAGCAACAGCAGGAGCAGCCTGAGCCATGGGGACAGGGAATGTGTGCATTGGTTACAAGAGACCCCTGGGCTCCTGCTGTGGCTCAGCCCCCCTACCTTTCCCTCCTCCAGGGACTTCAGACAGCCAGTGGCTGGGGACTCAGCCACCCCCCACCCCACCCCTACCACCCAGCCCCCAAGTCAGGCTTCCAACTGGGATCTGCCTAGACAGGCTAAGGCTGGGTGTGGTGGATGGGGTAATGGCTGTGGGGAGTGGCTGCCATCCTACAAGCCACACCTCCTCCTCCAAGCCCCAAGTGTGGGACCTAGTGCCAAGGGCTAGAGGACAGGGAGTCTCTGCCAGCTGGAGGCCTCCATCTAGAGAAAAGGAAGACAGGAGCAGGGTGGGCCAAAGCGAGTGAAGATTGGCCTAATTCTAGGCCAGAAACTCAGAGGGTGTCTCTCCTCTGCTGGGAGCTGTAGTTTCTTGTTGGAATAGGAAATTGTCCCTCTATCCCCCTCCTTGGCCCTTCAAGGGGGCTGAAGTCCTTGGAAAGTGACACAGGAAGTCTCCTCACTTTGCCCTTTCTTGCTCCAGAGGCTAGTGGGTCACAGGCAGCTGAGAAGTGGCAGCCACAGAGGGTCTCCTCTGGGAGAAACAGCTTCTCTCCGGCCTTGGTGCCCTGGGCCATGCTGCAGTGGCACTGGGAGGTGGGGAGGATGCTGGCTAGAGGAGGTTGACTCCCATCTGCCTTTTATTTAAGCCAGTATTCTTTGTTCCTGCTTGTAATAAAACTTTTGTTTTTAAGAGTTGATTTGCTTTGGTTTGGTTTTTGTTTGTTCTCCATTTTCTGAGGCCCCAAAGGCAGCCGTCTGTTCTTTCAGTCAAACTTGGTCTGTCCTGGGGAGACAGAGAGAAGGCAGGCAGCACACTGACCTGGCTAAAGTTCTCCTCTGCTGGCTAGAGTCTGTCTGCTGGAGTCGAACAGAGAGGGCTGCAGCTAGGCTCTGTAGGCATATAAGAAGAGGCTATCCTGTCCCCTTTGTCCCCCCTACCTTCCCCTGCCTCAGGGGCTTGGAAATCCCCCTATTTCTTCTTCCTTGTGGTCTTTCTACTCTGACCCCGAGTGACTGCTCAGCTAAGAAAATGTATATGAGACAGTAGATTCCAGATTGAGAGCCGGAGCCTTCCTGGCCCCCACCCCCATCTGGTCAGCAGAGCCCAGCCAGACACCTCAACACTGGCCCACCTCTCCGGTATCTCCTCCAGGAGGACACCTGTCAGGATTTTGCCATCTCCTGCACAGCCTGAGAGGAGCTAACAGACCTCTTTGCAGAGGGTTAGCTGGTAAGACCATATCTTCCCTGTTAGCCAGTACTGCCCGCTCCCCTCACACACCATCTCATCCTCATTGCATGCCTCGCCAACCCCATGGAGCCCATTCATCTGTCTGGTGTGTGGTGTGGTGTGTGTGCTGGTGGTGGTAGGGTCCCCAGGGCTCCCCCCTGAACAGAAGGATGGGGGTGTGGGATTAGGGCAAAGAGCCCAGCCCCACTCTGGATGAGGAAGTAGCTTCACATATAGCAGCTCTCCAACTGGCACAGGAGGTGAAGGGTGAGGATGGAGAAGGATGGCGTACTTGCTCTGAGGTGCTTGGCCCTGTTCTGGTGGTGTCCTGGTGTGCAGGGGCCTTTGGTCACTAACACTGTGTCCTGGCTTTCTGTCTCTGCTGAGCTTTCTCTCACCTGCCTGTTTTCTCTCCTGCTTTGTTGCCTGCTGCCCAAACTTTGGCCCTTCTGTGGGGAAGAGGCAGGTGCTATGGCACCCCTATAGGCCTCTTATTTCCTCCCAATCCTGCTAACCCTCTCTCTTCTCCTTCTTTGCTGTCCTGCCCGGGATCTCCAGTGTGTGCGGGGGCTTAAGGACCTCCTGAGGACCGCTGCTCTCTGCCTCTCCAGGAGTGGCCTGGGGGGAGCCAGGCACCCGGCACCTCCACCTGCCTAATCTGTGGCCCATCTGCCACCATCTGTGCCTACAGGGTCTACCCCCAAGCCTGCCCCACATGTGTGCTCTCTAGGGTGCCCCCATAGAGGGCAGGGGCTGGCCTCTTTCCCCCCATCCCCACTCCATGCTGGCCAGAATGTAGAAAAAGCCATAATGCAGCTGTCAGCACAATGATGTAATACTATGCTGAAACTTGCCCTCCCCTCTTCCACCTTACTTCTCCTTCCCCAGATTTGTAAGGTGTCAAGACTCTAGGAATCCTGCCTTACAGCCTGCCCCCCAGAATCAGGCATAGCCATAGTCGAGCTGAGCAGGTTTCTTCAGGAGCTGTCTGGGGTGTTGATGGTTGATGACGCTGCTGAACAAGTTTGGTAACAGTTTTAAGCACAACTGGTTTGACACTGTTCCCACGGCCCCTTCCACCCCCAGCACTTGAGTAGGAAGGTTGCAAGGAGGATGCTTGTACCCTTTGCTCTAGGCACTGAGCTAGCTCTGACAGCCCCTTGTTCTTCAGAGGAACTAAAGGAAACCGGGCTGGGCCTCAGAAATCCACTGAGCCTATGGCAGGGGCTGCTTATCTGCTGTGGTGTACCCTTTTTTTTAACCAAAATAAAGATTTCCCTCTTCTTGCCATACCTTTGGCTGTCTGGTGCCACCCTTACTTTGGGGTCTGGGGGTAGGGCCTGCGATGAGTGTGTAGGAGAACTGCTAGCTTACAGCTGCCAGCTTTGTTCCAGCTGGTCAGTGCTGTTTGGAGATTTTAAAATGGCACAGTGGGTCTGGCCGGTGTGGCTCAGTGGTTGAGCGTCGGCCCACGCACTAAGAGGTTGCCGGTTCAATTCCCAGTCAGGCCACATGCCCAGGTTGTGGGCCTGATTCCCAGTGGGGGGCATGCAGGAGGCAGCCAGTCGATGTTCCCTCTCATCGATGTTTCTATCTCTCCCTCTCCCTTCCTCTCTCTCTCTAATATCAATAAAGAAAAAAAATTTTTAATGGCACAGTGGGCCCTGGTCAGTTTTGCTCAGCAGTTAGAGCATCGGCCTATGGACCAGAGTCTCGGGTTCGATTCTGGTCAAGGGCATGTACCTCGGTTGCAGTTCAGTCCCCAGTCTGGGGTCGTGTAGGAGCCAACCAATCGATGTGTCTATCTCACGTCGATCTTTCTCTCTTTCTCTCTCCCTCCCACTCTATCTGAAGATAAATGGGAAAAAAGTATCTTCGGGTGGGGACTAAATAAATAAAATGGCACAGTGGCCCTGGCTGGGTTGGTCAGTGGCTGGAGCATCGTCCCAATAAGACAAGGTTGCTGGTTCCATCCCCAGTCAGGGCACATACAAGAGTCAACCAATGAATGTATGTATGGGTGAAACAACAAATTGATGTTTCTCGCTTGCTCTCTCTAAAATAAATTAATCAATACATAAATTTTAAAAGGCACAGCAAAGCCAGAAGTGGCACAGGAAGAGTGACCAGCATCCTCTTCACTCTGCCCTTCCAGAATTCCTGGTCTCAGTTCCAGAGACCTTCAAGTCTTAGCTGACCTCTGAACTCTGAAAGGTCCCAACCTAGGCTGGGACAGAGGGTTTGACTCTAGTCTGGGACTGTCACACCCCTGAACTGAGCCTAGCCCAGGGTAACACTCTCATGGAGCTCTCCCTCTCCCAGCTGCCTCCCCACATCAAGATATATACACAGTGTGCTAAGAGCTAAAAAATAAATAACAACAGCGGCTATTTAGCAGGGACTTGCAAGAGCCAGGCCTGTTTTCCCACCTAAACCTACGAGGACATTGCTGTCAGCCTTTTTACAGATGAGGGAACTGAAGCTCGAGGAAGGCATGAGTAGCTCAGGCTCTCCCAGGTTCAAATACAGGATTTGAATCTGACCTTCCGCACTACTTAAGGAATGCATACTGCTGCTTCAGGAAGAGGGGATCTCAGAAAAGGCACAGCAAAGCCAGAAGAGAAACCCTAAAATTAGAGAATGTCATTCATAGTCAGCAGGGGGCTTAGAGATGATCTGTGGGGCCTCCTTGTACCAATGGGGAAACTGAGGCCCAAAGGGAAGAACCTGCTCAAGGCCTTATAATAGAGCTGGAATGCAGTCCTACACCCTGAACTCATTCCATTTTCTTTCCAAAAATTCCACACCACGTCCTAGACTGGACTGGTCTAGGAAATGTGGGATACTATAAATAGCAGTGTCTTGAGGAAAAGTCTCAGGATAGCTGACTCACTTAAAAGTAATCTAATCCCCCCCAAAGGCAACTAGTCGAGTGAGCTCTTGGCTGGATAACTGAACTCTAGTTTATAACTAGTCAGAGGGAGAAGATGATCACCTGTTTAGTTTGATTATTCCAAAACTGGAAAAATTTCTAGGAAGTTCTTCCTGGGATCTTAACTGGAGACCCTCCTGCTGCATTCAAGAGCCCTGTCCTCTGTTCTCAGTGGAGATAGACAACTAGTTGCTGCCTCTCTTCTCTGTTCCACAACTCTTCAAAGCCTGTTTACCAGCTAAAAAGGGTTGGTTGTCTTTGGGACCAGAAGCCTTACGCCTGCTGGTAGGATGGTTGCTATACAGAAGGGTGGGAGGTAGGCAGGATGAGGAAAGCCCCTTGGGCTGCGGTGCCAGCTCTTGTCCTGCTGACTCAGGCGGCTGACTGTGGAACTCTGTGCCCTGCCGGGGCCTGCTGCCTCCTGCCTGCCTGGGCTTCTGGACTTGGGAAATGGAGGCCTGGAGGCAAAGGGAGGTGCCTGAGACAGGAACTGAGTCAGGATCTCAGGATCGACAGGCCAGAGCGGGAAGGAGATGTCAGGCAGGCTGGCTCCCAGATTCAGCAGGGGAGGGGGAGGAGTGAAGGGGCTTCCTTTCTCTTGCCCAGAGCTGTACTGAGGGCATGGAGCTTGGGTGTGAACCACCACCAGGTCTCCAGGCTTGAGTAATAGAAAAGAGAATGCTCCCCCTGGAGATAGAAATAGCTCTAGAATTGCCAGGCCCTGCCTCCCAGGTTTATGCTGTTCTGGGAGCTTCAGCTTTCCCCCATGACTTGGAAAGCCTGGGCTGGGTGACTAGACAAAGTAAAGTCCTTGAGGGCCCAGAGGAATGTCCAAGATGGAGGAGGAGGCAGTGTTGAGTGAGCACATTTGACCATTCATCCATCTTCTTTCCCAAGTAGGCACCCAGCTGGGCAGGCTCTCGTCTTTGGCTGAAGCCTGGTGTGGGGCCCTTATATCATTGGCCCCAGCTCCATGTTCATGCTGTGAGTGTATATTTTTATAATAATAAAGTTGGTTGGATATTTTTTACATGATAATGATAGTTACCATCCACTCAGCTAAGTGCTTTCCATCAACTCATTTAATCCTCACAATAAACCCCATTTTACACTTAGGAAAACTGAGGCTCACAGAGGTTAAGTCACTTGGCAAAGGCCACAACAGCTTGTAAGAATCGAACCCAAACACCAACCAGAAAGAATATATGTACCCCTATGTTCATAGCAGCACTATTTACAATAGCTAAAGTTCTGGAAACAGCCCAAGTGTCCATCAGTAGACCAATGGATAAAAAAGCTGTGGTACATATACACAATGGAGTACTATGCAGCTGTAAGAAAGAAAGATCTCTTATCCTTTGAGACGACATGGAGGGACCTGGAGAGTATTATCCTAAGCGAAACAAGCCAAGCAGAGAAAGACCAATATCACATGATCTCACTTATTTGTGGAATATAATGAACATAACAATCTGAGGAACAGGGTAGACCCAGAGACGTGGAAGTAGGGTACAGACTGACAACCCTCAGAAGAGGGGGGAGGGGGGAGGGAAGAGATAAACCACAGAACTTATATGCATGTACGCATAACTGATGGACATGGACAACAATGTTGGGGATGGGGTGGGGGGGATGGGGAGGAGGGTATCAGTGGGGGGAAAAGGAGAAACATTGTAACAAAAACAAATAAATAAATAAAAATTAAAAAAGAATTGAACCCAGCTGGTCTGATTCCAAAGATACTGGCTATTCTGTCTCTCAGAAAAATAATACATATTCACAATTGATAACTTGAGGAGAATAGGAAAAAGGAAAGGGGGGAAAATCACTCACAGTCTCACTACCTAAAGATACCCTCTGTAAGTTGTATTTTAGTGTCTTTCCATCATTTTCTGTCTGATTTGAGCAAAGCTTTCAGGATATCAAGCCTAAAATTCCTTCTGTTTCTTTGGAAAACTTGTAACATTAGCCCAGATTTGTCCCTGTTTTTCCTTCTAAAAGGCATATCTCACTTTGGGGCCTCAGTTCTGGCCTAAGGCTCCCTCTCTCCAGAAAGGGAGTATGGGTGTTCAGACACCAAGAAGAACTGAGGGAGGGAGAGGCCTGTGAAATGGTCCTGGCTCCAGGATTAAGCTGGCTGGATCCCAGTGAGGGGAGCCCCACCTCTGAACCCCATCTGAGTTGTAGCTAGAGGTGGGGCAGATAAGCAGGAAGCCACCTTCATGGGTGCAGTGCCAACAGCTTTAGATGAAAGAAAACCTTGGCTGACACAAGACAGCACCCTAGCTAACAGGGACAGAGTGTTGGCAACAGAGAAACCTCCATCTCTGAGGCCTCTGCCAGAGGTCAGAGGTAGAGCCATGGTCAAAGGGAAGGGGCAGGAAAACTTCTGAGAGGCAGGCTGTGGGAGGCAGTCCTCAGCTGGGACTACTGCCCCATAAAACAAACTGGTATGTGTCACCACCACCTCCTTTTTCTTAGCCCTGTCTCTCTCCCCAGTTGCTAGCGTCCCCCCTGGGGAACCAAACTGGGCTGAGCACCCAGGTGGCCTGCTTCCCAGCCTCTGACAGAGGGTGAGCTGAGTCAGGCAGGAAAGTGGGACAGCCAGCAAGCTGGGCCCCCACCCTCTGTGAGCCCCACTGATACAGGATGGCTGGTGGCTTGGAGGGGGCAGGTGACCTGGCGTGAAGAGCCAGAGGGTAAGTCCTCAAACAAGTGGCAACAAGCCACCAACTTGAAAGGGAAAATTGTGCTGTGATGGGAAAGGTATCCAACAAACCTACTGGGTGACTAATTACAACGGCTGGGCTGGAGCGTCAGAGGCTGCTCATTAAACACTTCATTAAGTGGCACCCTGAAAGCTGCCACCTGTGCATTCTGGGAGTTCAGAGGGGACAGGACCCTGAGGGAGAGTTGAGGATTGGGGATGGAACCATTTCAAGAAGCGTGGATCTCACTTCTAAATACATCCTGGAGCTCACAAGTCAGAGGCCTTGGTGGGAGAGAAACCAAAGGAAGTAGGATGCAGGGGACTTAGTAGCTGTGTGACCTTGAGCAAATCTCATCCCTCTCTGAGCCTTAGTATTCCTATCTCTAAAGTGGGGTAGTAGTTACCGTCCTGCCCACCTCACAGAGACATAGCAGGGATTAAATTAGATCATGGATGCCAAGGTGCTTGGGAAACTGTAGAGCCCTGCCTAAACTGATCTCACCTGACCCAAAGTGGGAACCTATCTGGCAGGAATAGGAGCCCCATCCTCCTGCACCTGGCTTTATGGGGTCTGTCTAGGCTGATGCAGCTAGGTGGCTGAGCAATCCTTAGTCCCTAGAAGGACACCGTGAAGGAGAATCTGATTTGAGAAACTGGGGCAGCTACCTAATGTGGGCACCCATGTAATGGAAGCCCTGAACAAGAGGGGCAGCCTGGAGCCTGGAAAGGTGCCTGTGCAGGTGGCGCCAACACCCAGATTTCTCCTGCTGACTGTCCTGATGACTCATCCCACATCCCAGCCCTTTTACCTTTAAGGAAGAGCTGGAAAGGGTGTGGGGAAAAGAGGAGAGGTAGGTCCACGGCTCAGTCCCGCCCTCTGCCCCTCCCCCTTCCCACCCAGCTCTGGGCCAGGCCATCCAGCCAAAAGGCAGGCAGGGATCAGGAGAGGCACAGAATTCGGCTTGGTCCCGAGGCAGCCATTTAGCCCGCCGCCTGTCTGTCTGTCCACCCCAGATCCATGGAGAGAGCAAGTCTGATCCAGAAGGCCAAGTTGGCAGAACAGGCCGAACGCTATGAGGACATGGCAGCTTTCATGAAGAGTGCTGTGGAAAAGGGTGAGGAGCTATCCTGCGAAGAGCGAAACCTGCTGTCAGTGGCCTACAAGAATGTGGTGGGTGGCCAGAGGGCTGCCTGGAGGGTCCTGTCCAGTATCGAGCAGAAAAGCAATGAGGAGGGCTCGGAGGAGAAGGGCCCAGAGGTGCAAGAATACCGGGAGAAGGTGGAGACTGAGCTCCGGGGCGTGTGCGACACCGTGCTGGGCCTGCTGGACAGCCACCTCATCAAGGAGGCCGGTGACGCCGAAAGCCGGGTCTTCTACCTGAAAATGAAAGGCGACTATTACCGCTATCTGGCCGAGGTAGCCACTGGTGATGACAAGAAGCGCATCATCGACTCTGCCCGGTCAGCCTACCAGGAGGCCATGGACATCAGCAAGAAGGAGATGCCGCCCACCAACCCCATCCGCCTGGGCCTGGCCCTGAACTTTTCCGTTTTCCACTACGAGATCGCAAACAGCCCTGAGGAGGCCATATCACTGGCCAAGACCACCTTCGATGAGGCCATGGCTGACCTACACACCCTCAGTGAGGACTCCTACAAAGACAGCACCCTCATCATGCAGCTGCTTCGAGACAACCTGACTCTGTGGACCGCCGACAATGCCGGGGAAGAGGGGGGTGAGGCACCTGAGGAGCCCCAGAGCTGAGCCACGCTGCTACCCTCCCTGCCCTGCCCTGCCCTGCCGCTCCAGTCCCCCACCCCCAGCAGAGAGGACTAGTATGGGGTGGGAGGCCCGACCCTTCTCCCTGAATGCTCTGCCCCAGCTCAGAGGCTCCACAGAGAAGGACCAGCAGAGCTGAAGCCACCTGGAGCCATTGGGTCCCACTCTTCCTGCAGCTGTCGGGTGCTCCTAACCACTGGTCATTCCACCCAGCCCTGCTCTCTGCACCCCTTCTCGAGACCCTCCCCGTGAACGGGACCACTTCTTCCCCTCTCTTGATTCCCTCCTGACCCTGCTGCCTCTGGATCTTAGGAATTGAGGAGTGTCCCACCCTTGTGGCTGAGAACTGGACCGCATGGCAGAGGCGAGAGAGAGAGAGAGAGAGAGAGAGAGAGAGAGTGAGAGAGAGTGAGAGAGTGTGTGTGTGTGTATGTGTGTGACCCAGAACGAGAGGGAAAGCATGTCTGCTGGGTGTGACCATGTTTCCTCGCAATAAAGTTCCGTGACACTCCTCCTGTCTTTTCCGGTTATTGGCGGAGGGCTGGGGCTGGGATTGGTGTATGATTTACAGAAAGCCTGACTTTGTACCTCTAAATTTAGGGCCTGAACCTCCCATGGGGCTGGTTCAGTGATCCGTAGGCAAGACTCTGGGGCTGATGACTCCAGGTGAGAGGCTGGGGGGTCAGGCTCTCTCCATCACGCCTCAAACCAGCCGGTCTGATCCCGGGGAGGTCAGGCGAGCGCAAAGGCGGCTCTGAGGCTCCTCTGCTGAACAGCTCAGATCTGAGGGGACAGGAAACCGGTCAAGTTTCAGGTCTGAGGTCTGAGGACAGCGCCGCATGGATATGCTTAAGTGAGCAGCATACCGAGCGCTTTCAAATCGGGGATAGTCCCATCAAGGTGCTCAGATCTGAGAGGCAGGAAGTACGATCTGAGGCAGGGGTGTGACGCCGCCATTAAAAGCCCAGCTCTGAGGAGAGAGGAACGCACCCCCCCCCCCCCCCGCCCCAGCATTCTTAGACGGGGACAAAATGAAACGGGCTGGCGGAGAGGAAGCGCAAGCTGGGTGGAAAGAGCCTCGGGGAGCAGAGGCCGGTCCAGAGCGTCGGACCCCGTTACTTCCGCTCCCAGATGCAACATGCCTAACTCTGCGGCGGCCTCGTTCGGTCCCGCCTTAACATCCCGGGTTGGAGGCGGGCCCGAAGCTGATTATCATCCAATCACGGGAGGGGCTGCTCGGATTCTGGCCAATGGGAGAATGAGCGGCGGACGCGCGCTGCGCGTCTTCCAGACGCCCGCCGAGCGTTGCGGATTCGGAGACGCCCTTGCGAGACTGAGGCGCCCTCTCCGCCCCCGAGCGCCAGGGGCGGTGCTTTCCGGGTTTCGCCCAGACCTGTTGCTACCCGCCCCGCTGAGAGCTAGGCACCTCAGAGCAGCGGGACGGGGCGGTGTGGAAAAAGCAGTCCCCTCCCTTTGAGTCATCTGCTTAACCTGCGGTTCCGGGCTGGCAGGGCCGTCTGGGAAAAGGCCACCAAGGCGTCCCCACCACACACCGGACTCCAGGTAGCCCTGAACTGGTGGCCAAGAAACTTGGATTGTGTCTGTGTCTTGGCTGTGCGACTTTGGAAAAAGCCTTTATACCTCCCCGGGCCTCAGTTTCCCCTTCTCTATCAAAAGGGGCTTGAACTAATGGCTCTAACGAAAACTGAAGAATCTGGGATTCTGGAGTCAAGATAACCTGGGTTTCACTCCCAGCCTGCCTTGGCCAAGGCTCTTAACTTGCTTACTTTTTTAAAAATATATTTTTATATTTTTTTTAGAGAGAGAGAGAAACATGGATGTGAGAGAGAAACATCAATCTGCTGCCTCCTGCATGTGCCCCACCAGGGATGGAGCCCGCAAACTGGGCATGTGCCCTGACCGGGAATCAAACCTGTACCTCTCAGCCCATGGGACCTTGCTCAATTCACTGAGCCACACCAGCCTGACCTAATTTATTTGCTTGCTTGCTTGCTTACTTCTGTGTTGTCACTTATAGTGGAGATTAAAAAATAGTACCTTCGCCCTGGCCAGTTTGGCTCAGCGGTTAGCGTGGGCCTGCGGACCAGAGAGTCCCGGGTTCAGTTCCCGCTAAGGGCATGTACCTCGGTTGCAGTTTGTCCCCGCCCTGGTTGGGGTCTTGCGGGTGGCAACCAGTCGATGTGTCTCTCTCACATTGATGTTTCTCTCTCTCTCTTCCCTCCTCTCCCTCCCACTCTATCTGAAGATAAATGCAAAAATGTCCTCTGAGGATTAAAAAAAAATAGTACCTTCCCGAGTTGCTGTGAAGTTTGAGAAAATTACATATATGTAGCCCTGGCCGGTTTGGCTCAGCGGTTAGAGCATCGGCCTGCGGTCCAGAGAGACCCGGGTTCGGTTTCCGCTAAGGGCATGTACCTCAGTTGCAGTTTGTCCCCGGCCCTGGTTGGTCGTGCGGGTGGCAGCCATTCGATGTGTCCCTTTCATGTCGATGTTTCTCTCTTCCTCTCTCTCCCTCCAACTCTATCTGAACAAAAAAATGAAAAAAATGTCCTCGAGTGAGGATAAAAAAAAAAAAAAGAAAGAAAATATATGTAGCCTGGCCAGTTTGGCTCAGTGGTTAGAGCATCGGCACTCGGACCAAAGAGTTGTGGGTTCGATTCCAGTCAAGGGCATGTACTCCGGTTGCGGTTCCTCCCCAGCCCTGATCGGAGTAGTATAGGAGGCAACCAATCAGTCTGTCTCTCTCACATTGGTGTTTCTCTCTCTCTCCCCCTCCCTCCCACTCTATCTGAAAATAAATGGAAAAATATCCTCGTGAGGATTAAAAAGAAAATAAATGCACCTGCAGTAATTCATAATACACGTTATCTATTATCAATCCTTCCAGCATCAGTAGTCTAGGATTTATCCAACATATCTGTGCCAAAAGCAGAATGATCAGTCAGACCCAGTCCTAAAGAGCAGCTTTACTGCCAAAGCTGACTGCATGCTCACTGGGCCACCTGAGAATGCTGGCCTGACATCAAATGGTCACTCCTCACCTGGCATGATGGGGGGAACTCAGCCCAGCCTCATCAGGTTCCCCAGAGTCCAAGTTTGACCACACCCATGAGACTTAAAATTGAAGGGCTCTTATCAGAGTAGTAATTCTACAGGAGAAGTTAGCAGGACCACTGGGATACCTTCTGCGCCCCCTGTTTTCTCCCGGTCTTTCCTGGAAGTGTGTTGGATTTCCAAAACAGACAGAAACTCTGGGTTAGTGCAAGTGACTCCCCTTCAGCTCTGAAAGTAACACAGTTTCTCTTACCAGACAGGTCTGGTAACTTTCTCTTAATGGGCTAGGTCCTGGGAAAGGAACTTCTTTCTTTTCTCTCAGCCTTTGACTTTGCCTACTCTCTCCGCACCACTCATGGTTGCCCGTATGAGGAAAGAAATAAGCATGTTGGTGTTGAAGGATTTCAAAAGCATCCGGTGTGGATGTTTCTTTCTCACATCGATGTTTCTCTTTCTCTCTCTCTCCCTCTCCCTTCCTTTCTCTACAAATAATAATAATTTTTTTTTTATCCTCACCCGAGGACATTTTTTATTTTTTGTTCAGATAGAGTGGGAGGGAGAGAGAGGAAGAGAGAGAGAGAAACATCGATGTGAAAGTGACACATCAAGTGGCTGCCACCCGCACGACCAATCAGGGCCGGGGACAAACTGCAACCGAAGTACCTGCCCTTAGCGGAAACCGAACCCGGGTCTCTCTGGACCGCAGGCCGACGCTCTAACCGCTGAGCCAAACCGGCCAGGGCAATAATAATTTTTTTTTTTTTTTATCCTCATCTGAGGACATTTTTTCATTTTTTTGTTCAGATAGAGTGGGAGGGAGAGAGAGGAAGAGAGACAGAGAGAGAAACATCGATGTGAAAGGGACACATCGAGTGGCCGCCACCCGCACGACCAACCAGGGCCGGGGACAAACTGCAACCGAAGTACATGCCCTTAGCGGGAACCGAACCCGGGTCTCTCTGGACCGCAGGCCGATGCGCCAACCGCTGAGCCAAACTGGCCAGGGCATAATTTTTAAAAATCAGTCCCAGAAGGCAGAAAGGTAAGAATGCCAACCAAGTTCCACTGGAAATTTCATGGTGGCCATTCTCCCATTCTCATTGTCCTCTCCAATTGAGCACACTGTTAAAACTTCCAAATTCCAAAGCCCATCTTCAGGTTGAAACCTAACTAACCAGTTTCCCTTTCCCTTTACAGAGCTTTAGATATGTGCTATTTTACTAACTCCTTTCCTTTATATAGGTACATTTATTCCGTTATGATTTCATATCTACTTGATTCTACCTCTGGGTTTGCAGCTATGTCCTGGGTTTATTTCTTGTATCCTCAGAGAGCTCTTAAAAAATAGTAACTTTGTCCCATTATTCATTCTTTCTTCCCACAGTTTCTCCAGCAAGGTTTTGTGTACAGAAAGGTGCTCAGAACTTAGTTTTAAAACAATCCTTCCAAATGCCTGGAAATCTGGTTTAATGCCAGGTCCTCTGTTGTGGAACTAGAAATATAGCTGGTTCTGAGAGGGCTATCTAGACAGAGATTGGCTCACAAAGATTCAAATAATCCCAGCCCTATCCTTTCTGCTCTTCCAGAGTATCCCCCAGGAAATGAGGCCCAGGGCTTGCAAAGATCTTCCTCTCTCAAGAATGTGACTGGTATGGGGAAAATTTACAACCTAAGATTATCTAGAGAAGATACCTACTCTTTTTTTTTTTTTTAAATCCTCACCTGAGGATATTTTTCCATTTATCTCTAGATAGAGTGGGAGGGAGGGAGACAGAGAGAGAGAAACATCCGTGTGAGAGAGACACATCGACTGGTTGCCTCCCACACGACCCCGACCAGGGCCGGGGACTAAACCACAACAGAGGTACTCGCCCTTGACCAGAATCGAACCCGCAACTCTGGTCCATGGGCCACCGATGCTCTAACTGCTGAGCCAAATCGGCCAGGGTGAGAAGATACCTAATCTTAATTGGCTCTGTAGATCCACAGGAGTAGGTAATAGAGGGCAAGGCATTGAGTTCAATGTGCCTTCTCAGAACCAACCACCCTAGGGAGGCCAAGGCATTGGGGTTATGCAGGCCACTGTGGCTCCTTCTAGAAAGGCAAGATACTCCTATACACACACACATCCAACGTCCAAATGTCCAGTGCCTTTTTGGGAAAACCTGATTTCAGATGCTTGCACCAAGATTGTTCTGACTAACAGTGCCCCACTCCAACTTCTTCCTAGAGAACAGAGTACTGTAATAACAGCAGCAGGGCCTGACCTCGTAGCTCAGCTGGTTAGAGCATCGCCCCTTACCCCAAGGTTGCAGGTTTGATTCCAAAATGAGTCAACCAATGAATGCATGAATAAGTGGAAAAACAAATCGATTCTCTCTCTCTCTCTCTCTCTCAAAAAATAAAAAATAAAAGCAGCAGACATGACTGCTATTATCATCTTTATTTTGCAGATGAAGAGAATGGGACTCAGTGCAGCTAAATAACCTAATAACCAAGCTTATACAACTATTTACGTGCCCAGGGAGTAGAATGGATCTGACTCCAAAGTCCATGATTTTTAAACAGCTGTTTTTATTTTATTTTATTTTTTTATTTTTTATTTTTTTTTATCCTCACCCGAGGACAATTTTTCATTTTTTGTTCAGATAGAGTGGGAGGGAGAGAGAGGAAGAGAGAGAGAGAGAGAGAAACATTGACATGAAAGGGACACGTTGAGTGGCTGCCACCCGCACGACCAACCAGGGCCGGGGACAAACTGCAACCGAGGTACGTGCCCTTAGCGGGAACCGAACCCGGGTCTCTCTGGACCGCAGTCCGACGCTCTAACCGCTGAGCCAATCCGGCCAGGGCTAAACAGCTGTTTTTAAACTGTGTTCAGAGGGTTCCCCAGAAACTGCCACAGGGCAGAAGTCCAGTGGTCAGGGTTTCCCATTTCCACACATGGCCAAAATAGCCACACATATATCTGTATTTTACACCAGAGTTACATGAGTTAAAAATAAGTTTGAAAAGAACCACATTATGCTATGCTGCCCTGTTCCTAAGAATCAAGAAAGTCTTACTCTACTCTCAATCTAATGCCACACTAGGGCCCAGCAGAAAGGAACTGTCTTAAATGAGAAAAAAACTGTGTAGTGGACCAGTTTCCTGGCTCGTTCACCAAGTTAAGGTTTCCTTAATCTGGTTACATCCTTTGTTCCTTTTCAATGCTTCACCCTGTTCACAGGTTCTACACATCCCCCAATCCTTGCTGTGTGTGGGGTAAGGAAGGCAGGTTTCTGCAGGGTACATCCCTCTCCTGTCAGAACCCCCAGCCCCACCTACCCAGTGAGTCAGGGGCCAGGAATGTCTGTGGGGGCAGTAGACTGGTATGTCACCCTGGGGGTGTCAGAGGCTGATTCATCTCTCTTCTCCACCCAATCGTCTCCTTACTGTTCTCTGGGAAATTTAACTCTGTCTAGAGATAAAAGAGGGAGATTCCAGACTCTGAACTCATGGAGTCTTCAATCTGTGGCTAGGTATAGTACTTAATACATCAGATTATGGTATTCAAGAAATATATGTTGAAAGAGAAGGAAGGAAGGGAGGAAGGAAGACACATTTTCTCCCCTTTCTTCCTCCAGAGTAAAGCTAACCTGAAATTTCCTTGTGTGAGTGTAGAGGGGACTGATTTTTAACTCAGAATAGATTGTGCAACCACTGGTATGTTTTATGAGTTGGGATAAATCTTACCCGTGTCCCAGTGTCCCTTCTGTGTGGTTTATATGATTCTACAGAGCAATGTGGAGGCTTCGGGATTAATATACATACAGGAAGAGGCCACCAGTCAGTGTGAAGGAAGCTGTATTTGCGCAGTAAGCACACTTCTTGAGATTTTGTTTATTTGGGATGGCTTTGAAGGGGCCTCTCATCTGCCTTCTGTACAACTGCTTCAGGGTTTTGGATAGGGAAAGAAATTTCAAACTTTGCTGTTTATTCTAATCCAGAACATTTTTACCAATACTTATCTTTTTCTTTTCACCTTAGTTGGGCTCCAAATCCCCAGCCCAACCCCTCACAGCTCCTTAGTCTTAAACCACCTGGACTCCTGAACTTCTGGGGCTGTCTGAAGTTGGCTACCTGGCCAGAAATGAAGGACACAATCAGTTGTAAATGAGACTTATGACTTCTGTCCTCAGTAGGACTGATGCCATTGAGATATATACTAATGTGGGACTCTTCTTTCTAAAGGGGACAGGAAGTGGAGGTGGGCAGCCCAGACTAGGCTGGGTAAGGGCTCAATGCCCAGGGCGAGAGAGAAGAAAAGGGAAGGGACAGGGAGGGGACTACTCAGCATGCTAGAAAATTTCCTTCCAGATGTCTGGGGCAGTTGAGCCTCCCCACTGCTTTCAAAAACTGGGTGGGCCCTGGCCAGTTTGGCTTAGTGGTTGGAGCGTTGGCCTGCAGACCAGAGAGTCCCGGGTTCGGTTCCTGCTAGGGGCACGTACCAAAAAAAAAAAAAACAAACTGGGTGGGCCCAGCCGGTGTGGCTCAGTGGATTGAGCGTCATCCCATGGACTGAGAGGTCCCGGTTTGATTCCTGGTCAGGACATATGATCCCCAGTAGGGGGGGAGGGCGTCCAGGAGGCAGCCAATCGAGGTACCTCTCTCACATTGATGTTTCTTTACTTTAAAAAAAATTTTTTTTCTTTATTGATTTTTTTAGAGAGAGGGAGAGGGAGAAATAGAAACATCGATGAGAGAAGACATTGATTGGTTGCCCCCTGCATGCCCCCCACTGGGGATCGGGCCCACAACCTGGACATGTGCCCTGACCGGGAATCGAACGGGAGACCTCTTGGTGCATGGGTCAATGCTCAACCACTGAGCCACACCGGCCAGGCTCACATCGATATTTCTATCACTCTCTCTAAAAAAAAAAAAAAAAATCAATAAAAATATATTTCAAAACAAAACTGGGTGGGCCTTGGTAATTCTGGGATGGGTCTGAAATTACTCCCTTTCCCCTCTCAGGAGCTCAGGAGCCTTGAGAAAGAACAGACTCTCCAAGATGGACCTTCCCACAGACCCTAATGGGATCAGCCTTCCTATTCTCAGCCAATGGGGTGTTTTCCTAATCCATAAACAGCTGAGAGCAGACTGGCTGTGCTTCAGCTCTTTGGACTTGAGGGCATCACCCTCACTCCTAAGCCTCTTTGGGTTGGAAGCCTTTCTAATTAACTGTGGTCTCTGATAAGTTCCAAATGCTATTTTCCAATTGTTGGAGCCCCAATTCAGAGCCAGGAAATACATCTATCCTAATGTCAGTGATTTAGCTGAGATGACCAAGAAGATTCCTTCTAAAGTACTCAGACATGGCTTCCTCCCTCCAGCAGTTGTTTACAATTTGCCAAGTAAGGTCTGGAGGAGAGAGGGGCACTTTCAGGAAGTGTCTGTGAGATATAAAGTGGCACTTCTCTGGAAGGCCTTTTAGCAATATGAACTTAGAATCTGGAAAACATCAGCCTTTTCATTTCTAGAATTTTATCATAAGTTAAAAGTCAAAGATTCAGACAAAGATTTGGGTACAAAGATGTTAATCACAGCACTATTTACAACAGCAAAAAACTGGTAATGACTTATAGGCTAACCATGGGAACTTGAGTAGGTAAACAATGTTATAGCCATACTATAGAACATTATCATGTAAACATTAAAAGGTCTTTATATTTTTAAAAATTACATGAAATAGTGTCAACTAAAAAAAGCAGGTTACAAAGCAATTATAACATATCTCACTTATATAAATGCTCTAACTATCCCTCTGCATGTATAGAAAAAGAAAATATATAAAATATATTTAAATATAAAATTTACCATAGATTGTTTTTATTTCTGTGTTATGGGATTATGGGTCTAATTTTCTTTTTATTTTCCAAGTTTTTTACTTTGTTATTTTTATCAGGAAATTTAAAGAAAAAGAAAGAAATCTTAAGGACAGTTGCCATATCCCAGCCATACTGGAGGATGGTCTTTCTCCTCCCCTACACATTTCACATTGAACAGACCTCACCTGGAACCCAGACATCTCATCCTTTCTGTACTGTGCTGTCCCCTCCCCAACATGACAATCATTCTGCTATCAGTGGGAGGTGGAGAGAGCTGCATTTATTGGAAAATATCCTTGCTGTCACACCAATGCCTGAAAATAAAGTTTTGAATTATTCCATCCTTCTCCTCTCCATGACTGCAGAGAATATACTCAGGGTGCTTGGATATGAGCTCGTAAAGTTCTAAATAACACCTCTTTCCCACTGGTTTGCTGTGGTGATGGCCACAGCCTCTGTGATGGGGTAAGCATCAAAACCCATGACCACAGCTACTGGTACTGTTTTAAAAAACACAGCACTCATCCTCACTCCCTGATGAGGGATTTGTCCAGCAGCCTGGGCATCAGAATTACTGGGCTCCAGGCCCCATAGGTGACTCACAGACAGCCCCAGGCTGTGACTCCTGGCCTCAGTTTCCCTGGCTTGCTCTGTTGATACTCCCCACCTACTGTGCAGGGTGTTAATAGGAGTGAGGTGCTTTGAACTCCGAAGATGAAAGAGGCTGGGGAAGCAGCACCCAGTTATTATCCCCTGTAAGGCCAGGCGTGGGAGCGGAGGTTGGCTGCTTTCATACTGTTCCAGCCACAGGAGCCTCCTCATAGCTCTTCACTCTGCTCTGGCTATCAAAACTGGAAAGCAAAGCTCAGTCATCCCCACCTCAATGCTACTTCAGAATAGCTTTTCTTAAACTGCCCAAACCACCAGTGACCTATCTTCCCCTAATGATTTATAACTTAGTAATACTCTACAGGTGTCTCAATTCTTTCTTCTAATTGGCCTCAAATCCTGTGGGACATGGGCCACAACTTTTCACCATTAGTATTCACAATTAAGAAGTCAGCAAAGCCCTGGCCGGTTTGGCTCAGCGGTTGGAGCGTCGGCCTGCGGTCCAGAGAGTCCCGGGTTCGGTTCCCGCTAAGGGCATGTGTCTCGGTTGCGGTTTGTCCCCGGCCCTGGTTGGGTTGTGTGGGAGGCAGCCACTCGATGTGTACCTTTCATGTCGATGTTTCTCTCTCTCTCTCTCCCACTCTATCTGAACAAAAAATGGAAAAATGTCCTCGGGTGAGGATAAAAAAAAAATAAATAAATAAAAATAAAATGAAATAAAAAAGAAGTCAGCAAAGTTGCCCTGACTGGTTTGGCTCAGCGGTTAGAGCGTCGGCCTGCGGACCAGGGAGTCCTGAGTTCAGTTCCGGCTAGGGTCACGTACCTCGGTTGCGGTTTGTCCCCAGCACCGGTTGGAGTCATGTGGGTGGCGACCAGTCAATGTGTCTCTCTCGAATCAATGTTTCTCTCTCTCTCTTCCTCCTGCTCTATCTGAATATAAATGCAAAAAAATGTCCTTGGGTGAGGATAAAAAAAGAAGTCAGGAGTGTGAACTATGAGAGCCAGGCTGACCAAAGTTCAAACTCATCTGTTTCCTTCATATAAAGTGGAGCTTAGTAATAGTTCCCATCTTGTTTGTATTTCTAGGAGTCGTTGTGTGAACCACATGAGGACGCGTGTGAAGGCACTCTGTAAAATGTCAAGCCCGTCACATGTGTTAGTAAATAGGACCTAATATCTGCAAATAAGACTTCTGGCACAACTGCCATCTGTCCCCTTGTGACACCAAGCTACAACTGCAAAAATAAGCCTGGGGTGCCACCTATTGGTTGAAAATATGAATTGCATCCAACCAGTTGCAACAAGAACAAAAGGTAGAAAAACACCAGTATTTTGCCATGCTCCTCAAGTCATATTACATACTTAATATCGCCCTTTAAACAATGCATTTTGTATAAATAACTTCACTTTTAAAGTAAACTTTTAATCACTACTACAAATAGAAACTAGACAGCACTTGCCAAAAATAGAATAAAACTGTGAAATAAATACAATGAAAATAAAACATTAAGATCTAACTAGGCCCGGCTGGTGTGGCTCAGTGGTTGAGCGCAACCCATGCACCAAGAGGTCGTCGGTTCTCTATCGATGTTTCTATCTCTCCCTTCCTCTCGCTCTAAGATCAATAAAGAAAAATTAAGATCTAGCTATGAAGTATCCCCTGTGAGAGCTCAAGCTTAAGGATTACTGTTAAAACTGAAGATTAACCTAAGTGCACTGCTGGAGAATGAGTATTAATTCTCCAGTACTGTGCTTTGGGGGAAATACTACTCTGTATGAAGAAATCGAACTCTTCTGAGGGAAGGTGATATTCACTCGTTCTACCCCAGCTCCCTGGATGGTTGAAGAAAGTTTGAAAGCCACAACATATAGGAGAAAACAAATTCTTGTATTGTAGCACATTCCACGATAGTCCGAGTGGGGCCAGTGCTGAATTCCTGGTGGCAGTGCCCACAGCCCATGAGCACTGAGGGTGTGGTAGGTGCTCTGGTTGCGCCACATCTGGCTTTTGGCTAGAAGTCCTTTGCAGGGCTGGGTGTCCCTTCATCAGCCTTCCAGGTCTGGCTGAGAGGACTGTTCTTGGATCTGTAGCCTGCTGAGCTGTCCGCTGCTCACTGGGAGCTACAGTTTTCCCCAGTGCTGGATTAAGTGTCTTATTCTCCAGAGCCCAGCTTGTTGTTACAGCTTCATGGCTTCTTGCTCCACTGACTGGTCTGAGGGTACCAGGTACTTCTCCTGGATTCCCAGAGTGCTGAGGGAGGGTACGTCAAGGATGATAGCATGGGCAAGGATGGAAAACTGGTCTGGGCAGGATCTGACCTCTACTGATGCCCGCCTTCCAACCATGTCTGGCAGAGTACTTCCATCCTTCTCCCTTCCTCGTAACTATAGCTTCAGGCAACAGGGACCAATTGGGTTTGAGAAGCCTATCAAAGCAACCAGACTCAAATGCTCCTCTTCCTCACATTGCTGAGGATCAAAGGACTGGAGTGCTAACCCTTCAGCTCTGTGTTATGACACATACCCAGAGCCAGACCATGGGGATTTAAATCCTGATTTTGCTAACTCCTTTTCTCATCTGTAAAATAAGAGCTGTTATGAGTATCAAATGAAACAATGACTAGAGTGCCTAGCATAGCACCTGGCACACAGTAGGTGCTTAAGAAATGTTTGTGACTTTTCTTCTGCCAAGGGAGAGAACTCAAGGGAGTTCAAAGAAAACGACAAATTTCTGTTTGGGCCACAGGGTGCCACCTCTATGGATAGCAGTAAGGACACAAATCAGATTCACAAAAGCAAAGACCATGACACTGCTAATGGAACCCTGTGAGGCTGGCTGGCCTGAGGCCCGGGTCTGACTAGGAGGCAGGGGTTGACCATGGCCAGGCTGGCCACCATGGCTGCTCTACTAGATGACTCCAGAGTCAGCAACTGAGATTCTACAACCAGGGAGACCAAGGTTTGAACTGTTCTTCCAACACATGCCGAATGAGGGGCCTTGGACTCGTCCCTCTCAGAGCCCCAACTGTCTCATCTATAATAGGGGTTTGAATAAAGACTAAATGACATACTGCAAATGGAGTATGTAGCCCACCAAATGATGTTCAGATTAGACCTTTCTTTACCATCTCATGGATCCATCCATCAAATCCATCTCACCCCTACACAAACTGGCTCTGAACCTGTGTCCCCTCCCCTTTACTTTCCTCAGGAGGTAATGCCTTGTTCCTGTGTAAATCAGCCCTGAGGATCACTCAGGATCAGTGGGGTCCATCTTGTTTGACTTGGAATAATCTCAAACCTGTCTTATCTCTGGCCTAAAGCCCACATTCCTGAGCAGGGCACATGAAACCCTGAGTTCTCCTACCCATCTCTCTGGCCCTATCACTGCTCTCCAGCCAGAAGTCCTGTCCTGCCTACAAGTCATGCCATTCTACTTGCAACCCCTTAGACATGTCTCAATCTTGAATTCCTGTGCCTTTGTATACACTGTTCTCCTTGCCTTGAAGTTCCTTTCCCTCTTAATCAACCTGGCTAACCCTTACTTTGAAATGATGCAACTCAATTGTCACTACCACCATGAAGCTTTCTTTACCCACTCACTCCTCAGCAGAGCTGACTTTCCCTTCTTTGTACCAATCCCTAATTACCTTATACACAAAGTAAAGTTGAACTTTAAGGAGATTAGGGTGGGGGGGTGTGGCTCAGTGGTTGAGCGTCAACCTATGCACCAAGAGGTTGCAGGTTCAATTTCCAGTCAGGGCACATGCCGGGTTGCAGTGGGAGGCATGCAGGGGCAGTCGATCGATGTTCTCTCTCATCGATGTTTCTATCTCTCCCTCTCCCTTCCTCTTTCTCAAAAATCAATTAAGAAAGATATTAAAAAAGAAATAAAATAAATAAAATCAGCACAAATGTATATGGTTAAAAATAACCTTATGCCCTGGCCAGTCTGGCTCAGTGGTTAGAGCATCGGCCCATGGACCAAAGGGTTGCAGGTTTGATCCCCAGCCCCACAGCGGGGTCATGTGGGAGATAACCAATGGATGTGTCTCTCTCACATTGATGTGTCCCTCTCTCTCTCCCTTCCTCCCTTCCACTCTCTCTGAAATCAGTGGAAAAAAATATCCTCGGGTGAGGATAAAAAAAAAAAAATGCCTCTTTTTTGCTGAACACATGCAGATGAATTTGCCAATATTAACTGTACGTGTGAGGCAGCTCTTCAGTCCCTTCTTCAGGCACTGCACACTCTACTGCCATCATCTGTAACTTGTCTGTTTCCCTGTGAGCTTTGTTTCCCATGTGTGCAAGGCCTGACACAGATCAGAGTGTTGGCTGGAACTATTTTCCGCCCTACCCATGGACTCTGAAGCATAACCCCTGCCCCTGACTTGTCTCCAGCACCCCATGTAGATGCCAAATCTCTGAAACCAGCCTACAAAGCCTGGTCTTCCCTGTCCTATCTCACGTGTGGCCTCTGTAACCTGAGAGACACTTACACATAACCCTCACTGGTCCAGTTCTGAAGGTCTAGCTACCTCCCAAACAGCTCTGTCCCAGGGTCCTCTCAAACACAGCACATCTGCCAGCTACCATCCCTTCCATCCACATGACAAACCTTCCTTTCTTTTCTTACCTCAAGGACTAGCACAACCACCCATACCACTGTCTAAGCCAGAAACTGGGAGTCTAAATTCTGTTCCACCTCTATCTATCTATCCTATAACCATTTATCACCTTAGTATTTTTCCAATCTACACACTTCTATTCTCAACACTGTTTCATCTCTTCTCTTCTAGAGTCTGTAAAAACTCTCATGCCCCCATTCATATCCCTTAAATGCATTTTCCACACTTGGAGGGGCTTTTCAAAAATGTACAATTGTTCATGTCACACCCTGCTTAACAATACTATGCTGGTTCCTACTGCTCACACACAGGCAAAGTGAAGCCCTTACCTCTCTCCGAAGTGACCAATACCTTTTCATTCCTGGGCCTCTGTATTTGTTGCTACTTCTGATCAATATTCTCTCTTGTCCTCAGGTATAACCAACCCTGAAGTCTTCTAAAGGACCAGCCTTTGAACATGAAAGACAGTCACCAGGGAGCCCAATTGGTCAACATGAAATCAGCCTTCTACAAGGATAGATGTAGCCATTCCTGAGTCCCATGTTTCCCCCAGCTGGCTGTGGCTGAGAGGCTAGAGATCAAGGATACGAGGAGAAGTGGAAGTCAGCTCCCATTGCAGCAGACATCATGGCCTCCAGGCTTCGCTGCTCTTGGACCCCGAAGCAGTAGCCATTGGCTTTATCCACAGCCTGCAGGACCCGCTGGATACTCTCCTTGTCCTGGGCAGGGAGGAGGGAAACAGCTCTGTGAGTGAAACAGAGGTGTGTGGAATTAAAGTTGCACCAAACTGCTTGCAGTCCACAAACAACCCCCAGAGTCCTGTCTCATGAAGCCTCTGTATGTGCAGCTTCCTTGGCCTGGAGTAGTTCTACATGTTCCCAGAGGCCCAGCTACATCCCATCTTTCCTGACCACCAACCCACCTAAATTAGAACAGGTAGCTCCTCTATGCACAACCACAGTCCCCTGGGCTTATCCCTATTGTAGCTCTGATCCTGCCATCTTACTAACTACTAGTAAGTTATTAACTCATCTGCCTCCCCTACTAGACTGCATCCCTTGAGGTCAGGGACTCATTTGTTGAGGTATTCCCAGTGCCTGGCACAGTACTTAGCTAACAGTAGACACCCAATAAATATGCATGTAACTTATTTACGCATCCACATAAAAGTAATAACAACAATTCATATATCACGTGATAGAAAGGAAAGATGAAAATAATGCATTACAGTTCTCACCACAATGCCTAGCATAGAAAGCAGGTAGTTGTTATGATTAATATCACAGGTTTCACCTCATTTTAGAGAAGAGTGGCATTAAAAGGGAAGAGACAACTTTCTTCAAGTCCAATCACTGCAGAAAGGAATCAAACATGCACCAGTGTCTCCCAGGTTATCTTTGCAGGGTGAAGGTGAGAGGCACAGGGTTGGGTATGACTTTGCAAAGTCAACAAGCAGTTGCTCATCTTGAAGGAACCTGAAAGACTTGTCCCTGACCATGGTCAAGTCCCTTGGTGGCTTTCAGGGAACATGTGTAGAGAGGACCCAGCAAAACAGAATAGATAGGGCCAAAATTTGGTCCACCCTCTTTAAAAAAAAAAAGTTTTTCTTTCTTTATTGATTTTATAGAGAGAGGAAGGGAGAGGGAGAGAGAGATAGAAACATCGATGAGAGAGAACATCGACTGGCCGCCTCCTACATGTCCCCCACTGGGGATTGGGCCCACAACCTGGGCATGTGCCCTGACCAGGAATTGAACTGGCGACCTCTTGGTGCATAGGTCAATGATCAACCACTGAGCCACACCAGCCAGGCTGTTCTACCCTCTTTACTGGAATCCTGCCCAGTGGTAGAGCCACTGCTACCAAAACCAAGGGGATTGAATGATAGTTGGACCTAGGACAAAGACCACCATTTGAGCCCTCAAAGCCTCCTGTAGCCTTGGCTTGGTGAGGTCCCAGGCACTGTCAGAGCCTATAGCCAAGGGAAGAGACCTCTTAGTCCCTGAGTCCCTGTTACCTGGATATTGAGAGGAATGAAGGAGACCAGGCTGTAGTCTTCAATGAGCTGCACCAGTTTCTCATTGAGCTGACGGTAGTGGCGGAAGAAAGGGTCAGAAGCCAGGTGGTCAAGCAAGTAGGAGAGGTCCAGGACCTCTGTGTAGTAGTCCAGGTTGAAGGCTAAGGAGAGAAACCATTGTTCAGAAGCAGCTAGCATTAGGCTAAAGCCCCAAGGACAGGGACCATGTTTTTTCTTTCTTCCTTTGCCTTCATTCCCTCACACATTTATTCATTCAACAATGGCACTGAAGTTTCTATGAAGAAAATAGTTGGTTTCACCTGCTGGCTCTGTCATTTACTAGCTATATGGACAGGTACCGACCTCATGGGGCTGCTGTGAGGATTAAATGCTATAAACCCCAGTGCCAGGTACAAAGAAGTGCTTGGTCAACAGTAGTAAATAATAATATCGAACATGTACCAAGTACAGTGCTTGGTGCCTCCCTCATGAAGCTCACAGTCAGGTAGTACCCCCAAGACCCAGCATACACTGTACGGACTTTAGCAGAGTAGCATCTGGGTAAATCTCTTTTCCTTTCTGGGCCAATTCCTTCTTAATGTAAATGAGGAGACCAGACTAGATGACTCAGGGGTCTCTGACTCAGTTCTATGAATACAAACTTCCCACTAAGAGAAGGAAAGTTGGCCTGCACTGTCCATTTCAGCCTGGAAAACTCAGCAGGTCTGTCCCAAAGTGAGCTGAGGGAGCAGGCTGTTAGAGATCAATCAACTCACTCGTGGGCTCTGCCTCCCACCTTTTAATCAGCTCTAATTAGAATCTGACATCCCTGTGCCTACAATGAAGAATGTTCTAAGTATTCCAACAAACAGATTGCTTGACAGGTAGGTTTCTCAATGAGAATTAAAAACTGGAGCCAGGGCCCCGCCGGTGTGGCTCAATGGTTGAGCGTCGACCCATGCACCAAGAGGTCACTGGTTTGATTCCCAGTCAGGGCACATGCCCAGGTTGTGGGCCAAATCCCCAATGGGGGACATGCAGGAGGTGGTCAGTCAATGTTCTCTCTCATCGATGTTTCTATCTCTCTCTCCCTCTCCCTTCCTCTCTCTCTAAAATCAATAAAGGAAAAAAAAAAAAAAAACTGGAGCCAGGTACACTTGGTTTTAGATTTCACCTCAGCTAACATACCAGCTGTGTGATTCACGTAAGGTCTCTGGGCCTCAACCGTCTGATTTGCTTATCAGCCTCTTGTGAGGAGGACTATCAAGAGTCAGGTCAATAAACATATCCTTGGGTGAGGATTAAAAAAAAAAATCTCTGCTGGTGTGGCTCAGTGGATTGAGCGTCATCCCATGGGCTGAGAGGTCCTGGTTCGATTTCCGGTCAGGGCACATGCCTGGGTTACCAGCTTGGTCCCCGGTAGGGGGCGTGCAGGAGGCAGCCGATGGATGTTTCTCTTTCACATCATTGTTTCTATCTCTCTCTCCCTTCCTCTCTATCTAAAATCAATAAAAATATATTAAAGAAAAAAAAAGAGTCTGAGCTAGGAAGGTTGAAGTCTACCATGTAGTCATCTGGTGGAGGCTGTAAAAGGGGAGAGGGGCTTGAGAGGACTAAAAATCTTTGTACAGGTAAAATGGGGCTTTCTGGGCTTGCCAAAAGATGGACCAGGACTCTGACTGACCAGGAGGTGCTGACCTGGCACGTCCCAGGTGCTGACATCTCTCCATGTCCTGACTGGTAGCAAGTCAGCCTTCACTGGACAAGGCCCCTACACATCACTCTCCCAACAACCTCCCTTCCTGCTCATTGCTGGTCACTTCAGCTGTTGTTCTTCTTTAGGGCTAGAGATGCTATTTAGGGAACTGATGCCCTGGCTCAGGAAAACACTAATTTTGCAGGAAAGAAATGCTGGCCACAGGGTCCTAATGCAACTCCCCTGCCTCATACCAGCCTACTTTTCCCTCAATCTTCTCCACCTTGACAAATGGCACCCTTATCTGTACACTGGCATGGTCAGAAACCTGAGTGTCATCCTTAATTCCTCTGTCTCCACACACAGTCCACAAACAAATTCTACTTCTTGAGCAAGTTTTGAATTTTTCTCCATTCCTACCACTACTGCTTGGGATGCTGCAAAAGGAACTATTTTCATTCTTGCCCGTTTCAATTCATTCTCCACAAAACAGCCAAAATGACCTTTTCAGTTCATGCTATCCCCTTGCTTAATATTCATCAAAGACTTTCCTCTATGTTTAAATAATACACGTTCCTGCCCTGGCTGGTATGGCTCAGCAGTCAGAGCATCAGACTGCGGACCAGAGAGTCCCGGGTTCAGTTCCCGCTAAGGGCACAGACCTCGGTTGTAGTTTGTCCCTGGCCCCAGTTGGGGTCGAGTGGGTGGCAACCAGTTGATGTTTCTCTCTTACATTGATGTTTCTCTCTCTCTCTCTTCCTCCAGCTCTATCTGAAGATAAATGCAAAAATGTCCTCGGGTAAGGATAAAAAATTAAAAAGAAATAAAAGATAATTAAATAGTACAGGTTCCTTTACGCCTACTGGTCCCTCTGCTAGAATAGTTCTCCCTTCGCTGGCTCCTCACCATTCAGATCTCAGCTCAGATGGCACTACTCTCTCCCCACCACTTACTGTGCCATCATTTAGTTTTAATTCCTTCATGATACATATTACCATCTATAGTTCCTTTGTCCCCAAAACCAGAACAGTATATGGCACAAAACAAATGAGCAGGGGTCAGGACCTGACTGTGGCCATGATCACCAGGTCATGCATGGTCCCTGGAGGCAGTTTCCTTCAGCTGAGATCTCTGATTCACTCCGGTGCAGCCACTACCCTTACACCTTGTCTGCCCAAAATAGGAGCACTTACCTAGCTTCCCATAGTGCTCAATGAGGTCCATCTTGGAGAGGAGGTTGACGTGGGGCAGTTCTACGTGCAGCATGGTGGCTAAGGAGGTACACAGTACTGAAATGAACTTGGCCGGGTCTGTGCAGTAGTGAGAATCCACTAGGTGGACAGCAGTCAGCTGGGAGGGGAGGAAGAGACAGGTTGAGAGTGGTCTGGGGAGGTGGAGAACATCTGGGCCTATGTCTCCCCCATCAGATTGGGAATGCCTGAGGACACAGTGCAAACCTTCCCCATTAGTCTTTTTCTGTTTCATTCTCAGAGCACACTCATTTCCTTCTCCCAGGAGATATGGGCATTCTTCTTACAAGATTTCTTGCTCTGAGCCTCCCAGTGGGCAACTGGTTCAATTCCCACTGCATCTGACTCCATTTTTTCACTTACTTTTTCCCCCAACTCACACAATCGCCATGCCATTTTCTACATCACTCCTTCCATACTTCCAATAATACCAAGTTGTGTACTAACACATCCATTTTACAGAAGAGAAAACTGAGATTCAGATAAATAAACTGACTTACCCAGGACCACACAGCGAGTCAGTGGCAGAGCCAGAATTCGAAATCATACCTGTTATACTCCAAAGAAACTCCACCCCTGCCTCGCTGTGTGACATGTGGGTGTGGCATGCCATCCCTGTCTTAGTTCCCTCATCTGCAAAATGGGCCTGCCGGACCCAAGACGCACCCTAAGGTCCCACTGGGCCATCTGGGAGAAGATGCTGCGTAGGGCGCCGTGGTGCGTGCAGAGCTCCACTTGGCCTGGGCAATCGAAGAGGAAGTAATGGCCGCGGAGGGGGTCAAGCTTGGCACGCAGCCAGTCCAGATTGGCCTCCAGGTACTCCATGCAGTACAGCAGGCCGCCGTTGGGCCCCAGCCGCAGCGCGTCCATGACGTCGCCCAAACCCACCAGCTCGCTCACGTCCACGGCACACTCGTACGGCAGCCCCTCGTTGGCCGGGTCCAGGTTCACTACCGCCACGCGCCGGCCCATCGCACGCAGGAACTCGCTCATGCCCAGACAGTACGTGGTCTTTCCCGAGCCCGGCGGCCCGATCACCGCCTGTCCAAAGGCGGTGGTCAGAGCGGCCCTCGCCATGGGTGGCACTGGGCCCGGTACGCAGCAGGTAAGCTCGGCCGGGAAACAAGGCGAGCGACCGCACGGGAGACGAGCCGAGGGCGACGGGATTCCCGACGTGCACTTTGCGGGTGGGGGGCGCGGTGGCGATGCCCCGAGTTACCTAAGGAGGAACTGCAGCAAGCCGAGTAATGTACGGAGAGCAAATGGCCGGGTATTGACCGGACTAGCACCAACTTCCGGAAGACGTGGGAAACGGCGGGGTCCGGAGAGGAAGTCCCGCCTTTATGGTGACGACACAGCTTAGCGCCGTGGAGGCGCTTTCAATCCCAGCGCCATGGGTCCGGTTATGGGGCGCACGTGGGGGCAAGACACATTTTTCAGGATTTACCCAACCTACCTCTTGGCCCAAATTAGGAGAGAGAGAGAAATCTGGTCATAAAGTTCTTTATTCTACCATTCGGTCGCAGACCCGGCCACCACCCGGGAAGTCTCCACCGTCTTTAGTCCAAGCCAGTCAGGGATAGAGGCAGTGGAAGGCCCGCCCCAAGACCGTCGTGGCCTTCTGAGCACCACAAATCCTCTTCTCTTCCAGGTCCCTTTCCTACTCTTTCTAGCCTTCAAGGTGACCCCACCCAAGGAAGGTTGTGCTGATAATCTCAGTCAATTCAGCTTTTCAAGGTACTGGGGGAGGCAAGCCCAAACAGGGACCAGGATTAGGAGACCACTGAAGAGAGGTAATTAAGCCCTGGCTGATTTGGCTCAGCGGTTAGAGTGTTGGCCCTCAGGCCAGTGTCATGGGTTTGATTCCCAGTCAAGGGCATGTGCCTCAGTTGGAGGTTCAATCCTCAGCCCTGGTAAGGGAGGCAACCAATCCATGTGTGTCTCTCACATGGATGTTTCTCTCTCTCACTCTCCTTCCTTCCCTCCCACTCTATCTGAAAAATCAATGGAAAAATTTCCTCAGGTGAGGATTAAAAAAATAAAGAAAACTATTAGCCTGGCCTGTGTGGTTCAGTGGTTAAGCATCGACCCATGCACTGAGAGGTTGCCAGTTCCATTCCAGGTCAGGGCACATGCCCAGGTTGTGGGCCCGATCCCCAGTGGGGGGCATGCAGGAGGCAGCCAACTGACATTCGTTCTCATTGATGTTTCTATCCCTCTCTCCCTCTCTCTAAAATCAGTAAAGAAAAAAAAAAGAGAGGTAATTAAGCCCTGATATCAAAGGGGAGGATAGGGAGCCTTTTGGAAAAAAGCCCCTGAGGTAGATAGCCAGAAGGCAAGTTTAAAACAAAGCACCCTAAAGAAGCCTCACAGATTGCTGCTCCCAGACTTCTTCCTGCTTCGGTGGGAGATAAGGCCAGGACAGAGTTTTGCCACTGCAGTTAGGAGTGATCCTGACTAAGGAAGCCCCTGAACCTGTCACTCAGGCTCTGAGAAGCTTCCAAGGCAGAGCTGGAACCCCTCACAAAGGTCATGTCTGTCCGAAACTTCATGCTGGTGGGTGGCTGGCGTCTGAGCAGCAACTCCCCTTGGTCCTGGGGTAGTGGCTCATCATAGATGGTGGAGATGAGCCCCAAACCAGTTCCACGACACCTCTTCACTTGCCCAAATGGCTGTAGCTTCTCTCCATGGTACCTGTTTAAAAAGGGGTCTCAGTGAAAGGGCTGCTCTTTCTCAAACCCGTTAAAGGGGTTGGGAAAGGACAGGGAAGTAAGCTACTGCATATCTGGTTTGTCCCAAAGACTGAGCCTTTAAATCTGGATCTTTACTCTCCAGCCACCTTATCTGTTCATCGACAGTACCAGCAACCAGGGGCCTCAATGCTTTCATTTTATTTTACTTATTTATGTCTTTATCGATTTTTTAGCGAGAGAGGAAGGGAGAGAAATAGAAACATCGATCGGCTGTCTCCTGCATGACCCCTACTAGGTATCGAGCCCTGACCGGGAATCTAACTGGGACCTTTGAGTCCATGGGATGATGCTCAATCCACTGAGCCACACCGGCCAGGCACAATGCTTTCATTTTAAATAGTACACAGTTTAGAACAACTGTCACCAGTCTGTGACTTAGTCACTCCCTAATGGCAGTCATTAAGTCCAAACTCCTCAGACTAGGGGGAATGACCTCCCCCCACCAGGATATCCAGACCTATTTTTTCCTTCTAACTCTACTTTGAAGTTTACCCTCTAGGAGTCTCCAGCACCCACCCCAAAACCAGAGGGAAGGAGTTTCCAGGGTATAGCTGAAAAGCTAGCTTGGGCCCCAAGGGAAGTCCCTCAGCCATACTCACCCCAAACCACGCTTGCATCTGGGGTGCTGGCCATCATTATCCAGGGCCTCAGGCATCCCTGAGCACTGGCTGCCCAGTCCCTGGCCCTCAGCCCAGCCCTGCTGCTCCATCACCTTCCGTCCAATGCCCTGCATAGGGAAGGGAAAAGACTCAAACGATGGGGCTCTTGTGGAGGGCAGGGGAAGGAGGAAGAAAGAGAATGGAGGTAGAGAAGGAAAAGAGAAGTCAATGGATTGGGCATAGTACTCACCTTGGTGTGGCGCTCAAAGGTGCCCACCTGGCGTTCGATCACAGAGCCGTCCTCCTGGCCATCACGGAGTCTCCGTTCCAGACGCATTTGGACAGAGTCCCGGGAATCCTTGTCTCCACCATCTAAGGAAGCAGAGCCCAGTTTGCAGAAGGGTCTCTCTCAGCAGGATGGGGGAAAAACAGGTGTCTAGGACCTCCTCACAATATTTACATATTCATCTTTATGGTGTTTTATTGCCTTATTATTCTCTCTTTCACTAGACTGGCAGCTTGCCAAGAATAGGAACCATGGCTCTCCCATCTTACAAATGAGGAAATTATGGTGCGGAAGAGTCATAGAGCCAACAAAGAATTAGATCTCAGGTCTTCCCCTCCTCTTCCCACCCAGGTCATTTTTTACTCCAGAATCTAAATTCTTTTTTTTTTTTTTTTTTGGTACGTGCCCCTAGCGGGAACCGAACCCAGGACTCTCTGGTCCGCAGGCCAATGCTCCAACCGCTGAGCCAAACCGGCCAGGGCCAGAATCTAAATTCTTAACCAGAGCATGAGCTCCTGACCCCTACTCTACCAGGGTCTGCCCACCAGAAGCAGAGCTCCCTGAGGGCTGTCCCTATGTGTCCTTGCTCCACAAAAACGAAAAAGGTTCTGCCTACAACCTGCACTTAATGCACTCAACTAGAGATGTCTTAAGAGAGGAACCCTCTCAGTGAGCTACCCCAAGGGAACTGGTGTACTATCTCAGACTCTGCTAAGCAGGTCTGGTAAAGTGTCACTGCAAGACCAGGGCTCCAGTTCCACCTCCCAGTACCACAACCCTTGGCCCAGTACCAGTACCTCTATCGTAGTACACACTCATGTCCACATCCCAATCATCGGCCGTCTGTTCATCAAAGTCTGCAGGTATAAAAGCATCAAGCAGAGTGAGTTAAGGACTCTCAGTTCTGTCAAGAGTTAAATCTAGACTCAGACATATGTTCTATAACTTGGGGCTTTTTTTGTTGTTGCTGTTAATCCTCATCTGAGGATATTTTTCCATTGATTTTTAGATCAAGTGGAAGGAAGAGGGGAGAGAGAGACACACACACGTTGATATGAGACACATCAATTGGTTGCCTCCTGAATGACCCTGACCAGGGCCAGGGATCGAATCTGCAACCAGGATACATGCCCTTGACCAGGAATCGAACCTGTGACCCTGTGGTCCGTGGGCTGATTCAAACTGCTGAGCCAAACTGGCCAGGGCTAGAACTTGTGGCTTTTGATAGTAGTTTTAAATCTCTCCTCTGGGAGGGTCATTCAGAATTTGCAGGAGGGCATTTTCTCTCTACTGATTCTCTCACCCCCAAAAAGGATGACTGGTCTCTCTCAAATCCAGTTAATATAAGCCACTTTTCTAGCCCTTTATTTGGGCCCACTGCCAGGGATTCCACTTTCTGGAACATAAAGCCCAGAGCAAATGCAGCAGGGATCATTCCTGCCCTTGTCTGGTATCAGCATTACCTCCTTCTTCCTCCTGCCAGAACTGGGCATCAGTGTAGAACACCAGGCCAGAGCCACCTTTCTCCCATTTGAGCTCAATCTCCTCCTCAAAGAGCCGCTCAGTGGTACGCTCCTGCCCGGTCACATCTTCATGCAGCGCTTCATGCCGCTCCCACTCCTCACCCCGGTCATCGTCCTGGGGGAAGGGGAGAGGTGATCCACCTGTTTAGCTTCCTGACCTTATGCCCACAAGGAGGGCAGCTCAGGGCACAGGAGGCCCATGAGATGGGTCCTCAGCATCATTCCTCCAAATTTTTCCAAGATGAAACACATATTAAGTCCCTGAGGTCTTGAACATCTCCCCATCCTGTTTCTCAACATGGCTTTTCCCCCTGACAAACCTGATTCACTCTTATTTTTGTGTTTTTGGTCATATTGTTCCCCTTGCCTGAAATATCTGCTCTTCTCTCTCACCACCTTTTATTCACGTGGTTAAATCCTCCTCATCCCTCAAGTTCTACAGCCTATATGGAGCTGCCCACACTGAGGCTCAAAGTACTCTCACTGGTCTCTGAACTTCTCAGTTTTAATCGGTACACACTGTTTAGGCCTTTAAACGTGATATCACAAAGAAAGAAGGGACAAGATTCATACCTATCTATTGTCTACCATGTGTCTGGCCCTTCACATAACTTAGCTCCTTTAATCACCCCAACAACCCTGTGAGGTAAGTACCATTATCCCCATTCTACAGATGAGGAAACTTGGGTTCAGAGGACTGAAGGGATTTGCCCAAGAAAGTACACCAAGAGAGTAGCACAGCCAGCATTCACACTCAGCTCACCATACCATATAGCCTTTACAGATACTGGCTCTCTCTTTTCAGGGAGATTTAAGGTCCTTTGAGGGCAGGAAATAGCCTTAGACTATCTTTGGAATCCTGTGCCAGCCTCTGTGTTTACAACTGCTTGACTGGACTTGTGGGATGATAGGATGACTCATGGTTTGAAATCTTAGGGGCCCCTGTCTGGGTTAAACTTCAAGAATCCTTAGGAATCACTGCTGCAGAACAGTGCTAGAGAAAAGTCCAGACAGTACCACACTAGGATGTGGTCCAGATGTGTTAGCAACTGTGTGCTTGGAGCTTTGAAGACATAGGTGAATTGATTTTTACCCAGAGTTAATAAAAAAAAAAGTTTCCTAACAAATAACACCTCTCCTGATTCTATGGATGAATAACCAAGTTTGGAAAGAGGTAGAAGAAATGTGTATTTCAGTGACAAAATTAGAGTGGAAGCTAGTGTTCAATCCACAGACTCAAGGTCAGAAAACAGAGGTGATTTCTCAGCCACATAATGCAAACACACAGAGGTTAGACAAGCAGCAAAGGGGACTGGTTCACATGCCAGCTCTGCCTCTACTTCCTTAAATGATCTTATCTTTTCATCTATGAAAAGGACCCTCCTTACATTCCTTCTGAGGGAATGAAAAGAAGACCCTTTTGAGAATCTTCTGATAAAAATTCTGTCCCCTCTACCCAAAGAAACCCATATTCGCACAAGCAAATGCAGTTATTACATTTAATGCCAGGGAGTTCTAATTCTTTGGAATCTTCCCAAGGACTCCAGGTTCAGAATTCTTGTAATGTATAATTGAAGAGTGGTATTTTTGTTTTCTTTTTTTTTTGTTCATCCTCACCCAAGGATATTTTTACATTTATCTTCAGACAGAGTAGGAGAGAGAGAAACATCGATGTGAAAGAGACACATCGATTGGTTGCCACCCGCACGACCCCAACCAGGGCCGGGGCCGAACTGCAACCGAGGTGCATGCCCTTGGCCAGAATCAAACCTGGGACTCTTTGGTCCGCAGGCCAATGCTCTAACCGCTGAGCCAAACCGGCCAGGGCAGAGTGGTATTCTTTTTTTTTTTTTTATCCTCACCTGAGGACATTTTTTCATTTTTTGTCCAGATAGAGTGGGAGGGAGAGAGAGGAAGAGAGAGAGAGAGAGAGAGAGAGAAACATTGACGTGAAAGGGACACATCGAGTGGCTGCCACCCGCACGACCAACCAGGGCCAGGGACAAACTGCAACGGAAGTACATGCCCTTAGCGGGAACCAAACCCAGGTCTCTCTGGACCGCAGGCCGACGCTCTAACCGCTGAGCCAAACCGGCCAGGGCAGAGTGGTATTCTTAATGCCTTGGCCTCTCTAAGCTGCAAGCAAGGACAGGGTGGTTCACTGTACTCACATCATCTGAGTGTGACTCTTCTTCCTTCTCCTCTCCCCCTTCTTCCTCGGGCTCTCCACAGAGGCTGGCTGGTATGTCTGTCAGGTAGGTTCCCTGGGGTATTTCCTCACCCTCAGCCGTGTACACAAGCTCTTCGTGCTCCACAGTCTCTGAGTCCTCATACTTGAATGGCACATTGCCATAGCGCCGGGAGGAGCCTGTCTTGGGGAACTGGAGCTGCAGCTGGGTGATAATCCGAGGGGGCAGGCGGCAGGCCCGAATCAACTCCAAAAAGACCTGCAGGGGCGTCCCCACATTTCCATTGGGCATCAGCACTGGTGGGTTCAGCTCTGGCAGTTGCTTTAGGTCAGCAAGAGTGAAGGCTTCACCCTTGGCCTTCCGACTCTGCAGTTCCTTCCGGGTCTTGAAGGGAAAGGAGCCCAAACCTTGGGAAGCAGGGAGAAGAATGGCTGTTGAAATCTAGAAGCCTCCAGCAACACTTGAGCCAGAAATCAGTCAAGGTTTAAATCCTTTACCAATGCTGTTCCTCCCTTTCAAACTTTCCCAGAGTCCCTTCCTCCATTCCCGGACCAGAACCAACTAGTAATTTCATGCCATTTCTCATCACTTCTGTTTAGCACACAAGTTTCTTCCAGATCTGATCCCTATTGATCTTTTGATTCTCAACTGCCACCACCCCACAGCCCCTGCATACTCTCGTGTCATGTGTCCCAACCACATCAAACAATTTAATGTTTAAGCCCTGAAAGTTTCATGAGTTTTCACATCTCTGTCTTTGCAAATACCATTTACTTTGACATCATTCTTTCCCACAAACTGGTATCTTTCCAAGAACCAGATGAAAACCCTGATCCCTATAGGAAATCAGTTTCTCCCTCCTCTTATCTTTTCACAGCACTTGGTGATAATCAGCATAGGCTCTGGAGCAAAATGCCTGTGTTTGTATTGTAACTCTGCCACTTACTAGCTCTGTAACCTTGGGCAAGCAACATAACTTATGCATCCCTCAGTTTTCTCACCCGTAAAATGGGAAACAATAGGTTCTACCTTATAGGATTGTTGTGAGGAATCAATAAGAAAATGAAAGGCTTAGAACAGTGCCTAGTAGTACACAGGAAGTGCTCAGTAAATATTAAAAATCAGAATGGCATCTTCCTCTCTGGACTCTGTGCACAAGAATGTGTCCAACTGTTCTCTGCCAACCAGCTAGAGTAACACTAGGTCTAGCAATAGAAGCTACATTTGTTGAATGAATGGATTAAAGGGCTCTGCACTATTTCCTGTTCCCCATCAAAGTGATTTCCCATGAAAATGGGATATGTCCTGAGAAAAGAAACTGTATCTTCATTTGCATCTTGCCAAGAGAAAACTGGATGGGGAGCAAGGAAGAGAGCACGATCAAGACAGTAAGAGGATTAGAAACCTGATTTACTTTTTATCCTCCTGTGTCAGTGCAAAATCAACCCCTTAGATGGAGAAAAGGGTGTCGAAGAGGACATAATACATTGGAAAATGTTAGATCATCCACATAGGCCTCTTGCCATTTTTGTTTTTTTTTTCCAATTAAACTAATGCAAGTTGAGCCTGAAGCTCTGTCCAGAAATGACCTAAACTCCTAAAGAGTTGTAACCAAAGACCTGACTTATCCTCATCACCCGTCAAGAAATGTGCTTGCGTTCCAGGTCCAGTCTATTATTTCTCCCAACCGTACCTGATGCCTCAGTAGGTAGCCGAAGTCTGCGGATGCAACAACGACTGGGCAACCAAGTGCCCTGAGAATCCAGCCACCGACGGCCCGAATACATGCGAAGAAGCCTCTTGGCTTGAGCCGCCCCACGTACGGAGATAACGCAGCAGCAGGTGCGGGTCTGGGCGAGGACAGAGTCCCGAGTGGAGAAAGTGTGGCCATCAGTGACTGAAGTCTGGGTAACACTCTGGACGATAGGAGTTAGGGCAGAATCGGGAGTAGCCTGGGGAGGGGCCCGCTCAGGACGATGCCGGTAATGGAAACAAAGGAAGCCACAGCCGTTCTGTTCCCGAAACTGGCTGAAGTAGCTCCGTAGCTGGGCCGAGCGCAGCTCCGAGGGGATGCCACTCACTATTAAGTAAACCGTCTCATCTTCTTCCGCCTCGCCGGGCGCCGCCATCTTGGGTTGTCACATGATCCGCTGGAAGCAATTCTCGCGAGAACACTGAGAGTGATCCAGAGGGTTTGTGTCACAATACTGAGTGATCCGTGATTAGTCCGCCGGGGCTGTGGATACGGAACCGGAAAGTGGGGAGGTCCTGGAGCCGTTCCCCGGATCTATTTTCCATAGACAGTAGGAGATAATGATGGAGAAACACCTGAGAAGTGGGGTTACGGAACTCTTTCATAAACTCTTATGAGGATCAAATTAGAAGCCTGCGGGAGGCTTAGTTTTCAAGATTTTTAGTTGTTGCGGATCTCCCAAACCTAATCTCAGTTCGTTCTTATTTCAGAGACTTTTAGGTCGTTCATCCATTTATTCTTCCGAAACATATTGATGGGCTTACACAAATCAGTAAGAAAATATAATCCAGTTGAAAAGTGGGCCGCAGTCACTTCACAGAAGAGAAACACTTCCAATTAATACTGAAACATGGTCAATCTCATTATTAATCAAGAAAAGGCAATAAGACCCACTTCACATCCACCAGATTGGCAAAAAAAGTTAAATCCTTAAGTGTTCCTGAGGATGTGGAGCAAGCGGACATACCATACACCCGTTGGTGGAATTGTGAACTGGTACAGCCACTTTGGAAAATAATTTGGCATTGCCCAGTAAAAGTGAATCTACACATATCTTTTGTTGTTGTTGTTGTTAATCCTCACCCGAAGATATTTTTCCATTGATTTTTAGAGAGAGTGGAAGGGAGAGAGAAAGAGAAGGAGAAGCATGGATGTGAGAGAAACACATGGATTGGCTACCTGCAGAAGGACCCCAGGGCCAGGGATCAAACCTGTGACCCAGGTAAGTGCCCTTGACCGGGAATCAAACCAGTGACCCTTTGGTCTGCAGAGACGCTCTAACCTGCTGAGCAAGACTGGCCAGGGCTATTTTTTTTTTTAAATTTATCTTTATTGTTGAAAGTATTACAGATGTCCTCCTTTTTTCTCCCATTGACACCCTCCTCCCTGCTCCAGTCCCCCATCCTGCCTTCAGCACACTGTTGTCTGTGTCTATTGGTTATGCATATAAGTTATTTGATTTATCTCTTCCCGCCCTCCCACCCCACTTACCTCTGAGATTTGTCAGTCTGTTCCCTACTTCCATGACTCTGAATCTAGTTTGTTCTCAGTTTATTTTTTCATTGTATTCCACAAATAAGTGAGATCATGTGATACTTGTCTTTCTCTGACTGGCTTATTTTGCGTAGCATAATGCTCTCCGGGTCCCTCCATGTCGTCTCAAAGGATAAGAGATCGTTCTTTCTTACAGCTACATGTGGGGGTCTGGTAAGGTAGATTTGCCCTCGCTCTGACCTATGAACAAACCTAAGTATTGATATGCATTCCAAGGAAATGACAATACAGCTGTTCCAGGAAAAGCCATTAAGTGTGACCACGAGTTGGTCACATTGCCCGAAAACAACTCTGAGTGTACCTCGTAAAACAATGTAAGGGCCCTCAAGCATATCAAGCAAGAAATACCTTAGAACACACCTTAGATAAGTAATTGTTTTTGCCCTGAAGACTGTTTCCCCCTTTCCCAGGACCATTCCTGTTTTCTGGCTATAAAACCTTGCCCCTGTTTTACAATAAACGAGACTTGATCAGACTCCTGTCTTGTCTCCATTCTTCGTGTCTCTTGCCCCCTACCATCCTCACTCCCCCTCTAGAGTCCTCGTTGCTCGACCTGCGGGACGGGTCAAGTGGCGCCCAACGTGGGGCTCGAGAACGGGGGACCCCGTGAAGGACGCTGATTTGAGAGGCCGGCTGAAAATACAGAGTGAGAGAGGCATAGGCGGCGCGGGAACCTGCTGCGTCTACTGAACCTCGGTAAGTGATCAGCGATTATGGGGCAAGAAATGAGTCAGCATGAACTGTTTGTGGAACAGTTAGGGCAAGCTTTAAAGGCACGGGGAGTAAAGGTGAAAGTGAAACAATTATGTAAATATTTTGATTACATTAAAGATCTTTGCCCATGGTTTCCTACTGAAGGAACTATTGATCCAAAGAGATGGAAAAGGGTAGGAGATGCCTTACAAGATTTTTATGATACTTTTGGGCCTGAAAAGGTCCCTGTTACTGCATTTTCTTATTGGAATCTTATTAATGAACTGCTGTCGCAAAGGCAGTCAGATCCGGTTGTTGCTAATGTTGTTGAAAAGGGTCAGACTATTTTGCAAGAAACTCAATCAAGAGGATCAAAAACTCCTGAGAAACATTCCCCTGAGGATTTAATATCACTCGATAGCGAGGAGGAGGGGGCTGTGGCTGAGGCCCGAGTTAAAGTAAAAAATAAAACATCAAAGAATAAAAAACATAGGCCAAAAAACTCTCCACCGTCTGTGAAGCCAAAAGTATACCCCACGCTCACGGAATTGAGGGTAGAGGAACATAGCTTTAATACAGAAGATAGTGATAAGGAGGGAACTGATGAGGATGATAAACAAAATGAGGCCTCAAAGGTGGATCCTAAAGAGGTTGATTGGGATGACTTAGCTGATCAGGCAGCAAAATATCATAATGAGGATTACTGGCCGCCGCCTTACTCTGCTAGCGCGCCCTCCGCTCCTGCAGCCTTTCCTGTTATTGATCCTCAGAAGCAACTAAGAGATAAAATAGAATATTTAAAGGAACAAATAAAATTAGAAAAGGAACACCAAGAATTAATTAGTCAATTAGAACGTCTGAAGACAGGAAAGCCTGTCTCTGGGGGTGGAGGCCTTTGCCATCCTCCAAAACCTACGAACAAACAAAAACCTTTAAAGCCCCCCCCTATGGCCTCTCTGATTCCTCTATCAGAGGAACCAGAAGCCTATCCGGTAACTGAAACTGTGGATGCATAAGGCCAGGCATGGAGACATCACGGTAGCTTTGATTTTAAAGTAATTAAAGAATTAAAGACCGCCGTAGCTCAATATGGAGCTACTGCTCCTTACACTATGGCTAGCCTAGAATCTGTAACAGATCAGTGGCTCACTCCCAGTGACTGGCAAACATTAGCTCGAGCTACCCTATCCGGAGGTGATTACCTCCTATGGAAATCTGAATATGTAGAAGTTTGTAGGGATACAGCTAGAAGAAATGCCCAGGCAAACAATGGGTGGAATTTTGACATGTTAATTGGAGAAGGAAATTTTGCTCTTAGTGATAATCAGATGCAATATGATCCTGGTCTATTCGCCCAAATTCAATCGGCAGGCACCCGAGCTTGGAGGAAATTACCGTCCAAAGGAGATATGAGTGCATCTCTTACTAACATTAAACAAGGGCCTGACGAGCCTTTTGCTGATTTTGTTCATAGATTAATTACTGCAGCTAGCAGAATCTTCGGTAGTGCAGATGCTGGAACTGATTTTGTAAAACAATTAGCTTTTGAAAATGCAAATACTGCTTGTCAGGCGGCAATCAGACCTTATAAGAAGAAGACTGACCTTAGTGGATACATTCGGCTTTGTTCTGATATAGGCTCTGCTTATCAACAAGGTTTAGCTATGGCCGCAGCTATGCAAGGGTTTACAATTAAGCAATTTTTAGCTCAACAAGGTCAAAGTAAATGTTTTAACTGTGGAAAAACAGGGCATTTTGCAAAAAATTGCAAGGAAAAGAAAAATTCCTCAAACTCTAAACAAGCCCCTGGGCTTTGCCCAAGGTGTAGACGAGGATATCATTGGTCCAATGAATGTAAATCTAAAAAGGATACTCAAGGCATTCCCCTACCTCCCCTGCAGGGAAACGGGAAGAGGGGCCAGCCCCAGGCCCCGAATCAAATTTATGGGGCAATGAGTTTCGTTCCCCCAGGCAACACCAATCCATTTCAGACCTCTGTCGGGCCACAACAGGCAGTGCAGGATTGGACCTCTGTTCCACCGCCTATTCAGTATTAACCCCTGAGATGGGTGTTCAGGCGCTGCCCACTGGTATATTTGGCCCATTACCAGAAAACACCTTTGGACTTATTCTGGGCCGAAGCAGCGCTACACTGCAAGGTCTGCAGGTATTTCCTGGAGTAATTGATAATGACTACACAGGAGAAATTAAAGTTATGGTAGCTTCTCCAAAAAATATCAATACTATTAATTCTGGACAACGATTTGCGCAGCTATTATTGTTACCTATGCTGCCTACTAACAACCATGTTGTAGGAAAGGAGAGAGGGTCCAGAGGATTTGGGTCATCTAATGTATACTGGGCCGAAACTATCACATCACAGAAACCTATCATGACCTTATGGTTAGATGGAAAAGAATTTTCAGGATTAATTGACACTGGCGCAGATGTGACTATTATAAAAAAGGAATGCTGGCCTTCTTCATGGCCGTTAGAAGAAACTCTTACCCATCTGAAGGGTATTGGCCAAAGCACCAACCCTGAAAGAAGTGCAAAATTATTAACATGAAAAAATTCAGAGGGACATCAAGGAACTATTCAACCTTTTGTCATAGCGGGTCTACCCATTAACCTTTGGGGGAGAGATTTGCTGTCTCAAATGGGAGTAATTATAGGAAGCCCGAACACTGTAGTCACAGCTCAAATGCTTAATCAGGGCCATGTCCCAGGGAAAGGACTTGGTAAGAACAGCCAAGGCATCATTGAACCTATAAATCTCATAAATAATAATCAGAGAACAGGACTGGGATATTTCTCCTAGGGGCTACTGATTCTCCTGTAACTCATGCGGAGAAAATAAGTTGGATATCTGACAATCCTGTGTGGGTTGATCAGTGGCCTCTAAGTCAGGAAAAACTACAAGCTGCACATCAATTGGTACAGGAGCAATTGGCAGCTGAACATATAACTCCCAGTAATTCTCCCTGGAACACCCCAATTTTTGTTATAAGGAAAAAATCAGGTAAATGGAGACTGTTACAAGATTTGAGGGCAGTTAACAAAACTATGGTGTTGATGGGAGCCCTCCAACCTGGCCTTCCTTCACCCGCAGCCATTCCCTTAGGTTATCATAAAATAATAATAGATTTGAAAGATTGTTTTTTCACCATTCCGTTGCATCCAGAAGATCAAAAAAGATTCGCTTTCAGTTTGCCATCCATAAATTATAGAGAACCGATGCAACGCTACCAATGGAAAGTGTTGCCTCAGGGCATGGCTAATAGTCCAACCTTATGTCAATCCTATGTTGCTACTGCATTACAAGAAGTAAGGAATAAATGGTCACAAATGTATATTATTCACTATATGGATAATATCCTTATAGCGGGAGAGCAGGAGTCTCAAGTGTTAAAATGTTATATAGAAATGCAAAAGGCCTTACAAAAGTTTGGATTAATCATAGCTCCTGATAAAATACAAAAAACTGACCCTTATACTTATTTAGGATTTCAGTTACAAGGAAATTATATTTCTCCACAAAAGGTTGAGCTTCGAACAGATAAATTGTGTACTTTAAATGATTTTCAGAAGCTGCTTGGAGACATCAATTGGTTAACTCCTTACCTCAAAATTAGTAAATTCGACTTAAAACCATTATATGACATCTTACAGGGAGATGCTAATCCAAACTCCCCCAGACAGCTTACTCCGGAAGCAAAACAAGCGTTACAATTAGTGAAACAAGCTATACAAAATCAGTGTATTACGTTCATGAACTATCAATTACCTTTAAAACTTATAGTTTGTACCACTCGGCAGTCCCCCACAGCTGTACTTTGGCAAACGGCTCCATTATTATGGATACATCTGCCAGCCTCACCAAAAAGGGTGCTGGAACCTTATTATCTAGCTATAGCTCAACTCATTATGCTAGGAAAGCATCAAAGTAAGTGTTATTTTAGCAAGGAACCAGACGAAATAGTTATTCCTTACACTCATCCACAAATTGATTGGTTAATGCAAAATACAGATGATTGGCCAATTTCTCTAGCTTCTTATCATGGACAAATTGATAATCATTATCCTCCTAATAAACTATTGGATTTCATTAATCGGCACGAATTTATTTTTCCTACAAAAACCTCACATAAACCTTTGAATAATGCATTAACTGTGTTCACCGATGGGTCTTCTAATGGACTTGCGGCCTACGTGGCAAATGACAAAATTACTCAATTCTATACACAAAGTTCATCAGCCCAATTAATAGAATTACAAGCCGTCATTGCGGTTTTTGCTGCCTTTCCAAATCAGGCATTGAATATCTACACTGACAGTGCTTACATTGCTCAATCCGTGCCAGTACTAGAAACAGTCGGATGTATTAAGACTGCATCCACAGCTAGTGATCTTTTTCGCCAACTCCAAGCATTAATCCATCAAAGAACAAAGAAATTTTTTATTGGCCATCTCCGGGCTCATACTGGATTGCCTGGACCTTTATCTCAGAGAAATAAAATAGCAGACGCAGCCACTAAAACATGTTTCCCAGCCTTGGCACAACAGACTGGCGTTTCTGCTGCTCAAACAAGTCATGACTTACACCATCTTAATGCCCGCACCTTAAGATTAATGCATAAAATTACTAAAAAACAAGCAAGACAAATTGTCAAAAATTGTCCTCAATGTCTACAGACTGCACCTATACCTCATTTAGGGATAAATCCCCGAGGGCTAATGCCTAATGTTTTATGGCAAATGGATGTCACCCATTATCCAAAGTATGGAAATTTAAAATATATTCATGTAATTATTGATACATTTAGTGAATATATTTTTGCTAGCCTCCAAACTGGAGAGGCCACTAAACATGTTATTGCACATCTCTTAGCAGCATTCTCTACGCTTGGCAAGCCAGAGGCCTTAAAGACTGACAATGGTCCTGGCTATACCAGTGCTAGGTTCGCAGACTTCTGTGCTAAATTAAATATTAAACATATTACTGGAATCCCTTATAATCCTCAAGGACAAGGAATAGTAGAACGTGCTCACCTCACGCTCAAACTTTGCTTAAATAAAATAAAAAAGGGGGAATGGTACCCTACAAAAGGAACACCACGAAATTTATTATCTCATGCATTATTCATTTTAAATTTTTTAAATTTGGATTCCCAAGGACTTTCTGCTGCACAGAGGTTCTGGCAATCTACTACGCAGACGCAATACGCCTCTGTGATGTGGAAAGATCCCCTAGACAATTCTTGGCATGGCCCCGACCCAGTCCTTATATAGGGACGAAGCTCAGTCTGTGTCTATTCAAAAGAAGCGCAGTCTGCTCGCTGGCTGCCAGAGCGTTTAGTTAAGCAAGTGGATTCCACAATAAGCTAAATTGGTTTAGTTCCTCCTTGCAGCAATGAAGCCCGCATACTTGCTGTTATTGACTCTGTTGGATGTTATCCTCAGACCAGGGGACACCGGATTTCAGCCATCGGTGAGTAAACAAGAACTATACAACACCTTGTTCGGAAAACCCTGTGATTGTAAAGGAGGCATTTCTACTGATTATGCCATCCCAAGGAATACATTTAAAACAGTGGATTGTGGCCAAAGAACCGCTTACCTGGCCTCTGATTCAAGTAATCTTGGAGGATTACGCTCTCCACAATGGCGATGCGTAAATAAGCCTCCCATCATACCTACCATTAAGGGCAGACCTGGTGCTTGCCCATGCACCTCCTTCTCTGACCAAATGCACTTGTCTTGTTACGAGTCAGTGCAAGAATGCACCTTTAATAATAAAACCTATTTCACTGCCATTTTACAGCGGCAATGGGGAGGTGCCACAGGAGGAGATTGGGGACCTATACAGCCTGGTGGGTCCCAGAGCAAATATGCACAGGCCTCCTGCTCAGGCACTGTTGGGCAGGCTGTATGTTGGTCCAAGGAAGCTCCTATATATATTTCTGATGGAGGAGGACCTCAAGATAAGATCAAAGAAACAAAAGCCCAAAAGCGGCTTGAAAAAAATTATAGAACAATTATATCCTAAAATCAATTATCATCCTCTAGCATTGCCCAAATCTCGAGGGGTAGATTTAGACACTCAGACTACAGATATTTTAACTGCTACTCATAAGGCCTTAAATATTTCTAATCCCAAACTTGCATCTGATTGCTGGCTTTGTATGAATTTGGGTACTCCAATGCCATTAGCATTACCTATTAATCAAACTAACATGACTTTGAATAATAATTGTAGTTATAGCTTACCTTTTGGGGTTCAGCCCATGGAATTTTACAACCCGACATGTTATCAGGGAAATTTTCAGAATAATAGTTATGACATAGATGTAGGATTTATTACTTTTGCTAACTGTAGTGTTACTCAAGTCTATAATACATCATTGTGTCCACCCAAAGGAACAGTGCTTGTTTGTGGTGGCAATTTAGCTTACTCTGCTTTGCCTCAAAATTGGACTGGGATATGTGTTTTAGCCACTCTCCTACCTGACATTGATGTCATCTCTGGGGATGAACCCGTCCCTATACCTAGCTTAGACTATTTGACCGGGAGATCCAAGAGGGCTATATCTTTTATCCCTTTGTTAGTAGGTCTGGGAGTTTCTGGAGCTCTCGCGACAGGGACTGCGGGGATAGGAATGTCCATGCACACTTATACAAAATTGTCTAATCAACTCATAGATGATGTTCAAGCCTTGTCCAGTACAATTCAAGACTTACAAGATCAGCTGGACTCACTTGCGGAGGTAGTCCTCCAGAATAGACGAGGTTTAGATTTACTTACGGCAGAACAGGGAGGAATTTGTTTAGCCCTACAGGAAAAATGCTGTTTCTACACAAACAAGTCGGGAGTTGTTCGAGACAAAATCAAGAACCTGCAAGAAGATCTGGTGAAAAGAAGAAAAGAACTGTTTGACAATCCTCTTTGGAGCGGACTCAATGGACTTTTGCCCTACCTCTTACCCTTGCTAGGACCCTTATTAGGATTGTTGCTCCTGCTCTCGCTGGGACCCATGATTTTTAATAAGATAATGGCTTTTATCAAACAGCAGATAAATGACATCAAAATGCAACAAATTCAAGTGCATTATCATAGGCTGGAACAGGCGGAGCAGGGAGTCCCTTACATTGACACCACGTCCTAATAAGTTGGTAGCCAATGACGGGCAACTTAGAGGCACTGTCTTGCACAACAAGCTCACCTAAGACAGGAACTCAGCCAATGCTGCTGAGATATCCAATGACGGGTAAGAGACTTTCAACTGTGCGGCAGTGAGTCCTCTTCGACCTAAGACAGGCACAACTTAAATAAAATAAAAAAGGGGGACCTGTGGGGGTCTGGTAAGGTAGATTTGCCCTCGCTCTGACCTATGAACAAACCTAAGTATTGATATGCATTCCAAGGAAATGACAATACAGCTGTTCCAGGAAAAGCCATTAAGTGTGACCACGAGTTGGTCACATTGCCCGAAAACAACTCTGAGTGTACCTCGTAAAACAATGTAAGGGCCCTCAAGCATATCAAGCAAGAAATACCTTAGAACACACCTTAGATAAGTAATTGTTTTTGCCCTGAAGACTGTTTCCCCCTTTCCCAGGACCATTCCTGTTTTCTGGCTATAAAACCTTGCCCCTGTTTTACAATAAACGAGACTTGATCAGACTCCTGTCTTGTCTCCATTCTTCGTGTCTCTTGCCCCCTACCATCCTCACTCCCCCTCTAGAGTCCTCGTTGCTCGACCTGCGGGACGGGTCAGCTACATAGTGTTCCGTTGTGTAAATGTACTACAGCTTTTTAAAACACTCATCTACTGATGGACACTGGGGCTGTTTACAGATCTTAGCTATTGTAAATAGCGCTGCTATGAACATAGGGGTGCATATATTCTTTCTGATTGGTGTTTCAGGCTTCTTAGGATATATTCCTACAAGTGGGATCACTGGGTCAAATGGCAGTTTCATTTTTAATATTTTGAGGAAACAGCAGTTCCACTTATAGGTATATACTTTAAAGAAATCCTTGCTTATGTTTATCAGGAGATGTATTGACGTCATTGCACTTTACCAATCCTGTGATCCTGGAAAACGGGGAGGGTTATGAAACCCCTCCCACCCTTGTGTGTTCTGGAACATAGATTACTGCAAAGAAACACCCTTCTATGACAGATAAAACTTATGGGCGTCCCCTTGTTTACCTATGACAATACACAGGCACCAAATTCCAATTCTCGCTTCATAAACGCTCAGATGAACTGCTTGTCCCCACTGATCAATCACAGCAAAATGCTTGTTTACTAAACTTTGGTTAAGCTTCTCTCCTTCCCCCAGGTCCCTGAACTTTGTGCCCCCCCCCCACACCCCCCTCAGCTTGAGCCAACACACAACCCCTCCTTAACAGCTCCTCCAGAGAATAGGCTGGCTTCAGGGTAAAACATTCTCTGATCTACTGTCGCTTCATGCCACTCCTGGTCATCCCACATTCTCACACCCAGTTCTTTCTAGCCTTGTTTACTCCTCCCTATGAAAGAATAACGCTTTTGCCTAACCCCTGAAACACATGTAGATCTTATGATAAGCGTGTTCTCCCATTGCAAAAGCTTACCTCTTACTATTGCAATAGTTCCTTTCCTCCCTTGCAATAATCATTTCAAATACAGTCTTTCCTTACTAAGTCCAGATTTGTTTTTAGTTGACAGTATACATGAATATTCATAACTGCATTGTTTGTAAGAGCAAAAAAATTGGCATTTAACACTAGTAATCTCAGGAATAAATGTTGAGTGAAGCCCTGGCTGGTTTGGCTCAGTGGTTAGAGGGTTGGCCCACGGACCAATGACTCGTGGGTTCAATTCCAGTCAAGGGCATGTACCTCAGTTGCAGTTCATCCTGGCCCTGGTCGGGGTTGTGCGGGAGGCAACCAGTTGATGTGTCCCTCTCACGTTGATGTTTCTCTCTCTCTCCCTCTCTATCTGAAGATAAATAGAAAAATATCCTCAGGTGAGGATTTGAAAAAAAAAAGTTGAGTGAAAGTAAGCAAGTCAGAAAAAACAATTATTCTATTTATATAAAGTTCAAAAATACAAACTAAAAATGGTTTTTTAGGGATACATAAATAAGTATGCTTTAGAACCATAAAGAAAAGTAAAGAAACAACCCAAAATTCAGGGTACTCATTATTTTTGGGGACTTCAAAGTTATGGTAATTATGACCTATGGAACAATGATGAAGATTCATTGTAATGTTATTCTTTACATATATTTTATAAATATTTGTTTTATTTAATTTTAATAAAAACATCTTAAAAGGGAAAATAATTCATATTTCAAAAACATAAAGCAAGTGGTTACTTTGTGGTGATCACAAGTTTACACCTATTTGAGAAAAAATAAAACAGTTCTAATGAGCGTCTGGGTAATTGTGAAGGGGACAATGTTATATCTGGATTCTGAAATTCTCTGGTGGAAGTGTAGATTCATCCATTTGGAAAACTGGCAAGATCTACCCAAGTTGAGCACACTTTCTATGACTTGGAATTTTGAGTTCTTATTATATAGCAACAGGTCTGCAAACATCTGTGCACCAAAAGACACGTACAAGAATAATCCTAGCAATACTATTTGATGAACCAAATGTTCATCATAGTATATGGGTAAATGAATTGTAGTATAATGGGATACTGTACAATGAGCATGAGTGGATTACTGATACATAGCAGAAGAATGAATCTCGGACACATAATATTGAGTGAAAGAAGACAAACACGAAAGAGTACCTGCTATATGATTCCATTTATATAAAGTTTAAGACATACAATCTCATTTATGAAATCAGGGATAGTGATAACCCTTTGTGGGAGGGGGAGGGTAGTGATGGGGACAGTTTCTGGGATGTTGCTAATGCTCTTCTATTTTTTGAGGTGATTGGTAGTTACAGAGATGTATTCATTTTGTGATAATTCATCAAGCTATACATGTATGATTTGTGTACTTTTCTGTACATTATACAAAAAGGTTTAGTTAAAATTGAAAAATAAATGTTTTACAGCAAACAGTGTGGACCAAAATAAAGATGGTATGCTTTGGAAAAGCTGTTAAATGACCTGAGAAGTTATGTACTTATGATTTCACACAATTGCCATTTGTGGGACTAAATTTTCAGACCTCTCATGATGCTAGGTATGTAGTAGACTCTCAGTAAATCATCATTGATGGAGTGAATATTCCTGGCACTAGCATGGGGATTTGCCTCAGGGTGTTGGCTGGGGACTCTCTCCAGAAAATATGGGACTACTTCTGTGAGAACACACAGGCCAGATTTCCCATCAAAACTTAAACCTGAGGGTAACCAAGACTACATTTTCACACTCATTCTGCCTTATAGTGGGGTGGGGAGGGGAAGGAGTCTAGGTGCTGGTATTTATTTTCCAGTTGATCATCCCTGACCTTTATTTTTTTATTTATTATTTTTTTTATCCTCACCCGAGGACATTTTTGCATTTATCTTCAGATAGAGCGAGAAGGAGAGAGGGAGGAAGAGAGAGAGAGAAACACATCGAGTGGTTGCCACCCACACGACCCCAACCAGGGCCAGGGACAAACTGCAACCAAGGTATGTGCCCTTAGCGGGAACCGAACCCGGGACTCTCTGGTCCACAGGCCGATGCTCTAACCGCTGAGCCAAACTGGCCAGGGCATCCCTGACCTTTAAAGACACAAGATAGAATAGTGTTTAAGAGTGTAGGCCCTAAATCCAGACCACCTGAGTTCAGATCCTGACCCTAATACTTATTAACTGTGCAACGTTTCTTCATCTATAAAATGAGATAATGATGGTACTTCCAGCACAGTTGTTGTGAGAATTAAATAATATAATCCATGTAATGTGTTTAGAACACAGCTTTCAATAAATGTTTAGTAGCTACCCAAAATGACCTACCAGGAATGGGTGGTCCCCTTTGTTAATCTTGATTACCCTGAGAGTTTAGCCCTGTCACCTTTACCAGTTTCACTGCTGCCTTGTTCTGTGACATGGTGTCTGTCCACCATCTCTTGCTGCCCTGGGCCCCAGCTGCCCCAGACCATTTGCAGTTAGCTAAGCACCCTTGCTCTCTGACACATCTGTGCCTTTGCACCTGTCATCCCCTCTTTCTGGAATGCCCTTCCCTTGGTTTGCTTGGCAAACCCCTATTCATTCTCTTTCGCTCAAAGCAGTCCCACTTGGCTGAAGCATTTCTCCCACCTCCAGGTAGATTTAATCACTTCCTCTTCTGAGCTCCTATTGCCTATTGTATTCCCTCTATTACAGTTCAGATCATTCTGTGTTACAGTTACTACTTATGTGTCTCTCTTTGCCATAGACAGGAAGTTCGATGAAATCAGGGGTACTGCATCTTATTTATACTGTGTCACTTGGCATCTAGCACAAGATCTGGTACAAGTGGGATGTTGAACGATGGAATGAATGGATGGATGGCTAGTGGGTGTTGGCTTTTTGCAGGCATCATCGGTTCTAGGATATGTGACTGCCCCAAGGCCAGGGTGTGTCAGTGCAGGGCACAGCTCACGTCAGTGGCTGACTGCTTAATAAGCAGTCAATGATTTGGCTAATGAACGTAGTGATAATAATGATAATAAAATAGTACCTGAGGCTGACCCTGCTTCCTAGTGAGTCATCCCTGGTTGGGTCTGAGGACAGAGGTCATGGCTGGAAGGTAGATGGTCAGTGAACAGTGGCTGCGATGGCTCCAGAAAGCCTGACCCTGGCCATGACTCACTCCAGACTGTGCTCGTGACAAGAGCCTGGGCTCCAGAGTCCCACAGGCCTGCATTCAAATCCCAGCACAGTAATCTACCCAGACCTTGAGTAAGTTTTGTGTTGTTTTTTTAAAAAAAATTTCTTTATTGATTTTAGAGAGAGAGGAAGGGAGAGGGAGAGAGAGATAGAAACATCGACGAGAGAGAACATTTATTGACCACCTCCTGCATGCCTCCCATTGGGGATTTGGCCCACAACCTGGGCATGTGCCCTGACTGGGAATCGAATTGGCGACCTCTTGGTGCATGGGTCGATGCTCAACCACTGAGCCACACGGGCTGGGCTGTGTTTTTTTTGTTGTTGTTGTTTGTTTGTTTTTTATTGATTTTTAGAGACAGAGGAAGGGAGAGAGAGATAGAAACATCAATGGGAGAGACACATCATTTGGCTGCCTCCCGCACACCCCCCCACTGGGGGTCAAGCCCACAATCCAGGCATGTGCCCTGACCAGCAATTGAACCAGTGACCTCTTGGTCCATGGGTCGATGCTCGACCACTGAGCCACACCAGCTGGGCAACTTGAGTAAGTTTTAAACCCTGTCTGAGCCCAGCTGGTGTGACTCAGTGGTTGAGCATCGACCCATGCATCAAGAGGTCTCCAGTTCGATTCCCAGTCAGGGAATATACCCAGGTTGTGGGCCCGACCCCCCAGTAGGGGACATGCAGGAGGCAGCCAATGGATGTTCTCTCTCATCAGTGTTTCTTTTTTTTAACTTCACCTGAGGACATTTTTTGCATTTATCTTCAGATAGAGAGGGCCTAGGGAGTTTGGTGGTGGATAAGAGGTTGGGGGAGATGCAGGACTTATTCTGAGCTCTAAAGGGTGCTTCCATTTGGTTTAGATTAGGTCCTGGCTGGGAGGAGTTGTTGAGCAGGGCATGGCCTGGTTGAGAGGAGGGTGGATATTGGAATCACCATGAGGAAAGGGGGTGAGTGGTTAGTTGAAGCCCCAAATGCCAGGCAGAGCAGTTTGGCCTGGATTTGCAGGCTCCAGGTAGACCTGGTAGATGTGCAGATGCAGGTCTGCCTGTTTTGGGGGTCACTTTTCCTTTTACAAAAGTTGGAGAATACACCCTGGTGTGAGGGTGTCTATGTTGTGTGTCCCACCCTTGGGTGTAGGAGTGTATTTGTGATCATCTGGCCTGGGTGCCTGTCTTTGCAGTGTGAATGTGGGTCTGTTATATGTCACTGAGTGAGTGTATCTATTTCCATGCTCTGTGTGGGTGGATGGAGGGTCTATTTTATGGGTCTGTGTAGGTGTGTCTGAGTTGTCCGTCTTAGTGTGTGTGTGTGTGTGTGTGTGTGTGTGTGTGTGTGAGAGAGAGAGAGAGAGAGAGAGAGAGAGAGAGAGAGAAAGAGAGCTGTAGGTCTGAGTTGTGTGTGTCCTTGTTGTGGGGTCTGAACTGTGTGTTTCTGTCTCATTCTGGGTTTCTGAGTGGTGAGTGGGTGATAGGGTAAGGGACAGGGATGCCTTGCTGCTGCCACTGGGTGCCCATAATGGGTACAGGGCCAATTCAGCTGTGGTTCCTATCCTGGGGGCCTTAGGGAGAGGCCTGAATGACGACTCAACTCCTAGACTGTCGTCCCTGAGTGAATGACCTCTCATTGAGCAATAATTAACTTGGCCCCCGTGAGAAAAATTCAAACTGTGTTGGTGAAGGGGGTGGGAACGGTCGAGACAGGCCTTATTGCTGGAGAAAGGAGGAGGCCTGAAAGGGAGTCCTATAGGCATGTGTGTTGTTATCATTCCCTCCTGTCCACCCTGCAGGTCAGTCACCCTGTCCTGGGTGCTATTCAAAATATTTAACAAACAGTGAGGAACAGAGGTTGACCAGTCAGAACAGACACAAGACCGTGCCCTGAATGGAGCAGTCCTAGAGGCCAAGGCTGTGCCAACCATTGCCTCTCTAGTTGCTGGACAATGGGAATGGATTCCAGGAGAAGGACTGGGATACAGGGGCAGTGCAAAGGAGCTTGGGGAGCTTGGTCAGTGGCTGTGAACCAACTGGAAGTGTTTCAGACACTAACAGCTAATGTAGCAGCTAAACCTCTGCTTGCTTTGACTTTGAGCAGATGCCAGGCCAGCCCTGGGTGTTCTTGCCCCTCCCATTGGGAGAACAGTGGTCCATCCTCTTCTGTTGGCTGCAGGCATGGGGCAAGTGAATGATGCCAAACTGCAGACATTCAGTGACCTTGTCTGTTTCAGTTTGGGAATAGGCTGCTTTGTTTTCTTTGTTGGCTATGATCTGACTCTCACTTAGGTGAGAGGGAGACTGTAGGGGGCAGGAGCTGAGGGTGGGGTCAGTGAGGGATTTGGGGACAAAGAAACCCCTTCCCCACAAAGATAAAGGCAAGGAGGTGATGGGGTCCTGAACTGATCCTGTCCTCTGGATTCAGACCCATGCAAAATAAATATCATCCCCAGAAATGAAATCATCCACTCTGAAAATTAATATCCCGGATCTCTGAGGCCTGGCTTCTGCATCCCTTATTGTTCCTTCCTCTTGGACTCCCTCTGATGGGGGCTAGGGGCTGGGAGCTAAGGTGAGATGGTCCCTTTCACATGCACAAACTACAGTGTCAGGCTCCATGGGTATAAAACCTTTTATTACAAAAACCAATAACTTAAGTCAGTTTTGTACAAAGTCAGTAGGACACCTGGTCCAATGAGCAGTCTACATTTCCATCCCTATCCCAGGAGAGGATAGGAGTCTTGGCCCAGAGAATTTGAGGACTACAAAGGGCCAGCCAGCCAGCTGTGCAAACCAAGGAAGGCCAAGACGGGGTGTGGCTGAGTGAGGATCCATACAGCTTGCTCCTGGGAGCCGAGTGCTGTCTGCACAGGCTTGCCGCCTCTGGGAGCATTGGGTCACCCTTGGGGACAGTCTGGCCAAATCAGTACTGCCAGCTTCTGCTCAAGCTACAGCTGATCTCTGCTTGGGCCAGAGCAGGTCGGCTCAGCAAAAGCATGTCCTCGAGGAGGCTAGTGATATCAACATCTCCAATGATAGGGCGAAAGAAAAGGTCCCCAAGAAGGCTGGGCGGAATGGACTTGAGGATGGAGGCCATGAGGAGGACACGAGCCAAACGGCCTTGGCCTGCTGGGCACCAGGGCTCCAGGACCTCACACAGTGCTTGATGAGCTTCCTGCTGCAGATGCCAGATGTGGGAGGAGGCGTGGAGGCCTGGCATGTCTGTAGGCAGAGGGTAAAGAGGGCTGGTGAACACTCCACTCCCAGCCACCACAAGGTGAGACTGGCCCAGACCTGAGGTTACTGTTCAGCTTTTGAGACCCCGTTACTACCTCCTCCATTTACTCATCGTTTTATTCATCCATCCATTTATGGAAAGGTAGTATAGAGTAATGGTGAAGAGCCAGGCTGCCTGAATTTGAATCCCAGGCTGTCACTTATTAGCTGTATGTCATCTCTGTGCCTTGGTTTCCTCATTTGTAAAATAGGTATCATTAATAGTACTTAACTCTTAGGCTTGTTATGAGCTGATATATGTAAAACTATGGTGTAAGCTGGTATATGTAAAACCTAACATATGGCGCCCAACTGGTGTGGCTTAGTGGATTGAGTGTCATCCCATGGACTGAGAGGTCCTGGTTCGATTCTCAGTCAGGGCACATGCCCCGGTTGCAGGCTCAGTTCCCAGTACGGGGCATGCAGGAGGCAGCTGATTGATGTTTCTCATATCGATGTTTCTATCTCTCTCTCTAAAAAAATCAATAAAAACATTAAAAAAACCAACATATGGTAAGTGTAATATGAGTATTTCCCTACTATTGTTATAGTTAACTACTATAATTGACACATTTCTTGAGGGCCTCTTAGTGAGGAATTCTCATCTAGATGCTCTCCAGATTACAAAGAACACTACCTCTATCTATTGCTCTCCTGGCTGAATTTTGTGAAGGCTCCTACCTCTCCTCCCCCACACCCACTCATTTTCATTCCTCTACTCTATGTGATCTTTCCGAACCCCCAGAGTTTTACCTATGATTGAGGCACAGCTGCGTCTGCCCACCCTCCCCTCTTCCACTCCTACCCTCCCTGCGGGTCAGGGCAAGTTTCTTGGGCAGAATGGCAAGGGCCAGTCTCTGGTGTGAATAGACCTGAGTTTTGCCCCTACCTGGCTGTGACCTTCAGCAAGTCACTTAGCCTCTCTGAGCCTCTTTCATGAGATGACTGGTTTAAGTAAGGAGGACCCAAAGAGATAACAAATGTCAAACCCTTAGAAGGTGCCTTCCCTGGCTGGTCCCTGCCCCCCTCCAGCCTTGACCCTCATCCTGGAGTGTCTGGGAACTCACCAGGGTTGAAGAGAATGGTCCCTTTCAGGTAAGCATACTCTTTGGGGCTCAGCTCCAGGCTCCAGAAGAACTCCAAACAGCACTGAAGCCACTGCACCTCAGCCAGTGAGGGCTGGGGCCGATCAGGCTGCTGGCCACTTACTGCACTGCTGCTGGCCTCCTCCAGCAAGATCTTCTTGAGTATGCTGGGAACTGGGGCCTCTACCACCTCGAAGGTCACAGTGTCTTGGGCCAACCCAATCAGGAAGAGGGAGCCCCAGCAACCCCGCAACAGCTGCTGCTGATCCTGGAAGGGCAGCTGGCAGAAGGACGGCAGGTTCCTGAGGAAGACCACTGTCTTGGCCAGAACATCCAAGGCCTCCCTGCAGGTGCGATGGGGAGCACACAGCCGGACAGGCCGGTGCTGGCGGCAGAGGCAGTGCCTACGGGCTGGGGGCACAGAAGGTCTGGTCCTGAGGCTGGGGCTCAAAAGTGCGTACAGAATGGCTGGGCGCCCTGCAGCACGCTGGCATGGACAGGTCCCCGGCTGGCTGGAGCTCATGGTTGAGAATCTGCTCCTCCTTCCTCCCAGTTCTCCCGCCCTCTGCTCTGGTCTACAGGTGCTATTTATATCCCCAGTGGGGAGGAGGGAGGAATGGTTCAACAACCTTGACTCCAGAAGTCATGTTCATTGAAAAAAAAAAAAAGAAACACACTGACCCTGGCAGGACTGGTGGGGAAGTGCTGGGGGAGGGGACTTGGGAGCTCCACGTGGCCCTAATACTGCTTTAGTCAATGAAGCGGCTGGTGCAGGGCATGGGGCCGCCTGTCGACTGGCCTGGCTGCCCCTTATCGGATGACTCAAGTGGATAAACAGGGTCATTAACCCAAGCTGTACCAGGGCACCAAGGCCTCAGGTGCACAATCAGCAGGTGGCCATGGCAGGTGTCCCTACTGGTACCTGCAGGACTCTTGCTAAGCTGGGAAGTCAGCCCCAGACCCGGACAAGCCTTGAACACAAGGCCCAACCTGGAAGTGTCTTATCACTGGCTTGTTTGCCTAACCTTGGGGCTCAGCTCCTGTTGTTGGTAAGGAACAGGCTGCAGGGAAGGGAGCCAGGACCTGGGGAGCTGGGAGGACTTTGCCCACTGTGCAGTTTAGGAGGCCCCTTCCTCTGGCTCCAGTTCTGGGGACCCTGCAGAAATAAGATCCTCAAGAACTCTCTTTCCCCAGTCTGGATTCCTAGAGCTCCTGAGAGGCCATATTTGCTGAGAAGCCCTTGCAGAATGATAATAAAATATAGCTGCTATTTATTGAACACCTACTATATGCCAGGAACTTTCCACTGTAATATTCAGAGCTTCCCTATGAATAAGATTTTTACTTTTTGAGACTCAAAGAGGTGAAGTGAATTGCCCAAGGTCATGCCACTAAGAAGAGAGAGAGCCCATATCTGTCTGATTTCAAAGTCCTTGCTTGTTCTTCTGGACCCATTGGCCCAATTGTGCAGCCAGAGTTGTGTGGCCTGAGTTTCCCCGAGTTGGTGGCTACCTTGGTACTGCCTTGTCTGCAGATGTTGCCCACTTATAATCTAGGCAGAAGTGTTGTTCTGCCACTAGCCACATGGCAACTCTGACCCTGGCAACTATTTCAGATGGTGGGGCATGGGGTGTGAGAGCGGTGGAAAGGTACTCAACCATGTCATGTCTGTGGACATTGCCAAGCCCAGCCTGGGTAGCCATCACCATCCCTGGCATCTGCTCCTGGCTCCCGGTTGTGTGACCTTGGGCTGATCCCCAAATCTCTGTGGGCCTCAGGAGCTTCACCTGGAACAGTGATGCCTGCCTGCAGGGCTGCTGTGAGGTCAAAGTGAGGTCCTGGATGTCATATTCTGAGCAGTTTGTGGCATACGTTAGGACTTTGCTCCCCCATTGCCTCAGCAGACAAACAGGCACGCATCTTTCATTTGATTGTTAATAATCTTTTAAACAATTTTTTTTTCTTTATTGTTTAGTGAGAGAGGAAGGGAGTGGGAGAGAGAGATGGAAACATTGATGAGAGAGAACATCGATTGGCTGCCTCCTGCATGCCCCCCACTGGGGATTTGGCCCACAACCTGGGCATGTGCCCTGACTGGGGATTGAACCGGCGACCTCTTGGTGCATGGGTCAATGCTCAACCACTGAGCCACACTGGCCAGGCTGATTGTTAATAATCTTAATCCTTACATTTATAAAGCTGCTGTCATGTCCTTTTTTGTCACTGAATCCTCACATCATGCCCTCAAAGGAGACTGGAGTCAGACTGCCTGGGTCTAAATCCTGCTCCATCACTTAGCTGAGTGATCTTGGGCAAGTCATTTTAGATTTCTGTGCTTCAGTTTCCTTGTCCTTAAAAGGGTTGCAAGAAAGGCAATATCCCTATAGTGGATATTGGTTTTATGGGGCCTGAAGTTTATACAATTTGGAGGGCCTCCTTTAATAATAGAAAAGCAGGTATAAAAGTGGATATTTGTTATTATTATTATTTTTTAGACAGGGAGGAAGGGAAGGAGGGAGGAAGAGGGGGGAGGCACATCGATTAGTTGCCTACCAAACATGCCCTGGGGATCGAACCTGTAACCTAGGTATGTGCCCTGACTGGGAATCAAACCCTTGACCTTCTGGTGCGTGGGATGACACTCCAATCAACTAGGGGCAAAAGTGGATATTTAAAGTAAGAAAACAGCTCTGGTCAGTTTGGCTCAGTGGTTAGAGCGTTGGCTCGCGGACCAAAGAGTTGCAGGTTCAATTCCTGGTCAAGGGCATGTACCTTGGTTGCGGGTTCAATCCCTGGCCCCAGTCGGGGTTGTGCAGGAGGCAGCCAATCGATGTGAGTTTCACATAGATGTTTTTCTCTCTCTCCCTTCCTCCTTTCCACCCTGTATTATTATTATTATTTTTTAATCCTCACCCGAGGACACTTTTCCATTTTTTGTTCAGACAGAGTGGGAGGGAGAGAGAGGAAGAGAGAGAGAGAGAGAAACATCGATGTGAAAGGGACACATCGAGTGGCTGCCTCCTGCATGACCCAACCAGGGGCCGGGGACAAACTGCAACCAAGGTACATGCCCTTAGCGGGAACCGAACCCGGGTCTCTCTGGACCACAGGCTGACGCTCCAACCGCTAAGCCAAACTGGCCAGGGCCCCTTCCACCCTGTATAAAAATCAATGGAAAAATATCCTCAGGTAAAAATTTTTTTTACATTTAAAAAAAATTTTTTTTCCCTTTATTGATTTTAGAGAGAGAGGAAGTGAGAGGGAGAGAGAGATAGAAACAGCAATGAGAGAGAACGTTGATTGGCTGCCTCCTGCATGCCCCCCATTGAGGATTGGGCCCACAACCTGGGCATGTGTCCTGACCAGGAATCGAACCGGCGGGTCGATGCTCAACCACTGAGCCACACTGGCTGGACTCCTCAGGTAAGAATTTTTTATTATTATTATTAATTTTTTTTAATCCTCACCCGAGGACATTTTTCCATTTTTTGTTTAGATAGAGTGGGAGGGACAGAGAGGAAGAGAGAGAGAGAAACATCGACGTGAGAGAGGCACATCGAGTGGTTGCCACCCACACGACCCGAACCAGGGCCAGGGACAAACTGCAACTGAGGTACGTGCCCTTAGCGGGAACCGAACCTGGGTCTCCCTGGACGGCAGGCCGACGCTCTAACCGCTGAGCCAAACCGGCCAGGGCTCAGGTAAGAATTTTTTAAAAGAAGGGAAAACAAGTCACTACCAATTAAAAACTATGACTGAAAACACAAACATCACAAACCCAGGAAAATAACAAAATACTTTTACTGATCAGTTGCCTGACAATATTTGCCTACGTGTTTTAGCTGTACACTTTTTGCTCACCTCTTCACATGTCAATGCTATTTTTTTGGAAACTATCAAAAACACAGAAAGGTTGCAAGTACAGTACAGGAAACTCTTTTTTAAACCTTGAACCATTTGAGAGTAAATTGCTAACCTGATGCCTCAGAACTCTCAAATACTTTAGTGTGTAATTCCTACAAAGACATTCTCCTATATAACCACAATATAATAATCAAAATCAGAAAATGAACATCTAATCTCAGACCCCATTTCAGTTTCACCAAATGCTCCCATGAAATAAGTTACAGTGAAAGCACTCAGTCCAGAATCTCACGTTGCATTTCTTTCTTTTTTTTTTTTTTTTAATCCTCACCCGAGGACATTTTTTTTTGATACATGCCCCTAGCAGGAACCGAACCCGGGACTCTCTGGTCCGCAGGCCGACACTCCAACCGCTGAGCCAAACCGGCCAGGGCTCACTTGCATTTCTTTGTCATGTCTCCTAGTCTGTCAGTCAGGAAACTCTCCTACAGTCTTTCCTTCCTTTCAGGACCTTGAAGCTTTGGAAGAGTTGTAGTTATTTGGTAGCAAGGCTCTCAACTTGGGTTTGTTTGAGGCTTCTTTATGATTAGATTCAAGTTACGTATCTTTAGTAGGAGTATCACAGGAGTGATTCTGTGTTCTTGATACATCCTATCAGGGAGCGCACGTTTCCATTAGTCTCACTTTAGTCACTGATTAAGGGATATCTGTAAGACGTCTCCACTATAGTTACACTTTTCTCTTTGTGATGAATCAGTATTTTGTGAGAAGGCATTTAGAAATGATGTAGCTATTCCTCCTCATACTTTGAATGTATGTATGTATGTATGCATGTATGTATATATATATTTACATATGAACCCATGGTCTCCTATTTTCTTCAGTGGCCTGTAATCTGTTATTATCATTATTTATTTTGATGCCAGACTGTCACAGATTTGGCCAATGGGAGCCCCATTCAAGCTGGAGTCTATATCCTTTTGACATTCCCCATCATTCTCGGAACACTCTTTATTTTCTGGTATAACAAAATGTCATTTTTCCAGCCCCCAAATCAACCAATATTCCTAGAAGCTCTGATTCAATCTTTTTTTGTTTTATTTATTTATTTATTTATTTATTTATTTATTTTTTATCCTCACCTGAGGTCTTTTTTTGCATTTATCTTCAGATAGAGTGGGAGGGAGAGAGGGAGGAAGAGAGAGAGAGAGAAACATCGATGTGAGAGAGACACATCGAGTGGTTGCCACCCACACAACCCCAACCCGGGCCGGGGACAAACTGCAACCGAGGTATGTGCCCTTAGCGGGAACCAAACCCGGGCCTCTCCGGTCCGCGGGCCAACGCTCCAACAGCTGAGCCAAACCGGCCAGGGCATTTTTTTATCCTTACCTAAGGACATTTTTGCATTCATCTTCAGATAGAGCGGGAGGGAGAGAGGGAGGAAGAGAGAGAAATATCGATGTGAGAGAGACACATGGAGTGGTCACCACTCACACAACCCCAACAAGGGCCGGGGACAAACTGCAACCGAGGTACACACCCCTAGCAGGAACTGAACCCGGAACTCTCTGGTCTGCAGGCCGACGCTCTAACTGCTGAGCCAAACCAGTCAGGGCCAGTGGTTGATTCTTGTATGTATCCTGACCAGGGATTGAACACACAATCTTGGTGTATCAGGATGATGCTCTAACCAACTGAGCTACCAGGCCAGGGTCAAAAATTTCTTAATTGTATGTTTCCATTTTAGGAAGTTATTACAGAGGAAGAGCACAAGGCACTTTGAAAGCAAAAATCATGGAGATGGAGACTTAATCTGTATATCAGGGTCAGTAAAGTAATTAAAGAAGTGTCATTTGGCTCTGGCTGGTTTGGCTCAGCGGTTAGAGCGTTGGCCCATGGACCAAAGAGTCGTGGGTTCGATTCCAGTCAAGAGCACATAGCTTGGTTTCAGTTTGATCCCCAGCCCTGGTTGGGGTGGTGTGGGAGGCAAACAATCAATGTGTCTCTCTCACATTGATCTTTCTCTCTCTCTCTCTCCCTCCCACTCTATCTGAAGATAAATGGACGAAAATGAGTTAACTGGCAAAAGTCTAAGAAATAGGACAGCACATTTGAGAAACTGAAAGCACCCAGTGAGGAGGGAGCCTGGTGGGTGAAGGGGGGCAGTGTGGGACAAGATGAGGCTGGAGAGGTGGTGTAGCACCCTGATGGTGTTACTCCTTGGAAGTCATGGTTAGTAGTTTGGAATTTATCCCGAATGCAATGACAATCCATGAAGGGCTAATTTTAAGCAAGGGAGTAACAAGACCTGGCTCATTCTTTAAAAAGATTGCTCTGGTTGCTGGGAGGAGGATGGATTATAAAAGGATAAGACCCTGGCCAGTTTGGCTCAGTGGTGAGAGCATCGGCCCGCGGACCAGAGAGTCCCAGGTTCGGTTCCCACTAAGGGCACGTACCTAGGTTGCAGTTTGTCCCCGGGCCCGGTTGTGGTCGTATGGGTGGCAGCCACTCGATGTGTCTCTCTCACATTGATGTTTCTCTCTGTCTCTTCCTCCCTCTCTCCCTTCTGCCCTATCTGAAGATAAGTGCAAAAATGTCCTCGGGTGAGGATAAAAAACAACAACAACAACAACAACAACAACAACAACAACAACAACAAAAACACCTTCATATAAAGGATGAGAAGGCGGTAAGACCAGTTAGGAAGCTGCAGGAGCAGTTATTCAAGCAGGAGATGATGCTGATTTATACAGCAAGGTGAGGGGGGAAGAATCAGAATATATTTTAGAGGAAGAGCTGACAGGAATTACTAATGGATTATCTGAGACTAGATAATGGATGAGCAGGGGTTTGGGCTTTGGCCAATGCGTGCTTGAAGGGGCCATTTAACTCAATAGGAAGACTTTGGGAGGAATTAATTTGTGTGTATGGGTGTAAAAATGTTGGCCATGTTAGTTTTAAAAAAATAATAATTATTGAATAAAATCAAATATTGTCAGAGTTCAAATTTCGAACTATCTCATAAAGTTATATTTTTATTGCAGCAAAATATGCATAACATTAAATTTACTATTTTAACCATTTTTAAGTCATTTTTAAGCTTACAGTTCAGTGGCATTAGAACATTCACATTGTTGTTCAACTATCACCACCATCCATCACCAGAATTTTTTCTTTTTTCTTTATTTATTTATGTTTTGGTTAATCCTCACCCGAGGATATTTTTTCTATTGATTTTTAGATAGAGTGTAAGGGAAGGAGGGAGAGAGAGAGAGAGAGAGAGAGAGACATCTTTGACGTGAGAGAGACACATGGATTGGTTGCCTCCTGCATGACCCCAACTGGGGCTGGGGAACAAACCTAAAACCTAGGTAGGTGCCCTTGACCAGGAATCGAATCCGCGACCCTTCAGTACGCAGGCCGATGCTCTAACCACTGAGTCAAACCAGTTAGGGCACTTAAACTTTTTCAGTTTCTCAAAGTCATGTGAGATTTTTTTAAATCCTCATTTGAGGATATGTATTAATGATTTTAGAGACAGGGGAAAAGAGAGAGGTATGAGAGAAACATTGACTGGTTGCCTCTCATATGCACCCCCACTGGGGATTGAACCTGCAACCTAGGTATGTGCCCTGACTGGGAATCGAACCGGCAGCCTTTAGGTGCACAGGACGACGCTCCAACCAACTGAACCACAATGACCGGGGCCATGTGAATTTTGAGATATCTGTTAATTATCCAAATGAAGTTATCCAGGAGGTAGTTAGATAGATGAATCTGGAGCTCAGGAGAAGTCTAGGTCAGAGATATTGTGAGATCAACTATGGAGAAAGTATAGAGAGGAAAAGAGAAGAGAATAAAGGACAGAGCCTCCATCATTTACAAGTCTGGGTAGGACAGGACACTGAGAAAGAGAGTTAGTGGGAAGGACACCAGGTAAGTGTGGTGACATAGAGCTCTATTAGTTTGCTAGGGCTGTCATAACAAAACACTACAGACTGAGTGACCTAAGCAACAGAAATTTGTTTTCTCACAGTTCTTGAGGCTAGAAGGCCAAGATCAAGGTGTTTGCTTTCTCCTGAGGCCACTCTCTTCTGCTTGCACACAGCTGCCTCATGTGGCCTTTCCTCTGTGGTGGTCTCTTTCTCTTCTTGTAAGGACACTAGTCCTATTGGATGAGGGCCCTACCCATATGAATTCATTAAACCTTAATTACCTCTTTAAAGGGCTCTATCTCCAGAAACAGTCACATTATGGCTTTATTGTATGATTTGGGGGGAACACAATTCTGTCCATAACAGAAGCCTAAGGAAAAAAGTGTTTCCATAAGGAAGAAGGGAAAACTTACAAATGCAGCTGAAAAGCAGAGAAAGATAGTAGTGGTCCATTGGCTTGGCGTGGATGGAGGTCATTGTAACCTTGGTCAGAGGCATTTAAGAAAAGACTGATTAAACTGAGGAGAGATGGAAGTAAGGAAGTGGAGAAACAAATATAATAATCTTTTCAAGTTTTGCAATTAGAACCGATAATTGGGGTGGTAGGAGGAGAAAGTGGGTCACATAGTAATAAAAAGGTAAGTGACATTAAAGCATATTTGTAAGTTGAAGGGAATGATCCAAAAGAAAGAAATTTGTGCCTGGCTGGTGTGGCTCATTGGTTGAGCATCAACCCATGCACCAAGAGGTCGCCAGTTCGATTCCTGGTCAGGGCACATGCCCAGGTTGTGGGCCTGATCCCCAGTGAAGGGCATGCAGGAGGTGGCCAATTGATGTTTTCTCTCATTGATGTTTCTGTCTCTCTCCTTTCCTCTCTCTAAATCAATAAAGAAAAACTACTTTAAAAACTAACTAAATAAATAATATTTTTTAAAAAGGACATTAACAAAACAACAACAAAAAAGAAATTTGTTGCCCTGACCGGTTTGGCTCAGCGGTTGGAGCTTCGGCCTGCGGACCAGAGAGTCCCGGGTTCGGTTCCCGCTAGGGGCACGTACCAAAAAAAAAAAAAAAAAAAGACAAAGAAATTTGTGAGACAGGAGATTAAAGAAAGGATAATAACAAGGGTAGAGTCCCTGAAATACCAAGATGATGAAATTCACTGCAAAGTGGAGAGGTTGCACTCAGATGGCTGGCTGGCACCTGTCCCCCACATTAACAGGAGTGAAAGTTGAATAGCAATCATAATTTACAGGTCCCATTGTAAAATGAAAATTTTAAGTTTCTTGTTAAAAAATTATTACGGGGGGGCGGGATCTGGAGGAGGGTGTCAATGGGGGGAAAAGGAGAAACATCTGGAACAAAAATAAATTAATAAAAAAATTATTAAGAATTTCAGGACTGCAACAGACGAGCATTAAACCAAGCACAAAGCCCTTTTAAGCCTGAGGCCAGTGCGACTGAACATTGTGTAGGCACATAAAGCCTGATAGAGTTTGTGAAGATGACAGAGGTAGGTTGGTCCTTTGAGAGGGTCCCTTCTCCCTTCTTGGAGGACTGCAAGAGATGATTGACACTTTCAGCTCTACCATTCTACAAACTGGGAGGTCACTTTCAAGGCGGGTGAGGAAAGTTTGCCCCTTTTTAACTTCCAAAACCCCTTCTAGCTCAGGGATTTCTGGAAGGCTCCAAAGCATCTGGTGACCATAGCAACTCACTCCAAACTACGGGGCCCTTAGATCCGCCCTCCGCTTCCTGACGTGCTCGTTGATTGGCTCAGCAAATCAGCCAATGGTTGGTGAAGCGGGCTGTTTGCCACGCGCTCAATGGTCGCTAGCCAAGAGGAAGGCGGGAAGAGAAGGCGAGCCGGCGGGCCGGAGCAGCGCGACGCGTGCGTGTTTCCGGCTGCGCTGCGGAAGGCGGAGGACTGGAGTCGTTGGGTCGGACGTAGTAAGAAGGAGTTGGGTGAACGCGGGACGCGAGTGCAGACCTCGGATCTCGGAGGGTGGCTGAGGCCGGCGCGATGGGTGGAGAGCAGGAGGAGGAGCGGTTCGACGGCATGTTGCTGGCCATGGCGCAGCAGCATGAGGGCGGCGTGCAGGAGGTAACGGCGTCGACCGGGCCTGGTTTAGCGGCGCCCACCCATCCGGGCGGCCCTAGCCAGGCTCCCTCAGCCCTTCTCTGCCTTCAAGGGCCGAGATCCACGCTTGGGCCTCCCGGGTTCAGGGATCCCCCACATTCTCACGGCACCCAGCTTCGGGTCTGGCCTCCCCTCCTCACGTCCTGACCCCTTCGTATCAGTCCTGCGTCCCCGTGCTGCTCATTTCCGATGTCCCTGAACCTGCCCCTGGAAACCCCCCAGAGCTGTGGGATCCACCCCCTTCCCCCTTAGTCTCGCACATTCTTTCGGCCACGTTTCCTCTCTGGTGGCCGCTTGCAAAGAGCATCCCTTAGGAGGAACCATCCCAGAGATACGGATTTGCAGCTACCAACTTCGGTCGAGCCGAGGAATATGTGTGGGGTGGGGTTTGGGGAGCAGGGGTGATGGTAGCACGTGGTTTTAAAGGCCTTGAATGGGGAATTAAAGGCCTGGATTCACAATCGATTTCCGCTACCCCCACTTGAGACCTTTACAGGTTTCCAAGCTTCGGTGTCTTTGTCTTTGAAACAGATTTGTGAGTTCCTATTTCCTGAATCTTTGTAGGAGAGTAGTGTCTTGAAGTGAAGTACACTGAGGACTAATCAGTAATCAGGTTTGTTAGTTCAACAAGTATTTGTTGAGTGATTGTTGTGTGTCAGACACTCAGGACTGGGTCCTAGGGATTCAGACATGAGCAAAAACCTGTTCTTAGCCTGATGGAGCTTACAAAGAGCTTTTCAAAAGCATGATTCTGGAGTAGTTGTGGGGTTTTTTTTTTTTTGTTTTTTTTTTACCAGAAACAGAAAGTTATAGGTAGAAAAGCCTATTAAGATCAGTCCAGAATTCTCATTCTATAAAGACGCCAAGGAAACTTGCTCAAGATCATCCAACGGGTTCCTGACCTAGATGGGACCATACTCCTTGGGCCTGTGTGCTTTCCACAGTTCATTGTTGATTCTCAGTCTCACTGGGACAAGGTTTCATTGAGCTTTCCATTCCCATTCTTTCACCCAGGTGCCTATGGTGACCAGGGACACCTAAGCCCATTTAGGTGGGAAGAGAGTTACTAATTTGCAAGTATGAAAAGTTCTCTTTCCTCCTCCCCCTAAGTTGTTGACACAAAACTGAATTTGGGAATGAGTTCATTTTTGAATGAATTTAAAGTGTCCAGAAGCAGGAATTAAAACCATTAAGATAAGTTGTAGCGTCAGATTTGGAACCATTCATATGGGCAAATAAAAGGGCTTATATATGGCCTGGCCAGTGTGCCTCAGTGGATTGAGCGTCCTCCCATGGACTGAGAGCTACCGGTTGGATTCCAGGTCAGGGCACATGTCCCGGTTTCGGGCTCGATCCCCAGTAGGGGGCGTGCAGGAGGCAGCCGATCAATGGTTCTTATATCGATGTTTCTCTCTCTCTCCCTTTCTCTCTAAAAAAAATCAATAAAAACATATTTAAAAAATAAATAAAATAAGAGGGCTTATATGTGCTAACCCTAGGTCACCACAAGAGTTTTCATTTAGCAGAAGTTTTTTTGAGCAGGTACTCTGAGCCAGATTTGGTGCCAGGCATTGGAAATATAGAATAAGCCATGGTTTGTGGTGCCTATTTGTGAGTTTACTCTCTGGCAGGAAGACTCTTGCTCTGGGCCAGATACTGGTAAGGCGCCCACCTCCAACATCTCATTTGATTCTTACAAGGTACCTAGAAATAGGACCTGCTGCTATTTCTGTTTTACAGTTAAGAAACTTCCCCAAGGTCACAGACCTAATACATATCAGTCTGATATTTAAACCCACGCTCTTATTCACTTGGCTACACTGGTGCCCCAGCCAGAGTTAGTTGGGTCTTAACCTAATTTGAAGTGGCTCCATTTGCTCCCTTCCTTCTGGCTCTGCCCTAGTAACTCAGCCATTGCCACTCTAGTTGGACTTTTTTACTATCTGGAAAAGAAACCTGGGCCCAGGCTTTTCTTTCTAAACAGACTTGTTTATTAATTCATTGAAAAATAACAATGAATTTACCGCATTGTAATGTAAATAACATATTCTTTATGAAAAAACTATTTCCGAAACAATAAATTCAGTAAGAAGCATTATTTTATGGGGATAAATCTCTTTATTGTTTGGTTTAATCGAAGACATATTCTGCTGGATTCTGATATCTGCTTCTGCATTCAATCTGTTGCAATATCACATGTTATGTAGCCTCTGGAAAAAACCGCTGCATATACACCTGTAAGGAAATGAGATGAAAAAGACAAATTAATGTTTCTGGGTCCTCAAATCTCTGGACCACATCTTTTTTTTGGTTAATCATCACGGGAGGATATTTTTCCATTGATTTTTTTTAGGTAGAGTTGGGTGGGGGGAAGGAGAGAGAGTGAGAAAGAGAAATACATCAATGTGAGACACATCGATTGGTTGCCTCCCGCACTACCCCGAGAACCTGGGCCTGGGACGAACCTGCAACCCAAGTATGTGCCCTTGACCGGATATCGAACCCTCGACCCATTGGTCTGCAGGCTGACACTCTTAACGGCTGAGCAAAACTGCCCAGGGCCCCAGACATCTTAAGGACTGAAGCTCTATAACACGACCTGTTTATTTCTTGCTTAAAACTTATACCCATCTTGCTTACTTGTCTAATTCTTGTTTATTGTCTGTCTCCTTGATTTCCTCCCTTTTTTAATTATATTTTTTCTTGTTTATTTTTTTTATTTTTATTGAAATTATTGGGGTGACACTGGTTAATAAAATTATATAGGTTTCTTTTCTTTTTTTTTATTCCTCACCCGAGGATATGTTTCTCTTTCTTATTAGATAAAGTGGGAGGGAGGGAGAGAGAGAGAGAAACAGAGACAGAGAGAAACATCAATGTGATAGAGACACATCGACTGATTGCCTCCCCCACGACCCGACCAGGGCCAGGAATGAATCGCAACCGAGGTACGTGCCCTTGACCAGAATCAAACCCACAACTCATCAGTCCGGGGGCCAGCACTCTAACCGCTGAGCCAAACCGGCCAGGGCAAATCACATAGGTTTCGAGCATACAATTCTATAATACATCATCTGTATATTGTATTGTGTGTTCATCACCCAAAGTCAAGCTTTATTCTGGGGCTCAGGCTTTTTAAATCCTGTATGCAAGAGAAGTCCTCTCTATCCTTAGGCTGCTTCTAGGGCCACAAAGAATGTGCAATATGTGTACACATACACACGAGAAATTAGAAATCTGCCTTTCAGGTGATACAGGTAAGGTTAAGTTAGGCTTTCTGGCAGAAGTGACTAAGATGATGGAGTCTGTTTGGGAGATTGTCTCCTCAGTTGAGATGCTCAGGGGTGAAACAGCCAAGCCTCAAGTTCTCTCGTAGACTAAGGAAGTTGACTTCTGTGCAGTTGCGGGGCTCCCAGTAGGGCATCTCCATAGCTCCCGTCTTCTGTCTTTCAGCTTGTGAACACTTTCTTCAGCTTCCTTCGACGCAAAACAGACTTTTTCGTTGGAGGAGAAGAGGGGATGGCAGAGAAGGTGAGTACTGGGGGCTGCTATTCCTTCCGTAGCTCTGTTTCTTCAGAAGAAAAGCTCACCTGGTCTTCCTTCAGCATAATAATAACTAGCAGAAGTAAAATGCCAAGGGTGAAGAGTTGGAGAAGGGAAGCAAGCTACCATTTATTAAAGCCCCTTTCCCTGCCAGCTGCTTAATCTACCCTATTTCCCATGATCCTTTAGCTGTTCTAAAGGGTTAGGTGTTACTATCCTCACTTTAAAAATGAGGAAATTGAAATTGGCTCTGGAGTGTTTGACACTTTATCCAAAGTCTTGAGTTGAGTTGTGGGAGAGCCAGAGTTGGAACCAGAATCTGTTGTAAAACTGTCTTCTGCCCCTGATACCATGCTTCCTGGTTCCTTTTCCACTATGTAGGTTTTATCTAATTGCCTTGCTGGGAGATGAGAGTGGGCAAATGTTAGAAACTGAGTTTAGAAGACAGAAATGTAGGAAAACTCAAAACCAACCAGTCCTAGTCTTCCTAGTGGTTGTGACCCAGATTTCAAGGATTTGGTAATAGTATTTTGTGGTACAGGTTCTAAGACCTTGAACTTCCTTCTGATTCCTTTTTTTTTTTTTTTTACAAGCGAAAGTTTATTTAGAAAGTCAGAGTGGTAGAAGTGAGCCAGCTAGGCTGCGTGGGCTCAGGAAACAAGTTACAGAAGCAAAAGAAGGGCCCTTGGACCCCAGCCGGTGTGGCTCAGTCAACCCATGCACTAAGAGGTCGCAGGTTCGATTCCTGGTCAGAGCACATGCCTAGGTTGTGGCCAATCAGTGTTTCTATCTCTCTCTCCCTCTCCTTTCCTCTCTAATATCAGTAAAGAAAAAAAAAAAAAAAAGAAGGGCCCTTGGAGCTTAGGAAAAAGAAAGGCAGAGAGACCACACCTGGGGGAAGGAGATGGGGAAAGGTGTGGGTGTGGTCCAGAGAGAGAGCCTACACTGTGATTACATTTAAAAAAATAATAATTAAAAAAAAAAAAATATATATATATATATATATTGTTTTTATTGATTTTTTTTTTTTTTTTTTAGAGAGAGAGGAAGGGAGAGAGATAGAAACATTGATGTGAGAGATACATAGGTTTGCTGCCTCCTGCACACCCCCTACTGGGGATTGAGCCCAAAATCCAGGCATGTGCCCTGACCCAGAATTGAACCAGGACCTCTGAGTCCATGGGATGATGCTCAATCCACTGAACCACACCGGCCGGGCTATAATTACATTTTGAAAATTGGTAAATCATGATGTCACCTCACTGAACTATGATTTTTATAACTATGATACTTGTTTTCACTTAAATTTAAGAGTCATGGTTACAAGAAGGAGACATTTTGCAAAATGTTTTCTGTGGCTTCGAGGCTCTAAAGAGCTAGAATGCACTATAATGTATCTTGACGACCTGGGACTAGGTGTCCCAGGTTCTTAGCCTAGCTGTGTGGCTTGTTTGGTTTCCCACCAGTTCTCTGGTCTTGTTAATCTTCACATGTGTAAAATGGAAGAAGGTGGACTCTGATCTGTAGGACCCCTTCTATCTCAAATATTCTTTTGTATTAGCACTAGCACTTCCCTTTTTTTTCTGTAGGCCATTACTACCTTATAATATCAGCAGTCATTCATTTGTTCAATGAGTATTTAATAGATTTTTTCCAACAAATATTTACTGAACACTTAACACTTTTCCTGTGTTAGATACTATACCACACCCTTCAGGATTACAAAGGTGAATATAGACATGGTATTTGTTTTCATGGATCTCTCAGTATAGCTCCCCTCCCCCCGCCAAAGGAGAGGAAAACAAAAAAGTGGTTGGGTGTTAGGGCAGACTTCATGAGGAAGTGATGCATGGGGCATGAAGAATGAGTAAGAAGTAGTTGGGAGAAGGGAGAGAGGAATAATATTAAGAAGCCTCAGAAGTATCGGGGTGATGATAGCTACACTATTGGCTGTCTGCAGGTTCCCTCTTAGACCTTGTTGTGCTCCTTGGCTCTTTGTTACCATCGAATCAGCTCTTTCCCAGGAGGTTGGTCAGACTCTTAGGCAGGCAGAAACCTGTCCAGCCTTCCTACCTGGTCTCCAGTTGTAACACAGTAACTCCTTTGTGTTGAGCATCTACTATGGTGCAGGTCCACCAGGTACATCATCTCCAGGTACAGTGGTTAAAGAGCAAAGGCTCTGGAGTCAAGCAGACATGAGTTTGAATCCTGGTCTCTCCACTCCCTGCTTGACAACTATGTGGCATTTGCTGAATCACTATCTCTCTGAGCCTCATTTTTCTTACCTGCAAGCAGGAATAATCTTCACCTCATAAGGCTGTTGTGAGGATAAAAGGACATACGAAAATACAAGTTCACAGTCTCTTTTCTGAACCTCCTGGGGCCCGATGTTTTTGGGATAGAATCCTTTGGACTTGAGGAGGCAATACAATGCATATACTGTACATTTCATAGAATACCCCAATCCAGGGGTCAGGAGCAGCAACCTGTAATCAAGCACATTAAAATTTATGTGGAGAAATGTATGTCAATATTCATACCAAGTGGGATATATGAAGACTGTAAATACCTTTATGCCACAAACTTACAAAGAGTACAGAAACACCTAGTTTTTGTAACTTTAGGGGCTAGGAATTATGGATAAGAGAGTGTGAATTTGAGTAAAGCCATAATGATCAAATCACTATGGTATAGAAATAGGGAGAGAAATGAACCAGTGAAGCAGAAAAGAGAACCTAGAAAAAGTCTAGCATATATATGAGGATTTAATATGTGTCTAATATGGTAATTCAGTTCCGTAGACAAAGGATGATTTAATAAGTTGTGCTGCTACAAGTGGCTGTTTGTAGAAAACCAAAACTGTCCGTCTGTTTAACTCCTATGTAATAAATTGCAAGATCAAGCAGAGTCTTGTAAGGAAAGCTAGGAAACTGTATAATCTCGTGTGGGGAAGTCTTGCAAGAAAGCTATGAAAGAAAAGGTAGCTGTTTGCTTCTTCAAACTTTTGTATGGCAAAAGAGATGTTGACATACAAAGTCAACCGGAAAACAATAGATTTGGGGAAATGCAATGCAGAGGACAGATAAAATTTAATAGGTGATTTAATATTCAGGAACTCTTGTGAATTGACAAAAGGATAAACAAAAAATGGGCAATTCAAGAAGAGCAAATCTAAAGAGCATTTGAACAGATGCTCAAATTCACAAGTAGTCAAGGAAGTGTAAGTTAAAGAAACAGATGCCCTTCTCTCCCTATCAACACAAATTTTCTTTTTCTTTTTTTAAAACATGTTTTTATTGATTTTTTTTTTTTTTTTTTTTTTTTTTTAAGAGAGAGGAAGGGAGAGGAGAGAGAGAAACATTGATGTGAGAAACATTGATCAGCTGCCTCCTGCACGCCCCCTACTGCGGACGGAGCCCGCAACCTGGGCTCGTGCCCTGACTGGGAATGGAACCAGGACCTCTGAGTCCATGGACGACGCTCAGTCCACTGAGCCACACCAACTGGGCTCAACAAAAATTTTCTAAAAAATTACAAGGATGTGGAAAAAGGTTGCTCTTTGGACATTGCTGGTAAAAGTGAATTGCTGTAGCTCTTTAAAAACTTTATTATAAAAGATGCTCAGCATCCCTAATTGTCAGAGAAATGCAAATCAAAACCACAAGATACCACCTCACACCCATTCGGATCGCTTCTATGAAAAAAACAAACCGCAAAACAAAAACCAGAAAGTAACAAGTGTTGGTGAGGATGTAGAATAATGGACCCCTGTGCACTGTTAGGTGGGAATGAAATGGTGCGGCCACTGTGGGAAACAGTATGGCAGTTCCTCAAAATATTAAATTGGAACTACTCTATGATCCAGCAATCTTACTTCTGGGTATATACCAAAAACAATTGAGAGCAGGGTTTTGAAGAGAGTTTTGTGCACTCGTGTTCATAGCAGAACTATTCACAATAGCTACCAGGTGGAAGCAACCCAAGCATCCATTGATGGATGAATGGATAAACTAAACATCATATATACATATAATGGAATATTATTCAGTCTTTTATTTATTTATTTATTTATTTATTTATTTATTTATTTATTTATTTATTTATTTATTTAAATCCTCACCTGAGGACATTTTTGCATTTATCTTCAGATAGAGCGGGAGGGAGAGAGGGAGGAAGAGAGAGACACATCGACTGGTTGCTACCCACAGGTGACGAACTGCAACCGAGGCATGTACCCTTAGCAGGAACCGAACCTGGGACTCTGTGGTCCGTGGGCTGACACTAACCGCTGAGCCAGACTGGCCAGGGCTTGCTTTTATTTATTTATTTATTTATTTATTTATTTATTTTTTACAGATAGAGTGGGAGGGAGAGAGGGAGGAAGAGAGAGAGAAACATTGATGTGAGAGAGACACATTGACTGGTTGCCACCCACATGACCCCAACCAGGGCCAGGAACAAACTGCAACCGAGGTATGCCCCCTTAGCAGGAACCGAACCCAGGACTCTCTGGTCTGCAGGCCGACGCTCTAACCGCTGAGCCAAACTGGCCAGGGCACTTTTATTTATTTTTTAATGTGTTTTTATTGATTCTTTAGAGAGAGAGAGAGAGAGAGGAAGGTAGAAAGAGATAAAAACATCGATGTGAGAGAGAAACATTGATCATCTGCCTCCTGCACACTCCCGACTGAGGATAAAGCCCACAACCTGGGCATGTGCCCTGACCAGGAATTGAACTAGGACTTCTCAGTCCATGGGATGATGCTCAATCCACTGAGCCACACCGGCTGGGCTATTATTCAGTCTTTTAAAGGAAGACAAGCACACAAAAGAGCACATACTGTAAGATTCCATTTATATGAAGTTCTAGAATAAGAGTGTGTCATTTCCTTCAGAAGTGTTGGGGATTCCCCCCAACCCACCCAGGTTCAAGATCTCAGCCTTTGGATTAGGTTTAAATATCTCTCTGTGGTCCTTGGCTAGATTGGTGGGAACCACTCTACCAACCTAGGTCAGGAAAAGCCTGTGTTCAGGTATGCCCATTGAGCAGTCTGGCACCTGTCTTCTAGAGCTAGCCCAGCCTTCCTTACCCCTTCCTCACTTTCCTGGGCTATGGTTCCCAAAGATGTATGTGTCCAGTGACAAAGCTTGACTGTGACAGCCTGCCAGTTAGTACCTCTGAGTAGGCTACACACCGCCGGGGTCTCTGCTTGGGGCTGGGCCTGGGTAAAGCTGGTGGGAGGAGACTGGGAGGCGGGGTCAGAGGCTGCTGTGAGTGGCCTTGACTCTGCCCTGTGGTTCAGCTCTGCCCTCATCTAACCTCCAGGAGCTAGGAAGGAATAGGACAGATGGGATGTAACATGATTCACTGGAGCCAGGAGAGGGGAGGACCCTGTTCCCGCCTATCCTTGGCCACTGGTTAGCAAATGGCTTGAGTTCAAGGTCTCCCTGATTAGGGACTTAGGACCAAGGCCCTGTGGTGGAACAGTCTCCTCTGGCATAATTGTCTCCCGACTGCTTGTATTAATAGCAGAATGGCCTTCAGGTGGCTCATTTCTCTTGCACACCCTATTTTGTTAACCCAGTTGGTTTGGGGGGGTTTTTGGTGCCCTTTTAACTTGGTAAAGTACAGACCTACTACAGTATGGCATGTGTTTGGGGATTTGAGGGTGGTAGGAGGAATTGGCATCAAATGAATGAGAAGTCACAGGGCATTTGGCAAAACCTTCTGTCAGGAGCTCATGGGTGACTTTGGTGACCCTGAGTACCTTGTGGGCTTCTCAGCTTTTGCAGACCCCTTCCTCCATCTCAGGCTCAGAGATTCTTGAAAGATGGTTTATTGACTAGTCATCGTGAGGTGGGTGCCCTGTGAGGCTTCCAGGTGTATGGGTCAACATAGAGTTGGGTTTCCTAAGTTTGGTATGTTTCTAGGCCTGCTGAAGAGGTGAAATTCAAGAGACATTTGAGCTGGTTCTAGAGGATGAGTAGGAGTTTGCCAGGTGACCTAGAAGTAGGAACAAAGACATTCTAGGCAAAGAACAGCCTGTGCAAGACTACTTTTATTTTTTTATATATTTATTTATTTTATTTTCTTTATTAATTTTTAGAGAGAGAGAAAGGGAGAGGGAGAGAGAGCTAGAAACATCGATGAGAGAGAACATCAATTGGCCACCTCCTGCATGCCCCCCACTGGGGATTGGGCCCACAACCTGGGCATATGCCCTGACTGGGAATTGAACCGGTGACCTCTTGGTGCATGGGTCGACGCTCAACCACTGAGCCACACTGGCCAGGCAAGGCTACTTTTAGAATAAAATAGAAGTACAGAGAGAGATGACCCCCCCAGGGTCACACAGCTAGAAGGAATAGACCAGGAACTCAAATCTAGATGTGACTCTAGTGTGCATGAGAATTAGCCAGGAAGCCTTGTTAAAAGTACAGGTAGCTGGGCCACACCCCCAGAATTTCTCATTCAGTAAGTCTGGAGTAGGTCCTGAGATTTAACATTTCTAACAAATTCTGGGTGATGCTGATGCTACAGGTTGAGGGAACCATACTTTTTTTTATGCCTGCCTTAAGTAAGCTAAGGATGATTATTCAAAATATAAAATTTCGTTTTTTATATTTATTATTGAAAGTATTACAGATGTCCCTCCTTTTTTCCCCATTGACCCGCTCCTACCCACTCCCGCCCCCCTCCTGCTTTCCCCAAACTGTTGTCTGTGTTCAGGGAACCATACTTTGAGAGCTACTAGTATAACAGTGAGGTACAGCCATCGCTTCCATTGTATTTTTATTGCAGAGAAGGTACTTCTCCTTGTCCCCAAAGCTGACATTGGGTTAGCCTCAGCCAGGCAGGCTATGATGTGGCACGGACTGTACCAGGCTCTAGATGAGTGTCTGTCATATTTGATCCTCGTGACAGGTGAGGAAACGGGCTTTAAAAATTTCAAAGTTGTTCAGTATTGGGGTAACTCTTGGGCAGCAGGGAGGCCAGCTAGCAGGATGTGGGTTGGAAACATCCTAGGAAGGAATAGTGGGAGAGAAAGGATTTGAAATTGATGGCTTGCAGGCTGAGGAGAGGAAGAGGCTCCTTCTCCCTCAACAAAGTTCTCTCTGATTTCCTGCTAATGTGGTAGTGCCGGGGGTGGTGCTGAGTGCCGCACAGCTGGGGCTGCAGTCATGGAGACAGGTGCACACAGGGAAGAGAGATCAGTCAAAGTGAGTAGATTTGTGGGCCTGAGCTTTGGAAAGCCTTAGAAGGACTGAGTTTGGAGTTCTAATAGCTTCACTGTCTAGTGAAGGACTTTCAGAGCACTTATCTTTTGGTCTACACAACAGCTCTATGAGGTGGGATTCATCCTCACCAATGAGGATTTTGAAGCTCTTATAGGTTAAGTATTGTAGTATTTGCCCAAAATACAATAGCTACTGTGTGACAAAGCCTGGATCAGAACTCAGGTTGTCCAACTTCTGTGTCCATACTCTTAGTCACTAGACTGTTGTTGTTTTTATTTTATTGATTTTAGAGAGAGAGAAAGGGGGAGAGAGAGACAGACAGACAGACATCGATGAGAGAGAACATGGATTGGCTGCCTCCTGCATGCCCCCCACTGAGGATTTGGCTTACAATCTGGGCATGTGCCCTGACCGGGAATCAAACTGGCGACCTCTTGGTGCATGGGTCAACGCTCAACCACTGAGCCACGCTGGCCGGGCACTAGACTTTTTTTTTAAGTAGCCACTGTCTGTAGAGCTAGGTATTTGCAGATACTGTCATTACAACTTTATCAGATATGTGTGTATTGTCCCCATTTTATAGATGAGGAAACTGAGGTTCTAAATGCAGTGCCTTGCTCGGGCACCCAGCAGGTAGAGATTAGACTGTGCCCTTGGGACACTGTCCCCTACCTTGATGGCTCATTGCCTTCACTTCTTTCCCCAGCTCATCACACAGACCTTTAACCACCACAACCAGCTGGCACAGAAGGACCGGCGGGAGAAGAGAGCTCGGCAGGAGACTGAGCGGCGGGAGAAGGCGGAGCGGGCAGCTAGGCTGGCCAGGGAGACCAAGTCAGAGAGCTCTGGGCCCCAGATCAAGGAACTGACTGATGAGGAGGCAGAGAGGCTGCAGCTGGAGATTGACCAGGTAAGACTGGGCTTTCCTTTCCTGTCCCCTGATCCATTGGCACTAGAAGAGGGAGCCCTCTTGCCAACTGCTTTTCCCTTTGCCATAGAAAAAGGATGCAGAGAATCATGAGGCCCAGCTCAAGAATGGCAGCCTTGGCTCACCAGAGAAGCAGGTGAGATGGACTGGGGATACTTGGGACTAGCCAGGGTCTGGGAACTTTCAGGGACTCTACAGCTTTGCCCTGTCTCCAGAATGCCCTTTCCTCCCCACCTTCCCTCAGCTTTGGGATCCTCCCCATACTTCAAGGTCTCACTCAGAGACATTGGATCAAAGGATCTGTGTTAAAAATACGCAAAGCCCACTAGCCTCAAGCCTTGGCAAGAAAGCCCAAAAGCCAGAGAGGGCAGTGCATGTGCAGGTACCATTTGGGTGGGCTGGGGTCTGTGGGCCCAGCCTGGCCCTTTGTGGTGGGTTACTCTGACGCATCTGGGCAATGAACCCCTTGGAGTTCCTCCCACTGACTCAAATCCAGATTCCCAAATAATTGTTGGGACATTCATTTGGCTTTCCAGAGGTTCTGATCTGAGACCAGGGGTCTTAACCCTACAGGCACAGAAAAAGGATGATGATCATTTGGCAGCCTGGTTTTATTTTAGAACAACCCTGCTCATGGCCACTTTATGACCTTTTGTTTTTCTGTGCTGGGCTTTTTTCCCAAGTCCCTTGGCTTGACACCCCCCAGCTGGGTCCTGTGGTTCTATCTTTGACTGTCGCTGTCCCCCAGCTGTGTCCTTTATCACATAGTTATAACAGTCTGAGCTCCTCTCAGACAGAGATCAGAACCAGGGTTACCTCTCCCTCCTAGTGGGCCATGGAGTAGACAGGGACCAGTTCTGTTTCATTTGGTGGCTGTATGTCCAGTGCCAGTCCTGGGCCTGGTCCAGAGTGTTTCAGTCTGTGTCTGTCAAGTAAGTAACTGAGCACTCTGACTGTGAGCAGGAGGCTGAGGAGGAGGAGGAAGAGGAGGACGAGAAGGACAAAGGGAAACTGAAACCCAACATCGGCAATGGGGCAGACCTGTCCAATTATCGCTGGACCCAGACCCTGTCGGAACTGGATGTGAGTGGAGTGGCAAGGCCAGGGCAGAGGTGAGGGAGCCAGCCTGGGGCCCCTCCTAACTGTCCCTGTCCCATGCAGCTGGCAGTGCCTTTCCGTGTGAACTTCCGGCTGAAGGGGAAGGATGTGGTGGTGGACATCCAGCGGAGGCACCTCCGGGTAGGGCTCAAGGGGCAGCCTGCGATCATTGATGGGGAGCTCTACAACGAGGTGAAGGTGGAGGAGAGCTCCTGGCTCATTGAGGACGGCAAGGTGGTGACGGTACATCTGGAGAAGGTACGAGGGGCCCAGCCTCCTGGGTCTTGATGAAGAAAGAGGGAAGGGTTTCTGCTCATTCATCTGGGGACCATGCTGGGGACCTGATGTACATATCTTATTTAATCCCACAAGACTTAAAGTAGGTCTGTCCCATTTTAGAGTTAGGAAAAGGATAGCTCATAGATTTGCCCAGGCTTTTACATCTAAGAAAGGGTAGAGTCAGGATCAAAACAGTCTTTGTTAACCAAATCCTCACCTTTCCATTAGGTTCATGCATACATTCAGTTTAACAAATACTTGAACACATACTATGTGCAGACTGTTCTATATGCTGGAGAGAGAACAATGAACAAAATGTAGAAAACTGCCCTCAGGAAGCCTGTGTTCTCACCTTCCCTCAAAAAGAGAAATGGGACACAGACACCAGTAAATAAAGGTGGTCTCTGTAAAGTGCCAAGGGTCCAAGGAGAGCTGCTCATGGCACGTAAGCCCCAGCCCAGCCTACCTGGCTGGCCGTGGCTGCCTCTCAGTCACCCCACCATGCCCATGCCCTTGCACTTGCTTTTCCTCTCAACTGGAATGTCCTCCCCTGCTTTTTCAGTCTAGTATACTGCCTGTCCCAGCTAGGTATCACTCTGTAACTTCTCTCCCTTCACCCTGGATGGTATCTCCCTCTGTGCTTTATTCTTTCCCTTATCATTCTGATTTGTAACTGTATTCAGGTCAGTCACCCCCGCCACCTTGGAGGGCAGAGGTCTTGCTCCTCTGCACCTCAGGTCCCAGCACAGGCCTGCTTGGGTCTTAGGTGTAAGATGTGGGTGGGAGAGAGTTTAGTTTCTGGGAGGGTTTGTGGGTGGTTCCTGGGGTACAGAGTGAGCTACCTCCTACCCCCAGTGGTTCTCCTCTTCCTCAGATCAACAAGATGGAGTGGTGGAGCCGCTTGGTGTCCAGTGACCCTGAGATCAACACCAAGAAGATCAACCCTGAGAACTCCAAGGTGAGCCCTGGCTGGTTGAGAGAGCTTCAGCTGGGAGATGAGAGGTCTGGGTGGCCCCAGAGCTTCACCTATCCCTGCTGTTTTCTGCCCGCAGCTGTCAGACCTGGACAGTGAGACACGCAGCATGGTGGAAAAGATGATGTATGACCAGAGACAGAAGTCCATGGGGCTGCCCACCTCAGACGAGCAGAAGAAACAGGAAATTCTGAAAAAGTGAGCAGTTCAGAGATAGGGGTTTGGGGATGTTGGGTGTTGGGGGGCTTGAATCTGGGTGACAGCAGCAAGTGGATCACTGAGCAGGACACAGGAGCTGCCCTGCCCCTTCCAGAATGAGCCAGCCAAGTTTATGGCTTTATAGCCTCATCTTGCCAACCCTAATCACTTGCTGAGGTAATCTTGAGGGCCAGGTCATCTGAGGATAGGAAGGAAAGTAATAGGTGGTCATTGCCATCTACAGGAGAACAGTGCCAATATTGGCACCTCAGTTTCCAGCCTCAGGCTCAAATGGGCCTCAGAGACCCTGGGACCCACCATGCCTAGCCTGGCTCCAGGTGGCTCAGGGTTCTAAGAAGGTTAGACCTCACCTGGGAGGCTGGGAGAAAGGGACTAACTTTGGAGAAGAGGGACATCCTATTTCACTGTCTTCCTGTTTCCCTTTCCAGGTTCATGGATCAGCATCCAGAGATGGATTTTTCTAAGGCCAAATTCAACTAGCCTGTTTGCCTCCCTAAACTCTTGAGGATGAGCCTTCAGCCATCCACCTTCCTTTCCTACCCTTCCCTGGGACTTCAGGGCCTCACAGCTGAGGCAGGCATGGGACTGACCCAGGCACACAGGTCCCGGAGCACCATGGGAGAAGAAGGGCTGGGGCCTGGGGGGGGTCTTGTCTTCCCCAGCTGGCATACTGTTACACATTAAAACTATTTACCCAATTCCACCTGTGTCCTCTCTTCCCTCTGGCCTTTACCTGGGGCACCGGCCTCTTATGGCTGCTGCAGGGAGCTGGGGGCTTGACTTCTAGCTGATTCTGCCATGTGACCTGGGGAAAGTCCTTGCCCCTCTCTGGGGCTCAGTTTCACATTTCTTAAAGGGAGGATTAAAACAAGATTTTTATGTGTATGATTCTGAGCAAAGGTGAGTTTTTTTGGCTACAGGGACCAGAACATATGTTTGATTCTCATGGGGGCCTATGACTCAGCAGAGTTGAAGACCAGGGACTTGATTCCACTTTCATCTTTAAGATAACTTCCCACTGCAGTGGGTCTGTCTTCCAGCCCTGGATCAAGTGTTTCTGAAACTACACACTTGTTTCCTAGGGGCCAAAAGCCACAAAGGCTGTGAAGATGGCCCTGGGCTCGGGTCTGCTCTGTGTGTGGTACAGACACCTGGCCTGGAGGGCAGGGTAAAGTCCAGTGGGGACCTATTGTTTGTGTCTCTGACCTGGAACTCTGAACATTTCAGGACTTCTCAGTCAGCTGCCAAGGCAGTGCCAGGGCTGGAGAGGTGCTAGCCTCTGCCCAAATCCAGTCCCTACAGCTGACCTTATCCCACTTGACCAGAGTGGAGGTCACTGAGTACAGGAGGCCACAGAGGTTTTGGTTACAGCGGGAATGTCTAGGTTGACTTGCCCAAAGTGCTTTGCTCTGTGGTGAGGGTGACTCTTGAATTTCAGGAAAATAGCATATCCTTTCAACATTTCAGAATAGCTTGTTCAAGACTTCAAGAGGCTGTGAAGTACCTAGCTTTGTTTCCCAAACTTGATTCCCACTCCCCCACCCCACCCCCCCTTTTTTTTCTGGGAAAGCTAATAGTGGTTCCCAAGGCTGTGTTTGGAAAATTGTGCTCTAGGGCCAAGGGTAGGGTGGAGGGACTGACTGTTGAATCATTCTTACTATATTCCATAATATCCCTGGGCTCCAGTGCCCTGCAGTCATTTTTAATCTTGGAGAGGCCTTGATCTGGATGAGACAGTTTAAGGAAAGGGGCCAGTCTTATCACTGGTACTGGGCCCTCTGATCATAACCCCAAGGGACCATCCTGTGTGTCCAATAGGAAATTGGGTAGACAAGTACAGTTTGTCTACTTGTTACTTTCCCAAGGATGCCCATGAGGACAATGAAAAGGACTGGGGGCTGTAGGTGAGGTGGGGGCAGAGGAGGTGCTAGACACCTTCTAGTTTGTTCATCAGTCAACAGGGCTGGTGGGCCTGCTCTGGCCTCACTGCTGAAAGAGACAGTTCTGTGTGAGTAGCTAAGTAGGATCCTTCTGAACCCAGTTGGTCTCTGGGACTCTGCTTCTGCCCCAAGCAGGTCATTTTGCCGGCATGGGGGCAGAATCACTGAGGCCAGCTTCCAGGTCCAGAGCTACAGTTACTAGCTCTGTGACCCACTAAATTCCTTGACCCTGCTATGAAAGAAGGGTCCCACTCCAGTATTGTTGGGAGGGTCAAGGTAATAGTGAACCACAGTGCTCTGTTAGCACCAGGGAGAGGTTAAGGGATCAGGAAGGGACTTGGGGGTACTGCAGGGATGGCCAGTCAGGAAAATGGGACAGAAAGGACAGTATTATAGCCAAGATAACAAGGCACACATCTTTATTTCTTTTGTACTGACAGTGGTTATAATAGCATGTAAAACATCAACGAAGAAATAAACTGCTCAACAGACTATAACATGGAGTAGGCACTGCCCACAGAATTTGACAGAGGCCCTCCTGCCCTCCACCCCAACCCAATCCATATAAGATAAGCTGCTTTTAGCTGTCATCCTCTCCCCCTGCACGGGGAGGTGGGAGTCTATGATTGGTTAGGGTGGCAGGTTATAGGGGTAGGGCGGGGATTCAATCCCAGAAGGTAACTCCTCTAAGTGTGCTTTCCATGGCCCAGGCTGCCCGAAGACCAGGGGCAGAAAGGGACAGGTCAGGCCAGCTGGAGATCCAGGGGAATGTGGGCACCATGGCCCAGTGAAATGCACATGGTCCAGGAACCAGTCAGCCAAGGTTGGAGGAGCTGGTGTGGGTACTGCCTCCCCCAAAGGAGGTCCTGGTCCCCCTCTTCATTCTGCAGGCTGTGCTTCTCTCAGAAGGGGTTGTGGCCACTGGGCCCAGCAGGGGTTAGCAGTACACCTGGAGCAGGGGTGCCCCAGAGGAGTCTGTGTCAGTGCCCTGGAAGGATGAATCATGGTTGGCCGGGTATCCTGAGGGGGAAGAAAAGGAAACAGGCTGAGAGGAGAGGGAAGAAGCTCATCCAAGCCCCATGAGCAGGGAGAAGCCTCCTGAGACAGAGCAGAGTGGGACTTGAGCCTGGGCTTAGAGGCTGGGATCCCATACTTCCAGCTTGAGTGTTCTGGGCACCATCCCCCTGCTGGTTCAGGGGCAGCCCCCTGAATCTCTCCCAACTGAACCCTTTAAGCTAGCTTGCAGGATAGAGATGGCATCTGTGGCTGCTCAGGCTTCTTGTCCCTTTCTGATCCCATCCTCACCCACCCCAGGAGGAAGTTGGGAGAAGGGCATGTGGGGGCCCCTAGGGTAGTCCCCTCTCCTCGCCACACTCCTCATCAGGTCAGGACCAAACCTGGGGCTCCAAAAGGCCTCAGCTTCCTGGCGATGGCATCTGCAGTCGTCTCCTGGGAGATCTGCACTGTGAGTTCTAGAATGTGAACATGAGTGGGGCAGCAGTCATTATCACATCTTTTCAACTCCAGTCCCCACTTCTGCCCCCAGCACAGTGAGGGAGAGGCCACTCACCACTCACCACTGGGCTACAGAAACCATGTTAAAAACAAAGATTTTTGCCCAGCTGGTGTGGCTCAGTGGTTGGGCATCGACCCATGCACCAAGAGGTCACCAGTTTGATTCCCGGTCAGGGCACATGCCCAGGTTGTGGGCCCGGTCCCCAGTGGGGGGCGTGCAGCGGGCGGCCGGTCGATGTTCTCTCTCATCGATGTTTCTATCTCTCCCTCTCCTTTCCTCTCTCTCTAAACCTCTCTCAATAAAGAAAAAATAAATAAAAGAAACACAAAGATTTGTGTGTGTGTGTGCACGTGCACGTGCTCATGGGTTCACACAGTGGTGGGTGGTGGGTGTTTTGGTTAGGCCAGGACAGATCAGAGATCCAAACTCATGTGGATTCCTGAGTCCTGTTTACCAGGCCAGGCCTGGAAGCTACTCTGGCAGGTGGTAGCAAGAGATAGCAGGAGTCTGTTAAGGCATTGGAGAGGAGTTGAGAAAAAAAGGGAAAAGGAGGAAGAGCAGGGATTGGTTGAGGGGTGGACCCACAGTGGCCAAAGACCCCAGCATTACCCTCCCTTGTCCAGAGCCTCCTCCATTCTGCCCTTCAGCCCTGTAGGGCCCCACCTACCATCCTGGCTGAGCCCAGAGCCCACCATGGTCTCATGGCCACTGTCAGGGGCAATGGCAGCAGGGGCAGCAGCCCGGGTTGAACGTCCCTCTGTGGTCTGAGGGCGGGTGCGGCTCTTGCGGGTGCTGATGCGAATAATGCCGCGTACCAGGCGACCCTCAGCATCCTGTTCATCCAGGTGGTAGTCCTGCGTGATGCTGCTGATAAGGTCCGAGATCTTACTGGTCTTCTCCAGGAACACAGTGTCTGACGTGCACTTGGCCAGCTCGTCAATCTGGTGTACACTGAACAACTCGGTCAGCTTCTTGAAGATAAGCACATCGATCTCTCTGCTCGACATGGAGCCACTGCCTATCTCAGGCAGGTCCAGGTCCGACTCGTGGAAGGAGTAGTACTCCTCAGAGCTTCGGTGGCTGCTGGCAAGGGTGCTGGGCAGGCTGTGCCGCATGGGTGGGGGCTCGGCCAGTGGCTCCTTGCAGCAGGAGTCCGCATCAGGGGCTGGGGCAGTGGTACTGCGATAGGGATATACAGGGATGCCTTTGAGCTTGACGTCAGGGTAACTGAAACTGCTACCCATGGTTGACTTGAGCCGCTGGCCATCCCGCCGGCTGGGGGGTGCACAATCGGGACTGGGGGGCACTCCATTGTGCTCCTTGGCCCAGTTGGCTTCTGCAGCCCCATCAGAGGAATCCCCAGTGGACAAGCAGGGGCTGCAGCCACGCACACAGGCTCCGCAGCGCTGGAGGCAATCCCGGCAGCGGCGGAAGCAGAAGGCAGCCAGGCACCAGTCCCACACCCAGGGCCGCCAGAGCAGGCAGCAGGCTTGGGGCTCAGCAGCAGGCTCAGCAGAGCCAGAGATGAAGGTGAGGCTCTCAGGCCCATGGTGGCCAGGATCCTTGGGGTCTGGCCTACGAGTGCGGCGGCTCGGTTGGGGCTGAGATGACTCATCATAGGTCTCCAAACATAGCTCCGTTGGCCGCTCCCAGGGTCCCAAGCGTGGGGGCCCAGATGATGGGCGGGGGTGTCCAGGGCGGGGCATGGCTCATTACATGGTTTGCTGCAGCCAGACACCTGTGGGGAGAGGCCAGGAAGGAGTCAGGATCAGAAGTTAGGGGTAAGCGCCTGTGCGGGCCTGAAGAGCTTTAAATTTCTGGTTTCTGAGAGGCTTGTGATGTGAACCAGCCCAAGTATGCCCACAGACCCATATCTAGTGTTCCCTTCTTCCCCAAGGAGGAAGTTTTCTCTGTGGTCTAACCTACATGTCCAAATCTGCTGGGACTTCACACCCATTAGAATGACTACTATTGAAAAAAACAAAAAACGGAAAGTGATAAGCTTTGGAGCGAATGTAGAGAAGTTGGAACTCCTGTGCATTGCTGGTGGGAATGCAGAATGGCGCAGCTGCTGTGGAAAACAGTTGGGCGGTTTCTCAAAAAATTAAACATAGACTGGCCAGTTTGACTCAGCGGTTAGAGCGTCGGCCCTCGGACCAGAGAGTCACGGGTTCGATTCCAGTCAAGGGCACGTACCTCGGTTACAGTTTGTCCCTGGCCCTGGTCAGGGTCATGTGGGAGGCGGCCAGTGGATGTGCCTTTCTCAGATCAATGTTTCTCTCTCTCTCTCTCTCTCTCTCTCTCTCTCTCTCTCTCTCTCTCCCCCTCCCTCCCACTCTATCTGAAAACAAATGGAAAAATATACTTGGGTGAGGATTAAAAAGAAGAAAAAGAAAGATTAAAAAAAAATTAAACATAGAATTACAATATGATCCAGCAATTCCACTTCTGGGTACATACAAAAGGACTGAAAACAGGGACTTAAACATATTTGTACACAAATGTTCACAGCAGCATTGTTCACAATAAGCAAAAGGTGAAAACAACCCAAAGGTCCCTTGATGGATAAATGAATAAAATATGATGTACACACACAATGAAATATTGTTTAGCCCTGAAAAGGAATGAAATTTTGATACATGCTACAACACAGATTAGCCTTGAGACATTGTGCTAAGTGAAATAAGCCTGACATAAAAGAACAAATATTGTATGGTCCTACTCATATGAAATATCTAGAATAGTCAAATTCATAGAGACAGAAAGGAGAATGGTGGTTGCCAGTGACTGGGGGCATGGGGAATGGGGAGTTAGTGTTTAATGGGTAGTTTCAGTTTGGGAAGATGTAAAAGTTCTGGAGAGCCTGGCCGGTGTGGCTCAGTGGTTGAGTGTTGACTCATGCACCAAGAGGTCACCGGTTCGATTTCTGGTCAGGGCACATGCCCAGGTTGTGGGCCCAATCTCCGGGGGGGGGGGGGGGCGGGGGGACAGGCAAGCAAGAGGCGGCCAATCGATGTTCTCTCTCATTGATATTTCTCTCTCCCTCTCCCTTTTTCTCTCTCTAAAATCAATAAAGAAAAAAAATTAAAAAGAAAAGTTCTGGAGATGGATGGTGGTGATGGTTACACAACATTGTGACTGTGTTTCATGCCACAAGAATGTATGATTAAGATGATTTTTTTAAATGTCAAAATAGTAAACTTTATGTTATGGATATTTTACCACATAAAAATAAAAATATGCTGGGATCTTGATGTCTGGGAAATGGTCTCCCCCAATTTCCTCCCACTGTTGATAAGCCCACCCAGCACAGAGTCTCTGAGGCTGCTCAACAAATGCCTTCCATGTGACTTGCTACAGAACCTGATCATTACCACCTCTCTCTTACCCTCCTCCTTCAAATCAAAGATGGGAGTATAACAGGTACCCCATCAATATTTCAATCTGGCTCAGATTTGCTCTTCTAGCAACATTTAACACCAAGCAGTTTTGCTCCCTTTGATTAGACAAGGAAGCCGAGCCATAAAATACATCTGCTTTCCCTTTATGACTTGGTTTCTAGCAAGCTCAGAGCTAAGACTTCACTCATTTCATAAATACTGAGCCTGGCCCTGTTTTAGACACTATAGAACCAGAGATGAATGAACTACAAACCCTGTTCTTGTGATTTACACATGGTTTTGTAGGGAAAACAGATGATTAAAGGCTCATTACATGGGACATATAGTTTAGATGAGGCATTATGGGAGTAACTCTGCCAGAGGGAGTTGGGGAAACATTATATACTGATATATTTGGGAGGCTCCTTGATCATATGTAGGGGTTTGCAGGACAGCAACTCTCCTTAGCCTGGATTTTCTAAAATATTGATTCCTTATCTTTTAAACCCTGATTTAATGGCAGTGGGGTTCTAGAACTGGTGAGGTGTGAGAAGAACGAGGTGTCAGGGTATCTGTGTTTAAGTGCCAGTTCTGGCTCTAATAGGCAATGTGCTTTGGGCAAATCGATGCCACTTCCCTAAACAAAACCACCATCATCTCTCACCCAGATACTGTCAAGACCCTCACCCTGGCCACCTCCATTCCTTTCTACTTGCTGCAGCCAGTGAGAACTTAAAAAAACAAGCAAACTGCCCTGGCCAATTTGGCTCAGTTGTTAGAGCGTCGGCCTGCGGACTGAAGGGTCTCAGGTTTGATTCTTTGTCAAGGGCATGTACTTGGGTTGCAGGTTTGATCCCCAGCCCTGGTAGGGGTTGTGCAGAAGGCAACCAATCGATGTGTCTCTCTCACATCGATGTTTCTCTCTCTCTCTTCCACTCTAACTAAAAATCAATGGAAAAAATATCCTCAGGTGAGGATTAACAAAGAAAAACACCAATCCTCATAAATCTGGAGAAACTTGGCAAACACCACTTTAAATAAATGATCAAAGTTAACATCACCAATAATGGGATATACTGACATGTGCCTCTTGATACTATGCACTAGGAAAGATACAGCATAATTTATGAAGTATTCCTGCCAAAAATATATAACTTGAATGTAATCATGAGGAAACACCAGACAAGCCCAAGTTGAGGGACATGACAACTAAGTGCAATGTGTGATCCTGGATTGGATCCTGGACAAGAGGAAAAATTGGAAATTGAATAATGTGGATAACTGGTGAAATTTAAAAGTTGACTATATATTATCCAATAGTATTGTATCAATGTTAAATTTTCTGGATTTGATTACTATGATTATATAAGACAATGTTCTTGTTCTTAGGAAATATACACTGAAGCATTTAGGGGTAAAGGACTGCATGATATCTGCAACATCTCAAAAGGTTCCCCCCCAAAAAACAGAAGGTATATGTGTGTAGAAAGAGACAGGGAGGGAGGGATTTTTAGCCATGGGGAATGGGGATGAGGAGGATACAGGAGTTCTTTAACTATTCCTACAACTCTTCAACACACTCTGCTAAGCACTCCTTCTCCAAGGACCCTCCAGAACTTCAAGTCTCTCTCCCCACAGTCTTCTGCTGGGCTGTCAGCTATGTTGATCCTGAACCCATTGTTTGACCCTGAGGGACAGGGACCATTATCTGATTCCTTTCTGCCTCAGTGTCTGAAACAGGTTTGGGTACAGTAAGTGCATCAGGGAACTGAAACATTCTGTGTGACCTCAGGGTACAATGAGGACCTTGGGTGGAAATAAAAAGGACTTAGACTCTAGGCTGACCAGAGTGGAGGTAGCAGTGTCTGGATGGGTGTGTGTGTGAAACCCTCTCCAAAGATACACAAACTGAAATTGTGATAGTCCCTCACAGCCCAGAGAGGCAAGGCAAAAACCTTTGCCTTGGCTTAAGCAATGTGGAGGTGGGAATGGATTCATTCATTCACTCAATTAACAAATATTAACTGAGGGCCTGTGTGTCAGACACTGTTCTAAATTCTGTGGACACGGTGATAAAACAGACAAAATTCCCTAACCTCAGGAGTTTGCATTCTAGCGAAAGAGTTAGTTATTGATGGCTTACATTGTTCTATGTGCTTTAAATATATTAAACTAATTAATTATCACAACCCTATTTGTAGGTATTAGTATTCTTATGCTTACTATACTGAAGCACAGAGAGGCTAAATAAGTTGTCCAAAGCCACACATTTATTTGAACCCAACCAGCCTGGCCCAGACTCTTATCCACTACCACATCCCATCTATTAGTTGGGAGAAAGGGGGCAAAGTGGCCAGCTGCCAGCTCCATGGACAAGCCTGTGCCTGAGGAGGGCCCACAGAAGGAGCCCTGACTCTTTCAGGCTCAGACCTTGGATGAGGAGAATGGTGAGTGTATCTACACTGTTCCAACCACATTGAGCTCTGGGGTACCTGGGGTTTGTAAGAACAAGGGATTACTTAGGGTCTGGGTCACTGTCTCCTCCTCCACCTCCAAGGCTTTAGGATTTGCCACTAATCATTAAATTCACCCAACAAATATTTACTGAGCACTTATCATGTGCCCAGCACTGTGCTAAATGCTGAGGAAACAGCAGTGAATGCATTAGAAACAGGCTCCAGCCCAAGACTTTATTTAACACTCACAATTGCCCTGTATTATACCCCCAGTTTGCAGATGAAGAGTCTGAAGCCCAGAGAGCTGAAGTGACTTGTCCAGAGACACCTAGCGGGAAAGGGATAGAGCTGGATTTGTACTGTGGTCCGCCAGACTCCAGGGCCCGTGTAATTTGCTCTGTGCCACACATGGGAGTGGGACGGAGGGAAGGGGAGCAAAACCTGAGGTAAGGACAATGGCTGGCCGTTTTCCCTCCCTTCTAGGCCCTGAACTCTCCTGAAGACAAACTCAGCCCATTTCATCTAGGCTGTATCTTCCTCTCAGTGCTGCTGCCCCCACCTGCAAAATCCTAGGAACACTGGTCATTTGGTTTTGTGAGAAGGGCCCCTGCTTCTGTTGTCCTCTGGGGCGAGACTCTAGGCTTATTTCAAGTTTTTTTTCTTTCTACTTTTTATTTATTGATTTGAGAGACAGACAGACAGACAGACAGACAGACATCGATTTGCTGTTGCACTTATTTATGCATTCACTTGTTGATTCTTGTATGTGCCCTGATGGGGCATCAAACCCACAACCTTGGTGTATTTGGACAACACTCTAACCAACTGAACTAGGTGGCCAGCGCCAGCAGTTTCCTCATCTTTAACAAGGGGAGAGATGCGTATCTTCAGGCCCCAGGTGAGGTTTAAATGAGATATTGATTGCATGCAGGGGTTTTAGCACCTGGGAGAGACTGGGTCCCTGGGAGCCCTAAGGCACCGCAGAGATCTTCCTCAGGGTTAGAGGCTCCCAGACCCGCCCTCCCACACTTCTTATTGATGCTTTCTCCACCTCAGTCCCTGAGAACACACACACTCAGGGGTCCGTCTCCCTCCAGACTCCCTCCTTCCTCCTCCCAAGGTCCCCAGGACATGCCCGGCTGCACTGGCCTCGGCCCCACACCGGGCCGGGAGGGACACCCCAATCCTGCTCAGGAAACAGCCGTCGGTTCTCGCGCCCGGCATCCGTGCACCTTCGGTCTCCTGCTCCAAAGGCTCAGCCCGAGACACCCGCATCCGCGGGAACCTGGTCCGGGCACGGGAGAGCCAGACCCCGACACTGCCCCTCAGACTATCAGCCCCTACCCGGCCCTGCCCCGGGGGCGCGCACCACCCTCCAGCCGCAGAGGCCCTCCTCCCGCGGCGCCCCAGCCTCCCTCCCGCCCTGACAGCTCCTCAGGGTGTGCACGGCCCCCGCCCCAAGCCAGCGCAGCCCTAAGGGCGAAAACGGCCCCCCTCACCCCACTCAGCCGCCCCGGCCCAGGCGTCCGCTCAGGCCGCTCCCCGGCCCGGCCCGCGCACCCCGGAAGTGGGAGGGTGGTCCCCGAGGAACCGGCCCCGGGACCCTCCCCCGCCCGCGCGCAGCCTCGGAGGTCTCTACACACTGGTCCCGCCCCGGTTCGCGCCCCCTCAGGCCCGCGCGGGGCTTACCTGTCCCGCCAGGTGAGCGCCTCCGGCTCGGCCCCTCCCCCCGCCCCCTTCCCCCCTGCCGCTCACCTGGGGTGCAGGTAAGCGTCTTGCGCGAGCACTGCACGGGCCGCCGCTGGGGACACACTTCCTGCCTCCGCGAAGCGCCGCCGCCGCCGCCGCTCACCTGGGCCAAGGCCCCGCCCCGGGCACTAGGCTGTCACCGAGGCCAGGCTCGGGCGCTCCGCCTGCGGACCCTGAGAGCCGTGCTCCGCCTAGCCGGGGTAAGTGAGGCCTGGCGGGCAGAGGGGCAGACGCTGGGCCCAGTCTCCTCTTCTGTGGGCGGGTGGTCCTAGCATCTCCGAGCGCCAGGAGCGCTTGCCAGGCCTTAACAGCTCAGCTCAAAGGACATGTATCCTGGGAAGCCTTCCCTAACCCCCTAGGCCTGTCTGATTTTCTGTTATATAAAACAGTTTTCTGTACTTCTTTATCATAATACTCAGCACCCTGTCGTTTTCTTGTCTCCTATCTCCTCCTTTAGCCTTTGACTTTGAGGACAGGGTCTGGTCTTGTTCTCAATGCTCCCGTAGTTTAGGACCTGGCACATACTAGGTGCTCAGCAGATATTCTCCATTGCAGGAACCACTGGGCTCTGATTTCTTCCTTTGCCCTGAGGCAGAATTGGGGGCCTGGATCCTCTGCTTGCTCGTCAGTTCACCTTCTCTGTTCCAGGAAATCTGCAGAAGACAAGTACCTGTGCTCTGGGAGGACGTGGCTGGGCTGTGCAGTCCTGAAAGACACACTCAACATTAGTAGAAGTGGCCAAAATGGGCCATGATCGCCCCATCCCATGGGGTCTCTACAAGAGGCAACATCCATGGGTGGCAAGAAGTCAGGGCTCAGATTATCCTGGGTTCTTGTTCCCCTTCATAACAATAGCACCAATAAATAAGTGACTTTTAGGGAGCATCTCTAGGATCCATACTAAACCCCTTACTTGAATAGTAGTAGTATTTTTGTTAATCCTCACCTGAGGATATTTTTCCATTGATTTTCAGATAGCGTGGAAGGGAGGGAGGGAGAGAGAGAGAGAGAGAGAGAGAGAGAGAGAGAGAGAGAGAGAGAGAGAGAGAGAGAAACATCAATGTGAGAGATACACATCAATTGGCTGACTCCTGCACGACCCCGACCAGGGCCGGGGATCTAACCTGCAACACAGGTATGTGCCCTTGACTGGGAATTGAACCCGAGTTTCTTCCGTCTGTGGGCCGATGCTGCAACCGCTGAGCCAAACTGGCCAGGGCTGCATAGTAGTATTTAATCCTTCCACTAGTCTGTGAGGTGGGGCAGGTGTTATTCCTATTTTACTGATAAAGAGACTGAGGCTTAGGAAGGGGAAATTATTTGCTCAGGCAGTTGGCACAAACTGTGTGACGAAGGGCGAGGCACTTTCCTTTTCTAAGCCTCATCTGTGGAGACAATAGTACCTCTTTCCAACTGGAAGAATTAAAAAAGATAATGGATGCAAAGTGAAAGGCTATAGGAAAAGATAACTGGAGGTAAGAATTGATAAGTGGAAGGAATTCAGTACTGCCTAGCCCTCTTCTCCAGGTGTACCAAAAATACAGGACCACCCAACCCCAGGCCCCCTTTCACTTCCCACCCCCAGATGGAAATACTGTCAATTAGGACAGAGCCCTTTGTTTGCCCTGTTTGGGTTGGGCCCTTTGCCAAGCCCTCTCCTTGCTCATCTTCTTGGAAGATGATTTCTGCCATAACTGGGGGATTTTCTTCCCTCTCTCACCTCCCAAGACACCATAATCTCATTTCACAGGTGCCCTACCACATGCACACAGTAGGTGTTTAATCTGGCCAGTGTGGTTCAGTTGGTTGAGTGTCATCCAGTGCACCAAGAGGTCGCCAATTTGATTCCCAGTCAGGGCACATGCCCAGGTTTCAGGTTCGGTCCCTGGTCCGGGTGGGTGCGGGAGGCAGCCGATCGATATTTCTCTCTCATATTGATGTATCTCTCTTCCTCTCTCTCCCTCCCTCTCTTTTTAAAAAAATCAATTAAAAAATATATATATTTTTGGTACATGCCCCTAGCGGGAACCGAACCCAGAACTCTCTGGTCCGCAGGCCGACGCTCCAACTGCTGAGCCAAACCGGCCAGGGCTAAAAATATTTTAAAAGCAAGAGGCCCTCCATGGTGACCCCTCCCACCATATCTTGTCCACCTTATCAACTGGGGCAAGTGGCACATTGTGTCCTCATTTGGAGCTCAGAAAGTGAGTCACATTGTGTACAGTTGAACATCTGTGTACCCAAAGACCCAGCAAATCCATTCCTGGGGTACAAGAATTGCACACATGCACCAGGAGATGTGTATAAGAATGGTAGTAGAAACATTGTTCATGGTAGCTCCAAACAAAAACACCCAAATGCCATTGACAGAAGATAAAGAATGAAAAACAGCAAGATGGCTGGATCATAGTGATAAAATATTGAGTGAAAAAATGCAAGACCACCCGGCCAGTGTGGCTCAGTGGTTGAGTGTCGACCCATGCACCTAGAGGTCGCTGGTTGGATTCCTAGTCAGGACACATGACCAGGTTGTGGGCTCAATCCTCAGTTGGGGGCATGTAGGAGGCAGCCAATAGATGTTCTCTCTCTCTCTCTCTCTCTCTCTCTCTCTCTCTCTCTCTCTCTCTCTCTCTCTCCCTTCCTCTCTAAAATCAATAAAGAAAAAATAAATACAGTTTAAAAAAAGAAAAAAGGCAAGACCCAGAAGAGTGCATACAGAATGTTATCCTTTTTATAAAGTTCAAAAACAACTAGAACTACTATGTTTAGGTATTATATTGGGTTGAACCATATGAAATTACTGTTTTTGACCTGTTTTAACCTATAAAAATGTCAAATTCATAAGGTTCAGCATAATTTATGTGTAAAAAGACTATTTTAAAAAAGCAAGAGAGCCCGGCCAGTGTGGCTCAGTGGTTGAGCCTCGGCCCATGCACCAAGGGTCACAGGTTCGATTTCCGATCAGGGCACATGCCCAGGTTGTGGGCCTGGTCCCCAGTGGGGGGCATGCTGGAGGCAGCCAATTGATGTTCTCTCTCATCGATGTTTCTGTCTCTCTCTCCCTCTCCCTTCCTCTCTCTCTAAAATCAATAAAGGAAAAAAATTAAAAAAAAAAAAAAAAGCAAGAGAGCCTTGGCCAGTGTGGCTCAGTTGGTTGAGTGTCATCCAGTGCACCAAGAGGTCGCCAGTTTGATTCCTAGTCAGGGTACATGCCCAGGTTTCGGGTTCGGTCCCTGGTCCGGGTGGGTGCGGGAGGTAGCCAATCAATATTTTTCTCTCACATTGATGTTTCTCTCTCTCTCCCTCCCTCTCTCTTTAAAAAATCAATTAAAAATATTTTTAAAAGCAAGATAATGAGGGACACAAAATTCGGAGTAGTGATTACCTGGGATCAGGTGGGGGAGGGGTCAGAGATGGCAGGGAGCCCATTAGTAGATTTAATTTTTAGTAATGTTCTTTTTCTTGCGTTGGATGGTAGATTAAAAGACTTTCATTTTTGAATGAATGAATCAATAAAAGAAGTTTATGCTTAAAATAATTAAGGGCACTGTCACTTGCAAAGTTCTCACGGTAGCAAAAATATAAGAGTCTAGAGTCTATTTAGTTTTTCCCCCATTCTTTTATTCAGTCTTTTAAAAAAAAAAAAAAAAAAAAAAAGATTAAGCTGTAACTTGCATATAGTAAAATTCACCTTTTTAGTGTATAGTTCTGTGAGTTTTGAAAAATACACAGTTGCATAACTACCACCACAATTAAGATATAGATCAATTCCATAATCCCCCAAAATTCCCCTAAACCCCTCTATAGTCAGTCCCTCCCTGCAATCCCAGCTATTGGCAACCACTGATCTTTTTTTCTGTCTACATGGCTTTGTTTTTTCCAGAATATGTTTAATTGTAAAAGTGGAGAACTGTACTACAAAATTCTAATTCTGGGGTACCTAAAATGCTGTAGATTAATAAGAACATGATGACTGAAGCAGCTCAGAACTACTGTCTTTACCTAGAAAGAAAAAGGAAAGAAGGAAGGAAGGGAGGGAGGGAGGGAGGGAGGGAGGGAGGAAGGAAAATATATCTCTGAACCTCTGGCTGCACTTTCTGATGTGAGGGAATCTTTGGAGCCCCATCCCTGCGTCTCACCAGCTGTGTGACCTTGGAGAAGCCATTTCCCTTCTCCTCATCCATAAAATGGGGATGATAATAATTCCCCCTCTAGAGTGTTTGGTGGAGTGTTTTGCAAAAGGCACAAGTTAGCTGGTATTCCAACCACAGCCACACTGAAACCTCTCTCCTCTGCCCCTCTCCCTCCCACACTTGAACACACTGGGCCCTGTGTATTCCTTTGTCACAGTGCATATTGAAAAACTTCACAGCCCTGGCCGGTTGGGCTCAGCAGTTAGAGTGTCAGCCCAAGGAACAAAGGGTTGTGGGTTCGATATCCAGACAAGGGCATGTATCTGGGTTGCAGGTTTGAACCCCGGCCCCGGTTGGGGTCGTGAGGGAAGGCAACCAGTCGACGTGTCTCTCTTATATCCATATCTCTCTCTCACATCGATGTTTCTCCCTCTCTCCCTCCCTCCCTCACTTCCATTCTATCTAAAAATCAATGGAAAAATATCCTTGGTGAGGATTAACAAAAAAAATTTAAATGTTCGTAAAAAAAAATGGTGACACTCTAGGTGTATACCCAAAAGAATTGAAAATAGGGACTCAGACAGATACTTATATGCAATAATCATTGCAACATTATTCACAATAGCCAAAAGATAGAAACAACTCAAGTGTCCAACAAAATGTGGTATATACACAAAATGTAATATTATTTAGCAATAAAAAATGAAATTCTGATACATGCTGCAACATAGATGAATCTTGAAGACAGTATGCTAAGTGAAATAAGCCAGACACAAAAGGACAGATATTGTGATTCCACTTATATTAAATATTTAGAACAGACAACTTTATAGAGACAGAAATTATCAGCTAGCAGGGGCTGGAGAGAGGAAAGAACGGGGAGTTGTTGGTTAATGGGTACAGAGCTTTTATTTGGGATGATGAAAAATTTTGGAAATAGATAATAGTGAGGATTGCACAACAGTGTGAATGTAATTAATGCTACTGAATTATGCACTTAAAAATGTTTAAAATGTCATTTAAAAAGATCCTTACCCAAGAACTTGCTTAAAGAGAGGAAGGGAGAGAGAGAGAGAAACATTGATGTGAGAGAGAAACATAGACTGGTCGCTTCCTGTACAAGCCCGACCGGGTGCCAAACCTGCAACCTAGGTATGTGCCCTGATGGGGGAATCAAACCCACAACCTTTTGGTGTACAGGATGATGTGCCAACAAACTGAGCCACACCAGCTAGGGCAGCAGATATTTTTTTCTTTCCTTCTTTTTTTAAATCCTCTCCTGAGGATATTTTTCCATTTATCTTCAGATAGAGTGGGAGGGAGAGACAGACATCAATGTGAGAGAGACTTATCGACTGGTTGCCTCTCACACGACCTGACCAGGGCAGGGGACTGAACCGCAATCATGGTACATGCCCTTGACAGTAATTGAACCCAAGACTCTTTGGTTCGCAGGCCGATGCTCTAACTGCTGAGCCAAACTGGCCAGGCCAGCAAACACTTTTTAATTTGATCCTCACAATAGCCCTAGGTAGGCATTGTCTTATTCATTTTACAGATGGGGAAACTGAGGCTCATCAAGGTCCCAATGCCCTACTGTGACTGACCAGTGGAACTGGGTGGAAACCCAGGCTCCCAATACAGTGCCCTTCTCCCAGCCATAAAGCTGCATTTGGGCGTTTTTCTAAGCAGAAGAAAGGCCTGCCTCTCTAACCAGAGCTCAGTTTTGCCTGTTGGCCATGACGGAGGGCCATTGTCCTGATCCTCTGCTTCCACCACTGTTGCTCTGTTGTGCTCAATGTTTTCTGGTCTTCTTCCTCGGCTATCATGCAGACTCCAGAGCTGGTGACAGGTGATGGTGGGGAGATGGAGGTGTCAAGGATGGCTAGGGTTCTGGCTTGTGCTACTGGATGAATGGAAATTACTGAGGAGGGCAAATTTGAGGTGTAAAAGTACAAAGTCGGTGTTAGACCTATTGAATTGGAGGATTTGTGAGATAGCCAAGAAATATCATAATTATATATATGGATGACATTCAGAGTGATTTTTAGTATCTGTAAGTCCTGCAGCGTTGGACATCGGGAGGAGCAGTGGGTCAGGGAAGTGTGAGATCCATGGGTATGTGCTGCTTGCCTCTGGTGTGCTTCTCCTATAGAGGGCACTAGGGGGCAGCACGCAAAAGCATAAATACCAGAACTTCAGAGTCACAGGATCTGAGTTGGAGTCCTAGGTGCACCCCTCCCTGTTCAGCTGCAGTGTGAACTTTTTTTTTATTTTTATCCTCACCCGAGGACATTTTTCCATTTTTTATTCAGATAGACTGGGAGGAAGAGAGAGGAAGAGAGAGAGAGAGAGAAACATCAACGTGAAAGGGACACATCGAGTGGCTGCCATCCACACAACCCAACCAGGGCCGGGGACAAACTGCAACCGAGGTACGCGCCCTTAGCGGGAACCAAAACCCGGGTCTCTCTGGACCGCAGGCCGACACTCTAACCGCTGAGCCAAACTGGCCAGGGCTGCAGTGTGAACTTAACCTCTTTGAACCCTCAGCATTTCTCATCCAAAAACAGGTTTAATGTGAGGTAGGATGTACAGTGGTTCAGAATGTGAACTCTGGAGTCAGAAAGCCTAAATAAGTGCTCCAACTGTGCCATTTACTAGCTGGGTGACTTTGGCCAAGTTACTGAACTTCTCTGTGCCTCAGATACCTGATCTACAAAGTGAATGTAGTAATAGTGTCATGTGGTGATTACAACAGGGGTTGGTACATGGTAAGTGCTATATAGATGATAGCTATTTTATTTTGGCCCCTTCTTCCTGCCCCGTCCCAGCCTCCCCAGCCATTCTGGGCCAGGACTCTCTGAGCATCAGCAGGAGAATAAATTACTGCTACTGACTATGACCACCTACTGTGTGTTAGGTAAATTATGTGACTAATTCCATTTAATCCTCGCAATAACTCAGTAAATAGACCCCAAATCCTCATTGTACAGCTAAGAAAACAGGCTCAGAGATTTAAGCCACTTGCCCAAGATGACACAACTCGCAAGTGGCAGAGCCCAGAGCTGAGCCCAAGTCCATTCTGTTCAGAGCCTGAGCTCTTTGCAGTGACTCCTCTGGGTACCCCAGAAACTGGGCCCTGGAGATTGCCCCAGACCCCAGCAAAATGGGGGATTCTCCCCATAAGAATTCCCATCTGTAATCAGCTCCAATTCTGCCTACTACACCCCTTTTTCCCAGGTAGAATATCCCGGAATTCTGAATGGAATAAATAGAATGGAACCAACTGAAATGAAACCTGGTGAGGTGGGAGGGAACAGAATGGTAGAGGGTGCGCAGAATTGGAATGTGGGAGTTGAGGCTGTCTCAGCTCCTCTGATTGGTCGGGTCTGTCTGTACAGGTCAGACAATGGGTCAATGGCCATTCAGAGTTGCCTCTCCCCTTTCCTTCATTGGCCAAAGGTTGGTGTATCCTAGAAGCTGGAGAGAACCAGGGGAGCCCAGGAGTTACCCTGGGGAGTGAGGGCCAGGTGAGCTGGGATCTGGGCTGGGGGGATGATGTGGATAAAGGTGCAGCTGGAGCCCCAGAATTCTAAGGAGCTGGGCTGTAGGGACTTCTGGAACTCTGGGTTGGGCTGTATGGTGGGGGCTCCTGGCTTTAGCTAGTGCAGCATCCAGTTGCTGAACCTGAAGGGAGCTTCAGGGTGAAGCACCATCCTGTGTTAGGCTGAAGCAGAGGCTGCTGCTTTGGTCCTGGATTTGGTTTCAAGCTTTAGTAGAAGTATTTTCTACAGTCTTTGTGCTGAAAGAACCTTCATCAAACTCCCTGAATTCACTGGTGAGAAAATGAGGCCCACAAGGGAAATGGCCCCAGCTAAGGTCGCATAGTGAATACGCGGTGGGCCCTGGAGGAGGTAGACCTCCACTTTTCCACCTTGCTCTGTGTGGTGCCAAGATAGGCCTGGGTTTAAATTCTGCCTTAACTACCCAGTGGCTTTGTGAACTGGGGCAAATGACTCAGCCTCTCTGGGCCTTACAGTTTCCACATCAGGAAAATCCATCCATTCATTCATCCCTTCTCTTGCCTACCCTTCGCCTCACCCCCAGTACTGTTCTCTCACTCTCTTACACACACACACACACACACACACACACACACACACAGTCACACTGACACACTGGCATGGATACATATGGCCAATATTGAGTCTTCCTGTCAAAATAGGCAGCTAGGCAGCTCTGGCCACTGAACACCATCCTCACTTTCTGGCCCTTTCTCCCACAGCCAATCTCACAACCCTGGTAAGCCTTCCCAAAGAGCCCCCAGCTAGAAGGCTATCCCCCTGAGCTAACTCAGAAGACTTTCTGAGCCCCTCTGATGGCCTTGACCTCCTCTGTTGTTTTCCCTGTCCCCAAATGGGAGCTCTCAGAGAGCAAAGTCTGGTCTGATTCATCTGATTCCCCAGCTGAGGGCAGGGTCCAAAGACTACTGCTGGGACTGTTTGTGGAAAGAAGCCCCTCCAAGCCTTCCCCTTTCTCAGGAGCCCATGCCCATCACCTTCACCCTCCCAAACTACTGATGTGGTAGAAAGAGCCCTGGAGTGGGGAGGGTCACACAGACATACGATGGGATCCCAGGCCTGCCTCTTTCTGTGTAAACTTAGGAAATGACCTCACTTCTCTGAGCCTCAATTTCCTCTTCTGTAAGTAGCCTTCCTGAGGAGAGGACATTTAAGCCCAGAACTGAGAGACCTAGACAGAAAGACATAGAGGAAGAGTCTTCTGGACTAAAAATTGGGGATTTATCATGGCTATTACTGTAGACCCCTTTCATTCTTATTTTTGTAATAAGCAATTATCATTTAGGTTAAAAAAGCAAAACAAAATAAAAAACCTCTTGACTTTGATTTCTCGAGTAACCTTTGTTCCTCCCTTGGTCTTTGGTTTTTCCCATCTTAGTCAAGGGCACCGCAACCCATTCTGTTGCTCCATCCACAGACCCAGAGAGCATTCCCTCACCCCCACACTAATCCATTCGCAAATCCTCTCAGTTCACCTCCAAATAAAACTCAAATTCAGGGGCAGTTCTTGAATCCTAAGCACAAATCAATGACATTTGGGGAAATTACGCTTCCCATATTAAGTATTGTTATGGCTGTATCTTTGGGACTTGTTTGTATTATTGTCCAATAAAATGCCCTGATCTTTAAAAAAAACAACAACAAACAACAACGAACAAACTCAGATTCATCCCCCCTCCCACCTCTTATCATTACGCCTGACCTGGCACTGTCCTCTCTCTGCTGGATTACTGCAGTAATATCCTTACTGCTCTCCCTCATGCCCTTCTGTCTCCCTTTAAGTTCATTCTTGACACAGCAAACAGCACAATCTTTAAAAAACAAATCAGATCATGTTGATGCCCACTTAAATTTTTCAAATGCTTCCCCTGCTCTTATAGTAAAATCCAAAACCCTTGCCCTGGCCTCCAGGCCTAGCCTGCTCTTCTGACCTCAGCTTTCCCCATTTTCCTGCTAGCTTGCAAGGCATTCAATACACGAATCTTTCTGTCTCAGAACCCTTTGTACATACTATATTTTTTCTGCTGGAAAATCTCTCTCCCCACTTGCACATGACTGACTTCTATTCATCTTTCAGGTCTCAGCTTAACATCACCTTCTAAGGAGAAGCCTCCCTGATGCCACTTTCCATTGTGTCACCAGTTTGTTCCTTGTTCATAATTTCTAAGGAAGCCCTATGGCTACGTGGTTGAAAACAGGCTCTGGAGGCAGACTGTCTGCGTGTTGAATCCTAGCTTGGCCACTCCTTGACCATGTGACCTTGGCCACATTTACTTGACCACCCTGTCCTTCAGTTTCCTCATATATAAAATGGGGTATGCTAATAATAGCACCTTATAGGGTCAGTACCTGGCATAGAGTAAGTACTAATTAAATATTATCAGGTATTTTATTATTCCTAATGGTATATGCCTTGGGATTTAATTATTTTGATTTCTGAAACGTAAGCTTTGAGGGAACAAGGACTGTGCTGCTTTTATTTTCTGCTGTGCCCCTAGCACCTTGCATAGTGGCTGGTTCATAGTAAGTGCTTAATTGTGTTGTTGAATGAATGCATGAAAACAGAAGTGATCTCGGCCACTTTTGGAGCTTACAATCTAAAGATCATGAAGTCTTACCTTGTTCTGTTTACCCTTCAACACCTGGCCACTTTTGAGATGCAAAAACTGAGACTCATAAAGGTGGGGTGATTTGAGCAAAGGCCCATCAAGGGGGAAGGGGTATTGCTCTTCCCAACTTCCCAGAGGGAAGTAAAATTTCAACTTGTCAGAAACATGATGAAGCACCAAAAGCACATGAAACCTGCTACATCCATTTGTGAACACACATCACACACAGCCTTTTATTCTAGGAATAATAACCAGGGCAAATTTTTCATCACAGGTGAAGTTAAAAACAAAGAGAACCTATGAGCTTTCTGGATGGAGCAGTAGGGTGGGTTATAGTGCTGCTGGCTGAGATGGCACTGACGTTGCAGCTGTGCCTTCCTGGGGAAGACATCCAGTCCCCTGTCCAAGTAATTGCCACTACCCAAACATTTTGTTCCTGCCACACTTAGGAATCCAGAGGCCTCATTATACAAATGAAGGAACAGAAGAGAAGGCACTTACTTGCTCAGAGCACATAACGAATTACACCCAAAAGCTTCTGACTTCCATCACAAGATTTTTAAAGCTCTAATTAGTATAAAAACTCTTAATATGAGAATTGAGAGAAAGAAGAGGTGAGGAGTGTGGAGAAGGAGAAGAGCTAGAAGAAGGAAAAGGAGGTGTCAAATCAGGTGCCCATTGGTGGGCAGGGGCACTGACAGGTGTGGGGGCAACCAGAAACCTTGGAGGGAGAGCAGGAAGTCTGCTGGGGAAAGAGGAGATGAAGGCTGAGCCTAGCTGGGTTATTTTCAGAGCTGCTATCTTTATCTGCATCTGCTAAATTATTAAACTGATATCACATTCTAGAGGGTGCCAGGTCAGGTTGCAGGGAAGAGACTGAAAGGGAGGGGTTGGGTCTCTTAGCAAAGGACTTGAATCTTCTAGGCTGGGATGGAAGTAGATTTCTTAGGCCTTGACCTCCTGGCCCATGCCACTCTCAGCTGATGGAGGGGATACTGATTTGGGCCACAGCCACACTCTCCCACCACAAGGCTCTTTTTCTGCTGGTTGCTGTCCTGGGAGGGGTGTGTATATAATGGATGAGACTCTGGAATCAGGTCCCCCTCAGGCTGTCTCTTCTCTTTCAGAGTCTCTGACTCAGACCAAGGACAGATATTTCTAGCTTCTGACACCTTGGACAAATCCCTGCATCTACCAATGCCCTTGTCTATGCTGTAGGTGTTAGCAGTTCCATTCCTCAGACCCTGAAGATCACAGAGAAAACGTGCCTTTCTCAGGGTTGCACAGCTAGGAAAGGACTGAGCTTCAGTTCAAACTCGAGTCTCTCTAATTCCAGATGCCTTTTGTCTCTATTTTTTTTATTTTAATATTTTGTCTATTTCCCATCTTTTCTGCAGGAGGAATGTATAACTATTATAAAGATCAGAAAGAAAACACAGTGATTATTATAATCTAAAAATGTTCCTAATTCCAAATGTTGTGTTTGCCAGGCTGGCTGTGCACTAAGAGGTGGTTGGCTGTGGCCCCTGTCCATTTCTGGGAGTGCAGAGCCCAGGGCAACTAAGGAAGCCAGGAAGGAAGCTGGCAGATGCCAAAGTCCTCACCTCTGGTCCTGTGCACACAGTATTCCCATTGTGAATCCTCTCCTTTTCCATCTGCTCCACCATCTTTGCATCACTTGCTTTGATTCATCCTTCAGGTTTCAGTTTAAATATCATCTGCTGGGAACTCTCCCTGATTCCCTCCCCACCCAACTGGGCTCAGTGTCAGCTCTGTGTTCCCAGAGTCTCTGTGTTTCCCCATCCCAGTAGATAGATACTTCACTGAACTGCCATCATATGTCTGTGCCCCCCTAGACTGTGTGCTCCCTGAAGGCAGTGCCCCATCTGATCGTTGCTGTAAACTCCAGCAGCCAGCCCAACAGAGAAGGTAATGATCAAATTTGTCAAATGAATGAATCAATGAGTGAATAAAGAAGAGGACTTCTCTATTCTCAACAAGCTCTATCTACCCTTGCATCATTTTTCAATTCAAACAAATGTTTATTGGGTGCTTTATGGGGCCAGACATCCTACTTAACTTCAGGGAAGTCTAATGATAAGCAAAACCAGTCTAGGGTAAGAGACTATTAAGTAACTAAAAAATATACATATATGGAAAATGCCATAGAGGATAGGAATAGGAGACATATCAGAGAATAACAGGGAGGTGAGCTATGACTTTGGGTTAGGTCAGATCTGTGTTTGAATTCTTGCCTGACCAACTATTTATTTACTGTGTGACCTTGAGCAAGTCTCTTTACTTCTCTGGGCTTTGGTTTCTCATCAGGAAGAAAAGACTGCTGATGCCCCTTTCTTATGTATGTATGCTGTGAGGAGATAGAGAACATTCATCTAGTCTATAAAAACAGGTTGAGCTCAGCTAGTGTAGCTCAATGGTTTGAGCATCATCCCATGGACTGAGAGGTCCCCGTTCGATTCCTGGTCAGGGTACATACCTGGGTTGCTGGCTCGATTCCCAGTAGGGGGTGTGCAGGAGGCAACCGATCGATGCATCTCTCTCACATCGATGTTTCTATCTCTCTCTCCCTTCTTTTCTCTCTAAAAACTCAATAAAAACATATTTTTAAAAAATAGATTGAGTATCTCCTCCTACTTAGAGAAAGGACTTTCCCAAGGTTACCTAAATGGGCCCTGTGTAGGATTTGAACTCAGATCTGTCTGGTTCCCTGGATGATGGGGGTCAGTCCTAGTCTTGTTCCCCTTATTCATCCCCCAGAAGTTAGGAGCAGTGATCTGTCTGCTTCAGGCAAAACACATGTCAATCTTCCCACAGTGGTGATGATGATGATGATGATGATGATGATGATGTGTGTGTGTGGTCTTCTGCACAGAGAAAGACACAAGGGTTGATGACACAAAGGAGACCATTAAACAGGACATTCCTTCTTGCTGGGGGCAACCTGGTAACTCCTGAGCCTCCATCTAACTTCCCTTCTTCCTCTGTGAGCCCCCTCTAGAACCAATGCACCCACTAAACTCCCCCCTCCCTGAGCCCATCACAGTCACTGAACCCCTTTTCTTGCCCTCACTGAGCCCCTCCCCTTGCGCTCCACTGAGCCTCCACCACTCCTGGTCACTGAACACCCTCCCCCTCACTCCCTCCTAATAAGTCATCCTCCCTTCCTCTTCACTGAGCTTGGTCCCCTCATGGATCGATCTCTCCCTCCTCTCTGAGCCCTTTCTGAGCTGCCTCTCAGGAGCCCAGCTGTCTCGCCCACGAGTCAGAGTCAGTCAATCTAAGGCACCTGAAAGCACTTAGAGAACATGGAGGGGGAGGCTCCATCGTTCTCATCCGCATCAAGCGAGTGCCGTTCCCCCATCTGCCCCCTCTTCAAGCGAGGGCAGTAATCACACTGGCCACATTTTTGGCAAGTCCTGCTGAGCCCAGGGTTAGCTACAGTTCCCAATCGGTGTGAACTAGTTTTTGGCCCTCCCGCCCATCACAGGGACCTCCCATCTCTGATGGCACCTTTAAAGGGATGGAAACTGAGGCAGGGCCCTGGCGTCTGGACCAGAGTTTGGAGGGGTTATGGCAGGGTCATTTCTGGTGTGGGGAAAATGGGCAGGACTCTGTTTTATCGTTTTGCCAGGATGATAAGGTCCCAGTGAAGGCCCTCCCCAATGACAGTGAGGAGATCCAGGTATCTGCGCCCCAAAAGGGCATAAATGGCAGAGCTGCTCCCATCCAGTGGTCCAGATTCAGCGACTGACCTGCAGTGTGACCTTGGGGAAGGCAACACTGCACCTTCTGGATCTGTTTCCCTCTGTGTAAAGGGTGGGGACATCTATTGGAAGGAGCAAACAGGAACAGCAGCATGGAAAAAATTTTGCACACCGTGTGGTCCAGGGTTCCTCTGGGGGTCCATTAAGGTTTGCGAAAGCTGGGCCAGACTAAGCGGCAGCGCTGTAGTTTGTTCTGCACGCGAAGGGCCTGCTTGGTGGGGAATAAATCCAATCAGATCCCCACCAAGACACCAGTAGCCCCTCCGTGTTAACCTCTCCACTGCCCCCAAGGAGATTGGAGAAGGGGGTCCTGGTGAGCCTAGTGGCTCAAGAAACCAGGCAGAACCAAGGGGTGCGTTACAGAAAGGAGCACTGTGCTCCTGAGTTCTAGTCCAGACTCTCACTGTCGCATGGGCAAAACCCTCCCCCAGGTGGAGACCGGAGTCCATAATTGATAAGCACAAACTACCAGAGCTTACGACTCAGGGGCCAAACCAGAGAAGATGCAGTCTTCTTTCCACCCGAAATCTGGGGGGAGGTGGATGGATGCCTTAGCAAGGCAGAGAGGGACGAAAGACGTGAAGGGTGTGGGCATTGTCGAGAACCTTAGGGGCAGAGGAGGCGGGTTCAGGGCATGCCAGACGTTGATTGGCTGTGCTGTCTATCGCCCCGCCCCGTGTTCTATAAGAGGCACTGGTGGCTGGTGAGGCTCTCGCGCGGGGGCTGCGGCCACACTTCTTGCGTTCTTGACGTCCATCCTCCCCCGCGCCGGGGGAGGCCGGCCAAACCCGGGGACAGATCGCTGCAGACCGCCGGGGGGCGGGGGATGCCGGGCTGCCGCATCAGCGCCTGCGGCCCGGGGGCCCAGGAAGGGGCGGCGGAACCGGGGTCCCCGCCACCGCCGCCCCGGGAGCCCTTGCCATCCCCTCAGCCCCCGCCCCCACCTCCGACCTTGACCCCGACCCCGACTCAGGCCTCGCCGCTGCCAGAGGCGACCCCGGCGTCGGTGGGCTCGACCGGTGGGCAAGAGCTGCAGCGCTGGCGCCAGAGTGCTAACGGGGGTTCGGGGGATACGGGGCCAGTAGGGGGTGCGGGCGGCGGCCCGGGCGCGGCGGGGTTAGGGGGACGCGCCCTGGAGCTGGCCGAAGCGCGTCGGCGACTGCTGGAGGTGGAGGGCCGCCGGCGCCTAGTGTCCGAGCTGGAGAGCCGCGTGCTGCAGCTGCACTGCGTTTTTCTGGCGGCCGAGCTGCGCCTGGCGCACCGCGCCGAGAGCCTGAGCCGCTTGGGTGGTGGCGTGGCGCAGTCCGAGCTCTACCTGGCGGCGCACGGGTCGCGTCTTAAGAAGGGCTCGCGCCGCGGCCGGCGCGGCCGCCCGCCCGCGCTGCTCGCCTCGGCGCTGGGTCTGGGCAGCTGCATGCCCTGGGGCACCGGACGCCTGCGGCGGGGCCGCGGCCCCGAGCCAGACTCGCCCTTCCGCCGGAGCCCGCCTCGCGGCCCCGCCTCCCCCCAGCGCTGACCTCAGCGCCTGGACCCCTGGCCACCCATGACAGGCTGTTGCCGAGGCGCCGACGAAGGATTGTTGACGCCAGCTGGATGGACTGACCGACCACAGGAAGAGACAGTCGGGCGGCCAGGGGACCAGTTGAGGAGGCTGAGGTACGGTCTTAGAGGCTGGTGCATCTAAGGGGCGGGAGGGGTGATGCAGGGACCCGGATCTCCCTTCCTTGGAGCTTCTGGAGTCCGCTAGGTCCCTAATAAAGCTGTCCACTTTCTGTTGCCGCCTCTCTCAGACCTGGGAAATGAGGCGGTAGCACCAAGTCCCCATTATAGAGTTGGACAAATTGAGGGTGTTCAGACCCCGGGAGGGTTTGCCAATAAACTTTTACCAGTTGGAGCCCGCTGCACTGACGCAGCACTCCCTCCTCCTCCTCTACACCTGCGTTGACTTTCCTGAGTCCCTTGGGGCTGTAAGAAGAGTCTTGCCCTTGAGACTGCTATTTTCTGGTACCACCTAGCTCCATACTTTTGGGCGGACAGAATAATGAGGTCCCAAGAGGGGGTGGAGGCTGGTACAGCAATGTACCTCCGAATTTTCTCCTATGCCCCTATTTCGTATTTGGGGAGATGGAATCCCAGAGAGATTGAGGATTTTTTCCCATAATACTTAAGCCCTTCCACTTCTAGGAGAGATTTTTTTCTCATGCCTTCATGCAGCTTTGCTCAGAGTACAGCCTTAGATAACCAGTGTTTGGTAATGCCGAAAGCCTCACCTGTTCTCCTAGGGACCCCCCCCCCCAACCTGGGTCTAAAATGGCTCTGCCAGGGATGGAGCCAGGTGACATCTTTTGACAGGCCCAAAGGGAGCAGGTATGTCATTGGCTTCTAGAAAGGGAGGCCTTAAAGGGCCAGACCTGAAATGAGATCTGCTTCTCTTCCTGTCCACATGCCATTCAGGCTGCCCTTCCCCTGCTCCCACTCAGCTGTGAATGGCCTCAGTGCTGCTTTGCTGCTCACCAGCTGGGCTGACTGCAGCTTCACTTGTCAGTCTGTGAAGTGGGTATCTTCACTTCCCAGAAGGGCTGTAGTGAGGGTAACACAGAGCAGAGGTCTGTCTTCTTCCCCTATAAGTCATGGAAGAATGTTTTATCTCTTAAATCACACCTAGAAACAGGCACTGCTTTTGCTGGTGGAGCCAGGAGCTAATTTAAAGTCCTCATTTTGTAGAGTGGCAAGGTCACATGCTAGCAAAAGGACAGAACTAGATCCCCAGACCTTCTAGTGTCTCTTCCCTGTCCAGGGGCAGGGGTTAAAGAGAGCTGGTGTCCAGCTTGTCTGCTGTGTGACCTGGAACAACTCTCTCTGTCCCCTCTTTAGGCTGGTTTCCCCAGTCTCCCTCTGAACATAGCTGTCTCTCCTCATGTCAGGGATTGGGAATAGGAAGAAGGGGGTAGGATGAGAACGTCAGAGTCAAGGGAATCTGGTTTAATCCTAGAGTCCTGAGGGTCAGGTGTACTTCTCTGAAATGCAGAGCCCCAGGGGCCCTCACCTGACCCTCTCCCATCAGCCCTTCCTTTCCCCAGGTACCAAACTTTTGGGCTGGTTTCTCAGCTAACAGCCAGGCTTTCCTGAACGCATTCTTAGCTGGGGAAGGGGAGTCCAGGAGGCGGTCTCAGAGGCTGAGGAGAGTTTGGGGACCTGGAGAGCAGTGGGTGGCCCTGGCATCCTCTGACCTCCCCAGAGAGGAGATGCTTCTGAAGCCACTTGGGTCATTGGGGTCTAGAGGTCCAGAAAGGACAAAGACTTTCTGGGCATGATGCAGTGAGGAGCTTTGGCCACAGCACTGGGCTGCAGCCAGAACAGTTTGCTTTCGGGATTGCACAAAAGAGGCGCATTTGGTCCAGAGAAGCTTTTAGCTAATGGTGTAAAGTGCTCTGTGCCATCACAATTTTGTCTTTCTCTGGGACTTGTTGGTAATCAGCTTTGTCCTGATTTGGAGGTGGGGGAGGGGTGGGGAATTAGAGATGGCTCTTGCTGGAGAAAGTGGTGTGTATGTGTAGGAAATGGAGATTGGTCCTGGTGTCACAGGCAGCTCTGTCTCCTCCCTCCACTTCCAGATGTCCCACTGCTTCTTACCAAGGACCTTGGCCAGGGCCCACAGTGCTCAGTGGCTTGAACCCCAGCTCTTGGTTTAATGCTCTGCCCACTACCCCTCAGCCCAGAGTCTAGTCTAGAAAGCTCCATTTTCTCCTCAGTCAACAAACACTGATATTTTCTCAGTCCAAAGGCTCAAGGGGCAGCACTGAATCAGAGGGTGTCTGCTTTTAAAGTTCTCCCAACCCTCCTCTAGGCAGCCTTCCTTGACAGTCACCATCCCAGGGGACCCTCTGGAGGCTGGGCAATTTGTGGTGTTGGGAGAGTTATTATTTTTTCTTTATTGATTTTAGAGGAAGGGAGAGGGAGAGAGAGATAGAAACATTGATGAGAGAGAACATCCACTGGCCGCCTCCTGCATGCCCCCCACTGGGGATCGGCCCACAACCTGGGCATGTGCTCTGACCAGGAATCGAACCAGCAACCTCTTGGGTCGATGCTCAAGCTCTGAGCCACACCGGCCTGGCGGGAGAGTTATTTTTAGGCCTTCACAAATAAGTATGGCCCCTAGTCAGGAAACTGACCCCCCCCCCCCACCATGATTTCCTGAACACTTTCTTGATGGCCCCAGCCCTGGGGACTGGACCTGTATATTGAGGACATTGATGGCCACCAGTGAATCTGGGATCTCAGCAAAGGGAAATGAGGGAACAGGAACCTTTTTTCAGGTTAATGCCTGGGGCTAGAGAACCAGTTCAGGGTTCTAGTCTGGGACCTGTTCCTCCCCTGGATAAGCCTGGTCCTGCTCTTGGCTGGCCCTTACCAAGTGAGCACATCCCTCCAGTCTCTGGGTGGCGCCACCAGAGGGCAGTGTGGGGTTGCTTCCCTGGGCACCGGGGCGTAGCCTGGAGCAGCTGACTCCTAGTGTTCCCGCCCCAAATCAGCCTCTTCTAGCAGTGGTAGGACACCCTAGGCCTTGAGCTTTAAGAGTCTGGCATAAGAGCGGTTAGGGGAGGTCACTTAGAGAAGAGGCTTAAAGGAAGCCTTCTGGTGGGGCCAGTCTCTGGGTCTGGCGAGAAGGCTCATCAGGAAAGACTTTCCTGGAAAGAGGCTGTCCCTGTTGGTGGTCACCATTTGAGTAGAAGCCTGGAGTCACTTTGCTTCTCACAGATTTGTTACACTGATAAATGATCAGAACACCCTGTCCCACCATCACCTGGGGACCAAGGTGGCTTCCTAGAGATTAGGCTGAAGCAACGGGTCTTGGCTCAGGTGCTCCAAGCCTGCAAATGGGCAGTCTCCAGGAGGCTCCTTTTCCCTGACAGCCAGCTCTGGAGAAAACCCTAGGGGCCCAGGCTTCTCAGAGCTGAAGGAGAGGCCCTTTAGAGCCAGCAGGGGAGGAGAGGTTTGGGAAGGCTGGGAGATCCCCAGGGTATTTCTTCCCCCATTAGTCCTGACCAGCTGCACCCTGGCCAGGAGTCATGGGGGAAGGGAATCCTTGGTTCTGGAATAACATATTAACCACCTCTATACCAGGCACTGTGCTAAGCACTTTATACCCATTATCTGTTTCAATCTTCCAAGCTATTCTGCAACATAGGGTTTATTATTCCCATTTCCACAGATAAGGAAACTGAGGGTCAAGGAGGACAGGTGAGTTGCCCAAGGACATAGAACCTATAGGTGGGAGATCCCTTAAACATCTGGCTATGTGACTTTTATCATTTATCAGGTGAATATGGGGGGATTTCTGGACTCTCACCTTTATGTCCCAGACCAAGTGACCCCTGGTCCTTGGTCTGGGAATGATGCGATAAGATGCTGGAGGGGTAGCAGAAGGTGTCCCTCTCCAAGGTCTGAGCACACCTCCAGAGGCTGGCTCCCCAGCCTGGTTGTCTGTACTCTGGGGGAAAAGGGGTTGAGTTAGACTGAGTCAGCACACCTGGTTTCAGGCAAGGGCAGGCCAACCATGCTGAGGGCCTGTGCTTGCCTTGGAGGGCTCAGAGGTTTGGTGCCAAGGAGAGCAAAGAGCCTGGGATGGCAGAGGAGGGGGGTGATAGGCCCCATGGTGGGGTAGAAAGTACCTCAGGCTTGGAACAAGACAGACCTAGGATTCCATCCTGGCCTGGAACTTCTCAGCTGGGAGACCTTGGGCAAATAAGTTAACTTCTTCCTGAACCAGTTTCTTTTCTGTGTGTTTGTTTTGGGCAGCTAGGGAGGAGATAGCTTCTGAGTATTAAATGCGAGGTCACACTAAGCGCCTAGCACCTAGTGGAGATCTGTACATGGGTAATGGAGCAGATCCGCCCAGCCAGGACATAGCCCCCAGACAGTGTGGGCCTTTGCTTCTCCAGAGCATCGCCATATCAGGAATCCCTGGAACAGTTCCCCTCTCCCCACAACAGGCCCTGGGGAACTCCATAAGGGGAGAGGTGGAGGAAGGGGCAGGCTTTTCATCCCAGGAACATTCCATTCCAGCTGCTCAGACCAGTGGGGATCCCAGCCAAGGACAAAGGCCCAAGGGAACCTCTGCTTACCCCAGGAGCCTCCACCCGTTCCAGGGCGGGAGTCAGTGGAGCCCAGTTCCATAATATTGCCCTGGCACCTTCTCTCCATAATGGTCCCTCTTAAGGAGGTAGATGTTGAAGTGTCTGGGTGGGGCTGGGTGGCTGTGGGAAAGAGGTAATTGAAGATCTTGAAATTGTTCTTTCCAGCTCCTCCCAGCAACTCTATGGATCTGAACTCCTGGATTCTGTTCTTTCCCTGAGCACCTCCTTCAGGAAGACTTCTTCAGTCAACCCTACACAACTCTGAGCCCTCCTCACTTCACAGGACCACTTGGTTTTACAGAGGCAAGGGGCTGGATTCTGGGGAAGTTGCCTATCCTATGAATTTCTTTATGTATGCCACATTCGACTTTGGCTTACGCTGTATAATTGGAAGTGTTACTACAGGTCCCTGAGATGCAATCAGATTATTTAAGAGTGCAGCAAACATTTCCAATGTGAAAGTGAAAAGGATTTCTTTAAAAAATAGAGTCATCATTCTTTTAAACAAGTCACAACGCAGCTTAGTAGCTGCAGTTGCTTCTTAGTCAAACAGCTTGGAGACCTGTTTGAGGGAAACCAGTTTGAGAAATCTCTGTCTTCCTCATTCACTGTTCTTGCCCCGCCCCCGTGGGAGCATGCCTGTGGCCCCTCAGAAAGGTGATCAGCTCTGGTTCCTGGGGGGACACACCTCTTTCTCAGAAAGAAGTAGTGACCACATAATTGTAAGCAAAGCTTTAAGTGAGAAAAGGAACCACACTTATTCACATTTATCCTCATAATAGAGGGAAGGGGGCCACATTTACTCACACACAACCCAGAACTTGTAGAATTCTGCAGAATGAATGTGTATTAAGTCAGTCACCTCATTCATACATTCAGGAAGAATAAATTTCAATAATGTAAGACAATTGCATGTGGTTTGGAGGTTTACTTTGCAAGTGTCCTTAACTTGTTTTCCTTTGTGTGTCTGTCACCGCTTTAAGTTGGCAGTTAGTTCCTTGAGCAACTTCTGTTTAGTTTAATTTGGCAATCCTGGGACTGTGGACTGATTAGCAGACTGATTTCTCCCTTGACCTGGTTCAAAGCTGACCCTCTCCAGTAGGTCTTCCTAATGAAGGCTGTGATGAGGAAGCTAGGGAGTGGGAATGCACATGTGAGGCTGTGACTGTGAGGGAGGTCGTGCTTGTTTGTGATAATATGGCAGCATGTGACTGCTGGCAACTGTATGGACCTGTCAGTCAGGGTCCCAGCAGGAGACAGGGTACACTCTAACTGGGAAGATATTTAAAAGGGACTATTTCATTCCTGGCCTGTGTGACTCAGTGGTTAGAGTGTTGGCCCTTGCACTGAAGGGTCATGTGTTCAATTCCCAGTCAAGGGCACGGACCTGGGTTGTAGGTTTGATCCCCGCCCTGGTTGGGGAGGCAACCAATTGATGTATCTCTCTCACATTGATTTCTCTCTCTCTCTCCCCCGCCTATTCCCTCCCTCCCTCCCTTCCTTCTACTCTCTCTAAAAATCTATGGAGCCCGGCCGGTGTGGCTCAGTGGTTGAGCATCGACCCACCAAGAGGTCGCCGGTTCTATTCCTGGTCAGGACACATGTCCAGGTTGTGGGCCCAATCCCCAGTGGGAGCATGCAGGAGGTGGCCAGTGGATATTCTCTCTCATCAATGTTTCTATCTCTCTCTCCCTCTCCCTTCCTCTCTCTCTCTAAAATCAATAAAGAAAAAGAAAAAATTTTTTTTAAATAAATGGAAAAAAAATATCTTCCAGTGAGGATTAACAAAAAAATAAATAAAATAAAAGGCACTATTTCCAAAGATGTGGGCTTAAGAAACTAACAAGGGATGGTACAGCTCTCAGGGGATAGCACAAATGGGAAAACTTTACAACTCCTGGACCTAAAAGGGGGAAGGGGAGGGGAGGGCAAAGGGGTGAGAGTACAGCTGTATGGAGAGGTCCCTGACAGGAGCAGGGGACTTTGATTGAGAGATATAGTCAACCGAGACAACCTGGTGGGGAGGGAGCAGGGGAATAAATACCCCATTCTCCTCCAATTTCCTGCTGGGGCCTCTCATGGCCAAACCCAACAGGAAGGCAGGGAACAAGGGAGTCATTGATGCAGTAATTGATCCTCCTCAGGGAAAAGAGCAGGGAGAAGGGTGGAGAGTGGGACTGGAGAGGCCAAAACATTTGTAACTGCCTAGGGAAGATATCTCCTATTCCCTAATGCTTACAGCAATACTCCTTTCCCCTCTGGGGTTCCCCCCACCTACTGTGGTCATAAGGGATGGGTGAACTGTTGCTTAGTGAGCATGGTGGGGTGGGGATGGGGGATAGGGGGCTTTCCTTCCTCACCCTTCCCGTCTGGCTCTCTGATTTCCAGCTCTTGATTCCTGCCTGTCCTGGCATCTTAGATGGCTGCAGGAATTGTCCATGAGAGAACAATGCCACCGTTCTTCTCACACCCACTGTATCACCCCCAGACATACCCACAGGCACACCTGTTATCACCATAGGCCTCTTGACAGTCACCACAAGTCATGGCTGTTGTCACATTTACATCAAGAAAATGTATATCTTGTCATACTGCTACACTCTGCCATAGTCATATATAAAATGGCAAATGTCACAGAAATACAAACTCATTCTGTCACATGCCAACATGGCCTGTCACATATACATATATGTGGCAGGAGACATGCTGTCATGCTCATCTATGGGAAATCAGAGTGTAGGGCAGGACAATGCAGGGGTTAACATCAATGGCTTTGGAGTCAGACAAACTTCTCTGATCTCTCTCGCATCAGTTTCCTGATCTGTGACATGGAGATAATCCTTGCTCTCTTCTCATGGAGTTGTGAAGATGAAATGAGCAGCAGTGATCGGGAAGACCTTAGCATAGTTTTGGCCTAGAGTAAAAGCACTCGAGAAATGGTTGGTGTTACTGGGAACTCCTGTCTCACTTTCTCCTGCTTCTCACACCCATGCAGGTTGCATATGGACACCAGTGAGCACATGCACCCGCACAAGGCCGGCTAGACACCCTCAGACGCATACGCCCTCCTCAAACATGCCTCCTGGGAACACGTGTACATTATCAGACAAGTTCCCTCTGCCTGGACGCTCTTTCCCCAGACATCTGCATACCTTGCTTCCCACCACATACCTTTAAATCTGTGCAATCGAATGTCACACTTTTACCTTGGCTAGTTTGGCTCAGTGGTTAGAGTGTCGGCCTACAGACCAAAAGGTTGCGGGTTCAATTCTGGTCAAGGGCACGTACCTCGGTTGCAGTTTGGTTGGGGTCATGCAGGAGGCAACCAGTCAATGTGTCTCCCTCACATCGATGGTTCTCTCCCTCTCCCACTCTATCTGAAGATAAATGGAAAAGTATCCTCAGGTGAGGATTTAAAAAAAAAAAGGTCACACTTTTGATGAGATCCACCCTGACTTCTTTTACTTATTTCTTTTTCTTTACTGATTTTAGAGAGAGAGGAAGGGAGAGGAAGAGAGAGATAGAAACATCGATGAGAGAGAATATCCATTGGCCACCTCCTGCATGCCCCCCACTGGGCATTTGGCCCACAATCTGGGCATATGCCCTTACTGGGGATCAAACCAGCAATCTCTTGGTGGATGGGTTGATACTCAGCCACTGAGCCACATCGGCCGGGCCGCTCTGACTTTTAAAAATTGCAGCTTCCAGCTATTCCAATCCCTTACCCTGCTATGTATATTTTTTAGTATCGCTGACCTTCTAAGACTATATAATTTGGTTTGTTTTCTGTCTACCCCATTAAAATGTAATCTCAAGAGAGCGGGGATCTTGGTCTTGAGTTTGCTAACATATTCCATCACTAGAGAGGTAGTTGGCTCACCACGGGCTGAACGCAGGCATATACACTTACATACCATTGGTTCCTGGCTTTCTCACCCTCTGAAACAAGCATATCCAAGTGAAGCCTGCTCCCTACCCTAACAAGCTAAGCCTCTGTGCTCACACTGTGAGCATCCCCTGTGTGCCCAAATCAGGAGCTGGGACAAACTTAGTCCCTCCCAGGACCCTAGTTGGGTGGGCATGGTCAGAGTAAAGGCGGGGGCTATTTTTTTTTCTTTAATGATTTTAGAGAGAAAGGAAGGGAGAGGGAGAGATAGAAACATCGATGAGAAAGAACATCGATTGGCCACCTCCTGCATGTCCCCCACTGGGGATTGGGCCCATAACTTGGGCATGTGTCCTGACTGGGAATTGAACCGGCGACCTCTTGGTGCAGGGGTCGATGCTCAACCACTGAGCCACACCAGCCAGACAAGGCGGGAGCTATTTTAGTCACCAAGCAAAGAAAGCCTTTCCACTCACCCTTCTAGCCATTCTAAGCTCAGCAGGGACCCATTGAGCAGGTGAGGTGGCTGGACTCACCCAGGTGACCTGGGGCCTCTTCTGTGGCCTTGTTTTTTTTTCACCCTGGCTGAAACCATCAAAGCCACCACTTCAGAGACCACTAATGAGGCTGAATATGTTAAGGGCTTTGCAATTCCTGGATCAAAGAGGCTAGGTAAACAGCGGGAAGCGTCCAGGTCCATGACTGGCTGATGCCCTGAGGGAACAGCTCCCTGAGAGCTTGACATTCACTACAGCCTCACATGGCCCCTGGTGGGTTTGAAAAGGAGAAAACTGCCCCTCTATGGAACCTGCTTAGAACAAGCTAGAATGTGCCCATTTGCACTTGAGGGTGACAAGAGGGAGTCAGAGGATTGAGGGGACCTCTCCTAGACAGGGCAGCTAAACCTGGGCTCGGGCTCTGGGGTACCCTAGAAGTACCCCAGTCTTAGCTGTGACTACTGGAGGGGTCTCCAGTCTGGATTCACCCAACTTGTTCTCCACCTGCTTCCTGGGAAGGGATGGGGTAAGATGGGCAGAAATGGGGTCCAGCAACCCTGAGCACCACACTGTGAGGCCAGGTCCAGGGTCATTAGGACCTAGGGAGGAAACACTAAAACATTTCCTCTGGAACAGGAGGCTTGCTGAGGCAATGGCAGGCGCAAGGCACACTTGTAGACGAGCTCCCAGCACAGTTGTCAAGCTGTGGCTAGTGTTGAGGGAAGAACGGACATTCCCTCAGCCACAGCCCAGGGCTCAGACATCCCCCCTCCCCAATGTTCCCTCCCACAATATAAACCAGACTCAGGCTAGGGGAGGCAGCCACAGCCCCCACAGCCATGGAAGGTCCTCCTCCCAGGAGAAAGCATTGTGCTAGGCTCAGTGCAGACAATTTTTATTGGCAGGTGTTAAGAGTGAAAATAGTGATGGGAGGTGGGGCATGGTTCTCCTTCCCTAAGTGAGGACCCTGTAACCAGGCCAGTGGGATGGTAGCACTTGACTGTGGCCACTTTGGGCTCTGCACCCTCCTAAGAACAAGCTCCCAGGCAGGAGGGCTCCTCATGACACGGGGAAAGGGAGCAACACCCTGGAAGAGTCATGGGCTGTGTCCCACTCCAGGCCACTTGGTTCCTGCCCACCACACACCTTGGCAGCTCAGGTTAGGGCTGTTAAGGGACTGGGTCAAACATATCCCTCTCCAGTTATCTGCCTCATACCTCGTTTTCCCTCCCCCCAGTGATTAGCCAGGTTGGATCACCAGGCCCTGTGAGTGGCCCAGCTAGACCCAAAGTGACTAGTTCCTATAACATACCATATTTTAGCCACTGTGCGGGCTGCAGGCCCTTGGAGGCTGCTGGGCTCACTGCAGGCTGGCCCTAGCCAAAAACACCCTTTCTAGGCCACAGAAATCAACCCAACATGACAGACTTTGAGGCTACCACCCCGAACATGCTTTGTCTCCTAAAGGCAACTAACCCCCAAGTCAAACAGCTACTGCACCCCACAATCATGCTGGTCTAAAAGTGTGCGACAATAAGCAAAGGGTCCATCTGCCAAGAAACTCGGCTTGGCCTTAAGTCTGCAGGGGCCTTACTCAGGGAGTCTGGTCTGTTCAGTCGAAGGCCCAACCCTGTAGCAGTGCTGGGCCACCTGGCACAGGCTGCCTGTCTCTGGTCATGCCCTCCACACACTCCTCGAGGCCCAACTCCATCTGGGGAGGCCCAGTTGCTCCTGACCAGGGTCTGAGTCAGTTACAAGGCAGCCAGGTGGGATAGCAGGAGTGGGCCCAGGCCAGCAGAGGCTGCACGGGGGTCACATAGTAATTGAAAGTGGCAGGCACAACCCCGTCAGGGCCTGGAGAGTGCCAGGCCAGGGCAGCGGCGGCAGCCGGGCCCTGCTCAGCCAGTGCCTGGAGAGCCATGGCGGCGATGAGGTCCAGCGTCTGGCGGCGCTCGTGGCTCATGAGGCACACGGTGCTCTCGTTGACCACCTGGTGCAGCGTCACCAGGCAGGCATAGCGTCGGGCTGAGTCAGCCCCGCTGAAGTGGGCCTCCAGGTAGCGCTCCAGCGTGCGCTGCTGCTCCACCAGGTCCGGGAAGTCAATGAAGAAGCGGGAGCACATGTAGCGTTGCAGGGCGCGCACGTCAGTGCTGGGCTGTGGCTGGAAGCCACGCACCAGGAGGTGGCAGTACTTGAGGAGGCCACCACCGCGGATCTCTTCAGGGTTGCGTGTGGCGATGACTCTGTGCCGCAGGTGCTCCAGGGCTTCGTTGAAGTCCCCGTACAGGCTCTCACCTGTCACAGTTGGATGGAAGGCCTCAGACATGGGCGTGGATGAGCACTGGCCAAAGAGCAGCAGGGAGTCCAGGATGATCTGGAAGGAGTCTATACTGAACTCGAACTGGCGCCTGACTGAGTCCACAAATTTGAGCTCCATGTTCTTGCCACTCTTGTTGGACAGCGAGATGAGGCTCCAACGGTCTGTGTCTGTGCACACTTTCACCAGCTTCTGCACGTATGCCTCCTTGAGTGTCAGTGGCGTGATCTTGGCCCGGCTCACACCGGCTGGCAGGAAGTCCAGCAGGCAGGCCAGCACCACTTCCTTGGTCAGCTGGAAGGATGCCTCGCTGCGCAGGTCCACGCGGAACACTAAGTCCAGATCCTTATAGCCCAAGCCATTCTCGGGGTGCAGCACGTGGCTGGCAGCTGAGCCGTGTAGCCGCACACCATGCACTCGCAGTCCCTGTGCTTCTAGGCTGCTTCGGACGACCTGTGGAGGGGACGGCAGGAAGGAGAGGTGTCAGGAGCCTGTCCCCACCTCCCCAAGGTCCGCTATGGGCTTCCATGTAATAGTGACAATAACATCAACCGCTGTTGACTACTTACCAGCTGTCATGTCTTTGGAAAGACATTTAACTCTCTAAGCCTTGATTTCCTAAGCTAGAGAATGGCCTATTTGGAGGAAAGCCTCAGAAAGAACAACAATAATGATAACAAACACAAGCATAGAATTTACTAAAAGCTAGGTACTCATCTAAGCACTCTATACACGAACCACTATGCTATTCTACCTCTCTAAAACTGCAAGTAAAACACTTAGTTTTGTGTCAGGCATGGTGCTAACTGCTCAAATGTATTGGGAACATAATTGTCAGTTCACATGCATTACTACGTTATTCCTCACAATAGTCCTGTGTTTGAGTATTATTATCCCAATTTATATATGGGGAACCTGAGGTACAGAGAGGTTAAGGAACACGTCCAAGGTCAGAGTGGCCAGGCTGAGATTAGAACCCTGGTTAGTTTGGTTCTCAAGTCCATGCATGCTCTTTTGACTCTGAGATATTCATCTTAATTCATCTTTACAAGAACACAGCGAGGCAAATATTATACTCATTTTACAGATGAGGAAACTGAGGCTTAAAGTGGTGAAATATCTAAGGCTCAGAGGGGAAGCCATTCAGAAAGGGCAGGGCTGGAAGTTAAAACCCAGACCCTTTCCACTCTTGGGAGAAGGAATGGGTCAAGATCTCAGGAAGCCTCTCAAACCTAGCGAGAAGAGATGTAGCAGATCTCATCTGCTGACACAGGAGCATGATAGGTAAACCTACAAGTCATCTTGAACCTGCTCCTCTAGCCAGAGGCGTCTTCCCAGGCCTAGGACCAGGAAGGGAAAAAGAGGGGTGCTGGGCCGGACACTCAGCCACCCACAGTATTTCACACACTGTCCTGAAAGTGACCAGGCAGCATTCCTACCCTGAGTGATTCTGCAACCCTTGCTGCCAAGTCAGCGTCTGCAGAGGGGCTGCCCTCCTCGCCTCCCAAGGAATTACTACAAAGAATGCACCCAAGTGCTGAGGAGGCAAGATGCAGTGGGGCAATCTGAGGCGGGCGGTTCCCTCCAGGAAGACTTCCGGGAGGAGGAAGTCTATTCTACAGGAAGGTATTGTCATGGATATGGGGGGTGAGCAACTGGCCATCAAAAACGTGTGTGTGTGTGTGTGTGTGTGTGTGTGTGTGTGTGGACAGCTGGGGGAGGGGAAGAGGAGTATTGGTTAGGTGCCTATTGGGTGCCAGGCACTAGACCTTCTCACCAGAATGTATGAGATAGGTTTTTATGACCTCCATGGGGACAGAGGCTCACAAGAGTGAAGTCACCTGCCCAAGATCATGCAGAGGTGCCTTCAAATCCAGCTATGACTGACACCAAAGTCTATCCTCTTTCTGCCACATTACCATTCCAAGGTTCAGAGGGAGCAGAAATCAGAAACTAGGGTTCCAATCCTCCCTCCCTCTCAAAATTTCAAAGTGAGGGCAAAGCTTCCAGTCACTGAAGCCCAGAGCCAGAGTACCTGGGGAGCAGAAAAGTGGAGGTTGGGGAATGCCTTGGCCAGATAGGGGAGGCTGGAGGTAAGGAGCCAGCTGCTGCAGTCCAGCCTGTGGAGCTTCTAATCCACAACCTGGCAGCTGTGTCCATATAAGCCAAGGAGAGAAATGGGCCAAAGACCTTGTCCCAAGGACCCTGGTCAGGCTTGCAGGGCAGACCAGCCCCCTCTCTAAGTCCCATTAGCGCTGACTAAGCCTTACTCAGTGCCAGCTACTGCTCCCAGGCTGATGCTCACCCTAGGGCATGGCATCCAGCCTGGTGAGTAGGTAGCAGTACCCTTGTTAAATCACCTGCGTCAGGCCATGGGGCTGGCTGTGTTAGCCAGCCAGAGGCTGTTGTCTCTTTCCAAGGTGTGATTACAGTCAGCTTGGCAGACAGTCCCCAGATACTGCCACACCCAGGGACTGCAGGGCAGCTTGGAGCCTCCTGAATCAGACTTTCCAGCCATGCAGGGGGCAGTGGCTGCATCCTCCTTTCTCCTGTGTCAAGGCCTTCCCTAGAACTATTCTGCTCCCAGGCCACTGCTGAGACCTGCAGGGAGACTGTAGGTGCTGCCAGCCAGCAGGCTTATAAAACTCAAATTCAGAGCCACTAATGCAAGCCTTCTGGCTGCAGCTGGAGAGATGATTGTGACCTTGGGCAAAGGACTTATCCAAGGTCACACAGCCAATAAATGCCTAGAACCAGGCCTCCCAGAGGGCAGGGGCCTCCTACAAAAGAGTGGGTCCCCCAGCCCAGATACAAGCAAGAACAGCATCTCTAGCTGCTCAAGTTGCTGCTGTAGGTGAAACTTTGTGAAGGAAAGAGGGAGAAAGATCCCAATTCTTGAACCATGGGGCAACTCAGCACTGGTAAGAAGCCCAAATTCAATAGCCAGCGCCCCCACCGTGCACTCCCAGCACCCCCACCACACACTTCCCAACAGCTTGGGAAGCTGCCAGCTGTAGATTCCTCCAGGAGATGGACTTTCCTCCCCGTGGCAGCAATTGTACAGGCAGGTGAAGGCACCTGTTCCCTTTGGATTCTAGAAACAGAAAGGGTGTTGGGAGAGCAGTACAACCCATCCCCATTGAACAGATGGGGACACTGGGCCCAGCAGAGGGAACAGACAACAGTCCAGGTCCGAAAGCCAGATGTCCAACCTCCCAGTCCAGCTCTGAAGTCTCTGCTGCCCTCCCCACCACAGCAGGCAGCTCCCTGTTCTGTGATGTCTCTGACCGTTGTCTAGGAACACATTGTACTATTATTGCATTGTAAAGTCAGCTCCTACTGACCTGCAGTCTCCCCCACCTGGATGGGAGGACCTGGAAAGCAGGGAGGCTGGGTCCCAGTCATATCTATGCCCCCTAGTGTCCTAAAGAGGACTTGGCATAGAGCAGGCACCAGTAAAGGCAGTTTGGAGCATATTGATAAGAGCAGGTACTTCCACTCCAGGCACCCCTTGTCCTTGTAGAAGGAAGCTGCCACATAGGGCTCCTCCACTCCCTCCTTATGCCTAAAACAAGAGTCTTGTAGGTACAGCAGTTAGGGCCCCAAGGTTGACTGTCCTGGGGAGAAAAGCCTCAACTGGTTTCCTAATTACACTTGACAGCGGGCAGCGGAGGAATGCTTCTGTGAGGTGTCACTGGGCAGCGGATGAGTCAGCCCAGGAAAATCTGCTCCCACCCTCTCCCATTCCTTGGGAGGGAGGGCAAGGTAAATCCCTCAGCAAGCACCCCCTCCCCTCGGTGGGAGCTAAGGCTTCACTTAGCTTCTCAGCTACTGCCCCAGAAAGTCTATCTCTGGGAGGAATGTGCAGGAATTGTGGCTGATTTTCTGGTTTCTTCTTATCAGAAGATATCCCATAGACCTAGAAGTTGAGTCTTGGGAGCTGGGGAAGGGGTGGAAACACCGTGAACCTGCAGCAGAGGCTCCTGGGAAGATCCAAGATTCTCTGGTTTTGAGTTTGATTTTCACTTCTGTAGGTAGTCTTAGGCAGCTCACTGTCCCTCTTGGGGCCTCAGCTTCCCCAGCTATAAAATGGGTACAACAATGACCATATTCTGGCATTTCAGAGCATGACAGTGCCTGGACTAAACAGATTTTAGGGTTGCTAAAGATCAGGTAAAGGGAAGAGGGAGTCTGAGGAAGAGGAGAGCTGTTACCAGACTTCTCTTCTCCAGCTCCTCAGGACAGAATTGGGGCTGGGGATCTGGGCTGACCTTCATTTCCAATCTTGGGGAGGGGAAGAAACATCAAAACTGAACGCCCAAGGTTGCCTTCCAGCATGCAGGCATCAGGTCTGGCCTGGTACTTAATGTCTTCCTGCCACAACCCAGCTGAGAGGGAGTCCTTGTCAGGATTTCTAGGCTTTTCCACGTAGTAGCTAGGGGGCTCTCTAGGGGGCTCTCGAACAAAGGGCTGTGGGAGCACAGGACAGTTTGCCCCCAGAACCTTGAGAGAGGGAAGGAGTGAGAGTGAGGCCCAGGAATGACGATTTGGGGATGAAAATAACTACATTAGACCCAAGAATGCACACCTACCCACCCAGGGCTGCCTGGCACCTTTTGTCCTTGCAGGCTGGACTGTTCTTCCCCAGCTGTTGAGTCCCTCCTCATTCTGTTCCCTCTCCAAGCCAGGGCCTAGGTGAATGGTCCGAGGGGAATGGGAAGGGAAAGCCAATTGAGGAGGGACTATGAGGTGCAGGGAGGAGGGGATATGGTCTACATATCCCCTTGCCCCTGTTTTGTTACAACCCCTGTCTCTCTCTGAGCCTCATTTTCCCTAGCTGTCCAGCGAATCGAACAGACTCCGGGTTCCTTGCAGCCATAAGGGCCTCAGGTTAGACACCCGAGACCCCATCCGCCCACCCAGCGTCCTCTCACCTGTACGATCTGCCGAGGCTGCACGCTCAGCGTGGGGAAATTGCCGCGCCCGTGAATGGGAATAGGCTCGCTCAGAAGCGCGTCCAGCCGCTTCACCTGTGGCCAGCTTAGCCCACTCAGGTGCCGTCCGAGAGAAGCCGATGAGGCTTCCGGGTCGGGGCCGCCGCCCGCCTGGGCGGCCATGGCCACCACCGCAGCTGTCCCTACCTGCCCAGCCGCCCGGTCTGAGCTCTCAGCTCCGCTCTCCGACGGCATTATTAGCCCGGCCCCGGGGCCCCGACCGCAGAAACCGGGTGGAGGGTGGTTAAGGGGAGGAGGGCTGGGAGAGCGGCTGGGCTGGGGCCAAGGCGGGGGGCGCGGCTGCAGGGGCCGCACCGCAGCGACGGCGAGGCAATCCCAGGGCACACCTGCGCCGGCGACGACCTACCGACCCTAAAGCTTGTCGCTTCGTGCCCAGCCTACTTTTATAGGGCGCGGGCGACATGCCCATTGGTCCTGGCAGCTGTCACACAGCGGAAGCCGCCCCGCCTCTCGACGACACTGCCATTGGTCAGCAGAGCCAGGGATATTCTGATTGGTTGGAAGGCACACTTCTGCCCCGTCCTCCTTCTCGGCTGAATTCCCTCCTTTGGTCCTTGAAGAACTTCTGTTCACTGTGATTGGCCCCGGCGGAGCGGCCCTAGACTTAAAGGGATTGCGCTCTCTAGGGGCAGACAGGAGGGAGTGATCAGTGGAGTTCATAGCGGAGTCGGACCACTAATAAACTCCAGGTTTTTTTGGGCTTGTTTTCGGCGTTGGAAGGAAATTAGAAATCACCTGGTCCGGTCCGACTCCTCCACTATTTTCAGAAGCCCAGAGAGATCGCGCCACTTGTTCAACTCTACACAGCGCTCCTCCTGCGTTTCCAGAGTTGAAGAAAGTAACGAAAGTATACCGAGGTAGGGACTTTTTAACGCACTCTCTTGATTGGCCCTTGCCAACTACATCCTGGCCAGCCTTAATGTTCACGTTCGGGCGGGGGTGGGGCGGACTGCTGGGGGCGGGGGTGCGTGATTCCCCCAAGGTCACACAGCGAACAAGTCGGCGCTTGTGCAAACCCTGGGCCACAGAATCAGTGGGCGCATACTCATTCCACTACACTTGCACAGACCCAGGACCTTTACGGGACCGGAGGATAGAGGGAACTGGAACTGAGGGTTTGGTTTTCCTGACCCAGCGTCTCAGGCCCTTCTGCAGCCTCGTCTGTCAGGAGCTTCCTTGGTGACTGGCGGAAATCTTTCCTGCCAGCCTGTTCTCAGCCTTCTCGGGTCCTGTGTGCCCTTAGGCAAGTCACTAAACCCCTCAGAGTCAGTTTCTTCACTCCAGAGAAGGTGCTCAGTAAATATTTTTAAAATGTTAATTTATTTATAGTTGGCCAAAGATTTTCATATGTTCTATTGAAATAATGTTTACAAGCCCCACCCCTTTACAGAGCCCAGAGAGATGCAGCTTATTATTATTGTTACTTTTAATCTTTTTCCCCCCCGAATTTAAATATATGTTCTTGTGGCAAAATTTTAGAAATTGAGTGTGTCTGATTCATCACTGCAGTATTCTCTCTTAAATTAAATATCATGCTCCTAACAATATATCAAATTAAATATCATTCTCCTAACACTTCTGAGACAGGCTAGTAAGCAGAATAGAGAAACTGAGACATAGTTAAACAGCAGTTTGCAGCCATCTAGTAAAACCTACCTTCCCTAAACCAAGGACGTTTAATTGTAAATGGTTTTAAAGAGAAAAAAGAAAAGAAATTACTCACAAGACTATCATCTGGAGATTCTTTTAATGGACATTATTTTACTCTATGAGTAAATCATAACATTTCTTACTAGACTCCTATTGATGAATATTTAAGTTGATTACAATAATAATGCAATACTATATATTCATGTACACTATGTTTTGCCCATATGTTCAAATATTTCCTTTTAAAAAATTCTTACAGCCCTGGCCGGTTTGGCTCAGAGAGTTCCGGGTTCGGTTCCCACTAAGGGCATGTATCTCGGTTGCAGTTTGTCCCCCGCCCTGGTTGGGGTCGTGTGGGTGGCAACCACTCAATGTGTCTCTCACATCGATGTTTCTCTCTCTCTTCCTTCTCTCTCCCTCCTGCTCTATCTGAAGATAAATGCAAAAAATGTCCTCAAGTGAGGATAAAAAAAAAAAAAAATTCTTACAGGTGTAATTTCTCAAAAAAAAAAAGAAAGGAAAAAAGAAAGTAAATGGTTTGCACTTCTCCCCAACCAGAGGTAAATAGCTTAAATCAGCCTACTCGGGGAGACAGGTAGCAGAAATCCAATTAGTGCCGTTTGCCAACCACACACAAGGACAGATGAAGTGAAGAGAATAAATCTCACTTTGGTACATCAGTATAAAGCTGATGAATATTCTATTGAGATCCTCCCCTAAGACCTCCCCCTAAACACCCAGCCTTTAAAACCCCTCAAAACTCTAGTGCCCACTCTCTCTCCCAGGAACACACTGGTGCCTTTCCCCTCCTCCTCCTCCTCTCCTTCCCCCACAGGCATGTATCTCCTGAACTCTAAGGGACCCCAGGAGGCTTTCAACAGGGCAACAATGGGCAGCAGTTTGTCCCAAGCAAACCCCCTGAACCTATCCCCAAGGCCCCCCTTTCTCTGACTTGTTAGTGAGCCAAGGCAGCCCAGCCTAGTCTCATTTCTCCACATAGTTCTTCTCTTGTTATCCTAGCCCTTCCTTGCTACACTGTCTCCAGCTTTAATAAACGTCCTCTATAATTTCACATGGACTCATGTAGTGAAATTTTTTCTCTACACGAAGTCAAGAACCCACACACTACCAACCAGTCTAGGCAGACCGCTAATGGCAGGTCTTCTTTCTAGGAACATTTCCATTCTGTAAGGCAGGCTGGGCAAGGAGTAATATGCCCAATGTACAGAAAGAGAAATCAAGACCTGGAAGTAGTAAACTATATTCCAAAGTCTCCAGCTTGCTTCTGACAAATCTAGGACTAGAATCCAGGAGGCTGACTCTCAGACTAGAGGAGCCACTTCCTCTTTCTGGAGGCCCAGCCCAAACAAGATCCTGCCCTTGTTCCCTCCCTCCATCTTGTCTGGGACCAGGGGCTTCCTCTGGCCCCCAGGGAAGGGACCTGCTGCTTACTCCACTGCTTGGCTATGTGACTTTGGCCAAGTCCCTTGGATTGTCCTCAGCAAAGTGGCTTGCTATTTTGTTTACCTTCTCTTGAAAGATGAGAAATAGATAAGCAGCCCTGGCCGGTTTGGCTCAGCGGTTGGAGCATCGGCCTGCGGACCAGAGAGTCCCAGGTTCGGTTCCCACTAGGGGCACGTACCAAAAAAAAAAAAAAAAAAAGGAAATAGATAAGCGCCCTTGCTGATGTGGCTCAGTTGGTTGGAGCTCTGTCCCAGGCACCAGAAGGTTGTGTTGTGAGTGTGATTCTCAGTCAGAGTTCATACCTAGGTTTTAGGTTCAATTCCCAGTCTTGGTTCGTACAAGAGGCAATTGACGGATATATCTCTCTCATATCGATGTTTCTCTCTCTCTCTCTCTCCCTCCCCCTTCCTCCGTCTCTCCCCCTTCCTCCCTCTCTAAAATCAATAAAAGCCTGGCTGATGTGGCTCAGTGGATTGAGCATCCTCCCATGGGCTGAGAGGTCCTGGTTCGATCAGGGCACGATCCCCAGTAGGGGGCATGCTGTGCAGGAGTTGATGTTTCTATTTCTCTCTTCTCCCTCTCTCTCTAAAAAATCAATTAAAAAAAAACATATTAAAGAAATAAAATAAAATCAATAATAAAAATAAGAAATAGCCCGGCCGGGGTGGCTCAGTGGTTGAGGGTCGACCCATGCACCAAGAGGTCACCGGTTCGATTCCTGGTCAGGGCACATACCCAGGTTGTGGGCCCAATCCCCAGTGGGGGGCATGCAGGAGGTGGCCAATCAATGTTCTCTCTCATTAACATTTCTATCTTTCTCTTCCTCTTCCTTCCTCTCTCTGTAAAAGCAATAAAGCAAAAAAAAAGAAGAAATAGATAAGAAATCTCTTTTGGCTGAGTCCAGAATCTCCAAACCCTTGACCTCCTACCTCTATGCCTCAGCAGAGGAAAGAAAAGAAAAGAAACTAACATTTACTGAATACCTGCTATGCATCAGATCACTTTATGTACACCACCTCTAATTCCTAAAAATACACCTTGAGATATGGGCATCATTATCCTCAATTTGCAGATGAAGAAACCAAGGCTTAGAGAGGTCAAGAGAAATACCTAAGGTTATACAACCACTAATTGGCAGTGTGGGTTTCGAATCCAGGTCTCCTGACTCCAGAGCCCTATTTTTCAGCTGCTCCTCATGGAGAGTTGGTACAGATCACAGCCATACTTGGCACAGCTCTGGTATCACCCACAGATTCATTCATTCATTCATTCATTCATTCATTCATCAGACAACACATATATACGAAGCACTTACTGTGTACCAGGTGCTAAGCTAGGCCCAGAGATATGAGAGGCAAGGTTCATACCCTGTTAGAACTAACTAGTGTAGAAAGACAATAGTTAAGTAAACAAATATCTAAGACATTTCAGATAGTGCTAAGAAGAAAATAAACAGGAGAGGGAGGAACCATGTGTGTATGTGAGTGTGAAAAAGAGATATAGTGAGCGAGAAAGAACTGGAGAGATGGATTAAATAATTAGATTGTGTAATCATGGAAGGCCTCACTAATGAGGTGACATTCCCATTGCTTCTGCTGGATTGACTTCTGCCCTATCTCCCCATGCTTGTTCCTAGACAGTCAGGGCAGCAGAGAAGGTGCTAAGCCACACATTCCTAGAACCCTGAAGGCTCAAGCTGGGAGCCTTGACAATCATCTTGTTTACTCTCTTTGTACTTTATAAATGGGAAAACTGGGGTCCAGATAGCAGAAGGGGCTTTCCCCAGGGAGACTGGGGCTGGAACTACACAGGGGCAGGGCCTTGTGAGGCTGGCTTGGTGCTGTGCCCACCCCACACATTTGAATCAAGTTCTTCAAGGAAAGGAAGGTTTCCTTTCCTCTCTCCTTCCTTCTATCTGCATAAGGAAGAGCAATTAGCAAATTCATGTACTGTAAATCACCCTTCTGTAGACACTTTTCTTCCCAAAGCTAATTGGTCCAATGTTTGCCCAGTCACAGGACCTGAGCATCGTTGTGATGGGGGTAGGGTGACTTGGGGATGTAGGAAGAGGAGAGAGAAGGTGAGAGAGGGAAAGAGAGGGAGAGAGAAGGGGTGTACTTAGTAGAGTTTTTCATTTTCGCCAAAACTAAATTGTACGGGGGGAAAGGAGAAACATCTGTAACAAAAGTAAATTAATAAAAACAATTTTTAAAATAAAAAAGGAGGAGTCTGAAAAAAAAAAGAAACAAAACTAAATTTTAATTGTCCTAATGAATGGAGGAAAACAACAATGGCTGGGATACACCCTGAAGAGTCCAACTGGCTTTCAAATACTATATATGAGCCTTTTTCCCCTGTACAAATTTCCCATATTCATTCTGACTGATTTATTTATTTATTTTTTTATTTATTTTATTATTTTTTTCTTTATTGATTTTTAGAGAGAAGAAGGGACAGAGAGAGAGAGATAGAAACATCAATGAGAAAGAACATCGATTGGCCACCTCCTGCATGCTCCCCACTGGGGATCAGGCCCACAACCTGGACATGTGCCCTGACCAGGAATCAAACTGGCAACCTCTTGGTGCATGGGTCGACCCTCAACCACTGAGCCACACCAACCGGGCCTTTGATTTATTTTAAAAGGGAACTTAGTCTCTATGATAATTAAGTCTTAGTGACATAGGTAAGTCACTTTATCTGGACCTCAGTTTCCTATTCTATAAAATGGGAGTGAAATAGGAGTCAGGCCCTTCCATTCACACCATCTATGATTTGAGGTAGTGGGAAGGGAGAAGGAGTTCTGAAGAGAGTCTTGGTCCCTACATTGGCCCCTCCTCAGCTTTGGGACACCAAATTAGAGCCTAGAATCACACTAGGCACTAATCTTTTGACACAGGAGCCATCATCTCTCACTTCACCGATATAAAGTGTACACTCAATACTGATTTTTATACTCACAGAATTATTCAACCAGTACCATAATCAACTGTAGGACATTTTTTTTTTAAATCCTCACCCAAGGATATTTTTCCATTTATCATCAGATAGAGTGGGAGGGAGAGAGAGAAGGAGGGAGAAACATTGATGTGAGAGAGACACATCGACCGGTTGCCTCCTGCATGACCTGACCAGGGCCGGGGATGAACCGCAACTGAGGTACATGCCCTTGGCTGGAATCAAACCCGTGACTCATTGGTCTGAGGGCTGATGCTCTAACTGCTGAGCCAAACCAGCCAGGGCAATTTTAGGACATTTTTATCATCCCTAAGGAAACCATGTACCTTTTAGCAGCCACTCCCCGATTTTCCCCAATCTCCTCATCACACAGTCCTAGGCAATCACCAAACTGCTTTCTGTCTCTATATAGATTGGCCTATTCTGAATGTTTCATATAAATGTAATCATATATGTGGTATTTGTGATTTCTTTTTTTTTTAAACTCAGCATGTTTTCAAGGTTCATCTGTGTTGTAGCATGTATTAGTATTTCATTTTTTCTTTATTGCCAAATAATATTCCATGGATATATGGATATACCATATTTTATTTATTCATTCATCAGTTGATGGACATTTGGGTTGTTTCCACTATTTGCACGTCCAAAGCTGAATTCTTGAATTGAATTGCCCCTCCCACAGCAAATGGCAACTTCCAGTTATGTCACCTCAGGGCTGATGTTGCCAACTAAAAACGGGACTAGGTGCTCATCAGTGGGTTCCCAGCCCCAGCAGACTCCATCTCCCTTTTATTTATTTATTTATTTTTAATCCTCACCTGAGGATATTTTTCCATTTTTGTTCAGATAGAGTGGGAGGGAGAGAGGGAGGGAGGAAGGGGGGGGGGGGAGAGAGAGAGAGAGAGAGAGAGAGAGAGAGAGAAACATTGACCTGAGAGAGACCCATCGAGTGGCTGCCTCCCAAATGACCCCAATCAGGACCCAGGATGAACCGCAACTGAGGTACGTGCCCTTGACTGGAATGAACCCGCAACTCGTTGGTCCTCGGCGATGCTCTAACTGCTGAGCCAAACCAGTCAAGGCCCCATCTCCCTTTTATAACAAATATCTTGCAATACCTTCTTCTCTGTAATGAAATGCAATTCATAGGTAATACATACTATTTATACTCTCCTAATTTTGAAAAAAAATGAAGATAATGCCCTGAAATGTAAAAAAGAAAAAGGAAGGTAATCTGTCTTTTTATGGTTTAATTTTTCATTGAGATTTAATTGACATATAACATGTTTTAGGTGTACAACGTGATTCCATATTTGTATATGTTGTGAAATGATCACCATAGTAAGTCTAGTTATCATCTAACACCATATAGTTACATTTTTTTTCTTGTGATAGAGAAATTTTAAGATCTGTTTTCTTAGCAACTTTCAAATATACAATACAGTACTGTTAACTATAGTCACTGGTCTGTACATTACCTCCCCAGGACTTATTTATTTATTTTTAATCCTCACCCGAGGATATTTTTCTATTTATCTTCAGATAGAGTGGGAGGGAGAGAGAGAGAAACATGGAAATGAGAGGGACACATGGACTGGTTGCCTCCCGCAAGACTGGGCCAGGGCCGGGACTAACTGCAACCGAGGTTCGTGCCCTTGGCCGGAATCAAACCCAGACTCATTGGACCCCCAATGCTCTAACTGCTGAGCCAAACTGGCCAGAGCCCCAGGACTTATTTATTTTATAATTGGAAGTTTGTAGATACCTTTTTTTAAAAATAACTATAAGTATGCAGGTTGACTGGTAGAACAGGGCTTCTCAAATTGGAGTGTGCATAGGAGTCATTTGAGGCTCTTGTTAAAATACAGATTATGGGCCTGGCTGGTATAGCTCAGCTGGTTGGGCATCGTCCTGTGCACCGAAAAGTTGCCGGTTTGATTCCCCGGCAGGGCACATGCCTGGGTTACCAGCTCAATCCCCAGTTGAGGGCATGCAGGAGGCAGCCCACTGATGTTTCGCTCTCTCCCTCTCCCTTCCTCTGTCTCTCTAAAATAAATAAAAACGTATTTTTAAAAATACAGATTATCAGCAGATCTGGGGAAGGACATGAGAATCTGCATTTCGAACCAGCTCCCAGGTGTCCAGCTGCTGCTCCAGAGCCTGCAGAAGTAGGCCCACTGCAGAAGTAGGTCTGGTTCCTTGGCCCACTGAGGGGCCACTGCCCACACCCACTCCCTTCCCCAGGCCCAAGCAAGGGGCAGCTCTGTCTGGAGCCTCCCCAAAGGCTGCCCAGGGAAGTGCCCGTCGCACAGCCCAGCCTCATTCCTGGCACACAAGCGGCTCTGTGCCTGCTGCCGCTGCCAAAGCAGCAGTTCCCATGGGAGGAGAGAGGAGCCGGCCCTGGGGAATGAGCCGCTGGGTAGGGCGGGAGGCGCTGGAATTGACATTGACGTCCGAGTGGGTGGGGCTTCTGTGTCCTGCTCCCCTTCATGCCAGCCCCACCCTCCTCCCTATTACTGCTAGGGTCTGTAAATCCCAGGGCACTGATCACTTGCTCCCCCCACCCTCCTGTCCCCTTTTCTCCCAATGCTCCCTCTTCCCTTTGCTCTCAGTCTGGGCTGGGCCTCTGCAGTGGGGAGTCCAGATGAATCCAGCTGTTTTCTGCCAGGAAAACACTCAGTCTAGGGGCCACCAAATAGGCAAATCAGACACCTTTCATTTTTAAGCAGGTTTTCTGTCAAAGGAGTGAACTCACTTCCAGCCTCCTGGGGCAAGCCCTTCTCTTGTCTGGGCCAGCATAATAGGGATGGGATCTGAGGATCCCCAAAACCAATCTAGCTCTAAAGCCCTGATCCCTTGGTGGCCAGTGAGGATTTGTCCAACCCTGAGGTGGAGAGGCCAGCTAGGTGGCTTATGTCCAGCTCGAGCTGGTTCTGGGCAGGGCTAGGGTAGTTGGTCCTGTAGAGGTTCTGAGGAAGTCTCCCACCAACTGGAGAGCCAGACCAGACTGATCCACTCTTTGGGCTATGATGGAAGGTAACATATTAACCATAACACCAGCAATCACAACTACCCCTCCCTCCCATGAGGACTGAACTCTACAATTTACAAAGCACTTTGCTTGCCACCATCTCATTTGATCCTTACAGATTTGGTGTTAGTGCCATTTGACAGGTGAGAAAACTGAGGCCCAGAGAGGCCAAGTCACTAACACAAGGTACCAGAGCTAAGAGGACATCCCATACATGTTTTGGGGAAAGTTTCCTGGGTCTGAATTATCCAGAAAGTGCAACCCCTCTAATCCTTGAACAGGAGGCCCTAAATTTCCATCAGAGTCCTTAACTTTGGATATTAGAGCTGGAAGGCTAAGTCTCTCACTATGTAGGCATGAGCCATGATGAAGGTTGGGTCATCTATGGACCACATATAGGCTGGTGGTCCCATAAGATTATAATGGAACTGAAAATGTCATATTGCCTAGTGACATCTTAGCCTTGTAGTGTGCTGACTTTGTAGTGCAATGCATTACACAAATACTTACCATTGCATTATAATTGCCTACAGTATTCAGTACAGTAACATGCTATACAGGTTTGTAGCCTAAGAGCTGTAGGGAAACAGAATTTGTCATCCTCAAATATGTCTCTTGTCTCTGTGGCACAGGATTACTTTAGGCTGCTTAATTTTAAGAAATAGACAGGGAGAAGCTCTGAAAACCAAGTAGAGGTTACACCCTTTGTAAGATATTTACAGTTGTAAGGGTGTCTCCCTTGGTACCTGGAAGGGGTGGGGGTTGACCTTATTTCTAGGAACACTTATCAATACAGAAGACTGAAATCTGCATAATAATCTTACTGTGCTTTTCCTGATAACCTCCCCAAACTCTCTCCATCCCCAGCATCTTCCTTTGTCTTCAGCTGAAGATTATTTATGGTGGTGGCTTCAGCCAGTTGGGCAAGTTACTCAGTTTTCCTGATTCCCTCCCATCTATACAGGAGGTATACATATTAAATTTTTGTTTGTTTTTCTCCTGTCAGTCTGTCTTTATTTTTTTTTTAATCCTCACCCGAGGACATTTTTTTTTTTTTTTTTTTTGCATTTATCTTCAGATAGAGCGGGAGGGAGGAAGGGGGGAAGAGAGAGAGAGAAACATTGATGTGAGAGAGACACATCGAGTGGTCGCCACCCACAGGACCCCAACTGGGGCCGGGGACAAACTGCAACCGAGGTACATGCCCCTAACTGGAACCGAACCCGGGACTCTCTGGTCCGCAGGCCGACGCTCTAACCACTGAGCCAAACCGGCTAGAGCTCAATCTGTCTTTTATTACAGGTATCTCAGCCAAGAACCCAAAAGCATAGAGGGAAAATTATTTTGCCTTCCCTATAGAGCTACAAGCTAGACCATGTAGCCTAGGTGTGGAGTGGGCTATACCATCTAGGTTTATGGAAGTACACTCCATGATGTTCACACAACGCAATTGCCTAACAACCCGTTTCTCAGAATGTGTCCCGTCATAAAGTGGCACGAGACTGTATAAGTGGGGAAACTGAGGCCCAGAGAGTGGAAGGGTCTTGCCCCAGCCCATAAGCCAGATAAGGTCTGGTCTTTATCCCACCACAGGCTCTCAGATGAAGTTCCTGGGGCTTTCACAGCTCCCTCTCCTCCTGGGGACCTGGAGGCTACTTGGAGGGAGGATTTAAGGCAAGAATCCTCCAAATCAAATGAGAAGCCCAGCAGGGGCAGGGAGGGGTTAGGGCCTTAGAACAGAGACTTTGCTGTTAGGCTTCATTTCCTAAGATGTGGTGTGTCACTGAAGCAAGGAGGACATGGCAGTGAGCTTCAATTTGGTCTTGTTTTCATGTTTGCTCCCCAGGCAGGAGCTCAAGCCCCAACTGCGGAGGTGAACAACGGTGCTGAGCCAAGCCTGCTCCCGGCCTGCTCCCTTTGGGCTCAAGGGCCGGGCTTGTCATGATTCTAGGGCTGAGCCAGGGCCTGCGTCAGGTGCAGATAAAGGTGAGAGTGTGTTTTCTGTGGCCCCACCAGTGCCCAACCCAGAACCAGGGTGGGGCTCTCTCTGGGCCTGGGTGGGGATCTTTGTTACCAGGCTCAGACCAGTTTATGACCAAGGTCAGGGCTCATCCTGGGATCAGAGAACAGGGAGAAGCAGCGCTTGGTCCCTCCCAGGACAGACGCACCTCAGGATTCCAACTTCAAGAGGGTGAGTCAGGCAGCCAGGCTGAAAGCCACAGGCCTTAGGCTCCTGGGCTGCAGCAGAGGCTCTGGTGACGGTGATGCCCCTGAGCTAATCGCCAGAGTCCCTGGTCTACCATCAGGTGTGTCTTTCGGGAAGGTGACCTCCTATCTCCACTACATAGCCCCACCAGACGACCTGCCCACCAGAACTCTGCACGTGGTTGGCCGGCTCCTTCGCCTGGTCCTGCTCCAGGCTCTGCGTTTACAGAGGCAAGTGGTGGGGATCAGGGTCTCACAGTCCTCAGGGCTCTGTCCAGAGATATGCTGGTGAACTGGGAAAAATATGCTGGGAAAAATAACCAAAAGCCCTCCAATGGAGCTGGTTTCAAGTTACCTACCTGCATTCTGTTGGGAAGAGATAGCAGATCGGCTCTCACGAGCTGGTAGGAGCAGGCTCTGGCTCTGACCAGGGCACTCCCATTGCCTTCCACAGGCCCAGGAAGGGTCGGAGCCCTGCCAACTCTCAGGGTCAGGGTGCCCTTGAGGATTTCCTATCCTGTCCTCGTGCCTGTTGGTGTGAGGGTGACGGTGATTTTGATTGTGGCTGTAGTTGACACTGTGATTGTGATGACTGAGGCTTCAGTTGCTACCACTGGCCTCTTCTCAGTGACTAGGGAGGTGTCAGTCAAGGAAGTGCCATTCCCCCCTAGGGAAACTGCCAGGAGGTGCCCAGGAGCATGAGGGCTGATTAGGGCCGGGTTCTTCAGGGCTGTATCATGGCTCTATCCAGGACACTGGAAACCTGATATGGCCTAATAGACACACGTCCTGCCACTCTCCCCCTACCCCTGTGCAGTGATGACCTAGCTGAGGACGCAGGAGCCCGCGGGGGTGGGGGGGAAGCCCTCGCCTTACCACCACTGAATCTGTGCACCTGCCCGCACTGTGCCTATCTTCTCCTTCCCGATTCATGGCCCAAGACTCTCTTATCAAAGGACAGCCCTTACTGATGAACAGAATGCCACTTCTTTCCCCAGCTGACTTTAACCTCATCCCCTCCTCCCGTCCCTGGCTCCTCATGCGCCAGCTGCACTGGCCACTTTCCTGCTCCACAAGCACGAGCTTGTTCTCGCCGCAGGGACACGGAGCCCACACTTGCCCCAAACTCTGCACACGTGTTTGGCTGCTTGTCCTTCCAGCTTCAGCTTGAAGAGCACTTCCCTGATTCCACTCTGAAGTGGCTCCCCAGTCTCTCTCCATCGCAGCCTCCTTGTGTTTCCAGCCCCGCACTTACCTTGTCTACTTGTGTGTTACTGGTTTGAGTGTCTTCCCCACTAGACTGCAAGCTCCATGGGGTAGGGCCCTCATTCTCTGCTCTAATGGGTACCTGGTTGGTGCCAAATAAATGGACATGGAATACATGAAGAGATGTCTGTGCTTCTTTCCCCTTTGTTCCCCCTGGGCCATTGATAGCATCTTGTTTGAACATCCAGGTCCACACTGGGCAATGAAGGGAAGGGGCAGTGTCCCATCTGCTCTTGGCCAGAGTGTGAAAGATGGACCAGTCCCCACAGCGGCGCTTGTGGTGGTGAGAGCAGAAGTCCCTAGGTGACCACAAGGGGCTTTGGGTCTTGCCAGTGTTGGTTTGGTTTTAATGAAGAAGGCAGCGTCTCCTTCAGCTCTTTTATTCCATCATCACCACCAGGCTTCCTTACTGAGTGGGCTTTTGTTGGTTTTTGGCTGCCCTGCATCCGAAGCCCATTTCTTTTTAGGGGGAAGCCCCCACTGTGTGAATCTTGGTGGACATCATGGCCCCACTGCCTACTACTGAAGCTGGAAGGGACCACAGGCCCCTCCTCACACTGTCTGGCAGACAGGACAGGGGCACATAGCCTGAGCTCGGCCAAGGGGTTGCTTCAGCCCAGGATTTTACATCTTGAGTGAGGGATGCAAAAATAGGAGGTTTTAGAATTTTCTCAGAAGGGTGGCCTTTGGTAGCAGTGATCAATGTGGTGTCTGATGGTGACAGTCCTGTCCAGGTGTCCTGCAGTGGAGTTTAGTCTATTCATTGCTGTCACTTCCTTTGTTCCAGCCCGTTGTCTGGGCCAGGATCTCTGGGCTTTGTGTCCATCCTCAGAGCTCCCAGTATCTTCCTAAGTTAGCCAGTCCAATTCTGTTGCTTACACCCAAGACTGCTTGTTACCACCTACCTCTACCATCAGACATTGTCATTATCACCATTTCTGTCAATCCCAAGATCCAACACCTATCAAACTAGCCCCATCACCCTCACTAGACACCATCATCCTCCATGTCACCATATTTGTTACCTCAAGCATCACCAGCTTTAACCATCAGGCTCTCAGACTGTATTAGTCAGGTTTCAGAGCAGGAAACAGAAAGCCCCCTAGCTATTTTTAGCAGGACAATTATTTCAGAGAATTAGCCAAGCCTCCAGGAATGACTCAAAGAACTACACACATCTGACCCACCAAGAGAGCCACTACCTCTGGAGCTGTGAATTCAAGAAGCTTCAATCCAGGGATCAGGAAGCTGCATTTAAGAAGCTGCTGCCACCACTTTGACCACTGCCGCGGCCTCTGGGCCAGCTGGAAGCTGGAGAGAATGCTGGAGACCTGACACCAGAAAACTGCTGCAGAAAAACCTCCTGTTATTTGCAGCCTTGCAAGCAGGCAGAAACAGCCAAAAGGGGGCAAGAAAAAAAGAAATTTAAAAAACAATAATAGCAGCAACAACCAACACTTACATAGTGTTTACTGTGTGGCAGGCACTGTCCTATTGTATCCCTATTTTTAAAAAATTATTTTTCTTTATTGATTTGAGAGAGAGAGGAAGGGAGAAGGACAAAGAGAGAGAAACATCGATGAGAGAGAAACATCGATTGGCCGCCTCCTGCATGCTCCCCACTGGGGATCAGGCCCACAACCTGGGCATGTGCCCTGATCAGGAATTGAACTGGTGACCTGTTGGTGCATGGGTCGATGCTCAACCACTGAGCCACACCAGCTGGGCCGTATCCCTATTTTTTAAATGAGAAAACTGAAGCACAGAAACGACTGAGCCATCTCACTTTGGCTCCCAGTCCTACTTGAGTAAATCTAATTTGCCTGTTCCACATGCAAACGCTGCAAGGGGGGGAGGGTATTTGCTGGCTTTCCAACCTCCCCATCTAGGAGGGTGGAATGAAGGCTGAGAGCCCAGCCATAGGGTCATCACTGCCACTGTCACCTCTCAATCAATGCTAGGATCTGAACCAACATTAGCCATCACCTTAACCACCACCAAGTCAATTACCAGCCCCATCACCTCCTCCACCAACATCAAGATCTGACAGAGCCGTCATCTTTCCCGTCACTTGACAACGTCACCATCAGTGTCATTACCACCAGTGCTGTGATTACCCTCATTACCTCCAGCCCCAGCGGCAGGGCAGTGTTGAGTGGGCAATGAGGTCACTTCCTTGCCTTGGCGCTCCCAGAGCTAATTGCTTAATGAGGTGGTTGCAGCTCTGAGCTCTTAGTTACACTGCACAGCTAGGACATCTTCCCAGGCTTTAACAAGCTGGGATGGTTTATAAGCTGAAGGGATCTTCAGCTGAGTGTGGATGAGAAAGTCCAAGACAGGAATGGGAAGCCATTTCGTCCATCCCCCCTGCCTTTGTGGTAGAGAAAAGCAACATAGTATATAGTAAAGAGGGCTGGTAGAGTCAGATTAGGTCAATTTAGACAAGTGGAGTCACCTTTGTGGGCCTCAGTTTCTTCATCTGTAAAGTGGGAACTATAAGAACTGTCGTGAGGGAACGTGGGGATTAGCGGTAATGGATGTGAAGAACCCACGCAGTTCCCAGAGCCCAGGAGGCTCTCAGATGGAAGTCACTAACATCTTTTATTTCTTTTATCAACACTTACACAGGATGCGGCAAACGTAGGTTTACAATTGTGAGCACACAAAACAGTTTATTCTTATATTATTTATTAATTATTGTATTGTTTTTCATACGAACCACTGTAAACCTACCTTTGTCCCACCCTGTATAGTTCTCACTTTGTACTAGGCACTGTTCTGAGCACTCCACACATTTCAGTTCATTAACTGACACTTCATGAATCCCTAGAGATAGTACCACTGTCGCTTCCATTTTACAGATGAGGAAACAGAGGCCAGAGGTTAAGTAGCTTACCTAAGGTTACACAGCTGGGTGGTGACAGAGTTAGGATTTTAGCACAGGGAGTCTAGCTCCAATCTGAGCTCTTGACCTTGGTGCTCTTTGGCAGCAAGTGCTCCCCTGCCCCCTGCCCCCCTGCTCCCCCCACCCCGTCCTCGGTCCAAAGAGCTCCCCTCGCCCTGGTTTGGCTCGGCAGTTAGAGGGTCAGCCAGCCAGCAGAAAGATCATGGGTTTGATTCAGGTCAAGGGCATGTACCTGGGTTGCAGGTTTGATCCCCGCCCCAGTCAGTGAGGGTTGTGCAGGAGCCAACTGATCACTGTGTCTCTCTCACAGCGATGTTTCTCTCTCTCTCTCTCTCCCTCCTTCTCCCTCTATCTAAAAATCGATGGAAAAATATCCTTTGGTGAGGATTAACAAACAAACAAACAAACAGAAAGCTCCCCTCCCTTCCCCATTCAGTTTGGAGGAGACTCTGCTCTTTTTGTCCAGCAATAGAAAGGGGCCTCCAGAGTCACTGTGTTTAGTCCCTTGTCTTGGGACAGAAATGACCTCATTCACCTTGTCCAGAGCCTCTCATCCCTCCCAGCCGGGAAGTCTTCCCTGTTGTTTCACTTGAATTTGGGCTGAGGCAACGGTTCCCAGGGAGGAACCTCCTCAGCTAGGATGATACCTTGTGGGGGGACCTCAGGAGATGTGGTGGAGGGAGGGGTCTTGACCCTGGGCTTTGAGAAAGTGGGGGTGGGGGGATCTGAGCACTTGAGTGGGAGGGGGGAGGAAGCTCTGGGGCGGGCCTCCCTGTTAGCCTCCCTGTTAGCCGCTCTCCGGAGGGCCTTGTTTCCCCACCCTTCCCTCCAGGACTGTACCAGGGGGACCTTCATGCCTTCACTGAGGTCCAGCCCATCACCAACTCCCCCTCCCAAGTTTGTGCATCCTCACCCAGGCCCTCCCTTCTCAGTCCCCATCCCCTTTGCCCTCTTGGTGTCTGACATCATTGCCGCTTCCTGGATTCTGAGGCTCCATTCCGCCCTGGCCCCCCTCCCCCTCTGCAGTCCTCATCATCTAGTTTCCCTCTTACCGTTCACGGTGGGGGTCCTAGGGGAGCTGGCACCAAACCCAGGGCCTTGACATCTCAGTCACACCACAGCCTTGGCGTGTCCCCAACCCACCCCATCTCCTCTCTCCAAGTTGGCCTCCATCTTAGCCAGGGGCCCAAACCAGAGGAAAGCTGGGGGTTTGCCAGACTTGCTTCTTTCTCTTCCGCCCACACTGTTTCAGCCACCCGACAGCGGTGAGTGCTTACTGCATGCCGGGCTGATTGCGCCCAGAGTTGGGACTGACCAAGAGGGTTCCTGTACATATATAAACACTGCTGAGCCCAGCTGGTGTGACCACTGGTTGAGCTGGACCCATGCACCAAGAGGTGGCCAGTTCGATTCCCGGTCAGGGCACATGCCCAGGTTGTGGGCCCGATCCCCAGTGGGGGGCATATAGGAGGAGGCCAATTGATGTTCTCTCTCATCAATGTTTCTGTCTCTCTCTCCCTCTCCCTTCCTCTCTAAAATCAATAAAGAAAAAATTTAAAAACACTGCTGAAGTTTCCACAAATACAGGGGATGGGGAAGAGCTTTGTAATGAGTCTAGATTTCCCACAGTTAAGCTGGAGTGAAGAATGCCCTTCCGGGGGGTCGTGTGAAGAGGCTGCTCATGGTGGCTAGGCTGCACCACCCAGACCCCCTTCAGGGTCCAGGCGTCATTTCCCCAGAAGCTACCTAATACAAGATTATGTCCCATGCCTGGGGGCAGCCTGTATACGGTGACAGGTCACTGGGAGGCTCAAAGGCCTGGCCTCCTTGCCTCAGCTTGGGCCAACCCGAGGGCCATTCCAGCTCGCAGCTTCCCGCAGGATGGGCTGAGGCCTAGCGTCAACTTGCTCATGAGTCACCGAAGCTTCCAGGTGGTTCCCTCCGTCCTCTCCTCCGCCTCCTGCAGCCCTTCTCTACAGAGCAGCCCGAAGGATCTTCATGAAACTCAAAGCTGATCCAGCCACTCCCCAGCTTAACGCTCTTCCAGGCTTCCCCTTGTTTTTAGGATAAACCGAACTCCCGACCCCTGTGGCCCAGCTCACCACCCAGCGGCTCCCTCACCTCTGAGCTCCTCCAGGGCGGGAACTGTGCTTGGCTTCCCCACGCTCCGGCGGCTCCTCCACACCCTGCACGGCTCAGCTCAGATGTCCCTTTCTCAGGGACAAGGTCCTGGGTCAATGGGGAGGTTCAAAGGCCTGAGTTTGGGTCAACTTGAAGGGCTGTCCCAGCCCCTCCAGGAACCGTTTCTGGCTCCACCATCGGTTAGGTGAGGGCTGTTCCCTCGCCTGTAGGTTTCCTGTATTTTTCATTCCTGGCCCTTATCCCACTTCCTAACTCTCCTCCTTCATTCGTTCGGCACCTCCTAGGTACCAGTGAGCGAGTGACAGGACGCTGCGCTAGATGGGGGACAGACGACAACATGCACATATAATAAAGGCGGTGGTGGCCCGTACTCTGGAAGAAAGGGAAGCAGGACAAAGGGTAGAAGGAAGGAAGGTGCCATTTTGAGACGGTAACATGTGAACAGAGGCCTGTGTGAAGTGAGAGGAAGTTACAGAAACATCTGGGCGTGGATCATTCCAGGCAGGAACCGCAAGTGCAAAGGGCCCCGAGGCCCGCAAACTTCAGATGCAAGGAGGCCAGTGGGTTCAGAACGGAAAGAGTGGGGGCCGGAGTGACGGGATGAGGTGGAGAGGTCACAGGACGCCTGGTCACGTGGGCCTTGTGAATCACCAGGAAGAGTGGATTTTATTCTGAGTGGGAGCTGCGGGGTGAACTGCCGGAGGCGGGTCTGGAGGCCTCATTCACACGATAATGCAACAATCTTGACGAGAGATGGCGGGGGTGTGGGGTAGGGGGCAGTGCGGGGGCAAGCAGTGGTTGGACAGGGTAGAGCCCACAGGACATGCCTGTGGGTTGGCTGAGACATGGGAAGATGCCACAAGAATAGCGCCTGTGAATGGAACCCCTGGCTTTTATCTGATTATTTGATCCCTTTCTGTTCAGAAGAGCCCTTGGTTGGTCTGCTTGTGCTCACTGCACTTAGCTGAGTGCCAGGCACACTGTAGCTGCTTTGTGAATGTCTGTTGAATGACGGAATGAAAGAGATGTGGCACTTAGTCGGACTTGACCCCTGGACTTCTGGCTCCATGCCCATTGCCTTTTCTTTCCTGCCAGATTTTTGGTGAGGATCGAAGGAGATAGGGGTTGTGCAAGGACTTTGCAAGTAGCCAACAGAGCCCACAGACTGGTGGCTCTGGGGTCATTACCAAACAGCAGCTCCACAAACTCAACTCAGAGTCAGCGTCGCCTCCAGCCTGCTCTGCCTGCATGGTGGACATGCTGCCAAGCCCGCCTGGCACAGCCTCTGGGGAGCAACCCTCCCCCATCCCCCCCACCTCACCCCCTAGAGCCCAAGCTGGGAACAGCTGTGCCTAAAGGGTCAGCCCATGCGTCCAAGCTTGTGCCCTTTAGACCCTAGGGGCCTGAGCCAGCCCCCACCCCTCAGGAGAGGTAAAGCAGATGTGAAGGAACTAGGACTCCACAAAGGTCCTTTCCCCTTCCTGGCTGCTCCTGCAGGCCTCACTCCAGGGGCCTTTGGCAGAGCTCTCCTTCCTCTGGGCCAGCCTGGGTCCTTCACCCCACCTCATCGGTGCCCTTGGGCCAGTGCCTGCCCTGCCCTGGCGTCCAGGTCCCCTCAGGTAGCGGGGGTGAGAGTTATCCTCGGCTGCTATTGTACAGGTTTGTTGAGATTGAATTGGGGCCCCTTGTGATGCTGTCTCCTGGCCCCCCTGTATTTTTCTCTCCTAGCCCTTAACCCAGTTTCTAACTATGTATTATTTGTATGATTAACTACTTGATGTCAGCTCTCTGGGTACAGGCACAGTGCCAGGAGATACCCAGGACCCAGCACTGTGCTGGTTTATCCAGGAGGCACTCAGGAAATGCCGAATGAATGAATGAATGAATGACAGCACTTTGTAAACGGTAAAGCAGGGCTGATGGAAACGTTGGACTGTGACAAGTGTACAGCTGCTGTCTACACAGCAGAGGAAGCCACTGCAGGAGCCCAGCCATCCGTGACTGTGGCAGGTGCAGCGTGACCTGCACAGCCTCCTCCCCACCCCCTCCCACCGCACCCCTGACCCCAGAACTTGGTAAGACTGGAAATAATAACAACAACAGCTGTTTCACCCATACCACCCCATTTAATCTGCACAACAAAATCACACGTGCTATCATTATTCCTATTGTAGAGATTTGGAAATCGAGGTTTAGGAGTTCAAGGAATTTACTCATAGTAAATAAATGGTGGGGCTGGGTTTCAAAACAGGTCTGTCTGAGGTCACAGTCACCAGAGGGTTAACAAGGACACTCTCCTGCTCTTCTCATCTTTCAACTTTTCAATCTTCCCCACATCCATCTTGCCTTCTTCAGACTCCCTGCTCTATCCTCAGCCGCTTGGAGCAGGGTCCTTGCAGAGCCTTGGTGTATCCATCTGTAACATGGACACATGAATCCCTGCCCATTTCCTCTCAAAGGTCCATGAGGATGCTCTCTGGCAACTGCCGAGGGCCGGTCAGGTGAAGCAGAGGTAGCGCCAGACACTGCGGGGGCCTGCCCGATGGGGGCCTGCCCGATGCCGCGCTGAGGCAGCAGTGAGCAGGTCTCTGCCTCCCAGCCCCGGGCTCTGGCTGGGAACAGTGGGCCAGTGAGTGTGTGTGTGTGTGTGTGTGTGTGTGTGTGTGTGTGTGAGGGTGTGGGGGCATGTGACTATAGACCCGCCTCCAGGAAACTCTTAGAGGTCAAGAAAAGTCAACTCGGGCCCTGGCCAGTTGGGCTCAGCGGTTAGAGGGTTGGCCTGTGGACCGGGGAGTCGAGGGGTCGATTCCAGTGAAGGTCACGTATCTCGGCTGTAGTTCGTGTGGGAGGCAACCAATTGATGTGTCTCTCTCACGTCGATGTCTCTCTCTCTCTCCCCTTCCCACTCTATCTGAAGATAACTGGAAAAATATCCTCGGGTGAGGATTAAAAAAACAAGTCAACTCTGCTTCCAATATTAAGGCTTCCAGTTTATTAAATAAAAAAGTAAAAAGTGCTGCATAATACATGTTATATTTTAAATGTTTACATTTAACAAATGAATGCTTTTAACACACACAAACACAATGTAATATAATTGCACTATTCACAAGATAATTACAGGATTTTTAGAAAATATTAATGCATGTGCACTGTGGGAGGTGTGGTCGGGTAATGAGACAACTTTAGAGTTGTCTAATGAGCGGCTCTGTGCTTCTCTCCCATCGCGCACCTTTGTCACTGCGTGCCGTATCCTCATTTGGGCATCCCAGTGGCCTATAAGGCCCTGTGCCATCTGGCTCCCTCCTCCTAGCCCCCTGGCTGGCTTCTTCACTGCTCCTTGAACCACAGCAGACACACTCGTGCACCTGCCTTCCCCTTTGCCTGGGACACTCCTTCCTCAGCTAACCTCGTGGCTTACTCCCGTCACATCTCTGGTCTCTGTTCAAAGGTCCCTTCTGGGAGGACTTCCTGCACCATCCTATTTAAAATTGCAAACCATTCCCACATTCCCTATTTCCCTTCTTATCTTTGAGAGGAAGGTAAAGAGAGCTAAAAACATCGATGAGAGAGAACATTGATTTGACACCTCCTGCATGCCCCCCACTGGGGATTTGGCCCAAAACCCCAGCATGTGCCCTGACCCGGAATCAAACCAGGACCTCTCAGTCCATGGGAGGATGCTCAAGCCACTGAGCCACACTGGCCGGGGCTCCCTTCTTTTTTTTTTTTTTTTATCCTCACCCGAGGACATTTTTTTTCATTTTTTGTTCAGATAGAGTGGGAGGGAGAGAGGAAGAGAGAGAGAGAGAGAAACATCGATGTGAAAGGGACACATCGAGTGGCTGCCACCCGCACAACCCAACCAGGGCCGGGGACAGACTGCAACCGAAGTACATGCCCTTAGCGGGAACTGAACCCGGGCCTCTCTGGACCGCAGGCCGACACTCTAACCGCTGAGCCAAACCGGCCAGGGCTCCCTTCTTATCTTTAATCCCCCCACCCCAAAAAAACTTTTCAACATCTCGTACACCACACACACACACACAAACTCACACACTATATTGGTTTATTTGCTGCATCCCCAGGGCTCCGAACAGCTGGAACATAGTAGCTGCTTAATAAATATTTGTTGGAGAGAAGAATGAATTACTGGTTGTGCCCAAGTCTCTATCCTATGCCCTCCATGTGAGGCCCACCCTAGTTCTTTGACCTGGCTCCCATCCTTGTAGGATGAAGTTCCACCATCTCATGGGGATTGGATGCTTGGACCCCAAGGGGTCTCCTGGTGCTACCATCCCAGAGGTGCTGATTTAAACCAGCTGGATGCCGTGGTCCCCCAGCACTGAGTCTCAGGCCATATTCCACTTGGATTCTGGGGCCTTGATACTGGCCCCTGGTGGTCATCCTCCTGAAGTTCATCAAGTGGTGGGGAGACCTCCAAGTTACTGTGTGCCGGGCCCTGTGTCTCTCATTCCATTCTCATTCGCATTTTGTGGATGAGCAATTGAGGCATAGTCAAGGGAGCGATTTGTTTCCAATGGCTTACTTGATGAATACCCTGCAGACCTCTCTTCCTCCCGTTCCGTTCCTCCTTGATGTTTAGAATTCATGTGCACACCAAGCAGCTTCTCCTCTCCAGGCACTTGCGCATGCTGTGGCCTCTACCTGGAGTGCCTTTCCCCTTCCGTCCTTTACAGGTCTCAGCTCTGCTGCTGCATCCGTCCCTAGGAAGCCTGTCCTGAGGCCCAGGCCTGGTCTCATGCCTCCTCTGGGCTCCCGAAACTCCCGTGGTTCCCTCTGGCAAAGCACCGGAGGGAAGGGGGTGGCCGGAACCACTTCTGCCCTTTACCAGTCTGCCTGTCTCACTAGACTGTCAGTGCTTCGAGGACAAGGACTAGTTTGTTTTTTAAATCTTGTATCATTTGCCCTGGCTGGTTTGGCTCACCGGTTAGAGCGTCGGCCTGTGGACCAGAGAGGCCCGGGTTCGGTTCCCGCCAAGGGCAGGTACCTCGGTTGCAGTTTGTCCCCGGCCCTGGTTGGGGTCGTGTGGGTGGCAGCCACTTGATGTGTCTCTCTCACATCAATGTTTCTCTCTCTCTCTTCCTCCCTCTCTCCCTCCCGCTCTATCTGGAGATAAGTGCAAGAATGTCCTCCGGTGAGGATAAAAATAAATAAATAAAATAAACAAATCTTGTATCATTCATTGATTTATTAGTTCATTCACAAATATTTATTGAGCACCTATTCTGTGTTCTGAGATCAATTTTGAGCTCTGAAGACAGCAGTGAAGAAAACAGACTCCGTCCCTGCTCTCAGGAAGTCCACAGTCTTGGTGGGAGATTGACACTTAAATAAATCAGGCCATATGGATGGCGATCAGCACTGTGGAGGGTATTAATAGGGACCAAGACAGAGGAAAACTCTTTCACCTCTCAGTTTCCTCATCTGCAAAATGGTATTAAGTAGTACCTGTCTTTCAAGGCTGTTCCAAGAATTAAATACGCTAATTGTCCTAAAAAAAAAAGGCTGAGCACAGAGCCTGGAATACAGTCAGTACTCAATAAATGGAAAGGAGAAGATGAGGATGAAGAGGATGGAGACCAGGAACGTTGGAAAAGTATTGGCTCCCTCTGCCCTTGGACACTGGGCTCCACTCAACCTGGGTGGGCAGTTTCAGAAATGGCCACAAGGTGGTGCCTGAATCCCACTTATTAGGGAGTCAGCAATTCTCAGCTGATGAAACAGTTCAGGGGCCAGAGAAGCAGATGGGCTCCTGTGGCTTGGGATGAGCTGGGGTTGGGGCTGGGACTTGCAGCTACTTGAAATCCACCCTTTTCTAGTCTCTAACCCCCTTTGTTTTTTCTCTTGGAATTTCTCTGTTCATTTTCAGGCACTTCTGCCTTGCCTTTCAGCTCCCCCAGCATTTGTGCCCAAGGCTTCTGTTAAGTAAGTCCTTCTTCTTGTCCAATTGATGAGGAGCACCTCGGCCCCTCAGCCCCTCAAGCCACCTTCTCTTTCCCTTCAAACTCATGAACCAGGCAGAGAGAATTAACCAAACACTTCCTGTGGGCCTGGCAGGGTGGGGAGCCAGAGGAAATGACTCTGTTCCTGTTTGTAGTGTCCTGGAGGTGGGGTGGGAGACAGGACTAGAAACTAAAAGAGGGAAATGAAAAACATGCAGTACTTCCTTAAGACTTCCTTCCCATCTGTACGTTCAACACATACAAAATAGTATCCTCATTTCACAGATGTGGAAACTGAGGCGTGGGAGTGTTATATCCCATGTATATGCAGCTTCCCGTATATCAGGTGCCTTTACCAGCAGCAAGGTGAGGTTCAAACTAATTATGCTCATAAATTCATTCAACAGCATCTACCAGCTCTGCAGATCCAGCGAGAACCAGACCTGACCCCTGCCCTCGGGAGCTGGCAGTTTGGAAGAGGGTGGCAGGACAGCTTGTCCTCGAAGTCTGTGCCGGGCACAGTGGGGACCCAGAGGTTGCTGTTGCTGGTGCCACATGAACAGGTGGAGGGCAGGAAGGGAAGGAAGGTGTGAGACTTTGTAGATTCCTTGAGGATCAAAAACCTGCTCAAGTATAATTTTTAAAAAGGTAAAATCTTGTCCCTCATACAAATAAAAAAGTAAACACATGTCAAAGATTTTCTTTAGCTCATTCATTGACAAGGAACCGGCAAGATGTTGAAAATAGTTCAAATGAGAATTTGACTTCAGGTGCTTACATTCTCTACTGGACAAAATTCCTTTGCACAGTTATGAACAGGAATCACTTGCACTGTTATCTGTTTTGAACAACTTACCTCTTTTTTATGGAGTAATAAATTCAGCCAAAGGTAATCAATCTCATGCACCCTTAAAGAACCAAATCACCGTCAGAGGATACCCAGCCCTCCTCTGAAGGGAAATGCAGGAATCTCTTTTTCCTTTTCCAAGGTTTCGATATGTTTTCTTGACTGACCCTCAGAATAAGCTGTTGCTGGAGAGAGACTAGTCCCCATTTTTTCATTATCTCCGCATCCATGTGACAGACTTGACTCTAGGAGGAGCTGGCCAGAGTCAGTGCCCGCCAGCAGGTGGCGCTGAGGCAAATCTCAGCAGCACTGTAAGAAATTCTGGGGCTGGGAACTGAGGGGCCGCTCCTAATTTTCGACCATTGCTAGCCCCTAGGAGTCAGGTTTTATATTTCAGAATTTCACAGTGCCATTTCCCCAAGTCATTTCACTGGAGCCGTGAATTCAGTCATTCACTGATTCAGTCTTTTTTTTTTTTTTTTTTTTTTCATTCGACAAGCATGTGGCCAGGCACACAAATCATGTTCCTGAGGGTCTCCAGACAGATTTATGAGTGTCAAAAAATCAGTCCTTGTCCTTGCTTGCCTGGCTTTGCTGTCGGGACTCAGAGCCACCTCTCTGAAGCTAAATTTGGAAATCCCGCGGTCTCGCTCCACCCCTGCTGTCCTGCCTACCAGTGTGTCTGCTCCCTTTGGAAAAATTCACCTCATCAGAGGCTGAAAAAAGAATTACTTCTATAACCTCCTTATTATGTCCATTTTCCAAGTGGGAAAGCAGACTTCTCCTCTTCTGGGCTCTCCTGACCGTGTGTGGGGGACGGCTGTGCCTCACAATGCAGAGGCCCGAGGATGGCCGAGATGCCACCCAGACCTCAGCTTCTCTCTGGCCTTCCTAGAAACTCACACTCTGAGGCCTGAAGCGTAGAAAGCACCTCCCTGCTCTTCCCAGGTCTGAAAAGTTCTCCAGAATGTAGTGGGAATAACTACAAACTCAGTCCCACCCCAGCTCAGCAGACAAGGTTCTCTGGAGTGACCTCACTTCCTTATTCAGCTGAGACCCCCGCTCTGGGATAGGGACCGCTGGCCCAGGGATGGAAATGGACAGGCAGGGTCCTAAAAGCCATTGTGGTAGCAAGGTCTGTGCTGGGACACAATAGTGGTGGTGGAGGCTGTGGTGTGGGGCCACGCAAGGGTATATTTGCCCCACTGGGGACTGGGCGGAGGTTCCCAGAAGAGTCCTACCTTGGCTCCTTGGCACTTCTCTGCATGCTGGGTCCAGAATTGTGGAAGAAAATCTTCCTCCCATCATGGGAGGTGAGGAGGGAGGTTGGATGAGGGTCTCTGCCCCACACTATACCATCAGAAGGACAGAGGTCACCACAGTGCTGTTGCCAAGCCCATCAGACATTTCCTGAAAGAGAAAATCTTTGAGAGAAAAACAGTGGGGCTGCGTGGGAGGCGGATCCTGGGGGGTAAAGGTCTCTGAGCACCTGGGCCTGCAGGCAGTGAGATGTGGTAGGGATGAAGCAGAGATGGGAGGGTGAAAAGCACGTGGAAAATTAGAAGGCAGAAAGAGAAGAAGAATCATAAAGCCTCAGAGGCCTACCTTTCCCTGAGGGAAATGCAAGCCCAGGCAGGCCAGGAAAAGTCCCCACGCTACCGGAGTCTCCCTTTCTTTCCCGGATAGCACGCAGCCTGACTCAGCACTCCAGGACAGCGTGTAGCAATGGCCTGGACTTCTTTGTTCTAACAAATTGGGTCATCCCTGAGTGATTCCTTTAGGATGGGTCCCTGGGTGTTTTGTGAAGGCATTATTTCAGTACCTCAGATATGCTCTGAGAAACTGCTGAAACTTCTGATTTGGGGAAGCCTGCGAAGCTGAGAACTGGGTCCCTCTGTGGTCTAGACCAGATTTTCTGGTTTCTTCCTCTACTAGGAAAAACTAACCAAGATGGCTTCCTCTAGATTGGAAGATACCCTGGGACCCTTGGACTCACCTCAGGAGAAGAAAAGGCGGACCTTTCACTATCACTAGGCTGGGCATTCAGAAATCTTGGTATTTTGAATCTCAGAGGAGTCGTGACTTTATTTTTGGCTCTCAGAATGAGGAAGCAGGACATACCCTAAAAGGACATGGAAGTGAGCAGCTGTTTCCAAGGCTTTGGGATCCTTCCCTCAACTGCCAGAGGAGCCCCCCTTCCTCTTACCCCCTGTATAGGAGAAGTTGGGGGAGCCTGTTTGGCTGCCTTTGGGATCTGGGGTCCCCTGAAGGCAAGTCTGAGCCAACAGTCTTATCCTGTCATCCCATTTATGACTTCTTTCTGGAATATTCCAAGTCCAGCACATTCTCATTCTCAGTTGTGTTAGTTATCTATTACTAGGCCACTGACTACCCCCCAAACTTAGCCACAATAAACAGTTATTCTCTCACACAGCTTCTGTGGATCAGAATCCAGGAGCAGCCTAGCTGGTGGCTCTGACTCAGTGTTTTTCATGAGGCTGTGGTCAAGATGTCAGTCAGGACTGCAGTCGCCGCTCCCACCATGGCTCACTCGCAGGGTGGGCAAGCCGGTGCTGAGGGCTGGCAAGCAGCCTTAGTTCCCCACCTCAGGGGCCTCACCACAGGGCTGCTTCTCCATCCAGGAGAAAATCGCATGTCATCTCTCCTGCCATATCCTGTAGGTCACCCAGGTCAGCCCTATTTAATGTGGGAGGGGCCTATACAAGGACCTGATCAACAGGAGATGGGGATTGCTGGGGGGAAATGGAGGCTGGCCACCACACCAGCCTTCGATAAATCTTCAGAAATATGAACCTCATACCCTGAGGTTCTCCTGCCTCCCAGAACTATTTAAGTCATCTTAAGCATCTCTTCCATCCCATGGTGGGCTCTGTCTGAAGAGGGGTGAGCATGATGCTCAGTGCAGGCCCCGCGACCTTCCCCTCAGCTCTCTCCCCCCTTTGCTCCTCACTGATCTCCCACTTTCTGCATCTCAGCGGCAAGTCCCAGCAACAGCAAAAATGTGTTTCCCAGCTCTTCCGATAGCACCTTCAGCCTTTAGCATCTCATAATTTCCTCAGGAAACTGACTAGATGCGTTCATTTCTTAGGGACAGCCCAGTTTGGGATCGCAGGGACAACCTCAGCCCACTGACTCTGACCCCATCTCACTCTACCAGCCTGTAGCAGTTAAGGTGCTTTTGGAAGCCAGGGGTTGAAGCTGACTCAGCTCAAAGTAGAATATAGTGGAAAGCTGCCAGAGTTTGTCACAGGATGGAGGGAAGCTGATGAGCCAGGATCCAGGAAGGGCAGGGACCAGGCAATCCTGTAGAACATTAACAGTGGGGTTCCTGGGCTACCACTATGGAGTACTGCCATCAGTGGACTTAATAGCAAAGCCCTTGCCTCTGCTCCAATGTCCTGGCAGAGAGAATCTGATTGGTCCAACTTGAGTCAGGTGCCTACCCCTGGTCCAATCAGCAACAGCTGGGGAAAGGGGTGGAATCCCAGCCATGGTGGTGTATGATGGGGGCAGGTCCTAGAACCAGTAATATTGATGAGGGACAAGAGACTCACTAAGAGATATCTGTTCAGGGAAGAGGATGGTTCTGCACAGAAATAAAGTATCTGAAATATTAGGGAACTCCAAGATCACATTGCATCCCTTTCTTTCTAGAATCTTCCTGGGACTTTGAGAGCCACTCATTCAAGAAGCGTTTCTCTTGCTTATTCTTCCCCTCTGAATATCCTGCCTGAAGTCTGGCACCTGCTTATGGACTTCAAAGTCACTTTAAAATGTGGTTCAGTCTGGCTGGTGTGGCTCAGTTGTTGAGCGTTGACTCTTGCACCAAGAGGTCACCGGTTCGATTCCCAGTCAGGGCAAATGCCCAGGTTGTGGGCCCGATCCTCAGTGGGGGGCATGCAGGAGGTGGCCAATCGATGTGCTGTCTCATCGATGTTTCTCTCTCTCTCCCTCTCCTTTCCTCTCTCTCTCAAATCAATAAAGAAAAAAAAAATTAAAATGTGGTTCAAAGGCTACCTACTTCAGAATCACCGGGTAAGCTTGTTGGAAACCCAGGTTCTAGGGATTGGGGCTAGGGCTCTGCATTTAAACCCCTCCACAGGTGGTCCTAAGACAGCAAAGGGCTTCAGATGTAGCCTCATCCCAGCTGGCCTGAGCCCCACAGGTTGTAGAGCTCTGGAGGCCACTTCCTCACCACCATCCCCTGACCATTTCCTCGATCTTGACCCAGCACTCTCTGGAGACACTCATGTCCCTCTCTTAGCAGAAGCACTGGCCTCTGGGACATGTACCTTTTGTTCTGACCCTCACCCTGGTCCATCTTTTCTTTTCTTTTTTTTTTTATTCCTCACCTGAGGATATTTTTCTACTCATTATCAGATAGAGTGGGAGGGAGGGAGAGACAGAGAAACATCGATGCGATAGAGACACATCAACTGGTTGCCTCCCGCACAACCCCACCAGGGCCAGGGACTGAACTGCAACTGAAATCGAACCCATGACTCTTTGGTCCTCGGGCCAGTGCTCTAACTGCTGAGTCAAACCGGCCAGGGCTGTCTTTTCTTTTTTTTCCTACCTTCGTGTTCCTTCTGTTCTGATTCTCTCCAGTACCTACTCGTTTAAAATGTAATTTTATCATTTAAAAACCTTTTGTATTTACATAAACAACCTGAAATACTTCTTTGAAGTTAAGTGATAAATAACCAAATAAGGGCATGAATTTCAATTATCCCTGTTCCTAGGGGGTTATTAGTCCCTGTGCAGATGGGCCTAATGAGCATTGCACTAGGATTTCTAATTATCCTTAATGAGCTTCCAAAATTCATGGGGCATGAGAGGGTGAGGCTGATTGTTACCCAAATGACTCAGTGAATTAAGCCTCCTGGTATCGACACCCATCTATGTTGACTCTTGGCTTGGCCATGTGACTTGCTTTGGCCAGCGGAGTATCAGCAACCATGACACAGAGGTCTGATGAGTGCCGTGCTTTGGCACTTTCTCTTGGAACTCTCATGGAACCCCCATGTGAGGAAACCTAGCTTGGACCATCTTCCTTGAGGAGAGGGAGGCCTAGCATCCCTACTGTCTCAGCTGAACCTAGTCCTCAGCTATTCCTCCAACTGAATGCAGCTGTACAAACAAGGCCTGGAAAAACCAGCACAAGAATGCAACCGACCCACAGAATCATAAGAAATAAATCATTGTTTTAAGTCCTAAACTTTGGGTGTTTTGTTATGCAGCAATAACTATCTGATACATAGTGTCACAGTACTAACCACAGAACAGTATTTCTGTGCCACTATTTCCACCTGATACTCATAGATAGCCTCATAGATATTTGCAGTAGGGGAGCAATCCAAAAATACAGTGATTTAAACAAGATTGTTTCTTTTTCTTGAATTAAGAGGTCAGAAGTAGGTGTTGAGGGCTTGTGGGGCAACTCTGCCCACCCTCAAAATGGCTCTTCCATCTCTGGACCCAAGGTGCCTGCTCCAGCTCTCGCTATCTTCCCACCGACTAGAAGAGAGAAGAGCCAGGGGAGGGCACGCCAATCCTTTTAAGGGCCAAACCTGGAAGTGGCACACATACTTCTATTCACATTCCTTTGGCTCCAACTTGGGCATATGGCTTCACCTACTTGCAAAGGAAATATAGTTTCCAGCTAGGCAGCATGTGGCAGCTAAAATATAGCAGTTCTTTTTATTAAAGAAAACAGGAGAAACTAAATATTTGAGAATAACCAGCAATCAATGCCATGGTCTGCCTCCTTGGTGAGTAGTCTCATTAATAAATATGAGTGTTCCATAGACTAGCTGGTTTTATTTCTCCTTGTAAATCAATACTGGTCATCAAGCAAAATAATAATAGCTACGGTGTATCAGGAGCTCACCATGTGCCAGAATGGTCTAAACATTTTAGGTGTATTCACTCATTTGATCTTCACAGCAACCCTACAAGGCAGGCACTATTATTATTTTCATTTTGCAGCTGAGGAACATGAGGCAGAACGATCAAGTAACTCGCTCAAGATTGCACAGCTAATCAGAGGTAAATTCATACTTTTAACCCTGATTCTGGAGCCCCCACTTTTATTTTTATTTATTTATTTATTTACTTATTTATTTTATCCTCACCCGAGGACATTTTTTCATTTTTTGTTCAGATAGAGTGGGAGAGAGAGGAAGAGAGAAACATCGACGTGAAAGGGACACATCGAGTGGCTGCCACCCGCATGACCAACCAGGGCCAGGAACAAACTGCAACCAAGGTACATGCCCTTAGCGGGAACCGAACCCGGGTCTCTCTGGACCACAGGCCGACGCTCCAACCACTGAGCCAAACCGGCCAGGGCTGGAGCCCCCACTTTTATTATTAATCCTCACCAAGGATATTTTTCCATTTATCTTCACATAGGGGGGGGGGGGGAGAGAGAGAGAGAGAGAGAGAGAGAGAGAGAGAGAGAGAGAGAGAGAGAGAGAGAGAGAAACATGGATGTCAAAGACACATCAACTGGCTGCCTCCTGCACAACCCCAACCAGGGCTGGGGACTAAACTGCAACCGAGGTACGTGCCCTTGACTGGAGTCGAACCTGCGACTCTTTGATCCATGGGACCATACTCTAACCACTGAACCAAACTGGCCAGGGCAAGAGCCCCCCACTTTTAATAGTTCAGCTGCTCTGCCACAGACAGAATCTCAGAAAGGAAAGCAGAGGCAGGGCTTTACCCTAACGCCCCTCTCTCCTTTTATGAGAGAAGGAAGTCCTTCCCAAAAGCCCCTAGGAGACTTCCCCTTCTGTTTCATTGGCTAGAAGAGTCACGTGCCTACCCCAACCCAATCACAGTGGAGGGGCGTGGAAACATAATTATCTTTGACCAATCATTATGCCTCACCTCCACCCTCTCACCTGAACAAAACAGACTTCTTTTAGTAGGGAAGCAGGGGGCATACCTCTGGCCTGACTGCAATGGCAGAACAGGCCTGGTGGGGGGTCCCCAGCTCACTGGGATTGAAATAGGCTGGCTCAGACCCTGTCCCTCACCCTCACCAGACCTGTAATTTCTCAGGCTTATAATAGTGTGGGTCAGGTTTCCGGCTTCTGAATTCTAGCAGCTGTTTCCTTGACTTGTGCCCTGGAATGGGCTCAAACATAGGATGCAGCCCATTTCTTCTCCCAAGAAACCATGACTAGCAGGCTGTTCTGTGAGCAGACTTTCACTGAAGATGTGCGGGTTTCTGGGAGTGATAGTGCTGCTCAGCACACAACTGAAAGTGGCCCTGGGACAGCCCTGTGCTGTGGCCACCAGGTGGCCCTCGTTCATCTTTCACCCCACCCCTCCCCCTCCCTGCCGCCACGCAGGACTGTCTGCTCCCATCTGCTGGCTCATCTTCTCTCTTCCCTCCTTCCTTCACAGCTTCCCCCGCCACCTCATTGCCCCCTGGGCTTCTGCTCACTCCTGACACCAACAATTTGAGCAATTCAGCCCTTCCCAGCCCCTCCTTCTCAGAAACTAGCTACCAGGCTGCCTTTGCTGGGCCAAACCCAACAGGGGCCAAAGAACAAAAGGGCCTTTAATCGAACAATGCTGGGTCTACTCTCCTGAGAAGGAAGTGGGTTTATAAATGCCAGCGCCTCCCTCTGGACTCCTCCAGGTGCATTGCAGTGGACATTTCAGAATAAGCTGACATCCAAGGGGGCCTCCCTCCCAGTGGCGGGCCTCCTAGGCACCTTCAGTTCACAGTGAAGGACATGGTCACTTTTCCAGAATCTGAGGAGATGAAATCAAACTGCATTAAAAGATACTGTCTTCCTGAGTTTTATAAACCCGTCCTCCAAACTGGTGACTCTGGATGCCTTCAGTGGTTACCCTGCCTGGCCAGCAGGTTATGGGCCCCTGAGGCTCAAAACCCTCAGTGATTCCTTTTAGGAGCCTGGGAAGGAGGGGAGCGGAGGAGGGAAGGAGGGGAAAGGAGGAGGGAAGGAGGAAGGCGGCAGCTGGCTGGGCGCTGTGTGGAGCGAAGGGCCTGAGAACGTGAGAACCCTGTCAGGGCGGCCTCCGGGCTGAGAACAGGAATGTCTCTTGTGCTACTTTCCATTGTGTGCTGCTCACACAACAGCCCTTACCCACGGTTGCTCTGGGGGTGGGGGAAACTGTTCTCCCTCCCTTGTCCCTCATTTGGTTCAATTCCAGGTCAGAAATAAAGGCAACAGCCGTAAGAAATCAGCAGAAGCAGGACAGCAGCCATGAGAACATAAGCCCAGAGAACTGGTAGAAATGTCTAGGAGGTCTTCACATAGTCACAGTCACGCTGGGGTTTCACACATCCATCTCTATCGCCATCTCTGTCTCAGGGCCAGAGGTGGCTGCTGCAGACTGGTTACGTCTTTGGGGCAGACATTTATCCCTCTTCCCTGCCAGGATTCTCAAACTGTGGTCCTGTGGTCCCTAGCCACCTGCATCGGCCACATCTAGAAACTGGAAACTTGTGATAATGCAATTTCTTCTTTTTTTAATTGATTTTTTAGAGAGAGAGGAACATTGATCAGCTGCCTTCTGCACGCCCCCTCCTGGGATCAAGCCCACAACCTTTCGGTTTATGAGACAACGCCCAACCAACTGAGCCACACCAAGGAATGCAATTTCTTGAGCCTACCCAATTTCACAGACCTCCCTAATCAAGCCTGTAGGGTGGGGCCCAGATATCAGTGTGATTCTGGTGCACCTGGAGTTTGAGAAGCACTGGTCAAAGCTGACGGAAGACTGATTTGTTCAGGTGTTGTGTAGTTAAGGCTGATTTGTTCAGGTGTTGTGTAGTTAAGGCTGATTTGTTCAGGTGTTGTGTAGTTAAGGCTGATTTGTTCAGGTGTTGTATAGTTAAAGCATTCCATTTCTTTCCTCTCTGCTTGGTATTCGTTTAGGGGCAGGTGTGGGATACTGTTCTGGTCAAGGAGATAGAAGGGGCGTCTGGAAAGATCCCCCATCCCCACCCCCTCATAAAACAAGGAAGACAGCTGGGGAGAAGCCTTGCCCTGTCGTTTTGCCTTTGGATGCTGTCAGAGGTCATGAAGGGGTTGTAAGTGGGGGCTCACAGACAGGCTGCTGGGGTGTGCGTCCAAGGAGAGAGGGCAAAGGGAATAATGAAACAAAAGAATAAATCTAATAGCTGCTAACATTTCTCAAGGGCTTTCCGTATGCCAGGTGCTGTTCTGAGCACTCCCCTTAGCATATTTGCCCTCATAACAGTTCTATAAGGTAGGTTCTGTTGTTCATTTTATATGAGAAAAGTGAGGCGCAGAAAGGTTTAAATAGGTTAGTTCACACAACTAATATACGGAGGCCAGGATTCAGGTGTAGGCCATCGTGTGTAGCATCAAGGCCATGGAGGGGAGCTCAAGGCCACGGTGGGGATCTCAAGGCCACGGTGGGGAGCTCAAGGCCACAGTGGGGAGCTCAAGGCCACGGTGGGGATCTCAAGGCCACGGTGGGGAGCTCAAGGCCACGGAGGGGAGCTCAAGGCCACGGTGGGGATCTCAAGGCCACGGTGGGGATCTCAAGGCCACGGTGGGGATCAGAGCCTTTTCCTGAGTGCAGCGGGAAGCTGTTGAAAGGGTTTAAGCGGGAGGTAGCAGCTCTGCTTCGCCCTTTAAAAGTCACTAAAATACATTGCTTGTAAAATTCTCTGGGTGGTTGGGGACAAGCCAGACACACTTGCACGGCCTGTTCTTCAGCCTCTTTCACTGTCTCTGAGGCATCACCGCCATGAGCAAACCCAAAGGCTTGGGTGACTGTTTGGGACCAGGGTGACTCAGGTGCTGACAGAGGCAGGAGAATCACAAATCCCAATCACCCTCTGGGGGGAAAAAGCACCAAATCACTCTAATATTCATTAAATAGAAGACTAGAAAGATAATCTTTGGAGAGTGGGGTGGTTGGTGATTTTTTTTTAACCTGAATTTTTACATTTTCTACCAGTTGTTAATTAAAAATGAATTTTATTGTGTATAAAAAGAAAGAAGAGGGCCCAGTCCTCCCCCTCTGCAGTGGCCTCTGCTGCTACCAGCTTTAGCTGAGATAGTCCTACCGATGGCGGAGGCTTCGGGACTGCTGACAGCAGGCCAGCCCTGTCTGCATGCCTTACGGGATGCGTGTGAACTTACTTCATTCCCACTAGCTTGGTCAAGGTCATGAAGCTGAGGAATGGCAGGCTAGAGTCCAGGCTCTCAAATGTATGCCGTTCTGCTTTTCTGGAAATTGTTTCCAAGTCCCCTGTGGATGAGAGGCCCGTCCTCCGTCCCTTCCTCCACAGTGACAATGGCCTCCATTCTGTGCTGTGCAGGCTCACTCCCGTGTGAGGGTCTGGGGAGGAAATACAGGAGATGGAACAGGAGTATTCAGCAGCTGTTTGAGTCCTTGGAAGCCCAGACAAAAGCCACAGGGCCATCAGCCTAGACCCCAGGCTCCTGGGAGAAGGGTGGCTATTTGAGGGCTGGAGACATCTGAACAGTTACAAATCTGTGGCTTCTGCCATGGCTGGTGTGGCTCAGTTGATTGGAGTGTCATCCCATACACCAAAGGGTCTTGGGTTCGATTCTCGGCCCCAGGAGGGGTGTGTACAGGAAGCAAATGATCAGTTTCTCTCTCACATTAATGTTTCTCTCTCTCTCTCTCTTTTCTCTTCATCCCCCTCTCTCTAAAAATCAGTGAACATGTCTTCAGTGGGATTAAAAAACACCAAAACTTGTGGCTTCAAATCCCAGCTCTGCCACTTATCAGGTGTGAGACCTTGGAGGTTCCTTACTTTTGTCTCACTTTCTTCACAAGTAAAAGGAAGCTCTTGGCAGTCGTCCGTGTCAAATGGCTCTGAGCACAGTGCCTGGCACACGGTGGGCACTTATTTAATAATGGTTATGCCCTGGCCAGGGGGCCCGGTTGGTTAGAATGTCATCCTGTACACCAAAAGGTTGTGGGTTTGACTCCTGGTCAGGGCACATTACAGAAAGCAACCAATGTTTCTCTCACATGTATGTTTTTCTCTCTCTCTTTCTCCCTTCTTTCTCTCAAATCAATAAAAACATATTCTTGGGTGAGGATTAAATAATGTTTATTACCATTATTTTTCAACAAGCATTTAAGAAGCATCTAGTTTGTGCCCAGCACTGTGCCAACAGCAGACCCCCACCGTGAGGTGCCAGAGCAATTGTACCCCTGCGCTCCAAACACCCACAAACGTAAGAATTCAGCAGAAGCAAGAAGCCCGCACTGGAAACCTCTAGCATGTCCACAGGGCACAAGATGGGGTTTGAGCAAAACTTACCTCAGTCTCATGGGACACCCCTGCTGACACCTGGTTGCTAGACCTCAGGGCAGCACGTACCCCTTCTTCTAGGCTGGCAGAGGCCTAACTCTGTCAAGGTTTTGGGGGGCATTGTACCCCGGTCTTGGGGGGGAGGTCAATTATATCTGGTCTGAGAGTATGATTTTCCTACTCTCCTTTGCCAGCAAAGAACTTGCTGAGAGTTACTTAGAGTAAAGCAGGCAAGGCTAATCTTTCAGTCTGTGTGCGTTCGGGGTAGGTGTGTGACCCCATTATGGCACAAGGAATGGTAGGACCTAACTCCCAGGCGTGTTAGAAGAATAAAATTCATGGTTGTGTAGAAAGTGCTTAGGACAGTGACTGGCAGCTGTGAGTACACAAGTGATGTTAGCTGATTTTATCACTCACTTCCCTCACCCTGCCCCTCTGTTTTAGCAACTTTGGACACTTTCTGTGCCTAAATCATCATTTATAGACAAATAAATATCTACATTTTCCCTTCTCCCTTGTAGCATATCTAGCCATATGACCAAGTTCTGGCCAATGGAATATAAGCAGAAGTAGTAACTGCAACTTCAATGAATTGTCCATAAATGGAGGGAGTGTGCTCCTCCGCTTTCCTCATTCCTGCTAGATGAAACATAAGCATGATGGCTGGAGCTGGAGCAGTCATTTTGGACCAAGAGGCAGAAGGTGAATGTGGAGGATTTGGGAACTGTTAACATGACAGACAAAGTCTCTGTCCTTAATGATTGTGGTACCACCGTACTAGCCTGGACTGCATTCCGAGACATTTGCATGGGAGAAGAAAGCTTCTACCTTGTTTAGAGCCCTGTTTTTTGGGATATCCATCACTCATAGCTGAAATGATTCCAAACTGATACAGGAACAGAACTTGGGTTTGGACCCAGATTTGCCTGACCCTGAGGCATCCCACCAGTGTAGATGGCAGACTGCCTGAATGGGAATCATAGGCTCGGGGGCTGGGTTAAACGTGTACTTGCGTCCACCTCAGCTCTGCTGATTCAGACTCCAGAGCTGGGGCCTGGGCAGTTCCATTGTAAGCAAGCTGCCCACGCAGAGGGCTCTGATGTCCGCTCAAGTGAGAATATAGTGTGTCATTCTATTTTCTCTAATGAGTCTTAAGAAGATCAGGGGTCCATTCTGATCCCCCAGGTGGAACTAAAGGCAGGGAGAGCTCAGGGTCCCAACAGGGGACTGTGGGGAGGGGAAGGGCTGTGGGCAGAGGTGCAGGCGCAGGGCCTAGCTAGTCTGTGTCCACCTCCTGAGGCGAGTGCTGTGCAGGCCTCTCCCAGGAGGCAGCTCTGTCCCCGGGGTTCCTGGGGAGGGAGGAGGGCCAGCTGCCTCCTCAGCTCTGCCCTCACACGTGGCAGCTGCTCCAAAGCTGGAATCCTGTGAGGCCCTGAGTGTCTGTGGCATACTGAGATGCCCTTATGGAGCCTGGGACAAGCCCCAGGAGGCACAGCTCCGCTCAGGAGCCAGGATTTTAAAGCAAAGCGGTGCCTCCTTCTGCAGGCCAGTTCTCTTTTTGAGAAACAGCTCATTGCTTTCATAAGCTGCTGGGCCCCGGGGGAGACTGAGAGCCTGACATGAGGCACCTGGGGACCATGTGATGAGAGCTGAGTGCTGTCTGACCTTGCCACAAAGTCAGGTCTGCCCAGCAGCATCTGTCGTCAAGGGGAGAAGGCACATGTGGGAGAGGGATGGTCCAGGCACGTCCTGAAGCCCAGGCAGCTGCTGAGCATGCAGTTCATTCCCGCAGTCCCTCTCGGCTTCCAGCTGCCCCCTCCACCCCCACCTCAGGTGCAGGTCCCTGCGACCAGTTGCCCAAGGATTGAAAGCTCTAGTCTGTGCCATGCAAAGAGCTCGGGGACACTCGCAGCAACACTGGAACTCACAGACAGAACACCAGCAGCACTGGGTCCCCTGATGTGTTCTCCCTTGTCACTGGCGAGTCTGAGAGTGACCTTGGGGGTGATGGAGTATGGGGGATGAATGCTAAGCAGTCTGGACTGAAGTGTCAGCTGTTTGGGAAAGTGGCCTAGAGGCCTTGGCCCCTGTGCCCCACCTTACTCTCAGACCAAGGGAGGTTGAATTCAGGCACAGCCCCTCCTTGGGGACAGGGAGCCATTGGTTGGCTTGCTAGTTGCCAGGTAACCCAGGATGAGCCTTCGAGGTCATTTCTCAGACAATTCTGAGCTCTCTCCACAGCCTGTTAACAGATGGTCTGCAAGCAGCCAGCCCCAGCCAGAAATCGATCGCTGTGACGCTGCTGCCCGTTTCCTGCAGCGACAGGGACGAGGAACCATCCCAGGGCTTCGGGCACCACAGTGTGTTGTCCACTGTGCGCAGAAGGAGAAGCAGCCTGAGGTCAGGCTCTGTGTCAGCTCTGGGCAGCTGGTGGCCTTGCCGTGTGGCAGGGCCGCGGAAGGAGGGAGATTGAAGGGTTGGTGACAGAGAGGTGCTGTGTGGTTAGACTCTTAGAGTGGGCCCAGATTGTGAGAGAATGTGTGTGCAAAGTGACTGTCCATCAGAGAGCATCCCTTGAAGGGCAATGCTTAGCAATCAGGGGACACCCGCAGGTGTCACTACCATCTTCCCCTCTCTGTTTATAGGGCCTGGAAAATTCAAGACGGTGTCTCAGCCTCAGCTGGGCCTTACCTTTGATACTTCTAATTGCAATGAGTCTTAAATTTGAGGACAAAAGCCTGGCCAGTGTGGCTCAGTGGTTGGGCGTCGACCCATGCACCAAGAGGTTGCTGATTCGATTCCCGGTCAGAGCACATGCCCAGGTTGTGGGCCCGATCCCCACTGGGGGGCATGCAGGAGGCAGCCAGTCGATGTTCTCTCTCACTGATGTTTCTATCTGTCTCTCTCTCTCCCTTCCTCTCTCTAAAATCAATAAAGAAAATTTTTTTTTTTTTAATTTGAGGACAAAAGATACAGACCATCCACAGGCTTTTCTCTGCCCCATTATCATGATCTCAGATAATGCTAAGCAACATTTGGCTATTATTCCCTGGGGACAGAATTGTTCATAACTTGTTTGTGACTCTAACTAGTTTAAGGCAGCTACAGAGGTGACATCCCAGCATGACTTTCTTGTCTTATTTGAGGTACGAAGAGCCTCAACTGTCTAATAGAAATGTTAAACAGCAAGCCAGCACATTTTTCCAGGACAAGGACAAATTCCTGTAAGAATTTTGCAAACATCACATGTTCTCTTTCCCCTTGTTGCAATATGTATAATTTATCTTCTGGTATAACTTGCTTGATAGTCACAGTTTATTAATTCCATCTGCTTCCCAAGAGGAGGACAAATTGTTACATGGTAATGTCCTGGGTTCTGAGAGTTTCCCATAAGCCACAGCTGGTCAAGAACCTAATCCATGGGCCCGAGAACAAAGCGGCCATGGAGGCGGGATGGAGGCTGCCTCACCAGCACGAATCGCCCTACCTAAGCCGGCCTGGCCACCGCCACCTCTGAGTGTTCAAGTCTGTGTCTTTGAGGCTCAGTCAGTCATCGGGTGACAGTTTGTGTTTTGTTAAAACCTACGCCGTTCTTCTTTCTTCTGCGTTGGGAAAAACCCAGTCCTTACTCTGTCTTTCTCTCCTGTGTCTCCTTTCCTACTCACACAAAACACTTCTCACTAATACTTCTGGTCCCCAAATGTGTGGGAGTTCTTCCCCACACCGAGCAATTCTCCACGACACCAGCTGGGTGTCCTGCAATTTAAGTTAATTCTGATGCTCGTACCTGGAAATAGTGTCAGATCCCACAGGTTAAGGGCTCAGCCCCAGGAGATTGCTCCCCACTTTAGAAGCCAATCATAAGTAGTAGGTCCCCAGGTTACCCACAACGTCTGTATGACTTGGCTACAAATCAGAGGTTCCCATGACCTCCTCCCCCTTGGATTTGATGAGTTTGCTGGAGAGGCTCACAGAACGCAGGGAAACACTTACCTACCTTTACCAGCTTTTGAAAGGATATGATAAAGGATACAGATGAACACCCAGATGAAGAAGTACATAGGGTGAGGTCCGGGAGGTTCCCAAGTGCAGGAGCCTCTGTCCCCTTGGAGTTGGGGTGCATCACCCACTTGGAAGTCTCCAAGTCCCATGCTATTGGGAGTTTATGGAGGCTTCATATAGGCTTGATCCATCATTGACCCCATGTCTAGCCCCTCTCCCCTCTCTGAAGGATGATGGGTGGTGCTGAAAAAAAAATTTTTAAATATGTTTTTTTTTTAATTTTTTTAGAGAGAAAGGAAGGGAGAGAGAGATAGAGACATCGATGTGAGAGAGAAACATCAATCGGCCTCTTCCCGCATGCCCCGTACTGGGGATCGAGCCTGCAACCCGGGCATGTGCCCTGACGGGGAATTGAACCAGAACCTCTGAGTCCATGGGACGACGCTCAATCCACCAGTTGGGCGGTGCTGAAAAATTTAAGCTGCTGATCATGGCTTGTTTTTTTGTTGTTGTTTTTTAATCCTTATCTGAGGACATTTTTTTCCATTTATCTTCAGATAGAGTGGGAGGGGGAAAGAGAGAGAGAGAGAAACATCGATGTGAGAGAGACATATCAACCAGTTGCCTCCTGCATGACCCCAACTGGGGTCGGGGACCGAACTGCAACCGAAGTACATGCCCTTGACCGGAATCGAACCCGCGACTCTTTGGTCTGCGGGCCGACGCTCTAACCGCTGAGCCAAACTGGCCAAGGCCATGGCTTGGTTTTTTCTGGTGACCAGCCCCCATCCAGGAGCCATCCAGTAGCCTACCCAGAGTTGCCTTAATAGAACAAAAGATGATCCCATCACTTATGAAAAAGTGCTCTTATCACTTATAAAATTACAAGGTTTTAGGAGCTCTATGCCAGAAACCAATATATGTATTTTCTATGATTTCACAGCCTGATTACACAAACTCCCTCCTTCATGGAGGGGCAGCCGTTTGTCCACCTGCAATTGATCCTATTGTAGAGCTGGGTTTGCTTTCTCATCCTCCCTCTGCACCTCCACTCATAAACCTACTGATGCCACTGTTAGGCATTGTCTAACACCAAGAAGCTCACGTTCCTATGAAAACCAAAGACGTATGCTAATAGGCCAGTCCCCGTGGGGTTCACTGGTCTTTCCTTGTACCCATCACCCAGACTAGGTGACCTTAACTCGTGGTGGAACACCCTACTGCAGGCCTGGTTATGGTGTGAGCTGAGAGATAGCACCTTGTGGGACCTCTGGTCAGCAGACTGTGGAGTACACTGAACCAGTGACCATGTATGGTGCTAGTTCTCCTGGGGTCAGATATGTGGGTCTGGGAAGCCAGTGGGAGGAGACTGGACTGGTACATACTTAGCACCCAGGGGAGAACTGGGTCCATCAAGAGATGCAAAAATGATTTCTCTGAAGTAGAAGCTGAGACTGTCACTGGCCACTGAGAAAACAAGTAACCAGGTGGGTTATGGTATCAGCTGGGATGTTGACCTTGACTATGAAAAAGAAATGGAGGCTGCTGTAAAGCAGAGATGGGAGGATTCTGGAGAGAGCCTGGGATAACTCCTTGTTCCCCTGGGCCCGGTGGTAAAAGTCCACAGAACATGTTCACCCCTAAACCCAGGGTTTGTGATTCTTCACAAATAAAGATTTGAGTCCTGAGCCCTCCAGCCGCGGTGCTGTAAGAACAAGGAACATAGAATAGGTAGTGTCAAAAATAGGTAGTGACATACAGTCGGCCCGCGTTTATCGCGGTTAATCCATGCCAGACTCTACAGCGATAAATGAGTCTCCGCGAGGTAGGATTCTTTATTTATACACGGTCGTCCCTGCCACTCGCGCTTCGACTTTCGGGGCGTCACCGTGAAACCGCGACACAGTGAAGCCATGAACGTCGAAGCGCGAAGTGGCGAGGGACGACTGTACTGTCCTTAAAGGACCCACAGGGTCGGAAGCCCCTTGGGTCTTGTGCAGGGTGGTGGGGCTAGACCAGGACAGTCAGAGGCAGCCTGGTCAGACCAGTCCAGACCCTCCGAGACCAACCATGAGCCCAAGTCCTTCAGCCTCTCCTCCCTCCTTCTCCAGCTCCTGGTGCCCAGCTCTCTCTTCTGTAGGAAACCACAGAGGCCACTGGCCCTAGAGAATAGTTTGGTCTGATTTCCTCCCTTCCCCACACCTTTTTTTCAATCTTCACCTGAGGACATTTTTTTTTTTTCTATTTATCTTCAGATAGAGTGGGAGGGAGGGAGAGAGAGGGAGAGAGAGAGAGAAACATTGATGTGAGAGAAACACATCGGCTGGTTGCTTCCTGCACGACCCTGACCAAGGCCAGGGACGAACTGCAACTGAGCTACGTGCCCTTGACCGGAATCGAACCCGCGACTCATTGGTCTGCGGGCGGACGCTCTAACCACTGAGCCAAACTGGCCAGGGCAGCATCTTTTGAAAGCAGTCCATAGTGGTGTGTCAGAGTTTGGGTCTCGCATCTGATCTGGATTCCAGTCCCAGCTCAATTACTTACTAAGGATGTGTGTGCCCATGTGCAAGTTACTTAGCCTTTCTGTGGCCTTTAAAGGGGAGAAAAGCATCTAACTCCTACGAGTTGTTGAAATTCAATGTAGAACTAAAACCGTAAAGCTTTTAGAAGAAAACATAGGAGGAAAGCATTGCAATCTGGAGGTAGGCAAATGTTTCTTAGACTGGACACAGAAAGCAATAACCAATAACAATAAATTAGACTTCATCATAATTTAAAACTGCTCATCAAATGTCATCATTAGGAAAATGAATAGAGTCCTGGCCAGTTTGGCTCAGCGGTTAGAGCGTCGGCCTGCGGTCCAGAGAGACCCGGGTTCGGTTCCCACTAGGGGCGTGTACCTCGGTTGTGATTTATCCCTGGCCCTGGTTGGTCGTGTGGGAGGCAGCCACTCGATGTGGCCCTTTCACGTTGATGTTTCTCTCTCTCTCTCTCTCTCTTCCTTTCTCTCCCTCCCACTCTATCTGAATAAAAAATGGAAAAATATCCTCAGGTGAGGATAAAAAAAAAAAAGAAAATGAATAGACAAGCCATAGAGTGGGAAAAAATATTCATAAAGCATATATCTTGGCAAGTGACTTGTTTCCGGAAAATATAAAGTACTTCTAAAATTCAATAATAATAACAATATTTTTTAAATGGGCAAAAGAGTTGAATGGTTACTTCACAAAGAAAAATATGCACATGGCCAATAAGCATAAGACAAGATATTCAACACTATTAGTCATCAAGAAAATGTAAATTGAAGCCACAATGAGATGCCACTCACAACCCATCAGAATGGCTAAGAATGAAAAGACCACCAACCCCGGGAGCTGATGTACCTGGAAGTACCTGGAATACTCTTCTAGTGTTGATGGGAGGATAAAATGGCTCAGCCACTTTGGGAAAATATTCTAACCAATATAATATGGCAAAGATGATGGAATGTCACTTCCATGACTAGATTACATAAAATTCTAAGATCTGTCTCACAGCAGACTTTTTCTGGCTTGCACCCTTTGAGGAAGCAAGTGGCTGAGTTAAAGAGGTCCACGTGGCAAGAAACAGCAGCCTCAGGCCAGCAGCCAGCAGCCTTGAGGAAGTGGGCTCTGCCAACTATCATGTGAACTTGGATGTGGGTCCTTCCCTAACTGAGCCTTCAGATGAGACCCTCTCATCTGACAACTGCAGCCTGTGAGAGGTCCTGACTCAGAGCACCCAGCTCAGACGCACCCAGACCCTCAACCCACAGAAATCGTGAGGTAATAAATGTGCCCTTCTAAATTGCTAAATTTGTGGTAATCTGTTACATAGCAATAGAATACTCATTATAGAACTATTCAGATATCTCATTTCTCTTTGCTTCAGTTTTGGAAAGTAATCGTTTTCTAGACATTTATCTATTTTGCCTAAATTTTCAAGTATATCAGCATAAAGTTGTTCATACTATCTTCTTTCTGTTTAAAGACCTGCTTGTAAAATATATAACTCACAGAAAGGTGCGTTAAATACAAATGCACAGTATAACGTATAATTATAAAACAAACATCTGTGTAATCACCACCCAAGTCAAGAAATAGCCTATTGCCAGCCCCACAGGGATCCCCGTGTGCCCCTTCTCCATCACACCCTCCTTTCCTCTTAGGGGTAATCATTCTTGTATTTATGGATATCTCTGCCTCGTGTTATGATTGTACAGTTCTTTATAGTTTATCCATCCGTATACAATACAGTTTAAGGCTTTCTGGTTTTGAATTTTATATAAATGGCATGATTCCCTATGTACCTTTTGTGTTTTGCTTCTTTTGCTTAGCTCTTGATTTATAACGTTAATCCATGTAGTTTTTTTTATTTTCATTGCTGTTTAACCTTCCACGGTATGATATAACAAAATTTATTTATCTACTTTACTGTTGATAGGCATTTTGATTGTTTCCAGTTTTGAGCTACATAAATAATTCTCCTCTGAACATTTCTTTTTATTTTATTGATTTTTTAGAGAGAGAGGAAGGGATAGAGAGATAGAAACATCAGTGTAAGAGAGAAACATCTATTGGCTGCCTCCTGCACGCCCCCTACTGAGGATGGAGCCCGCAACGCAGGCATGTGCCCTGACAGGGAATCGAACTGGGACCTCTCAGTCCATGGGAGGGTGCTCAATTCATTGAGCCAAACCGGCCGGGCTTAACATTTCTTCCTTTCTTTTTTTTTTTTTTTTTAAATGTTTGTATTGATTTGAGAGAGAGTGAAAGAAAAACATCAATGTGAGAGAAAAACATCAATTGGCTGCCTCCTGCGTGCACCCCGACCAGGGACCAAACCCGTAACCTAGGTATGTGTCCTGACAGAGAATCAAACCCGCAACCTTCTGGTGTACAGGACGACACTCCAGCTAACTGAGCCACCCGGCCCGGGCTCCTGTGAGCATTTCTGTACATGCTTCCTGGTGCACAGTGCATGTACTTCTCTGGGCATTTGTCCAGTGTGGTGTTGCTGGGGCACAGGGTATGAGTATTTATACCACTTTACTGGAAAGTGCCAAACTTTCCCCCAAAGTAGTTGGGCTGATGTTCACCAGCAGGTATGAGTGTTTCTGTTGTTCCACACACTTGTCACTTCTTGGTCTGTGAGACTTGAATTTTACCCAACTGGTGTGTGTATAGTGGAATTTCAGTATAGTTTCTGCGCTTTCCTGATTATTCCTGGAGTTAAGCACATTTCCATGCATTTACTAGCCATTTGGATTTTCTTTTTTTGTATGAAGTACATATTGAATTTATTTGCCCATTTTTCTATTGGAGGGGTTTGTCTTTTCTTGTGAGTTTGTAGGAGTTATATGTATTTGAGATAGGACTCCTCTATCAGTGACATGTGCTCCAGTATTATTCTGTTGTAGGGCTTGTCTTTTCATTCTCTTTATAGAGTTTCAGAATTTTGATATAATTAAATGTATCTATCTTTTCCTTTATGGTCACTCGTGGTACCTAGTTCCCTTGTTCATTTTAAACTAAATGTACACTCTGAATGTTTGCAGACCGTGCTAGGTCATGTGAATTTGGTATGTGATTCTGCGTAAGGGAGAGCTTCAGAAGGCGACTTCTCAGGGATATGACATTTTCCTTCTGCACGATCTTTGTGGCATCGCGGCAGAGTTCCCTGCAATCGCCTGGTGGTGCGGGGTTGGTAGCTTCTGGTTCACTCTTGTGCTGAGAGTGTGGCCCTTTGGGGCCCCTGATCAGATTCTCCTTCTTTGTTACGTCTGGGACTTTGCAAGACCATCAAACCCAAAGTCCCTGTGTGCCTGGTTGGCAAGTGACCACAGGGAAAAATAGTTCCAGACGTTGGCTTTCTCTCTCATTTCACTTACATTTTGCCTGATTATTCATTATAAGCTTGTCAGTTCTTTTCAGAAAGATGTTTTTAGGAAGATGCTTACCAGAAACTTTACTGCCAACGACTTACATAATATGATGTTACTCGGCAAATTAGGTATAATATGTAAAAATCAAGACTAACAAGTAATGTTCAAAAGGGGGGGAATTATCATAATTTAATAATTTATGACATCACATATGACAATTACCATGCTCATTTTCTAAACTGCCCCTATGGCAAAGACTGCTAGATGTTTACCAAACATGTTCTCTCCTTCTTTTATGTTAGTAGCAGCGTTACTTATCTGCCCAGCTAGAAACTGCATTTCCCAGCCTCCTTCGTGGTGGGTGAGGCTATATGATAGGTATTGTCAGTGGATGTGAGCAAAAGGCATGTGTAGAACCTCCAAGCACAGGCTGAAAATGTAGACACATTCTTCTTCTTCTGTTTTTTTAAAATCCTCATCCGAGGATATTTTTACATTTATCTTCAGACAGAATGGGAGGGAGAGAGAGAGAGAAACATCGATGTGAGAGAGACACATCAGTGGGTTGCCACCCGCACGACCCCAACCAGGGCTGGGGATGAACCTCAACTGAGGTATGTGCCCTTGGCCGGAATCGAACTCGGGACTCTTTGGTCCGCAGGCTGACACTCTAATCGCTGAGCCAAACCAGCCAGGGCGACACATTCTTCATCTTTTTGTTAAATATTTTTATTGATTTTTAGAGAGGGGGAGAGGAAGGGAGAAGGGGAGAGAGAGAAACATTGATGTGAGAGCAAAACATCAATTGGCTGCCTCCTGCACACCTCCTACCAGGGATCAAACCCACAACCCAGGCATGTGCCCTGACTGGGAATCAAACCAGCAACTTTTCAGTGCCTGGGACGATGCTCAACCAACTGAGCCACACTGGCCAGGGTGATACATTCTTCACAACAGTTTTCCTTCCATTGGGCTAAACATGGACCATGTTTTGATCATGAAGATGAGGACAACACCTTAGGGGATGTCAGAGCAACAAGATGGAAGGGACTAGGTCACCGAATGGCTGCAGGGAACATAGTAGCCCCAACAATCTGGACCAATTATTTCAGGGTTGAGTGGGACATGAAATAAACGGAAGCTCTGGTAGTGGACAGGACTGCAGAGTGGCCCTGCTGGCTAAATGAGGGCCAATAACCTCCACCCTTGCTCTCCCCTCTCAGTGTGAACTTCCGATCTGAACACCTGTCTGCCCCTGGAGCAGGGCTTAAACTAATGCACATCTAGCATCACACTGTTTATGCTCAAATTCAGATACTACAGCAACACAGGACCAGTGGAACAGGCTAGGCAAAGGGGACCCTGGGGGGCTGGCTGGGGGGCCTGGAAAGCCAGCCGGTGGACCCAGGCTGGTCTGCTGAAGCAGTGAGTCTGGTTGGTGTCCTCTGGGGCACAAGCCCAGGCAGCAGACTTTGACCACATTAGGGTGGAATCGGGCTCCTTTGAGACTGGAAGAAGAAACAGCTCTAGAGATGCGTGGCCCCTTCTCTCTCTCTCTGCAGCCCTAGGCTTTCTACCTTGGACCCAGGGACTTTGGCTGATCAGTTCAATTTGCATGGTCCTCTGTTCTGAAGTCCCCTGGGGGCTAAGGAGGTGGGTTTTAACTCTCCATAAATGTCCCTTCCCACCCCTATCCTTTCCCTGAGCACAGAGAACAGCACACAGTGGGCCTTCAAAAAATATTCCTTGGTCCATCAGTAGATGAGTGGATATAAAAGCTATAGTACATTTACACAATGGAGTACTATGCAGCTGTAAGAAAGAAAGATCTCTTACCCTTTGAGACGACATGGAGGGACCTGGAGAGTATTATGCTAAGCGAAATAAGCCAGTCAGAGAAAGACAAGTATCACATGATCTCACTTATTTATGGAATATAATGAACAAAATAAACTGATGAACAAATAGATCCAGAGACATGGAAGTAGGGAACAGACTGACAAACCTCAGAGGGAAGGGGGGGGTAAGGGGGCAGGAAAAAATAAACCAAAGAACTTATATGCATGTATGTATAACCAATGGACACAGACAATAGTGTGGTGAGGTGGGGGGATGGTGCGGGAGCGGCAGGGAGGAGGGTGTCAAAGGGAGAAAAAGGAGAGACATCTGTAATAAAATAATTAATAAATTATTAAAAAATAAAAAATAGCCCAGCCAGTGTGGCTCAGTGGTTGAACATCGACCCATGCACCAAGAGGTCGCCAGTTCAATTCCCGGTCAGGGCACATGCCCAGGTTGTGGGCCAGATCCCCAGTGGGGAGCATGTAGGAGGCGGCCAATCAATGTTCTCTCTCATGGATGTTTCTATCTCTCTCTCCCTCTCCCTTCCTCTCTCTCTAAAATCAATAAAGAAAAAAAAATTCTTTTAAATAAAATATATATTCCTTGATGGAAAATTGCTTTCCTGGCTCTCACATGATGCTTTTACTGAGCTTACGTTGTGGGTAGAAATTAGGAATCCCTGTTACAGACGAGGAAATGAGTCCGAGTGTGTCCGCCCCACCAGCCTGTCAGTTCTGTGCTCTCTGCTTCCCTCTCTCCACATCGATACATGCATGAAGCATGCACACACAAGCACGTGTACACACGCATGCACTTGCGCTCTCTCGGCCTATTTGCAGGCCATTCTTCACCTTCCTCCATTCTGTGCTGGTCAACAGAGGCGGACTTTTCCCAAGGCTGCAGCTCTCACCAGGGTCTAGGACCTTCCTTCACTCTCCAGGAGGTCATAGCTTCCTGCTACCGCTAGCCCCCCGGCGCTTCCCCAGCCTTTTCGGTTCCTTTAACTCTGCCCATGATTTTGTAACAGTCCCTTCCTCAAACCCTTTTTGATTACCCGGTTAAGTGTGCCATCTGTTTCTATCCAGGGCCCTGACTGCTACAAAATGGGTACCAGAATAGCCCCGGGAAACAGGTCCTCGGATGGGATTCCGGAATCAGGGACTGGGTTGCTCACACATCTTGATTAGTGCACGAATAGCCTCCGTGATGGGGTGATGGGCAGTGGTGATCTGTGGCATGCAGTGGCGTCACAGTGAGTGACTTTATGATGGTGGTGGCTAGAGACAGACTGGTAACATATTGGGAGAACAAGAGCCTGTGGCACTTAGTCACTATGGTGACAGTAGTGATTACAAAGACTGGGGTGGCCTTCTGAGGCTACATCTGATTGCCCTGGAAACACACAAAGAACAAGAAAAACAGATCGAAAGCCTTGAATTGAGCTATACTGAGGTATAATTCTCACTATTGGCCTGGAGGCAATGCGACGTGATGGGGTGCGTCCTGGGGAAAATCAGCACCCCTGTGAAGTCACTGAGATTTTTTTTTTTTAATCCTCACTCGAGGACATTCTTTCATTTTTTGTTCAGATAGAGTGGGAGGGAGTGAGAGGAAGAGAGAGAGAGAGAAACATCGATGTGAAAGGGACACATCGAGTGGCTGCCACCCGCACGACCAACCAGGGCCGGGGACAAACTGCAACCGAAGTACATGCCCTTAGCGGGAACCGAACCCGAGTCTCTCTGGACCGCAGGCCGAGGCTCTAACCGCTGAGCCAAACCGGCCAGGGCAAAGTCACTGAGATTTTTATGCTAGGAAAGGCTGGCTTCCTCAGACTGAGGCCAGGGGGTGCTGCCTTCTCCAAGGAAGATTCAGGGGGTGTTGGGGTTTCAAAATTCTACCCAAACATCCCCATCCCACGTCCGGGGTCGCATTCCTTCTTAACCAGTGCCCTTCCAAATGGTGGGGCTGCTCATCTCATTGGCTCTGCAACCTTGGGACCCTGACAGTCAGGTCCCAGGCTTGGTCCTCTGCCATATGTGCCTTGTGGCTACCAGAGAGCAAAGATCCCTTCACGACCACCCTGGAGGCTTTCTAAGCTCTGCCCTTGCACTGAGTCACAAGCTCAAGGCTTGCAGTGTGTTCTAAGCCCACGTGCATCCTGTGGGACCACAAACCCATCCTGTGTCTGTAAACTGACTGGCAGAATCCCCTGCTGATTCCCTGACTCGTGGAGTGACAGCTCTCAGGGATGGAAGGGCCAAGTGGAAGCCCCTGAACTACAACTTCACCACCATCAAAACAGCAAGTCAGAGGCAATGTCACGTTCCTAAAGAATTTCAGAGATTAGTGCCGCCATCAAAGAGCTGAGATATGTACATGTGGTCATTCCTACCAAGACTCAGTTCAACTCACCTGCTTGGCTGGTGCAGAAACCAGGTGGGCCTTGGAGAACGACCAGAGATTACTGTGTTCAGTGTGATGTCAGCTGCAGCTGTGGTTCTAGACATGACATTTTTACGGGAACAAATCAACACAACTTTGAGCCTGTTGTACATCTTTGACTCCAAATGCTTCCTTTTCCATTATACTAAGTAAAGATAATCAGAAATAGTTCGCCTTGTGTATCTGGGACAGCGGTACATCTTCACTCTACGACCTCAGGGCTTTGTCTAGTCTCCTGATTTCTGTCATATTATAGTCCAAAATGACATTGGTCATCCGGATACAGCTCAAAACATTATGCTGGTCCATTATATTGATGACATTATGGTAATTGGGCCCATCGAGCAGGAAATTGCACACACTTTAGATCCTTAGTAGAACATATGTATGCCAAGGGAAGGGTGATAAATCTCATAAAAACTGAGAGGCATGTCATATCAGTAAACTTTTTGGAGTATCCAGCGATCTGGGGCATGTCAGGACATCTTCTCTAAAGTGAGAGATAATTGTTGAAACTTTATTGCCCACTACGAAGAAAGAAGCAGAATGTTGGATGGGACTCTGGATTTTTGAGGCAACATACACCACCTTTGTCAGTGCCGTGCTACCCATTTACTGGAAAACCCATAGGACTGCAAGTTTTGAGTGAGGCCTGCAGCAGGTCCAGACCGCCGAGCAAGCTGCCCTGTCACGTAAGCTTTATGATTCGGAAGTGACTATGGCAGAAAAAGATGCTGTATGGACAAGTTCCAGCAGGAGAGTCACAGCAGAGTTATAGACCCTCAGGGTTTTGGATTAATTCATGCCCTCTCTGCCAGTAACCAGTCTCCACTTAAAAACAGCTCCTGGCCCTGACAGGTTTGGCTCAGTTGTTAGAGCATCGGCTTGCGGGCCGAAGGGTCACGGGTTTGATTCCTGGTCAATGGCACGTACCTGGGTTCAGGTTCGATTCTCAGCCCCAGTTGGGGTCATGAGGAAGGCAAACAATCAATCTGTCTTTCTCCCTCCCTCCCTCCCTCCCTCCCTTCCACCCTATCTAAAAAAAACCAATGGAAAAATATCCTTGGGTGAGGATTAACAAAACAAACCCCCAAAAACAAAAAACAGCTCCTGTTTTACAACTGACATGGTAGAGACTGAATGCCTGACTGTGGGATACCAAGTGACCCATGCAGCCAGAACTGGATATTATCTGATCCATCTAATCATAAAAATTGGACATGCACGGTAGCATTCTGTTATTACAGAGTACACATGAAGTCAGGTCTGAGCAAGTCTGGAAGGCACAAGGAAATTGCATGAGCAGGTGGGTCAGATTCTTACTGCACCCACTCTTAGGGCTTCACTGCTTCTCCCTTCACCCACAGTTGAGGAGTTTGCTATGACCAGTTAGCATGGAGGAAAAAGCACAGACATTATTTCTTTTTCTTTTCTTTTTTCTTTATTGACTTTAGAGAGAGAGAAAGGGAGAGGGAGAGAGAGATAGAAATATCAATGAGAGAGAACATCGATTGGCTGCCTCCTGCATGCCCCCCACTGGGGATCGGGCCCACAACCTGGGCATGTGCCCTGACCAGGAATCAAACCAGCGACCTCCTGGTCCACACTGGCCGGACCACAGACATGATTTCTAAGTGAGTCTGCATGGTGTGTTAGCACCAGCCACAAACGGACAACTGCTGCATTGAAGCCACACTCAGGGTGTCTCAGAGACAGTGATGCAGGGATGTCCTCTCAATGGGCAGAACTTCTGGTTATGCTGATTGTGCACTTTGCATGGAAGAAAAGATAAGCTAAGGTACAGACCTACTCTGATTCATGAGCAGAGGCTGACAAGTTGGCTGGCTGCTCAGGGGCTTGAAAATACCAAGACTGTGTGAGGAGGTCGAAGGGAGAGACGTGTGGAAAGGGGCACCGGTGGTAAAACGACTTTTAACCCATACAAATGCACTGAGAGGGCATCCATGTTGAAGGAGGCTCTCAGTGATCATGTGGACAAGGTGACCCATTCTGATGTCAACTTCTTTCCCCAGGTACCCTGGTTCTTGCTCAGTGGGCCCCCATGAAAAGCAACCATGGCGGCAGGGATAGGAGCTAGTTATAGTGTGGTGGGCAGAATAATGATGTCCATGTCCTAATCCTTGGGACCTGTGGATATGATATATTTTATATGGCAAAGGGTGAATTAAGGTAGCAGATAGAATTAAGGTTGCTGATCAGCTGACCTTAAAAATATGGAGACTGCCCTGGCCGGTTTGGCTCAGAGGTTAGAGCATCGGCCTGTGGTACAGAGAGACCCGGGTTCGGTTCCCGCTAAGGGCATGTACCTCGGTTGCAGTTTGTCCCCGGCCCTGGTTGGTCGTGCGGGTGGCAGCCACTCGATGTGTCCCTTTCACGTCGATGTTTCTCTCTCTCTCTCTCTCTCTCTCTCTCTCTCTCTCTCTCTCTCTCTCTCTCCCTCCCACTCTATCTGAGCAAAAAATGAAAAAAAATGTCCTCAGGTGAGGATAAAAAAATAAATAAATAAAAAATAAAACAATAAAAATATGGAGACTATCCTAAATTATCTGGGTGGGCCCGATGTAATCACAAGGGTCTTTAAACGTGGAAGTCCGAGGCAGGACCAGTGTCAGAGTGGTGTGTGTGATGTGAGAAAGACTTGACCGGTCATGACTGGTTCTGAAGATGGAAGGAGGGTAAAAGCCAAGGAATACAGGCAGCCTCTAGAATCTGGAAGAGACAAGGAAAACAGATTCTCCTCTAGAGACTCCAGAAAGGAACACAGCCCGGCCAACACCTTGATTTTAACCCAGTGAGACATTTCAGGCTTCTGACTTTCAGAACTGCAAGATAAATTTGTGTTGTTTTAAGCCACCAAGTTTGTGGTAATTTATTACAGTAGCCATAGAAAACTAGTACACGTGGGCTCAACACATTTCCCTTACCAGATCTGATCCGGCAGCTGGACTGCTGGGTGCCCCAGCTGCTGGCAGCAGAGACAGCTGTTTTCTGCATGGTACCATTCCCAGGGCAATGGTTCTCAAAGTGGGGACCACAAACCCCTGGGGGGTCCCCAAGATTCTTTCCTGGGTTTGGTGAGGCCAAATCTACTTTCATACTAATACTAAGACATTCTTGGCATTTTCACTGTCATTCTTTCAAGAGCACATAGTGGAATTTTCCAGAGGCTACACGAGATGTGAATGCCGAAGCAGGTTTGCGAATGTAGCTGTCTTCTGTTAAGCCAGATTTTGGGATTTGCAAAAATGTCAAATAATTCCACCCTTCTCACAGTTTTTGTTTTGAAAAAGTTATTTTTCATTTAAAATGTTATGTTTATATTAACCCGAAATGGGTTTGTTAGTTTTAAATAAATTAATATTTTAAAGCTTTCTTTTTTAAATTGTATTTATTGGGGTGACATTGGTTAATAAAATTAGTAGATTTCAGGTGTACAATTCTATAATACATCACCTGTATATTGTATTGTGTTTACCACCCAAAGTTAAAGCTTTAACTTCTAATCCAGTAAAATAGATAGAACCCACATAAACAGAAACCTTTGTAATATTTTAGTGTAATTTTTCAATAATTTTTAAGCGTTTAAAGGAGTCCTGAGACCAAAAATTTGAGAGTTACTGCTCTGGGGTGACCTGCTAGCTACCTATTGGCAAGTTGACTACACTGATCCCTTATTTCATAAAGGGAAGTCCAGATCTGGACTTCCCTGCCTGCAATGCTTCTGTACCATCATTCTGGACTTTCCGGAATGCCTGATTACCTGACACCCCGTACATTGCCTATCTTCATTTTTGGGTGACGGGCATACAGCAATGGTCTCACTCATGGAATGCACTGGACTTATAATGTGACCTGTCACTCAGAGCAGCTGACTGGATAGAATAGAGTTCCAGTGCCAGCTGGGAAACACCACCTGCAAGGTTAGGTTATTGATGGCCAGGATGCAGTACATGCTTTAAGTCAGTGGCCAATATATGGCTGCACCTCTCTCACGGCCAGAACCCAGAGGCCCAGGGACCACGGTGTAGAGATGGGAGTGGCTCCTCTCACTGTTATTCCAAATAACCTACTGCAGAAATGTTTGCTGTCCATCCCAACTTTGTATTCAGTGGGTCTGGAGTCATTGGTGCCCAAAGGAGAAATACTTCCCCCAAGAAACACAGATGTGGTTTCTTTAAATTCGAATATCTTCCCAATGGTCATTTTGAGCTTTGTATGTGGCTCATCCCAAAGGCAGAGAGGGAGGTCAACTGTACCAGAAAGGGTGACGAATCTGGATGACCGGAGGAAAATGGAGGGTGGGCAGGAAGGCTACGTCTGGCGTTTGGGATTTACAGGGTTCCTCTCAGATCTCCCAGTCCAGTTATGACAGTCAAAGGGAAACTTGGCAACCTGACCAACCTAAGACCAGTAAGAACCTGAATTGCCTAGGAATAAAGGTTTAGGACACCCCAGCAAGTAAAGAACCCAGTCAGCTAAAGTGCTGGCAGCTGGTAAGAGGAACATGGAAGGGGGTGGAAGGAGGATGCGTGATCACCAGTTCAGCCCTTGTGACCAGATACAGAGGGGGGCGCTGTAGCAGGTTTTTGTTATTTCCCCCCTGCTGTCTTTTTTTTTTTTTTTTTTAACTGATTTTTTTAGAAAGAGAAGAAGGGAGAGATAGAAACATCGATTGGCTGCCTCCTGCACGCCCCCTACTGGGGAGCGAGCCCACAACCCAGGCATGTGTTCTGACCAGGAATTGAGCCAGACCTCAGTCCAGGGGAAGAGGCCCAATCCACGGAGCAACACCGGCCGGGCTCCCCCTGCTGTCTTACTGAAAGAGCCCCAGTGATGAACGTTTTAAGTTAGGCTCACGGTGAGTAAGACCGAAGGATAAGGATATGGAGAATGTGACAAATAGGTGGTGATTGATGAGACTCTTTCCCTTGTTGGGAATAAGCTTTTTTCCCTTCCATCTAAAAAAATTGAGGTGAAACTCACCTAACATAAAATGCACCATTTTAAAGTGAACAACCAGGGGCATTTAGTACCTTCACGAAGTTGTGCAACCATCACCACAATCTATTTCCAAACATTTTCATCACCCCAAATTGAAATTCTGTAACTATTAAGCAATAGGGACATGAGTTTTTCATCTAAAGGACAAGAGTGGATGGTGTGGGACAAAAGAAATTGCTCTGCTCAGATATCTTGTCTCCCCTCAACTGAGCCCATTCTCCCCTTGCTCCATTTACTGGAAGGCTGACCTGTGTGGACTGAACTCAGTGAAGCCACTCGGATGCCTTTCCTCTGGCTTCCAGCTGGGCTTGGCTAAGGAGAGGCACCAGCAGGATCAGTCAGAATGCTTGTTCAGTGCGCCCCTGACTGGCAGGGGCTGTGTTCTGCTCCCCAGGGCTCAGCTCCAGCAGGGCAGCTCCTTCCCATGGTCACAGCTCTCTCCTCTTGCCCTTCAGGTCTAGAAGTCGTAATGGCTTCCTGTAGTGTGAGCTCCCTGGGTCCCATCCCTGGTACATTCCCTTAACCCTGCCCACACCCCTGTAAAGAATCCCTTAGTTGAAGGCTCTTAAGTATCCCTTTGAGCATACCATCCGTTTCTTGGTGTGACACTAATTAATAGAGATGGCGTGGCCCCTCCCTACAGTCCCTTGGCACCGAATACTTCAGATTTTGCGAGTCAAACCTGCTCCCTACAGAGGTCCCAGGCTGGGCAAAGGAGATGCTTTCCTGGACAGCCCGGCTCTAAGGGTGCTGCCACTGTGTGCCAAGGCCCCACTGCCCTCTGGTGGTCAGCTCCTGGAAACGCAGGGATCCAACTTCCGCTGAACTAAGTTCACTGGGCACCTGCACTGTGCTGAGCCCGTCACACACCTGAGCACATTTCATCCAGGGGTTACTGTCCCCCCCCCTTTACAGGTTAGAACCTTTTCATTGTCCAGAGTAGAACCAAAATCTTAACTGGAGTTCAGGGCGCCATCTTGCCTCCCCTCCTGTCACTGACCCAGTCACGCCGGTCTGTTTTTTAGAGCCTCCGGTGCTTGCTGTGCGGCTCCAAGTTAGAACATTTGGGAACTCTCCAAAACACTCTTCACCTGGTTAACCTCAGCTCATTCTCTAGGATATCACTTAGGAAAGTCCTCCTCCCCATCGCCTCCCACCCCAAATTTCATTCAGTCACTCACAAACACACTGGGTTTTCCCTGGTCTACGCGAATGTTTGATTAACGCGGCTGTTCCCCCGAGGCTGAAGGCACCGGAGGGCAGGGGCGCTTCGCTTTGCTCACCGCTGTCTCCCTGGTGCCTGGCACGCAGTGATCACCACACCAGCAGCTGACTCGGATTAAGTGTTTCTCTGTGCCAGCCACTGAGCTCAGTCCTTCAGGCCCCAGGCCACCCTACACCCCAAAGTCCCTTGTTCCCAGGAAACAGCCCTCGACTCTATCAAAAACTCACATGGATTTATTAGAATATGAAAAAAATTTGGTTTCTTCTGTACAGGCGGCAGAGCAGCAGCAGCTGTGGTGGCTTTGAACATGGTTGTCAACGTCACCCTTACATGGTGACTCCTGCCCAAAACAGCACTTGCATGGAGAGGGGAACAGATGAGCACCCACTGCCCAGTCCACTGGGGAGAGGGACACTCTGACTATTGCACAATCCTGGGGGAGTGCCCTAGGGAGGACAGACACCAACAGTCCTGGGCCTGGCCGTGGTAGCAATGGGGGTGGGAGCGTGTGCCTGTGAGCAAAGGCCTCTGGGAACCTAGGACTCTGCCCACCCACCAGCCCCGGCCAGGTGGGAGGTGCTCAGGGGAGGTCTTCTCCCCTGAGAACTGGGCTCCACAGCAAGCTAAGTGTGGTGAATATAAGAGGGGAAGGTTCCTGGGGCCAATGGGGGGAGGGGTGTGAGAGAAAGAACAGGCCACAGGAACTGTGGGTCAAGCCCAAGAGCAAAGAAGGCCCAGAAGGCCCAGCATCTATGAGTTGGAGAGAACCACAACTGGAGTTGTGGGGAGGGGGTCATTTCTGAAATCAGAGCCTTGGGACCACGGTTCAGGAGGCAGAGGACCATTTTGGGGGAAGTGTCGGGCAGATAGGCCCAAATGAGGAGAGGTGATTCTTTGGAGGAGGGCCAGAGCTTCGTTCTGCCAGGGTTTTTCAAAATGTTTTAAAAACAGGAATGGCCTCTGTGCAAATAGATCATACACGGAAGTGTGAACAAACAAAACAGATAAAAAGGCAGCACTTCCCAGAGCCCCTGACAGTCCCTCTCCGGACAGTAGCCCTGGTGGGCTCAGCGGTCCCTGCTGGAGTGATTTAGAAAGCTGTCACATCATGGTCCAAAGTGCCCCAGCTCCACACAGAGCAGCTCAGAGATGCAGCTGAGTGAGGACATGTCAGGGTGGCTGGCCAGGATGACAGAGCTGGCAGAGGGTGGGACTGCCATGGGTCACCAATCCCACCCTCAGTCAGATGTCTGCTCCCCTGTCTTTCCTCTGTTAATGAAGGGCCTGGCCTAGGCCAAGAGAGGCCTGGGCTCCTTCCCTTCCCAGGTGAGACCAGGGCTGAGCCAGAGGCTCTTTGGTTAGAAACTAAGATTGGTTTGAATGAGGAGGGTGATGGAGGAGGAGGGGGCCTCGAGGTCTGGGAAACTCGGAGGCCCTCCTCTGGGGATGGGAGAGAGCCTGGACAGGAAGGGTCTGCCTCACAGCCCGAAGTTCTGCTGAATGGACTGGGAGGGCAGTTCTGGTGGGGGGAGGGCGCTTCCCAGGAGGCAGGGGGAAGCCGTGCTGGTCCCAGCTGCCATGCGGTGGGGGGGTGGGGGGGCAATCCAGGTCAGAAAGGATGAGGGGAGCCCCCCAAGCTCCCAGCAGCCCCTGCTCTGGCAGGAGAGTCTGTGGTGGGACAGGCACGGCCCACTGGCCCCAGCACTACTGCCCCTTGGGGATGAAAGGCTCTCCTTCCCCAGGCTCAGGGTTGGGGCCTGGGTCGCTGAGGCAGCGCTGTATCCTCTGGGAGCTGGGGCTGTCACTTGGCCCAGGGGTGAAGACATCGTCATTGCCTGGAGAAGAGGGCTCCTTGGTCCGAATCACAATGCCTCCATCATCATCCTCATCCTCACTGGCCACCCTGGGGTCCCGGTTCAGCCCGAGGACCTTGCCTTTCAGCTCCTCATTCACCAGGTCCACAGACTCGGGCGACTGTGGGGAGGCTGGGTCGATGGTGATAACAGGCAGGTCGGCCTTCGGCTCATAGGCCAGCGGGTCTGGGGACAAGAGCAAGGCACAGGTTGGCTTCTGCCCGAGCCCCGCCCAGCATGCGCCCCACCTCAGCCCACAGCGGCTCCCAGACTCTCCTTGCGAGGGCCGCAGTCCTGACGTCTCAGTGACTCCATGTGGCCTTCACAAGCCCTCATCAGGTAGTTTCTCTTCCCCTCAGTCCGGGTCTCAAAGGTGGGACTGTTTTTCTCTCCTCACACCGGGGGCTCCCGTGGGTGTTCCCCTTCAGACCAACAAATAGGGCTCCTTCCTGAGTCACTGTCGGCCCCCGGACCCAGGCCTAAGAGAAGGCCTGACCTCGCTTCCTTCACATGTTGGAGATCCCAATGGTGCAGACCCCTCCTGCCCCCCTGCCCAGTACCCAGCTCCCTTCACAGTCCTCACTGTCAGCCCCGTGGAGCACTCGTCCCTGGGGAGGGCAGCAAGGCCATTCCCAACCCCACCTGATGGAGGAGCTCCTGACCTGGGAGGAGGTCCATGAAGGAGAACCTGTCCTCCCTGCTGGCCCTCTGAGGCCCGTTCGGGAGACAGTGGCATTGAGCACCCCGCTGCGAGGCCCCTCTCCAGGCACCTGCGCCCTGCCTTACCTGAGCCGATGCGCGCCCGAGACATGGTGGGCGAGTCGAGTTTGTGGGCCGGCACTGTCAGGTAGTTGTTGATCTGACAGAGAGAGCAGACAGGTGTGAGCTCAGGCAGCCCCTCTGGGGCAACACAGACTGGTGGCCACGGTGCGTTCAGGGCGCTTGCTCCCTCTGAGCAGCTCCGCATTAGGCTGTGTCATGCTGGCACTTAGGGGTTCCTGAGGGCTCGGCCCAAACTCCTCAAGCTACGAAATCTCCTGGGCGGCCCTGCCTCCCTCATGGTGACACTGCCCCAGTCTAGTTCCAGCCACACCTACCCCTGAGGTACAGACCCATAAAGTCAGCTCCGAAGTAGACACCAGGTATCTCAACATAACGTGTTGAAAATGAACTCAGTTTCTTATCTTCCCTCATAATCTGGTTCCTTCCTTGGCGTCCCGTCACAGCCACCACTCCCAACTACCCCAATCTGAAGCTAGACATGACCCCCGACTCCTCTTCCTCTTCCCTCAGCCCACCTCAAACTGGTGACCACGCCCTGCTAGTTCCACCTCCTGAATGTCCCTTGAATCTACCCACTCCTTCATCTCCCCCTGCCACCACCCTAATCCGCCGCCTCCACCCTTCCCATGTCACTCCCTGTGCAGAACCCTTCATGGCTCTGCACGCCCATAGGGTCAAACCCAAACCCTCACGCCATTAACAATCTTCCTGAAAGCTGAGCTCTGTTCCTGGAATGGGCCACCTTTTGTGACTGGGATCTAATGCACATGTTCTTCCTTCTGCCTGGACCTTCCTCTGCCCACACTCCCTTCACTGTGACTCTGATTCCTAAGCTTACCCAACCCTCCCTGTTCAAGGTGCTCAGGGCCCCTTCATTTCCTGTCCTGGATGGGCCACTGCAGAAGCTCCATAAGGGAGGGACTGGGCTGACACTCATTCACACAGGTTTAGCACTTAGGGACCACTCGACAAGTGTTTCCTAAATGGATGCGTGCAGGCAGGCCTTGCTTTGTGATTCGGGCAGCTGTCTTTTGCCCTGGGCCTTAGTTTTCTCAAAAGGAAATGAGGAGTCAGAGCACAGGAGACTCTCCTAGCACAGGTGCCTGGGGACATGGGGAGAGACCTGGGCTCTTCACTGCTCCTAGTGGGGAAGAAGTGGAGGGGGGAGAAGGCTTTCTGGAACCTGCCCTGGAGCTCAGCTTTCCAAACAGAGGGAGAAAACCCAAAAAACCAGACCAGAGTGTTCAATCTGCAAAAGGGCTTGGTGCAAGAACAGGAAGAACCCAGAGAAAGGAAGGAGCCACTCCAGTCCCAGACACACCTTCTGTTCCAATTGCCGGGCCTTCTGTCTCCGGAGTAGCATCTGGTTCCAGGCCTCCTCGTAGGGGTCTGCCACCAGGGTGTGTCTGTTGTAAGACCGCAGCTGTGGGAGGAACAGCTGTCAGGCAGAGCAGGCCCCGGAAGCTGGGCCTAGAGGGCCGGGAAGCTCTGGACACGTGTGGGGCAGGGCTGGAGCAGACAGGGGCAGAGGGGCTCCTGCGCTGTAGGGAGCCCGGGCGGGGAGCAGCCCCTCACCCGCTGCCTGGTCTTCTGCAAGTTGTTCCTCAGGATTTTTCGGATCTCCTCTTCCTTGTCCTTGGAGAGTGCTGGCAGGATGCGCTCCGCAGGCAGGGACTTGGGGTGGATGTTCCTGGGACAACATGACACAGGTTAGGTTCCCCCCCAAATTCCTGGGACCCTGGAGCCTTCTGGGCTGGGCCAGAAAGAAGTCACTCTGGGGATGGCCTTGGTGGGTGGGCAAAGCCTCAGGTCCTCACTGTGGCCCTGCAGCTCTACCAGCCCTGACAGGCCCCGCCCCCAGGCCCCAGGGCGCCCGCTCCAGGCTGGCGGTTGAGGGGTTACTGTGTGGGTGCAGAAGCTGCCAGGGTTGGCCGTTAGCACTCACTGCATGGAGACGGTGGAGACAGCAGAGGGGATCTTGCCCATGCCACCACTTTCCACCAGCTCGATAGCCTGCTTCATCTCCATCTTGTGGTAGAAAGCGATAAGCTGGGGCTCCTTGGAGCGCTCGCCGGCTATGAGACACTTCTTCACATACTTCTTGTTAAACCGATTGAGCCTGGTGGGAGAAGGGAAAAGGTGGATGGAGCCAGCTCCTAGGGGTGGGGAGACACCCAGGCCCTGGGAGACCATTACCTGCCCATCCCCGCCCACCTGCCCACCAGGCCTGCCACCTACTTGTCCTTCCAGTGGTGGTGGCCGTAGTGGCCACAGATGTCCTCGATGCCTGTCAGAAGGTGGTCCAGGAACTGAAATGGGCCCAGGGCCAGGTCAAGCCTCACTACTGGGCTCCTTCCCTACCAAGACTTCTGAATAGGCCCCCCACCTTCAAACTCAGTGCGGCTCTGCTCAAACCAGCCCTGTAGTTCCAGGAGCAGCCAGAAGGTGGTGCCCATACCTCACTCATCCTGAACCCCAGAGGCACCTCAAACCCTCTGCCACTGAGGCATGGCTGAAGTCCCTTCTCCAAACCCACCTGTGCCTGATGCCCCCTCCTCAGGCTCCCAGCTGCTCATACCACACCTCTCTTTGACCTGGTGACCTCAAGAGGCTTAAGGACCACCTGGTCCTGGGATAGGGAGAAGGGGCTGAATGAGGGCATGGACACGAGGCCTAGCTGCTTCCCAAGCCTTCTCCTGCAGTCGAGGGCCCAGATTCCAGTACCTGCGTGTGGATCTCCTCGTTGATGGAGCGCTTCGTTTCCTGCTTTTTCTTCACAGCCAACAGGTCTACCAGGGGCCGAATGGTCATACCCTAGGGGGCAGGTGGATGTCAGGCCCTCCGGCTCTCCTACCTTGGCAGGGAGGCCACGGAGCCTCCCCCCTCCCCCCAGGGCCTGAGGCTGGATTCCCTGTGCTCCGAGTCCCCCAGTCTCAACCTTCACGTCAGCATTTCTATAAAGGCAGGTTCCCAAGGCCTGCTCTTCCGGAAGACACAGCCAGTGGTCTGAGAGCCCCTCCAGCTAAGACCACACACTGGTCATCTAGCCCCAGCCAGGGGGTCAAGGACCTGGGTTTAAGTGTGGGCTCCACCACAGGTATGTTCTGCAACCCCAGGTAAGTCAGGCCTGGCTCATGGGGAGAACCGCCTGCTCTGCCTCCCTTGCAGGACTGTGACCGACGGGCACCTAGGAAAGGCAGGAGCAACGAATTTAACTGCAAACTGCCATGTGCCAGAGCCAGTTGTTTTACTAGTATTAGCTCTTTAACACCTACAACAACCATAAGAGGTAGGTCCTTTCACTGTCCCCATTTTACAGATGAGGAGACTGAAGCTCAGAGAGGTTAAATAACTTTCTAAGGTCTCAAAGAAGGAGTAGAGCTGGATTCAGACCCAGGCAGGGAGATCCCCACCTCAGAGCTGCCTGCATTGAAAACGGACTTGGTAAGCATTAGCAGATACGACTGCAAAGTCAAGGTGATAAAATATCTTTGAGGTGTAAGCAGGGCAAGAGGACAAAAGAGACAGCCCCCTCTCCTTTTAAAGGATAGAAAATAAGTGCAGCCCCAAGAGGTTTCCTCTACTTAATTTTTTTGGTTAATCTTCACCTGAGAATATTTTTCCATTGATTTTTAGATAGAGTGGAAGGGAGGGAGGGAGGGAAGGAGGGATAGAGAAACATCAATGTGAGAGAGACACGTCGATTGGCTGCCTCCTGCATGACCCTGACGGGGACCGGGGATTGAACCTGCAACCCAAGGAATCAAACCCATGAGCCTCCAGTCTTGACTAGGAATCAAACCCATGCCTTCAGTCTGCAGGCCGATGCTCCAATCCCTGAGCCAAACCGGCCAGGGCAACTCTACATTTTTTTCTCCTGAGAAGGCAACAATGTTTGCCAAGATTAGTGTCCAAGAAAGATGGAGGGGATGGTAGAGAAATGGAGGCCCAGAAAGAGTGTCTGCTCACTTGCCCAAGGTCACAGGTCAGGTAAAGTGGGATTACATAATACCAGGCTGGGCTTCCTTGGGGACTAGATGCAGAGTAGGGGTGGGCTCTCAGCTAAGCCTGGGCCATTCAACTGCACAGAAATCACCGACCAGCAAGCTGGAAGGATTCTTCAGGATCATCTAGTCCAGTCCCCTCACTTCAAAGACGGGGAACTGAGACCCAGAGATGGGAGGAGGGTCTTTCCCAGGGTCATACAGACAGCAGCAGAGCTTGGGCTGACTCCAGACCTCCTGCTGCCTGGCTCAGCAACCTTTCCAGGTCCCCATGTTATGCTATTATTCCCATTTTACAGATACAGAAACTGAGATCCTAAGATATTAAATCACTTCTCTAAAGCCCTATAATGAGCATCATGGGCCTGCTAACTATACCTAACTCCCTCTGGGTTCCTAAGTTAGGCAGCATTCTGGCTTCTTTATATTCTGATCGGTCACTTCATAATGACTAATAATCACAATTCCCCCTTAACAATTGAGGGAACTGAGGCCCAGAAAGGAGGAGTGGCTTTCCCAAGGTTGTGAAGCAAGTTCCTGGTGGAGCTGGGACTAGCACCCGTGGTCCCCTCTTGGGTCATGTGCTTCCTCCTTCCACTGGCAGTCAGGTCCCCGGGCAGGGCTGCTCCACCCTATCCAGCACCTGCACAAACACAGTGAAGAAGATGACGGTGATGATGGCAGTGAGGAACAGGTCACACATGGGGAAGTGCTTCTTGTCCAGGAGGTAGCCGAGAGAGAAGGCGATGGCCCCTCGCAGGCCCCCGTAGGCGATGATGAACTGGTCCTTGGGCGTCAGCTTCACGATGCGGAACTTGTTGATGAACCAGGTCAGGCCCAGCACACCTGCCAGGGTGGAGGAAGAAGAGGGGTCAGGCTGTCCCCAGCCCCTCCTGGCTTCTACACTAGAGCTGTCTCTGCCTGGAGGAAGCCTCCCCTGTAAGCCCACCCAGCTCACTCATTTCCTGGGTCCCTCAGCCCAGGGTGCTCTGACTCATTCAATCCAAGAGCTGGGTGGCTCCTTAAGTGGGCTCCCAACCTGGATGTACTTTGGAGATATCAGAGAGGTCTCCAGTGGCCAACGGTTAGGAAGACGATGGGAAAAGAGATGAAACAGGGTGATACCTGCTAAATCAATATGATGGGTATATGGGGTCTACTTTCCTCTGGTTTGAAATTTTCCATAATAAAAAGTTAAAAATTGCAGAGGTCTGGGTCCAACCTTAACCCTCAGAAACAGGCTCTGTGGAGGACGAGGCCCCGGATTAATGGGGTTTTATTTATTTATTTATTTGATGTTTTTATTGATTTTTTTAGAGAGAGAGGGAGAGATAGAAACATTGATGTGAGAGAAACATCAATCGACTGCCTCCTGCACGCCCCCTACTGGGGATGGAGCCTGAAACCCGGGCACGTGCCCTGACCAGGAATCCAACCAGGACCTCTCAGTCCATGGGACGCAGCTCAATCCACTGAGCCACACCAGCCGGGCTAATGGGGTTTTAAAACAGTACACCAAGGCCCTGGCCGGTTTGGCTCAGCAGTTAGAGCGTCAGCCCACGGACCAAAGAGTCGCGGGTTCGATTCCCATCAAGGGCACGTACCTCAGTTGCAGTTCATCCCAGGCCCTGGTCGGGGTCATGCGGGAGGCAACCAGTCAATGTGTCCCTCTCACGTCGATGTTTCTCTCTCCCCAGCCCCCCAACTCTATCTGAAGATAAACAGAAAAATACCTCGGGTGAGGATTTAAAAAAAAACAGTACACCAAGGAACTGTGATGCTCAGTCAGGCTCAGGACACAGGCCTAGTCTCAGAGAGGAGTTCAGTGAGACCCAGGGTGGGGAAGCAACACAGTCACTGAGGTGAGGTGTGTCTGGAAAGTAAGCAAAACCCGAAGACCCGAGCCTGGTCCCGTGTGCAGCGCCAGGTGGCAGCGCAGGTTTGGAGGAGCTGCAAGCGGCTTTGCAAGTGCTCAAGTCACCTGTGCCATGGGACCACACAGAGAACACTCACAGACCTGGCTGTGTGTGCCTCGGTTCCTCCCTCAGATCCCGACAGGCCCAGAACCAAAGGTCCCAGCACTCTGACACATGGTGACCGTCTCCCCAGAGATCAGACTCGTGAGCACAGGTTTCTCTCCCCTCAAGGGCCCAGCACAGCCTCAGCATTGCGGAGAGGACTGCAGAAGCCCCTGGCTCCGGCTGTGCTGGGAATAGCCAGGCACCAACCCCGGCCTCTCTGCACAATACACCACACACACACACACACACACACACTCTCACACACACACACACACACTCACACACACACACACACTCACACACACACACGGCACACACACTCACACAGCGTGCGCACACACACACACACACACACTCACTCACACCCCCCTCCCCCCCCCCCACACACACACCCCTCCCCTGGCTTGGGCCCAGGGACCTCACCCAGCACTCGGGCGATGAGGCAGAAGAGCAGGGTGCTGATGACAAAGGTCCAGTTCCAGTGGTGGGAGCCGGCCACAGTGGAGACGCCGAGGAAGATGAAGATGAGGGTCTCGCTGACACTACTCCACATCTTCAGAAAGTACTTGATGGTGGTGTGGGACTTGTGGGAGATGTTGGCTTCCACGTAGGGGCGCATCACCACACCTGAGGCAATGAGTCTGGGGTCGGGGAAGAGTGGGGTACAGGGTTCAGAGCCGAGCTGCGCCTTCCCAGAGGCCCTCTGCTGCCAGCTGCCCGTTACTGCCTCCCCTTAGGAGCTTTCCACACCTGTTCTCACTGTCCTTTCACTCAACCCCACAGACAGGCATATTCTTGCACTTTTCAGATGAAGGAAAATAAAGTCGCCTACCTACTGTCACACTGCTAGCGAGTGGCAGAGCTAAGACACTAAGGTCTGGCCAACTCCAAAGCCTGTGCCTTGTCCCTGATGCCATGTCGCCTCTCTGCCTAACAGGGATCAATTACAACAGCCCGTGGCCTAGGGTTTACCCCCCACTCCAAGTGTGGTGTCCCCTTAACGCATGGGGTCCCCACAGGGCGCTCTATTCTAAGCAGCAGCCCAAGCCCTCCCAACCTGGAGCCCACACCTGGGCTCCACAGGCCCGGTTTTCTCACTTCACCCCAAATCCCCCTATCCAGGCCCACCTCTGCACTTCCGATGTCCTCCCCTACCAGGAACACCTTTGCACCTCACTGTCTCTGACTTCAGGACCCAGTGAGGCCTCAGGACCTCCAGGCCTCCTCGCTTCTATAGAAACCTCGAGCCTCCTCACTGGGGCTCCGAGGGGAACAGTGAACGCGAATGCCTGCATCCAGCTACAACCAAGGGGCTGAAGGAAAGAAGTAGCAAGGCTAGACTTCCCAGAGCTTTAAACTCAGTGCTCCGGGGGCAGTCCCAGGGCCTGGATGTGGAGCTTGAGTCTCCTCCCTAGAGTTGGAGGCTGATGTGGAGGAGCTCCCTTGTGACCCTACGCCGCCAGGGAATCCCAGTGGGCGGCCTCCCCGCCCAAGCCCAGACTCACGCCATGATGCCGGACAGGTGGAAGAGCTCCGCCGACAGGTAGGCCATGTAGCTGTAGAGGAAGACGAAGAGCGGCTCGATGACACGAATGTGGGCAGTGAATCGGGAGGTGAAGGCTGCGATGACACCGTAGACCACGCCCACAAAGACGCCGCCCAGGGACACCACGAAGAAGCTCAGGAAGCCGAGGACGATGTCCACAATGCCCACGCGGTCATAGTTGGCAAACTCCTCAAAGAGGTGATACAGGACCTGGAGAGGGTATGCAGGCTGGTCGGCGGGAGGGCAGGGTCCTGCCCCAAGGCTCCCTGGGGTCAGACCAGGGTGATCCCGCCCCTCCAATGACCATGGCCAAAAGTAGAGGCCACATGGTAACAGAGGAACCCTAGTGCCAAACAGGTGCTCAGAGCCACTGGCCAGAGGGCAGCGGGTCTTGCTTGAGACCTGCAGCGCCATGCTTTTACCAGCAGACTCTGAAGCCACCTGCCTGGGCTGGACTCTGGCTCTGCTGCTCCCTAGCGTACACATGGGGCAAATTATTCAATCTCCCTGTGCTAGTTTTCCATCCACAGAGTGGGTAACATACCAACCTTACAGGCTGCTGTGAGGGTTAGATTAGTAAAGGCAGAATGCCTGGAACCATGCCTGTGACGTGTCAGCTGTGACTGGCACTCAGTTCACCTCCCTCACTGTTTGGGCTTGGGCAGATCATGTCCCTCCTTCAGCACAAAGCAAGGACAGTTCAGACGATGAACTACAACAGGACTTAACCTCTGACATTTCTGAAAATTTATATGGCCAGGCCATACCCTCCTTGGAGTCTCTAGAAGTGGGCCCCAGAAATCCCTATTCAACAAGCTCCCCAGGCAGTTGTGATGAACAGCCAAGTTCAGATACTACGGAATGAGAGGCTCTCTAAGGCCCCCCTACCTCCAGGACTAGGAAATAGTCATTGTAACTATCGTCAGACGTTTAAGTGGCACTTCAGACACTGTAGGGCCCTTTGACAATGGTCATTCTGCTTGACACACCAGAGCCCCTGAGGTAGGTGGGCCAACGATGCCTGCTCCCTCCTCACTGAGGCTCACAGCGGTGAAGCAACTTGCCAGAGGGCCCCAGCCCGGGGGCAGAACTGGGCCCAGAACTTGTTCCCTGACAGCAGCGGGCAGGGCCTCCCTGGCAGGTTCAGCTCTGAGGTTCTGCCCTCTCGTAGGTGCCAGCTCCCTGGCCTGTTCCTAGACAGCTCTGCCAGGAAACCAGCTGGTAAGGTTCCAGGCATGGGGCTGCTGAGGGTCCCTGAGAGGGAACCCTCCAAAGCTCCCAGCACCTGGGGGTGCGAGGCGGGACTGCGCCGAGACCACACGGCTCGGAGGCAGCCTTCCGGTTTACTGGCTGGGAAACGAGGCATTCACATCATACCCAGGCTCCAGGAAGGGCCCGAACTAGGAGGCAGGGCAGGACAGCAGCAGGCAGCAGGCAGCAGGTAGGTTCTCAGCCCTGGGCTACCTAAACTCACTCCTGGCCTGAAGAGATTCATGGGTCCTCAGGGTGTACCGCCTGGGCCAATGGGGCGGGTCCAGAGGACCAGGTCCTCCTTTCCAGCCCGGCATTACCGTCCCAGGGACTAGGGAGGCAGTGCAGCATCGTGTAAGCATTCAGGCTCTGGACTCAGACTGCAGATCTGAACCTCGGCCACATCACTTATCAGAGAATGTGACCTTGGATGAGTCAGTTAACCTCTCAGTGCCTAAGTTTCTTCTCTAAAAAAAAACGGGGATAACGACAGTGCCCCCTCATGTAGTTTTTGTGCGGATTAGATGAGACAGTACATATCCAGATAGGAAGTGCTCAATGAACACCAGTGATTACTACCACCACTGCCACCGCTGTGGGGAGGCATGGCCACGGGCCCCGAGGTGGCCGGACTGCGGTGACCACTTGATAACCACGTCCCACTGCTCCCTGGTGGTGCCAACCCAACACCCAGTGGTTTCAGACATTGGGGAGTGTGACACCTGTAAGAACCCTGGGAGGATGACAGGCCAAGTCCTGCAATCCCTGTTACAGATGGAGAAACTGAGGCTCATGTGGTAACCCTGGGCAACAGGGAGAGCTCACAGAGGCCAGGACCAAGGCCTCCCACTCAAGCCACGCTGCTGCTCTATCAGCCTCGTGAAGAGCTGATGGCGGGGGAAGAAGGGGAAGGCAGGGCTGTCGGCAGCCAACCGTCTGTCTCTTCTTTGAGGTGCAGCTTCCTGAGGGGCTGGGGTGGAGAAGAGGGAGTGCATGTGCAAGCATGCACTGGGTGTGCACACGTGTCCTTGTGGGTCCAGCTGGGAAGGGGAGGGGATGTTTTCACAACACAACGTGAGTGTGCACATACATTTATCTGTTTCCTGAGGAAACCGGCTGGGAGGAAGGGCATGTGCAGACATATACAGAGCTGCTATGTGCAGCCCCTGCGCTGGGCTGTCTGTTCCCACTAGACCCTGGGAGGAAAGCACTCAATCCTCTGCCACTTTGCAGCTGTCAAAGTGAGGCTCAGAGAGGTAGTCACTTGCTTAGGGTCACACAGTAAGCAAGTGGCCAACCCAGGACAATCCATTTTACTTAATCACTTTCTGGAGGTCTGGGGGCCAAGGTCCCTTTCCACAACCGCAGCCCCAGAACTCTGCACATACCAAATTCTAACTTAAGACATAGCCAACATGAAAGCGGAAATGCCCCTTCCAGACTAAATGGTCTATAAAGGGTAAACCTGAGGTATGAAGAGGATAAGTAATTTAACTGAGATCATATCACAATCCAAGTCAGGGATGGAGCATATGACCTGGTAAAGCCAAGAGCTTAGGCCCTGGCATCAGACAAACCTGGCTTCTAACCTTGGTTCTGTCGTATTCCAGCAAGTTATTGAACTTCTTTGGGCCTGATTCATCCTCTGTAAAGTGAGAATTCTAAGCACCTCCTACAGCTGCCATGAGGATTAAATAAAATCACCCATGTCTCATGCTCGGCATGATGCCTGGCACACAGTAAGCAGGAATGGACATTTGCTGTTTTGTTACTATTATTAGCAGGCGGATGTGGGTCACTCTGGACTTGGATTGGGGTCTGTGCCCTGTGTGCACATGGGTGTGGTCCCCACCCCCTCACCACAGTGACGGCGTCATTGAGCAGGGACTCCCCAAAGACGAGGATATGTAGCAGCTCGTTGATGTGAATTTCCTCAAAGACAGCCAGCACAGCCACAGGGTCCACGGCCGAGATGATGCTGCCAAAGAGCAGGTTTTCCAGGAGGCCGATGTTGTTGATCTGCTCGCCACCCACCAGGCACACGGCATACATGAGGCCGCCTAGGAAGAAGGCGTTCCACAGCGTGCCCACCACGGCGAAGATCAGGATGGTGCCCAGGTTCTCTGTGAACTGCCGCAGTGGCAGGAAGTAGCCCGCATCCAGGATGATGGGTGGCAGCAGGAAGAGGAAGAAGACGTCCGACTGTAGGATGGGGGGTGTCTCACCCACACCCTTGATCAGGCCCCCTACCAGCAGCCCCACCACGATCAGCAGGCAGCTCTCCGGGACGATGCTCGAGATAGTGGGGATCACATGGAAACCTGAGGAGGGCGAGAGAATGGGAGGCTGTGGGCTTGTGGGGAGCCAGAACAGAAGGTTGGGGACAGGGCCGTGGAGGAGGACAGAAGCTGGTGAGAGGGGTACAGATCTGGTCTCAGGGGGCCACTCTGTTAACTCTCTAACCTCAGCTTCCTCACTGTAAAATGGGGGTGATAATAACACAGGGCTCATAGGGTTGCTGTACAAGCTAAGTGACAATGTTTTTAAAATGTTTTTCCAAAGGATATACAGATACTATCTCTGTCACTGTCATAAAATAGCAGAAAGCAGCAGCTCTGTATGCCTCCAGAAGGCAGAAATTACATATCCATCACCAAGGCTCCAAGTACCTATGCCTGAACCCAAGCCATCCATCATTCCAGGCACAAGTTCAGGGAGGCAGATGTGAACTCAAGACACTACAATTCCGTCTGAGGGACGATAGTGAGTTCCCCATCATGAAGGTGTTTTAGCAGAAGGCAGACCACAGGTTGGTGGAGAAGTGACACAGGAGATAGAAGGAAGCTCAGAAAAATCAAAGAATATCAGCGCAGGATAGAGCTTGAGGGTTATGCCACCTGGTTTGCAAACCTGCAGGATGCATGCAGCGACCTCCAGTCCCAGACTTGCAAACAACTGAGGCTCAAAAGGCGGAAAGGACTTGCCCAAGGTCACAAAAGCAAATCAGTAGCAGAACCAGGACAAACTCCAGGGGCAGAACCCCCCCAACCCCCCGCAAGCTCCCATCAAACTCTGCAGTTCTGTAAGTCAACCCCTCCAATTTTCTGTCCCTATTAAGGCCTGAACATGCCTCTCAGCCTGAGACCCACCAACTATCTCCCCAAGCCAAGTCCTGGTCACCCAGCAGCAGCAGGCCACTCTGCAGTGGCCCACGCTGGGGCTCTAAACCCAGAGCTGGGAGGTAGCAAAATTCCCCTTCAGAGACAGCTTCTCTCAATGCCAGGTTTGGCCCCAAGTTCCCTCTGGGTGCAGGCCTGGGCATTAGCTGCACATTGGGTACCATAACGCCCAGGGTCAGCTTGGTTGAGAATATGGCGCTTTGCTCAAAGTAAAAGCTCTCGCTTTCCTCCCATCCCTATAAGCTCTGAGCAGGCAGATTCCTTATCTGTTTATAATTATATTCCCAGAGCTGGGAACACAGTAGGTGCTCAACAGTATCTACTGATTCTAAAATGCACAGGGCTGGGCGATTACTCACGTGATTCCCATTAGCCTATCTGACCAGGTGTCTGCTGTCATTGGGAAGGAGGAGAAACATCCCTCCCCAAGACCAAAGCCCCTTCTTTTCTCAGGTGCTGATCTAGGTAGTGTCAGAATAGCTACAAGTTGAGACTCTCACTCAAAATACTATCTAGGATCAGAACCATGGCACAGTGCAACAGGGGGCACTCAAAACCTGTTGGGGAAAAAAAGAACACATCCCCATCCTGGGCCAGGAGAGGATACCAAAGTCATCATGTACATTCTCCTGACTTCAAAACAGACCAACCCAAAAGTCACCTCTTTTGCTGAAAAGTCCCCAGTCTTTGTAGTGTCCACCAGTAAATCCCCAGCATTCAGCTGGCTGGTATACCAGGAAGGGCGAGGTCATGTTGACTCCAAGTCTCTTGCTGTATAGGTTAAAGTCCAAACGCTCAGCACTGCCTCCATCATTTGGTCTCGCTCATATCCCATGCTTCCTACTGTCAATTATTATGTTTCAGCCTTGCCAAATTCTTTGTAATTCCCCCAAATAAGCCACATCCTCTTTTTCCTGCTAATCTTTGCGTAGTCTAGCTTGTTTCTTCAGAACACTGTTCCTGTACCTCTACCCCCACTGTGTGTAGCTGACCCCATATCCTTCTGCCTGCCTCCTCCAGGAAGCATTCCCTGACCACTCCCATCTGTCCAGGTTGGGGCAGGAGTCCTTCTCTGATGTCTCTGATCATCTTTAATCCACAGCTGTCACCCAGATTCCTCTTTCTCTCTGGCACCCAGTGAGATCAGACAAGCCATGTACAAGTCACGGAAATGACAATGGCACCACACTCCCAGAGGAGAGAGGACGGCATGGAGGTTTAGGGGAGCAGAGCTCCCCCTGCAGGCATGAGCCAGGAAGCAGCTTCTCAAGGCCAGGAGTCCAGCTCCAGCTCTAGCCAGCAGACCTCCTTGTCAGCACCCTACCCCACCTGCCCTAGAGTTGAGCACCAATAGCTGCCTTAGGAGAAGGCAGAGTCTAAAGAGACAGCCCAGGGCAGGAAGATGATAGCTTCCTCTTCCACCGAGGATATTAGTTCTTTAAAATGCCCACAAAGCTTTCCAGACAGTACACTGGACACCCAGAGACGAATAAGCCACAGCCCGTTGGGAGGGTCGGGGGACATGTGAAACAAGCCAAGAGCAGTAACATGAAGAATGTTCCCTACTCCTGAAGGTGCACCATGAGCCAGGTTCTGTGCTGGGATCCTGGCACATATCATCTCTTTTGTCCTTACAGCAGCCCTGTGGGATAGGTGTTGTCCCCATTTTGAAGAGAAAGCTGGGGCTTGGCAAGGTTCAGTGGCTTCCCCAGAGTCTAAGGGAAGAGCTCTACTCTAGCTTAGAGCATCTCAAATTTATAGCAGAAAGAAATAATTAACCCTTCACTCAAGTGCATGTGTGTTCTCTGAACTAGGCCGGAGCTGTGCCCTGGGGACACCAAGGTGGCTCACGGTCAGGACCTCTGTGAGGCGCTTGTGCGGATTACCATGCTTTTCTCGACCCCGGGACCTTTGGGCCATCAGATCTGCATCACCAGGTGAAGCGACAGCCGGCATTTCTACTGGAGAGAACACCTGCAGCTCAGAGGAGGCAGGACATGCCCGGCCTCCAGGACGTGGTCCCGGGCCCCCTGACTCAGACACAGTGCACTTCCTTCCAGGCAGCTCCCAGAGTACCTGGGGTTGGAGCCATGTTCCCAGAGCAGGTTCCCCCAGGTGTCTCTGGGTTGGCCCTGCCCCTTAGTGAGCAGGAGGAACTGTGGGCCCTGACAGGCAAGGGAAGGGGAGGGCCCAGCCCAGGCTGAGGAAGGTCTGGGATCCACTCTTGGCTCCTTGCCCACGGGAAAGCGGCTTCCAGGGGCAAGGCGGTGGATTCTGTCATAAGCTCAGGGGAGGGGTCCTGCGGGCCTGTTCTGGCTTGTCCCTCTCTCAAAGCCGACTCCACCAGTCGTCCCCATCCTACATCCCTGAAGTGTCTCCTCAGAGCACAGGAAACTTCCTGACACCGGGTGTGATGAGAGGGCCACAGTTGGGCCCCTGGTCCCCTGACAAAGGCCCAGCATTGAGGCGAGATTCCAAGATGCCAAGAAATGAGGCAAAACTTTCAAGGCACAAACATGTGGCAGTGGTGATGTCACCAGTATGGAATCAGGGGTGGGGCAGCGTCAGTTAGAATCAGACCTAGAGCTGTGAGAGCTGGAACAGACTGGAAAACACACAAATCCTCCATTATGCAGTAGGGAAACTGAGACTCAAAGGGAACCAGTGACCTGCTAATGGTCACATGACGGATTCCACCACGAGAGCCCATGAAGCTCCAAGTCCAGTGATCTCTCAACCACATGGCTTTCTGCAGAGGGTGTCCCGTGCTCCCAGAGCGAGGATGGGAGAAGGTGCAGAATTTGGCATCTCCGAGCCACAAACCCGCTGATACAGTTCAGGGCTGGCTCCCCTTTTAGGTGAAGAAGCTGGGGGAGGGAAGAGATGTTCCTTATCCTGTCCAGTACAGGTGGCAGTTGGGGTACTGGGGGAACACACACATTTACCCACACACTCTCTCTCTTACACATATACTCTCCCTCTTTTATACACAGTCTCACAATCTTTTACACACCATACACACTCTTTCTTACACACACACGCACTGAACAGACACTTGACCAAACTTTGAATTGGTGAGGGGCTCCCGGTTCCTCCACTCTTCACCATGAGAACACTTTATTTACTTCTCCCCAGAAGTAATCTGCTGAGACTGGTGCAGAAGCAGGCAGGCAAGGCTGCTCCATGTCACCCTTAGCTGCCAGGGTGACCAGACATCCCTGATCCTCCTTCCTGTATCTCTCCCCTGGCCTGGGCAGTCATGGGGGAGTACTGGGAAGAGGGGCCCTCCTTGCCCCACCAGTGCTGGGTCACCAGGGACCGAGGGACACACGAGGGGCTCTGCCGCCCTAGTTCCAGGCCTGAGGACTCTGGGGCTGCAACTCGGCCAGGTCCCAAAGGATTCCTGGTTGCACAACAATTCCATTTCTTTAACTCCCTCTTCAACTGCCCCAGCAACCAGTCTCAACGACAGTAACGAAAGGTAATACCTCCCAAAGAAAGCCTGGCACTCTACAGTTTATAGCAGTGTGCTCTGATACTTTTTAATTCATTTACACCGCACCACAGCTCTGGGAGGTAACAGTTACCATCTGCTACATTTTTTTCAAAAAGATTTTTTTTAGCCCAGCCGGTGTAGCTCAGTGGTTGAGCGTCGACCCATGCACCAAAAGGTCACTGGTTCGATTCCCAGTCAGGGCACATGCCCAGGTTGTGGGCCCGATCCTCAGTGGGGGGCATGCAGGAAGCGGCCAACGGATGTTCTCTCTCATTGATATTTCCATTTCTCTCTCCCTCTCCCTTTCTCTCTCTCTAAAATCAATTTTTAAAAAATTTTTTTAAAAATATTTTTTAATTGATTGTTAGAGAGAGCAAGGGAGAGGGAGAGAAACATCAATGTGAAAGTGAAACAGCGACAGGCTGCCTCCTGCAAGCCCCTGACCTGGATCGAGCCCGCAACCCAGGCAGGTGCTCTGACTGGGAATCGAACCAGCGACCTTTTGTTGCACAGGACGACACCCAACCAACTGAACCACACCAGCCAGGACTGCCCCTACATTTTCTAGTTAAACAACTTGCCTAAAATCAAGTAGCTGGCAACTCATTCATGCCCAAGCAGTCTCTGTCCTTAACCACTCACCACATTTCCCCTGGTTTTATTCTTATTTTGTTTCTAAGGGGTGCACTCGTGCCCGGGACTACAGAGGCCCAACGTGGTTCCCAGAGGGCCAGACATGGTATTTCTTTCCATGAAGTCTCACTGCTCCTCCCCTTCTACTCTGGTGGCCTACCAAAAGCCTCCGGAAATCCTATCTTTTAAGCCTGCTCCCTCCAGGAAGCCCTCCCAAGTGAATCAAGGGATCGGTCTTCACTAAACTCCTAAGGCAGGAGGTGGGAGTGATCAGACTGCTCAGCCCTACCTGCCTGGTCCGTACTCAGCTCCAGTCTCCGCTGGGGCTTGAGTGTCCTCCAGGGTAGGAGGGGCTGATTCTTCTCAATGTTGATTCTTCCCACCATCAGCATCAGCCATGAGGACCAGGGAGAAAGATAAACCAGACTCAGCTGCTGCCTCAGCAGGTTCACAACCAGACCAACAGAGACAGACATGTGGCACTAGCCCCCTAGGTTCCAATCAGGGCGCAGCCACTGACTAGCTGGGTGACCACAGGCAAGTTACATTATATCTCCTATCCTCATCTGTGTAAAACCTGTTTCAGAGGGTTTCTGGGGTATAGGAGGAGATAATAAGGGTAAAGAATGCCAAACAATGTTGGCACTCAATGTCAGCAAAAAATGGTGACTGCTATTATATAATTGTCTTCAAAACTCAAGTATAATATGAATTACCCTACATTATCATGACCTATTGGTATGCACTTGTCCATCAATGGGCTTTAAGCTCCCTAAGGGTGGGAACTTTCTAGAGTCATCTGGATCTCCAGCTTCCAGCAGAGAGTAGGCATTAACTATTTGTAAACTGAGATAAAACTGACTTTTAGATGTGAAGTGTGGAAAAGAGGAAGGAGGTGGAAATGGCTCTGAAATTTCGAGTAGGTGATGCTCTCGAGCAGGCACCATCTGAATTGGGCTCTGAAGTTTCAATAGAAGTTTGCCAGAGAGAGAGAAGGAACCAGGAGAAAAGCCATTCTTGGGTCTGTATTCTCTAAAGAGCCCAACACAAGTACCCTGCACATAGCAAATGGATGTATGGGTAGTGAATACAATGATAAACAAGGAAAGAAAGACAAATAGGAAGGCAGGCTGACTGCAGCAGGCCTTTGCCAATACCCAAATATGAGTGCTGTTATGAAGATTAAATGAGATGATGTATATAAAACACTTAGCACAGTACCTGTTATACATGTTTTGCCTCTTGGTCCCTTGTCTATAACTGGGATGATAATGCCACCCCCACGGTGGCTGTAAGAGTCACTGATATAATTTATTTAGAGCTCTTAGCCCACAGGAGGCACCCAATTAATGAAAAAAAAAAAAAAAGTAAACCATTGATCCACCTTAAGATATAACCTCCAGTACAGAGAAGAAGAAAAACACTTACTGGAAACTTAGAGCATCTGATGCAAGGCACTACGCTGCGACCTTCTGCATCTCTCTCATTTCATCTCATATTCTGACTCCCATTTGCTAGATAAGAAGCTGAGACACAGCGAGGCGGAATGACTTGCCCAAGGCTACCTAGCTGGGAAGTGGCAGTCAAAATTAGAATCCAGGCCTCCTAATTGCCAGTTCTTTGTGTCACACTGCACCAATGAAAACGAAGCCTCTCAGGATCAACAGGAAAATAATTCAAGTCTGCAATATGCCTCCCCAGTAAAAACAGCCATAAAACAATCTGTTCTGCGCTGGCCAGTTTGGCTCAGCGGTTGGAGCGTCAACCTGCGGACCGACGGGTCCCAGGTTTGATTCCTGGTTAAGGGCACATTCCTGGGTTGCAGATTTGATCCCCAGCGGTTGTGCGGGAGGCAACCAATCAATGCGTCTCTCTCACATCGATGTTTCTTTCTATATATCTCCTTCCCTCCCATTCTATCTTTTTTAAAAAATATGTACACATATATATTTAATTAATGCATATACTTTTTTGCTCTTGTTAATCCTCACCTGAGAATGCTTTTCCATTGATTTTTAGATAGAGTGGAAGGGAAGAAGGGAGAGGGGGAGAGAGGGAGGAGGAGGAGGAGAGAGAAATACCGATGTGAGAGAGACACATGAATTGGTTGCCTCCCACACGATCCCTGCCAGGGATCTAACCTGCAACCCAGGCACGTGCCCTTGACCAGGAATCGAACCCATGGCCCTTCGATCTGTGGGCTGACGCTCTAACCACTAAGGCAAACCAGCCAGGGCCCTTCCACTCTATCTTAAAAAAAAAATCTGTTCTAAGTACTTGGGTAGGAATCGTTCCCCATGCTGGGGGAGTCAGTCTCTCTGTGCCTTCCGCTGACATTCTTCCAAATAGCACCTCTACTCCTTGCTTGCTTCAATCCACATCTCAGGGAGACAGGGTCCCACCCTCCTCTGGCTGAGAAATTAGCTAAAAACCTAGCTGAGAACAGAAGCAGCACGTGCTGGGCCACCTGAAGCATGGAAAAAAGAAAACTGGGCCAAGAGGCCAAAACCCTGGTTCAAGACCCTGCTCTGCTCTTAAGTAACCTTTAGGTAAATCATTACACCCTGGACGGGCCAGTTTCTTCATGTGCAGGCAAGTGAGAATTAAGGGACTGGGCATAGAGAAGCACCTTGTACACTGTGAAGTGGCAGACAAACGTCAGAGATGATTGATGGAAAGGTTAGGAGAGAAAAACCACATGGGCTGGAGGTAGCCCAGCAGCCAGAGACTGGAGAGCAATAACAGTGACGCAGCCCTGGCCGGTTTGGCTCAACGGTTGGAGCGTCGGCCTGCAGTCCAGAGAGACCCGGGTTCGGTTCCCGCTAAGGGCATGTGCCTTGGTTGCAGTTTGTCCCCGGCCCTGGTTGGTCGTGCGGGTGGCAGCCACTCGATGTGTCCCTTTCGCGTCGATGTTTCTCTCTCTCTCTCTCCTCCTCTCTCTCCCTCCCACTCTATCTGAACAGAGAATGAAAAAATGTCCTCGGGTGAGGATAAAAAAAAAAAGAACAGTGACGCAGCCCTGGTCGATTTGGCTCAGGGGTTAGAGCATCGGCCCATGGACCAATGAGTCTCGGGTTCGATTCCGGTCAAGGGCACATACCTTGGTTGCGGTTCATCCCCAACCCTGGTCGGGTTGTGCAGGAGGCAACCAGTCAATGTGTCTCTCTCACATCGATGTTTCTCTCTCTCCTTCTCTCTCTCTCCCTCCCTCCCTTCCACTCTATCGGATGACAAATAGAAAAATATCCTCAGGTGAGGATTAAAAATAAAATTAAATTAAAAAAAGAACAGTGACACAGCAACTGGCAGGACCCTCGCAGACCCAGCAGGAGAGGCTGCTCCAGAGCAGGTACACTGTGATCAGGATTCGAGGGTCGGGGAGCTGGCCAAGCTCAGGATTAACCCTTAGCACTTAACCTCCCATCCACATTTAACGCCTGTACTCCAGTTGCCAGAAGTCCCCAAACCTCATCTGTGCGCACATAGAGGGAAACTCTTCTTCACCTTGAACTTCTGCCCGTTTTTCAAATCCCAGTGCAGGTGTCACCTCCTCTGGGAAGCCTTCCCTGAACACCCAGGCTGAGTCAGGTGCCCCTCCAAGATGAGGAGCCAGGAGCTCTGTAGCTGGTGCTCTAGTCGGCCTGGCATCCGCGCTAGCCCTGGGCCCCAAGAAGGTGATGCTCAGGAAAAGCAGGTTAAGGGAATGATGGAAGCTTCCTAATGGACATGGGATTGAAGATGGGTCTCAAGGGCAGGGGACTGGTGAAAGAAGAGTGTGAACAAATGAAAAGAAATCTCAAAGTCTTCCAAGGGCCCTGAAGCTCCAGCCAGCCTGGAAATGAGACTGTACAGTGAGGGAGACGCTGGCACACAGCTGGAGCCAGCCATACAAGGAACTGAGTCAAGGGGCCCGAGCTGATGCTGCAGGCCTCAGACGGTCCCCTGACCTTCAGGCCTGGTCCCGAATGCCCCTGACCTGGACTTGAGCCAGGTTCTACTCCTGCCTTTCAGTCCCACCAGACTTTTCCCCTGGGTGTCAAATACTCATTACAGTGGTCCCTACCCCACTTCAACCCTCCTCACCCCACTTCAACCCTCTTCTCCCCACCCTGTGCTGAGGCAGCACCTCTTGGTACCCAGCTTGGCCTCCCCAATCACCTAAGCTCTCCATAAACATTTGTTGAATGAATTTCACTCCAGCAGATTCTCCCCACCCCCCACAGGAAAGGCACCTGGACTGACAGTCCCCATGCAGTGAGGTGGAGAATGACTCACACAGGAGGGGGAGGGAAGGGACAGGGACCAGGAACTAGCAGTAAACAGTCCCTATCTTTGACTAGATACAGAGGCCAGCAGGCAACAACACGTCTGGCAAGGGAGAGGTATCCAGGCAGCCAGTCGGAGTGGCAGCTATGAGGGGTGGGGCAGGACCTTAGGCTCCAGACTCTCCAGTTGCCCAAGGGATACACACTGGTTTCTTCTGATTTTTTTCACAATGAAAATATATTGCTTTGGTGGTTTTATTTTATCTTTGTATTTATTGATTTTTTTTTTTTTTTTTTTAGAGAGAAAGGGGGAGAGAGAGAGAGAAAGAAACATCAATTTGTTGTTCCACTTATTTATGCATTCATTGGCTGATTCTTGCATGTGCCCTAACCAGGGATCAAACCTGCAATCTTAGCATATCAGGACGATGCTCTAACCAACTGAGCTGCCTGGCCAGGGTTGCTTTGATTATTTTAAATGGAACCAAGGGTCATTTAAAACTTTTTTCCAACAGTATATAAGTAGAAGGAGAAAACTTCCCAGTGATTCTCCTTTCCCTGCACCCACTGCACAAGCACCTCCCCTACACCCCCAAATCTACACTGTTAACAGTTTGGGATACAAAATTCCAAACTTTTCTGCTCTATTAAATTTTTGTATAAATGGTACAGTCTACCTACTTTGCTATAACTGCTTCAATAAGGCAGAGACTGCACTAAGCACTTTACTGCAGCATCTCATTTAATTTTCTCAACAACCCTATTATCCCCAATTGAAGATAAGTAAAGAGGACATCAGAGGGATGACCACTTACATGCTCCAAGGAGCCAGGGCTACAGAGCAGTGTTTCAGACCTAGGATGACCCACTCCTCACTCCCCCAACCCTATGGAGCAGCCTGTCTTTAAGGCCTCGCCTGTGCCATAACATACTGAAGTCAGCCCCTCCCCCACGGCATTCTGGTGAAGGCAGGGTTCCTACACTGAGCTCTTCCACTAACAGGCCCACCCAGGCCTTGCCTCTGTGGCTGGCAGTGAAACCAGAGAGCCTCAGCTTCCACTCTCTCTGCACCTTCACCTGACCCTGTGGTGCCACTGGCAGCAGAAAAACCTAAATCACATCCCTTGCAAAGGAGGCCCTTCTTGGCTCTGCACATTTCACCACGCAGTGCGGAGAGCGTGAAAGTACAGAATGCCTGAGATGGAAAAGAACCTGGGATTCGTCTGGTTTCAAGCCCCCAGCCCCTTCCTTTTCTGGGGTCCCAGGTGTGGGGCTCCCCAGCTCAGGCTCCCCCTCCCCCTGCCCAGCCCCTCCCTGGCCCCATCGGTGACTCCTTGCAGACAGTAGCAGGAGTTCCAAGCACCAGTCTGCCACACACCTGGGGCAGGGAAAGAAATAAGAGGCTCGATAAGAAAGGTTCCATTTCAAGAAACTTTAGAGCCATGGGAAAGCTGGATTTTTCTTTTCTTTCCTATTGGTGGGGGTAGGGTAGAATTTGCAAAATGCAAATTTTGCAAAATTGAGTATATCAAATACCTGTTGTTTCTAGTGTCCCTTCCAGGTGAAAGTCATGTAGCTTAGATGCCTAACAATGAATTAAATCCATTATATAGAGAGGTGGCAATAGGAAAGCAACACAAAGAGAAATTCTGCCATTTCCAGGACAACAGCCCTGCTTCAGAAAGCAAGTCAGGTGGCCCATTTTCAGCTGCTACAGAGGAGGGAGGAGGAGCCGCACCGGGAGAACAAACCTCAGGCGGGGCTGCTGGGTGGGAAGAGAGAACAGCTGCCCAGGGAGGTGTGGGGCCCCTCTACTGCTCAATCAGCTATGGAGTCTATTAGGTGCTTCACAGTGTCTGGGTGGTGATGAAGAAGGGGTGTCAGGCACCCCTCATCGATACAAGAAAATGACTCTCAGACAACAAAACTTGGAGTAGGCCTAAGAAGGTGGTGAGGCTTCCTGAAGTGGTGGGTGTGGGGTGACCCTTAGGCCAGCGTGTCTGCGTGAGGCATGGGGTGGACCTGCAAAGTGGTGAGGGCACAGGAGCAGAACTCTCATTTCCCCACCTCCAAACCTGTTCCTCCTACAGTGGTCTCTACCTCCCCAGCATCACTCAGGTGCTCAGGCCCCAGACCCCGGAATCATCCCAACTCCTTTCTCTCACGCCTCACATCCAATCCAGTGGCAAACCCTGTTGGGCCACTCCCTCCCCTCCACCTCTACTGGCCGCCTTGCTTCTCCTTGAGCACAAATACAATTCTACCCTAAGACCTTTGGTTTTGCTGTTCCCTCTGCCTGAAACTCGGCATCACATGGGTGGACAGCAGATTCTCCCCACTCCTTTCAGGTCCCTGCTCAAATGCCACCTCCTCAGGGAGGTCTTCTCCAAGTCCCTCTATTGGCTCCCCCTGCTGTATTCTTCTTATAGCACTTACCACTTCCTGACAGTCTGTATGTGCTCACTGACAATTCCCTCCACTTAGAACACAGCTCTGTGAGGGCACTGTTACGATCACTGTGGACCCTAGCACCTAGACTTGTGCCTGGCGCACAGTAGGCTCACAATCAGTACTGCTCAATGAATGATCATCTCCTGCCTCAATGACCTCATAAGGCCGTTGTGAGGATCACAGGAGACCACAGATAATGAGAGCACAGAGCAGACCCCGCCCTTGTCAGGGTAGGTTACTGGAGAGCCATGCCAGCTCCGCCAGCAGCTTCCCCTAAGTACCTCCCAGGACAGAAACTAGTCACACTCGGTCCTGCAGAGAGAGCACAGGACACATGGCCCTCAACTGAGTCTGCTCACACTGTGCTTGGGTGGTTATCTCCCCTGCCACACCACTCATCAAGGGCAGGGACCCTGTCTTATTCATCTTTGACTCTCCAGCACTTAGCACAGAGCATGGCACATGGCAAGGATCAAGATTTGTCCGTTGAGACTGCCTGACTATTCAAGGGCAGAATTCCTGTCTGATTTCCTAATCTCCAGTATCTGGCACTCAGCCCGTACGCACTAAACGCTAGCTGAACTGGCCTGAACCCGAAGGAAGGGATGGGGTTAGGGAGGCAGTGGGAGGGCCTTCCGGGCAAAGCAGCAGCACGCGGAAAGGCAGGACAGGGGGAATGGGTGTGGTGTAGTTGAGGATTTCTTTCTTATTTTGTAAATGAATTCATAATTTCTTCTCATGAACTCTTTTAAATTTTTTTTATTGATTGATTTTAGAGAGAGAAAGAGGGAGGGAGGGAGAGGGAAAGGGGGGAGAGAGGGGTGAGAAAGAGAGAGAGAGAGAGAGAGAGAGAGAGAGAGAGATTGATTCATTTGTTGTTCCACTTATTTATGCATTCACTGGTTGTTTCTTGTCTGTGCCCTGACCAGGATCAAACCCACAACCTTGGCGTATCAGGACAACGCTCTAACCAACTGAGCAACCTGGCCAGGGCGGTGTAGTAAAGGATTTGTACTGGGTGCAAATGACAGTGAAGGCTGGAGAGGAAATAATTCTTAGGGGGTCATAAAGCAGCCATTCCTCTGGTTCTCACTAAAACCCTGGGCAGGACTCAACAGATGAGGAACAAGAAGTTCAGAGAGGTCCAGACACTCATCCAAGGTCACACGGGTAGCCCAGAACCAGGTCTCGAATCTGACTGCTGACTCCCAGCCCAGCACTCACCCAGGGCCAGACTGTAAAAGGCCTTGAATATCCTTAAGAGGGGCTTCTGAGTCGACAGAAGTTGGTGAGGGCTCTGACCTGGGGATCCTGTGAAAGTCCTGCATGCAAGCACCTCGAGGAGGAAGTCAAGGGAGATGGTACAGGTCCCCACTCCCACCCTGGCTCAGCACCCTGGGGTGGGGCCGAGCTGTCCATAGCACTTCATTAAGTCTAGGCTCCAGGGGCAGCTGGCACTGCCTCTTGAATATTCTAGCAAGATGGGGGAGCCCTCCCCCATCCCACCTTCAAATAGGCCTCAAGAGACCAGAAAGCTACATTCGGAGAGAGGAAGGGCCTGAACCTAGCCCAGTCTGGGGATCAGGAGACCTGAGTTGCAGACTAGACCTGCCTCTAACTCACTAGGTACTTTGAACAAGCCCTTGCCTTTCTCTGGCCTCAGTTTCCCCATCCTCAGAGGTGTGTTGACAGCCTTTCTGGCTCTGAAATCTGACTGACGACCTCTGCTACTGAACACAGCCAGGCTCTGCAACATTCACTATCCCTGTCCTGCCAACAAGCACAGTGTCTGGGCCCAGGGCAGTCTTGGTGCAGAGCAAGATCGCATGAGGAGCAAAGGCGGTGTAGAGAGCCCTGGTCTGCTACCATGGGAGCTGGCTCCTATCCCAGTTCTTAACCTGAACTTCTCCGTGATCTCTGGCAAATCACGACACTGAGCCTCACTTCCTTCCTCTTTAGTATGAGGATAAGCAATGCTCATGGCCCAGGGTAGCTGTGAGAAAGAGAAGGAAATGGAGGTAAAAAACAAACAAACAAACAAACAAAACAAAAAACCACTCAGAAAAACAAAAACAAACACCCAGAGAGCTGCAGCCATCATTGTGACAGCTCTGCTTTGAAAGGAGACACCAGGGGGACAGAGGACACCTGAGCTGGGTTCCACAAGAGCACAGCAGGAAAATCATGACACTATAGGTGCTGGGCCCTCTGCTAGAACGAGGGTCCCTCACTGCCTGGCTCACTCTGGAGCCTCAGTCCAGCCCCACAGCCAGGCCCCAGTGAGAAAAGGACCCACCAGTCAGGTGGCTGCCTGTACCAAAGGCAGCTTCTCTTGGAGGCTGGGCAGCGACACTCTGGGGGCTGAGGCAGAGGGACTGGGCCTGAGCCACAATGAGGGCTGGTCCAGGGGAGGTGGTCCCATGTGCAGGCTGGGAGATCCTGAGTGAGATGGCTAGGAAGGGAAAATCTGGAAAAACAAGCAGGAGTGTTGCCTCAGGGATCTGTCCAAAGTTTCAACTCAGACTCAGCCACCAGTCAGGGGAGGCAGGGAGCCCTGTGGTTAAGAGAGAGCACAGTGTTGAGAACGTGGTGGCCTGGTTTCCTGACTCTGCCATCTATTAGCCATGTCTCATTGGCAGATACTCACCCTCTGAGTCTTGCTTCTTTATCTGAAAAGTGAGCTTATAATCATTTCTATCTCAAAGAGATGTTCTGGAGACTTGACGAGGATACGTATTTGGAGTAAAGGGCTGCCAAAGAATATGCACAGCAAAGGGCACAGTTCCATCTCTGCACCCCTGCTCCCCAGGCCCAGACAGGGCGCACAGTTGCCAGGAAAGCAACCAGAATCAGGAGAGTGAGGCCACACTCTGAGGCAGCCCCTCTGAAGCAGAGCTTGGTGCTCTGTCCCTGTCATCACTGGTTCTGGCTCAGCCTTGGCTGGCAGGAGTGTCCAGAGGTGCTGAGGGAGGCTACGGGGAGGCTGGGGAGAGGCTGGGGGGGGGGGGCAGAAGCCCTACGAAGCCCCACTGAACTGACTTCTCGTCCCCAATAAAATCTGTAAAACTTCCTTCCAGGGTACCTGAGTACAGGTCACAAGAGCTACAGAAGCAACGGGGCCGTGCAGATGCAGGTTCCCTGAAACCCGAGCAGCAGGCCTCTGGGAACAGCTGGCAGGGTGGGGAAGCCAGAGTTTACCCCTAGGCAGGTGCCCGAGGCATCCATCTCTAGGGGATGCCCTGAAAGTCTCCCCTACACATCTCCTAAAAACAGCCCAGCTGGCTGAGCATCACGAAGGAGGGGAACACAGAGCACACTGAAGGGCCTCTCCCTGCCCACTGGGGACAACTTGTCACCTCAGGCCTCTAGGAGCCAGAAGATGTACTGAGTAGATGGGAGAGCTAAGCATGCTCAGAGAATGCTGCCCTTTAGAGGACACTGCAGGGGAAAGATGAGGACACAGTCAGCTGCAGGCCTTGGTCCTGGTGTGGGCGGTCAGGCCTCTCCTGGGGCAGAAGAGGGACACCAGGAAGCCATTGGAGGTTAAAGGAGGCTGGATCTTCCAAGACCATTCCAGGGAACATTTGAGATCTTGCTCCCCAGCATATGTCATCAGTTTGGCTCAAATAAACTCTCATAAAAATTACACACACACACACACCCCATTCCAATCTAACCCCTCCATTTCACAGATGCAAAGAATGAAGCTCAGAGAGAGGCAGGGACTTAACTGCAAGGCAGTGGCTGGGATTCACAGCCAGGACTCATGTTCCAAAGCTGGTCCTCGCCTAGAACACAGTGCCACCCCTCATCCATTCACCTTTGTTTAAACTGCTGTTTATGGAGCACTTCATGGTGATGCTTCACACATCTTAAGTGCGTGATTCTCCTAGAAGTTCTCTGATGGAGGTATCACCATCCTCATTCTGCAGCTGAGGAAACCGAGGCAAAGGAAGGTGAAGGTATAAGACCAACGCCTTATAGCTGGTCTTTCTGACTCCAGAACCACAGCCCAGCCATGTTTCCTCCAGCTTTGAGCCCTGGCTTTCTGTCTGCTGTGCTGGGAACAGGAGCCCCAGGCTGTGGCTCGTTCACTTCAGGCTGTGACTCGCTTGCTATGTGACCTTGGGGGTGAGCCACCCACTCACTCTCTCTAAACCTCTAGTTCTGCCCGGCTGGTGTGGCTCAGTGGTTGAGCAATGACCCATGCACCAAGAGGTCGCCAGTTCGATTCCCGGTCAAGGCACATGCCCAGGTTGTGGGCCTGATCCCCAGTGGGGGGCGTGCAGGAGGCGGCCAGTCAATGTTCTCTCTCATCGATGTTTCTATCTCTCTCTCCCTCTCCCTTCCATTCTCTCTAAAAATCAATAAAGAAAAAAAATTTTTTTTAAATATTAAAAAACAAAAACAAAAAAACCCCCTCTAGTTCTCTCAAAGACTCTTAGAAGAACCAATGTGCCCTAGTAATGTGTGTGTTTGGCCAGGAGGAGAACCAGGAGGTATCTGGTACCCTACTGAGAAGGAATGGAACTCTTTTGGGAACATCTGCAAGGCCCCCACTTATTACCTGTGTGCTGCCTTGGGGGACACAGTGCAGCCCTCTAGCCACACACACCAGCATGGGAAGGGAGAATCATCACCAAGCCCTTGCTTTCTCACTTAGCCTCAGCAATGCCATGATACATTCACTATTTCCATTTTCCAGAGGAGAAATTGAGGCTCAGAGCTTAAAGAACTTGCCCAACGCACACAACCAGTAAGCAACAAAACTGGTATTTGATCCCAGGACTGCCTGATCCTAGAGGCCAAGTTCTGCCCTCACGACAGGCTGCTCGATGGAAACGGTCTGTAACTGCCTCCTGCTGCTGCTCTCATCCTCAGGACACAGGTTCCAGAGGCTGGCTCAGATGTGATGTGCGTGAGCGCCTGGCTGGAGGCTGGGAGCCTGTAACTGACTGAGTATGGCTTGCCTGCTGCCAGCCCACCCCACAGAAGTCCCTGACCTGTGCCCAGGAGGGAGTAAAGAAAGCCTCCATCAGTACCTATTTCCACCTAGGCAGGGCCTTGCACATGGCACAGAGGCAGGGAAGCTTGAAGCAGGAGGAGGAACTGGGGAAGTTGCCACTGCAGGGCCTGGACCGCAGGCTGGAGCCTTGGTTCTAATCAACTCAATCGCTCAGCTTCCTCATGAGACAGGGATGTTGATGATGATAGCACTCACCGAGGGTTCCTTAGTCCTCACAACTACCCCAGTGAAGGGCACTATCAGACCCACATCACCTGAGGAACCTGAGACTCAGAGAGACTAGGTCACTTGCCCAACGCCACCTAGCTGGTAGTGGCAAGGCCCAGCAGGACTCAAGCCCAGGAATCTGACTTGAAGCTGAGAGGTGTTCATCCTCCAGGGCATTTCTCAACCATCTGAGCCACAGAACAAATGAGCTAGATAGCTATTCTCTCTCTCTCTCTCTCTGAAATTTTATGAGTTTATTTGAGCCAAACTGATGACATATGCTGGGGAGCAAGATCTCAAATGCTCTGGATAGCTATTTTCTCAATTCTCCAAAGGATGGACCTAACTAGAACTGTCTCAGGATGGTCAAAGGTGCAGGCTATTGTTGTTACCAACGGAACAGAAGGAACACTGTCCCTGAATGCCAATCCCCACACTGCCCTAACTCTGGGCCTTGGGCTTGCTCAACCATATGAGGAAAGAGGACCAGGTAACCTCAAATGGCTTTTTCACTCCGGCTTCATGATTCAAGGTCGCTCAGTTCCACCACTTTCTTGTGTGATAACTTTTGTGACATCACCATTCACAGCCACTAGAACACGTGTCACTCCACAACCTCACCCTGAAATGAGATACCAGAGCTTGGAGCCGCTCCCCAAACCCTACCCTGGACCAACAAGGCACTCCCAGGCGGCCCTGCCCGGCTCCCTGATATCACTGCCACGGGTGTTTCCATAATGAGCTCTGGCACCAAGAGAGGTGGGAGCCAGAACAAGAGAGCCATTTCCGCCACCGTGTGCCTGGTACTGCGTGTGATGGCTAAACACAGGGGAGAGTGGAGGCCACCTGGGCTGGCACAGTGCAAACCTTACCGTGCCAAACTCTTCCTGGGGAGGAGCAGGGTGAGTGGGGCACAGGCCTCAGCCCATACTGATCAGGGTTTGGTTTCTGGATTCTTTTTTTTGGGGGGGGGGTCCACTATTTATTTATGACAAATTTCACATCTGTGATGCTTTCCAGTCAGAAGTTCTTTGAGACAATGCCATCAGCCTTGGCCAGTCAGAGAATGGAGTCATCTGACTCCCCCATCTGGCGACTAGCCCCACAGATAGCATAGGTTTTAAAATGGCCGTTGAACCTGCCTGTCACTTCGTCAACCTTGGCCATGTTCATCTGGATGGACGCGTGGTCCTTGGCGCCAATGATGCGGTTGCTGGTGGAGCGTTTCCGCGGTACGCACAGGTCCACCAACTCGCCAGCGCTGTTCTGCATGTCGAGGACGCACCTGCTGCCACCACGACAAGCGCGTCCACAGAAAGGGTTTCTGGATTCTTGATCTCAGCCTAGGCCATAGTCTTACTGAGCTGGGGGACTTCTCTCTGTCCTCTTATAGAAGCTGCAGGGGCAAAGGCTAAGGAGATCTGAACACTGAGCTAAAAGAAGTCCAAGAGGCTACTCAAATCCAGGCCATCATCGGCCCAAGAGGACAGGGAGCAGGGGTGCTAGTCTGGCTTCTTAGGGAGAGGGATTGAGCTCTGTGGGGCTGGGAGATTGACAAAGGCCCAGATTTGGGGGTATAGTAAGGACAGGGAAGGTGCTGTGGCCTAGACTGGGGCAGCATGTCCCTCTCTATCCAAGCCCCCACTCCTCTGACCCACCTTCCTGCTTCCTCATCCTCTTGGACAAAAGGATGGTGGGCACAGATCACTGCCTGGAAGTTCTAGTCACCCCTGTGGCCTCGTCAGGGACTGGGGGAAGACAGAGGCTGGGACATTTTCTAGAGTGCCCTAGCAGGTATCCCTGCAGATGAGAAGTGGGCCAGTGAGAGCCAAGCTCTGGCAGAGGGAGACTGGGAAGCCGCACTGCCGATGCCCCCTTCAATTTGGTTCTGGCTCCATCACTTGCTGGCTCTGTGGCCTCCCTGGGTCATGATTTCCTAATGTGTAAACCGATGAGTTGGGTTAGAGGCTTCCTCTAGCTCTGACAGCCCATGATTTTACATAATAACCAGCATACATGCAGCACTTCCTGTTTTGTTTTGAGATACTCCTACTCCACCTCATTTAAACCTCATGGGCATTTAAACCTCATGGGCAAACCTCGTGGGTACGGGTTCTCCTTTGTTAAAGATGAGAAAACCAAAGCTCAGGGCATTTAAGCCCAAGAACACACCCACACAGGGCGAAACAGAGCCAGGATTTACACCCAGGGCTCCAGAAGCCAGGACTTGCACCCAGGGCTCTGGGTTCCATGGAAAAGAAAGCCTGAGTCTGGCCCTGCCAGGCCAGAGTGAAAGGCCCAAGGGACAAGTTCAGGAGCTCATTCCAGCCTATCCTTCTTTTTTTTTTTTTAATTTATTTTCCCTTTATTGATTTTACAGAGAGAGGAAGTGAGAGGGAGAGAGGAAAAGAAACATCGATGAGCAAGAACATCGATTGGCTGCCTCCAGCATGATCCCACTGGGGATCAGGCCCACAACCTGGGCATGTGTCCTGACCGGGAATCGAACCGGCGACCTCTTGGTGCATGGGTCGATGCTCAACCACTGAGCCACACCGGCCGGACCAGCCTATCCTTCTCGAAGCTGCTCCTTTGATGCAGATAAGGGAACTCTTTTAAAAAATCAGATTTAATGAAAAAAGTTGCAAAAGAGTATGAACAGCACTATTATTTAAAACAATTTTTATAAAAAAGAATTTCACAAAACTACAGGAGAAAGTCCAGGCAGACACAATGAACAGTGAAGAATGATCAGCCTGAGGGACAGGGGAATGAATGAGAGAGATATGACCTGTGTTTTTTTCTTTTTTTTTTTTATCCACACCTGAGGACATTTTTTCATTTTTTGTTCAGATAGAGTGGGAGGGAGAGAGAAGAAGAGAGAGAGAGAGAAACATCGACGTGAAAGGGACACATCAAGTGGCTGCCACCCGCACGACCAACCAGAGCCGGGGACAAACTGCAACTGAGGTACATGCCCTTAGCAGGAACTGAACCCGGGTCTCTCTGGACCGCAGTCCGACGCTCTAACCGCTGAGCCAAACCGGCCAGGGCTTGTGTTTTTTTCTTTATATACTTATGTAGTATTTGAACTTTATTCCTTTTTACAAACAAACAAACAAAAAAATCTAGGGGGGATTTTTGAGTGCCTACTCTGAGTCAAGACTCAGCATTACACACTTTACTATAATAGATTATCTCATTTAATTTTCACAAAAACCCTATGAAGTATAAGAATGCTCAGAGCAGCTTTGTTCATAATTGTCTAAAAAGGGAACCAACCCAAATGCCCGTCAACACGAGAATGACCCACCTGTGGCGTATTCACACAAGGCAATGCCACACAGCAACAGAAAGAACATCTCTGGTACATGCAACAACAAAGAGGAACCTCATGGAGATGCTGATCAAAAGCCAGACACAGAAGAGTACCTGTTGTCTGACTCCAGTTACTGTATATGAAGTTCAAGAACAGGTACGACCTAGTGATGCCAGAAATCAGAACAGTGGTTACCTCGGGGGAGTGTGGGGGTACAGACTAGGAAGGGCAAGAGGGGACTTCAGGAGGGTACACACATGTCCTCTATCTAGATCTGAGTGGTTGTTAACATGAACGCAAACATTTGTAAATAATCACTGAGCTGCACACTTGTTTTTTTCTTAATTTTTTTCTTTATTGATTTTAGAGAGAGAGAGAGAGAGAAATAGAAACATCGATGAGCAAGAACATCCATTTGCCACCTCCTACATGCCCCACACTGGGGATTTGGCCCACAACTTGAGCATGTGCCCTGACCAGGAATTGAACCAGCGACCCCCTGATGCATGGGTTGATGCTCAACCACTGAACTACACCAGCCAGGCAGGAGCTGCACACTTTAAGATCACCACAGTATAGCCCTGGTTGGTGTGGCTCAGTTGGTTGGGCATTGTCCTGTATACCAAACGGTTGCCGGTTCGATTCCCAGTTAGGGCACATGCCCGGGTTGTGGACTCAATTCCTGGTAAGGGGCATGCAGAAGGCAGCCAATTGATGTTTTGCTCTCACACAGATGTTTCTCTCTCTCTCTCTCTCTCTCTCTCTCTCTCTCTCTCTCCCCCCCCCACTCCCACCCTTCCTCTCTCTCTAAAAAGTAATTTAAAAATCTTTAAAAAGAAAAAAAAAGATCACCACTGTATGTATGTTTTCTCAATTAAACATATAGAGGGGAGGGAAGGGTTTAAAAAAAACATGGAGGGGAGAGAATTATCTCAAGAAAAAATGATGCTCACTTGTCAGGTACTCAGCCTAAGGTCACACAGCTGGCCAGTAGTGAAGCTGGAATTGAAAGACAGGTCTGATGACTTTAAGCCACCGAGCTATACTGACTTCCGACTGTCCTTGAATCTCCACTATCTGGGCACTGCACAGGCAGCCTTGCCCATGGGTTCAAATGTGAGGACCCACTTGCTCCTCACTGCTAATCAGTAGCTGCTGTGGTTCAGTCACCTGTTCATGCTAAGTGGAGCCTGGCTCCCATGAGCCCCAGCACACCGACAGCTGCTATTTAACTGTCAGGGCCAAACAAGAGCAGAGGCCAGGCCCACAGCTAAAGCTTTAGGCGCACTGGGAACTGGGTTGGAAGGAGTGCTCTATACCACGAAAGGATGCCTGGTGCACATCCACTTGCCATAATGATAGGCTCTGGCCCACAGTGATGGAATTTCAGATGTGGAAGGACAGCTGAGCACCAGACCTGGACAGTGCTCTGGCCACTGGGACACACTCCCTTACTCTTTTCCCATATAGGACCCCAGTTCCTGTTGATTCAGAAAAGTTAGACCCTGCCAGTCAACCTTACCTCTCTTACCCACCAGGAACCAGGAGCAGAGGAGCTTTGAGGAACTTGGCTCCCCCAGAGCCACCCACACTCTGCTTTAAATTCCCAGCCTGCGCAGGCTCTCCCCCTGCCCCCTCCAAAGTGAACCACTCCTGCTGCCTGGCATGTGTCCCCCTCTCCTGCTACATCCTCTCCACTCTCCCCCCAACTCCTACACAATCCTTGTCCTAAACCATTTCCTGCAGTTTCCCATCTGATCAGTTTCTTAGGAAGGATAATTATCCACAGAGAGAGGAGGCGGAAAATTCCCAGAGCCAAGAACACTGGGAAAGACTTCATCTAGTCCATTCTCCACCTGCCAGGACAGCCTTTGTCCTAAACACAGGCCAATCATGGTTACGCCTCCAAAACCTCTGCAGTTCATGCTTATCTGCACTGAATCAGAGGCCTTCCTGATCTGTCCCAAAGTAGGTTTGGGCCTTGTCGCTACTACATCTAAGTGGCAGTGCCAGAACTGAGAGCCGTCTGCCACCAGGGCCCACGCTGCATTGTGCTGCCTCCCTGTGTCACTTCAGCCTGCCTTATATTTTAGCTGTTTACATGTCTTATCTCCCACACAAAACCAGCAGCACCGCAAGGGTGGGAAGCTCCGCCCACACAGCAGTGCTGACACAGAGTAGGTGCTCAGAGGCCAACTGAAGAGAAGGTGGGACACCCAGGGACAGCCACCTCACCTCTGCAGAAGGAACAGGGGACTGTTCCAGAGGGAAATGTGCAGGAAAGAATGACCATTTACACCATCACAGAAGAGCTCTGGACTAGGGGTTGGGAAACCTGAACTACCCCAGCTCTGCCACCGCCTACTGTGGCCTGTGGGCAAGTCATTTCCCCTCTGGCCTTCTGCTTCCTCCTCGTGAGCTGAGGGGGTTGGGCCAGGCTCCGTCATTGTTCACCAAACATTTCCGTGCCCTTACTACATAGCACTGTCATTGACCCTCCGCAAACCTGCACATCAGGCACCTTACAGCTGCAAGAGCAAGAGCCAGGCTTCAAGTCCAGACCTTTTGATCCCTAACCCCCTTATCTTTTCCATTACACCTCCTGGACTCCTCACTCTGTCTCTAGGGTCCCTCCCAACAATAAAATCCGATTCTCTGATCCTAGGCCTACCCTTTCCAGGGTTGAAAACTCCCCAGGCCACACGAGACCAGAGTTCAGCTGGAACAGGCATATCAGGGTCCTGGTGCTCGGCCGCTGCCACGCCTCCCACATGACAGGTCTGGTGACCGCCTGCCTGCAGGCGCTGGGGCTGGGCAAAAGAGGGGGCAGGAGTCCAGCAGAGCCTGGCACCCACTCAACCCCTCCTTTCCCCACGTGCCCTCATGCCTTCCTGCTCTGCTCCTGCTCCCTGTTCACCGTTCCCTGGGAACGGCTCTCCCAGGCCGGAGAGTCTGTCCAGCCGTGGCCAGAGGTGCCTGTTTGGAAGCTTCACTCTTGATGCTTTCAGACCCGGGCGAGTAGCTGTGAGGCAGGGATCTGCTTTGCTCGGCTCGCTGTGGCCACCCCAAAGCCAGAGCCAACTCCCTATCTCTGACTCCCAGGTTGCTCTGCACATCCCTCCCCAGGTGAGACCATATCATCCTGCTCAAAGCCTCCAATGGCACCACACAGCACCTCGAATCCAGTCCAATGCCTGACCCAAGGCCCACAGGCCCAGTACGATCTTGCCCTTGCCTTCCTTTCCATTCTCACACACCTCCCTCTACTCTACTCCAGGTTCCTTGAACACACGCGCCTTAAGTCCCCTGGTCTTTGAAAGGCAGCTCCTTCTTGTCATTGCTCAGTTCAAGAGCCATCTCCTTAGAGAGGCCTTCGCTGACCATCCAAAGTAGCGCATCTCCCTCGTGTTTATTTCTTCAGGACATTTATCGCTGCCCAACATTGCCGTGTCCACTCTCTAACACCCACACTGGCAAGTGAGCCCTTGACATCAGGAGCCCCTTGTCTTGCTCCTGGCTGTGTCATTAGCACCCAGAACAGTGTCTGACATGGGGAGCAGTGCTGGTGGGGGATGTGCTGCACATTCGGGTGGCCAGGCCTCTCTGGAGAGATGACATTCGATCCAGGGCCTGAATGAGAGAGCTGGTGGCATACGGGCAGTCTTATAGGCTGGGGAAAGCAACTACAGCAGCACCTGGAGGAACAGGCCTGGCAAGGCTCGCTGTGTTTGAGGAACCCAAGAAGGCTGGTGTGAGCGGAGTAGGGGAAAGAGCAACAGGAGTGAAGTTGAGAAAGGTGTAGGCCACACCTCCCCTTGGTTTTACCCCAAGTTCATCAAGAAGCAATGGAAAGGTTTTTAGCAGGGGAGCACCACATTCTGGTTTACATCTCTAAAGGATCCCTCAGGCTGCTCTGTGCAGAGCTGATAACAGGCGGAGGGGAGTGGAGCCAGACCACTCAGAAGGCCACTGGAGTCACCCGGGTTAGAGATGCTCATGGCTTGGACAGGGAGAGCAGAAGTGGAAACGAATCAAAGGGGCAAGCATTCAACCCATGGAGCCGTGCTTTCCACCAGCCTGAGAAGTCCTGGCCAAGTCTACATCCTCCTGACTCAGGAATACAGCCAGCCCACCTACCCAATCTTATTTCTCACTGACCCCAGCCCAGACCCAAGCCTCAGCTGGCTGGGCCTCCTCTCAGGTGCCACTCACACCCACTGCTCAGAGCCTCAGCTGGTATTGTGACCCTCACTAGATCCACCACCTCTCCTCCTTTGAGAGTCTCATGACCACACCTGCACAAAGGCATCTCCCCTGCTCGTTCCAGCCACATTTCTCCCCTCCCTGAAGTCCTTTTGGGCTTTGAGGCAATGGCACGGCAATCATCATGCACTTAATTATCCCCCGTTTTACTGTACGCTGTATAAAGGCAGATACCACAACTCACATCCCTCGGGGCTGACGTGACACTCAGACAATGATGTGCTATATGGAGCCCTCAGCACAAGGTCAGGCACTCAGTAGGTCTCACTCAATGGTAGCTCCCTTCTTACCACTTACCTGTGGCAACACCTACCCCTGGGGCTCACAGCCCCACAGAGAGGCTCAGCTTCTCTGCCCAGCCAGGCAGGTGGGTGGAATGTGCTCAGGGATGAGGTGGAGGGGGTTTCAAAAGCAAAGGCCAGTGGCTCTGCATTATTCACATCTCCACGCCTTTCTACAGCTCCTCCCTCCATGTGAGCCAAGCAAACCTCTGTTTCACCTCCAAACCTCAGCTTAAAGCTGAGAAGCCTTTCCTGATCCGTCCCCACCCTTGCAGCACATCAGAAGTGCCTGTCTGCATGTTGGCCTCCCCCGCCCCCACCCCGCACTGTGAGGCTGAGATTATATTTATTCATCTTTCCACCTTTAGCACAGCATTTATCAGGCATGAATCAGTGTTTGCTGAGTGTGGGTCTCCCCCTCTCCCAACTAATGACCAAACTCAGACATTTCAGCTCGCGGTCTCACCAGTCCTGGTGACATTCAGCCTCACCCCAGTGCCCCCTGGCCCACATACCTAAAATCATCCTCCACTGCTAGACTCTCCTCTCCTCTCCCTTTAATGCTACCAGGATAGTGGCACGTCCCATTTCTGAGTGCTTATGATGTGCTTGGGGCTGTAAAGACATTATCCCACTTGACTGGGGAAACTGAGGCTCAGATAGGATGATGCAGTTACAAAGTGGCAGACTCTTCTGCCCTTAACATGGCACAGTTCATGTGGCACTTCGTCATAGCTGGGTCTATTTTAAAAACCATCATCTGTTCTGCAAAAGTGTAGTTTTTATAGCTACATGTCAAGTTGTCATACGAAATCGTGCTTTGTTCATTAAATGTTTCAAGTGGTAAGTCTTGCGACTCCAGCTAGGTGGTGAAATGACTATTAAGTGGGAGAAATAGTACAGGACCTGGAATGGGAAGCCCTGGGTCTGGCTTCAGCTGTGCCACAGTCAGTTCATAAGACCCTAGGCCAGTCACCTAACCTCTCTTGGCCTGTTTCTTCATTGATAAAAAGAGAATAACAGCATTTCCCCAAAAGGTTTCCTGATGCATGCCGGAAAGTGCTCTTCCCACCTCAGGGGTATACTCAATGAAAGGAGAAATATTCTTTATCCACAGCCACCTCACCTCTGCACTTAGCACAGCACTGGGCACACAGCAGTAAGCCTTCCTGAGTGATCACTCAGATGCTGGGAGATTCAGGTGTCAGAGAAAACATCCAGTATTTCTCTTCGTCCTGGATCTGAAAGGGGCTCCTAAGTGCCACCATTTACTGAGTGTTCAGAATGTGCCGAACTCTGCGCCACCCATCTCACTCTCAAGAACACTCTCCTGGACCCCTTCTGACATCCCTGCCAGGTGTTGAGGATGATCCAGTTGAGACTCAAGGAGGGGAAGTGACTTGCCCAAAGTCATGGTGCTACAAAGTGATAGAGCTGAGATTTGACGCGAAGTCTGTTGAGCTGCAAAGTCTGTGTTCCTAACCACCATGTTTTGAAAGGGAACTACTCTGGGACACTCCCATGCAATCCAAAGGTCCTGCCCCAAGTAGAAGCTTCTGGTTGTGCCCAGTGAGACGTGTTTCACTCAAGCATCTCATCTAAATCCTAGTTCACCGATCACCTCCCCAAAGTACTCCCACCCTCCCAGGTAAGGTCTTTCTGCCTCCTCTAAACCCTCACAGAATTATATCTGCACCTTGAATTGCAGCCACATTCTACTGCCTGACTGCTGTGTCTATATTACATTTCTCAAACCAGTCCCTGAGCACCTTAAGAGAAAGCAGTTCTCCTGCATCTCTGCTAGTTCCACCAGCCAGGCAGGCCCGGAAGGGTCGGGGTAGCGTTCTTGCTCCCCTCCCATACTGAGCTGTAACTTGAGTCTGGGGCTGTGCTCAGCTAGGTGAGCTGCTCCGCCACAGGCTGGCATCCTGCCTACCTGGTATAACATCCAGATTCCTGTGAGCCCTGGCCCAGGACCCAAGAGATCTCATTCCCTGGTTTGATGGCAAAAATATTATAAAAAGCACAGCACCCAGGCTCAACAGTGCTTCGAGATAGAGTACAAAGGCCTGAGGAATTTGATGGGTGAGGGCAGAAGTCTCTAGGCTGGCTCAGAGGTCCCAAGCCTTGTACTTGGTTCTCCTGCAAGGACCTTTGTGGCCATGGCCAAATGGTTTCCCTGCCACTACAGTTCTCTGATAGATATTCCAGCAGGAAGCTGCCCTTCCTTAGCCTTAAAGGGCCTACTAGAGAGTAACCAATGCTTGTATACCAACATCTATGCCAAAGACCATAGTCCCTCCTGTTGGTCCAGCTCTTCCTACCCAGAGACCCCTGGGTTAGTTAACAGAACAGAGAAAGCCCTCCCTCTGCCATGGATTCACATCCTCTCTGGGCCTTAACTGGAAAATGAGAAGACTAGATCAAAATATCTCCATTTCCCCTTTGGGCCCTGGGGCCACAGGCTATGATAAGGTTCTTTCTACCTCTAATATTTTAGAGGTAGAATAATATTCTCTACTTTCACTTACAAAAGCAGGGTGAGAGCAGGAGATGGGGGCCCTTAGTTCTCTCAGGAGACATAAGCGGCCAGTCGGGGCTGCCTAACACTATACCCTCAAAGCCTGTTCCCTTCAGGGGCAATCTCTTGCTTCTACTGCCTCGAAGGTAGCTGCTCCCCCTAACAACACTTCAGAGGTGTATTTGGGCCCTGGCCACTTTAGGAAAAAGGGCAGGGGCCTGAGTTACTGCTGGGTTCGCCACAGAAACCCAGCAGACTCAGGGGGCAGAAGGAACCTAGTACCTTCCCTGCCTGAACACAGGAGGGAAGAGCCTTCTGCAGCTACTTTGATCCCCAAGCCAGAAAAGCGTTTCTCTACTTTATGGGTTCATTTTCCCTTCTCTTCTCCCAGGACACAGCTTACTCATTCTGACTAGGTTCATTCACCTTGCCTAGGAGTTCAGCAGTTCCCCAGGCAAATTTCACGCATCCCAGGGTTAGTACCACTTCGTCCAAGGAAAGTCCTTTACCCTTCTTCAAATTCCCATAGCACAGAGGGCCAAAGCTCTTAACCTTTGAGGGGCCATAGATCCGTGTGAAAACCTGTGGCTACTATGGGCCTTTTCCCTCTGATAAAACACTCATATATAAATGTCTACAGACTATTTTAGGGGGTCCAAACATCCCCTCAACTCCATCATGCATTCAGGAAGAATCTTAGAAAACTATATCCTAGAAGAACAGCAGATCATCCAGTCCATTCTCCCACCTAAGCCAGAATCCCTTCTAACAGCAAGCCCTCCTGAATGAGGGCTTCTCCACCTGGCCCACTGCTCAAGATCACCTCCTTCAGGAAGCCTTCCCTCTTATCTCCTCTCTGATACCCTCAACATCCCAGCCTGAGCTACACAATTTCTTTTTTCTTTTCTTTATTGGTTTTTAGAGAGAGAGGAAAGGAGAGAGAGAGAGAGATAGAAACATCGATGAGAGAGAACATCAATTGGCCTCCTCCTGCATGCCTCCCACTGGGGATTTGGCCCACAACCTGGGCATGTGCCCTGACCGGGAATCGAACTGGCAATGTCTTGGTGCATGGGTCGACACTCAACCACTGAGCCACACAATCTCTGACCTGTTTTGTCCTGTGTGTGTGGGCTTTCTGAGGACCCATTTATTTAATCCCATAACCCCAAGCTGGAGTTGGAAATGACCATGATGTTACACTCGAGGATTCTGTGCTTTGAAGTCAGGGATCATGATAGCAGTGACCCATCCCCCAAAGGATGGGGCTGTATAGATCCCCTCCAAAGGACTCACAGTCTGCCCAGGCCTCACCAGAGCAGGAGCACTCTGGGATGACTGCCTTTCCTGTTGGAAAGTCCCAGAGAGCCTTTCAACAGTGGAAATTGACAGAGAGGGAAACTAAGGCCCAGGGAGGCAAAATGACTTACCATAGGTTCTTATACAAGAAAGAGGCAGGGCCAGGACGAGGACTCAGATCCCTGATTCCTAGACTAGAGCTCTTTTCCTTTACACAAATGGCTTTATGACAACTAAATCTGCCCTCACACTTCCACACTCATATATGCACAGAGAATTTCTGAAAGGATACACAAGAAAGTTAACAGTGCAACCCTCTGGGGATTTTGACAGTTGAGGTGGTCAGAGAAGTAAGGAGGGGAACTTGTACTTTATACTTTAATACCCTTCTGTACTTCTGGGTTTTATTTTTGTTTGTTTGGGTTTTTGTTGTTGTTGTTTTTACCGTGAACATGTTTTATTTATTCATATTATAAAAATAAACCTGCCACAGAAGAGAGATTCTGGCCCCAGCCCACTCCCAACACACACATAAAAACAAAGAGAAGCCATAAGTCAACCTGTCCAGGTACAACTATAAATTAACGAGACTGCTTTCTTGTGTGGTTTATGGCCACTGGTCTCATTAATTCACAGTCTCAGTGTGGTTGATGGCTTAAGGATTCTTCCTGGGAAAAGCTTAATTCAATTAGGGCTCTTGGCAGCTCCCTGAGGAAGCTCTGCTATCTTGCTTTTACTTACACAAATCAAGAGCAGACCAAACAAACTGAGACTTTCCCAGAGAGACTCCACCCAGCCTGGAGAGGATGCCCTTGCAAGACCCTCCATTAGAGCCAACTAAAGGAGGCCGGGAGGGAGGGAGACAGGCAGCAACAGCAGCACACATAAAGCATGATCCATCTGTCACTCTCCGAGCTCAGTTCAACTCCCTGGCCTGGCATTCAGTCTGGCGACTAGCCTCTCCAACCTTTGCTCTCCCTCCTCTCTGAGCAGTCAAACTGGTTTCTGTGTGCCCAAAGGCTTTCTGTGGACCATACGTCTATCGGAAAGTCAACCGGGCACTCATTGATTCCTCAAATATTTCAGAACCTTTACTCTTACATTCTTGTAGGAATCTGTACTAAGAATAGCTCTCTCTTGTCCCGCCTGCTTATCTAACTCTCTATCCTTCAACACTGGCTCTAGTTCCACCTCCTCTGAGAAGCCTTCCCTAACCACCCCTGCCGTCAGGGACTGATTGTTCCTCAGAACTCATGCCAGGAAGCGGCCCAGCCCTCCACACAGAGCAGCCACTTTCTCCTAAGCAGACTGGACGCTCCTAATGAGCAGGGGTTTCACTCTTCTTGGTTCCCCGATGGGCCACAAGTTAAATGCCTGATGGATAATTTCAGCTGACCTGCCTCTTCCACTCCAGCTTGAACAGACGAATTAATTAGCTGCTCTCAGTCCTGGCTGGCCAGCACAGACACAGCCTTTGTGAACTTGGCCTGGCGCAAGGCAAGTGCTATGTAAGTGTTAGCTATTTATTATTTTGGTGAGTTTGTGGGCTCTGCCTTCAGTGGCCTCTCCACCTTCAGTGATGTCACCTCTCCACCTTCAGTGGCCTGGTCTGAAACAGGCTGAGCACTGTGGAAGGGCCAGCCTGGGCTTAGGGGTAAGTCCAAGAGACCAGGAAGGGGGTCTGGGAAGGAACAGGACTTCTCATCCTGAGCCTCATGCAGAGCTGTTTAAGGACGCATCTTTTCAGGAAAGAGCTTACTGGGGTAATTTGGGGAACTCCAGATTTCCAGCAAGTCAGTAACAGAACTCAGGGGTCAGGTGTGGCCTAACAGACCCCCAAAACTGGCCCCTCATGTTGGATGAGCTTTAGGGGAAAGAAAATGAAGTCAGCATGATCCCAGGGAAGGGGAGCAGTCCACTGATCCAGGCCCAACCCAAAACTTAGTTCAGTTAAAATTAGATTAGTCCATAAGATTAAAAATACCCACACATAATCACGGGCTGCCTTAAAGTATCAGTTGTTTATCGGCATCTAAAGAGATGGTTTGGCCCAGTGCGGTGTGTGCAGACAACCTTGGGGAGACATGTCTGACTCAGACGTTTGCAGGGGGAGTGAGTGCTGCAAAATGAGGCCCACACAGGCAATGGATGACTCAGGTCCTGGGTTTGCTGAGTGAGCCTTCTCCCCACCACGGAAGAAGGGGGGAGGAGGGGTGATGAGAAGAGGGAGGGAAGGAGGAAGGCCTGCCAGCTCTGTATAGGCTGGCATTCCCAAAGGGAGCCTGAGGCCCTCAGCTCCAATTGTGAGGCCCTCCTATGTTTCTCAATGCCAGCCACCTCTGAGAGGGACAATTTGCTTCACAGTGGGACTTAGAGGGGGTCACGGTTTTCCCCCAAACCCAAGAAATGATCCACAGAGAGCAGCCAAGACTTGAAATACTAAAACCTTTCCACCTTCCCTATTCCAAATGATTGAGGGGAAAATAAAACTTCTCAACCGAAAGGGAGTCAGGGCATGATGATAAAAAGAACATGGGCTCCCAAGTCAGACAGATCTCGGCTTAAACTCTAATGTTTTCTAGCTGTGCAAGTACCAGACACAGCCTCTGAAACAGGAGTTTAATAAGTGGTAGTTAATAAGGAACAAATATTACAAATTAGGGAACAGGGGCTCAGAGAGGTTGTGCCTTGCCCAAGGTCACACAGCTAGGCAACAAAGAGCTAAGACCAGATCTCAGGTCTCCTGACCTCCCCCCGCCTCCCTCCCATCCAGCATGTTTTCTGTTTTAATTCACTTCTATGCCTCTCCTTTCTACTCCCGGAGGACCTATAACACTTCAAGGGAAAGGCAAAGTCCTCCGTTTCAAGGTTTGATGTTCCACAGAGAGAGCTCTGAGAATGACAGGGCCCAAGGCTGAGTCCAGCCCTCATGCTCCTCCTTCAAGCAAATACAAGTGTGTATTCAAGGGGTTGATAAGAACGTGGACCTGTGCTGACCTGAACCCTAAATCACCCCACTCCTGCAGCCCTTCCCTACCTGCAGGAAGAACTGGTGCTCCTCCTGTCCACCACTCAGGTTACCAACGTGGATGTGTCTGGTCACTTACTCTCCTCAGAGCCATTTTGGATCTCTGGTTCCCCTTGATCCTCTCAATGACCCAAATGTAGGAAAGAGGATGGGGCCTTGGGTTAGAAGGCCAGGGATATATCACTTGCCACGTACTTGCTGAGTGACCTCAGACAGGTCACAACCTGAGACTCAGTTTCCTTAGATGTATAATGGGTACATCAATATCACCTGCTACTCTAACCCACAGGACCATTAAGATGATCAGAATTAAACACCTTATACACAAATTACAGTACCCGTGAGAATTATTACTAAACTCTGGCTACCTTTTAGGGATAAAGAAAGTTGTGCCACCTGATCCCAACACAGAAGCTGTTTCCCAAGGGGTCCTGCTGGGCCCTGAGGGTAACCAAAAGCAACCCAGCATCCTTTCTGCCCGGAGGCAGAAGATCACAATTAGGTTAGCCACCCCCTGCTGGTTAAAGAAAACCATCCTTTAACTGGCACCCCCTCCTGCCCAAGCAAGGAAGAGAAGCAAGTTCTAGTTAGACTACCAAGAGGACACCATCAAAGAGATGGCAGGCAGGGTCACTACCAGAGGACAAGGGATAGGCCTAGCCTGACTGCGAGATTCAGGTGCACCCATGCACACTCACAGGGACAGAGAATGGACCCAAAGCCAGCACAGAATCCTTACAGTTTTCTCAGGGCAGGGAGAGGGCTCCCACCATGGGCATCTGCCCAGTCCCTAGAGGGAGTCCTACAACTCCCCAGTGCAGGTGCAGTGAACTGGGCACCAACTCAGTGCAGGGCCGTGTGCACCTGCCAAGGGGAATGTGAGGCTGGAGATGTAGCTGCACCCCTCAAGGAAGCTCTGCCAAGACTCAAACAGAAAATAAACAGTAATTTAGCATCACAGCATAACCTCTTTGAGCTGTTTCCTCAACTGCCAAACAGAGATAGTCTTTATCTCATATGATTTTAGTAAGGATTAAATGAGATCACTTTTATAAAGTGCCTGACTCTACTCTGTAGATACTCAATAAATGGTAATTCTTATTAACACACACACACACACCAGAAGAGATGTCACAGGGCAGGCTAGGCCTAATGCCAAAGTGGTGGATAAACAATAATGAGAGACGGGTTCAGGGGGAGATGTGAAAGCAACTGCTGTGGGCTGGAGTGGGCTGGGGAGACTGCTCAAAAGGACGGAATCCGAACAGGCCCTGAAAGCGGCCATAGTGGGCACTATGCTGGGCATTCCCACATTCAATCTCTACATGGGTCCTAGAAAACAGAGATGGCATGTCACCTTACTGATGAGGCAAGTCAGGTTCAGAGGAACAGGGTGCCTTGCGCAGGTTTTCTGACTGTCTTTCCTGGAGGGGTGGGGCAGGGCCCAGAGGAAAAGGGTGCCTCATGGGTGCTCAGCTAAATGAAGTCCAAGCAACAGGACCAACCCAGGCCCTCCAAGTGCCCTGGCACTTCTGGAGACACATGTCCTACCTGAAAGCTTCCTCCTAGTCCTCAGCTGACCTCCCCTCCCACTGTCCTGCAGTCAGTCAGCTGTTTCCCCAAAGAGCAAAAGGTCACCTTTTTCTTTTTAGAAAGGTCCCATCCGGGTTTCTTGTGACAGTTTCAAGGTGACCTTTAAGTTGTTCCTCTCCTCTTTTGAGAAGTGGGAGAGGAGAATTCAAGTCTTATTTTTATAGGAAACCAGTTGCTGGCTCTGCTATCCATGCATGTGGGCAATAATGACCCTCATTCTCTCTTACTCACAGACTTGTTCTAAAAGTAAATGTCAGGATACACCTTGCAAAGACCAAAACAAGCTATAAGATGTAAAGGGACAAAGGAAGGCTTTTTTGTCTCTGGTCAGGAGACAAGATGAATATCTGCTTTATGGGCTCTCAGGCCTCTGCCAGGAGTTCCGGGTCAGGGATATGGGCAAACAAATGCAGTGGGTGCCAGTGGTGAGCTGGGTTTCAGTGAGGCCCTCCCTTGGCACGAGCACTGGACTGGGAGCCAGGTGAACTGGGGACAAAGCAGAATTCATGCATGGTCCAAATCACAATGTGTGGTGGGGTGGGGAAGGCTTGGGGTCACTCTCCCAGTTCTCCCAGTATCTAAACCTCCTCAAGCCACTAGCCCCTCCCCACCAAGGAAAAGGCAAGAATGCCTACCTATCAGAGAGAGAGAAAAGGCCCAGAGAAGGGAAGTGACTTGCCTACTCACCCACTGAATCAGTTAGAGAAGCCAGAAGCATCTACTCTGAAACTTCAGTGCCAACCCCACCTCTCCCACACCCATCTCTGACTGTCTGCCTAAAGCTCTGCTCAATGATTAGGATAGGAATGAGAACTGCACACAGCACTTTCTATTCTTAAATGAGGGGTACCTTGCAAGGGAAGCAGCTGCCACAAATGACAGAATGAGGGCTCCAACATAGCTCCTACACACAGTGGGGCACTGAGAGAACAGGCAAGACCCCAAAATGAACTCCTAGGTTCTTGGGTATCTGATAGTGCAGAGGGAGCATGGCCTCAGCCCCCAACCCTATCCCCTAAGTCAGTTGGTACCATCTCCCCTCCCACCAGGACCAGCTCCAGAAGCAGCTTAAGTGAAAGGAAAACAAAGTCAGTACACGCTCCAAACCTGAAACCTTAAGGAAGGACACCCTGTGGCAGCCGAGGGTTGAGAGATTTGTAATCCTTCCACCTCAGAGGAAGTCTGTAGGAGGCTGAGGTGGGGATGCATTTGCCTTAGGTGGTTAAAATACCAACAGGGGCAGTTGCCACTCACTGAATGCTTCCTGTGGATACAAAGACAACTTCATGTGCATTAATTTGTCAATGGCACATCAGCAGCTCTATGGCTAGATATTATTATTTCCCCATTTTATACATGAGGAAACTGAGGCACAGAGAGCGCAAGTAGAAAAGTGGTGGAGCCCTTATCTATTCTCAATTCTACACTGCAAAGGTAAAGGGGAAAATGGGCTTTCACTTTTGCCACCAGAACAGGGACCCTTGAGATCTTTTGGTCACCTTTCTCTCTATTTTCTTCCCCAGGACGGCCAGATGCTAGGACTCCCCTATTTTCAGATGCAGAAAAATGACCTTCTAAGCCAGAAACACAGACTCTTGGAACTGCGAAGGCCTTCAGAGATCATATCCAACCTCCTCATTTTACAATGGGAAAACTGAGGCCCCAACGCTGAGTGACTTGCCAGGGTTACCTAAGTCAGTGAAATGGCAGAAACGGCAGACACAGAAGGGACTACAAAGATCAACTGACAAGTGGAGATGTGTGACTGGCCCAAGGTCACAGAGAGAGGTGGGATGAGAAGCTACGTTTCCTAACTTCTAATACCCTTGCCATGGCACCATCTCTGTTCTCATGCTGCCCAGGGTCCCTGGCACAGGTTCCGGTGGGGACAAGGAAGCAGGCCAAGCCTAACCCCATTAGAACAGAGATATCAGGCCTGCAGGAACAAACTCCTGACTGCCCAGAGTAGGATCTTTGTGGTCATGCTGTCATCCTGCCAGAAGTCTTGAGATTTGCAATGTGTGTACCAGCCCCCAATACCTTAACACAATGCCAGGTGTGGATGGGAGGTGAGGGGGTTGGAGAGAGGAGGGCCATTTATAAACAGTGCTTGTGTGGTCTCTTCCTGGTCTCACACAAGCAAATGACACATCATAGTCATTTGAGTTTCTTACAACAAATTAAAAGACAGGTTTCATGACTTGACTGATATGGTCAAATTTAGATTCTTGCCAGTTTCACAAGTGGTCAGGACCTTCAGAAAAGGGACCTAGCTTGTTCAAGGTCATGATATTTGTCTGAATCAGTAGACATGGCTCCCCTTGCCCAGTCCTTGATTTTTTTTCCAGGAAACTGGTTGCCATCAGGGTATAGATGCCAATGGCCCAGGTCCATGTATAGGCCAGGCCCTGCTACTGTCACAGCACCCAAGCCCAGCACCAGGAAGCAAGCTCCTGGATGTATCAAAACAGAGTGCCCTCCTGCAGCATGTCCCAGAGCCTGCCTCACACAAGCCTGGCGTTACCACTCAGCTCCTGTATGTCCTTGGGAAAGCTGCAAGGTTTCCTGCCAAGAGTCACAAACTCCCCAAACCCAAACCACCAGAGTACCAGGCCCTCATGCCTTCTACAGCTAGCTGGGGCTAAAAAAGCAAAGGCAGCTTTTAAAGTGCCCCCCCTTCCAGGGACTTCTGGGCTATGCAGGCTCCCGTGAGCTCCATCAATCACCCAGCAGAACAGAGTGCTCAGGCCTAGCAGGGAGACCAACCCTCTGGAAGGGTACAACTTTTCTATTTCCTTCTCCCAAAGAACATTTCAAAGTCTCCTCAGACCAAAACATCCTGAGCCCCTCCACCTGTCCCTCTCCCACTTGGTTGAGCAGCAGGCCAATGTGACTGGCCAGCCCAGATACCACACTGAGACACAGCCAGGTGCCAACCTGGAGGTAAGCTGGGGCCAGACCAAGCTTCAACTGCCTCCACTCCCCCTCCACCCCCAAAACAAACTACAGAAATTCCAGGGTCCCCTGTCCCATAAACTGTTTAAAGAATAGCATTCCTGGACCGGAAACTGACTCAGGAGCTCCTTACCAGCCAGGGCAGGCAAAGCTGACAGATAATATTCCTGAGATAAAGAAGGTGAAACTATTGGGATCCCTCATGTTCTACCACACTTCTAGGTCTCCAGCATGCAGAACACCCCCCCCCCACCCACACACACACACACACTATAATCAAACTCCTTAGATAGGCCAAGTAGAAATATACTCCATCCTGAACAACCCTCCCATGAAGCGTGTGACTGCACGCTTGCTGTTGACAGAGCAGAACTGTGCCACTTGCTGGAAGACACTTCTCTCTGCCTTACACACAGCTGGGTGGCTGGCTCCCCTCAGGATCTGGCCCAGCCAGAGGAGATTTGCCAGGCCTGGTAGCCTTGCTGAAAGTACCTAGTATCAGAAGCATCCCATACTCTAATCCTGCTCTTTCCCATGCACGATGCGAGTTCCAATCTCAGGAGGCCTCAGCCCAGAGGCCACAAAGCTCAAGCTTGAGAAGGACCAAGATGGCAGGATGGAGGCTGCCTACATTGCAGGAGTCCAGACCTTTATTCCTGCCTCAAGTGGTAAGGATAGGACAAGAAGCTCACCAGTTTGGTGGTGGCGACGCATCAGAGCAAACTGGACTTACCTATCTTCATAAGGCAGGCCAGCAGGATCCAGAGGGAGATCTCGAAGGGTGTGCGCACGTGTTTGTAGTCGATGCCCAGGACTGGAAAGGGCTTTCGAGTCTTCAGGCTCTGTTCAGTGATGGAATAGTTAACAGGACGGCTCTCAGGGACGAGTTCTGGTGGGGCGGTGGTGACATCCCCAATTGAGCGTTCCCGTGGTGGCTCTGAGCCTCGGATGGTGCTGGCAGTAGGGCTGGGCTGGAGGCCATGGCTCCTGAGAACAGGTAGTAGCCCCACCAAGGCTATTACCACAAGCAACGAAGGGAAGACTCGAGGCAGAGAGGGACCACAGATGCCAGACCACAGAAGCATCCTACTGCTCCCTCAGCCCAGCAGGCCTTAACCCTTAGCAAAGTGAGAGTAAGACCTGGGACATAGGTGGCAAGGGTCAGCAGGTGGGAAGAGAGACTGAGGTAGTCTCTAGGAAAAGTTCATGTTGTAGAGAGGTCTTTCTTGTGGAAGCAGTCCTCTGAGGGTGGAGGAAAGCTGCGTTCCTGATCTAGAACTCCAAAGAGGGACAAGGACTCAGGAAGGATCACAGGAAGAGACCAAAAGGTCTGGAACTCCAAGCCAGGGAAAAGGAGAGTGGGGAATAGACTGCTCCCTAGAACAGAGGAAGGGACAGGATAGGTTGCACCCCAGGCAGGGAAAAGGAAGAGGTAAGGCTGGGACCCTCCGCTGAGTCAAGTGACTGAGGAGCGGAGACTCGACTAAGGAAGGGAGCAGGGAACCTGAGCTAAAGGGAGGGGACAGAAGCGGGTGGGACCCAGTCCAGGAAAGGGAGCGAGGGGGCTGGGAGCCCAGGCTGCGAGGAAGAAGTGAAGCCAGAAAGCGGCCAGGAGCTTCCCCACCCGGAGAAGCGTCGGGGTGCAGGAGCGCCGGGCTGAGATTCCAGGGAAATGGAGGGGGGAGGAAGGCGGAGGCAGGCGGCCTGGCGGGAGAGCGCGCCGGCGCGGGCTGGGGGCGGCTCTCGGTGGGCCACCGGCAACACGCCCCTCCTTGCAGCCCCGGCGCGGCGCTGCGCTCCGCCCCGGCCCAGCTTCAGATTTTCCGAGTCCAGCTCCAGCTCTAGTGCCTGCGCTGGGTGCAGCCCCAGCAGCGATGGACTGATCCCTAGCTGAGCCGGTCGCTGCCATTTATAGGCACCATCGAGCATCCAGCGTAAGCGGGCTAGAGAGACCTGTCAGCGCCCGAGCCTCACAGCGACCCCTTGCCGCTGACGGAAGGAAGTATTCCGTAGGAAGAGAGGAGAGTCAGAGACTGCACAAAAAAACCGTCCTGAATCTACAGATTCTAACAGGGGTGAAATGCTATACTATTTACAAAGCGCTTTCACATCCCGCAGTCTCATAAAGCTCTCCATTAGTCCGGTGAAGGATATATTATTATCTTATGTATTTAGTTACCATGTGACCTTGAGCAAGTTACTTAACCTCCCTGTTCCACACTTGTTCATCTGTAAAGTGGAAATGGTCCTAGCACCTATCAGAGGGATACTGGGATGAGTAAATGAGATAATCTATGTAAAGTGTTTAGAATAGAGCTCGGCACATTGAACTGTTATTATGGTTTCAGTTTTGCACATGAGGAAATGGGTGGATAGAGTTCCTCAGCTAGTATGTAAATAGTTGTATTAGTTTGCTAGGGCTGCTGTACAAAGTACCACATACTGGGTGGCTTAAACACACACACACACACACACACACACACATTTATTGTTTCATATTCTGGAGGCTAGAGATCTGAAATCAAGGTGTTGGCAGAGTTGGTTCCTTCTGAAGGCTGTGAGGAAGATTCTGTACCATGCTTCTCTTCTAGCTTCTGGTGATTTGCTGACAATCTTTGGTGTTCCTTGACTGTGACAGTATAACTCCTGTCTTCATATGGCAACCTCCCTGTGTCAATGTCTCTGAGTCTAAATTTCCACTTTTTATAAGGACAACCAGTCAGACTGGATTAGGAGCCTACCCTAATGAACTCATCTGAACTTGATCATCTTCAATAACATTATTTCCAAATAAGGCCACATTCACAGGTACCGGGAATTTGAACTTCAGCATCTTTTGGGAAGACACAATTCAACCCACAGCAGTAGTTGAATTGAGATTTGAATGTGTAGTGTTGGTTGGAATTGGTAAGATTCAAGAGGTCATGGCTGTACACTGGAATCATTGGAAAGTTTTTAAAAACTACCATTGCCTGGGACCCACCTTCAGAGATTTGGATTCAGTTGCTCCAGGGAACTGCCCAAACATGATGGGTATTTTTTCAAAAGCTCCCCCAGGTGATTCTAATGTACAATTAGGGTTGAGAATCATTGAAATTACTGAAATACCCTATTTTGCAGAAGAGTAAATAAAGGCCAAAAAGTCTAGACGACTAGCTCCAGGTCACAAAATGATTTCAAAGGGGTTCTCAGTTCAGTTTAGCAAATATTTACTGGGTCTCTTGACAAGGCTTTATGCTGGGCTCTGGCAACACAGAGATAAGACATGGGGAGGAGGGAAGTGGAAGTGATTGGGAGGGGGCACAAACTAGGCACAATGAGGGCTTCTAGTGTGATGATAATGTTCTATTTCTTTACTGGGTGGTGGTAACAGAGCTTACGCAAATGTAGTTGTTTTGTGATAACTCACTGAACACTCATGATTTGTGTACTTTTCTTAAGATATGATATCCTTTCATGAAAAGGTATATTAAAATACCAGAGTGATGTGATAGTGAGTGAAGGTGCCGACATTAAACTGAATTCTCTGTACCTCACCTTCTCCTGGCACAGGTTCAGCCACTTGAGAGATGACAGAAGAGTCTAGAGGAGACTTCAGAGAAACCAAGGACCTTGTGTCACCTGGGAGCAGGTGAAAAGAAAACATCAGCTATATGGGAAATAACCAAAGAGAGGAACAGCATTTAGGGCAAGGATCAGAATAATGACAACAATGCCTCACAGTGGTTCAGTCCTTTATAGTTCACAACCAAATGCCCCAGGTTTATCAAGGATCCAAGTCCAAATCCTGGTGCATAATGAGGGCTCAATAGATATTAGCTATTATTCATTGTCATTTTATAGATGAAAAACCAGCCCTGGCCGATTTTGCTCAGTGGTTAGAACATCAGCCCTCGGACAGAAGGGTCTCGGGTTTGATTCCCGGTCAAGGGCATAAACCTGGGTTGCAGGTTCGATTCCCAGCCCTGGTTGGGGCTGTGTGGGAGGCAACCAGTGGATGTGTCTCTCTCACATTGATGTTTCTCTCTCACTCTCTCTTTCTCCCCCTCCCTCCCTTCCACTCTATCTAAAAATCAATGGAAAAGTACCCTCAGGTAAGGATTAACAAAAATAAAATAAAATAAACGTAAATGCCTCTTTAAAAAAAAGAAAGAAAGAAAGGAAAACAAGGGCTTGGACATGAAGCCATTTGGCCAAGGTCACACAGCTATTAGGTAGCAGATCCAGAACTTAAGTCAGCTTTCTAATGTCTGAATTCAGAACTCCCAAAACACCACAGGTTCAGTATTGAAAGAAGAGAGGGAAAGGGTGGGGCTAGTAGAGGGACTTTCCAGAGGTGACATGGGGCCAGAACCCTGAGACTTCTAGTCCTTTTCAGTCTTGACCTTTCCAGTCTTGAGGGCAATGTTCACTGTTGTGTTCCCATCCTCCCTACTCTCTGACTCCCTCACTCCATTCTCAGTGATTCCTTGGGAGGTAGTAGATCCCATGAGGGTCAGCCCTGAGATCCTCCATAGCCTGGAGAATGTATAACATCATGACAGCCGGGCGACCCGCCCACCATGGGGGAACCCAGGTGGAGCGGGGGAGCCGGGCGACCCCCCACCAACGGAGGAAGCCGGCAACACACAGGAGAACTGAGCAAACTGAACAACGAAATTGACCCAGAGACATGGAGGGTGGAGTATGGGATGAAGGGCCTCAGAGGAGGGGAGGAGGCGGGGGAAAGAGATAAATCACAGAGCCTATGTGCATGGGTGCATAACCAATGGACATGGACAACAGGGATGGGGAGGAGGAGAAGGGGAGGGGGAGGAGGGTGTCAATGGGGGAAAAAAAGGAAAAACATCTGTAACAAAAACAAATTAATAATAAAATAAATTATTAAAACAAAAACAAACAAACAAAAAAAACATCATGACAGGACCAGGAAAGAGCCCTTAGGAGTAACAATCTGGGACAGCCCATGGCCAAGATCCAGCCCAGACCAGGAAGTATAGCGTAAGTGTTAAGTACAGGTATGGCTTAATGTACATAGCCATATTATCTAGGTTCAAATCCCAGCACCACCACTCACTAGTTGTAAGACCTTCGGTAAATCAACCAACTCCCCCTGTTCCACAGTTTCTCCCTCTAATGTGGAGGACATACCAATCTAACGGGGCTGTTATATAGCCAATGCATTTAGGGCAGTGCCCAGCAAGTACTCCATATATTTACCTGGTTATCTATCATGAATGTAATGTATGTCACCTCTATCAATGACAGGCAACCCCTATCATGCGTATACTGTATTACTTTGATACTTTAACACCAATGTCTTCACCTCACACTTCCTTCCAGTTACTGCCAAAAACCTGAGAGAATTGTCTTTAATGTCTGTATCATTTCTCTCCTCCCAGTCTCTCTAATCTGGTCCAATTAGGTTTTCACACCCATATACTGTACCTAATTTGCTCTTGTCAAGATCTCTAATGACCTCTGTAGGGGAGGAAAAGTCTCTTTCTCCACTGATCTTAGGTTCTCCATTTGGGGCCCTATAAATTAGACTGGCTGAAAACAGATTAACAAGAGAAAAACAGAAGTTCATAAACATGTTCACTGTGTACCCAGAGATGAGTGACTCAAAGGTTTAGTTAGAACTTGGGCTTATATAGCATCTTAGAAAAAGAACAATAAATTTTTAGAGAAGTGACAAGACAAAGGAAAAGGACCTGTATCTAGGGGTGGCAAATTGTGGGAAGGCAAATATATGGGAAACTGTTGGTAGATGAAGGATAGTTAGTAAAGTTTGTTCTATAGATTCCTCTGGTGCTGTCTCCAGGCTGATAAGGGTCTAAAGTTGTCTCTGGTGATTAATTTGTTTTTTTCTGGTAGAGAGGAGAGGAGGACACTTTTGTAAATTTGTGTCCTGCTTTTATGCAAATAGAGGGAGGCAAAGAGCTTTTCTCAGATCTGCTTCTTCTCAACTGCCTTCAAGTCAAAATAATCCTCGTGCCAGAGTGGTATATTTTTAGTATATGTTAATCAAATGGCAGTGTCTCAGTCCTTATCTTTCTTTCTCTTTTAATTAATTAATTCATTCATTTGTTGAAAGTATTACAGATGTCCCTCCTTTTTCCCCCCATTGACAGTCCTTATCTTTCTTTACCTGTCAGCAGCCTCAGCACATTTGGTCACTTTCTCCTTCTTAGACCACTGGGCCAAGCTACCCACTTTCTCCTTGAAACACTTTCCTCAGTTAGCTGATCAGACCCCACTCTCTCCTTGTTTTCCTCCCACTTCACTGGCTGTTTCTGCTTAGTCTCCTTTTGCTGAATCCTCCCCCTTCTCCTCTTCCTCCTCCTCAGCAACACCTTCTGAATGCTAGGGCCCCAGGGTTCAGTTCTCACCTTTTTATGTTCTATCTCTATATTCATTTCTCTGATGATCTCATCCTTTCTTGTGATTTCCAATAACATCTATATGCAGACAATGCATAGATTTGTATCTTCTTTGTTCTAAACTTCAGACTACCACATCCAGCTGATCACTTGACATGTCCATCTGGTTGTCCAAGAGAAATCTCAGACTCAACATGCCCAAAACGAAACTCCAGGCCTTCCCACTCCCTCCTCAAACTTGCTTCTCCCACTGTCTTCCTAGTCCAGGAAACAGTCACTCCATCTTCCACTTTCTCAGGTCAAAAATCTGAGTCATCTTTAACTTCCTTCTTCCTTCCTTCCTTCCTTCCTTCCTTCCTTCCTTCCTTCCTTCCTTCCTTCCTTCCTTCCTTCGTTTATGTTTCAGGTGCACAACATTATAATTAGATATCTGTACACACTACAAAATGATCACCCCCAAAAGTCTGGTTACCATCAATTGTCATACAATAACCCCCTTCACCCCTTTCACCTACCCCTAACCCCCTTCTCCTCTGGTAACCCCCATCTCTTCTCTGTATGCATTTGTTTTTGTTTTATTTTGTTGTTTGCTTATTGTTTATTTTAGATTCCACACACGAGTGAAAACGTGTGGTATTTATCTTTCTCCTTCTGACTTATTCCACTTAGCATTATACTCTGAAGATCCATCCATGTTGTCACAAATGGCAAGATTTCATTCTTTTTGTTGCTGAGTAGTAGTCTGATGTATATATGCATTACATCTTTCTTTATTCATTTATTTCTTGATGGACACTTAGATTGTTTCCATATCCTAGCTGTTGTAAATAATGCTGCTATTAACATAGAGATGTGCCCTGGCCAGTTTGGCTCAGCGGTTAGAGCATCGGCCTGCTGACCAATGAGTTGCAGGTTCGATTCCGGTCAGGGGCACGTACCTCAGTTGCGATTCGTCCCCGGCCCTGGTTGGGGTCGTGTGGAAGGCAGCCACTCGATGGATGTGTCCCTTTCACGTCACGTCGATGTTTCTCTCTCTCTCTCTCTTCCTCTCTCTCCCTCCCACTCTATCTGAACAAAAATGGAAAAAAGTCCTCCGGTGAGGATTAAAAAAAAAAAACAAAAACAAAAAAACACATAGGGATGCATATATTTTTTTGAATTAGTGTTTTTGTATTCTTCGGATAAGTGCCCAGAAGTGGATCACACGGTAGTTCCATTCTTGATTTGTTAAGGACTCTACATACTGTTTTCCAAAGTGGCTGCACTAATTTACAATCCTACCAACAGTGTACAAAGGTTCCTTTTTCTTCACATTCTTTCCAATACTTGTCGCATTTTCCTAATAATTAGTGATATTGAACATCTTTTCATATGCCTGTTGACCATCAGCATATCTTCTTTGGAAAAATGTTTATTCAGATTCTCTGCCCATTTTAAAATCAGGTTACTTGTGTTTTTATTGTTGAGTTGTATTAATTCTTTATATATGTTATTTATTTATTTGTTAATTCTCACCTGAGACTATTTTTCCATTGATTTTTAGATAGAGTGGAAGTGAGGGATGGAGAGAGAGAGAGAGAGAGAAAGAGAGAGAGAGAGAGAGAGAGAGAGAGAGAGAGAGAGAGAAACATCGATGTGAGAGAGACACATCAATTGGTTGCCTCCTGCACGACCCTGACTGGGGCCGGGGACTGAACCAGCAACCCAGGTACGTGCCCTTGACCGGAAATTGAACCCGAGATCCTTCAGTCTGAGGGCCGATGATCCAACTGCTGAGCTAAACTGGCCAGGGCCTTCATATAGGTTATATATTAACCCCTTATCAGATGTATGATTGGCAATATCGTCTCCCATTCAGTAGGTTACTTTTTCGTTTTGATGATAGTTTCCTTCATTGTGCAGAAGTTTTTAGTTTGATGTAGTCCCATTTGTTTGAATTTGCTTTTGTTTCCCTTGCCTTTGGATGACTTCTTTCTTTTTTTCATGTCAGTTCTTGGCAAATACTGTCAATTTGATCTTTGAAATATATCCAGAATCCAAACACTTCTTATCACCTCCACTGCTACCACTCTGGTCCAAGCCACCACCATTTCTTGCCCAGATTATTAAATATCCTCTTAGCAGTCTCCTCTCAACAAAGCAGCCAGAGGGATCTCTCTAAAGCCTAAGTCAATGCTGTCACCCCTGCTCAGACCCCTCCAAGATCCTTATTATGATTTATAAGGCCCCACCCAATCTAGCCCCCACATTGCTCTGGCCTCATCTCTGACTCCCCATTATTCCCTCTGTTTTAGCCACCCTGGCTTTCTTGCTATTTATTTTTCAGACACTTGGGGTTTACTGCTTCCTCAGAGCCTTGATTTTGCTGTTCCCTCGACCTGGAATGCAGTTACCCCTAAAGTATCTGCATGGTGTCCTGTTTCACTTCCTTAGAGTTTTTGTTCAGATGTTATCTCTCAGTGAGGCCTTCCCTGACTCCTAAACCCCTCTATCAAATGTAATACCCCTACCCCACACTTCCTTTTTCTTTTCCTTCTTTCTTTTTTTTCATAGCTCTTTTTTTATTTATTTGTTAACTTATCTTTATTGTTGAATGTATTACAGATGCCCCCCCTTTTTTCCCCCACTGACTGCCTCCTCCCCAATCCCCCCCCCCCGCCTTCCCCACACTATTGTCTGGGTCCATATAGAAGTTCTTTGGTTTATCTCATCTCGCCCTTCCTCCTCCCTTCCCTTTAAGGTACATCAGTCTAACAACCAATTTGTACTTCTTAATTCCTTCATCTTTTTCACCCATCCCCCCAGCCCTCTTCCATCTGGCAAGCAACAAAAAAGTTCTCTGTATCTATAAGTCTGTTTCTGTTCTGCTTATTTATTTTGTTTGTAGATTCAATTGTTGATAGATATGTATTAGTTGCCATTTTATTGTTCATATTTTTGTTCTTCTTCTCCTTCAAGACCCTTCAACATTTCATATAATACTGATTTGGTGGTGATGAACTCCTTTAGCTTTTTCTTATCTAGGAAGCTCTTTTTGTTGTTTTGCATTTATCTTTAGATAGAGCAGGAGGGAGAGAGGGAAGAAGAGAGAGAGAGAAACATCAAACATTGATGTGAGAGAGACACATTGAGTGGTTGCCACCGACACGACCCCAACCGGGGCCGGGGACAAACTGTAACTGAGGTATGTACCCCTAGCGGGAACCAAACCCGGGACTCTCTGGTCCATGGGCCGACGCTTTAACTGCTGAGCCAAACCAGCCAGGGCGGGAAACTCTTTATATGTCCATCGATTCTAAATGATAGCTTTGCAGGATAGAGTAATCTTTGTTGTAGGACCTTGCTTTTCATTACCTTGAATATCTTTTTGCCACTCCTTTCTGGCCTGCAAAGTTTCTTTTGAGAAATCAGCTGACAGTCTTATGGGAGCTCCTTTGTAGGTAACGAACTGCTTTTCTCTTACTGCTTTTAAGAATCTCTCCTGGGGGACTTCCGGTCAAGATGGTGGCATAGGTAAACGCGGTATTGCGTCCTCCCACAACCACATCAAAGTTACAACTAAACTACAGAACAACCATCATTCAAAACCGCCTGAAATCAAGCTGAATGGAAGTCCTACAACTACGAAATTAAAGAAGAAGCCACATCCAGACTGGTAGGAGGGGCGGAGGCGCGACGGGCTGATCCCACGCCCACGTGTGGCGGATAAAAATTAGGAGGACACCTCGGCTGGGAAGGTCCTCCCTGAGGACTGAGGGGTCCCTGTCCCACACCAGGTGCCCAGCTCAGGGTTCCAGTGCCAGGAAGAGAATCCCCATCACTTCGGGCTGGAAAAACCAGCGGGAACTGAGGCTGAGGTGGCTGGAGCCCCCGGCAGCTCCTCTTAAAGGGCCCGCGCACGGACTTACTCGGACTCGCTCCCTCCAGGCTCCAGCAAGCGGGAGGCAGCTTGAAAGGCACCAGAATCATATGGGGGAGAACTGAGCTGTTTGGCATTGGAGCGAGGGCTAGAGAGGCAGCTTTCTCCTGGACAGACGTGTTATCAGAGGCTTTTGTTCCTTTGGTGAGCTCTTCCCTAGACCAGCAGACACCGCCATATCTGGGACTCCAGCTACCTGGCTCACACTGTTTGCCCCGCCCTGGTGATTCCCTGAGGCCCTGCCCCACCCAACTTTCAGGCCCACCCAAGCTGTTGCCAGTTGCTTTACCATAGGATTGGCCTGTCTTGGAGCTTGCTTCAGCTTTTCCTAAATTCTTTCAAACAAGCAGCATCTGGTCTCAGCTAGCCCCATACCTCTCACTAAGTAATACATAGAAACAAACACAGGGAGGCAGCCAAAATGAGGAGACAAAGAAACAGGTCCCAAATGAAAGAACAGAACAAAACTTCAGGAAAAGAACTAAGTGAAATGGAGTTAAGCAACCTAACAGATGCAGAGTTCAAAATACTGCTTATAAGGATGCTCAATGGACTTAGTGAGAACCTCAGTGAACTTAGAGAGGGCCTCAAGAGCATAAAAAAGGACCAGTCAGAAATGAAGGAGGCACTAACTGAAATAAAGAATAGTTTACACAGATTCAATAGCAGAGTATGTAAAGCAAAGAAGTAAACCATCGATTTGGAATATAAGGAAGCAAAAAACACCCAATCAGAACAGCAAAAAGAAAAAAGAATCCAAAAAAATGAGGACAGTGTAAGGAGCCTCTGGGACAACTTCAAGTGTGCCAACATTCGCATCTTGGGGGTGCCAGAAGGAGAAGAAAGAGAACAAGAAATCAAAAACCTATTTGAAATAATAATGGCAGAAAAATTCCCTAACTTGGTGAAGAAAACAGACATACAAGTCCAGGAAGCACAGAGAGTCCCAAACAAGATGAACCCCAAGAGGCCCACACCAAGACACATCATCATCAAAATGCAAAAGGTTCAAGACAAAGAGAGAATCTTAAAAGCAGAAAGAGAAAAGCAGTTAGTTACCTACAAGGGAGTTCCCATAAGACTGTCAGCTGATTTCTCAAAAGAAACTTTGTAGGCCAGAAGGGAGTGGCAAGAAATATTCAGGGTGATGAAAAGCAAGAACCTACAACCAAGATTACTCTATCCTGCAAAGCTGTCATTTAGAATCGATGGCCATAGAAAGAGTTTCCCAGACAAGGAAAAGCTAAAGGAGTTCATCACCACCAAACCATTATTATATGAAATGTTGAAGGGTCTTCTTGAAGAAAAAGATAAAAAAAATGAACAAACAAAATGGCAATAAATACATATCTATCAACAATTGAATCTACAAACAAAATGAATAAGCAGAACAGAAACATTCTCATAGACACAGAGAACTTTTGTTGGTTACCAGATGGGTGGGGGCTGGGGGGATAGGCGAAAAAGGTGACAGGATTCAGAAGTACAAATTGCTTGTTAGGCTGACAAACCTCAAAGGGAAGGGGGGTTGGGGGGAGGGAAGAAATAAACCAAAGAACTTATATGTATATATGCATAACCAATGGACACAGACAACAGTGTGGGGAAAGGCAGGAGGAAGGCAGGAATGGGGGAGGAGGGGGGCAATGGGGGAAAAATGAGGAACATCTGTAATACATTCAACAATAAAGATGTTAAAAAAAATAAAAATTAAAAAAGAATCTCTCCTTGTTTTTAACCTTTGGTATTTTTTTGATGATTTTGTGCACCTGTATGGGTTCATCTTGTTTGGGACTCTCTGTGCTTCCTGGACTTGTATGTCTGTTTCCTTCACCAAGTTAGGGAACTTTTCTGTCATTATTTTTTTTAATAGGTTTTCAGTTTCTTGCTGTCTCTCTTCTCCTTCTGGCACTCCCATGATGCGAATGTTGGCACGCTTGAAGTTGTCCCAGAGGCTCCTTACACTATCAATTTTTTGGATTCTTTTTTCCTTTTGCTGTTCTGATTGGGTGTTTTTTACTTCCTTATATTCAAAATCAATGGTTTGCTTCTTGGCTTTACCTACTCTACTATTGATTCCCTGTAAATTATTCTTTATTTCAGTTAGTGCATCCTTCGTTTCTGACTGGTCCTTTTTTATGTTGTTGATGTTCTCACTAAGTTCCTTGGAGGTCTCCTTAAGTTCCTTGAAGTTCTCACTAAGTTCCTTGAGCATCCTTATAATCAGTGTTTTGAACTCTGCAACTGATTGATTGCTTATCTCCATTTTATTTAGTTCTTTTCCTGGAGTCTTTCGTTTGGGACATGTTTCTTTGTCTCCTCATTCACAAGCTGCTTCTCTGTGATTGTTTCTATGTATTAGGAAGAGTTGCTATGTCTCCTAGGCTTTCTAAGATGGCCTGTTGTTGTAGGTGTCCTGTAGGATCCAGTGGCACAGGCTCTCTGATCACCCCAGCTGAGCCCTCAAGGTGCACCCCTCATGTGGACTGTATACCCTCCTATTGTGATTGAGTCTCGATTGCTGTTGGCACATCAATGGGAGGGATTTACTCAGGCTGATCAGCTGCAAGGACTGGTTGTGCCCACTGACCACTGACCTCTGACTACCTTGGAGGAGCAGCTGTGCAGGGGCCCACCACACAGCAAGACTTACTTCAGCAGGGCTCTGGTACCCACTGAGTCCACTCATTGAGTGTGTCACTTGTGGAGGTGGTTGAGTGGTGGTGCTTTGATGTGGTCTGAAGCTGTCCACTGGGTGTGCTGGCTCTGGGGCAAGGTCAGCCACTGCTTAGGTTCTACCTGGGGTCACTCAGCATAAGCTACAAAGTGATCTGCCAATGGCTGCTTCTTTTTTTTTTCTTTTTCTTTATTGATATTAGAGAGAGAGAGGATGAGAGAGATAGAAACATTGATGAGAGAGAACGTTGATTGGTTGCCTCCTGCATGCCCCCCCCTTCCTGGGGATCAGGCCCACAACCTGAGCATGTGCCCTGACCAGGAATCAAACCAACAACCTCTTAGTGCATGGATTGACACTCAACCACTGAGCCACACCAGCTGGGCCAATGGCTGCTTCTTGTGCTGGGCTTGGAGGTGCCCAGGAAAAGCCAAGCTGTGAACCAAGGCTGGCTGCTTCTAGTGCCAGACCTGGGGCCACTTAACGAGAGGTATGGGGCTCATTGAGCCCAGATGTTGCTTGTTTGAGAGATTTTAGGAAAATCTGAAGCAGGATCCAAGACAGGCCAAGCCTTGGGTGGGTCTGAAAGTTGGGTGGAGCAGGGCCTCAGGGAATCACCAGGGCAGGGCAAACAGTGTGAGCCAGGTTGCTGGAGTCCCGGATATGGCAGCCGCCGCAAGGAAGGGCTCACCAAAGGATCAACGGCCTCTGACAGCAAGTCTGTCTTGGAGAAAGTTGCCTCTCCAGCTCTTGCCCTGATGCCAAACAACTCAGTTCTTCACGGTATGTCTCTGGTGCCTTTCAAGCTGCCTCCCCCACGCTGGAGCCTGGAAGTTGTGAGTCTGAGTAAGTCCATGTGCGGGCCCTTTAAGAGGAACTGCCTGCGACTCCAGAAGACTCAGCCTCCCTCAGCCTCAGCCTCCCTCAGCCTCAGTTCCCGCTGGTTTTTACAGCCGGAAGTGATGAGGACTTCTCTTCCTGGCACTGGAACCCAAAGCTGGGGGCTTGGTGTGGGGTGGGGACCCCTTGTTCCTCAGGGAGGATCTTCCCAGCTGAGGTATCCTCCTGATTTTTTTATTTTTATTTTTTAATCCTCACCCTAAGACATTCTTGCATTTATCTTCAGATAGAGTGAGAGGGAGAGAGGGAGGAAGAGAGAGAAACATCAATGTGAGAGAGACACATCGACTGGTTGCCACCCACACGACCCCAACCCAGGCCGGGGACAAACTGCAACCGAGGTCTGTGCCTTTAGCAGGAACTGAACCCGGGACTCTCTGGTCCGCAGGCCAACGCTCTAACCACTGAGCCAAATCAGCCAGGGCAATCCTCCTGATTTTTATCCGCCACACATGGGTGTAGAACCAGCCCGTCCGAGCCTCCGGCCCTCCTACCAGTCTCAATATGGTCTCTTCTTTAATTTCGTAGTTGTAGGACTTCCATTCAGCTCCATTTCAGGCGGTTCTGAATGATGGTGGTTCTGTAATTTAGTTGTAATTTTGATGTGGGAGGAGATGAGTACCGCGTTTACTTACGCCGCCATCTTGACCGGAAGTGTCCATAGCTCTTTCACTGCCTGACATACTACATATTTTTATGGCCTGTCTTGCCCTCACTAGAATGTATCTCCACAACAGCAGGAATTCAAGGCCGAGAGCACAATGGTTGGTAGGACAGACTTAGAGCCAGGCTGCCTGGATTTGAATGCTGTCTACCTCTACCTAGCTGTATGACCCTAGGCAAGGTACTTAATTCCATTGCACCTCAGTGTCTTCATCTATAAGATGGGGGTAATAACAGAACCTATATCATAAGATAACTATGAGGATTAAATAAATTAATGCATGTAAAGTGCTTAAAATTACACCTGCTATAGAGTAAATGCTACATATGCTTGCTATTATTATTATCACAGAATGCTTAGCTCATAGTAAGTCCTATACAATTGTTAGCTTTTATTGTTCTGTATCCTGAACATATATCTGCTATATCCTCAGAACTGAGAATAGCACTTGGCACATAATAAGTCATTCAGGAATGATCTGCTAGAAGAATGAATTAGGATACATGTATACATAAACAATACATAGTATTTTTGAGCATCTTTTATATTTTTATCAATGCCATCATATCATATATATCCTTCTTTGTCTTTACCTTTTCACTCAATATTATATATTTTTACATCTAGCCATGATTGTATATATATAGATCTCATGTTTTCCTTTTAACTGCTCTATAGTAAATATTCCACCATATTAATATATCTCAATTTTTAAATCTCTTTCCCTATTGATAGACATTTGAATTGTTTCGGTTTTATGTTATTGTAAACAATACTGTATCAAATGCCCTTATACATACCTCTTGGCGCACGTGTGTCAGAATTTCTCTCCTATTCTACTTGAAAATAGAATTTCTGGACTGTAGGGTCAGTACATTTTCTGCTTTCCTAGACTAAATTATTTTCCTAAAGTACCTTTTGCCCTCCTACCTGCAAGTATGAAAGAATCATTTTTCCCATATCCCCCTTAATACTTGTTTGAGTCAGACTTTTTATTCTTTGCTAATTTGATGGGTATAAAATAGTATCTCATCATTTTTTTTAAGTAAACTTTTTACATTGGAATCTCTTTATTTTTTAAATCCTCACCGGAGGACACTTTTGCATTTATCTTCAGACAGAGCGGGAGGCAGAGAGGGAGGAAGAGAGAGTTTAGAGAAACATTGATGTGAGAGAGACACATCAAGTGGTTGCCACCCACACAACCCCAACCAGGGCCGGGGACTGCAACCGAGGTACGTGCCCTTAGTGGGAACCGAACCCGGGTCTCTCTGGACCGCAGGCTGACGCTCTAACCGCTGAGCTAAACTGGCCAGGGCACATTGGAATCTCTTTAGATCTATAGAAAAGTTACAGTAGTCAAAAGAGTTGCCATATACCCCTTACTCAATTTCCCCTAATGTTAACATTTTACATTACCATGATAGATTTGTCAAAACTAAAAAGCCAATATTAGCTTATTACTATTAATTAAACTCCAGTTTTTATTCATATCTCACTAATTTCATTTTTTTCTAGGATCCCATTCAGGATACTGCATTGCATTTAGTCCTCATGTCTCCTTAGTCTCCTCTGATCTGGGACAGCTTCTCAGTCTTTTCTTGTTCCTATGACCTTGACAGCCTTGAGGAGCACTAGTCAGGTGTTTTGCAGAATGTTTCTCAATTTGGACTTATTTGATGTTTTTCTCATGACTAGACTGGAGTTATGGGTTTAGGGGAAGAACAGCACAGAGGTGACGTGCACCTCTCATCACAACCTATCAGGGGGCACATGCATTGTTATTACCCTCGAACACTCAGTTAATGTTGTATTTCCAGGTTTCCCCACTGTAAAGTTACTATTTTTCCTCTTCCCCTATTCTGTTCTTTGGAAGTTGTATCTAAATATTTTAATTTGCATTTCCCTGCTGTTGAGAGTTCCTCTTACAAGAATTGTCTGTACATGTCCTTGCTTATGTTTCAACTTGTTTGCTTGTCTTTAGTATTTACTGATGTCTAGGTGTTGTCTATATTTAAATTACAATTATCTTCTCCCAGGGAGTCATTTAGTATTTTAATTTTGTTTATAATGCCTTTTGCCATGTACAAGTTTTTTATTTTAATTTAATCACACTTACATATTATTCCCTTTATTCTTTGTGCTTTTTGAACCACCTTTGAGCACCTAGCCATGACTCAGCAATTCCCTAATAACCATTGGTTCTATTGACTGTTCACATTACCCTTTTGCCTGAATGTCTTCCCTCCCTTTCCCTTCCAGGCAAGCTCCTATTTATCTTTAATGTCATAAACCAAATGAAACCTCCTCTGCAAAGCCCTCCCTAATTCCCTAGATAGAATTAGGTGGATGCTCTCTCCACAGTGCTCCCACACCTATTGGCCTTATCTTTATTACAGCACGTATCACATTCTATTATTTTGCCCTTTGCTTAATTGTTTGTGTGTCTTCTGTCCCACTAGATTGTTATTGCTTGAGGAGAGGAACACCATGCAATTCATCTCTGTAACCGAGCACTGGGCATGATGCTCTCAATATTTATTGGATAAATGAATGAGACTATAGTCTGCATCGGCAGTCTTCAGATTCTTGCTCTTGTGCCCCCTTTAAGATTTTTTTAAAACTCTGCACTCCCTCTATATTTATGAAGTTTTCAGCAGAAGACAAATGGCACACTGAAGACAATTCAAGAAGGTTATATATACAAAGGGGCTAATTTAGAAGGTGTGGTCAAGGTGTAGGAAAATTACAAGGGATCATGCAGAAAGCTGAAATGGGCAGCAGTCAGACTGTTACCACAAAATTCCTCTGCCTTAAGAGGAGCACTAACTTTCTCTCCAGAGGAAGAGCCAGACAGATTAGACTCCCAGTGTTGTGAACCAGGGGAATAGAAACCCCACCTCACTTTCTTCCCTCCCCCCAGCTCTTGCCAAGACTCCCCATTGGCTAAACCCAAGGCAAAGCCAGAAGACACATGCAAGTCAACCAACCAGGGAAGAGTCTGATGAAGGAAGGCAGAGACTGGATCTGCAGGTCCACATGCAGGATATCTGACATATTTTTTAATTGACAATTAAAATGTATATTGTTACAAAGGATATGCTTCCTAGCATATTGTAAATATTAATTTTTTTTTTTATCCTCACCCGAGGACATTTCTCCATTTTTTGTTCAGATAGAGTGGGAGGGAGAGAGAGAAACATCGACGTGAAAGGGACACATCAAGTGGCTGTCTCCCGCACGACCAACCAGACCGGGGACAAATTGCAACCGAGGTACGTGCCCCTAGCGGGAACTGAACCCGAGGTTCTCTGGACCACAGGCCGACGCTCTAACCACTGAGCCAAACCGGCCAGGGCTAAATATTAATATTTTAAATGAAACTGTTCCGCCCTGGCCGGTTTGGCTCAGCCGTTAGAGTGTTGGAACGCGGAACAAAGAGTCGTGGATTCGATTCTGATCAAGGACATGTACCTCTGTTGCAGTTAGATCCCCTGACCCTGGTTGCTTGCTGGAGGCAACCAATTGATGTGTCTCTCTCACATAGATATTTCTCTCTCTCTCAATCTCTCTCTCTCTCCCTCTTTCTCTCTCTCTCTCTCCCTCCCTCCCTCCCATTCTATCTGAAAATCAAAAAAATATAGAGGATTTTATTTTATTATTATTATTTTTTTTTGGTATGTGCCCTTAGCAGGAACCGAACCTGGGACTCTCTGGCCGGCAGGCCAACACTCCAACCACTGAGCCAAACCGGCCAGGGCTCAGGTGAGGATTTTAAAAAACTAAATAAAACTGTTCCATCATCAACTGAATATAAGTATCATTGTGATTTGATACTCTCATTCATTTCAAGAAAATACTGGGACAAGCTCTACTTTAACCAGCAGAAATGCTATGTTGTTATTTATTTTCCTCTTGAATGTGTAGTTACATTTTGTTTCCTCTCACAGAATGTTATCCTAGGATATCTTTTATTCTTTTTTATTTTATTTTTATTTATTGATTTTAGAGAGAAAGAGGAAGGGAGAGAGAGAGAAACATCAATTTGTTGTTGCACTTATGTATGCACTGACTGGTTGATTCTTATAGGTTCCCTGATAGGGGATCGAACACGCAACTTTGACATACTGGGACAATGATCTAACCAACTGAGCTACTGGGCCAGGGCTATTTTATTCTTGAAAGTCTATTATTGATTATCTAATTCATACTTCAACAGAAATTTATATATATTATTGAAATTTAAAAGTTTTTGAAATTTAAATAAATGTTTTCATTTTTATTGACTCTAAAGCTCTGTCTTTAAATTTTCTTCTGGATTGAGGTATCGCCAGTATTATTATTATGTTAGTACACAACTGATCAAAGCAACATAACATATCTTTTGATATATAATCTTTTTTTTAATCCTTACTTGAGGATATTTTTCTATTTATCTTCAAATAGAGTGGGAGGGAGGGAGAGAGAGAGACATCTACAAGAGAGGGACATATTGAGTGGTTGCCTCCCGCATGACCCCGGCCAGGGCTGGGGATGAACCACAGCCATGGTACGTGCCCTTGACCGGAATCGAACCCGCGACTCATTGTTACGCAGGCCGACACTCTAACCGCTGAGCCAAACCAGCCAGGGCTTGATATATAATTATTAAACAAAGAGTAAAATAAAATTGGAAATGCATCTCTTACTGAAATAGATTTTTGCAATTAGTTTATATATTTACGGATAAATATTTATTGCTGGAATGAGGCTGGATTCAGATCAATTTTAAATCTATTTTGTTCTTTTATAAATAGGATCACTGAGAAACCATGTTCACATAAATAAGTAGATGAGAATGGAGGAAGTTTTGTTACAATAATGTCAATTATTTACATTCCTTTTGAGTTACAAGCCATAAAATCACATAGCGACCTATCATTAAAAGTTATTTTTAATGATAACAAAATTAGAACCTTCAACTTTATTGAAAGCAAAGAACTAGCAACTGCCAACTTGCAAAATGCTTTACTGCCCAGTCATTAGAGTGCTTCACCTTTGGTTGGTGCCCTGGAGGTTTTCACCCCTGGGGTAATGCTGTGGGTAAAAACCTGAGTTGGAGAAGCTTTTGTAAAGTGTGAGCAGGGGAGGTGGGAAAGGAGGAGACAGACCTGGACTTCACCATGTATTCTCCAGAATATGGGTCTTAGGAAAGAGCACATGTAAAGTTTGAAGATCTGGACATCAGTTCTTGGAAGTATCTGTGCCAAGTACCCCTGACTTCAAGGTGCTTGAGAAAGAAGTTAGCAAATTGCCAAACTACCGAATGTACTGAGGGGTTGGTTGGTGAGTAGTGCTGGAGCCATTCAGAGAGTTTACTTTCCAGCTGTGGGGGGTCAGGAAAGGCTTCAAGGATGAGGTAGCATGTGATTTGCTTTTCAGGTTCTGTAAGATTTTGACAAAAGAGATAGTAAAGAAGTCATTCCAGATATATGAACTGGGTAAACAGAGGCTCAGAGACAAGAAACCAAAGGGTGTGTTTGAAGACTAACACTTTGGTAGAAGCAGAGTGGAGGTATAGGCAAAGAGAGGGAGAAAAGGCTGGAGACATAGAATCATAAACTCACAAAGCTAAAATATTCCTTACAGATCAGCTAATCCAACCTCCACTGTTACCATCACCACTCCACCAAAACCCACTCGGTGTTCAAATACATCTGGTCATGGGGGGCTCACTATAGAATTCCTCTGTCCTGCCCTGGCCATTTTGGCTCAGTGGTTAGAGAGTTGATCTGCGCACTGAAGGGTGACAGGTTCTATTCCCGGTCAAGGGCCTGTACCTGGGTTGCAGGTTTGATCCCTGGCCCCAGTTGGAGCACGTGTGGGAGGCAACCAATCGATGTATCTCTCACATCCATGTTTCTCTCTCTCCCTTCCACTCTATTTAAAAATCAATGGAACAATATCCTTGGGAGAGGATTAACCAAAAATAAATAAATAAAATAAATAGAATACCTCTGTCCAGTGGAAATACGTGTAATGTGAGCCACATGTATAATTAAAATTTTTCTGATAATTACCAAAAAAAAGTAAAAAGAAACAGGTGAAATTAATTTTTTTTTTAAGTATTATTATTTTGTCCTGGCCAGTTTGACTCAGCAGTTAGAGCATCAGTCCACGGACCAATGAGTCATGGGTTCGATTCCGGCCAAGGACACATACCTCAGTTGCAGTTCCTCCCCGGCCCTGGTGGAGTCCTGCAGGAGGCAACCAGTCGATGTGGTTCTATCACATCAGTGTTTCTCTCTGTCTCTCTATCTCTCTCCTTCCCTCCCACTCTATCTGATGATAAATAGAAAAGTATCCTTGGGTGAGGAATAAAAAAAATAAATAAAAGTACTGTTATTTTTTTTTTAATTTTTTTATTTATGGATTTATTTATTTATGGTTTTAGAGAGAGAGATAGAAACATCAATGAGAGAGAACATCTACTGGCTGCCTCCTGCATGCCCCCCACTGGGGATTGGGCCCAAAACCTGGGCATGTGCCCTGACCGGGAATCGAACTAGCCACCTCTTGGTGTATGGGTCGACACTCAACCACTGAGCCACACTGGCTGGGCCAGGTGAAATTAATTTTAATGTTGTATTCAATTCAACATTCAAAATATTATCGTTTTGACATATAATCAATATAAAAACTGTTAATGAAATATTTTACATTCTTTTTTAAATTTTTTTATTTATTGATTTGAGAGAGAGAGGAATGGAGAGAGAGAGAGGAGAGAGAAACATTGATTTGTTGTTCCACTTATTTATGCATTCATTGTTTGCTTCTCATAAGTGCCCTGATCCAAGATCTAACCTGAAACCTTGGTGTATCAGGATGATGCTGTAACCAACTGAGTTACCTGGCAAGGGCTTTACATTCTTTTTTTTACTAAATTATTCCAAGTCAGATCAGACACATTTTTTAAAAATATGTTGTCATTGAATTTAGAGAAAGAGGAAGGGAGAGGGAGAGAGAGAAAGAAACATCAATTGGCTGCCTCCCTCATACTCCTTACTGGGGATCAGGCCCACAACCCAGGCATATGCCCTGGGAATCCAACTGGAACCTCATGGTGCATGGGATGACACTCAACCAACTGAGCCACATTGACCAGGCAGTCCAGCCACATTTCATGTGCTCAATGGCTTCAGGTAGCTAGTGCAAATAGCACAGATCTAGACGGAACCCATTCTAGCCTCAGACCACTCTGGTAGTTAGAAAGTTTTCCCTTGGGTGGTGGAACAATGCTGGCTTGATTCTCACTTAAACAACTGCATCTTCCAACTTGTTTACTATATTATATATTAATGTAGAATCACAATAGGAATAAGTACTAGATGCTATGAGTGCTCATATTAAGGGTACCCCAATGTTGGCCTTGCAGGTCAAGGAAAGTTTCAGGAGGAGGATACAAAGGAATGAACATAATGCTAAAAACAGATTTGATTATGTTCAGTTCATAATTATTCTTTAGACTGTATTTATATATTTGATGTACTCTTCTGTATATATGATATATTTCACAATTTAAAAAATATATATTTCCAAATAAATAAATAAAAATAGCTCTGGCCAGTTGGTTGAGTGTCATCCCATGTACCAAAAGGTTGCCAGTTTGATTCCCTGTGAGGGCACATGCCTGGATTGTGGGCTTGATCCCTGGTAGGGGTCATGCAGAAGCCAGCCAATCAATGTTGCACTTTCACATCAATATTTCTCTCTTTCCCTCTGCCTTCTTCTCTCTCTAAAAATAATTTAAAAACTTAAAAATAAAATAAATAAAAACATAGGGCCCTGGCCGGTTTGGCTCAGCGGTTAGAGCATCAGCCTGCGGACCAGAGAGTCCCGGGTTCGGTTCCGGCTAAGGGCACTTACCTCGGTTGCAGTTTGTCCCTGCCCTGGTTGGAGTCATGTGGGTGGCAACCAGTCGATGTGTCTCTCTCACATTGATGTTTCTCTCTCTCTTCCCCCCCTCCCACTCTATCTAAAGATAAATGCAAAAATGTCCTCGGGTGAGGATTAAAAAGAAAACAAAAAAAAACATAGGTTTACTCCCCAGTAGCAATTAACAATGATCCAGAATCCAGATTTGGGTTTCTAAAAGCCATTCTCCTATCAAAAGAATCTGAGATCTTTGGAGAAGTGGCTGATTCTAGGGCTGGGGAAGAGAAAAGACAAGATGAACCCAGAGCATCTTGTAGTGACAGAAAGTAAGGAAGTACTCAGAAAACAAAAGGATGGAGGCATAGCAAAGGGACACAGGCGTCAACCTCAAAGAGCTCCCAGTGGCCAAAGCTGGGACAATTTCAGCAACAAAATTAATAATATAGTATTGGATTATAACCCAAAATATAAAATATATGTATATGAGTCCATATTTATATAAATTTTTTAAATGGGGAGAAGAGACACATTTTTAAAAATTGTATTTATTGATTTTTAGAGAGAGAAGAAGGGAGAGAGAGAAACATTGATTTATTGTTCCAGTTATTTATGCATTCATTGGTTGCTTCTTTTATGTGCCCTGACCAGGGATCAAACTTGCAACCTTGATGTATCAGGATGATGCTCTAACAAACTGAGCTACCTGGCCAGGGCCAAGACAAATCTTTAAAGAATTTCAGCCAGGCCAGGTTGTTCAGGTTGGAGCATTGTCCCATGCACAAAAAAGTTTGCAGATTCTTTTCCCAATCAGATGCATACTCCTCAAGTGAGGATTAAGAAAAGAAAAGAAAAAAAAAAAGAATTCCAAATAATTTATGCAGATATTCCTTTTGCCAGAAGGTAGAGCTTAATTTCATTCCCTATCCCTTGAGTGTGGAACGGGCTTAGTGACTAGTTTAAGAATAGAGTATGGGCCCTGGCTGGTTAGAGCATCATTCTGCAGACCAAAGTGTCGCAGGTTCGATTCTGGTCAAGTGCATGTACCTCAGTTGCGGTTTGGTCCCTGGCCCTGGTCGGGGTTGTGCAGGAGGCAACCAGTCAATGTGTCTCTCTCACATCGATCTTTCTCTCTTTCTCTCCCCCCTGCCCCACTCTGTCTGAAGATAAATGGAAAAATATCCTCAGGTGAGTATTAAAAAAAAAGAGTATGGAAAGAGCAGAGGGGGAGGAGAAGAGGAAAGGAAGAAGGGGAGTGAGAGTGGGTGGAAGTAACTTGACAGTGCAGAAAACTGGCAGATATCACCGAGTGATAGAGGTTAACATCACCAGTAATAAGTCATGTGGGTAGCATGTGCCCCTTGATAGGATGTGATGAGAAGGGCACTCCACCTCTGTGTTGTTCTTCCACTTAATCCATAACCCCAGTCTAATCAGGAGGAAAACATCAGGCAATCCAAATTAGAGACACTGTAAAATACCTGACCAGTGCTCCTCAAGACTGTCAGGTCATGGGAACAAGGAAAGAAAATGTCACAGACAAGAGGCCACTAAGGAGACATGGGGATTAAATGCAATGTAGTATCCTGGATGGAGTCCTGGAACAGGAAAAGGACATTAGTGAAAAACCTAGTGAAATCTGAATTAATCTGGAGTTTAGCTGATGACAACATACCAACATTGATTTCTTAGTTTTTAAAATATGTTATTGATATTTTAGAGAGAGAAGGAGAGATAGAAACATCAATTGGCTGCCTCCTGCACGCCCCCTACTGGGGATTGAGCCTGCAACCCCGGGCATGTGCCCTGACTGGGAATTGAACCGGGACCAGGACCTCACAATCTCTCAGTCCATGGGAGGACACTCAATCCACTGAGCCACACCGGCCAGGCTGATTTCATAGTTTTGACAAACACACATTGGTAATGTAAGATGTTAATATTAGGGGAAACTGGGTGAGAGATATACAGGAACTCTCTTGACTATCTTTGCAACTTTTCTATAAATCTACAATTATTCCAAATGAAAAGCTTATTTTTTATATATCATATATATGATATGTGTGTGTGTATTTTCAATGTAAGAAATGTCCAAACTTCTAGAGAATTTTTGTAAGAGTTTATTTGAGCCAAACTAAAGCCAACAGGGAGCAAGATCTCAAATGCTCCAGAAAATAACAGTTTTGCAGCTTCTTTTATGCATTTCAAATTAAGGAAGATTGGAGAAAGCATGGTAGGGATTGGATTAACAAAAGTATGTGCTCTCTTAAGGGTTAATTACCCCCTTGAGGGGTATTACTCCTGGTATTTCAAAGGTGCGTTAACCTAGATATACAAGAACAATGGGCAGGGTTTACTTAAGGCAAAGGTAAACCACCTACTAAAGAAGTTACATGTCTGAGGCATGACTAGCTACCATGACCACCCAGTTAGGATTTATGATCAGATCACCCTATGAGGTTACTTTCTATAGAACCCCTTTTTTTGTCTACTATATGAAACCCAGGGGAAGAAAGCATCAAACAAAAAAGGAGATCTTGCTATTCCAAGTCAACGCCTCTGATGAAGCTGCATTGCAGGAAGCTTGGGCAAGGGGTGGGGTGGGGTAGAGTAGCAGGCCCAACCGAAATTGTAGGTTGGGTCCAAGCCTATGGGACTTTATCCTGTGGCAGGAGCCTTTGAAGGCTATTGAGTAGGGGTGTGGCTGGTTACACAGTGATTCAGCCGAGGTCACACAGTTCAGCTTCCAGAGGCTCCCTACCCCAATGCTCCTTCCATGTCCTCTTACTTCTTTGCCTGCAGAGGCTAAGCTCTGGCATGAATCTAAGTCACTAGCACAGAGATGATCACCTCCACTGCCCAACTTGCTATCCACATCCCATCCTGGTTCAGTGGTCTTCAGAGGCTCAACATTTAGAATCTCACCATGCCACATCTGATAAGGGCTGGAGGCGCCCACCCAACACAGATACCCCAGGGCAGGAAGTTAAAGGATAGACTTATTTCTTCCACCACACCTCCTCTGCTCTTTCCTTCCTTCCACAATGAAATGAAAGCAGTCCATTGGTGGGGGCCAAACAAGAGGAGGCGTCAAGACTGAATTAGGCCCTGGCTGGTGTGGCTCAGTGGTTAGAGCGTCAGCCCAAGCACCAAAAGGCCACAGGTTTGATTTGGGGCGTGTGCAGGAGGCAACCAATTAATGTGTCTCTCTCACATCGATATTTTTTCTCTCTTTCTCCCTTCCACTCACTCCTCACTCTAAAAATCAGTGAAGAAAATATCCTCAGGTGAGGATTAGCAAAAAAAGACTGAACCTAGGATATCATGCCTCCAGGAAAATTGTCCATTATCAATGTCTCTTCAGCAGGCCTGCTTGAAACACAAATATGTCCAGGTCAGAAACTGGGGGAAGGAAAAGAGGGGAGAGCAAAAGGAGGTGAAGGAATGTATGGTATGTAATTTTCCTACCAGCAGTCATAGCATAGCAATGAGAGTTCAATGCTACAATGTATCAGATACTCACACCTCAATTAAACCAGTTTTCTCCAATCTGTATCTTTTATCCTTCCATGGGAAAAAGAAAAGGCTAACACTACTGAGTAGTCTTCGACAGCAACTCTGCAACTCTGTATTAATATACCCACTTTATAGATGAAAACACTAAGGCTCAGGTAAGGTAAGTGGCTTGACAAAGATTATGCAGCTGGTTAAGAGGAAGAGTTGTTAGAAAACAAAGCCAGTTCAAGTCTTTAGAAGCATGGGCTCAAAAAATGATCTTGGAAAATTTCACCTTTTAGGGGAAGAGGAAATGGTATGGTAAAATTCCATTTTTTTTACTGGGTATCCAGCCCCCATTTCTGACCTCACCTTCTGCCATGGCTAGAGTGGCCACAGCATGCAGAGACCCTCTCACCTCAAAGCCTTGCCCTTCGTTTTGCCCAGAGGGTGCCCCCCTCACATATTACTCCCTCACCTACCTCATTTGGGTCTCTGCCTAAAAATCAGAGAAGCCTTCCCTGATCACCCCATATCCAAACGGCAGCCTCTATCACCCACATTCCCTTACTCTGTCTCATTTGTCTTCATAGCACCTACCACATCTTGACATATTCATATACAGTTGACCCTTGAACAACAGAGGTTTGAACCCCGTGGGTCCACTGATACATAGATTTAAACTGTACTTATTTTTCTGCTTATTGTTTGTCTCCACCTATTAGACCTTAAACTCCAGGAGGACAAGGATCTGTTCTGTTTGGTTCATTGCTGCAATTCTAGTGTCTGACACATAGTAGGTCCCTAACATGTTGAATAAATAAAAAGGGAAATTTCTGCTTTCTTCCACTAGGAGTAATTTACCTGCTAGCTGCTAAATCCCTCTCACCCTTAGAAGCCTCACTCCTTTGCTCTCCCTTCAGAGACTGTCCCTCATCTTCCCCAGCACCAGGGTTGACACAGCCACCCAACCACGTAGCTGCTCCAGCCAGAAGGCAGAAGTCATCCTCAACTCTTTCTTTCTGCCTGCCCCACCACCCTCAGTTACCAATTAATCAGCTCCAATCCATTTCTGCCTCCTAAATTGTCTCCCAAATCTGCCATGTTTCCCAATCCCTGCTATGCTCCCTCCACCAGGCAGCCCTCCTTTCTTCCCTGGGTTGCATCATCAACCTCGTCACCAGTCTCTGCCTCCAGTTTGGCCCCTGCCATTCATTCTCCACATTGCAATCAGAGTGATTGGTTTAAAACTCAAATTGTCTGGGTAAACATCTCATTGAGTTTTTAGTGGCCTGATATAAAGTCTAAGATCTTAATGTGGCTTACAAGGCCCTTCCCCATCTGGCTACAGCCTCACTTTTAACCACACTCTGCTCCTGCCTAATTGAACTGTGCTCATGTCTTCATGTACTCATGACATTTCTTTTGCCTGAGAGCTCTTGTCAACTCTTGCTCATCATTCTAGTCTTAGACTAGATGTCACTTTCTTCAGGAAGCCCTCCAACCTCATGTGTCCCACCAGGCTGAGTTGGGAATCCTTAGTGTGTAGAATCAGGACATTCTCCCCACTTGGAGGGATCTGGTCTAATTACTTTTCCATCTTTTTCCATCGCATCCCTGATGGGTATCACTGCTTGAAAAGCCTCCATTGCTTTTCAAATACCTCTCACCTTCAAGACCCATCTCAAGTCCAGACCCATCCAGAAAAACTTCTGGGGAGTGAAAAAAAAAGGCCACCTCTGAGACTTCTGAGTCAGGATGCTTCTAGCTCAAGTCCCACCTTTGCCTCTTCCTAGTGCAACCTTGAGCATGTCATTTTGCCTCTGAGAGCCTCAGTTCCAACTCTGTAAAATGGAAATGATAACATTAATATTCACCTCAGGGTTGTTATAAGTAAAATTATAGATGTTAAAGGACAGTGTAAACACTGAAGTGTTATATAGACACGAGGATGGTTATTATCTTTCCTGGCACTGTGCTCCTGCGGCACTCATAGGCCATGACCCACTGTTTTGTACTTAATTATACCCTGCCTCCAATTATCTGCTCTTGCTTCTGTGTGGTAGCCTGCTGTTTACAACCAGCACAGAAGCCAGCTCATATCACAACTTCTACAGCTCTTCTGCATCCCCTAGAGTTAAGAAATCGCACTGAGAAAATAGAAGGTATATGTTATTACTGTGATTGACCAGCTACCATTTATTGATCACCTATTATGCACTAAGTACTTTACATATTATTTCTAATTCTCAAATTTTTACCTCCACTATGAAAACCAAGACTCAGAAAAATTAAATAACTTGTCCAAGGTCACAGAGCTCTTATGACCTTGGGGACAGGGGCCTTGAGAATCTAGCACCCCATTGATGTTAAGGAGCTTTTGGCTTTCCACCTACTTGCTCTTATCTGGGTCATTGGCTGAGCTATGTTGAGACAAAGACAAAAAAAAAATTCAAACTGGGGGTTTGGCTGAAGAGATGGCTGCCATACCATGGACCAGACACAGACGGGGACAGGAGACTTTTTTTCTTTTTTCAATCCTTACTGGAGGATATATAATTTTTTTTTTTTTTTTGAAAGAGAGGAAGGGAGAGAGAGATAGAAACATTGATGTGAGAAAGAAACATCAATCAGCTGCCTCCTGCACACCCCCTACTGGGGATCGAGTCTGCAACCTGGGCATGTGCCCTGACCAGGAATCAAACCAGGACCCTTTGGTCCGTGGACCAATGCTCTAACCACTGAGCCAAACCAACCAGGGCGGGAAAGGAGACTTTTGACATGTAAATGAAGTATGGCCCCACCAAGAGTGTAGTCCCAAAGCCTTGATCTTATGGATGTAAAGAGTGAGAGGTAATCAAGAAAAGTTCTGGGACATCTAGCAGTGTCAGCACTGAGAGTAGATAGGACTGGGATCTGATAGCCAAATCACTCACAGTAAGGGAGCGGTCAACTCACCAGTTTCCTTTCTCCTTGGCCAGGAGGAGGAGATGTAGGGTTCACCGTTCACCGCTAGGTGGCACTATAAAAGGGAGGCACACAAATTGCCCAAGGAGAACCATTCAACATGAATAATTCCGAGGGATTTTTTAATTTTATTATTATTATTATTATTATTATTTTTAATCCTCACTCGAGGACACTTGCATTCATCTTCAGATAGAGCAGGAGGGAGAGAGGGAGGAAGAGAGAGAGAGAAACATTGACATGAGAGAGACACATCGAGTGGTTGCCACTCACATGACCCCAACCGGGGCTGGGGACAAGCTGCAACCAAGGTACGTGCCCTTAGCGGGAACTGAACCCGGGACTCTCTGGTCCATGGCCGACGCTCTAACTGCTGAGCCAAATCGGCCAGGGCTGCATTTCTTTTTTTTTTTTTTCTTTTTTTTCCTTTATTAATTTTCAGAGAGAGAGGAAGGGAGAGGGAGAGAGAGAGATAGAAATATCGATGAGAGAGAACATCAATTGGCCACCTCCTGCATGCCCCCCACGGAGGATGGGGCCCACAATCCGGGCATGTGCCCTGACCAGGAATCAAACCGGCAACCTCTTGGTGCATGGGTCAATGCTCGACCACTGAGCCACACCGGCCAGGCTGAACCTGCATTTCTAACAAGCTCTTTGTTAATACTAATGTTGCTGGTCCCATAGCACTTTTTTTTTAAATCCTCACCCAAGGATATTTTTACATTTATCTTCAGACAGAGTGGGAGGTAGAGAGAGAGAAACATTGATGTGAGAGAGACACATCGACTGGTTGCCACCCACACGACCTCAACCAGGGCCAGGGACAAACTGCAACCGAGGTACATGCCCTTGGCCGGAATCGAACCCAGGACTCCCTGGTCCGCAGGCCAACACTCTAATCGCTGAGCCAGACTGGCCAGGGCCCATAGCACATTTTAATTAGCAAGGATTTGGAGAATTTTGTGAAAAGACAAAGTTGGCATGTGTGAATCAACTAAAATAATGTGCTTATATTGTGGAGCTTCCTGGGAGGCCCGAGTTCAAATCTCACTCCTGGGTAGCCCTTTCTTCATGATCCTCAAAACTAGGTTAGGCCCTGACCGGTTTGGCTCAGCAGTTAGAGCGTCAGCCTGCGGACCAGAGAGGCCCAGCTTTGGTTCCCACTAAGGGCACGTACCTCGGTTGCAGTTTGTCCCCGGCCCTGGTTGGAGTCGTGTGGGTGACAACCACTGGATGTGTCTCTCTCACGTCGATGTTTCTCTCTGTCTCTTCCTCCCTCTCTCCCTCCGGCTCTATCTGAAGATGAACGCAAAAATGTCCTCGGGTGAGGATAAAAAAACAAAAACAAAAACTAGGTTAGGAAGGCTCTTACAGGCCACTGTCATTCCTCATACTTCCCTAGCCTGGGGCTATTCATGCTACATTACCTTTCCTTTTCAAATCTTTGTCTCAGTGTTCCCCTTGGAGCCACAACCTGTGTCAGTCTCAGTCACTACTGTATCCTCCTGCACCTAGCACAGTGTCTGGCAATTTGGGTTTTCAAAGTTATTTATATATCTTCTTTATATGTTTATACATATATGTGATTAGCAAATATTTTCTCCACCTGTGATTTGTCTGTTCAAGCCACAGTAATTTTGTAAGAACCGTTCATAATTTTTTTTTTTTTTATCCTCACCTGAGGACATTTTTTCATTTTTTGTTCAGATAGAGTGGGAGGGAGAGAGAGGAAGAGACAGAGAGAGAAACATCAATGTGAAAGGGACACATCGAGTGGCTGCCTCCCGCACGACCAACCAGGGCCGGGGACAAACTGCAACTGAGGTACGTGCCCTTAGCGGGAACCGAACCCGGGTCTCTCTGGACCGCAGGCCGATGCTCTAACTGCTGAGCCAAATCGGCCAGGGCTATTCATAATTTTGATGCAGTCCAATTTATCAATGTTTTTCATTATAGATCACGTTTTTGTTGCCATATCTAAGAAATCTTTGCCTAACTCAAAGTCATAAAACTTTTCTTTTCCATTTTCTCCTAGAAATTTGTAGTTTTAGGTATTACATTTAAGTTATGATCCATTTTGAGTTAATTCTTTTCTTTTTTTTTTTTTCAGATAAAGTAGGAGGGAGAGAGGGAGGAAGAGAGAGAGAGAAACATCAATGTGAGAGAGACACATCAAGTGGTTGCCACCCACACGACCCCAAACGGGGCTGGGGACAAACTGCAACCGAGGTACGTGCCCTTTGCGGGAACCAAACCTGGGACTCTCTGGTCCACGGGCCAACGCTCTAACTGCTGAGCCAAACCGGCCAGGGCCAAGTTAATTCTTATATATGGTACAAACTTATATATGGTTATAGATTAGGAGTCATGTTTTTTGATATCACATTAAATTGTTCCAGCACCATTGGTTGAGAAGACTATCCTTTCTCCATTAACAGTGTTTGCTCCTTTGTCAATAATAGTGACATATAGTCAGTTGACTAGATTTGTGTGGATCTATTTCTGGATTCTCTATCTGTTTCATTGATCTATTTGTCTATTTCATCAATACCACATTGTCTTGATTATTGTAGCTTTACAGTAAGTCTTGAGGTTTCATAGTGTCAGTCCTCTGATTCATTGTTTTCAAATTGGATTTCATAATTTCAATGTGTTCCACATGCATAGTGCTGATTTCTACTTATAACTCTTGCCAAGTAGGTGGTGGCTTATGGTATACGCTATTTACAGAGGTATAAAGAGGCTAAATAACCTGCTCATCCAACAGGTCATGGATTCTTGGCTTTTCAGTTTCTGGATGCACTAACCTGCTCCCTGGGGAAGAAAATTTGCTCTGTGGTCTGCAAGGTTAAAAACTATTCCCCATTACACATTAAAACACTGGGATTCTATTTGATCTGTTTTTTGTGAGTTCGATTAGCAGAAGTCATCTCCCTGGTTTTGATTAATACTGGGAACTCTGGCACCACTGAGTCTAACCATATGAAACTGAGTTTGGCCCCTGGACTTTGAGTTCTGTCCAAAACTATCATCTTTAAAGGTTCTATGACAGAATACTCCTGGTTGGCTAGTCCAATATCTATTCATTGATCTCTTTTCCTTTGCCCTCTCTTGCAATACAGAGACTGGACATGCTAAATAATCACTTTTCAGAGTTTTCCTGACCTACCTTGTAGGTGGTTACAAGACATAGCTCTGGCTGGTGAGATATAAGCAGGGATCATTATGACTACCACTTCTGCTACCTCTCACCAGATTGGCTCAGATCTTTATAGTTAAGACAAATGGGTGGTAGATCTTTATTATTATGAATTGATTTGCCCAGCTGGTGTGGCTCAGTGGTTGAGCATTGACCCATGCACTGAGAGGTCACTGGTTCGATTCCTGGTCAGGGCACATGCCCAGGTTGTGGGCCCGATCCCCAGTGGGGGGGATGCTGGAGGCGGCCAATCGATTTTCTCTCTCATCGATGTTTCTATCTCTCTCACCCTCTCCCTTCCTCTCTCTCTAACATCAATAAAGGGAAAAAAAAAAAAAAGAAGAATTGGCTGCCTGGCCTGGCCAGTGTGGCTTATTGGATTGAGCATCATCCCATGCACCAAAAGGACACGGGTTTGATTCCCAGTCAGGGCACATGCCTGGATTGCAGGCTCCATCCCCAGTAGGAGGCATGCAGGAGGCAGCCAATCAATGTTTCTATCTCTCTCTCCCTCTCCCTTCCTCTCTCTCTAAAAAATCAATAAAAACATGTTTAAAAAAATAAGGAAGACCTGGCTAATGATCAGAGTAGTGCAAACAAGAAAATGTGTTGCCCTGTGAGACAGATCATTTGTTTTCCTGGGAAGGGCTGAGCAGAGAACTGAGGGTGCTGAGCAGGGAGCAGATTAGGGCCCACTGACTCTAAGTTTCAGACCCAAGTTTGGGGAATGAAATTGGCTAATTTAGAGAAGGAACAAAAGATCAGTAAGATAAATGGGAGTAAGAGATGTGATTCCAAGTTGAGGGAACAGCTTGAACACAGGTGCTGTGTGTTTAAGATGATTTGGATACTCTTGATGGACCAGTTGGACTGGACAGTGTGGGCCCCTGGTGATTTGTGACTTTAAAAAAGTCACCAAACTGTTCTAGGCCATAGTTTTCTCCTTGGTGAAATGAAGGGACTAATTGAATTCAGTGGGTCTCACCTTTTCTCACAGTGACCTGGACCATACTCCCCAAGTCTTTGCAACCACAAATTCTAAAGGAAATAAAAGGAAGCAGTATCTGGGTTTTTGTTTATTTGTTTTAACAATGAGATTCTTGCCCGGCCCTGGCCAGTTTGGCTCAGCAGTTAGAGTGTCAGCCTGCGGACCAAAGAGACCCTGGTTCTATTTCAGCCAGGGGCACGTACCTAGGTTGCAGTTCGTCCCCAGCCCCAGTTTGAATCATGCGGGTGGCAACCAGTCGATGTGTCTCTCTCCCATCGATATTTCTCTCTCTCTCTCTCCCTCCCACTCTGTCTGAAGATAAATGTAAAACTATCCTTGGGTGAGGATTAAAAAAAGAGAGAGAGAGAGAGAGATTCTTGCCCTGGACAGTTTGGCTCAGCAGTTAGAGCATCGGTCCATGGACCAATGAGTCTCAGGTTCGATTCCGGTCAAGGGCACTTACCTCAGTTGTGGTTCATCCCGGCCCTGGTTGGGTCATGCAGGAGGCAACCAGTTGATGTGTCCCTCTCACATCAATGTTTCTCTCTCTTCCTCTCTCTCTCCCTCTCTCTTCCTCCTTCCCACTCTATCTGATGATAAATAGAAAAATATCTTCAGGTGAGGATTAAAAAATAAACAATGAGATTCTTGTATAATAATAATTACCACAGTACAGGTATGGACCTTTAACCTTTTTTTTTTTTTTTTACTTTTTTTTTTTTTTTTTAAATTTATTGATTTGGGGGGGAGGGGGAGAGAGCAAGAGAGAGAAATATCTATTTGGTTTTCCACTTATATATGCATTCATTGGTTGATTTTTGTATGTGCCCTGCCCTGGGATCAAACCCACAAGCTTGGCATGTCAGGACGATGCTATAACCAACTGAGCTACCTGGCCAGGGCTAGATCTTTAACTTTTAGACAGGCCTGTGTCAAGATGAATTTTTGTCCCTTCATTTAACTTAAATTTTTTTTTTTACCCATTTAATTGCAAACTAGTCAAACATTCAGGAAAGTACAGTTAATAACAGTGATGCTATATTTACCTCTAATCACTCTCTCTCTCTTTTTTTAAGTCCTCATCTGAGGGTATTTTTGCATTGCTTCTTACACAGAGTGGAAGGGAGAGAGAGAGAGAAACATCAATGTGAGAGAGACACATCAATTGGTTGCCTCCCACACCACCCCCACCAGGGCTGGGGATCAAACCTATAACCCAGGTGGGTGCCCTTTACCTGGAATCGAACCTTCGACCCCTCGGTCCACAGGCTGATGCTCTAACCACTGAGAAAAACATGCCAGGGCTCTAATCTCTTTTTTAAGAATTAAAATGTGCCCTGGCTGGTATGGCTCAGCGGTAAGAGCGTCGCCCATGGACCAAGGAGTGTCGGGTTTGATTCCAGCCAAGGGCAGGTACCTCGGTTGCAGTTCATCCCCGGCCCCGGTTGGGGTTGTGCAGGTGGCAGCTGGTCGATGTGTCTCTCTCACATTGATGTCTCTCTCTCTCTCTCTCTCTCTCTCTCTCTCTCTCTCTCTCTCTCTCTCTCTCTTCTTCCCTCTCTACCTCCCGCTCTATCTGGAGATAAGTGTAAAAATATCCTCCGGTGAGGATAAAAAAAAAAAAGAAGGAATTAAAATGTGCCCAGCTGGTGTGGTTCAGTGGTTCAGCATCAACCCATGCACCAAGAGGTCGCCAGTTTGATTCCCGGTCAGGGCACATGCCCAGGTTGTGAGCCCGATCCCCAGTGAGGAGGCGGCCAATCAATGTTCTCTCTCATCAATGTTTCTATCTCTCTCTCCCTTCCTCTCTCTAAAATCAATAAAGAAAAAAATTGTTAAAAAGAATGAAAATGTTAGCCCTGGCTGGGTGGTTCAGTTGGTTGGAGCATCATCTGGTACACCAGAAGGTCATGGGTTCAATTTCCAGTCAGGGCACATACCTAGGTTGTGGGTTAGATTCCCAGTTGGCCAACCAATCAATGTTTCTCTTCCCCGCTAAAATCAATTAAAAAAAAACAATGAAATAAAATGTTACAAATACAGCTAAAGCCCATTCCTCACCTCTTCTTTCTTCCTTTTTCTCAGATGTAACCAAAACTAGAATGCAATTCTCCCAAAATTCTGTGTATTTCCCATTTAAGTTTTTATATTTTTGCTACATAAGTATCAATAATATGTGGTATTTTGGTTTTAAATTTTGCCTAAATGTCATACTGAATGTATCATCTTTCAACTTCCTTTTTCCACTCATTTTGTTTTTACAATGTATCTATCTTGCCCTGGCCTGTTTGGTTCAGCAGTTAGAGCATTGGCTAGAGTACCAATGGGTCTCGAGTTTGATTTCTGGTCAAGGGCAAGTGCCTGGGTTGCAGGTTCGATCCTGGCCCCAGTTGGGGTCATGTGGGAGGCAATCTCTCTCTCTCTCTCTCTCTCTCTCTCTCTCTCTCTCTCTCTCTCTCTCTCTCTCTCTCTCTCCCCCTTCCTCCCTCCCTTCCTCTTCCTCTCTATCTGAAAATCAATGGAAGGATATCCTCAAGTGAGAATTAACAACAACAACAACAACAACAACAACAAATGTATCTATCCTTATAGCATGTAAATCATTTAATTGGTTGTGTAGTATTTCATTGTACAAACAAACTACAGTTCATCCATCCATTTCCCTATGGGACAGTTAGATTGTTTTGACGTTTTTTGCTATTTGAACAGGGTTGGAAGTAGTATCCTCACCCATGGCTCCTTTTGCACGTATGTAACAATTCCTCCAAGACATAAGAAGTAGAGCTTCTGGGTTGTAAAATATGAGCATCTTCAATTTTAGGTTGAATATGCCCCCTTTTGCCCTGGAGTACAATCAGGAGATGAAAATGGTGATATCAGTGCCCAGCTGGTGTGGCTCAGTGGATTGAGCGTCCTCCCATGGACTGAGAGGTCCCTGTTTGATTCCCAGTCAGGGCACATGCCTGGGTTGCCGGCTCGGTCCCCAGTCCGGGGCATGTAGGAGGCAGCTGGTCGATGTTTCTCTCTCACAGTGATGTTTCTATCTCTCTCTCCCTCCTCTCTCTCTAAAAAATCAATAAAAACAGCCCTGGCTGGTTTGGCTCAGTGGTTAGAGCATTGACCCACGGACCAATGAGTCATGGGTTTGATTCCGGTCAAGGGCATGTACCTCCGTTGCAGTTCGTCCCTGGCCCTGGTCGGGTCGTGAGGGAAGCAACCAGTCGATATGACTCTATCACATTGATGTTTCTCTCTCTCTCACTCCCTCTTTCCCTCCCACTCTGTCTGATGATAAATGGAAAAATATCCTCGGGTGAGGAATTAAAAAAAAAAAAAAAGTATATTATTTTTTGTTGTTTTAAAAAATTTTTTTATTCCTCACCCGAGGATATTTTTCTGCTTATTATCAGACAGAGTGGGAGGAAGGGAGGGAGAGAGAGACAGAGAGAAACATTAACATGATAGAGCCACATTGACTGGCTGCCTCCCGCACAACCCGACCAGGGCCAGGGATGAACCGCAACCGACGTACGTGCCCTTGACTGGAATCGAATCTGCGACTCATTGGTACGAAGGCCGACACTCTAACCACTGGGCCAAACTGGCCAGGGCAAATATATATATATATATATATATATATATATATTTAATTTAAATAGTGGTATTAGTGACTCCTCTGCAGAGCTGATCATTTGGGATATCATCTGATGCTCTTAGGAGAAAAAAAAAGAAGCTGTGTCCGGCCGTTGTGGCTCAGTGATTGGGCATATACCCATGCACCAAGAGGTCAGTCGCAGATTTGATTCCCTGTCAGGACACATGCCCGGCTTGTGGGCCAGATCCCTGGTGGGGAGCATGCAGGAGGCGGCCAATCGATGTCTGTCTCATCAATGTTTCTATCTCTCTCTCCCTCTCACTTCCTCTCTCTAAAATCAATAAAGGAAAAGAAAAAGAAGCTGTGTTCACTGCCACAAAAAAAAAAAAAAGAAAGAAAGAAAAGCCTATTTGAATAATCTTTGTCTGCTTCCAAAAGCCAAATCAGAGAGTATTGGAATTGGTCACTTAATTAAATATCTACACAATACAATAATTGCTTCTAGAGTGTTCTAGACAGATGATTGTGCATCCTATACCTGAATATGACCAAACACAGAGAGCTCACTACCTCCCAAAGTAACCCAGCTCTATTGGTTAGAAAGTTCTCTATTAAATTGATCTGAAAACATCTATGACTGGGAGGGGTGTCTGATTCAGAACTGAACCCTCCTGTGAGTCTCTGTGAAACTAATACCTAACTCATAAGGTAATTGTGAGGATCAAATGAATTAGTGTGTGTGTGAATGTATATATGTGTGCAGAGATACATGGATGTACACATACACACACATATATGTCATATATGATAATTTATTCATATATGTAGAAAAGAGAAAGAAAGTTCATGAGAGAACAAGTGAGTTCCTGGTAGAAAATAATCAGTAAATAGTAGATGCAGTTATTATTAATATTCTTCTTCTTCTTGTCATCTACTCCCTAACAACAAAAGTTCATTCTGACAACAAATATTTACTGAGTGTCTGCTCTATGCCAGAGTGTGCTAGGAGTCACAGAAATCTCACCCACAATTCTCTGTTGGTATTTCTAAGATCCTTGGTGACAATGCCAGCATAGAACAAGGGTATTAAATGGGGATTGTGGATTCAAATAATCTGGGGTTTTATCCCAACTGTACCACTTCCTAGCTGTGTGATTTGTGAGAGTATTACCGAATTCACTGATAAGCACTTATCTACTGTGGTAAATATTCAATAAATGTTAACTAGTTTTTAGTTTAATTGACCCAGTGACCATAACCAGGGTTTCAGCATAAATCTGGGGAGCTACGGATAGATGATCTCAAAGCTTTCTTCTCATCCCAAAGTGTACGATCTGTTATATTCAGGGGACTTAGGTGGGGGAGAGGTCAGGAGGAATGACCCACACATTTTCAGGAAAAAGGCATCTCACAAAGCTAATTTCACAAGGATAGATTCTAATTTCTCCAAATAGGAAGAAATCACCCTTTGGGAGCTACAGACTAATTCGTAATGTTTTAAAAATTTTTTTTAATTAAAAAAAAATTTTTTTTATCGATTTGAGAGAGAGAGAAAAAAACATTGATTTGTTGTTCTATTTATTTGTGCATTCATTGGTTGATTCTTGTTTGTTTGTTTGGTTTTTTAATTCTCTCTCAAGGATATTTTTACATTTATCTTCAGACAGAGTGGGGGGGGGGCAGAGAGAGAGAAAGAAACTTCAATGTGAAAGAGACACATCGACTGGCTGCCACCCACACGACCCCAACCAGGGCCAGGGATGAACTGCAACCAAGGTACATGCCCTTGGCAGAATTGAACCCAGGATTCTTTGGTCCAAAGGCTGACGCTCTAACATCTAAGCCAAACTGGCCAGGGCCATTGGTTGATTCTTATATGTGCCCTGATCAGGTAACAAACCCACAACTTTGATGTATGGGGACAGTGCTCTAACCAACTGAGCTACCTGGCCAGGCATAATCTTTTTTTAAAAAATTAAATAATTTAAATCAAGCTAACAGTAAGCAGTAAAAGTGAAATTACATGAAAAGCCTCATGTTTTACATGTTTAAATTGTTCTTCATTGTCTTTACTTGTAAAGTGTTGAAGAGGGACCCACTCTTGAATCTTCTTTCTAGTGGTGGAATAAAGTACATATTGTTCTGGAATTCCACTCACGTTGAATTTATGGTTTGTCCACATGAATTTATGAGCAGTATGTGGTTTTGTTGATTGAGGATCATCAGTCATACAGTGAAGCCAATGATACCATTCAGGGGTAGAAATGCTTCCATTCACATCCTAGAATCTGTTTTTGCCATTCATTTCAGTAGTTTATATAACCCATCTATTATGGCCAGAAACTGCTTGTTGTCTTCATAGTATTTGTTTCCATATTTGTCTTCCCCTACTAATGTACCAACCCATCATTTGCCCTGAAGAGAATTCATAGCCTCAGAGGCTGCTGTGGCCACTGACCTGCTGCACCCCATGCTTCAGGACCTGCAGGAACTCCGACTTGTCCTGCAGGCCAGGCCAGCTCCCAGCTGTGCTGTTCAGAATGCACCGGGAGGAAGTGAACATTCAGCTGCAGGGAGACTAATTCATACTGGATATGAGCATAAGAAAAAAAACAAGCAACTCATGGAATGATAAACATGGGACAAATACTATAAATACTAAATATGTACAGTCATGAGCCACATAATGACATTCTGGTCAACAACAGACCCTATACATGATGGTGGTCTCATAAGATTATAATGGAGCTGAAAAATTCCTATTGCCTAGTGACGTCGTAGCTGACAGTAAATTTGTAGCACAGTGCATTACTTATGAGTTTGTGGTGATGCTGGTGTAAACAAACCTACTGCACTGCCAGTAATAAAAAAAGTATAGCACATACAGTTATATACAATACATAATACTTGATAATGACAATAAACTGTCACAGGTTTATATATTTACTATATTATACTCTTTTTTTTTTCCTTTATTGATTTTAGAGAGAAGAAGGGAGAGGGAGAGAGAGATAGAAACATCAATGAGAGAGAACATCGATTGGCCGCCTCCTGCATGCCCCACACTGGGAATCGGGCCCACAACCTGGGTATGTGCCCTGACTAGGAACTGAACTGGTGACCTCTTGGTGCATGGGTCGACGCTCAACCACTGAGCCACACCGGCCGGACTATACTATACTTTTTATTATTATTTAAGAGTGTACTCTTTCTATTTCTAAAACAAAGTATGCTGTAAAACAGTATGTCATGTTGCTCTGGTAGTTGCAGCCTCATCATCTCATGTTTACCACGTCTCTTGATTGAATTATTTTATCTTATGCTTGACTTAATCTCATGTTGTTTTGTGCAGTAACAAGCTGTACAGGTTTGTAGCTTAGGAGCAACAGGCTGTACCATATAGCCTAGGTGTGAAGGTTATAACAACTAGGTTTATGATGTTTGAACAACGACGAAATCAGCTAACGACACATTTCTCAATATGTATCCCTATCATTAAGTATCGCATGACTGTATATTCAGTCCTTACTGAGGGTGGGTGCTGCTTGGTTCTCGCTGGAGGGACAGGTAGTGTTCAAAAACTCAGACTCTGGAGTCAGGCAGATCTGGATTTGAATCTCCACTTGGTTTCTTATCAGCTCTGTGACCCAGGGCAAGTTGCTTTTAACCTCTTTATGTGTAAGTTTCATCTTCTGCAAAACAGACAGTAATAGTACCTATATAAGGAACTGTACTCAATACAGTGCGTACATAGTAAATGCTCAGTAAAAGCAAAGTATTGTTATCATCCGACAGATAGAACCCTATGGGTGAGTGTCAAATTTCCATTCTCAGAAGATGCCACTGCCTTCCTTTTCTGACTTGAGGCTCCTCATGGGTGGGGCTTGGTCTCTGACTTCAGAAGTTAAGCATAATGCCCCCCCCCATCACCTTGGGAACTTCCTTAGAAAGGAGGTAAAAAGGCTTGAACTGCTTCTCTTCATCAGAGGTGGGAACAGCAGTGCCTCCACCAGTCTCAAATGTATCTTGTCTCTCTCATCAGCCTGAGGGTTTCCAGAGTGTGTGTAGCTGGCTCCCCTCCAGGCCACTCCGTATAGAACTGATTCCCTTTTATTATCTTCCTTCAGACCCGGGAGACAAGAGTGAGGAATGTGCAGCCTTCCAGAGCAGACAGGAAGGAATATGCTGAGCCTGGCTCTGGGGAACCCTGAGGCCCTAGCCTGAGGGTCCCGCAATTCTGGGGCTCTGAGGAAGTCATGAGGAGACTCTTAAGAGACTGGGTCGGGCTCTGGGGAGCAATGGGTGAGTGTGAGGTTTCTCCCAGAAGCAACGTGAGGAAGCATTTTACGTGGATGTAGGGTGGGAGGTGCGTCTGGGTAACTAATGGCAACTGGGTGGGGTGGGCCCACTCTGCAGGAGCTCTTCGGCAGAGAAAAACTACGAGTCCCAGGATGCCCCAGGGCTTAGTCTGGCTTTCCCGCCCGCCCCCTGGCTGCCGGTCCGGCGAGCGGCAAAGCGGATTGGTCGCGGCAGTGCGGGGGCTCCCCCACTAGCAGGTTAGTAGGCACCGCCGGCAGCAGACGTTGACCGGGCGCGAGTGGAGGGGGAACCCGGCTCGCCATTCTGGAAACGGCCGTGCGCTCTCTCCGTAGCGTAGCGGCCGGCTGTGAGGCGCGGGACGGGGGCGGAGACTGCGTGGCGCAGGCGCGCTGCTGGGCTTCTCCTGGGTCCCCAGACAGCTGGAGGAGATAAACAGAGCAGGAGGAGGGAGGGGAGTGCGTGTGTGAGAGCGCGCGAGGGAGTGTGAGTGTGTGTGAGCGCGGGTGTGAGACGGTGCGCAGGGGCGGGCGGAGGCGCTGTCCGGCCCCGGCCAGGCGCCGGGCGGAGAGCATGGGAAGGGGCTAGAGCTGCCTGGGCCCCCCAGCCCCCTCCCCGGGATCCGCGCCCCCCCTCCCGGGAGAGGGGCCGGGTCCCCCGACGGACATGGGCTCCTGAAGTTGCGCCGCCGCCGGTCCTGGGAAGAGGCCTGACAGGTACGGGTAGCCGCCGGCCCCTGCCCTCCGCCGGCGCAGAGGCGAGGACTGGCTCCCAAAGCCCCGGCACACGGGCCGCTCACTCTGGGCCGGCCCCAGCCCTGCCGGCCCAGGGGCCTGAGCTCGCCCACCTCGGGGCTCCGGGGTGTCCCGAGACAGTTTCAGGCCTCGCTGGCGCGGAGGGCAGAGTGGGTCGGGGCTGGGGTGGGCACGGAGGGCTGGCTGGGACGTCGGGGAAGGCTCTGGGAGTCCGAGGAGGCTCTGTCGTGGGAGAGATGGAAGTCGTCCCATCCCGGGACTTTTTGGCGGAGTTTTTGTTTGACACCTGATCTGGCGCGGGTCTCAGGAAGCATGGGGCAGGTGGAAGCCCCGGGAGGACAACGTTTATTTGATCTATTCTCTTAGTTTCTTTCTTTCTCTTTCCCTCCCTCCCCCTCCCTTCCCCCTTCTCTCTCTCTCTCTCTCTCTCTCTCTCTCTCTCTCTCTCTCTCTCTCTCTGGGTGTGTGTGTGTGGGGGGGGTCCATCCGTCCGTGTGTCCGTGTCCAGGCTTCTGGCAGCCGCAGATGCCTTCAATGTCCCATCCTGGCAGCGAACTGAACTCTGCCAAGGTATTTCCACCAAGCGACTGTATCACCGGTACAAAGGGCCTTTACTTGGGACGGGGCGGGCTATTCAGTAGTCACTTCAAAGAGTAAATAGAAAGTGTGGAGTAGAAGAGAGACTGCGAACCTGCAGGATCCAATTCTTGTTACTGAAAGCTGCAATGGGACGCCCCTTTGCCAGCTAGGTTGAATTTGCTTAGTGCCCTCCCGCTCTCCTCTGCAGGTGTACTAACAGCGTCTCTAGAAAAGAGGTATGGGGACTTATGACTAATGTCTGACAGCCTCATTTGACTATTTCCCCCAAAGTCCTTTTCTTCTGTGACTTTTTTTAGCTTCCTGAGGTAGTGGTGGAGCAACTTTAAAGTTTTCCTCTCAAGTTTGTGAGTGTAGAAGCCTGGCAGGCTGGCCATAGCTTCTCCATTCTTCCCAAGGATGTTATAGGTGATCAGTGGTAAAGTGACAGTTAAGAGTTTCCTTTTAATAAAGCCTGAAACAGTTTTGAGAAGAAAACTATTCTGAGGGCACTTCTTGACTCAGAGACATTAAGAAATCACCACCTAGGGCACAGGTATTCCCCGTGGCCTGCACTACTAATCTTTCCTGTACCTTACAGTCCTTCTTGAGTGGCCAGTCTCTGTTCACTAGGTGAAGGAACTACTTAAGGCTATTTCTGGTTTGCATTCTGGCTTATTCTTCCTTGTAATTATTATTATTACTATTTTTTTTACTCTTCACCCAAGGATATGTTTTTCATTGATTCTAGGGAGAGAGAGAGCAAGAAACATCAATGTGAGAGAGAAACATAGATTGGATGCCTACCGTATGTGCCCCAACCCGGGACTGAACTCAAAACCTGGGTATGTGCCCTGACCGGGAATCAAACTCGAGACCCTCTGGTGCACAGGACAATGCTCTAACCAACTGAGCCACACTGGCCAGGGCTGTAACATACACACACACACACACACACACACACACACACATATATATATATTTAATTTTTTTTTCCTTTATTGATTTTAGAGAGAGAAGAGTAGAGAGGGAGAGATAGAAACATCAATGAGAGAGAACATCGATCGACCGCCTCCTGCATGCCCCCCACTGGGGATCGGGCCCACAAAACCTGGGCATCTGCTCTACCTGGAATCGAACCGCTGACCCCTTGGTGCATGGATCGATGCTTAACCACTGAACCACACCAGCTGGGATAATTTTTATATTTTTAAAGGGATTGAATTGAATCTTGGCTGTTGACTGATCCTCTATTACAGACTAAGGAGTAACTATTAGGACTCTTTTGGGCTTAGTCTGAGACTAACAATGGATTTCTTCATTACAGATTGTTGTATTTCATTGGCAGGTGGCCATTGTTATACTTTATTGTCACCGTTTGTGATCGTGCTGCTTTAATAATTCTGGGGTCCTGCTATCTTTCCTTCTTTTGACCTATTTGGGGGCACTTATGTTCAAGTCACATCTCAATTTGTAGTAGCAGTGCTTTGGGTCAACACTGCAGAATAATTGAACAATCCATATTCCTTCCTGGGACTCCTTCTCTTGGGATTACTTAAGGAAAGAGAATATGTGTACATTATGGTGATGGTATTAACATTTATGATTTGCCAGTTTTGAGTTTTATAGTTGTCACATAGCTGACAATTTTTCTAGCTGGAAGGAACTCAGTATTGACTCCTGGGACATCCTGTATAGAGTATTTTCACACACCTGAACTTAACGATCTTAAAAGATACAACTGAAGATCCCCACTAAACATCTGTGGATCTTGAGGGGCCAACTACTGGGAAGACCCAGAACTGTGACTTCAATTATTTTTATTTTCTTCTTTCCTTTTTGAATTAGAAAATGTGGTACACATGTGGAGTCCTGGGTCTCAGAGAGGAAGTAATAGACAACATGTAATATGGTGATATCTTTTCTTTTGGGTCACTGGTTTAATGATACGTCCCGTTTTCTTTCTTCTTTCAACTCACCTTTCCAGATTCTCCACTGCATCTTTAGGCTGCCATTGCAGATGGCTCACATAACTCCTAGGCTGTACTTTCTTCTCAGACAGTTCTTCAAAAACCCAAGCCCTGGCCGGTGTCATCGGAAACCAATCCCTTGATGTTACATTTAATTCTGATTAACTTACTTTGAGAGATATATGCTAATCGACATACATCCTAAAAAGTGACTACTGTATGTTGGGCTCTGTCCTAAGTAGTGTTCTTACTTTATCTAATTTAACCCTCATGACTTCCCTATGAGGTGAAAGTCATTTTCCATATTATAGATATGAAGATACAGGTTCAGAAATGTTAAATAACTTAAGTCACACAGCTAGTAAGGGAAGGGATCAGAATTCAAACCCAGATCTGTCTCTTCTGGGACTGTGACACGTGAGGAAGAGCTGAAAGGACCGAAGCAAAGAGCCTGGGGAAACATGATACCTGCCTTCAAATACTTGAAGAACTGTCATGTGGAAAGGGAACTGGACTTTTTCTGTGTGATTCTGGAAGGCAGCACTAGGATCAAAGGATGGAAATTCCAAGAGGGTAGACAGCTCAATAGGAGAGAATTTGGCTTTCCAAAAACAAAATGGGCTGCCTTGTGAGGAAGTGAGTTACCCATTATTGGGAGATATTCAAGGAGAGGTTTTGCCACTTCTTATCAAGGATGTGATAGAGGAGTTCATACTTATGTAGGTAATTGGACTAAGTGATCTTTTAGTATTTTAATTCTGTTATGTGAAAATTATGTCAAAATCCTATCATTTTGATCTGTAAAAAAACTAACATACATTTAATACTTACTTTGTGCCAGGCACTTGCTAGACACTTTTCTTATAATATTTCATTTAATCCTCAGGAATCCCCTAGGAGGTAGATATTATCATTATCCCCACTTTACAAATGAGGAAACCGAGGTTCCAAAAAGTTAAACAATATGCTGGAGGTTACACAGCTAGTAGTAATAGGGCTGATATTTGAGCCTATGTCTACACTTAGCTCTGTGACCTAGGGTAAATCACATGTCCTCTCTGAGCTACAGTTTTCTCTGTGAAATGAGATTTGTGACAGCACCCACTTTACAATGTTTATGAGGACTAAATAGTGTAATATACATTTTTCACTAGAACTCACTGGTTGCCCTCAAGAGTCCAGGCTTGGGGGTAAAAGGGTACCATTTTGGTTTCTTCAGGGTGAATTCAGACCTGACTGAAACCCTGAGAGCCCTGGGGTTCATTCCTTGTGCTATTAGTAATAGCTGCCGACTCCTCGAAAGGCTTTGTGGCATTAGTGACTAATACCTTAAAAACTTGAGGCCTGAATAAAAGGAGGATTCAGTCAACAGGTTGGAATATAGAAGGCAGTGCCAGAAGCCCTGTAGAAAGAAAATTCTCACCCTACTGTAGAGTCAGATTCAGGGATCACTGTTTGCATTTTTATATTTAATGTCTTATGTTAGAATGAACAAGGTCACAATTGCTAGAGCTGTGACAGAGCTAGATGCCAAGAATAATAACCCTTAATCTTCCCTGTAGCCTTCTGGGAGGTATTAACCCCATTTCTTTGGTTTGGGGGGCGCAGAACAGGATCAGACCTTGCCTAAGTAGCTATATAGGGGCTCTTTGGAGGCAGTGTTAGGATTAGGACCTTGGTAGAATTTTGTCCTTGTTCATAACCTCCAGATTCTATTTTCAGAAAGCATAAAACTGTGCTTATCCCAGAACCTTTTTGAGAGGCTTTCTCAGAATGGGAGTCAGGCATTTCTGGTCAGGTAACTTCATCAGTTGAGGCCTGTTTGGGTGCTGATGACTTACCTGTTCACACTTGAGTCAGACATCTGTATATAACACAGCTACAACGGAATTAGAAGGAAGCATTTCCAAATTGATTGGCTTAGTTTTCCTTGACCTTTCTGCTAGGAGTAAAGTTAGAGGATGAAACTGCAAAGGCTTCCTTATGAGAAGTACTTTGAATTGTGGCAGGATAAAGATGCAAACTAAAGGCAATATCCAAGACTGGATGCTCTTAAATACAGTGAGAGAGGACAGCATTATCAAAATATGCTCTCTTTTGCCTGGCTGGTGTGGTTCAGTGGGTTGAGCGTCTTCCATGGACTGAGAGGTCCCAGTTTGAATCTAGGTCGGGGCACATGCGGGGTTGCTGGCTCAATCTCCAGTAGGGGGCATGCAGGAGGCAGCTGATAGTTGTTTCTCACATTGATGTTTCTATCTCACTTTCTCTCTCTCTAAAAGTCAATAAAAACATATTTTAAAAAAATATATGCTCTCTTTTCTCTTTCTGTTCTCTTCCACTATCACAAGGTAATTGTGGCCCTAGGAGTAGGCAGGTAAATTAGCTATCACTGAAAAACAAACTTCTGAAAACATCAAGGAAATTAATTTCACAAAGCTCAAATGGCAAAACAGAACCTATTCAGGCAAAGAAGACATCATGATTACTTTTCATCCAGAGTCTCCTACAAAGTGAAGGATTTCTGCCCGGCCAGTGTGGCTCAGTGGTTGAGCATCAACCCATGCACCAAGAGATCGCCGGTCCGATTCCCAGTCAGGGCACATGCCCAAGTTATGGGCCCAGTCCCCAGTGGGGGGCATGCAGGAGGTGGCCAATTGAGGTTCTCTCTCATTGATGCATTGATGTTTCTATCTCTCTCTCCCTTTTCCTTCCTCTCTCTCTAAAATCAATAAAGAAAAAAAAAAGTGAAGGATTTCTTGGGATGGACTTCCACAGAAAAAGTTTTAGTCAGCCCCATATGGACTCGTTTGATCCTGGAGCCTCAAAGATGGCAAAGAACTTTTCCAAAAATACTTTGCTGATGAGCCTGTCCTACCAAACACAACTTTTTAAAATGCTGTCCTTGTGCCCACTTATTCCATGACCCTGAAATGCACTCTTTAAGTTTGTGTTTGAGACCAGTAGAGTCAAGGTTATTGTGACTCCTTAGCTTAACCCTAACGAATGGTAGGAGGCAAAATTTCTCTTACGTAAGACTGCTTGGACATGGTCTGATTACAGATAGTAATAGTAACTGTTTTTTAATGGCCAACAGTGTGGGTCCTACAATTAAACTGTCTAATTTGACTGTCTAATGACTTTAACTTTGGGCAAATGAACTTCTCTATGCTTCAGATCCTTCATGTGTAAAGTGAGGAAAATAATAGTACCTGTCTCTTAGGGTTGTTCTGAGTAATCATCAGGTAACACTTGTAAAATGCTTAGAATGTTCAATAAATATTCACTAGGCTCAGTGGCAAGTTTTTTTGTTTTTGTTTTTTTTTAGAAAGAGAAAGGGAGAGAGAGAAACATTGATGTGAGAGAAACACTGATCTGCTGCCTCCTGCACACACCCTACTGGGGATTGAACCTGCAACCTGGTCATGTGCCCTGACTGGGAATTGAACTGGGACTTCTCAGTCCATGGGACTATGCTCAAACCAGTGAGCTACACTGGCCGGGCAGCAGGTATTTTACATGTATGGCTCTTCCATTTCTTATCACTCTGCAAAGGTAGGCATTACTGTCTCTGTTTTACAGATTAAGAAACCAGGGTTTAGAAATGCTGTGACACAGAAAGTAGATGGCAGAATTGGGATTTGAACCTTAGGTCAGTTGGACTCCAGAGCCCAGCTCTTTATTTTATTATGCTAGTTCCAATGACCTTTAGGCAATGGAAGTGCCTTTATTTTTCTTTACTATAGGAATGCTCCAATAGGAAAACCACCACAAATAGAGTGAAAGGAAACTTGCATACATCTTTTGCATAATTCAGAATGTTGAAAAGGGGTCAGTTGTCGCTCCTGCTTGGGGCAATTCCCTGCAATGGGAGGCAGCATGTCCAGAAGAAAGAGAATACAGATGATGTGAGTTCCATCTCCACTCTCTACAACTACCTAGCAGTGTGTCCTTAGAATATAGGATAGTGGCATTGAAAGGGGTTTTGTAGCTCATCTCAGAGTCTGCCTCTCATTTTACACATGAGGAAATGGGCTGACAGAGTGAAATAACTCACTGAGGGTCAAACAGCCAGTTAGAGGCAGAGCTGGGCCTGGAGCACAAGATTGTAGATCCCAGTCCATTACTTCTTCCTTGGTACCACATAACATTGTGCTTCAGTTCTCCCTAGTTAAAAGGGGATGATAATAGCTTTCAAGCTTCCTCACGGGATTGTTGTAAAGTTCAAATTAAAAGCATGAACAAAAGTACTCTGATAGGTATAAAACACAGTATGTATGTAAGGTAGTCCTGCTGTTATTCATTCAGTAAGTATTTATTGGCACCTGTTAAGCCCATATCACTCCTTGGAGACCTAGGAGGATCAATAGATGAATCAGATGAAGGGCTGGCCCTCAGGATGCTTTTAGTCTTTTAAGAAAGAGAAGCCATATAAAAAACTACAACGAACGGAAAGGGTGAGGACTAAATTTTCTTTCTGTAAGTTGTGGTTTTGAGATAGAGAAAAGAAGAAAGGGTTTGGGGACTTCTTTATAATTGAGATATAATTCACATCTGTAAAATCTAGCCTTTTAATTTATACAATTCTGCAGGACTTAATGTATTTACAAAGTTGTGCAACCATCACCACTATCTAATTCCAGAACATTTTCATCACCTGCCCCCAAAAGAAACCCATACTCTTTAGCTATCACTGTCTACCCAAGTTATTCCCATCTTCTCTCTCAACCCTAGGCAGCCACTGATCTACTTTCTGTCTCTAGCTTTTCCTATTCTTGACATTTAGTATAAATGGATTTATATAATATGTGTCCTTTTGTGACTGGCTTCTTTCACTTAATGTTTTCACGTTTCATCCATGTTGTAACATGAATCAGAACCTCATTCCTTTTTATGGCTGAATAATATTCCATTATATGGATATATCACATTTTATTTATCCATTGATGGACATAGACACGTGGGTTGTTTCTACGTTTGGGCTATTATAAGCAATGCTGCTATGGACATTCATGTGTAAGTTTTCATGTGGACATATGTTTTCATTTCCACTCATATCTAGGAGTAGAATTTCTGGTTCATGTTGTAACTAACTCTATGTTTAACTTTTTGAGAGGAGGTTTTTTTGTTTGTTTGTTTTTTCTTAGAGAAAGAGAAACACCGATTTGTTCTACTTATTTATGCATTCATTGGTTGCTTCTTGTATGTGTCCTCACTGGGGATGGAATCTGCAACCTTGGCGTATCCAGATGACGCTCTAACCAACTGAGCTACCAGCCAGGGCCAAGAGGAGGCTTTCTTTTTTTTTTAATGCTCACCCGAGGATATTTTTGCATTTATCTTCAGGTAGAGTGGAAAGGAGAGAGGGAGGAAGAGAGAGAGAGAAACATCAATGTGAGAGAGACACGTCGAGTGGTTGCCACCCACACGACCCCAACTAGGGCCGGGGACAAACTGCAACTGAGGAACCGAACCCGGGTCTCACTGGTCCACGGGCCGACACTCTAACCGCTGAGCCAAACCGGCCAGGGCGAGGCTTTCTTTTTTTAAAATAGATTATTGCCCAGCTGGTGTGGCTCAGTGGTTGAGCATCAACACGTGCACCAAGAGGTTGCTGGTTCGATTCCCAGTCAGGGCACATGCCCAGGTTGTGGGCACAATCCCCAGTGGGGGACATGCAGGAGGTGGCCAATTGATGTTCTCATTGATGTTTCTGTCTCTCTGTCTGTCTCCCTTCCTCTCTCTCTAAAATCAATAAAGAAAAAAATATATTTAAAACAATAGTTTATTACCCTGGCCGGTTTGACTCAGTGGTTAGACTGTCAGCCCACAGACCAGAGAGGCATGTACCTTTGTTGCGATGTGTTCCTGGTCCTGGTTGGGGTCATGCAGGAGGCAACCAATTTGATGTATCTCTCTCACATCAATGTCTTTCTCTCTCTCTCTACCCCTCCCTCACACTCTATCTGAAAAAAAAAAGGAAAAATAGCTTCAGGTGAGGATTTAAAAAAAAAATAGTTTATTGATTTTTAGAGAGAGATAGAAACATTGATGTGAGAGTTCAACATCGATCTACTGCCTCCTGCACGTGCCATACCGGGGCTCAAGGCTGCAACCCAGGCCTCTGCCCTTGACCAGGAATTGAATCAGCAACCTCCTGGTGCACAGGACAACACCCAACCAACTGAGCTACACCGGCCAGGGCAAGAGGAGACTTTCTTAAAACAATTTTTTCTTAATGGAAATAATACTGTCAGTCAGTCACACTTAGTAAATTATCCAGTTGTCTCATGTAATTCTCACTAATTCAGCACTAAGGTAGGTACTGTTATCTTTGTGTAACAGGTAAAGAAATAGCCAGTGTTTCTTGAATACTTACACATTAATGTTCCCAGTAACCCTGTGAGATAGATATTATTATATTACATATACCTACATGGCAGGTTAAAAAAACAAACAAACACTCAGGAGCTTAAAGCTAAATAGTTTTTTTTAAACTTATCTTTATTGTTGAATGTATTATAGATGTCCCACCTTTTTCCCCTATTGACCCCCTCTTCCCCACTCTCACACCCTTCCTGCCTTTCCCCAAACTACTGTCTGTATCCATTGGTTATGCATATATGCATATAAGTTCTTTGGTTTATCTCTTCCCGTCCCCCTGCCCCCCTTCCCTTTGAGGTTTGTCATTCTAACAACCAATTAGTACTTCTTAATCCCTTCACCTTTTTCACCCATTTCCCCAACCCCCCTCCATCTGGCAACCAACAACATGTTCTCTGTATCTATGAGTCTGTTTCTGTTCTGCTTGTTCATTTTGTTTGTATATTGAATTGTTGATAGATAAGTATTCATTGCCATTTTATTGTTCAATATATATATATATATATAATCCTCACCCGAGGATACTTTTTTTCCATTTTTATCTTCAGATGGAGTGGGGGGGGGGGGGAGAGAGACAGAGAAACATCAATGTGAGAGAGACATATTGACTGGTTGCCTCCCGCACGACCCCAACCAGGGCTGGAAACTGAACTGCAACCAACGTACGTGCCCTTGACCTGAATCAAACCCGAGACTCTTTGGTCTGCGGGCCAACACTCTACTGCTGAGCCAAACCAGCCAGGGCTATTGTTCATATTTTTTATCTTCTTTTTCTTCAAGAAGACCCTTCAACATTTCATACAATACTGGTTTGGTGGTGATGAACTCCTTTAGCTTTTTCTTGTCTGGGTAGCTCTTTATATGGCCATCGATTCTAAATGATAGCTTTGCAGGATAGAGTAATCTTGGTTGTAGGTTCTTGCTTTTCATCACTTTGAATATTTCTTGCCACTCCCTTCTGGCCTACAAAGTTTCTTTTGAGAAATCAGCTGACAGTCTTATGGGAGCTCCTTTGTAGGTAACAAACTGCTTTTCTCTTGCTGCTTTTAAGAATCTCTCTTTGTCTTGAACCTTTTGCATTTTGATGATGATGTGTCTTGGTGTGGGCCTCTTGGGGTTCATCGTGTTTGGGACTCTCTGTGCTTCCTGGACTTGTATGTCTGTTTCCTTCTCCAAGTTAGGGAAGTTTTCTGTCATTATTTTTTCAAATAGGTTTTCAATTTCTTGCTCTCTTTCTTCTCCTTCTGGCACCCCTGTGATGCGAATGTTGGCACGTTGAAGTTGTCCCAGAGGCTCCTTACACTATCCTCATTTTTTTGGATTCTTTTTTCCTTTTGCTGTTCTGATTGGGTGTTTTTTGCTTCCTTATGTTCAAAATCAATGGTTTGCTTCTTGGCTTTACCTACTCTACTATTGATTCCCCGTAAATTATTCTTTATTTCAGCCCAGCCGGTGTGGCTCAGTGGTTGAGCATCGACCCATGCACTCTGAGGTCTTGGGTTTGATTCCCAGTCAGGGCACATGCCCAGGTTATGGGCACGATCCCCAGTGGGGGGCATGCAGGAGGTGGCTAATCGATGTTTCTGTCTCATCGATGTTTCTATCTCTCTCTCTCCCTCTCCCTTCCTCTCTCTCTCTAAAGTCAATAAAGAAAAAAAATTTTTTTTAATTATTCTTTATTTCAGTTAGTGCCTCCTTCCTTTCTGACTGTGCATCCTTCATTTCTGACTAGTCATTTTTTATGCTCTTGAGGCCCTCACTAAGTTCATTGAGCATCCTTATAAGCAGTGTTTTGAACTCTGCATCTGTTAGCTTGTTTATCTCCATTTTGTCTAGTTCTTTTCCTGGAGTTTTGTTCTTTTCTTTCATTTGGAACATGTTTCTTTCTTTTTTTTTTTATTCTCCCCTGAGGACATTTTTGCATTTATCTTCAGATAGAGTAGGAGGGAGAAAGGGAGGAAAAGAGAGAGAGAAACATCGATGTGAGAGAGACACATCAACTGACTGCCACCCACACGACCCCAACCGGGGCCGGGGGCAAACTGCAACCGAGGTACATGCCCTTAGCGGGAACTGAACCCAGGTCTCTCTGGTCTGCAGGCCAACACTCCAACCGCTGAGCCAAACTGGCCAGGGCTGGAACATGTTTCTTTGTCTCTTCATTTTGGCTGCTTCCCTGTGTTTGTGTCTATGTACAGTCGTCTCTCGCCACTTCACGCGAGTGAAGCCGCGAAAGTCGAAGCGCGAAGTGGCGAGTGACGACTGTATATAAATAAAGAATCCTACTTCAAGGAAATTCATTTATCGCGATGGAGTCTGGAACTGATTAACCGTGATAAACGAGGGCCAACTGTATTAGGTAGAGTTGCTGTGTCTCCTAGGCTTCCTAGGGTGGCCTATTGTAGTAGGTGTTCTGTAGGGTCCAGTTGCAGAGCCTCCCTCGAGGTGTACCCCTTGTGTGGACTATATACCCTTCTGTTGTAATTAAGTCTTGATTATCGTTGGTACATCAATCTGAGGGATTTACTCAGGATGATCAGCTTCAAGGACTGGCTGTGCCCACTGACCACTGACCACTGACCTCTGACTGCCTTGGAGGACCAGCTGTGCAGGGGCCCACCACATAGAGCAAGACTTACTTCAACAGGGCTCTGGTACCCACTGAATTCACTCCTTGAGTGTGTTGCTTGTGGAGGTGGTTGGATGGTGGTCCTTCACCGTAGTCTAAAGCTGTCCACTGAGTGTGCTGACTCTGGGGCAAGGTCAGCCACTGCCTGTGTTCTACCCGGGGCCACCAGGCATAAGCTATAAAGCGATCTGCAGATGGCTACTTCTTGTGCTGGGCTTGGAGGTACCCAGGCAAAGCCAAGTTGTGAACCAAGGCTGGCTGCTCCTAGTGTTGGGCCTGGGGCCACTTAGTGAGAGGTATGGGGTTCACTGAGGCCAGATGCTGCTTTTTGAGAGAATTTAGGAAAATCTGAAGCAGGATCCAAGACAGGCCAATCCTATGGTCAAGCCACTGGCAACAGCTTGGGTGGGCCTGGAAGTTGGGTGGGGCAGGGCCTCAGGGAATCACCAGGGCGGGGCAAACACTGTGAGCCAGGTTGCTGGAGTCCCAGATATGGCGGCCTCTGCCGGCCCAGGGAAGGGCTCACCAGTTTCGATGCGGCTTCTTCTTTAATTTCATAGTTGTAGGACCTCCATTCAGCTTGATTTCAGGTGGTTTTGAGTGATGGGTGTTCTTTAGTTTAGTTGTAACTTTGATGTGGTTGTAGGAGGATGCGATACCGCGTTTACCTACACCGCCATCTTGACCGGAAGTCTTTCCCTTTATTGATTTTAGAGAGAGAGAGGAAGGGAGAGGGAGACAGAAACATCCATGAGAGAGAACATCGATTGGCCGCCTCCTGCATGCCCCCCACTGGTGATCAGGCCTGCAACCTGGGCATGTGCCCTGACTGGGGAATCAAACCAGCGACCTCTTGGTGCATGGGTCAATGCTCAACTACTGAGCCACACCAGCCGGGCTTGAACCTAATTTTTTTTTTTAATCCTCACCCGAGGATATTTTTCCATTTATCTTCAGATAGAGTGAGAGAGAGAGAGAGAGAGAGAGAGAGAGAGAAACATTGATGTGAGAGAGACACATCAACTGATTGCCTCCCACACGACCCCAACTAGGGCCAGGGACAAACCACAACCGAGGTACATGCCCTTGACCGGAATCAAACCCATGACTCTTTGGTCTACAGGCCGACACACTCTAACCGCTGAGCCAAACCAGCCAGGGCGAACCTAATTCTTTATATATGGTTAATGGTTGTCCGTTTCATTAATCAGTCTTCTATATTTTGAATGACTATACTAGGAAAGAAAGATTTTTTTAAAGGACTCTGATAGAGAGAATTCCAAATATATACAAAGTAAACAGAAAAATGAACCTCCATGCACCCATCATCCTATATCAATAACTGTTAATATTCTGCCATTCTTGGTTCCTCTACACTTCCCCTGCTTTCTACCTATCCTCTTCCATTTTTTTAGGTAAAATTTACAAACATCAGTTTTGACAAATGGATATACCTACGCGACCCATCTCTTTAATACCCATGTAACCGTACTCCCATCAATATAGAACCTTTCTAGTATCCTAAAGGTCTCAGATGTCCCTTCCTTGTTAATCTCCATGCCCCCAGGTAAACACTTCTGATTTTTTTTTTTTTTTTTTTTTACTACAGTTTTGCCTGTTCTAGAATTTCATATAACTGGAATCATACAGTATGTACTTTTTTATGTCTGGCTTCTGTTGCTCAGCCTCTTTGCCAATAGTTCCTTTTATTAATATAGTAACTCTTTTGGGATACAGTTCACATGTCACACAGTTCACCTATTTAAAGTGTGTAATTCAGTGATTTTTAGTATGCTCACAGATATATGAAACAATTACCATGGTCAATTTTAGAATATATTTATCACCTCAAAAAGAAACCTTGGACCGCAATGAAATACCACTTCATACCCTCTAGGATGGCTATAATTAAAAATAAAAACAAAAAAGCAAGTGCTGGTGAGGATATGGAGAAATTAGAATCTTTGTACATTGCTAGTGAGATTGTAAAATGGTGCAGCTGTTGTGGAAATCAGTTTGGCCATTCCTTAAAAAGTTAAACATAGAATTGTCATATGATGAAGGAATTGCACTCCTAAGTATATACCCAAAAGAATTGAAAACAGCTATTCAGATACTTGTACATGAATGTTCATAGCAGTACTATTCACTACAGCCAATGGATGAATGGATAAATACAATGTGACATAGCAGTACTAACTCAGCCATAAAAAGTAATGAAGTGCTTCCCTGGCTGGTTTGGCTCAGTGGTTAGAATGTTGGCCCAAGGACTGAGGGGTCCCCGGTTCAATTCCTTGTCAAGGGCAGGTACTTGGGTTGCAGATTTGATCCCTAGCCCTGGTAAGGGTCGTGTGGAAGGCAACCAATTGATGTGTCTCTCTCACATCGACGTTTCTCTCTCTTTCTCTCTTCTTCCCTCCCTCCCTTCCATTCTATCTAGATATCAATGGAAAAATATCCTTGGATGAGGACTAAAAAAAAAGCAATGAAGTGCTGATACATGCTGCAATGTGGATGAACCTCAAAACATTATGCTAGGTAAAAGAAGCCAGACACAAAAAGTCATATATTGTAGTAGTCCCCTCATATGAAAAACCTAGAATAGGTAAATCCATAGATACAGAAAGCAAATTGGTGGTTGCCAGGTACTGGGGGGAAGAGGGACTAGGGACTGACTGCTTAATGGGTATGGAGTTCTCTTTTGGGATGATGAAAATGTTTTGGAGCTAGCTAGAGGTGGTGGTAGCACAACATTTTGAATATACTAAATGCCACTGAATTGTACACTTTAAAATGATTAACCTTGCCCTGGCCGGTTTGGCTCAGCGGTTAGAGCATTGGCCTGCGGTCCAGAGAGACCCGGGTTCGGTTCCCGCTAAGGGCACGTACCTCAGTTGCAATTTGTCCTCGGCCCTAGTTGGTCATGCGGGAGGCAGCCACTCGATGTGTCCCTTTCACATCGATGTTTCTCTCTCTCTCTCTTCCTCTCTCTCTCCCTCCCACTCTATCAGAACAAAAAATGGAAAATGTCCTCGGGTGAGGATTAAAAAAATAAATAAAAATAATAAAATGATTAATCTTGTGTTATGTGAATTTCACTTCAAAGGAAACACATATTCTTTTTTTTAAATGTTTTACTTGTTATTTTTAAAAATATGTTTTATTGATTTTTTTTTAGAGAGAGAGATAGAAACATTGATGTGAGAGAGAAACATCGATCGGCTGCCTCCTGCATGCCCCCTACTGGGGATCGAGCCTGCAACCCAGGCACGTGCCCTGACCAGGAATGGAACCGGGACCTCTCAGTCCATGGGATGGTGCTCAATCCACTGAGCCACACTGGCTGGGCAGAAACACATATTCCTTAGCTATCACCCTTCTATCCCCCAGCCCCTTCAGCACCACGAAACCAGAAATCTACTTCTATTTCTATAGATTTGCCTATTCTGGATATTTCATATAAATGGAATTATATAATAATGTGGGCTTCTTCACTTAGCATAATGTCTTCAAGGTTCATCCATGATGTAGCATGTATTTGTGCTCCATTCTTTTTTTTTTAGAAATTTTTTTCCTTTTCTTTTTTTAATATTTTTTTCTTTATTGATTTTTAGAGAGGAAGGGAGAGGGAGGGAGAGAGAGATAGAAACATCAATGAAACTGAACGTCGATTGGCTGCCTCCTGCATGCCCCTCCCTGGCGATCGGGCCCACAACCTGGGCATGTGCCCTGACCGGGAATCGAACCGGTGACCTCTTGATGCATAGGTCGACACTCAACCACTGAGCCACACTGGCCGGGCTGTGCTTCATTCTTTTTTATGGCCAAATAACATTCCTTTGTATGGATATAACACTTTTTTTTTTTTTAATCTATTCATCAATTGATGGACATTTGGGTTGTTTCTACCTTTTAGCTATTATGAATGATGCTGCTGTATATTTTGTATGGAGTCCCTTTATTTTCAACAAAGAGAATTTTTCCTCCTGATTTTGCATTTCAAAACTAGCAAAGGTGATAAAGACATCTTACTCTCTGTGCCCCACCATCCCTCAATGGACTCCCTGTTGTCAGCTTTGTCTCTCTGGTAGGGAAAGAAGTAAGGGAGAAATGTTATAACAGTGCCACTGAGCATAGATAACAGGAGTTGCCAGGTTTTAGGAGAATTCAGATTTTGCTTGAGCACCTACTATGCCAGTTACTATTCTGTACTTTTATATATACTTCATCATTTATTCCTCAAAACAACCCATGAAATAGGTTAACATCCCCATTTTACAAATGAGAGAATTGAAGCCCTAGCCAGGTAGCTCAGTTGATTAGAGCGTCATCCTGATACACCAAGGTTTCGGGTTCATTCCCCGGTCCGGGCACATACAAGAGTCAACCAATGAATGCATAAATAAGTGGAACAACAAAACAATGTTTTTCTCTCTCTCTCACTCTCTCTTTAAAACCAATTTAAAAATTAGAGAATTGAAACTCAGCAGGGTAACTTGTCTGAGAATGTGCTATTTGACACAATGATGGGACTGGAATTTAGACCTAAGTATTTTAAGTCTTTTTCTCTTTCTGCCACATTATCCAGAGCCCAAACAAGGACATGGCACACCTGAAATAGGTGGTTCCTGATGTTTGTTTGGATGTGCGCATTCAATCCCTGGTTCCAGATGAGTATTCTTTGCCAGATATGCTTTCTTCTTAGTAAGGCTGGTTGACCTCAGGTTATTATATTACTAGTACCCTTTGCATTATGAACTGGATTAATTCCTTCAAATTGAACTGTTAATTGAATTTTACTTTCTTATTAGCTCCCTTTATAATAGCAGAGATATGTCCATGGAAGAAAGTTTCCCAGTAGCCTAAGTTAAAAGTTTGTGGAAGGGATGAGATTAACTGGTAATTTGCTAGGCATTTTATTTGTTTGTTTCTTTGTTTGTTTATAAATGCTCATCCAAGGATATTTTTCCATTTATCTTCAGATAGAGTGGGAGGGAGAGAGAGAGAGAGAGAAAGATCGATGTGAGACAGAAGCATCGATTGGTTGCCTCCCGCACAACTCCAATGAGGGCTGCGGACCCAACATGCCCTTGACAGGAATCAAACCCACGACTCTTTGGTCCGTGGGCCAACACTCTAACCTCTGAGCCAAACCAGCCAGGGCCATGCTAGGCATTTTAGAGCTCCAGGAATAGAATACCTTTTGGGAGGTGTAACATCTGCATCTCAGCTCATATTTTCTTTATAACATTATGTCATATGTTTTCCTCTGTGCCTTAGGTATTTTTGTATTTTTCATATTCCCACAGAAACGGGCTTCCTTCTTTTTCCTTTTCACTGAGTATCAACTAGAGTTGGCCTGCAATATCCTAAATTACAGCAGATGTCATTCTTAAACCTTTGTACTCTAGCTAGAGAAAGTTGTTATTGAGCTTTCATGTTGTGCAAGCAAATTAGCCCGCAATGTTACTAGAGCTTTAAGTGTTTAAGGGTATATTCAGTTAACTGTGCTAGCCTTAGAATGAAGAATATACATTAAAAGTTGCTTGTGGTCTGTTAAAGTGGTCTGTTAAAGTCCTCATTTTCATCAGTGATTTCCAAGTTGTTTTTCTCGCTCAACGGTCACATGTTTAACTTGCTTCCCCATGGTCATTTTTGTGCTTTCTTCTAAGATGTATGAATAAATGAGTATAAACAAGATTTAATTTATCATTCCATGTTGTTCCTTCTGAATTTACTGTCCTAGTTATTAATTTTGGTCATTCAGTTAAATTAGCCTTTTTTATTCCCTCTCTGGAGCTCTGGCTGGTTTGGCTCAGTGGTTAGAGTGTTGGCCCTTGGACTAATGAGTTGAGGGTTTAATTCCAGTCAAGGGCATGTTCCTCAGTTGCAGTTCATCCCTGGCCCTGGAAACCAGTCGATGTTTCTCTCTCACATTGATGTTTCTCTCTCTCTCTGTCTCTTTCTCTCCCCCTCCCTCCCACTCTGTCTGATGATAAATCGGGTGAGGATTAAAAAAATAATAATAATAAAATAATCCTTCAGGGGGAAACTTAGATGGAGTATAGGTAATACATGATCAGCTAGATGTTTATAACTACCAAAGCTGGTAATGGCATTTCGCAAGTCATTATACTTGTTATCTAGTTTGTTTATGAAATTTTCCATAAGAAAAAATTTACAAGGGAGAGAGATGACAATGAAAAAAAAGATAACTGATAATCTTTTTTTTTTTTTTTATCCTCACCCAAGGGCATTTTCTTTTGCATTTATCTTCAGATAGAGCGGGAGATAGAGAGGAGGGAAGAGAGAGAGAGAAACATCAATGTGAGAGAAACACATCGAGTGGTTGCCTCCTGCACGACCTCAACCAGGGCTGGGGACAAACTGCAACCGAGGTATGTGCCCTTAGCGGGAACCGAACCCAGGACTCTCTGGTCCGCAGGCAGATGCTCTAACCGCAGAGCCAAACCAGCCAGGGCTGATAATCTTTATTGAAAGAGTATCATGTTATTATGTAAACATTTGATGTGAAGTAAGCATTTTTCTTTCATAGGTAGCATTTCTAATGCTCCATAATATAATATGGCTATAAATTATTTAACCCTTCCTCTATTATTGGAAACTTGTAAAAGCAAAATTATTTTGCTTTTAGCATAATCTGTGGTGAATATGCTTGGGTATGGAACTTTTTTTTAATTCCTCATCTGAAGATATTTCTCCATTTATCTTCAGATAGAGTGGGAGGGAGGGAGAGAGAGAGAGAGAGACAGAGAGAAACATTGATGTGATAGAGCCACATCAACTAGTTGCCTTCCGCACGACCCAACCAGGGCTGGGGATGAACCGCAACTGAGGTACGTGCCTTTGACCAGAATCGAACCTGTGACTCATTGGTCCGCGGGTGGACGCTCCAACCACTGAGCTAAACTGGCCGGGGAGGGTATGGAACTTTTTTATTTCTTATATTTTGTATTATGGTAAGTTATCAGAAGTGAGATTACTCGGTCTTTCCAGCCTTCAGAGTTGTAAAACAGGCAACAGGTTTCTTCAAGAGGTTGTAAGATTGAAAGCATACCTCTCAGGATATTGAAGAGGGATTTCTTTATCAGATTAGATCTTGGACGTAGTCCCATTACATCTCCTATTCACTCTTTGATTCTGTGAATCTGTTAGAGGGTTGTGTGTTCTGTCTGTGATACTGATTTGGTTTTGTCAAACTGAGGATCAGGGATTTGAAGCATAATTAAAAGTTTCAGACTGGTTGCCACAGATGCATACTGAGCAAGTGAAACTTGACAGCTTTCTTGCTGTGTACCTTGTTCTAATTTTCAGGATATGCTTCCATCTTCCTTCATACTCAGTCCAATCCCCCATTTTCTGGTGAAGCATACATGACTTATTCGGTGTTTGTTCTAATACTTTCTGTGGCTGTGAGTCATTGTCTCCCCCCTCCCCTATACCTGTCACCCTCCAGAGGTTCTTCAACACTGTGGAGCAGGTCCAACCCACCTTATCATAAATCACAGTCAATAGCCAGTTCACTTGATAGGGTGGGGGGCTGTTTTAGGAGTGAAATCAGGGCTCTGAAGCCATCTTATTCCATCCCCCAAGCTTTGATGATTTTTCCACCCCCCAGGTAATTAGATGTGTGTCGTGTGGACCTGGGCTTTGCTGGAATGCTCAAGGGTTCTGAAGATCTTTATATAGCTTCCTTCTGTTGAATCCATTAAGAGAAGATGGCAAAAGTCAACATAACTAGAGACCTCATTCGTAGGCAGATCAAGGTAAGCAATCCAGACCTCTGAACCAGAACATGAGGTCCTTTCTTCCCCACAGGTTCAGTTTACAGCCAAAGAAACTCACATAGCCCAAAGTCACATAGCTAATTAGTGACAGACTGGACTAGAATCAATGTCTCTTGACTCATATATTCTTTTACTCAAGAACATGGAATTCATGGAGACTCCTCTGTCCAAGTGCTTGTACCTGGACTGCTGAGATTAATGGAGGCTGGTGAGAGAGAGGAGTTGTGTATATGCGTACACATTCGTGTGTGCACACGCGAGCGCTTATCCATGCGCTTGGGCATGTGCATATGTATGTGTGGGCGGTTGCAGCAGGAGTAGTGAGTGGATGACTGGGTAGTCACATTCACTTAGTGAGGTAGCCCAGACTTTGTCAGGGAAACTCTCAGTAAAGGAACAGAGGGGTTCAATGGAAGAGATTCAACCAAGACATGAAGTGCTTCTCTAGTAAGAACCCTAAGCTGGAGTCAGCAGCTTAATCTCACTCCACCCTAAATAACTACCTGGAAGACTTTAGTCATTTTACCTCCCTGTGCCTCAGTTTTCTTTGTTAAATGATAATAATATCTGTCAGCCTTCAGGCTATTAAATGATAATGTCTGTCTACCTGCAGGCTGATCTTGAGAACAAAATCCAAAAGAACATGAGAACATTCTTCGAAAAGGTTAAATGCTAAAAAAAAAAAAAATAATTAAAAATCTTTAAAGAAGTGGCATTTGGCATAAGCAGTGATCACCATCCAGAAGGATTGAGTGTATGCCTCTGAGTGAGCCGTGTATTTTGCGCACATTAGTCTGAGTTTCGTATAGTATTTTTCTCTGCATTTCTGAATTTTTTTGGAACTTTGTCAATTTGTGGGGGGTTTTGTGCTGTCATTAGACTGGTGGCCCTCAAGGACAAGGACCATTTCCTAGAGGCACAGAATCATAGAGTTGGAGGGACCAGGCAAGTTATTTTTTCCTTCATATATCTCATACAGAATGTGTCCTAAAGATGATGCCCACCCTCTCAACCTAATATGGAAACATTCTCTATTTGTTGTTTCCAGTTTTTCTTGCCTTTTTTTCATTTTTGCCTTTTTTTTTTGTAACCCAGCAAGCACAATTTAATACTTATATACACTCTCCTATTTTTCTCTAAACCCTGCCCAAGTGTAGTGCAAGCTCCCACAAGCTGGTTTCTTGTTACCTTTTTTTAATTCCTGTGGTGTCCAGCACTGTGCTGGATATATAATAGGCACATAGTAAATCATGTTGAATTAAATCAGTGAAACTATGTGTTTGTTTCTGTCCCCCAGGAGCGGGGTGCCCTGAGCTTTGAGCGGCACTACCATGTCACTGACCCCTTTATCAGACGGCTGGGCCTGGAAGCAGAGCTGCAGGTAAGAGATCCAGTTTGCTTCCCTAGATGCAGATGGCTGGCTCTCCTTTCTTTGCCTACAGAGAATCCTCTTGGCATTATTCAAGTCATAAACAAGTTTTTTTCTGCAAACCATACTAAAGATTACCTTTCCTTTCCAGCAGTTTTATTAGGTAGGTAAATCTGAATCAAGATTAGTTATTTATATGGTCACGCAGAAATTAGTTTTAGGTCATATTATTTGCTTTGTGCTTGGAAAGATTTTTAAATTGCATACCACTGTTTTTACTGTTGGCTTAGGACAATAATGATTCTTACCTTTATACAGCAATTTAGAGTTTACAAAGTGTTTTCATACACACTCACACACCTATGCTTTCTCCTTTTAGCTTCAGAGAAATGCTGTGGAAAGGTAGATAGGGAATAGGTATTACCAAAACTAAAACAAAAAACAAGTTTAGAAAGGTCAAGCACCTTGTCTAGTGTAGTCCTGTCCAGTCCATGGAGAGCCAGGCTTTCAGTTCAGAAGTTCTGCTTTTTCATTGTGTCTGACAGAGAGATTCCATGTTAGTTCCATTTCCCTTATTCCTGAAGATCATGTTTTGAATCCAACTTTGAAAAAAATATGTGTTTATATTGATTTTTTAGAGAGAGGAAGGGAGAGAGAGATAGAAACATTGATGTGAGAGAGAAACATCGATTGGCTGCCTCCCGCAGGCCCCCTCACTGGGGATCGAGCCTGTGCCCTGACCAGGAATCAAACCGGGACCTTGCACTCAGTCCATGGGACGACATTCAATCCACTGAGCCACACTGGCCAGGCTTGAATCCAGCTTTTAACTGTCCTATCCAATTTAGTATTATATGCAGGTTGAGTAAGAATTCTCTTTGGTTCCTTCAGATTAGTGTTTGTAAGTAATCATGTCAGTCTTAGAAAAAGACTAGAAAGAAATATATTGAATGTTAACAGTGTTATCTCAAGGTAGTGAGATTATGGATGATTGTAATTGCTTTCTTTTAATTATAAATGTTTATCCATTATAAAATATAACTACATTAATAATAATATGGAAAAGATAAGTAAAAATTACTTCTTAGTTTATCCTCCATAAAGCAATTACTATTAGCTTTTCGTATACTTTGTTTTATCTCCTGCATATTTTTACATAATCGTACTTTACATTGACTTATTAAAAAATCTATTTTTATTGATTTTTAGACAGAGGGGAAAGGAGAGGGAGAGAGAGAGAACCATTGATGAGAGAGAACATCAGTTGGCTGCCTCCTGCATGCCCCCCACTGGGCATGTGCCCTGACCAAGAATCGAACTGGTGACCTCCTGGTGCATGGGTCAATGCTCAACCACTGAGCCACAATGGCCGGGCTGCACTGAATTCTTTTAAGTTAACACATAATAATTTTTTTCTCCATGTTACCAAGTAGTCTTCACAACTTTTACTTAACTTTTTTTTTCTGATTATAGAATAAATATCATAGTAGAAAATATGGAATAGACAGAAAATTGTAGAAAAGAAAACAAAATCACTTTCAATTCTATTGTCTAGAGATAAACATAGTTAACATTTGGTGTACTACCTTTGTGTATTACGAAGCAGAATACTCGTTAAGAGATGGGCATTGGAGCTTCATACATTTATTTTTGAGACCTATCTTCTTCACAGCTATATAGCCTTGTACAAGTTACCCCTAGTTTCCTGACTGGTAAAATAGAGCAATAACAGAATTGTTGTGATTATATTAGAAGGTCTGTGTGAAGCACCTAACACAGTGCTGGATCATAGCAAGCTAATTCAATAAAATAACAATTATGATTCTAAAATCTTCCAGTTTTTTTTTTCATGCTTATATAATTCTTTTTCCTATAAAATGGGGCTTGTACCATTTACACAGTTTGATAAACCCTTTTATACTTTTATATTATGATTGTTTTCCCGTATCTCTAAGAATTATTTGAAAACATGATTTTTTATTTAGCCTTTTTTTTTTAAGTTTCTCTCCATGTTTCCTTCAGAACACAACTCAAAGTACATCCCTGTAGTGCAGTTGGGGGTGGGGCATGTGGAAGATTTTACCTCCAAGAGGGCATTTGGCAATGTCCAGAAACAATTTTGGTTGTCAAAACTAGAAAGGTACTGCTGGCATATACTGGGTAGAGGCTCAGGATGCTACTAAACATCCTGTAATATATAGGACAACAAAGAAAGTGCCTCAGAATTACGCAGCCTTAAATGCTAATAATGCCAAGGTTGAGAAACCGTGCTCTGGTGGATGCTGAATAGACAGTGACCCCTTTCTGGCTGGGCTTCTCCTTTTAGCTGTGTCTCCACCCAACCCATATTATCTTTACCATCTCTTCCTGGTTTGATAACTTTGTCCAGAATAGATTTGGAAACTTCTATGACTACAAAACAGGATCCCATCTATTGTTTTCCAAGATCTGGAAGCAAAACAATTATGTTAAGGTGAACTGTTTCAATTTGCATTTGTCTAAAAGCCACCTTGCCCAGGACCTGTAGTAGCAGTGCATAATATGAAGGAATGTACACAGGTTTAGGTGTTAAAAAAAAGACCTAGTTTAAATCTCAGCTTTGTCTCTTATGAGACTTAGAGAAGTGAGAGCGGATGGAAAGAAGAAGACAGAGAAAAAATAGGTTTCAGAGAGAATCAGGGGTTGGATGTGTTAAGTTTGGAAGCCTGTTGGATAGCTTTGTGTAGATACCAGGTAGGCATTACTAATCAAGAGAGAGCTCTGGACTCTAGGGAGAAATCTGGAGACATCAAATGTCCATGGAGCCTTAGAGAACAGGGTCCAAGGCCTAGTTCTGAGGCACTCCAGCTTTCAGAAGTTAATTACAAGCTAAGGAGATTTTTTTTTATCCTCACCCAAGGACATTTTTGCATTTATCTTCAGATAGAGCAGGAGGGAGAGAGGGAGGAAGAGAGAGAGAAGAACATCAATGTGAGAGAGACACATCGAGTGGTTGCCACTCACACAACCCCAACGGGGGCCGGGGACAAACTGCAACCAAGGTATGTGCCCTTAGCGGGAACTGAACCCAGGACTCTCTGGTCCACAGGCTGACGCTCTAACTGCTGAGCCAAACCAGCCAGGGCCTAAGGAGATTTTTTAAAGGTAACTAAGAAAGACTAGTCAGTGAAAGGAGACAAAACCAAGAGAGTGTAAAGGCCAACTAATGAAAGTATTTCAAGAAAGGAGTGCTCAGTTGTACTCAGTGCTTCTGAAGGTTGAGTAAGATGGGAACAAAATAATGACTGTGGTCTTGACTACAGCAGTTTTATTGGAGTGGTAGGAATAGATGCTGGAATGGAGGTTTGGGGAGTGAATGGGAAGTGAAGAAACACCAACAAGTGTAGACAACTTTCTTTTTTTTTTTCTTTTTCTTTATTGATTTTAGAGAGAGAGAAAAGGAGAAGGAGAGAGATACAGAAACATTGATGAGAGAGAACATAGGCCGCCTCCTGCATGCCCCCCACTGGGGACCTGGGCCACAAGCCGGACATGTGCCCTGTCCAGGACCCGAACCGTCGTCCTCTTGGTGCCATGGGTCGATGCTCAATCACTGAGCCGCACCAGCCGGGCATAGACAACTTTCTTTTTTCTTCTTATTTTAGAGAATAATGGAAATTTGTTTTTTATTTATTTATGACAAACTTTTTCCCCAGATGAAAGGAATGATAGGATATAAGCAGTAAAAAGAGTAAACTTTGAAAATTATCTTCTCTTTCCCCTCTATATCTACTTTTTACCTTTTTTCAGCTCACTACCTGGACAGCTGACTTGCACAGATATATCAATGTTCTCTCTTGTCCTCTGTCTATTGGTTGGCTTTAATCATTGGGGAGTCATTTCAGGAGATTGGAGGAAGAATGACATCTTCCTTATTCCCCTTGTTTCCTCCCTTCAAAGTCATTTGTTGTTGTTTTTTTGTTGTTATTTCCCTCAGCTTTATTGAGTTATATAGACAATTCTTTTTTTTTTTGGTTCCTCACCCGAGGATATTTTTTCTATTTATCGTTAGATAGAGTGGGAGGGAGGGAGAGCAAGAGAGACAGAGAGAAACATCAATGTGATAGAGCCACACCGACTGGTTGCCTCCTGCATGACCTGACCAGGGCTGGGGACGAACTGCAACTGAGGTACGAGCCCTTGACCGGAATTGAACCCATAACTCAGTCCACAGGCTAATGCTCTAACTGCTGAGCCAAATCGGTCAGGGTTTTTTGTTTTTTTTTTAAATCCTCACCCGAGGATATTTTTCCATTTATCTTCAGATAGAGTATGAGAGAGAGAGAGAAACACCAATGTGAGAGAGACACATGGACTGGTTGCCTCTCGCACGACCCCGACCAGGGCCAGGGACCAAACTGCAACTGGAGTTATGTGCCCTTGACCGGAATCTAACCTTCGATCTTTGGTCCCCAGGCCTAGGCTCAGCCAAACCAGCCAGGGATTCTTGAACAATTTTGTTTACAAAAGGAAGCAGAGAAATGGGGCAATAGCTGGAGGGGTCTATGAGATCCCCTAAAGGAAGGATTTGTAAGAATGGGAAGAAATGCCAGAGCATATTTGTATGTTGATAAGAAAGGAAGGGATTGCTGATACAGGAGAAGGACAGACAACTGAAGGAACAAAGTCCTGGGGAAGGCTGGTGGGATGGGATTCAGAGTTTAAGCAGGGGGCTTGGCCTTTGATGCGAACAAAGACATCTGCCTTTATTACAGGGTCCAGGAGGTCTGGGATCAGGAGAGAGGCAAAGACTGGGATAAAAACTGGAGAATCATTGACATATAAATAGTCTATAATAGCAGTTCTCAAAGTGTGGTCTGCAGACCCCTGGGGATCCCCATGACTCTTCCAAAGGAATCCATGGGATCAAACTACTGTCATAGTAATGTTGTTGTTGTTAATCCTTGCCCAAGGATATTTTTTCCATTAATTTTAGTTAGAGTGTAATGGAGGAAGGGAGAAAGAGAGAAACATTGATGTGAGAGAGAGACACATTGATTGGTTGCCTCCTGCACGACCCCAACCAGGGGCAGGGATCGAACCCGCAACCCTTTGGTCTGCAGGTTGACACTCTAACCACTGAGCCAAACTGGCTAGGGTCTGTCATAGTAATATTAAGACATAGCATCAAACTGTCATTGAATTCTTCACCCCATGCCAATTTTACTTAAAATGTCCTTGATGTAAAACAGTAAAATTACTAATTTTATTCAACTTCAACCCTTAAGTACACGTCTCTTTATTCTGTATTATGGGATGGGAACTACCCATAAACTACTGCTGCTGCATGTTGAACTATGATGGTTTTCTTGAGGAAAAGCACTTGTATAATTTTTTGAGTTGCAAATTCAACTAGCCACTTTTTTCATGGAACATCATCTGAAAGAATGACTAGTAGATAGAAACTATGGTTAGTTAAATGTGAGTATTTGGCAGACATTTTTTAAAATACTTTTTCTTTATTGATTTGAGAGAGAGAGCGATAGAAACATCGATGAGAGAGAACATCGATTGGCCGCCTTCTGCATGCCCCCCACTGGGGATCGAGCCCACAACCTGGGCATGTGCCCTGACCGGGAATTGAACTGTGACCTCTTGGTGCATGGGTCGATGCTCAACCACTGAGCCACACCAGCCAGGCAAGCCAGTTCTTAATAATAAAGATCTACCATCCATTTATTTTAACTCTGTTGTCTGTGCAGCATAGATTTGTGTATTAAATGAGGTGATATTTCTGTAAACTCTCAAAAGGATATCTTATTTCCTTCTTTTCTAGTTTGAGGGTGGAGGGAACACTTTTTTGTGACCCCCCCCCTCCAAATAGTAATAGAAATGCCATTATAAGCCATATGACCTTGGATAAGTCCTTTAACTTCTAGCCCATTTCCTCATCTCTAAAGTTATATATTATATATGTATCCTGTTTGTCTTTTAGGTTTATGAAGAGGAATAAGTAAGTTAATTTATGTAAAATACTTAGCACAGTGCCCAGCATATTATAAAATTGATGGTATATAGCATGCAAATATTAGCTGCTGCTATTCTTGTTATTTATAGAAAGCTTTTAAAGTTTTCTAAGATCCCAGTCCTCTGGTGCTGATTTGATGGCATCTAGCTTTTTAAAACACTTTACAGTAATTTTCTTCCCTTATTTTATTTGCCCCCCCCCCCATTGTCACATATGGACCCATATTGCTTAACAGTTGATTTTTGGCATTATGAAGAGGTGTTTAATGGAGGTTGGGGTGGGAATAGAAAAGGTAAAGTCAACAATAATAGCTCCTGCTTTTTGTGATTATTGATTATAATGTTTTCTTCTTTATTATCTGGGGGAAACTTTTCCCATAGATTTCCTAATTTACTACTATGTATGCTTTTGGAAAATGCAAAAGGAGTCCTGGCCAGTTGGCTCAGTTGGTTGGAGTGTCATCCTGAGCACTGAAGAGTCACGGGTTTGATTCCTGGTCAGGACACATACCCAAGTTGTAGGTTTGATACCCAGTGGGGGTGCATAAGAGAGGCGGCCAATCAATGTTTCTCTCTTTCTCTCCCCCTTCCTCTCTCTAAAATCAATTTAAAAAGAAGAAAATACAAAAGGAAACTTAAAGAGAACTCATAGGATATAGTACGGAACATTTAGTAGATGCTCACTAAAAACCTTTTGATTTGATTGGCTGTTTTTACTTTTTATGTTAGAGTTTGCTTTCTTAACCTTATCCCTATTCAATAATATTTCTCTACCTTCCATCTTAATAATCTGGCCTGATTTTTACTTTTTGACTTTCTACTTTCCATTTTGAATTACTTTAAAATTCAGAGTTTAGCCAGTCTGGTATCTTGTTACCTTTTCTGTATATTGGTAGAATTTGTACTCACAGAGATGTCTACCCAAAAAGCATCCAAGTTAATTTGGATAACTTTATTTTACTTTTTTTTTTTTTTTATCCTCACCTGAGGACATTTTTTTTTGCATTTATCTTCAGATAGAGGGGGAGGGAGAGAGGGAGGAAAAGAGAGAGAAACATCGATGTGAGAGAGACACATCGACTGGTTGCCACCCACACGACCCCAACTGGGGCCAGGGACATACTGCAACCGAGGTACGTGCCCTTAGCAGGAACTGAACCCGGGACTCTCTGGTCCGCGGGCTGACACTCTAACCGCTGAGCCAAACCAGCCAAGGCTATTTTACTTTTTTAAAAAATATTTTTTCTTTATTGATTTTAGAGAGAGAGGAAAGAAGAGAGAGACAGAAACATCAATGAGAGAGAACATCGATTGGCCACCCCTACTGGGGATCGAGCCCACAACCTGGGCATGTGCCCTGACGGAGAATCAAACTGGTGACCTCTTGGTGCATGGGTCGATGCTTAACCAGTGAGCCAAACTGGCCAGGCTTATTTTACTTTTTATATGTTCTTTCCATTGTATTTATTCTACCAGATACCCAAGCCTCTGAAAAACTATTATACTTTCCTGTGTTAATGTTCTTTAATTTTTTATTTTATTTTTTGGTACGTGCCCCTAGCGGGAACTGAACCCAGGACTCTCTGGTCCGCAGGCCAACGCTCCAACTGCTGAGCCAAACCAGCCAGGGCTAATGTTCTTTAATTTTTATACTTCTTTCCTGAAAGTTGCTGTCTTCTGGTTTTCTATTCACCAGATTTCATTTTACCAGTTTCCATTCGCCTTTAAATCTTTAGTTATTTTGTTCCTAGTTTTTTCTTCCTAAGGAAGATCTGAATCAAAAAGTACATCAATCCCATTGCATTCTTCCCTCTTTTGTATTAGGAAATTGTCCTTGGCATTTTGAAGTCTTGGCACTTTATATTTTAAAACTAAATCATGATCTAAAACTGCTCATTGTACCAGAATAAAAAAGACTTGTTAGCCTCTCTTCTTTGACCTGGATGTTTGGATGGATGACATAAATGATACCTCTTAAACATTTTTTTCTTTAACCTAGCTTCTGACTACTAAGCCCTTTCCTCTTTTATTTACTTATTTTGATTAGGTAAACATTCATATGGTTCTAATTTTAAAAGTTTGAAAGATTATCTCCTTCTCACTCTTTTTCCCAGCCACCTAACTTACATCTCTGGAAATCAACTAATGTAATCAGTTTTAGTACCTTCCAGTGAACTTTTATGCATAAAATTCTCACCTTTCGCCCAGCCAGTGTGGCTCAGTGGATTGAGCATTGTCCCATAAACTGATAGGTCCTAGTTCTGTTCCCGGTCAGGAATGTATTTCTAAGAACACGGTCATTCTTTTTTTATTTAGCCAGAACACATTTAGTCAATCAGGAAATTGGACACTGATATTGTACTATTATTTAATATACTGTCCATATTCAAATTTCACCAACTATTCCAATAATGTTCCTTTGATTTTCCTGATTCAGGATCACATACTGCGTTTAGTTGTCATTTTCTTTTTAGTCTCCTTTAATCTGGAACAGTTCCTCAGTCCTTCTTTGTTTTTTGTTTGTTTTGTATGACATTGACATTTTTGAAGACTGTATCAGCTGTTGTGGAGAAATGTCTTTCAGTTTGGATTTGTCTGATTATTTTCTCATGATTAGTTTCAGGTAATGCATTTTGACAGAAATACTACCTAAGTGAGCTTGTGTCCTCCTCAGCACATAGTATCAGGTGGCATATGATGTCTGTTTGTCTTGGTTAAGGTGATATCTACCAGGTTTATCTACTCTAAGGTTGCTATTTTTCCTTTTATCTGTGAGGAAATACTTTTGCATTGTGCAAATATCCTGTCCTCCATCAAATTTCCACCCATTGGTTTTAATCACTCATCGACTATTCCTGTCTGTGTCAATTACTGGTATGATGTGGGATAATGATTATAAAATGCTGATTTTCCAACACTATAATTTCTTCATTTAGTGATTGGCAATCTACTAGAATAAAGTGCTTTTCTTCACACACTCCCAGTGCAGTCTCCATTTTTTTTTTTTTTTTAATCCTCACCCAAGGATATTTTTTCCACTGCTTTTTAGAGAGAGTGGAAGGGAGGGAGGGAGGGGGAAAGAGAGAGAGAGAGAGAAATTTCGAAGTGAGAAGACACATCAATTTATTGTCTCCTGCATGCACCCCAACTGGGGCCAGGGATTGAACCTGCAATCGAGGTACGTCCCCTTGACCGGGAATCGAACCTGAGACCCTTTGGTGCGTGAGACAGTGCTCTAACCACTGACCAAAACTGGCCAGGGCTCCGATATATACTTTTAGTGGGTTTTAATTCATTGTCATCCTGATGCTCGTGGATTTGGCCAGTAGCGTGCCTTTCAAGCTGGGGCCTGTGTCCTCATGATATGTCCCTATCATTTTTTGTATATTTCTTTACTTTCTATTTATCTTATGCCACAAGATGTTGTCGGTTTATCTTATACACTCCCTATCCCAGACCTGGAATCAATTATTTCTCCAAGGATCCCTGATTTTCTTTTCCTGATTTTCTCTTTCTTTCTTTCTTTCTTTCTTTCTTTCTTTCTTTCTTTCTTTCTTTCTTTCTTTCTTTCTTTCTTTTCTTTCTTTCTTTCTTTCTTTCTTTCTTTCTTTCTTTTATAGATTGATTTTGAGAGGGAAAGAGAAACACTGATTTGTTGTTCCACTGATTTATGCATTCTTGGGTTGATTCTTGTATGTGCTCTGACTGGGAATCGAACCCGGAACCTTGGTATATTGGGATGATGCTCTAACCAACTGAGCTACTTCGCCAGCTCTTCCCTGGTTCTTTTTAGTGGGGAATCATATTACTGGGGAATGGTATCTGGATACCTTATAGCTATTGAGGTATCATTGCCTCTGGACCCTTTCAGAAGACAGAGCTGGAAATAATATATATTTATTCATATATATGTACTTTTTAAACCACAAGTTCATGCTAATATTGTTAATTCCAGTCCAACCTCAGAGTTCTTCTTTGCTTTTCCCATTCCATATTTGAATTTTTTTGTTTTTGTTGTTGTTAATCCTCACCTGAGGATATTTTTCCATTGATTTTTAGAAAGTGGAAGGGAGGGAGAGAGAGAGAAAAACATCGATGTGAGAGAGACACATCAATTGATTGCCTCCTGCATGACCCTGACTGGGGCTGGGGATCAAACCTGCAACCCAGGTACATGCCCTGGACCAGGAATCAAGCCTGCCAAGCCTTTGGTCCGAGGGCCGACACTGAGCCAAATCAGGCAGGGCCATATTTGAATTTCTTTTCTTCCACAGTAAGAAGGGAACAACAGCCCTGGCTGGTTTGGCTCAGCGGTTAGAGCGTCGGCCTGTGGTCCGGAGAGACCTAGGTTCAGTTCCCGCTGAGGGCATGTACCTCGGTTGCAGTTTGTCCCCGGCCCTGGTTGGTCGTGTGGGTGGCAGCCACTCGATGTGTCCCCTTTCATGTCGATGTTTCTCTCTCTCTCTCTTCCTCTCTCTCCCTCCCACTCTATCTGAACAAAAAATGAAAAAATGTCCTCGGGGGAGGATAAAAAAAAAAAAAAAAAGGAACAACGTTGATTAATCTATTATATCAATATTATAACTATTATATTTATTGCCCTGGCTGGGTTGGTTGGAGTGTCATCCCATACACCAAAAGGCTGCTGGTTTGATTCACGGTCAGGGCACATACAAGAATCAACCAATAAATGCATAAATAAGGGGAACAACAAATCATTGTTTCTCTCGCTCTCTCTCCCACTCTTCCTCTCTTTCTAAAATCAATAAAAATTAAAAATATATAAAAAATTTAAATATATTTGTTTTGTTTTGTTTTTTAATCCTCACCTGAGGACATTTTTGCATTTATCCTCAGATAGAGCAGGAGGGAGAGAGGGATGAAGAGAGAGAGAGAAACATCGATATGAGAGAGACACATCAAGTGGCTCCCACCCACATGACCCCAACAGAGCCGGGGACAAACTGCAACTGAGGTATGTGCCCTTAGTGGGAACCGAACCCGGGACTCTCTGGTCTGCGGGCCGACACTAAACGCTGAGCCAAACCAGCCAGGGCTTAAATATATTTATTATATAATAACATTGATATATTTATCCTAACAACACTGTTATAGTCACTCATTTACTCAGTTTTACAATATACACAAAATAGTTACAAAATTGCTCCAGCAATATCACTAGAAATGACAGATCTACTAATTAGAGTTCAATCAAGATTTCCTTAAAGTTTATTTTGTCTTTAAAATATACACGGTTGAAGAATATATAGTCAAAGTACTATGTTCAAAAATTACTTGGGCCCTGGCCGGTGTGGATCAGTGGTTAGAGCATCAGCCCATGCACCAAAAGGTCGCAGGTTCAATTCCCAGTCAACAGCACACACCTTGGTTGCAAGTTCAATCCCTGCTTCAGTTGGGGTACATGCAGGAGGCAACCAATCGATGTGTGTCTCTCATATCAATGTCTCTCTCTCTCCTCCTCCTCCCTCCCCCTCTCCCTTCCACTCTCTCTAAAAATAAATAAATAAATAAAAATCAAGGGGAAAATATCCTCTGGTGAGGATTAACAAACAAAAAAATTACTTGGGTTAGCCTGGCCAGTGTGGCTCAGTGGATTGAGCATCGGTCCATGGACTGAGAGGGTCCCAGTTTGATTCCCAGTTGGGGCACATGCCCAGGTTGCTGGATCCCCGGTAGGGGGCGGGCAGGAGGCAGCCGATCAATGTTTCTCACATCGATGTTTCTATGTCTCTCCCCCTTCCTCTCTCTCTAAAAAATCATATTTAAAAAATTATAAAAACATATTTTAAAACATTACTTGGGTTAGTTGGCATTCCCTCCCTATCTTTGTTGGTTTAATTTTACTTTTTGAATGTGTAAAAGCTTCACATTGTTCTAAAAGTAAAAACTCTACAAAAAGGTCCAGAGAAGGGTTATTTTTACCCTTTCTCTACCCTTCACCCTATACCTTCCACACCCTAGATGTGACCAACTTCATTAGTTTCTACCTACCCATTCTGTGCTTGTGTTTGCAAAAATATGCAGGTACATATATAAATTCTTATTTTCCCTCCTTTGTTACACCAAAATTGACAAAAATTATATTAAAATAGCTGTTAAACATATGGAAAAGATACTCAATTACAATTCTCATAAGAGAAATGTAACTTAAAATTATGTTGAGATGCCATTTTTCATCTGTCAGAATGGTAAAAAATTCAGCCCAGCCGGTGTGGCTCACTGGATGAGCGTCAACCCATGTACCAAGAGGCTGCCGGTTTGATTCCCAGTCAGGGCACATGCCCAGGTTGTGGGCCTGGTCCCCTGTGAGGGGCATGCAGGAGGTGGCCAATTGATGTTCTCTCTCATCGATGTTTCTATATCTCTCTCCCTTCCTCTCTAAAAATCAATAAAGAAAAAAAAAAAAAAAAGCACCACAGGTTTATTTATTTAAAAAAAAAAAAAAAAAGCCCTGGTGGGTTTGGCTCAGTGGTTAGAGTGTCAGCCTGCCGACCAGCGAGTCCCAGGTTCGGTTCCCACTAAAGGCACGTACCTCGGTTGCAGTTTGTCCCCAGCCCTGGTTGGGTCAAGGTTGTGCGGGAGGCAGCTACTCGATGTGTCCCTTTCACATCGATGTTTCTCTCTCTCTCTCTCTCTCTCTCTCTCTCTCTCTCTCTCTCTCTCTTCCTCTCTTCCTCTCTTCCTCTCTCTCCCTCCCACTCTATCTGAACAAAGATAGAAAAATGTTCTCAGGTGAGGATAAAAAAAAATATTCAAAACCTTAACTGCACAGTCTTTTGGTGAGTTGTGGAGAAACAGGCATTCTCACACATCACTACTGGGAAGGCAAAATGGTGCAACTCCCATGGACGGAAATTTGGCAATATCTACAATACCACTTGGTCAGCACTCCCACTTCTTTTTTTGCCCTGAAGATACATCTCCAGCAGTAATAAAATACATGTGCACAAGGTTATTCATTATGGTATTGCTATAATTGCACACTATTAGAAACAACTCGTTAAGAATCCATACATGGGCCTGGCCGGTGTGGCCCCGGCTGGTGTGGCTCAGTGGTTGAGCGTCGACCCATGCACCAAGAGGTCGCTGGTTCGATTCCCAGTCAAGGCACATGCCCAGGTTGTGGGCCCAATCCCCAGTGAGGGGCATGCAGGAGGCAGCCAATCGATGTTCTCTCTCATTGATGTTTCTTTTTTTTTTTTAACTTATCTTTATTGTTGAATGTATTACAGATGTTCCTCATTTTTCCCCCATTGCCCCCCTCCTCTCCACTGCTGCCTCCCTCCTGCCTTTCCCCACACTGTTGTCTGTGTCCATTGGTTATGCATATATACATATAAGTTCTTTGGTTTATTTCTTCCCACCCCCAACCCTCCTTCCCTTTGAGGTTTGTCAGTCTAACAACTGATTTGTACTTCTTAATCCCTTCACCTTTTTCACCCCTTCCCCCAGCCCCCACCCATCTGGTACCCAACAAAAGTTCTCTGTATCTATGAGAATGTTTCTGTTCTGCTTGTTCACTTTGTTTGTAGATTCAGTTGTTGATAGATATGTATTTATTGCCATTTTGTTTGTTCATATTTTTTTATCTTTTTCTTCAAGAAGACCCTTCAGCATTTCATACAATACTGGTTTGGTGGTGATGAACTCCTTTAGCTTTTCCTTGTCTGGGGAACTCTTTATATGGCCATCGATTCTAAATGACAGCTTTGCAGGATAGAGTAATCTTGGTTGTAGGTTGTTGCTTTTCATCACTCTGAATATTTCTTGCCACTCCCTTCTGGTCTGCAAAGTTTCTTTTGAGAAATCAGCTGACAGTCTGATGGGAACTCCCTTGTAGGTAACGAACTGCTTTTCTCTTGCTGCTTTTAAGATTCTCTCTTTGTCTTGAACCTTTTGCATTTTGATGATGATGTGTCTTGGTATGGGCCTCTTGGGGTTCATCTTGTTTGGGACTCTCTGTGCTTCCTAGACTTGTATGTCTGTTTCCTTCACCAAGTTAGGGAAGATTTCTGTCATTATTGTTTCAAATAGGTTTTCGATTTCTTGTTCTCTCTCTTCTCCTTCTGGCACCCCTGTGATGCGAATGTTGGCATGCTTGAAGTTGTCCCAGAGGCTCCTTACACTGTCCTCATTTTTTTGGATTCTTTTTTCCTTTTGCTGTTCTGATTGGGTGTTTTTTGCTTCCTTATATTCCAAATCGATGGTTTGCTTCTTGGCTTTACCTACTCTGCTATTGAATCTGTGTAAGCTATTCTTTATTTCAGTTAGTGCCTCCTTCATTTCTAACTGTGCATCCTTTATTTCTGACTGGTCCTTTTTTATGCTCTTGAGGCCCTCACTAAGTTCACTGAGGTTCTCACTAAGTCCATTGAGCATCCTTATAAGCAGTGTTTTGAATTCAGCATCTGTTAGGTTGCTTAACTCCATTTCACTTAGTTCTTTTCCTGGAGTTTTGTTCTGTTCTTTCATTTGGGACCTGTTTCTCTATCTCCTCATTTTGGCTGCCTCCCTGTGTTTGTTTCTATGTATTACTTAGTGAGAGGTATAGGGCTAGCTGAGACCAGATGCTGCTTGTTTGAAATAATTTAGGAAAAGCTGAAGCAGGATCCAAGACAGGCCAATCCTATGGTCAAGCAACTGGCAACAGCTTGGGTGGGCCTGAAAGTTGGGTGGGGCGGGGCCTCAGGGAATCACCAGGGTGGGGCAAACAGTGTGAGTCAGGTTGCTGGAGTCCCAGATATGGCAGCGTCTGTCTGTCCAGGAGAAAGCTGCCTCTCCAGCCCTCTCTCCAATGCCAAACAGCTCAGTTCTTCCCCATATGATTCTGGTGCCTTTCAAGCTGCCTCCCACACGCTGGAGCCTGGAGGGAGCAAGTCCAAGTTCCGGCCCTGTAAGAGGAGCTGCTGGGGGCTCCAGCTGCCTCAGCCTCAGTTCCCGCTGGTTTTTCCTGCCAGAAGTTATGGGGACTTCTCTTCCTGGCACTGGAACCCTGAGCTGGGCGCCTGGTGTGGGACAGGGACCCCTCAGTCCTCAGGGAGGACCTTCCCAGCTGAGGTGCTCTCCTAATTTTTATCTGCCCCTCCTACCAGTCTTGATGCAGCTGCTTCTTTAATTTCGTAGTTGTAGGACTTCCATTCAGCTTGATTTCAGGCGGTTTTGAATAATGGTTGTTCTGTAGTTTAGTTGTAACTTTGATGTGGTTGTAGGAGGATGCTATACCGCATTTACCTACGCCACCATCTTGACCGGAAGTCCCCTCATTGATGTTTCTATCTCCCTCTCCCTTCCTCTCTCTCTAAAATCAAGCAATAAATAGCCCTGGCCAGTTTGGCTCAGCGGTTAGAGCGTTGGCCTGCAGTCCAGAGAGACCTGGGTTCGGTTCCTGCTAAGGGCACATACCTTGGTTGCAGTTTGTCCCTGGCCCTGGTTGGGTTGTGTGGGAGGCAGCCACTCGATGTGTCCCTTTCACGTTGATGTTTTTCTCTCTCTCTCTCTTCCTCTCTCTCCTGCCCACTCTATCTGAACAAAAAATTCAAAAATGTCCTCGGATGAGGATAAAAAAAAATTTTTTTTTAATCAAGCAATAAATAAATAAATAAAAATAAATTTAAAGAAAAAAAGAATCCATACATGGGAAATTCACTGAATACATCTTGGTTCATCTACACAATAAAGTGCTATGCAGCTATGAAAAAGAACTCTGAACTGATGATATGAGTGATTTTCAATATATATTGGTAAGTGAAAAAAGAGTATATATATATCTATCATGCCTCAGTGATTCTTCATCCTCAACAAGTCCTCCAAGTCCAGTCAACCCCTCGATTCTCTCCTTACATGCTACCTCATGTCTGTACCTCCTTCCCTATCTCCCTAAGAATCCATGACTCATTACTATGGTCATTCTCTTGCAACATTCATCTGACAAAACTCCAACCCCAGATAGCTTTCTTGTATCTTTAATTTTCCCTATCTCCATTGATTCTTTCCCCTTGGGGTTAAATATGCTCAAGCTATATAATCTAAGCAAGTCCTTCCTTGGTGCCAAAGCTACATCTAGTTTTAGCCTTCCATTTCCCTTCCCCTTCATAGTCAGACTGACAGAGTAGTCTCTATACTCAGTATTTTCACTTCCTCACATCCCAATACAGTTATGTGCTGCTTAACGACAGGGATATGTTCTGAGAAATGCATTGTTAGGTGATTTTGTCATTGTGCAACATCATAGAGTGTGCTTACACAAACCTAGATGGTATAGCCTACTACACACATAGACTGTATGGTATATCATACATGTGGTTCGTCACTGACTGAAATATTGTTATGTGGCACATGACTGTAATTCCTCAACCCACTTCTATTTATCTACACCACACACCACAAAAATGGCTCTTGCCAAGTTGACCATTGTAGCTTCCTTGCCCTAAATCAATGGACACTTCTTAGTCTTTACTTTGCTTGATCCAGCAGTGTTTGGTAGTACTGGACACTTCCTCAGTGAAACTTTCTTCATCTGGGTTCTGAGGCATCATCCTCTCTGTTTTCTTTCCTACTCCTCTAGTATCTTTCTTGATACCCTTTGCATACTCTTTGTCCACCTGGCCCTTATGTTGGTCTTTTTTATGGCTCTGTCTTAGGCTTTCTTCCCACTCTTCTGTGAGGAAAGGAACTTCACTTTACAATTAAGGAGAGTAAAACTGAGCATTTCTAAGGTCACACAAGTGGTAGAAGATTAATATTTATATCTAGCCTGTCTGGCTCTATAGTTCATATTATTTTTATTTCAACCATGTGTCTACTTTTTTAAAGGGCTTAACAAATAGTTATTGGCTTTGGTTGTGTGGATTTTTTTTCTTGCCTTATTTGTTTTCTTAATATTTTCCTTAAACAAGTTGCAAACATTATATCTCTCACCTTCACAATTTGGCTGGATTGCTTTTGTTTCTAATATAATTTGAATATAAATTCACTGGAAACAAGTCATATTAAACTAGATATTTTTTTGTTTTTGTTTTTTAAAATAGTTGGTAGACCAGGGCAGTTTCACAGTGTAACCTGATTCTAATAAAGACTTGTCAGGGTTTTTTTTTTACAATATTAGTTTAGAGAAATAAATTAGATACCAAGTTCATTAAATAGTCACCCTCAAAGAAGAAGATAGAGAGGAGATCTAACTTTGTGAGAGATTTAAGGGACTATCCTTTAAATCAGGTGTCAGCAAATTATGGCCTACAGGCCAAATCCAGCCTGCCACCTATTTGTTGACTTGTTTTAAGTTTACTTTTTATTTTATTTAAGTGTACAATTAATTGGTTTTTAGTATACTCACAAAGTTGTAGGACCATCACCACTATCAAATTCCAGACATTTTCATCACCCCCGAAAGAAATCCTTTACCCATATTAGCAGTTACTCCCCATCCCCTACCCCTGGCTCCACCCCTAGCAACCTCTAATCTACTTTTTTCTCTGAATTTTCCTATTCTGGACATCTTATATAAATAGAATCATATAATATGTGGCTTTTTTGTATCTGGCTTTTTTTTTTCTTTCTTTCTTTTTTTTATTCTCACCCGAGAACATTTTTGCATTTATCTTCAGATAGAGTGGGGGAGGGGGTAGAAAGAGAGAGAGAAACATCGACGTGAGAGAGACACATTGAGTGGTTACCACCCACACGACCCCAACCCGGGCCAGGGACAAACTGCAACCGAGGTACGTGCCCTTAGCAGGAACCGAACCCAGGACTCTCTGGTCCGCAGGCCGACGCTCTAACTGCTGAGCCAAACCGGCCAGGGCTGTATCTGGCTTCTTTTACTTAGCAGAGGTTTTCAGGATTCATTAGCATGAATCAGTACTTCATTCTTTTGCATGTGGATATCCAGTTGTCCCAGCACCTTTGTCAAAAAGACTGTTCTTTTCCCCCATTGAATTGTGTTGGCACTCTTGTTGGAAATCAATTGACCATAAATGTAAGGATTTATTTATGAGCTCTCAACTCTATTCCATTGATGTAAATGTTTGTCCTTATGCTGGTACCATGATGTTTTTTTGTTTGTTTGTTTTTCTGTACGTGCCCCTAGCGGGAACTGAACCCAGGACTCTCTGGTCCACAGGCCGATGCTCCAACCGCTGAGCCAAATCGGCCAGGGCTGGTACCATGCTGTTTTGATTACTGTAGCTTTTGTAGTAAATTTTGAAATTGGGAAGTATGAATCTTTCTATTTTGTTTTTCTTTTTCAGGATTGTTTTGGCAATTCTGGTCTCTTGCATTTACCTATGAGTTTTAGGGTCAGTTTGTGATTATATTGGGCCCACTTGGATAATCTGGGACAATCTTCCCATTAAGGACCTTAACTAATCACATCTGCAAAGTCCCTTTTGCCACATAACATAACATATTCATAGGTTCCAGAGAATCAGAACATGGACATTTGCAGGGACCATTGTTCTGCCTATCTCAAGTACTTAGCACTGTCCCTAGTTCTTTGTAAACCCTCAGTTAGCAGCAATCTCTCAAAGCCCTTGGTACTCTGAGAAATGTGACCTCCAGGAACAAGTAATTTACAGCCTGGTGAAAAAAATGAGAGGGCCAAGGACAGAATGATTCTGACTCAGAAAGCATGACCAGAGCCATTGGTGAGGTTTCAACCAAGTACCACAGCAAAGTGAGAGGCCTCAGGTCAGCAAGTGCTCTGACAAGTTTGGACAGAGTACAAGTGTCTGTAATATATGTAAGTGCAGGCCTGGAAAGAAATGAGGTTCAACCCAGATGAGAATCTTTATAGAACAAAGGATAAGGGGGAAGGAGAAGGCAGAGGAAAGGCCTTTTCTGACTGATAGGGAATTGGATTTGTTCATATCTCTTCATTCTTCCCATTAGTCCCACTAGACTCATTTGTTCATTTATGCAACAGATAGTAGTGCCAGGGACTGTAACTGGCCTTGGAGATGCAATGAACACAATACACAAAAGCCTGTTTTCTCAGGGCTCAGTCTGGTAAAGCAAACAACCACATCAACACAGAGCCATAATACAGTGTGACAGTACGAGCCCACAGGAAGGGTATGCCTCCCTCCCAAATTTACATGACAGGAAAGACATCTTGAAGGAAGTGCCTATAAACTGAAACCTGAAGAATGAGTTGAAGTTTATCAGTGAGGATGCTTTGGGCCACAAGTAACAATCCAACTCAAATGGCCTCAAATAGTAATGCACTGATTGGTTTACTTAAGTGGAAGTCCAGGAGTAGAGTAGGCATCTGGATTGGTTACTGTGGTCACTCTGGCTCCATTTTTCTATGATTCCCTTGGCTGGGCTTTCCTCTCTATATCAGTTTCACTCTCTGGTTGGCTTCCCTCATGGAGGCAATTCCAGGTGTCACATCAATCAGTACTGCCAGCATCCAGAGGAAGAAAGGCATCTCTTTCATAGACTCTCTCCTGAGAATGAGAAACTCCTTTCCCAGAAGCTCTCAGCATCTGTCCCCTTGCGTCTGATTGGAGTCACAGGCTCATTTCTGAGCCAAGCCAATTCCTGTGCCCAAGTGAATGTCATGCCCAATTTGCCTTAGGCCTAAGCTTCTGAACCTATCACTGGAAAGAACAATGGATTTACCCTTCCTGAACCACATGGTCTAATTTGGGCAAGGGGATAATTAAATGAAAGTCAAGGTACCATTAGGAATGAGGGAGGGTAAAGGAACAGAAAGAACAGTAGGTAGGAATACCCAGTGACTTGTTTTCTTCTCCCGTGTAAGACTTGTTTCTACTGTTTCATACCTTCTGCTTTTCATGGATTCTGTTTCCTCATAATTCTAGCTTTGCCATGATTTTTCTCTGTGCATGCTTTCAACTTCAGTATCTTTTTTTTTTTTATCCTCACTTGAGGACATTTTTGCACTTTATCTTGAGATATAGAGTGAGAGGGAGAGAAGGAGGAAGAGAGAGAGAGAGAAACATCGATGCGAAAGAGACACATCGAGTAGTCGTCACCCACACGACCCCAACTGGGCCGGGGACAAACCACAACCGAGGCAGGTGCCCTTAGCGGTAACTGAACCCAGGCCTCTCTGGTCCGTGGGCCGACGCTCTAACTGCTGAGCCAAACTGGCCAGGGCTCAACTTCAGTATCTTATTACTGCCTCACTCCCTCCATGTTTCTTAATTCAAATCCCCAAGCTGAAGGCACTGGCCCAATGTACCTTACTATATCAGGCTCCACCTACCAGAAATAAGCTCTAGAAGATCAGGGACTTTGATATGTACACTGCTGTACCCCCAGCATCTAAACAGTACCTGGCATGCAGTGAGTGCTCCATAAAGTAAATATATGCCGAACAAATGAAAGATCAGCCTTCTAGTTCATTGGCTGCCCTTGGATCAGATGCTTCTCTGGGCAAATTTTCTATAGTCAAGGGGCTGTCCTTTGTTTTTGTTTTTGTTTTGTTTCTTAAATTTTTTTTTCTTTATTGATTTTAGAAAGAGAGGAAAGGAGAGGGAGAGAGAGAGAGAGACATCGATGAGAGAGAATATCGATCGGCCGCCTCCTGCATGCCCCACACTGGGGATTGGGCCCACAACCTGGGCATGTGCCCTGACCGAGAATTGAACTGGTGACCTCTTGGGGCATGGGTCAATGCTCAACCAATGAGCTACACCAGCCGGGCAAGGAGCTGTCCTTTGAAAGGACTGTTGACATGTCCCTTCTAGTGGTAGGAGCAGAAATTTTTTTGAATCTCACTTCTAGTACTTACTATTATCTGAACTTCAGTTTACTTTTCTGAAAAATGGGGTTAATGAAACCTGTCCTTTATGACTCAGGAGTATTCAGTGTCAAGTAAGAGCATGACAATGAAAGTACTTTATGTATTGTAAGATGCCGGGCAGTTTAATTCAATTCTAGTCACTTACATTCACCTAGAAAACAATGATGATGGAAAGGTTAGTTTACCTGTTCAGTTCTACTTTTTGGTGTTGAGTTCCACTTCTTGGTGTTGAATTCCCCAGGAGAACCTCTAACTGGCTCTCTTCTTGTCCCTTTCCATTTGCTCCCCCAGGGTCACTCAGGATGTGTCAACTGTCTGGAATGGAACGAGAAAGGAGAGTAAGTATGAGCTGGAGCACCTACGGATACTAGAGGAAGGGAGTGGGGAGACTGGGAGATCCTCTTCCTAGATCTAAGGAAAAGAATGGACCTAAGTGAAAAGAGAGTGCTGCTCTCTGCTACATACTTTAGTTTAGTCCATCATTATCAATACACAGTTAAACAATGAAGCCCAGATAGATGGGAGGTTGGATGACCATCCAAACCCTGGCTTTTTGTTAAGCTAATGCAAGGTTTAAGGAATAATGGCAAATTCTTGGGACAAATAGAATCATCCAATGTTTACAAGATAGCCTTAAATTCTATGACATACATTGTTATTTAAGTTCTGTGTGGCCTAACACCTTATCATTTAGGAACATGGGATAGGGGAAAATTGCCCACAAACTTGAGGAGAGGTCAGAACCCCTCACTCTGCTTGCAGCTTGCTGGCCTCTGGTTCCGATGACCAGCACACAATTGTGTGGGACCCACTGCACCACAAGAAGCTGCTCTCCATGCACACAGGACACACTGCAAATATCTTCTCTGTCAAGGTAAGAAGGATAAGCCACAGAGCAAGTGAACAGGGTGACTGGGCTCTGTGTGTGGTCATGTTTGCATGTGCGCTTCACATGTACCCCTTGGGGTCACATACACTTTTGTGATCTGAGCATCTCTGATGGTGATTCCTGAAACCCCATCTCTTTTCCATATTCTACTTCCCCTCCTAGAGCCAAGAGACCAGATATAGATGAATTTATATTTATGTGAGAGTGATGGAGGGAGATACAGTTCTGAGCATGAATTTAGATAGCAGAAAGACCTGTGTGACTCCCTTATCTGCTTTTTGGAAGCTGTGTGAACTAGGCAAATCACCTGACCTCTCTGAGCCTGTTTGCTCTTCTGTAAAAAGGTAGTAGCTAAGGAAAATCCCTCAGATTCATGAATAAGTGAGTGAATAAATCATTTAATTTTAAAAAAGGGAGTAGCAATCCACAGGGTTGATGTTACCTGGCACAGGTACTTTTAACTGTTTTAGCTTTCATAGGTAATGGGTCTGCTGATTTGTTAGTGGAGGGGAGTGGAGCTGAGGAGAGTTGGGAAAGGGCCTTACAAGTATCCTAAGACCTCTGGAGACCTATTATGTGGAAGTGGCATGAAACTTGTCCCTTTTGATCCCAGAGAACAGACCTAGGACAAGTGGCTATAAGTCCACAGAAGCAAATGCAGGTCTGATGAAGGAAAGAATTGTCTAATGCTTAGAGCAATTTGAAAAAGGTAGAATGGGCCCTCTGAGGATGTAGTAAATGTACTAGCACTGAGATATTCTGCTTGCTAGGAACTTTATCTGCCAAGGTTTAAGGTTAGAGAAAATGACCTTTAAGGACTTTTACAGCTCTGAAATTCTATAATGGATGTGAGAGTGAGGCTGTCCTTTGGAAAGCCTCACTACTCTAAGAAATATTTTCCTAATTAATATCAAGAGGAATTACAACATACTTGAAGAAGGCAGATTCCAGAGCTCAAAACCTACTTAATTCCCTAAACCCTGCTTCTTTCCCAAACTGTGATTCTCATCTTCTGTCCCAGGAACCAATCCTAGATACATTTCTGCTATGTTAGAGGCAGAACAATGCTGATTCACCTCTTTCATGGCAAACAGAGACTGCTTTCTGCCCCTGAAAAGTGTTAGGTGCAGTTTGAGTCTGTGGGGTCAGATCTGGGGAAGGGACCTAAGCCAGCAGCATGGCATCATAGAGCACAAACGCTGAGTTCAGAGACCAGAATTTTCTGTTTGTTTTATTAATCCTCACCCGAGGATGATTTTTTCCATTGATTTTCTTTCTTTCTTTTTTTTTTTTTATTAGAGAAAATGGAAGGGAGGGAGGAAGAGAGAGAGAAAGAGAAAGAGAAATACATCAATTGATTGCCTCCCGCACACGGCCAGGATCAAAACTGCAACCCAGGTACATGCCCTTGACCGGAAATCAAACCGGCGACTCTTTGGTCTGCAGGCCGATGCTCTAACCACTGAGCCAAACTGACCAGGGACAGAGACCAGAATTTGACAATGGCCTTGATGCTTGCTAGTAGTAAGACTTTGAGCAAGGCAGTCAGCCTCCTCTTCTGTTAAAAAAATAAGTGTGGAAAAGGATTCTTCTCTCTCTCTCTTCTGTTAGTAAAACACTAGATATACTTACAGGGGCAGAGAAAAGTAGGTTTACAGTTGTTTGTACGGAAAGTAATACAATAATTAATAATACAAGAATAAACTGCTTTGTGTACTTACAACTGTAAACCTACTTTTGCCTACCCCTGTATTTAACCCACAAGCTCCCCCTGGTGGCTGCTACAGCATGTAACAAATGTGACAGCAGTCACAAGTTCTTCCCAAGGGTTCTCCTATTTATTTCTTTTGTGCATGGAGTACATGCTGTCTCCAGACAGAATTAAAGACTACTAATTGTCCCTAAAAATTACTAAATTCCATCCATGTCATCTAGTCCTTGTTCTAGTGAGCCATTAGAGAAGTGTATGTGGGAAGAGTGAATTGTTGCTTTTGCATGAACATTTAAGTCAAGTGGGACTTTAGTTGTTTAAATGCAAAGTATTGCCCTCCCCCCAGCACCCATTCAGCCTTGTTGTGAGTTGTGAGAAACTTCAATTCAGGAAAAAAGATAATCCAATCTTTTGAACTCAAGAAAGAACTAACACCACACCCAAATGTTTTTCTTCCTCAAAACTGATGATACAACAGCATACTTTTTAAAAATTATTGTTCAGGCCCTGGCTGGTTTGGCTTAGTGGTTGGAGCGTTGGCCCGCAGACCAATGAGTCTCGGGTTCGATTCTGGTCAATGGCATGTACCTCGGTTGCAATTCATCCCCAGGCCTGGTCAGGTTGTGCAGTAGGCAACGAATCAATGTGTTTCTCTCTCTCATGTCGATGTTTCTTTCTCTCCCTCCCTCCCTCCCACTCTATCTGATGATAAGTAGAAAAAATATCCTCGGGTGAGGATTTAAAAAAATTATTGTTCAACCCTGGCTGGTGTGGCTCAATTGGTTGGAGCGTCTTCCCGTATACCAAAAGGTCGTGGATTCAATTTCCAGTCAGGGTGTGTACAGAAGGCAACTGATCAATGTTTCTCTCTCTCTATTCCCCTCTCCCTAAAATCAATAAACATATCCTCGGGTGAGGATTTTAGAAAATTATTATTCAAACTCTTTGTGGCTGTTTTGTATTTTGTTCTTGACCTCATCAGAATGGTGGGGTTCTTGTTCTTTTTTTATTTTAGAGAGAGGACGGGAGAGAGAGACAGAAAGAAACATTGATGTGAGAGAGAAATATCAATTGGTTGCCCCCCCCTCCATCAAACCCACAGCTTGGGTATGTGCCCTGACCAGGAAGCAAACCCACCACCTTTTGGTGTACAAGTAGATGCTCCAGCCAACTGAGTCACACCACCAGGGCTCTTGCCGCAAAGGGATGTATCCTCTTGGTGCTCAGCCTTTCCCCAAGGTCTGACATTTGAGCCATTTCCAGCACTTGTCATTATAATGAGTGCCACTCGGGGCATTTCTGCATAGGCCTCTTTATTCTTTTAGAATTATTTCTCAGAAATAGAAGTTTTGGATCAAAAGATACAAATAGTTTTTATCTTTGCTTCCTATTGCCAAATTCTTCTCCAGAAGAATTTGAATCTTGATACAATTTTAAACACCCACTCCCTTAAAACACTGAAAGTTCTTTTTATTTTAAGACTAATATATGCCCTGGCCGGTTTGGCTCAATGGTTAGAGTGTCAGCCTGCAGACCAAGGGGTCGTGGGTTCAGTTCCAGTCAAGAGCTTGTACCTGGGTTGCAGGTTGAATCCCCAGCCCTGGTTGGGGTTGTGTGGGAGGCAACCGTCAACTGTCATCAATGAGTCTCTTTCACATCGATGTTTCTCTCTCTCTCTCTCTCTCTCTCTCTCTCTCTCTCTGTCTCTCTCTTTCTCTCGCCCTCCCTCCTTCCCCCTCCCTTTCTCCCTTCCACTCTATGTGAAAATCAATGGAAAAGTATCCTCGAGTGAGGATTGACCAAAAAAAAAAATTTAAAAAGGACTAATTTATTATTTACCCTCCAAGCTATTAAATAGTGGTCATGAGCCCAGCTGGTGTGGCTCAGTGGTTGAGCATCGACCCATGCACCAAGAGGTCACCAGTTCGATTCCCAGTCAGGGCACATGCCCAGGTTATGGGCCCAATCCCCATTGGGGGCATGCAGGAGGTGGTCGATCGATGTTCTCTCTCATTGATGTATCTCTCTCTCTCTCCCTCTCCCTCTCTCTCTAAAAATCAATAAAGAAAAAAAAATAGGCCCTGGCCGGTTTGGCTCAGCAGTTGGAGCGTCGGCCTGCGGTCCAGAGAGACCCGGGTTCAGTTCCCGCTAAGGGCATGTACTTCAGTTGCAGTTTGTCCCCGGCCCTGGTTGGTTGTGCGGGTGGCAGCCACTTGATGTGTCCCTTTCACGTCGATGTTTCTCTCTCTCTCTCTTCCTCTCTCTCCCTCCCACTCTATCTGAACAAAAAATGAAAAAATGTCCTCGGGTGAGGATTAAAAAAATAAAATAAAATAAAATAATAGCCCTGGCCGGTTTGGTTCAGCGGTTAGAGCGTCGGCCTGCAGTACAGAGAGACCCGGGTTCGGTTCCCGCTAAGGGCATGTACCTCGGTTGCAGTTTGTCCCCGGCCCTGGTTGGTCGTGCGGGTGGCAGCCACTCGATGTGTCCCTTTCACGTCGATGTTTCTCTCTCTCTCTCTTCCTCTCTCTCCCTCCCACTCTATCTGAGCAAAAAATGAAAAAATGTCCTCAGGTGAGGATAAAAAAAAAAGAAAGAAAAAGAAAAAAAATTGTGGTCATGAGGCAGTATGATATATGGGAGTCAGACAGACTTAAATTTGAACACAGTCCTGCTGAATGTTAGTGCCAAACCTCAGTTGTTTTCTTGTTTGTTTGTTTGTTCTGTTTTTGTTTTTTTGTTTTTTTAAATCCTCACCCGAGGGTATTTTTCCATTTATCTTCAGATAGAGTTGGAGGGAGGAGGAGAGAGAAACATCGATGTGAGAGAGACCAGGGACCGAACCACAACCAAGATACGTGCCCTTGACGGAAATTGAACCTGCGACTCTTTGGTCCGCGGGCCGACGCTCTAACTGCTGAGCTGAACCGCCAGGGCCCAAACCTCAGGGGTTTTTTTTGTTTTTGTTTTTTTCTTTATTGATTTTTAGAGAGAGAGAGAAATAGAAACATCGATGAGAGAGAACATCGATCGGCCGCCTCCTGCATGCCCACACTGGGGATTGGGCCCACAACCTGGGCATGTGCCCTGACCAGGATTGAACCGGTGACCTCCTGTTGCATGAGTTGATGCTCAGCCACTGAGCCACACCAGCTGGGCCCAAGCTTCAGTTTTTAGTGGGGTTATTTTATTTTAACTATCAACAAGATGTAGTACCTGCCCTTTTGTCTAGCACATGGTAAATGCTTAGTAAATGGTAACAGCTATGATTGTCATTCACTCAGCTCTTACCTGTGGAAGAATCAGAGGAAAATGTCTCCTTAGGTAGTCCAACTTAGCATAGGTTCGGACTACTCTGGCAAAGTAAAGGTGAAGCCCCAATTTTGACCTTTAGGCCTGAGGACTAATGTTCCAGGTCCAAAGTTTTCTTGGTGGGTTGTCTTGAATGGGCTCATTTTCTTATCTAATGTGGAGAGGGAAAGAGGGAGCTAATCCAGGCCAGTCTCCTTCTGTGGCCAGCCTTACCTCCACCGCTTGCCAATCTCTTCTTCAATCTCTCCGGAGCAGTTCCTGCCTCACGCTGGGGACCGCATCTTGATCACTGGGGCAGCTGATTCCAAGGTGCATGTCCACGACCTGACAGTAAAGGAGACGATCCACATGTTTGGAGACCACACAAACCGGGTGAAACGCATCGCCACGGCACCCATGTGGCCCAACACGTTCTGGAGTGCCGCTGAGGATGGGCTTATCCGGTAAGGGCCTGAAGCATTAAGGGGGCCTGTGCCTCTCGCTGCATGTTGGCTCCTCCCTCCCACTTGCCCATACTACTTCCTTCCACAGGCCTGACACCTTCCCTCCAGCAGAGTTCCAGCCTTATTAGTTTGCCCAGAGCAGTTGTCTGTGGACAAGCTCAGCTGGGAACATTTGCTTCCCCTACTCTCACCTTCCCCACTCTTTTTCCTCTCCTGCATTACATCCAGGCCTGCCCGCCTCCCACCACCTCAGATGCAGCCTGCCTCCTCTGGGCTTTCACACTGCTGTTCCCTCGATCTGATTTTCTCTGTACCCAGCTCTTTCCGTGTATGGCTTTTTCTTACCCGAAGGAGATCTGCTTAGGAGTCACCTTCTCAGAAGCACCTTCTCTGACCATCCTAAAGTAGACCCCCTCCCCCATTATTATTGGTCTCAGCATCCTATTATATCCTCTATAACTCTAGACATCATCTGTAGTTATTTTATTTACTTGTTGGTTTACTTTTTTGTCTATCTCTCACTGAATCGTAAGCTCACAGCAGCTCCATGTCTGTCTTGTCCTTGGGTTGTGTCCCTGTTAGCCTAGCACACTGCCTGGCACATAGAAACATTTGATACATTTCTCTTTAACAGTCGGTCAGTGGGCATATGTAAGGGGGAGAGTTATCCAGAAATGGTAAAGTGGACTGTCCCCTTTCCCAATGGCTGGTATAATCACACCTTTGCCTCTACTTCCCTTCATCCTAAAATGGTCTCATTGCCTTTCTTTAACTCCTCTCCAGGTATGACCTTAGAACTTTTTTCTTATCTCCCCAACCTGCCCTAACTACCTCCCTTAAGACCCTATAGGACCTTGTGCCCTCTTCCCTATTACAAAGGAGGTGAGGTAGCTAAGTCATGTATAAACTGCAACATAGCAATTAGAAGCAGGGCACTGGGGTCAAGCAGACCTGGGGTCAAGTCTTGCCTCTCATTCAGTGTTTGACTGGGGCAAGTCCCTTCATCCCTGAACCTCAGTTTCCTCATCTATAAAATGGGAATTATCATAGTATCTCCCTTGTTGGCCTGAGCATTAAAATTGACATAGTGCCAGTAAAACCTTAGCATAGTACAGTAAGTCCTCACTTAACGTCACCGATAGGTTCTGTGACTTTAAGTGAAACGACATAGAATAAAACCAATTTTACCATAGGTTCATTTTTTTTTCATTTTATTGATTTTTTTAGAGAGAGAGGAAGGGAGAGAGAGATATGAGATAGAAACATCGATGTGAGAGAGAAACATCAATTGGCTGCATCCTGCACGCCCCCTACTGGGGATCAAGCCCACAACCCAGGCATGTGCCCTGACCGGGATTCAAACCGGGACCTCTCAGTCCGTGGGACGACGCTCAATCCACTGAGCCACACCAGCTGGGCATCATAGGCTTATTGATATAAACAAGAGTTAAGTTCCCATACATCCAACATTATAGTGAAACAACACTGAATGACGAAAAGATGTTATTCGAGGACCTGCTGTACTTAGCAGACAGAAAGCACTCGGTTAGTGGCGAGTCCAACTCTGCATTGCACTTGTTGACCTTGACTGACCAGACTGTGTCAGGACAGCAGGTAGAAGCTGAACATCCAGGGCCTTGGGTAGGAGCCTAAGCACTTCAGCACAGGCACAATCAGGAAAGGTGTCCTAGTAGAAGGTAAACATACACTGGCCTTCCAGAATAGTCAGGATTTAGATGGGCAAGGTAAAGCAGAGTGGACTCCTAGCTTGAGCAGAGTTTGTGAAAGCAGATAAACGTGACATGTACAGGAAAGAGGGTCCTGTAGTTATAATTTACTCATGTTTAGAAAACTGAGGAACAAGTTTGGAGAGGGATGTAAAATCAGATCTTGAAAACCAGACTGAGGAGTTTGGCAAAAGTAATCTAAAAGTACATTCATGCTGCAAATGAATCGCTGCAGGTTTGAGCTTGGAGAGTTAGCTTAGAAAGATAAGGTGAACAGTGAAGAGATCATTACAAATGTCTAGGCAACAGGTAGGTGAGCACAAGGTGATGTGCCTCCCACTCTCTGCATGTGCCTGTGTATCGGCAGCCGAAGAGCTCCCCAGGCTGCAGCGATAGGTGTGTGCTGCTGACAGGTGGATGTTTGACCTTTGCCACCTGGATGGGACTCTTGGGCTTCTGTTGGCATTTGGTGTTTCTAGGTAGCTTTTACATGATCTCCAGCTTCTCTCTTTTTTTTTTTTTTAAATCCTCACCCGAGGATATTTTTCCATTTATCTTCAGATAGAGTGGGAGGGAGGGAGGGAGGGAGGGAGAGAGACTGAGAGAGAGAGAGAGAAACATCGATGTGAGAGAGACACATCGACTGGTTGCCTCCCGCACAACCCTGACCAGGGCCAAGGACCGAACCAAGTACATGCCCTTGACCAGAATCAAACCCGCTAGTCTTTGGTTCTGGGGCCAATGCTCTAATCACTGAGCCAAACTGGCCAGGGCTCCAAGTTCTCTTTTTTGTCACCTCCATACTTCTTTTGTTTCCTACACGAAACTGGATTTACAATAAGAATTAGAATTAAGGAGCAGAGCAGTCTTAGGAAGCCATCCCAGCTCCACGTTTACCAGCAGTGTTGCCCAGGCCGGTTATTGAACTGCTTTGAACCTCAGTGTTCTAATGGTACCTAGGGATGGTGTGAGGATTTAATTAGGTAATACATGTGCAACACTTAGGGACAATACTGGACACAAAGTGATTTCTCACTAAGTGTTAGTAATCAGTAGAAATAGTACTTAGTAGCAGTAATACTGACGTTTGTTTTGTTTTGTTTTTTTAAAGGTACAATAGTGTTTACCTTAAGGAGTTATGTTAGAATAAAACATTGTGTGAGAAGCCTGCTACAGAGGCCTGGCACACAGTGGGCACTCAAGAAATGAGAGTGGTTTTTGACATTCTTATTATTTACAAACAGATCCAGAGCCCCTCCCAATCACCTTGTATAACAAGGCCTTGGCTTCTCCCCTGCCTTCCACATAGGGACCCCCCAGCCCCCTAACTCTGTCCTCTCTCACAGACAGTATGACCTTCGGGAGAACAGCAAACACTCGGAAGTGCTGATTGACCTGACAGAGTACTGTGGCCAGCTGGTGGAGGCCAAGTGCCTCACTGTCAACCCCCAGGACAACAACTGTCTGGCGGTAGGGGCCAGTGGGCCTTTCGTGAGGCTCTATGACATTCGCATGATCCATAACCACAGGTATGAACAGCTCAGCCTCCTGCAGGCAAGTCCCTGAGAACCTGCTGCCCCTTTCCCTCATTGCCATGCCCTCTTCTTTTTGAGGTGGGTTTTTTAATTTTTGTGATTTTTATTTTTATTTTTCCTTTTTATTGAATTTATTGGGGTGACACTGGTTAACAAAATTGTACAGGTTAATTTTTTAAAAACTAATTCATGCTTGTTTTGGAAATATGAAATGTATAATTTAAAAATTACCCACAATCCATCACCTGAAAGAAATCACTATGTATAATATTTTCTGCTTGTTCTTTTACTGTGAGTGTTTGTACAGTTATAATCTTGTACGTTAATTTCTTTTTTGTACATGTAATTTTATTATGTTCTTTTTAAAAAAAAACAAAAAAACATAAGTAGGATATATTAGAACCTCCACAGAAGTCCCAGGCCTGAGTGGCTCTGTCAGCCTGGGTTTTATGGACTTTTGGGAGAGGTACAGGAATGTTTGGCCTGCTTTACTTTCATTCACGGGTTTTAGCAACCACTGTTGCTCCTCATACACTTCAGTACATGATTTGGATTAGGCTTTCACCCTTAGCTTCCTCGTCTGTAAAATGAGGTTGATGGGGTGGTCATGAGGACCAAGACAGTTGGCAGGACCTACTTGTTAAACACTTTAATGATGTGTCCACAGCTGTCTAGTTGGTGGACCTTTAGGGTTGTTGAGGTAAAAAAAGGTAATTTCTGTTTCTCTCAGGGATACAAGCTTAGGTTTTCCTCTAGGGAGTGTGGTCTGATCTAGCCAAGGGTACTGCTAGGCATTGTAACCTATGTGGTTTGTCTTTCCACCAGAAAGAGCATGAAGCAGAGCCCTTCAGCAGGTGTGCACACCTTCTGTGACCGGCAGAAGCCTCTTCCGGATGGTGCAGCCCAGTATTACGTAGCAGGTAGGGCTCAGCCCAGCTCTGGCCCCAGACTCTTGGCTGGGTGCAAGCTCACTGTGGGGCACTGCAGGGAGATGGTGTGGCACAGTGGTCAAGAGCAAGGGTTTTAGAGTCAGACATACCTGGGCTTAAATTCTAACTGCCATTAACCAGCCATCATGTGCCCTTTGGCAAATTACTGACCCTTGATTATTCTTAATTCCTTTTCTATAAAATGGGGTTGTAATGACTGAATGAGATAAAACATATGAAGCAGTTAGCCCAGCACATATTGTAAGGGCTCAACACTTGTAGCTGTTTTTATGATGAAAATGATTGCTATCATCATTGATATGGCTGACTTCACACAACTCCTTGCCCTTTTTTTGGGGGTCCTGGGAGCCTCACACTAGGGTGACTGGGCTCTTCCCTGCAGGTCATCTGCCAGTGAAGCTGCCTGACTACAACAACCGTCTGAGAGTGCTGGTTGCCACCTATGTGACCTTCAGCCCCAATGGTACTGAGCTCTTGGTCAACATGGGAGGAGAGCAGGTATGTACAACTGACCGAGTTGGCTCTGCCCCCCGCCATCCCATATCCAGCAGCCAGGACTGTATGCTTCATGTCTACTGCCATGATGCAGACAAGAAGCCTTATTGTAAAGGACATATAGTAAAATGTGGGAGTGACGTGGCATCATTGGAATTCCCAGAGAGGTGCCCTGGCCTGGTCTTTATTTATTTATTTTTTGTACGTGCCCCTAGCGGGAACCGAACCCGGGACTCTGGTCCGCTGGCCGATACTCCAACCGCTGAGCCAAACCGGCCAGGGCTTTTTTTTGAGCATAAGTTTTAGAACTCACAGACCTGTCTTCAAATGCTGACCTTCTGTTTCGTAGCAGTGTACTGCAACTTTGAACAAATCTCTTCTTTTTTCCGAGTCTTGGTTTCCTCATCTGCTATTTTCCTAGGAGGAGATTCTGGGGTTCAGGCGTGCAGCCAGGCTCTGGTTTAGGGACAGCTTTGGGAAGTGTTCTTTGATAATGGCAGGTTGCTAAGCCTTCTGTTTGCATGTTCTTAGTCACCATATTTATTAAGCCTTGCATAAATTCATTTATTCTACAAACACTGAGCACTAGTATTATCATAAATATGAGAGAGACAAATTCAAAATATAATCCATCCCAGGCTAATGGGAGACACGGCAAGTGAAACAGTTGATGACATTACAAGGTAAGGTGTGATTTTGTACAAAAGAAATGGGATGGAGCCCTGGCCAGTGTGGCTCAGTTGGTTGAGTATCATCCTGTCCTCATTCACTGAGAGGCTGCCAGTTTGATTCCTGGTCAGGACACATGCTTGGGCTCGCCCCAGTAGGGGGCATGCAGGAGGCAGCTGATCGATGTTTCTCTCTCTCACTCTCTATCTATCTATCTATATCTATCTATCTATCTATCTATCTATCTATCTATCTATCTATCTATCTATATCTATCCATCTTCCTTCCTCTCTAAAAATCAATAAAAACATATTTTAAAAATTGAGATGGAGAATAGGTGAGTTCCTGAGTTCAGAATGAGGCTCTGAGTTCAGAATAGGGCTCTGGCTTCAGATTGCTGAGCCATCACCTGGCCTAAAGGTAGCAAAAGGATGAATGGAGAGACAGTCTAGCAGACTGGTTCAGAGCTTGGTTTTGGTTCCTGGATGTGTCACATGCTGCTTTTATGGCCCTGCATAAATTAAACTCTGAGCATACATTTCTTCATCTGTAAAGGGGATGACGATAATAGTACCTCTTCATGGGATGGTTTCTAGGATGAAATGAGATAAGTCATATAAAACACTAAACAGAGTTCATGGAGCAAAGTAGGAATTTAATAAATGTTAAGTAATAATAGATAATATTTACTAAGGGAAGTAACTAGCAGAGTTATTTTAGGTAAATTGCTTCTCTTCTCTGAGACTTCAGTTTTCCCATCTGTAAAATGAGACATTTCACTTTGTGACCTCTGAGGACCTTTTCAGCTTAAACATGTGATTCTAATTAATGACATTATTTCCAGCAGGAACTGGGAAGACTTTCCTGCCTGAGGTTTGCTCCATAGAAACCCCTCCTGGCCTCGCTCAGTGGTTCCCTGCTCAACACTCACTGTGTTCCTAAGAGCCACCCAGGCCTTACTCAGCCACATGCTTACTTCACAGCCTCCATTTCTTCTTGGCCCCTCCACTCTAGGTCTATTTGTTTGACCTGACTTACAAGCAGCGGCCGTACACGTTCCTCTTGCCTAGAAAATGCCACTCCTCAGGGGGTAAGTTCTCCCTTAGGGTGTCCTCTAGATTATCTCTGCTGGAGAGCTTGAGTGTGTGCCACCTCCCAAGAAACCTGTCCCTGACCTTGGGCTGTGGCTGTGATCCTCCAAATTGAGTAGATTTTCTGAAATACTCTATCTATACAGTAAAAAAGAAGATAACAATAGGTCACAGAAATCTGTCAAAGGGATTTGCGCCACAGCCCTTTTCATTTCCCTCTGATAAAGCAGGTTTTTTCCATGGGTTGGCTCTTGAGGACCTGAAGTAGTTGCCCTTCCCTTATCATCCTGGATCAATCTCCTCATTGATTTCTTACTGGGGCCTAAAGTTGATTTAGACACCTCTTCACCTCCCACTCCCACCCCCATCTGCAACTCTAGTAAGGGTAATACCAAGTTGAAGCTGTGTCCCTCTTCAGCCAGCAGAGGGCGCACGGGCTTTTCTTTATGCCCTTGCCTGTGGTCTGCAAGAACTTGCTTTCTGGGAATGGATCTTACCCTGGGAGGATGACCTCATAATGGAACCTTCAGACCCTGTGATGGAAGCTGGAGGGCTGCTGAGGAAATATGAGGACCCCTTCCTGAGTTGTTGTTGTTCCTTTCTCCCCATTCCCTGCCAGAAGTTCAGAATGGCAAGATGTCCACCAATGGCGTGTCCAACAGTGTGTCCAATGGCCTGCACCTTCACAGCAACGGCTTCCGGCTGCCAGAGAGTAGGGGACATGTCAGGTGAGGCCATCCTCACTTGTCCAACCCTCCCGGTCCCAATTATATCTATAGACTAAAGGGAGGAGAATGTCTTATAACCCTTCTGAACTGCCACCCAGGCACATACCCCAGAATCGGGACTGGGGCAAAGAGTTTCCTGGAGGGTGATTAGTGGTCCCAATGCCACTTTTTCCTGTAGGACTCCAGTCATGTTCAGACTGAAGCTCTGGTCCCTTGGACCAGAAACTGTGTTCAGGACCCAGAGGCTAAGTACATCTTATCACTGAGCTCCTTCCTAAAGGGGTTCCACACAGATGGGCCTCTCTCATTTTATTTTTTTCCATCCCATAGCATCTTTTGGCCTCTATCAGTCCCTGTGTTGGGCTTTGGATACAGAGGTGTTCAAATCCTCTAGCCCTTGAGAGAAACAGAGTTCTCTCTAGAAACATCCATGGGAGGGACTTGGGTGGTTACAAGGTTCAGCTCAGCATGGAGGCAGGTGGTGTCCCACTACTCTCATGTCCAGGAATTTGGTTAAGAATTGCCTTAAACCTGTCTAGGACAGCTTCATTTCTGCCTCTCTTGTTTTTTTTTTTTTTACTGACTCAAGAGTATCTGGAATTGTACCCATTACCTATCATGGTAACTTGGGCCAAGAATAGGAGTGGCCCCCTCTTCTAGATGACAGTGCAGATCCCAGAGGCCAAGAAAGCCTGAGTGACCCTCAGAGACTTCCTAAGAGGCTGCTCTGACATTCTTTGTCCTGACTTGGCTCTGCCTCCCCCATAGCCCCCAGGTAGAGCTGCCCCCATACCTGGAGCGTGTGAAACAACAAGCCAATGAGGCTTTTGCCTGCCAGCAGTGGACCCAGGCCATTCAGCTTTACAGCAAGGCCGTGCAGAGGGCCCCTCACAATGCCATGCTCTATGGGAACCGAGCTGCTGCCTACATGAAGCGCAAGTGGTAAGTGAGTCTCGGCCAGGGCAAGGGATGAAGGCAATGAGCCTGATGGAGCCATGTTGCTGAGGTATCCAGGGAAGGTGGTAGTAACATCCTGCAGCCTCTTAGGGCTTCTTAGGCCCAGGCCTCTCCTCCCCACCTCCAGGCTGGTGGTGGGCAGGCACCTGGCCTGTTAGTCAGGAGGCCTCATGCACCAGGGAAGCTCACAGTTAAGTGGAATATGTGCACAAGTAGCTTCAACATGGTATTTTATTATTAAGTGCTGTGGCCACTGGGGAAGTAGGAATTGAGAAAATTGGTTAATCCCAACTGTTGGAGAATTGGGCCTTGAATTGGACTTTGAAGGAGCAGTGGAATCTTGCTAGATGAAAATGAGGTGTTTGGTGAATTCAGTTAATATTTGTCTGAAATTATTCTGCAGCTCCTTGACCTTGGGTAGTGCTTTCCTGTGCTCTTATACCCTTTGGACCTAGCACAAACAAGATCACAGATATCTGAAGCTGGCTGTGGGTTATGCTGGGTTGTAGTGGCCAGTGGTAAAGGAATAGGTCCATATCTTGAAGAACCTTTATCTTTGGGGAGCCTCAGGGCCCCCAGCCTTTGCCTATAGCATCAGCAGGCAAGCAGACAGGCAGACCCCATCCCCCAGCCAGGGCCAGGACTAGAGATGGATAGAGCTGGGCCCACAGCCATTTCTGCTCCGTCTGGCATCCGTCGGCTCTGCCCAGACAGACAGGCCAGCTGGTGTGCCATCGTCTGGCTGCAACTAGGCAGGCCAGAGAGGGAAGATTAAGAAACCCACCCAAGTCAGCAGGATGGTGGATGGGGATTTGGGAAGATGCTACCCCCACAGGCCTTAGCTCAGGCATCAGGAGTTTGCCAAGGGCTCAGGTGGCAGCCAAACCCAGGAGATGATGGTTTGGGGGCCATCCTGAGAGTGTTTTGTCTCTCTGTCCCAGCAGTTGGGTGGGTCCTCATCCAGGCTCTAGCCTAAGAGCTGTTTTACTCCTGTATTCTTGCTAATAGAGGCTGACAAATTCCCAATCCATAGGTGCCCTCGACATGTTCTTTGAGCTCCTACTATGCACTAGGTACCAGGGACACAAAGTTCTGTCACTCTGCGTTCTTGTGCTCCAGCGCGCCCAGCTTCTGGACAAGGGACAAAGCCAGGGACATGGTCTCTCATCAAAGAGGCAGGAAGCAGTAGGTCTTTTTGAATGGTCAGGTGAAGTGCTGACCATTCAAAGAAAAGTTGGGTCCGTTTAGTTCCGGATCAGTCAGGAAAGCATCAGGAAGACGTGGTGCTGAATGGGCTTTGAATGTGGGCAGGCTTAGACAAGGAGATGAAAAGGAGGAGGAGACTGTGGGGGAAGGACATTCCCAGGGAGATGAAATGGAATGAACAAAGGCATGGGGGTTGGGGACTGACTGAAGAGCTTGTTTGCAGAACAACAAATCCATTTGGCTGGAGCAGAGGGTTCGGGAAGGGACTGGCAGGAGATGAGTCTGTGAGGTAGCCTGGGGCCGGCCTGGGAAGGACTTGGAATGCAGAGCGGTGGCAGCATTTTGGCCTCAATTCAGTGGATGATGGGCAGCTACTGAAGAGTTTTGAGCAAGAGAGGGATGTGCTGAGGGCTGTCCTTTCAGGGAGATTGATCTGGCAATGAGTCTGGATGGGTGAGCCCTGGGGCCAGTCTGCTCTCTCCTCATTCTCTCTCACATGCCTGCCAGTGACCCCTAGAATGTCACATTCTGTCCCAGTCCAGTCTCCCCAGGGCTGCCATCTGCTCCTGGATGCAGTGGGAGCTGTCACCCTCTGGCTCCTGGCTGGTCTCTGGTCTGGCTCTCCCCAGGACCTCTGAGGGGCACCTTGCAGGCGGTAATTGGGTTTCCAAACAGCGCCTGCTCCCTCATCACAGCCACTCATTCTGACACTGGCCACGCCATGGAAGCACTCTGTCTCCTGCCTGTCCCCACACTGACTGAGCTGCTTGTTCTTGGTCTGAGCATGGCTGCGCCCAGGGCTGGATGCTCCCTCTGAGTGCTGTAGGAGAGGAGGGTAGGAGGACATTTCCCATGTCGGGCCTACTTTCGCCCTGTGCAGGAGGGTTGTGAGCTGTGCCTGGTGGAGGGGCCACCAGCTCTGGGAGTGCTGCTTGGCATAGTTGGGTCTTAAGCCCAGAAGGAAAAAATACGGCTCCCAAAGGAGAAGTGGCTCCTGTGACCCGTCTGGCTCTCCAGATGAGAGGTGGGAACCAGTCTGTGGCTGCTGGCGGAGTGTGTATCTCATATTCTGGCACAGTGTGGGAGGAGAGGCTTCTCCTTTGACCCCATTCCCACTTACTCCCCCACAAAGAAACATTTCCACTTCTCTTCATCCATGCTTCGGGAGGTTGGAGAAGTGAGTGGGACAATTTGGAGCTCTTGGTGTGCATGCTGCCACCCCCACCTCACCATCAGCTTCTAGAAAGCTGACTCTGCCAGTCTGTCAGGCCCCATCCTCCAGCCCCGGGAGGTAGAGGCCACAGCTGCTGTGGATCAGTCAGCCAGGACAGAAGGGGGTCTGGCTGAGGGCTTGCTGCCTGCTGGTCAGACCCTAAGTCTCCAGCCTGGCACTTCTGGCTTTCCCAGACCACAGAAGTGTCCTTGAGGGCCCCCTGCCTCGGACATAGCTTTGAAGGCCAGTCAGGGGGATTTGAGGAGGTGGATGGAAGAAGAGAGAAGGAGGGCTTGGGGAGCCTGAGATGGGCAAGATGCCAGGCCTTCTGCTGCAGAGCTGCGGGTGCCTGGGGTGAATGGGTACTCAGTTGCATGCTATGTCCAGCAGAGGGCAGCCTGACACTGGGTTTTGCCACACACCCACCTCCCACCTCATCCCCAAGACCTCAGGGTTCCTGGCTTGCCTCCTTAACATACTCTATCTCCTGGGGAGCAAGACCTGGGCTGAGCCGAGACTCGAGACTCGGCACACTTCATCCCCAAGCACCCTTGCTCTGAGATCTGTCAGAGGTGAGCTGGGGTAGCCACAGAAAGCGGGGACTGAGTGAGGACGACTTTTTGCTTGCCATGTGGCACCACCTCCAAGCCACACTCTCCTACCTTATCCAGGGATGGTGACCACTACGATGCCCTGAGGGACTGCCTCAAGGCCATCTCCCTAAATCCATGCCATCTGAAGGCACACTTCCGCCTGGCCCGCTGCCTCTTTGAGCTCAAGTACGTGGCTGAGGCCCTGGAGTGCCTGGATGACTTCAAAGGGAAGTTCCCGGAGCAAGCTCACAGCAGCGCTTGTGATGCATTGGGCCGTGACATCACGGCTGCCCTCTTCTCCAAAAACGATAGTGGTGAGTGAGCACTGAGGAGGGGCTGCTGTCACTCTTTCTGTTTGAGGTGCTACATGACATTCTGGAGAGGACATGGTTCTGGGATTGGAGAGGTCTGGGTTCAGACGCTGATTCAGAAACCATGTGAACTTGAGACACTCACTTGGTTTTTTTGAAACTCGGTTTCCTGATCTGAAAATGAGGAATAGCACTTCCCATTCATTTTCTATTGAGGATTAGCAATAGCCTGTTTAGAGCACCTGGTGTAGTGCTGGGAGTCGGGATAAGAGTAAGCTGAAGCCCAGTCAGGCTATGTGGCTTGCAGGGCATTCTCACCCCCTCAGAGACAGAGCCTTGGGCATCTGAGTGAGGGGCGGCAGCCAGGGTGTGCTTGTTCCCGTTGGCACACTTGCAGCAGAGACAGCAGCAGAGGGCAGTAGAAATGACTTGGGTGGAGGGTGTGGAGCCTCGGGTTCCAATTTCAGCCCTGCTGTGTGGTGACCATGTGACCTTGGGTAAAGCTCAGCCTCTGTGAGTCTGTTCCCTCCCCTGCACAGAGAGCATTTAAAGCCCTGCCCAGCTCACTCCATTAGCTTTGGAGAGCAAGCTGGGTGATTGTAGTATGGTCTATAAATATGAAAGGTGAACTCACTGGAGGCAGACATGGACTCGTACCTCTCTTTGCAATTCATTAACCATGTCAGTGATTCATTTGTTTGAAGTTATCAAGCATCTAACATGTGCCAGGCACTGTGCTGCATCCTAGGAATATAGCCGTAAACAAGTCAGACAGGGTTTCTGTATTTATGGAGTTTATAGCTTAGTGAAGGACCCAAGCGATGAAGGAGAAACTAAGAGTGTGATGAGTGCCATGGGACCTGATATGGTATAGTGTATGGAGGAGGGCTGGATGACAGTCTGGGGTTCTTGAGGAAAAGACATTGAAGCTGAGATGTCAAGGATGAGAAGGAAGAGTTGATTAGATACAAAGTGTAGCTGTGGGAGGTGAATAGTTCCTGGCATAGGGACCAGCAGGTGCAAAGGCCCTGAAGCAGGCAGGAACAAGGCACTATTAAGGCATTGAGAAAACTGATGTGATTTTACCTAAGGCCCTTAACCCATCAGTGCCTCAGTTGGGATCCATTATAACTTGTCTTCCAGAGAGGAAGGGCTTGGACCTCACTGCCTTCAGAGCTATGGATCTATTTAGAAAAATCACCCCTTCAAGCTTTCTTGGTAGTGTTTCACCCTCCCCTCCCTGCCCCTCATCTCCACAGAAACAGACCCTGGGCCTGTGCATCCTTGAGGCTTCCAGACATTATTCAGGGACCTGAGCCCAGGCCCTCCTGGCATTAGAAGTCTCCTTTTGAATATCCTCAAGGGCAGGGTCCAAAGAAGCTTCTCTCCCATAGTCATTCCTAGTTTTCCAGGGTAGGGAGGGGTAGAGGCAAGGTAGCCTACATTGCTGGTACTTGGGCTGAAAACAGTCTAAGGATGAGAGAAAGACGGGGGAGGGGAGAGAAGGGCTGGACTCTCACCTTTCCTTGCTTTCTGCCTCCAGAGGAGAAGAAGGGAGCTGGTGGTGGCGGAGGTCCAGTCCGCCTCCGCAGCACAAGCCGCAAGGACTCCATCTCAGAAGATGAGATGGTGCTGCGGGAACGAAGCTACGACTATCAGTTCCGCTACTGTGGCCACTGCAACACCACCACGGATATCAAAGAGGCCAATTTCTTTGGCAGGTCCGAGGCCCTGAAGAGGAGCAGGGCACAGCCTGATTGGGCAGCAGGAGGTTGGGGGGCGTGAGGGCATAATTTTTCTAGAAAAGTTTCAAATCCAGCTCTGCCTCTGTATCCTTGTGCAAATGGCTTCACCTCTGTGGGCCTCAGTTTCTTTATGTATAAAATGAAACCCTAACCCCCACACATGGAGCCATAATGAGGACTAATGAGGTAATTCATAAGAGCATCCAGTGCAGTTCCTGAACTGTTCCTCCATCTCCCACCTCCTCCTCCCTCTGTCTCCATGTGTGGAGCTTGGCTTCTTTATTATCTGGGTGCTTGGAGCCTCCCTCTGCCTGAGATATGAGGCAAGGGCCCTCAGAGGCTGGCAGTCTTGGCATACTTATCATGGTCAGCACAGTGCCTCAGGTACTGAGGGACAGAGCCTGTGTCCCAGACACCATCACCTCCAACCCTCCTTTGTAGATGTTGCACTTTCTTTGGTAGATAAGACACAGGAACACGGATCGAGAATTTCCCCACCAAGATCCTCCTAAATGTCCACGGTGTATGTAGGATTTGGGGGGTCTTGATCCAGGAAGGCTAGGACTTGCTGAAGGAAGGCTCAGGCGAGGAGGTTCCCAGAGACACGATCTGATCCTGGCACCCAAGGAGCTTAGGATGTACTTTGGGGGATAGTAATTTGGAGGGACCCAGGCAGTCCCTGACCCTGAGTTTAAGAGCACAGTTAAACAGTGACTAGAGCTCTGCAGTATGGAGAAGACTGCTTCGTGCTGAGTCAAGTGAAGACCCTGGAGTGGAGGGGCTGAGTGGATATAGAATCCCTACTTCCCCTTGCCCTGAGCCACACAGCCTCTCCTTGGGGCTGTAGGACAGTACCCCACCTGACCTCCCTGCCCTTTGCCCCCCCGCCAGCAACGCTCAGTACATCGTCAGTGGCTCTGACGATGGCTCCTTCTTCATCTGGGAAAAGGAGACTACCAACCTAGTCCGCGTGCTCCAGGGAGACGAGTCCATTGTCAACTGCCTGCAGCCGCATCCCAGCTACTGCTTCCTGGCCACCAGCGGCATCGACCCTGTTGTACGGCTGTGGAATCCCCGGCCAGAGGTAAGGGTGTAGACAAGATGGCCACAGCCAGACAGGGAGGAGGGTAGGGATGGACCCTGTGCAGGACCTCCAGCTGAGCCTGAAGGTTGGGAAGGAAAATGTGGCACACAGAGGGTAGAAGCTGCTAGGGTGAGTGAGCTCCCTCCCACTCAAGGGCCCAAGGCTCTGTGAAGGTGGGAGCCATCCAGTCCTGACAGTTCCAAATGCAGTGGGCAGTCCCAGGGCTAGAGTTGGCTCCTGCCTTTGAGGACCATGTCTTTGAGCAAGCTGTGAAGACAGGACGCAGTAACCAAGGGCAGGGCAGGGAGGGAACTAGACGAGCTCTAGCCATGTCACGAGAACAGGACCACAGGCTCCCTAGGTACCCTGTCCCTCAGTCACATGGAAGTGTTCAGGGTCTGGAGTCTTTTGGGCCTAAGTTTGAATCCTGGTCCCTTCACTCACTGCCTAAGGGACTTAACCATCTCTGACCCAGGTTTTTATCATCTCCACACTGGATTGGTAGTGACAGCACCACCTCAAAAGGTTGCTTTAAGGATTGAAGAAGTAATGCCTGTGAAGTGTCACTTGGGACAATGTGGTCCCTTCCACTCCCAGGGTGGGCAGCCAGGTGGGCCAGCCTGAGGCTTCCGGTGCCCTCTGCCCCACCTCCTCCCTCTTCCCAGCTGGCAAAACAGAAGGCAGGTGGTGTATCTAATTCCAAAGTCAATTTTCTTTGAATTTTAAAGAGAGCCTACAGGGCCCTCCCTTGAGGAGAGAGGAAAAGAAGGATAATGGAAGGGCTGTTGGGAGCAGGAACAGCAGAGTGGGGTGGGAGGAGTTGTGTCTGCACCACCACACCACACCCCAACCCTGGGTGTCCAGTATATGTGCCCAACATATGCTGGTATGTGTCCTCCCCCACATATGCCCATGTATGGGTCTTGGTGTGGACCACCCCACGTATACCCTGGTGTATGTATCCCCCCCAATATATGTCCCAGCGTGTGCATCCCCCACATATATCCCAGTGTGTTGTGTCCCCTCTCATGTGGGTCCCCCCATATATATAACCCATGTGGTATGTGGTGTAACCTCACATATGTCCAGGTGTGGGTATGGGTGTCCTATGTATATCCCAGTGTGTATGTTCCTTCTATCCATGTACACATATGGACAAATCAATATAAACCCCCAGACATCTGCTGTGCACATCCCGCTCCATGTGTATAGCTCAGTCTGTGTGTATGTGCCCCACATGCACATCCCAGATGTATTTGTGCCTCCCCTATATGTCCTGGTGTCTGTCCCTCCCCCCACAGAGTGAAGACCTCACAGGCAGAGTTGTGGAGGACATGGAGGGTGCTTCCCAGGCCAACCAGAGGCGCATGAATGCAGATCCGTTGGAAGTGATGCTGCTCAACATGGGCTACCGGATCACAGGCCTGAGCAGCGGGGGCGCTGGGGCCTCTGATGATGAGGACAGCTCCGAGGGCCAGGTGCAGTGCCGGCCCAGCTAGACCCTCCTAGCCCTGGTCCCCAGCCCCTGCTACTGGCTGGACCCTCCGCCCTGGGCAGGAGGTCAGGGGATTCTGTTTTGGTTTGTCTTCCCCCCACTCCATTTTTTCATTTACCCTGTTTTGTTTGTTAGTTTGGCATTGGGGGTGGGGGTTGCTACAGTTTGCTGGCTTTCAGACTTTGGGGCAGATTGCCCTTGACTGACCCCAGCCCTGAGCAAAAGAGCAGGAGGGGAAGCCCCTCCCTATACCCCACCGCCCCCTTCCAGGTCCCTGGAGGCTCTGGCCTGCCTCAGGTGTGGAGGCAAGGCTGATGCTGTCTTCAAGGACTGCCCTACCCTTCAGTTGGCAGCAGGAAGGGGATTGGAATTCCCAGTCCATAAGGGCTAGCCTTGACCTGTTGCCACTCTTGCTCCCTGACTGGCAAGGCTAGCTCCCCCGTGGTCTTCAGGGAAGGTTCTGAGAAAGGATGGGAGCCCTGGAGTGGGAAAGGCCAGGCCACTGCACCTGCTCTCACTGGCCACCTCTGGGGGCTCAGCCTTCCCTGAGGACCCTGGCAAGGGTGGGGCACCACACTGTACCCTGCCCACCCATGCCAGCCCTTCCGGACTGCGGCCACTCTCCTTTCTCAGGCGCTCCTGGCCTCACTGTGACCTTTCTGCCAGAGCTCCCAGCCAGGCCTACCCTTGCTGAGGTGGGGCTCCCTGCTAAGGGCCCTTCTCGCCCTTTCTGCCCTCCCTCCCATCCCACATGCAGAGCCGCCACAAAGACCAAAGAAGTGATGGCTTTTCTCTGTCCCCTGCTGCTCTGGGGGGAGGAGGGTGAGTCTCCTGAGCCACTCAGATGGGAAAGTCCTAACTCAGTCCCCTCCCTCCTCAGCAGCCCCAAGCTTTACACTGGATGCAGCGGTCACCCCACCACTCACCAAGCCCCCTCTCTCTGCCTCCTTGGCTCTCAGCTCAGGAGCTGCTCCTGGTAGTTGGTTCATCCTTCCTCCCCTCTCCCTCCTCCTTCCCCTCAGTGCTTACTTGGCTCCAGCCCTCCAGCTGCAGCCTCTAGGGAGAAGCAGCCTCCCTTCTTTTTCTCCCTCCCTCTCTCCCTCCCTCCTTCCGCCCCTGTCTCTGCCAGGTGCCTCCTCTCAGTCAGGCTTCAGAGCAGCCCTGGAGACAGGAGGGCCATGTTAAAAGCTTTTTCAGTTTTAAGAAGACAGGGAGGGGGGTGAGGATAGTGGTGGGGGTCTGGCACTATCTCGTCACTGCTTTAATCCCAGCAACACAGGTGGCAGCTTCTCTCCCACCCTCCCCACCCCAGTCCCTCTTCCCACCCCTCTTCTAGCTTGGTAATGAAGTATATTTATTGGCGAAGGAAACAGCTGCTGCTGCTTCTCCTGCTGCTGGGACTTGCTCCCCTGTCTCTTCTCCATGACCTTTCTCCAGCCAGGGAGGGGAGAGCCGGGAGTACTGGGGCTGGGCCCTGGGGCCCACAGACCAGCAGGGGCCCCTTTGCTTTCCTATGTTCAAGCTGCCCACCATTTCCTCTCCCTGCTTCCCACCCTTCCTCCCTCTTCCCTGTGCCCTGCCTGTCCAGCCCTGGCCCTGCAGTGTGGAGAGACACATAAGCCTTACTGTCCTCTGGGGGCAGGAGCCGAGCCTTTTTGTTGCTCCGCTCCCAGGAGAGTGAGGGTGACGCAATTGATTAAAACCGTTTTGTTCTAGGTGTGGCTGATGGCATTTGTGGGGTGCAAATGGGTCTTGGGACCAAAGTGAGGGTACCTGAACCCTCACCTCTGTGACTTTGGGTGACCACATCTCTACTCGGCGGAATGAGGCCTGCCTTGGGAGGGTCCCTGTGAGCAGTGGCCACCAAACTAGCAGGGCTGGGTCCAGAGCCTGGCACTGGTGGCTGTGATCTGCAATAATCAGCTCTCACTCTCCGGGCTGTTTTCTCATCTGTAAATAGGAGGTTGGGGTCTTAATGGTTTTTCAAACCTCTAAATTAGAACCCAAACAAGAAATAGACATTTTACATTGTGACCCAAGATACCTGTGCTTATTTGTATGTATATAATGAACATAAGTTTTGTACAATAATACCCTTGCTACATGCAATGTGTTCTATTTACCATTCTATTTTATTAAGGAGAAAAAAAATGCTGGTTATAACCCACTAAATTTATTTCACAGCCTGCAGGGTTTTTTATTTTATTTTACATGTCCTAAATGAGAGGATTTCTTCGACCTAGGTTCCCAAACTTTCTCAGCTCATGACACTTACCCCACCATTATTGTCTCAGTAATTTTTTTCATAGAGCCCCCTAACCCAAAAGAAATACCTTACAGTTTGATTTATTAAGTAGATAAATCATTAAGAATTTCTATCTTACCAAGTCAGTCATCATTTAAAAAATATTACATATAAATGAGATGAAACAATATTTTTATTTCTTAAATAGCTACAGTAACTAATGGGATCTGTGTGCTTGCTGGGCACTGAAAAACATGTCAAACTTTCTAATCAGATTGGAAACCACCACCCTCATTTCCTATTGCACATTGACTTTTATTTGCTTTTTATCACAGCAACCACTAAAAACCCAGCTTCTCAAAGAGGACAATCAAAGGAATGTAGCATAACCTAGTGATGAAACAGAACTACCTTGAGCTGTTAGTTCTCTCCATAGCCAACAGATGTTGAACATCTCAAATTTAAAATAGTCTACTATGCCCCCTATGAATTTGATGTGGCACCCTAAGGTACCTTGATGCATAGTTTGGGAACTATGGTTTAGTGCTGTGGGAACAATAGTTCACTGTTTGCACACTTGAAAACCAGGCTGGGGCCAGCCAAGTATGCTCGGCTTAGTACAGGAGACTGACAGGAAGGAGGTCCTGCCAGAAGCACATTAGGTGGTGGTAGGAAGCAGGTGCTGTAGGCTGGTATCATTCCTCTGTGTCCCCAAATTGAAGTCTGCAGCTTTTCAAAACATTTGCAGACCAGGCAAGGGAAAGACAATGTTCCAGACCAAGAGAGTGTGGTGCAAAGTCCTAGAATCCCTGATGGAGCCTGAGTGATTCGGTTCAGCTGCATTGCAGAGGGAGGGGTGTCCCATGGACTGAAGGGGCAGTCAAATTGTGGAGGACTCCCTATACTTGGTGAGACACTGTAGGCTTAATCCTGCAAGCAAGGAGGAGCCATTGGAACACTTCACTTGGAGTTGCTACTCTTTTTTTTTTTTTTTTTTTTAATAGACTTTATTTTAGAGCAATTTTAGGCAAACAGAAAATTGAGCAGATAGTACAAAAAGTCTCAGATACCTCCTTTCTCACTGGGGCTCAGTTTCCCCTATTATTAATATCTTGCATTAGTGTGGTACATTTGTTACAATTAATGAACCAATATATATATATATATTTTTTATCCTCACCTGAGGACATTTTTTTTTTTTTTTGCATTTATCTTCAGATCGAGTGGGAAGGAGAGAGGAAGGGAGAGAGAGAGAAACATCCATGTGAGAGAGACACATCAAGTGGTTGCCACCCACACGACCCCAACCGGGCCGGGGACAAACCACAACCAAGGTACGTGCCCCCACCGGAAACCGAACCCGGGACTCTCTGGTGCGCAGGCCGATGCTCTAACCGCTGAGCCAAACTGGCCAGGGCTGAACCAATATTGATACATTATTATTAACTAACTAAAGTCTATAGTTTAGCCCTGGCCGTTTTGGCTCAGTGGTTAGAGCATCAGCCCATGGACTGGAAGGTCGCGGGTTCGATTCCTGGTCCAGGGCACATACCTGGGTTGCAGGTTCGATCCCTGCCCTGGTCAGGGTCCTGCGGGAGGCAACCAGTCAATATGTCTTGATGTTTCTCTTTCCCTCGTGCCTTCCCTCCCTTCCATTCTATCTAGAAATCAATAGGAAAATGAGCCAACCTGGCTTATTTATCCTCAGGTTAGGCCTAAAATAAAGTCATTAAAAAAAATTAAGTCTATAGTTTAGGTTCATTCCTTATATTTTATAGTTCTGTGGGTTTTGACAAATGCATAATATCATGTATCCACTGTCGTACAGAATCATTCGCTGTGTTTCACCTATTCAGCCCTCATCAGCATCCCCTCAATAAAAAAGAAATACTTAGGAATAAATAAGGAAAGCTACAAAACTGATCAAAGAAAATTTTTTTTTTTTTTTATCCTCACCCGAGGACATTTCTTTCATTTTTTGTTCAGACAGAGTGGGAGGGAAAGAGAGGAAGAGAGACAGAAACATCGACGTGAAAGGGACACATCGAGTGGCCGCCACCCGCACGACCAACCAGGGCCGGGGACAAACTGCAACCGAGGTACATGCCCCCAGCGGGAACCAAACCCGGGTCTCTCTGGACTGCAGGCCGACGTTCCAACCGCTGAGCCAAACCGGCCAGGGCAGATCAAAGAAATTTTTAAAAATCAAAATACATGAATAGATATTCCCTGCTCATGGATAGGAAGACTCAGTTAGATGTAATTTCTTCCCAACTTGGTCTATATAGTTTCAGTGAAATCCCAATAAAAATCCCAGCAAGTTATTTTGTGAATAATGACAAACTGATTTTTAAGTTTATACAGAGAGGCAAACGACCAAGAATAGCCAACACAAATAACAAAGTCAAAGAAGAACAAAGATGGAGTATTGATGTTACCTAACCTCAAGAATTATCATAAAGCTACAATTATCAAGATAGTGTGGTCTTGGCAAAGGAACAGACAAATTAATGGAATGAATAGAGATTCCAGAAGTAGATCCACACAAATATAGTCAACTGATCTGTAACAAAGGAGCAAAGTAAATTTAATGTAGAAAGGATAGTTTTTTTTCTCTTTATTGATTTTAGAGAGAGATGGAAACATCGATGAGTGAGAACATTGACTGGCCGCCTCCTGCATACAACCCACTGGGGATTTGGCCCACAACCTGGGCATGTGCCCTGACTGAAAATCGAACTGGCAACCTCCTGGTGCATGGGTCAACGCTCAGCCATTGAGCTACACCGGCCGAGCGAAAGGATAGTATTTTTAACAAGTAGTGCTGGAACAACTGGACATCTATATGCAAAAAAGTGGAACTAAACACTGACTGGACACCATTCACAAAAATTGACTCAAAATGGATCCTAGACCTAAATGTAAAACAAAAGGGTAAAACCTGTAGACAATAAAGAGGAGAAAATCTAGGTGATCATGGATTTGGCACAGAGTTTCTAGATACAACATCAAAAGCACAATCCTTGCCCTGGCCGGTCTGGCTCAGCGGTTAGAGCGTCGGCCTGCGGTCCAGAGAGACCCGGGTTCGGTTCCCGCTAAGGGCATGTACTTCGGTTGCAGTTTGTCCCCGGCCCTGGTTGGTCGTGCGGGTGGCAGCCACTCGATGTGTCCCTTTCACGTCGATGTTTCTCTCTCTCTCTCTCTTCCTCTCTCCCTTCCACTCTATCTGAACAAAAAATGAAAAAAATGTCCTCAGGTGAGGATGAAAAAAAAAAGCACAATCCATGAAAGAAAAAATTGTTAAGTTGGACTTCATTAAAGACTTCTGCTCTAGGAATTCACTGTTAAGAGAATGAAAAAGACAAGTCAAGGACTGAGAAAATATTTGTGAAATACATCAGGTAAAGAACTTACATCCAGCCCTGGCTGGTTTGGCTCAGTGGTTAGAACGTTGGCCCACGGACCAAAGAGTCGCAGGTTCGATTCCCGTCAAGGGCATGTACCTCGGTTGCAATTCGGTCCCTGGCCCTGGTTGGGGTCATGCGGGAGGCAACCAGTCAATGTGTCTCTCACATCGATATTTCTCTCTCTCCTCCTCCTCCCACTCTATCTGAGGATAAATGGGAAAGTATCCTTGGGTGAGGACTGAAAAAAAATATTTACATCCAAAGTATACAAAGAGTCCTGGCTGGTTTGGCTCAGCAGTTAGATCCCTCACATCAGTGTTTCTCTCTCTCCTTCCCTCACTTCCACTCTTTCTAAAAATCAATGGGAAAATATCCTCAGGTGAGGATTAACAACAAAATATTTATATACATACACACACACAACTCATAACAATATGAAAACAACCCAATTTATTAAATGGGCAAAAGCTCTGAATGGACACCTCACCAAAGGGGATATACAGGTCACTAATAAACATGAAAAGATGCTCAGCATTATGTTACTGGGGAATTACAAATTAAATCAATGAAATACCACCACACACCTTTAGGATGGCTAGAATCCAAAAAATTGACAACACCAAAGGATGTGGAGCAACAGGAACTCTCATTTCATTGCTGGTGTGAAAGCAAAATGGTACAGCCACTTTGGAAGACAGTTTGGCAGTTTCTTATAAATATAGCCTTACCATAAGATCCAACAATTGCTTTCCTTAGTATTTACCCAAAGGAGTTGAAAACAGGTCCATGCAAAAATCTACATGAATGTTTATAGCAACTTTATTCATAATTGCCAAATCTGGAGGCAACCTGTAAGTCCTTCAAAATGTAAATGGATAAACTGGTACGGCCATACAATGGAATATTATTCAGTGATAAAAAGAAATGAGCTCTCAAGCCACAGAGACATGGAAAAATCTTAAATGCATATTGCTCAGTGAAAGAAGCCAGTCTGAAAGCCACACTGTATGATTCCAACTATATGACATTCTGGAAAAGGCAAAACTACAGACAGTAAAAAGATCCGTGGTGCTCCATTTTTAATGTGCTTCCGCATGTATGACTCATCCAAAGCTCTCACCAGTCCTGTGGATAGCCTGGGGCTCAGATAAGCCTACACAGTGAGTGTATAGCATAACAGACGTTAGAATTGGGACCCCTGTGTTTGTGGTGGGCAGGTGTAGCCCCAGAGGCCTGCTGCTGGTCTTTGTGCTTAGGAGCATGCTGAAATGTGGTTGCAGAACTTAAAAGGCAGTAAGAGATCATCTAGCTCAGAGATTCTTAGCTCTGGCTATACATTAGAATCACCCAAGATACTTTAAAAACTACCAGTGCCCCACCCCAATGATTCTGTCTTAATTGGTGTGAGGTGGGTCTCAGACATCCATCCATTATTTTAAGCATCAGATTCATTCTACCAACACAGCTGAGAAATACTGATCTAGCCCTATCCCCACATTGTACAAATAGGGACAATGAGTTCCAAAGAGGGACAGGAAAAATGGATGGACTGCCTTAGGATCCCAGTGAATTACAAGCAAACCCAGGACTGGATCCCTAATCTCTGATTCCTGGTCCAATTCTTTAGAAATAATTTTCTTGCCCTGGCCAGTTTGGCTCAGCAGTTAGAGCATTGGCCTGTGGACCAAAGGGTCATCAGTTCGATTCTGGTCAAGGGCACGTACCTTAGTTATGGTGGGAGGTGCCAGTCGATGTGTCTCTCTCTCACATCGGTGTTTCTCTCTCTCTCTCTCTCTCACATCGGTGTTTCTCTCTCTCTCTCTCTCTCTCTCCCCCCCCCCCCTCCTTCCCTCCCTCCCACTCTATCTGAAAAAGCAATGGAAAAATATCCTCGGGTAAGGATTTTTTAAAAATCATTTTCTTATTTAATGTCATACTTTTTGAGCTCCTCTTATGTGCCTGGCACTGGCTTAATGAAAATGCACACAACAAACTAGCCCCTGCCCTCCTGGAGCCTCCACAGTATCTGGAAGATGTGGAATAATAAATATGGGGGCTGTGCAAGATCCCTGCGTGTTGTATTTCCCTGGGAACTGTGAATCCTCCCCCATACATCTGCCATCAAGTGCCCTGCTGTGTGCCAGCAGAAAGGCATTCTGATGGACACGATGGCAGGCATGAGGCACTCTGTTGTTTGGTCTTGTTCTGTTTCCTGGTCCCAAGCCATTTATTTTTTATATATCGAAAATAGGTTCTGGTCCTAAAGAGGCCATTGTTTGCACCTATGTTACAGTGATTTACAGAATCTCAGGCTGGCCTCATCCACTCATTAATGGCCCTAAAAGAGGTCACCAGCAGAGACAGCCCAGGTTTGAAGTTCAGAAGCCCAACTCTGTCTAATATATGCTTAGACCTCAGGAAAGTTCCTGAACCTCTCCAAACTCATTTTCTTCATCAGTAAAATGGATGTTATGATACTGCTCTAATTATTTCACCACATTGTAAGGAGGCTTCCAATCATAGTGAGATTATGCACATCGAAGTGCTTTTTAAGTGGTTAAGAGTCCTACAATGATGATGTGTAGTGTAATAGCTAACACAATGTTTATTTGGGGCCAGGAACTGTTCAGGTGTAGGCTATCAAACCTTGTAAGAACCCTACAAGATGTGAATTATCATTTCCCATTTTAGAGATGAGGAAACTGATGCCCTGACAGGTTCAGTTACTTTCCTAAGATATGACAACCACTGACAGGTTCAAACACTGGGCCTGCTGGCTGACTCGCAAGTTCACATGTTTAACTATGGTGCTTTACTGCCCGCCTGGGAGTAGGAGACTTAGATTCTGGTCCTAGTGTGCTTTCTATAATATTGGGTAAGTTTGTCCATCTATAAAATGGAATAGAGCCCTGGCCGGTTTGGCTCAGCAGTTAGAGCGTCGGCCCTCAGACCAATGAGTCACGTGTTCGATTCTGGCCAAGGGCATGTATCTCGGTTGTGGTTTGTCCCCAGCCCTGGTCGGGGTCGTGCAGGAGGCAACCTTTGGATGTGTCCCTCTCACGTCGATGTTTCTCTCTCTCTCTCTCCCTCCCTCCCACTCTATCTGGAGATAAATGGGAAAATATCCTCCAGTGAGGATTAGGAGCAAAAAAAAGGAATAGAAAAGGAAGTTGTAAACTCTAATGTCTCAAGTGTTAGAAGGTCTATTCTCAGATGATCCCCTCCTCACCACAGAAAGGTTTGGAGCCATCCTGGGAGACAATCTAGGGCTTCATGAGGAGAATCCCAGTTCTAGGAACCAGAGAAGATAATGAATGAATGGAACAGAAGCAGAAAGGCTGCAGAAGAGAGGACACGACCCTCCCACACACCACACACTCTGCATGATGCCCAGCAGCTCCTCCAACCTACAGCTATGATTGCCCCTGGCTCAGCCCTGCTTCTCTGGGTTACTGATTGAGGTGATTCTTCCCCAGAGCCTTAAAGGAGGCCATCTATGGTCAACAAATAGCTCTGGTGACATTCCCTGAGCACTTCCTATCTGCTGGATGCTGTGCTGAATACAGGAACCAACAGATCCAGTCAGTTCCCTTCTCAAGTTCACAGTCTCTTGAGGGAGACAGACATGTAAACAGCAAATGCTAATGCAAGTATACATGAATATTCAATAGGTAGAAACAGCCTCCGTGCTCTGGGAGCAAAGAGGGAGAACTTGCCAGAAACCTTGAAAGTGGCATGGGAGAATAAGGGAAGGGCACTCAGCTGAAGGAACAGTGTAAGCAAAGACATGAGGTAGGCAGTGCAGGGCTCTGTTCTCTGACAGGCAGACATCCCAGTGAGGTTAACTCCAAGCAAGTCCCAAGGGAGACAGAGATGAAGCTGGAAAAGAAGTTTGGGGTTTGGGGCCTGACCAGGGGGCCTTGAATGCCAGGGTGAGGAGTGAGATGGCCTGAGGGAGGTGGTATGTGAGCCCTGGGGACTCATACATGGGGCCAACTGAGGGGTGTCCTGACTCCCACCAATAGAGAAAATGCCCTGAGTTCACCCTTCAGACAAGCAACATCTTACCCTCCAAGCTTTCCCAGCTTGACAGTTCCAGCTCTGCCCTCCTTCCCTCCCTCAGCCTGCCCTATAAGTGGATCCAGATGGTCATTCCTATTTTAGGTCGGAGTGTGTTGGGGGAGGGGTAGCTATGAGCCCTATCAATCCTTTCCTGAGCTCTCTTTTAGAGGAGCTTCTTCCAGGACCCTGCTGTGATCCTGAGCCTGGAAGGAAGTGTTAGTTATTGATGGAGATTTCCCATCTGTCTGTGGGTGACAGGGGTGGCAGCCGCAGAGGAGGCAAGGGCACAAGGCAGGGAGGTTTTTAGAGTGAGTGAGAGAAATAAGGTGGTGTGTATGTGTGAGAGGGGGCCCTGTGGATGGCCTTTGGTGGAGAACAAGCCTGGGGTCAGAGGAGGAACTAGCTTCTCCCTCCAGGTACCTGGCCCTCCTCATGTGCCTGCCTAGGCCATGCAGCTGCCCAGATAAGCCAAGGGTAGGATGGTGCAGGCCACAGGGAAGGGAGCTAGGGCTCTCTGATCAGAACCTACTCCAGAGCATTGTGCCAATCAACTTCCACAGGCCCCTTAAAAACCCTTGGGCACCCCTGGCCGGTTTGGCTCAGCGGTTAGAGTGTCGGCCTGCGGACCAAAGAGTCCCAGGTTCGATTCTGGCCAAGGGCACATACCTCAGTTGCGGTTCGTCCCCGGCCCCAGTTGGGGTTGTGCGGGTGGCAACCAATCGACGTGTCCCTCTCACATTGATGTTTCTCTCTCTCTCTCTCTCCATCCTACTCTGTCTGAGGATAAATGTAAAAATATCCTCGGGCCCTGGCCAGTTTGGCTCAGCAGTTAGAGCGTTGGTCTGCGGTCCAGAGAGACCCAGGTTCGGTTCCCGCTAGGGGCATGTACCTCGGTTGCAGTTTGTCCCCAGCCCTGGTTGGTCGTGCGGGAGGCAGCCACTCGATGTGTCCCTTTCACGTCGATGTTTCTCTCTCTCTCTCTTCCTCTCTCTCCCTCCCACTCTATCTGAACAAAGAATGGAAAAATGTCCTCGGGTGAGGATTAAAAAATATATATATATATATCCTCGGGTGAGGATTAAAAAAAATAAAACAAACAAAAAAAAAACCTTGGGCACCAAGAGGTAGCAGGTGCTAGGTTCCTGCCCTTAGACTGTCTGTAGCCAGCTGTAGCCAGCACGTGACACCACGCTTATAAGTATTTGCCATTCATTCAATTTAGCAAATATTTATTAAGCAAATGCTATGTGCTAGACACTGCTAGGCACTGGGTTTACAGAAATGAACAGGGAGTTTCTGCCCTCAAGGAGTTTCCAGCTTAGTGGGAGAGTCCAATAGCACACAGCTACAGATGTGCTGCGAAAAAAAGAACAGGGTGTTGAAAGGGGAGATTGCCAGGGGCTTTCTAATTTAGATTGGGTGATCAGGGGAGGGCTCTCTGAGCCAGCGACATTTAATCTGAGATGAATGGAAGCTAGCGAGTTTAAGTGTTGGGGGGCAAGGGGGAATTTCAGAGAACAGTGTGTGCCAAGTTCCTGGGTATGAAAGAGCATGGCACATGTGAGGAACTGAAAAAAGGCCATGGTGAACAAATAAGAAAAGGGCAGCCCTGGCCGGTTTGGATCAGCGGTTAGAGCATCAGCCCACGGACCAAAGAGTCTCAGGTTTGACACAAGTCAAGGGCACGTACCTCGGTTTCGGTTCAGTCCCTGGCCCTGGTTGGGGTCATGCAGGAGGCAGCCAATCAATGTATGTGTCTCTCTCTCTGTCTCTCTCTCCCTCCCACTCTGTCTGAAAATAAGTGGAAAAATATCCTCGGGTGAGGATTTAAAACAAACAAACAAACAACACCAAAAAACAAAGAAAAGGGCATGGTCCAGACGCAGGACCTTGTAAAGCATGGTAATATATTTTTGTTTGCCTGAAGTGCTATGGGAAGCCATTGAAGGTTGTCAATTAAATGCAGTACTTGTGTTAGTACTACCCAATTTGTGGCAGGCCCTAAGAAAGACTTAGGTTGTTTATTCATCCATACACACAATAAGTGCAAGGGCTAGAATTATGTGCAGACAGTGACAGTAGAGGAATGTCTAGGGCATAGACCTTCCTCAGAGCTTGTGATTCAGAAGAGATTAGATAACTATAGTGAGCCCTGGCCGGTTTGGCTCAGCGGTCAGAGCGTCGGCCTTCGGTCCAGAGAGACCCGGGTTCAGTTCCCGCTAAGGGCATGTACTTCGGTTGCAGTTTGTCCCCAGCCCTGGTTGGTCGTGCGGGTGGCAGCCACTCGATGTGTCACTTTCACATCGATGTTTCTCTCTCTCTTCCTCTCTCTCCCTCCCACTCCATCTGAACAAAAAATGAAAAAATGTCCTCGGGTGAGGATAAAAAAAAAGATAACTATAGTGATTACATTGAGAAGTAATGTAATTTATTCATTCAACAAACACATACTGCACACCTAATCTATCCGAAACCCAGTGCTAGATGCTTGCTACAGCCCTTTAAGGATCACACACTACACATGGGTCACAGGAGAGGCACAAATATACTCAAAGAATTTTGAGTAAGTTAGAATCATTTTCAGCTGTGGTATCTATGAGGCATTTATAAAACATCCATTCAACCATTCAATAAATCAATAAACATCTAGTGGGCATCTGCTCTGCACTAGGAATTATGCTAGCTACTAAAATCAAAGACCTTAGAGTTCCATAATAGAGACAGACATAGCCTTCAAAATGTATTAAAATATTAGGTGTTAAAAAACAGGGCAGCAGCCTTTCTGCAGATCAGCATTGAGGGAGGGTAATTCAATGGAAGAAAAACCTTTCCAAAAAGGTGAAACTCCCACCTTCCTAGGTAGACTTGTCCATATCTCCCTGTGGCCTGGTGTTTCATTGCTGTCTTCCTTCTTGTTCCCGTTTCCCTTTCCCCAACCCCAGCTGATTCTTTTTCTTTCTTTCTTTCTCTCTCTTTCTTTCTCTCTCTCATCTTGGCATCCTTCAAAAAGCCCAAAGAATCCAAGATTTGAGCCTGGTTTCTTAAAAAGATTTTTTTTTTCTTTATTGATTTTAGAGAGAGAGGAAAGGAGAGGGAGAGAGATAGAAATATCGATGAGAGAGAGCATCGATTGGCTGCCTCCTGCATGCCCCCCACTGGGGATCTGGCCCACAACCTGGGCATGTGCCCTGACCAAGAATCAAACTGGCGACCTCTTGGTGCATGGGTCGCGCTCAACCACTAAGCAACACCGGCTGGGCAAGCCTGGTTTCTTTATAAGGTTGTGTGTGATCTCAGACAATTATGTAACTTTCCTGAGCCTCAGTTTTCACATTAGCAAAACGAAGGGATAGGATCGCATCTAAAGCTGGTGATTTACTGCATCCAGCCAAGGTAATATTCTCACTCCTGCACATTGTGCTTTGCAAGGTCGGTCTTTGCACTGCTGCACGTATCCCTCCATCCCCACCCTCCCACACCCTGCCGCCTGGTAAACATCAAGACCCAGCTCAAATATCTTCAGGCAAGTCTGACTGATGTGGCTCAGTGGTTGAGTGTCCATCCATGCATCAAGAGGACACCTATTTGACCCAGCCCGGTGTGGCTCAGTGGATTGAGCGTCATCCCATGGACTGAGAGGTCCCAGTTCAATTCCCTGTCAGGGCACATGCCCCGGTTGTGGGCCAAATCCCCTGTGGGGGCATGCAGGAGGCGGCAAATGATGTTTCTGTCTCTCTCTCCTTCTTCCTTCCTCTCTCTCTAAAAATAAAGAAAAAAGAAATTTAAAAATATATATAACTTCAGGCAAGACTCCCCTACTTCCACACACAATCTCTTGGTCCTTCCTTTATGCTATCACTGCCTCGTGTGAGATCACAAAATGAAAAGGACATGGGAGACAGACCTGGGTTTGAGTTGCGGCCGTTCACCTCACCCCTTGGGCCTCAATTGCTCTCTTGTAACCTGTGGTAAATACCTAAATTTGCATGTCTAACCAATTTATGGGGATTTAAAACAATATACGTCAAGTGCTTGGCACCTAAGAAGTGCTCAATAAACAGCGCCTGTATCACACCTTTTAGGAGCGACCCCCCCCCAGCTTACTGAATTACAGAGTTCCTGGTGGGTCTCCTGAGCTAGACTGCGCGCTGCCTGAGGGCATCCCTTCCGCAACCGCGCAGGGGAAGCGCAAACCCGCGGGCTGGCCGAGGGCGAGGGGTCCAGGCAGCCCGGGCCCAGAGGCACGCGACTCCAATTCCCGGGGGGAAGGCCAAGCTGGGAGGACCCCACCTCCGGAAGTGACGCCACGCGGAAAGCGGCGATGGAGCAGGGGCCGGGCGGAGCGGGGCGCGCGCAGCACGGCGGAAGCGGAAGGGATTTCGCCTCTCCAGTTGCCGCCGCCGCCACCCCCGCCCAGAATGGCGGAAGTGGAGGCGCCGACGGCGGCCGAGACGGACAAGAAGCATTTTAGCGGCTGTAGTGGAGGCACCATGGACGTGGAGCGGAGCCGCTTCCCCTACTGCGTGGTGTGGACGCCCATCCCGGTACTCACGTGAGTTTCCTCCGGTATCCGCCCCGGGACGGGGTGAGCCTGGGTCCGCGCGGAGTTCTCGGCCGCCTCGAACCAGCCTCCGGCCCCAGTGCACAGCAAGCTCTTCCCTGAGGTCCAGCCCACAGGCCTTGCCCCGCTTGGTGCCAGTTTCTGCTGACGATGGGACCCGCTCCCCGCCCTCATCGCACCGGTCTAGTCAAGGATAAAGACAATTGTAGACTAGCGGGAAAGGTTCTGTGGCTGGGAAGCTCGTACACAAGAGGGGCCCCTAACACGGTCTGAGAAGACATCTTCATTCATTCACTGTTCTATTCATTCACTGGTTTATTCACTCCTTGAGCAAATGCTTGCTGATCACTTCCTGTACGCAAGATATCCTGCTGAGTCTGGAGGAGTTTGGTTGGGACCATATCTGCTCCTTGGGATGTCAACATCTTTAGGGCCCCCAGAGATCTGGGAGTCCAACCCTCTGTCTTGCCGATGAGAGTGGAGATTACACACCATCTCAGGTGCAAAGCGAGTTTAGGTCTCAGGGTGTTTGCCTCCCAGACAAACACCATTAGCCTTTGTCAGGAGAGAAAGCAGGTAGTGCTGCCGCCTTTTAGCAAGGCTCGGGGGAGCTGATTTGCCCTCCTCCTTCAGCCTTGACAGCTGATAATAACCACTCCTCACGCTGCTGGACAGTTACCGAAGCTCTTTCACACCCATTTTCTCTGAAATTCACAGCCACTTTCTGAGGTAGGAATTATCTTCTCAGATGTTGAAGCTGAGTTTCTTGTATCATTAAATGCCTTGATCAAGTTCAGACGCCACTAAGCAAAGGCATCCCAAACTCAGTTTTCTGACTATCATAACTTTGCTCTTTTGACTACATCCTATCCTCTCTCACCTGATGGGATAGATTTATTTCCTCTATCAAGAACAGTCAACTGATGTGGAGAAGGGATCATTTTGGGCCTTTTATGTTGCTGATCCTAAAATGACCTTAATTTTTGTCTTATATAAAAATACTTCAACTGTTTTGTGTTTCCTTTAAAAAAATTTTTTTTTAATCCTCACCCAAGGATATGTGTTTTTTGTTGTTGTTGTTGTTGGGTTCTGTTCTATTTTGTTTTTATTGAGAGAGAAACATCAATTGGTTGCCTCAGGTATGTGCCCCAACCCGGGATTGAACCCACCAACTTTTGGTGTATGGGACAAGACTCCACCCAACTGAGCCACACTGGCTTTGCATTTTCAAATGCTTATGCATTTGTTTAAGAATATACAAGGCTGTCTGGGCCAGTGTAGCTCAGTGGCTGAGTGTCGACCCATGCACCAAGAGGTCGCCGGTTCGATTCCTGGTCAGGACACATGCCCAGGTTGTGGGCCCGATCCCCAGTTTGGGGCATGCAGGAGGCGGCCATTCGATGTTCTCTCTCATCAATGTTTCTATCTCTCCCACTCACTTCCTCTCTCTCTAAAATCAATAAAGGAAAATAATTTTAAAAAAAAGAATATACAAGGCTGAGTCCTTTAAAAATAAAATATTTAAGAAAGTGTGTTCATTAATTCATTTAATGTTCTTTTAACACATTTGCTAAGTGACCCCTATGTGCCTAAAATAGTTCTGGGTGATAATATACAGTGGTGACTAAAGCAGATAATGGTTTTTGCGGTCAAAGAATTAATTTTTTTAGAGAGAGGAAGAGGGAGAGACAGAGAGAAACATCAATCAACTGCTTCCCACATGCACCACGACTGGGGATCAAACCTGAAAACTAGGTATATGCCCTGACCAGGAATCAAACCCACCACTTTTTCGTGTACAGGATGAGCCACACCGGCCAGGGCTCTCATAGAGTTTAAATCATGGTGGAAGGAGATAGTAAACAAGTAAAACTAATAAGAGAACTCAGAAAATAAAATTTTAATGGAAGAATGAATAACTGTGAGGGATAGTCAGAGAATGTATTTGTTTTGCTAAAACCTGTCTTGTTATCCTAAGATCTCCTTGGTTTTTCTCTGTTTTCAAAAACACATTTGTGGAATCCTCTGCTCTTTAGAAAGCTGGTAGCAACATGAGGTGGAAGCACCATAATCCCAAGTCCTCTGGGCCAAAAGCAGTTCACACCTCATTTCTATTCAGATCTATGTACAGTGTTCATAAGACCAAGATGAATAAACCGGAGTGCCCTGTCAAAGGGTTCATGTTCCCATAAAAAGACTCACCCTCCAGCAGTAGGGAGAGAGAGAGACAGGTCACCTACCATCTAGTACATGGTGATGATTGCTGACCTAGAATAGTTCTAGGAATAGATGTGGCACAAGGAACTGTCATCTGTCTTTGGATAGGGGATCAGAGAGGAGGCAGCTGAATCCAAAGACCTGTCCACCCCCTCAGAGATGTTGATAATTCCTCATGAAAAGCCAGGTAATAGCTACTATTACTAATAAAAACAGCAAACACTTACTCTGTTCTGAGCCAAACATTTTATATTTGCTATCTCATTCAGTCCTTACATCAGCCTAATGAAAATAGATTACTGTTGCCCGGCCGGTGTGGCTCAGTGGTTGAGCGTCAACCCTTGCACCAAGAGGTCACCAGTTTGATTCCCGGTCAGGGCACATGCCCAGATTGTGAGTCTAATCCCCAGTGAAGGGCATGCAGGAGGTGGCCAGTCGATGTTCTCTCTCATCGATGTTTCTATCTATCTCCCTTCCTCTCTCTAAAATCAATAAAGAAAAAAATAAAGAAAGAAAAAAAAATAGATTACTGTCATCCCCATTTTACAGATGAGGAAATAAAGGCTTAGAAGCCAGTGTGGGGATTTTTTCACTGAGATATTCTCCCCAGATAGAAGCTCTAGGGTCAGTAGCTCATTCACTCATTCATTCATTCAATAAATAGTTATTGAGGACCTATTATGTGCTAGATCTGCATAGAAAGCAGCTGTGGAGCTTGCCTTCATGAAGCTTCCAGACTGACACATATTTTGCAGGTTTCTTCTTTGGGGCGTCCCTGGGCATGGGGCTCTCTGTTTTCTCCAGCCTTTACTTTTCATTTCCAACAGCAGATGCCAGCACAGCTGTAGTATGTGGAGTACTGGTCCCAGACCTTCCCTCCAACTAGATTAAAGGAACTGGGGGACAGGAGGGGTCCTGAGGTTAGGGTCTGAGAAGCCAGAGAACTGACTTTCCCATAGTTCTGAATGCCCATCCTGTGGCCACTATGGGTCTTTGACAACTTACTCTATGCCGGTCCAGCCAATCAGATAGCAAATATTTGTTGAACACGTCATGATAACAACATTGATCAACTACCAAGTGCAAGGAAGTGTGCTAAGCACTTTGCAAGCATATCCTATTTGATCCTTACAGTAGCCCCTCATTGAGGTAATTATCTTTTTTTTTTCTTTATTGATTTTTAGAGAGAGAGGAAGGGAGAGGGAGAGAGAGAGATAGAAACATTCATGAGAGAGAACACTGGCCACCTCCTGCATGCACCCCACTGGGGATTTGGCCCACAACCTGGGCATGTGCCCTGACCGGGAATTGAACAGGCAACCTCTTGGTGCATGGGTCGACGCTCAACCACTGAGCCACACCTGCCGGGCTGAGGTAATTATCATTACTATCCCCCTGTCACTGACAGAAATGGGAATGAGTCACTCGCCCAAAAACAAAGTCAAGATTCAACTCAGGTCTGATTTCAGAGTCTAACTCTACTATTTTTTTTTTTATCCTCACCCAAGGACATTTTTCCATTTATCTTCAGATAGAGTGGGAGGGAGAGAGGGAGGAAGAGAGAGAGAGAAACGTCAATGTAAGAGAGACACATCAACTGGTTACCACCCACACGACCCCAACTGGGGCCGGGGTCAAACTGCAACTAAGGTACATGCCGTTAGCGAGAACTGAACCTGGGTCTCTCTAGTCCACGGGCCAACGCTCTAACCGCTGAGCCAAACTGGCCAGGGCATGACTCTACTCTTAAATACAGAGCATTCATTTATTCATAATTTAGTTGATGAATACTTAGGTCCAGCTACATGCCAGGCATTGCCTTAGGGGCTACTCTGATAAATAGAAAATCCTGCTCTCTTGCAGGTTACATACTAGTGGGAAGAGACAGACAGTAACCATGTGAGTAACGATCATTTCAGAAATTAGTTGATACTAGAAAGAAATTGAAACAGAGTAATGGGATCTGGGGTGCCTGGGGTTGTGTGGCTACTCTAGAAGGCATGGTCAGGGAAGACCTCCGAAATTACAGTCAAGCTGAGGCCTAAATGATAAGAAACAGCCGGCACTCAGAAGCTCTGGGGGAAGAGTGTTCCTGGCAGAGACAAATGCAAAATAAGCACTGAGGTGGGAGGATTTGGTGTATTTGAGGAACCAGAGGCAGACATTGTAGCTAGAGAGAGGCATGAGGTGACTTCAAGGGATAAGCAGGACCAAATTGTTGAAAGGACTTTGAAGTGTAATGGGAATCCATTAATGGGTGTTAAGCAAAGGAATGATGAAATCTGAATTATGTTCTCAAAAAACCACTCCGGCCCCATCCTCTGAGGTGCTCAGGCTCCAGACCTGGAAGACCTGTATCCTATAGAGAGTGATAAAACTGTCCAGTCTTTCTTCGAAAGGTCTTTTAATCCATTGGCTTCTCACCACCACCACCAATACTCTGGGCAGGATCACCGTCATCTGGCCAGTATTCCAGAATAGCCTCTGAACTGACCACTCTCCTTCCCTCCACTCCAGTCCCCTCCCATTCTCCAGACACATGCAGCACTTTGCTGCTTCAGAGTTTTGCTTTCTGCCTGTTGACGTCCTGTTCTTTCACGGATAAGGTTAACCATCACCTCATCTGTGAAGTCTTTATTGACTCTGAGCTGCATCCTTGAGCTGCATCTCTCTAGGCTTTGCCTCCACCTTCCTAGCAGGGCATAGCCTTGAGACCAGCACTGGCCCACTGGCCCTGAGAGTCCTTAAAATGGATCAGTCTCTCCAGCACTTGGGCCCTTGGAGCCCTCGTTTTCAGACTACAGACAGATCTGTGATTCCTATATGTTTTGCATATTAGGATCCATCTAAGATTTGATTTTTGGGTTTTTTAAAAAATATTTTTTCTTTATTGCTTTTTGAGAGAGGAAAGGAGAGAGAGAAACATCGATGAGAGAGAAAATCGATTCACCGCCTCCTGCGTGTCCTGACCAGGAATCGAACCAGCGACCCCTTGGTGCATGGGATGATACTCAACCACTGAGCCACACTGGCTGGGCTAAGATTGGTTTTTTAAAATGCCAATGGCTTTTAAGAATTTGAACTTTTAGTTCCTGGAATACACCATGCATTTCTCCTTATCTGCTAAGCACATACTGTTTCTTCATCATTTCCTCAGGGAAGCCTTCCCTGAACTACCCCCACCCACAGATTGGTTTAAATGCCTCCCCCACCTTTATTTTTTATTTATTTTTTAATTCTTCACCCGAGGATATTCTGTTTATCATCAGATAGAGTGGGAGGGAGGGAGAGAGAGAGAGAGAGAGACATCGATGTGATAGAACCACGTCGACTGGTTGTCTCCCACACGACCTGACCAGGGCCAGGGACAAACTGCAACCGAGGTACGTGCCCTTGACCGGAATTGAACCTTCGACTCATTGGTCCGAGGGCCAGCGCTCTAACCGCTGAGCCAAACTGGCCAGGGCCCTCCCCCACCTTAAAAAAAAAAACTTGCCTGGCTGGTATGGCTCAGTGGTTGAACGTCAACCCATGCACCAAGAGGTAGCTGGTTCGATTCCCTGGTCATGGCACATGCCCAGGTTGTGGGTCTGATCCCCAGTGGGGGGCATGCAGGAGGTGGCCAATCGATGTTCTCTCTCATCGATGTTTCTCACTCTCTCTCCCTTCTTCTCTCTCTAAAATCAATAAAGAAGAAAAAATTTTTTTAAACTTACTGAGATATAATATATACCATAAAATGTATAAATCTTAAGTATAGGGCTCAATGGGTTTTTACATATGTATACTTATGTCAAGATAGAGAACATTTGCAGTACCCAAAGGGCTTCCTTATGCCAGTCAGTTCTACTGTAGAGATCACCCCTCTTTCTTTTGCCTTCTAGCACTATAAACTACTTTTTTCTTTTAGGGAGAGAGGGATAAAAACATCAATGTGAGAGAGAAACATTGATCAGCTGCCTCCTGCACATCCCCTGCTGGGGATCGAGCCTGCAACCCAGGCACGTGCCCTGACCAGGAATCGAACCAGGACCTCTCAGTCCATGGGATGATGCTCTATCCACTGAGCCACACTGACTGGACTACTTTTGCCTTTTCTTGAACTTCATATGAACAAAATAATATATATGTACCTTTGTGTAAGGTTTCTTTGACTCTGTCTTATATTTGTGAAAATTTGTTGTGTGTAGCAGAAATTCATTCTTTTTTATTGTTACCTACTATTTCATTACATAGTTGTACCCCAGTTTACTTACTCATTGAGATATAATTGACAAATAATGTGTATGTATTTTAAGTGTGAAGTTCAATGAGTTTTGAAAAATGTTGTTTCCGGCTATTTTACACAAAGGCGCTGTGGGCATTCTTGTACAGGGCATTCATTTCTGTTGGGTGTATACTCTGAATTGGAATTGCTGAGGCATAGAGTTTATTGCCAGTTTTTCAAAAGTGGTAGAAGCAATTTATACTCCCACCAGCAGTGAATGGAGGTTCCAGTAGCTTCTCATCCTTACCCACTCGATGTTATTGTCCTTTTAGTTATGGCCATTCTGTGGGCGGGGTGGTATCCCACTGTTCTGTTCATTTGCACTTGCTCCTCTTCTGTGTTTCCCCAGCCCTTCTAGCACCCTGTTGGCGCTTATCACACCACGTTACAGTCACATGCTCTCACACTGGATGGCGTGTCCCTAGCGTCTGTCTGACCGACTAAAAGACCCCATAAGCTCAGCTCCTTCCCTGTCCTTTTTCCTCGCAGGTGGCTTTTCCCCATCATTGGCCACATGGGCATCTGCACATCCACAGGAGTCATTCGGGACTTCGCTGGCCCCTACTTTGTCTCGGTGAGTCCCCATTCTTCCCCACCTCTGGAGGGTTCCAAGGCTTAAGTGGAAAGTTGGCCTGTCTTCCCACAGGCAGCTTCCTGTCTCCCCAAGACCCAAGAGAATGCAGATAGCACACAGCCCTGGCCCTGGCCCTCTGCTCCTCACCAGTGTTTGACCACTTTACCCCTTCTCTTGTCTCCAGGACAAGCCAGGAGGGCAGTGTGGCCAGAAGGATTCTTAAATAACTGACCCAGCCCTTTGCCCACCCCTTGGGTACTGAGACATGGGTAGGGGTTAGAGGCAAGAGTGGAGAGTCAGACCATCCAGGAACCACATCTCTGGACCCTCAGAAGGTGGGAGTCACAAGGCGGGGGCTCAGGGGAGGCTGATATGGTTCCCTGGGTGTGGCCATGGAGAAGAGGGGGTGGGCCTTCTACAACGAATCAACCGTTCTCAGGTCTTTTGGGGGGATGTGCCCAAGACGAGTGTAGTGGGCTTGTCCCAGATGCACAGGCAGCATCCTGTCTATATTGACGTTGCAACTTCATCAAAGGCTGGGATGAAAGGGTATGGTGGCATCAGCCTGTTTATATTACTGGTTGTCATGATCTTCTTAACACAGCAAAGGTCTTTCATATCCATTGCTTTCACTGTCATATACTTTTATGATAATTCATCTTTGACCAGCTGTTAGCAGGTTCTGAACCCAGAATCTGTCCCTGCATAACTCTGTAGCACACATCTTTTGTGGCAAATGTAGGACCTGGCTGAAGTGCCTCTCTCGTGGAAGGCCTCTCGAGTCCCACCCCCTTCCCTGCCCTGCTCTGAGTTCAGTCAGACTGGCAGATGCAGAGAAGGGCTTTCTGTGTGGGCACCATTTCGGTTCGGGAAGTCAGAGGATGTCCTCATTCATGCCACAAAGAAACTGCCTCCTGGTGATCAAAGATCAAACTTGACCAGAGTACTTGGAGAAAATGAGGCTCAGACAGAGTGAGAGAATTAACTGGGAGCCACACCAAGAGGCAGTTGTGGCTGGCACCCCGAGTCTTTGGTCTCAGCATACAGTGCTCTGTGCACTCCTGCCATACTGCCCTCTTCCCGCAGACAAGCTGCTGGTGGCACTTCATGTACCAAGCCAGCCCCAGAGCAGGGCCCAGGCCTCACTTCTGCCTGCCCGACATACCCCCTAAGTCACTGCACTTCCACCGCCATCCAGGTCTATCTCCCGCGTTGGTTGCAGGTTCCCCACTGACCTCTGCTCTTGTCTCTCAACAGGAAGACAACATGGCCTTTGGGAAGCCTGCCAAGTAAGTGATGAACACCCATGTGACTGGCCCTAGGGCCAGGTTCCTCCTGGCTGGGTCCTTTATCCACAGGCCAACTAGGCCTTGCCTCAGTTCTTCAAGGTCACATTTTCAGCTCCATTGGAAGGGTGAGGAAAGGGACGAGACTTGGTCAAGATCACACAGGAAGTGGCAGAGCTGGGACTCACACCCAGGTCTGTCTCACTCCAAAACCTAGATTCTTTCTCCTTTCCCTCAAGGAGTGAACACACCATTTAAGGTGTAAGGGAGGCATCATTTGGAACTCCTCTAGAAAGTTCTGGTTGGAGAGAATAAAAGCAGTTCAAGTCCTCCAGGAGCTATTGCTAGTTTGCTTTGATTTTTGGACTTAATTTTTTTCTCTCTTGGGGGGTCCCATCTCAAATGTGCCTCTGTCATCTGTATGCTCAGAACAGCATCAGATGCTCTGTTGCCAGAGGCTGTGTCTGGGAGGAGCCAGGGCCCAAGGAGGAATTGGTGTCCCACACAGCAGAGGCAGCCTGTGGGCTTCCTCAGCAGGTAAAATGGGGGCCCAGGGCCTCTGAGCTGGGTGTCTGCTGCCAGGCTGCTGTTTGAGGCTCCTGACACCCATTTCTAGGCAGGAACCCCTGCGCAGCCCCCGCCCAGGCCATGTTGGTTTCTCATTGGTCTCCTGTCTCTAGGCCAGCGATTGTCAACCTTTTATATCTAATGACACACACTAACTAATTATTAAAATTCTGCGGCACATCTGCCCTGGCCGGTTTGGCTCGGCGGTTAGAGCGTCAGCCTGCGGTCCAGAGAGACCCGGGTTCGGTTCCCGCTAGGGGCATGTACCTCGGTTGCAGTTTGTCCCCAGCCCTGGTTGGGTCGTGCAGGTGGCAGCCACTCAATGTGTCCCTTTCACGTCGATGTTTCTCTCTCTCTCTCTCTCTTCCTCTCTCTCCCTCCCACTCTATCTGAACAGAGAATGAAAAAATGTCCTCGGGTGAGGATTAAAAAAAAAAAATTCTGTGGCACATCAAAAAATACTTTTTTTGCCGATCTGACAAAAAAATAGGTATAATTTGATTCATTCACACCAGACAGCTATTGTTGTGTTGACTGTTGTCACTTTTTTATTTGACAATCTAAGGGAACAGAGGTCAGTGCCCCTGACTAAATAGTTAGATATTGCGTGTTTGTTTGTTTTTTTAATCCTCACTTGAGGATATTTTTCCATTGCTTTCTAGACAGAGTGGAAGGGAAAGAGGAAGAGACAGAGAGAAACATCGATGTGAGAGATACACCGATAGGTTGCCTCCCACACGACCCCACACTGGGGCCGGGGATCAAACCTGCAACCCAGGTACATGCCCTTGACCAGGCATCGAACCCGTGACCCCTCAGTCTGCAGGCCTGCAGGCCGACACTCCAAACACCGAGCCAAACTGGCCAGAGCTATATTGCATGTTTTAAAAATTCTTTCTGCACACTGGTTGAAAATCCCTGCTCTAGGTTTTTGTGCCAAGATATTCCACTCACGGTAGCCAGAGGGCGCTCTGACCTCCCAGCTCTCCCTCAGGGGTCTCACCCAGTTTGAGGTTTATGAGCTTTAGCTTCACTGGCTGCTCTCCCACTCACCATAATCTCCTATGTGGGGACATGGGGGAGAATGCTTTCTGATGGATAAACTGCTCAGGGTGATGTTCAAGTCCCCTACAGCATGGGTCACCTGTGTCTCCAGCCTTACCTTCCAACATCCCATCACCCTGTTCCTGCCTTGATTTCTGCTACATACTGCACAGTTTTGTCTCTTCCTTTGTTCAAGCTGCTCCCTCTGCCTAGAATACCCACTCCCTGTTCTGTGCCTGGCTAACTCCTCTTCCTTCAGACTCGATGTCACCCCAGGAAGCCTCTCACACCCCCAGCTGAGTTAGTTCATGTCCTCCCCAGGATCCACATGGCATTGGGCGTCTCACACTGTTCTCCCTTCAGGTACTGGAAGTTGGACCCTGCTCGGGTATACGCTAGCGGGCCCAATGCATGGGACACAGCTGTGCACGACGCCTCTGAGGAGTACAAGCACCGCATGGTAGGTGAGCCACTCCTGAGGGTGGGAGCCAGGATGCGAGTTTCCCTCACGGCCCGGCCTGATCCCTCCGTCCTAATCTCCAGCACAATCTCTGCTGTGACAACTGCCACTCACACGTGGCGTTGGCCCTGAACCTGATGCGCTACAACAACAGCACCAACTGGAACATGGTGACGCTCTGCTTCTTCTGCCTGCTCTATGGGAAGTATGTCAGGTGAGCCACCCGCCCACTGTCCTGTCCTGGGGCTGCTCTCCCAAGGATCCCCGCAGGGCCATTTCTGGAGTCCTTCAGCCAACACAGCAGATCTGGTTGGAGATGGTGAAGGTTCTAGAACACCTAGCTGAGCTCCTGGTGGAGAGGAAGGTGGCTGTGCTGAAGCTCAGCTCCACCTGGGTCCCAGCCCAGCTCTGTCACCTGCTCACTGTGAGACCTTAGGCAACTGCCTTTTCCCTCAGCTGCAGCTGTTCTTAGTGAAATGGGGACAGTGATTCTGGCTCCTCAGGGAGGCTGTGAGTACACAGATCCCCATGCTGAGGTCAAGTGAACAGGTAGACCCCCACAGGAGAGTGGGTGACGGCCCCACAGGGTCTCTTCCCAGCATCTAGCATCTGAGGCAGGGCTCTGGGTGGGCCCTGGTGGTGGTCTGGGAGGACCTTGGAAGCCACAGGCTCACGACCTGTGAAGTCAGAGGTGTTAGTCCCAATTCACAGGTAAGGCCGCTCAGAGAGGTTGAATGACCCACCCACTTGAACCAACATGCACCTGGGCAGCCAGGATACCTCTAGGCTGTCCTCTAGCTGTCCTCATCATTAAGAGCTTCTGAAAAGGAGACTCTTGGGGGTCTTTTTATAGTCCAAAGGCTTTTAGAGGTCCCCTGAGAAATCTATAACTGTGGCCACACACAGACTGAGGCAGAGCCAGGGTTGTACCCAGACCCCTGACCCCAGCCACAACGCTGTGCTAACTCTTGCTGACTCCTCCCCTCCCAGGGGACCCCATTATGAGAGCTGTGGGCAGATGCTACTCCTGGCTTTCATGCCCAGACAAGTTCCGGGTCCTCTCACTGGAGACCTCTCCCCAGAGACTGGGGTGATTGTGGATGGAGCCAATGAGGCATAGAGAAGGTGGGCATGTCTTCTGTAACCCACCCAAAGAGGTGCCACATCTCCACCAGGAGCCTGGACTATCTCCTGAGCCCAGGACCATAGTTGGCAGTGCTCTATGGTGGGTACCAGGCCCAGCCCAGCCCCTTGGTTGACCAAGTTAAAGGGTGAGGGAGTAGTTCCAGGATCTTCCTCAGGGACAGCAGCCCCTTCAGGTTTGGATGGATGGGGGCTCTGGGTGGCACACTGACTTACCAGGCCCTTCCCACCCGTACTCCCCTCTCTCCTCTGCCAGTGTTGGGGCCTTCGTGAAGACCTGGCTACCCTTCGTCCTCCTGCTGGGCATCATCTTAACCACCAGCCTGGTCTTTAACCTTCGGTGATGGCTGCCTCATGGCGCTGGACCTGCCACTCCTTTCGGTTCCAGATTCTTTCTGTTCACCCCAAAAGGCCAGGATGGACCTGCTGCTGTTTTTGACCCATGAGTCTGGACTGGGTGGGACAGAATAGGGCTGAAGACGAGCCAGGGCTGGGGGTGTTTAGTTTCATGTTGTGTCTCACTGGTCACTCAGAAGTTCCCTGTCCCCTCCTTCCCAGGCTGGTGACCCCGGTGCTTGAGGCACCCTCTCTGTTCATCTGTTGGAAAGGCTTTAGCTTCCCTCTGTAGAGCTGCTCCTGTGCTGCCGGCTGGGCTCCCTCTGCCTCAGCTCAGTGCCTGGTCGGGGAAGGGAAGGCATCCGGACCCACCAGACAGGGCCAGAGGTGAATCTAGAGCCTATCCTCCTGCCAGGGCTCTGGTCCTGGGGTGGGTGGGGTACACTGGGAAGTCTCCATAAACTAAGCTGCCCGGGAACGCTCACCACTGGCCTCTAGAATGGTCCAGTAGGGCTGGATGCTGCCAGAAGCTGCACTTGAAGTAGTTTGTGCCCCATCTCCTGGGTCCTCCAGACCATGCCGCCCCATCTTCCCATTCTCCTAAGGCCTTCAGGCACTGGGCCCATCTTCCCCTGCACTGTGGGGCTTGGGCTCCCCCAGTCAGGCTGGAGAGATGAGTGACACTGGTGTGTCCAGAGTGACACCCTGTAGATCAGAGCACTGGAAACAAAGCCTAGCCCTGGCCCCAGGTGTGGGCCTCACGCTGGTGATGGCACCCCTTGGGTCCAAGATGTGGGAGCCATCAGAGCAGCCAGCGCCATCATGGAGCTGAATGGGAGCTGTCTCCTCCCACCCGCCTTGGCTCCCTCTTCTCTTCGAGTTGTGGGAAGGGCCAGTGCTGCCCCCTCACCCCTGCCCCACGGATTCCAGTGGAGCTCCCTGGACAGGACAATAAAGAGTTAAACTCTAGACAGAGCCTTGTCCTTGTTGTCTCCCTTCAGTGGTCCCTTCACCTCTGCAACTCGTATCTCCTTGGAGGTCTTGAGTACTTCTGCCCCAGGAGTCTTTCCCAGGGCCTGGCTTACAGGGACGGAGCATCCCTCAGGTATATCCTGCCCTGGGCCCAGCCTCTGGGAGTTCCCCGCCACTCCTCACCCACCATCCCAAAGCTTTCTCTTCAAGGCAAATGAATATTGCGATCCCTCCCATGCTCCCTGTTGGGAGGAACTTGGCAGTTGTGGCTGAGCAGACCACAGCCCAGAGGTCTACAGTTTGGGATAAGCCAAGAGAGCCCTATCCCCTGGCTCCTGCCATGTTCATCAGTCACATTGCCAAGTTCCTTATACTGAGCCCCAGTGATCCAGTCACTGTCCTGCTGTGCCATGCCTCCTTCTCTGTGGCCTTCAGGGCCCCACATTCACTCCACACACCCTCCTCCAGCGAGACGGGGCAGCACCTGTTCTCCATACCTCCGCTTCCAGTCCTGTGCTTTCCACCTGTTAAAATCATGACCTTTCTTCCCAAAGCCCAGCTTAAAAGTCACTTCCTTGGGCCTGGCCAATGTGGCTCAGTGGATTGAGCATCATCCCATGGACAGAGGTCCAGTTCGATTCCCGGTCAGGGTACATGCCCGGGTTGTGGGCTAGATCCTCAGTGGAGAGTGTGCAGGAGGCAGCCAATCGATGTTTCTCTCTCACATTGAGGTTTCTATCTCTCCCTTCCTCTCTTTAAAAAAAAAGTCAATAAAAACATATTTTAGAAAAAAAGTCACTTCCTTGGTGGAGTCTTTCCTAACCTTGCCTTATGTTGAACTAGCAAAGGATTTGGTCTCTGAATCTTAAGGGCCCTTGTGTTCATCCTGGGGATTGCCTTGAGGACAGCTCTAGCTGTTGACCCTCAGAACCCTGGGTCAGCATCTGTCAGCTCACCCCAGACCCTATGGCGCTGTGGTTTCCAAGCCTGAAGTTTCTCCAGGGCAAGTCTCCCCTCCCACTTCCAAAAAATCCCGTCTTCTAAAATCTTTGCATATCGTCTGAGAGTTGATTGGTGTGGTGGGGTGAGTTCCAGTACAGAGAAAAACCACAGCAAAATAGAAAAAAGTTTGAACGCTTGCTTCTGCCTAGCAGAATTTTCAGTTAGCCTTGCAGAGACAGGACATAAACAGGTGCCATGGAAATCACCCAGCAGTTTACTATGTGCCATGCTTTGTCTAAAGCCCTGTGAGGTAAGTGTATCATCCCCATTCTACCAATGAAGAAATAAGCACAGAGAAGTAAACTGATTTGCTCCAGGTCACAGAGATAGGGAAAGTAGAACCATGTTCAAATCCAGCAGCTTGGCTCTGGAGCCCCCACTCAGAACCACCCTGTGAGATGGCCTCGCTGGAGCACAAGGAGGGGAAGTGAGGAGGAGCTGTTTCTCCAAAGGACTGGGGCACTGTGACCACCAAGAGAGAATGGATGCTGGAGACCAGAAAAAGGAAATGCATGTGAGGTAGTCCTGGGAGACGGCTGCTGTTGTCCCTGTTCCATAAAGGGAGAGGGTGAGGCTTCCAGAGATTGTCATTGCTCCAAGGCCATGGAGGACCATGTGGCCCTCCAGGGAATTTTAACCCAGATCTGGGACCTCTTGACCATTTAAAGTTGCCTAGAGACTGGCCATAGTGCATAGGCACCGAGCCCGCACTCCCAGCAGGTGACAGGTGGGGAGCAGTCTGCAGTGGAGGGTTAGGGAGCACAGATGGCCAGGATGCTAAAGGGATGCGGAGCAGAGTCTGCAGTAAGGCTCTAAGGACCGTTGGAGACAGGTGGGGTCCTGAGTCGGGCTGAGGGGCTAGGCAGCCCAAAAGGAGGGTGGACTGTCAGGAGATGATGAGCCTGCTGTCAGTGAAAGTGTCTAAGGTAGGCTGGGCTGGTTTGGAGCAGACTTGTTAAAGGATCACAGGGTTACTGCTGGCAACTTTCAAAGCTGAGGAATGACAAAATGGGGTGTTGACGGGGCCCTCTAACAGCTGTGCAATTAAGGGCTGGAAGGGCTGGATGTGGAGGCCACAAGACCAGAGAGGAGGAACCTTCCATAAGAGGCTGGCAGGAACTGAGACCTGGGCGGTGGGAGAGAGGGGTAAATGGAAGACGGATGGAAAAGGGCCAGCCCTGGGGGAAGGGGAAGTCTGGTGACTGACAGGAAGCAGCAGGAGGCCTGGGGACCAGGACATGGGGGCTATTCACAGGAGTGGAAATTTGGAAATAAGGTTTCATTTGGGGTGGGGAGCAGAGTCCAGGTTGAGTTGGCAGGAGAGTTACACAGAAATGTCAGAATCAAAGAGAGTCACAGCTATAAAGACAGGAGATCAGAGAATGGAAGGAAATTCAGAAGCTGGAAGAGTAAAGAATAAAGTTTGGTGCCTTCCAGGGGTGAGGGCTGCTGAGAGGTGGGAAGGTGGAGGCTAGAGAAACATCCTTGGTTGGAGCCAGGACCAGGGTGGGAAGGGGTGAGGATGCTGTTGGCCACCCTCCTTCCGTTTTGGGAAGACTTGATGGAGGAAGCAGGTACCACCACAGTAACCCGTCCCATGGTGGACACTCAAAGGATATTGCTGCCCTGGCTGATTTGCCTCAGCAGTTAGAGCGTCGGCCCGCGGAACAAAGAGTCCTGGGTTCAGTTCCCGCTAAGGGCGCGTACCTCAGTTGTGGTTTGTCCCCAGCACCGGTTGGGGTTGTGTGGGTGGCAACCAGTTGATGTGTCTCTCTCACATCGATGTTTCTCTCTCTCTCTTCCCCTCTCTCCTTCCTGCTCTATCTGAAGATAAATGCAAAAAGTATCCTCGGGTGAGGATTAAAAAAAAAAGAGAGGCTCAAGCCCTAGCAGGTGTGCCTCAGTTGGTTAGGAGTCGTCCTGTGCACTGAAGAGTTGCTGGTTCGATTCCCAATAGGGGTCGTGCAGGAGGCAGGTGATCTGTTTCTCTCTCCCCCTCTCCCTTCCACTCTCTCTAAAAATCAATTTTTAAAAATATTTTTTTAAAAAAAGAGGCTCAAGAAAATAAGAATGACTTGCAAAAAAATAAATGAGGATGGCTGGACCTTGGGCTGGAGTAGGGGAGTGACCCTCAGGTGCTCAGAGTGGTGATAACATTACTGGAACCAGTTCTGATGAGAGGGGAAAGGAGTGGGATGTCATTTAGAGTCCTCTCCCTGCCCCACCTCCTCTCTTAAGGCTGGGGGTACCCTCTGATCTTTAATCCATACCAAGAAGAGGAAGGCAGAACAGGCATAGTGGAATGGAACAGACTTGTGGGGGTCTCGAAGCTTTTGTGTGGCCTTGGTTCATGGTCTTAAACAAATATAATCTAGGACCCAAAGCAATTCTCGGCATGGGCAGAATCTGGGAGCAGAATGGGGTGCTCAAAGGGATTCCCTAGGGAGAGAGGGTGTGAGAGCCTCACTGCTGTGGCCAGCACTTCCCCGGAGGTATATGTGGACATGGAGGGGCAGTGGTTGTCAAAAGGAATTATGTTGGAGAGGGACACCTGGTACCCACTATATGCCAGCTTGTGCCAAGCACTGTCATTTCCCTTATAATAGGGTCTTCACACTCTGCTGCCCACAGTTTGCACTGGAGGAAATTGCAGCTCAGAATGGTTGAGGGACCTGCTCAAAGTCACATAGTGCAGAGCAGAAACTACTCAGAGTTGTCTGACTGCAGTCTGCAATCCTTCCATTACCCTGGTTCTCAGAAAGGTTGCTAACTGCTTTCAAAGCAAGTTCCTATCAGCTCCTCAGCAGGCAGGGTGGGGCTCCTACCCATTATACAGATGGGGCAGCCAAGACCAAGGGGTGACAGGAGTTTCAGAGTAGGGGGTAGGGGGGCAGTGGAGCTGGGGCCAAGTCCCAGGTATCTGTCTCCTGCCAAGCAAATGGGCTCTGGGTTTTCTGAAAGCAGAGGCTAGGGCGCACCGTTGGGGACCAGAATCCAGGCCCGGTTTTGCATCAGGCCCTCCTGAGAAGGTGTTTCCTCCTCCTAGTGGGGCAGCTACTCCGCAGAGCTGCCGGTTGAGTCAGCCTTAGTCCCTCACAGTTCTTCTCCTGGTCCCTGAAACTCGGCTGCCAGAGGAGCCGGGGCCACCCTACGAAGGTGTCCCCTCCATACTGGATCCCTACAGGTAACATGCCTCAGGATGGGGTCCCCTGCCAGTGTCCCAAGGGGCAGGCACTGCCACCTGGTAGCCTGAGCACACTCTGGGACCTTGGGGTGGGGGAGGCGGGAATGTGTTTGGGACTAGAACTGTCAGACAGATGGATAGGCCCTTGCGTTGACCAATGTGTCTGTCCCATAGTGTTGAAACAGAGCAGGGAGGACCAGACACTTGATTGTGCCTCTGGAAGGACTGCAGGAAGGCCTGTGCCGCTGGGGACTCTGGGCTCAGGTGCCCACAGCCCAGCCCCAGGAAGACCTGCAAGACAAGAGCGGGTCAGTTTTACAGACTGTCCCCTCACCTCCATACCTCCCCTGGTGGCCCTTAGGGTACCAGAGTACACACCACAACACGCAGTTCAGTTACACATACAGCACAGTAGGAAATACACAGTGCACACACCACATAACACTCTCACCCAGGAAGTCACTGAGCACATCACACAGACAACAGCCACCCAGTCAGCATCACACTGAGACATGACACACAGCAGTGACACAATATTCACACCGGCAAAATACACAGGCTCATAGATCTCCAGTACACAGACATGCCTGCTGGACCGACTGTCAGAACAGCACAACTCAGCAGAGACATCGCCGTGGGCTCGCAGCCTAGCCACGGAAGAGCCCCAGACCATGCGTTTCCAACACCCAGTGCCTGAACACAGTAGGCGTGCAGGAACTAGTGTTAACGTGGAGCACGCAGGCATTCACACGGGCTATACGAGATGCCTGGTGGAGACATGCAGGAACCCCAGGCTCCCCAGTGAGGGTGGGGCAGCAGGGGAGAGGGCTCACTTGGGCTTGGACACTGACTCAACAGGGAGGGCAGAGCGCAGGCAGCAGGCACAAGCCAGGACCTGCCTTCCCATGCAGCCCAGCCTGGTGTCCCGGCATGGGAGGGGACAGGAGGGCTAGGGAGGAGAGACCACCCAAGTGGGCTCAGGCCATGGCTCTGCTCTGTCCGTGGCCCAGTCACGGGCCCCTTGCCACGTCCACACATCCACACACCCACACGCCCCTCAGGGCTGGGCAAATGTTTTGCTTCCGGAGTCACCACTGTACCTGAGCAGCGGGAGTTGCTTTGTCAGCACCTGGCCTCCACCACCGGGACCCTAGCCAGGTCCTGGGTCAGGGGGGTGGGGGACCCGTGTGGTCAGAGCAAGGGGCCCAGGGGGACTGGCCAGGAGGGCAGGGCTAGTAGCCAGGGTATTCCTGGTCTGGAGGCCTGTGGCAGTGGGTCGGTGCACGGTTACCTCGTGGGGGGTGGGGGAGGAAGTTGGGGGTGTGGGCTGGGGAGGAGGTTGCCTCAGACAGGAAGGCCAAATGGGCCAGGGCAGGGTGGAGGTGAAGGGTGGAGGGAAGGGACCCATGTTGAGAGGTTCCAGGGCAGAGGCGTGAGCAGATACGTGTATGTGCCTGTGTGCATGATTGTGTGTTCATTCCCCAGGTGTATGCAGGTGTATTTCTGCCTTTAGTTAATCAAACTTTTACCAACCATCTGTTGTGTGTAAAGTACTGGCTTTGGGGGTGAGGGCCTGTCCCTACCTTCCAGGAGCTCACAATCCAGTTAGGAGTGGAACTTGCGTGGGAAAATCTGTGTGATTTGTGGATATCTAGGGTCAAGTCTTTGTCCCAGGACTTATTCTTGTACAGGTGAACCCACCCTGTGGGTCCTGCCTCCCTCTGTGTGCATGGGCCTGTGTGCAGGTTTAAGACTATGTTAGGTCCATCTCTTGGTTTTGGCATGGGTCTGGGCCTCTGAATACATAGGGCCCTTCAAGGAGGAAGAGGTGTGCGTGTGCCTGTCTGTATACAGGTAACAGTGTGCATGTGTGACTGGGTGTACATCTCAGTGTGGGCAGTTGTGTTTACATGTATCAGTGTGCATGTGTGTCTCTGTATATGTCTTCAAGTGTGTCCCTGAGTGTGTTTATGGGCCAGTGGATGCATATGTCTATGGGTGCATCTCATGCCACCTTGACCTCAGCCTTCCTGGGTTGTACCCTGCCCACCACCTAGCATATATTTGGGCAGGGCTTCCCCTGACCCCTAATCTGCCCACAGGGAGACATGTGTGCCCAGTGGGAGCCCTGCCCCAGCTGATGCCCCAGAGGGGCCACCCATCTCAAGAGGGGCTCTGGGCCCCACCTTACCTCCTCATGGCACATGAGCCAGAGCCCGAGGCTGATGGGCTGTTGGACCTCAGCTTCCTGACAGAGGAGGAGCAGGAGGCCATTGCCAACGTCCTGAAGCGAGATGCCCACCTGCGCCAGCTGGAGGAGGGGCGGGTCAGGTGAGGCAGGGCAGGAGGAGGGGGCCTCAGGCACTGGGGGGCCCCACCCCTGCCCTCACCAACATGCATCCTGTCAGATATCTGAGTAGTTCTTGTTTTTGCCTTTGGGTTCCCTGCACCCCTGGCCAGCTCAGCTTATTACCTCTGCCAGGGAGGCTGCATCAGCTCCCTCCTAGCCTCCCCACCTCCAGGCTTGCCTGCTCCAGCCAACCCCCCATAGCACAGCTGGAGCTCCTCAGATCTGTCCCTGATATGCCTTGCTGAACCCTCTCATGGCTCCCCAGCATCTGTGTCAGGGGCAAGCTCCTAAGCGTGGTCCACAAGGCCTCCCTGATTGGTCCCTGCCAGCCTCCCACATCTCATCTTCCACCAGTAACTACCACCCCTGACACACATACAGAGTGTCCACCACAGCCGCTCAGGTGCTCCACAGTCCCTGAACTCCACCTTTCACTCCTAGGGCATTCCTCCTTCCTGGAAGATTACAGTGGCAGAGGAGCATGGGACTTATACGTAGTGCTTGGGAACAGACACCTCCCAGCTATGTAACCTTGGGCAACTCACCTGACCTCCCCAGCACCACTCTCCTCCTCTATAAAGTGGGGCTAAGGAGTCCTACCTCATAGAATTAGGAGGCATTATGTGTGATAGTCACTTTAATGAATACATTCTTCTCCTTTTTATCTGGAGAACTCCAATTTGTCCTTTAAGAAGCAATTCAAATGCTGCCTCCCCTGAAAAGCCCTCCTGGATTTCCACAGGCAAAGCTGGTCCTTCTTATATCCATCATGGCACCTACCTCACTATAGTGCACTTGTCTATTCTGGACTCGTTCTCCCCACCAGCCTGAGCTCCTCCAGAGTAGGGATCAAGTCTGATTTGCTATTGTGTCCCTGGTCCCAGGGACAGGGCCTGGCACATAGTGGGTAGCAGGAATGTTGGTTGGGTGTGTGGTAACAGCCGTGGCCCCTGTATCCTCCAGCAAGCTCCGGGCTTCACTGACAGACCCTGGGCAGTTGAAAATCCTGACGGGGGACTGGTTCCAGGAAGCACGCGTCCAACGGCACCACCATGCCTACCTTGGCTCTGACCTTGTCAGAGCCTCTATCCGCAGGAAGAAGAGCTCCAAGGGTAAGAGGAGATCCTCAGGGCAGGGCAGGCCTTTGCTGCCGGGGTACCCAGTACATGTGGACAAGTAGAGGGCCGCTGGGTTCTAGTCCCAGCTGCCCCTGGTACTGTGTGCCTTTGGCTGAGTACCACCCCTCACTGGGCTATGGGAGGTGGGTGGCATCTCCCAAGACCAGACTCTCTGTGGAAGGGGGTTCACAGAACTTCTCACCTACACGCAGGAGAACAGGCTCTGGGTAGTAATAGGGAACCTGAGGCTGCTGGGAAAGAGACTGAAGAGGAGTTGGAGCCCTGGTGAGTAGGCATGGCAGGGAGGGGAGGGTGCCTACCAGTCACCTGGGTCCCATCCCTGACAGCCACTCTCCCTGCTCCTAGGCTCCTCATAGACAAGGCCCCCCAGGAGAGGCTCAGTGAGGCTGAGGTGAGTAATGAGTGACTGAACGAACTAATAAAGGAATGTACAGTGGAGTAGAAGTGGGATGTCTTGGGAAAGAGACCCAACCTGAGAATCGGGAGACCCTGGTCTGTGTCTCTGTCATTCTTTTCTGTCAAATGGGCGTATGGAACTCTAAGAAATTCTCTGAATCTCACTATTACAGGTGAAGTAAGGACTGATCAGGTCGAGGTCCGGGACTCAGATACTACTGTCCCCCACTAATTGGACCCTGGGAGTCAGGCAGGGCAGGCACTGAAGTGTGAAGGGGTGTGAAATACAGGTCCAACTGGTCCTGCAGCTGGTTGCCAGCCCTGCCCTGATGGCTGTGCTAAATCTAAAGCTGGGGCAGCCAGCTGGAGCCTCTGACCTATGACCCCATCATAACCTTTTAACCCTTCATCACTAGCCCTCTCTGACCTCTACCCCTTGCTTCTTTCAGGGGCCTGATTTCCCCTCACCATATGTCCCCTCAGAGGCTTCAGATCATGAGGAAGAGACCCAAGCCCAGGAAGGTGAGTGGGAGGATATGTGTTGGGGCGCACAGAGAGGTTGTGGGGATCAGAGGCAACTCTAAGTGGCTCCAACCACCTGTGTTGACCTTCCTCCTCCTGTGTTGGAGGTGGGGGTGGGATGGGGGTGGGGGTGGCATGTGGTGTCTATGGACGACCCCAGAGCAGCACTGGGGCCCGATTTTCAGATCACGGGGGTTGTAAAGCAGTCTCTCTAAAATTTGCTCAGGGCGGGCTCAGGGAGGCTAGTTCAGCAGCGTGTGCCCCACCCCAGCCCCTGGCCCAGGGGATACACAGGTCTCCCAGGAGGAGGCGGACCCAGAGCCCGAGCCGCAGTCTGGGGCAGAGGAGGAGCCGCAGCCCCGCCCGGCCCAGGTAGGCGGGAGCGGCTCGCGGCTGCTCTCAAGACCCGGCACGGACTGCGGGCGGGGAGCGAGCGTCCGGGACTGAGCGCCGTCGGGGAAGGGGCTGGGGAAAACAGGGCGCCCGCGTCACTCACCCCCTCCCCAGATCCAGGAGGCGTCCGAGATCCTGGAGAACGGGGAGGAGACCCCGGGGCCCGGCCCCTCACTCGACCACATGCTCAGCAGCAGCTCCTCCGTGTCCAGCCTCAACTCCACGGTAAGGGGGAGATGGAGAAGGGGTCGCCTCTCCTCCCCTCATCCTGACACTTAGTCCCTACTTGACCCCTCCCTCGCCCTCGGACCTTACACTCCAGCCCCTAGGCAAGCTACCTCGCAGTGCCCTTTACCTTGTCACCTCGCTTTGCTCCCATACCCCACGTCTGAACCCTCCGCGGTCCCCAGCCCCGACGTGAGCTTGCACCCCATTCTGACCTCCCGACCTCCTCCCGCGCCCCCAGCTGAGCGGCAGCCTGATGAGCCTGTCTGGGGAGGCGGAGGCGGGTGCCGTGCAGGTGTGCGGTTCGGTGCACTTCGCGCTGCGCTACGAGCCGGACGCCGCCGAGCTGCGCGTGCAAGTGATCCAATGCCAGGGCCTTGCGGCCGCGCGGCGCCGCCGCTCCGACCCGTGAGTGCCCAGCCGGGCGGGCGGGGGCGCTATGGAGCCTCTCTCACCGCCCAGTCCCACCACCTGTCTTGGCCTGTTTCCTGGTCTCCAAAATGGGAGTCACGTTCTTGGGAGGTGTGAGATTGAGCGGCATGGCCCCTGTAAAGCGCTGCACGAGGCCTGGCACTGGAAGCTGCGTTTCAGGCTGTGGGTGGGGAAGCCCCCAGGCCGGGAAGGAGGTGCCGGAAGGCTTCCCCCTGCCCCCCTTATCTCTGGTCCTCACCTCCCTCGCCCCAGCTACGTCAAAAGCTACCTCCTCCCGGATAAGCAGAGCAAGCGCAAGACGGCAGTGAAGAAACGGAATCTGAACCCGGTTTTCAACGAGACTCTCCGGGTAAGGCTGCGACGACGGGGCGGCCCCTTATTCATGAATCGGACATCCCTTCCTGAGGGCTCAGGGTGGCAGGGGCAGCCATAGTGTCGTCATTGCCTGTCGCTCCAACCCTCCATTCTGTGCGAAGAAGGGCAGGGAGTCTAGTGGAGGGCACGGCGTTAGTTCAGATTCCCATGGATGCCCTTCGGGGCTCCCCATGGTAGGACAAGCCCCAGCCAACACTTGGGCAGCACTGAAGCCGGGGCCATCGGCGGTGCTCCATTAAAGCGCACCTCCTGTCCCCCAGTACTCTGTCCCGCAGGCCGAGCTCCCGGGCCGCGTGCTGAGCCTGTCCGTGTGGCACCGCGAAAGCCTGGGTCGCAACATCTTTCTGGGCGAAGTCGAAGTGCACCTGGATACGTGGGACTGGGACTCCGAAGCCATCTGGCTCCCGCTGCATCCCCGAGTGAGGCAGCTGGTGCGTGTAGAGGGACCCGCCGCACCTTCTCCGGTTTTCACCCCACCGAGCTTTCCCCTAGACCCCTCAGACTCCGCCTTCGGCAGGGCCACCCCTCAGCCTCGAACCCTGATGACCGAGCGCAAAGACCTGGCCCCCCACGGTCGGTTTTTCTCGATGCCCCGCCCCTACAGATCCCGCCCTCCCTGCTTACCACGCCCCACTGGTGTCTGGAGACTCCACCCCGTTGTGGCCTCTTTGCCTTGGGCCCCGTCCCCGCTCCCTGACAAACCACCTCTCGCAGGTATCGCCCTCTTCAGACGACCTTCCCAGCCGTGGGAGGCTCTCTCTGTCCCTCAAATACGTCCCCGCCGGCTCTGAGGGTGAGTGGCCGCCCGCAAGAGACCAAGCTGGACGGGCCCCTGGGAGGCGGAGGACTCCTGTCCCACAATGGGGAAGGCTGTCCTTGCGGTGAAGCCTGAGCCGAGCCTTTCCGCAGGCGCAGGACTGCCCCCGAGCGGGGAGCTGCACTTCTGGGTGAAGGAAGCTCAGGACCTCGTGCCTCTTCGTTCAGGATCCCTGGATACTTACGTACAATGGTGAGGGACATTGGGAGCGCTCCACGTTTCCTTTTGCCTGTAGTGGAGCTCCCCATCCCCTTCTAATCACCCATCCTTGATCCCCCAGTCTGGGCTTTGACCTCTGAGCAGGGGTGAAGGGGACAGCTTGAGTCCGGAGAGTTGAGGACACCTTTGAGGAGCTGCATTTCAGAGACTGGCACCTATAGGACTTGTTGGAGAGCTGAGGCTGAGACCTGGAAGGTCACAGGGGCCCTTCCATGGAGAATCTGCAAGGCCAGGCTGTGGGGCCTGCAGTTCAGTGGTTTTCAAAGTAAGCTCGCGGGGACCTCTGGTGGTGTCCCCAGCTTCTGCCCCACCTTCGGAGAGTGAAATGGAGGTAGACCAAACAGGTTCTGAGATCCCAGCCCTGATTCAACCAGATATTGTTTTTCTCTTAGGTTTTGTACTTCTGAGCAATATTTTATCTTGTATAAAGAGCCCAAGGCTTTAAAAAGTTTGGAAACTACTCTGGGAGACAGCAGGAAGTCAATGAAGGTCATTGAGCTGGGGAGTAGCAAAATTCCAGTTCAGAGCCATTACTCTGGCAGGAGACCTGAGAGGAGGCTGGTGTAAAGGTCCTAGGGTAGCAAGGGTTTGAGGCCAGGTCTCAGGCAGGATCCTGAGGACATGGACATTTTGAGGGGTATAGGTAGGACTCAGTGACTGGTTGGTTCTGGGGAGTATGAGAGGGTGGCCACTTGATGACAGCCCACCTCCCCCATAGCTTTGTGCTGCCTGATGACAGCCGGGCCAGCCGCCAGCGGACAAGGGTGGTGCGAAGGAGCCTCAGCCCTGCGTTCAACCACACCATGGTTTATGATGGCTTCGGGCCTGCTGACCTGCGCCAGGCCTGTGCTGAGCTCTCCCTCTGGGACCATGGGACCCTGGCCAGTCGCCAGCTGGGGGGCACACGCCTCAGCCTGGGTACTGGTGAGTGAGGCAGGACCTGGGGGCAGCCAATGCTGGGAGGTAGGGGCTTAATGTGTGGCCTTGGGCACTTTTCAACCCTTTTGTGAGCTTTGGTGTCCACTGAGAACTGTGGTGTCAGTTCATAATCTGGGTATTCCTTGGGACTTGGGTTATCCAACGTAACCATGACCTCCACCCTTGCCCAGGCAGCAGCTATGGGCTCCAGGTGCCCTGGATGGATTCCACACCTGAGGAGAAGCAGCTGTGGCAGACACTTCTGGAGCGACCAGGCGAGTGGGTGGATGGCCTTCTGCCCCTCAGAACTAACCTGGCCCCCAGGACATAGCTGCCTTGACAAGCCTTACCAAATCCCTCTCTGGAGCCCCATCTCAGGGCCTGCTCTTGGCGACAGTCAATAAAGTCTATTCTAAGGGCAATAAGAGGCTGATGTATGCTTGGGGTTGGAGGGATGGGGTGGTGGCAGGGAAGAGTGACAGAAGTGTAGGGGGCTAGGTGAAGCCCCTTTAGACTCAGACATAAAGACTTAGAGAGCTGGTCCCAGGACCCCCGCATACCTCAGAACTTGCCAAGGCCCAAAGGTACAAAAATGTTCTGTTTAATAGTGTTTGGTGGTGCTCAGTGAACTTGGGCATCTCTGTGGTTGGACTGCCACTCCCGACTGGCCTCTTCCAGTTGCCCCTGGGCCCTGGGGTGGGTGTGCTAGAAGTTGCTTGCATCTTCTCTATTCACCCATCCTTGGGTCTGGCCTCTTGCTTCTGATGCCCTCATTCAGCCTCCTGGGGGCCATGGGTAACAGCCGTGGATCCTGCCCGCTGTGCCAGGATGGCTCTCCAGATGCGGCACACCATCCCTCCTCTGGGGGTAGCAAGCTAAATGTGGCTCAGCCAGAAAGCCCTGGGCTCTCTCTGGTACCCACTGTCTACCTAATATCCCCCTGTCCCAAGGGACCCCGGTGTCCCTGTAGTTTCCAGAGAGGAAACTAGGCAAGCCCATAGCTGGGAATCAGGATCTGACCGGCATGATCCCACATGCATGGGTCATCCTGGAGGGTGCAGGACATACCTGATGCAGGTGTAGGTGAGGTCATCTCTAGTGGCACAGGTCAGTAGGGCATGGAGGGTGAAGCTGTGGTTCAGCAGCTGGTTGTGGACAAAAACCCACACAAAGAAACAGGGAGAGATTAAAATCAGAGAAAGATGTGTCCAGAGAATCAAAGGCTAGTTCTTTTTTTTTTTTTTTTATCCTCCCCCGAGGACATTTTTTCATTTTTTGTTCAGATAGAGTGGGAGGGAGAGAGAGGAAGAGAGAGAGAGAGAGAAACATCGACATGAAAGGGACACATCGAGTGGCTGCCACCCGCACCACCAACCAGGGCCGGGGACAAACTGCAACCGAGGTACATGCCCTTAGCGGAAACCGAACCCGGGTCTCTCCAGACCGCAGGCCGACGCTCTAACCGCTGAGCCAAACTGGCCAGGGCCAAAGGCTAGTTCTGTTTTACTACTAACATGCTAGGGAAGATCCCACCCCTTTCTGGGTTTTAGTTTTTTTCATCGTTATAATGGGAAGGGTATACTAAGTGTTCCTCTAAAGGTGAGATTCTCTGCATCAGAGGGGAAAAGTGAGAAGAGCTGAAAGATGGACAGAGGTGGAGTCTTTGGTTGGTAGAGGTCAGAGATAACCAGCATTCTCCCCCTCACTGTCTGGATGGTGCCTGAATCCACGTTCAGTTCCTGTAGCCACTGCACCAGGCTCTGGTCCACTGTTTGAGCAGCTGTCAAGGAGAAATCAGGTGAATCCAGAGGTGCCTCCTGCCAGAAGCTAACTCGCAGCACCATTAGTGTTCTCCAGCCAGTTCCCACTCACCTGGGGGCTCTGAGGCCGGGGAACAGGTCCTGGCCTCATTCAACCGCTGTAGAGCTTGTTGCACCAGGGCCTGGCACTCCCATTCCTTCTCAGCCAGGACATTTCGAAGCCTGTTGGATGGCAGAAGGCCAGTAGAAGGGAGGGTGGAGTGGGGGTGAAGCTCACACAGAGGCTATGGATGGGTCTCAGGGGCCTTACCTATCAGTCTCTGCTTGCAAGAGGCCCAACTGCATCATCAGAGGTAGGGGGCTCTGCTCTGGTTCCCTTGGGAGCGGTGTCTGCTGGACTGGGGTCTCCTGCTGCTTGGGCTGGGACTCCTCTTTACTGAACTCTTCTGACTTTGGTGGGACTGCATCCTTCTCCACTTCTGCCAATCAGAGTGAGGTGAGCTTATGCTGGGCAAGAATGCCCATTTGGGACCCTCAGACACTGGCAGAGGGCACTGGGAGCTCTGTGCACTGGACAGGCAATGTCAGTCTTGGAGATGTCCATTTGGTCACCTCCAAGCCCGCTCCTTCCTGGGCGGGATCAAGCCTGGTGATCACACCCCCTGCCAGCTCCATTTTTGTTTGCCACACCTCCAAGGGCCACACCCTCACCCGCAGGCAGGCAGGCAGGCAGGCAGGCAGGCAGGCTCCACTCCCCTGCCTACCTGGGCTCAGCACCGACAGGGCTACCCCTACAGCACGGCTGAGCAGCGAGTCCAGCACGAACATCCAGTGTGGGCGGATCTGGCGCCTGCGGAGAATCTGCTTCACCTGGGGAGGGAGGACAGCGCCGCTGAGACTGCTAAGCATCAAACAGGTGGAGCTTGAATTGGAAAGGCCTAGAGAGTCTTTTGCCTGAAGCAAGTGGGGTGGACAGGCTTGGAGTCAAGGGAGAGGCCGGAAAGCTAAGACTGGGCAGATGTCCCTTCTGTCTCTGTCTTCACAGAGAAGACAGGGATGTCTTTCAACATCAAGTCCTTGCACATTCCCAAGCACAGGGAGTTCATTAGCTCTTCTTTGGCAGCCCTAACAGTGATAAAGCTCTCTTACCGCATCAGGGAAGGCAAAGAGTGGTCCGTGCAGAAGCGCAGGCTCAAGGCCCTGGGCCCGCAGCTGCTCCTGCAGTGCCCGCAGCTCCTGGGCCAGCTGTCGGCGGTTGGGAGTGTGGATGTGCGCCCCGAGGCAACGCAGTAGCTGTTCCATAAGATCCCTGCCCAAGCGGGAACCCTGAGAAGGAACAGAGGGGTCATCAACGGGTATTCCCACTTAAGCCAAGAGAGATGCCCGTATGGGGTTAGGGTTGGGGGAGGCCATCAGTAGGAGTCCTGTCGGTGCTCTACCACCAGGGGGCGCTGGGGCGCGCCGCCCACCTGTTCCTGCTCCAGGCGCAGATTCTCTGCCAGCGCGGGCAGCTCCTGCTTCAGCACCGCGGCCAGCATGGCCCGGCGCTGGCTCTCTTGATGCAACAGGTTCGACCCGGAACTCTCCTCAGGGGATGCGGAATCTTCGGCTCCGGGCTCCTCAGGCACCCTGGGTGCAATGGGGAGCGGCCAATGGAGGGCAGGCAGCAACACCTCCAGCCACCTCCTCCCTAGGGTTTGTATCCTGGCTCTGTCTTAAACGTTCAGGCCTATCTCACAGGGATAAAAAGGAGAAATCTGGCACGAAGGGGACACCCTACCGAAATACAAGTAGAGCATTTGAGAGGTAGGCACCAAGTGCCATCTTTGCAAGTGGTCAGAGTGCCCAGGTCCCAAAGAGGGCTTATTCTGGAGGGAAAACCAGATAAAGTGAACCCACCCCAGGGCCCTGGGCTCTCACCGGAGCTGGCTGGTGTCCCCATAACTGAGGCAGCGCTTCGGGGGGCTGGGCGGGTGTTGAGAGGGTGCCTGAGGGCACGGGAATGTCTGGGACTGGGTGGTCGAGTCAGCAGAAGGAAGAGGGCTGGCTGAGGGGGCATCTGGGGGAGGAACAAGGCTGTCGGCTCCACAGCTCCTCTGCCTTCACCCCCGTGTGCTCACTCTCTTCACCTGCCCAGTACCTGAGGGTCGTGGAGCATGTTGAGGGGAGCCCGGGCTTCGGCTCCTCTTCCCAGGCTGCAGGAAGGGGTCCCCCAACAGAGCTTGAGCACTGGCTCGGAGGTGGGGGTCTGGCTCAAAAGTTCGTAGGAGGAAGGCTTGGGCCTCGGCTGACAGAGAACTGGGCATTGGTGGATGTACCTTGTACATCCCCACCTGGGAGGGGGCAGGGAGGGTAAATAAGGGTTAAGTTTAGAGGTGTGCAGGGCACAGTCTGTCCCCACCCCACCTCATGAACCAGGATCTGAGGGGGTCTCACCTGAAACATGGCAGCCTGCGGGCTCCCCAGCTCATGGAAGGGTGGGCGACCTGTGGCCATCTCGATTACAGTGCAGCCCAATGACCAGATGTCAGCTGCTTTCCCATACCCTCGTGGGCCCTGGTCAATGATTTCTGGGGCCATATACTGCAGAGTCCCTAGGACAGGAGCAGTAGCAATAATGCTTATCTAGGCCTTATCACTACAGGAGCAGCAGGGGGATCTGTCATCCTTTGGCTGCCTGTACCCACCCTGAACTCTATTATCCAAAACAGTTCCCATCACCAATCCTGGTCGCCAAACATCTGTCTGAGTTTCCTCACTCATTCTAGGCTCCATTATCCTGGATTACATCATCCACTCTGAATTCTAGCACCGACTTTGGTCCGCATCAACATTTCTGGGTTCCTTTTCAGGCACTAAACTCAATGTCCTCAGCTATCCAAGTTCTAATTCTAGATTCCATCACCTCACCCCTGGCTTAGTCACCTGCCCTGGGTTTTATCCTCCATTAGGACTCTAACTCCATGCCCAGGAGAAACATCGTTTCCCGGAAGGCCCCAAGAGTTCTGCCCCAGGTCAGCATCCCCACTCACCACCCCATCCCTGTTACCTGTGAAGGTCTCAGTGCAAGGTGTGATGCCTGCCAGCCGCTTGGAGGTGCCAAAGTCAGAAATCTTGAGTAGCCCACTGAAGGTGTTGATCAGCACATTGTCCCCCTGAGTAGAGACGACATCAGGCTGGAGTCCTGATGCCAGAACTGGACCCTATCCCAGCATTCCATCTCCTGGGAATCCCAGCCTGACCCTGCCTCTACCAACCTCCTCCTGCTGCCATCCCACTATGCCCCTCTGGGAGCTGGCACCTGGTTTGGCTTCAGATCTGAACTCTCCTTCTCTAGGGAACCTTCTTGATGTGCCCACTAAGTCTAAACTGCCATCCTCTGTCTGGGGCCATATCTCCTCCTTCCCCCCTACCAGCAAGCCAGGGTGGGCCAGCTACAGGGCTTACCTTGATGTCACGATGCACAATGCGGTTGTCATGCAGGTAGCTGAGTCCCTGAAGGATCTGGCGGGTGTAGAAACTCATGGTGCTCTCATTGTCCTGCAGGGGTCCCCACACTGACCGCAGCAAGGAGGACAGGCTGCCTGGGCAGGTGCAGTCCAAGGTCATCATTGCCACCCACTTACTCCAGCCCACAGCTATCTGCCCAGACACACCCATGCCATGGCCCAGACTCCATCACCCAACTGCACTTCGTCAGCTAATTCTGAGCTACACCACCCACACACGCTAGAGTTCATTTCCCACAAGGGTTCTCCACCCATGCCTGGCTCCATCCCCATGTCTCACACCTTCAGTTCCATCCCCATCCCAGCAGGGCAGGTACCTCCAGGCACTTCCTCCATGAAGATCTTGAGGTAGCCACCCTGGCTGGCTGAGCCCAGATAGCGCACGATGTTCTTGTGGCGCAGGCGTTTGTGCAAAGCGATCTCTTCATGTAGGGGCTGAGAGAACCTAGGGGCAGGTAGGACGAGAGGAATAAGCCAGATTTGGGCAGAGATGCCTGACCAACTCCAGCACCAGCCAGGCCACGCCCCCAGGATCTGCTCCATCCACAATACCCTCCCCGACCTTCCCCACCTCATCTCACCCAGCCCACGGACCCCTCCAGACCATAGCCCCACTCCTCCTGGTCCCTGCCTTTCTTCAGGCCTGGGACCACTGGGCTCTGACGGTTAAGTCCATGAGCCCTCCCACTTGGGACAACAGCATCCCCCGCCCCCCACTCCCCTGCCACATGACCCTCTCAACTCGAGGTCCTACAGGCCCTGCGCAACGCACCTGCTGTCCCGTTCAGGGATCTCCTTGATGGCGATGCGTACCCGCGTGTGCCGGTCCCGGCCCGCATACACAACCCCGTATGTGCCCTTGCCCAGCACCAGCCTCTCCCCGGTCTCTGTGTATTCGTAATCAAACTGCAGGGACCAGTGTGGTGGGGGTTCATCAGGGCTCTCAGCCCTTCCCCCTCCCAAGCCCCTAGTCCCCCTTCCTCACCTCCAGCACCTCTCCCACACCCTCTGCCTCCTCCACGGGCACCTTGGAATCCGGATTCGTCACCAAGGCCTGGATCAGGCCACAGAACCTGAGGGCCGGGGAAGTCAGACTGGCCGGAGGGGTACCTTGGGCACCAAGTGTCCCTTCCTATGCTGAGAGCACCTCGGGGACACATTCCTTCCTTTCACTCCCCGGGCATCCCAGCCCTCAGAGTACCCGACCGAGAAGGTGTGCGCACCACTGGCAGTGCCCTACGCTGGGGAAGCACAGCTGGAAGTCCTGAGCCGGGGGCAGCGCGTAAAGGAAGCAGCAGCGCTCGTCCTGCTTGGAGGCGCTGGGAAGGGATGAAGAACACAAGTGAGCACCAGGCCAGCTAGCAGCGCCACCCCACCCAGAACTGCCCCAGGCCTGCTCCTCACCTGACACCGCAAATGGAGGAGACTGAGAAGGTCCAGCTGGAGGGAACGTCCTGTGAGAAGAAACTGAGTCAGAGGAGAGTGCCAGAGAGTAAGAGGGGTCTGGGGGTGGAAGAAAGGCTCAAGAGAAGGGGTGCTTAGTAGTGAGTGGGACTCAGTGGTGACTTCACCTGGTTCTCAGGCTCCAGCAGGCTCAGGGTCACTGCGCTCACTGGGTCCATACCCTGAACCTCCAGCCTCGCAGGCAGCAGCACTTGGTTCATCTCCAGGACCAGAACCTGCGGGCGATAAGGAAGTGTGGAGGCATAGGTCAGAAGGGGCCTGCCCCTCTCTCAGGTCCCCCACCCCTACAGGCCTCACCAAGCACTGGTCCCCTTGGGGACCGGCTGTTTTGAGCAGCTGGCAGGACTGTAGTAAGAAGTGGAGCCAGAAGTGGGCACGGCGTGGGGGTCCTCCAAGGGGCTCTGGTGTGGGTCTGAAGTGCTGGTACAGCAGGAAGGTTTCCATCATGGACACCAGGTACCTGCAGGCACAACATTGTCTTCAGCTCAGCCCAGGCACCAGGTAGCACTGCCAGGGAGAGTAGACTGAATGTGGGCATTAGGTGTCATGGGCACTGGTCTGGAAGGGGCCATGTCATTGGCTCAGGGCTCAGGCCAGTGGACATAAGTGCAGGAACCCACAGCACAAGTCAGGCCAAGACTGAAGGGGGGCCACTTACCATATGGGGGCATTGAGCTTGTATAGCCGCTCTGCAGCCAGTGCTACCTGGGTGGGGTCATTAGCAAGGATCTGAGCTCCCAGGTAGAAGCCTACATCCCAGTAATATTGCATCTTCTCCACACAGCCTTTTCGGGTCAGCAGGCAGCCCAGCTTCATACCTGGGAGTGAGGGCATGGGCCCTAGTGAATGTGGTTGCAGTTGTGGGCAGAACCCAGGTATGGGCCAAAACATTCATGTTAGGCAGGAACACAGATGTGGGTGAAAATGTAGGTGTGGCATGACCTCAGATAGGAGTAGGAGCTCAGACACAGGAGAAGGTTTGGGAACAAATGTATGTAGAAGGAACACAGATGTGAGCTTAGGAACAAAGAGTCATGGGCTTAAGGGCTCAGGACAGGTATGAGGAACCAGGTGTGAGTTCAGGCAGAATAGTCCAAAAGGGGATGAACTCAGTCCCAGATCCAGCCCGGTGTTCTCCCTCCCTGACCTGAGCCCCTGTCGGGGGGACAGGGGTGCAGGACTGGGGCTCACCAATGAGCCGGAGCTCGTCGGAGTCCTCAAAGCGCTGCCCGGCAGCAATGAGGAGCACAGCAGCATTGATGCCTGAGTGAAGGCTGGGCTCCACATCAAAAGCCTTCCGATACCTGGGGGTTGGGCAGAGGTATGCAAGGCTGGACTGATGCCCACAGCCCCACCTCTCAGCCCAATGTCCACTTGCTTGTGCTCCTTACCAGTGATAGGCCTGCTCTCGGTGCCCAGCCTCCTGGAAGCCAGAGCTGAAGAACATGTCTTTGTAGACACGGCCACACATGCAGTATAGGTCAGGTGCCACAGAGCTCTCACACTGTACCAGTGGCAGCAGCACAGCTAATGCCTTCTCCCGGTCCCCAGGCCTGTTCCTCCTACGGGAGGGGGAAGATGGGCTGGGGACCTGCCTGATGGCCCTGTCCCACTCTGGGGACATCCAGATGCTGAGCAAGGACCCTTCCAGGGGCCTGACAGTAATGAATACAGAACTGCAGTGACCTTGGTCAGCACTGACCTTTGTAGATGTAGTGATTCCAGATGGAAGTGATTTCTAGCTGCAATGACTCTGAAGAGAAGTGACCTTGGACAGCTGTGACCCCTCCAAGGGCATCACCTCACCCCACCCGCAGTAATGAAACAACAGGACCATCTGACATCAGTGTGATCCTAGTCAGCAAACTCCCTGAACAGCACTGTTCCCGGACAGCAATGACCTCATAGAGCAGGGACCCATGTTCCCATGTGGCTATGACCTGAGCACTGCTCTGCCACTCACCGGTTGAGGGCAAATGTATAGTGGAAGCAGATGTTGTGCTGCTCAGCCACATCACAGGTGGGCAAGGCCTGCAGTGTCTCCACCAGCTCAATGATGGCTGAGTAGTCCTGCATGAGGGAACAGCATGCACTGGCACAATGACCTCTGGTGCATCCCATCAGCCCCGAGACCCTGAGGAAAACCTTGAGCTGGGGGTCCTCTCCCACCCCTGACACCCACCTTCCCACCCACCATCCTCTACACACCTCCCTCAGGCCTGGCAGGTAGTACAGACACCACACCTTACACGGAGAACCCACTGTGTGCCCCAACCTCACAGCTGCCCTGGGAGACAGTGACATGATCATCTCCATTACAAACAGGCTCAGAGACGTCAGATAATTTGAGCGGCACAGCCAGGAGCTGAACTTGGGTTTATCTGACACTGGATGCTATGCCCCAGCTCCTCTCTGAGCACACCTGCACATCTCGGTAGGAAAGTAGCAGGTTCATGATGATGTCAGGGCTCAGCAGCTCCACACTGTCCAGTCTCCGCTGCAGGCGAGCCAGCTCCTGCCGCAGCTGCTGCCCGCTGAACCGCTCCCGGGCCTGCCTGATGTCCTGCCGAAAGGTCTCCCGGAAATAGCCACTGATGCCGGCAGCAGGAGAGAGAAGGAGGAAGAGGAAATGGTGGGGTCTGTCCCTCAGCCCAGGCCACTGCACCCTCTCCAGCCTCCTGGTGCACCTTCTCTGGGTCCCCCTTACCAAGAGTCTGTGGGCGTGGCCTCCAGCAGGCGGACAAACCGGCCCACCAGGGGTGTCAGCAGGGCCTCAGTGCCCAACCCAGGCTGGACTAGCCCATCAGCCAGGCCCTTCAAGAGGCCTACATCACCACACAGCACTCGACCAGTGGCTGTCACCACATAGGGAATCAGCGTGTAGCTGCCAACACAATCCTGGTGGGAGGGAGTCAGGAATCGGTAGAGGTCAGAGGTCAGCACCAGGTAGAGAGAGGCTGTGAGGGGGTCAGAGGTCAGCACCAGAGGGAACTGGAATAGCAGAGAAAGGGCACACTGCAGGAAGTAAGGCAATAGGAAGCAGAAGGTCACACGGATGTTGAGGGGTATTAGGGAGATCAAGAGGTGACTGAGGAGGCCAGGAAAGGTAGTGGGGGGGTTAGAGGTCATAATGGAAGTCAAAGGGCACGTTGGAATGAGGGGTGGATTCTGCTCACCGAGTTCTTCTGAAAAATGTCCTCCTGCAGGGAACAGACAGATACTGATGTTCTAGGTAGGCCCTACCCTCGCCCTGTGCCTGCCCCCACCAGCCATCTGGCCACCTACCCGCAGGGCCTGCAGGTCAGGAATGTCGGCCTGGGAGCACAGAAGAATGTTGTTGGTCATGCTGAAGCTCTCACGTACGCCCAGGTGGTAGAACAGGGAAGGCTGTGCTAGGGAGCTGCTCACCTCCAGCACCACTACATCTGCAAGCACACAGGTGGAGGCCCTGAGCCCTGAAGCCCAGCTTGGGGAAGGAGGCTGGGGATCCATCCTGGCTCAGCCGGCTTTCCTGGATGCAATTTTGCTCCTGGCTTCAGTTTCCCCCTTTTAGGTTCCTTTTGGCTCTTACATAGAACTAGTATCTGAGGTGTTGCAGGAGAGGAGTTGGGCCCAATGGGCTAGGACCCTCATCCCACTGTTCAGAGCCTGTGGGCACTGGGCACAGAGAAGAGGAGGCTATGCACCAGCCTAGAGCCTGTTCTAGACCATTTAAAAGGCAAGAGTTGGGCAAACACATAAGTCCCCTTCCCTGGGCCCTCAACGCTGTGCTGTACGTGTGCCTGTGTGTGTGTGTGTGTGTGTGTGTGTGTGTGTGTGTAGCTTTCTGTGACTGGATCTCTGTGTGACAGGGTCTGTGAAGACCTGTATATTGACATATATATGACTTGTAAGTCTGTCTATGACTGTGTGTGTCTTCGTGTCCTCGAGGGCGAGTCAGCCTTCATTTTTTAGCCTGTGATTTTATGGACATCGGCAAGCGCAGGCGCCAGGACTCTTGGATAAACAAATAAGTATCCGGAGGCGGGGCGTTAGGGTTGGCGGAAGGGAGAGGTGGCCTGCACTGGGAAAGCCGTCTTCTGGCCCCACCCACAAGCGACTCTGCCCCGCCTCCAGCCCCGCCCACTGCCCCGGGATTACAGGGTCCTCTTAACCTCCCTCGCCCAGAATCCAGTCCGTTGGGTCCCATCGCTTCCCTTTTTGCCTCTCCAGCCCGATTCTTGAAAGCAGTATGCTAGGACCCCTGAACTCCAGCCCCCCTTGTAGAGCCCCTTTCCTAGTCCAAGCTCCACCTCCCAGGATCCGCCCTCATAAACTCTTCGCGAAATCATCCCGAGGCGGAGTTCTCCATCCCAGCTCCTAAAATACTGCACACTGCCCGGCTCCCAGCCCTGGCCCAATCCTAGCCCCGCTCCCTAGACACGGTGCTTACTCCAGAGTGCTTAAGTCCCAACCCTGAACCCCGGAGCCGGGCCTGGATCCGCTAAGACCTAGCCCAAGCACGGCCACGCTCCAGACTTCCTAAATTCCACATTTGTCAGGGCCCTGCCTCGAATCCCTCGGCTTTAGCTCACTTTATATCCCACTAGACCTCGCACCCATCTCGGTCCCTCCCAGGAGTCGCCGAGCCACTCCCCCGTCGGCCCCGCCCGAGGCCCTAAGCTCCGCCCAGGCTCCTGGCCCCGCCCCCGGCGCGAGCTCACCCGCGTTGTAGAAGCAATCCAGCGCCGCTGTGACTCCCAGCGCCAACGTCCCAAAGGGCAGGGTGCGCAGCTGCGTCCGCGGCCGAGGTACCGCGAGCTGCGCGCAGGCCTCGCGCAGGCAGCGGAGGGGCAGCGGCTCCGCTTCGGCTACCCCCTCCGGCTCCACCACGGGCTGCGGTTCCCGGGTCAGCACGTAGACCACGCTGAGCGGCCGGCTTCGAGAGCAGCTCCGGCCCGGGGGCGCCGCGATCGACCGGCCCCGGCTCATTGCCTCGGCCAGAGGGTCCTGCCAGCAGCTGCCGGCGCACTCCAGGGCCCCGGGCCGCGAGCACGGCCCCGCCATGCGGGGGCGCTCGGGCGTCGGGCGCGTTCTGAGCACCCGGGGCGGGGCAGGAGCCAGGGGTGACGGATCCAGGGATCTCGAGATCGGGAATCTCCTAAGGGATCTGGAGATCCTAAGTTCCGCCGGAGGTCCTGTTCTTCGGAATCTGGAGTCCAGGGCGAAATCCAGGCTCCGACTTGGAAGGTCCTGAGGATCTGAAATCGGGAATTGGGTCCCGGGAATCTGGGGCATCCGGTGATCCGCGACTCAGAGTCACGTGAGAGATCCTGGGAATTGGTCTGATCCTGTCCGACAAGCAGACTCCGCAGGAGAGCGTCCGCCGTCGCTCTCTCCTGCCCTCACATGTAGGCCCGGCCCCGACCGGGAAAGCTCCACCCTCGGCCCTGGGGCAGCACCGCTCCCTAGCCGCCTGGGACTCGGCTTCTCCCCTCCCTCCTCTCCAACTAGAACTTCTGAGTCCGGCCACTTCCGGAACAGCCTGTGCCACAGTATAGCCAACCACATCATAATATGTGTGCTCAGGCCAGGGTTAGGGAAGAGGTGTGACTTGCAGGCCCTGCCCTGTAGGGATCTGTTGAATGAATGGATCTCCAGAAACATCAGCGTGTACACAACACGGTGAAGAGTGGGTGTTCTCCCAGGAGGGACTGGAATGGGGGAAGTCTGCCCCTCCACCTGCCAGGAGGCTATCAGCCCTAGTATGGGACTTGGCACCTGAGCCCCCATCTTTGCCCTCTTGCCAGGAGGCCACTTTCCCCAGAAACCAATCTGATTTTTTACCTCCAGTCAATGGTGACCATGGGACCTGAGAAGAGTCCCCACACAAACATTTTTCTACCCACCTGAAGAAGAACCCCAGAACTCCAGCCCTTGGGCTACAACAGCTTTCTACCTCCAAATTTCCAAGAATCCTTACCCTTTTAGTGTGAATTAGTGAGACAGCAACCTGGTGTAAACCTCAGTGGACTCTGAAATCAGGAACTGGGGACTTAGAGAGGTTGAGTATCTTGTCCAGGATCACTCAGCCACGTGACAGAGCAGGATGCAATCCCAAGATTCCCTATCAGACAGCAGATATCAGACTTAACTACTTATTGCTCTGCCGCTTTCCAGAATGTGGCTCTGGCAAATTAACTGCTTGATAAATGCTAGCTCAATAACTGCTATTTCAGTACCTGTGGCCCCATGAAAGAAAATACCTTACTTGGTTTGACCCTGAGTTTAATTTTTTTTTTTTTTTATCCTCACCGGAGGACATTTCTCCATTTTTTGTTCAGATAGAGTGGGAGGGAGAGAGGGGAAGAGAGAGAGAGAGAACCTCAACGTGAAAGGGGCATGACCAACCATGGCTGGGGACAAACTGCAACCGAGGTACGTGCCCTTAGCGGGAACCGAACCCAGTTCTCTCTGGACTGCAGGCCCAAGCTCTAACCGCTTAGCCAAGCCGGCCAGGGCTGACCTTGAGTTTAAACCAGCCCCTGGTGGAACCCGTGAGAAGCCAAGGATGAGAACTTGACTTCCAACAGAGGCTGGGGTGGAAAACACAACCTAGAAAGAATAGGCATGGGCAACAGAGACGGTGAGAAAACTGCGATTTCCACCACAAAACCACCCACTTGCGGGGCACAGAGGGTCTAAGGGCACCGACAGTGAGTGAACACTTGAATTCCAAGTCCTTTACTAAATGTTCCCCTGGCCTTGACTTGCATACCTCCAGAAATCACTACCTTATGAGGCTGACCCTTCCATCTTCCTGACTGAAAGAAAAGTCTTCCTTGAAAGGAGCTAAAACCTATGTCTCTACTCTGCCCTCTTGAGTTTTTCCTAGTAACTGGATGAGTCCTGCAAGCCAGAAAAGGGTTAAAATGATTTTATTTTTAAATGTGGACAAGAGCAGAGGCAGTTAGCACTGGGGAGGAGTAGCCGAGCATCCGGAAGCTGTACAGGAGAGATAAGGGTGCTGGTTGCCAGGGTGTCCTAACGAAGCATTATGCGAACCCTGCGGTAAGGGTGGCCCACGCCAAGGCCTGAGGCCCAGTCAATGCCATAAGTGTGGGCAGTAGTGTGGGACATCACATAAAGTCCATTGAGATTAGATTGATAGCAGTCTTCATACCACCAGGCACCATGGACAGTCACTGCGCAGTTGTCCCCAATTGCATCATGGTCAGCGTCGTAGGTGGTAAATGACTTCCCATTGTGATAGCTTAGGGAGTCCCCTGGCAGGGAGGGAATGGGAGGCACATTGGTGTCGGCACCATGCTTGGCACCCTTGAAGAGATGACCTCGTAGGAGCCTCAGAGCAACTGAGAGGTGGGCGTTATCAGGCCCCATGAGAAAACAGCAGTACCAAGGAGCCAGAGTGTTTCCCCAGGTCACTCAACTGGTCACAGGGGCACTGGGACTTGAACTCAGGACTGTGGCTCCAAAGACCAGCTCCTCCCTCTGCCTTGTCCCCTCACAGAATCCCCAGCTTCCCTCTAGCTCCTTTGTCTCTTCCTGGCTCCCATCAGCAGTCCGAGCAACTGTCAGGGAGAGCTGGGAGGGACTTCTCAGATGTCTGGGCAGGAAAGGGGGCTCCCCTGAGGCAATGCCTCATAATCACTTCCCTCTTTCAAGTCTCTCCTCAACAGTTACTGTTTCTCTGAAAAAAGCCTTCCCTAGTTCCTCTTCCAAAGCAGATAATGCTAACACTCAACAGAGCCTCAGATAGTCCCACAGCCTCCCTCCCTGCCTCCTTGTCCATTTTACAGTGCAAGAAACAGGCTCTGACATGGAAGGGACTTGCCCAGGGTCACATAGTTAATAGATGACAGAACTGGATTGAAACTCAGGTCTGTTTGCCTCCAGAGCCCAAATTCTTTACTCCTGTACCACCTTGCCTCATGATTGCCATTTCTCAGATGAGGACACTGAGACTCACAGAGAAGGAATTATCCTGGGTCGTTATGGAGGCAGTGGCAGTGCTGGGCAAGTATCCAGCCTCCCTCACCTTTTCCCCCTACTCCAGGGCCCCACCTAAGGGTTGCTCACCTGCAGTGCCCTCTAAGAACTTGCCCAGCACCAGCTGGTAGTGATCTGCCTCCCCAAGGAGGCGGAAGGACTCGTAATGGGCAAAGGTGCGGTTGCCATGAAAGTCTTCCAGCTCCACTCGTAGCTCCCAGGTACCTGGGGGGGGGGTGTGGGGGGGATCCTCAGACCACAGAGTACCAGAGGAATGCCCCCAGGCTCCCTGGACCCTGCTGGGAACTTACCCTGGAGAGTCAGCTGGTGCAGATTCTCATTCCCCAGCCAGAATTCAGACTCCTGACTCCCAAAACCTGCTTTGTAGGAGGACCAAGAGCGGAAGAAATCCACAGAACCATCCTGTCGCCTCTGGAACACCTAGGGGGGCAGAGAAAGCGAGCACAGCAGCCATTACTCCAGGCTTGGCATGGGATGAGGAGAGGCAGGGGCAGTGCAGCTGGGAGTGGGCACACAGGCGCTGGCAGACACTGGGGGCTTGTTGATGAAGTGTGAGACCCAGTGAATCTTGCCTGTGAATATATTGATGAACTCTACATCCTCTTATTAGCTTTTAGTGTCAGTAAAGTAGTTAGTGACTCTCAACTTCACATCAAAGCCTTGCAAGCCCTGGGGGAGACCGAAATGATAGAAACAGCGTTCCTACCTTCTGGAAATGGTCAGTCCTGCTGGGAGTCAGATTCAAAATAACTTGCTTTTTTTTTTTTTTAATCCTCACCTGAGGATATATATAAATTTTTTTTTGCAATTTTTATTAATTTATTTGCGTTACAGATGTTTCTCCTTTTCCCCCCATTGACACCCTCCTCCTGATCCCACCCCCAGCATTGTTGTCTAGGTCCATTGGCTACACATACATGCATACAAGTTCTGTGGTTTATGTCTTCCCTCTCTGCCCCCCGTCCCCCTCTTCTGAGGTTTGTCAGTCTGTACCCTACTTCTATGTCTCTGGGTCTATTTTGTTCATCAGCTTTTTTTTTTTAATATTCCCCTGAGGATATTTTTACATTTATCTTCAGACAGAGTGGGAGGGAGAGAGAGAGAGAGAAACATCAATGTGAGAGAGACACATCCACTGGTTGTCACCCACACGACCCCAACCGGGGCCGGGGACTAATCGCAACTGAGGTACGTGCCCTTTGCCGGAATCGAACCTGCGACTCTTTGGTCTGCAGGACGACACTCTAACCACTGAGCCAAACTGGCCAGGGCTGTTCATCAGCTTTTTTTGTTCATTATATTCCACAAATGAGTGAGATCATATGACATTTGTCTTTCTCTGACTGGCTTATTTCACTCAGCGTTAATACTCTCCAGGTCCCTCCATGTCGTCTCAAAGGATAAGAGATCTTTCTTTCTTACAGCTGCATAGTATTCCATTGTGTAAATGTACCACAGCTTTTTACCCACTCATCTACTGATGGACACTGGGGCTGTTTCCAGATCTTAGCTATTGTAAATAGCGCTGCTATGAACATAGGGGTGCATGTATTCTTTCTGATTGGTGTTTCAGGCTTCTTAGGATATATTCTTAGAAGTGGGACCACTGGGTCAAATGGCAGTTCCATTTTTAATTTTTTGAGGAAACACCATATTGTTTTCCATAGTGGCTGCACCAGTCTGCATTCCCACCAGCAGTGTGCTAGAGTCCCCTTTTCTCCACACCCTCACCAGCACTTGTTGTTTGATAGGATTTTTTTTCTATTTATCTTCAGATAGAGTGGGAGGGAGGGAGAGAGACAGAGAGAGAGAGAGAAACATCGACGTGAGAGAGACACATCGACTGGTTGCCTCCCGCACAACCCCAACCAGGGCGGGGGAACAAACCACAGCTGAGGTACGTGCTGTTGACTGGAATGGAACCCACGACTCATTGGCCCATGAGCTGACGCGTTAACCGCTGAGCCAAACTGGCCAGGACAAAATAACTTGCTTTAATTTACTATGATAAAAATCAAGATATTAGAGCAAAGAGGTCACCTCCAGAGGCCAGGCTGGACTCCTGGCCTCACCCTGATACTTCCCCTTCAAGCCAAGCAGTCCCCAGGCTCTGTAGCGTTTCCCTCCTAAACATCTTTCAGTCTAAGTGCCTCTATTTCCATCGTTGCCACTGCCCACTGTCTTCTCCTGCTGGGCCTCTGAAGTCCTCCAGACCTGTGTCCCTGCCTCCCCTCTTGCCCCCACTGCAATGCAGCCATCTTTCTAAAGCCTAAGTCTGACCTGGCAATTCCCTACTTAAAACTCTCCCGTGGCTCCCCATTTACCTCCATGATCCTCCGTTAGTCATTCGTGATCTCCATGAACTGGCCTTTGCAGAGGCCTTCAATCCATGCCTTTGACCCATACCAGTGGACCTCAGCCAACCACTCATACCTGCTCTCAGCTCACTCACATGGTTCCCCAACCCTCTTGCACTGTCCTGCCTCTCCGCATTTGTCGTTCCCTCTACCTGGAAAGCCCTTCTGCACCTCATTTGGTTTGATAATTTCTACCCAGCTTTCAAGACCCTGTCAAATGTCACCTTGTCTGTGAAGCCTTCTCAGACTTCAGATCCCCTGGGAGCTTAGTAAACTTTTCTCAGTGAATTACTCTAAGAAATGCCTTGGCTCCGGGGGGCTCTGGCTCCCCCTAGGGGCCAAGGGGCAGAAGTGCCCACTGGGCCTGGCCTGTGTCTCTTCTCTGACACTCACCAGCCAACCACCTCCTAGGGTGTCCATGTCACAAAAAACTGGAAGGGCTCTGCCTTCAGGTAGGCACAGACGGTACCAGCCGCTCAAGGTGGCACCGTGGCTCAGCATCTCCTGGCAGCTCCTGGGGCCTAGAGAAGTGGAGAAGGACTGAGCCACTCCCCCCACGTTATGTCCCAATCCCCACCCCATGGGTAATGGAAGGGGCTAAGGGTGGACCTCAGGAGCCCTCTCTGCTCCTTCAGGGCCCTGAAAGGGGCTCCCAGTGCTAGGCCACGCCTGGTGGGCCACCAACACCCCAGCACCGCCTGGTTCCAAGTTCTTGGCTCCAGCGAAGGCTGCCTCACCCTCCTGACACCGGAGCAGGTTTGCTGGATCTCCTGTCCCATGGAAAGACCAAGTGTTGGCTCTAAGGTCTGAGTACCCCCGAGGGAATGCCTGCAAACCACCAGAGGGGAGGGTGCCCAGGCCCTTCTCCTAATCCTGCCCACTCCTCTCAGCCTTCCATGCCCCTGTAGGAGGGCAGTCACAGCCAATGGCTGAGTTGCAACCCAACAGAGCACTCTTCCTCTCTAGCTGAGGGACAGAGCAAAGAAAGAAGAGGCCCAGGTGGCCACACACTCACCTGGCTCACCCTTGGGGCCCATACTGCCCGGTGGTCCAGGTTGCCCTGAAATCCCAGAGACAGAGATGCTGTAAGTCCCACCCCATACCCAAGGTCAAAAACAACATGGATTTGGAGCCAGAAGTCAAATCCCAGCTGCATCCTTCACTGGCTGTAATTGTGGATAAATGACTTATCCTTTCGGAGCCTCACTTTCCCCTTCAGTAAAATGGTGGAAAACTCTCCACCTACCTCATAGAGTTGATCTTTGGATGCTGGGTGCCCAGCCTGGAGCCTGGTGCACAGTAGGTTCCCGGCTCGTTTGTCACGGCCTCTCAGCACATACAGTTATTGCTGCACCACCAGCCTCCCTGGTTTACCCCAGGTCCCTGCCTGCTCCCCAGTATCTCTCACCTCGAGGACCTGGAGCTCCAGTCTTCCCAGGACTTCCTGGGGGTCCAGGACAGCTGGGCAGGAGGACAACTTTGCTGCCTTCCAGTTCCCTGGATTCTGCAGGGAGATGTGGGGCCAGGTGGGCACAGAGTGGTCACAAGGTGGTGGGCATGTCTCCCAGACCTCTCTGCAGTTCCCTTTCCAGCTCCCAGAGTCGAGCTGTCTGGATGCTTACCTTGAAGAGCTTTCAAAGCTTTGCCCTGTTTGCAGAGCCCAGATTATCAAACTCCCACCCTGCTCCTTGAGGCTAGTGAGCCTGGATTGACACCCAGGGAGGGAATGAGAGTGGGTTGGTGGGGAGGACACCCTAGGACCCTACCTGGACAGCTGGGGTGGTCCTCAGTCCTCAGGTAGGCAGGCTCCCTGAGCAAGAGAAACAAAAGGGAGAGTGGGGTCCACAGGAGGCCCATCTTGCTGGTGCCCTCGAGAGAGGATGTCAGTTTATAAGGGGGCCAGGTTGGTGGAAGAACATGAAGAGAGACTTCCGTCCATTGTCCCTCCCCAGAGACACTCCACCCAGGTTGGAGCCAGCAGGAGGTGGGGGCATTTCCTCCCTCAACCCCAAAGAGAATGGGCATTATCTCTGCTCTGTTGAACTGGGATGGAGTCCAACCTCTGATCCTGGGCTCCAGGGCTGCCCAGCCATCTCTCTAGACCTTTGCATTCACTGGGGATTTTCTGAGCCTTCCATCTGGAATGCCCCTCTCTTCATCTCTACTGTGAAGCTCCACCTGTCCATGAAGTTCCATCCCTAATGTCATCTCCATTAGGAATCCTTCCTGTCAGCAGTGTTAATTACTGCTACCATTTGTTGGAACCTACTGCACGCCACAAGTCACACTGGGTGCAGTTTGTACGCCGCCTCCGATCCTTACACAGCCCTGCTCATAGTCATTATTGTTGGCCCTGGGATATAAGCCTGGTACAAGGCAGGTGTTCAATGAATATTGGTTAAATGAAGGAATAGGCAAGGAGAAACTGAGGCCCAGAGACAGGACATGACTTGTGCTCTCTCTGGCACTTATATGCCCAGAGCCACAGAGATTTTGCCCAAGCCCCATGCCCCGCACCAGAGAGAGGCACCCTTAGCAACATGACTTACCTCAAGTCCCTTGGGGAGCTCCTGGCTGGGCCTAGGAAAAAGCTGCTAACATAGGCCAATTTCATGGGTGGCCCAGGCAGTAAGGAGGCAGCAGCCAGGATGTAGATGGGAGGAGTGAGCTGGAGAGAGACCTCAGGTGATAGGGGAGGAGAGAGGAATCTCATTCGTTCATTCATTAATCAAACCCTCCCTGAGGGCCTCCTCTATGCCAGGCCAAGCTTGTGGGGATGGGGAGGGCTGAGGTATAATGAGGCATCAGGAAAGGCGGAGGCCAAGTTTTCCAGACAGGATAGATCCATGAGATGGATGCTCTGAGGCCCTGCAGTTCCAGTTCTGGAAATGTGTGCTCCCTAAGCTCTCCCACAGGTGTGCCAAGATCTGCGGGCAGGCCTGTTTATCATGATGCTGTTTATAATAATCACTGTGGAAATGACCCAACTGGACATTGATAAGATGCAGGCAAATACATTATCACCATGTGGACAAGTCATAGGGCAAATGTGATGGATAATGAAAGGAGCAAAGTTGCAGAACAGTAAGTATAGCACAGTCCCGCTTTGTATTTAAAGAAAGCTAAATGTAAATTCACAGGAAAAGATCTGAAACATACTGTGAAGCATAGTTACTTCTGGGGAGTGAGACCAGTGGGATGGCGATTCTCACTCTTTATATAAACTTTTGTATAGTCCTTTTGTTCCTTACAGGCATTTACTATTTTTGAAAAAGTATACATCCAATGAAGAGATTTTCGTAACTGAGTGGAAAGCCAGCAGGAGGTGGGGGCATTTCCTCCGTCAGCCCCAGAGAGAATGGGCATTATCCCTGCCAGCTCTTAAGTGCTGGTTGGAGAAGCGCCCGGGGCGGGGTGATCCAGGCAGGAGAAACTGCGTGAGCAAAGGCTTGGAGCGGAGGGAGAGTAAGACGGGCTGTGTAACAAGAGGTGGATCCAAGTAGCTGGCAGGATGGCTCAAGAGGAGGCTGCCTGAGAGGACTGTGGGCATTGATGGACGTGTGAGGCCAAGGAGCAGCCGGAACTACCTGTGAACTCGCAGCGGCAGCCGGAGACCCTGCAGGGAGGCCGGGCCTGGAGAAGAGGCACAGAGGCTCGGCTGCAGGCTGCACAGCTGGAAGGGTGGATGGGTGCCCTGGCATGAAGCAGATGGAGCACGTGCACCTGCTCCACATCCCACTGAGATGGATACTGCTGTTACCCCACTTTACAAATGAGGAAACTGAGGCCCGGAGCTATTAAATAACCTTCTCCAGTTCTCACAGAGCAATTAGGTTCCACAGGCTGAACTCTCAGCTGTTACTCTCTCTATTGCCTCTCAGCTTGACTGTCCTAGGACAGGTTATTATATATCAGACTCTCAGCCACGTGCCCCCTCAGCGGGAGGTGGGAGATGTTATTAGTCAGGAAGACTTGTGGGCCCAGGATGGGGGTGAGGGGGAAGGAGGGTATGGGTGCAGCTTCCCAGGAGGACCTGAGTGAGGAAATGACTGTCGAGAGTTCCAGGGTGTCTCCACCTGGGCACTGGGGCAGAGACGTAACTTAAGGAGCTGAGAGCCTGGAAGATGCTTCTGCAGGACAGTTCTGAAGTTCTGCTCACTCTGGAGCTAGAAAAACCTGGATTCAAAGCCCAGCCCTGCCCCGTCCCACTGTGTGATCTTGAGCAAGTACACTTATCTTTCTGAGTCTCTGTACTCTCATCTGTAAAGGGGCAGGGGAGGGGGCTGAACATGTATAACAGAGGAAAATATTTTTAAAGATTACAACAATAGTCCGAGACTGAATTCCCACTAAGGAGGGGGTAGTGGCCATTCCCCTGCCCCATCCAATCCACACACAGTCCAAGACACAAGACACAAAGCACAGTGCTGGAAAGAGTTCCTTTATTTGGGGGCAATGCCCAGGCCAGGTCAGTGGGAAGAGGCAGGCACAGACCCAGTGCCAAGCAGGGGGTCTGGAGGGGGCCCACAGGGATGACAGATGAGATAGGAGGTGTTGAAGGATGCTCTCAGCTGCAGGTACCAGGCCCAGGTATTGACACTGAGACTGCTTGGTGCCTTCAGAGGCCAGAAATTGGTGGCCAAAGTTTTTCCCATCCCCAGTGCCCACAAGGGAGCCAAGAAGGCAGCTTCTTCATCCTCTTTCCCCTCAGTGTGGAATCCAGGCCTGCAAGGGGTCAGATTCTGCAGAAGCCAGACAGAGAGGACACTCAGGGCGGTGGCCCTGCCTCAGCGGGGCTGAGGACCCCCAACCCCAGAGAGCAGGCAACAGCGGGAAGAGCAAACACTTTAATGGAGTGACCTGCCCCACAGCACACACGGCACACAGGGTGTGGGGGGGCCTCCGAGCAGCTCCCCTTCTCAGAGGAAAACCAAACCGCACACACAGCCAAGGTCCTGCCAAGGCCACAGAGCTGCAGGCCAAAGTCTCGCCTGGGTTATCACCTACTGGTTCTCCTCCCTGCTGGCAGCATGAGGGGACAAAGACAAGTGGGCTCAGCTGGGCTCTCAGACACCAGGCTGAGGCTGAGTCAATACCTGGCAGAGAGAACCTCACAACTGGAAGAGGGACAGGGGTGTGGCTCACATGGGGGACACAGGGAGGGAGTCATTGCCCTTAGGGCTGCCCCACTGAGAAGACAGCACACTGTCACTTAAGGGGACCCGAGGGACAGGAGTGGGGTGGGGGAAGTGAGCCAGACTGCTGGCTGGTCAGTACTCACAGTGTCTGGTAAGTGCTGTCCTTGGCCTTGAGGAAGCGCAAGACGAAGAAGGCCACTGCCTGTAGGCTCAGCACCAGAACCATGCCTCCAATGAAGCTGGCCCCATCAAAGCCAGGGTTGTGGGCTTCGGGAACAGGAGGACTCCCTGCAGGGTGGAGGTCATAGCAGGCCACCAAGGACCAGGATCCCAGGCCTGCCCCAGTAACCCACACAGGTCACCTGGAGGCCCCAGTCCTCACTATGGGAGCCTGGAGCAGCAGGCTCAATTCTGCTGGATCCTGTGGGCAGTTGGGAGGTGCCTGGTGGGAGGGACAGTGCCCAGCTGGGTAGGGCAGGGCCTTGGCTCCAGCCCTGGCTCTGCTCCTGAATTGCTTTGTGGTTTGATGCTTCTCATACCCTCTCTGGGCCTCCTGATCACATGGACCAGATGGCAACTGAGTCCCTTCCAGACGCCCTCTACCACGCTGGCCCAATAGGATGAGGATGGACCTAGAACTCAGGCATCCAGACCCCTTTCAACCTTGGGTCTCGGGGTTCAAAGCCCAGATACAGATGATATGGTCCCGTTTCAGAACTTCTGAGACCCTGGAGCTACCCCATGTCAGAGCCCTTCCTTAGAAAGGGAAGAAGTGGAGGTCCACACCCTTGTTGACCAAAGTGGATAAATGGAGACTAGATGATGTATGTCAGAGGGAGAAGCCAGCTCTGTGGGCCGGACCTGTCTAGAGTCACCTCACAGTTAGGGCAGAGCCAAACTTACACAGTGTACCCTAACACCTTCCCCATCCCCACCGTAGGGACCATGGTTGTCAGACTGACTGGGTGGCTCCCAGCTGCGCCATGTTAGCCATCAACTCTCAACAGGGATTTGATTTCAGGCCCTGGGCCCGGTGCCCAGGGCAGGGCAGGGCTGGCGCTGTGAGATCATTCTGGGGCAGTGGACAGGGACCCAGCTGGGAGGTGGATCTATCTCCCAGAGGGTGTAGCTTGTGTAAGGAGGTCTGAGAATATGAAGGGGAAAGGGTGGTCCCAGCTGCAGCTCAGTGAGCCCTTTCTGGGGGAAGAGGAGCAGAAGAGGGAAGAAATGAGCTGCACAAGACTGATCTGGGGCTTGAGCTGGAGGGAGCTGAATCATCAATAATTCAGCCTCCAAGATCACGTTTCTGGCTTTAATTAACCAAGAGCCTCTTCAGCCATCCCTGCCAAGCCTGCTGAACTCCAGGCTGTGAGGGGCAGTGGGGGCCAAGGGGTGGGATTCTTGCCTCTGTTCTGCCAGGAATCTGCTTTGTAACCCTCTCTGGACCAGTAGGTGGTCACAGTAGACATCTGATTGGCAACCAGAGCCATACACCCTCAGCACCAAGCGCAGGTCCTCAAGGGGGTCACCCTGAGTTCTCAGTGTTGGGGAGAAGAGATTGGAACCATCATTTCTTGATTGCCTTCCTTGCATCAGACACTGAACTAGGGGCTATCCACATACACTCTTTCATAAAATCCTCACAGGAACACTGTGAGGTGGTACCCAACCAATTTCACAGATGTGGAAACAGGCTCAGAGGGAGAAGTCACAGGTCTGAGGTCATAGAGCACGTCAGTGCCTGAGCCCAGCTCTGGCTTTCCCTGCACCTCTAGTCCTGCCACTGCCCAGTTTCCCCAGGTAGTACCTACCTGTTGTGATTGTCTTCGGTTCATAGGTGGGGTGGTGGTGGGCAGCTAGAGAGACAGGGAATTCATAAGAACCCAGCTCTCCCACCCCCTGACTTCCAACAAGACCTCAGGCTGGGCCAACAGCTGGACTTCTGACTCAGATCAGGTCCTCTGTCCCGGGTCCAGATCCACCCAACATATTGTCAAGCCTTAGTTCATGCAGTTCCTTCCACCAGATGTGCCCTCTCTTCATCTTGACCTTTAAGGGTCATCTCTGATGCTACCTCTTCCAGAAAGCCCTACCCTGTTCCCTTCTGAACTTCCAAAGTCCTCACTCTGCTTTAAATGAAAAGCGCTAACCCCCCCACCCCTGCACATGCCTGTTCTGTACCCTCCATCTGTACCACTTTACAGATGAGGGAACAGGCCAGAGAGGGGAAGGGAGTTCTCGGTGAGCTAAAGGCAGAACTGAAACTGGACCCAGGTGTTCGTAGGCATGGTCAGCTCCTTGAAAGAGACGGATTTCTCCTGGGGGGCCGGCTCTGTCTGGGGGCACCTCAGCCCCCTTGCCCCCATCTTGGCTTAGGCCAGTGGGACCCCCCTACCTGGACATGACTCTGAGTGGTTGTAGACAGAGCAACCTTCCTTGACTGCCTCAGCTTGGTCCACACAGTGTCCTGGTGGGAGAAGGTGCAGGAGAGAGGTTTGGGGAGAGGGGCCAAGGCCCTGGAGTTCAGAACTGGGGCACTCAACTTGGGGAGGGCCAAACTCCATACCTGGCTCCTCAGGCTGACATTGCTCCCACACGCAGCCCGAGATGTTGTGCGCTATGTCCCCCTCCACACAATGCTCACAGAGCTTCAGCTGTTTGCAGGTCCCTCGGACAGCTGGCCAGATGTTCATTCGGAGCAGGGCTCCTCGCCCAAAGCCTCGAGCTCCTTTACCTGGGTGTGGAATGGAAGCAACTCCTTGAATCCGAGCTGCAGCCCTCCTTCCCCACTACTCTGGCTCTCACCCTCTGCACACGTACACTCACCTGGATCCCTTAATCCCCACTACACACCTGGAGTTTCCACAAACACATGATAACACACCTAGAACCTCCCTGACGTTCACCCAGAGTCCCCTCCCTTTGTATATACCTGGGGTTCCCAGATACATTTGAAGCTGCCGCCCCCAGACACACCTGAAGCTCCCTACTGTACACATACACGGGGCTCCACACAGCTAGAGCCGCCTTCACCCACCCTGGAGCCCTGCACACGTCTGGAAAGTCCTCTTCCGCCCTCCATCCCCACCCCTCCCAGCCCTGACTACTCCTGGATGGGCGACTGGGTGAAGGGCACGCTCCCAGACCCTGGCCCGCATTACCAGCCACAGCGAGCTGGGCACACAGGAGGAGGCAGCAACAGCCACCACAGAGCGCAGCCCGTAAGGCTCGGGGTCCCGGCAAGGCCATGGGCGCGGGGGCGGGGGCTGGGGGTCGGCGGAGAGCTGGTGTGTCGCGTCCCTTCTGGACTCGGCTCCACCAGGCTGTGGGAAACGTGACCGGGGCGGCAGGGGCGGGGCCAGATGGGCAGGGCCAGTGGCGCAGCCAGGGGGCGGGGCTTGCTGGTCCGGGGTGGGGCCATATAGGGTGTGGTTAGTGGGCGCGGTCAGTGGGGCTGGGTTCGGTAGTCTGGGGCGGGGCTCGGACAAAAGAGGGCGGGGTACAGGACTGGTAACGGACCTGGTCCCTGGATGCCCGCAGCCGCAGCTTCACGGAAACTGCTGAGTAGCGAGTTATCCCTCCTTCATAGGTAAGGAAACTGAGGCTCAGAAAAGGTGAATGACTAGTTAAGAGTTAATGGTAAAATCTCTATTTGTAGCAAGGTTAGTTTCTTGCCTCCCAGCCTCGGCGCAGGTGGGGCCTTGTGGAGTGCACCATCCTACCAGGCCCCACCACTGCTGACCAGCTTCAGCTGGCCCCTAGGCTCTGGCAGCTACCTGGCTTCAATCTGTGAACCCTCCTCTCTTCTACCCCTCAGCCCACCATGTCTGCCTCCAACCCACCAGATCCTTCAACCAAGTCACCGGTCTCATTGTTACTGCGACAACTGAGCCTCTTCACAGCTTTCCCTTCTGCCTTGACTCCCAACCTGGCACCAACCTCCTCTGGTACTTCTCCCACTACAGCCACTTCTCAGGTTCCTTAAAGAGTGCCCCCTCTTCCTCTTTCTCCCTCCTTTCCTCTTCCTCTCCCTTTCTCCCCCCTCTGCTTCTCCTTTTCCTCCTTCCACATTATCATCGCTAGTGGCCCAGTTCAGTCCTGAGACCCATTCCACCTCTTCTGGGGTCAACTTGGTCATTCTTCAGCCATCAGTTCCCATTTGAAAGCCAACAAATATGTCTTCTTGTCCAGCCTAGTACTCCCTCCCCTGACCCCTTACTAGTAGCAGAATGTACATTCTACTAAGAGCTTTTTTTTTTTTTATCCTCACCCGAGGACATTTTTTTCATTCTCTGTTCAGATAGAGTGGGAGGGAGAGAGAGAGAGAGAGAGAGAGAGAGAGAGAGAGAGAGAGAGAAACATCGACGTGAAAGTGACACATCGAGTGGCTGCCACCCGCACGTCCAACCAGGGCCGGGGTCAAACCGCAACTGAAGCACATGCCCTTAGCGGGAACCGAACCCGGGTCTCTCTGGACCGCAGGCCGAGGCTCTAACCGCTGAGCCAAACCGGCCAGGTCTCTACTAAGAGCTTTTACTTGCAGCTTCTCATCTAATGTCCCCACTACCCTCTAGGTATGGGTTTTGTTATCACCAAATTGCAGGTTTCAGAAGTAACATCACCTGCCCAGGGGCACACAATTACAAGGGGAAGGGGGTTCAGGATGTAGCCCAGGATTAAATGAGGCCAGAGGCTGCTCTCCTCTCTGCTATACAGGGAGGCCCCTTCATCCCCCAAGTCACCCAATTGGAAACCACGGTCTGATCTTCACCCCCTCCCTTTGTCTCCCAAATTAAAATCCTGCAGATTCTGCCTCTATATGTCTCCTTGTTCCTACTACCTCATCTTCTCTCTGCTGGCCCCACTGCCTCTCAGCCTTCGGGCCCTTCCCCAACTTGGCCCTCACAGTGCAGGGCTCTACTAAAATCATGGATTTGACCATGTCTCTTACAGTTAATAATGGCTTGGCCTCCACGGCCCTTTGATTCCTGGCTCTATAAGTCCAGCATGTCTTGGGCTCACCCCAACACCTTCTTACCCTTCAAGAAGATAGAACAGCCCTGGCCGGTTTGGCTCAGCGGTTAGAGCATTGGCCTGCAGACCAATGAGTCACGGGTTCGATTCTGGTCAAGGGCACGTACCTCTGTTGCAGTTCGTTCCCAGCCCTGGTCGGGTATTGCAGGAGGCAACCAGTCAGTGTGGCTCTATCACGTCGATGTTTCTCTCGGTTTCTCTCTCTCCCTCCCTCCCACTCTATCTGATAATAAATAGAAAAATATCCTCAGGGTGAGGAATAAAAAAAAAAGAAAGAAGATAGAACAGTGCCTCTCCCAATACACCTTGCCTTTTATACCTCTTTGCCTTTATCCTATAGCTGTTCTGTCCCTTGGAAGGTCCTCTTTCTCCCTGACTCCATCTGTATGGCAAACTAATCCTTCATGACACCATTAAAGGGCCACCTCCTGCAGGAAGTCCCCTGTTACTGTCTCAGAGCAAGGCTGAGCTGCTGCAGCACTCATCCCAGCTGGTAGATCTGAATCCATCTGCTTTCCTGCACCAGAGCCCTCACCTCTGCACCATCTCCTCATAGGGCTCCTGCTTCTGCTCCCCGACACCAGTCTGTTTTCCAGCAGTCAGAGCAATCTTTTGAAAATGTAAGTTAAATCATATCACTCCTGCTTAAGCCCACCAGTGGCTCCCATCTCACTACTTTCCATGACTTATATGATCTCCCACCCACCTACCTACCTCTCTGAGTTCAATTCCTACCCTTCAGCTCATTATGTTGACGGCGAGATGATGAGACCTTGGTTCTTGTCTTCTTGAAGGAAAGATTTCAGTCAAGAGACAAAGTGTAGCAAAGTATGAAAGAATTTATTGGCTGCAGCAAAACACACTTAGGGCAGTGAAATGAAGAAGGGCATAGAAGAAGCAATAGGAGAGCCTAGGCGGGGTTGCTTTGGCTCACTGGGAAGTCAGAGAAAAGGGGGCCTTGGACACAGGTTCAGGGGGTTAGCCTGAAACGAGCGGCCGCTGCCCATTGTTTCCCTGGTTGCAAGTCTTGTGAGGACCCTTAGAGGGAAGAAGGGGGAAGGGAATGGCATTGGCATGCTCCCCTCTGGGAAAGCACGTGCTGGGTCCTTCATCCTGAGTGTATTTATCTCTCTCTTGCAGGTGGGAATCTTTGGAGAGGTGTCAGGGGAGGGTCTTAATAGAATATTCTTTAGCTTTCCAGGCGTGCTATTTCAGGGTCATGGTGTCCACTGGTTGGTTGGTGCCAGGGCAGAGGGTCATTCGTCAATGCAGCTGGTCCTGAGGCAGCCACAAAGTCCCTTGCCTGGTTTTGTTGCTTTTCTGGACCTAGAGCTGAAATACAATTGAGGTCTAGGATGTTATCTTCAGGGAGGAAAAGATCAGGGGGTCCAAACTGTGTGACCAGTGAGTGATATGCTAGGGGAGGATAGGTTACTCTTGGGGTGAGGTTCTTGTTTTCCCATTTTTGCCTCTTGCTAGACATCCTGGGCTTTCTGCCTTGGTGAATTTCTGTACGTGGACCATCATCCTTGCTCTGCTCAGGTCTGTCTAACTGCCTATAACAATTCAGCTCCTGACACACTAGCCTCCTCTCTATTCCTCAAACACATCAACTCTTTTCCTCCTCGGAGACTTTGCACTTGCTGTGCTCTCTCCTTGAAACTCTTCGATTCTCTCTTCAAATGACTCACTCCATGGCCTCCCTACTTAAAAGAGGTCTCCTGGTTATTCTACATCATGACACCTCCTTTTTTCTTCAGAACATGTATCAAATTACTCATTTGTTTCCTAGGCTGTAAGTTCCATGAAGGCAGGAACAATGTCTTTCTTCTTCCATAGTTAACTCCCTGCACACATAGGGCTAAGTAGGTGTTTATTAAATAACCATACTGTACCATGTTGTGACTGTTTGTGTACACATTTGTCTGTCCCATTGGTCTGTGAGACCCTCAAGGGCTCCCTACTCAATATCATATTAAGTACCTATTTGTGATTGTCCATCTCTCCCCATTATAATGAAAGATCCACGAAGAAGGCAGAGATTTTTGTTAATTGCTATATTCTCTGTGCCTAGAACAATGCCCGGCCAATAGCAGATGCTCAGTAAATACTTACTGAATGTTGAAAATGCAGGATGTGGTCAGATCATCTCTCATAGCACCCCTCAAACCCAAGCCCAGGGAGCTGTCAGTGAATACTGGCTGACTGAATGGGTCTGTGCTAATCCTGCATGCACTGACGATGCGCAGATTCTTGGGGCTTGGACAAGGAGTCTGTCTCACTCACACAAACCTCCTGTGAGAGCCTAGGCCCACAGGAAAGAAGTGTTACATGGAACTGAGTGCACGCAGCCATCTGGTGGTCAGCTGGGGAACTGCAGGTATTGTCAGTCCTGGTCAAATGTCACTTCTGGGGAGATGGTGATATTAGGCTAGAATGAAAAGGCACACTGGACTTGGTTACAGATAGCCCTGCCTTCAGATCCCAGCTCTTCCATTTACTGTGTGATTTGGGGCAAGACTTTCTGCTTCTCTGAGCTTCACCTATGAAATTGGGATATGGGGTTGTTGTCAGCACTGGGCTCTGGTTTGGCACCTGGTAGGTGGGAAGGATTGGAGAGGGTGTTGATGGTGGTGAGAAGCAAAGAGGTAGGGCAGAGGGCAGGAGGAGGAGAGAGGAGGAAGGGCTGCCTCTTCCTCTGGACAGCAGATCTTCGGAGAAGAGAGATTTCTTTGGCAGTGATGGCCTCAATTGTCCTGTCAGCATGGGGCAGTTTTGGAGAATGAGAGTGTACACATAAAAATCCATAGGCTCATTTGAGTCTTTTGGATCTCAGGGTTAAAAATATCACTGCACTGCAGCCCTGGCCGGTTTGGCTCAGCGGTTGGAGCGTCAGCCCTCGGACCAAGGAGTTGCCAGTTCGATTCTGATCAAGGGCAGGTACCTCATTTGCAGTTCGGTCCTGGCCCTGGTTCGGGTCCTGCAGGAGCCAACCAATCGATGTGTCTCTCTCACGTCAATGTTTCTCTCTTTCCTTCTCTCTCTCTCTCTCTCTCTCTCTCTCTCTCTCTCTCTCTCCCCTCCCTCCCACTGTATCTGAAGATTAATGGAAAAGTATCCTCGGGTGAGGATTAAAAACACACACACAGGACTTCCGATCAAGATGGCGGCGTAGGTAAACGCGGTATGGCGTCCTCCCACAACCACATCAAAGTTACAACTAAATTACAGAACAACCATCATTCAAAACCGCCTGAAATCAAGCTGAATGGAAGTCCTACAACTACGAAATTAAAGAAGAAGCCGCATCGAGACTGGTAGGAGGGGTGGAGGCGGACGGGCTGGTCCCACACCTACATGTGGCAGATAAAAATTAGGAGGATACCTCGGCTGGGAAGGTCCTCCCTGAGGACTGAGGGGTCCCCGTCCCACCCAGGCACCCAGCTCAGGGTTCCAGTGCCAGGAAGAGAAGTCCCCACAACTTCTGGCTGGAAAAACCAGCGGGAACTGAGGCTGAGGCAGCTGCAGCCCCCGGCAGCTCCTCTTAAAGGGCCCGCGCAGAGACTTACTCGGACTCGCTCCCTCCAGGCTCCAGAGTGCGGGAAGGAGCCTGAAAGGCACCAGAGTCATATGGGGAAGAACTGAGCTGTCTGGCATTGGAGCGAGGGCTGGAGAGGCAGCTTTCTCCTGGACAGACGTGCTATCAGAGGCTTTTGTTCCCTTGGTGAGCCCTTCCCTGGGCCGGCAGATGCCGCCATATCTGGGACTCCAGCAACCTGGCTCACACTGTTGGCCCCGCCCTGGTGATTCCATGAGGCCCCACCCCACCCAACTTCCAGGCCCACCCAAGCTGTTGCCAGTTGCTTTACCATAGGATTGGCCTGTCTTGGATCCTGCTTCAGCTTTTCCTAAATTCTTTCAAACAAGCAGCATCTGGTCTCAGCTAGCCCTATACCTCTCGCTAAGTAATACATAGAAACAAACACAGGGAGTTAGCCAAAATGAGGAGACAAAGAAACAGGTCCCAAATGAAAGAACAGAACAAAACTACAGGAAAAGAACTAAGTGAAATGGAGTTAAGCAACCTAACAGATGCTGAGTTCAAAATACTGCTTATAAGGATGCTCAATGGACTTAGTGAGAACCTCAGTGAACTTAATGAGGGCCTCAAGAGCATAAAAAAGGACCAGTCAGAAATGAAGGAGGCACTAACTGAAATAAAGAATAATTTACACAGATTCAATAGTAGAGTAGGTAAAGCCAAGAAGCAAACCATCGATTTGGAATATAAGGAAGCAAGAAACATCCAATCAGAACAGCAAAAAGAAAAAAGAATCCAAAAAAATGAGGATAGTGTAAGGAGCCTCTGGGACAACTTCAAGCATGCCAACATTCGCATCTTAGGGGTGCCAGAAGGAGAAGAGAGAGAACAAGAAATCAAAACCCTATTTGAAACAATAATGGCAGAAAACTTCCCTAACTTGGTGAAGGAAACAGACATACAAGTCCAGGAAGCACAGAGAGTCCCAAACAAAATGAACCCGAAGAGGCCCACACCAAGACACATCATGATCAAAATGTAAAAGGTTCAAGACAAAGAGAGAATCTTAAAAGCAGCAAGAGAAAAGCAGTTCGTTACCTACAAGGGAGTTCCCATAAGACTGTCAGCTGATTTCTCAAAAGAAACTTTGCAGGCCAGAAGGGAGTGGCAAGAAATATTCAGGGTGATGAAAAGCAAGAACCTACAACCAAGATTACTCTATCCTGCAAAGCTGTCATTTAGAATCGATGGCCATATAAAGAGTTTCCCAGACAAGGAAAAGCTAAAGGAGTTCATCATCACCAAACCATTATTATATGAAATGTTGAAGGGTCTTCTTGAAGAAAAAGATAAAAAAATATGAACAAACAAAATGGCAATAAATACATATCTATCAACAATTGAATCTACAAACAAAATGAACAAGCAGAACAGAAACATTCTCATAGATACAGAGAACTTTTGTTGGTTACCAGATGGGTGGGTGCTGGGGGGAGGGGTGAAAAAGGTGAAGGGATTAAGAAGTACAAATTGGTTGTTAGACTGACAAACCTCAAAGGGAAGGGGGTTTGGGGGGTGGGAAGAAATAAACCAAAGAACTTATATGTAAAAAAAAAAAAAAAAGTACTGCTTGAAAACACACACACACACACACACACATATATATACATAAAATTTCTTTTTTTTCCTCCCTAGCTGCCTGAAGATCAACTTGCACCATGAATGACACAGTAACTCTCTGGATCAGAAAGTTCTGGCCAACCAACTACTTCGGTGGAAACATGGTCATCAATGTCCTCCGCACTGGGAAGGCAACACTAGCTAAGACAGAAATTTGGGACAAACTAGCCACACCAGATTTTATCTTTGTATTTGGAGTCAAAAACAATTTTGGTGGTGGTAAAACAACTGGCTTTGACATAATTTGGGATTCCTTGGATTATGAAGAGAAAATAAACCCAACACAAGCTTGCAAGACATGGCCTGCAGAAGAAAAAGACCTCAAGAAAACAGCGAAGGGAACACAAGAACAGAATGAAGAAGGTCAGGGCTACAGGAAAGGCCAATGTTGGTGCAAAAAGAAGGAGTAAAATCCCATTTACTATTGCAGCAAAAAAATTAAGATACCTAGAAATAAACTTAACCAAAGAAGTAAAGGACCTATTTGCAGAAAACTACAGGACACTGAAAAAAGAAATAGAGGAAGATATAAAAAAATGGAAGCATATACTTTGTTCCTGGATTCGAAGAATTAACATCATTAAAATGTCCATACTCCCCAAAGCAATCTATAGATTCAATGTAATCCCCATTAAAATACCAACGACAGCCTGGCTGGTGTAGTTCAGTGATTGAGCGTTGACCCATGCACCAAGAGGTCGCCGGTTTGATTCCCGGTCAGGGCACATGCCCAGATTGTGGGCCAGATCCCCAGTAGAGGGCATGCAGGAGGCGGCCAATCAATGTTCTCTCTCATCAATGTTTCTGTCTCCCTCTCCCTTCCTCTCTCTCTAAAATCAATAAAAAATATTTTTTTTCTTTTTTTTTTATCCTCACCCGAGGACATTTTTTCATTTTTTGTTCAGATAGAGTGGGAGGGAGAGAGAGGAAGAGAGAGAGAGAGAAACATCGACGTGAAAGGGACATATCGAGTGGCTGCCACCCACATGACCAACCAGGGCTGGGGACAAACTGCAACCGAAGCACATGCCCTCAGCGGGAACCGAACTCGGGTCTCTCTGGACCACAGGCCAATGCTCTAACCGCTGAGCCAAACCGGCCAGGGCAATAAAAAAATATTTTTAAAAAATACCAATGACATATTTCACAGAACTAGAATAAACAATCCAAAAGTTTATATGGAACCAAAAAAAGACCCTGAATAGCCACAGCAATCTTGAAAAATAAGAACAAAGTAGGAGGGATCACAATACTAGATATCAGGTTATATTACAAAGCCATTATAATCAAAACAGCCTGGTACTGGCACAAGAACAGGCATATAGATCAACAGAACAGAACAGAGAACCCAGAAATTGACCCAAGACATTATGCTCAATTAATATTTGACAAAGGTGGCAAGAGTATACAATGGAGTAAAGACAGCCTCTTTAATAAATGGTGTTGGGAAAATTGGACAGCTACATGCAAAAAAAATGAAGCTAGACCACCAACTTACACCATACACAAGAATAAACTCAAAATGGATAAAAGACTTAAATGTGACTCGTGAATCCATAAAAATCCTAGAAGAAAATGTAGGCAACAAAATTTCAGACATCACACGCAGCAGAATTTTCACTGATATAACACCTAAGGCTAGAGAAACAAAGGAAAAAATGAACACATGGGACTACATCAAACTAAAAAGCTTCTGTTCTGCACAGCAAAAGAAACAAGCATCAAATGGAAAGGGAACCCACTATATGGGAGAGCATAATTGCCAATGATAACCAGATAAGGGGTTAATTTCCAAAATATAGAGTACTCATACAACTCAACAAAAGGAAGACAAAGAATCCAATTTAAAAAATGGGCGGAGGACCTAAATAGACACCTCTCCAAACAGGACATACAAATGGCCACGAGACATATGAAAAAAGCTCAATGTCACTAATCATCAGAGAGATGCAAATTAAAACGACCATGAGGTATCACCTCACAGCTGCCAGAATGGATGCCATCAATAAATCATCAAACAAGTGCTGGCGAGGGTGTGAAGAAAAGGGGACTCTAGTACACTGCTGGTGGGAATGCAGACTGGTGCAGCCACTATGGAAAACAATATGGTATTTCCTCAAATACCATATTGTTGAACTGCCTTTTGACCCAGTGATCCCACTTCTAGGAATATATCCTAAAAAGCTCGAAACACCAATCAGAAAGAATATATGTATCCCTATGTTCATAGCAGCACTATTTACAATTGCTAAGATCTGGAAACAGCCCAAGTGTCCATCAATAGATGAGTGGGTAAAAAAGCTTTGGTACATATACACAATGGAATACTATGCAGCTGTAAGAAAGAGCGATCTCTTATCCTTTGAGGCGACATGGAGGGACCTGGAGAGTATTATGCTAAGCAAAATAAGCCAGTCAGAGAAAGACAAGTATCACATGATCTCACTTATTTGTGGAATATAATGAACAAAATAAGCTGATGAACAAAATAGACCCAGAGACATAGAAGTAGGGTTCAGACTGACAAACCTCAGAGGAGGGAGGAGTGGGGGAGGGAAGAGTTAAACCAAAGAACTTATGCATAGCCCTGGCCAGTTTGGCTCAGCGGTTAGAGCGTTGGCCTGCGGACCAGAGAGTCTTGGGTTCGGTTCCCGCTAAGGGCACATACCTCAGTTGCAGTTCGTCCCCGGCCCCGGTTGGGGTCGTGCGGGTGGCAACCAGTCAATGTGTCTCTCTCACATTGATGTTTCTCTCTCTCTCTCCCTCCCTTTCTCCCTCCAGCTCTATCTGAAGATAAATGCAAAAATGTCCTCGGGTGAGGATTGAAAAAAAACCACAAAGAACATGCATATAAGCATAAACAATGGACATAGACAACAATGCTATGTGTGTGTGTGGGGGGGAGGAACAGGAGGAGGGTGTGAATGGGGGGAAAAGGAGAAACATCTGTAACAAAAATAAATTAATTAAAAATATTATTAAAAAATAAAAAGGAGTAAAGATTGATTCTGCAATGACTTCATCTGTGGTAATTATGCAGATTTTTCATGAGATAATTAGTAAACTATGAACATTTTTAAAAAAGAAAGAAGTTGCCCTGATCGGTTGGCTCAGCAGTTAGAGCATCAGCCCGAGGACCAAAGAGTCTGGGGTTCAATTCCTGTCAAGGGCATGTACCTTGGTTGCAGTTTGGTCCCCAGACCTGGTTGGGGTCATTTGGGAGGCAACCAATCAATGTGTCTCTCTCATATCGATGTTTCTTTCTCTCTCTCCCTCCCACTCTATCTGAAGATAAATGGAAAAATATCCTCGAGTGAGGATTAAAAAAATAATAATAATAAAATAAAATAAATTAAAAAAGAAACTATCACTGCCACTCAGAATAGCAGAAGATAGTCTATTACACACCCCTTTCATGCCAACCTCCCGGCAGCTTTCATCGTTCTCTGAGACCAACTGGACAGCTGTTGGAACCCAGCTCTGATGGAGGAGAAAGTGGATACTTGAGTCCCGGGGCACTGATGCCCCTAAATTCTCTCTGACACTTCCACCTTCCTTGACACCATGGGGATTACTACTCTCTTTTCCTTCTCTTTTTCTAGATGTTGCTTTTTAGTTTAATTATCCAGTCAACAATTTTTTTTGAACATCTACTACATGCCAGGCACTTTAGAAGAGTGCTAATCTAGGATAGAGGTCAGGGAAGCCTGCTTCGGAAGAAGTGCCTTGGGTGCAGAGACCTTAACGAAGTGAAGGGTTCTAGTCAGAGGGAACAGACAGTGCAAAGGCCCAGGAACAGGAGCACTTTCATCCACAGTCTGTGTCCTTAATGGTGGGGCTCCCTGAGACTCCTCACTCTCTGCTTCCTCCCTAGGTGATGGCATCTACCCCTAGGACCGCAGTCACTACCTGCATACCTGTATTGTTGGTAGCCCGCACAGCCAGTGCTGACGATGTGCCAGGTCCCTCCCAATAATCCTATGAGGTAGATACTAACATTATCCCTATCTTACTGATGAGAAAACAGGTACAAAGAGTCTAAGGAACTCACCCAAAGTCACACAGCTAGGAAATGGAGAAATTGGGGTTTGAATCCAGTCTACACTCGTGACCACCTCCACCGGCTAAGCACCCTAAACTCACTGTACCCAATCTGGGACTAAGGACAGACAGGGTTGGGGAAGATGGAGCTCTTCTCCATGCCCTACCTGCCAGAATGTCTAAGATGGGGGGTTGAGGGGCCTGCCCTGAAACTGGGCTGCTTCTTGGCTCCCCCTCTCCTGCTGCTTTGGGGAAGTTCTCCCCTTCCCTCGCACCCCACATACACACCATGCTGCTGGCTTTCCAGAGTTTTGAATAAATAATTCAGGTTTTGAAATCTTGCCAAGCTCAACCCTCCTGTGCTGTGAGGATGCTATTAAGCTGACATGAGTGAGGTTACCCAGCTTCTTATCCCAACCTCAGCATCATGAAGACCTGCCCTGGAAGCAACCAACTACCTGATCACTGTCAGCCCAGACCCTCTACCCTGTCCAACCCACCCTGAGGCCCACTCACCTGCTATCTTCATTTGAGGACCCCACAACCCTCATCGCTTAAGTAGCTTTGTCACCTCAGTACTTCAGTACTTGTGACAGGGTCACAGTGACACGAAGTCCCATCACTGGCACACTCCATCTTCCCTTGCCACTGCCTCTGCCACCCTGGGATCTCTGAACCCAATCATGCCACAGAGCCACCCTCACACTGGTGTTTATGGTTGCCCTGGGGGCTTCCCTCTACGTCAGCGTCCCTCAGCCACCATCCCCCAAGATCGTGTCACCATGCTCATACCGTCACTGCCACCCACCTCCCTGCTCCTTCATGTTCCTGTCACCGTCACCTCAGGGCCCCTGTCATCCTCACCGGGAGGCCCATTCAGCCCCTTCATTCAGTCTCCGTCACTTGAATTTCGTCAGCCTATCTCTGCCACCCGAGGGTCCCATCACCCCACAACCTATCTGGGTCTCCTTTCTGCTGCACCCCTCCTCCGGCCCCTTCAGCCTCTTTGAGACTTTTCTAAGGCTCTTCCAACTGCGCTCCCAAAACCCCCGGCCCGCAGAGGGCGCCGCGTCAAGGACAGCGTGGACCGAGTCGGGAGGGGCGGGGCCGCGGCCACGGTCGCTTTTTATGAATGAGGGAGCTGGAGGTGCGAGGCCTCATTACTATGCCGCGCGACGTGCTCTGCGCCCCAGCGCGACGCGCCCATTGGCTCGCCAAGCAGCTGACGTCACCGAGCCGGTGGCCGGGGGCGGGGCGGGGCGGGGTGACTCACGCCGCTTCTCCCGCGGCCGCGGGGGCTTGTGGTGGTCCGCTCACACCCTGCGCTGCCCAGGCCCGAGTGGAACCTTCCCGCACGGCCCGGCCGTGCCCGGTCCCGAGAGGTGAGTAGCGGTCCCCGCCGCGGTCACCAGGCGTCTGGAAGGGCACGCAGGATGCTAGGGCGCTGGGCCGGCTGTCAGGCTCCCAGCGGCTTGTCCGGGTCGGAGGTCAACACCTGGAACCCAGATCCTGGGCTAGCAGGTGGGACCCAGTGTCCGAGTGCTGAGCGCCATCTGGGGGGTGACCCGGCGAGGGGTGAGCACTCCTACTGAGATCCGAGGCCCTGGAAGGACTGATGGTCATCTGAGGTTGGGCTGGCAGGAGGCGGCTGGGACAGGGACCTAGGTGTCCGAGAAGGAGGAGGTGTCTGACTTAGGGCTCCAGACTTCCGGGCAGGAGGCGGAGTCAGGCCCAAGATCCAGGTGTCGGAGCAGGAGGGGTCTAACTCAGGAATCCAGGCTTCCAGCCGGGGATGTCTGTTCCAGAGACTCAGAGGTGTAGGCAGAAAGAGGTGTCTGGCTGGGGGCAGAAGTCTGGGCGAGTATACTTGGGAGTGGGGCTGAGTTCCCAGTTGTTACCCCGGGAGTGTAGGGTGGGGGCTGGCGGGAGCTTCACACGCACTCCCTGGGGGCGGGGCCTGGGGCTGGCGGTTCTGAGAATCGTGAGGGGTTTGGTGAGCCTCAGAAACTGAGCGTCATCCTCTCTGATGGGGAGGGAGCAAAGCTGCCCTCAGTCTTGAGACGTGTTTCCCTCCCCCAGTCCTGGCCTTTCCCAGCATCTCCTGGATCTTACAAGCCCCCATCCATTTATGGTAGTCATTCATCTTGTTCTCCTCTGGTCACACACCTGGGAAGAAGAGGTCTGCAGGACCCAGGGAGTTGTAAGGAAGATGAAGAGACCTAGAACAGAGATCCCCAGGAAAAGAGACCTGTGCTGGCCTGGGGGCGTGGGAGAGGACAAAGGTATCCTGGAAGGAATCCTGGGGCATAAATAGGGGACAAGACATTGGGACCCAGCTAGATATCCTGAGGAGAGACTCCCACCAGGTGTCTGGAGAGGTGCCTCAGCTCCTGCAGACCCCTCTACCCAGCATGTAACCTTGCCAACTTCTCACAGGGCCTTTCTCCTACAGGTACCATGACGTGGGGTACAGGCAGCCCCCTGGCCTGGCTCTCCGCTGGCCCAGGCAATGTGAATGTGAGCAGCGTGGGCTCAGCAGAGGGGCCCACAGGCCCAGCCGCACCGTTGCCCTCACCCAGGGCTTGGGATGTGGTGCTGTGCATCTCAGGCACCCTGGTGTCCTGCGAGAATGCGCTGGTGGTGGCCATCATTGTGGGCACTCCTGCCTTCCGTGCCCCCATGTTCCTGTTAGTAGGCAGCCTTGCCATTGCAGACCTGCTGGCAGGCCTGGGCCTGGTCCTGCACTTTGCTGCTGTCTTCTGCATTGGCTCAGCTGAGATGAGCCTGGTGCTGGTTGGCGTCCTGGCAATGGCCTTTACCGCAAGCATTGGCAGCCTACTGGCCATCACCGTAGATCGCTACCTTTCTCTGTACAATGCCCTCACCTACTACTCAGAGACAACGGTGACGAGGACCTATGTGATGCTGGCCCTAGTGTGGGGGGGCGCGCTGGGCATGGGGCTGCTGCCTGTGCTGGCTTGGAACTGCTTGGACGCCCCGACCACATGCGGTGTGGTATATCCACTCTCCAAGAACCATCTGGTGGTACTGGCCGTTGCCTTCTTCATGGTGTTTGGCATCATGCTGCAGCTCTATGCCCAGATTTGCCGCATCGTCTGCCGCCATGCCCAGCAGATTTCTCTCCAGAGGCACCTGCTGCCTGCCTCCCACTATGTGGCTACCCGCAAGGGCATTGCCACATTGGCTGTGGTGCTTGGCGCCTTTGCTGCCTGCTGGCTGCCCTTCACCGTCTACTGCCTGCTGGGTGATGCCCACTCCCCAATCCTCTACACCTATCTCACTCTGCTCCCTGCCACCTACAACTCCATGATCAACCCCATCATCTACGCCTTCCGTAACCAGGACGTGCAGAAGGTGCTGTGGGCCATCTGCTGCTGCTGTTCCTCTTCCAAGATCCCCTTCCGATCTCGTTCCCCCAGTGATGTCTAGTCGAATACTGGTGACCCTTCAACCCTGATTACTACAGAATTCCAGAATGTTAGGTCCTCCAGGGCTTTGTGCCAACCCCAGCTCCACACCCCAAGACCCAGCTGGTTCTGGAGTTCTAGGACATTGGGTGTTTTACAGGATTCTGTTCAGATCCCTGCAGGGCCCAGCTGACTCCATGGTTCTAGAATGTTCAGATGGTCAAGATTCCACTCAGAAATGTCCCACAGCCCAGCAGGCTTGGAGTTCCAGAATGCTGCTGAGTGTTTTACAGTGCCATTTCAAGTCCCTGGGATTCCCCCTCCCTTGACCTTGACCATGTCACTTTATTTTTGAGTCTCTGAACTAGAGTCAGAGATGTTAGCCACTCAGTTGCCTAGATAGGAGAGATGAAGATGCATCTATCTATCTATATCTATATCTATATGTACACATACAAAGAGAATTTTATTTATTTATTTATGTATTTATTTATGTATTTACTTACTTACTTACTTACTTAAGGGTATAAGGGGGAAAAAGAGAACACCTTGAAATCCAGGCCATACCAGGGTACTCCCAAGTCCCCACACCCCCATTTCTGACCTCAGTTCCTAGCAGGGAGGGAGGGGGGGAAGGGAGAAAGAGAAACCACGTATTTTGTTATTATTTTTGCTTATTTTTTATTGAAGAGATCATAGAAACCAGAGCCTTCTCCCCAGGCCCACCCCTCTGGGGTTTGTGAGGGGAACACACCAGCCTCTGGTTTTTTATTTTTTTAAGAAGCCATCACCTGAGCTATCAAGAATTCCTCTGTGCTGGGCGCCTGCTGCCCTCTGGTGGTGGTTCGGGGGAAATGAGTCTGGCCAAGCAGCCAGGACCAAACGGGGCAACCCCAACTCCACTCCAGCCTGGTGTCCAGCGCCACAGCCATGGCCTGGGAGCCAGGCCTCACTTTGAGGTGCCCTAGAGGAGGCAGGATGTGAGCCAACACCTGACCCCCTCTGCCAATCTGGGTATGGCCCCCAGTGCATTCCCTATTCCTGTCCCCTACCCAGCCCTCAATAAAAACTGATTTTGTAATAAATATGTTTCTGTGTGTGTGTGTGTGGAGGGAGTGGAGTGGGGCCTGACGTGGGAAAGCATGGAATGAGAGGATTAACCCACGCCTAGGTGCCTGCTGGGGGACATGGGAACCTGGAGATCCAGGGTAGAGTGTGGCTGGCAGGTGACATAGGTGACACTCCCACCCCAGGATGCCAATCTTATGGGCCCCTCTGCTCAGACCTGGGCACCACCAGACAAGGACCCCACCTCCCCCTGGGGGACAGGAACCAGGATGCTGGATGCTTCTTGGGTTGAGGATGGCCACATCCTGTCCACTTTAGCTTTAGTTTGAGGCTTTAGCATGAAGTGTATACTCAAAGCATGACAATTTCCTTAACAACAGCTCCTTCTAATTGTGGGCAGGTACCGTGTGTTAGGTACTGTGCTAAGTGTACTACATGTGTTACCTCATTTATGCCTAACAAGCATCCCAGGCGACAGGTAACATCTTCTCCATTTTATAGATGAGAGAACTGAGGATGAGGGAGGATTGGTGAATGGCCCAAGGGAACATGTTTCCAGAACCTGTGCTCTATCTACAGGCCTCTCATCTCCTTTCATTCCAAGCCTGGGACTTAGGGCATTCTGGACCCTGATTTGTGTTGGGGTTCACTCTCAGAGCAGGCGACTACATTTAGGAGGTGGCTGGATGGGGTCTGGTCATTCTGGAGCTGGAATAGGTTCTTTTTTTTATCCTCACCCAAGGACATTTTTTTTTTTTTTTTTTGCATTTATCTTCAGATAGAGCAGGAGGGAGAGAGGGAGGAAGAGAGAGAAACATCGATGTGAGAGAGACACATCGACTGGCTGCCACCCACACGACCCCAAGGGGGGCCGGGGACAAACTGCCACCGAAGTACGTGCCCTTAGCGGGAATGAACCGGGGTCTCTCTGGATCACGGGCGATGCTCTAACAGCTGAGCCAAACCGGCCAGGGCAGGTATAGCTTCTTTTTTATGCAAAGTTGAATGATGGTAAATGTGTGCGTGTGCCCTTGGGTGCATTTGAAGATGTAAGTATGCAAGACCCTGAGTTAAGGGGTTTTGGAACCAGAAACAGTGTATTGATTAGGAAAGGCCAAGAGCAGGTTAGGGATGTGGCTGAAGAGGAAGCTCTGACGAGCCACACCTCCCAGCCTCCCAGGCCAAAGCCTGCAGATGGAGCCCTCAGAGCATTCTGGCCCACCCGTCCATTGTACAGCTGGGGAGTCTGAGGCTGGAGAGGAACAAGTCATTTGCTCAAACTCACACAGCTGTGCCAGGCTAGGACTCAGGTCTTCCTCTACTTCCCTAGGAAGAGCTCCTTTGCCTGGTGTTCAAGACTCCTCCCCATTAGTGGTCACAGGAATCCAGGGTGTGGACACACCAGCCAGCAGGGGCTGGATCAGAGCTGGTAGAGAGCAGGCCTGGCTGAGCTACACCTCGTTCCAGTCAAGGCACAAAGTGGGGAGGTCCCACCAGGTCAGGTTGAGCCTTATCTTCTCTCCCCACCTTCTTGGAAGGTCCCTGGGAAAGGACCCCTACTCAGCAAGCACCTCCCTCATGACAAACTTTGGGCCAGACTTTTCATACAACATCACAGGACCCACTGGGTGGTACTATTGCTCTCCCCATTTTACAGAAGAATAAGTTGAGGCTCTGGGAATAATGGGCATTCATTCATATACTGCTGTCCTCGTGGACAGCTTAAATTCTAGCTGGGGAAGATAGTAATAAAGTGCTAAGTTAAAGATACGGTAATATCAGAGAGTGATAAGTCCTCTGAGAAAAATTAAGTAGGGAAAGGACACAGGGAGTATGTATAATTGTTAAATAAGGGTGCTCAAGAAAGACCTTACTGAAGGTGACATTTGATTTGCCTAAAGTTACACAGTTCATAAGAAGTTGAGCTGGGCCCAGGCTGGGTATTACAGCTGGTTAGTGTCGTCCCAATATGCCAAGGTTGCAGGTTTGATCCTCCACCCCCCCTCACCCCCCCTCAGGGCACATACAAGAATCAACCAATGAATGCATAAATAAGTGCAATAACAAGTTGATGTTTCTCTCTCTGGAATCAATAAATAAAAAAAATAAGTCCTTGCCCTGGCTGGTTTGGCTCAGCGGTTGGAGCGTTGGCCTGTGGACCAGAGAGTCACAGGTTCGGTTCCAGCCAAGGGTACGTACCTTGGTTGCATTTCAACCCCGGTCAGAGTCATGCGGGAGGCAACCAATTGATGTGTCTCTCTCACATCAATGTTTCTCTCTCTCTTTCTTCCTCCCTCCCTCCTGTCTATCTGAAGATAAATGGAAAAGTATCCTGGGGTGAGGATTAAAAATATATAAATAAATAAAAAATAAGCCCTGGCCGGTTTGGCCCAGCAGTTAGAACTCAGCCCACGGAACGAAGCATTCCAGGTTTGATTCTCGGTCAAGGGCATGTGCCTGGGTTGCAGGTTTGATCTCCGCCCTGGTCGGAGTCATTCAGGAGGCAACCAATCAATGCATCTCTCTCCCATGGATACTTCTCTCTCTCTCTTTCTCTCCCCCTCACTCTATCTAAAAATCAATTGAAAAATATCCTTGGGTGAGGATGAACATACATACATACATACATACATACATACATACATACATACATACATAAATAAATAAATAAATAAATAAATTGAGCTAGGATTTTAACCCAGGTCCATTGACTCCAAATCTGTTCCTTTCCTGGGTAAGGGGGTGGGTTTCAGGAACAGCTCAAAAACAGCACACAGTCCAGCCAATGGGGTTCAGTGGTTGAGCGTCGACCCATGCACCAAGAGGTCGCTGGTTCAATTCCTGGTCAGGGCACATGCCCAGGTTGTGGGCCAAATCCCTAGTGGGAGGCATGCAGGAGGTAGCCAATCGATGTTCTCTCTCATCAATGTTTCTATCTCTCTCTCCTTCTCACTCCCTCTCTCTCTAAAAAAATCAATAAAGAAAAAAAAACCCGCACACAAAGAAATCAGGGCAGGGAGCTCTGTCTCTGAGCTGGAGAAGAATTGGGGTCTCCAGGATACCCCCAGATTTTCTAGAACAGTGATGTAGGAAAGGGCCTCCTTACTGCTTCCCCATGCTCCCCAGGAGCCCCCACCAAGGCCCAGAAGGAGAGCGACCAGTGCCCATCCTACCCTGGGTGGCCTTGGTCCTTGGCTTCCCCATCCCAGCTTCTGGCTCCAGGGCTCAGCAGGGCTTAATGGTAGCCAGACTCCTATCTGCGAGGGCCTGTGGTGGGCCCCCATGCTGTGGATCCCCCGCTGTCTGTCTGGGTGTGGTTGTATATGAGGTATTTCTGGGAGCCTGCATCTAGAGTCTCTGCCTTGGGTTCTGAGCCCACCCTGAGGGGTGTCCGAATCTGCCTTCAGGTTGAAGCCTGTGTACCCATGTGGTGGCTTCTCCCCCCTCCCAGACTGTTCAGATACATCTCGGGATTTCCCTGTACACCCACCTCCAGGAAGCCTCCTTGGTTAAGCCCTCCTGTAGCTGTGAAGATGTGGTTTATACAACACACAATGCTACACTTCTCCTGAGTAAACCTTTATAGAGAAGTCTCACCTTCCTGTAGGCAAGGCTGTTTGTTCCCCCAATTGAGGGTCCCTAAAAGAAGGGACATGTCTGCCCCCTCAAACTGAAGCTTTCTATGTCTCTTTCAGCCTCAGACTCATCTGGTGCTCAGCCTGGCACTGCTCAGGACCGCCTGCAGGCGTGTGCATATGTGTGTGTGCTTGTGTGCGTGTGTGTGTTTGGGGGGTGGGTAGCCAAGACTTCCAGCCTCTCTGCCTCTGCCAGTTTTCCAACCCCATGACCGAGCTACAGAGGCCTGGGAGAGTGAGCTGGGCTCCCTGGACTGGGGGAGGCAAGGGCTGGGGCCCAGAGCCCTCTGCCTTTCTGCTGGCGTAGGCTCTGGGCAGGAGGTGGGGCCCATTTCTCCCTTTTTCCCCATGTTTTGTGTGGGGAAGTGGGGGCAGCCTGAATGCTAAGCCCTGCTGGGGCCATGGCCGCTTCCCCCTGCAATAAGTGAGGATACAGCAGCTATTAATATAAGATGAGTTCATGGGCTCACAGCTTCTGCAGGCTGGAAAACAGGCTCCCGGGGCCAGGGGCTGCGGCAAGTCTGTCAGATTCTCTCTTGGAGCCTGGAGCCCTCCAGCCCCGCATAGACCAGCTTCCTACATGCTGAGACCTGTGTATACACAGGCACATGCACTTGAGCACAAACAGGCACACATGTGGGGGTCTAGACCCCTGGCTGTTCAGAGAATACACACATGCATACTCACCCAAACATACATGTATAATCAGATGTATCTGCACACTGGTACACACATTTGTACGTAGATATATCATTGCACACATGTGTACAGACTATGTCAACTTCATGTGCACATTGTTGCATGCAGGAACACACACTTGCCCTTGCACACATGTGTATACACACAGACATAGACTTATCCTTGCATACATGTGTGCACACAGGTCTGGACATGATTGCATACCCACATATATAGACACGAAACTGCACATGTGTATACAGATGGTATCCATAGTCATGTACACATATTTGCATACAGGACCACATTTAATGACTTGAAGGCCTGTACATGCCCTTTTGCACACAGTGTACACAGTCTCACAGGTTCCCCACTGTTGTCAATGCTCAGCAATCAAGAATTTACAGGCAGACCCTTGGTTTCTAGCACTATTGAGATGAGCTGGTTCAGCCTCCCCTCCCTGCCTCTCCCCTCCCCCAGCCTCATGACAAGCAGCTCCAGCTCCTGCCAACCCCAATGCCTGCCTTCTGGCTTCCCGCCCCTCGGGGGTCCCCAGATCCCTGATTAACCCCCTCACTAATTGGCCACCAGCCCCTTGACTTTGCTGCAGGCCTTCTCGGGAGCTGGGAGCGCAAGGCTGCAAATTGGCTAAGCAGGATGGGTCTGGGGAATAGAATGCAGGGGCAGGGTGAGGGTGCTGTAAGCCCAGTGCCTGGCTGGAGCCAGGCAGGACACCCCCTATACCAGGGGTGGGGCAACACTGACATCGTATGTTCTTGGGAGGGCCCTCCTCTGATCCACATGTATACAGTCCCATGAGCCACCCCTTCATGTACATTTACACACTCACCAGTTGTGTGCATGGACATGCCCCACTCACTTCTTCACACAAATGAATTTGAACATTTGCACATACCCAAGTACACTCATGAACAAACCCAGTAGGCATGCAAGCAAAATCTTACCTGTACATAAATACATCTGCCAGATATCTCAAGACTACTTGTATATGTTCGTCAAAACATACTTTGAGCCTTGGCCAGGTAGCTCAGTTGGTTAGAGCATACTACTACTACACCAAGGTTGTGGGTTCAATCCCCCGTCAGGGCACATACAAGAATCAAGCAATGAATGCACAAATAAGCAGAACAACAATTCAATGTTCCCCGCCCCCACCCTCTCTCTCTCAAATCAATAAGCTTAAACACACACACACATATTTTGCCTAAACGTACAAATGTACAGGCTTGCAAACACATACATGTTACACATGCCTATGATGTTCTCCTAAGTATACCTGTAGGCATGCATGACCATACACCTACATGTGTGAGTGCACACCGTGGAGTCCAGGCACACATGTGCACCCTACTCACATGCACGTAATACTTGGATGAACAAGCTACCAGGTGACCACAGCACAGGGAGAAACCCCTGTGGCCTGCCTCTGGCTCTGCAGAGCAAAAGGAAGCTTACGGTTGGTGCAGTCTACTGGTAGGGGCAGGGAATGGTGGAACCCACCCAGGTTCTAAATTGCCTTTTCCTACTTCCATGTTGATGCCTAAGCCTGGACCTCCTGAGTTCCCCTCAGCCTTCAGGGCTCCCAGACAGAAGGACAGAGCTTCTGGCTTCAGCCTCTGTAGTTCCTGTCTCCTTGGCTCTGAGACCAAGCCCACAGGGTATTCTATTCTCTTGGAGGCAGCCTTGGGCACTGGAAAGAAAAGAGTTTTTATTTCCATGCCTGATACCAACTTGCTGTGTGACTTTGGGCAAGTTGCTGTGCATCTCTGTGCCTCATTTCCTCAACTGTAAAACAGGAATAAAAAGTTTTGTGTTGGAAATCCTCCCAGGACAGGTCTGAGGAGTCCACGGGGTCATGTCTATGGATGTGCTTTACACAGGCACGTACATCTGGGGGAAGTGTTAGTTCCCAAGATGGTGAGATGCCAGAGTGGAAGGGCCTGCCTACGTCATCGTGGTCAACTCCTCACTGAATAGGTGAGGCCCAGAGAGGGGGCAGCCAGGTGGGAGCTGAAAGGCCCGACTTTTGACCTCAGTGAGGAAGTCTGAGTGTGAGCATGTGTGTGCACAGTTGCCGGGCTAAGGGCAGAGGTACTGAATGCTGAGATGGGAGAGTGCCATGCAGGACTCCTGCCACCACAGTTCTACCACGAGATTTCTTTGGTAGAAAGGCTTTTTTTGTCCTCCAGCTTCAGAAACCCCTCTAGACACCCTCACCTCCTGGGGCTGAGGAGCAGTCTATGGTGATAACCTGAAAATGCTCTCAGCCTCATGATCTAGGAGTGAACTAGCTGACAACCACCCCCAGAATTTATAGGAAATCGAGCCAGATTGCCCTGGCTACTGGGTGGCCAGGAGGGGGCAGTGAGGAACTGGCAGTGGGAAGGGAGGGGTGGCTCCCAAGCACTTTGTGTGAGGTTTGCCTGGGATCATGTGTATTCCTGTAAGTATGTGTGGATCTGTGTCCTTGCTTGGGCTCTGGTTCTCAAGGTGCCCACTGACGTGCACCTGAACAGGTGTGTGTCCACGTACTAAGTAGGGTGTGTCTGTGTGAAGCCCCATCTGATACCTAGGGAAAGTTTAGGGTGTAGGTACTTCCAACTCTGAAGGTCTGTAATAACTGGGCCCTCAGTTCAGCTCACTTGACTTCAAAGCAAAAGCAAAATTAACCATTACCTGTAAAATTAGGCTCCAGGAAGCGGGTAGACAAGAAGGGAAAACCTTTAACACGCCCCTTATGACACTAAAGACCATGATTGTAGATGGAGAATTCTGAAAGTTGTTTAAGTTGCACGGTGAACAGAGCACCAGCTCTGGCCAGAGACCATATTCGAACTGTTGCTCTGTTCCTGGCCAGCTATGTGGTAGGCAAACTCCCTTTACCTCTTTGAACCTGTTTTTCTCACGTGTAATAAGGAGGACCCTTGCCTTATAAGGTTGAGATCAAATGTATGCAGTCTGGGGCAAGTAGTACGCACTCAGTAAATGCTAATTCTTCTCAGGATTAGCCCAAGAGGTGAAGTGGCTTGCATAGGGTCACAGCTCCAAGTAGAGAAGCTGGAATTTAAGCTTGGGCCTCCTGCTTCCCAGAACCACATTCCTTCCCTCCAATTCCCCAGCAAGGGCGGCTCCCGACACCACCATTTTGTCTTCTCCCAGGGCAGGCGTCTGGCTGCCTGTCAGTCACCAGCCTTGGGAAGCCAAATGCTGACTAAACACAGGCCTGAGCAGGGGGGAGGAGCGAGGGGCTCCACAGGGGCTAGCCAGCTCCTGCGACCCCTCCCCTGCACCCCCACCTTCGGGGATGAGCTGAGTGGCTGGCTGGCGAACTGGTTGCTGACAATTCGAAACTTCTGTCCCTTTTCCCAGGATACCAGTGGGTGATTCTCTCTGAACAGCAGGCATGACCAGCAGAGTCACCAACCCTGCTCCTGCCCCTCTTCTGCTGGGCCCGGAACTGGGTCTCTGTTCGTAAATTATCCCCAGGGACAGTTACCCGCAGCAGCTGTGCTCGGAACAACCACAACCGTTGCTTCCTGGGTAGGTCATTTTTTGGGTCAGAATATAAACCCAGCCCCCTCGCCTGAGAGGGGCTGCAGCAGCCTAAACCTTTTATCGGATTCCATTGTAAATCGTTCTATTTAAGGTAAGTTGCTTGGGTCTGAGAAGCAGACAAGATGCCGGCCAGATGTTGGGAGGCAGCATCAGCATTCAGCCTGTGCTCCCCTCCTGCCTGATGCAAGGAGTTACCAGCAGCTAGTCTCTCCTGGTCCCAGCACACTCCCCTCAGCTAGCTAAAGGGGGCCTGGGGATCTAGGTCCCCTAATTTGGGCTTCCTCCTAAATCCAAATGGTTTCCGGCCTTCATCCCCACCTCCTGAATAGGCTGTACCATTCACACCCAGAGGCCTGCTGCTCTCTGAGCCCACCCACACTGGACCTCCCTCCAGAGCTCTGGCCACCACCTGTGGCTCTCAATGTTGCTCCCTTGTAACAACTTCTCCCATTAAAAACACACATACACACCAGAGATGGCTGAGTGGCTACAAAGATTTTATCAAATTATTTAAAACATTGGCATTTATGTATTCACGTGTATACAGTTACATGGAATCTTCAGGTCACTGGGGAGCTAATGTGGTACACACATGAGCCTGGCAGGGAAGCAAATGAAACCAGACTTGGAGCCACAGGGCTTTAAAAAACTGGACATCCTTCTAAGGACCTGAGAGTAGTAGGGCAAAGGGAAAAGGGTCACTCAGGGGTTTGGCTTAACCCCACTGCTCAGATTAACTGACGGTCCTTTCCCGTCCTTGGGGAAAAGGGACCCATTTTCAGACTGTATCTCCACTACATATGTGCTCACTCCCTAAAATCTTGATGTGGCAAACACACCCAAGAATCCACTGGAATAGGTCCTTATAAATGTTTACACCAGAGAAAAGAAGGCACTTTGGGAGCATTACGGTCACTCTCCTACATGTACATCATTCTAGACAGTAAGTAAAAATTGGTTAGTTTCTCAAGTGAGTTAACTGAATAAAGTTAATACAATAACATTGTTCCCTAGCACTCACTGAGGCACAGAACCAGGCACGTCTCTGGGCAACACCTGGTCCCCAGGTCAGCTCAAAGCCTGATGCCCCTAGGAAGTCTGACATGTCTCCTGAGCAAAAGCCCCTGGCCTTGGGGCACTGTCCCATCCCCAGGCCCTGAAGTCAGGCGACCCCGGGGCTGCAGTGGGAGGCACACGGAGAGCAGAGCTGGGACACGGTGGGAATGCTTAAGCAGGGTCACCAAAGCCACAGAGACCTCAATCTGTCCAAGCTGGCGCTGCAGAGCCGGAGGATCGGCGCCACGGGAAGAGATTTCACATTAGCCCTGACAACACCGCCTCAGCTCTGCGGTGACATTGGCCAGGGTCATTTCTGAGGGCGCTCGAGCTTCTGGAGGCAAGCTGAAGCTTGGGTCCGCTGCTGAGCTTTCAAGGGATCAAGAGCCTGCCCCCTCCCTGAGGCTGCTCCTTTGGAATGTACTCATCTCACAACCTGGGCAAAGCCACCAATCACTTCTGACACTGCCTGCTGGTTGGAAGCTGGGCCCCTGGGCCACAGGAATGGGGGCAGGTCCCCTGGGCTGAGCAGACCAGGAAGGGAGGTGGTTCCTTGACTTCAGTGCTTAAGAGTCCTTATAGGCCATTGTTCCATATGGTTACCAGCCTCAGCCCAGTTTAAATAAATCAGTAAACTTTGCATTCTACAATTACAGGATTCCAAAGACACATCATTACCTGCATAAGGTCCTTTATCATCTTAAACGGCTCTGGGTTTAAAGAAGCATTTTTGGGGGTATACCAATGCATAAGGAGAGCCCAGCTGACTAGGTCCCAGCCCACCCCCCACCCCCACCCCCAGTGGAGGAGGCTTCGCTAGGCCGGCTGCTACAAAGTGCCGAGCTTGGCTGCATAGATTTTAATGAGAACGTCAGGCAGAGCTGTGCTGTTGCTCTCCGGGACTTGCAGATCATTACCAAACCAGCTGTAGGATGAGAACACAGCACATCGAAACCCTAGGAGGTCACTGAGCTAATGATCTAATCCTACCTTCCGCAGGCAGTGCTCCCCCCTCACCTCCTCCTGCCCCCAGACCGGTCCACAGTGGACTGTCCATTCCAGAAGCCAGGCCAACACCGCCCCCTTCAAGGTCAGAGCAGAATGTTAGCAAGTGACATTGGCTCCCCCTTTTTCAGAAAGGAGGGGGATGGGGGTAATTTAGTAAAAGCCATTAGACCCAAACCCTGGCCAGGCCCCAGGACTCCTATTTGGGAGAACCACTGCTCTCTGCCTGCCTCTCCAGCCACTCCTGAGCTGCAGCCGGGGGCACCTTCAACGGCCATTTTAGGGTTCTGAAGAATGCTTCCAAAGTGCAAAGTGGGAAGCAGGGCAGGGACACATACAGCCTGGTACGCACAGCACTAGAGCCAGGTGCCGGCCCTGTGCCAGACTCCTGACCGGGGGAGAGGGAGAAGGGCACTCTGGAGCAGTCCCAGCAGGAGGGCATGCTGGCCCTACAGGCCCTGGTTCAAGGAAGAGAAGCAGAGGGGGAGCATTCAGCCGGGCACAGCGGCGGTACCCATGATTACACACTCTCCTCAAGCCGGAGGGGTTTATGAGGGCTTTGGCAATTACCACAACCATTTGCTGTGCGGGGTAGAGACAGATCCTGTTTCTCTTTGTTTCAGAGCTCTGAAAGCAGGAGAAGCCAGGAGAAGCCGGTTTCAGCATAAGAGGCTACACAATAGTTAGGGCAGAAGAGAAGAAACCTCACTGCTGGCCAAAGCTGACCAGTTTTTTTCTGAATAATAGCACCTGTGTATTAGCTCTGAGAAAAGGGGGGAAGAAGGGAGGGAAGATCACTGTGTGTAGAGAGGAGGGGAGCTGGAAACAAGACCCAGAGTCTCTGCTTTTCAGCCCTCCTTACAGCTGCCAGGCCCCCCAGGCAGCTACCTGCGACGGCTGCCAGCCTGAGGGACTGAAGTTTCTACAGTTGGCAGAACCTATGCTTAAATTGGGGAAATAAAAGGGGGAGGAGTTGAAGAGGAATTGAAAACAGCACCTGTCAAAGCTGCCCACCCCCTTCCTTCTCTCACTACCTCTAGTCCCCCAAAAGGGCAGCTTCCAAGGCCATGTGGTTGGTTGGCTGGTGACAGCAAAGGGGAAGCCAAGAATTACAAGAGGCTATAAGGGTCTGAGCAGCACTGACAAGCCCAGCACAGGTTCTGAGCCCTCCTGCTGGGACCCCCACCTATGGTGAGGTCTGAAGCAGCACAAAGCCAAGACTGCTCTGCCCAGGCTCCAGCAGCTGTCCACTATTTGGTCCCAGAAAGCACAGGTGACTTGGAATCAGAAACCCTGGGCTCTAGCCCTGTCACAATTCAACTGTGATCCTTGAGCAAGTCACTTCCCAACTCTAGACTTCAGCATCATTAAGAGGGTAAGAGCCAAGGAGTTCCACCATTCTTCCAGTCCTGCAGCTCCAAGTCTCTACGCTTGGCTCCTGACATCCAGCAGAGGCCCAGATCTCTGTGTGTCAGGGCTAATTTGGTCGTGGGTATTATAGAGGTCAGAACTTGGCTATGGTGCCCAGATGTACCTGGTGGCGAGGGAGGGGCATTTAAAGGACACCTGAACACCACACTCAAGAGAGGGAGCCTGGGAGGGAGGCAAACACCTCAGTCTTCATAAAGGCATCATTTCTGGGCACAGGGGTTGAGATCTTCTTTAGGGGCTTGATAGTTCCTGGAATAAAGGGGATCCAGATACAGAAACAGCTTAACAAAAGGCAGTCTCACACTGCTGATCAGGCACAAGGGTGCAGCAGTCTGGTTGCTGGGGCACTCACCCTGCTCTGACCTCTCAGTGCATGGGAAAGGGGCCAGCTGTGTCCATGCAGGCTTCAGGACCACAAGGTGGCTGGCATTATTCGAAGTAGCTGAGGGCAAGGATTTTGGGAGAAGACCACAGTGGAAAATGGCTCCTAGGGAAAGGCACCAACTCCAATTTAAACCCACTCAAAGGGATCAGCTTTGGGGTTTTCCCTTGTCTTCAATATGCAACAGTCACTTGAAGGGAAGAGGAAGTATCTCGGCTACTGACCCTCAGGGGCCCCATGGGGCCTGGCTGTGGGAGGTGGGAAATACATGCTGATTTGGAGGAAGCACTTGGATGTATCTTTGGTAGCTTCAGGGAAGGCTTTGGCCCCTTGAAATTATTTTTCCTCCCCCTTTTCCCCCATGGGACTGTTGGGGTAGGCATAAAAAAAGGCAGGCAGAAAGAAAAGAGGTGGGCAGCAGGCAGAAAGAGTTAATCCGACCAGTCGTCCTCATCAAACTCAGAGGAGTCATCTTCTGAGTCGCTGTACTCAACAGCAATGCGACGTGACAAGATGGTGGCCACGTCGTTGCCCACGACATCCCGCTTCTCCTGTTCCTGCTGCTCCTCAACCCTGCGCAGCTGAAAGCCTGGTGGGAGAGAGACAGAAGGGTTAAGAAGGCGAGTCAGTCTCAGAATCCATCCAGGAGTGAGGAAGGGGGAATGGCCTCTGGCTGGTAGAATATGGGAAAGGATAGCGAAAAAGAAGGATCCTCTGGGAAAGGAGGAAGCAAGAAAAAAATAAAGATGAAGGTTTATGAAATGGTGGCCCTGGTGCTATAGGTACGTCTGAGAGGAAGCCTGCCATTCTTCCCCATTTCCAGCTCTCAGGCTGGTGAGGACAGTACTTTTCCTGGACTGGCCACCACACCCCATCTAGTAGGCACACTGTCTGCACAATTCATCGACTACCACAGAGCTCAGCTGCCCTAGGTTGTCTCCTCTATACAATCCTTTAGTTTTTTGGGGATCCCACACAGAAGAAACCACTGTAGCCCCTTGGTATCAGCCCTGGCCTCTGATAGAAAAAGAATGAATGCTCCATGAAGGTGAGATGATGAGGGAGGAGAGGAAGGAGGGGAGAAAAGGTGACAAAAGAGGAACGAGGATAGGAAAAAAGGGGGAGAAGGAAATGGGTGAGAAAGAGGGAAAGAGTAGGAGGAAGGATACGAAAGGCAAAAAAGCGAAGGACGAGGAGTGACTGAGTTCAGCTGACGAAGTACCTTCTAGGACAGTGATTCTTGTTTTTCCCTGGGGCACAAAATGGAAGCAAACACACACAAAGCACAAATTTTCAAGGAGTTAAAAAATCCCAGGTTAAGAATTCTTTGCATTAAAGTAGGGTGGAAAGAAATCTAAATTCCCCATATTTTAGGGTGAAGTCTTTCTTCAGGCCGATCCTAGGCCTAAGGTGCCAATCTCTCTCCATGCAATAAAAGCTACTCCCTGGGAAGGGCACAGAACCCTCATCCACCCTCCAATCAGTCATCCCAGCTATAGAAAGACAATGCTTCATGGTTCCAGACCCACCACTGGGATTTACCTTGACGGATGGCTGAAAGTAAGTCGCTGCGGGCATCGCTCACAGGAGGCAAGGAGGACTTGGACTTGGGCATATCAGAAAGTGGTGGTGGTGGTGCGGCAGGCTGGCCATCTGCACCACTGTAGAGAGGTGGCGGCCCAGGAGGAGGGGGAGGAGGGGGAGGAGGAGGTGCTCCTCCTGTTGGTTGGGATAAGGGAAGTGGTGGCAGAGTTGGGTAGTCAGCTGCCGGTGGTGGGGGCGGAGGTGGAGGGGCAGCAAAATCAGGGTGAGGTGGGAAAGAGGGCGGTGAAGGTGGTGGTGGGGTCACTGGGGATCCCAATCCTCCAGGCGGTGGTGGTGGAGGGACGTTTATCATTGGAGGTGGAGGCGGAGGGGCAGATGGTGGAGCACAGGTGGATTTGAGGCCCGGTAGAAAACCCAGAGGAGGAGCTGGTGGTGGATGGCTTGGGCTGACCACACTGGATCTTTTGGGTCCAGCCAAGCCAGATGCTCTTTGGTTGTCTGCTGGGTAGCTAAAAGGACAAAGAAAAAGACCCACCATCACTTTCAGGATCCAAATATCCACCTATAGTTAAGCTACTCTAATAGCCTAGATTCATTTTGGCTAACTATATCATTTCATTTTGGTTCAAATAATAAGAAAAACCTGGAAATGGTCAGAACAGGCCAACAATGAAATGGGCAGCCTTGTAAGGTAATGAGCTTCCCATCAGCAGAGGAGTCTAAGTAGAAATTGAGAAAAACTACCTGAAAGAAGTAGACTTGGGATTCCTATATCAGGTAAGGGTTGGCCAAGATCACCTCATAGGTTCCCCTCAAACCTTTCAGCTCTCCAAGGAAAGGCACTCTCCTGAACCCTCCTCCAAAAGGAATGGTCAGTTTAATCCTGGAGCCAGGACTACAAAGGCATGCAAGAAAAAACTGGAATAAAAATTCAAATACCACCCACCCACCCTCTGTTCCTCAGGCTATTAACATTCACTAGATCGTGTGAGGGCAGGAAACCCAAGCTAAGCTGACCAAACCTGAGTGGGGTACAGATTAGGCAATGGCATTTTCAGTGATCATGTGTAAAAACTTGAGAAAGAATGAAGGGTTTGAGGGTCAGCCGAGACAGGAAATGAATGTGCCACAGACTTGACCTGGGTTGAGAGAGGATTAAGGCACACCTCTCCTGGGTCAGGTATGCTTGGCTGCAAGGTCTCAGGCCATGTGTGAGGCTGAGTGAGGGCTTCTTTTTCTACCTTTGTATCTGCCCTGCACTAACAGCTACTCCTTAGAAAAGCATCCATCTTGCAATTTTCCACAAACCTTTAATCCTTAGCTGCATCTGACAGGACAACCGGCAGGAAGTGATTTGGGAGGCAGGAGATTTGGGATTAATGGTTTCAAGAACCAGGAAGAATGGGGCTGCGGGGGAAGGGGTGATGCTTAGGGCATTGCTTTAGGTTTCCATCTGAGGGGTCCTCAACATATCCAATCTCTTGTCCAAGGAGAAGAGTGTATCAGACACCAGAAAGGGAAAAGTAACTGAGGAAACAAATCTGAACACTCCTCAGAGACCTTGTCAGCCATTACTTGCTAACTCTTCCCCAGTATACCTCTGCCAGGGACACTGACAAACACCAAAACGAACAGATTTTAAGTTTCATCTCTCTTTTCCCTTTGTTTCATTCTTTCTGGAGATTCTATCCAACAGTGAAATGAACCAGAAGCAACAGAAGAAAAAGGTGACTGTCTGCTAGGTTCCTCGATAACTGAACAAGGTGTCATAAATATTTTATGGACAGTAAATTATACCACTTCAATTCATGCTGAGTTAAAGCTAAGTAAAATATAAGAGATAAGTTTGGTGACTTCTGTCTTTTCAGGTATTGCTAATAGTAAAGAACACAGGCTCTGCCCAGCCGGTGTGACTCAGTGGTTGAGCGTTGACCCATGCACCAAGAGGTTGCCGGTTCGATTCCTGGTCAGGGCACATGCCCAGGATGTGGGCCAAATCCCCAGTGGGGGGCATGCAGGAGGCTGCCAATCGATGTTCTCTCTCATCGATGTTTCTATCTCCCTCTCCCTCTCTTTCTCCTTTCCTCTCTCTCTAAAATCAATAAAGAAAAAAAAAAAAAAAGGACACAGGCTTTGGATTCAGACTGACCTGCTTTCCAATCAGGTTGGACTCTGCCTCTTATTGGCTCAGTGACCTTAAGTAAGTTCACTGAGCTCTCTGTGCCTTGCCATTCACTCATCTGTAAAATGGGTACCTATCTCAAGAGGACTCTTGTGGGGATTTAGTAACATATATACTGTTTGGTATAATGCCTGGCCCCTTACAAACACTTGATAAATGTTCATTATTTCTATTACCTAGACAGATTTGCCTGAAGTTATTTTAGTGGTCCTGGCCTGGATTTGGAACTCTTATTTTGTTCTTGAGTTTTTAATCCCCCAGAGTAGATGGAAAAGGTACCACCATTTACCTGAATTCTGCTGGTGGCGGCGGCAAGCTCTCCTCAGAGAAGGAAGAAGGCAGAGAAGGGGAGTCCGACAGTGGTGGTGGTGGGCAGTTGCTTGCATCCATATTTTCAAGAGAGCCAATGCTGCCGTTCTGGTACACTAAGGTGGGTGGATACCTGACAAGGAACCCAATGCAAAAACTGTCATTTAAAAACTGAGTGAAAAAAAAAAAAAACTCCTGAGTGAACCCTGGCCGGTGTGGCTCAGTTGGCTGGGTGTTGTCTCATGCACCAAAAGGTTGCTGGTTTGATTCCCAGTCAGGGCACATGCCAGATTGTGCATTCAATCCCTGGTAGGGGGTGTGTAGGAGGCAGCTGATCAATACTCTGCTCTCACATAGATATTTTTCTCTCTCCCTCTTTCTTCCTCTCTAAAAAATCAATTAAAAAAAAATGTCTAAACCCTGGCAGGTTTGGTTCAGCGATTGGAGCATCGGCTCACGGACCGAAGGGTCATGGGTTCAATTGCCTGTCAAAGGCACATAGCTGGGTTGCAGGTTCAATCCCCAGCCCTGGTCAAGGTCGTGTGGGAGGCAACCAATCAATGGTCTCTCTCACATTGATGTCTGTCTGTCTCTCTCTCTTTCCTTCCCCCAATTCTACTCTATCTAAAAAAAAATCAATGGAAAAATATCCCTGGGTGAGGATTTAAAAAAAAATTTTTTTTTCTTAAAAAGTCTGTTATAGTCTTGTTTTCTTTAAAAAACTCACAAAAATGCATTTGATACAAAGGTTATTAGGAGAAATAAAATAAGTATATTCCCCATACAGTTTCTGTCATAGTGAAATTTTATTTTAGGACTAAATATTCTATTGTTACCATCTCCCAAGTATTTTTGCTAGATTGTTTGTAGGAATGGGATTCACCAGATTATCAAAACCATGCTGTTCCTTTCTCAGTGTTGGCCTTGTCAAACCCAGCAACTCTTTTAAGTTTTTTCCCAAAATGTTAGGAGAAGCCTATCCCCAAATCCCAAAGTCTGTCTGTGGCAAAGGGCAAAGCCAAGCCCCAAGGCTAGTGAGCTGGCTGTAAACATGTGACTGGCACACAGCCTGGTTTTGAGGTCAGCAAGCCTCTGGAGTGCTCAAAGGCCAAGGAGGCATTTGACTGCAAAACCAAGCTGAGGAGAAATCCAAGGTACTGTGTGGTTGTTAGATGTGGTCTCTCCACCAGGACTCTTATCAATAACAAAATGAGCTGCCAGTTAAAGTAGGGTGCTATGGCTTGCCTCATGAAAAGCTGCCCCTCAGAGCACTGGGCCTTGGGTGAGCCCTGGCTGGTGAACAACAACAAACCTCCAATACTCCAAGCAGCAGCTAGCAAAATGTGGTCTGTCATGGCCCCCCACCCTTCCACCATTGTTGGGTTCTAAGGAATGCATCTAAAATAGACCCTAGGGAGAACGGAGTTGGAGGGAACTAACTGAATCAAATGATGCTCTGATGTGGAAAATCCCCAAGGCCTGGAGCCCTACAGGCTTAACACATCTCTTTATAGGTTCGCCAACAAGCATGTCCAGGTAGACCAGCCATGCAGCCCAATTCTAAATATCTTGGACAACAGGGAAACAGGAGGCTAAGTCTTCATTTTCACCAACCCCATTACACACACTTACACACACACACACACACACACACACACACACCAAAAAACCCCAACCCCACAAAATAGTTGGCATATTCTGAACATGGAAGCTTCTGACCTTAAGAGTCATTGAACCTGTGACAAGGGCCTGTCTGAACAGAATGGGACACCACAGACTAAAATGGCTCTTTTACTGGGAGGTGAAGGTAATGGAGGACCCTCAGGGCTGATTTCCCTGTAGAGAGAAAGGTTCATTTTTCCTCTCACCATCTTCATCACTCATTAAAACAAATCTCTTAATCCAGGAAGAACAAGTGTCAGAAGTGTCAAGATTTTTAAAAGTCAAGAATTTCATGGTAGAGTTATTTCTAAAAGCAAGAACAATTCAACTCTTTCCTTTTATCATTCCTAGACACCTGGCATGGGCTGGCATGGTTCTCTGACAGTCAGGATGCAATGTATTTAGGGGCAAAACCAGGGCAACATTCATACCAAGCAGTCATGGTAACTTGCCTTTGAATGTCACACAGGTTGGACACTAGGATAATTATCAAACCAAGCTTTAAGACCATTTTCCCCCCATTTAGACCTCTAGTGTGATTTGGTATTGGGAAATGGGGTCAAACTGACATCTACTATTTCTCCATGGAGATATATAGCCTCAATACTGGCTGAGCGACCTTTCCCACACTGTCTCTGAGGTCTGCTTTCAATCCCTTGGCCAGCCTCTCTCCTGAGACTGACAAAGGCTGACTGAAAAGTTGCTTTGGTGATGTGCACAAATTCTCTGCCTGGCCCTCCCTACTCTTATGAAAGACCCAGCACTACCTTCAAATCAATGCTCTGGAGGAAAAGAGCTCCCAAGACCACTATTCTTCCCTTTCCAGTCTTTCCTTTGAGGCCCTTAGACATGCCAGTGTCTGGCAGAGTGAGAGCACTAGAAGCCACGGGCTTTCTTTTACAGGCAACTTTGGTCACCTCATTCAAACTGCTGAGTCTCGATTTATTTAGCAAATTTTAATCACCAGATGGATGCACTTTAAAGTAGTGGATTAACAGTGGTATCGATCTAAGCCATACAGCCAGACTTCAGGCAGTGGTTCTCAACCTTCCTAATGCCACGACCCTTTAATACAGTTCCTCATGTTGTGGTGACCCTCAACCATAAAATTATTTTCGTTGCTACTTCATAACTGTAATTTTGCTACTGTTATGTCTTAGGCGACCCCTGGGAAAGGGTTCCCCAAAGGGGTCGCGACCCACAGGTTGAGAACCACTGCTTCAGGGGGTATGAAAGGTGTCACACAGCTGTCAGACTGATGTCTTCAGTCCCCTCAAAGAATGCTACCAATAGTACAAAAGCATCACCTACCCAGAAGGCCCCAGCTTTTCTTTGGATTCCACAAATTCTTGTCCCATCTTCATTTTTTCCCACTCTTCCTTACGTGTCTTGATTTTACGTGGGTTTATATTCCCTCGATTTGGATTATCTTTCTTTTCTTTCTATAATGAAAAGAAACAGAAAATCCTTTGTTAAACATTTTCCAAAGTTCTTCTCTAAAATTCCATCTACACCTGGCCAGTGTGGCTCAGTGGATTGAGCATTGTCCCACAGACTGAGAGGTCCCCGTTCAATTCCTGGTCAGGGCATATGCCTGGGTTGCAGGCTTGATCCCCAGTAGGGGGTGTGCAGGAAGCAACTGATAGATGTTTCTCTCCCACATCGATGTTTCTCTCTCTCTCTCCCTTCCTCTCTCTCTAAATAATCACTAAAAACATATTAAGAAAAAAATTTCTGCTCTGGCCGGTTTGGCTCAGCAGTCAGAACGTGGGCCTGAAGACCAATGAGTCATGGGTTCGATTCCAGTGAAGGGCACATAACTCGGTTGTGGTTCATCCCCGGCCCTGGTCGGGGTCGTGCAGGAGGCAGCCAGTCGATGTATCTCTCTCACATCGATGTTGCTCTCTCTCCTCTCTCTCTCTCTCTCTCTCTCTCTCTCTCTTTCTCTCCCCTTCCCTCCCACTCTAACTAAAGATAAATAGAAAAAAAATGTCCTCGGATGAGGATTAAAAAAAATTTTCCATCTACCTTCATGAAGGCACAATCAAGAGATGATTTGCCTAGACAACATATAGTAACTACAGAATTTACAGAATTACTGGGTTTGGCATGACATAGAAGTCACCTAATCCAAACCATCTTCTGGGCTCAAACACATTAGCTCAATTCTGCATTCAAACACCTCTAGTGATGGGAAATCCACTACCTTTTTTGGTAACTCATTCATGTTTCTAAACAGCTCTAATTGTTAGGAAGTTAGTAAATAGCTATTTGTTATTCACTCTACCACAAAGGTCAGTCAAGAGAGATGAGAAGTAATGACAGCTGTAGATATCTGGGGCAGAATAAGGAAATAGTGCCCTGGCCGGTTTGGCTCAGCAGTTATAGCGTCAGCCCGTGGACCAGGGAGGCCTGGGTTCGGTTCCTGCTAAGGGCACGTACCTCAGTGGCAGTTTGTCCCTGACCCTGGTTGGGGTCATGTGGATGGCGACCACTCAATGTGTCTCTCTTACATCGAAGTTTCTCTCTCTCTTCCTCCCTTTCTCCCTCCCGCTCTATCTGAAGATAAATGAAAAAATGTCCTCGGGTGAGGATAAAAAAAAGAAATAAGGAAATAGTTAAAACAAAACAAAACCACCAATGAGGTTTCTTCAGCCTGTGCAGCTGCACTAGCCCCTGGCACTCTCTTAGGCCTCCTGGCAGCCATGCTAATGGGATTGTGAAATTGCAACTGGTAGGTCATATATGCTTACCCACATCACTGGGAGTCTAAGGAGAGAGGAGTATCTCCTAAAACTAGGCCTATGCTCCCCTGCCCCCCAGTAGTGAAGGTGTTAAACTGCTCCTGTTGCAAATCAAACACTGTAGAGCCTTGTGCTGATCGCTGAGAAATGAGCTGCAAAACTGGCAGGGAAGGGACTAGCCTAGTTTGAGTGTCCAGCAGAGTCAGGTGCAAATTGCAAGAGAAATAAATGGTGAATAGAAAAGTCAATTTCTAAAACTCAGCCTGAATATACTCAATTGTTAATAGCGCTAGGGGGAACAAACACATTTTTGGTGTGATTTATACTTTCATCTTGGTTGTGCTTGTAGTGGACACATTTTTTTAAGAGCTTCACCTGGCATCCAAGCAAGCAGCCACTCAGAATGATTACTTCACATAAGACTGGCTTCCTTTTTATCCCCCCTCCACAATCGTGCCTACTGATGTGTAGAACAGAGGCCCCTTTCCCCTCACCCTATGCTTTCTCTTCTCTTTCATGATATCCTTGGTGTCCTGCAGCATCTTCTCCTTCCAAAGATCAAAGAAGTACGAAGGGTCTGTGTAGAATTTGAGTGCCTCTTTCCCATCGTCCCTAGGATAGAAATGAAGACAGGTAGCTGTCAGTAGATAGATGAGCTCCTAACCAAATCCAATATTCCAAATACTTACCAGTTAGCAGTTTTTACACTCAGGAATCAAGTCATTCAAATTGATTGCATACTTCCTCTCCCATATCAGCGTTCCAATGCCCCTTGAATGCTACCTCGTTATTTATTTGGCTTTTAAAAAACCTTAGCCTTCTGTTCAATTCCTGGTAGAGGAATTTGCATAGTCAGGGCAAAGAATGGGCTATAGCAGCAGGGATCCCAGTTATTTCTAATGATCTGCATAGCCACAGACATCTCCCTGAGGACATCCTGATATCCCGCACATCAGAGGTGATTTCTGCCACTGGTTCCCTCTCGCCACACCAATTCCCCAGGATCTCTAGGAAGCATTAGGGGCCCCTCACCCACCTGAAACCTGTGCTCACATGTGTAGGTTCACGTGTGTATGTATGTATACATATATATACATCAGTGCATACATGTGTGCAGCTGGTATTCCTCCGTGAAAACAGATAACCACAGCACTCCACCTTCTTGCTCCCTTCTAGAATAGCTCAGCATCTCCCCAGCACCCCTCCAGATCCCCAACCACAAGGGGGCCTCACTGAGAACAGATGGCCAGATGTTTTATGACCACAAAATTTAATTACCATCTCTTAGTGGCTGTGATAGAATAGAGTGAGTTACTGAGTGTTAAGGTAAGAGTCAGCAAAAAAACAAACAAACAACAACAACAAAAAAACAGGTAAGAATTATCTGCCAGGCTCAGCAATCCTGGATGGAATCCTACACTTTGGATAACTCTCTCTCATTTTCCAGAAAGCATGTGCTTAGGAGTGGACATTTATTTTAACACTATTCTGAACTAAAAAGGAGTGGAAAGGCAATTCTATGCCCTGCCTTCCAATCCTATCACAACACACAGAAAACATTTCCAAATCAAACACTAATGATTTTTATATTAAATTTTGTTGAGTTAGTTACACATCCACTCATTTCTGCTAGGCCAAATTCAGATAATTGAAAGGAGAATGTTAAAAAGGAAAATACCATTACCTAAAAAATAAACTTGTTTTGTATTGTTTGTTTATCCTGTCCTACCGCACCCTATATCATACTCCCTTTGATATTATCAGGTGTGTACTCCCTTCTGCTCCACAACTCCTCTGCCCAAATCGAAGTAAATGATAGAGGCTGCAGAGTCAAATCTCTGTCCTACTATGATAGCTAGCCCCTTTGAAAGCCAAGGGACAAACATAATTTCACACAATAATAATGTAGGATAGATGCCAGGTACTTTTTCTGTATCTGTGTAAGAAGCTACCAGGCTTCTCTTCCAAGCTCCCTGGATCAGGCGGGTGTCCTTGAATTTCCCCGCACATATTCTACTTTGCAGTACACCCATGTCTCACAGAAGATATCTGCCTCCAGCTATCTGTAATTACTTTTTACCTGTTCCAAAGATATTTATGGATGCAAGCAAGATAAATATTCGCTTTCTGCCCCTGTTCAGTGGTTATTTGCAGGATGATAACATTACCAGACCATTAGAGGGGAAGGGCTTGAAGGGGTCTACAAGGCTACCTTCTTTTTTTAAAAAAGTCCAGCCACAGCAGTGTAGGTCCTTTCTAAGGGGAATGTGAAAAGGATGTTCAAAAAGTGAACAATACTCATTTGGAAGGATGCCAGTTACTCCCTAAACTTTGGAACAGCCCTCAGGGCCCAAAGCAGCCAGTCCACAAGGCTGGCCCCCACTAACACGCCCAAACATCTGGTAATCTAGTGGTTTCTGAGTAAGTGGGAGCCTTGCTAGAATGTTGCCCCTGGGATGCATGCTACAGGACTGCCTTGTAACAAAGTCCTTTTGGTTCTATAATAACTAAATTCCGTGGATGGAATCCAAGATGGATCTGGCTATACCAAACTAAACTCTGTGGCATGCAATACTATAGCAAACTTTCAGTCTATATTACATTTAATATGAATTTCAGAAACCAAACAATAATAAGTGACAACTGTTTATGTAGTAAATGTTAGCTTCTGCTGCCACAAGCAACCATGGGGTAGATACTAAGCTTTTTGATACAAATCTGTGATGTAAACAATATCTTTAAATAAAAAGACAATCTAATATTGTTAACCACAGGCCAAAAAAGGAGGATCTAGCCAGGTTACCTGTAAGGGGTAAGATTGTTGAGAGGTGGAGGAGTATCACAGGTGTTGTATGTTTCCAAGACAGGTACAGGGAGGGAGTTTCTGTCAAAAAGCTTCTGGTCTTGAATGGTAGAGCTTCTGAAGGCCTTTCGGGAGTTGATTCCTTGTAGTGACACTGAGAGAAGATGGAAGGCATTAGAAAATGGACGACAGGCTATTTGAGCAAACACTGAGTCACACCAGTCAGAGAGGCCTCAGCTGCTACATTTCTTGGCTGTGGCTGTCTGCAGCCAGGTTTTTTTTCCCCACTCTGGGGAAGCCCCACAAGGCTGTCAGCAGCCCAGCCATTTCACGACTGAACAAAATGAGGCAACACAAAGGTTTACTATGTGGCCAGATCTAGCAGGCCTCTCCTGAGGAGGAATGAATCTTCCAAGTACTTTTATGGTAGCAAAATAAGATTGGGGGAGGGGGAAGTTGAGAAAGAGGGAATTGGGGGAATGGGAGAGAGGGAGTGTGTGGGAGTGTGGTAAAGCTAAAAAGGTTTCTCTACACCACCCAGGCTTGTGTCATTTCAAAGCAGAACTCCATAGGTCTCTGTGATTTCTCCCCCCACTTTTTTTTTATAAATCAGGAAAAAAATTCTAAGAAACTGCTCAGCAGAGCCTGCAAATGCTGAGCTCAGCTTCCTTACCTTCTTCTTCCTTGGGATCCAGCTGAGTGACTTTAACTTGTAGGCGGTCAACCCTCTCAGCAAGGGAGCTTACCCGAAAGGCAAAGGTATTTGCCTGAGTAAAGAGCTCTCCAAAAATGTCCTCTGCATATTTACCTGAAAGAACAAAGAAACCAAGTCATTAGTGCATAAAAGTGACAAAATGGTTAGAAAAAATGGCTACTAAAGATCATATTCCTCATCTCCCAAACACCCCTCCCTCCCCCTCAAGATGGTTTGGGTTATATGTAGATGCTTGTCTTGGAGACAGACATATCCTCCGTAGCTAAGGCACTCTGCATATGTTCTATAACTGAGTCTTCTTGGCAAATTCTGAACGGTCATGAAACTCAAAGTGGTCTGAAGAAAATCGAAAGGTATAATACAAACAAATAAATCCTGGAAGGGTAGACAATATGTCTACACATTTGCCTAGAACCCTTAGCCCCTTGCTACTCTGTAAAAGAACCTCGCAAATTGGTTCTGGAAAACAGACTGGAAGTTAGAAGGACCTTCTAGGTGTCTACATTTAACATGAAAAATAAGACATTACATCCTCAGTGGAGCCTCAAAAGTATATTGAATAACCATGATGAGTAGTGGTATCTTCGAGGAGCCTTGCACTTATCAGCAACTCACAGCAGAGACTTACAACTTCTTCTAAGGGGTGAAAAGCTTTTTTTAAAAAAATATGTTTTTACTGATTTTTTAGAGAGAAAGGGAGAGAGACAGAAACATCGATGTGAGAGAGATACACTGATCAGCTACCTCCTGCAAGCCTCCCACCAGGGATTGAGCCCACAACCTGGTCATGTGCCCTGACTGGGAATTGAACCGGGACCTCTCAGTCCATGGGACAATGCTCAATCCACTGAGCCACACCGGCTGGGCTGAAAAGCTTACTTTATGTTTTATAAGCTACAACTTTGAAAGTCCTTGCTCTATGGTATAATCTGTTAAATCTACATCTCGGGGGGAAAGTGAAAAGCTGCAACTTTCAAGCCCTCCCTGAAAAAAACAACATATCAGTGGTCTCTTTCCACAATGTCTTGTTTTTTAGAAAAAGAGTTCCATAGATTTCTGTACTTTCAACCCTGGAATGCAAGGAGAATTTGCAGCCAAAGAAACATAACAGCAATTTGACGCTACCTTCATATTGTCATTCCAAGCCACAAAGCACATTCTTGCTAGAAATGAAAACAAATATACCATCTGAGTTTCTTACTTGCACAGTGAAGGCAGGCATAAATGACTGTGCTCAACCAAAAGATAATTTCTTTGAGAACGATTCTAAGTGGGCTCTGATTTTTAGTTTCTAAACTTCACTTATGCTTAGTCCACACCTGAGGGGAAAAAACTTAGTCCAAAAGGCCAAAACTGCACCTTCAGGGTGAACTGCAGTTTACCTTCCCAGTGTAACCTGGAGAGTAAGAATAAGACTAATCAATGGCATATTTTGAATTGCTGGTAAATTTAGTCAACAAGGAGTTTTTAATCAAGGAAAGGAACAAGTCTTTGCATACTGAACAGTTTTGTGATCTAAACAGCAATGGGAAGCTCCCACGCTCAAAGGACTCAAATTGGCTAATGAGCTACACTTCTATTCTGCAGGCAGAGGATCCTATTTGATCACGGTCCATACATGGCTAAGTTCCCATAAAAACCATACTGTATCATGCTCATCCAGGTAACGGAAACTTGTGAGTGGAAGGCTAAAGCAGAGAAACATGCAACATTATGTGCGGAAAATAAACCAAGTTCAAAAATATATGTTGTCCATCCAGCTGTTCTGGAGAAAAAGAAAGCCCCAAATTAACTTACCTTTAGGTCACCAAGAGAGCACCCAGCACTTCCTGCTCCTGAGTGAAGGGAGCGGTGATAGTGGGAGTAGCGGCTTACTGTGGCACAGTGGTTTTCAAGATAAAAATCTTACAAAGAAACCCAACATATAAAAATGGTAGCATTGAGAATGCTATCTGAAAAGAAAGTGAGATGTGAAGGCTTCCCCACTGCCACATCACGTCAGGCCCTAGGCATACTTAGAACTGTAAGATGATACATGGAAGAAGCAATGGACTTTAAACCAGAAAATATGGATTTAAGTCTCAGTTTTTTCTATTTACACCTGCACACTCTTCAGCAAATCACAATCTCCCAGCTTCAGTTTCCTCATCTGTAAAACAAGGATAACTATATCTACCTCACCAAGTTGCCATAGGATTAAATGAGCTAAAAATGTAAGTTGTTACAATGAGATTCTTCCTTGTATTACTCAACCACATCAGATGACTTTTAAGAGTGTGGCTATCTGCCCTTGCCGGTTTGGCTGGCTGGTTTGGTTCAGCAGTTAGAGCATCAGCCCGCAGACCAGAGAGTCCTGGGTTCGGTTCCTGCTAAGGGCACATACCTCGGTTGCAGTTTGTCCCCAGCCCCGGTTGGGGTTGTGTGGGTGGCAACCACTTGATGTCTCTCTCACATCGATGTTTCTCTCTCTCTTTTCTTCCCTCTCTCCCTCCCACTCTATCTGAAGATAAATGCAAAAATGTCCTCAGGTGAGGATTAAAAAAAAGAGTGTGGATATCTAAATATCCTAAGTTGTATGCTTAGAGAAATTTTTAAATATAATTCCAGTCAGTAATTTGATACTCCTTATTCTTCAAGTACCAAAAATTACTCCAACTGTTGGAGAAAACCAGAGTGCCTTGTTCAGAGTTAAATTTCATTCATTCAGATTACCAAGATAGACCCTCTGTCACATTGGGACATTTATAATGGATATCACGTTTTGCAAAAGATTCCAGAACCAGTCATCATATTTTTTTCACCTTGGCAGTAGAACTCTTCAAACAAAATATTAGGTGGAATTTGAACAGGTAAAACTGTTTTTTTCAAATGTGAAGCTACTCTTGTTGAAGTCTGAGTGGGAATCTTGAAACATGCCCCCCCCACCCCCAATGGCATGACCCCACTACACTTGGTTAGAAAACCCAACATCATAGCATGATTTCTTAATGACCCAAGTGGGGGTTCCACTCTCCTGGGTGGTCAAAAATGCTTGCTGGCTGTGCCTTTATTTCCTAAGATATGGCAATCTAATATGTGAAATACCAATCTCACTCCACAAAGGGAAAATAAGAATTCTGGATGTGCTATCACGAAGCAATGCACAGCTGTGGAATTTTTAGTTTTGTGCTTTATCCATTCCATAATCACACTTTCCCTACTAGACCGAGCACTTCTGGCTATAGTACAATACATGAGGCCAAGATCATGAGCTTGAAGCACACAAGAGTCCATTCCTGCATCCCTCTCTACTAGATAAAATCCTAGCATCTTTCAAGGCCTGGTTCGAATGTAACCTCTTCTATGTAGCCTTCTTTGACCCTCCCTATCCCCAACTGTGTGCCTACTCCCTATAGATAGTATTCATTCCTTCCACCCCTGTGTACCAACAGCACGAACTGGTAAAGAGAATACAGGCATGAATCATTCAACAAACATTTACTGGAGCTTCTACTGGGTGCCAGGTACTATATAAGACAGACACTGGGGTTCAAGGACAAACAACACATGATTTCTGCCTTCAAAGAACTTTTAAGAGATATAGATAATTTTCAATATAATGTGGTAGGTAATAATATAACCATGTAATAGGAGTTCAGAGGAGCACTTAGTCCAGTTTGGAGGAGGAGAGCCCTGAGATGGGCCTTAAAGATCAGCTATAAGGATGGCAAGGGCCCTCCAGGCAGGGTGAGCAGCAAGGGCACTACATGAAGGTATGAGAATATGCTCTAAGAGGAACTACAAGTAGTTGATAATTCAATTCTTTCTTCCTTTCTTTTTATCCCCTCTTTTTTCCTTTGTTCATTTTAAAGGAATCTTTTTAAAAGACTCTAACATTGGAGAAGATGGATTACAGAAAATGAGGCTAGAAAGGAAAACAGGTCTTGAAGAGTCTTGAATGCCAGGCCAGGGAACTTAAATAATTCCATAGTGAAGAACAGGGGAGATAAATAGTTAACATTTGTACTCTTACTTTAAAAACACTTTTAAATTACAAAAGTTAACATAGCCTTAACTTTTAAAAATTCAAACAACTCTGAATTATAAAAGTAAAAAGTGGGATTTGCATTTTGGGAAGATCACTGTGGCAGGAGTACAGGTTTAAGATTTATAGGATTTTTAGGTTTATAGATTTAAGGAGGTTGATCAGAGAAAGGGAGGTCAGAGGGAGGCTAGGGCAATAATTTAGGTGAGAATCAACAAAGGTCTGAACCAGGACCCTATTGGCAGAGACAGGGAACAGGGGACTGAAATGAGAAATCCTTAGGAAGTCTGACTTGCCTCTTACTGGCTGCTGTCTCTCTAGGCAAGTTATCTTACTTTTCTGAGCCTTCATTCTTTCATCTGAAAAAACAGAAGTACTACCTACCTTTACAAGATTATTGAAAGGATCAGACGACATAATCTATGTCAAGATTCTATTAAAACCTGGCATAAAGTAGGCAATCAACAAATATGATTTCCCTTCTCATCGTCTCCCCATTCTTCCCTTAAGAATTATTTATTTCTGTCTCCTCTGGTAGATTATAAGCTCCTGGAAGGCAGAGACCATTTCTTATTATCGCTGTATCCCCTCAGCACTGAACATAAAATATGTTCAATACATGTTTATAGGATCAATAAAGGGTCAGTTAGCTCCACGATGTAAGGAAATCTTGTTTCTGTAGGCACAAGCAATCCTGGCCTTCAGATCAGCTTCCTTAAGATAGGAGTGGTCTGATCACAAATGGCAGAGTGAGCAATGGCATCCATCAACACTACCCTGAAAAAACACCTGAAAGACAGCATAACTCCTGCTGAGTGAGAATAAGCAGCATCATTAGCTAGATGTCCTTTGTCCTATGGAGAAGGAACCAGTGTGTGATTGACTTCCACCCATTTGGCCTTCTCAGGGTGACAGAAGCAGAAATGATGCTTTTGAGAAGCAGCGAGGCTCTCTGCAGCCTTCATGTGCTTCCTTGTCAGCTGCACTGCTGTTGCACTGCTGTCAATGTTTCTTTGTGTAAGACAGGCATCAACAGGGTTTCATTTCTTCGTGACGCCCATCCAGGTTTCCCTAAGCCCTGGATCAACTGAGATGGCCTCCGAGCTAGGTAAAGGCTTAGGAATCTCAGACCCCATATATCATCTGGTCACTGAGCTCTGTCTCCTCAGGCCTCTATTTTAAAGGCAGGGTCTACAACTATCTGGGGGAATGCAGGCTTTCTTGATATTCCACTGCCTTCACTAAGGGCAGTGATGCGATAGGAGGGGTGAATGTCTGAAATAATTCACACTAAGATGCCTTTGCTAAGGAAGATCACTAAAATGGCATTTTGATGGAGGTTCTTATTGGGAGCTAGAGTGGCACTAGACGAATGCACAGCCTATCCAAGCATCTGCACTTCCCATACCTCAGCTTCAAGCAAACAAAGTCAACTTGATTCAGAATGAAATCCAAAATACATGCATGTACCCCACCCAAGGCAGTCTCATTCATTCTTGGCAATTAAAAACAAAAACAAAAAACAGTTGAGCTGGCTTTTCCTCAGCTCTAAAACAGACTGGGCTACCCCCATCCTCCTCCTAGAGAAGAATGGCTCCAGCTACAATTTGTGTCACTGTGTGTTCATGCAGCTTGCAAAACTCCCAACACCCCAGAGACTGCAGAAGTAATTTGTACCCTGAACTTGGACCTGGGGGCTTGCAGCACAATTAAATGTGTACCAGGGTAGACAAGTCAGCCAAAATCTCTCTGAGTGCATGTTTGCTTTACTCCTCTTTGGGAAGAAAGGGGGTGGGGATGTCGGGCAGATGAAGACTATTGGCACATTTGAGGCTTCAACAAAGTCAGGCTACATCGAACAGCTCGTGCAATTACAGGCACATTCCCCAACCTAAGATACTGTTCTGTGAACCTCCCACTTTACACACAGAGAATTCTGCTCTGTCATTCCATCTGCAGTTTCTGCTGTAGCCCTTCCTGCCACCCTTCCCACAGATTTCTTTAGAAGCAGGTGGAGAGGGAGGTGGAGGGAGCCTAGAGGGTGGTGGTAGATGAAGAAAGGGTTGAGGGGAAGAATCTGTACCAAAACGGAGCCTCTCTTTGGGGAGAGGGGGGTGGGATGCGTTTTTGCATTACCTAGGGAAGGCAGATGGGGGAGAAATAGGAACACGGAGGAGAAGGAAACTAAATAAAGAGCACCAACGACCCCTGAGGGCAAAGCACAGGCTCTCTGCGGCACTCACTCAGGCTGCCCAGCTGTCGGATGACATTTGCCAGGGTGATGTTGGTCACGCATTCCAGCTCGCTTCTAACGCTAGGCAACGTCTGACGGCACAGGTGCCTTGGCTCGATGTTCCTCGTTACTAACGGCATGGTGGACCTGCTTCAGGCAATGTTCTGAATGATGAAAAACAACCTAAAAAAGAAATAACAGGAAAGTATTACTCAACCACAAATTCCAGGCACACTAGGGCTGTGTGAGTCTTTTTGTCTTTTGTCTTGCTCTGATCTAAAACAGCTTTAAAAAATCTTCTCTCTCCCTATCTTTTTTTTAAAGACCACCCCCCTCAGTCCCCCACCTCCACCACCTTTTAAAGGTTTGATAATAGAAGGCTTGCTGGATAAGTTTAGAAATTCTGAACTGGTGACTGCTGGCTGGGGTACTACAAGCAGCATAAAAAAACTAAAAACCTTAAAATAACAACTATGCTCCAACCAACAAGAATCTCCACAGGCAAGGAGCATGGTCAGAAAACAGCCCATTCAGCAGATCCTAGATGGTACAGATCCTATCTTTGGGGCATCCAAAAGCAGGACAGATCAGATTCCAAATGATCAATTGTAACGGTCAAAAAAGAGCTTCTGTCATCTGATAATCTCCACAATGAAATTAAGTCGCCAATAGTGATTCCACTGGTCTACATCAGGACATAACTTCTCCAGTTCTTCTCTTGATGGATGATGACTGTTAACATGCAACTAAATACTAGCTGCCAGTATCTATTAACACTACTAAAGTTTAGTCTGTAAATTGACAGAAAGAATACCAAGGAAAAATTTACATGTTCAATATGTCAAACATGATGCCGAGCAAACTGTGCTTTAAGATTCCCTAATCCTTTCTCTTCTACCAAACAGCTCCCTTTCTCTGTCCCATCTGGTTCAACACACCTGGGCCAAAAGGCTCTTGAGACAGCAGGAAGTGTCTGGAGCAGATCCGGAAACCTTCTAGTTAACTGTTTCTTATCCTGTAGGCTGAGCCCCTTTCCCTAGGAAATCCCCCAGCACTTAGGTTCATGTTGAGCTATTGTTTTAGAGTTAGATTACCAAATTCCTAGCTTTATAAGAATAGAAAAAGGTTTCAATCTCAACAAAATGAATATGACTACAGCCATTGGGCTGTGGTCATATTTCCCTATTTTGTGAAACTAAAGCTATCCAAAACGGTCTAATGATTTTCGTGCTAGGGAAAATGGCAGATTCACACTTCAAATAAAAAGGTGAAACATAAAGGTAACATATCCAAGTCCCCAATATCGCAAACTCCTCTTAAACAACAACAAAAAAAACAAAACAGAGGTTTACTTACATCAAATCTTATAACACCAGTTCATCACCAAAAAAGTTGATTGTGAATACAAAATGCTTAAACCAAGCTAAATATCATAGATCTTAAAAGTGAACCAACATATTGTCTGACCAAAAGTAAAAAAAAAAAAGCCCTTCGGGCTCAAAGGGGGAGTAGAACCCTTTGGAACAGACTGCTCCTTGTTATGGACATTCTGATCTGCTAAGAGTAAAAATAAAACAGGAAGCCAGCAGCTTGGGGAACAAGATTTCCTGTCACCAACAGCAACCAAGAGAATCAGCTGTTTGCTCATAACTTTGAACCTCCCTTTAATAGGCACTGTGTGGCAGCTGTGCCTATCTTTGGGGTGCAGAGGTGTTTCCTGAATACTTGTCTACTGTCTAAGGAAATAATTTTCATTCCGTTCCTCTGTTAAGTTCCCCTTTGACTCAACAGGTTTTCTAACCCTAACTCTTCTCCTCTTTTACTTAATGTAAATGGTATCAGGTACTAAGTTGCAATCTTTAGTAACTAGTGGTGAAAAGAGAGTTTAGAACAGCAAAGGAGGCAGGAGGTTACAAATAAAAGAACCTCACAGGGCTCTGTATGCCACCGTTAGGATACTCTTAGATTCCCATTTTTTAAGCTTTTTAAAAGGACCAGAAATTCAAAGGTGCAGTCAGAGATGATTGAAAACAGCCACTGTGGTTCCCTCCATTAGCAATAATTTCAATCTTGTTACAGCTTCTCAGAGGAGCTAAAGGAGCCAGATCTCCTTGAAATTCTGTGTTGAATGTGGCCATTGACAGGGCATTCCAAAAGTTCTCTCTGAACACCTAACAGAAACTGGATTCCAGATGGCTAGGTAAATGCCAGATTGGGGAGGCAGGGGGTGGGAGGCAACTTCTACGGCCTTGGTACGTTGGCATTTATGCTTTCCCAAGTGCTTTGGGTAAGCAGACACAAATGGAGTCAACTCTTTGTCTGAAACCAAATTTTCAATAGCAAGATGGCTTCCTCTTGCCAAAAAAGCCAGCTCCTATAATCAGCTAAAGAGCACTCAAGAAATGATAATATGTCAATAACCATTAAGACAAAACAATTAGAAAAGTATATCTGCTACTACAAAAAGTCATTTAATACATTTGGTGTTTCAGAGCCACCAAAGAGACACGATTCTCTGTTATATGGAATTACCTGCATCACGCTCAATTTCGCTTTGGATAATCAAGGTTAGTTATGTTTTACATAAGAAGTACGGAATTACGCATGATCTGAACCATAATAGTAACTTGACCGGGGGGGGGGGGGGGGGAGTGGAATCCTACCTTGTGGTGAAGAAGATAAACTTAGAAATGGGCAAAGATTTTTGGCTCTTGACTCTCAACTCAGTTTCAAGTTGTAGAGTTGAGAAATATTGGGTTAGAGCACTGACTCTGACACCTGACTAGCTGTGTGATCTTGGGCAATTTTCCTAGAGATAATAAATAATATAGCATATATAAAATGTCAACTACAGGGCTTAAAATAAAAAAGTAGTTATTTGGCCCTGGCCGGTTTAGCTCAGCGGTTAGAGCGTCGGCCTGCGGTCCAGAGAGACCCGGGTTTGGTTCCCGCTAGGGGCACGTGCCTCGGTTGCAGTTTGTCCCCGACCCCTGGTTGGGTCGACCCCTGGTTGGGTCGTGCGGGAGGCAGCCACTCGATGTGTCCCTTTCACATGGATGTTTCTCTCTCTCTCTCTCTCTTCCTCTCTCTCTCTCCCACTCTACCTGAACAAAAGATGGAAAAATGTCCTCGGGTGAGGATTAAAAAAAAAGTAGTTATTTGTAGTTCTATGAATCCTAGGAAAATCTCTGGAAAATCTATTTTATTCACTGATAAATATTTTTAAACACTTTTAACCCTCGACTTATTATGTAGTAGAATGCAACAGTAACATACATTTAAAGATGAAACCCTAGATTTCAATGAAATTGGGTGGGGGTTTTTTCTGGAGGTGGTTCCAAGTCATGCTTTTGGACCAACTTAAGAACATACACTCTTTCATACTAGGTTCCTCATCTGAACCACAGAACAAAGAAAATGATTTCAGTGAAAAGAAAATGATCTGAGCCCTGGCCGGTTTGGCTCAGCGGTTAGAGCATCGGCTCGCAGACCAGAGAGTCCCGGGTTTGATTCCTGCTAGGGGCATGTGTCTCGGTTGTGGTTCGTCCCCGGCCCCAACTGGGGCCGTGCAGGTGGCAACCAGTCGATGTGTCTCTCTCATCGATGTTTCTCTCTCTCTCTTCCTCCTTCTCTCCCTTCCACTCTCTCTGAAGATAAATGCAAAAATGTTCTTGGGTGAGGATTAAAAAAGAAAAAAAAAGAAAACGATCTGAGTCCTGGCCAGTGTGGCTCAGTGGTTAGAGCACTGGCTCTCACACCCAAGTATTGCAAGTTCAATTCCCAAAGGCACATTCCTAGGTTGCAGGTTCAATCCCCGGTACTGGTTGGGGTGTGTGCAAGAGGCAACCAATTGATTTGTCTCTCTCACATTGATGTTTCTCTCCCCTGCCCTTCCACTCTTTCTAAAAATCAGTGGAAAAAAGATCTCAGGTGAGGATTAAAAAAAGAAAATTATTCAAGTGACTATTTTTTCAATTCTCTTCAAGACTGTACATAACTAGCACCATTCCAAATGCACTGGAGAAAAGTTAATATATTTACATCCAATGGATGCCTAATGGCATCAGGGTTTAATTCTCTCCTGGAAATACAGCTTCGAAAGCCTCCTCTATCATCACCAGTCATTTAGTGGAAAATTTTGGAGCACTGGGTGTTGAGGAACTACTGAATTAAGGAAGTTAACACAGTCAAATTTGCATTTTAGACAAATCATTCTAACAGAAGCAAAGAATTTACATTTGGGCAGGAGAAGGCTGGAGGTAAGACCAATTGGGAAACTCCTCACAGGCTAAGGAGATAAAGAAATGGAGAGTCTCACCGCAGCTAGCAAATATGAACTGAGAAACCACAGACAGGTTACAGGGGTGAGTTCTGCTATCAAAACTCCTGATAGTTTTGTACAGTTATACTCACGAATTAATAAAATGTAGGTTTGTTCATTAAAAATTTCATGGAAAGAGCTAAATACTAGTGCCAGTTACAGAAATGAAGAGAAAGTAGGAAAGAAAAAAAATAATAAAGTGGTGATTCTTAGCTGAGAAAAGAAGTTTTGAATATATTGGAAAAATACAGAATGCCCGATCTTTACAGAATCAATAAAGTTCTTTTTCAGTTATACTTTGATTAAGGAAAGTATATGCTATAGTGATATTTGCTACTTTGGGGGTTTGAGGTGGTCTTACCTTCGGGGATGTTACATAGGAAAGGAATTAAATTAGAACCACTGAGAAGATAAAAATTACAGGGAAGTAGATTTCAATTCATTTAGTTCCTTTTAATTAGAGCTGTTCTCTCTTTACAAATTATGAATTCCCCAGACCATCTTCTGGGTGACCAGCTGTCAGGCATGCTGGGGGAGACAGTCCTAGTCTGTAAGATGTTGATGTTGACAGGTTGGACTAGCTGACTTCTACAATGCCTTCTAAATCCAAGATGAAATAATTCTCACTCTAGGCTACCGTTTCCTCATCTGCAAAATAAAGGGACTTAGCTAGATGATCTTTAAGAAGCTCTAAAATTCCTGGGTTTGCTTCTACCTAAACTGCCATAATCTCCTCACTTGGCTACATCCACTTGCATCTGAACACAAGGCCAGAGGCAGGTTTAGGTGACTCACGGCCATGAATCAAGCCCTTCTCCAGGTCTAGATTCATCTAGTTACCAGAACCTGTAGAATCCAGAATGGTCCAAAAGACGGTCCACAAAGAGCCCTGAGGTTAAATTATTTATACCCTGGGAGGCCCCCAGACTGATCTGGGAGTTGGCTACCCAAAGAAGAAAAAAAAACGCTTTGACCACTTCCAGACATCCAGCCAGACTCAGCAGCAGCAACCCCCACCTTTACCCCTGACTATTTTCAGCCTAAGGTACTTAAGGATGAGTGAAAACAAATAAAAGACTTCAGGCATTCCTTCCTAGCCATGGCCTGGCAGTATACTGACTAGTCTAGACCAGTGATTTTCAACCTCTTTAATCTCACGCCACACATAAACTAATTACTAAAATTCTGCAGCACACCAAAAAATATATATATTTTGCTGATCTGATATAAAAAAAAAAAAAAAAAAAAAAGGTAAATTTTGATTAATTCACACTGGACGGCTATTGTTGTGTTGGCTATTGTCATTTTTTAATTTGACAATCTAAGGGAAAAGAAGTCAGTGCCCCTGACTAAATAGTCAGGTATTGCATGTTTTTAAAAACTCCTCACCCAAGATATGTTTTTATTGATTTTAGAGAGAGAGAAAGGGAGGGAGAGAGGCAGAGGGAGAGAGAAACATTGATGTGAAAGAGAAACATCAATCAGCTGCCTCCTGTACACTACCAAACCAGGGACTGAACCCACAACCCAGGTATGTGCCCTGACTGGGAATCAAACCCGCAACCTTTATGGTGCACAGAACAATGCTCCAACCGAGCCAAGGTACTGCATGTTTTTAAAATTCTTGTGGCATAGCAGTGTGTGTGCCTCTTGCACTACACTGGTTGAAAATTGCTGGTCTAGACTGTCAGTACCATAACAGGATTCATGTCTTGAATTGGAAACTGGATAAAGTGTTCTTTCAGATCCCTTCAAACAGTAAGATTCTATAAGTCTGTATATTTGAAGTTATATGGAATATTTATATATCACATTTGGTCAGTGTGAAGTCAAAAGAAGACTTTGACATCTACCCTACACTCTGAACTCTCACAACTCTGATCCCAACAGCCTGGGGCAGGAGTGGGATGAGGTGAAAGTAGGCATTCGGAGGATAGAAGAAGGTAATAAAGGAAGGCTGCATGTGAGAGAGGGGATGCGTTTGTAACCCATACTCTAAATTCCTGTTATTAATAGGACAGATGACAGAGGACTGCTCATTCTGGCAATGGTGTTTATTACTAGCTGTTTATTATAAATAAATAAACAATACTTCATTTAGAGTCAAGGTCACTGATAACATCAGATTTCTATGCTCACTTCCAAAAGCAAGTATATCTGAGCTATAGCAATAACCATAACAACAGAAATGCTTCTTAAGACAGTTCCTCTTTGAAACATACCCCCAAAAAGCTGATCAGCAGTAGCAAGGGATGACCACATGTGGGGATGTTGTATGTGTGGCAATTAGGACTTCTGCTTTCACTTCAGCATTTCCCACTGTTCTATAGTTAACAGCATTTTGGATGGGGGCATATGAGAAGAGCTTTACTTTGTAGACCAGTTTTCTCTTTCAAGAGATAAATTTCTTTATGTTAAAGAATATGCATAAAGAATTTCAATTGAAAAGTCAAATAATCATTTAACTTCAAAATGAAAGCCACCACACAGGCTTACTATAATCCAAGTTTGTCTACTAAAATGTTTAAAGAAGCATGAATTTACTGTTGAATATAGCCATCCTTACTACCATGCAGCAACCACAAGGAGGAATGCCTCATTATAGACTTAAGCACCCACCCACATCCTGTTGAAATATAGTGTGGAGCTGAACCTACAAATATAACCAGACTCTCTCCAAATACAAGGTGTTACTGACAAATTAGTCTAGGTCACTAGAGTTAATGTTGAAAAGAGCTAGTGAGACAGAATTGGAGCTCGTAGGGTGGACAGAGAAAGTATCTGATTGCGAGAAACAAGAAAAAGAGCTTACTTGTGATGTAAAACAAGGAGAAATTTCTAATTTCATAAAGGAATAATACCAGATATAGACCTATGTTCAATAAATGTAAGGCTCCTTCTTCTCCTGATGTGGTTTGGGGAAAGTAGCTCAGGTATCCAGAGTTCTAAACTCCAATATCTCACTTCTTGAGCACACTGTACATCTATCAAGGACCATTCAGACCTGGTAATTCCATAACTTTCTATTATCTTTTGAGGGTCAATACTACCTTTTGTTCTTACCTGTATTACTCTTTAAGCTCTAATCACAGCTTTACTCTTAAAGCTAAAATTGGGGGATTGCTTTTCCCTTAAAAATTGGTTTCTTCTAGTATCAACTATTCCATAGAAAACTGCCTCTTAAATGGCCAAAATTAGGCTTTCCTTTTAGTAGGATCTATCTGGTTGTCCAAAAGAAAATACATTTAAACTATGAGCCAGAAACCTGGATTCTGGTCCTTAGTCTAATGATGACTGGCAATTGGGGGGAAATTTTCAATTCATCCTTCTAGTTCAGCTGTGAGCTGCACTAAAAAAATGTTTAAGTCCTGGCCGGTTTGGCTCAGCGGTTGGAGCATTGGCCTACAGACCAGAGACTCCTGGGTTTGGTTCCCGCTGGGGGCACGTACCTCGGTTGCGGTTTGTCCCCGGCCCTGGATGGGGTCATGTGGGTGGCAACCACTCGATGTGTCTCTCTCACATCGATGTTTCTCTCTCTCTCTCTTCCCCCGTCTCTCCCTCCCACTCTATCTGAAGATAAATGCAAAAATGTCCTCGGGTGAGGATAAAAAAAAAAATGCTTAAAAGCCCTGGCCGGTTTGGCTCAGCAGTTATAGTGTCAGCCCGTCTCAGGTTTGATTCCGGTCAAGGGCACATACCTTGGTTGCGGTTCAGTCCCTGGCCCTGGTTGGGGTCATGTAGGAGGCAACCAATCGATGTGTCTCTCTCACATTGATAGTTCTCTCTCTCTCTCTCTATATATATATATATATCTCCCTCCCACTCTGTCTGAAAATTAATGGAAAAATATCCTTGAGCAAGAATTTTTTTAAAAAATGCTTAAAAGATGCTATATGAACCTGAGATTTTGTTTGCAAAGTATTCTGAACTCCAAAGAAAAGATTTATTCACATAAAACATTTCTTGTATCTCTATCTTGGCCCAAGTTCCTGTTATGGATCCACTTAAATTATACAGAGTCTACAATGTTATCATCGATGACTTTCAGTCACAGACACAAAGTTCATTTTACTTTCCCAGTTTAATGCCACTTTCTAGTAATACCCAATTCATCAAAATGGAATGGTTTGAAATATTCCAAACTACCCATCTAAATGGGCTTACTTACTTTTACTCTAATTAGATAAATATAAATTATAAATGATTTTATTCAGAAATGGAGAAATCTTACTCCTAACAGTTGTGGGTACTCAAGTACCAGATTTCTCTGAGCTATGATAATCAATTGAGCATTATATTCACAGAGGAGTTTAAAATGAAAAACTAAGCTGCTTTGAAAAACAAATACCAACACACAAAAATATCAAACCTCAACAAATCAGTTCACAAGATTACTAGAAATATGTCAAAAACTTGCAATATTGTGATGATAGATCCCAATAAAGTAGTCTTCATTTTTAAGAGCTTCTTTTCTTATTTATAGCCAATGACAGAAGAGAGTGATCTCCAGTTGGTGGTGCTCAAAAATGTGAGATAAGAGGATACAAAATGCATTCTTCTCCAAGTACCTGGGCTTGAGTACCTGGGAGGAAGCCAAACCTGGGTATATGCTACCATCTGGGAAACACAGTTGGTTTTTATAGAAGAGTGTCTAATCCCACTTTACTACCTTACTCAGAGATGGAGAGGATGGGGCTAGGCTGTAACCTCTCTTTCCTGGTTCCTGCAAGGAGCAGTGAGTACTGCACTAGGTTAAGCACCCTATAGACAAGGTACTGGAGCACCCACTGGTGGATCAGATACAGAGGCAGGTTTGAAAATGAAGGAGGAAGGAGATAATCAGAGCCGAATCGCACACCAGGCACCAAGTAAGTCTCATTTCATCCTGCCAACTGTCTAACCATTCATTTTAATCTCTATGATGCCTTACTTCATATTTCAAGCTTCTCTGCAGTAACTGCTCCCTCTCTGGGATGCAAAGGCCAAAAAGAAACTGACTTTACACAACTGAGAAAGGCCAGGGAAAAAAAGGTTGCAGAGCAACAACAAAAAAGGAAATTCAGCAAAATGTTTTGCTGACAGCTCAGGGCAATATACAAACACACCGTGTGGTCATGGAGCAGGCAGAAGCAGCAGTCCTGGATGTGACTGTTAATACACAACTTAAGTGAGGAGAGAGACCTAGCAACCACAATTACATCTGAACACTGGGGAGTGGAATTATGGAGCAAACGGACATGCAATTCCATATCAACTATTCTACTCTGCCACCTATAACAAGAATTCATTCTTGAAAAAGTGTCACACACTCATCGGTCACTAACGGCCAAGCCGCCAGCAACTTAGAGTCAGCAGCAAAGGGCAGCTGTACATCTACTTCCTCTCACAAGGTCTATTCACCAGTCAATACATGGGATTTATAAGGAAAAGTCCTTGAGCAGAGGGGAAAGCAAGTACCGAATCTTTTCTTTCTACCCTTCATTTACTAGGCTGTTACCAAAACTCTCATAATCTAATAAGCAGTGGCATACAGCAGTAAGAACATGAACATTAAGGGACAGAGGTGTGGGTTTTAACTCATTACTGGAAAATTTTAGCTTTGGGACTTTGGCAAGCAGTCAATTCTCTCAATCTGTTTCCTAAACTGTTAAATTACTATAATGATTCCTTGTTTGTAAAGTTCTGAAGAAAAATGAAATAATGTACACATAAAATGCTTAACACGGTGCCTGGCACAGAACAGATTATTGTAGTTGTGGTGGTCATAGTAATGGTGAGAGTACTAGTTTTACATCTATCTAGCATTCAACTATGGGCCAGGCACTGTTCTGAATGTTTTATTACGTAGTTCTCTTAAACATTAAACAACATTTAATAAGCTTCAGGTTGTATTAATGGTTAACTACTAATTATATTACTCTTACCAGTCAATGAATATTTATCAAGTAGACACTAGAAGACACAAAGAAGTATAAAATCCTTCCCTTGACTCCAAGAGCTTATAATTGAGGAGACAGACAAAACCAAAGTAACAATATAGCAAATAAATAGAAGTTCAATTATCAAATAAATGATGTAGTCATTTATGACAATAGGAAGGATGAAAGATTACTATGAACTGAAGGGACTGACTGAGAAGATTTCCTGGAATAAAGATCTGATCTAGGCAGGATTTGGATATAAAAAATAAAGAGGGAAAGGTTTTCCAGGTGGGGGTAATATAAGCAGAAGCCTTTAACTCTACCACTAAGAATTTACGGAAAAGTCACAATTCTAATGGGCTTTTCCTGTATTTCATCAAATCTAAGATACCACTGACTGTTAAGATACATCATGATTTAAGAGACGTTAAAAAGTAGAGAAAATGTACATCTCAGAATCAATGAAATATAATAATTCTTTTTCTATAATACGAGAGGGTGATCTTTAAAAGTTCTCTCCAACCCAAAAATGCTGATTCTATAACTCTGACTTACAATATTCAAAATTTACCAAACAATACCATGGGAACAGAAATAGAGAGAGACAAACCATACTCCAGTATTTATTTGAAAAAAACTTTTTTTTCCTTTATTGATTTTAGAGAGAGAGGAAGGGAGAGGGAGAGAGAAACATCGATGAGAGAGAACATCAACTGGCCACCTCCTGCATGCCCCACTGGGGACTGGGCCCACAACCCAGGCATGTGCCCTGACCAGGAATCGAACCGGTGACCTCTCGGTGCATGGGTCAATGTTCAATCACTGAGCAACACTGGCCGGGCAGTATTGATTTTTTTAAATATGTTATTTATTTATTTTTTAATGTTTTTGTTGATTTTAGAGAGAGAAAGGGAGAGGAAGAGAGAGAAAACATCAGTGTGAGAGAAAAACATCAATTGGTTGCCTCCTGCACACCCCCTACTGAGGATCGAGCCCACAACCTGGGCATGTGCCCTGACTGGGAATTGAACCAGCAACCTTTCGGTGAATGGGACAATGCCCAACCAACTAAGCCACATTGGCCAGGGCCCAGTATTTATTTGCAAGGCTACAATATCTACTTTCTAACTAGTATTTTCATGTTTCCCTTTAGAGCTATTTTAATATCCTTGCCTGCTAATTCTATCTTCTCTGTCATTTCTGAGTGTTTCTTACTGACTGATTTTTCTCCTAGTTACGGGCCACATTTTCCTGGAAAGTCTGGTAACTTTTTTTTTTTTTTAAGATTTTTTAATTGATTTTTAGAGAGAGGGTAAGAAAGAGGGAAAGAGAGAGAGAAACACTGATGTGAGCGATGCTGCCTCCTGCATGCCCCCTACTGGGGATCGAACCCATAACCCAGGCATGTGCCCTGACCGGGAATCAAACTGCATGCCAAACCAACTGAGCCACAGCAGCCAGGGAGTCTGGTAAATTTTGATTGAATGTTGGACATTGTGATTTTACAATGTTGAGTATCTAGCTTTGCTGATTTCATTTCAAGAGTGTTAAGCTTTGTTCTGGTAGGCAGTTAAGTTACTTCTCATCCATTTTTGTACCTCTGAGGGCTTGTTTATTAAGCTTTGTTAGGGTGGGTCTAGAGTAGACTTTATAACTATTTTAACCCCAGTACAAAGATGTGGACCTTCTACTATTTCTACTGGACACTCCCATTGAGTAACATGGGCTCTTCACTCTGGATGGTAGAAACTCAAACACCTCCCTGCTCTGGGAACCAGTTAGCTCACAGCTTCCTGGTCATCTTTCCCCAACCTCCTGGAGTTTGACCCCAGGCATGTGTGAAGTCAGCAAAGACTCCAGGGGACCCTAAGGAGATTCCTAGAGCCATTTTTTTCTGTATAGCTTCCACCTTTCTAGAGCTCCACCTCACAGCTTCCAGATGCCTCAGCCTCCCACCCCACACAAACTACAATCTCTGTCTCTTCAATTCAGAAAGACCAACATGCTCTATTTGAGATCCCCACCCTGCTCCATGGTTAGAACATCCATTTAGACAGAAAGCCAGGGTAGTCATGAGGCTCTTTCCTTCTTTATTTTCCTTCTACAAGAGATACCAGTCCCATGCTTTCTATTCAAATCAGGATTGATTTCCACTGTAGATTTGCAAGTCCCCCATTCATAAAGGGGTATTGTAAAATTCTTAGTCAGATTAATTTCAATTTCTCTTTAATAAGTGTTTATAATAAATACTTTTAGAAGAAATAACAGGAGCCCTGGCCAGGTAGCTCAATTGGTTAGCGTGTCATCCTGATACTTCAAGGTTGCGGGTTCCATCCCAGTCAGGGCACATACAAGAATCAACCAATGAATGCATAAATAAGTGGAATAAGTATATAATATACTTGAATAATATATTTAATTAATCTTTTTGAATGATCGCAATTGAGAACAATGAAAGAAAGTTTGTCTTTTCTTTTTAAAAGTTAATATTCATATAGGTGCCAAATACATTTAAAAATCAATGATGAACCCAGAGACATGTTCGGTCAAGGGAATCAAGGATGCCCTGAGCCACTAGTTATATGATTTCAGGCTGCTTAATCTCTGAGCCTCATCTGTAAAATGGGAAAAATAAAACCTACCTCATAGGGTGGTTCTAAGGATAAAATGAGATAACATATGTAAGCCTTCTAGAGGGATGTCTAGCACCTAGTAGGTACCCAGTAACTGACAGCTCTCATTATTACTGCAGTCGTCCGCGCCACTTCGCGCTTCGACTTTGACGGCTTCACTCTATCGCGGTTTTTCCTAATATATTAATTTAAAAGTTGATTGAGACAGTGAAAATGATACAGCGCGCACTCGGTTGTCTGAGTCAATTATACACCCCTGTATTACAATTACAATTAAAATTACTGTATGTATAGACTGTAGGCCTATGTATTCGAGCATCCCAGGAATCCTTCAACGCCAGGTGCAACTGCTGGAGTCTGGAACGGATTAACCGCGATAAACGAGGGATGACTGCAATTCAAAAGAATGCTGAGTTTGGACTCACTTCCTAGTGGTAATGAAACAGTTTAAGGAGAGCAGGTCAAATTAAACAGCATTAAGCATTACACAAGGGCTCTTCTAACTGGTCTCGTTTCTTTGGTCTCAGTGGAGGCCTGGTAGTAGGTGGGCCTCTTACCTTCTGAGATAAGCTCTCCAGGAGTGTGGAGACAAATGCTGAGAAAGAAATAGAGTGCTTTGCCCTGGCAGGTCTGGCTCAGTGGTTAGAGCATCAGCCCGTGGACCAAAGAGTTGCGGGTTCGATTCCGGTCAAGGGCATGTGTCTCGGTTGCGGTTCAGTCCCTGGCCCTGGTTGGGGTCTTGCAGGAGGCAAATAGTCGGTGTATGTCTCTCACATCCATGTTTCTCTCTCTCTCCCCCTCCCACTCTATCTGAGGATAAATGGGGAAAATGTCCTCAGGTGAGGATTACAAAAAAAAGAAAGAAATGGATGGCCTCTGCTTATATTATGACAATTTTAAGGATTAACACAAAGGATATCAGTCTTCCAAAATCATAGTCAAGAGTCAATTCAGTATTTTCACTTGAGGTACTTTGAAAGTAAAATGGTCTCAAAGGAACTATTATCTAGATTGTGGCATTTCTTTAAAAAAAATCCTTTCATCTTAAAGGCCCAAGGCAAATGTCACCACTTCTAAGAAGCCTTCCTTGACTCTTCTAGTCTGAAGTCATTTCTCCCTCTCCAAAAGTTCCAAAGAGGTATGCTAAACCTTTTTTTTTTTTTTAATGACAATCACTACATTCTAATTTGTAGCACAGGTTTTTGGAGTATATAAGTCTGAGTATAGGAACTGAGAAACAAAATATCTTTAAACCTAACAGAAGTAGTAGTCATAAGAGCAGCTATCTGGAGCCAAGGATGGGATTCTCAAAACTTCTTTGTATCCTATAGTGTCTGCTCAATAAATATTTGTTGAATTCCTACAAAGTGCCAGGTGTTTATTCACATTTTCCTGAATATCCCTAATCCTCAAAACACTTCTTCAAGGTTAAGTAGTAGCATTCTGATTTTATAGATGAGAAAACTAAAACCAAGAGTGGTTCTGTAACTTTATCAAAGTCACACAGCTTTTAAACCCAGGCCTGTCTGTGTCCAAAGTTCATGCCTTTTCCGTGACAACGCACTGACTCTTCGTCACAAAACACCCAAACCAAGAAGTTAGACAAATATGCCCGTATTTCTCATTTTCATATACAAGTGCCACCAAACCCCACACTAGTTTCTTCCCTCTTGAAAAAAAGACTGCAGGTTAAGACAAGAAAGCCTTCCTGACATATTTACCCTAGAACTGAAATGGTGTTAATGAGGATAACACACTACTCTCTCCCTCTCTACACCCAATTTTAGCCAGCTGCTCAGAGCCTTCACAACTTTCACTTTAAACAACATAAACACTGGCTCATTTAAAGTGCCAGCCTCAGATAACAGGTTCAGATGCTTTTCAAACAAACTCCTGTTTTCAAACAGCTAGGTATTTGGGGTTCCATCACTTCTGAGGGGTTACTTTTATCTACAGGGTCCCTGAGAATCACTTTTTTATTCTCTGTGTACTGTTCAGCTCATCAAATCTTGTCATTGAGGACTTTTTTTTTTAAAGCAGCTAATCTTTCATCTTCTTTTACAATGAACCAAAAATACATTCCTATGGGTAATTCCTAAACTGTATATGTATATTTTAAAATAATATTCTTCTGACCATTCTTCTAAAAAGCACAGTTGTTTTTCCTTTTTAGCCCAAATAAAGATAATTATATCAGAAGTGGGTTTTCCTCATCTCTTTCTGCATGTGGGGAATACTAAAAAGATGTCTTTTTTAGTTATGAAATGTAAATAGGTTATTAAATATAATCCAATTACTTTGATGGTAAGAAGGAAGTAATTACAATATGTACATGTACTCTTGCCTTAGATTTAATATCTTAAATTAATCTTTTCAGCATTAGTATTTTAAATTAACCTTTGACATTAGCAAAATGCAAGAAACTGATCTCTTTTTAAATATATATACATATAAGTAAATATATATATTTATAAAACTGTACTTTGTGGATCTTTATTGTGATTTTACCCACAAACAATTTTGGTGGGAACAGCCTCACCCCTAGAGAAAGGGGTAATTAAATACCACCTACCCTAACTGAACTGGTATTTCTTGTCTGCCATAAATCATGTTAAAGTGTCTGTTTTAAATTCTAATGCCTTCATGGGACAAAAAGCCAAGAGATAAATTCTGTGGCGTTCCAATAATCACAAAGGCTTTACTTAGAAAGACAATTCCAAGCCAAAATTTGTTAGAAGCATGTCTTTAGTATAGTAGCCTAAATTTTCCATTACCTATTTCCATTCTGTTACTACCAATCACAGCTCCCTGAGACCACCCCCAAGCATTCTTCTTGCTCTCTGGTCTCTAGGCCCTCAAATTTGCTGTTACATTTTCCCTCAGTAGCCATCTGGTTCTTTGGTTTTTACTCTTTCTTGGTGACCAAGAGTAAATAAAATGCATAGCTAAATCTCTATGAATTGCTTTGAAAATGGACTCTGCCATGGTCTGGGCACTGAAGAACTTCTATTAAAATGGAGTGAAAAGGCTTACACAGATGAGAAATTAAGATTGAGTTTTGTTTTTCTACCTCCTAAGAAAATCTAACAATGAGTGTTAAGATATAAGTATGTAGTCAGAAAAATTTTTTAATTTTATTTAGATTAACACAAAACTTTTCCCCAAGCTTTAGAAATAGCAATAACTGTGTGAATATGTATGTTGTACAGGCAACAACTAGGGCCATGTTTGTATAGCATTTTCCCTCCAAAATAAGAGAGTTCTATCTAAACTACTAAGAAGCATCATGTGTTTTCAGCAACACTCAAGGATTTCACAGAATAGATTTTCCTGTTCAGACCCTGTATTAATGAGCCAAAGGTACAGCTCTGCCTCACTGGTACCACTTCCCAAAACAAATGAAATGGAGGAGGCTGACTGTAACTAACTCCTTTGGACATTCAGACTGTAGCCAAGCTGGAGCAGTTCCTGACTGCATAAGGCTGGCTTCTACTGTCATCCAGGCTAATTATGGAAAGCTATTTTATAATCTGAAAGGATAGTGACATGGGTCACTGTGGGTTCCCTCATCCCAAACAATGTAATGGTTTTCTGAACAGTTATGAAAGGTTAACAGAAGAAATGGAGCTTAATATCTAATGATCACAAACCTCCTGAAGGACAGCACCATTAAAAGACAACAAGAATTTCACAGGTAAAAGATGTACCAGCACCTAAAACTAAGCCCCTTTCAAGATTTAAATGATTCAAATCTCATCTTGATAAACTAGTATTTTTGTACAAAATATATCTTATTAGGCCAATCCTTGAAAGTTAAAAAGGTGTCTTTAAATGCCTGCTAACCTAAAATTGCCATGTTCCATGCTTTAAAGGGGTTGATTTTTTGGAGGACAATAAGGTGCCAAATTCTATTCAATGGAGATCAGAATACTATTTGGTGAACCTATTCTGCACCTGTGGAAGCAAAAGAAAAGACTGGCTCACACACCCAAGAGGGAGGATGGTATTTATGTGAGTTCTCACTATGACCTCTTTGGCAGCAAATGTAAGAAGTCCTTTTTGAGACTAAGGGGCGGGCCCAGGACTTTCAACTACTCATTCAAACAGGGTTGATTCCCCTCCTCCATAATTAAGTTCCCTTTCCCACTCTCCATGCATGCATGAATTGCAATGACATTGACATGGGGGCCTGACATTAGTCTTTGAAGGTCACTGAAATCCTCCTTTCAAGCTGTCTTAAAAGCTATGCATCATCCACTCCACAATGCCTGAGTGCAGGGTTTGACTAGATGGTACTCAAAGTGGAGTCACTTAACGCATAAAAAGAAAGAGGGTTCCAAATTCATATATCATAAAAAGAACAAATCAAAGAAATAAAATATCATAAAACTCAGCAGCTCAAGAGACAACAGTAAGAGAAACACTAAACACCTAACATTGGATGAATGAAAACACTTCTACTTGATAATCCCTTTTATTTAGGAAAGTAGAAAAGGTCATTCACAATATGGTCCCTTTAATATGGCTCCAGTCTCATCTTCTATCACATCTTTATACATACATATCCTTCCCTGAAGTCTTACAGACCTTCCCATAGATTCCCACTTTATCATGTTCTCCCTTGCCTTCATATTTTTGCTTAAGTCTGACCACCCACCACAACCCCCACCAACTTCTAAGGTCTTCCAAGATTGAGTTCAAGTGAAATATCTCTTGACATGCCTTGCACCAAAGGTTGGTTCTTTGAACTTTCATAACACCCTGTGAATGCTTGGCCCATCACACTGCATTAAAATGACTGATTTTTCTTTTCTTTTTTAAATAATTATTTTTTTTTATCCTCACCCGAGGACATTTTTGCATTTATCTTCAGATAGAGTGGGAGGGAGAGAGGGAGGAAGAGAGAGAGAGAAACATCGATGTGAGAGAGAAATATCAAGTGGTTGCTACCCACACGACCCCAACCGAGGCCGGGGACGAACTGCAACTGAGGTACGTGCCCTTAGCGGGAACCGAACCCGGGTCTCTCTGGACCACAGGCCGACACTCTAACCACTGAGCCAAACCGGCCACGGCTTTCTAAAATAATTTTTATTGTGTTTTTTTTTTTTATTGTTTTGAGTGACAGAGGAAGGGAGAGGGCAAGAGAGAGACAGAAACACTGATGAGAGAGAAACATCGATTGGCTGCCTCCTGCATGCCCCTTACTGGGGGCTTGAACTGGAACCCGGGCATGTGCCCTGACCAAGAATCAAATCGCTGACCTCTTGGTGCTTGGGACAATGCTCAATCCACTCAGCCACACTGGCCGGGCAAAATGACTGATTTTCTTACTTGCTCTCCCACTAGACTGAATTCTTTAGTGTCTACCACCATGCTAGGTACAGAGAGAATGCTCAATAAATATCTATCAAATGAATGATGCCACAGTTAGTGGCTCTTGTGTTTTGGTCTTTATGAAGGTGAGGCTGGGGAGGGTGTCTGGAACTCAAGTCTTATAGCACTGCTTCCTGAGAGCAGAGAACACAATCTGAATAGCCCACGTTCAACTTGTTTTAGAATTAAAATTCCTAGAAGCTCACCAGATCACAAGACTTAGAATATACATACACTCTCCAAGCCCTAGAAAATGATCAGGGGTCTAATCTGGTACAGACAAGAGTGAGACATCAAAAATTAAAAACCAAGGCCATCCTGACCAACATGAGCTATCCACTACCTCCCTTTTATTCATGCACCTCAAAGCTCTTATTCCCTAATGTAAAGAGAAAAAAATTAATAGCATTATCAGCCAAAGGAGATAAATTTTCAAAAAGGCTAAAGAAGGTCAGAATAGGGTAAGTCATCAAAATCAGCACATGTCCAAAGCTTGAAAGAAATCCAAGCTGTCATTCAAATCACCAAGTACTTGGACTAAAATGATACAAGGCTCTGAACCTTTCCTTTCCCTCCCCAATCAGCTTTCTGTTTCTCTTCTCTCAATACTTTCCCCCCACCCACCAACCTGTCTTTCTCTCTTTCCCTTTCTTTTCTTTCCTTCCTGCCTTTATAAATAGGGATAGAGATGGTGAGAATCTAGCAAACATATGACAACTTGAAACTATATGTGGGATTTGTATAAAGAGAAATCCAATTATTTTAGTTTATTCATTCATTCAATGAACCCTATGTACCTGGCACTGTGCCACACACTGCAAATATAATTCAACAACGCCTCTGGCCTCACTAAGCTCCAAAGCTACTGAAGGTGACAAAAAAAAGTGTACAATAATACTCTGCGATGTGTGACTACAAATATAAGTTCAAGGTGTTATGGAGGCACCCAGCTCAGGCTAGGGGCAGAGGGGGTCAGTTAAGAAAGGGTATCGTAAAGGACAAAAAAAGGTTAGGTAAGAGAAGTTTTAGGTGGAGGGAGCAGTGTGTGCAGAGGCAGTGTTCCAGGAACAGCAAATAGCTTGGTGTGGCTGAAGAGCAGGAAGTCATGAGTGATGAAGCTAATAAGGGAGACAGAAGCAGAGGCACAGAGAGCCTTGTGTGCCCCACTATAGCACTTGGAGTGTGCTGACGGCTATTGGGAACTATTTAAGATTGAGGCCAGAGAAGGACATGATGGATTTGCATTTAGAAAGCTCTCTGAAAGCAGTGTGGAGAACTTCCTACATGAAGGGGTGAAAGACTGGGGCAGTAATCCCAGTGGAAGCACTTCTAATTGATGGATAGAATCTACATAACGGGAGAATTGCAACATAAAATAGAAAATGCTCTATATGGAGTTTGAGACCAGGTGAGCACTGATAAGTTTTCTCTCTTGAATGATTAAATTAATCTCTCTGGGCCTCAGTTTTTTTGTTTTGTTTTTAATCCTCACCCGAGGATATGCTTATTGATTTTGGGGGGGGGGGAGACATCAATGTGAGAGAGAAACATCGATCACATTGCTTTCCTGTACCCGTCCAGACCAGGGATCAAACCCGCAACCTAGGTATGTGCCCTGATCAGGAAATGAACCCGCCACCTTTCGGTGTATGGTGTATGGGATGACTTTCCAACCAACTGAGCCACACTGACCCGAGCAGGGCCTCAGTTTTTACATTCTGAAAAATGTTTATGTATGAAAGCATAGCTAGGAGGAACACTAAATCAGATATTACAAGTCTTTTCTTAATGTTTTAAAATTTATAGATATGAATATTTTTTAAGTATATGTAAGTTATATACTTAAGAATAGTGATATAGCAAATATTAGTGTAACTACCCCTGAGTGAAAAAGATAACCATTAGCTTTTTTTTTTTTTTTTTTTATCCTCACCAGAGGACATTTTTCCATTTTTTGTTCAGATAGAGGGAGAGAGAGAGAGAGAGAAACATCGACATGAAAGGGACACATTGAGTGGCTGCCTCCCGCACGACCCAACCAGGGGCCGGGGACAAACTGCAACCAAGGTACGTGCCCTTAGTGGGAACCGAACCCGGGTCTCTCTGGACCACAGGCCGACGCTCTAACCGCTGAGCCAAACCGGCCAGGGCCCATTAGCTTTTTTTTGAGAGAAAGGGAGAGATAGATCTCGATGTGAGATACATGGATTGGCTGCCTCCTGCACGACCCCCACTGGGGACCGAGCCGGAAACCCTGGTATATGCCCTGAACGGCAATAGAACCGGGACCTCTCAGTCCATAGGACCACACTCAATCCACTAAGCCACACTGGCCAGCATTACCATTAGCTTTAAAGTCTCCTGCATGTCTCTCCTCAAACCCATCTCCTTCCATTTTCATAAGGATAACACTGCTTTGAAATGTTTACTATTACCTTGTTTTTCTTAAAAATTTTTTTTTCTTTATTGATTTTTAGAAAGAGAGGAAGGGTGAGGGAGAGAGAGATAGAAACATCAATGAGAGAGAACATCGACTGGCTGCTTCCTGCATGCTTCCCACTGGGGATCAGGCCGACAATCCGGGCATGTGCCCTGACCAGAAATCGAACTGGCGACCTCTTGGTGCATGGGTCAATGCTCAACCACTGAGCCACACTGGCCAGGCTTACCTTGTTTTTCTTTATAGTTTTATCGTATTTGTATCTCTAAACATTATATTGTTTAGTTTCACATGTTTCTGAACTTTATATGAATCTAGTCATAATGTATATTCTGCAAATTTTCACTCTACAATTTGTTGAGATTCATGTTGCTATAGTTGCAATTTAATCATTTCCACTCTCATATAGTATTCTATTGTATGGTAATGCCATTATTTATCCAATCTAAAGTTGATGGATATTGGGATATTTCCAAGTTTGGATTTTTTGTTTGTTTTTGCTATCACCAACAATGTTGCTGTGGACATTTTTGTATATGACTCCTGGTGTACATGTGCAAGAGTTCTTTAGGGTAGATACGTAGGAGTGGGATTGCTGGGTCATAGGGTATGCCCCTCCTCAATCATGAGATGATGCCAAATTGTTTGGCTAAGTGGTTGTAACCATTTATACTTCTACTTGCTGAGTTCTTATTGCTTCATATCCTTGCCAACACTTTTTGTCAAACTTTAGTTTTTGCCAATTTGATGTACATAAAACAGTATATGGCTGTAGTTTTAATTTGTATTTCCTTGATTGCTTATGAGGCTGAGCATCCTCAATCCTTTTTGTAGGAAGAAGCTACTTTTTATTTTTCTAAAATACTGAGATAAGTCCCTTCTCTGAAAGCCTAGAATGGCTGGAGTTCATTCAGAATGCTGTCTCCCAATAATTAACCAGATGAAGACTAGTCTCTTTCAGCACTAAGGTAAAACTATTATGATCAGATCTCAGGCATACTGACACCTGACACAGAGGCAAACCTGCAATTTTTCATCTGAGAATTGAAGGTGAAAGGGATTTTAGAAGGGCTGAGATTGAGAAAGAAAAATCAGAGCGAGAATGATCAGGGCAAATATGTGGTATTTAAGGCCTTTCACTATCTGACATCGACATACTTTAGCCTCCTTTCTGTCCATACCTTTCCAATACTCTACACTCTTCAGCCACTGTTCACTACAGAGGCCCTCCTGCACGCTCATGCTTCTGCGATTTCATTCAAGACATTTTCTGCTTCCTGGAATATCCACCTTTTTTGTTTTTTCCCCTCCTGTTTCTTAAAATTTTATTAATCCTTCACTGCCCAGTCCAAATGTAATTGCTTCCACTAAGTCATCCTGACCCTGTTCCCCAGGAAGAATTCATAAAACCCTCCGCCACTTCAAAAGCACCCATTATTCCTCTATTACACCATCAACCCCATATTACAGTTTTAACGGGGATAGACTGTGAGCTCTTTGAGGGAAGGTGCTATCTTTTATTTTTTTGTTAATCCTCACCCGAGGATATTTTTCTATTGATTTTTAGATGTAAGGGAGGGGCAGGGGAGAGAAACATCGATGTGAGAGAGACACATCGAGTGGTTGTCTCCCACACAACCCCAACCAGGGCTGGGGATTGAACCTGGAACCCAGGTATGTGCCCTTGACCAGGGATTGAACCCACGATCCTTTGGTCCGAGGGGCAACACTCTAACCACTGAGCCAAACTGGCCAGGGCAAGGTACTATCTTTTAAATCCAGAGGTGATAAGCAGCACTTCTGTCACCCATTAATCCTTCATAAAATACTGGATAAGTGGATATGGGGGGGGGGGGTGTCTAAATAATGGAAAGATCCTTCCTGACTCTTGCTGACTATGAAAAATAAAGAAAATCAGAGAAAAAGCAGGAAGGAGAAAGGGAGTGGGAGATAATGAAGAATAAAATATGACAATTAGGTCCCCTTAATAGAGACGCATGTCAGGAAGGGCAGAAAGTGAAAATGTAAACTGTACAGCCACTTTCTTTATTTTTTTATTTAAAAACATTTTTATTGATTTTTTTTTTAAGAGAAAGGAAGGAAGAGGGAGGGAGAAACATCGCTTGGTAGCCTCCTGCACACCCCTGCTGGAGATCGAGCCCGGGAATGTGCTCGAACTGCGAATCGAACCTGCAACCTTTTGGCACACAGGAGGCTCAACCAACTGAACCACACCGACCAGGGCCATACAGTCACTTTCTTTTTAATTTTTTTTTCTTTGTTAATTTTAGAGAGACAGGAAGGAAGAGGGAGAGAGAGAGAAATATCGATGAGAGAGAACATCGACTGGCCACCTCCTGCATGCTCCGCACTGTGGATTTGGCATACAATGTGGGCATGTGCCCTGACTGGGAATCGAACCAGTGACCTCTTGATGCATGGGTCGATGCTCAACTGCTGAGCCACATTGGCCAGGCCAGTCACTTTCTTAATGGGGGACAACAGCATAGAAAAGTAGAATTTATAACTAATTCTAAAACCTTAGCCTGTATCTTGAAATTTATCTGGGAATTATTTTGGTAGGGTGTTTTCTGTAGGAGAAGTTGCTTAACTGTAACTTCAATTTACTTCTTAAGTTAAAGGTTTTCAATTTTTTCTTGCAACATCTTGGTAAGTTATCTTTTGCTACGAGTTTGTCCATTTTATCTAAATTTAAAAATAAACTGACGTAGTAATCAATAGTATTCCTTAAATTGATTAGCAAAAATAAAACAAAACGGCTAGCCTGGCCAGTGCGGCTCAATGGCTGAGCGTTGACCCATGCACCAAGAGGTCGCTGGTTCGATTCCCATCAGGGCAGATGCCCAGCTTGTGGGCCCAATCCTCAGTGAGGGGCATGCAGGAGGAGGCCAATCGATGTTCTCTCTCATCGATGTTTCTATCTCTCTCTCTCCTTCTTTCTTCCTCTCTCTCTAAAATCAATAAAGAAAAAAATTAAAACAAACAAAAAATGGCTAGAAGAATGAAATAATGGCAGAGAAAATAATCCAAAGGGGGGGTGGGTGGTAGGTGAGAAAAGATTAATGAACACAGACAATAGGGCTATGAACAATTAAAAATTAATTAATTAAAAAAGAATTTTAAAAAAGAATCCAAGACATAAAGATTTGAGATTCTACCATACTGCAATATTTTCATGTTTCTGTGTTCCTAGAATATAAGCTTCTTTAGAACAGGAGGTCATGTCTATCATAATCATCTGTATATGACGTGTTCTCAAAAGTATTTGTTGATTTCCTATTATCAAATAAAAAAATAAACTTGATAATTCAATAGGTATTTTATTATTTTAATAGTTGATTTTGATTAATACAGGGTTGACCTGAGTGACATTTGCAGTTGTCTTTAAAATAGACTTTTTTAGCTCTCCTCCTCCCCCAACATCTTGTTGAGGCAGCAGTGGTGGCAACTGCTCTCTGAGTTTCACTATGCTGCCCAAGGACGACAAGAAGAAGAAAGATACTATAAAGTTAGCCAAGACAGACAAAAATACAGTGCACAAATCTGGGAGCAAGGCCAAAGAGAAGAAGTGGTCCAAAGGCAAAGTTCAGGATATGCTCAATAACCTAGTCTTGTCTGACAAAGTAACACATGACAAATTCTATAAGAAGTTCCCAACTATAAGCTTTTTTTTTTCTTCATTGATTTGAGAGAGAGGGGAAGGGAGAGGGAGAGAGAGATAGAAACATCAATGAGAGAGAACATCGATTGGCTGCCTCCTGCATACTCCCCACTGGGGATCTGGCCCACAACCCGGGCCATGTGTCCTGACCCGGAATCGAATCGGCGACCCCCTGGTGCATGGGTCCATGCTCAACCACTGAGCCACACCAGCCGGGCCCAACTATAAGCTTATAACCCCAGCTGTTGTTTCTGAGAAACTGAAGATCCATGGTTCCTTGGCCAGGGAAGTCCTACAGGAGCTCCTCAGTAAAGGATTTATTAAACTAGTTTCAAAGCACAGAGCTCAAGTAATTTACACCAGAAACACCAAAGGTGGGGATGCCTCAACTGTTGGAGAAGATGCATGAACAGATCCCACCAGCTGCACATTTTGAAAAATAAAACTTCATTAAAAATATTTTTTTTAATTAAGTAAAATATTAGTTTCAGAGGCCATTTTCTTTAATTAAATTAGATGTAAAAAATTTTTTGCCCATTAAAATACAGCAATACGTTGAATTTAAAGAAAATCAGCAGGTATAAGAAATTTAACGGCTTTGAAATATAATAAAAATGTAATTATTATTAAGACTATTGTTACGCCCTGGCCGGTTTGGCTCAGCGGTTAGAGTGTCGGACTGCGGTCCAGAGAGACCCGGGTTCGGTTCCCGCTAAGGGCATGTGCCTCAGTTGCAGTTTGTCCCCGGCCCTGGTTGGTCGTGCGGGTGGCAGCCGCTCGATGTGTCCCTTTCACGTCGATGTTTCTCTCTCTCTCTCTCCCTCCCACTCTGTCTGAACAAAAAATGAAAAAAAAAAAAAAAAAATGTCCTCGGGTGAGGATAAAAAAAAAAAAGACTATTGTTACTATGAAAGCACACTGCATAATTTAAGAAAAAGAAGTCATTTTAATGGTTAAAAAAAAAGTTATGTAAGTCATTTGTTTTATCCGCTCCTTCCCCAAACCTTAATACCATAGTAGCTAACTGGAAGGGAAACTACGATTTAAATTCTAATGTCCCTGCCCTATACCACTCTCTCCTGCCCTAGTGGATTATGTACTTGGTTAAATACATTCTGTATGAGGAAGGAGAAGCAAAGAGGTAGTTTGATCTTTAAATATCCAGAGCAGATCGTACTAGAATAATTTTTAAAGCTTTATTAGATTGACCAAAAAATACCGTTCCTCTATCACTGAAGGTCAACATCTTTAACTGGACACAGCTCCAAGAGAGTACTATTACAAATAAGTATGATGAGAAGAATGATAATGGACACTGCCTGGGCAATAGATCAGTGAGGCAGCATACCTGCTTTGATTCTAGACTGGTATAATCCTTTTTAACAAACATTAATAGCCTCCAGTTACCATACAATAAGGTTTTCCCAAATATCTGTGGAAAGTTGACAACAGTAATACTTCTCTGTCAATCTAATAATATAGATGCATTTTACCAGCTCCTCTCCTTGTAGAAATCATGTTAATAAAGATGTTTGGGGATTTATGTTTTAAATGACAATATTTTTTAAAACTGGACAAGTATTACAGAAATTCCTGTTGGTATTTTTCAAACTTGGAGAAAATGGAGTTTGACAAAGAGTATTTCCCAAGTGGTCTGGAAGGAAGCAAAAGAATTAGCAAAATCGAGAGGAGAAAATATGAAAACACATTAGGTGAAGGTTTGTTGTTGGCAGGAGAAAAAAGGTGTCTGTATTGTGTAAATAAGAATCCATGGTAAACAAAATTCAATTATAATGAAGCAATTATTATGTCTTATCATATTTATTAAAACTGGACTTTGCCCTGGCCAGTTTGGCTCAGCAGTTAGAGCGTCAGCCCGCGGACCAGAGAGTCCCGGGTTTGATTCCAGCCAAGGGCACGTACCGCAGTTGTGTTTGTCCCCGGCTCTGGTCGGTTGGGGCTGTGCAAGAGGCAACCAGTCAATGTGTCTCTCTCACGTTGATGTTTCTCTCTTTCTCTCTCTCCCTCCCTCCCACTCTATCTGAAGATAAATGGAAAAATATCCTCTGGTGGGAATTAAAAAAAACAAAAAAACATTTTGCCACTTGTATTTTCTCTCTTTCTTTACACACACACAATTTTTAAATTAATTTTTTAACCATTTAAAAATAGGTTGCAGACATGGTGCCCATGTCTCTAAATATTTTAGGGAGTCAATTCAGAACAAACTATAGTACAACTATCACATTAGGAAATTTAACAACGATATAATATTATCACCTAACAAAAAGTCCGTATCTAAATTCTACCAGTGTTCCAATAACGCTCTTTATAGGATTTTTTTTTCCTCAATCCAGGATCCCAATCCAGAATTGTGGGCAGGTTTCTTAATCTCTTTGTATATCAGTTTCCCCATTTGTAAAATGGAGATTAATAACAGTACCTACCTCATGGGATATTGGGAGAAATAGAGGGGTAAATATAAAGAACTTAAAACAGCTGCTGGCATATAGTGCAGTTGTTAGCAGCTTTTAGGGAATGACAGACTCCACATAGATGGAATTGTCAGGTAATGGAAATAATTCTTTAGCCATTATGCTTTTTTTTTTTTTTTATCCTCACCCGAGGACATTTTTTGCATCTATCTTCAGATAGAGCAGGAGGGAGAGAGGGAGAAAGAGAGAGAGAAAAACATCAATGTGAGAGAGACACATCGAGTGGTTGCCACCCACACGACCCCAACTGGGGCCAGGGACAAACTGCAACCGAGGTACGTGCCCCTAGAGGGAAACGAACCCGGGACTCTCTGGTCCGCGGGCCAATGCTCTAACCGCTTAGCCAAATCGGCCAGGGCTAGCCACTGTACTTTTAAAGTCATTTTATGAAAATCTCTGTAAAATATATTGTGCATATCCATTATTTTTTAAACAGAATATATTAATCATAATTTAACCTTTTCCTGGTAACTCAGGGTCTTCACATCAGCAGTGGCATTATGCTATAAAATGGCGATGCTGTCAGAAGCTCCTGAAGTGTGAGGGCTACATGCCTCTGTAGTAAAATGGCTGTGACGTTCTGGACAGACACCTTAAATCTTCTCCTTCTGCTGCTATGCTTCTGATCATTAGTGTATATCAGTGCACCTAACCTATATTATTTTAATAATGCTTAGGGTCATACAAAACTCCTAGTTAAAAAAGCACTTTCATATCATCTCTCATTAATTCAATAAGTATCTACTATATCATTTGATTTAATTAGCTGATTTGAATCTCACAAGAAATCTGAGGTAAAAAGAACATGTATTACCACTCCCAATTTTAATTACCTTACCATAGATGAATATATTAAGGCTCAGAGAGATCAAGTGACTTACTTTGGGCCACAGAGCCAACAGGAAACACAGTCAACCCTCATACACCTAGATCCTCTGTCCCTCAATACACAATTATCTGAGTAAGGCCCTAAGGTGATACTACTTTTGAGGTAAAGCGAACAAACTTTCTGAAAGCTCTTTGCTATTCAAATGCATTTTCAGCTATTGTTTGTTTTTTTCCCTCACCCGAGGATATCTATTTCTATTTATCATTAGATAGAGTGGGAGAGAGGGAGAGAGAGAGACAGAGAGAAACATCTATGTGATAGAGACACATTGACTGGTTGCCTCCCACACGACCCGACCAGGGCCGGGGACGAACCGCAACCGAGGTACATGCCCTTGACCGGAATCGAACCCAATACCCTTTGGTCCACAGGCCAACGCTCTAATCGCTGAGCCAAACCAGCTAGGGCTATTTTCAGCTTATTTTTATTTTTTTTTAATTCTCACCCAAGGATATGTTTTTCATTGATTTTTTAGAGAGAGAGGGAAGGAGAGAGAGAGAGAGAGAGAAAAAAACATCAATAGGCTGCCTCTGTAAACACACCCCGATGGGGACTGAACCCAAAACCTGGGTATGTGCCATGACCTGGAATCGAACCTGAACTTTCGGTGGTGCACGGGATGACACTCCACCCAACTGAGCCACACCAGACAGGGACAGCTTACTTTGAAATGCAAAGAGTTGCGCCCAGCTAGTGTGACCACCACTTGAGCTGGACCCATGCACCAAGAGGTCGCCGGTTCGATTCCCAATCAGGGCACATGCCCAGGTTGTGGGTCCAATCCCCAGTGGGGGGCATGCAGGAGGCAGCCAGTTGATGTTCTCTCTCATCGATGTTTCTATCTCTCTCTCCCTCTCCCTTCCTCTCTCTGTAAAATCAATAAAGAAAAAAAAATTTTTGAAATAAATAAATGCAAAGAGTTGCATTCTGGATGGCTGAAGCTGCCAGATGTCTGACACTCAGATGCTCTTCTTCACTTTCTCAAATATTCTTTCTAAAATTCTCTGAACTTTGCGGAACACTCTAATACAAACTCCACACATTTGAAACTTGAGATAAATTCAGAACTGAGCTGAAGTTTACCTCTGCACTCTCAGAAAGAAGACTGGCTAAGAAAACAGTGTAAATAAGATTGCAGGGAAAAATGTTTAATGAGCTGTTTTTAAGTATTTCAGGAGTCTAATTTACATACAATTAAAGTTAAATTGCACATCATTCTCAGCTATTCATTAAACCAGGTACAAGGACCTCTACCTAACATAATAACCTGGTAACACTATTAGCCTAGTTTCAGCTACTGTATGACTCAAAGTAACAGCTGCACCTAAAGAAAAACAACATACAACACTCTCATTAGGATTTACCCCAATTAGCCCAAATTAATGAGGTCTGATTGTACCTCCAATGATGACCCACAAAACCTATCTTCTCCTAATGACCTAGAGTCAAAGCACAAATGCAGTTAAACCACCTGACCTAGAAGATAGGTACAGGAAGCAAGACAAAATAGCAACAACATAGAGTTAAGAGCCAGGCTAGGGTTCTAGGCCAGATTATGCTGCTAAATCTGTGTGACCTTGTTTAAATCACTGTACAGTCGGCCCTCGTTTATCGCGGTTAATCAGTTCCAGACTCTACCGCAATAAATGAATTTCTGCGAAGTAGGATTCTTTATCTATATACAGTCGTCCCTCGCCACTTCGCGCTTTGGCTTTTGCGGCTTCACTCTATCGCGGTTTTTTCAAATATAGTATAGTATTGAAAAAACAGTGATACAGTGAAGTCGCGAAAGTCGAAGCACGAAGTAACGAAGGATGACTGTACTTCTCCAGCCTCCGGTTTCCTCATTTATCAGATAGGACCCAATAACAATGTAGTCTCTAAATACAATGTCCCATTAAAAGGATCCAGAGCTTTCTGGCTAAAGGGCAGGAACATCTTACCATACTAGAAAGCAAGGAACACTATCAAAGACTATTATAGTTATATCAAAAGGAGTCAGGAGCCAACCTTAAGAGGCTCCTAGTGGTCCAAGATGGAACAAATTGAACATTAAGAATAACTTCATTGAGCCTAGCTCATGTGGCTCAGGGAATGAGCATTGTCCAAGTGGCTCAGGGAATGAGCACTGTCCAGTGGACTGAGAGGTCCTGGTTCGATTCCCAGTCAGGCCACAGGCCTGGGTTACAGGCTCAATCTCCAGTAGAGGGGTGTGCAGGAGGCAGCAGATCAATGTTTCTCTCTCACATCGATGTTTCTATCTCTCTCCCTTCCTCTCTCGCTAAAAAATCAATAAAAACATTTAAAGAAAAAAAAAGTTCATTGAATTAAAACATAATAAATATATTAAAACCTATAAATTCATAATGATGCTTGGGGAAAAAACCAACTCACTGATCCCCTTTGGAGTATGTCAGGGAGCCAACTTATTTTGAAAATCTGTAAATAAAGGAATAAAAGGGAAAGAACAAAGTATTTATCTTGTCTTTCCTACACAAATCAAACCTCAGGGTAACCAAAGAGTTGATAAGGAAAAGTTTTTTTCTTTATTCATTTTAGAGAGAGAGGAAGGGAGAAGGAGAGAGAGACAGAAACATCGATGAGAGAGAACATCGATTGGCTGCCTCCTGCATGCCCCACACAGGGGATTTGGCCCACAACCAGGGTATGTGCCCTGAATGGGAATCGAACCGGCAACCTCCCTGAGCCACACCGGCCGGGCTCTATAATTTTTTAATAAGAAAAAAATTTGTCTGGCCGGTGTGGCTCAGCGGTTGAGCGTCCACCCATGCACCAAGAGGTCGCTGGTTCAATTCTCGGTCAGGGCACATGCCAAGGTTGTAGGCCCAATCAATGTTCTCTCTCATTGATGTTTCTATCTCTCTCTCCCTCTCCTTTCCTCTCTCTCTAAAATCAGTAAAGAAAAAAATAAGAAGAAGAAGAAAAAAGTTTATCTATAAGGACACTTTCAGTTCTTGAATCTATAAAAATCTATGAAAATAAATCACAGAGTTGGTTAGTACCTCAAAAGGTCATTCAGCCTGGCCGGTGTGGCTCAGTGGATTGAGCGTTGTCTCATGGACTGAGAGGTCCTGGTTCAATTCCCCATCAGGGCACAAGCCCAGGTTGCAGTCTCGATCCCCAGTGGGGGGTGTGCAGGAGGCAGCCAATCGATGTTTCTCTCTCACACTGATGTTTCTATCTCTCTCTCTCTTGCTTCCTCTCTCTAAATAATCAATAAAAACATACTTTAAAATAAAAGATTTTTAAAAAGAGGTAATTCAATTTAGTTTTCTGCCTCCAGGAACATTATCTGCAATATTATCTCACTGAACAAATATTTATTAACTACTAAGTACAAAGCCTTAGAATTATAGATGTATAGAGATACAAGAAGTGATTTCTGTTTAAGAGTTTAATCATATAGTAGAGATGAGAAAAGTATATAAATATAAAACTAAGTAAAAAGTGATAAAGTTATAGTTTACTTCTGATTAAGTAAATCATAGAAGGTATCACTGAGAAGTGTCATATAACTGGGCATTAAAAATAGGTAGGATGCTCTGGCCGATTTGGCTCAGTGGTTAGAGCATCGGCCCGTGGACCAATGAGTCTTGGGTTCAATTCTGGTCAAGGGCACGTACCTCAGTTGCAGTTTGTCCCTGGCCCTGGTTGGGGTCGTGCGGGAGGCAGCTAGTCGATGTGTCCCTCTCACATCAATGTGTCTCTCTCTCCCTCCCTCTCTATCTGAAGATAAACAGAAAAATACCCTCAGGTGAGAATTAAAAAAAAAAAAAAAAGGCAAGAGCCAAGGCCAGCGTGGCTCAGTTAGTTGGAGCATCCTCCCATACACTGAAAGGTCATGGGTTAGATTCCTGGTCAGGGCACATACCCAGGTTTTGGGTTCAATCCCTGGTCAGGGTGTGTGTGGGAACCAACCAATGGATGTTTCTCTCTCACACTGATGTTCTCTCTCTCTCTGTCTCTCTCCCCTCTCTCTAAAATCAATGGAAACATATCCTTGTGTGAGGATTAAAAAAAAAAAAGGCAAGATTTGGGCATGCAGAGACAAGGAGTATTATATCGAAGGTGGACAGGCAGCATGAGCAGAAAATATAATAAGCTATTTCTGGGGAACAAAGATGAATATAGTATTGCAAAAGCAGTGGGAAGCAAGGCTGGAAAGACAAGTTAGGCCAGATCATAGAATCTTAAATATCAGGCAGAGTCTGTACTTGAGTCATTAAATGATAAGAGTCGCACAAATGGAGTCAGACATTATAGAATATTTAGGAAGATACTATATATTTCACTTAAGCACAGAACACAATGGAGTTGGGAAGGGAGACTAGAAGTAAGGACAACAGTCAAGACAACAGTCAACAGTCAAGGCAAAAGGACAAAGGATCTGAACTGGAGTACTGGGAGAAATAGACAAGGAGGGACCTGAGAGTGTCTTGGCATGAAAAGAGATAGGGTGTTCAGGGAAGTCAACAGTAATTAAGGCCTTACAATGATCTGGGGAAATAGTGGAACAAATGTTTGGTATGTTGGCAGTCCTATACTACTCATGACTGAGTGAATGAATAAATATAAATATGTGAGTCAAGATAAAGGGTAGCAAGTCATGGAAAAGAGGAGTGGGGTAGGCAGAAGATAAGCCTAACCTTTACATTTTAACCTATGAGGAAGCAAGGTCCTAAAGGAAAATGCTGCCCAAGCAAAGGCTCCATCATTTAAAACCTTGCTCCCAAGCAAGGAGACAAGCTGTACAATCTAACCATGAGTTCCCCAAAGCAAACAATACATGAAAAGCTGGAGATGCAAAAGGGATATCCAGGCGGCATGATCCAATAAGAATTCTGAGACTGTTGTATGTCAACTGTAATAGAAATTTTACTTTCAGATTATTATTATTTTTTAAAGAATTCTGTGGGCCTAGCTGGTTAGAACATCAGCCTGTGAACCGAAGGGTTGCATGTTCAACTCCTGGTCAAGGGCATGTACCTGGGTTGCAGGTTCAATCCTCAGCCTGGTCGGGGTTGTGCAGGAGACAACCAATCCATGTGTCTCTCTCACATGGATGTTTCTTCCTCTCCCTCCCTTCCTTCTACTCTATCTAAAAATCAATGGAAAAATATCCTCGAGTGATGATTAACAAAACATTTTAAAAATAAAAAAAGAATTCTGAGATGGTTCAGGGGTGGAAATACAGGTTTGGGAGTTACTATATGGAAGTTGTAGTTAAAGAAATAAAAGAGTAGATGACCTCCCAATACAAAAGCACAAACAGAGAGGCAAGGTTAGGGGACAACTTGGAGAATGACAAAGAAGAAAGCATCAGGAAGATGGAAGGAGAATCAGACCAATGCTTTGTCCTAAAAGCTAAGTAAAGAGTTTCCAGAAGGAAGGCATGATCAATCCTTGTCTTCCTCCTGACCCACATATCTAATCCATCATCAAAATATATACAAAACAGCCCAGCCAGTGTGGCTCAGTGGTTGAGCGTCGACCCCATGCACCAAGAGGTCGATGGTTCGATTCCTGGTCAGGGCACATGCTCAGGTTGTGGGCCCAATTCCCAGTGGAGGGCATGCAAGAGGCAGCCAGTCGATGTTCTCTCTCATCGATGTTCCTCTCTCTCTCTCTCTCCTTCTCCCTTCCTCTCTCTAAAAATCAATAACACACACACACACACACACACAATACATCCACTTTCCATTTCTTTTTCTATCAACCTAGATGAAGTCTCTATCATTACCTGGACTTCTACAATAGCCTCTGTTACTCACCTCAATCAATTCCTGCCCCAGATAATCTACATTGTTTGCAACAAGTGGATTAAGCTTTTAAAAATGGAAATCCACCCTGGCCGGTTTGGCTCAGCGGTTAGAGCGTCGGCCTGCGGTCCAGAGAGACCCAGGTTCGGTTCCCGCTAAGGGCATGTACCTTGGTTGCAGTTTGTCCCTGGCCCTGGTTGGGTCGTGCAGGAGGCAACCACTCGATGTGTCCCTTTCACATCGATGTTTCTCTCCCTCTGTCTCTTCTCTCTCCTTCCCATTCTATCTGAACAAAAAATGGAAAAATGTCCTCGGGTGAGGATAAAAAAAAAAAAAAAAAAAGAACAGACATTTAGATCAATGTAATAGAATGGAGAATCTAGAAACAAACCCATACATTTAGGGTCATCTGATCTTTGACAAGGATACAAGAAAATTTAATGTGGAATAGATTGTCTTCAACAAATGGTCCCGGGACATCTGGATAGCCAACATGCAAAATAATAAAGTTGGATCCCTACCTTACACCACACACATAAATTAACTCAAAATGAATCAAAGGTCTAAAAATACAAGACTCACCCTGGCTGGTTTGGCTCAGCGATCAGAGCGTCGGCCTGCGGACCAATGAGTTGTAGGTTTGATTCCAATCAAGGGCATATACCTCAGTTGCAGTTCGTCCCCGGCTCTGGTCCGGGTCGTGCAGGAGGCAGCCAGTCGATGTGTCTCTTTCACATCAATGTTTCTCTCTCTCTCTCTCTCTCTCTCTCCTCTCCCCCTCCCTCCCACTCTAAAAATCAATGGAAAAATATCCTCAGGTGAGGATTAATTAAAAAATAAAAAAAGTGAAAAGAAAACCCACAGAAATGGAACAAAATATTTGCCTATCATATCCAATAAGAGACTTGTACCCAGAATATATAAAGAACCATTACAATTTAACACTAAAAGGACAAATAACCCAATTTAAGAATAGGTAAAACCACAATGGCTGGTGTAGTTCAGTCGGTTGGGCATTGTCCTGTGCGAGAGAGGTTGGTTCGATTCCCAAGGGCACATGCCCGGGTTTCGGGCCCAATTCCTGGTAGGGGGCATGCAGGAGGCAGCCAAATGATGTGGCAATCTCTCTCCTTCTCCCCTCCTCTCTCTAAAATTACTAAAAATATATTTTTTAATGTTAAAAAAAATGAATAGGTAAAACCATTTAAATAAACATTCTCCAAAGAAGATACACAAACAGCCAACAAACACATGAAAAGATGCTCAACATCAGTCATTAGAGAAATACAAATCAAGACATGAAATATCACTTTGAACTCACCAGGATGAATATAATTTAAAAGACAATAAGAAATATTGGTGAGCCCTGGCCGGTTTGGCTCAGCAGTTAGAGCATCAGCCCACCGTCTGGAGAGACCCAGGTTCGGTTCCCGCTAAGGGCACGTACCGCGGTTGCAGTTTGTCCCCAGCCCCGGTTGGGGTTGTGTGGGTGGCAGCCAGTCCATGTGTCTCTCTCACATCGATGTTTCTTCGCTCACTCTCTTCCTCCCTCTCTCCCTCTCGCTCTATGAACACAAAAAGTGTCCTCAGGTGAGGATTTAAAAAAAAAAAAGAAATATTGGTGAGAATATGGAAAAACTGGATCATACACTGCTGCTGAAAATGTAAAATGGTGCAGCTACTTTGGAAAACAGGCAGTTCCACAAACATAGTGTTATAGGAACCAGCAAATCCACTCATAGGTATATACTTATGAGAACTGAAAACATACGTCCACACAAAAATGTGTACATGAGTATTTATAGCATAGTTACTCATCATAGCCAAAAAGTGATAACAATTCAAATGTCCATGAACTGATGACAATATAAATAAATGTGGTACATCCACACACTGGAATACCATTCAGCCATAAAAAGAAATTGAGTAATGACACATACTTCAGTATGGATGAACCTTGAAAACATTATGTTAAATGAGAGAAGCCAATCACAAAAGACCACATATTGTATGAATGAATTTTTATGAAATGTTAATAGGCAAATCCATAGACAGAGAGTAGATTAACAGTTGTTTAGGGCCAGGGGGAAAAGGGGAATGGGGAGTGACTGCTAATAGGTATGAGGTTTCTTTCTAGGATAATGAAAATGTTCTGGAATTAAATAGTGGTGATGGTTGCTGCAAAACCTTGTGAATATACTAAAAAACACTAAACTACACACTTAAAAACATTTTTTTTATTGATTTTAGAGAGAGGAAGGGAGGAAGAGAGAGAGATGGAAACATCAATGAGAGAGAACATCGACTGGCTGCCTCCTGCATGCCCCCCGCTGGGGATCGGGCCTACAACCTGGGCATGTGCCCTGACTGGGAATCGAACCGGCAACCTCTTGGTGCATGGGTCGACACTCAACCACTGAGCCACACCAGCCAGGTTAAACTACACACTTTATTATTATTATTTTTTGTAAACTACACACTTTAAATGGGTGAATTTGTTTGGCATATAAATTATATCTCAATTTTAAAAATCAAAAAGAAATGTCCAGCCCTGGCCGGTTTGGCTCAGTGGTTAGAGTGTCAGCCCGAGGACCAGAGTCCCGGGTTCGGTTCCCGTTAAGGGCATGCACCTCGGTTGCAGTTTGTCCCCGGCCCCAGTTGGGGTCGTGTGGGTGGCAACCACTCGATGTGTCTCTCTCACGTCGATGTTTCTCTCTCTCTCTTCCTCCCTCTCTCCCTCCTGCTCTATCTGAAGATAAATGCAAAAAAGTCCTCGGGTGAGGATAAAAAAAAATGTCCATATGAAGACTTGTACACAAATGTTCATAGCAGCTTTATTTATAATAGCCCAAATTGGAAATAACCCAAATGTCCATCAACAGGTGAACAGATAAACAAATTCGTATAAAATTAGTATATTCATATAATGGATTAGTTGGCAACTACTGATGCTTGCAACAAAGTGGATGAATCTCAAAATAATTATCCTAAATCAAAGACACCAGTATGTCCTACATACTGTATGATTCCATTTATATGAAATTCTAGAAGATACTAATTCATAGTAACAGAAAGCAGATCAGTGGTTGCCAATGAACTGGGGAGGTGGGCAGCAGGGAAGGAGGTAGTGCCTACAAAGGGGCAGGAGGAAACATTTAGGGGTGATAGGTATGTTCATTATCTTGACTATGGTGGTGGTTTCACCAGTATATACGTATATCAACACTAATTAAAGTTTGCATTTTAAATATATGTGGTTTATTCTATGCCAATATCTCAATAAAACTGTTGCAAAAATAAAATAAAAGCACTGTTAGTTGAAGTATTTAAACAACTAGAATTCTACAGGTCAGATAATAATTTTAAATAAAAGTTATATTATTGGCCCTGGCCAGATAGCTCAGTTGATTAGAGCATCATCCCAATACGCCAAGGTTGCAGATTTGATCCCCAGTCAGGCACATACAAGAAACAACCAATGAATGCATACATAAGTGGAACAACAAATCGATATTTCTCTCTCTTCCTTTCTCTGAAATCAATAAAGAATAAAAAAAATTCTTAAAAAATTTTTTTCTTTATTGATTTTTAGAGAGAGAGGAAGGGAGAGGGAGAGAGAAATAGAAACATCGATGAGAGAGAACATCGAATGGCCGCCTCCTGCATGCCCCCCACTGGGGATTGGGCCCACAACCTGGGCATGTGTCCTGGCTGGGAATCAAACCCGCAACTTCTTGGTGCATGGGTTGATGCTCAACCTCTGAGCCACACCGGCCAGATCATTTTCTTTACTTTTATATGTGCCTGAAATAGTGCAGGAAAAAGTTTTGTTTGTTTCTTTTTTAACTCCAAGCACATCAATTAAAAAACAAACTTTTCAAAACTTCCCATTTTACTTAAAAATAAAATTCCTGCCCAGCTGGTGTGGCTCAGTGGATTGACTGTCATCCCTACGGACTGAGAGGTCCCAGTTTGATTCCCCACAGGGCACATGCCCAGGTTGCAGGCTCAATCCCCAGTAGGGAGCGTGCAGGAGGCAGCTGATAGATGTTTCTATCTCTCCCTTCCTCTCTCTCTCAAAAATCAATAAAAACATATTAATAAAATAAACAAACATATTTAAAAAGACAAAAAATAGCCTGGCCGGTGTGGTTCAGTGGTTGAGCGTCGACCCATGCACCAAGAGGTCGCCAGTTCAATTCCCGGTCAGGGCACATGCCCAGGTTGTGGGCCCAACCCCCAGTGGGAGGCATGCAGGAGGCAGCCAATCGATGTTCTCTCTCATTGAGGTTTCTCTCTCTCTCTCCCTCTCCCTTCCTCTCTCTCTAAAATCAATAAAGAAAAAAAATAATAAAAAGACAAAAAATAATAAAATATAATTCCTATCAGTCATACAAAGCTTTGAAATATCTTTGCCCTTAGAGTTCCTTCAACCTTGGAAGTCTCTTTCCTCATCTCTTCATCTGGCTGGTTCATATTCATTCTTCAGTTGCCGTTTGTGACATTCTCAAAGAAGTGTTTCCTAACCATCTTAATGTAAGTTCCTCCATTACTCTCTATTACAACACACTATTTTATTTATTTTTATTTTTTATTCCTCACCTGAGGACATTTTTTTATCATCAGATAGAGTGGGAGGGAGGGAGAGAGAGAGAGACAGAGAGAAACATCGATGTGATAGAGTCACATCAACTGGTTGCCTCCTGCACGACCCAACCAGGGCCAGGGATGAGCCGCAACCGAGGTACGTGCCCTTGACCGGAATCAAACCCACGACTCATTGGTCCGCGGGCCAACGCTCTAACCACTGAGCCAAACTGGCGAAGGGGTAGCACACTATTTTATTCTCTTCATAACCTATCACAATCTTTCAACATTTAATTTATGTGTTTTGTTTGTTTGTTTGTTTGTTTTTACTGTCTATCCAAGCCTCCTTAAAGTACATGAGAGCAGGTACCTTGATTCTCATAGTCACTGAGTTATATTCTTTGTACTTACTTGGCACATAGCAGGTACTCAGTAAATTTGTTGAATGGTAAACTAAAAATTCAATACTGGGCATTATACTATTGTAGATCATTTAAAATGACAAAGCCTTACAGAGAACCTACTGTAATACACATGCATACCTGAAGTGAGAGGATACATGATATAATGAGAATTAAATAGACAGAATTTTTAAAAACACACAAAAAAAACCTTGTCCAAAGGCTACTGAAAACAGCAAATAAATACAATTTAAGATGACTAATCCACCCCTCCACCCCGAGAATTCATTTAGAAACAGAAATAAGAGAGTTCTGATATAGTCCCTTCTTTAGATAAAGATGTGTAAACAAAGGGATCCCCCAGGGATTAATGCTAAATGAAACCTATCACAAGTAACATTTTTAGAAATTATCTAGAAAAAAAACTAGTGAAATCTTCTCAGTTTGCAGATAATTCTACAGCAAGAAGTATGATAGTACAAAGTTGCATATTGAGAAATGTGGAAAATACCTTCCATGTAGACAAAAATAAGGTAATGCAAATGGAAAAATAGTCCAAACTACAATTATCAGATGATGAGCTCTAAAGCTACCTGTTACAATACAAGAGTTTCTGAGTTCCTGGACTTATCCTGAAAGAGCTACCAAAAGGCAACAAAATGTTGGCTGTTGTTATGAAAGCTTTGGAAACAGAACACATTATCCTGCCCTTGTACAAACCAAAGTGTATCTGTACCTAGAATAGAATGTGCAGTTGTGGTCATCATAGTACAAAAAAAGGTAAAACAGAGAAGAAGACATACAAAGGTATCGAAAAAGACCAAAGGACAGAGGAGTTTCTGCATGTATACAGAGTTTTTAAAAATAGAGATATTAAAAAAAAAAATAGAGATATAGCTCTGGCTGGTGTGGCTCAGTGGTTATAGTGTTGACCCACGCACTGAAGGGTCACAGGTTTGATTACCAAAGTTATGTACCTGGGTTGCAGGTTCCATCCCTAGCCCAGTCCAGGTGAGTGCGGGAGGCAACCAATCGAAGTGTCTCTCTCACATCAATGTTTCTTTCTCCACCCCCACCCCCACTTTCTCTAAAAAAAAAATAATCAATGGAAAAAATGTCCTAGGGTGAGGATTAACAACAACAACAAATCTTAGAACTTATAAACCAGTCTAAAGAAACAATAAAGTATTATTTTTTTTTTTTAATGTAAGCCCAGCCCAGCTGGTGTGGCTCAGCGGTTAGAGTGTCGGCCCGTGGACCAAAGAGTCACAGGTTCGATTCCGGTCAAGGGCACGTACCTCAGCTGCAGTTGCAACAAATCGATGTGTCTTTCTCACATTGATGTTTCTCTTTCTGCTTCTTCCTCTCCCCCTCCCTCCCTCCCACTCTCTCTGAAGATAAATGGAAAAATACCATTGGGTGAGGATTAAAAAAAAAATTTTTTTTAAGCCCAGCCTGACTGGTGTGGCTCAGTGGATTGAGCGTTGTCCCATAGACTGAGAGGTCCCGGTTCAATTCCTGGTCAGGGCACATGCCCAGGTTGCGGGCTCGATACCCAGCATGAGGCGTGCTCACATTGATGTTTCTCTCTCTCCCTCCCTCCCTTTTTCTCTCTAAAAAAATAAATAAAAATATATTTAAAAAACAAAATTTAAGCCCAGGTTTTATAATCAGAAAGATAGGAGTTTTGTGTTGAGAGGGGGAGGGGGGAAGGGGAGAGGAAGAGGGATAGGGAGAGAGGGGAAAAAGAAGGGAGCTTGATTGGTTTTGAATTCTAGTCCCAGTAGGCTTAGCTGTGTGACCATGGGCACATTCCTGAGTTTCTCTGAGCCTCATTTTTCTCTTCTGTAAATAATGACTAATTTGAAGGACTGGTGTGAGGATGGAGATATGCACAATGCCTGGCACATAGTATACACTTACTACCCAGCAGCTATTGCTTTAAAAAAAAAAAATGTTTCTAATGATTTTAGAGAGAGAGGAAGGGAGGTAGAGAGAGAGAGAGAGAAACATCGATATGAGAGAGAAACATCAATCAGCTGCCTCCCATACACACTCTGACCAGGGACCTAACTTGCAACCTGGGCATGTGCCCTGACCAGGAATCAAACCGGTGAACTTTCAGTGCACATGATGATGCTCAACCCACTGAGCCACACTGGCCAGGGCCAGCAGCTATTGCTTTTATTAGGACCAATAAGAAGTAACAGTTTACACCCGGCTGGTGTGGCTCAGTGGTTGAGCATTGATTGACCTATGCACCAAGAGGTCAACGGTTCGATTCCAGGTCAGGGCACATGCCCAAGTTGTAGGCCAAATCCCCAGTGTGGGGAGGGTGGGCATGAAGAAGGCAGCCAATCGATGTTCTTTCTCATCGATGTTTCTCTCTCTCTTTCCCTCTCCCTTCCTCTCTCTAAAATCAATAAAGAAAAAAAGCAACAGTTTACTACCTAATCCAGTAAGTAAAGCACTAAAACTCATTACTCAGATGAGGAGAACAGAATATAAGAAAAAATAATTCAGCCCTGGCCGGGTAGCTCAGTTGGTTAGAGCGCCATTCTCATACGCCAAGGTTATGGTCAGGGCACATATAAGAAGAAACCAATGAATGAATAAATAAGTGGAACAACAAATCGATCTCTCTGTCTTTCAATCAATAAAAATAAAAATTTTAAATAATAATTCAAAGATAGTCTAGATTAATTCATGGGTAATATTTCCATAATAAATTCGTAAAAGAAATGATTAATTTTGGGCAACATAGCCCTAAATTTTGAATTTGATATTTTCATCCCTTTCCCCCAAGCAGTAAAATTCCGGGCTAGATAGTCTTGACCAAAATTTTATGAGATCAAATATGCCATTTCTTAATTTATAACAACAACTGTTAAGTTTTATTGAGCACTGGACTAAGTAAGGATGCCATTTAATTCTTCCAATGCCCTTTGAGATGTACTCTATATTTTATAGTAAAATTAGACAGGTCCCCATTTTGCAGATGAGAAAACAAAGGCTAAGTAAGAGTCATTGCCCAAGGGTATAGAATGAGTTGGTAAGGAGAGAAGCCAACATATGAAACCCAAATGGAGGGATTCCAGAATCTACACTCATAACCAAAGAACTATACTGCCTCCTACTCTACAAGAAATATTGGGTGTTGGATATACGAGAATGAGGTTAGTGACAAAGGAGTGTACAGCTGAGTATTCAAAAATGTTGCCTGACAAAGCCAACTCAGCCAAGGTCACTGCCAGCTACTCAGATTTAGGGTGACCACAAGCATGAACACTGAAATAACAAGAACTGATTAATGAGGATGTGACAAACCTAATATAAGTAGGGAAGCCTAAAAATCCCTAAACTATGGTTTCATCTATGGTAAACAAAGTGCACTGAAAGAGGAAAATATATCAAAATGCTAACTGGTGGGATTACGGGTGATTCTTATTCTCTGCTTCATATTTTTTTAATATGTTTTTTTTGTTTGTTTGTTTGTTTTTTTTTACAAAGAGCATTCATTTTCATAGTTGGAAAAAGGCAGAAATAAATCTCAGGAAACTTTCATTCTTTATTCACTTCTGGTTGTGTAATTTGTTGCAATGAGCATGTATTACTTTTGTAATTTCAAAGAGATTTTAAAAACAAATAAATCTAGGCTATTAGAAAAGGGAAGTAAATTAAATGTAGACACCAAAGCAAAAAAATATATATGTGATATAAGAATAAGCAAATAAGAAGCTACAGTTTGTTGGAAAGAACTCTAGATATGTATCAAAAGACTTGGGTTCATACTGATATACACATCAATGTGGATGAATCTCAAAACCTTCATGTTGGCTCAGCTGGTGTAGCTCAGTGGACTGAGCATCATCCTATGGACTGAGAGGTCCCAGTTTGATTCCTGGTGAGGGCACATGCCCAGGTTTCAGGATTGATCCCTAGTGGGGGGAGTGCAGGAGGCAGCCAATCGATCTATCTCTCTCATACCAATGTTTCTATCTCTCTCTTCCCTGTCCTCTCTCCCTTAAAAAAAAAAATCAATAAAAACATATTAAAAAGACAACTTCACGTTGAACAGAAGAATTCAGACACAAAAGAGTGCATATTATGAGTCAATAAAGGGCAAAATTAATATGTAAGGATAGAAATCAGAATAGCAGCTGCCTATAAGGCAGTGGGGATTGACTGGAAGGGGTGTGAGGAAACTTTGAAGGGTTATGGAAATGTTCTATCTCTTGATTGGGGTGTTGGCTACACATGTGTTTATATTTGTCAAAACTCATCTAATTATATACCTGCATTTCACTGTATATAAATTTTACCTTTAAAAAAATCTCATTTAAAAAAAAGACAGGGTTCAATCTCAAATCCATTATTAGTTGAATGACTTTAAGGAAGTTACTTAACCTTTCTGAGACCTGTTTATCTATAAAAAGTAGCTATTTGCATAATATAATTTATCTCAAGTGCTGAGGACTGACTGTAATAGTATAGATCAAAGTGGGAGCATTGTGCTTTGCAAATTATCACCCAATGAATACTGAAGCAGCTTTAAAAATAAAGAAGGGTGCAAAGTTGGTCTTATACTTCTCATAATTCCACAGATGGCTTTGGTATCAAAAAACTATTCCTTAGAGCCCAGCCAGTGTGGTTCACTGGTTGAGCGTCAACCCATGCATCAAGAGGTCGCCAGTTCGATTCCTGGTCAGGGCACATGCCCAGGTTGTGGGCCCGATCCTCAGTGGGGGCATGCAGACAGATGTTCTCTCTCATCGATGTTTCTTAAACAATTTTTTTTTCTTTATTGATTTTAGAGAGAGAGGAAGGGAGAGGGAGAGAGAGAGGAACATCGACGAGCGAGAACATCAATTGGCCACCTCCTGCATGCCCCCAACTGGGGATTGGGCCCACAACCTGGGTATGTGCCCTGACCGGGAATCGAACTGGCGACCTCTTGGTGCATGGGTCGATGTTCAACCACTGAGCCACACCGGCCGGGCTCATCGATGTTTCTATCTCTCTCTCTCTAAAATCAATAAAGAAAAAATATTTTTTTTAAAAAAACTATTCCTTAGAGACTATCAGTATTCTTACAAAGGGAAATTTATTTACAGTTCTCAATTGTGAATAGAAGGAAACATCAATGGGCATAACAGGAGAGCTTCTTTTACACAGTTAAACAATTTCTCAAGATACGATTTGAGAGGAAGTTTACAGACTGAGTACTTGCTAGAACAATGGCATCATGAGGGGAGAAAAGGGTCTCAATTCTAAATGCTTGAGAATAAAAGAATTGCTTTTGTTACTTTACTGAGTGAATTACAAAGTTTAAATGTCACCATCATTTATATGTACATGAGTATGTATGTGTGCATATACACATACATATTCACTCACATTGGAACTAGGTTGAACCACTATTTCTTCCCAAAAGGTATTCTATATTCAAAAACTAAGAAACTTAATTCTGTTCAACTGTAATTAATCTTACAACTAAGAAAGTATGTCTCAGACTTTTCAATATTTCACCAAAAAAAAAAAAAAAAAAAAAACAGCTTGAAAAATAGTATCACAGGCAAAATTTAATAGCCACTCCCATCAATTTCTTTATTAGTGTGTGGAAGTCACGATGAAGAGCAAATTTTTCTGAGATACTTCTATATCTGAACATTATTTCCTCTGCAAGCATTCAACAAGTCTTGTTTCTATTCTTCTCTTTTCTAATTCAATTCTGTTTGGTTTCTAAGTTAAGAGTGTTTCATTTACATAAATGGTAACTATTCTGAGATACCATTCATAACTATACATTTGAATTCTCTAGAGTATCATTCATAACTTCTAAGGGAACAGGAAAAAAAAATACTCATTCAACTTCACTTCAATGGTTACTAAGACATGAATGATTATAATGTTATTTGTGGAGGGTTGGCCAAAGGAGAATGAAGTCCCCAAATGTTACTACTAACTTGTCATCACTTTATGAAATGTCTAAAGGGACCAAGGACAGCTGCCTTGACCAATATATACTTATCACACAAAAATACTGAGCTTAGAAAAACATGCCCATTGGCTAAACATGTTTTTTTAAACATGTTTTTATTGATTTTTTTTTTCTTGAGAGAGAAAGGGAGGAAGAGAGACAGAAACATCGATGTGATAGAGAAACATCAATCAGTTGCCTCCCCTACGCACCCCAACCAGGGAACCCACAACCTAATTATGTACCCTGACCAGGAATCAAACCTGTGACCTTTTGGTGCAAGGGAGGATGCTCAACCAACAGAGCCACACCAGCCAGGGCCTAAATGTGTTTTTTAGAGTTATAAAGTATCTATGCAGGGACATCAAAAGATATATTTTAGCCATGAAGCTCAAAAATTAGCAAAGAATCCTGACAAATGCTTGCAAGTTCTCTATAAAACCAATGCCGATTATTCTTTAGGTGTTAAAACTTTTCAGCTATGAGCTTTTCCGAAAAACAGCCTTTTATGCAAGGTAGTAATACCCTAGTAGTTCTTTGTTCCATCTAATCAGTGATAGAAACTGATTTTACATAGATCTGTCTGCATAAATAATTTAGCTATCTGCACTGCTCTAATATATTTATTTATTTTTTAATGTTTTTTTCTTTATTGATTTTAGAAAGAGAGAGGAAGGGAGAGAGACAGAAACATCGATGAATGAGAACACTGACTGGCCATCTCCCGCATGTCCCCCACTTAGGTTCAGGCCCACAACCTGGGCATGTGCCCCGACAGGGAATTGAACCGGCGACCTCTTGGTGCGTGGGTCGACGCTCAACCACTCAGCTACACCAGCCAGGCAACTGCTCTAATATATTTAAACCAAATAAAATAAAATTTGAACAGAATAAAAATAATGGGGCTATTTTAAGGTCGTTACCTGATTTCCCTCATTTTTCTTTATTATCCAAAAGTCAGAGACAAGAGAGTGTATAACAGGAAGAAGGAATATGAGGAGTGTACACCTGAGGACATATACACCCACTTCCCTCTATGACTATACACCATCCCTATCCTTGATTTAGTAGTTCTAAAGAGGGGACAATTTTGCCCTTCAGGGGACATTTAACAATATCTGGAGACATTTCTGGTTGTCATAAGCAGTAGGTAGAGACCAGGAATGCTGCTAAACATGCTACAATGCAATGCTGCTAAACATACCACAATGCACAGGAAAGCCCCCCACAATTATACAATTATCCAGCCCAAAATGTCAATAATGCCAAGGTTGAGAAACTCTACCAAGGTCCAAGAAAGACCTACCTCTCAGAAATATAAATGAATGCTGATCTGAACTGAAAAGACCAAGAATTGGAAGAAAGAGAAGCCTACAAGAGTGAAGAAGACAGAGGCCATAATTTAGCATCTACATCTTTTTTTTTTTTTAATATGTTTTTATTTTATGGGGTTTTTTTTAAGTGAGAGGAAGGGAGCGAGAGATAGAAACATTAATGTGAGAGAGAAACATCGATCGGCATAGTGGGGGATCGGATCGAGCCCGCAACTCGGGCACATGCCCCGGGTGGGAATTGAACCAGGACCTCTCAGTGCGTGGGACGTCACTCAATCCACTGAGCCACACCAGCCGGGAAAATCTATTACATCTTTTATTGCATGTTGAACACCAATCATACAAAAATAAACCAATAGAGTCTGGCCCTTAAGGAGCTCACAGTCAGGTAGGGGAAAGAGTTTTGTAATCTGTCTGATACTGTACCAGATTTTATAACTTTTCCTGAGAATGCTTCACAGAGAAGATGACATCTTAGCTCAGTTCTGAAGGATGAGCAGGAGGTATCTTATTTCACAGCTCATACACCTCTTTGCAAACAGAGAGCCATTCATTTCCTCAGTCAACAAAAAGTTATGGAACACCAATTATGTTCCATGCACTGTGTTATGTGTTGGAGACCCAGTGAAATTACAACTTTCCATATATCTTCCCCTGGCATCATTGGTGTCCAGCAGTCCACCTCCCTCACCTGATTCCCCAACAATTCTTTCACTTCTACCTATTCCCAGTTTAGTAACTGTCAGCCGAATAGATCTTAGGCCACCACTCAAGAAGTAAACAAAAAAAAAACAAAAAAAAAAAATTAAAAAAAAAAAAAAGAAGTAAACAAAACTTTGAGTTGCCTATTGACATAGAGTAATCCTGCCTAGGTCACAAAATCAGGGTGGTAATGCTGGCAGAGTAGCTAACAATGAACTAACTATGGGTCCAGATCTGCCACTGTTAGATGTGTGTTGGTATCTTGGGAAAGTATTTTACTTTATGAAAAAGTCTAAGCCCTGGCCGGCATGGCTCAGTGGTTAGAGTGTCGGCCTGTACACCGAAGGGTCTCAGGTACAATTCCCGGTCAAGGGCATGTACCTGGGTTGCAGGTTCAATCCTTGGCCCCAGTCAGGGGGTGTGCAGGAGGCAACTAATTGATGTGTCTCTCTCAGATTGATGTTTCTGTCTCTCTCCCCCCACTCCTTCCACTCTCTCTAAAAATCAGTGGAGAAAATATTCTTGGGTGAGGATTAACAACAACAACAAAAGTCTGGGGCCTCTTCCACCCTATTCAATTCATGCCATGACCAATAGTAAATTAATCAATATATATTTATTGAGCGCCTACAATGTGCTTATGCCAGTGGTTCTCAACCCTGGCTGTGCATTGACATCCAACTTCCCAAGCCAGGCCTGGCTAGTGTGGCTAAGTTGGTTGGGCATCGTCCCATGCACCAAAGGATTGCTGGTTCGATTCCCAGTCAGGGCACATGCCCAGGTTGGGGGCTTGATCCCCAGTGAGGGGTATGCAGGAGGCAGCCAATCAATGTTCCACTTTCACATTGATGTTTCTCTCTCTTCCTTCCTCTCTAAAAATCAATAAAAAATTTTTTTTAAAAAAAAGCTCCCAGGCCAGATATGAATGGATGTGTGTGTGTGTGTGTGTGTGTATTCCTCACTCAAGGATATTTTTTCCATTGATTTTTAGAGAGTGGAAGGGAGGAAGGGAAAAGGAGGAGGAGGGAGAGAGAGAGAAAGAGAGAGAAACAACAATGAGAGTGAGATACATTAATTGGTTGCCTCCCACAGGACCCCAACCGGGACTGGGGATTGTATCTGCATCCCAGGCACATGCCCCCGACTAGGAATCGAACCCACAACCCTTCAGTCTGCAGGTCAACGCTCCAACTGCTGAGCCAAACTGGCCAGGGCCCAGATACGAATATGGTAAATTCTTTTTTTTTTTTTTTTAATCCTCATCGGAGGACATTTTTTTCCCATTTATCTTCAGATAGAGGGGAAGGGGGGAGAGGAGAAGAGAGAGAGAGAGTGAGAGAGAAACATCGATGTGAGAGAGACACATCGACTGGTTGCCTCCCGCATGACCCCGACCAGGGCTGGGGACCCAAACACAATCAAGGTATGTGCCCTTGGCCAGAATCAAACCCGCGACTCCTTGGTCTATGGGCCAATGCTCTAACTGCTGAGCCAAACCAGCCAGGGCTAAATGGTAAATTCTGATGCAAGACAAGTTTGTTTCCCTGGCCTTTAGGGATTACAGAATACAAAAGAAGTATAAGACACATTTCCTGTCTTGAAGAATTTATCTACAATAACAACAGACTTGGAATAGGACGTTAGTCCACTAATTTGTAATCCTTTTACAATATTCTCTGTGCTCATGAAATAGAAGAAACTGAAGTAATATGGATAAGAATTGCTCCTATTCCCTAGTCCAATTGTACACCAACTCCACCTGCAACTCCTGATACACTTTTCCACACCCTTTCTATCGTCCAGACAGTGACAATACTATTCTCAGGAACTGTGGAGACATTCCAAGTAGAAGATAAGGCTATGTGGTATCCTGAAGTCCAGAATCTCTCTAATCCATGCCGTCATGGAGCTTCTCTTAGAAAAAAATAATTCTTTAACCTTCAACAATACCAGTCACCTCAGTCTATAGTTAGAGTCTCCAAGAAAAGAGTAGACTGAGTTTTTGTAAATTTGCTCTTAGAGGTCCTTGGCCATTTAAAGAAATCACCCAAATTCATAAGGTTAGTAAACTCAAGTTTCTCATATAGCATATGCTTAAAATAAAAATATTCTAAATTGAACATATTTTAGTAAACTCCTTTCCAAGATGTGCAAATTGTGGAGGCTTCATAAATTAAAAATAAATTTTTCTTTTCTTTTTTTATCCTCACACAAGGATATGTTTTATTGATTTTTTTTTTTTTTTTAGAGAGAGGAAGGGGGAGAAAGAGAGAGAAATATTGATGTGAAAGAAACATCAATCAGTTGCCTCCTGTACGCACTCCGACTGGGCATCAAACCTATAACCTAGGTATGTGCCCTGACCTGGAATCGAACCTACAACCTTTCTGGTGTACGGACGATGCTCCAACCAACTGAGCCTCTCAGCCAGGGCAAAAATAAATATTTATGACATAAATCCCATCCAGCAGTGATGACAGACTAAACACCACCCTGAAGGGAACATCAGCTTTACAATCTGCAAACATGAGTGTACAGATCCTCATCTGGTAAGTATTCTCTGAATTATACAGAAAAGATACAATTCTCTTAATTGCTATACAAAGAGCATAAGACACTATAAATTACTTTATAAAAAAAAAAGGAGTAGCCCTGGCCAGTGTGGCTTGGTTGATTGACCATTGTCTTGTACACCAAAAGATCACTGGTTCGATTCCCAGTCAGGGCATGTTCCCAAGTTGTGGGGCTTGATTCCCATTGGGGGTATCTTTGGGAGACGACCGATCAATGTTTCTCTCTCTCTCTCTAAAAATCAATAAAAACATAAAAAAGAGAGAGGGGTATAAAGTATCAGTCAAACATCTAAAACAGAGACCAATGAGGTTATTAAAAGGTAAAATTGGTACTTAAGGAAAAATGCACATTGGCACGTATTAATTAGAATAAGATTACTGTATGAAAGAAACAAAAAAAAGTCTCTTCTATGTTACTGTTCTTAGGATCCACGACTTTGAAATTAGCTTGGTTTACAGTATTTTTCCTTGTAATTGTTCTTGTCATCATATAAGTTTTATCCATCGAGTTCTACAATCCCTTAACTTCAATTCCAAAATCCAAAAGGCTGCAAAAAACAAGTTTTTCATTATTCATTTGGCAGCAAAACCTGATGTGAAATGACATGAAGCTATTTATAGTATTTGTTTATCTCAGTTGGTATAAATATTCTGACATTTTACTACAGAAATAGTAATGGGTTTGATTATAAGGTGCTGCCCCAGACCTCTCTGGGATGTTACATAATCACAGTAAGTGTACCACATTCTGTTTCTAAAATCCAAAAAATTCTCAATTCAGAAACACCTGCGGCCCTAAGAACTTTTATTTTTATTTATTTATTTATTTTGGCCACAAGGTACTGTGGACTGGTATACTAACTAAAACTAAATCTTATACAGAAAATATAACCAAAACTGAGAATAAAGATAGATCCTAACATGCAATAAATTCAATGTCTTAACAACTATTCACAATACACAATCCTTTAAAATAAAGCATTAAAAAGACTTTTAACAAATGTCAAAAACCTAACACACCATTATGTGTTTTTGAAGTGAAGGTGACATTTGCATCATCTAATACCTAGATCAATTCCTCTTAGGTTAAAATGCAATAATTTAAATCACGGTTAAAACTAACCCAAAGACTGCAACTGGTTAATTATGTTGAGAAAAAGAATCATCCACTGATAAGTAATATACCCAGTAAAATGTTCTGATTTTTTAAAAAGTTTATCTCAAGAGGGTTTCAGATTTAAAATTATTTTATTCCAGATTATAATTTCTGAACGTTGAACAAATTACAATTGACTTTTCCTGTAAAAGCAGAGTTCCGGCAGGGACAGCAACAGGAAGAGCTCTTATATATATTTGAACGGGAAGAAGAGTTTCACAGTTCTTTCCTTCCTTCCTCCTTCAGTTACTTTCTGGTTTTAGAATTTCAAACAAAGAAATACATATTGGCTCCAGTGCTAAGAAACGCCCTCTTTCTCAGCAACTTCCTCTTCCAATTTTCTTCCCTACCATTGACATATGAGAACAATACACATTGACGGTCCTACCATTTTGATTAACCAAAAGATCTGAGGTTTGAAAAAATTAAGGGCTGCAACTTATAGTACCCAACTACCTCCCAATCTTCACTCAGCCAGAAGTTAGGTAACAGAGAGCACAAAGAAAGAAACATGCTCAATCAAAGACAGGCTATTGAACCTTTCACTCTAGGAATACAAAGAAATTTGAACTAACAAAGGGGCAATTTCTCCCATCCCAAGAAAACTTGGCCTTCATAGGGAGGAGAAAAAGTTACTGGTCTGGCACCACTCTGAACCAAGTGTCAAGTCTGTACACCAACAGTTGGTGAACTTTCTTCTATAGGCCACCCAGTCAGGATTCAAACTGAGCTCTCAGAAGTTCTAACACACTTCAAAGTGACTTTCACAACTCAGAAATCGTCCTTTCCAACTCACAGAGATCAAGACCCAGCCTGTCTCCATGCCAGAAGTGTCTAGGACCAGACCCCTTCCCCCATTTGTGACAAAGCAAACTTCTTTTAAGTGGACAGAGACTTCCCCCTTGCCCAGTGAGTCTCAAAGGAAACACCTTATCTTTGGTAAGTTCTGCACCTTACTGGGTGACCTTGAGCAAGTTACTTAATTCCTTAACTTAGTTTCCTTATGTATAAATTATCAAGGGTAGCTTTAAAAATTAAATAAGAACATATGCCTAAAGGTCTGACACATAGTAGGAGCGCCATAAATGTTCTCCCTCCTCCTCCTAATCCTTCTGAATTCTTTTGGGCCTAAATTTCAGTCACAGCCCCAAGAGGCTCCAAGAATTCCTTCCTTCTCTGATTTTATGGAAAACTTTATAAAACTTCCCCGTCTCAGAGGCTCTAGGATCCTGAACGACCAAAACATCGTTCCATCCTAGTCTGGGGTCCATCCAAAGCCTTCGTGAAAGAGCCCCTTTAGCCAACCCTCCTTATTCTGCAGCACATCCTGAACACATATGTACCTCCTCCTTACTCTGCAGTACCGTCCTGTACACATATGTACGTACACACACATACACACAGTCCCAACCGCCATTTGGCAACTTAGCAGGCCAGGGGTCCCAAAGTGTACCTCAATTCCTTCATGGCCCATAGATGGGAACTATGTCTCCGCCTGAGGAAGAATTTGCCCAAGATCTCAAACATCTGGGATCCACTCGTGTACATCTGACTGCAAAGCCTCCGCTTTAAAAATGGGGAAACTGAGGCCCAGAGAGGGAAATGACTTGCCCAACGTCACCCAGCGAGTTGGTGGCAGAGCTAGGTCAGGTTGGGCACTTTCGAAATCTCAGACTCGTGGACCCCTGCAGTCTCCGAGGGGATCTCCAGGACACCTCCTCCCTAGGGAGGGAAGTGGAGAGTAAGACGCCACCCCGCACAGACCGCTCACGCGACCTCTGCGGGTCCGTGGTGAGGGCGAGGCCCCAACTCCCGCAGGACCCAGCGCAGCTCGGGAGGGGTGGCTGGCCGGGCCCAGCACCTCACGGCGGGGCACGCCCGTGGGGACTTGTTGCTCACCTGGTCTCGCGCAGTCGCCTCAGCGACAGACGCGCCGCTGGTCGCTCTTCCCCGCCTGGGGTCTGTTCCCGCGGGCCGCCTAGCCGGCTGCCACACTGCGGGACCCCCCTCAGTGCGCTACGCCCCCAGCCGTGCTCAACCGGCCCGCGTCCGCCATTACGCGATTCCCCGCCCCGGGACGCAGCCACACCCCGCCAAAGGCCCTGATTGGCTCTCTGTCCCACCCGCCTGGAGCTCTCGGGCATTTCATTGGCCTGTATGCAATGCCAGTTAAATAGCTACGCAAAAGACGTACTCAAGAGTCCCGTCCCGGGAGCTCCACCCGAGCTACTTCCGCAATCGGAGTAAACAGCGAGAGGACAAACCAAGTGAAGTAGAGGTAGAGATTAAACTAAATCAACTTCTAAATTCAAAGTAGGAAAATTCCGCCTAAGAAAGTGTAAAAATTCATACAAAGTGTATTGAAAGACGAATTCTTCTTCTTAGAGTTAAAAGAACCAGTATTTTTGGTGGAGCGGAGGGGCAGGCTCATGAACTTGCTGTGGACACCCCTCAAGTTGCGGATAGTTTTGTCTCTTCCCTCCCTGTCTCAGGTCCGGCAGAAAGTAGGGTGGAGTGAGTGAGTCACTGGCTTCAACCCACCGCTAAAGGGTCCAGCCCGCCGCGAGGCCCGGGGTCCTGGGACTGGGAGATGGTTCTGAAAGACCAGGGTCAGGGGTGAGCTGGACCCTAGTTCAGCCACCTCACTCTGCGATTTCAGGCTACTCCTTGAATTTATCTGAGTCTCAGTTCTGAGAAATAGAAGCAGTCCTGTCTGCCTTACGTCCTGGAGTGTTTGATGAAGATTCATGTATGAATGGGTATATGTGCATCTTGTTTATTCTAAAGGGCTGCAGCTGGATATCAATGTGACATTCGCAAGTTAGCAAAGATACCTCATTTAGTTCTCTAGAGCAACTCTGTAAGGCAGATAGTGTTCTTGTTTTGCAGAAGAGAAACTCTATGACTTACCCTGGGTCACCCAGGGAATTTGAAACAACCCTGGGACTCTGACCTGTATCTTTTGGCTTCCTTTCCTGTATGTCTTCCTTCCAGGCCTGGTGTCTCCTGAGACAGACTTTCCTCCCCAATCCCTTAGCATTCCAGGGAGGGTCTTGAGGGTGCCAGGCCAGTTTCGCGTCTCCCTGGTCACCAAAGACTGGCACAGCTCCCTATCTCCGCGCCCCCCACCCCCAGCTATTGTTAATCACTAAGGTTTCAGGGGGAAAGAGTTGTGCCTGAGCTGTGTCTGGTATCCTAAGAATCAGGAAGTGAGTAAGGGATGACAGGTTGGTCAGCAACCCAGACAGAATCCCAAAGGAGGTCACAGAAGTTCCAAGAGGGGCAGTGACGCCACTGTGGGCCCTTAGCGGGGCAGCCTTCATGCCAGGACTTAAATCCAGGTCTCTCTGAGCTCAGAACAGGGCTGTTTTCACTGCAGGATTGTTATTCCCAGTAGGGCTACCTTGGCTGTAATTTCTAGTCCTTTTCCCTCTCTGGAAAAAAAAGGAAGTCAAGAAGGGAGTAGGAGGGGAAGCAGCCTAAGACTTTAAGAAGCAGCAGAGACCACCAAGTGGGTGGTGTCCATGGCCCCACTGCTGGCTGAGTCATGACCTCCAGGCTCAAATTGGGACATGTGGTCTGACAATCAATTACTATTTAAATACTGTCTGTGGCCAGTGGGTGCTGGGAGGCAGCAGGTGCTGTGCAGAGATCAGTGGCTTTGGGGTCAGACTGACCTTCCATTGACTCCAAGCTCCACCACTTTCTAGCTCTCTGAACCTCACCTATGTCTTCTCTAAAGTGGGCAGCTGTGAGGAGTCAATGAGTTAATTGAGGAATTAATGAGCCATGTGTGTAAAGTGCCTAGTAGCTATTTATTCATTCATAAATTCATCTATTCAATAAAAAATTATTAAGCAACGACCATGTGTAGGGCAGCCTGCCAGTGATGCAGCTACAATGGTGAACAAAACAGACTCAGACCCTCATGGAGCTTAGAGTTTGATGAGGAAGTAAGTTGCTAAACAAATGATCAGATGAATCAAAATACAATTAGAAACTGTGATAAGGTACAAGAAGGCAAAGTACAATGTGTTTATAAGAGTGAATATCAGGGGATGGGGTGGGGTCAGAGGAAGCTTCCTGAAGAGGTGATGTCTAGATGAGTGGGGGTTAACTAGACAGCAGGTAGTTGAGAGAAGTGTTGCAGGCCAAGGGAGAGGGTGTGGAAAGCATCTAGGCCAATAGAGATAGGCAATGGGGAGGGAGGGCAAAGCTCACTGGGGCCTAAACAAATGAGGTGTTACAGAGGAAGGAACCTGGCTTTGAAAGTGGGGCTATTCTCCAAGGATTTCTGTACTTTTCTGATAGTCCCTGAAAGAATGCAAGCTCTGAGGCCAACCCATCTGGATTTGAATCTTCGCTCTGCCATCTTATTTTGGACTGTGTGACCTTGAGCATTCACCACACCTCTCTGTGCCTCAGCTACTCTTCTGAAAAATGGGGATAATAATGGGGGTCATAAGGTGGGGGTGAGGATTCAAAGTGGAAATGTGTATAAAGCATTCTGGCACATAGAGGGCACTCCGTAAACCCGTGCTTGGTCTCCCCAGCATTAAGGGAGGTGAACCTGAGGCAGATAGTGATAGGCAGATCCAGCAGGTAGATGCTTCTGGGACAGAGCTGATGCAAGAGTCTATACACTGGGCAAGTTGTCATATGAGTTTGTCATAAAAGACTTTGGAGCCAGGCAAACCTAGGTTCAGCCCTGGCCAGTGTGGCTCAGTTGGTTAGAGTGTCATCCCATATGCTGAAAGGGTGCAGGTTTGATTCCCAGTCAGGCACATACCTAGGTTGTGAGTTTCATCCCTGGTAGGGGCACGCACAGAAGGCAACCTAATTGTTGTTCTCTCTCACATTGATGTTTCTCTCTCTCTCCCTCTCTCTAAAATCAATAAGCATATCCTCAGGTGAGGATTAAAAAAAAACAAAAACCTGGGTTCAAATCACAGTTATACCACTTCCTAGCAGTGTGACCTTGGGCAAGTGACTTCACTTATCTGAGCCTCAGTTTCCTTATCCATAAAATGGAGATCATAATTGTTTCTATTTCCCAGAGCTGTGAGGACTAAATGAGATAAAAAAAAAAAAAAAACTTGAAGCACTTAGCACAGTGATTGGCACATAGTAAGCAGTTGTTGAATGTTAATTTTAATAATAATTATTATTATTAATATCAGCATTTACTACCTGTACTAAGTAAGACTCTGGGGCTTTGCTTGAAGGTTGACTGGCAATAGGAGCCTTAGTTTCTCCTTTTATTTTATTTTATTTTTAATAATTTTTTACATGTTTTTATTGCGTTTTTAGAGATAGAGTAAGGGGGAGAGATAGAAACATCCATGTGAGAGAGAGAAAAATTGACCGACTGCCTCCTGCGCGCCCCCTACTGGGGATCGAGCCCACAACCCGGGCCCGTGCCCTGACCAGGAATCGAACCGGGACCTCTCAGTCCATGGGACGATGCTCAATCCACTGAGCCACACCGGCCAGGCTTAGTTTCTCCTTTTAGACAATAGAGACAGACAAGTTGCTTTCAGACGGGGGTAATGCTGTGCATTTTAATAGTGGTAGTAATAAGCACTAACATTGACCATTTACTGTGTGCCAACCATGTGCTAAGTGCTGAATATACATTAACTCATAAATACGCATAGCCTGCCCTACAAGTTAGGTCCTAGTATTATCATCATTTTACAAGTGAGATAAAGGAAACACCGAGAGGTTAAGTGACTTGCCCAAAGCTACCCAGCCAGGAAGCAGCACAGCTGAAATTTAAACCAAACCTTGAACTTGAGGGGTTTGCTGTTCTTGAGGGCAAGCCCTCCCTCTTCTATTCAAAGAATTAGAGTTATCACCTAGAGTTAGAGGGATAAAATTATTCACTGCCAGTAGCAAGTCCCCAGGTTCCTGAAGGCCAAGCCTCATTCCTTTCCCATCAATTCTAAAAAGTAACCCTTGTCTATTCCCTGTGCCCTGAGGCTGATAAGAGCAGGAAACAGATCCTCTTCCTCTGCCAGGGATATAAAAGATATTTAGAGTCACCAGAAATGGGTCTGAGTCCTAACTATGCCACTTAATGGCTCTGTAATCTTGACCTAGTCACACCCCCTCTCTGAGCCTCAGTTTCCTCATCTATGAAATAGGGATGATAACAACCCTGTCTAAGGGGCTGTTGTAAGGAGTAGAAAAAATAAGGCCTGCATAAACTATGAAGTTCTGTCAGCACAAGAGTTCCTCTCCTTGTTGCTATGGGGATGGCAAGCACTCTGGGAAAGCAGCCCAAACCAGTATAACAGGCAAAATAGCCATCTCTGAAAAACTGTCCTGGGTTTGAATCCAAAATCTGCCTTTTACACCCTGCATAACTTTGGACAAGTTTATATCATCTGGCTGAGCCTCAGTTTTCTCATCTATAAAATGGAGTGAATAATACTGATCTTATAGAGCTGGAAAGAAAACATGAGAATGCATAAGAAGCCATGAGCCAGTGGCTGGTACAGAGCTGGCAGAGCAAAGCCTGCTAAGGGATTCTAAAGGGAGAGACCAAGAAGAATCACCCTGACCCCTCCATGCCACCCCTATCTGGGGGGAAGACAGTAGAGAGCTCTGTTCTCAGAGTCTAGGATGGTCTCCAGCTACTTCCCCACCTCTGGCAGCATTCTCAGCTCTAGCTGGGTTCGTTCTCTCTCCTTTCTCTCTCCCTCCCTCCTTCTCTCTCTCTCTCTCTCTCTCTCTCTCTCTCTCTCTCTCTCTCTCATCAAACAAGTTCTCCACTGAGCAATCCCAGGGGGCCCCAACCTCAGTTCCAGCCAAGCTCGAAGGCTTTCCCCGCCTCCACATCCTTAATCCACAGCCTTTGCATTTGCCATTCCTTCCACCTGGAATGCTCTCTCCTCCTTTGATGGGGATGAGGGGGGTGCTGGAGGGAAAGGATCTGGAATGATGCTCCCCCACCTCCTCATTCCCCTCCCTTGCATGCCCCACACTGCATGCCTGACCTCCCCCTCCCAGCTTAGGGATGAGGCATCGCTGGGAGGGGGAGGAATAGGGGGAGAACTCAGTGAAGGGCCCTCTGTGGGGTTTTTCACCTGCTCAGAAGAGGCAGACGGAAATGAAAGCTCTAGAAAAACGCCTGCTGCTCTGCTCCCGAGGCCCCAGCTTGGTGAAGCCTCCCTGCCTTCCCACTGTGCCATCTTCTCTTCCTCCCCCTCCTCCTACAGGCAGGTGCCACAGTCAAGGAACATTGGTGGGCGGCAGGCCAGAGAGACCATGGTTCAAATCTCAGTTCTGCCACTTACCCAGTGAGTGGCCTGCTTACACCACATTTCTTTGTAAAAGGACACAACAATCCCTGCCTTTCAGGCTGCTGTGAAGACTTAAGTGAGATGCCAGACGAAAGTGCCTGGCACAACCAAAGTGCTCAGCAATGGAGATAATGACAGCAAAGACACACTATGCCCAGGTGTGCCTGGCACAGCTCTCAGCACCTTGCACATATTAGTCTATTTAATTCCTGATAAGGTAGATACTATTACTATCCCCATTTTACAGATGAGGAAACAGACATAGAGATTATATAACTGTCCAAGGTCATACAGCCAGTAAGAGGCAGAATATAATCTCTGTCCTCACCGACCACACTATGGTGTGCTCGGTGATAGTTGGTCATGATTATTATTAATATTATTTATTTTTATCTATACTGACTCTATGCCCTTAGTAAGTACATGTTATTCTTTTTCATCCTACCTTCAAAATCCTGACTGAATTTTCCCTCTTTATGACATCTTGCAGTCTATTCAGTTAATGAGATATATTGCGCTCTGCTCTGTCCAGGCCTGTGCAGGACACTGGGGACCCAGGGATTCATCCCCCCAATCTCTGCCTGCCAGTGGCTCCCAATCTGGTGAGGGAGAAGACACATATATAAAAATTACCGGAAAAAAAAATTACAATAAAAGCCCAGCCAATGTGGCTCAGTGGATTGAGCATCATCCCATGGACTGAGAGGTCCTGGCTTGATCCCCAGTAGGGGGAGTGCAGGAGGCAGCGGATCGATTTTTCTCTCTCGCACCGATGTTTCTATCTCGCACCGATGTTTCTATCTCTCCCTTCCTCTCTCTCAAAAAAAAAACAACAAATCAATAAAAACATGTTTTTTTAAAAAAGACTTGCAGCATTTTTTTTAAAAAAATTACAATAGAAGAGGGAGACACCAGCTCTTGCCAAGTAGCTCAGTTGGTTAGAACACTGTCCCGATATGCCAAGGTTGGGGGTTCGATCCCAGGTCAGAGTACATACAAACATACAAGAAGCAACCAATGAATGCATAAATGAGTGGAACAACAAATTGATGTTTCTCTTTCTCTCTCCCTCTCTCTCAAATCAATCAATAAAAAAAATAAAATAAAAGAGGGAGACAGCAATTCAGGAGCTGTGAGCTCACAGAAGCATAGAACTTTACAAGGGGATTAGGACAGGCTTACAGAAAAGGGGGTCATTTGAGTGGGGTATTGAAGAATGAGTAGGAGTTCCTCAGACAGAGTTATGAAGTAGGAACATAGAATATGATGTGTAGTGCAGATCCTGCAAAAGGGACTGAATAAATTAAGGCTAGAGAGTAACATGTCTAGTTCTATGCCAGGCCCTATACTGGCTGCAGGTATAGAGGTGGAAAGGTATTAACTGGGCCCTCAGGTAATTTACATATTTAGTGGGGTGGGGGCAGGGTGAAAAGCAATAAGTAAAGTAAAAATATTGATATTAAAGAAGAATCCAGCCCTGGCAGGTGTGGCTCAGTTGGTTGGGCATTGTCCTGTACACCAAAATGTTGCAGGTTCGATTCCCGGTCAGGGCACATGCCCCAGTTGTGGGCTCAATCCCTGGTAGGGGGCCTCCAGGAGGCAGCCAATCAATGTTATGCTCTTACATAGATGTTTCTCTCTCCTTCTCCCTTCCTCTCTAAAAATCAATAAGAATATATTTTTTTAAAAAGAAAAATCTAGCCCTGGCCGGTTTGGCTCAGCGGTTAGAGCGTCGGCCTGTGGTCCAGAGAGAACCGGGTTCGGTTCCTGCTAAGGGCACGTACCTCGGTTGCAGTTTGTCCCCAGTCCTGGTTGGGTCATGCGGGAGGCAGCCACTCGATGTGTCCCTTTCACGTCGATGTTTCTCTCTCTCTCTCTCTTCCTCTCTCTCCCTCTCTCTCCTTCCCACTCTATCTGAACAAAAAATGGAAAAATGTCCTCGGGTGAGGATAAAAAAAAAAAAAAGAAAAGAAAAGAAAAATCTAGCCCTGGCCAGTTTGGCTCAGCGGTTAGAGCATCAGCCTGCGGACCACAGAGTCCTGGTGTCGGTTCCCGCTAAGGGCACATACCTCGGTTGCACTTTGTCCCCGGCCCCGGTTGGGATCGTGTGGGTGGCAACCACTAGATGTGTCTCTCTCTCTCTCTCTCTTCCTTCCTCCCGCTCTATCTGAAGATAAATGCAAAAATGTCCTCGGGTGAGGATTAAAAAAAAAAAATCTAGAGGAGCTTTGGGACTACCAAAAAGAGACCTAACCCTGTTCAGGTTCAGTGAAGGGTTCCTGGAGGAGTTTTTGTTGTTGTTTTTTGTGTGCCCCTAGGGGGAACCGAACCCAGGACTCTCTGGTCCGCAGGCCAACGCTACAACCTACAACCGCTGAGCCAAACCGGCCAGGGCTTCCTGGAGGAGTTTTTGATGTCTAGGCTGAGACTTAAAGATCAGAACTGGATTATATCACCTACTACCAGCCCAGCCCATATATAAATTCAACATAAAAACAATACTAACTATAAAATAAGAATAGGAAACACCAATAAAAGTTCTGATTTTCCCCATGAACACTATTTCAATGTTTTTTTTAAAAATTGTCCAACATCAAATTATTTTTTTAAATAATGTTTTTAGTGCCCCTGCTTTGCTGGTGCCTAAACACATGCTTGCTCTGTTCGTTGGATAATGTATCAGGGTGACAGGCCAGAGGGAGTCAACCAGGTGAGAGGTGGAGAAGGGTGTGGCAGGCACCAGGAATTTCACCTGCAAAGCCCCAGAGGCAAGAGAAAACATGGTGGGGAGGGGAGGAAATCCTTTGATGAGAGCTGGTGAGTGGAAAGTAGTGGGGACGGAGAATTGGACTAGCTTCTCTGGGTGCCAGGAAGGCACAGAAGAGTTTTAACCGGGATTCACCATAATCAAATGTCCTTTTTGTGAGATCAATCTGAATATTTCTAGAGACTTATTTATGATTTGAATTCATTCATTCAAGAGACACCATGTACCTACTGTGTTTCAAGCACTGACCCAGGTGCTGGGACTGCAACAGATAATTAAGGGTTCTGCAGACAGCAAGTCGTGACAGCGACATTGAGTGCCACCCCTACAGAGGTGTCTGAATGGATAAAGGTTTGGAGTGTGAAAGTGTATGACTTTCACAAAAAGAAATCTAAGCCCTGTGCTGGACAATGAAGCTGCAAAATGGGAGATGGCGCTCAGGGAACTTGCAGTGGAGAGACCAATGATTCATAAGACAGGAGAATAAAGGAATGAAAGCAGGAGTAGAGGCAATCAGTTAGGAGTGAAAAATCCTGATCCTGTAACCTCCTTAGAAGGTGGCCAAGTGGGCAGAGGGGCAGAGGCCCCAGCCAACCCCTTCAGGCCGCTCATACTGTCTCAGCCTTGCTGAGCCCTGCAGCTTGTCCTCTGGCTCCAGAAGTCAGACCAAACCCTGAAGGAGAACAGAGGCGGGTGAGGATGGGGTGGGCTGGGAGACAAGCCCAGACCTCTCACCCCAGCAGGGCCTTCCTTCCCAGCAACTGGAGCCAAACCCACTAGGGAACCAGAGGTTACAGGGAAGGATTAAGGAGTTGGTTGCTTTTTTACCCAAACTATGGCTGCATTTCTCTTCCTTTCTCTCTCTCTTTCCTTTTTTTTTTTTTTAAAAGAAAAATGTTCCTGTACACGCACCCGGAGGCTTTTGCAGGAGGCGGCTGTTGGAGAACCCAGAAAACAAGCCAAGAAACAAGAGAGAGGAAAAAGACCACGCCTCGCCTGGCAGATTCCTAATGGCTCAGGAGACCTGAGGCTTTACAGAGGGAGTCTGGTGGGGGCTGCCTTGGGTGGGAGGGAAGGGCAGGCAGAAGGACAGCCACTTGCTGGCCGGTGACCTTGGGCGGGATACTGCCTGCTTCCCTCTGGTGAGAATGGGGAGGAGGGGGGCAGGGGCAGGGCTGGCCGGCTGAGGTCACAGGAAGGCCCCTTCAAGCCTGAAACGCGATCTCGGGATGTGGGGCCTGCCAACCTGCAGCGACCCTGGGCCAGCAGAGATGAAAGGCTGCCTGTCCCCAGCTTCCGGACCCCTGAGGCCCCAATGCCTCAAACTTGAAGGGCAGTAAAGCTGCTGCAGCTGGCTGGAGCCTGTTGTTGGGCTCCCCACCCCACCTGATGTCATCCAACCCTCCCTTCCCTGTTTTGCAGAGGACACTCGGGCCCAGAGAGGGCTGGTGACCTGACCAAGGTCACACAGCAAATTGGAAGCTGAGCCAGGACTCATCACAAGGTCTTGGGACTCCAAGTCCAGGCTTCATTCCCTTTCCCAGAAACTTGGCTGCCTGGGGGCTTACCCTGGGGAGTTGGAGACCCAGACTTAGGGAGGACAGTTGGGAGCTGTGTCTGTTTGAAAGCTTAATGTTAACTAAAGTGCTTCTTTTTTTTTTTTTTTTTTTAAGACAAAAAGAACTGTTCCCGGCCCCTGCCATGAGCCTGGACTTGCTCTGCTAGGGAAGGAATGCAGCTCTGGCCGCCACAGCTGCTGGTGGCCAGCTGCGGCTTCAGCTCTTGTGGCTCCCACCCCAGCGGACAAAGACAAAGGCCTCTTCTTAGGCCTGTCCCCTCCAGTCCCCTGGATCAGTGGAGGCAGAGAATCCACCAGGAGGCTTGGTCACTGACCAGCTAATGACTTAGCTGTTCCTCTCTGGACCTCAGTGCCCTTCCTGGAAAATGGGGACAGAGTATTTGCCTGACTTCTTAGCATTGTTTTCCAAAGAGGTGAAGTTGCAGAAATGCAGACCTCTCAACATCTCCTTCTGCTGAGGGTCTGACTACTCAGAGACCCCTGTGCCTCAAATGTCCCTCCCTATCTATGCTTCACCTGGCCAGCCCCTACTCACTCAGGTCAGCTCAGCAGAACCATCCCTTGCTCTGGGGAGCCTCTCCTCACCTCCAGACTGTGCTGCTCCTGCAGAGTATTTATCACTGTTGTAATTAAATAATTAATTGTGTAATCGGATCTGTCTCCCCACTAAAATGTGAACCCTGTAATAATAATAGCTGACACTGACTGAATGCCTCCCCTGTGCCAGAGACTTTACGTGTATTAACTAACCTCTTTAATCCCTTTGGCAGGTAATGTTAGTTTCCCCATCTTACAGATGAGGAGGAAACTGAGACAATGAGAGGCTCAATAACTTACCTGAGGTCACAGCAAGTTGGAGGCTGAGCCAACTCTTAGCACAACGAAGTTGCAGAACCAGGATTCAAATCCAGACCCCAAGCTGTAACCATTACCCCACTAATAAGTCAGGTCAGCTTGTTTCTTGCCTATTCCCAGCTCCCAGAACATCTGGTAAACAATAGGTGCTCCATATATACTGGGTGAATGAATACACATCAGTATTTGGAGAAGAATAAAGCACCTTCCAGGAGTGAGTTTTACAGGTGCCATATGTGGAGCTGAGCCATGGTGAGGGGATGGGCTGCCTGATATATAGTAGTTCCCCCTTATCTGCCTTTTCGCTTTCTGTGGTTTCACTTACTTGAGCTCTGAAAATATTCAATAGGAAATTCCAGAAATAAACAAAACATAAGTTTTCAATCATGCACTATTCTGAGTAGCATGATGAAATTTCTCACTGTCCCACTCTGTCCTGCCCAGTACAGGTATCCACACTGTGTGCCTTCCCTGCCACTTCAGTAGTCACTTAGTAGCCACCTCAGTTATCAGATCAACTGTCATGATGGCACAGTGCTTGTGTTCAGGAAACCCTTGTTCTACTTAGTAACTCCCCAAAGCAGAAAAGTAGTGATGCTGGCAATTCGGACATGCCAGAAAGAAGCAATGAAATGCTTCCTTGAAGTGAAAGGTGAGTATAGTACAATAAGATGTTTTAAGAGAGAAAGAGATCACATTCACATAACTTTTACTATAGCAATTGTTATAATTGTTCTATTTTATTATTATTGTAAACATCTTACTGTGCCTAACTTATAAATTAAACTTTATTATAAGTATGCATGTGTAGGAAAAAACATAGTATGTATAGGGTTTGGTACTAATCTGTGGTTTCAGGCATCCACTGGGGGGTCTTGGACCATATCCCCCACAGATGAGGAGGGACTACTCGATTGTTAAAGACCAATTATTGGGCTTCCTTCTGGAGCACATAGGCCAAAAATCTGGGACGTCATCTTTGATTACTACTTCATCTGCTGGAGCCAGTCAGTCCCCAGGTTCTGCTTGGTTTCTCCCCAGTGCACCCCCTCTTCTCCATCTCTCAATTCCTATCCTTTTCTTGGATTTTTGTAGCAAACAGAAAGCCTGTTGTGGGTGCCATCCTTCTTTACCCTTTCCCTCACTGATGAACCTTCCATAACTCCCCATTACTCTCTGGATAAAGCCCATACTCCTCATCAAGGCTTCCATCAACCAACCCCTTCAGCCTCACCTCCTACCCCTCTCCTCCATGTGTCCTTTGCCCAGGCCACTATATAAAGTGGAAGTTAAGCCCTGGCCGGTTTGGCTCAGCGGTTAGAGCGTTAACCCGTGGACCGGAGAGTCCCGGGTTCAGTTCCTGCTAAGGGCACATACCTCATTTGCAGTTTGTCCCCGGCCCTGGTTGGGGTCGTGTGGGTGGCAACCACTCGATGTGTCTCTCACACATCGATGTTTCTCTCTCTCTCTTCCCCCCGCTCTCCCTCCCACTCTATCTGAAGATACATGCAAAAATGTCCTCGAAGATACATGCAAAAATGTCCTCGGGTGAGGATTAAAAAAAAAAAAAGCCTTAAAGTGGAAGTTAAGAGCATAGAAGTAGACAGACCCGGGTTTAAGTCTCAGTTCCACTACTTACCAGCTGTGAGAGCTTGTAAACAAATCAATTCCCTTTTCTAAGCCTCAATTACCACATCTGGAAAATGGGCATAATTATAATACCTACTTCCTAGCATCATTGTAGGGATGAAATGAATACATAAGGTGCTGAGCACAGTACCTGAGACTCAATAGTGACTATACTATAATTCTTATATTTTCCTCTGCCACAAAGAGTATATCTTACTGTCAGCCTTACTAATTCTTTATGACCCAACTCAAATGTCACTTCTTGGAAGATTTAAATCAGCCTCACTTTCTATACTCGTTTGCACTTCGCACCTCTATAAAGCACTTGTAGTGCTGTTGCACTCTCTTTCCCCCATTACCCCAAGAGTTCCCTGAGAGCAGGAACAATAATGCCATTCTTAACTCTAGCAAGAGCCTGGCATGTAGCAGGTACTCAATAAATGTTGGCTGAATTGAATGGAGTCACCACTTACAGTGCCTTTCTTGAGTACCTTTGGAGGGAGGAGTCCTGAGTGATAAGATAGCTGGACTCTGCTGGGAACTGGTTGCTGGAGTCCTGCCCCAGCTCTGGTTCAGGGTATATTGCTATGTGTGGGAGTGGGAGTGGATGAAGGAAACTCCTAACCTCTGGGCTCGTTCTTCGTGGCAGAGACTCTTCTGTCCTCTAAGGGAGTGAGAGAGAGGGGAGAAGAGGTGAAGAGGTCCAGGCGTTGAACAGGGGTGAGGTGGGGCTATAGCAGGAGCTGGGGGTGTGGGTGGAAGCTGGCAGACTCCAGCTCCTCTAAGACCAGAGTTGGGCCTGGCAGGACAGGGCCTCACAGCCCAAGTCCCCACCTGCAAGGCCCTACCTCATCCCAGCACCTGGATTAAGTGACTTTTCAAGTTGTAAAACTACATCTTGATTTGCGAGGAAGTGGAATCCAAGCCTGGCCTTGTCCAGTGACTGAGCAGGGAGAAAGGGGAGTGTTTCCTTTTATTCTCCTTTCTGTGTAGGCAGCACCTTGCAGTCCTGGTGTACATCAAAGCAGGTAATATTCAATTTTGCAAACCCAGATTAAGGTCACATTTTCCCCAACTGTTGCTTCAATTGCTGCTCCTGCCACTCCCCCTACTTAAAAACCTTCTCTGTCTTGCCCTCAGGATAAAGCCCTAACTTCTAACCCAACCCATGAAGCCCTGGGTGGTCTGGCCCCTGGATGCTTCTTGGACTTTTTCTCACTTCACTCTCCCCCTGCCTTCGCTTCACTTCTTTTTTTTTTTTTTTGGTACGTGCCCCTAGCGGGAACCGAACCTGGGACTCTCTAGTCCGCAGGCCGACGCTCCAACCACTGAGCCAAACCGGCCAGGGCTCGCTTCACTTCTTCTGGCCTTTTCTCAGTACTTCCAACAGACCTTGCCCCTTCTTTCCTCTGGGCCTTTATACATACTATTTTCTCTGTCATGATTGATTTTCACCATCCCCTGATACTTTTTTTTTTTTTTAATTGATTTTTAGAGAGAGAGAAAGGGAGGGGGAGACAGAGATAGAAACATCGATGTGAGGGAGAAACATCGATTGGCTGCCTTCTGCATGCCACCTATTGGGGATCAAGCCTGCAACCTGAGTATGTGCCCTGACCGGGAATCAAACCAGCGACCTCTTGGTCCATGGGACAATGCTCAATCACTGAGCCCCCTGATACTTTTGTTTTATGTTTAGTGCTTTTGATGTCTAAGAAATCTTTGCCTACCCCAAAGTCATGGAGATATTTGCATATATTGTCTTCTAGAATCTTTATAGTGTTAGCTTTCACATTTAGGTCCATGATTCATCTTGAATTAATTTTTGTGTGGTGCAAGGTAGGGACTAAGAATCGTTCCCACTCTGTTAATTCCTACTCATTCTTTACAGTTCAGCTTATACCTCACCTCCTTTGGGAAGCCTTCCTTGATTACTCCTGCACTAGATCAGGTCCTCCCACTCCACAGCCCATAGCACCTTCTACTTTATTGTAGCATTTGTCACACTTGTAATTAAATAACTATTTGTGTAATTAGTTGTTTAACATGTCATCTCCTTGAATATACCCTAGCTCTGTGAGCTCAATGCTTGTGACTATCTTTTAAAAATTTTTTTACTGAAATATACATTCAGGAAAGTATACATATCAAAATATATACCTTGGTAAATTTTCACAAAGTGCACACACTATGTAATGGTACCCAGATTAAGACATAGAACACTCTGATGCTGAATATTTCCTATACCCAGAAGCCCCCTCATGTTCCTGCCAGCTATAACTGTCTTTTTTTTTTTTTTTTACCTTTATATTTTCAGCACCCAGCACAGGCACTATTAGGCTCTCAAAAAAGAAATCTTTGTTGAATGAATGATTTAGTTGGTGATGCTTAATTCTTCTTCAAAGAACTTGACATGGAATCTAATACCTCAGCGCTAGCTCCAGCTCAGTGTGATCTTGGAGAGGTCCCCCCTGCTTTCTGGGTCTCAGTTTGTTTATGAAATGAGGGTGGATGGAGGTAGGTTGGACTAATCAGCTCTTTGGAGCTTTTGCAGATATGGTATTTGGGGCAAAACTAACCCCCCAGGTTCTGACAATACGTTGTCAGGAACTCTTTTGGTCTCCTGCCTGAAAATGAGGACCTGGGAGGATTAGAAACTTGATCCACATAGTGCGTCAGAAGCCTGGGCCTTCGAGTCAGAAGACCTGGGTTTGAGTCTTGTCCTGACCTCTAGGTGACCTTGGACAAATCTCTTCCCTTCCCTGGACTCCCTGGGTCTCTTCACCTAAAATGAGGCATAGGTTGACTTTAAACACTTGAAGAACAGTAATGCTGCCTCTGGGCCTCTGAGCACCAAGGTTCAGTTCCTGGAGCACAGGCAACTCTGGCTCTGGGCTCCTCCCTGCCAGGCACTGTGGGGGGAGAAGGAAGCACACGATGTGATAACCGCCCTGGGGCAGGGAACTCAGAGTCTGGCCAGGGGGACCCAATGTTCAGCCAGGAACCAAATGGAAAATGGGCTGATGGTCCAAGTGATTCTCTGTGTGTGGGGCTGAAGGGAGAAGAGCTGGAGTGTTCCAAATAGGGGTAGGAGACCTGGGGTTGGGGTGGCGGGGGGTAGGAGGCCTGGGGTTGGGAGACAGAAATGGCTTCCTGGGGGAGAAGCCTTTGGAAATTGGCAGGGCAGCCTAGGGGCGCTTCCCAGAGATGGGAGGAGGCAGGAAGGAGGAAATTGGGTCCAGGTGACCACAGAGCAGCAACTTGGCCAGGCAGTAGAAGAGGAGGGGCTGGTGGGAGCTTGGGCAGCGGCCCCACAGCTGGGCCTTAACAGGGGGGGTGGGGGGGGAGCTGCTGCCTCTGCTGCCTCTGCTTAGGCCCTGGGAAAGCGCCATCTTCTCAGGCCACAGGCTGGGAAGAAGGGCATCGTTGTGAGCTCAGGCCAGAGGAGCTTCTCTCTGAGCAGCCCCCAAGGCCCTGCCTGGCTGTGCTGGGGCTGCAGAGGATATGGGGCAGTCATGCTGCAGTCTCCCAGCTCCTTCCATGTGACCCTCCCTTCGGCTTGGATCACATTTCTGCCTCTTCCTGGCTTTGCAACCAGGGGGCACTCAGAGCCCCTTTACTGCATCCCATTCCTTAGACAAGTGACTGAGGCAGAGTGGTTGCTAGCCAAATTCAGAAACTGAGTTATAACTATGATAATGGTAACACACAGCAGAGCCTATAGTTAAGAGCTTGGCTGCCAAGGTTCCACTCCCAGATCTGTCACTTATAAGCCCTGTGAGCTTAGGCAAGTCCCTTAATCCTTCTGTGCCTCAGTTTCCCCATCTGTAAAGTGGGATGATAATATTACTTGTATCAGCAGTTGTTGTGAGAATTAAATGAGATAATAGATGTAAAGCATGTGAATATGAAGCACTACCACTTTAGAAGCAGTGAAATGCACAGGTTTGGAGTCACTCCTCTGGTCTGAGCCTCAGTTTCTTCATCTCTAAAATACTGCTAATTCCTGCCTTTGAGGGCATTTGTGAAGATTAGTAAGGGCAAGCTAGTCCCCAGTGAGAGTACATCGGAGGCCCTTCTCCTCTCACATCCCCTCCCTGCCCCACCATCTGCATGTTCAAGCTCTATTCACCCGTCCCCAGAAGAGAGCTGCCCCTTGGTCAGCTCTCAGCCTAGGAATCTACCCTGGTCGTGGGGTCTGGACTAGGCCACAGCCCATTCAGGCCCCTGAAGCTAGCTTAAGGGACTCTGGGATTTGGGTACCCAGAGGTGGTCTAGAATGGGGTGGAGATGGGCTCAAGGTGTGCATGGCCTCTTGGCTTCTCTGACTTCTCACTTTGTGGAGAAAGGCCCGATACAGCTGGGCTAGAGTGGGCCCTCTGAAATGCCTCCCTGGACCTAAGGGCCAAACTAATTAAGAATAAATGACAAAAACCCAGCACAGCACATAGTAGACACCTGGGGGAGAGTAAGAATGGCTGCCATCCATTATCTTCACAACAACTCTGGAAAGCAGGCACTGTTGAGCCTATTTAAAAGATGAAGCAGCTGAGACTCAGAGAGGTAAAGTCACTTGCTTGAGGTCACACAGCTATATCTAAGGGCACAGCTGATATTTAAAGCTGGATCTGATTCTGAGGGGCTGCTAGCCAAGGGATGAGAATCTCAAGGTCACAAGCAGATCCTTGTTGGGGCTGGGCCAGGAGCCAGAGGCTGGATGTCTATCCCAGGAGGATGACCAGATCCACTCAAGATAGAGAGGTTTAATTTACCCTCAGAACCTGCTGTGAGCCCATCTCACAACCCTCTAGCAGCGTTCTAGCTAAAGCTGTTTATTCATCCTACACACATTTGTACCCCCTCCAGTGTGTGGAGCTGTATGCTGGGCCCTGGGAACCTTGGGTAAATCAGACTTATTACCTTTGGAAACTGGGCCATTCAACCTTTCTGAGCCTCGATTTCACATGTGTAAAATGGGGATGATGATAAGATAGTTTCTTACAAGGTAGTCATGAGGATTAAATAATGTTGTAAACAGCCCTGGCCAGTTTTGCTCAGCAGTTAGAGCATCGGCCCTCGGACCAGAGAGTCCCGGGTTCGGTTCCCGCTAAAGGCACGTACCTCGGTTGCAGTTTGTCCCTGGCCCCGGTTGGGGTCATGTGGGTGGCAACTACTTGATGTGTCTCTCTCACATCAATGTTTCTCTCTCTCTCTTCCTCCCTCTCTCCCTCCTGCTCTATCTGAAGATAAATGCAAAAATGTCCTCTGGTAAGGATTGAAAAAAAAAAATTAAAAGAAAAAATGTTGTAAACATAAAATTCTCTATAAAGTCTAACACATAGGAAGAAGCATTCGATGAGTATTAACTGCCTGTGATGAAGTGTAATGGGAGCATAGAGGAAAAACTGACTCTTGTCGGGTAATAGGGGTCAGGTCCTTCTTGGAGAAGGGGACATCCATGTTGGGCCCTGAAGAATGAAGAATTCACCTGGAGAAGCGGGGGTGGGGGAGCATTCCAGGAGGAATGTGCTACATGGACAAAGGCCCAGAGATATGGAAGGATATGACCTGTCTGGGTGTGGCTGAGCAGAGTCAGCTGGGAGGAGTGATAGGAAATGAGGCTGGAAAGGCGGTTTCAAGGGCCTCAAGTGCCTGGCTGCCGAGTTTAGACTTTAAAGGACTGGGGACAGAGCAGGATTTTAAGAGTCGGGCAGGGACATGATTGTGCCTATTTTAGAAAGGTGATTCTAACTGTAGTGTGGAGAATGGACTGGAAGGGGAGAGACTGGATGTCAGGGAGCAGATCTGAGCATGCTCCCTGTGGGTAAAGTCCCTTAGTGGCTCCCCACCTGTAGTTCAGGCTCTGGCCTCTCTTACATCCCCCCCGCCCAAAGACTCTTTCCTCTATGAGAGATATCTTTCCTCTCCCTTTGTCCAGCTACTTCCTTGTCCTCCTTCAGGTCTCAGTTCACCACACTTTATCCTGGAATCTCCTCTAGGCCCCCCACATTAAGGGTGTCTAGATTAGGTCCTCCTCCTCCTCCTCGGTACTTGTGGACTTGCCCATCTCCCTGAATAGACCCGAGCCAGAGCAGGTCTGTGTGGTCCTGCTCACTGCTCTGTCCAAAAGTCCCAGCAGAGTGCCCAGCACATAGAGGGCACCCAACCCATGATCAGATGAGTGAATGGATAAACTAGTGAGAGGGCGGGTGTGGCAGTCAGAGTGAAAGTGAGATGGGCCTGCAGTGGCAATGAGGAGAGAGAAGATGGCGAGGGAACTGACAGGACACACGACTGATGACAGGTGAGCCCAGGGGGAAAAGAAAGAGTTGGCAATAACTCAGAGTTTCCCCCTCGGATGCCTTTAACCAAGATAGGAAACATGGGTGGGGGTGGGGCAGGAGAAGCAGGCCAGGGCTGGAGACTGGGGCCTTGGTGCAGGCTGTTCCCCGGAATGCTCTTCCTCTCTGTCTCCCCACCAGTGGGTCCTCATCAATGTCCGTAACTCTGTCAAAATATGGCTCCCTCAGAGAAGCTATGCTGACAGCCCTAGGTAGGCTGGCCCCCTACAGATTATTCTCTACCACCCTGGCTAGGTAGCTCAGTTGATTAGAGTGTTGTCCCAATACACCAAGGTTGTGGGTTCAATCCCTGGTCAGGGCACATGCAAGAAGCAACCAATGAATACATAAATAAGTGGAACAACAAATCGATGTCTCTCTCTCCCTTTCTTTCTCCTCCTCTCCCTAAAATCAATAAATAAAAGAGAAAGAGAGCAAATAATCTTTTTAAAAAAGTATTCCCTACCAACACACCTTCTCCATTTCCTTCCCAGCCCTCTTCATGATTGTGATCATGTATCTGTTGATTTGTATTTTAAAGTGTGTCTTCCTCACTAAGCTGGAAGTTTCTCCAAGTCAAGGATCTTGCTTATTTTATTGACCGTATATGCCCGTGGTATGACTGTGTGAATGAATGAAGGAAGGAGGGATTTTTTTTTTTTTTTTTTTTTATCCTCACCTGAGGACATTTTTCCATTTTTTGTTCAGATAGAGTGGGAGGGAGAGAGAGGAAGAGAGAGAGAGAGAGAAACATCGACGTGAAAGGGACACATCGAGTGGCTGCCTCCCGCACGACCATCCAGGGCTGGGGACAAATTGCAACCGAGGTACATGCCCTTAGCGGGAACCGAACCAGGGTCTCTCTGGACCGCACGCCGACGCTCTAACCGCTGAGCCAAACCGGCCAGGGCGGAAGGAGGGATTTGAATGCCATGATATGGAATTCTACTCTTTACCTCAGGGAATGGGGAGCCATGGAAAGTTCTTAAGGAAGGCTGTGTCAGGATTCAGCTTGCGTTTTGAAAGCTCACCCGGGGGCTGTGTGGAAGATGGATTAGGAGGGAAGGCAGGGGGAATTGAGGAGCCACAGGGGGAGACAAAGACATAGCACCTGGGGCTGGGCTTGGGAGCCCCCCTGCCTGTGGGAGCCCAGAGCCCCCTCCCTGTCCTTCACCACCCCTGTTCAGGCCTGTTGTCTCCGAGCCCAGCGGCGGGCGGTGGGAAGAGCAGGGCTGGCAAAGCTGACACTCACTAATCATGGCCCTCACCCCGGAGCCGCACTGACTGTCTGGTCTCCATGGAGACACGGCAACCTCCGGCCACTTGTTAATGGCAGCTCAACAAGGCTGCAGCAACAGGGACAGGCCTGACCAGAGTGCCCCAGCCCTGCACCAGCTGTCCCAGCCTGGACCTTTGCAGCAAACCCCAGGGGGCGCCTGAGTTGGGGGACAGGACCGGAGGCCTGGTGGCTGGGAGGCTCCCCCAAACCCTCTGCAGCCCCACCTCCCTTGGCACTGCCAAGCAGTGAGAGGGCAGAGACAGCCTCTGCCCTGGCTGACTCCTCCGCAGGGCTGCTGGGAAGCTGAGCTCATGCAGGTCATCCAGGCAGGGCCAAAGGGCTGGAGGGGGATGGTGAGGAGAGTGTTGGGGGGACCTTCCTGCATCCCACACATAAGAGGAATGGAGGGGAGGGCACTTTGCCTGCCCTGACAACCCTCTGCTCTGCTTGCCCGAGGCAGGGACCCGATTGGGAACCATCTGTCCAGAACCTCTTCCCTAGTTTGCTGTCACTACATCTGAAATCTGAAATGCCACCATTAGCAATTCATTCCTTTGGGAGGCATCTGGCATAGCACAAAAAGCACTGGGTTTGCAATCAGGCAGGTCTGGGTGGAAGGCCTGACCCTGGTTCTCTACCTCTGAGCACTGGTTTCTGTAGAATGGGACAATAATCACACCTGCACAGATACACATTCAAGCATGCGCAGTACACCAGGCTTCCTCTGACTTATCCTAGAGGCCTGAGCTCAATACCTGTGACTCCTCCCAGAGGCCTTTCTTCACCCCCACAGGTGAGCTGGGTGCCTGTTCCATAGTTCTCAGGACTGATCCCACAACGTTCACGCACCACTCTGCTGGATCTGTCTGTTCCACATCTGTCCTCCCCACAGACTGCCCTGTAGCATCAGGAGAGAGAAAGGTAGAGGTTTATGGTATCAACAAAGGAGGTGGGTACCGGAGAGCCTCTTTCTGCCTTTTGTCCTCCTTCCTCCTCAGGAGGGTGCTAAGCCCCTAGAGCACTGGTTGATGGCCTCTCTTCCCTTCTCTCCTTCATACCTGTTTTTGTCCATTTGCCTGTCCATGCATCCATCCTGCAAACTCTCCCAGAGTGGGAGCTCAGAGAGGGCCCAGGTGTAACCTCAGCCTACAGGTGAGACAAGGGCCAGATTCCCCTGTTCCAAACACCTGAGACACGCCCATGGCCGGTCAGGGCCAGCCCGGGACCTTGGTACAGCTATCTCCTCCGCTGTGTTTCTCCTTGATCACTCCCTAGGCAATTGTCCAAACTGAAAGGGCCCTTGGAAATGGTTTAGCCCAATCCACTGCAGCCAGATGAAGAAACCAAGGCCCAGAGAGGGCTGTGGCTTGCCTAAGATCCCACAGCAGCTCTGTTTTGAGTTGACAATGTACCAATTATGTGGGCCTGCTTGGGAGGCGGCTTTTGGCTCTCTTGGCCCTGCTGACAGCTGTGTTCCCAGTGGCAGCTGGAATGCTGGTGGGAGGCCTGTCTGGCCTTTGCACCCTGACTCCCCAGGGCAGAACCAGGTGGTTCTGGTGGGGCCCAGGGTTGGGGGGTAGGGGATTCTCAGAGGGGCACTGGGGAGCGTGGGATGACTGGAAGATGAGAGAGACAGCACAGCATTGATTTTAGAGACTAAATCAGAAGCCCTGAATTCCTGGCCCAGCTCTGCCACTCACTTGCTGGGTAACGTTGGGTGCCTCATTGACTTTTCTGAACCTTAGTTTTCTTATCTGTAAAATGGTGCTACCTTTGTAGAATAAAAACATTTTGTCAACAGTGAATGCTATACAGAGGTGAGGGATTTTTACTGCTGGACAGAAAGGCTGAGTCTGAGAGGGGAAAGGACTAGTCCGAGGCCACGGAGTGAACCCACGTCTCCCTCCGGAGTCCTCTGCCCTGAATTGATATCAGCTTTTGGAGCTAGAAGAAGTGTCCAGTCCAGACTGTTCACTTGCTGAAGGAGGAAACAGGACCAGAGAGTAGGAGCAAGTGGCCCAAGGTCACCCAGTGAGTCTAGGGCCAATATGGGCCCAGAGCCCAGGCTGGGCACGAGGTACCCCTGCCCAGCTGCCTTGCTTGCTCATCCAGCCCCCTTGGTTTTGTCTCCCCCAGTGAGTGGGCGCTGAATGGGCCCAGCTTCCTTCCTGCCGCCCTGCCTGCCGTCTGCCACGTTGGCAGCCGCCTGCAGCCTTCTCGCCCCTGCTGCTGCTGCTGCTGCTGATGCGGCATCAGCCGAGACCAACCCGCAGAGAGTTTGCCCAGAAAAGCCAGGGCTGCTGGAGCAGGGGCTGGGCTGGCTGACTCTGCCAGATGGGAGGGAGCGGGAGTGAGCCAGCGGGCAGAGGGAGGGAACAAGGGCTGAGCCAGCCCCCCACCTTCACAGCCCTTCCCCACCCTCAACAGCCAAGGGAGGGAGGCAGAGGGCTGGGGTTAGGGGCCTGGGGGCTTGAGTGTCTGCGTGTGAGGTTCAGATAGCTGGGTTTGTTTTTGTGAGCAAGCACACTTAAGTGTGCAGGGAGAATCATGTTGGGGCGATTTGTGAGTCTGTGTTTACCTCAATGTGCACAGGTGATGCTGTGTGTGAGGTTGGGCTGGTTTGTGCATACACAGGGGGCCACTGTGTGTTTGTGTAAGCACAAGGGAAAGCTGTGTGTGTCCTAAGTTTGAACACATGCCTGTGTGTGCACATGGAAGACAACTGTTAGTGACAAGGAATCCAATCTGTGTGTGCACAAAAGGGTCAACTCCTGTGTTTGAGTTTGGGTACTCAGGTCATGTCTGGGTGTGTTCGGGGGCCCTGTGAATTTGTTATTGTGTACAAGAGAATAAGGATGTAACTGTGAGTGTGGGCTCATCTCTGTGTGTCCAGGGGACAGTGATTGTGTGTGCATGGGGAAATGCTGCATGCAGCTGTGATTTTATGCCTGTCTCTGTGCCCAGGAAGATGCTGTAACCATGTGGGCTAGTGCAAATGTCCAGGGCATAGGCATGTGGTGTCTCTCTACCCAGCAGACCTTGTAGTGTAGTTATCTACGGCAATGCAGGGGACCATGTGTGGCTGTATATGCTTGGCTCTGTGCACAAGAGGACAGGCGGCATGGCGTTGTGTCCCTGTGTTGCAGCCTCACAGGGTGGTGGCAGTGGTGGCAGTGATGGTGGTGGTTGTGCTGTGCCGGGAGACAATATGCTAGGGGTTTGCACTGGTTTCTCTGCACGGCACAGCCTGTGTGTGACTGTGCTCGTGCGTGTCTGTGAGCACCGCGTGCTGGAAACCGTGCGTGCTTCTGAGTCTGTGGTAAGCTAAGGGTAAGAAGGGGGAGTACACGGCTGTGTTTGTACTTGTCTGTGAGCCGGGGTCAGATGCGCTCCATGTGCTACCTCCTGTGTGCACAGGTGGCCGCTGTGTCCAGCCGCGTCTTTGTGTGTTTCGGGTCACAGGAGGAGGACATGGAGGGAGGACTTGAGTGCGTGCCTGTGCAGGCACCTTTAACGTGGCAAGTCTAAGAAATGTCGGCCTTCTTGGCAGCGGATCTGGGCTTGGTTCCACTGGGGGTGTCTGCAGAGAGGGGCTCTTAGAAGGGACGTGCTTGAACGAGAGAGACAGGAAGGGAAGGAAGGGGGGGCCAGCCCCAGCTTGGGGTTTCCAGGAGGGAAAGCCAGACATTGGAACTTGTCAACGCTACCTCCTTCCCCGCCCCCACCTCCTGACTGCTGCCTCCCCTCCTGGCGCCTGAAAGCTGCTGGCAGCTGGACAGACAGAGAGACAGTGCACACATAGACTGGCTCACAGGCCCAGAGCCGAATGTGAGCCCCTAAATACACAAGCCTGCACACCAAAGGTCCAGAGAGGGCAAAAGACGTTACTAAGGCTTTGGGGGACACATGTGTTTATATGTGTTAGGGGCAGGGGGTGCTATTGGCCTCTGGTGTATCAACTCAGATGAGAGCCCAGGCCTAGAAGGGGGAGGAGGCTTCAGGAAGGGTGTGGGGGAGAGGAGTGAGCCTCTGGGGAGGGGGCTTTTACTGCTCTAATCAGACTTGCAAGGCTCCTAGGCCCTCTCCCTGATTATGTAACTGCTGCAGTGTCTTTGAGAATCTCATTGCCTCAGAAATCACTGACTGCAACTCCCTGTTTGTACAGAAGCAGAATAGAGACCCAGAGAGGGGCAGCAACTATTTGGGGTAGCACAGCAGAGGCAGGACTGGAACGCAGGGCTTTTTCTCCCCATCGTGTCTGCTGTCAGCGCTGCATGGGCCAGTCAGTCCTATTCTTCCCTTGGCTCATTTAGCCCTTTCTTCCTCCCAGGTCTTCAGGAGATATATATATATAATTTTTTTTTTTTTTGTCTGAAGTGACCTGTCTGTTTGCTTGTTAGTCCATCTGTTTGTCACAAGGCTCCAATATCCTCTAGGGCAGCAGAACCTGGAAGAGGAGAGTTTGGTTCTGGGCCAAGCGCTACTGGGGAGGTGGGGGTGGGATGTGGAGATGGAAAAATAGGAGGAAAAGAACTTACGGAGAGAGTGAGGAGGGGAGAAGAGTGAAGGGAGGAGGCTGGGGGCAGGTCTGGGAAGCATAGACTCTCCTTTGCCTCCACTTCCAGCCTGGGCGCCAGGGGCAAAGTCTGAGCTCAGAGGGAGTCCTGCCTCTTGGGGGCTGGGATAAGGACCCTAGGGTTTCTCTATGGCTTGGACTCAACCCCCAAACCTTGGGGGCAGCAGGGTTGAAATCTTGGGGACAGCATTCTGGGTGCTTGTGTGGTGTGCAGTGACCATACTCACCCAATAAGAAAGGGGGGGGGTGTGGGGAGGGTGGCTGTGAACCGGGGTATAAATTGACTTAGGGTGTATGGCCTCTTTGGAGCATGGGAGTTGGGTGTGTATGTGAAGTTGTGAGTGTGCTAGGACTCTGTGTATACAACTGTGAACATGTGACAAACAGGTTTGGACTTCACTGGGTGAGGGGAGAATTGCAGGAATGTGTGCATGTGTGTGTCTGCGAGAGCAGAGAGAGACATTTTACCCTGAGGGAATGGTTGTGTGCATGTGTATGTGTGGAGTACATGAACAGGAGGCTGTATTCTGGGTATGTAGGTAGGTAAATTGTATAGCTATGTACAGTGTGTGTGTGTGTGTGTGTGGCCAAATTTATGTGTGTGACGTGTTTGAATTTTTTTTTTTTTTTAATATATATATATTTTTTATTTATTTATTTTTATCCTCACCCAAGGACATTTTTTCATTTTTTGTTCAGACAGAGTAGGAGGGAGAGAGAGAGAGAGAAACATCGACGTGAAAGGGCCACATCGAGTGGCTGCCACCCGCACAACCAACCAGGGCCGGGGACAAACTGCAACCGAAGTACATGCCCTCAGCAGGAACCGAACCCGGGTCTCTCCGGACCGCAGGCCGACGCTCCAACCGCTGATCCAAACCGGCCAGGGCTGAATTTTTTTTTAAGTTCCATGAAAAGTCCTATAGTTTTTTTTTTAAATATATTTTTATTGATTTTTTTAGATAGAGAGGAAGGGAGAGGGGGAGAGAGAGATAGAAACATCGATTAGAGTGGAACATGGATCGGCTGCCTCCTGTATGCCATACTGGGGATCGAGCCCGAAACCCGGTCATGTGCCCTGACTGGGAATCAATCCAGCGACCTCTTGGTGCATGGGCCGACGCTCAGTCCACTGAGCCACATATGCCGGGCTCATGTGTTTGAATTGTATGAGTATGTGTGAAGTGTGCAAATTGTATGTGTGCTGCTGTATATGCACATCTGCGATTGTTTTGACGTACATAGTGAAGTTGTCTGTACGAGTCTTGACTAAGGGTTATATGTGCAATTGTGTGTATTTGTGGGGCACTGAATGTTAGGGAGCTATTTATTTATTTATTTTTATTTATATTTTTTAATCCTCACCCGAGGATATTTTCCCATTGCTTTTTCAGATAGAGTGGAAGGGAGAGAGGGAGAGTGAGAGAGAAACATCAATGTGAGAAACATTGATCGGTTGCCTCCTACACGACCACTACCAGGGCCGGGGATCAAACCTGCAACCCAGGTTTGTGCCTTTGACTGAGAATCGAACCCAAGACCCTTTGGTCCATGGGCTGATGCTCCAACTGCTGAGCCAAACCGGCCAGGGCTTAGGGAGCTGTTTAAACGTGTGGTTGTATGTTTTGGGGGATATATGTGTGGTTCTTTGTTTATTTTTTGTTTATTGTCAAACTTCCCCTGCCAGAATGTAAACTCTATTAGGGGTGGAATATTTGTCTATTTTGCTCATGGTATCCTTAGTATTTAGAATAATGCCAACACACAGTAGGCACTGAATCACATTTCTTGAATAAATGATGAATGTGTGCATGTTTGGCGAGGTGTGGGAAGTGTGTTATATATATATGAATTATGTGTGCATGTATCTGGGTATGTGAAGAGATAAACTGTGCCCAGGTGTGAGGTTTCAGGCATTAGGGGCATGTGAACCAAGTGTGTGCAAAGGTGCAAATGTGTGTCTAGGTTTGTGACTGTATACTTGAAGGTGTGCCACGTATGTGAGCATTGGGAGTGCTGGGGGACGCGGCTGTGTGCGTGCACAGTTGTGTGTGTCTGTGCACTGTGCATGGGGGCGGGAAGGCGCTGTCGGCTTCTCCCAGCCTTCAGCACTCACTCAGCTTCACCCCAGGTCGCCTGCTGTGAAATGTCAGTGGCAGAGAAGCTAAAAATATCCCCTCTCCTCCTGCTCACTGCTTGGGCTGTTGGGGCTGTGGGGCCCCAGCAGGCCCCTTGGGCCCTGGAGGGAGGAGGAACTGCTGGATGAGGGGCAGGGTGTGGGGTAAAGAGAAGGAGGCCCTTCTCAGCACACTCCCTCCCCCTTTTCCTTTTGGGCTCCAAAGCCAGGCCCCAGGTTCACCTCAGTCAGGAAGCCCTCAAGAACCCCCAGGAGCTGCCACATACTAGCGTGTGTGTATGTGTGTGTGTCTGTGGTATCCAAAGCTGCCTGGGAGGAGCTATGGCCTCCACCAGACTGGGGCGCATCTGGGCAGTGCCTCTTCTGTCAGTCCAGGGACTCGGAGGACAGAGCTTCAGATAGGGGGCTCCCGGGGATGGGCTGTATCTTTCTGCTCAGTCTGGTGACTCCCAGAGAAAGAGTCGGTGCCACTTCCTCCCTAGAGCCGAGGGCAGGGGTGCAGCCCAGGCTGTATGGGCTCATCTGGCACTGGTCCTGGGGCCACTAGAGCTCTCTGACCCCAAGGCACATCTGCTGCTGCTCAAAGCTGTGGGTAGGGAGGAGTCTCAGCTCTGCCCACACCCTAGGCCGGCATGTGTTTGTTACGGGTATGTGTGTGGGTGCGGTGGGACATGTCAGGGCCCGTGGTCTTTGAGGGACCTCTTCACATGTTGGGCTCCTGGGTGTGTCTCTGCCTGTGTCAGTGGTGTCAGTGACTGCCTGCCTTGAGCATTATGGGCAATCAATGAAAGTTTGAAGTATTGTGTGTTTTTCTTTTCTTCTTTTTTTTTCCCTCACTCTAGGATATTTTTCTATTTATCTTCAGGTAGAGAGAGAGGAAGAGAAAGGGAGGGAGAGAGAAACATCGACGTGAGAGGGGCACATTGACTGGTTGCCTCCCATACGACCCCGACCAGGGCCGGGGAGGAACCGCAACCGAGGTACGTGCCCTTGGCTGGAATAGAACCTGGGACTCATTGGTCCACAGGCCGACGCTCTACTGCTGAGCCAAACTGGCCAGGGCTGTTGTGTGTTTTTCTACGTGCGTGAAGGTGACTCTGTGTGTGGGTCTGGGTTTCTCCCTTTTATAATGCAGACCTGAAAACTCTAGCTGGAAATGAACTGTGTTCGTGTGAGAGTAGCTGGCATGAACATGTGGGTGTTTCTGTGTGTCAGTGTGTTTGAGGGTGTGTCTCTATCAGATGGTCAGTGACTCTGTCCTCTGTATCAAGAGGTTTGTGGGTATGTCTGTGTTGGGGTTTCAGTCACTTGATTATTGTGTTTGTGTGTCTGTCTGCCTGAATATCATTGTCAGTGAGCATCTCTGTGCCTGTGCGTGTGCGCCTGTGCATGTAGGTCTGTATGTCCATGTGTTCCTGTGAGTGTTGTTGTTCTCTGTGTGGGATGAAATCTGTGCACAAGCTGGGCACCCCCAGTTGTCCCCCAGCCCTTGCTTAGTCCCCTGCCATTTCTATCTTGAAGGCCTCAGGTTGTGTCTGTGTGTGTGTGTACATCAACTTTCCCCAGCACCAAAGCCTCCAGCTCTGAGATCTGCCCTCCCACTCTCTGCAGTTGGACTCGGGGAGGGAGCTGAAGCAGAGGGCAGGCAGGCACGGAGCCCACCACAGCCGGGTCCGGGGCCAGGCTGCCACCAGGGCCCTGCCTCAGCTTTCCTCCAAGCAAGTGCTAAGCCAGAACCTCAGTTACATGTAAACACCAGCTGTGTCAAGACTGCGCAGCTTCTTCTAGGTCAACAGACAGCTGTGGAGTTGCTAGGCAACTGCCTGGCTCCCCCCATTAGGCCCCCTCCCACTGCCTGTACCTGCAAACCCTCTGCTGGCTCCCTTCACCCCAGGGTACTGCCATGCCCCTCTATGCCAATTAAAACAGTGGGGCTGAGGGGGTAGGGGGGTCAAGGCTGCAGTGAAAGGGGGGCTTTGGGACTGGGATCAAGGTATGGGGAGGTGCTAACCCTCCGGTGCTACTGGCCCCTCTCCTCAGTACACAGTCACTTCTCCTCACCACTTCACCAATTATACTAGAGCAGAACTGGAGTGATGGTAACTGATGCCCACCTCCCCCGTAGGTCAAGCCAGAACTGGAGAGATGCTGGAAGCAGCTGGAGAGAGAGGTTGTATTAGCGATTGGTTAAGTCCCCAGCCCCTCCCCAGCCTAGCCCAGGGAAGAGACTGGAGGGCCTGCTGGCAACAAAAGGGTTAAGTTCACCCTTTATTTCCCCCCCTCCCAGGATAGCCACCCCCATTTCCAAAGCAGCACCTGCGCTCCCAGCTGCGTGCCCTGCTGTGTCCGCTTGATGCCCACTTCCAGGCTGGGGAGCGCCCCAGGCTCTCAGCCGCGCCTGGCCTGGGCCTTCTCTGTGGGGAGCCTGGGAGGCGAGGGTCCTGCAGCCCCAAGCCCTTTGAGTGGGGTGCGCAGGACCAGCCGAGGGCCAGGGTGACTTGGGAGGAGCTGGAGGAAGTAGTGGGAGGAGGCAGCCAGGCTGCAGGGGGGCAGCGCCCCTGGCCGCCCCATTAGTATGCGGCCCATTCCACTCGCCATGGCAACCGCTCCCCCGCGCCTTGCAGCCAGGCCGCCCCGGGCGCAGTGCGCACTTCTCCTCCCACAGGTGGTGACACGCACCAGCGGGCACGCACGCACGGGCACGCACACTCGGGGAGCCCGCGGGCGCCTGGGGGCAACCTGGGGGCGCCAGGTGCGCCGGGGCCACCCTGTCCTGCCCCCGCAGCCTATGGGCGTGTCCCCAGGTGCTCCAGAGTGAGCCTCTAGGGGCAGGGGTGTACCTGAAGAGGTTCAGCCCATGCCAGGGTGTGTTCCTCGGTGTGCCTTTTGTGCCTGTCTCTGGTGTCCTTGAGGGTATTTGCCTGTCTGTGCTCATGTTTTTGCCTCTTCTTTCCTGAGTGTATGGAAAGAATGTGTGGTTCTGAGTATGAGTGCCATGGTGTAACTGTGTGCGATTGTCTTGGCTCTCTGTGCCATACTGTAGAAAGCGGTGTGTGTGTGTCTGTTTGCATGCCCATGGTCCCGGGTTTCCTCTGGATGTGTGCCCCAGGTGTGCCTATACCTGGATGAGTATTTATTTTTTTAAAAAATATTTTATTGATTTTTTTAGAGAGAAAGGGAGAGACAGAAACATTGATTGGCTGCCTCCTGCACGCCCCCCACCGGGGACAGAGCTGAAACCTCGGCATGTGCTCTGACCAGAAATCGAACTGGGAACTTTCAGTCCATGGGGGGATGCACAATCCACTGAGCCACACCGGCCGGACTGGATGAGTATTTCTTAGTGTGTGTGTTGTGTGATCCCTTGGTATCTACATGTGACCCTCTGTGTCTGGCATCCTTGTGTGTTTCTGGGCATAGCTGCACATTGCATTGTGTATCTATCTGTGTACGTCCCTGTAAATCCCCGAGAACCCAACTCTCCATGTCATTATGCGTTCCTGTGAGTGCCCTGAGTGTGTGTCCTGGAGTGTGGCTGTGTCCAGGGGCTGCTGGCTCTGTGCCCTCCTCAGCTTCACTCCCTGCTGCCTGAGCAAGCTGACACCTGCTCCCTGAGCACTGAGCCCCCTCCCCCAACCTGGCAAGGACAAGGAAGGACACGGAGACAGAGGCAGACATGGAGGCAGAGACAGAGACTTGGAGGGGGATACAGAGAGCCAAGTAGGCTGGAGAGGTGGTAACTCAGAGTCATGTGATCAGCCTTACAGTCCAAGACCCAGAAGAGAGAAACAGGGATGCCAAGATCAAGACATTAGAAAGAGGGAGACCCAGAATCACAAAGAGACCCAGAGCACCAAGTCCAGAACTGCTGAAAACAGACCAGAGATCAAGATGTGGGTCCCTGGCCTCCTCCATCTCTTTCCCTCCCTTCCTCCCACTCTAGAGTTTCCAGCCCTAGCTATGCCTCCTCCTCCACTTACCCAAAGCAGAGTTCTCCTGGCCCTGGGACTGAAACCTAGCCTCCTCCTTGCAGCAGCTGGCTGTGTGCGTGTGTATGCATGTGCCACCATCTGTGTGCTGTTCTGGGCTGGTGACTACCTTGCACACAGCCCCCCCACTCCCCCCCGCCACCACCACCACAGTTGCCCATATTTTCTCAGGCCCAGATCATGCACACTTGCCACAGTCAGCCATACTCACTCAAACCTAGAAACATGCCCTGGGTCTCCCTGTCTCAAACACATCTGCACAGAGGGCTGGAAGATCCACCATGCACATAGCTACACCAGCAAGTCCCACCTTCCTAAACTCTCCCAGCCAGCTATTCATCCCTCAGCAATCTCTGAGGGGTTCCAAACCTCTGCTACCCACAGGGAAAGGCAGAGGACCAAATTGGTCAGTTCCATCAGACTATATACTCAAAGACATGGACCCAATCTCCTCTGTTCACTGTTGTATCCCCAGGTGCCTGGGACAGCACCTGGAATCTTGAAGGTGCTTAAGAAATATTTGGTAAATGAATTCATTCACAGGGCGTCTAACAGCCACTCAGAGAATCCATAGTAATTTACAGCCACTCAGAGTGAAAAACACGAATGCACACCATAGTGTACACACAAAAAAGCATGATATACACCTAGGGCACCTTGAATATAGGTGTTCACACAGTTGCCTGCTTGTGTGCAAACACTCAGCACAATAGCTAGATTAGAGGTTCTCAACTTTGGCTGCACAGAACCACCTGGGGAGCTTTGAAAAATTCTGATGCCCAGGCCCACCCAGATCAATAAAATCAGAATCTCTAGGTTGGGAACCACTGATTTAGATGAATGGACTCAGAAATGTTGACACAGGGGTTATTAACAGGGATGGTGGGGCGGATTTTAACATTTAACAGTAGAGTGAACAGACTACTGCAATCTCAGGTTTGAACCTTGGTGTCACTATTTACTGAGTGGTCTTTGTAAATTACCTCTCTGCACTTGAGTTTTCTGTCTGTAAAATGGGGATAATAGTTGTTACAATAAAGCCTTATAGGATTGTTGTGGAGACAGAATGAGCTTATGTATGTATGTGTATGTTAAATATTTAGAACAGTATCTGGTACATAGTGTTATAATTATTTCCAATTTTTATTTCTATAATGAAACACTCATATAGAATGAATCAATTTTTGGATGAATTTTGTAAGCAGAATACCCCGCTCCCTTTAAATTGTTATGAAAAAGTAAGGGCTCAGAGTCAGATTCTGGGCCAACCTACGTCTGCCACTTCCCATGTAATCTTGGACATGGCATTTACTCCAAATCTCTGAAGTTGTCTTTTTTTTTTTTTTTTTATCCTCACCCGAGGACATTTTTTTCTACTTTTTGTTCAGATAGAGTGGGAGGGAGAGAGAGGAAGAGAGAAAGAGAGAGAGAGAGAAACATCGATGTGAAAGGGACACATCGAGTGGCTGCCTCCCGCACGACCCACCAGGGGCCGGGGACAAACTGCAACCGAGGTATGCACCTTTAGCGGGAACCGAACCCGGGTCTCTCTGGATCGCAGGCTGACGCTCTAACCGCTGAGCCAAACCGGCCAGGGCTGTCTTTTAATTTGTAAATTAAAAGACAATCTTTCTCTACCTCAAGGACTGTTTTGAGGAATAAACACCTCCAGGAAGTATTTAATAAATGGTGGCAAAATCCAAGTATCTAAGGGCCACGTTGCCTTGATGCACTCTGGGATCAGGTGTGGGACTGTGGCAGCTGCGGTAAGAGCGGATCAAATAGGTGCTGTGCCCTGGCCGGGTGGTTCAGTTGGCTGGAGTGTTGTCCCTTACATCAAAAGGCTTCGGGTTTGATTCCCAGTTGGAGTGTGTTTGGGAGGCAACAAATTGATGTTTCTCTCTCCCAAATCAATAAAAACATATCCTCAGATGAGAATTAAAAAAAAAAAGCCCTGGCTGGTTTGGCTCAGCAGTTAAGCATTGGCCCACAGACCAAAGGGTCTCAGGTTCAATCCCCCAACTCACTTTGGGGTTGTTCAGGAGGCAACCAATCTCTCTCTCTCCCCCCACCCCCTTCCATTCTCTCTACTTCTCCAACCACCTGAGCAGGGTCTCTGTTGTGCACCCCCCCCCCCCCCCCCAGGCCCCAGGGCCCAAGGGCATAGAGAACCTTAAATCCCAAAGGCTGGGCCCTTGGCCCTGACAGATCTCCAGAGTCTGTTCTCCAAAATACATCTGCGCCCTCCTTACCCCTTACTAAGCTGTAGAACCCTGCCCTCCCTGAGCCCCATTCTCTTGCTGACCCCTCCTTTCAGGGAACCTCAGATCTCCTTACCAAGCCAGCCTCCCATCCAGGAAGCTATAAGCCCTTCTCTGGGTTCCCATCATTCTCCCGGTATCCCTCTTTATAGTGAATCCCCAACCCCCTTACAAAGCCCTCAAGTTAATGAGCCCCCTTGCTGGGCTATAATCACCTCCCTGAACTCCCATTTCCTTCATGGGTCCCCCTCCCCCAACTCCAATTCCGTGGCATGCTACCCTTCCTCCCCATCTCAAGACCTCAGTCTCCCCCACCTGGACAGCCTCAAGTCTCTTCTGATTCCTCAGCAGCCCTGAACAATTTCCCCCTACAGGCGATTCTAGGGGCTAAAAACAAGCCCCCCCCACACACACTGGTTCCTGCAATGCCACCCACCCCCTCCAACCAGCCTCCACCCTGCCCCAGAGTGGTCTTGCCAAAGCTCTCTCCCTTCCCCAAACACAGTGTCTACTCCAAGCAGACCTAACTATGTGTGACTTCCGCCCCCTGCCACCCTCACACCTCCAGGCTTTGCATGTTCTTTCCTCCTCTGGGAACAAAGCTCCCCTCCCCGACCCTCATAGGGTCTTACTGCTCCCCGCCCTCACTTCCAGCACCTTACTGGATTGTCAGCTTGGGCGTAGTGTTGATGACTTTGCTCTCACCATGCAGGAGGGTGAGGACAGTGTCTTCATCTGACTCGGGAATTCATGGAAGGGCCTTGGTGGGTGGATGAGCTTCACATCCAGTACAGAGGCCGGTTTTGTTACCTGCCCCTCTCTGAATCCTCTGGCCTCCTCTTTCAGACAGGAGTGCCCGGAAGGTGGCGGTCTGTCTCCCTCTCAGAGGGAGGGTTCCTTTGACTTTCCAAGGCCTGGACTTTGCTGACTGGGTCAGGGATGGCAGGCCGCGTGAAGCAGGGAGGGACACGGAGAAGCCACACTGGGCAGAGCTTTAACATACAATGACTCTACAGGAAAAGCTGCTTTGCTAAAGACCAGGCCGCCCAAGGTGGGCATTATTTGGTCAAGCAGCCAAGAGTTCCCCAAGGTCAGGGAGTGGGAAACAGCTCAGCCCTTCCAGGTCCACCAGAAACAGGCACAGGATTAAGAGCTGTCTTTGGATTTCCAAAGTTTACAAAAGGTGGGAGGAAACCCAGATCCAGCATTTGGGGCTTGGGATGGAAGGTGAAAGCAGAGAAATACTGGGTCACTGGCCCAGTCACACCCTGAAGTTCGCAGGGGCAGATGTAGGTACTGGAGCAAAATGGGGGCCTGGAAACAGAGGAGACCCAGGCCCTGGGGCAAACAGGGAGACACACACACAGAGGGGTACTCTAGTCCTTGTGGGAAAAGGTGGTATCCTACAAGGGTTCCTGGGCTTAGGATGGAATGAGTCTCAGACAAGTGTCCCTGAACCAGAGAACTGTGCGTGCAGCTGAGCGAGGCTGGGAAGACACAGGGCAAATGAAGGAGCTTGAGTCAGAGACCTGGGACCTAGAGAAAAGTGAGGTGGTCTAGAAGTAGGGGAGACCAGAGACTTGATTCACAATGGGGGTTCCTCAGGGAGTGGGAACTAAGACTTGGGGGAGAACAGGGGTCCTAGAGGCAGGCATCCTGCACTTTGAAAAGGATGGTGGTCCAGGGGCAGGGGAGACCTGGGGACATAAAAACAGACCCAGAGAGAGGGAGACCTGGGACCTGGGATAGAAGAGGGGTCTCAGAGTGAGGGGAGACCCAGGACCTGGGGCAAAATGAGGAGCTAAGAAGCAGAATCCCTGCACCTGCGACACAATGAACAAACCAGGGGCCAGGAAGCCCTGGGGGCAGACTGGGGAGCCAGAGGCAGGGAGACCCAGGGCTTGGGGAGGAATTGGGGTAGGGGGCCCAGAGTGAAGGTGACTCAGATCTCAGGCAAAAGGGAAAACTAAGAGGGAAGGAAAACTAAGAGGGAGGGAACACATGGCAGTATTTCAACTTCTCTAGGGACCCAGCGGCTGGTGACAAAACCCAGGCATGTCCCTTCCATTCCGCCACCCTCACTCACCCCCTTTCACAAGACACAAGGTGTGTGTGTGTGTTTTTTTTGCTTTTTTTTCCATTTCTTTTTAATACAAACTTGGATCTTTGGGTGTGTCCTGCCAACAGAAAACAACAACAACAACAGAAGAGAAAACCCAAGAGTGAAAAATAAGAAAAAAAAAAAAAAAAAAAAAAAAAAGCTCCCGCAAGAGGTTCTTTTCCCTCCCCCCCACCATGCGAATTTGCACACCACGGGACCACAGCAGGTTTACAGAATGCAATATACAATCCACAATTTATAATAAAACAGTATATACAATAAATAGGATATTGTTCATTTCTGTCACACGACCTGTAGATAAATTTCTCAGTGCATACTTGCAGGGCTCTGGACGCTTCGGCCCCGCGCGCAACCTCTTGCACACGCTCGCTCTCTCGCTCGCTCTCTTTTTTTTTTTTGTCTTTTTCTAAAACTGTGTTTTGTTTTTAAGTTTTGTACATTTTTAAAAAGTATTTACAATTGCTGGTTTTGTGCAGAAAGGGCTCACCTTGGGCTTCTGCGTGAGGAGATGGGCGGGGGTGGGGTGGGGGAGGTGGGCTGCAAGGGGTGCAGGGGGGGTGGGAGGCAGAGGGGCAGGCGCTCCTGCCAGAGGACGATGTGGACGCTGGGAGGGGTCTTGGCGTTGGTTTTCTGAAAGCTGCAAAGAAACACAAGAGAAGAGGCAGAAGTCAGTGGCAGGTAGACACTGAGCTCTGAGAACGGGGAGGCTAAGTGTTGGGACCCCACCCAGTGCCTACCAGGATTCTGAGAGAAGCTAACCCCATTGCTCCTTCTCCCACAGAGCTCCAAACAGTCCCCCATGAGACTCTGGACTGCTTCTGGCTTTCTCTGGGCTCAGTTTCCCCATCTGTAAAGTCGGTGTGTGGTCCAAGGCCCACTCCACTGAGAGGTCAAGGATGTGCCAGGCGAGGAGTTGGGGTTCCAGGCAGTGCGATTTGTTAAGAACTTGAACTCTAGAGCCAGACACAGCTAAGTCCAAAAGCTAGCAGCATTTAATAGCTCTATGACCTGGGGCAAGTCGGCGAATCTCTGGGAGCCTCAGTTCACTCAGCTGAAAAAAGGGGACAACAGAACTATCCCATAGGTTTGTTGAGAGGATTCAGTGGGTTAAGGCTGATTAGGCCTGGTAGGTAAATGCATAATAAATGACACTAATCACCAGGCCTTATTATTTTCCTGGGGCCTGGGCCGGCTAGGCTCTCCAAGCCTGGGTTTCCCTCCTTTCTAGAGGAGTTTAGAAATTCCTCTAACCTAGGCTGTTCTGAGGAATGAACAGCCGAGATGGGGCCTTAGCACAGCACAGGTGTGAACTGCAGCTTTAATTTCTTCTAAATCCAACCCTCTCCCCAGCCCCCACCAATGCCATTCTGTTCCTTAGAGAGGTGAGGTGAGAGGAGGAAGTCTGTCTGAATAAAGGAATAAAGAAGTTGCCCAACACAATACCATCTGTTTTGGCTGTAGCTCCTGACTTCCTGAAGCTCAGGAACTCCCAAGTTCCCCCTTTCCCTAGAAGGGGACCTGACTTCCCTATCCAGACCCCAGTTTTGCTGGGACGAGCAAGAAGGTGTCAGGAGGGGCAGGGATGGGTTCAGTCATTCTCAAGACCTCCAGTCATTAGCCTGACCCTTTCAGAGTTCTGTCCTGTCCGAGCCCTGAAATTCATGTCTCCCACACTTGGGAGAGTGACCATCCCACCAGAATTCAGGGGCAGAGGGAGGGTGCTAAAACCACCTCCTAAGACTCCTCAGCGAGCCAGCCCACCATCCCCCACCCCTGCAGGAAGCAGCAGCCACGGAAAGCCTGCCCTCCCTTGTCCCTTCTTGGCTTCCCTCTCCAACAGGGTCACATTTAAATTCTGCTCAGCCTCGGCTGCTGTCTGCTGGGCAGTCAGCCCCAGGGAAGACTTTTGTCCTGAGGTTGGACTTGCCAGTACTCCCCCAAGGCCAGGGGACCCAGGTGGGTTACTGAAAGGTGGGGGCAGCACCCTGCCCAGGTGTCTCAGCCCAGGTGGCAAGCAGAGGTGGGAGGGGAGGGTGGGAGCTGCATCTTTGTTGAGCTGTCAGGTCTCCTGCAGGTGAGGGGAGGACGGAACATTAGCCGCAGGGGTAAGAGGTATGCCCGTTAGGGTGACAGCTGTATTACAACTGGGGTGATTGGTAGAAAAGCAACTCTTGGGGCAAGGGGTGCTGTTGGGATGGATGTCAGTTCTCCGCAGGCAGGGTGATAAACAGGAACAGCTGCAGAGATAAGCAGGGTATCCATTAGGGGCAGGACTGTTGGATGTGGGGGGAAGGTTCAGCTGGAGGGCTGGAGGCACCTATCTGTAGGACAGTTTTATGCAGTTTAAGAACAGCTGCTAAGCTAAGGGACCTCCTGTTGGGGTGACAGGTATAATGTGTTGGGGAGACAAGTGAGGGGGAGACTTAGAATGGGCTGCTCCAAACCACTTAGCAAGTGAATTCTATCAAACCCCAGCCTCTCCTGTTCCCTCTAAGGGCCCCAGGGCAGGCTGGGAGCCTCCTCACAAATCCCTGTCACCCCCACCCCCTCCAGCCCTTAGCCACTGCCAGTGACCCTCTCCAAGCCAGGTCTCCATGGTGATCTCAGCCCAGCAGGCAGCTCCTGCCAGAACCATTCCCGTGGTGCCGGTGGCCGGGCAGCAGGGAGGCTTTCTCACCCTCTGCTAAGCCATCATGTCTCACCTTCCTCCTCCCACCGCCCTCCCCAGCTTTCATGACTTGGCCAGAATCTGGGGGATGGTGGGGGATGGTGAGAGAATCAAATCCAGAGGTTCCTGAGCAGAAGAGAATGGAACTAAGGCTGACATGCCAGGTGGCCCAGGGCTGGGCATTGGAGACAAAGCAGAGAACAAAACTGCTAGTCCCTGCCCTTGAGGGACTCACAGAGCACAGAAGGAAGCAAAGCAGACCCCAAACAAGGAAATTACAATGTAGGGAGATGAGGACTATGCCAAGGAAAGCCCTGGGGGGCTCAAGGAGCACAGAGGGGCACCTAACACCACCTTGGCAGGAGGGGCTGTGGCTCTTCTCCTCAGTGCTGAGCACAGTGCCCTGCACACGCTGGGGTCAAGGATGTGTGCTGACTGAACGACAGCAACGATGGAGAAGACCGGTCTAAGTCTGATCAGGTCGTGCACACCTCCTGGATGCCTCCTTAGACCACCCTGTTACCATAGCTACCAATGCACTTGTCATTCGCTTCCCTGCTCCTCCAGGGCAGAGACCTGTGTGTGGTACCTCTGTATCCCCAACACCAGCAGGTGCCTGGCGCCCCAGGGCACCAGCCATTGTTCATGAGACTTAACCTTTTAGTGGCTCCATAATGAATGACTGCAGAGTCACATGCTGCTGAGTCCTTGCACTCCTGCAGTTTTACTGTCCGAGGTGCCAGTGCATTAAATGGTCTCTGCTTGTCAGTGGAGGCTGGCACTGGGGGGCACCAAGGGACAGCTGAGCAGGGCCTCAAAGTGCTGCAGACTGTGCACAAATCAGGCTGTCTGGAGAGAGCTGCTCTCCTCACTGAAGGAGCACACATTCCACATTCCTTTCAGCAACCAGCAGACATATATCCACACCCACTGACTGCAAGCCACAAGCTAAGGTCTAGCCCCCACCTTGCAGTCACTGCCCTGAGAAAGGGGCTTCTGCAGTGGAGCAGAAGGCCGAGAGAGCACATGGGGACTGAGACTGATCTGCTGTGTGACCTAGGACAAGTCCTTTCCCTCTCTTCAGTTTCTACATAAAATAAGGGGGTTGATCAGGTAATGGGAGACATCTTTGGACACTGAGTGCCCCGAAGACAAGTGGTCAGAGACAAACTGCAGTTGCCCAAAGGCTAATCTACCCTCTCTGACATTTTCAGGCAAAGCCAGGCCAGCAAGCCCCTCAAATGTGGAAAGGACACTGGTTCCCTTGGGGCCCAGATCACACCTGAGAGATGGAGATTCACTGAGGGGTGAGGCTTCCAACTGGGAATGGGCAGGCGGTGGGGTGTGGCTCCCCTCCCCACTCCAGGGAAGTTTTAAAAAAATCTGTGTCGCCTGGCTGGTGTAGCTCAGTGGTTGAGCGCTGACCCATGCACCAAGAGGTTGCCAGTTCGATTCCCGGTCAGGGCACATGCCCAGGTTGTGGGCCAAATCCCCAGTGGGGGGCAGGCAGGGGGAAGCCGACTGATGTTCTCTCATCGATGTTTCCATCTCTCTCCCTAAAATCAATAAAGGGAAAAAAAAAAATCTGTCCACCAGCCCTGCCCAGTGTGGCTCAGTTGGTTGGATGTCACCCCATGAACCAAAAAGGTTGCTGATTAGATTCCTGGTCAGGGCACATACCCAGGTTATGGGCTCAATCCCTGGTGGGGGTGCAGGAGGCAGCCGATCGATGTTCTACTCTCACATTGGTGTTTCTCTCTCTCCCCCTCCCTTCCTCTCTCTCTAAAAATCAATAAAAATATTATATATATTAAAAAATGTGTGTCCACCAGAGAGATGCTTCCTAAATAGCTTTCCCACTCATCCCCTCCTTAGGGGTCTCCCACTTCCTCTGCTGCTGGGCATAGAGCGATACTATGGGGCCAAACAGGGTTCACATCCATGCTTGCCCACCAAGCTGTGTGGCCTCGTGTCTATCTCCCACCTCTCGGAGCCTCATACTTCTTACCTGTCCTGGGAGGAGGCTGACCACCCCCACACACACACCCCCTCTCCAGCCTCCTGATAGGAGATGCCTATGTAAAGACGAGTGATACTGATGGGTATGTGTTGGGATGTGGCTGAAACAGAGGCTAAGGAAAGGGCAGGAACAGTGGAATTGTGTGATTCCCAAGGACCCTTCCTGGCTCTACCTTGTGGTGCTTCCCTGCCTGGGTGGCTATGTGTCTTCGGAGGAATCCCTCTCCCTCTCTGTAAACTGGGAGGGTTGTACTTGGAGATCTCCAAAAGCCCAGTTAGCCCTGCCCCACTCTTAGGAGGAGAGTACCTGGTAACAGTGGGGGTGAGAGACATCATCTTCACTCATTCCCCAACACTTACCCTTCCCTCTCATAATTCTCCCTAGTCTACATACTGTTTTTTAAGTCAAGGGGGAAAAAAAAACCAACAACGAAAAACCCCGACTCTGAAATGTCTCAGGCATGATGAGATACTGGGGAGGGAGATGGGGACAGAGCACAGACATGAGTAACTGGCCTAAAGGAGCTGATGGCATGGGGAGGACATTCCCAGGAAGGGCTGTCATGAATGCATAAGGGTTTGGAGATTAACTGAGCCTGGGAAGGATCCTAGAATGCTTCTTGGAGGAGGTGATGTCTGAGTGAAAGATAGGAACTGACAGGTGGGAGATGGATGGTGAGTAGAAAGGGTAACCTAGGCCAAAGAACAGCTAGAGCAAAGGCACAGGGCACGCTGGGGAAAGCGCCCCACCCCCCACTCCTGATTCTAGTCCAGAGCTGGAAAGGGAGGGTGTATGAGAAGGAGGTCAGGGCCGAAAAAGCAGCTTTGAATACCGGGAATACCAGGCTAGGAAGCTGGGCTTTATTTTGCAGGGAAGGAGGCTGGAGAGGGGAGGGTGCAGTCAAAAGGTGTTAAGTGCCCTGGCCTATGTAGCTCAGTTGGTTGGAGCATCGTCCCATGCACAAAAAGGTGGCGAGTTCGATTACCGGTCAGGGCACATGCAGGAGGCAACTGACCGATGTTTCTCTTTCACGTTGATATTTCTCTCTCTCAAATCAATAAAAAGAAAAAAAAAATTTAAGGTATTAAGCAATGAACTCATAGGAGCAAATGTGTTTTAATCAATTCATACAATAAATACTTTTGGGGCTCCAGACACCATGCACTAAAGAAGAAAGCACTTCGTTGGCCACAATGGGGGGAATGGACTTAGGCAGGGGGACAGGCGTTGGGGCAGAGACTGGAAAGGCGCTGGGTGCTGACCCAGGTGGCTGAGCTGGCGTTACAGCTTCTGAAGTCTCCGATTTGTTCAAGACCCATCTTCTGCCTCCAAGAAGCCCATGCTGCCTGCCCTGCTCATGGTTCAGGAGGGTGCTCCCTGGTGTTTCTGGTGGGAGTGTTTCATTCCCTCCCCTGCAGAGTGATACCCACGTGGAGGCTTTTAATAAACACCTATTGATAGGCTGCAAACTCCATGAGGGCAGGACTCTGCTTGTCTTGTTCAGTGGTGCCTCCGGCACTAGCGGCAATGCCTGGCCCAGAAAAGTGGCTGGTTCATGTGCGTTGACTACAGAATTGACCTACTTCCTCCTGCCCTCCAGCACAAACAGAGGGCACTATGGAGCAAAAGTTATGGTGACAAAGGTGGCGAATCTTCCAGGGGAAAAATCATGACCTATTACAAAATCACAGGCAATCTGTTTTAGGTGATCTGCACCGAGAGAGAGGACCAGGGTGGATTAGTGTGTGGACAGGGTTTTAGCTGACCTGGGTCCTGATGTGCATTAGGCTTCAGGTCCCTTGGGGTGGGGGCCTATGACTTGCCTCGTCTCAGGCGCCCTAGGGAGGACTTAGTTGCTAAGGCAAAGACCTAGGTGGCATTTCATCTTCCACCAAAAGCCCCAAATCCACACTAGATACAAGAGCCTTCCTAGGAGAAGCACGTTGAACAGGGGAAGGAGGCCTGGCTACAGAGTCCTGAGCAAGCAGGAAAGGGTCAGGGTGTGTGACTCACACAGACTGGATCAGAAGCCCCAGAATTCAGTCTGCGGGGAGGATCTTATCCCCTATTTACCAGCCACTGATTACGTGCTTACTATGTGCCTGGGACTGGGCTAAGTGCTTCTCGGGTAATCTCATTTAATTCTCCTAAGAGACGCAGCAAGGTGACGTGACTCACCAGGTCACTTGGCTGGTCTGAGATGGAATCAGATTCTGCACAGAGGCCTGTCTGTGCCCACAGGCGTGCTCTTAGCACCTCCCTCCCCCCCGACCCTTTCAGGGTTTTGCTCCCTTGGGTTCTTCTTCCAGGGCCACAGGGATGTGGGAGAGAAGGAGCGTGAGAGGGCATGTTCATGGAGAGATTAGATTTCCAGGAAATGAGGGCTCAGCACAAGAAGGCCTGGCCTGAAAATGGCTGCGGAGAGGCAAGAGATAGGATTGGAGGGAGGACAGCCTCAGGGATTGAGAAGAGGAGCCCAGAAGAGGCAGGGCAGGACTGGCTGACCCCTGACGTGAGGGCCTCTTGCTCAGAGCCAGAGGCAAGATCAAATGACCTCTTGAGGTTTCCAGACACGAACAGACAAAGCCCAGAGCAGCCGGGGCCTGGCCCAGGTCCGGGCATGCCTGCTGACCCTGGCTGGATGGTGGCTTTGGAAACTGCTTCCTGCTCTGGTCAGGCCCCAGCTGGTGTAACCTTGGAAGACCTGTGACATTTCTCTTGGTCTCAGGTTCAGGCCTGAGAGGGAATAGGGAGGAGAGGGGGACTCGAGATTCCTGAACACCTTGGAGGGCCCTTCCTACCCTCCCACCCTCTTCCCAGGGTCTGGTAGGGCCGATCTTCAGTCACAAGGGCCCAACGAGGAGCCAGTCTGTCTGGCTCTGCTTTTCATCTAAGGGACTAGAGAAGATGTGTGCAAGGGCCCAGGTGCCCTCCGACCCCCACCCCTTTCCTTTTCTGTCCCATTAGCTCGGCTCCCAGACCAGTCCAGTCCCACATTCACTACTCTGGTTCCTCTGAGCTCTCCTCTTCTCATTCCCTTTGGGATGTGACCTGCCCTTGCCCACAGTTCCCTCTGCCTGGAATGCACTCCCCCCATTCTCCAGTGTCCAAGTCTTGCCTATTCTTCAAAGTCGAGCTCAAATGCAGCTTCTTCCACAGAACCTCAAAATCCATTCAAATTGTTAGACCCAGAAACAGTTGTAGGAAACACCCAACGAATCCATCATTTTGCGGGTGGGGAATTAGGGGTGTCGGGTGGAGAGGGAACAGTGTGGCAGGGAATGTGGGGGACGACAGTACTGGGTTCAAATGCTGGCTCCACTGGACACCTGCTCACTGTGGACCTCCTGGGCAAGGTTCATAGCTGCACTCAGTGTTCTGACTGGGGATGGGGACTCACTCACCTCCTGGGCTGCTGTGAAGGGTCAGTAAGGTGGTGGTGTACAAAGAGCCCAGCACAAAATATATCCCTTTTCTCACCAAAGGGGCAGAGAGGTGACCTTCCCGGTGCACAAGCTTTGTTTCTTCCTGCCTCTGGGCACCTGCTACTTTCCACCAGGTGTTTTCAGGTTCTTTGTGTACTTGTTTCAGCTTCCCGGGGTGGATGCTGACCTCTAAGAACAGAGGTCACGTCTGCTTTGTTGTCCCGTCTGGCACCGGGATGGGCATGGAGGGGCTCAAGATGTGAGGCTGAGCGGAAGGACTGACTCCTCAGTGCCCGACATCAAGTGCTCTCAGCCTGTTGGTGAGTGAGCATGTCACCGTCCTCTCTGCTTTAGCCTTCTGTTGACAGTGACCTCTGCTAACTCTTCTTCCTCATCATTCTACTTCCCCATATTCCCAAATCTTCTCATTCCCACAATGATTCTAATCAGTGCCTGGCACTCGGGCGTTGTCTTGGAGGAGGGAACTGGTGTGCCATCCTAGAGAAAGAGAGACAACCCTACCACCGCCTTGGTCCAAGCCACTCTCAGGGCTGCCTGGTCTCAGTCCTTCACCACTTGCCCTGCTCCACTGTGACCCTTGGCACGTCCCAGCTGAGGGCTCAACTCTGTGGTTCCCTATTTGTCTTGAAACACAGTTCAAACTCTTCCCAGTGCCCTGCGTGACTCTGGCTCTGCCTGCCTCGCCCCCTCACTCACTGTTACTGTCTTCCTGCCTCAGGACTTTACCCACTGCTGTTCCCTCTGCCCAGAATGCTCTTCCCACTCCCTCCTCCTTGAAGCATCAGCTTCAGGATCTTGTCAGCCTGCTGCGGTCTCATGGCCTCCTGGCTTTTCCTCTCTTTGCAGTCCTCCTTACAGAGACATTTCCCAAATGCTTTGTGTCACTCTGTTTATTGTCTTTCCCTCTAAACTGGAAGCCCCCTGAGGATCAGGACCTCATTTGTGGTATTCACCGTGGTGCCCCCATGCCTGGCACGTAGTGAGTGCTGGACAGATGTCTCTGCAATGACTGAATGCATTGGTTTGAGGATAGTGCTGTCAACTCCTAGCTCTGAGCGGGGAGCAGGGCCAGAATGTGGGGCTGGATGGTGTCCCAGTTCCTCCTGTATTCAGGCCTCACTGGTGGTTCCATTATGTATCTCACTGAGCTGTGACCTGCCCAAACACCCAGCCCCCACACCTGTTTATTTTCCCATCCAGAGCCGGGGAGGAAAGGTTTCCAGATTATTTCACATTTCTGATTATCCACGAGACATCTCCCCTCCAGTGAGAAGGATCAAGAGTTTGACATTTTAAACCCTAAGCAGCTCCCCCCCTGGCCTACTTCAGATCTGTGGCTTTACTGCTTGCAATGAGACACACGGGGAATGGAAGGCCATTTTACTCTCCACATGGCTTCATTGGGAGGAAAAATATGCTGCCCCCCCCCCCCCAAAAAAACTTTGGTCCATTGTCTATGCCATGTAGAGTTGCAAGAGCCTAAGAGATGATCAATTTCTTTGAACAGATGGGGGAAACAAAGGCAGGAGTGGGGGGAGGGAGGATAAAAGCTTGGCCAAGGGCTTATAGCAAGCTGATGGCCAGTTGGGGAATGGTCCTTCTCTAGGTCTCCTGACTCCTGCATGCTGCCCTCTGCAACCTTCAGGCACCAAGGGAGCTGAGGTCAGGCAGAGAGGGGGTAATAAGTTTCCACTGACATGACTTCAGGACCCTGAGTCACCCTGGCCTTGAATGGCCTCCCCAGATCAGGGCAGGGGCTTTCCAGGAGCCCTGCTGTTCTTTCTCCAGGAAGAGACACCCCCAGGAGGCTGCAGTGGCCGCAGAGGTAAGAGTGAGTGGCTCAGACAGGCCCCTAGCCCACTCACCACCACCCCATCTGAGTCAATTCTGTGACAGGTCCGCTGTTTGAAAGCGGGATCTGACGGGCTACTTGTGGCTGTATTTCTGGAGTAGGCTGTTCATCAAGAAAATTATTTCTCTAACCTTCTCCCCTTTTACCATTTTGGGAGCATTTTTTGTCTTTTATTTTCCTTTTCTAAAACAAGATCTTGGGATTAAAAAACTGTGACTCTAACTACTGAGGTCACAGTGCCTAATATCGCCCTGGCCGGTTTGGCTCAGTGGTTAGAGCTTTGGCCTGCGGACCAGTGAGTCGCGGGTTCGATTCCGCCAAGGGCACGTACCTCAGCTGCAGTTCATCCCAGGCCCTGGTTGGGGTCACGTGAGAGGCAACCAGTCGATGTGTCCCTCTCACGTCGATGTTTCTCTCTCTCCCCTTCTCTTTCCCTCCCTCCCATTCCATTTGAAGATACATGGAAAAATACCACTGGGTGAGGATTAAAAAAAGAAAAAAAACAAACATCTGAATATCTAACCATATTTAACTGAACTCTTGGAAAAGCGTTTGGCTTCAGGAAAGGGACTGGCTTCTCCTAGGCAGGAAACATCCCGCCTGGAGACAGACCCAGTGATACAGGCACAGCAGGATCCCAGCACCCCTTCTCCACTTCTGGATTCCGACCCCACATGCCCAACCACACTGACACTAAAGACTTTGAAAAGCAGCCTCTGGGGGTACCATGGGAGACCAGAAAAGGATACTCTGGGCCATTCGGTACAGCCCTTGCAGAGTGTATGACCAGACATACTGGCCACACCTTCAGCCTGACCCTTGCCAGACTGCATCTTGGACTAAATGAAGCTCCTAGGGAAACGAAGGAGCAAGTCAGGGTCGGTACCTTGGATGGCCCCTGGCAGACAATTACGCAACCTGCCTCCCCCTTCACAGAGCAATTTGAATGCCCTCCCTTATGCAAGGTCAAGTGGTGACTGTTTCCTGGGACTCAGGTGGTGCCTGTAAGGACCTAGCATATATGAGAGAAATAAATGCTTGATGAACCCAACTAGATGAGACCGTCCAGTCTATGGTTCTCCAGCCATTTCAATAGCATCCAAGCCCCATGCTGGATTCCGCAACCCAAGCAACCCGTTTCCATAAGACTGTTCCCAACACCTAATCCCCGACTCCTTACTGAATCCCAACTCCTCGTTTTCAGGCCCCCAATCTTGTCCTTAAATCCTTCCTGCTCATCACTATACCTCTTCCCCTTGGCCAAGCTCTAATGTGCTCCCCCGACCCCCCAGGCCTCTTCCCACTGCACCCACATCCCCAGACTCACCCAGGAACAAAACCTCGAGGTCCAGTCGGCACTTCAGTTGGCACTACAGGGAGGTGACGGTGAATGTGTCCTCAGGGTGAGGTTCCGCCATGGGCCCCAGGAAGCCGCTCTTGGGGCCCCCACCCAGGCCGGGATGTGCCTGTGGCATAAAGCCTGGATACCTGTAGGTGGTATCCTGCAGGGGCAACAGCGAGTCCCTCGGCACAGGGGACAGGGTCAAGTCACTAAGGAGTGGGCAGCCATAGCCAGCAGCGGCTGCAGCAGGGCCACGGGGTGGGCCAGGTGGCCGGCCCATCTCCAGTGGCTCCTTGTCGGCCTTGGGCGTGGCTGGTGGGCTAACCAGGTGTGGGGCACTGAGGCACGTGGCCTCCGTCCTGCCCAGGAAGTCAGCTAGCAGCCCCGTACCCACCTTGCCTTCATAGGGTGGGCTGCGTGCAGCCGAGCCTGGTGGGTACCAATATGCTGTGCCCTTGCAGCTGGGGGAGTCGTAGTGGGGCTGGCCCAGCGGCAGGTCCCGGCAGCTCAGGTGGGCCTGTGCTGCAGCCGCATGGCCCAGGCTGGCCCCCTGGAGCCCGTGCTTGAGGGGCTCACAGGCAGCCAGCTTTGTGGGTGGTGGCCGCAGCTCTTCCTTGAAGCCCAGTGTTGGTGAGCAGGTGGGTGAGTACGCCTTCTGCAGGCCAGCATCAAACACCGTGGGCGGGTGGGCCAGTGGTGGGAAATGCTTGCCATCCAGCTCAGGGGCACCCAGGCTAGGCGAGTCACAGTGGAAGCCTTGGCCAAAGGTGCCATCAGATGGCGTGGACGGGTTCATGGAATAGGGTCCCATGAAGTCACAAGGGTCTCGCTCACCCACGCCAAAGGCCCTTGACTGTGAGGGCAGTGGTGACATGCTGCTGTCCCCACTGTAGTAGTCCAGGCCGAGGTCTGGGCTGTCCTGGAACAGTGGGTTGACCGGCTGTGGCTTGGGGATGAACTTGGCTTTGGCTGCTGCACCGCCCCGCTCCTTCTTTGCTGAGCAGGCCCCGCCGCCCCGTCCACCCCGTGGCTGCCGGGGCCCTGTGCTCCGTTTGGATGGGTAGCCTGAGGCAGTGGCTGAGGCGGACGATGGGAAGCCCAGATGTGAGGCCTCGAACAGGTCGACCTTCTTCCGCCGTCCACGGCCTGGCTTGGAGCTGCTCTGGAAGAGGACACTCTGGTTCCAGTTGTAGCCAGGGGCAGACGAAGCCTCATTCCAGTCCATCATGAGTTTCTCCAGGCTGGACAGGCTTGACTGGCCCTCACTGCTCGAGGCCTCACTGTTGGCACGCCTAAAACCGCCACCGACTGGCTGATTGAACTGGGTGCTGTCGGAGGACGACTCAGAGAAGGTCTCAGACACGGCTGTCTGCTGCTTCACCTTCTGTGGCGTGTAGTTGGAGATGTCCAGGATCACGTTGGGCTCGCTGACATGGCAGTCGAAACCGGGATTGTAGAGCTGACTGAAGGCCTCTGAGGCCCAGTCCAGGCCTCCATAGCCCTGCCGGAAAGGCCACTGAGAAGCCCCCACAAACTGCCGACAGTTCTCAGGCGAGGGCTGGAAAGAGGAGGAGGAGGAGGAGGCAGCAGAGGCGGCAGAGGCTGTGGTGCCCTTGGGCACCATGTAGCCGCCAGGTGAGACAGTGCTGGCCCGGCTGTCACAGCGCAGGGGTGTGGGGGCTGAACCAGAGAAGGCAGCCCCCTCAGAGCTGTTGAAGAAGGAGGCCTTGCTTGGTGGCAGGCAGGGGCCACCGGTAGGTGGTGGGGCATAGCCACCGCTGTGGGCGCTGCTGGGTGAGGCAGGCAGGCTGTTGCCACTGCCATAGGCAAAGCTGCAGTCCTTGCTATTAGCACAGTCCTGGCCCGTAAAGGGTTTTGCTGGGGCGAATACACTCTGTCCAGCCCCATAGCCACCGTACTGGGGGGTGTAGGTGTTGGCAGGCGGGTGGGTGGTAGGCGAGCGGGCCACAGCTGAAGGCGGAGGAGCCAGCTTTGAAAAGGTCTCAGCTGCCCGGCAGTCTGAAGTGGCGGGGGTTATCCCATAGCTCGCTGCTCGGCCCGGTGGGAAGGTCTGGCGAGCGGGCAGGACAGGCTGGAAAGAGGGGTCTGCCCCAGTCCCGCTGCTGCCCACTGCCACTGGGCTGGCCTTGGCTCCTCGGCTGGGGAAGGTGGCCAGGCCTCGCTGGGCGGACAGGGCACTGGTGGGGGGCCCTGCATAGGTGCCTGATGCCTTCCGGGACTCTGGGCGCGAGGCTGAGAGGGCAAAGTCCAAGAGGTCGGAGGAGTCATCTGAATCGAGCAGGGAGCGAAAATAGCCAGTGAAGAGGTTTTGGCGCTCCTGGCTGAGCTCGGTCTGGCCTGCAGGTGTGCCCGTGCTATAGTAGCTGCCACGGCCCGAAGTCCCACTCTCTAGCCCAGTGGAGGCAAAGGCCCGGGCCTCAGTCCCCTGGAACCCACAGTTTCGGCCAGCTTGCCCGCCTGGGTGCCCATGGTGAAGGGCCCAGCCACCACCCTTGTCCCCGGCCCACTCGGCGCCTGCCTCCCCAAAGCCTGGGCCACTGGGTACCTGCTCTGGGAACAGAGTCCCATTCTTCCGGGACCGCCTCTTGCGCTTGGGCTTCCCAGTCACAGCGTCCACTTCTCCCCGGCCCCGTTTGCGGGGATGCCCCAACTCGGTGAGGCCGGGGCCCCCCACCCCAGCAGGTGCCACTGCCACCACCTTCTTTTTCTTGCCGATGCCCTCAAAGAAGTCACTGAAGGAGCATCGGGCTGCCTTGGCCGCATGGCCCCCACCCCGGCCACCAAAACCGCCTGTTTTGCCACCACGCCGCCGGAAGCCCTGCACACGATGCAGGAAGTGGGAGATGCTCTGGGTGTCGGGAGCCTGATGCACCGACTCGGGCTCACTGGGTGTCCAGCAGCGGGGTGGAGAGCAGCGCCCGGCACACTGGCTCTGGCGATTCAGGAAGGCCAGCTTGGCGAGGACGTCCGAGTACTCGGCCTTGCTGTCATTGGCGTCTGCTGCATAGGATGGCTGGGGAGATGCCAGCTTCTGCTTCCGCCGCCGCCGTTTCTTCACCTCCGGCATGGCCATGGTGGCCGCTGCCACAGTGGCTGCCTCTGCCGCCACCACAGCTGGCTCCTTGGGCTTGCCGGGACCCAGCAGTAGGTTCTTAGGAGGGCGGCCACGCTTACGCTTGAGAATAATGGGCATTTCGCCGGGTGGGAAGACCACCACCACGTTCCGTCCATTGTTCTTCATCTTCAGCAGCGGGGTGGGCTCTGCTGACACACGCAGGCCCAGCTCCTTGCCTTCCACGCTCAGGCTGCTGCTCAAGGACGACACCTTGTATGTGGTCTTGTTCCGCCGTCCCAGTGACACAGGGATCTTGGCCATCTTCACCACCATGCGTCGCACACCCCGGCACTTGCTTTTGCGGGTAGGAATCACTGGGTTCTGGGAAGATTCGGGCTCCAGCTCTGGGACTGGGCCTGGGCCTGGCAGGGCAGGCGGTGGTGGAGGCGGTAGTGGTGGAGGCTCAGCCAGGGCGGCTGCCAGCCCTGTGGGCATAGGGAGGGGCAGCAAGCGGCCCTCAGGTCCAGCGTCTGCCTTGCGCCCCCGACCGGCTTTCCGCCGGCGACACAGAATCTTTGGCCTATCAGTGCGCCGCAAGGCGTACTTGGGGAGACCCTCAGGCCCAGGGGGACCATGGGGTGAGCACAAGTCCAGGCGCAAGGGCTCGGCCAGTGGGCAGGGCCCTAGGGGCTGCTGGGGCTCCAGACGACGGCCAGGGACGTCAAGCAACTTGGGCAGGGGGTCGAGTCCCTGAGGGTCAAGCAGCTGTGACTCCAGGGAGTCAGGCAGGGTATCCAGGGCCTGCAGAGACAGGCTTGGCAGCCCCAGAGGGTCAGCAAGAGGTTGGAGGGGTGGCAGCTCCAAAGCTTCCCCAAGCGGCTCTAGTGCCTGTGGGTCCAGGAAGCGGGGCTGGGGGTCCAGGAGCTGAGGCTCTGGCTCAGGCGATGGTGGCTCAAGGGCCTGGGCCTCGAGCAGCTGGGCCTCGGGGCAAGTAAGGGAGGCCAACTCATTAAGGATGTCGGCATCAGCGAGTTCGGAGTAATCAGGGCCATCTGGCTCAGGCTCTGGGGGCAGACCAGTGGCCGCGGCCGTGGCTCCAGGACTGTGGCCTTGGCTGGGCTGAGGACTATCCCTAGGCTCAGGCTCAGGCTCGTAGAGGGGGTGGCTGGGCCGCTCAGACTTGGCATGGGGGGTGGCCCGCTCTTCAGGGCTTCGAATGCTGTTGGCCAGACTGGGGGAGGAGAAGAAGCTATACTGAAGGTCACCAGGGGGTGGGGCAGGCGGGCGGCTAAGCCGGAGCCCACCGCAGTCCAGGTGCACGCCACTGTGCTGCAGGTCCTGGGAGAGCCGAGTCAGGTCCTTCATGATGTCAATCAGCTGTACCACTGGACGCAGATTCACCCGCCCGTTGTCCCAGCGACGTTGGGAGCTGCTGCCGTCTCCAGCAGGTGTGGGGCAGTGGGCCTGTGAGACTGGACGAGCTGCCCGAGGGGGCAGCAAGTTGTCCCCCTTGGCAAGAACTGGTGGGCGCCGGGTGCTAGGGTCCCGGCGTGGGGGTGGGCGTGGATTCTCGGAGAAGGTGTGGGCGAAGGCCTTGTCAGGTGGGCTGGCAGGGGGCCGGGTGGGAAGCAAAGGCCGGGGGGTAGGGGGGCCGCTGGGGTAGTACTTGGGCTCCCGGAGGTAGTCAGGAGAGCTGCACACGGCACTGGAAGTCACCACCAGGCCCTGGGGCTTCACACGCATCCTGACCTTGTCCTCCGAGGGCCGCCAGGCGGGGCCGGGGCTGACATGAGGGTGCGAGAAGCCGGGACCAGGACCTACCGGGCAGGACAGGCAGGAGGTCCCTCACTGAATACCCAAGTCCTCATCAGCTTCCCATATCCTCAATGAGCCTCTGCGCCCCTCTCTTAAGTCCCCTCCCAAAGTCTAATCTGTTTGTTGACCTCCAGCTTTTCCCAAACCACCACATGCACCATGAACCCCTCACAGGCCCCAGTTCCACTTACTGACAGCTCACCCCCTTCTAGACCCTGGCTATGTGCTCAGGGGGAACAGGACACTTGCTCTGAGAGGGAAGAACAGCAGGGCAGGGCAACCACTCCAGATGAAACTTAAGGAGAGGGCCAGGCCCCTGCCAGAGAGGGTCAGGAAGTCCTATCAAGGGCAAGGCCTCCCTCCTTCTTGACCCCATTCCCAGGGTTCCAGGGGAACCCCAGCCACTCACCCTCGGCTCTGCCGCCTGGGCTGTCACACTGGAGATCTCTGTGGGTAACAAGACAGGCAACAGGAGATCTGAATGGTCTGGTGGCCATAGCCCAATCACTGCCCACCTGCCCACCGGCCCAGTCTTCTCCACATACCACCCGCAGCTCCCTTGATGTTCCCTCCAGTGCACACACCCGGCTGACCTGGGAGAGAGAGGGCCCCCGTGCCTGGGGGCTCTGCTAGTTGCTGGCTGTCAGCTGGGGGTGCTGTGGAACAACTTCGGCCTGAGCCCAGGCCTCGGGGTGTGGACAGCGCCTGGAAAGGACCATCGCAGCTCAGGTTTAGTGAGCACCTACTGCACGCCAGGCACTGGGCTGGAAGCTGTCCAGGCATCGTTTCATTTAATTCTTCATACCAATCCTGCGAGGTAGGGGCTATTAATAACCCCATTTTGCAGATGAAGAAATGGTGGCTCAGAGATGAAGTAACATCATTCATTCATATTATTTATGGAGTGCCTACTTTGCACAAGGACTGGGTAGACAAACATCAGATAATCAAAATGACTTAATTATTACTGGGATAAAAGCTGTAAAGAGAAAGTGAAAAGTGCCTGAGGTCAGAGGTTTAGCGATCATGCCAGGGAGTCAACAACAATAGAAGCACATACTTTGGGGACCCTTTCTCTGTTGCCAAACACTGGCCTAAGCAGTTTATATGGATTATCTCATCTAACCCTCAGCAAACCTAAGATCAATGTGACTATCATTCATTTTTACAGATGAGGAAACCATCCACTGGAAGGTTTTAAGCACCATGAGGGCAAGGATTTCTGTCCTGTTCACTTCTGTATCTCCCAACATCGATTAGCACGTGGCCCACAAGCGTGCTTCAAAAAATATTGAATGAATGAAGCAAGAACACAGAGCCCTCAGTCCTGCCTTTTCCCATGGGGCTCTCTCTCATTCTTCTCCAGACCCAAGTGTGACCCAAGAAGGAGGTTGAGGGAGGGAGGGAGACAAGAATATGGAAAGGAATATTTTCTGACATCTCGTCTACCTTTATCAGAAAGGTCCTCTCTGATCCCCTCATCCCACCTCTGCCTTGGTCTGGCCCCTGCTACACATCTCAGAGCCCTCTCTCTTTCACCTTCACAGTATTTATCGTGACTGCAATCAATTACTTGTATAACTGGCTGTTCAGTGTGTCCCCCTGGAGTGTGGGCTCTTTAGGGGCAGGGACTGCATCTGTCTTGTTTACGGCTGTATCCTGACCCCAGGGCCTGGGCTGTGGACACTACATAAATATTTACCAACTGATTCCCTGAGCGGGTCTGGGCAGAGCTGGGATTTAGACCCAGGCATGTTTGACTTTCAAGGGAGCCTGGGGACGAGATGGGATCTCGGGGAGCAAGGAGCTGAATGGGCCCTGACTACCACGAGGGTCTTAAAGACTGACCCTGACACTGCCTAGTGTTTGGCCCTGACCTGATCTCCAAGGTTCATCTCCTATAGACCCATGCAGACTCTCGCTGGCTATCACCCCACAGGAAGACTGCAGAGCTGACTCAGGGACAGGATGGTATGGATAAGGACACTCCTCCATTCCCCTTTGGTGGACATCGATTTGCAATCTACAAAGTACCTCCACACATATGACCCACTGAATCCTTACAGCAACCCAGGAGGCATGATTTACGATCCCCGCATTACAGAGGAAACAGGCTCAGAGCGATTGTGTAACTTGCCTGAAGTCACATTGCTGCTAGTGGAAGGATTCCTAATTCTGCCCTAAGTCCAAAGCCTCCTTCCACTCCAGCTCCTGCAACTCTCCTTCAGCCTCTCCTGAAAGTGCTCCTTCTGGAGCTGTGATCTAATTTGAGGCTGGGAGGAACCTTAAAATCATCTAACCCACTGGCTTCCAAAACCTGGGCCTGGGGGAGCTGTGGAACATTCCAGATGCCCAGGTTTTAGTCCAGGGGAGTCTGACTCATAGATCTAAAGGGAAATGTGGGAACCTGTATTTTTAATCAGCTCCCCAAGTGGGTACACTGTTCTAGTGCCACCTCGTGCCCCTCCCATTTTACAGATGAGGAAACTGAGACCCAAAGAGGAAAATAGACTTTGCCCAAGGCATGGGGAGGGCCCTTCTGTTGCTCATCTAGGCAGAACATCCCTCTGTCCATTCACTGTCCTTTCCCTCTCGGCAGGTCCCAGGCCTTAGCTGTTCCTTATCATTGTCCCGCCTACTGAACCACTCAGGGTTCTGCTCTCTCCATGCCTAGCCCCTAGGCTAGGCTCATTAGCTCTCTCTGCTTCAAGCACCTCACCACTGCTCTAGCACCACTCGCTACTGTGGGTAACACTTTCACAGAGGAGGGAAGAGGCTCAGACTCTGGAATCTCCAACTCTGATTTCCAACAGTATGGTTGACCTCCTGATACCTTCCTAGAGATGCCTACCAGAAGCCACCATCGCTCCCTTACTGAGGGTGCTGCTCACCAAGCCTCCCTGCTCTGGAGACCTCCCACTTGGGACCAGAGGCTATGATCTTGGCAGAAGGAAAAACCTCCTCTCCAGTGGTTGCTTCTGTTCCACCCACCCGTGAAGACCTTTGGGCATGTGCTCCTGTCAGACCTCCTGACTCTGTCCACAGCTGTCTCTTACAGCCTTCAGGATCTGAGGGAAGCAGCTGGCTCTCCTCCCCACCACACCCAGGTGGCCATTTTCTTGGATCCTTCCCAAGGGCACCACCTATCCTATGTCTGTGAACAAAGTCAAAAGGATCCTTCTATCCCTCTGTCTGCTTCTGGGTCAGTGTGTCTGAGCCTGCCCATGGGGACACCAGACAGCTGGGAGGGGGCCCCAACCTGCTGTGCACAGTGCCGGGAAGCGCCAGCCCACATCCTTGAGTCCCCAGCCCCACCCTTGCCGGCTGCGGCTGTGACCACCCCACCCCTTCCCCAGACTGACTCCCCCTCCCCCACCCACAGCCTCCCCAGGGGAGCCAGACTGCCAGGCCCAGCTCTCACTTCCGGCCTCATGACCCTCTCTCCAGCCTGCACACTCCTCCCCCCAACACCATTTCCCTCCCAGCCTGGACTGAAGGCCCAGGGATGTCCTCAAATGGAAAACACTGCATCAAAAGGGCTATTACTGCTGCTGCTGCTGCTGCTGCTGCGAGACCTCCAGCATCTCCCTTTGGGGCCTTTATCTCCCAGGATCTGTCCCCTCAGAAACTAAGCATCACCCCTCTCAATCTCCTCCTCTGCAGCCCCCTCCCACACACCCCATTATACCTAAATATCTTCTCCCAACCTGACTCCAGCCCAAAAATCATAACAAAAAAAAACAAAAAAAAAAGAAAAACTATTGGTAGCTGTCACTTATTTGGCATTTAAATGGAGGCACAGAGAGGTTAAGTTATGCCCTTAAGGACAAACAGCCATGACATGGAAGGGCTGAAGACAATTTAGGTGTGTTGGGCTCCTCTACACCAAACTTATTCACTGTCCAGAGAGTCGGCCCCCTTCCCGGCACCCTCCTCCACTGTTCTAGTCCCAACCACCAGTTTTAATTTTTGAATTCTAATCTACCCCCTGCCAGCTTCTTCACCCACCCCTCCCACCTCAGCCATCCTGATGCACTACCCTCCCTCGCCACTAGGTGTCCCCTTAGAGCCACCGATGCCCCCAAGGGGAGCAAGCCCCGCCCTGCTCCCTGGAGCCAGCAGCCCCCGCCCCAGCACAGCACACCCCACCCTACCCTACCCCCAGCCACACAGAGCTCCTTTGTGCAGCCCTCGCCCACCCCCTTCCTGCATGGAGTGGGGCACCTGGCAAGCAGGTCTGCCCTAGACCCGCCCCCTGCCAGCCCCCTGACCTGGGTGCCAGGTGTGCAGGCACCACAGCCAGCTCTGGCTGAACCCGAGGGTCACCCTGCCTGGCAGCCCTCCCTTCCTCCCTCCGAGGTCACCCAGGGACTGTGCTTCCCGCCCTGCTCCGCCCCCATCCCCTCCTGCCCTTGGCCCTTCCAGACTTCTGTCCTTGTCTTTCCCTCTGTCTCCCAGAGGACTCCCCTCCTCCAGCCCCACCAGGCCCTCCCCACAGCCTCTCACCCCCGCCCACCTCCTTCCCCTGAGAGCTCCTTGTTCCGCCCCCCTCCCACTCCCTGCCCAGGTCTGAAGAACTCCTCCTCCTGGAAAGTTGCTGCTGGAAAGGAAGTGACTTCAGCGATTTGGCCACAAGGCTGGGCACTGCTGAGCCCAGCTCAGCTGAAGGCTTGCCCAGCCCACCTCCAAAGCACAAACGGTGACATGTACACACACCACCCTCAGCATGCACCCAGAACCCTGAACACATGCTTTCCCAGTGACACACAGAGAGATCCCAATGTATACACACCACACCATCCCAGTGTACCCACTTATCACCCCAGTGTATTCAGATTCTTGTCAACACACCTCTCCAGTGTACACTAACACCCTGTACACATACACCATCCAGTGTGGCACACACAACACTCCAGTGGTCCCACACCTGCCCAGGACACACTCTGAATCCTGCACACTCATCACTCCAATGTACCACAGACAGAGCCCTCAAACATCCCCAGCTCAGTCCACTTATATAATAACTCTTGTACACAGAACCCTGCACACATAAGGATAGAGCCCTATTCACACCTGCTTGCATGCATGCCTGTGTGCTTGCACACAAGATGCCCTATACTTTTATAGTAGGTACACACAGCTCTGCATCCTCCCACAGCTGAACCTCCCCACCCTTATAATCCCAGGAGGCCCCACCCCCAGACCTCAGGCCCCAGGAATGCTCTTTTGGAAGTTGGGTGGAGTCCCCAGGCAGGCTGGGCTCTAGGGAGCTTCCTGGAGCCTGGAGGCTTCATGTGTCAGTTCAGGGAGTTGCCTCTGAAGGGCAGGGCTGCCCCACCTGGCCTCTGTGGCTCTTGAACCTGGGTGGGCTAATCTGGGCCATTAATAGGGAAGCGGGTCCCGCCCCCTGCTCCATCTCATCCGAGTTAGGCAGCCTAGCATACCTGAACTACCCAGGTCCTCACAGCCCTCGCCTTGGCCTCCCAGCTCTTGCTTCCACAGAATTCAGTCTTGGGGGTGGGCTGCACACATCAGGTTCTCTGGTTTCCACCTCTGCCCTGAGTTCTGCTCACTGTTACAAACTCTCTCTTCCCAGTTTTCTCGGGTCATCAAGAAGCAGAGAAGAGTCCCCAGATGAGGAGGCAGGACTCCAGGAAACCTGCTGTATCCCATGGGCCTCAGTTCCCCTTTCTGGATAATGAGGAGTTTGAGTAAGTTGGGTTAATATATTTGGATTCTATTAAGGGTCTCTTTTTTGGCCTAAGCTGGGAGGGGGAAATCCCTGCCACAACGGAGAAGTCAGTCCTCCTAATGCCCACTTCGTGGGGGTGGCTGCAGCACAGACCTGGTTTCCCTATACACTGTTATTTACCTGAGCAGGCTGTGCAGACAGGCCTGGCTCAGCAGGAAAGGCCAGTCTTCACCAGTGATTCCAGGGTGGTCTCCGTGGCAGCCTGAGAGTTGCCCCGAACCCGGGGCCCTCTGCACGCACTTAGCTGGGCAGGCTCTGGGGTCCAGGCCGATGGGTAGACAGGCAGGCAAGCTCCCATCTGTGAAAGCAAACAGCACCACAGGCTTAAGCATAGACCCGGGATGAGCCAGACAGAGGGACCAGGAGGCGGTCCTAGATGGGGTTCACTCTTGCATACAATTAAATCAGCTCAAACCTCATTTCATTGGGGAGTTGTGAACCTCGAAACCTTAGGTTCCTATTGGGAAGCATTATCTTTGAATGTGTAGATACACACATGCATGAACATGAACACACAGGCTATGGTGGAAAGAACCTGGCCTTGGGACTTAAATAGTCCTTGGCTCAACCCTCTCTAACTGTGATCTTAGGCAAGTCAGTTAACCTTTCTGGCTCTCAGTTTTCTCATCTACAAAATGGGGAGGAGCACTCTGGGGAAACTATAAACACTAAGAGCTTATTTATAATGCAGGTGTGAGTTGCTGTTCAAAGTGATGGTGTATGCAAATTTCCATGAAGGGTGTATATGCAGCTGGCATTTATCCTTCTCTATCAGTTGGTTATGTCTATTGTCTTCTTAAATAGCCATGGCCCTTCTCACTACCCTGCTGCTTCCTGCCCATTTGTCTGCCTCCTTGAGGTCTGTACTGGAGCCCAGAGGGGTTCTGAGAACCAGGTGTCATGGACTCCTTACAGGTTCGGGTTGCCTGGGAATTTGTATGTGTTAAGAGATCCTGCTGGTATGAATGTATGTCTGAGTACTCAGTTGTCTGGGTAAATATACCTATATGTGGGTTCCTGGGTCTACATAGCCTTCTGTATGCTTTTCTGTGTTATTTTTGTATGTCTGTGCAGGTATATGTGTGTTTAAGAGTGTACATGTATGGGATTGTGTTTGTTCAGTTGTGGTGTGTGTGTGTATGTGTGCCTGATGTATACCTGGGCTCGGTATCTTCAGTTATACACATGGGTGTGTGCATCTGGGTCTATTCAGCTTTATGTCCAGCTGAGCTTGTGTTTGCACGCCTGTGAGAACAGAAGTGAAAGTATGTGTGCCTGTGTATGACAAGGTGTGCCCAGCTGTGATCAGGCTATGAGTGTGCCTCTCTGCACACACTCTGCCTGGCTCTCTGCATCCTACTGTGTCAGGAGCCACACTGGCTTTTGCCTTTCTCAGAGCTCTCTGAATTTGTGTGTGTGGCGGGGTGGGGAGGGGGAGTGTGGCTGATTCTCTGCTGTCCCTGCAGGTTTCCAGTCTCGAGGCCTGTGACTTTGGGCACTGGTGTCATTGTGGATCAGTGTTGCCTCCTCCTACCTTTGCCTTTCTCTGGGTTTTCAGGGTCATGGTGTAACGGTGTGACTGGTCACGGTGTCCCCGTGGGTCTGTTTCACCGTGGGTCAGTGTGCTCATGCACGTGTCCATGCATTTGTGCACTGTATGACCTTATCACCATGTGCCTCTGTGTGTCGATGGGTCTGTGATGCCATGTCATTGTGTCTGTGCTAGTATAGCTGTGCCAGTGTCAACATGTGTGCCAAAGTGTGTCTGTCAGACCAAGGGTGCCTTAGTATCTTGTGGTACCTTTGTGTGACTCGTCAGTGTGTGTGCATGCATGTGAGAGACTCTGTGAGACAGTGTGTGTCTGTGTCACTGTGTTTGTATGCCTGCTTCCCTCCTCCCTATCTCCTGCCTTCTCTCTCTCTCTCTCTGTAGGAGCCAGACAGCTCCCCAAGCCTGGATTAGGGACAATTTATCCACAGGCAGAGAAGGAGAATTCCAACCTGCCAGAGCCTCCCTCCTCTGATCCATCCCCCCTTTCCCTGTGGTTGGGTGGGCACAGAAATGCAGCCCAGCAGCTCCCAAGCCCTCAGGGAGCCCCCACCTCTGCAGCTCCCCAGAGGCCCAGGAGGGTGGAAAAGATGGAAATCTGGGCGGCTCCAGAGCCCTCCAAGGGGGGTGGACTGGCTGCCCCCCACCCAGGCCCCCACAGCTCAGCTCATCTTGGCCCTGTTCTCTTACATATGGTGGTGGTGGGGGGGAGTCTGCATGGGGTCTGCCTGGCCCTGGGGGCGGGGGGAACCAAAGGAGCAAAGCTGCTCCCAGCCCCTCCAGAACCTGATACTCCCCAACTGATAAATGACAGCTCCCCCAAAACCCCTGAAATGTAAATGACTGGGGAACTCGCGACTGTGCCCACACAGGCTGGGGGAGCCGCTGGGAAGCAGGGGACAGTGTGGTGGGGGGAATGCAGAGAAGGGGGAGCAGGGGCTGAGCTGGGACTAAGGCTCCCTTCACGGTGCTCCAGGCGCAAGGCAGAATCACATGTTTCCCATTAGCTGCTCTGGCCTCCTTGTTCAGGGGGTGTTGGCTGGGGGAGATTTGTTCTGGTTGCAGACACCAGCCGAGACCACACAAGAAAGAGAGAGAGAGAGAGAGAGAGAGAGAGAGAGAGAGAGAGAGAGAGAGAGAGATTGAGTGCCAGAGGGAGAGAGAAACACACAGAGAGGGAGAGTGAGAAAGATACAGAGGCACACAGAGGGAGAGACAGAGACAGAGACACGAGAGACAGAGAGATAGCAACACTGAGAAACTATGAGAGACAGACACATACAAAACAAGAGCAGAGAGACAGACACTGGTGATGGGAGAGGCAGACAGAGACTGGAGGACAGGGACCAGAACAGGGAAACGACAGAGGTGCAGAGGCTGTTTAGAGGCTGGAGAGCGGGTCAGTGAGGCAGAGTGTCAGGCAGGTGGGACTGGGAGGGAGCGAGCCAGAGGGGGTGGCAGCACTGGGGAGGCCAGCCTGACAGACGGAAACCGAGGGTGATGGAGGCAGACAGAGGGAGGAGACATGCACAGGGCCAGGATGAGCCAGGGAGAAGAGCTGGGTGAGGATGCCATGTGTGCAGCAGCGGGGCCAGGAGGGCAGGGGGGAGTGAGTGGGGACACAGCAGACAGCCACGGATGGCAGTATGGGCAGGGGGAGTGGACCTCCAAGCTGGCCTGGCGGGGGTGGCCAGCATGCCCAGAGCCTCCACCTCCTGACCCTCGAGCCTCCAGCCTCGGAGAGATAACAGGCCAGAATAGTGCTGACTTGCGGTTCAGAAATCCAATATCCTCCACGGCGCACTAATCGACTACCTGAGCTCCGGGCCGCGCGAGCTGCCCCGATTAATCCTGCGGCTCCACAGCCTTAATTAGTTTAACAGTTTCAGGGGCAGAAGAGGCAGGGAATAGGGTCCCCCAGGCCTAGGGAACAGCCTCTCATGCAAACCCTGCCTGGTGCCCCACCTCTCCAGTTACACCTGCCCCAGTCCCAGAGGCCCTGTTGCACAATGTCTGAAAAACACTGGGTCCTTCCTCCTGGGGAACAGTCTCTGGAGTTGGCACCTGGGTCAGAAGGTAGGTCATATGGGAATGAGACACCCTTCCACCCAACCCACACTTGTCCTGGTGCTCAGGGCTTCCTCGGGCCACCCCTATGGGGTCCTGTGGTCTCCATGGGAAGGCCCCGTCAACTGTCAGCTCCGTACCACCAGGCAACATGTTGTCTCTTTAGGGTGAGAGACAAGCTCCTAAAGCTCCTAAGTTACTGACAACCTCCCAACAGCATGAGATAATCACACGTCACTCCCCACAACAGCATGCGATGGGCACATGGTGACATCTCACACATACCCAACAGCCAGAGAGACAGGCATATGAGTGACTACTCTCCTAACCTGTCACTTCCCACAAAGCATGAGATGGGCACATCTGATACCCTCAGACAGTAGGAGACAGGAACACAGGCTGTCACCCTCTCAATGGTGTAATTAACATACAACCTGGCACCCCCACACCCAATAATTGCATGTGAAATGCATGAAGAACCCCCCCCACCCTGATACAGAGATAAGCCTCACATTCCAGGTGTGAGGACAGTACAGAACCCCCAACCCCGACCCATGGTATATGCCAGGGATACAACCTCACTCCTTCCCCATGAGTCCTCCCTCCAGACTGTAATGGGTACACAACACGTTGCCCCGACTGCTTTGGACAGGAGACAGCCCACTCTCCCACCCCTCCCCCATCACTGCCAGCCTGGGTGGTGCTGTCCTCTGCCCGCAGAGGCGTCACAGCTCACAGGGCATGAATGTCACCCCAGCACTGCCAGAGCCAGGCACAGCCGCACGTTGCCCCAGTGACAAACACCACTGGCCCCAGGAGGAGGTGGAAGCGCACAGGGCTCTGGGTGTGACCTTGGTCCCTGGACACCAGGAAGGGAGGCACATTGGCCTCCCTCCTGGGTAACCCCAGTGGCCTGGTGCTGGGGAAGATGATTGCTGGGAAGGAAGCCACCTGGGCACACAGATAACCTGAAAATGCCACCACCCCAAGCTCCCAGCCTCCCCTCATTTCTAATTGAAAGTAGTTGTTATCTAGAGAGGGAGCAGAATGAGTGGTCACCAAGGCCTGAGGAACAATTCCTGTAAGACTTCTTAGAGATGGGTGGATGGGAGACAGGTTATGGGTGGCTGTCTTAGGGTGCCGGACTGAGGAAGGAGAGGTGATAGCTTCAAACCCCCCACTGCTGCAAGAGGAGCCCCTCTTTCTTACAAAGGCCCCCCTCCCCGACTCCAAATTCAGACCACAGAGCCTGACAAGAAGGCCAAAGTCCAGGGGCATGACTCACCCAGGGAACAAGCCCAGCCTGCTGGCCAGAGTAAGGGAGGCCGGGAGCCAAGGGGCCTGGGTTCAAGTCTGAGCCCCTCCCAGGCCAAGCTGAGTGACCCTGGAGCAGCAGCTCAGCCTCTGGCTTTGGAGTGGGGGGAAGGGGCAGCGGCCAGGGAAGTACCGTGGTCTGAAAGTAGCTGATGCTGGAAACCAGCAAGTAGAACACTGGGGGCCACGGGGAGGACACAGCCATCCACCCCTGGCTCCACCGCTTCCTCACCTTTCTGCACCTCAGTTTGCTCATCTGTAAAGTGGGGATAATAATGCCACCCTCAAGAGACAATGTGGTATAAAGTGGGCAGGTGCTCAAGAAATGGGAGCTTCTTATTGAACAGGGGGAAATAATAGACAAAGAGAGGACAGGAGACTTTCCCAAGCCACAGAGCGTTAGCATCAGCTGGGCTCAGCCTCCACCTCCTGGCTTCCCACTAGAGCTGTTTTTGTAAGACTGCTTGGAGTTCCATACTGTGTGTATGTGGGGGGCTTAAAGGGGGGAATGCTGGGGTATTGTTGGATACGGAGCTGCCCTATCAACCAGTGAAGACCAAGGAAACTGATAGGAGTCTGTCATACACCCCAACCTTTACCCTAAACTCCACTTGGCCCACCTTCAAACACTGGACAAGAGAGAGGGCCAGCTCTAAGGGAGGAAGGCAGCCCACACCCTAGCCCCCCAGGACCAGCATCAGCACCTGGTGCTTAGAAAGACTGGGGGATCTAGGATGTCAGTATCCAGGGCCCTCTTGTATAGGAGCCCAGAGAGGGACTCTGCCTAGCTTGAGGTCACACAGCATGACAGCAGCAGAGACCAGAGTCCGGGCCAGGGACAACCTCAGAGCAGAGTCCCTCTAGCCCCTGGGGGTGGCTGGAGCTGCGGGACCCTGAGGGACTGAGCAAAACGTGGTGACAGATGGCCTGCCGAGGCAGCGGCGATCTGGGCGGCTGGCAGGCCTGCTCGTTCCCGCGCAGGGAAACAGCTAATTTTAGCTGAGGCCTTGATGCCAGCTTTGTTCCCCCCACCCACCCGCGGAGGGAGGCCCAGCATGCCTTGCGTGCAACCCTCCTCCCCCAGGCACCTTTACTCCCCCTCCTGGCCCTATGGTAAGTACAGCCCAGACCCCAGGGTCCTGGAACTTCTGCCTGACCAGGCTTCATCACACCCAGAGGCAAGGGCTGAGCTCTGGAGTCCTGGCACCCCCACCCCAAGGCCTGTTTCCCATGACTCCAACCTCATTCCTTGAAGAGGGGCTGCCAGGAGGAGGGCTAGAGGCCACTGCCCAGACTGGGAGGGAGGGCCTGACAGCAGGGGCTGCCAGTCTTGGGGGGGAGGCGGGGCACTGTCCTTCACCAGATACTTAAGGAGACAGGACCCTTATTCTACCCCTGCCCTGAGACAAATCCTTCTGTGCTGGAGTCCCTGTGGAGTTGGTGAGCAAGGGGACAGGAGTCACTCTATCCTTTTTCTCTTTATGACTTTGACTTTGCTCCAGGAACTCAAAATACTTTAAAGAAGTCAAAGATAGAGGAAGGGTAATACCTCTGTGCCATTGGGGGAAACTGAGGTGCAGTCTGAGATAGTCATCACTGTGCAGGGGCGGAGACAGATCCCAGGAATCAGTGAGGCCTAGACATGCTTGTCTTTGAGTCCTTACAGCCAGGGGACTTCTTGGGCCAGCTCAGCCCCTGGGACTACCCTCTGCCCCTACCTAGGCTGGCAGAAGGTAGACTAGATAGATGGAGCCCGTCCTCTGGAACCCTGGAAAGGGAGGCCTCTTACTCTAGGTTCCTGGTGCCCCACCCCTATAGGCTCTTTGACCTTAAACTCTCCTCCCCATCTGAGACTCAACTACACCTGCCCAATGGGGTACCAGGACATCTGGCCTCTACTTGAGAGGGAACTCCTTTGGGGTGCTGCTGGAAGGACCCCCTCTCCCAGCTCTAATCCAGGGGCCCATAAGGGAAATGACCAGGTGGGAAATAGAGAAATAAGACTTGAAGGAAATTTACATAGAGGGAGAGAGCCAGAGAGAAGAGAAAGAGGGAGGATGAAACCAAGGCAGAGAATCAGATTCAGGAAGAGACAGAAAGAGGAAGAATGTGGGAGCAAAGAGAAACAGGGCAGGATGAGGCTGAAAGAGAAAGATGAGGAAAGAAGGAAAGGATGAGAGAGAGAAAGACACAAATATATGAATGCTGAAAGACAACAGCAAAAAAGAGAGGAAGAGAAGGACAGAGGAGGAAGAACAAGACAAAGAGACAGAGAGACAGGCAGGATGAGACAAAGACAGTGAGCAAGATACACACAGAGGGGAAGAGATGGAGAAGGAGCCTGCCACAGACAGGGCAAGGCAGAGAACTGAGGACACCACAGGGAGCTGGAGACAGACAAGAGATTGACACACCCAGAGACCAAGAGACAGTCAGAGGATGAGACATACTCAGAAAATGGGGAGGAAAGAAGGGGGAGACCCTAAGTGATAGAGTGTGTGTGCAGGGGGGGGGACAGCAGTAGACAGAGGCAAGGAGGGAGGGGTATGAGGGGGAGAGATGTCGTCCCTAGAGCTGGGGGGGAAAGAGGACAGAAATGGAATGTGGGTCTGGGCATGAGGCTCACAGATGCATCAGCTCCGGTTTCAGCTGGGGCAGTTGGCTGCTGGGGGGGGGGGGGGGGAGTAAAGCTGGCGAAGGAGGGGGCCTGTTTCCATGGCTGCGGGCACGGCAGGGGCACAGTCTGCTGGCACTTGGAGTTCTGGGCATAGTAGGGGGCTGACTGAGGAGAAAGAGGGGGGGCGATTATGTAGCTTCACCCCTGTCCTCGGGGCTCTTCCAGGAAGAAAGTTTCCAGAGAATGGATGGGAGATGTTAGGAGCTGAGGAAGGCTCTGGGCCCCGCTCCACCCCATGGTGGCTGCCAGTGGGGCACCACTTTCCAGGTCACCTGTGGCCACCCCAGGTTTCCACCCATGCCTCAGGCTGGCCTCTGGGGATCCGCCTTCTCTGTCCCCTCCAGTCTAGCTGCCGATCAGGCATGTTGCAGCTGAGGCTGCTGCTTCTGCTTGCAGGGGAGCAGCAAGATTGTGAATTCAGGATCTGTAATCCTAACGCAGAGCCCAGGCCTACCGGGCTCCAGTTGCCAAGGCGACGGAGGGTCAGAGGGCAGCTCGGGGCGCCCGCTCCTCCAAGTCAGAATCCCAATTGTTAAAGCCCAAGAATAAACAGCTGAAGCTGCCGTGGGGGGGCCGGGAGGGGGGCTGAGGTCTGCATCGGCTCAGTGTGGTGTTGTCAAGCGAGATGTCACTAATTGTCTGAAGGAACGGGCTGAGGCAGCTCTTAACTGCTTCTGTGCCACCGGAGACACCTTGGCTGCCTGGCCCCCATCCCCTGGGCCTCCCAGCATTCCACAGGGGCAGCTTGCTGGTAGAGGGAGTGCTGGCCCAGCATAATCCCTGCCTCCCTTGCACGGAACCCCCACATACTTTGGCTCCCAAAACTCCTCTTTGCCCAACTTGGAACCTCCCACCTGAAAGCTAAGTCCTTATGTCCCTATAACCAGTACCCCCCACTGTGCCCACAATACCCCTTGCAGCCCAGAACTGCCCCTTTGGCCTGCAAAAGCCTTCCCAGCTCCCCTAATATCTCCCTCCACCTACCCCTCCTCCCAGAAGTCAGGGGTTCTGGTACAGGTGCATGGATTGCAGAGGAAGGTAAGGCTTTGGGTTCTTCTGATCTTTTTTTTCCAGGGGGGAGGGCTCCTATGGGGGAAGGAAAGGCCTATAGCATCTTTCTGTGTAACTCCCTCCCTACTCTAAGTCATACACCAGAACCAAAGAACTGAATGGAGCCAGAAAACCTGGTTTCCAGCTTTGATTGTACTATTTACTTGCTGTGTGACTTCTGATAAGGTACTTTCCCTCCATAGCCTGTCCCTCACCTATCATTTATCCCAAATATTTAGTAGTGCCTATTCTGAGTGCAGCTATGTCTGGAACCCTTGTCCAGAGGAACTCCCAATCCAGTGGGTGAGAAAGGGTCATAATACAAGGTAGAAAGCAATCAGAGATCCATCCTCGGTAGGATATTCCACGAAAACACGGAGCAGTTGGTACACAGTAAATTGTTCAGTGGACAGCAGCTGGTGTTAGTAGTAGTACTGGTATTGCCATTACAGAGGGTCACTAAGAGTGTAGGCAATCAGAGAAAAGATTAGGGTGGAGGTCAGTTCTGGAAGGCTTCCTGCAGAAAGTGGTACCTGGCAAGAGTTGGACAGGTGGGCAAGAAGGTAGAGTGTTCCAGGAGAGAGGTCTTGAGAGGCTCTTCAAGGGGAGCTGAGCTGTAAGATCTCAGCGCCGCTAGTTCAGCCCCTCCCAGAGCAGGAAGGGCGAGGCCTTCAATAGTCTCCCTGCCCCATAGGCCGGCCTTGCCTCTTCCTCCACCCACTGCTCTTCGGGATGGCAGCGGAGCTGCGCCTGGGGGGCGGGCCGCCGGTGGGCAGGGCTCCCAGAGATTGGTAGTACCTGGGGTGATATCACAAGGGGCGTGGCTAAGGTTTCGGGTACGCCTCCTGCCCCAGACCCCCACCCTAACACCAAAGCACCGGTCCCCCGGGAGGGGGCGCTCAGGCCACCTCCCCACCCTCTCAGGTAGCGGGCGGGGCCAGGGCGCTGTCCGTAGGCGGGGAGCTGGGCGCGGAAACAGGGGATCCCCCAGAGAGGGCCCAGCCCAGCCCGAGGCTGGACGCTTACAAAAGGCGACTTGTTCTTTCTTGGGATGCCTGCGCCTTCTCAAACATACCTACAAGTCACACTCCAGGGACAGCTACACCCACATATGGCTGCACAAAGCACGCGGGCGTGGGGAGAGGGAACTGTTGCCAGCCCCAACGGTCGGGGTTAAGAAGTCTGCCCCAATCACCCCTTGTCACAGATTCAACACCATTCACCTGACCCCATCTCACCCCAAGTGACCTGGATACTCCCCAGCCTCAGGCACAGCCCTGGGGACACTGACCCACTCACATTCTCACAACTACCCTCTCCCTCATCTGTAACTCACCAACTTCCTGTTCTGGAGTCACCCCAGCTTCAATGTGGGCTCCACACTGCATGTGACCTTGGCACACAATGAAGCTCATTAAGTTTACTTTTTACCAGGCACTTATTCTATGCCAATCCTTGCCATTACCCTTTATGGTGAAAACTATCAGTCCCATTTGTGCTGGGGAAACTGAGGTTTAGGTTAAATAGCTTGCCTAAGGCAGAAGCAAGGATTTGAACCCAGGTCAAGCTTGGCTTCAGAGCCCATGTACTTCCGTGTATTATCTCTGCCTCCCAACATACCACCCTAACACCCCACCACATACACAACCACAGAGAGCAAAGCCATCTCAGAACTGAAGTGTAATACTCCACCCCAAACACATCTCAGTCACAGTCTAATATCAGACAGTTTCTTTGACTAATCACTGTGTATTGGGGGGGGGGGGGGCGGGAGTCTCCTACCTCTAAGCTTCCGTCAGAATCATTATAAATGGGGCACAGAGTGAGAGCAGGGCTAGGACAGGCCACCTCTAACCTTTCCAGCAGGCTCACCTCCACCTCTCCTGACCCCAGAATGACAAAGCACTGACATACTGGCTGGGGTGCCAGGCCTGCAGCTCTCCCTGACCCCTTGGGCCAGGACCCTCCCCTAGACCCCAACCCCTGCTGAGAACAAGTAGAAACAAACTCTTTCCTGGGGATGTCAAAGCACCTTTCCTGGGGGAGGCGGCTCTGTGATCCCCTGAGCCTGGCTAGGGAGAAGGATCGGGTTACTCTTTCCCCAGCTGTGCCTGGACTCCTTGGGGCTGACCTTTCACCTCATCCAGGCCAGGACCCAAAGGGGGCAGGAGTCCAGCCTTCACCTCCTGTTAACCCTCTGAATTCCTCATCTTTCCACTCCAGAGCCCCTGCCAGGGCCCCAGCAGGTCTCAGGAAGCCCAGCCGGGCATGCCAACCTTTCCCCACCCTCCCATCCTGGGGTCCGGTTTCCCAGAGGGCTTTACAGAATGCTCCTCCCTGCCCCCTGCCCAAGCTGTCCTGCTCTCCCAGGATCAGATACCTCCGCCCAAGCAGCTGAAAATGACCTGGGCTATTTTCGCTCTGGGATCGAGTTGCAAACTCCCCCTTAAGCTGGCAACTTCCCACAGCCCTCCAGGACTATTGCCCCCCACTCTTTATCCCTCACCCAGAATCACTTAAAAAGATAAGAGAGTTTGTAGAGACCACTGACCTAAGCCCCTCAGAAAGGGAGACTGAGGCCATGAGTCAGACACAGGACTGGGCAGAGAACCAGGCTTCCTGGGTTCCCGCCCAGGTCTCTTTCTACTGTCTAGCACAGCCTGCTCTGTACCCTAGATCTCAGAGCCTCTGACCCAGCCAAAAACCCAGCTGACCTCCAAGCACCAGAAAGTCACACTGGAGGCTACCCACAAGTCTCTGTGCCACCCTGCATGTCAGAAATCGCTTCTACCACACTCTTTGTTTAGAACTGGGACCAGGTCTGTACCTGTATCACACCTATGTGGACCACGGGAACGTTGTGAAGGGTGCAAACTGGGAGGAAAGACAGGGAGACTAAGGCCCAGAAGAATGGGAGGTGGATTCAGGCTTCCTGAGGTTTATATTTCACAACACTTCCAAGTTCCCCACAGCCCCTAACCCCAGCTTCTCAGTACACCCCCTTCCATTCCTACAAACCCAGCCCCTTCCTGGCCCCTGCACCTCAAGCTCCAGCCCTCCTGGGCAGGAATGTGACTGGTCAGGTCTGAGCTGACCACATGAGTGGCTATAAGGCAACAGACCCCCCATCCTCCCATCCCCCCCAGCCTGGGGGAGCTCACATACCAAGGCAAGGTGGGGGAAGGGGGAGCACTTTAACTCTTTGCAACCAGGCTTTTGGGGAGAAAAAGACGGGTACTCTACTTCCAATGGCCACTTCTATGAGTTCTGCCAGGTGGGGGAGAACAGGAAGAATCTACTTCACCAAGGGGGTGGATGGAGGTATTTGTCCCACTAGTCCCTGTTAAGAAAAATTAGACTTTGCCACTCCAACTGTTTAAAGTCATCTCCTATGAAATTTGGAAAAAAAGTCATGAGGTGGCGCTGAGGGGAGAAGGAAAGAAGGCATCATGAACCCCAACCTCAGGAACCCCTAGTCTGATGGGAGAAATACAACCCTGCCCCGGGGAGTCTGATTAAGGAGACCAGCCACAGAGGCTGGGACAAAGAGCTGAGAACACAGAGAGCATGGAGCTGCGCAGAAGTGGGAGGAAGCCAAGGCAGGAGCAGAACAAGCCAGGTGGGGTCAGATCGGGCAGCCTTCCCAGAGGCCCCTCGGCCCACACCCCTCCCCCAAGGCTCTGGAATCTCGGGGGTCAGGGCTGAGGGACAGCCCCGCCCCCTGCTCCCCTCGGGCTCAGGAATTCCACCAACCAAGGAAGGGGGGCCTGCTTCGGCCTCAGTCCAAGTTGGCTCCCACTGGACCAGGAGCTGAAGCTCTTCCTCAGCCCCCCACCCCCACCCAAGCCGCTGGGCTGGCCCCAGGCCCCCTCCCCTCCCCCTCCATGGCTGGCACTGTGTGTGCCAGGCGCTGGCAGAAAACAAACCCGCCGGGGTGGGTTTGCAGGGAGCGGGGTAACCTTGACACAGTTGCGGCAGTCGCTAATGGCAGACACATACTCCGCCTGTTCTGGGGGGACTGTTGCCGTTGCTAGGAAACTGGCAGCCGCGTGAATGGAAATGGGTCAGTAAACCTGGGGAGAGATAGTGTGACACTCGAACCACTGCAGCTGCTCCAGCCCACACTGAAATCCCTCCTCTTCAATATTTATCACTCCCGCCTGGGTCCTCAGCTTCTTCACTAGCTTGGCCCTCAGGCCCCCCCCCCCCCCAACCAACGCTCGACAGGGGAGGGGGGAGAGAAGAGATGGGGGGTTGCTGATCCCCTTTTTTTGGGGGGCCCCCAGGCGGGATGGAACTGGTTCTGGAGATTGAACAGGAAACAGAGTCTAATCCCATGGCGGGGAAGGGGTTAAAAGGTCAATTCACGCCTGTTCCTGACTTAGGCACTGTGGTAAAATTACTGCGAGTGTGAACAGGCTTGCCTGCTGGCTTGCCTACCTGCGGAGGGATTAAGGCCAGGAGACCTCCCTTCCAGTGTGTAAGTGATGGAGGGGGAAGAGGCACCCAAATCATGGCCAGGATTCGCTCACAGCCTGAAATCATCCTCCCTTACAACTCAACAATCCCAATATAGCCCAAGGTTTCCTAACAGCCAGAATTGAAGCCCCCAATACAATCTGATAAGCACCCAAAGGGACAGAAGCTGCCCACTGCCTTACAATAGCATCCTGAACAGACACAAGCACCCTAAACAGCCACACACTGTTCAGGAAGTCTTGACAAACACCTTGACACAGATACCCCCACAACAGAACATGACAACTGCAATTCAGAATAGTGAAGCTCAACACTTATGAACAAGCGGACAAACCTAGGCACTGGCAAGACTGCACTGTGTCAGACTGTGCTCAATCTTCTACCACACTTCCCCGTGAGGCGGGAGTCTCCCCATACAGCCTGCCCTAACCCGGAGCCTGGTTCTCTGGTTTATCTGTGTGTTTTTCCCCCTTCCTCTCATCGCCAGCCTCCCAATATACTGCCCCTGCAATTGCTCTTCTGGACACACCATCCCACTAACTAGCTGCCTCGTGCACCACACCCCCCATTCCCTGGAGGCTGACTGGTCACTGACACACACATTCCCTTCCCCTAGAAGCCAGCAGTCTCATAGCCCCGCCTGACACAGCTCTGGTTCTTAGGCACAGGCCTCTCTACTGAGAGCAAGGACCCTGGGATTCTGAAGTACCACTCACTTGTGTGATCTGCCCCCTCCACCCACCACAACCTCAGCCAGTATCCCTGAAGGGTGTGTCTCTGGAAGGGAGGCACTCCAGTGTTTGGGGGGTGGGGGGGGGGGGAATATACCTCAACAAGAATCTCCCAGCTGACTGGGTTCTGTGTGCTCCTGTCTCCTAGGATACATCAGTCAACACAGGCTCAGAGTCTGTCAGAGCTCGAAGGTGCCTTAGGGAGTCACTAATCCAGCCTCCTCTGCTATGTAGGAGGAAACAAAGGCCCAGAGAGGGGAAGTGGCTGGCCCAGAGTCACACAGCCCAACTATTGCTTCTAGCCCTAGACAGCCCTCTGTGGGTTGCAGAGAAACGGGGAGGGTGGTACAGTCAGCCCAGAAAGGCTTCCCTGTGGCAGGGGGAGGCGGGACTGGATTAGTTGGGAGAGGGAGAGTCTATAACCCTAAAGAGAAGTTTATCAGAATTGAGCGTTCAGTGACATGGGCACCTGGCAGCCTTGGAATCTAGGCTACACAAATTTGCTCGAATCTAGACTTTGCCAAAATGATCTGGTGGATACTCATCCCTACCCCACTTCCTATCCCAGGACCCCAGAGAGCTGACTCCCCAAACCAAAGGTACAGAAAGACTGCTCAGATCCCAGAAAGTAAATTCTTGGGAATCCTTGCCTTTTATTATTTAAATAGATCTACCAGGAAGCCTCTGGGGTATGCTATAAAGTTTTTATTTCAACTCCATTTTGCAGAAAAACAAATTGAGGCTCGCAGAGGTGGGGTAGTTTGCTTAAGTTCACACAGACAACAAATGGAGCCTTGAGTTCCTTCCAGTACACAAGGAAGGCCAATCCAACAGGAAACAGGGAGAACTGGGGGGGCAGGGGGGGATGGAAGGGAGGGAAGGGTGGGAGTTGACACAGGCCCAGGCCCAAAATCCTGGGCTGAGGGGGAGCCAACAGGCATCTGAATCTGAATCTGGGTGTCTGGGTTGCACCCCCACCCACTCTAGCAGTAGTGAAGTGAAAGGTCAGCATGGAGATGGGAGGGAGAGGAAGCAGAATTCCATCAACCTCTCAGCCAGCCTGGGCCATACCCCAGGGAGCGGGGCCAGGGGCTGCCCTAACTTCCCCCCAGCCCAGAGCTATCTGCTAGCCCCGTGCCCCCACCCTCACTTGAACAGCAGAAGGAGCATTATGAGGAGACCTGGCCCCCTTCCTGGGCCTCAGTTTCCACATCTATACTCAGAGCTAGCTTTTTAAGGGCCCTTCCAGCTTTAACATAGCTTGGTGACCAGTCCTAGTTTTCAATCCACAGCACAAATTCAGAAGTCTCTCTCCTGGTCTGAAGCTAGCGGAAAGCAACAACATTAAATATGGTTTAATGAATAAATGAGCACTCAGTCAAACCAAGTTCTTCAATTCTCCCAGCGTGAATGAGGCACTACTTACCGTTGGAAGCCAAATTTTGAAGCGTTGCTGGAGGAGAAGGGTATTTAGATACTTTGATGACTCTGAATGGGACTGTATGTTACAAAAGTGCCCTTTATTTTCTACCCTTACTATGTGCTAGTTGCTTTAAATGTGCAACTTTAAGTCCCACAACAAGGCCATAGCCCATCTATTATTATCTAGTTTTTAGTAGAGACTAAGGAGTAGTGAAGGGACTTGCACAAGGTCACACAGCCAGTGAGTGGCAGGGAAGAGATTCCAACTGTACCTGTCCTCACTACTTTTGTTTAACATGGTGCGGGTGTGTTGGGTTGGGGACAGGAAATGAGGCTGAACCTTTGGCAAGGGGAGAAGCTGGGTCCACCTAAGGTGGGGGAGGTGCCTGCTGAGTTACCAAAAGGTTCATCAGTTTGCAGAGCACCAAAAGGTACTAGAACTAGCAAAGCTGTGGGCAAGCATCCCCTCCCCTCCTCCACAAAGGGCAGGGTAGACCTCTTTCCCTCCCCCAATCCACAGTGCCAAGAGTAAGCCCTGAGAAGTCACTTACCTACTCCCTTGGAGCTCAGGGCTCCTGTAAAAGGAAGCCCCTCCCTCCCAGGAGCCCTTTTCTGCAAGGTGCCCAGCCACCCCCAAAGAAATCTGCAGCCACCGTCGGAAAAACTGTCCAGAGTTTTCCCAGCACGTCTGCCTCCACCCGCTCGGCATTTGCGGGGGTGGGGGTGAGAGGTTGTCGGGAGAAGACTGCCTCGCCTCCGGCCTAGATGCCCTGAGACGCCTCTTACTCAAGCAGGAGGCTTTCTCTGGTCCGCTGGCCCAGCCGATCTCGGGCCTGACCGGTCTGCCCAGAGTTTTCCCGCCGCCGCCTCTCCGGCTACCTGGCAGGCCTGGGCTGCCCCCTGATCCCTGCCACCCCCGCCCCCCTCCCAGATGAGGCCGCCGAGCTTCTGACTCCTGGAGGAGGTGACGGGCGAGAGGGAAACCAGGCGGCTGGGGGAGGGGCGTCGCCTGCACCTGGCCCCTCTCTGCCGCCCAGGCCGGGAAGGCGGGACTGGACCCCCGCCAGACCCGAAAAGAGCAGCGGGGGAGGGGAGGTGTGCTGCCTCCTCTCCAGCACTGTGGAGGCAGATAAGGAGATCTCCCCCACACAACCCCCGCCGCCGAGGCGCCCCCTAGGGTCGGGCTGCGAGGCGCCCCTTCCCGAACCCGCGCACTCAGCCCGCTCCCCCGACCCGCCGCGCTCTCCAGCTGCAGGAAATTCCAGAAGCTCTCCATCATCCCGGCGCAGCGCGCAGTCCGGGCTGCCAAGGCTCCCCGAAGGAGAGCCACATGCCGGCCGGCCGCGCGGCCCGCCCTCGCCCCCCCTTCCACCCCGGCCGGGCAGCCACGTCGGGCCGGGCGGGGGCCCGGCCGGCCGCCCCTTCCCGCGCCCCGGGCCGGGCGGAATGCGTGGCAGCCCCGGCCGGGGGCTATTTTAAGCGGGAGGGGAGCGGCCCAGCCTCGGTGTTTTCGGCTTTTTCCTGGCCCCTGGCCCGCCAGCCCGGGCCCTCAACTGCCCACGGAGTGGGGGTGGGGGTCACGTGGCGGGGCTGAAGGCGGGGAGGGGCGGCGGCGTGCCCCGACCCGGCTCGGGCCGGGCTCTGGCCCAGGCCCGGGAGGCGCCCGGCGGCGGGCCGGACCTGCGCTCTCGGCTGGGGCCCCGGCGGCCGGATTATTAATAGCGCGCCTGGTTCGGGCAGCGGCTCCAGGGCGCCCGCTACCTGCACGCCCCTCCTCCCGGGAGCACAGTCGGCCAGGGCACTCCCTCCCCAGTGACGGACTCAGGCCTCACTGGATAGCGCGACGGTGCACCAGTGGCCAATCACCGGCCTCCATTTCCTTACCTGTAAATCCGGGTAAATTGGGAATGAGCTCCCTGGCTTATATTGTAGGTACCAAATAAAGGTTTGGCTTGCTGTGTACCTCTCCTTGGGCAAAATGTCTTCCTTTCTTGGGGCCTCAGTTTTTCCATTATAAAATGAGGGGGGTCTTACAGGACTCTTACGGGGAAAGAATCCCTTACATTTGAATAACGCATTTTGATTTACAACCCGTATGATCTTAGCAACTACCCAGTGGTAATAACTACCACTGAACACTTGATTATAAGGTTCCCATAAAGTAGGTAATAATATCCCCCTTTTGCTGATGAAGAAACTGAGGCTCGGGAAAATTAAGTGATCTGCCAAAGGCCACACAATGGCAGAGGCCGGAGTCATAAACTCAGACTCCAGAGTCTGAGTTAACCAATGAACCACAGTGGCCTGAGACAAGCAGGACAAACACTGCCCCCTTTTTATAGAGGAGAAAACTGAGGTTCAAAGTCTGATTTGCCTAAGTTGCCTTTGGCCAGTTAATGCAGGAGCATCCAACACACATCTTCCAACTCATAGTCTAATGCCCCACTGCAGCTAGTGAAAGCCCCAGGATAGGGTCCTAGAAATGGGCACAAAGGCATTACCCAGATGGGCCCCAAGCTGTGTCCCAGGGCCCTAGAGATTATCCTTTGCTTCCGAGGGTCAGACCCAGACTCCTGGACCCCCAGGATTCACTATCCACCAAATTATAGACATAGCCTAGCCTCAGCCATGGGGGTGGGGGCACCTGGGGGTGAGGGAAGACGCATGCAGGTGTAACAGCCTCAGACAAGGCCTGGAGTTGCTTTCTGCCCCCAACCCCAACCCCAGGCAAAGAAGCACAAAAGTTGGCAGACCCCCACCCCCAATCCTCCCAGGAAACCTGGCCATTTATTTCTGTCTCTGGGCCCCCTGTTTCCACAGAGTCAGTCCAGGAAGGCTGGCAGCAGCTGGCTTGGAGGGGTGGAGCTCCTGCTCTCTCAAGGGTCTAGCTGCTACCCTGTCCCAGCCCCACCTGCCAGGCCAGACTAGCCTCCAGAGTCAGAGGTGACACTGGGATGAGGGAGGGAGGAGCAGGAGGCTAGTAGGTCAGGAGTCTAAGGGAGGGACCCCACCTCCCAACCCAGAGCCTAGATGCTAGCCCAGGGTGAGTCAGTCTATACCCAGTTCAAGTCTAATAGTATAACAACCTCTGGTGTGTCCAACTCTATTTATTCCATATCATTCTGATTCATGACTCTTCTGGACCCTAGTCTCAAAGAAAATCCTGCTTCTAAACCTGGGCTGCCCAATATGGTAGAAACTAGCTATTGAGCACTGGAAATGTGGCTAGTTGGAATTGGATTGTGTCATAAGTATAAAATATATACCAGATTTTTAGTCTAAATATAAAAACAGTAAAATATCTCATTAATAATTCTCATAATGATTATATGTTGAAATTATAATAATTTGGATATATTGAGTTAGATAAGATATATTATTAGCATTAATTCACTTATTTCTTTTTACTTTGTTTAATGTAGCTACTAGAAAATTTAGATTACATATGTGGCTCCCATTACATTTCTATTGGAAAGTGTTGTTCTAGATCATATGGTGCTCTGGCTTAGGACCAAGACTTCGCTTGATCTAGATCAATATCTCTGTGGCTTCAGCTCATCAACTTCCCCATATCCAGACCACAGCCTATGTGTGGGTCTAAATCTCAACATCCCACCCCACTCCACCATACCCCAGCTTTCTGTGAATTTAGGCTCAGCCAGAGATTATGGCTTAGTCTGCTTTAAACCACTGTCTAAATTCTTGTTCAACAATTCCCAATATCTAGATCCCTGAAAGAGCACAGCTCTAGATCACCTTCCACATTTATCCAGCCTGACACCCCTACCTTGTTCGCTTAGAGATCACTGACTAGTCAGATTTAAGATCTAGACACCCTCAGGAGGAATACGCTTCTAGACCAGGGGTTGGCAAACTATGGCCCAACGGCCAAATCCAGCCTGTCTATTTTTATAATTCAAGTTTCATTGGAATGCAGCCATGCTTATTCCTTTCTGTATCATCTATGACTGCTTTCAAGGCACAATGGCAGAGTTGAATACTCATGACAGAGATCCTATGGTCTACAAAGCCTAACATTTTCACTGATTTTTTACAGAAAGTTTACTAACCCATTCTAGAGGGCCAACTAGTCCAACCCATCATGAATCTAGATTCCAGCCTGAGACTATGGCCTAATCTAATCTAATCTAATCTAATCTAATCTAGATCACCTCCTGCAAGAGGGTACTGCTGACCAGGATCTAAACCAGAGCTGAACATGTGCTCCATGCTGCTTGAGTTCCAGATTCTGCTCTGATCTCAGACAATGGGACCCAGTACACTTCTCTGGGATGGAAAGGGTGTCTCCACTTCCGAATTCTCCTAGAGAGATCAAGGCCCATTGGCCCTACTCAGTGGCCTTGGGAAGAGGGAGGGAGGGCAGACTCAGAGACAGCACTGGAGGCTAAGCCAAAGAGTCAGGGGTAAACCCTTCTCTGCCAAGGGTGCAGAACATAATCAGGCCAAGAAGACAGAATAGCCCCACATTCCACCCCTTCCCAGAAGGCTGCAGAACACGTCACTTAGCTAGCTGGGAGTCATGTGGGACAGATAACCAACCCATCCAGAAGCTAGACCAAAGGGCTCCAAATGGAATCTTTACCTCCAACCACCTGAAACCTATCACCTCAGGAATGAATGGCACCACTATCCCCCTAGTTTGCCTCTTGCTCTGCTTCTTCATGGCTTTCTTTGAAAATCCTCCCACATCTGCCTTGGCCGGTTTGACTCAGTGGTTAGAGCGTTGACCCGCGGTCCAGAGAGACCTGGGTTTGGTTCCCGTTAAGGGCATTACCTCGGTTGCAGTTTGTCCCCAGTCCTGGTTGGGGTTGTGTGGGTGGCAGCCAGTTGATATGTCTCTCTCACATCGATGTTTCTCTCTCTCTCTTCTTCCCTCTCTCCCTCCCGCTCTATCTGAAGATGAATGCAAAAAAAAAAATGTCCTCGGGTGAGGATAAAAAAAAAAAAGAGAGAATCCTCCCACATCTGCCTCCCTTCCTGCCATTTCTCCTTCCTCCAGCCTAGAAATTCTAGCCTTAACCTTAGCGGTTAAGATCTCGCGTTCTGGAGCTGACAAACCCAGGCTTCAATTCCAGCTCTGACTTTGGGCAAGTCACTCCAACCCTCTAGCCTTCCTCAGTTTCCTCGTCTGTAAAACAGAATAAAAATAATGGTACCTACCTCATAGGGTTGTTGTATAAAAACTTAAGATCATGATGTATGTCACTTTGTCCAGCACCTGGCCCGTAATAAGCATGGAATGCTAGCTGTTATTTTCATTACTATTAATGTTCTAGCATGGTTCCACCGATGGACTTTGGCAGGTTTGTAAACCTCACACTATTTTCTTTTAAATCCTCACCTGAGGATAGTTTTCCATTTATTTTCAGACAGAGTGGGAAAGAGAGAGAGAGAGAGAGAGAGAGAGAGAGAGAGAGAGAGAGAGAGAGAGAGAAACATTGATGTGAGAGAGCCACATCGATTGGTTGCCTCCTGCATGACCCCGACCAGGGCCGGGGACTGAATCGCAACTGAGGTACGTGCCCTTGACCAGAATTGAACCTGCGACTCTTTGGTCCGCAGGCTGACGCTCTAACTGCTGAGCCAAACTGGCCAGGGCAAACCTCACACCATTTTAACCAAAAACTGTTTTTGCATTTTTCTGAAGAGAAGGCCCATGGTTCTCATCATCTTCTCAAAATGAATCCTTAGCCAAAATAGTTAAAAAAAAAAAAGAGGAGGGTGTGTGGGGCCTTTAGTTTAATCCAAATTAGGAAACAGAGGCACACAGAGGGGAAAAGACCAGCCCAGGGTCCCGTAGAGAACGTGAGGCAGACCGAAGCTACCACCCAGGAGTACCATCTCCGAGGCCCCACTCTTTCTACTACGCCAAGCTGTCTCTCTGATCTGACTTCACCATTTTGCACCTGCTCAGCAATGATAGCCCCCCACCACCACCACCACAGTGGGCTCCTGACCTCCAAATGCCTCCACTGAATCTGCTCCACCTAGTGCCAGACTCATCTTCCTCAAATCTCATTCTCATGACACTGTCCCTGCTCCAAAACCTTCAATAGCTCCCTATTGCTGATGACTACATCAAGGCTGAGGTCTTTAGCCTGATATTCAAGAGCCTTCTCAGCCAGCTCTGGCTCCCGCCAACCTCCTCACTGTTCCCTCTTCTCTGGTCAGTGGAGCTGACCACCCCTCCCCTTCCCCAGTCTCCACACCACCCACACAATCACTCAGTTCTGGACAGATCCTGCCCCTTTGCTCAATCACATAGTGTCTCAGGCACAGCCAGCTTCCCCCGCTCTGCCCTCAGGGGTGCCCCTGGGTCCAGCCACTCTCTGAACTTACCCTGATCAGGCCATGCCTGGGTATGATGACTGCAGCTCTGGCTCCAGGAAGCAGGCCTCTGCCCCTGCTCTCCATCTCTCGACAACGACCCACCTTAGCCACACCCCATATGCTCTTCGGTTAACCTCTCTCCTTCTGTCCCCTAGACTTTCGAGAACACTCCTCTCATCACAGGGAGAGAGCTGCTGTAGAACTGTCCTCAGTCATGACTCCTGGGTTAGATTCTTCTCTTTGAGCTTCAGTGTCCTCATCTATAAAATGGGGACAGCAATACCTACACCTCATGTGATTCTCACGAAGGACACATTCCTTATAAACTGGAAGGTGCTTTTTCTACTAAAACTTGCTATACAAAAATACTAACAATAGCCTCCATTTATAAATTTATTTAAAATTGCAACAACCCTAAGGGCTTGGCACTCCCTAAGCCCTTTCCCCGTTTCATTTTTCTCCTTGGCACTTATCAGCGTCTAATACATCAAATATTTTACTTATTTTTGTGTTTATTGTCTGTTTCATCCTCTAAATGTAAGCTCTTTGAGGGCAGGGATTTTTATCTACTTTGGTCTCTGTTGTGTGCCCTAGAAAAGTTCCTGTGTGCACTTGGTAGCTGAGGAAGGAAGGAATGAATCAAGTGCTTACTGTGTGCCAAGCACTGTGCTAAGCACTTCTCACAGATCATCTCATCTTAGGAGACAGGTACTTTCATTACTTCTCATTTTGAAAATGAGACCTTGAGTGGTTTGCCCTGATCGACCAGTAGGAAGCAGCCTAGCTAGGATTTGACTCTAGAACCAGCCCTCTTAAACTCTATTTCCTGTCCAGATGAGGGGGTTCTTTCTATTTCTACATTAGCTAAGCCTCTTGAATATGTCACCCTCCCTATCTCCCTGAGGCTGTTACTCTCCCTGTGCTCCTGAGGCCACCAGCCCTCCAAACCCACATTCTGACCTCTCTCAGCCATTTCCTCCCACTTTTCAGCCGTAAGCCATGAAGTCCATCCTCACCTCAGGGCCTTTGCTGATGCTCTGTTCTCTGCCTGGAATGCACTGACTTCAACTCTACCCATTTCTCAAGACCCACCTCTTCCAGGAAGACTTGCCTCCAGTCTTTACTTGCTCCCTTCCCTGACCTCATGCCTTGTTGTTTACTGTTGGGAAAACACACTAGGAGAACATAGGCTGGCTTGGTCCATTCCCTCATTCTTTCCTGAATTTGGAGGACTTGCTCACCTCTGTCTGTCTCCTGGCCAGGTCTCTCCCTCCTTCCTCTGCTGAATCATTGCTCCCACCCCATGCCATCTCTTAATCAGGTATAAAGCTCTGTGATTAAGAGCCTGGGTTTTGAGTCTCTCAAACTCCAGCTCTACCTCCTACTAGCTGTGTTTCTTTAGGCATGTCACTGTGCCTCTCTGAACTCGTTTCCTATTTGCACAATGGGGATAATATGAGCACTTGCCTCATGAACTAATGTGCCTGGCACATAGTAAGCACTCAATAAATATCCTACTGTGATTTCTTCTATAGAATTTCATCGTGTTGCTCATCCTTGTTCTAAGGCCTCAGCCTCCTCTCTTTCTCCTCCCCAAACAGCCCCCTCCTCCAGAGTATAACTGATAAGATTGCTAACATGTACCGACCATTTATTATCTGCAGCAAGTAAAAATATGTCTAGAACCCAGCAGGTGCTCAATATTGCTCACAGAATAAATGAAATAACTAGTTTAATCCTCACAACACCCTGTGAGGAGAGGCACTATTATCATACCCATTTTACAGACAAGGAAATCAAGGCCCAGAGAGGGTATGCAACTCATCATTGTTGGGATTTGAACCCAAGCAGTCAGACTCTTAAGCTGAGACTCTCTTTGCCCTCCTTGTCTTCACTATTCCCATCCTGCTCTGCTCTAATGCCAACCCCCAGGCCAGGACGCTTTCTTTCTCCAGAGGCTGGACCTTAGCATCTAGATGGATGTTCACTGAGCCCCTGCTCCAGAGCTCAAACCCTTCACATTTTATTTCACTAGAACCTCACAAAACCCTATGGAGTCAGTGCCACCTGATTTCCCCTTGACAGATGAGGAAACTGAGGCTCAGAGAACAGTCAAGTAACTAAGGTCACATAGGATTCAAAGCCCAAACTCTCTCATCTGCATCTTTGTGATGTTTTTCATCCACAGTCTTATACAACTGTTGGTAACTGTTGACACACATCTGCCTTATTTTTCCAGTCAGTTAGACAGCAAGCTCTCTGAGGGCACAGTCTGAGGCCAGCCCTCCATGTGGCCCTACCGTGGCCAGCATTAGAGCTGCACGGGCCATGCTCCTCCCCAGAGGCTCCCTAACTGATCTGCACCTCCCAGCCAGGCTCACCTCGACACTCGCGGGCTGCCCCACAAGGCAAGTCTTGATTTGTGAGCTGTGTCTGCCCAATCAGACTTGGGATTGGCGAGGGCAAGGCCAGATCTCCTCTTCAACTTAGACTAGAGGCTCCCCAAAGATGCCATATCTCCCAGGAACTGAGGGCTCCCATCTCCCACTTAGAGCACTAAGGAGGCAGTGTAGCCTGGTGGTTCAGAACAAGGACTCTGAATCCCAGGAACTGGAACTCCACCAAGTTCAAAGGCTGGCTCTACCAGGGACTGGCTGTGTGACCTTGGGCAAGTCTCAAGGCTTAACCTAAGGCTCAATATTCTGATACGTAAAACAAGGATAATAATAGGGCTGCTATGATGATTAAATAAATATCTGTGAAGTTCGATGACTGACTGGGACATGGTAAATGCTGTGTCAGTGTTTGTTAAATAAGTAAAAGTAGGGTCCCACTTAGCCACGAAAAGGTCCCCCTGGTAGGGTACAGTGCAAGTGACAAAGCAAACCCCGGTTCCAAACAGACAACTGAAGGCACTCAGGGAAATGGAAACAGGTGGCCTCTGCCTCACACCTCAGGAAGCTCCTTGTGGCAGGGACCCACTCCTCCTCCCCCCACATCCTCCAGAGCCAGAGGACCCCATTTCCTGGCCACATCAGTTTTTTGACCTAATACTTCTACCCTAATCCCCAAGCCACTTCCCCTCCTCTCCTTCCAACTGTTAACTCATTCCACACAGCTAGGCAGACTGCTGCCAGAATCCAGGCCCTGCCTCTCTTAGTTGCTGTGTGACCTTGGGCAAGTCACTTAGCCTCTCTGAGCCTCGCTTCCTCATCTCTAGAAGGGATAATCGACCCTGGAGGTCTGTCCTAGAGATTAACTAATAACTGAAATCATGCCCATAGATGTGTTCACAGGTGCTTGGACATAGCGTCCCACAGGCCTGGCCACATGGATGGGTTTGCTGCTTGGACAATGGGGTAGAGAAGGGGCTGCCATTAAAAACTGATCCCCAACACGCCCTAAGTAATACTTAGGTTGCAAGCCAAGCCCCCTGTCCTTTAAACCACTACCCTATGACATTAAAATAGCGACTACTGGGGAGTAGCCAGGGGCCTCAGGTCAGGCCTCCCTTCACAAAGTTACTGCATCTGAGGCCCTAAAGCAGACATGGGGGGGGGGGGGGCAGGAGGGACCATAAATGAGGGGGAGGGCCCCTTTGGAGGAGAACTAGGGAGAGTGGAGAAGACTCCTGGGTTAAGAGGGGCAAAAGGGAAGAGGGACATGTCCCCAAGGCCCTTCCTCTCCCCCACAGCTAACTCAGCAATCCCCTGGCCTGGCCTCCCACCCTCTGAAAAGGGAGAGGAGCCGGCAGCAGCCAGTTACAGGAGACGATTATCTGCCGTTAATTAATTAAAATAAACAGCAAATTAAATACAGCAAAATTAAAATAGCACAGGAAATTAATTTTCTACCAGCCCCACCTCACAGGTAAGATGCTTAAAGGGCCCCTTGCAGCCAGGATCCAGGGCAGCTGGGGGGGTTACCAGAACCTGCCTTATACCACAACTCCCCGAAACCCCAAATAGTAGTGGCAGAAACCAGCTACCCACAGGCTCGGCCACCCCAAGACTGGCCTCCTGGCTCCTCACCCCCATTCCTGAACCTAAGCCCTGCTCCTTGGTCAGTGGGTAGGGAGGGTCCTGATACCCTCTGGGTCAGGAAAGCATGTGGCCCACATCTACCACCACACGGGTCAGGACAGGAGGGAAGAGGGGCCTTGCTTTCTTTTTTCGGTCCCCTCCGGGGCTTGGGGTCAGATCCTGGCAAAGACCCCTCCCTTCCATGCTGAGCGCCTGGCCCCTCATTTGGAGCACCCAAAATTTCTCTCTGGGGAATGCCTCACTTTGCTCTTTCCTTTTCCTCAGAATGATCAGGAAGAAAGCACTGCTGAGGCCCCAAATCCCAGGCCAGAAGATGCTCTGAATCAGGGAGACCAACCCCTAGGACATGACACACAATTCCCTCCTATACAAGACTCACTGCACAGATGGGGAAACTGAGACCAAGAGGGCCAAGACACTTGTTTGCCATCATCCAATGGCTTAGTGGCAGAGCCTGGAGCACAATCTCTAATGGGCATGTTCCATGTCACCACTGCAACGTGGTCTTTCTAGAGCGCAGCTTAGCTCCGTGTTGACACCCTCTCAGCCTGCCCACCAGAGCCTTCTTCCATAATCCCATCCCGCGACTCCCCCTTCTTGTGTCCCACACACGAGCCAGATCAGACTTCTCAACTTGCCCTCAAGCTCTTGTTCACATGCTTCCCTCCACCTGAAGCTCCTTCTCCCACCTCTGCCTGCCCAAATTCAACCAGCCTCTTTAGGGTCCGACTCTACTTGGTCCTCCATGAGCCACCCAGAGAGCCCTGACAAATGCTGCCTCACCCTCAACCTCCCAGGGTGCTTTGCGCACTCCTATGCCTGGGCCTCCCTGTTGTCTGCATGAGCAGTGGTTTTCAGGTGCATGAGCTTCCCGAAGCCGCAGATCTTCTCGCCTCTGGGCCCAGACCTGGCACAATACCCAGCACTCGGAAGGTGCTCAGTAAATCTCCTCATCTGATGTCCCCCCATGTCCTACGGATAACTGACAACTGGCCACCATTTATTAAGCATTGACTATAAGTCTGGTTCCTGCATGTCCCATCCTCAAATGATGGACCCACCTCAAAGAGTCTATGGGACTCTTTGTGACTCCTTCTGGGGACACAGCTCAGGAACTGGAACTCCACTAGTCCTTGCTTGTAAATGAATCTCCTCTCCATCCTGCTTGCCTCTTCTAGGCCAGACCACCACCATCTCCTATCTGTACTACTAAAACCTCTCAACTAGCATCCCTGCCTCCATTTTCTCCCCACCTTACCCTGTCACTAAAGACTTCCCGTGACCCTTTGTGGCCCACTGGACAAAATCCAAACCTCTGAGCATGGCATCTAAACTCTATGACATCTGGCCTCTGTTTTCTTTGCAGCTTCTCTTCTAGCCTCTGTACATCACCCCATTTTCCTAGCAAACAGGGGCAGGCAAGAGTAGGTTTACAGTTGTTTGTATGGAAAAAGACATACAGGTTATGATGATTACAACAGCTTTATCAACTCTGTGTTTTGTGTACTCACAACTGTAAACCTACTTTTGCCCACCCCTGTATTATAATTTGATTCATTTCCAGGCTTTGCATATGCTGTTTCCTCTGCCTGGAACACCCTTCTCATATTTTTCCTACACATTCTTCAACATCCAAGATCAAAGACTACCTTACAATCTAGTCATACCAGTCAAGCAACAAACAAAACTGGTCACAAAATTGAGAGCTGTATGAAGGAAGGACCTGAGTCACCACAGGACCCTTAAGGCTTAACACAAAATCAATGCTTGATCAACATTTGTTGAATGAATAGGTGAACGTTCCCCATATCACTGCTGACTAAACGGAGATGACAAGGCCAGAGTACGCAGGATGGAGGTGGAAGGGAAGAGACCGAGGCCAGGAAGGCTGAGGATGCAGTGGGGAGCACACCCATGCTGTCAGGGCCGCGCTGCAGCACAGCCATCCTTCTGGCAGAGGGAGTGTTTGTGAGAGACGGTGTGAGGGAGGCTGTGTGTGTGCGCGCACGTGTGAGAAAGCGGTGAGGATGCATGTGGGCAGAGTGTGTGCTGCATTTGTGAATTAGTCTGTGAGAGAGAAGGTGAGGAAGCATGTGAAGGAGGGCATGCATGCGTGCGTGCAGGGGTCTGCGAGAGATGAGGTTGTGGAGAGCCTGTGTGTATCACGTGTGTGGGTCCGTGTAAGAGAAGATAAAGGTGTATGCCATGAAGGCTCTATGTTTATGTGCTGGAAGCTGTACATGTCTCCTTGGGGGGGATGCTGAGAAAGACAACAAGGGGTCACCTGAGGGGGTGTGTGAGAAATTTAAGTGTATAGGTGGGCTATGAACATGTGCAGAAGGAAATGGTGTGAGAGTGTCCAATGGGGAGGGTAAGGTAAGAAATGTCAGGGCTCTGCTGAGGGTGTGGCTGCCATGGCCTCGGCCATGGGCCCAGTGCCAGAGGTGGGGGCTGGCCCTGGACCCAGGGTGGGGGGGCTCTGACTGAGCAGAAGAGCCCTCAGAGTTCTTCCTGGAGCCACAGGCACCAGATTATCATATCCCCAGGCAGGGAGGTCGAGGAGAAAGCCCAGATGTGTGTGCGTTCCTTACATCTGTCCACAGCAAAACCTCTGGGCATTTATTTGTCTTTGTCTGTGTCCGGGTGTGCACGCCTGTGCTTGTGTACGCACGGCCGGCTGTGTGTCTGTGCCTGTCTTTGTCTCTGTATGTATCTGGGCCTTTGTCTCAGTGTGTGTGGCTGTTGGTCTATGCCTGTCTGCATGACTGTGTCTGGGTTTGTGTGTGTCTAAGTGTATCTGTGTCTAAGGGGTACTGTGTGTCCTTGATCTGTGCATGTCTAAGCAGGGCTGCAAGCATCCCCCCTGGAATGCCTGTTTGTATCTGTGCGTCCATGTGGCCTTAGTGTGAATGAAGGAATATTGTGCTTTTGAGGCTGTGGGTCTAGATCTCGGTGTAACTAAGTGTGAGTATGTGCTTGTGTCTCTGTATGTGAGATTCTGCCATGCGCTGTAGTATAAAAATGCTTATCTGTATCTGTGGGATATACGTTTGTGAGACCAAGAATATGTGTTGTCTCTGTGCCTGTCCGTGTGTGTGTGTGTATGTGTATGTATGTGTTGGGTGTGAGGGTGTGAAGGGTTTGTCACAGACTGGTGAGCAAGTTAATCTCAGACTCCGTGACACGTGGAATAAAATCACGCTCCCATAATGGGATCATTCGTCTTCCTGTCCAAGGAGAGAACCAACTCTTCACCCTCCGCCCTGGGGCAGCCGGTGGGGCCAGGGCCAGGCATGGGCCCCCACCCAGGCCCACTCTGGTCTGAGCACCCCACCCCTGCCCCTCCTCTGCTGCACTAGGCCCATTTGCCTCCAGAGTGCCCTGGTGCCCACTGCGGACTGGGCTAGGCTCCAGGACATGTGACCAAACCTTAGAGGCCTGTCCTAGGCCCCCCAGCACCACCCACTGCCGAGGAGGGCCCTGCCCCAGATGGGAGGGGGGTACAGGAAGGAATCTCTGGGCCCCTCCTCCTCCCAGAGGGGAGGGATGAGCTGCAGGCCCAGCCGGGATTTTCCATCTCTCAGCAACAAGATTCCTGGTGAGCAGGCTGCAGGGTTTGGCAGGGCGCCTGCTGGAGACCCGCCCTCACCCGCCAGGATGCCTGGGTCCCCAGGGCCAGGCAGCAGTCAGTTCCCTGGGGAGCTAGGAGGGCCCCAGAACTCTAGCCTACTGCTGCCCAGGCCTGTGGGAAAGCCAGACCCTTCCAGGCTCCTGCTCCCAAACAAAGATGGCTCCCCAGCCCCCAGGCAAACCACTGCCCTTCCTCTGGCCTTGCCCTAGCCTCAGCCTTTGCTTCAGAAATCCATCACAGGCCAGTCAACCAGCACCACCCACTCCCCGCCTGAACCTCAGCACATATCCAGCCTGGATTCTAGACCTCACCTCTGGGTTTGAGGGCTCCCAAGGCCAGGGCTGTGCTTCTCAGACTGGGGCTTCTGAAGACAGGGCCATGTGTCCTGCAGCTGGGCAATCCCTCTTGGTCTTAGTGCTCCTTCCTGAATGAGCAGACAGGTACCAGGAGAGAATTTCAAACCCCAGGTTGAGGAAACTGAGGCATCGAAGACCTCTGCCCTACCTACCACTATGAATCAGAAGCCAAATCCAGTAGTCTGGCCACACAAGGCCTTTATCCTGCCCAACTGAGTGGCTGCAACTCTTCCTTCCCCACAGGGGTGCAACTGTGCAATTTCAGAAGTGGGTGAGCACCAGTTGGAGGGAGAGGGGAATGGGCAGGTGGACTCCCTCAACCCCCAGCCTTGGATGAGCAGCTGGAGAGCAGGTTTGGTAAGAGATTAAGGTTGAGGAGGAGGAAAACTGAGACGTTCCAAGATTTATGAGTTTAATTCTTCTCCCTTAAATTCCCCTCCAAGCCCCCCAGCATCAGCCTGGTCCCTTCAGGGTCATGCTGTGGCCCCAAGCCAATGTCAAGGCCCTAACCCATCCATCAGCTGTTGCCAGGGAGTTTCCACCCCAACGAGTTCCAAAAGGAGGGGCTCAACTGACATTAGGAGACCAGAGTGATGGGGAGGGGGGTATGGCCCTAGAGGCAGTAACAGCCCCCTGTACCCTCCCAGGAGCTGAGGGCTCACAACCTCCAGGAAAGAAGCTAGGCTGGTGGGTGGGGTCCAGGGGGAGGTACCTCCCAGCCCTGGTACCACACCCAGCCAGCCCCGCCCTTTCAACAGGCAAGGAGACCTGGGATCCCATGGGGCCCTACAGCTCACAGGGTGTGTGACCTTGGGCGGTTGCTGCTCCTCTCCAGGCCTCAGACTCCCCAGCACATGAAGCAGGAAGTGGCTCAGAAATCCCAGGTGTCCCCCCCCTTCAGCTCAGCTCCCTCAGCACTAAGCCCTGCCTTCTCTTCAATACAGGGGTGTCACCCAGAATCTGGGCCAGATGGGGTGAGGCTGCAGCAGCTACCTGGAGAAGTCCCTGAAGCCACCCAAGTCAGAACCGAAGAGCCTGTGGTGATTACCCCTTCGCTACACATCTACTTTTCAGAAGAGTGAAACGGAAGCCCTGAGATAGTGTCTGGGTCTGGACCAAGGCCTCAGTTTTACTGGTGGTTAAGAGTAGAAAGAACAGAACACCTGGATTAAAATCCCAGCTGCAGCCCTGGCCGGTTTGGCTTAGTGGTTAGAGTGTCAGCCTGCGGACCAATGAGTCGCGGGTTCGATTCCGGTCAAGGGCACGTACTTCGGTTGCGGTTCGTCCCCGGCCCTGGTTGGGGTTGTGCAAGAGGCAGCCAGTTCATGTGTCCCTCTCACATCGATGTTTCTCTCTCTTTCTCCCTACCTCCCACTCTACCTGAATACACATGGAAAAATGTCCTCGGGTGAGGATTGAAAAAAACAAATAAAAATAAAATCCCAGCTGCACCAGACACTTGCTATGTGAGGTCACTTGCCTTCTCTCAGCCTCAGATTCCTCATCTGTAAAATGGGCAACAGTGCCTCCCGCCTACAACTGTTACATTGAAATGAGAAAATGCATATAAAGGCTGGGCATAGTGTAGCAAGTGCTTGCACAATACTAGTTACATGACTGTGGGTAGTGCTAACATAAACCCAAGTGGCCAGGGTAAGGGGGGAAATGGCTCATCCTCCAGCCAGATCGGGACCCCCAGGGCCTCAGCCCAGGAGGGCCAGCCAGATTCCTCGAAGCCCCCAGCTGTCTCCCCTATTCGTTAAAGGACTCTCATTAGTGAGCCTGGGCACCTGCCCCTCCACACATAATAAGCCTCATTAGTATCTTAGCCCCAAGCTCTGTGCCCAGTCTATGCATGTGCACACGCATGAGGGTGGGGGGCTGCAACAGGCCACCAGCCAGGAGACAGCATCCTCGCCAACCACACCCCCTGCCTGTCATCAGCAGGGCCTGTCACCCAGCTTGTCACCTGCCTGCCTCGCACCAGCACCACCTGTCACCCACCCAGCTCGTCACCCACCCAGCCCATCACCTGCACCACCTGTCACCCACCCAGCCTGTCACCAGAGCTGCCTGACAGGCATCTGGGTGGGGGGCAGGAGATGGGGAGGAGAAGACCACAGGGGTGTGGAGCTGGGGGCCCCAGAGACCCTGTAGGACCCCCACTTCAGCTCGGCATCCTGCAGCATCGCCATGGCAACCTCTCAGCCGCAACCACTTTCCCAAACATCTCCCGCCCCCCCCCAAGCCCTGCTCTTAGCTAAGCTGAGGCTGAGAAGAGCTTGAGTGACAGCAGAATGGGGCAGGAAGGAGGTGTTCATCAGCTGGTTGGCCTTGGCCATCCTTCCTTGTTTGGACTTGGTTACTCCATCTGCAAAATGGAGGGGCTGGAATGGGTGAGGCCCCTGCAAAGCAGGCCATCCTTCTCCAGCCTGAATTCTCCCAGCCAGACGCATGTTAACTTGTGAGGGCTGAGAGGTGACAAAAGAACAGGAGTTTCTGAGTTCTTCACACTCCTTTGCCCCTGGCTCAGCCCAGAGACACTGGACCTCTGGCCCAAGCTCACACAGCAAAAGAGGAAGAGTAGGCTGGAAGGGAGGGGGCTCTGCCACAGGACTGCCAGCTGGAGACATCACACTGGGTGACCCAAGGTGACCAGGGGCTGAGTTGGCCCCCACCTCTGAGCTGCATTATTTATAAAACCCAGAGCTCGGAGCTGAGCCACAGCTGCAGTGCTGCCCCTCCAGGGGGCACATGCCATGGTGGAATGGAGAAGACAAGGTGCCTCCTCAGGGAAGGTCCCTGGGATCCCTCCACAGCTGGCTGGGGCAGGGGCTGAGGTGGGAGAGGGGCAGCAACCCATCCTTCCTCTCCCGCCCCTGTCCTTTCCACTCCTCCAGCCAGGCAGCGATAGGATTACTTCTGCATGACTGCCTGCTCCGCGGGGTTCCAGAGACCCTCCTGCCTGCAGCAATCTTTAAAATTCCTCCAGCCCAACCTCACTCCCTTCCTCCCAGCAGTGAATGCTCCAGCATCTACCGCAGTGTGCGCGCCACTGCCACCACCAAGCAGGCTGGGGCCCAGGTCCCTGGTGCCCGTGGGCAGAGGAGAACCCATCCTCAGGGTGTAGCCCTGAGTCCCTCAGAACCCTCCTCAGAGGGTTCTGGCCCAGCCCCACAGTGTGGCTCAAGCTGGGGTCAGGCATGCCAGCTGTGCCAAGGTGGATGAGCACATATGTGCAAACACACTTGGTGGATCTTGGCATGCCTACCCATGTCCTCTGCTGCCAGAGCCTGACTGCCCCCTCCCAACCCCAGCTCTGACCAACCCCTCCCTACCTCACTGATCCCTGCTACCCCTGGGGTGGGCAGACAGCTGGGCCAGGCCAGTGCCTGTGGCTCCCCAGGGCACAAGACGCAGGCAGGAGATCGATCCACTGAATTTTTCAAGGCTCTAATGGAGCCTGCATCCTAGGACTTGGGGCCTGGGACACAGGGGATGTCTCAGGGACCCCTCCCTCAGCACTGCAGTTGCTTCATCTGTCAGGTCTTGGGGGTCAGGGAAACCTTTCTAGGAGCCGTCCTCCAGCAACAGATGAGGCACGAAGAGGCCCCTGGGAAAGAGATGGTATTGGGGGGGCTGTGAGCAATACCCAGAGCCCGCCCCCCAATCTCCCCAGCCCTAATGCGGGCAGAAGCAGCTCAGCCTCTAAATCACTCCCCTCATGCTGCCCTCTGAGGCGGATTCTGTGCATCTGTAATTAGGGGGTGGAACAGATGGTGGAGATTCCGTTTAAAATCATGCATCTAGTAAAGTAACCTTCACTGTCGGAACTGACTCCCAGGGAGACCAAGCCCCAAGCACGGATCTGGGGGGGCAGGGTGGGCAGCATGTCAAGCCAGCACCTTCACCGTCTTTTTCCTGAAGCCCAAGGCCCAATGTCCCTCTCAGGTGAGCCAAGGAGGGGGGATTTGGCAAGCACCTGAGGAAGCACAGGCTGGGGGTAAATCCCCTTGTCGCCCCCATACATGCTACAGCCAGGGCACGGCTGGTACTCAGAGTTCTTGGCTGAGACCACAGTAACCAGGTGCCAAGAGACCCCAAAGAGGCCTCAATCCCTCCCTCTCCCCCCCTTACAAGACCAGGCCAGGGTGCCCGGAGCACAGGGTCTTGGGTGGGGCAGCTTTGAACCAGATGGGCAGCCTCACTGTCCAGGAATGAAAGGCCTGGGGCAGTGGGCGGAGATGCCTCCCCAGGCAGAGGAGGCTCTGGGAAGTGGGGGAGGTCTGGGAAGCAGAGAAAGAGAACACAGAAGAGTGAGCAAGTGTGTGTGTGCAAGGCTATGGCTGTCTGGGCGGGGGTCTGGGGAGAACAAGGTGGGTTGAGGGAGCTGTGATGGAGACAGCTAGGGAGGGAGGGTGTGCTGGAATGTGTGATGGTGGGAGTGAGGGCTGAAGACAAATTGAGGTGGGATATGTGACAGGGGGAGGGGGGGTTCAGGGGGAGCAGTGAAGAGCTGCTCCTGAGCTCGAAGGGGTGAATGGGTGCAGGGTTGTGACTGAGCTGAGGCTGTATGTGTGTGAATGCAGAGGTCTGTTTGGAGAGGTGTGTGGGCTGTCCCTGGGTTCTCAGATGGCTGAGGAAAGTTCTCGAGCTGGAGCTTGTTGGGGATGTACAGAGGACTGTCTTTTTGAGGTGTTGGGCTTGTATGGGAAGAGCAGGTATGTGTGTTTGTGTGTTTGTGTGTGTGTGTGTGTGCATGCCTGGGAGAGTACAAGAAACTGGGGGGAAGTTACCTGTTTAGAGATATACTAGAACCAAAGCTATCAATGTCTGTGTGTTTGAAGTAAATGGCGTGGCTACAGGGGTTGTTCACATTTGAGTGGGTGTTGAGGCAGTGTGTCTATGTGTATGGGGGAGTTGTGTGTTTGGAAAGGTGTAGGGGGCTGGATAGATGTGTTTGGGGAGGTGCGGGGCTGCAGCTGGGGAAAGTGATGGGGCTGTAGGGAGAATCTATGTGCTAGCGAGGTGTTGGGTCTCCGAGGGTCTGCACATGTGCAAAGTGTTAGGCTTGTAGCGGAGTCCTGGGTGTATCTGGGGAGGTACTGGGGTTGGAGAGGGAGCTGATATATTTGAGGATGTGGTAGAAGCTATGTATGTGCATGTGTACATTGGGATGTTTGGGGGTATATTTATTGCAGATCATAAAAATGTGGGTTTTAGTTAAGTATCAGGGTTGCAAATATCTGCGTGGGTAGGTATGTATGTGGTGGCTGTGTGTTTAGGGGCACGTTGGGGCTGTGTGTGATATGGGGCAGTTGGATGTCAGGAAGGTGTTTGTATATGGAGTCACTATGTGTCTGTGGAGGTGTTGGGGCTGTGTGTTCAGGGGTGTTGGAGCTGTAAGTGTGTGGGGAGCACTTTTGTATATTTAGGAGGTGATAGGGGCTGTATTTGGGTCCCTGTGCCCAGACAGATGATGGGGCTGTAGGGTGAAGGTGGGTGCCCCTCTGCAGAAATGAAGGAAAGAATCCTGGCCTCTGCTCAGGGGCCCAATGGGGGGCTACCAGCTAGAAGTCCTACTGAGGGTGCCTGCCCACCCCCAGACTACATGCGGGGGTGTCCAGACAGGCAGTCCATCTGTCTCAGCCTGTGCCCAGGCCCAGGAGCAGCCGCCTCGCTCCCTGGGGGATGGCAGCAGATCCTAGCCCACCCATCTGCCTTCAGATGGTCGAGGCAGGAGCCTCCACAAAGCTGTCTGGAGGGCATCACTGTTTGAAGAGGCATGGGCTGGGAGTGGGGGACTGCACAGCAAACAGTCCTCACGGAGGCTCCTTTGCAAACCACTGACGCCAGGAGAGAGGAAGAGGGAAGCCAGGGGTGGGTCTGTCTGTCCTTGTGCGGCTGTGTGGGTCAGTGCCCAGCTGTGAGCCTCGGAGCCCCTTCCCATGTGTTTGCGAGGATGGCCTCTGTTCAAGCAGCATTCTGGCCTTGGAAAACAGCCCTCAACCCAGGCTACACGCTCACAGCTTCACAGGCAGCTACCCCCTCATATATGCACACTGCCTACACTCACACACAAATACCTCACACACCTTCACATCCACATAACACTGTACCCTCATACACATGCAGCTCCCCCGAGGGCCCTATACCTTCACATATGTATACCCATTACACATACCCCCACTCTGAGAAACCAGGTACAGTCACATACCTGCCACATATACATGCATCCACATATACATACCTGACAATTAGCTACCACACATACACCCACACACTCCACACACCTTGGATCTTCCTGTCACACCTCACATGCGCTCAGTTTCTTTATCTCACACACCATAACAGACACTTGCCATCCCTTATATCTGTACATACGTGTACGTTTTATATGTACACATGTACCCCCTCACCAACTCAGCTCTTTCACATCATGCAACACACTAGCCAATTTACCTGTGTCCAGGCCCAGCCCTGCAACTTCCTAGGAGGGCTCCCACCAACTGAGGGCCTCCTGCCATCCCACCCTGCCAGCTGGGTGAGAGTGAGGAGGTATACCAACCCCACCCCCACCCCCAATGCTCCCTGATCTTCATGTCTAGAAAAAAAGAGCCTTCACTCTGCTCTGGTGACTGCCACAGTACATGTGAGAGTGTGACTGTGTGTGTGTGTGTGTGTGTGTGTGTGTGTGTGTGTGAACATATCCTGAGACCCCACGGTGTAGCCCATGTCATCACCTGCATGGGTAAGGTAGTATAGATACGAGTTCACTAGTTAGGTATGTGAGATTCGAAATGAGTGTGAAAGTGAAGATTTGTATGTCACAAAATGTGTGTGTATGTGTGTGAAGCAAGGCCTGTGTGGACAGGTGTGATCTGGGGGGCGGGGGATATTTATACAAGGAGACACACACTGAGTGAGTGGTGAGTGTGACATGCTATTTTCCAAGAGCCCAGAGGTATGTACATCTGTGAGTAGGGGTCAGGACTGGGAGATCCGCTCTCAGCAATTCCCTCCCCTACAAAAAGAGCAGGGAGGGGGGGGTCTCTGGGCTGCTTCTCTCCCTCTCTCTCTCTCCCTGACCTCTTTAGCAGCTGGAAACTGAGCTGGGGGTGGAAGGAATGGAGACTTGGCTGGCCTGGGGGTTTGGGGAGGGAAGCAGGAGAAAACACCTTCCAGATTCTCATCAAATCCCTGTTTGTGGTTTGTAGCCCGAAGTCTCTCCTCTCTCTCTCTCCGTCTCTCTGTCTGGGGTTCCCACTGTCTTTATCCCTTCCTGCCTCTCACTCTCTCCCCCATTATCTCCCCTTCTCCCTTCTCAGTCACCTGGTCACCCTGTCTCCAAGTTTCTGTCTCTCTGTTTCTCTCTCCCCAGGCCCTTCCATTTTTCTGACTCTTTCTCTCTCTGCCAGCACCTCTGTCTGTCCGTCTCTCCCTGTCCTGGTCCATCTGTCCGTCTCTCTCCGTCTGCCTGTGCGTGGGTGTCTGTGTCCATCTGTTCCACCACCCATCTGTCTGGTTGTCTGTTGTGAGTGAGGGTGTCCACTCACTCCTAAGGCACCCTCCCCCAGGTCAGCAAAGGCCTCTCCTGGCTCAGGGGGTACGGAAGGGGTGCAGAGCTGCAGCTTCTGGAAGCTTCAGTAGCAGCTGGGCTGAGCTGGGAGTTCGGGGCCAGCCAGCTGCAGAAATGGCCCCTCCCTTGGGCTCTCAGGCCAAGGACCCCAGAGCAGAAAGAGGAGAGAAAGCAGGGCCTCACTGCAGCTGAGTTTGCGTATGTGTGTAAGGGAGGAGGCAGGGGCCTCACTTTATCCTCACTTCTCCATTCCTCCCCAAAGCCAGGCCCTGCAGGACAGGGATCCTCAGTGCCCACCTTCCCTATCCCCCAGCCAATGGAAGAGATGCTGGGATCCAGGAGGGAGGGGGCAGAGAGATGCCAGTCCTTGGGGGAAGGAGGAACTGGGAGCCTTAGCTACCTGTCCATTGTCGGGGGAGGGTTCCTTCCATACTCCCTTCCAGGCAGTCCCTGGGGATCTCTCCAGTTCTGGTCCCAGCTCCAGGCAAGAGAGGCTGCACAGGCAGTTTTCACGAGCTCCCTACAGGGGCTGTTCCCAACTCCCAGTTTCCCCAGAGCCTCTGATCCACAGGGATACAGAGGGATCACATGAGTGTCACCCCTTACCCCGTCCTCAAATGGAAAGTGTTTCTGGACATGTGGGGACCTTGGCCCTGTCTAGGCACTGGCCATCCTCAGGGCCCCAGGCAGCCCACCTAGATCACCAGATTAGCGCTTCACCCACTCACACAAACATATGCAGACTGCACCCCAGCACTCTCTCGGCCAGGCACCCCACTCCCCCACCTAGCAACTCAGAAGGTTCAACAGGGAGCCTACCCCAAGACCTTACACCTTACCCTGCACCACTCCAACAGTGGCCCCAGCACAAAGACAGCAGCTGAAGACAGCATCCCTCAACACCCTGCCGGGATGCTGTGCCCCCACTCCCTCTCCCAGAGTAGCTCAAGGTCCAAATCCCACAATGGATGGAGAAACTGAGGAAGGGACAGGAGGACACAGTCATCCCCCTGAAACCCTGGGGTGGGATCATAAATGAGGAATAATAGGGAAAGGAAGGGACAGTGCAGAGGCAGAATCTGGCTCCTTCCTGACCTACCACGGGCAAAGTCCATATTGGCAGCACCCTCCACACAGCACAGGCCTGCTGCTGGGCCAGGGCCAGGGGCGGGCTCCCTCCCTCCAGAGCTCTCCTTGCCCCTGGCTGGGCCCCCTCCCTCTCCTTGCTTCTGAGCAGCCCTCCCAGCCCTCTCCCTCCCAGTGCTGGCTCTCTCATCTTCAGCTCTTGGAAGCCTGACTCACTGTTTCCCCTCCTCACTCCCCTCCCTCCCTCTCTCTCCCCGCACTGGCACCTCCCCCTCCCCTGGGGGGCTCTGGCCACAAGGGTGCCTGCCTGCTCCTCTCCCCAGGCTCCGGCCCCCCTCCAAGCCCAGGAGGCCCCCTGCAGCTGTTCCAATTCTCTAGCTACAGAGAGGTGGAGTGCAAAGAGTATGGGTCCCAGGCCTGGCCCTGCCAAGTGTCTGTGATACTGGGCAAGTGGCTCCCCTCCCTAGACTTGGTTTCCTCCTGTCAAACAAGGAGGGGGGGTCCCAACTGGATGATACCCCCAGCGTCTCTGGGACCCTAATGTTTCCCACTTTTAAAACCCCAGTGCCTCTTCACATAGCACCCACAACCTGTGGGGCTTGGAATCTGCTTCAGGCCCCGCCCCCAGGTCCAAAGAAGAGCTCTGCTCTGTCCCCAGACACTGGGGGAGGGCAGAGGGAAGACACTGCCCTGGGGCAGAAGCATGAATCAAGTGACCCCTGGAATCCCCATCTCCCCATTCTCCCTCCTCCTGTGGGAATCTTTCTCTCTCTCTTTCCTTCTCTCTCTCCCACCTGTCTTCCTCCCTCTTCCCAGAGACATTTGCTTGTCTCTCCTCCAAAAACAATCCCAGCATTTGATCTTGGGTGAGAGGCCCTCAGTGCCTGCTCATTTTGAGCTGTGGTGGGGGGAGTGGCACATGCCTAGGCCTTCTTGGTCACCTGGACCCCACCTCCTGGGACTGTGATCCTGGCTCTTCTTGCCTGCGTTCTCTCTCACCCCCTCATCACTGGCTTCTGTCACCATCTTTCCCTCTCCCCTCCCGGCAAGTGGCTGTCTAGGTCTCTCTCCTCCCTGCCTCCCCCATTCTCATCCAGCTCTCTCCCTGGGGGGGCCCATCTGCTGACATTAGCAACAATGTTACCCATGCTCCCTCCTGCAGTCCCCAGCTCCAGCCATCCTGGCTTCCCTTTCCAGGCTCTGTCCCAAGAGACCCAGGGGACCCAGAGACAGAGCTGGGTTCCATCCCATAATAGTGAGATTGCTTGACCTTGCTCAACCAGACCATAAGTGCCTGGGCATCTGGTAGGAAGGCATGGCACCCCCTGGTCTTGGATGGCTGGCTGGCATGAGACACAGAGCTCTGTATTCCACACAAAAAATAAAAAATAAAAAATTTTTTTTATAAAGGTTGGCCTGGGGGTGAAGGGGAGCGGGGAATGAGGGAGATCAGGTTTGCCTGGAGGTAACCCCTGTCCAATGGCAAATAAAGTCAAAGAGGAGGGAGTGGCCCAAAGTCAGTGTTCCAGGCAGATCTGACAATAAGCAATGTCTCTTTGGGGCTCTGCCAGTCCAGGGCACCCCCCCCCCAAATGTCCCCTGGTTTCTGCCAGGGACAGTTTGCCCCTCAAGCCTCTAGCACAACCACAACACTCAGGTGGAGATCCCATCCCTTAATCTCCTTTAGGACCCAAGTCCAAACTCCCCACAGCACACCTCCATTTAACTCTGCGGGGGTTCCAGAAGCCTCCCTGCCAAGATTAAGCACGTGGAAGGGGGAGAACAAAGCCCCCCCCACCAACTCCCAAGCCCCCGCACCAAAGGCCCCTTAAAAGCTGGGGAGCAATGCAAAATAATCCTGGAACCCTAATATCCCCAAACTAAGAAGCTACACTGTCCATCCACAGCACCTGGTGGGGGAGGGCTGGGGCTCCCTGCCCCCATGACCCTATTCCAGACCCCCCAGTCCAGCAACCATAATAAACAGCAAGCTCTTTTTCTTTATGACACCAAATTTCTCCAAGCCCAACAGTTCCTTCCATCACTACCTCAGCCATAGATCACATTAAAAACTCACAGAGGGCAACTTAAACACATCACATTTGTTTCTCTCTATATTATTTCAAAAGTAACGGCATTAAAAATGGATTTTACTACAGAAAATAAATATCAGCACGTGGCCTGGGAACCTAGGCGGAGGGGAGAGCCCACCCGGAGAATATCCCTGAGGGTTTGGGCACATCTTAGCCACTGACCAAAGAGGTGGCTGAGAGACCAGATTACATCCTGGGGTGTAGGGGTTTGCCTGGGGAGGGGGCAATGCTTGCCCACCTGGGCACCTGCTCCATTGCCAGACCAAGAGAGACTAGAGTACTGGTTTGGACTGGTACTCACTGGTCGCCCAAAGCCCTCACTGATCTTTGCAATCTCTAAAGGGTGGGAGCTCTGGGGTAAGAAGTTCACCAGTCTGGGGGTGGGGGGTGGGGGGTGGTATTCCAACTATTGACACAGCAGCAGAAAAAAAATGAATTCAACTTACTATCCAGTTTGATTTTCCATTACTATAAAAATAAATATACATCTATCTGCTCAAAGGAGGGAGACAGCAAGCAGTATGCACATGTCACCTGGGGGGTGTCCCCCCACAACTCACCACCACAATCCAGTGTACCCCCAAAGGGGGGTGGGTGGACAAACTGGTAATCTTTCACTTACAGCCCCAGCTCACAAAGCTACACACACCAGGCCACATGGAGTAGGAACAAGCCAACAATAGAAACACCCCAAATGCTCCTGGAGGACTCTACCCAAGCCCAGGCACATGCCCCTGCCCTGCTAGTGGCAGCAGTGGACAAAATGTGGCCACCCTGACAGGGAGGCAAAGCTTGTCCTCACACCCTGAGCTCTGCCCAGGGAGCTGGGGCCAAGTCCCGCCTGACACCAACTGGTCCGGCGGGAAACGCCTGCCCAGCCAGACAGGCACAGGCCCCCCAAGGGTCCCTCCTTGTGCTCAGGGACCAGACTGGTGCAGCCCAGCCCTGCCTCCCAGGGTGACGCCTGGGCCCAAATTCAGCTGGCCCTGCCAGTCAGGCACTGGTGCAGAACCGAGGGCACCAGGCTCAGCCCCTCCCAGCCCAGCCTCAGGGCCCCCAAGCTAGAAGGGAGGGGGGACTCCCCACCCCTCCACATCTGGCCCTGGCCCCCAGGGTCTGCGGTAGAGAATTCCCGCCCCCGCTTCTCTCTCTCTCTCCCTCCTCCCTCTCTGTGCCCGCTGCTGCCTCAGGGACAGCCCCAGCTCCCGCCTCCGGCCAGCAAGGCCCACATCCTTCCTCCCTCAGCTGGCCCCTTCGCCTGGCAGGAGGCTGGGGGGTCAGGCTGCTGGGGAACCCCTCCAGCTCCCATCAGTCCTCATCCCCAGCCCCCAAACTCTGGGTTGCTGTCCCTTTTCCTGTAGAACAGGAAACAAGGTTATTTCCTAGACTCAGAGCCAGCCCCCTGCCCCTCTGGCTCTGCCTGGGGACCAGGACCCAGCAGGGGAAGGCGCCCTCAGCCAGAAAGCAGAGGGATTCAGCAATTCACCCGCAACTACGGCCCAGGGGGCTGACAGCTGTCACTCAGCACCCCACCCTCTGGGGAAGACGGGGCGATTCAATCAGAGCCCCAGAGGAAATGCATTGATAGGCGATTATTTATTTATTTATGCAAAAGTGAGCCGACTTTGTTCGCCAGGTAACCGGGCACGCGGCCCAACCCCTCCGGCCCCAGCCGCCCCAAATCCCTCCTCCGCCCCACACCCCCTCCGGGTCATTAGGTCCCCGCCCCTCAACTCCCAGAGCACCAGCGGAACCTTGGGATTTGGGGGTTGGAGGGGAGGGGCTCCTCCCTCCGCAGTCTCCCCCTTTCCCAGCGCCGTTCCTAAAATCCAGCCTTGTTCTCCGCTCCCACGGTCCCCCCTACATTCCCCCCCCCCCATTCTCAGCAAGCTGGAGAGCAAATTGCAGTTTTAAATCCAAAGACGGAGGGAGGGGGAAGGAGGAGAGGGCGCGCGGCAGCGCTGGGCGCGCACCTCGCCCCCGAGCCGGGGGAGCCGCGGGGCGGCCAGGAAACCCGAGAACCCCCCCTCCCCGCCCCCCCTTCTCGTCCACCTCCCCCTCCCCCTTCCCGGCACTGCCTGCCAGGCTTCGAGCCGAGCCCAGCCGAGCCGCGGGCCCCGGTGGAAACAAAGACCGATCGCACCGCGGGCACCGCAGCCACGGGGTCCGGCGGACCGGACCGGGGCGCGCAGAGGGGGCGCAGAGCCCCCCTGGCGCGCTGCACAAAAGAGCCCGGCCAGCCGGTCCCCAGCGGGGGTCTAGGGCTGAGGAGGAGGCGCCACTCACCGGAGTGCTGGGCTGCCGGCTCCGTGGGTCCGAGCCAGGCTAGGCTTTGGGGGGCGTCTGTCTTCCGGCGGCGGCAGCGATGCGGGCGCCCGGCTGCTGGAGAGAGGAGTCGTGAAGGAGCCCTGAGCCGACCGCTGTTGCTGACAGCATGGCTCGCGCCTCGGCTCACATTCTCCGCCGCTAACTCCGCTGGACACGGCCCCCCGCTCCCGCGGTGCCCCCCCACCTCGATCACTCCTTCGCTCTCTCTGCGCCCCCTTCGCTCCCCCCCGCCGCGCACACACTCTCACAGTCCTGGACACCCCCACCCCCACCCCCAATTGCAAACCTGGGAGAGAACGCGCCCCGCGTAGTCCTCCTCCTGCTCCTCCTCCTCCGCCCTCCTCCCTCCCGTTCTCTCTGGCTGTCTGTCTGTCTCTTTGACTATCTCTATCTCTCTCGCTCTCTGCCTTTCTCTGCTCTCAGAGCTGGGTGGGAAAAGGAAATGAGGACAGAAAGCAGACGCTGGCTTTGGGTGGTGGTAGCTGGATTCTCTCTCCCTCCCTCCCCCTCCTCCCCTCCCTCCTCCTGCCTTCTGCTCTCTCCGCTGCGAGCGGGGCTGAGCGCAGCCTGGCGGGTGGCTCGCTCTGCCCGCCCGCCCGCCCGCCTGTCTGTCTGTCTGGTCTGCCTCGCTCACTCCCTCCCTCCGTCTCTCGCCCTCGCCCTGCCTGCCTGCCTCTCTCCGTCTCCGCCGCCGCCGCCGCTGCCTCTGCGAGCTCGCCTTACCTTCGCGGCTCACCATCCGGAACCCCAGGGGGGAGCGCGCGCGCAGCACGCCGGGACTTGTAGTCCCCGCCCCGGCCGCTCCGCGCGCGGGGCGGGCGGGGCCGCGCGGGCTGTTTGGACGGTGCGACTCCGAACCCACAGGGCCCCTGCACCGGGATCCCTCCGATGGGTCGCGTCTTCGCTTACCAAGGGATTCTGGTTTTCCCCAAGGATTGTGAATGTTTCCCAAGTTCCTTGTCCCCGGCGGGGGTCTCTGGCTTGGGGGAGGTTGAGGGTGGGAGCGAAGGGGCGGGGTCTGCGAATGGAATGAGAGTAGAATAGGGAATCAAGGGATTAGCCAAAGGACCTGAGACTTTCTGGGGCGTCCCAATTAAATAGGAGAGGAAGAGGAGAAAGAGGAGGATAGACTCTCTGAATTTGGGGACGTTCTGCCTTTCTGAAAGTGTCTTATTGAGTAAAGCGCAAGAGCTTATGCGGGAGAGATGCTCCAGAAAACTCAGTCCCACCAGCGTCTCCTCCTCTTTCTGTGACCCCGTCTCAAGCTGAACTCTGGGTTTAGCCCCCACCCCCACACCCCCATTCCTAGTTTTCCTAGAAGTCCAAGGGCAGCAAGGGCACAAAAGTCCTAAATAATCCACAGATAGCGCGAGCGAGCCCCCGCGCGAGCACGCACACACGTGCACATGCATACCCTTCCGAATTCGACTGAGCGTTTTCATTGGGTCAGGAAGCAAGATTCAAATTCAACAGTTCAAAGCTCCTGCTGCGGCCAGGGGGCTGGGCTCAGCACTTTCACCTACCTCCTCTTCAGGTCACATCTGTTATCCAGCTCCCAGCTCCTAGCTCCGGGCCCCCTGCCTAGCCCATCCCCACAGATGGGAGGAATGTGCACTGCCAGGGCCTGGTTACCAAGGGGAGGTAGCTGGACAGCCCAAGGAGAACTGCTGCTGCTGCCATTTACTGAACACTACAGGGCTCTTGAGTCTGGCAAAGACCTGGTAAAACGGTGCTGTTAGCATTTCTAAAGATTTGGGCACCGTTATGCCCAGGTCCCCCAGTTAGGAAGTGGTACAGTAAAGAAAGCCCACTGCCTAACCTCTGAGCCATGCAGGAAGTTGTGACTACCCAGGCCTCTGTCTGATCTTCTTTCCCAGTGTCTGTGTGTGGCTCACAGAGGACACAAAGATGAATAATGTATGGTCACTGTCCTGTCCTCAGGACTAGCTCTAACTGATCCTGAGCTAGTGCCACTTCATCTGTGTGTCTGATCCTCCTTTGCCTGTCTTTTAGCTTTGTCTGTCTTGCCCCATGTCTGAAGTTCCTCCAGCACTGCCTTTGTCCTTGGCCCACCTGTTTCTGACTCCTCCTTTGGCCCCGTGGGGTGATGCAGGGTGATGGCCAGCGTGTGACAAAGGCAGGTGGTGATATTTTGCCAAACACAGCTTCCTGTCACCACCTTCCAAATACCTGTTTCTTCCAAGCCCCTCTTCTAGGACAGTTTGGAACCCAGAGAGGGCAAAAGAAGGGATCTGGGGGTCACTCTTTATTGGCACTTTTGGGTGGAGGGAACAGCAGCAGTGGGAGAAGTCTAGGACTCTAAATGGTACACCTATTGATCTGGCTTCATGGGACCAGCATGGCCAGCTGGAGAGGCCCCTGTTTGGGAGCAGCTTCTCTTTGCAGGCATCTTGCCCTAGCTGATCCCCCACTAGAGAGACTTCAACATTGGGAAGGGTAAGAGAAGCCCAGATTTCCCTTTCTTTTAGCTTCCCTCACATCCTTACCTATTAGGCTCTACTCCACCCACCCAACCAAGTTTTGGGAAGGAATTGGATGAGGTAATACCGATGGCTGCAGGGAGATAGGGAGCCCCAGGGGTATTGGGATGAAAATGAGTTTGGGAAAAGCATGGGAGGGGAGAGGTTAAGTGATGAGGTGCAATGGGCAAGGTTAGTAGGGTCCATGGCTCTACGGAGAAAATAGAAGTTAGGTAGGGTTTTCCAAGCATGCCCCTCCCAACCCAGGCTGCTTCAGCTATCCCCTCCCCAAAGACAGAGCGTGCTTTTAACCAGCAAGATGTTGGGCATCACTGGAAATAAAGCATTACAGGGCTTCACAGTCATTTGGGGGCTGGTCTCTCCCTTGGAGCCTCTCCAAATTGTGTTGGGAGGGGGTCTCCCCAAACAAACTCAAACTGAGTCTTCCTGTGGGCTGCTGCTGCCACCTAGTGTCTAATCTCCATGTCTGCTTCGGCAGGCATAGTCTAGAAGGGTTTAGGGTTAGCTACCCAGTCCCTAAAAATAGTGTGGGAGTCACCACAGGCTGGGCAGGAGAGCCATAAGCTCCCTGAGAAAGTAGACTTAAAGGAGGGGACCCAGGTTTTGGAAGAGCCCGCATCATCCCCTTCTGGGCTCAGCTCATTTCAACCACTTTTGCTTCAATGTAAGCAGAAGGTGGTACAGCTCGGGGTTTGGAGGCCATGTGGAATAGGAGCCAGATAGACCTGATTCTGATTCTGCTTTAATGTGTGTGTCCTTAACCTCTCTGAGTCTCAGTTTCCATATGTACAAAATAGAAGAGTAATCCCTTCCCTGTGTCACAGGCAGTGCTTGTAAAAGCCTTACTGAGCACACGGATGTGAAAGCATTTTGAAAACTGGCAAGGGCATGTTGAGGGGTTACTGAGTCATATAATAATAATGACAATAACTGAGAAGTCACAGCAGGCTGGAGCCAGGCCCCTGGGGCTCATGGAAAGGACAAATGAAGTGAGCCTTGGGTAGAGATGGGCACTGCCCTCCCTAACTACAAAAGTTCTGGGGCTGGCCCCCTTCTTGGAGTTCTCTTAGGAAAGGTGTGGATTGCTAGAGAGGGGTTCATCCCAGTCCACATAAGGGGAAACTGAGGCCAACAGAGGTTGAGGACCTATCCTAAGCCACTGAGCTACAGATCCAGGAACAAGAGGCCCATTGGACTGAAGCCATTATGGCCTTGGTTTTCCCCTCCTCTGGATGAGAACAATTTAGAGCCAGGGCCCAAGAGACCATGGAAGCAGAAAGCCCCTCCTCATTGTGGTACAGTGGGAACTAAGGCCCCCAGGCCCCCATTTATCCCTCCTCTTATGCTGGCCCTCTCCACTCCCCCCTCCCTACAAGTCCTCCCACATTCCTCCAGGCAACAGGAAACCCCAGCTGCAACCCAGACTTCAAACAGCTCCTCCCTCTGGGCAGGGGGTGTGGGAGGAGAGGCCAGGGGCCAGAGGGCAAGGGTCAGCTTTGTTCCTGCCGGAGGTGGTGAGGGACCCTGGGGGAGACAGGGGAGGCAGGGTAGGGCCCCCTGTGTGTGTGTGTGTGTGTGTGTGTGTGTGTGTGTGTGTGCGTGTGTGTGTGTGTGTGAGAGAGAGAGAGAGAGAGAGAGAGAGAATTCCTGTGTGTCCATCAGGGTGTGCATGGTTCTCACTATCAGCTCCTTGGTTTCCTTTCCACTTGTGAACCTGAGTTATGTGTCTGAGTGTATATCAGTGCATGTTTGTTTATCTGTGGGTGCTAAGCCTGGGATCCCATTGACGTGTCTGTAGGTGTCATCATGTGCCTGGTTCACAGGCCTGCTCAAAGCTACGTGTTCTTTGTGTGTGACCTGGTGCGGTTCTTTGTATCCAAGAGGGGTGTCCCTTCTTCCCCTCCCATTCTTCCATCACATTGGTCACTAGAGGTTTCCTTCGGGAAAGTGAATCTGACTTTGTTACTCCTCTGTTCAAAACCCTTCAGTGCTTCCCATGGCCCCAAACTTAGAATCCTAGCCTGCGTGCATGGCAGACAAGGCCCATGCCTACCTCACTATCTCCATCCTTAGCCACTATGCCCCCCCCAAGTTTTTTTTTTTTAATTGTTTTTTTAGAGAGAGAGGAAGGGAGAGAGAGATAGAAACATCGATGTGAGAGAGAAACATTGATTGGCTGCCTCCTGCACACCCACCACTAGAGATTGAGCCCGCAGCAGTCAGGGCACATGTCCTGACTGGGAATTGAACTGGGACCTCTCAGTTCATGGGACGATGCTCAATCCACTGAGCCACACTGTCTGGGCCCCCCTCAAATTTTTTACTCCAGTCATACCTAATTGTAGCTATGTGCACGATCCCATTCAAGTCTGAAATGCCCTTCTCTTTTTTTTTTATCAAGCAAACTTTTACTCCTTTTGCAAGTCTCTGGTGAAGCAACACCTAAATTGAGAAGACTTCCAGACTTCCCCCAGCTCAGTTGAGTTAGGACTGTTTCCTGTTCTCCCACATTTTCTGCCTGTGTCTGTCCCCTTCACCCTCATCACCATTACTCTGAAAGCAGGACCTGTGCTGTATTTCCCATCCTATGGGATGGGAAGGTTCTGAAGGGACTTAGTCCTATCCCAGAGGAAAGTGTCCTGCAGTTTTAAATGTAGTATTCAGAGTGACCACTAGAGAGCGTGTGGACACCTCTGCAGGACCAGCCAGCTTGTGTGTGTGTGTGTGTGTGTGTGTGTGTGTGTGTGTGTGTGTGTGTGTGTGTGTAATGGGTGAAAAGGAGGCTTTAATACTGTACTTGGGAGAGAACTACTGGAGTGGATAGGGGGTCCACCCACCTCAGTACTAGAACAGTGGGATTAAAGGTAGACTTACCCCCCTCATAGGTCTCAAGCCCCCTAGATTTCTCTCTGACTTTCCTCCACAATTCAGGGGCCCGCTGGCTTTCCAACCTTTCTACCTCTCTCTCTCTTTTTTTTAAATCCTCACCCAAGGATATGTTTCTGTTTACTTTTAGAGTGAGGAAGGAGGAAAGAAGAGAGAGAGAGAGAGAGAGAGAGAGAGAGAGAGAGAGAGAGAGAGAGAGAAATACCAATGTGAGAAAGAAAAATAGATTGGTTGCCTCCTGCACGCACCTTAACCGGGGACTGAACCCGCATCTTAGGTGCCCTGACCAGGAATCGAACCTGCAACCTTTTGGTGTATGGGTAGACACTCCAACCAACTGAGCCACACTAGCCAGAGCCCAACCCTACTACCTCTTGCTTCTGACCTTCCAACCTTCTTCTTCCATGCCTCATCTGCACCCTCAACCCTCCCATACACCATTATTTGTGCTTGCCTGACTTGGCCTTGCTCTTCCATACCTCTGGGCCTTTACTCATGCTATTTCCTCAGTGGGAGATGATCTCACCCTCTGGCTGCTTCATCAAGCACTTTTCTTTTACATCCTCCCAAAAGTCTCTCTTGGCCTCCAGACTGACCTTGCCCCTAAGTGTTGTAATTGTTTACTGTTCTGCCTCCTGGGCAGGACCAGCCGACAGGAGATATCAGTAAATGTGTGCAAAATCAATAAATGACTTGGTTCTTTTACAAATGTAATCCTCAGCATATATGGGGCTACCCCAGACCCCTATCTGCACCATGCCCTCCCTGGGTCTGACTCAGGGTTAGTATTATACTTTCTCATGCTGCTCCATCAAATAAAGGAATGTGGCACAGTGGGATTCAGCAGACTTTGAAATCACACACACCTGGGTTCAAATCTTGACTCTGCCATCCAGCTGTATGACCTTGGGCAAGTGCCGTAGCCTCTCAGAGTCTTTGTTTCCTCTTTTATTAAACGGAAATAGTCACACTTCTGCACTGCCTCAGGAGGATCGTATTAGATGATGCATGTGAAACACCTAGCATTAGTCAATTATGTATCCTCCTCCCCCACCATGAACTTGGAAATAAAATTGCCCTCTGAGTCTTAAGCCAGTAAAATCCACGCATCAGGAGGAGAAGAGCCAGGTGGGGGAGTGAATGAGGCGAGAGATGGTTTTGTAAACGACTGGAAGGTTTTGTGAACAGTGGAAACTGCAATCAAGGTGACCCGCCTGTAATCTCAGGGAGGCAGGGCGAGGATGTGATTGAAATTGAGAAAACAGAAGCCTAATCAATTGCATTGTGCTCTATCTGAAGGAAACAGAAGGATGCACAGAAAAGGGGGTGCAATGGAGAATTTACTCAGCTGCACCAGAGGGAGGGACAGGGAACCAGTAGATACAGGGATTCCAGGCTCAGGAGGCGCTGGTCTCTGCTGAGCAGTGAGGGCCTGATGAACTTCACGTGGTTCACTGCTCTGCTGGGCCTTCGTTTAAACTCAATGGGCATCCAATACCAGAAAGAGAGTTCCATCAGGCAGACAAAAATATTTTGTTCCCAATAAAAGACTAGAGAGACTAAGAGCACTGATTTTGAAGTCAGAGGATCTGATTCAAGCCCCTGCTCTGCCAATTATGTCCTATAACTTATTTACTTCACCGTGCCTCAGTTTCCCTATTAGTAAAATGAAAATATGATAGTCTTCTCATAGGGTTCTATGAGGATTAAATGGCAGCATGCACTCAGCAGTACTACCTCTGTAAAAGGTAGTAACAAAGAGAGCTAGCATGTATTGAGCATGTTATTGCCATTTCACAAATGAGGAAATTGAGGCTGGGAGAGATGAATAACTTGCACAAAATCACACAGCTAGCAAGTGGTGGAGGCAAGATTCACACCAAGCAGCACAGCTCTAGAGCTGTGCTCTTATCTGCTTACTCCATGGCAGATGGAAACACTGGGACTCTGGCTTATATATCAGGCTCTTGTGAGTTTGGTTGGCTGAGACCATAGCCCTTAGGAAGCCTTGGCACCTGAAAGTTTGAGTGTTCAGAACTAAGGCTCCCACTCCTGTGATCACCTGAGAAGTCACTTGGCCTCTTCATCTTATTGCTCCCTATTCAGCAACCCCTAGCACAGGGCTGAACATGGGGAACTCTCAATCTGCATTGGCCACCTTGTCCCTTTTCCTTTAGGTCACTCAATTTGGGTTTCCAGGCAGTCTTTCTACCAAAATCTAGAGGGAGAAGGATCTTCCAAACATCCACCTGGAGCAAATATGATTTCTTCCCAAAGCCTAGAGACAGTAAGGTCTGGTAGAAAAATCATGGGCCTAAGTGTGAGACTGGGGTTCAAATCCCAGCTCTGTCACATATAGCTGTGTGATCCCTGAGCCTCAGTTTCCTCATCATAGAACCGACTCAGGACTAGATTAAACGGATGTAAACACATCTGGCATTCAGTAGACATATAAATGAATTATTATTATTATTTCTCTCCAGCCTGACTGTGAACTCCTCCAGGACAGGGACTAGTCTTGTTCATGTTTGTACTCCTGGCATCCTGCCTAGCAAAAGGCCCTTCACAAAGCTAATGCTTAGTAATTGTTTGCCAATTGCAGCAGTGATTCCTAGCTCCCAGCCTCTTTCCCTGTCCACCCTTATTGCACAGGTGCACGGCAGGTTGTTCAGCACCTTCAATCCCTGCCCGCTCCATGACAGTAGGAGGCCATCGTCATTGTCACAAACAAAACTGCCTCCAAACCTCTCCAAACACCCCTGGGGGACAGAGCTGCCCCAAGTGAGATCCAACGAGCTAGACTAATTCTCAGGCCTCTCCTCTCCCCTTCCTCTGTCTTCTTTTCGGGGAGCTACAGAGGGTCCACTGTGACCTTCCCCCACTGCCCCTATTGGGAGAGGCCTGCTGCTATGCCTGTGATGAACAGTAAATCTGTGGAAATCAAGTAAAGAATTAGCAAACTGCCCAGCCAGCGTGGCTCAGTGGTTGAGCATCGATCCATGCACCAAGAGGTTACCGGTTCGATTCCCAGTCAGGGCACATGCCCAGGTTGTGGCCAAATCCCCAGTGGGGGCATGCTGGAGGGGGTCAATTGATGTTCTCTCTTATCGATGTTTCTATCTCTCTCTCCCTCTCCCTTCCTCTCTCTCTAAAAATCAATAAAGAAAAAAAAAAAAGAATTAGCAAACCCACTGCACACAGATTGAAAGCCACATTAGTAATGAAGGTGACATTTTTGTTGTTGTTGTTAATCCTCACTAGAGAAAGTGGGAGGGAGGGGGGAAGGGGAAAGAGAGAGAAACATCGATGTGAGAGAGACAGGTTAATTGGTTGCCTCTGCAGGCACCCCGACCAGGGCTGGGGATCGAACCTGCAACCCAGATACATGCCCTTGACCGATAATCGAACCCGTGACCCTCCGGTGCACAGGCTGATGCTCTAACCACTGAACCATGCCAGCCAGGGCTGAAGGTGACATTTTGATCTCTAGCTGCCTGTCTTCTGTATCCATCTCTCAACTTGTTCTAAACTCAGTGGGGACAAGCATCAGGACTTTTGGGTCCTAAAACACCTCTTGGGTACTCTGTGCTTAGTAGGTATTAGGGCACTCTCACATCCCCCTCTTCCCAGCAGCCTAAGCAGCCCCACTCACCTCCTACTGACCATGATTCCTCCCAAAGGAAGGGATTTTCATAGCTCAAGGATTCATATCATCATTTTCTTATTTACAAAATCAATAAACACACACATGATTCGGGGGTGGGGTGAGCCCTCAGCAACCCTCTCCCTCAGTCTGGGCCTTGGACTCCAGTCCTGGACTACAGGATATACCAGCAGGGAAGGAATCCAGCGAAGCTTTTCCCTCTCTTTGTAACTTACACAAGAGAATTGAGTAGGAGGTGAATTCTAGAGTCCTGGACCAGGATGGGAGGACAGGGTAGGAATGCTGGATGGGAGGTGAGGGAAAGGATATAGTTTTATAAATAACTAGACAAGGTCTGAGCATTTCCTTTTGGGGGGGGAGGGAGGAGACTAGAGGCTTATAGGGCCCTAAATTGGAAGGAGAGAAATAGTGCCAGAGACCACACTGGGTGAGGGGTAATCTCTGAGCCTCAATTTGCCCATTTTAAAAATGAGTGGGTTGCCCTCCATGGCATCAAAGCAACCTGCTTGCTCTGACATACCAGGACTCTACAGGGTTCTAAGCCTGGGGGCTTTGGGACCAGAGACGTGGGGATTGAAAAGGGCTGGTGGGCACCCCGAGAGAGGTAGCGGATGCCCAAACAGGCTATGTCTGATCCCCAGGCTGGTACTGGGGTTCTGAGGAGGTGAAGAAGTCCTCCAAAAAGGACTGCAGGTATTCAAACGTAGGCCTCTCCTCCGGGTCCAGATGCCAGGTCTGCAGCATGGCCTCATACAGGGATACTGGGCAGCCTGGGGGGCATGGCATGTGGTAGCCATGCTCCACCTGTTCCAACACTTCCCGGTTATTCATGCCTGAAAGATGAGGCTCCATCAGTTAGGGGGTCTAGCCCCTCCCAAAGATGCAGCCAGGAGGAAGTCCTTCTCCATGACCACCCTTCCACCTCCCCACTCTCCAGCAAACCTGGGTAAGGGACTCGGCCCTTGCTGATGAGTTCAGTGAGTAGGATTCCAAAGGACCACACATCTGATTTGATGGTGAATCGGCCATAAAGGGCAGCCTCTGGGGCTGTCCACTTGATGGGAAACTTGGTCCCTGGAAAGATTGGAGGAGAAGGGAAAGTCAATGAGAGGGGGGTTCCTGGAAATAGCTGGATTAAAAGAATGGTGCCTTTAAGATTGGGGACTCTGAGCACAGAGGTCTCTGGGCATAACAGAAAGGACCCAGTATTTAGCCAGCACCTACTATGTGTCTAGTATAGTGCTAGGCACTTTACAAACATTGTAAATTCTCACAATAATAACATCTAACACTTGTACAGTATGTTTTCACTTAATGTTGTTAATAGGTTCTTGGAAAGTGCAACTTTAAGTGAAATGATGTATAAGAAAACCAATTTTAGCCCTGGCCGGTCTGGCTCAGCAGTTAGAGTGTCGGCCCGCGGACCAGAGAGTCCCAGATTCGGTTCCCGCTAAGGGCACGTACCTCGGTTGCAGTTTGTCCCCAGCCCTGGTTGGGGTTGTGTGGGTGGCAGCCAGTCGATGTGTCTCTCTCACATCGATGTTTCTCTCTCTCTCTCTCTCTCTCCCTCCCACTCTATCTCAAGATTAATGCAAAAATGTCCTCGGGTGAGGATAAAAAAAAAAAAAAAGAAAAGAAAACCAATTTTACCTTAGGCTAATAATTGATAAAAACAAGAGTTAAGTTCCTGCGGCATATTTTTGGACACAAAACATCACCAAACTTCTAAATAAAGATCCCAAACACTTCTAATATTAAACATTGAAATAAATATGAGCTGTACATACATTTAAGAAAGATGAATAAAAACACATAAGATAATTATTTTCTAACCTGCTTATTCCAGTTTAGGGTCGAGGGTAACTGAAGCCTCTCCCAGCAGCTCAGGGCACAAATCGGGACCCCACCTGAACAGGACGCCCTTCCATCGCAGAGTGCACTCACACACGCTCACTCAGACAGGGATGATGTAGACACGCCCATTCACCTCACATGCACAGCTTTGGGATGAGGGAGGAAACCAGAGGACCCAGAGAAAACCCATGAAGACATGAGGAGAACATGCAAACTCCACACAGACAGTGGTCCCAGCCGGAAATTAATTTTTTTCTCATCAATATTATAATAAAACGACGTTGAACAAATTGACATTATTCAAGGACCTGCTGTATAGCCTTCACTACATGCCAGGTGCTGTCTTAAGTGATTTACATACATTAACTCATTCAAACATACTTTTATAATCCTTATTATACAGATAAGGAAAAGGAGGCAGACCACACAGTTTATAGGTGGTTAGGGTTCATACCCAGGCATTCTGGCTACAGAGTTCGTGCTATGATACTTATTGTGTTTCACTTGAGAGTTACAGCAGTACCTGGCACATAGTAGGTGTTCGATAAACATTCGTTGGCTTACTGTTGTCTGAGGGTTTTCATTTTACAGATGAGAAAAGATAGCTCACAGAGGTTAGATGACTTGCCAAGGCCACATGTCTGGTAAGTGGAGGAGCTTGGATTTGAACCCAGAGTTGCCTCTTACACTACATCAGGATAGGAGTGTCCCAGATAGTTTGGGTTGGGGAAGAGTTCCCGAGTATATGAGGCCCCAAGGTGGGATGAGGCAGGGCACCTTGCCGGGGGTTGTACTCATCATCCTTGATGAGCCGGGCCAGCCCAAAGTCAGCGATCTTGCACACCAGCCGCTCCCCCACGAGAATATTGGCTGCCCTCAGGTCACGGTGGATGTAGTTCATGCGCTCCATGTAGGCCATGCCGTCAGCTACCTGGGGGCCAAGGTACGAGAGATGGGAACACCATGGCTATGCGATGGATCATTTGAAAACCAACTTTCCAAATGAGGAGACTGAGGCTCAGAGATGGCCAATGCTCTGCCTCTGTTCGCACAGCTGACGCAGTGGGCGGGGCTTCATGTCCAGGAGTAGGCTAAGTGCTTAAGGGCACAGGGATTTGTGGAAGGAGAGGGGTCTGAGAAATGAAGGTTGCCGTCCCAGTTTACCTGGGCTGCCATGTCCACCAACTGGGGCAGTTTCAAATCATGGCCTTCTCGGTCCTTGAGGAATTCCAGTAAGCTACCTGGGGAGAGGAACCCAGAAAATCAGCTGCAAGACCCTACTCTCAGCTCCAGGCCAGCCAGTCTCCCTTAACCCCACCCCTATCTAGAACCCATCTCCTACAGCCCCGTCCCTTGCTCCCAGCCCTCTCCTTTAGATCCGCCCCCACTCAGGTACCTCAACCCTTCTCAAATCTCACCCAGGCCCGGATCCACAGACACCCTGACTCTGCCTGCCCCCAGCTCTTTTCTTCTCTTCCTACGTCCTCCCCAGACACGCCCCACTCAGACTCCGCCCCAGACCCTACCTCATCTCAGATCCCTCCTTCACTCGCCCAAGCCCCACCCACCAGCTGACCACAACCCACGCCCGGGGCTCCTCATCCAGACCCAGACCCCAACCTTGTCTAATTTGGCCCGGCCCCCACGCCCAGCACTCTTGTGGTTTCACTTCTCGGGCGCCTCTCTCGGACTCTGCCCATTGTGCTTCGTCCCATCACAGATCGCCACCCAAGTCCCTCCCCTAGAGACACTCACCTTAACTTCGCCCCAAATCCTGCCCCGCCCCCTACCCGGCCTTCGCCCCCGACCCCGCTCCTCACCGTGGCACATGTACTCAGTCACAATGTAGATGGGTTCCTCCGACACCACGGCGTACAGCTGCACCAGCTTGTCGTGTCGCAGCAACTTCATGATCTGCGCCTCTTCCAGGAAGGCCTTCGGGGACATGGTGCCCGGCTTCAGCGTCTTCACCGCCACCTTCGTGCTGACGTTCCACGTGCCTGCCGAGCGCCCACGGCTCGTCAGGACCGGCTCCCTGCCAGCCCAAGCCCTCGCACCGGCCCCGGGCCCCGGCCCTGGCCCCTGGGACCTCCGTACCCAGCCATACATCCCCGAAGCAACCGGTGCCCAGCCGGCGCTCCAGCGTGATGGAACTGCGGTTGATCTCCCAGGCGTCCTTGGCCAGGCCCAGCGTTTGCGGCTTCATGGTAGTGCAGGCCGCTGTGAGCAGGTGGCACAGCCCGTCGTTCACCTCTGGGGAGCCGGGTGTTGGAGGTCACAGTCGGGCCAGAACGGCCCACATTCCTCATCCCACCCCAGCCTCCAAGAGCAATTATAAGGAACTAGGCCACAGGTGAGGTCACAGGCCAGGGCAGAAGGCAACTTGTCCCACTGAGTAGGTGAACATGTTGGTGCCCAGGGAAGGAGGTGGCACCAAGAGGGTAAGGTGATCCCTGTAAGGACTGGGAGGCTGGCTTCTCATAGAATGTGGCCTCCAGCTGGGTTTCGAAGAATAAGGTGGGATTCTGACAGGTGAAAATGGAGTTGAGGATTCCACACAAAGATGTGGACATGCGACCCTCACTCTTCCATGGCCCTCATCCTTTCCCTAATCAACCAAAGCAGAAACCTGGGCATGATTCCCACCTTCCCCTTAACCCGGCAGCCCATATTCCAAGTCAGTCCTATTCTGCCTCCTACCCAGCTCAGGCTTTAGGGGGCACCTCTTCACTCTGGAACGAACAGCTTCAGCCTCAGTTTCTGGAGTCCTACAGAGCAGCCTGGGTGAGAGCCCAGATTGGGTTCTAGTCCTGGCCAGCCACTCCCGCTTTGGAGACCCCTCTGGGCCTCAGTCTCAGTGGGTTGGGTCAGGGATCTGCAGCACATGCCAGCCCCAAGGGCCCGCCCTCACCCATGTAGTGCTGCACCAGCTCCTGCACCGAGTCAAACTGGGCCCGCGCAGTGATATAGTAGCCACCCGTGTCCAGCTTTCGGATCTTGTAATGCTTCACGTGATCGCCTCTGGCCTGGTCCCAATCCCGGATGGACAGAGAGTAGGCACCTGTTGGGAAGGGTCACCTTCGGGCCTGCTTTCCCCGCGCCCAGTCTGTAAGCCAGGACAGGCCCCAAAGACTGGGGACTCTGAAGTTGGATAGCCACATCCCTTGAACCCAGTCCCAGTCTTAGCTCTGCCCCTCCACCTTGTCCCAGTCTTGACCCTGACCCAAGCCCACCCCATCGCTTTTAGCCCCACCAACTGCTCCTAGCCCTATCCTAATGGCTAGGCTGTCCCGGTCCAGGGCCAGCTATGGCATAGCTCCCACCTTTGGTGGTCTCGCTCTCCCGAATGAGAAAGGCTCCCTGGGGATTGCCAGGGGAGAGCAGCTGCCTCTCCGAATCCTTCCTTCCGATCTTTCCAAAGTACCACCTGTTGGGAAGGGCCAGCAAGAGTCAGGAGGTACACACCCAGTTCTACACCCAAGTCAGCCTCCTGGGAAAAGTCACCTCACAAGCCAATATTCAGTGTCCTCACCCGTGAGAGGGGGTTCATACACCTACTTCACAGCCTGGGTATGAGGATCACAGAAAAGGGGAATTAGAATGCTTGGCACACAGTAGGTGCCCAATAACGGTTAGGCTTCTCCTCTCGACTCTCTGGGTTTCTCTTGGATTAAAATTGCTAGAACCCCAGTCACCAGTGACCTCATCAGGGTGCCACCAGTCCATCATTCCATCTCATTATTGCTCTTCCATGAGTTCATTTTATAGATGAGGAACTTGAGGCTGGGAGAGGAGAAGTGACTTGCCGGCGATAAGCTGTGTTTGAAATCCTTTGCCACCCTAGTTCTTTTCACACCATCCCAGGCAGTCACTCAGATCCCTCTCCCCACACCCACCTGCAAACCCTTTCCTTCTTTGGCTTCCGGAACAACACTCCTACTTCTCTTCCCCTCTTTCTGACTGCTCCTGCCTGGCTCCAACTGCTGCTTTTCCTCCACTCTTAAATTTGGATATTGTTCTAAGTCTCAACTTCAACTTCAGGTGTTGAGCATTCCTGTTCTCTCTTGGATATTCTTCTGGGACTGAACTGTAGCCTCAAACCAACTGTGAAAGTACACTGGGGAGATGAAGTGACCATAGGTGCCATAGAAGAATCAGATGTCATTTGATCACTAAATTGGCCCATGACCATCTTGGGCTCAATTAAAAGGAGCATAGTTTTCAAATCAAGGGAGGTGGCAGTCTCAGCGAACTTTGAAATTGTCATCCCACACCTGGGCACTAGGTACATTTGGGGGAACAGGGAAAAGCATTGGCAAATGGAGTGTCCAGGAGGGTAGGCAGGATGGAGAAGGAAGAACTGTTGAAGGGCTGTGTAGACAAGGCACATTTCCAAGTTTTTTCAGAGCCCTGCCCCCACCCATACCCACGACATTAGCTACTTCCTTAATAATAACAGCACTTATGTCATGTCAGGCTCTGCTTGAATACATACATGTATTCATTTAACTCTTACAACAATGCTGTGAGGTTAAGTACTATTATTAATACCCATTAGACAGGCGAGGAAATTGAGATATCTTGTGGTTAAGCAACTTGACCAAAGCCACAGACTCTTAAGCTGTGTTGCCAGAATAGGAACCCAAGCTGTCTGCTCTAGGGCCTGCACTCTTAACAACCACACTATTTTTTTTTTTTAATCCTCACCCAAAGACATTTTTGCATTTATCTTCAGATAGAGAGGGAGGGAGAGAGGAAGGAAGAGAGAGAGAAACATCGATGTGAGGGAAACACATTGACTAGCTGCCACCCACACCACCCCAACAGGGGCCGGGGACAAACTGCAAACAAGGTACGTGCCCTTAGTGGGAACTGAACCTGGGACTCTCTGGTCCACAGGCCGACGCTCTAACTGCTGAGCCAAACCGGCCAGGGCACGACCACACTATTTTTTTTTTTTTTTATCCTCACCCAAGGACATTTTTGCATGTATCTTCAGATAGAGCGGGAAGGAGAGAGGGATGAAGAGAGGAAAGAGGGAGGAAGAGAGAGAGAGAAACATTGATGTGAGAGAGACACATAGAGTGGTCGCCACCCACATGACCCCAACTGGGGCCGGGGACAAACTGCAACGGAGGTACATGCCCTCAGCGGGAACCGAACCCGGGACTCTCCGGTCCGTGGGCTGACACTCTAACCGCTGAGCCAAAATGGCCAGGGCATGACCACACTATTTTTAACAGCGACACTGCACTGAGTGCTTCTCAGGGCTTCGTGACACTGCCCCCAAGATGTGCACACAAGCATGAACCCCACAAACCTCCCATTTTCTGCATCATCACCCCTCCTCTCCTCCATGCCTCTTATACCCTCCACAGAAGGAGTCCTCACCCTACTTGAGCTCTGGACCCTGTCCACTCCCCTCTGCTCAGAAACACCTCTCCTCCACCAACCAGCCCCTATCTGCAGCCTCTCCATCCCACCAACCTCTACATATGCCTACATTTCTTCCTTCCCCAAAGGAAACTGTTCTAAGCCCTACCTTGCCATCAACATTCTATTATCTCTCTCCTCTTCCCTTCACTTGAAAAAGCACTTCACACTTGGGTCTCCACTTCCTTACCTCCTACTCCCTCCCAGGCTCTGCTTTCTGGTCTCCACCCCACTTCACAAAGAGAGAGATCTCACAAAGGTCAACCCCATTGCCAAATCCAATGGAAGCCTCTGATACTCATGTCTCTTGTTTTCTGAAACCTCTCCTCTGCCCTCTTGGCTGACATGGCCTGGCCTGGTTTTCCAGTGGCTCCTTCTTCTTGGGCAGCTTTCTTCAAAGTTGGGTCCTAGGGTCAATCTCTTTCACATTCCTCCCTCTTCTTTTACCCTCCTGTGCAGCTTTAATTATCATCTCCACTCTGAAGAGTCCCAAATTTTCACCCCAGCCCAGGTGTGCCAGAGGCAAGAGCCACAGCAAACAAACTAAGAGCCTTAGTGTCAATCAGAAGAAGATGCCCCTTCCTCTAGGCTAATTCAGGGCATGACTTGGCATGGGCTGGACACCTCTCATACAAAGTTCAACTGAATCTACTTGCTGGTGGTCACCTCCATCTCCTCCACTGGGTGTTCCTATCCATAAAACTTAACCAAACAAGTCCCCCCGTATAAAGTGACCTGCTCCTATGTTTCCCACTTTAGCAAATGGCACCATCACCCACCCAATTCTTCAAGAAGACTTTGGGTCACCCTGGATTCCTTCCATTCCCCATACGCCAGTGGCAAATCAGTCACCAAGTCCTGCTGACTCTCACTCTGCAGTCTCTTCAATCTTTCCTTTTCATACACACACACACACACACACACACACACACATATATGTAAATGTGAGGATAGGTTAAAAAAATTGATGAGCCTCGGTTTCCTCATCTGTAAAATGGGGACAACAGTAAGATCAGTAGTGTTATTGTGAGAAGTAAATGAATCGAGGTAGGCAATGTACCTGTAGTAGTATCTCAAGTATGTAAAAGTACTCCGTGAATAATTCCCTGCCTCCTTAATAGATTTAATTCTAAGTAATATCCCCTTGCATTTGTTTAGCACTTTACAATTTTTTTAAAAGCCCATGCAATGGCATGGTATTGTCAGAGAAACAGACACACAGATCAGTGGAACAGAACTGAGAGCCCAGATATAAAACCACATGTACATGGGCAGATAATTTTTGACAAAGGAGCCAGAAACACACAATGGAGTAAAGATAGCCTCTTCATTAAATGGTGCTGGGAAAATTGGAAAACCATACGCAAAAGAATGAAACTGGATTACAGTTTATCTCCATGTACAAAAATAAATTCAAAATGGATCAAAGACCTAAATATAACACCTGAAACAATAAATTACATAGAAGAAAACAGGTACCACACTTATGGACCTTGGCCATAGAGAACATTTTATGAACTTGACCCCAAAGGCTAGGGAAGTAAAAGCAAAAATAAATGAATGGGACTATATCAAACTAAAAAGCTTCTGCATAGCAAAAGAAACCAACAACAAAACAAAGAGGCAGCTGACCAAATGGGAGATATTTGCAAACAATAGCTCCAACAAAGGTTTAATATCCAAAATATAGAAAGAACTCATAAAACTCAACACCAAACAAACAACCCAAACAAAAAATGGGCAGAGGACCTGAACAGACACCTCTCCCAAGAAGACAAACAGCCAACAGATGTATGAAAAGATGTTCAACCTCACTAGCAATTAGGGAAATGCAAATCAAAACTACAATGAGATATCACCTCACACCTGTTAGAATTGCCATTATTAACAAGACAATAAGTGTTGGAGAGGTTGTGGAGAAAAGGGAATCCTCATTCACTGCTCTTGGAAATGTGGACTGGTACAACCACTAAGGAAAACAGTCCGGCAATTCCTTAAAAAATTAAGAATAGAGCTACCATATGACCCAGCAATCCCTCTCTTGGGTACATACCTGAAAAACTCGAAAACATGTATTCACAAAGATATATGCACCCCTATGTTTATTGCAGCATTATTCACGGTGGCCAAGACATAGAAACAACCAAAGTGTCCTGCGATAGAGGATTGGATAAAGAAGATGTGGTACATATACACGATGAAATACTACTCAGTCATAAGAAAGGATGAAATACTGCCTGCGACAACATGGGTGGATCTTGAGAATATTATGCTAAGCAAAGTAAGGCAGAAAAAGCTAAGAACCATAGGATTTCACTCATAGGTGGGATATAAAACTGGAACTCGTGAACACAAACAGTGGTTTGGTGGTTTCCAGAAGGAAGGGGGAGGGGTGGGGAAGGTGACGGGGGCCTAATTATATTGTGACGGAAGGTGATTTGACTTTGGGTGGTGGGCGCACAGAGCAATATACAGATCTTGTAACATAGAAACCCACACCTGAAAACTGTATGATCATATTAACTAATGTCACCCCAATAAATTTAATTTTTTAAAAAACGCTCATGCACTGTTGTTATCACTGAGAAAAAATATGTATGATGCTTAGCAAATGCAGCCAGATGATCTGGGTTCAAATACCAGCTCCACTTGCTTACTAGCTTTGTGAACTTGGGCAGGATATTTATTTATTTATTTATTTATTTATTTATTTATTTTATTTATTTATTTTTTTGGTATGTGCCCCTAGCAGGAACCGAACCCGGGATTCTCTGGTCCGCAGGCTGAGCTCCAACCGCTGAGCCAAACCGGCCAGGGCTTGGGCAGGATATTTAATTTCTCTGTGCCTTAGTTTCCTCATTTGTAAAACAGAATAATTCCTAACTCCATTAATACACAGAAATCACTTGAATAGTGCCCAGATCATAGTACATGCTAGGTAAGTATCATCTACTATTATTATCATTATTATCTTCTTTTATTCTCACAATGACCTTACAGAATTATTGATAGGAGGTAGAATGGAGCTGTGACTTGCCCAAGAGGTAACCTTGAGTCTGGACTCCAGAATACTGTTCATAGGGCTGGTCTCCCTTCAACCCCTACTCACTCTTCAGCCTGGATGGAGTCCACAGGGGCCACATAGTTGCTGGGAATGTAGCCAGTTTGTCCAGAGCTGAGGGACCGAGCCTCCCACCAGTCACCTTCACTGCAGGCACAGAACAAGGGGTGTCAGCAGCAACCTACCCCCTGGGATACCTTGGGGCCAGGCAGGGCCACACAAAGCATCAGGTGGAGACTGGTCCTGCCAATGCCTGACCTTGGACACACACACCCCCAGGGCTTTTGTCTGTTCTGACCCCAGCCTCTACTGCTGTCCCAGGAGACTGTTCCTTGCAGAAGAAATGTATTGGGAACATCTGGGACTTCTGACTTTCTCCTCTGGCTCCAGCACTGGGCTGGGGTTTGGGTAGGCAATGGACAGCTAACTAGGTTACTTCCCCACCGAACCCCACCCTCAGTGGCTACATAGTTCCTTCTGGATAATATCCAGACTCCTCAACATGGCTTAGTAAGCCCTGCAGATATGCTCACACCCACGTCTCCAGCCTCTGCTCTCTGTTCAGCACCTCATACTTTATGATCCATCTAGACTGAACCACTTGGTGGTTTCCAGAAGTCATCATTTAGTCTCATTCTCTCTGACTCTCTCTTCCTCTTTTCTCACCTCTTCCTTTCATGTCTATTCATTTCTCTAGTCTCAGCTTAGAAATCACCTCCTCCAGGAGGCCTGCCCTGATCACCAACACCCTGGATCCCATGTTTGGTGTTCTTTCTGTGCCCATAGTTCCTCATGCTCCCCTTACATAGTAGCAATCACCCAGGGTTGTTATTGTCAAGTATCTGTGTCTTCAACTAGGCTGGAGCTTTCTGGGGATAGGGACCAGGTAGAATTCCTCTTTGGGTCCTGCTCTCAATCCAGACCATGCCCGGAGCTGAGTGGCCTGGTACTTACGTGTTGTTCAGGATGTGGAACTTCTCGCCCTTGGTGAAGGTGAGGTCATCTTCTGTCCGGGCCTCATAGTCATACAGGGCGATGAACAAGGTCACCCCAGTCCCTGCAGAGTGAGGGCTACTTAGCAGAGTAGGGCGCAGGATGGGGGCACCAAGGGGACTGCACTCCTAGAGCCCTATTCCCCAGCCAGTTGCTGTGCCTCCCCACTGCTGTGTCCTGCTTCCCAAAGGCCTCTAGAGTCCCGTGGATTTCCAGTTTGGGCTTCACAGCTTGGCCTCCCTTGGATTCAGGACACACACCTTCAAGCCCATCCCTCCCAACCTGGGGAGTCGCCAGGTCACCAACTCCTCCTCTTCCCCACCAGAAGACTTCCCAACTGTATCTGTCATAAGGGTCTCTCTCTCAAACTGGGACAGAGCTGTTTCCCCACAGACTGGGGTTTCTGAGGGTAGGGCTGTATGTATCTCCGCAGCGTGCACGCTGAAAGCTGGGCTGTGTCACACTGGAGGCTCCTAAGGACAAGTCCACATCTTCCCTTTTCCCAGGGCCCAGGCAGTTCCTGCCTCCAGCCTCCTGGACTCACCTGAGATTCCCTTGATGGTGCCCCCATCAAGGAAGGCAGGGCTGGTGGGCTGAGGGCAGAAGTTGTTGTAGTTGGGGATATGGGCAATGGAGGACACAGGCCGGGCCTGAGTAGGGTCAGGGCCATAGCGGTCTGCAGCCCCATAGCTCCTGAAGTCCCCTTCCAGGCCAACATCGTCCTTGTGCCCCGGCTCCACCTTCTTGCAGAACACACAGCCCATTCCAGGTGTCCTGCTAAAAAATGGGGGCATGCCTCACTCGGGGGCTTCTGCCAGATATGCCACCCTGTGTACATATGCATGTGTTCGTGTGCACACGGGCACACACACATACACACCGCCAGGTCCAGCTGCCTAGCCGATGACTCTGTCACAAGCATGCAGCTTTCCCTTTCAAGTCTGGAATAGGGGGTCCTCCCCAGTGAGGGATAAAGCTGGGCAGGGCTACCATTGGATCTACCTACCAGCTGCCTTAGTGTATTTGGAGAGAGTATGTGCATCCTCACTGGGGTTGGTTTTTCACTCCCAAATGTTGCTGTGCTTATTTATATATTTTTGCCACCTATTGCTTCAATATGTTGTCTTTCTGTGACTCCTTCAGAGCGCTTGGATGTGTATCTTTTGTGTGTCTCTAAGTATTTGTGAGTTGGGGTATGTGTCTGTGTGTGTGTGCATGTACATATCTGTATATGTGATGGCTCTGTGTGTGCTCATGTCTTATGATTGTGTACATATGTACGTGTTTCTGTGAGAGTGTGTATGAGTGTGCCTGTGTGTGTGTATTCCTGTGCACGCAGGTCTGTGTGAGTAGGTGCCTCTGTGTGTGTCATCACCGGGTACATAGCCCTGTGTGGGAGTATCTGTGCCTGTCTGTGTGTGTAGCTCTGTGGAAATATGTGTGACTGTCTCTGCGCATATGTGTGTGTCTTTCTGTGTATGTGCATGTTATGCATGGATGTCTGTTTGTGAGTGAATGTGTGTGAGGGCTGTGTGCCTGTATCTGGAGATTCCCTGCAGAGGGGGATCAAGGCCATTTCCTGTCGTGGGTCCAGCCTCTGGCCTCTCAAGCTGCCTCATTCTGGCTCCCCTATCTGTTACCTAGCAACAGGGCCCTTGTAGGAGGAGGGGTCTGTGAGGAGTTGTGGGGCCCAGAAAGGCCACCCCAACACGAGTTCCCAACCCTCAAAGCCGATGACTCTTGGGGAAGGGCTCCTGAGTACAGAAAGCCCTCCGTTCCCACTCTTCGCACTCACCCCTCAGGCCCCTACTCCTTGGTCAATTGGGCTGCAGCATGGTCCTTGGGAGGGGCCAGAGACCTGAGGGCGAGACAGAAGGATGTGGAAGATGAAGGTTCTGCCAATGTTCTTGAAAGCCAGCTGCTGGCGCCTGCACTCTTCAGGAAGCCAGAAGGCCTGGGCTCTGCCCCAGCATGACTTCTGCCTTCATTTTCCTTCCCACCGCCCCTGGCACACTGACACATTCACCTTCACACAGGATATACCACCCACACTGACTCTCTCACACTCATATCCACCTGACACACCAACACACTACCACATACAGTAACACACACCAGCAACAGCCACACACCAACACTCACAGCACACACTTGCATGAGTGTGCTAAACAACACCACTGCACACCAACACTAACTCTCACACAAGCCTAAACTCTGATGCATAGTAGCATGAGTGCGCGCGCGCGCGCACACACACACGCACACACACACAGGCTGCCTCTCAAGTAAACAGACTTGAACACTCGGACACTCATATTTTAGTGTTAGATCCATTTCTCTAATTGGATTTCTACCAAGCCATGCTCAACTCATCCTTGGGCTGCCAGTCACTGTCTCCTAAAAACACTGTCTTCTTCCTTTGGAAGCTGCCTCTGCTCCCAGCCTGGCCTGGGTAAACCCCAGCAGCCCACGGCTACATCTGGTGGCAGAGTAAAAGTCGGACACCTACCTCCAGCGCTTGTCCTATCCTCACATCAGGGAAAGGTCCAGGTCAGAGGCCAGGGCCACCAGGATCCCTTGGGGAAGCCACCAACATGCCTAGCCTTTCCCGGTAACTGTGTCCCCTGAGCAACAGGCTAGCAGGTCATTGAGCAAGGGCTCCCCACACCCCGCCAGAAACTCTGGCATTGCAACACTCAAAGAGGAACTGCTAGGGAGGGAGCTCAGTTTCCTAAGACGTAAGAGGAATGGAGAGTTGCAAGGTGGGGCCAACCCAGTGAACACTGATTTCCCCAGAGGGGCCCTTGGGCCCCTTCCTTGCCTTTCTTGACCCCGAAGTCTAGTTCCCATTATGGATATCTTCCTTCTCTTCTCTCTGGGTCCCGCCCCTCCTACCAAGCACCACTCACCTCTTCCAGGAAGCTTTCCTGGATCCACCAAGTCCAGCTGCCTAGCCAATGACTCTGTCACATCAGTGCCCTGATCCACCCTAGCCCTACTACCCCTCTCACCCTTCACTGTAACTGTTCTCCTGTGGAAGGCAGGGCTGACACCCGTGTGGTGAACTGTGAGGCTGGCTGTGGTGAGAAACCTAAAATAGCCCCTGTTCGCCAAGCCATTGCAGAGATCTTCACCTCAGGACCCCTACCCTGGGGCAAAACTAGTGTCTAAAAGGCTCCAGGATGTTGCAGGGCTGGTGAGGGCCAGGGAGAGAATGGAGGTGGGAGTGGCATCCAGGGGTTTCAGACACTGAGGGAACCACGGGGGTAAGAGGAAAACAAGGGTTACAGGATAAGAATAAAAGTCTTCACACAGGAAGACACATGCATATCTCAAACGGCACACATGGCCTATACCCAGAACCGCACAGCTCTCCTGATACACTTTCACATGCACACATGGCACCTCATGCAGAGACTCTGAGCTCCCCTGTACAGATTCACACACACACACACCCTCTCCACAAGAATAGCATATACAGAATTTATAGCACTTACGATGTGCCAGCCACTGCATTAAACACTTCACATTTATTATCTCACTTTATTCTCATAACAACCCTATGAGGTAAGTATTATTATTATTGATAAGGCAACTGAGGCACAGAGAGGTTTAGAAACTTGCCCAAGATCACACAGTTGATATATCCTGGCATTTGGCTCATTTGGCTCCAGAATCAGAGCCACTTGTTTCCATTGCCTGTTCATAGACATGGATAATCACAGCCATTCCTACAAGGATGCACAGATACATGGAACCCCCACAGGGACACACACTGCTCCCAGATGGCAGACCCACACAGAGCTCCCTTCTATATTAATTTTTTTTAATCTTCATCCAAGGATATTTTTCCATTGCTTTTTCAGATAGAGTGGGAAGGAGGGAGAGAGAAAGAGACAAAGGGTGAGAGAGAGAGAGAGAGGGAGAGAGAGAGAGAGAGAGAAACATCGATGTGAGAGAGACACATCGACTAGTTGCCTCCTGCATGACCCCAGCCAGGGCCGGGGATGAACCACAACCAAGGTATGTGCCCTTGACTGGAATCGAACCCAAGACTCTTTGGTCCACAGGCTGACGCTCTAACCACTGAGCCAAACCAGCCAGGGTGAGCTCCCTTCTATAAAAGACACAAACTTATACAACCTTTTGGGTCCCCACATAGATACACTGTTGCCACTTGGGTACATATCACCACAATGTTTTAAAATCAGCCTAAGGGGAGCCCCAAATTCTGTATGTCTGAAATGGGGTGGAGTTCAGAAACTGTCAGCCATTGAGAAGGAGTCAGAGGGCTCTGTGGGCTGAGGAAGAGCCATGGCAGGTCCCACACCACGAGTAGTAGGCAGCAAGGTCAGCTCTCTGGGCTTTGTACTCTAGGCCTGATGGGGACCAGAGTCCACGGCTAGGCCTGGCCCTCTGAGCACCAGTATGTTGAGGGGGTTGGGGAATGTGAGGTGAGGGTGTGGGGCACATGGTGTGGTATCTGCATAGCCCAAGGCAGTGAGCAGGTCACACTGAATGTGACCACCTCATATAGCTTTCTCAGAGGAAAGAAATGGGGAGAGATAAAAAATGAAAAGGCAAAGACAGAGATTGAGAGATACAGGAAGACTTAAATGCAGACACAGAGACAAAGAGAATTCCAGTGTGATGTGCTGGTATACTGACTCTTAAAAGAAAAAAAAGGCCCTGATTTGTAGCATTTGCTGATTTCCATGGTGTAAATATTCCCACCATGGTTGATTTCAGTTAACTGAAGTGACTTCCTGAACACTGGGCTGGAAAGAGATTCGCAGAATCAGCTCCCCAGAGCCAGCCCTAGCTGGCTCCAGCACTTCACTGCCAGAAAGAAACAAAGAGAAAGAGAGACACAGAAACGAGAAGTAGAGAGAGAGACAGAAAAAGAGAAAGGTAGAGATGAAGAGAAAGAGTCAGAAACAGAACTAAAGAAAAAAAGAAAAGAGAGAGGGATTTTAGGAAAGTAATTTTTTGACTTCCTAGAAGTCTGAGAGGCAATAACTATTAGTTTTAAGATGCTAATCTACTGAACACCTATTCAGGGCCTGGTGTTGATCCAAGCAATTCCCATGCATGATCTCACTTAGTGACCCTATGAAGTGGGTTTTATTATTACCCCTATTTTACAGATAGGGACTTGACTCTGTTCACATATATGCCTCTTGAACATCTAGTTCACAGGAGTCAGCTACCAGAGACTCATCTGGGTCAAAATCAGGTTGTAGATGTCAGAGCTGAGGTCCGACCATGGTGCCTTCAACATATCCTCTGTGTGGCCGTACCCAACTCAGGAACCTTGGGTGAATGACATAAGCCCGCTAAACCTCAATTTTTGCACCTGTACCTTCTGTGCAGTTGTTGGGGAGGCTTGAAGAGATGTGGCTCTTGCCCAGTGTGCAGTGGCTAAGTGAGGCTGAGAACCACAAGCATTGAGGCTAGAATGGCACCTAGGGACCATTAATCAGTCCACCCCTCTCCCCCATCTGGTATGTAGAGGGGAATTGACTAGCTCGAGATGAAACAGCCAGACGGGGGATTCAAAGCCAGGACTATTGATTCAGGCCCAGAGGTCTGTTCTCAGCACCATGGCTGTGTTCTTCAAAGACTGAGCAGGGGAACATCATACTTCCTACCCAGCTCCTGGCCAGCTGAACACACCACTCTTGCTGTATCTTATGGCAACGAGCTGTCCAGCAGGAAGCCTGTCTCCCTCCCACTCCTACTCCTGGACATAGGAGCCCCAGGCCCACACATCCTTTCTTAAGGGGCACACTTCCCAAAGCCTTGTCAGTGCTTTGATGTAGACTCAGGATGTCCTGTTCTCCCCTAACCTCTGCCAAGTACTATATCTGTGGGATCTGGAGACAGGTTTAGGGGCAAATTCTACCCAACCTGACAACTAGCTTGAGACATTGAGTAAGTCAGCTCACCTTCCTGAGCTGCAGTTTCTTTGCCTAGAAAATAGGAATAGAAATCGCTACCTCATGAGGTTGCTTCTACCAAATGTGGTCAAGCCACTGAAAGCACCTCCAAGGCTGAGGGAGGAGGAGTGGCAGGGCTCAGATGAAAGAGAAGTTCCCAGGGTGAGGTGAGAGGGCTGAGCAGGCACAGCTGCCTGGGAGATTTCACCAAAAGAGAACTGGGGGCAGGAAACCACCATCCTGCAAGAGTTCCGGCTTCTCCTCAAGGCTTGGGGCTGTCCAGGGGCAGGCCAGGGCTGGAGGTACAGGGGGCAAGTATCAGCCCCATGACACCTCATCTGTCACCAGTCACCAAGACCTGACCCCCCTGATTGAAGGCTTTCATCCCTCACTGAGACCCTCCACCCCTCACCAATTTCCAGTGCCCTTACTGAGCCCTGATCTCCTTCACTGAGGCCCCCACCTCTCACTGAACCTCCAACCATCTTACACCAGCCTTTCTTGAGGCCTTACCATCCTCCACCCCTGAACACCCAGGGGCACAGAAGACATACCCCAATCTGAGGTTACTACCCCAGTGTGGGGGTTTGGTGGGGGAAGGATGAGGCTGGGAAGGGGGAAGGGACCTATCTTTGTCACATTAGCTTTAGTCTCCATATGGTCCTGAGGGTGTCAGCTGAATTTTTTCCATTTCTTGTGGGTAAAAGTGGTTTTTCATCTGTTGATGAAAACACACTCATCAGCCTCTAAAGCAGGGGTCTTTAAGGATTCCAGATTCTTGGGAGATGTGAGGCATGGGTGTTCCACGGGGAACTGAAGGAATAGGAGCCTACATTCCAGTATGGTCAGACAGGAAGCCCCCTCTCCAGGTCCCACCTTAGGCTAGCCAGAAGGGTCCTGGCTCTGGAGCCCCCCTACTCAGTCTTTCAAGATCTGGCCACTTCCTTTTCCACATCAGCCCCAGGTGGCTGGAGAGAACACCTGAATGCCCACACCTATGCTTACATGCTGATGCTCATTCACTCAAAGCCCAAACGCTACTCACAAACACTCTCCCACCCTCATGCCCACTGGGGATCAGGAGCCAGCCATGAAGCCCATGAAACCCAAGCCTTCTTCTACCGCTTCTCCTTCACACATTCCAGAGGGCTATCTGGGATTTGGTAGGGATGAGGGGGGAACTCAGGCCTCAGCTCTGGCTACTTCTTTCACCATATCAGAAACAAGATGGCCTGGACTCCGGGTGCCTACCACTGGCCCTGTCAGTCATTGATTCTCAAACCTCCATCTTATCTGTGAAGTGGGAACAGAGGTGGGCTCTCCCACCACCACCAGAAATGGAAGGCCAAAGGACCCAGGATCACTGGGTTTGGTACCATGGGGGTTGGGGACAGATCTCAAATTTGTTGACTTTCCCAATATGGGCTCTCAACAGATCACATGTATTTATTTATTAGACATCAACTATGTACTAGCCCCTGGAGGCTTTCTGTTGCCCCTACATGCTTTTGAGAAGGTGAAGGGGTAAATAACTCTTAACTCCTCCAGGACATTTAGCAAAAACTGCTTTCTGAACCTGATTCTCATGACTGAGGATGGGATTTGAGGTGGGGGCTGGGTAGGGGCAGAGATGATGTCCCCACATAATTCAAATGAGGAAAATGAGGCCTGGAGAAGCCCCATAACTAGCCCAAAGTCATACAGCAATCAAGGGCCCAGTCTGATCAAGTCCCAGAAACTGCAGATCGCTGACCGCAGGGATCCGTGATCCCTGAACACGGATCATCATTGCCTTACTCCTCCGTCCGGCAGCCCTCCCCGGACTGAGGACCCAGCAAGGGAGTGAATCCCTGGGCAGTGTAGCTCAGTTGGTTGGAGGGTCCTCCCATACGCCAAAAGGTGGCGGGTTGTATTCCCAGATTCCCGGTCAGGGCACATACCCAGGTTGAGGGTTCAATCCCTGGTCGGGGTGCATGCGGGAGGCAACCAACGGATGTTTCTCTCTCTCTCTCTCTCTCTCTCTCTCTCTCTCTCTCTCTCTCTCTCTCTCTCTCTCTCTCTCTCTCTCTCTCTCTCCTCCCTCCCTCTCTCTAAAATCAATGAAAAACAAACAAACAAGAAAAAGGGAGCCAAGCGAGGACCAAAGTGGGCTGCAAGGGCATCGCGCTACAGCAGCCAAGCGGCTGGGCTCTGCTTCTCCACCCTCTTGTTGCCATGGAGACAGCCCCTCCCCGCAATCGCGGTCAAAGGCAGGATTTCCGTCGGGGCGGCCAGCAATTCCCGGATCCCGAGAAGAACGTGGACCGAGACCGCCACTGCGGACAGGGAGGGGGCACCCAGAGAGGCCCATCCCTACCAAGGGCGGGGACTTCCCCAGGAAGCCGGGACCCACACCTCTAGCTCCTTGAAGGAGTCCCCTCAGATTCCGCGACCCGCCCACCAGTGTGGGGGCGGAGGGATTAAGGGGTTGATTCGCGACAGCCTCCACTCACTCCCCTCTTGGTATGGGCTTCGCCTCCGACTTCTGCCGCTTCCAGATAGGGGGACTTAATGGACCCCCGGAACTGCGCCCCACATTCTGCATCCTCCAGAAATGGTTCTTCTTGATCCCCTTCCTGCAAACTCACTCACCTGATCCTCCCAGACCCCCCTCCCACCTGGTTCCCCTCACCCAGACCCCGCCGCTTCTCCCCAAACCCTCACTTCAAGGTCCCCTCAGTTTCTCTCCCAGGCCCTTTCGGAGGTCCGCTTGGTCCCTCCACCCCGACTCAGCCCCCTTCCCAAGTTCTCTCAATCTCACTCCACAGGTTCCCACCGTTTTTCCCATCAGACCTTTTTAGGGAATCTGCTTTCCTCATATCCTCTCAGCTTTCTCCACACGTTTTATCAGTCTTACTCTCCAGGTCTCCTTAGTTTTCCTCCTTAGATCCTTTTCGGGGTGCGGCCCCCCTGGCCCTCGACTCCTGACCTTCAATTTCCTCTGCTGCCCTCCCTAAATTCAGACTTACCCCTCCCGCCCCCAGCCCTTCCTCCCCAGCCTACCTGGTCCCAGAGGAGGTCGCTTCTGACCGACCCCAGGGTGAGTCACTGGGGCCCCCAGCAGCCACGAGTGCCTACGTGAGGGGGGGGGGTAGAAAACTGGGGTGCTGGCCGCCTCTGACCGCCGTCCCCTCTGGGCAGGGAGGAGGAAGCCGTCTCGGACTTCTCTTTTGCAGCCGCAGCGGCGCGACGGTGGCGGCGGGGAAAACTCACAGTCACGCCCCAGCCCCAAGCCAGCTGCCCGCAGCGGGGAGGGGCCCTCAAATCCCAGGCCCGCCCGCCCCCACTTCCCGCCTACCCTGGCTTACCGAGGGTCGGCTGTCCCAGCCCTGTCCCTGCACCCCAGCTCCTCTCCTCAGACCTGAAACTCCAGCACAGCCTTCCCGAAGGGCCCCTTCGAAAGGAGCAGGTTCCTTTCTTCCAGAAGCACCTGCTCTTTTAGAATCACTACATTTGAGGTTAAGAGGGGCTTTTCTCTGTCACTGAAGGCCTCTCCCCATTTTGCAGCCGGGAAAACTGAGGACCAGATGGGAACAGGCCTTACCCTCTTCTCACAGACAGTTGACCTCAGGCTGCTGTCACCAGAGCCACTGCAGATCCAGTTACCAAGTCTTGCCATCCTCCTCAGGAGGCCTTCCCTGATCACCCCCATTTCCAACAGAATGCTCAACACCTTCCGCCTGGTGAACACTGGTTTTCAGGATGTAGGGTGTGGGATATGTTTTCCTCCATGGCAAGGACTGAGTCTGGCTCTTGTCAGTGCCCCTAATGCCCATGCAGAGTCTGGCACAGGGTCACAGGCTCTCTGGGCATAGAAATGCATGAATTATTCAGGAACAAAGAAATTCACAGGTAAACAAATGAAAACCCAATGAAAAAATAAATAACTGAAGGTAAGAATTAAAGAATGAACTGGCCCTGGCGGGGTAGCTCAGTTGGTTAGAGCGCTGTCCTGATAAGCCAAGTTTGTGGGTTATCTCTGGTTAGGGCACATACAAGAAGCAATCAATTTGCGATTTGTCCCCGGCCCTGGTTGGGGTCGTGCGGGAGGGAGGCACTGAATGTGTCCCTTTCATGTCGATGTTTCTCTCTCTGTCTCTCTCTTCCTCTCTCTCCCTCCCACTCTAACTGAACAAAAATGGAAAAATGTCCTCGAGCGAGGATAAAAAAAAAAAAAAAAAAAAAAAGAAGCAACCAATGAATGCATAAATAAGTGGAACAACAAATCAATGCTTCCCTCTCTCTCTCCCTCAAATCAATAATAAATAAATCAGTAATAATTAAAGAATGAAAAAAAATTAAAAATCAATGACTAAATAAGCAAATGGACAGAGAAACAAAACTGCTTCTGCTTCTGAAATACAAATTGGGCCCTGGCTGGTCTGGCTCAGCGGTTAGAGCGTCGGCCTACGGACCAAAGAGTTGCGGGTTCGATTCCGGCCAAGGGCAAGTACCTTGGTTGCAGTTCATCCCCGACCCTCTGGGGCTGTGCGGGTGGCAACCAATTGATGTGCCTCTTTCACATCGATGTTTCTCTCTCTCTCTCTCTCTCTCTCCCTCCTGCTCTGTCTGAAGATAAATGTAAAAATATCCTCGGGTGAAGATTAAAAAAATAATAATAATAACAAAAATACAAATTGGACCAAATTGGCACTGGCCTGGTAGCTTGCTTGGAGTGTCGTCTTGATGCACTAAGGTTGGGATTTAATCCTGGGTCATGAGTACATCAATAAGTGGAACAACAAAAAATCGATGTTTCTCTCTCTCTCTCTCTCTCTCTCTCTCTCTCTCTCTCTCCCCCCCCCTTCCTCTCTCTCTCAAATCAATAAATTAAAAAAGTTTTAATTGGAACAAATTGCTTAAAACCCTCTAATGGCTTACCTCCCACTTTGCTTGCCTAATAAAAATACAATAAAATAAAATAATAATAAAGAATAATAAAATCCAAACACCTCGCTATGGCCCCTCAAGCCTTGTGTGCCTAGCCCTGCCCACCTCTCCAGTTCCACTGAGCCATCTTCCTCTTCAGCCACTGGAATCCTTCTCAGTTCCTAGAATACTTTGCCTCAGGGTATTCTCACATGCTGTTCCCTCATCCTAATATATTCTTTTCCCTGCTCTTCATAGTACTGCCTCCTTTCTATCCTTTACCTGAAGTGCCACCTCCTCAGAGAAGCCTTCTCTGACCACCTCATCTAAGGAAGTCCGCTCATTCTTGCTCTTGGCACAGTTTGTCTCCTTCATGGCAGTTGTCACAATCTAGAATTGTGTATTTCTCAGTTCATTGTTTATTATCTCTGGATTTCTCTTCACCAGACCAGCGCTCTGACCTCAAGAGATACCTGGCATCACTCAGGACAGAGATTCTGACTCTTATTTATCCATTTAGAATAGCCTAGTGGTTAGAAACATGGACTCTGCCTCTTTCTAGCTCCATGACCTTGGACAAATGATTTTACCTTTCTGTGCCTCAGTTTCCTCAACTTTCAAATAGGATTAATAGTAGACCCCACTTCACAGGAGTCTTGGGAGAAGTCAATTAGCTGTTTGACTAGTGCTTGGCACCTAGTAAGTGCCATATAAGTGTTTGCTATCATTCATTCATTCGATCAAAACTCAAGCCTTCCTTGTTACTACTCTGTGCCAGGCTAGGGGCTGGGAGCTCAGATAGGAGTCAGGTCCAGTACTTGTCCTCAATGTGGCACTCACTCCTTATATGGTACAGGTGATGGTGGGCACAGGGCAAAGAGGCCACAGGACCGGCCTGCTAAAATCCTCCACTATCCTTTCAGCCCCCATGCTCACATGCTTTTTTAAATCAATTTTGAAAACTGATACCAAAACCAAAAACCAAAGCCCAGCAAGCCAGCTGAGACCATCTATTTCCCATCTAGCCATCACTCTCCTGCTCTCACTTCTGTTTTTAACCAGCTTAGATTTTGTTGTCACTCCTTGTAGTCCTCCTTTGCAAAGACCTGCATTGCTTGCCTCCCTCTCCCTCTGGTGTACTTACCTGGAAAGCCCCAGGTTTGCAGCAATCCAACCAGCCACCTTCTCTGGGCATGGAGGAGAAAACTACCTGCCATGCAGACAGGATCACAACTCTCAGCCTCAAAAGGACACTAGCCATGCCCTAGCTGGTTTGGCTCAGTTGGTTGGAGCGTTGTCCTGTCCACCAAAAGGTTGCCAGTTCGATTCCTGTTCAGGGCACATACCTAGGTTATGGGTTTGATCCCTGCTGGGGGCACATAAGGAAGGCAACTGATTGATATTTCTCATCTCTCTCTCTCTCTCTCTCTCTCTCTCTCTCTCTCTCTCTCTCTCTCTCTCTCTCTCTCTCCCCCTTCCTCCCTTCCCCTCTCTCTAAAATCAGTAAAACATATCCTTGGGTGAGGATTTTAAAAAAGGACACTAACCAGGCCCAGCAATCTTTCAGGGCAGTTTCTTGGCAAACTGGCCTTCTGTGTCTGCCCAGATGACCAGTTCACACCCTTTCTTCTGTCCCCCAACTTTCCACTTCTTCTCCCCCTTCCCTACCTGCACTCCACATCCTCTCACCTTTTGAGGACTTCACACCTTCTGTAACCCCCTCTCCTGCACCATCCACCTCTCCCTCTCCATAGAATTATCCTCTCAGCATACAAACAGGTTCTAGAAATTTTAATTTAAAAAGAAAAGACAAAAACCTTCCCTAAGGCTTAGAGAATGAAGCCTTTATTCTGCCTTTTTGGGAGGAACTGCAGTTCAGTTCATTTCTAGTTGATGAGGGAAAGTTTTCTTGTTTGTTTGTTTGTTTGTTTGTTTTTGTAGAAAAATGCCAGCTAATCCACGAGAAGGAATGTGAGAACTAGAAAAACTCCATTTTGCAGCCCCAATTAGATAATCGATTTAGGCAAGAATCATCAACGTGTTTGTCAGCCTGGGCTGCCATAACAAAATACCATAGATTGGGTGGTTCAAACAACAAACATTTATTCCTCACAGTTCTGGAGGCTAGAAGTCCCAGATCGAGGTCTAGCTGGTTTGGTTTGTGGTGAGAGCTCTCTTCCTGGTTTGCAGAACACACCTTCTTGATGGCAGAAAGACCAACTATCTGATGTCTCTTCTTTTTTTTATCCTCACCTGAGGACATTTTTGCATTTATCTTCAGATAGAGTGGGAGGGAGAGAGGGAGGAAGAGAGAGAGAAATATCGATGTGAGAGAGACACATCGACTAGCTGCCACCCACACCACCCCAACAGGGGCCGAGGACAGACTGCAACTGAGGTACGTGCCCTTAGTGGGAACTGAACCCGGGACTCTCTGGTCCGCAGGCCGACGCTCTAACCGCTGAGCCAAACCGGCCAGGGCACGACCACACTATTTTTTTTATCCTCACCCGAGGACATTTTTGCATGTATCTTCAGATAGAGCGGGAAGGAGAGAGGGAGGAAGAGAGAGAGAGAAACATCGATGTGAAAGAGACACATCAAGTGGTTGCCACCCACACGATCCCAACTGGAGCCGGGGACAAACTGCAGCCGAGGTACTTGCCCTTAGCGGGACCCAAACCCAGGACTCTCTGGTCCGCAGGCCGACACTCTAACTGCTGAGCCAAACTGGCCAGGGCGTCTCTTCTTTTTTTTAATATGTTTTTATTGATTTTTTAGAGAGAGAGGAAGGGAGAGAGAGATAGAAACATCAATGTGAGGGAGAAACATTGATCAGCTGCCTCCCGCATGCCCCGACTGGGGATCGAGCCTGCACCCCAGGCATGTGCCTTGACCAGGAATTAATCCGAGACCTCTCAGGCTATGGGTCGACACTCAACTACTGACTACCGATGCTCAACTGGCCAGGCTCTGATGTCTCTTCTTATAAAGACACCTGTTTGAATAGATTAGAGCCTCACCCTAATGACCTTATTTAACCTTAATTACTTCCATAAGGGCCCTATTTCCAAATATAGTCACATTGAGAGTTAGGGCTTCAACATATGAAATTTTGTGGGTGATACAATTCAGTGCACAGCAGATGCCGAAAACACTAGGTGAAAGGTTTTAAACAACTAAATGTTCACCCAGTGCTGAAGGAGCACAGCACAGCTGATCTGGTATTTGCAAAGAGGATCTCTGATCTTTCCTTTTCTTTTTAAATCCTCACCCGAGGATATTTTTCCATTTATCTTCAGATAGACTGGGAGGGAGAGAGAGAGAGAGAGAGAGAGAGAAATATCCACGTGAGAGAGACACATCGATTGGTTGTCTCCTGCACGACCCCAGCTAGGGCCCCTGAACCAAGCTGCAACCGAGGTACGTGCCCTTGACCGGAATCGAACCCGAGACTCTTTGGTCCTCAGGCCGATGCTCCAACCGCTGAGCCAAACCGGCCAGGCCTGATCTCTCCTTTTCAACAGAGAGATCTGGTGGGCACCCCATAACTGGTGTCAGCAAACTATGGGTCAATAATGGCCCTCTGCCTGTTTTTGTGCAGCCTGTGAGCCAGAAAGGTTTTTACATTTTTAAACGGTTCAAAGAATCAAAGGAAGAATAATATTGAGTGACATATGAAAATTACATTAAATCCAAATTTCAGTGTCCATAAATAAAGCTATATTGAAACACAGCCATGCTCCATTTACATATTGCGTATGGCTGCTGTCATGCTACAATGACACAGCCAAGTAGTTGCAACACAGACCATATGATGCGCAAAGCTAAAAATATTTACTCTCTGGCCCTTTACAGAAAAAGTTTGCCAACCCTTGCTCTCGACCTAACTTCCAGTGACAAAAGATACTGGGTTTGGAGAAGTGAGGTAAATGACACTATGAGGGAAACTTCAGAGTCATCTATAATGTGGAACATTCTAAAAGACGACTGTCCATGTCACTTTATTTATTTATTTTTTAATATTTTTTCTTTATTGATTTTTAGAGAAAGGAAAGGAGAGAGATAGATAGAAACATCGATGAGAGAGAACATCGACTGGCCACCTCCTACATGCCCCCTGCTGGGGATCGGGCCCACAACCTGGGCATGTGCCCTGATCGGAAATCGAACCAGCGACCTCTTGGTGCATGTGGTCAACCAGTGAGCCACACCAGCCGGGCAAGTCCACATCACTTTAAAAAGTTGTTGTCTCCTGGCTCAATCAGTGGATTGAGTGTTGTCCAATGGACTGAAAGGTCCCAGTTCAATTCCCAGTCAGGTGCAGGCTTGATCCCCAGTGGGGGGCATGCAAGAGGTAGCCGATCAATGTTTCTCTCTCATATCAATGTTTCTATCTCTCTCTCCAAAAAGTCAATAAAAACATATTTTAAAGGCCTGGCCTGTTTGGCTCAGCGGTTGGAGCTTTGGCCTGCGGACTGGAGAGTCCTGGGTTCGGTTGCCACTAGGGGCACATACCAAAAAAACAAAACAAAACAAAAAACAATAAAAACGTATTAAAAAAAAAGTTACTGTCATTTAAAAAATAAAAGGCAAAATGGGAGTGACTCTGCTATATTAAAAGAGAAAAAAGACACATCACTGCCAAATGTACTGTGAAAACCTTGGTTAGATATTTTTTGGGGGGAAAAACCCAGCTATCATTGGGTGTGTTAGTCAATGTGTTTTTCTCTCTCTCTCCTAGACTTTCAACTCCTCTAGGCAGGAGCTCAGGCAAGCAGAATTTCAGCTCAGGAGCAGGAAGAACTACAATTAACAGAACAACTCAGCAGCAGAATGGTTGGTCTCAGGAGGTGCTGGGGTGAGCAAGCAGAGAGCCATAGGAACTGATGTCATAGATGGGCAGGGGATGGGCCTCCATGGTGATGTACATCACAAATCCCATCACCAAGCCTTTACCTAGAGGTTCCCCCACCTGGTGGCCTGTTCTTCTTCTTTGCCTAAGCTCAACCTTCTAGGCCATTAGGATTTTCTCTGGACCTTGAGCATGTCTTGTCTACATCATGAGGAGGTCTTTGTCAGGCATTGTCTATTATGGATGGGCAGGCAAGACTTCACCTGAGTAAGAGGCAGGGCCTCTGATGGGACCTTGAACAGATGTCTGCCCATCTCTGAGCCTCTGTTTCCTGATCTGTATAAGGACAGGGTAGGATAAGACGCCCTGGGAGACCTGTTCAACCCCCAGATGTCTTGCTTGAAGTCCAGTTCTCTTGTCCTCTATCAGACTGGGCACTCCTAGAGGACAGGGTTGGCACAGGTTGAGCCCCACCCCCACCAGGACCCCTAAAAACAGATCTGGCTCACCTACCCACAGCACAGGAGCCAGAGGGCGGGAGGTGAAGGTGGAAGAGGATTGTAGTGATACTCTGACATCTCTCCTTGTCAAAGGCAGCATGGTTTAAGCTTAGGCCCCCACAAGTTACCTAACTCTGTTATCTTTGGCAAGTGACTTAACAATTGTAGGCTTTAGTTTCCACATCAGTAAAACCAGAACAGTAATATTTGTCTCCTAGAATGAGAAATAAAAGAAATGTTGGCTTTGAAAGTACCTTGTACATAGCAGGTGTACAAAAAATTGTCAGGAGCCAGGGAGAGGGTTTTCGACTCTTTCCCACCACCACTCCACACCCTGTTCCTTCTTATAAGCTGACTGATGCAGGGAGAAATAATAAACTACTTTATGTCTTGCCTCCAAAGCAGACCTGGCACATAGTAGGCACTCTAAATATTTGTCAAATGAAAGAATAATCACTCTCTCCTTTGAGCCTTGAAGAAACCACGTAAGGGGCAAGATAAGGGCTATTATTCTCTATTTCAAAGGCCCAGACAATGCAGCTCAGAGAGGGAAAGTGATTTGCCTAAAAGTAACACAGCAGAGCTGGGCTTGGAACTTAGTCTCTTCCCCTGGCAGGACCCATAATTAAGATCCCCTCCCGTGAAGCTACCTTGTGGTCAGGGACTTGCTGGGCTCTGCCTGCACTCACCCTCATATAAGTGTGACCTGGTGGGTCGCTCTTGGACAAGCACAAAGAAGGGCAGGTTGACCCCAACACATAAGCCATTCCCAGGGGCCCAGCTCTGCTCCCTAATGACCCAGAGGCCCTGTTGGGTCACCACGTTCTTTGAGCAGAAGCAGCTTGGCCTTGGTCTAGCTACATTTTTATCAGCAGACCATGGCACCACAGGACAAGCGTCTCAGACCAGGACAATGGGGAACGTGGCTGAGTGCTGGAGGCTGATTGAGCCTGTGGGACTGCCTCTGGGTGGCTGACCCCATCAGAGGGTTCATGACAAGTCAACCTGGCAGGTCAGGGGTATGCCATCCCTCAAGGCGTAGGTGCCCCCAACTTTGGGTACTACTACCATGTTTCTGGTTAGTGGGGCTCTTATCCTAGGGGCAGGGAGAAGGTTTCTAGCAGGGAACTCTGGGAGTACTGTGAGAAAGCCAGTGGGGTCATCTCACAGCCTCCTTCCACCAGGGGTGTTGATGCTCCCTTACATTGATGTCCAGGAGCTGTTGAGGCCCAGGGAGACATGGGAACCAGCGGGAGCTGAATTAAGTGCTACCACAGTATGCTCTGGGCAGGCCTAGGAGTCCATCTTCCCCTCAGGGCAGGACAGAGTATTGCAGAGGTGCTGGGGTATCAGTGTGGGGCTGGAGGCTTACTGAAGGGGCTGGAGTATTAAAGCGGGGTGCAGAGTGTTATGGATGTTGGCATATATCAAGGGGCCTGGCGTGTAAAGTCAGAGCACACATTTTAAAGTTGAGCTGGAGTTTAACAGTGGAGTGGAATTTCACAGCAGGGGCTGGAGTGCTTCAGAGATGACTGGACTAGTACAGTGGAGGCTACAGCATTCACTGGGGGCCTGGTTATTTCAGAAGGTGCTACATGATTGAGTGAGGAGGATCTAGAGAATTTCAAAGGAAGGCTGGAGTATTACGGAGGTAAAGTCTTCTGGGGGAGGCTGGATTATTTCAGAGGGGACAGGATTACTTCAGAGGGGGCTGGAGTCTTTTACAGGGTGGGCTGAAATATTTCAGAGGTGAGTGAGAATGGTGCTGGGATGGTGTGTGGCCTTGGAGGCTTCCCAGAGAGCCCCCTTTAACCTTGAATCTGCAGTCCAAGGATTCTGGGGGTGTCTCTGGGAGTCCAGTCTCATTCTCTCTCCTGCCCCCAGGGCAGGTCATCACCCTCCAGGTGAGCCATAAGCAGTCTTTCACTATAGACTACAAGGTGATGCTGGTGACCATGGCCTTGGGGGCCAATGACTTCTGTTGCTACCAGGGAGAAGCCAGTCCTGGTGAAGCATCTTGCGTGGGTTCTGGGGCTTCCAGATAAGGGTCAGGTCAACTTGGCCATCCCCCTGCTTCTGGGTGGGACTCCCTTTCCTTTCTCAGCAGCCCTCTCCCAAGAATGGGACGCCCGGTTAAAGTAGGGAGCATTGCTGGGCACAGAGCCCTCTGCTTCCACGGGTCTCTTTGCAGTCTACCTGCAGTCCCTCCTGCTTTGGTGGGAGGGCTTGCGTATTCCTGAGTATGGGAGCCCTGTTGGGAAGGGGGAACCTACTCTGCCTCAGTGGTCCCTGGGGTCTCCTGAAGCCTGTGTGATCTGAGGCCCTTGGGGGCCAGGAGTGCTCAGTATTGGAGACGGTGTCAGTAGGTGGTGGGTGGAAGAGCATGTGCCTACTCTGGGCGGCCTCAGGACCCCAGGGGACAATTCCTGTTTGTTCCACCACGCATAGCTTTAGCTACCTACGGGGCTATCACTTCAACAAGTACCAGCTCAACTATGCCAGCTTCTCCAGCTGCTGTCCACACGGCATGTTCCACCTTCCAAAAGGTGAGTGACCCCAGCAGCTCACTCTACATAGGTCAGAGCCCCAGACACCCTCCCTGCCAGAACACCGACACTTCTGCCTCCGGTGTCCCCACCCCGCCTACACACCCTGTGCAATGAGGTGGCACAATGCTGTGGTTTCTTACTCAGTGTCAGGCCTGGGGCCAGTTTCTCCCCTCTCTGATTAGACTATGTCTCCATCAGACTGGAGGTTATCCCCTTACCTCCCTCCCCCAGCAGACTGAGGCTTCCTGGGAATGGAGAGACCCTGGGTGGGGGTAGCAGTCCCCCAGGCCTTATCAGTATGGAAGGAGGAAACACAAATATTGTCTCTGAGACAGCAAGGCTGGCCTGGCCTAGCATATGCCCAGGCCTGGAGACCCTACCAGAGGAGGGAATGAAGAAAGGGAGGAGGGAACATCCTTCACTGAGCACTTACTGTGTGCCTGGCCCTAATCTAGACATTCGACATGTATTATTTCCCTATGAAGTAGAGTCATTCTTCCTGTTACAAGGATGGGGAAACAGGCCAGAAAACTCCAGTCTTGCCCAACTTCACACAGCTACTGAATGAGTTAAAAAGCTGGGGTTTGTTTGCCCTGCCGGTATGGCTCAGTGGTTGAGCGTCGACCCGTGCACCAAGAGGTCGCCAGTTCGATTCCTGGTCAGGGCACATGCCCAGGTTGTAGGCCAAATCCCTAGTGGGGGGCATGCAGGAAGCGGCCAATCAGTGTTCTCTCTCATCAATGTTTCTATCTCTCTCTCCCTCTCCCTTCCTCTCTCTCTCTAAAAAATCAATAAAGAAAAAAAAATTTAGAGAAAAAAAAAAAAGCTGGGGTTTGAACTAGGTTCTACCTGAACTGACTACCACCACCTTCTCTTCATAACCCTGACATGGGCCTCTGGGCAACTCCTGGCTCCTTCTTCTACTGGCTGGGTGACCTTGGACAAATACTAAGCCTCAGTCTCTTCATCTGTAAAATGGGTATATTAATATAATTGACATTGTATGATGAACTGAGATGATGTGTTTGAAGCACCTGTTGTATTACTGCACACAGTACATTAGATAATACCCACATTAGGAACATATGGAAGAGGCATAGCCCTGCCCCCAGTATGAAGGAAGAGACAAAGCTCTGCCCTCAGGATGCCCCCAGTCCGAAGGAGAGACTAAGCAAAGTGGCAGAAATCACCTCACTTATAACTTCACCAGGGCCAGAGGAGGGGAGCGAGCATTAAGGAATGGACCACAAGCTAGAGAATGGGACAGGTTAATTCTGAAAGAATCCCCAGGTCAAGCTCATTATCCCTATTTTAGGGAAAGTGAGACCCAGGGAGCCTGAGTTACTTGTCCAAGAACGTAGTGGCTCAATTACTGAGCAGGGCCGAGGCCCTGCACTGTCTATCCAGTCCCCTCTGGCCCAGGGTGCAGGCAGATGTGATATTCCAGGGGGCCCTGTACCCCCCACCCTCCGATGTGCTTGCATACAGGACCACAGCCCGAGGTGCAGCACCGCATCTAGTGAACCCTGTGGCAGACTTCTTGGGGCCTGGCAAAGACTGGGTCTTCAGCTCTTCAAGCAGTATAGCCGCTGGCATGAGAGGAGCCACAACAGCAAGGAGGACCTTCCAGCTTCCAGCTTCAGGTCCCCTTTGCTATGGATAAAATTCCTCCACAACCTCAGGTGGGCTAGGACTGCCACTGCCCCCACGCAAGGGCTCAGCACTTCCAGTTTGCCATCTGTTCTCTTCCTGCATGCTCACAACCACCCTGCCTCCTCATGTGATGACCCCCACTGTTCCGGGGAGGAAACTGAGGTTTGGAGTGGGGAGGGCTTGCCCAAGGTCATGCTGGAAGGACCTGGCAGAGGACAGATTGGAAGGCAGGGCCTGCTGGCTCAATCCCAAGTCCTTATTCCTGTCCTGCCTTATTTTTAGGCATCAGTTCCCATCCTAACTCCTGTCTTCTCCCTGGCAGGACCAGAAAGTGTGTGCCTTCCCCAAGGCCACCAAACAGAGCAGCAGGCAGGTGGGGTCCCAGGTCCACGTTGTCCCCAAGTGTAGTTTGGATTTTATTTTATAAACATCTATTTTTTGTTTTTATAGGTTTTGTATTGAATTTTTAGAGAGAGAGGAAGGGAGAGAGAGATAGAAACATCGATTTGAGAGAAACATCAATCGGCTGCCTCCTGCACGCCCCCTACTGGGGATCGGAGCTTGCAACCCTGGCTTGTGCCCTGATGGGGAATCCAACCAGGGCTTCTCAGTCCATGAGACAATGCTCAATCCACTGAGCCACACCGGCTGGGCTAAACACCAGTTTTTATATCTGCCTTTCCCAATGCACCCTTTAGAGCCTGGCCCAGAGCTGGCATCTCTCGGTGTTAAGTTGAAAGAACATGTTTATTGAGTATTTACAATGAGCCAAGTATTATGCCAAGAGCTTTATATACAATAAACTCATTTAATCTTCACAATAACCATATAAGTAGGATACTATTAGTCCCATTTTATAGACAGGGAAAACGAGATTAGAGAATGTAAGAGCACATAGTAGGTGCTGGCATATAGTAGGTGCTCCTGACTTTTACTCTGAAAGGCTGAGTGAATGGATGGATGAATTAAGAAGGGAGAGGTGGGGGTGAGGTGGTCAAGGTCACAGGTGTCAATCTTTTTCCTCATCCAGGTTTATTAACTACCACAACCGTTCCCACCACACCTTGTGCCTGGACCCTAACAACCAGATGGACCACAGTCCTAGAGTACTAGCAGCCCTGCGGGGCCTGCTGAGATCCTCTGAGCTAAATAAAGGAGAAATCTGCCCTGGCCGGTTTGGCTCAGCGGTTAGAGCATCAGCCCGCGGACCAGAGAGTCCAGGGTTCGGTTCCCACTAAGGGCACGTACCTCGGTTGCAGTTTGTCCTTGGCCCCGGTTGGGGTCGTGTGGGTGGCAACCATTCGATGTGTCTCTCTCACATCGATGTTTCTCTCTCTCTCTTCCTTCCTCTCTCTCTCTCCCGCTCTATCTGAAGATAAATGCAAAAATGTCCTCGGTGAGGATAAAATAAATAAATAAAAAATAAAGGAGAAATCTTTTCTGCCAAGCAGTTGGCCAGCATGGCTCTGCCTGAGAGCCTGGACTGGAGACTCCATGGTGAGGGCCCATCCCCAAGTCCCTGACAACCAGCAAAAGCTGATAGAAAGAATTGGCCAACCACTCTTTCAACAGCCCTAGGGAACTAAGAGGAAACTCATTCTTTATTGTAGCAAGAATGATTTCAGTTAGACTGAAGAAGGGACTTACTGACAGAGAAGGGGAACAAGCCTGGAATTCCTTACCAGAGTCAGGAAATGACACAGTTATCCCTGTGGGTAGCTCCACAGGCTGAGCTCTGGGAAAGGAGGGAGCCAGAGCGAGGCCGAACTGCAGTTCCCACAGTTCCTGCACAGGGGAACCATTGTCTAATTGAGGAGACATGTCACATCCCAGGTCAACAGCTGAATATAAAGGTCACTTGGACAGGAGAGAGTAGAGTTGAGTGAGAAAGGGGGTCCTGAGAGAAGGTACCCATATGGTCACATGGTATTCCTGGTTGAGATGGGGTGAGAAGAGAGGGAAGATGTCCAAGGGAAGGGAAGGGAAAGGAAGGGAAGGGACCCTCCTCCTGTGTGCCAGGCACCATGTTAAACACCTTACATATAATGTCTCATTTCATCCATTCATTCAACAGATATTTATTGAATATGCCAGGCTCTGTGCTAAGGACCGTGGATACAGCTGTGAAAAAGACAGACACAGTCCCTCCCTTCTTGAAACTCAGAAGTGGGAGGAGACAACAGATATGTCAAGGGATACATGTTTTGAAGAAAAGTAAAGCAGGGAAGGGTAGAGAGCCTGTGGCAGTTGGGAATCAAGGTTGCTTTTTTTTTTTTTTTCAGGTGAGAGATGGCTCTGCAACAGTGACATGTAGCAGAGACCTGAATGGAGTGAGGGAACAGCCAGTGCAAAGACCCTGAGGTGGGAGTGTGCCTGGTAGGCTCTAGGAACAGCAAGGCCACCTGTGAGGCTGGAGGAGAGTGAATGAGGTGAAATGGACTGAGAAGTGAGGAGAGGGATGCTCACCTTGTGGTGGGTGTTTATCGGCCACAGTAAGAATATTTGATTTTGTTATAAATGTGATGGGAAACCACTCGAGGGTTTTGAGCAGGATGGTAATATTGTGTTTTTAAATAATATTTTATTTAATTTTTAAGTAGATAATACATTTATATGGTTCAGAAAGAAAAATATATAAAAAGTCTGAAAATTGCAAAGCCTCTGCAAAGTCTTGCTCCCATCTATCCCTCATCTCCTTATTCCCACCCTTTTAGCAACCACATATATTAGTTTCTTGGTTGTCCTAAGATTTGTTTATGCAAACACAAGCATATATTTCGTTAACATTTATATAGCACTTAATATGTATCAGGCCTTATTCTAAGTTATTGAAAAGGTTAATTCATTTAATCCTTATAACCCTAACCCTACGAGATAAGTACTATTATCCTTATTTTATGGATGAGGAAGCTAGGGCCCAGAGAGGCCAAATAAGTTGTCGAAGACTGCACAGCTTCTAAATAGCTGTATTTATTTCCTAGGGCTGCCATAACAAATAACCACAACCCGGGTGGTTTCAAACAACAGAAATCTATGCTTTCACAGTTCTGGAGAAGTCCACAATTGAGGTGTGGGCAGGGTTTGTTCCTTTAAGAGGCTCTTGGGAGAATCTGTTCCATGCCTCTCTCCTAGATTCAGGTGGTTGCCAGCAATCCTTGGCATTCCTTGGCTTGCAGATGCACCACTCCAATCTCTAACTTCCTTCCTATGGCATTCTCTACTATGTGTCTGTTTCTGTGATTAACTTTTCCTCTTCTTGTAAGGACAGCAGTCATATTGGACTTAGGGCCCACCTAATCAAATATGATCTTATATAAACTTGATTACATCTCCAAAGACCCTATTTCCAAATAAGGTCACATTCACAGGTTCCAGGTAGACATAGATTTTGATGGGACACTAGTCAACCCAGTATAGTACCAGAATGTATATTTGAACTTAGGCAATCTGGCTTTTGAGTTTGTGCTCTTAATCACTGGTTATGTTACCATCCGTAAGATTATGAATATATGAATGTATTATGAATATATGTATACCCCCCCTTTTCCTACCAAAGGTAAAATATCATATATGCTGTCTGCACCTTACTTTTTAAACTTAATATTTATAGAACTTTCCCAATGAGGACACACAGACCTCCCCCATTCTTTTCACAGTTGCATAGTATTCCATTTAATGGCTGGACTGTGCTCTACCTAACCTAACCCCTTACTAATGGACAGTTGAGTTGTTTCCAGTCTTTTGCTATTGCAAACAGTGCTGCAGAGAACAACTTTATACATACCTCATTCCTACTTGTGCAAGAATACATGAAGGATAAATTCCCAGAAGTAGAATATCTGGATGCTTTTATAATTTTGATAGATTTTACCAAAATGCCCTTTTGGGGACCGATATCAATTTATATTCGTATGCGTGAGAGTGCTCTGTGAGAATACTGTTTCCTTACAGAAATGTCCACAGAGTATACTACTAAACTTTTGGAATTTTTGCCAGACTGGTAAGAAATGGTATCGCAGAGTGGTTTTTCTGATTTTCATTTCTTTTAAGCTTTTTATAAATATGCTTAGAAGACACTTGTACTTAGTTTTCTGGAGACTTGTCAGTTCATATCCTATGTTCGTTTCTACTAGATTGTAGGTCCTTTGAATGAATTTCCATGTCTTTTTAATAATTTTTTAATAGATGATGACCCTTTATTTGTGATCTGAGTTGCCAATATTTTCCTCTAGTTTGTCATTTGATTTATAGTGTTTTCCCATGCAAAAGCTTTTGATTTGTATGTAATTGACTTTATCAATCTTTTAAAATGGCATTTAGGCTTTTGAGCCATGGTTAGACTTTTCCCAGTATGAGAGTATAGATTCTCCCCCCCTTTTTTTTCTATTGCTTTTACGGTTTTATTTATTCCCTTTGGAGTTTATCCTGGTACTCAATGTGAAGTACAGGTCTAATTTTTTTCCCAGTTGGCTACCTAGTTGTCCTACACTGTTTATTAGAGAGTCTATTCTCCACTTTGAGATGCCACTTTTATCAAATCTATCAAATACTAAATCTCTGTACAATTGGGTCTGTTTCTGGAATTCTGTTCCAGTCCATTGGTCTGTTTGTCCCTTCCTGCACCTAAATCAAGTTGTTTTAATGACTGAGGCTTTAAGTATGATTATCTGCAATAGTAAGGTTATTAGTGTTGCCTTTTCTTTTTTCAGTTTCCTTGTATTCCTCTCTCTCTCTCTCTCTCTCTCTCTCTCTCTCTCTCTCTCTCTCTCTCTCTCTCTCTTTCCCTGAAGGATGGGGAACTTCAGGGGATCTCATGAGATTTATACTACTGTAGGGGAACAGGCAAACAATTATGTCACTTGGTAATGTCAAGAAAAAAGCACTAAAGCAGTTAAAAGGACAGAAGGCAAGAAGGGAGTAGCATTTAGATGAGAAGGTCACTGGATAAGGTAGAGACACCTGAGTGAAGGGAGGGAGGCCACATGGATACCTGGAGGAAGACATTCCTAGCAGCACCAAGGGCAAATGCAAAGGCCTGAGGCAGGAACATGCTTGGCATGTTGAAAAACAGCAAGGCAGCCCATGCAGCTGGAATGGTATGTTCAGAGGGGAGAGTGGGAGGCGATGAGGTAGATCATGCAGGCCTTGCAGGTCACAGCAAGGACGCTGGCTTTTCCTTTGAGACAGGGAGCCATGGGAGGGGGTTGAGCAGAAGAGTGACATGTTCTGACCTCTGTTTTAACAAGATGGTTCAGGCTGCAGTGTGGAGAGCAGACTGTACTGTGAGGGCAGTGGCAGGGAGGGCCACAGGATTTGGGATGGGTGAATGAATTGTAACTTGGTTTCTTTGTCCATCTCTCTGCTAAACTGTGATCTTTGCAAGGACAGGCACTGAGCTTATTTGGTGATATATGCACAGAGTAGGCATGGATAAACATTTGTGGGAGGAAAAAGGAGGGAGAACAGACAGGAAGAGGCAGGAGAGGCAGAGTCCCCTGGGGAATGGCTCTGCAAAGGCCACAGATAGTAGAGGGAACAACGTGATGAGAAAGCAGGGATGGAGGTGGAGAGGGGCTGAAGGTGGGGAAATTGGGCCCCCCACCCTTCTCAGGGGATCTGTGACCCCCATCAAGGACTAGGCTATGTGCAGTTTACACTGGAGTTCTGCCACCACAGGAACCCTGGAGGGGGCTTCTTTTCTCAAGGTGAGAGGTTCAAGGGTGAGGCGGCCTGGGAGAGTGAACAGTGTTCCTGAATTCTGGCACACTGAGGCCCTGGAAAGGGATAATATGCCCTCTTTACAGATAATAAATTGAAGCCCCAAGAAGGGAAGGAACCTAGCCAAGGTCATACAGCAAATAAGTGGCCAACCTGTCTCAGGAGCTTGCTGTCTATAAGACATCTCCTTGGCCATGACCTAATTTTGGTCTGGGTCCCTCTGCAGTTTTGGGGAGTGACCAAGAGCAGAAGGAAGGGATGCCTCCTGGCATTCAGCCAGTCCTTAGCTGCTTCCCAGGTCAGCTGCTGAGGCCCCAGTGGGGATGGGATCCAGATATGGGGAACAGGAGCCATGGGACCCTTCTGGACCTCATGATGCTTCAGGCAGAATGGGCCTGGAGCAGGGCAGGTAGACAAGGCACCAAGCTGAGGGGCAGAGGAAAGACGCTGGGTTTTGACGTTCAGCCTGACTTTACCACTATCCCACTGTGTGACCTTAGGTAAATAGCATCCATCTAGAAGCCTCAGTTTGTGCATCTGTAAAATGGGAACAGCATCTCCCATCTTAGAGGGCAAGCATGGAGGTTGAATGAGGCAGTAGGAATCCAGTGCTTCCTCCCTGGCCTCTCCCAATCTAGACTAGGTTGCTGGTATCCTTGTCCCCAACAGAAGTGATTGGCCCCTCCTAGATGAAGAAATATATGAGCTATGGTGGAGTCTTAAGTGCAAGACCTACAAGTGGGTCCAGGCTGTGGGGGATCTGACCAGTGCTGTCACCTTATGGGCCCTATCAGGTCCAGGTGAGTCTGCATGAGCCCTCAGGACAGATGGGTGAGCCTGGCTCTGCACCAAGACCTCAAAGTACTCCCTCACTCTGGGCCTCAGTTCCAGGGAATCTCCTGAACATTGGTTTCGGGGGGGGGGGGCAGGAATTGGAGGCTTTCTAAAGGGCAGATGGAACAGCCTCCTTCAAAAGTAGTAAGCTCTCTGCCTCTGAGGTAAATAAGCAGAGACTGGCAAGCACAGGGCAAGGATTCACTCACTCACTCACTCACTCACTCACTCACTCACTCACTCATTAGATAAAGTCCTATTGAGAACATACTTTGGGCCAGGCCCTGTGCCCATCACTGGGGGATATAGTGATAAGGCCTCCTTACTGTCCCACAACTTACATTCTAATAGGGGTGAGAGACATTAAATAGTGGTAAGAAAGTGTGTACTTGATATAGGAAGGGCCAGTCCAGGAACTCCTTCCCCCCTACCTCTGTGAGGAAGTGATTTCTAAACTGAGAATTGAAGGACAAGTATGAGTTAAATAGAGAAGAGAAGAGAAGAGAAGAGAAGAGAAGAGAAGAGAAGAGAAGAGAAGAGAAGAGAAGAGAAGAGAAGAGTGTTTAGGTCTTTTGAACAGCAGGTACAAAAGCCCAGTGGCACAAAAGAGTCCTGCATTTTCAAGTAGTTGAAAGGTCAGCATGGCTGGAGGGTAGGAAGCTAGAAGGGCAGTGGTTGAGCTGGGTGGGCGAGGTGGAGAGTAACAGGTCCTCACCTGAACAGTGATCCATCTTAAGGGTCAGGATCAATTCTGCCCCATCGTGGTCAAAGATGAGGAGTTAGTCAGGTGAAAGAGGTTGGGGCAGGGAGGGAACTGTGTGCAAACACCTGGTGGAGAGGAAAAGCAAGCTGAAAGCAGCTCAGTCTGGCTAGACATAGCCTGGCTGGGAGAGAGGGGAAGGGGCTTGGCTGACTAGAGACCCTGTGAGTCTTGCTGAGTAGCCTGAAGGCCTTTAGGAGACAGAGAGGGGTTTTACACAGGAGAGTGACCAAACCTTGGTAGTAACATCAAGGAAAGTTGTCTGGGACATCCTTTGCAGGCCCTAAGACCCTGCAGAACCTCGAGGGAGCCCAGCCATCTGAGGCACAACTTCATCAGAACCATCTCAGGGAGGATGAGGAAGCTCATTTGTCAGAGGAACCTCAGAGAAGGGACACCAGCAGGTGGGGTCTGGTCTCAGCTCATCACTGACTCAATAACTCAAGAAGTCTTAGCTCCAAGGACTTTGGTGCTGAAAGGACAATCCTCTCATCCCAGGACTCGGTAAATGAGGTTAAGTGAAAACTGCTCCAGGCCACACAACAAATCAGTGGCAGAGTCAGGGTCAGAAAGAAAGAAACTAGTATCTACTGAGTACCCAGTATGTGCCAGTTCAGTGCTGGGCACTTTATATATCACATCGTTTAACAGAGGTACCACTTAATTTTGCAGATGAGCAGACTGAGGTCCAGAAGGCATGCCTCTTGTTCAGGGTCATACAGAGCTAGGTCTAGACACCAGATATGCACACTCCTCCCCCCGCAACTTCTTTTGGGTCTGAGTTCGGGGCGTGGGTAAGAGGCGGAGCGTGTCCAGGAGAGTGATGGGGTGGGTGGGGCTGTGTTTCTGGGACTTTCCTCGATGAGGTCAGAGGCCCGCAATAGCCGCGCTCCGGTGAATACCCCAGACTTGGTCACACTCTCTTCCCCACCCGCTGCGGGGATCGGTCCAGCAGCAGCGACAGTCCCCTCTGCTGTCCCATCTCCCAGCAGAACGGGGTGAACCTCGCCACACTCGGCGCCCACTCTCGCCCCGCCGGTTACATGAACGTGCCCTCAGGAGCCCCCAACGCGCTCAAGCCGGCACTGCTGCAGCACAGCCTCGAGGCCGGCCATGGGGACACCCTGCTGCGTTCCTCTCCTACTCCCTCGGCGTCTGCTAGGACAGCAGTTAAACAGTGTAGTCATCGCCGCCCCACGCCCGCCAATCAGGAAGCAGAGCTGACTCCGGGCACGCCTCACTCTGAGACGTCATGCAACTGGCCCCGGAAACCCCACCCAGTGGCCTTGCATGGGAAAAGCTAAAGAGGGAGCCAGGGAGTGGGGGGCTCTCGAGGGGTGAAAATACCCTGTGAATCACACATATAACTGACCCAAGAAATACTTGCAGAGTGAAATAGATTACTGATTTTAAATGTATTAACTCAATCATTTCTCATCCACCCACTGTCCATCTATCTACTCGCCCACTTATCCAAAGTTATTAGGCTCCTTCTGTGTGCCTGGCACTGTGCTGGGTGCCGCACGGTGAACCCTGAGTGAGTCAAGTGAGGAAGTCTTAACAGTAACAAATGCTCACACCACTCATGCTTCTATTATAATTGTGATCAATTCTAGGAACATAAGGTACAGGTTGCTGGAATAACAGAATATTTAATTAATTTATTTATTTTTAATTGATGAGAGAGAGAGAGAGAGAGAGAGAGAGAGAGAGAGAGAGAGAGATCATTTGTTGTTCCACTTACTTATGCCTTGATTCTTGTATGTGCCCTGAATAGAACCTGCAATCTTGGCGTATCAGGATAATGCTCTAACCAAATGAACTACTGGTCCAGCACACACAGAGTGTTTAATTTAGACTGGGGGCTCAGGTCTCTGGAGAAGTTACATGCGAGTTGACTCCTAAAACAAGCATGTTCCAGCCGGAGGGAAGAGCTTGTGGAAAGGCATTGAGATTGGCAGGCACTTGGAGAGTTCTGGGAAGGAAAAAGAGGCCAGCCAGTACGCCTGGAAAATAGTTGGGCAGGGGAAGCAAGGTGAAATAAGGCTCTGGAGGTTTGAGTAGATTATTCAAGACCTTGAAGGCTAGAGTGAGCAAGTAAAATTTTATTCTAAGTGTGATGGGCAACCACTGGGGTAGGGGGGAGTGTCACTTGATCTACTTTGTTTTAAGATCTTCCTTGGTTCTGTGTGGAGAATAGACAAGAGTGAACATGGGGCAGGAGTGGACACAGGGAGACCCATTAGGAGGATCTTGTAGGTGCCCTCCAGCCTGAGGGTAGCAAACTAGTTTCATGAAGAAACTAAATGAGGAGAGGGAGGCCCTGTGAGTAGACAGTCATGAACAGACTAAATTAGAAAATAGAATCTACTGGCTGGCAGGTTGCTGGATTGAATATGGGAGGTGGGTGAGGTAGAGGGAAGTTAAGATAAAGTCATTCCTTTATTTATTTATTTATTTATTTATTTATTTATTTATTTAAAATCCTCACCCAAGGATATTTTCCCATTTATCTTCAGGTAGAGTCGGGGGGGAGGGGGACTCAACGTGAGAGAAACACATCGATTGGTTGCCTCCTGCAGTACCCCAAACAGGACCGGGGACCGAACCACAACCCAGGTATGTACCATTGACCGGAATCAAACCTGAGACTCTTTGGTCCTGGGGCCAACACTCTAACCACTGAGCCAAACGGGCCAGGGCAAGTCATTCCTTTATTGAACAATTATTTATAGAGCTCCTGTGGGTTCCAGATAGTGTTCTAGAGAGACTGTCAGGGTTCAAATCCTGACCATCAACTGCTAGCTGTTTGCCTTAGGGAAGTTATTTAGCCTCCCTATGTCCTTATCTCTTCATCTGTGACATGAGGATCCTAAGAACACCAAAGAAGCCCTGGTTGGGTAGTTCAGCTGGTTGGAACATCAATCTGATATGCTAAGATTGTAGGTTGGATCCCCGGTCAGGACACATACAAAAATCAACCAATTAATGCATAAATAAATGAAACAACAAATCACTCTCTCTTTCTCTAAAAATCAATAATAAAAAAGAAAAGAACACACAAGAAGATTGTTGTCAGGATTAAATTAATATATGTAAAACCTTGGATCTGGGTGCTTAGAGTTGAGTTCTTAGGTTGAGTACTTGGACTTGGGTACTTGGGGCTGGGTGCTTGGGTCTGCTTCTTGGAGTAACCAAGCTCCATTTCTTTGCTGGCCTTTCACAGAAAAATAAAAACAGGGTGATATGCTAGAGCAGAGGTTCCCATACTTGTCTGTCTGCACATTAGAATTACCTGGAGATTTTTTTTTTATTCCAAAGCCCATGCTGCACCCCAGACCAGTTAAATCACAATCTCTGTGAGTGAAGCACACGTTTAGAAACTTCAGTATGTTTCGAAGCCTCCAGGTAATTTCAAGGTGCAGATAAGTTTGGAAACCACCGAGGCAGAGAGCAACAAGGAGGCTACTTTAAAGTAGGTAGTCAAGAAGGACTTCTCTGATGAGGTAACATATGAATGAAAACCAAAAAGTGAAGCAGGAGCCGTTATTAGAGGGTCATGGGGGAAAGCCTTTGGGGAAATGTCTGGCCTAGGTACCTGCATGCCAGAAGGTGCCTTTGCCTGAAATGGGCTTGAGTTGATGGGTTCCAAGAGAATGGGTGAGTAATCATGGCTGAGTGAAGACTCTCTGCCTCTTCCTCAGATTGGCACCTGGAGCCACTGAACCATTGTTCCTGGTAGGTTATGTGTGCTCTGTCCTTTTCCTCACACCAACCCCTTAAAGCAGGCAGACAGGGCTGTCCACTGGCCAGACAAAGGCTAGGCAGAGGCCTAGACAGAGTCATGCATTAAGGCTAAAGGGTGGTGAACCCCAAATCAAGCCCCGGCTCTCTCTGCCTAGATCTGGTTTCTAGAGGCTTCTTTGGGATTGACCTGCTTCTGTCCCTGTTGGGGAGATTTGGTTTTCCATCAGATGGGGCTATGGGTGAATGGGGGCTGGGTACCACCCTGGACAAGCAAGGATGTGCAAATAAAACAAAAGCAGCGCCCGGCTGGTGTGGCTCAGTGGCTGAGCGTTGGCACCATGCACCAAGAGGTTGCTGGTTTGATCCCAAATCAGGGCACATGCCCGGGTTGTGGGGGGCATGCAGGAGGTGGCCAATCAATGTTCCCTCTCATTGATGTTTCTATCTCTCTCTCCCTCTCCCTTCCTCTCTCTAGAATCAATAAAGAAAAAAAAATAAAAGTAAAAAAAAAGAACAAAAGCAGTAAAATTGTACCAATTTGGGTTTTGTGATTATTCATCATGGTTGGGCTGGCATTTCCCTTAGTGCTGGTTACAGGGAAAGAGAGTCCAATAAATATATCCTGGGAGAATAATTTGGGACAAGCTCTCCTACAAGGTCACTCCCCCATGCAGTGAAAGAGCCACTGGGCCCCTGCCAACCTCTGTTGGGGCACTGGGCACCCCACTGGGAGCTGGTGCTTGGAGCTGGTAACTTGGGGCTGGGTTTCTGGAGCTGGGTTCTGAGAATGGATAGGAACTTGGAGTTGGGTACTTGGGGCTAGGTGCTTGGGCTTGCTTGTTGGGGTAATCAAGGCTCTATTTCTTCTTTCTTTATTTCATTTAAAAAAAAAAAAATTGATGTTGAGCCCAACCAGTGTGGCTCAGTAGTTGAGCATCATCAACCCATGCACCAAGAGGTCACCAGTTTGATTCTCGGTCAGGGCACATGCCGAAGTTGTGGCCCCAATCCCCAGTGGAGGGCATACAGGAGGTGGCCAATCGATGTTCCCTCTCATCGATGTTTCTATCTCTCTCTCCCTCTCCCTTCCTCTCTCTCTAAAATCAATAAAGAAAAAAAAAAAGAACTGTTTAAAAAATAATTGATGTTGAGAGAGAGAGAGAATCAATTTGTTCTCCCACTTATCTCTGCATTCATTGGTTCTTTTTTTTTTTTTTATCCTCACCCGAGGACATTTTTGCATTTATCTTCAGATAGAGCGGGAAGAAGAGATGGGGGAAGAGAGAGAGAGAGACATCGATGTGAGAGAGACACATCGACTGGCTGCCACCCGCACAACCCCAACCGGGGCCAGGGACAAACTGCAACTGAAGTATGTGCCCTTAGCGGGAACCAAACTCAGGACTCTGCAGGCCAACGCTCCAACCGCTGAGCCAAACCGGTCAGGACCATTGGTTGATTCTTGTATGTGCCCTGACCAGGGATCCCTTGGTGTAGCAGGACGATGCTCCAACCACTGAGCTACCTGGCCAGGGCATGGCTCCATTTCCTTGCTGGCCTTATACAAATGAGCCCGCCCCTAACTTGACTCTCCTCTCTGTGGCTTCACAGCACATGAGAAGGTTGTCTGCTCCATAGGGACTCCAGAGGGAAGGGAACTAGAAGGCTCTCTGGGTATCTTCATGGGGCCCTCCTGGGGTCCCTTTCCTTTCCCCCTGAGCCAGGAAGCCCATGCTTCCTAATCTTCACCCCTCCCCCAAAGCCATCTGCTGAAAGGAAGTGGCTCTTCAGTTCTTCACAGGAAGCCACAGGCCTCCTCTGCTTCAGCTCCCTCCAGCTACTGCTGACCAGGCCCTCTGCTGGTCCAGGCCCCCTTCGAGGCTGGGTCCAGGGATGCCCTGCTCCTGGCATCACCCTCTGCTGCCCAGCCAAGGGAAGTATGCATGTGAAGTGCTCCTCTCGTTTTCTTTTCATCCCTGTGGCTCAGGTCTAGGAGCACAGGCTGTGGCCCCTGGAGGTGAGGCTTGATTTCAGAGGGTCCAGAATGCTGTGCTCAGTAGTTTGGAGATCCCAGAGGGAGGGAGGGGGCTGGCCCTGCAGGGTTCCTCAGGATTGACCACTCTTATGAGCTTCAGGAGATCCTGCACGGACAGGGGCAGGGTTGAATTCATTTCAGTCTCTAACATCCATGATGGGGCCTGACCCAGGGAGGGCTGTCCGTAATTGTGGAGCTGCTCAAGGATGTTGCAGGCTGATGAGGATTCCAGGATGGGACTGCACTGTCACCTGGCGGCCACACCAGCACATAGCACTATGGGAGGCCTGCCAGGACCCAGAGTGAGCTTTCAAAGATCTAGGTGCCAGAGATGCCCTTAAAACACAAAAGAAATCCCTAGATAAAGAGTTCTTATTAAAAAGTGTAACAGCTCTAGCCCAGCTGGTGTGGCTCAGCAGCTGAGCGTCGACCCATGCACCAAGAGGTCGCCGGTTCGATTCCCGATCAGGGCACATGCCCAGGTTGTGGGCTAAATCCCCAGTGGGGGGCATGCAGGAGGTGGCCAATCAATGTTCTCTCTCATCGATGTTCTATCTCTCTTTTCCTCTCCCTTCCCCTCTCTAAAATCAATAAAGAAAAAAAAAGTATAACAGCTCTAGCCCTGGCTGGTGTGGCTAAGTTGGTTGGAGCATCGTCCGGTATACCAAAGGGTTTTGGATTTTGTCCCCTGGTCAGCGCACATGTGGAAGTTGGCCAGTTGATGTTCTCTCTCACATAGATGTTTCCTCTGTCTCTCTCTCCCTCTCTCTGGAGCATGTCCTTGGGTGAGGAATAAAAAATTTAAAAAGGAGGATGATAACTCTGACTTGAGCACTTAGGAAAGGCATCCTAGGTCTAGAAGAGAGTCCAGCTCCATTTTATAGCCTAGGACAGCAATTTTCAACCTTTTTCATCTCATGGCACACAAAAACTAATTACTAAAATTCTGCGGCATACCAAAAAATATACTTTTTGCTGATCTGACCAAAAAAATAGGTATAATTTTAATTCATTCATACTGGATGGCTATTGTGTTGGCTGTTGTTATTTTTTTTTTTTTTTGGACAGTGTAAGGGAAAAGAGGTTAGTGACCCTGACTAGTCAGGTATTGCATGCTTTAAAAATTCTTGCAGCACAGCTCTGGCTGGTTTGGCTCAGCGGTTAGAACGTCGGCCCGCGGACCAACGAGTCACGGGTTCGATTCCAGTCAAGGGCACGTACCTCAGTTGCGATTTGTCCCCAGCCCTGGTTGGGGTTGTGCAGGAGGCAGCTACTTGATGTGTCCCTTTCACGTCGATGTTTCTCTCTCTCTCTCTCTCTCTCTGTCTTCCTCTCCCTCCCTCCCACTCTATCTGAACAAAAATGGAAAGGTGTCCTTGGGTGAGGATAAAAAAAAGAAAAAAATTTTTTTGCAGCACATCTGTGTGCCGTGGCACACAGGCTAAAAATTGCTGGTCTAGAACACTGAGGTCCAGGGAGAAATGATGAGGACAGAGGATCTCAGCATTGTTTTCTATCAAGTCAGCCACACAGATGGGATCTATTTTCAGACTTGTCTTAGGGTGTGGTCCCAGAGTGAGGAACTGCCTTGTTAGTTTCTAGTCACCCTCATTTGTGACCAAACATGGCATCTCTCAGCACCATCACTCACCTTAGTACCAAAGTTGGCAACAAGATGGCTTTTGTCAGCTTCAAAAATAAAATCCACCCTCAGAAGGCCGGGATCTGACAGGGCCAGGGGGACTCAGAAGCATGTGCTTCAGGCTCAGCAGTTTTAGAGTAGAAATTGCCCTGGAGAATATGATATCCAACCCCTCTGTTTAAACAAACAACAACAAACAAACAAAATGAGGAAGCTGGGACTCAGGGAGGACAAACAGCCTGCCCGAGGCGCCCCGCCCTGGAGCTGGGCCACAACTCAGCTATGTGTCTTTCTGAAGGCTACTGCCAAGGAGGAGTCTAAAAGTGCATTAGTATCTCTTGACTTGTTGCATTAGTGAATTCTGGTCTGTGTTCATCATTCTGCCTCATGCTTTGTAGACAAGGTGATTGTGGTCTGTGAAGGCTGACAAGGGCCCGGGTGGGTAAAAGGAGATAGGGATGAGGAGGTGGTGACAGGGAGGGAGAAGGGGGTCATAGATGCTTTTGGGGGCTCCCAGTTTGTACACTGTGGGCTCCAAGTAGGTAGGAACTGGGTCTCTTCCACTGTGGTGTCCTCAGCACTTGGCACAGTGTCTGGCATAGACCAAGTGCCCAGTAAATGTCTGCTGAATGAAAACAAGGAGTTATCCTGCACAGGCCCAAAGGGACTCTATGGTAGGTGGAATCTCCCCTTAAAGATGGGTCATTTCAATGTTATTCAGCCTGAGAACTGCTGAGGCCTCAGATCTAAAATCGGGGGGTAGAGCTCTCCATCTCTTTGGCCTTGATGCTATTCAAGGAAATAAGTAGAGGATGCTCAGCCTTGGGAGAAAGGCAGAACTGAGTCTGTGAGCCCCAGAGAATAAATCCTGACTCCAAAGTTAGATGATCTAATTCCTGGTTTGTATTTGGCTATTTCCTCTTTGCTTTATGCAAGTTCTTAATCATAATAATAACTGACATTAACAGAGGGCTCGCTATGTGCCAGGCATCATGCTAGACTTTCTCTGTTCATTAGTTCATCTGATTTCATAACAAAAACCCCATAAGGTAGGTGATATTATCATTCTCAGTTTATAGAGGAGGAAACTGAGTCATAGAGGTGAAGAAACTTGTGCTGGGGCACACAGGGCAGGACCTGAACCAAGGTCTGCAGGACTCCAGAGGAACTTTCCTAAGTACTATACTCCACTGCCTCATTTGAAAACTAATCTATACGGGTGATTATTGAGTAAAAGGTAAGGGGCTTATGTTTACTTGGACCACAGTGTTAAAGGGGGTGCAGAACCCCTTCCCCTAGGCCTGCATGGTGGTGGCAGTGGGCATTATCAAGGGAACCCCAAGGAAAGAACAAGAATTCCAGTCATTCCTTCCCATGAAGATTGGGGAAGGTATAGGGACAGGTAGATGGAAGTGGAGGAGACTAACGTCAGGTTCAATTCTGCCCACGTATATTGAGCACCTACTGTGTGCCAGGCTTATTCTGGGCACTAGAGAAAAAAGATAACTTTGACATAGTGCCTCTCTGAAGGGGCTGAAGGACATACACTTAATGTCTCTGGAGCAGAGTATGATGCTTGAGACTCTACCTCCCTCCAAGGGCAGAAGTCCACTCTATCTAGAAGTCCACTAGAGCCCCATGGATGGCTCTAGCCAAGGCAGAACTCTGCTCAGGTGTGTATGGTATCAGGTCAGGGGACTCAGCCCAGCTTCTGCTCTTGGATATAAGCCATGGAGAGAATATTTGAGGTGCAAGATGGTACCTGTCCCACCTATGCACCTCTTCTACAAACAGTACTTCTCTGGTGACCTGGGGCAAACCAACTGAAGCAACCAATTGCCATCTGCAGAGGTGGCATTGGACCTTGGGGCAGGAGCAAGCAGGATGGCCCTCTTCCCCACCCATCCATACACACTTGTAATGGAAGAATTTCTGGATTATAAGTGAGACAGCTGGCTTGGCCCTTTTGTGACCAGGTTTTGTGATTCACATGTGGCTACTTCCCAGGGGTGCAGATCTCCCCAGAGGCTGGGCTGGCATTGAGGCTGGTGCCCACTCATAGACAAGAACATTGGCATGATTCTCTCTCTCTTTCTACTAGTGATGGAACCAGCCTTACCTTTACTGACATTTGGTTTCTAAGGTCTCTTTGCCCTCCCTCTGCGTAGGTCTTGGCATTCCGCTTCACCTGGACAGGCCTCCCAAACTTCAAATCTCTCCAAGGGTTTGGGTTGGCCTTCCCTTCCCATCCAGAAGGCATGTGTTCTGGATGCAAACTGTCCACCTATCCCAGAGTTCTCTGTGGGAAGGGAGGCCTTGCTGAGCCCTCCAAACACTGCTGTTAACACACTTTCTTCAAGGCAAAAGTCTGCCTTCTATTCTCCATCAGAGGGAGACCACTGGTGCTTCTTCAGAGAATGGAGATCTGGTGTCTACGGTTCTGCCTAATCAGAGAAGTAGCTGGAAGCTTCTCTCACTAAGAGCAAACTGAGCTCTGCCTCCCCAGGTCCCTGTGAAATCCAGCCTGAGCATTCATAATGTGACAGGGCCAGTAGGAAGCTCTGCTGGGGATGGAGTTCTAGAGGAAGGGATGTCTGAGCCAGGTTAGGAGCTTCAGAAGGACATTTTAGGCAGAAAGGACAGCATATGCCAAGACCCAGGGACAAAATCAGCTGGTTGTGTTCCAGGAGCTGTGATTAGCTTCAGGGGGAAGTGAGGGTAGGGGTATGTGGATGAGGCTGACCAGACCCAGATCTTTTTTTGTTGTTGTTCAGATAGAGTGGGAGGAAGAGAGAGGAAGAGAGGAGAGAGAGAATCATCGATGTGAAAGGGACACATCGAGTGGCTGCCACCCGCACGACCCAACCAGGGCTGGGGACAAACTGCAATCGAGGTACGTGCCCTTAGTGGGAACTGAACCGGGGTCTCTCTGGACCACAGGCCGACGCTCTAACCACTGAGCCAAACCGGCCAGGGCCAGACCCAGATCTTGTTGGGCTTCTCACAGCAAGGACGACTCACAGGACAAAGGGTTTTTTGAGAGAACTTTATTCTCTTTTCACCTAGGTCATTGACGAGTGTCACAGAGAAAGCTATAGACTTCAGCTGGAAGAAGTGGGGGCACAGTGTCCTGGGAGCTGCTGACTACTCATCCTCTTCCTTTGACTTCTTGTTTTCTAGGTGCCTGTGGACGGTATAGCCTAGAAAGGCACCTAACTTGGCCATGAAGGTACTACCACCAGTAGCCCCTGTAAAGAAAGTATAGCTAGGTGACTTGCAGCCCAGACATCAGGCCTGAGAATCCAAAAGTCTGGAAACCATTGGTCCAGTCCAACCTCTTCATTTTCAGATATGAGTGCACATTTTATAGAAGGATCATTCTGAGCTCTGATATCCCCTTCATGGTGTTCAAGGAAGGCAAGTCAAGACCAGGATTGGGCCTGGCTGGTGTGGCTCAGTGGTTGAGTGAGGACCCATGCACCAAGAGGTCACCGGTTAGATTCCTGGTCAGGGCACATGCCCAGGTTGTGGGCCCAATCCCCAGTAGGGGGCATGCAGGAGGCAGCCAATCGGTGTTCTCTCTCATCGATGTTTCTATCTCTCCTTCTCCCTTCCTCTCCCTCTAAAAATCAATAAAGAAAAAAAAAATAAAAAAAATAAAAAAAGACCAGGATTGGTATGAGATTGAATTGGGTTGTCCCACCACCTGTTTTTGCCACCCTGGGTCTCTGAGATTAAGCAGATTCATAAAATGTTAAATTGAGGATTATTATCCTGGTTAAAGATGAGAAAACTTAGACTTGTTGTGACGGCCGAAGCATCAGTGAGGCACCCGGATAAAAGCAAGGAATCATACTGACTGGGTTTGAGTCCTGGCTCTAGTGCAAGCCAGTTTGGAGAATCTGAGTAAATTACTGAATCCCACGGTTCTCAGTTCACCCACTGTATGACAGGGTTTATAAGAATACCCACTTCTGCCCTGGCCGGTTTGGCTCAGCGGTTAGAGCAACGGCCAGCGACCACAGTCTGGGGTTTGATTCTGGTCAAGGGAACTTACCTCGGTTGGGGTTTGGTCCCAGGCAACCAATCGATGTGTCTCTCTCACGTCGTTGCCCCCCCCCCCCCCCACACACACACACACACATCTGAAGATAAATGGAAAAGTACCCTCGGTTAAGGATTTTTTTTTTAAAGCTCGAGGACCCGCCCGACTCACCCAAGCTCTGCAGCGAGGCCACAATCCCTCCGGCGGGCACGCCGCCCCCATTCCCCAAGGCCGACCAGCTCATCAGCGAGGATGCTATCGAGTTGACAGCGATGCCGGTTGTCGTGAAGCCCATAGCGGGCAGCACCGCGGCCATGATCCCTGGAGGAAGAGGAGGTGGTGAGTGAGCGTCCACCGCCCGGGCCCACCTTTCCCAGCTCACGCAGTCCAGACCCACCTCCTCCGACAACCGTGTAGATCAGCGTGCCCAAGATTCCGGAGCCGCTGTCTTCCGAGTCTTCTCTTTTGCCTGTTGGAAGAGCGGACAAAGCAGAGTACAGCAGGCTCCGGAGTACAGCACAGAGTAGCTCCCTACTCTGTGCCTGATGCCTAGGGAGCTGTGGGCCACCATCCTCCTATTTCGGAAGAGACTTTTCCTAAGGCGTCGTGCCTGGCACGTCATTGGCATTGAATAAATGGCGGTAGAATGGAGGAATTGACAGAGCAGAGATTCCAATAGTTCCTCGCGTTCAGAGGCACTCCCGAATCTCTAAGACTAAACCAAGGACTCTGAAACTTTCCACTTCTCTTTTTTTTTTTCTTTTTTCTCCCTCTTATTGATTTTAGAGAGAGAGGAAGATAGATAGAAACATCGATGAGAGAACATGGATTGGTCGCCTCCTGCATGCCCCCCACTGGGGATGGGGCCCACAACCTGGGCATGTGTCCTGACTGGGAACTGAATCGGGGACCTCTTGGTGCATGGATCGACGCTCAACCACTGAGCCACACGGGCGGGACAGAAACTTTCCACTTCATTTTCCCCCGTCTTTCCTTTGCCCCAGGATCCTTACCTGCCTCCACCCCGCCGCAGGTGTAGAGTAGCAGGTAGCACAAGAAGAGTGACATCACCTTCTGCCGCATGGTGGCGCCGCGCGCAGGCTTGTCGCTGGACCTGGGGATGGGGAGAGGAAAGAGATAATCCAGAGCCATTTTGAGCCACACCCCTAGGCTGTTTTCCTTTCCGATTGGAGGATGAGTCAATAAAAAGCAGCGAAGTGCTCTGGACTGAGCCCAGGACCCCTCTAAGGAGCTGCAGGATTTCCGTTTCCCCGCGGCAACAGCGGCAGTGATGTTCCTGCCTCACCCGGTGGTCGTGGGAATCAGTGAGGGAATCCTCTTCTGGTAAGGTGCCAGGCACTTGGCGCGTGCTCAGGGATGTCAGCTAGTATCATTACTGTGGTTTCTGTTCTTGACTTTGTCGTTGCTGCCTGCGTGACCTTGGGCAAGATACTAGGGCCTTCTCTGGGCCTCAATTTACTTATCTCTAAAATACCGTATTAATAGAGCCTATTTCAGAGGGTGGTTGTGAGTTTTGAAACTATTCACCATGTCACTAACACTTAGAACAGTACCTGTCACATAGAATTTTCTAAAAAATTGTTGATCAGCTTATTCTTCCAATGCATTGAATATTTATAGGCACCAAACATTGTCCTCACACCGACTTCATTTTTCAGAAAGAAAGCACAGAGGGGTTAAGGAGCTTGCCCAAGGCCACACAGCAAATTGTGCAGCCTAGACACACACTCACGAGTATCGGAATTCAAAACCTATGTTCTTTCCATTATACCACAAAATAGGAAAATGCATATGCCCCCAAACTCACCTCTAATGTGATTTTTGTCAGCTCAATACAATTTTCTTGAATTAAAAACAAACAAACAACCCCACCCCTCTTGTACTGAGCACTTACTCAGCACTTCATGGCACAAGGTCATTTATACCCATAACAACCACATGAAGTAGGTACCGTTATTCTCAACCATGTGTTCTATAGATAAGGAAACTGAAGCTCAGGGAGTATATTACCACGCCCGCCCAGCCAGGAAGTGGCAAAATCAAGATTTAAACCCTCAATTACTGATATCTAAACCCACACTTTTTACAATCATTCCAGATTACTCCATTTATCATCCAAGATAAACTCACTGTCACATTAGATCCTACAACAAATGGGTTTCAGAAATCATCCAGTCAGGTAATGTGGCTTGATTATCATTTTGCAGATGAGGAACTAAAGCTCAAAAAGGTGAAATGACAGAGTTAAGGTCACAGATGGCTAACATGACATCAGAGAAACATCTGTAACAAAAATAAATTAATAAAAATTGCACACACAAAAAGCCCCAACTATCCCCTCAGACCAGTCTTAGCCCAGAGCACTAAAAGGGATTTGGATGTAGCCTCCCTGAGAAATGGGCATCCTGGCTCTCTGGGCTTGCAGCTCACAGGTAGGCAGCCTGGCAGATGGTGATACCCATGCCTCATACTTTCTGGGTTTACCTTGGAGGAGAGAAGAAATCTTCCTGCCTGTTGATAGATGCAAGCAGCAGTGAGGAATAGCTCTCTCAGGCTGCAGGCTGGCTTTTTGAAATCACATTGCCCCTCACCCCCCTTTCTGATGGCCAATCCCTGTCAGAGTTTCCATTTCCTACACTCTGCAGAGTTTCCTTTTCTCCTCCCTCTCCTCTCTGTTCTCCCTGCTGGCAGCAAAATGTAATTCTCACCAGAAGCTTTGAACAGAGTAGAGTATTCAAAGCAGGTCATGCTACAGTGGGATCCACAGCCCTGCTGGACTTAGTAAAGCCTGACCACCAGTTCCTCTTGGGGCCCAGAGGCCTTTCACAATTCAATTCAATGAATAATAATGCCTACCATTTATTGAACACTTTCTGCATGCCACGACCTGTGCCGAGTGCTCTATGTACACGATCTTTCCAATCCCACAACAGTTTCACGAAGTACCATATACTGGTTGTTTTTTTATTAATTATTGTAAATCCTTATTATGAGTTTATTTTATTCTATAACTAGTTCAAATTTTCACATGATTAAGGCTTTTTCATAGCTGCCAGAACAGGATGTGGGCTGCAGAGTCCCTGCAGACAACTCCTTCCACAGCCCCTCAAATCTTGGTTTAATCCACATAGTTAAGAGCTCTTCTAGATGGCCATTTTCTCAGCTTGCAGCTTCGGGAGAAGCATCATGAAAATCATTCACCTTCTGATAACCTAATGAAACTGGACAACAAATAGGTCCGGGCCGCCTGTCACTACTTGAGCCAATTAAGCAGAAACAAGGTTGAATCGTATATGAGCGTTTATTCCAATATTTGCTGGCAGTATGGAAGAGCATGGGTCATCCCGTAAAATCTACTCTGCCTCCCACACCCCCACTTGCCAGCTGCTTCTAAAGGGTAGAGAAACAATGACTACGTGAGAAAGGGCAGTTAGGCAAAAAGAAAAAAAATGGGTAAATTGGTTACAGGCAAGGAAGGGGGAAGGAATGTGGGCCTGGGGCCTCAGGGGCTTGTTGCCAGTGAGTTGCAGTCACAAGTCCAATGTTCCAATAATCAGGTTGTTAATCTTTCCATGATGTCAGGTAGTCCCCCTTGTCCTCAGATTAGGAAAATGGATAGCATTCCTAAGGTAAACTCCCAAAGCGCATGCCTCCCAGCCAGGTCCGAATGGGCTTTTCTTTAATCAGAACAAAGCAATCACGATTAACATTGTAAAGGATGATTAACGATTTTTCTAACTATGGCTAGTGCCCCACTATGATTAGCTTTCTTATTCTTCTAATATTTTCTATTCTAATATTCTTTCCTGCCCCTTTCAGTAAGGAGATTTGGAGCCAGTATGCATTTCGGGAACACTTTAATGCTAAAAGTAATTTATTTCTTGTGGAGTTTTTGTTTCTGTTTTAAAATATGTTTTCTAGCCCAGCCAGTGTGGCTCAGCAGTTGAGTGTCGACCCATGCACCAAGAGGTTGCTGGTTCTATTCCCGGTCAGGGCACATGCCCAGGTTGTGGGCCAAATCCCCATGGGGGGTATGCAGGAGGCAGCCAATCGATGTTCTCTCTCATCGATGTTTCTATCTCTCTCTCCCTCTCCCTTCCTTTCTCTCTCAAATCAACAAAGAAAAAAAATGTTTTATTGGTTTTTCAGAGAGAGAAACATCAATGAAAGGGTTAGTAATGTTTTAAAGGGTAAAGGTAAATAAAAGTTTGCTAAAGGCAGAAACTGTGGAAATTGTGTTGCTTGCATGACCTTTGCTCAGCCTTCTGTTGAGTACGGATAAGGTTTATCTGGATTGTCCGCAAGGCAATGGATAACCCAGCAGATGCCGGACGAGATACCAGACCAGCCCTACTACAAGGTGGACAATGGGCCAGATAAAGTACATCAGCAAGAACTGCCGGAAGCTAAAAGTAGGGTATATAACCGACACCCCAACCCTGATTTGAGGCTGAACCCTTTTCGGCTCAGCCCACCTGCACCCAGGCGTATGCAGTAAAGCCATTTTGCTCTGCATTAGCCTTGCACTGTGGATGTGATCTCCCGCCGGCTCAGACCTTTTAATCAATGTGAAAGAGAAACATCAATCGGCTGTCTCCTGCATGCCTCCTACTGGGGATCGAGCCCGAAAGCTGAGCATGTGCCCTGACCAGGAATCGAGGTGGGACCTCTCAGTCCATGGGATGATCCACTGAGCCACACCAGCCGGGCTCCTGTGGAGTTCTGACATTCCAGTCAGTCTGGCCAGATGAGTCAGAAGAAGGAATCTGTTGAGGCATTCTTGGAATCATACTGGAAGTACCTGGCAGGGATTTCTGCTTCAAGGCCTCCTTTTCAAGGGGTTTTGTGTTCTCCTGCATGAATATGGTCTTCTTCGTGGAACGAGCTACAGATATCAATGGCTTTTCATATGCTTTAGTGATTTTCCTGTTATGATAAAGCCAGAGCCAGGTACTCTATGGGGTCACTGGGCTGAACCTTTATCATCTCTGCCACTGCCTGGGCAAGGCAATTTCCAAAACACCTCTAAAGGTAGTCAGTTTCCTGTGGGCAAGTTCCAGTCCTGATTCTGCCATTTATTAGCTGTGTGGTCTTCAGCAGTCTCTGTGAGCCTTGGTTTTCTCATCTACCCTCATGACCTCTCCAATTGGCCATGTGTTCTCTCCCCTACCATATATTGTTTATAATCCTCATTTTGCAGTGGAGATTAAAGCTTGTGAAATGAAGTCATTCCATACCATTGTCCTCTCAAGCTAGTTGCTGCTGGGTGATGGGCATATGGTAAGACCAGTGAGGTCCATGTTCGTGTGGCCTTACATCCTTTGCCATAAAATGGGTCTTCTGGCTCTAGGTAATAGATCGAATGTTCTTTAAACCTTTGGATGGTGATGCTTGCAGGAGCACTATGGGTAAGAAATGTGAGCTCCAATAAGGATGAATCTTTGCCTTCTCCAATGTGGAAGGGAGCTGATATAAATGACCTGTCACGAGGTGGCTGGCTGTTCTCCCTGAGCAATGTTGTTAAACTGCTGCCTGCTGCTGGCTAGTTAGCTATTTGTTGGCAGTTGCTAGATCAGCCTTGGTAAGAGGGAGCTCAAGTTGTTGGATCCATCCATAGCCTCCTTGCCACCATGGCCACTCTTTTATGGATCTTTTGCAAAACAATAGAGTGACAATGTTTAGAGGCTGGCTAATCATATAATATAATCATATAATCCAAAGTGTCAGCATAGCCTGTTTTATAGTTTGAACCTGCTGTACAGCTCTTTCTTGCTCTGGACACTACTCACAATTGGCAGCCTTCCTGCTCACCCAATGAAGGGTTGGAGAAGTAGTTCTGAATGTGTATATTCTGCCTCCAAAATCCAAAGAGGTCCACCAAACACTATGCTTCTTTTTAAGTTGTGGGATGTATGGAGAGAGATAACTTGTCCTGATGTGCCCCAAACCACTGAACTCCTAAAAATGTTCCCAGTGTGGCAGGACCACAAATCTTCATGTAATTTACCTTCTACTCTCTGGCAAACATGGTGCTTTTACCACTTCCTGTTCGTGTACAATGAGCAGGATATCATTAATGTAGTGGACCAGCATGTTGTTCTGTGGAATGTCAAGGTGATCAAGGTCCCCGAAGACTACGTTATAACAGAGAGCTGGAAAGTTAACAGAGTTGGAAAGTTAACAGAGAGGGGAGAGAATGAAGGTGCTATCATTGTGACATTGTGAAGTAAAAGCAAACTGCCTTTCATCTTCCCTTCTCGTGGGCATTAAAAAGAAATCCTTTGTGGCCCTGCCGGTGTGGCTCAGTTGGTTGGAGTGTTGTCCCATACATTGGAAGGTTGTGGGTTCGATACCTGGGTTGGGGGTTTGATCTCTGGTCAGGGTGTACAGGAGGCAGCTGATTGACTGCCTCCCTCCCCCCTTTCTAAAAATGAATGAACATGTCCTCAGGTGAGGATTTTAAAAAAAGAAAGCAGCCAGGCCAGTGTGGCTGAGTGTCGACCCATGCACCAAGAGGTTGCCGGTTTGATTCCTGGTCACGGAACATGCCCAGGTTGTGGGCCCAATCCCCAGTGGGGGGCATGCAGGAAGCAGCCAATCAATATTCTCTCTCATCGATGTTTCTATTTCTCTCTCCCTCTCCCTTCCTCTCTCTCTAAAATCAATAAAGAAAAATAAAAAAATAAAGAAAAGAAAGCATTTGGTGGGGGGATGAGTGAAAAGGTGAAGGGGGTTAAGAAGTACAAACTGCTGCCCTGGTCAGTGTGGCTCAATTGGTTGGAGCATCATCTGGCATACACACCAAAAGGTTGTGGGTTCGATTCCTGGTCAGAGCACATACCCAGGTTGCAGGTTCAGGGGTGCATACAGGAGGCAACCAATCAATGTATCTCTTTCATACTGATGTCTCTCTCTCCCTTTCTTCCTTCCTCCCTCTCTCTCTAAAATCAATTTAAAAAATAAAAAATCCAGAGGAATGGAAGTAGGGAACAGATTGACAAACCTCAGAGGGAAGGGGGTGGGGGGATGGGGGGGTGGGGGGATGGGGGGGTGGGGGGAAGAGATAAACCAAAGAACTTATATGCATATATGTATAACCAATAGACACAGACAATAGTGTGGGGAAAGCAGGAGGGGTGTGGGAGCGAGGAGGAGAGGAACAATGTGTGTGTGGGGGGCATCTGTAATACAACAATAAAGATAAAAAAATAAAATATAAATAAATAAAGTGAAGTGGGAAAGCCAGAAACGGGAGCACTCACACCCCATGACAATTGCAATGCACAACCGGAAAACTCCTTGAAATCGCCCCTCCCAACTTCCTTTTCTCCTGGATGAAAGAGCTTCCTCTCCTTTGTTTCATTGGACTTGAAAGTGGTTGGCCATCATCGCATGCATCCAATCACAGTTCCTCGTTATTCCGGAATAAACTCATTTTTCTGGAGAAAAAATAAATAAATAAATAAAAGAAGTACAAACTGCCAGTTATAAAATAAGTCATGGGATGTAATGTACAGCATAGGGAATATAGTCAATAATGTAATAGCTGCCCAGCTGGTGTGGCTCAGTGGTTGAGCGTCGACCCATGCACCAAGAGGTTGCCAGTTTGATTCCCGGTCAGGGCACATGCCCAGGTTTTGGGACAAACCCCCAGTGGGGGGCATGCAGGAGGTGGCAGATCGATGTTCCCGCTCATCGATGTTTCTATCTCTCTCTCCCTCTCCCTTCCTCTCTCTCTAAAATCAATAAAGAAAAAAATTTTTTTTTATTATAATAACTATGTAGGGTGAGAAATGTTTACTAGACTTATTGTGGTGATCACTGTGTCAGGTATGTAAATGTCTTATCAATATGTATACACCTGAAATTAATATAATATTGTATGACAACTATAATTAAAAATACGTTTAAAAAAAGAGAAAAGAGCCCTGGCTGGTTTGGATCAGTGGTTAGAGTGTCGGCCCACAGACCAATGAGTTGCAGGTTCAGTTCCAGTCAAGGACATGTACCTCAGTTGCGGTTCATCCCCGGCCCTGGTTGGATTGTGCAGGAGGCAATCATTCGATGTGTCTCTCTCACATCAATGTTTCTCTCTCTCCCTCCCTCCCAATCTATGTGATGATAAATAAAAAAATATCCTCAGGTGAGGATTAAAAAAATAATAATAATAAATAAAAATAAAAAAGAGAAAAGAAAGTATTTGCTAAATTAATAACCATACACAAGTGCTAGAGCTTGTGCTGATATGCTCCAGTGAAGATACTGCATTCAGTAGAACAGCTCTGATTGGGGTTATCATGTGGTTTCATTTACAGTAGTTCATACATTATCCACTATGATACATCTGTTTTCCTGGAGGCCAGACAGGTGAATTGAATGGAGATATGATGGGGAACACAGCCTCAACCAAAGTATTAGATCAGAAATAATACTGTAGAAATAAACTGTAGGGCAGTGTGATGGTTAATTTTATGTTAACTTGCCTAGGCCATGATACCCAGATATTTGGTCAAACATTAGTCTAGATGTTGCTGTGAAGGTAGTTTTTACTTTTTTTAACAGTTTTGTGGTTTTTTAAAAATTGATTTTAGAGAAAGGAAGGGGGAGAGAAACATCAATCAGTTGCTTTCTGTACACAACCCAACTGGGGATTGAACCCACAACCTGGGTACGTGCCCTGACCTGGAATTGAAACTGCCACTTTTCAGTGCACAGGACAATGCTCCAACCAACTGAGCCACACCAGCCAGGGCTGTAAAGGTAGTTTTAACATGAGATTTACATTTAAATCAGTACACTTTGAGAAAAGCAGATTATCCTCTAAAGTGTGGTGGGCCACATTCAATCAGTTGAAGGCCTTAGGAGAAAAAAGACTGACTTCCATTTAGAAGAGGGAATTCTCCCTGCAGTCTGCCTTTGGACTTGAACTATAACATTAATTCTTCCCTGGGTATCCAGGCTGCCAGCCTGTACTGCAGATTGTGGACTTCATGAGCTAATCCCTTTATATATTTACATCCAATTGGTTCTGTTTCTTTGGAGAACCCTGACTAATACAGGCAATTTAAGGGGCTTCCATGTAGCTCTTCTTATCACAATAGCCTTTACTCCAGAGTTCATGGAATCAGTGAGAGGATCTATCAGCTTCTACAGACCCAATTGGAGTTAGAGTAAACTCCATCTCCATCTATTACCTGGTCTCCTTTAGTCCTTACTCTAACTAGAGAACTGTGATGGTGTTTTGTATCACCTAGTTCCTTCTTCTTTTTTAAAAAATAATTTTAAAATTGATTTTGAGAGAGAGAGAGAGAGAGAGAGAGAGAGAAACATCAATTTGCTGTTCCTCTTATATGTGCCCTGACTAGGGATCGAACCTACAACCTTAGCATATTGGGACAACATTCTAACCAACTGAGCTACCCAGTCAAGGTTGTGTCTTCTAGCTTCTATGTCAGCTCAGACTCTATATCATTAATAATCTTTGAAAATTCTGAATATCCTCCTTTTTTTCAATGCAGTTACCCTGGCTGTAGATCCCTTTGGGGGAAAGATTGGAGGAATATTTACTATATATAATTGTGGTGTCATGGCAGAGTTGTTCCTTAGGGAGACTTGGCTTCCCTATGGTTAAGGGATTCTAGTTCTGTGAATTTAGATTTAGAATCTGGATGAGGGACCATGATTTTCTATTGTGGCAGCTGATATATAAAATATAAAAATCGCCCGGCCAAGTGGCTCAGTGGATTGAGCATTGTCCTATGGACTGAGAGGTCCCGGTTCGATTCCTAGTCAGGGCACATGCTCAGATTGCAGGCTCGATCCCCAATAGGGGCATGCAGGAGGCAGCCGATTGATGTTTCTCTCTCACATCAATGTTTCTCTCTCTCCCTCCTTTTCTCTCCAAAGAAAAAAAATCAATAAAAACATATTTTTTAAAAATTAAATCAAATATAAAAATCAAGGATCATCCAGTCATCTGTTCATCCATCCCATCCCATAATCAACTTGCCATAGATCCCTGCAGATCAAGGCACCCTTATTGTCATTCTGGCCAGCTGCACCTGGCAGTAATTATATTCACCTGGCCTTGGATACCACCTCTCCCATTCTGGTATCTCAACATTACTGTTGATATTAGGGATCCCAGTTCCAAAGCAGCATCTCTTACTCTTAATCCCAGCTTACCAAAGACAGAGATGCAGAGCTACTCAGAGATGCTGGTGTCCCCTTTGTGAACTCCTTATTGCCTTAGTGAAGAGAGTATCCTTTGGGCCCTCCTAGAGAAAATAGTCAAGTGCTGAGTTCTTGGATCCAACATTCCTACCTCTCTGAACTTTCTGACTGCTTCTTAATTACTTTACTATGGAAGTTCAGGCACCTTGACCTCATTAATTATAGGCCATCATCCTTCCCAGGCCTTAAGAAACCCTCCTTGCAAACTATTAAGACTGTATTTCTTTTTTTTTTTTTTATCCTCACCCGAGGACATTTTTCCATTTTTTTGTTCAGATAGAGTGGGAGGGAGAGAGAGGAAGAGAGAGAGAGAAACATCGACGTGAAAGGGACACATCGAGCGGCTGCCTCCCGCACGACCAACCAGGGCCGGGGACAAATTGTAACCCAGGCACGCGCCCCTAGCGGGAACCAAACCCGGGTCTCTCTGGACCGCAGGCCGACGCTCCAACCACTGAGCCAAACCTGCCAGAGCTTAAGACTGAATTTCAATAATCTGTTGCTGAATAACAAACCACCCAAAATGTAAAGGCATAAAACAACAACAATTTATTACTTCTCACAGTTCTACAATCTGGGTTAGGTTCAGTTGGGTGTTCGTCTGCTTCATGTGGTGCTTGCAGGAACTAAAATGTCCAAGATGAATTTTTCACTTACATAAATAGTACTCAGCGGGGATGGATGAACACCTGAGGACTGGCCAGGCATGTTTCCTTCTCATTGTGGTGTCTCCACACAGCTAGCTAACACTTCCTCGCAGTATGAGGGTCTCAGTATGGTTGTATTTCTTACATGGTGGTTGGCATCCAAGAGAGAGGAAATAGAAGCTGCAAGTCTTCTTAAAGGCGAGGTCTGGAACTGAAATAGTGTCACTTCTACCTTATTCCGTTGATTAAGGCGAATCACAAAACCAGTCCAGATCCAAGGAGGGGGGAAAATAGACTCCATCTCTTGATGTGAGCAGTGGTATGTACATAGAGGGAGGGGAGCAATCGATGGTGACCATCTTTGGGAATTATATACCAGAGACCAATTGCAGGCATCCTTGCAAGAATATTGAAGACTCAGTTATTGGAGTGGTCCATGACCATGTATTCCCCATTAGCCAGTCTTGTATTCTGCCATGCCTGCCCCCTCGCTGCCATGTCAAGGGGTTCTGGTTCCTTCTAAGATCACTCCCACATATATTAACCAGGTTTTTCTATTCCTTTGATGTGTAGCTTATTTTCCCCAGGTCAGGACTTAAATTTTCCCACTTATAATTTGCTAGGAATTGATCCTGGTTATTTGAGAGTGTGATGGGAGCAGGTCTTGAGAAGAACAAATGTTATCTTATAAGGCACTTGTTTCATGTGAGGTCATTGCATAGTCTTGAGGAAAGGGGAAACTTTCTTGTTCTTCCTTGGCAAGAAGGAAGGGCTTGCTTCTCCTTTCACCTAGGAGAACTCAGGAGAATTTGTGAGATAAAAAGTCTTAGGTTTTTCCCTGGCTGGTTTGGCTCAGCTGTTAGAGCGTTGACCTGCGGTACAGAGAGACCCGGGTTCGGTTCTGCTAAGGGCATGTACCTCGGTTGCAGTTTGTACCTGGCCCTGGTTGGTCGTGCGGGTGGCAGCCACTCAATGTGTCCCTTTCACGTCGATGTTTCTCTCTCTCTTCCTCTCTCTCCCTCCCACTCTGTCTGAACAAAAAATGAAAAAATGTCCTCAGGTGAGGATTAAAAAAAATAAATAAATAAATAAATTCTTAGGTTTTGTCCGGCTGGTGTGGCCAGTGGTTGAGCGTCGACCCATGCACTAAGAGGTTGCCAGTTCAATTCCCGGTCATGGCACATGCCCAGGTTGCAGGCCAAATCCCCAGTGGGGGGCATGCAGGAGGTGGCCAATCAATGTTCTCTCTAATTGATATTTCTATCTCTCTCTCCCTCTCCCTTCCTCTCTCTCTAAAATCAATAAAGAAAAAACATTTATATAAAAAAAAGATTCTTAGGTTTGCCTAATGTCCTTATCCAAGTTCTCAGGGTCCTATCCTTTCCCTATCAGGGCCTTGACTTTGACACAAGAGATCTACTAAAGCTGTGCATTTAGAGTCCTTTGCAACTCTGCAGCTTATAATCTGCCTGATCCTGGATGTGATTTTCCACATGGTCTTCCCTTCACCACATGTGAAAGATTTAATCATGGTGATGCCAAATGAAGGCCAAGGTTATTGTCACTTTACTTACTACCAGCAATGAGGTTCCTATTGCCTTTATTTATTTATTTATTTATTTATTTATTCATTCATTTATTTAATCCTCACCCAAGCACATTTTTCCATTTTTGTTCAGATAGAGTGGGAGGGAGAGAGAGGAAGGGGGGGCGGGAGAAACATGGACACGAAAGGGACACATTGAGTGGTTGCCTCTTGCAGGACCCCAACCAGGGCTGGGGACGAATTGCAACCGAGGTAAGTGCCCTTGACTGGAATCGAACCCGCAACTCATTGGTCTGTGGGCCGACGCACTAATCGTTGAGCCAAACCAGCGAGGGCCCTATTGCCTTTATATTGGTGAAAAATCTAACCACAAAATCACACCCTAAAGGTCTGTTTTTTAGGACCTCTTCTGGTACTAAATGCCAGTCTGTGTTCCCTAGAAAACAGAATCTGAATCAAAGGTTATATGCTGATGCTTTCTTGGAGGTTGCAGTCCTAAGGAAGGAAAAGTCAGGGGAAAAGAGAAGTGAAACAGAAGGAAGCAAAGAAATACAAGCTGGTACATTATTTCGCTGACCCAAGGCCAGTGGTTCAGTTACATGGGTTCTCTTCACAGAGGGCATATGGAACCACTTTATCTCAGAAAGGTGAGGAATTTATTTATCAGCAATTTTTCATTGTCTGGTCTCATGGTCGCCAATGGGGTCTTAACATTCTAAACTTTGGAATTGTGTTAATTCATTCTACTGGGTTGCTGCTGGGGAAGCCAGAGCCTTCTCTACCCAATTGACTCCCTCTGCCCCATCCCAACATTGTTCTCTGTCCCTGTGGCATGTCTTTTCATTCATAGTCCTTGCTATTTGGCTGTCTTTTTTTTTTTTTTTTTTATCCTCACCCGAGGACATTTTTTCATTTTTTGTTCAGATAGAGTGGGAGGGAGAGAGAGGAAGAGAGAGAGAGAGAAACATCGATGTGAAAGTGACACATCGAGTAGCTGCCACCCGCACGACCAACCAGGGCCGGGGACAAACTGCAACCGAGGTACATGCCCTTAGCGGGAACCGAACCCGGGTCTCTCTGGACTGCAGGCCGACGCTCTAACCGCTGAGCCAAACCGGCCAGGGCTATTTGGCTGTCTTTGACACCAGGCTGTTGGTTTCACAAGGGCAAGAATCACATCTGTTTCACACACCAGGATATCCCCAGTGCCTAAGTTAGAGCCTGGCACAAAGTAAATACTCAGTATAGTTTTGTTGAAAGAATGGATTAATTAGCAAATTAATTCACCGTCATCACCCTGAGCCTGAAGAAGGTGGAGGTGGGGAGCTTGTGAGAGAATACAGACGATGATGACCCAGATATGGTCCTTCTATTCTATAATGCCATAATCTGATTTATAAAAAACAAGTAAATAGCTCTGGCCAGTATGGCTCAGCAGTAAGAGCGTCGCCCATGGACCAAAGAGTCCTGGGTTCGATTCCAGCCAAGGTCATGTACCTCAGTTGCGGTCTGTCCCTGGCCCCGGCTGGGGTTGTGCGGGTGGCAACCAATCAATATGTCTCTCTCACATCGATGTTTCTCTCTCTCTCTTCTTCCTTCTCTCACTCCAGCTCTATTTGAAGATTAATGTAAAAGTATCCTTGGATGAGGATTTTTAAAAAAACACAAAAAACAAGTAAATAGACAATTGCAAAACTGGTAAGTAATACAGTGAAGATCAGAACTGGAGGCAGTAGGAACCCAGAGAGGCTCATACTCCAGTGTAGGGTATGTATGTGATTAGAAGAGAGGTGTTTACATGATCCAGGGCACCAGAATCTCCCTAGAAGAAAGTTTCTTCTTGTAATAATGAACGTTTATCTAGTTACCAAGCTCCATGTACTGTTTCTTGTTTGTTTGTTTGTTTTTAATGTGCTCACAGTTATAGAGCTGCTAAGTGATAGAGCTGGGATTCAAAGCCAGGCAGTCTGGCTCCCAAGTCTATATTCACTAATTTGAGGTGACATTCACATAACATAAAGTTAACCATTTTGAAGTAAACCATTCAGTGGCAGTTAGTATATTCACAATGTTGTGCAACCACCACCTCTACCTAGTTCCAAAACATTTCCATCACTCCAAAGTAAAATCCGTTACCCATTAAGCAGTTTACCCATTACCGTCCATGTACTATTTTTGACCCAATTGTACAATTGAAGAAAGTGAGGCTCTGAGAAGTTTAATGATAGGTCCAATGTCACATAGCTAGTAAGGTTCAAAAAAATTGAACCTTAATTTTCTGACTCCAGAGCCTAAACCTTTGATTAATACACATCTTTGGGCAAACTCACAAGGAGGGGGCTGGACAAGGGTTTTAAAGAGAGTAAATTTTGTTGGATTTAGAAGCCATAAGTTCACACTCAATTGTAAAAAATCAACCTTCATCTCTCCCCCATCTTTAAAAAAAATTTCCCCAGCTCTGTTGGGACTGATTATTCATTCCCTTTTTGATGGACTTTGGAAACTTGGGGCTTTTTATTTATTAAAGCTCTTTAGAATTAAAGTGTTCTGGAGTTAAAAGTAAAAAAACTAACAAAATGCCCTGCCGGTGTGGCTTAGTGGTTGAGGGCTGACCCATGCACCAAGAGGTCGCCGGTTCCATTCCCAGACAGGGCACATGTCCAGGTTGTGGGCCCGATCCCCAGTAGGGGGCATGCAGGAGGCGGCCAATGGATGTTCTCTCTCATGGATGTTTCTCTCTCTCTCTAAAATCAATAAAGAAAAAAAAATTTTTTTTAATGCACGTTGAAGTAAAACTTCAACTAGTACTGCACAGGTGGTCAGCAGAGCCAAAAGTAATGTAAGCCCAAGAGCAACTATAGGGCAGGGACTTGGAAAGGTCAGCCCTGCAGGAAGCTTTGCCAAAGCCTCAAACACAGTAAGTTGGTTAATTGCCGGGGCAGACAGACCCTATATGGGCCAAGCTGGGCCTGCAGAGAAGCAGAGTAGCCAGGAGGGTGTGGCTTATTTCCTTCCGCAGGCTTGCCAGGCCCAGCCAAGAAACTCCAGGAGGTTTTCGAGAGAAGCTGGGGTGCAACTGGAGAACACAAATTAGGATCATGCTTCAGGCCAATTACATCCCACTCTTGAGAGATCCTCCAGGGCAACAGGATTCTCAGGAAGGCCTCGCCTTAGTATTTATTTGTCTTCCCCTTCCTGGAAGGGTTGTCATCACTCTAGCAACCCTCTTCCTCAACACAGGGGTACTCTATCTCCAGGTCAACGACCCCAGATTTCTTCCCTTTATAAGGGTCTCAGACGATCGCACCCCACTAAGTTGCCTCTCATGGTTTCCCCTTATCCCTCGAGTGACAGGACTCTACGGGCCCCTCCTGCTTCGAGGATGGAGGAGTTCTCTCACAAGCCCCCACCTTCAACCTCCAGGCGGTGCCGGAGTTCTACTTCAACAATGCGCCGCGTTCGGCCCAACCGCGCCTCTTCTGCTCCGGGAGGGCAGCTCCATGGAAACGAAAACATCACAACTCCGCGGAGTTATCGCGAGAGTCACGGAGGCGACCGCGGGCTGGGAGAGGAGGAACGAGGGCGGGAACAAAGAGCGAAGTGGGAGGGGCCTGGGCGCTTCGGAGGTCGAGGCGGTAGACGGTCCCTCCCAGCAGCGCCCCCGCGTGACTGTGCTTTTACATAATCGAGGCTGCGCGCGTCATAAGTGTCGTACTCCAGTCCAGACCGAATCAGAGTCGTCAGAAGCTCCGTGTTCCGTCCCTTCGTGCTTGATGGATGTCGAAATGACCAGTGAACGGGCGCTCAGCGCCGCCGCGCCCGCCCAGGTCCGGCCTCACCCGCCCGCCCGTCAGCCTGCCGCAGCCCGCAGCCTGCCGCCGCCGGGGCCGCCGCCGCTTCTGCCGGGTTGTGCATCAGACTGTCAGATAAAGCAGCTGGCTGAGCCGGCGGGGCGGCGAGCACGGCCCGGGCCGGACATGGCGGCGCTCTACGCCTGCACCAAGTGCCACCAGCGCTTCCCCTTCGAGGCGCTGTCTCAGGGGCAGCAGCTGTGCAAGGTGCGCGGGCTTGGGCGGCGGCCGGGAACTGGGACCCTGGAGGCGCGGCCCAGAGCTCCCTGTTTTGCGGGGACGCCCGGCGGGGGTCCCCAGCGCAGGGCGTGGCAGGCTCGCTTAGCTGAAGAGCCGCACCCGCCCCGCTGGGGGCGGATGGGGCTGTTGGGGGAGTCCCGGACCTGGTCCAGGCCCCCTTGGCCGGCGTGTCCGGCTGCTTAGCAACCGCGAGGAATTGTTCTCGGACCCGGGGAGGTCGGGGGAGGGGACAGCAGGTCCCCTGCTTGGCCCCAACCAGCCGCGCTAGAGATCCTTCTTAGGCTGGCTGGCTTCCCCGCCGCGGGGGAATGCCTGGTTGCAGACTGAGGGACCCCCTGCCCGCCAGGGACTAAACTCCAGAGTTGGGTGCTGCCTGAGAGGAGTGTCTGGAACTCGGGCGCCTTACATACACTTTTCAGCCAGGCTCAGAGTCGGAGATGGAGAGGCTTTTTAGAAAAGGCCCACAAACAAGCTCACGGAGCAAAAGGATGATTTTTCACCATCCAGTTGGTGACCTTCGGTCTTCATCCTAACCAGCTGTTAGTCAGTTTTTACCCCCGAAGGTTTAAGTTGTCTTTTTCGTTTAAGTTGCTTCATCCTGCTTTGCCCATTTAAGTGAATAGAAGAGCTGTGAGGCTGCAGTTAAAGGTTACCAAGCCGGCCTTAAAAAAGACATTACAGTAGCTTTATATATGTAAGCAATAATAATTTTAATCCAGCACTTTCATTTCACAAGTGAACCTGCTCAAAACTCACACAGTGGCAGTGCCAGTGCCAGAACTGAACTAGAATCCAGGGCTTCTGACTCCCAGTCTGGAGGCTTATTCATACATACCTTTGTTTTACGATTTATGACTACAGAGTAGTTTTATATGACTTATTTCCCATATCAGTGCAGGATAGTGATGCCAGTGTCACAGAGGAAAAAAAAGAAGGCCCAGGAAGTTTTAAATGACTCAAGCACAGTGGCTGTGCTGGGAATAGTACCCAGGGCCATTAAGTACTGAAGGCTGTTTCCATTTCTGACTGCCTTTTAAAATTATATCCTCATTTCATTTCAGGAATGTCGGATTGCACACCCTGTTGTGAAGTGCACCTACTGTAGAACTGAGTACCAGCAGGAGAGGTACAGTTTATGTTGGCCATGAAAAATGTTAATAGGGTTTTTCCTCTTAAAAATCTGTAATCGAGTTTGGCTGGTGTGGCTCAGTGGATTGAGTGTCATTCCATGGACTGGGAGGTCCGGGTTCCATTCCCCGTCAGGGCATATGCCTGGGTTTCCTGCTGGATCCCCAGTAGGGGGCGTGCAGGAGGCAGCTGATGATGTTTCTCACATTGATGTTTCTATCTCTCTCTTCCTCTCTCTCTAAAAAAATCAATAAAAACATGTTTTTAAAAATCTGTAATCAATTGCATTTCAATGTACAGATCTGTAATCAATTGCATTTTACACAGATTCTGCAGTTTTTGTTCCTGTCCACAGAAATCGTTAGTAAAAGGCGAAAGAATTAGCCCTGGCCAGGTGGATCAGTTAGTTGGAGTGTTGTCCCATACACCAAAAGGTTGAGGGTTCAATTCCTGGACAGGGCACATACCTAAATTTTGGGTTTGATCTACTGTCCAGATGCCTATGGGAAGCAGTCGGAGGCAGTGGATCGATGTTTCTCTCACATTGATGTTTCTCTTTCTCTCTCCCTTCCTCTCTCTCTAAAAATCAGTAAGAAAACATATCCTAGAGTGAGAATTTAAAAAAAAAAAAAAAAGGCAAACGATTTATGTGATCTGAAGAGAAACCAGAGTATGATTCTGCATTTTTTTATAACACATTAATGGGTATAAAATACACATGTTCCCAAGTTATGCATTAATGGCTTAATTTAAAAATATATATTTTTATTGATTTTTAGAGAGAGGAAGGGAGAGGGAGAGAAATGTGAGAACAAAACATCGATTGGCTGCCTCCTAGGCTGCCTCCTACGTGCCCTCTACTGGAGATCAGCTCACAGCCCCAGCATGTGCCCTGACCGGGAAGGGAACCTGCAACCTTTTGGTGCACAGGACAACATCCAGCCAGTTGAACCACACTGGCCAGGGCAATGGCTTAAATTTTTTAAGTTTCTTTTTTTCAGATCCTTGATCATTTTATATTGTGGTTATGATCTTTATGACACTCAGAAACCACAAGAGTAAAACATGAGCCTCATGTTCCAGTATGTCTATATACAGAATATGAAGAATTTATAAGCCAAAAGAAGATATTATTGAAAATGTGGCAATCCTGGTAAAGGATTTGTTAGCCCTAATCACATTTGAAACTCATTTTCTTATTTTATTTATGTATTTATTTATTTTATTGTTGTTGTTAATCCTTACCCAAGGATATTTTTCCATTAGTTTTTAGATAGAGCGGAGGGGAGAGAGAGAGAGAGAGAGAGAGAGAGAGAGAGAGAAAGAAAGATCAATTGGTTGCCTCCCTAACAACCTCAACTGGGCCTAGGGATTGAACCTGTAACCCAGGTAGGTGCCCTTGGCTGGGAATAGAATCTGAGACCCTTTGGTCCATAGGCTGATGCTCTAACTGGCCAGGGCTTATTTTCTCATTTTACAAAGTGTGAAAAATACTTAGGTGTGAGTGAACATACATCTTTGGGGGTGGTGGGAGGCTTTTCTATAGCAGCAAAGAGTGGTTTATTTAAGTTCATTCTTTGTGGAGCTGCACCTGTAAACACAGTGAGGTCTGTTTGCTAGCTCACACGTGGAAACATAGAATATACTATAGAAGCTTTATTTTTTAGCTTTTATATTTAGGTTTAGGATCCATCTTTAATTTTTGTGTGTAGGGTGAGATATGAAGTTTGACCCTTAATTCATGCCATACATAAACATTAATTCAAGATGGATCAAGGAAATGGTTTTACTTTGCATGTTTTCTAAGATACCAGGACCATTTGTATATATTATATATATCCCACCCCTTCAATAATAAATCTAAGTATACACCAAAATGTTCAGTATCACAGAATCATTGATACTAATCCTCTTTCTAAAAGTCTCTCAATGTACTTAACTTCTTGTACTGCCTTTTTAAACTGGCAGAAAGTTGCCCTGGAAAATATTTTCTTTGAATATCTCATTTTAATTTAAATATTTAAAAACCTACTTTGAGGTTTTTCTTTTGTCTGTTTTAACTTTATGGTCACTTTCATAGGACTTGTATGGTAAAATAATCATAAGTGAATAGGCTACATTCACTATATTGTGATTTTGTGTGATTTTATTTTTATCTCCAGAATATTATTTAAACTGTTCTTGCACATCGAGCACTTGTTTGTACCCCCCTTTGTGAAGGGTTAGACTTTCTTTGAAGATGATTTTTCCCCCATAAAGCAGTTTATCAGTTCAGGCATTTGGGTAATAGACCTCTGGCAAAAGACATTTTTATTTCTGTCAGTCCTTGGCTCTTGCAGAAATTGGAAATATTGACAAAATATTTGGTCGTAGCATTTATATCCTCACTTCTTTATATTCCAAATACATATACTTAATCTCAGTCTCAAATTTCTCAGCTATTTATCTGAACTGAGGAGAATTAGTTTCTTTTCTGCTAGTCCAGTTCAGTCTAACATAACATTCTCTATTTTTAAATATTTTATTATTGTTTTTTATTAACTTTAGAGGGCAGGGGGAGAGAGAGACATCGGTGTGAGAGAGAAACACTGATTGGTTGCCTCCCACACACATCTGAACTGGAGATTGAACCTGCAACCTAGGTATGTGCCCTGACTGGGAATCAAACGCGCCACCTTTTTGGGTATGGGATATTGCTCCAACCAATTGAGCCACACCGGCCAGGGCTCTTTGGTTAATTCTTATATGTGCCCTGACTGGGGATTGAACCCACAACTTTGGCGTATCGGATGACACTCTAACGACTGAGCTACCCAGCCAGGGCTTTAACATAACATCATTTTGAGGGTCCTCCATATCTGATAATTTTGCTTAGAGATTTCATAATCATAAATAACACTTTTATTTTTTTTCTTTATTGATTTTTAGAGAGAGAGGAAGGGAGACAGACACAGAAACATCAATGAGAGAGAACATCGATTGGCCGCCTCCTGCATGCCCCCCACTGGGGACTGGGCCCACAACCTGTGCATGTGCTGTGACTGGCAATCGAACCAGCAATGGAACCAGCAACCTCTTGGTGTATGGGTCGATGCTCAACCACTGAGCCACACCAGCCGGGCATAAATAACACTATTTTAAATCAAAGACTTGTTTTATGTGAGTTAATAAAATTAATAACTACAAAATAATTAAAAGAGCTATTGGCCAAGAAAAAAAATTAAAAGAGCTAATGGCCAAACATTCAACCTTCAGTTAACCAAATGTCCAGACTATATTTCACCTTGGCACTTAGCAATGAGCAAATTCCTTGGGCTTAAGGAACAATCAATGTTTAGATATTCTAAGTAAAACAATGTTTTTCTCATAGAAGCCTTGTGTCTCTTTCTTCCTTTACAGTAAAACTAGTACAATATGTAAGAAATGTGCTCAGAATGTGCAGTTGTATGGAACGGTAAGTCGTTTTCTCTGTACCTAACAGTGAGTGTTCAGGTCTCTTGGAACCTTATATTCTGTAGACTATTAATGTAATTAACATTAAAAAAAATTTTTTTTTCTTTATTGATTTTTAGAGAGAGGAAGGGAGAGGAGAGAGAGATAGAAACATTGATGAGAAAGAACATCGATTGGCTGCTTCCTGCATGCCCCCCATTGGGGATTGGGCCCACAATCTGGGCATGTGCCCTGACCGGGAATCGAACCGGTGACCTCTTGGTGCATGGGTTGATGCTCAACCACTGAGCCACACTGGCGGGGCTGTAATTAGCATATTTTTTATTAGAAGAACTAGTTATGTGTAAATACTTCCTCATAAAAATTTATTTAGCATTTGAGTTTTCAAACTCAGCTAATACTTAGTTTTGAGGAGTTCTGTATTTATAGTCACTATGTCAGGATTGTAATCATAATTTTCCTGAGAGGCTTCAGTAACCAGTATGGAAAGAGGAGGAGAAAGAGGGATTCTATGACTTGATCTCTTTGTTTGGTAGCAGTTGACTATTCATTTTGATGAATGATTTTTTTTTTTCCAGGGTTAGGATTCAGGATACTATGTCCTTGCAGGCATTTCTCCCAACATGTTTATACAATGATAATGGCAAAGAGGCCTTTTTCAGAAATTTGGAAGCACTTGCTGGTTTCTCCAACGAGCAATTTCTTATAGAAGTCCCAGCATATACACTAATGGGTTTTTGTTATTTGTTCATTTATTTATTTTAAAATCAATAGTCCTCTCCATAAAAACACTTTACATGGTGTTAGGAATTGAGCTTCACTTGATCTATCAATGTAAAAGGAAACTTACGAAGTTGGGAATACATTTTTACCATGACGAATGGACTATGTAATACGAATCATTACTTTCAAAAAGGCATTGGTATTTTATAGTATACTTACTTGACCCTTTTTTTCTCTTTAAGCCCAAACCTTGTCAGTATTGCAATATAATTGCAGCATTTATTGGCAACAAATGCCAGCGCTGCACAAATTCAGAGAAGAAGTATGGACCACCATATTCTTGTGAACAGTGCAAGCAGCAGTGTGCTTTTGACCGGAAAGATGACAGAAAGAAGGTAAATCACTGTGTTTTTCTTGATTTTTTTTTTCTTTCAGAGCAATTAAAGTGGGCCAATTGTGTTAAAAAGACATATAACAGATAATGTATTATAGAATTGTACACCTGAAATCTATCTAATTTTATAAACCAACATCAATCCAATAAATTCAATTAAAAAAAAGATATAACAGAGAAAGGTTTCTCACTTCCACTCTTAGTTCTGTTATTGACCTCAAAGACGATACTCAGCCTTTGTTTTCTTCTTTATCAAATATGGACCCTTACATCTAACATCTCATGAGTTAGTGTTTCATGAGAATCTGAATTATAGTGATCAATATAAGTGAAGTGGTGATTAGCAGAATTCTATAGAACTCTGTAAAGGAGAGATGGTGACTCAAGCAAGAGTTGTACAAACAGTTTTACTGTCTGGTTCTTTCTTATTATTTTTTTACTCCACCTGAGGATATGTTTTTTAAAAAATTATTATTATTGATTTGAGAGAGAGAGCAAGGGAAAGAGAGAGAAAAAAAAACATTGATGTGAGCCCTGGCCGGTTTGGCTCAGTGGTAGAGCGTCGGCTTGTGGACCAGTGAGTCGCGGGTTCGATTCCGGTCAAGGAAGGGCACGTACCTCGGTTGCGGTTCATCCCCAGCTCTGGTTGGGGTTGTGCGGGAGGCAATCAGTTGATGTGTCCCTCTCACGTCGATGTTTCTCTCTCTCTTTCCCTTTCTCTCCCTCCCACTCTATCTGAAGATAAATGGAAAAATATCCTCAGGTGAGGATTAAAAAAAAACAAAAAACATTGATGTGAGAGAGAAATATCGATGGGTTGCCTCTCTTATGCTCCTTGACTGGAGATCAAACCCACAACCTGGGTACGTGCCCTGACTGAGAATCGAACCCACCATCTTTGGTGTATGGGATGACTCTCCAACCAACTGAACCACACTGGCCATGGCTTACTGTCTGGCTCATTAAATGTTTTTATCTGTTGAAGTTAAAGATCACAAGATGACAACATAGAGGGAAACTCTATATGAAATGATGGTACTTTGGTGGAATCACAATGGTTTAGATTTTTTTCTGTTTAAAGCCCTGCAGTGAGTTCCATTTACACTTAGAATAAAATCCAAACTCCTTCCATGCTTGCAAGGCCCATACCTGACTCTCAGTCTTATCTGCCATCAAACTCCCCACTTCTTACCTTGTTCCAGCCACACTGGCCACCTTGCAGTCCTTCAGACATGCCAGTCTAATTTCCCCCTTTTTACTGGCTTTCCTTTTGCCTGATACACCCTTCTACAGAATGTCTTAACTTGTTTCTCATGTCACATCTCAGCTCAGATGCCACCTCCTTACAAATACATTTTACTAACTTCCTCACTCTTTATCCTATTACCCTGTTTTATTGTCTTCACAGCATGTAACATTATGAGAAATTATCTCATATGCTTGAAAGTTTGTCCATACCCACTAGAATGTGAGGTCTTTGTCCATCTTGTTCTCTGCTGTATTTCCGGCAGTCTGGCACATAGTATGTGCGTGTTTGCTCGATATCTCTCTCTCTCTCTCTCTCTCTCTCTCTCTCTCTCTCTCTCTCTCTCTCCCTCCCTCCCCACCCCTCTCTCCCTGAATAGATAGATAGATAGATAGATAGACCTATCTATCTACGTATATATAGATATAGATAGATTGTACTTTTATTTATTTTTAAAATGAGAACATTAATATAATTGCCCTTGGGCTTTCTTTTTCTTTTAAAAAATTTTTTTTTTCCTTTATTGATTTTAGAGAGAGGAAGTGAGAGGGAGAGACAGATAGAAACATCGATGAGAGAGAACATCAATTGGCCGCCTCCTGCATGCCCCCAACTGAGGATTGGGCCCACAACCTGGGCATGTGTCCTGACCAGGAATCGAACCGGCGACCTCTTGGTGCAGGGTCGTCGCTCAACCACTGAGCCACACCAGCCAGATGATAGATTTTAGATGGATAAGAATCATACTTTATTGAAAATGATTTCTTCTCCTTTTTACCTGTCTTAGCTGACATGGCCAAAATATTAATCTGAACTAGATCTTCCAGCTGTTATTTATTGAGAAAAAAACTATGATTCTCATTTTCTACTTCTTAAAAACTGACTAAACTGGTTATTTTATTTTTTACTAAGGTGTAATTGACATACAACATTATATTAGTTTCAGGTATATAACAGTGATTTGAAATTTGTATATATTGCGAAGTAATCACAATGAGTCTAGTTAACATTTCATCACCATAAATAGTTACAGAATTTGTTTTCTTATGATGAAGACTTTTAAGGTCTACTTTCTTAGCAACTTTATTTATTTTTATTTATTTATTTATTTTTTATTTTTTTTCCTTTATTGATTTCAGAGAGAGAGGAAGTGAGAGGGAGAGAGAGAGACAGAAACATTGATGAGAGAGAACATCGATTGGCCGCCTCCTGCATGCCCCCCAATGGGGATCGGGCCCACAACCTGGGCATGTGTCCTGACTGGGAATCAAACTGGCGACCTCTGGGTGCATGGGTTGACACTCAACCACTGAGCCACACCAGCCGGACTCTTAGCAACTTTAAATATACAATATAGTATTAGCTATAGTCCCCATGCTGTATGTTACATTCCCAGGACTGACTTACTTTATTTTGTTTATTTATTTATGTATTTATTTATTTTTGAAATCCTTTTCAGCTTTTATTAATATGAAACTTTCTCTTAGAGCTGTTTTTTTGGACTTACTTATTTTATAACTGAAAGTTTGTACCTTTTGACTCTATTATGCCTATCTCTCACCCCTACCTCTGGCAACCACCAATCTGTTTTCTTCCATAAATACTTTTTGAATGAAAAAATTTAATACAGAAACTCTTTTTTAGTGGCCATAAGTGCTTTTCAAAGATGCTTAGGCACTCAAGAGCTGACTCTTGCTAACCAAATTCATTAATTTTCAATGGGAGGATATAATTTTCCAGTGACCAGAATACACCTGCCTGCCAACCAGGGCACCTTGTCCCTGAATCAAGATACTGAAGAAGGTGAATTAGTAATCAGGAAGTAGCATATAATAATAGTTGGAGCACAAGATTTGCAGTCCCTCAGACCTGGGCTAGCTGAATGGTCTGGGCAAGTTACTCTTGTTATGCATCAATTTAATCATCTCTCCAGTGGGAGTAACAATAGCTAGTTCACAAGGACATAGGGAGATTTAATCAAGATAGGTATATAATATAAACACTTAATTTTGAGCCTGGCATATAATATAACTCAGTTAATGGTATTTATATTATTATTAATTAGATTACACTAGAATTCATTAAATTTCTACTTTCTAAGTTACAACCCTACCTTAAGAGTATGGATATTTTTAGGCATCCTCAATCACATGTTCATAAACTTAAGGAGAACTAAGCTTAGGGGTTAAGGGTAAGTGATCGAATTCAGAAAGCCTGGGTTGAAATCTTGGTTCTGTCACTTACTGCTGTGTGACTTTGGGCAAGTTAATCTATCATTGCCTCAGTTTCCTCATCTGTGAATGAGGTGGATCAGACCTCATCATTGTTATGAAGTTTGAATTGTTATGTGTAAAGCCCTTGGAAAGGAATCTGGAACATAAGTACTCAATCGATGTTATCTGTGATGCTTTTTTTTTTAATCCTCACCGGAGGACATTTTTGCATTTATCTTCAGATAGAGTGGAGGGAGAGAGGTGGGAAGAGAGAGAGAGAAACATCCACGTGAGAGAGACACATTGAGTGGCTGCCACCCACACGACCCCAACCGGGGCCGGGGACAAACTGCAACCAAGGTACGTGCCCTTTCCGGGAACTGAACTCGGGACTCTCTGGTCCTCAGGCCAATGCTCTAACCACTGAGCCAAACCGGCCAGGGCTGTGATGCTTTCTTTATGATACTTTAATTCTCGGGTAATTTTATATTTTTCAAGTTTATTGTTAAAGGAGAGATCTGAAGTAAAGTGCCCTGTGGTATGGTGTTCTATTCTTGTGTTTAAAGTTGGCTCTCTTTCACTGGAGTTACCTTGTTTTCAAACCCTTCTTTAGTGAAAACTCTTTCCTAAGCAAAGTCTTCCAAAGTGTTTTAAAGTCAGGCCTTCAGGCCATATCCATAACATGAAATGAACCAGATTGAAGTTTGGTTCAAAATTCATTTATATGTTCATTAACCAATAATAAATGCTTATCATGTATCAGATACTGTTCTAGGTAGTAGAAATACACTAATGAACTAAACAGAAAAAGAGATAGGTGAGAACAAAGAAATAAATGAACACAAATTTTAGATGTTAGTGCTATAAAGAAACAGTACATGGTAGAGAGTGACTAGGGAGACCAGTTTATTTTATTTTTATTTTTTGTTAATCCTCACCTGAGGATATTTTTTCCATTGATTTTTAGATAAAAGAGAGTGGAAGGGAGGGAGGGAAGGGGGGAGAGAGAGAGAGGGAGAAACATCGATGTGAGAGAGACACATCAATTGATTGCCTCCCGCATGTGCCCCAACCAGGGCCAGGGATTGAACCTACAACCCAGGTACCTGCCTTTGACCAGGAATCGAACCTGCAACCCTTCGGTTCGTGGGCCAACACTAACCACTGAGCCACACTGGCCAGGACGGGAGGCCAGTTTAGATTGGGCAGTCAGGAGGACCTCCAAGAAGATAACATTTGAGCTGAAACTGGAATGGTGAGAAAATAGCAGCCATGGTATTTCTGGAGGGCAAAGATTCCAGGAAGAGGGACCAGGTACCTGCCCTTGACCGGAATCAAACCCGAGACTCTTTGGTCCACAGGCTGATGCTCTAAGCACTGAGCCAGACCAGCCAGGGCAAAAAGTTTAGATTTTATACTAGATACAATGAGAAACCACTGGATTTTAGAAAGATGAGAGATATAATCAGATTTACATTTAAGAAGCCCTCTTTGGCAGCTAGGTGGAAATGGTATGTAAGAGCCTACGAGTGAAATTAGGGAGCTCATTTGGGTGGCTCTTGCAGTTGTGAGAGAGAAGAATGGCTTTACTTGGGTGGAGGCAGTGGAGTGTGATAGATTCAGATTGATGGACTTGCTAACGAGTTGCAGGGGTGGGGAATGTCCGGCTGGCGAAATCAGTACCAGCTAACGTCACATACCTCACCAAATGTGAGTTTTTTTATTGATTTTTTTTAGAGAGAGAGGAAGGGAGAGAAAGATAGGAACATCATTGTGAGAGAGATACATCCATCAGCTGCTTTCTGGGAATCCAGCCCACAACCCAGGCGTGTGTCCTGACTGGGAATCGAACCGGGGACCTCTCAGTCCATGGGACGACACTCAGTCCACTGAGCCACAGCGGCTGGGCAGCCTCACCAAATTAGCCTGACTAAAATATAGCAGGCTAATTTTTTTTTTTAAACCTCACCCGAGGATATTTTCCCCCCTATTTATCTTCAGATAAAGTGTGTGGGGGGGTGGGGAACATCGATGCTCCTGACCAGAATTAAACTCATGGCTCTTTGGTCCGCGGGCCAACGCTCTAACTGCTGAGCCAAACCGGCCAGGACAGCAGGCTAATTTTTTTTTGTTTTGGAAGCGGCACCCGGATATGAACCGAGCAGGCTAATTTTTAAGTTGATAATGTTGTGTGGCCCACGAATGATGTTATAAATATCCAAATGGCCGTTGGCAGAAAAAAGTTTCCCCTGGGGTACAAATTGGATTTTGCTAACAAGATAAAAATACTTTAGATAAATGATGGTATGACCTACCCATGTTCAAGATGGAGCACAAGATCTAATTTCAGGAATAAGACATGAACATTAAAATTCCATAAAATATCAGCGCACTCCCTCCCCACCTTGAGTCATTCCAACCAGCTCTGTCACCCTGCCTCCTGCACCAGGCTGTCCCACAAACGATTTTACAGTCAGTGCTGCAGTGAGGCACCCCAGCTTCAGAGGATTTGGGAAGCCCCATTCTGCTTTCCTGTTCCTGTGCCCTGCTTCCTGGTGCAGCACTGCTTCTGCCCAAAGGGACTAACTTTTTCTTATTCAGAGTGCCATGGTAGGCTACTACCAGGGACTGGGGCCCTGGAAACTACTTGCTCATCGGTCTTTTTCGGGAGACATTCTATCTGAGAAAAGATATCCAGCGTACCATTTTGTAAGCCATTTATAAGGTATTAAAACTGAAGTATAAATTTGATATTTTATCTTCTGTCTTCTCTCTGCTGAATTTTCCTAACAAGCACCATGGAGATATTTGTGTCTTTTGAAATTCTTGGAACTTTGCTCTAATCTCTGTTAAGTTGAAGAAAAACTAAACAAAAAGATACATGAAATTAGCAACTCATACTTATTAAGCAATTTTTTTTTTTATCCTCACCCGAGGATACTTTTTTCCATTTATCTTCAGATAGAGCAAGAGGGAGAGAGGAAGGAAGAGAGAGAGAGAAACATCGACGTGAGAGAGACACATCGAGTGGTTGCTACCCACACGACCCCAACCAGGGCCGGGGGCAAACTGCAACCGAGGTACATGTCCCCAGCGGGAACCGAACCCAGGACTCTCTGGTCTGCGGGCTGACGCTCTAACTGCTGAGCCAAACCGGCCAGGGCTTATTAAGCAATTTTTATGTGCCTGGCACCATGCTTTACCCATATTCTGCCACTAAATCCAACAGCCCTCTGAAATGGGTACTATTATACCCCATTTTACAGATGAAGAAATCAAGCCCAGGGGAGCTCAAGTGATTTGCCTAAGTTCACACAGCTCATAAGTGGCAGAGCTGGGACTCAGCCCAGAGGTTCTAGCTCCCTATACTCATGTTCTCTAGTACCCTTGTATTTTGTTCCCTCTTCTTTATCTTTGTCTCCTTGTCTTTCAGGTAGATGGGAAATTGCTGTGTTGGCTGTGCACGCTTTCATACAAACGGGTCCTTCAGAAGACCAAAGAGCAGAGGAGGCACCTGAGCAGCTCTTCCCGTAGCCACCAGGAGAAGGAGCAGTACAATCGACTGAGTGGTGGCAGCCATTATAACAGGTAACCCCCAGATGCATAAGATAGGACTAGAGGTGCCAGAAGGTCAGATGTAATGTTCACACAATTAGCCATAGAGGAATTTTGTATAAATTTTTCTATTTTTTTCTCTCTAGTTACTAGCCTATAGGAGAAATCTCCTTTGTCATATTTTGCAACTCATGTGTTTTCCAAGAGCCACAGAGACTTCCATAAGGCGTCAGAATTTCCTGGCTTGATTTGTGTTGTGTCTAAAGTTTGTGGAACTTACTCTACTTTCACATGTAATGTTCTCCTCACTCTTAGAGTGGGTTATCTCCCTGGAAGACTGGACATTTCACTTTCTGAGGGATGTAGCTTTTTTATGTATATTTGGCCAGGAGGTTGATAGATGTTTTAGGTTTTTCCTGATAGTGTTAAGAGTTCTGGTCCTGGATTGAATCCTGGCTTTTCCAGGTTCTCTGTATGAGCTCTTGGACAAGTTTTTTCATCTGTAAAATGAGAGAAATAATAGTTTTACCTCATGGAGTTGTAAAGATAAATTATATAACTCATGCAGAGTGATTAGTTTTATAACTGGCATATAGGAAACATTCCACACATTTTAGTTACTCTTGGTTATTATTACCATTATGATTTTCTTTATTCATCTAGCTAACATTAAGTACTCTCATGGGCCAGGCACTGCTAGGAATGCTGAGATGAATAAAAGAATCATGTTGCTCACCAAGAGTTTGCAGTCTGGTAGGGAAGACAGACCTGTAATCAAATCATTGCAGTATAATTCTGTGGAAGCATGGAAACATTAATTCCACAGTGGAAACGTCAAGATACAGGCATGAGAGGCAGTAGTAATTAACTGCCTTAGGAAGTCAGGCAAGAAAGGCTCGGAGAGGAGCTGGTGTTGGAGCTGTATCTTAGGATGAGTTGGAATCATCAGATAAGGAATGGGCAGAGGCATCCTAGGCTGAGGGAATAACATTTACACAAATATATGGAAGATATGAGACCACATGGAACTCTGGGGAATTGCAAATCTTTTATGTTACTGGAGCTTATGGTTGGGAGCTGGGAAATGGGAGGAAAAGGGATTCTGCAGATCTGATAAGGCACGTGAAATTGTTCATGGGGTCAATAAAAAAATTAACCCTGATTATTATGGAGAATGCATTGGAGAAAAAGGAGATTGGGGGGGGGCGCTAGTTAAGAAGCTATTTTTTGTAAAGTCCAGGTAAGAGATGTTAATACAAGGCCCTGGCTGGTGTGGCTCTGTTGGTTGAGTGTCATCCCATGCGCCAACAGGTCGCTGGTTCGATTCACGGTCAGGGCACATGCCCAGGTTGCAGGCTTTATCCCCAGTAGAGGGCGTGCAGGAGGCAGGCGATCGATGTTTCTCTCTGATGGATGTTTCTGTCTCTCTCTCCCTCCCCCTTCCTCTTTCTCTAAAATCAGTAAAAACATATTTTTTAAAAAACAAAACAAGAACCCCATGGTGCCAATAGAACCAAAGATCAAAGAGGCAGATTCAGGAAGATACTTTAAAGGGAGAATTAGATAATTTGATGAACATATAGATGGGCAGGATCTGGGTGAGTAAAGGATAATTCTCAGGTTTCTTAGATCCTTAAATTACAGAGAATATAGGAAGGGTAGAAGAGAAGTTCAGTTTTGAAAAGTTGAGTTTGAAGCATCAAAAATAATTATTTAGTGAAAGCTTAGCCTAGAACTCAGAAGAGAGGTTTTAGATATGGAGCTTTGGTTATACTTAAGAGTAGTTACACTTAATAGAGATTATTTAAAAATGCAGATTCCTGTGGCCCCACCCCAGAGTTTAATTTAGTAGGATCTAGGATAGAGTCCAGGAATCTGCATTGTTTTATAAATATCCCAGATGATTCTGATGTAGGTGATCTGAGGAACACTTTTTCCAAACACTATGATAGGTAGTTGTTGATATAACTCAGGTTGGAGGCTGAGACCAGAACTTTAGAAGCATTCAAGGATGGAATGAATATTTGCAAGCCATATATCTGATAAGGGGTTAATATCCAAAATGTATAAAGAACTCATACAACTCAACAGCAAAAAGTAAATACAATTAAAAATGGATAAAAGGCCCTGGCTGGTTTGGCTCAGCGGTTAGAGCGTTGGCCTGTGGACCAGAGAGTCCTGGGTTCGGTTCCCGCTAAGGGCACATACCTTGGTTGCAGTTTGTCCCCGGCCGTGGTTGGGGTCATGTGGGTAGCGACCAGTTGGTATGTCTCTCTCGCATCGATGTTTCTCTCTCTCTTCCCCCCTCTCTCCCTCCCGCTCTATCTGAAGATAAATGCAAAAAAATGTCCTCGGGTGAGGATAAAAAAAAGAAAAAAAACGGATAAAAGGATTCAGACAGACATTTTTCCAATGCAGAAATACAAATGGCCAATAAATACATGAAAAGGTGCTAAATATCACTAATTGTCAGGGAAGTGCAGATCAAAACCACAATGAGATATCACCTCACACCTGTTAGGATGGTTATTATAAAAAATACAAGAGATAAATGTTGGCTGAGTTACAGAGAAAAGGGAACCCTTATACACTGTTAGTGGGAATGTAAATTGGTACAGCCATTGTGGAAAAAAGTATTGTGGTTCTTCAACAGATTAAAAATAGAACTATCTGACAATCCAGCAATCACTTCTGGGTACATATCCAAAGGAAATGAAATCATTATCTCAAAGAGATATCTGCACCTCCACGTTCATTGCAGCATTATTCACAATAGCCAAGATATGCAAACAACTTAAATGTTCTTCAACAGATGACTGGATAAAGAAAATGTGATATATATATGTATATATATATATATATATATATATACACCATGGAACGTTATTCAGCCGTAAAAAGGAAGGAAATCCTGCCATTTGTGATAGCATGGATGAAGCTGGAGGGCATAGCGCTAAGTGAAAAAAGAGGACAAAGACTGTGTTGTATCACTTTTATGTGGAATCTTTTTTAAAAAACTGATTTCATAGAAACAGAATGGAATGGTGTTTGCTAGGGGTTGGAGAAGGGGGAAATGAGGAGATGTAGGTCAAAGGGTACAAACTTTCAGTTATAAGAAGAGTAAGTTCTGAGGATCTAATATACAGCAGTGACAATAATTAATATGGTGGTATATACTTGAAAGTTGCTGAGAGTAGATCTTAAGCATTTTCACCATAAAAAAAAAGTTAACTGTGTGAGGTTATGGATGTGTTAATTATCTTTATCTTGGTAATCATTCTATAATGTATATCAAAACATCACATTGTACATTTTATATATCTACATTTATGTTTGTCAATTATTCCTTAATAAAGTTGGGATAAAAGGATGGCATGGTCAGTGGTATCAAATATTGAAAAGAGGTCAAGTAAGAAAGGATCTGAAGCACCTTTTAAGCTTAGCAATTGGACATCCATTAAAGCAAAAGGGTTGCAGACCAGTTTTAGAGGATGAAATTATTAGGGCTAAAACTGATTTTTAGCATTGTTGTGGGACTCACATACCAGTAGATTCACAGGACATAGTAAAGAAAAACTGGACTAGGAGTTCAAATATATCAACCATCAACCTGGTGTCTAGTCCCAGCTTTACTATTAACCAACTGTATATTCTTAGGTAGGTCAGTTAACATTGATGAGCCTCAGTTTCTGCAAAGTAGAAATAATAATCTTGTATATACCTCACAGATTTATAAGATGCATGTGAAACATTGAATATAAAAGTACTTTTTAAACTGTAAGGTAGATTATACTTCTTGAAATTTTATTGACTGTTCTCATAGTTATTAATAAGGCAGGTATTAATTAAGGCTAAGAATTTTGGGGGCCTATGGAAATGAGTCACCCATACATCCAGGAAATCAACACCTTGGTGGATTTTAATAATCAAGAATAAATAGCTCTTGCATAGAAGAGCTATATTACATTGGTCCCATTGGGTACTTTAATTGTGATGTGTTACTAATTTTTTATTTCTAATGTGTGTCTCTCTATTTTTGCCATTAAAAGCCAGAAAACACTTTCTACATCTTCAATTCAAAATGAAATCCCAAAGAAAAAATCCAAGTTTGAGTCAATCACAACCAATGGAGACAGGTGAGCCAATTGGAGTGTGTGTGCATGCTTCCGTTTGAAATGCACACACAGTTCCTGAAATAAAAATACATTTTAGGGTGTGCTTGGAGCTACTGTATGGTTGTCAGTGAACCTATTAGGGTCACTATACTAACCACTTGATATCTTATAAACAAGCAGTACTGATATTTGTTTATAAATCTAATCTTGTTATTAAATAATAGGCAGGAACATATAACTGGATTTAATAGCAATCAAATTCTGCAATCCACAGATAACTCCACACTAATTCTAAGAAGTCAACAGCTGGATGCCTTTCATTATGATCTGTGCCTGTGGCCTCCTGCAGGCAGGACAGGAGTCAGTCTGGAGAGGCAGAGCAGAGACAAGTTGGAGTTAAGGCAGTGTTGTTCAGGATCCGTGCTTCCTTAGCCTACAGAAAGACAGTCCAATGCAGATTCTGGCTCAGGAAAGAATGAGATGCATTTAAATATTTTTGTTTCATTTTAAGCCTGTCTAAATGTACATTTTTATGCCTTTCATCCCTCCTTCTCAACAATGCTTCATCTTATGAGCTGCATTGTCCTGATACTTGGAATGTCCTATCCGTGTTGGTGCAGTGGATTGCTTCCCAACAGAGTCTTGGGCCCAACCATTTTTTTGTTTCTCCAGGGTCCAGCATCCTGAATGAGACCACCTGACATACTGTTCCCTAAATCCTTGGAATCATTTCCATTCTGAAGACTTCTCCCAATCCAGTTCTCCCTCCAGCCAGTGGTGGATTTGGGAGCAGATAAGCATATAGGTTTACCAGGGCTGAATTTTGTTTATTTAAGGGAGTGCTAAGAATCTGTGAAGTTTACTTTCTTATTACCTTTTTCATTAACTTTATTTCAGACTCTGCAAAGTGTCTTTTTAACAACTAGCATCAATGATTTTAAACTTCTTGAGTTGAACCTTCTGAAATGCTTAACTTAGATATTCAAATTACATGGGGGAAGGAACCATAAAGCCCATCTTTCTGGTCAGCTTTACTGTTCTTTGAACAACTAACTAGTCTGGCTGTTCTAAAGAAAGTAGATGTGGCATAGATTGTCCCGTCACCTCTGCCAGGTGCATGATCCTGCAAAAACTACTTCAAGGAATGAACCTTTCTGAATGTCCTGCTTTATAAAGGCCTAAACCAGGACCCACAGCCTTTAGAGTCATTATTTCTGTTTTGTGTTCACTTATGACCCAGGTTGTTTTTGAATGACCTAGAAAAAGCTCACTCATATCTTTTAGTTTAACCAACCAGTTCTTTTTTGTTTTGTTTTGTTTTTTCCCCATTGATTTTTAGAGAGAGTGGAAGGGAGGGAGGGAAGGGGAAAGAGAGCGAGAGAGAGAAATATCAATGTGAGAGAGACACATCGATTGGTTGCCTCCCGCACATGCCTTGTTCCAGGTATGTGCCCTTGACCAGGAATTGAACCCTCAACCCTTTGGTGCCCCGGCCGACACTCATACCACTGAGCTACACCAGCCAGAGCAAACCAACCAGTTCTTAAAATTTACCTTCTTTTAGCTTATTATGTTCTTTGGATACTGCCACTCACTATTCTTGCTGTCCATTGCTATGGATACACCAAGTGAAAAACTTAAGCTTTCTGTTCAGTGTTTTATTGCATCTGGTCATCAGCGGTGATTGTTTTTCTCCAGTAGGATGCTGATCCTTAAAACTTAGGTACATGGTTTTTATAATGTCCTCTGGAAATGATCTTAAAAGGTCATTTTTTCCCTTGAAATGTATATACTGATTTAAAAAATTTATTTACCCCACCCTGGCCAGTGTGGCTCAGTTGTTTGAGCATCATCCTGTGCACCAAAGGGTTGCCAATTCCTGGTCAGGGCACATACCCAGGTTGCAGGTTTGTTCCCTGGTTTGGGTGCATGCCAGAGGCAGCTGATTGATGTGTCTCTCTTACATCGATGTTTCTCTCTCTCTCTTTCTCTCTTCCTCTCCCTCTCTCTCTAAAAAAATCAGTGGAAAAAATATCCTCTGGTGAGGACTGACCAAAAAGAAATAGGAGCTCTATGGGAAGCATTGAAAAAATGCTCTTACACTTGATCATTGGTCCAGATTCTAGGGAAATTATCTAATCACAAAAAAATGATGACTGCTTCACCCATAAATAATTGGGGATCTTGAATGAACCTGAAACGGAATACCTTGGCTCTTGTGTAATGACATTTTAGTCCTGAATGTGAGAGAAGATGCTGCGGGAATGCTGCGGGTTGTGGCTTTGGTTGGTATAGTTATCTGATGACCACCTTGCCTGTGCAGTTTAGCAAATGCTGTTGAGTCTGATGTGTATGGAGCATTGTGCTTAATGCTGGGAATTCAAATAGTTGTTCCTGCACTTGAGCTTGCAGTCAAGTGGCCTACAGTGTGTCCTCAGGTAGAAAAAAAGTTTGTTGAGCATTTATCTTAGTCTATTGGGATCCTGCTTCCAGGTGTATCTTCAGATTGGCTCAAATAAACTCATAAAATTTGGGGGTGGAGGGGATAAAAAAATGTTATCCATCCAAGTTATTATTTATTTCCTCTCTATTTTTCTATTCAGCTTTTCCCCAGACCTGGCACTGGACTCACCAGGCACTGACCACTTTGTCATCATTGCTCAACTGAAGGAAGAAGTGGCCACTCTGAAGAAGATGCTGCATCAAAAGGATCAAATGATTTTAGAGAAAGAGAAGAAGGTACGGTTTAGTTAATGCCTCTCAGGCCAGAATGCTGCCAGGGTAAGCTATGTGGAATAGGGTGTGATGCTAACTCTATTTAACTGGTATTAGTTGGGTACTGACCATTAATGCTTTGAGAGAGATCCAGTGGCAAGGTTGGGATATCCTGGGGAGGCTTGCTGTCTGCCAAAGTGACTCATGGGATGGTATTACCATAATGAATCCACTTAATTCAAGTGGGTTTAGAAAGTTGATTTTCTCAGCATTTGGAGGGAGCATCCATTTCTCAGGGAGAACTTGTGTTAACCAAGTGTACAGAGATGTATAAAACCACAATGCTCCCTCTTAATTCACAGTGAGGCATGTAACTGAGTACTATTTTTCACAACATGAGCTTCCTTGGAAGGTTGTAATCAGAAAGTGCTAAATGAGCATGGAGTTGGGATAGGAGGAGGTAGTTATGTAATTGGAATTTTCAATGCTCTCAGGCTAAGCGAACCTGATGCCTCCATCTCTGTTATTGGGATGGCATGTCCGTGGGACAGTAATACTCAAAATATGTGGGCGAGGTCTCCCTCCTCCCTGGACAGTGCTCAGGTAGGCCTTCCTTTATGACTCTTTCGTCACTTTGCTTCCATTGCTGACAACTCCCTTCCTGAGTGACCCACCCTTTAAACACATTGTGCTCACTTTGGCAGCACATGTACTAAAATTGGAACGATACAGAGAAGATTAGCATGGATGACATGCAAATTCATGAAGTGTTCCATATCTTAAAAAACAACACGTGAATATCTTCAGTAAAGTCTTACTCCGTTCTATGAGTCATCCTCCCTCTTTAAGGGAACTTTTTACATCTTTGTTCTGCTTCATAATTCATGCCTAGTATTTCTTATTTTCACATTCTTAGAGAGTATCTCACTTTTGCCTTAATATATTAATTAAAATAGTAATAGCTAACTTCTGTTAGATGCTTACTATGGGCCTGATTGTATTCTAAGTACTTTATATGTATTAACTAATTTATCCTCAATCCTTATAACAACACTTTGAGGTAGGAATTATTATTATCATTATTTTATTTTTTAATGAAGTCTTTTAAAATTTTTATTTATTTTATGAATTGATTTGAGAGAGAGAGAGAAAGAGAAACATCAATTTGTTGTTCCATTTATTTATGCATTCATTGGTTGATTCTTTTTTTTTTTTTTTTTTTTATCCTCACCCAAGGACATTTTTTTCCACTTTTTGTTCAGATAGAGTGGGAGGGGGAGAGAGGAAGAGAGAGAGAGAGAAACATCGACGTGAAAGGGACACATCGAGTAGCTGCCTCCCGCACGACCCACCGGGGGCTGGGGACAAACTGCAACCGAGGTATGCGCCCTTAGCGGGAACCAAACCCGCGTCTCTCTGGACCGCAGGCTGACACTCTAACCGCTGAGCCAAACCGGCCAGGGTCATTGGTTGATTCTTGTATGTGCTCTATCAAGGGATTGAACCTGCAACTTTGGCTAATCTGACAAACGCTCTAACCAACTGAGCTACCCAGCCAGGGCTATTATCATCATTTTATAGAAGAAGAGTGCCTCCAATATTTTTTCTCTTAGGGTTCCAATTCCTTCAATTAGCAGTTTCTCCCTGAGTCTGTATGTTGTCTTGTGCCAAGTTTGGAATGCTATTATTTATTCCATTGGCTAACAGAAACATTTATAACATTAAAACCTTCAAATACAGCCTTTCAATCTAATTTCTACCTCATTTTATAGATGAGAACATGGACCCAAAGAAAGTAAATGACGTGTCCAATTCATACAACTGAGTAAATGGCAGAACAAAGGAATGAACTCAAGTCTTTCCCACTGTACTGTTCTTTCTACTGTGCTGTGCTTTCTTCTTCCAGTAAGATGGAGATGCATGGGAAGAGAACAGTATTCTTCCCACTTGACTACATGACTGTCAGATGAAAGTAGACCCAAGTGTATTTTCTTCGTGGACTAGATTAGAATGGCACATAAAAGGATTTTTGCAAGCTAGAGATAAAACAAACACTTGTTTCTACTGCTTTGCAAAGTTAGGGTTTCAAAAGGAGAAAAAACAAATAGTAGAATGTTCCCTATAACTTTCAGGATCAAGGTCACACTCCTTGGCTTGGAATGCAGGCTCTTTCATGCCCTGCCTGTCTATCTCTAGCCTCATCTCCTGTCATTCCCCATGCTCATCAGTCATTAGAACAAGTTCTCTGTTACCTCACACTCTCTGCCTATGCCCTTGCTGTTCCGCTTAGATGCCCTTCTCCTTCCGTCATGTTCCAGTTGCTGCTTGTACCTCAGAACTCAGCTCACACCTCATTTCTCTGGTTTAAGTATCTCTTCTCTGTGCTCCTTGAATAGCAAGCATAGTCAACAGAAGAAGACCTTTGGTTTAAATTCCAGCTCTGCCGCTTGCTAACATGTATGATCTTGGCTACATTACTTAACCCTTCCTAAAATTTAGTTTTCCTACCTATAAAATGGGAGGAAGAATATTATCCCCCACAGGATTATCATAGTATTGCATGAATTGAAGTAATCAGTTTTCTTGGAACGGTAAAAATTCAGTACACGGAAACAGCTATTCTCATGACTTCTCTGAAACCATCAGTCATAGTGCATTATAATCACTATTTCAGGTATACGTGAAAATTTTTAAATCTGCTAGTGGTTAAATACCACAAACAATACTTCAGGATTTTGTGTAATTTTCAGGAAATCTTTAGAAAAAATAGGATATGGAATTCCCTGGCTTTAATTTAGGTATGGATCTTCAGGAAAGCCTTGGATTTTATTAATTTGGACCATTTAGCTCTCTGGTACAAAAACATTTTTCATTGCACAGAAATTTCTTCTGGTTACTCTGCCTTTTTCCCTCAGATCACAGAGTTGAAGGCTGATTTTCAATACCAAGAATCTCAGATGAGAGCCAAAATGAACCAAATGGAGAAAACCCACAAAGAGGTCACAGAACAATTGCAGGTGATGACTGCTTATTTTATGTGGTAACTCATGTATTTAGCTGATTATATTTTAAATCATCATCTCTTAGGTTTATTTTTTTCTCCATGTATTGACAAATCACTTTAATCCACTTTATACATGTATTTTATTGTTTCACTCTTAGATGTGTTCTGATCTTTTCCCCTCAAAACAGTGGAATTAATTAAAGGTGTTCTTTGAATTTGGGATAAACCAGCTATGATTCCAGATTTCTGAATTATAAGTTCTGTTTATCCAGCACATTAGGCACTCCATGGTTAGTTTGTGTTGCATAAAGCATCCTTTTGTAACAGTGGCTCCCAGGAGATTGATGTATACTGATTAACCTCCAGCAAATCTTCTTTTCCCCTGAACCAAGCTCTAGAGCAGTGGTTCTCAACCTTTCTGATGCCGCGACCCTTTAATACAGTTCCTCAGGTTGTATGTGGGCGTATCTGCATGTGGGCGGACCCGCCTGGAGATGGATAGAGGAGCGGTGTCTCGGTTCCTAAGACCATCGGAAATATGTGTTTTCCGATGGTCTTAGGCTACCCCTGTGAAAGGGTTGTTCGACCCCCAAAGGGGTCGCGACCCACAGGTTGAGAACCGCTGCTCTAGAGCTTTCTGTTGTTTTCTCTAACATATGTTCTCTTCCTGACCTTCTACATCTGCCTTAGCATCTGCGTGAAAAACATATCCTATCCTGTTAAAACATCCTTCTTACACTGATTTTTTTTTTAAGGCCAAAAACAGAGAGCTCCTGAAGCAAGCAGCTGCCTTGTCCAAGAGCAAGAAGTCAGAGAAGTCAGGAGCTATAACCTCTCCATGAGAGACCACAAGAAGGTTCCCAGCAACAGCAAATGGATTCCTGGGCTAGGGTTGGTGACTTGGGAACTGCAAGCTTTCTTAAGAAATCTCTATTTTATTAGTTATCCTTTGTGTGATTGCAGTGGGCTGAATGGAAACACCTGGTTTGTGCTCAGTTATGACTGCATGCTTGAATGTTTGGGATTTCAAGCTCTTTTTCTCTCACTCTCTCACACTCTCAATCATCCCTCTTTCCCCTTTCCCCCACCTTCTCTCAGTACTACTAACTCTATGTCTTTCTCTTGATACTACTCTTTTCTTTTTTTTCTTTTTTTCTTTTTGCGGTGGTTACTGCTCAGTATTATGTGCAGAATGATTTTTTTTGTCCACCATTGCATCCTGCCATACCCATGAGCAAACAGTTTGGCATTAATTTCATATCACTGCCACCCTCTGAACTTTGAAAACTGCCACCTTAAGACTTGGTACAATGGACGAGGCTTTCTCTCTCCAATAAAACTTTTGCTTCAGGGTATACTCTTGGGTTTATTTCCAGGTATATTATGTATGAACTTTGTACTATGTATAGCCAGAGTTTTATTTATTTTTTAAAAAAAGAAATTTTCTTGATAAAGGAATAATGGTAGCCTAGCTTGTTCTTGTAAAAGTGATGCCTCTTTTTAAAAAAGTCCTACTCTTGCTTTTAGTAAAAAAAATCAAATCTTTTCTTTCTTGTTACCTTGGAGTCTTAAAAACTGATTGTTAAGGTGAAACAATTCAATGCATAAGTATGGAGTTAAGTGCCTTTTGGAGGGTTTCTTGGAAGAGGATTTAAGAAGATACTTAGGGAGGTAGCAAAGATTAAATGGTCTGTCTTTATAAGTAAGGGCAGAAAGAAAGGTTGTCCAGGTTGTACTGGACACTTCCCTCCCCCACCCCTTTCCTGATTGTTTTTATGTGACTGATTTTAAATTCTCACACTGCCACTTCTTTTTTTTTTTTTTTTAAATACCCTTACTTGCTAATATTAGTTGTCACACTTGACCATTGTCAGAAAACATTTTTTTTTTATATGAGCAGATTCAAAATGGGATAATAGTTAAACTATAAGCATTTTGGAAGTCAGTACAAGCTGCTCAAATGTGGACTGAGTGGCTGAAAGCAATGATATCACTGTAACTTCTCCCCACTCCTTCTCACCTACCCCAGCCTATACACTCCCTGCTTTTAACAGAAATGTATTGAAAACAGTTGCTTCTCAGAAGCAGCTTGGTCTTAGCCAGAATTGTTCATGTCCTGTTTTCCCTTAACCCAATAAGAAGGCACATGGATTTAATTTTCTAGGAGAGGGGATAAGTTTGCATTTCTAGCCATACTCTCAGGTCCTCTATATATTTGTGAAAGAAATTACAGATGTGTAGTGTGCCATGAAACAGTAAAACCAACTACCTTGGAATCATTAATGCAGGGGGATACTTGAGTTAGAGGTAATCATGAGGGCAGATGACATTTGTACCTCAGTCTACCAAAATTGTAGCAGTAAGTTTAACTTACTAGGCATTTCCTAGAAGCAGACACTTATAAGTTGTGATAGCATTTTTGTTTATAATGGAACAGAGATGTGGAAATGGGTGGCTTCCTTCTGATAAGAGAAACAATGGACCATGTTGTTTCTATATCACTCTATTAGGGGATATAATTTTTCCTTCCAAGCAGGGGAAAAGGCAGTGCTAAATAGTTTTATAACTTTTTGAATGAGAAACTTTTAGGTAAAGACAAACTGTCAGATAATATTTTTCAAATGCATATACATTTACTGTGGGGAAAAGATTACAAAAAAAGTTACAGTCGTGGTTTTTTTTTTTTAATTTTAAAGACTTGAGAAATTCTGTTACATGACATGACAATATAAAATATATTTAGTTTTATACTAAATCTTTTTTTAAGATATTGGCACTTAATATAAAGCAAATTCATGCATTTTCTAACTTTCCACAAGTTCTAAAAAAGGGGAGGAAGAAACCTCAGTCTTACAATTTTGTTTTTTTTTAAATCACAACACTGTTTTACCATGAAATTGAGTAGCTAACTTTTGGTAACACCTTTTGTTTATTTGTATGTTTGTAATAATGGACATTTTAAAACATAGGAATGTTTTGGTTTGTACAGACTTTGACAAATGTGTTAATAAAAATTCATATTGACTCAAGTATACTTGTTTGTGTTTTTTTTCTCATTTGTTTCTTGCTGGTTCACCAATAAATCCTATTATCCCCTACAACTTAGAAAACAGTCAGTTTCTTTTGCTGTCGACTTAAAAAGTTAAAGGCCTGCCCTGGCCAGTTTGGCTCAGTTGGTTGGGCATCATCCCATGCATTGAGGGGTTGCTGGTTTGATTCCCTATTAAGGCATATCCGTGGGTTTCGGGCTCGTTCCCCGGGTTGGGAGGCGGTGTGCAGGGATTGTCCAAATTGGTGTTCCGCTCTCACATGAATGTTTCTCTCTCTCTCTCTCTCCTTTTCACTTCCCCTCTCTAAAAAATCAATAAAAGATATATTTTTTAAATAAAAAAGCCTAACTATGGTAATAGGAAGTTTCATGTCCATCAGAGAATAGCTCATTCTTTTTCTTCTGTGATTTTATTTATCCAGTTTAAGTGCTTGCTTTGTTATAAGCACTGTGCTAGGCAATTAGGATACAGCAGTGAAGAAAATCAACAGTTACTGATTTCATGGGGCTTCCATTTAGTAGAATATTGAACAACACCATTGTTCCTTGATTTTATATTTATCATTATTATTCAAAATATATACGATGAGCCCTGGCTGGTTTGGCTCAGCGGTTAGAGCGTCGGCCTGCGATCCAGAGAGACCCGGGTTCGGTTCCCGCTAAGGGCACGTACCTCGGTTGCAGTTTGTCCCCGGCCCCTGGTTGGGTCGTGCGGGAGGCAGCCACTCGATGTGTCCCTTTCACATCGATGTTTCTCTCTCTCTCTCTCCCTCTCCCTTCCTCTCTCTCTAAAATCAATAAAGAAAAAAAAATTTAAAAAAATATATAGGATGAATCTTAAGGTATGAGTGAAAGGTTTTTGAGATGCCATCTCAAGAAGGAGAAGAATGTGTTAATTTGAACCCTTGGTATTAGCAGTTTAAATTAACAACAGGTACCTTTCAGGTATTGTCATCGTCACATCCTTGTCATTCTATTTTATAGACTCAATGACAACTTATTTTCTCTAAATAAATTGAAGATAGTTTCACTTTGTAGGTGCTATGGTCTGAATGTTTGTGTTCTCTCCAAAATTCATATGTTGAAATCCTAATCCCCAAACATGATAGTATTAGGAGGTGGGGCCTTTGGGAGGTGCTTAGGCTCTGTCCTCATGAATAGAATTAATGCCTTTATAAAGGAGGTTCCCGAGAGAGGTTCCCTTGCACCTTCTACCATGTGAGGACAGCCAGAAGGAGCTGGCTGTGAACTAGAAAGAGGGCTCTTATTATAAGACAAACATGCTGGCATCTTGATCTTGGACTATCCAGCCTCCAGAACTGGGAGAAATTTCTGTTGTTTATAAGCCACCTAGTCTGTGATTTTTGTTACAGCTTCTCAAACAGACTAAGACAGTAAGCTATGTTTATGACCACCTTTATTGTGTAAATTATATTAATTTATACATTTATTCAGCCTTATATATTTATTTAGCAATAAAAAAGACCAAAGCCCTGGCTGGTGTGGCTCAGTTGGTTGGAGTGTGGTCCTATGCACCAAAGGAGTGTGGGTTTGATCCCTGCTCAGGGCACATACCCAGGTTGCCATTCAATCACTAGTTGGGGCACATGCAGGAGGCAACCAATTGATATTTCACATCGATGTTTCACTCACTCTCTCGCAAATCAATTTAAAAAATATATGCTGGAATGAGAAATATATATATATGTGCAACATCATAGATAAATCTAAAAAATATCATGTTAATTGAAACAAGCCAAACACTAAAGAATACATGAGATATGATTTCATCACTATGAAGTCCAAGAACAGGCAAAACGAATTTGTAGTGATAAAAATCAGAAACTGATTTCTGGGGATAAATGGAATTGATTAGAAAGGAGCATAGCTTAAGAAAACTTTCTGGGGTGATGAAAATGCTCTATATCTTAGTTTGGGTGGTGGTAGCGTGTATATACAAGTGTCAAAAACCAAATCAAATAAAAGTTATCCATCTGTGTCCTGTGCTAGCCTTTCTTTTTAAATTGATTTGAGAGAGAGAGAGACAGAGAAAGAGTGAGAGACACATCGATTTGTTGTTCCACTTATTTATGCATTCATTGGTTGCTTATTGTATGTGCCCTGACTAGGGATCAAGCCCACAACCTTGGCATAGGGGGACGATGCTCTAACCAATTGAGCTACCAGGCCAGGGCAAATAACCACTTTTTATTTTAGATGGAGAAAGAAAACAATAACAACAACCATTGTGTCTTCAATTACTAGGAAAAAAAATATCTTTACTGAACTGCACTTTACAGAGAGTCAAATGTAAGTGAAAACATTCTAAAGACTTTTATAATTTAAAAAAGTACAATTTACTATAAGATGACATAAAACGATGGATTCTAAGAAATGGTAGTATTTTAACCAGAGTGAGAGCCCCCAAAATTATCTGTCCCTTTCTATAGAGAAAGAAATGCTCTTATAAATGCTCCAACAAAAAATAAAGATAGACTAGCTTACAAAAGCTCCAAGGCTGAATGCAGGCTCATTCACCCATTTGGGGTCCCCTCTGGCACAGGCAAGCAGCTTCTTCTTTTTATCATTCTTCAGAGATTGCAAAGCAGGCTCAGGGGGGGTGGGGTGAACACAGGAAACAAACACTGCCAGTTCCCCTTCAAGTCTCCCTATCTTGATCTTCCAAACCAAAATCCTACCCATGTCTTTCCATTTACCATAAGCAGACAAAATGCAGTCTTCTACAGGAACACTGAGGTCATACACTCCAAATTACTTAAGGAAATGCGTTAAATTTTTTGAGGGTCCAGTTCTCCAAGAAATCCTGGTTTGGGATATAGATGAAGAGGCAACTTGGGAGAGATTTAGATGAAGAATGAATTTGGGAATATGAGAATGCATTTTAGGAAAGTAGTGAGATGACAATGAAGTTAGTGTAGTATTTGGGTTTTGCAGTCAAATCTCAGAAAAGCAAATTAACCTTTGTGGTCTTAATTTTCTCAATTGCAAAAGTTACTTTATTTCAACATTTAAAAAATCGATTGTTCATTATCTATTCTGAAGGTAAAAATGTAGTTAGAACATGGTCCCTCGAGGTGAAAGAGCTTATGAACAATTGAATTGCAGTGATGATTCACACATAGTACGTGCTCGATAAATATTATTTTATTGTTTTGATTAAAAGAGGGGTGGAAGGAGAAATGAAAGTGGTTTATAAAACATAAAAGTACTCCGCAAATACTAACAAAGCCATAGAGGATGGAAGTAGAGTGAGGAATTTCAGGAATTTGGTTGAGGATCTGAGTTTCAACGTTGTCGAATACTCCCGTATTTCGGCCTGAATCCTCAGAACAGAACAAAATAGGATGTTAGGGCTGAGATCATCTGGTACAATTTTATGCTCATTGAAAACTCCTGCCTTCTGTCACCGTGCGCTGGTGAGAAACACTACCACCACCGCAGCTCCTCCAATCCCTGGTCCAACGGTGTGACATCATAGCCCCGCCCCGTATCCCCAGGCTCAGCGAGTCCAGTCTCTAAGCTTCTATCCACCGCACTAGTTTCAGAGGCGCAGGCGCACTGTGGGGCAGGGCGGGGCTGACGCGTGCGCACTGTTGGGGGGCGGGGTTAGTGCGCACGCAGCCTCAGCCCCTTCTCCGCCCTTTCTCTTCCCGGTTTCCCCGTCAGCCTGCGGTCTGGTTTGGTAGCTGCTTCCGGTGGGACCTCCGTGCAGGGCGAGTCGGTCTCAATTTCTCGTCATGTCTTACGGTCCCTTAGACATGTACCGGAACCCAGGGCCCTCGGGGCCCCAGCTTCGGGACTTCAGCAGCATCATCCAGACATGCAGCGGCAATATCCAGCGAATCAGCCAAGCCAGTGAGTCGGGGGACAGAGCTGAGGGGGCGGGGGCCTCCCGGGGACAGGCCTTGGTGAGGCTGCTGGCACACGGAGCCAGGCTGGGGCTGCGGCCAAGGCCACACCTGAAGTCGTGTCGGGCTTCCACTCTGGGGGCGGCGAGCTGTCATCCCCCAATCTTGTCAGGCCCAGACTCCCCGAGGGTCCCGATCCCCAGCTGTAAGGAAGCTCGAGTCTCTTAAGAGTTATGCCCTCCTGATGTTGAGACCAAAGCAGCAGTCTGACTGTCCCTGGGTGGGAAGGTGTGTGTGTGTGTGTCACCTGGAGATCCGTGAGTGAGTTGACTTGGCGCAGTGGTCAGCCGAGAATTTCCTGTCATCCGCCCCCCAACTCCCCGCCCCCTAACTCTCTTCCTTGGCCAGTTTGCGTCAGTTGTTTACTGATTTAGACTTTAGGTTTACATTCTGCTCAGCTCTGGCTCGTTGGAAATCAGCCGCTTTCAATTAAGGGAAGTGGAGGGTGCATGTGTTTGGGTGACTTAAAACAGAGTACTTCCTTTAATGTATTCGGAAATCAGATGCAGTGACTTGTATTTGAGGGATGAGATAACTTATGTTTTAACAAAGAGAATTCACCGAAAACGAAAGACATTATTCTGTCTGTGTAGCAAAAGATTTACATATATTTTTGTATTTCAAATCGATGAGGTTTTTGTTTTCCTTCCCTATTTAGCGACTCTTAAAAATTTTTTTTTTTTCTTTATTGACTCTAGAGAGCGGAAGGGAGAGGAAGAAAGAGATAGAAACATTGATGAGAGAGAACATTGATTGGCCACCTTCTTCATGCTCCCCATTGGGGATTTGGCCCACAACCTGGGCATGTGCCCTGACAGGGTATCGAACGGGCGACCTCTTGGTGTGTGGATCGAAGCTCAGCCACTTAGCCACACCAGCTGGGCCCTATTTAGCTACTCTTAACAAATCTGATACACAGAGAAGCTCAGGGACTTGGCCACAATCACATAACAAGTAAGACATGGTAGAGTTGGTGGTGGATTTCAGAATGTCATTGTTTGTCTTAAAACTCTGTCCCCACAAGTAGGATCTGAATGAGACTAGCTGAATGAGTCAAATACAGGCTATTTCTTGTGCCTGGAAATCAGCTCAGAGTCTTATAAACAGGAGGTCAGCAGCAGCAACTTTACTTGGAAAAATGGTGATCATCATTCTTGTTGTTTGTTATTGTGTTTTTGTGAGCTTGGCTGTACTCTGTTAGTAGGCAGAACTAGTTGGTCTTGAATTACAATTATTTTTGATATTTTAAAGAGCAGTCTATCACTTTGCTTTTAAATTTAAATACACAGTGTAGAATTTGAGAGGTGGGACATTTCTGATCGGAAGGGACCTCTCTCATGTGACCCTACCAGGCTGGGGATTAAACCTGCATCCCAGGTACATGCCCTTGACCTGGACTCAAACCTGAGACCCTTTAGTGCTCAGGCCAATGCTCTAACCATTGAACCATCGTCCAGGGCAGCAAAATCTAATTTTAATGTCTGTGAAATCATTCTACATATCATTCTATGTGGTAAGTACCATAGGAACTGACACCAGTTCTTTCAGAAGGTTTCTGTGGAGTGTATAACCAAAATACAAAGTTGAAAGGGATCAGTGTTATAGAAGAGAGATAACATTATGTAGGTATTTAGGGGAGAGAGAGATCATTTTCAATTGGAGAGGATTAGGGAAGGCATTAGGGCATTTGAGCTAGGTCTGGAAAGATGGTGGAAAGGATTTGAACTTTTTTTTTTAAATATATTTTTATTGAATTTTTGGGAGAGAGAGATAGAAACATCGATGTGAGAGAGAAACATCGATTGGCTGCCTCCTGCACATCCGCTACTGGGGATGGAGCCCGAAACCCAGGCATGTGCCCTGACCCAGAATCGAACTTGGACCTCTCAGTCCATGGGACAACACTCAATCCACTGAGCCACACCTGCCAGCAAGGATTTGAACTTTTGACAGTAAGGAACTGTAGAGCATTCCAGGAAGGAATAAAATGAACAATACATGGTAATGGGAAAGCATGGGGTATATATGGAAAAGTAGAATGATTTAATTTGACTAGAGTGCTAGACTCCAGAAAGAGGAGAGAAAATAGGGTGAGAAAGGTAAGTTGGGGCCCAAACAAGAAGGACTTTAAGTGCTAAACTGGGGGAGGGGTGGATTTAATTCTTTAGGCATGTATAAATAAAATTAGAAGGGAGATACTGGAATCAGAGACACCAGTTAGAGACTGTGAAAATAAAAAGGAAGGAAAGGATAGGAGAGGTTTCTTTGGTGATATAATTGATAAGATTTGGGAATTGGGCTCAAGGGACATTGGAGCCAACCATTAATAACATTAATAACTAGCATTTAGCCCTGGCCGGTTTGGCTCAGCGGTTAGAGCGTCGGACTGCGGTCCAGAGAGACCTGGGATTGGGGTTGTGTGGGTGGCAACCATTTGATGTCTCTCTCTCACATCGATCTTTCTCTCTCTCTCTTCCTCCCTCTCTCCCTCTTGCTCTATCTGAAGATGAATGCAAAAGTGTCCTTGGGTGAGGATAAAAAAACAAAGAAAAACCTAACATTTAGGTACATACTGTGTGCTAGGCAGTATGAAAAATTCTTTACATGCATTATATTAATTTTATAACAACCCTGTGAAGTAATTACCAATATTATTTTTATTTTGTAGATTAAGAAACAGGCTGAGAAAGATTAAATAATTACCCAGCTAACATGGCAGAACCTGAATTTGAAACCAGGTTTGTCTCTTATGATCAGCAATTAGCCTTTTTATAATTTTTTTTTTTTTATCCTCACCTGAGGACATTTTTTTTGCATTTATCTTCAGATAGGAAGGAGAGAGGAAGGGAGAGAGAGAAACATCGATGTGAGAGAGACACATCGAGTGGTTGCCACCCACACAACCCCAACCCGGGCTGGGGACAAACCGCAACCGAGGTATGTGCCCTCAGCGGGAACCGAACCTAGGACTCTCTGGTCCACAGGCCGACGCTCTAACCGCTGAGCCAAACCGGCCAGGGCTAATTTTTAATTAATATTACAGTTTTGTTACAGTTAACACTTCAGTTTTCAAGTGACTTTTTTTTAACTCTCCATAGGAAACTATGGAGAATACCTGATACTGTCAAACTTTGTTTTGTGGTGTGTCTACCTCCCTGCTAGATTGTTAGCTACTTAGAAATATGGGACATGACTTAATTCATCTTTACATTTCTAGTACTTATCTCAGTCCCAAGCATATGACAGATTCATTCATTTACTGCTCAACAAATATTCTTTGAGCACCTGCTCTGTGCTGGGGATGGAATGATAAACAAGACAAAATCCCTTCCCTGATAGTGTATATGTGTGTGTGTGTGTGTGTGTGTGTGTGTACAAATGCATACCTACACACATATAAATAATATTGAATAATAAGTGCTCTGAAGGAAAAGCAGGATAAGGGGATAGATGGAGAGTGAGGAGAGAAAGGGTGGATGTACTATTTGAGATAAGTTGGTCAAGGAAGGCCTCTCTGAGAAGGTGACATTGAGTAGAATGAAGTGAGGGAGAGAGCCATGTGAGTAGCTGGAGGAAGGCATTCTAGGCAGAAGGAATAGCAAGAGCAAAGATCTTGGTGTGTTCAAAGAATAGCAGGGAGGCTAGTGTAGCTTCACTGCAGTTAGAGAAGAGCATAGTAGGAAGAGGTCAGGGAGGTAGCCAGGGATCATATCATATAGGGTCTTGATGCTTAATAAATTGTGTTTAGTAGGTTTGAATGAATGAGGTTTTTCTACCATCTTGGAACTCTTCTTGCTTCATTCTCCTTGTACTGTATGGTACATGCCACATCTTATTGACCCTAGGCAATATGAGTTGGAATTCTTCTTTGGGATTGTTTGGTGAGGAACTGGGAATTTGAAATTGGTAGGTTGACATTGCTTTTAGTGCTATCAGGCTAGTGCCTGTCCCCCAAACCTCTCAAGACATGACCATCATACCTAAGTATACACTCTGAACGTGAGTTCATACACGTACCCACATCTTTCCAACACCGGAAGCACCTGTACCCATTGAAAGTATGAGAGAATAACTATTCTTTTTCTTACTTGTCCAGCAACAGACATGGGTTTGGAATTGTTGAGCATATCAGCCTGAAATATGGCAGGCCACTGTGAGGCCACTGTGTGGGTTGTTACAGGTACAGCTAAGGTTGACTGCCTGGTACAGAGGGTTGTTGTCAGTATGTGTGGGGTACCACTCACCTCCTCAAGAGCCTACAGTGGCTCTGTGTTGTTTGCTACATCAGATCTTTACATTCCACTTTGCTTTTACCTCTCTGTCATCTTAACCCAAATTAGCCATATCATCTACTTCTCTTCACCCTTTGCTATAGGCAGGCTTTCTTTCTTAACATCTCTAAACACTGGCTTTTGCTCCAGGCTTTTGTTCATTCTGTTCCTCCTTTCTTTAATATCTTTCCCGACCTCACTAGCTAACCAAATTATACAAATTCTCTGAGTTGTACTTAAGTCCTGCTAAGTATAACTAAGTACTAAGCCTTCCTTTGTTTTTGATAGTGAAGTCAGAAAGCATGAGCTTTAGGGTCAGTAGATCTGTGACTGAGTCCCTGCTCCCCTCGTACTGTTAACCTTGAACAGGTTATTTCTTCTTTTTGTCTGTTATCTGTAAAATGAATAGTATTGTTAAAATGGGATGTTTGAAAGTGCCTAGTATAGTGTCTGGTACATAGTAGCCATTCAGTAAATCTGGTATTAATTGGTTTAGTTCTCTGCCCCACTATAGTTTAGTAGTTAGGTGAGCAGGCTCAGGAGTCAGGCTGCCTGGGTTTGAATCCTAGATCTGCTTCTTACTAGCTTTGTAATATATTAGTTTAGCTCTCTAGTTCTCAATTTTCTCATCTATTAAATAGAGTTAGTAATAATATCTATTTCATAGGGTTGTGAGGATTGAATGAAGTAATTTATGTAATGTGTTTAAACAGTGCCTGCAACATAGTGTTTATGAAATGTTAGCTATCTTTTTCTTTTTCTTTGAATTTGCAAGCAATTTCTTTTCACAGTTTAATACTTATATTCTGAATTCTTTAATTTATGATTTTTGACCTTGTCATTCCAACTAGAGATCACTATTAGTTTTGTGGGAATAGAGAGACCATGCATTGTTCATTTCTCTTTAGTTAGCTACTGTGCCTGGCACAGCAATGGATATGTAGTTGGCATTCAATATGTACTTTATTGGTTTTATCATTGCTTAGTACATTTTTCTTGGTCTTGAGTTTGATAATAATAGCTATCCTTAATTGACTTCTTTTATGTGCCAGACACTATTCTAAATTTAGCTTCATATTATCTCATCTCATCCTCACAACAGCCACATGAGAGTTCTCTTGTTAGTCTCATTTTAAGGTGAGGAAACTGAGGCACAAAGGAGTGGAGCCTTTTGCTCAAGATCATGAAGCTAGGAAGTGGTGGAACCAGGAATAACACACAGGCAGTTGTAATTCAGAGTCTGTGCTCTTAACCATTACAATTCTGTCACTGGTATGATAAATAAAAGATTATACCTTTGATATTTAGTACTCATGTTCAGTTTAGTTTGGAGCTTTGCTATTGTAATGCAGTGGTTAATCTAAAAAATGTTTATTTTGCCCTGGCCGGTTTGGCTCAGCGGTTGGAGCGTCGGCCTGGGGACCAGAGAGGCCCAGGTTTGGTTCCCGCTAAGGGCACGTACCTCAGTTGCAGTTTGTCCCCGGCCCTGGTTGGGGTCGTGTGGGTGGCAACCAGTCGATGTGTCTCTCTCATATCGATGTTTCTCTCTCTGCCTCTTCTTCCCTCTCTCCCTCCCGCTCTATCTGAAGATAAATGCAAAAATGTCCTCGGGTGAGGATAAAAAAAAAAATGTTTATTTGTTGATTTGAGAGAGAAAAAAAAACGTCAGTTTGTTGTTGCATTTATTAATGCATTCACTGGTTGATTCTTGTATGTGCCCCGACTGGGGATCAAACCCACAACCTTGGCATATGGGGATGATGCTCTACCCAACTGAGCTACCCTGCCAGGGCCTACAGTGGTTAATTTTTAAAAGTCAGGTCATTTTGCCCAGCCAGTGTGGCTCAGTGGTTGAGTATAGACCCATGCGCTGGGAAGTCACCTGTTCAATTATCAGTCAGAGCACATGCCCGGGTTGCAGGCTGATCCTCAGTGGGGGCGTGCAGGGGGCAGCTGATGAATGTTTCTCTCTCATCAATGTTTCTATCTCTCTCTCCCTCTCCCTTTCTCTCTCTCTAAAATCAATAAAGAAAAAAATATATATTTAAAAGTGAGGTCATTTACATTGAAGCTATATAAAAACAATGTAAACCTAATTTTCAGAATAAGATTTGAAATGATATTATTGTCATAATCACCTTATAGGCTATCACTTTCTCTCTTTTTTTTTTATCCTCACTTGAGGACATTTTTGCATTTATCTTCAGATAGAGCAGGAAAGAGAGAGGGAGAAACATCGACGTGAGAGAGACACATCGACTGGTTGCCACCCACATGACCCCAACCGGGGCCAGGTATGGGGACGAACTGCAACCAAGGTATGTGCCCTTAGCAGGAACCGAACCTGGGACTCTCTGGTCCGCGGGCCGACGCTCTAACCACTGAGCCAAACTGACCAGGGCTCATTTTTTGTAAATAATGTTTTCTTGTTGAAGTTATACTTGTTTGTTTTTTAAATATATTTTTATTGATTTTTTAGAGAGAAGGAGAAAGGGAAAAAGAGATAGAAACATTGATGTGAGAGAGACACATTGATTGGCTGCCTCCCACACACCCTCCATGGGGGATTGAGCCTACAACCCAGGCATGTCCTCTGACCAGGAATCCAACTGGGACTTCTCAGTCCCATGGGACGATGCTCAATTCACTGAGCCACACCAGCTGGGCTGTTTGTTTTAAGTACTGAATTAGAGCATTAGAGTCTGTCAAATGAAGATACTTCTTTTTTCCCACCTGTGATGACACTTGCTTTTTTTTTTTTTTTAATCCTCACCCAAGGATATTTTTCCATTTATTTTCAGACAGAGTGGGAAGGAGAGAGAGAAAGAGAGAAACATCGATTGGTTGCTTCCCACATGACCCCAACGAGGGCCGGGGACCAAACCACAACCGAGGCACATGCCCTTGACTGGAATCGAACCCTCCACTCTTTGGTTGAGGGCCGACGCTCTAACTGCTGAGCTAAACCAGCCAAGGCAACACTTGCTTTTGATATGACTAGACTTTGATTTGGAGTAAGGTTCATTTGGAGATTCAGATTCTGCTTAAAGCTGCTATCAGCTAAAAGCACATAAAGAATGTTCAATTTAGAGTAGTTCCTAGTGTGGATGTTAGCTGTAATGTAAAATAAATTGATTTGCTTTGTAGTCTTTTAAAAGTTTTAGCCAGGACATCCTTTAAAAAATGAAAAGTCATTGATAGGAGAAATTGAAACCTAGTTTTAAAAATAACAAAATTGCCTTCATGGAACTGAATGATTGTCTTTACGTTTCACCTAGTCATGTAGTTTTCAGGATTATGTAGCATTTTATACAAGATACTCAATTATTTTCATCCAAAATGTTGCAGCAAATTAACCTAAAGTAAAAATTTAATTTACTAGAATGCTTAGAAAAGAGTTTTCTTATTAACCAAGATGACCAGAAAACCCTTTCAGACTCAATTCATTTTGTTTATTTTTTTTTTATCCTCACCAGAGGACATTCTTCCATTTTTTGTTCAGATAGAGTGGGAGGGAGAGAGAGGAAGAGAGAGAGAGAGAAACATCGACATGAAAGGGACACATCGAGTGGCTGCCACCCGCACAACCCAACCAGGGCCGAGGACAAACTGCAACCGAGGTACGTGCCCTTAACAGGAACAGAACCCAGGTCTCTCTGGACCGCAGGCCAATGCTCTAACCGCTGAGCTAAACCGGCCAGGGCTTACTTTACTTTTTGACATTTTAAATACACTCAAGTGAAAATAAGTATATATGTAAACATTCTATTTCTTTTTGTGCTTTAGGTTTATTAAGGGATACAATTCTTAGATGTAAAATAAATGGGTCATTGAGACACTTTTTAAAAAATATACGTTTTTATTGATTTTTTAGAGATAGAGAGATAGAAACATTCATGTGAGAGAGAAACATTGATGGGCTGCCTCCTGCACACCCTCTACTGGGGATCGAGCCTGAAACCCGGGCATGTGCCCTGACTGGGAATCAAACCGGGACCTCTCAGTCCATGGGGCAGTGCTCAATCTACTGAGCCACACTGGCCCAGCGAGACACTATTTTTTAATAAATCCCTAATGATGGTGGTTGTGGAGGGCAGTATGCAAAAAATTATGCTTTTTTTGATTCCAGTAAACTACTGTCCTTATCATTTGAAGTTTGGAATATCTAATACCTGAGTCTTGATGGAAACTTTTAGGAAAATATGATAGTATTCAGGAATTTAGAAGGACTTGATGGGGCTTGGATTAATTCTGATACTTAGCTAGCAAATGATCCTATAATGTCTCCCTCTCCCACACTTCCCCAACTCCCCCAACACGCACAAATTCAGGTAATCTCTACAAAAGAAGTGAAAAACAGTCTAAATGAAAAAGTTCTCAGATGAGAATACAGAAACAATAGCTGATTTTTAATGGATTTTTTCTATATTCTATAAAAATCCCCATTGTTCTCTAAAATATTTAATAAGTTTTATTTTATTTTATTTGTTAATCCTCACCTGAGGATATTTTTTCCATTGATTTTTAGAGAGAGTGGGAGGAAGGGGGAGAGAGAGAGAGAGAGAGAGAGAGAGAGAGGAACATTGATGTGAAAGAGACACATCTATTGGTTGCCCCCCACATGTGCCCCTACTGGGACTGGGGATTGAACCTGCAACCCAGGTATGTGCCTTTGACTGGGAATCAAACCCAAGACCCTTTGGCATGTGGCCAACACTCTAACCACTGAGCCAGGGCATATTTAATAAGTTTTGATAAGCCTGGCTGGTGTGGCTCAGTGGTTGAGCATCGACCCATGTACCAAGAGGTCGTCAGTTCGATTCCCGGTCAGGGCACATGCCCAGGTTGTGGGCCAAATCCCCAGTGGAGGGCATGCAGGAGGCGGCCAATCAATGTTCTCTCTCATCAATGTTTCCATTTCTCTCTCCCTCTCCCTTCCTCTCTCTCTAAACAATAAAGAAAAAAAATTTTTTAAAGTTTTGATAAATGATTAATAACTTGATACTTTGATATAACACTATAGTTTCTAAGGAGAATACTCTACTTTATAAAGACTGTCAATAAAATGAGATCTGTTTCCTTGAACTTTTGTAAGATCTACCTTTATGTGTCATCTAGAGGTGTGTGTGTATGAGTATGTGGTTATGCAAATACAAAAATGAGTAGAATGTGGTCCCTGCTCTCCAGAGGCATATAATCAGTCCAGTCTATTTGTACACAGATGAAGCCTCTCTAAGCCAAACTCTAGCTTGCAAAAACATTCCTTGGTTACACAGCATCATTCTGGGACTGGAGCTTTTTTGTTATTACTGAATTTTAGCTTTGAGCAGCAGTGGGAGTACTTAGAGATCATTTAGTCCGAATAGAGTTGTAAAGATTTAATGAAAAAAACAAATCCACCCACACAAATAGAAGGTACTATGACAAATAGTAAGTACTCAGTATATGGTAGTTCAACCTGAATATCATATACAGTTGGTGAAAAGAGGCCCAGCACATGAAATGACATGAGTGATGCCATACACATAATTAGTAGTCAGGTCTGGTTTAGAGTTCAGATCTCATTATTGCTGGCTCATGTTCATTCATATCTTCTGTCTTAAAGTATCATGGTATAAAAGGGAGGCTAACTCAGTTAATCAGTAATTACTTATGTACCCACTAAGTGCCTGGCACTATGCTGAACTCTGTTGAGTACACAAGAATATTCTCAAAGGTGGGAGGAAGTTGGAGAAGGAGCAGGTTAGAGCAAGGACATTAGCCTATCTAGAGCAGAGAGCTATTAAGTTAAAGAGGTATCAGACAGGCTGGGTGGGGTTAAGTGGAACACTGGGAATTGGAGGCCTGCCCTGTGTCACTACATTCTATTTCCTTTAAGCATCAGCCTTTTGAGAGAACATAATGTGGCACAAAGAATATAGCCATTGAAAATAGCCCTGGGTCTGAATTCTGGTTATTATGACACTCTGCTCAAAACTCATCAGTGGCTTCCCATTTCATTAAAATCCAAAGTTCTTGCACTAGTTTATAAGGCCCTATACAGTCTGCCCTCCCCCCCCCCCCCTTGGCTACTTCTGTTATCTCTCTCTGTTCTAGTCACACTGGCTTCCTCTCTGTTCCTCCATCACACCAAGTGCTCTCGCCTTGGGGACTTTGTACTTAATACTCTCTCTGCTAGAAAGCTTCTCCCCCAGATATTTACATGGCTGGATCTTTCACTTCCTCTAAGATCTCTGCTCAGTTTCACCTTGCCAGAAGTCTCTGGCCACCCTATATAAACTAGTACCCACTCCCCACCCCCTATCATTCCAGCCCTTATGTGAATTTTTCTTTATAGAACTTATCACTATCTGATATATGCTATTATTTATTCTTTTCCTTAAAATGTAAGCTTATTGAGAGTAGATGTCTCTTAGAGCATCGATAGAACAGGGTAGAGTAGGTACTCTGAATGAATGAATTCTGTAGCTCTTGTGAACCCTGAGAAGTAATTTATCTGCTGAGATGGACTCCTCATGGTCAACCGACGGCCCAAAATTTATGAATAAGAATGATCTAACAGCCATTTGCTGACAGGAGCTCCTTATGTACTCCATACTGGGAAGAACCTCAGACTGAACTCTCTGCACTATGCCCCCATTTGTTTGTGCTGCCTGAGTCAACTACTGCAGGGAAACCCTGGTTTTAGTCTTTCTACCAAGGGACTGGGACCTGCCCTATTCAATCAGAACTATGCAAATAATATCCTCATTTGCATCTATACCAACCAATCATAACTGCATGATTTAGACCAATCAGAACTATATAATTTGGAAACCTCATTTATGTGAAATAGGCCAAAATGGGAGCTGTGGGCAGGAAAATTCTTTTTTTTTTTTAAATTTAATATAATTTAATTTTTTAGCAAGAGAAAAAGGGAGAGGGAGAGACAGATAGAAACCTCGATGAGAGAGAACATCGATTGACTGCCTCCTGCATGCCCCCCACTGAGGATCAGACCCGCAACCGAGGCATATGCCCTGACCAGGAATTGAACTGGTGACCTCTTGGTGCGTGGGTCAACGCTCAACCACTGAGCCACACCGGCCGGGCATGGGCAGGAAAATTTTTTATAAAAGATGACCTCTCTTTTGTCTTGTGGGAGCACAATTTAGTTGCAATCTGAATCTGTGTCTCCTGGGCTGCAGCTCTTTTTGCTCAAGTAAATGCTTTTATTCCTTATTACAGTCTAAAATTAATTTTGGTCAACACTCTCAGGGTCTTCAGTGTGTCCATCTGTAATATTGGGATAGTAATGCTTATTTAAAGGATTGTTGGATCAAATAAGGTCATGCTTATCAAGTGTAAAGGAAGGAAACTCCTCCTGTGTTTCCTCTACTGAATAATTTACTTTTGACATTAGATGTGTGGGTTTTCCACACACCAAGCAATAATCATCTTCTCCAGACACCATTTGGGTATCCTGCAGTTTAACTCAATTCCTGCATTGACTACCTGGAGTTAGCATCAAATTCCACAGGTTAAGTAAGGGCTCACTTCCACAAGACTGCCTCCCACCCATTCCGCACCAATTGCAAATCAGAAACAAGTTCCCATAACCACCTCCTCAGGTTCTATTAACTTGCTAGAGTGGCTCACAGAACTCAGGAAAACACTTACCAAGCTACCAGTTTATTATAAAAGGATTTAATTCAGAAATAGCAAGGTGGAAGAGATGCCTGAGGCAAGGTATCTAAGAAAGGGCTCTGAGCTACCTTGCCACCTTTGAGCTCAAGGCACCCTTTCTACTTACTATAAATTTATCAAATCTAGTTCGACTTTTTTTTTTAATCCTCACCCAAGGATATTTTTCCATTTATCTTCAGGTAGAATAGGAGGGAGGGAGAGATGGAGAGAGAGAGAGAGAAACATCGATGTGAAAGAGACACATCAACTGGTTGCCTCCTGCACGTCCCCAGCCCTGGTCGGACTGCAACCAAGGTACGTGTAATCGAACCCACGACTCATTGGTCTGAGGGCCGACACTCTACCACTGAGCCAAACTGGCCAGGGCTAGTTTAAGACTTTATATAGAGCTTAAGTTGCACCCCTCCCCCCACCATTCCTCTTTCTTGAGGTCCCTGGGTCTAGATGAAAGTTCCAACCTTCTAATCACTTGGTCATTCTGGTGACCTGCCCTACCCAATCTAAGGTTATCTAGAGGCCCCACCCAAGTCACCTCTTAGCATAAACTTGACTGGGCTCAAAAGGGGCTCTTTATAAATAACAAAAGACATTCCTACCAGGAAATCTCAAGGGTTTTAGGAGCTTTGTGCCAGGAACCAGGGACAAAGACCAAATATACTTTTTATTATACCATATCAAGTATATAGCCCAATGGCACATAGTAAATGCTTAGTAAATTCGAATGTCTGCCCTCTTTCATAAATTAGTTGTGTGGCTAGCCAGTTGATAGCTTTAGTAATATGATGATTCTCATTTGACTTAGATAAAAGGCGATTCTAAATGTTAGTTGTGAAAAATGATTTATAGCTTATATAATGCTACCTTAGCAGAATGCATTAATTATAGTGGTTATATCTTTCTGTAATCAAGTGAATCCTCTATTTTCATTATAAAGTTGGAGTTACATTTTTGCTAGAAAAAATGGTCTCAAAATAAGATTAAATCATAATTAAAAGTACTATAAACCTATACTTGGCTTTAGAAAATTTGGGTTGAAACATCCATGATATAGTGATTGTTTTGACTAGGGAGAAATAACTTGTGCATATTGCTAAGGACTAGGTCATTCAATTTCCATTCAGGAGTAGAGTCACCCACCAATCAATTAGAAGATTTTGCTTAATCATTGTTTCTTATTAGATTTAGAGGCTGTCCATGAAAGAAAATCCAGCCTAAAAAAAAGTCTTAGAAGAGTTTGAGCTAAACTGATGAAGTTGCTGGAAGCAAAATTTCAATGGATTGAGAAAATGCTCCAGAGAATGGCAGTTTTTTACAGCTTATTTTATACATTAGAGTCAAAGGAGATGCTCTGGCCAGTTTGGCTCAGCAGTTAGAGCATCGGCCTGCAGACTGAAGAGTCAAGGGTTCAATTCCCAGTCAAGGGCATGTACCTAGGTTGCAGATTTGATCCCAGTCCCTGTTGAAGTTGTGTAGGAGGCAACCAATCGATGGGTTTCTGTCACATGATGTTTCTCTCTCTCTCACTCTCTCTCTCCCTCCCTCCTACTCTATCTAAACAAAATCAATGTAAAAATATCCTTGGGCAAAAAATAAATAAATAAATAAATAAAAATATCCTCGGGTGAGGATTAACAACAACAACAACAAAATCAAAGGAGGAGACTTTAGGTAGGTTATGTGAATTGAAGTTCATTGGTGGTAAATTAGAGATGTGAGAGAAAGCAAAGGGAAATCTCTGAGATTGGATAAAAAATAAAACAGAGACACATATACAGGATAGTTATCAGTTACAACACAGAGATGGTATGTGGACAATAAGACAACAAGGAGGGGTTCTGTGGTTTCATGCTCTGGTGCTCTGGTGTGATGGCTGTGTCCTGAGGGGTCTGGAAAAGGAGATTACTTTGACATTCCAAAGGTATGTTATTATAGATACAAAAGGACAATAGATAGGAGACTACTGGTCAACATGATAGTATAAGTAAATGCAGTACTCATCCTCCCACAACCACACCAAAATTACAACTAAACTACAGAACAACCATCATTCAGAACACCTGAAATATAGCTGAATGGAAGTCCTACAACTAGGGATTTAAAGAAGCCACATCGAGACTGGTAGGAGGGACAAAGAGGTCAGACTGTTCCCACATCCATGTGTGGCAGATAAGAATTGGAAGGGATATTTTGGCTGTGGAAGTCCTTCCTGAGGAGTGAGGGGTCCCAGCCTCACACCAGCCCCTGATCCCAGGGTTCCAGTGCCAGGAAGAGAAATCCTCATAACTTCTGGCTGTAAAAACCAGAGAGGATTGTGGCTGAGTGAGATGGAAGGCTGATGGAGTCTCAGGCAGTTCCTCTTAAAGGGCCCACACATGGACTTTATCAGACTCACTCCCTCTGAGCTCCAGTGCTGGGACAGGCAACAGGTGTTGTAACCCAGTAGATCAACCTCACTCGGACACCAAAATTATAAGTTTTAGGAGCTTTATTAACCTGCGCAGGGACTACAGCCAACCTACTCAGAGGAGAACTGCAGCCCCGAGCCTCTAAAATGGCAGCCTTTTATAGTCTGTCTACATGGGAAGAGCAAGAAAGCAGCATTCACAGAAGCAGATATCAGCGGTTAGCAGTTGTTTGCTTAACATTTCTCAAAATCCATATCTAACAGTTGCCTGGGGGGTCTCCTGTTTGTTAAGCAAACAGAATAGGGAACCCCTCAGGGAACCAGTACAATAGTGGGAGTGACAGAGATTACAGAGGTCAAAATTAGCATTATTCACTGACAGCACAAGTACTTGCAAATACTTGCAAATACCTATACTCAGGAAACTGCAAATGCCTCCCAATACATGGGGTAACTATAACCTTAGGCAAAAATTCCTTCCCATCTAGGGGTAATTAACCTATTATTGGAAGAATATCGAGGAATGTCTATTGGTGATAAAATGGAGTCTTTTAGTCGCCTTAACCAAGGGGTCTACATAAAATGGAATCTAGTTGCCTTAGCCTTGGGGCCCACAACACAGGGACACCCTGGCCAGTATGGTTCAGTGGTTAGAGCATCGGCCCGCAGACCAGAGAGGCCCGGGTTTGGTTCCCGCTAAGGGCACGTACCTCGGTTGCAGTTTGCCCCTGGCCCCTTTTGGGGTAGTGTGGGTGGCAACCAGTCGATGTGTCTCTCTCACATCAATGTTTCTCTCTCTTCCTTCCTCCCTTTCTCCCTCCTGCTCTATCTCAAGATAAATGCAAAAATGTCCTTGGGTGAGGATAAAAATTTTTAAAAAGGCAGCAGGGACATACAGGAAGGAACTGAATTGTCTGTCATCAGGGTGAAAGCTGGGGGTGAGGGTGGGAGCTTTCTGCCAGAAAAAAGTGCTGGCAGAGGCCATTGTTCCTTTTCTGAGACCCACCCCCTACAAACACACACATAGAGCTGGCAAGCGGGCACCACATCTGAGTCTTTATCAACCAGGCTCACACTGTTTGCCCCACCCTGGTGATTCCTTGAGACCCTGCCCCACCCAACCTGTTGGGGCCCACCCATTCTCTTTTCCAGTGGCTTTTTTTCCTTTATTGATTTTTTTTAGTGAGAGAGGGCGGGGGAGAGAGAGAGAGAGAGAAACATCGATGAGAGAGGCTGCCTCCTGCATGTCCCCCACTGGGGATTTGGCCCACAACCTGGGCATGTTGCCTTCACCCGGAATTGAACCGCCAACCTCTTGGTGCATGGGTCGATGCTCAACCACTGAGACACACTGGCTGGGCTCCAGTGGCTTTTTATATGAATGGCTTATCTTGGCTTATGCTTCAGACTTTCCTAAAATCTCTCAAAAGGGTAGCATCTGGCCTCAGCATGCCCCATACCTCAGGATAAGTAAGTGGCCCCAGGCCAGGCAGTAGCATCAGCCAGCCTTGGTTCACAGCTGGACCTTGCCTGGGCACCTCTAAGCCCAGCACAAGTAGTAGCCATCTGCAGATCACTTTAGAGCTCATGCTGGGTGGCCCCAGGCAGAACATAGGCAGTGGCTGACCTTGGCCTGCACCTTTCAGAGACCTAGCATACCCAGTGGACAGTTTCAGACCACTCTGAAGCACCACCCAAGCACCTCCACAAGCAACACAAGGGGCATACTCAGCAGGCACCAAAACCCCATGCAGTAAGTCCTGCTCCATGGGTTGGGTCCCTGCAGCTGATCCTGCATGGTGGTTGGTGATTGGTAGTCAGTGGTTGCAGCCAGTCCTTGCAGTCTTTTGGCTTGGGGGTCCCTCCCATTGACGTGCCAACAGCAATCAAGGCTCAACTACAACAGGAAGGTGTACACAGCCCACATTGGGGTGCCCAGCTTGGGTGATGGAGAAGGCTGTAGCATTGGACACTACAGAACGCCTATTGCATTAGGTACTATACCAAGCCCAGGAGACATAGCAGCTGTACCTAATACATAGAAACAAACATAGGGAGGCTGTCAAAATGAGGAGACAAAGAAACATGTCCCAAATGAAACAACAGAACCAAACTCAAGAAAAAAATTAAAAAATGGAGACAAGCAATCTACTAGATTCAGAATTCAAAACACTGGTTATAAGGATGCTCAAGGAATTTAGTGAGAACTTCAACAGCATAAAAAACATGGAAACCATAAAAAAGAACAAGTCAGCAATGAAGGATACACTAACTGAAATGAAGAATAATTTACAGGGAATCAACAGTACAGTTAGATGAAGCCGAGAATCAAATCAGCAATTTGGAATATAAGGAAGCAGAAAATACCCGATCAAAAAGAAACAGAATCCACAAAAATGAGGATAGTGTAAGGAGTCTCTGGGACAACTTCAAGCATACCAACATGGGGGTGCCAGAAGGATAAGAGAGAGCAAGAAATTGAAAACCTATTTGAAAAAATAATAACGGTCCCTGGTTGGGTGGCTCAGTTGGTTGAGTTGTCCTGTGCACTGAAATGTTGCCAGTTCGATTCCTGGTCAGGTTGTCTACCTAGGTTTTGGGTTTGGTCCCCAGTTCGGGCACCTGTGGAGCGCAGCCTATTCATGTTTCTCTCTCACATAGATGTCTCTGTCTCTCTGTCTCTCTGTCATCGGATGAGGATTAAAAAAAAAAGTTCAGCTATGTTGACTAATGATCCTCTGCCCTGGTGCTGACCAATCAGTAGAGACCACAACCTTGAAAGGACACAAGAGGAAGAAGGATGATGAATATTCTCTTGGGATCCTCTCCCCTCCCCCTTAGACCTCCAGATGAATACCCGCAAGACAGAGGACCCATTCTGCGCCTTTCCCCACCCCCTTCCCCCAGGCATGTTTTCCTTGTCTTTCTCTAAGGCTCCAAGGGCCCTTTTTTAGTCTCTGTAACTTGTTTCCTGAGCCCAGTTCTACCTCTGTGACTTTCTTTTTTTGTTTTAAATATGTTTTTATTGATTTTTGGAGGGTTTTTTTTAGAGAGAGAGGAGGAGAGAGGGAGAGATAGAAACATTGATATGAGAGAAACATCGATTGGCTGCCTTCTGCATGCTCCCTACTGGGAATCGAACTGGGACCTCTCAGTCCAGTGAGCCACTCCAGCCAGGCTGTGACTTTCTAAATAAACTTTCTCTTACACTTTCAGTCTTGTCTCTGAATTCTTTCTTAGCCAGAACTCAAGTACTGAGATTGCTGAACCAAGGTCCAGTGTGACTTCACTTGTCTAACACATGGTACTATTATCGCTACCAACACATATACCTATTGTGTTACATTATGTCTTGAAGTTTTAATGAAACTTTAAGATAATTGTGTTTCCTCTGGGCAAAGAGTACTCTATTATTGTGTTCAGTTCTCCAGCTACTTGTAATAGAAAACAGTGAATGCTCTCAAAAAAGCAAGCAAGCCAACAAAGAAGGAAATTATACAACAAAATTGTAGCCTCTACAAATGAATGATGAGTGAATGAATAACTCTCCCTTACCTTCCTTGCCAAACAGAAAGAGAAAATAGAAAGCAGGACACAAAAGAAATCAAGGGCTCTATTCCTGTTGCAGAAATCAGTGTGGACAGGTGAGGTGTTCAGATTCTCAGGCAGGCTGGTGTTAAGAGTGCTCCTCCTTACTAATAATCAATTCCTTTGAATCGCTGCTGTTCTAGGGTAGGGACTTATACATCCAGGATTCAAACATGATCATTGCTAGTCTTAGCAAAATATCTAGGAAAAAGTAGAATTATCTGAACAAAACCTTGTATTTGACTATAGACAGCATAGTTAAAAGAACATAGGTATGTTCCTGAGGTTGACTTTTTGCCCTTTTACTTACTGTGTACCCTTATATAAGATACTGCTTTAAATATATTTCCTCACCTACAAAATGAAGATATATCTACTTCAAATTGTTGCTGTGAAAATTTATAAGGTAATATATCCAAAGTTCCTAATATAGTGCCTGGCACATAGAGGTGCTCAGTCAGTGGTAACTTTTTATTTTCTCTTTATTGATTTTTAGAGAGAGAGGAAGGGAGAGGGAGAAAGAAACAGCAATGAGAGAGAACATTGGTTGACCGCCACCTGCATGCCTCCCACTGGGGATTTGGCTCACAACCTGGGCTTGTGCCCTGGCCAGGAATTGAACTGGTGACCTCTTAGTGCATGGGTCAACGCTCAACCACTGAGCCACACTGGCCAGGCGGTAACTTTTTATTAATAGTAAATATACATCGTTTTTCCAAAAATGTTTGCTATAAAAATTTATTGTGGCCCTGGCTGGTTTGGCTCAGTGGTTAGAGCGTTGGCCTGCGGTCCAGAGAGATCCGGGTTCGGTTCCTGCTAGGGGCATGTACCTCGGTTGCAGTTTGTCCCCGGCCCTGGTTGGTCGTGTGGGTGGCAGCCACTCGATGTGTCCCTTTCACGTCGATGTTTCTCTCTCTCTCTCTTCCTCTCTCTCCCTCCCACTCTATCTGAACAAAAGATGAAAAAATGTCCTCGGGTGAGGATAAAAAAAAAAAAAAGATAAATGCAAAAACAAAAAAAATTACTGTGGCCCTTGCCAGTGTGGCTCGTTGGTTGGAGCACCAGCCTGCGCACGGAAGGGTTGATGGTTCGATTCCTGTCAAGGGCATGTACCTGGGTTGCAGGTTTGATCCCTGGCCCTGGTTGGGGTGTGTGCGGGAAGCAACCAATCTATGTGTCTCTCGCATTGATGTTGCTCTCTCTGAAGATCAATGAAAAAAATATTCTTGTGTGAAGATTAACAAGAAAAAAATTATTGTGTACTAGTGGATTGTCGTTTTTACTGTGAATTGATATTTAGTATTAAGGCCCTTCTAAAGGTGATTATTTATCTAGTGCCATGGGGAATCTGGAAAAATTCTAAAGTTCTTTGGGAGAGATGAACAAAACCACCATCCTCCACTTAGAGATGTAGTTACTCTAGAGGACAAAGACGAACCCTGGAATTAGGTGTAAGAGAATGTGTATGCCAAGGTTTTGATCATAGCAAGCTTTCTATTAGTTGCATGTACTTGTTCAGGATGTGGAAAGAAACTGGTGATCTTAGACATAGGGTGCTCATAATGAATCTATTTTTCTTTTAACAAATCTCCCCCCCCCCCCCCAGCTGCTCAGATGAAGAATTTGATGAGCCAACTAGGAACTAAGCAAGACTCCACCAAGCTACAGGAAAATCTGTGAGTAGCTTCCTAACAAGTCTGGGTTTTGTGAGGGCCCTTGGAGGACACACTTGTCATTGCTGCATGGCACCTTAGGTGTCAGGCCTGTGACGTCAGAATGAGAGACAGTGGGACATGAGGTAATAGCTGGATCTAGAAGAGGGGCAACAAAATATATTATCTTCCCTGCCTCTTAAAGTCCTTGATCTCTGGTTCTTTCTTCCCTTGGGCAGTTTAGCAGAACAGTTTAGGGAAATAGAAAAGGGAACCCCTACCTCTTAAACTATATTTTGCCTAAATGAACCTCCCCGTTGGTAGAGGACTCCTGATGATCTGCAGAGCTAATCTCATCTAGCTGGATTTCCAACTACATACATTATTAGAAACATTTATTCAGAATGACCCCAGGGGAGTCTGAGAGAATAGTAGACTGGTAGTAGGGACACGTGATTCTTTTTATCACATCCTTCTTGAGTACATTTCTGCTTTTAGAGGTTCTGTTCTTTCTCTTTAAAATATCCTCAACAGCGTTCTTTATTTCCTGTCCTAGACGTTGTGAAGTGAGAGAATGACTTACTACTTGGAGCTTTTTCCAGGGAGATGTGAAATATCTCTGGATATGTTAGTACTTTCTGGGATATTCAGGTTCCTGATTGACTCCCTCTTGTTTTTGGCTCCCTTGTTTTTATCTTGGAGGCCCCTTTGCAGTGAAAAAAAACATTAATAATTAGTAGTGTGGTTTCTCTGTCCTCCCTTAAAACCTTTGTAGAAATGTCCAGATAGCAGAGGAAATCATGGCTCTTTTTGTATTTCCACTACTTTTCAATCCTACCTAATATATTACATATTCTTTCCTCTTTCATGTCCTTCCCTTTCTACTCCTTATATATGTTCACACACTATAGGGCTTTTTTGTTTTAGAGGGCAGAAGCAGAAAGTCAAGCATACAGGACTGGTAGGGAGTCAAAGCTAAAGCTGAAAAAGCACCAGCTTTAAGCAAGAACTTGAGGGATCTTTGGAGGTTGTTCCCTAGGGTAGGAGCTGAGCTTTTATTTTATTTATTTATTTTTTAATTTTTATTATTTTTTTTCTTTATTGATTTTTTTTTTAGAGAGAGAGGAAGGGAGAGGGAAAGAGAGATACAAACATCAATGAAAGAGAACATCGATTGGCTGCCTCCTGCATGCCCCCCACTGGGGTTTGGCCCACAGCCTGGGCATGTGCCCTGACTGGGAATCAAACCGGTGACCTCTTGGTTCACGGGTCGATGCTCAACCACTGAGCCATACTGGCCGGGCAGGAGCTGAGCTTTTTTTTTTTAAATCCTCACCCGAGGACATTTTTGCATTCATCCTCAGATAGAGCAGGAGGGAGAGAGGGAGGAAGAGAGAGAGAGAAACGTCAATGTGAGAGAGACACATCGAGTGGTTGCCACTCACACGACCCCAGCCAGGGCTGGGGACAAACTGCAACCGAGGCACATGCCCTTAGCAGGAACCGAACCCAGGACTCTCAGGTCTGCGGGCCGACACTCTAACCACTGAGCCAAAGTGGCCAGGGCTGGCGCTGAGCTTTTAATGCACATTTCATTGAACCACCAGGATTCTGTCTTTAGGCAGTGGACTGTGACAGTAACCATGCAGGACTCCTGGGCTACTCAATGTGAGAGTTTTGTGAGAGAGTTCAGTGTGTTAAAACTATTAGATTTAGCTGTGGGGGTGATTGTTCTTATAGTTCTATCAGAACTGCTGATATGCTTTTCTTTTTTTCCAAAGAGTTAAAATACCATATCATCAGATTTCACTGAGGCAGGTTCTTTCTACTCAGTAATATGAAGAAGCCTTGAAGTGGGTTTGTTGTGAACCTGGGCATCTAGAAACCTATTTCTTCAAGTGCCCCTTTATTCCCTGCTTTGTGAAACACTCTGAGAACAAGCTGATACTAATTATAACAGGTCTCAAGAAGTGAGAATGTCCTGAAACACATCTTTTCTCTCTTAGGCAGCAGTTACAACACTCTACAAATCAGCTTGCCAAGGAAACAAATGAATTACTGAAGGAATTAGGGTCCTTGCCCCTTCCCTTATCTACTTCAGAACAGGTAGGTATTTTCTGATTATTTTGTTTTTTAATAGGAAAGGACTTTGTTTTAATGGAAATACAGTATATGAAATAAAAATAACTTGGCCTTTGGTGCTAGATAGACCTTCTCTAAACCTCAACATCATTATCAGTAAAATGGGGGTATGTGGCCATTGTGACAAGAGAAAGAATGTATGCATCAGATCTTGCAAAGTGCCTGGCACTTAGTAGGTACTCAGTATGTGGTGGCTGCTGCTATTATTAGTAATTACATACTAATATATTAATAAAATAGGTTTAACTAAAAAAGAATCTCAGTGTTTGCATCTTTTTGGGTTTTAGCTAGCAGCTTTATGTTTTCAGGCTTGATCCAGTATCTATGAATTTCAATCATATGTCTTTTATATTTTGCAGTCACTTTCATTTCCCATCATGAGTCATTCATAGGTCTCAGATTGAGGAAATGCACAGGAAAAAAACACTTCTCTTTTCAAGTAATTTTATTCAGTGGCCATTTAAATCCTTTAAAAACACACTTTTTATAGGGATTCATTGTTCCCTTGATGTGACCTGCCTTTTGGTCACACATTCCTGAAAAGTCAGCTGTGTTCCTCCTCTGTGGCTTGACTCTTTTACCTGTCATTCATGGTCTACTTCAAATCCTCTCTCTTCCAGGGAAAAAAAACTTCATCTACCTAAGCCTCTTGTGAGTCCATTTTGCTTTTAGCTTCTATACCATTCATGGGGGGCACTTACCTTATATTACTTTTTAAATTCTTTTTAATACTCACCCAAGGATATTTTTCCATTTATCTTCAGATAGAGTGGGAGGGGGGGAGAGAGAGAGAGTGAGAGAGAAACATCGATTTGAGAGAGACACATCAACTGGTTGCCTCCCGCACGACCTGACCAGGGCCGGGGACTGAACCACAACTGAGGTACGTGCCTTTGACCAGAATCAAATCCGAGGCTCTTTGGTCCATGGGATGACGCTCTAACCACTGAGCAAAACCGGCCAGGGCCGTATTACTTTTTTTGATTTTAGATAGAGAAAGGGGAAGAGAGAGAGAAATATCAATTTGTTGTTCCACTTATTTATGCATTCACTCGTTGTTTCATATATGTGCCCTGACTGGGGATCAAACCTGCAACCTTGGTGTATTGTGACGATGCTCTAACCAACCGAGCTACCTGGCCAGGGCCTATTATTGAGCTTTTTATTTTTTATTTATTTATTTATTTTTATCCTCACCCGAGGACATTTTTTTCATTCTTTGTTCAGATAGAGTGGGAGGGAGAGAGAGGAAGAGAGAGAGAGAGAGAGAAACATCGACGTGAAAGGGACACATCGAGTGGCTGCCACCCGCACGACCAACCAGGGCCGGGGACAAACTGCAACCGAGATACATGCCCTTAGCGGGAACCGAACCCGGGTCTCTCTGGATCGCAGGCCAACGCTCTAACCGCTGAGCCAAACCCCAGCCAGGGCTATTATTGAGCTTTTTTTTTTATCCTCACCTGAGGACATCCTTTCATTTTTTGTTCAGACACAGTAGGAGGGAGAGAGAGGAAGAGAGAGAGAGAGAAACATCGACGTGAAAGGGCCACATCGAGTGGCTGCCACCCGCACGACCAACCAGGGCCGGGGACAGATTGCAACCGAGGTACATGCCCTTAGCAGGAACCGAACCCGGGTCTCTCCGGACCGCAGGCCGACGCTCTAACCGCTGAGCCAAACCGGCCAGGGCTATTATTGAGCTTTTTAAATGGTGATGTCCTATCTCTGATGAATGGCTCCAAAGATGAAGTGTACAATTTCCCTGTCCAGGGGTTGTCTGTGAATTGTGGCTCTTGGGACATAAAATAATATTAGTGTATTATGACCATCATTTTGACATTGAATAGAAATGGAGTGTGTGATTGTAATATGAAACTTGTATATGATATCATGTATATATCATGTATATGATACTGGATCAAGATGTCACATTCTTGCTGTGTATCTCCATCAAAAAAGTTTGAAGATCAGCCCGGCTGGTGTGGCTCAGCGGTTGAGCATTGACCCATGCAGCAAGAGGTCGCCAGTTCGATTCCCGGTCAAGGCACATGCCCAGGTTGTGGGCCCGATCCCCAGTGGGGGGCATGCAGGAGGCGGCCAATCGATGTTCTCTCTCATAGATGTTTCTATCTCTCTCTCCCTCTCCCTTCCTCTCTCTCTAAATATCAATAAAGAAGAAAAAATTAAAAAAAAAAAGTTTGAAGATCATTAGTTTAACCTATACCTGGCAAGCTGTTTAATGAAGTATATGTTCAGTCTTAGGCGTTTTGGCACCTCTTGCACAAGAGGATGCAGGGCTAGATGCTTTCTCATCCTGCTACAAAGTAGTTAAAATAAAAAGTAATCTTATGTACTCACCTTTTGGTTATCCATATATGCTGTTTGTTTTAGTTGTTACTCATGCTGATCTTTAATTATGGACAAATTACCCTCCTCTTCTCCCAGCTGTGCATTTAGGGAATACACACTTGTAGATAATAGTAGTAGTAAAAAAGGAGTCTAAAGCTCTGATGCAAACAGAGTATTGAAAGTACTTAAGAGTTAAATAGTAGCCTAAGCAAAATGTAAATAGAAAGTTAAATCTACAAAAAAAAAATGCATCTAATGTATTCTAAAATCAGATGGAAGTTATTTTTGGATTATGCATGCTATTGTTCCCTTCCATTATCTTGGATCATAAAGAACACGAAATAGATCTACAGACATACTGTCTCTGGTGATTCCCTTCCTCCTATAGTGCTAAATACTCTTTTCCTTTCAAATCTTTCTTTATCTAATTAATGTTAGCCACATTAACCATCTTTTGCTACTGTCCTATACATCAAGCTATATATTCTACTTTCAGTGTTTTTTCATACTTATACTATCATCAGTGATCTTCTAGTTGCTAAATCCAGTGGCGTTTTTTGGGTCTTAGTCACTTTGCTTCTCTGATACATTTGATCCTCTTGCCCATCCTGTCTCCACTGAAACTTTTCTTTCCATGATTCCTTCATTCTGTCCCCCAACTCTGGTGATCTCTTTCTGGCCTGTTTTTCTTATCCCAGGTTAAGTCTCAGCCTCCTTCTCTGACTCTATAGTTTCCTGGAAGTGGGCATGCCCCAAGGCTCTGCCATTGATCCTGAACTTTCTCACTCTATGCTTTCTCCCTCAGGAGTCCTATCTATTTTTTTTTTTTTTTTTTTTTTATCCTCACCCGAGGACATTTTTCCATTTTTTGTTCAGATAGAGTGGGAGGGGGAGAGAGGAAGAGAGAGAGAGAAACATCGACGTGAAAGGGACACATCGAGTGGCTGCCTCCCGCACGACCAACCAGGGCCGGGGACAAACTGCAACCGAGGTACATGCCTCTAGCGGGAACCAAACCCGGGTCTCTCTGGACTGCAGGCCGATGCTCTAACCGCTGAGCCAAACCGGCCAGGACTAGGCTCTCTGTCTTGATGAACACGATGCCCAGATCTTTTTCTAGCCCTAGCTGCTAAGCCTCTAAACCTCTACTGCCAATTCCTGTTCTGAACTTTCCTTTTGAATATAATGCCTTCATTTAAAATTTAATGTGTTGCCCTAGCCGGTTTGGCTCAGCAGTTGGAGTGTCGGCCCACGGACCAGAGAGTCCCAAGTTCAGTTCCCGCTAAGGGCACATACCTCGGTTGCAGTTTGTCCCCGGCCCCAGTTGGGGGGCATGCAGGAGATGGCCAGTCGAGGTTCTCTCTCATCGATGTTTCTGTCTCTCTCCCTCTCCCTTCTCTCTCTCCAAAATCAATAAAGAAAAAAAAATTTACTAGATCATCTTGATGGAATATTATGTAACAAGGATAGTAATTGTGAAGAATATGATAACATGGAAAACATTTATGATGTACTTAAAAGATAGTATTTTTTGGATAGTGAGATTGGGGGATGATGTTTTTTTCCCCCTAATTGTTACAATGTTTGTATAAAAGTCCCAGAAAAGGGAAAAAAAGTTCCTCATCTAAATTTGCGTTCAGTATTACCATCACTCTCTTAGGTGTGAAATTTGAGTCATTCTTGACTTTATCCCCTCCCCCTATAGCAGTGGTTCTCAGCCTTCCTAATGCCGCGACCCTTTAATACAGTCCCTCATGTTGTGGTGACCCCCAACTATAAAATTATTTTCGTTGCTACTTCATAGCTGTATTTTTGCTACTGTTATGAATCACCATCGGAAATATCTGTTTTCCAATGGTCTTAGGCGACCCCTGTGAAAGGGTCATTCGACCCCCAAAGGGATCGCGACCCACAGGTTGAGAACCGCTGCCCTATAGCCACTCACTAAGTCATAATGTTTCTTAAATTAATTTCTTTGTCCATTACTGACAGATACTATATCCTCCTAACCTTAAACCTAGACTATTGCAGTAATCTTTCGTTTATTTTTTCCGTTCTATCTTGTACACCATCACAGACTAATTTTTCTAAGTTATCATTTTGTTCCCATCATGTTCCCTGCACAAAAATTTCATTGTTCTTTGTTCGTTAGAGATTAGGTCCCAAAATCTTTAACTTGGCACTTAAAACCTGCTGTGGTCAGAGCCTTCCCTGCCTTTCCAGTTTCATCTTTTAGCTATTCTTATGAAAAAAACTTTGGTTCCAGCCTGGCTGCTGTGGCTCAGGGGTTGAGTATCGACCCATGCACCAAGAGGTCACCGGTTCGATTCTCGGTCAGTGCACATGCCCAGGTTGTAGGCCTGATCCCCAGTTGGGGGCGTGCAGGAGGTGGCCAGTCGATGTTCTCTCTCATCAATGTTTCTATCTCTCTCTCCCTCTCCCTTCCTCTCTCTCTAAAATCAGTATAGAAAAAAGTTAAAACAGAAAACAAAAAAACACACCTTTGGTTCCATCCAAAATATCCCCTTATAGAGCCTCTTCAAATTTCTACCACCTTGCCTTTGCTCACACTTGTTCTCCTGCCTGAATTTGCCTAACCCCTTCTCTCATGCCTTACTCTTTCTTCAGTGACCACCTCCTCTTGAGGCCTTTTTGACCCCTTGAGTTCTTACTGATTATATCTGCCTATGAACACTTATAGTACTGGTTGGATATAGCAATTTTTTATAATGATTTGTTACTTGTATGTCTATATCCTTTATCTGTAAATATACATGGTAAGCTGTTTGAGGTCAAGGATGAGATTTTACTTCTATATTCTCAGCACACAGCAAGTGCTCTCATTATGTGTTTTTTGAGACATAGACTTAGTAAGCTTAGTTAAGGTGACCTATAACTATAGAAACTAATTTTCAGGTTCTCAAAGATCTAAAACCTCACCATAGTGTAAAGAAAATGACCCTATGGTTTTCAGGGAAGCTGTGAACTAGGCACAGATGAATGCAGTTTTAACATTTTATTTTTATTTTTTTAATATATTTTTTTCTTTATTGATTTTTAAAGGGAGAGGGAGATAGAGATAGAAACATTGATGAGCGAGAACATCGATTGGCCGCCTCCTGCATGCCCCCCACTGGGGATCGGGCCCACAACCTGGGCATGTGCCCTGACCGGGAATCGAACCGGCGACCTCTTAGTGCATGAGTTGATTGATGCTCAACCAGTGAGCCACACCGGCTGAGCCAGTTTTAACATTTTAATAAAAAACAATCTCTGGGTCCATTCTGAGTTCAACAGTAATTATTTGGCTTTTGATTCTTTAGGGAACCAAAATTCTGAATTGCAATTCCCTCTGAGATTACCTTACAAGGTAAATGACATCCAGTTCCCAGGTTTGTCAGAATGAAAATTCTGATGTGGCCTATAGTATTAACCAGGGATTTGAGTTAGCAAAGAGCATATTTATTAATTTAAGGAAGTTCCTATTTCATAGTAATTTTATTTATTTATTATTTAAATATGTTTTTATTGATTTCAGAAAGAGGAAGGGAGAGGGAGAAAGAGATAGAAACATTGGTGAGAGAGAAACATTGATCAGCTGCCCCCTGCACGCCCCCTACTGGGGATTGAGCCCACAACCCAGGCATGTGCCCTGACCAGGAATTGAACGGGCGACCTCCTGGTACATGGGATGATGCTCAACCAACTGAACCACACTGGCCAGGCCATAATAATTTTTCTAGTAGGGAATCTTTAGGGGGTATAATATTGCTTTTAATGGGTATTAAAACCAAATGATGAGATTAGTATGAAATGTCACATTTTTGTTTAATTCCCTTAGCGCCAGCAGAGACTTCAAAAGGAACGCCTCATGAATGACTTCTCTGCAGCATTAAACAATTTCCAGGCTGTGCAGAGAAGGGTGTCTGAAAAGGAAAAGGAGAGTATTGCCAGAGCAAGAGCTGGATCTCGACTTTCTGTAAGTTTATTCCCCAAAGAAGACTTTTGAAAATTTCAGGATGTCCTTTCCTAGTTTTTTTTTTTTCTCTGACCATTAGCCTTTGTTTGCTATCTCCGCAAATAATAAATATAGACATTAGCTGATGTGAGAATGCCAGATTGGTATAACCTATGTAAAAATAATAATAAATGTGTGCATATGGTCAAAGACTAAAAAGGAATGTATACAAAGGTTTAAAAAAGTGACAGGTAGAATTATGTGTACTTTCTTTTTATTGTTATATTGATCTCCTGTTAAAAACTTAAAAAAGAAGAAGAATGAATTTCTTAGAATATAGTAGGCTAGGTTATTTGGATTAGCCTTCTCTTTGAAAAGAATCACCAAACACTAGATTTTAACAACCTAGCTTCTCAAAAGTACCTAAGGGCCATGGAAATATTAAGGTCAAAATCTAAGAGAACGTGAGAAGAAGCTATAGTGGTAAGCAGAGCACTGAAACTGCTTTTGCACTGTGTACATTTACTAAGACAAATTTGAACTTCAGTTTTAATGTTCTCATTGCATGAGGGTGGACTAAAGTCAAAGCCCAAGGTCCATGCAAGGTAGATATCTAAAGGAAGGTGCTCCTTAAATTAAACTAGGCCCTAGAAAACTATATCCCCCAGTGGATTGCAAAAAAATTGCATTAGCACTGAGCTGAGCAGGTAGAGGACAGCAGAAGGGAGGGGAAATCCAGACAAGCTATACCACAGAGTAACCTTTAAGCAGATTGCACAAATTCATACTACCTGAATGGTGCAAAATCCTCAAGCTTCAAGTAGTCCAGAACTGGTAGAGTACCCCGGTGCCAGGAAGAAGCAAATAGAAATCCTCTCTGGTTAGACACCTTTATCCTAGCCCTGAAACAATACCCTCAGTTTCTGAAGTGTGAGCAGCATAGTGTTAAAAATAACCAGGTATACAAAAAACGAATAACCCTGAATGAGAACAAGTAGAAACAACAGTAAGGTGAAACAGACTTACAGACTTCTTATTATTAGAATTACAAGATAACTATACTTACTGTGTTTAAAGAAATAAAAGAAAAAATTAAAACATCTGCAGAAAGCAGGAAACTACACAGAGCTTTTGAAAAACATCAAAAGAGGACTTCCAGTCAAGATGGCGGCGTAGGTAAACGCGGTATTGCGTCCTCCCACAACCACATCAAAGTTACAACTAAACTACAGAACAACCATCATTCAAAACTGCCTGAAATCAAGTTGAACGGAAGTCCTACAACTGCGAAATTAAAGAAGCCGCAGGATCAAGACTGGTAGGAGGGGCGGAGGCAGACGGGCTGGTCCCACACCCACGTGTGCTGGATAAAAATTAGGAGGACACCTCGGCTGGGAAGGTCCTCCCTGAGGGTCCCTGTCTCACACCAGGAGCCCAGCTCAGGGTTCCAGTGCCAGGAAGAGAAGTCCCCATAACTTCTGGCTGGAAAAACCAGCGGGAACTGAGGCTGAGGCGGCTGGAACCCCCGGCAGCTCCTCTTAAAGGGCCCGAGAACGGACTTACTCGGACTCCCACCCTCCAGGCTCCAGTGTGCAGGAAGGAGCCTGAAAGGCACCAGAGTCATATGGGGAAGAACTGAGCTGTTTGGCATTGGAGCGAGGGCTGGAGAGGCAGCTTTGTCCTGGACAGATGTGCTATCAGAGGCTTTTGTTCCTTTGGTGAGCCCTTCCCTGGGCCGGCAGACGCTGCCATATCTGGGACTCCAGCAACCTGGCTCACACTGTTTGCCCTGCCCTGGTGATTCCCTGAGGCCCCACGCAACTTCCAGGCCTACCCAAGCTGTTGCCAGTTGCTTTACCATAGGATTGGCCTGTCTTGGATCCTGCTTCACCTTTCCCTAAATTCTTTCAAACAAGCAGCATCTGGTCTCAGCTAGCCCTATACCTCTCGCTAAGTAATACATAGAAACAAACACAGGGAGGCAGCCAAAATGAGGAGACAAAGAAACAGGTCCCAAATGAAAGAATAGAGCAAAACTCCAGGAAAAGAACTAAGTGAAATAGAGTTAAGCAACCTAACAGACGCTGAGTTCAAAATACTGCTTATAAGGATGCTCAGTGAACTTAGAGAGGGCCTCAAGAGCATAAAAAAGGACCAGTCAGAAATGAAGGAGGCACTAACTGAAATAAAGAATAATTTACACAGATTCAATAGTAGAGTAGGTAAATCCAAGAAGCAAACCATCGATTTGAAGTATAAGGAAGCAAAAAACACCCAATCAGAACAGCAAAAAGAAAAAAGAATCCAAAGAAATGAGGATAGTGTAAGGAGCCTCTGGGACAACTTCAAGCGTACCAACATTCGCATCTTGGGAGTGCCAGAAGGAGAAGAGAGAGAACGAGAAATCGAAAACCTGTTTGAAACAATAATGGCAGAAAACTTCCCTAACTTGGTGAAGGAAACAGACATACAAGTCCAGGAAGCACGGAGAGTCCCAAACAAAATGAACCCCAAGAGGCCCACACCAAGACACATCATCATCAAAATGCAAAAGGTTCAAGACAAAGAGAGAATCTTAAAAGCAGCAAGAGAAAAGCAGTTAGTTACCTACAAGGGAGTTCCCATCAGACTGTCAGCTGATTTCTCAAAAGAAACTTTGCAGGCCAGAAGGGTATGGCAAGAAATATTCAGAGTGATGAAAAGCAAGAACCTACAATCAAGATTACTCTATCCTGCAAAGCTGTCATTTAGAATCGATGGCCATATAAAGAGTTTCCCAGACAAGGAAAAGCTAATGGAGTTCATCACCACCAAACCATTATTATATGAAATGTTGAAGGGTCTTCTTGAAGAAAAAGATAAAAAATATGAACAAACAAAATGGCAATAAATACATATCTATCAACAATTGAATCTACAAACAAAATGAACAAGCAGCCCTGGCTGCTATGGCTCAGCGGTTAGAGCGTCGGCCTGCGGTACAGGGAGACCTGGGTTCGGTTCCCGCTAAGGGCATGTACCTCGGTTGCAGTTTGTCCCCGGCCCTGGTTGGTCGTGTGGGTGACAGCCACTCGATGTGTCCCTTTCACGTCGATGTTTCTCTCTCTTCCTCTCTCTCCCTCCCACTCTATCTGAACAAAAAATGAAAAAATGTCCTCAGGTGAGGATTAAAAAAAAAAAAAAATGAACAAGCAGAACAGAAACATTCTCATAGATACAGAGAACTTTTGTTCAGTACCAGATGGGTGGGGGCTGGGGGGAGGAGTGAAAAAGGTGAAGGGATTAAGAAGTACAAATTGGTTGTTAGACTGACAAACCTCAAAGAGAAGGGAGGTTGGGGGGTGGGAAGAAATAAACCAAAGAACTTATATGTATATATGCATAACTAATGGACACAGACAACAGTGTGGGGAAAAGCAAGAGGGGGGCAGGAATGGGGAGGAGGGGGGCAATGGGGGAAAAATGAGGAACTTCTGTAATACATTCAACAATAAAGATAAGTTAAAAAAAAAAGAAATACATCAAAAGATTTTCTAGAATTGAAAAATATAACATGGAAATTAAAAACTTAATGGATAGGTGGTTTACCTAGAATATGGGTTAGAAGATATTATCTAACATGTAGGACAGGGTTAAGAAGTTAAATAGGGAAGAAAGATAATGAGAAATGGAGAATAAAGTGAACGGATCTAACAGTTTTAATTGGAGTTACAGAGCAAACATAGAACAGAGATGATATTTGAAGAGTTAATGGGGTGGTAATATTTCAGAACTGATGAAAGACACTAATCTGTAGTTTCAGGAAGCCCAACCAATCCCAGAAGGACTAAATAAAAAACTCTCATATAAATACATCAAAGAGATACTTTAGAACATCAAAGACAAAGACAAAAATCATAAAATTAGCCAGGGAAAAACAATAGAATACTTTAAAGACACAATAGTTAGATTGAGGGTTGATTTCTCAACAGCAACAGTGGAAGCCAGTAGAGTGCCCTCTTTAATGTTATGAAGGACAATATCTCTTTTAGAATTGCAGATTAAAACCCCAGTGATGTACTATTTCATGTCCAAAAGAAGGTCAAAAATTATAATTTCTGTAAATACCAAGGGTTGTTGTTACAGATATGATGCAACAGGAACTTTCTCCCTGGCCAGTGGTAGTATGAATTGGAACAACCACTGGAAAACATTTTGTCTGTAACTTCAGAATATATGCATACCTTATGACCCAGTAGTTCTACCCTAGAGAAAAAAAAACTGTGTATGTTGGTACCAGGATATATGTACAGGAATGTTCATTCATAGCAGCATAATTTCTAGTACTCAAAAATTGGAAACATTCACATGTCCAGCAACTGTAGAATAGATCCATACATTGTGATTTATTCATATGCTATAATATCATATCACAAATAAAATGAAGGAACCACAGTTACATTTCAGCATCAGGATGATGTAGCATAATCTGGTGTGATCCAATCAAAGCATGAAAGAATACAAACAACATAACCACATTCATGTAAAGTTCAAAATCAGGTGAAATGATATTAAATAACGATACATATCACTAGATATGTAAAATACAAGAAAATGACTATCACAAAGTGAGAATAATGGTTACTTTATTTATTTTTTGTTAATCCTCACTCAAGGTATTTCTCCATTAATTTTTAGATAGAGTGGAAAAGGGGGAGTGGTGGGGGAGAGAGTGAAACATTGATGTGAGAGAGGCACATCTATTGGTTGCCTCCTGCACTACCCCAACTGGGGCCGGGGATTGAACCTGTAACCCAGATGTGTGCCCTTGACTGGGAATCAAACCCTTGACCCTTTGGTCCATGGGCTGATGCTCTAACTGCTGAGCCAAACCGGCCATGGCCATTAGACTGGTTTTTTTTTTTTATTTTTGGCCCACTTTACAGGATGTCTTTATTTATTTATTTATTTATTTATTTATTTATTTATTTATTATTTTGTTGTTGTTGTTGTTGTTACAGATATTTCTTCTTTTTTCCCCAGCCATTAGACTGATTTTTAAAGTGCCACTGTAGTACCTAGGATGCTGCAAATGTCCATTTAAAAAAATATTTACATATTCTAAAAATGTATTTCAAGTTTTCAAATTTCCCTTAATCCATCTCCCTCCAAATTTTAAAATAGGTTATCATTCATTATTACTTTTTAATCCTCTCTCCTGCCCATGTTCTCTCCATCTTGTTTAGTATGATTTCTCTTCTGAGCCCAAACTGGAATACAGATTTTCTTTTCTCACCCATTTCCTAGTCAAGACAGATTCCCACAGCCCTGTGCCTTCCTGTAGCAGATCCTGTTGGGGCAAAGGGCTGTTGATTCTTTATACTCTAGCTAAGGGAAGCTATTGTTTTGTATGTCTGTGACATGTTTCTGGATAACAGCAGCAATAATGTCCTCTGCTTTCTAGGCGGAAGAGAGGCAAAGAGAGGAGCAGCTCGTCTCATTTGACAGGTAAAGGAATTATTCAGACAACCTTCTGACTAGTTGAGATGGAATTCTATTATTTATGCTTTTAATTTTAAAAATCAGTGAGAAAAAAAGGAGGAAAAATAAAGGGAGATCTGAGGTAGTTAATTTATAATCCACTAAGTAAAAAAAAAAATGTCAAAACCATGTGTTTTTCCAAGGTCTTTGAATTATGTAAGGAATAATTTCAAGGTGAATAAAAAATCCCAGGAACCCCTATGCCTGTGTGTTGGGTAGAGAACCTGGCTCACTAGGAATAAGTGAAGCCAAAAATCTACATATTAAGAGGTCTAAATAATTTCATCTCTAATTAGGACTTACCATTTTATCTCTAATTCTTCAAAGTTATTGGGTCTCTGTTTACTCCTCTCTAAAATGGAGGCAACTCATTTTTCTAGGAGTATTAAAAGGGAAAGCAAGCAGTTTGTATTTGAAAGATATCTCCTTTCTTAACTTTTTCAAACTGAATCAGCTACAGTAGGTCCTCGAATAACACCGTTTTGTTCAACGTCGTTTCCTTATAACCCTAATGAGATGCCATAGGAACTTAATTCTTGTTTATATCGATTAGCCTATGGTAAAGTTGGTTTCATTATATGTCATTTTGCTAAAAGTCACAGAACCTATCAACATTGAGGATTTGCTGTAATTCCACAGAAATATAGTATTAGTTTAGAATTTAAACTATTTTGTCATAGATAGATATCTATCTCCCTCCCCCACCCCCACTATATTGTGAGCACCTTAGAGGCCTGGGGTGCTGTATTATTCAGCTTTGTATCTCCAGCACATGGAGGAGATTTTTTAAATAATGTGAAGATGACGTATGATTTAGACATATTGTTCGGAAAATGCTTAATACTGGAATTTCAAAGTATTTCATGTCTAGTATAATGTATCACATACCATTCTTCTAAATATGGTGCCTGGAAAGAAGACATAACATTTCACTAACTTTTTACTTTAGTTTTCTGTTAAGAAGTATTTAACCCAAAGCATAATCTTAAGATTTCTGAAAACCAGAAGATGTTATTCTGTTAGACTGCCAGGTCATTTAGCCTGTTCTTCTCCACCCATGTATACCCAAGATACCAACACAGCTTGCACCTTGAGAGTGCCCTGGAAGAGAATGGATTGGTGTACTTCATTGACTTAAGTTCTCTGCCTATTTTCCTTGTCTAGCAAGCCCTAGCAAGATTGCAGAGTATACCTCTAAATGGAAATAGCAAGGAGTCCCATCCCTCAAAATTCTGCTTCATCTCAGTCTTTCCCATGAAAGCTGGAACTTGGTTTTCTTGGTGCTATTAGCACTTTGCCTCTGCATATGAAGATTATAGCCCTCAGGGACTTTGTCTTGATTGATAGTGGAAGACTTAGAGCCCCGTGATGTCCTCCTATCCAAGTACTAACCAGGCCCAACCCTGCTTAGCTTCCGAGATCAGACGAGATCGGGCGCGTTCAGGGTGGTATGGCCGTAGACCCGTGACGTCCTCAAATAGGCCCTGCTGGCAGTAGAGATGCTATAGATGTCTCATGCACACCTTTGAGAGGAGGAATCAACTAGAGTGCTTGTCTCCCTGCAGCCATGAGGAGTGGAACCAGATGCAGAGCCAGGAGGATGAGGTGGCCATCACCGAGCAGGATCTGGAACTTATTAAGGAGAGAGAAACGGCAATTCGGCAGCTGGAGGTGAGAGCCAGGTCATGTTTTTTTTTGACTCGATGTATCTGCACTGTATAATCCACTTTGATTTTCTCTCAGTGATTATGAAAAAACATAAAGTGAGTCATTATGTGATTTGGATATTAAGTTTCAATGTAATCATTGTGAATTTGTACTATTTTTATGATGGTATTGGCCATGGTGCCCAAGAATACCCAAATCCTTTCCTCAAGCGTCATATCTTATCTGGTCTCCCTGAGAATATGCTTGGAGAACAGAGCAAGGCAAACAAATATTGTATCACTCATTAAGACTTTACCCCCAAACCTCAGTGCCAGTCCTTAGGTTAGACAGGGCTCTACAGGGAGCCCCTTTGCTTAGTCTGAATAGCCCAGAATAAAGGCAGGCCACAAGGTTTGCTCCATTTTTGTACATCCCAAAGTCTAATCTCAAGTTGTAGATATCACTTCAGTGGGTCAGAGAAATTGGAACAGTTTTTTAAGTGGGGGTTGAGAGAGAGGTCTTGAAGCCTTTTGTACCTGAGTTTCCAACTTTAATTTTGCACAGTGACCAATAAAATATCCTTAAACCTGAGTAGTTTTTTTCTACCATGGAGGTAAAAGACTGCCATCCCTGAGGGCAGTGGGGAAAGGAGGGTTATAGAGAGGAGAAACCTTGAGCTCCTCCTTGACCTTCATCTGTAGCAGTAGTTCTGAATCCTAACTGCACATTAGAATCACTTGGACCTTTTTAAAAGTATGTTTATATTGATTTTTTAGAGCGAGGAGGGGAGAGGGAGAGAGAACGACAAGAGAGAGAAACATCAGTGGGCTGCAACCTGGGCATGTGCTCTGACCAGGAATCAAACCCGTGACCTCTCTTATATGGGACGACACTAAACCAACTAAGCCACACTGGCCAGGGCTGGACTTTTTCTTTTTTCATGCCCTAGCTCTCCTCCGCCGCACACCATTTGTTAGTTTCGACTATGTGAAACTCCTATTTTTTGTAGGTTAAAAATGGGCAAATATCCACAAGAAGTCCTGGGCATGAATTTTTTTCTTTTTAATTTCTCAGATGACAATATATAGTCAGGGTTGAGACCCACTGCCCTGGATCCCATCAGTGTCTGGTCCCTGATGAGACAGTTCATCCTCAAGTTTGATTATTTAATTTCCTTTAAAGATATTATATCTTTCTTTTTCTCACCTACTACTACTAATCATTGACTTGGTTCTCTAACATTAGAAATACTATTATAGCAGGGAATGAGACATACTGAGCTAAGGAAAGCAATGTAACTTAGTGGATGTCAGGAATGTAATAGGCACTTCACATTCAACAGAATTAAGTCCAAATTCCTTAGCCAGGCTCAATTTTCATGTCCAGTCTTTTCTTTTTTTTTTTTTATCCTCACCCGAGGACATTTTTGCATTTATCTTCAGATAGAGTGGGAGGGAGAGAGGGAGGAAGAGAGAAAGAGAAACATAGATGTGAGAGACACACATCGAGTGGTTGCCACTCACACGACCCCAACTGGGGCCGGGGACAAACTGCAATCGAGGTACATGCCCTTAGCAGGAACCGAACCCAGGACTCTCTGATCCATGGGACGACGCTCTAACCACTGAGCCAAACCAGCCAGGGCATGTCCAGTCTTTTCTTACATTTAACATGCAAACCCTGTTCAGATGGAAAATAACACACTCTTCTGTGTCTCCTGTATTCTCACTCTACACTTCTGACCCTTCTAGCTACCGAATGTGTGGGTATTTTTTTCATATCGAAGCAATTCTGCCACACTAGCTGAGTGTCCTGCAATTTAACTCAATTCTGATGCTGTCTATCAGATCCCACACGTTGGTTTCATTCCCACACTCCAGATGCCAGCGTCAAGTACAGGTTGTTACCTGTGCTTCTGACTGACAGGCTCTAAATTGGAGGTTCCCATAGCCCCCTCCTTGGTTTTGATTAATTTGCTAGAGTGGCTCACAGAACTCAGGGAGGCAATTTACTTAACTAGATTACTGGTTTATTATAGAAGAATACAACTCAGGAATAGCCAGATGGAAGAGATGCTTAGGGCAAGGTATGTGGGAAGGGATGCAGAGCGTCCATGCCTTCTCCAGGTGTGCCATTCTCCCAGGTCCTCCATGTCTTCACCAACCCAGAACTCTCAGAACCTGTTATTTAGGATTTTTATGGAGACTTCATTTTGTGGGTTTGATTGATTAAATTATTGGCCTTTGGGGACTGATTTAACCTCCAGTACCCCTCCACTCCCCAGAGTGGGGCTGAAAGTTCCAACCCTCTAATCACAAGGTTGGTTCCCCTGGAAACCATCCCCCACTCTTAAGGGTTATCCAAAAGTCAAGTCTTTAACATAAACTCTGGTGTGGTTGAATGAGGCTTGTCTGAATAACAAGACATCTTTATCTTTATCACTTAGGAAATTCCAAGGGTTTTAGGAACTCTGGATGGAAATGGGATGAAGACAAAATATATATTTATTATAAATCACAATATCACATCTATGTTATAGCTAAGCTGGGCTGTTTGCTTTTTAAGTCAGTTACCTTTCTGTTCATATGGCTTCTCTTTTGCTTTAAGGCACAACTCAAGTCCTGTCTCTTCTGCAAAGGCTTTCTCCTCTGCACAATGTTCTATACCATTTATTAGTCATTTCCTACATAAAGCCCTTTTTATTTATCTTATGTGCTGATCCCCTCAATTCCCATTTAGCTATTAAGCCCTTTTGTATCTACAGCAACTAGCAAACTGTCCCAGCAAAAGCAGACTCTTAGCAAGTAATTGAGGGTGCTAGCAAGAACTATTCTTGCCAAGTTATGATTCGGGAGTCACTTCTTTCAAGGTGTCAGTTTTTTATTGTAGCATTCTGAGAGGCAGTATATTGCAATCAAAAGAGATTGGGCTTTAGAGACATTGTAGCTGCAATGCTTAGTTTTCTCACCAATAAGCTACGTGACTAGACAAGTTACATAACCTCTCTGAGCCTCATTATCCTCAAAGATACTTACTTCATAGAGTTACTGAATGATTAATTTAAATATAAAGGAGGCATAATAATGAAAACATCAGAACTTTCAATTCTCAGTTTGGTCACTTGTTAGTGGTGAGACCTTGGAACAAGTCAGTAAACCTCTCTGAGCCCCAATTTTCTCTTCTGTAGAATGGGGATAATACATGTCTCATTGGGTGTCATGAGGACCAATTAAGTAATAATTAATAATAGCTAACACTATGAAGTGCTTATTGCACAGGTCTAAGAACTTTATATATGATTTATAAGCCTTAAAAACACATGTTATATTAATAGCTTTAGGTATGTTACTAACTTTAGGTAAGTAGAGGAAATGAATATCTAACATGTTGCTTAATGTTAGTTAATTGTTTTTTGTGTTCCTTAGGCTGACATTTTGGATGTCAATCAGATATTTAAAGATTTGGCTATGATGATCCATGACCAGGGTGATCTGATTGGTATGTATTATTAATACCTTTAACATAAAGGTGAGTTGATAGTATTTGTGTGCAAAGAAGTCAGTAAAATGTGTCTTAGGAATTTAGAAATGCCATTTAAAAATTATTAAGTTCAATTCCTTAGCAATTTTATAGAAGTTGAAGTGAGACCTCAATGAATATTCAGCTCCATTCACTTGCTATAACCTCTTGGTAAGTATGGCTGTTTAGGAGAATAGCTGTAAGCTTCCCAGCTTTATTTCTAGAAACTTGCACAATTATGGGATTAGTAATTCCTTTTTAGAACTTTTTATTTGGAAATAAACTCGTTTCTAAAAAGTTGCAAAAATAAAAGTAACTACAAGGAATTCCTTTATAACCTTTGCCCAGACTAAGCTCTTGTTAACATTCTACCCCATTTGCTTTTATTTGTTTATTTATTAAAATTTTTTTTTAATCTTTATTGATTTTAGAGGAAGGGAGAAGGAGAGGGAGAGAGATAGAAACATTAATTGGCTGCCTCCTGCATACCCACTGGGGATTTGGCCCACAACCTGGGCATGTGCCCTGACTGGGAATCAAAGTGGCGACCTCTTGGTGCATGGGTTGACGCTCAACTACTGAGCCACACCAGCCGGGCTACCCCATTTGCTTTTAATTTACTCTCACTCTTTCTCTCTATATAATGTGTTAAAAAAAAAATTTAACTTCCATGGCTGAAAGTCTTTTTTTTTCCCCAATCCTCACCCAAGGATATTTTTCCACTGATTTTCAGATAGAGTGGGAGGGAGGGAGAGAGAGAGAGAATAACATTGGTGTGAGAGAGACACACCGATTGATTGCCTCCCACATGACCCCATCCAGGGCTGGGGATCGAACCGCAACCGAGGTACATACCCAAGACCCTTTGGTCTGTGGGTCGACACTAATTGCTGAGCTAAACCAGCCAAGGCGTCTTTTTAAAAGAAAAAGGTTTATCCCTAGCCAGATTGGCTCAGCAGTTAAGAGTGTCAGACCACGGACCGAAGGTTCGCAGGTTTGATTCCAGGTCAAACGCACATACCTGGGTTGCAGGTTCAATCCCCAGCTGCGGTTGGGGTGCGTTTGGAAGACAGCTGATCAATGTGTCTCTCTCTCATCAATATTTCTCTCTCTATCTCTCTCTTTCTCTTTGTCTCTCCCACTCCCTCCCTTCCAATCTATCTAAAAATCAATGGAAAAAAATATCCTTAGATGAGGATTAACAAAACAAAAAAAAAGGGTTTATTAGACTATTGCTAGCAAAAAAGAAGACTGGTCTTGGGGCATGGAGTCTAAACCACCAGCAGCATGGCTAGGTAGAAAAGACAGCATATGCATTGCTCCAGAGTTTTGCAAGCATTTTTATACATCATGTAGGGGGAAAAGGGAAGAAAGAGGTATTCTGAAAGAATTTACATGAGCTGTAGGCAAAGGAGTGGGAGAAGGTGACGCAGGGCTAGTTCTGGGATAGGTGCAGCAAAGTCCCCAAGGAAGAAGTATCCAGTCCTGTGAATTAGCTGTGGGCCTTAGGTTAGAAAGTTCGTGTGTAAATAAGATGCAGAGGCTTCTGGGGTTCTATGGCACCTAGTTATTCTCTCTTTTAGATAATTGTAGAAATAGCCATCTGGAAATTAATCCTAAATTCCAACAGATATACACAAATGTGCGCAATCTTTTGTCAGAGCTGGTCCATAGCTATCAACTGGTTAACTGTTCTGTATCTTTCTCTTACTCTGTGGCTGTTATAATTTTAATTTAGAACGTCTTAGAAATTTTTTTCTTGTCAAATGTGTACAAATAATTTTTTCTGAACCATTTGTGGGTGAGTTGCATACTTCTTAACCCTTTCCCATAAATACTCCAGTGTTTATTTCCAAAGAATAGGGCTATTCGCTTGTGGAATTAGTAATTATTTTTGTTTTGTTTGTTTTTGTTATCCTCACCCAAGGATTTTTTTTCATTGATTTTTAGAGAGAGTGGAAGGGAGCAAGGGATTGGGGGGGGGGGGGGGCATCGATGTGAGAGGCACATGGATTGGTTGCCTCCCACACGTGCCCCAACCTGGCCGGGGATTGAACCTGCAACCCAGGTACTTACTCTTGACCAGCAATTGAACCCGAGACCCTTTGGTTAACAGGCTGATGCTCTAACCACTGAGCACACTGGCCAAGGTAACTTTTTTTTTTTAATTATTGATTTTAAAGAGAGAGGAAGGGAGAAGGGGAGAGAGAGAGAGAGAGAGAGAGAGAGAGAGAGAGAGAGAGAGAGAGAGAGAGAAACATTGATGTGATGAGAGAGAAACATCTATCGGTTGCCTTCCACATGCACCCCAACTGGGGATCGGGTCTGCAACCGGAATCAAACTGGCGACCTTTCGGTGCACAGGGTGATGCTCAACCAAATGACCCACACTGGTCAGGGCTGGAGTTAGTAACTTCTGATTTCATGGCTGGATAGTTGGTGGAGGTGAAACCAGGACCTATAACATCAGAAGTTTGTTCAGTTTGCAGTCTTGAAACATCTGAGTTTGGTAAAACATCCACTGCCTTCCTTTCTTGCAGATAGCATAGAAGCCAATGTGGAAAGCTCAGAGGTGCATGTGGAAAGAGCCACTGACCAGTTACAGCGAGCTGCTTACTATCAGGTAAAAGCTGGTACCAGAGAAAGTTACTCTGTGCTACAGACTTTATGGGCCATTAGAATACAGCAGTGATTTTCAACCTTTTTCATCTCATGGCACACATAAATTAATTACTAAAATTGTGCAGCACACTAAAAAAATTAAGATAGATATAATTTAGGTGGGTTTCTTGCTTTATTTTTTTTTTTTAACCAAAAAATAGGTATAATTTTGATTCATTCACACTGGATGGCTATTGTTGTGTTGGCTGTTGTCATTTTTTTATTTGACAATCTAAGGGAAAAGAAGACAGTACTCCTGACTAAAGTCAGATATTGCAATTTTTAAAAATTCTATGGCACACTGGTTGAAAATTGCTGGAATACACTGACACCTTGAGAATAGCTGCAGCCTTTTGCTTAGGCTTAAGGGAGGCAAGTAGTCATAATTGTAGTCCTAGTTCCATTTTTAGTCTTCTTCTTTGCAGAGAGATCTAGAAAAAGGCATCAAACCTTCAATAAACTTATATAAAAGCTTCTTAGCTCCTGAGCTAACCCCACAAGCTAACATGATACCTAAATCTGGTTTAAGGCTAATTTTATATCCTAAACAGTTGAAATTTGTTTCAGTTAGGATAACAATTGGTACAAAGTAGGACTTTGCAGATACTTTCTGTTGACTTTGCCACAGAGGATGGACATACAATCAACTCTGACTGCTGCTATTTATCTGTGAATAAATAGGGGTTTATCATTTTGGGGTTATTTATCTATGAATAAGTAGGAGTTAATTGTTCTACTTTCTGTAAAGTGACATTCTTTTCTTCTTTTTTTTTTATATGGAATGTGTCACGAATTTGCGTGTCATCCTTGTGCAGGGGCCATGCTAGTTTTCTCTGTATCATTCCAATTTTAGTATATGTGCTGCCGAAGTAAGCACTAAAGTGACATTCTTTTACATATTAGTTTAAACTGGTTTTATGACTTATCTAGGTCTTTATCTGTGTACAAATATTGTGAAGGAGGTCCTTATAATTTCTTAGTTGGGTGTTGCATGGCTTTTTAGAAATAAATAGCATTTTGTAATTTTCCGTGTTCCTAGGATAGTTGTATTTTACCTGGGAATGTTCTTTTTTTTTTATCCTCACCCGAGGACTTTTTTTTTTTTTCTTTATTGATTTTTAGAGAGAAGGGAAGGGAAGAGGGAGATAGAAACATTGATTAGAAAGAACATCAATTGGCTGCCTCCTGTATGCCTCCAACTGGGGACTGGGCCCACAACCTGGGCATGTGCCCTGACCAGTAATCTAACCAGTGACCTTTTGGTGTGTGGGTTGACACTCAACCACGGAGCCACACCAGCCAGGCCAAGGACATTTGTTTTTTTTGCATTTATCTTCAGATAGAGTGGGAGAGAGAGAGAGAAACATCGATGTGAGAGAGACACATTGACTGGTCGCCACCCACATGACCCCGGGGACAAACTGCAACCGAGGCACGTGCCCTTAGCTGGAACTGAACCCAGGACTCTCTGGTCCGCGGGCTGACGCTCTAACCGCTGAGCCAAACTGGCTAGGGCTGGGAATGTTCTTAAAGAAATCTGTATTTAATAATAGTGTTTCCTTTTAAAGATTGAGTGATGACTTTAGTATCCAACAGAAAAAGGAATAATTAAGTAAATTATCTACATCCACTCAATGTTATATTATGTGGGAATTAAAGGAGATGTTTGTGAAGAGTTTATAATAACAAAGTTTTTATGCTAAAGTGTTAAGTGAGAAAAACATCGATCATCATACAGTTTGATCCCAATTATATCAGGTAACAATTTTCATAGATAAATGATCAGGAGGAACTATAATCAAAATGTCAACAGTTTTATCTGGGGGTGATTATTTTCTTTTCTTCCTGCTTGTCTGCATTTTTTACATTGAACATAAAATTTTGTAATAGATATAAAACCTTTATTAATATATACGTGCACAAATAACTTATTGCACATAATACCTAGCAGTATTGGTATAAAAGTTCTTTTGCTAAATTTGGGAACTTGAAATTAAAATTTGCACTACTACCTAGCTCTGGTAACTGTTAAGATTTTGGGCAGGTCTCTGTGTATTCATTCATGGATAGAGTTGATTTTGAATTACCAGGAGGCAGATTTATGAAGCACTCTTGGAATAAAAAATTGTACTTGTTTCATGAATGTCTTCTGTACATATTTCTCTTCTCAGAAAAAATCTCGCAAGAAGATCTGTATCCTGGTGCTTGTCCTGTCAGTGATTGCTGCTATCTTTGGACTTATTATGTGGCTAGTTTATGGAAAGTGATTTCCTCAGAGCCTTCTCCCACAGAACTGTTTTCAAGGGCAAGTGCTTGCTGGAGTCTGCCAGAACAAACTGATCACAGAAGAGAGCATACATCAGAACGTCCTGTAATAATTTAGTTAGAAACTAACTACTAACCAGTCCTTGGAATTAGTGACCTATGGAGATAGTATTTATCAATTTATGTATACATTTTATTGATTTATCAAATTAGGAATTAATTTATGTGGATTTTGCTTTCTCTTCTATTCTGATTACCCTTCATCCCAAAGGTTCACTGAAAATTCCATTTTAGATATTCTTGTTTTAACATGTGACACTACAGTCTTGTAAATTGTCTTTTTATGTGTATACAAGCTTTGCCTTTTTACTAGCAACTGACATAGAATTACTTTTTGGCACCCAGCATATTGGAATCTGTCAGAAACTGTATAATAAGCCAGCAGTTTTTATTGTTTAACATTTTAATTTAAATTTGTAAGAATCCTATTCTTTATCTGCTTTGAAAGATTTTGGCAATGTATTTAACTAGAAAGTAAACATTGCACATGATCCAGATCGAATGAGAAGTATCTATTTGAGCTGGCCAGTTGTGGAGGTACATGTTAATCTGGATTTAAAGTTTCTTTTATTATCTGCTAGTGTCATCCGCAGCAGTTCATCTATATACACACCATATACACACTAAACCATCATGTTCACTTTTTGAATAGATTAATTTAATTAACATTGCTGTACTCCAAGGAGTTCCTCTCCCACCTGCTTGTAACGAAAGGGATAATTAGACAAAGCATGCTTTTGGAAAGCAAATAGGAATTGTTTGGAATGATTTAATCCTTTTGTTGTTGTTGTTCAGTTGTGGTTCTGCATTCCTGGTGAATGATGAATGTTGCTATCAAAATGCTGTCCTGCCCTTATAAGGTTTGCTGGGCATTTGATGGCAGGAAGATTTTAAAAGCTACACTGAAGTTGCTTTAAAATTTAGTCCTGTGAACCTGGCGATAAAGCAAAGAAAAGGTTCATTTTTGTAAATAATACTAGTTTGGAATAGTGATGTTAGACTTATCTTAATTTATGAACAAGAAATTAATCTCTCCACGCATAGTTTTAGACAAAAAAAAAAGTTTCAATAAAAGATTGTTGTCTTGTAATATAAATATTGTTCACTTCCCTTTTTCACAGGTCTAGAACAGTTAAAGGGAATGTAATTTCTTTAGGCTCTCACATAAATGTGAATTGGGCCAACAATTTCAGTTCATCCTTTAGTGAATTAGAGGATTTGGCTACCCTGGATATATTTATATCAATTTCTTCCACTCCCTTTAATGTTACTTAATCTTCTTTTACTAAGCTAATGTGAACAGTAGGGAAACAAGGGCCCAAATGCATAAGTTTCTTTGCACTCTTGCACCATTCTACCCACTTAATACAAATAAACATTTAAAAAACTTTTGTAGTAAGTTATTATGAGTTAACATCCTAATGCAGTAGCTATTAGGTAATGTGCCATCCTTTAGAAAAAATGAGTCCTGCAAGAAGACTGGAGATCAGGGGAGGATTGGTTTGGGGGTGGAATGGGTGCTGCTGCAGTCCCTTCCTTGAAAAACAAGATAGAGCTATTAGGGTGTCACAGTGACCCAAGCAGCTGCTTCCAGAGCCCATTTCTTGGTTCTGTGATCACTGCCCCTTAAGCTCCAAATTACAGCTGGACTTGGATACATCATTTGTAACATTCCAGGCAAGAAAAAGTCTTGATTGTGAAAAAGTATTTTCAGGTTGGGTAAAATGAAGCCACCATAGTTCTGTTCTATAATACTGTGTAACCCAGTGGTAGTGGTAATAGTGGCCAGAGGTAGCAAATAGATTTTGAATGGCCTGGAATTCTTGGCCTAGAATTTGAATGGCCTGGAATTTGTGGCAGTTGCCAAGGAGTTCTGCTATATGGTCCTGAAAAGCTATTCATAGAATCCTTAACTGTGTTTTGTTCATCACTGGGACTATGGTCTAGGAAAATTGCTCTTAACCATGGCCTCACATGAGAAACTAGAAAATTACTGATACCTGGGTACACCTGACAAAATTCTAATGTAGTTAATTTGGAATATAGCCTAAGCATAGGGACTTTTAAAAGCTCCAGATAATTAATGAGAACCATGGATTTGGAGGTCAAAAACTAGACTGAGGTACTGAAGGCCTGGATTAGCTCTGCCATTAACTTGCATAGGTATTTGGACAAGTCGTTTAACCCATAGATCCCAAGGTTTCTCAACAACTCTCTTCTAGCTGCAAAATTCTCTGATTATAAGAACCACAGGAGTTTGGTCCAAACAAGCAAATTCTAAATTCTGTTTGCCTCTATATTCCTTTTCTTTTCCTCTTCTCTTTCCTTTATGGAGTGTTCTAGAAGTACTAGACAGATCTAGCATTCTCTGTTCAAGTGAATTAAAACTGTAGAACTGTATATGGTAAATTAGAAATGTCAGGCTAGCTACTTTCTCTAGGAATGTATTGGAACAAGAATTTGCCAGGTGCTAGACTGATGCTTCTAGGGTAAGTTTGTTTTGTTTTGCTAAGGGGTAGTGATACACTGCCTTACCATTGGGCAAAAATATCAAAATGAAATTATCATTCAGTCAGTGCAAAGTAAAACACCCTGAGTGTCCTCAATTCAATATTTTGTTGTTAATCTTCACCTGAGAATATTTTTCCATTGATTTGTAGATCGAGTGGAAGAGAGGGAGAGAAAGAGAGAGAGAGAGAGAGAGAGAGAGAGAGAGAGAGAGAGAGAGAGAGAGAGAGAAACATTGATGTGAAAGAGACACATCAGTTGGTTGCCTCTCACACTATCCCTACCAGGACTGGGGCTCGAACCTGCAACTCAGGTACATGACCTTGACTGGAATCAAACCCTTGACCCTTTGGTTCACGGTCAATGCTCTAACCACTAAGCCAAACGAGCCAGGGCTCCTCCATTCATGTTTTTCTTCTTTTCAGAGGCTGTCCTTGGTAATGGGAATGAAGCTTTTGCTTTTGGTCATTAAATGCAGACCAGAGCCTAGTTCAGATTTCAGTCTGTCCTGTTTCCTAGGGCTAGAAATCACCTGCTTTCTTCTGACTTTTCTAAGCATGTTTATTGTATCCCTAGGTTTCAAAGAATTTTTCAGTATTGCCTTTAGTGCTGTGAAACACAACTACTTTAAAATCTCCATTTACCCAGGAAACAGTTTGAAAGGTTTTGATTTCCAACCCCTGATCCTACTTTTGAGCCAATTGAATATTTAATTTAAAATACTTATCCAAAATGAAATTTGATTGACAATGTAGCACTTAATTTTTATTTTGCTTTAAAAAATTTTTTTTGTTAAACAGATGTTTCTCCTTTTTCCCCCATTGACACCCTCCTCCTGATCTCCCCCCCACCCCGGGCTATTTTTTCTTTTTAAAAAAATTTTTTTTATTTGATTTTAGAGAGAAGGGAATGAGAGGGAGAAACATGGATCTACTGCCTTCCGCACACCCCCTAGTGGGGATTGACCCTGAAACCCAGACACATGACCTGACCGGGAATTGAACCAGCGACCTTTTGGTGCATGGGACGACACCCATCCAACTAAGCCACACCGGCCAGGACAGCACTTAATTTTTAAAGATAAACTTGAAATAATATAATTTTTAATGCTGGACTGTGATTAAGGACCAAGCTTTTACCAGTCCATGGAAAAATGAGAAAAATGACATACTAGGCTTTTTAAAAAGTACCATCTTTGAGGCTGAGCTAATGACCTTTCAACTTTTTAAAAAGGATATTTCAAGATTATAAAAATGAAAAGGTGGTGATGTTAGATGGCAGTATTCATTTTTATATCTAGTTAGTTGGCAAAATAAAAGTTGACATTCCTATAAATTTTTTTCCTGGTCCATGACATCTCTAACGTCTGAACCACTCATTTAGATTAGCCCCATCACTTTACAGCTGAAGAAGTTGAGGCCAGGAATGGCAGTCTGCTACAGGAATTGAAAGGCTTAAGGAAGTGTTCTACATGTGAATGGTCATTTGTAGGGTAATATTTGAGCTCTTGCTACCAGCAATTTACTATGCTAAATGTTAAATGTTTTACATTTTATATTTAATATCTCATACCCACAAAACCATCTAGGAGATATATTTTTCTTGTCCTATTTTTATGGATTAGGAAAAGGAGATATAGTAAGTAACTTGCCCATGGGCACACAGTTTAGGAGTGATGGAGCCAGGATTTGATCTCAGTCACTCCGACTTCAAAACCACACCTTTAGACACTAGACATTGTCTCCATGCATCACTGATACAAGCTATCCTACCCTACTCACCATCTCTTTCATGAAGCTTTCTCTAAAAATCTGTGGAGTAGCGGCAGTTTCTACCCAATTTTTCATTAATATCTTTTCTTTTGTCAGTACCTTGTGAACTTTTCATTGACCACCCTGATAAATGAAGCCTCCTGCTTGTACTATTTACACACAGTTTTTTTCAGTGTCTCCATTTGATCGCTTTGTTTTTAAGACAGTTTTCTGACATCAATATGCTCCTAATGTCTTTAGATTCTAGTCTAAGGAAGTCTCAATGTCTAAGAAATTAATCTGTCTTTGTTGAGATACCAAAACCCAAGAGCAGCTAGACTATCAGTCTTTCTATTTCAAAAGGTTAAGAGTCTAGACTGCTGCCCTCCGATTTGCTGAACTATACTGACACATTTGTGCTCAAACAAAGAGCGTTTTGCTTTATAAGGCCTAGGTAAGTATAAGTTGCCGTTACATCACAAGGCAGTGTGAGTATCAGCTGTGCTGAAAGCAGAGAACATGACCAAAGAGTAAAAAATTATTAAGGTAAGAATATAGCTTTAGGTTTCTTGGGTGTATAGTCAGCAATAGAGGGATTAAATAATGGACCACACACAGAAGGTGAGAAATTAAAAGGCAAAGTTGACAATAGATGTTATCAGGTCACTCACAGCTAGAAATGGCTTCAACCACACCTCATGCTTGGAAGGGGCATGGGAACTCAAAGGCTGGCACAATCTCTGTAGAAAAAAGGAACTTGTTCTTTTCTGTTACACTCAAAACTTGACACTATTCCTTCTTAAGAATCATGTCCTTGTGCTCAAAAGGAGAGAATCATAGCCTGTTTTCTTGAAATCAAGTTTAGAATTTGTATTTTCTCCATCAGCCTAGTCTTTGGAATCACAAGACTGGAAAGAAGGATATTAACAGGTTATTTGATAAGTCATCTGATCAGTTAACATCCTTGCTGGATGAGTTTATTGTGCTTTTGAAGGCCAGAGGAAAGTGATTCTCCTACCTGCCTGAGAGTTGATAATTTTAAAATCCAAGTTAATATTATATTGCAATTAAATCTTGATCCATGGATGACCAGCTGGTGTGGCTCAGTGGTTGAGCGTGGACCCATGCACCAAGAGGTCACCAGTTGTGGGCCATATCCCCAGTGGGGGGCATGCAGGAGGCAGCCAGTCGATGTTCTCTCTCATTGATGTTTCTATCTCTCTCCCTCTCTTTCTAAAAAAAAAAAAAAAATCAATAAAATGAAAAATTTTTAAATAAAAAATAAATATTGATCCCTGGAGATGTCATTAAGGGCAAAATATTTTGAACAGGCTGATGTTCAATTTAAAATCTAGAGGACCAGTAGCAAGGGAATCAAGAAAAAATTCCTGATCGTATACAATGCCTCCTTCTGATTCAATTCAGTGCCTTTTTCAATTCATTTCTTTAAAAAAAAAAAAGAGAAAAACAGGTCAGATAACCCATGCTTTCTACAAAACTGAAAAAGTGTTGGGCATCAGTTGCATGAAATAAATATAATCGTATCAACATTAATTGTGAGAGAGAGTGGTGATTAAAGAGCATGGCCTTTAGCCCTGGCCGGTTTGGCTCAGCGGTTAGAGCGTCGGCCTGTGGTCCAGAGAGACCTGGGTTCGGTTCCCGCTAAGGGCACCTACCTCGGTTGCAGTTTGTCCCCGGCCCTGGTTGGTCGTGTGGGTGGCAGCCACTCGATGTGTCCCTTTCACGTCGATGTTTCTCTCTCTCTCTCTTCCTCTCCCTCCCTCCCACTCTATCTGAACAAAAAATGAAAAAATGTCCTTGGGTGAGGATTAAATAAATAAATAAATAAATAAATAAATAAATAAATAAAGAGCATGGCCTTTGGCATCATACAGATTTAGGTTTGAATCCCACTCACCCTTCATTTTAGGGTAAGGCTGGGCAACTCAATCTGAGCTTCCCCTCCGGGATCATAAGACCTCTCTCAAGAGTGAGGATTAAATAAGATGATCCACATAAAATACCTACTTGCCTAGAGAAGTAAGAATCCAACAGACAAAGCCATTACAAACAGAGGCCCTGCTTATGGTCTGTTTCAGCCAGCTATTGGCCTAGGACAGGCCTGAATCTTAATGCTCCCTTTCACGATTTAGTCATCGTGACCAAAATGTAAAAGTCTAAAAAGGTCACAACTTGACTAACCATTGAAGATGTGTACGTCTGATTGGTTCCTTCCTGGCTCCAGCTTGTCCAGACTTTTCATAAACGAACTAGATGAGCCCCTAAAGCAGATTCCCAGATAATACACATTAAGTCCACAAGGTCCAGATTTGGATTAGGAAGGGGAAGTGAGCATGCAGCTCTGCAGAGAAGAGCCAGATGAGAAACAGAATGAGTGATCACTGCAATCTCTGAGCTCTGCCCTCTAGCTCCTCTCTAGATTGGGGTGCAAGTCTGTAGCAAGCATGGGAGTCAAGCTTTAAGAGCTCAGCAAAGTGTTTGCAGGAGGACGTAGAGGGGAGACCAATACCCCTCCTTACAAGCACCTTTTCCTCAGACACCTCCCAGCCACGGAAAACCCTAGTCTTTGGAGACACTTCCAGGGAAGGCCACTTGTCTCAAACACTGACAAACATTTCAAAATCGCACCCTGGTCTCCATCACCACTAAAAGCGTCCTGTACGTGAGTGCGTGCGTGCGTGCGCGCGCGCGCGTACGCACAGGCCACTGGGATGCCGCTTCTCCCCTCTGAGTCTTCCAGTTTCCCGGCGTGCTTCAGGCCCGCCAAATGGGAGGGGGAGACGCAAGATGGCGGCAGCCACGAATTCCGGCTCCAGCCTCCCGCTGTTCGACTGCCCGACTTGGTGAGTGGCGGGGCGGCCAGGGCTGGAGTGGCCTGGGCTGGCCTGGGCTGGCTGGGCGGCTTATTTCTCGCAGCAGGCCGAACGGTTCAGACATCTTGGGACTGATTGAGGTAGAACAGTTCGTCAGGCCGGGCGGCGTGTGGAGGAACGGGGAGCCCGGGCCCAAGCACTGAGGAAACCCAGAGTTGGGATCTCTGGGGCGCTCGCTTACGCAGCCCTTCCGGCAAACAGCCGGTTGCCTGGGCGCCTCGGGAACGTGGCCCTGAACTTACCTCAACTCCTGACTGAATGCCTAGTGCTCTTGTGGAGCACCGTACCTGCCCCCCTGCCCTCTGTCCCGAATGCGCACGAGCTAGCTTCCCGGCCCAAGCCCAACCTCAGAGACTGGTATCCCTCTGTTGTGCTGCACCCTGGTCCGGTACTTGTGTCTCAAAGACTGGGAGCTCCCTAAGAGCAGGGACGGCTCTGACCCACCCCTGCATTCTCAGTGACCAGCGCGAAGCCGGGCACAAGTGGGCATCTGTAATTGTTGGAAGGAACCCTTTCATCCTTTCTCAGGGTCTTGGGAATGATGGAATAATTTAATATAGTCTTTGAGTAGAGTACAAGATGAATAATTATGAATTACCTTGCAAGAAGGCCTGTCTGAGAGCTATTTCTGCTGTAACTCACCAAAGTGTACTGTTTATGTTACTCTTCTCTACCTCCCGTTATGTTGAGATCGTCAAGGGCAAGGACTGTCTGATGCATCTTTATATTACCAGCTCCTAGGCCTTAGCCAGGCACATAGTAGGAGTTCAGCAAGCGTGTTTTGGATGTAACATTGCTTTCCCTGTTTCCCCTACAAAATGGGCTTTTGTCCAATGCACTGTCCTTTCAGCAACTGCCATAGAGGAGTTGGGGCAGGATTGTGAGGTGACTATGTTGCATCTTCAAATTAGCTAGACAGATACATTCTTGTATGCATTTTTTTGTATGCAAATATAAGGACTCTGGCAAGAATGTTCTTTTTTTTTTTCAAACTTCAAAGGAGCAAACATAGGACACAAGTGAATTATGGCTGTTTTCTGGATCCCTTTGCATTTTTGTAGCACCCAGTTGCTCCAGTCTACAAATATTTTTGTCCATTTTGGTTTCCTGCTTCATTGATTTCAGAGATTAGACCAGGACAGTAAACGTACAGTTAGAAGAGACAGATCACCTACCATTTCCTCAGTCTTTTATGCACCAGCCACTGTGTTAGGTGTTTTGACATGTGTTTCCCTCTTGAATGCTGTGGTTATAGAAATACAGAGAAAAATTCCCTTAAATAAGCTACTATAGAAAGGCCTGTTTAAGACTAAGAAACATCTATTGTATTTATTGTTACCTGGTTTCATGGGCATGATGTTGGATTGCCCTAACTCCTTGATTATGTGCCTCTGATTTGGTCTCAGAGTTCAGAGCTCTATTTATTCTGTGATGAGACTAATCTTGATCAGCTCAAAACAACAACTGATTTATTCAAACCTTTATATGCTATTAGCAGTGGTCACAAAGCTTAGTTTCAAACTCAAGTGATCAGACTACCCCAGAGTCCTTGCACTCTCTGTGCTGCTTTCTTTCTGAGGTAGATATCCAATGTTAAAATATAGGTTTCTTTGATGCTGCTCCAAATACAGATCCATTAAAATCTGTTTTAGAGCAATTGAATCACTGGGGAAGTAAGTGTCAAACTTAGAAAGGAGCTGTAATAACAGTGAAGTAGATGACATTTCTGCTTGAACATGAACTAATTATAGGCTGGTAGGAGAGCTGCAGTGTTGAATGGGATGGTAATTGTAAATGGCATTTACGAACTCATCCTAAAAATGCTTTTTCCTTCTTATTTTTCAGGGCAGGTAAACCCCCACCTGGATTACATCTGGATGTAGTCAAAGGAGACAAACTAATTGAGGTATGGACATGTCTTTCTTTTTTTCTCCACCACACTAGATTTTTGCACTGACTCACTTTTCCACCCCCTTTCCTGTGCTTTGTTTTCCAGCAAAGCTACTTTCGTTCATCCTGATTTATTTTTTCTATTAAAATCACATGGTGATATAACACATTCAAACCTCTTATCTCCCACTGACACTCAGTTTTTTATGACTTCTCTCACCTTCTAAATGAAGGGTTTTAATAGATCATGGACCTATGAGCCCTAATCCAACTGGAAGCCCTATAACTTGGTGAATTCCCCCTCTCTGAGTAAATGGAGTTGTTTGAAAGGTGAAAGATATGCAGTAACTGAAGAAGAAAGTGAATGATGTAGATTGAGTTTAACTTTTAAGTTGCTTTTATGATATTCAGGCCCAAGCCCTTCAAAGAAGAGAATGGAATGGTGATGGAATTCATTCATTTATTCAAAACATTGAATGCTTAACTGTGTTCCAGTCATTGTGCTAGGCATAGGGAGGGACTACAGCGGTGGACAAAACAAACATGGTTTTGGTCCTCAAAGAAATCATCCGATCTCTTGCCCTGGCCCATTTGGCTCAGCGGTTGGAGCATTGGCCCGCGTGGGAAAGACACACCACATAAAAAATTACATGAAATAAGTACTGTAAAGGAAAAGTTCAGCAGAATTCCAGATTTTGTACACATCTCTAGAATGAACACCACATAGAACTTGAAGGGAACATAAATTTTTTTTTCTTTTTTTTTTTTTATAATTTATTTTATTATTAATTTGTTTTTGTTACAGATGTTTTCCCTTTTTTTCCCCCATTGACACCCTCCTCCCCCTCCCCTTCTCCTCCTCCCCATCCCTGTTGTCCATGTCCATTGGTTATGCACCCATGCACATAGGCTCTGTGATTTATCTCTTTCCCCCGCCTCCCCCCCTCCTCTGAGGCCCGTCATCCCGTACTCCACCCTCCATGTCTCTGGGTCAATTTCGTTGTTCAGTTTGCTCAGTTCTCCTGTGTGTTGCCGGCTTCCTCCGTTGGTGGGGGGGTCCCCGGCTCCCCTGTTCCACCTGGGTTCCCCCGCGGTGGGGGGGGGGGGTCGCCCAGGGAACATAAATTTTGATTAGTTTTTAAGTTGTATAAGATTTTGTTTGTTTTTGGTTTTTAATCCTCACCGGAGGATATTTTTCCATTTATCTTCAGATAGAGTGGGAGGCAGGAAGGGAGAGAGAGAGAGAGAAACATCGACGTGAGAGAGACACATTGATTGGTTGCCTCCTACATGACCCCAACCAGGGCCAGGAACGAACTGCAACCGAGGTATGTGCCCTTGGCCGAAATCGAACCCACAACTCTGTTCTGCAGGCCTATGCTCTAACCACTGATCAAAACCGGCAGAGCTGTAAGATTTTTTTATTTTTTAATTCTTATGGCACCATTTATTTAAAAGAAATGGAGATTAAGCCCTCTATGACCATGGAGCTGTGAGTCTCCATGTCTTATACCAATTTTATGTTTGCTTGCTCAGATAGAATTTAGGTTCAAGGTCCCACTTTTGAGTGCAGTTGTTTTTATTTGGTATATATAGTAAAAATATATCATTCCGTGGTTGAAAAGCTGTGTGTGAGATCTCCTGAATGATGTTCTGTAAACATATTGTTGTCACTTCAGGATGTTGTAGAGATACCCCAGTATTTTACAAAGTATTAAGACTTGAGCTGTGATTGTTTTTTATTATTAATTCATCATACCCTTACCCAGTCAGTTTAGAGCCCCTTTGTTATGGGTTCTTCTGTCTTTTTATTTTTTTATTTTATTTATTTTTAATTGAATTTATTGGGGTGGCATTGGTTAAAAAAATTATTTAGGTTTCAGTTGTATAATTCTATAATACATCACCTGTATAGAGCTCTTCTACCTTAAAAGTTATAAAACATCAAGATTATTCAATGAAATAATTTTGCTAAAATGTCTGTAAAATCTTATTTATTATAGACTGTTCCACAGATATAAAATATTATTGCTAAATAGCATGAAGCGCCCTGGCCGGTTTGGTTCAGCAGTTAGAGCGTCGGCCTGCGGTTCAGAGAGACCCGGGTTCGGTTCCTGCTAAGGGCATGTACCTCGGTTGCAGTTTGTCCCTGGCCCCGGTTGGTCGTGTGGGTGGCAGCCACTCGATGTGTCCCTTTCACGTCGATGTTTCTCTCTCTCTTCCTCTCTCTCCCTCCCACTCTATCTGAACCAAAAAAATGAAAAAATGTCCTCCGGTGAGGATAAAATAAATAAATAAATAAATAAACAAACAAACAAACAAACTGCATGAAGCTTTGCCCTGGCTGGTTTGGCTCTGTGGTTAGAGCATCAGCCCATGCACTGATAGGTCACTGGTTCAATTTCTAGTCACGGGCACATACCTGGGTTGCAGGTTCGGTCCCTAGCCTTAGTTGGGGTGTGTGTGGGAGGCAACCAATCACCAATCAATGTGTCTCTCTCACATAGATGTTTCTCTCTCTCTCTCTCTCTCTCTCTCTCTGTCTCCCCCTCCCTTCCTCCCTCCGTCCCTTCCTCTATAAAAATCAATGGAAAAAATATCCTCAGGTGAGGATTAAAAAACAAAATACCCCAGCCAGTGTGGCTCAGTGGTTGAGTGTCAACCCATGGACCCATAGGTTGCTGGTTTGATTCCTGGTCAGGGCACATGCCTGGGTTGCAGGGTCAATCCCCAGCAGGGGGCATGCAGGAGGCAGCCAATTAATGTTGATGTTTCCCTCTTATCGATGTTTCTATCGCTCTCTCCCTCTCCCTTCCTCTCCCTCTGAAATCAATAAAAACATATTTTAAAAAATAGCATGAGCCCTGGCCAGTTTGGCTCAGCGGTTAGAGTGTCAGCCTGCGGTCCAGAGAGACCCGGGTTCGGTTCCCGCTAGGGCCGCGTACCTCGGTTGCAGTTTGTCCCTGGCCCCTGGTTGGGTCGTATGGGAGGCGGCCACTCGATGTGTCCCTTTCACGTCAATGTTTCTCTCTCTCTCTCTTCCTCTCTCTCCCTCCCACTCTATCTGAACAAAAAATGGAAAATGTCCTCGGGTGAGGATAAAAAAAAAAATAGCATGAAGCTTTGAAAAAGCTTAGTAAATCTTAAGTTTTTAACCAGAATTTAGTAAATCTTAAGTTTGCAGCAGGAAGAAACAGAAAAGGAGTCCTAGCCTTAATGATGATACCATATTCCTTTGTGAAATAATTTATATTTTTATTTTAATTTATATTTTTAAAGCGCTGTAAGTTGTCAAACATAGTTTCCATGAACTGATAATGTTCTCTGTCTTTTGCTCTTAGGTGTGCTGAGTTGCCACACAATTGTTAAGTTACAATCTTTAGACATCACTGTGCTGTTTCTGAGAGGAATCGATCTGAGATGTGCTTATTTTTAAGGATTTAGGCAGCACTTGATACTAACCGAGCTATCTATATCCTAGCCTTGTGTCAGAGGCTTGTGATATGTTGTGATAGCTGGGTTTAAGAAGTGCAATATTAAAACAAAAGCCGTGAGTCTTTTTAGCCCAGTGTGTAAAGAGACACTCTTGAGTTATAACTCAGTGGCACAACTGGATAATGGTACTAGGCATAGCTAGTCAAGAAATTGTGGCTTTAGTGACTATTGAAAGACCAGGCTTTATTTTATTTACTTGGACAGAAGAAGCACATTGTCCAGGAGTTAACGAATTTCCTTAATTCTAAGACATACTATTTTTTTGCTACATTTTCATGTTTCTGTAATTGAGATGCCTTTAATAATGAATGTATATATTTAATTTGGAGGCCCTTTCGCTTTTCTCCTCTCTCTAAACACCTAGATCTCTGGTACGTCTTTGGCACCTTAGAATCTTGGAAATTTGTTCAGTGTTATATTAGAACCCAAGAGCTGGTAGTCTTATATACTGTTTCCTTCAGACTATCCAGTGTGCACTGTGGTTAGCAAATTTAAGTTTGTGAGAGCATAATCTGTGTGCATATAAATATGAATGAGAAATGCAGAGATTCAACCTGTACAGATATTACCTAGAGAGAATAAGATGTTGAAATTTCAGAACTCTCAATTCTAAAGCAATGTCTTATATTTAACCCAAGTCTTAAAACTTAAGACTAAGCAGACATGGGGATGATTGTCCTATTGAGCTGTGAGGCTGTTAAATCTTGGTGCTGCCTTGCAGTATAGTATGGGCCTGAAACAAGCCTTGCCAGTAGCAGATGGGCTCTGCTGGACAGGGTTTCCCAGCGGTGACCCACATACCTATACTAGTTTGAACTAATTGAACCTTAAGGCTAAGCTGGAAAGAAACCGGTAAGTGATTGTTTAAAGAAAAATTAAGAGTGTGGCCCCTAGTATTTGTTCACTCATTACAATGTTCCTTCCCATGTGGTGCATTTTTTGATGTAGGTAGAGTGTTGAAAATATATCATATGGTTAAAAGAGCTTAGACTCTGAAGTCAGACAGAATTTCTGAGTTTCTAATTCAGCTTATAAATATCTAGCTGTGTGAACTTGAATGTGTTAATTTCTTTATGCCTCAATTTTGTCATTTATAAAAATAGTAATAATAGTACCTACCCACCTCACCAGAGTGGTTCTGAAGGTGAAATGACAGCATAAAACTCATAGTACAGTGTGTGGCACATATAAGTACTCAGCAGTTGTTACTGGTATCAGTGCATGAGGTATATTTCTGGTTGTATAAAGGGAACATGAGAATAGTAGCCCACTGTGAGTTCAGTGACATAGCCAGAAATGAAATATAAGCCTCTTGATTCCTAGCCTGGTACCATACTAACTTGACTGTGCTTCTCTATTCAGCTTTGTGCTGTCTTCTCGCAGGGATTTTAGGAGTATCATGTGAAACGAACTAGAGCTTAATGAGACCTTGTAAGGTTTTCCTTTAAAGGAAAAACATCATATATCTGAATAAGAGTTATTCTTTAATATGGTCAAATTGTAGACTTTTAAAACTGGAAGAAGTGCCTGGCCAGTTTGGCTCAGTGGATTGAGCATTGTCCCATGGACTGAGAGCTCCCGGTTCGATTCACAGTCAGGGCACAGGCCCGGGTTGCTGGCTGGATCCCCAGTGGGGGGCATGCAAGAGGCAGCTGATCCATGTTTCTATCTCTTTCTCTGTAAAAAATAAATAAGAACGTATTTTAAATAAATAAATAAATAAAAATAAAACTGGAAGAAGTGTTAGCAAAAATTTATCTAGAGTCATCTATGACAGTCCAGTCTGCAACCAGGTTGTGTCAGGGTTTACTGATCCAGGATTAGAAGAAAAAATAAGGACAGTGTAGTGAGTTTTTCATAAAGGTAAATTCAGCTCAAAGTATTCCAAAAGTGCTCTGGGGCTATGACGGCATGATTAGAATATAGATAGGTGTTTATACCCCCTTCCTTTCTTAACCAGTTAATAATTTTCCTTTGGATATATGTCTTCTGAAGAACAACAGTCATACCTTTTTTTTTAAATATGTTTTTATTGATGTTTTTAGAGAGAGAGGAAGGGAGAGAGAGATAGAGGCTACCTCCTGCACACCCCCTACTGGGGTTCAAGCCCACAACCCGGGCGTGTGCCCTGACCCGGAATCAAACCCAGACTGCTCAGTCCATGGGACGACTCTCAATCCACTGAGCCACACCAGTCGGGCAAAAACAGTCATAACTTTATAGATATGCTTTGTGTTCTTATTTCCTGCTTGATCTAAAATTAAGATCCATTGAAATCTTAAATTTCCAGTGGACAGGCGACAATCCCTTTTGCAGGTCACTTTCATCTAATCGATTTAGAACAAGGCCCAGCTGGTGTGGCTCAGTGATTGAGCGTGGACCCATGCACCAAGAGGTTGCCGGTTCGATTCCTGGTCATGGCACGTGCCCAGGTTGTGTGCCAAATCCCCAGTGAGGGGCATGCAGGAGATGGCCACTTGATGTTCTCTCTCATCGATGTTTCTATCTCTCTCCCTCTCCCTTCCTCTCTAACATCAGTAAAGGAAAAAGAAAAAAAAAGAATTAGAACAAATTCTTTTCATATCAACACTAGACATTTGACCACTATATTTGGGGAGATTGATTGTCATCTACCCCTCAAAATGTTAGTATATTATTCTAAGCTCTTTATCTTGAAGAATAATAGGAAATAATTTTTTTTTCACCTTGGCAAGGAATTTTATCTATTCAAGATCCTCTACAATATTTATTTGATTGGAATAATTTTTGCTAAACTCTGTTGAAACTATTTAAGTAATGTTTAATTTAATGTTTATTTAGAAACTGATTATTGATGAGAAGAAATATTACTTATTTGGGAGAAACCCTGATTTGTGTGACTTTACCATTGATCACCAGTCTTGCTCTCGGGTCCACGCTGCCTTGGTCTACCACAAGCATCTGAAGAGAGTTTTCCTAATAGATCTCAACAGTAGTAAGTAATTCACATCCCATCCTGTCTCACATATTTCTTTTGGGCAATGTGAAAGTGCTCTTTAAGTTCTTCAGTTTCAAAATTGTGTTTTATTATTCATCAAGGAAGAAGTTTACATTTGGTTTTTAAATCAGCCCTTCTCAATTCCTGTGATATCGCCTATTTTCCTGAAGTAATTGATGACTGGAGAGGAAGAGGGTTTTGGGGAGGACTGTCCTGAGGAGGCAATAGGTATATATAGAGAACAACAACAACAAAAACACCCAGGAGCTAGGGACTATGGGTATCCACGTGTTTACAGGACCACGATAAATTGTGGTCATCCAATATGAAGCTGTAATTAGCTCCATTAATATAATGGAGCAGTGGTGCCAGACATTTTTTTTTAAAAGACTTGTTTTGAACAAAATTTAATTTTTTTTATAATGGGTTCTTTATCCCAGCTACATTCTGCTTTGATCGCTAATATCAATTTTAATTTCATGAACATACTCCAACTAATAAGATTGTCAACTTTGCCAAAGGTAATCCCAGAAATGCAATTTAACTGCATGGAGCCCTGAAGTTTGTTCACTTTTCCCATGTATAAATACAGTGTAAAATGTAAAGGATCCTGCTTTCTGGGCTGACCATGTTCTCCTTCCCTGCTTTTCCAACACAGACCCCGCCCCAGTCTGCTGATATAATGGTTTTGGAGAGCCTTGTCTCACAAGTATTTACTTGCAAATTCATCTCATCTTTTCTCTCCATTTTATAACATGCGGAATGCAGACATGGAAAAATATTCAGACTCTGCAGTAGGATTTTGGCTTGTCTTGGCATTGATATTGCACCTGTTTCAGCCAACCTCCTTTCTTGTCCTGGGGAAAACCCAAACATAACTGCCACCAGGGCCTATGTTCCTTAGACTTGGGGCTGGAGAGGTCAGACCACAGCAATGCCTATCTCCTGCCTTGGGTGTCATGGTTATTGCTGGGTTGGAGCCATTCCTGTTGGACCCAGAATGGAGCCAAGCCTGTCTGGCAGCAGAGAGCAAGCAGTGGTATTTGTTATGTAGGATAACAGCAGGTCTGAAGATGTGTAAGAATTCCACTGAAGAGATTCAAGACCCATGAAGGAGTTTTCCTTTTCATTGTGACCCATGACAAGGGATGGAAAGTGGACCCAGTGTCATTTTCATTTTAAAAAGCAGAACTGATATGCTGGGAGGAGCTGCTCTCCCTTCTACAATTCAGGTTGGTTTTTTTCTCTTACATTTTTGATTTGGTTATTCCCAGCACACGGCACTTTCTTGGGTCACATTCGGTTGGAACCTCACAAGCCTCAGCAAATTCCCATCGATTCCACAGTCTCATTTGGTGCATCCACAAGGGCATATACTCTACGTGAGAAGCCTCAGACATTGCCATCGGCTGTGAAAGGAGATGAGAAGATGGGTGGAGAGGATGATGAACTCAAGGGCTTACTGGGGCTTCCAGAGGAGGAAACCGAACTTGATGTAATTCCACGTCTCTGTCATTATTTTATCTTGTGGAACTATAGTTTTTGCATTATGTAGCTGTTCTGTGTAGCTTGAAATGCTAATGACTTAGCGGCAGGAAGTTTTCTTGAGCCCAGTAATGGGCCTTTGCCACTTTGTCAGTATAAGGTGGTCAACTGTGACACACTTTGGAGGGCTGCATTGTGTGAAATTGTTTATGTGTGACCAGGGGTACCAAGGAGACTGGGTCTCTTGCCAATAGACCCTCATGGTTGTCTTATGCACCTTCACTGGATGTTAGAAGCCAAGGCTGGGAGTTAAATTTTTCTAGAGCTACACTGTCCAATGTGGTAGCTACTAACCACATTTTAAGTACTCAGTAGTCACATGTGACTAGTGGCTTCCACGTTGACTAGCACAGATAGAGAACATTTTCATCATTCAGGAAGTTTGATTGGACAGCACTGACTTAGATTGAAGCTTTCATTCATTTACACTGCTTTCTTGATATTGTCCAAATAGCCCAGGAATCTTCTGAACAGAACTAGACTGCTTTTGTTCTTATGGGCCTGGCTGCCCCAAAGGCTATGAATTTTATAATATTTTATTTTAGCCCGGCTGGTATGGCTCAGTGAATTGAGTGTCGTCCCATGGACTGAGAAGTCCCAGTTCGATTCTGGGTCAGGGCACATGCCCAGGTTTCGGGCTCGATCCCCAGTAGGGGGTGTGCAGGAGGCAGCCAATCGATATTTCTCTCTCACATCAATGTTTCTATCTCTCCCTCTCTCTCTCTAAAAAAAAAATCAATAAAAACATTTAAAAATAATATTTTATTTTAAAATACTAAAGTTTTCCTTTTCTAGAGGCTGACCCCAGTAGTCTGTAATGTGGCTGTCATCCTTTACATGTCTGTCACTGCACTGGTGTGACTGGTCTGTTCAGATAGACCATCTGCAAGCATGTCCTTAACCCCCACGTGCACTTACTGTTCTAGTACACTAAGGCAGTTTCCCAGCCCTTAGGAAGAGAAGCACCATGGAAATCTTATAATTTAGAAGTTATTTTGTTCTAAAGAAGTAGCCTCAGAGCCAGAGAGGCCTTGAATATCTTAAACTGCAATGCAGATTGGAATAAGTCCAGAGGATTGGGAAGAGGCAGGCAGCAGTGCTGAGGCCAAGTTAATCATTGAGATGGATGGATGGTTATGAATAGAGATGGGGCCATACGCAGGAATAGGGAGTGACAGAATATTAATGCCAAGTATTAAGTACACAGACAGTGTCCTTATGAGTTCTGAAAAAGAGAGGTACTGGGAAGAAAGCTGTCAATCATCTTTTCTCATCTCTGTTTTGTTACTTTAAAACAATTTATGGAGTTCCTTCCAGTCATAGTCCTTTACTTTTCAGCATAAAGAATGGTAACTTTTCTTTTAAAAAAAAAACCAACAACACAAAAAAAACCCTCAAAACCTCAACTCAGGTGTTTGTACAGATGACTTGTTCTCAGCTCAAGGCCCTCACCTCCTTTTGAATATCACTGCCCACTAGTCAAAGAGGAGCACATTATATCAAAGGTGATTTGTAAATATTAGCAGTCTGGGGACAGTAATGAGTTCTTTCTGAAGAAGAGCATCTTGTCTGCCTAGGGAAGTCAAAGTTAGCTCCTAATGCCTTTTATTTAGTAATACATTCTCCAGATTTTCTGTGTACTGACTCTTGTCTTTCCTGTGTGAACCCTGGCCTAGAACCTGACAGAGTTCAACACTGCCCACAACAAGCGGATTTCCACCCTCACCATTGAGGAGGGGAATCTGGATATTCAGAGACCAAAGAGGAAGAGGAAGAACTCACGGGTGACTTTCAGTGAGGATGATGAGATCATCAACCCAGGTGAGGTATCTTCCTAGTTTCTTCTGATGAAAAAGCTGTGGTCTCAGAGAATAGTGTATACAACCTATAGGTCAGTTGTAATGTTTCCAAAGTTTAGGATAACGGGTGCTATGTTAAGGAGAGAGAGTTTTTACAGTTCATTGGTGGAGTACACTTAACACTCAGGCATTATCCATTTGCAATGTGAAAGAAATAGCTAGCCCTGGCCAGTTTGGCTCAGCGGTTAGAGCATCAGCCTAAGGACCCAGGGGTCACGGGTTTGATTCCTGGTCAAGGGCATGTATCTGGGTTGCAGATTCGATCCCTGGCCCTGGTTGGGGTGGTGCAGGAGGCAACTGATCAGTGTGTCTTACATCGATGTTTCCCTCTCTCTGTCTCCCCGTCCCTTCCTTCCACTCTATCTAAAAATTAATGGGAAAGCATTCTCGGGTGAGGATTAACAACAATAAAAAGAAATAGCTAAAGAGAGGGCCCATAGCCCTGGCCGGTTTGGGTCAGCGGTTAGAGCATTGGCCTGCGGTCCAGAGAGACCCGGGTTCGGTTCCCGCTAAGGGCACGTACCTCGGTTGCAGCTTGTCCCTGGCCCCTGGTTGGGTTGTGCGGGAGGCAGCCACTCGATGTGTCCCTTTCACATCGATGTTTCTCTCTTCCTCTCTCTCCCTCCCACTCTGTCTGAACAAAAAATGGAAAAAATGTCCTCGGGTGAGGATTAAAAAAAAAGAGAGAGAGAGGGCCCATATAACTCAGTATACAGAGCATGGCTATAATTCTCTGCTGATCCAGTATGTCTATGTCATAGTGGAGGTTGAAGTTAAGCACAGGTGTTTTCTGTCTCTATGTCAAGGCAGAACATTATTGTCTTTATGGGGTTCTGTGTATGATTGGTAACTCTTAAGATTGGGGAACCTCCTGCTGCTATTATTAACTGCATTGAAGACTTGTCTCTGTAAGAAAGTAATTTATAGATGGTTTGTATGGAAATGTCAGCAAGCTAAGAGCATCAGATTATGGGAAGGCCACTAACTTTCCCAATTTGTTCCATCACTCAACATTTATTTGTTGGGCTTGTGTTATAGCTTAAGTACTCTGGTAGATGGATGACATAGAGCTGGTAGGTATAGTTTATACAGTGAAGATGGAATTAGGATTCAAAAAACCTTGTTTGAAAATAAATCTCAAAGGATAGAAACAAGGATCTCAGACTAACACATTGCTTTTAATTTCCAGAATAAAATGCAGTGAGAATCACTTTCAAATCCTGCACTTAAGTTCAAAATATCAATTATTGAAATGGAGATGGTCTGTTCCAGCATGAAAAAAAAAAGATCAAGGGATTTTAGTTAATTGAAAATGCAGTCTTAGTCATTAGGGGTATGTGAAAACTAATGAAGTGCAGTTTAAGATGCATTAATAGAAGAATGGGGGACAGTAACCCCACTGGTCTGTGTTCTGGGTAGAACTCACCCAAATATGTTACTAAATACAAGAATGGCCTTTACCATCTAATGTGTTATATACTCCTGGTGGGGGAAGAGGAGACTCATAGGTATGGAAAATAGTCCCCTGAATGCTGGGAATGTAGGGAACCATGCATGAGGGAGAGCAGATGAGAGGAGGCATGGCCATTGTGGTTGGGTATTTGCAGGGCTGACCTTAAGAAGGTAACAGTGGACAAAACCAGAGCCAATAAGTAGCAAGTATTTGGCTCAACATAAAAAGCAACAACGAATCCTTTTTATATTTAGAAGAATTAAAAGGATCCTGTGAGCCCTGGCCAGTTTGACTCAGCGGTTAGAGCATCGGCCTGCGGTCCAGAGAGACCCAGGTTTGGTTCCTGCAAAGGGCACATACCTTGGTTGCGGTTTGTCCCCGGCCCTGGTTGGGTCATGCGTCATGCGGGAGGCAGCCACTCGATGTGTCCCTTTCACATCGCTGTTTCTCTCTCTCTTTTCTCTCTCCCTCCCACTCTATCTGTACAAAAAATGGAAAAACGTCCTCGGGTGAGGGGAAAAAATAAAAAGATCCTGTGAAAGCTTGGCCAGAGTGGCTCAGTGGTTGAGCATCAACCCATGCACCAAGAGGTTGCCAGTTCGATTCCCAGTCAGGGCACATGCCCAGGTTGTGGGCCAAATCCCCAGTGGGGGGCATGCAGGAGGCAGCCAATCGATATTCCCTCATCGGTGTTTCTATCTCTCTCTCCCTCTCCCTTCCTCTCTCTGTAAAATCAGTAAAAAAAAATTTTTTTTAAGGATCCTGTGAAAGAGATTGGGACATTTGTTCTAGTGACAGGTTTACTTTTGATGACATGTGAAGTGGAATGGATTACTCCTAAAAGTAGTGAATGTCCGAGGGAAATGTTTAGGCAGGGGCTGGATGAATCTAGGAAACTTATTTCTGGGCCCCAGATCCTATTAAGAGTTTCTAGAGGTTGGACCTAAAAATTATAGTTTTAAACAAGCTCTTGTTGTACTGGTGAACAGCCAATAACTTGAGAATTACTCTACTAGACAATCATTTAAGTCTCTCTCAGGACTCAGCATCTGGTCTGCTTTGTTTTTCTCCTGGAAAATTATTGCACAGGATGACACCCAACCAACTGAGCCATACTACACACCAGCCAGGGCTAGGGTATATATATATATATATTTTTTTTCAGAGTATATTCTTTAGAGGCATGCTAACAAGTGAAAAGCTAGACTTTAATCGACCAGAAATTCATAAGAATGCTTTTTTTTTTAGTAGCAAGCTCCCTCAATGCATTTAAAATAAGATGTACAGCCCGACTGAGAGGTTCCGGTTTGATTCCTGGTCAGAGCACATGCGTGGGTTGCGGGCTCAATCCCTAGTAGGGGACGTACAGGAGGCAGCCGATCAGTGTATCTCTCTCACATCGATGTATCTATCTCTCCCTTAAAAAATAAAAAATTTAGCCCTGGCCGGTTTGGCTCAGCGGTTAGAGCGTCGGCCTGCGGTCCAGAGAGACCAGGGTTCGGTTCCCGCTAAGGGCATGTACCTCAGTTGCAGTTTGTCCCCGGCCCTGGTTGGTCGTGCGGGTGGCCGCCACTCGATGTGTCACTTTCACGTCGATGTTTCTCTCTCTCTCTCTCTTCCTCTCTCTCCCTCCCACTCTATCTGAACAAAGAATGAAAAAATGTCCTCGGGTGAGGATAAAAAAAAAATAAATAAATAAATGAATGAATAAATTAATAAATTAATAAATTAATAAATAAATAAAATAAAAAATAAAAAATTTAAATTAAATAAATCAGATGTACAGCATCTATTAAGGAAACAATTCCTTTCCTATCACTACATTAAGATAAAGGAGACTTGGAGTTTTCTCTAGTAATATTAATAAGTCGGCCTGCTTGTTTTCACATACTCAGCTTTCAGCGAGAAAACTCCTGTTCATCCTAGGTGACCCAGCCCAGTCGTCCTTTCTGTGCTCCCAGAACACTGTCTTGCCATCTGTCTTGAAGCCCCTTGAGTATGTTATAGCCTTTCTGGCTTTGCAACTGTGAACTCTTAAAAGGTGGGACAGTATTTTGCTCTTTATTTCTATGCCTAATGTCTAATAAATGAGGCATGAGAGAGTGGACTGACTGCAAACATGTCCCTTACTTGGTCTTAGCTCTTTCTCCCTGCAGAGTGAATGAAACTAGAAGCTTTATAGGGTACAATAACATGTGTGTAAGCCGTGAAAGGGAGCTGCTCTCCCACCCTGCCTAGAAGGGGGCTTCATATCCTTCAGTAAAAGTCTTGATTGTACACAGTTGTTCAGGTCAAAAGGCCAAATTAAGTTGGAAGCCCTGGATCCGAATCATAATTCTGTTATTTTCTAATCAGTGGGCATTAGCAAGGTAGGTGGTGTATGACCTCTTGACATGTCATTGTTTTATCACTAACATGGAATTGCTAATCTCTGCTGTTTTGTTTCTCCCTCAAAAGAGGGAAGTATATGGAATGAGAAAGAATTCGGGGAAGGCAGCACAGCACAGTGGTCCAGTCCTGTTTCTGGCTGCTTGGACTAAACCCTGGCTCCTCCACTCTCCTATAGGGTGACTGGGTCTGTCACTTTACTCCTCTAAGCCTGAGTTGTTTTCTTTTCTATTAAATGTTTATTGTAGTAGTGTTTACTTCATAGTCTTCTTGCTGTGAGGATTTAATACAGTGTTCAGCACACAGAAACACTCAAAGTGTTAGCTGTATTTTATTGTAATATGAGTTGTTGTGATTGCTTTGTTTGGGGTGAGCCCTATACCCTTAATTCTCCCAGTAGAGTACCAAACTAACCCTTCCCTCATGTCTTTTTGCAGAGGATGTGGATCCCTCAGTTGGACGCTTCCGAAACATGGTACAGACTGCAGTGGTCCCTGTGAAGGTAGGAAGCACACTGTAACAGTTTTTGAAATGCCATTTCATATGGTCTGGTTTAAAACTCCATTCTTTTCACGGCCGGTGTGGCTCAGTGGTTGAGCGTCAACCCATGCACCAAGAGGTCGCCAGTTCGATTCCTGGTCAGGGTACGTGCCCAGGTTGTGGGCCCAATCCCCAGTGGGGGGCATGCAGGAGGCGGCCAGTCGATGTTCTCTCTCGTTGATGTTTCTCTCTCTCTCCCTCTCTAAAATCAATAAAGAAAAAAAAATTTTTTTAATCCTTTCTTTTATGTGTAGGTGTTAAGTGTGTGCTTGATTTTATAACATTCTTTGCTCCTCTCCCATTTTTTTACCCTGTGGAAATACTTTTACTCCATCTATGTCTAGGGGATCCTGGAGACCATAGAAAGGCTGCAGGTGACCAGCCAGCTTGATGCTGCATGTAAACTATGGTGCAGTGTGAGTCTAAATTTACCTCCCAGCAAGCTGCAGAGAGGCCCACCTTTCTTTAGCCTTTCCCTTCTGACTCAGAATAAGCTGTAAGGCAAGGAAGAGGCATTGTTGCATTTCTGCATGGCACCTCTGGCTTTTGCTATGCCTTTTATTCTCTGTGCGTGGGAGTGGCACAGATAGGAAAGCCAGCCCAGACCTGGATTAGGTTTAAAGACCAGATATGTTGAAGAACCAAGAGGTGGAAGTTACAAAGATGTTCTGATTGCTCACTATATGAACTACCTGACAGCCAGAAACAAATAGTCCTTTAAGTACTGAGCTCCCTGTAAATAGAGGTATTGAAAAAGTAATTGAAAGATGCTGGTTATAGATGCTATAGAGTTTTTTGTGTGTGTGTTTTCAGTGCACAAGAATCAATTATATTTTTATATACTTGGAATGATAGAATTTTATTTTTAAAAAGTCTTTAGAATATATTAGGCTAGATTGATGTGTCAAATTCTTGGTTAGTCTTTGTTTAATCCAAAAGGAATAGAGAAGTGAGGAGGATCTTTCATGAACTTCCTTTAGTCTTGTGTGAAAAAGGACAAGGTGAAATTTTTCTGTGCAACTCCATAGTGTTCATGTCACATTTCCCCTTAAGCTCTTTTCTCTCTTTTTGGATGTTCTGTTGTCATTAAAGTACAAAACCAGCAGATATTTTTACTTTTATGTCAGATTACTTGTGGTATAATTTACATACAATAAAATACACACGTTAGCCCGGCCAGTGTGGCTCAGTGTTTGAGCGTTGACCCATGCACCAAGAGGTTGCCAGTTTGATTCCTGGTCAGGGCACATGCCCAGGTTGTGGGCCAAATCCCCAGTGGGGGGCATGCAGGAGGCGGCCAGTCAATGTTCTCTCTCATCGATGTTTCCATCTCTCTCTCCTCCTCCCTTCCTTTCTCTAGAATCAATAAAAAAAAAAAAAAAAGCACATGTTAAGTGAACAGTTTGTTTTGACAGATGTGTGCACCTGGATCACCACCACCATACACAATATATAGAAGTTTTCCATGACCCAGAAAGTTCCTTTATGTCCCTTTGCTGTCAGTTCCCTCCCACTCCCAGCCCCAGGCAACCAGGAAACTTCTTTTTTTTTTTTATCCTCACCTGAGGACATTAAACTTCTTTTATTCACTATAGATTTGTTTTGCTCTGAGATTAATGTTTAAAAATTGGGCACCCAACATGAAGATACTTTTTTTCTTTTCTTTATTGATTTTATTTTATTATTATTATTATTTTCCTTTATTGATTTTTTTTAGAGAGAGAGAAAGGGAGGAGAGAGAGTTAGAAACGTCGATAAGAGAGAACGTCGATTGGCTACCTCCTGCATGCCCCCCACTGGGGATTGGGCCCACAACCTGGGCATGTGCCCTGACTGGGAATCAAACCGGTGACCTCTTGGTACATGGGTCAACGCTCAACCACTGAGCCACACCAGCCGGGCAAATACTAATTTCTTATTTGCCCCCCCTCCCAAATATAAATACCTCCTACCACCCATTATCACCTCTGTTTGCTAAAAGGGCATTTTAACACCAAAAAAAAAGAGGGAAAGGAGTATGACAAACTAAGGATAAAGAATAATCACTTAAACTGGATGTTTGACTTTATGAAAAGCTTACACGCTGTCCTCATTTTTCTCAGTGTGACTTGGGATGGTGATACTTTGTGTAGACCCATCACATTAGATGACCACTGTAAAGTGTCTTCAAACCCTGAGATTTCCAGACAGTGAAATAGGTTTTCTAGGAAACAAAACATGCTAGAAGTTCAGGGGCCTTCCCCAATTTTTTAGGGCTAGAATAGGAAAGGCTAGTTAGCAACACGCTTGTGCCTCACCTCTTGTCTCCTCTGTTTCTTGTAAACCACAGAAGAAGCGGGTGGAGGGCCCTGGCTCCCTGGGCCTGGAAGAATCGGGGAGCAGGCGCATACAGAACTTTGCATTCAGTGGAGGACTCTATGGGGGCCTGCCCCCCACACACAGTGAAGCCGGCTCCCAGCCGCATGGCATCCACGGGACAGCACTCATCGGTGGTTTGCCCATGCCATACCCGAACCTTGCCCCTGATGTGGACTTGACTCCTGTTGTGCCATCAGCAGTGAACATGAATCCTGCACCAAACCCTGCAGTCTATATCCCTGACACTGTCAACGAACCCAAGAAGAAGAAATATGCAAAAGAAGCTTGGCCGGGCAAGAAGCCCACACCTTCCTTACTGATTTGATATTTTTGGTCATGGAGAAGGGTGGGATTGGGTGGGAATTGGGTGGAAGGGTGATGGGGGAGCTAATGAACTAGGGAGAAAAATTTTACGTGTGTGCAGTATCGTCTTTCAGAATGTCTCCTGGGGTCCTAACCATGTAATAGCAAAACGGGGGGTGGGGTTGAAGTATCTCGTAAAGACCGGTCTTCAGAACACTTCCAGTGTAGAGAAATGTTTCATACATCCTTTTAAATAGATGCCCTGGCACCTCCCGGGCCTTCCATGACCTCCTTTTTCTTTCCTCCCTCTTTCCAGGATTATTTTTATTTAAACTCATGTACCCCAGGGAGAGATTCCAGGCCCTCAGATTGAATTCAGAGCTGGGGAGGTGACAGTCGCACCACCAGCCTTGTGGGTCCAGCAGCCTAGTTTATATTTACTATCCTTGTGTCCCACATAGCAAAAGGGTTGCCACGGATCTAAGGTTGATCAAAAAGAGGGTTTAGAATTCTTCAGTTAAGCTAAAGTTTAAACTCAAAAGTGGTTTCCTGGGTCAGTGTCTTTGAGGTCCAATAGTTAGGCTTTTCTTTTTTGTCCTTTCTGTTGGAATGAGAACATTTTGATTGTTGTCTGTGACCAGTGCCAGGCACTGGTTGATGGTTTTAAACTTACTAATTTGTTTGAACTTGACCTGTTTTTCTTGTCAAACCTGAGTACTCTACTTGCTGAAGTTTCTCATTTGATTCCAGAGTGCTGTCTACTCTCTAAGGCTTTATTTTCCTTTTCAAGTGTGTTATGAAGGCAATTTTTAAAGGATTTGACCAGTTAGAACAATTCCAGTTAAAAAGGAAAAGATTTTACTTTGCAAGTAACTAATGTCTCTAAGAAGACATTTTTAGATGTTGGTTCAGAGGCTCTTTCCCCCCGTTGAGAGCTCTTGTTATCCAGAGCTCTAAGACTAGACCTGGCTAACGAACATAGGAGACGAAGGTAGGAACATTGATAAGAGCTTTGTACAGAGATTTGTACATTTGTGTAATAGGCCTTTTCACGCTTTATGTGTAGCTTTTTACCTGTAACCTTTATTACATTGTAAATTAAACGTAACTTTTTGTCATTCGGGTGCAGCTGTGATTCAGTCACCATCACTGGTTCCCACTGACACTAGGGAATGTTGCCAGAGGTACAGCTGTGGGGCTTGGGAGGTGGTGTTCTGTCCCCATTTTATTACCACAAATGAAGATACCCCCTGATGAATGCAGGATTCTAATTAGAGATTCTGGTCCCCAGGGTGAAGCCTATGGAGCCAAGTGGGTTAAGAGGTGCCAGCTGCCCTTCCTCAGGGGGCAGCACTGCAGACCTGAAAGGAGACTGGGCTTTGGGGCACTTGACCTGGAGTGGGCATGGTTTAAACCTGGTCACCTGCCCTTTGATCACAGCTGCAGTTCAGGTGGCACAGGAGCAAAAGGAAACACAAGTTGAGCTCGTCTAGAAGGAATTTGGGCCAGAGTTTGTGTTGAATGGTTGTCTTGCATACTGGAGCCTCACTGCAGGAAGTGCACTTGGTGTGTGTGAGAATTATATAGGTGGCTTTGTGATGTAGATGCCGGCTGGGTGCCAGATCCTTTGGCTTGAGTGTGGACTTGCAGCAGGAGCAGCCTGATGAGAACAGAAAGATCCATAAAATCACAAGTGTACCGGAAGTTGACTTGAGCTTCTGTAAAAACGAGTGTCCTCATCTTAGGAGAATACCTTCCCTTCATTGTAGCAAGATTACCATTAGTCACACATTGAGCACCTACCTACCCTGCCAACCATTTACTGCATGTCATTTAATTCATATAGCCCTCAGAGGAATATTGTTTTTATCCCCATTTTACAGATGAGAAAACAGGCTCAGAGACAAAATTAACTTCCCTATGGTCCCACTGTAGTGAAGTCAGGATTGAAACTAGTCTGAATCTAGAGCACAGGTTCACACAGCGTCCAGGATGAGTTTAGTGAAGGATGTGTGTGGCCCAGGTGGAACACGTGCTCAGCAGGCTGGAGCTGTATTGATTTGTAGCTAGGCATTTGTTTTGAACTTAATTTTTTTTCCAAACAACTTACTGCAAGGTATATTAAATAATGTAGATTTAGTTTAGATAGTAAAATAAATCTGGTGGGAGAGATCATGCCCTGCTTTATTTGGTTCCAGCAATTTAGTTGCAGAGTGGAATTGCATTGGTGTCTCAAAAAAGGCTCAGCAGACAATTTAAGCTTGCAGATCTATACATCTTTCCTTCAAGGGCGCAGTTGACTTTAGTGCAAACAGTAGTGCTTGAATTTGGTAGTTACATGACACAAGGAAGCATGTATGTTTAGAAATCTGACTTGCCTGGAGCTATATTTCTGATTTTTTTCCATCATGTTTTAGTGCCCCTCAAAGGTGAGCACTGCAGGAGTGGATTTTCACCCTTCATGCAGCTTTAGACATTGACCATAGATAGATAAGCCCATCCCATTCACCACAAGGATTGGCAAATGATTATCACTCAGGTGAGCATGATGCTGCTGAGAGATATAGCCCCTCCCTATCCTAGGACACAGTCCACTCTGGATGAAAAGTGACCATGTGCTAAGGAGGGAGAGGATAACCCATGTTCCCCTGTTCAGGGTGGGAGAGGGCGGTAAGTCCCCTAGAGAATGACACCTGTTGACAGGAACCAGCCCATTCTCCAGGCTATCCTGTCTCAGGATCCACTGTTTGGTGACAGTTGCCTGAAATATGCCAACCATTATCTGCTAATCATATAATTTTAGGAGTCAGATTTATGAGATCCTGTCTGGATCCTTCATTTTGCTTGTGAGCAAACCATGACAGTGGGGACTCACTTCTCTCAACTAAACAGGGTTGAACATGTAGGAGTTGGGTCATCGAAGTGCACCACCCCTGCTTACAAGAGACCTGTCTTCAAGAGGGAGCATGCACACTTAAAATGCTGTCGATGAGAGCTTTAGTGGAGGGGTGGACAGGGTTAGGACAGCAGATGAGCACGATCCTGGGGGTCAGCAAGGCTTCTAGGGAGATGACATTTGAGCCAAGCTTTGAAGGACAAGTAGGAATTTGCTAAGTGGAACCAGCGTGAGAGAGGCATGGAGGAGGTGTGGGGATGGCCGATGGGTGGGAGGAGGGAAGAATCAGGCAGAGGTCAGATCCCACCCTATAAACTTTGCTGGAGAATTTGAAAGCACCAGGAAGTGATTGAAGGATGTTTTTCTTTACTTAAAAAAAAAAAAGACACATCCTAGCCAGTGTGGCTCAGTGGTTGAGCGTCGACCCATGCACCAAGAGGTCACCAGTTTGATTCCTGGTCAGGGCACATGCCCAGGTTGTGGGCCCAATCCCTAGTGGGGGGCATGCAGGAGGTGGCCAGTCAATGTTCTCTCTCATTGATGTTTCTCTCTCCCTCTCCTTTCCTCTCTCTCTAAAATCAATAAAGAAAAAAAAAATTTTTTTAAAGACACACAAAAAACGATGTGCTCATGTAGAAATATTGGATAATCCAGAGACATATCACACACACACACACACACACACACTCACCCCTCACCCACAGTGGGGGAGACTTCCCTGGGGAGATTTCTGGTAGAGACTGTGAGTGGTCAGATTCAGATGTTACAAAATCCCTCTGGCAGCGGATGAATAAGGCAATACCTGACCTCAGGTGAAACAGGTGTTCTAGTGCTTTCATACAGTTTAGCAAATTTAGAGGTAAGCAGAAATGTTAAGAGTATGGTAGAGAAAGTTCCAGTAGTTCGGTCTGCAGGAGGGAAGGGTGGTTGAGGGGGGAGGGTCATGGAAAGCTTCAGAGGGGTAACATTTGTGTTTCCAAGTGGTGAGGGGAGGGCACTCCAAGCAGGGGCAGCTGCAGGACCAAAGCGGGCAGGGTGGATTAAAGCCTCCGTTACCTGATGGTGGGAAGGTTATGGAGTGCTCACCTATTGACTTTGGTTGGCATCTGTTGCTGTGGAATAAAATCATTGCCTGTCTGCTGGGGAATTGAATTTGGACGGTCTACCTCTGAACAGGAGCAAAGGTGCAGTTCCAGAGTCAGCCAGCAGGAGGGGCCCTGCTCCCATCCTTGGAGTCGAAATGGTACAGGTGTGAACCCCAGGCGGGGCTGTGAGGTGAGAGATGAGGACAGAAAAGAACGGGGCTCCTTGTCCAGGCACCTGCCTGCACTTTATGTGCCTTATCCCCCCATTTCTCCCAACAGCCCTGAGAGGAGGTTGGCAGTGTCCCATTGTACAAATGGGGAACTTGAGGCTCAGAGAGAGTACCCGGACCAAGGTCACACAGCTGGCAAGCCTAAAGCAGGGATTCCGCCCTGGTGCTGGTGGTTTGGACTATGAACAGCACAAGGGAGCTACTGACTGGAGTTTCCGCCTTGCCTGTGCCCCAGGTCTGTAACTCTGGATTTTGAGTCTCTTTCTGATTTTTCTCTCTACTTCCTACTTCTTCTGTCTCTATCTCTGGTTTAAAAAAAAAAAATCTTCTCTTGACTCCACTTCCCCATCAGCGACCACCCCCCACCCCCACTTAGCTGTACCTTGCTGTCTACAGTTCCTCCTCCACTCACCCTTGAATCCACCCCAGTCAGCCGACACTCCATTAAAACCGTGCCTGCTAATGACCCCAGCCAGTCTATTCGCTGCTCTGATCAGAGTACCCCAGAGGCAGGGGGTGGGAGTGGGAAGGAGAGGGGGGGTCAATGGGGAAAAAAAGAACATTTGTGATACTGTCAACAATAAAAACAATTTTTAAAAAGGATGCTCCAGAGGCCCCTCATTTTCTCCAAAGTAAGAACAGTTTTTCTACTGTGCACTCACCCCTTACCTCTCTCCCCTCCTACCTCTCCCTCTTGATAACTCTCCTGCAGCCACCCCAAGTCTGGTTGGTCCTTCAACCCTCAAGGCACACTCCCACCCTGTCCCTGTGGCTGGACTTCTTCCCCCAGATGTCAGCATGACTCCTTCCCTCACTGCCTTCAAGTGAGAAGGAGAAAAGCAGGCCCTGGCCTTCGGGCTGGGCCTTGGTGTTCCTGGCTGAACACAATTTCATAGAACATTCACATCAGACAAGGGCACTCTGTGACTGTGATGGACCAAGACAAACAGGACCACTCTGTTAGCATGTCTGAACACAGAAAACACATGAACTTTGTCAAAACCACAAAAGGACCAATCATCCCTGTAGTGGGTTGACTTGTGGCCCCAAAAGATATGTCTACCCGGAACCTCAGAATATGACCTTATTTGGAATAAGAGTCTTTGCAGATATAATTATGGTAAGGATCTTGAGATGAGATCATCTTGGATTAGAGTGAGCCCTAAATCCAATTATGAATGTCATTAAAAGGGACAGAAAAGGAGAAAACGCAGAGACATGGAGGGGAAGACATGAAGATAGAGGCAGAGATTGGAGTGATGTGTCTACAAACCAAGGGATGCCACGGATTGCCGGCCGCCACCAAAAGCTGGAGAGAAGCAAGGAACAGATTCTCCTTCAGGAGGAAACCTGTCAACACCCTGGTATCAAACCTCCAGCCTCCAGAACTGTGAGATAACACATTTCTGTTGTTAGAAGCTATTTTGTTTTAATTTGTGGTAATTTGTTATGGCAAACCTAGGAAATTAATGCTACTTCCCTCTGCTGGCTAGTAATGAGAGATGCTGCTTCTTACTAATGATAGCTGCAGCCTTGGTCTGGTCTTCCCTCCTTTTAAATAGTTTATTAAGATCCCCAGTCATAGAATTGCCCCTGCTTCTTGACAACATCCAATCCAGGTGCTTCTTTAAACCCTCCCAAATCAGCTAACCCAAGCCCAAGTCCTTTAAGTCCTTCCTGACACCCTCTTACTGAGTCGCCCAATTTGTTAACCGCCCTGTGTTTCTGGTGCTCTTTGGCTGGGGGGCATTGACAATGTCTTCACCCAAAGGCCACCATCTCCACTTAAAATTTCAGCCTGTGCCCAGCTGGTGTGGCTCAGTAGTTGAGCATCAATCCATGTACCAGGAGGTCACCAGTTCAATTCCCAGTCAGGTCACATGCCCAGGTTGTGGGCCAGATCCCCAGTGGGGGACATGCAGGAGGCAGCCAATCAATGTTCTCTCTCATCAATGTTTCTCTCTCTCTCCTTCTCCCTTCCTCTCTCTCTAAAATCAATAAAGAAAAAATTTTTTTTTTAATTGCAGCCTGCCCCACCTTCTTTATCCCTCACCCCCTTCCCTGACTCCATTTCCCCCATAGCATTCATCACCTTCTCTGCACTAGACCAGTTACCTATTTGCTCTATATTGTTTATGGCTTGTCTTCCCCCCACCCCCATTTAAATATGGGCTCCACTAGGGGCAGGGATGCTTGTCTCTTGTTTCCTGATCTATTCAAAATGGCTAGAACAGGGCTCAGTGCATCATGGGCACTCAGTAAATATTTGTTAAATGAGTAAGTCGGTACTAGGACAGGAGCAAGCCACAGGAGCGCCTAACCAGCTTGGCCATCAGGAAACCTTCCCTGGAGAAAGGCTATCAGGGCTGGTATCTAATGGGTAGATAGAGGTGATCAAGGCACAGTAGTGGGGAGGGATGTTTCAGGCATGTGCAAAAGGCCGGGGGAAGCAAGGGGGTGTATCTGGATTTGGGGAACTGCTTCAGATGGCTGAAGTGTTCTGCAAGGAAAAGGCAAGAGAAGTGGTCGGAGAGTTTTTAGGGGCCCTGTCATAAGGAGCTCAGACTTCACCCTAAGGGCCATGGGGAGCCATGGAAGTATTTAAACAAGAGGCAGCAGGAGGTGGACAGTACCATGGGACTGGAGGCGGGAAGACCGATGGCAAGGCTGTCAGAGGGTGACATGATGTAACCTGGGCCATGGTGGTATCTGGAGAGAAGGGGCAGAGTCTAGGGAGAAGGAAGAAGACCCCCACCCTGAGTCCCTGGCCTGGGCTTCTGGGAGGTGCCATTCACTGCAGAGGGGAAAAGGGAGGAGAGGTTACGGGAAGGGGCTGAGTTTGAGGCACCTCATGCCGTGAACGTGGGAGATGTCAAGTGGGCAGCTATATATACATACACCTGGAGCTCAGCGTCAGGCTGGAGACACAGCCTTGGAAGGTGGACATGGAGAGGTATTGAAGCCTTGGCGGAGAGGGGGATGCTGGAAACTTCTGCCTGAGAGGCCATTAGACCAGAGGGCTCAGGGCAGCAGGGCTGCAGGGAAGGATGAAGCAGGGCCCATTCCCCACCCCTCCTCCTCTTTGTCTCAGGTCTCTAGATCTAGCCTTGCCCCCTGGAGCCCCCAGTGACTCGAGGTCTCGACCTTTCTCTCCTAATAACTCACTGCTCCAGGCTTCCTTCCAGAGCAGTGGGGGGCTCCGTGGGCACTCGGCCCAAACAGCTGCAGCAGTAGCCCCTCTGGAAGCAGAGCCCCGCTGGAGGGGGAGAGGGCAGCCTGGCCCTGGTTCTCAGGCCCGTTCTTCCGGGAAAGCTCGGAACTGGGGCTGAAGTGGGTGGTCACCCTAGGAAGGCCAGGCACTGTGTTACCATCAGCAGGACACAGCAGGGCTGGGGGACAAGCCTGGTACTGCCTGGCATACTCCCTCCTTGTCCCAGTGGTCCCGACCACCTGCCCCCCCAAGGCTGACCGGAGCTGGAGGCAGTTCTGCCCCAGATGGGCACCTTAACCCAGACCCCATGGGCCCCACTGCGCACTTTCCTTCTGCCTCCTAAATGCCTCTCCCATGTGCCAGCATCCCTGGCAGGGCTTCCCTCCTCTCTCTGAGCATAGCCATGGCCTCATAAGCACCTCTCCCTGCCTGCCAAGTCCTTTTCCACACCTCCAACAGAGTTTTGCTAAAAATGCATTTCACACCAGCTCTCACTCCCTGTGGGGGCATCCATGGAGGCTCCCACTTGAAACTTCCTTCAGTTCCTCAATGTGCATCCTCCCTGCTGCCCTTCGCCTTGTCCCCAGCTCACTCTCTCGTCACTTTGTCTGGGTGACGTTCCCTGGAGCCCAGGATGCAGAAGGAGGTTCTGCTTTAGTAACGCTCACCCACTGGGTTTTCCCCACCGGGGTGCCAGGAGGGCAGACTGTGGTGCTGACCACAGTTCTCAGCGACCCCACAGGGGGCTGGAGTATGGATGACATTGAACTGAAATGCATCACTCAGCTCTCTCTCCACCACCCCACACCCCTCCTCCCCAGCCCCGATCCTGCCTGGATGGGTGCGGGGTTGTTATCCTCCTTCCTGTCTGGGAGGAGCAGCCTGAGTGCAGAGGCTGTGCTTCAAACCCAGTGACACCCCCAAACTAAAGTCACATTTCTATGAGAATCCCAAGTTCCTAGGGGAAGTAGGGCACTGAGGAGATAGCAGGGAGTTCCTGTGGGGAAGGCCCAGTGTCCTCCAAGAAAGGGAACTTGGCCCAGGGACTTCCTGCACAGAGAGCACAGAGGGGTGGTTTGAACCTGGGGCCCTGGTTCAGTCTCTTCCTGGCTGCTGGACTTTGGGCACACTGCCTAACCTTTCTTTTTTTTTTTTTGGTATGTGCCCCTACCGGGAACCGAACTCAGGACTCTCTAGTCCGCAAGCCGATGCTCCAACCACTGAGCCAAACGGGCCAGGGCTCTTTTTTTTTTTTCAATTTTTTTTTTCCTTTATTGATTTTAGAGAGAGGGGAAGGGAGAGGGAGAGAGAGATAGAAACAGCGATGAGAGAGAACATCAATTGGCCGCCTCCTGCATGCCCCCCACAGAGGATCAGGCTCACAAACTGGGCGTGTGTCCTGACCAGGAATCGAACTGGTGACCTCTTGGTGCATGGGTCGATGCTCAACCAGTGAGCCACACCGGCTGGACCTAACCTTTCTAGGTGGCAGTTTTCTCATCTGTAAAATGGAACAAATGAGATAATCTACATCTCAGGGTGTTCCGAGCTTAATGAAACACAAAGCACTTAGCACTGCACCTGGTGGGCCAAGATCCCCCTCCCAGGCCCCCAGGGCTCGCTTGCATGAAAATGCAGGTTCATGCACTGCCCAGGCGGGGATGGGATGGGACAGACCCAGCAGAGGGCACAGAGGACATCAGGGCAGGCATGCTGCCTGTGGGCTGTGGGACAGGGCCTTTGGGCTGGAGGAGGGACTTTGACCTTGTACTTCAATCCCTTTTCATTGCAGCTGTGCAGCTGGGGAAACTGAGGCTAAGAGGTGGCGGCACTGTTGTTGTTGCTAGAGTGTTGCTTAAAGGCAGGTTTGGCACTGAAGCTTCTCTCCTGAACGTCTCACATTGAAGGCGGGTGAGGCACAACAGCACCTCTGGGAGCCAGGCCCAGGGCATCGTGATGTAAGGGCACAGGCTTCAGACTGACAGTGACCTGACTCAAAGTCACAAGGAAGAAGCTGTGACTGAGACAAGCCAAGAACCCCAGGCTCTGGATTCCCCAGGACGCTTCTCCCTACTCCAGGGAGGCTTATCTTCGCAGGATCTGGAGGTAGGTGTGGGGTCTGGTGGGGAGGGGGCAGATGCCACAGCCCAGAATTCTCCCATCATCATCCAACAAACGCCAGGCTCTGAGGAAATAAGCAAAAAAGAGACACGCCCCAGCCCTCATGGAGCACCTAGCCTACTGGGGAAGAGACGGTCAGCAAAGAAATCACAGATAAATGTAGCATTATAACTGAGGAGGGCTATGGAGAGCGGTTCATGGTCCATCCTGTGCCAGGGCACAATGAGGGACCATACCCTGTCTGAAGCAGGGTGCGGTTCAGGGAAGTCTTCTTGAGGATGTGATGCTTATGTGGATGAAAAAGGTTACTGTGAGATTAAAAAATATTATATATATATAGTAGCTTCTGCCTTCGGTTCTTGGCACAGAGCTTCTAAAACACTTGTAATTTTCTAAGTGAAAAGAACACTAGGAGCATCTCTGTCCTACTGCGGTGACTCCAGGTGGGCTCCTGGATGGGGACCTGTCAAGCCATGATCAGAAGCTTGGACTTTTCAGCTCCCCTCCATTCCCCCCATCCCCACTTCTCCAGAGAGGGGAGAGGGACTGGATATGGAGTTAATAACTGGCCATGCCTATGTAAGGAAGCCTCCATAAAATCCCAATAGTACAGGGTTCGGAGGCCTCCCAGGTGGGCAAACACATCCACATACTGGGAGGGTGATGCACCCCAACTCCACGGGGACAGAAGCTCCTACACTCAGGGCCCTCACAGACCTCACCCTCGGGGTCTCTTCATCTGGTGTTCATCTGTATCCTTTATCACATCCTTTCATAAACTGGTAAATGTAAGTATTTCCCTGAGTTCTGTGAGCTGCTCTAGCAAATTAACTGAACCAAAGGAGGGAGTCATTGAAACCTGCAAACTATAGCTGGCTGGTCAGGTAATAACCTGGGTTTGCAACTGGCATCTAAGTGTATGTATGTGAGGCAGTCTGGTGGGACTGAGCCCTTAACCTGTGGAATCTGATGCTGTCTCTGGATAGATAGTGTCAGGATTGAGTTGAACTGTAGGACACCCACCTGGTGTTGCAGGGAATTACCTGGGGTAAGGGAGAATTCTCTGAGAGAACACAGTTTTCCCCTACACAGTTACCCTGGCAAGGAAGTGGTGTGCATCCCAGGCAGAGGGAATGGCATATGCAAAGGTCCTGTGGTGAGAAGTACAATATAATTTAGAGGCATCTTCTTTCCTTTTTATTTTAAAAAACCACACACACACACACACAACGAGAACAAGAAACAGTAACTCCATCTTCTCAGAAGACATTTCTGACCTCAAACTATGGTATTATTGAAAAGCATCAAATGCTCTGGATTCCAGTATGGTTAAATAATGGAAATATTAAATAATTTTATCTTTTTTGCTAGTTCTAGAACTTGGCTTCCTCTGGCCTGTTCTTTCTTATGGTGTTAACTAATAAAATTCCAATGCCAGCCCTAAGAATGAAAATCTTCCTAATTAATAACTGCTATGAAAATAAACCTCAAAAAGATGAAAAGGAGTTGTCCTTTCACTCCTGAAGCTGCAGAAACAAAAATAATTACTCTATTCCATCATAAACATGGATTGAAGAATCAGATGTGTTAGGGGTCAAAACGAGAACTTTCACAAGAGCATCTGTCCTGTTTTCCTGTCCTCTGTGGGGATTTGTGGGACTAGTTGTGAAGAACACGTTAACTGTCAATAGAAATTTGTCCTTGGAAGGGTTGTTTGCACAAGAGTCTTGAAAGACAACCAGACTTCAGATTATACAGCACTCTGTGGAAATAACCTTTAAATTCCAAACGTAAGCCTGGGATGGCAATCGGCTACCTTCACTGATAATTTGAGCCATGAAAATTATGTTACAATTGTCATCTGTTAATTACTTCTAAGCTTTTTTTTTTGGAGGGGTGGGTCTACGGAGAAGGCAATGTTTGGCAACTCCATCTCTCCCACATGACATATAATATCCATGACAGAAGAACAGGAGGAATAAAAGGAATTTCAAATAAGTTTTTGAAAATTATTAAAAATGAAATTATTGCCCAGCCAGTGCGGCTTAGTGGTTGAGTGTTGACCCATGCACCAAGAGGTCGCCGGTTTGATTCCTGGTCAGGGCACATGCCCGGGTTGTGGGCCCGATCCCCAGTGGGGGGCATGCAGGAGGCGGCCAATCGATACTCTCTCTCATCGATGTTTCTATCTCTCTCTCCCTCTCCCTTCTTCTCTCTCTAAAAATCAATAAAGAAAAAAAAATTAAAATGAAATTATGAAAAGTGTAGAATGGTTAGAAGATGAAGTCCATGAAATCTCCTAGGTAGTAGAACAGAGGGGCAGGGAGATGGAGAATTGGGCCAGAAGACAGCACACAACGAAAAGGAGCTCCTGAAAGAGAGACAAACCAGAAAGTTTCTAGAACTGAGGGGCTGAGTCCCAGATTTAAAAGATCTGCAAGTGTCCAGAAGCAAGAATGAGAGACCTGCAGAGAGCTGAGCATGTGAAATGACCAGCGCACCGGGACAGAGAGGAGGTTCCCAAAGTCACACACAAGGGGTCCAGAATAACGATGGCATCGGACTTTCCAACTGCAAATATGTTACTACAAGTCCGTGGAGCCATGTTCCATGTGGGGGAAGCATTGTTTACAATCTGGACCTCAGTACCAGCCAATCGTTGTTGAAGAATAACCAACTGTATGCATTAGACATTAGAAACAGTCTGAGATAACTTTTTTTAAGGTTCTGATAAAATACACATAACATAAAATGTATTCTTAACCATTTTAAGTGTACAGTTCAGTAGTGTTAAGTACATTCACCCTGTTGTGCAACGGATCTCCAGGGGTCTGTCACCTTGCACACCTCAAACTCAGCCCCCGCTAGGCAACTCCCCGTGTTCCCGCCTCCTGGCAACCATCATTCTACTGTCTGTCTCTCTGATTTTGACTCCAGGTACCTCATGTAAGTGGAATCATACAGTATTCGTCTTTTGGCTTGTTTCACTGAGCATAATGTCCTCAAGGTTCATCCATGTTCTAACAGGTGTTAGGATTTCCTTCCTTTTTTTTTTTTTTTTTAAATCCTCACCGAGGATATTTTTCCATTTACCTTCAGCTAGAGTGGGAGGGAGAGAGAGAGAGAGAGAAACGCCGATGTGAGAGAGACACATCAACTAGTTGCCTCCCGCAGGACCCCGACCAGGGCCAGGGACCAAACTGCTACTGAGGTATGTGCCCTTGACAGGGGATCAAACCCGCGACTCTTTGGTCCGCGGGCCGATGCTCTATCTGCTGAGCCAAACCGGCCAGGGCAGGATTTCCTTCCTTTTTAAGGCTGAATAATACTCTACTGTATGAATATATCACATGTTGTTTATTCACTCGCCGATGGACAGGGGTTCCTTCCACCTCCTGGGTATTGTAAACTGCTATGGACGTGGCTGTGCAGATGTTTCTTTGAGATCATGCTTCAGTTCTTTTGAATTTATATCTAGAAGTGGGATTGCTGGATCATATGGTAACTCCATTTCTCATATTTTCAGAAAGAGATAACTTTTCGTTAAACCGTAGCTACTTCCCCAAATCCAGAAATTACACGGAGGTTTTTGTAGTGTTTGGAGCTCAAAGCCTGACCCCCGCTGCCAGACTGGGCCCACTTCCCTCTCTCTGCTCCCCCTGTGCTGCAGCGGCTTCTTCGGCTTCAGGGGCAAAATTCTCTCTGGGCTCGAAACCACTTCTTCAGGCCCAAGGTTTCACTTTGTGTGTTCTGGCTCTGCTCCTCCCCAAGCTTCATCCTGGGGACCTGGCCTATTCCCAGGCGGCTGCCCTTACTGATCTTGACCACTGCAAGGTGTCTTGGGACCGCCCCTCCTTCCAGCCAGAATCCCTCAGGCCTTCCCGGAGGCCCTGGGTTCAGACTGTGGGAGGCTCCCAAAGCGCCATATTCATCTCCCCTTCCTTCTCTCTCTCCCCTCGTTTTCTTTTTTTTTTCCTTTCTTTATTGATTTTAGAGAGAGAGAGGAAGGGAGAGAGATAGAAACATCCATGAGAGAGAACATGAATGGATGGCTGCCTCATGCATGCCCCCCACTGGGGATCAGGCCCACAATCTGGGCATGTGTCCTGACCTCTTGGTGCATGGGTCGATGCTCAACCACTGAGCCACACCAGCCGGGCCCCTTGTTTTCTTTCTCCTTGCTCTTTTTCTCTCCTCCCCCTCCCCCCTCTCCTCCCCCTCTGCCTGCTTTCTCATCTTCCTCCCTATACAAAGCTCCTTTGTCTCCTCCCAGCTTCACAAGGTCAAGAAAGCAAGAAGACTTTGGCTCAGCGGTTAGAACGTTGGCCTGCGGTCCAGAGAGATCCGGGTTCGGTTCCCGCTAAGGGCACGTATCTCGGTTGCAGTTTGTCCCCGGCCCTGGTTGGGTCTGCGGGAGGCAGCCACTTGATGTGTCCCTTTCACATCGATGTTTCTCTCTCTCTCTTCCTCTCTCTCCCTCCCACTCTATCTGAACAAAAAAATGGAAAAATGTCCTCGGGTGAGGATAAAAAAAAAGAAAGCAAGAAGACCTGACGCTCCCTTGCCCATCACACCAGAGCTCAAGTCAGTCCTTAGAAGCTATACAACCAGACATGCTCACCTCCTTGAAGGTATTGAATATCTTTTAACCGAAGTGACTTCCCCCCTACGGAAAATCTGTGAGCGGTGGGAGCTACCCTCCAGACTGTCTCCAAAGGATCTCAGGGATCCTTGGCGGGAAGCTGTTTCTATGATCTTTACAAACAGATAATCTAGAAAACAAGGAAGACAACAAATCACCTTTCACCGCCCTCACGCCCGGGTTCCCAGGGCCGGAGGGTTTCTCATCCTCTGAGATTTCTGCACTTGTCTCTGCAGGAACCTCTGGCATGAGGTGGGGTCTTGCTCTCCCAGGGAGAGGGCAACTCTGGAGAGGGAGAGGGACCCCAGCTTCAGGGCCCATGGGTGGGTGTGCATCTGCTTCGGTGGGGCGCCCTCTCACCCAGAGGTATCCTCGCATGACAGGCTGCCTTGGGACTTGTGAAAGGGACCGTTGCTCAAGGCCACCTCAGAACAGCGCCTGGATCGTTGCTCAAGGCCACCTCAGCACAGGACCTGTGCTGAGAGGAAGTCCCCTGGAGCCCGCAGAGGCCTCCAGGCTGTGGGGACAGGTGGGCATGAGGGACCAGCAAGCAGAGGGCTTCAAGCCTCTGCCCAGCTCACTCCCGCTTAGAGCTGAGGCTCTCTCCACATCCCTCCCACACCTTGGTCTTGACCTTCCCGACTGCTGGCGTTTTCCACTGCACTGGACCAACGTGCAGGTCACTGTAACAATCACCATCCAGTGTCGAGTCGATGTTAGGCCCCTGCCCCTTCTGGAAAGGAGTAATGTTGTGTTTTTACGACATTAATTCAAACAGATAAATTTTTAACAAGTTTTTATTTTATTTATTTATTTTATCCTCACCCGAGGACATTTTTTCATTTTTTGTTCAGATAGAGTGGGAGGGAGAGAGAGGAAGAGAGAGAGAGAGAGAAACATCGATATGAAAGGGACACATCGAGTGGCTGCCACCCACACGACCAACCAGGGCCAGGGACACACTGCAACTGAGGTACATGCCCTTAGCGGGAACCGAACCCGGGTCTCTCTGGACCGCAGGCTGACGCTCTAACCGTTAAGCCAAACCAGCCAGGGCACAAGTTTTTATTTTTAATCAGTGATGTAATCACCCTCGTTATCAACAACCTTTTGCCATCTAGTGTGCAAATTTTCAATGCCGGATCGATAAAAATCAATTGGTTTTTGAGCAAAATATCTGGAGATGGCATTTTGGACATCATCCAAATTTTCAAATTTTTTGCCACTTAGAAAATGTTGTAGCGATCAGAATAAATGAAAATCCGATGGCGCAATATCGGGCGAGTATGGTGGGTGAGGCAATACCTCCCACCCCAATTCATTAATTTTTTCCAGGGTTCGTCTTGCGCAGTGCGGTCTTGCATTATCGTGTTGAGAATAATGCCTTTTCTGGTGACAATCGCTGGGCACTTTTCAATTAAAGATTGATTTACTCGATCCAATTGTTCATAGTAAAGGTCTGCATTCAGTTTGTCCAGGTTTCAGCACTTCAAAATGAACGACCCCGCGAATACTCTACCAAACACACAAAAGTGCCTTTTTGGGGTGTAAACCTGGCTTAGCTGTACTTCGTGGCGATTCATTCGGAGAGAGCCACTGCCTTTTGCATTTTGGATGATCATAGAGGACCCATTTTTCATCTCCAGTGACCAAGCGATCAAAAAACGCTTCTGTATTGTGCCACTGAAGCAATAAGTTGCATATGGTGGACCGGTTAGCTTTGTTTTCTTCGGACAGATTATGCAGGACCCAAACACCTGCTCTGCTTACTTTACCAATCTGTTGGAAATGTTCTTGGATGGTCGACCAAGGATGGTTAAGAGTGTTTGACAGTTTCTCGATTGTCTGACACGGATTTGCTTCCACTTCCACCCTTAACATGTCATTGTCTAAAGTTGTTGGTCTTCCTGATCGATACGAGTCAGAAAGATCAAAATTACCACATTTGAACTTAGAAAACCACCTTTGGCATTTACGAACGTCTAATGCATTTGGATAAGCATCGCAAATGTTTTTGGTAGCAACTGTTGCATTACTACCTTTGTGAAACTCAAAAAGCATACAATGCCGGATATGTACCTCTTCTGGTATTTGGCTGGCCATTTCACTATAAATTGCAAAAAAAAAAAAATAATAATAAGATTTAATTATTTACGAGTAAACAAGTCACTCTAACCTTAAAATGTCTTTGGCACGATTTTGAAGTACACAATGAGCTGATAAATGACAACCAAATATTGAAACGTGCAGAAACGACATTACTTTCCGGTCCACCCATCCCTGGTATGTGGCTGGGAAACACCAGGCCACATGAGACCACATGCAAAGAGTGTATGGTGCCAACGCAGCAGGCAGGGGCCCAGCACTCTTCCCCAGTCACCCTGAGTCACCCTGCTACTGTGACCAGTAGATGCGCACAGGAGGCCCTGAGCCAGTCACCTTCCGATTCCGAAAACTCAGAGAGCGAGTGGTGGGTGAAACGAGGACCCCAGCTCTGGGGGTTGCAGGTATCTCATCAGGTTTCCTTTCCACTCTACTCCCCCACCTCTGTGACCAGGAGCTTCCCCCTGCACCCCGCTCAGCTCTTTTTTTTTTTCATCCTCACCTGAGGACATTTTTCCATTTTTTGTTCAGATAGAGTGGGAGGGAAGGAGAGGAAGAGAGAGAGAGAGAGAAAAACATCGATGTGAAAGGGACACATCGAGTGGCTGCCTCCCGCACGACCAACCAGGGCCGGGGACAAAATGCAACCGAGGTACGTGCCCTTAGCGAGAACCGAACCCGGGTCTCTCTGGACCACAGGCCGACGCTCTAACTGCTGAGCCAAACTGGCCAGGGTCCCGCTCAGCTCTTAAGGAGCCAGGAGACCCAGGCCAGGGCTCCCGTCTGGGGAAGTGGAAAGGGTGTGGGCAATGACAGTGACAGGCCTGGCTTCAAATTCCACTCCCTTCATTTGCATCCCTTCATTTGCATCCCTCCATTTGCATGTTGTGGAACAGCAAGAAAAATTCTTTGTATAAGATCTGGAGTCTCAGAGAAATGTCAGAGGCACAAGAGGCCCTCGGAAATAGTAATGATAAGACTGGAGGTCGAGCACTTGGCAAGTGCCCATGTGCCCGTGTTACACTATAATTTTTTTGTTGTTAATCCTCACCCAAGGATATTTTTTCATTGATTTTTAGAGAGAGTGGAAGGGAAGGGGAGAGATAGAGAGAGAGAAACATCGATATGAGAGAGACACATTGATTGGTTGCCTCCTGCATGACCCCGACCAGGGCTGGGGATCGAACCTGCAACCCAGGTACGTGCCCTTGACTGGGAATCGAACCCATGACCCTTTGGTCCTCAGGCTGACATTCCAACCACTGAGCCAAACCAGCCAGGACTACACCATCATTTTCACTAACACTCCAGCTCCTGTCGGTCCCCATTGTACAGAGGGGAACTGAGGCTCACAGAGGTTAAGGAACTTGCCCAAGGTCACACAGAAATGGCAGAGCCAGCATTTGAGCCCAGCTCTCTTTCTAAAGCCTGTCTTTTTACTCTTCAACCTCTACTGCAATTGTAGGCAAAGCTGGGCTGAGCAGAATCTGCCAGACTTACATGGTCTGCTGAAACACACAGGGAAGAGATGAAGAATTGTCATGTTCTCTGGCCTGCAGGAAAAGCCCAGCAGAGCTGGGTTAAAATCCTAGCATCTCGCCTGGCCAGTGTGGCTCAGTGGTTGAGCGTTGACCCATGCACCAAGAAGTCGCTGGTTCCATTCCTGGTCAGGGCACATGCCCAGGTTGTGGGCCCGATCCCCAGTGGGGGGCATGCAGGAGGTGGCCAATCAATGTTCTCTCTCATCAATGTTTCTATCTTTCCCTCCCTCTCCCTTCCTCTCTCTCTAAAATTAATAAAGGGGCCCTGGCTGGTTTGGCTCAGCGGTTAGAGCGTTGGCCTGCGGTCCAGAGAGTCTCGGGTTCGGTTCCCGCTAAGGGCATGTACCTCGGTTGCAGTTTGTCCCCGGCCCTGGTTGGTCATGCGGGTGGCAGCCACTCGATGTGTCACTTTCACATCGATGTTTCTCTCTCTCTCTCTTCCTCTCTCTCCCTCCCACTCTATCTGAACAAAAAATGAAAAAATGTCCTCGGGTGAGGATAAAATAAATAAATAAAATTAATAAAGGGGAAAATTTTTTTTTAAATGTTTAAAAAATAAATAAATAAAAAAGAGGCTCTTTGAATCTTTAAAAAATAAAAATAAAAATGTAAATAAATAAAATCCTAGCATCTTGCCTGGATGGTGTGGCTCAGTGGACTGAGCATCCTGCCATGGTCTGAGAGGTCCCTGTTCCATTTTGGGTCAGGGCACATGCCCGGGTTGCAGGCTCGATCCCCAGTAGGGGGTGTGCAGGAGACAGCTGATCAGTGTTTCTCTCTCACGTCGATATTTCCATCTCTCCCTTCCTCTCTCTCTAAAAAATCAATAAAAACATATTTTTAAAAATCCTAGTATCTCCATTTCTCATTGCATGATCTTAGGCAAGTCCCTTTACTTTTCTGAGCCTCAATTTCCTTATCTGTAAAGTGGGAATGATAATGTTTGTTTTGCCTGCTTGTAAGAAAAATTAAGTGAACAAATGGTTGTACAGGGCCTGCTTGAAGTAGGTGCTCAGAGAATCACATCTGCTGATGCTTCTGGGAACATTTAGAAATGCCTCCTCTGTCCCATCTCCTCCACTTGGCAGAGCCTCCTCCTGGGCCCTTGCATGCCTTTGTGTCTCGCTCAGCTCCTTCTTTATCTTTGTTGTTGTTAATCCTCACCCAAGGATATTTTTCCATTGATTTTTTTTAGATAGATTGGAAGGGAGGGATGGGGAGAGAGAGAGAAACATCGATGTTAGAAAAACACATAGATTGGTTGACTCCTGCATGACCCTAACCGGGGCTGGGGAAACCTGCAACCCAGCCACGTGCCCTTCACTGGATCAAACCCACAACCCCTTCGGTTGAGGACCAATGCTCTAACTGTTGAGCCAAACTGGCCAGGGCTCCTTTATCTCATCAGGTCCATTGGAGGCTCAGCACCCTTTCAGTACCACTAAAATATGCCCTTAGAAGCTGTAAAAAAAAAAAAGCATACTGCCTGGCCGGTGTGGCTCAGTGGTTGAGTGTCGACCCATGCACCAAGAGGTCGTCGTTGGATTCCCAGTCAGGGCACATGCCCAGGTTGTGGGCCCAATCCCCAGTGGGGGGCATGCAGGAGGCGGCCAATTGGAAAAACCTGGAAATTCCACCTTACCCAAGAAATCAAGGTTAATATCACAGTGAAAAGTCATGTGGTATACCACGTGCCCACCTGAGAGGATGTGATGAGAAGGGCACCTCAGCCCGGCCGGTGTGGCTCAGTGGTTGAGTGTCACCCGTGCACCAAGAGGTCTTGTGTTCGATTCCCGGTCAGGGCACATGCCCAGGTTGTGGGCCCGATCCCCAGTGGGGGGCATGCAGGAGGCAGCTGATTGATGTTCTCTCTCATCGATGTTTCTATCTCTCTCTCTCCTCTCCCTTCCTCTCTCTCTAAAATCAATAAAGAAAAAAAAAGAGAGAGAGAGGCACTTTATCTTGGTGGTACCTGCCCCTACAATCCATAACCCCAGGCTGGTCATGAGGAAAACATCAGAAAAGAAACAAAACACAAATTAAAGGGATATTCTGCAAAATACCTGACCAGTGCTCCTCAAGACTGTCAAGGTCATGAGAAGAACAAGGAAAGGTTGAGAGAGTGTTACAAACAGGACACATGATGACTAAATACAATATGGAATCCTGGATGGGATTCTGGAACAGTAAAAACAAAAACAAACAAAAATACCCAGATAAAATTCAAGTAAAGCCACAGTTTAGTTAACAGTAATTCAGCAATGTTGGTTTCTTAGTTTTAACAAATGTGCTATGATAATGTGAGATGGTAGCATTGGGAGAATTTGAAACTAGCTGAGGGACAGATGGAAAATCTCTACTATTTTTGCAACTTTACTGTAAATTAAAAAAACACACACAGGCAGAATAGAGTGGAAAGAAACCGCAAAATGTTAGTAGTGAATATATTTGGGTGGTGGGAAAAGAATGCCTGTCCTCTTTTTATTTAGCAAATGTCTTTAATTAGGGTTTGTTCCTTTTATTTTAAACTTTCATTATTACAGTATTTCTGATTAGAAGTCATAGAGACAAAAAATGAAATAAAGCATTTTTCGAAATACCTATATCATCTCATTTAATCCTCACAACCAGCTAAGATAAGATTCCCCTATTTTACAGGTGGGGAAACTAAAACTCAGAAAATCAAAGTGATTTGCCTCAAGTAATGTAACAAGCAAGATGATAAGCTGGGATTTGAACCTCTGGATCTGACTCCTGAGGGACAGGGAAATGGAAAAGCTTTATCTGTTCTTGTGGGGCCAGAAGAAGAGGTTAGACTCTCTCCTAAGTAGATTTCTCTTTAGCTCAAGGAAGACTTTTTTTTTTAATTCCTCACCTGAGGATATTTTTCCATTTATCATCAGACAGAGTGGGAGGGAGGGAAAGAGAGAGACAAAGAGAAACATCGATGTGATAGAGCCACATCGACTGGTTGCCTCCCGCACGACCGGACCAGGGCCCCGCAACGGGAGGTACGTGCCCTTGACCGGAATTGAACCCACGACTCATTGGTCTGCAGCCGACGCTCCAACCACTGAGTCAAATCCGTCAGGGCCAAGGAAGACTTCTTAACTGGAATTGTCCAGAGGGTATGAGCGTCCTGGAAAGGCAATGAGTCCTGGTCAGTAGAGGACCACGCAGCGTCCTGGAGAGGGTTTCCGGAGGCCTGACACTGTATCCAAAGGGCAGGGCTGTCTCTCTCTGAGACGGCTATCCAGGCAGGCGCGTTTCCTTGTTTAACTGGGAGGACTTGGGGGGGGCAGGGGAGGGTGGAGGGGGGCCTCTGGGGCTTCATCTTCATCATCGTCTCCCCTCCACCATGGGGTCCGTTACTGGCGAATGCAGACGTGGAGTCCTGCTTTATTTACTCAGAGACTCCCTGATCTAGGCCTTCTAAATCGTGCCACCAATGTGACAGGTAGGTATTGCAACCCCACTCTAGAGATGAGAAGACTGAGGCTGGAGAGAGAAATGGCGTACCCAAGAGCTCGGCGTCAGGTCCGGGGCGGGGCGGGGCGGGGCGGCTCCACTGGGCGGGGCGGGGCGGGGCGGAGCGGCTCCACTGGGCGGGGCGGGGCGGGGCGCGGGCTGCTCCACTGGGCGGGGCGGAGCGGCTCCACTGGGCGGGGCGGCTCCACCCGGCGGGGCGGGGCTGCGGCTCTGGCGGGAAGGCGGGTGCCCCGCCACTCAGTCCGCGTCCAGCGAGCCTCGCGGACCATGGAGCCCGTGTCGCTGCAGGACTTCGTTTGCACCCTGGACCCCGCCTCCCTCCCGCGTGTGCTGCGGATCCGCTCGGGCGTCTACTTCCAGAGTGAGTGAAGGGCCGAGATCACCCGACCCTCAGCCTCGCCGCGGCCAGGTTCTCCCTGGGTGTGTGTGGGGCAGAGGCGTTGCCAGGGCGTAAGAAATCCGGGAAAGTGCGCCCCAGCTCCGAATCCCTACGCTGCCACTGCCCAAGCTGCGTGAATTGGAGCCACACTCAACCTGGGTAGCAATGAGCTCAGACACCCAGGTGTGGGTGGAACCGAGCCAAGTACGGTGGAACCGCTGTGCGCATTGATTGAAGTCCCCGTGTGCGGGGCCGCAGCATTAGGGTGCTCAAGACTCATAGCTGTTGCTTGATTCTTAAGAGCCAGGTCAGCCCTCCCGTCCGTGTAGCCTCCCACTCCCCCTTGACACCCATGTACACCACCACCTTCCTTAGGTCCTTCCATCCCCACTTTGTTCCCTGCTTGGCAGTAATAGGCAGTGCTTGATCTGATCAGCTCTTCAGTTCTCAGCTTAAATGGCTCCTCGTCCTGGAAGCGTTCTTGGCTCTCTGCTCCTTGCTCACCTGGCCACAGCCCGCCGTGTTCACTGGGGGCAGTACACAGCAGGGGCTCAGTCACTAGCTATTACCTGAAAGAGCAAGAGGCCACGGACTGACACGCAGTGGAAGGGAGAGGACGGCTGCTCAGCAGAGGGGAAAAGAAACAGGCTGCTGAGACGGTGAAGGAGGAGCTGTGGGAAACAGAATGGGGAAGGAGGAGATGGAGGAGAGAGGGAACCAAGACACCGGGTGGGGCCGAGGAGGCTCCTTCCTTAGAGAGCAAGTTAATGCGTGGGTGCCCTGGCTGTCCTGTCCTCTCTCTCTGCCCCTCACTCTGCTTCAAGAGCTTCCAGTAAAGTGTTCTGAGGCCCCAAGTGGGTCCTAGACCAATGGTGAGACAGATGGAGAGCCAAACAGGAGGCAGGACAGGCCACCATACAGTGGGTCTGACCAGGTCCATTTGGGAATCTAACGGATCTGGTTTCAAATCCTGACTCCCTCTGGGGGCTTCCTGCAGGTACCTGGCTCTGTTTGCTCTCTTCGGGACATCCCCCTCTCTCTGTGTCATAATACCCGAGTTTCATCATTCTGCCTGAGTTGGGTGTTGGGAAGTTAGGGTAAGAGAAGAACCAGATGGGTACAAGTATGGAGGTGGGGGTGAGTGTGGAGGTCTGATGGGGCAGGTGGCTGGCCCAGACATTTGGAAGGGGTTAGAAGTTGCAGCTTTAGGGACAAACACCCCGAACTCAAGTCCCAGTTAGGCCTCTTATTACCTGTAATCTTGGGCCATCCATGCAGCCTTGCTGAGGCTGTTTCATCATTTAAAAAGGGGAAACTCTGCCCTTCCCAGGGCCATCATGGGTGTTGAGCACATTGACCCATATGCAGTACTGACCACAGTGCTTGTCGCCTCAGCTGCTGTTCTTACCAGCCCCAGGGCCCACACCCAAAACTGCAGACGGACTGTGTATTTTATGAACCTGTGTGCCTTTTCCTGGGGGTAAAGGGGAAGGTTTTCACAGGTTTCTCAGGGCTGTTGCGAATGGCCCTGCTGGGGCTGCAATAGGGTGGGGTGGGTCCAGTGGTTTCAAGGCTCACCCAGTTGTACTTTGCACTCAGTCGTCAGCAGGACCCAGAGCCTGTGTACATCACGTGTGAGCAAGATCTCTACTGAGCACCTTCTATGTTCCAGACACTGCTTAAGGGCCCAGAACCCTGCCTATGGGGCCCACCCTGTCGGTGGCTCTCCATTCTCTCCTGCACTTCCTTTTAAAAAAATTGTTTTCCCCTTTATTGATTTTAGAAAGAAAGGAAGGGAGAGAGAGATAGAAACATCAATGAGAGAGAACATCTACTGGCTACCTCCTGTGTGCCACCCACTGGGGATTTGGCCCACAACCTGGGCATGTTCCCTGACCGGGAATTGAACTGGCGACCTCTTGGTGCACGGGTTGACACTCAACCACTGAGCCACACCGGCCGGGCTCTCCTGCACTTCCTTTAAAAACAATTCATCTAAAGAAGAAAGCACCAGGGTGGGTGCTAGGCTCTGTGTGACCTTGGGTAGCCACTGACCCTCTCTGGGCCTGATTAAATAACTGTGCAGTAAGGGAATGGGAGTCACTGGGTTATTTACTCATTTGCGACTTTAACATGTGTTAAGAGGCCAGGCCTGTGCCGGCTGCCATGATGCTAAGAGGGATCAGCCCTGCTCTGTGAGCTCAGTTTAGGAGGCACAGGGATATGAAGAAGGCCAGAGAATGTACCACAGAGGGGTACATCCAGCGCTAGAAGAAGGCAAAGGTGGCATGTATGCTGCCTAAGGACAGCTAAGCCAGTGGCCATTCAGTAAGGAAAGACAGGGAAGGGCAGTCCGGGCAGCAGGAACACGTGTGCAAAGGTGTGGCAGATCAGGGCTGTGGGAGAACAGGGCACAGTCCGCCCAGTGCTTGGCCCTTGCTGAACAGGGAAATTGAGCCTGTGTCTCTGCAGGTTCCATCTACGAGATCTCTGGGAGTGAGTGCTGCCTCTCCACAGGGGACCTGATCAAGGTCACCCAGGTTCGGCTCCAGAAAGTTGTCTGTAAGAACCCGGGGACGGGCCAGACTATAGATCTGGACCCCAACTTCAAAGGTAAGACTGGCACCTCTGTCTCCTCGAGTGCCCTGGCACCGTCTAGGCACACCTGCGAACACTCGTGGGCTTGCCGACTCCAGCGCGCACTCCCACCCCTCTGGATTAGCACATGCGGCTCTCACCTCCGCCCAGCCTCAAGGCTTGGGATGTCCTCAGGGTGGTCTGATGATGCCCTGAGCCTGGCGTGGCTGCACCCTCTCCCTGTCTATCTCGCTGATCACGTCTCAGTTGGGATTTTCTTTGTTCCAGGTCTTTGTCCACATGCCTGTCTGATCGCTCATACATTCACTTACTAAACATTTATTGACATCCTCTGTGTGGCAGGCCCTGTGCTGGGAGCTGGGGGTGTGGGGTTCAGGATGAACCAGGAGCAGCCCTCTCCGGTGGGGAGCTCCCACGGTGGAAGGCGATAGTAGAAGTAGGCAGATGTTTAGAGGGGGCTCTGGCGGGAGTGGCCTACCTCAGTGGTCTGTGCTGGCTTCCTGGAGGAGGTGGCACCTGAGTTGGAGGAAGGATCCCTAGAGGGAGTAGCATGTGTACATTTGGGGCTCCAGAAACCCCATGTAGCTGTTATTTCAGGAGGCGTGTAGTGTGGTGGACTGTGGGCCCCATGCTAAAACCAACAGCCTGGATGGGAATCCTGTTCCGCAACCACTAGCTGTGGCCTTAGCCAGTTCCCCTGACCTCTCTGGACCTCAGCTTCCCCTTCTGTGACTGGGGCACTCAGGCTTGATGTGAAGATGAAACTAGTTGCCATGCATGAAGCACGTAGAACAGGCCTGGCACAGAGCAGGTGCCTTCTGAGTGCTGGTTCTTAGTATGAGTCATTGTGATCACCCAAACAGGATGGGTGAGGGTATGGGTTCCAGGTGAGGTAGGAGGTGGCAGGAGCCAGACCCCAGGGGCCTTGTGTGGGGCACAGACACAGTTCGGTCTTTATTTTGAAGGCACTGAGAAGCCAGTGAGAGTTTTAAATATGAAAGTGATGTGTGTTATTTTGTATTTTGAGGATTTTGTTTTTATTTTCAAATAATTTCAAATTTACAGAAGACTTGCTAGAACTACTGTATACCCTTATCCAGATTCACTAATTGTTAAACACTTCGTTACATTTGCTTTCTCTTTCCCTTCCTTTTCACACACACATATACAGACATATGAATGTATGTTACTATATATTTCTCCTGAACCATTTGAAAGTAAATTGCAGACATGATGCTCTTTACATCTAAATATTATTCCTAATATTTAGTGTGTCTCCTAAAAACAAGGACATTTGCTCAGAAAAACAAAGATATATGATCATAAACCATAGTTTAATGATCACATTTAGGAAATTTAATATTGACATAATACCAGTGCCTAAGAAGTGAAGAACCTAAAGACGAGAGTGAGGGGACCCCTCACAGGGCGAAGGAGAGGGATGTCCACCCATCCTTTCATCTTCATAAATTGTCTTCTGCCCAAGTGACTGCTGGAGCCACTGTCCCTGTTCTGCCAGTCGTCCTTTGGAAGAAAGAGCCAAGATGCTGGCGAGGAGAAGGACCCAGAATTTTCAGTTCCCAGACAAAGCCTCCATTCAGGCAGCATCGTTGTGCTCGCTCCAAATGTGAGAAAATACCGAGCAGGCCTCTCACGTTGCTGAGTCCTATGAGGGAAAAAAGGCTTTAAAAATATGATCAAAAATTTGGTTCCCAGACATAATGCCTAGAGAAGTAATCAGTTCTTTAATGCTATACCCCAGGTACTGTGCCAGACGCCCAGACTATGAGCCACAGTAGTTATGTGTACAGCATCTCTAAAGAAGAAGTCATTAAGACGGGGGATGGTAAAGATCTCAGAGACTGGCATTTTAACTACGTCTTCACGAGTGAAGAGGATGTTTTTGTTCGTGATTGTGTGTTTCAGTGGAGAAAATGAAATGATTGCAAGGAAGGATTGCTGCTTGAAGGGACCTAGGAATTTGGTGTGGCTGGACAGCACAGTGTTAGTAGGAGACTAGGTCAGAAGAATAAAGGAGGTTGTAACCACAGTGTGTAGTGCTGCAAATTCGTGCAAAGGGATTTATGTTTTATTCTTTAGGCATGTATCCAGTGATTTCTGAGCAGGGAAATTACAGACTCAGGTTTGTGTTTTGGAAGTGTAACTACTAGCAGATGGACTAGGATGAACTGGGCATGAGTGAAGCGAATGTGGAAAGATCAGAGGTAGTGAAGTGAATTTTGGAGGCTTCTGGCCAAGAGATAATTAGGGCACTGCTAGCAGAGATGAGGTGGTTCAAGACAGATACTTCAACTGCTGGTAGGACAGAAGAGGAAAAATCCAGGGTTACTCAGAAATCGAGAATACAGAAAAAGGAAGTTTGAGAAGGAAGGGAAGATACTATGTTCGGTTTTGGATGCAGTTTAGAGTACTTTGTAGGCATCCACGTGATGAAATCTAGCAGAAGCTGGACATTAAAGTTTAGAGCCCAAGAGAGGCTTCCGGAGTCCTCAGCATGTGATGATTTGGAAATAAGTGAGATTGTTCGTCTGACAAACTATTTATTTATTGTCTGTCTCCTTCTACTAGAATGTTACGTCCATGAACAGTGGGACTTTGTTTTTTCAGTGCTCCATCTCCAGAGTCCAGAGCAGTGCCTGGTGCACATTGAGTTAATGGAAAGAGAGTATATACATTGTCCAAAAGAACTTTTGTTGGTCATGGAAATGTTCTATATTTTTGTCTGATAAAGGGACCACTAGCCACTTTTAAGTAGTTGAGCTGTTGAGCAATTGAAATGTGGCTGGACAGTACAGTATGGAGCAGAGTAGGTTAGAAGGATAAAGTGAAGGAAATGTGGCTAAGTGCAACTGAAGAACCAAATTTTTATTTAGTTTTAATTCATTTAAATTTAAATAATTACATTTGGTGTCCAGCTGGTGTGGTTCAGTGGATTGAGCATCATCTCATGGACTGAGAGGTTCCGGTTCGATTCCCCGTCAGGGCACATGCTGGGTTGTGGGCTTGATCCCCAGTAGGGGGCGTGCAGGAGGCAGCCGATCGATGTTTCTCACATCAATGTTTCTATCTCTCTCTGCTTTCCTCTCTCTCTAAAAATAACAATAAAAACATATATTTTAAAAAATAATTATATTTGGCTAATGGCTGCTGTATTGGACAATGTAGGTATAGACTGAAAAGATAGCCAAATATGTAACCTTGGATAACACATACATCAGGGGAAAACAGGACATAGAGCCAGAGGAGGAAACTGGAAAAAAGCTATCAGAAAGGTATGTTGATAATAGGGTAATAATTGGGTTAAAGAATTCAGGGGAGGAAGGTTTAAAGAAAAGTTATCAGACTGGTGCAGAAAACTCAAGATGAGGCCTAAAAACAGGCAACTATATTTGGCAATTAGCAAGTGTCTGCTTCCTTAGCAACTTCACTTGACTGGGGAAAGCAGGCAGGTAACTGAAAAAGTTTAGAGGTTGATAGAAGAGGAAATGGGAGGCAGTGATTTAAGGTCCAAGGGAAAAGGTTTTTTAGGATGGAAAAGGCCAAGGGACAGTAGCCAGGGTAGGGGGATTAATGGATAGAGCACGGTTCAGGAGGTAATGGGACCAAGAGCATTGGTGAAAGGGGTTTAGTCTGGCAGAGGAATGAGAAGGCACCAAGAGGAGGGTTTTCTGGGACATGTCTGGTTTGCAATGCCATCATTGCCCAGGATGATCTGTGAGACTAAGAATAGTTATTTTTACCTTAGTTTCAAGCACCGGGTTTATTGATATGTTTTATAGTAGATACACAGAAAAGGGGGCAGGCTGAAACACCTTTTCGTGGAGTTAGATGATAATCTGATTGGGCTGATATTTGAACATGCTAAAGAACAAAGATGTTAGTATTTTTTTTTTATCCTCACCCTAGGACTTTTTTTTTTTTTTTTTTTTTTTTTGCATTTATCTTCAGATAGAGTGGGAGGGAGAGAGATGGGAAGAGAGAGAGAGAAACATCGATGTGAGAGAGCCACATCGACTAGTTGCCACCCACACAACCCCAACTGGGACTGGGGACAAACTGCAACCGAGGTACGTGCCCTTATCGGGAACCGAACCTGGGACTCTCTGGTCTGCAGGCTGATGCTCTAACCGCTGAGCCAAACTGGCCAGGGCAAAGATGTTAGTATTAATTTTAACATTTTAGAATTAGAGACCTCATGAGATATGGAAAAGAAGAGATTAAATTTGGTAATTACTGGAAAAAAATACTAGTGCCTAACCCACAGTCTGTATTCAAATTTCACCAGCTGCCCTAATTATGTCCTTTAAAGCAGTTTTTCCCTTGATCCAGAATCCAGCCCCAGATCACACATCGCAGGCAGCTGTCTTATTGCTTTTTTTTTTTAATCCTCACCCAAGGGTATTTTTTCATTGATTTTTAGATTGAATGAAAAGGAGGGAGCAGGAGAGAGAGAAACATCGATGTGAGAGACACATCGATTGGTTGCCGCCCGCAAGACCCTGACAGGGGCCGGGATTGAACCTGCAACCCAGGTATGTGCACTTGACCGGAATCGAACCTGAGACCCTTCGGACAGAGGGCTGATGCTCTAACCGCTGAGCCAGACTGGCCAGGGCCTGTCCTATTTCTTTAGTCTCCTTTGGGCTGGAAGAGTTCCTCAGGCTTTCTTTGTCCTGACATCCATGTTTTTGAAGAGTCCAGGCCAGTGCTTTTGCAGAATGTCCCTCAGTCTGGGTTTGTATGATGTTTCTGGATTGGATGTGTGTTGAATGTTTTGGGCAGGAAAATCTCAGAAGTGATGTCCACATGTGGGGTTAGTTTAGGCCGGTTGGGTGGCAAGAGAAGAATGGATGGCATGGGGGAGGGGCAGAAGGATGAGAGCAGCCAGAACTGTCAGACACTTGGGGGGGGGGGGGGCAGGGCGTCAGAACTCATTTGGCTAGTGGCTCCTGGGTTTCTGGTTTGGGAGAGAGGACAATGGCACTGTCCCAGGATGGAGTGACAGGTGTTGGATGTGTAGCACTGGAGCGGTAGTGAGGTATCTGGAGGCAAAATTGGCAAAATTAGACGATGGTGGGGTTAGGAGGTAGGAAAAGGTGGCAGTTGTCAGTGTCTGTTGGGGAACATGTCCCTGTTCTGTTGTCTCTGGTAACAATCTCCGTGTTTGTGCCTGTCAGAGGAACTGTCCACCTCGGCCCCTCGCTGTCCATTCACACATGGTCACTTGCTGCCTCCTGTCTCTCAGCCCTGCAGCCCAGGTGTCCAGATGCTGGCCTGTCCTTGGCACCTGTCCTCGGGCATATCTAGCTGGGTTCTCTTTGGCCAGACTGGGGCCTGGTATATTTGGCCCTGGACCCAACAAAGGCCTGCCTCACCTTGACACCCTCTGCTGTGCCCCACAGGCCTCTTCAGTCCCCTTACCGGCCCCCAGAGCTATGGAACCCTGGAGAAACTGGTCTCTGCTATAACGCAGAGCTCCAAGCAGCTGCCCATCTGGTTCATGTCGACCCACAGAATTGACACTAAGGCCAAAGTGGTGCCTCAGGAGCAGCCCCTCATGCTTGAGGCTGTGGAAATGCACCTTGGGACCTCCTCTGCCCGCTGTGTGCTGGGCACGGGAACCCAGGTGGTGGTTCTGCACCTGCCCCTGTCTACGAAGGGGCCCTTCTGGGAACTGGAGACTGGTGCCCCTCGGACCCTGCTGCAGGTTCTGCGGGATCTGGCCCTGAGGGACTGCCTCCTCACCTGCCCCGCCTGCCCCTGGCGTTCCTTGATCCTGAGGCCCCAGTATGAGATCCAAGCCATCATGCACAGTGAGTTGTCAGGGCAGGTGGGTGGCGGTTGGTGGGGAAGGGAAAGGGGGGAGCTGGGGAGCTGCTCTGATGGAAGATACCCCCTCACCGTAGTCTAGAGATTCCAGGTGCCTTACACAGTATATACAAAGTAATAGAATAAAGATTCTCAGAGAGTGGGAAGTTAGTTGTAAAAGGAGATAGGAAAATAGGATAATTTAAGAGTAAGGTCCCAGGGATTTTATAAAATTGGGCAAAATTGGGTTGTGAGTTTACTAGCAGCTAGGACAAAGAGACACAGTGTTACCAAGTGAAATCTTGACCATTTGCTCAGGAGAAACATGTTTTCCTGCCTCTGGGGAGAGCAGGATTGTTCCTGAAGGTCCCTCTGTCCCAGTGACAGGCACTAAGTCCCCCAGCTGTTTCATAGGTTCTTTTTTTCTTTTTTTTAAAATATGTTTTCTATTGATTTTTTTTTAGAGAGAAAGGAAGAGAGAAAGAGATAGAAACATTGATATGAGAGAAAAACAAATTAGCTGCCTCCTGCACGCCCCCTCCTGGGGATCGAGCCCAAAACACGGGCATGTGCCCTGACGGGGAATCGAACCGGGACCTCTCAGTGCATGGGAAGACGCTCAGTCCACTGAGCCACGCCAACCAGGCTCACAGGTTATTTCTTAAGCCAGGCTGATGGCAGCTGAGAGCAGGGTTGGTTACACAGAGGCAGAAGGACCTGTCCAGTCGGAGGCCGAGTCTGAGCAGAGGTAGAAGAATGGCACCTGGGGCCTCTTCCCTGGAGGCCAGAGTTGGAGGTTCAGCTCCCTGGCATTTACCAGGAGAGGAGTTAGTCAGGTTTGCTGGCTTGCTGGCAGACAACAGAGATTCTCCCAAATAGGGAATCTTTGCCCTGTTTTTATCTTTTTTCTTTCATCCTCACCCGAGGACATTTTTTTGCATTTATCTTCAGATAGAGCAGGAGGGAGAGAGGGGGTGAGAGAGAGAGAAACATCGATGTGAGAGAGACACATCGACTGGTTGCCACCCACACGACCCCAACCAGGGCAGGGACAAACTGCAACCGAGGTACGTGCCCTTAGCAGGAACTGAACCTGGGATTCTCTGGTCCACAGACCAATGCTCTAACCGCTGAGCAAACTGGCCAGGGCTTTTGCCCTGTTTTAAAAAAAACTTTAAAAACTACTTTATATGCAAAAATCCAAACCTATACAAAAGCAGGGAGGAGTAAAACAAACCCCGATGACCCCATCACCCAACATAAGTGTCGACTCACTATCCTGTTTCCTCTCTCCTAGCCCCACTCTCCCCACCCCATCCCACCTGATTATTTCAAAGCAAACCCCAGGTATCATAGCATTTCTTTCTTAAATACTCCAATATGTGTCTCTTTTTTAAAAAAAGGTGTCTCTATTTTAAAATGTGACTCATTTTCTTTTTAAGACACTGAAGTGTTTATTTTAAGAACATTGTGCCTGTCCTGGCTGGTTTGCTCAGCAGTTAGAATGTCCACCCTCGGACCAAAGGGTCACAGATTCGATTCCCAGTCATGGACACGTACCTCGGTTGCAGGTTCGATCCCCAGCCCTGGTTGGGGTCGTGCAGGAGGCAAACAATTGATGTATCTCTCTCACATTGATATTTCTCTCTCTCTCTCTCCCTCCCTTCCACTGTCTCTAAAAAAATCAACGGAAAAATATCCTTGAGTGAGAATTAACAACGAAGAACTTCTTGCCTGGCAGTACACCACCCTTAACAATTTCACTGCAGCCCCAAATATTGTCAAGTAGTCCTTAATCTGTTGAGACCCCGGCTATAGTTCTGTTTGATCATGTTCCTAACAAGGCATTATTAATCACATATCTCAGCAAACCAGGACTGATGTTCAGCAGCAGCACTTACCAATTAATATTTAATACCTGACCATTCTTCATGGCAGGTCCTCCTGGCCGTGAACCACAAGCCTGTCCCCACTGGCCTGTTTTCTGTTTTTTCTCCAGCTCCACTAGGTCTGATGGATGAAGCTTGAGCTTCTCTTTGGCTTTGGTGACTGTTAGCTTTTTGGGGTTCACATAGATATTCATGTCTTTGTACTTCTGTTGGATGATGATTCCTATTTTCTGATTGGACTGATGCTTTAAAATGGAGACTGGCTCACTGTTATTGCTTTTTAAAATTTTTGTAGTGCTTGGGTAAAAGTCTTTTACTTTACTTTTTTTTTTTTTAAATATGTTTTTATTGATTTTTTAGAGAGAGGAAGGGAGAGAGAGATAGAAACATTGATGTGAGAGAGAGAAACATCTATCGGCTATCTCCTTCATGCCCCTCACTGGGGATGGAGCCTGCAACTGGGGCATGTGCCCTGACCAGGAATCAAATCGCATTTTACTTTACCTTTTTTTTTTTAATTCTCACCCAAAGATATTTTTCCTTTAAAAAATTTTTTTTTCTTTATTGATTTTTAGAGAGAGAGGAAGAAAGAGGGAGAGATAGAAACATCGATGAGAGAGAACATCAACTGGCCACCTCCTGCATGCCCCCCACTAGGGATTTGGCCCACAACCTGGGCATGTGCCCTGACCAGGAATCGAACCGGTGACCTCTTGGTGCATGGGTCGATGCTCAACCACTGAGCCACACTGGCCAGGCTATTTTTCCATTTTTGTTCAGATAGAGTGGGAGAGAGAAACATCGATGTGAGAGAGACCCATCGACTGGCCTCCCACATGACCTTGACCAGGGCCAGGGACTGAACTCCAACAAGGTATGTGACCGGAATCGAACCTGCGACTCATTGGTCCACGAGCTGACGCTCCAACCGCTGAGCCAAACCAGCCAGGGCTTACTTTACTTTTTAAAATTTTGGTAAACCACTTGAGTTTGGGTATATATTTTTTTCTCCTTTGTAATCATTCTCTTCAATAGTAATCCCATTTTCACTGAACCCGACATGGTTCACCACAGATATCTCAGGAAGGAGGCTTTCTTCATGCTTGCTCAGTTCCAAATAAAATAGCTCTCCATTTTTCTGCACACTGTCCAGCCATTCAGGCACAAGGTCAGTCTTGATGTGGCTCCCTCCTTATATCCTTAGTTGTAGGACTTCTGCTCAGCTACATTTTAGGTGGTTTTGAATGATGGTTGTTTTGTAATTTTGATGTGGTTATGGGAGGATTTCAGTATGGAATTTACCTACACTACCATCTTTTTAAAAAATTGATTTTTGAGCCCAGCTGGTGTGGCTCAGTGGTTGAGCGCCTACCCATGCACCAAGAGGTTGCTGGTTTGATTCCCAGTCACGGCACATGCCCAGGTTGTGGGCCCGATTCCCAGTGGGGGGCATGCAGGAGGCGGCCAATCTATGTTCTCTCTCATTGATGTTTCTATGTCTCTTACCCTCTCCCTTCCTCTCTCTAAAATCAATAAAGGAAAAGAAAAAAAAAAAGATGAGCCTTGAGTTCAGTGTTGAAGCTGGGTACATGGTGGAGAAGGTCACTATATGTGTCTCTCTACTTTTAGAAATGTTTAAATTTCTAAAATAATAAAAAAAAAAAAAAGTTGAAGGCAAGAGTGGCCAAGGAATCTGGTACAGCAGGCAAATTCTGATAGGAAAGAAAAGATGGGAACAGGAAAGAGGTCAGCCGGCCCAGATCTCTTTGCTGGGGGAGAGTGCACCTCTGAGGAGGCGTGTGGCCATGCCACTGATCTGACATCCCCCTTCCACAGTGCGTAGGACCATTGTCAACATCCCTTCTACCCTGGAGGTCGACGTGGAGGATGTCACCGCTTCCTCTGAACACATCCACTTCATCCAACCACTGCTGCTGAGTGAGGTCCTGGCCCGGGGAGGCCCCTTCCCCATGACTACAGAGATTGTGGAAGTTCCGGAGGGGCCCCCCATCTTCCTCAGCCGGTGGATGGGCTTCTTGCAGAAAGGCCAAAAACTCTGCATCTATGGCCTGGCTTCGCCAGCCTGGCGGGTCCTGGTCTCAACCAAGGGCCGGAAGGTGCCCAAATACTTCATGGTGTCTGGAGCCTACCAGGGTAAACTGCGGCGACGGCCAAGAGAGTTCTCCACGGCCTATGACCTCCTGGGTGCTCTCCAGCCAGGCCGGCCTCTCCGGGTGGTGGCCATGAAGGACTGTGAGGACGATGAGGTGGAAATCCCTGGGTTCAGTTCCCTGGCTATGGGAGACAGGCTGGAGGTAGTGGGGTCTGGTCAGGCCCACGGGGCTCATGGCAGGGACATAGACATCTTGGTGTGTCACCGGCTCAGTGACCAGGCTGGGGAGGAAGAGTGTGAAGAGGCAGAGGACCAAGAACAGATTGTGCTGCCCCTCTACTTCTCCGGTGGCTTCGTGGAGGAGATGAGTGATGGCCGACGATATAGCCTGGAAGATCTGATTGTCCAGTTCTCACTGCCCTGTGAAGTCAAGGTGGTGACCAAGGACACCAGCCATCCTGCTGACCCTCTGTCCTTCTTCCCGGGCCTGCGGCTGGAGGAGAAAATCATGGAACCCTTCTTGGTGGTCAGCCTGGACTCTGAGCCTGGGATGTACTTTGAGATCCCTCCCCGGTGGCTGGACCTGACTGTTGTGGAGGTCGAGAAGCAGCCAGGTCAGCCAGCTGGGTCTCTCAGAGCCACAGTGGAGGAGCTGACAGATGCCTTCTATTATCACCTTCGGAAGTTACCAGCCTTCGAGAGCCAATCCCCGCCACCCAGGCCCCCGAAGCGCCAGGGCCTCAGCGGGCAGAAGAAACAAAGCAGCCAGGAGATATGCATCAAGGTACCAATATAACCAAAGTTGGGGATGGGTTCACCTGCTAGGATCTCTGCAAGCCTGACCATTCTCCTTTGTCTAGCATCATGTTTCTTACAATTGTATAGAACCTGTAGCTTATAAACTTGTGCACTTTGCACGTTATTCTTTTTTTTTTTAATCCTCACCCGAGGACATTTTTCCATTTTTTGTTCAGATAGAGTGGGAGGGAAGGAGAGGAAGAGAGAGAAACATCGATGTGAAAGGGACATATCGAGTGGCTGCCACCCACACGACCCAACCAGGGCCGGGGACAAACTGCAACCGAGGCACGTGCCCTTAGCGGGAACCGAACCCGGGTCTCTCTGGACAGCAGGCTGACGCTCTAACCGCTGAGCCAAACCAGCCAGGGCTGCACATGTTATTCTTATCCCATCCTGACAATCCTGATGTTGGTGTGATTACCCGTTTTACAGTTGAGGAAATGACTCATAAACCCTGAGATTCACCCAAAGTCACAGTTAATAAACAGGAGGCCTAAACCAGAAGGCCTAAACCAGAGCATAAGCATTCTGATTCCAAGGTCATTGTGCATTGCCTTTTTGCTACCCGTGATGTCACTCTCTAGTTCTAGCATCATTTTTCACCTAAACTGTTTCAGCAGCCTCTTCAGCCCCTCCCCACTGATGTCAGAATGGCCTTCTAAGTCCGTCCCTGGTCACCGATGGGTTTTGGCCCCATTTTCTGAACCCTCCAGTGGCTCCCCATTGCCAGGGGGTAATGCAAATCCCTTAACATAGCCTCCAGGCCCCTTTCTTTAAAAAAAATTTTGTTTTTTTTCTTTATCAATTTTAGAGAGGAAGGGAGAGGGAGAGAGAGATGGAAACATCGATTGGCTGTCTCCTGCATGCCCCCACATGGGGATTTGGCCCGCAACCTGGGCATGTGCCCTGACCAGGAATCAAACAGGTGACCTCTTGTTGCATGGGTCGATGCTCAACCACTGAGCCACACGGCCCGAGCATCCAGGCCTCTTTCTAAGCTGACCTGTCTCACCTTCCTAGGCCCATCTTCCGCCACCCACTCTGAAGTCCACACTCCAGCCACAGAGAAGCTCCTGATGCTCCCTCACTATGCCAGGACTCCTGCCTCAGCACTTTACATACACCAGCCCGTTAGCCAGGCATGTTCTTCCTTTTAGGCTCACAGGCAAGGCTCAGCTCAGACATCCTCCTATACACTTAGTCCTCCCTCGTGTATTCACACTGCATGTTGGACGTAGCTTGGGGGTGGGGTGGGGAGCAGGTAGTTTCAGTTAGCTGTACCTGAGTCTCTCTGGCTAGGAGAGTTCTGGGGGGGGCAGGGATCTTACCCACTCCAAAGTGGGCAGAGAAAGTGCCAGGGAGTGCTGAACTGAATGAAACGGAATCACAGTAGGGGGAAAGGAGCAGACAGAGACAGAAAGACTCACTTGTAGTCCCAGTTTACTCACTTTGTGGCCTGAACTCAGCATCCGTTTTCTCACCGGTGAACCTGAGATAGCACCACTTAGTGCTGCTACCCACGGGGTATTTACTGTGTGGCAGGCTTTTGTATGCACTGCCCCACCCAGCTCTCCAGATGCCCCTCTGAGGTGGGCACTGATATCTCTGTGTACTGCGGAGGAAACAAGCGCCGGGAGGTAAAGTAGTTTACTTGAGATCACACAGCTAGCAAGTGGTGATTTGGGCTTTGAAATCAGTCTGACCACATGGCTTGAGCAGCTCACTACCACGCTCTGCTCGTAGTCTGTGCTGTGTGGGTAGGTAGTGGGACGGCAGTGGAAGTTCAAAAGATGGACTCTAGGTCTCAGCCCAGAAGGGTGTCATGTCTGCAGAGAAGGGGCAGTTGTTTTCTGAGAGAACAAAGAATGGACTGAGACATCTTAAACACAGGCTTTCTAACAGTACTGGAAAGACTACGGTACAAAGAATTCAGAGACCTCAGTCCCAGCCTTGGTTCCTGATAGAAGTGACTTTGGGCCCAGTTCCTGCTTCTTGTCCTCGATCGACAGTTTTTCCTCTGGGTATCAGTCTTGTTTGCTGCTGATCAGGAAGCTGTGCTGTTTGCTCTCCAAAGCCTGGGGTGGTGGAAAGAGCACTGGCTTTAGAGGTGAAAGACAAGGTCTAGGCCGGAGCGTTGGCCCAGCTAGGGATCCCCTGTGAGGTCTGACATGGCATACTCTCTCTGAGGCCATTTCCTTGTGTGTAAATTGGGGACTGAACCAACTACTAAGAGGGTCATCTGAGGATTAAATGGATAGGCATATAGCATCTGGCACATATGAGTTAGTTGTTCAATACAAGTCTTCTTCCTTCTGGTACTCCTCTCAGCCCTGGCACTCTGTTCTGAGGCTCTGGCTGCTTTTTTCCTCTTTAGCAACAGGTGTGAAGGACACTGACCAAACTCCTATGTGGAGAAACAGGAACACTGTCTGTAGCCCCCAACCATATCATCTCTCACTCTGGCCCCTTTCTCCCCTGCCAAAGAACATTTCATGTGCTTATAGCAAAAAACACCCGGGGCCGTGAGAAGCCCTACTCTGAAAAGGAAGTAAAGAAGGGAGCAGAGGAAGTGACATTTGAAGAAAATTACATTTCATGGATTCTGCTGATATATTTCTTAGGACACTGCTGACTTCTGCTTGTTCTCCCATTTAGTCTTCTGAAGTCCCAGAACTGCAGCAACCCCCTCTGTTGCCCAAACTCAAGATGAAGACCCTGCCAGCAGTCACAGAGGATAGATCAAATATCTATGGCAAGATTTCTGCCAAAAAGAAGGGCCTCCAGCCCACTAAGCCCAACAATACAATGAATCCAGGTAAGTCCTGTCAGCCCTGTTCACCTGTCCTTGCTTCTACCCTTCCTACTCCACTCCTCTGATGCTACTTTCGCTGGCCAAACATTCAGCAGGGCCCTGCCTGTAGACAGACCCTTCTGTAGTCCCAGCTGGATGGCCAGGCCTATATGGAGTGGGCTTAGGCTGAAGGGTCCTTACTGTCCATCTCCCAGGGGCCTCAGAGCCCTGGAAAGGAAAATGAGTTCCTTTCAACACACTCCCCTCCCTCCTCAAGGCATACAGGAAGAATGTTTCCCAAGTGTTCAGTCAGAACAAGAACCTCAAAGCACTCAAACCAACCCCTTCCCTCTCCACGCAAGGAAGTGTGCCCTAAAGTGGTAAAGTGGGGGAAGGAACCTGCTTAAGGCTAAAGATCCTCACTGACTTGGACTCCTTTGCAGATGATGATGAACATGATTATGAAGAAGTAGTAGCTGAGCACTTTCGGAAAACTCTCTAGATGCTGGAGGAACCGTACTTCTTAACTGCTGCTTCTCAGGGAATCCAGGATCCCAGCCAACTGTTACACGCCTTTAGAAGACCTTGGACAGTCTCACAGAAATCCGACTGTGGACAGGAAATAGCGGCTTTGTAGGACTGATCAGAAATGGGATGGACACTGCACCAGCTTCCCTTAGGTTCTAGGCTCCTGCCACTGAGGGCTGGCTTGTTTGGGCCCAGCCCCTACACTTGATGTCCTGACTCAGAACACTGGTATCCAGAAGAGCCAACTGGTTTCTACTCAATCCTGCGTCCCCAACACCAGTTGTCCCACTGGTCAGTAAGAAAGGAATCAAAGCCACCAACTTTGATGATGGCAGCACAGTGACTCCTGCCTCTTGGTAAAGGGCAACTCAATCCTGATCACACTGAACTGAGAGCCTTTTATATTTGTCAACCCCTTGCCCTCATTCCCGCTCCATTCTTCCTTCCCCTCCACTGCCAAGGCTCTAAGTTTCGGAGAGGCCAGGACTGTCTTCCTCATGTCTGCAGCACATGACAGTTGTAGGTGACTACCTAAGATTATTTCACTCAAGAATCATAACATAGCCCTGGCCGGTTTGGCTCAGCGGTTAGAGCACCGGCCTGTGGTCGAGAGAGACTCGGGTTTGGTTCCCGCTAAGGGCACGTACCTCGGTTGCAGTTTGTCACCAGCCCTGGTTGGGTCGTGTGGGAGGCAGCCACTCGATGTGTCCCTTTCATGTCGATGTTTCTCTCTCTCTCCCTCCCACTCTATCTGAACAAAAAATGGAAATACGTCTTCAGGTGAGGATTAAAAAAAAAGAAGTAAAAAAAAAAAAAAAAAAAGAATCATAACAAAAAAATACCACCCGAGCTTCTGGAAAAATGACACGGCATCATTTATTCTTATTCTGTGGGCCAGACCCTTTACAAATCCCTTTAAATCCTCTACTTTCTGAGATAGACAAGAGCCTGACTTTAAAGATCAGGAAACAGTCTGGCCGGTGTGGCTCAGTGGTTGAGCGTCAATCCATGTACCAAAAGGTCGCTGGTTTGATTCCTGGTCAGGGCACATGTCCAGGTTGTGGGCCTAATCTCCAGTGGGGGACATGCAGGAGGCGGCCATTCGATGTTCTCTATCATCGATGTTTCTCTCTCTCTAAAAATCAATAAAGACAAATTATTAAAGATCAGGAAACAAGCTTGAGTGATCAAGTGTTTCAGGAGACAGACTACTCAAGAACCCAGAACTCAGCTCACCACCTATCAGCTATGACTATGAGCAAGTTATTTTAACCTAAGATTTCGTTTCTTCACATGTAAAATGAAACTAAGTTACCTACCTCACAAGATTGTTTTAATAATCAAGTCAGATAACTGTAAAGCATTTAACAGTACCTGGTACATAATAAACACCTGATAAACATGTATCATTATTACTGACCAAGATCAAATCTATATTCTTTCCATACACCCATACTCTCTTCTAGTCATGGAATCATCTGTTTAACTCAGCTTCCAAGGTCATTTTAGGCCTGTTCAGTGAGGTAAAACCACAGGCCTTTTTCGTAAAGTGGTGGGACTTTGGTTTCCTTGAAGTAACCACCATGGTCAGCAGAGGACAGGAAACAGACAAAAAGGTGGTGAGTCTCCAGCTGAAGTGAGAACTAAAAGAGGGCCAAATGTCTAACTCCTGGATTCTAGGCACTACACCCGAGTTTGTCATTCTTTTGCCTGCTAACATCCCTTTGGGCTGCCTGGACCCACTGCACTTCCAGGCCTCCTGGCCTCCATCCTCCAGCATGGAGTTTTCCAGGTGAAGTCTCTAGCACTTCACCCCACCCCCAAAAGTTCTCACGCCCTCCTCTAGAATGACAATCTAAACAGCACAGGAGGACCCTGAGGAAGAGACAAGCAATAAGCGAGAAAGTGAGGCAGAAAGTTCCTCCACAGCACAGAGCCACTAGGGGCCAAGCCCACATGCAAAATGCCAATAGTTTTCACTTTGCATTTAGTCTTCGCAACAGATTGGCCAAGATCACAAAAGGGGTGAGGGAAGAGAAGAGGGCTACCAGTTGCTACAAAAGGGGATTTCTGAGTGGCCAAATGATAAAGGAAGACCTTTCACAGCAGGGAAAACTGGGCTTAAAAGGAAATCATGGCCCTGGCCAGTTTGGCTCAGCGATGAGAGCGTCGGCCTGCGGTCCAGAGAGACTTGGGATTGGTTCCCACTAAGAGCACGTACCTCGGTTGCAGTTTGTTCCTGGCCCTGGTTGGGGTCGTGTGGGTGGCAACCACTCGATGTGTCTCTCTCACATCGATGTTTTTCTCTCCCTCTCGCTCTATCTGAAGATGAATGCAGTGTCCTCGGGTGAGGATTAAAAATAAAACAAAAAAAAAGGAAATCGTGTCTGAAGGTCACAACTGTGCATGTCTGATCAGAGCAATGAGGGTTGGCAGAGAATGGACCAAAGGCAGACACCACCCTCAGGGCGCTTTTGTCTTCTTTACCTCTGGAATAAGCCACTGAGAGGTGGGGAGAATGCTCTAATAGGGATAAGAATTCCCTCTGAGCAGTGGTCTCCAAAGTGAGCGCACACACCTGGGAGTACACAAGGTGATCCACTGGGATACATAAAAGTTATTAGTATAGCCCTTCATTTTTTTAATATCCTTTTTCATTTATATTTTGAATGTTTTATAATATATAACATACTAATACAGTAGCAGATATAAAATAACTGCTAAATAAATGAACATAAACTGGGAATATATGCTCAAAAATACTTATCAATGAGTTTGAATTTCTTTCAACTGCATTTTAAAAAACAAATCAATTCACATCAGACATTAATTCTTATTGGCCTTTCTTTAGTTAAACCCAATAAAATACTATTTCTCAAGGAGCCTCATTTCCTACTTGTATACCTAGAGAAAGACTCTCTGGAGAGCAGGCTGTGTCCCTGGGGGTTTCTAAGAACTTGGGTCATATGGGAACTTGGCTCACGTTGTCTCAACAAGTGCTAGCAGAACACTATATACATTCCCAGGTGAGCACAAACACCTGAAGTGCAAATGCCTCCTGCTCAAGCAGGGTAGACACTTCACAAAGGCTGGAGTTTCATTCTGCTGAGGACTGGGCTGCCTGTGCTCAGCCGCACTGGCCTCCCTAGTGCTCAGAAGCCCTACGACTTCTGTGAGACTCTGTAAATGCCAAGATGGCAGGGAATTCAGTGCCACTGAGTAGCTACTCTGTGCTACTGGGAATGCTGAACCAGCAAGTCTTGTGACGCCAATCTCTTATTTTGATTGATTGATTTATTTATTTAATCCTCACCCAAGGACATTTTTGCATTTATCTTCAAATAGAGCGGGAGGGAGAGAGGGGGGAAGAGAGAGAGACACACATCGATGTGAGAGAGACATATCGATTGGTTGCCACCCACACGACCCCAACAAGGGCGGGCACAAACTGCAACCAAGGTACCTGCCCTTAGCGGGAACCAAACCTGGGACTCTCTGGTCTGCAGGCCAATGCTCTAACCGCTGAGCCAAACCAGCCAGGGCTCTCTTATTTTGCTTTAAATTCCCAGTGCTGCCCTGGCCAGTTTGGCTCAGCAGTTAGAGTGTCACCCCATGGACCAAAGAGTCTTGGGTTCGATTCTATTCTAGGGCATGTACCTTGGTTGCGGCTTGGTCCTGGCCCTGGTTGGGGTCGTTCAGGATAACCAGTTGATGGATCTCTCTCACGTCAATGTTTCTCTCTCTCTCTCTCCCCCTCCCACTTGTATCTGAAGATAAATGGAAAAATATCCTCGGGTAAGGATTTAAAAAATAAATTCCCTGCCCTGGCCGGTTTGGCTCAGCGGTTAGAGTGTCGGCCTGCGGTCCAGAGAGACCCGGGTTCGGTTCCCGCTAAGGGCACGTACCTCGGTTGCAGTTTGTCCCATGCGGGAGGCGGCCACTCGATGTGTCCCTTTCACGTCGATGTTTCTCTCTCTCTCTCTCTCTCCCTCCCTCCCACTCTATCTGAACAAAAAATGGAAAAATGTCCTCGGGTGAGGATAAAAAAAAATAATAATAATAAATAAATAAATTCCTAATGCCTGATCAATGGGCTGACACAGTAGGTATTCAATGCTCAATTAATGAGGAAGTAGTTTTAATTGCTGACTCCTCTCATTCAAAGTTCAAAGAAAAAGAAGACTTCTATCCAGAACCACTGTTATTGCCCTGCCCATTTGAGGACACTAGCCTGATAACTAGAAAGAGAAGGCCACCACCCATAAAAGGATCCTATCATGCATTCCAAATTCAAATGTCTGATTTTTAAACGCATTGTCCTTTATAGGAAACAATCAAGAAACAGACATATATTGGTTGACTGACTTTTAAACATCTGCACTGTTCCCAAGATAGGAACTACTTTGCATGTACAGGAACAGCCAGATTGTTGTTCAGTGTTATAAACCAGGGCAGTGGAGCTTTCTCCTAGATCTCATTTAGAAAATACAGTTAAAACAATTACAGAATTTTTATTTGCATATTATGTTTCATTAACTTACCTTGTAATTAGTTCTTTCATTCAAGAAGTAGCTTACTTTCTGGAGTTGTTAGAAACATCTTTGAATTAGTTTCCTCTCCAAAAGAAAAGGAGCTGATTAAGTTGGCCAAAACAAAAGCCAAGGCCTCTTAGAGTTTCATCATGAGGTGACATGGTAGGTATTTGACCAGTCACATGATTATATATTGCAAGAATGAAGATTAAGGTCCACTTTCTAACCCTCATTAATGGCAATGACAGATGCTTTACAAATTTCATTTCATTCAATTTCCATAACAAACTTATAAGGCAATAACACTGTTCTTTTCATAAACGGAGGCTCTCAGAGCTCACGTACACTGCTCAAGATCCTAACTAAAAAGGAGGAGAGCCAAGATGTCAAATCCAAATCAAGCTATGCTATACTGTCTCAGATAAGGTAGCAATTATATCAAGAAGAAAAATAAGAACATTTTCACAAGTTAGTACAATAATATAACTATTTTATTAAACATATTGATGTACTTATTTTGTACAAAACACGGTAATATTTCTTCCTCTCCTCTGCCATATGAGGCCACCACTCTAGAACCTCACGTTGACAAAAACACTTGGCAGTAGTCATGACAAGTTGAAGAAAAGTGCAATTCTGAAAGTAACAATACATAACCAAAATGGGGAACAAAACCAGGCAGAAGTTAGCAGGTTTCCTGGCTTTCTTGGCTGACAGGGCCCAGTCGTACTCATCTCTCAACAGGCAATATTTTAGGAACAGAGAATCCTGAGTATTATTTAAATAATACTGCCCAACTCTCTTGGTAGCATCCCTCTTCCACTTCCATCTATCCAGATGTTATTATAACTACCTAATTTGCAACTTTTAAAGAAATAACACTTTGGTTCATATCCCTGTCAGTTGCCTATCTCCCTATGAGATTCAACAAAAACAGAAGATCAGTAAGTTTCAAAAGGATGTCAACTGAGACCTTTTATAGATGAAACCTACTTTCTAGAAGTCAACTGGTCAAAACATATGCACAGCTAGACACAACACATTGTGAAAATAGGTCCAGCTGGAAAGTATGTTGAATACCCAATTAGATCCAGTTATTCTGCATCTGTGGATTTAAAATGATCATCATCCACAGTGGAATAGATGTGTCCCTCGTTGCTTAGAAAATCCACAGCTTGCCTAGAAAGAAAAAAAAAATCATTTTCTTTAAAAAAAAAAAATTTTCTTTTACATTAAAAAAATTTTTTTTTCAGCTGTGACTCTAGATAGGATCCAGAAAGTTTTATCATCTCTTCTCTGGATTTTATGGAGACTTACTTTACCCTTCTGTGTCAGCCTCTTAAGGCACTGTGTCAACCTTAAAAGGACACAGAAAAGGGTGAAGAAAGGGAACTAACTACCTTTCTGATATCACCAAATATGTAAACTTCACTATCTCCCCACATTTTATCTTAGCTAAGAATTCATAGCCATTTGCTCACAGAAAGCTTACAGGGAGAGATGCCAGTAAAATCGCAAAACTGAGGTAATCCATAGAGATAATGGCTACTGGGAGAGGGCTGCCTTGGATCCCTCTCCCAAACTGTATAAAGGCAAGAAAATAGGGCCTCACTTAAATACCAGAGGAAATCAAAACAAGGATCTAAAGCTGTAGTCCAGCTTGCACATTAATCTAGTATAAAGAGCTATTTTTAAAAGTTGGCCCTCTCCCCGGCCGGTGTGGCTCACTGGTTGAGCGTCGACCCATACACCAAGAGGTCACCAGTTTGATTCCCGGTCAGGGCACATGCCCAGGTTGTGGGCTCAATACCCAGTGGGGGTGTGCAGGAGGCGGCCTATTGATGTTCTATCTCTCTCTCCTTCTCCCTTCCTCTCTCTCTAAAAATCAATAAAGAAAAAAAATTTTTTTTAAGTTGGCCCTCTCCACCTACTCACTGAACCTCCAGTTCACACCTCTGGGAAGTCAAGTTGCAAGAAGTAAAGGAAAGGTCTTTCCAGAAATGGTAAGAGACCTTCAAACCTTCAAGGCCCTCAGGGCCAGTGTCACAATAACATATTTAGTAACAGTAACAATTTACAGAACACCTATGTGACAGCCATTCTGAACCTCATCATCATGTAACTCTGAGACAGAAACTATTATCCTCATTTTATAAGACAGGAAACGGAATTAGACCTGAATATTTCTTTTTTATGTAGGCCTAGCATAGTGATCTTTGGTAACAACTGTCACAAGCATCACGTTTGTTTATTTAGTTCACTGGAATGAGAAAGCTGTTGTCTAACATGTTATCAGGACAAGGATGTTGGAAGGACTGTCTAATGGCAGTCCAAATTATATCCGTAGCACACAATGGGGTTCAGTATTTTTAGAATAAACAAATGAGTGATGTGACAGGTAGCAACATCTTTGTGAGTTCTTTTTCTATTTTTCCATGACCAAATGACTTCCCTTCTGTCAACAGGTTTCGGTCCAACAGATAGTTTTTTAAAAATTCAGTTCTCATTACCAGGAAACTGATGAGGTGAAATGTGTATAATTCTGGAGCCCTAGCTCACAGAAACCAAATACTCACTTGATTGAGGCTACAGGCATGTGTTGAAGCTGGTTCTTGAGATCATGAAAGTTTAACCCTTCAGGTCGTGGGCAAGCCTTAATCAAATTCAGCACCTGAACATTCAAATCAGAAAGATTTTAGCAAGTACCTTGAATCAGTCCCCCTTTAAAAACTTAAGTGCCCTTATACAAAGGAAACAAGTTGGGTATTTAGCCTCAGGATCATTAAGGAAATAACAAAATTTAGGACTGCCTATGTTTTGCATTTCCAGAGCCACTCAAGAAGAGTTTACCTGGTTTTGGGCCACGGTGAGGCCATTTGCCGGTATGAGGCTATTCCCACCGAAGTTCCCTGCTTCACTCATTCCTGGATTGCTGACAGGTGCTCTCCCTGCTGAGGGCTGAATTAAGAAATAAGTTCACAACATTAGAAAATTCATCAATTTAAAAATAGTCCTTGCTATTTTAAAGAGCTTATTAATAAGTAGCTTACAAAAAACAACTTAGACAGAGTTTTCCCAATAACAAGTATTTACATTGGAAGGGAGAGCTATTTTCTGATGAATATTTCAAAGGAAGGTAAAGCACATCATATCAGACAGAGGGAAAAGTACCTCTTGGCTCCTCCTATTCTGTGACGGGAAGGGAACGAGAGGAAAACTAACACTGAGAAGACAATTACCCAGAAGATTCCTATAATGATATCCATGGTGTTGAATCACTCAAGCATTCACTGTCAACTAGGCATGAGGCGTTACAGGGAAATAAAAGGAGAATAGCTTCTATCAACCTCTCTTTTACAACCAAATTAAAAAAAAAAAAATAGACTATAATCACTGTTTTCATTTCCCTTCTCCTTAGTCACTCCTCAACCTCCCACTATTTGGATTCTCCCCAATACATCTCAGAAAATGTTCTCACCGCCCTGGCCGGTTTGGCTCAGCGGTTAGAGTATCAGCCTGCGGACCAGAGAGTCCCTGGTTTGGTTCCCGCTAAGGGCATGTACCTCGGTTGCAGTTTGTCCCTGGCCCTGGTTGGGGTCATGTGGGTGGCAACCACTTGATGTGTCTCTCTCACGTCGATATTTCTCTCTCTCTCTTCCTCTCTCTCTCCCTCCGGCTCTATCTGAAGATAAATGCAAAAATGTCCTCGGGTGAGGATGAGAAAAAAATAAATAAAAAAAAGAAAGAAAATGTTCTCACCAAAGATTTTTAAACCAATATACCCAATAGTCTTTCAGTCCTCACAACACTTGACCTCTCAGAAGGAGAAACTGCTGAACACAATTCTCTTGCTGCTGCCTTTTTAAAAAAATCCTCACCCAAGGATACTTTTCCATTTACCTTCAGACAGAGTGGGAGGGAGAGAGAGGGAGAGAAATGGAGAGAGAGAGGGAAACATCGACATGAGAGGGACACATCGACTGGTTGCCTCCCACACAACCCTGACCAGGGCCGGGGACAAACCACAACCAAGGTATGTGCCCTTGACCAGAATCGAACCCGCAACTCTTTGGTCCATGGGACGACGCTCCACTGCTGAGCCAAACCGGCCAGGGCTGCTGCTTTTAAAAAAAAGTCTCTTTTTTAGTTTCTCCCTGGGCTTCCTGATACCACATTCTTTTGGTTCTTCACTTACCTCAAAAGTACACCTTCTCAATATCCCTTATCAACCCCTTCTTCTACCTGTCTCCCAAAAAACTGATAGTTCCCCCAGGATTTCACTCCAGACCTCCTCCTAGGTACAAATCCTTATTCTCAGCCTTCTATTGGATACTACATATCTCACACTTCAAAATAAAATTCATTCCCTTCCTCCCCAAACCTGCTTGCCTGCTATATTCCATCTGAATGAGTAAACCCAAACCTAATCATCCATTCGCTCACCTTCCACAACCCGTCACCACAGCCTGTTAATACATTCTTCAGTGTTGCTCAAGTAAATCCTCAACACCCTGGGTCTCCCGATTGGTATCTCAGCTGCTAGTCTCTCCTACTCCAATCAACCCTCCTCATTGCTACTAAGTAATAACTTCTGGTCATGCTGCTCCTCTGCCTAAAAGCTTCCAGGTGGCTCCCCCTGCCTGTAAAAACAATATAAAACGCCTAGACATTCAAAACCTACCACAACTACAGTCAAAGTCTGTATTTTATTCTTGATCACGCCTTTTCAGCACACTTTACCACCCCGCAAGTGCACTTGGACTTCTTGCCATCCACAAACATGCCTTTGACCTGAACATGTGGTTTCCTGTCTGAAATGCTCCTCTCCTTTGTCTGCCTGGTAAACACTTCATTGATATTCCCCAAGTCAAGTCATGGTCTTCTTTCTTCGCTCTCACAGCATTTGGCCCATTCTTTTTTTTACAATATTTTTTCTTCATTGATTTTAGAGAGAGAGATGGAAACATTGATGAGAGAGAACATCGACTGGCTGCCTCCTGCACGCCCCGCAGTGGGGACTGGGCCCACAACCTGGGCATGTGCCCTGAAAGGGAATCAAACAGGCAACATCTTGGTGCATGGGTCATGCTCAACCACTGAGCCACACTGGCTGGCTTGGCCCATTCTCTCTCACAGCAGCCATCACAGTTTGCATGCTGTTTCCTCCCACAAGCCCCTTCATCTTTGCACAGTGCCTGGGGGACAGTACGTGCTCAGTCAATGTTTAATCTATTGAACTAAGTAAGGATGACAGACCAAATGTTAAGTACCCATAACAAGGATACAAGAGCACTGTGGAAGCTCATTAGGAGAAACCTCTCCAGTCAGGAGATTCACTCATTCAATAAATGTTCATTAGATTGCTTTGAGTTAAAAACAAAACAAAAAACCAAGAGTCAGCCTGGCCAGTGTAGTTCAGTGGTTGAGCGTTGACCCATGCACCAAGAGGTTGCTGGTTTGATTCCTGGTCAGGGCACAGGCCCAGGTTGTGGGCCAAATCCCCAGTGGGGGGCATGCAGGAAGTGGCCAATCGATGTTTCTATCTCTCTCTCCCTCTCCCATACTCTCTCTCTCAAATCAATAAAGAAAAAAACAAAAAAAGACACCAAGAGTTAGTTATGGTCCTTTGATTTCAAGCTAGATAACTTTACATTGCCTGCTGGTGAAATAGAAGCCTTCTTTACATTTTATGATCCAGTAATACTGAACTGAATGCTATTTCCCAGCTGGCTACCTCTGCTGAAATGACCTCATGTTCTGCTTCAAGTGGTCCCATCTCATGCATCTTTTAAGACTTGGTTTAGGCATAACCTTCTCTCGGACCTTTCTTGAGGTCCGAGTCAGGATAGGAAACCCTTCTCCGGTCCCGTGGCACCTACACTTGCCACTTACCACTGCTTAAGTGCTCTGAATCCCCAATGCTTAATGCAAATTCCTTGAGGGAAATGATTGTTTATTTACTCCTCAATATAACTGCCTATGATCCCAGTTTTTAATCCCTACTACCCATTCTTACTTTAAAACCACTTGTATCTTAACATTTGATACATACATATACAAGGACAAAAGTAGGTTTACAGTTGTGGGTACATGAATACAGTTTATTCTTGTATTATTTTATTTTCCATATGAACAACTGTAAGCCTACTTTTGTCCCACCCTGTATGTTATGATATATAGGAATAAAGTAAATACCTGAGCCCTGGCTGGTTTGGCTCAGTGGTTAGAGCGTCGGTCTGCGGACCACAGAGTTGCAGGTTTGATTCCAATCGAGGGCACGTGCCTTGGTTACAGTTAGGTCCTTGACCCTGGTCAGGGTCATGTAGGAGGCAACCAATCGATGTCTCTCTCTCTCTCTCCCCTCCCCTCCCACTCTATCTGAAGATAAATGGGGAAAAAAAATCCTTGCGTAAGGATTAAAAAAAAAAAGAAATACCTAAAACTTTCTACCCAACCCCATTCTCTAACCTATTTTGTTCCTATCCTCTACTGAGGCCTCCCTTTTGAAGATCCACGTTTCCAAATTTGACATTCATCTCCCATCATCTTACCTGACTTCTAGGTAAAGTTCTGCAATTGATCTCTACTCTCTCCTTTTTTTTTTTTGTTTTGTTAATCCTCACCCAAGGATATTTTTCCATTGATTTTTAAAGAGAGTGGGAGAAAGGGAGGTAGAGAGAGAGAAACATCGATGTGAGAGAGACATATCAATTGGCTGTCTCCTGAACAACCCTGACCGGGGCCGGAGACCAAACTTGCAACACAGTACGTGTCCTTGACCAGAATCGAACCCGCGACCCTTCAGTCTGAGGGCCTACACTCTAACTGCTGAGCCAAACCGGCCAGGGCTACACCCTCCTTCTTAAAATACTCTTTTCAGAATATTCTACAGAATCACATTTTCTGGTTTTCCCCCTGACAAACTGGCAACTTCAACTTTCACTGGCTCCTATTCTGCTTCCAGACTTCTAAAGGTTAGTGTTCCAGAGCTCAGGTCTCTGACCTCTTAACTCCCTAGTTGTGTCATTTCATCCATATTCATAAATATCACCTATACAACAACGACTCCCAAAGTTCTGTCTCTATCCCTGACCTCTTCCTTGAGTCCTGGCCTTATACATTTAACCATCCATTCTGTTCTCCATTTAGATATTTAACAGGCATCTCATACTTACTTGGTTAGTCCAAAGCAGAACTCTGGATTTTACACCCTCCAAACTTGCTAGCTTCACCTAGTTGCTCAAGCCCAAACCTAGCAGTCATTTTTGAACCCTTCCTTTTCTTTATATCCTATATCTAATCCTCCAATAAGTCCTGTCAGGTCTACCTTCCAACGATATCAAAATTCAATCACTTATTCCAGCTGCTGTTACTATTCCCCTAAACTACTTCTTGGTGCCTCATAGTCTATTCTCCATATAGCAGCCCAAGTGAGCTTTTGAAAAGGTCAATCAGACCATCTCACTCCCCGGACAGAACCTTCTAAAGGTTTGGAATCAATTAGAATAAAGTAATCCTTACTATGACCTACAAAGTCCTACATGATCTGGGTCCAACTGTTCTCCACATCATCTGCTTCACCTCACTCTGGCTCTCTTGCTTGTCTCAGACATGCCAAGCTTATTCCAGGCTCATGGCTTCTAACTTTCTATTCCCTCTCCTTGAAATGTTCTTCCCCCATCTAAATTGTACCATTCTTATTCCCTCCATCACTCTCTTCTCCTACTCTGCTTTATTTTATTTCAGCACACCCCTAACTATCTAAAATTATATATATTTCTATTTATTTCCCATTTCTCTCAAGAATTTAAGTTTGAGGGTAGACACTTTATCCATCTCGTTAACTTGCTGTATTCCAAGAGCCTAGAATAATGAGTGGCAAATACTAGGCTTAATAATTATTTTTCAAATGAAGGAATAAATTATCTCTGTATCCCCATTGCTTAACACAGTGTTTGACACAGAACAGGATGCAATAGCGTCCTTAATGGCTCATCAGTCTCTCTTTGTGTAATCAATCCTCCATCTTGCCATCAGAATCATCTAAGGGCATTCTAATACTAGAATCAACAAACCCTTTATGTGATCCTAGATGGACTCGCCAAATTGAATTCATACAACAGAAAATAATGTTGAGCAATTTCACTATGAAGCAAGAAATATAATTTCAGGGACTAAATAATGGTGCATACATTTTAACTATTTAGCCAATAGGCTGGAAGGAAAGCAGCAAAATGCTGTCCTAGTTGAGATTTTTCTCTGCATATGGACTGACAATCCTGGCACTAAGAGCCCAGCCTATAATTATGTGTCTGCACTTGAAGGCTTTCTTAGGCCCCAGCCATCCATGCAAGTGGGCTCGAGGAATATGAGTGCTTCACTGGAATAAAATAACATGGCAAATCTCATGGAAAAAATGTTTTAAGTACTAAGTGATACCTTTATTCTGGCTCAACCTTCAAAATGTCAAGTTAATCACAGCCAGAGCACAGAGGCTGTCTATATTCTTATGGGGAAAAGAAAACTATGAGCGAAGCTGCTCACCTGGCTGTTAGTTTTGGTCAGCATCATATGTGCATTCACTACTTCCAGAATATGTGCCGTGAACTCATTCATATCCTCCAGGGGCATGATCTTAAAGGCCACCAGGCTTTTTTTGTTCTATTAAAGTAAAGAGAAAAATGTGAATAAAGGATAAGCACATTCAAGTCAATCAGGTCAAAATAGTATGGCTCTCTTCTTGGTTATAATATTTTGCTAATATGGGAGAAATGTGTTATATACTTAAGATTTTTAACTCAAGGGTAATCTAAATATAGTCAACAAAATATAATGAAAAAACCTAAACTAGCTCAGAGATGTTCAATGACTTGCCCAAGATCACACAACCAAGCAGAGCCTAGTATCTTGACTCTAAATCCAGTGTCCGCCCATCTACACCTAATGGATGCCATAGATGGCAATTGCAGGCAGAGATCCTGTTCTTTCTCTACCATTCTGTTAGTTTCATATTAAGGTAAAAAACCATTATTTCCTTTTGAAGAAGAGAATAATAAAATAGCTGTAATGTAACTCCCATTAAACATGCTAACTTAGTTAAGTTTTAAGTATCCCAAATGCAGGCATGAATCCAGAAATTATTATTCATGCAAATACATTAAAAACGTTTTTCATTATATATTGATTTTAGAGAAAAGAGGAAGGGGGAGAGGGGGAGAATGAGAGAATCACTAGCTGATTCTTATATGTGCCCTGATTTGGGATCAAATCCGCAACCTTGGCACATCAGGACAACGCTCTAACCAACTAAGCTACCCACCCAGGGCCCATGCAAATACATTTTAACAGTCATTTTTTTCTGACTTCACCTGAAAAGATCTCAGATGGCCAGCCACTTTCACATACGTTTCTGGAGGAACCACAGTGTTTTCCCCACTGGCATCCTAACAGATAAAATACAAACATATTACTACTAAGGTTTTAGTAATGTTGGTGAAAGCCTCTTTAAAATCTCTAAATTAGGTATAGAAACAGAAAGTTATAAAGTGAGAGAGATACAGGATCCTAACATGGCACTAACTAGTTTGCCCTGCCTTTCAGGATTTACTATTTTGTAACATCAGGAATCAGAATAAAAATCTCTAAACGTAACTTCCAGTTCCAAAGTTCTATGTTATGCACATCATAAAAAAGCAAACAATTATGGCACTCTCATTCAATGCTCTTAGGCACACAACTTTCTGGTGGACAGTGGACATACTTAATGATATAGCAATTCTACTTTTAGGAATTAGAGGAAATAATTAAGAACATGCATTAAGATTTAGCTTTAGTAATATTTATCATAGCATAGATTACAGTATTAAAAAATTTCAAACAACCTAAATATCCAACAATAGGCACACATTCATACAATGTAGAATTCTATTAATTGGGAAGGACAGTTGTGACATATAGTAAAAAGCTGATTTCCAATGTGGGTGAAAATACACACCATAATGTTAACAATGGTTAACTGGTATAATTGGGGTTTTCTAGAATATGTACACATTATTTATAAGAAAAATATATAAGCTGAGTCTGAAAGACTTTTCTGATTATAAAATATATGACTATAAAAAAACGGAAAATAAAATTATCTTTAAAAATAAGAAACACTCCAATTCTTATCACCTGGCAATTGGCAACTATTTTCTGCATTTCATTCTACTCATCTGTTATTTTACATAACTGAACCTATACCACATAAAATATCAAAATTAACATTAAATATAATTTAAAAAAATTTAATCTCACAAAAACAAACAAAAAAACAAGTAAAAAATGAGAAAATTCTCATTGACAAGACTGTTTTTTTAAACTATCCAACAAAAATTTAAGATTCATAAAACCCACTGTTAGAATGGGTGTGAAGAGCTAACTGGACACTTTCATGCACTAATGAAATATAAAAGTTGGTACCTTTACGCAAGAAAAAACAACAAACGTAAAAATATAAATATAAGACATTTTTGTAAAGTCAAAAACGTAAAATACATATTTCTTCAGAAAATCTAGTTTTACAAATTCATCTTTTTTTTTTTATCCTCACCTGAGGACATTTTTTCATTTTTTGTTCAGATAGAGTGGGAGGGAGAGAGGAAGAGAGAGAGAGAAACATCGACGTGAAAGGGACACATCAAGTGGCTGCTACCCGCACGACCCAACCAGGGCCGGGGACAAATTGCAACCGAGGTACGTGCCCTTAGCGGAAACCGAACCCGGGTCTCTCTGGACCACAGGCTGACACTCTAACCGCTGAGCCAAACTGGCCAGGGCCATCTTAAGGAGATGACCTCATAATTATGAAGAGATGTACAGAAAGGTACTCTTTGGGGCACCTGTCTACAACAGCAAATAATTGGAAACAAGCTAAATATTCCCTGATTGGGTCTACTATTAAGTAAGAGATGATATATCCTTATGATGGAATAGGCAGTTGCTAAAAATGACAATGTAAATCTATACTTATTGACATTAAGAAATCAGTTCCACAACACAGTTTTGAATGAAAAGAGCAAATTACAGAGCAGTTGCATATCATATCATCCTTTACATAAAACTGTATGCATACATCTATTATATGTGCAGATATGCAGAGAGAAATGTCTGAAAGGTATTTAACAAAATATGTTATAACAGTAGTCATCTTGGGATGTGGGATTTCAGGTAATTTTTAAATGTTTTTCAAATAAGAAAACATGGTACATTGTGTATGAACCTGTAGTATTAGGCATCTTTAGTATCTACCTCCCTGACATTAGGAACTGTCTTTTTCAATCTTTGTATACACCTAGAAGCAGTTTGATTTAGAATATGTATTTCAATAATAACTAGTGAATAAATTATCCCGTATTTTTCTGAAAGCAAAAAATAAATGACTACCAAGTATTTTCTCCATAGATGACTTGTGGTTTTTTAAGTGAATATAGAATACAAAGTGTCTATTATCCAAATTTTCTATAATGTATTTTTTTAACATTTTTGTCTACTTTATTCTGTCTGATCTATAATGTGTTTTAAAAACAACATAAAACGCCCTGGCCGGTTTGGCTCAGCGGCTGGAGCGTCGACTTGCGGACCAGAGAGTCCAGGGTTCGGTTCCCGCTAGGGGCACGTACCAAAAAAACAACAACATAAAACAAGAGGCCTTCTGCCCAATTAAAAAATTAAAAGGATAGCCCTGGCTGGTTTGGCTCAGCAGTTAGTGTTGGCGTTTGGACCAAAGGATCTCGGGTTCAATTCCTGGTCAAGGGCATGTACCTGGGTTGCAAGTTCAATCCCTGGCCCCGGTTGGGGTCGTGCAGGAGGCAACCAATCGATGTCTCTCTCCTCCCCCCACCCCTTCTACACTCTCTTTAAAAAAAAAAAAAAAAAAAAAAAAAAGCCTCAGGTGAGGATTAACAACAACAAAGGATAAAAAACATGTATTTTCTTTCAATCTATTGTCTCCATATACATGTTTCTTTGCAAAAATAGGGTCAGACTATGCATACTATTTTGTAACATGTTTTTTTCCTCTCAACAGTTTATGGTAAACACTTCTTTGTGATAATACATACATTTCTACATCATTTGAAATATTTTATAAATATACCATAGTTTAATTAATAATACCTTATCACTAGCATTTTGAGATTTTTTTTTTTTTAAATCCTCACCCGAGGACATTTTTTCATTTTTTGTTCAGATAGAGTGGGAGGGAGAGAGAGGAAGAGAGAGAGAGAGAGAGAGAGAGAGAGAGAGAGAGAGAGAGAGAGAGAGAGAAACATCGACGTGAAAGGGACACATCGAGTGGCCGCCACCCGCACGACCAACCAGGGCCGGGGACAAACTGCAACCAAAGTACATGCCCTTAGCGGGAACCGAACCCGGGTCTCTCTGGACCGCAGGCCGACGCTCTAACCGCTGAGCCAAACCGGCCAGGGCGAGATTGCTTCTAATTTTTCATTATTATAAATAATGCTATGAACATTCTTATTGAATCATTGCACATGTATTTCATTATTTCTTTAATGTAAACCTCTAGCAGTGAAGCACAAAGTCAGCAATTTTATGAAGGATGATTTTGATCATCAGCTGAATTTTGAGAAAGGCTATGTCAATTTATATTTATATACCATCAGAGTAGGATGGTATCCACTTCCCCAAACAGTGATAGATCATTAAGAAACTACTGCTCTATCAGAAGTGGGCAATACCATTCTTTTTCTTTGCTAATTTAGTAAGTTAAAAACGGTATCTTAATGTTTATTAAACCTGCTTGTTATTGTTGTTGGCAATTAATATTTCATCTGTAATGCATTATCTGTGCATCTTCTTTGCCCATTTCTCTAAAATGTGGTTGCTTTTTTCTGCTTTGTAAGAGCTTTTTTTCATTTATTTTTTAATCCTCACCTGAGGATATTTTTCTGTTTATCTACTGATAGAGTGGGAGGGAGAGAGAGAGAAAGGGAGAGAGAGAGAAACACCAAAGTGAGAGGGACACATCAACTGGTTGCCCTCTTACATGACCCTGACCAGAGCCAGGGACGAACCGAAACCAAGGTACATGCCCTTGGCCGGAATCAAACCTGCGACTTATTGGTCCGTGGGCCAATGGTCTACTGCTGAGCCAAACTGGCCAGGGCCAGAGCTTTTAAAAAAAAAAAAAAAAAATGTTTTTATTGATTTTTCTAGAGAGAGGAAGGGAGAGATAGAAATATTGATGTGAGAGAGAAACATCAATTGGCTGCCTCCTACATGCCCCCCTTTGGGGACTGAGCCGGAAACTTGGTATGTGCCCAGACCGGGAATCAAACTGGGACCTCTCAGTCCATGGGACAACACTCAATCCACTGAGCTATACTGGCAAGGTTGTAAGAGCTTTTATTATTAAAAATGTTAAATGGTCCGGCTGGTGTGGCTCAGTGGTTGAGCGTCGACCCATGTACCAAGAGGTCGTCGGTTCGATTCCTGGTCAGGGCACATACCCAGGTTGTGGACCAGATCCCCAGTGCGGGGCATGCGGGAGGCAACCAGTCAATGTACTCACTCATTGATGTTTCTATCTCTCACTTCCTCTCTCTCTAAAATCAATAAAGGAAAAAAAAAAAGTCAAATATTTGTAATATGTTACAAAAAATGTTTCCCATTTATTTAAATAATATTTACTCAGGGCCCACTATGCAACTGGTGCTGTTCTAGGTGCTGGGGATACAATGCGAACATAAAAATCCTTGTTCTCAGAGTTTACATTTTAGTGCCTCCTGTCACTGGCTTTTAAAATTTGTTTATAGTGCCCTGGTCAGTTTGGTTCAGTGGTTAGAGCATGGGCCCACGGACCAATGAGTTGTGGGTTTGATTTCAGTCAAGGGCACATACCTCAGTTGCGATTTGTCCCTGGCCCTGGTTGGGGTCGTGCAGGAGGCAGGCACTCAATGTGTCCCTTTCTCATTGATGTTTCTCTCCCTCCCCCCAACTCTATCCGAAAAATAATACTAAATAAGTAAATAAATTTATTTATAGTATTTTGGAAAGTTTTAAAGGTTTTAAATTTTTATGAAATCAAATATATTAACCTTTCATTTTAAGGATTTTCCTTTGATGTCTTATGTATTATTTTTATAAGAACCTTTAAAAAGCCTAAAGAAGTCCAACATCTCCAAAGTCCCAAAGTAACCCCACTCTGTTTCAAAACAGCTTACATCTGTGTCAACCCATTGGCGAACATCCATGGGTGCAGCTGTCATGTCATCTATTTTGTAAACAATGTTGGTAGGAGCCTTCTCTGCATGTCTGATTATCCCCACAATAGTGACCTAGATCAGAAGAAAAAAAAAGTTTGGCTTTCTCTGAAACCAAAGCAACATTCATGTATTTTTAAATAAAGTAATTTTTATTTCATTCTTCATACCTGTGAAATCTCAACATTTCCAATTCTGAACACTTCATCAACCAGACTGGCAGAAAGCAGCTGAGATATGGTACAGGGCACAATGTGCTGGGCTCGGGCTCTCTGAAAGAAGAGTATGCCTAAATTCAATCAAAATAATAACGACCACTCATTTAACACCTGCTACATGTTCCAAGCACTTTGCATACATTATAACATTGAATCTTTAAAAACAAACTTCATTATCCTTGCTTCAGATGGAAACCAAGGTCATATAGCTAACAAATGCCACACTTTGGAGTTCAAACCCAGGCTTGTTTGATACCAAAGCTCCTGATGAACGGGCAAATTTGTGTTGTACTAGAGTAGGAGTGGGGAACGTCCAGCCAATGGGCCACATAAGGCCAGAGAAATCAATACCAGCTAACATCACATGCCTCACCAAAGAGAAGCAGTTCCAGCCATCGCATTAGGGGTGAGTTAATAAAATGTTTGACCAAATACAGCAGGCTAATTTTTAAGTTGATAATTTTGCATGGCCCGCAAATGATAATTGTCTAAATGGCCCTTGGCAGAAGAAAGGTTCCCACCTCTGTACTAGAGATTCACCAAAATGAGTAGACTAGAGTGGAGACAGCATAAGGAATGCCCTGCTTCTTGAACAGACCTTTAAGAGAAAACTCCAGCTTTAGGCTGAAGGCAAGCTGGAGCTAACTGTTCATCACTGATGAGATGAGATGGTATTTAGAAAGGGTTTGAGCTCTGGCCGGTTTGGCTCAGCGGTTAGAGCGTCGGCCTGCGGTCCAGAGAGACCCGGGTTCGGTTCCCGTTAAGGGCAGGTACCTCGGTTGCAGTTTGTCCCCAGCCCTGGCTGGTTGTGTGGGTGGCAGCCACTCGATGTGTCCCTTTCACGTCAATGTTTCTCTCTCTCTCTCTCTCTCTCTCCCACTCTATCTGAACAGAAAATGAAAAAATGTCCTCGGGTGAGGATAAAAAAAAAAAAAAAAAAAAAAAAAAAAAAAAAAAGGGTTTGAGAAATGGCCAGTGGAGACAGAACTTTGGACTTGCTCTAATAAAATATAACAAAAAGTTAGAGGTATGACTTATTTTAAGACAGATGTTCTGACAATCGGATAGATGTCCTGGGGAAAATGGGATAAGAGCTTGGCCACACTAGACATCTTAAAGGGAAGGGACAGGATGTGATGGACAGAAGAGTGTCTAGTAAGGACACTCAAATCACATCCTGAAGCAGTCTAACAATAGTGTAAACTCTTATTTTTGCCTACTACTGGCCAGGGGTTGTCTAGATGACATAAAGATGAGTACAGTTTGCCTTCAACAAACTCTAAACCTAGGGGAGGTAAAAATATAAATAACACTTGATCTTGATATACTACAGAATAAGATGCACTATGTGGAATATCAGAAAAACTAGCAACTTCAAGAAAAGGGAGCATTTTAGACTGAACCTTGAAGCACAAATATTTTGACAAGGAAAAAATAGTGGCTGAGGAATGAGCATTACAGGCTTAGGCCAAATATGCACTCCCACAGACTCTTACAGGGAATAAACAAGACAGAAAAAGCACGGTGGATTAAAGTTTAGATTTCTTCCTGTCAGAAATCAACAGGAAGCAACCTGATAACTGTGCTACAAGTAGGACCGAACATAGTAAACTGCTGGCCTTCATGGATTTAGTAGCAGCAGCTTTGCCCTGAAGGTTCATGACACTAGCACCATTTCACTTTGCTGAAGCATAATTTTGAATGGTGAATATTGACAGGGTGGTAGAAAATAAGCCCAGCCAACTGCTAGAACACATGACACAAAAAGGCGGCACTTGAAGGTTAAGATAATGGCTACCACTCAGGAGCAGTGTGCTTTTGGTCACATTTCTCAATTCACCTGTACCTCAGTTTCCTCATCTATAAAACTAGGAATGATGATATCATTATGAAAATTAAATATATGGCCCTGGCCGGTTTGGCTCAGCAGTTAGAGCATCGGCCCGCGGACCAGAGTCCCGGGTTCGGTTCCCGCTAAGGGCACGTACCTCGGTTACAGTCCCTCTCACGTCGATGTTTCTCTCTCTTCCCACCTCTCTCCCTCGCACTCTATCTGAAGATAACTGCAAAAGTGTCCTCGGGTGAGGATAAAAAATAAATATATAAATAATACTCAGGGCCCTGGCTGGTTTGGCTCAGCGGTCAGAGTGTTGGCTTGCGGACCAGGGAGTCCCGGGTTCGATTCCAGTCAAGGGCATGTTCCTCAGTTTGCGGTTTGTCCCCAGCCCTGGCTGGGGTAGTGCAGGTGGCAACCAATCAATATGTCTCTCTCACATCGATGTTTCTCTCTCCCTCCTTCCCACTCTGTCTGGGAAAAAAATAAAAATAAAAATAAATAATACTCAGGACCACTTGTTGAAAGTGACTATGGGGCAGGCACTTCACATATATGAAGTCTCACAACCACCTTGCAAGGTATATATTATTAGGAAAGTTAAGAAATTTGTTCAGTGATACTAATCTCTGCAAGCAGTGTTAGAGAACAGATCTACTTAACTCAAAGACAGGCTCTTTCCTCCGCATTATACCACCTCACTATGTTTAATTAAAAAGTGAGTTTGACTACATAAAGAACGTAAAATAGGCAACACGAGTTCAATTTTTCCACAAGACATAGGCTATATTAGTACATTTCAAAATAAAGCCAATGAAACGGTAGATGCAAAATTTGGGGAGATTCCTTTTTTTCAAACCTAATATTCGGTAAGATAATCGACAGTTATCGAATCAGTTTATATTTTACACCCTTCCTTCGTTGCATATATTTTCTCACATGGATGAGTTACGAGCTTCAGGACAGATAAAATAAGACGAAATACTCTTTCAACCTACTGATTTCCTTTCAGCTTGGGAAGGTCCCGGCGATCCAAAGCCCCCCGGGGACTGTGTGTAGCCACCGGCTCCCCCAAAGGTGGAGCTGCTGCTATAGCTTTCAAATCCACCTGGTTTTAAATTAACAACAGTATTAGTATCTGAGCTGATTTCCAAGCTTCAGAAAATTCCACAGGTCCCCTCAGACTTCACTCCCCGCACCCCAACACTCCCAGCATCTACCTAATCTCCCCTACCAGCCGTCCCCGGCCCCCAAACGCCCAATCTCCGGCTCCCGCTCCACCCCCTCCCGCCGCCACACGCCTCTCCGATCCCCGCCCTCTCTGCTAAATTCAGCGATTCTCATTTTCCGCCCCATTCATCATTACTATTCCACATCTTGGTCACTATTCCCTCAGGAAAGACGGCCAAAAGGTTCCGCTCTGCTGGGTTCGCCCGACGCCTCAGAACCTTGTAGCGGTCGCAGCACTACTTTTCGCTGGCGCCACAAACGCCTTCCCGCGAATGGCGGAGCCAATCAGTGTCCAGAACGCTTCTCGCTTCCGCCAATCAATGCTCGCGAGTTCTACGCTTTTTCCGGCCTTTGGTGGCCCTGCCCCTGAAGACGCGCACACTACACCAAGTAGGGAAGGAAGCCTCCACGGCCACCTTTACTAAGGGCAAACACGGTACGCAAGCGAAAGCAAGGACCCGCGATATGTTGGACCATATGATCCCACCCCCATCAATGAGCGACACCTGACGTCACTTCCTTTGTTTGGCATTTCCCCCCCCCCGTTCCCGCCAAATTTTCACCAATCACACGACGCCTTAATCTACAGCGCTATAGTAGAATTCCTGCTTGGGAGTCTTCCCCCCCCCTCCCCCGTCGCGTGGGGTATGCGCATTCGGGAAACTCATAGTTCTAGAGTCGCAGCACCTGTGGGATTGCTAAATATTTAACATAAAGAGCCAAGTTTCCGCCCTGGCCGGTTTGGCTCAGCGGTTGGAGCGTGGGCCTGCAGTCCAGAGAGACCCAGGTTCCCTTCCCGCTAAGGGCACCTACCTCGTTGCGGTTTGTCCCCGGCCCTGGTTGGTCGTGCGGGAGGCAGCCACTCGATGTGTCCCTTTCACGCTGATGTTTCTCTCTCTCTCTTCCTCTCTCTCCCTCTCTCTTCCTCTCTCTCCCTCCCACTCTACCTGAACAAAAAATGGAAAAATGTCCTGGGTGAGGATAAAAAAAAAAAAAGAGCCAAGTTCCCGTCTTGTATTGCCACGCCCTGTTCCCCGATTCTCTCCAGTGAAGCTATAAGAAATCTACACTTTTCTCCAGGATGGCCTTCCGTAAAATATGAGGATTGCGCCCCCCATACCTGTCCTCACCTAGTCCTAATCCAGCTCCGCATCCTGGGTTGCTTCAACTATTCTAAATATAATGTCTTTCTCCTACAGAGAGTGGCGCACGTCTGTCTAACAGTTCCCTGCTCTCAACACTTCTAGTTAAACATCTCCCTCCCATTTATTTATTAAAAATACTTATTGATTCCTCCTTTGTTCCAAACTCTGTGCTGGCCACTGGGATTCAATGGCAAATAAGGTAGACATGGTCCCTGGGCTCCTGGATCATTTTATTTTATTGTACTAAAACAGCAGGCACTGTCTTAAGCAGTTTACATTTATTAACTAAATCCTGTGAGGTTTGTACAGTTATTGTCCCCATTTTACAGATTAGAAAACTGAGGCACAAAGAGGCTAAATTGTGGAAGCCTGCATTCAAGCCCAGAAAGTCTGATTTTGTCAACCAGTGCAGTTACTACTGTGCCTTCTTGAACATCCTAAACAAACTCAAATGACAACTGGGTTTACACAGGAAAAATGTAAATGTAGTGGGTTGGATAACAGAGGGAAAATTTTTTTGTTTTTTCTCCACAGTAAGGAAAACAACCACACAAGCACAATAGTAAATAGCAACAACTGACATAAAGAATATGGACCCAGCCCTGGCCGGTTTGGCTCAGCGGTTGGAGCATCGGTCCGTGGACTAGAGAGTCCCGGGTTCGGTTCACGCTAAGGGCATGTACCTTGGTTGCAGTTTGTTCCCGGCCCTGGTTGGGGTCGTGTGGGTGGCAACCACTCGATGTGTTTCTCTCACATCGATGTTCCTCTCTCTCTCTTCCTCCCTCTCTCTCTCCCACTCTATCTGAAGATAAATGCAAAAAAAAAAGAATATGGACCCATGTCCGGCTGGTGTGGCTCGGTGGTTGAGCATCGACCCATGCACCAAGAGGTCACCGGTTCGATTCCTGGTCAGGACACATGCCCAGGTTGTGGGCTCAATCCCCAGTGGGGGGCATGCAGGAGGTGGCTAGTTGATGTTCTCTCTCATCGATGTTTCTATCTCTTTCTCCTTTTCCCTTCCTCTCTCTCTAAAATCAATAAAAAATAAAAAAATAAATAAAAAAGAATATGGACCCAGCCCTGGCCAGTGTGGCTCAGTGGATAGTGTCAGCCTGCAAACCAAAGGGTCTCGAGTTCGATTTCCAGTCAAGGGCACATAGCTGGGTTGCAGGTTTGATCCCCAGCCTGTGCGATGTGTCTCTCACATTGATCTCTCTCTTTCACCTTCCCTTCCACTCTCTCTAGAAAAAAGAAAAAAAAAAAAAATCAATGGGGAAAAAAAAAGAATATGAACCCAGATCATCTATGTGTTTAGCAGATGTCAGAAATTTGGATTTTTGTGTAAAAATTTCTGAATTTTAAGTATTTTGAAACAAATCAAACAATTTTAAAACACTATGTAGGCCAAAGAAAAGATATCTGTGGGCCACATGTCACTTTGTAAATTCTGTAAGCCTCCAAATCATTGCTGAGGAATAAACTAGATACAGTCAAGGACAAAAATCCAAGGCATACCAAGACAACATTATTGTATTAAACCTAAGGTGACTAAAACTTACATAGTCTGACAAGTAAGTGTAAATGTATGATATGTAGAATATCATGTTTGAAATTAAGACAATTCTGGGAAATTTAAGATGTGAGTTCACTTGGGTTAATTGGCCTCATTTGGGGTTCAACTAGTTATAAATTCAGCTGTGAAGGTCATACATTTAAAAATGAAATGAAATGAAAATGTCTTAAAATATAACACAATGTGCCAAGCGGGTTTGGCTCAGTGGTTAAGTATCAACCCATGCACCAAGAGGTCGCCTGTTGGATTCCCAGTCAGGGCACATGCCCAGGTTGTGGGCCAAATCCCCAGTGGGGGCCATGCAGGAAGCAGTCAGTTGATGTTCTCTCTCACCGATGTTTCTATCTCTCCCTCTCCCTTCCTGTCTCTCTAAAATCAATAAACAAAAAAATATAACACAATGCAAAACATCAAAATAAGATTTTGCACATCTCTCTCTTTTTTTTTTTTTTTATCCTCACCTGAGGACATTTTTTCATTTTTTGTTCAGACAGAGTAAGAGGAAGAGAGAGAGAGAGAGAGAAAGATCGACGTGAAAGGGCCACATCGAGTGGCTGCCACCCGCACGACCAACCAGGGCCGGGGACAAACTGCAACCGAGGTACATGCCCCTAGCGGGAACCGAACCCAGGTCTCTCCGGACCAAAGGCCAATGCTCTAACCGCTGAGCCAAACCGGCCAGGGCAATTTTGCACATCTCTTCAAGAGCTTGATGATCTGATAAATTGAGCAGAGGGCTCAGTTCTCAGTCAGTACTAAAATAATTGGTAGTTACTGTGTGTGTGTTAATGAAGTCATCTCTCAAGGTTTACTTTTGTCAAGTTGCAATCTTCCGGTCACAGTGATTTCCAAGAAGTTTTCCATTTCCCTCTCTATGTAGGGTACTATCAGGGAAACCCACAGCAAGACTGAAAAGAGGAGAAATCACCCTTTAAAAACATTCTGGTAGCCCTGGCCAGGTGGCTCAGTTGGTTGGAGCATCGTCTCGTACACTAAAAGGTTACAGGATTCTATCCCTGGTCAGGGTATGTATGGGAGGTGGCCGATCAATGTTTCTTTCTCACATTCATGTTTCTCTTTCTCTCTTTCTCCCTTACTCTCTAAAAATCAGAAAAGAAACATATCCTCTGGTGAGAATTTTTTAAAAAGTGTTAAATGAATGAGTGAATGAATGAAAGCAAAAGAGCAATGTTGCTTTGCTTTAGAGTGACTGGACTAGATGTCAACATCATGGATTTCTACTGTGGTCCCATTCTTGACCTTCTTGGACTAAGCCCTTTGTGGACTTGAACCCCAGGCCAACCACAGCAGCAGCCTGATTTCCCGGAGGTTCTGAGGCTAAGAATGGGCAAAGGTCATAGGCACTTGAGAGCTGTTGCCCACACTCCCCAGGGCTTTGTTGCCAAGGTGTGTTTTTTCATATGACTACTGAGGTCAAAGGTCTGAAAGGGCTACAGCAAAACCACAAAGAATGCTTGCCTCTTACAGTTGTTATGCAACATGCTTTTCTCTAAGAGTGATGGGGATTTTCTGGAGATTACAATTGCCAAAGTCAAGTAAATGCTATGAGCAATTTGAAAAAGAGGGACTGGTTTACACTTAAAGAGACAAAGCCCTAACCATTCAGATTTCTTTGCCTCACCTCTTCCAGTAAACCCAGCACAGATGGGTTCAGCTGGTCAGGCTCGACTCAGGAAGAAGCCACTGTAATTTAGGTAGCAAATCCTGGCAGAGGGCTGAGTGGGGGATGAAATCCCTCCTGGTTCTACTCTGAGCCCTGGCTGTGTCTGTCTGGGATGGAGACATCTTTTTCTAATCCACACAAAGGCCTACAGGGGTGCCTTTTTCTACTTGCACAGACATACCTTGTGGGTTAGTAGTGGTGATGGTGATGGGGGTAGTTCTGGGGACATTGACCAAAAAGCTGGGGTATTTATTTTATTTATTTATTTATTTATTTATTTATTTATTTTCTCATGATTTTTCTTTTATTATTTATTTATTTATTTTTGTTATAGATGTTTATCCTTTTTCCAAAGCTGGGGTATTTAAACAAAGTCTTTGGCCAAAAAACCCACTTGGCCCGTTTGGCTCAGCAGTTGGAGCATTGGCTCATGGACTGAAGGGTTAAGGGTTCAATTATGGTCAAGGGCATGTACCTGGGTTGCAGGTTCGATCCCCAGCCCTGGTTGGGGTTGTGTGGGAGGCAACCAATTGATGTGTCTCTCTCACATCCATGTTTCTCTCTCTCTCTCTCCCCTTCCCTCCCTCCCTCCCTCCCTCCCACTCTCTAAAAATCAATGGAAAAATATCCTCGGGTTAGGATTAAAAAAAATTTTTTTTAAAGAAGTCTTTGCATTCAGCCAAAAGCTGAGTAGGACTCTAGCACCTCTCAGTGGGTTTACAAGGAGCACCTAAGCCCTCTCAAAGCTCTCTCCCTTGTTCTAATTTCTAGCCTAGTCATTGCCAACTCTGTGCTCAGCCCTTTGGGAATCGCCTGCCCTAGACTTCTTGCCTGCCCTCCTTCCCCACCTGTCCCCTGGGTTACCTTCCAAGCACACCTCAATGTGCCCTAGATACTGTCCAGTGGTTATGAATCAAGCCATAGGCTCTGGTGCAAGAAATGTCACACTGCCTTATTTTTGTTAAATCAGCAGCAATTGGTCTCTGAGCTCTTTTCCTCTGAGCTGGCAGAAAATTTAGTCTTGGACACATGGACAGGGCTTTAGTCTTTAGCTGTTTGTGAGCCCTGCTGATATACCCCTCAACTAAGCTGGTATAGTTCTGAGGGGTTGGAGGTTTTGCTGCAACTCTGACCCTGGGGTGGGGGGCTTGGCACATGCGTGCCTTTCCCTTCCCCCACCCCCTCCCCATCTCCCCACATGTGTCACCTTTACCTTCTTCACTTCTAAGCTTCAAGGGCCCTTCCTTTACTTCTATAACTTGTTTCCTAAGGCCATTTCTTCTACAAATTACTTCTACCTCTGTGATTTTATAAATAAATGTTCTCTTGTAGTTTGAGTCTTGGCTCTTAATTCTTTCCTAGCTACATCAAAATTACAACTAAACTACAGAAGAACCATCACTCAGAACCGCCTGAATTCTTTCCTAGCCAGAGCTCAAGTACTGAGGTTGCTGAACCCAGATCCGGTCTGACTCCACCAGCCTATCGCCTGGTGCCATTCCCACCACCACCACCACTACCAGTTACTAATTCCCTAGAGTAGACCCTCAACACTTTTCACAAGGACTTCTCTGCCTTAGCCTCCTTCCTGGTCTCCCCAAAGACCCATCTTCCACAAAGTCAGTGCAATCTTTCTAGGATGCTAATTGGGTTGTATATTTCCCCCAGTTAAGATTCTTCCATGGCTCCCCACAGCTCTCAGCTCAACAACTGAGCATGGCCTGGCTTCTGCCTGCTTCCCTGGCTCAGAACCCCAAGCCCCAATATCACCCAACACAGCTTCCTAGGATGTTTCAGCACCTCTGTCTTAGCAGAGGTTGCTTCTTCTGCTTGGGACACCCTCCTCCCCATTCCCCCTTCTTCTAGGTAAACCATACAAGTACATGCCTTGTGATGCAATGTAACAGGAAGGATGAAAAACTACCCTAGAAGTCTTCTTGACAAAAAATCAAACCTGAATGTCATCAACCCTCTAAATCTACCAATTTATAGAAAATATGGGGGACACACCCTGGCCGGTTTGGCTCAGCGGTTAGAGCATCAAGCCCACAGACCAAAGAGTCGCAGGTTCAATTCCAGTCTGACCCGTCCCGCAGGTCAAGCAACGAGGACTCTAGAGGGGGAGTGAGGATGGTAGGGGGCAAGAGACACGAAGAATGGAGACAAGACAGGATTCTGATCAAGTCTTGTTTATTGTAAAACAGGGCAAGGTTTTATAGCATGAAAGCAGGAAAATGAAAGCAGGAATGTTCCTGGGGTGCTGAAGTCGGGGCTAATCTGGCTGCTATGAGACCAAACCCTAGCAGCATAATCGATAAGGTCAGTGCTTGAGGCAAGCAGAAAACACCTGCTGCAGTTCCGAGAACTGTCGTTTCTGCAGAGGTCCCGGGGGCATTGTGACCTGAGTCACGCCCGCCCAAGAGAATAATGCCAAGAATGTCTTATAGCCAGGAGTGAACTTTCCAGTCCCCTACAGGTCCCCCTTTTTTATTTTATTTAAGTGGCTGAATTCCTTGAGAGGACTGTGCCTGTCTTAGGTCAGAATGTTCTCACAGGGAGCTGACCAACCTTGCCCGTCATGGGAGACTGAGGCAGCGTGGGCCCAGTTCCTGTCCTAGGTGGCGGTCGGTGATGCGTGTGGACTCCAGTTGCCCATCATTGACTAACCAGTCCAGTTCACCAAGGTCTAGGCATGGTCAGCCATCTCTAGTTTGTGGTAATGGACCTGTATGGGCTGCATTCTTATGGCATCAATTTGTTATTTCAGACAGGCCATTAATTTGTTGAATAAGATGGGCCCCAGGGATATAAGGCACATGAGCCCGAGTAAGGGACCCAGCAGCGGAAGAATGTAGGGTAGGGCACCACTCAGTCCACTCCAAAGGGGATTATCGAAGAGCTCTCTTCTTCTTTTTACCAGATCTTCTTGTAACTTCTTGATTTTGTCTCGGACTATACTGGATTTATTGGTGTAGAAACAGCAACGTTCCTGTAGAGCCAAGCATATGCCTCCCTGCTCCGCTGTGAGCAAATCCAAACCCCTTCTATTCTGGAGTACTACTTCTGCTAGAGAGTCTAATTGATCTTGGATATCTTGAATAGTACTAGATAAAGCCTGGATATCATCTATTAATTGATTAGAGAGCTTAGTGTAGGAGTGAACTGCAACCCCCAATCCTGCAGACCCCGTAGCTACCGCTCCCGTAACTCCTAAACTCACCAGCAGGGGGATGAGCGTCACGGCTCTTTTGGCACGGCCTGCGATATAGTCTAGGCTAGGGATAGGGACGGGGTCATCTCCAGGTAGCACATCTATGTCAGGTAATAGGGTTGCTAAAACACATAGCCCTGTCCAATTAGTGGGCAGGTAGGAGAATGCTAGATTACCTCCGCAAAGGAACACTTGCCCCTTACCAGGGCAGAGGGGGGAACTGAAGTTTATTAACATGCTGCAGTTGACGAAAGTTGCAAATCCAACGTCCACATCAAAACTATTATTCTGAGCCTTACCTTGAATGCAAAGAGCATTAATAAAATTTATTGGTTGAACTCTAAAGGGAATGCTAACACTGCAATTATTATTCTGACTAAGAACATAAGTGACATTAAAGGGCACCGGCAAGGCAAGCGGCATGGGAGTGCCCAAGGTCATGCAAAGCCAGCAATCATTAGCCAGCTTAGGGTTTGAGGCATTAAGCGCTCTGTGGGTGGCCTCTAGTATGTCAGAGGATTGAGTGTCTAGGTCCACACCACGTGATTTTGGCAGTGCCAAAGGATAATAATTAATTTTTGGATTCATATGATCAATTATTTGCTCTAGCAGATTCTCTGATTGTATCTTGAGGCCCACCACCATCAGAAACGTGTATGGGGGGAGTTTTACTCCAGCATACCGGCTTTCCTACCTCTCTTTGGCACGAGGCCTGAGCATATTTTTGAGATCCCAAAGGCGATGGGACATTGGTCCAATCCCCTCCATTAACGCCCAATCGAGTTTTTTTGTAGAATAGCAGTAAAATAGGTCTGATTAGCCTTGGTGCATTCCTGGACTGTTTCGTAACAGGAGGAGTGCATTTGGTCATAAGTGACTGAGCATTCTGTTGGACAGGGCCCTGGCTTACCTTGAGTGAGGGGAATTATATGGGGTTTCATAACACAGACCCACTTTTGGGAGAAACCTCTTCCTATTTGGCGATCGGTGGTGAGGTGAGCATTTTTGTTGCCACAGTCAGTGGTGCGTGAGTAAGCCGTAGGCCTGGTAGTAGAGGTTCCTCCGCGGCATGCACAAAGAGGGCCGAATAACTTCTTTATGAGCTCTTCAGCATTTGGAGGGGGCTCAAAGCTGCTTTCCGTGGTTCCGAGCAGGCTCAGCAATCCACCCAGGATTATAAATCCGACCTTAGGGTTCATTTCCTGAGGACAGAGAACAGGAGAAATTCTCAGGGCGAACTATCGACCCTGGAGGCAATTGTTTGATTATCCTCTATTTTTTGGACTTTATCAATTTGTTTTACTAAGCGTTCTGGTAACCATCTGGCAGATTTCATTTCTTTAGAATATATACATACTGAGCCTCGACCCCAGATAAGAACTGGGTTGGGACCGTGCCAAGCATTGGTTAAGGGATCTTTCCAGAGAACCGAAGCGAATTGCTTTTGAGTTTCTGAGTGCCAGAATCTATTAGCGCTGATTGTCCATTGGCATCCAAATTTAAAAAATTGAGAATGAATAGAGCATGTGAGAGAATATTTCTGGGTGTCCCCTTCGTGGGGTACCATTTCCCCTTTTTTATTTTAGAAATAGTTATTTTCAAGGTCTGGTTGGCTCCTTCAACTATTCCTTGGCCTTGGGGGTTGTAAGGGATTCCTGTAATATGTTAAATATTGAGACACCGACAGATCTGTGAAAAATTGGAGCTGACATACACTGGCCCATTGTCTGTCTTTAATTGTTGAGGACAACCTAACACAGAAAAGGTGGCTAACATGTGACTTATGATATGTCTGGTGGCCTCTCCGGATTGGAGGGAGGCATGTATGAACCCGCTATATGTATCTATGGTGACATGCATAAATTTTAGATTACCAAATTCAGGAATATGAGTGACATCCATTTGCCAGAGAGCATTGGGTACCAGCCCCCTAGGGTTGACTCCCAAATGTGGGACTGGCAAATGAGTAGCACAGGATGGGCAGGTTTTGACAATCTGCCTAGCCTGTTCTCTGGTGATGCGGTGCATGAGGCGGAGGGTTTTTGCATTCAGGTGATGTAGTTGATGGCTATGTCGAGCTGCAGCGAGGTTGTTATCTATAGTATTAGTAGCTACAATGAATTGGTTTGGGTCCCTAGTATCGAGGTCAGCCTTTTGGTTTCCTTCTGCCAGAGGCCCTGGCAGTCCGGAATGAGCCCGCAAATGTCCTATATAAAAGGGATGAAATCTTTTAGTAATTAATTTCTGCAGTTGCCAGAATAAATCCCCAGCACTGGAGACAATTTTTATTTGCCCAGCAGTTTCTATTAATGGAACTGAGTGTGCAATATATGCACTGTCTGTATAAATGTTCAAAGGTCGGTCAGGAAACGCAGAGAACACAGCGATTACTGCTTGCAGCTCTGTTAGCTGGGCGGAAGAGTCATTGGTCATAAAGGAGACTGTTTTATCCAAATAAGTATAGGCGGCTCTGCCATTGGAGGACCCATCAGTAAATACTAATAGGGCGTTTTTGAGGGGCTCAGGAGCTGTTCTGGTAGGGAAAACAAATTCATGCCGATTGGCAAAATCAATGAGCTTGTCAGGTGGATAGTGATTGTCTAAAAGCCCAATATAAGAGGCCAGAGAAATAGGCCAGGATTCAGTATTGTGCATCAGCCAGTTTATTTGGTCGTTAGTGTAAGGTTGAATAATAGTATCAGGTTCTTTACCAAAATAACATTTGCCTTGATCCCTGCCCATCATTATTAGAGTGGCAACGGCCTGATAATAAGGTTCAATTGCTCTTTTAGGTGTGGCAGGGAGGTGGAGCCACATGAGGGGCGCTGTCTGCCAAAAGACTGCAGTTGGTGAGAGCGCTGTTTTGCATATAATAAGCTTTAGAGGTTTGTTGTAGTCTATAAATGTGGTAGCTTGAGAATGGATGGCTTGTTCTACAGTATGTATGGCTTATCTTCCCTCCAGGGTCAATTCCCTGGGGGAGGTGGGGTTAACATCCCCATGTAAAATATCATACAATGGTTTAAGTTCCCCTTTGCTAATTTTTAGATAGGGCAGTAGCCAGTTAATGTCTCCCAGGAGCTTTTGGAAATCATTTAATGTTTTAAGTTTATCTAGCCTTAACTCTAATTTTTGGGAGGAGATTAAGGCTCCCTGCATTTGGAATCCTAGGTATGTGTAGGGGTCCGTAAGTTGGACTTTGTCTGGGGCTATTTGAAGACCGCGGCTTTGTAATGCCATGCGCATTTCATCATAGCACTTTAGGACTTCGGTTCCTATCTTTCCAGCTATTAAAATGTTATCCATGTAGTGGATGATATACATGTTTGGCCAGTGGTCTCTTACAACCTCTACATATTCTGACTTCCAGAGGAGATAATCTCCTCCGGCCAGGGTGGCTCGGGCCAGTGTCTGCCAATCTCCCGGAGTGAGCCAGTTTTCTGTTACAGATGCTAAGATTGCCATAGTATAAGGGGCTGTAGCTCCATATTGGGCTACTGCTGTTTTTAATTCCTTTATGACTTTGAAATCAAACCCAGTGTGGTGTCTCCACACCTGACCCTGTGCGTCCACAGTCTCTGATACAGGGAAGGCAAGGGCTTCTGCATCATCAGACCTTGAGAGCTCTGTTCGGGGGGAGATTTTGGGAGCAGCTCCTCTCATGGGAGGCCTTTGGGTAATTTGCGTCTCAGATCTAAAGGTGTTTTTCCCTTTTAGATTTCCCTATTTTTAATTCTTCTAACTGGGCAATAAGGTCTTGATGTTCCTTCTCTAATTTAATCTGCTCTTTTAAATGTTCTATTTTATCTTCTAATTCCTTTTTTTGGATCAATAATGGGACAGGCTAAGGGGGGAGCACTAGGCTTCTCTGGAGGAGAGGAATAAGGTGGGGGTCGCGTACCAAGTGGTGGCCAGTCTTGGTGATGATATCTGGCTGCTTGATCTGCTAAATCATCCCAGTTAACTTCCCCATCATCATCAACTGTTTCAAGATATTCTAATAAATTTGGATATTCTTTGGTTTTTGGCCTGACTATTTTCTCTTGTTCTAAAGTCTCTTTCAGCTTTTTAGTCCTTTCCTTATCCCTTTTTATTCCCTTAACCTGTGCTTCCTTTTCAGGAGGTTTTGTTTGTTCTTGCTGTTCCTCCTCATTGTCGCTATCAAAAGACATAAGGTCATAAAACAACAATGAGGTATCACCTCACACCTGTCAGAATGGCCGCCATCAACAAATCGTCAAACAACAAGTGTTGGCAAGGGTGTGGAGAAAAGGGGACTCTAGTACACTGCTGGTGGGAATGCAGACTGGTGTAGCCACTGTGGAAAACACTATGGTGTTACCTCAAAAAATTAAAAATTGAATTGCCATTTGACCCAGTGATCCCACTTCTAGGAATATACCCTAAGAAACCTGAAACACCAATCAGAAAGAATATATGTACCCCCATGTTCATAGCAGCACTATTCACAATAGCTAAGATCTGGAAACAGCCCAAGTGCCCATCAGTGGATGAATGGATAAAAAAGCTGTGGTACATATACACAATGGAGTACTATGCAGCTGTAAGAAAGAAAGATCTCTTATCCTTTGAGAGGACATGGAGGGACCTCGAGAGTATTATCCTAAGCGAAACAAACCAAGCAGAGAAAGAAAAATATCACATGATCTCACTCATTTGTGGAATATAATAAACATAACAGTCTGGGGAACAGGGTAGACCCAGAGATGTGAAAGTAGGGTACAGACTGACAACCCTCAGAAGAGGGGGTTGGGGGGAGGGAAGAGATAAACCACAGAACTTATACGCATGTATGCATAACTGATGGACATGGACAACAAAGCTGGGGAAGGGGTAGAGGGATGGGGAGGAGGGTGTCAATGGGGAAAAAAGGAGAAACATCTGTAACAAAAATAAATTAATAAAAAAGTTGAAAAAAAAAAAAAAAGACATAAGGTCCTCACAAGCTTGATTCTCTGCCTCTTTTTGTTTATTGTCTTTTTCCTTCTGGAGGATATTTTCCCCACTCTCTACAACATTAGCTATAACGGGGTCACAATGTTTTTGAGAAATAATTTCATCTATGAGATTCCAGTAAGAGAAGGCGGTTACAGGGACCTTCTCAGGTCCAAAAGTATTACAGTAGTCTTTGAGTGCATCCCCTACTCTTTTCCATCTTTTCTGATCTATAGTTCCCTCAATGGGAAACCAAGGACATACTTCTTTGATGTAATCAAAATAATGACATAAATGTTTCGTCTTAACCTTTACTCCTCGTGCCTTTAAAGCTTTAGTTAATTGTTCTACAAACAATCTATGCTGACTTAATTCTTGCCCCATAATCGCTGATCACTTACCGAGGTTCAGTAGACGCAGCAGGTTCCCACGCCGCCTATGCCTCTTTCACTCTGTATTTTCAGCCGGCCTCTCAAATCAGCGTCCTTCACGGGGTCCCCTGTTCTCGAGCCCCACGTTGGGCGCCACTTGACCCGTCCCGCAGGTCGAGCAACGAGGACTCTAGAGGGGGAGTGAGGATGGTAGGGGGCAAGAGACACGAAGAATGGAGACAAGACAGGATTCTGATCAAGTCTCGTTTATTGTAAAACAGGGCAAGGTTTTATAGCATGAAAGCAGGAATGTTCCTGGGGCGCTGAAGTCGGGGCTAATCTGGCTGCTATGAGAGCAAACCCTAGCAGCATAATCGATAAGGTCAGTGCTTGAGGCAAGCAGAAAACACCTGCTGCGGTTCCGAGAACTGTCGTTTCTGCAGAGGTCCCGGGGGCATTGTGACCTGAGTCACGCCCGCCCAAGAGAATAATGCCAAGAATGTCTTATAGCCAGGGGTGAACTTTCCAGTCCCCCACACAGTCAAGGGCATGTACCTCGGTTGCAGTTGGTCCCGGCCCTGGTTGGTGTTGTGGGAGGCAACCAGTCAATGGTCCCTCTCACATCGATGTTTCTCTCTCTCCCTCCCTCCCACTGTATCTGAAGATAAATGGAAAAATATTCTCAGGTGAGTATTAAAAAAAGAGAATATGGGGGACAGAGGAACATGTTAAATGACACCACCAAGAAGCAATCAGCCAAATCCTCCAGAATGTGGGAAATTTCATAGGATAAATGACCTGGTTCCTTTGACAAAAAAACAAAGAAAAAAGGAAGAGGGTAAAAGGTCTAAGCCAGCAGGAGATCATATCCACAACGCAAGGTCAATGTAGAGCAAAATGGTTTTATTGCGTGCGCCTGGGCACAGGCAGGCTGAGCCCAAATAAAGGGGGTCAGCCTCGAGTACCAGTTGGGGTGTAGGTTATATACTCTACTTCTAGCTTCCAGCAATTCCTGCTGACTACTCTGCCTGGCCCAGTGTCCACTTTGCCATTGGACCAGTCTGGTATCTCGTCCTGCATCTGCTGGGTGATTCACTGTCTTGCGGATAATCCCAATAATCCATACTCAACAGAAGGATGAGCAAAGGTCATGCAAGCAACACATTTTTCTACAGTTTCCGCTTTTTGCAAGCTTTTACCTTTACCCTTTAAAACGTTATTAACCAGCCCTGGCCGGTTTGGCTCAGTGGTTAGAGCATCAGCCTGCGGTCCAGAGAGACCCGGGTTTAGTTCCCGCTAAGAGCACGTACCTCAGTTGCAGTTTGTCCCCAGCCCTGGTTGGATCACGCAGGAGGCAGCCACATGATGTGTCCCTTTCACGTCAATGTTTTTCTCTCTCTTCCTCTCTCTCCTTCCCACTCTATCTGAACATGGAAAAATGTCCTCAGGTGAGGATAAAATAAAATAAAATAAATAAAAAAATAAAACGTTACTAACCCTTTCAGAGGTGGAGAGGTCCACAAATTATAGAGACTTAAGAGACACACCAGCCAAATGCCATGTGTGGATCTGGTTTGGATCCTGATTTAAATAAACCAGCTTTAAAAATAATTATGAGCCCTGGCCGGTTTGGCTCAGCAGTTAGAGCATCAGCCCGCGGTCCAGAGAGTCCTGGGTTCGGTTTCTGCTAAGGGCACGTACCTCAGTTGCAGTTTGTCCCTGGTCTCGGTTGGGGTCGTGTGGGTGGCAACCAGTCTCTCACATTGATGTTTCTCCCTCTCTTCCTTCCTCTCTCCCTCCCGCTCTATCTGAGGATAAATACAAAAATGTCCTCAGGTGAGGATAAAAAAAATTTTTTTTAATAAACCAGCTTTAAAAATAATTATGAGCCCTGGTTGGTTTTGCTCAGTGGTTAAAGCATCGGCCTGCTGACCAAAGAGTCCAGTGTTCAATTCCAGTCAAGGGCATGTACCTTGGTTGTGGATTGGTCCCTGGCCCTGGTTGGGGTCGTGTGGGAGGCAACCAATCAATGTGTCTCTCTCACATCGGTTGATGTTTCTCTCTCTCTCTCTCTCCCCCTCCCACTCTATCTGAAGATAAACGGAAAAATATCCTCGCGTATGGCTGGTGTGGCTCAGTGGTTGAGCGTTGACCCACGCACCAAGAGGTCGCCAGTTCCATTCCCGGTCAGGGCATATGCCCAGGTTGTGGGCCTGATCCTCACTGCAGGGCATGCAGGAGGCAGCCAATAGATGTTCTTGCTCATCGATGTTTCTGTCTCTCTCTCCCTCTTACTTCCTCTCTCTCTAAAACCAATAAAGGCAAAAAAAATTTTGAAAGAAAAATATTCTTGGGTGAGGATAAAATAAAATAATTATGAGATTGAAACTGGACAATGAATGGGTCTGGACCACCTGTCACTACTTAAGCCAGTTAAGCAGCAACAAGGTTGAATCATGAGTGGGTAATCCTGTAAAATCTGCTCTGCCCACTCTCATTTCCTACTTGCCAGCTGCCTTTATTATTTTTTAAAATTAATTAATTAATTAAAATCCATTTATCTTCAGATAGATTGGGAGAGAGGGAGAGAGAAAGAGAGAAACATTAATTGGTTGCCTCCTGCACGACCCAACCAGGGCCTGGGATTGAATCTACAACCGAGGTATGTGCCCTTGACTGGAATCGAACCTGTGACTCTTTGGTCCACAGGCTAACACTCTAACCACTGAGCCAAACCAGCCAGGGTTGCCAGCTGCTTATAAAGGGCAGAGAAACGATGATTATGTGAGAAAGGGCAGTCAGGCAAAAAGGAGAAAAAATGGATAAAATGGTTACAGGCAAGGGGGGATGAATGTGGGTTGGGGACTGCAAGGACTGGTCGCCAGTGAGTCACAGTCACAGATCCAGCGTTCCAGTGGTCCGATAATCAGGTTGTTAATCTTTCCATGATGTCAGGTAGTCCTCCTTGTACTCAGATTAGGAGAATGGATAGCATTCCTGAGGCACACTCCTGAGGCACACACCTCCCGGCCAGGTGGGAATGGGCTTTTCTTTAATCAGAACAAAGCAATCAAAGGATGATTAACATTTCTTATACCTAAGGCTAGTATGCCACTATGATTAGTTTTCTATTCTATTATTCTTTCCCACCCCTTTCAAGATTATCAGGGAAACTGTAAACATTGACTACATATCTACCTGGTGCTAGGAATTACTATTATTATTTTTTAGATCTGATTATGGTGTTATCATTGTGTTAGGAAAAAAGAGTCCTTATCTTTTAGCAATATATACTAATAAGTGTTTATTGGCAAAATGATATGATCTCTGGAATTTGCTGTAAAATAATCCAAGGGATTGGGGATGAAGACATAAAGTAAGATTGGCTGTAAATTCAAAACTGCTGTAGCTGGAGGATAGGTACTCTGGGGTTCATTACACCAGTCCCTACTTCTATTTATGTTTGACACTTCCTTTTTTTAAAAGTTAAATCACTTTTTATTTTTCAATTACAGTTTATATACAATTATATTAGTTTCAGGTGTACACCCCAGTGATTAGAGATTATACAACTCATAAAGTGATCATCCCGATAAATCTCATACCCATCTGACACCATACATAGTTATTAGAATATCATTGACTGTATTCCCTATGCTGTACTTTACATCTCATGACTGCTCTGTAATAATCAATTTGTATTTCTTAATCCCTTCACCTTTTTTCACCCATCCCCACAACCCCCATCCCAGACGATTTCAATAATAAGAGATTAAGCCTGTGTCACCTTCTCAGTCTGAGATCCCTCCTCTGGGCTTGTTAAGCTGCCTAACGTGCTGAAATGCAGTCTAGTGGTTTACTTCCCCACCTTGAGGGCAGGGACTGCATGTCTCCCTGGGACATGGTTCCCAGCATGAATGAATGGATGATTCTTAGTCTTGGTTCATTTGTGGTTGAGCAGCTTCATTCCCAACTAGCAGTTAAGTTCCTTTGATGGCAAAGACCAGGACAAGTTACACAGATTTGTTTGTTCTGCTGTGTGAGGCAACATAAAACTCCGAGTTTATGACATTTGCCTCTCAGTGACTGGGTTGGGTGAGTTCACTTGAGAATCCAGTTGCTGGCTGGACTGACATGCTCTGAGGAACTGGCTGTGTTTCCGGCAAGATAACAATACCTCGTTGTCTTCCTGATGGAAAGATTTCAATCAAGAGACAAAGAGTAGAAAAGTAAGCAAGAATTTATTGACCGCAACAAAAAGACACTTAGGACAGTGAAACGAGGAAGGGTGTAGAAGAAGCAGCAGGAGAGCCTAGGCGGGGCTGCTTTGGCTCACTGGGAAGTCAGAAAAAAGGGGGCCTTGGAGACAGGTTCAGGGGTTAGCCCAGTATGAGCTGCTGCTGCCCATTGCTCCCCTGGTTGCAAGTCTTGTGGGGTCCCTTGGCATTTAGGAGATATGTGCCTGTCAGTGGGGGAGAGGGGGTGAGAGGGGAAAGAGAGAGGGAAGGGAATGGCATGGGCATGGTCCCTGGAGGGACAGAGCACTGGGACCTTCCTTTTCAGGGTTCTTTTGTTTTTGTTTTTTGTTTTTTTAAGATATTAGTGCTGCTTCTTTCTTTTTAATATTTTTTCTTTATTGATTTTAGAGAGAGGGGAAGTGAGAGGAAGAGAGAGGTAGAAACATCGATGAGAGAGAACATTGATTGGCCGCCTCCTGCATGCCCCCCACTGGGGATCTGGCCCACAACCTGGGCATGTGCCCTGACCAGGAATTGAACAGGTGACCTCTTGGTGCAATGCTCAACCACTGAGCCACACCAGCTGGGCCTTTTCAGGGGTTTTAAAGGCTGGGCCTTTAGGGGAGGTCCCAGGGGAGGATCAGTATATTATTCATCAGCTTTATGCTGATGTACCAAAATGAGATTTATTCTCTTAATTTGTCTGTCCTTGGGTATGGTTGGCAAATGGCACTAATGACTAACTGGATTTCTGTTACCTGTCTCCCTGAGGACGGTGATATAAGCTAGTAAGCTACTTACCCTCTGGTTACGCAAGAGAAGTGCAAACCATTTACTCATAAGTGTCCTTGGTTCAGCGCAGATAGGATTTCTAAGTGGTTGCAAACTGCTGTTTAACTGTCTTAATTTCCCTATTCCACTTGTCCTGGAATTTTCCAAGCTTCTTACTATCCTATAACTGTGGAACAAGTGCTACTTTCTACTTCAGAGTCCAAAGGCCTCACTGGTGCATCACCTTGGGCAAACCCAGCTCATACCCTTCTGGGCAAAGGAGGAAAAGCCAGAGCTAGACGCCTTGGATGACTGGAAACACCAGGTAACCAGACAGGAAGCTCTGCTCAGGCAAGTGGCAAGTGGCCACCGAGACCTAGTTAGGAAGCCTGTGTCACAAACAATAGCTCCTGGAGAACCCCACGTCTCCTGTGATGCGAGCCCCAAGGATGAGGCTGCTCAAGCTGCTGATTTTCCTGGCCCTCTGGGGAGTCACCAAGGCTGGACCAGGTAGGTGCTGCAAATGCCTGTGATGTCTGTTTTGTACTATGAACTCAGGATCGGGGTTGCCAGAGCTGCTCCCAGGAAGCTGGAAGTGCTGCTAAAAATAGCAAGGCTGGGAGCTGGGCTGAGAGGCCGGTGAGAACTTAGTGGGCGGTGGGGGTGCGGTTTGAGCTTGAAGATTATAAGTGAAGGCGATAGCTGCCCAGGGGAGGCACACTGACTTTGCTCAGAGTTGTTGAGACATAAGAGCTAGGCAGCTGGTAGAGGGAGAAGGTGGCAGGAAGATTCATGAATTTATTGAACAAATATTGGTTGGGGAGGGCCTGCCATGTACCATGAGCTATTCTAGGAACCAGAAAAGAAAGGAAAACAAGCAAAGCCCCAGCCCCCCTGAAGCATCCCTTCACCTGGGAAGAAACAACCCAAAAGACACATGTAAATACACAGTATTCCAGGAGACAACAAGTGTTATGGAAAACAAAAAAGCAGAATAAAGGAAGATTGGGGAATGGGTACTTGTGGGGTGGCCAGAGAAGAGCTATCTAATAAAGTGACATTTGAGCAGAGATCTCAGGCAGTGAGGGAAAGAGCCATGTGGCCATCTGGAGAAGAACATTCCAGTAAGAGAGGAGGGACAGTGCACAGGCCCTGAGCTGGATGCACAGGTGATGTGTGAGAGGACGAGCAAGGAAGCCAGCATGGCCGGAGCAGAGTGGGCCAGGAGGGTGGTGGATGAGATCAGGGAACCACAGGGGTGGGGATGGCATCTGGCACCAGCTCATGTATAAACTTGTAGACAATTTAAGGAGTCAGAGTGAAATGGGGCATCATAAGAGGGTTTTAGGCAGAGCCGTGATGTGATCTGACATGTAAACATGTAAAAGGAACCTCAGGCTGTTGTACTGAGAAGAGGCTGTAATGCCATAAAGGCAGGGGAACCAACTTGTGTCAGTTTGCCTGAGATACTCCTAACTTTAGCACTTAAAGTTTGGTGCTTTGGACACTCCTGCAGTCCTGAGAAAACTGGGACAGTTGGTCACTCTAGTAAAGAAGAAACAGCCAAACCAGGCAGGAGGCTATTGCCATCACCCAGTAAGAGGGGATGGCGGCTTAGCCTGGGTGGTAGGATCGGAGGTGGTGGGAGATGGTCTGATTCTGAACAAGACTGTTGGGAGATGGTGGAAAAGATTCAAGACAGTATAGCAAAATTGGCAACAATAAGTAATATTTATTAAGTACTTACTATGTGCCACAAACTGCTGAAATCTTTACATAATACCCTCACAACAGCAGTGTGAAGAAGGGATTATCAAGGACACTGAGCCTTAGAGAAGTTAAGTAACTAACCCAACGTTACACATCTAGTTAATGTCTGAGCCTGGACCTGAACTGAAGCTGTGCAATTTCTATCTGTTTTAAAATAATGCTATGTAAAAACAACCAAACACTAAGGACAATAGCCAAGAAGAGCTAACATTTGTTTATTGAGGAGTTATGATGGGCCATGCTTATGTTAGGTGCTTGATATATGCTATCTTTTAAAGCCTATTTGAAATATGAAATTAAAAACTCATTTGATTTTTTTCTAGTCCCTGTATGGTGGTTTCTATTACCATTATACCCATTTTGCAGATGAGGAAAATGAGAATCAGAGGGACACAACCCTTGCCAACTATTTGTCCAGCAAAGTGGGTTTATCCAGGAACAATAAAGAATTACAATTCAGGATTTGTGATCTAATGGAGAATTACAGTAGGTCCAGAGAATAAAGGACAGGAACAATTCTTTCACAGAAGAAAAGGAGGATTTCAAAGGGGCTGTTGTAAACAAGGAGTCCATTGGAGGAAACTGGTAGTTCCAAGTGTAGTTGCTTTTCATTGGCTGAGTTGCAACAGTCCTTCATTGGCTAAGTGGTTGCCTGGCAAGAAAAAGATCCTCCTCTTCCTGCTGGAGTAGAGTAGAAATACATCTTCCTGCTGGAGATGCGAAGTAAGTTTCTTCCTGTTTTGAGATAACTGAAGGTGAGTGGTAAGGTGTCAGAGCACCCCCTACAGGCCCTCCCAAATCCAACTTAAATGAGGTTTCTGTTTACTAATCTTCACACCACTCAGCTAGCTGCCTTATGCATTATGCCCTTTGATGTGTTCTCTTGGGATGATGGGTTTTATAGGTACTATTTTTTCCTTTTCTCCAAACTTTCTGGAATGTATACATCTATAATTTTATCTTTTTTTTTCATTATTGATATATTAGAGAAAGAGGGGAAGGGAGAGGGAGAGATAGAAACATCGATGAGAGAGAACATTGATTGGCCACCTCCTGCATGCCCCCCACTGGGGATTGGGCCCACAACCTGGGCATGTGCCCTGACCGGGAATTGAACCCGTGACTTCTTGATGCATGGGTCTATGCTCAACCACTGAGCCACACCGGCTGGGCTACCTCTATAATTTTAAAACAAAATTAAATTTAAAAAGAATTCCACAGCACCTGTAAATTTTTACAGAATCTGAGTCTTTCCTGAAGTGCAAGAGAACTTTGGGGCACCCCATCAGATAGCAATCATCCCTGCTTTGCATAAAAGTAGGGTTTCTACCTCCATCTTCCTTAGCCAAGAGCTTGGGTAGAACATCAACTTGCTGGCTCCTTCTTTTCTCCCACACATACCCTATACAACACTGTGTTATCCTTCAGCTTCTAACTGCACATGACAAGTTTTTTCAGTGTGGATCAGCATGGTAGGAAAACATTTCCCTCAAGAACAGTAAGCCTACCTCATGCAGCTGTTGTGAGAAAGGGCAATCCATGCAGTTAACGCAAGGGGTCAGTGAATGCCGGATTTAACAAGTGAACCCTCTGTGTTTTGGTGGGCCTTAATTTACAGAGGAGGAATAACCATGGAAGTGTTTGGGGTTATCGCTTAGGGTCAAAAGCAAAGGACTGAAGACCAGGATCATTTGGTGGTGTGGGTTATTCACAATAACAAACATAGGAGATCTCTCCTTTCATCCACACACCCACCCCTTTGCTACTGACATCGTTATCCCCATTTTACAGATAAGGAAACTGAGACTTGGCTGAGGAAATCTTTTGTTTAAGTTGCCACTGCCTATGTGCAGAAATCAAGATTCAAAATAAGATTTTCCTGATTCCAAATTTCATGCATGCCCTTTCAAAAACAACCTATTGCCTCAAGCCAGAAAATTTAGTTCTTACATATATATATATATATATATATATATATATATATATATGTATATATATATGTATATATATATATATGTATATGTATGTATGTATGTTTTTATTGATTTCAGAGAGAGGGAGAGAGAGAAACATCAATGATGAGAGAAACATCGATTGGCTGCCTCCTGCAAGACCCCCACTGGGGATTGAGCCCGAAACCTGGGCATGTGCCCTGACTGGGAATCCAACAGGGGACTTCCTGGTGCATAGGTCGATGCTCAACCCCTGAGCCACAGCATCCAGGCAGGTCTTACTTTATTTATTTATTTATTATTTATTTATTTATTTATTTTAATCCTCACCCAAGGATATTTTTACATTTATCTTCAGACAGAGTGGGGGGGGGGGTGGAGAGAGAGAAACATCAATGTGAAAGAGACACATCAACTGGTTGCCACCCACACGACCCCAACTGGGGCCGGGGATGAACTGCAACCAAGGTACGTGCCCTTAGCGGGAATCAAACCCGGGACTCTCTGGTCCGCGGGCCAACGCTCTAACCGCTGAGCCAAACCAGCCAGGGCAGGTCTTACCTTTTAATATCTTTGTGACCTCGAGTCTCTATTTCACTTTTTATTTTTTAAGGCCACCAAAATTTTGGTTGCCTCCCCCAAAATAATTGGAGAGAGAGAGGTCTATTTTACTATTTATAAAATAGGGATAATAGCAGAGAGATTAAATGTGATAGTTAAGTGAGGTCACATGTGTACACAGTAAAGCTCTATAAAAGATTAAGGGACCATTAAAAAAAATATCCAAGGTCACATTGCTAGCTAGTGGCAAAGTAAAGTGCACCATGATCATTTCTGTTCTGACTAGATGTGAACCACACATCTGCTGCTACCTAGCTCAGTTTCCTCATCTGTAAAATGCATACCACAATAGACTGTATTTCATAATTTTGTCCTATGGCTGCATGGATAGAGTGTTTGGTACAGTATTTGGCATTCAGTAGGTGCTAAATAAATGGCAGGTGTCTTCCTGCCTTTCTTTTCTTATCTCTGACCATAAGCAAACTCACCTTTTAGCCAGTTTAAGACCTTCTTAGGCTCTAGGAACGATTTTGTGAGTCTCCCCCACCCCATCACAAATCATAGTGAAAGGATCTCACATTATATATGACTTTTTATTAAATTTTTAATATTTAATGTTGCTCTTGAAATGATTTCTTGATTTTGATGGCATTGTTTTTTTCCCCTCTAAACTTTGGAGCCAATGCATTTTTTCAGGTCTCAGACATTTCCATGTATCTCACAAAGCTACTAGGCCCTTGGCCCTATGTTTGTCATCTTCAATGGAAAAGGGGGCCTGGTGACCCCTTTGATGAAGGAGGAGGAGGGCCAGCAGACTGTTTTTCCTGCCCAGGGACAGGAAGCAGAGCTGGGCTGTCAAAATTAAAACTAGAGGGTGTGCTGTGCCCACTGTCTCTGCACTCGATGAGGGCCATCTAAAAGACATCTGTCTTGACATTGTTCTGCTTTAAATGTCCTGTCCCTACACCTGCACCTTACCTGCAGAGGACAGCAGCTTAAGGGACTGTGGGGCAGCACAGTCACTCCCCCAGGTCCCATCTCCCTCCTGCGGTAAAAGGGGGGACTTGCAGGACCTCCCAGGGACCAAATTCAGAGTACCTGCTGCTTTGTATTGCTGAGTGTTTATGCATTATCTTATATTGTCTCATTTCAATCCTCACAATGACCTGAAGAGGCAGGGGGTGCTCTTGTTCCCATTTTACAGACAAGGAAAACTGAGGCACAGAGTAAGTTGCTCATGTTCACATAGCTAGTGGGTGGTGGAGCTGGAATTCCAACCCAGGTCTGTGTCCTCAACTATTCATTGTACTTGATACCCAATTTATTCATATTCTCAATAATTAGTGAATAATAATGACAGCTAAGATTGGTATACCTTTTCTTAAAATCAAGGAATAAATGAATACTTTCTTACTGTAAAAGATTCTATCAGTATGAACATACTGATAGACCCCCAGGTGAGGGGGTTTGCACAGTAAAATTTGAGAAGCTCTGGTCTAAAAGGTGAAGTGTGAAAGTGCCTGAATCTCACACACTCCCAGGCTCACTCCTGGTCACAGGGGGAATCACCAGGGACAGTGGTGTATTGAGATTCTTCTCTACAAGCCCCTCCTCCTTCACTATCTTATTTGATGCTCACAGAGAAGCAGGCCAGGAATGAAACATCCTTAGGCTCAGCAAGGCCAACCAGCTTGCCCAGAGTCCTCAGCCAACACGTGCAAGAGCCTGGGTTAGAAACCAGATAACCTGCCTCCCTATCCACGGTTATTGTGCCCACGCCCTTCTCCACAATGTGGCAATTAAAGCTTAATTCCTCACAGTCTGTGACTTATTCATAGATGCCTATAGCTCCCTTTCTTTTATGGGTAACATATGTGTATTATAAAAGCCACCTTCTGGAGGCAATGAGTCAACATTGTGTCTCAGCTTTGGAGTCAGAGAGAGGCCTGGGTTTGAGCCTCAGTTTTCTCATCTGGTAAATGGGCATAAGAATCCCACCTCACAGAATGGCTGCCAGGGTGAAATGAGACAAGCTGGTAAAGGGCACCTAGCTAAGCTTCTTTGAGTGCTAATCACCCTCCCCACAGCCTTGCTCAGGCATTAAATATATATATATTTGGGCATCTTCCACATCCTAGGCACTGTCCTGGGTGCTGAGGACACAGGTCAACAAGATAGGCTTCATGTTCTCATGGAACGGACACTGTAGACAGGGAAGATGGATAAGCAAGCCAACAAGATCATTTCACATAGGAGAGTGCCCTGAAGAAAATAAAACTGAGGGAGGCAATCGTTAGTAACCAGATGGTTGGGGGAAGTGAAACTTGAGAAAAGGTAGTCATGGAAAGCTTCTCTGAGGAGGTGACCTTTGGGCAGAGGCCTGAATGAGGAGAAAGCAGCCATGTGATGGTCTGGGGAAGACTGAGGAAGGCAGCAGAGGAGCCAGGGAAGAGGCCCTGTGAGGGGAATGAGTGGGGTGAGTTGGGCGGAGCAGCAGAGGAGGCTGTGAGCTCAGGCAGGTGGAGCCCCCTGCCTGGACCTCTAGCTCTCTCTGCCATTCTTTCCACTCTCCTGGCCTCTTCGGACCTTCAGACACAAGCACACACGCACGCACACACGTACACACACACACACACACACACACACACACACACACACACACACACGTCACAGGGAGTGCCAGGGAGGCTGGAGGGACTTCCAGGTCTCCACACTGACTGGGCAGAGCTGCAAGAAGAGGCAAATTGACAGCTGCACTTGAGTCTCCTGTCAGCAGACGAGGAGAAGTGATTTCTGAAGGGAAAAGTGATCATTGAATAGTTGGAGGGCTGACATCAAAGGGCAGAACCCGATGCTTGTGGTTGGTTGGGAAAGAGCCTGCTTGAGGCAGGGGAGTGGACTCTGCCGTGGTCTTCAGAGAGGAGACCAACCTGGCCAGCCTGCTCTCAGGCAGGAGCAGGAGGGACCCACTCAGTCTCAGAGCAGGGACCTGGCACAGCCACCACTCTGTTCATTTACTAATTGAAATGGGGCAGCTAGTTTCTTTCCTCTGGTTTAGAATTTTGCCCGCTAGGAGTAATATAAGTGCATCAGTGATCACAATTTGTGTGAAAATTTTAAATTCTCCCCATTATAAACAAAGGCTCTCGGTTTGGGTAAAAAATAAAAATAGATTGTCTACAGAAAGACCTATCTAAAATAAAAAGGTGCTGGTGTTTCCCCCCCTTAACAATCACATCTTCCTGGGAGAACATGGGGAGCCATAGGACTCCCCCCACCCCACTATTTTCCATGTGATCTCAGGCATGTGGACCTCTGATCCTTAGTTTTCTTATCTGTAAAATCGGGATAATGAACAATAATACCTCCAGGGCTATGGTGAGGATGACTGTATAATGACCATAGGAGGGATAAGGATTTTCTTGGTCAGTCATGTATACCTTAGTGTGAACAAGTTTCTGCTTCTTTCCCAAGACCAGGTTTAGATTCAGAGAGGTAGGCAAAAGCTTAGAAGCTTCTGGGAGGAAAAGTCAAGAAGTGAGGATCAGGGACCAGACTTGACCTTCCAGCCTGTTCTAGAGCACACTGAATGCCCTGCAGTTTGGGTGTGCCCTGGCTCTCCAATGCTGAAAGCAACAGAAGCCGGACGCCAGGCCCAGGCCCAGTTTCCTGAGGTTGCGCAGATGTTGACTGTTGGCTCTGAGTGACACAGGAAATGGAGGCAGAAGTGACAGCAATGGTGGAGGGTGAGGAAATCCCAGGCCTCACCCTTATTTTATCCAGAAACACAGGATTTAGGGCAGAGGTCAAACCTGTTCATCCTTCTTCAATAAACATCACTGAAACTACTTATATCAGGCTTCGTACTGGGTACAGATGATGAATCCACTCCATGTGGCCTGTTTCTTTGGATTCCCTTCTCTCTATTACACCCAGAAATTTTTGGCATTTCAGCCTCCCTTGGTTTGGAGCTGAGACCAGGTTTCAGCAAACAGGACCACTCCCGGCTGCCTGAGCTGCCACCCTGCATCCAGAATCACTGGGTACACCGCGGGAGAAATTCTGCCCAATCTGAAATTATGTTCCTTCTTTTCTGGTCTAGCATTTAAACTCTTTTTCAACACCTATTCCCCAGGTTTTTTCTGGTGTTAATTAGCAATCTTACAACGCATTTGGTGTGTAAGCCTTCTCCCAGGTCAGAATTTTGTATGTATTTCCCTGGAGCATGGGTTCAGAGAGGTGAAGCAATTTGCCCAAAGTCACACAGCTAGTACATGGCTCCTGAGTGCTTAACCCTGCTCCTCTCCCACCTTTGCTTTGCTTGGAACTCCCAAAGCCTTCTTGAGGGTCATGCCTCAGCCCAGTCCCTCATGCTGATGCTGAGGACGCTGAGGTGGGGAGATTGAGAGAGCCTTGTCAAAGGTCACAGGTCAGGGACAGAGCTAAACCTGTGCTCTGCTGCCCCCAGTGCCTCCCTGGGCAAATCCTGGGGCCCATTTTCTCTGGACCCTTTCACCTGTGCAACCTCCCCTCCTCCAGCCCAGGGTTCCCCCTGACTGCCTCCCCATCTGGGCTCAGGGAAGGCCCAGCATTGAGGAGGATCTCCTTTCCCCTGCAGGAAAGTTCTGGCACATCTCTGACCTGCACCTTGACCCTGACTACAAGGTATCCACAGACCCACTACAGGTATGCCCATCAGCTGGCTCCCAGCCGGTGCCCAACTCGGGCCCCTGGGGTGACTACCTCTGTGATTCCCCCTGGGTCCTCATCAACTCCTCTATCTACGCCATGAAGGAGATCGAGCCGGAGCCAGACTTCATCCTCTGGACAGGGTGAGAATCGTCACAACAGCTACCCTCCACTAGGTTTCTGCTGTGTGCCACTTGCTGCCTGGCACCTTCCTGCACTATCCCCCTTAGTCCTCACTTGAAGCTCAAAGGAACCCTGGATGTGGCTAATTCCAAAGTCTGTGCCCTTGACCTCTGTGTCTCCCAGCCTCAGCAGAACACAGCTCTTACTGAGGCTGGGGACAAGGTCATGACACGTTTGGGCATATGGGGAAGTCCCAAATTTTAAGTTGAAGGGTGAATATTGCAACCACTCCCACTGGGGTTCAGGTGTTGCAAGCCCTAGAGATCCAAATGCAGGGATGGGAGAAGGTAGAAGGGCTGAAAGTGGTCCGGAATTGGGACCACGTGTCCTGGTCAGCTGCTGGCCAACCTTGGGGTGTCCTGGCCCTAGGGCATTCTCACTGGTCAGAGCACTGCTCTGTGTGAGGAGAGCTTGAGGGGTGATTTCTGCTCAGCCACAGAGACTCCATTTCTGCTTCCCATCCAAGGAAGTAAGTCCTCCCACTTTCCTCCGCGCTCACTGTCCTCATCACTCGAGGTCCCCCTTCACTCACTGGCTCCTTCTCTCCTTCCCTTGGCCAGCCTGGGGTAGAAATGGGAACTGAGATGATGTAGACCCCAACTCGCCTTCAAGGAGCTATGGTCTTGTAGGCAATGCAGACAAGCCCACTGTTACATCCCAGAGACAAGAGAGAGGGTCACTGGGGTGGGGAAGTGTGAATGTGGGAGCCTCACAGGACACCTGACTCCATCTGGCAGGATTGGGGAGGACTTCCTGCAAGAAGTGGTGAACCAGGAAGCTGGTGAGGAAGGCTGGAAGGAGCTCTGACTTCTTGCCCCCTCTTCCAGCCTCAATGGACACCTCAAAAAGCAGGATCAATGCCCTGGCCAGTTTGGCTCAGCGGTTAGAGCATCGGCCCACGGACCAATAAGTCGCGAGTTCAATTTCAGTCAAGGGCATGTACCTCGGTTGCGGTTTGTCCCGGGCCCTGGTCAGGGTCGTGCAGGAGGCAACCAGTCGATGTGTCTCTCTCACATTGATGTTTCTCTCTCTCCCTTTCTCTCCTTCACTCTCCCTCCCACTCTATCTGAAGATAAATGGGGAAAAAATATCCTCAGGTGAGGATTAAAAAAAAAGAGAGAAGGAAAAAAAAAAAAGGAAATATGATAGTGTCAGGCTTCCCTCAGCTCAGATATCAACCTAAGAAGAGTGTGACCTTTTGGCCATGACCCTGGACTCCTGCTCCTGAGAGGGTTCTTTCTGGGGGAGCCTCTGAATTCTCTGAGGAGGGGCCCCTGGAGAAAGGTGTAACATTCTGAAAGATGTGATCCCGTTAGGAAAGGTGACTGCTTTGGGAAATGCATGATCCTTTCACAGAAGCCTGATTTTTCTGGGAAATCCCTGGGACCTTGCAGAGATGTATGGCATTGGATGAGATGACCTCTAGGACTTTTTATAATTCTTCAATCAACGAAATTTGACTTCCTAGGGAGAGTTGTAATCTCTTGGGGGAATAACCTATAGAAATTGGGTGTGTTTTCTACCAGACAGAATTAGATTCTCCAAACTAGAAAAAAAAAAAAAAGAATTTTGTTCCAATATCTGAATTTCTGGCCTGTCCCGGAGACAGGGCTACAAGGCTCTTCTTGCTGCCCCAGTGAGATGATCAGAAACACAGTAGAATGTAATGGGTGTGAGCTCAGACTCTGAAGTCTCCTGGGTCCAAATCCTGACTCCATCACTTTCTTTTCTTTCTTTCTTTCTTTTTTTTTTTTTTTAAAGTATGTTTTATTGATATTTTAGAGAGAGAGGAAAGGAGAGGGAGAGAGAAACATCGATTGGCTGCCTCCTGCACGCCCCCTACTGAGGATCGAGCCTGCTACCTGGGCATGTGCCCTGACAGGGAACCGAACCAGTGATCTCTTGGTCCATAGGTCGACACTCAACCACTGAGCCACACCAGCTGGGCCTGACTCCATCACTTTCTAGTAGTATATACACTTAGGCAGAATTCTTCACCTTTCTCTACCTTGGTTTCTTTATCTGCCAGGTGGGATCAACAATAGAACCTATGTTGTGGGGTTATTATGAAGAACAAATTAGTGGATGTGGGTACAGCGCACAGAAAGTAGCTGGCGCACAGTAGGCCAGGGGGAGGTGCTAGCAGCAGTACTAGCACTATTAAGCCAACTAACTTCCCTGGGAGTACCTGGGCAGAGCTGCCTTGCTCCCTGGGGTCCAGCAGTCCTAAGGCTTTAGCTTGTTGGGGTGCCTACTCCAAACGTCACCTTTCCCCATTCTCCTCCCCTGCTCACCCACCTCACTGTGCATTTCTTTTTTCTTTTTCTTGCTGTGCATTTCTAAGGTGGATACAGCAATTTAGGGCAGACAATGGGGCAGCGGGGGCATGACTAAGTAGTCCTGAGCCAGGTCCAGGATCTGCCACAGAGTAGATCTGAACCCTGTACTCTGAAGTCAGCTCCAGACTTCTCAGAAACCTTGGAGAAAGGCACAGAACTCAGAGATAGCTTCTCCACCTCGAGCTCCCTGGGGGCTTGCAGATGGGACTGGAACCCTAGAGCCTCCCTCTAATTACAACCTAGCAGCTACTATTTTATATTATATATATATATATATATAAATTTATATATATAAATAAAATTTCCCCTCTATTGAAGTCCACAAATACTCTATAAGTAGGTACTTTTATTATTCCTATTTTACATATGAGCTAATGTGGGTTCAGAGAGGTTAAACAACTAGCCAAGGGACCCACTGCAGGTCAGTGGCAGAGCCAGGGTTTGAACTCTGTCCTGTGTGACTCCCAACTTCAGCCTGGCCATACCTCTCAGCTCCACAGCCTCTGTTCTCACAGCAGAGCACAGCAGAGCACACCCCGTTCCTCACTCCCCATCCTGAGCTGGCCGCACCAAACTGGCTTGGTGGGCGGTGTTTTGCAGTGATGACACACCTCACGTGCCCAATGAGAGGCTGGGAGAGGCGGCCGTGCTGAAAATTGTGGAACGCCTGACCAAGCTCATCAGAGAGGTCTTTCCAGGTAAGACCCTGCCATCGGTCCCTCACAGCGTTGCCTGAACCCCAGGTGGTGCCTGGCACCATGGGACAATAGCAGTAAAATGTAGAGGAATGGCCTTCATCCATTGACAGTGATGGCTATGGTAAAGGTCCCATGCCGGACACTTCACAGCCATCATTTCTTACCTTCCAACAACCCTGCAAGGAACATGAGAGCTCGGTGGCTTGTAGATACACACAGAACCTATTAATGGAAATTCCTGTTATTTCACTGCCTTCTGCCCTGCCTGTCTAACACCAGACTCACAGCCCCTGCTCAAGGCATCTAGTTATACACAGGCATCATCCCCGGGTAGGTCTCAAATGGGCTAGTACACAGCCCTGTGTCCTGCTGTGGCACCCCGAGTTGCTATCTATGGCCCTCAAACCATCCCAACCTCTAAGAGATGTTGATTTCCAGCCAAGGTGCTACTTCTTGGTGCTTCCAAGACCTTCCTTCAGAGCTTGGGAGAGCCAGGGGGAATGTGAGTGATTATGGCAGCAGCCCCATGGGCTATGACAGGGAGAATGGGGTCTGTGAGCCCCACCTAATGGCCCCTGAAAATGGTTATAAGGCAAGCTGAGCCAAACACAAGGTGCTGGGGGCTCAATCAGGCTCTCATGCTGCCAGCTGGGACCTGTGGAAGCAGCCCACCGGCCACCAGCCCCGGCTATTCTGGGACAGCTGCTTGCTCCAGGGTCTTAGGCATGGGTCTCCAGGACCCAGATATGAAATAATGACAATAAAAATAAATACTAACAGCAGCAGTAATAACTGTATGTATCTGTGTATTCCGTGTGTCAGGCACTCCTCTCAAAATAGGTCTTAGATCATTGTCATTACTATCTCAGTTTTATGTGAGCCTTGCCCTGGCTGGTTTGGCTTATAATTAGGTTGGCCTGCAGACCGAAGGGTCACGGGTTTGATTCCTGGTCAAGGGCACGTACCTGGTTGCAGGTTTGATCCCCAGCCCCAGTTGGGGTGGTGCAGGAAGCAACCAACTGATGTGTGTGTTTCTCTCCCCTCTCCCTCCCTTTTACTCTATCTAAAAATCAATGAAAAAATATCCTCGGGTGAGGATTAACAGCAACAAAAACAAACAACAACAAAAAAAGAAATGTGAGCCTTGGTCCAGCAAACTAGTCAAGGTCATGTGGCAAGGGGAGTGGTAGGGGAGGAGGAATCCTGGTTGGATTACTGCTCTTTTTATTTTTAATATGTTTTATTGATTTTTTTAGAGAGAGAGAAAGGGGGAGAGATAGAAACATCAATGAGAAAGAGAACATTGATTGGCCGCCTCCTGCATGCGCCCCCCCCCCCCCCACCCTCGGGGATTTAGTCCACAACCTGGGCATGTACCCTGACCGGGAATTGAACCTGCGACTTCTTGGTGCATGGGTTGATGCTCAACCACTGAGCCACATCTGCCAGGCATCCTGTTATTTTCTTAAATGGATCTTTTTTTTAAAATCCTTACCCGGGCATATTTTTTCCATTGATTTTTAGATGGAGTAGGAGGAAGGGAGGGGGAGAGAGAGATAGAGAGAGAAACATTATTATGAGAGAGACACATCAGTTGGTTGGTTGCCTCCTGCACAACCCTGGATAGGGACTAGGAATCAAACTCGAGACTCTCTGGTCCAAGGGCCAGGCTGATGCTCTAACTGCTGAGCAAAACCACCAGGGCCTTTTAAAATGGATCTTTCATGGCTGCCGGCATTTACTTTAGAGAAACGAAGTTTTTCCAGACAGTAACACTGATGGCTTCCTGCTTTGTGAACAATTCCTGGTGGGAATTCTACAACTTCCTCCTTTGGCAGAGCTCTCGGCATTTCCAGACTTTGCAGTCTATACAGGACAAAGGGTTTGTTAGAGACATTTTCCCAGCTGAGAACTGGAGGCTCCAGCCTCCCTCATTGGTTCAAGATCACTCCCTGGGGTCAGCCAATCTCACATAAGGGCAAGGTCCTGCCCTGAACTCAGAGGAGTTTTTGGTTATCCTCAAATATTTATTGAGCAACTACTACCTGCCAGACACAGTGGTAAAATAAAACGGGAATGAGGCTACTCACAAGGAGGAAAGAAGTCTGACATCCTCCCCCCCAGTCCCGCTCCTGGGCTCATTCATAGGTCAATTCTTCTGGGAGGCCTCCCCTGATTCCACCCCACCCGTTATACAACTTCCACAGCAAGCGGCTCTTCCCTCTTGGTAACAGCCCACACACCTCTCATCACTCAATACCTGTCAATCCTACAGCACTGCAAGGCCTCTGGGACTGGGTGCCTGGTACCAGGTCTACAACATACTCTTGATTCATGAGTGAGTGAAACTCCTGAGGCCTCCTGGAGTGAACCAGACCTCTTCCCTAACAGCAAGATGGCTCTGGAATTGACAAGAACAAGGAACACTAAATTACCATGTGGCTGATAATGAATCTGAAGATTATTTCGATCTTCTAGCTTTCTTCTTCTCATCAGCTGATGCTTCCTCTCTGACCAGGAAACTTTCTGCTGGGAATGGGGTTAGGGTCCAGGATCGGAGAACTCACTGCTCTTCCTTCCCAGGTCTGAGCAAAGTGCAGCCAGCTTCTATTAAATGAAGTTTCAGCTTATGTGTCTATTTTCCTCATCTGTGGATTTTTCTTCATTGTTCTTCCCATTAGCTCTGATGGCCAATGGCCAACTGAAAATGACTAACTCCTCCAAGTGCTTTCACATATATATATTTATATTTCTCCTTTCCCTCCCAGATACTAAAGTATATGCTGCTTTGGGAAATCATGATTTTCACCCCAAAAACCAGTTCCCAGCAGGGAGCAACAATATCTACAATCAGGTAGCAGAACTGTGGAGACCCTGGCTCAGTAATGAATCCATTGCTCTCTTCAAAGAAGGTACCGATACCATTTGCTACTATATGCACTTATTGTATGCCAGGGTCTGATCTAATTAATCTTCACAACATCCCCATGAGATTGGTACTGATTTATCCCCATTATATAGATAAGGAGACTGAGGCTTAAAGATACCAAGCCACTTGGCCAAGGTCACCCAGCTTAGAAGCAGACTGGGCACAGAATCCAGGCCTGACCCCAGTGCCCATGCTCTTAACCTCACAGTACTAACGAGAGTGAGCAGTGAATATTTATTGAGCATTTACCATGTACCGGGCACTACTCTCAGCGCATTACTAGACTCCTCGCAAAAAACCTAGGAAAGGGCGGTGACCTTCAATTCAGTTCAGTCAGGGTTTCTCAACCTTGTCACTATCGACATTTTGGGCCAGATAAGTGTTTGTAATCGAGCTGTACTGTGCACCGTGGGATGTTTAGAGCATCACTGGCCTCTACCCACTAGATGCCAGTAACACACCCCCGTTATAATAACCAAAAAATGTCTCTAGACATTGCCAAACATTCTCTGGGGGACAAAAATCACCTGGTTGAGGACAATTGATCCAAAGACACAGCTAGCCCAAGGTGACCCTGACTACTCTCTTCCCTTCCTCAGCCTCTGCTGCTGGGCTCCCCACTGGTCAGACCAACCTGTGGCACAGAAGCCCATTGACTGGGTTCACACAGATCAGCTCCTGGGGCAGAGCTGAGTGGAGAAGGGTTGATGTGCGTCTGAAGGGGCAAACACACCTCATTGTTATCACCATTATACAGATGAGGAAACAGACATAGAAAAGTTAAATATCTTTCCCAAGTTGCATAACTAATAAGTGATAGAGCCAGGACTTGAACCTAGGCAGCCTGGCTCCAGAGCCTTAGGTCTTAACCCATGATGCCCCTCCTGTGGGAAAGATGGGAAGGGAGGATCAAGGGATGGAGAAGGTGGGAGAGTGAAGCAAAGGGGGGCAGAGGTGTGTTTAGTCAGAGACAGAGGACCCCTTCATATTTTCCCTGGTGCTGATGTCCTAGGTGCGTTCTACTCTGAGAAGTTGCCGGGGCCAAGGACAACTGGGAGAATCGTGGTCCTCAATACCAATCTGTACTACAGCAACAACGAGCAGACAGCCAGCATGGCTGACCCTGGCCGGCAGTTCCAGTGGCTGGAAGACGTGCTGAGCAATGCCTCCAGAGCTGGGGAAATGGTAAGGGCTCCTACCTCCTTCCCTTCCCACTCTGGAATCACTTCCTGAACAAGTCTCCCACCTCCGCAGATTCATTCGCTCTCCCAGATGCCCACCTCACAGAGGGTCTTCATCAGCCTGGCACCAGAACAGCTTGTAAGGCTGGGACCCCAAAACCTATTGCAGATGTGAGGCTCCCAAGGGGCAGTGATGGTCCCAATTCACACAATAAGTGATGGAGTCGAGACCAGAACCCCAGTCTCTAGACTCCAAATCCAGTGCTCTTTCCACTACTGCCATGCTCCATGGCTGCAGCCCACACTGTGGGCTAGACCTCAGGGGGATGCCCTGCACTCATTTGCTTGAGTCCCTGCACTAACAACAGCACATCCCAGCAGGATCTCATGGCTGGTGCTTCTGAGCACACTATGGATGATCTCATTTAACTCCCAAAGCTCCACCAGTTAGGTGCTACTCCTGATGAAAAAAACCAAAGCTCAGAGAGGTGACACTGCTGGTGTCCAAGCTGTAATTTGACACCAAAGTTCACGCTCCTAACTGCCCTCTCCCTCCCCCCATCCTACCTCTTGCAGTGGTGGCCAAGGGCCTAGGTATTGTTAGCTGAGTGACTCAAGGAATGTAAGATGTGATCACACATGAACACATAGCATGTGCTACAGTTATGCAAGGGAGGTTCAGTTACAGTGCCCGGGCTCGCCAAGAGAAGACCAGTCTGTGAGGATCAGGAAGGTTTCACGAGGAGGTGCCCTTGAACTGTTTCTTGAAGTCCGAGTAGGATTTACAGACGTGAAAATGAGAAGGGTACTCCAGGTGGCAGGCACAGCATGGGCAAAGGCACAGAGCTGGGGAAGCGTGTGTACATCTGTTACTGGGTACAGAGAATCCTGGAATCTGCCTGGAAGAGGGAAAGCAGAGGGCTTCGAGAGGAGGTACATTTGAGCCTGTCTGCTTGCCTTTGGGGACATGGGCAGGTTTTGAGAGGTGGAAAAGAAGGGTTGGGGAGGTCATCTCCGGGCCCCTCCTGGAACCCCTTCCTCATAGGTGTACATTATTGGCCACGTGCCCCCTGGGTTCTTTGAGAAGACGCGGAACAAAGCATGGTTCCGGGAGGGCTTCAATGAGAAGTACCTGAAGGTGGTCCAGAAGCACCATCGAGTCATCGCAGGGCAGTTCTTCGGGCACCACCACACGGACAGCTTTAAGATGTTTTATGATGATGCAGGTACTCAACTTGGAGGGCACCTGCCAGCCTACCTCCCTCCTTCTCTCGCCAGCCTCTCAGTCCCACTGTCTCTCTCCTGAAAGGTGCCCCCATCAGTGTCATGTTCCTTACACCTGGGGTTACACCATGGAAAACCACATTACCTGGAGTGGTCAACGGGGCCAACAATCCAGGTATCCGGGTGTTTGAATACGACCGAGCCACACTGCGCCTGCAGGTCAGGAGCCCTGGGTTTGCTGGGGCTGGAGGAGGAAGGAGGGGAGGGACCTGAATGCATCACCACATTCCCTAACTCTTTCTCAGCTAGTTCACACTCTAATGACCACTGAACCTCAGGAAGGTCAAGTTACTTCCACCCTTCTAGATCTCAGGATCAGACCCCTGGTGCTATCTCCAAATCCTGCCACCAAATCAGGTCACTTCTTCCTCAAATCTCCCTTTGCCCTGGATCACTGTCACAGCCTCCTACCTGATTTCTCTGCCTCCAGCACTGTCCTGTTGTAGCTCATCTGCTACATACTACAGAAAGTATTCATCTTTCTAGAGCACTTGTCTCTCTCCTGCTCACAAACCTTCAGTGGCTCCCCAGTGTCAAGATAAGATGGATTTCCTTGGCCTGGTATTCAAGTGTGCCCTTAGGCCCACTGCCCAGGTCTGTCTTCTCTACATTGATTATGCTACAGCCAAAGCAGGTCCCTAACTCATCAGGCACTCCCTCACCTCCTGGGATGTACTTGTGATTGTTGAAATGACAAAGAAATATTATTCCTTAATTTATTCAGCAAAATGTATTAATTATCTGCCATGTTCCAGGCCCTGTGCTAAGCTCAGGAGATACATAAGTGAACAAAAACAAAGTCACTGCTCTCCAGGAGCTGACATTCTTTTTTTTTTTTTTTTGTAAAGGAGCTGACATTCTTATAGGACACAACCAATAAACAAATAGATAAAATTAAGTATGGCATGAGATAAGTACTAAGGAGAAAAGAAAACAGTGAAGAGGCAGGTGGTGATGGTTATAGAGTGTGCGTGTGTGCTGTTAGATAGATGTGGCAGGGAAATGTCACTCATAGGATGACATTTATTTATTTTTATTTTATTTTTTTATCCTTACCCGAGGACATTTTTCCAATTTGTTCAGATAGAGTGGGAGGGAGAGAGAGGAAGAGAGAAAGAGAGAGAAACATCGATGTGAAAGGGACACATTGGGTGGCTGCCTTCTGCACGACCCCAACCAGGGCCAGGGACGAATCGCAACCGAGGTATGTGCCCTTGACCAGAATCGAACCCGTGACTCATTGGTCCGTGGGCTGATGCTCTAACAGCTGAGCCAAACCAGCCAGGGCGACATTTATTTTTATTATTAATTTTTCTTTACTGGTTTTATTTTATTTTATTTTTTTATCCTCACTTGAGGACATTTTTTCATTTTTTGTTCAGATAGAGTGGGAGGGAGAGAGAGGAAGAGAGAGAGAGAGTAACATCGATGTGAAAGGGACACATCGAGTGGCTGCCACCCGCACGACCAACCAGGGCCGAGGACAAACTGCAACCAAGGTACATGCCCTTAGCAGGAACCGAACCTGGGTCTCTCTGGACCGCAGGCCAATGCTCTAACCACTGAGCCAAACCGGCCAGGGTGATTTTATTTTATTTTTATTAATTTTTTATTGATTTTAGAGAGAGAGGAAGGTAGAGGGAGAGAGAGATAGAAACATCAGTGAGAGAGAACATCAATTGGCCGCCTCCTGCATGCCCCCCACTGGGGATTTGGCCCACAACCTGGGCATGTGCCCTGACCGGGAATTGAACCTGCAACCTCTTGGTGCATGGGTCGACGCTCAACCACTGAGCCACACTGGCTGGGCTAGGATGACATTTCAATTCTGAGTAAACTGAGGGAGTGAACCATGTGACCATCTGGGGAAGGTGGATGAAGAGCAAGTGAAAGGCTCTGCGGTGGAAATGTGCCTAGTGTATTGGAAGAGCAAGCAGGCCAGTGTGGCCACAGTGGGAGGCACAAGGAGAGAGAGTGGGAGGGACGAGGTTAGATCACACAGGTCATGAGTAGGACTCTGGATCTGGAAGGTTTGGGGTAGAAGAATTAAATATACTAACTTACAAAATTTACAAAATCACATGTCTGTTGTGCAGGGAACAGGCTGTAGGGGGTTAAGGGCAGAAACAGGAGGATGAGTTAGGAGGTGACTACCATAACCATGTGAGGTGATGGGGATGTGGGCCAGGGTGGTAGCAGTTGGGTGGTGAGAAGTGCCAGATCCTGGATATATTTTGAAGGTACAACAGACAGGATTTGTTGGTGGATTGGATGAGAGGTATGAGAGAAAGAGGAATCAAGGAGGACTCCAGGAGAAGATTCTGGAGGGAAGATCAGAAATCTGGTTTTGGACCGGTTAACTTCAGGATGTCTAAATGGCATCCAAGTGAAAATGCTGAGGGAGGAGGCAGCTGGAGTTCCAGGAAGAGGTGGCTGTTGAGATTTAATCTGGGAGTTGAGAAAGGCCATATAAAACCACAGACTGGCCTGGCCGGTATGGCTCAGGGGTTGAGCGTTGGTCGCAGGTTCGATTCCCGGTCGGGGCACATGCCCAGGTTGTGGGACCGATCCCCAATGGGGGGCATGCAGGAGGCGACCAACTGATGTTCTCTCTCATCGATGTTTCTCTCTCTCTCTCTCCCTTTCCCTTCCACTCTCTCAAAAATCAATAAAGAAAAAACAATTTTTTAAAACCACAGACTGGATGAAATAACCTAGGTCCTTGATTCTGGAGTAAATGGAGATGGAGAAGAGGTCTGAGGAATTTTAAGAGTATGACTCTTATTCCTATGGGCACTCAGAGGGCCTTAGCAAGAGGAATCACAGGCTGGGACTCCCTCCTCCCTGCTGCACCTGGCCCCACCAACATGTCTTACATCCTTCTCAGGGAGGGTCAGACACACCTGGGTTTGAATCCTGGCTCCACCACTCACAAGTCTTTTGCACTCCTTGGGCCTCCCTTGTTTCATTTGTAAAAGGAGTACCATCCATACATGGCAGCTCCTCTTACCCTCTATTGACCTGAAGCAGATCCACAAATTTAAATGGGAAATGTTGGACAGATAAACCCTTCCCGATTCTAGTCCTGAAGATGCACCTGAGTCCTCGGTGTATTCCAAGCCTCCAATCAACCACAATTCTATAACCTCTCTCAGCCAGGCTCTCTATCCTTCAAGTTACTTTTTATTCATTCATTATGTAAATATTTACTGAGCATCTTCTGTGTACCTAGGAGTTTGCTGGGACAGAAAATGCACAGGCCATGGGATAAACCATCTGGTTTCACTCCCGCCTTAGCACTGAACACCTGTAGGACCCTGGGCAAAGGAACTAACCTCTTTAGGACTCAGTTTCTTCATCTGTGAAATGGGGTAATAAGAGCAGTTACCTCATTAGATTCAATCAAAGGATGGCTGCCACACACACACACACACACACACACACACACACACACACCTGGTAAGTAGTAAATGCTCATTAACTAATAGTGGTCATTATTACGGATATATAGAAATTGGGAGCAAAGACAAGGTGCAGGATTGGGGGTGGAAGCAGACAGTTGCTCATGGCGGGCCCGCCTCGTGCCCCCTCTCTAGGACATGGTGACTTACTTCGTGAACCTGAGCCAGGCGAACGCGCAGGGGACGGCGCGCTGGGAGCTCGAGTACCAGCTGACCAAGGCCTACCGGGTGCCTGACGCAGGCGCCCGCGCCATGCACGCTGCGCTGGGCCGCATCGCCAGCGACCAGGGCACGCTCCAGCGCTACTATGTCTACAATTCCGTCAGCTACGACACGCGGGCCTGCGACGAGGCCTGCCGCGCCGAGCACGTTTGCGCGCTTCGCGAAGTAGGTTTCGACGCGTACGCCACCTGCCTGCGCGCCCCCGGCACTGCTCTCGCGCCCGGGCTCGCGCTCCTGCTGGCGCCGCCGCTCGGCCTGAGCGTGTTGCTCGCGCGGTGACCTTGGGCGCCGCCTGCCGGATCGCTGGTTTGCCTTCCTCGGGGTAAACCGGCCAACGGCACCCACTGGGGGCTGGACTTTTTCCCATTTTACCGGCGCCCGCAGAGTGAACCGGGATGGGACAGCCGGATCAGGAAATGAAGCCTAAAGACCCTACCACAAGTACATTTCTTCCAAGTTTCACGTTTTATTTTAAAAAATGTTCATTGTGCATCTTATTCTGTGCATTATCCTTTCAATACGTAAATAATGTTTAAAGCAACTCCCTTGCAGTTAGTAAAGTCCTTCCACGGATAACGGGAGTAAAATGAGCCGCTAGGAAGACGCACCTCTTTGATCCTGTGCCCTTGGTCTCCCCTGGCACGTGGCCCGAACTCGAGACACACTTAGTTCGTGAAATCCAGCAATCTGGGATCAAAATAGGCCTTTGTTTTGTTTCACAACAATGCAGTGTGAGAGGTCGCAGTTCTAGCCTGCGCGCTAATCTCCAGGCCGTTTTCGCCGTCAGGGCCTCCAGGAGCCTCAAATGCAAAACAAGGCAATTAGAAGTCTACTAAACTAAGGGCAGCGCATCTCGGACGGCCCGCTTTCGGACCTAGCGGTCCTCCGGGCTCTGCCGGGCTGGGTGGGTAAATCCCAGGCGTCGAGAGGCGGGGGCGGTGTCCGCGGTCCTCGCTCCTCCCCGGACAGGGCGGGACTGGGAAGTACCGCCCAGGAGGCCCGGGCCCTGGGACGCTCGGAGGGTTGTAACCGCCTCCTTCCTGCCGCTAGGACCCGGGCTGGGAAGGCGGGTCCCAGCCCTGAAGGGAAGAAGCGGGAGAGGCTGGCGGGTCATGCCCTGGTCACTCCGCGCCACTCTCCTTTGGGACCTGATCCTGGGCGTATTGGGCGTCTCTGCCTTCCTGATCCACCTGGGCGCCGACCTGTGGCTTGTGAGCCAGTATGTGCTCAGCGGTCACTACCTGTGGGCCGCACTGGTGTTGATGCTGCTGGGTCTCGCCTCGGTCGCGCTGCAAGTCTTCAGCTGGGTCTGGCTGCGCGCCGACCCCGCTGGCCTGCACTCGTCTCAGCCCTCAGGCCGCTGCCTGGCGCTGCTCCATCTCCTGCAGCTGGGCTACCTGTACAGGTGAGCGCCCCGTCGTCGGGAAGAGGGAGGGGGCACGGAGCCCAGCGGTACCTCCTGCAGCTGGGCTACTAGTACAGGCCAGCGCCCTGACACGGGAAGCGGGTGGGGAAATACCTCGTGGGTACCTTTACCTACAGCTCCTTAAAGAAAGATAACTCCACTTGATAGCCCTCAGAATTCCTCTAGCGCTACCCTTCCTGGCACAGGTGAAGAAGCTGAGGCCCAGAGAAGAAAGGCTTGATTTGGAGTCAGACGTCTCTGGGATCCAAGCTTGGCTTTACCACCTGTGGCCTCATTCCTGTCTTTCTCTCAGCTTCAGTTTCCTCCTCTGCTAAAAAGAGATAGTAATCTAGAGATAGGTCGGGCAGGCAGGCCTGTTGTGAGGAGTGAAGGAAAGAGCACAGTGCTTGGCTCCTGATGGGCTCCATTGAAATGGCAAAGCGGTGCAGGCAGACCAGTGTTACTTTTAGCTGTGGGCGGGGCCTTCGGCGAGTCACTTGATCCCTCCAGGTCTCAGTTTACTCATTGTTCCCGTGGGGATGGTCATTGTGCCTGCCTCTGTTTGGTAAGGATTAAATGAGACCTGTGACTCGTGTGTAAATGTCAGCTAGCTTCATGAGAGTTTTGGAAGCGTTGCCCCCCCTCCCCCCCAGACTTTGTTGCAGTTTTGCCTGAGGGACTGTACAGGCATCAGTAAAACATGGGTGGGCACGAAGAGGCACACTTATTACCATCTTGGCAGGCCTCAATGAGCCCCGAATCCATAACTACATCATACATCTTCCTTCTATTTCTGCTGAATGTGAGGCAGACAATGTACTGAGCTTTGGTTTTGAAAACGGGACCTTCTGTCTGCCTGTGGCTGGGCTGAGGCAGGGCCCTGCCATGGCATTAGGGGACCAGAGGCAGAGGCTCTGCTGAGGGAGAGCCCCAACCTGGGCCTGCCTGTCTACTTCCTCACTGTGTTGTCAAATTCATCCAGGGGAGGTAACAGTACATGCCTGATGAATGAATTCACAGTAAATGAATGGGCTCACTTCCCAGTAGCCAACTGAGACCAGTTGTGGGTGGGGGAGCCTTGGTGCATCTTCCACTCTCCCCTCATGCCAGTGGGTCACCCAGGCCTGTCTGTCCAACCTCTGGACTCTCAGCTTTGTCCTGGTCTCCATCCCCACCACTCTGAGGCTCTTGTCCTTTCTCCCTGGATTGTTACAAGAGCCCCTTAAATAGATCCCTCCTTCTGGTCTAGCCCCTCCAACCCTTCCTCTTCTCCACAGCCTGTGAGTTCTTTCTAAAGCACAATCTGACCTGTCTCAACTGTGCTCAGAAACTCTAAATGGCTCCCCTTCCCCAAAGGATCTTAAGAAATTCTGAGGCTTGCTAAAATTTGAGAACTGTCACCTTAGGCAATTTTATTGTGTGCCTTTGATATTTCAAACATCACTGCTTATTAGCTCTTTGGTCATGTTTTCCCAGCTGTAAAAGGAGGATGTTGTAAGGCAAAAATAAGACAAGGTTTGTAATGAACTTGGGACAGTGCTTGGCCAGCAGGAGCAGCAAGTAGTTGTATTTATCCTCGTATCTACAGATAAAAAACAAGTTCAGTGAGATTCAGTGGCTTGCCCAAGGTCCCACAGCATGTTAGTGATGAGCTAGGATTGGAGCCTGTCTGCATCTACCTGATAATTAGGGGAAGGAGCAATGCCTCAGAGGATACTAACCTGGCCCCCTGGGTCATCTGTATGTGCCTAGGTACATGCAAGGGCTGCAGCAGGGTCTGTTGGTATGGCAGCAGGAGGTGCCCTCCGAGTTTGACTTGGCCTATGCTGACTTCCTGTCCCTGGACATCAGTATGCTGCGGCTCTTCGAGACCTTCCTGGAGAAGACGCCGCAGCTCATGCTGGTGCTGGCCATCATGCTGCAGAGTGGCCAGGCCGAGTACTACCAGTGTAAGTAGTCGTGCTGCCAGCAGCTGGCCCCCATTTTATGGCTCGGGAAAGTTTCCCACAAATATCAGAAATGCTTTCACTCTTTTATAAGGACTGCTTAGAAAATAGGAGCACATCCTTTAGTCAGGGAGGTCTGGGTTCAATTCCAAAGTCAAATCCAAACACTAGCTGTATGAATTTGGACAAATAACTCAACCTCTCTGAATATCAGTTTGTTTTCATCAGTAAAAAATGCATGGCATAAGTAATCCTACTTCATAGGATTGATGAAAGGATTAAGGGAGGTGGTGCATATACAGCCTAGTGCCTGGCACATAATAAATCTTAATTGTAATTTTTACTATTTTGAAGACAGCAGATAAAGTGTGGAGGGTGCCTGACACATAATAGGCAACTTGATTATTGAGCACCTTCATTCACTTAAGTTTTTATTGAGCACCTTTATGCCTGTCTGTCCCTGTGCTGGGGACACTGCAGTGAACAAGGACCAGCCTCTGCCCTGCTGGGATGACGGTAAAGCAGGTAGTTAGTGTGCTGAGCGATCTGAAATGGGAGAGGCAGGTGGCCTTATACGCCATGGGAGAAGTTTGTACACTGAGGAGCTTTGGGAAGGTTTTCTCCTATAAAAGGGAAGTAATGTGCCCAAGGTCACAGACCAGCTGGTGGCCCAGCTAGGACTCCAACTCATGTCTGATTCAAGGTCCAGGGCTCCCCTTTCTCTGCCACACCCCTGCCCCCCTGCTGTAAATACCACAGCCTCCTAAATAAAGAACCAGTCTCCACTCTGCCATCACTCACTGTGTGACCTGGGGAGTCTTCCCCTCTCTGGCCTCAGTTTCCATAGCTGTACAAGAGGGTTGGACTTGATCTCCAAGGACCCTTTCAGCTTGCTAATTTGAGTCTGCAGTATTCATTGAAAAAGACCAGTAATAGCAGCCATCGTGATCGGTGCCTACTATTAACTGTGTACTATGCAGAGTGCCCTGTCTTCAGTGCTCGCATTCACAGTCCTACAGGTTGGTGCTATGTTTAGCTCCATTTTGCAGAAGAGGAAAGAGGTACAGAAAGGTGAAGTGATTTGTCCTGGGCCACACAGCACTCACTGGGCATACACTTTTGTTTGTCTATTTGAGGGCAGTGGGTGTCTAGGACCAGAGTCAAATGGATACAGTTGACACTGTATGTGTATGGGGAGTGGGGGAGAGGAGCGAGGGAAGAAACAGATTTTCCCAACTTTTTATTTAGCAAACATTTATTCAGCTGCTATTGTGAGCCAGGTACTGGGCTGCCTGGGGATCCCAGGGGAGCAGAATCTGTTTCCTACTCTGAAGGAGCTTAGAGATAAGGAAATAGGTAATTACTCCAACAGAAGTGAGTGGGGTGGGATCTAGATGGGTGGCTCTAGGGGATACCCAGGCTGGAACTTGCAGGGTAAGGAGGAACAGGCCAGGAGAAACAGGGCGCGTGCTCCTGGACTACCTAACATCATGGGCAAAGTTTTTCCAGGTCAGAGAATGCGGCATGCTGGGCGTGCTGGGCATGCTGGGAGAACACCACCCTGCTGAGACCTAGAGTGTGGGGAGTTGGAAAGGATGATGCCACAGATGTGATTCCAGGCTGGGTGTGGGTTCTGGCCCATAACAGGTTCCCAGTAAACATCTGTTGAATGGATGTGGGAGGAAGGAGGCAGGGGAGGAAGCATTCTAGAGACATTCCAGTGCTGCTTCCCTCCCTCCCTGGGGGCCCTGGTGCTTCTGGTCCATGGTGGACAACCAGGAGGTGGGATGGGATCCCCACTTTAAACTTCAAATCTTGGAAAATCAAGACCAGGGCCCCATCTGAGTGTGGAGGGGAGGGGAGTGAGGATGTCCCATCCATACAGCAGGGCACCTTCAGCCAGAGGCCTGTTGCCACCTCATGGGGTTTCCAGCTTCCCTTTCTGAGACTAAGAAAAGGGGAACTAGGACTGCTGATGTTTAGATCCAAGAAAGCTTGGGCTCTTCCGGAAAGGAAGGGTTCCAGGGCTCTCTGAGATGCTCACGGTGTGGCCAAGGCCCAGGGGTCAGAGAAGGGTGTATATGTTACACACCCTCTCATCCCTGAAAAATATCACTGTGGTAGCACCTGAGAAGTAAAGCTTTGTGGTGAGGGGCAGGCCCCATGTTTGAATCCCAGGTCTGTTTTTGGTTGTGAGAACAATGTTCTCAAGCTGTAGTTTCCCTTCAACGAATTGGGGGTTCTAATACCCACCTCAGGGTGGTTATAAGGGCCCCCAGAACCTGTGAGCTCTGGGGAGCACCAGGCAGGCTGCCCACAGGGCTCAACTGTTTCCTCTACCTCTCCATAGGGGTCAGCATCTGCACGTCCTTCGTGGGTATCTCATGGGCACTGCTTGACTACCACCGGGCCTTGCGCACCTGCCTCCCCTCCAAGCCCGTCCTGGGGCTGGGCTCCTCCGTGATCTACTTCCTGTGGAACCTGCTGCTGCTGTGGCCCCGAGTCCTGGCTGTGGCCCTGTTCTCAGCCCTCTTCCCCTGCTATGTGGCGCTGCACTTCTTGGGCCTGTGGCTGGTGCTGCTGTTCTGGGTCTGGTTTCAGGGCACTGACTTTATGCCAGATCCCTGCTCTGAGTGGCTGTACCGGGCAACAGTGGCCACCATCCTTTATTTCTCCTGGTTCAATGTGGCTGAGGGTCGCACCCGAGGCCGCGCCACCATCCACCTGGTGTTTCTCCTGAGTGACAGCATTCTCATGATGGTCACCTGGGTGACTCAAAGTGCCTGGCTGCCCAGTGGGATCCCGCTGCAGATGTTGTTGCCTGTGGGTGGCATCAGCTTCCTTTTGGGTCTGGTTCTGCGGCTTGTCTACTACTGCTGGCTGCACCCCAGCTACCGCAGGGAGCCTGCGCAGGTGGATGGGACCCGCGCCCTTCACTTCCTCGAGTGCCCTCAGCTGCCTCAGAATAGGCGCATGGGCCATTTGGCTCGGAATTTTTTCCCCAAGGCTAGTGATGAGGCTGCATTGCCATGGGAGGGAAGGGCAAATGGGGTCCTTTGAGGCAGGGTCAGACCCAGCTGGAAGGACACATGGAGAAGATAAGCTAATTATGCTGCTATGGGCCTTGATTCACTCAACAAGCACTTGATGCCTGATCTTGCCAGGCACAGAAGACCAGAGTTGAGTAAGACAGAGGCCTGCCTTCAAGGATAAGGACACGATAAGAAGGGTCAGGCCTGGAGGGTCAAGAGCCTCAGTTATATACAAAACACTTTGGGAGGAAAGAAGAGATCTTTTTCTCTTCCTCCCAACCAGTATATATGGTGCCCAAAGCATCCCAGTGTTTGCATTTTCACCTTGAAAATAATTGGTGGAGGTGACATTCCACCCCTTGGTTCCCCTATTCTGGGCCAGAAGGCCCTAAGACCTCCAGAATGTGTTCTCTAGTGTTCTTCCCCCTACCCCACCTCAGTCATTCAGTTCATTCACCAAATGTTTACTGAGACCATTTTTTGTGCCAGGAACATCGTTCTGTCCTTGGAACCTGGAACAAGATCAACTTCCACCCTTCCCATCTCCAGCTGCCCCAGTGTAGGCTCATGCTAGAAGCCTGGATGCCTAGTTGGCTGGCCTCTGTCAACCCCTCCAAGGCTTAACTGCAGCTGGCCCAGCCTCTGCCCCTGCTCTCAAGGGGCTACCTTTCAACCAAGTGCCTTGTGAACCTGTGGTCTGGGCTATGGCTCAGCCTGTTGAGTATTTTTTATACTTTAGACAGTGTACTTCCTACCTCAGAGTCTATTGTGAGAAGAAGAGAAGGTGTGTGCATATGTCTCTGCAGGTGAGAGATATGCATGTGTTGTTTTTGTTGAACAGTATTATAAGGTTATTATTAAAACTTTATAAAATCCTCTGAAGTAGTTGTCATTAAACTAAATCTACAGAATTCAAAGCCACTTGGAAGGGACACAAAGTCCACTGCTCAAAATTGGTAAAGGCCCTGGAACAGAGAAGAGGGCTGGCTTGGCAGGACTTCTCAACCCTGTGTTCTAAGTTTTGGGAACTGGGGTTGATCATTCATGTGGGCATCAGAACCCAGATGTGGACTGACTCGGACTCTGCTGCCGGGCCTGGCAGGAGTAGCCACAAACACCTTTAGTGCCAGGAAGTGAGTACAAGAGCCCAGGTGAAGTTCTTTTTGCTGGGAGCTCAGGGAGGGTGTAAGTGATGAGGTGGCTTAAGGGATGTGGAAGTAGATAATAGTGCCAGGGAGGTGGAACTTTTGCTGCTCTTCGGAGGTCTGTGGTTTGGAGAAACAAGGAACAGGAAAAGGGTTCTAGAGACAGAAGAAAACAGTTGCCACTGTGATAGGACTCAGGATAGTCTCAGTTCCATTATTTATTTATTCCTTCCTCCCTTCCTCCCTTCCTCCCTCCCTCCCTCCCTCTCCTTCCTTCCTTCCTTCCTTCCTTCCTTCCTTCCTTCCTTCCTTCCTTCCTTCCTTCCTTCCTTCCTTCCTTCCTTCCTCCCTCCCTCCCTCCCTCCCTTCTCTCTCTCTCTCTCTCTCTCTCTCTCTCTCTCTCTCTCTTTCTCTCTCTTTCTTTCTTTTCTTTCTTTCTAGTGGAGACATAAATAGGGTAAATAAAACAGTGTATCAGACAGTGTTAAGTGCTAAAATAAAAAGTAAGGAAGGGGTCTGGCCGGTGTGGCTCAGTGGTTGAGCATTGACTCATGCATCAAGAGGTCGTTGGTTCAGTTCCTGGTCAGGACACATGCCCAGGTTGTGGGCCCGAACCCCAGTGGGCGGCCAATGGATGTTCTCTCTTATGGATGTTTCTATCTCTCCCTCTCACTTCCCCTCTCTCTCTAAAATCAATAAGAAAAAAAATTAAAAATAAAAAAAGTAGGGAAGGGGACAGGGAGAGTGTGTGTGTTTTGTGTGTTGTGTGGGAGTTACAATTTTATGTAGAATGGCCAGGGAAGGCCTCCCTGAGAAACAAAGCCATAAAGGAGATGAGGGAGGGGCTCAGTGGATTGAGCGTCATCCCATGGACTGAGGTCCTGGTTGGATTCCCAGCCAGGCACACCCCAGGTTTCGGGCCCAATCCCCAGTGGGGACGGTGGAGTGTTCAGAGGAGGCAGTTGATTGATGTTTCTCACATTGATGTTTCTATCTCTCCCTCTCTCTCTAAAAAATCAATAAAAAACAAAATAAATAAAGGAGATGAGAGAGTCATGCACATGAATTTTATCCCAGACACCAAGCCAGCAATGACTGTATGGAGGGCTGTAGAGGCAATATTGGCCTAGAGCCAAACATGACACAGAGATGAGGGTTGGGAGTAGGAAGAGGCTCTGGGAAGATGGTGCTGGGCTTTTCTACATGCATAAAATAGTAGAGGCAGAAAATGGCCAACATGGTCACCAACGTAATTTTAATAAAAAAGGCAGTAAAAACTATCAGCATCTATTGTATTCATCATCTCTAAAAGAAAGGATATCATGAACCCAGGAAAAGGACCTTTGTTTTTTAATCCTCACCTGAGGATATTTTTCTATTTATCTTCAGATAGAGTGGGAGGGAGGGGAAGAGAGAGAGAAACATCGATTGGTTGCCTCCCGCACAATCAGGGCCGGGGACGAACTGCAACTGAGGTACGTGCTCTTGACTGGAATCGAACCCGTGACTCCTAGAGCGGGCCGATGCTCTAACCACTGAGCCAAACCGGCCAGGGCAGGACCATTCTTTTAATTGAATACATTTAAACACACACAAACAACAGTGAAATAATTATCATTTTTCTCAACTCACAAGAAATATCAAGAGTTGAGACCCCAGAGAGTGGGCCCTACCTAACCTTGGACATAGGTCCTAAGTTTCACTAAATCAAACATTTGCTCCATTTAGTTTTCCACATTTCTTACTGTCATATGTGGAGACCAGGCTCAGGGGAGATGCCAAATATGTCAACAGAAGATGGAAAGTTGTAGGCAATTCCCTATTTTCCCCTGAGAAAACCCAAAAAGATGTTTTGTTTTGTTTTTTTATCCTCACCCAAGGACATTTTTCCATTTTTTGTTCAGATAGAATGGGAGGGAGAGAGAGGGAGAAACATGGACGTGAAAGGGACACATCAAGTGGCTGCCTCCCGCACGACTCAACCAGGGGCCGGGGACAAACTGCAACTGAGGTAGGTGCCCTTAGCGGGAACCAAACCCGGGTCTCTGAACCACGGGCGGATGCTCTCACCACTGAGCCAAACCGGCCAGGGCCAAAAGTTTTTTTTTTTAGAAATGTGCAGATGTTATACTTATTGTAGGGGGAAATGAAGGTGTTTACTCTGGACTTGAGAAGCAATCAATACTCTATAATTATTTACAAGCAAGTAAGGTTATACCAACTCACAAGTTTGCTTCATCTACAGTGTGGTTCAAAATGTGCACCTTTATTTTTTTTTTCTAAATCCTCACCTGAGGCTATGCCAAGAGGAAGGGGGAGAGAAACACTGATGTGAGAAACATCAATCGGTTGCCTCCCATACGTGCTCTGACCAGGAGTTGAACCCGAAACTTAGGTATGTGCCCTGATCGGAATTAAATCTGCAACCATTTGGTGTACGGGACAATGCATCAACCAACCGAACCATCTGGCCGCAGCCAAAATGTGCACCTTCTGATGAAAAGATTTAATGCCTAGAATACATGGCAATCCCCACTTTTCTGGGGTAATTTGGGAAAAAATACATCTTGTAGCCTGACATGTATGGTACTTGGAAGCAAGAACTGAATTCTGATTTCCCTCATTGGAATAAAAGGCGACAGAATTCTTGATTTTTCCAGACCAATAACGTAGTCAGACCCGAATCTGAAGAAATGAAATGAGATAAAGTAGCTGGTGTGACATGAAATCAGGCCAAATCAAACAAGGTTTGATGTCAGTTTGTCTGTTTTATTGCTTTTGTGTTGTAAGCTCAGCACAGCAATTTACTCTCTTTAATAATTAGATTTCAGCATATTTGACAGCAAATGAAATCTCTTATCATACTAGTCCTAAATTTCTAAAATTACATTTTAGAAAGTTAAAAAATAAACTTTCCCTTGCAAACTATTTTAAGATATTTTATTTTTCCATGTACATTTATTTATACCAAATGATTATTTTGTTTCTACTTTTTTGGTGAAATTAATGACTAAGTTATCAAAAGGTGCTATCTTTTAATGAGCTGTTCAGATTTTTATGAAGCCTTACTTAGGCGCCTACCAGCTGGGCTACTGGCCTGATTCTATTCAGAAAAGACACAGGAGCAAACTGTATAGAAAATAAAAACTTTATTTTTTTCAAGTTTACAAGATAGTTCCCATTACATATAACATTATGGTCAAAGACTCTATAGCCACGAATGCCCGCAGTCACATAAATATATCCAATTCAATCAATGCCTTTTACTGCTAAACGAGGCATCTGTAATCCAGAGGGTCAGGTTTTGAGAAGTCGTCCTTAATGGGATGGCTCCTGTCAGTGCATTAGGAACTAACCAATGAGCCTTGCTTGCTAGAGCTATCTGACTCAGAGGAGAGGAAGGAACAGAGGGCCTGCTGATCGGGACGGAACAGAACTAGATTTTCTCTCTTGTGGTTTAAGATACTTTAGAATCTGCCCTGGCTGGTGTGGCTCAGTTGGTTGAGCAGAATCCCATGCACTGAGAGGTCAGGGCACATGCCCGGGTTGTGGGCTCAATTCCCAGTAGGGGGTGTGCAGGGGGCAGCTGATCGATGTTTCTCTCCCTCTAAAAATCAATGATTTGGCTTGTATAGTGTAAATCTGGGGAGTTCCAACTTTTGGATGGAAAAGGAAACCTATTTAGTGGTAAGAAACAGAGCTTGCTGAAGAGGAGTCCTACTTGCCCCTTCCTGCAGGATCGAGGAGAGGAACACCCCAAGCTCACCACCCCTGGCTTAGACCATCCCTCTCCCAGGAGGAGGGAGAATGGCTCTGCCACTCTCCTCCTCTCCCCCAGGCTTCAGCAGCACTGACACCCATTCAAGGGAGTGGACATCTAGAAGCTCCATATGCTGCAGCTGGAGTTTGCCAGTCAGATTCTACTTGGGATCTTTAAAGCTGAGTTTGTGTAAACTGCGAACAAGCTGTGGCATAAGTCTCCTGGGACACTAGCTTTGCCCCTCCCCCAACTCGCAGAGCAGAAGACAGGAACACCCCAACCCAAATAAAAGTGTCTAAATCTGGAGCAGGAATCCATTCTCCTGGACACCACCAGCTGCCCCAGGGGCACTGGACAGGGTGATGCTAAGGCACAGTCAGTTTTACATTCGAGAGTCAAGCCACCTCTTAAACTCAGGACACATTTGACAACTCCAGATCCTTACTAGACAGTCCTCACCACAAAATGTGCAGGCCCATCTTCTAGAACCCAGTCTCCAGCTGGGGGAAGGATTCATCATGTGGCTAATCTGACCGGGACTCTTTCTAGTAAAGAGGGCTTCCACCTTGGCAAAAGAGCCCCCAGTGTCCTTGGGCACTCAACTTCCAAGAGCTCTTGGTGCTACCCACTTATTTTCCTTTCCAGATCTTTGTGCTGGGGAGGAGGAAAACACAGGGTAAAAGAAGAGCACTGTGTTCCCTGGACAATTCATTTTGGCAAAGAGGAGCCAGGTCCCATTTTCTGCCTGCCCTCTAAACAAGGGTGGCAACAACCAGCAAAGAGCAAAGGCTGCTCTGCTCCCAGAGCTTCCCCACCTCTCTTGGTCAACTTCAAGTTGCTTTTGCAAAGATCTAGACAGGGCAGTCAGGGCAGGAGGGAAAAGGCCATTGAAAAGGGGGCCCAAGTCATATTTGAGGAATAAAGAGCTTCTCCCAAAGGGCAGAGAGAGGGAGGAGTTTGTATGTGAACCTGGGTACACGATGGGGGTACTGCTCCACAGTCTCACAAGCCTGAAGCGCAGCACCAACTGGGTGGCCTATGTCCAGGTCAGTAAGCCAACAATTATACTGCTGATAGGTGGAGGGCTTGGGGCCTGGAAGAAAAGACCCACCATAGAGCCTTCTAAGATCAATTATCAAGCAAGGCAGAGCAGCATCTGGGCAACTGTATTGAACTCAGACCAAGGCAAGGTCTGCCTCACACTACACAACCCACGACCCCACCCTGCCAGTGGAAACAAGGCCAAGGAAGCAGCTAAGTAATGAGCACTGACTTCAGTTCCTCTCCAAAGATCTCTTCCCTAAAGTTGTGAGTCATGAAGCAGTTTCTCAATGAGTTCTGAAGGAATGTGTATAAACAGCCTTTCTCTGCTATATGAGTGACCTGGCCTTGGGAGGAATGTGGCCTCTTTGTGCCGCAACATCTCTGGACATGAATATGCAATATCTCTGGGGACAAGCAAGTATAGCTGGGGTTGATCAAGGATGCCTCCTACAGAGAACCCGGACTACATCTCTCTGAGGTGCTTATATAATTACCCCTCTTTTCAGCCAGATAGAGGCTGGACTTCCTTAGCTCTAGGGAAGTTTATCCTGCCTGAGCAGATGCTCCGGTTGGTCTTGGAGGGATGGAACCCCACAAAACACAGTTGGGTTAGAAGGCTGGGACTAGTGCCTGGCACCCACCAATCTTCCCAGAGGTTGGGCTGGGAGATGTTCCTGCATTTGGCTCAGGATTAAGTTTCCAGGCATGGAGTAGGGGGTGAAGCAACTTCATTTAAAACAGGAAAGCCTTTCTGGCTTTTGGTTTTCCATTTTAGAATGAGATTTGAGAAGTGGGAAGGGTGTACCATGGGGAAATTGGGTTTTGATCAGAGCAATCTCCTCTTCGGTTTCAGAGAGATCTGGGTAAATATATGCCCAGAATACCTTCCATAGGGCTTTACAGCTTCCAAGTAAGTCAACTACATTGGTAGTTTTGGCCAATATGTAGTTATGAGCCTGTTCTTAGACTTAATTTGACTTCTTGGGTCCAAAGCCTAGGGATTGGCCAGAGCTGCATGGAGGTGGCTGTGAGGTACGCAGGGCAGGAAAGGGACAGGAGTCTACACTGATGACTAAGAAGGAAGAGAAGGCTGTAGGAGTGAGCATCTCTTGGGAGAGGAGTGATTCTCTGCAGAGGGAGAAGGTGGAATCTTCCTGTTTCAAGAACCAAAGAAGTGGAAATTCACAAGAAGCCTTAGTCCCTTCTCTCCAGTTTAGAGGTAAGCCCCTGGGGCATAGTCTTTGAATAAAAGTCAAGCTGAAGGTTTAGCATTTACTGTCTAAGAGAAGGAGTTTCCAGGATTGTGGCATTTGGTTAAACGGGAAGAGGGATTGGAAAGGGGACTAAGGCTTCTAGGATGGGAAATACCGAAGTCTAAAGTTAATCAGTGTCCAGTGCCCCACAGTTCAGCAAACTAGGAGATGGAAGAACAGGAGAGAAACCATCCTAGAGAGCAGACCACTGGAGCAGCTAAAGAGGTGCTACTGTCACAGAGAGGTATTTTAGATATTTCAATTACTATTTTCCAAGGAAACTTTACATATCCCTTTCTCGCTAGAAAAAGAAAGGAGGGAAAACCTGCTTTAAAGACCAGACTCTTAACCTATAAAAATTACATATACATTCACTGGGAATATGTTCTACAGCTAAGATTATAAAGACCGCAAGAGATGTTATTACAAAAGTCTGCCACATTTATCCTATCACCACAAGTTAACAGCAGTTCTTAATCAGGTCATGGACGAAGAGTGCAACTCTGCCCCAAGAATTTCTTTTTTTTTTCCTTTTCTTCATTTTTTGAAACAAAATAAACAAAACAAAAACAGAAGAATTAAAAGCACTGTAGCTGCAGTGAGTCTATTGTTCTCTCAATCCAAATGCCTCCTGCTTCTGCATGAGGATGAACATGGGGGCTGCAGCTCACTCTTAGCAAAAAAAAGCTTCATCCCTTGCAGCTGTTGGTTCTGATTGTGTTCTCGCCAGCATTCCATGGAGAGAGAGTTCCCAGTTGGTTCCGGTCTCCAGCTCCTTTCAGGAGTGAAAAGCAGCTCATGGGGAAGGCTCTTCATTCCAGTTCTTAGAGAAAATCAAGCTCCAAAGCCTGGTGGAGGGATACTAGGTCTCCATGGTTTGTGATCCTCCAGAAAGGCATGTTGTGCTGGAAGAGAGCAGGGATTAGCTGGTTAACCCAACTTCTTCTGGGAGGTCATATATACTCAAATCCCTTTCTCCACAGATCTCTCCCCAAGGTTCTTGGTAATCCTCTCTACTCCTGCCCACCTCATGGGGCTGTCATAAGGATCAAATAAATCATATGTATAAGGACTCTGTACACTATAGGACACTCTACAAATTTGAGATTTTTATTAGGTTTCAGTGGTAACTCTATGTTTTTATGAGATATACTTATTCTAGCTACTATATAGGGTCTTCAGGATTAAATAAAATAGCCACATAAGAAATTAGTATTAATATTACATTTTCTTACAGATAGTTAATTTCCTATAAGTTACACAGCTACAAGGCCCAAATCTTGTCCATCACCAAGAATCAGAACATACAAATCTGGGAAATAATAATCCCATTATATAATGTGGTCAGAATTATGTCCAGAATAATGTATGCTATTATGAAAGCCTTTTAAAAGGCTTTGACAAATTCAAGTGTTAGAAACTATGCTCTATGAAGCTGAAGGAGATTAGCTTTATTGATCATCTTGTTCAAACTGGTTACAAATTAGCCAGGATTTTGAAGTTCTAGAATATTTTTTTGGCATGCAACTCAGTGTTTTTTTCTACCTTGCTGCTCACACATAATATTTAAAAGGGTTTTAAATATAGAGAAGAGGAGGCAGACTTGTTATGTTGTACTCAGGAGTGCCAGATTAGGACCAAGATGTGAAATTTAGATAAATTTAAGTTCAGTGGAAGGTGGTACATCCTAACAGTGTGGACAACCACACAATAGAACAGGTTACATGGAAGAAGCCTCCTTATCCTTGGGTGTATTCAAATAAGGTTTAGAAAGCCTTCTCTCAAAAAGGCTGCAGAAAAAAAAAAAAGAAAAAGAAAAAAAAAAGGGCTGCAGAAGCCCTGGCCAGTTTGGCTCAGCGGTTACAGTGTCGGTCCGAGGACAGAAGGGTCTCAGTTTCGATTCTAGTCAAGGGCATTTACCTGGGTTAGGATACCGCTCGAACCAACTGAGCTACCCGGCCAGGGCCTGCCATTTATTTTTAAATAAAGTAGTAAAGAAAAATCATAACTGAATGTATCAAAGTTACTTCAAATTCAACTTTTGCAATTGAGCTCAGCATTCGATTATCACAAACTGGAATCTTCTTAGTATGTTCATAAATCTGCCTCATAATATCACCCTTCTCCTAATCTCCGAAGCTAGAATCTTCAAAATTATCTTAACTCTCAGCAGATTCTGTGATTTCTTTCTTCAAAATAAATTCCTCTGTCACTCCCCATATCTGTCCCCCCACCACCACTGTCTTAAGTAAATCTTTCTCCTTATTCCTCAATTATAGTGGTGCTATCTAACTGGTCTCCTTGCTTCCAGCATGAAAAGAAAAACCCTAATTTTTACCTCAGAGGATACTTGTATAACTTTGATATTGACATCAGGCAGGCAAATGTGAGCTGCCTGAATTCCAAAGAAAATGTAAGTTTTACATGTTTTTAAAAATGTGAAAGAAACCCAATGATAGTATTTAAAAAATATAGACATACAGGCCAAAAAAGTCATCTCTAGGCATAGAATTCTAAAATCAGAGAATTTTCAAGCAAGTTGAGTAGATTTTGTCATCTAAATCATTCATTTTACAAATGAGAGAATACAGGAACCTAGAGAGTAATATGTTCAAGGATATATCTAATTATTATACTTATAAATTATTGTATATTTAAAAATAATTTTATTTTACTAATGGTACAAAAATCCTTTTTTCTTTTACTATTAATATTTTTGGTGAATGCTAAGTGCATATGCATAATTATTTTTAAAAATCTTGGGTTTTTACTTTTTGATACAACAATCTAAAAGTTGAGTTCTAAGTTCAGCTTATTTTGATACTTGGTTATTAAAAAAAAAGATAACCCTCAAAGATATGTAGATCCAATACTCACTTTTCAATTCCATCCACTTATTCAAAAGTTTTTATTCAAACTTAGTAAATTTCTACCTTTCCTACTGTGAATTAACTGTTCTTGACAATTGAAAGGTACTATATTTTCAATTTTTAAAAAAATTATCACCCGAGGATATGTTTTTTATTGGTTTTTAGAGAGAGGAAGGGAGAGAGAGAAAAAAAATCAATGTAAGAGAAATGAGAGAAACATTGATCAATTGCCTCCCATATGCACCATGGGGATCGAACCCACAACCTAGGTATGTGCCCTGACCGGAATTGAACCTGTAACCTTTTGGTGTATGGGACGACGCTCCAATCAACTGGACCACCTGCCCAGGGCTCTATTTTCAAATTTTAAAAAATGTGTTGAAATCACACTTCGTTTTAAAATGATTACTTTAAAATAAGTTAGAAAAATCTGTCTTCAAGTGTGGAGATAAAGAATTTTATAGATGATATATTTATATCTATTTTAATTACTTTTTTTTCCTTTATTGATTTTGAGAGAGGAAGGGAGAGGGAGAGAGAGATAGAAACATCGATGAGAGAGAACATTGATTGGCCGCCTCCTGCATGCCCTCCACTGGGGATCGGGCCCATAACCCGGGCATGTGCCCTGACTGGGAATCGAACTGGCGACCTCTTGGTGCATGGGTCCACACTCAGCCACTGAGCCACACCAGCTGGGCTATATCTATTTAAAAAATAAAATTAAATGATTTGAAGATAAAAAAAAGGCACTGCCCTCTATGATGATGATGGGGACCACATCAGGTTTAATGATGTGTGTGGGGGGTCCCCATAGCAAGGTTCAGAGTTTAAGATTTCTGAGTGGCAGTGAGGAGGGATAAGGGGAGAATCTAACAACTTATAGAGAAAACTCCTTCCTAGGAAACAAAATGATCCTCTCTTAAAGAAAAATGGGAGAGGAAGAAAAACAACAATGTACATGTACAACAGATGTTTAATATTTCTGAGTTTTACCATTTCTCTAACTGCTCAGTGCATTTCCACATAGACTATTTTCTTTACCACGATTACCTGTTTGGCTGCAATTTCTTCATCTCGTCCATCTCCAATCACTACATATGTGACTTTCTTTCCAAACCTTGACACAATTCTCTCAAAGCAGCTCTCTTTACCTGATGAGAGAAAGCAATTTCCTATTAGGACATTCTATCCTACCTTTTTTCGACACCAAAGAAAAGGGCTGCTGCTAGGTTCACCTGCCTGTGCTTAGACAAAGTTAGTAGCAGATCCTGAAGTTTGCCTGATGGGAGTGGCTGTGGCAGCTAGAGGTCCAGTAGGCCCTCTGAATCTATAAATGGTAGGCTAAGTGGCCTGGGCAGTGTGAGAACTGTGTACACCGCTTCCCTTTCCCACATCTCCCATCTCCTGTACTTTACAGCTTACAAAGCAGTGTTCAAGGTATCTTTACTTAATTCTCAAAATAATCCAGTGAGATGGGCACCACATCCTATTTTAACAGATGAAATGGGACTAGTGACTTGCCCCCGATCCAAACAAGCTTACATCTAGACTTTGGGCTCCTGACTCCCAAGTCTAGGCTCTGGACCAAGGGTGGGGAACCTTCTGTCTGCCAAGGACCATTTGGATATTTATAACATAATTCGAGGGCCATACAAAATTATCAACTTAAAAATTAGCCTGCTATATTTGGTCAGGATAATTTGGTGAGGCGTGTAATGTTAGCTGGTATTGATTCCACAGGTCTTATATGGCCTGCAGGCCAGACATTTTCCACCCCTGCTCTGGACATTATGAAAGGATATTTCTGGGAGGAAACTGTTTTACTGTAGGAAAAAGAAGTGGGAGCATAAGGCCTTGATTTCTTGTTAGTAATAAGAAATAAACAAATAGCCATTTCCCTCTAATTGTTCATTTTCCAGAAACAGTCCTAGGCATGGGTCTTATGTCTTTCAGCAGGGGAGGAGCCCCAGAGTACCAATAAATATGGCAGCAACATTTGTCATATTTGGAATTTCCTCACTATTATACTTTGCAACTGCAACTAAGATACTGTATTACTGAACTTGACCTTGGGAAATGGGTAATTTCAATCCACTGCAGACAGTTTTTTAGATATATGGCAATATATCAAAATTCAAATCCCATCTGGAACCTATACCCAAAACAGGAAGAGATGATACTGCTTTTTATTTGCAGAAATAAATAAAAAGAAACTTATTTCCTTTGCCCTCTCTTATACTTTATTTCCCTGCTTCTGCCACCTTCTTCAGTTAAGCAAGGTTCTAACTCTGCTTCATTCTTCATCCTGCTCCATTAACCTTCTCATCCTTTCTTCTTGCCAGATCCAGTGACTTAACACCAGGGTTCTCCTGTGAATAGAAAGGTGCCTCTTCCTCAAGGCACCTGACTACTATCTGCTGGCAAAATGTTGTAATGAACATACAAATACACAAATCTAAGATGACCACATCAGAATTGACAAGAACCTATGTACCCATACTCAGAAGTCCTGTTTGGTACATCTGAGTAACTGCAAGTCTTTGACATATCTCGCCCAAGTGGCACCTCAAACCAGGTTCACTGACTAGTCACCTGGACCAGATACTAGTAAAATTTGGACTTTAGTCTCCTACTATTTTTTTTTTAAATTCATCCTTTTATTTTTTACTTTATTTTATTTTCCTTTTTATTGATTTTAGATAGAGAGGGAGGGAGAGGGAGAGAGAGATAGAAACATCAATGAAAGAGAACATCGACTGGCTGCCTCCTGCATGCCCCAACTGGGGATCAAGCCCACAACCTGGGCATGTGTCCCGACCGGGAATCGAACCGGCGACCTCTTGGTGCATGGTTCGACGCTCAACCACTGAGCCACAACGGCCGGACTAGTCTCCTACTTTTAATACAAGGCTTGGCTTAGGTACTTAGATCCCTTTCAGTGCTAACATTTTACAACAGCATTGTCATACCTTACATTCATATCATGCATTCAATGTTTCCTGAGTAAATGCATATTAATCTCACAATTGATTCAATGGATGATTGTAGTCCATGCCTTGAGCCCTAATTCAAACTGTTGAAGAGTTATTTGTCTAATTCCATTCCAACCATTATATCCCTACAACCTAAGCCAATCTCTGCTAGACCCACAGTCTAATTTATGATCTGTCTATAGAAAAAAAAAACCTTTTAAGTCAGAATTTTAGACTTTTCTCCTAAGACCCAACAAAGGGAATGTCTCATATGTAGAGGACAAGAACACAGAGATGTTTTCATTGTCCTGGCATACAATGATCAAGAATGAAATACACTTAGGTATGTCTCCTTGAAAAGGATTAAGAGATAGAGAGTTACTAATAGCTCAAAGTAAAGAAGTAGCTACATGAAAAAATACAGTTGGTAAATCCATATCTTTTAATCCTCCCCTGAGGATATTTTTTCCATTGATTTTTTTTAGATAGAGTGGGAGGGAGGGAGAGAGAGAAACAAAGAGAGATATCTATATGAGAGACACATCGACTGGTTGCCTCCCACATGACCCAGACAGGGGCTGGGGATTGAACCCACAACCAAGGTATGTGTCCTTGACTGGGAATGGAACCCGAGACTCTGTGGTCCTTGGGCCGACACTAACCGCTGAGCCAAACCAACCAGAATGGTAAATACATTTCTTCCATTTTACACTCTCAAAACAATCCTGGAGATGGGTTTTCCTGTTTAGGAAGATGAGGCCAATGACGAGTCAGCTTACCAAATGTCAAGCAATTGAAGCTCTAACTGCAAGAACAACCAAGTCTTTGGAGACCTAACACCAGGGTTCCTGTGTGAATAAAAAGGTGCCTCTTCCTCAAGGCACTTGACTACCATCTGCTGGAAAACTGTTGTAATATACATACACATTCACAAATCTAAGATGACCACACTGCAATTGACAAGAACCTATATAACCATGCTCAGATGTCCCGTTTGGTACATCTAAAAGCAAGTCATTGTAGGTAGTCATGTCTTAGGTCTGCAGCTTCCTTGTCAAAGGCCAGTCTTTCTTTCACTTTGAAATGATATATTGTCTTTGTGCATCTAAGAACATAACATACCTTTGAAATGTCAGAGTAATCATCTTTTCCGGACACCCTGAAGGCACGACTGCCACCACCAGAACATGAGACCACATTGTTATCTTGTCCACATGCCATCTCTACATGCTGTAAATGTTAATTATCCTGTACCCACCAATGTAAAAGAAGTATGTGTCTTTAAAAGAAGTATGTCTCCATTTTGCTTTTCATCCAATCTCAGAGATTTCCTTGCTTTGCTTTCTCCAGCCTCCCTAATCTACCACCAATGAATTTCATGTAACCGCCCCCTTCAGTATCCTCCTTTGATTCTAATGTATAAAATAAGCTGCTAAACTGCCCCTCTCTGGAGCAGTATTCTCAATCCACCGAGGTTTTGTTTCCTGGCAATTGTCAGTTTGGCTCAAATAAACTTTTAAGACTTTTTCTTACATTGGATATTCTTTTGTCAACATACCTCAGGATCCAAACATTAAAAAAACATTAAAAAAAAATCCTCACCCAAGGATATTTTTTCATTGATTTTTTTTTAGATAGAGTGGGAGGGAGGGAGGGAGGGAGGGAAGGAGGGAGACAGAGAGAGAGAGAGAGAGAGAGAGAGAGAGACAGAGAGAAGAACATCAATGTGAGAGAGACACATCAATTGTTTGCCTCCCACATGACCTTGACCAGGGCCAGGGATCTAACCCACAACCAAGGTATCGAACCTGGACCAGGAATTGAACCTGAGACTCTTTGGTCCGCAGGCTGACGCTCTAACCACTGAACCAAACCAGCCAGGTCAGGATCCAAACGTTTAAATGTTAGAGAGTCCCAAGGCTGAGTTCTTAGACATCTATTCTTCTCTATCTGCACTCATGCCTATGATCTCATCCAGTCTTAAATAACCACATGTACACAAAGAACTCCCATTTATATATCTTCAGCCTATAGCTCTCCTCTGACTTCCAGAATCAGATATCCAACTGTCTAACTGATATCTCCACTTGAATGTCTAATAATTATTTCAAACTTAACTGCTAATCTTTATACTATAGCCTTCTCCATCTCAGTAAATGACATCTTCATCCTTTCAGCTGCTTAGGGAAAATTCTTGGAGTCATCCTTAACTTCTTTTTCCTTCACACCTCACATCCAGACTATCAGCAAATGCTGTCAGCTCTGCCTTCATAATATATCCAGTAACTGACTACTTCTCAACCTTCATTGCTAATGCTTTGGTTCAAGCCACCCATGATTGCATGTTGGATTATTACAATAACCTCCTAACTTGACTCCTAGCTCCCCTCCTCAAAATGTTACACAGAAGCCAGACTGATCTCTTTAATGTGTAAGTCAGATAATGTCATTTTCCTGCTCAAAACCTTAAAATAGCATTTCATCAGAATAAAAGCCAGTCTTTAAAATGGTCTATAAGGCCCCATAGGATCTTCCCACTCTCTCCTTTAACCTCTTTGACTTTAATTTCTAAGATTCTTCTTCCTTTTTTTTTTTTTTTTTTTTTACTTTTTAATTTTTATTACACGTTACATAATACACTGCATAACCTTCTAGCAAGGGTAGATGAGCATAACTGAGTTATTTTTCATCAATCAGGAAAATGCTTCCTTAATCAATGTTCTCCAAACCCTTTGACACATAGTAACGATTAACTCCAGAGACCCGTTTGTCTCTTTCCATCAAAGTCCACTGATAAGAATAATATGCAACCCTTTTTTCCTTGCCCCCGTTACTGAACCTGTGCAGGTGCGCAGTGGCAATTCCGGGGATAAGTAAGCACACGCCCATGACGGCGAGCCCGGGGAGAATCTCGAACCACATTGCGGCAAGGTTACCAAGGCCAGAAAAATCCCTTCCAGGTCCTTAAAAGTGACCGGCTTCGACCCCTTCCCACTAAGCCCCACATTCTTCTTCCTTGAACATGCCTCCAAGCTTTTCTACTTGCTGTTTCCTCTCCATGGCATGTTCTTTCCCCAGGTATATACTAATGGTTAATACCCTCACCTCCTTTAGGCCTTTGCTTAAAAGATAACTTTTTGCCCTGGCCAGTGTGGCTCAGTTGGTTGAATGTTGGTGTCTTATGCACTGAGAGGTTCCTGGTCAGCACATAAGGATCAGAATGAGACGTTCTGCTACCTTCTCAGTAAAACAAGCTGGCTTTATATAAACCTGGTGCCAATGAATTAGTTAATTCAGCAAATATTTATTGAGTACCCACTATTTCATATACCTTGGAGATATTGAAGGTTGGATCCCAGACCACCGCATTAAAGCAAGTATCATAATAAAGTGAGCTGTAATCTTTTTGCTGGTGAAGGGCCTGGCCTTCAATCAGGAGAAAATGTAACATCTGTGGAGTGCAATAAAATGAGGTATGCCTGTACTTGGTACTGAATACATTTTTAGGGGTTAAAAAGTACCTTCAGCTCTGGCCAGTTTGGCTCAGCAGTTAGAGCGTTGGCCCACGGACCAAAGGGTTGCAGATTCGATCCCTGGTCCCAGTTGCAGTTGTGTGGGAGGCAACCAATCAATGCGTCTCTCTCACATCGATGTTTTTCTCTCTCTCTAGCTCCCTCCCTCCCTTCCACTCTATCTAAAAATTAATGGAAAAATATCCTCAGGTGAGGATTAACAACAACAACAACAACAAAAAGTACTTTCATATACACAATCTCATTTGATTTTCACAACCTCTCTGTTAGTTTCTCATTTTACATGAGAAAACCAAGGATCAGGAGATAAAGTAATTTGCCTAAGGAAAGAGCTAGTAAGTGGGGGAGCTAGTCCTTATTCCTTTTTTTTTTTTTTTGCCTTTTCAAAAAATCACAGTAAGAGAACACATAATCTAAAATTTACCATCTTAACCATTTTCAAATATACATTTCAGTAATGTTAACTATACTCACATTGTTGTGCAATATATTTCCAGAACTTTTTCATCTTGTAAAACTGAAATTCTATACCCATTAAACAACTCCCTATTTTCCCTTCCCCCAAGCCCTGTTAACCACCACTCTACTTTCTGTTTCTATAAATTTGACTACTCTAGGTGCCTTATATAAGTGAAAACATATAATATTTGTCCTTTTGTGATTTCCTTTACTTAGCATAATGTCTTCAAGGTTCAAACATGTGGTAGCATGTGACAAGATTTCCTTCCTTTTTAAGGCTGAATAATATCTCATTGTATGTATATACAACATTTTGTTTATCCATTCATTTGATGGATATTTGAGTTGCTTCCACCTCTTGGCTATTGTGAATAATGTTATGAACATGGTGTGCAAATATTTCTTTTAGATCCTGATTTTAATTCTTTTGGACATATACCCAGAAGTGGGATTGCTGGATCATATGGTAGTTCTATTTTTAATTTTTTAAATTTATTTTTATTGTTTTCCATAGCAGTAGCATCACTTTACACTCCCACCAAAAGTGATCAAGGGTTCCAATTTCTTTACCTCTTCACTAATACTTGTTATTTTTCTGTTTTTTGATAGCAGCCATTCTAATGAGTGTGAGGGTTAACCATTTTTAAACATACAGCTTAGTCCTTGATTTTTAATCTAGTGACTTTTCTATTATACTATACTGCAGCGCTCTCTCTGTGAAAAAGAAATCTGAAATGAGGCAAAAGCAGATTTCTAAACCAGATATTATGTTCTTTCAAATACTATAAAGCAGCGGTTCTCAACCTGTGGGTCGCAACCCCTTTGAGGGTCGAACAACCCTTTCACAGGGGTTGCCTAAGACATAACAGTAGCAAAATTACAGTTATGAAGTAGCAACGAAAATAATTTTATGGCTGGGGGTCACCATAACATGAGGAACTGTATTAAAGGGTCGCGGCATTAGGAAGGTTGAGAACCACTGCTAAAGGAAAAGAGCATGAGAAGTTTGAAGTTCCACAGATCTGGATTTGAATTCTGTTTATGTAATTTACTATCTGTGAAGTCTTGTGGAAGCTACATAACTGTTAAGCCTGAACTGCCTCATCAGTAATATCAGAAGACTGTATGAGAATTATAAATATATATAAAATGTCTAACAGAGGGACTAGTAAATAATAAATGCATCATAAGTAGGAAATATTATTGTAAGGCTAGTGACAAGACACAGAATAGAAACCATACCAATTTTGGTAGCACTATAGATGTTTTCAATAGGAAATATTTCTCCAAGTCCATATAGGAGAACCTTGGCCAGAGCTGGAACCAGCTGGGTTGTAGTGATCAGAACATTCACACAATTCTTCCTAGAAGGGAGAAAGAAGGAAAAGAAAACAAAAAGATGAACCAACCCAGGAGCAAGTATTTAAACGGATCTTTTCTTTAGGATCTAATTATTAAAAATTAACCTTAAAGGGCCCCGTATGATATTTGTTCAGTGCCAATGTTGTTATTGCTCTAATTATTTCAGGTTTATTTACTTTCCATATTAAAGGACACATTCTATAGTGGGCACAGAGCAGCAATTTGATTCCTGCCCCATTTCCCTGACTATTTTACCTCACTGCACTTGTTAGCAATTACCACCAACCCATGTCACTGATACCACTCTCTAGAAAACAAATGACAAAGACTTTCAGTTACAGTACTGTTTTATCTGAATGCAACTCAGCCCTTAAATGAGATATGATTTAAGTACTCTCTGCTTTTCATACAATAGCAACATAGATTCCAGAATACACATTACTTTCACAGGTTCTTTACTAACTTCACTGAATAACCTCAGTGTCACTTTTACTGTTTGCTCTATTAGGTTATAGATCTGGAATTTCTGCTTTGAGGAAGGAATCAGTAAGGGATATTGGTACAAATATGACTATTTATTTCCCATTATAAGCTTCAAGCTGAAATCTCCTTAATCTGTCTAATGTAGCCCTTTCTTTTGAATCCTACCTTCCTAAGTAAATTTTTGGCACATTTCTTTGGAGCTTCCTGTACTTAGGATATTTGAGATATGTCTTCTATATGTATTCTTTGGTGTCACCAGGCCCATCTCCTGGGCTAGAGATTATGAGTTACTGAGTTTTAATTTTGTGAGCAAAAAGGGGAAGCCCTTGGCTGGTGTGGCTCAGTTGCTTGAGCATTGTCCCAGGTCAGGCACATGCCCAGGTTGTGGGATTGATCTCCAGTAGGGGGTATACAGGACAGATGTTTCTCTCTCCCTCTCCCTTCCTCTCTCTCTCTAAAATCAATAAAAACATATTTTTTTTAAAAAAAAAAAGGGGGAAAGAAAAGGCTTTCATATATATATTCTCTTAAAACTCTAAGGTGTGTTGTTAGTATAAAATGACCTTGCTTCCCACCTAACCTAAATACTTCCTTGCTTCATTTAAACTCCTCTCACCCCATCCCAAATCCTATTTTAGGAATGACCTGTCCTAGACTAGTGTAGGAAAGAGTGTGTCTCTGAGAGGATGAGACCTAAAAGAATCATTTTCATACCTGGACTTGATGAGAAGTAAGGACTTTAATGCAGTACCTAACCAGGAATCTGTTAAAACTTCAATTTCTGCTCTTAGTCTCTGCAGTGCTTCCTTTCTTTGGGGACTGAGAAGGCCTTTGGGAATAAAAGCAGACACATTTATCATTTGACAACATATCCTTGCTGACATCGAGGAAACAACTTCTAAATGCAATTAAGAAATAGTGTATTATTGAAATTTTCTACTGAGCTAATATATAGCTCTGATCTTAGTAAAAGCCTAGAGTAGTCTACCAAAAGTGCTTTTTTGACTTCCTTCATCAGAATGTTTGCTAGAGGGCACAACAACAAAATCAGCTGATGAAAACATTATGATTAGATTCTGGCACAAGCTCGCTCTTCACAAATCAGCAGCAGACTCTGCAGACTAGTGGACCATACCTTGAGTAGCACTGATTTAAACATGACCTCAGCAACTAAAGGGGTAAAAAATAAGTGTTATTGCCCGGCTGGTGTGGCTCAGTGGTTGGGCATCGACCTATGCACCAAGAGGTCGCTGGTTTGATTTCCAGTCAAGGCACATGCCCAGGTTGTGGGCCAAATCCCTAGTTGAGGGCATGCAGGAGGCAGCCCATCGATGTTCTCTCTCATCAATGTTTCTGGCTCTCTCTCCAAAAATCAATAAAGAAAAGAAAAATTTAAATAAATAAATAAGTGTTATAGCTGGAAGAGTCTGCAGCATTTCCAACCTGTTTCTAAAGAAACCAGAACTCAGGGAGGAAAGGGGTGCTAAGATTACACAGAAACTTAACGGCTTTTGGTCTCAGAAGTCTTTCCACTACCATATACTGCTCCCAGGGCGACTGTGCTTTTACCCCTTTTAGATCACATCAACCTGAGGTTCCAGGTTGAATGACCAACTCTCTGAATGTTATTTACTTTTACTGTACTTATTTCTGAAACAACTCCAGCCAATAAGAGAACAAAAACGCTGCTTAAGATCAGACAATTAAGCATAACAAAATAGAATTCATGTAATGAGAGCATGTTATCAGACACTTGAGCTATAATATTCAAATAATAAATCTGGCCCTGAATTTTCTATAGTAAAGGCAAAAAGAGAAATGCTATAGTCTATTACCAATATTCTATAAAATCAGAAGGCACTTCTATGAGGACTAGAACCACATATAATTTGTTTTCAGATTGATGGTTTCACAATGGAAGCCTAGAATTAGATGACTCTCAATGTTTCTAATTAAATAAAACCAATACCTCTATGTCACGTATGATATACAAATAAGTATATATATGTCATATACTGAACTAATAATATGATGTAGCACTTTAATAATTCAAAATTTTTATAAAATACAGGTGGATGTTACTTTTAATATGTTTCCCAGGGTAGGCTCAGGGGATTCTCATAGAAGGTTATCTTAGTTTCTATAGGAAATTAGGTCCAGGCATTCACTAGGCAGAGAAAGAATCAGACACTTAAATTCGATTCCCAAAGCCCAGATGCCTGTGATTTTTACCTGGTATTGGAGAGCTGTAACAGAAATGAACCAAACTGACCTTCAAAGTCCTATTTTTACTTTCTACGTCACAGAAAGTGGTAGCATGGTATGGTAGGACGGTTCTCTTGACCTGGGGTAATATACCTCTAGGCAGTCTATGGAATCCCTGAAACTTCATGCAACTTTTTTGTGTATGTAGAAGTTTGAGGGTGATGGCTCACAGTTTTAAATATTTTCTCATAAGGGTATATCACTATTAATTATATAATTAATTCCAAATAATAGAATTTTAGGCCCAGTGGCACCTGACATACGAGAGAATTCTAGGTAGAAAGAATTTCCAAGGTTTTTCAAATCACAACACATGAATACTGCCAACCTATACTTCTGGACTTAGTTTTCCATCCACTATAAACCTAGCGACTAGTTGTATGTGACTTGTCCTGATATAGTAGTAAAAAAAAAAACATAAGGCAAACTATTAACCCATACTGACAGTAGTTTGACTACAGAATAAAACCAATGTCATCAAATATAATCAATGGAACACATTTCCTTTAAGAAGGCATTTGTCTAAAAAGAACAAGAAAATTTTGCAAAGTTATGCTAAGATAAGTCCATGAGAAATGTAGAGCTTCCTCCCCAAAGGGCTTAAGTCAAATCTCCATGATTTTTAATACAGAATTAAAATGTTATTGTGGCATAAATTCATAAGCAGTTGCCAGAGAGTTCTAAGGAATCCCTGGAAAATAAAACATGAAATGAGAAGGAAACAGAAAATCAGACTGGTTGTATGCCACACTTACCACCCACGTTGCTTTTATGCTTATCATAGATTTCTCTCACTTTTCGGTAACGGAAAGCCAGTTTTCTCATCCAATCCACACCTCCCTGTACACCCACAGAGGAACCATGGCTGCCACTGCCTCCGGAGCCACTGAAACCATCTGTTGAGAAACTGTAGTTGCTGCAGAGAGAGAGGATAATGAAAATTAAAATCTATACTACATGGGAGTTTTTGGGTGAATGCCACCTGGGATTCTCTGTCCTATTCCTGGCATCTGACACCAAGGCTAATGGCTTTGAGAATCTTTCCCCTAATCTCCATATGTCAGTCTGTCTTTCACTAGTCCTCTATCTCACCCCTGTTACTTCTATCAAAGAAAGGATGAAGAATAGGGAAAGAGAGGTATGAATAATTCAAGCATCAGAATCCCACAGAGGTTGGCTTGACATGAAGCATCCTTTCATTAATGACAGAATATCCTGCAGTGAAAAACAAAACAAAACAGAACACAAAATTTTGGTGTATGTACATACAAAATGATTGCAACTATGTAGAAAAATAATGGAAGATAACAACCCAAAATACTAATAATAGTAAGATAATGAGGATGTTCTCTTTCAGTTTATTAAGTTCATAGTTCACTGGGTGGCTTATGTGTTTTTTAAATTAATTAATTTTTGTTACTGATGTTTCTGCCCCCCCCCCATTATTTTATGTATTTGAATGTAAACAGAATGTGGTGGAAGTGATAGTGTTAAGACTTCAGAGACTAGGCTTCTCTTGCTCTCTCTTGGAGCACTTGCTCTGAAAGAAGCCAGCTGTCACATGAGAACACTCAAGCTGCCCCTTGCAGAGGCACACAGTAAGGAACTGAGGCCTCCTGTGATCAGCCACAGATGAGAGGCTGAAAGCAGGTCCTCCAGCTCCAATCAAACCTTCAGATGATTTTAGCTCTGGCTGATATCTTAGTTTCAGTCTTAGAGACCCTAATTCAGAACTACCTAGCTAAGTCACTTTCAAGTTTCTGACTTACAGAAACTATGAGATGATAAATGTTTATTATTTTAAGCTACTAAGTTTTGGGATAATTTGTTATACAACAACAAATAACTAATATAGGCATACCTTGGAGATATTTGGGTTTGGTTCCAGACTACCCTAAAAAAGCAAATATTGCAATAAAGCAAGGCTGGTGCAGGGTCTTGCCTTCAATTTGTAAAAAATGTAACATCTGTGAAACACAATAAAATGAGGTATGCTTGTATAGTTAAATAGGCTTGGAATGGATTAACACTTCCTAAGTAAAAATTTAAAAATGACTTGACAGAATTAGAGACAACTTAGTTTAACCAAGTCAAAACAGAGTTCAGTAATTTGTATGACATTCTATGTTTAAGAAAATAAAGCTGCCAAGACATAAGATAGGTAATTACAGGTTAGCCACATGTATAAGAGAAAAAAACAACAACTAGGGTTCAAAGGGGATCATAAGCTGCTTCAGACCAGGCGTTTTCCTTAAAAGATCGGTAAAATCTAAGAACAGCACTCTCCACGACTGTACAATGCTCAACATGCACGACTGGATACTGCTCCTGAAGTGAGACCTTCCAATCCTTCTTAGCACTACAAGACCAGGTCCTAACTAAGTAATATGTCCAGGTCTGCTCTAGATTTGAGAATTCATGGATGAAACAACTTTAGGGTAGACACAAAGAACGTTTTGTCCATGAAAAGGGATAAACATTAAAACAAATTAACATGAAAAGATGTGACAGCCTTTTTTTTTTTTAATCCTCACCTGAGGACATTTTTCCATTTTTTGTTCAGATAGAGTGGGAGGGAGAGAGAGAAAGAGAGAGAGAGAGAGAGAAACATCGACGTGAAAGGGACACATCGAGTGGCTGCCTCCCGCAACGACCAACCAGGGCCAGGGACAAATTGCAACTGAGGTACGTGCCCCTAGCGGAACCGAACCCGGGTCTCTCTGTACCGCAGGCCGACGCTCTAACCGCTGAGCCAAACCGGCCAGGGCGTGACAGCCTTTTTTATAAAAAAATCTTTAAATAAACAGAAGCTAGGTATTGTTACATTGTTCTTTGCTAAAACTACTGGGTCAGAAGCTAAGAAAGAAATGGGGAGACTGAAAAGCATTAAAAAAAAAAAAATATATATATATATATATATATATATTTACTTATTTATATCCTCACCTGAGGACATGTTTTCATTGATTTAAGAGGGAGAGAGAGACAGATATTGATGTGAGAGAAATATTGATCTGCCGCCTCTTGCATACACTGACTGGGGACGGAACCCGCAACCGAGGCACGTGCCCTAACTAGGAATTGAACTCGCCACCTTTTGGTGTACGGGATGATGCTCCAACTAACTGAGCCATACAGGCCAGGGCTAAAAAGCATTTTGCCACTGAAACCTCCTTAGTTTAGCGTTCACTGTGATAAAATGTTTAAGCTTATCTTCTATGGGGCTATTCCTGACACCATCAGACCCCCACAATTAGTTTTCTTGGTAAAATTCTAGATGCTTATTTGTATCTAAAACTAATTAGTCTGGAAGCACACTTCTGGCAGAAAATCGGCCAGAGAAACTAATATATCCTTTACTGTGGAATGCTTTTTCCTTATCCCATCATTGCTACCCATTCTTCAAGGTCACACTCAAATCTACTGCACAGAAAAGGCCGCTCTAATGTTGGCAACCACCTGTTCCCACACCCATCAGAACTGCTTTCTTTTCTGTGCTCCATCACATTTTCTGTTGTCACCTCATACTGCAAGCTATCGTTAACTATGTTTGCCTCCTCTAATAGATTATGAGCTCTTTCAAGGCTGTGTCTTATTTATCTTTGTTTTCCTCTAAACCTAGACAGTGTCTTGTGCATAACAGGTGTACTGATGTTTAAGGCATCATTGTTTTTATCACCTTAAGTCTTGGCCATTGTCATCAGAAGCCACATCTTCCACATGCACCTGGTCACACTCCTATTAAAAGACAAAACCATACACTATTTCAGTCCAGTGAGTAGAAGTGTTATTGCCACCATGACATATTGTAAAAACACCACAAACAATGGTGGAACGATAAAATACCTTATGGCCTCTTATGGGTGGAGTATCACTCTCACCCCCTTTGCTGTCCAACTTCTTTTAAAGCCTAATTAATATACCACAGTCTTCATGAAATCTTCCTTAACCAACCCAACCCTCATTTATGCTCTTATCTCAATAACTCATTTTTCCAATAGCTCATGGGTATGAGCACAAGTTCCCTTACATTGTCGGGTGTGTCTATGTTCCATACTAGATTGACAGTTCTATTACACTGTAGGCCTCTTACGGCATGACCCTATCTTACATCACTTTTGTACCCTTCTAGTCTAGTCCAGCATGTACCCAATAAATTCTAGCAGAAGAAACAGATGTTGGTAGAGTGTGGTATCAAAACTGAAAGTGACTGAGACAAAAATTTATAAATTCAAACTTGGTACTCAGAAGAGGTTGTCTAAGTCAATCTCCTCATGTTATAAAAGTGAGGTGAAATGATTTACCCAAGTGAGTGGCAGAAAGAAACTAGAAAGAGCCTTCTAATTCAAATCCAAAGTTCTTTCCACCAAGCCCACATTACTACTGACATAAAATGCCACCCACTGTCTAACTTGAACAGATTCACTCCTCTAACATCACCTAGGGCAGTGTTGTAATGTCCATTTGCATCAGAATCCTCTGGGGAAATTTTTAAAAAATGCATATTCTTGGGTCCACTCCAGACCTACTTGAATCAGAATTTCTGGGAGTGAAGTCCTAGAATCTTCATTTTTAACAAGGTCCCCAGGTGATTCTTATGCCCCCTAAAGTTAAGAACCACTGACCTGGGGGGCAGGAACACATTCAGGTCAAATTCTTCACAGAACTTTCAGTCCTGAGTGAGGACTATGTCTAGAAAATCATTACAAATACAATTTGGCAATAATTACTGGCACATAGTAGGTTTTCAACAAATGTTTGCTGAATAAAAAACTCTGATGTTCTAACTTATCAACATGTGAAGTTGAGGAAAGATTAAAGCATTGTGGAGCTTAGACAAAAGTATGGAGTTTAGAGCCCTATTCATTTAATTTGTTGGAGAATTGTCTGTTAAGTAGAACTAGATTATATTTTAGAAGGAATAGAATTACTCTGGGTTTATAAAATGCTATCTTATTTTACTTTAAAATTTTCACTATTTTTAACTAATATATGTGGTACATAGCTCAAAATTCAAAAGGACATAAAGTGACAAGTCTGCTCCTACTTCTGTGTCCCAGCAACGCATCCCCCTCCCCAAATAGAACAATTGTTACTAGTTTCTTTGTAGAATAACTGCTTAACCGAGGCCCAAAAATGGGAAGATAACTTTCCTAAATGGGAACTCACACTCCAGTCTTCTGACTCCCAGTTCTGTGTTCTTTCCTCTAAACCGTGTTTACCTTAAAGGTTAACTCAAATGTCAAAGCCAAAAAATTCACCAAGAAGCTCTCAGTGTTTCTTGGTTTTCCTTGCACTTAACTAAAAAATGATTCTGGATGTCAAGGCTAATCCATACATGGAAAATCAGCATGTACAAAATATAATGAGTTACAGCAGTCATATATAGATCTGGCAAATCTAGCAACTCTTTTAAGAAGGTAAAATAGAGAACAGTCAAATATACTTAAGAGCACAAATAATCAAACCCACCTTATATATTATTTAATATATACGAATAAGTTGGAATGTTGATTTACATATCAGTGTTCTGCCTAATGGGTTGGCATTTCCCCTAGAGCTAGATAACTTCCAGAACAAATATCAAATTTTTGAGCCAATAAAATCTGAGGGCCAGAACCAAGACTGTGGTGACCTAACCAAGGCACTATTCCTGCAAGACTACATAGATCTAAGTGGCCAGCTGGCCTTTCCATACCCACCCTAACCACATTTCCTCTAAATACAATAAGCACAGGTTTACTAAATAGTTATTGAACAAAATGTTTCAATGAAGCACAGAAACAATTAAAAATGCTTACTTCTAAGTCATTGAAAAACAGGTGTGTATCAGCCACTTCAAAAATCATTTCTTCCATAGTTAAACCGGAGCCAATCACTACTGTTGGGTCCTGGAATACAATAAGAGAAAATGTTGTTTGACTTGGTACTCACAGCATTAGTTCTGATCCTTAAATATTTCAAAATTATTTTGGTTCAAGGCCAAAACAACATAGACCCATAATAGTGTTTCCAACTATTACTGATGCAATTTCATTCAGTTATAAAAATCTGGAATTGTGAAAAGTTAAAAATTTCAGGACATTAGTTTCTAGAAAACTAAATCCACTTAAAAAAAACAACACCTTAATTTGGGGGGGAAAGTTCCTGTTTCAGGAGAAATTCTACCCACTGCTAAAATATTAATATTATAACACCCATTATCTTCCATTATTTTACACACACACACACACACACACACACACACACACACACACACAGTATAACACAGAAGTCAGTTAACTGACAATCTCAACAACCAGGAAAAATATAAACAAAGGCTGAAGAGTCAAAACAGTTGTAGGAAAAGCAATGCACTTAGTTTTAAAATGAATAGCCAGGTCTTCATTTAGAGGCTGTATGCTCTTGTTATATACTTTTATAAACAGCTTAGCTATATAGCATATGAGCCAGTCTATAAACTAAAAGCCAGTGGAAATTACTTCTAACACAAACACTACTGACAATAAGGAATAAATGGGAATAGTAAGAGAGCAAAAGAGGCAGATATTTTTATAAAATGTATTCATAGAAATAGAAAAATAGGATCCTGAAGGTAATTTAGTGTAGAAATATATAGGCAATAGCTCAAAAATAGCTCATCCTTCCATTAAAACTGATGTTTATATTGATGACTAAACAAGTTAAATTCTGCTTGCTATATTTAATTTAAGAAGGTATATAATCTATTTTAGAAAGGTATTTTATATTTTATCTGTATTTTGAACTTACATATCTGGCATATACTCAGCTAAATGAAATGTACAGTTTGGGCTGTTAAAAGTGACTTAAGGAATAATAGATTGGTCTTTGGAATACATAATCCCAAGACTCCACTCTGTTTTGAGCATCATTACCATACTTTATTTATAAGAAATACCTATCAAAGGACTTCAGCTTTCAGCACTCGTCCCAGGGCTAGTCTCTAGCTTTATCATCAACTTTGCCTGACCATGGAACCTGCCTGGTACAAGCTATTAGGTAAAATTTAGCATGGAAAGGCCAACAGGATAAGGTAGAGTAGCAGAGAAAACGATTTTGGTTACCTGCTCTTATAGCCAGAAGAGGGACAGTTACAACAAAGGAAGAAAGACTTAAATTACCTTTCCATACTTCTGGGCATAGGATCCAGTAAGAAGGGAGTGAAAGATGATGATGGTTTCATCCAAGTCCCACAGAAATACCCGCTGAGGGAGGAAAATATAAAAAGTAATGAGTGAACATCTTTTCTAATCACAACGGAATAAAGCAAGAAATTAATGGAAAACTGGAAAATTCACACATATATGAAAATTAAACAACACAATCTTAAGTAACCAAGGATCAAAGAAGAAATTACAAGTGATATTAGAAAATACTTTGAGATGAATAAAAATAAAAACACAACAAAACAGCCTTGGCCGGTGTGGCTAAGCAGTTACCGAGCATCGGCCCAAGACCAGAGAGTCCCGGGTTCGGTTCCCGCTAAGGGCATGTACCTCGGTTACAGTTTGTCCCTGGCCCCTGTTGGGGTCGTGTGGGTGGCAACCAGTCTATGTGTCTCTCTCACATCGATGTTTCTCCCCCCGCCCCCGCTCTATCTGAAGATAAATGCAAAAATGTCCTCGGGTGAGGATAAAAAAAAAACACACAACAAAACAAAATTTATGGAATGCAGTGAAAGCAATGTTAAGAGGGAAATATGCAACTATAAATGCATACCTTAAAAAAGAAGATCTCAATTGATAACTTAACTGTACAACTTAAGGAACTAGAAAAAGCCAGCAGAAGGAAGGAAATAATAAAAGTTGGAATGGAGATAAAAGTACAGAACAGAAAAATAATAGCAAAAAAATCAACAAAACTAAAAGTCGGTTCTTTATAAAGATCAACAAAATTGACAACTTTCAGCTAGACTGACTAAGAAAAAAGAGAGAAGTCTCAGATTACTAAAATCAGAAATGAACATTATTACTAATTTTACAGAAATAAAAAAGATTATAAGAGAATATTATGAACAGTTGTATACCAACAAATAATCTAGATGAAATGGACACATTTCTAGAAATACACAAAGTGCCAAATGACTCAAGAAGAAACAGAAATTCTGAATAGACCTTTAACTGGTCAAGTGGTTGGATCAGTAATCAAAAACATCCTAAGAAAGAAAAGCCCAGGGGAAGATGGCTTTACTGGCAAATTCTACCAAACTTTAAAAAGAAGAATTAACACCAATCCTTCTTAAGCTATTCCAAAAAATTGAAGTGGAGGGAACACTTCCTAACTCACTCTATGAAGCCAGCATTACCCCGATACCAAAGTCATATAAAGGCACTACAAGAAAAAAAACAACAGTATAGACCAACAAACATACGCATGAACATTGATGCAAAAATCCTCAACAAAATACTAACAAACAAAATTCAGCAGTATATTAAAAGAATTATGCATCACAACCAAATGGGATTTATTTCTAGGATGTAAGAATGGATCAATGTACGAAAATGAATCAATGTAACAAAGAAGCATATTAATAGAATAGAGGGGAAAAAACCCACATGGTCACCTCAATTAATGCAGAAAAAGCACCTGACAAAATTCAACACACTTATATGATAAAATCCAATTAACTAGAAACAGAAGGGGACTCCCTCAACATAATAAAGACCATATATGAAAAACCCACAGCTAATATACTCAATGGTGAAAGATGGAAAGCTTTACCCCTGAGATTAGGAATAAGACAACTATGCCTGTTTACAACACTTCTACTCAACACAGTACTAGAGAATCTAGACAGAACAATTTGGCAAGAAAAGGAATAAATGGTACCTAAACTGGAAAGAAGTATCTCTGTTTGCAAATGACATGATCTTATATGTAGAAAATACTAAAAAATCCACAAAAAGTTGTTAGAGCCAATAAATGAATTCAGAAATCAGTTATATATCTGTATACTTGCAATGAATAATCCTAACAGGAATTTAAAAAACAATTCCATTTACAAGAGCATAAAAGTAATAAAATACTTAGTAATAAATCTGAGGAGGTGAAAGACGTATACACTGAAAACTATAAAATATTGCTGATGGAAATGAAAGAAGACAGACCTAAATAAATAGAAAGACACCCCAAGTTCATGGATGAAAGACTTAGTTAACTTTGTTAAGATGACAATACTACCCAAAGCAATCTACAAAATCAATGCAATCCCCATCACAAGTCCAACAGTGTTCTTTTCTTCTTTTTTAAGCAATAGAAAAACTCATTCTAAAGTTCATATGGAATCTCAAGGGTTCCCAAATAGCCAAAATAACCTTGAAAAAACAAAGTTGAAAGACTTATACGTCCTGATTTCAAAACTTACTACAAGGCTACAGTAATCAAAACAACATGGTACTAGCATAAGGACAGACAGATACATAGACCAATGAAATAGAAGAGAGCCCAGAAATAAACCCTGACATATATGGTCAATTGACTTTTTTTTTTTAACAAGGAGACCAAGACTGTTCAAGGGGAAAGGAAATTCTTTCCAACAATAAATGCTGGAAAAAATTAGATATTCATGTGCAAAAAGAATGAAATTAGAGCCCGGCTGGTGTGGCTCAGTGGTTGAGCATCAACCCATGAACCAGGAGGTCACCGGTTCGATTCCCAGTCAGGGCACATGCCCAGGTTGTGGGCCAAGTCCCCAGTGGGGGGGCATGCAGGAGGTGGCCAATCGATGTTCTCTCTCATCAATGTTTCTCTCTCTCCCTTCCTCTAAAATGAATAAAGAAAAAAAAAAAAGAATGAAATTAGAGCCTAAACTTTACACCATATACAAAAATTAACTCAATATGGATCAAAGACCTAATTTAGGAGCCAAAACAATAAAACTCTTAGGAGAAAACATAAGTATGTTCATAACCTTGTATTCTTAGGTATAATACCAAAAGCAAAGCAATGAAAGAAAAACAATTTCATAAAAATGTAAAATTTTTGTGCATCAAAGGATACCATCCAGAGAGTGAAGAGAAAATCTACAGAATGAGAGGTAATATTTGTACATCATATATCTGATAAGGGATTAATATCTAGCATATACAAAAAACTCCTAAAACTTAATAAAAACAAACAACCCAATTAAAAAATGGGCAAGGGCTCCAGCCAGATGGCTCAGTTGGTTGGAGCGTCATCCCCTACACCAAAAAGGTTTCGGGTTTGAGTACTGGTCAGGGTACATACCTAGGTTGCTGGTTCAATCCCCAGTCAGGGTGCGTACGGGAGGTAACCAATGTTTCTCTCTCTCTTTTTATCTCTCTCCTCCCCCCCCCTTCCTTTCTCTCTAAAAATCAATGAACATATCCTTGGGTGAGGGTTAAGAACAAAAAAGGCAAGGGATTTGAACAGACATTTCTCCCAAGAAAATAAACAAATGGCTGATAAACACATGAAAAGATGTTCAACATTATTAGTCATTAAGGAAATGCAAATCAAAACCACAATGAGATGCCACTTCACATGTTAGGATGCCTATTATAAAAAATATGGGAAATAACTGTTGGTGTGATGTAGAGAAATTGAAACCCTCATGCATTGCTGATGGGAAAGTAAAATGGTGCAGCCACCATGGAAAACATTTTGGTGGTTCCTTAAAAAGTTGAACATAGAGCCCTGGCCGGTTTGGCTCAGCGGTTAGAGCGTTGGCCTGCGGTCCAGAGAGACCTGGGTTCGGTTCCCGCTAAGGGCATGTACTTCGGTTGCAGTTTGTCCGGGTGGCGGCCACTCGATGTGTCACTTTCACATCGATGTTTCTCTCTCTCCCTCCCATTCTATCTGAACAAAAAAATGAAAAAATGTCCTCGGGTGAGGATTAAAAAAAAAAAAAAAAGTTGAACATAGAATTACCATATGATCCAGCAATTCTATTCCTAGGTTTACCAAAATAATTGAACAGAGAGACTTAAAGAGATACTTGTATAGCAATGTTCATAGCTGCATTATTTATAGTACTTCACAGGTGAACAAACCCCAGGTGTCCATCAACAGATGAACAGATAAACAAAATGTGGTATACACATAATACTACAATGAAATATTCAGCCATAACAAGGAACAAAGTTCTTATGCTTGCTATAACATGGATGGACCTTGAAAACATGCTAAATGAAATAAGCCTGGCATAAAAGGATAGATATTTTAAGATTTATGAGATCTAGAATAGGCAAATTCAAAGAGACAGAAAGTAGAACAGAGGTTAGTAGGGGCTAGTGGGGTAGAGAATAGGGAGTTACTGTTTAATGGGTACAAGGTTTCTGTTTAGGATCATGGAAATAGTGGTAACAATTAAGTAACACTGAAAATATTTAATAACATTGAAAATATTTAATGCCACTGAATCACACTTAAAAATAGTAAATACTATGTTATGTATATCTTATAATTTTATTTCATTTATTTAATTTTTAATCCTCACCCGAGGATATTTATCTGCTGATTTTCAGATAGAGTGGGAGGGAGGGAGGGAGAAAGAGAGAGAAAAACATCAATGTGAGAAAGACACATTGATTGGCTGCCTCCCACATGACCCCAACCAGGGCCGAGGATTGAACCACAACCAAGGTACGTGCCCTTGACCGGAATTGAGCCCGCGACTCTTTGGTCCTGGGCTGATATTTTAACTGCTGAGCCAAACCGGTTAGGTCTTTGCCATAATTTAAAAAAAATTATTTTTTATCCTCACCCGAGGACATTTTTGCATTTATCTTCAGACAGAATGGCAGGGAGAGAGAGAGAGAGAGAGAGAGAAACATCGATGTGAGAGAGACACATCGAGTGGCTGCCACCCACCGACCCCAACCGGGGCAGGGGACAAACTGCAACCGAGGTACGTGTGCCCTTAGCGGGAACCGAACCAGGGACTCTCTGGTCCGCAGGCTGACGCTCCAACCGGCCAGGGCCACAATTTTTAAAAATGAGTGAGTTCGCTCTGTTTTTCCCAAGAAATATATTAGGACTTTAGATTTTCTTTCTTTCTTTCTTACCCCCCACCAAAAATAAAGGGGAAGAGAGGCTCCAAATACAGTTTCAATTTACTATGTCTTCAGAACACCTATCAATGGACTCATTTTCAAATACAGTTTTTCTCCTTATTAAATGATATAGAAAATTTGAAAAAGCAAAAGGAATAATATAAAAACTTCACTATTATTAGTAGTTTGTATGACTTTCTAGTCTTTTTAATAACGAAGCCAAATGAATGTCTATAGTATACATTCAGTGCTTAACCACAGAATAAATGAGTGTAAATCTCATTAACAAGTTACCAGATCTGGTTGCATGTTTCACAGAAACTTGGCCTAAAGCTCTCTAGTCTTCTCATTTTACTTTGAGATTTCTGAATGGCAAATAATATGACATTACTTGTGACACCCTCTGCTTTCTGAATAGGATACACTGTTCTTTCTGTTCTCCTCTGGAATATAGAGAACAGTTTGTTCTTTCCCTTAAAGAGTTTCCCTTAAAGAGAACAGCTTTTTTGATGCATCTGGTAAAAGTATCTGAAGTAATATGGAAAGTTATGGGCATAGACAAATGTGTTTTTACATTTCTCTTTTCACTTGGCCAGCTCAGTTTCTCTTGCCCAGGAATTAAAGGGTACACAACACAGAATCATATTATCCTGTGAATTTCAGTTATATGTTTGATACACTTAAGAAATGAGGAAAAAAACCAAAGTAGGTAACTCAAAGGAATTTCTTCCCATACTTCCAATTCACTGTCCTGGGAAGAGCTGGCATCAGCTTTCCTCTTGCCCCGGTTCTTTCCAGTCATGTTTTTCCTGGACTGGTCATCAGCATCTTTACTTGGTGTAGTCTGGGGCAAAGATGGGCTTGTAGAAGGGTCTCCTGGAAAGGAAAAACAAGACATTTACTGCCAGTAGTCACAGGCTATAAGAACCAGAGCAGGAAGAGGGTCAGCAGGTTTTCTGCCCTTAAAAATCATACCGAAGTCCTGGCCAGTTTGGCTGAGCGGTTAGAGTGTCAGCCAAAGGACCGAGGGATTGTGGGTTCAATTCCCAGTCAAGGGCACATACCTGGGTTGCAGGTTTGATCCCCAGCCCTGGTCAGTGTTATTTGGGAGGCAACCAATCAATGTGTCTCTCTCACACTGATGTTTCTCTCTCTCTCTTCTTCCCTCTCTCCCTCCCGCTCTATCTGAAGATAAATGCAAAAATGTCCTCAGGTGAGGATAAAAAAAAAAGAAAGAAAAAGACTGCTCTAGATCCGTTTACTAATTTACAATAACATACAGTAGGCAGCAGGACATGTTAAACCTACCCTATAAAGATATAATCAACTAATTTCAGGGAAATGCTATGGGATAAACAATAGTTTCTTATACAAAAAGTACACAGGGGAAAGAAAAAAGGAGATGGAGGAATTTATAGGTTAAAAGAGACAAAATACATATCTACCAATCACAATGTATGGACCTTACCTGGATCCTAATTTAAACAAATTGTAAAAAGAAAAACAAAACTCCTAATATTTATAAGAAAACTGGAAATATGAATACCTCTTGGTACTTCATGATATTAGGAATTATTGTTGAATTATTTTAGATGGAATAATAGAATTGTGGTTATATTGAATGTTTACCTTTTAGAAATACAATGTCTGGAATTTGGGGAGGGAATTGGATGAAGTATAGTTGAAACAAGATTGCCTATGAGCTGTTAATTATTGAAGATGGTTGATGGATATATAAGGGTTCATTACACTACTCTGACAACTTCTGTCTATGTTTGAAATTCTCCATTATTAAAAAGTTAAAAGTGTCATGAAGAACAAAGATATTTAGAGGAACTAATTCAAAACTAAAGCATTAGTACATGTAATTATTTTAAAGCTATGTAAGTTTGAAGCGACTATCTGTACGTCCATTACTTAGAAGTCTGGTAAAGGCAAACTGCTTTAGTTGATGTGGAGCATTGCTTTTAAGAATGCATCATCTCTGCCTGGCCGGTTTGGCTTATTGGTTAGAGTGTCGGCCCGCAGACGGAAGGGTCGTGGGTTTGATCCTGGTCAAGGGCACGTACCTCGGTTGCAAGTTTGGGTCGTGCGGGAGGCAACCAATCAATGTGTCTCTCTCATATAGAGGTTTCTCTCTCTCTCCCTTCGCACTCTATCTAAAAAGCAATGGAAAGCCCAGCCAGTGTAGCTCAGTGGATTGAGCGTTGTCCCATGGACTGAGAGGTCCCAGTTCAATTCCCGGTCAAGACAGATGCCTGGGTTGTGGGCTCAATCCCAAGCAGGGGGTGTGCAGGAGGCAGCTGATGGATGTATTTCCCTCACATCGATGTTTCTATCTCTCCCTTCCTCTCTCTCTAAAAAAATCAATAAAAACATATTAAAAAAAAAAAAAAAGCAATGGAAAAACATCCTCGGGTGAGGATTAAAAAAAGAAAAAGTATGTGCATGTGTTTACTGAATGTGTGCATAAAACCTTTATGTCAGTGTTCTTTTTTAAAAACCTGGACATCATAATTCACCAATACATTTCAAAGCTAAATGTACATATCTAAATTTGTAGGTTAAATTTCATGTATTTCTTTAGCTTTTCTTAGAATCTTAAAGGGATCCATGACACAGTTAGGAACTACTGCTCTGAAGCTGAGCAGAAGTCTAAAATATTCAGACTAAAACTGGAATCCTCCAAGTTTTATAAAATGTGTCATGATTCTAAAGTTCCCTGTGACACCATGTTAAAGCTATAGGGAGGGCAAAGTGGGAGTCATAAATATAGTCTTTTCATTCTTGATACTTTTCTATTCACAGCATCAGTATTACATTCAGCCTGCCAATGACTCATTATAGTCTGGGTTCCAATGTTTAAACACTCCGGAGAGGGAAAGCCAATAGCATGGTAACGGTAACTTAGAAGAGAATAAAATAATCTTCACCATCTTCTATTGGATGAAGTGCCCTTAAGCCAAAGTTTTTAGAGTTGTGGTGCTTACCAGAGGAAAGTCTCTGTGCTGTAGGCGTAGGTACCATGACACCAGGCTTCTCTGTCTGGTATGTGGTTGCTGCTAATGTGGTACTCTCAGCATCACTGTTAGTTTGGCCTGTGACTCCAAAGCTGGAGCTGGGATAGCAGGCCTGGTACTGACTCTGACCAAGGATAGTATAGGTGGGATAGTCCTGTAGACCAAAAGGATTAAGGAAGGAAAACAAGACTTTTAGAAAAGTCAAAACATTAATTTCAACACAAGAGACTTCCATGTCCCTCTTACTCATAATTATGTTTCTAAAACATTAATTTGACTTCTCATTTACCTATCTATATTTTCCACCTAAACAAATGATTTTCAAAATGCATTCTGATGGCAATCAAGAGGAGATACCTCAGGGCTGTCTGGGATGAGGGGAAGGCTAAGACAGAAAGGTCCCATGCACTCTACATACAATGTCCCTTTTTCTACTATAACAGCTCTTTTTTTTTTTTCTTTCTTTCTTTCTTTCTTTTCTATTCTATTTTATGTACTAAATTTCTGGATAAATATCGGCATGGAATTCTTAAAGGAAGATCTACTCTTTAAGAAATTTATAAACCAATGCACTAGATAGTAGTGCTTCTAAGGACAGAAGACCTTAAACAAAAAAAATCATATATCCTACATTAAAGTTTCTCAGTTTAAAAACTAAGTATCATTCTTCCTAAAATAATCAATGTTTCTTTAAAATGTTTGAAGGGACCCTGGCCGGTTTGGCTCAGCAGTTAGAGCGTAGGCCTGCGATTCAGAGAGACCTGGGTTTGGTTCCCGCTAAGGGCACGTACCTCAGTTGCAGTTTGTCCCCAGCCCCGGCTGGGGTCGTGTGGGTGGCAACCAGTTGATGTGTCTCTTTCACATCGATGTTTCTCTCTCTCTCTTCCTCCCTCTCTCCCTCCAGCTCTATCTGAAGATAAATGCAAAAATGTCCTCAGGTGAGAATAACAAAATAAAAAAAATATTTGAAGGGAACTTTTGGTGGTTTCACAAGCACATACATGTCAAAACTTATTAAACTGTACAATTTTAATCTTATAAAGTGTATTATATCTCAATTATACCTTAATAAAGCTGTTTAAAAAATGGGTATGATGTACAGCTCAAAAACACACCTTAAAAAATTCCATTGATACTCATGTTGGTGACAAGCAGAAAAACGCTAACTGATCAGACCAATTATTTATAAAGAGTACATAAGCATCTACCCTAAGTGTGTGTGTGTGTGTGTGTGTGTGCGCGCACGCGCGCACTTGTGTGCACATAGGTGGGAAAAAGGAATATTATAGAAAAGAAAAAGTCATACTAGCTGTACTCAAGGGAGTTAAAAATTTAGCAGGAGCTAAGACAAAAACATTTCCAACAAATGGGCAATAAATTTATGTCAGATGGGTGAAATACAGAAGAAGACAACTATCACTGAACATTGTGGTAGTTAGGGAGTTTTCTGAGATCAATAGGCAGAGGGGATAAATACATGAATAGATTTTGAAAAGGTTTTATTAAGGGGCCAGAGATGTTCAGTCTGGTTGAAAGGATCTCTGTAGGCTTGAATGACTGGTTAAGGAATATAACTAGGATTGTTTGGGCAACAGTGATTAGTTTATGTGGGGGAAGGAAATGGGGATTATCAAATTCAAACCAACAAGTAAAAATACAAAACGATAATGAGCAGGTGAGTGCAGGATAAAAAGGGGCATTTAGAGAAAATTAATCAGGTAGTGTTTTAGAAAACAGACACAGTAAAAAATATGAGCTGAATAGTTAAATACAGTAATTCAGGATTAAGAAGGGATAGAAACAAAACATGGGAAATTATAACAAAAAAAAAAAAAAGAATTCCAAAAATGGTTGGATTAGGGATAAGTGAGGAAAAAAAATTGAAGATGACTGGTCTATGTATTGGTTTATTAAAAAATAGTCTCATTGACAAGAATTGAGAAGTTCTAGAGAAAAGTGGTTTTACTGCTGGGGAACAAGGAGACAGAAGAAAGGATAGAATGAAAGACTGGTTTTGGATATGGTGAATTAAGGAAACAGCAGGACATGAAAGAAAAAATGTCCAACAACCAACAGGAAGCCTGTAAGGTTATGACTAGAATGTTTATTTCAGAGGTAGTATGTGGTGAAGCATTCCTGGGTATAAAAAAAATATGGAGCCCGGGCCGGTTTGGCTCGATGGTTAGAGCATTGGCCCGCGCATCAAAGAGTCACAGGTTCGATTCTGGTCAAGGGCATGCACCTCGGTTGCGGTTTGGTGCCCAGCCTTGGTCAGGGTTGTGTGGGAGGCAGCCAGTTGATGTGTCTCTCATGCATCGATGTGTCTCTCTCTCCCTCCCTCTCTCTCTCTCTCTCTCTCCTTTCTCTCTCTCCCTCCCTCCCACTCTATCTGAAGATAAATGGGAAAATATCCTGAGGATTTAATAAAAAAACAAATGTGGAAAACTAAATAGAGACTGTCTATGATAGAAGATAGGATCAAAAATAAAAGCTAAGAAAGGGCCCTGGCCAGTTTGGCTCAGCGGTTAGAGCGTTGGCCTGTGGACTGAAGGGTCACGGGTTTGATTCCCAGTCAAGTGCATGTACCTGGGTTGCAGGTTCAATCCTCAGCACCGGTCAGGGTCATGTGGGAGGCAACCAATCAATGTGTTTCTCTCACATCAGTGTTTCTCTCTCTCTCTCTCTCTCTCTCTCTCTCTCTCTCTCTCTCTCTCTCTCTCCCCCTCCCTCCCTCCCTTCCACTCTATCTAAAAAGCAATGGAAAAATATCCTCAGGTGAGGATTAACAACAACAACAACAACAAAAATGCTAAAAAAGGGAGAGAGATAGATGGACCCTGAAGAATTCCATAGTAGGAACTTAATAAATATTTGTGGACTAAAAGAATGAACAAATGCAGGGGGGAAAAAAAACATTAAAAAAAAAAAAAGAAGCAGAACAGTAGTATGTTAAATGCAGCCAGAAAAAAAGATCCACGGATACAGTGGTTGATAATACTAATTGCTGCAGAAAAACAACAAATAAAAACATAACAACAAAGGTACTGAAGACATTACTAATGATCTAAGTATAAAATGTTACTAGAACAATGATCAAAACTAGACCACAAAGAATTCACAAAGGAATGAGTGTCTAAATAAAAAGTGGAAGCAAGCCCAGCTGGTGTGGCTCAGTGACTGAGTGTCGACCCATACACCAGGAGGTCGCTGGTCAGGGCACACGCCCAGGTTGTGGGCCCAATCCCTAGTGTGGGGTGTGCAGGAGGCAGCCAATCAATGCTTCTATCTCTCTCCCAATCCCTTCCTCTCTAAAATCAATAAAGAAAAAATTATTTTTAAAAAGTGGAAGCAATATTTATTAATTCCACAAATACTTATTATGTGCCTTTAATGTGAATGCCAGCCATTTTTATGAACTCTAGAAATATGTAAGTGAACAAAATAGAAAAATAAATCCCTATGCTCATGGAGCTTACATTCTAGAAGTGTTGGGTAGGAGGTAGAGACACAGTAGATAAAAGGAGCAGATAGGACCATATCATTGAGAGGCATAGTAGAAAAATGACAGAAGCTGGATGGTAGCCTGAGAAATCATCCAGGGTACTGGTTCTCAGGGCATCCAGAGAAGTATCTCTCTATAGCCCATACTGGTTGTTTTTTAGATCAGCAAACTGACCATGAAAGGAAGAAAGGAAGAGCTAGCTAGATTATCCATATTAAATAGGATGAATAAAAGTTACACCATACCTGGTTTGAGATGCTGGATACTGCTGCTGCTGGAATATTGGCAATTGTAGATGAAGTGGATATCAGGCTGGCATTTGTGCTTGAAGCTACAGGATTGAAAGTATTAAGAAATATTAAAGATATTATGTAAAAGGCTAGAAGAAATTTAAAATATACTGTATCTTAAATAAACAGATCTATAAGGATATAAAGAATATTAGCAAAGGAAGCAAATACTGGTTTTGCTCTTTTACATGCTATACCATAATTTAGATTTGATTAGATAAAACAGTTCAAAAATTTTTCTGTTTCGACTTCAGTCTTCAACTATTCCTACTAAAGTCCTAGAAGGATACATATACAATGCACTGGTTCATACTAATGATACCAATAAAATCAGAAGCTAAACCAAAGAACTGCAGTCCATCTTCTCCAGCAGTTGAAAAATGACTCACCTGCAATGTGGCCTACTGACAATCTGTACAAACAAGAGCTCTGGTAAATCTACATGTAAATCGTACACTATGGCATTTATTGTTACTTGCCCCAAATTATGCCTTTCCTGATGCAACATAATTACTTTGAGAAAGAGATGATCCTCCAAATTCTAAAGTACTTGAAGTTGCTTCTTGGGCACTACTCAATAAATTATCTAGCATTTAATGATTTTTACCAATGAGTCTGGAAAAATTCAGAAAATATTAAGTATTATTCTGGCCAGGTAAAAATGTATTATATAAGCTAATTAGGCTGCCTACCTTGAGATAAGGAATTTGGATTAAGTTTTCCATACCCTTCTATCACAGATTCCACTAGGGTTTTAATCAACTCTTCAGAGACTAGTGTTTGCCAGAGACTTTTTTCAAGTGGACAATGTAACTGAGATTGAGGTACTGGTCTTGAATTCCTCTCACTCACTTATCATAAGCACACTTGACATGGTTCCCATTGCAGTCACAAACACCATAAGGGTTCAGCATCAAGGTAGACTTGACTATCAAGCCCATTAGCAACAAAGTTCTCTAGCAGGAAAGTTAATAGGAAAATCTTCATTAAAAATAGGGCAGGTGAACAAATGAAGTAGAAGCTTGAAATTTTTTATCCCTTTCCTTAAGGGAACTCTGCTTAGAAGAAACACTAGAAGAAATTAAGGTAAATCCGATATAAGAAACAGCCAGTGCTGTAATGCCAGCTTTCAGATGAAGAACCTGGGACAAAGAAGAGTTAAAGTAATTTGTCCACAGTCATGGAGCTAGCGGTAGATAGTCAAGACGACAAAACTGGGATCTCCCAATTTTTCATTAGTTGCAGATTTAAAAACAAAAGCAGCAGCAATAAGATATGCAACAAAGGGTAAATTTAGAGGATCAATAAAACACAAGTGGTAACTCCTATTGATATATATCTAAAAGCTATTAGCTTTCCAAATGTCAATTGCATAGCCAACTTTTTCTGGATAAGTCTCCACTTCTGTTTTGACAATGGAGCTGTAAAATCACAGAAGGACAAAGCATCTGAGAACCATGTCCACCTAGAGGTCCACCTAATATAGTCAATATACAGAGAGCTCCAATCAGAAGACTTCAGTTATAGAACTGTGAGAGACAGTTGAAGTAGGTGACATTTGCCCCAAAGGTGGAGGGTTAATGGCACATAAAAGTTGCTACAAGATTTAGTTTCTACCCACCCCTTTAATTTTATATATGTTTCTCCACCACCCTTGCTCACCCTGCCTTTCAAGTTAGTCAAAACAAGAGAGTCTCTCTGCCTGGACTGTTCTCCCTGGCCTGTTCCTCTCATCCTCCCAGCATGATGGCTCCTCCTTCTCAGAGACACCGTCTCTGACCCCTCTATTAAAACTGTTTCCTTTCTTGTTTTCTCAATCATAGAAATCTATTCTTTATTCCTTTCAGAGCACTTTTTAAAAATCTATTTATTTACTTGCTTGTTTTCTATCTCCATGAAGGCAGAATTTTAATATCTTATTATCTTCAATATCTAGCAAAGCAACTGGCCTACAGTAGGTGATGCTCAGTAAGTACTTGTAGGATTTATTTATATCTTGTATACATGTATAACTTGTAGAATTCATGTATAGCATGTCAAGGTCATCAAAAACAAGGAAAGTCTGAAAAACTGCAGAGTCAAGAGGAGCCTAAGGAGACATGACAATGAAATTAAATGTGTCCGCTGGTGTGGCTCAGTGGTTGAGTGTTGACCCATGCACCAAGAGGTCGCCAGTTCAATTCCTGGTCAGGACACATGCCCAGGTTGTGGGCCCGATCCCCAGTTTGGGGCATGCAGGAGGCGGCCAATCGATGTTCTCTCTCATCGATGTTTCTATCTCTCTCTCCCTCTCACTTCCTCTCTCTCTAAAAAATCAATAAAGAAAGAAAAAAAAGAAATAAAATACCGTATCCTGGATGGGATTCTGGAACAGAAAAAGGACAACAGGTTAAAAACTAAGGAACTCTGAATAAACTATGGGCTTAGTAAGGCACCAATATTGGTTCATTAATTGCAACAAATGTTCCATTCTAATATAAGATGTTAATAATAGGGGAAACTGTGTGCAAGGTGGAGGGATATATATAATTCTATACACCATGTGCTCAATTTCTCTGTAAATCTAAAACTATTCTAAAAAATAAAGGCTATAAAAAACAAATCTGGTCAATGAAAGACTATTGTGTATTACAACAACATTGCAGTCCAAACACATTCACTAAAAGTCAAGACTGAGCCCTGGCTGGTTTGGCTCAGTGGTTAGAGTGTTGGCCCACGGACCAAAGAGTTGTGGGTTTGATTCTGGTCAAGGGCACGGCACATACCTCGGTTTCAGTTTGGTCCCCGGCCCTGGTCGGGGTCATGCGGGAGGCAGCCAATTGATGTGTCTCTCTCACATCGATGTTTCTCTCCCTCTCTCTCTGTCCCACTCTATCTGAAGATAAATGGGGAAAAAATCCTTGGGTGAGGATTAAATAAAATAAATAAAATAAAAGTCAAGAATGAGTTAAAATTAATTTTGAAATTTCTGTAATTAATTTTGCCACTTGAATATTAATCATTTAAACCATCTCAGCTGAAGAAAATAACCAGAGATCAGGCCACATACAGACAGTCTAGGAAAAGATTGATATAAAGAAGACAGATCTACTTAATAGAAAGGTATTCATGAGCACTGAGGTATAAATTAAAAGTTCTGATCAGAGCTGATCAAGCCAGAAGTAGAATTAGGTTTCTGAGATAATTTCCCTAACTTCCCCAAGGAAGAAGGGCTGTTGTCAAATGCAGACTGCTTTGGGGTGGGAAGAGGTGACTCTGATGTTTTGACCACTTAAAAATAAAAATCAGTACAATGTTCCTTGTTTTTATTCTGTGGAATGACTGGGTAGTTTAGAGGGGAGGAAGGAAGAAGCCCTGGACAGCTAACATTAATTGTCCATGGTAAAGGAAATGAAAAGTGGGGATAAGGAGAGTGAATAGAGAACTCAAGTCATTTAAATGTGCCTATAATACCCATATTTCATTTTAGCCAATTATCCCAACTTGTTTTCTATCATTTTTTTTCTTCAAAGTAGGTGGCAAAAAATAAATAAATAAATAAATAATAATAATAATCAACTTAATGGTAAACTTATTTTTTTAATTAAAACATTTTAATCAATGATAGCTGACACTCAATTTGGTAAACTTCTGTCTTAATTTCTGTGCCAAAGTTCTAATGAACAATACAATGGACCAATAGGTTAACCAGAAAAGAGGATGAAAAATGAATTTAGATATTTGCCATTACAGGTTCTTAATTGTGGGAGGGTTGACATTGATACCATGACCTCAATATTAAAAATCACATGTTTTCAATCATAGATCACTCATGCTCTGCGGTCAGACAGCCCAGCTAACATCCTGATTTTATTATTTACTAACTTTGTGACCTTAGACAAGCCACTTTGCTTTTCTGTGTCTTATGTTCCCTTTCTTTAAAATGAAAAAATAATAGTATTTACCTCAAAGTGTGTTGTGAAGATTACATGAGTAACACCTGTCTATTACCTTAAAACAACACTAAGAACACAGTAAGCACTTAATAAACATCAACAATGATTATTAGCAAAATGTGAGAAAACCAGGTTAATCTATCAAAAGGGAGAAAAATGTACTAACAGGTAAGTTTAAGATAGTGGTTAATGAAGTTTAAAGGATATTTTCATGACCCTTTTAAAGCAATGAGTTCGAAAAGCTCTCCAAAAGTGGTTAGAGGGGGAAGTAAGCATAGCTATTAGGTTCCTCAAATTCAAGATATAACTACAGAGAAGTGGTGGTTCTACACCTTGTAAGAGAGTTAGTAATATAAAAAAAAGAGAATCCCCTGCTTTTCTTTCACGACCTAGGTGTAGTCATCAGGGATATCCCTTTAGAGGGACTTCGCAACTAAATTTGTCTGTAGTTTGACAGAAAAGGCCTACCAACCTAGAAAAATACTTTATAAAAATGAAAGGGGGTAGAGGGGAAGACAGACAAAATCATGCTCTTTAGTTTTTTTCTCCTGGTTTGTTCTCAGTTTAGAAAGAAAGAAGGGGTGGGGGGGGGAGGATAAACACAGAAAGAAGGGAAAATAAATAAGAAAAGAGGTGACTTGGTAAACAATAGGAGGTAAAGGTAGCTCAGAGCAATGTCTTAGAATGTAGTGACCACTTCTGTTTGCAATGGACCACGCAGAAGTAGTTCTCAATCATTTAACTGAAAACAGTTAAAACTGAAAATCAAAATATTTTGTTTAATACAATCTACATCAAAACATTTTTCATCACCAAAGACTATATATCTTAAGAGTACCTCAGACCAGTTTTTGCTGTCCTGCCCTCACCTCTTGGGCACCCGTTTTATAAGGAATAAAATTTAAAAGCTGGGAAAAATCAGGAGAAAGGAAGCAAATGAGAAGCCAGGTACATGGACATTAATTCCCAATCTGGATCAATGATAAAATGCTTGTACTGACTTTGGAAGGGTTGGGAATTAATTCCATGGTGCCTTTTGAGTTTCTTTGTCTTCATTCCTAATAGTCCTATCATACTTCTAACCTGTTAGGGGAAGAACTTGGGAAGGCAGAGATGTTTAGAGTTCAAGCTTTAATGCTATGCTTTTCATCATGAAATAGAAACAAGACAACTTTTTGAGCAAAAAAAAATGCTCTCACCAAGAAGTGGTAAAAGGAGGTAGAGGTATGACAAAACCACAGCAGAAAAGCAGGACAAATCTCAAAAAGCAGCATTCACCTCACATTCCACTCTATTTGGATTTCATATAAAAGAAATCTGAGCAAAGTTCTAACCCATGGAGTCTTCTGCTCATTTATAGGACAAAATGCCACTGAAAACAGGCAAGTTTTCTGAACACCAACATGCAAAAGGGAAGGCTTCAATTCTACTAAGCAGTTCACAAAGGTTAAACTACTTACAAACCACTCTCCTGGGTTTTGGTTTGCCTAACATGAAAAGCATGCACAAATGCACATATCACCCCCTTCTATTTTAGAAGACAGCACTCCTATTACCCAATTTGTCTGGAGATACAGGTAAATTAAAAACAAAACCAACAATAATAAAATACACACACACACACACACACACACACACACACACACACACAAAACCATGCCTATTTACCTTGAATGGGATAAGAATAATGTGCTGGGCTTGGCTGGCTTGTGGTTAACCCTGTAGTGCAGGTAAGAACACTGTGTTGACTTGGAGATGGAGTCTGAATTAAACCACTTTCAGGTTTCATACCTGGCCACAATGCACCTGAATCAGATAAATTGGACCAATTACAAACAATACACTGGGACTGAGGAGCATGGTTATGCTTTTAAATATCAGCCAGTAGTTTAAAATCTAAATCTTAAAAAGAAAAATAAATTTTCTTGTGAGAGAAAATTACTGATTCTCCCACTTATAATGAACCACAAGCAAATACAATTTCAAAGAATTAGGGAGTGGGGCCATAGAAACAAAAATTCTGTCAAAACCCCAATAGTGATATATATATATATATATATATATATGTATATTAATTTCAGTGGTTGGGGGAAATTGACCAGGATTCAAAAAACAGCTACTGACACCCAACCAGAGTATTTGTTGTAAAGAGTGCCTGATGTTCAGGTACCGCAATAAATTATTTATCTGCATTGTCAAGGTGGGAGACATTCTACATAAGTTTAAAATTCACTTACCCATTAAACAAACACCAAATTTTTCTAAAATGTATTAAATACTTCTCTGCCTTCTTAAGCTGGTTATTTTGTTACCTTTGTTTCTTTTGATTAAGAAAGACATACCTGCTTATTTTTATAAATTAAAAACATTACAGAAATATGTACCTTAGAAAAAAAACAGTCATATGTAATCCCATTATCCAGACTTAATCACTATTGAGTTTGCAGAAGAGTCACTCAAGTTTCTTCTATGTACTTACTAATCTTTTTTCTTCTTTTATTTGTTTGTTTGTTTTGTTTTTTAATCCTCACCTTAATTAATACAATTAATTATGAAGACATTTTTGCATTTATCCTCAGATAGAGCAGGAGGGAGAGAGGGAGGAAGAGAGAGAAACATTGATGTGAAAGAGACACATCAAGTGATTGCCACCCACATGACCCCAACGGGGCTGGGGACAAATTGCAACTGAGGCACGTGCCCTCAGCGGGAACTGAACCCGGGACTCTCTGGTCTGCGGGCCGACGCTCCAACCACTGAGCCAAACCGGCCAGGTCTTTTTTCTTCTTTTAAATAAAAATTAAAAAGATGTTACACATACTGTTCATAATTTGCTTTTCCACATACCTGTAAGAAACATCTTTCCATGTCAGAACATATAAATCTATCTCATACTGATAGACATCATAGCTGTTCACTCTTATTTTTATCACAATGCTCCTGAGTGACAATCTTTCTAAAATATATTTACATCTCTTCCTGCCTTATTGGCAGGGAGGAAATAGTGAGCATACCTTTAGATTTTCTCAGAATTACTTCTACAAAGATCAGTATTGTGCTGTGCTATATATATTACAGAAACAGAGGCTACTGTGATATGTGAAGTTATTTGCTCAGTACTAAAAAGAACTCAATTATGGTTCTATGATTTGCAGATTCTTGTATCACTTTGTCTTTTCTCTGTGATCTGTCACTTCTTGACAATCTCCTGTCTCTGGTTGTATCTATCTCTCTTTTCATTTCTAGTCAACTAGGAAACCATAAACAAAGCTTTGCTTCTACATAAGAGCCTAAGGATGTCCTTCATGAGTGAATAGTTTTTTGTGATAATTTTGGCTGTACAAAAGTCTATTTATAAAAAAAACCTTACTGTCTGGTTATTCACTGTGTTCTGAATAGCTACAGTTACTGGATCAGTGTAGTTGAAGCTGACAATCTGGTTTAAGAAGGTTCATCAATCAAACACATTCCAGGTAAGAAGTCAGTATCATGTCAGCCACAGCTTCAAATTCAATATTAACTCATTTAATTTACTCCTAATCTGATAAGGAATTTATAGAAATATAATGCTTTAATAATAAGAACCTCTGCTTCACCAGGGCACTGAGATATCTTAGTGCAACTCAGATCTGTAAAATTTGTTGAAAAGTAAATATCAGAATAGTAAAGGGAGATGTAAAAATTTTAAAAGGTTGACAATGGGACATGGTAACTGCCTTGGCCCAAACTCAAAGCATTAAAAAAGAAAAGCCATATTCTTTTCTTACCTATTAAACACATGAAATGACTTTGAGGATATTGAGGAATATCAACATCTCTAGTATGAATTAGGAGGATTGGCCCCCCCAGTTCATGATCATTTAAAAAATCTTGTCGGGGGGGGGAGGGAAGGGATAAACCACAGAACTTATATGCATGTATGCATAACCAATGGATATAGACAACAAAGCTGGGGACGGGGTGGGAGGGAATAGGGAGGAGGCAGTCAATGGGGGAAAAAGGAGAAACATCTGTTACAAAAATAAATTAATAAAAAAGAGAGAAAAAAAAAAGAAGAAGAGAAAAAATAAATAAAACTACAAAAAAAATAAAAAAATCTTGTCCAGGTTAGCCACTGCTAAAGTTCTTGCTATATTTAATTTTCAACAAAAAAAATTTGAGAATTTTTAAAAAACATTTATGATGTAAAATGTGACTATTAGTGCCATGATTCTGAATGGTATCACAATTCCTAGTTAACAAATCACTATTTCAATGTCATAATATCTTTCAGATTTATTGTAATCAATGTGTTTTTTCTAAATAGGTTCTGAACAAGAGGTGTTTGATTTGCGAACATAACTATTAATACACTGTACTAAAATACTACCTTATTAGTAAAAATAGTATTAATTAAGAATGTTTTGCTAGTCTCATTATTTAGTATTTTTTAAAGTTTTAAAATGTAAAATGTCTATAAACTAGTCCTTTTTATAAGGTCAAAAATTAGGGCAAAATGTCCAACACAAGTAGGGGAATAGTTAGTTTTGAATATTTTTTTACCAGAAACATGAAGTAGATATTTTATATATAATTATTTTATGAACACTAGAGGAATAAAGGACAATATGGACACTGCCTTCCGCATCACTGTAGCTCTGTATTTAAGCATATAAACATCTTTCTTTAAAAGTACCCTTCCAAGAATTCCAAGTAATAGGTAGTATGATTTAACTGTAGAACACTACTGCCCATAGCAAATGATGAAACCAAACCCTGGTTTCCTGACTACTAGTCCACTGCTCTATGCCTACAACTACAAAGCTTCTCAAGTCATTTGAAGCAGAAAAAGCCTGATGTGGAGCAACAGCTGGTCTAATAATGGGAAAGGAAGTCTGTCTCTGAGTGCCATCCTGCTGTTCCATGCTGGGAGGGTCTTATTGGAAACTTTACCCAAGTCTCTGAACACAAATATGTGTCACTATGGGCTAGTCAATAACCAAACCAATCTGAGCAGTTCAGTTTATAGTAACACATATCATAGTAGTGGATCTTTAGAGATTAATTCGTTTGGCTAAGAACTGAAGTACATGTTAATGCTAAGGAAAAAAAAAAAAAACACATGAAAGACTATCTTGGTTTGTTGATTTAATAGCTCACTGGGATGAGCTACTATAACTACTAAGTAATTTCATCTGAGTACTTATCCTAATTATAAAATAAGTAGATGTATATTATAGGAAATTAGGAAAATATAGAGTGTAAGGAAAAATTCAGTCTCATCACACAGAGAAAATATAGGTAGTTCGTGCTTTGCATGGTACTGTGCTAATTGAGATCAAATCTGTATAATGCCTGTACTGTTAAGTTCACATCCCCCCCCCCCCCAAAATTAGTCTTTAACGTACATATTTTTAAAATATACGAACTGGGGATATTATATAGTATTTTCAGTTTTACATACTGTTGTTTTTTTTTCCAATTAATAATAATCTGCCCTGGCCAGTTGGGCTCAGTAGTTAGAGCATTGGCCTGTGGACCAATGGGTCATGGGTTCGATTCTGGTCAAGGGCATCTCCTTGGGTTGCGGTTCATCCCTGGTCCTGGTCAGGTCATGCGGGAGGCAACCGGTGAATGTGTCCCTCTCATGGGCGATGTTTCTGTCTCTCTCCCCCTCTCACTTTCTCTGTCCCTCCCTCTCACTCTATCTGAAGATAAACAGAAAAATATCCTCGGGTGAGAATTTTTTTTAAAAAGTAAGAGTAATAATAATCTGATTTCTTAAAAATGTGACTTACTGCCCTGGCCGGTATGGCTCAGCGGTTAGAGCATCCACCAGAAAACTGAAGGGTCTCAGGTTCAATTCTGGTCAAGGTCATGTACCTGGGTTGCAGGTTCAAACCTTGGACTGGGGTTGTTCCAGGGGCAACTAATTGATGTGTCTCTCTCACATTGATGTTTTTCTCTCTCTCCCTTCCTTCCATTCTCTCTTAAAAAAAAAAATCAATGGAAAAATATCCTTGGGTGAGGATTAACAACAACAAAAAGAATGTGACTTACACCCAGAGGGAGTGGCTCAGTTGCTTGATCATGTCCTATACATAGAAAGGTTGCCAGTTTTTTTGTTTTTTGTTTTTATCTTCACCCGAGGATATTTTTTCATTTTTTGTTCAGATAGAGTGGGAGGGAGAGAGAGGAAGAGAGAGAGAGAGAAACATCGACGTGAAAGGGACACATCGAGTGGCCGCCACCCGCACGACCAACCAGGGCCGGGGACAAACTGCAACCGAGGTACATGCCCCTAGTGGGAACCAAACCTGGGTCTCTCTGGACCGCAAGCCGACGCTCTAACCGCTGAGCCAAACCGGCCAGGGCGAAAGGTTGCCAGTTTGATTCCCGGTTAGGGCACATACCTGGGTTTTGGGTTTGATCCCCAGTCAAGAAGCTATAGAAAGCAACCAACCAACCAATCGATGTTTCTCTCTCTCTCTCTCTCTCTCTCTCTCTGAGCATGTCCTCCTATGAGGATTAAAACAACAACAACAAAAAAGAATGTGACTTATAATGGATACATAGTTTTCCATTCTGTATATATGCTGCAATTAAACACAGACTTTTCCATCGAATACATATGTTGTATCCAATCTTCTGCCATTATATCTAATTCCATAGGATAAATTCCTTGAAGTGAAATTACTGAGAGAAAAGGTATGAACGTCCTTAAGGCTCTAAATATATAGTCAAATCTCCATCTAACATTAAAGTTCTTTTAAAAAGAAGTTAGGCCCTGGCCAGTTTGGCTCAGCGGTTGGAGCCTCGGCCTGTGGACCAGAGAGTCCCGGGTTCGGTTCCCGCTAGGGGCACATACCAAAAATAAATAAATAAATAAAAATGTGGATGTTCTTGTGAAGGAAATTTAATAAAATAAAAATAAAAAAAGTCACATACCTAATGCTGATTCACTGTCTTTGGAATTAAAAAAAAAAATCTTTAAAAAGAAGTTAGAACAGTTGCAGCTAAGGCAATCTTTTATAAGCCCCTAAAAATAAATGATTTCCATTTTTCTCACAGATTCAGGTCTCTCTGGAAGTTCAACTTCTCAACCTCTTTCTGCCATCCCACCACATTTCTACATGGCTCTGAAAAGAATATGACTACCATTCCTTTAATTTTAAAGATTACTCATAGAATTCCTCGATTTCCTCTAGTCTTTTCTCCTTTCTTCAAGAAGAAGAAACTTTCAAATTTCAAACTCAACTCAGACTATCTTTTTCATATAGACCTAAACCAGCAATTTTCAACCTTTTTCATCTCATGGCACACATAAACTAATTACTAAAATTCTGTGGCACACTGACAAAAAAAAAAAAAAGGTGTAATTTTGATTGATTTACAACAAACACAATAATAATAACCTACTCTTTTTGCTCCAAAGTGACTTCTTAAAAAATCAGGTGCTTATACTTATATATAGGGATTTCTGGTACCAATTAACCAATCAAAAGCAATCTTATTACACGATGTGACCAATAATATGCAACTCTATTATATGACCTATATATTTATGGTTCAAGACAGGGCATTCACACTGAATGGCTATTGTTGTATTGGCTGTTGTCATTTCTTTATTTGACAATCTAAGGGAAAACAGGTTAGTGCCCCTGACTAAATTGTCAGGTATTGCATATTTAAAAAATTCTTGTGGCACACCTGTTGAAAATCGCTGACCTAAACTATGAGCACTTCTGGAGTTAAACAGACCTGGGTTCAATTCTAATCCTAGGCATTTACTAATTGTATGACCTCAGGCTAGTCACTTCACTTAATCCTTCTAAACCTATTTCCTTATCTTTAAAAAGGGATAATGCTACTACTTCTTAGGACTGTTCAGAGGATTAAATAAGACAAAATATAAAATGTGAAGAACTTATTCTTAGCATACTGCTTGGTATAGTAAGCATTCAATACATATTAGATAATATTATTACAATGAGATTTTCTGAAGCTCCTTTACATTGGAAATAAAATAACAGGTTGGCTAATCTAGTTTTAGCGCTAACAGGCAGCATTAAGATGACAAAATTTCCAAAATCTTCACAAGAAGAAATGAAGTATTCTATATTTGAGTGAACACATCAAAAAAGTATTCCAAACATCTCTCGATAATGTCCTTTATACAGTATGAGAATATGCTATATGTATCATTCACATTACTTCCACTTAATTCTCTCTCTAGTAAGTCTCATATATAACTTAAAGTCAAATTAAACTAATGATTACCTCTCTCTGAATTACAGATAGATGAATTTATAAAATAAGTCTCCCTGGCCCCCAAATATTAAACAAACACAGATTAATAAAAGACCCTGTTATAAATAATATTACTTCACAATATAAACAGTTTTCTTCAAGTTTTTAACAAGGATTGATCTATTTTACAGAATTTTCTTTTTTTCTTTAATACAAGGGAAATGCAGTGGCCACAAAAGATACCATAATATCTAGGACCTAGATCCACATGGCACTATGTTAGGCATTCCATAATCTGAGTTCGGAGATACAATGAAAGTTTTATTTAACACTGAACAATAAGAATGATTTATTGTTCAGCAATATCATAAAGGGCTTTGGCCTTGCTAATAATAAATTTAAATCAAAACAGAGAGTTAAAAAACAATATGAAAATACTTATTTTATACTTGCTAGCCTATTACTAGCCAGCTAATAAAAATTCAGGTTTAATATACACAAAAAGAAATAAACACAAACATAATCGCAGAGATTTCTGCTTCCAAAAGGACTGCTCAGTCTTGGCTCCTTAATATATCATAAATCTAAGATTTTAGTATACTGGCTGAAACTGGCAGGCATGTAGGTAGGCATCGACTACAAACGGGGAAACGGGCATTTCTGTTTCTCTTCTCTTGTGAAGTTACCAACAAACACTATCATGAAACATAACCCCTAATTTTTGTTTCTAGTAGTTATTAGGAGGCAAGGAATGCCTAAAAGAAAGAAGGCTGTCACTATCATAAAATATTAGCCAAATGGGCCAGGAAAATGTAGAAACCAAAAGCAGGCAACACTAATACATCCATAATCTGTGTTGATATGTTTGGAAGATTTTTCTAATTCCCAGCTAGTTTCAGTAAAGGCTACAGAGTTAGAATTTTATTAACATACTGCATAGTTTAAAATAATATCTATATTCTCTCAATTTTTTGAAACCAGTTAGGAAAGCAGGGAAGAGGTAATAAAGCACAGTAAATATATCTATCAATTTACATACACACACACAAAAAAAAAATCAGTGCAGATATTAAGTGTCCAAAGAATCTCAAACTGTCTTCTAGTAAATCATTACAATTTATAGTTCATGTCTAAGATACCTAAGACCAAAGAACAAAAACTTTCTATGTACATAAGGTTGTACAAAATCGGGGATTTCCCCCACTATAAGGCATATTCTATCTGGATATTTAGATTACCTGGCTTTAGCAAGAAACTAGCCATCTCAAAATACATTTATTATGCTTCCTTAACCAAGGTACCATGATTTGTATAAAGTAAAAATCAATAGTAATTTCTCAAAGATTTTCCACAAACATTTAAAGAATCCAAGTTTTATAGTCCAAATTTAGTACCTTGGAAATTTTGGTAGCTAAGCTTGGTAGATAAACAAATGAGTACTAAAAAAGTATGATGTTATATTACATGCATCAAATATAATGTTGGAAAGTTGCACACCCAATTTCTATTACACCTGTAACTAAGTAGGTGCTCTGTAAAGAACAACTCATCTTTCCGCGGGATAAAAATCAATATTCTTAAAAACTGCTTATAATAGGATGCCTTACCAAAAGGAGGTAGTCCATACGTTTGGGTTGCCTGAGGGTAGACAGCATACGGTTGAGACTGCTGTAGTGTCTGGTACTGAGTCTGCCCAGGATAAGCAGTATCCGAAACAGGAACTGAGAGGATATGTGCATAAGGTCTAGAAAAGTTCAAGAAAACAAAAACTTGCATGTGTGACTTATTTTAGTAGTGAAAAACAGGGGAAACAGCTACCACCACCAAACGCAAAGAATCAGCAATGAGGTCACTAACCTTCCACAAAATGTCTCTCACTATGGTAAAAAACTAGCACTAATATTTCCTTTCTAGGTTCTATTACAACCTACCTAAGAAACACTTTTATGAAAAACTTATTATTTTCAAATATTCTCCCAAGATCCAATTACTATGCTATAAACACTTTTGGTATGCTACATGTATGGCCCTATGTGAAACACTAGGATGGATTAAACTTTTTTATGCCCTTATGTCTACACAGAGAATAAAACAGAAAATTGGACAGAACAGCCTTTGCAACTGGCTCTTGTTCTCCACCCAGCCCTCTGGGCCAAACTAAAGTTCTAAGAGGAAAAGTGGGGTTTGGAAAAGATGGTGAGGCTGGTAGAGAAAAGGCAAGTACCTATGCTACAAAACAGAGAGTATAAGAGGGCCCCAATATCGCCAGATCAAGCCCATAAAACATGAGCCAGGTAACTAATAAAATCTAGGAAGTCCCAGATAGGACTCAGAATTTTCCCACTGATATTTAAGCCAGAATATACTGCTACTTGTTGGTGCCAATCACATCAGGTTTAACTAGGGATTTGAATTCAGCAGTGAAACTTCTGGGAATTTAGACTAGCTAGAAGACCTGGTCATTACATTCACGCAATAAGATGATCCCACATTTTATGCACTGAATTTTTATTTTTTTGTTTTTTTATTTTTTATCCTCACCCGAGGACATTTTTTCATTTTTTGTTCAGATAGAGTAGGAGGGAGAGAGAGGAAGAGAGAGAGAGAGAAACATCGACGTGAAAGGGCCACATCGAGTGGCTGCCACCCGCACAACCAACCAGGGCTGGGGACAAACTGCAACCGAGGTACATGCCCTTAGCGGGAACCGAACCCGGGTCTCTCTGGACCGCAGGCCAACGCTCTAACCGCTGAGCCAAACCGGCCAGGGCTATGCACTGAATTTTTAGATACCAGTTTAATTAAATGGTGAGTTATGCTGCACATATAATACAATAAAAAGTGTTACATGTACTATATAAGTAATAACAATAAAATACTGGGGAAAGGGGTGTCTCAGAAGGCAAGAAGATCCTTTCCAGGTTTGGGAGAGAGGAAAATGAAGGAAGGCTATAAAGAAGTGGTATGTGAGCTGAGCATATAGGATGTGCAGGAATGGGAAAGAGTGTTCTAGGAAAATAGAAAAATTCTAGAAAAGGTGCAGAGGAAGGAAAGCAAGGGCTTCAACCTGCAAGAAGCATAGATTATATTAAAGGAGGTATATAAAGGGAAGGGAAGTAGTGAGAGAGAGAAAGATAGATAGCCAAGACTTTGAATACCAGGCTAAAAGAGTTCAAACAAATCTAAAACCAGTGGGAGTCACAGAAATTGTTGAGCAGAGTGACAAGATTAGAACTGCTCTTTAATACAGATTAGTTTGACATTGCTTTGTAAAATGGATTAGAAGAGAGAAAAACTGGAAATAGAGGTCCAGTTAAAAAAGTCATACAGGAAGTCTGAATTAAGATAGAAGGCATAGCTAATAAGGTATCCTGAATACAGCAGGTATGCAAATCTTTTCTGAATGAGTAAATGAATTTGGAAAATGCAAAATACTCCCACTTCAGTGGATTCTAAGAGACTGAATATGAAAATTTGTATTCTTCTTAGCCACATCTGAGACCAGGAAATAGCTCAGGTTATAGTTGTTAATCAAATTGCATTGGGAATTATTTAAAACCATAGTGATTAATCTCCAGATATATTGAAGATCATACCCTTTTTCCTATAGTGTCTTTACAGCTCAAAGTATTTTGTTATGTTCATAATGATCTCAGAGAATAGGTTTAGTCATTTCACAGAAGAAAACCACATGAAAATGACTGGCCCAAGGATACTATTAGTGTTAATACTAGATTACAATTTGGAAAACTCATAGAGTTAACTTTTTAATTAGTGTATTTTTTAACTAATGCAAAGTCAAAGTACAAATGGGCACAAAAAGGGGGGGAAAACGCCAGTTTTCTTTTTACAACAGTCTCATAGGGATCACTCATTTATTACCAACTTCTATGTATCTTGTATTTTGTAGCATATAAGAATATATCCTAGTTTAATAAGCACACTTGTATGCATTTATGTATGTATAGGCTCTCTATCAATGCACAACTGGTAGCTTGGCACACACACTGTTCTGCACCTACTCAACCAGAAGATGATTAACTTGGTGGATCTTAAATGCTGATCTTAACACCATGAAGGCTCAAATTGTTGCCTCTTAGTGACTTCAACCCACTAAACCTGTCTAACTTCAAGTCCACTTCTACTTTGAGGACTTCCTAAGACAAGAAACTGAACCTAGATTAGGCTGAGAAGTCCCAGTATGAGGCTGGCTTGAGCTGTTTTTATCAATCTGTCTATCAAGGTAAAGGAAAGAGAAAATGATCAGAGGTCAATCAGTGATATGCTTTGATCACTAACAGTATTTTTCATTTTCAGTGCCCATTCATTTAGAGTGAGCTTCTGGTAATAGTGATCTATTCCAGGCAACCATTTACTTTTAAAAAGGATATTACAGCCCTGGCCAATTTGGCTCAGCAGATAGAGCGTCGGCACACTGACCGAAGAGTCTCCAGGTTCGATCCCGGTCAAGGGCATGTACCTCAGTTGCTGGTTCGATCCCAGCCCCTGTTGTGGTCCTGTGGGAGGCAACCAACTGATATGTCTTTCACATCGATGTTTCTCTTCCTCTCTCTCTCCTCTTCCCTCCCTTCTACTCTGTCTAGAAAATCAATGGGAAAATATCCTCAAGTGAGGATTAACTAAAAAAAAAAAAAAAAAAGGATATCACAGCTCTGGGTGGTGTGGCTCAGTTGGTTGGAGCATCATCCCATACATCAAAGGTGGCAGGTTCAATTTCTGGTCAGGGCAGATATGCAGGTTGTAGGTTCTATCCCCGGTTGGGGTGTGTACAGGAGGCAACCAATCAATGTTGCTCTCTCAAATCGCTCTTTCTCTCTCTTCTTTCTCCCTTCCTCTCTCTAAAATCTATAAAGAGCATATCCTTGGGTGAGGAAAAAAATAAATACATAAAAGGATATTACACAGACTCCATATTTGGAGGAAATAAAAATAATAAAGGGCAGAGAGAACAAGAGAAGTGAAAATAAGTTAAATGTCAACTTACTGAGTTAAATACCAAGTTAAATTTTATAATGAACCTAGAGAAAAAGCATATAGATTTTGAAATAATTATTCAACTTACTTTGCAGAATACATTTGTGAGGTATAATCATTGGATGAGCGAGGGATGTAATCGGTGCATGTCATAACTGAAAGAAAGATATCACCAGGTAAAAAGTTAGAACATTTCAAAAATGAAATGGGAAAATTGCATATTTCATTGTATAGTCTTTCAAACTAAATCACAGAATACAGCTGGACATCAGAAATTTAGAAAGAGTATGTAGTAGAAAATACCTCACTCATCTATTAACAGATTTAGAGACTTAGTAAAAGAAGCTAGAATGTGAGAGGTAAAGAGCTAAAGGTTAATACCAACTGATCTCTGCCTTTACCCTTCACTGACTTAAAACCACAGATGGAGCATCCTAAGCTCTCAGCTGTGCCTATAGGTAAATTTAAAAAGCAAAATCCATATATAGGAAACCACATTATATTTCTTCACTTTATTCACTTTATTACTCTCTATTTTGGTCATGTCAATGACTTGCAGGAAGACAGATTTAAAGGGAAATACCCAATTTTATTAGAAAACTGTTGCTACTGCTATGTATAATCAGCAGCAGGAAAGATATAAATATGCTTCTATATTACTATTTTGTTCAGCTTTGTGGTAAAGGTTTTAAGTTTGGCAAAGCAGAGACAGACCTGAGGAACTGATGTGATGGTCTGATAACCTAGCAAGTAAAGAGACTTCATCTAGAGTAGCTGCTGTGAAGGCTTGACCCTTCTGAATTCATCTTAGATAAACATAAATAGTCAACTCAAGTTTGACAGATAGCAAAATCCTATTCATTAGGCACTACTTCAGTCATGTTGTAGACTGAGATATGTATCATAGAGCTTGTAAAGCTCCCGAACAGACTCCCAAACTGTTCAAGAACTTCCTTCAACATCTATAAAGGTGGTTGCTCTACTATAAATAGGGACTCAGAGTGAACCAACTAAATTTATGTCTAGCTGGGTTCCCTAAGTGTCTGACCCAAAAAGGAACTCTGGTCAAGAACAGATGAAGGGAATATTCACGCATGCCTAACAATAAGACAAATCAACACCTGTGATTTATCATAGAAGATCTTGTCCATTGCCACTGTTCAAGGTCTTTAACAATAATGACTGGAAATGTATAGGTCACATTCATCCATAACATTTTGACAGAAAGGAAGGAAATAGCAACTAGATATCTAGGGTTCTTACTATCTATCCATCACAAAAAAATTTAAGTTCATTTGAATTCTACGTGATAGTTCCTTCTCTGCTGACAAGTACTTTCAAAAACCCAAACCCTTCTCCTTCTCTGATTTAAGTTAATTCTAGAAGAGATCGACAAAATATCCTAGGAGATTTAGGCCAATTTTTACTTTTCTAGAGAATGAATAAGCCTTGATCTTTGCAGTACTTGGCAACTATGAAAGGATTATAGAGTCAAGGCATAATCTGCTATTATAATAGAGTAACAGTAGAGGAGATGAGGTAAAAACTTGAAATATATTCTGAAGGTAAAGGACATTCTGATAGATTAGCATGTAAGGAATGAGGAAAACATGGGAAAATGATATAATTTCTAGGTTTTCAGCTTGAGCAATTGGAAGGATAATGAAACCACTTTCTAAGATGAGAAAGTTTGGGAAAAGAACATTTAAAGGGAATAAAAAGCTTTCACACATTTTAAGTATGGCTTTCCTTTTAGAGCTAAGCAGAAATGTCAGGCAGCTGAATACACAAATGAAATCAGGGGAGAAGTTAGACTGGAAATATAATAATGGATGAGAGGATGCAGAAAGAGAAATGACGGTGGACTAGAAACAAATCCTGAGGGCCCACCAACATTCAGAGTTCAGACAGAGAAAGAAAGGCCAGCAAAGAAGAAAGGTGGGAGGAAAAGAAGTGCAAGGCAGAATATGAGAAGAGAGAAATGTCCACTAGAACTACTGGCAGTTACTTTCAGTAACTAACCTTGACAAGATCAATCTCATTGGAAGAGTGGTAAATTTGAGAGGGTTGAAGAGTGGGAGGTGAGAAACCAAATGAGGGCAACTCTTTTCAGAGGTTCCAATGAGTCATGGAACAAAGAGGAAGTCTACAACTAGTGGGGATAGGAAGCCAAAGGAGGGTTTTGTTTGTATTAAGATGGTAGAGACCAGATTATGTCTCTTTACTTACAGGAAGAATGAAAAAGAAAGAAGATGATGATGCAGGAGTGGTGTTAGAATAACTACAGTACCAAGGTCCTAGGGGAAGGTGAAAAGGGATAGGATACAGAGCACAAATAAAACACCTTACCTTTGACAGGAGCAAGAATACTATTTTCATTCTGACAAAAATAATGCAAGAAAACATGAGTACAAACACAGGTAGGTTTGAAGATTTGGTGGTGGTGGGATGATAAGGGAGTTTCCTATCTCACAGCTTCCAATTGAGAAGGAGTCATCAGTTAAGAATGAGAAAAGGTAAGTGAGTATGGGTCCTTTGAGGGGAAAAGAAGTGGTGTGAATTATTAAAAGGTAAAACTCATTAGGGAAATGTAGTAAAATTTCCAAACATGGTAGGTCCCTACTTGAGGCCCTGTAAGTAGTCAGCTAGGTATGTAATTTATTTGATAATGTTTGGCTATTTGAATGTACTTATAGAGAAGGTAGAAAGTTGGATTAAATTAGAACTAGGGTTTAGCAAGGAATGTACAAGAGTCAAGGTTATTGAAAGTATTCGTAAGAGAGTAATTATAATAAAGAATCATGGAATCTATGCTGAGTAAGAAGGGACATGAAGACAAGAGGGATATTATGGGCACCGGATAGGTCATCTATATGGATGCTGAAATCACTGAGAATAAGAGTCTGATGGAGAAGAAACAAAGAACTAGCCTTTAAAGAGCAAAATGACTAGGAGTACAGTCTGAGGTAAAAAGAAAGGCAAGGGATGGCATAAATGCAGACTTCAAAGGAACTAGAGTTTTTGAAGGAAAACAGAGAAGAGAAATGATTTCGAAGGAGGAGCAAAAAGACCTAACTTACTTTCTGGCCCTAAAGTATGGTAAGGAACAGGTCTTTTCTTGTGGATGAGTTGGATATTCAAAACTAGAGGAGAGCCCTAGTATGGTAGCTCAGTTGGTTAGAGCATCATCCTGATACACCAAGGTTGCAGGTTGGATCCCCGGTCAGGGCACACACAAGAATCAATCAATGAATGTAAAAATAAGTGAAACAACAAATCTCTCTCTCTCTCTCTCAAATCAATAAAGAAGAGACATATCTCCCTGGCCAGTTTGGCTCAGCGTTAGAGTGTCGGCCTGAGGACCAGAGAGTCCCAGGTTTGGTTCCCGCTAAGGGCAGGTACCTCGGTTGCAGTTTGTCCCCGCCCCGGTTGGGGTTGTGTGGGTGGCAACCACTCGATGTGTCTCTCTCACATCACTGTTTCTCTCTCTCTCTCTTCCCCCTTCTCTCCCTCCCACTCTGTCTGAAGATAAATGCAAAATGTCCTCGGGTGAGGATAAAAAAAAAGAGGAGACATTCCATTCATTAGAGCAGTTTCCCACAGTATGGAGAATATCCCATATGCATCAGAATCACTTAACTATAACTATATTCTTGAAAATAGATTCCCATCCACATCAGATCTACTGAATGATATGAAGATGGGGGTGGAATTCTATATTACAAACAGGCACTCCAGATGATTCTTAGGTAGGTTAAAAGTTTGAGAACAACCAAAATAATACCTTTGAGAAAGTTATATATACAACTCAAGATACATCTATTTTTTTTTTAAGTCATGGTATTTTTTAATACATGGGAAGTATATAAAATTAAGTATAATCATCCCAAGAGAAGAAATATACCCAAAACAAGTCTTTGCTTAAAGTTCTTATACAAATTTGTTCTTTTAAAGTGTGTGGTAAAATAAGGAAGAACATAGACATTTACTTTCAGGGATGATTATTTGCCCTATAAAGGCAATCTGTAGAAGTGGGTATGCTAGAGAAAGCTTATGTCTCCACAAGAAAAACAAAACAAAAACAGAACACTACACATTTTTGTGTAATGCATGAATATAACTATTCTATAGGAGAGTTAGGGTTGGTAAGTGGAGGGTATATCTTATTGAGCTGAATCTCCCTCAGGGTCCAGTATCAGTGTTGGGCTCTCAGATGATTACTTTTCTTTTTTGGCTTGGATTGATAGGTAGTATCATTTGGTTATGAGAAAGGTACAAAAATATCAAGCCCTCTGGAGTAGCAGTCAGAGGTTGGCCCACAAACTTTTTTGATTTTGAGTAAGGCACTCTTACCTTTAAAACATCCAACATCAAAGCAAAAATAAAATCATCAAGTTTGACTCCTTGGGTGAGTGAATTCCATGTGATTTTGTTCCTCAGCTGGTATATCAATAAGGTTTATAGGAAAGCACAAGTGTGTGTGCGTGTGTGTGTGTGTGTGTGTGTGTTCATATATATATACACACACACAAGGAAAAGAAAGGCTTCTGGGCATTCTGGGACAAACAAGGCAATCAATGAAAACCAATTATAAAAGAACAGCATCACCTGGTTTATAAGAATACCATTTCTGTTATACAGAAAATCTTGTACTTACTTTCCTCTGACATGGTAAGGTTTGAAGCAAGGCTTGAAGTTTCAGGTTTCTGATCATTGACTTCGGGGTTGCTTACTTGACTGGGAGAACCAAAATGAATACATTAGCCTCTGATTTGATGTGTTACATTGCTAAAAGTGATTAAATCAAACCGATTTCTTCTGAGACTACACAAGAAAGAGGCAAAGTAAGTCTTCTTCATGATATCCTTATTCTTGGTTTTTAGTAGCTACCTGAAGAGCTATCCCCAGAGTTAGTACCCACAGCATTCTACTGTTCTTTCTTACATCTTGAGACCCCTTCAGTTTTTATATCATTCAGAAACTCCAGCTAAGTCACAAGCAAGTTAGATTTTTCTCTAAAGATATTGTGGTAAAAGTTCCACAACACCTAAAAATGCTTTAAGACAATGATTCTTATAATAATTTGAGAAGTTTTTTTCAAGTTATACATGCTTGTTTCCAAGAAGGGGTTCTGAACCTTAAATGGCTCATTCCACTGTATTTCTCTTCTCCCCACCCCCAAAAAAACCCACAACAATTTTAAATTTGTTGTTATATCCAAAACTGAGCAACACCTTTTTCTCCACCCTCCCCCCCCTTGTTTAACTTATAAAATTAAGAGAAATTGAGAAAGGTAAATCATATAAACTGGGAGGGCAAGTCATTATGTTAAACACTTTAATGTTGGGAAGATTCTCACTGAAGTTCTGAAATGGAGATTATATTAACTTTTATCACTCACAATGTCCTTCCTCTTCCTTCTACCTTACTTTTCACTCTCCAATTATTCCCTCAACTACCAGTACAACCTAGTCTTTAGGCATACAGATTCCAGAACCAGGCTGCTTGAGTTCATATTCCATTCTGCCAAATCTAGCTTTATGACTTTAGGCAAGTCACTGAACTTCTTTGTGCCCTAGTTCTTCAACTGTCAATGAGGGGTAATAATAGAACCTACCTCATAGGGTGGTTATAGAGAGTAATGAGTTATATATAAAAAGTACTTAGAGCAGCCCGGCTGGTGTGGCTTAGTGAATTGAGCCTCATCCCATGGACTGAGAGGTTCCGGTTCGATTCCCGGTCCGGGCACATGCCTGGGTTGCACGCTCAATCCCTAGTAGGGGGAGTGCAGGAGGCAGCCAATCAATGTTCCTCTCTCAGATCGATGTTTCTATCTCTCTCTAAAAAAATCAATAAAAACGTATTAAAAAAACAAAAGTACTTAGAGCAGAGACAAAAACAGAGTAAGTATAATATAACTATAGCTAGTATTACTATATTACAACTTCTTCCAAGTCCAGGCATTCTTCCCACATTCATGTTCCCTAGAAAGAAATCTATTTTGCTGTTCTACACTCTAGGGAGAAATGGAGGACACTGTACCAGAGGATCCATCTATCTAGAAAGATACCACTAAGAGTAGTTTCTACACAGGAAAAAAAAAAAATTTTAATCCCGAGGGTATTTTTCTATTTATTTTTAGATAGAGTGGGAAGGAGAGAGAGAGAGAGAGAAACATCGATGTGAGAGTGACACATCGACTGGTTGCCTCCCGCACGACCCAGACCAGGACCGGGGATGAACCGCAACTGAGGTACATGCTCTTGACCAAATTGAACCCGAGACTCATTGGTCCAGGGGTTGACACTCTAACCACTGAACCAAACCAGCCAGGGCTACACAGAAAAAATTTTAAAAGAAATGTTACTTGTATTAAAAAATACACAGCACCAGTCCTGGCCAGTGTGGCTCAATGGTTAGTGTTGGCCCACACACTGAAAGGTTGTGGGTTTGATTTCCAGTCAAGGGCACATATCTGGGTTGCAGGCTTGACCCCTGGCCCCAGTCAAGTTGCATACAGGAGGCAACCAACAGATGTGTCTCTCTCACATCAATGTCTGCCCCCTCCCCCCACCGCCTTCCACTTTCTCTAAAAAAATCAATGGAAAAAATATCCTTGGGTGAGGATTAACAACAACAAAAAATACACAGCACCCAAATTCTTAAAGCTCTCATATCTTTTCTGAACAAACCTCTAATATTCAAGTATAATATCAATAGTACCCCCCCACCCCCACACCTGGTATATTCTAAATGTTCAAACAATTTTTCCTCAGATGAGAGAAAGGGAAGAAAGATAATTTTAGAGACTGGGAAATAAAACACACTAGGAAAGGTGGTTGGACCACTGAGAGTGTTTAAGTGCCTGTTTGAGATGTAATCATGAGGGAAAACTGAGACCAGTCAGCATAGTTTTATGTTTTTCTCTCACAGTGTCCAGGTGATTGGAAATAAGTATGGAATAGACAGATGAGTTTAACCAGGGTTGTGATTTTGCTAGGGAAGAACAACACAGAGGAAAATGGGAGGAAGTTAAGACTATCCATAAGGGACTGATTAAAGTAATAGATCTTATAATTTAAGCAGCATATAAAAGATACTTAAGTCTTTTTTGAGATAAGGGTCAATGGTAGATAGGGAAAATATGATAGATCATTTCATTGAACGTGTATAGTAAGACATAAGGATAGTGTGGCAATAGAGTAAATGAGCTGAAATGTAATGTGTGGTAGTAAAAGAGAAGGATTCTGGAAATTAAGATGTTAAAGGTGATGCAGTTATGGCTGGCAGACAAATGACAGGAGATAAGAACTGTGGAAAACTAAAATCCATGGTGCTGTGGAAGCCAGAGAATGAGGTGCATAGAAGCTGCCTCTTTTCTATAAGGGAAGTGAAGCTAATGACTGAGGCATCCCATATCCATGTGGTAATTAATACCAAATGCCTTGCACTTCCCTTACTTTCTGCTTATTCTTCCTATTTCATATTCTGTACATGTGACTAAAGAATATTCACCATTGTGTCTCCTCCATATATCACAGGCTCTGACAGATAACATGAGTTCGGTACACATTGTTGAATAAATAATGAATGGATAAAAAAAATAAATTAGCACTTATGTGTTTTAAGAACAAACTTTGGGAGGGAATTTTCATTTTAAACCAAATAATTTCAAAATGTAAAGATTGAAGTTAAAAAACAAAAAGAGGGCAGTCAACCTAAATCATGTCCATCATCAGCATGTGAAAAATATATATAAGCAGATCATTAAAAAGAAATTCAACTTTACATACCTTAAAGTTTGCTCTCCCGATTCCTGCATCTTAGCTTTTTTAACCTGCAAAAATAAATATACAAAGGAATGATGTAGTGATCTGTTTTCGAAATCATCTAGCTACTCAAATGTCAAGCTAACATTAACTAATAAATTTCAGGATAACTGTCTTGTTTTGCTTAGATTTAATTAACTCTTATTATATTTTTGAGTTAACAGTGAACTTAGTTTTCACATGGAGATTTTTTTTAAATGAAAAAAGTGTTTATCAGATTCAAGGTAAAATGTTTATCAAGATTTTTACTCAAGATAAAATGTTTATAAGGATGAAATATCTAAACTTGGATATAAACTCGGTTTTAAATTTTAACAGATACATAATTATATCATCAAACAGTAATCATGGAACTCTTTTTTTAAAAATATTTTTTCTTTATTGATTTTTAGAGAGAGAGGAAGGGATAGGGAGAGAGATGGAAACATCGATGAGAGAGAACATTGACTGGCTGCCTCCTGCATGCCCCTCACTGGGGATTGGGCATCGAACTGGCAACCTCTTGGTGCATGGGTCAACGCTCAACCAGTGAGCCACACTGGCCAGGCTAATCATGGAACTCTTAATATCATCTTCTCAAAATTTATTTCACAGAAATGTCTTTATACTTAAATTACCTGCATACCAAAAATAAAGATAAATTCTTACTAAGTTACCAGTAATTTAGAAAATATTTTTCACACCATCTGTTTTTCCTCCAGATTTTCCTCTTTTCTAATTCATTCTGAAGTAAAAGCATTTATATTGAAACAGTTTAATCTACAAATGAAAAATCAATGTTAAATATTGATAATGGATTTCCCTGCTTTCGTATTACAAAAGAATCTGATTTTAGAGCTCTCTGGTTAGGATAACTAGTTACAATAGAAACATTCTTAGTATGCTTAGCCATACAAATTATGAATACTTTAAAGTATTTCAGGCTAACAAAAGAAGGTAGACATGCTGCTAAATAATTTTAAATAAACATAACAGGCAGGAATATAGCTATTTAATATGATTATATGTAACACTTCAGATACAGTTAGTTCACCTTAATTTGGGCAATTATGTACCCCTGTAAGTTAGGGATAGGAAGCATGTGCTACTTTGGCACCAGAGGCAGTTAAACTAACTCAAAGAAAACAGACATGTTTCACTGAATTACAAAAGTATGGGTTCGAACAATATAATACAGAAACTGACAGAATGTGAAATAGTACAGCTACTTAATTACTTTTTAGTTCCTCAAAAGGTTAAACAGAGAGCCCTGGCCAGTTTTGCTCAGTGGTTAGAGCATCAGCCTGAGGACCAAAAAAAGTTAAAAAGAGTTCCCATACTATCCAGCAATTCCACTCCTAGCTAAATAACCAAGAAAAATGAAAACATATGTCCACACAAAAACTTGTGCATGAGTGTTCATAAAAGCATTATTCAAAACAGCCAAAAACTGTAAATAATCCCAGTATCCATGAACCGATAAATGGATAAAATAAATGATAAATAAATAAAACGATGAGTATTGAGTTTGATATGTACATTCTAAATTTTTTTCCTATGTATATAATGTCCTTTCAAAACTTGAAGCAGAAACCATTGCTGCGATAAAAGAGTTTTCTAAGTGCTTCCAGTTTGCCAGAGATAGTCTTGGATTTTATATCTCTTATCCCAAACTGAGTCTGGTTAGTGCCTCCTTTGACTCTTTTAAAGAGTTCCAGGTTGGACAATAATATGAACTGCTTCAAAGTAGTTGAAAAAGATGAAGACTGGGAGAAGACTGAGTCAGGTATGTAAATGGTGACTACAGAGAAGATCATTTCTGATTGCAGAGGATTGAGGACTGACTGGCAGTAAGGAAAAGTAAAAGATAGAACCTGTGGCTAGGATTTATGTTGCATTGTTAATAATGACCTGAACAAATCTTAACTCTTATGACGGAGCAAGTAAGAAGTAGAGAAATAAGAGGGATAATCCAATAAAGATGAGACAAGAGAAAATGAGATTAAGATAACTCCAATAATCGCCCATGAGTAACATCTCCCTCTATATACAGGTAAACAGTAGGGTTAAAAATCTTAGCTTTATCATCATCAACTTGGGATAGGTTCATTCTTTCCACTCAAATTTTCGATCTCTACTACAGCCTGTGAAAATTTATTTTTCTCCTCAAAGTCTGACATTTACTCTCCTATCCTAATTATTTTTATAAGTGTTCTGTATTTTCTTGGATTCCATACTTGTTTATTTGACATCCATTAATCACGGAGCCAAAGTTGTTTATATCTCCCCTGCGATCCAGAGCCCATATTCTGAACTACCTCCTTTATCTAACTCATACACATCAAGTCAATATTTCCCCTGCTCTAAATCAGCTCAGGGCCAGATGGATACCAGACACTTAGTGACAGCCCCTATACCCCAAATCCTCTGGAATTACTCAAGCTAACTAATCCTAAACTGTTTACGCTGCCTTGCCTTGTCTTGCACGCCTTGCCTTGCTCTCCTTGCCTACGGAAACCCCAATACAGGCAGTGGCCTATGTATTCCCCTAGCTCCTTTCTGCCTCCTGATCAAAATTGGTGCTTCTTCCTCACCCCATCCATCCCCCCTACCAGGGGGCCTGTGTGGCATGCCATGCCTCTCATTTCTAAGGGAACTGTGAGTAACATTAAACGTTTCTCTCAAATGGCACTGAACTCTCAGTGTTGTCGTTCAGTCACCTTTATAAATTAAATCCAAGCACAAATCAGTAAGAAAATGATGCCCCAAGACAATCACCATTTATAGTCAGCAGAAAATTTGTTTTTAAAGTACTTTCTCACCTTCCTCTGAAGTAACAATCAGGTTTTATATGTTATGTTATAGAAATTGAATAAAAATGGCAAGGAAATGAAGCACAGCAGAGAAGACGACCCACCAGCGGGTCAGCCTCACAATTCTCATGACCTTAAATAAGTAAGAAGTAACTAACAATACCCATTTCAACAACTTATATAAGTCTTTTGAAATTCTGACTAGACCTTTTACTACATTAAAACCTCATAAAACTACATAATTTTCCTTGGTACATTTAGTGTCTCTAATTCAGTTCTTTGTTCTTATAGTGTATATCCTAGATACAATGCTGAGGATGATTTTTAACTCTACCATTTCCCTGATTATTAATGTCCCACACCAGGGATAGGGAAAGACAATCCAAATGTTTCAAAAGGTTGTCTTAACAATTGCTTATGTCTTCCTAGTTTTATACTTACCTTAAGTGAGAGGACTAAAAATATAAAGGCAAAGTAATCATCAGTATACATTTCTCAACATAAAGAAAAATATTAAAAACATATTATAGGACTTTAATACTTTAATAGTTAAATGGAAGCTGGTGTCTATCCTTCTGCAATGTAAAGAATACATCTGGTACTGTACATGAAAAACATACCCTGCTACCTGCTTTCAAAATTCAAAATTTTCTATGTTGAATTTTCATAAAGAAAAGTAAAATGTACCACTATATATTCTCTTTTAATATGAAATGCAAGAGGCTCACTCCAGATAGCAAATCCAATCAGTACTTATCTAACTTCAGAAAAAGAAACTTAAGATAAAAAGAAAAGATTCTTTAACATAAAAGTATCTTAAGAGCCCTGGCCGGTTTGGCTCAGCGGTTAGAGCGTTGGCCTGTGGTCCAGAGAGACCCGGGTTCGGTTCCCGCTAAGGGCATGTACCTTGGTTGCAATTTGTCCCCGGCCCTGGTTGGTTGTGCGGGAGGCAGCCACTCGATGTGTCCCTTTCACGTCGATGTTTCTCTCTCTCTCTCTCCCTCCCACTCCATCTGAACAAAAGATGGAAAAATGTCCTCGGGTGAGGATAAAAAAAAAAAAAAAAAAAAAAAGTATCTTAAGAGAATGATTATTGCTTTCCTTTTTTAAATGCTAAGGATCAAAAAACAGACCAAAAAAAATAGAAGAAGAAGCCATGGCAAGGCAGTACATCTGTATCACTTATGGACATTTAAAATGATTTTATTTATTTATATTAAATACTTAAAAGAAATTAAGAATTCAACCTAGTCTCTACAGTCTTAATCTTTTTAAGAATTAGCTAGTGATCAGAATATACTTTCTTCAACTACTACAATTTCTTTAAAAATTAGGTCAGTAGGAAAATTTAGGTAAAGATAAAACTAAATTTTCTGTCACAAGTGGTGTATACTGTTTGGTGAATAGATACTCTTTTCTTCTGGTCTATCCCACAACTAATTGAGACCCACAGCACATTCTGCAGCCATCTCACCTACCACTATGAGCAATTGCTCTGCCCTTCCCAGACAGCTCCCCAGGCCACAGACTCAGCAAGTGTTCTAAAGGAAATATCCATTGATTTTTTTTTAATGACATTTCCAAATACAATACTAACTATGTAATGCTGAATTTTCTAAGCAGACTCCTTAGCATTGTTAACAAACTATGCATTTAAGAACATATAGAATTGTTTTCTTAGAAGGAAAGAATAAAGGGTCTTTTCCTTGTTTTTATTTCTAATTTGGAATCTGTAGTATAACCAAATAATATTTAAAATCTCTTAAGATTAGCTTTTCTACAATCAACTTTAAATTGTTAAAGGAATTACTTACTGGTTGCTCTGGTAAATCTTGTTCTTCTTCCATGAGGACCAATATTTCTTTGTTACACTTATGTGACTGGATCGCGAGTCTCTCAGCAGTCTTCACAGTCTGTTTAAAAAAAGGGGGAATTCAAAGCTTTATGTACTCTTAAAGCATTATCATTCAGGCCATCAGAGAATAATTTTTTAAATATTTTGCTACCCCAAGCTTTCCACGTGAGTTCCAATCTCAAAATCTCAAACTTGCACATGGCTTTTCAAAATTGACATGCTACACCAAATCAAGATAGGTATACGCAATGATTTTTATAATATCTTGCAAAAGCCAACACGTGGAACCACTTCTGCTGTATTTAAAACATGGTTACTATAGTGCCTAATGCATTAAACATTTTACAATGTGCTGATAACTAGGACATTTTTTTTTTAGGATTAGAGTTACATTTTTTAATGATAAAAACTAGCTTAGCAAGTCAGTAAGTTATGATAACATCTAACCTGCTCCCATGTGGAACATTTACATAACTGTTAACAGACACACAGAATCACTGTAAATATAACAAATTGAAATATCAATTAAGTACGTTCACAACCAACTATGTGTATATATAACTAATTTAAAGAAAAACTCAATTCTCTAGATCTACTTTAATAATACAACTAAATAAGTAGAAGTTTGCATTTTAGAATTAAGGAAAAATAATTCTGTAAAGCTGGGAACCAATTTTATTTATTTTTTAAATCATCACCTGAGGATATGTTTTATTAATTTGAAAGAGAGAGAAAGAGAGAGATATGAGAGAGAAACATCAATTGGTTGCCTCCCTTATGAGCCCAGACCAGGGATGGAACCCCAAACCTACGTATGTGCCCTCACCAGGAATTGAACTGGCTACCTTTTCGGTGTATGGGACGACGCTCCAACCAACTGAACCACCCAGCAGGGGCTGGGACCCAATTTTAGTCTGAAATAATGAGCTCCACTAAATATATTGCCTAGTCAATTATTTAAGGAAAATCTTTACCTTCTTAGATCCTGTTCTTCCTGTCCTGATTTTCAAACTAACAAGGAAAAAATTGGACTCTAAGCCCCACATTTACTGGTAAAAACACCTTATTGTGCTCTTCTGGCAAGAGAGATGGATAGACATTAGAAAACTTAAATACATTATAAAAAAGAAAAACTCCATTACTATTTAACAAAAATGAAACTAGCACTTCTCCAAAACAGATGTGATTGCTTATGCTTTTAAATTAAGGTCACACCTGTTTTCATTTCTGGCAATCCCCTATAACCAACTTAATATATAAAGCTAAAGCAAGTATAGAATCTTATTGCAGAAGTAATGAAATTAGATCAATAACATGAAAAGGGAAATGAAAAACTTCAGTTATGCCAATATACCAACACTGCACTTCCATTGCTGTCTTGGTGCAATACAACACACTTTTAGAGCCACACTCCAGAATGGGAAAACACATGTATGGGAGACAGATTTAAAAATGTCCAACTCTGACACAGCTTTACTCCCTGCCCTGATCTAAAATGTCAAAAGAAAAAAAAGTTTAAAGGTCAGAAGCACTGGATGCTCAATGCACTCACGTGTAGCTCATTCACAGAGCCTCAAAAGCTGAGTTCTCATACTACCTGACGTAGGTAACTAGTGCTGCAGAATTACAGCGCACAATAACTAAAGCTCACAGGTGCTATCTTCCCTGCGCTTGTTTTGCTCTACTCAGAACAGCATAATCAATATGACGTGAAACTGACTCACAATTATGAAAGATGAAACATTTTTATGTTTCACCAATTTATATCTATCTTAGTTTTAAATTGAAAAGTCTTTACTTTATGAGATTGTAATACTGTCTAAATGAACATAATGTACATCTATGATTTCAACACATAATAAGGAAGAGCAAAATAGGGCCAAATCATCAGGAAAATGTAATATCTTAAAAATGTAACTTATAAATCTGTCTCTGGGTAAGAGGAATGTAAGGGAAAAAAAATTTTTTTAAAGGATACTCAAAAACATGTACTTTAACTTTGTTTTTAAATACAAAAACTAATTTATTTTAAAAATATGAACATTAAAGAACATAGGTTTTTATTGATCAAAATGGGTTATGCGTTTTAAAAGGCAAGAAATACTACTCTTAATAGTGGGGAAATAAATTTTCAAGCCATATAAAACAATGTTAAATTCTTGAATTTTGTTTTTTAGAAATATGGTAATATTACTGTGATTTTATCATGGAAATGGGCTAATTTTCTATTTTTCTTGAGATAAATTCTATGGTAAGTTGTAAGAAAACCTTCTTTAAGAGACTAATTGGAAGATACTCCTTTCTACCTCTCCTATTTCTTCTATAAAAAGAAGCATCCTTTGTTGTTTCCATCCTTAAAAATTACCTTTATTTTCTCGGGAATAAAAGTGACATAGATAATTTTTATATTTAGAAAAAAAATTTAAAAATAAAGTAATTGGTCAGTGGTCACCAATAATTTTGATCATTTTAAAACAACAAAAAAGCAATCTACAAACAAAGCACATGATTTCTTAGAGAATCTTCTGGGATTCTGTTAGTTATGTGTGATATGTATTAAGTGTGCAAACATACATTCTGGTACATATGTATATAAAATATACTAATAATGACATAAATCACATAATTTCATCACAACATGCATTTAAGATACTACCTTCCATCAATACAGTATTCTTCCTTCCTTCCTTCCAAATATTTGTAATTTAAAAGACCTGAAATATAAGAACATACTAAATACAAGAATCCAAGTATTTACCATGTTCCTACCATTTTATCAATGTACTAAAACTTTTAATAGTAAGATCTCACACCATTTTATACAGTGTCACGTACTTACAATCAGAAGTCGAGTTTAGTATCAACCAGATGAAAGTGTTATATTAACACAGACACAGTGATCCAGTACTTGATAATAACAAAAAGTACGGAATTAGATACAAATCTTAGTATTCTCATTTCCATGTACTAGTTTTAGAGTTTATTAATATAATGGCATGACACAGGAGTGGAAAGTGGATTCTTAATGTAATGTAAATGAATATAATTACAACTTAGTCAAACAGCCAATGAAATTACAAAACACTCTGAAATCATTTTTTGTTGTAAGCACCTTTATAAGGCATTTGGATAGTAATTTTTCACAATTTTCTAGTTTCAATTTTTATAATTGGTTTCTAGATACAGCTGTTTTATCTCCTTTTTTTTGGAGTTTTTTAGTATCTATGTGCCTTCATAGACAGAAATCTGGGAAAATCTACAATTGAGAACAGAAATTGTATTTCCCTACCTGCAAATGCTGACAGTGAAAAAATAGGAACTTTGGTTTGATTCAAAAGGTCATGTAATTTTAAATATTGTGACTTCACATGCTCATAAATAAAAGCAGGATCATTTTGTAATATGGCAGCCATAATGTTTAATTCTTAGAAATTAGAAGGGAAATAATTAATGACAAATATTTTATTTCAAAATTCTAACGAGAGTCCAAAATCATAATTTCCGTTTTGTACCAAGTTCAACATACTATTTACCCTGTACTTGTAAAGGGCTACAATCAAGAACTTAGGTTTATACAATGTGTTATTATAGCTCTTAAACATAGAAAGGGAAATTATATAGATTATTTTAAAGCACGGTATGAAGGTCAATTTTTTTCAATGAAAACACAGTATATATCACTCTTAATTATAACATCAAGAGAAGCATCTAAATAGAGCAAAACAGTCTGATAACAGGTCCTAGAAGGGGAATTTGCATGCGGCTAAGTGTTCATAGAGATATTCAGGAGTTAACTGAATATCTCTGATACAGTTCTAAGTAGAACTGGTAGCTCATAAATTTGATCATTAACTACACTGTATTTTAGAAGTCTATTTACTACTCCTTCCAGAACCTTATATATTTTCAGAATACACCAAAGAAAAGGCTACAAAAGTTTTCCTGGAGAAAATCAATAGCATCCCTCCCAAAATTAAATATATCTCAGCAGTAATAGTTATAAACAATAGCAGCCTAAAGAAGTATTAAAAAAGTGATCTATAACCACTTAAGATTTTTATTAATATGTGGATTACTTCAGGATTAAAAAGAAATTAGTAATTAGCAAATGTTTGCCATGGTACCTTCAAATATAATTTTGTATATGCCTTGAAGAATGAAAACAAAGCAAAATACCCTCTTCTACTGGCTTTAAGATGACTGCTTTCAAGTATTGTTATTCAACAATAACTGATCTATTCTAAAGTGGATCTATTAAGGAATTCAGAAGCAACTGTCCTAACACCCAAAGTATCAAATATAAAGCCTAAAGGTATCTCTTCAAAATAAATTCTAATTTATAAACTAGGAGGCTTATAAGGCAAAATCAGAAAGATGTCAGGAAAAATGGTTTCAAAACATTAAGAAAACATTTCTGTGCTCTCTTTCAGAACAGTGCTTATTTGCAGTAAATGTTGGTGGGGATGATACTAACAGTAATTTGGGCTTCATAAACTATAGAACATATACATTAGGTTTCAAATAAGTAAACAAAAGTTTATTCCAATACCTACAAAAGTCTTACTGAAAATTAGGTAAAAATAACAATGAGTATCTTGGAGGAGAGGGGAATAATAGAGGCAATTGAGGAATATCTGTTCTACACCAGTCTTTAAAACCAATTATAGTGAGGATAAGAGAGCTATCATTTACCAAACATTTATAATACACCAAGTATTTTTATATTTGCTGTCTTACCTAATTTTATCACCACAACTATCCTAAGACACAGGTGGCATCATCCTCATTCTGTGGACAGGGCAACAGGGATTCAGAGATTTAAACAATTTGCCTGAGATTAATAGCAATCATGCTTCAGGTTTAAGTAGAAATACATCAAGTAAAGAGACTTGAGGATAGTGGTGATGGCTGACATTGTGAATGTGCTTAATGCCACTGAATAGTATACTTTAAAAGGGTTAAAATAGTTTTTGTTAAGCATATTTAAAACAAACAACCAAAAAAACCATGAGACTAGAAATACCAAAACAATGATCAAATCTGAAAGGTGCTTTATAAGTGAAGAAAAATCAATTTAAAAAAATATTGTCAGAAAAACTGAATAGCAATGAGAAAAACATATCCACATCATACACTATGATTAATTCTAAATATATGAAGAACTAGTAGCATTTAAAAAATGGAAAAAATAGAACAGCATATTTATCTCATCTGTAGAAAGAGATACATTTTTTGAGCAATGGAAGCATAAACAACTAATCAACAGATCCGGTTATGTAAAATATACTTTCATGCAATGAAAAAAACAACAAGCCTGAAATTAAAAGGGTATAATAAATGTAAGCAATACCTGCAATAATTACAATTGATAAAGCTTAATGTCTACAATATAAACCCAACCATTTCAACATTTACCGATCATCTGTTATGTGGCAAACAATGACTAACATATACATCCATCAAAGGATACAGTTTAAGATCAAATCAGCATTTGGGAAAAAAGAGTCTCACTACTAACTAACTAAATTTTAATATTTTTAAGATACCACTTCACACCTATTAAACTACCAAAAATAAATCTAAACAAAAAAAACTAGAGTTATCTGGACTCTTAAGAAGATAAGAAATATTCAGGCACAGCTTTAAAATCAGACTGTTCTCCAGTTAAAGAGTATAAAAGAGGTCATAAAATTGCCCATGATCTGAATAATTTTTCTTGTTCTTTTTTTCTTAAAATTAAAGAGGGATAAGACGCTAACTAATAGAATTAAAATATTAAAAAGAAAAAGTTTGTTGTTCACAGAAATGAAAAATTAGAAACCAACACATGGAGAATGGTCTATCTATGTTGTAATTCTACAATCGAATGTTCTATATTAAAATGAAAACTATAACTTATTTCAAAACATGCTCATTTAAAACATGAAAATAATGTATGATTTTACACTAATTATAGAATAATAATAGCATAAATGTAATGTGATAAGAATCAAAAGCATATACAAAGGAATACAATGCTGGATGCTTAAGGTTTGTGTAGTAAAATGTTTGGGTACATTACTTTAAAAATGCTTCTACAAAAATGTTCCTCAAGTATTAAGCTAAAATTAGACATGAATTCTACATTCTGGCTCATCCATTTTCCTCAGGAAAAAAATTCAATTATGAGGGAAAAGCAATTTAAATTGCAGTGATCCTCCCTTACCCCCAAATCTTAAAGAAGTTCATGATAACAGAAAGACTCATTTAATTTTCTTGCTCATTTAATTAATCATCTCCTGCACACAAACCCAGGGTTGCTTCATTTTATGGTTCTGAGCAAAAGCATCCAACTTCCAATAATTAAAGAATTTGGTATCAGAAAACATTTCACATTTGATTTTACCCTTCTGGACAGAAACTATTCACTCTGTGAATGCAAGAAAATTTATAACATATGATGTTACAAGGAACATAGATTATTAAATTGTTAGAGATAATCCTTACTTTAAGGTTGAGTAAACTAAAACTAAAGATGTGAAGGCATTGCTTCATGAAGTCTGTAAGTAGAACCAGTAGTGGAACCCAAGATTTTGAACTCCCTTGTCTTCTTTTCCCTTTCTATAGAATTGAGCGTACAATCTTCTCTTTTAAAATTACATTCTTAATATTACCTTAGGCTATTTATTCCTTTCCTTCATTAATTCTCCAACTATTCTGATATATTACTTTGAGCTTGTGGTATAGTAACACATTCTTAAACTTAAAACTTCTTTTTAAATGTGTTATCTGGCACTTTAAGGACCTCTTAAAAATCCTAAAATGAGTATTTTTTATGCTAGTTTCTAAAACTTGTACAGCCTAGCAAAAACAACAATTTGATTTCTCTTTACAACTATACGTCTTAAATTAACAGACTTTGTTCTGTTAATGAAACAGGTAATTTAAATTACAAAGTATATGAAAATAAATTTTTACCATTTCTAGTCAGAGATAAGAGCATCATCATTTTAGAAAGCCAAAATATCTCCCCACCTACTAAAACCTCAAAGTTTTTAGTGAGAATTTCCTTCTTCATTATTAAATAATTAAGAATTTTTCAAAACTACTCACTCCTTTGACCTCGACTGTGGTCTGTATATCTGGCAGCTAATTGTGTAAAAACTATTACTTTTCCCTTGGTTCTAAGACTCTGCAAAATATTGATCCTAAATTCCACAGTGGCAGATACCACCGTTTTCTTTTTAGTATCTGAGAGCACACACTGGGCATTCAATAAGTATTCATTCAATCAAACCCAATTTCCAGGCTCTTGATTCCTCTAAATATTTACTTAAACCAGTTCATTAAGAACCTTCAATATATTTAGAGACACAAAAAATTAAAATCTTCCATTTTCCTATTTCTCACCAGGGATGCCTAAAATCACAACTTTAATTCTTTACAAGGTTTTGTTAACTGATTTGAAAAACATCATTTTGAAGTTTGTGTTAACTGAAAAATTCCATTCCAAAAAAGCAAGGATTGATAAACTTTATTTCAAAATTTTAAATAATAGTTATAACAAGGGACCACAGCACAGGTACTACTTACTTACAGGTTAGGAGTCCTTAGGTTGCCCTCCCTTATTAATAGGGTAAAGGTTTTTGTTTTTTTTATTATTTTTTTTAATACAGTTTACATTCAATATTACTTTGTATTAGTTTTAGATGTACAGCATAGTGGTTAGACAATCATACTTTATAAAGTGTTCCCCCCTGATATTTCCAGTACCCAAATGGCACCATACATAGTTATATCCTAATTCCCAGAACCAGTGAATGCAACTTTATTTGGAAAAGAGTCTTTGCAGATATAATTAAATTAAGGTTTCAGAGATTAGATTATCCTCCATTACTTAGGTAGGTCATAAATTCCATCTCATGTCTTTATGAGAGAAAGGCAGAGGGAAAATTAACTCACACACACACTGAGAAGGCGATATAAAAGATGGAGGCAGAGGTTGGAGTGATATGGCCAAAGACTGCCAGCAGCCACCAGAAGCTGGAAGATGCAAGGAACAGATTCTCCCCCTAGAGCCCAAGAAGGAAGTACACCCTTGCCAACACCTTGATTTCAGACTTCTGGCCTCCAGATCTGTGAGAGAATAAATTTCTCTTGTTTCAAGCCTCCAGATTTGTGGTAATTTATTATGGCAGTCACAGGAAATTAATACAAATAGCAAAGAAGTTTATTTTGTTTTTTATTCGTTTTTGCTATTACCTTTCTGCTTGGGTTTGTTGGCCATCTGGCCACTGAATGAAATACACAAGCTGAAAACAAAGGTGAGAAATGAAGAAAAATACATAAATAAGACAAAACATGATTACACATACAGCTGCAAAAATGCTTCCAAACATTAAGAAGAATAGAGTAAACATAAAATACTCAAAACCTCTCCAAATATATAGACAGCTTGCCTAACAGAACTGTCACATAACTAAGTTAGCATTCTCATGTTTTCACTCTGGGCCAAACCCTAAATTTATAGTTGAAGAAATTCCCAGCTAACATAGTAATAACACTGGCAGTCCCAGGTGTTTCATGGATCTTGAGAAGCCTTAGTGATCTAATGCCTTGAGAACAAACTCAAGTACAGACAGTCCCTGACTTATGATGGTTTAACTTACGATTTTTCAACTTTATGATGGTGCAAAAGCAATACACATTCAGTAGAAACCGTACTTTGAATTTTGATCTTCTTCCAGGCTAGCAATACGCAGTACAAAACTCTTTTGTGATGCTGGGTAATAGCAGCTCTCGGTCAGGCACATGATCACAAGGGTAAAGAACTAATACTCTATAGTGTAGTGTGTTGCCAGTGTTTTTAAGACATCGTGTTCTCAACACATTTAAGGTGGAGAGACTTAGCTATGAGGTTGTAGGTTAGGTATATTAAATGCATTTTTTTGTTTGTTTGTTAATCCTCACCCGAAAATATTTTTCCATTGATTTTTTAGACAGAATGGAAGGGAGGGATGAAGAGAGAGAGAGAAACATCGATGTGAGAGAGACACATCAATTGGTTGCCTCCTGCACAACCTCGACCAGGGCTGGGGACTGAACCTGCAACCCAGGTATGTGTCCTTGACCGGGAATCAAACCCATGACCCTTCCATCTAACTCTTCTGTCCATGATCTGACACTCTAACCACTGAGCCAAACCAGCCAGGGCTAAATGCACTTTTGACATGATATTTTCAACTTATGATGGGTTTATTAGGATGTGACTGTATCGTAAATTGAGAAGCATCTGTACTATTTGTAAGATAGCACTTAAAATCAGGATACAATCACTATATTGTTTGATGTGTTTTGCTTAGAACAAAAAAATTACTGCTAGTTAAATTTGAAAGATACACAAGTCCTCCTTTCCAAATGATCTTAACTAACAATCTTAGGCAAACTATGCATCAAGACTGAAGTTCGTATTTTTCTATTTTGAGTGAAGTTCCTATTTTGTATTTCTCTCATAAAGTCATTTTTTTATATCTATATATTATGCTTCTCCATTACTAAACATTTCATTTCAAATTTTGTAACATTGTGTTAAGCACTGTATCAAGAACATTATAAAGAGATCACAGAATGGTAGTAATCATCAGAAATTTTTATTAGAAAAATATGACTTTTCTAACTCAGCAAATGACTTTTGTGTGTGTGCGTGTTTCTTCCTTTGGGGCTTTCTTTTTTGTATATTTTAAATAGAGCCCTAAAATTCTTTTTTTTTTTTTTTTAAATCCTCACCCGAGGACATTTTTCCATTTTTTTGTTCAGATAGAGTGGAAGGGAGAGAGTGGGAGGGAGAGAGAGAGAGAGAGAGAGAGAAACATCAACATGAAAGGGACACATCGAGTGGTTGCCTCCCACATGACCAACCAGGGCCGGGGACAAACTGCAACCGAGGTACATGCCCTTAGCGGGAACAGAACCCAGGTCTCTCAGGACCGCAGGCCAACGCTCCAACCGCTGAGCCAAACCGGCCAGGGCTAAAATTCATTCTAAACACTAAATATTCACAGAATATCTCAAACAAGGATGAAAACACTAAAACAGAATACAGGATAAAACATGCCAGATATTAAAGACATATTCTGAAAGAAATCATAATTACTTTGTGTGTTTTGGCTGCTGTTTGAAAATCCCACTTAACACTAAAATGTACAGATTAAAAAGAATAAAAATATAAAGGCTTGGCTAATTTAACAACAACAACAAAAAAGCTGGTAATGCTAACTTCAAGCAAGAAAGTAAATGAGAAGAGTAAATTTTAAGAACTTACTCTTTTTCTTGAGAAAGACTCTTAATTGAAACAATTTTCCCAGAGGTTCTTGATATTATTTTCTGGTTGGTCTAAAAGGAAGGGATCAGCCCTGGCCGCTTTGGCTTAGTGGTTAGAGCGTCGGCCTGAGGTCCGGAGAGACCTGGTTTTGGTTCCCGCTAAAGGGCATGTAATTCGGTTGCAGTTTGTCCCCAGCCCTGGTTGTTCGTGCGGGTGGCAGCTGCTCGATGTGTCCCTTTCACGTCGATGTTTCTCTCTCTCTCTTCCTCTCTCTCCCTCCCACACTATCTGAACAAAAAATGAAAAAATGTCCTCAGGTGAGGATAAAAATAAATAAATAAATAAATAAAAGGAAGGGATCAGCCCTGGCCAGTTTGGCTCAGAGGTTAGAGCGTCGGCCCGCGGTCCAGAGAGACCCAGGTTCGGTTCCCGCTAAGGGCATGTACCTTGGTTGAGGTTTGTCTCCAGCCCTGGCTGGGTCGTGCGGGAGGCAGCCACTCGATGTGTCCCTTTCACATCGATGTTTCTCTCTCTCTCTCTCTTCCTCTCTCTCCCTCCCACTCTATCTGAACAAAAAATGGAAAAATGTCCTCAGGTGAGGATAAAAATAAATAAATAAATAAATAAATAAATAAATAAATAAATAAATAAATAAATAAAAGGAAGGGATCAAATCTATACAGGCCAGCAGTCTCAAACTTTGGAATCTCCTCTGACTACAACTTAAAAAGGACTATATGCAAATTAAACTCATTCACCAAAAGAAGAGTACATGATATATATAGCATTTTGGAATAGATATGAACTGAAAAATATATTCTTTTTCTTTTCTTTAAAAATTCTTTTTTCCTTATTAATTTTTAGAGAGAGGAAGGGAGAGGGAGAGAGAGAGAGAGAGAGAGAAACATAGATGAGAGAGAATACCGCTTCCTACATGCCCCGCACTGGGGATCGGGCCCACAACCTGGGCATGTGCCCTGACCAGGAATTGAACTGGTGACCTCTTGGTGCATGGGTCGACGCTCAACCACTGAGCCACACTGGCCGGGCTGAAAACTATATTCTTGCAATAAACAGAACCAAGATGAGCAGTGGTATCTTATGATTTGGTTATAACATGTTAAAGCCAGAAATAAACATTAAAATAAAGTTATACTACATACAATGTGGTATCCTGGACTGGATCCTGGAATAGAAAAAGTACATTAGTGGAAAAAATAGTGAAAGCTAAAGTTTGTGAAGCCTGGATTGGTTAGTAGCAATGTCCCAATGTTGGTTTCTTAGTTTTGACAAATGTACCCTAGTTATATAAGCCCTGGCCAGGTGGCTTAGTTGGTTGGAGCTTTGTCCCATACACCAGAAGGTTGTGGGTTCAATTCCCAGTCAGGACACATACCTGGGTTACGGGTTTGATCCTGGTTAGGGTGCATATGGGAGGCAACCGATCTATGTTTCTCTCTCACATTGATGTTTTTTTCTCACTCCCTTCCTCTCTGTAAACATATCCTCAGGTGAAGATTAACAAAAAAAACAACAACACATTAACAAGAAGAGAAACTGGGTAAGGAGTATATGGAAACTCTCTGTACTATCTTTGAAACAGTTCTGGAGATCTAGTCCAAAATATTATCATATTATACCCCACTTAAAATTATTCCAAAGTAGTTATTCCATAATAAAAAGCTTATCTTTAAAAAATGAGTATCATTACACACTTACTACGATGGTTAAAAAAATAAAAGAAAACTGTCCATACCAAGTTGACCAAGACTCAGAGCAACTAGAACTGTCATACATTGCTGGTATGAAGACAAAAAGCTGTAGTACACCTATATGGAAAAGTTTGGGCCCTGCCGATTTGGCTCAGCGGTTAGAGCGTCGGCCCACGGACCAGAGAGGACCGGGTTCGGTTCCCGCTGAGGGCACGTACCTCGGTTGCAGTTTGTCCCCGGCCCTGGTTGGGGGTCGTGTGGGTGGCAACCACTCGATGTGTCTCTCTCATGTCGATGTTTCTCTCTATCTCTTACCCCCTCTCTCCCTCCTGCTCTATCTGAAGATAAATGCAAAAATGTCCTCGGGTGAGAATAAAAAAAAAAAAAAAAAAAAAGTTTGGTAGTTTCTTTTTTTTAAATCTTCATCCGAGGATATTGTTCCATTTATCTTCAGATAGAGTGGGAGGGAGGGAGGGAGAAAGAGAGAGAGAAAGACACATTGATGTGAGAGAGACACATCAATTGGTTGCCTCCCACATGACCCCAACCAGGGCCAGGAACCAACTGTAACTGAGGTACGTGCCCTTGACTGGAAACAAACCAGCGACTCTTTGGTCTGAGGGCCGACACTCTAATCGCTGAGCTAAACCAGCCAGGACATTTGGTAGTTTCTTATATAGCTAAACCATACACTTACAATATGACCCAGCAATCCCACTTTGAAGTATCAACCTAAGTGAAATGTAAATTTTGTTGTTGTTGTTGTTGTTAATCCTCACCCAAGGATATTTTTCCAATGATTTTTAGAGAGAGTGGAAGGAAGGGAGGGAGGGAGGGAGGGGGAGAAAAGAGGGAGAGAAGGAGAGAGAGGAAGAGAGAGAGAGAGAGAGAGAGAAACATGGATGAGAGAGAGACACATCAATTGGTTGCCTCCCACACGTGCCCCAACCAGGCCAGGGATAGAACCTGAAACTCAGGTAATGTGCCCTTGACCAGGAATGGAACCTGAGACATTCCAGTGTGTGGGCCGACAGTCTAACCATTCAGGAACACCAGCCAGAGCGTGAAATGTACATTTATGCTCACCCAAAAAACTGGTACATGAATGTGTATAGTGGCTTTTTTCATACACCAAAGACTAGAAACAACTCAAATGTCCCTCAAATTGGTGAATGGATAAACAACTGCTGTACATTTATACAATGGAATTCTATACAGCAATTCATGGAACACTTGGATGAATCTCAAATGCATTATGTTAGATGGAAAAAGCCAGGCTCTTTTTACTGTATCTCTTCTATGAAAAAGAGAGAGAGAGAGAGACAAGGACAGAGAAAGAGGAGAGAAAATAGAAAAGGCAAGGGTCAAAGTCTACATATTATAAAATTCCATTAATATGACATTCTTTATATAACTACAAGAACAAAAATACAGATCAGTGGTTGCCGGGTGCTGAGGACTGGGAAAGGAATTGGCTCCAAAGGGGCATGAGGGAACTTTATTGGGGTGGTGGAACTGTTATGCATCTTGATTGTATTGGTAGTTTACATGATTGTATGCATTCATAAAACTCACAGAACTGTATACTTAAAAGGATGAATATACAGTATGTAAATTAGACCTAAAAATTATAATAGGATCTCTTTAGATTTTTTTTAGAATGAAAATTAATCATATGAAGTTGAATAAAATTCTATGACTAATATAAACAAGGAAAATTATAAACATAGTTGGATCAATAAAGTTAATTTTGAGTCACAGATTGAAATGTTGGCTAATAAAATTATAAACATAGTTGGATCAACAGTTTATTTATGAATAAAGAGATTTGAAATGTTAGCTATATTACTTGATATTGTAACAGAAGAGTTTCCCATTAGTTAGATGACTTAAATAAGGTCAAAATTCTTTTTTTTCATTTTATTTTAAATGCTCCTACCTTCAAAAAGACACTCTGTCCCTACCAGAATGGGAGTGGTGGAAGAATTCTACTCATATGCTAATCCACTAAAGGTAGATCTATACAATATACAATTCAGAAGCAATGACACCTAAAATATCTGATATTTATTGAAAGACAGGAAAACAGAGAAAGAGAGAACAGGAGGGAGAGAGGAAAGGAGAAAGGACGAAAGAAGAACTTGAGAAAGGAAATGAACCAAGCAAAAGACATCTCTGCAAAACAAATATACATTTATCAAGCCAGAAGAATTATTCTACAGCAAAATACTTTGTAAATCCCATGACACCATGAAAACATCTATGTGACAAAAAATAAAGAGAAAAAAAGTCCCAAAGAGAATTCTTCAGTTTTAAAACAGGAAAGTTGCCGAAAAGTCCACATCAGGACTGAGTATCATTATAGTTGTTAACATTGAACAGCATTGTTTTCTTTAAAAAATATTTAAAGGACTTTAGGCATAATACCAAAAGGGTGCAAAAACTTGTTGAGCAACCTTGCTTTATGAGACATGTTTCCAAGAAGTTTGTGATCACATTTTTATAAAGTCAATCATTCCAAATTCGCTATAGGAGCTATTTAATGAGGCAAATTAGGACAAAGGAAAGAGATGGGATTCTCTTTCAGGGTTAAAAGGGTTCAGCTCTATTACCTACCAGCTATAAAGCCTTGGGTAAATCAGTTTTAGTTTCTCTTGTAAATATAGGTTCATTTTTATTTTATTTTATTTTATTTTAATTCAATCAATGAATACTTAGGAAGAGTCTAGTACCTAGACTCTCATGCACAGTGCCAGAAATATAGTGTAGGTACCTCAAAAATGTTAGTCCCCTTTGAATTCATAGGCATTTTGCTAGGCACTAGGAGTGGAAGAATAAATCAGGACCATTTCCATAAAGCATTCACAGTTCAGTGGATTTCTTAAGTATGACACCATAGCAAATACATAAAAGAGGGGGGAAAAGGATAAATTTGACTTCAAAATTAAAAACTTCAAAATTTTTCTATGGAAGTTATAACTGATTTTTCACTAATGGTCTTTTCTCAGTCCACATCTTATCTGCATTTTCTGCAGGATTAGATGATGCAGACAGAATTCCCCATCTGTACTATGTTCCTTTTGGGGTACCTGAAAATTGCCTTCTTCACCCACAAGGGTAAGCCTTTTAACCCTTATATAAATACACACACCCATATATACATGTGTGTACTTTTTTTTCCCTTCTAAGTAATTCTCTGATGAACCCTGACATATCTGCCAGACTGAAGGAACCCTGAAAACCCACAGAAAAGACTGCAACAATTAGTGCACACTTCCTTGTGCCTTAACTAGTACCAAGTACCATCAATCTTTTAAAATGTTTGCCTCGCCCCGGCCGGTTTGGCAGCGGTTAGAGCGTCAGCCTGCGGTACAGAGAGACCCGGGTTCGGTTCCCGCTAAGGGCATGTACCTTGGTTGCAGTTTGTCCCCGGCCCTGGTTGGTCGTGCGGGTGGCAGCCGCTCGGTGTGTCCCTTTCACGTCGATGTTTCTCTCTCTCTCTTCCTCTCTCTCCCTCCCACTCTATCTGAACAAAAAATGAAAAAATGTCCTCAGGTGAGGATTAAAAAAAAAAAAAAAAAAAAAGTTTGCCTAACGGAATAAGTAAAACATGATCCCAAATTGCATGCTCTATATAATTAGTTATAAATAAAAATAATGATACTTTGGATAAGGGGTTAATATCCAAATATACAAAGTACTCATACAGTTCAACAAAAGGAAGACAAACAACCCAATTAAAAATGGGCAGGGGGCCTGAATAGACACTTCTCCAAACAGGACATACAAATGGCCAAGAAACATGAAAAAATGCTCAACGTCACTAACCATCAGAGAGATGCAAATTAAAACAACTATGAGGTATCACCTCACAATTGCCAGAATGGCTGCCATCAACAAATCATCAAACAAGTGCTGGCAAGGATGTGGAGAAAAGGGGATTCTAGTACACTGCTGGTGAGAATGCAGACTAGTGCAGCCCCTATGGAAAACAATATGGTGTTTTCTCAAAAAATTAAAAATGGAACTGCCATTTGACCCAGTGATCCCACTTCTAGGAATATATCCTAAGAAGCCTGAAACACCAATCAGAAAGAATATATGCACCCCTATGTTCATAGCAGTGCTATTTACAATAGCTAAGATCTGGCCCAGCTGGTGTGGCTCAGTGATTGAGCATCGACCCATGCACCAAGAAGTCGCCGGTTCAATTCCTGGTCAGGGAACATGCCCAGGTTGTGGGCCCTATCCCCAGTGGGGGGCCATGCAGGAGGCAGCCAATCGATATTCTCTCTCATCGACATTTCTATCTATCTCTCCCTCTCCCTTCCTCTCTCTAAAAATCAACAAAGAAAAAAATTTTTTTTTAAAAAAACAAACAATAGCTAAGATCTGGAAACAGCCCAAGTGTCCATCAGTAGATGAGTGGATAAAAAAGCTGTGGTACATTTACACAATGGAATACTATGCAGCTGTAAGAAAGAAAGATTTCTTATCCTTTGAGATGACATGGAGGGACCTGGAGAGTATTATGCTAAGCAAAATAAACCAGTCAGAGCAAGACAAGTACCACATGATCTCACTTATTTGTGGAATAGAATGAACAAAATAAGCTGATGATCAAAACAGATCCAGAGACATGGAAGTAGGGAACAGAATGACAACCCTCAGAGGGAAGGAGAATGGGAGTGGAAGGTGGGATGAGATAAACCAAAGAACTTATATGCATATATGCATAACCAATGGACACAGCCAATAGTGTGGGGAAGGCAGTTGGAGGGTGGGAGCAAAGAGGAAAGGGAGGTCAATGGGGGGAGGGAAAGAGGGGAAATCTGTAATACTTTCAACAATAAAGATTAAATAAATAAAAATAAGTGTTTTCAGTTGTTTGACTTTTATTTCTGGTAAATTGCCTAGTCATATCTTTTGCCAATTTCTACAGGGTTGCTGATCATTTTCTTAATATTAGCCCTTTCACTTATTTGTACATTTTCTCACCTTGTCGTTTGTCTTTCGATTTTGTTTATGGCATATTTTGCCAAATATGTTATAATTTTTAGGAAATAAAATCTGTCAATCTTTTTCCTTTGTAGTTTCTAGGTTTTGTGTCCCATTTTTAGGCTTCTGCAAGACCAACTTATAAATAATTACATTCATCCTTCCTTCTATAACTTTGATGGTTTTATTATTTACATTCACATATGTGCTTAGAGAGGCAACAATAGCATAGTGATTAAGATAACATACCTTGGAACCACACTGCCTAGATTTGAACCCTACTTTTTGCCATTTAATTGCAGTGTGACTCTGCATCAATCTCCCAATCTATAAAAAGGGGCAAAATAGTATCCATCTCACAAGGCTGTTGGGAGAATTAAATGTGTTAATAAATGTAAAGAGCTTATAATAGTAACCCTGATGCATAATAAGTGTTAGATATTATTTGACTGATCTACCTAATACTTAACCACTTTTCCTAACACCATTGACTAATCTTGCCATTTTCTCCAAAGATTTACAATGCCAGTTTTACAATACATAAACAAAAATTCCTGTATATATGCAATTTCTAGATTTTGTTCACTAGTCTATTTGTTTCATAGTCTATTTGGTACTTTCTCAGAATCCAACTTGAATTATTATAATTTCATAATATGTTGTAGAGGCTTTTTTATTACATGTATTTTAATACTTAAAAGGCTAGCCTCTCTTCTTCTCTTTTCTTATATTTTATGCTTTCCAAATGAACTTCACAGTAATGCTGTCAAATTTTTAAAAATGAATATTTTAATTTAAATTGCATTAAGTAAAATAATTAAGTGAAAAGCAATGTTTACAATATTGAGCTCTCCTAAGAGCACAGTATGTATTTCCAGTTAATCTTTTTAAAATGTTTCTTAGTAGAGCCTCTCCATTTATTTATGTTGATATTTTATCTTTTTGTTTGTTATATTTTTCATTATATTTTCTAAAGAAGTTGCTTTTTATATATAGGAAAGCTGTTCATATTGGTACATTAATTTTGTAAATAGCCATACTACCAAAGTCTCTTATTGTTTCTAACGAGTGCAGTAAAATGTTTGATCCTTGAGTTTCATGTACACATCGTCCCCTGTTGCACAAAAAGTTTGCTTCCTCTCTCCCCAATATTAACCTCTTCATTTCTTCTTCTTGACTAAGGATACTGGCTTAAATTTCCACTATAATATTAAGCAACAGTGCTAAATGTTGGGCATCCTCTTCTTGTTCTTCACATTTATACTTCCAGCATACCACTCACTAAGCATGACAGTGGTTTTGGTTTGAAATAAGTTTTCTTAATCATGTGAAATAAGAATTCATCAGTTTTAATTATACGGAGAATGCTTATCAGGAATTGATATTAATTAGGTCAAATGCTTTTTTGGCATCAAAAAGATGATCACGTGGTTTTTCTCTCACCTATTAATATAACATGTATATAGATTTTCTAATAATGAACCAAATATGCATTTATTTCAGAGCTGAAACCCTGGGGCTGTAGACTATTTTAATGTACCTTTGAATTCTATTTTCTAGTATTGAATTTAAGATAACTACATTAGCCCTGGCCAGTGTGGCTCAGCGGTTAGAGCATCGGCCCACAGACCAGAGAGTCCTGGGTTTGGTTCCCGCTAGGGGCACGTACCTTGGTTGCGGTTCATCCCCGGCCCCAGTTGGGGTCATGCGGAAAGCAGCCACTTGATGTGTCTCTCTCACATCGATGCTTCTCTCTCTCTTCCTCCCTCTCTCCCTCCCACTCTATCTGATAAATGCAAAACTGTCCTCGGGTATTTAAAAAAAAAAAAAAGATAACTACATTAATATTTGTAAAATTTTCCCTTATTTTCCTATTTTGTGCTGTCCAGGAAGTTTTGGAATTAACATTTCATTGCTTTCTTAAAAGAATTGTAAACTTTTGCCCTAGGCAGTTTTGGTCAAGTGGTTAGAGCATCTGCCCATATACGGAGGGGTCAAGGGTTTGATTCCTGGTCAACAGCATGTACCTGGGTTGCAGGTTCGATCCCCAGCCCCAGTTGTGGCTCTATCACATTGATGTTTCTCTCTCTCTCTCTCTCTCTCTCTCTCTCTCTCCCTCTCCCCCGCCCCCACTCTATCTGATGATAAATAGAAAAAATATATATCCTTGGGTGAGGAATTAAAAAAAAAAAATCTGGGTCTATAGGTTTTTATAGAGCAGTCTTTAGACAACTTTATTCTCCTTATTATTATTGGTCTATTAAATTTCTTTCTTCTGGGATCAAATTTGATAATATTTTTCTAAAATAGCCACTTCGTGCATGAGAAAATAATCACTATAAAAGAGGGATACATCAAGTCATTGCAATTATAACATCACATTTTTAGTATGACCACCTGTGCCTGTAGAAATAAAAATCAACTAATTAGACCAATCAATGCATGTTTTAAAACCTTACAGCAAACATAAAGAATTATTACCTACACCTCCCCAAATAAAATTTTAGCAAATAATTTCTCCTTTTAGCAAATAACCTATCTTGTGACTGGGCCTAAGCAATTTTTTTAATGTGTGGCCTAACTTTAATAAAATAGTGTCATGGAAATAAGAGATAGTGATGGATAGAACCTGAAAATCTAAAAAATAAAGTAAAATTAAATAAATAAATAAAATAAAATAGCCACTTCATCCAGATTGTCAAAATCATTTGTATAGGGTTTCATACATATGTATGTGTGTGGTTATTTCACAAGAAATAACCCAAACTTCATCCCAATCAGTTTACTCTCAATGACCTTCCTGTTGATCAAAATCAGAAATCAGAACACTACAGTTCAAGAGAGCTAACAAAGCACACCCATTTATATTCCCTCTCCACAGAAATTCACCCCATAAAAATAATAGTAAAGGAATGAAATAGATAAAATACATGACGAAAGAAAATAAAAACTGTTTTTAGGGGACAAAAGACTCAAATTTTTAGAAGATAGAAAGTGGATAGAGGATTGATATCTGAGTCATTCATTTATTATTTCAAAAAATATTTTATGTACTGTGCATTGTTCTAAGCACTGGAGATAAAGCACTGTGCAAAAAAAGACAAAGTCCCTGCTCTCATCGTGCTGACATTCTAATCAGAAGGAAGAGACAGATAACCAGTAAAGTATTATTCAAGCAGTGGTAAGAAAAATGAAATAGGGCAAAGAAATAGAGAAACTAATTCTGTAGAGTCTGCATTCTTTGTCTTATGTGGCCACTGAAGTCTCTGCTATTAATATTAATGGTCAGCTAATGATTATACCAAAATTTGCTTAGATGCCTGGAACCAATAAATCTTCCAGTCTATACTGATGGGCTCTGTATGTATATTAGGGCACACTAAGCCAGTCAGTTACAACTCTGCCTTCACCTTCACTACCTGCTTGCACAATCTCAAGATGAACCAGAACTGAGAGCTTGGGCCTTTCTCAGGTCTTTCCTAAATAAACATTCACACAGCCCTACGTGTGTGCAAAGTCTTCTAGATTCCCAGAAATATATCAGAGCTTCACAAATCCCCTTTATGGATATCTCATTCCTCAGCTTTTCCTTTTAAGTTTTTTGGTTAGCCTGTTGTTTGTCCCAACCGTTATTCACTCTCACAGGCAGTGAAGATATTCAACTACTGCCTCTAATTGTTTTCAGTGAAAAACCTGATGGGGAAAGAGAATAGCTATTTGTACAGGATGAGTTCCATGTCAGGTCAAATACAGTCTTGCGAATGAGGTCTTTCAAGGAACCACCAGACAGGTCAAGTAATGACAATTCTCTGGGAATGGGGCTTTGAAGGAGTTCCAATCTTGTTCTGCCATTTCCAGTGGTTTCCAGGGGCTGCTAGTTTTCATCATAATGGGGGACAGTTGGTTTTCAGGGCTACTGTGGAGCTGGAGAGAGGGGGATGGAAACAAAGCAAGTTAAAGCTGTACAAAGTTTACTGTTTTTGCTGAGATTCAGCCATTTTTCTTGAATAAATGTTCACAGATTGCTGCAAGCCTGTGGTTAATTTTCAGAGTTCTGAAAAAGTTGATTCTATTTTTGTCAGTGTTCTTATTGCTCTTGGAGAAAATTTTCAGAGGTTCTTACTCTGCCATCACTGTTGATATCCTCTGCATCTAATCTGAGAAACTCCTTTAGCTCAGTCTTCATACTTATTAATTTGCTATTCAGTCTATTATCTTTAAAACTTCAATATTTACATTTCTTAATTCCTCTGAAATTACTAATAATGCTTATCTTTAAAATTTCCTTCAGTTTATACTATTCACTATTTCCTTTAGTGTTGGCTGCATTTGGTATCTCTCATAGTATTAATTTTTCTCAAATAACTAATTAATCTAGATTATTAGTTCATATTTGTAGTTGGAAGTTTCAACTAAACAGTTTTTCCTCAGAGTGGATGAGAATCTTTGTTCATCTGTTGATATATGCGGATTCTAGTTATATACATCTACTTCTAGTGCTTATGGAAGAGGGGTGAAATAAGCAGTTAGGCAGTACCTGCAGGTAATGTGCTTTCTGGATATTAATCCCTCTCTGTTCTGAAATCATATAAATTATTAGGGATATATCTGGTCTTTTATGCCAGGCCTTTAACTTCAGAGAGAGTAGCTATCAGAGCTTTATCCTGGAAAAGCACTGGAGTTAGAAATTCACTTTGCTTTTGCTTCCTCTGCTTTTGTAATAGCAGTCTATAGTTGCTTCGGTCTATTCTTGCTTCTCTCTCTAACCTCAAAATTCATTCATTCATTTATAAAATGGTTATTGTGTGTCTACTACATGCCAGGCACTAGTTTAGAAACTGGGAATTTAGTGATGAACAAAGTCCCCACACTCAAGGAGAATTATATTCTAATAGGAAGATAAACATATAAGGTAATATAATTTCACAAAGTAACAAGTACTATGAAAAATAAAACAAAGTAAAGAATAGAGAGTGATTACAGGAAAGGTGTTTTATTTTATTTTTGAAAATATGTTTTTTAAAATTGATTTTCTAGAGAGAAAAGGGAGAGAGAGAGAGAGAAACATTGATGTGAGAGAGAAACATGGATCGGCCACCTCCTGCACACCCCCACCGGGGATCAAGCCTGGAACTCGGGCATGTGCCCAGACTAGAAATCAAGCCGGGACCTCTCAGTGCATGGGACAACGCTCAATCCACTGAGGCACACCGGCCAGGCCAGGGAAGTTATTTTAGATAGAGTGATATATCCCTGAGGTCGTAACATTTCATTAGAGATCTGAATAATGAAAAGAGCTACAAGAAGATATGGCCTTGGCCAGTTTGGCTTAGTGGTTAGAATGGACCAAAGAGTCGTGGGTTCGATTCCCAGTCAAGGGCACATACCTTGGTTGCATGTTCGATCCCTGGCACCGGTCGGGGTCGTGCAGGAGGCAACCAATTAACGTGTCTCTCTCACATAGATGTTTCTCTTTCTTTTTCTTTTTCCCCCTCTCCCCCAACACTCTATCTAAAAATTAATGGAAAAATATCCTCAGTGAGGATTAAAAAAAAAAAAAAAAAAGATGTGAAGGAGGGCTTTCAGAAGGAAATAACAAGTGTGAAGAAACTGAAAGGATAGCATCTAGGCATGTTTGAGAAAAAGGTCAATGTTAGCAAGTGAATGAGGGGTAGCAAATGAGGCCTGAGAAGCAGGCAAGGGGCCAGATCACACAGCCTTGTAAAATACGATACAGAGTTTAGGAAGGCAATGGGTGCTTCAAGAAGAGAATGATATAATTTAATTTATATATACTAAATACTATGGGGAGAATAGACTATAAGGAAATATATGACCTCTCCAGGAAGATTGTTCAATGTTTGGAAAGCATTTCTCTGGGCTTTATTCAGGGGACAAACACCAGATGATCAAAATTGAGAGCAAGAGCCAGGAAACTGATGAATGCTCCAAGCACCCTTCCATTCTTCATATTTGTTTACTTAGTCTAGTACATTTCTGAAACTTCTACACATACTTTCAGCTGTGATTTCTACTCCTAGTTTCTCTACTAATCCAACCTGTTTATCTTTCAGAAATTCACTAAAGTTTATCAGCTGATGGCAACCGTTTTTTATTTGCTACCTTTTAAAAAACATCTAACATACCTACTAACATATTTACTTAAGAGTCCTTTGTACTCAAGAGTCCTGCTAAAGTAGAAACAAATATCCAGCAGATCTACATTCAGCTGACTTCCCTTAAGGTTCTTTTTTTTAAGAGTGACTTTAAAAGAGAACCTTTTAGCTCTCATAATTCAGGCATCAGCACAAATCACATTTCTGTGGCCAAAAAAGGTGCAACCAACTACACCTTCCCTGCTGGACTTTCTGCAGACAGGCAAAAACCATCACCATACTGGACAACTCCTTCCATATAAATAAACAGTCCAGCCAACTGACTGTGGTAAAGTTGATGAATTCTTCTAGCTTCTTTATTTGGGAGGCATGACTGATAACATATCATGGCACTGTCGGCTGTAGGAATATTTATAGTAACTTTACACTTAACAGAACACTATCAGAACTTACTGAGAAAAAATACTTAAAAATACACTTAGGCTGTACCAAATTCTTAATAGGAAAAATATTTTGTGTGGAATAAATTCTCTAAGTAGAATTGTTTTTTACAATTTCTAATATTACTTCTTGGAAAATCATTCTTTCACGTTGTCTATTACACTAATCTTTAACAAACACTTTTCCCCATAAGCTTTCTTTAAAATAGGGAGATGTGTTCCACAGGAAAAATTCCAAAGCCACAGTGAAATGTTTTGAGAAGGAATGAGTTCATCTGAATTAGATGTGTCAAAGTGAGATTAATAATAATGCAACAGTTCTACTACATTCCTTCCAACTCTCCTTGGATAGACCTCTTTTTAGTTTTTTGTTTTTTTTAATATGTTTTAATGATTTTTTTTAAGAGAGAGAAGGGAGAGGGAGAGAGAGATAGAAACATCCATGAGAAACATTGAGTGGCTGCCTCCTACATGTCCCCTACTGGGGATGGAGCCTGCAACCTGGGCATGTGCCCTGCCCAGGAATCAAACCAGCGACCTTTTGATCCATGGGTCAATGCTCAACCACTGAGCCACACTGGCTGGGTGTCTCTCTTTAGTTTTTAACTTGTCAGTCATAAAGCATAAGAATTTCTCTAATGTGTGGAGATCCAGACTCCATAGAACTCCCAGCCTCCAAAACCTTATCTTCATCTTTAATCTGTGAAGTTAACATTTCTACAAGAGTTACAATATTTTCTGTAGGTGCTATAGCCTGACATATGGTATACTTCAACATGAATATTCCAGAAATGTGTTGCTTCCAGTAATACAGAAAAATTTGTATCCTATTTCATCCATTTTTTAAAAGTCAAAATTCTATATATCATTCTATATATCTATACATCAATCAGCTCTCCAGTAATATGGATAAAATTTACTATATACTATACTAAAAGAAAGAAATCTTTTGATATGTCTTTAGCTGTCAGAAGAACTTTAAAATCTAGGTTTGCCCTGGCCAGGTGGGTCAGTTGGTTGGAGGGTCACCCCATACACCAAAAAGGTTGTGGGTTCAATTCCCGGTCAGGGCACATACCTAGGTTGCAGGTTCAATCCCTGATCAGGGCATATACGGGAGGCAACCAATCTATGTTTCTCTAACATCAATGTTTCTCTCTCTTTCTCAAATCAGTAAATATATCCTCAGGTGGGGATAAAAAAAAAAAAATCTAGGTTCAATTCTTTTACTCTTTTATTTCTCCAAATTTATTTACTCCTTCAAAAATCCATCACCCATAATTTCAGTGCTGTCATTTCAGCACAGAGAGTGAAGAACAGTGAAGCAAATTTTAACACTTGTTATTTTACCCTTTTCAACATAATTCATCTCTCTAAGGGGCAGGTTTGGCAAGCTTGGAGCATTAACTCTGGAGCCAGACTACTTAGGTTCAAATCCCAGCTCTACCACTGACGAGTGGTGCGGGAACTTAGACAACTTATTTAGTTTTCTTGGGTCTCAGGTGCTTCATCTGTAAAATGGGAAAAATAATAGTGTCATTCTCATAAGCTTGTCATAAGGTTTAAATAAGCTAATATCTGTAAAGTTTAAAATAATAGTGCCTGACATATATAGTATGCATGACATAACTATTTGCTAAAGAAAAACAAAATAAGTATCTTATACATAAGATAGACTCAGGAAAGAAATCTGGTCTTGAGTAAAAAGTCAACTCATTAACTAGTTCCTCTTAGTTTTTCAAAGGGCAAAATATTAAAATTATTAAGGGTAAGGTCCGAATAACAACAGATTCCTGTGAGAGATTAAACAAGTTGGGCCTGTAGCTCTGATACCCTTTGTCACTTGGTTTTGACTCCAAATACTCTATATAGGAACTTTCCCTACAAGTCCTCAAGGAAAGCTGTTTTCAAACTCTGGGCAATATAACACTGACTGTCAATCACATCCTCTTACTTAGCAAATATGCAACATCATGGTCGCAAATACTTTCAGGAGATCCAACTGTGAGTTATGAGCTATTAATAGCTAACATTGATGGAATGTTTTTTTATGGCTCAGGCACTGTTCTGAATACTTTACATATATCAACTCATTTAATCCTCTCAATGAGTCTATAAGATAGGTACTATTTATTATTATCACCATTTCACAGACGAGAAAACTAAAGCACAGAGAGTAACTTGCCCAAGGTTATACATCTAGTAAGTCACCAACCTAGAACTTAAGCCCAGACAGCTTAGCTTCAAAGCCTGAGGTCTCAAACCATGAGTGCATGCCTCAATATGGAACATCACAGTGAGGACTGATGATTTTAAAAAACTGACCAAGCTAAAAATGTATGCCATGCCATGCTATATCACCAACAGCCAGAATTCACAAGCTGAGTAATGAGAAGATACTAAGAAGGCAAGTTTTCTTCTTTATCCTTTCTTATTTTCATTCTTCTCCTAGGCTCCCAAGTAAATATGAGTTAATACAAGTGAAATGCTTTAAGTAGTACCTGGCAAATAGTAAGTGCTGGTTGTGTTAAGAGGTAGTAGTAGTAAAAATAGTAGAGTATGCCTACTGACCCTGCCTCAGTCTAATGGCTACATATATAGGAACTGCTGATATCTCTACCATCTTTCCTCCTTTGTCAACAGGAAATGAATCAGGACAACCAATACATGCAGTCCATTGTAACAAACCCAAATTACTCTTCAATCTGTTACTTTCACCTGACCATAATCCACATACACAGGAGCAAATTTTTTTTTTTTTAATCTTCACCGGAGGATATTTTTCTATTTATCTTCAGATAGAGTGGGAGAGAGGGAGAGAGAGAGAGAAACATCATCAATGTGAGAGAGACACATTGACTGGTTGCCTTCGGCACGACCCCAACCAGGGCCGGGACAAACCGCAACCAAGGTACGTGCCCTTGGCCGGAATCAAACCCGCAACTCTTCCGTCAGCGGGCCACGACGCTCTAACGGCTGAGCCAAACCGGCCAGGGCAGGAGCAAACTTCTTGACTCCTCACTTCTCTTTTCTTGATTTACAAAGACTGGACTAGGGCCAGAAGAAAGAAGAATAAAGCAGCTTTGTAACCTTTTGACTAGTTGCCAAAAGCAGAAGCAAAGTTTGTGAAAAGCAACATAACTGGCTGGAACTTTGATTGTTAGATGAAAAGCAGCAAAGAATTATAATGAGAAAAGCTCTGCATATGACAGAGCATTTTCAACCTCATGATTCGGTATGACTGCAGTTTTAAAAATGATGTACCTAGACACAGTAAAGAACAGAGATGACAGCAACAACAATCAGAGCAATAGGGTCGCCCTCTCTCAATTGTTCTGCACAATTATTTAGGTTAAAAGCTTAACAGAATCAAGATACATTTCAGGGGAAGAAACTAACAAACCCAAATATTTTCTATTCCAAGAAGACAATATTGGAAAAAATCTAGCAGTCACTAGAATTGTTCAAATTGCAGGTGAAAACACATTAATAACAGGTTGTATCAACTTAGTGTAGACCAAAAGTTTTTGAATGAAATACAAGAAAGCAAAATAGAATAGAAAGTATTACCATGTATCACCAGTAGTAAAGATAGTATCATTTCATGAAACTTGTTTCAATTTTAAATATTAATATGCATATATGTGTGTACAAATACTGGGTAACTACAAAAATGCATCTTATAGTGCATGAAAAAAGTTTGAAAGCCAGAAAATAAAAAACTGGCCAGTTGTAAAGGAGGAAAATATTTACTTGAAACTATTTGAAATAACATTTGCAGTTTTGGTGGTTCTCTAAATTACTAGTTTTTTAAAGACAAGCTTCTGAAAAATAACAGCAAAAAAAGGAAACCATCTGGGTAAAAATCAATAGTTTAACATAGTTATCCAAATAAACAATTTCACAGAATGTGAGGTACCCAAACTAAATAAATATATACTAACAAGAGATATAGAAATGAGATAAAGCTAAGATTTTCAATTCACTTAGCTATTAAATCCACATCAGTATGAGAGATGACCTATCCTCTTTGCGAAAGCTCTCATTCTCACCTTAAAGAACACTTATTCATCGGTGTTATCTAATCACTACTTCCTAATCTATAGCAAAGACCTGGTGAAAAGGAAAAGTCGATTTGGAAAATTCAGTTAAATAATAACACACTGATTTACTAGGGTATTTTCTTATACAACATGTATGTACTATTTTCTTAATCAATATTCTCTAATTCTGAAATATTCTAAGAAAAAATCATACACACATTTTGGATTATGTGTCGGTAAAAAGAATGAGATGATCATCAATCTAACAGAAAAAAATTAACATCATTGTGCTAAATTAAAATTCCCTCTTATTTTGAAAAAAGGAGGAACAACAGATGAATCTGACCTAAATCTTTTTCAACTACTATGGAAACTAAAGAATAAAGTTCAATTCCACCTAAGAGCTAATCATTCTAATTTATTCCCATAGTAACAGTGCTGATAGCAACAAACTACCAATTTTCCTAAATTCAGTAATTGCCACATTATTAAATTTCAGGTGAAAGAAAACTTGAAATTTTAGAACATAAACTGATTACCAAGTCCACATACAAAAAAAGTTGCTTTTGAAACAAAAATTAAATATTTAAATCAAAGTAAAGAACATTCCAAATACCAACAAGTAAACCATCATAGCAAAGCTTATACTTTGAAGAGAGGAAGTGGGGGACACAAGACAAAAGCTACTGTAAAAAACAGGGTACTAAAAACCAAACAAAAACCGGGTAATTAATGTCTGAATAAGTGAAGTTTATATATAAGAATTAAAATAAGTAGTATCCTTAACCAAGTGTCACTTCTTACCAGAAATAATTATAGTTTTTTTCTGTTAACCAGATTCCATAACTCTCAATTGTTTTCAAAATACTTGTAAAAATAATTTCTTATCACATCTGAGTTCCCGACTCTTGTATTAAGCGCACCTCAATTAATATAAAACCATCTCCTTCCCTTAGAGGTACAACAATTTTTAAAATTTGGAAATAACAAAAGCATAAAAGAATATTAATATGATGAATAATATTCTAAATGACTATTTGCATTTTTAATTTAAAAAAGAATTGGTTTATGAAAAGTCCCCTCGTCTTTTCTAAAGTAAAAATAAAAACACTAATTTAAATATATCACTCTAGACATGGTAGCCCTAAAGAGATTAATGTACTTAATTTTGCACAAATTTCCAAATTTGGAAATGAGAATGGAGATAAGTCAAAGATTTCAGCTTCAGTCTTCTGTTTTTTTATATTTCAAAGTTGTCAAATTCATATTGAAAACATTAATATTTCAGAGTTTAAAACTATTGCATAAAGTTATTTAATATTCTACAGATCAAAGAAAGGAAATCAACGTCATTTTAGTAATATAGAATACATGTCACTTATACTGCCTGTTCTCTAAATAACACAAAAGTAATTAACTTCCATAGATAATTTTTTAAAGAGTGAAGGACCTGGTCCTGTTTTGCTTTTTTAATACATGATTTTGCCATCTAAGAAATATCGGTAGTAAAGGGTTTGCTACTTGCCCTAAGCCAGCATTAATAAAAAGACCAGGCAACCGCCACACACCCCCCCCCCCCCCCCCCGCCCCAAGATTCCCAACCAGAAGCAGTATTCTTTTGTGTTTCAGAGAAATTGGATTTTCCCCCTTAACCTATAAAGGAAATCACTAAATTAGCAGAACTTTGTACAAAAAGGCCAGGAACTCTGGAACCAGAAAGACTAAGTTCAAAATCCAGCTCTCCTGCTAACTAGCTTTGTTACTTTGGGCACGTTATGTAACTTCTGTGCCTTCATTTTCTCATTTATAAAATGAAAATAAGAATAATACTTCATAGGGTCATGAGGATTAAAAGTTAATATATGTAAACCACTTAGAATAGTTTCTGGCACATAGTAAGTGCTATGTAGAGTTGGCTTTTATTTTTACTGTTTACCATCACTGATTTTTAGAGTTCAGTTGTGAAAAAGTTTTCTAAATGAAAATTACTTAATTGTACCTATAAAGAACATAATTTTATATTAAGCTGTGATGCAGAGTAACACAAGAACCTTAATTAAACTCAAATAATAATGAGAAATCAGTGTTTTGAAAACAATTGAAAATCATAAAATCTAGCTTTAAAAAATCATACAGCATTGACATTGATAAGAAGCAATACCTTCTTAGGGTTAAACCTTTTAAAATTCTAATTATGTTGTCCCTTTTTTTGCTACACCTTGGAGATGCAGGTTATACTAAGTCTTATAGTTTAATTCAGATATGTACAAATAAAACCAAATTCAGTATATAAATGTAAATGTCAGTTGTGTATAATGTCATCTACTTTACATGTATAGCCTATTTATGTATTATTATAATTGTACATAGTAGGTATCCAAAAGAAATGTATTACAAAAATTACTGCTATTTTCTAGGGTATAAAAGAAATCTAATCAGTTATATTACAAAAATTACTGCTATTTTCTAGGGTGAATAAAAAGAACTCTAATTAGTACAAATATTAACCAAGCTAATAAGTTAAAGTGCATCCATCACAATCTGTAGTAAGATCTTTAAGATATTAAGTAATTACTGCCTTGGGTTGATCTGTTGACTTACAATAAGTCAGCACTATTTACACATTTCCTTTTCTGATTTAAAATACTACTACATACTTAAAAGGGGAAAACAATAAAGATAAATTTTATGAAGCCCATATTTCAACTATCTGGTTTTTAATATAAGTAACAGAGAAAATAACCTAATTATTTCTACATTTAATAATTAGATACTCCAGGACTTAAGTGTATGGAACCAAATAAAAATATCAACAGGATGATGTGGCTGATGTTCCACCGTCTGCTATGTTCACTGCCAATAAAACATATCAGTAAGTCAGTTTATATTAAGCCATATATTCTGTACGAGAACATGCACTTGTATTTTTAAGTTAATCAACAGATAGAAAGCCCATTTAATTTCTACTTTATTATAAATATAACAATTCAACCCCTTGGTATAAATCAATTAAGTGAACGTATGGGAAGAATAAACTATTCCTAATATTCTTAAATACATTTTAAACTATCTCTACATTGAACTATTCTATGTTGAACTAATTTGAACTATTCTTCCTCCATTTAAATAGCACGTTAAAATATCCTGTTTTCATTTATTTATTTATTTTTGTTAATCCTCACCCGATGGTATTTTTCCACTGATTTTTTTTTTTTTTTTGATTGAGTGGAAGGGAGGGAGGGAGGGAGGGAGGGAGGGAGAGAGAAAAACATTGATGTGAGAGAGACACGTCGAGTGGTTGCCTCCCTCATGACCCAACCAGGGCTGGTGATGGAACCTGCAACCCAGGTACATGCCCTTGATTGGGAATCGAACCCTCGACTCTTTGGCCCAAGGGCCGACACTCTAAGCACTGAGCCAAACAAGCCAGGGCAAAAATATCCTGTTTTTACATGCAGAACACAAAGATCTTTTATACAATCTACCAAAAAAGAAGTTCTATGAGCCTTCTATATGTAAGTAAAACAAAGAGAATGGAGCTGTGAAGTGTCTTAGGCAGATCACAGAACCTCATACCACAAGGTACAAATGGTAAGGACATGGTAGAGGTGTAATTTGTTTCTTAAATTTTTAAAACTGCATTTTCCTCAAAACATATCCTCAGCTCAAGGATAAATCTCAAAACGTAAAACAAAATACAGCAGAAAGTAAAATGACAAAAGATAACAAAAAATAATCAAAACAAAAAAACTAACTGGTAGGCACAAAACTAATAAGCAAAAATATACTTTAAATTGAACCCTCAGGCTTATAAACTAAGACTGCCAAACTAAAGTAGAAATTTCTATAGAAAACTGCCAGTGAGTCCTCTCCTGATCTTTAAAAACACATGCAGCTGGTCCTCAAATAATGTCACTTTGTTCTATCATTGATGAGATGCACAGGAACTTAACTCTTGTTTATATCAATTAGTCTACGGTAAAATTGGTTTCATTATATGTCGTTTCACTTAAAGTCGCAGAACCTATCAATGGCGTAAGTGAGGACTTACTGTACACACCAAACTGTCTCTAGTAATTTTTTTCTGTTGTTGTTTGGCAGCTAGGTTAGAGGTGCAGGCTTTTCAGTAATTAGAAAGTCTATCAGTGCTCTGTACAAAGACCGGGAGCATGAATACAACTGCTCCAAAGAGACTATAGGATGCTCATTTCATGTAGGGGGCTTTTATGCAGAATCTGTATCATAATAAGTAGAAGTGATTTTAGAAGAAAAGAGAAAGACACTCCCTAAGACTTTCAACTTCCACTTCTGCACAACAGTTTCTTTCTAGAGTCCTTTGAAGGCAACATGACTTCAGCTTTGAATTTAAAAATCTGTCATAGATTACCCTAAAACTTCCATTCCTATGACATAAAATTACTGAAATAAACCACTAAATACTATATTGTGCTGTCCAGCCTATAGCTTTGATGGAACTAAAACCCCCTTCGCTGTGTGCACATACAGGACTTCTTTATTAGTGTGTGTGTGTGTATGTGTGTGTGTGTGTGTGTGTGTATCTTTGGAGAAATCATCACCAATTCTTTAAGCCCTGATTCCCTTATTTGTAAAATGAAGGGGTAAGTTTGAACTTTGAAAACTGTAGAAATCTATCTAGGTTTAGACTTAGACAAGAAATAAAATGTTCAGAAATGAGAAAGGTTAAAAGAGGACCTTGCATCAAACCAAATAAAGTTCACAAACCTGGAGATAAGGAAGCAGTTAGACAGTCTATTCATTGGGGTTAGTTTTTAAGGATGGGAAATGATGAGGCCACGTTGAACAGAAGCTGAGAGTTTCCAGTGTAATTGCTGGGGAGGAGGTGCTGATAAGGAGCTTTCAAAGGGGCTTCCCTCAGTAGTTAGATAAGTCCTGAAAACCAACCAGAAGGGTCCTTCTCTGTGGCTTCTAGGACTAATATGGCCAAGCTCCAAAGTCCTTTGCTAAAAATAGATGAAGGGAGCAGCCCAATTTTGGAATAAGCCAAGGTCTATGCTATGTTCAAAGATATATATGTATCATATAATGTGGGAGATTTTTCTGTAACTCATTAGTCAAAGAGAAGCAGACGCTAAAAGCTGTATTTATTCTGTTCACTGAAGTACTAAATTTTAGAACACAATTTATATGATTACAGAAACTGATCACACAAAAACATTTGCAATTAAATGCTAGATATACACCATAAAGACTGGAAAAACAAAACCCAAAATTATCCAATCCTGTAATTCAAAATATACCTTAGGTCACAAAATTTGGGAAACAGGACACTAACCATTATTAAATCCAATCCCTCCCTTTTAGAGATGACTAAAAGCCTCCAGAAAAACTTGAGAAATTTAAGAGAAAATTAAGTCTCAAAATGAGAAAAAGATGGTTTTAACACTAAGATGGGAAAAGTAAAGAAAAAAATAAAGAATATTCTAGAAATAAAGTACTGTAATGTCTGGCTTATGAAGAAACAGGAAAATAGAAAACTGTCAATACAGTAAAAAATGAAGAAACAACGTATAAGAGGCAAGGATAAAGATACACGTGCACACTGAGTTCAACGCAAGAACATGTACTTTGACATTATTATAGTGAACTCTTCAGCATAAAATGTTTCAGTAACAACACACTAAGATTTTTGGCAATAAACTTATATATCTGGGGCTAATAATCTCCCCAGAAACTCTGTCCTCTGTCATAGCAACTGTCCTGTAAGTAAAGCCCATGCAGAAAACTGAGCTGATCGTCCCAGAACATGGCATTTTTGCCTTAGGGGTGCACGTCTCCGTTCTCATGGAATAGAGAACACCAAAATGACAGAACGGCCTCATCATCTGTCAATTAACAAGATCACTAAGCCCCATGGCTAGCAGCTGCGTGAACTGCTACCTGTTAGCCTGTTCTAGAAGGAGCCCCCAAACTGTGCTCCGGCGAGGCACTGGGAACGCCTTTGTTGTGCCCAAACTACGGAAGCTACTGGAGTGCAGTCTAACCCAGCGCCTCAAGACAAAACTTCCCCCAGTCCTGGTAAATCCGCCCAGACCGGGGCTTTAGCACAGACCTCTGCCAGCCAAGAAAAGGCGGGAGAACCCCAGGCGAAGCACAAATGTCACCTACTAGTTAAGGGAGGGGTCAAAAGTGAGGAAAGTTGGAGGACAAGTACCTAGGACCCTGTTTCGCAATGGAGGAGGATGACCACGATGAGGCGGCGGGCCGTCCTGCTGGGTGAAACAGCGAGATCCCGGGTCAGGGGTCGGGGAAGAGAGGTGCGAGAGGGAGAGTTGGGGGGGAAACCGGAGGCAGAGGCGGACGGAAGCGCTGAGGCAAAAGACAAGAAGCCGGGGCTTGTAAGGAGCGGCTGAGGCTGAGGAAACACGGCGAGGCGAAAGGTGCGCGGAGGCGAGAAAGGATAAGCTGAGGTGAAAGAAGCGAGGCCAGCGTGAGGCAAAGGGCTGAAGTGAGGGAAGCACAGCAGGGACAAGGGACAGGCAAAGAGAACCTCCACCCACAGGGACCGGGACAGAATTCTTGACCCGTCCCCCTACAGGCTGTACTCGTCCGACTGCACTCAGACCCTGACGACAGCGGAGACTCACCCAAAGGCTGCAGAGGCCCCGCTGCAGGACATGGGGACCCGTCCAGACCCACAGTAGAACCAAGCAAGTGGAGGAAACCGCGGCGTTAGCGTGACCCGGATGCGCATCCCTAGAAACCGGAAGTCACCGTCCAGGGTCACCTCACAATCCACACTTCGTTCCACCAGAAGCCTCTGGGCGCATGTGTCAGGCCTCACGGGGCGGGGCGGGGAAAGAGTCTAGGCCCCGCCCACTCCTCCACCCCGGCGAGCCCCGCCTCTGGTTACGCCTCTCTTGGCGCCTCCAAGGTACCTCGTGCGGATAGGCTGGTTTTTGCTGCGCCCCGGCAAAAAGGACTTCAGCACTCATTTTTCTATAAAGTCTCTTAAAATGCGTGTAATCCCTGCCTCCCTAAAGCGAAGATGAGGAGAAATGCATTTGGTAGATTTAGAAGTTTTGGAAGACACTTGGGGGGAGGCTAACCCAAGGTGATATTTTTATCCGCAATATTAGTTTATAACTAAAATTCTATTGAGCTTACAATTAACTTCTATTTCGTGCATATTATTTTATGTAATTATTTTGTCAGAAACAAATACTTAAAATTCTTCGTTAACTTTAAATTACTACCCAAATGTGGGTTGAATTTAGGTTTTGTGGCGGCCCGAAATGTATTAAATTTGGGGCCCTCTTTAAGAAAATTCTATTACAAATTAAAATTTTTTTTTCACTAATACAAAATCCAGAAAAATTACACACTACTAATTAACGGCTTGATATGCCTCTAAAATACTTTTTTTTTTTTTTGGTAAAAATTTTGGCTGCAGTCTTTGATCACCTCTTTGTATGACAAAAATTTACTAAGTAATATCATTTATGTACTAAGATAGTTGACTCCTCTCTCTCATCCCACATTCATCAGCACGTTCTGCAGCATCTGCCTTCAAAATCTGTCCAGAGTTGGGCCATTTATCGCCTCAGTAAATGTATGACTGTTTGCCCTTATTATACCCTTGCCTTCCCACAATCTATTAGCACAGCAGCAATGGGCTTCAGTTAAAACCTTAATCAGATCATGTTGCTCCTCCAGTGGATTCCTATTTCAAAGTGAAAACCAAAATTCTTACATTGGCCTACAGGACCCTCAAGATTTGACACACATACACCCTCCCCAATACAACTAACCTGATCTCCTACTCTCACCATTATCCCTTTATTCAAGGCACATTGATTTGTTTGCTGTTCCTCAAACTTGCACATAAACTCAGGGCCTTTGTGTTTGCTGAACCCTCTGCCTGGAGTGCTCTTCCCCCAGATAATAGCATCATTCATCCTGTCACCTCCTTTACATCTTTGTTCAAATGTCACTATCTCAATGAGAACTTCCCTGACATTATATTTAAAATTGAAGCACTACCATCCTCCCTGCATTTCCTAACCCAGTTCCCCTCTTAATTTTTCTCTTATAATATTTACTCCATCCAACAATTTGCTAGTGAATTTGGTTTAATGTCTCTCTCCCCACACCCACACACACCAGAATGTTAAGCTCCATGAGGGCACACGTTTGTTTTGTTCATGGATATACTTCAGCGCCAGAACAGAGCCTGACACGTTGTAGGTACCCAATAAATATTTGTTGGGTGAAAGAATAAATTGTTTATTAACTTTGCTATTGCTGATCTGACACCATGCAAGCTGAGCCACCAATTCCACCAGGGGGTGCAAACAACTAACCAATGTGGTATCTCCAGGAGTTACTCATAAAGCATATACATGCTCATTAATTCTAAAACAGAGCTAAAAAAGGCACACAAATTTCTCCCCAGAGCAAAGAGTGTTGTACCCACTAGCAATAATAAACCCTCCAATGGCCCGGCTGGTGTGGCTCAGTGGTTGAGCGTCCACTCATACACCTAGAGGTCGCCAATTCTATTCCCAGTCAGGGCACATGCCCAGGTTGTGGGCTAAATCCCCAGTGGGGGGCATGCAGGAGGTGGCCAGTCCATGTTCTCTCTCATCGATGTTTCTTTCTCTCCCTCTCCTTCTCTCTCTAAAAATCAATAAAGAAAAAAAATTTTTTAATGGTTAAAATAGCTAATTTTGTTATATATATTTTGCCACAATAAAAAAAGTCTATACCAAGGGGGGAAAAAAAAGCCATGCAAAGGAAGCAATGTGAAATTTTCTGCAAAAAAAAAACAACAGCCTGGACTCTTTAAAATGTCAATGCCACAAAAAATTTTTAAATTTTAGAGGAATTTAGCGAGAATAAAGAGCCCCAATAACCAAGTACAATGAGTGACCTTTGATTCCATCTTGATTTGATTAAAAAAAAAATCTATAAAATTCATTTCTTTAGTTTTTGTATGAAGGTCAAATTTTATAAAATAGATTTTCTTTTAAAACAAAATTACAATTAACATTCCCTTGACAAAATATTGCTTTACATTAGTAGTGAAAACTATTTTATCAGATATATATTGAATACTTAAATATTGAAAATTAAATATTGGAAAATATTTGTTCATATACTAGTGAACAAACATTTAATGCATAGTACCAACATGGTGGTATAAACGTTTGGTTTGTGTATTTTTTCATGTGATAAATCAGTATTAATGGAGTACAGAAATACACATTTTGGGATTCTCTATGTAATTGTGGTAGTTGTAATAAAATTGCATACATTGGAAAACTCATTAAATATACAATTGAATAATAATGGTGAATTGAACTGCATACAACTTACATCTCAATTAAGCTGTTTAAAAAAAAAAATCTCATATGGTCTGGCTGGTGTGGCTTAGTGGATTGAGCATCGTCCCATGAACTGAGAGGTCCTGGTTCAATTCCCCATCAGGGCCCCAGTAGGGGACTTGCAGGAGGCAGCTGATAGATGTTTCTATCCCTCTCTCCCTTCCTATCTCTCTAAAAAATCAATAAAAACATATTAAAAATAAAAAAAATCTCATATGGCCCTGACTGGTTTGACTCAGGGGTTAGAGCATTGGCCCACGGACCAAAGAGTCTTGGATTTGATTCCCAGTCAAGGGCACATGCCAGGATTACAGGTTTGATCCCCAGCCCCAGTCCAGGTCATGCAGGAGGCAACCAGCAATGTGTCTCTCTCACATCAATGTTTCTCTCTTTCTCTCTCCCTCCCTCCTTTCCACTCTATCTGAAAATCAATAGAAAAATATCCTCAGGTGAGGATTAACAACAACAAAAAATCTCATATGATTCTTATAAAGGGTTTAATGTTGAGTAATTTATTCATACAAATAAATTCTAAATGCCATAAATATGAAAATCTTTTGAATGAAAGAGAATTTTACCAAATATCAATTAGTTTTCTTTTTATATAATAAAGGAAATACTTGTCAAACCTATTAAACATATGGAAAAGAGTTTTGAAAATTCAAGTATGATTGTGCCTATTCTAATGGCTTGTTATTGTGAATATTTCATAGCCTTGTTTTGTAAAACAAACTAAACTGATTTAAGGTTGATGGTGAGCCTGTTAACTGTAAATTTCTTTACTTCATTTTTCTTTCATATTCTTTGTGAGGACAAGCTCAGTTTATAGTTCATCATTCATTTGAACTTTGTCCATTGAGCTGCCTGCCTTTATTTATCTTGAAAACTGTTTTTACTTACCCCAATATATACCCACAGGAAGACTTTGGCTCAGGGTTGTTGTGTCAATTGAGGAAATTTGAACATAAATTTGAACATAAATTCACTATTAGGAGGTACTATGGGATATTTTTCAAGTTTCTCAGATGTGGTAATGGTATTGCAGTTATGTAGGAGAGTTTGTTATCCTCGGGGAATACATAAAATATTTAAAGGGTCAAGGCCATAATGTTTATAGCTGTCAAATAGTTCATAAAAAAAATACACAGATTAAAGCACATGTAGCAAAATATTAGCAATTGTTGAATTTAGATGAAGGGTATATAAGTATTCATTGTTTTATTCTTTCAACAATTCTGCATATTTGAGAACACTTGAAATTTTCAGAATCTTGATATTTCAACACAGAGAGAACAGTATTTGTAGAGGACACCTGCTGTTTGTGCTCACCCAGCACACATACTCCTCTCCTGGTAACAACACTTCCACTTACCTTCCGGGTATTACTGTCCCCCAGTATATGCTCACTTACAGTGAATTTCAGTCAAGGTGCCCTCTCCTTCCCTGAACAAGGTGGGTAGGTGCACAACCCAAGTCAGGTCAATCAAAGGCTCCCTTGTAAGAATTTCACCTTGGGTGAATTAACACAAGGTGCATCTGATAGTGCCTAGCAAGACTGTGCATCACTTCCTGCTACCTAGATCCCCGGAGCTACCCTGTGGGCCTTTTCTGAGTCTTGATGTTCAGCTTTTTTATTATTATTTTTTTCCTTTATTGATTTTAGAGAGAGAGGAAGTAAGAGGGAGAGAGATAGAAACATCGATGAGAGAGAACATTGATTGGCAGCCTCCTACATGCCCCCCACTGGGGATCAGGCCCACAACCTGGGCATGTGCTCTGACCGGGAGTCAAACTGGTGACCTCTTGGTGCATGGGTCAATGCTCAACCACTGAGCCACACCAGCCGGGCTTGATGTTCATCTTTTTGTTCAGTGAGCTCTGTCATCTCTCCAATAACATATCTTTGTTGTTGTTATCATTAAGACCAGAACTGATCACTGATGTTTTAAACCAATGACCCATAGCTGATACTATGTTTTGTCTACAAAAGATATAGAAAAATGCATAGCCAAAATTTCTAGCATGAAAAATCTATTGCTTTTATATGACAGTTTAATATCTTCCAGGCAAGAGACAAATTACAATTGTGGGATGAGCTGTGAACCATAAAACCAATAAAAAGCATTCAGAGTTTGAATTAATAAAAGGTGAGAGAGGCATTAAATTGACTCCCTCCCTGGCATACAGTCTCACTTTCCTACCATATTAGATAATGGAAGTGAAAGTAAGTAGAAAGTAGGGAAAAAACTTCACTTGCTCTGCTGAGGAAGGAATCTCACAATAATATGGCTGCCACTGTTTCAGGCACTGTGTTAGTCCTTCATAACCATCAACACACTGAATTCTCCCAACAGCACAATGATTACCTATTATTTGGCTATAGATACTACTCTGATTATCCCCACTTTACGGACAACTGGTGCTCAAGGTTTTTAAATACTAAGCCAAAGTCCCAAAAGGAAGAGAGGAAGGATCCAAACACAAGTGTGCAATTCCAGCACAGTAGCACCAGGAGGATGAGCCAGCTCCTGTGTCCAGTCCCGCCTCAAATCAGCATCCCTGAGACTAAAGCCCCTCCTCCTGAAGTTTCTGAGCCAATCCAGAGAGAGGTCAATGGATATCGAGAGACTCTGCTTCTCTCCAACCACTCTGGATCTGAGAACTTCCTTTGCAGACACCTCCCCCCTCAACACTCACCTGCTGGCTCCTGGCTATCCCCTGAGTCACCTCTGCTGTCCATAAGAACTGGGTCTGGAGAGCCCTAGCCACCTGTATGCCACTCCCTCTCAAACTATGGTGTTTGTTAACCCCCGTTTCACCATGTTATCTTCATGCACAGGAATTAGATTTCTCCCACTCCCATTCTCCTTGACTTACTAAAGCCTAATGGTTAAAACAATGGCTTTGGAGCCAGATCCCACTAGATGCAAGTCCCTGCATCACCACTGCCTACCTGCGTGTAAGTTTCATTATCTTCAGGCTCCTAACCTAAAATAGGGATGATAACACTACCTTTTCAGTAGGGTTGTTGCAAGGATAAGATGCACTAATGTATAGCAAGCATCTAGCACAGTGCATGACACTTTGTAAACACTCCATAAACAGTAGTTATTATTTTTATTACTCTCATTGTTATCCCCTCGCTATAGTCTGTCCAGCCTCTCAACCCCTTCTTGGTCTGGGTCTCGATCTCTTGCCTTCTCTTTTGTCAAGTTTTCGTTTGTTTGTTTTTTTCTTCCTGAATGTGAATTCCAACCCTGGAAGGGCTCCCCACCCTCTGGTGTGTCTTCTTTATTTAGACAGATTTACCAGAAACAAAAATTTAGCCTGCCTGACTTTTTCATTAAACTTATTTCCAAGTGGAGTTTGCTGCATGCCCACCAATTTTTGTCTAGAACTTGAATGTTAGTGATATGCCTCTGAGAGAACAAATAAAGAAAATGGAGTCATGAGGTGGGGGCTGGAGCCTGGGCTCTCAAGTCAGCTGGGCAGGACCCTGCACTTGCTGGCTATGAGGCATGCACACAACTTCTCATCTTTGAACCTCAGTTTCCTCAGCTATAAAATGGGGAGTCTTGCTCTTAACTTTCAGGCATGTAGTAAGAATTCTATGAGATAATGGCTGGAAAGCCCATGTCCCTGGCACAGAGTAGGCATGAATAATGTCACTTTCCTTCCCTCTGGCAGATCATCTCCGTCTTGAAATACTGCCACCAGCATCTTAAAAGAGAGGTCCCACCCCTAAGGAAATAGCAAGTCTCCCCCTCTCCTATCACCCCTTCTACCTCTCCCTAGTCTCTTTTTATTTCTCAAAACGTAGTCATTCTGAAGCTGGTGGTGGGATGACACAGGGCTAAGAGGCAGTCCCTGGAACTCAACCAGCCCCAAAGTGGCCCTGTTCAAATGCCATTTGGTCAGAAGCCAGACTCACTGTTTAGAAAAATACATCCTTTCTGGGCACCACTACCTAAGGAAAAACTACGAGAGGCTTCAAAAATAGCAGTAAAGATGATTAAAGACTTAAAAAATAGGGCCTGTGAGGAAAGACTACAGAACCTAGATTGTTTATGTTAAGGAAGTGAAGGCAGGAGGGGCAAGGCTGGGCTGCTGAGAAACAGTTTTGAAAGAGAGCCAAATAAAATACAAAAAATTTTACTGATAAGTCTGTGCTGTAGATTGGGAGAAGTGAGTAGCAGAGCAGTGGAAAGATCCTGGCAGGTCCATTGAAATGGGCCTGAAGTCGGGTGACCTCTTCAAGAAAAACAATGCAAACTTATCAACACAAAACTGCTGGGTCCTTCCTGGGCTTTGGAAGGGGTCTGTGCAGGTCAGGAGCCCTGAAGCTTAAGCTCTGTTGATTTCACAATAAATTCACCTCTAATCGGGGTGCAACAAGTGAGCTGGTAACAGGTTAGGGAAATGGTCATAAAACTTGATTGTTCTGTACACTATACCTGGAAATGCCTTCTCTCCCTTCTTCCTCTAACTAGGGTCTTTCTAGTGTGCAAAATGCAACGCAAGCCTGCCCTCCCTCAGAAGTCTTGCCAGATGCAGCCCTTCCCCCACCACTGTGGTTTGGTGCTTCACCTTCATATGTGCGCCCATCACACACTGTGCTTATTTGTACCACTCCACTTGTGTATTTGTTATCTACTGCTGCATAACAAATGTCTCCTAAATGTAGTAGCTTAAAATAACACACATCCATTATTTCACAGTTTCTGTGGATCGGGGCATGCAGGCATGGTTCAGCTGAGGCCTTGGTCATGTGGAAAACATGTTTTCTAGCTCACATGATTATTGGCAAGATTCGGTTCCTCACAGGCTGTTGGACTGAGGCCTCAGTTCCTCAAGAGCTGCTGGCCAGAGTCCTCCCTCTTTTTCTTGCTGTGTAGGCCTCTCCACCAAGTAAGCATGACAGCTGGCTTCATCACAACAAGCAAATGAGAGGGCAAGAGTGAGCATGCTAGCAGAGTAAAGTCACAGTCCTTTATAATCTAATCACAGAAGTGATATCTCATCACTTTTGTCATAGTCCATTCATTAGAAGTAACTTACTAGGTCCAGCTCATACTCACAGGGAGGGAATTACACAAGGACATAAATACCAGCAGGCAGGGATCACCCAGAATCTTGGCGGAAGCTGCCTACCACAGTTGTCACTCCTTCGACTCTGTCTTATCATTGCCCTTTGTCCTACTTGTCTCTGCCATTTCATTATGAGCTCCTTGAAGACAGCGACCACATTTTACTCATCTTTTAGAGCCCCTTAGCACAGACCTCTTGGACTTGTTTTGTGAATGTAATTACAAAGTTATGTTCAGATGTTTACAAGTTAGTTGCAAGGATGAATTGTTTATAATAGCAAACCTCCCCCTCAAAAACAACTAACTATAAACTATCTGAATGTGCAATGGTAAAGGATTGATTAAATGCATTATATTACAATCATACAATGAATATTCTGTAGGCATTAAAATGAAAAATGTTGAACAATAGTAAATTACAGGGAAAGATTCTTACAATACCGTACATTATTTTAATATTGTACAACATTACACACTATTGTACATTTGGAAAGCAATTTACAAAGCAGTGTATGTATTTAATATTTTTACAAAATAAATATACATGTAGAACAAGTCTGGAAGGATTCAATCAGTTTTGAATGGCCATGAGGTTAAAATAAACCAATTTTAAATTGCTTAAACAAACAGGTGTTTTTTATTTTTTATTTGTCTTTTATCTTTGTAACAAGATGTCTGGAGGTAGGCAGCCTCTGGCCTTGGTTCTCTCTGGCTCAGTATCACCACAGTTCTTTTGGCCTTCCCCTCATTCTTGTCAACCCACTGTCACAAGATGGCTGCTCCAGCTCAGGGCATTACACCCACATTCAAAGCCAAAAGAACAGGGAAGGGGAAGTTCCAGTCATGGCTGACTCTTTTTTTTTTTTTTTTCTTTATTGATTTTTAGAGAGAAAGGAAGGGAGAGAGAGATAGAAACATTGATGAGAAAGAACTGCCCTGGCCGGTTTGGCTCAGCGGTTAGAGCGTCGGCCTGTGGTCCAGAGAGACCTGGGTTCGGTTCCCGCTAAGGGCATGTACCTCGGTTGCAGTTTGTCCCCGGCCCTGGTTGGTTGTGCGGGTGGCAGCCACTCGATGTGTCCCTTTCACGTCGATGTTTCTCTCTCTCTCTCTCCCTCCCACTCTATCTGAACAGAAAATGAAAAAATGTCCTCGGGTGAGGATAAAAAAAAAAAAAAAAAAAAAAAGAACACCGATTGGCTGCCTCCTACATGCCCCCCACTGGGGATTGGGCCCACAACCTGAGCATGTGCCCTGACCAGGAATCAAACTGGTGACTTCTTGGTACATGGGTCGACGATCAACCACTGAGCCACACTGGCTGGACATGGTTTCTTTACCAGATAACCAAAAGTTTTCCCAGAAGTACTCCATGGTGTCACATTGAAAGGGGCAGGAGAGAATAATAGACTAGAAAACTAATCACAGTGGGGCACTAGCCAAAATTATAAGAAATGTTCATTGTGATTGTTTTGTTCTGATGAAAGAAAAGCTTATTCTGACCTGACTGGGAGGTGTATGCCTCGGGAGTTTACCTCAGGAATGCAGTCCATTCTCCTGCTTTGAGAACAAGGGGGAACTGCTTGACATCATGGAAAGATTAATAACTTGGAACCCTGGAGGGGAGACACTGGTGACTACCTTTTGAAATCCCCAGCCCACATTCCTTCCCAGTGATTGTAATCACTTTACTCATTTTTTTATTCCCTTTTGCCTACCTGCCCTTCCCCACATAGCTACCCTTTAAAAACAGCTGGCTAGTGAGGAGGGGCAGGGCAGATTTTTACGGGATGACCCATTGCTCTCCAATATTGCTGGCAATATTGAAATAAATGCTCATATACAATTCAAACTTGTCTCTGTATAATTGGCTCAAGTAGTGTCAGGTGGCCCAGACCCATTCGTTGTCAGGTTTCAATATGGACACTCCCAGCTACAAGGGAGGCTGGGAACACAAGAAACAGAAATTTCATGATTGGCTCAGAAAATCATGATTTCTACCCCAGTTACACTACAACCCAAACAAACTTGGAGGTCTGTTAGCAAAGATAAAGGGAGAAGGAACATTGGGTAGGCAACTAGCTACTGCCCCCTTTAGACAGGACATGGTGCTGCCCACTTTGTCACAAACACAGTCACCTCATTCCTTCTGGTCTGATACCCAGATTGCTTTACTCAATAACCTGCTAGCCCCTGAAGGCATCTGAGCTTTTAACACATGAGTATAAGGCTCAGGGTTAGAAAGTGTGAAAAAAGTACTAATTGTCCTCCATTATCCATCATTTCCTTCTTCCTTATAGTAACAAATTAACCCTCACCTCAAGATGTAGCAGGGTAGCCCTGGCAGGTTTTGCTCAGTGGTTAGAGCATCAGCCCATGGACCAAAGGGTCTCAGGTTCGATTCCTGGTCAAGGGCACGTGCCTGGGTTGCAGGTTTGATCCCCAGCCCTGGTCGGGTTCATGTGGGAGGCAACCAATTGATGTGTCTCTTTCACATTGATGTTTCTCTCTCTCTCCCTCTCTCCCTTCCACTCTAAAAATCAATGGAAAAATGTCCTGAGTGAGGATTAACAACGAAAAACAACAACAATGTAGCAGAGTATATGGCTGCCCAGCTCAAAATCATATTTCCCAGCCTCCCTTGCAGCAAGCTGGTGTGACTTTGCAAGTACTCACCATTGGAAAGTGAATAGAATTGATACGAGCATCACTTCTCCTACATCGTTTATTTATTTTTTTTTAAAGTTGTTACCTACCTGCTTTCTCTTTTTCCCTATCCTACAGGCTGGGAATTTAGATGTAGAGGTGGAGAGCTTGCTTCAACAATGCCCTAGGAGAAGGCAGAACAACAACCTTCCTTGATTCTTTGATCAACAGCCAAGTTCCAGGAAAGGACAAGATTTGGGTAAGCTCTGGAAATTCCACTAACAGAAACTTCTAATTTCTCTAGGGCAGAATCACCTGGAGGGCTTGTTAAACACAGATTGCCCAGGACTGTGTTGAAAGAATTATGTGAGGAAATACCAGCACTTGAAAGCAAGATCAAAGAACACCAAAGACAAACCTCACTGGTATCAGCATTTCACATGATACAGTCTCTAACATAAAGTCCACATAGTTTGCTGTGGGATCTAAGGTATAAATACACAACAAATTGTGTAACAGGGCAAAAGTTGAATAAATATTCAAAATTTCAAAAAAACAACAAAAGCCAACACAGTTTGCTGGGACCTACCCTGAGAATTTCTGATTCAGTAAGTGTAGGGTGGGGCCCAGGAATCTGTGTTTCTAATAAGGTTCCAGATGCTGATGTTGCTGGTCCAGGGACCACATATGAGAACCACTGTCCTATAACAAACCCACTAAATGTCTCAGCTCCAGCTACCTTTTACCCTATGGATCTCCACTCACAGTTCCCAAGTCCTGAGAAAGTCTAGTGGACTCAGAGCTGAGTCACTGCCATGGTCAGAGAGGCAGAGTCCTGTGACTCGCCGCCCTGTGATTATTACAAGGGATGGTGGTAGGAGGGAATGTCCCCCCCAAAAAGGAATGCTGGACACACAAAAATAGATGTCTTCAAAGTAGTAATTGGCCAAGCTGAATTCATAGCTCTTCCATCTGGAGTAAGATCTGGAGCAGCAACTTCTCTCAGGACAGAGAGTTTCAGAAGAGGGATTTTTTTAAAAAAAGGAGGGAGTAGGTGGACTCATATGAACCTTTATTTCTATTTAAACTTCATTCTATTTTCCTGCCCAAGAGAGGAGATTCCTCCCTCCTGGAGGCTGGCAATCAATTTCACAGCTGCCTCCGATTACTGAAGCCTGAAGAGGGTACAGATTGCACCGGGCGGCCAGCTGGGCCACTGCCCAGGCCAACGTGTCACCGTGCATGCTGTAACTTTTTTCAGCCTCAGAGATACTGACACTAACAGATAGTTCCTAAAAAGCCTAAAAATTTTTTTTTTGCATCATATTTTATATACTCACAATACATTTTCTCCTTCAGAAAAACTTTGTAAAGAAGAAAAAAATTTTTTGTTAACCTAAGTCACCAAAGCTGTAGTTGAGTAAGTCTGGATTGTCATTTATCAACTTTTCTTAAAATGAGGCCCACCTGAACTTATAAACCAATATGATGATTTAGCATAGCAACAGAGAGTGTGTTCACAACATCATGTTACTATCTACACAGCAGTCGATATAATACACATATTAATAGGAAGGACAAAAACCACATGATTATCTCAATAGATGCACAAGAAACATTTGACAAAAATCCTACACCCTTTTGTGATACAAAAATACTCAACAAATTAAGAATAAAAAGAAACTTTCTCAACCTGATAAAGGACATCTACAAAAACCCCACAGCTAGCATCATACTTGATAGTGAAAAACTAAATGTTTTCCCTTAAGATCAGTTGTTAACATTAGTGGTTGCCAGGGGGTGGAAATAGGAAGTGACTGCTAATGGGTTCAGAGTTTCCTTTTGGGATGACGAAATGTTCTGAAACTAGTTAGTAGCCATGGTTGCACAACCTTGTGAATGAATATACTAAAAACCACGGGGCTGTACACTTTAAATTGGTGAATTTCATGGTATATGAACTATATGTCAAATAAAACTGTTAATTAAAAATATTTATGTAGCCTGGCGTGTGGCTCAGTGGATTGAGTGTCATCCCACAGACTGAGAGGTCCTGGTTTGATTCCCAGTCGGGGTACATGCCTGGATTGCGGGCTCGATCCCCAGTACGGGGTGTGCAGGAGGCAGTCGATCGATGTTTCTATCTCTCTCTTTCCCGTCCTCTCTCCCTAAAAAAATCAATAAAAACATATATATTATATATATGTTATATATATATGTTTTATATATATATATTCACAGAGGCAACTTGTGATTCTATGTAGCTAGAAGGGGGGAAAATCCTATAATCCATGGAAGCTTGCTTGATACAGAAGGAAAATTATTTGTTATACTATTCCCTTTAGCTTCCCAAAAACTGGCATTCAAGGGAGCTCAGTCTAAGAATTTAATTTGTTGAAGAAAATTTCTCTGTAATTGTCAAGTGCACTTGGCCCTTTATTTCGAAGGGCACTTTAATGAGGGTTCAGTAGGTCAGCTTCAGCCTGAAGTTTAGCCTGGGGTCTAGTGCAGAAAGGGAAATATTTTGCATTTGAGAGTAAGAGAAGCTTTGGAATAGACTTCTGGAAGCTAGAATGAGGCCACAGAGAAGCTGGAGGAGATGATAGCAAGCTGATTCCCAAGGAAGGATGTAGCCAGAAAGAAATTCCTGGCCCTGGCTTGGTAGCTCAATTGGTTAGAGTGTCATCCCAATACACCAAGGTTGTGGGTTTGATCCCAGGTCAGTGCACACACAGGAATCAACCAATGAATGCAGAAGTGAGCAGAACAACAAATTGATGTTTCTCTCTCTCTCTCTATTCAATGAATAAAAAATTTAAAATATAAGAAATAAATTCCTCTTGACAATAATGGCCTATGAAATTTTAGTGACATGTTATCTACAATTTTAAGTTGGTTTCTATACTGTGCCGAACTTCTTTTTTTATATAATTTATTTTTCCTTTATTGATTTTAGAGAGAGAAGGTAGAGGGAAAAGGAGAGAGAGAGAGAAACATCAATGAGAGAGAACATCGATTGGCTACCTTCTGCATGCCCCCCACTGGGGATTTGGCCCACAACCTGGGCATGTGCCCTGGCTGGGAATCGAACCAGCAACCTCTTGGTGCATGGGTCGATGTTCAACCACTGAGCCACACCAGCTGGGCTGTGCTGAACTTCTTATTCTGTTTCCCTAAAACTTCAGTAGAACCTACTAAGTGCCAGGGACACTTGGGAGAATGAAGGAATCAGGAATACATCCAGAAGGGGCTGAAAGGGCCTGCAAGGAAAAATGGCATCAAAGGAGCGAGAATAACTGAGAAATAAACTGTTCCTTTGGCTAGTAAGGGAGATGTCACCCCACCTTCATGCTATCCCTTACAGAATCACAGGAATTGAGGGGAGAGGGCTGGATACCAAGTTACATGTAATTTTTTAAAAATTCAAAATTACTTAACCAACAAGGAAATTTTATTATTTCTCATAATAAGAAGTCCTAAATTAGATGGGTTCTAGCGTTGGTTGATTCAGCAGCTTAATCTGCTATCCGCAGCTTGCTAGCTTGTCTTCAGGCCACCATAAATCCAGCCACCCTGTTTGCATATTAAACTGAACCCATGCGTTGGTCAGAATTCTTTTGGTTGCAAATGTCAGAAATCCAACCTAGTCTGGCTTAAGGAAAATGAGAGTCCACAAGGACTTCAGGCATGTCTGGACCCAGAGAGCATCAGAACTCTCCATCTTTCAGATTTATTTGATTTTGCTTGGCCTTACTCTCAGACAGGCAGCAGGATGGCTGCTGGCAGTGCTGAGCCTTCAGTGCCATGTAAATCATGATGGGGGTGGGGCGAGAGGCAGACAAAGAGAGAGATTTTCTTCTAATGTCCATATGATAAATTTCGTGAAGAGATTCTGATTAAGTCACAGGCCCATCCCTGGACTAATCACTGGGAACAACGGATGTAGACCTTGGATTGGCCAACCTTGGGTCTTCTGCCCACCTGTGGGACTTGGGGTCAGAACCACCCAAACCATAAAGACTGAACTGAATTGGGGGGAGGAAGAATGATTTCCCATAGGAAAACAGGCTGAGTAAAATGTGTCTGCTGCATCCCACAGGCTATAGGATACGAGGGCACCAGGTTTCCAATGCAACTGAGGCTTAAAAGGCACCTTCTTAGAACTGTGCCAGAGGAAAGAGTGAAAGAAACTGGAAAAATTGGAAGGCCTACTTTGTGCTTTGCCAAGGTCACAGAGCTAGGACATGGCAGAGCCTGGATTTACATGCATGCCTTTTTAATTCCAAAATCCACAACTTAGCACTGAGGGGACTGAGCAAAGGCAGAGGGGCCCGATAGAGAGGAACTATACTACTGTGATAGAAAAAGATGTGCACCACAGAACAGCACTTTGCCCGACCTGGGGATATGAATCAGGGAAGGCTTTCTGGAGGAGGAGATATTTGAACTGAGACTTAAAGGACTGTAATTGTTTGTCAAAGGAATAAAAGAGAGAAGCAAGAAAAGCAGATGTCTGTGTAGATAGGGGAGGCCACAAAGACCAGGGTTTCAGTTTTCTTTTTTTTTTTTTTTATCCTCACCCGAGGATATTTTTCCATTGATTTTCAGACAGAGTGGGAGGGAGGGAAGGAGAGAGAAACATCAATGTGAGAGAGACACACCGATTGGTTGCCACCCGCACAACCCCAGTCAGGGCTGGGGATGAACCGCAACCAAGGTACATGCCCTTGGCTGGAATTGAACCCAAGCACGTGCCCTTGGCTGGACTTGAACCCAGGACTCTTTGGTCTTCGGGCAGATGCTCTAACCGCTGAGCCAAACTGGCCAGGGCCAGGGTTTCAGCTTTCAACAGTCACCATCTCCATGGGGTGGGGACTTTCTTGTCCGGTTTCCTTCCAGCTCTGCTCCATGCCGTTGCACCATGACAAGCCATCATGTTCCTGACAGTTATTCACTTGGGGGTTTCCAGAAGCATTCTCACGGTGGTTGGGACAGTGGCCTGCCTACCACCAGCTACTCTTTGTGTGCCTATTGGCTAATCACTTCCCCTCTTTGGGATGGAGTCATCTTATCTATAAAACTGTAGTGGGAAAATTGTACTTATCTGTGTCTGTACTAGAAACTATTGAATTGTATGCTTTAAATAGGTTAATCGTATGATATGTGAATTATATCTCAATAAAGCTGTTTTTGGGTGTGTTTTTTTATTGTAGTGGGTTAGGTGATGGGGAAGTTTGACCTAAGAACTGTAGAGCTGTTGCAATCAAGGCTTTGTTACTTTGTAGCCAGGTGACCTTGGTGCTTTTCTTTTTCCACTTTATCTCTCTGAACCTCATTTTCCTCACTATAAGATGGGAATCCTTATCTTGTTGCAATGTTTAAGGAACAAGTACAGCCTGGGGTTTGAATGCTAGGTTAGAATTCTGGCTCTGTACCCGTCTGGTGTGGCTAAGTGGTTGAGCGTCAACCCGTGCACTAAGAGGTCACCGGTTCTATTTCCGGTCGGGGCACATGCCCAGGTTGTGGGCCCGATCCCCAAGTGGGGGGCATGCAGGAGGCGGCCAATCGATGTTCTCTCTCATCCATGTTTCTATCTGTCTCTCCCTCTCTCTCTCTAAAATCAATAAAGAAAAATTATTTTAAGAATTCTGGCTCTGTGACTGACAATCCCTCTGTGTTTCTACTTCCTCGTCTCTTTAATGGGGATAATAGTACCTGCTTCATAGCATTGTTGGGAAATTTTAGTTGATACCTATGAAGTTCTGAGAACTGTGCCTGGCCTGTGGTTCAACAGTTCAATACAAAGAGTAGCTAACTTATTACATCTATTTCATATCCTGGATTCAATTTGAGATCTCCTTGACACAGTATAACTGCCCACCCAAGCCTACTACTGGACTCCCTGAGAACTGAGGGTTCCCCACACCTGAGCCCCGCCCTCCAGGGAGTACACAATTTGGGGGGTGGCCTGCCAGCCACACTCCTCTTCTCTGAAAATGCCTTTCCCACAGGAGTGGGCTTCAACAGTGCCAGCTGTAACTGAATGGACAGGGGTGGACCCCTCACCCAAGCTGGACCAGTCAACTTCTCTTTCCTAGAAATTTGCAATTAGGCCTCTGAGATGTGTTAGCAGGTGGTGCTGGAGCTGAGAGGTGACACAGCTCCAGGCTGGGCAGCCACTGTATACCATGTGAACAGAGGTGCCAAGAAGCCAGAGAGGAATCATAGAACAGACTCGCAAAGAATGACAAGGAACCATGTAGCCTCAGAGGGAGAAGGAGAGAGGGGTTCTACTTTGAATCCTGGTGCATTTCCATTTACTCATTCAACAAATGTATTGTGTACCTACTACGCGCCCAGGGATACAGCAGTGAACAAGAGAGACAAATTCCTGCCCTTGGGTATGAATGGGAGACCATTGAAAGATTGTGGGCAGGAAAACAACACAATCTTACTATATTTTTAAAAGATCACTCTAGCTGCTATGTGACAAATGGGTTGTGGGGGGACAAGGAGAGAAGAGAATGTCACAACAGTCCAGGCAAGAGATGATGATGGCTAGGACTAGGGTGGTAACTGGGACTAGGGAGGGAGTGGTGAGGATGAGTGGGAGTCTGGATCTATTTTGAAGTTCCTGGTTCTAGTTCCTCATGAAACCTGCCTATTTCCTGACCCTGAGTTTATCCTGATTTCCCCCTTTCCCTCTCCCAACATGCCTTCATTGCTTAGGCTAGTGTATGAGAAGGAATCTGTTATTTGCATTGAATCATATCTGACTAAGACACCTTGGCTCTTCAGGCTAGTGGTCTAATTCACCACTATCTAGGACATGACCACTTTCATTTTCCCTGTGTTATGGAAAGTGTTTTCTCTTATTACTCTTCTGAGTAATGCCTATAGTAAATGTCAACCTCCCGGGGAAACTTTTCTCTGGAGAATTTTCAAAGGAAGCAGTCAAAGAGGATTGATTCTGTAATGTGGGAAAAGGCTTATGATATATCAGATAACCACCTCCAGTTATGCCCACAGCTCATCACGTGCCAGACCTTGTCCTAACATATATTTAAAATATTTAAAACATTTAATATATATAAATAAATAAAATATATTTTATAAAATAAAATGTATATGTTAATTCATTTAAGCCTCAGGGCAACCCTATGAGGTAAGCTATCGTTGCTTCTATTTTACAGATGAGAACACTGAGGCACAGAAAGGTTGTGTCTAAAGTCACAGAACTAGTAAGTGGTAGATCTATGATTCATTTCCGGCATCCAGGCTCCATACTCTTAGCTAGTCTTTCTCAACTAGGAGCACTAATGGCATTTTGGATGAGATGACTCTCTGTTGTACAGGACTCTCCATCTCACTCATTGTAGTGAGTTTAGCATCCATGGCTCTCCATACATGAACCCAGTTTAATCCTCTCCACAGCCCTATGAGTTAGGCACTGTTATTCTCATCCCCATTTTACAGAAGAGGAAACTGAGACCCAGGGAAGTTAAGAAGCTTGCCCTGAATTACACAGGGGGAGTCAGTATTTGAACCTAAGCACTCTGATTCTAGGTATGAAATGCCCTGGCCAGACAGCACCTTTAAGTAGAGTCCAGCAGGCCTTTCAGAGTGGACTCAGGAGCTAAAGGGAGCCAGTCCAGTCAGAAAAGGCAAAGTCAGGCAGGAACCAGTGACCTTTTCCTCACGCAGAACTGACCAACAGGTAAGGGGGGATGAGGATGGGATTAGAAAAAGTGCAACCTGTAAAGGACACAGCCCAGGAACTGGAGATAATCAAGAAGTGGGGCCCTGGCCGGTTTGGCTCAGCGGTTAGAGCGTTGGCCCGCGGATCAATGAGACCTGGGTTCGATTCCGGCCAAGGGCACGTATCTCAGTTGCAGTTCGTCCTCGGCCCTGGTCGGGGTCGCGGGGGAGACAACCAGTCGATGTGTCTCTTTCACGTTGATGTTCTCTCTCTCTCTCTCTCTCTCTCTCTCTCTCTCTCTCTCTCTCTCTCTCTCTCTCCTCCCCTCCCTCCTACTCGATCTATTTAAAGATATATGGAAAAATATCCTCGGGTGAGGATTAAAAAAAAAAGAAGTGGAAATCAGGAACCTACACCACAGCGAAGCAAAGGAATGTCTGGAACACTGGACTGCTTGTCAGCTCCTCCTCCTGCAACTGTTCCTTCCATTAAAGGTGGAAAGCTGCCCGGGACACCCTGGACACTCCTTTGCCTGAAACCCTGCACCTTTATACTCTCAGATATGCTCACACGAGGCTAATGGCAGGGTTAATTGGCATCATTTTGGACAAAGTCATTGGTAGCTGATACCGAGAGTCAAATCTTCTGGCTCTATAATCCCACTTCAAAAATGATTCAACAAAAGTCCAGAGGGCTGGAGATATCAGGGCCTGCCCTCCCTGACCTTGTAGCTTTAAGCCAACTGCACATCACAGGCTATGGAGTCCAAAAAGCAAAACTGTGAAAAGCGGGAGTGGGCCATTGCCCAGGACATCACCTCACTCCAAATCCACCTTCTCTTTAATTGAAATTCAGCTCTGGGGGCCCTGGTCCTGACCCTTTACTCTATCTTCCATTTTCAGCCCTAGTTCAGGCCTTTAAACTTATAGGGGATTTTTTTTTTTTATCCTCACCCAAGGATATTTTTTTCCCCATTTATCTTCAGATAGAGTAGGAGGGAAGCAGAGAGAGAGAGATAGAAACATCGACGCGAAAGAGACACATCGACTGGTTGCCTCCTGCATGACCCTGACCAGGGCCAGGGACGAACTGCAACCGAGGTACGTGCCCTTGGCCGGAATCAAACCCGGGTCTCATTGGTTCGTGGGCCGACATTCTTTTTTTTTTTTTTATCCTCACCCGAGGACATTTTTCCATTTTTTGTTCAGATAGAATGGGAGGGAGAGAGAGAGAGAGAGAGAGAGAGAGAGAGAGAGAGAGAGAAACATCGACGTGAAAGAGACACATCGAGTGGCTGCCTCCCGCACGACCAACCAGGGCCGGGGACAAATCGCAACCGAGGTACATGCCCTTAGTGGGAACCGAACCCGGGTCTCTCTGGACCACAGGCCGACGCTCTAACCGCTGAGCCAAACCGGCCAGGGCCGTGGGCCGACATTCTAACCGCTGAGCCAAACCGGCCAGGGCTTATAGGGAATTTTGACTCAGACTCTCTGCTCTGGTTCCTCTTACTCCTGCCCACCTCAGGAGGAACACCCCATCCAAGCTCAAGACTTGAATTTGTGCCTTTGTCAGCAATCATTTGTTTGCAAGTGAAAAAAACCCACTCAAACTTGTAAAAGGGAAGAATTTATTATGAGAACCCAGGCATCTCACAGAACACAAGGCAATAATTGCAGCCATGTAATAGGAGGTTGCAATGGGGCCTTTTCTGCTTCTGTTTCTAGAGAGACGCCAATACATGGCTATCTTATTCCAGAGTGAATGCTAGTTCTTCTTCTATACAGAAGTTACAAAGGAAAAGTGTAGAACTGGTTTTACCACTCTTAGACCTCTCGACAGATCAAAGATATTAAAAGGTGGTCAGAACGTGGAAAGGGAAGAGCATTTGATGAAGAGATATCTTTGGGGAGAGCTGTTGTCTGTACAGTGTCCCCATCCCCCAGGATGGGAAAGGAGCGAGGTGGAGAGGTGGACCCTACATTACTTCAAGCCCAGGGAGACAGTTCTTCAATGACAGGGTGTCTGTCTACACTGTGGCCCAGAGGCTGACCTCTCCCTAAGAAATTCTGAAGATGAGAAATGGGTCACCAACTGTTTTGGCAACACATGTCAAGACTTTCCATGTGTCGGACCCTGTTCTGTGAGCTTTTCACACATTAAGTCACTTAATTCTTCTAATAACCCTGGGCAGTAAGTGCTGTCTATTGAAGCCTAATGTACTCACTCTCTGACACATTGTGAATATTTTCCCGCATCAATAAACATTCTCCTGCCACGTGGATTTAATGGCTGCAGAGTCTTCCTTTGCACAGCCGCAAAGCCTCATGGTTAAGCACATGGACTCTGGAGTCAGACTGCCTTTTTCAAAACCCAACTCCACCAGTTTTGTATTTTACAGGACCATTTTTATAAAGAAACTGAATGCATGTAACCCAAAGATTTGCAGCCTGGGTGATCCTCACATTTCTAGTCCACTAGGATCACCTTTTAATCCAGTAATATTTCTTGAACATCTAGCATCTTCCAGGAATTGGAGGTTCAACAATGAATGAGACAGATGTTTATGGATTTTATATTCTAGTAAGGGAGACAGACAGTAACAAGTAAAAATGCCAGCGCTGGTTAGAGCATCAACTCAATACACCAAGGCTGCAGGTTCAATCCCTGGTCAGGGCACATACAAGAATAAACCAACGAATGCAGAAATAAATGGAACAAGAAATTGATGTTTCTCTCTCTCTCTCTCTCTCTCTCTCTCTCTCTCTCTCTCTCTCTCTCCCTTTCTCTCTCTCTCTCTCCAAAATCCATCAATCAATAAAAATTTATTTTAAAAAAACAAGTAAAAATGCCAAAGAAGAAGAATGCAAATTATGCAAATATAATTCCAATGAAAGGAAAAAAGCAAGTGCTGCTAAGATGGAGAAAGTTTAATAAAACTGTCTTGAACTCCCAGACCCTGGGGAGTAGGAAACCCAGAGTCCCTCCCATTACCTCAAAGGAGATGATTGGGGGTGGGGGACTGTGAATCTGTGGCTTCTGGTCTACTTGGGCTCCAATTCCCTTTTCCTGGATTCTTAACTCTGTCATCCTATAGGTTCCTGGAATGAACAAACAGGACATTGAAAACCACAATGCTGCTTGGTCTTGGCTTAATTCCTCCTCTTCCCAAGAAATGTTTTTCCAGTGAAGTCCTTGTAGGTCTTTGTAGGCCCATGAAGCTGTTCCCTTTCTAATGCAGGGCTCTTTAGAGATTGCCTCATTTCAATCCACTTCTCCCATTTTTCAGATAAAAAAACTGAGTCTCATCTCCTTCAATAATTTTTGAGAGAAATTTACGTTTCTCCTCTGAGTTTGACAGTTGTTATGATAAAATGCATGTTCAAAGGAACATAGAAATCTGTCTGAAGTCTCATCAAAATTTCCTCTCAAGCTGTTAGATTGTCATCACTTCGGGGCACTTCCACATTCCAGATCTGCAAGTGTCAAAGCCAAGGGAACTAAATGAGATATATAGAAATGGACGTCTCAGAAAAGAGAAGTAGCAGCAGTTGAGAGGAAAACAACATCCTCAGTTTTCAAGATATTTACAAAGTGTGTGTATGCTTTTTTCTTTCTGAGTTCCCTCTTCAAAGAAATTATACCTCCCCAGTTCTTTTTTATTATTATTATTATTTTATTTATTTATTTATTTTTTATCCTCACCCGAGGACATTTTTTTCATTTTTTGTTCAGATAGAGTGGGAGGGAGAGAGAGGAAGAGAGAGAGAGAGAAACATCGATGTGAAAATGACACATCGAGTGGCTGCCACCCGCACGACCAACCAGGGCCGGGGACAAACTGTAACCGAAGTACATGCCCCTAGCGGGAACCGAACCCGGGTCTCTCTGGACCACAGGCCGACGCTCTAACCACTGAGCCAAACTGGCCAGGGCCCTCCCCAGTTCTAATAAACTTATTGGCATACCCTGTTCACCTTTGCGGCTAAAGAGACAAAAACTGTTTTTACTAAAAACTTAAAATAGTTATAATGGTCAGTACTAGCAAAGATATGACAAAACCAGTACTTACACAATTTCCTTGTAACATGGTAACTGGCACAATTCTTTTAAAAGCAATTTGGTAAAATATTTTAAGAGGCAGTAATTCCTCTCCTGGAGTATTACCCTAATTAAATTCTATAAAGAAGAAAAAAATAAAGCAGCAAAAACTTGGAAATGTCTATGTATCAAAGATGTTTTGGGTGCATACTTTGTGACAGGTCCCATCTTATACACCCTACAGATTATTTCATTTCATCCTCATGACAAATCTATGTGGTATATGCTCTTATTTCTTTTTTTCTTTATTGATTTTTAGAGAGAGAAGAAGGGACAGGGAGAGATAGAAACATTGATGAGAGAGAACATTGATTGGTCGCCTCCAGCATGCCCCCCACTGGGGATTGGGCCCACAATCTGGGCACGTGCCCTGACCAGAAATCGAACTGGTGACCTCTTGGTGCATGGGTCGATGCTCAACCACTGAGCCACACTGGCTGGCGGTATATGCTGTTATTTTACCCCTCATATACCAAATGGGGAAAATGAGGCTAAAGGAAATATTGTAGTTTGCTCATAACTGAATAGAGTTAAAGTTGGGTTGTGAACCCAAGCAGTCTGCCTCCAGGGTCACACACTCCACCGTGTCTTGCAGCCTCTGTCTTCAGTGACTGGTGGCTCCGGTGCAGTTTCCAGTTCCCAGACGTGGCCCCCAGCACGAAGCCCAGATCTTGATCTGATAATAGGCTTATGAAAAGCTCCTGGGCAAGAGAGAATTTAAATAGTTGAGGAGTAATGATGACACAGAACTCCGTTTCTTTCTACAGTGGAGAGAGGGCGATGTTCCAGGTACTGCAGATAAGTCATCTCATTAAATCCTCCCAACTCCGAAGTAGAGGATTATTAGTCTCTTTGACAGGTGTGGAAACTGAGACTCAGAGTGGGGAGGTGACCAGCTCAAGGTCACACAAATGAAATGATAACGGTCCCAGAATCCTAGCCCAGAGTATCTGATTCTAGAGCCCATGCCTCTTCCCCAGCCTGGCTCTTTGACAGAGACTCAAAATATAATTACTGTAGTTGACTCAGGCACAGGGAATGACGTTTGGCAAATGGCTCTAGGCACACTAACCCAGCTCTAATGGCACATCCTGTACAGAAAGTCAGGCAGTCAGGGGTTGGGATCCCAGGATCCCAGGAGGGGTGGGGAACTTGGTGTGGCCTTGGCAAATGCTTGATGGGTGCAGCTAAGAGGAAGGTGTCAACATAGGAAATGTCCAAACCTGTAGAGAATTTTTATGAGTCTATTTGAGTCAAACTGATGACATACCAGGGAGCAAGATCTCCAATACTCGAAAGAACGGTAGTTTGCAGCTTATTTTATATAATAGAATCAAAGGAGAAGACCTAAGGAAGGTGCAGGAAATCAATCCATTGGTGGTAGATTAAGAAGGCAGGAGAGAGCAGAGCTGGGAAATCTCTAGGACTGGCTAAAAGGCAAAATGGAGAAACACATACTTTTTTTTTACATTGGTGGGTACAGGATAGTTAATAATTATCATTTACAGCATGTAGAGATGGTATTCAGGGAACAAGATAACAGTGAGGGGTTCTGTGGTCTTGTGCTTATGCTCCAGTGCCTTAGGATTTTTGCCTTCAAGGAGTAGGGGGAAAAATTACTCTGACATTACAAAAATAGGTTTTCCTAGATGCATAAGGACAGAGCTAACTTAAGGTAAAGATTGACCTTTGCTAAGGAAGCTATAGGCCTGGGACATGACAACTCACTCTGGTCTACTGCCCAGTTAGGAATTTGCAGTCAGACCATCCTGTGCGGCTGCTTTTGGTCACTAAGCTTGTCAGGCCTGCCCTGAGGCCCCCGAGCTTGTCAGGTTTATTGCAAAGCCCCATGTTCGTTCACAGAGATAATAAGCAAAATCTGAAGCTATGTGTTTGTGCATCTGGAGAACTAGATAGAGAAACTGAGGCAGAATCCCAGTCAAGAACTGGGTCAACCTGTCAGAAGGAGAAGTCAGCAGCATCATGGATTGATGGGTCCCCAGAAGCATCTGCCAACACTTTATGGCCTTTTCCATGTCCACACTGTTTTCCCCACAGGAGAGAAGGGGAAGGGGCAGGGACAATGACAACAGCTGACTCGTCTCTGAGGATCATCCTCCTGCTTGCCCCACCCAAAGACAAATGGATGCAGGAGACAAAATTGATTCTAGAACCTCCCACCTCACTTGTACATACCTCCTGTTCCAGGGGCTGGACTGGGTGGGCTTAGAGGAATAGCCTCAAAGAGTAGAGCCTGGGAGGCTGAGGAAGCCAGCCCAGAGGAAGAAAACCTCCCCATCATGGACTTGATCTCCACTCTGGAATATTATCACATGAATCAAAAAGCTCAGTCCAGCCTGGCCAGTGTGGCTCAGTGGACTGAGCATCAGTCCCATGGAGTGAGAGGTCCCCGTTCAATTCCCCGTCAGGGTACATGTCTGGGTTATGGGCTCGATCCCCAGTAAGGGGCGTGCAGGAGGCAGCCAATAGAAGTTTCTCCCACATCAATGCTTCTATCTCTCTCTCCTTTCCTCTCTCTGTAAAAAAAAAAAAAAAATCAATAAAAACATTTTTTATAAGAAATTTTTTTTCTTTCTTTTTTTAAAATTAATCTTTAGATAGAGTGGGAGGGAGAGAGAAACACCAACGTGAGAGAGACACATTGACTGGTTGCCTCTTGCACGACCCCGACCAGGGCTGGGGACAAACTGCAACCAAGGTACGTGCCCTTGGCCAGAATTGAACCCGGGATGAACCCGGGACTCATTGGTCCATGGGCCAACGCTTTACCACTGAGCCAAACCGGCCAGGGCTAAAAACATATTTTTTTAAAGAATTAGAAGAAGCTTGGTCCACATCTCCAAGCCTCTGGTCCCAGTCCTCTTAAGCCAGCAGCACAACTTTCTCCCTTCCTATGTAGCTCCCAAGGACCAGGGAAAGAATTGTGCCAGCAGAGACAAATGAGAAAAATTGGGTTTAGCTCTCTGCCACCACCCACTTGCCTCTCCGCCCCCCAGAGCTGCTGTGTCCTGAGTCATATCCCCAGCAATGAGAAAATCTAGAGTGCATCCGGACACGAAGTCTTCCTGGGGGAAGGCACCTCAGGATCTATGATTAACTCCTCTGAATGCAGAATGAGGTATCAAAGTGTGTGGTTCTAACAACTTTATCAGAAAAGATCAGACACATCTTGGAAAGGAGCCAAATCAAGCTGTGGGCAAGACCATCACACCAGAAGCACCATCTTCCACATTTGGCCCTGGTCTGGCCAAGGTGAGTAAAAATGGTTGGAGTCTGAAGAAGCCAGGTAGGACGGATGGGAAGCATGCAATCATTAAGTACTTACAGTATGTCAAGAGTTTTGCTTATCTCATTTAATCCTTACCATCACTCTAAGACCTTGTGATTCTTAACTTTCCCTACTTCACAGGTGAAGAAAGGTACTAGTTCAGATTCTTTGCATTGGAATCAACAAGCCACTGAAGTCAGCTTTTCCTTAAAAAGGGAGTGGGGTGGGGAAGGGGTATTCATTTTAAGGAGCAAAGGGTATGGTCTGGAATCCATGGACATAGATAATAATAAGTAGTGTTTATTTAGTACTCACCATGTATTAGATATTTTTCTCTGCATTTTAATGTATCATATGACAACTCCATGAAGTAGGTATTAATATCATTCCCACTTTACAGATAAGAACTAGGGCAAAGGAAGTTAAATGATTCAGCCAGAGTCACACAGCTAGTAAGTGTGACCCTGGTTGCATCACCAAGGTGGTCTGGAGCCAGAGACTATGACCTTACTCATTACACCATTGGTTATCTAGCTACCTCCCTGGCTGATTGGCAGTAGGTAGGCCTAAAAAAATAATATGGAATTAGAGTTTTTTTCTTCTCTCCTGCTGAAGACTAGCTCTATCTGATGGATAATAGCCATAACCAGCTCCTGAATTCCTATCTCCTCCATTTAAAAGGCCAACCAGACTAAGACTGGAATTCCAAGTTCTTGAAGAATAGGCTTTGATTGGCCCATTTTGGATCAGATTCATACCCCTGGTCCAATCAGGTGAGATAGGGTTGGAGGAGGGGGACAGGGTCATATAATACTAGAAGCCCTATCACATTAAAAATATGAAGACTGGAAGGGCAATTACCAGAAAATGGGGAGGTTTCACTAAGAAGTCACCCCAAAAGGTTTCCACTACAGGAAACTGAGGCCCGGGAAAACTAGATAGTTTGTGCAAGGTCACTCAGTAGTAAATGATGAAGCCCAGATTCTAACCCAGGTTGGTTTGTCTTCAAATATAAAGTCCTTTCTTCCACTGCATACAATCTTCCCCCAAAAAGTGAAAAATCTTGGTTAGATGCATAAAGTAAGTTCACAAGGTAATTTTCATTCAACCACTCTTTGTTAAGCCCCTGTAATGTATCAAGCACTAAGGCAGTAGGGTTACATGGAAACAAAACCAATAAGAGTCCCTGTTCTTGTGGAGCTGACATTCTAGTGATACCATTGAATGAGGACAGAGGTCCATCCTGGAGAAATGCTCCTTTGGCTGGAGCTTCAGGTGGTGTGGAACATGGAAAGAACTTGGCCTTGGATGTCTGTCATAAACATTGGCTCCTTATAGCAGCATGCTCCATTCCCCCAGTGGAATGCAAAGATGGCACCGATTCTTCACCTTGCCCTGTATCCAAACCCTTTGCCACAAAATTTTGCAATGCTCTCTCTGATACTGGTCTTAGTCATGTGACTTGCTTTGGCCATTAGGACATTAGCAAATGTAATGCAAGCCAAGGCTTAAAAAGCCCTCATGTGATAGGGTTTAACCCCTTTCCTGCCTTTGCCATTACACATGCCAGAATTAGCCTAGGGAAGGAGCAGAGTCAAAGACCCTAGTCTGTCCAGCCAAGGTCAGACTAGATCAGCCAACAGCCAGCCAACTTCCAGACACGTGAGCAAATCCAACCAAGATCAACAGAACTGCCTAGCTGACCACCAGATGTATAAGCTTATTGTCTCATGCTTCTAAAGCACGTGATTGTTTGCTATACACCATTATTGCAACAATAGATAACTGATATTTCCATATTACAGTAACCCCCCTCATCTGTGGTTTTACTTTCTGTTGTTCTAGTTACCTAGGGTTAACTATGGTCTAAAAAAGTGGAAAATGCCCAAAATAAACAATCCATAGGTTTGACATTGCGCACAGTTCTGAGTAACATGATGAAGTCTCACTCCATCCACTCCATCCTACCCAGGATGTGAATCATCCCTTTGTCCAGCGTATCCAAGCTCTATAAGCTCCCTGCCCATTTTAGTAGCCCAGTAACTTAGTAGCAGTCTTAGTTATCAAATCGATAGTTATTGTATCACAGTGCTTGTGCTCAAGTAACCCTTATTTTACTCAATAATGCCACATTTATATAATTTATTATGGTATATTATTATAATTGTTCCATTTTATTATTAATTATTGTTCATCTCTTACTGTGCCTAATTTATAAATTAAACTTTATCATAAGAATGTATGTAAAGGAAAAAAATACATATAGAGAGAGTTTGGTACTATCTGAGGTTTCAGGCATCCATTGGGAGTCTTGGAACATATTCCCCACAGATAAGAGGGCACTACTGTAATTTCCTTTATGGCCTTGATGGAACAGTAACTCCAAATACCTATCCCATTAAAGAAGCCACAGAGTCGGGCAATGGGCAAGAACTTGGTACATGTTTTGGAAAGGAGGAAAGAGTAAAGAAATGATAGAGAAAGACAGAGGGAGGGAAAGAAGAAAGAGAGATATAAATGGAAGGAAATGAAAAGGAGAACTTCCTCCCACCCCTGAAAGTTCAGGCAGGACATCAGCCTTTTTAGATCCAAAGGCTTCAGGAAACAGATGAAGTTTCAAGAGCTGCACACCCAGAAATGACACAGTCCAGCCATTCCCCATCTCAGAGGACAGCAGAGTGAAAACAAGAAAAGGCAGGTTTGGGCATCAGATTTGGGGGTTTTATCCCTTCCTGGCTGTATGACCTTGGAACAAGCCTCGGTGTCCTGATCTGAAAATAAGAATGTGCACCCGTGTTTTTAAGAGACATTTAGGGCCAGCAGAACAAGGTACTGGGCATTTAATGATGAACAGACACAGACAAAGCCCTTGCTCCTCTGGAGCTTACAGGCTAGTTGTGTCTCCTGAAGGAACACAACCCTGCCAACATCTTGACTTTAGCCCCATAAGACCCATTTTAGACTTCTGACCACCAGAACTATAAGAGAATAAAATGTGTTGTATGAAGCCACTATATTTGTGGTAATCTGTTAGGGCAGCAATAGGAAATGTCCTCTATTCTTTTGACAACAGTACCCTAATTTTGCTTTGGGGAAGCAGCCCCACTCTAAGCGTATATACTCTGATGAAGCCATCTCTGACCTGGGGCTCCAATGGTGGGGTTAGTGACCTAGCCTAAGCCAATCTCCCCATTCTACCTTCCAACCACATTGATCAATCAGGATTCAGCATATAATCTCAGCCAACACAATCAAAGCAAATCTCATGATTCATGCAAGGGCTGCTAGGGAAAAGAGCCTCGGTTCTCTTTGCTGAATGTGAACGAGAAAGAATGTAGCCCTGGGGGTCCCTGGCAGCCATTTGCAACCATGGGAAAGAGACCATCTGAGAATGAAGAAGGACAGCTGAGAGATGGAAAAAAAGAGTAATCACATCCTAACACAAGGCTGTTACTCATCTGATACCCACTGAATGGCTGATGGTTGTTGAAATGTTCTGTTGGTAAGTAAATGCTCCCCCAGGACCCCCTAGGAATAGGAGTGAATCCCCCACTGCCTCCCAGCCACCCTTCTTCTGGAATCCCTGAACTTCCTCATCATCCAGTAACTAAAGAGTTAATGCCAGGACCAGGACTTCCAAGTTACCACCCCTTCTGACAAATGTTTTGATGGGTTAGTGACAGTGCAATGCCAGTTGTTAAATACTTTGAATATTACTCCTGTCCTAATACTATTGTTTGAAACGTTCTGTTCAACAGGGTCCAAATATCTGCCCCTGGACTATTATTGTGTTACTTAATACATTCTTTTGTTGTTGTTGTTTAAGCCAGTATAAGTTAAGATTTGTGTCACTTGATAATCAAAAGAGATTCCACAAATACCACAAAGATGTGAAGTCACAGAAGCCAGGGGATGAGACAGTTTTAAGAAGAAGGAAATGGCCAACAGAGTCAAATGCTGCTGAGAAGTCAAGGAAGAAGACAAAACCATGTAAAAGTGTAAACCATAGGGGTCCATTGCAGTGCTCAATCAAAGGAAGCTCCCCTCCCCTTATGTCTCCCACAGCTCCATCCAGCAATATTAATATAGGTTAGATTTAGCTTCATATAACAGAAATCCCAAAATAACAGAGACTTAAACAAGAGAATTTTATTTCTCTCTCACATAAAATTCAGAGGTAGGTAGTAGAAGGCAGGAATAGTACTCCACTAAAATGATGGGCTCAGGCTCTTTGTATCATTTGTTCTACCTGGCAAATAGCTTTCATTTTCAAGGTCACTTCAAAGCCAAAGATGATGCTGGAGCACCAAATTCCAGGCAAGAAGAAAAAAGACGGGACAAGCACACGGGGTTCACTTAGCTGAGCCAACTCCCTTGACTCAGCATCTCCAGATGACCTGCTAACGCTTTTACTTTTATATATCATGAGCCAGAACTTAGGCCCAAGGGTACCCCTAGCTGTAGGGAAATGTAGTCTTTAAGCTGGATGCATTGTGTTGTATGCTGGTCTAATATTATTTCAAACCCCTGTTTATGACTTCAGTGAAGTTATTTTAATCCACCTGTTTATAACAAAGACAAAAAAGAAGAAAAAATGTTTCTTTGATAAAAGTCTGAAGTTGTACCAGGATGTCGTCATTCCTCATCCGGTGTCGCTGATAAGCTGTGCTGCTGAGGCGTCCCTCTGGGGGCTTATCTATAAGAACCTGTGGAGAAGCAACAATGGCAAGGGAACATTTTAGACTATAAATACTAAGAGTTTGTAAGGACTATTTGAGAGTTACAGTTTGGGCAAGGCGACTCTTCACTAACCTAAAAGCTCCCCAAAGACCCCTGGGGCATTAGCTCCTGCCTTGGTAAGAGCTACTCTGTCAGCGGTGTCCAAAAGCCATACAGGGAGCTTCTGGTCAAGATGGCGGCGTAGGTAAACGTGGTCCTCGCCTCCTCCCACAACCACATCAAAATTATAACTAAACTATAGAACCACCATCATTCAGAACCACCTGACATCGATCTGAATTGAAGTCCTACAACCTCGAAGTTAAAGGAGACTGATAGGAGGGGCAGGGGCGCCAACCAGCTGGTCCCACACACATGTGGCGGATAAAAATCAGGAGGGCTACCTTGGCTGGGAAGGTCCTCCCTGGGGAGCAAGGGGTCCCTGTCCTATACCAGGCCCCCAATTCAGGGTTCCAGTGCCAGAAAAAGAAGTCTGGCTGTAAAACCATCGGGAACTGAGGCTGAGGCTGCTGGAGTCACAGGTAGTTCCTCTTAAAGGGCCCGAGCACGGACTTACTCGGACTCACACCCTCCAGGCTCCAGCACAGAGGGGAGGCAGCTTGAAAGGCTCCAGAGACAAACAGGGAAGAACTGAGTTGTTTGGCATTGGGGTGAGAGCTGGAGGGGCAGCTTTCTCTTGGACAGACTTGCTGTGGGAGGCCATTGTTCCTTTGGGGAGCCCTTCCCTGGGGCAGCAGACGGCAGCCATATCTGGGACTCTAACAACCTGGCTCACACTGTTTGCCCCGCCCTCGTGATTCCCTGAGGCCCCGCCCCACCCAACCTTCAGGCCTACCCAAGCTGTTTCCAGTGGCTTTACTATAGGATTGGCCTGTCTTGGCTCCTGCTTCAGATCTTCCCAAATTCTCTCAAACAAACAGCATCTGGCCTCAGTGAGTACCATGCCTCTTGCTAAGTGGCCCCAGGCCTGGCCCTAGAAGCAGCCAGCCTTGGTTCACAGCTTGGCTTTCCCTAGGTACCTCCAAGCCCAGCACAAGAAGCAGCAATCGGCAGATCACTTATGCCAGGTGGACCCGGGTAGAACACAGGCAGTGACTGACTTTGCCCCAGAGCCAGCACATCCAGTGGACAGCTTCAGACCACATCAAAGCACCACTACCTAACCACCTCCACAGGCGAGACACTGAAGGAGTGGATTCAGTGGATACCAGAGCCCTGCTGGACCCCTGCACAGCTGAGCCTCCAAGGTAGTCAGAAGTCAGTGGGCAGTGGGCACAGCCAGTCCTTGCAGCTGATTAGCCTGAGTAAATCCCTCCCATTGACATACCAACAGCAATCAAGACTCAATTACAACAGAAAGATGTACAGTCCATACTAGGGGTGCACCTCGAGGGCCCAGCTGGGGTAATCAGGGAGGCTGTGCCACTGGACCCTACAGGACACCTACTACAATAAGCCACCCTACAAAGCCTAGGAGACATAGCAACTCTACCTAATACATAGAAACAAAAACAGGGAGGCAGCCAAAATGAGGAGACAAAGAAACATGTCCCAAATGAAAGAACAGAAAAAAACTCCAGGAAAAGAACTAAATGAAATGGAGATAAGCAATCAATCAGATGCAGAGTTCAAAACACTGGTTATGCCCTGGCCGGTTTGACTCAGTTGTTAAAGCGCCAGCCCGCGGACCTGAGAGACCCAGGTTCAGTTCCCACTAAGGGCACGTACCTTGGTTGTGGTTTGTCCCCGGCCCTAGTTAGGGTTGTGTGGGTGGCAACCAGTTGATGTGTCTCTCTTGCATCGATGTTTCTCTCTCTCTCTTCCAACCTTTCTCCCTCCCACTCTATCTGAAGATAAATGCAAAAAAGTGTCCTTGGGTGAGGATAAAAAAAACAAAACAAAAACAAAACACTGGTTATAAGGATGCTCAAGGAAGTTAGTGAGAACTTCAAGGAAGTTAGTGAGAACTTCAAGTTAATGAAAATTTCAAGGAACTTAGTGAGAACATCAACAACATAGAAAGGACCAGTCAGAAATGAAGGAGGCACTAACTAAAATAAAGAACAATTTACAGGGAATCAATAGTAGAGTAGGTGAAGCCAAGGAGCAAACCATCGAATTGGAATATAAGGAAGCAAAAAACACCCAATCAGAACAGCAAAACGAAAAAAAAAAATTCAAAAAAATGAAAACAGTGTAAGGAGCCTCTGGGACAACTTCAAGCATACCAACATTCACATCATGGGAATGCCAGAAGGAGAAGAGAGGGAGCAAGAAATCGAAAACCTATTCGAAAAAATAATGACAGAAAACTTCCCTAACTTGGTGAAGGAAACAGGCATACAAGTCTAGGAAGCACAGAGAGTCCCAAACAAGATGAACCCAAAGAGGCCCACACCAAGACACATCATAATCAAAATGCAAAAGGTTCAAGACAAAGAGAGAATCTTAAAAGCAGCAAGAGAAAAGCAGTTCATTACCTACAAAGGAGCTCCCATAAGACTGTCAGCTGATTTCTCAAAAGAAACTTTGCAGACCAGAACAGAGTGGCAAGAAATATTCAAAGTGATGAAGAGCAAGGACTACAACCAAGATTACTCTATCCTGCAAAGCTATCATTTAGAATCAATGGACATATAAAGAGTTTCCCAGACAAGAAAAAGCCAAAGGAGTTCATCACCACCAAACCAGTATTATATGAAATGTTGAAGGGTCTTCTTGAAGAAGATAAAGAATATGAACAATAAAATGGCAATTAATACATATCTATCAACAACTGAATCTACAAACCAAATGAACAAGCAGAACAGAAACAGATTCATAGATACAAAGAACTTTTTGTTGGCTGCCAGATGGGAGGGGTGTTGGGGAGATGGGTGAAAAAGGTGAAGGGATTAAGAAGTACAAATTGGTTGTTAGAAATCTTAAAGGGAAGGGGGGAGGTGGGGCAAGAAGAAAGAAACCAAAGAACTTATATGCATATATGCATAACCAGTGGACACAGACAATAGTGTGGGGAAGGCAGGAGGGGGGTGGGAGCAGGGAGAAGGGGGTCAATGAGGGCAAAAATTGGGGATGTCTGTAATACATTCAACAATAAAGTGTTTTTTTTTAATCCATACAGGGGCCCCCAGTAAGGAGGTCAGCCTGCCTGTGAACACCAGCATCTCTGTACCCTAGCAGCAGGGTACTTTTACTTTTGCACTGGCAGCTGGATGCCACCTCTTGATTGGTTGCAGTCTCTTGAGTACCTCCTTGTAAAAAAAGGTACACTTCATATTAAATTTGGACTTTATTCCTTTCACCTCTTCTTGCCTGGAACAATAGTGTGATAAATCTGTCATTTGTTTGGAGTATGTTATTTATTTATTTGGTTTGTTAAGAGACATTATCCTGTGTGCTATTGGCTTGTGAAAGTATTATAATTTCCACAGTGAACCTGTGCTAAATAAATTGCTGGCAAAGACAAGTCAATCTCTGAGTATAACTTTGCTGCCTCCCCAAAACAAAACAAAAACGTATTGTTATTCCAAATAAAATAGGGGTAATTCTATTTTGGAAGAGGGAGAGGATAGATATTGGGCAACCAGGAATATCGCTACAGTTAACTGCTCACATTCGATGGTATATGTAATAGTCCTTGACAGATTACAAAATAATTTTCTTTTCATTACCTCCCCTGGACCTTCTAACACATCTGTGCAGTAGTTGCCATTATCTCCATTTTTACAGTTGAGGAAACTGAGGCTCAGAAACAGGCAGTTACCTAAGGCCAAACAACTAGTGATGACAGAAGTGGCAGAAAAATCTAGATCTAACTCCAAGGCCCAAGTTCTTCCCCATTCCCCATCTTGCATCACTGAACTAATTTTGGAGGCTGCTGTAGTTAAAATTCATTTGTTGTGAAACGTCCAAAAAGTTAGGAGCCATTATCAGGCCATAGGATCAAGTACAAACAATGAAACAGTGAACTGTGCAATAACCAATAATGGTCTCCTTTTCTAGTTCTACCCTCAAGCTCCCCAGTGCTCACAGGATACATAATAAATATATGTAGAGTTACTTTGGGCCCACTGCCCTCTCGGGACAACCCCCAGCCCGGGGCAACATTGGTGCCAACAGGGGAGATGGGGGAGAGACATCAGCGGTTGTGAGGAGAGACAGGCTTCCTGTCATCCGAGAACAGCCAAAGTCCCTTCCCAAGTGTCAAATTATCCTCTTCCTAAGAGAGGGAAGTGAAAGGAACTGACATGAATTATATCTCCTTTACAAAAAAGGAAACTGAGGTGGGGAGGGAAAGTGATTTGCCCAGGATCACACAGCCAGTGTTAGAGATGAGATTCAAAAGATTTGTAGCATTTGCTAATTTCTGTGGTGCAAATACTCCCAACACAGCTGATTTCAAATTAACTAACGGGACATCTCTGAACACAGAGCTGGGAAGAGATGATCACAATGGACTCTCACAAGCAGATCACTGAAGAGCAAACACAACACTCTATTGCATTTTTTTTTCTTTATTTTTAGAGAGAGAGGAAGGGAGAGGGAGAAAGAGATAGAAACATCAATGAGAGAGAACATCGATTGGCCGGCTCCTGCATGCCCCCCACTGGGGATTGGGCCCACAACCTGGGCATGTGCCCTGACCGGGAATCGAATCGGCGACCTCTGGGTGCATGGGTCAATGCTCAAACACTGAGCCACACCAGCCGGCTCTATTGCATTTTTAACACATCTGCCACTTGCTAGACTGTAAAGGCAGAGACCTCATCTTTTCTGACTTGTCCCTACAGCACATGGCAGAGTGCTCCCCAAGACAGGCAATCAGTAAACGTTGGTGGAATGAAAGGACACCCATTCTCTTTTCACAGGGCCATGCTGCCTCAAACATGCCCAAAATATCACATGTATAGAATTGTATTGACCAAGCTCTGTCACACTCAGTAACTCAAGCAGAGCTTGTTGAATCAATGGCAGGCAACACCACCTTGAACATGATGGACCCACTGTGAAAATTTTCTTCTTCTCACCTCACTTCTTCCTACTCCACCCTCCCTCTTTTTAAAAGGGTGTGTGTGTGTGTGTGTGTGTGTGTGTGTTAACATAAAATTATCATTTTAACCATTTTTAAATGTACAGCTTATTAACATTAAGTATATTCACACTGTTGTACAACCATCACCACCATCCATCTCTAGAACTCTTTCTTTTTTTTTTTTTTTTTTAATTTTTTTTTTTTTTTTTATCCTCACCTGAGGACATTTTTTCATTTTTTGTTCAGATAGAGCGGGAGGGAGAGAGAGGAAGAGAGAGAGAGAGAAACATCGATGTGAAAGTGACACATCGAGTGGCTGCCAGCTGCACGACCCACCAGGGCTGGGGACAAACTGCAACCGAAGTACATGCCCTTAGCGGGAACCAAACCCGGGTCTCTCTGGACCACAGGCCGACGCTCTAACCGCTGAGCCAAACCGGCCAGGGCTAGAACTCTTTCATCTTCCCAAGTGGAAACTCCACACTCATTAAACCACAACTCCCCATTTCTCCTCTCCCCAACCCCTGGCAACCACCATTCTACTGTCTGTCTCTATGAATTTGACTACTCCAGGCACCTTATATCAGTGTAATCATACAATATTTGTCCTCTGTGTCTGGTTTATTTTATTTAGCATAATGTCTTATTTAGTGCAAGGTTCATCCATGTTGTAGCATGTGTCAGAATTTCCTCCCTTTTTATGGCTCATAGTATTCCATTGTATGTATCTACTGCATTTTGTTTATCCATTCTTCCCTTGATGGACTTGGGTTGCTTCCATCCTTGACTATTGTGAATATTGCTTCTATGACCCTTGGTGGTCAAGTCCCTGCTTTTAATTCTTTTGTGTGTGTATCCAGAAGTGGAATTACTCAGTCATACGGTAACTCTGTGTTTGAGTGTTTGAGGAACTGCATACTGTTTTCCACAGCAGCTGCACCATTTTACATTCCTGCCAGCAATGCACAGTGTTTCAACTCCTCCGCATCCTTGTCAATGCTTGTTTTCTGGTTTTATCTTATTGTGGTTTTGATTTGCATTTTCCTAATGATGAGTGATGTTGAGCATCTTTTTATGTGCTTATTGCCCATTTGTGTATCTTCTTTGGAGAAATGTCTGTTCAAGTCCTTTAACCATTTTTAAATTGAGTTGTATTTTTTACTGTTGAGTTGTAGGGGTTCTTTATATATTCTGCATAGCAATCCCTTATCAGATATATGATTTGGAAAAAATTTCTCCCATTCAGTGGGTTGCCTTTTCACTCCATTGATAGTATCCTTTGATCCTCTGTCCTTTCTTTTAAGGTAATGATACATTATTTCCTTCCGAAAGTCAAAATTTCCTGACTCATGCATGTGACAATTCTTAAAACATTCTTTTCATGTATTTTAGAATGGCCTAAGAAGTTAAATAAAAAGAAAGCCAGACTAGTCACATTCTGTTCCTCTTTTTTACAGTTTCACATTTCTAAGGAAAATTCAGAGTTACATAATATGAACTTTTTAAAAGGGGGCAGGGGATATGGGGTTGTGGGCTCAAGTGAAAAGGGAGGCTTCAAGGAGAATGACACAGTCTATCAGGACAAAACATAACATTTACTAAGTACTTATTCCTTGCCAGGCACTAAGTAATTTTAAATCCTCAAAACTATGCTATTATGTAAACAGTGTAGCTATTAGCATTTTAGAGATGAGGAAACAGAAGCCCAGAGAGGCTAAACAGTCTGCCCCAAATCACAGACTAGGTAAAGACAGAAATTGAACCTGGCAACATGGCCCCAGATGCCACTTTACTGATCCCTACATGACACTGCACAGTCTTTGGAGTCAGAATTCAAACTCAAAAAACAAATGAGTACGGCTTCTAAACCCATTAGTAACCTGAAAGAAATTCAAACTAAAAACAAGATTTTACCTCACACCTACCAGCAATTTGAAAGTTGGACAATGCCAAAGATGGGTGGGGAATTGGGGAAATAGAAATTCTCATGTAGCTCGGCCAGCGTGGCTCAGTAGTTGAGCATCAACCCATGCACTAAGAGGTCTCTGGTTCGATTCCCGGTCAGGGCACATGCCCAGGTTGTGGGCCCGATCCCCAGTGGGGGGCATGCAGGAGGCGGCCAGTCGATGTTCTCTCTCATCGATGTTTCTATCTCTCTCTCCCTCTCCCTTTCTCTCGCTCTAAAATCAATAAAGAAAAAAAAAAGAAACTCTTGTGTAACTATGGGTGGGAGTGAATGTAGACTGGTACAGCCATTCCGGAAGTGATTTACTTGGCAGTTCTTCATCCAATTAAGTATAGGTGTAGCCTATGACCTAGGAGTCATTTCCAGGTAAACATTCCAGAGATATTCTTACATTGGTCCTTAGGGAAACATGGGAAGCAGCTCCTCAAAGCACTGTGTATAAAAAAAGGAGTTGAAGCATCTGTTGCCAGGGGAATAGGTAAGCAAAGTGTAGATGCACTCAATGGAGGATGATGGAGCAGATGCTGGCATCAATGAACCAGATGTACGCACTTCAACATGGTTAAATTGTAAAAACTGTGCTATGGGGGGAAGTGAGACATGGACAATATGTGTAAATCATGTCTTTCATGTAAATATGAAGTGAATACACAGAGAAAAGAATACAAAAAAAGTCAAGGATATTGAACACTCTGGAACTGTTGTGAAGGATGAGACTAGAGAATGGTGATTAAAGAAAACAATGTGGCCCGGCCAGTGTGGCTCAGTGCTTGAGTACTGACCCATGCACCAAGAGGTCACCTGTTGAATTCCCCGTCAGGACACATGCCCAGGTTGTGGGCCCAGTCCCCAGTGGGGGGCATGCAGGAGGTGGCCAATCAATGTTCTCTCTATTGATGTTTCTATCTCTCTCTCCCTCTCCCTCTCCCTCTCCCTCTCCTTTCTTCTTTCTCTAAAATCAATAAAAAATAAAAATAAAATAAAAGATCTGTGCATCCCAATTCTATCATTTTATTGCTGTGTGACCTTGGATAAGTTATTTCACCTTTTTGATACTTGCTTTTCTTGTCTGGAGATGGAAGATACGGACCTTCACAACCTGCGTCATGAAGGATGTCTACAGAGGAAGTCAGTGTAGCATAGAAAGAGCAAGGAGCAAGACAGACCCAGCCGTCCACTGTGTGGCCTTGTGAAATCATTTCACAGATATCTAGCTTCTGTTTTTGTTTTTGTTTTTATCTTCACCTGAGGACATTTTTCAATTTTTTGTTCAGATAGAGTGGGAGGGAGAGAGAGGAAGAGAGAGAGAGAAACATCGACGTGAAAGCGACTCATCGAGTGGCTGCCTCCCGCATGATCCAACCAGGGCCGGGGACAAACTGCAACCGAGGTACGTGCCCTTAGCAGGAACCGAACCCGGGTCTCTCTGGACTGCAGGCCGACGCTCTAACCGCTGAGCCAAACTGGCCAGGGCTCTAGCTTCTGTTTTTAATGAGGTGGCCAATCTCTGGCCGGTTTGGCTCAGCAGTTAGAGCATCGGCCCGTGGATCAATGAGTCACAGGTTCAATTCTGGCCAAGGGCATGTACCTCGGTTGCAGTTCGTCCCCAGCCCTGGTTGGGGTCGTGTGGGAGGCAACCAGTCAATGTGTCTCTCTCGCATCAATGTTTCTCTCTCTCCCTCCCTTCTACTCTATCTGAAGATAAATACAAAAATGCCCTTGGGTGATGATTTAAATGAATAAATAAATGAGGTTGTCAAGACCTCACTGAGAAGGGGACATTTGAGTAAAGTCTTGAAGGAGTCAGGGGAGTAAGCCATACAGATACCCAGGGGGAGAAGTAATTCAGACAGAGGGAAGAGTCAGTTCTATCCATAGGTAATGATGTGAAGTTCTCCTCACAGTGCCCGGGACACAATAAGCGGTCAGTAACTACTGAGTGTTCACCCCTTTCCCTCCTCTTACAGAGATGACAGGATCAGGGTGGCCACTCAATGCACCTTCTAGCTTCAGTGATGATGACACTCTGGCCTTGGAAGGATTTCGAAACACTGCATTCATGTACACCACCCACCTGCAGGAGTGCCCTCCCTAACTGACCACAAGAGCCTCACCCTGGGAAGAAGTCATTGCTGCTCGGCTTCAACCTGCATGGGGAGCCCAAGAGCCCTCAACTCAAGCAGGAAGCTAGAAACATCGAGGCAGGGCCCCTCAACAGCTGCTATTGTCCTCAAGGGGCTCCTACCCCAGCACACACCAAAGCTATGACAGTGCCTAGAGGGGCTTGAGAGAGAGTACAGTCACATGTGGGGAGGAGAGAAGGGAAGGGACCCATATTCACTAAGGCAGATCTGGCTTTGAATATTGTTCTGCCACTTACCAGCTCTTTTACCTTTATAAGTCACAGAACCCCTCCAAGCCTTAATTTCTATTAAATGATATGAAAATATCAATTCTGTACAGTAGTTATGAGGACTCATGAGATAAGATTTGTGAAAATGGCAAGCAAATATCTGGGGTTCAACAAAAAGTAGTCCCTTTTTCTCTGTACCAAGTACCTGGGAGGCAGCCACTGTCATATCCAGTCAGCTCTGGTCTTTGTTTATTTTATTCATTTCTATGGGGATGGAATCACCTACCTTTCATGGAGGATGTGAGACAACAAATAAAAACTGTAATTAGCATAGTTACTGGACAAAAATAGGACACCTGGATAGATGCATGCATGCACAGATGGATGGGTAGATGGATGGACAGACTGATGGATGGATGACTGGGTAGGTGGGAGGATGGCTTTCTGGCAGAATGTCAGGGCAAGCATAATTTGTATTACAAAAATACAAGTCTGCATACACAAAAACAGTTATTTTACAAGAGGGTTTATTTTACCTATTTTTAGCCTTAGGTCTCAAGCACAAATATAACATAGATGAGTAAAAACAGGCATAAACATGCCCAGTTCTAGTCAGCCGTGACCTACACTTACCACTCTCTTGTCTATGACTCATCTCAAAGCACTAGATCTTGCCTGCGCCAACATTCTCCAAACGAGATCACTGGTAGTTCCTTCGGGTGAAAGCTGAGATCAGGGGGAAATGTCGGGGTAAGGCCTTCTTGACGTGCAAGATGGCTTGGAAATCCTGACTGGTGAAGTTTCTTCTAAAGAATTACAATTAAGCTTTTCCTAACATCCCTGTCATCATTGCAAGAAGTGAGAGACATAGGTTAGCAGCCAATTCTGTATTCACTGCAGTTCCATGCTGTGTAATTTCTGCAATTACGTGGCCCCTGTGAGTCCCATGTTCCCCTTAGTAAGATAAAGGGATTGGACCCCCAAGGTTCCAAAATGTTCTGATCCTCTGAAAATCCCTGACATCTTCCCTTAAACATAAACATAGAACCTTGGAAGGATATGTATTATTAAATTCCTTCTCCAGCTCTCCTTGAAGAGTCTGTTAAACCCTTTCAAAATAAGGGCAGGTAAATGTCAATGTGTCCGTTTATGCTACACTCTGGGAAAGCAGTAAGCTTTGGAAACAGACTCAGGCCTTCTGTGAGAAACTGTAGATACATCGATGATCAAGGTTCAGTTCCTGCCCCAAGAAAGGGAAGACAGGCATTGAAATGGATCAACTTCAATAACCATAGTAATTAAGGTATAAAAAAGTTAGACCCTTCTAGCCCTAAAACGCTGCTAGAAGAAAGCCAATGACCCGGCCTGGAGGCCTTTGGGAAGGTTGTCTATAAGAAGTATTCCCGGCTAGGTCAAAAAGAAGAGAGAGCAGCCCTGGCCAGTTTGGCTAAGCAGTTGGAGTGATGAACCATGGACCTAAGAGTCACGGGTTTGATTCTGGTCAAGGGCACATACCTCAGTTGCAGTTCGCTCCCCAGCCCAGGTCAGGGTCGTGCGGGAGGCAGCCAGTCAATGTGCCTCTCTCACATCGATGTTTCTCTCTCTCTCCCTCCTTCCCTTTCCCACTCTATCTGAAGATAAATGGAAAAGTGTCCTCGGGTGAGGATTAAAAAAGGAAAAAAAATGAAGAAAGAGCATCAGAGGTCACAACCAAGCAGAAGTCACAGGGGGAGTAAACTTGGCTATATGCAGAGTGGTGAGGAGATCACAGGGCTGTAGCATGGGCTATAAACTAAAATACTCCTCTGTGGGCCCTGGGTATGAGTGGGACCCTATCCTGTGTGTTGAGGCAACATTCTGGGAGAAGCAAGGGGGCGATCAGAAGTTACCATCTCAGAACTATCAGACTTACTCTTTTTTTAAAAATGGTAGCAGTATGGTTCATTAAGCTGTGCCTTAGTGCAGGTGCGGGGCTTGCCCATGGTACTCTTGCTCTACGAAGCCCAGACATTCTGCCCGTTCTTTTTGAGCAATGACACCAAGAAATTGACAGCTAAGTGTATATTGTACACAAGCTCATCATCTGTCATCTTCATGTGGCCAACAGCTACTGCCAGACACAGCACCTTCTTCATCTGAAACTTGACTGGGGATTTCACTTCATCAACTTTGGTCACATTGTTCTCATTGTGAGTCAACAAGGAGGGAAACTTGCCGGTCTTATTCAGGCCTGGGCCCAGGATTCGTGAGATCTGCTTGTTCAGAGACTGAAGCCAAAAAGGCATCATACTTCTTGGCCAGCTTCTTGACCAGTTTCTTATTTTTGTTGAGTTCTTCAGTTCCTCCATGTCCATGTAGGGGGTGTCCACTGCCTTGGCCTCATCACAGTGCTGCTGGTCCTCCAGAACACATACGGAGGGCTTGGGCAGGGGGTGGACTTCCGCCTGACAGTGCCCGAGAAGCGTTTGTCCTTCTGAGAGTCATAATTCTTCAAGCTGATCTGCAGCTCCACTGTCTCCAAAAACTTCTGGCACTTTCCCTGGTTCCCTGGTTCCCGTGCATGACTTCCCGCACCACTTCCTAGAGGGAGATTTTGCTGCTCATGATTCCTCGTGCCATAAAAACACAGAAAAAGAGCTCAGACTTACCCCTTATTGGGCACCTACTGAATGCAGACCCCGTGCACTTTACACACATCACAGCAGTGTTTCCTGAGGTGAGTTTAGACAGGACACCAAGAACATTTTTATTTTAATAGTTATGCTTTCTAGTTAAGTTTATCTTCTATGTGTGGCAGGGGGCATTCGTTTTTGTTTGTAATTTAGTTATAAAGCATCCTTCTTAACAATTTAAGTGTTAAAAAGTGACCCAATTTGAAGAAAAATATTTATTAAGTAAACATACAGCTGCAAACACTGTGAGGGGGGTACACAAATCACTGAAATTCGAGAAACACTGGGCTTTAGCATATAAGCATTTATTTTGTTCCGAGCTCTTTGGGTTGCAAGTAATACATAACTCAAATCAGCTTAAGCAAGATAAGAGAAGGTATCCTAACAAGGAACTCTCACAGGCCACAAAGGAAAAGTGCAGTTGTGCCTCAAGAAGGGCTTGCCCGGGAGGAGGAGAGCGGCAGTCCCCTGGAAGCACTGCCCCCTCCTCTCTCCAGGCCTCCGGGGTCTCCCACTGGTCTCTGCTTGGCTGTGCACATCTCTGGCTTCTCTCTGAGCAGAGCCTTTTTCTCTAGTACACTCATGTAGGTGGCCACCCTCCGCCACCCTCCCAACCCCAGCATATATACACCGACAGACACACACGTAGATGCACACACACTCACAGGTCCAGAGTTTGTATATCTTCAGGTGGGCCTGAAATAGCATCCCTGAATCTTACTACTTATTCATGAGAGAGACAACCTGACTGGCCCAACTCGAGCCAGATGCTCACCTCTCATCCATTCAACTCCTATAGGAGGATTGAAGGGAACACATTCTCAGAAAAAGAGAGAATCTGGAATGAGTAGGCACCCTGACCAAGAGGTCTCTGCCTCAGCAACTTAATTCGCTGCTCATAACAACCCTATGAGGTAGGAAATTCAGCCCGCAGTCCCACAGCAGGAAGTGACAAAGCCAAGACATGAACCCGGGTCTTTGCGACACCAAAGCTCTAGTAAGCTGCACTATCTACCTGGTCACCATCCCACGGCCACCAGTCCAGCCCACAGCCACCACTGTGGACCCAAGCGAGTTTCTGGCCCACTGGGAGGCAGTTATCAACATTAATCCATCCAGTGCTTGCCCAGTAGACGGAAAACAAGGATCCCAACTGTATGGGGACACTATCTGGGAGGGAATAAGATTTCCTAGAAGGCCCACACGGCTCTGGAAACCAGAGAAGTCTCCTCCAAGCCCTGGGTCTGAGGCTGCCAGAGTCATACTGTGGATACTCAGTTCAGGGTGCAAGAGGAGGCTCATTTGAATGTATTTGCTGAAAATCACAAACAGGCATCTAGAGATCCTTAAGAAGCTGACACTCCTCTTTGCACCCAGAATTCAAAGTGCCTGCTGGCCCTTGAAACCATAACTGCTCTTCCCACCTCCTGGAAGCTAAATTAGGAGGGGTTCCCTAGAAAGCGAGGCAAGGAGGAAACCTGACAGGCTCCTTACACTTTGGGGGCCTCCCCCCCCGCTACACAGGCACTTCCCAGCCTAAGCTCCCACTGCCATTGTGGTGCCCTGGATAGCCAGAGTTCAGCCTTGAGGGGCCTTTGCCCACACACAGTGGGTGGCTGGCCAATAGGAGGTACTTCATCGAGGTCCATTACTGAGACAGACAGATGGATATGGTGATTGTGTCTCTCCCACTCACCAAGAGCTGACCCAAGCTTGAAGCGAGGCCTGTGCAGAGACATCCCTGCCTCAGGAAACAAGCTCCCCATCCCAGCGTTTGGTCTATGCACGTTTTATCTTCTCTGGTCATCATTCAGGACAGGTTGTTGGGTGAGTTGGGAGAAGTTTCCACTGAGCCACCCTAACAAGTGTCACTAAGACCTAGTGCCTGTGGGTGGAGACAGGGTGGCACCATCCTAGCTCAGAAGTCTGCCCCAAAGATCCTGCCATGTTGCCAGGGGAATGTCCCTTTCCCAAAACCCCCTTCTCTGCCTTTACAGGGATAAAGGGAGTGGTTGCTCAAAAGTTTAGGTCATACTCACTTGGGATGCTGCCCTAGTAGGGTGAACGGGGAGGCTCAGAGTCTGCCCCTAAGGTCTGCCCCTGGCTCCCAGAGCCATCAGGCACTCAGGATGAGGACACCAGCCAAGGTCACTATGGCAGGTGCCCAAAGGTGGCTCAAGGGCTCATTCATCCAACAGTCTGGCTCTTCCATCATCCCCACCTTGGAGAGGGAGCCTCTACATCTAATGGGCCCCCAGCGCTCAGGGAGCAGGTGCCCAGACCACAGCAAATACCTCTTCTTCCCCCAAGTCAGTCATGATGTCCATGAAGGAGAAGCCTCTGGGCCTGGCCTCCTCAATCAGGGACTAATTTTTGAGGGAATTCTCAGGGATGTGGCTGAGCGGTACGACCGCTTCGGTGCCCGTCTCCATGGTGGCCAGGGGGCATTTCCGGCTGCTGCGCAAGCTCTGGAACTTCTCGGTGAGGTGCTTGCGGAACTTCTTGGTGAGGAAACAGTAGATGATGGGGTCTAAGACACAGTTGGTGCTAAGGAGGCAGAGGGTGACCTGATGTGCATCGTTAATAGCCTGGTGGAAGTCGGTGTCCTGGAAGCCCAGCTCGGCCAGGGTCCAGGGCAGCTGCACGACATGGTGAGGCACAAAGCATATGATGAACACAGCCAGGACTGTGCAGACCATCCACAGCGCCCGGCGCTTGACCTCCGCATTGCGCTGCAGCGGCACGGGCTGCGTGAGCAGCGTGCGGATGATGACCAGGTTGCAGCAGAAGATGAGGAGGAAGACGACGAAGAAGCCAAACACGAGAAAGACGTGGATGATGAGGACCGGCATGCTGCCTTTCTCGTAGTGTTCAAAGCAGCGGGTGATGTTGCCTGATCCGGTCTTGTTGGGCACTATGTTGGTGGAGTCCAGGACAAAGAAGTAGGATGCAGCGGCCACAATGGACACCCAGATGATCAGGGACAAAGCAATGCCACGCTTGCGGGTGGTGGCCTGAGCTGTCTTGATGGGCTGTGTCACCGCCTGGAAGCGGTTGTAAGTGATGACGGCCAGGAAAGCCACTGAGCAGTAGGTGTTGATGAAGAAGAAGCAGCCAGCCAGATTGCATAGGAATGCAGGAAGAATCCAGTTGCCCTGGTGGTAGTAGTAGGTGATCCACAGGGGCAGGGTGACCAAGAAGAGCAGGTCGGCCATGGTGAGGTTCACCATGAAGATCTTTATCTCATTGAGTTTCTTGGACGGGTACAGGCGGGCAAAGACCCACAGCACGTAGCTATTGGCGATGACCCCCACCACAAAGATGATACTGTAAGCAATTGGGAAGAGGGTGTATCGGAACTCAGAGTCCACACGAGAGGAATCATTTGTCTCCATTGCTCTAGGCTGGAAAAGGCAGCTGGTCACAGTGTCCTGCCTGTGCCTGAGGGACCACACAGGAATTCTGGTTAACGAAGGGCCAACAAGGAACTGTCTTATTTCATCAATTCCAAGACTCCCATTTTTCACATTTTTAAAACTCTAAAATCAATGGCATCTTCCAATTAATTGGCAACATTTATTTTCTTTTTATATAAAATAATTTTTTTAATGAACTACATCTGAGATTTCATGAAATCAATGGCAGTTCAGTTTCAGCAGTAGAAACATGAAGAAGCCTATAGATACTTAAATAGGTGAGTTTAAAGAAATGACTGATTCTGCCCTGGGTGGTTTGGCTCAGTGGTTAGAGTGTCAGCCCTCGGACCAAAGAGGGTTCGATTCCGGTCAAAGGCATGTATGTCTGTTGCAGTTTGATCCCTGGCCCAGGTCGGGGTCGTTTGGGAGGCAACCAATTGATGTGTCTGTCTCACATTGGTGTTTCTCTCTCTCCCTTCCTCCTTCCCACTCTATCTGAAAAAAAAATAATAATAATAAATCAATGAAAAAAAAAAAAGTCCTCAGGTGAGGATTTAAAAAAAAAAAAGAGCCCTGGCTGGTTTGGCTCAGTGGTTGGAGTGTTGGCCTGCGGACCAGAGAATCCCGGGTTCGGTTCCCGCTAGGGGCACATACCAAAAAAAAAAAAAAAAAAGAAAAGAAAGAAAGAAACAACTGGTTCTAATTGGAATTTTGTTGACTGAGGAAAAAAAACATTTGTGCTTTGTTCCATTTGCTGTGGTAGTGGTTTGTCTATATTAAATTAAATAAATGTAGCTTCCATTATTCCAATAAAGCATTATGATTCCTTTAAAAGTAAAAAACTCATCTGCAAGTCACATCCTGAATTACATAGTTGATTTGAATTATATAGTTTAATGCTATGGGAGCTTTTCCACTGCTAACGGGAGCTCTGCCATCTGATGCCAAAGCTCTAGGATAACAGTTCTCCAAAGGGGTCCACAGAGATGAGGCGGAGAGAGGAGCATCTCTGAGACCTTCAGGGGCTCCATGAGGTCAAAACTATTGTCATAGTAATACCAAGACGTAATTTGCCTTTTTCACTGTGTTGACATTTGGGCTGATGCTACAAAACTGCTGGCTCCTTAGCATAAATCAAGGCAGCAGCACCGAACTGTAGTAGCAGCCAAATTCCTTACACCCAGGTACTCCGTGTTTTTTTCTTTTTTTTTTTTTTATCCTCACCCGAGGACATTTTTTGCATTTATCTTCAGATGGAGCGGGAGGGAGAGGGGGGGAAGAAAGAGAGAAATAAACATCCATGTGAGAGAGACACATGGAGTGGTTGCCACCCACACGACCCCAACCAGGGCGGGGGACAAACTACAACTGAGGTCTGTGCCCTTAGCAGGAACCGAACCCGGCTCTCTCTGGACCGCAGGCCGATGCTCTAACCACTGAGCCTAACCGGCCAGGGCTTTTATTGATTTTTTTAGAGAGAGAGGAAGGGAGAGAGATAGAAACATCGATGTGCGAGAGATACATCGATCAGCTGCCTCCTGCACGCCCCCTACTGGGGATCGGGCCCACAACCTGGGCATGTGCCCTGACTGGGAATCGAACCCGGACCTCTCAGTCCATGGGACGATGCTCAATCCACTGAGCCACACCGGCCAGACTATTACCACAGATTTAATGCAGAAGCAGATATGAGAATCCAGCTGTCTTCTATCAAACCTAACATTAAAGTGATTTGCAAAAAAAAAAAAAAAAAGTAAGTAAATGCCACTCTTCTTCCTAAAATGTTTGTTTTGAAATTTTCGTTATTTTTTTTTACTAAAAATGTTATTTATGTTAACAATGACTTTGTTATTGGTTTTTATATTTAAAAACAAAAATTTTTAGAATGTCTTAGTTTTAATTTTGAATATGGTAAACAGTGATAGATATAACCCACGTAAACAAAAGCTCTCTGGGGCCCTCAAAAAATTTTAAGGATATAAAAAGATCCTGAACCCTGGCTGGTTTGGCTCAGCAGTTAAAGCGCTGGCTCACGGACCAAAGGGTGACAGGTTCGATTCCCAATCAAGGGCAGGTTTGATCCCCACCCCAGTCAGGGTCGTGTGGGAGGCAACCAATCAATGTGTCTCTCTCACATCAATGTTTCCCTCTCTCTCTTTCTTTCTCCCTTCCACTATATCTAAAAAAAAAAAAAAAAAAAAAAAAATCAATGGAAAAATATCCTCTAGTGAGGATTAAATTTTCTGGTCTCAGGATCTTTTTTGAATTTGAAAATTGCTACTCCATAATGTTAGGTCCTCCTCCCTCTCCCTTGACCCCCATGCCTTGGGGGATCCTGTTCCTGGGGTCTGAGAGAGGCAAGGAGGCAGCCCATAGCTGGGAGTGTGTGGTGCTCCTCACTCTGGGTCTTTGAGGAAGTCACATCCCTACCCACCCCCCATACACACACACACCTCCACCCCTAAGTCAGTCCCTTCCTCTCCTTGGGTTTAGGCTCCAGCTCAGTGGGGTGGGGCAACTCTCCTCTGGAAACTGTCCCTCTCCAGCCAGAGGACTCAACCCAAGACATCCCCCTGGGCCCTGCCCCCTGTGCCAGGAGAAAGTCTTCCCACCAGGACCAGGACTAGGGAGGGTAAGTCTTGTGAGGCTTTCACTTAGGTACTAAATGTAAGGGGGCACCAAAATCTTTACTAATCAAGATAAATAATATTTTAATGCAATAGTTTAAAAAATAAAATCAGTATCAGTGATTCTTCCTTTTGCCTCACGCTGTAATATGGCTCTGCCTGGCACTATTATGATCTTGTCTTCATTTAAAATTGTAGTATTTTGACAAACTCATAGATACAAACAACAACTTGATAGTTACCAGAAGGGAAAGGAGATTGAGGGAGGGCGAAATGGGTAAAGGGTGTCAAATGTATGGTGACAGAAATTAGACTTCTGGTGGTAAACATGCTATAGTGTACACAGCTATCAAATTATAATATTGTACACCTGAAACTGATATAATGTTATTAACCAATGTTACCTCAATTTAAAAAATGATATTTTGTTCATGGACATTTTTTTCATTAATTGATTTTTAAAAAATCTTTTTACAGGTTAGCCCAACTCACCCATTCAGTCACTCATTCATTGAACAAGCATGCACTGCTCCAGGCTCTGGGCAGAGTACTAAGGCCTCAGAGATTAGACCCAGCTTCTGCCCTTCAGTGGCTCTCAGACCACTTTGCAAGAGAGAGATTCAGAAATAGACAAGTGATAGTGTTATGACGGGAGAGGTACCAGATGCCAGGGTAATTCTGAAACGGTGCTCCTAGCCCTGACTTGAGGGTCAGGAATGACATTCTGCCTATGCCGAAGGAAAAGAAGAAGTGAGCCTGATGAGGACACCAGGCAGGGGGACAGCATGCACAGAGACCTGGAAGAATAGGAGAGGACAGACCTTGTTCTTAGGGAACTGGAAACATTCAGTTTGACTACAACTTAAAGTGTGTGGGTGTGGGGGTGGGGGGCTGAGGAGAGACAGGGCCTACAAAATCAGCATCAGTCGACTTAAGAAGGGTCTTGAATATTAGGTTAAGGAGTTTGTACTTGATTCTGCAGAAAATAGGGAGTCATTGAGGGATACGGAGCATGGAAGGGACAAGACTGGGTCTAGGTTTAGGGAAGGTGGCTTTGACTGCTGTGTACAGAATGAACTGGAGAAGCTTCAGGCCTGATGCAGGGAGACAGCCAAAAGACAACTGTAACTGTCTGCAGGACCAAAGGAGGACTGGACCATGGCAGAACTGATGGAGGGAAATTGATGGTTGTGAGAGTTATTTGGGAGAATGAATGGACAGAACTTGGTGATGGGTGGAATACTGGTTGATAAAAAGGAAGGAGTGAAGAACTGCCAGGTTTCTAGACCAGATGATTGGGGCTGAGGTATTGTCTATCTTCATGGTGATGACACTGAGGAGGAACAGCGTGGGGGTGGGGAGGATGAGTGCCTGCAAAACATCCAGGAGGATCCAAGGTTAAGCCCTGAAGAGACCACCATTAAAAGATGAGTCAGAACCCAGCCAGTGTGGCTCAGTGGTTGAGCGTCGACCCATGCACCAAGAGGTTGCCGATTCGATTCCCGGTCAGGGCACATGCCCAGGTTGTGGGCCCGATCCCCAGTGCGGGGCATGCAGGAGGCGGCCAATCGATGTTTGCTGTCATCGATGTTTCTCTCTCTCTCTCTCTCTCTCTCTCTCTCTCTCTCTCTTTCTCTCTCAAAATCAATAAAGAAAAAATTTTTAAATAAATAAATAAAAGATAAGTCAGAGGAGGAGAAACGTATGAAGGAGGCAAGGACAGAATGATCAGAGGTAGGAAGAGGAGCAGGGGAGCGCCATGCTGGAGACCTAATGAAGAAAGTTTCAAGAATGTGAAAGCAAGTGGCCAGTAGTGTGAAAAGTCACAGGGAAATCAAGTACAATGCAGACAGAAAAGCAAGTATTGGATATGGCAACATGGAGATCTACCTCATGTGATTAGAGGAAGAGCAGTTTCCTAAGCATAAGTTGAGGAAGGAATGAGAAACAAGGAAGTGGAATGTCAAATCCTCATTCAAGAAGCTTAATACATTGAAAAAAGTAGAAATAAGTAGAGAGATAAATAAATATCATTTCAACTTGTGATGAGTTCAATAAAGGAAATAAAAATGGTAACATAATGAAGATCAGTTAGGGGGCTGCTTTAAATAAAGTGACCAGGGAAGGCTTCTTAGAGGAGGTGACAATAAACAAAACCAGAGGCCGATTTACCATGAAGCCAATGAAGCTTGATCTTCAAAGCCCCCTCCGAGGCCTTGTATCTAATTGTGTATTTGTAATTTGGCATCTTTTCTTCAAAGAGGGCCTCCAAAATTGTATAAGCTTTGGGATCCTGCAAAACCTATATTTTCCTTTGGCCGAAATCGAAAAAGTGAGAAGACACAAGTCAAGAGAAAATATGGAATTATTTGACGTAAAAGGGTATCTTGTGCAAAGGGCCTGCAGTAGGAATAAGTCTATCATATCCTGAGATAGAAATAAATTTGTCATGTTAAAGGAACCAAAAGGTCAGTGTGACCCTAGAGATGTAAGAAATGAGAAGAGTGGGATGAGATCAGAGAGCAACAGGCCCCAAATCGCCACGATAAGGAGCTCAGATTTTTATCTCTGAACATCACAGAGCCACTGGAGTATGTCAGGCAGGGGCAAAACATGATCTGACTCACTCTGGATGCTGGGCAGAGAATGGATGGTAGGGGACAAGAGTGGAAGCAAAGAGACCATTTTGGAGGTGAGAGATGGTAGTGACATGGACCAGAAAGTGGCATTTCCAGTTTTTCTCTTTATCCCCAACATCCAGCACAAGCTTAGCCAGCGCAGGAGCTTGATATACATTTGTCAAGTGAACAAATATCTAACAACTGACAAGACTGACCTCTTTGTGAGACTTGCGAGAGGGCTCATCCAAGAAAATGGTAGAGTCCTGATCTATCCAGTGACATAAGAGCACCAAAGGCTGCCTGCTCCCCATGGCAACCTCCACACAAGGCAGAGTGAGCCCTCCACAACCTCACCACTCAAACTGGGTCCTTGGACCAGAAGCATCAGCATCACCTGTAAGTTTGTTAGACATGCAGAATCTCCAGCTCCACCCCAGGCCTGTTGTATCAATCTGTCTTTTAACAAAATTCCCAAGTGATTCATATGCACACTGAAGTTTGAGAAGTGCTGTGCCTGAACACACTGCCAGCCGCATACCTGCCTGATCTAACACCTTCCGTGGCTCCCCACTGCCCAGGATCAAGTCCAAGCTCCTTTCCCACCTCATCTTCCACCAGCCTCTACTGCTACTCACCCTGTACTCCAGCCATACTGAACTTCCTGCTGCTTCTCTAAAAACTCTATTTCTCTTCAAACCCCTCTGTCTTTGCATATGCTGCGGCCCCTACTGAGTGTGCCTTTTGCCTGTTGCTTTACCTAGCAAAATCTTACTCATTCTGCCCTGGCCGGTTTGGCTCAGCGGTTAGAGCGTCGGCCTGCGGTCCAGAGAGAACCGGGTTCGGTTCCTGCTAAAGGCATGTACCTCGATTGCAGTTTGTCCCTGGCCCTGGTTGGGTCGTGCAGGAGGCAGCCACTCGATGTGTCCCTTTCACGTCGATGTTTCTCTCTCTCCCTCCCGCTCTATCTGAACAAAAAATGGAAAAATGTCCTCAGGTAAGGATTAAAAAAAAAAAATCTTACTCATTCCTTAAAACCTAATCTAAGGAGTGCTTTCCCTGGGAAGCCTTCCCTGATTGCCCCATTCAGGATGAATGACTTGCCTTCCTCACTGAGTCACCATGATTCTGGGCACATTCCTCAGTATAGCACCTGACACAATACTTGTAAGTATTGATTTCTGTGGCCATTTTCTTGCCAAATTGGGAGCTTCTTGAGTGCAGAGATTAGATCTTTGTCCCCAGTGTCTGACTGAATGACTGAATGAATAAGCCCCAGATGACTATTCAGAGGAAACTGGCATGAAGGAAAGGTATCCAATCTCTCTGGGGAAGGCATAGTAGGGTAGGGAGAACAAGGCCTCTGGAGTCAGAAAGACCTGGGTTCATACCTGGCTCTGCCATTTATTTGCTGTGTGACTGTGGGCAAGTGTATTCAGTTCTCTGAGCCTCAGTTTCTTCATTTGCAAAATCTTACAGTCCTAACAATAGTTCCAAAGATAAGTATGTAAAGTGGCCACAAATGGTCAGGCCATCCTCTCCCCATTGCCCCAGGACCTTGGAGCCCAGGGAGGAGACTTTTGTAACCACCAACTTCAGGGGCTCTAACCCACCACTGACTTTCCTGCCAGTGCCAGACAGGGCTTTAGACTAATGCCAACAAAGCTTTCAACAGTTCAGGAAGAGAATGAGCATTTGGAGGGAGAAGGAGGAGGAAGCTCAAACCACTCAACTTAACATGCAGGCACGGTTCCCTGGTGGATCAAGGCTGGGCAGCAGGCCCAGGCCCAGCACTCAGCTGTGGGTGGGCTAGGAGGGCCAAAAACTCATGGGGACAAGAAGAATCCTGCCATCTGGATCTCCCACCCTCTGCCCTGCAGAGCATTCAGCCCCAACCCCACTCTGCCAACCATTCCCAACCTGTCTAATATTCCCAGTCCCTAGAGAACCTGAGAAAACTGGACAGTTAGAGGAGAGGGACTACCAGGATCTGGGCAGAAGAAAGTACATGCTGGTTACTTCCTCAGAGCGAACTGTGGGTTGGGAAGTTGGGTTTACCAGTCAGACTGGCCCCTAACATTTGTGGGGCCATATGTGGTCAAGAGTACACATGTCTAAATAAGATTGCACAGGCAGTCCGGCTGGTGTGGCTCAGTGGTTGAGCGTCAACCCATGAACCAAGAGGTTGCCAGTTCAGTTCCTGGTCAGGACATATGCCCAGGTTGTGGGCCCGATCCCCAATGGGGGGCATGCAGGAGGCGGCCAATCGAGGTTCTCTCTCATCGATGTTTCTATCTCTCTCCCTCTCCCTTCCTCTCTCTCTAAAATCAATAAAGGGGAAAAAAGAGGTTGCATGGGTATAGCCCTGCCGGTGTGACTCAGTTGGAGGAGCGTTGTCCTGCACACCAAAAGGTGGTAGGTTCCCGGTCAGGGCACAAACCCAGGTTGTGGGTTTGATCCCCAGTCAGGGGTACATGTAGGAGGCAACCAATCGATGTTTCTCTCTCACTCTCTCTCTTTCTCTCCCTTCCCCTCTCTAAAACCATATATATTTATATATACCTTACATACCAGAAAACTGATTAGGCCTAAAAAAAAAACATTTAGCCCTGGCCGGTTTGGCTCAGCGGTTAGAGCGACGGCCTGCGGTCCAGAGAGATCCGGGTTCGGTTCCCGCTAAGGGCATGTACTTCGGTTGCAGTTTGTCCCCAGCCCTGGTTGGTCGTGCGGGTGGCAGCCACTCAATGTGTCCCTTTCACGTCGATGTTTCTCTCTCTCTCTCTTCCTCTCTCTCCCTCCCACTCTATCTGAACAAAAAATGAAAAAATGTCCTCAGGTGAGGATAAAAAAAAACACAAAAAAAACCCATTTAAATAAATAAATGAATATTTACTAGCTATAAATCAGTCACGTCCAAGTTCATGCACATCCCATGCACCAGCAGCTCCTTGCAGTCTAGCAAGCTTGGGGGTGAATTCACCAGCAGAGTATGAACAAGAAGGGGGGATATGGGAGGGACACAGGCTCCAAGTGGTCAGTCCCACATGGATCTAAGGACTCCTTGCTCTGTTGGGAGGGCATGGCTGGAGGGGAGCCAGAACCAGCCCACCTATGCTCAGGGCACTGAGCAGGATTTACCAGTTAAATGTATAGATGCTCTTACCCACGATCACATCTCCTATTCAGATCAGCCTTGGGTAGTAAGTGTTACAAAGTGCCCATGTTTTCAGGGAACAAAGTGAAGCCATAGAGGGAAACAGACTTGTCCACAGTCATACAGCTAGATAGAGGCAGATCTGGACTTTTGAACTCCAAGGCCCATTCTATCTCTCCTAGGCCAAGCTGTAGCAAACCACTCCTTGGCCATCTCGTCTACTCACAGACGAGAACAGGAGCTTCAGATACTGTGAGGCTCCAGGAAGAGTCGTCTTTGACCTGGGCCTTGCTTTTACCTTTGTTCCCCAAAGTCAGGAATTGAATGGGGCAAGGGGAAGGGAGGGTCTGCTCTGCATCCAGGGCATTGCTGCCAGGCAGTGCTGCAGCTGGAATCAAATCCTGGTTCAAACTCTAAACTCACCCCATGGCTCTGAGTCTCTGTTTTCTTATTGGTAAAATGAAGATTTTTAAATGGGCCTAAGAGAACCCAGCCGGTGTAGCTCAGTGGATTGAGTATCATCCCATGGACTGAGAGGTCCCTGTTCGATTCCCTGTCAGGGCACATGCCCGGGTTGTGGGCTGGATCCTCAGTAGGGGGCGTGCAGGAGGCAGCCAATCGATGTTTCTCTCTCACATCAATTTTTCCCCCTCTCTCTCCCCCTTCCTCTCTCTCTAAAAAATCAATAAAAACATATTTTTAAAAATAAAATAAAATGGGCATAAGAAAAAAGGAAATTATGAAAACAATCCCATGTACAATAGCATCAAAAAGAATAAAATACTCAGGAATAAACTTAACCAAGGAGGCAAAAGACTTGCATACTGGAAATTACAAAACATTGATGAAAGGAATTAAAGAAGACCCAATAAATGGAAAGACATGCTGTGTTCTTCGATTAAAAGACTTAATATTGTTAAAATGTCCACACTACCTAAAGCAATCTACAGATGCAATGCCCTATAAAAATCTTGATGGTGCCCAGCCGGTGTGGCTCAGTGGCTGAACACTGACCCATGCCCCAAGAGGTCACTGGTTCGATTCCCAGTCAGGGCACATGCTCAGGTTGTGGGCCTGATCCCCAGTGGGGGGCATGCAGGAGGCGGCCAATTGATGTTCTCTCTCATCGATGTTTCTATCTCTCTCTCCCCCTCCCTTCCTCTCTCTCTAAAATGAATAAAGAAAATAAAATTTTTAATCCCAATGGCACTTTTTGCAGAAATAGAAAGAAACATCCCAAAATTCATGTGAAATCTTATTTCAAAAGCCCTAAATAGCCAAAACAATCTTGAGAAAGAAAAGCTGGAGGTCTCACAATTCCTGATTTCAAAACATACTACAAAGTACAATAATCAAAACAGTATGGTGTTGGCATAAAGACAGACATATAGATCAATCTTTATATAGACATATAGGAAAAAAACCCTTATATATATAGTCAAGTGATCTTTGACACAGGTGCCAAGACTACACAATGGGGGAAAAGATAGTCTCTTCAACAAATGGTGGTGGGGAAACTGGATATTTACACGTAAAAGAGTGAAGATAAACCCTTATCTTACATCATATACAAAAATCAACTCAAAATGGATTAAAGACCTAAACGTAAGACTTGAAACTATAAAACTCCTAGAAGAAAACAGGGTAAATCTTCATGACATTGGAGTGGACAATGCGTGGGTATGACATCAAAAGCACAAGTAACAAAAGCAAAAATAGACATGTGGGATTACACCAAACATAACGTCTGTGTAGCAAAGGAAACAATCAACAGAGTAAAAAAGGAAACTACATTATGGAAGAAAATATTTGCAAGCCATATATTGGATAAGAGGTTAATAGCCAGACTATATAAAGAACTCTTACAACTCAATAACAATAAATAAATAATTTAAAAATAGTCAAAGAACTTGAACAGACATTACTCCAAAGATACACAAATGGCCAACAAGTATATTAAAAAATTGTGCTGGTGGGAGTGCAGACTGGTGCAGCCACTATGAAAAACACTATGGTGTTACCTTAAAAAATTAAAAATTGAATTACCATTTGACCCAGTGATCCCACTCCTAGGAATATACCCTAAGAAGCCTGAAACACCAATCAGAACGAATACATGTACCCCCATGTTCATAGCAGCGCTATTTACAATAGCTAAGATCTGGAAACAGCCCAAGTGTCCATCAGTAGACAAATGGATAAAAAAGCTGTGGTACATATACAAAATGGGTACTATGCAGCTGTAAGAAAGAAAGATCTCTTATCCTTTGAGACGACATGGGAGGACCTGGAAACTATTATCCTAAGTGAAACAAGCCAAGCAGAGAAAGACAAATATCATATGATCTCACTTATTTCTGGAATATAATGAACATAACAGTGTGAGGAACAGGGTAGTCCCAGAGACGTGGAAGTAGGGTACAGACTGACATTTGCCAGAAGAGGGGGTGGGGGAGGGGAGCGATGAACACAGAACTTGTACGCATGTACTCATAACCAATGGACATGGACAACAAAACTGGGGACGGGGCAGGGAGGGAGGGGGAGGAGGGTGTCAATGGGGGAAAAAGGAAGAAACATCTGTAACAAAAGTAAATTAATAAAAAAATAAAATAAAATAATTGCTCAATGATCATAACTAATCAACAGGGAAGTGCAAAACAAAACCACAATGACGTATCTATCACTTCACACCCTATATAAAAAAAAAAAAAGCAGAAAATAACAGTTATTGGAGAGGGTGTGGATAAACTGGAATACTTGTGCACTGTTGGTGGGAATATAAAATGATGCAGCCATTATGGAAAACAGTATAGAGGTTCCCTCAAGAATTTAAAAATAAAACTATCATATGACCCAGAAATCTTACTTCTGGGTGTACAGCCAAAAGAATTGAAAACAGGATCTTGAAGAGATATGTGCACACCCATGTTCATAGCAGCATATTCACAATAGTCAAGAGGGGCAACCAACCCAAATGTCCATTAACAGATGAATGGATGAACAAAATGTGTACCTATGTATGACACAGTACTCTGCAGCCTTTATTATGTTTTTTTCTATTTTTTTCTTTATTGATTTTAGAAAGAGAGGAAGAGAGAGATAGAAACATCGATGAGAGAGAACATTAACTGGCTGCCACCTCCTGCATGCCCCCCACTGGGGATTTGGCCCACAACCTGGGCATGTGCCCTGACCAGGAATCAAACCAGCAACCTCTTGGTGCATGGGTCGATGCTCAACCACTGAGCCACACCGGCCGGGCTACTCTGCAGCCTTTAAAAGGAAGGAAATCCTGTGGCACACTACAACATGAGTAAAACTTGAAGATATTATTAAGTAAAATAAGCCAATTACAAAAAGATAAATACTGCCTGGCCGATGTGGCTCAGTGGTTGAACAATGACCCATGCACCAAGATGTTGCCGGTTCAATTCCCGGTCAGGGCACATGCCCAAGTTGTGGGCCAAATCCCCAGTGGAGGGCACGCAGGAGGCAGCCAATCGATGTTCTCTTTCATCAATATTTCTATCTCTCTCTCCCTCTCCTTTCCTCTCTAAAATCAATAAAGAAAAAAAATTGAAAAAGACAAATACTAATATGAAATTATCACACTTACATGAGGTATCTAAAGTAATCAAATTCATAGAAACAGAAAGTAAAATGGTAGTTCTGGGGGGGTGGGGGAAGGAAGAAACAGGGAGTTGCTGTTCAATGGGTATAGAGTTTCAGTCATGCAAGATGAAAATGTTTTAGAGACCTGTCGTATAACAATGTGCACATAGTTAATAATACTGTAGTGTACACTTAAAGTTGTTAAGAGAATCAATTTATCTTATGTGTTTTACCACAATAAAATAAATAAGTTTTTTAAAAATACATTTTTATTGATTTTAGGGAGAGGCAAGAGAGACAGAAACATTGATGATGAGGGAAACACTGATCGGCCGCCTCCTGCATGCTCCCCACCAGGGATCAAGCCCCCAACCCGTGCATGTGTCCTGAATGGGAATCGAACCCGGGACCTCCTGGTGCATAGGTCGATGCTCAACCCCTGAGCCACACCAGCTGGGCTAAAATAAATAAATTTTAAAAGCAGGTCCAAGAGATGGCAGATTTACAAGGACACTTTGTATTTTTAACTTGGAATTATATGACTCAGCTTTATGACTTCATAGCCACGCAACCTTTTCTAAAACTGCTTCCCCTCTCTGAGCCGCATCTGTAAAATGGGGACAATCTACTTTATAGAGCTTTTGTGAGCACCCAGGGAGATATAAAGTGTTTGGAAAGGACAGTGGTTAAGATCATAGACTCGAGTCAGACAAACCTGGGTTCAAATCCTGCCTCTGTTCCATCCTAGCTTAATGGCCCACGGTCAAGCACATCACTCTGAGCCTCAGGTCCTTCTGTAAATGGAGATGATAATATTCCAAGCACCTATCTCCCCAGAGTGGTGTGAAGATTCCATGAGCAACCTATGTAAAGTGCTTAGCACAACTGAAGAAATTCCTGATCAACAGCTCTAAAAAGTTATTATCTACAGGAAATCCAGACAACCTTCTAATTAGACCAGATCAAATGTTTCTCAAAATGGTATGCCACTGTCATGGCGACTGCTCTCACCAAGCTCACCCCGGCTTGAAGCCACCTGTATCAGGCTTCCAGCTACGTCATTAACTCTAAAAGCTTCTGGGAACCAGTCACATCCTTTTATAGCAGCTGGGACAGTTGGCAAAACGCTATCAGCCAATTCTTGCCCAAGACAATTAATTTAATCTCCATGAGCCTCTCGGTTTACTCATCTGTTAAAAAAAAAAAAAAAGTAATAATATTACCTACTTCATAGGGTTGTTGTAAGGATTAAATAGAAAATGCCTGATCCATAATAAGCTCAGTGAATGTTGGCTTACTTTTGTACCCCAGACAGAGTTCAAGGTGCTGCCTCTGGTCTCCATAAGACAAAACATACATGGCTGTTGATTTCTCTTTCCTTCTGGGTTGGGACTTCCCTGGGTGCAAGGCTTCTGGTATTTCAACAGTACAGGGCCTCCTACACAGCAACACTCAAGAAGTAGTTACTAAACACACACACACACACACACACACACACAGTCACACTGAACCCATCCTTCACTTCCAAACCCTCACATACCAGCCTCAGCTCCTCCCAGCCTTAGATTCCCTGGGGCCACTAAAACACCACACTTTAATCATTTCCCTTCTGTTTGTCCAAGTTTTCTCATCTGTAAAATGAGAATAATATCAGCATCAACTTCACAAGATAGCCCTGAGATTAAGGCAGATAAACCTCTAAAGTACTTGGCATACTCAATAAATGAGTTACCTCTTATTCTGACCTCCCCTGTTGCTTAACATTTGTGGCCTGGCCTGGCCATGCTGGTCATACCATCTAAAGGTTCCTCTCATAGAGCAAACTCATTGCAATTTCTCCAAGAAGAGGGCTTGGAGGGGCAAGTTAAGGGAGCAAGTATACTGACCTCTGAGGAACTCTGCACTGGGCTCCCCATGGTTTCCAGTATGAGGATTCTAGGACCATGCCAGGTATATTTATTGGTGGATAAATAGAGCTCTGTGTCTGGGGAGAGGTCAGGGTCAGGGTCTGGGGCTCCAGTGATGGGGGTGGCCTAGGTACCAGAATTTCCCAGTTTTCCTTTTCACTGGGGCCCACCCTGACCCCAGGTATATATATTACATTGATGAGACTCACTCTTCACTCAGTTGGACTAGGTCATCCTTGTGGTGTTGAGGGGTCCTAACCCTGGCCTAGGTCTCTCCTTTTGGCTCCCAGATACCCAGACGGTATCTGTCTAAGTCAGCCTTGCCTCTCCTTGCTTCCTGGAAGTCGGGCAGGGCAGGCAGGAGGAAGTTGGGAGGTACTGCCTCTTCTGGGCTTCCCCAACCCAGGGCACACCCTCTGTGATACCAGGAAGCACACGGTGTCTTCCCAGCCTGGAAGCTCCTGAGTCCCACTGGTGCCCTCGGTTACAGAGGGCGTGGCCCAAGTGGGATCACACAGACACAGATCTGCACCTGGCTCTGCTCTCTCCTAGCTGATGTTCGGCTCTCAAAGCCTCTCTTTCTTCATTTGCAGAATAGTGATAATAAAACCTTCTTCACTGGGTGGTTGTAAGAGGGAACGAAGCAATTTGTGCACAAGGTTATTGCTCAATAGCTGTGACTTCCTCTCCGCTTCCCCCTCACCTCAAAAAATATGTTGAATGAATGAGTGAATAAATAAGCAAACAAACCAGCCATGCATCAAACCAACCACATCTCCTCCTTTGGAAAACAGCCACCAGGGGTGGCTGAAGAGAAATGGCAGGAATTGGGATCAGGGGATCTGGACTGTGGACTCAGCAGCCCCACCCACCATCTTGAGTGAGTCTCCACTCAAGCTCTGAGCCTTGGGATCTTTATCAGCAAAATGGGGTGCCACGCCCACCTCCAGTATTGTCATGAAAAGGAAGTAAGATTTGGGAGAGTGATAAAGGTTTGGCAAACTGTGAAACACTTGGTAAGTTGAAGTGGACTTTATACACTAAAGGCATCTGCACACATCTTTGGCATACTTCTCCCATCAGGCAGCTGAGCCCAACTCCAAACCCAGGCCCTGAGGGTTCCCCTCCTGTAGAACTACGGCGGTGGAGAGGGGCTGCTGAGTGGTAGTTCTCCCCTGCCCATATATGTTCTCTCTCTCTCTCTCTCTCTCTCTCTCTCTCTCTCTCTCTGTCTCTCTCTCTCTCTCTCTCTCTGTCTCTCTCTCTCTCACACACACACACACAGTCTGGCTCTGGATTTCCTTTGGCTGAAGACACAAGGGAAGAAAGGAACAGACAGATAGCTATTAACCTCTCAGCTGGTTACATCGATGATACTGTTTCTGGGAACTGCTGGGCTGTATGAGGTCCACTTGCAGATTGGACATGTTCCAGGTACATGCGGATATAGCCAGAGCCAACTCCCTACACGACCACAGACACACATGCATATACCAGAGGCTTCTTTCCCCTCCCACCGTGCTGCCAAGGAACCTAATAGTGGCTGGTGAGAGAGGTGACAGCACTGGGGGCCCAGCATTTGCTCTTCTGGGAACTGGCTCCACTCCTAACCCACACTCCCCCAGGACCAGTCAGGGCGTGCTCCCAGGCTATAGCTCAGCTATTGTGCTCTCCTCGTGGGGAAAGGAGGGGGAACCAGTATGGGGAAGGAAGGGCTGCCCCTGAAAAAGAGGACCACCCCCTTCTCCTCAACAAGGCCTTGTTCACAGGCCAGGAGAGGAGGAGGCCTCCCTGTAAAGGTCTCCTTATAAAAGGACAAACAGACAGGATTGCACCTCTCATCACACCCCCAACCTCACCCCAATACCAATCAGGAGCAGAAACTCAGTCCTGAAGGCACATTTTGTCATGAATGTCATAGACTGAATTCCTTATCCAAACCTCTTTTGGAAAGATGTCCCCATCTGTCCAGAGAAAAGAACAGAATTGCCCAAGGTGACAATAGTGTCAGGGGCAGAGCTGGGACCGGACGCTTGGCCTCCGGCTCACTGTCCATTCTCTTCCAAATACAACATACTACTTTATCATTCACCTATTCCACGCGTATTCAAAAATTAAACTAGACACCGAACTCTGTGCTAAGGGTGAGGATAAAACAACGAATAAAACAAACACTTCATCCTTCAGGCATCTGCAGTGGGAATCAGGGTTAGTATCAGTAGTACACATTGGCTCACGCTCGTGCAGCAGCCTATGATTAACAATGCACTTTCCCATCCAGCCTCTTACCTCATCTTCCCATAAACCCATAAAGTCAGTTTTTTGTTGTTGTCGTGATTGTTTTGTTAACCCACACCCAAGGATATTTTTCCATTGATTTTTAGATAGAGTGGAAGGGAGAGAGAGAGAGAGAAAAAAAAACGTCGATGTGAGAGAGACACATCGATCGGTTGCCTCCCACACAACCCCAACTAGGGCCAGGGATGGAACCTGCAACCCAGGTACGTGCCCTTGACTGGGAATCAAACCAGTGACCCTTTGGTCCTCAGGCTGAGCCAAACCCGCCAGGGCAAGGTCAATAGTTTAAACTGCAATCTGCAAAGAAGGAAAGTGAGGCTCCTGCATTGCCCAAGGTCTCAGCTTGTGAGCAGGAGAGGAAATCAAAACCCTGGTGCCCCACCTCAGGCCCAGGGCCATTTCTTCACCTCTAGAGTACACATCTTTGCTTGGCTGCATTTTCAGTACCTAAAGGCAGGGACATCTCTCTTTTTTTTTTGCTTCCTTAGAACACACAACACACACACACACACACACACACACACACACACACACACACACACACTGCAAGCACCTGGAACACAGCCACATATTTAGTCAGAGCTAAATCAGAGCTCCCTGAATGCCCAGAGAGAGACTCTGCAGGTTCCCTCATTCTTTCCAGGCGAGCAAGTGTCTGGACAGCAGCCCTGGGTCACCTCATGCCAGAGAAAGATGGGGGCAGGGGTGAGGTTACCAGTCTGTGCCCTGTCCCTACCACCTGGGACCTGATGGGGGAAACTGGTTGTGGGCCAGGCCTTTTGTACCAATAGTCTGGTTATCTCTTTTTTAAATCCTCACCCAAGGATACTTTTTCATTTTATCTTCAGTCAGAGTGGACGAGAGAGGGGGTAGGGGGGAGAGAGAAGGAGAGAGAGAGAAAGATTGATGTGAGAGAGACATATCAACCGGTTGCCTCACGCATGACCCTGACCAGGACCAGGGACTGAATCGCAAGTGAGATACGTGCCCTTGACCAGAATCGAACTCGAGACTCTTTGGTCCTCGGGCTGACACTCTAACCGCTGTGCCAAACCAGCTAGGGCTAGCCTGGTTATCTTCATCACCCCCCACGTCGGAAAGATCTGGCATCTAGCGAGTTCCTAAGTACCCAGGCCTGTAGTTCTCCCAACAATCCTGCTGGGGAGATAGTACTGGCCTCGTTGGACAATTTAGAAAACTGAGATACAGAGAGAGGGTTCAACTTGGCCAAGGTCACACAGCTAGTAAAGTGCATGGCATTCAGCCCCCTAAGATCTAGGTAGCCCCACTCTCACCACTACATTACTCACAGTGAGGTCTCTAAGGTCATTTCAGCACTGCCTTGGCCTCAGAGAACCAGAGGGGAGCTAGATTCCCTGGGAAAGTTTGATCATGAGGAATTCTTTGTAAACATGAGACTCGGGGGCCTGAGGAAGATACCAAAACAGTTCCTTAAAACAGAACCACAATCTGCTTTGGCGAAGTCTAGGGGCATGACCTTAGTCTCCTGAGGACATTTGCATGTGTCTCCCCCTTGCCAGCCAGGGCTTGGACCCCCCTTACCTGGACCAGAGTCAGTGGCTGTAGCGGTAGGATCTGAGTGTCTCCGTCTGCAGACCCAGTCTCTGTGTTTTCTGGAAATTGCAGAAGTGAAGACACAGAGCAAGCCACTGCCCAGTCACCCTGGGGAGGAAATGCTGTGACCCTAGGGCCCCTCCAATAGATGCCACAGGAACGTCCAAGTTGGGGCACCCAGACCCTGGACACCTCTCGGATGTGTCTCACAGAGCAGAAGGCAGCATGGGGTGGAGGCAGCAGGCACTGTGCCAGGAAGCTGGGGTGAGAGAGAAAAAATGCAAGAGAGAAAAAGCAAGGGGGGAGAGAGAGAGAGAGAGAGAGAGAGAGAGAGAGAGAGAGAGAGAGAGAGAGACTGAGCATGAGAGTGAGGAAGAGGAGGAGACACAAGTAACTGAGTGACCGAGAAAACAGAGTGAGAGAGGGGGTCAGGAAGAAATGAGAGGTGGAAGGAGAAAGATGTAAACACAGAGAGAACACATGAGAGGAATGAGGAGATACAAGGACAAAAACCAAGAGCGTTCAAAGAGAAAATATGAGACAGACAGTGAGCATGTGCCTGTGTGCATGTGTGTGTCTGTGTGTCTGTGTATGGGCGTCAGAGAAAAAAATGAAAGAAAGGGAGCGACAGCTAGAACATTAAAAGGAGGAGAAGGGAGGAGCTCAAAAGAGCTCCTGTGTCAGAGGCCTGACTGGGCTGGGCATCCCTGGTGACCGAGAAGCACCAAACCCAAGAAACTCCTGGGACAGAGCGCTGCAGACCTGGGGTGGGGGTGGGGAAGGAAGTGTCATAATAACTTGAGCAGGAGTTTGGCAGCGTGGGAGTTAGTGGGAGACAGGGAGGGTGAACAAGTATAGGCAACTGACGTGAGTTTGGGAGTGTCCGTGTGTGTGACACAGTGAGCGAGCATGGAAAAGTCAGTTGGGTGGCGGTTTCACGTGTACAAAAGTAAAGGATGGGCCAGAGCTCCCTGCCTCGGTTTTTAGTCCATTTACCACCCCTTTATTCAACCAACATTTATTGAACACCCTCAGTGCTGAGCACTGTAGTGGACACTGTCTAAGGAAGCAAGTCCCTCATGTACCAGTCACTCCAGGACGCTCCTACACTGACAGGTAAACGGGTCTGGACAGCAGGGTCCCACAGTGAGGCAGGTGCAAAGCAGAGCCCGGAGTGCAGGCTCCCGACTCCTCATGCAGGGTCCGGCCTCAGCTCCACCTGGGCATCTGAGCTAGCCTCCTCCTGCTGACTGAGAACTCACTGCTTTTCCTTATCAAAGCCCAAAATAAATCTCTAAGGACAAAACACTTTTACATGTGCTGCAGCCCTAAAAACTAGAGCCAAAAATCTGCCCCTCCCCCCAGCTCTGCCCCATCACCCACGCTCAAACCACATACGCATATAACACTTGCACGCTCACGTACTCTCAGTACATAGGATCGTACACTCTCACTCTCTCGTCCCTCGACCACATGCACACTCAGGTGCCCACATCTATCACCCCTCACCTGCCCAGAGTCACCTCCTTCCTCGTATTCATTCACCCACAACTGCTCCACGTTCCTCAAATCTCCCTAGGTTTCCTGTTAGGGACTTTGAAAAGGCCCAGTTTGGTCACCTCCTCACCTCCCTTACAGGACTGTTGAGCCTTGAGTGCCCCGAGACACAAGAGGACATGGTCTGATCATGGAGTTCAACTTTCACGCAAAATGTCCACCTGAAATCCAAAGCCCTCACTCTGCTCCCCGACCCAGATCCTCTGTCTCAAAATTGGCTTCACCTTCAGCCATCCTCCAGCCACCACACTCCAGGAGGGGCAGACATCAAACCAAGAAGGGACCTCCAGGATCAGCCAGCCCCCATGAGGCCACAGCCTCCAGGACGCCTCGCGCACACCCAGGAGTGCTGAGCTCAGCCTGGTTTGCAGGGGTCCGCCCCGTAGGTTCATGCGGCAGTTGCATAGCAGTACCGCTTCTGAGATTATCAATGAGCAGGATAGGTAGGCAGAGACTATTATCAACATTATCAACAAACGAGCAAGCTGAGGCTGACTCTCTTCTTCTCTCACACCCACACCCATTCGGTTAGCAAATTCTGTCAATTCTACTTTTTTATTATTTTATTTTTTGTTAATCCTCACTCGAAGATATTTTTCCATTGATTTTTAGTTAGAGTGGATGGGAGGGAAGGAGAGAGAGAGAGAGAAACATCAATTGGTTGCCTCCTGCACGACCCCAACCGGGGCTGGAGATCGAACCTGCAATCCAGGCACATGCCCTTGACTGGGAATCGAACCCGAGACCCTTCAGTCCATAGACCAACACTCTAACTGCTGAGCCAAACTGGCCAGGGGTGTCAGTTCTACTTTAAACTATATTCAATTCTGTATCTAATCAAGTCTTTAGATCTAACCTCCAATTTGTAGGAAACACAGGGGACAGAGCAATACATTAAAGAACCTCAAAATGAAGCAATCAGTCAAACCAGAATTTGGGACAAGGACATTCTACAGGACAACTGAGTCGGTTCCTTCAACAGACCAACCATGGGGGGGTGGGGGAGAGAATGGGGAAGAGACTATTCTAAATTGAAAGAGACTTAAGAGACATAAAAATCAAATGCAACTTATGGATTTTATTTAGAACCTGGATCAATCAAATCAACTATGTCAAAATCAAATCAAATCAAATATATCAAAAAAGACATATGTACCAGTTAGGGTCCTGGAAAGAGATGGCACACTTCAACTTCAGATTTCTGGCTTCCAGAACTGTAAGAGAATAAATGTGTGTTGTTTTAAGCCACCAAATTTGTGGTGATTTTTTACAGCAGCAATAGGAAACTAATAGACATATAGGGATTCATTATACTCTTCTGTCTCTTTCTGTGTATATTTGAAAACTTTTCTAATAAAGTTGTGTTTGTGCAGGCCCGGGTCACAACACTGCCTATGAAATAGTCTTGCCAAGAAAACAAAAACAAAATCTGCAAGTTCTACCACCAGTTTACAGGAAATATAGAAGAGAAACAGATCATAGGGATACACTCAGCAAACTCAGTACAAAGTGAATACGCAGAACAAACAAATAAATGATAAGGGGGAAAAAGATGACAGGAGAACATATAGATCAAATGGGAGGTAAGAGACATAGCAACAAATTACTATGTGTGAGCCTTTCGTGGATCCTGATTCAACCAAAAGGAAGGGAGGAAGGAAGGAAGGGAGGAGGGAGTGAGAAATCTATGAGCTAACTAGAAATTTGAATACATTAGATATTTAATTATATTAAAAAGTAATGTTAGTTGTTAGGTTAATGGTTTCACAGTTATGTTAAAAATAATTCTTATCTTTTAGAGACACATACAAAATATTTACAGATAAAATTATATATTTGGGATTTGCTTCAAAATAATATGGGATATATCTCAAATTTAAAAAATGGGTTGCCCAGCTGGTGTGGCTCAGTGGATTGAGCATAGTCCCATGGACTGAGAGGTCCTTATTCGATTCCCAATCAGGGCACATGCCCAGGTTGTGGGTTCGATTCCTGGTAGGGGACATGCAGGAGGCAGCCAACTGATGTTTCTCTCTCTCTCCCCCTAAAAAATCAATAAAAACGTATTTAAAAAAAATTTAATGGGTTACTAATTGTTGAAACTGGCTGATGACACATGGGGATCCATTATACCATTAAGTGCACTCTTGTATGTGTTTTCATTTTTTTTTTTGTTCTTTGTTTTTTAACATAATTCAGCACTTTTTAGATTTTAGAGATCAGAACAATGATGAAAAAGGAAATTATCCTGATGTAATATAATGGATAATTATATCTTGGGATGTCATTTTCCTGTAATAGCCTTTTATTGTATAACAGCATATATGGTGCTGTATCTCATACAATGTAGAAGGAAGCGAAAATAATGTAACTTGGAAAACTCTGTTAAATGACAGAAAAGAGCAATAACAATGAAGCTGCTTACATCAATAATGCACATAAAGGGTTGAAATAAATTGGTTTCATGAATTTGAGAGTAGAAAAAAGCATTATATATAAAATAATAAATTATTACCCAAAATATTTAGGTATGTGAATGACATAAATTAAATATTGTAAGTAGGCATTTGACTATATCAGGGGTTTTCAACAGGGACTATTTTACCTTCCAGGGACATTTGTCAATGTCTCCAGACATTTTTGGTTGTCACAACTTGCAGGGGAGGGGAGGCGTGTTAAGTGCAGCTGACGTGTGGGTAGAGGCCAGCAATGCTGCTAAACATCCTACAAGGCACAAAACAGTTCTGCAACAAAAATATGTTTGGCTTGAAATGTTAATACTGCTGAGGTTGAAAAATACTGGACTATATCATCTATATTCCTAAGCATCTTTATATTCAAGTTGGCCTAAAAACCTTTTTGGGATCTCATCATCAGAAAAACAGAGGATTGCTTATTTAAGGAGTTGCCCTATGTTTGGGTTTATAAAGTATTTTAAAGATTCCTTCACAAAATAAACTTATCTTTAATTTTAAATATTTATAATTGATTTTTAGAGAGAGAGAGAGAGAAACATCAATGCAAGACAGAAACATCAATCAGTTGCCTCCTGTACTCGCCCCCACCAGGAATCAAACCCACAGTCCAGGCATGTGCTCTGACTGGGAATCGAACAAGCAACCTTTTGGTGCACAGGACGATGCCCAATCAACTGAACCACACCAGCCAGGGAAACTTATTTTTAATTTTAAACTAAAATATATAAATTTACTTTCAACTTCAAATCATGATAGATAGTAGATAGTCTGACACTTTCTTTTTTTCCCCCCAATTTATCTTTATTGTTGAAAGTATTACAGATGTCCATCCTTTTTTTCCCCATTGACATCCTCCTCCCCACTTCCCCCAACTCCCCCATCCCTGCCTTCACCACACTGTTGTCTGTGTCCATTGATTTTGCATATATGCATATAAGTTCTTTGGTTTATCTCTTCCCACACCCCCCCCAGCCCCCTCCCCTCTGAGGTTTGTCAGTCTGTTCCCTAATTCTATGTCCCTGGATCTATTTTGATAATCACCTTATTTTGTTCATTATATTCCACAAATAAGTGAGATCATGTGGTATTCGTCTTTCTTTAACTGGCTTATTTCGCTTAGCATCATACTCTCCAGGTCTCTCCATGTTGTCTCAAAGGGTAAGAGATCTTTCTTACAGCTGCATAGTATTCCATTGTGTAAATGTACCACAGCTTTTTTACCCACTCATCTACTGATGGACACTTGGGCTGTTCCTAGATCTTAGCTATTGTGAATAGTGCTGCTATGAACATAGGGGTGCACAAATTCTTTCTGATTGGTGTTTCAGGCTTCTTAGGATATACTCCTAGAAGTGGGATCACTGGGTCAAATGGCAGTTCCATTTTTAATTTTTTGAGGAAACACCATATTGTTTTCCACAGTGGCTGCACCAGTCTGCATTCCCACCAGCAGTGTACTAGAGTCCTCTTTTCTCTACATCCTCGCCAGCACGTGTTGTTTGATGATTTGTTGATGTAGCCATTCTGGTAGGTGTGAGGTGAGACCTCATAATTATTTTAATTTGCATCTCTCTGATGATTAGTGATGTTGAGCATTTTTTCATGTTTCTTGGCCATTTGTATGTCCTGTTTGGAGAAGTGTCTATTCAGGTCCTCTGCCCATTTTTTAATTGGATTGTTTGTCTTCATTTTGTTGAGTTGTATGAGTACTTCACATACTTTGGAAATTAACCCCTTACCCAATGTATTGTTGGCAAATATGTTATCCCATACAGTGGGTTCCCTTTTCATTTTGACGCTGGTTTCTTTTGCTGTGCAGAAGCTTTTTAGTTTGATGTAGTCCCATTTATTGACTTTTTTCTTTGTTTCTCTTGCCCTAGGTGATGTATCAGTGAAAATTCTGCTACTTGTGATGTCTGAGATTTTGCTGCCTACATTTTCTTCTAGAATTTTTATGGTTTCACGAGTTACATTTAAGTCTTTTATCCATTTTGAGTTTATTCTTGTGTATGGTGTAAGTTGGTGGTCTAGTTTCATTTTTTTTGCAGGTACCTGTCCAATTTTCCCAACACCATTTATTGAAGAGACTGTCTTTACTCCATTGTATGCTCTTGCCTCCTTTGTCAAATATTAACTGAGCATAATGTCTTGGGTCAATTTCTGGGTTCTCTGTTCTGTTCCATTGATCTATATGCCTGTTCTTGTGCCAGTACCAGGCTGTTTTGATTACAATGGCTTTGTAGTATAACCTGAAATCCAGAATTGTGAAACCTACAGCAACATCATACTCAATGGGCAAAAACTAAAAGCATTTCCCTTAAGAACAGGAACAAGACAGGGATGTCTGCTTTCACCACTCTTCTTTTTTTTCTTTATTGATTTTAGAGAGAGAAGAAGGGAGAGATAGAGAGAGATGGAAACATCGATGAGAGAGAACATTGATTGGCTGCCTCCTGCATGCCCCCCACTGGGGATCAGGCCCACAACCTGGGCATGTGCCCTGACTGGGAATCAAACCGGTGACCACTGAACCACACTGGCTGGGCTGCTTTCACCACTCTTATTTAGCCACAGCGATCAGACAAGAAGAAAAAATAAATAAAAGGCATTTAAATTGCAAAGGAGGAAGTGAAACTGTCATTATTCACAGATGCCATGATATTGCTCATAGAAAATCCTAAAGACTCCACCAAAAAACAACTAGATTTAATAAATGAATTTGGCAAAGTAGCAGGATACAAAATTAACATCCAAAAATTGATGGCATTTTTATACACCAAAAATGAACAATCAGAAAGAGAGGGGAAAAAAATCTCATTTACCATTGCAACAAAAAAAAATAAGATACAACAAAGTGAAAGCATATACCATGGTCATACATCAGAAGAATCAACATCATTAAAATATCCATACTACCCAAAGCAATCTATAGATTCAGTGCAATCCCTACTAAAATACCAACAGCATACTTCACAGATGTCAAACAAATACTCCAAAAGTTTATGTGGAACCAAAAAAGACCCTGAATAGCCACAGCAATCTTGAAAAAGAAGATAGTCTGACACTTTCACTGTCTCCATTGCTATGGCCCTGGTTCAAGCCACCATCATTTCTCACCTGGATGTGGTCCCCTCACTGGTCTCCTTGCTTCCACCCTTTCAGTCTGTTCTCAGTACAGCAGTGCAGTTGAGCCTCTTAAACATCAAATCATATCATTCTTCTGCTCAAATTCTCTAGTGGCTTCCACCTCACTTTGTAAAAATTCCAAAGTCCTTTAGAAGGCCCGTAAAACCTGACCTCATCTCCTGCCCCTAGCTCCCCCAACTCTAGTCACACAATGGCTTTCTGTTTTCTTCAAATAACCAAGCAAGCTTCTGCCTCAAGTTTTTCCCAGCTCTTTACTCAAATGCCACCTTCTCAGCAAGGACTTTCTTGATAATCCCAATAAATTACAACCATCTCCGACATGTCCTAGGCCCCTACACTGCTTTATTTTTCTCCACAGCACTTATCACATCTAATATACCATATATTTTGCTGCTTTACTTTGTTCATTATCTGTGTCCCCAACTAAATTGTAAGTTCTTTGAGAGCAAGGATTTGTTCATTTGATTGTTACTGTATTCTATTATCTAGAACACTGCCTGGCATATTGCAGGTGCTCCTCCATAAAGTTTATTGAATGAATGAATGAATGAATGAATGAATGAATGAATGAATGAATGAATGAATTTATAGGACAGGAAATGACTTATCCGAGGTGGCAGAACTGGAATTAGGACACCAATACTCTAAACCCCAGTTCACTCTTGCACAATTGTTATCAAGACTTTGTTAACTTCTTTCTGCTCTCTCAATCTGTCCTTCACTCAGAGTAATGTGGACACCTCATTTCTGTGAGCAGGACCTTTCTCATCTACAGTTGGAGGATAATGTGGGAGGAAGAACACCATAAGGAAAAGAGCATGGGTTTTAGAATCAGAGACTTGAATTCACACTTTGACCACTACCAATTCACTCTGTGCACTTGGAAAAGGTAATTTACTTCTTTGAGCCTCAGTTTTTCAATCTGCAAACTGGGAATAATCACAAGTACCTCACTCTGTTGTAAAGAATATGAGAACCAAAAAAAAAGGTTATAAAGATTGGAAAAGACTAGCAAAACTGTCATTTTCCCAGGCAATATGATTGTTTGCATAGAAAACTTAAAGCAATTTCATGGACAAATTATTAGAACCAACAAAAAAAATTTCAACAAGATTTCTAGATATAAATTCAATATACAAAAATCAGTGATGTAGTAATAAATAAGCAATAAACAGAAAATGTCATTTTTAAGAAGACAATTTATAATAGCAAGGAAACTATCTGGGCAAATAATTTTGGGGGGAAGCCAAGATGTGCAATTTCCTCTTGATGCAGGAAATTATAAAGATCATTGAAAAATTAAATAAGAACTACATGACTAGATAATGTAATAGATCATGCATGAGACTGTCAATATCATAAAGATATAAGTTCTTCCCAATGAGTTCAGTGCCAGTCCAATCAAAACCCCAATAGATGTTAATAAAACTGGGGGAATAAAAATCACATAAATAGCCTTGACTGGTGTCACTCAGTGGTTAGAGCATTGTCCCATGCACCAAAGGGTTTGCAGGTTCAATTTCTGGTCAGGGCAAATGTGTGAAGCAACCAATTGATGTTTCTCTCTCACATTGATGTTTCTCTCTCTCTCTCTCTCTCTCTCTCTCTCTCTCTCTCTCTATCTCTATCTCTATCTCTATCTCTATCTCACCCTCTCCCTTCCTCTCTCTCTAGAATCAATGAAAAACATATCCTTGGGTGAGGATTTTTTAAAAATCACATAAATAAAGCACTTGAAAAAAAATCCCAATAGGTTCTTCAAGGAAATTTATAAGCTGATCCTAAAATTCCAAATGAAAAATTAAAGATCTAAATCTAGCCTAAACACACTCTGGCTGGTTTGGCTCAGTGGTTAGAGCATCGGCCCACGGACCGATGAGTCGCAGGTTCGATTCCAGTCAAAGGCACGCACCTCAGTTGCAGTACGTCCCCGGCCCTGGTCATGTCATGCGGGAGGCAACCAGTCTATATGACTCTTTCACATTGATGTTTCTCTCTCTCCCTCCCTCCCACTCTATCTGATGATAAATAGAAAAATATCCTCGGGTGAGGATTTAAATAAAGAAAAGAAAAGAAAACTAGCCAAAACATTTTGAAGAACAACAGGACAAATGAACAAGAAGGACACATCATGGAATTTCCCTATCATATATCAAGTCTTATTATAAAGTTACAGTGTTAAGACAGGGCAGTACTAGCAAAAGGATAGCAACTAGTCCAAAGAAACAGAACAGAGATCCCAGAAATAGAGAGCACAGGTATGGAAACTTCATACATATGACAGAGTTGTCATCACAGATCAATAAGAGAAGAGTAGATATTGGTGCAAATCACTGGCTATCCATTAGGGGGAAAGTAATAATAAAACTAGATCCCATCCTCACAGCATATCCAGAATTAAATCCAACTTAGAATTAAAGTCCTAACTATGAAAAGCAAAATATAAAAAGCTTTGGAACAAAATAAAGGAGAATATATTATGATTGAAGGGTAGGGAAATTTTTCTTAAATTAAGACATAGAAACTACAAACAACAAAGAAAAATTGGATAAATCTGACCACATGAAGTTTAAAACTGTGTATTTCAAAAGATACTACAAAAACAGTAAAGAAGCAAGTCACAGACCAGGAGAAGATGCTTGCAACACATGTATCAAAGAATTTTCAGGCATAATATGACATAAATTCCTACAAATTAATAACTTAAAGACAGCCCAATAAAAATGAGTCAAGGAAGGAGTAGGTAATTCACAGAAGAAAAAGGCTGAAGGCTAAGAAAGATTAAAAATATGATCGATGATTCAGGAAATCAGGAGTTCATATTAAAACAAGAAACCTTAAACATCGATGAGAGAGAAACATCGATTGACTGCCTCCTGCATGCCCCACACTGGGGATCTGGCCCACAACCTGGGCATGTGCCCTGACCAGGAATTAAACCAGTGACGTCTTGGGGCATGGGTCAACGCTCAACCACTGAGCCACATCAGCCAGGCATAAGATCTCTCTTAAATCATAGCTTTCATTCAATAAGCAAAAAATTTGCAAATGTTATCCCAGAAGAAAATGTTTCATGTTATTTTCAAATACAACAGTTTATGTTCAAATAATTGGCCCAGTCATGCTCAGAGCAAAGATAGGGGTCAGAGAGTGGGAGAAATTATCATAATCTGGAATTCTCATGAAAATGGGACAGAGTTTGATCCCACTGTCAGAGTTTTATCATATTGCATCAAGGGCTACTTTGACTTTAAGTCTGTACCTTCTTAGCCTCAAACTAAACTTCAGAATCCCATTGCTTGATCACTTATAATGAGCTTATCTTTATGTCAATCAATCATGCTACTTGCCACTTGTTCAGAAAAGCGTTACCATAGCAGGCTATCCTTCCAAAGGCCCTCTTGCAAGCTTGCTAGCAAGCTTTTTATATTAACAGCTGTGCTTAGTCCCAGGGCATAGGAAGCAGCATAGAGTCCCTCCTGTGATGCTTCATGATGTAGCCAGGATCCCTGGCTCTGCCCCTGGCTACCCTCCCCCGCCAGTGCACAAGCAGAGCCTGGGTGGAGTAGGGGCGGTGTGAGAAGTGGGGATGGTGTTGCTAACTGTGCCCAGCTCCTGCCCCTCCCCCAGCTGAGCAATTGCACCCCAGGATCTTGGGGACCTGTTTGGGGATGAGGGAAGTTTCTGTAATATGTCAGACGGTTACATGGATGTGTGTGTGTGTGTGTGTGTGTGTGTGTGTGTGTGTGTGAGTGTGAGTGTCTATGTGGAGTAGGTTTGTTTGCAGCAAGTGAGTGGAAGGTCTTCCATGGTTCATTGAGTCTATCAGTGCTACTGCACATGTTGTGTGTCTATAGAATGTGTGTTTCATCCTGTGGGTATGATATGCATCACATGAGGGGATTGTGTCAGTTGTGACAGTTTGTATATTATGTGTGGTGAAGGGTCATGAGTTGTATCAGGGGATGCCAAAAGTCTGCTGTGTATTGCATGTTTGTAAGGGGCCCTGTATTGTGTCTGAAGGTGATGAGGCTGTGTTTTGGGTGATGTGAGGGCATGCTATATCTGTTGGTGGTTGTGTATGCTAAATGTCTACGAGGGGTGAAAGGGTGTGTGCTGTGTCTGTGAGTGATGAAGGGTGACTGTGTGTCCATGAGCGGTTGCTGTGGCAGGGAAGTCAGACATAACCCAGCTCTTCAGACCCCTCTAGAGCCTCACTAGCCTCAAGGATGCTGAGGGGCAGCTAGATAAAGCAGTCAAACCTGACCCTCTCACCCAGGCCACCAGCCTCTTACCTGAGAAACAGCAGGGACAGTGGTCTAGGAGGTGACAAAGAAGCTAAGAGGCAGTGGAGACCGCTGGGAGCATGTTTCCCGGAAGGCTTCTCAGTGAACTCAGGAAGCTGCACAGAGAATGAGGAAGAGGGAGGCCCAGAAGGCAGGCCTGGACCTAGGTGTATGACTCACTTTCCTCTATGCTCCAATCCAGTTCAGCAGATGCAGGATAAAGAATTAGGGGACGCCTGCCTGCTGGCGCTGCTGGATGATCAGGGCATAAATCCAAGAAGCCAGCTGCTTGGGTGGGGCCACAAGGCCAAGGTCACCAGGAATATTCACATCCAGCCAGGGAGTCTCGCTCTGCAAATCAGCTCAGCCAACAACACAGGGCTGGTCCATTCAATGAGTAGCCTCTCCAGGAGGAAGGGCTGGTCTGGGCTGGCAGAGGAGGAAGAGACTGGGTCCCTTGTCTGAGGGGGAGATAGGCTCTGAACTAGGGAAGCTCCCAGCCCTGTCCTCAGGAGCCCCCAGTCTGAGGGGGAACAGAGCCCTGTCCTCAGGACCCCAAGCTTCAGTGGGTATAGTCCCATCTACAGTGAGCCCCAAGCTGATGGAAAATATCCAAAGCTGCTTTCAGAAGAGACCCTTATGTGAGGGGACACACAGCCAGTCTTGCCCACAGGAGGCCACCATCCAATGGGTGTGACATAGTGACATAAACTGCCCACAGGTGCCCCCAACCAAGGAAGAGACAGCCCTGTCTTCAGGGATGCCCAGTCTGCTGGGAAACAGAAAATCCTGCCTTCTGAAGCCACCCCATCTAAGGAAGAGATGCAACCATCCCTGCCCTGAACCTCAGTCTGAGGGAGAAGTCAAATCCTTGCTCTGAGGAGGCCCATTGTCTGACCAAAGCCTAGGACTGCACCTGGAGCTCCAACTTTGGGTGTTCTGCACTGGAAGTTACTCCTTATCTCCACCTCCACCCCCAGCCCCACGTGATTGGGCTTGCAGGAAGCAAAGGTGTTCAGGCTACAGAGGAAAGTCACCTGGGCAGTGGCATTCCATAAGGGGGCATTCTGAAATACCAACTCTAAGAACCCACTGGAGCGGGGTTTGACTGCTGCCTGTGGTCTCCAGCTTGAGCCTTGTATTGAACATGGCTGAACCTCAGGTTCCTGGGTCAGTAAGAGCAACACATACTCCTACATTATACCTAGTGTGATGCCTGGTACGTGATGGGAACTCAGTAAATGACAATCACTTTATTTACCCAACTCCTGCCTAGTGTCCCAGAATTGGGGGATCAAATCCTTTCTCCACATCAGGTGGACAATTTGTTTAAAATAAAGGTTTAGAAAAAGCAGTTCTTCAGATTCCACTTCGAGAGATTCTGTTCCAGTAGTGCTGGTGGTGGGGCCACCAATGAAATAAATGTTTAACAAGTACCAAGGTAGGTGGCCCATAGAGCAGAGCAGGCTTGGAGGGAGTCCAGAGGAAACCAGGGACTGGGGAAGGAGAGTTCGGTCACTTAAGGGCTCTTTCTGGCTATGCTTACCTATCCCCCAACACATTATTATTATTTTTTAAATATGTTTTTATTGATTTTTTATAGAAAAAGGAAGGGAAAGAGAGATAGAAACATCAATGCGAGAAACATCAATCGGCTGCCTACTGCATGCCGCTTACTGGGGATGGAGCCCAAAGCAACCCAGGCATGTGCCCTGACCAGGAATCGAACCAGGACCTCTCAGTCCACGGGACAACACTCAATCCACTGAGCCACACCAGCCAACCCCACCCCACCCACACTTTAAATAAGGGCTGTCCCCAATGGATGTTTCTCTCTCACATTGATGTTTCTATCTCTCTCTCCCTTCCTCTCTCTTTTAAAAATCAATAAAACAAAAATTTAAAAATATATAAATAAGGACTGCCCACTGAGCTACATGATGTGGGGTGAGGATACTGGCATATCTGACAGGACCCTGAGTTCTACCCACGCCCCACCTCGTGGAGGACTGGCTCTCCCGCCGCTGTTCCAGCACTAGCTGAGTTAACCTGAGAGCATGTTCAAGTTCCAGCTGTCTCCCCACCACACACACCCCACCCTGACCCCTGAATCCAAATCCTCAGGGATAGCAGAGAATGTCTCTTTAAGAAGTTTCCTGGACTTCCGGTCAAGATGGCATCGTAGGTAAATGTGATGTTGCCTCCTACCACAACCACATCAAAATTACAACTAATCTACAGAACAACCATCATTCAGAATCGCCTGACATCAAGCTGAATGGAAGTCCTACAACTACGAAATTAAAGAAGAGGCCACACCAAGACTGGTAGGAGGGCAGAGGGACAAACAGGTTGGTCCCACACCCACGTGTGGCGGATAAAAATCAGGAGGGACACCTCGGCTGGAAGGTCCTCCCTGAGAAGTGAGGGGTCCCCGTCCCACACCAGGCCCCAGCTCAGGGTTCCAGTGTCAGAAACAGAAGTCCTGGTCACTTCTGGCTGCAAAAACCAGAGAGAACTGAGGGTGAGGGAGGCTGAGGCTGCTGGTGCTCCAGGCAGCTCCTCTTTTAATTTTTTTTTTCCCTTTATTGACTTATTTTTTAGAGCGAGAGGAAGTGAGAAGGAGAGAGAGATAAACATCGATGAGAGAGAACATCGATTGGCCACCTCCTGCATGGCCCCCACTGGGGAGTGTGCCCACAACTTGGGCATGTGCCTTGACCTGGAATCAAACTGGCGACCTCCTGATGCATGGGTCAACGCTCAACCACTGAGCCACACCGGCCAGACCAGGCAGTTCCTCTTAAAGGGTCCGAGCACAGACTTACTCGGACTCACTCCTTCTGGGCTCCAGCGGTGGGGAGGCAGCTTGAAAGGCACCAAAGACATATGAGGAAGAATTGAATTATTCGGCATTGGGATGAGGGCTGGAGGGGCAGCTTTCTCCTGGACAGACGTGCTGGTGGAGGCCCTTGTTCCTTTGGTGAGCCCTTTCCTGGGGCAGCAGATGGCAGCCATATCTGGGACTCCAGCAACCTGGCTCACACTGTTTGCCCCGCCCTGGTGATTCCCTGAGGCCCTGCCCCAGCCAACATTCAGGCCCACCCAAGCTGTTTCCAATGGCTTTACCATAGGATTGGCTGTCTTGGCTCCTGCTTCAGATTTTCCTAAAATCTCTCAAACAAGCAGCATCTGGTCTCAGGGAGCCCCATACCTCTCGTTAAGTGGCCCCAGGCCTGGCACTAGAAGCAACCAGCCTTGGTTCACAACTTAGCTTTTCCTGGGTACCTCCAAGCCCAGCACAAGAAGCAGCCATCTGCAGATCACTTTGTAGCTTATGCTGGATAGCCCCAGGTATAACACAGGCAGTGGCTGGCCTTGCCCCAGAGCCAGCACACCCAGTGGACAGCTTCAGACTACATCGAAGTACCACTACCCAACTACCTCCACAAGTGACACACTCAAGGAGTGGACTCAGTTGGTACCAGAGCCCTGCTGAAGTCAGTCTTGCTCTGTGTGTTGGGTCCCTACACTGCTGATTCTCCAAGGGAGTCAGAGGCCAGTGGTCAGTGGGCACAGCCAGTCCCTGCAGCTGATCAGCCTGAGCAAATCCCTCCCATTGACAGGCCAACTCCCATTGACAGGCCAACTGCAACCAAGACTCAATTATAACAGAAGGGTGTACAGTCCAAACTAGGGGTGCACCTCAAGGGCCCAGCTGGGGTGATCAGGGAGGTTGTGCCACAATCCTACAGGACACCTACAACAATAGGCCACCCTACAAAGCCTAGGAGACATAGCAACTCTACCTAATACATACAATGAAACACAGAGAATCAGCCAAAACGAGGAGACAAAGACACATGTCGCAAGTGAAAGAACAGAACAAAATTCCAGGAAAAGAACTAAACAAAATGGAGATAAGCAATCAATCAGATGCAGAGTTCAAAACACTGGTTATAAGGATGCTCAAGGAACTTAATGAGACCTTCAAGGAACTTAAGGAGATCTCCAAGGAACTTAGTGAGAACATCAACAAAATAAAAAAGGACCAGTCAGAAATGAAGGATGCACTAACTGAAATAAAGAATGATTTACAGGGAATCAATAGTAGAGTAGGTGAAGCCAAGGAGCAAATCATTGAATTGGAATATAAGGAAGCAAAAAACACCCAATCAGAACAGCAAAATGAAAAAAAAGAATTAAAAAAAAAAATGAGAACAGTGTAAGGAGCCTCTGGGACAACTTCAAGCATACCAACATTCATTCGCATCATTGGGGTGCCAGAAGGAGAAGAGAGAGAGCAAGAAATTTAAAACCTATTTTAAAAAATAATAACGGAGCCCTGGCCAGTTTGGCTCAGTGGTTGAAGCGTCAGCCCGCGGACCAGAGAAACCCGGGTTTGGTTCCCACTGTTGTAACCCAGTAGATCAACCTCCCTCGGACACCAAAATTATAAGTTTTAGGAGCTTTATTAACCTGCGCAGGGACTGCAGCCAACCTACTCAGAGGAGAACTGCAGCCCCAAGCCTCTAAAATGGCAGCCTTTTATAGCAAGCAAGCAGCATTCACAGAAGCAGATATCAGCGGTTAGCAGTTGTTTGATTAACATTTCTCAAAATCCATATCTAACAGTTGCCCGGGGGTCTCCTGTTTGTCAAGCAAACAGAATAGGCCTCCCTCCCCTCAGGGAACCAGTACAATAGTGGGAGTGACAGAGATTACAGAGGTCAAAATTAGCATTAAGTACTTGCAAATACCTATACTCAGGAAACTGCAAATGCCTCCCAATACATGGGGTAACTATAACCTTAGGCAAAAATCCCTTCCCATCTAGGGGTAATTAACCTATTATTGGAAGAATATCAAGGAATGTCTATTGGTGATGAAATGGAGTCTTTTAGTCGCCCTAACCAAGGGGCCCACATAAAATGGAATCTAGTTGCCTTAGCCTTGGGGCCCACAACACTGCTAAGGGCACGTACCTTGGTTGCAGTTTGTCCCCGGGTCCGGTTGGGCTCGTATGGGTGGCAACCAGTCAATGTGTCTCTCTCACATCCATGTTTCTCTCTCTCTCTTCCTCCCTCTCTCCTTCCCGCTCTATCTGAAGATAAATGCAAAAAGTGTCCTCAGGTGACGATTAAAAATAATAATAATAAAATAATGACAGAGAACTTCCCTAACTTGGTGAAGGAAACAGACACACAAGTCCAGGAAGCACAAGAGTTCCAAACAAGATGAACCCAAAGAGGTCCACACCAAGACAAATCATCATCAAAATGCCAAAGGTTAAAGACAAAGAGAGAATCTTAAAAGCAGCAAGAGAAAAGCAGTCCATTATCTACAAAGGAGCTCCCATAAGACTGTCAGCTGAGCCCTGGCCAGTTTGGCTCAGTGGTTAGAGCGTCGGCCCATGGACCAGAGTCCCGGGTTCGGTTTCTGCTAAGGGCAAGTACCTCGGTTGCAGTTTGTTCCCGGCCCCAGTTGTGGTCGTGTGGGTGGCAACCACTCGATATGTCTCTCTCACATTAATGTTTCTCTCTCTCTCCCTCCCCCTCTCCCTCCCACTCTATCTGAAGATAAATGCAAAAAGAAAAAAGACTGTCAGCTGATTTCTCAAAAAAAACTTTGCAGGCCAGAAAGGAGTGGCAAGAGATATTCAAAGAGATGAAAAGCAATGATCAAGATTACTCTATCCTGCAAAGCTATCATTTAAAATCGATGGACATATCAAGAGTTTCCCAGACAAGAAAAAGCTAAAGGAGTTCATCACCACCAAACCAGTATTATATGAAATGTTGAAGGGTCTTCTTGAAGGAGGAGAAGAACAAAAATATGAACAATAAAATGGCAATAAATACATATCTTTCAACAATTGAATCTACAAACAAAATGAGCAAGCAGAACAGAAACAGACTCCTAGATACAGAGAACTTTTTGTTGCTTGCCAAATGGGAGGGGGCTAGGGGGAAGGGTGACGAAGATGAAGGAATTAAGTACATATTGGTTGTTAGACTGACGAACCTCAAAGGGAAGGGGGGAGTGAGGGTGGGAAGAGATAAACCAAAGAACTTCTATGCATATATGCATAGCCAATGGACACAATAATAGTGTGGGGAAGGCAGGAGGAGGGTGGGATTGAGGAGGAGAGAGGTTAATGGGGGGAAAAGGGGGAGACATCTGTAATAAATTCAACAATAAAGATAAGTTTAAAAAATAAAAAGAAGTTTCCCAGGTGGCCTCAATCCTCTGCTCTTTCACTCAATTCTTGGAACTGGGACCACCAAGCTGGAAGAGTGGGGCAGGGGGGGAGTACTCATTGTGCACCCTGCTGTGCCAGACACCTGGTTTCCTGATCTCTTTACACGAAAGGCAAAACATTTAAGAGATGAGGAAGCTGAGGCTCAGAGAAGTTTCAAAACATCAGTCTGTCTGACTTCAAATGCAGGCCTGTTGCCTCCACTTGCAAGGTTTGTTCTTTTCACAATCAACAGAATCTCATTAGAGTTCACGGAATAAGAATAGAAGAGGTATTTTTACCCTCATTTTTCCAAAAAAGAGGAAGTTAAAGCCCAGTGAGGGGCAATGACTTGCCAGGATAGCAAAGGCAGTGAGTGGCCCTGGCCAGTTTGGCTCAGTGGTTAGAGCGTCGGCCTGCAGACCAAAGAGTCGCGGGTTCGATTCTGGTCAAGGGCACGTACCTCGGTTGCAGTTCGTCACTGGCCCTGGTCAGGGTCACATGGGAGGCAACCAGTCGATGTTTCTCTCTCTTTCTCTCCCTCTCTGTCTCTCTGTCTCCCTCTCTCCCTCTCTCCTACTCTATCTAAAAGATAAGTGGGAAAGTATCCTCGGATGAGGAAAAAACAAACAAACAAACAAAGGTAGTGAGTGGCAGAGCAGATTCTCAGGGTCTCCAAGCCATTCTTCTCCCATTCTGTAATACTCAGATCAGACATCCCCTCAATTCTGTTTCGATGGTGAGCAGCTCTTGCAGCTCTTGATAACGGGGGCAGCTGAACCAGATGTGCTAGGATGGCTATGGGGGGTAGGAGAGAGAGAGGAAATGGAGAGGGGCAAATCCTGTTTCACTGCGATTTCACCCTTGGGGCAGGCCCAGACTCATCTGCAGCCTCCCAGGCACTTACTCCCACTTCCACTGGGACTTCAAGGAAAAAGACAGGCCAGAAGGTGGGGCCTGGCTGTGGCTTTCCCAGGCAGCCGCTGAGAGACCACAGCCACGGGATTGGGAGGTTGAGGGTAGAGAGGTTCCGGTGACTGGACTGCCAAAGGCTATGACTGATGCTGTAGGCGGTTAATTCCCACTTTACACATAAGGAAGCAGAGACTCAGCATTGAAGTCTGGCTCAAATGCTAGGATTCTAACCCTACCTGTCTGGCTCCTTCCACTTCATCTCTCCCTGCAGTAGTCCCACTGGCAGCAGTTGGGTGCCCAGTGGGAAGTAGGGGGTGGGGGTGCTGACTATCTGTTCCATTATTCACAGCAAACCACAGGAAGGGGAGTGAAGTGGCTCATCTAGCCTTTCAGTCTCTCTGGGCCCTGGCACTCCTCCAGCAAGCCTTTCCTGCCCAAAGAGCCCTTTAACCTACTCACAGATAAAGAGGCTGGAGAAACTGCCACAGCACAGCCCTACCCTGGAGGCATCCTGACTTATATTCCCTCAACTCCAAGCCCAGTGCACACCCTTCTCCCTGGCCAAGTCATCACAGAAAAGATGGCTCTGAGCGGGATTGAGAAAGGGCTGGGACCATTGCTAATGTTCTGAGTGGATCTGTGGCTGAAATATGCCAGAAAAGAAATGGGAAGGCTTTGATCCATCTGGGAAAACAGGATGTCACGGCTGAAACCCAAATTCCGTTTTGTTTTGTTTTTAATGTTTTTTTTTTTTAATTGATTTTTTTAGAGAGAGAGAGGGAGAGATAGAAACATCGACAGGAGAAACATCGATTGGCTGCCTTCTGCACACCCCCTACTGGGTATCAAACCCACACCGTGGGCATGTGCCCTGACCGAGAATCGAACCAGGACCTCTCAGTCCACGGGATGACGCTCAATCCACTGAGCCACACCAGCAGGGCCCAAATTCCTTAATATGACCTCTGATCTCCCTGGTCTCATCTCAACCCCCTTTTCCATTCCGGGCAAGAAAAAAAGACCTTCGGTTCCACAAATGCGCTATGCTGTTACCTCTGGGTCTTTGCACATGCTGTTCCCTCTGACTGAAACATCTTTCCCTCAAGTTCTACTCCACCTGTGCCAGACACTTAGTCATCTCCAGTAGCCAATCTCCCTGTCTTCCTTCAGTGGAAACAGTAGATGCTCAGCCACAGGGACAAGTCCTGGTCTATGACCTGCCCATTCTCCTTTGCAGACTTCCCAAATTTAGAGGTGGCCATGTAAACATTTCTGGCCAGTGACGTCTTTGGGGGAAAATTTGGCCTCCCAGATGAATTCCTTCTGCTTGTCAATTGGCATGACATGTGGTGCTGCCAGAACCTCCTATGGAACTATGCAACTATGAGATGACAAACCCTCTGGAGAGGATGGAGGGGAGGCACAGTAAGAGCCTAGTTCCCTGGCGGTACTGTTGAGCCCATGAAAAATACCTAAAAGTGCCTGCCACCAGGCTTATGTAAGCAAATATTCCCCTATTGGTTTATGCTAGGTATTCCTCGCAGTTGAAAACATTCCTGACACATGGGCCTCTGGGTTTCAACTTTATTTATTTATTTATTTTTATCCTCACCTGAGGACATGTTTGCATTTATCTTCAGATAGAGCGGGAGGGAGAGAGGGGGGAAGAGAGAGAAACATCGATGTGAGAGAGACACATTGACTGGTTGCCATCCACACGACCCCAACCAGGCCGGGGACAAACCGCAACCAAGGTACATGCCCCTAGCGGGAACCGAACCTGCGACTCTCCGGTCAGCGGGTTGACGCTCTAACTGCTGAGCTAAACCAGCCAGGGCTGGGTTTCAACTTTAAAAAGGTCACTTCCTGCCCTGGCAGATGTGACTCAGTTGGTTGGAATGCTGTCCTGTGCACTGAAAGGTTGCCGGTTGGATTCCTGGTCAGGGCACATACCTGAGTTGCAGGTTTGATCCCCAGTGGGAGTGCCTACGGGAGGCAATCAATGTTTCTCTCGTACATTGATATTTCTCCATCTCTCTCTTCCTTCCCCTCTCTCTAAAATCAGTAAAGCATAACCTCAGGTGAGGATTTTTTTTAAAAAGGTCACTTCCTCCAGGAAACATTCCCTAACTGCTAAGAACAGGATCAAGGGCCTTCTCCTCAGAACAGTGGGCACATTGGGCCTTTCATGATCTCTGTACCTGGTTCATGTACCCAGCAGGCTGTGAGGTAAGCAGAAGGGGCCTCATGGTATTCACCATTTTATTTCTAAACCAGCATATTTGTTGAATGAATAAGCATACCCATAACTGATTGCTGCCACAACCCCCTTGAGGGCAAAGCCTGGGCCTGGCCCTCACGAGCCTGCAGACAGTTGCACCGTGACCACCACATAACCTCTAAGGAAGAGGTGGTGCGTACACACACATTGGAGTGAGCTGGGTGTCACTTGCCTGGCTAGAAGAGATAGCTGCTGCTCCCAGCACAGGGCAATCTGCATTACCTCATGACATGTATCACCCAACAACAGTTTCCTCTCTCTACCTTGGTCCAGTTTTAACCACCCCAACCCAGCCTCATGCTCTAATTCATCAGTAGTTGGGATGTGCTCAGCTGCACTTGGAAGGACAGTAAGACACCCAAGCTTCTGTCCCCTCCCATAGGGAAGCAAATCAAAATTGCAGTATCTCTTGATACTACAAGAGATTGTGCCTTGTGATTATTATTCCTCTTTACTCACCTATAAAACATTGTAAAAAGTCTAATGTCAAGTCACCCAGTTTCTCCTATCTTCACATTTCAGGTGTCATCTCTCATATCTCACGTTATGTCCCTCCCAAGGGCTGATCCTGTCTCTCGTAGCCAGCAGGACATTTGAGTATATAAAATGAGCTGTGTACTTTCACACATTAATTCATTTAATTCTCAAAATACTCAGTATCTTCATTTAACACAGAAAAAATACTGGCAACACCCACTGAACACTGTGGAGCTACCTTGTATTATGCCAAGGCTACTCCTCCCTAAAAACTGCCACGGTAGTCCGGCCAGTGTGGCTCAGTGGTTTAGCGTCGACCCATGCATCAAGAGGTCGCCAGTTCGATTCCTGGTCAGGGCACATGCCCAGGTTGTGGGCCTGATCCCCAGTGGGGGGCATGCAGGAGACGGCCAATCGATGTTCTCTCTTATCGATGTTTCTATCTCTTTCTCCTTCTCCCTTCTTCTCTCTCTAAAATCAATGAAGGAAAAATAATTTTTTAAAAAACTGCCACAGGCCTTGGCCTGTTTGGCTCAGCGGTTAGAGCATCGGCCTGTGGTCCAGAGAGACCCGGGTTCGGTTCCCGCTAAGGGCATGTAGCACCTCGGTTGCAGTTTGTCCCCAGCCCTTGTTGGTCGTGCGGGTGGCAGCCACTCAATGTGTCCCTTTCACGTCGATGTTTCTCTCTCTCTCTCTTCCTCTCTCTCCCTCCCACTCTATCTGAACAAAAAATGAAAAAATGTCCTCGAGTGAGGATTAAAAAAAAACAAAAAACTGCCACGGTAATCTATATTCCCCATTTTGCAGATGAAGAAACTAAGGTTTAGCAAGTAAGTGGTAGGGAGCCAGAACTCCAAAGGATTTCAGGGTTAAACCAAGCCAGACAAGGGACCCACCTTGAAATAATACCTGAAGAAGACTACATCAATGGTTAGGGTATAAAAATTTATTACACATACAGAATATTACCACTAATGAGTGCAGACAGGCTAGGACAATGGTGCCGGATGGAGGGCAGCTAGCTCTTTGGAAAGTGAACAGGTTTGGGTGGCTCGGAGCTTCATGCCACACAGATCGGTCAGTCGGACAAGAGAGCACATGCCAAACACCATGGGACGTCGGGGCATCAAGCGACTGCTCTGTGTGCCCACTGCCTTCCCTTTCTGACCTGGGGCTTCAAAGGATGCCCAGGAGCAAGACAATGAAGCAAAGGGGCTTCCCAAGGTGGCCCAGGCTTGTCTCTGAAGTCACAGGAACACCATTTTAACCAATATATTTAATTGGATGATTTCCACAAACTATACACGAAGTCTCTAACCATGACAATTCAGTGAAGTACAAAACATTAAGTTACAGGCTGAGGGAAGAGAAGGCAGCACTAGTGGTGGCACCTTCCAGTCTTGGTTGGCCTAGGGGTAGGGGGTGGAGGAAGGTTTCTTTTTAAACCGAGCCCCTCATTTCAATGTACAAAAGAATTACTCTGATTGATATTAAATTGTATTGAAAACAAAATGGCCTAAAAAGCAAATACTATTCTATTTTGGGGTGGAAATGGGAGGAAAGAATGAGTCCTTCGAAGCAGGAGGGAAGACAGTTGGGGAAAGGTTCTGTGGCAGTGACCCCAGGTGGTCACTCACGCTGCTCCATTTTTACTTTTGGTGGTCTCAGGAAGGTCCGATTTTTCTTCTCTTTCTTCCCCTTTGTATTTGCTTGGAAGTTTCGCCAGCTGTCCACACGACCATCTCGACTTTCCTAAACACAAGAGGTTTGAGGTAAGGAAAGTGGTTAATAAGAGGAAGGGCCTGAACCTGCTCTACCATCCCCCTCTAACCTAGCCCAGCCACCTGGAACAGTCCAAGAGTAGAACAGAGCAAGGTAACAAGGATGAGACTCCTCCATGGCTGTTGGAGCGGTGGCTCTGATTGAACACAACAAACAGAAAAGGCGAAGTATTAAAGAGTGATAAACACAGACATAAAAGTTGCATGTGATGGCCAGTTGGAGAGAGAATGATCTACTTGTGCATATTTCGAGGAGAAGGGGAAAGACTGGAGCAAGATAAAAGAGAGGAGAAGGGAGAGAGAAACATTGGGATAATGCTCCAACAAACTGAGCCACACCAGCCAGGGCACAAATTCTCCCTCTTGAGCCAGGACATCCATCTTCCGTCCTCAGACATCGGAGCTTCTGGTTCTCAGATTTCAGACTCTGACTGAATTATGCCACCAACTTTCTTGATTTTCCAGCTTACAGACAGCAGATTGTGGGATTTAGCCTCCATAACTGCCTGAGCCAATTCCTACAGTAAATTGCATATATATCCTATTGGTTCTAATTCTCTGAAGAATCTTCACTAATACAGTTTCTTTGCAGTGTGTTCAATACATCTGATTTTGTCAGACTATCAGTTTGTTTTCGGTGGTCTATGGCTAATTAAATTTAAAAGAAAAAAAAGTAGAACAGAGCAAAGCTTTGCTCCCACTTCCATGGGCCCAGGAAAGTGCCATGCTACCCCTGGAAGGCAGGATAAGCCAGCTCAGGTTGGAAGAGGTCAAAATGAGTAATACTCATCTCAACAGTGAGGCCACCACTTGTTAGGGACCTCTGGGTTTGACATTTAGTATGTGCTATTTCTAATCCTCACAAAAAGCTAACTGTGGTGCGTGTAGTGCCACCAGCATTTCACAAATGACACCAAGGCTCAGAGAAGTTAAATCATTTTCTCAAAGCCATACGGCTAGCCAGTATAGTACAGCCACTACTTCCACTGCACCTTTCCTACTCCTCACCAAAACTTGGATGGAGGCTCAGAGCCAGCACGTTGTGCTGAGAGGGCCACTAGGATCTCTTCCTCCTTATCAAGGAGCCTGATCATTTCCTCTCTTTATTCATACATGCAGTGGTATAGAAACAAAGCGACCAACTCTGGTTAGCCAGTCCCTACCCTAAATGTTATAGAAGACCAAATGTTGCTCAATTCAGAAACTAGCTGAGCACCTGAAGGATGTAACTGGGGTGTCAAAGAAACATCAAGTTCAAAAGCCGTAAGTCTCTCCACAGGCATAACACCAGGTCCATATGAACCTCTATTTCTACTAAAAGACCTCTAAGTAGGGCACCACTCCATGTTTGCCCCTAAATTAAATGGGCAAGCTGTTTTTCTTGAGCCCACTTGGCAGCTTGTGCCGACCATAATCTCTAAAACACCATTTAGGGATCCTCACTACCCTTGCCAAGGCTATAGAGCTTATAGGTGGCTGAGGCAGGACAGGACTCACTCTTCCCCACATATCCCATTTCCCTGACTGTCAGCCCCAGTCAGTCCTGGGAATGCCCCAGGAACCAAGTTCTATGCTGGGAAGTTTTCTTATTCTGGAATAAGAATGCCTGGCCACCCTGGAAATTTACCTCGAAGTTTTTCTGCCACTCCCTTTCCCGTTTGGCTTTTTCTTGAGCTTCAATTTCTTCTTCCCTTTGTCGCTTCCTAGGAGGAAAACCAGACCACAGTATTTATACAATCCTTAAGAGAGTGTGTTACCTATACAAGTTAAAGTATCTCCCCACAGAAGCAAGCATGTAAAGTAAATCAACTTCCTAGAATTCTACAAAGATAGCTATCTGGAAAGGGCTCAAAGTAGTTTCATGAACATCTCATTCAAAAACATGCAGATGAGACTGCGGGATAAGAGATAAATACCCATGACATAGATAGACAGACAAGATCATCAAAGCCCAGCCAATACTAACCGGAGGTTCTGGGCTCAGCCACTGACAAAACTATCTTGAGAACCCAGGCCACCTTACTTCAGTAGAATGACCATTACAATAACAGAGGTTCTTACTCAAGAGGATCTCTGCACAAAACCCTATCCCAAAATAAGGACATTTCATACAACCTTAACCAGCAAAACCTAGTTATTGCTAAATACCAATCAACACCACAAAATACATAAACTAAGTTAACCTCAAGATTTCTGATGAGCCAGGGAAACCATATTGTAGGACAATAAACATTGTATATATGATTATACTGTACAATACTACATACTGACCAAAGCTGCAGCCGCTAGACACAAAAGATTCTAGCCTCAGTAACAATGGCCTTAATAACTCTGCCTATATCACTCAAGGAAATCAGGAAGAAAATATACAGCACTCTAAATTATAGACTCCCTAAGGCCAGGTCTATTCAGTATTTTGCAAAGTCAGAATTTCTCACCCTAGTGATTCAAAACTTTGGCTATTTCAGGTAACTATTTTAGATAAATAACATATTACATTACCCTTTCATTAGGAAAATCCCCAAAGAGCAATGTTGGTTAATCAAGGTATTCAGATACGGTTTAAATAAATATATTGATATATACCTTTCATGCATCTCTTTGGCTTCTCTCTCCTTCCTTTTAATTTCCAGCTCAGCAAAGAGTTTCATGGTCTGCTTGTATACTGCTTGTTTGAACTACAAGAAAATTAAGAACAAAAGAAAATAAAATTAAAATTTTACCAACTACCTGAATCAAGTACTTTCAGATGGAGCCCAAGACAAAAGCAGATTAGAACTCAGCAAGGAAAAAGATCTTCAAAGAGAACCACTTAATGATGCTCAGGAGATAAATAACACATCCGCCTGTGAGATCTTTCCTCCACTTTCACCATTGAGGTGATACACAGGAAACTTGCTCTAGTAAAAAGCACTACCTACTTATCACAACCATTTGGGATTTTGGAGGGCCCTTTCCTCCAGAAACACTCCAAAAATAACTTTCATTTTTTTCCTTTTCACAAATATTTTATAATTAATCTGTGCTAGGCATCAAACTAGGTACTGGAGATATGAAGTTGCTATCAAGCAGACCAGTCTTAGGGTTCTGCTGACTGTGGCTGGGCTACTAGTTGCCACCACCCCTCACCTCATTGTCTATTCTCCCTCCATCTAAAATCCCTTACCTTAGCCCTGGCCAGTTTGGCTCAGTCATTACAGCGTCGGACCGCGGACCGGAGAGTCCCGAGTTCGGTTCCCGCTAAGGGCACATACCTCGGTTGCAGTTGTCCCTGGCCCCGGTTGGGGTCGTGTGGGTGGCAACCACTCGGTGCGTCTCTCTCACATCGATATTTCTCTCTCTCTCTTCTGCCCTCTCTCCCTCCTGCTCTATCTGAGGTGAACGCAAAAATGTCCTTGGGTGAGGATAAAAAAAAAAAAAGTTATAAAATCCCTTACCTTAAGGCACATGGCCACCCAACTTGAAAGCCTGTGTTTCCTAGGCTTCCTTGTAGCTAGGTGTGGCCCACTAACTTAAGGTTTGGCCCATGGGATATTAAGAAAAGTGATGTAGCAACTTCGTGGATGTTCTTTTTTTTTTCTTTATTGATTTTAGAGAGAGAGGAAAGGAGAGGGAGATAGAAACATCGATGAGAGAGAACATCAACTGGCCACCTCCTGCATGCCCCCCACTGGGGATTTGGCCTACAACCTGGGTATGTGCCCTGACTGGGAATCAAACCGGGGACCTCTTAGTGCATGGGTCGATGCTCAACCACTGAGCCACACCAGCCGGGCTTCCTGGATGTTCTTAGAAGGAGCAGGCTTAGACCTTCTTGCCCCTTTCTACCATTCTGAACTCTGAAGATGGGGGCAACATCCTTGTTGGCAGAGTCAGAAGAGACAGAGTCCTTGGATGACACATGGTTCAGTGCTGCCATACCAACAGCCATCTTCTCAAAGACTATTATACAGATGAGAAAACAAACTGCTATCTTATTGAAACCACCATCATTTTGGGTCTCAGTTGTATGCAACTGAACTTATATTCTAACTAACACACTTACAGAAAAAGTTAACACATTAGATAGAAAATAGAACTCTATTTTTAAAACTTTTTCCCCAAATATATTTTAAATATACAAAGAAATATAAAAAATAACCCATCATGCAGATTTCATAGGGACTAGATCCTAAAATCAGACACAATGGAGCAAAGAGTAATATATGAAGAAAAAAGAAAGTAAAGGAGCCCAAAAATTTCTCTCTCTTTTTTTTGTTAATCCTCACCCAAGGATACTTTTCCATCGATTTTGAGAGAGAGTGGAAGGGAGGGAAGGGGATGGGGGGAGTGAGAGAGAGCGAGAAACACTGATGTGAGAGAGACACATCAATTAGTTGCCTCCCACATGACTCCAACCAGGTACATGTCCTTGCCTTGGAATTGAACCCGAGAACCTTCAATCCTCAGGCTGACGCTCTAACCGCTGAGCCAAACCAGCCAGGGCGCTCACTTCTTTTAATAGTGTTACTTGCCCACAATGAAAGCAATGCTGACCAACTCCAATCCCTAATAAGGACAAACATCAAAGGAGTAAAAGAGTCTGTCATGAATATTTTAGTATCTTTAAAAGCTCTAAATTCTCCTAGATGAACAGTTACTGGTGATTGTCAATATTTAATATGTTTCTGCTTTTTTCAAATTTTCTATCATTAGCATGTATTCCTTTATAATCAGAAAAAAAAGACAACTAAAAAATGTTAGGGTTCTTAACAACTTAGATGAACCAAGGGATATTTGTAAGATGGTCTTCGGAAAAGATTAGAGAGGATAATTAAAAGGAAGAGAGAATAAGACTGAGGAGAAAAAAACTAAAATACTACAACAGAGTAAACCCAAACCAGGTGGCTAGTGGAAAATATGGCCCAGCAGTTCTCAAGCAATGTTACCACAAAGAAAATGGGACCAGTCACTGTTAGCAAAATCACTGAAGCAAGAGAAGTTGCAAGGAAGTTTCCCTAGCAAGACAACCTCTCCTCTATAAATCTTTGAAAACAAAACAGGTATATGGATAAGTTACATGTTGACCTAAATTGAGGTAAGATTAAGATGACTTTAAATTTTTCAGGCTAGAGAGGCAAAAAGACATAAATATTTAAGTACAATCTTTCTCTTGACCGATCGCCACTAAATAACCCATTGGATAGCCCAATGCTCTCCATATCTCTGTAAATTATAACCTAGAGTACAATGAGAACTTATGGCTAGTAAATAGCCATTTAAGAGTCACTTGTGGCCCCGCCGGTGTGGCTCAGTGATTGAGCGTCAACCCATGTACCAAGGGGTTGCCAGTTCCATTCCTGGTCAGGGTGCATGCCCAGGTTGTGGGCCAAATCCCCAGTGAGCGGCATGCAGGAGGCGGTCAGTCGATGTTCTCTCTCATCCATGTTTCTATCTCTCTCTCTCCCTCTCCCTTCCTTTCTTTCTAAAATCAATAAAGAAAAAATATTAAAAAAAAAATAAGCCCTGGCCGGTTTGGCTCAGAGGTTAGAGCGTCAGCCCACGGACCAGAGAGACCTGGGTTCAGTTCCCGCTAAGGGCACATACTTAGGTTGCAGTTTGTCCCCGGCCCCAGTTGGGGTCATGTGGGTGGCAACCATTTGATGTCTCTCTCTCACATCGACGTTTCTCTCTCTCTTCCTTCCTCTTTCCCTCCTGCTCTATTTGAAGATAAATGCAAAAATGTCCTCGGGTGAGGATAAGAAAAAAAAAAAAAAAAAAGAGTCACTTTTGGCCCGGCTGGTGTGGCTCAGTGGTTTGAGTGTCGACCCATGCACCAAGGGGTCGCTGGTTCGATTCCCGGTCAGGGCACATGCCCAGGTTGTGGGCCCAATCCCCAGTGGGGGCATGCAGGAGGTGGTCAATCAATGTTCTCTCTCATCGATGTTTCTATCTCTCTCCCTCCCTCTCCCTTCCTCTCTCTAAAAGCAATAAAGAAAAAAATATTTTTGTTTTTTAAAAAGAGTCACTTGTGCCCAGGCTGATGTGGCTCAATCAGTTGGAGCATCATCCTGTACACCAAAAGGTGGCAGGTTCAATTTCCAGTCAGGGCACATACCTACGTTGCAGGTTCGATCCCTGGTTGGGGTACATATGGGAGGCAACCGATCGACGTTTCTCTCTCACATTAATGTTTCTTTCTCTCTTTCTCTCCCCCTCCCTCCCTTCCTCTCTCTAAAATCAATAAAAATAAAAATAAAGAATCATTTGTGATTGTTCCCAAAGCTGCCTATGCCAGCTGCAATTAATACTATACTTGTGTGATTTAAATATCACAGAAATTCATGAATGTGGTTATAAAAATGTTTGTTGTTTCTTTTAAAACAAAGTATAATGCTTTAGAAAAACTCAATAAACATAAGTCCCTAAAAATAACTGCTGTTGAATGAGATACTGGTGAGACATCTGGGAAAGATTAGAAAAAAATCATAAATATCTAGGATTTTACTTTGGTATGTTTCACAAGTATATAAGTTTTTAAAGTACTTCAAAAAATTAAAAGTACTAGAAACTATGGATAATGCTTTGTGTGTGTGTTTCATAAAATAAAGTCAACTACAAACTGCAGTCAGCTAACACACTCAAAGAAAAAGGCCATAACCCTATGTCAAAAAAAGGTGAATTTTTAAAAGGGTGAATATTTGATATTTTAAGTTAAAATAAAATGTCTACAGTATGTATGCATCATTCTTTAGGCTTCCCTCTCTTTAACCCATCAATCAGTGAACCCAAATATACAAGATAAGGTGGCTTTTCCCTTATTTAACTCACCAGCTCTGGATCATCCTCCTCTACATTTGTAGGTTTTCCTTCCTTCTTTAATTGCTTTTTTCGCTCTTTCACCTAAAAAAAAAATATTTTCATCAAAAAATGAGCACTCATTCTTTGAGAATATCTATTAAGCTGTACACACAATATGTGCACTTTTCTATATGTATGAGTATAACAAGAAGCTGACATTGAAAAAAGATGAGCCTCCCCTCCAAAACAGAAATGCAATCAAGGAAAACTAGGAACCAGGGATTCTTTCTGTAACCTCATCTAAAATCCAATCTACCTGTAAGGATGAAAGGGGACCAGCAAGGGAACTATCCCCAACTCATCAGATCCTAGGCCAGACTAAAAGTGCCTTTGATAAATTCAACACATTACCCACTTATCTTTCACAGTTTATAGTTATATGTTTATAGTAAAGAAAACATATGTGTCAAGTTTTAGAAGAAGCTACAGAATAAATATTGTTTTTCTGATATTTCTACAACTGCATTCTTAAAATCATTTTCACCATGAAACTCCTTTTCACCAGTAATTTTCACATTGTGCTAATTGGTGTTTTTATCACTTTGGCAACCATTGAGATTCAAAAAAATTAAATATACGCATTCAAACAAGAATGACAGTCCTCCATTAAGCAATCATTCAGTGTTATACTAAAAGCAAAAAGCAAAGTGCTTTCCAAGCTCAGAAAGGCCCCACTGCCACCTTGTGGTCAAAAAGACTGATGGCTCCTCTACAAGCAAAATACAGATGAAGGGTAACTAACACAATGGTTAAGTACAAATTGTCAAGTACTTTTCTGATTTTGCCAGATTTGGGCCTACACGTGCCATTTCCAACACATAATGAGCAGGACATAATTATGGTTGTCCATCTCCTCTCTTTACTCATTTTCCTCGTCTAATCTTGAAGTCATTATTATAACTGGTTATGAAGTTCTGTTTTAGATTCCAAAGCTCTTCAAAGAAAACATCCACATTCACTCCCGACTGAAATAACCTGTATAAATGGTCTCAAGATTCTTGCCCCAGCAAGTAATAAATTAAAACAAAGACCTTTCTTACCTCAAGCAAGCCACCTTAACATTTCCCACCACTCAGGAGATTTCAGTAATGCAAAAGAAAAATAACACTAGCTCTAACTAAATTTATTTCAATTGAGTTCTCCTTTCCTGTTAATATAGACAAGTAGTTCCTCCTATTTATTTTTTAAAAATTTACTCATATCCCCTTGCCAGCCTATTTCAAGCCCATGTTCCAACCCCTTCACAGGGACAAGCATAAAAATCAATGGTCGTGTCACCATGGCCGTTCCACTTCTCCACTCTCCAATGGGGTAATGTGACATGTAAAGAGAGAACAAGAAAAGCCCTCTCTCCACAACACAGGACTGGTAAGGAAAGAGGTTGGAGCAGTGTCCTAGCCACTCCTCATCCTGAGCTCCAGGGGTGAATTACAGCTTTAGGCACACTATTCTCGACCACCACAGCAAAGTGGTGGAGACCACATATGCAGTCACAATTACACCAGTAGGCATTGCTATGTTAACATGTACCCTCCTACAAGGTGCCCGAGGCTTGCTAATGCTTCCTATAAACACAGCAGCACTATAAATACTTACAGTGTGTTCCACGTATTCTTTTCCTGCCTGAATTACATCCAGGGCCCTCTTCTTTTGTTCCTGATCCAGTAGCAACTTGTAAGCTTTGTCCACAGCTAATGCAAAACATTGAAATTAACTGTTTCTGCAAACACCCTCTGCAAGTCTGAACTATACTCAGGCAGTGTAAACGGACTTGTGCCATCTAAAAGCATTCCCTACTTTGTTAAATTATTTACTATTGTTAAACTAATTTTAAAAAACATAACTATAGCAATGATTTTCCTTGAGAGCCTTGGAAAAAAATTAAATATATACTCAAGGCTAAATACACCACATCTAGGTTTAATTCAGCGATAAAACATTGCCAATTATTTTTTTATGTTCAGAGAAAAAAATGACCCTGTGCAATAACAGTCTTTGTTGGCACTTAGAAGTTTTAACAAAGCAAACTTAAGGTCTATTTCTTAAACAGCAACATTTTGCTTTGGAATGACAACTATTCTACTGAAAACCAGCATCTTCACAACCAGAAGACAAAACTATAATATTCTTTTCTTGATCCAGGACAAGGAACAGTTTGTCCCTAACATTGACAACGTATTATTCAGAAGCAGATAAATTTACAAATACCTTCAAAAGCCTTTTGTGCTCTGTCAGCATCATCTTGATTTTTGTCAGGATGCACCAAGATAGATAACTATAATAAAAGAAAGGTTAGGCTTGTCAAAAAGGAACATTTACTCTGTGCCTGCACTCTTTAAACCAAAAGCTCTAAGGTACCATGGCAAAAAAGACTGTCAGCCAGAAGCACTTTTTAAAACTTAATAAATACCATAAAATACCCAGAAATACTGGTCTTTAACAACAGTCAAGCACCAAAAGGTAAATGCACAACTGGGAAATAGTTAGGGTTTTAATCACAATGTTGAGAATAAATGTAAGCCTAGCATTATGAGGATGTTGTGATCATTTGGGGGAGGGAGGGACACTGAAGACTACCAAGCTCCTATTAGGTTCCTTAATGTGAGCACTAAGGAAGATAAAACAGGTATGAGACATCATCTCTTTCCTAAAAGAACTTCTAATATAAAACTGTGGTTCTCAGTTCTGGCTGTGCTCCAATCCTGTGAAGCTTTTAAAAAGAACACAGATGTCACCCTGGATAGTTTGGCTCAGCGGTTAGAGCGTCGGCCCACGGACCAGAGAGACCTGGGTTCGGTTCCCGCTAAGGGCACATACTTAGGTTGCAGCTTGTCCCTGGCCCCAGCTGGGGTCGTGTGGGTGGCAGCCAGTCAATGTGTCTCTCTTGCGTCGATATTTCTTTCTCTTCCTCCCTCTCTCCCTCCCGCTCTATCTGAAGATAAATGCAAAAATGTCCTCGGGTGAGGATTAAAAAAAAACACAGATGTTTACTTTCCACCCTCAGAACTTCTAAACAAGTCTCTTATTAAAGCTCTACTAGACTGGGTATCAGAAAAATAGTAAGAAATTAATTTTGTTAGTTGTGACAAGTAGCTTTGCAAAAAAATGTCCTTTTTCATTTGGGGGATATTCATACTGAAGTATAAGGGTAAAGTATCACAGTGTCTGTAATTTACTTGTCAACAATTTAGCCAAAAATATATGGTTAATGAAGCAAACTGTTGCAAATAGATGATGAGTATATGGGTGTTCATTGCCCTATTCTTTCATTTTAAAGTACGTATAGTTAAAATTTTTTATGGTCAAACAACAAGTGTTGGCGAGGGTGTGGAGAAAAGGGGACTCTAGTACACTGCTGGTGGGAATGCAGACTGGTGCAGCCACTGTGGAAAACACTATGGTGTTACCTCAAAAAATTAAAAATTGAACTGCCATTTGACCCAGTGATCCCACTTCTAGGAATATACCCTAAGAAACCTGAAACACCAATCAGAAAGAATATATGTACTCCCATGTTCATAGCAGCACTATTCACAATAGCTAAGATCTGGAAACAGCCCAAGTGCCCATCAGTGGATGAATGGATAAAAAAGCTGTGGTACATATACACAATGGAGTACTATGCAGCTGTAAGAAAGAAAGATCTCTTATCCTTTGAGACGACATGGAGGGACCTCGAGAGTATTATCCTAAGCGAAACAAACCAAGCAGAGAAAGAAAAATATCACATGATCTCACTCATTTGTGGAATATAATAAACATAACAGTATGGGGAACAGGGTAGACCCAGAGATGTGAAAGTAGGGTACAGACTGACAACCCTCAGAAGAGGGGGTGGGGGGGGGGAGGGAAGAGATAAACCACAGAACTTATACGCATGTATGCATAACTGATGGACATGGACAACAAAGCTGGGGATGGGGTGGGGGGATGGGGAGGAGGGTGTCAATGGGGAAAAAAGGAGAAACATCTGTAACAAAAATAAATTAATAAAAAATAATAATAAAAAAAATAAAATAATAAAATAATAAAAAAATAATAATAATTAAAAAAAATAAAATAAAATAAAAAAATAAAAATTTTTTATGGCAAGCCCAAATGATATGGCTCAGTGGATTAAGCATAGCCCCATGGACTGAGGTCCCGGTTCAATTCCCGGTCAGGGCATGTGCCCAGGTTTTGGGCTCGATCCCAAGTGGGGGGCGTGCAGGAGGCAGCCGATCGATGTTTCTCTCTCACGTCAATGTTTCTATCTCTCTCTCCCTTCCTCTCTCGCTAAAAATAAAAAATGTTTTATGTCAAAGTAAGAAACAAAAGTCTCCACAGCTGATTCTTTTAGACAGCTATGGTTAAGAACCACTTAAGAACCAATGACCTAATGTCATTGACTGACAGAAACCAACTAGTTGGAACAGAGGAACTGTGTTGGGATGTTAGCGAGTGGAAATCAAACCTACATTACCGGAGACAAAAGACCTTGAGCAACTCACTTAACCTATCTCTGCCTCATTTTCCGCCTATATTAGGTACTTACATCTCATTGTGTTGTTTTAAGGTTGAAATGAAATAATGCAAGTAAAAAACAGCATACTGTCTAACACACACTGACAACAGTTAGCATATAAAGAGGACATACTATAGCCATGGCCAGTTTGGATCAGTGGTTATAGAGTGTAGGCCCACGGACCAAAGGGTCACAAGTTCAATCCCAGGTCATGCAGGAGGCAACCAATCAATGTCTCTCTCTCTCACATCAATGTCTGTCTCTCTCTCTCTACCACTCTCTCTAAAAAAAAAAAAAAAAAAATCAATGGAAAAATATCTTCGGGTGAGGATTAACCAAAAAAAGAGCTCTTATTATAAGAATTCTTTGTATAGCTACATAAAAAGTTTGACTTGCTTGCTTATTAAATTGGGAAAGACTAATACATTACATTAGGAAACTTGAAATTTTAGAGAAAGAAAAAAAATCTCAATACATGTAAGTGCAGAGTAGAACTCAGGAAGAAAAAAAACTATAAAATTATATAATGGGAAATGACTGACTAGGCAAAGATAAAAAACATCTTGGCTTAACAAATCATAATATGACTGTGAGTCAGCAATGAGGGGGCAATTACTGTATTGAAGAAGCAAATGTAGCACTGGATATTAACAAGTATGTCATGCAGGAGCTGAGACTAATATTCAGCACTGGTCAGGCCCTTTTAACTATGTATGTAGTACAGCTATTTTCAAACTTTTTCATCTCGTGGCACACATAAATTAATTACTAAAATTCTGCAGCACACCCAGCCAGTGTGGCTCAGTGGTTGAGCGTCAACCCATGCACCAAGAGGTCGCCAGTTCAATTCCTGGTCAGGGTACATGCCCAGGTTGTGGGCCCAATCCCCAGTGGGGGGCATGCAGGAGGTGGCCAATCGATGTTCTTGCTCATCAATATTTCTCTCTCTCTCTTCCTCTCCCTTCCTCTCTCTCTAAAAATCAATAAAGAAAAAAAATGTTTTAATAAAAATAAAAATAAAATAAAATTCTGCAGCACACCAAAAAATTTATATTTTTGCCAATCTAACAAAACAATAAATAAATATACTTTTTAAAAAAATATGTTTTTATTGACTTTTTAGAGAGGGAGAGAGAGATAGAAACATCAATATGAGAGAAACATCAACTGGCTGCTTCCTACATGCTCCCTACTGAGGATTGAGCCCAAAACCCAGGCATGTGCCCTGACAGGGACTGGAACCGGGACCTCTCAGTCCATAGGACTATGCTCAATCCAGGCCAGGCAGAAATAGGTATAATTTTGATTCATTCACACTAGACGGCTATTGTTGTGTTGGCTTTTGTCATTTTTGTATTTGACAATTCTCAGGGAAAAGAGGTTAGTGCCCCTGACTAGTCAGGTATTGCATGTTTTTAAAATTCTTGGGGCACACTTGTTGAAAAAAAAGTACATAAGAGAAATAAAGAAGTTGGGGAAAGTTTAAAAAAAAAAGACATGAAATATATAGAAAATCCAATTTGTAAAGACAGATTACAGGGAGTGTGATTATTCAACTCACAGAAGGAAAGGCTGGAGGGTTACTCAACTGTCAAAACTACTTTGTAGCTCAAGTTAGCAAACATAAGAATGAACAAGAACTAGCTGTTGTGGATCTCCTTTCCTAGAAAATTTTTTTTTAAAAAGCACTCCTTATATTAAACCAGTTATCTTCTGGGTATTCATTTAATTTTACAAAATAAAATTATTGAGGAATGGGATCCTAAAAATAAAGAACTGTCACAAATCATTTAACATGTTTTCTCCTGGAAGCCAGGTGATTTAGTAAGTATGACTCCATGTAAGCTCTGTTATTCTACCTTGTACTTCTCCCTTTTAATTAAGGGGCCAGAGATTCTATCTGGATATAAAATTCATTCTATTCAGAGGTAAGCCATGGCCATTAAATTATTTAAGATTTTAAGTCACTATAAGGTTTTTATCTAAGAGTTACATAGCCTTAAGTTTCAAAAAAGGTTAAATGTTGGCCCAAAAATCATAATAGCAAGTCCTAAGAGAACCACCACATGCTTACATTTTCAAAATGTTCAAACTCCATCCATTACAGGGAAATAGTACCATACCTGCCGAAACCTCTTTTTTATTTCTTCATCTGTCACTTCAGGATCTATCTGAAGAACCTGAAAGAATCAAAATCAACACTGTAAAAGAAATTTTAAAAACTCATATTTAAGAGATGCCCAATAATTATACCTATTATAATCAACAACTAGAATAGTACTCAGCGTTCTAGAATTGTGGCTGGCACACAGTTCTGAAAAATGCTCAAGAAATATAAATGAGCCCTGGCCAGTTTGGCTCAGCGCTGGAGTGTTGGCCCGAAGACCAATGAGTCACGGGTTCGATTCCAGCCAAGGGCACGTACCTCAGGTTGCGGTTCGTTCCCAGCCCTGGTCAGGGTCGTGCGGGAGGCTGCCAGTTGATGTGTCCCTCTCACATCGATGTTTCTCTCTCTCTCCCTTTTTCTCCTTCCCACTCTATCTGAAGATAAATAGAAAAATATCTTCAGGTGAGGATTAAAAAAAAAGAAATATATGAGCCCTGGCAGGTTTGGCTCAGCATTCAGGGTGTCAGCCCATGGACCAAAGGCTCTCAGCTTCAATTCCTGGTCAAGGACACATACCTGGGTTGCAGGTTCGATGCCTGAGCCCAGTTAGGGTCATGCAGGAGGCAACCAATCAATGTCTCTCTCACATTGATGTCTCTCTCTCTCTCTCTCCTTCCCTCCCTTCCACTTTCTCTAAAAAAATCAATGGAAAAATATCCTCAGGTGAGGATTAACAACAACAACAACAAAATATATATATGAGCAAATGGATAAAATAGCTATACTGTCTTAGGTTCTCAATTAATACTGTAGTTACTTTTACTCCATCAGAAAAATAATAATTTACCTTATATCCAGAGACATATTTCCAAACCATAAGAAAATGTTACATTTCTCCTTCATTCATTAAGAAAAGTACCCACCCCCTATCCCCTACTTACCTTTGCAAATGTGGAGAAAGCACAGAACTCAACAGGGAAAAAAATAAGGCTGGCTAACTCATTTTCACCTCAGTCGAGAAATGCCCACTTGCTCCACTTTACATCTATAATTTACATGGCCTGATGGTTTTCAACCCAGAGTGAACATCACAATCACCGGTGAAAACCTGAGATCAGTGCCTGCTCCCCCCACCCCCCCCCCCCAGGAAAGTCTGGTTCCAAATAGCAGAAACATCTGGGGTGGTTTTTTGTGTGTGTTTTTTTAGCAATACTGTCTTAAAATATAAATGTAACTATTCTTTTCCAAGACTGGGTATCCTGGTGTTGACATTCCTCATCAAGGATTCTAATCCCATCACCACAAATACATACATTCATTCAAATATTTTATATAGTAGCTACAACCTGCTGAATACACTGCTATACACTAGAAATACAAAAATAAATAGGCAAGGGAAAGTGTGTGTGTGTGTGTGTGTGTATATATATATATATATATATATATATATATATATATTTTTTTTTTTTTTTTTTAAGAACTTTACTTTTTTTCAATTTTTTTTTTTTATCCTCACCCGAGGACATCCTTCCATTTTTTGTTCAGATAGAGTGGGAGGGAGACAGAGGAAGAGAGAGAAAAAGAGAAACATCGCTGCGAAAGGGACACATCGAGTGGCTGCCTCCCACACGACCCAACCAGGGCCAGGGACAAACTGCAACCGAGGCACATGCCTTTAGCGGAAACCGAACCCGTGTCTCTCTGGACCGCAGGCAGACGCTCTAACCACTGAGCCAAACCGGCTAGGGCTCAATTGATTTTTTTTATAGAGAGAGGGGAAGGGAGAGAGAGAGAAACATCGACTAAGAATAGTTATTAAGAGGGGGAGAGGGGAAAAAATGAAAATAAATCTTGATATGAAAAATATATACCAGAGAAGTTAAAACTGAAAAGTAATCTGCTAAACTGAGTCAGATGCTTAAAGAATCTTAGAAAAACCTTGCAAGTAATGTCAAAATTTATAGGAAGCTTTCAAAACATTCAAACAGCCCACCTAATAGCAATAGAATTATTGGTAGGCAATGAAACTGAATCACCACAGCATTCAATAGATTTTTTTTAAAATATGTTTTTATTAATTTTAGAGAGAAAGGAAGGGAGAGGGAGGGGAAGAGAGGTGAGGGGGAGATAGGGGAGAGGGAATCATCGATTGGTTGCCTCCTGCACACGCCCCAACCTAGGATTGAACCCGCAACCTGGGTATGTACCCTGACCAGGAATCGAACAAGGGACCTTTCAGTACATGGGACGACACTCAACCAACTGAGCTACACTGGCCAGGGCTCAACAGACTTTTGAAAGTTATGACAAGAGCATACCCATTCTCAAATGCTAGGCATACAATTGGAGGTGAGGGAGAAAGAACTTTAAAACAAAAAAATTTTCAAGACTTGGTGTGCCCCCTCATACCTTCCCCCAAGGGAGAAAGGAATTGGGAAAAAGTCACTCAAGAGAAGGAATGCAGCCATATAAGATTTACAGATGAAGGGAGATAACTGTATGTACACAAATATTCAGAGGAGAACCTTACTTTACCTTAGTTTTGGGGAAAAAGAAAGTATTAGAGCAAACCGAAGTCCAACAAACCCCAGAAGGTGTCCAAAATGAATGAGAAAGGATGGTAAACTTCCCACCTTCACACACACACACACACACACACACACACAGAGAGAGAGAGAGAGAGAGAGAGAGAGAGAGAGAGAGAGAGAGAGAGACTCCAATAAAGCTAGCTGAGAACTAATCATGCCAAATATAATTCATAAACCTTGACTAGTTCCTAAGTTTAAAAAAGCTATAATTGAGATTTCTTTTTGGACAATTGGGGCCATTTGCATGTGGACTCTATGCTGGATGATGTTATTGAATCAATATTGCTTTTCCTAAGTGTGGTAATGGTTTGTGGTTATGTGGAAATGTGTACTTGTTTTGAAAAGATGATGCTCAAGTATTTAGGCATAAAGCATCAAAATGTTTAGATGATCTGGCAAAAAGAAAAGAAGGTATGTATACTTACATAAATATGCACACAGGCACACACCCCAAAAAGTATTTTTCCAAGAGTTATATCACATGTGCACTGATCACTGGCAACAAATATTCACTGCGTACCTTCAAAGCTAATCCAACTCCTTTCCAATCTTTAAGAGCTGGAGGCAGCCATGAAATACAGTGAAGACAATGGGCCTACACCTGTAGCCCAAATCTCTTTGAAGCCAGATTTATACATTCAGAACTTTTAGGGCACATAGGACTGCTAGACACTGCGCACAAATGTTTTCATGGAATTTAAGGTCCAGCAGGGTGGAAATCAACAAATAACAAGTAATTCTTACAGAAATGATAAATGCTGGGGAGCTTTGAGATCTTGCTCCCCAGCATGTTATCAGTTTGACTCAAATAAACTCATAAAAACTCAAATAAAAAACAAAAATAAGTGCCACGTTACCAATATGGCTCTAAGGAAGCACACAGGATATTTAGATTCTTGGAACATTTTTCTTAACTGTTGTGTCTCAGGCACGGGAATACTGCAATGAAAAACCCACAGTCTCGGAACACAAAGAGTTAATTAATCATCATACAGCAAAAAAATTCTTGACCGTGGCATTTATACAAGTTCCCAAACTCAAATAAACTATAATAGTCTCATTCTTTGGGGCCTTTGACTTAAAAGAGGAATCCAGTCCTAATATCACACCTGAATTCTCTGACATGTTAATAATGTGCAAGTTCCAGAGTCCTTTGAGATAAATACCTTTTTTTCCAAAGTGCTGAACAAGATAAACAGAAAATAAAGTCTATGGTACTGCCTGCTGGAGCCTTAAAGTTAAATTTTTTATTTTTATGTTTTTATTTTTAAAATATGTTTTTACTGATTTTTTAGAGAGAGGGAGAGATAGAAACATTGATGTGAGAGAGAAACATCAATCAGCTGTACTCTGCACACCCCCCCCCACTGGGGATCAAGCCCACAACTCAGTCATGTGCCCTGACCAGGTATTGAACTGGGACCTCATAGTCCATGGGACAACACTCAATCCACTGAGCCACACCAGCTGGGCTTAAAGTTAAATTGTTTATTAAAAAGGAGCTCTAGCCCTGGCTGGTTTGGCTCAGCAGTTAGATGTCGGCCCACGGACCAAAGAGTCGCGGGTTCAATTCCGGTCAAGGGCACATACCTCGGTTGCGGTTCGTCCCCGATCCTGGTTGGGGTCATGCAAGAGGCAGCCACTCGATGTGTCCCTTTCACATCGATGATTCTCTCTCCCTCCCACTCTATCTGAACAAAAATGGGAAAAATGTCCTCAGGTGAGGATTTAAAAAAAAAAAAAGGAGCCCTAGCCAGTATGGCTCAGTTGGTTGAGCATCGTCCTGTGCACCAAAAGGTCACGGGTTCAATTCCCAGTCAGTGTACATGCAGGAGGCAGCAGATCAATGTTTCTCTCTCCCTCCCTCTCCCTTCCCCTCTCTCTGAAATCAATAAAGACGTGTGTGTGGAACATGATAAGCGCAGGACTGGGCAGAGGCACGGGTCCATTGAAGCTTATGGAAAGTGGGAGAGGGTCCTTAACCTAAGAATAATTGTAGAATGCATAAGAAAGATGACTGCAGCAAAAAAAAAAAAAAAAAAATAGTAAGAAGAAGAATTGATATTAACATATGCTTAAGTCATAAATGGATGTTATAAAATTCATTTATATAATTGAACTAAATATATCAGTAATTGAAAATAAAATTATGAAGACTTTTGAAGAAATTTTGTTATACAAATAAAAAATGCTGTAGAAAATAAGAAAATAAAAAAGAAAGATGACTGCATAATGGCTGAAGGTTAGAAATATGTCCAAATACAGAGCTGCTGAGATGGCAGGCAGAAAAAAAAATGCTCCCTGGAAAAGGATTCCTGTAATAAGACCCCCCCAATTCCCAGACTAATTTCTGCCTTTTCTACCTGGCTGCTTAGTAAGGTAGTGTATAGGAAAACTATTCACATTTCAATTGACAGCTGAGATGACAGCTACTACTGTTATCACTTCTCCTTACCAGTAAAAGACCAGTCTGCTTACCACTGTAGAAAAATCTGCTTCCTTTAGATCAAGGGTGGGGAACACCCAGCCCTCGGGCTACATAAGGTCAGAGAAATCAATACCAGCTAACATCACACGACTCAACAAAGAGAAGCAGTTCCAGCCATCACATTAGTGGTGAGTTAATTAAATGTTTGACCAAATACAGGCTAATTTTTAAGTTGATAATTTTGTATGGTCCACAAATGATGTTATAAATATCCAAATGGCCCTTGGCAGAAAAAAGGTTCTCGCCCTGGCTGGTTTGGCTCAGAGGTTAGAGCGTCGGCCCTCGGATTAGAGTCTTGGGTTTGATTCCCAGTCAAGGGCATGTACCTCAGTTTCGGGTTCGATCACTGTCCCCGGTTGGGGTCATGCAGAAGGCAACCAATGTCTCTCTCTCTCTCTCCCCCTCCCTCCCACTCTATCTGAAAAAAATCAATCGAAAAATATCCTTGGGAGAGGGTTAACAACAAAAAAAGATAGCAGCTCATTTGAAAGGCAACCTACTGACCAAATTTGGGACAATTTGAGCATCAAAATAAATGATATCTAAATATAACCCAATTAGCCCTGGCAGGTTTGGCTCAGCCATTAGAGCGTCGGCCTGTGGACCAGAGAGTCCCAGGTTCGGTTCCTGCTAAGAGCACGTACCTTGGTTGCAGTTTGTCCCAGGCCCCGGTTGGGGTCGTGTGGGAGGCAACCAGTCGAAGTGTCTCTCTCACATCGATGTTTCTCTCTCTCTCTTCCCCCCCCTCCCTCCCGCTCTATCTGAAGACAAATGCAAAAAAAAAAGGGGGGCCTCAGGTGAGGATAAAAAAATAAATAAATATAACACAATTAATAATATAGGAAACCCCAAGTCCATACCAATAAATAAATTAATAAATGGAAACTTTGATAAGGTCAGGATATTTAGTCTCAAAGTGCCTCCCCATAAAATCCTTATTAATTACAAGGGGGAAAAAAAGTAACTTCATGAAAAAAATCTAGCAGGCAACTCTTATTTTTCTTTTTTTTTTTGGTTAATCCTCACCTGAGGATATTTTTCCCATTGACTTTTAGACAGAATGGAAAGGAAATGGAGGTGGGAGAGAGAGAAAACATCAATGTGAGAGAGGCACATCAACTGGTTGCCTCCGGAACACGCCCCAACCAGGGCCAGGGATTGAACCTGCAACCCAGGTACATGGCCCTTGACTGAGAATAGAACCCGTGCCCTGGCCAGTTTGGCTCAGCGGTTAGAGCGTCAGCTTGCGGTCCAGAGAGACCCAGGTTCGGTTCCCGCTAAGGGCGCGTACCTCGGTTGCAGGTTGTCCCCGGCCCTGGTTGGTCATGGGGGAGGCAGCCACTCGATGTGTCCCTTTCACATCGATGTTTCTCTCTCTCTCTCTTCCTCTCTCTCCCTCCCACTCTATCTGAACAAAAAATGGAAAAATGTCCTCGGGTGAGGATAGGAAAAAAAAAAAAAAAGAAAGAATAGAACCCGTGACCCTTCCATGCTTGGGTTAACACTCTAACCATGGAGCAACACTGGCCAGGACTTATTTTTCTTTTCATTTTTTTTTTATTGATTGGGGGGGTGGCAGAGAGAGAGATTTGTTATTTCATTTATTTATACATTCATTGGTTGTTTCTTATATGTACCCTGACTGGAGATCGAACCCGCAACCTTGGCATATCAGGAGAACACTCTAATCAACCGAGCTACCCAGCCAAGGCTAGCAGGCAACTCTTTAAGTGATCAATTAACATGATTAGTAATGGGATAAATCAAAATCATGTACCACTTTATAGACTGCAAAGACAAGAATGCAGTATCACGTCTGTGACATTCCTGCCAACATTGCATAAACCTATTCTAACACGAAGAAACATCAGATAAACTCAAGTTGAGAGACACGCTACAAAATAAGTGGCCTGTAATCTTTAGAAATATCAAGGTCACTAAAATCAAGGAAAGACTGAGGAACTGTTCCAGACTGAAGACTAAAGAGACATGACAACTAAATGTAACAGGAGATTCTGGATTGGATCGTTTTCCCTTTTGTTATAAAGGTCATTATTGACACAATTAACAAGTTTCAATGGGGTCTGAAGACTTTGATGGTTACATTGTGGTTCAGTAGGAAATGTTATTTGTAGAAAAAACACAAAATATTTCAGGGTGATGGGGCAACATATTGACAACTTAGTTGCAAACAGTTCAAGAAAGTCTGGTGTGGCTCAGTGGTTGAGTGTTGACCTATGCATCAAGAGGTTGCCGGTTTGATTCCCGGTCAGGGCACATGCCCAGGTTGTGGGCCTGATCCCCAGTGGGGGACATACAGGAGGCAGCCAATCGATGTTCTTTCTCTTCAATGTTTCTATCTCTCTCTCCCTCTCTCTCTAAAACCAATAAAGAAAAAAAAATTTTTTTTTTAAAGTCTTCATAGGGTACCTGCAACCTTGCTGCAAATCTGAGATTATTTTAAATTAAGAAAAAAATATATTAATTTTTTTTTTTTTGCTTTTAACTTTATTACCATCCAAGAATGAGGAAAATGATGGGATGGGAGGGATCAAGGACTTGGAGAACAAGTGGGAGGCATTATATCACTCAGGACACATGGGTCCTTACATGGCATCAAGGTGGAGGATCCAAGTGGGGAGGAAAGAGATCTCTCTGCTAACAACTGGCAACTCAGGGAGAAACTTTGGGTCCAATGACAGGAGGAAGCAGGGTGGCATTGCTCTCACCAAGGGGCCAACTTTTAGACCTAAGTAGCTGTGGCCCCAGTGAAGAGAAATTACCTGGGAACTGAGTTAAGGTAGGTTCCTTCCTTCAACACAAAACATGCTGAGCAGGCGCTGTGCAGACTAGAAAAGCAAGGCCAGCCAGATTTAGTCAGTCAGTATCCATGCCCCTCAGCAGTCCCTGTAGGACCAGGCAGGGACAATTCTGGCTTCCGCCTTCAACAAACAGAAACAATGCCCGGCCAGTGTGGCTCAGTGGACTGAGCATAGCCCCACTGACTGAGAAGTCTCAGTTTGATTCCCAGTCAGGGCACGTGTCCAGTTTGTGGGCTCAATCCATGGTGGGGGACGTGCAGGAGGCAGCCGATTGATGTTTCTCTAACATCGATGTCTGTCTCTCTCTCTAAAAAAAAAAAAAAAATCAATAAAAACAAATATTTTTTTAAAAGAGAAACAATGCCCTGGGCAGTGTGACTCAGTTAGATGACCATCATGCCATGCACCAGGAGGTCACTGGTTCAGTTCCAGTCAGGGCACATGCTGGGGTTGCAGGCTCAATACCCAGTAGGCGGCGTGAAAGAGGCAGCTGATCAATGTTTCTCTCTTTCCCTCTTCCAATCAATGTTTCTCTCTTTCCCTCTTCCTTCCTCTCTCTAAAATCAATAGAAACACATTTTAAAAAAATAGAAACTAGCTATTTTTTAAAAAGCACAGAAACAATGGATGAACCTTGAAAATATTTTGCTAAGTGAAATAAGTCAGACACAAAGGACAAATATTGTACGATTCCATTTATATGAGACACCTGGAATAGGCAAATTCATACACAAAAAACAGAACAGAGGTTACCGGAGGTGTGGGGTAGGAGAAATGGGGAGTTATTGTTTAATGGGTTTGTCGTTTTTGTTGGAAATGATAAAAAAGTTCTGGAAATGGATAGTGATGGTTGGACAACACTGTAAACGTACTTAATGCCACTGAACTCTACACCTACAACTGGTTAAAATGGTTAATTTTATGTTATGTATATTTTACCACAATAAAGACAGTTTTCTTGTTAGTGCTCAACAAGTATTATTTTTATAAGATATTAACAGTAGCCCTGGCCAGTTTGGCTAAGCGGTTAGAGCACTGGCCCACGGACCAGTGAGTCGTGGGTTCAATTCCGGTCAAGGGCACGTACCTTGGTTGCGGTTTATCCCCAGCCTTGGTTGGATCGTGTGACACAGAGGCAGCCGGTCAGTGTGGCTCTATCACATCGATGTTTCTCTCTGTCTCTCTCTCCCCTCCTCTCCTCCCTTCCACTCTATCTGATGATAAATGGAAAAATATCCTCGGGTGAAGAATTAAAAAAAAAAGATATCAACAGTCTTCATTTCAAATTATTTATAATTGTGAACGAGAAGCTAATTTAAAAATCCTACAATAAAAGAATTATACAAGAATTTAAATAATTATACAAGAATTTAAATAATAATTATACAAACGCTTAAAATGTTGCAAAACTATATTTTATGTAACAATGCATTTAAAATAGCATGAAGTTGCCTGGCTGGTGTGGCTCAGTAGATTGAGCATTGTCCCATGGACTGAGAGGTCCCAGTCTGATTCCTGATTAGGGCACACGCCCAGGTTGCAGGCTCCATCCCTGGTAGGGGGCATGCAGGAGGCAGCCGATTGCTGTTTCTCTCTCACATCCATGTCTCTATCTCTCTCTACCTCTCTCTTCCTCTCTTTCTAAAAATCAATAAAAACATAATTTAAAATAGCATAAAGTAATAATTAAATAAAATAGCATGAAGTATGTATATGATCCTTGTTTTTCAATAAAACTTTTAAAACAATTTGATTATCGGTATGGCTCAGTGATCGAGCATCAATCCATGCACCGAGAGGTCGCTGGTTCAATTCCCGGTCAAGGCACACGCCTGGGTTGTGGACTCCATCCCTGGTAGGGAGCCTGCAGGAGGCAGCCAATCAATGTTTCTCTCTCAGGTAGATATTTCTCTCTCTCTCCCCCTTCCACTCTCTCTTTAAAAAACAATCAATAAAAACATATTTTTAAAAACATTTTAGAACCCTGGCCAGTTTGGCTCAGCGGTTAGAGCATCCGCCTGCAGTCCAGAGTGACCCAGGTTCGGTTCCCGCTAAGGGCACGTACCTTGGTTGGGGTCGTGTGGGTGGCAGCCAGTCGATGTGTCTCTCTCACATCAATGTTTCTCTCTTCCTCCCTCTCTCCCTCTCGCTCTATCTGAAGATGAATGCAAAAAGTGTCCTCAGCCCTGGCCAGTTTGGCTCAGCGGTTAGAGCGTCCGCCTGCGGTCCAGAGAGACCCGGGTTCGGTTCCCACTAAGGGCACGTACCTCGGTTGCAGTTTGTCCTCGGCCCTGGTTGGGTCGTGCGGGTGGCAGCCACTCGATGTGTCTCTCTCGCATTGATGTTTCTTTCTCTCTCTCTTCCTCTCTCTCCCTCCCACTCTATCTGAACAAAAAAAAACAAAAAACAAAAAGTGTCCTCAGGTGAGGATAAATAAATAAATACTCTAAAAAAAAAAAAAAAAAACAACATTTTAGAGCCCAGCGGTGTGAATCAATGGTTGAGGGTCCACCCATGCACCCAGAGGTTGCCAGTTTGATTCCTGGTCAGGGCACATGTCCAGGTTGTGGGCTCAATCCCTACTGGGTGACATGCAGGAGGCAGCCAATCGATGTTCTCTCTCATCAATGTTTCTAACTCACTCTCCCTCTCCCTTCCTCTCTAAGATCAATAAAGAAAAAAAAAATTTTAGAAAAGGAAAAATAAATTAATTAATTAAATAAAACAGTTTGAATAAAAACAGTAAAGAATAGCTATTTCTCTTAGATACAAAAAAAATTTTTTTTCTTTATTGATTTTAGAGAGAGAGAGAGAAGAAGGGAGAGGTAAAGAGAGATGGAAACATCAATGAGAGAGAACATCAAATGGCCACCTTCTGCATGCCCCCAACTGGGGATCGGGTCCACAACCTGGGCATGTGCCCTGACCAGGACTTGGTGCATGGGTCGACGCTCAACCACTGAGCCACACCAGCCAGGCTCTTAGGTAGATTTATACATGATTATTTATTCTTGCTTTCCTTATATTTCAAATTTTAATAAGAAATATGATTTAGCCCTGGCCGGTTTGGCTCAGCGGTTAGAGCGTCGGCCTGCAGTACAGAAAGACCCGGGTTCGGTCCCCGCTAAGGGCATGTACTTCGGTTGCAGTTTGTCCCCGGCCCTGGTTGGTAGTGCGGGTGGCAGCTACTCGATGTGTCCCTTTCACGTCGATGTTTCTCTCTCTCTCTCTCTCTTCCTCTCTCTCCCTCCCACTCTATCTGAACAAAAAATGAAAAAATGTCCTCGGGTGAGGATAAAAAAAAAAAAGAAAGAAAAGAAATATGATTTACTATTATAAGGAGGAAAAATTTTAAGTTGTAAAACTAAGGAAACCTATAAAAGTGTATTTCTTTGTCTAAAATCTTGTGATCAATATTTGGTTGTTGGGATTTTTCTTTCTTTTTTTTTTTTATTGTGGTGAAACAGAAAATATTAACAAGCAAATTAAATTGAAGTTCCTAAATTTATCAAAGCTAGCTATCCCTTCACATCTGAAAATAAATCCACATATATTTGGGTTGCTTAAAGATGATAGAGAATATTTGATAAAGCAAAGACTATCTCATTTTCCTTAACTGCTGCCTCTCAGGTTCTGCTCACAATAAAACCACTCAAATTCAATTCCAACTATAACACAAATTAGGTGTGTGTTCTGATGTAAGTCTGCCTGCAACTATACAAAGCTCCTCATCATGATGGCACAGCAACATCAAACAGCTCACCTCAAATGGGTTCAAATTGAAGTAGGAAGAACCAGGACGGGTCAATCTTTCAATCTGATTTTTGGACGTTAGCACTGAATCTCTCTTCTCTATTTGTTTCACCTAAAATAAAAGAGATAAAAATTTCATTAGTAAAGCCAAAAATAAACTCTTAAATTGTCAGGGGATGGGGGGCAGGAGCGGGGAGGAGGGTGTCAATGGGGGGAAAGGAGGGACATCTGTAATAAAAAAAATTAATTAATTTAGAAAAATTCTTAATTGTCACCTTAACAAGTTACTGATATGTTCAGCAAACATTTGTGTGTCTAGGTGTGCAAGTTATGTTGCTAACCGCTTTGAGGAATAACCACAACAGCTACCATCTGCTGAATTTTAATAATGTGAAAACTTTACACATATTTATTCCTCTCAACAATCCTATACAGTAGATACTACCATTATCCTCATTTCACAGATAAGAAAACTGAGACTTAGAGAGGTTGACTGACTTGTTCCCAATTACCCAACTTGTAAATAAGAATTTTAATCTTAACAGTTTGATTCCAAAGCAACCATCGAGAGAATTCAAAGTCACACCCACCACCTTCAAAAGTTTCCACTCTAATGATAAAAGATGTACTCAAGTGTGTTCATACTTAATTTATAACTGTTTAAAAGAAAAAAGACATGCCTGGCTGGTGTGGCTCAGTGGCTGAGTGTCGACCCATGCACCAAGAGGTCGCCAGTTTGATTCCCAGTCAGGGCACATGCCCAGGTTGTGGGCCAAATCCCCAGTGGGGGGCATACAGGAGGTGGTCAATCAGTGTTCTCTCTCATCGATGTTTCTATCTCTCTCTCTCTCTCTCTCTCTCTCAAATCAATAAAGAAAAAAAAAATTTTTAATAAATAAAAGAAAAAAATACAATTACACTGAAATATACAGTAAAAGCAGCATTAAAAAAAAAGTATGTGGGAGAGAGTAAATAACTCTGCCTACCTAATTCTAACAGAGTTAGAAAAATTCCTGGCCTGAGACAATGCGAAGGAGAACAGGCACCAGGTTGTTCTAGGAAAACATCCTTGGTGCCACTATCAGAACTGGAATGCCAGTTGGAATGAATGTCTGGTATGTTATTTACCATCTTTATTCCTCTGGCCAAATGAGGAATAAATAAAGAATTTCAATAATATAAAAAGCCACCCCTTCTCAGCATCTCCTCTCTTCACTCTCTTTAAAATAGCATGCTATTTCCCCACCTACCCACCCCCATCTTCTTTCCCAGGCTTATTTTTCCTCATAGCACTTAAATCACTACCTGACATTATACTGTACATGTCTGTTTACTGTTTATCCTTCTCTATAAAATGCAAGCTCTATGAAATGAAGACAGGATTTTTCTCTCTGCTGTTCACTACCATACCTGCAGCACATGAACAGTACACTAGTACATGTCAGGTGCTCAATAAACACTGGATGAATGATGATTGAAGGGTCCTCCTTTAGGTACTTTCTGTCATCCAAGTCAAACAAACCAGGATTGCATTTTTCTTCTTTTCTTTTTAAACTAAGAGTTGGTAAGTGAAACAAGTTCCATTATAATTGCTGAATACTTTCACATGACTTAGGCATTTCAAAAAGACAGACTATGAATGATGTGTTAATTTCTGTTTTTAACTGTAATATTTTGGAGAAACTACTATGTAACACACCCAATTACAAATACCAGAGATAAAAAGATGACCGTGACTATGGTGCTTCACTGAGTAACTCACAGCCTGGTGAGGAGCAACACCATTCCTCAAATCCATGCCAACTTAATGAGTTCTATCTCCAGCAAGATGCTTCTGCTTATGAAACTCTTTCTTATATATTAACTCCATTAACCCTCATAAAAACTCGTTTTAATATTAATTCGTTTTACAGACATGGAAATGAGATCTGCAAAATCAATGCCTTGAAAGAATTCAATCACAGTCAAGTTAAATGCCATGAACAAATCCAATCCGAGGTCCTCTGACTCCAAATGGTATGCTTTTCCTTCATTTATTCATTCATTAATTTACTCAACAAATATTTAATGAGTAACCACATGCAGTAGGTGCTGGAAATACGATAGTAAACGAGGCTCAGACCAAAATGACTCCTGTCCTAACAAGATACCAAACTGTTACAAATTATTTCACCTCCCTAAACCTCAGATTTGTCATCTGTAAAATGGAGATAATGCCTACCTGGCATGATGCATAGTGCCTGGCATGATGCATAGTGCCTGGCATTCGCGTATAGCAGAAATAACTACTAATACAATTCATTATAGAGGACTAAGTAGAGAGTGCTTCCATTTAAAATGAAAACGGGGGCCAGGGCGGTTAAGTTGCCCCCAGGAAGGCCAGCAGCTGCCAGCCGCTGCCAGCCCCGACTCCGCGGACTTGGGGAACTCTACGCGCACCCAGGTACTTCGTTGGCCAGACTCTCCATCTACCCGCAGACGTCGGACCCTGACCCCTTTTTCGTTGCCCAGGGGATCCCCCAGCAGCTATCAGAGAGAGACGCACACACACCCCCAGCCCCGCGCCGCCCCGAAGGCCAGACAGGAGGAGCCGCCCAACGGTCCAGGCCAGGAGGACCATTGCTTTCGCCCGCTGGGAGAGTAGATCCAGGCGGGGTCGCCCCGGTGCCACTACTCATCCCTCGTGTTTCACCTCACTGTAGAAGGTCATAAATGCCTCCTCTGTGCTGCCTCCGCCGCCCGAAGCCCCGCTCTCTCCTGAAGCCGCCATTTCCCCGGCCCAGCCACCACGTGACTCTTCTGCGCAGGCGCTTCTTCAAGTGACTCTTACAGGCCCGCCTCTCTACCTCACCTCCTTTCTTGCGACCCTTAAAGGGCTCAGAGCCCAGCCAGACACAGCTAACCGCAGATTCTTTTTTTTTTTTTTTTTTTAATTGAGGTGAAATACACATGACATACAAGTACCTATTTTAAAGTGAATAACTAATTGGCCTTTAGTACATTCACAGTGTTGTGCAACCACCACCTCTACCTAGTCCTGAAACAGTTTCATCACCTCAAAAGGATACCTGGCACCAATTAAGCCATTCTTCCCATTTCCCTTACTTCCCAACCCCTGACAACCGCTCTGTGGTCTGTCTCTATAGATTTACCTATTCTGGACATTTCATATTAATGCAGCCATACAATATGTGACCTATTGTGTCTGCCTTCTTTCACTTAGAATGTTTTCAAGGTTCATCTAAGGTATTGCATGTATCTTTAGTTCGTTATTTTTTATGTTTGAATAATATTCCACTGTTCTGTATGTATGTACCAGAATTTGCTATTCATTCATCAGTTGATGGACATTTGGGTTGTTTCCATCTTTTGTCTATTATGATAATAGTGCTGCTTATTAACATGAGGGTACATATATTTGAGTACCAATTTTCAATTTGGGGGGTATATACCAAATACCTAAATTGAAATTGCTGAGTCATATGGGAATTCTATATTTCACTTTTTGAGCAACTGCCAAGCTGTTTTCCACAGCAGCTGAAACATTTTACATTCCCACCAGCAATGTTCAAATGTTACAATTTCTCCTTTTTTATTTTTTTTTATTACAGCCCTGCCAGTGCCTAAATGGATCTTTTGCACAAACTCAGTTTAGACCCTCCACTGGATTCCCAGCGTAGGAGATAATCAAGAAACAGCAGTATCTGAGAAGTAGAAATAGTTTCTTGAAACTGGAATGGCACTTAAAGATCATCTAGAAACACACCAAATTATTATCATTAGGCAGTGGACTTATAAATGATTATTTCTATCCTGCTTTTGTGTTTTTCCAAGTTTTCTGCAATGAACATTTGAAAATGTGCCCCGCAGGCATTTTCTCCCATCTAAGTCATACAAACCAGGCTGGTATTTTTCCAACCAAAAGATGATTAATAAAAACAGTCCTACCATTTCATAGGAATAACATATGATAGTTTTATAATCATGAATTAGATAAGGTGGCCTATCCCTCTCATCTAAAGGAGAGAAAAAAAACTGGACCCAAGAGAGAAAATGAAGTAGGCAAAGGCTATAAACTACTATTTTTTTGTTCACATTTGTTGGATGGCTGAAGAAAGGTCAAGGCAAAGCCGTCCCTAGACTCCTACTTATGCTATTCTCTTCACTGCACCACCTTGCCAAAAGTCCAGTTATCAAACCCATTTGATAACATATTAACTCATTTTACAAATATTAATTCAATGCCAATTTGATCAAAGCTCTGATAACTTCAGAAGGTGAAAAATGCAAAGAGAGAGAGAGAGAAAGAACAAAACAGGAAGCGATGATAGAATGACTAAGGAGATCAGGGATGGTTTCTTTGAAGTGACATTTAAGCTGAGTCTTAAGAGTGAAATGTCAATGCAACAAAAGGACACTGATACCTCTTAAGAGACCATATACATGTATATACACAACATTTTTACCTACAACCCAACTGACTAAGTCGGGTTATCCTGAACGTCAGCATCCTGGACATAAATATCACCGCAACAACACCTATTAGCATCTTATTGATCTTTTTTATCTTACTATTCTTATAACATCTTATTGACGCTAGTGGTCCAGGAAAGGGAAGGCTTCCTTTAGGTGTTTGAGAATAACAAATTTAGGACTGGAATCGTGGGGTGCGGCTGGTCGCCACGCTTCAGTCTTATGGCTTCTGACCCTCTCTTGCCCGGGACCTGCCCTCCAACGTCCTCCATAATTATTTTCCAACGCTTTGGCCCCCGACCTTGCTAGGGGTTGGCTAAGACTAGGCCCGCCTCCTGCTCAGGAGTCGCGGAGAACTACAGTAACCCCGCCTCCTCCCTTTCATGATTCGCTTCTCCCGGGTTCATCCCGCCTCTCCATGGAAAAGATTGGCTGCCTGGCCATCAGCGACAATAGCTCCTACAGGAGTCTGCACCGTCTGCGTCGGGAGCTGTGCGGCACGGACCACCATGGCAGTCACGGCGTTGGCGGCGCGGATGCAACTTGTGTGGGGCGTGAGGGCTATGCAAACCCGAGGCTTCGGCTCCGATCGGGTAAGTCCGCGGCAGCGTCCGCTGCCCCAGTCCTGAGCGCGGATGCCGTCAGCCTCTCTACACCTTTACCAATGTCCTGTCTCTCTCCGCAGTCAAATAATTCAAGCTCTAGCGCCGGCGCAGTCAGGGAGGCCGGTGGGGCCTTCGGAAAAAGAGAGCAGGCTGAAGAGGAACGATACTTCCGGTGAGGCCCACGGGGTCCGGAGTCCAGCCCTAGGTTTCTCAGAGCCTTCCAGGCCTTCTTAAATTTGCAGTCGCCCTACCCACCCCTCCCCGATGCCATGGGTCTCCCCACCCCCCAGCAGAACTCCCGGGTCCCGGAACCCATTACACCCTCGCTCCTAAGTGCCCTGCGGAATAGTCCCAGGGCCCCCAACCCAAGTCATTTCCACCTGCGCGTCTCCAGGACTCTCAAACAACGGCCCAACTCTTCCAGAATCATTTACCATCACCACCCGTGGAGTTCTTCCCGGGTCGTGTGAAACGCCCCCAGATTCTTTGCATTGTCTAGATCCGACCGCCCAATACTTGCAGACCCTCTTGAGCTTGACTCCCTCGGCCACCACACAACACCCTTCTACGCTGTTCTCTCCTCTACATGCCTTAGCTTTGCTAGTCCCCCGATGAATGGATCCCCTGACTCTTCATACTCTCTCAGCTATTCCTAGACCTCCAGAGGTCTCCAATTCGGCCAGAGGGAGTGGGTCATAGGAGCTTAGTGCTCTGGGTTTGAATTCCCTTCCTCACTTCCTGGAGACTTTTGTCCGGCTCCGCCCAGCTGGATAGATTTCTCTCTCTTAAGAACATGGAATGGGCTGTGCCTCTACTTACATTTTTAACAACCCTGAGTTATCGTTTACTGACTTCTCTGCACAGTGAGGAACAGCATAGAACTTATCTCATTTCTGCTTCTGCTTTGGGGCCTATCTTTTCACTTCTGCCCTCTCTTCCTCACTCTTAAGAATTATCACCATGGCCCTGGCTGGTGAGACTCAGTTGGTTGGATGTCATCCCCTGCACGAGAGGTTGCTGGTTAGATTCCAGGTCAGGGCACAGGCCTGGGTTGTGGGCATCATACCCAGTAGGGGGCAGCGTGCAGGAGGCAGCCAATTGATAATTGCACTTTTACATCAGTGTTTCTCTCTTCTCCCTCTCTCTAAAATTCAATAAACTGTTCTTTAAAAAAAAAAAAAAAAAAGAATTATCACCATGATACCTGCTACACCAGAAAGGCAAAGTACAGCCCTTAGAGACCATCTAATTGGGCCCCTATAATTTGGAAAGCTGATGCCCAAATGTGACTGAACCAACTTTCGAATCGTTTCTTTTTTTTTTTTTAATTCTCACCCAATGATATGTTATTATTGTTTTGTTTTGTTTTGTTTTTTTAAGAGAGAGAGGTAGAGGGAGAAAGAAACATCAATCAGTTGCCTCCTGTGTGCGCCCTGAATAGGGATCAAACTGTAGCCTAGGCATGTGCCCAGACCAGGAATCAAACCTGCAACCTTTGGGTGTACAGGACATGCTCCAACCACCTGGTTAGGGCTGAACTGTTTTTTATTGAGACCTAAATTGTACTGCCAAGTACTGCCCGTGCAAGAGGCTCCTTCTTTTTTCCCCCCTTCTTTTTGGCCTTTACAGTGGGCCATGTATTTCTCTAGGCAAGGAAAGTCCTAGATAAATTAGGATAGATTGCAGATATTTATCCTTTAACTATATGTCTTTGTCTATTCACCCCTCATTTCCCCAAAAAGGGATTCTGTTCTCTTGGTTATTCCTCTAATAAGGTACTAGGGACTTACCTCACACCTCTTTGGAGTTCTCTGCTCTAAAGGAACCTAAAAGGAATAGCTCATGAATGATGGAATTTCAGGCACTAGCACCAGGAAAATGGAGTCATTTTTGGTAATCTCCTGAAGGTGGAAACATCTTAAGATGGAGCATTCTTTCACTAGTGGGGCTTGAGGAAGTAGAAGTGGATGACCAGCTAGATTCCCATGGGATTGGGACTCCTTTGCCTTAGATATTGCAGGTTATGCTTAGAGATCTCTTTAGGGTAACGGATTAGGATTAAACTCAGAACCATTGTTTACTTGTAGAGCTCGGACTAAAGAGCAACTGGCAGCCTTGAAGAAACACCATGAAGATGAGATCACTCATTATTCAAAGGAGATTGAGCGTCTGCAGAAAGAAATAGAGCGGCACAAGCAGACCATCAAGAAACTAAAAGATACCGCTGGTGATTAAATGCACACAGTTCCCCATAGAATGGCTATATATTGCCCACTTCTGTGAAGACAGTTCTGGTAATTAATATCTGTCTGTACTGCCAACAGATTATAATAAATTGTGATCTGTGAACTGTGTCTGATACCTTCTACCATCTGGAGAGGGGTAGGGGGACACAGTACTCGACTGCTAAAATGAATTAGACAGGATACTTGCAATACGGAACTTGAAGACAAAGCACAGCATGATAAGTGCTATGCCACATGGAGGAAGATGGGGGAGGCAGGTGTAACATAGGGAAAGGCCCTTTTCCCTGTCTGATATTAGTCAGAGGTTCAGAAAAAGTTTCTTGAAGGATAAACCCCAATCCAAGGTCAAGAGCAGCCTGGAAAACAGATGAGTAATTGCTTAAAAGATAATTCAAGGACCCCTGGCCAGTTCTGCTCACTGGTTAGAGCGTCGGCCCTCGGACCAAAGAGTTGCAAGTTTGATTCCGGTCAAGGGCATGTACCTGGTTGCAGTTCAGTCCCTGGTCCTGGGAGGCGTGTGGGAGGCAGCCAATCGATACATCTCTCTCATGTCGGATGTTTCTCTCTCTCTCTCTCTCTCTCTTTCTCCCTCCTACTCTGTATCTGAAGATAAATGGGAAAAAAATATCCTCAGGTGAGGATTTTTAAAAAAAAAGATAATTCAAGGAGCCATCAGTCCATTTTGCATTTATAAAATGGATTAGAACTCTTCCTATAAACTAGTTGTTCTAATTATCTTTGTGCTGATTGAGAGAACTGGAATTAGAAATTATGTGTTGCCTACAGTTACTCAGTAAATTGGAGTTGAGATTTGGCATCTAGGTTTTTTGACTCCTAATCCAAGTCTATTAATAGCAGAGAATCAGAATTATATCTTAGGTTATATTTTGCTTCACCAAGTGCGCTCTTCATTCAAATTAGACTTTAACAAACTAGTTCTATAACTCCTCTAGGCAAAAAAATTGAGATGATTTTGGGAACCATTAGCAAGGCATTTTCAGTTCAATAGATCATTTGCCCAGAATTACGATGAATCATTTGTTGTAAGACCCTATTACCTGTACACAAAGGCCTTGAGGGCCATTGAATGATCCAGCAGCATCTAGGAACTTGTTAGAAATGAAATGTTCAGGCCCCATCATAGACCTGTGTATTTACCACCCCAAGTCGAGTCTCCTTCCATCACCACAATAGTTTTGTTTTGTTTTTCCTTTATTGATTTTAGAGAGAGAGGAAAGGAGAGGGAGAGAGAGAAACGTCAGTGAGAGAGAACATAGATTGGCCGCCTCCTGCATGCCCTCCACTGGGGATTAGGCCCACAACCTGGGCATGTGCCCTGACCAGGAGTCAAACCAGCGAGGGACCTCTTGGTGCATGGGTCGACACTCAAGCACTGAGCCTCACTGGCAGGGCATAATACAATGCTATTTGAGGATTTAAAATTTAAAGTATATTAATTATTCTTGTACAAAACATGAACTTTTTTTTAAAATGTTTTTAAAAATTGATTTTAGAGGTGCTGTCCCTCCAGGGATCACACTCATGCCATTCCCTTCCCCCTCTCATTCCCCCACAGGCACGTATGTATCTCCTAAACTCCAAAGGACCCCACAAGGCTTGCAACCAGGGGAGCAATGGGCAGCAGCAGTTCATCCCCGGCTAACTCCCTGAACCTGTCTCCAAGGCCCCCTTTTCTCTGACTTCCTAGTGAGCCAAAGCAGCCCCGCCTAGGCTCTCCCGTTGCTTCTTCTATCCCTTCCTCGTTTCATTGCCCTAAGTGTATTTTTTGCTGCAGTCAGTAAATTCTTGCTTGCTTTTCTACACACACACACACACACACAAAAATTAAAAAATAAAATTGATTTGAGAGAGAGAGAAACATCTTTTTGTTATTCCACTTATTATGCATTCATTGGTTGATTCTTACATGTTCCCCGACAAGGGACTGAATCTACAACCTTGGCATATCAGGACCAAATAAGCTACCCTGGCCCGGGCTAACATTAACATTTTAGAACATAGCATTCTGCAGAATACAATTTGGAAAATACTACACTGATGTATTGCATTAGTTTAAATTCTTTTTGTTTACAAGTAACAGAAACCAGCACTGGCTGGCTTAAAGAAGAGAAAAAATAACTTATTAGAACGGGGGCTATTATTGTTTCAGAATCTCAAGAAGATTTGAACAAACAAAACTTGGAAAAGGCAGGGACAGAGAATTGCATGAGCAGAACTATCTAAACAACTTCCTAACCACCTGTGTCAGAATCATCGGGGCCATTTAAAAAAATATTTCAATGGAATCTCACACCATGAAGTTACTTAATCGCATAACAATTTATATTTATGGAGCACTTTACAATTTGCTCATTACATCTCATGATATTTCTGGCAAGTAAGTCCATACCATTAGTTTAATTATATAACCAAAGTAACTGAAGCGGGGAACTGTGAAGTAACTTTTTCAAGGTCATACAACCAGACTTGTGCTGAGCAAGGGCTTTACTTCAGAACTCCTGGTCCCGTGATCTCGAGTTGCAGTTCCAGTGTAGTGGTTCAGCTACCTATTAGCTCTCTCCTCAATGTGAGACAGGTCAGGGGGCTTGCCTGGACATCTGTGGGTGGGTGGTAAAGGCAGAAGTTCCTGGCAGTAAATGTAGAAATGCCAGCAGCTGGCATTGCGTTAGATTTTGGCTGTAATACGAATCCCATCATCAGCTTGTCAGTGCATGCCTATATGGTGCAAACACATTTGCAATAGAGCTGGGTTTGAGATTTTCACAACAGTAAATACAAAGTTGTAATTCACGACCCAGGCTGCACATTGAAATAACAGGGGAGCTTTAAAAGTGAGCCGATGCCTCAGGACCGATTAAATCCAAATCTCTGAGAATGGGGCCTGGGCATGAGTATTTTCAAAAAGCTCCCTAGGTTTTTCCAATATGTGGCTGAAGTTGAGAACCACTGGTGTAAAGGATCCTTCCAGATCTGCATAAGGTATGGGCTCAGGTTGTTCACTGCATAAGGACACCTAATTGAAGGGACCAAAGAGGACTGAAATTCAGCCCACACTCCGCTCACCAAGCAGTGTACTGTAGTTTAGGATAATATTTGTTCTGAAAAAGAGTCACCTTTTGTATCTGATTTCCACAAAAAAGGACTCTGGGTCATTCCACTATTCTCAAATATGCATTGTTACATAGCCTACATATTCCATTTTCAGATTAAAAAAAAAAAATTTTTTTTCTTTATTGATTTTAGAGAGAGAGGAAGGAAGAGGGAGAGAGAGAGAGAAACATGGATGAGAGAGAACATCAACTGGCTACTTCCTGCCCCCACACTGGGGATTTGGCCTACAACCTAGGCCTGTGCCCTGACAGGTAATTGAACTGGTGACCTCTTGGTGCATGGGTCAATGCTCAACCACTGAGCCACACTGGCCAGGCCAGATTTTTTTAAAACGTATACATTAAAAATTAAGCCCTCGCCGGGTAGCTCAATTATTTAGAATATCATCTGGATCAGCCAAGGTTTCGAGGTCGATCCCCTGCACAAAGGTTGTGGGTTCAATCCCCAGTCAGGGCTTAATCAAGAGTCAACCAAAGACCCAGCCAGTATGGCTCAGTGGTTGAGCGTTGACCCATGCACCAAGAGGTCACCGGTTCGATTCCCAGTCAGGGCACATGCCCAAGTTGTGGGCCAAATCCCCAATGAGGGGCATGCAGGAGGGGGCCAATTGATGTTCTCTCTCATCGATGTTTCTGTCTCTCTCTCCTCTCTCTCCCTTCCTCTCTCTCTAAAATCAATAAAGAAAAAAATATTAAAAAAAAGAATCAACCAAAGAATGCATAAATAAGTGGGACAACAAATCAGTGTTTCTCTCTCTCTCTAAAAATCTGTTAAAAATAAATAAAAATTACACTTAGCATCTACTGTATGCTGGGCATTTGATATACACTGGGAATACAACTTTAAAATAATCAAAGCCCCTGTCCTTATGGAACCCACAGCCCACTGGGAAAGACAAGTGGCTAAAGAACAATATGGGAAGTATTCTGATGGTGGTGAGTGCAGAATGCTTGGGGAGGATACTGGACAGGCACCACCCAGACCTGGGGCTTAAAGGGAACTCACAGTGGAAAAGGTATAACAGCAGCCAGGTAAAAGGGAGGGGTGGCATTCAAGGCTCAGTGACAGCATTTGAAGAAGCTTTAAATTGGGAAATTAACAGTAGTTCAACCTGTCCATCTGGAGCATGGAGGGGAATGATGGGGAAGGAGGAGGTAGTGTGGTTGGAGGTCCTACCAATCTTCCAAGCACTGGGTTGGCCACCTGTAAGCATAATCACTATCTTCTTTTTAGGTATAGCCCTTTATTAGAGCAGAAAACACCTAAAACATGTGTACCCTACTTCAAGGAACTCCAAGCACTGGAAAGGGACAAAAAGCTTGGGATCAGGCAAAGGAACAAAAAAGCATGGGGACACACATACCACTGCTTCACTTGGTGCCACCTGGCACAACCTCACAATTAGCAGATTCCACAGATATCTCCTTGTTCACACTCTTCTTTAATTGAGGTAAAATTCACATAACATAAAATTAATCATTAACCATTTAAAGTATAAAATTCAGTGGCATTTAGTATATTCAACATGTGCAAACATCACCTCTAGCAGTTTGAGATATTTTTCTCACCCACCCCCAAATTCCATACCCATTAAGCAGTCACTCTCCATTCCTCCCTCCACCCAACTACTAGTCTGCTTTCTGTCTCCATAGACTAGCCTATTCTGAATATTTCATATAAATGGAACCATATAATATGAGACTTTTGTATCTATCTTCTTACACTTAGTGTGATGTTTTCAAGGTTAATCCATATAGCATGTTTTAATATTTCACTCTTTGTTTATGGCAAACTAATATTCTATTGTATGGATATACAGCTTTTGGTTATCTGTTCATTTGTGGATGGACATTGGCTTGTTTCCACCTTTTGACTATTGTGAATAGTGCCACTAAAAACATTCATGTACACGTATTTGTTTTGACATCTGTTTTTAGTTCTTTTGGATACATGCCTAGGAGTAGAAATGCTGAGTCATATGGTAATTCTATGTTTAACTTATTAATGAACTGCCAAACTTTTTTCACAGCAGCTACAGCATTTTGCATTCCCATCAGCAATGTACAAGAGTTCCAGTTTCTCCACATCCTCACCAATACTTGTTGTGTATGAATTTTTTTTTTTTTACTTTTTTTTTTCTTTATTGATTTTTAGAGAGAGAGGAAGGGAGAGGGAGAGAGAGACAGAAACATTGATGAGAGAGTACATTGATTGACCATCTCCTGCATGCCCCCCACTGAGGATCTGGCCCACAACCTGGGCATGTGCCCTGACCAGGAATCGAACTGGTGACCTCTTGGTGCATGTGTTGATGCTCAATCACTGAGCCACACCGGCTGTATATGACTTTTTGATACTGAGGTAGGATAGTAAGAAGCTAGGGAAATTACTTGACAACTGGAATGAGGGAACTGAGACAAATAGTTGAACAAAGTTTAGCAATTAACAGCCTACTAATAAATCACAAGATTTTATCATCCCTAACCAAGGACACTTAGGAGCAGATGGTTTATAGCTCTCCTTCATAACCAGAGAGTGAGTAGCTTAAATCACCCTAATCAAGGAGATAAATAACAGAGACCCAGTTAGTGCCATTAGTGCCAGCCAAGATGAAGTCATGGAAATAAATAACAACAACAACAACAAAATTAGAGCCAGAAAAATTCAAGATAAAAGTAAAGCAGTGAAGCTGACCAGAGAATGATCCCAAACACCCCTATTCACTCATTTTGATGCATCAGCTTATTGAAGTACACACCTGGAAAGCTGTTGAATATTCTCTTGAAATCCTACCCTGAGACCTCCCCTAAAACTCCCCCCTTCACAAAACAAATTAAAACCCCTAGGAGAAAGGATACCAATGCCCAAACTCCCTTGAGCAAGCCCACACCACTCCTCTTTCCTCAGATGTATATCTTTGGTTTCTTTCTCCTAAGTTCTACGAGTTCCCATGAGACTTGCAACGAGGGCAGCAGCAGCCAGTGGCAGCTTATCCCAGACTAACCCCCTAAACCTGTCTCCAAGGGCCCTCCTTTTGCATCTGTAACTTGTTTCCAGAGTCCACGCAGCCCAGTGTGGCTCACTTCTGCCTCAGTGATTTCCTTTCCTGAGTCTAGGTAGCTCATCCTAGGCTCACTCCTGTTGCTGTGATCTTGACTCTTTTATCTTAAGCCTTTCCTTTGTTTTACTGTCCCCAGCTTTAATAAACATATTCTCAAAGTTACCTGGACTTATGTCATGAAATCTTTCCTGCACGAAGTCAAGAGCCCAGACCTTCCAGACCATGCTTGGGCAGACCCGCCTCAGTTCTGGTCCCTTTCCAGTAGCAATAGGAGCTATCTTAGTGGTTGTAAAGTGGTATCTCATTGTGGTTTTGATTTGCATTTCCCTGATGGGATGATACTGAACATCTTTTTATGTGCTTATTGGCCATTTGTATATCTTCTTCTAAGAGATATCTATTTAGCCCGGCCGATGTGGCTCAGTAGTTGAGCATCAACCCATGCACCAGGAGGTTGCCAATTCGATTCCTGGTCAGAGCACATGCCCAGGTTGTGGGCCCAATCCCCAGAGGGGGGCATGTGGGAGGCGGCCAGTCGATGTTCTCTCTCATCGATGTTTCTATCTCTCTCTCTCTCTCCTTTCCTCTCTCTCTAAAAATCAATAAAGAAAAAATATTAAAAAAAAAAAAAAAAAAAAGAGATCTATTTAGCCCTGGCCAGTTTGGCTTAGTGGTTAGAGAGTTAGCCCTGGAACCAAAGGGTCATGGGTTTGATTCCCAGTCAAGGTCATGTACCTGGGTTGCAGGTTCAATCCCCAGCCCTGGTTGGGGTCGTGTGGGAGGCAACCAATTGCTGTGTCTCTCTCACATCAATGTTTCTCTTCTCTCTCTCCCTCCTCCCTCCCTCCCTTCCACTCTACCTAAAAATCAATGGAACTCTGGTCAGTTTGGCTTAACGGTTAGAGTGTCAGCCCATGGACCAAAGGATCACAGGTTCGATTCCCAGTCAAGGGTATGTACCTGGGTTGCAGGTTCGATCCCTGGCCCCAGTCAGGGTCGTTCGGGAGGCAACCAATCGATGTGTCTCTCTCACATCACTGTTTCTCTCTCCCTCTCTCTCTCTCTCTCTCTCTCTCTCTCTCTCTCTCTCTCTCTCCCTCCCTCCCTCCCTCCCTCCCTTCCACTCTATCTCAAAATCAATGGAAAAATATCCTGGGCTGAGGATTAACAACAACAAAATCAATGGAAAAATATCCTCAGGTGAGGATTAACAAAAGAGAGAGAGATCTTTTAAAGTCCTTGCCTATTTTGAATTGGATTGTTTATCTTTTAGTTGTTGAATTTTAAGAATTCTTTCTATCTTCTGGGCACTACATCTTATCTGCAGACCCTGCATCTGTGCTGTCTGGATATTGCAGAATAATAATAATTATTATAATATGTAATATAATTTTTATATATGAAATTTGCTACATATCTATACAAAGATATTTGCTATATATATATAATATATGTGTGTGTGTCTGTGTATACATACAGACACACAAACATAATAAAATAAGGAGGAAATACTCATGCCAATTATAGTCATAATATCTTGACTGGTTACATGGTTGTAGCTGGTATATATAACTGTCTTCTTCCACTACCCATTCTCTATTCCCTTTGCCTTCAAAGGGATGCCTTCAAGCACCTCAGCTGGTTGTGGTTCTTTACCTGGTGGGGTGACCCAAATTTTCATCCCTAAAGGGTCTGGGCTGTTAGTAGCCCTACCGAAATTGAGGTTTTCTCCCCCTCCTCCCCCTCCTCCCCCTCCTCCCCCTCCTCCCCCTCCTCCCCCCTCCCCCTCCTCCCCCCTCCCCCTCCTCCCCCTCCTCCCCCTCCTCCCCCTCCTCCCCCCTCCCCCTCCTCCCCCTCCCCCTCCCCCTCCTTCTTCCTCTTTATTTATTTTAGAGAGAGAGGAAGGGAGAGAGAGATAGAAACATTGATGAAAGAGAACATCGATTGGCCGCCTCCTGCACGCCGCCCACTGGGGATTTGACCCACAACCTGGGCATGTGCACTGACCAGGAATTGAACCAGTGACCTTTTGGTGCATAGGTTGACACTCAACCACTGAGCCACACCAGCTGGGCTGAATTGAGTTGTTATAGTTTTACATTGACCTTAATACAAGCCATGGTAATACTAAGAAATACCCTAAGGGATCTCCTGGATTCCAGACATACTCTTCCTTATCTTTATTATGGAGTAGTGGTCAAATTCCACCCCCCCCCCTTTTTTTAATTGTTCTTTATTTATTTTAGAGAGAAAAGAAGGGAGAGGGAGAGAGAGATATAAACACCAGTGAGAGAGAACATTGACTGGTCACTTCCTGCATGCTCCTCACTGGGGATTTGGTCCACAACCTGGGCATGTGCCCTGACCGGGAATCAAACCAGCGACCTCTTGGTGCATGGGTCATCACTCAACCAGTGAGTCACACCGGCTGGGCCAATTTCTCCTTGATAGTCATGATCAATCACCCAAGTCAGCACCCTTCTTTGCCTATTGATTCAGACACATGAAGAGTCAAAAATTGTAAGGCAGCAAGCAGTCTTAGCTTCCATGTCCACGGAATTACTGTGTTTCCCAGTAGGAGCATGCCTCCCTTTGGAACTAAGATCTCTGGGCCAGCAGAGTGTAAGTACAGAGGAACAAGAAGGAAAATTTTGCTAGTGGGTTACTAGGGGTAATAGTGTGTGGTGTCATTCCCATTTCCACCTTTTGATTCCTGGACCTGTGAATCCTGCCTATGGGAGAAACAGTGGTGGTTTTGACAAAAGCATTGCATGCCAGGAAGGCTAATTTGTATTCAGGGTGTCTATTCCAGTCAGAACCAAATATTGCCTCTTTCATGGAAGGTATCCAGTGTAATCAACCTACCACCAGGTAGCTGGCTGATCATCCTGGGGAATGGTGCCATATCAGGGGCTCAGTGTTAATCTTTACTGCTGGCAGATTGGGCACTCAGCAGTAGCCATTGCCTGGTTGGCCTTGGTGAGTGGAAGTCCATGTTGCTGAGACCAGGTATAAACTCCCTTCTTGCCACTATGGCTACTTTGTTGATGAGCTCATGAACATCACCACTGAGCAATGACAGGGGTGGTTGGGAAAAAAAGGTTAACTGGTATTCACATAATAGGTCATCCTGGCCACTTGATTATTAACATTTCTGCTGCCAAGGTCACTCTTTGGTAAGTATTCACATTGGACACAAATATCTCCCCCTACACACACACTTTTAGAGACATTTTCTTGTCACCAATTTTCCAAACAGTTTCCTTCCGAGTCCCTGACCATCCATTGGCCACAGCCCATCTGATATATACTTGTTGAATGCCTGCTATGTGTTAGGATTGTGCTAGGTGCCAGGAATACAAACAACAAAAAAACAGAGCCCTGTCCTCATGTTGCTTCCATAATGTGAGGGAGGCAAAAAATAAGCAAGCATGTTAGGTGAAAGAAAAAATAAAGCTGGGTATAGGGACAAAGTGGCTGGAGGTGAACTACTTTATATAGTGTGATCTGAAAAGGTTGTCACCTTATAGAGTGAGCTGATAGGGACAGGCCTAAAGAATATAATAGCATGCCCTGACCAGTTTGGCTCAGCAGTTAGAGTGTCAGCCCATGGACCAAACGGTCTGGGGTTCAATTCCCGGTCAAGGGCATGTACCTGGGTTGCAGGTTCGATCCCCGCCCTAGTCAGGCTTGTGTGGGAGGCAATCAATTGATGTGTCTCTCTCACATTGATGTCTCTCTCTCTCTCTCTCTCTCCCTCCCTCACTCACTCCCTCCATTCCACTCTGTCTAAAAATCAATGGAGAAATATCCTTGGGTGAGGATTAACAACAACAACAAAAGAATATAATAACATAAGCTATGAAGATACAGAGTATTCCAAGCTGAAGTCTAATAGCAAAGGCAAAGGCCCTGAGACAAGTGGCTTAACATGGTCAAAGATCAGCAAAGTGGCCAGAAAGCTGGAGCACAGTGAGCAAGGGAAATAAGAAGCTGATGAGAGCCATATATGAAACTGCACATCTTGTAGCAAAATATCCACCACTGTACATTCCATTCCATGTGGTTTTATTCAAATTGGCTGACTTTGGCCTGGTCTTATCAAGAAAAATAAACACCTCAAGTTAATGAGTAAAGAACCAAATGAGGTAATTAAAAGTGCCTGGATAGTGAGATGAGAAACCCTCATTCTAATCTCCATTCTGTCACTGCCTTACACTTTGATCTTGAGCAAGGGTGTGTTTGAGCAAGAGTAGAAGGAAGTAAAGGCTAAAGGGAAGGCACAGGACCATGATGGGGCTTTGAGTACCATGTTAAGGAATCTTGACCCCATCCAGGGGTTTTAAACTCAGGTTCCTACAGAGGCCAGGCAGGTAATGGAAATGAGTCAAAGTGGTCTGCATGTAATTATCATGGTAACTAAGAACTGGAAAAGACAAGTGTAGCTACTTAGTCCCACCAATGTCCCCAGGAATGCAGACCCAGTGTTAATACATCTTCCTCTTTTCTAAGAAAATTCATAAATTGGGGATTTTATGTGAAATCTCCTAATTTTAAAATCTTAGCATCTTATTCATTTTTTTTTCCTTATTGATTTTACAGAAAGAGGAAGTGAGAGGGAGAGAGAGATAGAAACATCAATGAAAGAGAGCATCGATTGGCTGCCTCCTGCATGCCCCCACCAGGGATCAGGCCCACATCCTGGGCATGTGTCCTCACCGGGAATCAAAGCGGCGACCTCTTGGTGCATGGGTTGACGCCCAACCACTGAGCCACACCGGCCGGACTTATTCAATTTTTTTAAACCCAGAGGACTGAACGGTATATATCAACACACCAAATATGACCCATTGAATGACCAAATCTGGACAATGGGAGTCATGAAGAGTTTTATGGCCAGTAGTGACTTGGTCAGACTATTTTCAGATGTCTCTGCTTATCTCAGCTACTTCTATTTGCTTCTATTTTTCTCACCTGTTTGATCCTGGCAACCAAATTTGGGGTATTATTCAGCCCTGTACCCCACCTCAAACATAACACCAGGCCCTTCATAGGCATTGCTGTGGACTAAATTGTGTCCTACAAATTTTGTGTGTTGAAGCCTTAATCCCCAATGTCATGGTATTTGGAAATAGAGTCTTTGGGAGGTCATTAGGTTTAGATGAGGACATGAAAGTAGGGCCCTCATCATGGGCTTAGCACTCTTGTAAGAAAAGACTCCAGAGAACTTTTTTGCTAGCTTTCTGCCATGTGAGGACACAGCCAGAAAGCAGCCACCTGCAAGCCAGTAAGAGAGCTCTCCCCAGAACCCAACCATGCTGGCACCCTGATCTCTGACTTCCCAGCCTCCAGAACTGTGATAAAACTAATTTCTGTTGTTTAGGCTACCCAGTGTACAGTACTTTTTTTTTTAATCCTCACTCCAGGATACTTTTCCATTGATTTTCAGATAGAGTCAGAGGGAGGGAGAGAAACATCAATGTGAGAGAGACACATCGACTGGCTGCCTCTGGCATGACCCTGACTAGGGCCAAGGATTGAACTGCAACCAAGGTACAGGCCCTTGACTGGAATCGAACCCATGACTCTTTGGTCCGCAGGCCGATGCTCTAACCACTGAGCCAAACCAGCCAGGGCCAGTCTATGGTATTTTATTATGGCAGCCAGAGCTGACTAAGACAGACATCAATAATGTTCACAGAAACAAACTTTTTTTTTTTTTTTAGAGAGAGAGGAAGGGAGAGGGAGAGAAAGGTAGAAACATGGATGAGAGAAAACATCTATTGGCCTCCTCCTGCATGCCCCCTACTGGGGATTGGGCCCACAACCCAGGCATGTGCCCTGACCTCTTGGTGCATGGGTCGACGCTCAACCACTGAGCCACACCAGCCGGGCAGAAACAAACTATTTAAAAGTTTTTACAGTTAGCATCGAGAGTCTTAAATATATTTGTTCATAGCCTTCAACTCATGAATTTGTGTCTAGAAATTTAACTTAAGGAAATAAATATGGATATAATGCAGTATTTTTTTCTGTAAGAGCTTTATCTCATTTTGATACAGTATAATGAAAAATTGGGAAGAAAGTCCTAAATTTCCAGCAATAGGGATTAATGAGTAAATTATATTAAAGGAACATTTTGCACCATTAAATATTATGTTTAAGGAATATTTAATATAAAAATTACCATGAAATGTAGTAATTTGAAAAAGCAGGCTACACAACTATATATTATTTATATACTATAAATATAAGCGTAAGTTAAAGATAGAATAAATAGCCCTGGCCGGTCTGGCTCAGCGGTTAGAGCGTCAGCCTGCGGTCCAGAGAGACCCGGGTTCGGTTCCCGCTAAGGGCATGTACCTCGGTTGCAGTTTGTCCCCGGCCCTGGTTGGTCGTGCGGGTGGTGGCCACTCGATGTGTCCCTTTCATGTCGATGTTTCTCTCTCTCTCTCTCTCCCTCCCACTCTATCTGAACAAAAAATGAAAAAATGTCCTCAGGTGAGGATAAAAAAAAAAAGAATAAATATATAATACATAATAAATAAATACATATGCAAATAATAAAAGTCAACATGTTATCATTGTTTCTTGGTAGTGGGATTAGGATTTTAAAATTTTTTCCCCCCTCTCTTTAAAAGGATCTTTTTTCTTAAGGTACAGCATAATACAGCTTGGCATTAAAAAAAACACAAATAGCCCTGGCCGGTTCGGCTCAGCGGTTAGAGCGCTGGCCTGTGGTCCAGAGAGACCTGGGTTCGGTTCCCGCTAAGGGCATGTACCTCGGTTGCAGTTTGTCCCCCGCCCTGGTTGGTCGTGTGGGTGGCAGCCACTCGATGTGTCCCTTTCATGTTGATGTTTAGCTCTCTTTCTCTTCCTCTCTCTCCCTCCCACTCTAACTGAACAAAAAATGAAAAAATGTCCTCGGGTGAGGATAAAAACAAAAAAACAAAAAAACACACACACAAATAGCCCAGCCGGTGTGGCTCAGTGGTTGAGTGTGGTCCCATGCACTAAGAGGTCTCCGGTTGGATTCCCTGTCAGGGCACATGCCCAGGTTGTGGGCCTGATCCCCAGTGGGGGGCATGCAGGAGGCAGCCAATCGATGGTCTCTCACATTGATGTTTCTCTCTCTCTCTTCCTCCCTCTCTCCCTCCCGCTCTATCTGAAGATAAATGCAAAAAAAAAAAAAAATGTCCTCCGGTGAGGATAAAAAAAAAAAGTCTTATAATTTTTCTATCCTCCTCCACCCCAGAGGCAACCGGATGCTAACAATTTGTTGCAAACTGCCCATAGTTCCACACTTTTCTTGTCTTTGTATAATTCTTGGGCAACTTGTTTTTTGTTTTAACCTAACATTAAATCCTAAACACATTTTCATTTCACGTAAAGCTACCTCCTTCTGTTCTTTGCTGTGTGATATTTCATTGTGAGAACAAATCTGTTTATTACTTTAACCAGTCCCCTTTGATGGGCATTTTGGTCGCTTCCAGCTTTACGCTTTTACAACAACAGAATGACGAACAAATGTAATACCAGTTTAAGTCAGAAAGCCTGGAACACATTAAAAAGCACAAAAGGGGGAGAAATATTCGGGTCACTTCTTTTGCACCTTTATACTTTTCTGTATATCCTAAATTTTCTTAAATAATACATGTCTCATAATTTGAAAGGGAAAAACTAAGCTATAGCCAAAAGTTCATTAAAAAGAGGAAAAGGAAAGAGGAAAAAGAAAAAAAGAAAGAAATGAAAAGCAGACTGGGTAGTCCCAGCCCCCTCCCACGGAGGCGGGCCGGGAGAAAGAAGGGGTGGGGCTCCAAGGTCCGCACCAATCGGAGCCTGGTTGATAGGCAGAGCCAGGAGAATTTGGAGACAATCCCCGCCCCGAAAACCGCCTCAAGGGTTAGCTTTTCTCTCCAGCCTGGAAACCCACAACGGTCAGATCTGCGGGCCGCTACGGGCTGCTATTGGCTGCCAGATAACCCCGCCCATTTTCCTGCTCACTGGCCCGGGCGGTTTACGTAAGACGAGCCTGTTGCTGAGCAAAAATAAGTGGTGCAGATTTTCCTCAGAAGGGACTTTACAAAGGCGGGCGGGGGGCGGGGGGCCGGTTGGGACATCTGTAATAGTGTCAACAATAAAAATAAAGTAGGAAAAAAAAAAAGGGACATTAGGACTGCAAATGTACTGGGAGCCTTTGGGTCAAAAAAGCTAGAGTACTAACCACCGTTTACATATTCAGTTCCTGCTAAATGACAAGCTCCATGCTTCAAACTTTTAAATATTAATGGTTATAACCACCTTTCTTGAACACCCACTGTCTTCCTGCACTAAGTTAGATACTTTAAAATAACAACAGTAACAATATAAATAATAATAATTACAGTTTATTGAGCACTTAATCTGCATCAAGCCTTGTTAACAGATTTATATGCATTAACTCTCATCCTCACAACAGCCCAGTGGAGGTAAACTTTATTGCCCCATTTTACACAGCAGGAAACACATTCAAAGAGGTGATGTGACTTGCCCAGGTTCACACAGCTAGAAAAGGTTACAACTGAAAACTTCCACTCGGATATCCCGATCCAAGTACAACTTTGCGGGGGGTGGGGCTGGGCAGGGAAATCTTAAGAGTAGGAAGAGGTGGGCCAGGATGGTGAACAAGGGTCAGGAGCGTTGCTCCAGGGACACACCCAGGGTGTTTTAGAAAGGGGTTATAGGACCTTTAGAAGGGGAGAGGGGGAACCCTGGCCGGTTTGGCTCAGCGGTTAGAGCGTCGGCCTGCGGTCCAGAGAGACCCCGGTTTGGTGCACGTACCTCGGTTGCAGTTTGTCCCCGGCCCTGGTTGGTCGTGCGGGTGGCAGCCACTCGATGTGTCCCTTTCACAACGATGTTTCTCTCTCTCTCTCCCTCCCACTCTATCTGAACAAAAAATGAAAAAAAGAAAAGAAACAAAATTTAAAAAAGAAGTGGAGAGGGGGAAAACAGAGGAAGACACCGGAACAAAGAGAATTGTTCTTGCTGGAAATCTGTCTCTCCTGGGCCAGCCTCTGTCAGTGGCCCTGGATCGGGAGTCTGGGTTCTAGTCTCCGCTCTGTGACCAACTTTCTGGGGACCGTGGACAAATGCCCCCTGGACCTCAGGCTTCCTGCCTGTAAAATGCAGGAGTAAAACAATGGGAAGTGCATTGGGAAGTGCATTCAGGCTGGGCTGGGGGGTCCTTGGGGAGTCTGGTCCCTGCTGGAAGCAGGGGGATCTTCAGCAACCACACGATCTTTACTTAGCTGTTGTTAGCTGTTGCCTGGCCTCTTTTCAGGACCTTCAGGCAGTGACATGGGACCTGATAATCCTATAAATTCAAAACGGTTTGGGGCGGCTCTCAATCCACCCTTCCCAGTCCGTTCTAAACTGTAGCATGGTCCTGCCTGTAGGGCGCGCCGAGGGCTCACTTAGCTAATAAAGCCAACTGGAATTCTTAGTGAATTATCCCAACTGGTCAGTTTTTGTAGACTTGCTTTTGTTAAGAGGAGTGAGCTTTTTGGAACCCCCTTTCTGTCCTCAGTATACAATCAATGAAACCGAATTACATGCATTGCTCAATACCAGTCCTCTCCACAGTGGCTCCATGGTTAGAGCTGATTTCCAATTACTTTGTTTTACAGATGAGAAAAAAGGTTCTAAGAGCTGAAAAAATTCTCTTTCGGTCATATAGCTAAAAACTAGGACTCCTGGGCAGTGCTCTTAAGAGACAGTTGGCTCTGATTCTGAGTTTGTATTATTCTGCCCCCCTGATGCATAACTCCAGGGAACAATTTTAATTGTAATTGTGTAGCTCCACACACAGCTCAGTACCTGTCAGCTCGGAGGACCTCCCTCAGCACCTAGCACAATGCCTGCTTATTGAGTGATTGAATGGATGAATGTGTGAATGAGCCACAGAGGCTGAGTCTGCTTTGGCTTTATTAAACCTGTTGGAGTGGGCTTCTTTCCTGAAAGCTCCCTCAAGGCAGGAATTATATTCTGAGATGGTGGGGGGGGGGGGAGGTGTGTGTGGTGAAAACAATAAGAAGAGATTAGAAAATTACATCTGGGTGATAAATCTAAGCCCCAGTCACAGACAAAGTCATTATAGCAAAGTGATCCCATAATTTGGAGTTGGAAAATTAATTCAGAAAGAATGAATACAAAACAGATGAGACTTCTGTTAGGGTTCAAATCTGGGAGAGGGTCTGAAACTGAGGAAACCAAAAACATTTCAAATCCAATCTAGAGTTATCTTCAGGACTGGAATGTGATTGAAGAATAATAAAAGCTTTGGCCAATCAGTGGCCTCAGCATGGCTGATGCAAGAGTCTAGTAAGGCAACAGAAGGTGGAGAGCTTTACTGAACCAAAAATACTAGGCATGGGGGAGGGGAGTAATAAACTCAGCCAGAGTCACTGGGCCATGCCCCACTGGGCTGGAAGCTTTATTGGTTGGATTTCCAGATTTCCAGAGCCCTGGTACATACTAGATGGACAATAAATATTTACTGAATGAAAGAGAAAAGGAAGAATCCAGATCACTGACCAGTAGGTTTTCTCTTTGTGGAGCCAGTTCAATGATTCATCTTTTCATTGGTTCCTTTTGCTCAGATTCCAGCTGCCCTAACCACCTTCAGATGATAACTTGGCTTTTTATGGAGGCTCTCCTATAAAAAGGCATGCTCTGGCCCATCAATTATAGGCCACTTGATCATTGTGTTTCTCACTCCCAATTAATTGGAATTCTGCTTTACATATGAGTTCCTTGTGCCAGCCTGCTTCTTACATACATACTCAGCTTCTTCTCTCATCAGGGGTGTAGTGGAGTTTCTGCTTTACAGTCATTCCTGCCTGAGTTTGAATCCTTACTCAATATATTACTAATCTGTTGGCCCACGGCCAACATACCTTTTGAGATTCAGTTTCTTATCTGTCAAATGGAGGCATAATGCCTACCCATGAAGTTGTAGTGAGAGTTACATGAGATAACGGATGTATCCTGAACTATTGTTGGAGTTTAACAAATGGTGGTATCTGTGCCTCTTTCAAGCTTTCCTTCCTTAGAGACTGGGTCACAAAAGTTCATCCGGCCCTGGCTGGTTTGGCCCAGCGGTTAGAATGTCGGCCCGTGGACCAGAGAGTCCAGGGTTCGGTTCCCGCTAAGGGCACGTACCTCAGTTGCAGTTCGTCCCCGGCCCCAGTTGGGGTTGTGCAGGTGGCAACCAGTAGATATGTCTCTCTCGCATCGATATTTCTCTCTCTTCCTCCTTCTGTCCCTCCTGCTCTATCTGAAAATAAATGCAAAAATGTCCTCGGATGAGGATAAAAAATTTTTTTTTAAGTTCATCCAATTTAGAATATCAGTATTGTGCCCTGGCCGGTTTGGCTCAGCGGTTAGAGCGTCCACCTGCGGTACAGAGAGACCCGGGTTCGTTTCCCGCTAGGGGCGTGTACCTCGGTTGCAGTTTGTCCCTGGCCCTGGTTGGTCGTGCGGGCGGCAGCCACTCAATGTGTCCCTTTCGCGTCGATGTTTCTCTCTCTCTCTCTCCCTTCCACTCTATCTGAACAAAAAATGAAAAAATGTCCTCGGGTGAGGATTAAAAAAAAAGAATATCAGTATTGCTTTTTCTTTTTTTTAATTATAGAAGACTGCCTTTATTCTATTGGTAGTTGGAAAAATTAACTGGTACAGAAAAAAAGTTTAGTCAGCTGGAGAGAAGAGAGAAATCGAGTGCCACCCAAAAGAACTGGTGGCTCCTCTGAGAAGGAACCTGGATACAGTGAGGAGAGAGAAGTATTGCTTTTTCTTTTCACAAAATCACTAACTTTATAAGTGAAATCTTAAAAATGATTTAGTCATTTCCTTGAAGATTCTAAAGGATTATTCTGCAGAGGAGAGTATTCATATTGACTCATTCAAAAATATTTACTGAGGCCCAGCTGGTATGGCTCAGTGGTTGAGCATCGACCCATGCATCAAGAGGTCACCAGTTCAATTCCCGGTCAGGGCACATGCCCAGGCTGTGGGCCCAGTCCCCCGTGGGGGGCATGTAGGAGGCAGCCAATTGATGTTCTCTCTCATCGATGTTTCTATCTCTCTCTCCCTCTCCCTTCCTCTCTCTCTAAAAATCAATAAAGAAAAAAACATTAAAAAATATATATATATTTACTAAGGAACCACTACATGACAGTGGGGGATACAGAGACAATTAGACACTGTCCCTGCTTTAGAGCTCTGACACAGCCTGGTGTAGTCAAAAGAAGATATTGTATGACCCTTTGCAAAAGTGGTCAATAACATATTAGATTGTTTATTAGAGGGAAGCAGTAAGGTATGTAGACATAACAAGGCTGCATCAAGTTGAAGACCAATGGTGTAAAGAGGTAGAAACAGCCCAGCCGGTGTGGCTCAGTGGATTGAGGGTTGTCCCATGCACCAAGAGGTAACTGGTTCGATTCCAGGGGAGGGGGGGGCATGCAGGAGGCAGCCAATTGATATTTCTATCTCTTTCTCTACCTCTCCCTTCCTCTCTCTAAAATCAATAAAAACATAGATATAGAGGTAGATAAAAATGAAGGGATTGAATGCTGGATAGGATTTCAGTGGGGAGATCTGCAGAGGAAACTACTGGAAGAAAGGTTTGAAGGCCAGAACATTGGCAGAACATTGTGCTAGGTGGCATGGGGCAGAAAATGAAGATGTCAAGATGTGGACCCTACCTTCAAGGAACTCATTCATAATCAAAAGGGTTAGATAAGACCTGTACACAGAAAATGGCAACACAAGTGATAGGTGTTATAAAGGAGACCCAGCTCGAGTGCCTTGGTAGTTCAGCAGAGGGTGAGATTAATTTCCTTCTCCCAAGAAGTTGGAGGCAGGAGACCAAGTCATAGGGTCACCTTTGGAATCGTAAGCCTAGACTCAAAGTCTCAGAGGGGACCAAGTCATAGGGTCATCTTTGGAATAGTAAGCCTAGACTCAAAGTCTCAGAGGGGACCAAGTCATAGGGTCATCTTTGGAATCGTAAGCCTAGACTCAAAGTCTCAGAGGGGACCTCGGAGGTCACTTAGTCTACCATTACTCCAGCCATAATTCTCTATCCAGAGTTAACAATGATTTTAAAATTGAAACAAAAAAAGTGGTGCTCTGAAGGAAAACCGTGAAGGAAGAGAATGTGTGGGAAGGGGACCAAAGAAGAGGAATTCAGCATACAGGTGCTGAGGGGCTGGAGAAAGCAACTTCCTCCCAAATGGAGAGTTGGAGGCCAGGAAATGGATAAGATCAGGGAGGGAGAGTATGTCTGGAGAGATGAGGAATAAAAACAGAAACTAGGGGAACACCCATGAGTTCCAGGGGGTGGAAGGATAGTCAGAGAAGAAGTGGCCAAAGAAAGAGGTGAGAAAAGACCCAGTGAACCGCCTTGTCACAAAGTTTCTAGAAAGAGGTGGCAGGAATGGAAGAAAGGACCTGAGACCCCAAGAGAGCAGAAGGGGGACAACTGTAGCAATAGGGACTGAGGTTAGACTGGAGGACATTTCAATGAATGAAAGCTTTTCCAGAGATTCTACAAATAATGTAGATTCTCTGTGTCTGACACATTTTAAGGGTGGAGCCCTCCCAAGGTCAGGGGAACAGGGATGTGTCCAGTCTGGCTCTATAATTAGCACCACCTCTCCTAACCCTAACCAGTCCCTCCAGGAACTGAAAAGCTAAAAGAACGTACTTGGGAGGGATTTCACACCCGGCTCTCCGGCCCAGCCCGGTGAAGTCCCGTTTCATCACGCAGCTCTAATGACTATCCGGGCTGTCACTCTCGTCCGGTATTGTCAACAATCTGACTAAATCATTTTGCAAAAGTTTGCAGCATTCGTGCGGGGGTGACTACAGCTCCCAGAGTTCCCGGGCGCTTCCCTGTGTGGATTGGCTGAGCAGTCTGCTCCTGAGGGGGGGGTGTCGCCCCGCCTTCCTAGGAAACAGGCCTCTGATTGGCTGCGGCTTGGGGCTTTTGTGTCCCCGCCCTCCCCGGGGGACCGCGGCGGGCTGAGAGGCACTGCTGGTGTCAGAGCCGGGCGAACGCTGGCAGTTCCGCGGCGGGGATGCGGAGGAGCGCTGTGTCCGCGAGCAGCCCTTGCCACTGCGGACTTCAGAGGCACTCCAGGCCGTGAAAACCGTGCGCCGCGGCCAATCCCAGGCTTCCGAGGCCATTCACCGCTCCAGAAGCCGGACGGGAGGAGAGTCCAGCGCGGCAGCAGCCGTTCCCGGATTCTGGGCTTTCGGAGCGTTCTGGAACCCTGAGAAACACCCCGGGGTTCTCGAACCTCCCCAGCGGCGCCCAGTCCCGGCTTCCTGCGTGCGTCTGACCACAACCCCCTCCGGTGCACCGGTCGTCGGCGAGCCGCGGCTGGGTCCTGGCGCACACCATGATCGTTGCGGACTCCGAATGCCGCGCGGAGCTTAAGGGCTACCTCCCGTTCTCCCGGGGCGGCGGCGGCGGAGGCGGCGGCCCCGGGGCTGGAGAGGTAAGCAGCGGCCGAGCCGCGCCACTTTTACCTTGAACCCCGAGCCGCGTCCGAGCTTTGGGCTAGCCTCAGTTTTGTTGGTGCCCAGCCTCCCCGCTCCCCCACCCCCCAGGCTCGGGGAGGGGGAGTGGAGCGCGTAAACCTGGAGTGGGGTTGCATCAACTAGCAGCCTCGGCCCTCTCCGCCCCTCCCCTTCCCCCAGGGTTGCGGAGCCCTCTTGGGCTCCCTCGGACTCCTGGCCAATGAGAGGAGAGCCTTCTCGAGGTTTCCTTGGATTTGGGCTCTCTGGTCGAGAGAGTCGTCAAGTCCAGGCAAATCCCCGCCGCAGCGGCCCGACCCCTCCTCCTCCCCGCCCCCTTCAGCAGATTCCCTTCCTCTGGGCTGGGGGCTGGCGGGCCGAGGACTCTTTCTAGGTAGGATACGTTCCCGCTCCAATCCCCCAGCGCGGGGAATGAGGCACCTGGGACTGGACACCGAAGGTTGACCTCGGTCTTCCCCCCCACCTGCACCCCGGATTTGGAAGGGGGCGCGGTTGCTTCCGGGCCTTGGCCGGCTACCGGGTACGCGGCCGCGGCGATCAAAGCTCTGGGGAGAGGGCTAAAACCCTAGCCATGGCTCCCAAATCAAGCGCTGATTAGGGTGTACCCCACTAAGTGGTGTGAGGTCTCAGAAGTTTGTTTCGCAGGGACTCCCTTTTCAGTGAGGCTAAAAATAAAACTGGGCCTAATCTGACAATTCGCCTCCCACCAACCCCACTACTACCACCCCACCATCACCACCATCGATAATGGACATTTTGTAAAGCACCTGTTAGATACCAAGTTCGGGTTTTGCCTTTTCTCTGAGTCCTCAAGAATAAACTAGCAAAATATTAGCTATACTAGAGTCCCATTTTACAGGATGAGAAAATTGAGGTCCAGGAGGAACTATGGAGAAACTTTCTTCACTAACCTCACAGAGAAGCTCATTTTTTGGCCTGGGTGTCTCTAGGATTTCCGAATGTGCTTGGCACTACAGGGAGTTTAGTTTGTTTCTTTAGTTTCCTGGCCTGGAGAGTGGCGCAAAGTGTATTACCGGAGTTGGGAGTCAGACGATTGCTAGTCCTAGATGGTGACCCTGGGAAAATAGCTGGGCTTCTCTGAGCAGCATGGTTTCTGGGAAGGTCCTGCCTCTAGCAGTGGATGGTTTGTGTCCTGGGTTTTCTGTTAGCTTGTTTACCCTTCCCCACCATGGTTTAGGAGCCCCACATGGAGGAACAAAACCTGCTTCTGCCAATTCTCAGCTGTGTGACTTTGACCAAGTCACTCCACTCTGAGTCTGTTTCCTTCTTTGTGAAAAAATGGAAATACAGTAAGTCCTCATTTAACATGGTCTGTGGGTTCTGTGACTTTAAGCAAAATGATGCGTAAGGAGACCAATCTTACCATAGGCTAATATAAACAAATAACATTGAATGAAACTGTTATTTAAGAACCCGCTGTAATATTTTTTAAAGATTTTTTTTTAAGTTAGACTCTGGGGCTATTTTATTTTTATGTATTTATTTTATCTTTTTTGTTAATCCTCACTCGAGGATATTTTTCCATTGATTTCTTTTAGATAGAGTGGAAGGGAGGGGGAGCTAGAGAGAGAGAAAGACAGACAGGTTGATGTGAGAGAGACATTGCCTCCCGCAGGACCCCAACCAGGGCCTGGGATCAAACCTACAACCCAGGTCTGTGCCCTTGACCGGAAATTGAACCTGAGACCCTTTGGTCCCTGGGCCAACACTAACCGCTGAGCCAAACCTGCCAGGGCTGGCCAGGACTTTTTAAAAGATTTTTTTATTGATTTTTAGAGAGAGGAAGTGAGAGAGAGAGAGAGAGAGAAAGAAAGAAAAACATCGATCACACCAGCCAGGGCTGTAATATTATTTATTAAGAGCACCTAGCCCAACTGAAGTGGCTCAGTTGGTTGAGTGTTGTCCTGTGCACCAAAAGGTTGCCAGTTTGATTTCCAGCTAGGGCACATACCTGGGTTATGGGTTCAATCTCCAGTCAGGGCACGTACAGAAGTCAACGATAGATCTTTTTCTCTCTTTCTCTCTCTTCCTTTCTCTCTCTAAGTATGCCCTCGGGTGATGATTTAAAAAAAATAATAGTAAGGCCCTGGCCGGTTTGGCTCAGCGGTTAGAGCGTTGGCCTGCGGTCCAGAGAGACCTGGGTTCGGTTCCCGCTAGGGGCCTGTACCTCGGTTGCAGTTTGTCCCCGGCCCTGGTTGGTCGTGCGGGTGGCAACCACTCGATGTGTCCCTTTCACGTCGATGTTTCTCTCTCTCTCTCTCTTCCTCTCTGTCCCTCCCACTCTATCTGAACAAAAAATGAAAAAATGTCCTCAGGTGAGGATAAAAATAAATAAATAAATAAATAAATAAATAAATAATAGTAAGCCTGGCCAGTGTGGCTCAGTAGATTGAGCGTACTCCAGTGGACTGAGAGGTCCCAGTTTGATTCCTGTCAGGGCACATGCCCAGGTTGCAGGCTCAATCCTGAGCAGGAGGCAGCCAATTGATGTTTCTCTCTCACACTGTTTCTATATCTCTCCCCCTTCCTCTCTCTCTAAAAAAAAAAATCAATGAAAACATATTTAAAATAATAATAATATTAATAATAATAAGAGCACCTGAGCAGAGCTGCAGGTTCATGTACAGGTTCATGAGTGGGAGAACCCTCCCACTCGCTATGTGACCTTGGCCAAGTGATCATTTCTCTGATCTGCATCTTCCTCCCATGGAGATTTGATAGTATCTCTGAGGGATTGTTGGAAGAACTGACTGAGAATACAAGCAAAGGCCAAAGCACAGTGCCTGGAACATAGTAACTGAGTCAAACATGCTAGCTCTTGTTAGAATGTGGCCATCATACATTTCTCTTTTCCCCAGAGTGTCTCACAGGGTATGCCTGAGCCTGTTCCTCCTGCCTGAGGTGAGAGTTGGTCCATCCTTCTCTGGGATAGTGCCTGGGAAGTGGTCTGGGCAAGCTATGAGGGAATGGCCTTTAGATGGAAGCCACATGTCTGAAGGGGGGAAAGTGGGTGATGTCTGAACCCTTTCTACATATTCTCCCTCAAGAAAAGAGAGGACCCTGGGAAGATGTCTGCTTTAAGTGGATTATTTAGAAGACAGCAGTGTGCTGAATTTACAAAGCCTGGTAGCCCAAGGCCCAAGGGAAGACCCACAAGTACCATCCCCTCAACTCCCATCATTCACCACACACCCTTTCAAGGGGTCAAGGCCTTCAAAAGCTTCACTCTAATATTCGTAGTATGTTTTCAGAGCCCTATTAGGCTCTAGAATCACTTCCTCAAACATCATTTCCATAGGGAAGCCTTTCGTCCCCCACCAGATAAGTCCCCTCTGCATATCTTCTTCCAGTCCCCCTTCTCCTTTGTTTTTTTGTTTTGTTTTGTTTTTTGTACGTGCCCCTAGCGGGAACCGAACCCGGGACTCTCTGGTCCGCAGGCCAACGCTCCAGCCGCTGAGCCAAACCGGCCAGGGCGCCCCTTCTCCTTTGTATGAGTTTGTATCCCAATTATAGTGTAACAGTTGTATAATTAGGCATTTCTTGTCTGTTCCCTTGCTGGACTAGAAACACTCTACAAGTCACATCCCTAGCACTGTCCTTAGCACCTAATAAGTGCTTGTAACTATTTGCCCCTGTTGACTTAGCTGACCCTTGTGAATTGTGCAGGCTTTGAAGTCCCAGATCTGAGCTGTGCCTGTCTGGAACAGGACTCAGAAAGAGCTTCAATGAGTTGTCTCTGAAGAGGGGTTAATAGGACCCATTTCCCTCCATGTGGTTGGGAGAAATTGGCCAAATTAGATGTGTAAAGCACTTAGCCTAGTGCCCAGCCCATGGTGTGTTTGTGGTCCCCCCGCCACCCCAGGGCTGGTCAGAGGCTACCTGTGCTGTCTCCCTCTCAGGTGTAAACCCAGGCAAGTATCTGAGTTCAGCAGCAGACTACAACTGCCCATGGGGTGGGGGTGGGATAGTCTCTGCCCTTTCCCAGCTGGTAGAGTGACTTCACAGGTGTCTGTAGCCGAGTCCTGGGGGGGGTGCATGCTGTGGATAGGATACCAGGAATAAGGGCTGGGGCTACTCCAAGAGGCTGATATAGGTGGTGGACAGAACCCTTGGAACCTTGGAAGCGAGACCGAGCTGAGTTCAAATCTCAGATTGGCCACTTGTCATCTGTTACTTAACCTTTGGAACCTTAATCTTTCATTAAGTGCAAAATAGAGACCCCCTCACCCCATCTCATCCCAAAACTGATGAAGATTAGATGGAAACTGTATACAAGTGCCTGAGCTAATATAAAAATTAACATTTAGGCCTGACCGGTGTGGCTAGGTGGTTGAGCATTGGCCCATACACCAAGAGGTCACCGGTTCAATTCCTGGTCAGGGCACATGCCCAGGCTGTGGGCTAAATCCCCAGTGGGGGCATGCAGGAGGTGGCCAGTTGATGTTCGCTCTCTTCAATTTTCCATCTCTCTCTCCCTCTCCCTTCCTCTCTCTCTAAAATCAATAAAGAAAAAAATGTTTTTTAAATTAACATTTACTAAGTGCTTAAATTAGGAGCCAGGCACTGACTTCTCAGGTGATTATCCTCTTTTTACAACTTACTTGAAACCCTCCCTGTTGAGTGGCCACCCAGAGGGCTATCTGACTAGTGTTCCTGCTACCCTGCGGAACCAACTCAGTTGGAGCTATAGAACAGTCACCATTGGTCTTCCCTCTGCCCATTCTAGCTGTATTACCTTGGTAAGTCACCTTCCCCCTCTTGTTTCCCTGTTTTCATCTATAAAGTAGGGGTGGGGATCTTGCCTTTATCGTGTGTGCTGAAACTGCACTGTCCAGTATGGTAGCCCGTAGCCACCTGTGGCTATTTAAATTTTGATAATTGTTTTAAAAATTAAAATTCAGTTTTTTAGTTGCACTAGTGTTATTTCAAATGCTCAGCCCCCATGGCAAGGGGCTACCATCTTTAATTGACAGTGCAGATATAGACTGTTCTGTCATTAAAGAAAGTTCTCTTGAACTGCTCTGCACTAGACACTCTGGGGATTAACAACAGGGAACTAGTTCCAGTGTGCACCCTTAAGGTAAGGAATAATACAGTGTGAAAGGTGCTGTGATTGGGGGTAGTGGGTTTCTGGGGATGTGGGCAAGGAGAAGGAGCTTCTCAATCCTGGTGAACCCTAGATGCAAAGCCTTGGGGCTCTTGAGACCTTGAAGAGTTTAGAGAATGGGAATCATTTCTGCTGTTGCAGAAAACTGATTTGTATCCCAACTCTGCTACCTCCTTCTTGGCTGAGTGACCAGAAGTGACTTTATCTCTCTGAGCCTTATTCCTCACCTGTAAAACAGAAACCCTAGTAGTAGTAGTAGTTCGTGCCTTAAAGTGCATGTGAAATAAATGCTTAGCCAGTGATAATCACGGTCGTTACCTACCATTATTATTATTGACTTCTTATCCCAGGGAACAAGGGAGGGCTGATTTGGAGGCGTCATCTCTTGGCAGTGAGACCCTGCCCTGTCTGCTTCCTCTGAAGTTCTGGGTGTGAAGGTCAGGGAAGCATTAAGGGTATTGGAGCTCCGGATTAGAATCTACTTGTCTTGCCTTTAAAGGTTTGCAATTTCTATTTTCTCTGGCTGGAATGCTGGCCCTGCTGCCTATCAACTCGTTTAGATATTTGATACTTAGATAATATCTCAAAAGTTATCTCCTCAGTGGCTTTTCCTGTCTACTCAGACCTACAATATTGCACACCCACCCCCAATGTATCATAAACTTTCTCATTGCTCTATTTCATTTACTTTATATAATCTATTATTTAAAGTCCTATTCATCATTTGTTTGTCTTTCTGTGTTAGATTGTAAAATCTGTGAAAGCTAAGACTTTGTCTTTTTACTCCTGTACTGTTGCTGCCTGAAATGTAGTCATCAAAAACATTTGTTGAATGAACAGATTAATTTTAGTTCCACCTGGAAAGCACTTAGCGCAACACTTTATACACCCTGGCTATAAATTATGCTATGCCCGCCTAATTAAATTAGAATTGCTAGAGATGGGACCTTGGCATTGGTACTTTTGGTTGAGAAGCCATTGTTTGAAATAATGATGATGTTAATGATAGCTGACTTCATTAAGTGCTTACTGTGATAGAGGTACTGAGGTAAGGGTATTATCTCATTAAATTCTTAAGACTACCCAGTGAAAGTAGGTACTATTAGCCTCATTATTTGTTGAGGAAACTGAGGCTCACGTAGGTAGCAGATGGTGGTGGTCATTTGAGCCCAGGCAGTTGTTGTCAGACCTCCTATCTTTTACTGTAATCCATCATCATCATCATCAGTGCTGAAAATGTTGGTGGATCTAGACCTCTCACTTAAAGACCCACAGGTTCCTTCCCTTGACAGCTCATGGGGCAGATTTTAGAGTGAAAAGAGACTCCTAGGGCTGTTCCCTATACCTCACTAGCACCCTCGTGGGTTCTCCTGGTCTCCCCAGCCCCAAACCTCAGTTCCACCCTGCCCTTCCCCACCCCACCTGGCTGTGGTTTTCTCTCTGTCCTCAGATCCCCTGAGGGGGAGGCCCTTTTTGTGGAGTCAGCAATTCTTATCTCCCACACTGAGCTGTTAGGCTTTTTCTCTTCGGTGAGGGAGGAGGGAAGCTGAAACAGGAGTGCTTGGGCTTATGGCGGTTTTTGTGCTGGAATTGGACCAGCCTGGTAGCTCCCAGAAGTGTGGGCTGAAAAAGGCCTGAGCAATCAGCCCAACTACTTTCTTTGTCCAAGGTTAAGGCTCTGAGAGTTCAGGTTACTTTCTCAGAGTCACACAGCAAGTTAGGGGCAGAATTGTTATTCACACCCCAGACTTCCAGGTCCCACTGTTCTTTCTTTTGTCCTCTTTCAGAGCCCCAGAGCTCTGCCTCCCTAAGGGGGCTTTTGGCCATCTGAGAAGGAAGGCTCAGTTATAATCTTTAGTTCCTGGACACCTAGGTCCATTGGTAATTAAGTCAGGATTTTAATGAGATGGGGAGAACTAGGGGACACTATTTTTGTCCAGTGAAGGTATAATTCTGCTTTGGGTAAACTCTTTCTAAGACCAGTGCTGAGAGCCCCCCTCCCAGTTATCAGAACAAATGAATAAGTAAAATATCCTCTGTGAACCTCACTTCTAGGACTAGGAGCAGATTTAGTGAGTACATAATTGGTGGTTTCCAGAGAGGCTCCAATACATGCATGTCAGAATAGCTGCTACTGTCAACTGTGTACACCCTGCCCTCATTCCCTTGATGCCTCTCTGCTTTCTCCCTGTTCTTCATTCATAGGCTAGTATGAATGACCTGGCCCTGCTCTCCACCAAATGTGATCTGGCTGTAGGGAGACCTAATTTAGACAAGTAGAAGACTGTTTTCAGGAGCAAAAGCACTGGGAATTGCGGGGTCCCAGATAAGGATCTGAAAGAAGTTTCCCAGACCCTGGAAGACTAAGAATTAGCTCTGCAAAAGGAGTGACTAGTGGGAAGGCAGTGGGCCTGAGTCACTCTAATTTATCTCAAAAGTCATGGGAAGTAGAGGCAGGGCTTTAAGCCAGTTGGTGAGATTTGCACTTAAGTAAGTTTGCTCTGGCTGTAGAAAGTTTGCCCTCTTTAGAAACCACCTGGGTCATGTACTCACTAAATCTGCTCCTACTCCTAGAGGTGGAGCTCTGGGGAGATGTTTTATTTATTCATTAATTTAGTTAATTTAGTAGAGGGTAGGTAGGATAGGACAGGGAGACCATTGGTGAGGCTGTGGTTGGTAGTTCAGACAAGAGATGGTAGTGGTATATGAGGTGGTGATGGCGAGAGGGATGAAGAAACGACAATTTGAGAGAGACTGCAGGTGTATCATAAGAATCTAGGGTACTTGGTAATCTGGCTTCAGGATGTAAATGAAGGGGTTCTTGTCTGGTTTCTCCAGGGCTGCCAAGAAGGTGGTCTCTTGGAGATGTGCAGCATGGTGGCTATATATTTCCCTTCCCCAGGCCCTTCCCACCCAATACAGAGGCTTCCCAGTCCCTCAATTCCTAAAGAACTAAGCCTGTGGGGTGAGCCCTCTCTCTACCCACCAAATAGATGTATATCTCCCACCTGACTCCTCCATGCAGGTTGTACCAGAAAGGAGGTTTTAAAAGTTCAGTGAGGCTCTAGCTGGTTTGGCTCAGCAGTTAGAGCGTCGGCCTGCGGTCCAGAGAGACCCGGGTTCGGTTCCCGCTAAGGGCACGTACCTCGGTTGCGGTTTGTCCCCGGCCCCTGGTTGGGTCATGAGGGAAGCAGCCACTCGATGTGTCCATTTCACGTCGATGTTTCTCTCTCTCTCTCTCTTCCTCTCTCTCCCTCCCACTCTATCTGAACAAAAAATGGAAAAATGTCCTCTGGTGAGGATAAAAAAAAAAAAATTTTTTTTAATTCAGTGAGGTCCCTTGGGTAGGAGGAGAAAACTGGAGAGATAATTTTCCTATTAGTCCTCCCTTTTATCTCCAACTAACCATGATGTGTTTCCTTCTAGGAGCAGAGGGTGAGGCGGGCTCGGGGAGGTCCTCGAGGACCCAGCGCCTTCATCCCAGTGGAGGAGGTAAGCTTGGAAGAGGTTAGGAAGTGTTGGTCGCTGGGAAGAAGGGACATAGGACACTGGGTAGATGAGGGTCTTTTTGTGTCTCTTGAAATAGCAGTTTTGAAACTACCCCTTCAGGTTCCTGACTCATTTAATCCACAAAACGGGTCTGTGAGCAGGCAAATCAAACCCATTTTGCTGTGAAGAATCAGGCTCAAAGAGAGAAAGTGATAATAACACAGCTAGGTAATGAACAAAATTTTGATTGCCAGAACAAGGCCTGCTTTTCCTCATGAACCATCTGTGTTTATCTTCTCATCCTTGACTGTGCATATATTAAAGTTTTTTTTACATCAAAAGTGTATGTCATTATAAAAAATTTTTCCAAAGTTTCAGAAACCTCTAGTCTCTTGTAATGCCTCGCCCCACCCTGAAGTAATCAGTGTTACTTAACCATTTGCCATTGTTTTCCAGACTTCTTTTTCATACAGAACCAAGGTCATAGTTTACAGCATTTTTTGGGAGGGAGGTTCTTGTTTTGTTTTGTTTTCTCACTTAATACAACAGAGACCTCTTTCATTTATTGAGTCAGATCGTTCATTCATTTCTTTAACAGATAGCTATTGAATGATTAATCTGTGTCAGGCACTGATCTAGGCGATGAGGACTACAGCAGAGAGCAAGACAGACAAAAATCCTTGCCATCATGGAGCTGACATTCTAGTGTGGGGTTGGTATGGTGGTGGCGATGCCTTCAGAGTACATGCACAGAAAAATTATTATTTATTTTTTTAAATCCTCACCGGAGGATATTTTTCTGTTTATCTTCAGATAGAGTGGGAGGGAGAGAGAGAGAAACATCAACGTGAGAGACACATCGATTGGCTGCCTCCTGCACAACCCCAACCAGGGCCAGGGACGAACCGCAACTGAGGTATGTGCCCTTGACCGGAATCGAACCTGCAGCTCATTGATCCGCGGGCCGACGCTCTAACCACTGAGTAAAACCAGCCAGGGCCATGCACAGAAAAATTAAAAAATAATAGTTTCCTTCTTTTTCTTTGGCTTTCAGTGAACAAAGACAAATATTTTGTTTTCTTGTTCTCTTTTCTCTCCTAAATGTATAGGCCAAGTAGTTAATGAGCTGTTAACAAATATCTAAGCCCCCCAGTTCCCTCTACCCTTTGTAAATGGAAAGTAAACAACCATCCACTGATTATTCATGTCTGTAGCCCAGAATTTTAAGCTCAAGTATTGTTCTTGTATTTTATTTTTTCATTTAGAAATAACCACTCCTCTCTTATGATAAAGGGAAAAAATAGGCTTTGGGATTAATCTGGATTTGAATCCTGGTTCTGTCATTTACTAAATCTTTAACCTTGAGCAAGGAATGAAACCTCTCTGGGCCTTGATTTCCTCATCTGTCAATGAGGGAAAGTAGTATTCACCTCACAAGATAATTGGGAAAATTCAATGAGATAATGCAGGGGAAGTTCCATACTCAGGCCTGGCATGGAGAAAGCACTCAGGAAATGTGAACTATTTGCACCCATTTCCCATGGCTGTATGGGTCTGCACTCTTAGAATAGAAGCTCCATGAAGGCAGGGAAAACTGTATTTTGTTGTTAATCCTCACCTGAGGATATTTTTTCCGTTGATTTTTAGAGAGTGGAAGGGGGGAGGGAGGGAGAGAGAAAGAGAGAGAGAGAGAGAGAGAGAGAGAGAGAGAGAGAGAGAGAGAGAAAAGAAACATAGATGAGAGAGACACACATCGATTGGTTGCCACTCAAATTCACCCTGACCGGGGCCGGGGATCAAACCTGCAACTCAGGTACATGCCCTTGACCAAGAATTGAACCTGAGACCCTTTGGTGCGAGGGCCAACACTCTAACCACCAAGCAACACCGACCAGGGCAGGAGAAACTGTATTTTAATCTCTGTGCCTGAGTTTTGCTATCTAAAAATGGAGAAAATAGAATTCTTATTTCACAGTTGTAAGAATTAAATGGTAAATACATATAAGGTACTCAAACAGTGCTTGGCACATCATAAGCATTATATAAGTATTGGCTATTATATAAGGAGTCTAATAAGTATTTAATCACTTAATGAAATATCTTTTACTCATATTCTCTTTTGATACATGTGGTTGTTTTCAGTTTCTTGCTATTATAATCCCACTGCAACGAATGTGTTGGTTTCTTTGGTGGGAAGGACAGGAGGGGAACCCATCCTCTCCTCACCTTTGCTTGGCAGGTCCTTCAGGAGGGAGCTGAGAGCTTCGAGCAGAACCTGGGGCTGGAGGCACTGATGTCCTCTGGGCGTGTGGACAACCTGGCAGTGGTGATGGGCCTGCACCCTGACTACCTTAGCAGATTCTGGCGCCTGCACTATCTACTGCTGCACACAGATGGGCCCCTGGCCAGCTCCTGGTGCCATTACATTGCCATCATGGTAAGCCTGTCTGAGCCTGCCTCTTAGGGTGGCCACATGGGGGTGTTCAGTCAGCAGATCTCTCTGCTGGGGACTTCCTAAACCAATTCCATAGATGAGGACGGGAAGCAGAGGAGAACCCTGGCTTTATTTGACTATAGAGTTTTAGATTTTGAAGAGAGGCATCTTTAGTGCCTGCTCTACAGCTTGAGAAACTGAGGCATAAATGAGTAGATGACCTGCCCAAGGTAGGACAACAAACCAGTGATGGAGCTGGGGTTAGAACCTGAATTTCCTGCCTCTCAGGGAACAGTGAGGCCTATGATGTCACCCTCCATGGGGTACTCACCCTGAGTAGGGCACAGAAAGAGTAGCATGACCTAAGCTCTGTCCACTTGCCTCCATAGGCTGCCGCCCGCCACCAGTGTTCCTACCTGGTGGGCTCTCACATGGCCGAGTTTCTGCAGACTGGTGGTGACCCTGAGTGGCTGCTTGGCCTCCACCATGCCCCTGAGAAGCTGCGCAAGCTTAATGAGATCAACAAGTTGCTGGCACATCGTCCGTGGCTCATCACCAAGGAGCATATCCAGGTGCGGTGGGCAGAAAGGCAGGTCCCTGAGGCAGCACAGGGCTTGGGCTGGGACATGGCAGGCAGCACAGGGCTTGGGCTGGGGCATGGCAGGCAGCACAGGGCTTGGGCTGGGGCATGGCAGGCAGCACAGGGCTTGGGCTGGGGCATGGCAGGCAGCACAGGGGCAGGCACTGAGCAAGTCTAGCCTTCTTTCCTCTCCAGGCCTTGCTGAAGACGGGCGAGCATAGCTGGTCCCTGGCTGAGCTCATCCAGGCCCTGGTCCTGCTCACCCACTGTCATTCGCTGGCCTCCTTCGTATTTGGCTGTGGCATCCTCCCTGAGGGAGACCCGGAAGGCAGCCCTGTTCCCCAGGCACCTTCACCCCCCAGCGAGCAAAGCAGCCCCCCCAGCAGGGACTCATTGAACAATTCTGGGGTAAGTCTCTGGCCCAGGGCTTGGTGGGGGAGGAAGCTGGCATGGTCTGTCATCCCTGGGTAGAAGCCACTGCTTCCCTATCTCACAGTGAGATGCCTTAGAAAAGTTATGTGACTTTGAAGTTCCATTTCCTCATCTACAAAATGAGGCTAAAGATTACTACTTCATAGTGGGTTGTGAGGATTAAATGAAATAACCATGTGACTGGCCTCTCAACATGTATATCCGTAGGCTTAAAGTCTCCTGGTTTTTAGTATTTTCAAAATACAAAGTTTGCCTCTTATTCTATAAGATAGCCTTGTTTGTTTTAGTATGAAAATAGATACTTTAGCCCTGGTTTGGCTTAGTGGTTAGAGCATCAGCCTTCGGACCCAAGGGTCACTGGTTTGATTCCCAGTCAAGGGCATGTACCTGGGTTGTGGGTTCAATCTCCAGCTCTGGTCGGGGTCGTGCAGGAGGCAACCAGTCATTGTGTCTCTCTCACATCGATGTTTCTCTCTTTCTGTCTCTCCCTCCCTCCCTTCCACTCTAACTAAAAATCAATGGCAAAATATCCTCAGGTGAGGATTAACACACCAAAAAAAAAAAGGAAAGAGAATAGATACTTTAAAAATCCCTTACCTGTGAGAGTAGTTGATGCTCAGAGAAACCATGTCTATTCATGTCTGTTCTGTAGCTTTATTTTTTTATTGTTTTATTGATTGATTGATTTGAGAGAGAGAGAAACATCAATTTGTTGTTCCACTTATTTATGCATTTGTTGGTTGATTCTTGTATGTGCTCTGACCAGCGATTGAACCCACAACCTTGGCATATCAGGATGACACTCTAGCCAACTGAGCTACCCTGCCAGGGCTGTTCTGTAGCTTCTTTTATTTTTATTTTTTTAAATTTTTTGTCCTCACCCGAGGACATTTTTGCACTTATCTTCAGATGAAGCGGGAGGGAGAGAGGGAGGAAGAGAGAAAGAGAAACATCGATGTGAGAGAGACACATTGAATGGTTGCCACCCACACGACCCCAACCGGGGCCGGGGACAAACTGCAACCGAGGTACATGCCCTTAGTGGGAACCGAACCCGGGACTCTCTGGTCCGCAGGCCGACGCTCTAACTGCTGAGCCAAACCAGCCAGGGCTAAATATGTTTTTATTGATTTTTTAGAGAGAGAGAAAGGGAGAGAGAGATAGAAACATTGATATGAGAGAGAAATATCAATTGGCTGCCTCCCTCACACCCCTCACTGGGGATCAAGCCCGAAACCGGAGCATATGCCCTGACCGGGAAACGAACTGGAAACTCTCAGTCCATGGGATGACGCACAGTCCACTGAGCCACATCGGCCAGCCTGTTCTGTAGCTTCTTTTTTTTTAAATGTTTTTTTCTTTATTGATTTTAGAGAGGGAGGAAGGGAGAGGGAGAGAGAGATAGAAACATCAATGAGAGAAAACATCGACTGGCCACCTCCTGCATGCCCCCCACTGGGGATTTGGCCTACAACCTGGGCATGTGCCCTGACCGGGAACAGAACCAGCGACCTCTTGGTACATGGGTCGATGCTCAACCACTGAGCCACACCAGCTGGGCTGTTCTATAGCTTCTTAAACTTCACTTGGGGAAGCACAGACCATGTGAGCTGTCCATTCAGGAAGGCCTGGCTCATGGGAAAGATGTGTGGAGTTTCCTGGGGCAGCCAAGGGAGAAGAAATAGATGATCATCATTGGGTCCCTCCTGCAGGGCTTCGAGGCTGCCCGTGATGTGGAGGCTTTGATGGAACGCATGAGGCAGCTGCAGGAGAGCCTATTGCGGGATGAGGGAGCGTCCCAGGAGGAGATGGAGAGCCGCTTTGAGCTGGAGAAGTCAGAGAGCCTGCTGGTGACCCCCTCAGGTATGAGATCGCAGGTGTCCAGGTTCAAGAGGCTGCCCCCTTCTTCTGCCATTCCTGCTGAGAAGTAGGCACCTCCATGCACTGCATCTCTTTTATTTTGGGGTCAGACCTGGGTTTGAATCTGGCCTGTTACCTTTCTGGCAGTGTGACCACAAATAAGTCACTTCCTGCCTCAGGGCCTCAGTCTCCTCTCACATGAAGGATTGATGTGTAGGATAAATGGAATAAGAAAAGCAAAGTTCTTAGCACAGAGCCTGGCCCGGGGTAACTGGCTCCATAAATAACTGCTACTATAATGATTGTTGTTATTACTGGGGGCCTCATGCCTGGGTTCACGGGCCTGATTCACCTCCTCCCCCAGACCTGGCTCCAACTGGAGTCCTGATTCCATTCACTGTAACAAGGGGCTTTCTCTGGCCTTCTACTCTGTGTTGCCTGGCCCCATACTGATGATTAATCAGGAGTGGAGACCTCTGTGCTACATGCCTTTGCCTCACAGTGACCTCTTTTTGATGTTCTCAGCTGACATTTTGGAGCCCTCTCCACACCCAGACATACTGTGCTTTGTAGAAGACCCCACTTTCGGATATGAAGACTTCACCCGGCGAGGGACCCAGGCACCCCCCACCTTCCGTGCCCAGGTAGGCTCTCCCCACTAATCTTGGCATTGCTCCAGATATACAAACAATCAAGGGGTAGATGGTTTGAGTGGTTAGAGTTGGGTACCTTCTCTTCTTCAAGATTCCATGAGGAAAGTGAGAGACCCTAGATCACCAAGGGACCCATCTGCCCCCTAAGCTCTGGGGAGCTTCTCCCCCAGGGGAGGTCATCCCCAGACTGCATCCCTCTCGGCTTCTCAGGCCCAGACCAAGCAGTAGGTTAGATTTGTGGGGTGGAGAGGTATGCTCCAGAGGGTGGGTTTTCAGGCTAGCCTCAGGCCCCAAAGATTCCACTCACTGACCCCTTCCCATGTTTCTCAGGATTATACCTGGGAAGACCATGGCTACTCCCTGATCCAGCGACTCTACCCCGAGGGTGGACAGCTGCTGGACGAGAAGTTCCAGACAGCCTATAGCCTCACCTACAATACCATGGCTATGCACAGTGGAGTGGACACCTCCATGCTCCGCAGGGCCATCTGGAACTACATCCACTGCGTCTTTGGCATCAGGTAAGCTAATGTGCCCTCATCCAGGGCGTGTGTTCACTGAAAGTCCTCAGTCAGCTCTCACAGTTGTTTCCTTTTTCTCTTTTTCTTTTTCTTTTCCTTTCCTCCTGCCTGTACTGTTTTTCAAAGCAAATGTATTTCTTTACTAATTATAAAGGATAATAAATGGCCAGGCTGAGTGGCTCAGTTGGTTGGAGCATCATCCCGTACACCAAAAGTTTTCAGGTTCAGTTCCTGGTTAAGACACATACCAAGGTTATGGGTTCGATCCCCAGTTGGGGCATGTGTGGGAGGCAACTGATTGATGTTTCTCTCTCTTTCTCCTCCTCCTTCTCTCTAAAATCAACCTGGCTGGTGTGGCTCTTTGGTTGAGCGTCAACCCATGCACCAAGAGGTCACCAGCTCAATTCCCGGCCAGGGCACATGCCCAGGTTGTGGGCCCAATCCCCAGTGGGGGGCATGCAGGAGGAAGCCAATCAATGTTCTCTGTCATCGATGTTTCTATCTCTCTCTCCCTCTCCCTTCCTCTCTCTAAAATAAATAAAGAAAAAAATGGAAAAAATAAAATAAAATCAATAAAAACATATCTTCAGGTGAGGATTGAAAAAAAAGAGATAATAGATATGCTTACTGTTTGAGCCTTGTAAATGAAACTCTTAAATGCCACCCCCTAGAGATAACTATATATGTATGTAAAACTATAACTATATATATATTTGAAAGACAGAAATTTAGTTATGCTTGTATTTCCATTCCAAGTAACAGTTCTTCTCTCATAATAAATAAGGACAATATAAATGCCCATCAATAGGGGATAATGATATATCCATTCACTGATATACTATGCAGCTATTAAAAATTACAATGATTGTCGATTTATTTTTTTATTTAATGTTTTTTCTTTATTGATTTTAGAGAGAGAGGAAAGTGGAGGGAGAGAGAGAGATAGGAACATCAATGAGAGAGAACATCGATTGGCCGCCTCTTGCATGCCCCCCACTGGGGATCAGGCCTACAACCTGGGCATGTGCCCTCACTGGAAATCAAACTGGTGACCTCTTGGTGCATGGGTCAACACTCAACCACTGAGCCACACCGGCTGGGAAATAATGGTCTATTTATATTGCCATGGGAAAATGTTCAAAATGTATTGAGAGAAAAGAAAGCTAGTCACTATCCAGAGTCTTCCTTTTGTTCTTTTTTTTACTGAAAGTCTGTGCATGCATGGAAAATATGTGGAAGGCTGTACATTAATTGTTATTCAAAAGTAGTTGTCTCTGTAGAGTGTATGATAAATTATATTTTCATCTTGTTATCTAAATATTTTCTGATTTCTTTTTTGAGTAGGTTTTATTTTTTTAATTGATGGGATCATACTCAATATATTCTGCAAATTGCTTTTGTTAACCTAATAGTCTGCTGTTGTTGTCAGTATAAATAGATATTTTATTTTTTTTGTTTGTATTAATTGCCATTTTATTGTTCATGTTTTTGTTCTTCTCCTTCAAGAAGACCCTTCAACATTTCATATAATACTGGTTTGGTGGTGATGAACTGCTTTAGCTTTTTCTTGTCTAGAAACCTCTTTGTATGTCCATCAACTGTAAATGATAGCTTTGCAGGATGGAGTAATCTTGGTTGTAGGTTGTTTCTTTTCATCACTTTGAATATCTCTTGCCATTCCTTTCTGGCCTGCAAAGTTTCTTTTGAGAAATCAGCTGACAGTCTTATGGGAGCTCCTTTGTAGGTAACAAACTGCTTTTCTCTTGCTGCTTTTAAGATTCTCTCTTTGTCTTTAACTTTTGGCATTTTGATGATGATGTGTCTTGGTGTGGGCCTTTTGGGGATCACCTTGTTTGGGACTCTCTGTGCTTCCTGGACTTGTATGTCTGTTTCCTTCACCAAGTTAGGGAAGTTTTTCCATCATTATTTTCTAAAATAGGTTTTCAATTTCTTGCTCTCTCTCTTCTCCTGGCACCCCCATGATGCGATGTTGGTATGCTTGAAGTTGTCCCAGAGTCTCCTTACACTATCCTTATTTTTTTGGATTCTTTTTTTCTTTTTGCTGTTCTGATTGGGTGTTTTTTGCTTCCTTATATTCTAAATTGATGGTTTGCTTCTTGGCTTTACCTTCTCTACTATTGATTCTCTGTAAATTATTCTTTATTTCAGTTAGTACATCCTTCATTTCTGACTGGCCCTTTTTTATGTTGTTGATGTTCTCACTAAGTTCCTTGGAGTTCTCCTTAACTTCCTTGAAGTTCTCACTAAATTCCTTGAACAATCTTATAACCAGTATTTTGAACTCTGCATCTGATTGATTGCTTATCTCCATTTCGTTTAGTTCTTTTCCTGGAGTTTTGTTCTGTTCTTTCATTTGAGACATGTTTCTTTTTCTCCTCATTTTGCCTGCTTCCCTGTGTTTGTTTCTATGTATTAGGTAGAGTTGCCATGTCTCCTAGGCTTCATAGGGTGGCCTATTGTTGTAGGTGTCCTGTAGGATCCAGTGGCACAGCCTCCCTGATCACCCCAGCTGGGCCCTCGAGGTGCACCCCTAGTGTGGACTGTACACCCTTCTGTTGTAATTGAGTCTTGACTGCTGTTGGCACATCAGTGGGAGGGATTTACTCAGGCTGATCAGCTCCAAGGATTGGCTGTGCCCAATGACCACCGGCCTCTGACTCCCTTGGAGCATCAGGTGTGCAGGGGCCCAACACACAGAGCAAGACTGACTTCAGCAGTGCTCTGGTACCGACTGAGTCCACTCATTGAGTGTGTCACTTGTGGAGGTGGTTGGGTGGTGGTGCTTTGATGTAGTCTGAAGCTGTCCACTGGGTGTGCTGGCTCTGGGGCAAGGTCAGCCACTGCCTGTGTTCTACCTGGGTCCACCTGGCATAAGCTACAAAGTGATCTGTCGATTGCTGCTTCTTGTGCTGGGCTTGGAGATGCCCAGGAAACGTCAAGTTGTGAACCAAGGCTGGCTGCTTCTAGTGCTAGGCCTGGGGCCACTTAATGAGAGGTATGCGGCTCGCTGAGGACTGATGCTGCTTGTTTGAGAGATTTTAGGAAAATCTGAATCAGGATCCAGAACAGGCCAATCCTATGGTAAAGCCACTGGAAACAGCTTGGGTGGGCCCGAAAGTTGGCTGGGGCAGGGCCTCAGGGAATCACCAGGGCAGGGCAAACAGTGTTAAGCCAGGTTGCTGGAGCCCCAGATATGGCTGCTGTCTGCTTCCCCAGGGAAGGGCTCACCAAAGGAACAAAGGCCTCCGCCAGCACGTCTGTCCAGGAGAAAGCTGCCCCTCCAGCTCTCTCCCCAGTGCCAAACAACTCAGTTCTTTCCCATATGTTTCTGGTGCCTTTCAATCTGTCTCCCCCACACGAGTTCAGAGGGAGCGGGTCGAGTAAGTCTGTGAGTGGGCCCTTTAAGAGGAACTTCCTGGAGCTCCAGCAGCCTCAGCCTCCCCCAGCTTCGATTCCCACTGGTTTTACAGCCAGAAATGATGAGGACGTTTCTTACTGGCACTGGAACCCCAAACTGGGAGCCTGGTGTGGGACTGGAACTCCTCACTCCTCAGAGGGGACCTTCACAGCTGAGGTATCCTCCTGATTTTTATCCGCCATATGTGGGTGTGGGACCAGCCCGTCTGAGCCTCTGCCCTCCTACCAGTTTTGATGTGGCTGCTTCTCTAATTTTGTAGTGTAGGACTTCCAGTCAGCTCAATGTCAGGCGGTTCTGAATGATGGTAGTTCTGTAGTTTAGTTGTAATTTTGATGTGGTTGTAGGAGGAGGCGAGTACCATGTTTACCTACGCTGCCATCTTCATATTTTATGTTTTTTAATGACTGACTCTACTTCATGGTGTTCTGTTTTGGATATAGCATAATTATTCCATCATTTTCCTATTTTGGGATATTTAAGTAGTTTGCAGTTTTGTGCTATTACAAACACCACGTGCACTGACCAACCGATCTTATACCTAAATCCTTGTACATAAATCCTAGATGTTTCCCTCTCTCTCTCCCTTCCTATCTCTCTAAATATCAATTTAAAAAATATATATTTTTAATAATTTTTCTTTATTGATTTTAGAGAGGGAGAGGGAGAGTAATAGAGACATCAATGAGAGAGACTGTTGATTGGCCACCTCCTGCATTTCCCCCACTAGGGATCAGGACCACAACCTGAGCATGTGCCCTTGACTGGCAACATCTTGGTGCATGGGTTGACGTTCAACCACTGAGCCACACCAGCCAGACTCAATTTAGAATCTTTTTTTTTTTTTCAATTTAGAATCTTAAAAAACAAAAAGTCACACTCTGATAACATTGTGGGAAATTCAAAGAATTAAGGAAAAAACAATTTCCCAAAATTCTACTACTGTACAACTACATCCACAGCCTGTGACATTTTTCTCCATTGCTTCTTTTCTTTGTATGTGGTTGCTTTTGTATAGTTGAAATTATAATGGTTATTTCATTTAAAAATATATACATTTGATGTTCGTGAAAACAGCCTAATTTTTAGTAAATATAGAAAACAGAGATAACAAAAAGAAGAAAATAAAAACCATCAATTTTACAACCTTTTTATTATTTTCAAATATTTCCTTCCTGTCTTTTTATCCATGCTTGAATAACCAAAACATATATAATTTTATGAAAACAAGATTTTCTTGCCCTGGCTAGTTTGGTTCAGTGGAGCATCAGCCCAAGAACCAAAGGGTCGTGGGTTCAATTCCTAGTCAAGGGCACATACCTGGGTTGCAGATTCGATCACCAGCCCCAGTCAGGGTCCTGCGGGAGGCAATGAATCTATGTGTCTCTCTCACGTTGATGTTTCTCTCTCTCTCCCTCCCTTCCACTTTATCTAAAAATCAATGGAAAAATATCCTCAGGTGAGGTTTAACAACAACAAAAAACCCAAGATTTTCTTGCGTATGCATTTCATTTTACTTAATCAAATATGAGCGTATTTTAGTAAACACATGCTTTTTTTTCTCTTGCTTTTCACATTTAACAGTTTATTACAAGCATTAAAAAAAGTCCCCAATTTTTAAAAAGGTACAAATGTGTATGTCTGTGTATTACTAACTGTTAATCATACTTCACTAGATGGGTTGACCTGTACTTCATTGGCCACCATCCTGCTGATCATTTGCGGGTTTATAACCCAGGGGAGACTGAGGATGGATGGGCACAGGCTAGTTCCTGCCCATCTCTCAGGTGCAGGCTCCTCCATTGTCCAACATGATCCTTGATCCCGTACCTTTGTCTTCTGAATCTGTCCTCCAGTTTTTTTGTTGTTGTTTTTTAATATTTCTAAATTGATTTTTAGAGAGAGAGGAAGGGAGAGGGAGAGAGAGAAACATTGTTGTGAGAGGGAAACATCAATTGGCTGCCTCCTGCACACTCCCCACTGAGAATCAAGCCCACAGACCCAGCATGTGCACCGACCAGGAATAAAACCTGCAACTTTTCGGTGCATAGGCTGACATCCAACCAACTGAACCACACCAGCCAGGGCTGTCCTCCAGTTTTCAATCCATCTTTCCCATCCACACTGATTTGAGATGACTCACTGGCTCTCAGGACTGGGGAATGACTGAGTAGCCTCTAGACTTGTCACCAACTTGCTCTTTGACTTTGAACAAGTTAATTGCCTTCTCCAGGCCTTAGTTTGCCCATCAATAAAATGAGTACCAGCTCCTCTTTGCCCTTTCCCTCTTCCTTCTCCAGGGTAAATACTTGCACTCACCTCCTGCCACATCTCTCATGGCCTTTATTGTAAAGTAATGAATATGACCTTGGAGCCAAGAAGAGCTGAATTTGAATCCCATTCCCAGCTGTGTGACCTAGGGCAAGTGATGTCACTTCTCTGAATCTCAGTTTCATCTACAAAATGAGGTAGCCCTGGCCAATTTGGCTCAGGGGTTAGAGCATCGGCCCTTGGACCAAAGAGTTGCGGGTTGGATTCCACTCAAGGGCACGTACCTTGGTTGCATTCGGTGCCTGGCCCTGGTGAGGGAGGCAACCAATCGATGTGTCTCTCTCACATTGATGTTTCTTACTCTCTCTCTCTTTCCCCCTCCCACTCTGTCTGAAAATAAATGGAAAAATATCCTCAGGTGAGGATTTAAAAAAACAAAAGGAGGTAGATGAATATTATATTGTATACAGTAGTTTTGTATACACCAGTGTACAATAGTTTTAAGGATTCCATGACTATTTGTTCACATGGTACATAGTTGGTTCCAAATAAACAATGCTTATTCTCTATGCATTCCTTGGCCTGTGACATATGACATCAGCTATTTTTCTAAGAGGAACCAAGCTTCTAGTTTCTTCCTCCCTTCTGCCTTTTCTTGTTATTTTCTGTTCCTTCTTTTATAGAGTGGGGCTAGGAGAGAGGAGCTAGTTCTGGGAGCTGATGGTGAGTGATGCTGTTGGGCCTTTTCACCTAGGTATGATGACTATGACTATGGGGAGGTGAACCAGCTCCTGGAGCGGAACCTCAAGGTCTATATCAAAACGGTGGCCTGCTACCCAGAGAAGACCACCCGGAGAATGTACAGCCTCTTCTGGAGGCACTTCCGCCACTCGGAGAAGGTAGGAGTGTGGCCCATGGGGGAGGGACAGGGTGGAACTAGACAAGCCTGGCCAGTGGAGGGGGCCAAGGGGTCAGGACTCAGTGAGGTACCCCAGACTGAGTCTGTACTGCCAGGTGGGATACCTGGGCATATTTTCCTGGGTTTAAATCCTACTTTGCTATGTGATTTCAGACTCTATTTATTCACCTATAAGATGGGAGTGTGCTTTACTGGGTCCTCAGTGGCAGCCAGGAGGACCTGGGTTTAAATCATAACACTATCACTGAGTAGTAGTATGACCTTGGGCAAGTCACTCTGTCTCCCTGAGGTTTTTTATCTTTACAATGGGAATAAATACCACCTACATTTCAAGATTGCTGAGAGGATAAAATGAGAAAATGAATGTAAATCTCCAATCCCAAACAGGTTCTTAGTGGTAGCTCTTGTTTTTAGCTTTGGGGATAAAGAGATTAGTCACCATAGACATGAATGTGTTTGAAATTCCTGAACAGTCATTGCACCCAACTGCTTAGAGCCTTCAGAAATGAAAGATATGAGTGGTCAGGGATAGTAGCAATGTGGGAGGGATGGGGATGGCAAGGTCTGACATCAGTTGCTGACAAGCCCTCCTCTGTGCCCCAGGTCCACGTGAACTTGCTGCTCCTGGAGGCCCGCATGCAAGCTGCCCTGCTCTATGCCCTCCGTGCCATCACCCGCTATATGACCTGACTCCCACACAGGACCTGGGCCCGGAGCAGCTGACTCTGGGGGCATCGTCCTCCCTGGAAGAACTTCTCTGTCTGGAGACAGACCTGATCCCTTTCTGTCCCGTGCCCACCCACCACACTGTGGGGTGGGCTTTTGTGTGAGGTGCAGCCCCTAAGCCACACCCTCTGTTTTCTCACTGGAATGGACAGGATCTCTGGGATCTCAGCTTTGGCTCTGGGAGCTGGAAGAGGACTAGCAGGTCCCCAGGTGCCATGCCCTTCTTCCTGCCCCTGAACCCAGAAGCGGAGGGCTCAGGAAGTAAAATGGGCTGAGTTCTGACTTGTGTGCCCCAAGCTGGGCCCCAGGCACCACAAGTACTGTAGCCTTCCTGGACTGGGAAGGTCCCCAGCTGGCCTCCGAGGGAGAGGGGCAAACACCTCTAGGGACCGACACTCCAAACAGCTTTCCTTTTCCTCCTCCCTCATTCCAATTTCATTACCTCTCACCTGCCATTAACCCATCAATGTGAAAGTCAGGGTCACAGCTGGTCTGTGCATCCAGCTTCCCAAAAACCCGTTCTGTTGGGCAGCCTGAAGGCCCCTTGTTTCCTGATTGCCCCAATCCTACTTCACTTCCTTTGACCTCCTTTGACCTCCTATCCTTTTCTCCCACACCCAGTGGTGTGAGGCCCCAGGAGAGAGACCAGGCACATTAAAAAAGTAGATTATCTCTAGAGAATTTGAGTAGCTCTATTGGTCACTTTGCCTTCTGAAGTGTAGGGAGTATTAGATTATAAATTCTCTGTATTTTGGTCCTTTATCGGTGAAGTTCAAACCTCTCCAGGGCCTCACCTCTAGAGCCACAGTCCGTGGCTATGAGTAGGAGGACAGGGGGCAATCTCTTCTCCCCAGAGCTGCCCAGCCCGGCACCCTACTTTCCTGTCTCCTGTGGCTCTGCTGCAGATGTTTGCCAAAAACTTGATCCTTTCTGGTGGCACATGGCCCAGTGGGTTTCTCATTTGGGCCCTGCCACTGGCTAGGTGACCGTGGCTATGTTGCCAAACCTCCTTGACCTCGATTTCCGCAGTTTCAGACTAAAGGGAGGGGCTAAGTTTCCATGTCTGAGTCTTCATTCTGGGTTTCTCAGGCCAACCTGCCAGCAGTGAACTGCAAATCTTGCAGGAGTTTGAAGGCCTCTGCAGTCAGTCTCCTGGCTACCTTTCAAGGACCACCCAGTTTCTGTCCCCTCCTCAATTTTATAGGTGGATAGCTCGGAGCCAGAAGCAGTCAAGGACTGATTCCAGGCACTTTCTGTAGCAAACAAGCTGTGAATTATGACTTCCCTTGCCCTTCTTCCAGCATTATGTGCCTCCTCTCTGACTGGTTTGGAGGTGATTGAAGAAAGACAAGGGCCGAGATGCTGCTTGCTTCTGACCCTCCTCTCTGGGATGGGGCAGGAAAGGAGCCTGGTCAATGTGCCACATTTCATACCCATGCAGGCATGGGAAAGCAACTGGCACCCCCTCAGGCCTCAAAGCCCTCCCTGCAGTGAAACTGAGCAGGAGGGAAGAGGCCCCAGCCTGGGGTTTGGATTCTAGAGGGGACATGATGACTCTGTCAATGTCCCGTGTGTGGGTGGGGAGGGATATTCAGTGTTCCAATGCAGAAGTCTTTGGCTTTGCTACCAGTTCTGTATGATGAGAAATAAAAGTTCACCGAGGTTTTGTTTTGTACTTCTTGTTACTGAGTTATTTTTCCATTTCCTAAGGGTCATGGTTCACCTGTTAGCAGGAAGCTGTGATTGCATCATGGACCTGACCTGCTAGCCCCAACCCTACTGGGCACTTGTGCCCAGTGGCTGCAGGATTGGGAGTGGTTGGCATTGAAATTTCTGTACCTTCAGTATCCAGCCCTTTCACCATTTGTGGCAGACCAGGCACTATGGTAAAATAATGGCCATGTTACTTTTTTTTACTAAGCCTGGCCCTTGACTGGGTACTTGGAGGCCACTTCTCTGAATCTGCAGCAATCCTGCAAGAGAAGTGAGACTCAGAGATAAAGTGACATTTCTGAGACCACACAGCTAGTAAGTGGTGAAGCCAGGATTCCAACTGGGGTCCGCTTGACCCTGAGGCCTGGGCATTTCACCTTGCTTTATTTTCTACTACTGCGTTCCCCCTGTGGCAGAGGGAGGCTGTTTGAGAAACTCTGGGAACCCCCTTCTGTCCCTTGCCCCACCACATCATGCTTATCTGCTTTTCATCCTTCCATCTTTAGCACCAAGGAGATAGAACCAGGCATAAAGAGTTAGATGTGACTCTCCCACCCCTAAATTGTGCCAGTGCCATTTAGTAGCTGTGTGATTTTAGTCAAGCTTCTGAACTCTGGGCACCAGGAACTCCAGTAAGCTTAGAAAAACCATGTCATGACTAAGAGTTAAGCCCTCTCCTGCTGTCTTCCCCATTTGCCTTCATAAAATGAAAACGGCCTCCTCCGGGAAGTCTTCCCTGACTAACTTCATGTACCCTTTTCCCTCTACCCTCTTCATTTTTCACAGTGTTCCCAATACACTTGTTCTTCCCTCTGCGGTCATTTAAGAGGATGTGAAAGAGAGTAAATCAGACTTGAAGTATTGACTCAGTCTCTTATCCTGGGGTGAGGGTGGAGGGTGGGGGGCAGAGGATGCAAGCAGAGTGTCAATTCCACTGTGCCTCAAGTTTCCTCTCCCATGAAAACAGACACACAATGTTTTCATTTCTTTTCCAGGTAGCATTATTGAGTGACTGTTTCCAGGTGTTTTCAAATTCCATCTCTCACTCTTCACAACCCTGGGAGGAAGGAGTGGTGTTCCCATTTTATAGATGTAGAAAAGGAACGTCAAGTGAGAGTCTAGGGAACACCAACTTAACAGACTGACCTGGGGTCAAATTCCAGCTAACAGTTCAGGTACCTAGCACCTAGCACCAGTGAGCCATATAGAGTATACAGATATCTGCCCAACGTCATACAATTGAGGTAGGATTTGAAGCCTTGTCCATCTGATTCCAGAGCATTGCTTTTGCCCCAAAACTCCTTTATGCCCTCATTCAGCTTTTAAAAAATCAGGTTCAAGTCCATTTACACGTGGAATTGAAAACTCTTGGCCCCAGGTTGGCTCTAAAGAATCTGTTTCATTCTCCTGCAACTTGCAGTCCAAGACCTGGGCACATCTACCCAGGTTGAGTTTGTGGAAGGTTGCTGGTGGCTTGATGGTTTGTGTGGCTTTTGAAGCCATGCTTGTATTGAGGACTACTGAGAGTGAGTAGAAAGGAGCTGGGTGAGTTTCCTCCAGCAAGTTTCAAATACTCATCAGCGCCCTAGGAAAACTGGAAGGAAGACGTAGTTCACAAACTTTTGTTGCCTTAGAATCTCCTAAAGGACCAGGGTTTGGAGGTAGAGCTCAGATATTTGCGTCTTTAACAGCTTCCCTGGTATTCTGATGCCCAGGCCATGCTTTCAGTCAGTAGATGTTGTGCCCATAATATGGAAATGCCCTGCACGCAGAGCATTGAACAAGACAGATATGGTTCCTGCCCTCTTGGCATTTATTGTCTAGTGCAGGAGACAGACATTAGATCATTACACAAATAATTACGTAAATTATAATGGTGATTGGCACCTCAAAGGAGAAATACAAGGTGCTTTAAGAGCATTTACAACCTAACAGCAGAGCTTTTTCTTCCAAGGAAATATGTTGGACTTTTGCAGAAAATAAAACACCCACAAGTAGAGTAGTTTCCCATTCACTAAAGTACCTTCTTGGAACCTGAGGGCTCCATGGAACAGTGAGAAAACTGCTCATCTGCATTCCTCTGTAATGGGTGCTGTGGTGAGCAGCCCAGACTGTGGCTCTCATTCCTTCCCCACGCCCACTCTACTGGGAAAGGCCGAGCTGAGGCCCTCTCTGGGAACTACCCTGGGTCTAAGGGAGCACCTAGCTCGTGGTATGCCCCGCCCCAGGCAGTCTGCCTCCAGTGACTGATTGAAGGGACAGGGGTGTACAAAGGCCTGGCCCCTTGATCTTCATTTGAAGCAACTCCAAAGGATTACCCCTTCAGTGCTCCCTTCAGGATCAGCCGAGGCCAGCATTGCAGCCCAACTTCTTCTGTCCAGCCCTGCTTCTCACTGTCCTATGACATTGATCCCCAGTAAACCCCCCGTATGCAAATTTCCATCTCAGAGTCTGCTTTCCGAGTACTTGACCTAGGATACTCTTATTACAGGTGGTGAAAATAAAGACCAGAGAGGAAAAATGACTCGCTGGAGGTCTCACAAGCCTGGACCTTCAGATCCTCTTCATAGTTTGTCACCACTCTGTGTCAGAGTCCTACAACTTCCTGTTTTGACTTTCTCTTCCTGAGGTAGCAACTGCTATGCTGAAAGGGTCATCCCCCCGCCCAAGGCTGGAGACCTTGAGCAAGTCACTTCCCTCTCTGGGGAGAAGGTTAAATGCACTGCCTGAGTGTTCCATCTCCTCTCAAGTCAGCCTGTGTGTGTTGCCCTGGTCCTGAGAAAAACCATGTCTCAGCTGGTTCTAGCAGCAGAAACTCTTCCCCTCGTGTCTGAGTCACCTCTGACCTCACCCTTGGTTCCATTTGGGGGAGCCTTTAGTTTCAGTCCCAATTCTGAGTAGCTAAACTCACATGTCAGAAGGCACCCCTTTTCTTTGTTCATGCCAACATGATCGAGTGCTTATTTTGTCCCAGACATTGCTAGGTGGTGGTAGTTCAGCAGTGAATGAGACAGAGTCCTGGCCCTCACACGCCTTAAAGTCCAGTGGAAAAGATGAACGTCACACAAAAACTTGCGGTGAATCTTGGGGGAATAAAAAAGCACAGGGGTCTATGAGAGAGTACAGCAGGAGAACCCCCACATTCACGGTGGGAGTTCCAGAGAAATACCCCAGACCCAAAGGATAAGGAAAGATTGGCCAAGGATGGGTGGGAAGAAAGGAGTGTGGAACAAAGATTTCTGGCTGATATTCTCTCTCTCTCTCATTTTTTTCATGTGGGAGGCAAACAAATTTTTGGTGGCCTTAAAAAATAAAAATAAAAAAGATTTCTGGCTGAGGAAACGGCGTGGAGAAGATCTGAGGCAGGAGGAGAAGGCAGTCTGACAGGGACAGAGGGAGCAGAGAGAATGTGAGAAAGGGCGAGGCTAAGAAGGAAGCCCAAGGCAGACCTGGCATGGCCTTGCAGGGCATGTCAAGAATTTTGAACTTTATCCTATGGGTGTGAGAAGTCTTCAAAGGAAATTTTGTTGTTTATTACAAAATAGTTGTTATGAACTGAATGTTCATGTCCCCCTCCAATTCATATGTTGAAACCCTAGTCCCCAGTGTGATGGTATTTGGAGATGGGGCCTTTGGGAAGTGATTAGGTCATGATCACGAAGCCCCCATGATGGGATTATGGCCCTTATAAGAAGAGATGGGAGAGATCTCCCTCCCTCTCCTTCTCCCTCCCTTCCTCTCTCTCCTTCTTCCTCCCTGCCATGTGAAGACATAACCAAGACAAGGGCAATTATCAAGAACCAAATTGGCTGATACCTTGATTTTGGACTTCCCAGTCTCCAGAACTGTGAGAAATACATTTCTGTTGTTTAAGCCACTCAGTCTAAAGTATTTTTGTTACAGCAGCCCAAACTGCCTAAGACAATAGATAATATTTATTAGAAGAAGTGGACGAAGTAGTAGGGTTCATTTAGGACTTCCTACGTGCTAGGTACTCCACTAGGTACTTCTCAGGCACGACCTCATTTGATCCTCACAATAGCACTATATAGTACAGCCTGTTATCTGTCATCTCCATTTTACAGATGGGCATAATTGAACCTGGACTCAAAAGTCCTCTCATTCAAAAAGGTTTCTCTAGCTCCAATCCCCACCGAGAGCATACATCTACCTCCTTTGACCTAAGCTTACCAATTGCTTCTGTTTTTCCAAGATATTTTTTTTTCTAATATTATAATAATTTGTGTGGCTCACTCATCTCCCCCTTCGATTGCAAGCCCGTGAAGGCAGAGGTTTTTGTCCAGCATTGTTCACTGCTGTATCTTCAGAGCCTAGAGCAAGACCTGGCGTGTAGTAGGTGCTGAGTAAATAAACTAGGTGTGGAATATATGTTTGCATCCACCAGAATGCCAGGTCTAGTGCTGGGTCCTGGCAGTGGTGTTCCAGGAATAACAGCCTCCCCACATTTTGGACTTGGCCTCTGCTCTAGCTGTCTCTTCCTGGCTGGTTGTCTATTATGTCGCCAGCTCTCAGACACTGTGTCAGTCTGGTGTTGGGGAAAGAGCTTGGACTTTGGAACCAGACAGATGAGGCTCAAATCTGAATGCAAGTCCATCTGGAATGAGACAGAGTATAAATAAACAGAACCAAGTATACGACCTTTGATAGCTTTCTTTAATTTCCTTATCTACAAAATGGGAGCATTATCATTAAAAATTATTGTTATCAGGATCAAATGAGAAAATGCTTACAGAGAGTCTGTTTAGTTAATTTAGTTCCTCCCTTCGGTGGAAGATAGGGACTGGGTCAATGTTATCTTCGTAGACTAACAGCCTCAGTTTAGTCCTCTGTGAAATCGCAGTTGTGAAATGTAAGATAATATAAAATTCCTACAACCTGAAATGTTCTTCTCCCAGACCTGTGCGGGGCTAGCTCCTTCTAAACCTTAAGTTCTCATCTTTATTTATTATTATTATTATTTTAAATCCTCATCGAGGACATTTTTGCATTTATCTTCAGATACAGCAGGAGGGAGAGAGGGAGGAAGAGAGAGAGAAACATCGACGTGAGAGAGACATATCGACTGGCTGCCACCCACACAACTCCAACCGGGGCTGGGGACAAACTGCAACCGAGGTACGTGCTCTTAGCGGGAACCGAACCCGGGATACTCTGGTCCGCAGGCCGATGCTCTAACCGCTAAACCAAAGCGACTAGGGTTTAAGTTCTCACTTTAGTATCATCTCATCAGAGTTCTGACAGGATCCTTGATTCTCAGCCTAGCTCCACTCCCTCCCATTTCTTTTCTCTTTAACACCTGTCATAACCTTTAATGTTTCTTGCCTGTCTTCTTGTTCACTGTTGTATCCCCAGTGTCTACCATAGTCCTAGAGTAAGTGCTCAATAAATGCTTGTTAACTGTAATAAATATTAATTGATCACTTATTTATCATCCAGGGCCTATTCTAGGCAATCCTGATCAGAATCCTAGGACACAGGCAGGGCAGGGATTTACCCATTTTAAAGCTGTGGCAGCTGAGGTCTAGCATTACTAATATTGCTCAGGAATTTCCCAAGCAAATTAGCAGGGGTTCTAGACATTTTGGCTAGTGCTATTTCCACCCACCCCTTCACTACATGCAATACAGATGAAGGAATATTGGAGGCCCAGGTACTAGTCTGGGCTCTGTTCCAACTTGTGGTTATAAGATCTAGGTAAGTTACTTTTCTTCCTGAGCCTTCGTTTCCCATCTTTAACATGGGAAAAATAAATAAATAAAAACATATTTTAAAAAACAGCCCTGGCCGGTTTGGCTCAGCAGTTAGAGCGTCGGCCTGCGGTACAGAGAGACCTGGGTTCGGTTCCCGCTAAGGGCATGTACCTCGGTTGCAATTTGTCCCCGGCCCTGGTTGGTCGTGCAGATGGCAACCACTTGATGTGTCCCTTTCATGTCGATGTTTCTCTCTCTCTCTCTCTTCCTCTCTCTCCCTCCCACTCTATCTGAATAAAAAATGAAAAAATGTCCTCAGGTGAGGATAAAAAACAAAACAAAAACATTTTATTCATTTATTTTTAAATCCTCACCCCAGGATATTTTTCCATTTATTTTCAGGTAGAGTGGCAGGGAGAGAAGAAAGGAGAGAGAGAGAGAGAGAGAGAGAGAGAGAGAGAGAGAGAGAAACATCGATGTGAGAGAAAAACATCGATAGGTTGCCTCCCGCATGACCTTGACCAGGGCCCGGGACCGAACCACATCCAAGGTACATGCTCTTGACTGGAATTGAACCCAAGACTCTTTGGTCCATGGGCTGACTCTAACTGCTGAGCCAAACCGGACAGGGCAAAGCATATTTTTTTATAAAATGGGAAGAATAATCCTTGCCCTGAGTGGTTGGTGGTTAAGGAGAGGACCAGGTGAGATAATGGGCTGAAAGCATTTAATAAACTGGGAACACTATCCTTGTTTATGGAGGATTTAAAAAATATTAATATGCAGAATTAACATTGACTTCAAAGATAAATCTCTGTGGGCTGGGGAAGCCAGGGAAGTTTCCTAGAAGCCGTGACATTTCTGATAGGCCTTAAAGATAGGTTAGATTTAGGGAAATAAAGCTCAGAGTCAGTCAAAAATCAACCAAAGCAGGACCGCCAACGTCTCTGAGTTTTCCTCTCTAGTCCCTTCTAATGTGCATTCCTCTACCCTGATTTAGTTTTGCTTTCAAATCAAAGTTATTGAAATATAATTTTCATACGATAAATGCACGTTTTATTTATTTATTTATTTATTTATTTATTTATTTATTTTTAATTGAGGAGTGGAGACATTATGTTATTTTAGTCTGACAGAATAGAAGAAGACGCGAATGAAACTGAGAACGATTGTTTTTTTTATTTCTTGTGAAAAACAAATTCAAAGAGATAAATGGAATTCCAAGTACACTTAAGCCTATCCGAGTGCGTGAGCCAGCTCCAGCGGTTCTGAAGCATCTGCCTGCCTCTGCTGTCCTAAATACTGTTCACATAGGTGAGACACTCATTTATAGAAAAGTAAACCAAGGTTCTCCTCAGGAAAATGCACATGTTTTAAATGCACACAGTTCTGTGAGTTTTGATGGAAGTACACACCTATGCAACCTCTACCCAGATCAACCCCCTAACCCCCTTTCTGTGTCCCCCCGGACAACCCACTCCCTGCTTTCTGTCACTATAGGTCAGTTGTTGTTAATCAATCATTTCTTTTTTTTTTTTTTTTTTTATCCTCACCCGAGGACATTTTTTTCATTTTTTGTTCAGATAGAGTGGGAGGGAGAGAGAGGAAGAGAGAGAGAGAAGAACATCGACGTGAGAGTGACACATCGAGTGGCTGCCACCCGCACGACCAACCAGGGCCGGGGACAAACTGCAACCGAAGTACATGCCCTTAGCGGGAACTGAACCCGGGTCTCTCTGGACCGCAGGCCGACGCTCTAACCACTGAGCCAAACCGGCCAGGGCAATCAATCATTTCTTTATTAGCAAATCATCAAGTTTCACATTAAATAAATAAGAACATCCCTGGCTGGTGTGGGTCATTTGGTTGGAGTGTCATCTCATAGACTGAAAGCTCATGGGTTCGATTCCCAGTCAGGGCACATGGCTGGGTTTCAGATCAATCCCTGGTCAGGGCACATATGGGAGGCAACCAATCAGTTTCTTTCTCACATATATATCTCTCTCTCTCTCTCTCCCTTACCCTCTCTCTAAAAATCAATGAACATGTCCTCAGGGAGGATTTTTTTAAAATTAGGCCCAGGCCCTGGCCAGTCTGGCTCAGTGGTTGGAGCGTCAGCCCACAGACCAGAGAGTCCCGGGTTCGGTTCCCTCTAGGGACACGTACTTCGGTTGCAGTTTGTTCCCGGCCCCGGTTGGGGTCGAGTGGGTGACAACCACTCAGCGTGTCTCTCTCACATCAGTGTTTCTCTCTCTCTCTTCCTCCCTCTCTCCCTCCCGCTCTATCTGAAGATAAATGCAAAAATGTCCTCGGGTGAGGATAAAAAAAAAAAATTTAGGCCCGGCCAGTATGGCTCAGTGGTTGAGCATCGACCCATACACTAAGAGGTTGCCAGTTCAATTCCCGGTCCGGACACATGCCCAGGTTGTGGGCCCAATCCCCAGTAGGTGCTTGCAGGTGGTGGCCAATTGATGTTCTCTCTCATCAATGTTTCTATCTCTCTCTCCCTCTCCCTTCCTCTCTCTCTAAAAATCAATAAAGAATTAAAAAAATTAGAACAAAAACAAATGCAACAAAAAGTTACTTCACTTGGCTTAAGACAATATTTTTATTCTAGAGCATTTTCTAATGAACACGGCAGTCATCAGATAAATTGACAACTAATTGATAAGCATTAATAATAGAAAGAACAAAAGAATTAATAATAGTTATAATTTGACCATTTAGTAAAGAGACTTTGACCACTGATAAAAACTATACCTACAGCCCTGGCTGGTTTGGCTCAGCGATTGGAGCATCTGCCAGCAGACCAAAGGGCTGTGGGTTTGATTTCTGGTTGGGGGTATGTGCCTGGGTTGCAGATTTGATCCCTGGCCCTGGTCGGGTCGTGGGTCCTGTGGGAGGCGGCCAATCGATGTGTCTCTTTCACATCAATGTTACTCTCTCTCTCCCTCCCTCCCTCCCTCCCTTCCACTCTATCTAAAAAAAAAAAAAAATGTCCTCAGGTCAGCTGGTGTAGCTCAGTGGATTGATTGCCCCATGGACTGAGAAGTCCCAGTTCAATTCCTGGTCAGGACACATGGCTGGGTTTTTGGCTCGATCCCCAGTGGGAGCATGCAGGAGGCAGCTGATCAATGTTTCTCTCTCACATCGATGTTTCTATTTCTCTCTCCCTTCCTCTCTCTCTAAAAAAATCAATAAAAACATTTTTTTTTTTTTTAAAAGTTCTCGAGCTCTGGCCGGTTTGGCTCAGCAGTTAGAGCGTCGGCCTGCGGTCCAGAGAGACCCGGGTTCGGTTCCCGCTAAGGGCGCATACCTCGGTTGCAGTTTGTCCCCGGCCCCTGGTTGGGTCGTGAGGGAGGCAGCCAATTGATGTGTCCCTTTCACGTCAATGTTTCTCTCTCTTCCTCTCTCTCCCTCCCACTCTCTCTGAACAAAAAGTGGGAAAAAAATGTCCTCGGGTGAGGATAAAAAATAAAAAATAAAAAAAAATAAAAAGTTCTCGAGTGAGGATAAAAACAACTATACCTACAAACTGACAAGAGTTATGTGGATAACCTGAGTGCTTTTTGACAGATGATGATACATATAAGGCAAAATTTTTTAAAACTTATTTTTATTCTTGAATGTACTACAGATGTCCCCCCTTTGTTCCCCATTGACACCCTCCTCCCCAATTCCACCCCCCTCCTGCCTTCCCCACACTATTGTTTGTGTCCATTGTTATGCATATATGCATAGAAGTTCTTTGGTTTATCTTTTCCCATCCTCCCTCCCCTCTTCTTTTTGAGGTTCAGCAGTCTAAAAACCAATTTGTACTTCTTAATTCCTTCATCTTTCACCCATCCCCCCAGCCCCCTCCATCTGCAAGCAACAAAAAGTTCTCTGTATCTAGGAGTCTGTTTCTGTTCTGCTTGCTCATTTTGTTTGTAGATTCAATTGTTGATAGACATGTATTTATTGCCATTTTATTGTTCATATTTTTGTTCTTCTTTTTCTAGAAGACCCTTCAACATTTCATATAATACTGGTTTAGCTTTTTCTTGTCTGGGAAATTCTTTATATGTCCATCGATTCTAAATGACAGCTTTGCAGGATAGAGTAATCTTGGTTGTAGGTTCTTGCTTTTCATCACTCTGAATATTTCTTGCCACTCCCTTCTGGCTTGCAAAGTTTCTTTTGAAAAATCAGCTGACAGTCTTATGGGAGCTCCCTTGTAGGTAACTAACTGCTTTTCTCTTGCTGCTTTTAAGATTCTCTCTTTGTCTTGAACCTTTTACATTTTGATTATGATGTGTTTTGGTGTGGGCCTCTTGGTGTTCATCTTGTTTAGGACTCTCCGTGCTTCCTGGACTTTTATGTCTGTTTCCTTCACCAAGTTAGGGAATTTTTCTGTCATTATTTTTTCAAATAGGTTTTCAAGTTCTTTCTCTCTCTCTTCTCCTTCTGGCACCCCCATGATGCAAATGTTGGTATGCTTAAAGTTGTTCCAGAGGCTCCTTACATCATCCTCATTTCTTTTGGATTCTTTTTTCTTTTTGCTGTTCTGCTTGGGTGTTTTTTGATTCCTTATATTCCAATTCGGTGGTTTGCTCCTTGGCTTCACCTACTCTACTATTGATTCCCTGTAAATTATTCTTTATTTCAGTTAGTGCATCCTTCATTTCTGACTGGTCCTTTTTTATGTTGTTGATGTTCTCACTAAGTTCCTTGGAGTTCTCCTTAACTTCCTTGAAGGTCTCACTAAATTCCTTGAAGATCTCACTAAGTTCCTTGAGCATCCTTATAACCAGTGTTTTGAACTCTGCATCTGATTGATTATCTCCATTTTGTTTAGTTCTTTTCCTGGAATTTTATTCTGTTCTTTCATTTGGGACATGTTTCTTTGTCACCTCATGCCTCATTCTGGCTGCTTCCTTGTGTTTGTTTCTATGTATTAGGTAGAGTTGCTATGTCTCTTAGGCGTCATAGGGTGGCCTATTGTTGTAGGTGTCCTGTAGGGTCCAATGGCACAGCCTCCCTGATCACCCCCGTTGGGCACCTCGAGTGTGCCTCTAGTGTGGACTGTACACCCTTCTGTTGTAATTGAGACTTGATTGCTGTTGGCACATCAATGGGAGGGATTTACTCAGGCTGATCAGCTGCAAGGACTGGCTGTGACCACTGACCACCAATCTCTGACTACCTTGGAGGATCAGCTGTACAGGGGCCCAACACACAGAGCAAGACTGACTTCAGCAGTGCTCTGGTACCGACTGAGTCCACTCATTGAGTGTGTCACTTGTGGAGGTGGTTGGGTGGTGGTGCTTTGATGTAGTCTGAAGCTGTCCACTGGGTGTGCTGGCTCTGGGGCAAGGTCAGCCTCTGCCTGTGTTCTACCTGGGGCCACCTGGCATAAGCTACAAAGTGATCTGTCGATTGCTGCTTCTTGTGCTGGGCTTGGAGGTACCTAGGCAAAGCCAAGCTGTAAACCAAGGCTGGCTGCTTCTAGGGCCAGGCCTGGGGCCACTTAGCGAGAGGTATGGGGCTTGCAGAGGCCAGATGCTGCTTGTTTGAGAAATGTTAAGAAAATCTGAAGAAGGATCCAAGATAGGCCAATCCTATGGTAAAGCCATTGGAAACAGCTTGGGTGGGCCTGAAGGTTGGCTGGGGCAGGGCCTCAGGGAATCACCAGGGCAGGGCAAACAGTGTTAAGCCAGGTTGCTGGAGTCCCAAGTATGGCTGCCATCTGCTGCCCAAGGGAAGGGCTCACCAAAGGAACAAGGTCCTCCTACAGCAAGTCTGTCCAGGGAAAAGCTGCCCCTCCAGCTCTCACCCCAATGCCAAACAACTCAGTTCTTCCCTGTTTGTCTCTGGAGCCTTTCAAGCTGCCTCCCCTCTGTGCTGGAGACTGGAGGGTGTGAGTCCGAGTAAGTCCGTGCTCGGGCCCTTTAAGAGAAACTACCTGTGACTCCAGCAGCCTCAGCCTCAGTTCCCGATGCCTGTTTGTCTCTGGTGCTTTCAAGCTGCCTTTCCTATGCTGGGGTTCAGAGGGAGCAGGTCCAAGTAGTCCGTGCTTGGGCCCTTTAAGAGGAACTGCCTAGTACTCCAGAAGCCTCAGCCTCCCTCAGCCTCAGTACCTGCTGGTTTTACAGCCAGAAGTGATGGGGACTTCTCTTCCTGGTACTGGAACCCCGAACTGAGAGCCTGGTGTGGGACTGGGACCCCTCACTCCTCAAGGAGGACCTTCACAGCCAAGGTATCCTCCTGATTTTTATCCGCCACATGTGGGTGTGGGAGCAGCCTGTCCGAGCCTCCACCCCTCCTACCAGTCTCCATGTGGCTGCTTCTCTAATTTCAGAGTTGTAGGACTTCCATTCAGCTCGATTTCAGGCAGTTCTGAATCATGGTGGTTCTGTAGTTTAGTTGTAATTTTGATGTGGTTGTGGGAGGATGCAAGTGCCATGTTTACCTACGCTGCCATCTTGACCAGAAGTCCCCAAGGCAATATATTTTTTAAAATATATTTTTATTGCCTGGCCAGTGTGGCTCAGTGGTTGAGGGTTGACCCATGCACCAAGAGGTTGCTGGTTGGATTCCTGGTCAGGGCACATGCCCAGGTTGTCTGCCTGATTCCCAGTGTGGGGCATGCAGGAGGCGGCCAATTGATGTTCTGTCTCATTGATGTCTCTATCTCTTTTCCCTCTCCCTTCCTCTCTCTAAAAATCAATAAAGAAAAAATAAATTAAAATAATAATAATAAATATTTTTATTGATTTTCTTCTATTAGAGAGAGAGGAAAGGAAAGGGAGAGAGAGAGAAACATTGATGTGAGAAACATTCATCCACTGCCTCCTGAACGTCCCCTACCAGGGATCAAGCCCGCAACCTGGGCATGTGTCCTGACTAGGAATTGAAACTCCATATTTCGGTGCATGGGAAGAGGCTCCACCAACTGCGCCACACCAGCCAGGGCATATATGGCAATATTTTTATTTAATTTAAATATTTCTAAAGAAAAGGTATTTGAAAAGAATTAGGGATCAATAGCCATTAGCTAATTTTTTTGATTTCTTCTTTTAATTTCCTGATACACAAATTAAGAATGATTCTGAAATTTCAAAGAGATGTCAACTTGCCTGGCCGTGTCGCTCAGTGGATTAAGCATCGTTCCATGGACTGAGAGGTCCCAGTTCTATTCCTGGTTGGGGCACATCCCCGAGTTGGGTGGGGGGCATGCAGGAGGCAGCTGATTCATGTTTCTCTCTTACATCAATGTTTCTATCTCTCTGTTCCTCTCTCTTTAAAGAATCAATGAACCCTGGCCAATTTGGCTCAGCAGTTAGAGCGTTGACCTGCGGACCAGAGAGTTCCGGGTTCGGTTCCTGCTAAGGGCACATACCTCGATTGCAGTTTGTCCCCGGCCCTAATTGGGGTCATGTGGGTGGCAACCACTCGATGTGTCTCTCTTACATCGATGTTTCTCTCTCTCTCTTCCCCCCTCTCTCCCTCCCCCTCTGTCTGAAGATAGGTGCAAAAATGTCCTCGGGTGAGGGGAAAAAAGAATCAAAACATATTTTTTTAAAAAAAGAGATGTCAAAATAAGGAAGAAATGATAAAGTTCTGTTTTGGGGTCTCTTGTTAAATAGGAAGACAATCATTATATCAAACAAAGAAATAGTAAATAAGCAGAAGTATTTACTCTAAATCTAAGATGGCTAATCTGAAACAATACCTGGACTGTGTTATTGGGATAAATTATAGCAACTTTTTAAAAACACTTCATAACAGTTTTTAAATTTTAATTTTTGAGAGAGAGAAACATTGAATTGTTGTTCTGCTTACTAATGCATTCATTGGTTGATTCTTTTATGTGCCCTGACTGGGGATGGAACCCACAACCTTGATGTTTCCAGATGACACTCTAACCAACTGAGCCACCTGGCCAGGGCTTAACACTTTTTTTAAAAAAACTAAATATTTGGATTAAAAAAAAATTTTTTTTTTCTTTATTGATTTTTATTATTTATTTATTTATTTATTTACTTTATCCTCACTCGAGGACATTTTTGCATTTATCTTCAGATAGAGTGGGAGGGAGAGAGGGGGAAGAGAGAGAGAGAAACATCGATGTGAGAGAGACACACCGAGTGGTTGCCACCCACACGACCCCAACCAGGGCTGGGGACAAACTGCAACCAAGGTACATACCTCTAGTGGGAACCGAACCCAGGATTCTCTGGTCCGCAGGCCGATGCTCTAACCGCTGAGCCAAACTGGCCAGGGTTCTTTATTGATTTTTAGAGAGAGAAGAAGAGAGAGGGAAAGAGAGACAGAAACATCAATGAGAGAGAACATCGACTGGCCGCCTCCTGCATGCCCCCCACTGGGGATTGGGCCCACAACCTGGGCATGTGCCCTGACTGGGAATTGAACTGGTGACCTATTGGTGCATGGGTTGACACTCAACCACTGAGCCACACTGGCCGGGCCTGATTTTCTTTATTGAGTTTTATTATTATCAACTAGTAAGAATTCTTTATATATTCTAGATATATGAATTGCAAATATTTTCTCCCAAATTATGGCTTGCCTTTTCATTCTCTGAAAGAGAAGATTTTAATTTTGATGGATCTCAATATATCAATTTTTTCTTTTGTGTTTCAGCCATTTTATGTTCTAAAGAATCTTGCCTAATCCAAAGTCACAGATATGTTCTCCTGTAGGGTTTTTCCCCCAGAAAATTTAACGTTAACATTTAGATTCATGATTCATTTCATGTTAATTTTTATGTATGGTGTGAGGTAAATGGTAGAGGTTCATTTTCCCTCCTTCAACTATCTAGTTGTTCCAGTATCATCCATTGAAAAAACTATCCATGCTCCATTTAATTTTATTGTTACTTTTGTTGAAAGTCAATGGACTAAACAGTAAGAGTCTATTTCTGATTTCTGTAATCTGTTCCATTGATTTATATGTTGATGCTGGCCATAATATAATATTTAAATTTTTAACATATTGTTCACTATTTCATTACATATATTTCCTGTAAGTAAATTCCATTCCTTTGTGGAACCAGACAGGGGAAAAAATTAAAGAGATGTTTTCTATTCATTATTTTAAAAATATAAATAAGCAGAAATAAGAAAATAAAAGTTGCTAATATTCCACCCTAACAGAATACTACTGTTATTTTTTGTATAATTTATCTTCTAGATCTTCCTTCTGTGCTTAAATGTGCTAACAAAGTGGCAACATATTAAACAGTCTGTTTTACAATCTGTTTTCCCCAACCACAGTATATTGTGGAGTATATTCAATTAAATGGGTGGTTCTCACCTTGGGATGATTTTGCCCCACATAACATTTGGCATAGTCTGGAGACATTCTTTGGTCAGTATAAATGCAAGGGTGCTACCAGCATCTAGTGGGTAGAATGCTGCTAAACATCCTACAAAGCACAGGACAGTCCATTACAGCAAAGAATTATCCAGTCCAAAGAGTCAATAGTCTAGGGGTTGAGAAATCCTGAATTAAATAATGTACATAACATGTTCAATACAACTTGGCACATATCAACTGCTGATAAAAAGGAAAACAAGTAACTTTGGGGTGGAGGAAATGTTTCCAGCAGCAGGAATATGAGTTTGGTGGATCCAGATCCCCATGTCCGCTTTCCCCAAATATCAAGCCATCAGGCTGTTATGCAGTGGGGAGGCTCACAATGAACTGGTTTAATCAGCACAAATGCCTGGGAAACCAAAGAGTGAGCAATACCTTCAAGACAGGAGACCTGTAGCCTTGGACCTTGGACTCCTCTGTGTGGGGGAGGATGGGAAGGCTCACACATTCCCCTTCTCCAACCAGGCAGCATGTCCCTTGGCCAGAGTTCCAGCTGTTGTCTGGGTTAGTGCAAACAAAGACCTTTGGGCTGTCCCAGATTCAGAATTTATCTCTCAAAAGCCCCTCCCAGTTTACTGGAGTGCTTGGAAGACACATTCTAGGTCAGCAGGAATTATGTGGGGCCCCCAGGGGGTGTGTGTGTGTCACGTGGCTGATGACACAGGCAGGATGAACTGGAGAGGGACAAACCACACTCCAGGGGAAAGTGCAGCCAAAGCGGAATTTGATTCAATTCAACACAGTTAAGTATTTAGCAATATTCATTGCGTTCCCACTGTGTGCCAGGTACTGTCCCTCTCCTATGAGGGAAGCCTTTTGGAACAGTGGTTAGTAGCATGGTCTATTTAGAAAGGGACTTTTGAGTCTCAGGTTTGCCAGCACTAGGTATTTGCCCTTTATAAGGCACATCAAGTCTCTGACACACACAGTACATATGTGCTTAATAAATCATGTAAAAACTAGGGATATTATCACCCCTAGTGTACAAAAGAATAAACCAGCCCGGCTGGTGTGGCTTACTGGTTGAGAATCGACCAGCACACCAAGAGGTCGCTGGTTCGATTCTCGATCAGGGCACATGCCGAGGTTGTGGGCCAAATCCCCAGTGTAGGGCATGCAGGAGGCAACCAATCGATGTTCTCTCTCATCGATGTTTCTATCTCTCTCCCTCTCCCTTCCTCTCTCTCTCTAAAATCAAGAAAGGAAGGAAGGAAGGAAGGAAGGAAGGAAGGAAGGAAGGAAGGAAGGAAGGAAGGAAGGAAGGAAGGAAGGGAGAGAAAGGAAAACGAAGGAAGGAAGGAAGGAAGGAAGGAAGGAAGGAAGGAAGGAAGGAAGGAAGGAAGGAAGGAAGGAAGGAAGGAGGGAGAGAGAGAGAGAGAGAGAGAGAGAGAGAGAGAGAGAGAGAGAGAGAGAAAGAAAGAAAGAAAGAAAGAAAGAAAGAAAGAAAGAAAGAAAAAGAGAGATGACATGAGAGGTGCTATCAAAGAGCATTCAGGTGGGGTAGGGCAGGTTGGAGGTCAATTCCAGGTGGGGGCAATCAGGAAGGCTCCATGGAAGAAATGGTAGTTGAACTGGTGGTCTTTGAAGATGGGTTGGCTTGAAAGTAGGCAGCCAGCCTTTTCCTTTGGAATGATGTCCTAAGAAGTATGACCAGTGAGTTGGGCCATAGGATGCGTGTTTATGGGAGCAGGGACAGGTGATTTAGCTGTGAAAGTTAATAAACTGGGGCAAGATTATTTGTTTGGTGGAAATGAAAAGGGGCAATGTTCAAAATAGTTAATAACCAGAAATGCATAGGCACCAACTGATCAGAATGGATAGTGAGTTATAAATAATTCCCATGGCCATGCTGGTGGGGACAAACTGAATACCATACTAAATATCCTGGAGAGGATGTTGGCATCTACACACCGAGCCTCCTTTACAGCTTTTGGAAACAGCCTGCTCCTATTCTGCTTTAGAGAGTCACTTCTCTTGCTTTCATTCTATATACCTGTAGTTCAGGTGGGCCTGCCCCCACCATTATGTCTCCACATGTGGGCGCACGATAGCGCCTGGTCTGTCAGTTAGAACACAACAGTGACTGATACATATAACCCAAGCTGGGTGAGTGAGAATCCTCCCCAGCACATTTGTTGAAACTTTTTGGGGGAAAAGAAGCTCTGTTTCTCCAGGAAAGCTAAGAGAAAGGAAAGTCAAGTTTAGAGATAAGAGAGACAAAGACAGAGACAGAGATAGAGAGATAAAAAGGCAGAAAATTAGAGAGAGAGACAGACAGACAGACAGACAGACGTTCTTTATAATTATTTTTGAGTCTCTGGATCCAGATAGGCCTGTAGCTATCCTCCTTAGTTACATGAGGTTGGTTCTTTGTCACTTGCAACTAGAAGACTTCTAATACAATTATGGGGGGGTCTCAAATGTCATTCTAAGGAGTTCTACATAGGCTCTAGAGAGACACGAAAGGGAAAGAAAAACAGCCAACAAGAAGGAATAAGATGTGATAATTACAAGCAAGCTCCCTAGGGGGTAAAGAAAATTGAAATGAAAGTACAGGAAAGTAAAGGAAGCATCTGTGGACCCCTCTTGTCAGGGAAAGAGGGCACCTGAGTTTTTGCCTTGATGTAAAGAGAGAGAGGATCCACCCTGGCCAGAGTGGCTCAGTTGGTTGAGCATTGTTCTATGAACTGAAAGGTCAGGGCACATGCCTGGATTTCGGGCTCCATCCCCCATGATCCTGGAGGCCGCTGATCACATGGATGTCTCTCTCTCTCTCTCTCTCTCTCTCTCTCTCTCTTTTCCTTCCTCTCTCTCTAAAAATCAATAAAAAATCTTATTCATATTTTTTAGGAAAAACGCCTGAAAGACATTATAACAGAATATTTTACATACCCCAAATCTCTTTCCCCTTTCTTTTTCTTCTTCTTTTTTGTTAATCCTCACTTGAGGATATGTTTCCGTTGATTTTTAGATAGAGTGGAAGGAAGGGAGGGAGAGAGAGAAAAAAAAATCGATGTGCGAGAGACACATTGATTGCTTGCCTCCCGCACGACCCTGACAAGGGCTGGGGATCTAACCTGCAATCTAGATATGTGCTCTTGACAGGAGTTGAACCCAAGACCCTTTGGTCTGATGCTCTAACTGCTGAGCCAAACTGGCCAAGGCCAGAGGCCAAGATTAAAAAAAAATTTTATTGATTGATTTTTTTAGAGAAAGAGAGGGAGGTGGAGAGAAACATCTATTGTTGTTCTACTTATTTATGCACTCATTAGTGGATTCTTGTATGTGTCCTGACCAGGGATTGAACCCAAAACCTTGGCATATGGGGATGATGCTCTAACCAACTGAGCCCAGGGCCCAGAGGCCAGGATTTTTTTTTTTTTTTTTTTATACTCACCCGAGGACATTTTTGCATTTACCTTCAGATAGAGCAGGAGGGAGAGAGAGAGAAACATTGATGTGAGAGAGACACATCAACTGGTTGCCACCCACACGACCCCAACCAGGGCCGGGGACAAACTGCAACTGAGGTACGTGCCCTCAGTGGGAACCGAACCCAGGCCTCTCTGGTCCGCGGGCCAACGCTCTAACCTCTGAGCCAAACCGCCCAGGGCATCAGGATTTTAATTATAATATTCTACTGCCTATAAATGAACTTTAGTAATAATACATTTTATAACATCCTCACAACTTTAATTTTTAATTAAAAATTATTAACAGGGACTTTACACAATGGAATACACATAGCAAGAGTTGCTGAGCTGCTGAGCTTCTGAGCTGCTGACCCTGGGAGAAGCTGAAGCACTTAGTCTTTTCTCTAGCATGTGGTCTCTGGGGGCTCCCAGGCACCAGGGTCAATAGCACATGCTCAGTGCTCACCAATTCCTTGGGAAACCCATGTTCTGCCCTGATGTGGGTAGAATTTGCCCTTTTCTGAATCAGGGCCCTTTTGGGTGTAAGTAACAGAAACATGCCAAGCTTCAGGCTAAAAACAGGAATCTATTATGAAGATACAAAAAGTGCTGCTGAGCAGTGGCACTAGGAAATGGAAAATTCTGCAGATACAATCAGCCAGTCAGCGGGGCCAGTCCCATGATGCAAGTGTGCTGCCAGCGAACAAAATGGTTAAGATCTCGGGCTCAGAAGTCCAATAAATTGGGAAGAATTCCTGGTTCTCTTGCTTACAAGCTGTGTGATCTTAGGCAAGTTATTTAACCTCAGTTTTCTGATCTTAAAATGGAATAATAATAGTATCTATGTAATTGGGTTGATATAGACAACTAATGGAGTTAATATATGTAAAATACTTTAAAATAATGCCTGGGATGCCCTGGCCGGTTTGGCTCAGTGGTTAGAGCGTTGGCCTGCGGTCCAGAGAGACCGGGGTTCGGTTCCCGCTAAGGGCATGTGCCTCGGTTGCAGTTTGTCCCCAGCCCTGGTTGGTCGTGCGAGAGACAGCCACTGGATGAGTCCCTTTCATGTAGATGTTTCTCTCTCTCTCTCTTTTCCTCTCTCTCCCTCCCACTCTATCTGAATAAAAAATGGAAAAATGTCCTCGGGTGAGGATAAAAAAAAAATAATAATAATGCCTGGCATGTAGCAAGCAATAAGATTAATTGTTATTGTTATTCCAGAATTAAATGAGAAGGCACTTAAACAATAGCACCTGGCCCGGCGGGTTTGGTTCAGTGGTTAGAACGGTTAGAGCGTAGGCCTTCAGACCAAAGAGTCGCGGTTTGATCCTGGTCCAGGGCATGTATCTCGTACCTCAGTTGCGGTTTGATCCCTGGCTCTGGCCAGGGTTGAGGCAGTCAATCGAACCAATTGATGTGTCTCTCTCACATCGATGTTTCTCTCTCTCTCTCTCTTCCCCTTCCTCCCTTCCCACTCTATCTGAAAGAAAAAAAGGAAAAATATCCTCAGGCGAAGGTTCAAAAAACAAACAAACAAAAACAATAGCACACTGTCTGACAAGTGTTCAGTAAATATTAGCTCAGTATTATTATTATTATTTTTTTATCCTCACCAGAGGACATTTTTTCATTTTTTGTTCAGATAGAGTGGGAGGGAGAGAGAGAGAGAGAGAAACATCGACGTGAAAGGGACACATCGAGTGGCTGCCTCCCGCACGACCAACCAGGGCCAGGGGACAAATTGCAACCAAAGTACGTGCCCCTAGTGGGAACTGAATCCAGGTCTCTCTGGACCGCAGGCCGATGCCCTAACCGCTGAGCCAAACCGGCCAGGGCTAGCTCAGTATTATTTTTAACAACTTTATTGAAATACAATTCCCATACCATACAATTCAATGGTTTTTAGTATATTCACAGAGATGTTCAGTCATCACCACAATAAATGTCAGAACATTTTCATTACCCCAAAAGAAACCTGTATCTCTTAGTCATATCCCACAAATTCCTCCCAGCCCTAGGCAACCACTGATATGCTTTCTGTCCCTCTAGATTTGCCTATTCTGATTATTTCATATAAATGGAACCATACAATATGTAATCCTTTATGACTGGCTTCTTTAACTTAGCATGTTTTCATTCACCCACTTATAGCATGTGTCAATATTTTATTTCTTTTTTTTTTTCTTTATTGATTTTAGAAAGAGAGGAAGGGAGAGGGAGAGAGAGAAACATTGATGAGAGAGAACATCAATTGGCTGCCGCCTGCATTCCTCCCACTGGGGATAGGGCCCACAGCCTGAGCATGTGCCCTGACCAGGAATCAAACTGGCAACCTCTTGGTGCATGGGTCAACGCTCAACCATTGAGCCACACCAGCTGGGCAATACTTTATTTCTTTTTTTTTTTTTTTATCCTCACCGGAGGACATTTTTCCATTTTTTGTTCAGATAGAGTGGGAGGGAGAGAGAGGAAGAGAGAGAGAGAGAGAAACATCGATGTGAAAGGGACACATCGAGTGGCTGCCTCCCTCACGACCCAACCAGGGGCCGGGGACAAACTGCAACCGAGGCACGCGCCCTTAGCAGAAACCGAACCCGGGTCTCTCTGGACCGCAGGCCGACACTCTAACCGCTGAGCCAAACCGGCCAGGGCATACTTTATTTCTTTTTATTGCTGAGTAATATTCCATTGTGTGGACATATACCACAAGTATTAATTTTTATAATTAATAAAACAACCACAGCCTTGATTAGTTTTCTCTTGCTGTTGTAACTAATTACCAAAAATTTAGTGGCTTAAAACAACAGAAATGTACAGTTCTGGAGGCCAGAGGTCATCAGTGAATCTTATGGGGCTAAAATCAAGGTGGCAAAACTGGTTTCTTCTGGAGGCTCCAGGGGCGAATTCACTTCTTGCCCCTTCCAGCTTCTGGTAGTTGCTCAGATTCCTTGGCTTGTAGTCACATCACTCTAATCTCTGCTTTTGTCATTACAATGCCTTAAATATTCCTTTATCTCCCTTTTATACAGACTTGTGATTACATTTAGGGTACACCTGGATAATCTCTCCATCTCAATATCCTTAACTTATCAAATCTATAAAGTTTCTTTTGCCATATAAGATAATATTCACAGATTCCAGAGATTAGGATCCTGATATCTTTGGGGCCAATTATCAGCCTACCATATCTCTTAATTTAACATGTCTCTTTCTCTTCTAATATTAGGAAAGGAATCCTGTAATCAATAGAATAGCAATGATATAACCGGCCTGGGGCATGTATATGTGACAATGGTACTGGTTGCTTTTTCTCTGCATCTAGCTGGGTGGGAAAGTGCCACTGCAACATAAACCCTTAGTTCAGGAGGTGCAATTTTGGTTTGGAGTCGAAAAGGGGGCAGATTTTGGCACAGGATCCTAATAACAATTTATGAAGAGTTTTCTTTGTTCCAGGAAATTTACATCTTTAAAAGACAATTTTGCAAGGTAGGCATTTTATAAAATAAGGAAATTGAAACTTAGCAAGGATAAGCCACTTGCCCAAGGTCACAAGTACAATAATAGCAGAGCCAGGATCTGAACTCAGGTCTGTATAATGTGGACACCAAAAGTCCAGGTCCTGGTCACCATGTCAAGCAGCCTCTTGAGAAATAGGAGCTCCCCGGCCTTTAACACATTCCCCTCTTCCTGACATTGGGCCCAGACAGTTGTTAGACCAGAATAACAACCAAGAGATGTAAACAACTTAGGCACCCCAGTTCAGTCATCTGTGACGCCTTAGGGACCAGAGTTCACAGTTCATGCTTGGTACCCCTGTCAGGGCTTTGACAAGCAATGTGTTTGTTAGACATGATGTCCTTTCAAGGTTCAACCAAACAGCCCCAGCCTGCCTACACTAACCAGCAGAACAGGCCCCCAGGCTGAGTCACTGCCCAGGTTGTTTCACAACCTGTTTGTGCACTAAGGTGGCAGAGGCAGGGAAGGTCACTGTGGCTAGTGTCTTCTTGAGCTCCTGCATAGAAAGGTGGCTGTCAGTGACAGGTGCAAGGAGAGCTTGGCTCACCCTATGCCCCCCATCCCCAATCCTCACCTAGAGGTTTCTTCAATTTTTTCTAGGCTCTCTCTCTCTCTCTCTTTTTTTATTTGAAATTAAGAATATATTTTTTAAGAATATATTTTTATTGATTTTTTTTAGAGAGAGAGGAAGGGAGAGGTAAAGAGAGAGAGAAACATTGATTGGCTGCCTCCTGCATGCACCCCAACCAGGGATCGAACTCACAACCCAGGTATGTGCCCTGATTGGGAATTGAACCAGTGACCTTTTGGTGCATGGGATGATGCTCAACAAACTGAGCCATACCAGCCAGGGCTCTAGGCTCTCTTTTTGACCTTAGGTACAATCCTGAACCAAGGGAAATTTCAACAAGCCTCAGTTCCTCATTTGTAAAGTGGGGAATGTATATATATTTAAATTATTGTGCAGTCTACATGTGCTATATAATTTAATATTTACAGCAAACCAATGAGGTAGACGCCATTATTTCATTTTACAAATGCAGATACTGAGCATCAGAGATGTTATATCACACAGCTAGTTAGTGCAGGGTCAAGAATCAACCCCAAGTCTGTATGACTAAAGAGCTTGGGTACAGAAGGAAATAGCATGAAACATTTTGTTCAGGGCTTGCCATTCTATGCTGAATCATTTAGGTAAGTCCCTTCTGCTTCTTGGACCTTGGTTTGGAGGAAAGGGAGCCAGACTAAGAGTCTGAAAGCTCACTTTTAAGCTCATGATCCTTTGATTTCATGTCAGAAGGTTTTTCCCTAAGTCATCCATGAGGCATGGTCTCTATTCCCTACACAGCCCATTCTTGCTTCTTCTGGCAAAGAGCAGACAACAATGATGAAGAATTCTTCTAACTTGGAGATTTCTCAGAAAGTCTCAGCTCTTGCTTACAATTTTTTCATTACTTGCACTGAGCCATGTTCACATCCATAAAATTGGGATGACTATAATACCAGCAACCCAGTTACAGAACATACCACCATGTATCATATACATTTCCTTTTATCTTCACGGTGGCCGTAGGAGAGGATGTTTCTGCTTGAGGTCATCTGGCTTATGGGAGATGGAGTTGGCATCTCAGCCTAAGTGAGGTATGTCTGCCTCTTCATCCTTTGCCACATTACCCCTCCTCTTATCTCTTACTCCTGATGGTGGGAGAACGGACTGCAATGAATGAAAAGTACTTGGAGAACTGTAGATTGCTGTGCACATGTGAACTAGTAAGAGTTATTATTAGTTCTCTTTTCCCCACTCTAGTGGGAGCTAGGGTCTGAGTCTTCAACCATTATTGTATCTGCAAATCATGCCAACATGGGACTTTCTGTGAGTTCTTGGTACATGATTACCTACTGATATAATTCTGTTCACAAGGATAAACAGGTGGGATCAGTCAACGATACTTTGGCCAATCAGGAAAGATAACAATGTTGGGAATTAGATCCATGGTTGACTCTCCTTCATTTATTCTCAGCTTTTCTCTGCTATTATAATTTTTATCATGGCCATATTCTCCTTCTTTGCCCAATGAAACAGGAAGAGAGAACACTAAGAATAAGTGGAAAAGCCAATCAAACACAATTCCTTATCAGTTCCCTTATTCTTACCTTTGTTCTCCTTTCCAAACCTGTTTGGGGTCTCATAGAGATCACACACCTGTCCTGTCATCCCTGACAGCCTCATTCTCCAGCAGGGTTTCTCTTAGATTTACAGATTTTACTAGTTGTTCCACTCTATTCACTCTTCTGTTTCCTAATGGAGTTAATTCTCTCTCTTACTCTGTTTTTTGATTTACCAATACTTACTGTGTACCAAACCCTGTGCTTACAGTGACTTTCCAATTTTTCAAAATGGAGTAGTAATTTTTTCCTAAATATTATAACTTTTTCTAAAAAAATTATAATTTCTTACAATTAGCGTGTAATGCTCTTGTAACCAGAAAAATAACTATGATTTTTCCATTACTTCAATCAATTTTATTTATATCAATTTAAAAGCACAGCTTGATGAGTTTTGACAAATATACATACCTGAGTAAACACCACCACAATAAAAATACAGAATATTTCCATGTTCCCAAAAAGTTCCCTGTTCCCTTTGCAATCAATCCTTCCCATTCCTCACTCCAAGCAAGCAGAGATCTAATTGCATTCACTATAGATTAGTTTTATCTGCTTTAGAACATCATATAAATGGAATCACAAACTATATATTCTTTTGTGTCTGGCTTCTTTCACTTAGAATGTAAGATTCATCTATCTTTTTTAAAATCCTCACCCAAGGATATTTTTCCATTGATTTTCAGATAGAGTGGAAGGGAGGGAGGGAGAGAGACAGAGAGACACATCAATGTGAGAGAGACACATCAATTGGTTGTCTTCCCCACGGCCCCGACTGGGGCCAGGGATCAAACCTGCAACCGAGGTAAGTGCCATTGACCAGGAATCGAACCTGAGACTCTTTGGTCCATGGGCCGATGCTCTAACTGCTGAGCCAAACCGTCCAGGGCAGATTCATCCATCCTGTTTCATATGTCAGTAGTTTGCTCTTTTTTTATTGCTGAATAATATTCCATTGTACAAATATATTACAATTTGTTTATCCATTTACCTGTAAATGGACATTTGGTGGTTTGTTTTAAGTTTTTTGTTGGGTTTTTTAAAGTAACACATGCTCATTAAAATTTTGGAAAACAGAGACAAGTGGAGGAAAAATTATCCAAACAAAGACAATTATTGTTAGCATTAGAAAGTTTGTTTTTTTCCCTCTATGCTGAGATATTTTGGAGACTCTATATAGTTAAAATTCTATTGCACATATGACTTTGTAACTGGCATTTTTTAGTTGACACTGTAAGCAATTTTCAGGTTATTTCTTTTGTAACCATTTTCAATAGTATATTTTATTACTAAAATGTAGTATCTATCAAGGGAAGGATTTAGGTTGTCATGATTATTCTTATAGTTCAATAGCCCAGAACAATGCCTGGCCCACAGTGGGCACACAATAAATGTTGACTGAATTGTATTCCACAGTTTGCCTTGCTATGTTCATATAGAGATATGCCAATTCTCCTTAAAATTTTCTTTTCATTAGTTCCCTCTTTAATATTTATGTCCTGCCTCTTCAACCAAGCTACTTGAACAGTGTCTAAAAACACCTGTTACATGCTAAACATGTTGTATATATCATCCATACTCTTCACAGCAGTCCTATCAATTAGAAAATCTTACGCCCTGGCCGGTTTGGCTCAGCGATTAGAGCGTCGGCCTGCAGTCCAGAGAGACCCGGGTTCGGTTCCCGCTAAGGGCATGTACTTCGGTTGCAGTTTGTCCCCAGCCCTGGTTGGTCGTGCGGGTGGCAGCCACTCCATGTGTCCCTTTCACATCAATGTTTCTCTCTCTCTCTCTCTTCCTCTCTCTCCCTCCCACTCCATCTGAACAAAAAATGAAAAAATGTCCTCGGGTGAGGATAAAAAAAAAAAAAATTAGAAAATCTTCCTATTTTACAGATTAAGAAACAGACTCCAAGAAATGAAATGACTAGATCGAGGCCACACACCAGCATGTAGCTAAGTCCAGACATGGCCTGTGTATGTTTTTTTTTAACCCATGTTTTGTAGAGTCCAAATCCCACAATATTGGGCATAGTTTGAATTTTTTAATTTTTGCTTTGTGCCTAGTGTATCAGTCAAGTCCTCATAACAACCTTAGAGGGAAGTACTAGTATTCTCCATATTGGAAAAATGAGAACGTGAGGTTCACAGAGGCAAAGTAACGTACCCAAGCTTACATGGCTAGACAGTGATAAAATTTTAACCCAATCAGCTTGACTCCATGGCTCTAAGCACTAAGCACTAGCATGTTAACCCATGCCCTTCTGCTTCTCCATGCGGTCTCCTTGGCCTTCTTCATCTGCTCTGGGCTGTACAAAGAGTCTCCCCAATGCCCTGGCCGGTTTGGCTTAGCGGTTAGAGCATCGGCCTGCGGACCAATGAGTCATGGGTTCGATTCCAGTCAAGGGCACGAACCTCGGTTGGGGTTTGTCCCTGGCCCTGGTCAAGGTCATGCGGGAGGCAACCAGTCAATGTGTCTCTCTCATATCGATGTTTCTCTCTCTCTCCCTCCCTCCCTTCCACACTATCTGAAGATAAATGGGAAAATATACTCGCGTGAGGATTAAACAAACAAAACAAACAAAAAAGACAGTCTTCCCAAGGAGATACAGACACAATTCCTGCAGCTATGAGACCGGATGAACACCACATGCTTCAGAAGGCTGGTATGAGGAGTAAATGAGTGATCCAGATTCACAGAAAGTGCTTACCCCAGAGCTGTTATGGTACCCAGTAAACACGCACTAAAGGGGAGCTGTCAAAGGGCCTCCATCTAGGAAATTCGAGAACCAGTGGGTTAATTATCTTCAGACAGAAAACAACACTGACTTCCCCAGACAGACCTGGGAGGGGAGAAACCCAAACAGCAGACAGTTACAGTTCAGCTAAAACAGAGCTAATCGTTAATCTTTTATGGATATGTGTAATACATTAACTATTATAGCCTATCCCCCTTGAGGCACCTCAACACCTGGTCAACCAGAGGCCAGGGTTGGGTTGGCTGGGCTAAGTAGAAAGGAACAAGTAAATACATCAATTACTTTTCTGCAACAGACTTTCTTTGGTCCCCACCTTAAGATTAATAAGAGGATGAAATGGCTGAGGCTGACCGTCATATAGGGTAGGGAGGTGAACTCTTGTGTCAGCAGCCAATGAAGACTACTGGGCACAAAATAACCTGGGATGTCTTACCTGTCTCTCGGCAAACTGAACTCCATAAGAGCAAGAATTGTATCATTTATTGTCATTGGGTATTTGCTCTTGGTGGTTACTATTAATAATGATGCTGTTGTTTTCATAATAGAAAAAAAAATCCCAAGGTGAAGAATTACTAAGGCTACATATCTCTATGAATTATGAAATCCTAAAGTTCAACTACTATATTTTTTCAACTCTAACATGTACTTTGTGTCCATGTTTATTAGGCTTTGTCTTATAATACATATGTACATGTATATGGAGGTGTTTCTCAATTGCCTGAAACTCTGTTATTAAATGAATGCTGTGACTTAGAGCGGATAGTGTCTAAGAACTGAGACAATGTGATAGTTCAGTTTCCCACTCCAGGCAAGAATTCTTTCTACCATAATTTCTGCTTTAATAGTTCCACTGGAAGGAAATTTACGTCTCATCCAGGCAGTCCTTTCCGTTACTGGATATCATTACTGTGATCAGTTGTTCCTTATATTATGTCTCTCATAATTTCCACACAGCATTTCTAGTCCTGTCCTCTGAACCACACAAAATAAGTCAAATTTTTCTTAGGAGGGAGAGTGGCTTAGGACAGACAGTAAGCAAAGTCTCTGAAGGCAGGTAGATCTGAGTTTTAATCCCAACTCTACCATTTATTAGCAAGTAATTTCTGTTCCCTCATCTGTTAAGTTGGTTAAAGTACCCATTGTTGTGAGATTTAAATGAGTTAAATATATATAAAGTATACATATGTAAATGTATGATTCTAAATGTAATCACTAAATGTAGGATTCCTCCCTCCTCTTCCTCTCCACTCCCTCCTTGTTGGCTTGAAGATAGATGTATGTTCCACTCTTCTCAAGTTTTTTCCAAATTAAACACTCCAAAGTTCCTAAACAATTCTCCTAATAATAACTCTGATTCATGGCATACCTAAAACATACAGTATGTGCCAGGCACTGCCGAAGGCCTAAGAAGTGAAATATCTTGTGTAGGGCCACGTAAGCAGTGACCAGGATTCAAACCTAGATCTGTCTGGCTGTAAATCCACGCCTTTAAATCTAGATCTTACAGCTGTGCTGTCCAGTAGAACATATTGTGACCACATATGTAATTTAAAAAAATATTTTAAAATATTTTTTCTTAAAAAAAAAAAAAAAAAAATATTTTTTCTTGCCTGGCTGGTGTGGCTCAGTGGTTGAGCGTCCACCCATGCACCAAGAGGTTGCCGGTTCGAGTCCCAGTCAAGGCACATGCCCAGGTTGTGGGCCAAATCCCCAGTGTGGGGCATTCAGGAGGCAGTGAATCGATGTTCTCTCTCATCCGATGTTTCTATCTCTCTCCCTCTTCCTTCCTCTCTCTCTAAAATCAATAAAGTAAAAAATTAAAAAAAATAAAATAAAATATTTTCTTTATTGATCTGAGAGAGAGGAAAGGAGAGAGAGATAGAAACATCGATGAGAGAGAATATCAATTGGCTGCCTCCTGCATGACCCCCACTGGGGATTGGGCCCACAACCTGGGCACATGCCCTGACTGGGAATCAAACCAGCAACCTCTTGGTGCATGGGTCGACACTCAACCAGTGAGCCACACCGGCTGGGCCACATATGTAATTTTAAGTATTCTAGTAGCCACATTTTTAAAAAAGGTAACAAGAAACAGGTGAAATTAAATTTAATAATATATTTTATTAAACCCCAAGTATTCAAAATATCATTTCAACATGTAATCAATATAAAAAATTATCGGATATTTTACATTCCTTTTTTCATAGTAAGTCTACAAAATCTCAATTTAAACTCACCACATTTCAAATGGTTAATAACCACATATGGCTTGTGGCTGCCATATTGAACAGCACATACCTAGAGGAAAGGTGCAGTGTCCCCTGCCTGGAATTTAAGGACTTAGGTTCCACACTGAATTCAGTGCAACTAAATATAGGAAGCCAAGAAAATCATTTAGTAACCCCTCTGCTAACCTCTGCTATCAATCATTCTCTCAACAAAAATAGTATTTATCAAGTGCCTACACTGTGTTAGGCATCATTCCAGGAACTGGGGATATTGCAGTGAATAAAACAAAGCCCCAGCTTTCATGGAGCTTATGATTTTAATCAGTAAGTAGGCATTGTGTCACCTAGTCAAATGTGCTATAAAAAAAAATACAGCAAGGTATGAGGGTCGGGGGCAGGGCAGATAGTGGATTGCGATTTGAAATAGGTGGTCAGGGAAGACCTCTCTAATAAAGATTTCAGCAGAGATTAGAAGGAAGCAAGGGAGTGAATCATGCAGTTCAGTGGAAAAGGAGAGTTCCAGGCAGACTGTACAACAATTACAAAACACTTAAAATGGGAGCATCCTTGACATGTTCAAATACAAGCCATGAGAACAGCGTGGCTGGAGCTGAGTGGATGGGGAGTGGGTAGGCACAGATAGGGATGATTGAGATATGGTCAAAGAGGAACAGGTGATAGGGGCAGATCGTGTAGGCATGATGAGGATTCTGAGTGGAGGAATGACATGAACTGATAAGGATGCTGAAGATAATTAGGTTGAAAACCAACAGTTGTACCTTTCCCATAGGGCTATGCATATAGGAAGCATCCAATAAATGTTAGCTCATTCCTGGGGAAATATTAGTTTACAACACTAAGGTTGAGAGCCTAGCATTGCATATAATGGGGGTAGCTCTTATTATGCATAAGACCATTAAAGAAAGCTGATGAAAGAATTGTGAATAAGTACGTGTGCCTTGTAATCCATATGGATGGTCTACTGTCCTGATGAAGGCTGGCCGAGAACTGGTCCTACTTCTTTAAGCCCAGTCTAGTGATTGGTTGGGAGGCATTAATGTCTGAACTTTTCTCCTCCTTTGCTGTCATTAATTGTAATAATGAGTAAAGTCACGTAGAGAAAGAGCCCATGAATACAGAAGGAAGCACAGGAAAGAGGCTTGGAGTCAGAATGAACTGAATTTGAATTAGAGTTCTGACATTTGCTAGTTATTTGGCTTTAGGCAAGTCACTTTACCTCTGAACCTCTTTTTACTCCTCTGTAAAATGGAGATGGTAATACAGTATCTACTTTTTAGCAGCATTTGGCATATTTACACACATATAGTGTAAAGTTGTTGGTGTGTAACAACTGTTCAATAACTGGTAGCTACTGTGATGTGTTCAACAAAATTTTTTTTTTTTTAATATCCTCACCCGAGGACATTTTTCCATTTTTTGTTCAGATAGAGTGGGAGGGAAAGAGGGAAAGAGAGAAACATCGACGTGAAAGGGACACATCGAGTGGCTGCCTTCCGCAGGACCAACCAGGGCCGGGGGGCAAATTACAACCGAGGCATGTGCCCTTAGCAGGAACCAAACCCGGGTCTCTCTGGACCACAGGCTGACGCTCTAACTGCTGAGCCAAACTGGCCAGGGCTCAACAAAATTTTTTTGAACACCTACTTCATGTAAAAGCACATTATGGACTGAATGTTTGTGTCCCCCAAATTCATATGTTGAAACCCTACCCCCGGGGGGCAGGATCAGGAGGAGAGTGTCTAGGTGGGAAAAGTAGAAACATCTGTAACAAAAATAAATTAATAAAAATTGCACACACACACAAAAGAAACCCTACTCCCAATGTGATAGTATTAGGAGGTATGGACTTTAGGAGGTGATTAGGATTAGATGAGGTCATGTGGGCAGTGCCCTAATGAATGGAATTAGCATTCTTATAAGAGTCCTGAGTTTGTTTTGCTTTGCTCTTCACCATGTGAGGATAGAAGTCAGCAATCTGCAACCCAGAAGAGGTTATCACTACAACCTGACCATGCTGTCACCCTAATCTCAGACTTCCAGCCTCCAGAACTGTGAAAAGTAAATTTTTTTAAAGCCATCCAGTTCGTGGTATTTTGTTATAATAGCCTGAGCTAAGACACACACATATAAAGAATATACATGGCCCAGCCGGTGTGGCTCAGTGGTTGAGCATCGACCCATGCACAAAGAGGTCGCCGGTTCAATTCCTGGTCAGGGCACATGCCCAGGTTGTGGGCCAAATCCTCAGTGGGGGGCATGCAGGAGGCGGCCAATCAATGTTCTCTCTCATCGATGTTTCTATCTCTCTCTCCCTCTCCCTTTGTCTCTAAAATCAATAAAGAAAAAAAAAATTAAAAATAAAAAAGAATATACATGATTCCTTCATTCCAAGATGTTTACACAATCTATTCAGGGAGATGAGACATGCATAAAATATATTCAATAAAACAGAATGTATTGCTCAAATGAGAGATATAAAATATAATAATAGCTACCATTTATTAATTGCTTACAATAAGCCGGGCACTATGCCAAGTGTTTCATAAACATCTCATTTTATTTTTGCAACCTCTGCCTTAGAAAGTTTTTTAAATCTCTATTTTACAAAAAAGGAAGCTGAGGCTCAGAGAGGGGAAGTGAATTGCCCAAGGTTGCACAGCTGGGTAGTGGCAGAGAACAGAAGTGAGCCCCATTCTAAGCTCCAGATCTCACATCTTTATCAGAGAAACTTATCCCTTTAACTCCTAGGCCCTCTCCAAATTTTATCATATTATTCACCCATTTTCTATCTATCTTTTTAAATTTTAATTTAATCCACTTCACAATGCCAGCTAAAATGTGAGTAAATACTATGATGCCTCTAAGGACCCATAATTCACTTGAACTTTCCATTTCTGAAGTTAGTGTCTATACAGGAAAAGAGAGCCCAGCAATTTTACAACCTCCTCTAATCATTAATTATGGTACTGAGAGCTTGTCACTCTGTACAATATTGGGAACCACCAGGCTGTATCAGGAGGCACATCCTAAGCCCTGGGGTATGTGTAGCTCTAACAACTGTCAGAGTCATATGCAAGGTCCAGCTCTTAGCCATCTTCTTTTTCTTCTGCACATTCTCAGGGTGATCTCACTTATTCTTACACCTTCAGCTGCCATCTGTGAAGCTCTGACTATGGAATCTCTCTCCCCTGAACTCTGGCTGGACACTGCCACTTGGGTGTCCCATAAACACCTCATGCTCAACGTACCTACATATGAACTCATCATTCCTGCCTCACCTACACTGCTCTGTGTTACCTAGCACAGAAAAAAAAGCACTACCACACCAGCCAAAGTAGAAATCTAGACATTTATGACTCTCTCTCCCTGTCTAAATTTCTGATTATTCATCAAATCATTCTCTTTTATATTTTTTAATTCTGTCTTTTCTTCCGCAATTATCTCTCAGCTGGAGTTGTGCCAGAGCTCCTAACTGGTCTTCTTTCTCCAGGCCCTTCTTTCCCAAGCTTTTCTCCACACTGCAGCCAGAGTAATTTTTTTTTTTTTAATCCTTACTGGAGGACATGCTTAAAGAGAGGAAGGGAGAGAAGGGAGAGAGAAACATCAATGTAAGAGAGGAAGATCGACTGGTTGCCTTCTGTACGTGGCCCTAAAGGGAACTGAACCCAAAACCCAGGTATGTGCCCTGATCAGAATCGAACCGGCAACCTTTTTGTGCATAGGATGATGCTCAACCAACTGAGCCACTCCGACTGGGTGACAGAGTGATCTTTTTAAAGTTCACATCTGTGTTTTAGTCTGATATGCAAAGTCCTCCAGGATCTGGGCCTGACCCCTTCTCCAGACATTTCTTACCCTTCCTCCAAATTCTATATCCTAATTCTATTTAATTCAATGACCTTTTGTACATGTTGTTCCCGTTACCTGGAATTCCCTTCCCTCCCATATCTGGCTGACACATATTGTTCCTTCAAGTTACTTTGGGCATTAATTACCTTTTCTGGTAATCCTTCTCTGATGCCCCCAAGATGGATCAAATATCCTGAGTCAAATCACATGATACTGTCTCTGTTTAATAAACTCTTTTGAGGGTAGAGACAAAGTCAACAGCTAACAAAATGTCTAAAACATATAGACTTTCAAGAAATTTTCAATTAAAAAAAAAAAAATGAATGAATGCCCTGGCCAGTTTGGCTCCAAGGTTAGAGCATCGGCCTGCCAACCAAATGGTCTCGGGTCTGGTTCTTGGTCAAGGGCATGTACCTGGGTTGTAGGTTCAATCCCCGGGCCCCAGTCAGGGTTTCGAGGGAGGCAACCAATCAATGTGTCTTTCTCACATCAGTGTTTCTCTCTCTCAATCTCTCTCTCTCTCTCCCCCTTCCACTCTATCTAAAAAAAAAAAAAAAAAAAAAAACAATGGAAAAATATCCTCGGGTGAGGATTAACAAAAACAAGAAAATTAAATAAATAAATGAAGGAAAAGTAGTATAGGTTGCAGTGGTGAAACTAGAACTGGAAGTGGCAGTGGTAGTAATTAAGAGGTGGACTCTGAAGTCAGCAGCTTATATCTGTATCCCTGCCTCTCCACTCCCTTGCATGTTATTTAAATTCTCCTTGCCTAAGTTTTCCCATCTGTAAAATTATAGTAATAACTGTACTTGGCTCACAGGGCTGCTGTGAAGATCCATTTTAAAATTTTGATATTTTGTTTGTTAAGGATTCTTTTGTATTAAATTTGCAAAATAATACATTAAAATATGATTTACCTTAGTTACTGAGGTTTTCGGTGTCCCCTTAAATTTTTCTCTCCAGAAGACTGCCTCATTCACCTAACTAGCCCCCACTTTGTCCTCATCTTATATACTTTACAGACCAGCAGCATTCAATAAATATTCCTTGAATTTACTTATCTCCCTATATTTTTTAATTGGAATAAAATATACACAATAAAGTGAACAAATACTACGTATATTGCTGAGCTCCCTAACTGTTCATAACATTATGCTAAGCAGTAAAGGAGGTTTTTCATTTTCCCCTTCATGTACCCAACAAAAAGTGTTTTACAACAGAATCTCCCCTTTTCTCAGCAGCTCCCTGCCCCAGGCTCTTTTCTCCGTCAGTTCCAAGAGATTTCGTAGACAAAAACATCTCCAGGTCGTCGAACTTGATAAAAAATAAATATGTTCCTGGAGGACGGCCTGTGACGTCATTCTCCCCACCCCTTGCGGTAACTCCCAGAAGAACGCTTCAAAGGAGGCCGCCATCTTCCGTACCGCAGCCACGCATCTTGCGCATGCGCTTCTGGTAGCCGGGCAAGGAGCGCGTTTTAAGCCCTCTCGGCACCCTTACGTTGCGGGGCGGCGGTGTGGAGCTTCGCGCGACGTCGGCTTCTTGTCGGAAGCTGTAAAAGGAGGAGAAACTGTTGCACTGTACAGTGGGCTCTAACTCTAGGGCCGGGAGTAATTGTCCCTCAAAAGCTCCGAGGTGCTTGGGTGGCTATAACCCCCCGCTTTGCGAGAAGAAGCTGCAGCGTGCGCGGCGGTGTGTTTGTGTTGTAAGTGGGCACGTGTTCTCCATGGTGGCTTAGGAGGACCCAAACCATTCTAAAAGAACTTCACGCTTCTGCCTGGCTCGCTTTATTTTAATGCGTGTTTTCAGAGAGGCAGAAGCCTGGATTGTCGTCAGGTCCAGTCTCTGCCAGCGACTTGCTGTGTGTCCTTGGGTCCCTCTCTGATTCTCAACATCCTCATCTATAAGTAGAAGGATGGGCAAGTCCCTTAAGTCACCATTCAGTTCTTCTGAATGTTATTGCATGTTCATTATGTCATATGAGCCACAAAGCCTTGGGTTTTTTAAAGTATCGTTGGCCCCATTTAAAAAAATTTCTTTTTCTTTATTGATTTTAGAGAAAGGAAGGGAGAGAGAGAGAGATAGAAACATCCAAGAAAGAAAACATGGATGAGAGAGAACATGGACTGGCCGGCTCCTGCATGCCCCCCACTGGGGATCTGGCCCACAACCTGGGCATGTGCCCTGACGGGAAATCCAGCCAGTGACCTCTTGGTGCATGGGTCCGCGCCTCAACCAGTGAGCTACACCGGCCAGGCTCGTTGCCCCATTTTTGAAGGAAGACATTGAGTCCCAGAGTGAGAGGTTTAATGACCTCTTCAAGATTACACAGAAAACTTTTAGAGGTTTCAGACCTTGAGACTAGAAGATTATGCTGTAACTCCATGATCAGGTCTCCTTTGTATATTTCTGTATCATCAGTTCCTGAAACTGGCCTATGGCAGTTACTCAAAAAGTTTTGAATGAATGAATGAATCTTTTGATGTCAAGGCCAATGACATAAGCAGATCTGGTGTCTCCACATCTCTGATGTATTAATAAGTGTAATTCTCCTCCAGTTGTATCCTGAGCTTTACTTGATTGGGGACTCTGAATCCAGTATAAGTTCTTCAACTTTGAATCAGACACCATGGAGGCACCTCCTGTCACCATGATGCCTGTCACTGGGGGCACCATTAACATGATGGAGTACCTGCTGCAGGGTAAGTGAATGAGGGAACTTGGATTACTTGTTTTCCCCTTTTCTATTCAGCTTCTGTGGAGATGAGATGCTGTTATACAAAGGCAGCCTGCATAATTTCTGCATTCCAATAGATAACATTTTTAAAAACTTTTACTCATAATTATGGTCACAAACATAAAATTAAATTTACCATCTTAAACATTTTTAAGTGTATCCACATTGTTGTACAGCCGATCTCCACAACTTTTTCATCTTGCAAAACTGAAACTATACTTATTAAACACTAATTTCCCTTCCTCCTTCCCCTAGCCTTTGGCAACCACCTTTCTACTTTCTGTTTCTGATTTTGACACTTTATTTATTTATTTTTTATTTTTTTGTTAATCCTCACTGAAGAATGTTTTTCCATTGATTTTAGATAGAGTGGAAGAGAGGGAGGGAGAGAGAGAGATAAACAATGATGTGAGAGAGATACATCAATTGGTTACCTTCTGCACAACACAGACCAGGGCCAGGGATCAAACCTGCAATCCAGGTACATGCCCTTGACCGAGAATTGAACCAGCAACCCTTTGGCAACCCTTTGGTCCATAGGGCTGATGCTCTAACTGCTGAGCCAAACTGGCCAGGACCTGATTGTGACACTTTATTGTGACACTTTATTCATTCATTTATTTATTTATTTATTTAATCCTCACCCGAGGACATTTTTGCATTTATCTTCAGATAGAGTGGGAGAGAGAGAGGGCAGAAGAGAGAGAGAGAAACATCGATGTGAGAGAGACACATCGAGTGATTGCCACCCACACGACCACAACTGGGACCAGGGGCAAACTGCAACTGAGGTACGTGCCCTTAGTGGGAACCGAACCCAAGACTCTCTGGTCCGTGGGCCGATGCTCTAACCGCTGAGCCAAACCAGCCAGGGACTGATTTTGACACTTTAGATAGATACCTCATATGAGTGGAATCCTACAGTTTTTGACTCTTTATGACTGGCTTATTTAACTTAGTGTAACGTACTCGAGGTTCATCCATATTGTAACATGTGACAGGATCTCCTTATTTAAGACTGAATAATATTCCATTATAGGTACATACCACATTTCTTTATCCATTCATCTGTTGATGTACATTGGGTTGCCTCCACTTCTTGGTTATTGTGAATAATGCTGCAGCCAACATGGATATGCAAATATCTTTTCAAGATCCTGCTTTGAATTCTTTTGGATATATACCTAGAAGTGGGCTTACTGGATCATATGGTAATTCTATGATACTCTTATTAGCCCCATCTTATAGATCAGGAGGCAGAGGTAAAGTAACTTGCCCAGGTGAGAAAACTCCAGACCCAGAGTGGGTAATGATTTTCAGGAGGTCATATAATGTTTCGTGGAAGAGTTTAGGCTTTACAGTCGTCCCTCGCCACTTCACACTTCAACTTTCGCGGCTTCATTCTATCGCGGTTTTTTCAAATATATAAATTAAAAAGTTGATCGAGACAGTGAAAATGATACAGCGCGCACTCAGTTGTCTGAGTCAATTATACACCCCTGTATTACAATTAAAATTAAAATTACTGTACGTATGGACTGTAGACCTATGTATTCGAGCACCCCAGGAATCCTTCGACGCCAGTTGCAACTGCTAGAGTCTGGAACAGATTAATCGCAATAAACGAGGGATGACTGCAATTCATATTATTCATTTAGTAACCAGGTGACTAAAACAAGGTTTTAATTTTCAGTCCTCAAGCTGTCCTTTTCTCAGTCTTTTCTCATCTCATCAAGTGTCAGTGTCATTTACCAGTTGCTCAAGCCAAGCATTCAGGAATCAATCTCCATTTTTTACTTTACCTCACATCTAGTCCTATTCATTTTACTTCCAAAATATATTTTAAATATGGCGTTTCTTCACCTGCAGTGCCACACCTTGGTTTATCATCCTTTGACTGAACTACTTTATTTATTTATGTATTCCTCACCCGAGGACTTTTTTTTGCATTTATCTTCAGATAGAGCAGGAGGGAGAGAGGTAGAGAGAGAGAGAAACATCGATGTGAGAGAGACACATGGAGTGGCTGCCACCCACACAACCCCAACTGGGGCTGGGGACAAACTGCAACCAAGGTGCGTGCCCTTAGTGGGAACCAAACCCAGGACTCTGGTCCGCAGGCTGATGCTCTAACCTCAGAGCCAAACTGGCCAGGGCTAATTTATTTTATTTATTATTATTATTACTGGTTTTTTTAATCCTCACCTCAGGATATTTTTTCCATTTCAGATAGAGTGGAAAGGAGGGAGAAGAGGGGGAGAGAGAGAGAGAGAGAAACATTGATGTGAGAGAGACACATCGATTGGCTGCCTCCCACACGACCCCGACTAGGGCCAGGGATGAACCGCAACCTAGATATGTGCCCTTGGCCGGAATCAAACCCGCGACTCTTTGGTCTGCGGGTCGACACTAACCACTGAGCCAAACCAGCCAGGGCTGACTGAAATAACTTTAGCAAACTCTTGCATTGCTTCCATTTCTGATCATGTCTCTTCTCACAACAATAGCTAGTCATCTTTTTAATACTCACCTGAGGATTTTCTTTTGTTTTTTTAATGTTCTTATTGATTTTTTTAGAGAGAGAGGAAGGAAGAGAGAGATAGAAACATGGATGTGAGAGAAACATCAATCGGCTGCCTCCACACCCCCTCCTCAGGATGGAACCTGAAACCTGAGCATGTGCCCTGACCGGAAATGGAACCAGGGCCTCTTAGTCCATGGGATGATGCTCAATCCACTGAGCCACACAGGCCAGACTATTCTTTTTTCATTGATTTTAGAGAGAGTGGAAGGGGGAGAGAGAGAGAGAGAGAGAGAGAAACATTGACCTATGAGAGAAACATCGATTGGTTGCCTCCTGTACGTGCCACAACTGGGGATCAAACCCACAACTTAGGTATGTGCCCTGACCAGGAATGAAACCTGCAACCTTTTTGGCATATGGGACCATGCTCAACCAACTGAGTCACTCAGTTGGGCAGCTAGTCATCTTTTTAAAAATTGTTTTATTTATTTATTTTCAAACTGTAAGAGAAGGTTTATTTAGAAAGTCACAGAGGTAGAAGAAATGAGTTGTAGAAGGAATGGGCTCAGGAAACAAGTTACAGAGGCAAAAGAAGGGGCCCTTGGAGCTTAGGACAGAGAAAGGTAAAGGCTAAAGGTAATGGGCCTAAGAGGAAGAGGAGGGGGACCGCAAAGGCACCTGTGTGTTTCTGAAAGAGAAGGTGCTAACATTGTTTTATTATTACAGAAATTCAAACATAAAGAAAATAGAGTCCGGCCGGTGTGGCTCGGTGGTTGGGCATCGACCCATGCACCAAGAGGTCACCGGTTCGATTCCCGGTCAGGGCATGTGCCCAGGTTGTGGGCCTAATCCCCAGTGGGGGTGTGCGGGAGGTGGCCAATCAATGTTCTCTCTCATCGATATTTCTATCTCTCCCTCTCCCTTCCTCTCTCTCTAAAATCAATAAAGAAAAATAAATTTAAAAAAATAAAATATATTAAAAAAAACAAGGATGTTTTCCTTCATAACCCCAATACCATCATTATTATCTAAAAAAAAATTTATAACATATTTTTAGTACCATCTAATATCTAGCGCATATTCAAAAGTTTCCAGCCAGTGGTCCCAAAAATGTGTTTTGTAACCAGGATACAATCAAGTTTCATGCACTATATTTGATAATCGTCTCTTCATGTCTCTTGTAATTTGGATCAGTCCACCCTTGCCCCCACTTTTTTTCCCGTGACCATGTCTTGTTGAAGAGTCCATACCAGTTTCCCTGTAATGATCTTTTTATTTATTTTTATTTTTTATTTTTTTTTATCTTCACTCGAGGACATTTTTTCATTTTTTGTTCAGATAGAGTGGGAGGGAGAGAGAGGAAGAGAGAGAGAGAGAGAGAGAGAAACATCGACGTGAAAGGAACACATTGAGTGGCTGCCACCCGCACAACCAGCCAGGGCCGGGGACAAACTGCAACCGAGGTACATGCCCCTAGCGGGAACCGAACCCGGTCTCTCTGGACTGCAGGCCGCTGGCCGATGCTCTAACTGCTGAGCCAAACCGGCCAGGGCTGGAATGATCTTTTTACAATGTAAATCTAGCTCTGGCTGGTTTGGCTCAGCAGTTAGAGCATTGGCCCTCGGATCAAAGGGTCCTGGGTTTGATTCCCAGTTAAGGGCACATACCTGGGTTGCAGGTTCAATCCTGGTTCCAGTCAGGGATGTACAGCAGGCAACCAATCAATGTGTCTCTCTCACATCGATGTTTCTCTCTCTCTCTCCCCCTCCCTCCCTTCCACTCTATCTAAAAATCAATGGGAAAAGATCCTAGGGTGAGGATTAACAACAAAAAAAGTAAATCTAGGCATGTCTTTCCCTGTGTGGAGAATAAAATGTGGAACTAAGCTGCCTGATAACCTCAGAATAAAATACAACCATTATCATCGACTATATTTAAAGCCTGTATTTTAAAAAAAAAAAGTGGGTGTGGTCTATAACAACTATGTCAAGTGCTGCCAGGAGGATGAATAAGATGAGAAGTAAGATTTGTATATTTCTTTGAAGCAGTTCATTCTCTTTTACTTAATATATTACATAAAAAAGAAATATTATGTTTCTTCTATAGATGGAAACTTTTGTTTGCTGGAAATAGATGATTCTTAAATGACAACAAAATAATATTACATTCTAAATACTGTTGCCTGTTAAAGGTTCTGAGCCCCAAGCCTACTGGAGATTAGCATTGTTAGAGAAGGCCTAAAGACTTTCTAGTACCACATAAAACAAGGGATTCACTTTCTCATGATGGTACACAATATTTTGGCAGCATAACCCCTTTGAAATCTCATATTATTAGGCCTGTGCTTTACAAAACACTGCACTAAACTGTTTGGTTCATTTATGTTTTTTCAAACTTTTACTAATTCCATTACCCAGAATGAAAGATGGGACTCAGTAATGCTTTTTCCTTCTTCAGGAAGTGTTTTAGATCATAGCTTGGAAAGCCTTATCCATCGCCTTCGTGGTTTGTGTGACAACATGGAACCTGAGACTTTTCTTGACCATGAGATGGTATTCCTCCTTAAAGGCCAGCAGGCCAGTCCATTTGTTCTAAGGGCCCGGCGCTCTATGGACAGGGCAGGGGCGCCCTGGCATCTGCGCTACCTAGGACAGCCTGAAGTGGGAGACAAGAATCGCCATGCCCTGGTAAGAAACTGTGTGGACATTGCAACATCTGAGAACCTCACTGACTTCCTGATGGAAATGGGCTTCCGCATGGACCATGAGTTTGTAGCCAAGGGACACTTGTTCCGTAAGGGCATCATGAAGATTATGGTGTACAAGATCTTCCGTATCCTGGTGCCAGGGAACACAGACAGCATTGAGGCCTTGTCACTCTCCTATCTTGTGGAACTAAGTGTCGTTGCACCAGCTGGGCAGGACATGGTCTCTGATGACATGAGGAACTTTGCAGAGCAGCTGAAACCTCTAGTTCACCTAGAGAAAATTGACCCCAAACGGCTCATGTGACTAAAATAATCTGTCCATCATTGGGGCCTGTCTTTGCCTGTTACAAAGACCATTTCACCACTGCCAGCCAGGCAGTCTCCCCTCAGGAAGGAGGACAGTAAAAACTTACTTGGTTCTTTTCTGTTTTCCTCATGTGGCAAGTTCACTTTTGTGACAGCCTTTCTAAATTAAAGGCTCAGGAAAACATGGAGAATCTATTTAATCCTTCTGCATTAAGAGGGAGAAATGAGAATAAATTAGCTTCTGGAAAAAATCTCTTAATTGTTTTGCCATTTGTGTATGTTTTGTAAAATAACACTAAGCTCGTATTGTGTGGTAATAAAGGCTATGAAGGGAAATGTCTGTATTTCTGACTCTACCCCATTACTCTGCTAGTTTGGGATGGATTCATTACCAATTAGAGCAAAAACTGACAGTTTTTAGTTTTAATTTTGATAGAGATGATAAAAGCATGTGTTTGTTTACAAAAATAAGAAAAATAGCCCTGGCCAGTTTGGCTCAGCGGTTAGAGCATGGGCCTGTGGACTGAAGGGTCTCAAGTTTGATTCCCAGTCAAAGGCATGTACTTCGGTTGCAGGTTCAATCCCCCACCCTGATGGGGTCCTGTGGGAAGCACCAATCAATGTGTCTCTCTCACATCGATGTTTCTCTCTCTGTCTCTCTCTCCCCCTCCCTCCCTCCCCTTCCACTCTCTCTCAAAATCTATGGAAAAAATATCCTCAGGTGAGGGTTAACAATAAATAAATAAACAATAAGAAAAATAACCTGTAATCCTATTATTCAAAGAGATGTACTCTTTCTATTTTGGTATACTATATCTTTCTAATCTTTATTTTTGTATATTTATGTATATAAGATACATTTATTTTATAAAAATATTCTGTATATACTGGCTTATAACCTTTTTAGTTTAATTTATTATTAACATCTTTCTAGGACATTAGGCTACATTGTCCTTTTGTAAAAACAAACACAAAACTCATTTATTGAGTTCTTATATATGTCAGTGCTATCGTAAGTGCTTTATGTATGTTAATTAATCTTCACAACAGACCCATTTTATAAACAGGGAAACTGAAGTGCAAAGAGATTAACTAGCTTTCCCTGAGCTATACAGATACTAATTAGCAGAGCAAGTATTTAAATAATGAGAATTCTGTTGCTATTTGTATCCTATTATATGGATTTTCCATAACTTAATTGATTCCCCTACTTTGGGATTTTTAGTTTGTTCCCAATTTTTTGCTTTTCTAAACAATCCTGCAATGCTAGTGCTTTTAATTTAAATCTTTGTTGACATCTATGATTTATTTATTTATTTATTTATTTATTTATTTATTTTATAATCCTCACCCAAGGATATTTTTCCATTTATCTTCAAATAGAGTGGGGCCAGGGGTGGGGAGAGAGAGAGAGAGAAACATCAGTGTATCAATTAGTTGCCTCCTGCACGACCTCAACCAGGGCTGGGGACCGAACTGCAACCGAGGTACATGCCCTTGACCAGAATCAAACCCTCGACTCTTTGGTCCTTGAGCCAACGCTTTAACTGCTGAGCCAAACCAGCCAGGGCTATGATTATTCTTTAGAATAATTTCCAGGGAACTGCTAAATCAAAGAATACGCACTACTTGCACTATTTTAAGACATCTGCCATGCATTGCCAAATGCCTTCCAGAAATGTCCCAGTTTTCACTCCCCACCAGCTATAAATGAGGTTTCCAACACTGCTGCCAAAACTGAGTGTGACATGAAATCTTAATTTTCAAAGTGTTCATCAGTGAGGTTTACATTTTAATCTTTATTGGACAGTTTTTTCTTACGTAATGGGGGAGAAAAGGAGAGACATCTGTAATAATTTCAACAATAAAGATAAAATTTTTAAAAAAGGAAAAATATAATTCCCTTTTCTTCATTGTTTATCTTTATTAATTTGTAAGGAGCACTTATATAATTTTCCCCATTTATCATTTGACTTTTAATGGATTTTTTAAAGTAACAGTTTTTAGTGGGATAAATATTGATCATTTTAATACTTAGAGTTGTTGCCCAGCCGGTGTGGCTCAGTAGTTGAGCATCGACCCATGCACCAAAAGGTCGCCGGTTCGATTCCTGGTCAGGGCACATGCCCAGGTTGTGGGCCAAATCTCCAGTGAGGGGCATACAAGAGGCGGCCAATTGATGTTCTCTCTCATCACTGTTTCTATCTCTCCCTTCCTGTCTCTGTAAAAGCAATAAAGAAAAAATATTTTTAAAAAATACTTAGAGTTGTTTTTTAAAAATATGTTTTTATTGATTTTAGAGAGAGGGAGGGAGAGGAAGAGAGAAATGTTGATGGTTACTTCCTGTACTCCCCCACACTGGGATTGAAACTGCAACCTAAGTATGTGCCCTGAATGGGAATCAAACTGGCAATCTTTCGGTGTACAGGACAATGCTCAACCAACTGGCCACACCAGCCAGGGCTTAGAAGTTTTTAATACACTGAAGAGAGTTTGGCTTGCTAAAAATAGTAGGTTACTCAAAATTTGCATTTTCTTTTGGAACCTCCATTTAGACAACACCCCAGCTGAGTTACATTTGGATAAATCATAATTCTGTTTGTTCTTCAGTTTGCCACTCAAAAGATTACATTAGCCCTGGCCAGTTTGGCTCAGCAGTTGGAGCATTGGCCTGCAGACCAGAGAGTCCCAGGTTCGGTTCCCGCTAGGGGCACGTACCAAAAAAAAAAAAAAAGATTACATTAATACTCTGTTAAGATGCTTTGGGCTACAAGTAACAGAAAACCTATCCCTGCCTCAAATAGTAAGGATAGTATTATTTCACCTAATGATAAGTTCTAAGATGGGGTGGCTGCCAAGTCGGTTAGTTGGTCATTTCTCTGCCTCTGAGATCCTTTTCTTGGCTTTCTGTGGATGTTTTATTTATTTTTTAAATTTTTTAATATAATTTTTATTTTTATTTTTATTATTAGAGGAGGGGAGAGAGAGAGAGAGAGAGAGAAACATCGATGAGAGAGAACATAGATTGGCCGCCTCCTGCATGCCCCCCACTGGGGACCTGGTCTATAACCTGGGCATGTGCCCTGACCAGGAATCAAACCAGCGACCTCTTGGTACATGGGTCGACACTCAACCAGTGAGCCACACCTGCCGGGCATCTGTAGATGTTTTAAAGACAGCTTGTTTTTCCCCCTCAGTTACAGATTGCATAAGTGGATAAATCTTGTTCCTCCTTTCATGGTATATTAACATAATGATTCAGGAAAAGCCCTTTTCTTGTTTTGTAGTCTTCTTCTTTATTCCTGAACTCGAGTCTCATTCCTTGTATCCCATAGGCATCCTTTTTTTTTTTTTTTTTTTTTATCCTCACCTGAGGATTTTTTTCCATTTTTTGTTCAGATAGAGTGGGAAGGACAGAGAGGAAGAGAGAAAGAGAGAAACATTGATGTGAAAGGGACACATCGAGTGGCTGCTTCCTGCACGACCCAACCAGGGCCGGGGACAAACTGCAACCGAGGTATGTGCCCTTAGCAGGAACTGAACCCGGGTCTCTCTGGACCGCAGGCCGATGCTCTAACCGCTGAGCCAAACTGGCCAGGGCCTTTTTTTTTTTTATCTTCACCCAAGGACATTTTTTTTTTCCACTTTTTGTTCAGATAGAGTGGGAGGGAGAGAGAGGAAGAGAGAGAAACATCGACGTGAAAGGGACACATCGAGTGGCTGCCTCCCGCACGACCCACCAGGGGCCGGGGACAAACCGCAACCGAGGTACGCGCCCTTAGTGGGAACCGAACCCGGGTCTCTCTGGACCGCAGGCCGACGCTCTAACCGCTGAGCCAAACCGGCCAGGGCTAGGCATCCTTTTTTTAGAAAAATTATTTTATTTATTTATTTATAATTTTTTTTCTTTATTGATTTTAGAGAGAAAGGAAGGGAGAGGGAGAGAAACAAAAACATCGATGTGAGAGAGAACATCAATTGGCCGCCTCCTGCTTGCCCCCCGACTGGGGATCGGGCCCACAACCTGGGCATGTGCCCTGACTGGAAATTGAATCAGCGACCTCTTGGTGCATGAGTGAATGCTCAACCACTGAGCCACACCGGGCAGGCCATAGGCACCCATTTTGATGGGTTCAATGTATATCATTGGTGCCTGTCTTGTAAAATGTGTAGTTATAAGAATATGGTCAGACGCCCTGGCCGGTTTGGCTCAGCGGTTAGAGCGTCAGCCTGCGGTCCAGAGAGACCCGGGTTCGGTTCCCACTAAGGGCGCGTACCTCGGTTGCGGTTTGTCCCCGGCCCCTGGTGGGTCGTGCGGGAGGCAGCCACTCGATGTGTCCCTTTCACGTCGATGTTTCTCTCTCTTCCTCTCTCTCCCTCCCACTCTATCTGAACAAAAAGTGGAAAAAAAAAATGTCCTTGGGTGAAGATAAAAAAAAAAAAGGCCCTGGCCAGTTTGGCTCAGCGGTTAGAGCATCGGCCTGCGGTCCAGAGAGACCCGGGTTCAGTTCCTGCTAAGGGCACATACCTCGGTTGCAGTTTGTCCCCGGCCCTGGTTGGGTCGTGCAGGAAGCAGCCACTCGATGTGTCCCTTTCACATCAATGTTTCTCTCTTTCTCTCTTCCTCTCTGTCCTTCCCACTCTATCTGAACAAAAAATGAAAAAATGTCCTCAGGTGAGGATAAAAAAAAAAAAAAAAGAATATGGTCAGTTCACATTAGTGATACTGTGCTAAAAATGTTCCTTTTTTTACTTTTAAAAATTAACATTGTTTTTGTGATATGCTAACTTCCAACTTGCATATGCTTTCATATTAACAGTAATATTAACACTTAAATAGTCTTAACTCTGTGGTAGGTGCTTTAAATGTTTTAACTCATGGACTTCTCCCAACCACCATATGAGATAGCTATTATTACTCCCATATTATAGATGAGAGTGAGACACAGAGAGGTTACTCATATTTTCTACTTCCATTCTTCAACGTCTGAACTAGTAAGTGGTAAAGCCTGAATTTCAATTCAGGCAGCCTAGCTCCAGAATCCAGGCACATAACCACTGTTCGTCAGACATATTTTACTCATTTAGTCACTTGATAATAGAAACCTAGATTGCCTTCACCTCTCTATTACCATAAAAAATACTAAAATAAGCAAATTTGTAAATTGATGTGACTATTCCTCTGAGCCATACATCTATGGACATGTTCAATTTTTGCCAAATATTGCCAGATTACTTTTGAGAATGGTTATACTATTTACATTCCTATCACCAGTGCACAAGAATTTATATCTCCATCCTCACCAATCTTTGGTGTTATCTAATTTTTGCCAGTTTAATGGATAGAAGTGGTAGCTCATGTTGTTTTGTTTGTTTGTGTGTGTGTGATATATATTTAATCCTCGCCCAAGGATATGTTTAGAGAGAGGAAGGGAGAAAGAGAGAAACACTGATGAGCTGCCTCCCATACGCGACCTGACTGAGGATTAAACCTGCAGCCTAGGTATGTGCCTTGACCGGGAATTGAACCTGAAACCTTTTCACGAATGGGATGACTACAACCAACTGAGCCACCTGGCCAGGGAGGACTCCTGCTCAACCAACTGAGCCATACTGGCTTGTATTTTTGTTTGTATTTTTACTGAAGTATAATTGACATACAATATTATATTGGTTTCAGGTGTACAACATCATGATTCGACATCTCTATACATTGCTCAATGGTGCCCTGGCCGGTTTGGCTCAGCGGTTGGAGCGTCGGACTGCGGTCCAGAGAGACCCGGGTTCGGTTCCCGCTAGGGGCATGTACCTTGGTTGCGGTTTGTCCCCAGCCCTGGTTGGTCGTGTGGGGGGCGGCCACTCGATGTGTCCCTTTCACGTCGATGTTTATCTCTCTCTCTTCCTCTCTCTCCCTCCCACTCTATCTGAACAAAAAATGAAAAAATGTCCTCGGGTGAGGATAAAAAAAACACAAAAAATACATTGCTCAATGGTCATCACTGTAGGTCTTGTTACCCTATGTCATTATACAGAGTTGATATAATATTATTGACTATAGTCCCCATTTGGTACATTATATCCCTGTGACTTATTTATTTTAAACTGGAAGTTTGTACCTCTGATCCCCTTCATCCATTTCAACCACCCCCAAAGCTCTTGGTTGTTTGATTTACATTTCTCTGATTATAATTAAATTTGACCCCTTTTTTCATATACTATTTTTGTATATGAAATTGTATGGACTATTAGTATGTGAAACAAAGATATCTGTAACCTTTGCCTATTTTTCTGTTTGCTTTCTTGTTTTGTTGATTTATAGGAATCCTTTGTATATTCCAGACATTATTCCTTTGTTAGTTTTAAACACTGCAAATACTTTCTCCTGGTATCTATTTATATCCTTTGCCTATTTTATTTATTTATTTAATTGCCTGTCCTATTGGTTTGTAGGAATTGTGTGTTTTCCAGACATTATTCCTTGTTTGTTCTAAACATTGCAGATACCTTCTCCCATTTTGTTACCTTCCTATTAATTTTGTGATGTCATTGATTAAGCAGATGTCCTAAATTTTGGCCTTATGGTTTACAGTCTTGTTTTGGACGTCTATATTTACCCATAGGTAATATAGATTTTCCTATATTAGCTTTATTTGACTTTCACATTTAGGTCTTTAATCCATCTGGAATCTACTTTTAACATAGTTTCAAGTAAAAATCCAGCTTTTTTCTCCATATGGTGAATTCATTTTTCTGTCACCATCTGAAAAACAATCTTTTTCTTTGTGATGCCGCCTTTATCACATATTAGGTTCCCATGTATATACTTTATTTCTGAGCTCTCCAATCTATTCCATTGGTCTTTCTCTTTGTTTCAGTGCCAGCAATACAAATGTTTTTTATTACTGTGGCTTTGTGGTAGAGCCAGTTCTACCAGTAGGGCAGGTATCCCAACTTTTATTTCCCCCTCAAAATAGACTTAGCTTTCATAGACCTTTTATTCTTTCGTATTCATTTTAGAGTAAGTTTTAGTTTCTCAACATTACTATTGGAATTTTTATTGGAATTTAATTACAAAGGTATAGATTAATTTTGGGGGAGAACTGACATCACTGATTGGAACACTGCCTCCCCAGAATTCAATGTGGTAGGCTTCCTTCACCTCTTTCAGGTCTCTGCTAAGATGTCAGAGAAGCCTTTCCTGACCATCTTAAATTAAGTAGCACACTCAGTTCTCATCACTCTCTCTCTTTATCTTATTTAATCTTTTTCGTAGCTTTTGTTACTAAACAACTTTAGATTACTTATTCGGTGCTTCTCTACCAGAATGTAAGATTCATGATGATAGTTACTTTGTTTTGTTCTCTGCTGTATCCTAGAACCCAAAACAATGCCTGGCCTATGGTAGTCACTCTGAATATTTGTTAAACAAATGAATAAATTCTTTACACTACTGAAGTTATCCTAACTATGACATTTATTCTGGTCTTTTATGCCCCTTAATGGAGTTTAATTCTTTTCTTTTTTTTTTTCTTTCTTTTCTTTTTTTATCCTCACCCAAGGACACTTTTGCATTCATCTTCAGATAGGGTGGGAGGGAGAGAGGGAGGAAGAGAGAGAGAGAGAAAAACATCGATGTGAGAGAGACACATCGAGTGGTTGCCACCTACACGACCCCAACCGGGGCTGGGGACAAACTGCAACTGAGGTACGTGCCCTTATCAGGAACCAAACCTGGGACTCTCCAGTCTGTGGGCCGATGCTCCAACCGCTGAACCAAACTGGCCAGGGCAAATTTTTTTCTTGATAAACTTGTTGGGCATTGTTTTAGGCCAATTACTATAGGCCAGGAGTTGGCAAATTATACCTGTGCACATGAGCCTGCTGTTTTTGTAAATAAAGTTTTATTGGAATATCCACATACATTCATTTAAATATTGTACATGGCTTCTTTCGTACTATAATGACATAGTTGAGTGGCTGCAACAGAGACCATGTGGAAACTTTACTGTCTGGCCCTTTACAGAAAAGATTTGCTGATCCTCACTATAGACTATCATTTAGTTGCAATTATAGATTGTGTTATAGTTTCATTTCATTTAAGGTCGTTATTTCTGGTATAGAAGAACACTATTGATTTTTGTAAGATGATTTCTAGTCTTGCAAACTTGGTTAATAAGTCTTTTATAGTTCTGGTAGTTTGCCTGGTGATGATGTTGTGTTTTCCATACAGTCTATCATGTCATTGGAAGATTGGGAAGCAGAAAGAGTACATATCTCTTTCACCTTCTTGTCTAAAAGAATTGGGCAGACTCTCAAATACTCTAGGTAACATTGGTGATAATAATGAACATCCATAAGTTAGTCCTGATCTTAATGCTATTACATTGTTTTTCTATTAAGTATGAAAAAAAAATCACATGATTTTTATCCTTTGGTCCATTAATGTGGTAAATTATATCAACAGGTTTTTCTGTTGTAAGGCCATCATTGTACTCCTATGCATCATGATATTATCTTTTAAATACACTGTTGTATTTGCGTACCTATTATTTTGTTTTGGATACTTGCATTGAGGACTACCTTAATTGCCATCTATGCAGTGTAACTACTCCCTATTTTCCAACCTCTGTGCTGGAACTACAATCTAAGCACTGTGCAAGATGCTGGGTTACAGCAATGGCTAAGATACAATCCTTGTCCTTAATAGTGCCCATTATAATGGCAGAAACAGACACTTATACAATTTGTATAGTCATAAAAGCTATGTGAACAAAAGGCTCTTTCCCAAAACAAATAAATCTTTAGCACTGACCAAGCAGGTCAGTTTCCTTTTCCTTAGGTAGACCTCAGTACTCTTGCTTATGTATTCTCTTTCTTAATGCCCTTTCACCTTTGCCTTTTCTACTCATCTCTGCCTATGTGACTCCTACACAACCAAAAAGCAAGATCCCAACAATGGAAAGCATTAACATAGTGGTTAAGGGCTCAGGCTTGAGAGACAAATAGGTTCCAATTCTAGCCATATCATTTACTAGCTATCCTTGGACACATTGCATTACCTCCCAAAGAATCCATTTCCTCATCAGTCAAATTGAGAATAATAATACCTTCATCACATAGAGGATACAATGAACTAAGCTATGTGAAGGCTTTCGACACAGGGCCTGACAAGCTGCCAGGATTTTCTCTTTCTGTCCTTCTGTGATTATTACTGGACCCCAAGAAGGTCACAAAGTCTCTTTCCTCTGACTTCTGATATTTGATGGCAGCTAAGTAGCATCACTTGTTTCACATTTCATCATGTTCCCTATACAGTAATTATTTATATCTTGGCTTCCAGTGCTACAATTTTTTTCTTTTTTTTTTTTAAATCCTCACCCTAGGACATTTGCATTTATCTTCAGAGCGGGACGGAGGGGGGGGGAAGAGAGAGAGAGAAACATTGACTGGTCGCCACCCACATGACCCCTACCGGGCCGGGGACAAACTGCAACCAAGGCACGCGCCCCCAGCGGGAACCAAACCTGGGTCTCTCTGGACCACAAGCCAACGCTCCAACTGCTGAGCCAAACCGGCCAGGGCGCGCAACCCTTTAATATAGTTCCTCATGTTGCGGTGACCCCCAACCATAAAATTATTTTCGTTGCTACTTCATAACTGTAATTTTGCTACTGTTATGTCTTAGGCGACCCCTGTGAAAGGGTCATTCGACCCACAGGTTGAGAACCGCTGCCGGAACCGAACCCGGGACTCTCTGGTCCGCGGGCCGACGCTCTACTCGCTGAGCCAAACCGGCCAGGGCTATTGATCAATTCTTATGTGCCAGGTAATGTGCTAAATGTTTTATTTAACATTTATTTAACATTTAACATTGTTCTAAATATTTTATTTCTGTGAGCCCCATAACCCTTGCCTACCTTAGTGCTACTCATAGAATAACCTTTCAAATATTCATTGAATGAATGAGTGCATTGGTGAATGCTGAGTCGTACACCACAAGAATCTTGCCAGTGTAAGCTGGTTTGTCTCAGGTTAACACCCCTCATTCCTCTGTGATGAATTATTGTGTAAGCCATGAGATTCAGCATCAGTAAAAAGCTGGAGGAGATTATGGAAAGGGGGACTTTTTTTTGGTTAATCCTCACCTGAGGATAATTTTCCATTGATTTTTAGAGACAGTAGAAGGGAAGGAGGGAGAGAAACATCGATGTGAGAGAGACAAATTGATTGGCTGCCTCCCACATGGTCCTCCAGGGCTGGAAAAGGGGACTTTTTTATACCCTGTCTGTTTTACTGCAGAGACATCACTCATCTGTTAGTGTTATAATTTATTTATTAGAACTGGTAAAATGAATTTTTAAAAGTTACTGTAGGCAAAAGTGTTAAAATTTAAAACATTCAAGGTCATGGAGAATATGGAGAAAGGAACACCTTTTTGGAGGAAATAAAAATCAATGCAGCTGTTTTTGTGAGCATTTAGCTTAAGGAAATAATTAGGGATCTGCACAAAGGTGTAGTATAAGGCTGGTCATCTTAATAATGGGTATAACAGCAAAAAGGGAAATAATCGACATGTCTCATAAAAGAAGATAGAATAACTAAACGATACTTAATCCATACAATGAGATATGTTGCAGCCATTCAGTATTTGTAGAAATGGATTAAATGACATGGAAAACATTCCAGATAGTTAATTTATTAACTTTGTGACCTTAGGCAAATAACTTCTCTGCCTCAATTTTCTTGTCATTAAATAGGAATACTAATATTGCCTTCCTTATAGAGTTATGAGGATTAAATGAATTATTATGTGTAAAAATTGTTAGAATCCTACCTGGACCGTGGTAAATATATAGATATAAGATGTAATTATTATTATATGAAAAACAAAGTTTCAAAACATGTATGTTATGCTATTTTTTTGTTATGCTATTTTTTATAAAACATGTACATAGAGAAAATGGTATGAAAGTAAATACTTCAAAATGTTAATAGTTATTGGGTGGTATTGGAAATATGCTGTACTTTTTGTTGTTTTTGCCTATTCTTTTTTATGATGACTGTATATCTCTTGTGTAATTTAAAAATAATAACAACTAAAAACAAAACAGAAAATGATTCTTGCTTTAGTAGGGAAGTAGGGGTTTCTGGAATTTCCCACCCTGCCTGTGCCCTGATTTTTAACCAGTGAGGCTGGTGTAAGAATATGAAGGAGGGATCAGTCTTCTCAATTCACTTTAAAATGTAATTCCACTTCTTTCAAAGTTGAGAAGCTCCCACGCCCAGGGTGCTCTTAGACCGTGACAGGTTCTTAGCAGCATGGGGCCCAACACTGTGGAGCCAAGGCTGAACTCTAGAGGTAGACAGGATGTGAGTCATCACATTGACTGCAGTTGTTTCTGTTTTTCCTTGGAGGTATGAATGTGAAGTGATGAGATTAATTAAAAAAAACAACAAATACATCAGAAGATAAACATCTAAATAAGTGGTTCCCTTCAAAGTACTTATTTTGAGAACTCACACACTTATTTACAAATTTTACCATTTGTTCAAATAATATTTTTATTGAGGGGGTGTCAAAACTATTGACTTCAAAATCAGTTTGTATGAAATATTTTTCTGGCTCCTAATGTATTAAAATTGTGATATCAAGTGCTTTTTTTTCCCCATGCAGTCAAATGGGTATTCTAATGCTTCCAGTGGCATTATAAATTAGTGAAAACCTATTCAAAAGCAATTTCTAAGTAAATATCTAGAATCAAAAAATCCTTATACTTTTTTTTTTTTTGTAAATCCTTATACCCTTTGAGTCAACATTCCCCATCAGTAATCCAGGCTGAGGAAATAAGCTAAAGTAGGGAAAAAGCTACATATTCCATATAATAAAAAACGTGAAGTCAACAATACTGTATTGCATGCTTGAAAGTTGCTAAGAAAGTAGATTTTAAAAGTTCTCAATAGAAGAAAAAAAAGTGTATTTATCAAATTTTAAACTCTTACAATGTAAATAAGTTCTGGGAACCTAATACAGTGATTATAGACAGCAAAACTGTATTATAAACATTAAACTTGCTAAGAAACTAGATTTTAATTGTTTCCAATACTAGAAGAATGATAATTATGTGATGAGATAGAGGTGTTAGCTAATGCTACAATGGCAATCATATTGCAGTATAAATGTATCAAATCAACATGTTGTATACCTTAAACTTACACAATGTTATAAGTCAAATATATCTCAATAAAAAAATTTTAAGACTCTTATGACAATCCCTTGAGATTGATATTAGTATCCTTAATTTACTGGTAAGGAAACTGAGGCTTATGAAGAAACATGGCCAAGATCACAGCTGTGAGAGGCAGAATTGGATTTTAACCTAGGCTGACTTCAGACATATCTTCTCAAGACTCAACTCTGTGCTGTACTGCTTACCATTTGCATACATTCATTTAGGGGGCTTATATTGGTGAGGAGGAAGAGAAAAGTTTGCATGGGGAATACAGCCTGATATCTGTCGATGATATTAGTTCTACTGCCCAGCCTTGACGATCTGTATCAGGGTCCTACAGAGACAGGGGCTGCAATGTTCTGACATTTCACAGTGGTGAGTCTTGATGTGGATCTGTTCTCATTCACTGTGCTGGGTACACAGTGGACCCTTTCAGTCTGGAAACATATAGAAAATGTTCTTGAATTATGATTTCCTCAACTTTTTTTTTTCTTTATTGATTTTAGAGAGAAAGAAAGGGAGAGGGAGAGAGAGAGAGAAATATGGATGAGAGAGAACATCAGTTGTCCGCCTCCTGCATGCCCCCCACTGGGTATTTGGCCCACAACCTGGGCATGTGCCCTGATCAGGAATTGAACCCGTGACCTCTTGGTGCATGGGTCAGTGTTCAACCACTGAGCCATACCGGCCAGGCATGATTTCCTCAACTTTTAAAACTCTCTATATGGAAATTATCTTCAGCTGTTGTACTTCCTTGACTGGTCTTCCAGTTTTATCTTTTTTTCTCCTATTTTCTGTATCCATGTCTTTTTGCTGTACTTCCTAGGACATTTCTTCAACTTTATCTTTAAATCTTTCTATTGGGCTATGACTTCTGCTTTCAGGTTTTTTCATTTCAAAGAAATTTTTTCTCTTCCGAATATTCTTTGTTATTGTTTCCTGCTATTGTTCCATATATGCAGGTATTTTTTCTTTTAGGAACTTCTCTTTGGTTTTTAAAGTTTTATTTTCTTTGCATTGTCTTAATTTTTTCCAAGTTTCTTCCTTCTGTTTGTTTGGGTCTCTCTCTTTCCAGTTAGAGGAAAACCTCCTGTCTGGGAATCCTTGTCTTTGTGCTCATGAATAAAAGTGAGGGGCTAAAAGCTGGTTGGAAGCTCTGTGCATGAAGATGGGAGCTATTGACCATGAGGTCATTTATCCACGAGCCAATGACCATGAGGAACCATTAGCTGGAGACCTCAATGCTATTATTTTTTCTTTTTTCCAATTCTAAAATTATATGGTTTTCTGGTTTTATCTATATTGCTATTTTTAAATACAACATACAAAACAGTAGATACAGTGATTTTTAAAAATTTAATATATTATTCAATACATTCAATAGAATTTAAGTCAGTAATAGCCAAATGGAAGAGATGCATAGAAGAAGGAGGGGTGGAGAACTTCTTTACCCTGTCCAGGGGATCCCACCCTGACAACACCATCTCAATACTATTATTTTTACATCTTTCATATGGGTTTCATTTTTCCCATAGAAGTAGACTCATCTGCCAAGGCGGTAAAGGTTGACTACCAGCATTCTGGGAGCAGAGTATGGGAAAAGTCTACTGAATCCCCCTTGTTTTGGTGTGATGCACTGTACCTGGTGACCCTTACTTCAGAGATTGTTTTACTCTCTCAAGAAAATAAACCTCTATACTTCTGCTGAGGTGGAGGAGGGGCAGTTACCTAGAGGGTCCAGTGAGGGAAGGGAACTAGTCCTTCAACTTGTCCTTATTTTAGTTGCTCTTCACCCCCACTTCCAGGGATACCACTGGTATGTTAATTCCTGAACACAAAAGGCAGCTTCTCAGCTTTCTCCAGTTTCTGGTCCAGGATTCAGTGTTCTTAGGTTTGCCAGGCCTATTATTATTCATTCATCTGCTTTTCCACCTGTAAAATTCTGTTGTATTTACTGCCCCCTCCCTTTCCTTATGCTTTAAGACAATCTTTTACTGCAGTTTTAGTGGGATTGGGAGGGGAGGTAGTGGATAGGAAAATTAGATGAATGAGAAATTACAGCCATTGTCTTTATCCTGAACTCTTTAGTTGTTTCTTGTGGGATCATACTATATTCCACTACTTACAGACAGGCAAATTACTTGGATTTCTCTGTGCCTCAATTTTCTCATCAGCAAAATCACAGAAATGATGGAAGCTACTTTGTGCTATTGTGAGGATTAGGCAAAATATCATATTTAAAAAATATATGTATTTTATTTATTAATTTGAAAGAGAGAGAAGAAGGGAGAGAGAAAGAGAGAGATTGATCTGTTGCTCCATATATTTATGCACTCATTGGTTGATTCTTGTGGGTACCCTGACAGGGGATCAAACCCAAAACCTTGGCGTATTGGGACAACACTTTAACCAACTGAGCTACACAGCCAGGGTTGAAAAATACTATATTTAATTGTTTTTAAGAAACACATTTTCTCCATATTTTTCTATCTCTGAAATCAGAACGTTTGGTACAGATCCAAGTATGTTATAAACATTTAATAAATTATATCTTAGGTTCAGTGAAATATGGTAATACACTTGGAAGAGTGCCTGAAACCAGGTGTGCAATAAATGTTGAAGACAGGATGATTATTATGCATACTAAACCATTCTTAACATTCTGAGACCTGCTTATTCTACTTAATACAATCTTCTGTACATCATTCTCCATCAGTAGAGGTAGATCTACCTTACTCTCTTTAAAGTTCTATTCTAGTCTATAGAATGGATATACCATTTAATTATTCCTCCATTGGTGGACATTTATTTTTCAAAATTTTTTCTGAAAAACCAGTAGTGGAAGGTCTAGTAATAAATTCTTTTTTTTTTTTTTTAATCCTCACCTGAGGATATTTTTTCAAATACCTTCAGATAGAGTGGGAGGGGGAGAGAGAGAAACATCAACGTGAGAGACACATATCAACTGGTTGCCTCCCGCATGACCCCGACTAAGGCCAGGGACAAACTGCAACCGAGGTATGTGCCCTTGACCAGAATCAAACCCGGGACTCATTGGTCCACGGGCCAACGCTCTAACCGCTGAGCCAGACCAGCCAGGGCTAGTAATATATTCTTATACACTTGTTCTAGCATTTCTATAAGATAAAGACTGAGAAGTAGAATCATTATATCACACTTGCTAAGTGTCTATAAGAATTTCCAGAGTGGAAGAGGCATGTGAGTGGTTAATCCTGTTTTAGGCCGGCAGTATCTAATTATGTAAAGCATACTAAACTTGAAGACAGGAGACCTAAACCCGAGTGGTGGCTCTAACACTTATCTTGGGAAATACTGTTTGTTCTTTCATTTATTCAAAAATAGTACTGAATTCTGCCTATTCTGTGCCAGGCACAGCGTTAGAGACTAGGAATATAGAGATAAATAAGACACAGTCCTTGCCTTCAAGAAATGTACAGTAATTGGTGAGGAGATGGACATGTAAACAGATGTTACTTGCTCACTAAGTACCTTGGGAAGTTGCTTAACCTCCTGAACATCTCTTTATTTGTAAAATAGGTAATAGTTCTTTTTTAAAAAAATATGTTTTTATTGATTTTTTTAGAGAGGAAGGGAGAGAGAGAAAGAAACATTGATCAGCTGCCTCCTGCACAACCCCCACTGGGGATCGAGCCCGAAACCCCGGCATATGCCCTGACCGGGAATCAAACCGGGACCTCTCAGTCCATGGGATGACGCTCAATCCACCGAGCCACACCAGCCGGGCAGGTACTTAAACCATAGGGTTGTCATGAAGAGTAAATGAAATAATGTATGAGAAGTGCCCTGCACAGTGCCTAGCACATAGTATGCACTCAATGAATGGAAGCTATCATTATTGTTTCTGTGTATTTGTTTTTTTGTTAATCCTCTCCCGAGGATATTTTTTCCATTGATTTTTATTTTATTTTTTATTTATTTTATTTATTTTTTTAGAGAGAGAAACATCTATGTGAGAGAGAAACATCGATCTGCTGCCTCCTGCATACCCCCTACTGGGGATCAAGCCCACAACCCTGGCATGTGCCCTGAGCAGGAATGGAACTGGGACCTCTCAGTCCATGGGATGACATTCAATCCACTGAGCCACACAAGCTGGGCTTTCCATTGATTTTTTTTTTTTTATTCCTCACCTGAGGATATATATTTTTTTCTACTTATTATCAGATAGAGTGGGAGGGAGGGAGAGAGAGAGACAGAGAGAAACATCGACATGATAGAGCCACATCGACTGGTTGCCTCCTGCACAACCCGACCAGGGCCAGGGACGAACACAACCAAGGTACGTGCCCTTGACCAGAATCAAACCCGTGACTCATTGGTCCACGGGCCAGTGCTCTAACCACTGACCCAAACCAGCCAGGGCTCCATTGATTTTTATAGAGAGTGGAAGTGGGGGGAGACAGAGAAACATTGTTGGTTGCCTCCCTCATACGTCCCAACCCTGGCGGGAATCAAACCTGCAACCAAGGTATGTGCTCCCGACAGGGAATGAACCCTCAACCCCCCCACCTCCAAACTTCTCACCCCTGTGCTCAGGCCAACCCTCTAACCACTGAGCCACATCAGCCAGGGCTATCATTATTGTTTTAGTAATTGGATAATTATAAGTAATTTGTTATAGTTGCTGTGATAGAAGGTCTACATTCCTGAATTTTTTCTTATAGTATTAAATGAATTGTTGAGACAATAATATAGCATACAAAAAGTGGCATTCAATAAATATTAGTTTCTTTTCTTACATTTTTACATTGAGACAAAGGGTAAATAAGCAGGTGAAAACACACACATCAAATGTTTGAACACAACAGTAATCTTCCTAGTTCATGGGTCACAGAGCCAATTCTTAGCACTTCCTTAGCTACCCAGATTTCACCTATGGCCATATCTGAACATCTGGAATGAGGCTGCTGTGTACCTCTCTGCCCGCAGTCACAAGTAATCATGGAGACAGGTTGTTCATATGACCCAGGGCTGATGGCTGCCTCCTAAAGTGGACTTTTTTTCTTTTCCAGTTTACTAAGCACAGCTTGCACCCCATCCTTAATGGGGTCACTTATTTGCTTGATATTGAATTGAACTTTATTATGTAATTTCTTTTATTTCCCACATAGCTATAAAACAAGAATTAGCCTGGCCAGTGTGGCTCAGTGGATTGAGCATCATCCCACGGACTGAGAGGTCCTGGTTCCATTCCTAGTCAGGGCACATGCCTGGGTTGTGGGCTCAATCCCTAGTAGGGAGCACGTGGGGGGCACCCAATCGATGTTTCTCTCTCACATTGATATTTCTCTCTAAAAAAAAAAATCAATTTAAAAAAACCGCAAGAATTAAAGAAAGTGTATCTTGATACCAAAAATTCTGAGCTTTCATTACTAATTAAATTTAAAGATAACTCTAGAGGCAAATTTAAGCAGAATAATTGATAGAAATAATAGTATAAATATTTTGGGTGGACTTTCTGTTTTAGGGCTTGAGTAATATCTAATTACTAGGTACATTGTTGGGTTTTTTTCTCCCTTGTTTCTTTACTTCCCTGGAGGGTATTTAAAGCACTGCTTTTGTTTCTCCTTTCTGGATGTATATCTGGCTATGCAGATCATACTACATTTCCCTGGTTTTTATAAGCTAATTCTCCTTGCAGATACAGTGTGGTGCAATGATCTAGAGCCCAAGTTTTGGAGTCAGGCAGACCTGGGTTTGAATTCTAGCTTCTATTTACTAGCTCTAGGATCTCAGGCAAAAATCCTTGAAGTTCAATTTTCTCATCTGTGAAATCGGCAATATTAGTATCATTAATACTATGATATTAACATTATAGAATAAACTTTTTTGTTTTCCATCCTCATCCAAGGACACTTTTGCATTTATCTTCAGATAGAGCGGGAGGGAGAGAGGGGGGAAGAGAAAGAGAGAGAAACATAGATGTGACAGAGACACATCGAGTGGTTGCCACCCACATGACTCCAACCGGGGCCGGAGACAAACTACAACCGAGGTACATGCCTTTAGCGGGAACTGAACCCGGGACTCTCTGGTCCACGGGCCAATGCTCTAACCGCTGAGCCAAACCAGCCAGGGCTAAACATGTTTTAAAAGAATGGGGTTAAAACAGAAAACACATACATGTAAACCGTTCAACACAGTCACACAGTATGTTTTTTTTTTTTTCCTTTATTGATTTTAGAGAGAGAGGGAGAGAGAGATAGAAGTATCGATGAGAGAGAACATCGATTGGCCATCTCCTGCATGCCTCCCACTGGCAATTGGGCCTACAACCTGGGCATGTGTCCTGACCAGGAATTGAACCGGCGACCTCTTGGTGCATGGGTCAACACTCAACTACTGAGCCACACTGGCTGGACACAGTATGTGTTTTTTAGTTTTCAGTTATGATCATGATCATGTTTATTTTCATTAAGGTACCTCATGCTTAGCACATGGTTGATGGAAAACCCTGGTAGTTACCTACCATTTCTAATTGCCAGGATTATGGCTTTGTTATTTAATTTTTTTATTTGTTAGTGATTAAGACAATCTTTTTTTTTCTTTTTTTTTTTCGGTGAATCCTCACCCAAGGATATTTTTTCCATTGATTTTTTTTTTTTTTTAGAGAGAGTGGAAGGGAAGGGTGGAGGGAGAGAGAGAGAGAAAGAGAGAGAAACATCCATGTGAGAGATACACATCAATTGGTTGCCTCCTGCACGAGCTCTGACCAGGGCCAGGATTGAACCTGCAACCCAGGTACATGCCCTTGACTGGGAATCAAATCTTTGACCCTCTGGTGCGTGGGCCGACACTCTGACCACTGAGCAACACCAGCCAGGGCGATTAAGATGCTCTTTAGCCTAATATTTAGGAACTTGTTTTATCATCACTATAACTCTGACAGTGTCTGGCACCATTACTGGCACATAGTAGGTACTCAATACATAGCTGTTGAATCACATTCAATTGAACTGAACATCCATCCATTCAGACATTAGCACAAGAGCTGTGTCACTAAATAGCTGTCATTCCAAAATTGACAGCCAGCCCTGACACAGACATGCTTGCACAGTTTGTAAGCCATGATTTCAACTTCCTGCATTGCAGACATCTTAGTTAATAGTCCATTCCACCCACCTGCACCTTAGAAGGAAAGGACAAACTAATAGAAATATCTGCTAAGAAATAACTTAGCAGCTAAGAGAATGAGCTTTGGTCTAGGTATAGACCCAGGCTTATATCCTGGCTCCAGCACTGCCTAGTTACTTAATCTGAGAACATCAGTTTTCTCATCTGAAAAGGGTGTATTCATAGTATCTATCTTACCATGTTATTGTGAGAATAGTCACTTCTTTCAGAAACCTTCCCTACCGCCCATGGTAGGTTGGGTTCACTGTTATACTCTCCCTATAATACCTGCCAATTACTCTTTGTAATTACTTCTTCAACTACTCACTTCCTTTCTAAATTGGGTACTCCCACAGGACAGGGATGGTGACTATCTCATTCATTTCTGTATCCCCAGTGCTTAACAGTCCCTGGGTACACAGTATTTTGGGTGAACTGCATTTGTTAACTGAGTGAAATAATGAGATAATAGTGCACACAAACAAAGACTAAATTTAGCAAGCTCTCATATTATTAACAACATAATATTGGTGTTGAGTTTATTCACCTTGAGAAAACTAATATAGTTAGAGGAGCAACAAATTAGAGGTAGGTATTGTGAATCTAGCTCTATATCTTTTTGTTGTTGTTGTTGTTAATCCTCACCCACGGATATTTTTCCATTGTTTTTTTTTAGATGAGTGGAAGGGAGGGAGGGAGTGAGAGAGAGAGAGACATTTATGTGAGAGAGACACATTGATTGGTTGCCTGTTGCAGGACCCCAACCAGGTACATGCCCTTGACTGGAATGGCACCCAGGACCCTTTGGTTCGCAGGCCGACATTAACCGCTGAGCCAAACCAGCCAGGGCTAGCTCTGTATCTTGTTTGTTATATGTCCTTGGCCAAATCTTTATTCTTCTCATTTTTCCACAATTAAAATGAACATAAAATATTCACCCTGGTGTCCAACTTAACTTGGTTCTTATAAAGTCTTCCCATTGCCAGATCACACACGACAGGCTGTCCTGTGTATGCCCAGAGTTTCTACATACAGATCCTACACTGCCCTAGTACTCCTCTGCTTTCTCAGCTGCTAAATGTTGACCCCTGACCCTTCTCCATGCTGACCCTGTCCAGCCCCTCAGTTTGTTACACCAATTGGCTATCTTCTAGCTTTTAGCCCTGAACTACACTTGTCCTCACAATCAAATCCAAAATCCTTAAGGTTCTGACTGGAGCTTCATCTTCTTTCCACTTTTTTCTTGCTCACTGTGCTCCAACCACCAGGCTTTTCTGAAGTTATCTGGTGGCACTGATCTTCCTGATTCAGGGCCTTTGGACCTACCAGCCTCTGCTTGGAGCACTGTTTCCCCTACTCAGCCCTCATGTCTCAGCTTCTTCGGGGAGCACTACTTGAGTCCCTTGGCAGAAATTAGTTTTCCCTGTTATATGCCATCTTCTTTGCAGATCTGGTGTAAGCTTCACATTTTATTTCATTTTTATTTTAATAAACATATCCTCACCCCAGGATATGTTTATTGATTTTAGAAAGAGGAAGGGAGAGAGAGAGAGAAACATCGATGTGAGAGAGAAACATCAGTCGGTTGCCTCACATGCGTACCCTAATTGGGACCGAACCTGCAACCTAGGTATGTGCCCTGACCGAGAATTGAACCCATGACCTTTCAGTGTATGGGACAATGCTCCAACCAACTGAGCCACACTTGCCAGGGCAGAGCTTCACATTTTAAAATAGAAGTTAAGAATCTGGACTAAATGTGAAATTTCTGTTTTTAGTGATGGCAGGTAATTTAAAAATTGTTAAGTACTGAGGGCTGAACCAAAATATCTGTAGGTTAGTGACCACCTGTGGCCTGCCTGTTTGCAACCTGAGTTGTCCAACATTTGGCTATATTTGGCAACTATTGCTGTGTTAATCATCACTCCACTTAACTGTCTACTCCATGCCAGGCACTGTGCTTGGTGCTTTACACAGATGATATCATGTAATATCCAAAACCACCTGTGAGGTCAAGTAAGGTTCAGAGAGGTCAAGACACTTGCCCAAGGTTACAAGCCTTAAGTGGTAGAGCCAGGTGCTAAAGGTCTTTCCATGGGACTACTGTGTGTCAAGATACAATTTGTCAATTTAGAATGATCAAAGCTTCTGAAGTTCTTCCTAACAACAACTACTACTAATATTTGTATTGTGCTCACTCTATGCCAGGCATTGTGCTAAAAACTCTTTACATGATAGGATTCAATCTTCCCAACATACAAAGGAGCTACTGTTATCATCCTCATTTTATTTATTTATTTATTTGGATTATTTTATTTTATTTTTTTAAGTCTATTTATTTATTTATTTATTTACTTATTTTGTTGTTAATCCTCACCCAAGGATATTTTTTCCATTGATTTTTAGAGATAATGGAAGGGAGGGAGGGAGAGAGAGAGAGAGAAAGAGAGAGAGAGAGAGAAACATCAATGTGAGAGAGACACATCGATTGGTTGCCTCCGCACATGCCCCCGACCAGGGTTGGGAATCAAACCTGAGACCCCTCAGTGCTTGGGCCAACACTCTAACCACTGAGCAACACCAACTAAGGCTATCATCCTCATTTTATAGATGAGGAAACTGAGATGTAGAACAGGTATCTGATTTACCCAAGGTAAAGACAGGATTCAAACCCAGACAATCTGATGCCACAGTTGCCACTCTTAGGAACCTCTATCATCAATTTGGGTTGGAGCTGAAGGGAAAAAGGGAAAATTTTATAAGTCACTCTTTCTCCAATCCAGAGCCCCACAGAGGACTCAATTATGAGAGGAATTCCTCTCCCTCCTTGGGCTATTTCCATGAACTTGTTGTTGAGAGATGAGGCCTGCAGGTGGCAGCAACACCAAGTCTCTATATTCAGCCAAGTTCAAAGCTATAATGAGGAAGCTAACAGTCAGATTCACTTATTTGCATATTATTCTCTGATTGACCTAATTAATTCTTTGCCATTTAACTGCACTTGGTTCTCAGCCCAGTGAGTACTGCCAGAGTGTGTAGAGCCCTTCACAGCTGTGAAAGAAGAGAGCCCAAAGGATCTGTAACTATGGTGAATTCTTCCAGTCCGACTACCATCCTGATGATTTTCAACTGTGTTGGGTGAAACTGTGTTTCAGTAGTCCCCCAACACTTTTTGAGTTTTTAGCTTAAAAAAAAGATTCACTATTTTTCTTGTTGTTTTTAAGGTACTGTAAGGTATACATTTAAGGAAAAATTCAATAGCACAAAGGGCACACCATGTAAAGTTACTCTCTCTATCACGCTTACCCCAAGTCACACTATTTTCCCACCCCCGAGGAAAGCTTGTGTATCCTTCCAGGTATAGACCAAGACTATAAAAGTATATGCATATGTCCTTCTAAAGAAATAAATGAGCCCTGGCTGGTTTGGCTCAGTGGTTAGAGCATCAGCCAGTGGACCAGAGTCCCGGGTTCAATTCCTGCTAAGGGCACGTACCTTGGTTGAGGTTTGTCCCTGGCCCCGGTTGGGGTTGTGCGGGTAGCAACCAATCGATGTGTCTTTCTCACATGGATGTTTCTCTTTCTCTCTCTTCCTCCCTTTCTCCCTCCCACTCTATCTGAAGGTAAATGCAAAGATGTCCTCGGGTGAGGATAAAAAAAAAGAAAATATAGGGGGAGGCTTCTCTCACCAGGTCTGAGCCCTGCCAGCCCTTCACCCAGGAGACCACTGCAGTCGGCCATCCCCTGCTTCACTGTAACCTTGTGTGACCAAAAGGCAGTGATCAAAAATGCCGATGTGTTGGAGGAGATGCAACAGGACTCTGTGGAATGTGCTACTCCGGTGTTGGAGAAATATAACATAGAGAAGGACACTGTGGCCCATATTAAGAAAGAATTTGACAAGAAGTACAACCCCACCTGGCACTGCATTGTGGGGAGGAACTTCAGTAGTTTCGTGACACATGCAGCCAAACACTTCATCTACTTCTACATGGGCCAAGTGGCCATTCTTCTAGTTAAAAGCATAGACTGTACCACACAGCCAGTGATCCATCCAAAAATAAGGATTGTACCACCACCCCACCACCGTGACTAAAGAAAAAACAAAATAAAGGATTGCAGCCTAAATTTCAAATACCAGAGACTGAAATCTTCAGCCTTGCCTAAAGGAACACCTTGATCTTAAACCTTTATTGTGTTGTTTTCTACAGGGCATTCTCTGTACTCATTTGTTGTGGTTATAAAACAGTTAGCAAAAAAGAAAGAAAAGATGGGGGAAATTTTTGTGATCTTGGGTTAAGCAGATTTCTTAGATATGACATGATTCACAAGAGAAAAAAGACAAATTGAACTTAATACAAAATTTAAAACTCTGCTCTGTGAAAGATGCTGCGACAAACCACAGTCCAGGAGAAAACATTTGCAAATCACATCTCTGATAAAGGTCTCATACCTAGAATTCTCACAACTCGTTAATAATAAGAAAACAAGCCCAAGCCGGTTTGGCTCAGCAGTTAGAGCACTGGCCCTCAGACTGAAGGGTTGCAGGTTTGATTCCCTGTCAAGGGCATGTATCTGGGTTGCAGGTTCAATACCTGGCCCTGGTTGGGGTCGTGTGGGAGGCAACCAATTGGTGTGTCTTTCTCCCATCGATGTTTCTCTCTCTCTCTCCTCCTTCCACTCTATCTAAAATCAATGGAGAAAAATATCCTCAGGTGAGAATTAACAAAATAATAATAATAATAATAGTAATAATAATAATACCATGTAAATGAATGGGCAAAAGACTAATACAGATCCTTTACTAAACAACATATATAAATGACAAATTAGCACACGAAAAGAGGCTGAGCCAGGCTGGTGTGGATCAGTGGATTGAGCATCCTCCCATAGACTGAGAGGTCCCGGTGTGATTCTCGGTCAGGGTACATGCAGGCGTTGTGGGCTCAATCCCCAGTAGGGGTGTGTGTGCAGGAGGCGGCTGATTGATGTATCTCTCTCACATCAATGTTTCTATCTCTCTCTCCCTTCCTCTCTCTCTAAAAAATCAATAAAACCACATTAAAAAAAAGAGAGGCTGAGTATCATTAGTCATTAGGGAAATGTTGGTTTTATTGAGGCACTGCCACTACACACACATTGGAATGGCTAAAAACAATAATTTTTTAAAAATCTGACAATATCGCCCTGGCTGGTTTGGCTCAGCGGTTAGAGCGTCGGCCCATGGACCAATGAGTCGCAGGTTTGATTCCAGTCAAGGGCACGTACCTCGGTTGTGGTTTGTCCTCAGCCCTGGTCGGGTTGTGCGGGAGGCAACCAGTTGATGTGTCTCTATCACATCGATGTTTCTCTCTGTCTCTCTCTCTCCCTCCCTCCCACTCTATCTAATGATAAACAGAAAAATATTCTCGGGTGAGGAATTAAAAATAAATAAATAAAATAAAATCAATAAAGAAAAAAAAATTAGATGTATACTTACCATACAACTCAGTAATCCCACTCTTAAATATTTACTTAGAGAAATAAAAGCATGTTTATGCAAAAACCTGTACATAAATGTTTATATTAGTTTCCTTCACAATTGACAAAACGTAGAAACAATTCCAATGTCCTAAACCAGTGAATGAAGAAATAAACTATGATACATCCATACAATGGAATACTACTCAGCAATAAAAAAGAACTAAATACTGATACATGTAACAACATGGATGAATTTCACACGAATTATTCTAAGTGAAAGTAGTCAGACTCAAAAAGCTACATACTTTTTTATTCCATTTGTATGACTTTCTGGGGGAAAAAAAACCACAGGTACAGAAAACAGATCAATGGATGCCATGGTTGGGGGAGAGGTTGATTATAAAAGATGGAATGAGGGAATATTTTGGGGTAAATAGGTAATTTAGATTATAATGGTGGTAGTTACACAAGTGTGTGCATTTGACTCACAGAACTGAACACTAAAAAGAAGGAAATTTACTGTATGTAAAAAAAAAAAAAAAACTGTTTAAAAAACAAAAACCCAATACTCACCCTCCACCATCACTACCATCATGAAAGTCATTGATTTCAGGTTGACATAACAGCTGTGGTTCAAATAAATTACTGTTTTTCCTTATTTTAAAAAAATGTAGAATATTTTGTACACTGCTCTGCTCCATGAGCACTTTCTTTTAAATAGAGAATTATTTCAAGCATGTAGAAAAATAGAGGTTTTTATAACAAACACCTAAGTACCTTTCACCAACGTTATCAAATCTTCACATTTTGCCCTATGTTCTTTTTTTTTATCCTCACCCGAGGACATTTTTTCATTTTTTGTTCAGATAGAGTGGGAGGGAGAGAGAGGAAGAGAGAGAGAGAGAGAGAGAAACATCGACATGAAAGGGACACATCGAGTGGCTGCCACCCGCATGACCAACCAGGGCCGGGGACAAACTGCAACCGAGCTACATGCCCTTAGCGGGAACCGAACCCGGGTCTCTCTGGACCGCAGGCCGACGCTCTAACCACTGAGCCAAACCGGCCAGGGCATTTTTTTTTTTTTTTTTTTTTTACTGTGTATGTATGACTCCTTAAATAGTATATAGTGTTGTCTATCATATTTAACATTTTTATATACATGGTATCAAGCTGTATATAACTTTCTGCAGCTTTTCTCAACATTACGTTTTACTCATGCTGATACCTATAGCTTTAGTTTATTCACTTTAACTGTTTTGTAGTATTTTATATTATCAATATATCACAGCTGACTTGCTCATACTCCAGAAGATGGATATTTAGATTATCTTTATTATCATTATTTTTGCTATTTCAAACAGTGCTACAATTAACATCCCTATTTCTGTAGCCCATATCTATGTTCATTGTTGAAAACTTGGAAAGATGAAAAGAGAAAGATGAAAACGAGTATTACCCACCATAAGTTATTGTTTATTGAGCATTTAACAAGTATCATTTATAGTGTCGGGCACCTTATGTGCGTTAACTTTAATTCTCACACCAAGCTATATATTAGGTACTATTATGTTTGCTATTGCACAAGGAGAAAACTGAATTTTAACAAGCTTAAATAACTTGGCCAAGGGCGCACAGATAGGTAGTGGCAGAACAGGTTTCTGTTGCCAAAGCCTCTGCTCGTAACATGCTCCAACAGTGTCCATATACCCTAAATTCAGAAATAATAATGGTTAGAAATAGTCTTTACTGTTAATTGGTCTCCCAAAAGACAAGAGAGGCCTGGTCCAGGCCACTTTCCATTTAATAAATTATACTGGTAGTATAATATACATGGAGAAAAGTATGGATAAGTGTAGAAAAATATTCATATTCCAAGTGATGAATTTCCACAACTGAATATATCCATATGGATGAAAAAGGGGCTCTAATAAGCCTGAGAGTAACCTCACAGGCTGATCTGATCATAAATTCCTAACTAGGCAGGTCATTAAGGGTATCATCAGGCCTTTCACTTCCCTAGTTAAAGATTATCTTTGCCTTAAGTAAGCCCTGTCCATTGTTTTTGTGCATCTAGGTTAACACACATTTGAAATGCCTCTTTTTCAGACACTTGGTAAGCATAACCATCCTCAAGAGAGCACACAGACCCTGGCCACATAGCTCAATTGGTTAGAGCATTGTCCTGATAGGCCAAGGTTGCAGGTTTGACCCCCAGTCAGGGTACATACAAGAATCAACCAATTAATGCATAAATAAGTGAAACAACAAATATGTGTTTCTCTGTCTCTCAAATCAATAGATAAAATTAAAAATAAATAAATAAAAGAGAGCTCATAATCTTATTAACTATATCCTAATCCAATCATAGATATTTCCCTGCCTTGCTTTCTGCTGGAGGCCTGAAACTAGTGAGACTTGGAGAGAGATGTTGGTGGCTTCCTCCAGGTGATGGTAGCAGGGGAAATGGAAAGGAACGGAGATATTTAGGATGTAGAATAACTGGATTTAATGGGCTGAAGCAGGTGTTAGGAATGATTCATGAGTTTCTTCCTTATGCACACAAATGATGGAACTTGCTTCTAGATTTTTTTACACTTCAAATGGTCTGTCAATCGTTTTTTACTTTGGGGGAGATTATACTTGGAATTTGGCGCAGTTTTCTAAAACAGAACACTTACATCAGCTCCCACCTTAGACAGTGCCTGGAGCTCAGAATATTGAACTCTGTCCTTCCAAGTCCATAGACCTTTGCCCCCCTCGGTACCAGGAAAGGTGCCCAAATTCTTTTCCACGCGGGACTCCAGCGGGCAGCGCATGCCCAGAGAGGTCGCGTGGGGCGACCGCTGGGAGAACAAACGGCGAGAAGTTCCTGCCATTTTGTCGGCCCGACACAGCTGGCCCAGGCTGGAGACTACAAGTTCCGTGAGCCCCCGCGGCGACGCTTCCTACTCCTCACTGTCCGGCTCGCTCCCTCTGCACCCCTCCCGGGGCCGAAGGCTCTGGCTGCCGCTGGTGGCCGGCGGGCCAAGTAGGATTTCCGGGGGAAACTACTGTGGAGGCTGAGGAGGCGGTGGCGGCGACCCCGGTGAGTTCGGCGAGCAAGGAAAAGTGAGCGGGAAGTGCCTGGGGTCGGCTGCGGCCGCTTTTCAGGCTCGGGTCGCGCTCTTGGTTCCGCCAGGGGGTCGCGGTCCGGGGGAGGGAAATGGCTCGGGCCGTGGCAGCCTCGGGCGGCGGACGGGGCGGGCCGGGGCCGCCGCCTCCTCCTCCGCCCTCCCACGACCGTCCCGCGGTGGCTTCTCGTGCGGCGCGCCCCGCGCAGGCTCTCCCTCTCCGCCCCAGGCGACTTGGCGGGGCCCTTTTGTCTGGGCTGCTTTACGTCCCTTTGTGCCTGTTCGTGGAGGTGCCGCCTTGGGGGAGCCCCCGTGGCCAGTCCCTGACTGGGACCTGTCCCTGGGGATCCGGTTACGGTAACCGGATCGGGTCAAAGTCCATTTTTCAAAACTGTCCGGCCTCAGACCTCTGCATTCCCGCTGGGCAGAGCGGAAGCTTCCGAGCCAGGCAGAGGCCCACGGGGTTTCTGTTGAAAAGCTCCAGGTTATTGTCTAACTCTTAAACGTCAGCCCCGGGCGACTCAGGGCACGAATCGCCAGGCGTTTTTTCGGTAGGGGAGATGGCCTTTGCAAAAGAAGTGAGTCTCACTCCCGGGGAAACTGGGAAGGGATAGTCTTTGCTGCGATGTCTGGGGCGCAGCTGTGATCGGGGAACCGAAGAACCAATGCAGATGGGCTCCATGGTAGTACACCTCTGGACTGTCGAGAGGAAGTGATTTATAGTTTCCAGCAGCCTTTTCATTCATTGCATGCAGAAAAGGGCCACAGTACTTAAGTCTCCCAGTTCCTCGCCCCCCAAATGTTTTTATTTCTTCTGCTTAAAATGTTGAAAGAAAACGTCCATTAATAGAAGGGTTTGCTTTTTAGAGAAAACAGAAACTTAGTGGTTTATAGAAAGCAAAAAAAGGGACTGTTTCACTAAGTAATAGGAATGAAGCCAGTTTGCAAGAGTAGAGGTAGTACTACATCCTTACTGTCACCCATGAATCTTGTGGATTTGATCAAACTTTGTTAGATAATGGTAACTTTATGCATGTCCCGTTGGAAGACCGAATTGCTAGATATTCAGCTTAAGATAACGCTTTATAAACGCCATTGCAGATACTCCATTTCTTTAAAAAAATTTTTTTTTCTTTATTGATTTTAGAGAGAGAGACAGAAACATCCATGAGAACATTGATTGGCCACCTCCAGCATGCCCTGCACTGGGGATTTGGCCCACAACCTGGGCATATGTCCTGACCAGTAATCGAACCGGTCACCTCCTCCTGGTGCATGGGTCGACGCTCAACCACTGAGCCGCACCAGCCCAGCAGATACTCCTTTTGAAAAAGATTTAATATTTCAAGTCTCTGAATTGAGGACAACCAGAACTCCTTTACAGGAATCAGGGGAGTTTATTCAAGTTATATAGGTTAAATTCCCACCCTAGCCATGTAGGCAAACAAAACCCTTTGTACTTTATTACTTTCATATCTCATAATGGAAATGATTTACTCTGAAAATTCCAGATTGTGTTAATAATATTGTCTTTAATGCAGTTGTTCTTCAGTTTTTAATCCAGCAATGAGTGGGGATTGTTTGTGTTTTCCTGGTTATACTTTGAAGAAGCACCCACAGAATTGTTCTAGTATTAAAAAAAGAATCTGTTACCTGTTTCTTCAAACATGCCAATGCTGTTATTTCTTTTTAAAACAGCTTATATATTATTATTATTTTATTGATTTATTTTAGGGAGAGAGAAACACTGATTTGTTGTTCCTCTTATTTATGCATTGGTTGATTCTTGTATGTATCCTGACCAGAATTAAACCAGCAACCTTGGCATATGGAGACCACACCCTAACCAATTGAGCTACCTGGCCAGGGCCTCATATACATTTTGTAATTTCATTTTCACTATAATTCTGTGAGGTGGTGGTTATCTCATTTTACAGCTCACAGATGTTAAATTTACAACCTCTAAAATGTTCTGTGACTTGTCCAAGGTCACTGAGTTCACCTAGCTAGGAAATAGTAGAGTAAGCCGTACTTCAAGCCCAGTGCTCTTTCCATTACCTCACACTTATTGCAGTTATACATCATACCAACACCAGCACCCTTGTGATTCACTGAAATTTAAATATTGATGAAAATATTTTGCAATCAGAGAAAACTGATTTATAAGGAACTAGAGTTTCTAGAATTATAAACAATGTTATACTGAACCATAAATCATACTGAATGTTGGTGCCATTGCCTTGTCTTATGGTATGCTGTGATTACTTTTGTACCTAGGCAGAATGGCAATTTTATGGATCCCTAGGGGTGGGAAAGGGTGGTCAGTTCCTTACTAAAAGGTTTATTTACTAAAAGGTTTTGACTAATCTTGGTTTAAACGTTTATTTAAGAAGTATGTTGGGAGTCCTGGCTGGTATTGCTCAGTGGTTAGAGCATCATCCCAAGCACCAAAGGGGGTTGCAGGTTGGATTTCCAGTCAAGGGCACGTACCTGGGTTGCAGGTTCGATCCCCAGTCCCAGTAAGGGTGCATGTGGGAGCCAACCAATTGATGTGTCTGTCTGTCTCTCTCTTTCTCTCTCTCTGTCTCTCTCCCTCCCTTCCACTCTCTCCAAAAATTAATGGAAAAAATATCCTTGAGTGAGGATTAACAACAACAACAAAAAAGAAATATGTTGGAGAACATACTATATAGAACAGTTTTGCTGGAACTAACATCGAAGAACTGCACTTCAGATACTTTTCTAGCCAAAGAGTCAAGAATCAAGAAAATGTTTCCTTTAGTTTTGCTTTTAGTAAAAACTTTTAATCAGTTTCAAACCTGCAGTTTAAGTCTTGGATTTATGTCAGAACATGCCATGAAAGTGACATCAGAAATAGAAACCTACTTCACCTCCTGCACTTAAATTCTTTTTAGGTAAAATGCATAACATGCCAGTGGAATTAAGTCAGTACAATTAGGCTAGCCTTTCTAACTAGTAGAAACCTGTTTCAAATCTCTTACTATGCCATCATAATATAGAAGGAATATTTTTAAAAAATGTATTGATTCGCCCAGCTGGTGTGGCTCAGTGGTTGAGCGTCGACCCATGTGCCAAGAGGTTGCTGGTTCGATTCCCAGTCAGGGCACATGCCCAGGTTGTGGACAAAATCCCTAGTGGGGGCATGCAGGAGGCTGCCGATTGATGTTCTCTCTCATTGATGTTTCTCTCTCTCTCTCCCTTCCTCTCTCTAAAAATCAATAAAGAAAAAAATTTTTTTTTAATCAATACAAACATTTTAAAAATAAAAACATTTTAAAAAAGCTTACATGACAACACTTAACTATGTGGTAAGTGTTAAATAGAGGTGTGTTATAATATGGGTAAGGAACTGAATTAATTTATTTTGGTAGACAGTGAAGGAAGGGATTACAGAGGAAATTATTTTGGAATTTGTTCTTGAGGGATGAATAAGAATTCATCAGTTAGACCAGTTACTATTAAGGTATTCTAGTCAGAAGGATCAGCTTGAGCATAGGAAAAGACATGTGAGAGTATAAGGTGTGTGTCTGGGGAAGAGTGAGTAAGTAGTCTGGTATGGCTAGAGAGTATTGCAGTTGGTTTTTAACATTTTTTGATTCAGATACTCCCTCAAGAAAATTTGAGAAGAGCAATAGATTTTCAGGCCAGAAAAACTACGAGTAAACAAACATGCATGTAATTTTAGAAAGTTGTGGAATACTTAGGGGTCTCTGGACCCCTCGGGTTGAGTTGCTGAAGAATTACAATGTCTGGTGAAAGAAAAGGTTGATGACTAGATGGTGAGAAGGACTCAGAATGCTTTCCTAAAGAGTTCAGGCTTTTGCCCTGGTTGATGTGGCTCTGTTGGTTGGAGTGTCTCTCATGCACCGAAGGGTCACGGGTTTGATTCCCAGTCAGTGCACATACCCAGGTGTGGGTTTGATCCCTGGTCAGGGCGTGTACGGGAGGCAACTGATCTATGTTGCTGTCTTTCTCTTCCTCACTCTTCCTCTCTCTCTAATATCAATGAAAACATGTGCCCTGCTGGTGTGGCTCAGTGGCTGAGTGTCGACCCATGCCGGTTTGATTCCTGGTCAGGGCCCATGCCCAGGTTGTGGGCCAAATCCCCAGCGTGGGGGGCGGGCTTACAGGAGGTGGCCAGTCAGTGTTCTCTCTCATCGATGTTTTTATCTCTCTCCCTCTCACTTCTTCTCTCTCTCTAAAATCAATAAAGAAAAATGAAAGAAAGAAAGAATGAAAGAAAGAAAGAAAGAAAGAAAGAAAGAAAGAAAGAAAGAAAGAAAGAAAGAAAGAAAAGAAAGAAAGGAAGAAAGAAAACATGTTCTTGGATGAGGATTTAAAAAAAAAAGAGTTCAGGCTTGTTATTAGGGAATTGGTAACCATTAAAGGTTTTTAAGCAAGTAATGGACATGATCTGATCTGTTTTGAAAGGTAATTGCTTGCTATCTTCACCATAGGTTGCAGTGGTTCTCAACCTTCCTAATGCCGTGACCCTTTAATACAGTTCCTCATGTTGTGGTGACCCCCAACCATAAAATTATTTTTGTTCCTACTTCATAACTGTAATTTTGCTGTTATGTCTTAGGCGACCCCTGTGAAAGGCTCGTTCGACCCCCAAAGGGGTCGCGACCCACAGGTTGAGAACCTCTGGCCGTTAGAGGGTTTAGGAGAGATGTTTAGAAAGTAAATGCTAAAAAGGCAGGGTTGAGGGCCTATTTATATTTTGTTTTTTTACTTTTAAAAGATGGGTGAGATTTGACTTGTTTGAAGGTAAAGGGAAAGGAGCCATCAGAGACAGATACTAAAGATTTACACAAGCCCTGGCCAGTTTGGCTGAGCAGTTAGAGCGTTGGCCTACGGACCAAAGAGTCATGGATTCAACCCCCAGCCCCTGTTGGGGTCATGCAGGAGGCAACGAATTGATGTTTCTCTCTCTCTTTCTCCTTCTCATTCTATCTAAAAATCAATGGAAGAATATCCTTGGGTGAGGATTACAAAAAAAGATTTGCACAAGAGGAAAGGGAGATAATAAAGAAGCCATGGGAAGAAGTAGAATCTAAAGCTCATGGAGAGGTGAGTTTTGAAAAGGAAACATGAAGAAAGGATGGGAGAAGATACATTTGGAAGTGATAGAGATAGAAGTTAAAATTGGAGTGGTTACCACTCGCTTATTCTGTACCCTGACTCTGATCTATGTACCTTTTTTTTTTTTAATTCTCATCAGAGGATATTTTTCCATTGATTTTTAGATAGAGTGGGAGGGAGGAAAGGAGAGAGAGAGAAACATCAATGTGAGAGAGACACATCGATTATTTGCCTCCTGCATGACCCCAACAGGGCCCAGGGATCAAACCTGCAACCGAGATTCATGCCCTTGACTGGGAATTGAACCCACGACTCTTTGATCTGTGGGCGGACACTCTAACCGCTGAGCAAAACCAGCCAGGGCGATATATGTATTTTTATGTATGTTATTTTATTTAATCTTACAAAAATTCTGTAGAGTTGGTGGGCATTCCCACTTGACAGTTGAAGAAATTATGGCTCAGAGAGAGGAACTAAATGCCCTAAAGGTCCCAAATAAATAATGGAAGAGATCTGGAACCCAGATATATTTGACTCCAAAGTTCAGGATCATAATTTCTGCCTCATAGGGTCTTTTAACGTCTGATGACCTCCTTTTTATCTTCCTTCCTTTTTTTTTTAATCTTCACCGGAGGATATTTTTTTTACATTTATCTTCAGACACAGTGGGGGTGGGGGGGAGAGAGAGAGAGAGAGAGAGAGAGAGAGAGAGAGAGAAACATAGATGTGAGAGAGACACATTGATTGGTTGCCACTTGCGGGGCTGGGGACGAACCGCAACTGAGGTATGTGCCCTAGGAAGGGAGAGGGAGAGAGATAGAGACATCCATGAGAGAGAACATTGATTGGCCGCCTCTTACATGCTCCCCACTGGGGATTGGGCCCACAGCCTGGGCATGTGCCCTGACGGGGAATCAAACTGGTGACATCTTGGTGCATGGGTTGACGCTCAACCACTGATCCACACTGGCCTGGCCAGACTGGATATTTTAATTCTTTTTTTTTTTTTTTATCCTCACCCGAGGACATTTTTTGTTGTTGTTTTTTTGCATTTATCTTCAGATAGAGCGGGAAGGAGAGAGGGAGGAAGAGAGAAAGAGAAACATCAATTCGAGAGAGACATATTGAGTGGCTGCCACCCACACGACCCCAACCGGGGCCGGGGACAAACTGCAACCTAGGTCCGTGCCCTTAGTGGGAATCGAACCTGGGTCTGTCTGGTCCGAGGGCCGACACTGTAACCGCTGAGCCAAACCAGCCAGGGCAGATATTTTAATTCTTTATATTTTTAGCCATTCTGATAGGCAGGAAAAAGCAAAACAACTCATTTTACATTGGCATTTTCTTTATTAGTAATTAATTTGAACACAGTTTCATGTTTATTAGACATTTGTTTCTTCAGCAGATTCCCTGTTCATGTGTCTTTGTTTTTGTTAATCCTCACCTGAGGATATTTTTCCATTGATTTTTAGATAGAGTTGATGGGAGAGAGGGAGGGAGAGAGAGAAACATCGATGAGAGACACATTGACTGGTTGCCTCCTGAATGACCCTGACCTGGCTGGGGATCAAACCTGCAACCCAGGTACGTGCCTTCGACCCAGAATTGAACCTGAGACCCTTTGGTCCACGAGCTGATGCTCTAACCACTTAGCCAAACCAGCCAGGGCTGTTCATGTGTCTTAATCATATAACTATTTTAAAAAGTCAAGTTGACAACAAACATGAGTTTTATTTCTTTACATTTTTAGTTTGGGGACATAATTATATTTGGAGATTTTATAAATAGTATTCTCATAGTTAATGTTTGCTGCCAAATTTGTTTTTTTAAAAAGATTTGATACATCACTGACTACTGTAGTTTTTAAAAGTATGTTTTGTTTTGGGAGATTTTCTCAAAAGGTGATGTAAACAATGCCAGAAAGAAACAGCTACATTTTGTCATGCTTACTGATGACGAATTGCCCTTGCTGGGATCTGTATTTTTCCTGAAAGTAATGTTCTTTGTAACTCTCTGATGGTATTTCCTGAGAGTGCTTTCACTTATCAATGAGCTACATCTCTATTTTATTTTATTTTTTTATTGTTGCAAGTAGTACCGATGTCCCCCTTTTTTTCCCATTGACCCCCCTCCTTCCCGCTCCCACCCCGCTCCTGCTTTCCCCAACCTAATGTCTGTATCCACTGGTTGTGCATATATGCATGTAAGTTCTCTGGTTTATCTCTTCCCACCCCTCCCACCCCCCCATCCCTCTGAGGTTTGTTAGTCTGTTCCCTACTTCCGTGACTCTGGATCTCTTTTGGTCGACAGCTTATTTTGTTCATTATGTTCCATAAATAAGTGAGATCATGTGGTACTTGTCTTTCCCTGACTGGCTTATTTCGCTCAGCTTAATACTCTCCAGGTCCCTCCATGTTGTCTCAAAGGGTAAGAGGTCTTTCTTTCTTACAGCTGTGAAGTATTCCATTGTGTAAATGTACCAGCTTTTTTTTTTTTTAATTCCTCACTGAGGATATTTTTCCATTTATCTTCAGATAGAGTGGGAGGGAGGCAGTGAGGGGGCGGAGAGAGAGAGAAACATTGATGTGAGAGAGACACATCGATTGGTTGCCTCTCACACGACCAGACCAGGGCCGGGGACGAACCGCAACCGAGGTACGTCCCCTTGGCCAGAACTGAACCTGCGACTCTTTGGTCTGTGGGCCAGTGCTCTAACCATTGAGCCAAACCGGCCAGGGCTGTAACACAGCTTTTTTATCCACTCATCTACTGATGGGCACTTGGGCTGTTTCCAGATCTTAGCTATAGTAAATAGCGCTGCTATGAACATAGAGGTGCATATATTCTTCCTGATTGGTGTTTCAGGCTTCTTAGGATATATTCCAAGAAGTAGGATCATTGGGTCAAATGGCAGTTCCATTTTTAATTTTTTGAGGGAACACCATATTGTTTTTCATAGTGGCTGCACCAGTCTGCATTCCCACCAGCAGTGTGCTGGAGTACCCTCTTCTCCACATCCTTGCCAGTACTTGTTGTTTGAGGATTTGTTGATGGCTGCCATTCTGGCAGGTGTGAGGTGATACCTCATAATCGTGTTAATTTGCATCTCTCTGATGATTAGAGATGTTGAGCATTTTTTCATGTCTCCTGGCCATTTGTATGTCCTGTTTGGTGAAGTGTCTATTCAGGTCCTCTGCCCATTTTTTAATTGGATTCTTTATCTTTCTTTTGTTGAGTTGTATGAGTACTCTATATATTTTGGAAATTAACCCCTTATCTGATGTATCATTGGCAAATATGTTTACCCAGAGAATGGGTTCCCTTTTCATTTTGATGCTGGTTTCTTTTGCCATGTAGAAGCTTTTAGTTTGATGTAGTCCTACTTATTAAATTTTTCCTTTATTTCTCTTGCTCTAAGGCAATGTATCAGTGAAAATTCCGCTACGTTTGACGTCTGATATTTTCCTGCCTACATTTTCTTCTAGGATTTTTATGAGTTACATTTAAGTCTTTTATCCATTTTGAGTTTATTCTTGTATATGGTGTAAGTTGGTGGTCTAGTTTCATTTTTTTGCATGTAGCTGTCCAATTTTCCCAGCACCATTTATTGAAGAGACTGTCTTTTTTCCATTGTATGCTCTTGTCTCCTTTGTCGAATATTAATTGTGCATACTTGTCTTGGGTCGATTTCTGGGTTCTCTGTTCTGTTCCATTGATCTGTATGCCTGTTCTTGTTCTAGTGCCAGGCTGTTTTGATTATGATGGCTTTGTAGTATAGCTTGATATTTGATATTGTAATCCCTCCCATTTTGTTCTTCTTTTTCAAGATTGCTGTGGCTATTCGGGGTCTTTTATGGTTCCATTTTAACTTTTGGAGAATTTTTTCTAGATCTGTGAAATATGCCATTGATACTTTATTTATTTATTCATTTTTAAAAATATGGAATGCTTCACGAATTTGCGTGTCATCCATGCACAGGGGCCATGCTAATCTTCTCTGTATCATTCCAGTTTTAGTATATGTGCTGCCCATGCGAGCACTGCCATTGGTACTTTAATAGGGATTGCATTGAAGCTATAGATTTCTTTGGGTAGTATGGACATTTTATTTATTTATTAATATTTTTATTGATATTTAGAGAAAGAGGAAGGGAGAAGGAGGAAGAGATAGAAACGTTGATGTGAGAGAGAAACATCTGTCGGCTGCCTCCTGCACAACCCCTACCAGGGACTGAGCCCCCAACCCGGGCACGTGCCCTGACCAGGAATCGAACCTGCAACCTCTTGGTGCATGGGTCGACGCTCTACCACTGAGCCACACCGGCTGGGCTAGTATGGACATTTTAATGTACATCTCTATTTTAAATAGATGATTCAGCCCTGGCCAGTTTGCCTCAGTGGTTAGAGCATCAGCCAGGGACCTAGAAGTCACGTGTTCGATTCCAGGTCAAGGGCACGTACCTTGGTTGCAGGTTCAATCCTCGATCCCAGTTGGAGTCATGTGGGGGCAACCAGTCGATGTGTCTGTTTCTCTCTCTCTTCTTCCCTCCCTCCCTTCTACTTTATCTAAAAAATCAATGGAAACGTATCCTTGGGTGAGGATTAACAAAAAATAAAATAAACAAATAAACAAATGATTCATGCCTCCTAGTGGTAACAGAAAGACTATGTTTACCAGGAGGAGAGAAGGAGGTCACAGTTTTTGTGAAGGGGAAATTAGTCCCATTTTTATGTTTTTACCCTTAAGTAATGTTAGATATTATTTGTGCTTAAAAGTAAACTTTTCGTGCCCTGGCCAGTTTAGCTCAGCGATTAGAGCGTCGGCCTGCAGACCAATGAGTCGTGGGTTGGTTTCCGGTCAAGGGCATGTACCTTGGTTGCGGTTCGGCCCCAGCCCTGATTGGGGTTGTGGGGGAGGCAACCAGTCGATGTGTCCCTCTCACGTCGATGTTTCTCTCTCTCTCTCCCTCCCGCTCTGTCCGAACAAAAATGGAAAAATATCCTCGGGTGAGGATTAAAAAAAGAAAAGTAAACTTTTCTTGAGTGTAACTTTATTTGAACAGACTTTTTAAAAGACATTTGTGCTCTGGCCGGTTTGGCTCAGCAGTTAGAGTGTCGACCTTTGGACCAAAGAGTCACGGGTTCGATTCCAGTCAAGGGCACGTACCTCAGTTGTGATTTGTCCCCAGCCCTGGTCGGGATCATGGGGGAGGCAACCAGTTGATGTGTCTCTTTCACATCAATGTTTCTCTTTCTCTCTCTCTCCCTCCCACTCTGACTGAAAATAAATGGAAGAATATCCTTGGGTGAGGATTTATAAAAAACAAAACAAAAAAACATTTGTAAAACTTGCATCTTTACTAAGAGCATGATTGTAAATTTCCTTATAATGTTTCATTTTCTTTATGATAAGGCAAAAACAAATGAAGTCATGAATTCATTCTATTTGTAGCTTCCAAATTTCTGTGCAGAATATTAACAAAAATAGTTCAGAAATAGCAAAGAAAGTTATTTTAGGAAACTAGAGGTTTTCTATGGCTTTCCAATGTCTAGTCAAAGGGTAGATTCTCTGGTGATGTAATATTTTTTATCCTCACCCGAGGACACTCTTTCTTGCATTTATCTTCAGATAGAGTGGGAGGGAGAGAGGAGGGGGAGAGAGGAGGGGAAGAGAGAGAGAGAAACATCGACATGAGAGAGACACATCGACTGGTTGCCACCCACACGACACCAACCGGGGCGGGGACAAACCGCAACCAAGGTACATGCCCCTAGCGGGAACCAAACCCGGGACACTCTGGTCTTCCGTCCAACACTCTAACCGCTGAGCCAAACTGGCCAGGGCTCTCTGGTGACGTAAAAAAGATACATGTAGATTGCGGTATTTACTCCTTATATTAAGGTAGTAGCACCTATGAACAATTGTAGGTTTCTGGAAGAGCAGATGATACATTATTTGTTTAATTGTGTTTATTTCTCTAATGATGTTCTTATAAGTCAAGTCCAAGGAATAAATGGAAATAATACTTTATTTGTCCCTTCTCTGCCAATGTAAATTGGCTTCACTTTTTTTTTTTTTTTTAATCCTCACCTGAGGACACTTTTGCATTTATCTTCAGATAGAGCAGTAGGGAGAGAGGGAGGAAGAGAGAGAGACACACATCAATATGAGAGAGACACATTGAGTGGCTGCCACCCACACAACTCCAATGGGGGCCGGGGACAAACTGCAACCGAGGTACATGCCCTTAGCGGGAACTGAACCTGGGACTCTCTGGTCCGTGGGCCGACGCTTTAACCGCTGAGCCAAACCGGCCAGGGCTGGCTTCACTATTTTGATAATGTTTTTATACATTATGTATTTTGATTGAGTGCAGAATCATGATGGAGACTAAATCTGTTGAGTTTTATTTTGGAACTAAAATCAAGGATGGGGCCTTGGCCTGTTTTGCTCAGTGGTTAGAGTGTTGGCCTGTGGACCAGAGAGACCTGGGTTCGGTTCCCACTAAGGGCACGTACCTCGGTTGTCCCTGGCCCCGGCTGGCGTCATGTGGGTGGCAGCCAGTCGATGTGTCTCTCTCACGTCAATGTTTCTCTCTTTCTCTTCCTCCCTCTCTCCCTCCCACTCTATCTGATGATAAATGCAACAAAAAAAATATATATATATATATCCTCAAGTGAGGATAAAAAATTTAAAAATAAAATAAAATCAAGGATGGGGTGAGCTTTAGCAACACCTAGTTCAGCCCTACTTCTCATATGGTTAAAAGGAAAGGGGGGAACCCTTTACTTTGTTACCTGTATTTCCATTATTTACACATATCATATAGCATTAATACCCATTTGTTAACATGACTATCTCTTCTCCTCTACTAGTATTTCTTCTTAAGGGTAAAAACATCCCCAACCGATGTGGCTCAGTGGTTGAGCATCGACCCATGCACCAAGAGGTCACCAGTTCAATTCCTGGTCGTGGCACATGACTGGATGCGGGCTCAATCCCTAGTTGTGGACGTGCGGGAGGCAGCCTATCAGTTGTTCTGTCTCACATCAATGTTTTTATCTCTTTCTCCTTTCTCCCTTCCTCTCTCTCTAAAAATAAATAAAAAAAATTTTTTTTAATGTTTATTTATTTATTTTTTTGGTATGTGCCCCTTTCGGGAACTGAACCCGGGATTCTCTGGTCCGCAGGCCCACGCTCCAACCACTGAGCCAAACCGGCCAGGGCAAAAATATATTTTTTTAAACAGGATAAAATCTGGCTGGTTTGGCTCAGCAGTGAGAGCATCGGCACGTGAACCAAAGAGTCGTGGGTTCGATTCCAGTCAAGGGCATGTACCTTGGTTGCGGTTCATACCAGCCCCGGTCAGAGTCATGCTGGAGGCAACCAGTCCATGTGTCTTTCTCACATCGATGTCTCTTTCTGTCTCTCTCTCTCCCTCCTCCCCATCTCTCCCCCGCTCTCTCCCTCCCTCCCTCCCACTCTATCTGAAGATAAATGGAAAAATATCCTTGGGTGAGGATTTAAAAAAAAAAAAAGGATAAAAACATAAACTTACTCATCTTTCTGTGGTACCTAACATGGTGCTTGGCATGTAATTGCCCCCCCTCTAATACATGGCTTTTATTGCATCTTTAAAATATCAGAAATAAATCTGAGCAGTCATCTGGCATCTTGCTCTTTCTATAACTGGACAACTTAGATATTATTCAGCAGCCTGCTGAACTGTTTATTTTTCAAAAACATAGATACTATCCAAAGTTTTTCTGATATCCTTGTTTGTTTTGTTTTTGTTAATCTTCGCCCGAGTATATTCTTTCCATTGATTTTTAGAGAGAGTAGAAGGGAGGGAGGGAGGGAGGGAGGGAGGAAGGGAGAGAGAGACATCGATGTGAGAGAGACACATCGATTGGTTACGTCCCTCAGCCCCAACCAGGGCCAGGGATCGAACCTGCAATCCAGGTATGTGCCCTTGACCTGTAATCAAACCTGAGACCCTTCAGTGCTTGGGCCAATGCTCTAACCACTGAGCACCACCAGCCAGGGCTGATATCCTTGTTTTTAACTGTTGTGGTTTGCTGAATCAAAGCAGCTGAATTTGATGCAAGTTCAATGTCGTTTCCTTCAAGAATTAACTCATCTTGCCCAGCCGATGTGGCTCAGTTGGTTGGAATGTTGACTGGTACACCAAAAGGTGGCTGATTAGATTCCTGGTCAGGGCACATACCTGGGTTGTGGGTTTGATCCCTGGTCGTGGTGCGAATGGGAGGCAGCCAATTGTTGTGTCTCTCTCACATTGATGCTTCTCTCTCTCCCACCTTCTCAAAAATCAATTCAATTTTATTTTCTGATTTCAATGAGAGAATCATTCTCTTGAATAATGCCGTCGATGGGGAAGTGAGCATACACAGATCTCAGAAGTTTAGTGTAACACCCTTGATCACGTTCTGTATTTGACTACAGATAGTGTAAATGGTAGACAGTTCCTTACTATTTTCCCACCATTTGTCAACCTGGAGCCTCTTTTCTTCTTTCCAAGGAGGCTGAATTCTGCATTGATGTGATTGAAGTCCCTACGCACAGTGCCTCCGGGGCCATTCACAATAATTGTGTGTCCTTTCTGAGTGATGTCAACATATTCTGGAATGTCAACTGTCTGATTGCTGACAATGGTCTTCATCTTTGCAGTGGATGTGGCAAAGAGAGCTGTAATGGGCTCTTAATAGCTATTAGCTTAACCGAACAGTTATTAAGTACCCACTATGTGCAAGCCCAGCCCATTTTTTTACCGTTTTATTTTTTTAACAAATATTTCATGAGATTCTCAGAACTGTTTGAGTGTGGGTATTATTAATCCCACTTGAAGCCACAAGGACAAGATTATTCTGCAATATTAACTTTTGTGATTAAAATTAATTATCAGTTTTGTGTGAGTAATTGATATATATATATTTAACTTATCTTTATTGTTGAATGTATTACAGATGTTCCTCATTTTTCCCCCATTGCCCTCCTCCTCCCCATTCCCGCCCCCATCCTGCCTTTCCCCACACTGTTGTCTGTGTCCATTGGTTATGCATATATACATATAAGTTCTTTGGTTTATTTCTTCCCACCCCCCAACCCCCCTTCCCTTTAAGGTTTGTCAGTCTAACAAGCAATTTGTACTTCTTAATCCCTTCACCTTTTTCACCCATCCCCCCAGCCCCCACCCATCTGGTACCCAACAAAAGTTCTCTGTATCTATGAGAATGTTTCTGTTCTGCTTGTTCATTTTGTTTGTAGATTCAATTGTTGATAGATATGTATTTATTGCCATTTTGTTTGTTTATATTTGTTTATCTTTTTCTTCAAGAAGACCCTTCAACATTTTATATAATAATGGTTTGGTGGTGATGAACTCCTTTAGCTTTTCTTTGTCTGGGAAACTCTTTATATGGCCATCGATTCTAAATGACAGCTTTGCAAGATAGAGTACTCTTGGTTGTAGGTTCTTGCTTTTCATCACTCTGAATATTTCTTGCCACTCCCTTCTGGCCTGCAAAGTTTCTTTTGAGAAATCAGCTGACAGTCTTATGGGAACTCCCTTGTAGGTAACTAACTGCTTTTCTCTTGCTGCTTTTAAGATTCTCTCTTTGTCTTGAACCTTTTGCATTTTGATGATGATGTGTCTTGGTGTGGGCCTTTTGGGGTTCATCTTGTTTGGGACTCTCTGTGCTTCCTGGACTTGTATGTCTGTTTCCTTCACCAAGTTAGGGAAGTTTTCTGCCATTATTGTTTCAAATAAGTTTTCGATTTCTTGTTCTCTCTCTTCTTCTGGCACCCCCAAGATGTGAATGTTGGCACGCTTGAAGTTGTCCCAGAGGCTCCTTACACTATCCTCATTTTTTTGGATTCTTTTATCTTTTTGCTGTTCTGATTGGGTGTTTTTTGCTTCCTTATATTCCATATCGATGGTTTGCTTCTTGGCTTTACCTACTCTACTATTGCATCTGTGTAAACTATTCTTTATTTCAGTTAGTGAATCCTTCATTTCTGACTGGTCCTTTTTTATGCTCTTGAGTCCCTCACTAAGTTCACTGAGGTTCTCACTAAGTCCATTGAGCATCCTTATAAGCAGTATTTTGAACTCTGCATCTGTTAGGTTGCTTAACTCCATTTCACTTAGTTCTTTTCCTGGAGTCTTATTCTGTTCTTTCATTTGGGACCTGTTTCTTTGTCTCCTCATTTTGGCTGCCTCCCTGTGTTTGTTTCTATGTATTACTTAGCGAGAGGTATGGGGCTAGCTGAGACCAGATGCTGCTTGTTTGAAAGAATTTAGGAAAAGCTGAAGCAGGATCCAAGACAGGCCAATCCTATGGTAAAGCAACTGGCAACAACTTGGGTGGGCCTGGAAGTTGGGTGGGGCGGAGCCTCAGGGAATCACCAGGGCAGGGCCAACAGTGTGAGCCAGGTTGCTGGAGTCCCAGATATGGCGGCGTCTGCCAGCCCAGGGAAGGGCTCACCAAAGGAACAAAAGCCTCTGATAGCACGTCTGTCCAGGAGAAAGCTGCCTCTCCGCCCTCGCTCCAATGCCAAACAGCTCAGTTCTTCCCCATATGATTTCGGTGCCCTTCAAGCTGCCTCCCGCACGCTGGAGCCTGGAGGGAGCAAGTCCGAATAAGTCAGAGTGTGGGCCCTTTAAGAGGAGCTGCCGGGGGCTCCAGCCGCCTCAGCCTCAGTCCCGCTGGTTTTTCCAGCCAGAAGTGATGGGGATTCTCTTCCTGGCACTGGAACCCTGAGCTGGGCGCCTGGTGTGGGACGGGGACCCCTGAGTCCTCAGGGAGGACCTTCCCAGCCGAGGTGTCCTCCTAATTTTTATCCGCCACACGTGGGTGTGGGACCAGCCCGTCCGCCTCCGCCCCTCCTACCCGTCTCCATGCGGCTTCTTCTTTAATGTCGTAGTTGTAGGACTTCCATTCAGCTTGATTTCAGGCGGTTTTGAATGATGGTTGTTCTGTAGTTTAGTTGTAACTTTGATGTGGTTGTGGGAGGAAGCGATACCGCGTTTACCTACGCCGCCATCTTGCCAAATTGATATTTGAAACTAACTTGTGCTGATTTGTCCAATGAAAGATAATAATACAGAGTTCTCTTAACAATCTACGCAGTAAATTTTTGTTCTTTAGTTTTTGCCTGAGTAAATATATTCACTTGTTGAGCTTTCTCAAGAGAAGAAGGTTATACTGAGGAACACAGGTCTAGTATTATGGAAGTAGCATAAAAAGGAATAGAAAAGGCAGAAAGAAAATCTTTAATTAAAGATTCTTATCCATCAAAAGAATGACTTGATGGTTTACATCTGTTGACTCACTATATCTGTATTTACTATTTGAGGCTATCTTGGACACTCAAAGTGAAACAAAGAATGAAGGCTTTTAGTAGGGTGATTGAAATGAACCACTTTTGCTTTTAATATCAGAAGTTATTAGCTTATAACTTCTGTGTTTCTTTCATTGGATTGACCTAGCCACAGTTATTAAAGTTGAGGAACTAATACATAGGAAGGATTTTTCTAAAGCTGGTAAGGGCTAGATGTATTTCACAATTCTTATACACTAATAATACCACCAGAAATATGGCTGCCATTAGCAACAGGAGCATTAAATATCTGTTAGGTAGCCCTGGCCGGTTTGGCTCAGCGGTTAGAGTGTCAGCCTGCGGACCAAAGAGTTGATTCCGGCCAAGGGCACATACCTCGGTTGTGGTTCGTTCCCGGCCCCGGTTGGGGTTGTGCGGATGGCAACCAATTGATGTGTCTCTCTCATGTCAATGTTTCTCTCTTTCTCTCTTCTCTCTCTTCCTCCCACTCTGTCTGAAGATAAATGTAAAAACATCCTTGGGTGAGGATTATAAAAAATAAATAAATATCTGTTAGGTAGACTGTTGACCAAGGCTTTTAGTAGTGCAGATATAAAATAAAACTGAAATGCTTTTTCTTATTATTTGCCTTAGATTTTATGGACATTGTCACAGCTACCAATTAAATGTAAACTAGACTGACAAATGTTTGATATGCCTCTAAAATTTTATTTTAAAATCTGCTTGTTATTTTATTTTATTTATTTTATTATTTTTTTATCCTCACCCGAGGACATTTTTCCATTTTTTGTTCAGATAGAGTGGGAGGGAGAGAGAGGAAGAGAGAGAGAGAGAGAGAGAGAGAGAGAGAGAGAGAGAGAGAGAGAGAGAAACATCGATGTGAAAGGGACACATTGAGTGGCTGCCTCCCACACAACCCAACCAGGGCCGGGGACAAACTGCAACCGAGATACGTGCCCTTAGTGGGAACTGAACCTGGGTATCTCTGGACCGCAGGCCGACGCTCTAATCGCTGAGCCAAACCGGCCAGGGCCTGCTTGATATTTTAAAAAAACAGATATTTTTGATTAGGTAGTAAAAATGTTATAGTTAGTTGTCCTGTGTAAATCCTCTTTTGTTATGTTGTGTGGCGTAGCACATCCTTGTATTGTGAATGTCCGTTTAGTTAAAAGCAATGTTTATATAAAACCAGATTTTTAACAATTGATAAATAACTTAGCTTATTTGTTGTTTGGCTAGTTTCATATCTAATTAGTGCTTTCATAGAATAAGAAAATGACCAATATATTTCCTTAACTTTTTCTGAATTTGCGGAGCCAAAAGGGAACTTTGTAGAGATTTGTTAGAATTTGGAGGTGGTAGTGGAGGATATGGAACAGTATTGGGAAGAGGATGAAGAGCATACAGGATTAAGGAAAAGAGGGGTGGTGTCTGAGGACTTGACTGCCTTTTCTTCTTGTCCTGCCATTTTTTATGATGGCAGCAACTTTCTAGTTTTTGCAAACTGAAACGTACCCATTCACCTAGCAGGGGTTTGCTGCTTTTTCTTTTTTTTAAGGTCTTTATTTATTTCTTTTTATTAATATTTTTTCTTCATTGCTTTTAGAGAGAGAGGAAGGGAGAGTGAGAGAGAGAGAGAAACATTGATGAGAGAGAACTTGATTGGCCACTTCCTGCATGTCCCCCATTGGGGATTAGGCCCACAACCTGGGCATGTGTCCTGACCAGGAATCAAACCAGCAGCCTCTTGGTATATGGGTTGACGCTCAACAACTGAGCCACACCGGCCAGGCTGTCAGCATTCATTTGTTTGTAATCTAGTTGAATTTTTACATGGTCTTAAAAAAACCATTTGGCAGTTTAGCTGGTGAAGAACCTTCTAAGAATCTATTAGTGTAGTGGCTATACTTTTGTGGTTGTTTTAAAGTATTTTAGATACGAGGTTGGGAATTTGTGTATAGGAAGGGCTGTTACTTAAGTTATACACGGATTTTCAACTGTGCAAGTGGTTGGTGCCTCTAACCCCCAAGTTGTTCGAGGGTCAACTGTATTTGGCCCCTTCCACCCTGGAAAAGTGAACAATTTATTCCTAAAGGAATAGGAACCTATTCTGGGTGTAAGTTTGCCTTTCCTGCTCTTGTGGCTGTGCAGTGAACACTACATAAGAGTTTAGGAAATGTTTGATCTACCAGTGAGCATCATCCCATATAACATAATTTCATGACAGGGGACCTACGTTGTAGTAAGTGCAGGAGAGGGCCCAGGACCATGGAATCTAGTAGTGGTATCATATATAGTATCTCTAGAAGCTGCTAAGCTAAAAGAGGACTGGAATGGCCTGATAAAATCAGGTACAGCTGAAGCACCAACTCAATGTAATATTTTATGAGGAGAGTGCTATCTTCTAGGATGTAATGTATGTATGGTCATCTTGCCATCAAGTGGCTGGTTGTTTTCCTTAAAAGATTGTGCCATATTGGGAGCTTAGTGTTTGTATCTGTTGCTTGCCATTGGACTTTTGGTGGCATCAGTAGCTAGAGCTTCCTTGGTAAGTGGAAATTCATACTGTAATCCATGCACAGTGTATATCTCTGCCACCATCATCACCTTTCATATGCCCATTTTGTCAGCACTAGGAGGCCATGGCAAGAGATGGGTGATGAAAACTGGTGGAGTCATTGTCTACTTGGTTGTTTAGTGCCTCTTTTATGGTAGCTGTTCTCTGATGACTTAACCTATGATACAGAAATCTCAAATGTTGTGTTGTGTCTATGCCTGTATCCTCCTACATGCCTATATCCTAAGACTTCCTTGCCCCAATTTTCTAATTTTTTTTTCTCTTATACCCCCCTAACTAATATGTCAGGACATTTGCCTATATTCTAACTTCAAGCCACACAAAGTAGACAATCAAATATACTGCCTAAAGCTTTGCTCATTGGAGGGGTTTCCGTTACCTCTTTCTTTCTTTCTTTTTATTTATTTATTTATTTATTTATTTATTTATTTATTTATTTATTTTTAAATTTTTTGGTACGTGCCCCAAGCGGGAACTGAACCCGGGACTCTCTAGTCTGCAGGCCGATGCTCCAACCGCTGAGCCAAACCGGTCAGGGCACCACTTTCTTTCAATGCTCTCCCCTGAGTAAGGCTGTAGTGCAGCTACTACATTTTTTATTTGTACCCACATACAGCCATCTGTGGAAAAGGTGAGGGTTTTTTCTTTGTCAGCTGGCTCTATAGGCCCCCATGTGGCCAAAGGTATATCCTGAGGGAGTGGTGCTTATGCAACAGTGGCAGATGATATGAGAGTTTGGGCTGTCCGCTAATGCTTGTGATATCTGGTCCTACTTGTGCTTGACACTGGATGTATCACTTTCATTATACTGGATTGTTGCTGGGTCCACCTAACCTTATGAGTTGGTGAGTCTTACAGAACCAGGTCATGATGATGGGTGATTCTAGATAAATGGTCACTTGATGTCCCATAGTCAGGTGCTCCCTATCTACAAGGACCCATTAACATGCCGGTTGTTTTGCAAAAAGCATACAATTTTCCACAGCAATGAATGGCCTTGCTGTAGAACCCCAGGGATCTCTGTAATGATTCTCCCACTAGGACTTGCTATAATATCATAGAATCTGTCAGATTATTTGCATCACTAACTAGGCCTGCAGAGTCCTTTTCTGTTCTGGATACTCTCGAAAGTGGCAACTTTTTGTGTCACCCAGAATAAAGCCAGAACAGTATTCTTAGGTGTTGTGCTTCTCTCTTAATTGTGGGAGATACAAGATTCAATTATTTATTTGGATACCTTTACTTGAATGGCATGTCTTATCAAGCCCCTGACTACTGGAACTATAAAAATTTTATGAATGTAATTGGTATCTAAATCTTTGTAGCATTTATCTCTCACCCGCTGGAGTGCCTGTGTCCTGACAAAGCCTTCAGTGTGCTATCAACCTGTGGCTTATCTGGCCCAATTAGCATGATGTTCTTAATATAGTGGGTTAGTGTGATTTTCTGCAGGAAGTCCAGATGATCCATACCTCTTAGGACCATATTATGTGAGAGGGTGGTAAAATTGACATAGTCCTGTAAATGTATGTTGCAATCTATTATATGTGAATGTGAGTTGTTTCTGATGCTATTTTCTTATAGGGATAAAAGAAAAAGTTTATTTCTCCAATTCCTGTGTTAATCTGCTCTAGCAAAGATACTACATCCAGCATCTTAGATGTTCCATGGCCACCAAACAGGCAGCCTCAGTTGTGACTATTAGATTGAGTTTGTGCTAATCTGCTACCTTTCTCCAGTATTTGTCTGGTTTCTGCAGTGACCACACTGGTAAATCCTGTATCCTCTAGAAGTATAACACTCATTTCTGTCATCTTCCCTCAGTTAACCCTGGGATACAATACTGTTTTGTTTTGTTTTGTTTTATCATCCTAGCATGTGGTGTGGGGTGGCTTTTAGCAGCTTCCTTTCACTTGGCCTTCCCAGTATGATAACTCATATCCCACATGCCAAGGACTCAAAATGGGGGTTGCACTGGCACGCCCTCCTTGGAGCACACCCACTCGAATCTCCTTTTGAGTGAATTTTCTTTCTCCTAAACTCTAAGGAGTTTGCATCACTAACTAGACCTGCAGAGTCCTTTTCTGTTCTGGATACTCTCGAAAGTGGCAACTGCTTGCATCCAGGGGACCAGTGGGCAGCAGCAGTTAGTCCCAAGCTAACCCCCTGAACCTGTCTCCAAGGCCCCCTTTTCTTTGAATTTCCAGTGAGCTAATAGCTGCCCCACCTTGGCTCATTTCTTTCCCACGAAGTTTCTAGAGAGCCAAAGCAGCCTAGGCTCTTTCCAGTTGCTTCTTCTATCCTACACCCTTCCTTGTTTTACTATCCCCAGCTTTACTAAACATACTCTCAAAGTAGTAAAACAGTTTTAAAAAGGAGGTTGCACTAATTTCCAAGTATGTCTTTTTTAATTATATGCTCAGGCCCAGGAAAGTGACCACCAGGAGGGTCCACAGACCCAGTGGGCCCATTGTGAGCTGGATCTTGACCCAGGACTCAGTTTATTTCCTGATCCTCATAAGTCCATGATGACACTTCCAGACTCCAGATGTCAGTGTCCAGACTCCAGATTGTCAATGTCAGCCTGTCCTCAAAACATTAGTGTTCCTGTTTCCCCAGTTTATAGTTACCTGAATGAATGGCCATAAGCAGGACCAACTACATTATTTATGTGCCCAGCACTCCTGGATTGAGAATGAGTAAGAGAAATTGCCCACCAAAAGTACCAATGGTTCTCCCAGCCCAGGCAGGGAAAGGATGGCCAGGTGGGGCCAGAGGGTTTGGCCAAGAGCCCCCTGCCTGGGAAAACAGGAGAAGGTGGATCATGTGTGTGAGCTGAGGCTTCAAGCCCACAGCATATATTTTATTTTCTGCATCAGACTTCACTTACAGAACACAAATGTATAGGTAAAATTATTATTAAGAATTTAAAACCCCACCCTAGCTGGTTTGGCTCAGCAGTTAGAGCATCAGCCCGTGGACCAAAGCGTCTCAGGTTTGATTCCGGTCAAGGGCATATACCTCGGTTGCTGTTTGGTCCCCAGCTCTGGTTGGGGTCATGCGGGAGGCAACCAGTCAATGTGTCTCTCTCACGTCGATGTTTTTCTCTCTCTTTCTTTCCCTCCCACTCTATCTGAAGATAAATATTTCAAGACCGGCTGGTGTGGCTCAGTGGATTGATCGTTATCCCATGGACTGAGAGGTCCTGATTCAATTGCTGATCAGAGCACATGCCTGGGTTGTGGGCCTGATCCCCAATAGGGGGTGTGCAGGAGGCAGCCTGTTGATGTTTCTCTCTCACATTGATGTTTCTATCTCTCCCTTCCTCTCTCTCTAAAAAATCAATAAAGACTTTTTTTAAAAAAAGAAAGAAAAAGAATTTTAAGACAGTGAACATTAAACTTTAAGTACAGTGGCCTTCTGAGTGTGAAGTCCATGAGACCTATGGTATATGGGGTCTTAGAGACATAGATTTCTTAGGAAATTGTTATACTTGCTCTGGTGTTACTGGTTCCTTTCTCCTGGGTACCTGGCCTCCTTCACTCAGTGGGTTCAGGTCCAGAAGCTGGCTCAGGTCCAGAAACTGGGCATTGGGTTCTGATTTTTTATTGGGGTAACCACCTTCATCATCTTGATCTTCTGTCCTTGATTTCTTTTGGTGTGGACAAAAAAGGGGCACTGTGATAAATCTAAAAGTAACCTCACAGAGTGATCTGACCATAAATTCCTAACTGGACAGGTCGTGGTGGGTAGTCATGCTCCAAGCCTGTAACTTCTTTAGTGAAAGGGTTTAAGCAAGCCCTGTTTATTGTTCTTGTGCATCTGCCAGAAGTAATTCTCTTTTCAAGACCCCTGAAAGAGAGCACATAATCTTAGCTCTCCTGTGATCCAATCCCTGCTTTGTTTTCTTCCACCTTCATGTAATCTTCCTTATAGTCCCTCCTTACTTCCAAATGCATAAAAGAAACAAACAGCAAACTGTCATTCTCTGGAACATTTGAGATCTTGCTTCCCTGCCATTGTCATCAGTTTTAGCTCAAATAAACTCATAAAATTTTCTACAGGTTTGGATGTTTGATTTTAGAGAGAGAGCGGGAGGGAGAGAAACATCGATTTGTTGTTCTACTTATTTATGCATGCATTGGTTGATTCTTGTATGTGCCCTGACCAGAGATTGTACTGGGACAACACTCTAACCAACTGAGCTACCTGGCCAGGGCCAGGTTTAGACGTTCTTATGTCAACATTACAGATAGAGAATTACTCTTTGTTTGTTTGTTTGTTTAAATAGTTTTTATCAATTTTTAGAGAGAGAGAGAGGAAAGGAGAGGGAGAGATAGAAACATCGATGAGAGAGAAATATCTATTGCCGCCTCCTGCACACCCCATACTTGGGATTGAGCCTGCAACCCAGGCATGTGCCCCGACTGGGAATCAAACCAGCAACCTCTTGGTGCATGGGACTTCTAACAGTTAAGTGCCATGGACTGGTCTCCTTTGTTTCAGGGTCCTGTCATCACCTTTGCTGTCAGTGAGGTTAGTTGTGTAACAGCCTCTCCTGTGGAGAACAGCTATTAACTTTTTTTTTTTTTCTTTAAACCGCAACCAAGTTACGTGCTCTTAGTGGGAACCGAACCCAGGCCTCTCTGGTCCACGGGCCGACGCTCTAACCGCTGAGCCAAACTGGCCAGGGCAACAGCTATTAACTTCTTCTTCTTTTTTTTTTTTTTTTGGTACATACCCCTAGCGGGAACCGAACCCGGGACTCTCTGGTCCACAGGCCGACGCTCCAACCGCTGAGCCAAACTGGCCAGGGCTTAACTTCTTAATAACCTGGTGCTCTCTCACTGGCACATTCTTTTTGATATCCTCCCAGCTATTCCAAGGAACATAACCTTTTGATGGATTTTTCTGACCACTTCAACAAGCCTACTTCCCTGGGCCTTTTAAATCCCTTCCTCCACCATTTGGCATTGCTACTTAACATGGATCATCACTTTTCCAGCTTTTAGGGACCATCCTAGTAATAGTAAGTTCACACCATATCTTAAGGTGTTTGCCAGGGTGTTAAATCTTATATCTCTGGAGAATGATCAGTTACCTCTCCCTTTGTAATCTTATGTTCTGGTCCTCATGTTCAAGCACCCTCAGAATTCAGTCACATTTGTATTCCTGCTGGCTAAGTCGTATAGCTCTTTTAGGTTATATAGTTCTTTTCTGATCTTATCAGACACAGCATTGACTTACTATATAAGTTAAAGGCCTACAAACGAAGGGGCATGGAGGGGGCAGATCCTGAGGAGGCATTGTTTTACAGAGCAGATTGGGGAGTCCTCTGTATTATCTTCAAGTGAGAAGAGAGTGCTAGCTCTATAGTAGCTCTTATAGGGCCACTTTTGTAGTCTCAAGGGGTTAAGGTGTTATCACTTATAGCTTTTTGTTATCTTTTTCTAGAGCATTCTTTGAATTTAAATAGCCATTCAATCCCATTGTCATTATGGTTATTGTTTCCCCTTTACTCTTCACTTGCCTGATACATCCAATCAACTACAGTATTCCTTTCCACAGATAGACAATCACTATTCACCACTGGTGAAAGTTTGAGAATTAGATCAGCACCTCGTGCCAGGGATTATCTGTGTTATACCCACCACCAGTGATGGAGTCCTTATTGCCATCTAGTCTGTGAGCAGTTCAACTCCAAAACCACATGTTTCCAATTTTCTCAGATCAGATGTGGCACCAACTGTTAGTAGGTACTGTTCTCTGAAAAGCACTCTGAATTAGAGTTTAGTGTTCAGACTGCTTATGGGGAATGCCTTTGGGATCCAATCCATGAAAGAGATAAGAAGCAAGATTGGGCAGATTTGATTCTTCTCTTAATTAAGGATGAGGGGGGCTGGGTATCTATCTTAGTCAAATTTCTTTCAAAACATTTTTTTGCTTTTCTTTTTTTTTTTTTTGCATTTATCTTCAGATAGAGCAGGAGGGAGGGAGGGAGGGAGGAAGAGAGAGAGAAACATTGATGTGAGAGAGACACATCAAGTGGCTGCCACCCAACCGGGGCTGGGGACAAACTGCAACCGAGGTACGTGCCCTTAGCGGGAACCGAACCTAGGTCTCTCTGGTCTGCGGGCCGACGCTCTAACCGCTGAGCCAAACTGGCCAGGGCTTTTGCTTTATTTTCATATTTGATCATTCTAAACTTAGAACTTACTGAACCATCCTCTTATATCTAAAATAACTTCTACTTTCTTTAGGCAAACCAATTCCTTCCTTCTAAGATATTCTCATATATTTGCTCAGGTGCTTATATGAGTTTGGGAGGTATTTTTTTGTAATATGACACTTTGACTTTTCTCTTACACTCTAGTAAATTCAAGATGGGGTTTGGAAAGGGAATTTATCTGAGGAAACCGCGAATGATATATTTAAAATGAAAATTATCCTTAAATGTTTTATGATATTTTTATATTATGAATCTGTATTTCAACCCCTTAAAAATAAATCCCAGTTGGCAATGTTCTCACAATAAGTTGTACATTTCTATGGTGTTCCAATTTTAAACTATAATCACTGTTACTGAACTGGGTTTATTATTTTTTTTAAGATGATGGATTTTATGTTTTAAGTATATTATTTTCTCTTTTTAGAAACTATACCCTACCTCTCTAAACTGGTTAATAGTGGCATGGAAGATCCATTTGGTGAGTATCACCTACATTTTTCTTAGTAAATAATATTTGTGTTTTATCCCCACCTCCATTAAAGCTTTGAGAATAAATTAATTTTTTTCATGTTCAATATGCTACTCTTTCAATTAGTGGTTCTCAAACTTTTGATGTCAGGATCCCTTTATACTCTTAAATATGGGGAATTGAGGGCCCCAAAGGGCTTTATTTGTATGTCTTATATTTGTTGATATTTATAATATTACAAATTGAAACTCAGAAATTTTGAATATATTCATCTAAAATAACATTAATAAACCCATTATATACTATATAAATAACTTTTTTCTTTATTGATTTTTAAAGAGAGAGGAAGGGAGAGGGGGAGAGAGAGAGAGAGATAGAAACAGCAATGAGAGAGAACATCAGCCGGCCGCCTCCTGCATGTCCCCCACTGCGGATTGGGCTCACAACCTGGGCATGTGCTCTGACCAGGAATAGAACTGGCAGCCTCTAGGTGCATGGGTCGATGTTCAACCACTGAGCCACACCGGCTGGGCATATAACTCTCCCTTCCTCCCTCTCTCTCTTTCTCTCTCTCTCTCTCTCTCTCTCTCTCAAAAATCAATAAAAGCATATTAAAAAGACAGAAAACAAAACCATGTATTCTCTGGAAAATTGACTGTACAGTTGGAAGATAATGAGAGTGGAAAGACAAATAACCTCTTTGAATTATTATAAAAAATAATTCTAACCTTGCTATTAGGAATTCCTAGTAGTCCCCAGACCATACTTTGAGAGCTGCTGCTCTAGAATGTTAGTTAATTCAAACAAAACAAGAACCACTTGGCAAGTTAAAATAAGAAAATTTAAATTCTCTAAGAGCATGGTTAAGGGAATATAAATCTCGATACACAAAGGTTTAACATCTACCTTTTTGACTAAAATGGCAGTTACTGTGTATTGAACAGTCATATTGACTGTAATTTCAAAGAGAGATATTGTGTATTGAACCCTATTTTCATATTGACTGTAATTTCAAAGAGAGATACAGTCTAGGGTATCCAATTAAAAAATTATGAACTAGAAAGTCTAGTTAGGAAGTACTTCCCACTTAAAATATGCAGCAGCACAGAAGGAACCAGAGTCAGTTTTCCTTGTTTAACCTCAGCATGCATGCTGGAGGAAGATTTTGAGTCAAACATTTAGTGATTTTTTTACCAAATAGGATGAATCTGAATCTCCTTTTATGCCAGTGTAACTTGAAGAAGTATAGTAAAAATGTCACCAAGTTTATATTCTACTCTTGCTACTTTGGCCTACTTTTACAAGTAATCAGATGGCTCAGATTAATAACTGTTGTCTTGGCTTTGAGAAAACTATTCCTTTTTACTTTTTATTTTATTTTATTGATTTTTAGAGAAAGAGAAAGAGAGAGAGAGAAAAGAGAAACAATAATATGAGAGAGAATCTTTTGGTTGCCTCCGTATGAGCCCTGACTGGGGACTCGAGCCTACGACCTTGGTATGTGCCCTGACTGGGAATCAAACCCACAACCTTTGGTGTGTGGGATGATGCTCCAACCAACTAAGCCATTTGACCAGGGCAAGAAGACTATTCTTGAAAACCTTGCAAAATCAGAATTTCTCCTTTGATTTTAATGACCCTAAATGGCTTCTTTAGATCCTTGGCTTTTTTTTTTTCCTAGAGGAGGGTACTTTACATTACATCTACTTTACAGTAAAATCCTTAGTTTGAACACCAGAGGGCAGTCAGTACTTTATTCGTAAATTCAGTTTCATTACCGAGTTAATTCTTGAGGGGATTATTTATGAACAATTTAGTAAATCAAGTTGATTGTAGTTGCCTGGTGACAAATCCTAAAGAACATGTCCAGCCTGGCCGTTGTGGCTCAGTGGTTGAGCATCTACCCATGCACCAAGAGGTCGCCGGTTCAATTCCCAGTCAGGGCATATGCCCAGGTTGTGGGCCCAGTGCCCAGTGGGGTCATGCAGGAGGAAGCCAGTCGATGTTCTCTCTCATCGATGTTTCTCTCTCTCTCTCCCTCTCCCTTCCTCTCTCTCTAAGATCAATAAAGAAAAAAAAAAACACTTCTATAGAAAAAAAAAAAGGAACATGTCCATATGGCCAGTGAGAGTAACGTACAATAACTCCAAAGGTTTTTACTGGAAACAGTTTTCTGTCCAACCTTCTGCATCACTTAACTCAAGCATAACTTAAATTTAATTTAATGTAGTTAAGTAAATTTATCATTAAGCTAATTAAATTTAACTTAAATTTACTAGAGAATATCAAAGTGAGAATTGCTATGGAAGTTATAGTTGGCCAGTAGTCAACTGAAACATAAACTGAAATGTCCTTTTGATCACTAATATGAGAAAAAAATTATGTTCTATGCTACTAAGATTTTTTCCTCTAATGCTTTAAATTTTGGAATTTGTAAATTAATAAAAATTTATATTCATAATATGGATTTTAGAAAAAAATGTAAATTATTCATAGTTATATATTTAACAAACACTCTCATTCTCTGTCTCCTCCATTTCTTCTTCAAATGTAATACTGATTTCTTTTCTTAGTTACTTACAAAACATATATATGATAAGAATTTGGTTTATTGAGTTATAGTGCACTCAGTGCCATTTGACAAAGTAAAGATCCTGAATGTGAAATGAATTTGTTTCTAAGGTAGAGTCTGTATGAGATGGGGTGAGAATTTTGTTACAGTTGGGTTAGCTAACAGTTATGTAAATGTATTGAAAAAGAATTATTTTTTCTATTCTAAAAATAAAATGAGGGATTTGTATCCATCAACTTACATTGGGACCGACCTAAGTCCTCTAGGACCTTCCCTACATGGATATATGTTTACACATTTTATTATAGTTTAAAATTAATTATTTTTGTTAGTATTAACATTGTTAATACCACAACTGATCTCATTGGAAAAGTCTTCAAATCTTGGGAAGCTATCAAGCTTATTCTGGTGGATATATTTTCCAAATTTTTAATTTTCTCTTGAAAGCTTGACTTAATATCACTGACAATGCATACTATCAGGTTTTGTTTTCTTTATTCAATTTTGAGAAAATATCTTTCAAATATCTAAGCATGAAAAACAGTTTGTCATTCAGTCTTTCATTTGAAAATGGTATTTTATGAAAACAAAAACAAAAAAACCAACTAGCTAGTTGAGCTTACAACTCAGTCACACAAGTGCCTTTCCTAAAGGTAACCATTGCACTTAAGTATATGCTTTATGCATACTTATCATTTTATCACACAGAATAATGAAAATACGTGTACTAAAGGGTTGAGAGTTATTAAAATGAATAATTTTTATATTTTTATCAAGGACATTCTTAAAGCTAGCATTATTTTTAACTTCAGTTATATAGTGGTGAAGAATATGAGGCCTATTACAATTTGATGCTATTGCCTTGATTTGTGTTAAGGTACTAGCAGTTTTGCTCAGCATTGCTTTTGGACCATCAGTGCAAATGTCAACACAGTGAAAAAGGCAAATAATTCTTTAGTATTATTAAGTATATAGTTGTACCTCTTGGACTCCCAAAAGAATCTCAGGGATCCCCAGGGATCGATAGACCATACTAGCTTCATCTTCCTGAGGTTCATAGAGTTTCTTCTGTGGAAGACATAAACAAAGTCAAGACTTTTTCCTGGAAATTGTATTGGGCAGGGCTTCATTGTGGACCAGGCTTTGGACATTTAGCAGGCTTTGAACATTTGGCAGAAATGTGGGTGATCAGAGGGAGTGAGCAGTTCTGTGGTATTTCCTAAATTGAGTATGAACTACCTACAACTATAGGATAACGAACACTTCTGTGGGGTGAAATGAGTGTTCTGAGCTCATTAGGCAAGTGAGTACTTTGAGAAGAAATTCACCAGCATTTAGTCAAGACAAGCTGAGGCCAGGCTCACCTGGGCACTATGTACTTATCTTTGAAAAGAGGATAAATGGTAGGCAACAGAGATCTTGGTTATGAAAGCCTTCAGTATGTCTCTTGAGTTACACTGCTCCAATCTGGATAGGTGCTCCTCTATGTGTGGTACACAGCTGTCATCCTGGGATATTCCTAGTTACCTGGCGACTCTGCTTCTCTTGTGTGTTTCCTCTTTTTTTTTTTTTTTATCCTCACCTGAGGACATTTTTTGTTCAGACAGAGTAGGAGGGAGAGAGAGGAAGAGAGAGAGAGAGAAACATCGACATGAAAGGGCCACATCGAGTGGCTGCCACCCGCACGACCAACCAGGGCCGGGGACAAACTGCAACCGAGGTACATGCCCTTAGCGGGAACCGAACCCGGGTCTCTCTGGACTGCAGGCCAACGCTCTAACCGCTGAGCAAAACCGGCCAGGGCTCGTGTGTTTCCTCTTTTGTTTCCTAATCTTATGTCTTCCTCTTTCTTGATTGCCAATAGCCTGTTGATGTTGGACCTCCTGGAATAGTTCTCTAATTTTCTCTTTCTTTAGCTCTAGCTCCTAGAAGATTTCTTTATCTTCTATTAAACTTTTCTTTTACTATTTTGTTTTCATTTCTAGGAGGTCTTTTTTATTCTCTGAATGTTTCTTTCATAATATTATTTTATTCTCTCAACAAATTTTCTTTGTTGCTTTGTTTCTTTTCCCCTAGAATTGCTTTTCTTTGTTTAAATCTCTTTTAATATTTTCCTCTGATGTCTAGTAATAATTAGATGTTTGCTCGTGGTTAAGAGTGGGAAGCTTTTGAGTGTCGACCCATGCACCAGGAGGTTGGCCGGTTCAATTCCCAGTCAGAGCACATGCCCAGGTTGTGGGCCCGATCCCCAGTGGGGGGCATGCAGGAGGCGGCCAGTCAGTGTTCTCTCTCATCGATGTTTCTATCTCTCTCTCCCTCTCCCTTCCTCTTTCTCTAGTATCAGTAAAGAAAGAAGAAAAAAAAAAGAAAGTGGGAAGCTTTAAAGTAGAAGCTTTAAATGCATAGGTTGGTTGCCTTTGGGCCTTACTATAGAGTGAACTTTTTGTGCCTATTGTTTAGCAACTTCTCCATATCAGTATCAAGGGCCAAGAGGAAGAGTCTCCAATCACTGTTTAGATGAGGTGAAGGGGATTGGTGGGGGTTGCTGCATTGTGCTTTATTGTACATGTGTTCACTGAATTCCTTTCAGTTTTTAGTACTGTAGTCCCACCAACAACTTTATGTTCCCCAGTCCAGAGACCATTTATTTTGTCCCTTTTAGAAAACAGGCTTCCAAAATTCTGCCATGGGGGGGGGACACAAACATTCATGGTCATGGAGTGGGGAAGATGGTAAAGGTATCAAACAGCTCTTACCCTGATTCTCCTTATTTGATTCCCTTCATTTTCATCCTCAGCTTCAAATACAATGGTAGAATACAATGAAAGTATTATTAAACTACATTGGTATATGCAACCAGTATTTTTTTTTAAAAGTAATGATTGCACTGTACATAAGTGCTAGGGGAAGGTAGGGTCCAGAGAAGATGTGTATACAACTTATGCTGCTGTGATGCTGCTGCTACTGCTTTTTTTAAAAATCCTCACCCAAGGATATTTTTCCATTTATCATCAAATAGAGTGGGAGGGGGAGAGAGAGAGAGAAAAACTAAGGCCAGGACGAACCGCAACCGAGGTATGTGCCTTTAACGGGATTGAACCTGTGACTCATTGGTCTGAGGGCCGATGCTCTAACCACTGAACCAAACCGGCCAGGGCTCTTCTTCTAATTATTATTATTTTTTTGTTAATTCTCACCCAAGGATATTTTTTCCATTGATTTTTTTTCTTTAGAGAGAGTGAAAGGGAGAGATGGAGAGAGAGAGAGAGAGAGAAACGTCAACGTGAGAGAGACATATAGATTGGTTGTATCCCACACATGCCCTGACCGGGGCTGGGAATTGAATCTGCAACCCAGGTGCGTGCCCTTGACCAGGAGATGAATGAACCTGCACCCCTTTGGTGCACGGGCACACACTCAAACCACTGAGCCACGCCGGCCTGGGCTGATGCTGATTATTTAAAAAAAAAAATTTTTTTTTCTTTATTGATTTTAGAGAGAGAGGAAGGGAGAGGGAGAGACAGAAACATTGATGAGAGAGAACATCGAATGGCCGCCTCCAGCATGCCCCCCGCTGGGGACTTGGCCCACAACCTGGGTATGTGCCCTGGCTGGGAATCGAACTGGCGACCTCTTGGTGCATGGGTTGACGCTCAACCACTGAGCCACACCGTCCAGACCTGCTTTTTTTTTTTTTTTTTTTTTTTTAATTTTTATTAAGATATAATTGACATACATTGTATTAGTTTCAGATGTACCACATGATTTGATATTTGTATATATTGCAAAATGATCACCACAGTAAGTCTAGTTAACATTCGTCACTATACATCGTTACAGGATTTTTTCCCCCTTGTGATGAGAACTTTTAAGATCTACTACTTTTTTAGCAACTTTCAAATATGCAATACAGTATTACTAATTACATTGCCATGACTTATTTACTTTATAACTGGAAGTTTGTACTTTTGAATCCCTTCACCCATTTCACCCACTCCCTCTCACCCCACCTCACTATTTTTAAAAATGGCTCATTCTTATTTGGGCTTGCTTGCTTCTTCCTTGTCAACTGTTTATGGGTTAGCAGCCACTCTCCCCACAGCACATCAAGAGGAAAAGGTTCTGAAACCCTGGCATATATGAAACTTCTAAAGGTTGTTTTTTTTGTGTATTTAGGAGAGGATCTGTATGTATACTAAATTGCCTTCCCAAAGTGTTTTAAATCTTCTGACAACTTCATTAAGTTTCTGTATTACCCTCCCTTCCACAGAAGTGAACACAATATGTTTAAAAATTTTTTGGGTATGTGTTTGATGAAATAATTACTTAATGAAGTAGATTATTAATATGTATTTTGAATTTGAAACTAGATTATTCATATGCATAGTGTTCTGCGAACATATTTACAAGGTAATTTCTCCTTTAGATTAGAGTTTATATCACATAGGAAATAGAAGCAGTTTGTTGAGGTAGAAAACAGAAGCTATATCCTAAACAAAGTCAATTATTTTCTTCATACTCTGTATCTGTTTATAAATCATTATTATGTTATAAAGGTGTTTTTCCTAGGTATTCAAAGACATGTTTTTTGTTATTGTTGTTGTTTGTTTTTTAAATATGTTTTTATTGATTTTCATAGAGGGAGGGAGAGAGAGAAACATCGATGAGAGGACATCGATTGGCTACCTCCTGCACACCCCCCCTGGGGATAGAGCCTGGAACCCGGGCATGTGCCCTGACCAGGAATTGAACCAGTGACCTCTTGGTGCATGGGTCGACGCTCAACCACTGAGCCACACCACCGGGGCTCAAGAACATATGTTAAGGAGCCATGCTCAAAGCTAATGCACTTCACTTCTAAGTTCATGGGAAAAAATTTTGTGATGTTGTTACCATTTGAAGCTCAAAATGTGTTAATAACACAGTCCTTCCCTCCCTCCTCTTTAAGAATGAAGGACAAAATATGAACTTAATTAGTTTTGAGATCCTTAGAGTGTAGGAGATAAACTCCTCTGGAATTTAAACAATGCCAAAAATGATGTTCTATTTTTTTCCCTGTGGTTTTGAGTAGAGATTTAATTTAGCATTGTTATGAACATATATTAAATAAGATTATAAATGTAGGGAGGCAAGATCTTTTTACTGTTATATCTCATTGCCCAATAATAAACACACAGTACATATTTGTGTGTATTTCGTACAGTGGTTCTAAAATTTTCACAAAGGTAGAACTACCAATCTTACGGGAAATGGAGTACATGAACACCAATTTCTACGAGCTTGAGTAAATTCTTTTCTGTCCATAGAAGAAGATGAGCTATAGTACTGGTAATGCAAGCCTGACAAATAGTATTGCTGACATTCTGGACTGTCTCCCATGTCCTCTTACAACTTTTTGTCACTTCTGACTATTCCTAGAAAATCAAAGCAAGTGTGATATGGTGACTAAGTATGTAGACTGGCTTATCAGTGTATCCTGGCAGCTGCATAGGCAATGATTAGAAAAATTAAAAGAGAGAGAGAGGAGCCCTGGCCAGTTTGGCTCAGCGGTTAGAGCGTCGGCCTGCAGACCAGAGAGGCCCGGGTTCAGTTCTCGCTAAGGGCACATACCTTGGTTGCAGTTTGTCCCCGGCCCCAGTTGGGGTTGTGTGGGTGGCAACCACTCAAATGTGTCTCTCATATCGATGTTTCTCTCTCTCTTTTCCTCCCTCTCCCTCCCGCTCTGTCTGGAGATAAATGCAAAAATGTCCTCAGGTGAGGATAAAAAAAAAAAAGAGAGGGATAGGAGGGATGGATGGCTCTCACTTATCATTTTGTATCTTCCTGTATAGTTTGCATTTTCTAACTATACACATGTATTACTTTTATTTTTCAAAATATGAACAGGGATTTTGTCTGAGTTGTAGGGTTAGGATCATTTTTGTTTCTTCATTTTATTTCTCAATGTTAAAAATGAAATATGTGGCCCTGGCAGGTTTGGCTCAGCAGTTAGAGCATCGGCCTGCGGTCCAGAGAGACCTGGGTTCGGTTCCCGCTAAGGGCACGTACCTCGGTTGCAATTTGTCCCCGGCCCTGGTTGGTCGTGCGGGAGGCAGCCACTCGATGTATCCCTTTCACATCGATGTTTCTCTCTCTCTCTTCCTCTCTCTCCCTCCCACTCTATCTGAACAAAAAATGGAAAAATGTCCTTGGGTGAGGATAAAAAATAAAAAAAAAAGAAATATGTAGCCCTGGCCAGTTTGGCTCAGAGGTTAGAGTGTTGGCCCTTGGAAAGGAGGGTTGTGGGTTTGATTCCCAGTCAAGGGCAGGTACCTGGGTTGCACGTTTGATCCCCAGCCCTGTCTGGATCGTACAGGAGACAACCAATTGGTGTGTCTCTCTCACATCAACATTTCTCTCCCTCTCTCCCTTCCTCCTTTCCTCTTTATCTAAAAAAATCAATGGAAAAATATCCTCGGGTAAGGATTAACAACAACAACAAAAGAGAAATATGTAAAACCAACTTTGCAAAGGAAATAAAAGAGAATAAAAAGTCATCATTAAAAAGAATTAAATACTATAATGGTCGTTCTATATGTACAGCTTACCTGCTATACCTAAAATAATCACTTTATATTTCTTTTTTAAAATATGTTTTTAGCCCGGCCGGTGTGGCTCAGTGGTTGAGCGTCGACCCATGCACCAAGAGGTCACCGGTTCGATTCCTGGTCAGGGCACATGCCCAGGTTGTGGGCCAAATCCCCAGTGAGGGACATGCAGGAGGCAGCCAGTCGATGTTCTCTCTCACTGATATTTCCATCTCTCCCTACCTCTCCCGTCCTCTCTCTCTAAAATCAATAAAGAAAAAAAAATGTTTTTATTGATATTTTAGAGAGAGAAGGAGAGAGAGATAGAAATACTGACTTGAGAGAGAAACATCAGTCGGCTGCCTCCTGCACACCCCCTACTGGGGATCGAGCCCACAATCTGGGCATGTGCCCTGATCGGGAATGGAACCGGGACTTCTCAGTCCATGGGATGACACTCAATTTATTAGCCACACCGGCTGGGCTCACTTTATATTTCTATTTAATAATGTGGCTTTTTCAAAATAGCTCATACTTTTAACTCTTCCTATGAGCTAGATTTAGCCTACCCTACCAAACTTGAATACAATTGACTTATTCCTCATTCATTCATTTGTTTAATAAACACTGAGCAAAATCAGCAAGGCAGCCCTGACCGGGTGGCTCAGTTGATTGGAGTGTCATCCAGTACACCAAGCGGTTGTGGGTTGAATTCCCGGTCAATGCACATTCCTAGGTTGCAGGTTTGATCCCTGGTTGGGGCATGTACGGGAGGCAACTGATCAATGTTTCTCACATTGTTATTTCTCTCTCTCTTTCTCTTTCTCTCCCTCTCTCCCCCCTTCCTCTCTCTCTAAAAAAAAATCAATGAAAACCTATCCTCACGTGAGGATTTTTAAAAAAATCAACAAGTTAGCATATTGTAACAATTAAGCCCTCAGGCTCTGGAGTCAGACAAACAAGACTTCAGGTCCCAAATCTGTCACTTCGTGGCTGTGTCCAAAAGGGCAAGACAGTTACTCTCTGATCTCAGTTTTTCTGTAACATAGGGATATGAATTTTGCCTTTCTCACAAGATTGGTATAAGAATGAAATGAATTAATGCTTGCAGTGTGCTTACAGCACATAGTAAATATATACTAGCTATAATATCCTGTCCCGGTCCCACCAAGGATCCAAACATGAATAAGGCATGATCCTCGTTCTTATGGAGCTTTCAGTCCATGTTAAGCAGTTACAAGGTGCTCCCTAGGATTCCTTTTTTAAATAAGTCAGATTAATTGAGATATGATTTATATACAATAAAATTTGCCCTTCTTATGTATATAGTTTTTTTTTTAAAGGAAGATTTGATGAGCACAGCCTTTATTTTTTAAATTGTTTTTCTTTATTGAATTTAGAGAGGAAGGGAGAGATAGAAACATTGATGAGAGAGAACATCGATTGGCTGTCTCCTGCTTGCCCCGCACTGGGGATTGGGCCCATAACCTGGGCATGAGTCCTGACCAGGAATTGAACTAGTGACCTTTTGGTGTATGGGCCAACGCTCAACCACTGAGCCACACTGGCCAGGGTTGTATATAGTTTTTTAAAATATGTTTTTAGCCCTGGCCGGTTTGGCTCAGCGATTAGAGCGTCGGCCTGAGGACCAGAGAGGCCCGGGTTTGGTTCCCGCTAAGGCCAAGGGCACGTACCTCGGTTGCAGTTTGTCTCCAGCCCCGGTTGGGGTCGTGTGGGTGGCAACCACTCGATGTGTCTCTCTTGCATCAATGTTTCTCTCTCTCTCTTCCTCCCACTCTATCTCAAGATAAAAATGCAAAACTGTCCTCAGGTGAGGATAAAAATAAATAAATAAAATATGTTTTTATTGCCCTGGCCAGTGTGACTTAGCGGTTAGAGCATTGGCCTGCGGACCGGACCAAAGGGTCGTAGGTTCAATTTCTGGTCAAGGGCTTGATCCCCGATCCCGGTGGGGGTCGTGTGGGAGGCAACCAATCGATATGTGTCTCTGACATTGATGTCTTTCTCTCTCTCTCTCTGTCTGTCTCACCCCCCCTTCCTCCCTGCCACTCTATCTAAAAATCAATGGAAAAATATCCTCAGGTGAGGATTAACAAAAAAAGAAAAGAAAAAAATGGCACCAAAGAAAAGACATTCTTGCTTAATACTAAAGGTGGGTGCTTGTTTAGTCCTGGTTATAATCTTATAATGTATCCAGGGCAATGACTTAACATTGGTTACAATGAAACCCATTTAGTTTTGCTTGAATATTTATTTCATGCTCACTACATACCCTAACCACAACCAAAAGGTGAAAAGGTAGATGTATGAATGGATGGATGATTGATTCATTAAATCACTCATTACATTTTTGTTGGCACACTGCCCTAACTACCATGAACAGAAAAAAAAAAAAAAAAAAAAAAAAGAATAAGACAGCTTCAGCTCTCAAAGAGGAGATTAGGAACCATTAATGCTAGGCAGAATGAATAAGTATTTTTATACAGATAAAAATAGTTGTATTGGAATTTTATGCCATGTTATTCAGCGTGACTTGTGCTTAAGGAAATTATTAAAACAAAACTTGCTTGTATAGCGTCTATATTTCCTTTTCTGTATGTGTTCTTTGAACAGTTTGGTGGTAATTTCCATACGGAGAATTTTTTGTTTTATTGTTTTTGTCTTGTATCTAACAGAAGAATTTGGTGAACATGGGGAAATAGGAAAAACTAGGGGCTTCCTAACTGCATTAGGGAGTATAGATAGACAATACTTGGTAATGAAACATACTTGTACATCGTTAATAATAATGCCCCCAATTGCATAATGTGGGTTAAAGGTGTTGTAAACCTGTGCTTCAGTAATTTGGTTTCTCGTGAAACACTGGGGCTGGAGTTTTTTTTAATTTTTAAATTTATGATTTTTCTTTCTTTCTTTTTAAATATGTTTTTATTGATTTCATAGAGAGGAAGGAAAAGGTAGAGAGAGAGAAGCATCCATGAGAGAGAGACATTGATTGGCTGTCTCTTGCCCACCCCCTACTGGGGATCAAGCCTGCAACCCCGGCATGTGCCCTGAGAATCGAACCAGCGATCTCCTGGTGCATGGACCGATGCTCAAGCAACTGAGCTACACCAGCTGGGCTGGAGTATTTTTTTGTAGATTTAGTTTGAGGGATAGTAGAAATGTTTCTGTCCCAAATGGCCAACTTTTAAAAATTTTAGACCTTTCATTTATTTATTTATTATTTTATTTTTTTGTTAATCCTCACCTAAGGATATTTTTCCATTGTTTTTTTTTTTTTTTGTTGTTGTTAGATAGAGTGGGAGGGGGAGAGAGAGAGAGAGAGAGAGAGAGAGAGAGAGACATTGATATGAGAGAGACACATCAATTGGTTGTCTCCCCCACGACCCCAACAGGGCTGGGGAATCAAACCTGCAACCCAGGTACCTGCCCTTGACCAGGAATCAAACCCTCAACCCTTCAGTAACAGCTGAGTCAAACTGACCAGGGCTAGACCTTTCATTTATTTTTCTAAGAAATTTCTTTTTAAATTGACTTTGAGATAAGAAGCATCATTCTTATTGATGATCATACTGGAAATATCAGAGGTGAGCTAAGAGAACAAATATTTGCTTTTGTATTTTAACATTGTCATTTTTGGCAATTTGCATAACTGTTCTGTGTCTGAATTTTACTTTTATTTTTTAAAAAGTCCTTATTTAAACATTTGAGAAGTATTGTGTGAACCCAATGTATATTTAGGTCTGTAGTGTAGTAGTTGAGAGGGAAGATTCACATCCACATGACTTAGATATGAACCCTACCTTTGCCATTTATTAGCTCTGAATTTCTTGGACAAGTTTACCCCTGTGTAACTCAGTTTCCTCATCAATTAAGTAGGATAATAAATGGTATCCTTATATGTTTGTCATAAGACTTAGATAAGTTAATACATGTAAAACACTTAGAATAATTCCTGGAATTATAATACATGCTCAATTAATGTTAGCTATTATTGATAGAAAATGGGGAGAAGAAATGCATGGAAAATTGAACTTAGTTAATTTTTCTAAGTTTTAGCTTTCTTTTTCATTTTATCTTTTGTTAGAGATGTTCATATGTAACAGATTAGATTATTTTGAATTTAGTATTATTTTATTTCTTTGTGTTCTGATTTTTCTGATGAAAACTTTTATCACTTAGTGAGATGATCAGAAACCAAGAAACAGGAATGAAGGGGAGAAGAAACAGAGACCAGAAATCAGCTTTGAGAGATTAAAAACTGGTGGTGTTACTTGAGTCCTTATAAGTGTTTCTCTTAGAAAGTAAAAGAACCCAGCCGGTGTGGCTCAGTGGTTGAGTGTCAACCCATGCACCAAGAGGTCGCCGGTTCAATTCCCAGTCAGGGCATATGCCCAGGTTGTGGGCCCAATCCCCAGTGAGGAGCGTGCAGGAGGCGGCCAATCAGTGTTCTCTTCATTGATGTTTCTATCTCTCCCTCTCCTTTCCTCTCTCTCTAAAAATTCAATAAAGAAAAAAAATTAATTAAAAAAAAAAAGTAGCCCTGGCCAGTTTTGCTCAGCGGTTAGAGCATCGGCCTGCGGAACAGAGAGTCCCGGGTTCGGTTCCCGCTAAGAGCACATACCTTGGTTGCAGTTTGTCCCCGGTCCCGGTTGGGGTTGTGTGGGTGGCAGCCAGTCGAGGTGTCTCTCTTACATCGATGTTTCTCTCCCTCCTCTTTCTCCTTCTCTCCCTCCTGCTCTAAAATGTTCTTGGGTGAGGATAAAAAAAATAAAATAAAAAGTAGAAGATAAGCAGATATATATATATACTTTTTTTTGTTGTTTTTAATCCTCACCCAAGGATATGCTTCCATTTATTTTCAGACAGAGTGGGAGGGAGAGAAAGAGAAATATTGATGCAAAAGAGACACATCAACTGGTTCCCTCCTGCACAACACTGACCAGGGCCAGGTACTAACCGCAACCGAGGTACCTGCCCTTGACTGGAATTGAACCCACAACTCATTGATCCACGGGCTGACGCTCTAACCACTGTGCAAAACCGGCCAGGGCAGCAGAGATACATTTTAAAAATAGGTTTTTATAAACCTAAAAGCAACTGTAATTAAAAGATGGTGTTCCTGTTAAGCATCTATGGAAGTTAATTTATAATTACATATAACCCCTAGTTTATAAGATAATCTCAATTATGTCTGTTTTTTTTTCCCCCTTTTTGTCATGAATTGTTCAGTGATTTATTATAATATGTTGATTACCATCAGGCCTGCTCTTTCCCAACATAAATATTCCATAATCTGCCTGGACGGTGTGGCTCAGTGGATTGAGCATCAACCTATGGATTGAGAGGTCCCTGTTTGATTCCTGGTCAGGGCACATGCCCAGGTTTTGGACTTGATCCTCAGTAGGGGGCATGCAGGAGACAGCTGATGGATGTACCTCCCTCACATCAATGTTTCTATCTCTCCCTTCCTCTCTCTCTAAGAAAAATCAATAAAAAAATATTTTTAAAACATTCTGTAACCTAAAAGGAACACCTATAAGTTAAACTAGTGAAAGATCCTATTCTCCCTTTGCCTCCCTCCATTTTTTTCAAATATTTATTGAATATCTACTATGTGCTAAACAGTATGTTACTTGCTGAGGATATAAAGATAATTTCTACTTTCAAAGAATGTAGGAGAGACAGATAATTATAATGAAAGTAAATATATTATTATAATAAAAGTGATATGTACCCCTATATGCAGAAGTATTTTCAAAGTGACACTGGAGAACAGAAGTGGGGTGCCTAACTCAGTCTTTTTGTTGTTTTTAATCCTCACCCAAAGATATTTTTTTCCATTGATGTAGAAAATGGAAGGGAGGAGCCCAGCTGGTGTGGCTCAGTGGTTGAGCATCAACCCATGCACCAAGAGGTCGCCTGTTTGATTCCTGGTCAGGGCACGTGCCTAGGTTGTGGGCCCGATCCCCAGGTTGTGGGCCCGATCCCCAGTGAGGAGCATGCAGGAGGTGGCCAATCGATGTTCTCTCTCATCGATGTTTCTCTCTCTCCTTCTCCTTCCTCTCTCTCTAAAATCAATAAAGAAAAAAAATTAAAAAGAAAAGAAAATGGAAGGGAGGAGAGAAAAAGAGGGAGGGAGGGAAAGAGAAATATCGATGTGAGAGAGACACATGGATTGATTGCCTCTCACACGCGCCCGGACTGGGTCCTCGGATCAAACCTGCAACCCAGGTACAATGCTCTTGACTGGGAATAGAACCTGAGACCCTTCTGTGTGGGGGCCAACACTCTAACCACTGAGCAACACTGGCCAGGGCCTAACTCAGTCTTAAGTGTAGAAAAGTAGATGTTCAAACAGAACTTCCTAGAGGAAGTGACACATAAACTGAATTTTGAAGGAGCATGAGTTAGCCAGATTAGGGAATGTTGGGAGGGAGAGGACATTCCAGACAGCTAGAACAGCAAATAAATAGGTTGATAGACCTGGGAGAATATATTACTGTTTAGGAACTCAAAGTGGTTCAATAGGACTAAAGACAAGTACTAAGACTAAACATGCAGGTATGGTGAGAGAAGAGACTAGACAGAAAGATAGGCATTGAGTTAGGTCTTGAAGGGTTTTTTGGTAAGATGTGAAGAACACTTAAATTTGTGTTGTTCTAAAGATCACTGTGTCACCACTGTTGAGAACAGATTAGAAAGGGACAAAACTGGAGGCAGGTGGAAAGAAATTATTACTGGTCCAAGCACACACAGGAGGATGTCAAATTTGAAAGCTGTGTTCCACAAACAGATTTGGTCAGACCAGGAGGATTTAGAAAACTGTTTAAAGATACAGAAGATTTTTTTGCCCCAAGTCAACAAATCCCAGAAGAATCATTTTAGCCCTTTATCTTTTTTCATTTTAAATCAACATGCCCTGGCCGGTTCTGCTTAGCGGTTAGAGCGTCGGCCCGCAGACCAATGAGTCCCGGGTTCAATTCCGGTCCAGGGCATGTACCTCGGTTGTGGTTTGTCCCCGGCCCATCTGGGAGGCAACCAGTCAATGTGGCTCTATCACGTAGATGTTTCTCTCTGTCTCTCTCTCTCTCTCCCTCTCTCTCCCTCCCTCCATCCCACTCTATCTGATGATAAATGAAAAAATGTATCCTCATCCTCGGGTGAGGAATAAAAAATAAATAAACAAACAACCACAACAACCTGGTAGTCAGCTCTTCCTTGGATTTTAGGATAGGTGGTATTCTGAAGGCTTTTGTTGCCCAGGCCTGGAAATAAGGCGAGTATGGGTACAGTGTTTAATAACTAATTGGATACTGTTTAATTTAGGGCTTTTTCAATAAAATTATTTTCAGGCTGAAAAAATAATCAAATTTGCATCTTGAAGGGTTTTGGGTGTTTTTTTTTAAATATTCACCCGAGGATATTTTTTCCATTATTTTTTTTTTTTTTTAAGGGAGAGTGGAAGGGAGTGGAGGAAAGGGGGGTGGGGAGAGAAAAATACCAATGTGAGAGAGATAAATCAATTGATTGCATTTTGCACACACCCTGACCACCAGGGCCAGGGGTCGAACCTGCAACCCAGGTATGTGCCCTTGACCAGAATCGAACCTGAGACCCTTTGGTGCTTGGGTCGATGCTCTAACCATGAGCCACACAGGCCAGGGCCCAAGGATATTTTTTATTCATTTTAGAGAGAGGGGCAGGGAGAGAGGGAGAGAGAGAAACATCGACTAGGGATCAAACCTGCATCCTAGGTATGTGCCTTAGTTGGGAATCAAACCCGCAACCTTTTGGTGCAGGGGACTTCGCTTCAGCCAACTGAGCCACACAGTCAGGGCACATCTTAAATGGTTTTATTTGGTGATTACATTTTTAGTCTTGGTAGCACTAATAAAGATTTGCTTTTCAGAAAAGGGAAACTAGGATTGAGCTAATTACTTTAGCATAGACAGGTGAGCAAAGGCATAAAGCTGTCCATATTTTCTCTCATCTCACTAGATTGTTTTCCTAAAGTGTTCATGTTTTTCACTGTTACAGTTTTTAAAACAAGATTTAAAAGGGTATATATAATCCAAAATATAATTTCTCTTTGAACTTAGAAATTATATACATAACCTTTTTTCCCTTGCTTCATGTCCTAGGAGTGAAAGACCGAGGGTTTTGAGGGAAGGAAATGGTACAAAAGAGACAGATATTTCATATGTGGAAAACAAAGAATAAGGTGCATTTGAATTACTGGCTAGAGCAAGTTTGATAGAAATAACCCTTCATGTAGTCATCCTTGGTTCTTTTGTAGCAATTACTGTTGACTCATAGTGTAACCAGGTGTTCATTACTGAGAATTTTTATTTAGTAGAAGATGGTTATATTCCCCTGCACATACACTGGAAAAGAATAATGTGTAAGGAGATTCCTTGTTAGAAATTTCTGAATAATGTTTACAAACATTATAGCTATCATCAGACGTTTATTGTATTCCCGCTGGATATGTATTAGTAATATTTATATTTCTTTCTCACTCACTCAATGTGAAAGAAGGGCCAGCTGAGTTACAAAGAGTTATGAAAGAGAGGAGGAAGGAGAGAAGTGCCAGTGGCTAATAGTCATTCTCTGAGTCACCAGCAATGAATGCCACTTTACTGGGGCACATTTCTTGATTTCTGACTGGTTAGTTTCTACACATCATTGATACCTTCTGGTTCCTTACTAGAAGTTAATTGGGATTTAGTTTTTATGAATGTCTTGTAATTTTATAAAGTATGTTTTCCTTTAAGATTAAGACTATTCAGTCACTTTCATTGTAACTACATAAAATCTACCTCATGAAAAAGTACGATTTGGAGTAGAAAGACTATTATTAACTGGGTGGCCAGTAAGTAAGTTGGAGATTGTTCAATTGATAACAAATGGATATAATTCTCAGTAGATCTGTAAATTGGAATAAAACCATTCTTCTTCCTTAGACTTTGAGTTGTTATTAATAGTCAAAGACTTAACTGAGAGTTAGTAGAAAAATAAGTAGTGCTCTGGCCAGTTTGGCTCAGCGGTTAGAGCGTTGGCCCGCAGACCAAAGAGTCTCGGGTTTGATTCCAGTCAAGGGCATGTACCTCGGTTGTGGTTCGTCCCTGGCCCTGGTTGGGGTTGTGCAGGAGGCAACCATCGATGTGTCCCTCTCACATCAATATTTCTCTCTCTCTCTCTTCCCCCCTCCCTCCCACTCTATCTGAAGATAAATAGAAAAATATCCTCGAGTGAAGATTAAAAAAAAAAAAGTAGTAATTCATTTACTAAATAAAGAGTATAGATAGCTCTGCAGATTTTACTGAATAAAAGGAAACTTTTTTTTAACTGTCAAGGTTTCTTCAAAGTTGGTATTTAGTAGTTGGTGCCATGGAAAATAGATACCACATGCTGATGAAACGTGTAGTTAGTGCTTTGAAATACTCTATTTTGTTATTACTGAAAGACTTCTGTGTGCGTTAACAATCCTTTAGGTTCAGGATGTCCAGTGGAACTTTTTGCAGTGATGGAAATGTTCTGCACTGTGCAGTGTGACTATGGAGCACCTGAAATGTGGCTAGCACAACTGAGAAACTGAATTGCACGTTGTATTTAATATAAACATATTAAATGTTAATATAAATGTAAACAATCATATGTAGCTAGTGACCATAGTATTGGACAGTATTTTTTTTTATATATAAATACATTTTATTTTATTTTTTGTCCTCACCCGAGGACATTTTTTCATTTTTTGTTCAGATAGAGTGGGAGGGAGAGAGAGAGAGAGAAACATCGACGTGAAAGGGACACATCGAGTGGCTGCCACCCGCATGACCAACCAGGGCCGGGGACAAACTGCAACCGAAGTACATGCCCTTAGCGGGAACCGAACCCGGGTCTCTCCGGACCGCAGGCCGACGCTCTAACCGCTGAGCCAAACCGGCCAGGGCAGTATTGGACAGTATTGACCATAGTATTAAACATCTTTAAATTGAGAACTGAGCAGCATAATGATATGATTTGATAATCATATCATTAAAATATGCTATAGTGTAATATTTATTTTTAGTACATTTGGAAATGTCCCTTTTTATTTTGCTTTGGTTAAAACTGAAGGAACTGCTCTGGCTGTTATGGCTGAGTTAGTTGGGCATCATCCCATGCACCAGAGGGTTGCTGGTTTGATTACCTGTCAGGGCACATGCCCAGGTTTCGGACTCAGTCCCCAGTGTGGGGCATGCAGGAGACATCAGATCGATCTTCAGTGTTTCTCTCTCTCTCTCTCTTCTTCTCCCTCTCTCTTTAAAATCAATTTTAAAATGTTTTTTAAAAAACTGAAGGAACTATTGTATTAGGAAGATATGACAGAGAAAGTTAATTGAGGAGTTTGTAGTTTATTTCAGGTCTTTATATACAGTCATCTTCTCAATGAGGCCCTTTTGCGCACACAATTTATAATTCAGCATTCTCTCAGCCCACTCTATTTCTTTTTCCTCAGTAGTTTTTTCTATAGCACTTATCACCATTTAACATACTAGAAAGAAGGCATGGATTTCCCCCCATTGTATTCACTGCTGGGTCCCCAACACTGGAACAATACCTGATACTTTAGAGGTACTCAGGAAATATTTCTGGAATGAATAAATGAGGCTTGTGGTTTCCTGATAATAATAATCCAATTCATTAAACATCTATTTAGCATTATATGACAAGTATTGAGTTAGATTAGTTATATAAAGTGTACTATGACCACTTTTCCTTTCCATAATAAAATATTTCTTGGAGCCAGAACATTGAACTGATTAAATTGTTGGTTTGACTCCGCCATAGAATTTCAGAACCAGAAGGGAGGTTGGCAATAATCTGATTTTTAAAATAATTAATTGATTAATTATTTTATTAATTTATTTTTGTTACAGATTTTTCTCCTTTTTCCCCCCATTGACACCCTCCTCATGATCCTGCCCCCAGCATTGTTGCCTATGTCCATTGGTTACGCATACCTGCCTATAAATTCTGTGGTTTATCTCTTCCCTCCGCCTCCACCTCTTTGAGGTTTGTTAGTCTGTACCCTACTTCTATGTCTCTGGATCTGTTTTGTTCATCAGTTTGTTTTGTTCATTATATTCCACAAATAAGTGAGATCATGTGATATTTGTCTTTCTCTGATTGGCTTGTTTCGCTTAGGGTAATACTCTCCAGGACCCTCCATGTCGTCTCAGAGGATAAGAGATCTTTCTTTCTTACAGCTGCATAGTGCTCCATTGTGTAAATGTACCACAGCTTTTTTATCCACTCTGCTATTGATGGACACTTGGGCTGTTTCCAGATCTTAGTGATTGTAACTAGTGCTGCTATGAACATAGGGGTGCATATATTCTTTCTGATTGGTGTTTTAGGCTTCTTACAGTATATTCCTAGAAGTGGGATCACTGGGTAAAATGGCAGTTCCATTTTTAATTTTTTGAGGTAACACCATATTGTTTTCCATAGTGGCTGCACCAGTCTGCATTCCCACCAGCAGTGTACTAGAGTCCCCTTTTCTCCACACCCTCACCAGCACTTGTTGTTTGATGATAATAATTTGATTTGCTTGTCCAGTGTCACATAGTGGTTTGAAGTTCCATCAATGTCATTTATATCTTCCTCTCACCTCGCTTTTTCCCTCATCCCCACAACCTATAAATCTTTTCGCTCAGTTATTTTTTTTCATATCCTCTCATCTCCATTCAGCTAATTCTCACTTTATCTAGGCCTACCTTTCCCACTTACTCCACTGTACCGTAAGAACTTGCCATATCTTTAACCCAACTGTAGAAAAATCCTTTTGTCTTTCTTAACTGAAACTTTCCTGTTTAATATAACTTTTTTTTTTAAGAATAGTTTATTGCCCTGGCCGGTTTGACTAAGTGGTTAGAGCATCGGCCCACGGACCAATGAGTCGTGGGTTCGATTCCAGTCAAGGGCACGTACCTTGGTTGCAGTTCGTCCCTGGCCCTGGTCGGGGTTATGTGGGAGGCAACCAGTCAATGTGTCCCTCTCACATCAATGTTTCTCTCTCTCTTCCTCCCTCCCACTCTATCTGAAGATAAACAGAAAAATATCCTCAGGTGAGGATTTAAAAAAAAATAGTTTATTGAGTTTTAGAGAGAGAGAAAGGGAGAGGGGAAGAGAGAAAAGCATCAATGTGTCACATCGATTGGCTGCCTCTTGCACTCCCCACACCGGGGATCGAGCCTGAAACCTGGGCATGTGCCCTTGACAAGGAATGGAACCGACAACCTCCTGGTGCACGGGACAACGCCCAACCAACTGAGCCACACCAACCAGGGCAGTTTCTTGTAACTCTCTCCTCAGTTCTAGAAGCATCTTCCAACCTCTAGGGCATTCATAAAAACTTAACTGTCTTCAAAACGAAAACTTTTAAGAGAAAGTAAAAAGGCAGTGCCAGTTCCTAGCCTTAAGTTTTTTCATTCCATGGAGCTGAAAACAGCCCTGCTAGCATAATTTCAGTTTCTTTGTCCCATGAACACAGCCCAACATATTGTAGACTTGTAAACATACACATTACTTCATGCCTGCTGTATATGTATATAGCCCTATGACATAAAAGTGTGTCAGAACTTCCCATTTTTCCTAAAGAATTGTGGTGTTTAAACTTAAACTGGTGTTTAAACTTAAACATTTGCTCCCTGGTCGGTTTGGTTCAGTGGTTAGAGTGTTGGCCCGCAGACCAGTGAGTCACGGGTTCGATTCCAGTCAAGGGCACATACCTTGGTGGCGGTTCGTTTCTGGCCCTGGTCGGGGTCGCCAGAGGCAACCTGGCAATGTGTCCCTCTCACGTCAGTATTTCTCTCTCTTTCCCTAGCTGGTCTGGCTTAGCGGTTAGAGCGTTGGCCCGCAGACCAACAAGACCCAGGTTCGATTCAGGCCAAGGCATGTACCTCAGTTGCGGTTCATCCCCGGCCCTGGTCGGGGTCGCGCGGGAGGCAACCAGTTGATGTTTCTCTCTTTCTCTCTCTCGCCCTCTCTCCCTCCCTCCTACTCTGTCTAAAGATAAATGGAAAAATATCCTCGGGTGAGGATTAAAAAAAAATACATTTGCGAGGGGGTGATTCATTTATATAAAGACTCTAAGTGGCCCTAGCTGGGTGGCTTAGTTGGTTGGCGCATTGTCCGGTACACTGAAATGTTACAGGTTTGATTCCTGGTCAGGGCAGGTACTGGAGGCAGCCAATCGATGTTTATCTCTCACATCAATGTCCCTGTCTCTCTGTCCCCTCCACCCCCTTCCTTCTTTCTAATGAGGATTAAAAAAAGAAAGAAAGAAAAAATCTAAATGGGATGACAGGTAGCCAAATATAAGCACCTTCAATCATCAGACTCTTTAAGGGTCTCTGTTTTAATCTTCACAACTCTATGAGTAATTATTTGTTTTACAGATGTAGAAACTGAGGCTCATCTAAGTTAAGTAACTTGTTCAGGGTCATTTAATCATTAAGTGGGAAAGCTGAAATCTTACAGAGTTACATGTGACTCCAAAGCCTCTGCTTTTTTCCATTGGTAAGCCATGCTGCCTTCTGGAAGGTGGGGATAGGGTGGGAACCAGTTACAGTATTTGATATAGGAGGCAGATGTGTTTGGTTTATTTTGCATCCAATGAGCCAGCCACAGAAAGAAACCAGTTGTTACTTGGGGTAAGTGGATGAGTATCTGGTGATACTACTGGCCGTGCATTAACTTTAACCTGTGTGTCTTTTCAGCCTGTTCTTCAGGCTAGTTCACATGAAGTACAAATGTTTTCTGCTGAGTATCTTGAGCCTAACAGTAGTGATTATATGAGGTTTTATGTAAATATTCACCTGACAAATCTGTCTCCTTTGAAAGTTACTACTTACAAAGCAGTAAATTCTCAAAAACGATTCTGAGCATGCCATTTTTACCCACAAAAGTGAGCTCTCTCAGCAGTCTCAGGGTTGTTTGGAATGATAGAATAGTCCATGGTCTCTACATTTCTTCCAGCCTCCATCTGCAGCACTTTTCATCTTAATTGTCTTTTGTTACTAGATTGTCTTTGAGTAAAGCTTAAAATTGAAGAATGCTGTTTCTTCCCTTCTACTCAAGGTTAATAAATACTTGTCGCATGCCCACTGTGCATTAAGTTGTGTCAAGAGTTGAGAGTTTAAGGATAAATACATCATGGTCCCTGCCCAGGATATATTTCTAGCCTATTAGAAAAGTCTGAAGATCACTGTAATTCAGGGTACTAGGTCCAGTACAATCAGTCATGACCAGCTCTTTACCTCTCCAGTCTTACCTCTTGATGCTTGTTCCTTTTTCTCACTTCTGTCATTCCTTCTATGACTGACTCTTTCAGTTTAGATCTCACTTCTTTCAAGATGTTTTCTGTGACCTCTCAGGACAAAGCTAGGTGTCCACACCCCAACAAGATGTGTTTGCACAGTATCTAAGTACTCATCATACTCTATTGTAGGTCCTATTTACTTGGACTATAAGCATGTAAGTCAGAAACTGTTGTTGTTAGCACCAAACACATTGCTGGACACATAACCAGTGATCAGTAAATCTTTATTGGAATTCTGTTTGAGTGACTAAGGAAAGGCTTATAATAATGGAAGCAACATCTGAGCCAGTTCTTAAAGGATGCATAGGAGTTTCCTAGATGGATCTGGGAAAGAAATTTCAGGCCAAAGGAACCTTTATACAAATAGATGAGACCATGAAGAGTTTACAAGTGACTAGCAAGGCTTTCTAATATCCACATAGATTTTTAGACACAAGTTATTGGTTGTAGAATATCTCCTGTAACTATCCAGAGCCAACTAGATTAGAATTAGAGCATGGGGTACAGAATAGGAAACTGCTTCTTCCCCCAATTATAAATCTAGAAGTTGAAAATTAGTCTTTTACTTGAATATGTATTTGTGTGACCTATTAATTTCTGTTGGTCAACCTTTCCTAGAGGAAAGTCACTTTTTCCTAACCTCCCACTAGAACACACCTCCTTGAGACATCTCAGGCCATGCAAAAGCAGTATGCTGAATTAAGCTGAGGGAGATGTTATTAAAATAGCTAAAAGCTTACTCTTCTAGGTAATCCACTTTATATTGGTACTTTAGCATAAAGCATATTTAAATGAAAGTGTTATGCTCTCCTGATTGATCTTGCAAACTGTTTACTGAAAATATAAAGCATGTTTTCATGTTACTGTATGATACAATGTGCTTGCCAACAGAAAGTTTTGGAGTTGTAAATGTTGCTAAAGGTTCTGAGTGCTCAGCTCTTCATAGGTTATATGCAGTATTTACAAACAGTTCTTTAATAAAATGAGGCTCTGGTTAGAGGGCTTCAAGTATTGTCTAAATCTGAACCATAGCTTAGATTCCTTTACCTGTTAACCTTTATTTTTATAAGGCTTGCTTGCTCTTTCCCTAAATAAAATAGGAAGAGATTCATAAACTTTTATCTGTCATCTCCCCCATTTCTTGAGGCAGTAAGCTGTAGAGGAAACTTACTCTAAAAAGATAGTATCTTTTACTAGACAATTAAGAATAGTTGTGTATTTCTTAGAAAATCAAAATGAGACTTCCCTTTGCATTTCTAAAATATAACACATGGAAAACTAGAATGAATTGAAGCTTTGATTGTTACATTTTAATGCTATCAATGGGCCATTATCTTCCTCTCTCTCTCTCTCTACTTGTCTGCTTTTTCCAGTTGGCACAAAGTAAATATTGTTGGTCAAGGAACATTTATTGGCTTGATACACAGGCAACAGAATTAGCATTTTTGAGAGATTTCTTGTTGTAGAATATGAACTTCCTTGGGAAATGAATATATCTTTAGGAAGTGTTTCCTTGACCATTTATACAAGAGCTAAAGTGAGTCCTGGAGTTAGAATTAAGAGACTTTGATTGACCATCAGTTTTCTTTTTCTGTAAGGAGTAGGAAATTGAGCCAAATGATCACTAAGAATCCTATCATTCTTTTTTTCTTATCCTCACCCGAGGACATTTTTTTTTTTTATTTATCTTCATATAGAGCGGGAGGGAGAGAGGGGAGAAGAGGAAGAGAGAAACATTGATGTGAGATAGACACATCGAGTGGCTGCCACCCACACAACCCCAACCGGGGCCAGGGCCGAACTGCAACTGAGGTACATGCCCTTAGCAGGAACCGAACCCCGGCCTCTCTGGTCCGCGGGCCGACGCTCTAACTGCTGAGCCAGACTGGCCAGGGCAATCATTCTTTTATCTTTAAGTTTTATTGCTACCTTCACAGTAAACTAAAATCAGCCTTGAGCCAAGCCAAGATAGACATTTAAATTTGGCAGGTGGTAAACAGCAGCTATAGCAGGATCCATAAATCTATCTGTTCTACTCTTGTATGGTCCTGTCAACATAGATTCTACAGTGCTGTTTCTGGGCTGTGTGTGTGTGTGTGTGTGTGTGTGTGTGTGTGTGTGTATGTGTGTAATGTGCCTGATTTAAACTTACTGATGGTAATACTTTTGTCTGGACTGTTCTATCTGCTTGATGTTTCTGTACACCAACCCTGATTGTGTTCACACTTCCTCCTTGGCCTGTGTCTTCCAATTTGGTCTTTGGATTCATGATACAGAAATGTCATCTTCTTCCGTTTCTGAGTAACTTGTTTGTAATGACTAAGTTTTTTGTCATGTACCATTATCCTGCTGCTCTTAACCTGGCCTCTCCTTTCTTGACTTGTTTTTTTAGCTGTAAGAACTGTGATAATTATTTCTTGCATTTATTGAGAACTTTTCATGTGCCAGGCACATTACAAAGGGCTTTTTTTAATGTTCATGTCATTTCATCCCTACAACTGCCCTGTACTGTTTAGTATTGTATTGCCTATGTTACAAATTAGAAAACCAAAGCTCAGAGAGGTAAAGTAGCTTGCCTAGTGTTACCATTTGAGTGATAGATCTGAAATTAAAATTACTTTGCCTCCAAAGCTTATCCTCTTAAGCAATATGCTATATTATCTTCATGATGGTGGTGGTGATGATGATATAAATATAATATGGTGAGTACCTATAGGGTGTTGGGCAATGCATTTGCCACCTTTGGCCGTCCCCATTTTACAGTAGAAACTGCTCTTGCATATGTTCCATTTTTAGGCTAATAAATATAAGTGCCATGGTATTGGACATTCTTACATCGGAGCATTCTTTCAATGTATTTTTCCTTTTACTCTCTTTCCTATTTTAATGGTCAATATTATAATATTTTTCTGACTACTACTAGTATTAACAATTAAATGTTGTCTGAGTATTTCTACACTTTTTTTTTCTTACTAATGCCTTAGCATTGTCATTTTCCTACTTGTTACCTTTGCTATTTTTTTTTTTCTGTATTAAAGCAGCTAATGGGGCAAAAGGAGAAAGTGCTAAGGAAAGGCAAAAGAAACATTCAGATACTAGAAATCTTTCTGTGATTTCAGTTTGGAGAACAAAAATTTAAACTAAAAGCTCCGTGTTTTGGGTAGCTGTCATTTGTTTTTTTGTTTTGTTTTGTTTAAAAAAAATTTTTAACAAATCTTGGTTAAAAGCATTTTTTTTTCTTTATTGATTTTAGAGAGCGAGAGGAAGGGAGAGGGAAAGATAGAAACATCAATGAGAGAGAGCATCAATTGGCTACCTCCTACATGCTCCCCACTGGGGATTTGGCCCACAACCTGGGCATGTGCCCTGACCGGGAATCAAACCAGCGACCTCTTGGTGCATGGGTCGACGCTCAACCACTGAGCCACACCTGCCGGACTGCACTTAAAAACTTGATGATATAAGACACGGGATTTGACCTCACTAGCTTTAGTTTTCTTATCTGATAATAGGATAAATAATATATTCATCAAACACATGGTTATTTGTGGTGGTAAATAAATGAAATAACCAATGTGAAACTCCTTAATATAATGCTCAAATTGTTAGTTCCCCATTTTACCTTCAAGTGTTTGTGAAATAATCCAGAGTATGTGGCCAAACACTGGTAAGTTTGTGTTGTGTGTGCCTTTTTTACATTTAGAAAATTTAGTGTTCGCATGTACAGGCATGTATGTACTGTAAATAAAAATTCATCAAGCTGTATTCTTAATGTAGATTTATTTGCCTATATGTAAATTAGTTATATCTCAATGAAAATGAAAAATCAGTATGCAAGCCAGACTTTAGGTTGCTGCATGTGGTTAGCTGATATTTTCATGTATTATAGCCAACACGTGGGACTACTCTTTTGTATTCCCCAAGATCAAATATAGTTATTGAGCTTTAGCAAAAAGAGAAATATTATATAATACCTTCCAAATATTTATTTCAAGTTTACTATCTTAGTAAGCAAAATTTTGAGAATTATTTCTTTTTGTTTTTAGAAAAGGTATCCTCATTCCTAAATTAATGTTCCTAATGTTATTTATTCCCAGTATGTAGATCTTATCTTCCTTTAGATATGCCACTCAGAGGTAGGAAATACAATTTTAGAGCAAGCAGGGAAATGTGAGAACAATCTGATACTTTTAAGGCAAGCCTGTATCTAAAACATACCTTTAAATGGATGTCTGCTCCCATTAGCCTGCTACACATAACCCTGATTTTTTGGTGTGTGATTAAATTTACAAGTTCTTCTTTGGGAGACTCTTGAGCAAGCTTCCTTTCTTCTGTGTCGAAAGTCTGGAGAGCAGGAACCAAGCTCAATATCAGGAAAAGTAGGTGTGGACTTTTAGGGCTGTGCCGCTCAGCAGCTAGAATGTGGTTGGCAGTCTCCTCCCCTTCCTGCACTTCTGCTCTTCACAGTGTGCACCCTGGAATGACAGGCATTCCTGTGTGAAGAGAGCCAGCGTGAAGACGTATTTGTAAGAACCTCAAGTGCCCAGGCCGGGATAGAGGGAAAGAGAAACTCCGGCAGATTGACCTCATGCCATTTCCTGATGTTTGGCAGTGACACAGAGAGAGGAGTGCACGTCCCCTCCTTATGTGGATTTATCTTTTAAGAAAAGTTCGCTTTGGTCCGGGACAGTTTGTTGTCGTGAGATACATCAGACAATATAATCATGGGGCAAGCTGATGTCTCCAGACCGGTAAATCCAGATGCAATTGGTGAGTAATAAAAGGCGAAGAAATAAAATCTTGACAGACAGGGCAGATCTACAGGTGAAGTTGAATATTTTATAGGGATTCGAATGTAAGGATTTTGATGTTTATAATTTTGGGACATTTATAACTTTGTGAAGAGTAAATAAAAAATATTAGTTATTTTTCACTTAGTTGTATTAATCTACCACACATAGTTTTGTTTTACTTGGTTCCTTTGGAGTTTTTTTTTTTATATATATAATACTGCTAGGAAACCATCTGTTAATTTCTTGCCTTTGCAGAAGATAAGTGCGTGCTACAGAAACTCGTATTTAGAATTCAGTGGTGTTTTGCTAGTATTTTGCAGGGTTTGGGCAATTGATAGATATATGTAGTGTAGAACTAGAACTGTTGACTTCCACAAACAGGACCATTTTAATCTTTTTTTTTTTTTTTTTAATCTTCACCTGAGGATATTTTTCATTTATCTTCAGATGGAGTGGGAAAGGGGGAGAGAGAGAGAGAGAGAGAGAAACATCAGTGTGAGAGAGACACATCGATCGGCTGCCTCCCGCACAACCCCCACCAGGGTCGGGGATGAACCGCAACCGAGGTTACGTGCCCTTGACTGGAATCGAACCCTCGACTCTTTGGTCTGCGGGCCAACACTCCAACTGCTGAACCAAACTAGCCAGGGCAATAGGACCATTTTAAAGAACTGACTTAATTTTTAAACTCAGTTATACAATTTTCAAATAAGTCTCAGGTTTTTTCCATTGTGCTGGTGTTTCCATTTCTCATGAGGCAACCCTTTGGTATAAATATTTCTGAAGTCAGTGCTTTACATTTAAAGTGGTACTATCTCAGAGATAGCTAGGCATCAGGCTGATAATTGTAAATGTAGCTCAGTTTCAAAGCTTTTAAGTGAAGTGGAAGTCCATTGTTACTAAAGACTCATTTTTCCAAACTTCTAGGGTTTTGTATAAGATGAAGATGGAAAGATGGGGAAAATAATTTTAAATGGATGTTCATTAAAGGATTGTTAAATATAAGTAAAGTGGAGGAAGTTATGTGAATCATTTCTTGACATTAATCTGTTTCTTAAAAAGATGTATACCTTTTCTTTGACTTAGTAAGCAGTAGAAAACATTGTCAGTCCTAGGCTGCCTTTTTTTCCTTCAGAAATGAAAAATGTTGGTGACTTTAAAGAAAGGTATAAAAGTGTGGGAACACTGGTAACACTTCCAAATGTCTCATGATTTAATGTGATTTAGTTTCTAAAGGTGTTTTCTCCTGAGAACTTGCCAAATGAAATTCCTACAAAGTATATTTCATGTTTTACTGAATCTGAGGCACATGGATTGTAAAGTGAGTCATTTAGCAATAGATTTTTAACACTGAAGGCAGAACTTGTCTCACTTTACCTTCTTTGATCACCAGGGCTGGGTCCGTATCAATTCACTAACTTACTTTTAAAAATATATAAGCCCTGGCCAGTTTGGCTCAGTGGTTAGAGTGTCAGTCCAGGTTTGATTCCCGGTCAAGGGCACATACATTGGTTACAGGTTTGATCCCTGGCCCTGGTCAGGGTCTTACAGGAGGCAACCAATTGATGTCTCTCTCTCTCACATCAATGTTTCTCTCTCTCTCCCCCTCCCTCCCCCCTCTCCCTTCCACTCTATCTAAAAATCAATGGAAAAATATCCTCAGGTGAGGATTAACAATATATATATCTCTACACACACAATCATTTTATAGATAGATAGATAGATAGATAGATAGATAGATAGATAGATAGATAGTTTTTTATAGATAGAAAAGGGTGTAGAGAAAAATGTAAAGGACCTCTAGGGCCACTACCCAGCTTTAGAAATGAAATTTGAAACAGAGATATGTCCTACCTCTTTCTCCGTGTCCACATTCCCTTATGATGACATTTTGAGTCTTTGTTCTCAGAGGTAACCACTCTCCAGAATTTGGTGACATTAATTTTGGGCCACTAAATTCTCCTGTGGTTTCTACTCCAAAGATTAGTTCTTTATTCACAATAAGGACCTAAATAATGCTAGGCATTTATGAGATGGAAATGAGAGGTCTTTGAAAAGCAAGAAATGCATAAGCAGATATAACTTAGTGAGAGGTGGTGATATTTATGAAGAATGCCAATCTAACATTTTATATACTATACAAAAAATTTCATCTGAGTAGATCAAGTTTGATATTTCTTATACTTCGAAAGAAAAGTGAGAATCAAATTCATCAATTTTTCTAACTACCAAGTATCACTAATAAAAGACCTATAAAGAAGAAATATAGCCCTGGCCGGTTTGGCTCAGCGGTTAGAGCGTCGGCCTGCGGTCCAGAGAGGTCCGGGTTCGGTTCCTGCTGGGGGCACGTGCCTCGGTTGCAGTTTGTCCCCGGCCCTGGTTGGGTCATGCAGGAGGCAGCCACTCGATGTGTCCCTTTCACGTCGATGTTTCTCTCTCTCTTTCTCTTCCTCTCTCTCCTTCCCACTCTATGTGAACAAAAATGGAAGAATGTCCTCGGGTGAGGATTAAAAAAAAAGAAGAAGAAGAAATATAGCCCTGTCTGGTTTGGCTGAGTGGTTAGAACGTCGGCCCTTGGACCGAAGAGTTACGGATTCAATTCCGGTCAAGGGCACACCTCAGTTGCGATTAGGTCTCTGACCCTGGCCTGAGTCTTGTGGGAGGCAACCAGTCGATGTGTCTCTCTCACACTGATGTTTCTGTCTCTCTCCCTCTCTCTCTTTCTCTCTCTCTCTCTCTCTCTCCTCCTCCTCCTACTCTGTTTGAAAATAAATGGAAAACTATCCTTGGGTGAGGATTTAAAAAAACAAAAACAAAAAAGAAGAAATAGAAATCACTCAGGTACCTAAATAAAATTTTTATATTCTCTCAAGATTTAATTTGGGGGTTTTATTTCTTATTACCCAGAGAATTTCTAGGTGACTATAAACAGTTTTAATGGACAGACTCTATTTATATACTTTGTAATTCAGGATATATTCTATTTGAGCAAATCAGGACTGGGTCATGAAGGCTTAACACTGACAACTTTAGAGACTTATACCATTGTTTTAAAGGCTTTTACCAAACAACAATTTTTAATGAAATTCAAAAAAGCATTTCAATAGGTAAGGTGTCTGAAAAGTCTTATCAGATTCTTTGGAAGGATATATCCAAAGTAAATTAAGATATAAATAATTTGCTTATGGTTCTAGGCCTGTAATATAGTAGTAAATTTTGAGCTTTAAAATCGATGGTACTAATTTTGGGCAAGCCAAGTGATATAAAATAAGGTACTGAATATATTGAATTAATAATAATTATTATTGCCCTAGCCGATTTGGCTCAGCAGTTAGAGCGTCGGCCCGCGGTGTGGAGAGACCCGGGTTCGGTTCCCGCTAAGGGCACGTACCTCGGTTGCAGTTTGTCCTTGGCCCTGGTTGGGGTTGTGTGGGTGGCAGCCAGTCGATGTGTCTCTCCCACATCGATGTTTCTTCTCTCTCTCTCTTCCTCTAGCTCTGTGAATGCAAAAAGTGTCCTCAGGTGAGGATTAAAAATAAATAAATAATAATTATTATTATTATTATTAATAAAAAATTATTATTTTCAAGGCACTGTGAATGTTATAGTAGACCCTGTATAGGTGTAACTCATATCTATATCCCTAAGAAGTTTACTTTCTAGTTGAGAATTTAAAATATTAAAAGAAAAATTCAAAATATTTATACATTTGTTTAAGGTAAGACATATTTCTTTTTTCTAAGTTAGCTGACTCCCTTGACTTACAATGGATGTCTAGAGCTGTTAACCAGTAGGAGTCTGCTTTCAAACAAACTTTGTCTGAGACTCTCATGCAAATTTATGAGCTGTTATGTCAGTATCCAACTAGAGTTTTTACCATAGGATCTTTCTAACAACTGTTGAACTAATTAGTATTCAACTGCTCAGTAGGAATTTATGCTGTGGTGTCCATTCAAGGAAATAAGTAGTTATCCTCAGCAGTTCATATTTTTAAAATATGTCCATAGGAGAAAGTCTATAGATTTACTCAGATAAAACTTTCAAAAATACTTTATTTTTCTTGATCAACATAAAAGCTGTTTCTGTGTTTACTAGAATTCTTTGCATCATATTAAAACAACTAACTGCCCTGGCCGGTTTTGCTCAGTGGTTAGAGCATCGGCCCGAGAACCAATGAGTCGTGGGTTCGATTTTGGTCAAGGGCATGTACCTCAATTGTGGTTCGTCCCTGGCCCTGGTTGGGGTCGTGCAGGAGGCAGCCAGTCGATGTGTCCCTCTCACGTCGATGTTTTTCTCTCTCTCCCTCTCTTCCCCCACTCTATCTGAAGATAAATAGAAAAAATATATCCTTGGGTGAGGATTTAAAAAAATAAAACAACCAGCTAATTAGCACATGTCCTTAAATTAGGCATAAGACCAAAGAATTTTAATAAGCTCTTCCCAACCATTTAGTCTGGAACGTTCCTTCTCTTTGCCTTTCTGTTTCCCATCTCTAGCTTTTTTCTTTTCTTCTTTTTTGACTTCACATACCTTTTATTTATTTTTTAGCCTCTTTTTTTTCTACGTTTCTTTTATATAGGAATTTATTGTTTCGAAAGATACTGTATTATAATATTTCCCATTACCTACATTCCTTTTTCCATTGTTACTTGATTCACTTTACTCTGAAATCTCCTGTATGTGATAATGGGAGCAGTTCTGGGAATGTTGATTTAGAAATATATCGTTATTTGGAGGCAAAATTAGTAAGGAGATTGCTGGATGAATAAAATTTAATGTAGCTATATAATAATATTAACAGGAATAAATAATAGGTGGGTTAATTAAAAATAAACTTCATAAGACTTCAAAGAAAAATACATTATTTAGTCATCAGAATTGTCAGAGACATTTCTCATGCTTGTTTAAGTCTAACAATAAGTGCTTTCTTCTGAGAAAGAAGGAACAGGCATACTTTCTGCATGAAATCTAGGAATGAGGAGGAAGTGATAATATAGGAGTCTATCTTGGACTCAGATTTTCTGTTTTCGAATGTGGAATACCAATAAAAAAAATTATTGCCCTGGCCAGTGTGGTTCGTGGTTAGAGAATTAGCCCTCCCACCAAAGGGTTGAGGGTTCAATTCCCTGGCAAGGGCATGTGCCTGGGTTGCAGGTTTGATCCCAGCCCAGTTGGGGTGCGTGCGGGAGGCAACCAATCCATGTGTGTGTCTCTCACATCGATATGTCTCTCTCTCTCCTTTCCTCTCTCCCTTTTCCCCTCCTCCTTCCCTTCCTCTCTCTAAAAATCAGTGGGAAAATATCTTTGGGTGAGGATTTTTTTTTTTTTAAAGTATTGTCCCCTCTTTCTGCTCCATTGGATTTTCTGAATAACCTATTGTCACAACAATTTATTCCTCTTTCTATTTGCAAGTAAACTTTGGAAAGTTTTTGTTTGTTTGTTTGTTTTATAAGAGAATAGATTATATTCTGGCACTTCGCTATAAAAACTTCCCTTGCCCTGGCCAGTGTGGCTCAATTGGTTGGAACATCATCCTGTTCACCAAAAGGTGGCAGGTAGATTCCCAGTCAGGGCCCATACCCAGGTTTCAGGTTCGATCCCCAGTCGGGACGTGTTTAGGAGGCAATTGATCAATGTTTTTCTCTCACATTGATGTTTCCTCTCTCCCTCTCTCTTCCTTTCTCTCTAAAATCAATTTTAAAAGAAAAGAAAAACTTACTCTTAACTTGGGATATTTATCAAAAAAGTATATATATCAAGTTGCCAAAGGTGAAGCAGCATCACTTCCTGATGCAGTCATGGTCAGAAAACTATATTTTCCCAAAGTTTGAATCTCAGGCCTAATTGTACCTGCAATTACTTTACATAGAGAGATCTTCTCCCTGACTATAAATTCTTTCTATTTCCCAAAGGTCAGAACTATGCAATACTTCCAAGGAAAGTTATGGGCCTGCACTAGACAAAAGCCCTCTTTGTTCATAAGTGACAGCTTTTACTTTCTGTAATTTTGTTGCAGTTTTCTAAAATAGTTCTTTAAATCCAATGACCTTTTTTTCAGAAGGCAATAAGTTACAATAATGTATGTACCACAGATTAATGTTCTTCGTTTACAAAGTTCTGATGCTGTTAAAATGCTTGTATAAAAGCAAGATCTGTTACAAGCTAGATGGGCATAAAAGATAAATAAACAGATGGAATAATTAGATATTATATGTAAGTCAAGTCATTATGCTGTACACCTTAAACTTAAAAAAAAAAATTGGCACCTCTTGATAATGGAGTATATTTTTGGACAAGTAACTGATTATAATAAAAATTTCAAGGGTAAAATGAGACTTTATACACTTTAAATATAGATATTTTTAAAAACCTGTTAAAGTATAAGAAATAGAGGTAGAGCCCATCCGGTGTGGCTCAGTGGTTGAGCGTCGACCCATGCACCAAGAGGTCACCGGTTTGATTCCTGGTCAGGGCACATGCCCAGGTTGTGGGCCCGATCCCCAGTGCGGGGCATGCAGGAGGTGGCCAGTTGATGTTTTCTCTCATCTATGTTTCTGTTTCTCTCCCTCTCCCTTCCTCTCTCTCTAAAAATAAATAAAGGGGAAAAAAAATTTTTTAAAGAAAAGAAATAGAGGTAGAAGTAAGACCTAGTAATTTTATTTCTTATTACCAAACCTAGTGAAAGGGAGAGGGTAATGAAGGCTATGTTGAAAACTAAGTTTTCTGTAGACTCCACCTGCCTGTACCTTACCTTGCCTTCCAACATGGATGATTAAGAATTGTTTGTAGCCCTGGCCGGTTTGGCTCAGCGGTTAGAGCGTCGGCCTGCGGTCCAGAGAGACCCAGGTTCAGTTCCCGCTGGGGGCACGTACCTCGGTTGCGATTTGTCCCCGGCCCTGGTTGGTCACGCGGGAGGCAGCCACTTGAAATGTCCCTTTCACGTCGATGTTTCTCTCTCTCTCTCTCTTCCTCTCTCTCCCTCCCACTCTATCTGAACAAAAAATGGAAAAAGTCCTCAGGTGAGGATAAAAAAAATAAATAATTAAGAATTGTTTGTAGCCCTGGCCAGTTTGGCTCAGTGGTTAGAGCATCAGCCCTCAGACTGAAGAGTCAAGGGTATGATTCTTGGTCAAGAGCACATACCTGGGGCCCAGGCCGGTTTGGCTCAGCGGTTAGAGCATCGGCCTGCAGACCAGTGAGTCATGGGTTCAATTCCGGTCAAGGGCATGTACCTTGGTTGTGGTTCATCCCTGGCCCTGATCGGGGTCGTGCAGGGCGCAGCCGGTCGGTGTGTCTCTCTCACATCGATTTTTCTCTCTCCCTCCCTTCCACGATATCTAAAAGTCAATGGGAAAATATCCTTGGGTGATTAACAACAACAACAACAAAATATATCACCCCAGAAATTCACCTGAAACGGCTAAACTTGAACTAAAAAACTTGAATTAAATGTTGGCCAGAAAAACCTGGGGGTTGAAGAAAGAAACCACTAAAACTCTGCATAATACATGATATAAGAAACAAGCCCTGGCCGGTTTGGCTCAGCGGTTAGAGCGTCGGCCTGCAGTCCAGAGAGACCCGGGTTCAGTTCTCACTGGGGGCATGTACCTCGGTTGCAGTTTGTCTTCAGCCCTGGTTGGGTCGTGCGGGAGGTGGCCACTCGATGTGTCCCTTTTACGTCAATGTTTCTTTCTCTCTCTCTCTCTCCCTCCCACTCTATCTGAACAAAAAATGGAAGGATGTCCTCGAGTGAGGATAAAAATAAATAAATAAGTAAATAAAAATAAAAAAAGCGGTCTTTGGCCAGTTTGGCATCTGTTAGAGCATTGGTCCTCAGACCAAAGAGTCAAGGGTTCAATTCCTGGTCAAGGTCACATACCTCGGTTTCAGATTCAGTCCCCCGACCTGGTCAAGGTTGTGCGGGAGGCAACCAATGGGTGTGTCTCTCTCACATCGATGTTTCTCTCTCTCTCCCTCTCTCCCTCTTTCCCACTCTATCTAAAAAAAAAAATCAATGGAAGAATATCTTCAGGTGAGAATTTTTAAAAAATTAAAAACAAAAAAAGGAATGATTTCTAAGTACTTGAACATACTTTTTGTTGTGTAATTTATTTGTTAGTTTCTTTTTCTTTCTATTGCAGTTTTCTAAGTGATGTAATTGAATTTTCTTTCTGTCAGACAAAAATTTATAGTCAGAAACTTGAACTAGTGTACCAGTTTTAATGGACCCAAGAATGCTCCAGAGATTAGTGACTTCAGTTAGATCTCTTCAGCCACTGCTCTCAAGGATTTATGCATACTTTAAAACCCTTCATTCTACAGCTGGAAAGTTTATACCTGGTAAATTTAGATCACCTTTAAATTTGGTTTCTAAATCTTTTACCACAAGATTGTACTCATGGCAAACAAGGGTGGTTTACTTAAAAAATGCAGGACTAGAAAGTGTTGTTTGGGTAACCCAAATCTACTCACTTTAACATGTGTCATTACTCCAAATACCAAAGAAATATATCCTTGAGTGATTTACTTTGCTTACTATTTCAGACTGTGATTTTCATGTGGGAAATAATTTATTTTTATAGGAACCTAATGTTTAGAAAGAATTATTTTCTTTTGTGTATTTATGTATATGCTAGACTTCATTTATTAACTGTAACAGTTTGAAAGCTCCTACTTCCCATTATAAAAGCCATACATGTTTATTGTAAAAAATATATAGGAAGCTAGAAGGAAGAAACATAAGTCTGTCATAATCCTACCATCACAATATATTTACATTTTGGATTAGTTCCTTCCATTCTTTTTTTTAACATATTTTAGCATAGTGTAAATAATGTGATATATAATTTACGTATATACTTATATTCTACTTTTAATATAGGATTATTACTCTAGAAACTTCATTTTAATGATTATATAGTTTTATATAAAATTTTCAGTTTATTTATTCATATACCTATTGTTGTACATTAAATTCATTCCCAATGAATAATTTGTATACAATTGGAATTAAAATTTTTAAAAATATATGCATGACCCTAGCCACTATTCTAGTTATAAATAATACCTAGTTAGATAACAAAGGAATATATGCCCAAATGAAATTTGATAGTGGGAGACCAACCTGTTTCATAGACTCTTCAAGGTTGGATTTAGGCAGACTACTGAGTAGGTCTTTCCTATGAATTTTACTATTAGTCTACTTTCAATCTGCTACCTTCCTTTCTTGACGATACTCTTGAACTTAATAGGTAAGGCTTGACTGGCTGCCTCCTCACTGTCATTTAATTATTTGAAGATCCCACCCTTCCTATGTAGGACATTTGATGGAATCAAGTTTTTGTAATTTCCCTCTGGTGTCAACGTAATGGACTTGGGGTGAAAAGAGAAGACGATTTACTTCTTTCCCTTTTCATTAGGAATGATTAATCTGCTTCCTTTTTCTTTCTCTTTCTTTTTTTCTTTTTTTTCTTTTCTGATATCTTTCGTGCATGAGAACACTCCCTTGATTCAGAATTTATTTCTTTCAGGAGGCACCTACCAAAGCAAAGAATGTGTGGGAAGAATTTTATCAACACTTTATTTTAATCAGTATAGGTGTTGCTCTTGAATAATGGCTAAAAGTTGAGTTTCCAGAGCACTCCCAGACTAGTCTCCACCAAAAATGCCTAACAGTATGACTTCATAGTTCTTTCCCATGTATGTTATCAATAGCATAAAGATGTTAATCCCATTTATATCACTTATGTGTGTGCAAATAGAAACCATCCAAAGAATGAAACATACAAAAAAAGCAGTCCAACAGAGGGGGGAAAAGGCCAATCAAATGACGTTTATAAAGTGATGAAAATAAAGAAACAAACAAACAAAAAACTCAACTCCCAACTGAAAATACTATACCAGGTGCAAATATCCTTCAAAAATGATTAACTAAAATTATCCTACTTGGAAGTACAGAATTGCAGAAAGAAATGAAGAGTACCTGAAAAAGCAAATATGTAGGAAATATAAAATAATATTGCTTGTTAAAACAACAATGCTTTCTGTGTTTTAGTGTTATGTATATGTAGAAAAACATGACAATAACAAAGAGCAAATAGAGTTGAAATATAAAATTCTGGCATTGTTCAGTAAGTAGTAAATGTACTAACTTAATGTAGATTGTTATAAGTTAAGAATGAACAGGCCCTGGCTGGGTAGATCAGTTGGTTAGAGCATTGTCCCAATATGCTGAGGTTGGTTCAATCACCAGTCAGGGCACATACAAGAAGCAACCAGTGAATGCATAAATAAGTGAAACAACAAATCTCTCTCTCTCCCTCCCTCTCCCCTTCCTCTTCTTTCCTCTCTCTCTCAAATCAGTTAAAAAAAAGAATGCACAGAACAAGACAAATAGGAAATAAAGAGCAAAATGATAGAGCTAAGCCCAACTGTGCCAGTAAAAACATTAACTATAAATAGACTAAACTCTCTAAAATACAGCAAGTGTCAAACTAGATAGAAAAACAAAATCAAGGCAAAAGTGTTATTAGAGTGATATGGGGCATTTTCATATAAGATGGATTCAACAGGAAGATATAACTCTAAATGTGTATATACCTAATAATATAGCTTTAAAGTATATCAAGCAAAAATTAATAGAACTAGACAGAGAAAAATCCACTTTCATTGGTAGAGATGTTAACATACCTCTCTGAGTAACTGATAGAACAACCTGACAACAAATCAGAAAGGGTGTTATTGATTTATACAATATAATTACCCAACTTGACCTAATTGGCATATAAAGAACACTACACTCAGTAATTGCACAGTACACTTTCTTTTTTTTTTGGTACGTGCCCCTAGTGGGAACCGAACCCAGGACTCTCTGGTCCGCAGGCCAACGCTCCAACCGCTGAGTCAAACCAGCCAGGGCAACAGTACACTTTCTTTCCAAGTGCAATGGAACATAATATATTATAATTCTCGAAAAAAACCTGCAAACTTTTATATTGTTTATTTTTAATTTCAACTATGTCTGAAACTAAGAAACACAGGGAGACCCTCACAATTCTTCTGTAGGAATACTGTGAGTAAGAAACTCTAGAATGATGCCATGATTTTCCAGTTTATTTTTCTTCAACAAAGTGTTAGGTTACAGTCATACAGAGAATGTCTGCCTCTGTCTCTTTTAACATGTATCAGGTTTCCAGATAATAATCTGGGATTAGGATTTAACAAACCTGTGTGTAAGAATGACCTGTGAAGATTTTTATTTTTATTTATTTATTTATTTATTTAATCCTTACCCGAGGATATTTTTCCATTTATCATCAGATAGAGTGGGAGGGAGGGAGAAAGAGAAACATCGATGTGAGAAAGACACATCGAATGGCTGCCACCCACACGATCCCAACCAGGGCCGGGGACAAACTGCAACCGAGGTACGTGCCCTTAGCGGGAACCAAAACTGGGACTCTCTGGTCCACAGGTGGATGCTCTAGCCACTGAGCCAAACCGGCCAGGGTCTGTGAAGATTTTTAAAAAACAGATTCCTAGGTCCCACCTCCTAGAGATTCTGTATTTTGAAAGGGTAATTCCAAAGTATATGAACATATTTGAGTCACTGAAGTAATGTTCTGTTTGTCATATGGAGAGGAGGGGTTGAGGGGGAAGAATATGAGAATATAAGAATGAATAGCCCTGGCTGGTTTGGCTCAGCGCCGCGTCGGCCCGCAGACCGGAGAGTCCCGGGTTCGGTTCCTGGTAAGGGCAAGTACCTCAGTTACAGTTTGTTCCCGGCCCCAGTTGGGGTCGTGTGGGTGGCAACCGCTGGATGTGTCTCTCTCACGTTGATGTTTCTCTCTCTTTCTCTGTCATCCTCTCTCTCCCTCCCACTCTATCTAAACAAAAATGGAGGGGAAAAAAGTCCTCAGGTGAGGATAAAAAAAAAAAAAAAAAAATATGAATGACCCTGGCCAGTTTGGCTCGGCATTTAGAGCGTCGGCCCGCGGACCAGAGAGACCCGGGTTCGGTTCCCGCTGAGGGCACGTACCTCAGTTGCAGTTTGTCCCCAGCCCTGGTTGGGGGTCGTGTGGGTGGCAACCAGTCGGTGTGTCTCTCTCACATTGATGTTTCTCTCTCTTCTCCTCTCTTTCCCTCCCACTCTATCTGAAAATAAATGCAAAAATGTCCTCGGGTGAGGACAAAAAAAAAAAAAGAATATGAATGAATAAATTTGGGCTAATAACTAAGTCAGGGCTGGGTGTGGCTGAAACCCACTGCATGAGGCTAGAGGCACATCTACTTCTAAAAGTTTTATAAACATGAAAATTAAGCACATTTGCATAAAGCATCAAAGAAAAAAAACTGCTCTTTTTACTGACTTTATTCAGTGACTTTCTTTACATAAAGAAAACGGAGCCCTGGCCAGCTGGCTCAGCGATAAGAGCGTCAGCCCGCAGACTGAAGAGTCTTGGGTTCAATTGCGGTCAAGGGCACGTACCTCGGTTGCGGTTCAGTCCCCAGCTCTGGTTGGGGTCATGAGGGAGGCAACCAGTCGATGTGTCTCTCTCACATTGATGTTTTTCTCCCCCCTCCCCCACACTCTATCTGAAGATAAATGGATAAATATCCTCAGGTGAGGATTATAAAAAATAAAAATAAAAAGAAAGAAAGAGGAGGGCTCTTCTTAGCAATAGATGTAATAGCGGACATACTCATTTTTTAATCATAAGCTGTTGATATTTCCCATACATGCTGTACTTTTTTATATAAACAGAACTTGTTTTTAGTTCACATGCTAGCAGGCATAAATATATTTGAAAGGATATCTTTATTTTTTTGTTTTGAATATATGAGAAAGAGGACACATAAATATATTGTTCAGTATAATAAAGAATTAAAAAGGATTGAGCCAAGTTCTACTTTAGAAAATTATTAGATAGCTGAGAAGACAGTGGAAGCAGGCTAGATAGGCTATATTTCAGCTAAGGACTTTATAGGCAGAGACTTTTCTGTGAATATGTTACTAACATTCCTAAAGCTTTAGTGGCTTTTTTTCTTTGTGAAAGTATCACATACTACTAATAACCTGTTTTTTCATATTGTTAGTCTGTTTTTTGTTTTGGGGGTTTGCTTTTTTTTTTTTAATCTGCCCCATTACTTTTAACCAAACAAGCATTTTCCTATGTGTCTTTTAGAACAGAGTGAAATTTATTCAGTGGTTGGATTAGCAGGACATTTAAAGTTTTAGTCCCTCTGTGCCTCTGCAAGTAAGGCTACTATTTGAGAATAAGCAGCTTATGTTACTTAGTTCCATTTCTGAAAGGGTTATCATTAATATGTGTTAAATATTATGATGTTAAATGCTCTGAAATGTTTTGAGGTCTGATTGGCATTCCAAAATTGGGAGAATACTCTTAATTAGAGCACTAACTCTTTTTTTTTTTTTTATCCTCACCCGAGGACATTTTTTCATTTTTTGTTCAGATAGAGTGGGAGGGAGAGAGAGGAAGCGAGAGAGAGAGAAACATCAACGTGAAAGGGACACATCGAGTGGCTGCCACCCGCACGACCAACCAGGGCCGGGGACAAACTGCAACCGAAGTACATGCCCCTAGCGGGAACCGAACCCGGGTCTCTCTGGACCGTAGGCTGACGCTCTAACCGCTGAGCCAGTCCGGCCAGGGCTAGAGCACTAACTCTTAAAAACAATATCATGCCCAGCTGGTATGGCTCAGTGGATTGAGCATCACCCTAGGGACTGAGAGGTCCCAGTTCGATTCCTCTTCAGGGCTCATGCCTGGGTTGTGGGCTCGATTCCCAGTAGAGGGTGTGCAGGAGGCAGCCAATCGACGTTTCACTCTCACATCGATGTTTCTATCTCTCTCTCCCTTCCTCTCTCTCTAAAAAAAAAAGGCAATATCATGTGTTCACTCTTGGGGGTTCATCCCAGGGTACCACTGAGGGGAAATTGTTGTGACTGGAGTTCTTCTAATGTCTCTGGCAACTACACTTTTAAAAATATGGTCCACTGTTACAGTTAGATTGCATTGCATTTCATGTAAGGAATTATCAAGTGGTTGAGACCCAGGATGCCCTTAAATAAGTCATGCAACTAGGAAGAAAGAGTCACTGTCCTCTGTCCTTTGATCTACTGTACTTCAGTAACCAGGACCCTATTTTGCCCTAAGTCATCTGGATACATCAAAATAATGCACCAGCAGTCATTGTTACAGTCACTCTGATAATTACAGTTGTGTAAATCTGACTTTCATTCATGGACTTCCCTAGACTCATGTCCATCAATTGAAAAAAGAATGATTTTGACAGTGTTTAAAAAATATTAATTTTGTTGATTTGTATTTTCTCTTACGAAAATATATCTATAGTATTAAAAAGATTTTTAGTGAATTTATTATGTCCTTTTATATCCCCCCAAAAAGGCATTATTTATTCCAGATGTGAAATTGTTTACAATAAACATGTTAACTCATTACATGTGATAATACAATATGTGGTCCTTGATATATTTCTATAAAGTAAAGGTTCCACTTTAATTCCAGGACTGTTATTCCACATGACTCTTTTTTTTTCTTCCCCCTTCTCCTCTAGACTTCTCCAGAGAACCCTGGGACAGTAGGTGGAGTGCAAAGCTATATTGTATTGCCTTCCTGCTTTTTTTTGTTGTTGCCTTCCTGCTTTTTAAAATTATTATTATTCTTGGCCCAGTCTTGGCTGCTCCTTTCTCTGCCACTAAAACTACCTAACTAAACCCTGCATGTATAGTCATTGAGGGACTTATTTATGGTCTTTCATTTGAATCCTGCACATTTATCATGTCAGTTATGTTTCTTGTGAAATCCTTAAAATCAGGATTGTCCCTAAAGCAATATTGTGATAAGCAAACTGGAATCTCACCTCTACTTCCAAAAAAATGCCTTCCATTTTAAACCACTCCTTCTATGCCCTTACCCCCTGCTCCGACCCCCTTCCAGTGCTCCAGAACTCCCTAGGGTCTTGTGAAGACAGAAAATAATCTGAAAAACAGATACAAGTAAGGTGTTAACACTTAATGTGTCACCCCCTCTCTGAACTGTTTATATCCTGAAAGAGGAAGACAGGGAGAGGGCAGTGTTTAACAAAGAATAATGACGCACAAATGGTGGAATTCCCTTCCTCAGTGACATGGGAGATAGTAGTGTTGGCTGGGAAAGGCCTTCCTCCATGTCCAAAGGATGAGAATGGCAATAACAGTAGGCTCCACTGGGGCAAGATCTCATGCATATTGGGAAAACATCCACATTTGTATGTGTCTTCAAGAGATTTTGAGCTGGTTATGATCATCTCATTGAATTTTTGTCCTAAAATGATGTTAGCTTGGTTTGGTTCCTTTTCCTCCTTACTAGTTTATCTGTTCTGGATTTTGATGTTTGGTGTCCATGTGACGTCAAGGAGTCTGTCTCTGCATGATGATCATTGCTTTGATCCTTTCCAACTACCACAGGAAGAGAAGGGCAGGGACAATTTCCAGATTATGCCGAAAAAATTAAATCGTCTATTCTCTTGCCTCCCTCTCACCATGCAGCAGAGGAAGCAGGCCAGCCCGCTGCCGACCCAGGCATGATCATGGACAGTGTGGAAGCAGGAGGAGACACGACGCCTCCCACCAAAAGGAAGAGCAAGTTCTCAGGCTTTGGCAAGATCTTCAAGCCCTGGAAATGGCGGAAAAAAAAAAGTAGTGATAAATTCAAAGAAACATCAGAAGGTGAGATATTAAGATTTAGATATGTGTTCTGAGTTCGAGTTCCTTATTTTGAAAGTACCTAACTTTTTCATTCTTTTCCCAAGCTTCGATAACCTGCTATTTGAAGAGGGAATTTAATCTTTTAGAATTAAAAAACCAAGTGGTCACTCACTAAGCATTATATACTATAGCCTCATTCCCAAGTTGGTGTTTTTTGTGTGTTTTGTTTTGTTTTTCATTTTTTGTTCAAACAGAGTAGGAGGGAGAGAGAGAGAGAAACATCGACGTGAAAGGGCCACATCGAGTGGCTGCCACCCGCACGACCAACCAGGGCCGGGGACAAACTGCAACCAAGGTACATGCCCTTAGCGGGAACCGAACCCGGGTCTCTCCGGACCGCAGGCTGATGCTCTAACCGCTGAGCCAAACCGGCCAGGGCCCAAGTTGGTGTTTTGATGGGATTAAAGTGTATCAAGTGGTAAATGGAGTTCCTAAACTAGCAGATCTTAAATGCTTCTTTTTTTTCCTACTCCAGCCACTTTCTCTCAGAGAAAGTTCTTTCATAAATACCTTGTTACTGAAATTTTAATTAAAAAAGAAAAAGATAAAATTATATAAGGATAGTTCCTTTTGGAAATGCTACTTTTCTAATAGCACAGCATATGAGAGAAATTAAGTTTTTTAATTTAAAGTTAGTTTTCCTGTTCTGTTCTTCCCCGAGACTAAAACATTGAACCACTTTATACTTTTACCTGTGGGATTAGAATGTTTAAAGTTGACCTTTAACTGCCACATTTCTGAATGCTGTTTTCCAATTTTATGTTAGTTTTAGAGCGAAAAATATCTATGCGAAAACCGAGAGAAGAGCTGGTTAAAAGAGGGGTTCTGTTGGAAGATTCTGAACAGGGTGAGTTTGCAAACAAGTAGCATATGCCTTTCTGTACACTTGGTCTTTGGTTTTAACAAGGTATTTGAATTTTCTTTCTTTCCTTTGCTGTTGATGGGGATGAGGAGGTGAGCTTTAAAAAAAAACTGCCAGCAGTGTGGCTGAGGTGGTTGAGCATTGTCCTATGCACCAAGAGGTCTCGGGTTCAATTCCTGATCAAGGCACATGCCCAGGTTACAGGCTCGATCCCCAATAGGGAGCATGCAGGAGACAGTCAATTGATGATTCTCTCTCATCGATGTTTCTGTCTGTCTCTCTCCCTCTTCCTTCCTCTCTCTATAAAATAAATAAAGCCCTGCTGGTGTGGCTCAGTGGTTGAGCGTCGACCCATGCACCAAGAGGTCGCCGGATCGATTCCCGGTCAAGGCACATGCCCAGGTTGTGGGCCCAATCCCCAGTGGGGGGCATGCAGGAGGCTGCCAATCAATGTTCTCTCTCATCGATGTTTCTATCTCTCTCCCTCTCCCTTCCTCTCTCAAATCAATAAAGGAAAAAAAAATAAAAAAAATAATAATAATAAATAAAAACATATTTTTAAGAAAAAAAAACGTGTAATGAATATTACTTTTTTTATTTAATCCTTAGCAGGGGACATTTTTGCATTTATCTTCAGATAGAGCAGGAGAGAGAGAGTAACATCGATGTGAGAGAGACACATTGAGTGGTTGTCACCCACACGATCCCAGCCGGGGCTGGGGACAAACTGCAACCCAGGTACATGTCCTAAGCGGGAACCGAACCCAGGACTCTCTGGTCCACGGGCCAACGCTCTAACCACTGAGCCAAACCGGCCAGGGCATGAATATTACATTTTTAAGAAAAAATTGTTCATGGGTCTAGATTATGTTTTTTTAAACGTCTGTTAAAAAAGAAAAAGAGCCCTGGTCAGTTTGGACCTAAGGGTGAAGGGTTTGATTCCTGGACAGGGGCACATACCTGGGTTGCAGGTTTGAACCCCAGAGGCAACCAATCAATGTGTCTCTCTCACATCAATGTTTCTCTCTCTCTCTCTCTCTCTCTCTCTCTCTCTCTCTCTCTCTCTCTCTCTGCCTCCCCTTCTCCCCACTCTCTTGGATGAAGATTAAAAAATATATATATATATAAAAGAATATAACTCAAGCCCGGCTGGTGTGGCTTAGTGGTTGAGCGTCGGCCCATGCACCAAGAGTTCCGCTGTTCAATTCCCGGTCAGGGCACATGCCCAGGTTGTGGGCCCAGTCCCCAGTGGGGGGCATGCAGGAGGTGAACAATTGATATTCTCTCTCATCGATGTTTCTATCTCTCTCTCCTTCTCCCTTCCTCTCTCTCTCTCTAAAATCAGTAAAGAAAAAATATTTAGCCCTGGCCGGTTTTGTTCAGTGGTTAGAGCATCGGCCCGTGGACCAATGAGTCTCGGGTTCAATTCCAGTCAAGGGCATGTACCTCAATTGAAGTTTGTCCCTGCCCTGGTCAGGGTCCTGCAGGAGGTAACCAGTCAATGTGTCCCTCTCACGTTGACATTTCTCTGTCTCTCCCTCTCTCTCCTTCCCTCCCCCTCCCTCCCAGTCTATCTGAAGATAAATAGAAAAATATCCTCAGGTGAGGAATAAAAATAATAATAGCCCTAGCCAGTTTGGCTCAGCGGTTAGAGCATCGGCCCGCGGTCCAGAGAGTCCCAGGTTTGGTTCCCACTAAAGACACGTACCTGGGCTACAGTTTGTCCCTGGTCCTGATTGGGGTCGTGTGGGTGGCAACCAGTCAATGTGTCTCTCTCACATTGATGTTTCTCTCTCTCTCCCTCCCGCTCTATCTGAAGATAAAATGCAAAAATGTCCTCGGGTGAGGATAAAAATAATAATAATAATGAAAATAAAAATATATCCTTTGAATGATGGGATAAAGGAGCCAAACTCATGGATTATTATATTTTCTAGGTTTTGAACCATGTGAATATATTGCTTAGTCACACAATTTAAAGTATATGTATTGAAGATTTATGATTTCAACTATATAAAAACTAAGCAGAGGAAACAAGCTCAAAAGAAAAATACTGTAATAACATTGTTACCTCTGGAGGTTGAGATGGGAATATAGAGGATTTTTTTTCTGTTTTTCTGAATATTCTACATGGTTTGTTATGAGCATGTGTGATTTTTTTTAATTAGTTTGCTTTTATTTCTTTTGTTGTTTTTGTTATTATCACCCAAGGATATTTTTCTCATTGTTTTTTAGAGAGAGTGGAAGGGAGGTAAGGGGAGGAGGGAAGAGGGAGAGAAACAGAGAAACATCAATATGAGAGAGACACATCAATTGGTTGCCTCCCGAATGACCCCAACTGGGGGCAGGGATTGAACCTGCAACCCAGGTACTTGCCTTTGACCGGGAATCCAGCCCAATACCCTTCATTACCTGGGCCGATGCTCTAACTGATGAGCCAAATCATGTGTAATTTTTGTTTTATCGTGCATCTGCTTGTTTTTTACAATAGGACACAAAATCATCTAGGTGTGTAGGTGATTACCTACAATTATAACATCTCAGTTGCTGCACCTTTGGCCCTTGCTTTTTAAAAAATCTTTATTGTTGCCCGGCCGGTGTGGCTCAGTGGTTGAATCGACCCATGCACCAAGAAGTCGCCAGTTCAATTCCCGGTCAGGGCACATGCCCAGGTTGTGGGCCAGATCCCCAGTTGGGGGCATGCAGGAGGCGGCCAGTCGATGTTCTCTCTCATCGATGTTTCTATCTCTCTCTCCCTCTTCCTTCCCTTCTCTCTAAAAATCAATAAAGAGCCCTGGCCAGTTTGGCTCAGCGGTTAGAGCGTCGGCCTGCGGTCCAGAGAGACCCGGGTTCGGTTCCTGCTAAGGGCACGTACCTCGGTTGCAGTTTGTCCTCGGCCCTGGTTTGGTCGTGCGGGAGGCAACCACTCGATGTGTCCCTTTCACGTTGATATTTCTCTCTCTCTCTTCCTCTCTCCCTCCCTCCCACTCTATCTGAACAAAAAAAAAATGGAAAAAGTGTCCTCGGGTGAGGATAAAAAAAATAAATAAATAAATGAAAATAAAAATCAATAAAGAAAAAAAAAATTTTAAAAAAAATCTTTATTGTTGAAAGTCTTACAGATGTCCCCCTTTTCTTCCCCCATTGACTCCCTCCTCCTCGCTCCCACCCCCCCTTCTGCTTTCTCCAAACTATTGTCTGTGTCCATTGATTATGCATATATGCATATAAGCTCTTTGGTTTGTCTCTGCCCTTGCTTTTTTGATAATAGGCATTCCTCGCTCCATGCCCTTGCCTGCCTCTCACCTTTCTTGCTCAGTCACCACAAACCTCATACATTATTCTTGTTTTTCACCTTTATTCAGTCTCTTTTGCCCTCTGCTTCCTATTGGCTCTTGATCGAAGTTGTTTTTAGCCTAGGAGCTAAAAGGCCCGATTGATAAATGAGTTGCAGCCATTGGATAAGATGCTACTCTGCCAACCAGAGAACTGACCTAAGCTTTATTCTGTAAGAAGAAACTCAGGATGGGCCTCAGGGCCTGGCTTATATAGTTCCAGTTCAGGCCAAAAGCAGTGTTTGAACCTTAAAGTTCTTTTCATATTTGAAGATGGGATTTGGCTTGATTATGGTTCTAACTTGACTATATTATGAAACACTTAATAGATTTTCTTAGAGGGGGCATTTATAGGCATTAAAGCCGGATACTACTTCTGCTCCACTCTGTCAGCATTGCAGAAACCCTAAATATAAGGCATTTTACTTAAAAGTAGACAATCCTATTTAAGTAACAAGAGAGAACTGATCACTTTTACATATATTTTACTAGTATGTGCTGAGTAGAAACCAATTAATAGTATGTCTTAACCTTTCACTATATGACTTTCAAAAGTAGCAGTGTGTGTTGGCATTAAAATGACTCATTGCTTTATATTCCAGAAAGACCTGTTTTTGTTAAAGCTGGTCTATCTATATTAACATAAGCAATAATGTACTACATTTGCATAATTGTCATCTTGCCCCTCCCCCTTTTAAAAAAATAAAGTAGTCAGATTACCTCAGCTTTAGAAGTACATTTTTATTTAGTGCTTATTTGCCTTAGTCTCTCCACTACTCTTAGCCCAACTCCACCTCTTATTTAGAATGATACTGTCGCCCAGCTGGTGTGGCTCAGTGGTTGAGCATCGACTCATGCACCAAGAGGTCACCTGTTCGATTCCCAGTCAGGGCACATGCCCAGGTTGTGGGCCCGATCCCCAGTGGGGGGCATGCAGGAGGTGGCCAGTCAGTGTTCTCTTTCATTGATGTTTCCATCTCTCTCTCCCTCTCCCTTCCTTTCTCTCTTAAATCAATAAAGAAAAAAAAAATTTTTTTAAATAGAACGATACTGTCTAATCACCTAGTAGGAAGTGGTAGGTTGGGATATGGGAGACTGATTGGTCTGAGCACTTGAAGGGCTAACTCAAGAGACACTAAAATGATATTCCCCAGTGTCTCACTATGGAAAGGAAAGAAGGACACCATCTAGAGAGCAACTGGTTCCAGTCCCCACACTAGGAGATAAGCGAGAGTTTAGTCTCTAACTTCAGTTTATTTTAGCTTTCTCCTCCAAAGGCTTCTAGTAAAACTTCAGCAGTAACTGGGAATGTTTGTCTAATTGCTCCACGAAGGAATCTTACCTACAATGTTCCTAGTGATAAGTGGTCATCCCAAAGCCTCCAGCCTAGTGATCATTCCTGCAGTTTAGTTTGTAGGAATTTATCACATGTATCATATTTATCTCTGATCCATCTGTCAGTTCTGCCTCTTGCTGTCCACTCCTTATGCCCGCAGGCATCCTCTGCTATTTCTCACCTATATTCTAACAGTAGCTCTATTAGTTTTCCTGTTCAATCACTGCGCAATCCTTCCTCTTCACAGTTCTGAGTTAACCTTTAAAAGACAGATCAGATCAAATCTCTCTCCTACTTTAATTCATTGGCTTCCTGTTACCTACAGGATTCAGTCCAGGCTTTTTTACATGGTGTTTGGTATCCTTCATAGCTTGGCTCTTACTTGCCTCTCCAGTCCTGTCCGTAACTTTTCCTTGTATGCATCTGTTCTCCTGTCAGACCTAACTAGTTGCCAGTTCCCAAACACATTGAATAATTTCACACCTTTATACATGCTATTCCTTCTTCCTAAGTAGACTCTTTCATCATCTTGTTATCAGTCTAGTAGGCTCTTACCCATCCTTTAAGACCCAGTTTAGCTACCACTTTCTGTGAAGCTTTCCTAACCCCATTCCCACCCCAAGATAATTATTTCTTCTTTATTCCTACCACTGCATCCATTATAGCTTTTAACATTTAGCATTGTAATTACTTCTGTATAATAAGTCTGTCTTATTCATGTAGCAATGCACCTGGCACATAATAGGCAATCAAATGTCTATTTTAAAAAGGAATTAATTTCCACTACTACTGTAAAGATCCAAACAATAATAATAATCTGGATCTAAATAATAAGCTAAAAAGGAAGAGGGGGTATATGGGATAAGATGACCACTCCAGTTTCATCAGTTTGCTCTTTTATTTTGGACCTTGCAGGTGGTGAGGATCCGGGGAAGTTGAGCTATGCCATGTTAAAGAATGGCCATACCACCCCCATAGGGAATGTCAGATCTTCTAGCCCTGTCCCAGTAGAGGAAGAGCCAGGAAGAATAGAAAGTCTTGGGAAACCTGTTCCAGAAGAGGACCCAAAGAAGCGACTAGGTAAGAAACTGGATTTTTTAGTTTAAGAGCCATGGATCAGTCATTCTCATTTACCTCAGGGGTTTGCAAGAGCAAAAGGAGAAATAAAATCCAGAGAGAATTCTGTTCTCTAGCAATTCCTCAACTAGTTGTAACTTTAAGTAGAATTTCCCCCCTCTCATTCTTTCATGCACAAAGTATCTAAATTTGTGATTCTCAAGGACCGAAGAGGATGTTCACTATCGGACACCTGTAGGACTTGTTTAAAGTACATATTTTTCCTCCTCCACCCCAGGGATTCTAATGTGCCTCCTCTGGCTCTTGTGTGAAGAATCACTATGATAACAAGTCTCTCTCACTGGTTGAAAAGGGTCATAGACCTTAAGTATGTTGAGGTTAGAAAACTTTTGCCTGTAAACTAATCTATAAATTAAATAGTGGATGAAGTTGACCATAAATTATTAGCTTTTTGGTTTGGCTTTTTACTCTCTTCCCTTTTAAATCATATCTGTTATTACACAGGCTCAACTGGAAGCCAGCCTAATTCTGAAGCAGAGTCTGTTCCTGAGAATGTACCCAAACAGCCTTTAATTCCCCCTAAAAGACCGTTGTCTTCTTCTCATGAAGCAAATGAAGGGCAAGCAAAGGATTCCACTTCCTGTGTCAGCACAGCAAGGTCCATCTCCTCCACCTCTACCGCCGCCACCACCACAGCACCTGCTGCCACTGCTGCCACTACAAACCTACCAAAAACTGTTATTAATTCTTCCGTCCCCCCTTCCCCAGCACCCAGGACTCTGCCTGCTGCTCCTGCCAGCACTAACACTACTGCTACCCCGAGCCTCCCTCATACAGTCCCTGCCAAGCAGCCCCCTATTCCTCCCCCTAAACCAACTCACAGAAATAGCAACCCTGTCGTTGGTAAGTCTTTAGGTTTCCAGTGTTTGGGGGGGGGGGGTTGGGTTTTGGATGGTTGTTTTATTGGATAACTGGTCCAGTATTGATTTGGCTTGTGTGTTTCCATATCTTATTCCTTTGAAATGCACTCAGTATAGAAAAAAGTCTTGAAAATGAGGCAGGTGACTATGAGTGGAAACAGACTGAGATCAGATACCACTAAAATTAGGTTCAGGTGTGTGGGAATTTATATCTATTTTCCTAAAACAGTGTTTCTGAAACTATATATATAGTTGGGTGGTGCTGGGCATGTGAAGACCACAACGAGTTTGACCAGCGTGAAAAAAAGATTTCTTTTAACCTACTTTAAACTGCCAGTGCATTCCTTCAGCATAAGCCCAGTAGATGAGAAGATGATTGTAAAGATGCCTATAACTTGTGAGTCATTATCTGACTTATCTTCGAGGGCAACTGCAAAAAATATTATTTCAGTTCTGATAAAATCATATTTTATCTTGAGAGAGTTAAGAATGTTACTCTTTTAGTGATGGAAGAGAGAAAGGGAGGATCATTGGTTTTAGTAAATTTATTCTTTATCCTCACCCGAGGACGTTTTTGCATTTATCTTCAGATAGAGCAGGAGAGAGAGAGGGAGGAAGAGAGAGAGAGAAACATTGACAGGAGAGAGATGCATCAAGTGGTTGCCACCCACACAACCCCAACCAGGGCGGGGACAAACTGCAACTGAGGTACGTGCCCTTAGCAGGAACCAAACCTGGGCTTCTCTGGTCCGGACCAATGCTCTAACCGCTGAGCCAAACCGGCCAGGGCAGTTTCAGTAAATTTTTTAGATTTACCTGAAGTCCTTTTTAAACCTGTTTTCTTGACACAAATGCATGCCTTCTTACAGGAATTTTCTTTCTTTCCTTTTTTTTTTCTGCTAATCCTCATCCAAGGATATTTTTCCATTGATTTTTAGAGTGGAAGGGAAGAAGGGGGAGAGAGAGGGAGAGAAATGTTGATGTGAGAGAAACACATCGATTGCCTCCTGCATGACCCCAACTGGGGCCAGGGATCAAACTTGCAACCCAGGTATATGCCCCTGACTGGGAATCGAACCCATGACCCTTCCGTCCATGGGCCGACACTCTAACCCCTGAGCCAAACCTGTCAGGGTTTAGAGGAATTTTCAAGAAAGGGAGGAGAGAAAGGAAGATAGTTTTTCAGGAAAAATGATACTAGACTTAGTAAAAAAAAAAAAAAGTATGCTTGTTAAATGGCTAATACCATCAAGTTGTGTGGGGTGACTAGAACCTTGAAAAACAGGCTTAGAATGCATTGTGAGTGTGACAGGTTGGAGTAGCTTGATAAAAACAGGATGAAGGTTATTATTATTATCACCATCTTGGATAGATACTGCCGTGTTGACTTATCTCTGAGGAACTTGAGAAGCTTTCATATACCTATTTTCAAAATCTTGCGAAGTAGGAAACTGATTTTATCTATTACATAGTTAGGGCAATTAGAACATGAAGAAATTGTGACTCACTTAAGATTGCAGTAGTGAAAGACAGAAGCCAAATACAGGCTTTTTAACTCTAGAGTATAGACCTCTGTTCTATACACCTGTGTTCCAAAATGATTATCTAGACAGGTGTTCTCATCAGTCACCTGGAGGGCTTGTTAAAATACAGATTACTGGACCCTGTCCTTAGAGTTTCTGATTTAGTAAGTCTGGAGTAGGGCCTGAGAATTTGCATTTCTAATAAGTTCCCAGATGTTGCTGATGCCACACATACATTGAGAACCACTGCTCTAAACCAGTAGTATACTTTGCTCTTTTCAGGGTAGACAACATGAAAAATGATACTATATTCTGGGCTAAACTGCAGAGGCCACTCTTGGCCTAAGGTGCATAGCACAAAGCAACAGGCCCTGTGACTAAGGAATCACTATCAGTCCATGAGAGGTCCTCAACAGAAGGAAAAAAATAGTTCACAGAGTTTTTATCAAGGTTAAATAGATTTGATATAAAGGACTGACTTTTATTCTGAAATTATGACCTTACTCATTGGTATTAAAAGGCCATTTCTTTCATGAAAGGATTATGTTTTTAAATGGTGTACTTAATATCAAGCCTTACTTGGAAATATTAAAAATGACAACCTGAGGTTGGTTGAGAATTTCTTTTTAATTGTGTTGGTCCATAACATCTGAACATCTGGAAACCACTGCTATAAACATTGCTGCATCTACGAATGGGCATAACAGTCTTAGGACTAAGGACTAATTAGGAATATTAGGTCTAAGGAAGGAACATCATAAGTAGCTGAACGGAAGGAAATTTGTAACCCCTCCAAAAAACATTCTAGCATCTTTCCCACAGAACCAAGGCCAAATGCCATTGTCAGAGTATATGTACCAGAGTTGACTTCTTTAACATTTTCAGGTATATGTTTTCCTTAAATTATTAAAGGTAATTTACCTTATCAAATTCAAATGTTAAAATAGTCAAATTTCATCTTGTCAGAGGTGGGTTTTGTTATAGCTAGACTAGCAAACTGCTATTTTATATAATATGTGTATATATATATATTTTTTAATTGATTTTAGAGAGAGAGGAAGGGAGAAGGAGAGAGAGAGCAACATCGATGAGAGAGAACATCTATCAGCCACTTCCTGTGTGTCCCCCAAAGGAGACTTGGCCCACAACCCTGGCATGTGCCCTGACCGGGAATCGAACCAGTGACCTCTTGGTGCATGGGTCAGTGCTCAACCACTGAGCCACACTGGATGAGCAAAACTGCTGTTTTTTAGAGAGACAGCAAAAGCCCAGTCTACCCAAAAGTATCTCTTTCATTGATCCTAAAATTCACATTTTTTTAATTGTTTTTTTATGTGTATGCAATGTTTTTCTAGAAAGTCCTTTTAAAAATATACTTATGATGAGTGACATTAAAACATCAGACTGCGCCTGGCCAGTGTGGCTCAGCGGTTGAGCGTCGACCCATGCACCAAGAGGTCACCGGTTCAATTCCTTTCAGGATACATGCCTAGGTTATGGGCCCGATCCCCAGTGGGGGGCATGCAGGAGGCGGCCAGTTGATGTTCTCTCTCAATGTTTCTATCTCTCTCTCCCTCTCCCTTCCTCTCTCTCTAAAATCAATTAAGAAAAAAATTTTTTTAAAAAACAACAAAAACCTCAGATTGCCTCCCTGGCTGGTGTAGCTCAGTTGGTTGGAGTGTTGTTCCATACACCAAGAAGTGGCAGGTTCGATTTCTGGTCAGGATTTTGGGTTCAATCCCTGGTCAGGACTCATGCAGAGGCAACTGATCGATGTTTCTCTCTCACATTGATGTTTCTCTTTCACGTCAATATTTCTCTCTCTCCCCCTCTCTCTCAAATCAATAAAAAAAATTTTTTTAAGTTGAAAAGACAAAAACACACACATACACACACACATCAGATTACCTAGCCTTTTACTTTGAATGCCGCCCATGGAGTGGGATTTAAGGCAAGTAAATTTTTATTTCCGGGAACCTTGAGACATGGAATCATATGAAAATAATTGGTGGGACCAAAATAGTTCGGGTAAAGGATTAGAGGTTGATGTTCAGCTACTATTTGATTTTTTTGTAAGGTTGGCCCTGGTGTGATGTGATGATCCACTTCTTAAAGGCCATTTGGAGCACTCCAAAGAGATTTTGCTGCATCAACACCTGAGTCACTATGGGCTTTGCAGGATCACATAGAAATAAATACTGTCATGATATAGGGTAGGGACTCCTCATCTAATAAACATGTATGAGGCCCTGGCCGGTTAGAGCGTCAGCCTGCAGTCCAGAGGGACCCAGGTTCGGTTTCCGCTAAGGGCATGTACCTCGGTTGCAGTTTGTCCCCGGCCCTGGTTGGGTCGTGCAGGAGGCGGCCACTCGATGTGTCCCTTTCACGTCGATGTTTCTCTCTCTCTCTTCCTCTCTCTCCCTCCCACTCTATCTGAACAAAAATGGAAAAATGTCCTCGGGTAAGGATACAAAATAAATAAATAAATAAAAATAAACATGTATGAGGATCCACTATATGCCAGGCACTGTGCCCAGTGTGGATATGCTGGTGGAGATAAGGGTTGCCCTGTCTTTAAGGAGTCCATAGTATAGTGGGGAGTGGAGGGTGGGGTGTTGGGCTTATAGGACAAGAGAAGTGAACACTAATAAAAATGAAATATGGTGGGATCCAGAGGATGGAGCCTAATAATGAGACCTAGCTGAGCCTTTGTCAGTTTATAGTATGATCTTGGGCAATGCTTCTGACTTCTGACTTCTGTGATTTTTGCTTCTGTAAAATGGTAAAGGTCATCTCTTACACAAAAGGAATATGAAGTCAAGGATAGCAAAGCACTTTGATATCTTCAAAGGCCTTTGCTATAAAAATCTAAGATGTCATTATTGATTGTTTCATAATACAGAGCTAAGAAATCTAGATACCACTTTTATCAGGATATGGTAACAGTGCCTGATAGTGTTTGTATATTATTACTATCTGCATGTTAAATTTTTTTAATAGGGTACTGTTAGACAAAAGAAGACCTACTTGCATTTTTTTTCTGCCTCTGTTCTTATTTATCTCTCTACACCAAGATTGTCATAAAAGTTGTCATATCTTTTATCAAAGAAGTAAGACATTTCTTGCCCTAACCCTTGTGGTTCAGTCAGTTGGAGCATCATCCCATACACCAGAAGGTGGTGGGTTTGATTCCCAATCAGGACACATACCCAGGTTGCTGGTTTGATCCCCAATCAAGGAGCATGCAGGAGACAACTGATCAATGTTTTGCTCTCTCTGTCTGTCTCTTTTCCCCCTCCCTTTTCCTCTCCCCCCCTCCTTCCCTTCCTCTCTCTAGAATCAGTTAAAAAACAAAAACAAAAAAAAAACTGCCACCCTGGCTGGTGTGGTTCAGAGGTTAGAGTATGGACCTGTGGACCAAAGAGTCATGGGTTCAGTGCCCAGTCAAGTGCACATACCTGGGTTTGAGGTTTGATCCCCAGCCCTGGTCGGGGCACATGCAGAAGGCAACCAATGTCTCTCTCTCACATTGATGTTTTTTTTTTTCTCTCTCTCTCGCTCTCTCTCTCTCCCGCTCCCTCTCTCTTCCTCTCCCACCCTCCCTTCCACTCTGTAAAAATCAATGGGAAAAATATCCTCGGGTGAGGATTAAAAAAAAGAAAAAAAACTTCCATGTTTTCTTAAAAAAAAACTAGTAAAACATTTCTTATCAGAGTATTAAGGTAGTGGTCTTCCTATACCTCTGTACATTTATTAGGCCTCATGGATATTTAAGCTTAAATTTCGTTTTAGAATGAGATATCTAGGGACTGGCAAAGCCATGAAATGCAGTATTTTGCCTGAAAGATTAAGGCTGAGCTCAGCTCTAATTCTAGGCCCTGGGCTGGCCCCTCAAAGCATTGTAAAGCCATCTTAAATTGAGGTGTTGCTCTCTCTTTCCAGCAATAAACAGTGCTACATTGTTGTCAAAACCATCCCCACCCTTACCACCTAAGAGAGGCATTCCATCAACCTTGGTACCCACCTCGGAGTCTGCCGCTGCCGCCGCTGCCACCACCACCACCACCACCACCACAAAAGCACCAAGTGATCAGAGAGAAAAGAGCACATGCTCTGTGGGCTCCGAACAGCTGCTGCTGATTCCACCTCCCTCTCCATCCCCCCCACTGCCTACTCATATACCTCCAGAACCCCCACGGTCCCCTCCATTCCCTGCTAAGACTTTTCAAGTTGTGCCAGAAATTGAGTTTGTACCTTCCTTAGATCTACCCCAGGAGGTTCCCCAGCAGGAAGACCAGAAAAAGGAAGTACCCAAGAGGATGTTGGACCACAGCTTTGGGGAGCCCCATGTACCCTCTAGGTTGCCCCCACTCCCACTGCATCTCCGAATCCAGCAGGCCCTGACTAGCCCACTTCCCATCACTTCTTCCTTGGAGGGCTCTCACAGAGCTCATTCGTTGCTCTTCGAGAACAGTGACAACTTTTCTGAGGATAGCAATACCCTGGGTCGTACCAGGTCACTTCCCATCACTATTGAAATGCTGAAAGTGTGAGTGCCTCTAAAGCTTGCCTCATTTCCTCTACTTTACTTGCCTTTTCTAGTTAGCCCTTCTTGGAAAAATTTAGTTATAAAAAGAAAATGTGAATAAATTTAAAGTAAGAATACTCAACAAGTAACATATACTCTAGAATTTGGACTTTGTTTTATCCTGCTAATTTCTATAACATTTCCATGGCAGATAAGTTTATGATAATACAAAAATTATAAACTTTTGTACTTGGAAATTAAAACCACTGTATTTTTTTTATACATAATGCTTAAGAGCGTTGACTTTGCAATAAGATAGCTCTGGTTCAAATCCCGGCTCTAGCTCTTATTTACTAGCTTGCAGTAGTGTGTGTTACTTAACCTTTATGCGTTTTAGTTATCTAATCTGTAAGAAGGAATAATACGTATTTACATAGCTTTGTGAGAAGGAAATTAGACAAATCTGAAAGCACTAGTGCCTGGCACATAAGCTGGGTGGGAAGGACAGAGAAAAGTCTAAAGAAAAAGAAGGGCGCTCTGAAAGACAACTTAGTATTCTAGCCCCTTAGACTGGAACTGGTCATCTTATTCTCTCCCTCGTCTGTCCCCAAATACTGAATCTGTTCACACCAGCGTTGGTACTAACACACCTACTCTGTCTTTTTAAAATTCCAACAAATTTCAACTGAAGATTAACACCTGGCAAGTTGGAGACGTGCCTTACTAACTAAAAGAATTGTTACAGAGCTGTTGCAGCATCATACTTATTTATTTTGCCATAATATGTGTACTTGCTGTTATGTTTATTTCACATCCTGGAAAGAGACAGTTTAGGAGTTTGAATGTAAACTAAGTCATAGTTTTTATGCCTCTAGAGCAGCAGTTCTCAACCTGTGGGTCGCGACCCCTTTGGGGGTCGAACAACCCTTTCACAGGGGTTGCCTAAGACGTAACAGTAGCAAAATTACAGTTATGAAGTAGCAACGAAAATAATTTTATGGTAGGGGGTCACCACAACATGAGGAACTGTATTAAAGGGTCGCGGCATTAGGAAGGTTGAGAACCACTGCTCTAGAATATAAAGGGGTAAGTTAATTTTCATCTTTACTTCTCTTTGTTTTCTGGGACTAGATTATCATTTTGTCCTACTGCATTGTTAAACCAAAGGGAAGTGTGTTAAATATTTGTAGTAAATATCTTCCATGAGCCAGGAACAGTGTTGGATGCTGTGCAGTCTTCTCATTTAATCAGACCAAAGCATACTTGCACCTGCTCTGTAGATCATCGGGGCTCTATGTGCCGGACACTAGTGTGTTATAGAATTTGTCTGTTTCCTCCTCACAATAAGCCAATGAAGTAGGTATCATTCCCATTTACAGAAAAGCTAAGTAACTCACAAGCTAGTAATTAAATTGTAGAGCTAGGATGTGAACCCAGAGCCTTCAGATTAATAGCTGCTAAAGAATTTCTTAGCAAGATTGTTAAAGTTAAAGGAAGGAATTCTAAATTATTTTATTCATGGATTTTTCCATAGATATTCAGTATTCTGCCTTGCAAATCTGTTGTCCTTTATGTTTCTGAAAGGGAAATATAATTATGTTAATTTTTTAGTCCAGACGATGAAGAAGAGGAGGAGCAAACCCAGCCATCTGCGTTCAGTGAAGACATGCCACCTACCTCAGTCACTCCTAAACTACCACAGTGTCTGCAGGAGGAAGAGGAAGAGAAGGAGAGCGACTCAGACTCAGAAGGTCCCATTCAGTACCGAGATGAAGAGGATGAAGATGAAAGCCAGAATAGTAAGAAAAGGAGGGAAAAGCAAAGGAGAAAATTCTTTTACAGATAAAGCTACTTTCTGGTCTTAGCAAGTATAAGGTGAATGGAAATAGGCACTCTCTCCCATTGAGTCATCTGGCTACCCGATGTAGGCTTATGAAGGACTCTTGTCTCTGATATTCCCATTGTTAAAACAAGCCAGTGAGAGGGAGCCAAGTAGATTGAGTCATTCAGGTTTTTCATCTGTTTTTAATTGAAAAATTGTTTACCTAATGCTATGGAGGAATGTGGAGGAGAGGAAAGTTGGTATTTGGGCTCTGTTGAAAAGACAAAAGTGATGCTTTCCTTCAGTCTAGTGAACTTACTGTGTTCATGGGGCAAAGGGGAAAAAAAACATGTTCGTCTACACAAATCTATGCACAGTGGAATCCTGAAAGTTGGAAAACAGCCTTAAGAATAGAAAATTTGAGGTATGTTTGTGCGAATACCTTTTTGTTGTAATTTCAGAGGGCTGTCCTGTGCTTAGATTCTTTCCTATAGCAATTCTTACTAAGGAGACAAATATAGAAGGGAGGAGATATCTTTAGCCCATCTGAGTCTATCTGGCTGAGATTTTTAGATGTCTTTAGCTTGTGTTAGCTGGATGATTGGAGGCCAAGTAGGAAACTGGGAGATGTGATATTGTTTGTTCAGACTCTTGCCTGAATCTCAACCAGGTGAGGTTGAGCCTTAAACTTCAATATTTTTTTACTTTCCTTCTGCAAAGGTGCTCTGGCCAACAAAGTGAAGAGGAAAGACACACTGGCAATGAAGTTGAACCACAGACCCAGTGAACCAGAATTGAACTTGAATTCTTGGCCTCGTAAAAGCAAAGAGGAGTGGAATGAAATACGGCACCAGATTGGGAACACACTGATCCGGTAGGCCTTTGGTTAGAATACATTGATTTGATTTGATTATGACAGTATGTATGTTGGAGACTTATTTTGTGGTGCAGCATTCATTTATCTTTTTGTTGTTTTTTAATTTTAGAAATAGTATAATTTTTAAAAATACTTATTGTGCCTAGTTGAGTATCCTCTAAAAATTTGGCAATTAAACCATAAGATACCTATTTTTTTGTCTGTGTGTGTTTTGTGTTGTTATGGGTTTTTTTTAACCCCTCTAATTTAAAAAATTTTTTTTCCTTTATTGATTTTTGAGAAAGAGGAAGTGAGAGGGAGAGAGAGATAGAAACATCGATGAGAGAGAACATCGATTGGCCGCCTCCTCCATGCCCCACACTGGGGATCGGGCCCACAACCTGGGCATGTGTCCTGACTGGGAATTGAACCAGTGACCTCTTGGTGCATAGGTTGATGCTCAACCACTGAGCCACACCGGCCAGACTATGTTTTTTTTTAATCCTCACCCAAAGATATTTTTCCATTTTTGTTCAGATAGAGTAGGAGGGGGAGAGAGGGAGAGAGAGATAAACATCAACTGGTTGCCTCCCGCACGACCCAACCAGGGCCAAGGACAAACCGCAACCGAGGTACGTGCCCTTGACCGGAATCAAACCCGCAACTCGTTGGTCCGCAAGCCGATGTTCTAACCGCTGATCCAAACCAGCCAGGGCTTGTTTTGTTTTTTTAAGTGTCAGAGAATTCAGGTGGTTCCCAGAACAGCGAAACTCCTTTGTCATTTATCCAGTTGCTCAAGCATGAGATGCCAACCCAATTAAAGATCACACCCACATTTTTTATTATATGTATTATATGTGTTCCATGTAACTATCTCCTTTCAAAGTATTAGTATATATATTTTTTTTTCTTTGTGTTCATATATTTTTCAAGTCAGCTGGAACCAAAAGCATAGAAAAACTGAATGCAGGCCAACTTCCTACACATATAATACACATAAGAGTTTAGGTATATAGACAGATGTTTTCCCAACTCAGATATATCTCTTGGTAGAATAAGGAAAAGGAGATGGAACTCTTGACATAGTACTTACAAATTAAGGATGTTCATGAACTAAAATATATTTTCCTCTCCTATCTTGTGCTGTTGGCCAAGATGGAAATTTTAATGCAAAACGGTGGCCCTCTGATTGTCAGCAAGAGACCATCAAAATTAGCAATTTGTTAAAAATGGGGATCTTTGATCATCTTTTTTTTTTCTTTATTGATTTTAGAGAGAGAGGAAGGGAGAGGGAGAGAGATAGAAACATCAATAAGAGAGAACATCGATCGGCTGCCTCCTGCATGTCCCCACTGGGGATTTGGCCCACAACCTGGGCATGTGCCCTGACTGGGAATCGAACCAGCAACCTCTTGGTGAATGGGTCAATGTGCCACCGCTGAGCCACACCAGCCGAGCTGATCGTCTTATTTTAAGATGTAAAGTTAAGCCCTGGCTGGTTTGGCTCAGCGGTTAGAGCGTCGGCCTGCGGTCCAGAGAGACCCGGGTTCAGTTCCCGCTAAGGGCATGTACCTCGGTTGCGTTTTGTCCCCAGCCCTGGTTGGTTGTGCGGGTGGCAGCCACTCGATGTGGCCCTTTCACGTCGATGTTTCTCTCTCTCTCCCTCTCTCTCCCTCCTACTCTATCTGAGCAAAGAATGAAAAAATGTCCTCGGGTGAGGATAAAAAAAAAAAAAAGATAAAGTAACTTAAACAGTATGATATTGACATAAAGATAGGCAAACAAATCAAGGTAACAGAAGATCGAGCCTAGAAATAGACCCACCTATATATGTACAATTCATTTTTGACAAAGACAATTTCATTGAGAAAAGATTATCTTTTTCACAAATGGTACTGGTGCAAAAATAACCAATTCATGCCGTTTATCAAAAACTAACTCAAAATGGATCATTGACTTCACTATGAGAGCTAAAACTATAAAACTTCCAGAACAATATGGGTCAGACAAAGATTCTTGGGTATGATCTCAAAGCATGATTCTTTTTTTTTTTGTCCTCACCTCAGGACATTTTTCCTTTTTTTTTTTTTTTTTTTTTCAGATAGAGTGGGAGGGAGAGGGAGAGAGAGAAACATCGATGTTAAAGGGACACATCAAGTGGCTGCCTCCCGCACGACCAACCAGGGCCAGGGACAAACTGCAACCGAGGTACATGCCCTTAGCGGGAACCGAACCCAGGTCTCTCTGGACCGCAGGCCGACGCTTTAACCGCTGAGCCAAACCAGCCAGGGCATGATTCTTAAGAGAAAGACATTGATAAATTGCACTTTAAATTTTTAAATTTTGTTTTTTGAAAGACACTGTTAAGAAAATGTAAAAACAACTTGCAAACTGGGAGAAATATTTTCAAATCATTTATGTGAAAGTAGGGATCAGACTGACAAACCTCAGAGGAGGCGGGGGAGGGAAGAGATAAACCAGAGAACTTATGTGCATATATGCATAACCAATGGTCATAAACAGCAATACTGTGAAGGGGGAGGGCGGGAGCGGGGAGGAGGGTGTCAATGGGGGGAAAAGGAGAAACATCTGTAACAAAAATAAATTAATTTAAAAAATTAATTTAAAAAAAAAATCATGCATGTGATAAAGGTCTTATATCTAGAATATATGAAGAATTCTCCCAATTCAATAAGAAAGCAACCCAATTTTGTTGTTGTTGTTGTTAATCTTCACCTGAGGATATTTTTCCATTGATGGTCAGATGGACTGGAAGGGATGGGTGAGAGAGACATCGATATGAGAGAGACACAACAGTTGGTTGCCTCCTGCATGGCCCTGGGGCCATGGATCAAAAACCTGCAACCCAGGTACATGCCCTTGATTGGAATCAAACCCAGGATCCTTCAGTCCACAGGCCAGCGGTTAGAGCATCGACCCTCTGACCAAAGAGTCTCAGGTTCAATTCTAGTCAAGGGCACATACATCAGTTGTGGTTGGCCTTGGTCGGGTCATGTGGGAAGGAACCAGTCAATGTGTCTCTCTCACATCAATGTTTCTCTCTCTCCCTTCCACTCTATCTGATGATAAATGGAAAAATATCCTCAGGTGAGGATTTCAAAAAAAAAAAAGTGAGGGAGGAACAGAAATTTCAGTAGAGATATCACCAAAGAAGATACACAGATGGCAAAAAAGCATAAGGAAAGATGATCAACATCATTAGTCACTAAGAAAAGGCAAATTAAAACCACAATGAGTTACCACTACAAGCCCACTAAGATAGCTAAAATTGCACAATTTAAGATTGAAAATACCAAGAGTTGCTGAGAATGAGGAGCAACTGGCTTCTCACACACTGGTGATAGAAATGTAAAATAGTAGAACTACTTTGGAAAAATAGTTCTTTAAGTTTTAAAAAAAATAAATAAATCTGCCATTGCTGGGTGGCTCAGTTGGTTGGAGCACTGACCCATACACCAAGAGGTGGCGGGTTCAGTTCCCTAATCAGGGCATGTTTGGGAGGCAAGTGATCAGTGTTTCTCAATTTCTCTCTCTCTCTCTCTCTCTCTCTCTCTCTCTTTCTTTCTCTAATGTCAATAAAAAAATAAAACACATACCTACATATGATACAGCTATTCCATTAACCTAATATTTTTAATAGCCAAAAATAAAAATAGAAATAAATATCTATCAAAATGCAAATGGGCCCTGGCCATGTGGCTTGGTTGGAGCATCGTCCTGTGCACTGAAGGGTTTCGGGTTGGATCCTGGTTGGAGCATGTGCAGAAGGTAGCCAGTCAATGTTTCCCTCTCATATTGATGTTTCTCTCTTTCTCTCTCTCTCTAATATTTAATTAAGAAAACATATCCTTGGGTGAGGGTTTTAAAAAACGGCAAGCCTTGGCCAGTTTGACTCAGCAGTTAGAGGTTGACCTTCGGTCTGAAGGCTCTCGGGTTTAATTCCCGAACAAGGGCACCTACCTGGGTTGCAGGTTCAATCCCCAGCTCCAGTTGGGGTTGTTCAGGAGGCAACCAATAGATGTGTCTCTCTCTTATTGATGTTTCTCTCTCTCTCCCTCCCTTCCTCCCTCCATCTAAAAAAATTTTTTAGAAAATGAAAACTAAAGTACAGTGATATAAAGCAGATCAGTGTTTGCCTGGGGGCAGGGAAGTTGAGATTACAAAAGAAAATGAGGAGATTTTGTGGAGGAGATTTACGTTGATAGAGTTTTAGTCCTCCCCCCAAAAAGTCCTAATCTCTGGTACCTATGAATGTAACCTTATTTGGAAGGAGGGTCTATGCAGATATAATCAATCTAAAATGATGGCATATTGTGTTAGGGTACTCTCTAATCCAGTGACTGGTGTCTTCATAAGAAGAAGGAAATTTGGCCGTGGCTGGGTAGTTCAGTTGGTTAGAGCATCATTCCCATAAGCCAAGGTTACGATTCAGTCCCCGATGAGGACACATACAAGAATCAACCAATGAGTGCATAAGTAGGTAGAACAATAAATCAATGTTTCTCTCTCTCTCTCTCTCTCTCCCCACCCTTCCTCTCTCTCTCTAAAAATCAATAAATTAAAAAAAAATTTTTTTTAAGAGGAAAATTTGGACACAGAGACAGGCACACACAGGGAAAATGCTATGTGATTACGGAAGCAGAGATTGGAGTAATGCATCTATAAGCCAAAGAATGCCAAGGATTGCTGGCAACCACCAGCTAGGACAGGGGCATGGAACAAACTCTTGTTCAGTGACTTCAGAAGGAACCAATCTTGCCAACACCTTGATTTTGAACTTCTGGCCTCCAGAACTGTGAGAGATAAATTTCTGTCATTTTAAGCCACCCGATTTGTGTGGTAATTTATTATGGCAGCCCTAGGAAACTAATACTAGTGTGATGGATATGTTCATTATCAAGATTCTGGTGATGGTTTCATAGGTGTACACATATGTCAAAATATTAAATCGTGCATTTTATTGTATGTCACATCCTAATGAAGCTGGGTTTTTCTCAATGAACATTTTTAAAAAGGAGACAAAATAACTGAAATACATAAAAGTTTTATATTGTATATAAAATGGGGCTGGGAGTTCTCTATGCAGACAACTAAAGAATTGCTAGCATGTAGTTCAAATACTGTCTGAGAAGTATAAATTAAAGGTAAGAAATGAATAACTTTGATTCCAAAAAATGACATGTTATCATTGGTAATATCTCAGAACTGTGAATGAGATGAGAAACTTCATCAAATATTTGACAGAGAGGATCTAATTTTAAAATCTCAGTCCTGCCCAGCTTGTATGGTTCAGTGGTTGAGCGTCAACCCATGCACTAAGAGGATGCAGGTTCAATTCCTGGTCAGGGCCAAGCCAGGGTTGCAGTCTCGATCCCTGGTGGGAGGAATGCAGGAAGCAACCTATGAATGTTTCTCTTTCATCGATGTTTCCATCTATTCCCCTCTCTCTCTCCCTTCCTCCCTCTTTAACAATCAATAAAAACATTTTTTTTTTTTTTTTTAAATCTCAGTCCTGCCCTGGCCGGTTTGGCTCAGCGGTTAGAGCATCGGCCTGCAGACCAGAGTCCTGGGTTCGGTTCCCGCTAAGGGCACATACCTTGGTTGCAGTTCGTCCCCGCCCCAGTTGGGGTCGTGTGGGTGGCAACAACTCAATGTGTCTCTCTCACGTCGATGTTTCTCTCTCTCTCTTCCCCTCTCGCTCCCTCCTGCTCTATTTGAAGATAAATGCAAAAATGTCCTCGGGTGAGGATTAAAAATAATAATAATAATAAAAAAAAATAAAAAAAAATCTCAGTCCTGCCCTGGCCGGTTTTGCTCGGTGGTTAGAGTGTCAGCCTGCGGTCCAGAGACACTCGGGCTCGGTTCCCGCTAGGGGCACGTACCTCAGTTGCAGTTTGTCCCCGGCCCTGGTTGGGTTGTGCAAGAGGCAGCCACTCGATGTGTCCCTTTCACGTCAATGTTTCTTTCCCTCTCTCTTCCTCTCTCTCCCTCCCACTCTATCTAAACAAAAAAAAAAAAAGGAAAAATGTCCTCGGGTGAGGATTAAAAAAAAAATCTCAATCCTCATCGTAGTTTCCTGAATCAAAATTTCTGTTAATATACCTTAAGGATCTATGTTTTTAACAAATTTGCTAAAGGAGAAAATCTGTTTGGGAGCTACCAGTCTAGTCCAAACCTTCATTTTACAGATGGTATACTCAGGATCTGACTGAGCTTTTTTGTAGTGTTAGGGATTGTTGATGTCAGAGCTAGAACTAGAATCCTGGCCTCCTGTTTACTACAATTCCTTCTTATGTTGTAATATCTGTATGAACACTTTCATTGTGAAAATTGTTTTATAAACAGTGAATCAGACAATATCAAAACAGTTTGAAATTTTATTGATTTCTTGCTAGTGTAGGGACTAATATAAACTAAGACCAAAACAAGTCTTTCTAAATAGGATTGAGAGGTTTAACATAGACAATACTCTTATTTATCTCTTTTTAGACGACTGAGTCAAAGACCAACACCAGAAGAACTAGAACAACGAAATATTCTACAACGTGAGTCCAGCTATGGAAATAAAGTTGTATAGATTTTCTTTGTATCTTTCTAACTTTAATATAATAACAGAGAAGAGAAGCATTTTCTGCAAGGGCCAAGGAGAAAGTGTTCCAGCCAAGGAAGGACTATTTATAGCTTTTCCCCTGAACAAACAGAGCTCTCTAAACTTTCTTGACAAGATATCATTATGGTATTGTTTAGTGTACTGGGATACTACAGAAAATGTTCTTTTAATTTTCTCACAGTATCTTGAGACTACCTTGGACATTTGGGAGGATTTCACAATGTGTAATAGAGCCCGCCCAACTTTTCTCTGTCTTCCAGGAAGTAAAATAGTGACTGCATTTGGAGGGGACCTTCCTGTTCCTACTGGAATCTGAGGGCTGGGGCCCAAAGCAACTCCCAAATGCAGCAGACTTCCTGCCTTTTTCGTCTCTTAAGACTTTTGTACCTATAAAGTCACAAAATAGGACCATGTATTTATTTTTCTTCCCTGTACATAATTACCTTCCTGAAATAGCATTCTAATCCAGTACAGATTTATTTTTCCAGCTTATAGGGTGAAATTTGGACCTAAAAATCTCCACACACCGAAGAGGATTAGGCTTCATAGGGTTACTTGTGGGCATGCTCAGTTTGACCAATTCATCCCATTCTCTCATCATTTTTTGGATATATGCAACCTAATCACTTAGTACATTTTTTTCATTTTTTTTTTATCCTCACCGAGGACATTTTTGCATTTATCTTCAGACAGAGCAGGATGGAGAGAGGGAGGAAGAGAGAGAGAGAAACATCGATGTGAGAGAGACACATCGAGTGGTTGCCACCCACATGACCCTAACCTGGGCTGGGGACGAACTGCAATCAAGGTACATGCCCTTAGTGGGAACCGAACCCAGGACTCTCTGGTCCACGGGTCGACGCTCTAACCGCTGAGCCAAACCAGCTAGGGCCACTTAGTACATTTTATTTATTTTTTGGGGGGCGGGGTACGTGCCCCTAGCAGGAACTGAACCCAGGACTCTCTGGTCCGCAGGCTGACGCTCCATCCACTGAGCCAAACCAGCCAGGGCCACTTAGTACATTTTAAAGTGTGGGAGTCTTTACAGACATACCACACAAAACTTAGTGCGATCTCCATTCTCCCCCTTTTTTTAAAAAATATGTTTTTATTGATTTTTTTGGGAGAGAGCAGAAGGGGGAGAGAGAGATCGAAACATCGATGTGAGAAACATTGATCGGCTGCCTCCTGCATGCCCCCAACTGGGTATAGAGCCCAAAACCCGAGCGCATACCCTGACTGGGAATCAAACTGATTCCCAGAACGACCATGGGATGACGCTCAGTCCACTGAGCCACACTGGCTGGGAAGTTGTGGATTGTTTTTTTTTTTTTAAGATTTTCTAATTGATTTTTAGAGAGGAAGGAAGAGGGAGAGAAAGGAGAGAGAAACATTGATGTGAGAGTGAAACATCTATCGGCTGCCTCCTGCACGACCCCTACCAGGGATTGAGTGGCAACCCAGGCGTGTGCCTTGACTGGGAATAGAAACAGCAGTGTTTTGGTGGCCCAGCCGAGCCACCTCCGGCCTAGGCGGCAAAGGACACATAGTAAATATGTTCAGGTTTGCAGGCCAAAAGCAAAAGAAAGCTATTATTTAGGTACTTATGAAACCACTCAAAATGTAATTATTTAAAAATGTAAAAACCAGTCTTTAGCTCATGGGCAGTAAAAATACTAGCGACTAGCTGAACTTGGTACCATAGTTTGCTACCTTTGCTTTTAAGTATTTGACTACCAGTTGGCAAGAAAATTGTCTTGGTTAGCCATTCCCAAAGTTTATATTTTATTCTGACTTGGAGCCTGTAAGAAATACCTGCACTGCCCAGCCAGTGTGGCTCAGTGGATTGAGCGTCATCCCATGGACTGAGAGGTCCCAGTTTGATTCCCAGTCAGGGCACATGCCCAGGTGGTGGGCCACATCCCCAGTGGGAGGCATGCAGGAGGCAGCCAGTCGATGTTCTCTCTCATTGATGTTTCTCTCTCTCTCCCTTCCACTCTCTAAAATCAGTAAAGAAAAAAAATTTTTTTTTAAAGAAAGAAATACCTGCACTGTAATTAGTGAAAAGTTTGATATGCAGATTGGCATCGTGAAGTAATATTTTTTGTTTCTATCAACTGTAGCTAAAAATGAAGCTGATCGTCAGGCAGAAAAACGAGAGATTAAACGTCGGCTCACTAGAAAGGTACGTTGCCCCAGTGTTCGGTTTCTGTCTGTCTACTGAGTGCATAACTTATATTTGAATGACCTATTTGATTGGAAAGAAATTATTTGACTTGAATTGCCATAGATTGCTATAAAAATAGAATACATGATACAAATATAGAAAACAACACAGCATTATCAAGAGCATTTTTCTTTCATTTTTACTATTTAAAGAAAGCCTGGCACAAGAAGATGCTTAATAAATGCATAAAAATTTACATTTTATTGCCCTGGCCAGTTTGGCTCAGTGGTTAGAGCATCGGCCCGTGGTCCAGAGAGACAAGGGTTCAGTTCCCGCTAAGAGCACGTACCTTAGTTGCAGTTTGTCCCCGGCCCCAGTTGGGGTCGTGTAGGTGACAACCACTCAATGTGTCTCTCTCACATTGATGTTTCTCTCTCTCTCTTCCTCTCTCCCTCTCGCTCTGTCTGAAGATGAATGCAAAAGTGTCCTCAAGTGAGGATTAAAAAAAAAAAAATTTACATTTTATTTGGTAGACCTGGGATTTTGATATAGACTCTAAAACCTGTTGAAGTATAGAGATGGTAACAGGAGGAGTGTGTAGCATTTAATTCTTCAAGGCAAACTAGTTATTTTCTAGTCTGGAAAAGAATGAAGTGACCCTTAGTAATGTGTGAAAAGTATTAAGAACCGACTAGGATTTTTTCCTTGGTCCCAGATCAGCTAGGGTAGAATCTTTTCTGTACCAGACATGTGTTAGCTTTTAAACTCTTGAGATTAATACCTTTGTCCTCTCCTGCTCACCATAATAGTTTGTAATTGCCTCCTGTAGATTCTGATTTGGTCTGAGTTCTCTAGGTATTTCTTAAAACATAAGAATCCCCAGGAGAGCCCTGGCCAGTTTAGCTCAGCAGTTAGAGTGTCAGTCCACAGACCAGAAAGTCCCAGGTTCGGTTCCTGCTAAGGGCACATAACTGGGTTGCAGTTTGTCCCTGGCCCCAGTTGGGGTCGTGCGGGTGGCAGCCAGTTGATGTGTCTCTCTCACATCGATGTTTCTCTCTCTCTCTTCCTCCTTCCCTCCCTCCCTCCCGCTCTATCTGAAGATAAATGCAAAAATGTCCTCAGGTGAGAATAAAAAAAAAAGAATCCCCAGGAGAATAAGGGGATCTAGACTTTTTCTTTCTGATTTCTCCCACTTCTCCGCTCCCCAGAATCAGAGGAATTATTCTTGATAGAATAAGGGTAGCTAAAGTCCACAGCTGGACTTGATGCCTTCAGATTGAGCAGGTTACCTGAGAGTGCAATCTTAAATCATAATGTATTACAGAATCTGCTGTTCTGGACATTGTTCATGTGGAAAGGATATTCACCCTTAATATTACCCACTAGATACTGCTTTAACATTAAATGTATTCACTTTCTAAAGTATTATATGTGAGTTTATAGCCCTAATCCTTTTGCGACTCAAAATTTGGCCCATGGGCCAACAGCATTGGCATTACCTAGGAGCTTGTAAGAGATGCATAATCTAAGGCCCTATCCAAACCTGTTTATTTAGAATTTACATTTTAACCAGATCCCCAAATGTTTCGTGTGCATGTTTAAGTTTGACAAGCACTGATAATATTTTACACTTGTTTATAGCACTGGTTTTCAATCTTAACTGTGCATTCAGGAGCTTTAAAAAAAAAAAAAAAGCCCAGCCAGTGTGGCTCAGTAGATTGAGCGTTGTCCCAAGGACTGAGAGGTCCCAGTTTGATTCCTGGTAGGGCATATGCCTGGGTTGTGGGCTCGATCCCCAGTAGGGAAGTGACGTGCAGGAGGCAGCCAGTGGACGTTTCTCTCTCACATCCATGTTTCTATCTCTCTCTCCCTTCTTCTCTCTCTAAAAAAAAAAAAAATCAATAAAATATTTAAAAAAATAAAAACCTTTCATCCTGACCCAGCCAGTGTGGCTCAATGGTTGAGCGTCGACCTGTGCACCAAAAGGTCCAGTGTGATTCCCGGTCAGGGCACATGCCCAGGTTTTGGGCCCGATCTCCAGTGGGGGGCATGCAGGAGGCAGCCAGTTGATGTTCTCTCTCATCATGTTTCTATCTCTCTCTCTCCTTTCCTCTCTCTAAAATCAATAAAGAAAAAAAAGAAAAACCTCTCATCCTGGCCAGTTTGGCTCAGTAGTTAAAGCTTTGGCCTGTAGACCAAAGAGTCTTGGGTTCGATTCCAGTCAAGGGCATGTACCTCGGTTACAGTTCAGTCCCCGGCCCAGGTTGGGGTCGTGCAGGAGGCAACCAATTGATGTGTCTGTCTCATATCAATGTTTCTCCCTCTTTCTCCCTCCCTCCCTCCCCACTCTATCTGAAGATTAAAAAAATAAAAATAACAACCTCTCAATACCTAGAATCTCTGGGGGTGGACCCCAGGCATCAGTAGTGTTTGATGTTCCCCCATGTGATTCCAGTGTGCAGCAAAGGTTGGATTTGAGGCAATTTGAATGCATGATTGATGCCTGATTCCTGGCATAGTCAACTAAGAGACTCCATTTCTTTCAGCTCAGTCAAAGGCCAACTGTGGCTGAACTACTTGCCAGGAAGATTCTGAGGTTTAATGAATATGTGGAGGTAACAGATGCTCAAGATTATGACCGGCGAGCTGACAAACCTTGGACCAAACTGACCCCTGCTGACAAGGTCTGTCTCTCTCTCTTTATGCAAGACACTAACTAGAAAGGGGAACTGTAAACAAAATTTCTACTTTTAATGTAATATTAAATTTGTAATCAAGACACAAAATGCCAAGATGTACAAACCAAAACTTTATATTAGTGACTCTACCACCACCATCAAAACTGGCAAAAACAAAGTCCCTGCTACATTACAGTACAAAAATCTGGAAGGAAATAAAACATATTTTTAACGGTGGTTATATTGGTTGGAGGGAGTTTGGATGGTATATTTTAGTAATTACCATGATTTACTTTTTAAATGGGAAAAGCATTTTTATATGGTATGGAAACTATAAAAGCTACATCTCTTTTAAGCTCTTCAAGTATTTAGATTTAACTGGAGATTGTAGGTTTATTAGGGGATGATTGGTGTTAAAGAAGGCGATGTGTATTGGCTCAGAGCTTCGCCCAATGTGTTGACCTGGCTTTTTGCTTCCCTCTGGGTTGCCTGCTGTCAGGTTACAGTGACTCACAGAGTTAAGCACAATAGAGACTAGGTCGCAAATCACACTATAGCAGGCAGAAAATGCTGAAATATTTTCACTTTTACTCCTCAGGCTGCCATAAGAAAAGAATTAAATGAATTTAAAAGCTCAGAGATGGAGGTTCATGAGGAGAGCAAACATTTTACACGGTAAGAGCCAAAAGACCCAAATACTGTGAACTAAATGTTCCACCAAAAAGCAAACATACCACCAAAGTTGTTCAGATAGGAAGGACTCTAATGCATCTTTAAAAGAGGGACGCTCACTGACTGGTTTAGCTCAGTGGTTACAGCATCGGCCCCTGGACCAGTGAGTCGTGGGTTTGATTCTGGTCAAGGGCACATACCTCAGTTGCAGTTCATCCCCGGCCCTGGTTGTGCGGGAAGAAACCAGTTGATGTGTCCCTCTGACGTTGATATTTCTCTCTTTCTCCCTCCCTCCCACTCTATCTGAAGATAAATAGAAAAATATCCTCAGGTGAGGAATTTAAAAAAAAACCTTAGAGAGGGACACTCAGCCCTGTCCAGTTTGGCTCAACAGTTGGAGCATCATCCCACAGACCAAAGAGTCATGGGTTCAATTCTGGCCAAGGGCACGTACCTCAGTTGCGGTTCGTCCCCAGCCCTGGTTGAGGTCATACGGGTGGCAGGCAATTGATAATTCCCTCTCACATCGATGTTTCTCTCTCTCTCTCTCCCTCCCTCCCTCCCTCCCTCCCTCCCTCCCTCTCTTTCTGAAGATAAATGGAAAATTATCCTCAGGTGAGGATTTGGAAAAAAAAAGAATCAACCAATGAATGCATAAATAAGTGAAACAACAAGTTGATGTTGCTCTCTGTCTCTCAAAATCAATAAAAATAAACGAAAATTTTTAAATTTTTAAAAAACTAAAAGAAGATATTCAATGTTGACTGCAGGAAGACTACATTAAGAGAAAGAGATGAGCCCTGGCTGGTTTGGCTCAGCAGTTAGAGTGTCAGCCTGTGGACCAAAGAGTCTTGGGTTCGATTCCAGTCAAGGGCACGTACCTCGGTTGTAGTTCAGTCCCTGGCCGTGGTTGGGGCTGAGCAAGAGGCAACCAGTCGATGTGCCTCTCTCACTTCAGTGTTTCTCTTTGTCACCCCACCACCACCACCACCATTTGAGAGTAAATGGAAAGTTATCCTCAGGTGAAGATTTAAAAAAGAGAGAGAGAGAGATGAAAATTTAGAATCCATAGTAAATGCCTAGCCCTGGCCGGTTTGGCTCAGCGGTAGAGCATCGGCTTGTGGACCAATGAGTCCCAGGTTCGATTCCAACCAAGGGTATGTACCTCGGTTGCAGTTTGTCCCCGGCCTTAGTCAGGGTCGTGCAGGAGATAACTAGTCGATGTGTCCCTCTCACGTCGATGTTTCTCTCTCTCTCTCCCTCTCTCTCTACCTGAAGATAAATAGAAAAATATCCTTGGGTGAGGATTAAAAAAAAAAAAGAAGGAATAAGCAAAGTTGGAAAATACAATATTGTTAAACATTTTTCTTTTTTGTAATATTTTTTCTTTATTGATTTTTAGAAAGAGAGATAGAAATGTCAGTGAGAGAGAACATCGATTGGCTGCCTCCTGTATGCCCCCCACTGGGGATTTGGCCCACAACCTGGGCATGTGCCCTGACTGGGAATCGAACCAGCAGGCCCGGGCTGTTAAACATTTTTCCATCACAGTATAGGCAAATGGTTATTTTAATTAGAGCTTTTTTGTCCCTCCTCACTCTCGGCCGCTTTTCCATTTATCTTCAGATAGAGTGGGAGGGACAGAAAGGGAGAGAGACAGAAACATCAACATGAGAGAAACACATTGACTGGTTGCCCCCCACATGACCCCAACCAGGGCCAGGGACTAACTGCAACCGAGGCACATGCCCCTGGCCAGAATCGAACCCACGCCTCATTGATCCATGGGCCGATGCTCTACCGCTGAACCAAACTGGCCAGGGCTTAATTAGAGCTTTTTTTGTACTGAACTCTGACAGGAGTAGGGAAGGCATATTCTTTGAAAAGCTATGCTACTATTCAAAGCACTATAATGTAAACTCAAATAACAAACCATACTTGCCAGCAAGGAGATTGTAGTCTAATCTATGGAAAGGCCAGTGTACTACCTGATATAGTACAGTCAGCACAATAAATGCCTCAGTCATTCTGAGTTCTCAATCTGCCCGTTTTCATACCCCAGTGCCAGCATTTCCTAGCTTTGTCAGTGTTAGCTATTTTTATTTGTTATTAGTAATCGTAATAAAGTACTATAGTGAGCAACAATAAAGGAAAGAGTCATAGAGAAGATGATATTTAGGGTGGATCTTAAAGTGTATTAAATAATTTATTTGGACAAGAAGGAAGAAAGGAACATTGTAAGCAGCAGGACCAGCTCTTGCAAGGCAGTGGGAGGTAGGAAAGTGCACAATGTTTCTGGGTAACAGAAAATGTAGCTGGAGCAGAGGACGTATGGGGACAGTGTGGTGAAGCTAAGACCAGCAGATGAGTTACAGTCACCCTTTGAAGAACTTGGACTATTATGCTAGGATATCGGAACCACTGGCTTTCTGTGTAGTTCAGAACAAGTTCTGGTGGAATTGTGGAAGGTGAAATGGAAGGATGGAGAGACTAGCAGCAGGAAACCAGTTAGGAAGTAACTAGAATAGCCATAGTGAGCATACTGATAGCTCAAAGCAGGGAAATGATAGTGAAAATGCAAGAGAGAGACATTTGAAAGACATTTCAAGCATAAAATCAACAAGATTTGTCAATCTGTTGATTCCAGGGATGAATCAAAGGAATTAATCAAAATGACTCAGATTTCTAACTTGTGATTTTTGAGGTCTGTGATATCCATAAGGATATCAACTGTGCAGTTGAACAGCTTTGAATATTTCTTCTGTAAAATATATATTGAACAGCTACTACATGATAGATACAGCTAGGCCCTTGGGATATAGCAGGGAAAGATAAAGTCCCTGTCCGGCTGGTGTGGCTCAGTGTTTGAGTGTCGACCCATGTACCAAGAGGTCACTGGTTCGATTCCTGGTCAGGACACATGCCCAGGTTGTGGGCCCGATCCCAGTGAGGGGCATGCAGGAAGCAGGCAATCATTGTTCTCTCTCATCGATGTTTATATCTCTCTCTCCCTCTCCCTTCCTCTCTCTGTAAAATCAATAAGGAAAAAAAAAGAGATAAAGTCCTTGCCTTAACAAGTTTCTAAAAGAGGAAGGCAGACAGTAAACAAACTGGAAAATAAAGTACCTATGTTGAGTCCTGGCCAGTGTGGCTCAGTTGGTTGGGCATAATCCCGTGTACCGAGAGGTTGCCAGTTCGATTCCTGGTCAGGGCACATGCCCAGGTTGCTGGCTGGATCCCCAGTAGGAGGAGACAGCCGATCAGTGTTCTATTCAGATCAATGTTTCTCTTTCTCCCTCTTCCTTCCTCTCTCTCTAAAAATCAATAAAAATATTTAAAATATACATTTTTTTTTTTTTTAATTCTCTCCCAGGGATATTTTTCCATTGATTTTCAGATAAGAGTGGGAGGAGGGGAGGGAGAGAGAAAAAAACATTGATGTGAGAGAGACACATAGATTGATTGCCTCCTGCACAACCCCAACCAGATGAGGGATCGAACCACAACCGAGGTTCTCACCCTTAACCGAATGGAACCCATGACTCTTTGGTCCAAGGGCTGATGCTCTAACCGCTGAGCCAAACAGTGCTAAAAATATATTTTTTTCATAATAAAAATAAATAAATAAATGATCTCTGTTGAGTTTGATGAGCCTGTGCCACGAAGAAGTGGAGATGTCTGGAAGACAGTTGGATATTCAGCCTGAAGTTCAAGAAGAAAAGCAAGGTGTACCGATAGCACATTTATGAGAAAAGATAGTGGTTCTTAAGGGGAACTTGTTTTGTATTTAAAGGATGGACCAAGGAAAATGGATCAGGAAAGCATATTGAGGAGAAGCAATTGAAGAAGAAGGAAAACTAGGGAAAAAAGTGTTACAGAAGCCAAGAAAAGAGAGTTTTGAAGAAGGAAAGAAGAGAGTCAGGAATATCAGATGCTACAGAAAGATCAGGAAGAATTAGAGTGGATGAGAGGCATTTCTAAAAAATTAACATAACATTTCATTACTATTAATAATAGCAGCCCTGGCCAGTTTGGTTCAGTGGTTAGAGCGTCAGCCTGAGGACCAGAGAGTCACGGGTTCAATTACGGTCAAGAGCACGTACCTTGGTTGCGGTTCAGTCCACGGCCCTGGTCAGAGTCGTGCAGGAGGCAGCCAATCAATCTGTCTCTCTCACGTCGATGTTTCTCTCTTCTCTCTCTCGCCCCTCCCCCCCCGCCCCGCTCCCGCCCCATCTGAAGATAAATGGAAAAGAATCCTCGGGCGAGGATTGAAAAAAGTAAATAAATAAGATTTTAAAAAACATAATAGTAAAGCAATCTGTAATATCTGGTAACTTGGCTTTTTTTGATCATCTGTTTTAGCTACCATCGTCCATGATGCTGAAGTTTGAGAGAGAAACTAAACAACCCCCCAAAACAGGGCTACTTTGCTGCTTAAGTCTCCAGAATGACATGGCAGGAACTTCAGCGCTTACCAGCACAGCCAGAATTGAGTCTTCTGGGGTGAACAGCACTTCTATGAATGTAGTGTTTCACTGGAATGGATTCTCATGTTCTGCCTTGAAGCAAAACTGAACACTGTCAGTGCTTTGAACCTTTTAATATTGCAGCATGCTTAGGGGTCTTCCCTCACCAGCCACAAACGTTCCGGGCCACTTGTAGGTTCCAAGTTTTATTGGCTGCACTACACCCTCGCCCCAAGATGACTGCCTGTGCTGAGGCACAGTTCCCACCATTAGCCTTACCTGCTCTATCCTGGTTGTGAGACCCACTTATGTAGGCACTAAATCCCAGCCATCGAATCCAATTGGTGGTGGGGAAAACCGAGAGGGCCCCAACCTTCTAGCAAAGAGGCCCCCACCTCCAGGGGAAGCCTTGCTACCACACTGGCATGTCAGCATTGCACTATACCTCTTGTAACACAGCAATAGTCTCTTCAGCCTGTCCAGCCTGAAAGAAGCTCAGGATCTGACAAGTGCTTCCTGATTTTTTCCTTTTTTTAATCTTGAAGAGGTGATGGAAACTTACGTTCAGTCTGACCTGCAACTAGATTCCAAGTTGGGGAAATGTAAAAGCATGTGTGTTTTCTATATACAAAACCAAAAAAAGCCTTTGTGTTAATGCCAGCCTGGCAAAAAACTGACTCATAGCTTAAATGTTAAAAGCTGTCATACTTCCGTTGTACCAAATGATACTGTCAATCATTTGACCAATAGATGTATTCTCCTCCATATAGCAGAGTTGTAGCAACTCTGTGGGAGCATTGGTATTGTTGGCCCCACACTTCCAGCCAGAATCACAGCAAGGTCCTAGGGATGCTAAATTGGAACGGTCTTTGGAGAAGCAATTAGGAGGGGCACAAGCATGACTGCTCCTCTCCTCCTCAGCACAAATGTTTGTCCTCCTGCTGTCCCTCTGCCAGCTTCCACCTCCCTCATCCCTCCTCTTCCAAGCTGGAGCCAGTGTATAATTGGTGCCTGGGCTTTGGCTTAGCCCCCAGCCCCTTTTTTTGTAATATATATTAATATGATTTCCTAAAAACAGAAGATTCAGTTGCTTTCTTTGAATTTTTATGAAAACCTTACATCCTCACTGTTTCCCTCTAATTCCTATCCACACTAAATGGAAGAGGAAAAAAAGTTTCTATCTAACTGATGAATGTGGCTTTTTCTCTTTGATGTTCAGAGAATCGTGGCTGTTTTATAGATTTCTTTTGCCATCCCCATTGTTCTGTATGTAATCTTTCAGTAGATTTTTCTTTTTTTCTCCTTTAAGTCCATGTAAGATTTGCTGAAGAATGAGAATATCATGTCAAAACAGAAAAGCTAAAGTGACCTTAAAGAGTATTGTCCTCTCTCTGTATGGGTAATAGGAGATATTGGATTTCTCAGTTACTGTCAAATGCTTTATGGCTATGGAAATATACTGGGTTCACATCTCCTTGAAACTAATTAGCATTTGGTATGACTGAGGGAAAAATAAGTGACAACTCTACGAAGTTGTTAGAGGTCTGTGTATAAGGGGGCCATACATTAACTACTAACTTGACTTCTAACCTTTCCGTCTTGTTGGTTTGGAGATTACTTGGCTTATGCCAAATTCTCTGTGGCTTAAAGTGACATTTTCAAACCCTTTACTGCCTGTCTTTCCCTTAATGTGCCAAGCTTGAAATAGGATTTGATTTTCTGAGATACTTGTCTGCTTTCGTGTGCCACCAAGAAATTTAGTTCATCTTTCATCTCATGTTCTTTTGAAACAAGATACTTTGGGGGTCAACTCTTTTCAGGTGTTATATATATGTATATATATATAAAGCATTTTGTGTCCTTTCCATGTAAGTAACAATTCACAATCATAATGTATAGAAGAAATAAAAGCCTGATGTATTGTACTTCAAAATGCTTCCCTGATGTACAGAATCTCCTTGTAAAATAAATAATTGCATTGTATATCAGTCTTCCAACATTAATTATTAAAGTATTTTAGAATTAAAAAAAAACTGTACTATTCTGGTATGAAGTGTTTATGTTTTCCTTATTCCAAAAGATTTAAACCAGCTTTAAAATGATACCTAAAATACTGCTAGACACCCTAAATGAGAAGTAGATGTAGATGAGGAGGGGAAAATAATAGTAAGAACATTAAGTATTGCTGGAGATGAAAGTCAGTCATGTTTGTGAATTGTCTACACACATGGGGGAAAAGAATAGGCTGCAGAGAGGAAAGCCACTGTGAACCCCATAGTATGTACCAGGTACTGCACTCAGTCCTTTATCCTATTTATCCCACCCCTAGTATGGGAGGTAAGTAGAAATATACTCATTTTACCAGTGAAGAACCCAAGAGTTGAAGTTGCTTCTCCAAGGTCAAAGTCAATTATGTAATCACTCTGCATATATTCAAGGACAAGCAATTGCATCCCAATCATCCCTACAAGGATTACTCTGTATGGACCACATATAATTAGACCTCAGGCTGACATCACAATAAGACAGTTCAGCCCAGCCAGTGAGGCTCAGTGGATTGAGTGTCATCCCATGGACTGAGAAATCCAGGTTCGATTCCGGTCAGGGCACATGCCTGGGTTGCGGCCCAATCCCCAGTAGGGGGCGTGCAGGAGGCAGCCGATCAATGCTGCTCTCTCACATTGATGATTCTATCTCTCCCTCCCTCTGTCTCTAAAAATCAATTAAAACATATAAAAAAATATTTTAAAAAGACAGTTCATACTCATATACTCCTCTCTGACTAGCAGACCTGTTGCATTCCAGGTGGCCTCACCAGTGACTCACTTTCTACTGGTCACTTTCAAGACTGGCCTTGATTAGTGCACCACCCTTTACCAAGGGTGTAAAGAAACCATGCGTCAGAGTTCATGTCATTGGATTCCATCTGCTCCCAAATTTTCCTTCTACTAGTCCTCCAAAGAGGCCTCAAATTGTCATTACCCTTTTGAGCTCAAGCATTATCTCCAAAAGAGTGTTTTGCAGGTGCACGTTGCCCAGTTTTGGCTGAAACAATGAATGAGTTCAGGGTTCTTATGGATTTAGATTACCCCAGGAGTGGGAGGACTGTAGTAGAGTGAGAGGTTTGGAAAACCACTATCAAAAAGGAGAAGTCCAGTGGATATTAAGTGGGAGGGGATAGGATAGGATAAAAGATGAATGTACAACAAAGAAAAGCCAAGCCCTGAAACCAAAACGCAGGAGGCCTGAAGGGAATAACAGGAACCACCAGCAACCTGGACCACTTGCTCCATCTGTCTCTTTTGTGGATACCAATAATTTTCCCCCCAAGAATTTTTACCTCCTTCATAAAACATGGAGGTCATCTGACAGGAGCAAACACCCTCAATTTCCCTCCATCTGGCACTGAGAAGACACACACATTATTTATTCATTCATTCATCTGTTTGTGCAGAGTTAACACTGAAAAAGGCAAAGAAGTATTATGAAATAGTTTTGACCTCATGGACCCCCCCCAAAAGAATCTGGGGGACCTCAGGGTCTGCCAACTTAAACACTTTGAGAACCATTGCTCTTGGCCTGTTTTACATCTTAAAATTGGGTAGTAATGCTAATGTCTTAGAATTGCTGTGATAGTAAATAATGTATGTAAAAACACCCAGCACAAAATCTTATAGGAGGAACACCATAAATGTTTCTACTCAGTAAGTCCAGCTGTGATGGCTTTATGTCAATTATCTAACATTTATTCACATAACTCACTCGAAATTCTATCATATTTGCAACATTTCACTATAATATGTATCTTAAGAATTCTTTAGATTAGGTGTGCGTGTGTTAAAATATACTTAATATAAAGTTTACCATTTTAACCATTTGTAAGTGTACAATTTAATAGTATTATATATTCATATTGTGCATAGGAGCTTTTAATTTTAGTCATTTCGCGTAGGAACACTTGTCTTATCTACCTATGCATTTATCAAATGTTTATTTCACACGTGACAGGGCACATTCAATCTCTTGAGACTTTTCGCATTTCTCTAGATATCTTTTTCTATTTTGCATACTTATTACGCCAGTTATTTTTGGCGAATTTACTTAACAGCACATTCTCCAGATTGGATGAACTGAGTGGAGAGCAGTACATTTGCTATTAGAAACGCATCTATCCGTCTAGATCGAATACTTAACGCAGATTCTGTAATTTACATTCCCCAGCAAAGTCGCGCGTGAAGGTTCTCGTGTCGCGAGAATCCTCTGTTCCTGGTGGGGGCGGGGCTTAGCCGGCTGTAGATTCCCAGCACCCTCAGCGAATTTCTGATTTCCTGATTGCTCATGGTGCGGCGCAGGCGCAATAGGCATATCCGCTTCAAAAGGTATAAATAAGGACGCCTTGGGCTTGCTCGGTCTTTTGAGGGAAGATCTCTACTCTGCTTGCGCGGTCTCTGGTGAGTGGTTTTTTTCTCTCCTTGGTTTGTCAGTTATAGATCTAGTACCCCGGTCCTGGCAACCAGCCTTCCCTGTGGAGGTGAAACTTTAGAAAGATTGCCTTCAGCGGCATCCGTGTGCTAACCACACTTAACTCGTGCAGTGGTGCGGGATCGGGTATGGGCTGTGGAGTTCTTGCGATCGGCGGGTGATGGCGGGAACCACGGGGCGCTCGCGCCGAACTACATCCTATTCGCTGAGACGCTAAAAACGCAGCCTCCCCCCACCCCACACCCGTTGCCCATTATTACCCTGCCTCCTAGGGTTTGCGTTGTTTTCGATGGAGTTGCACGCAGGACCTTTCATTCCCGTCTCCCACCCGCATTTGACCTGATATCGAAAGGGAGGCTCCACATGGTCGGTTTAAAGATATGAAGATTAACTGCTGTCTGAACGGCTCTGTATCTCCCATTTCTTTGGCAGCGCGCTAATCGCTTATTATATATGTTTGTTTGTGGTGCCTGTCTGAAAATGAGGTTACTCGCAAGACTGCTGATCAGTCTTGGAACTCGGGTTTTGTTGACTTTTTGAGGAGTTGAGGATCCACCCCAACATGGATGTCGCTGTTGTCTGGATGAAATTAATTTCTAGCACAATAGTCTGTGAACTAAATTGATAATGACCGACGTGGATACCCCGGGCGGTCACTCTCCCCGGGCTCTGTCCAGGTGGCCTAGGGGAGCATAGGGCTCTGCCCGATGATGTACAGTCCCTTTCCACATCGTTGGAGAGAAAGCCGGGCCTCGAGTCTGCGCCTGCATATTCCTACAGCTTCTCAGAGTCCTGTGGACGATGACTGAGGAGACAAACCATGCAGGAAACAGCTCTTTAGAGCAGCGATTTTCTTTTTTCAGATAGAGCGGGAGGGAGAGAGGAAGAAAGAGAAACATCAATGTGAGAGACACATGGAGTGGTTGCCACCCACACGACCCCAGCCGGGGCCCGGGACAAACTGCAACCGAGGTACGTGCCCTTAGCGAGGACCGAACCTGGGACACTGGTCCGCGGGCCGATGTAGAGCAGGGATTTTCAACCGGGGTGCTGCAAGAATTGTTAAAAGTATGTATTTTGGTGCACCATGAGGTAAAAAGAGTTAAAAATTGCTGCTCTAAAATACCCCATCTGGATATGAGTTGATAGAAATTTTTTGCCCTGGCCGGTTTGGCTCGGCGGTTAGAGTGTCAGCCGCGGACCAGAGAGCCTCGGGTTTGATTCCAGCCAAGGGCACGTAACCTCGGTTGCAGTTCGTGTGGGAGGTAACCAATCCTGAGTCTCTCCCGCTTTATCTGAAGATACATGGGAAAAGGTGCTGGGGTGAGGATTTTTTAAAAAGGTAATTTTTTGCCTTAATCAGTTAATACTGTAGTGTGCTGGATTAAGCTCTTACCTTGTTTTGCAGCCTTCGGTCAAGATTTCGGCTAAATTGATTTGGGGTAAGTAAATCTGAATTGATTTTGGCTTATCAGTTTTGCCTGTCATCATTTTGCATAAAACATTTAATCATTTTGAGCTCAGTCCCCTTTCATGAAGGTGCTGTTGCTGTGGTTAATCCATCCAGATGGAAGTCTTTGCTACATTTTTGTAGGCGTGTTGGCAATATTTTAGATGCATGTTCGTGTTCTGGGGAGATAATTTTTCGAATGACAGTGATTAAGTAGATAAATCATGAAATACTACATAGTAATTATTGGTTTGGAATTGATTAAAAACAATAGCCAAAGCAACAGGCTCTCCCCACCACTACATATAGTGTGGTGTGGGATGAAGATTTTGAAGGGCGATGCTCGTTAGCAGTGCTGTCTTTAATTACTCCAATTTGTGATTAATGAGGCACTCCCAACGTGGATACCCTGGGAGGTCACTCTCCCCAGGCTCTGTCCAGGTGGCGTAGGGGAGCATAGGGCTCTGCCCGATGATGTACAGTCCCTTTCCACATCGTTGGAGAGAAAGCCGGGCCTCGAGTCTGCGCCTGCATATTCCTACAGCTTCTCAGAGTCCTGTGGACAATGACTGAGGAGAAAAACCATGCAGGAAACATCTAGTACACTAAAATTTAAATTTTTTAAATTAAGATTCTAAATGAGTCTAACCCTTTTTTCTGTTTTCATTCAGGAAAGAAGAGGAGCCGCCTCACTTTTTTGGCAGTTGACAATGCTTTTTGGGTCCTCCATTTGACAGGGAAATTTGGTACAGTGATAACTATTTCTGGAAGATAAGTAACTGCCCTTGGGAGTACAGAAAAGGAACAGGACAGAGATGCAAATTCTCGGTCATAGCCCCAGATCTGTATTAACTGGTAGACTAATAGAATGTTCCATTGGTCAGGTGGCCCCTTGAAATTTATAAGGGATTACAAAAGATGCTGAGCATGGGCAGGTCTAATGAGACAGTATGATCCTTGGACCTAGAAGACCCAGAAAACTTGAAACTAAAATGATACTTGAGTCCAGCCCAGAGGTCACCGGTTTGATTTCGGGTCAGGACACATGCCCAGGTTGTGGGCCCAATCCCCAGTGGGGGGCATGCAGGAGGCAGCCAATAGATGTTTCTATCTCTCCCTTCCTAACCGCACAGCTGAATTAACAGAAGGCAGAACCCCATGAGAACCTAGATGTCTTTATTAAATGTCTATTTCTAATGTATGGATTATAATAAAGGTGACTGTTACAATAAAGATGACTATGTTAAGTGTGGTTTCTTTTTTATGTAGAAGTGATTGGTGTCAGCCAAAAGTATTCCATGAATGGAGTGCTATAGCAGTTAATTAGAGATCAGTTTATGGTTAATAGTATGGGACAGACTGGGATGGCACCAGGGTCGATAGTGATGAAATTCCCAGGAATAAACAGATAGCATTGGCACATACAGGACAGGAAAACAAAGCCAAGTGGGTCAAAAGTCCAGGCCCAACCTCAGCAGCTATTCCCTGGGGACCTGGGGGATGAGCAGGGTGTTAGTCCCACATCTCCTGTTAGGCTGTCAAATGCCCAGTTAGCAAGCACTTGAGCCTAGAATAGAGTTGCCATGAGTGATGTGAGGTTGGGTCACAATGGGAGTCTTGTGAAGCTCTTGTACAGGCTGCCAGCATTGTAGGCATGTAACAGGCCCTGAAGGATGGGGACTGGCGGGGAACCATCTAGAAGGTAGAGTCTAGATCCTGTTGGGGCTAAGGGAACATAGTATGGGGAGGTAGAATGGCCATGAAATGATTCAGGAATCCTTGGGGTCAGATTTAAGGGAAGTGTGGATTTGGGGTTTTAGTGGTGGTCCAAACTAATGTAGATGGAGAGTTTTCATAAATGGTGTTCAGGGTCAGGATAATACATTTGGGAATGGGAGCTATTTCATGTAGCCATGATTATGGAGAGCAGCCTGGGAGAACTTGATTATCTGCTTGAATGGTTAACACTTGCATATGTTAATCCCCACAATTCTGAAGCGAGTGTTAATCTAACCTATTTTCAGATGGGAAAATTGAAAGGCTAATTTGCCCAAAATCACAACTAGTAAGTGGAGTGTGCACAGCAAAGGCATCAACACGCCCCCACCCTCACCCTCGCAGACTTGCTGGAAGGGAGCCAGGTGCAAGGCAGGGTCCTGTTCATCCCTAGGACCGGCCCTCACCTTGGTATCTACCACATACTGTCTGGAGAATGGGTGCTCAGTTAGCTTTCCCCTACAACCAGAGAAAGATGATCCTTTTTCTTTTTTTGAATCCTCAACTGAGGATATTTTTCTATTTATCTTCAGACAGAGAAAAGGAGAGAGAGAAACATGGATGTGAGAGGGACACATTGGCTGCCTCCCACATGGACTGGAGCCTAACTGCAACTGAGGTACGTGCCCTTGGCCAGAATCAAACCTGTGATTGGTCCGTGGGCCGATGCTCTACCGCTGAGCCAAACCAGCCAGGGCAAGGATATTTTTCTGTTTATCTTCAGATAGAGGGGGAGGGAGAGAGAGAGAAATATCTACATGAGAGGGACACATCACCTCCCGCACCACCCCGACCAGGGCTGGGGACGAACCACAACTGAGGTACGTGCCCTTGACTGGAATCGAACCTGCGACTCATTGGTCCACGGGCTGACGCTCTACTGCTGCGCCAAACACACCAGGGCAAGAAAGATTATATTGATGTTAAGTACAAATTCTCAGGATAGGGCTGGATAACTAATGCTTGGCAGGAAACACTCATTTCTCTCTTCTGATGTCCAAATAGAGCTGAAACGAAGCTGTCAACATGTATTTTAGGTCCCACCCTTCCTGCTAAATTTCATCTCACAACATGTCTGGACTTTCCAAACAGGCTTTTCTGGCCTTTTTCTGAACTTAGGCAATCATATTGGTTGCTGCCAAACTTGGAGTCACACTGCCTAGTTTTGAGTCCTGATACCACCACTTGCTGTGTATGTGACCCTGGGCATGCCACTTAATCTCTCTCTGTCTCAATTTCCTCCCCCACAGAATGAGGATGATAAAAGTACCTACCTCTTGGGGTTGTAGGGAGAATTAAATGAGTTAATATTTGTAAAACACTTCATACAGTCTTAAGTACAAGGAGTTTTTAAATAAAATTCTCTGACTTCTCAAGCAGACAACTAAGGATACAGTATCCAATAAATTTTGTTGAATAAATAAAGTACCATCATTCACTTACTACTAAACCAGGCTTATCTCACTCAGAGCCACCCTACCTTTCTAGGCGAGGTAAAGGGGGAGAATTGTGATTAGTAACTTGCCCAGGATCACCTAACTAGTCAGTAACAGAACCAGGATTTGGACCTAACTCCAAAACCATATCACAGTATACTATTAGCTTTGAACAGGCACTGTGGTAAGATTATGTGTACATTATTTATCTAATACTCCATGTACCTCTAAAGTAGGTACTCTGTGCCCATTTTGCAGATGGGGAAACTGAAGTTGGAGGATTTGAGGAACTTGCCCAAGTTATACAGCCAGTAAATGGCAGGTCATGAGTAAGGCAATTGACTACAGAATTGTACTCAACCAACATCATAACATGCCTCAAAAAATATTAACTATTTCCACCCAGTTTAAACCACAGAATTTTTTTGGTATTAAGCTAATGTAGTAACTACTATACCGTAAAAACTCGGTTTCAGTTACAATGAATTATAAATCTATAATATCTCTAGCTTTACCTGACTCTGGAAAATACTAAAGTGAAGAAGATGAGTACAGTTTCCTGGGGATCCTGGGGATCCTGGGGATCGAGAGCCCTTCCCTGGCCATGCCTCCCTCTTTCACCCCTTTCTGTCTTTGTGCATGACTTTCCCTCTGATGGATAGAACCCACTTTATGATAGTACCTGACATTTGATGAGTACTTGCCATGTGCTAGGCATTCTTTAATCCTTGTAACATCTCCATGCAGTACAGGGACTTCTATTTATATCCATGTTATACAAAAGGAAGACAAGGTTAGATTACTTGCCAAGGTCACACAGAGTGGGACTTCAAGGTCAGAGTCTCTATGCCTGAATTTTTTTTTTTTCTTTATTGACTTTAGAGAGAGGAAGGGAGAGAGAGAGAGATAGAAACATCGATGAGAGAGAACATCGATTGGCCACGTCCTGCATGCCCCCACTGGGGATTGGGCCCACAACCTGGGCATGTGCCCTGACTGGGAATCGAACTGGCGACCTCTTGGTGCATGGGTCGACGCTCAACCACTGAGCCACACTGGCCAGACTACCTTTCTTTTTTTCTAACATAGGCACTGAGTGCTATAAGTTTTCCCCAAATACTGCTTTAATGATATCCCATAAATCTAGTATGTTGTTTTCATTTTAAAAGAAAGTTAAAAGAAAGTTAAAGTGGCCTGGCTGCTTCAATTAGAATATTTTAAAATTCTCTTGATTTCTTCTTTGATCTATGTGCTGCTTAGAAGTATGTTAGTTTTTAAATATTTAGGAGTTTTCCAAAGATCTGTTATTGGTTTCTACTTTAATTCCACTGTAATCAAAGAATATATTTTGTATGACTTGAATCATTTTGAATTTGCCAAGATTTGTTCTATGACCCAGAATATGATCTATCTTGGTAAATGTTTGACATTTACTTGAAAAGAATGTGTAGTTTACTGTTGTTTGAAGAAAGCAAGGTGCAGTGTGAAGAAAGATGAAGTGTTCTATAAATGTCAGTAAGTTTGCCCTGGCCGGTTTGGCTCAGTGGTTAGAGCGTTGGCCCATGGTCCAGAGAGACCTGGGTTTGGTTTCTGCTGAGGGCACGTACCTCGGTTGCAGTTTGTCTCCAGTCCCAGTTGGGGTCATGTGGGTGGCAGCCAGTCAATGTGTCTCTCTCACATCGATGTTTTTCTCTCTCTCTTCCTCTCTCCCTCTTGCTCTGTCTGAAGATGAATGCAAAAAGTGTCTTTGGGTGAGGATAAAATAAAATAAAAAGTCAGTAGGTTCAAATTGGTTGAAAGTGTTCTTCAAGTCTACTATATTCTTGCTGGTTTTCTGCCTTCTTATATCAATTATTGAGAATGAAGTATGGAGCCCAGCCAGTGTGGCTCAGTGGATTGAGCACCATCCCATGGACTGAGAGGTTCTGGTTTGGTTCCTGGTCAGGGCACATGCCCGGGTGGTGGGCTCAATCCCCAGTGGGGAGGTGTGCAGGAGGCAACCAATTGATGTATCTCTCTCACACCGATATATCGATGTTTCTATCTCTCCCTCTCTGTCTAAAAAACCAATAAAAACATTAAAAAGAGAGAGAGAGAATGGAGTATTGACATTTCCAACTTTAGCTATGGATTTGTCTATTTCTTTTAGAAGTAATATGAGCTTTTGCTTCATGTATTTTGGGAAGGTTTTGTTTGTTTGTTTTTGTTAATCCTCATCCAAGGATATTTTTTCCCATTGAATTTTAGAGAGAGTGGAGGGGGAGAGAGAGAGAAACAGAGAGACAGAAACATCAATGCAGGAATTGAACCTGCAACCCGGGTACATGCCCTTGACCAGGGATGGAACCTGAAACCCCTCGGTACGCAAGACGCTTTGTCCACTGAGCCACAGCAGCCAGGTCACTTTAACTTTCTTTTAACTGGTATTACCAGTGCATGTCTTTTTCTATCCTTGTATTCTTAACCTATTTGTGTCTTTTATATTTAAAGTGTATTTCTTGTAGGCAGTGTATAGTTGGGTCTTTTTTTTAAAGAGAGAGAAACATCAATTTGTTGTTCCACTTATTTAGGCATTCATTGTGCTAACCAACTGTGCTACCCAGCCAGGGCCTAGATGGTTCTTGCTTTCTTAATTTATGATAATCTCTGCCTTTTAATTGGAGTGTTTAGACCATATTTATTTTATATGATTAATGTGCTTAGGTTTGAGTCTTTATCATTGGGATATTTGTTTTTAAATTTTTTCAATTATAGTTGATAAACAATATTATATTAGTTTTAGGTGTACAACATAGTGATTAGACATTTATATAACTTATGAAGTGATCACCCCAATAAGTCTAGTACCCCCCTGACACCATACTGATAGATAATTGTTTTCTATTTGTCTCATCTGTTGTTTATTCCTTTGTTCTCTCTTTCTGCCTTTTTAAAAAATAAGTATTTTTTTTATTACATCTTATCTTCTTTTTTTTTTTTTATCCTCACCTGAGGACATTTTTTCATTTTTTGTTCAGATAGAGTGGGAGGGAGAGAGAGGAAGAGAGAGAGAGAGAGAAACAGCGACGTGAAAGGGACACATCGAGTGGCTGCCACCCGCAGGACCAACCAGGGCCGGGGACAAACTGCAACCGAGGTACATGCCCTTAGTGGGAACCGAACCCGGTCTCTCTGTACCGCAGGCCGACGCTCTAACCGCTGAGCCAAACCGGCCAGGGCACATCTTATCTTCTTTATTTGTTTTTTGGGTTTATAGTATACAGAGTCCATGTTCAACTGATATTATACCACTTCCTTTATTATAGTATAAGAAGTTTACAACAACCCTGGCTGGTTTGGCTCAGCAGTTAGAGCGTCAGCCTGCAGTCCAGAGAGACCCGGGTTCGGTTCCCGCTAAGGGCATGTACCTCGGTTGCAGTTTGTCCCCGGCCCTGGTTGGTGGTGCGGGTGGCAGCCACTTGATGTGTTCCTTTCACGTCGATGTTTCTCTCTCTCTCTCTCCCTCCCACTCTATCTGAACAAAAAATGAAAAAATGTCCTCGAGTGAGGATTAAAAAAAAAAAAGAAGTTTACAATATATTTTTCACTCCACAAGTTTAGTTATTATTGTCATGTATTTTACTTATATATGTTATAAAACCCACAATACACACTGTTTTTGTTTAAATAGGTAATTGCCTTCAAGGTGTTTTTCTTTTAATCACATATTTACCTGAGTTATTATATTTTCAGTTGTTATATTTCATTCCTTTGTGTAGATCCAGATTCTCGTCTAGTATCACTTTCCTTCTGCCCAAAGGTCTTCCTTTGACATTTCTTTTACTATGAGTCTGCTTGTGATGAGTTCTTTCAGCTTTTGGACATCTGAAAATTCCTTAATTTCACCTTCATTTTGAAAGATGTTTTTGTTGGATATATTTTACTAGATATGAATTTGCTAGTGTAACTTTAGAAATGTTTCTCCACATTGTCTTCTTGGTTGCATTGTATCCTTGCTTTTGTTTCTCTGTAATAAATGTTGCATTGTATCCTTGTCTTATTCCTCTGTACATAATGTCTTTTTTTCTGACTGCTTTTAAGATTTTCTGTCATTGGTTTTGAGCAATTTGATTTCGATGTGCCTTGTTTCTTATACTTGGAGTTCCTTGAGCTTCTTGGATTTTTTTTTTTACTTTTTTTTTTTTTTTTTCATCCTCACCCGAGGACATTTTTCCATTTTTTGTTCAGATAGAGTAGGAGGGAGAGAGAGAGAAACATCGATGTGAAAGGGACACATCGAGTGGCTGCCCCCTGCACGACCAACCGGGGGCCGGGGACAAACTGCAACCGAAGTACGTGCCCCTAGCGGGAACCGAACCCGGGTCTCTCTAGACCGCAGGCCGACGCTCTAACCGCTGAGCCAAACCGGCCAGGGCGAGCTTCTTGGATTTTGTAGTCAGGGTTTGACAGAGAAACAGAACCAGTAGGATGTATACAAATAGATAGATAGATAGATAGATAGATAGATAGATAGATAGATAGATAGATAGACAGATAGATAGACAGATAGATGGATAGACAGAAAGATTTAAAAAAAATTTTTTTTTTTTAATCCTCACCCAAGGACATTTTTCCATTTTTTGTTCAGATAAAGTGGGAGAGAGAGAGAGGAAGAGAGAAACATCGATGTGAAAGGGACACACCGAGTGGCTGCCTCCTGCATGACCAACCAGGGCCGGGGACAAACTGCAACCGAGGTACACGCCCCTAGTGGGAACCGAACCCGGGTCTCTCTGCACTGCAGGCCGACGCTCTAACCGCTGAGCCAAACCGGCCAGGGCTAAAAAAATTTTTTTAATTGATTTTTTAGAAAAAGAGGAAGGGAGAGAGAGAAACATGGATGTGAAAGAGATACATCAATTGGCTGCCTCCTGCCTGCCCCATTCTGGGGATTGAACCTGCAACCCAGGCATGTGCCTGATCGGGAATTGAACCCGCTCCTCTCAGTCTATGGGGCGACGTTCAGTCCACTGAGCCACACCAGCCAGGTGATAGATGGATATTTTAAGGAACTGGTTCATGTGGTTGTGGGGACTGGCAAGTCTGAAATCTGTAGGTTGAAAATTCAGAAAGAATTGATGTTGCAGTCTTGAGCCAGGAGGCAGACTTGGTAGAATTACTTATTTTAAGACCTTCAACTGATTGGACAAAGCCTACCCAGATTATGGAGGTTAATCTTTCCTCAAATTCTACTGATTTAAAGGTTATCATATCTAAAAAATACCTTCACAGTGCCGGGCCAGTGTGGCTTACTGGTTGAGCATTGGCCCATGCACCAAGAGGTCGCCAATGCCAATTCAATTCCCAGTCAGGGCACATGCCAAGGTCATGGGCCTGATCCCCAGTGGGGGGCATGCAGGAGGCAGCCAATCAATGTTCTCTCTCTCCCTCTCCCTTTCTCTCTCTCAAAAATCAATAAAGAAAAAAACTTTTTTTTAAAAATACCTTCACAGCAACATCTAGACTGGTGGTTGACCAAACAACTGGGCACAATAGCCTAGCCAAGTTGACATGTAAAGTTAACCATCACAGATTTTGTAGTTTATAGTTTGGACATTTTTTAGTCATTATTTCTTCATATATTTTCTGTCCCCAGCTTTTCCTTGCTTTCAGGATTTCCAACTGCATGTATATTAGGTCCCTTAAAGTTGTTCTATAGCTCACTAATGCTAATTTTACTTTTAAAAAATTATTATTTTTTTCTGTGTGTGTTTCATTCTGGACTGTTTCTATTGCTATGCCTTCAAATTCACTATTCATTGCTTTTGCAGTATCGTATCTAATCTATTGTTAATTCCATCCAGTGTATTTGTCATCTTAGATAATGTCAAGAATTTTACTTTGGGCCCTGGCCGTTTTGGCTCAGCAGTTAGAACATCTGCCCTTGGACCGAAGGGTTGTGGGTTTGATTCCCAGTCAAGGGCATGTACCTGGGTTGCAGGCTGTGTGAGAGGCAGCCAGTCAGTGTGTCTCTCTCACATCGATGTTTTTTTCCTCTCTCTCTCTCTCTCTCCCTCCCTCCCTCCCTCCCTCTTACTCTATCTAAAAATTGGTGGGAAAATATCCTCAAAGAATTTCATCACTTTGGGTCTCTTTGTATCTTTACTTAACTTTTGAGCATGTGGGATAGTTATAATAACTTTTTTTTAATCCTCACCCATGGATATGTTTTGGTTTTTTAGAGAGAGAGGAAGGGGGAGAGAGAGAGAAACATTGATGTGAGAGGGAACATCAATCAGTTGCCACCCATGCATGCCCCGACTGGGGATTGAACCTAAAATATTTTGGGGTACAGGACAACACTATAACCAATTGAGTCACTTGCCCGAGGGAGTTATAATAACTTTTAACGTCCTTCACTTCTAATTCTATCATCTGTGTCAGTTCTGGATTGGGTTCTATTACTTGTTCTCCTTATTATGGTTTGTGTTCAATAAATAAAACAATCACAGAATTGATCTTTGGGTTCAAAGAAAAAAAAGGAAGGCTTCATGGAGATAAAAACTGAACTGAATCTTAAAATATATCAAGAATTCACAATGGGAGCATGATGCACTGTGCAGATGATGTTTGTTGAGTTGTATACTTGGAACCTGTATGGTTCTGTGAACAAATGTCACCCCAATAAATTCAATTTTATAAAGTTATGCCTGGCTGGTGTGGTTCAGTGGTTGAGCATTGACCCATGCACCAAGAGGTCGCTGGTTCGATTCCTGGTCAGGGGACATGCCCCAGTTGTGGGCCCGATCCCCAGTGGGGGGCATGCAGGAGACAGCCAATCGATGTTCTCTCTCATCGATGTTTCTATCTCTTTCTCCCTCTCCCTTCCTAAAAACAAAAAGTCACAACTCCCCCCACCCCCCCAAAAAAGAAAGAATTCAGCTAGGCAGGAAGAAATGCACCTGGTAGGAGAACAGCCCAGATAAAGGTAAGAAGGTAGGAATGAGCATGGACACCTTCAGAGTACAGTGCTGAGGGGAAATGAGAAATCAATAGCTTGGGACATTTGCCACCTGGTACTGCAATCACAGCACCAAAGAAATATCTAAGTTTTTAAGGATCTCTAAACAGGGCAAGGTTTCACAGCCATGATTTAGGGAGACCAACCTGGGGATACTGGTGGAATGAAATGGAGGGGAAGAAATGAGAGATGGGAGCAGAGTCCAGGAGGGTGGTGTTTTTGACCAGAGGGGCAAAGGGAGGAGAGGGAAGAATCAGAAAAGAAAACTTTAGCTGGAAGGCTGAAGTTTGGGGTGTCTAGATCCATGGGTGTTGGATCACCTGGGTAGAGATGTAGGGCTGAAATAGGGTGGAGGTCAAATGGGCTGCCCTCGGGATTAAAAGGGCCCTGAACAAGAGTTCTGGCCCCTTCTACCACTTGTATGATGAGTCCAGAGAAAGTCCTCTTTGAACCTCGTTTTTCTCATTTTCCAACTGTCATGAGGTTTTTGTGAGGAACAAATGTGCTAAAGAACATGGGTGGACATGTTTCTGTAGTTAACAAAGTAAAGGGTTTTACAAAATAGGTGACAATAATAATAATAATTTTTATAATTACATTAAGCCATGTGAATGACTAAGATCTTGGAGGACAGCAGAGAGAGATCAGAGATCCCAGGGCTTAAACTTGGAGAAATTTCGCAGTACTATATCATCCAAAGGAGGAGTCCGTGATGGAGGCAGAGGTAAACTTGAAGAGGTAAGAGACCCTCAAGATGGGGAGTGCTTTGGGGTGGGCTCTGCATAGTAAAAGAAATTCAGTTGGTAAACCACTCATCAAAAGTATCCACCTATCTGGGTATGATAGAATGATTTTCGGAGTCAGAATCAACATTAAATGGAGAAAATACCCTTCTGCAGAGGTCACTTTTCTGACCTGGCAAACACCCCAGACAATCAAATGGCCAGAGAGGTCACCTTGGGGAACACCTGAAATCTTCAAGAACTGTTTGTGTCCATCGTGAAGAACAAGTGTGTTCACAAGAGAGGGTCGTCTACTTGGCACTTATTTTCCTTCTCCAGTCCCAAACCCCAATTCACACCCTCTTCTTTCTAGTCTGGTCTCTCCACTCCACTTGCTGCCTCCATTCTTGGTTTCCCCTTCCCCCAAGTCCATTCTCCATTCTGTTCTAAAAAATATACTCATATCACTCACGTGGTCAAATCCCTTCACAGTTCCCCACTGCCTCGGAATAGAGGCTGCACTCCGTAGACACACAGACAGGGCCAGTGCTCTCGCCTGTCACTCCCACAAGTACCCTCTGCTCCAGTCAGACCTCCTTAACAGTTTCCCACAACCACCCTAGGCTCTCATCACTCCCTGTCATTGCAAGGGATGCTTCTCCTAGGATGTCCTGGCTTCTATGAGTTAACTTGGAAAGCCTTTTTTAAGACCCAGACTGAGCCAGATGCCCCTGTGCGTCCCCTTGTCATAGCTCCGTGTTGGTAGTCTGATTTCTCATCTTTCTCCAAGAGACCCTCTTGAAAACAGGGACGATCAGTATCTCTTTTCTCTGTAAAGTCCCTTCCACACAAGATATTCCCATAAACAAACCCTGTTTTCAAATGGTTTTTCTAGTTGTTGGTCCACTTGTCCCGATTTGGGCTCTCCAAAATACACATCCGCTGTACCTGTGGAGTACCGGTGGAGAGCCTGGTCTAGAGCTCCCTACTGGGAGCGTGGCACTTGCACTTCCCGGGGTGGCCGCCAGGGGCCGCCAGGCCCTTTGTTTTCTTTTCTGGCCCGGGTCGGGGCCGAAGGCCTGCAGAGCGCATGCTCTGGGGCAGTTCGCGGCCCAGCGGGTGAGCGGTGGAGTTCCTCGTAGCTGACCTGCACCGAGGTAGGTCGCGCGCGTCGCGGGCGGAGGGTCGTGGAGGAGGGCGGCGCGTTGAGTGACCACAGCCAGAGCACGGGGTGGAGGGAGGTCCTCGGCGGGCCGGGGCCGTTGCTCGCACGCGCTTGGTTACGCGGCGACGGCTCCACGTGAAGCCCGGCGGTAGGAAGGCGCAAGTGCCGGTGCGCGTGTCCCGGGTTCCGCCGGGCGTCCGGGCGCGGGCCGGGCTCCGCCTCGCTTGAGCGGAGGCCCGGTGGCCCCTCAGCCGCAGCGCCTCTCACGTCCGGCCCGCGGCGCCAGCGCGGGCGGGAGATTCAAACGGCCCTTGCGCCGCCGGCCGGGGTGCGCGCGGCCGCGGTGACCTCGCTGGCCGGGGCGCGCGGACCCGTTCGCCTCGCTGGCCGCAGCCGGCCGCCCTGGCAGGGGCAGCGTTTCCGGAGCGAGAAAAGTGGTTTTGACCAGCCTTCGTTTGGAGAATTCGGTTTACAGAGTGGAGAAGGAATCCTGCCCGGCGAGGGTCTGCTTTAGGAGCTCGAGGGTAGGCTGGTGAGGGTCTGCAGCAGGGAAAGAAGTCTCAGCATCAACAGGCACCAAGACAACTGTTGACCGGTTGGAGAGGTGTGCTGTGAACTCCACATCAACTCATCTGTCAACAGATTATTTACTGGCTGTCTACTCCGTGCCACTCTTTCAAGGCTGGGGAACAATGGTGAGAAGGGTCCCATGTGGCCTTTAAGGAACTTCCGGTCTCCTTGGGGAGACCCATGTGGGGCCACAATTACATAAGTGTGATCACCGATCTATGCTGCCAAGCCAGGGGCGCTGCTGCTGGCAAGTCATTCATTCATCAAATAGTAATTAAGGTGCTCCAACCAAGTGTGACTCGTGTGTCCTAGCAGAAGTTGAGTGTATGGAGTGTTGCACAACAACTCTGAGGGTGTCTTCACCCAACCCTGCCCAGGAGGGTCAGGGATGGCTTTCCAGGTGAGGGGACACTTGAACCGGGTTTTAAGGGAACTGTAGAGTTATTCCAGCAGAACTGGGGGTGGAAGGATTAGGGTGTTCCAGGCGAAGAAAACAGCACATGCAAAGGCATGAAGGTCTAGGTGAGTGTTGTGGTCAGGGATTCCACAGGTGTTTGAGTCTGACTGGAACACAGTGTACAAGGAGGGAAGTAATAAGATGATACAGCAGGGACTGGGTCTTGAAAGGTCTCAAGTGCATGACCAAGGAACGCTGGGTAGGGGTGGAAGAGTCAGGGATGGTTCCACCCAAGAAGGGCATTAGAATGGAGTCTGGAACAATGAATTAGGAGTTCACGCTGGTGTTTTCAAAGACATTTTCCAAAATCAGGAATCCTGTTCAGCTTTGCAACTTACTAGTTGAGTCCCCATGGGCCATCCACCCAATCCCCCTTTTAGTTTATCTGTAAGATGAAGGTAAGAGATGTGTGAGAATTACTAATATCCTATAATTTCCATAAAGCAGTGGTTTTAACATCTGCATCTGGTGGAAGATGTGGCCCCTTTCCTTCTGGGGAAAAATAAACACGAAAACCCAGGCACAGCTCCTGATGAGGATCTCTCAGGGTGAAGTATTCCAGCGCTGTGCTTGGCACATAGCAGGAGTTCAGCAAATGTTGTTGACAGATGAGCCCCTGTCCTCCCTTCCCTGGGGACCTTTCTCACAAAGAGATTCTCCAATGTCTGGGTCTGGCAGGCAGATGTCTGCCTCCTGACATTGGGGATCAGAGGATGGTGGTAGGGACAGCTGCTTTGGTTAGAGAGGGCTCTGTTTCCCTGCTGTGGTGAGGTCACAGGGGGTCACAGCAGGAATACCAGGCCTCTGGTAGACTTTAGCCCGGTATGCCTCCATTCATCACATGAAGAAACTGAGGCTCAGGGAGAAGTGGGAAGGGGAAGCTCTGGCCTTGGTGGGGAGTGGAGAGGAGACCTGCCATTTCATCTCACTCCTGTGTGGCCTGGGGTCCCTTTCCCTGAACCTCAGCTTTCTTATCTGTGAAACCAGGATGATCACACTTACCTCAGAAGGCAGGTGTGAGCATTCTAGGTGTGAGTTGACTTTGTATCTGACTTTTAACTATTTGGGACTGTATCTCACTCTTCTCCCAGACTGTGAGCTCCTTGAAAATGGAAGCTGTTTGTCTATTGTGGGGCGAGGGTGGGGAACAAAAGACTACTACTTATTCCCAGCCCAGACACTCACTGCCTGGTTAAGAAAAGATACCCAGCCCTGGCCTGTTTGGCTCAGTGGTTAGAGCGTCGGCCTGCGGTCCGGAGAGACCCGGGTTCGGTTCCCGCTAAGGGCGCGTGCCTCGGTTGCAGTTTGTCCCCGGCCCTGGTTGGTTGTGCGGGTGGCAGCCACTCGATGTGGCCCTTTCACATCGATGTTTCTCTCTCTCTCTCTTCCTCTCTCTCCCTCCTACTCTATCTGAACAAAAAATGAAAAAGTGTCCTTGGGTGAGGATAAAAAAGAAAGAAAAAGAAAACACCCAGAGCAGTTAGGGAGTATGCACAAAGGACTGATTTGTGCACTAGAGGATGCAGGTCGGTAATGGGTATAAGGATCAACCTTTGAAAAGGTGCCCTCTCATCCCCTGCCCTGTCTCTCAGATTGCTCACAACAGCTCTGCAGAAAACTCAGGTCTGATGGACTCTAAAGCCAGTGCTCACCACCACAGCAGGGAGTTGTACCCATTGTCCTTTCCCATGTCCTTCAGATTCTTCACCCACCTGGCCCACCCTCTTAGGCCCTACCTGCCTCAGTGTCTCCTCTCTGGTCTCACCATGCTCTCCCTCTCAGCTTCCTTCTGCCCTCTGCTCCTTGTGTTTGCCACGCTCATGGGGGATCCTGGGGAGGCCTGCCCAGGCTGCCTCCACCCCTGCCTGGATCATGGCCTACCTTTAGCCAACCTGTATTTTTTTGTTGGTTTATTATTATTTTTTAATCCATCAGATATACCTGGGTTCTATTCCTGGCTCTCCTTTACTGGCTGTGTGAACATAGATAAGTACATATATTTCTCTGTACCTCAGTTCCCTCAACTGTGAAATAGGAGTGAGAGTTTTTTAGCCTGTGTGAGAATTAAAATGGTGTTGTCAGGTAGAAGATAGGAGTGGCCAGTGCTGCAGAGAGGCAGCGGCTTCTTCTTCTTCTTCTTCTTCTTCTTCTTCTTATTATTATTATTATTTTAATGCTATTTTTACTTTATTGATTTTAGGGAGAGAGAGAAATATCGATAATCGAGAACATCGATTGGCTGCCTCCTTCACACTTCCCAACGGGATCAGCTGGGAACCTGGGCATGTGCCCTGACTGGGAATTGAACCGGTGACCTCTTGGTGCATGTGTCAACGCTCAACCACTGAGCCACACCAGCCAGGCCAAAGGCTCATTATTTAAAAGAGTAGATGGGTATGGTGGATAGACATGTAAATTAATGTAATTATGGCCAAAAGTCTGTCCTCATTTCTCTGGGAGAGAATGATTTCTTTATGATTGGGAGAGGGACCAGAGGATCTGTGGAGTTGACTTTGAGACTTGAGTAGAAGTTCTTCTAGTTGGATAAAGGATGGGAAGGTATAGAGATGCAAATGGTATGAAGAGAACAGTAAACAGTCTCAGACTGTGTGGGAAGAGAAAGGAGGATGTAATAGAAAAGGAATGAGGCCAAAAGTTAAGTCAGTACCAGAGCCTAGGGGTCTTTAGTACCAGGTTAAGAAATGTGGGCTTGATCTTCCAGGCAAAGGGAACCACCGAGGAGCCTGGGCAAGGAAGCAGCTTGTTTCAGGTTTGAGGTATAGAAAGATCAGAAATGACTTGTAGAGTGGGATGAGGGTGGGGAGCAGGAAGACCACCTGGGTGGGGAGAGAATATGAGACACAGTTCCCAGGCAGGTGGAGAGACTGAGGAATGTGGGGAGGAAGCTAATAAGGGCAGCACTAGCTCTGGAATCTGACCAGCTTGGTTCAGCTCTTGATTTCCTCTTCTATTCTTGGGGAAGATCCTTCACCTTTCTGAATCTCAGTTGTTGTTTTTTTTATCTGTATAGTAGGATCATTGTAGCTAGCTTGCAGTGTGATGCCCCCAAATTTTAGCCAAATCTTAGGTGGCTAAGGGTTGGTTCCAACCCACAGTAACAATTTTTTTTGTTAGTGCCCCATGACACCAACCACCACCTATATATTTTTCTGTCTCCACTCCAGGCCTTGTCTACAGGTCTGCCCAGCATCAGCACCATGGTGTCTGACATAATTATGTTTTGTGTTTTTTCACTTTGTTGTATTTTTCATACTACTACAATTTCCCTCCCCAGTGCAGCTGTGTGGGGGAAGAACAAACTTTCTTCTGCCCTCAATGTTCTTCTGGCTGGTCAGATAATCAAATAGACATAAGACAGATTAGCAAGAAAAAATAACCAGATTAATACATATATATATATGGGAACTCCACATACTTGAAAGAGTCAGAGATAGAAAAGTAACATGGGTATATAAGACATCCTGAGCTAGGCATGAACTAGTGTCTTGGGGACTTCAAAGTGTCATTGTAGCACATGGATGTTTAGTAAATAGAAGTTTGTCCTGCCTTATAGATAGGTTAAAAGAGATTATCTCTTTGACAATCTCTTTTTTGGGGCAAACCCCCTAATTCAGATTCTTCTAGGTAGTTAAGGTGGAGGGGCAAACGTTTCTCTCTCTCTTTGTTTTTAACTTTATTTATTTTTAAGATATATTTTTTTCTTTATTGATTTTTATAGAGAGAGGAAGGGAGAGGAAGAGAGAGAGAAAAACATCGATTGGCTGCCTCCTGCATGCCCCCCACTGGGGATCTGGCCCACAACTTGGGCATGTCCCTGACTGGGAATTGAACCGGCGACCTCTTGGTGCATGGGTCGATGCTCAACCACTGAGCCACATTGGCCGGGCAATTAACTTTATTTTTATTGTTTATACTATTAGCAAAAGCTTCTCTTGAGCCTTTAGCTCAAAACAATCTGTATACCACAGAGGCACTCCTTGGGGAGACTTGTTCTGGACCTCCACAACAGCTACAGGTCATTCTGAGGAATTGACTGGAGGTTTGCCTTTGGCAGGACAGGGCCCTGGACACACAGTGAACTGGCTGCCAGCCTGGCCAGTGGTACAAGCTGTCTACCTGAAACACAGGGATACCTGTTATATCTCACACCCCTTAACCCACCTAGTTCTGTCTATTTAACATCCCTTCTTCGATGGCTCCCAAGCACTTCAGACTTAATGAAAATACTTGATAAAATGGAGCTCTAGGTCTCTCCTCTCCTGTTTGTCCTATAGTGTTCTTCATCTCACTAAATGGAAGTCTACCACCCACCTAGTTGGTTAAGTCAAAGCCTGGGAGTCCTTGTATTTGGCCAGGCTCATCCCTGACCAGGATTCCCTGGATTTTTTTAGGATAGAAAAGTCATTCTGGACTCCTCCCCTCACTCTCCACATCTAACCCACTGGCAGAGTGAGTCTGTCTCCTAAGTTGATATATTTTGTCTACGTTTTCTCTGTTGCCTCAGGCCAAATCAAGTGAGTATCATCTCTCATTTGGATGCCTGCAATAGCCTTCTCTTCCAGTCCATCCCATTTTCTTTACAGTAGTCAGAGCAATGGTTTAAAAATGCAAATCTGATGAAGACGTTCTTAAAACTTTTCTGTTTCCCTACAAGGCCTTGCATGATCCAGCCTGTTCCCCTTGTGCCATTTCACTAATCATTGTCCAGCTACAGCCACACAGGCCTCCCCAGATTCCTAAACACATCACACTGTTCACAGGAACATTGTGTCCAGGTGTTCCCCTCTTGGCTTTCTCTCATATTCCAGGTCTTATCTTAAATGTCACCTCCCTGACCACTGTCCTCCCCTATTCCAGTTATTCTCTCTCTTTTTTTTTTATTATGGTAAAATATAATAACATAAAATTTACCATTTCAACCATTTATAAGTGTACAGTTTGATGGCATTAAGCGCATTCACATTGTTGTGTGACCCCAAGTTATTCTGTCTGTGTCACCTTGTCTATCCTTCACATACCACCATCTGTAATTTTTTTTTTTCTTTCCCACTAGAATGTAAGCTCCATGAGAACAGGGAGAGGGTTAGTGTTCTTTTTCTTGCCACACCTGGCCCAGAGCCAAACAGTGGTAATAGACACTCAATAAATATTTGTGGAGTGAATGAATGCTTCCATGCATTGAATACAGCAGGCCATTGAATAATGATGTCGCATTCAACATTGTTTCATTAAAATGTTGAAACACTGGAATCGGTTCACTGAGAGTCACAGAACCTATTGACAATGTTAAGTGTGGAATTACTGTACTTATTGTGTGGTTAGCTCTTCAAAATTCTTTATAAACGCTGTCTTTTTTTTTGTATATGTATTATATTCTATATTACCAAAAAAAGTGAGTTAGAGGAAAATGTTATTAAGAAAATCATAAAAAAGAGAAAATACATTTACAGTACTGTACATGTTTATTGAAAAAACTCTATGTATAAGTGGGTCTGGCAGTTCAGACCTGTGTTGTTTAGGGTCAACTGTATTTAGTTTTCTAAGAAGCTGCCAAACTGTCTTCCTAAGTGGCTGCACCATTTTGCATTCCCACCAGGAATGAGTGAGAGTGACTGTTGTTACAGCCCCATCAGCATTTAGTGTTGTCAGTGTTCCAGATTTTGGCCATTCTGATAGATGTGCAGTGGTACATTTCATTCCATTCTTTTTTTTTTTTTTTTTTTTTTCCTTTATTGATTTTTAGAGAGAGAGAGAACATCGATTGGCTGTCTCCTGCATGGCCCCCTCTGGGGATTTGGCCCACAACCCAGGAATGTGCCCTGACCGGGAATTGAATTGGCAACTCATCCTCTTGGTGCATGGGTTGACGCTCAACCACTGAGCCACACCGGCTGGTCATTCCATTCTTGACGGCAGCCCTAAGAAGGGGTCATGGCATCCCCTTTTACAGATGATACAATTCAAAGAGGTTAGGCTGCTGGCCAACCATGGTCACAAAAGCCAGTGAACAAGCCACAGCTCTGGCAGGTGAATCCAGTTCCCTCATCCCCAAGAATGTGCATTTTTAGTGTGGGAAAAGGGGTCTCAAAGAGGTGGCTTGGAGGGGAGGATTACCACACTGGGAAAATAAAGGTCAGGTGAAGCCCAGAACTGCCATCTCATCAGAGTCAGAACTGGGCCAGTCACAACCTGTAGAAGCTCAACCTGCATAGCTACTTCCCTATCTTCAGTACTTTGTTCTCCTCTCAGGGCAGTCAGCAGAATGTCCCTGGAATTTAGAGGACACTGGCCTCAGTGTTCATATATTGTGGAGTGAGGAGCTGGAGAGGCTGGGGCTCTGGGACCTACTGGAAGGAAGGATGGGAAATGGGGAATGGAGGGAGTGAGTGGGCTGCTGGGTAGACCCACAGCTGAGCCTGAGAAGGGCTTTTGTAGTTCTACAAATTCCATAGCCTTGGGTAGAGTTTCCATCCCTCATCTATGAAATGGGGGAGAGGAGGGTTAGGTTCGTTTAGAGCTGTGGCTGAGTGTTACCTGGGGCAGGTCCTAGATATTATCATAACACCAGTATTGGTTTACTGAGCACTTACTATGTAATTACTTTTATAGTATTAGCTCATTTAACCCTACACCTCACAAAGGTGTAGGTACTCTTATTATTTCCATTTTACTGAGGAGGAAACTCAAGAAGGGGTTAAATAACTTTATCCCAGATCAAACAGCTAGAAAGTAGCTGAGCCCAGATTGTGGCTCCAGAGGCTAAACTGTTAACTGCCATAGGCTACACCACCTCTCTATCTCAAAAGTGTCCTGGCTCCAGCCATCCTTACAAGAGAGATCACATCCAGCATTTGGGAGCCCCAGGCTTAGACAATTTGACTGTCCTTCACAACCTTAAAGACTAGGGCTCAATAAAGATGTGTTTCCACACCCAGCCGCTGTGGCTCAGTTGGTTGGGTGTCATCCCATGCACCAAGAGGTCACCAGTTCTATTCCCAGTCAGAACACATGCCTGGGTTTCAGGCTCAATCCACAGTAGGGGGTATGCAAGAGGCAGCTAGCTGATTGATGTTTCTCTCTCATCCATGTTTCTGTCTCTCGCTACCTCTCCCTTCCTCTCTCTCTCTAATAAATAAAAAACATATTAAAAAAAAAAAGATGTATTTCCAGCCCTGGCTGGTTTGGCTCAGCGGTTAGAGCATTGGCCTGCGGTCCAGAGAGACAGGGGTTCGGTTCCCGCTTGGGGCACGTGCCTCGGTTGCAATTTGTCCCCGGCCCTGGTTGGTCGTGCGGGAGGCAGCCACTCGATGTGTCCCTTTCACATCGATGTTTCTCTCTCTCTATCTCTTCCTCTCTCTCCCTTCCACTCTGTCTGAACAAAAAATGGAAAAATGTCCTCGGGTGAGGATAAAAAAAAAAGATGTATTTCCAGAGCTGCATTTGTGGAGGAAAAAGGAACCAAACCAGAACCTCTCGGTCCATGGGATGATGCTCAATCCACTGAGCCACACCAGCTGGGCTGTTCTAACTTTTTATAATAAAAATATGTAATGCTCCTTGTTAAACATCTTAGATAATATAGGAAGGTACAAAGAAAAAAGTAAGTTGTCCATAAGCCCATTTTTCAGAGGTTACCATTGTTAATAAGGGATATATTTCCTTGTACACATTTTTCTACACTTATTTTTACATGTGTGTATGCATTTATATTTCAAAAATGGGATGGACTGTTTTTCAGTCTGCTTATATTATTTGGCAATGGTAAACATTTTCCTGTTCGATAAATCAATCTCTGAAAGCATCACTTTTAGTGGCTTTATACTATTCTATCATGAATATACCACATATTATCTAGCTAGTCCCTTACTGTTGAGCACATGGGTTGCTCCATTTTTCAAAAATTTTATGAAGAATACAATAGAGAATATTTGTGGAACTTAATCTTTGGGTGTATTATTGTGTTCTTGTTCTTCTCAGATAAATTCTGAGAAGTGGAATTGCTGGGCAATTCCTCTCACCTTTTTAAAATTTAATTTTTTTTTTAAACATTTTTATTGTTGAATGTATTACAGATGTCCCTCCTTTTTTCCCCTCTTTACCCCCTTCTCCCCACTCCCACCCCTCTCCTGCCTTCCCCACACTATTGTCTGTGTCCATTGGTTATGCATATATGCATATAAGTTCTTTGGTTTCTTTCTTCCTGCCCCACCTCCCCCCTTCCCTTTGAGGTTCCTCAGTCTAACAACCAATTTGTACCTCTTAATCCCTTCATCTTTTTCACCCAACCCCCCTCCCATCTGGCAACCAACAAAAAGTTCTCTGTATCTATGAGTCTGTTTCTGTTCTGCTTGCTCATTTTGTTTGTAGATTCAATTGTTGATAGGTATGTATTTATTGCCATTTTATTGTTCATATTTTTTTTATCTTCTTCTTCAAGAAGACCCGTCAACATTTCATATAATACTGGTTTGGTGGTGATGAACTCCTTTAGCTTTTCCTTGTCTGGGAAACTCTTTATATGGCCATTGAGTCAAAATGATAGCTTTGTAGGATAGAGTAATCTTGGTTGTAGGTCATTGCTTTTCATCACTTTAAATACTTCTTGCCACTCCCTTCTGGCCTGCAAAGCTTCTTTTGAGAAATCGGCTGACAGCATTATGGGAGCTCCATTGTAGGTAACTGCTTTTCTCTTGCTGCTTTTAATATTCTCTCTTTGTCTTTAACCTTTAGCATTTTGATGATGATGTGTTTTGGTGTGGACCTCTTTGGGTTCATTTTGTTTGGAACTCTCTGTGCTTCCTGGACTTGTATGTCTGTTTCTTTCACCAAATTAGGGAAGTTTTCTGTCATTATTTTTTCAAATAGGTTTTCAATTTCTTGCCCTCTCTCTTCTCCTTCTGGCACTCCCATGATGTGAATGTTGGTACGCTTGAAGTTATCCCAGAGGCTCCTTACACTATTCTCAATTTTGGGGGATTCTTTTTTCTTTTTGCTGTTCTGATTGGGTGTTTTCTGCTTCCTTATATTCCAAATCGATGGTTTGCTTCTTGGCTTCACCTACTCTACTATTGATTCCCTGTAAATTCTTTTTTTTATTTTTTATTTTTTTCCCTTTATTGATTGTAGAGAGAGGGAGGGAGAGGGAGAGAAAGATAGAAACATCAATGAGAGAGAACATTGATTGGCTGCCTCCTGCATGCCCTTCACTGGGGATCGGGCCCACAACCTGGGCACATGCCCTGACTGGGAATCGAACCGGTGACCTCTTGGTGCATGGGTCGATGCTCAAACACTGAGCCACACCAGCTGGGCCCCATAAATTATTCTTTATTTCAGTTAGTGCATCCTTCATTTCTGACTGGTCCTTTATTATGCTTTTGAGGTCCTCACTAAGTTAATTGAGTGTCCTTATAAGCACTGTTTTGAACTCTGCATCTGTTAGATTGCTTATCTCCATTTTGTTTAGTTCTTTTCCTGGAGTTTTGTTCTGTTCTTTCATTTGGGACATGTTTCTTTGTCTCCTCATTTTGGCTGCCTCCCTATGTTTGTGTCTATGTATTAGGTAGAGTTGCTATGTCTCCTAGGCTTCCTAGGGTGGCCTGTTATAGTAGGTGTCCAGTGGCACAGCCTCCCTGGTCATCCAGCTGGGCTCTTGAGGTGTACCACTTGAATGGACTTTACACCCTTCTGTTGTAATTGAGTCTTGATTGCTGTTGGCAAATCAATGGAAGGGTTTTACTCAGGCTGATCAGCTGCAAGGACTGGCTGTGCCCACTAACCAACGACCTCTGACTACCTTGGATGATCAGCTGTGCAGGGGCCCACCACACAGAGCAAGACTTACTTCAGCCCTGGCCGGTTTGGCTCAGCGGTTGGAGTGTCAGCCTGCGGTCCAGAGAGACCCGGGTTCGGTTCCCGCTAAGGGCATGTACCTCGGTTGCGATTTGTCCCCGGCCCTGGTTGGTCGTGCGGGAGGCAGCCACTCGATGTGTCTCTTTCACGTCGATGTTTCTCTCTCTCTCTCTCTCCCTCCCATTCTATCTGAACAAAAAATGGGAGAATGTCCTCGGGTGAGGATAAAAAAAAAAAAAAAAAGACTTACTTCAGCAGGGTTCTGGTACCTACTGAGTCCATTCCTTGACTGTGTTACTTGTGGAAGTGGTTGGGTGGTGGTGCTTCGACGTGGTCTGAAGCTGACTACTGGGTGTGCTGGCTCTGGGGCAAGGTCAGCCATTGCCTGTGTTCTACCCGGGGCCACCAGGCATAAGCTTCAAAGTGATCTGCTGATTGGCTGCTGCTTGTGCTGGGCTTGGAGGTGCCCAGGCAAAGCTAAGCTTGAACCAAGGTTGGCTGCTTCTACTGCCAGGCCTGGGGCCACTTAGTAAGAAGTATGGGGCTTGCTTGGCCAGATACTGATTGTTTGAGAGGATTTAGGAAAATCTGAAGCAGGAGCCAAAACAGGCCACTCCTATGATAAAGCCATTGGAAACAGCTTGGATGGGCCTGAAAGTTGGGTGGGGCAGGGCCTCAGGGAATCACCAGGGCGGGGCAAACAGTGTGAGCCAGGTTTCTGGAGTCCCAGACATGGCTGCTGTCTGCCGGCCTCGTGGGGGAAGGACTCACCAAGAGAACAATGGCCTCCACTAGCACGTCTGTCCTGGAGAAAGCTGCTTCTTCAGCCCTTGCCCTGATGCCAAAGAACTCAGTTCTTCCCTGTATGTCTCTGGCGCCTTTCAAGCTGCCTCCCCTCTGCCTTTCAAGCTGCCTCCCCTCTGTGCTGGAGCCTGGAGGGTGTGAGTCCAAGTAAATCCATTTAAGAGAAACTGCCTGGGGCTCCAGCAGCCTCAACATCCCTCAGTCTCAGTACCCACATCCCTCAGCCTCAGTTCCCACTGGTTTTTACAGCCAGAAGTTATTGGGACTTCTTTCTCTTCCTGGCACTGGAACTCCAAGCTGGGAGCCTGGTGTGGGATGGGGACCCCTCACTCCTCAGGGAAGACCTTCCCAGCCAAGGTATCCTCCTGATTTTTTAAAAAAATAATTAATTTTTGTTACAGATGTCCCGTGTCCCCCCCCCCCCCCCCCAAGACACCGTCCTCCCTATCCCACCCCTCCCTCCTGATTTTTATCTACATTGGTGTGGGACCAGCCCGTCAGCACTTCTGCCTCTCCTACAAATCTCCATGTGGCTTGTTTAATTTCATAATTGTAGGACTTCCATTCAGCCTGATTTCAGGTGGTTCTGAAGGATGGATGTTCTGTAGTTTAGTTGTAATTTTGATGTGGCTGTGGGAGGAAGCGAGTACTGTGTTTACCTACGCCGCCATCTTGACCGGAAGTCCCTCTCACCTTTTTTCAAGGTTTTCTTTTTTTTTTCCTTTATTGATTTTAGAGAGAGAGGTAAGGAGAGATAGAAACATCGATGGGAGAGAACATCGACTGGCTGCCTCCTGCATGCCCCCCACTGGGGATTGGGCCCACAACCTGGGCATGTGCCCTGACTGGGAATTGAACCCGCGGCCTCTTGGTGCATGGGTCGACGCTCAACCACTGAGCCACACTGGCTGGGTATTTGTATGTTTATTAATATGACATGGAGTATTTGCCTGGGTTTTTAGGACAGAAAGATGCCACCTAAGCGTATGGCTAAGAAAAGATCATCCCCAGAAGATGCTCTCCCCAAAAGCAAGAAGGTGAAGGGTAAGTTGGCCTCTATCTTAGTATGTATGGCATCTTGAAGACCCTAAAATTTGGGACTGGGCTCCTTCCCCCCTGACATTTGAAGTTGAGAGGCCTGGAAGTCCAGGAACTGCACCCAGTTGGAGAGACTCCCGTAGGTCATTGAATCCTACCCTGTAGGAATCATAAAGCAGAGACTTGTCTAAAAGCACTTCAAGTAGGACTAGCAAAAAACTAGGCCCTAAGGCTTTGCCCCAGGCAGTGATGGGTTTGGACCACTGACTTCCAGATATGGGTTCAAGTCCGGGCCCTGCCACTTTTTAGGTGTGTAGCTTTAGGCAGGTATCTTAATCGCGCTGAATTTAGATTACCCCTTTCATGAAATAAGAGGCGAGAACAGTACCACCCTCACTGGGCTGTTGTGAGGAAAATGAGATAATGTCTGGGCAGTATTTGTGGGAGGTGGCTATGGTTTCCTCTCTCCTGGAACCCTCAAGGGAGATAGGGAGGAGAGATCCACCCCCGATCTGGGAAGGGGGAGTGTGGACCCACACTCAGACAGTGTATATCTTTTGCAGACCCTCGTAACCAGGCAGTGAGGGCCGTTGCCTCCCACCGCGTTCCAGGTGCCTGCTACTCCCGAGGTGTCTGCAGGCCCAGCCCTCCTGACCAGAAAACTCGACCAGGTGGCTCCCTGCCCAGTGCACCCTCTGCGCAGCCTCAGAGGCCCTGGCAACCCCCGGGGGAGGGGCTGGACACCATTGGCCGTCGGGGGCCACGGGCGGTTGCCATTGACTAGCAGATGGCCGTGGGCCGCCCACTGGTTGGCACTTACCTCCGAAAGTACCTGTGTCAGCTCTTACTGCTGCCCTCCCTCTTCAGCTGCAGCTGTGTGTCAGCTCCCCATAGGAACGGAGGGTGTCAGTGTGAATATGTTTAGGAGTTGTCACATCCTGAGGATGAAGGCTAGGGACTGTGCTCAGACCCATGTAGGCTCCCTTGGTTTTGGTGCAAACAGTATTACTTATTAGCTCTGTTAACCTCTCTGAGGCTGTGTTCCCTTTTCTATAAAACAGGATCTTAAACATGGAATGTCTGTAGCATAATTTTGGGGACTACAAAGCAATTTAACGTTAGTAGAGTAAGCAGTCAGTAAAGGGTAGTCATTATTACCTGAGTCCTCACTTTTGGCACCATGATGCCTTATCAAGAACTTGCAGCTAATCAGGAAAACTGTCTTGTGTGCTCACTGTTCTCCCCACCAAGATTCATTTCACAATACTGAGTGTCTCTTTGTTTCCATTACCTTCCTCAGTGTGCTCAATTTTTAATTTTTTTTTTACTTTATTGATTTTAGAGAGAGAAGAAAGGAGAGGGAGAGAGAGATAGAAACATTGATGAGAGAGAACATCGATTGGTCGCCTCCTGCATGCCCCCCACTGGGGATTTGGCCCACAACTTGGACATGTGCCCTGACCGGGAATTGAACCGGCAACTTCTTGGTGCATGGGTCAGTGCTCAACCACTGAGCCACACTGGCCAGGCCTTAATGTGCTCAATTTTTAATCTTTACACATACCATATGAGATAGGTATTTCTATTATCTACATTTCACAAATGAGAAAACTTAGGCTCGGAAAGGTCATACTAATGGTCTGTGGCAGAGCAGGAGCTTGAACCCAGGTTTGTGTGATCCTAGAGCCCATGCAGTGACACACTTGGGCTGTCTTCTTCACCCCTCAGTCTCACATAGGTCCCACCGCACAGAACCGGGCTTGGTGCTGACACTGGGCCAGGGTGACGTGGGCCAGCTGGGGCTGGGCGAGAATGTGATGGAGAGGAAGAAGCCAGCCCTAGTACCCATTCTGGAAGACATTGTACAAGCCGAGGCTGGGGGCATGCACACCGTGTGTCTAAACAAAAGTGGCCAGGTAGGTTGCGGGGTGGAATGGGATTGGACAGGGTCTGGGGTTGGGGCCTTGGAGATGGAGCTGGCTAGCTGAGTAGGGGGTGATCTGAACAAGAAAGGACTGAAAGGCCAGATCTTGCACTAATGGGGACATCCTGGGCACAGGTCTACTCCTTCGGCTGCAATGATGAGGGTGCCCTGGGAAGGGACACCTCAGTGGAGGGCTCAGAGATGGTTCCCGGGAAAGTGGAACTGCAAGAGAAAGTGGTACAAGTGTCAGCAGGAGACAGTCACACAGCAGCCCTCACCGATGATGGCCGTGTCTTCCTTTGGGGCTCCTTCCGGGTAAGATGGTCTGGAAGACTACATGGGGGCTGGCAGACAGAATTAACTGGTGGGGCTCCAAGGATAACCCATTCCCACGCCTCTATTGTACTTAATGGTGGAGAAATCAAGTCCTAGAGGTAGAGCTTGGGCCCAGACCCAGGTCTCTGGCTTCTTCATTCAGGCCTGTCCACACCACAGGCTCTTTCCTTGAATCTGATGCTGTGAAGTGTGTGTCTTGGGAAAGGGGTGAGTCAAGGATGTCTTTGGGCCGAGACCGATCCAGGAGCCTGTTCTCCTCACCCAACTCCCTACCTTCAACCTCTCCTCCTCCTCTCCCAGCCGTCTTCCACACTTCTCAGGTGTATTGAGGGATTTGGGGGGGAAATTGTCACACCTCAGAATTTCCAAGACACAGGAGTATAGTTTAAAAACCAGATTCAGCATTAAAATTGTTTTGATACTTTGGTATTTAATATATTTTGAAATGTCAAAAATAAAGGAATATGATGAGGCATTTCCTCATCAGGGCTAATTTAAAAAAATTTTATGGAGAATTTCAAACACATAAAAGTAATCAGAATAATATATTGGATGCCCATCTACTCAACAGTTATCAACTTTTGACCAAACTTGTTTCCTTTCTCCTCACTTGCACTCCCCCACGCCTTTGATATTTTATTGCAACTCACAGACCATGTATGATTTCATTCATAAGCATTTCACTATATGGCCTTGTGCCTGCCCACCTCTCCATCCTCATCTGGCACCAGTGCCCCTAACCAGACAGCTCTCCAGCTGATCTGGCTAGTATGGGGCATGCAAATCTGGCTGATAAGTGCTCTGCCCCTCCCTTTCCAGGACAATAATGGTGTGATTGGGCTCTTGGAGCCCATGAAGAAGAGCATGGTACCCGTGCAGGTGCAGCTGAGTGTGCCTGTGGTGAAGGTGGCCTCGGGTAAGTCTGGGGTCACTTGCTCTGGGCAGGAGTTGGAGAACGTCGTTCTGGTGCTTGCCCTGCCTTGGACGTTACAGACAAGCCCTGCATCTCCTGCCTTCCTCTCACCCTCAGGAAACGACCACTTGGTGATGCTGACAGCTGATGGTGACCTCTACACTTTGGGCTGTGGGGAGCAGGGCCAGCTGGGCCGTGTCCCTGAATTATTTGCCAATCGTGGTGGCCGGCAGGGCCTTGGTAGGTGGCTTAGGTCCCTCTAGCAAGGCAACTTAGCAGTCTATCCCTGATGAAGGTCACAGGCAGGAGGGATTCTCTGTGTGTGTTTAGGCTTATATCAGATAGACTTTCGGTGGTTGTTAAGAACTTTGACTCTAGCCCTGGCTGGCAGCTCCGTTGGTTGGAGCATTGGCTTGATATACCAGGGTATGGATTTGATCCCCAGTCAGGGTACATATAGGAGGCAACCAATAAATAAATGAGTGGAGCAACAAATTGAGGTGTTTTTTTCCATCTCTCTCAAATCAATAAATAAAAAATAAATTCACTGTTATTTAAACAAATAAAAAGAACTTTGATTTTAGAGCCAGGCTACCCAGGTTTTGCATCCTGGTTCTGCTACCTACTGGTTTTTGGACCCTGGACATAGTTTCCTCATCTCTAAATTTTTTTATTTCTGCATTGATTTTTAGAGAGAAAGGAAGGGAGAGGGAGAGAGAGATAGAAACATCAATGCGAGAGAACATCGATTGGCTGCCTCCTGCATGCCCCCCACTGAGGGTCAGGCCCACAACCTGGGCATGTGCCCTGACCGGGAATTGAACCGGCGACCTCTTGGTGCATGGGTCAACGCGCAACCACTGAGCCTCAGGGGTGGGCTTTTTTTTTTTTAATTTTTTTTCTTAGTTTCTTCATCTCTAAACCTCCCTCCCTCATTGGGTTGTTGTGGAGTTAAATGAGTTAACAGAGAAGAATGGCTGACACCTGGTAAGCCCATGTAATTATTACCTCTTAGGCTGTGGGAGTCTGAGTGAAGCACTTGTACTCTCTTGGCCTCAGTTACCTCTTCTGTGTAATAGAGAGAAAAGTCCCTGCTTACCCTCCCTCTGAGGGTTTTAGTAATGTGGGAGAAACTGACTCGGGGCAGATAGGAGAGGCTGTGTTTTTCTGCCACTGACCTTGGCTTCTCTGCCTGCAGAACGACTCCTGGTCCCCAAGTGTGTGATGTTGAAATCCAGGGGAAGCCGGGGCCATGTGAAATTCCAGGATGCCTTCTGTGGCGCCTACTTCACCTTTGCCATCTCCCTTGAGGGCCATGTGTATGGCTTTGGCCTTTCAAACTACCATCAGCTTGGTGAGTCCCAAACCCAACATCTGGCTTGCCAGAGTGACCTGGGTTCCAATCCTGATCCACTACTCACTCATTGTACACTCTTGCTGGAGTCACCCCTCAGAGCCACAGTTTTGTCATCTGTAAAGTAAGAATATCCTTATGCTGGTGGGGGGTAAGGTGGCCTCAGTGTGGGAGGGGATGAAGAAGGACAGTTCCTTGGACACCTTCACCCCTGACAACTCTGTCTTGGTCTTGCCTCACAGGAACCCCAGGCACAGACTCTTGCTTTGTACCTCAGAACCTGACATCCTTCAAGAACTCTACCAAGTCCTGGGTGGGCTTCTCTGGTGGCCAGCACCATACAGTCTGCATGGATTCAGAAGGTAGGACCTTTGGCTCAGGAGTGCAGTGATCCCTTGGCACAGGCCTGGCCTGACTCCTGAGACCATGGCTCTTGGAACCTAGGTCTGCTCCCAGGGTTGAGCCAGATGGCGGTCCATGGGGGTCACACCCATCCCCCAGAGTCCTGGTGCTCTTCCAAGTATAAGTTCAGTGGGGGCCTATGACAATTCTTCCAGGCCTCCCCCAAAACTGGAAGAGATACTGTAGACCTCCTTACAACCCTGGGAATGGGGACCCAGCTCTCATGGATATAGAAACTCACCTGGAACACGCCCTCTGCTACTCCTCATCTTTCTCCCTCCTCCCACAGGAAAAGCGTACAGCCTGGGCCGGGCTGAGTATGGGCGGCTGGGCCTTGGGGAGGGTGCTGAGGAGAAGAGCATACCTACCCTCATCTCCAGGCTGCCCGCCGTCTCTTCAGTGGCTTGTGGGGCCTCTGTGGGATATGCTGTGACCAAGGATGGTGAGTGGGGCTGCCCACACTCGGTCTGGTTGGGGCCTGGGGGTTGTGATTCTTACCAAATTGCCCAGCAGACTCTGATGTCCACCATCAGATGGAGCTGAGATGCAGAGAGCAGTGTTTATAATAACATGGTTTTTCTCCTGATTGTCAGAAGCTCTGGCTTTGATGAACTTAAAATGAATAAACAAATTATTAGTATTATTTTTTAATCCTCACGAGGATATTTTTCCACTTATATTCAGATAGAGTGGGAGGGGGAAAGGGAGAGAGAGAGAGAGAGAAACATCAACATGAGAGAGACACATCAATTGGTTGCCTCCTGCACGACCCTGATCAGAGCCAGGGACCGAACCACAGCCAAGGTACATGCCCTTGGCTGGAATCAAACCCAAGACTCATCCACAGGCTGATGCTCTAACTGCTGAGCCAAACTGGCCAGGGCTAAACACATTATTTTAATAAAGGTGATTCGTTCTGTAGAGGAGAAAAACAGCAAAAGGGGATATGTAACTGAGACCCAGTCAGGCAGTAGAACTTGAACCCAGGTCTCTAGACTCCTAACTTGGGCTTTTCTTTACATTTTCCACCATGGTGACCCCTTTATTTACAACCTTGTATGTGCTAGCTTCTCAGGGAGTTATACTTAGAATTTTATTAGGAGAAAGAAGGCTTAGTAGTCGGGGTTCTGGCAAGCACAGCAGAGGAGGGTATAAGTGAGCAGTCCCCAAAGCCTGAGTGGGTGAGGGTCACATCCATGGGGGCCTTGAGAAGTCAGGCTGGTGGAGGTGCTTGATCTGGGATTATCTGGGAAGTGTTCCCGAGGAAGTGGGGCTTGTACTACACCTTGAAGGTTTATGATAAGCAAAGGAGGGATTCCTGGGCACAAAAACATCCAGAACAGTCTGAGAGGTAGCTGGTCCTGGGAGTGGAGGGTGCTATAGGGTTTTGGGAGTGGCCAGTCATGTAGGGCCTTGAATGCCATGTCTGGGAGTAGGGAGAAGTCTTTGGCAGTGTGTAAGGACTGTGGTTCCGGGATGACAAAGCTCTTATCTATCATCTTCATGGCTTTTTCTAGCTTCCCTGAATTCCCAGAGGCTGGAACATTGCCAGGCTACTATAGGCCAAGGCTGAAATTCACCCTTAGGTCCCAGGCTTCTCTCACTACAGAAAGGTGAGACTAGGAATCGTGAAGACAGCTGCCCCCGTTTCTCTCTCTTGTAGGTCATGTTTTTGCCTGGGGAATGGGCACCAACTACCAGCTGGGCACAGGGCAGGAGGAGGATGCCTGGAGCCCCGTGGAGATGACAGGCAAACAGCTGGAGAACCGCGTGGTTCTGTCCGTGTCCAGCGGGGGCCAGCATACAGTCTTACTAGTCAAGGACAAGGAACAGAGCTGATGAAGCCTCTGCGGTCCTGGCTCCTGGCCCCTCCCTCCTCCCTTCTGGAACATGGAAGCTGTGATGACTACAGACTCCAGCAGGCCTCCTCCAGCCCCAAGTACTTTGTCATCTCCTGCCTTTTTTCAGTCCACAGAACAGAATCACTTCCTTCTTTTTCTTCCTGCTTTCTGGAATCATCCTATTACTGCAGGATGAAGGGGGGGAATGGAAGAGGGGAGCGGGCTTTGTTGGACTATTGCTCACCCCAGAACTATGTGATTAGACCTTTCCCCCTCATCCCTACCTCTTGGCTGACCCTGGTTTTGTCTACCAAACACCAAAATTTCCTCCCCTGGGGGGTTTGGTTCCCACACCCTGAGAAGTTGGGACTCGCATCAAGCCCTACTCTAGTCATGTGCCACTCTTCCTTGTCCTTCACAGCCCACAGGCAGACAGATGATACAGTTGTCAGATCCTGCTGTCATGCACCTATGCCTGAGGGAAACTGGAGAAGGGGCAGGGCTACCAGCCATGGGCAGGCCCAAGCCAAATATTTGGTCCTGAACAGGTGTGCAAGGGGCAGGAAAAAAATGATCCTCCACTTGATCAAGAAAAAAGCCAATCAGCCTTTCTCCCAGAAGCACAAAGCATTCTGCCCTGCACTGCCCATCCAGCCTCCCACACCTGCAGCTAAGGGCCTGAAATCTGGAAAGGAAGCTAGGCCTGCAGAGCAGGACGCCGGGGAGAGGGGAAGGAGGGTTTTATAAACAGCAATATCGAGAGTGAAGGGAGGGCAGGGAAGGGGGTTGGATGGGCAGAGGCTGGGCCCCAGAAAGGGAAGCAGCAGCTTGTACAGTGTCTGAGAAAACGGCAAGCAGTTTGATTTTTTTAAAAATGTAAAGTATTTTAGAAGAGAGAGTGAAATCTTTTAACATTTTGAATAAATTTAGAGTTTTATAAAACAGGCCACTTGTTTTCTACACACTCCCTGCTTTTTTAAGGGAACATCGGTTGTGTTGGGAAGGGCAGGATAAACCCCCACCTGTGAACTTGGTCAAGACTAGGACTTAGGTGATGTCAAGATGTCCTGACATGTGCCTGTCAGCTGTTGATGTGACTGTTCATACAAATCAAAAAAGTTGATTTTTGCTTAGGTATTTATGTTTTAGGAATCAGTGTATTTTTAAAAAACTATGCTGCATAATATGAGAGGCATGGATGGGATGGTTCTTTTAACATCTTAGTCCCAAATGAAGACAGTACATCTCTAGAAATACTTATACTAAGCTTGCTGTTGTATAATTTTCAACAGCTGATGTAATTGATTAACTGCACAGTAACTCTTAAGACAACTTATGCATATTGTAGATTTTCACAGGCATTTGAGCAAACAAATCATAGAGCTGACCTGTCCAATATAGTAGGTCACTAGCTACATGTGGCCATTTACGTTTAAATCAATTAAAATTTGTAAAGATTTTAAATGAACTTCCTCTGTTGTACTAGCCTCATTTCAGTTCCTCAGTAATTACATGTGATTAGTGCCTATGGTATTGGGCTATGCAAATATGGAAATATATAGAACATTTCTATAATTACAGAAAGTTACAATGGACATTGTTGATATAGAAGGTCTATATATGTATAACAGGAAAGTTTTATTAGTGCCAGGAGGATTCTTCTTGGATGTCAGTGACTCTTGGAAAAATGAATATAATGTAAATTAACTTAAAATGTATTCTGTGATTTTTCCCCCTCCTTTGAACTTTTAGTTTTGATGCAGGCACTATACTAATTAGAAATTGACTTTGTAGAAGGAAAAAAATCATACTTGATTATATTTTCTTTGTAAAGAAGCACTTGTGTGTCTGCTACTCCCCTACCCCTCCCCACCAAAGTACAATTGGATTAGATGTACTGGAGTTTTTCCCTTTTGACAATATAGCAGGTTGAAAGTACCTTGTTCTTAATAATAACTCTTATGGGTTGGGGCTTAAAATGGGCCAGGCATTGATGGCTTGTCTAATCCTCACATCAGCCCTTCAAAGTAGTAATTGCTATCCCTCAAGAAACAGTCCCTGAGAGGTCACGTGACTACAGGTTAGGCTGGAATCTAAATTAGCTTCTGCCTGAGCCCAGAACCTCAATTCCTTTTCCTTGTATTGCATGTAAGAGTTACAGAGCTCTACATATATTAGGTGCTTTACATATATTATAACAGTGTTGGGCACATAGTAACTGCTCTGTAAGTCTTCGCTGTTATAATTACACATTTTTTATTCCCTAGAGTTAATAATTGCTTTGTTTTTCAAGTGCTTATTTTTATCTTCCCCCTTCCTCCTCCAACCTGGATTGGTTACCCCAAAACAAATGTAGTCACAGTACCCCATATGGCTCAGCTATAAATAGTATTGACAAAGTTGAAATAATGTAAATGTTCAATACTGCTTTCACAAAAATTATATCAAAAAATGGAGAAGTGTGTATGGAGAAGGGGCAGTTGCTTTATCTGAAACTATAAATGAAGAGGAAGTATGTTATTTAGAAATATGCAGGTCAATTTTAGGGAACAGATTTGGAACTCATTGCCCCAGTAGAGTGAGAGTTGGGGGTAAGGAGAGATGCAGTAAGGGACTGCTGTTTATGTCATAAATTCAGCAAATATTTTTTTCAGTGCATACCTATCCCAAACATTGTAGGAATTTGATTAGAAACAAATGTGCAGATCCCTGTCTTGTGAAGTTTATATTCTAAATTAAGAATAAATAAATTTTTCTGTATTTAAAAAATAATAAGCAAAGAGCATAGCGCAGGTTGGCAAATACTACTTAAATATATCACTATAAGTTACCATCTGAAGGCCTTACAATACCCTATGTGTTAAGCACTGTTACTCCACAATAGCCTCAGAGAGGTTCAATAACTTGCTACAATAATTGAGAAGGGATTGGGATTGGTGCTCCATTTGTTTGAATCTACAGCCAAAGCACCCAACCACACTACACTACTATTGCAGTGAGTAGGATAATACTGGAAATTAGGCAAATCATGGTTGGATCTCAAGTTTTCAGACCAATAACACCAACAGAAGCGTCTCATTCTGAGAAATGGGCACTAAAGTGAGGCGGTAGCCTGAGCCACTGTCAAACTGTCAGGATTATCTAGTCATCGAAATCGTGTTTACCGAGGGCCTTCCTTGGGCAGGTCACTGTTCTGGGACAGGTTCAAGTTCCTGGCAGTTTGGATTAGGGTAGTGAATGTGGGACTCAAGAAAGGATAGTAGTAACAAGACTTGAGGATTGCCTACCGGTGTGGCTCAGTGGTTGAGCGTGAACCCATGCACCAAGAGGGTCTCGGTTCCCTAGCCCAGGTCAGGGAACATGCCCAGGTTGTGGGCCCGATCCCCAGTGGGGGACATGCAGGAGGCGGCCAATCGATGTTCTCTCTCATGGATGTTTCTTTCTCTCCCTCTCCCTTCCTCTCTCAAATCAATAAAAAAAAATTATATATGAATAAAGAAAAAAATTGTTAAAAAACAACAACAAAACTAAGACTTGAGGATTGACTGGTTGAGAGGACAGAATTGCCTCAATTTACACTCCGTTTAATCCTGCCCCGCCTCCCAGGTCTGTACACGGAAATGGTGGAAGAATCTCATTCTAGCTTCAACAAAAATCATGTCTTTCGAACTGGGTGGCTCGGGGCAGACCAGTGGCTTATCCACAGGTCACACAGTTAGTGGAACTGGATCGTCCGGGCTCCCAAAGGAGACCTTTCACTGTTTAAAAAAAAAACACAAAAAAAGCTTGTATTTGCAAGTTTTTACAATGAGCATATATTACTTTTGTAATGTTATATGTACGGGTGTTTAAATACATAAAGTCTGAGAGAAGCCAGGAAAAGCCAGTTATCCGGGCAACCCACCAGCCTGCGCAGGGTGAAGTCCACCCTGCACTATGCCGCGGACTGAGATCCGGACACGCCCCGCTGAGTCTGCTGGAGAAAAAGCCCGGAGCTGCACAGGCCGGCGCTGCCCTGGGCGCCCCCTTCGGAGCGTGCGCGGAAGGCGGCGTAGGCGCATGCTCGGTGGCGGTCCCGGGTCGCAGCGCTGGCGCCAGCGCGGAGCAGCCCCCTAAGTCCAGGCCTGGCTGCGGCATGGCGGCCAGTCTGTGGATGGGCGACGTGAGTGAGGGCGGCCGTCAGGGTCCGACGAGGAGGAATCTTAGTGTCAGCAGGGAGGAAGGGTCTGAGGGGAGGGGTCCTCGGATCCCAAAAAGATGGAAGTAAATGGGAAAGGGAGTTCTTTCGGGTGAAGTGGGTCCCAGCGTCCAGGGGTAGGGGCTGAGTCTGAGGGGGAGGGGTCCTGAGGCGTCGCCTGGGTTCCTGGAAGGGAAAGGGAGGTTCTTTGGGGACTGAAAATGGAAGGAACCCCAAGGATTTTGAAGGGCTCTTTGGTATTAAGACTGGAGGGGTAGGGTTCCTAAATCCAAAAGGAAGACTCCCTAAAGGGAACAAATTTAAAGGGAAAGGATGCCAGGGGTTAGAAACGCGGGAGTTGGGGTGCAGACCACTCTGCATTTGAAACCCTGTCCACACCCCCTCATCCCCGCCGGCAGCGTGTAGCCAACCCTGGGCCGAGGGGACGGGGCCCTGGAGCCGGAAATGTGGAGCCTGCCTGCTTGCTGGCCTGAGTCGCTCTGCGCTTGTATTTACGCAGCTGGAGCCCTACATGGATGAGAACTTCATTTCCAGAGCCTTTGCCACCATGGGGGAGACCGTGATGAGCGTCAAAATTATCCGAAACCGCCTCACTGGGTACGTTCTCTCCTTCCATCTTTCAGTTCTCTAATTATGCTGCAAGTGTCATTCGGGTGATTGTAAACATCATAGAGAGTCAAGGCTTCTCACCCCTAATAATGGTTATTATAATATTATAAAAGCTAACATCGGGGGCTTATTGAAAGGGGGCTTATTGAAAGGACGTATAGCATATGCATTCTGGAGCCAGTCTGTTTGAAAGCTATGTCTGCTGTTTGACCTTTAGTAAGTTACTTAACCTCTCTGTCTCTTTCACTTTGACTATAAAAATGGAGATGATTATAGCATCTACTTCATAGAGTTTTGGTGAGGATTAAATGAGTTAATTAACATTCAGTATTTAGAATAGTGTCTGGCATATGGTATATGTTCAGTGAATATGAACAGACTGATCTGTTAGGTAATAAATACTTTAAAATAACTTTTTAAAATGACAAAAACTTCTGAGCAAAGTACTATTATTAGAGAAGCTTAATAACTATCTTAAAGTTACACAGCTATTAGATGACAAGCTAGGACTTAAATTCAGTTCTATCCTCAAAGCCATGCATGCCCTTAACTTTTATGCCATTCATTTAAAAATGTATTTATAGATGCCCAGCCAGTGTGGCTCAGTGAATTAAGCATCATCCCATGGACTCAGAGGTCCTGGTTAGATTCCTGGTCATGCCCGATCTCAAGTTGGGGGACGTGCAGGAGGCAGCCGATCAATGTTTCTCTCTCTCCTTTCCTCTCTCTCTAAAAAAAAAAAAAAAAAAAAAATCAATAAAAATGTATTTATAGAGACACTATGTACCACTGTTCTAGATTCCCATGAAACAAGCCAGACATAGTCCATCCTCTCGTGGAGTTTACTACATTCTAATGGGGGAATGAGACAATAAGTATGTAAACAAAACATTGCAGAGAATATTTTCAGATAGGGCTGCTCTATTGCCTCCAGTTTCTTCTTTCTCTTTGGGGGGGTCTTAGTTTTCTTTAGGGTTCTAGTTAGAAGTGAGAGGATTCCTTTATTAATTTGACAGTGGTTATTGAACATCTACTCTGTGCCAGGTACTCTACTAAAACAGCTTGCTAAATCATCAAATGATTGAACGTATAGATGAGAAATATGAAGTATGGTCAATTCCAACTGTTTGGTTGACAGGTACTTTGTGTATTCAGTACCCCAGTACCCAAGGACTGATTTTTTGACTGGTGATCGTGCTGACCTAACTATTTTTCTTGCTCCTGTAGACAGAAAACCCCAGATAATGAGCTCCTAGTATGAAAATTCATTCTAGAGGGGCAGGGGGAGTCAGTGTTAGAGCCATACATCGATGGGCTGTCTCCCACAAGCCCCTTACAAGGGAATGAGCCTTCAACCTGGGCATGTTCCCTGACCGGGAATTGAACCGATAGCCTTTTGGTGCAAGGGATGAACAAATCAACTGAGCCACACCAGCCAGAACAAAGACTGAAGTGGCTTACAAGAATACTGTAAAATAAATAAATGTAAACTTAAAAACAAGACCAGAGAAAATAAGGGAAAAAAATAAAACCCAAGGAAAATAACATGCAATAGAGAATTGTGCTTTAGAAAAAAATGCAGTGAGTGGTTGCACAAATTATTGTACTTCCTACCATAGAAATGTACACTCAAAAATGGTAAAATGAGCCCTGACTGGTTTGGCTTGGTGGTTAGAGCATCAGTCTGTGGACTGAAGGGTCACAGGTTCGATTCCTGGTCAAGGGCACGTACCTGGGTTGCAGGTTCAATCCACAGCCTGGGTCAGGGTCGTGCATCGGAGGCAACCGATTGATGTGTCTCTCTCACATCGATGTTTATTTTTCTCTCAATCTCTCTTTCTCTCCCTCCCTTTCACTCTATCTAAAAATCAGTGGAAAAATATCCTCAGGTGGGGATTAACAAAAAAAAAGGTAAAATGATAAATTTTATGTATATATAACCACAATTTTTGACATTCAAAAAAGAAAAAAAAAGAATGCAGTTAGATGTAGAGCAACCACATCTCTCATTCATCATTGGTGGTACTATATAATGGTACAACCAATGGGGGCAACTTAAGTCCTAGGTGTTTGTTTGTTTTTAGAACGGGGGGAGGGGGAGAGAGAAAGAGAAACATCAATGTGAGAGAGACACATCGATTGGTTGCCACCCACACGACCCCAACTGGGGCCGGGGACAAACCGTAACCGAGGTATTTGCCCCTAGCGGGACCCGAACCCAGGGCTCTCTGGTCTGCAGGCCGACACTCTAACTGCTGAGCCAAACCAGCCAGGGCAGTCCTAGGTGTTTAACCAAGAGAAATGAAAGCTATAGCCATCAAAAAAAGGACAGGTAAAAGAATGTTCAGAGCACCTTTATAATAGTGGCCAAAAGCTACAAGCAGCCCACGTATCTGTCAGTAGGTACTGGGGTAGTCATACCATAGAATAATACCATTTAGCAATAAAAAGGAATAAACTAGCCCTAGCCAGATGGCTCAGTTGGTTGGAGCATCGTCCCATAGTACACCAAAAGGTTTCGGGTTCAATCCCCTGTCAGGGCGTGTACAGGAGGCAACTGATCTCTCTCTCTCTCTCTCTCTCTCTCTCTCTCTCTCTCTCTCTCCCCCCCCTCCCCCTTCCTCTCTAAAAATTAATAAAAACATATCCTCCAGTGAGGATTTAAAAAAAAAAAGGAACAAGCTGTTTACATAATAACAACATGAATGATCTCAAAAACATTAAAACATTACACTACATGAAAGAAGGCTTACTGTATGATTGCACTCTTTTAAAATTCTAGAATATATTGCCCTGGCCGGTTTGGCTCAGTGGTTGGAGCATCGGCCTGGGGACCAAAGAGTCCTGGGTTCAGTTCCCACTAGGGGCATGTACAAAATAAATAAATAAATAAAAATAATAAAATTCTAGAATATAGATATCACCTCTCCTATCCTGTTCTCTTCCTCCCTTCCTGACCCCTCCCTCCAAGTCCTTTCTGCCCCTTTAACATCCTATCTACGGTTCTCCCACATTCCTTTATTGCCATCTTCTCACTTTCCTGGAACTTTACCTTCCTGTCTCAATTGTCCTTGTCCCTCAGGTGCTTAACTCTGTCTTTTCTTGAGACCCTCTTCCCTAGTATTCCCTTAATCCTCTCTGTTTCTAAAATGACCCCTCCTTCCATAAGCTCCCTGACCCTCCGCCTTGGGGGACCCTCTCACCCATGGAGCCCTACCCCACCCCCAACCCCCATCTAGCGCCCAGAGGCCTCCTGGTGCAGTGCAGTCTGGGGGAACATGGCCACTTACGATCTCCCTCCTGGGCCGCACTGGCCGGGTCGCAGCCTCTGTCCCAGGCACTCCGCCCTCTGTTCCTCCCACCTAAAAATGTGAATGGATGGATGGATGGGTGAATTTCTAGAATATACAAAATTAATCTGTGGTAGAAATAACTCAGCGTCTAGAAGATTTGTGCGTTTCATTGCGTGTAAACCAAAAGAGAAAAAAATTAAACAATAATTGATCTCTAGTTCACAACGTTCATGTTAAAGTAATTGGAAGTATACCAACATCTGTAACTTACTTTGCAATGTATCAAGGAAATAAGGATAATAAATGGGTAGAAGGATGGATAGTTGGATAAAATAGTATAATAAAATAGTCGTTATAGGTGGTACATTCGTGGGTGTTTACTGTACAATTTGTTTTAAACATATTTCTTTTCCTTTATTGATTTTAGAGACAGAGGGAGAGAGAGATAGAAACATCGATGAGAGAGAACATCGATTGGCCGCCTCCTGCATGATCCCCCAGTGGGAATCGGGCCCACAACATGGGCATGTATCCTGACCGGGATTCGAACCAGGGACTTCTTAGTGCATGGGTCGATGTTCAACCACTGAGCCACACCGGCTGGACTTACTGTACAATTATTTCAGTTTTTATGTTTGGAATTTTTCATAATAAAATGTTGAATAAAGGATGTAGGCACAGTATCCTGAATTCAAATCCAACCTTTGGCACATACCAGCTGTGCGCTTTAAGGCATATTGCATATTCCTGTTAAGTCTCCATCTTACATAAATGGGTGTAATGCTTTTACTTTCCTCATAGAGTTATGTGAGGATTAGATGAGATAGTGCATGTGAAGTGGCTAGCACAGTGCCTGGCCCTAAGAGAGTGCTTGGTAATGGTCAGCTCTTACAGGCGGCGGTGTTGATGTCTGTGAGCCTTACCGTTCCAACACACACAAGACCCACCATTTTTCTTAATATCAACAAACCTTTATGGAGCTCATAGACTCTGTGATCCTTGGGCTCAGGTACTGCTCTTGCCCATATCTTCTTGGTTTTGTGTTCTTAAAGTTATTTGAACTGAAGATCTAAAGTAGTATTTCCAGAAAAGTTTGTATTCTGTCACTGGTAATAGCTTTAAGGTTGATGTTAAGGAAGTTAACAGTTTTCAGTATCTTAGTAGGAAGGGATGTCAGAGGTTATAGCCACATCTTCCTACTTATGTTTCTTGGTGATGCTATCAAAATGCGAATACCAGGAATCTCACAGTTATCCCCAGTAGGTAAGGTCCATGGGTTTATTTTGTTTATCTAACTAGACTGTAAGTTTCTTTGTTGTTTTTGTTAATCCTCACCTGAGGATATTTTCCATTGATTTTTAGATTGGAAGAGAGGGAAGGAGAGAAAGAGCAGAGAGGGAGAGAGAGAGAAACATTGATTGGTTGCCTCCTGCACGGCCTCAGTTGGGAATGGGGATGGTATCTGCAACCCAGGTACGTGCCCTTGACTGGGAATCGAATCTACGACCCTTTGGTCTGTGGGCCTACTCTCTAACTGCCAAGTCATACCAGTCAGGGCAGATATAAATTTCTTGAGGATAAGAACCATGTTCTCCAACTCTATCAGCCTGGCCTGTGGAGGTGATTGGAAAAAAGAACATTTGATATGAAAAATTTCAAACACAGCTGCAAAGGATAGTACAATGAACAATCATACAGCCACCAGCTAATTTCAACAGTTGTTAACATGTTGCCATATTTTCCTTATTTATCTATCTTTAGAAAGATAGATGATTTCTTTTTTTTTTCTTTATTGATTTTTAGACAGAGAGGAAGGGAGAGGGAGAGAGAGAGAGAAATATCGAAGAGAGAGAAAATCGAATGGTTGCCTCCTGCATGCCCCCCACTGGGGATTGGGCCCACAACCTGGGCATGTGCCCTGACCGGGAATCGAACCAGCAACCTCTTGGTGCATGGGTCAACGCTCAACCATTGAGCCACACTGGCTGGGCTAGATAGATTATATCTTTCTGCTGAACCATTTGAAAGTAAATTATAGGCGTTGTGACACTTCACTTCTAAATACTTAAGCATACATTACACTGCCAAAAACTGGATATTCTCTTATATAATGACAGTGCTCATATCACAGTAACAAAATTAACAATGATATTCAACCATATAATGGCCAGTCTTAAATTTTTATAATTGTCCCCAGACTGTTATAGCTTTTTGGGGTTTTTTTAAAATGTTTTTATCGATTTTTTAGAGAGAGAGGAAGGGAGAGAGAGAGAGAAACATCCACGTGAGAGAGAAACATGGATCATCACCTTCTGCACACTCCCTACTGGGGATCGAGCCCAAAACGCATGTGTCCTGACGGGGAATTGAACTGGGACCTCTCAGTCCATGGGGCGACTCAATCCACTGAGCCACACTGGCAGGGCTGGTTTGTTTTTTAATGAATTGGGATCCAGTCAGAGATCAGATCCTGCACTGCATTTAGTTCTTTAGTCTATCGTATCTTTTTAGTGTAGAAAAGCCCACCTCTGTCTTTTCTCATAAACATTGACTTTTTAAAGAGGTAAAACTAGTTGTCTTACATAAGGTCCTACATTCTGGATTCTGGTCTTCTATTCTGGATTTATTTGTTTCCTTGTGGTGGTGTTTTATTTGTTCTGGCCCAAATATTTCTTGTAAACTAAAGGTTTGATTGGATTGTATTAAACATTTTTGGCGGAAATACTTTCTAGGTAAAATAGTACATAAATGTTTACTAATTCTGGGACTGGCCCAGATTGACAGTGTTTATATTTGTAAGTTAGATCTGAACGTGAATTTGGCAGGGAACAAAAACAGTATGGGCCGTTTCCTTTTCCCTCCCTTCAGGCCAAGATTCAGTCTCTGATCTGGAAACCGAATTTTAATCGTTCTCTTTCTCTGTTTTCTTTCTTTCTAGGATCCCAGCTGGCTACTGTTTTGTAGAATTCGCAGATTTGGCCACAGCGGAGAAGTGTTTGCATAAAATTAATGGGAAACCCCTTCCAGGAGCCACACCTGTAAGGACACTTAGATAATGATAACGTTGCCATTTTTATTGTCAATCAGTACCTATTATTTATTGAATCCCTACTCTATATTTATGTCATTTTATTTAATTCTATAACAGCCTTGAAGAGTAGATGTTGTTATCTTTGACAGGGAAAACTGAAGCTCAGGGAAGTGGAATAACTTCCCCAAGGCAAAACAGGTAGTAAGTGTCAAAGCCAGGATGCAAACTGAAGATTGGTTGACCCTGAAATCCATGCCCTTTCCACTCTGCACCTCTGCTTCCCTTAATGGAAGACTTGAAACTATACCTCTTGCCTGACTGAGAAAGTAGAACAGGCTGGCAGTAGTAAGGACACATTTCAAGAGAGTTACATTCTGCTCTTCCCACAGTTACTTAGCTTACAGCTGCACCAAGCTGGCACACGGGGCTCATAGAACCATGGAGCTGGCAGTGCCCTTAGCGGTCATCCGTGCAACCCCCTCATTTTATACAGGAGAAAAAGCTGAGGCTTAGAGAGGGGGAGATGTTTTGGCCAAGGTAATTTATTTCAGTTTTTTTCAAATATTGTTTGACTCTTACAACATCTTTCTCTCTTTTAGTTTGTTTGTTTTTAAATTTCCAGGCAAAACGTTTTAAACTGAATTATGCCACTTATGGGAAACAACCAGATAACAGGTAAGTATGGAGTAGCCCCAAGGTAGCTTCAAGACCCGGGAAGTGTCTAGAGAGAGACAAGAGATGCATCACTGTGCATCACTACCAATGAGGAGGATAGGGGGTTGATTTTGGCTCTGCTTTGCCTCCTGCCTGAAGGATGACCCCTTCCTGTTATGCTTCATGTTGAGGCCCATGTCTTCTCTATGTTTCATGTCTTAGCCTTACTCCCCACAATGTTGAGGTTTTATTCCATAATAATTGACCTGTTGTAGCAATATAATTTGATTCAGCATTTCAAGTTGCTGTTTGAAAACTTTAAAAGAATGTATCAAAAGCTTTAGAAAGATTTGTACCCACTGACCCCATAATTCTGCTTCTCAGAATTTATTCATGATGTAGGTAAGATTAGCCTCCAAGGTGTTAATTGAAATATTATGTATAGTGGGAAAAATTGGGGGAAACCAAATAATTATTTGGTTCATTATATGTTCATTAATAGGAGTGTGATGTATCACTAAGTCATGTTATAGCAGAATAGTAACATGTCAAGACGTTGGCTATGTTAGAAGTGAAAAAATGCTAGAAATAAAACAATCATATCCAACTTTTGTAAATTCAAAAGAAGCCAAAGGGGGAAAAGAGTATATATCAAAGTGTTCATTGATTACCTTTAAGTGGTTGAGTTATTGGTAATTTTATTTTTCTTTGTCCTTTAGTGTATTCTGATTTCACATAAGGAAAATGTATCATACTTGAAATAAGAACATAATGAATTTGCTTGTTTTTGTTTTGAAGAATTGTTTTAGAACAGGGGCTGGCAAACCATGGCCTGCTTTGTATCACCTGCAAACTAGAAATGGTTTTTACATTTTTAAAGGATTGTGAAAACAGAAAAAATGACAGAGACCACAGGTGCCCTGGCCCTTTGCAGAAAAAGTTTGATGACCCCTGTTCTAAAATTTGGGGTATTGCATTTAAGTTAGGTTTTAGGTCTTTAGTAGATAGTCCAGTTGTTATTCTCTCTATCTTTTTCCGTTTAAATTAGAAATATGCAGTGACTACAAAACATCTAGTTTTATCTTTTGCGTACCTCTGACCTTGACCCCCATCTGCACTTATGTAGTCCTTGAAGCCAGACAGGCTTTGTTTAGTGGATGAAGGACTTGGGTAAGACGGGACTACTTCTATACCTCTCCTGCCAGGACTGCCAAATGAAACAAATTAGGACCTGGTCATTCCCTAGAAGGCCCAGAAGAGATTTACCTAGAATGGGCCAACAGTGCTCGTCAGAACAAAGGTCTTTGTCTCTGAATCTTATTCTCTCCTCTCAGCCCTGAGTACTCCCTCTTTGTGGGGGACCTGACCCCAGATGTGGATGATGGCATGCTGTATGAATTCTTCGTCAAAGTCTACCCCTCCTGTCGGGGAGGCAAGGTGGTTTTGGACCAGACAGGCGTGTCTAAGTAAGGCCTTACCTGTTATTGATGCCTACCCTGTTAGTTTCAGCATTTTTCTCATAGGTTGAGGTATTACAGACAGGACATGTAGTGTGGTAGTTAAGAGCACAGGTTCTTGCCCTGGCCGGTTTTGCTCAGTGGTTAGAGCATCAGCCCGAGGAATGAGTGGTCTTGGGTTCGATTCCCGGTCAAGGGCACGTACCTGGGTTGCAGGTTTGAATCCTAGCCCCGGTTGGGGTCCTGTGGGAGGCAACCAATTGATGTGTCTCTCTCACATCGATGTTTCTCTATCTCTCTCCTTTCTTCCCTTCTACTGTATCTAGAAATCAGTGGAAAAATATTCTCAGGTGAGGATTAACAATAACAACAACAAAAAGAGAGCACAGGACTGGAGCCAAACTGCCTGGGTTGAATCTGGCTCTAATACTGGCCAGGGATAGTGCAGGAGACAAGTTACTGAAGCTCTGACCCTGTTTACTCACCTGTGAAACAGGACTGATTCATAGCATCTGCTCATAGGGGCGATGTAAGATTAAATGTTGTAATATAAATAAAGCAATACGAAATGCTTTATAGGTGTTTACTATTTTATTTATTATTGTTACTTCAAAAGTGGGAAAACCTCTAAAAAGTTTCTTTTTGGGGGGAGTCTGACAGACCTGGATTTGAATCCTGCTTCTACTATGACTTAGGGAAAATTGGTAAACCTCTCTGAACTTTGGTTCCCTCTTCAGTAAAATGTGAATACTACATCAAATTGTTGGACTATTCAATGAGATAACCCTGGAAAAATGCTCAGCACAGTGTCTGGGAAATAAGTGCTCATTAAATATTAGCTATCGTTCATTTATTCCCCCAAGTAGAATATGAGTTCAAGAGATCAAGAACCTTGTCTGCTTATGACTGCTGAGTCCCAGTGCCTACAGGCAGACTCAGTAAATATATATATATTTTTTTAATGTTTATTACCTTTTTTTTGTTTTCACTGATTTTTAGAGAGAGGAAGGGGGAGGGAGAGAGAAACATCGATCGGTTGCCTCCTGCACATGACCAAGGATCGAACCCACAAGCTAGGTATGTGTCCTGACCGGGAAATCAGACCCTGCCACCTTTAAGTGTACCGGTTGATGTTCCAACCAACTGAACCACACTGACCAGGGTGACTCAGTAAATATTTGCTGAAGGAGCTTTTACAACTATTACTACTGCTGTTACCATAATGATAATAATACTTCCAAGTAGATTGGGAGGGAAGCTACTATTTGGGCAGGAGCCCATCAGTGAAGGTATAGAGAGAATAGTGAACTGAAAGTGGGGATTCCCACAGATCTCGGGATCCTCCAGTGCTTGAATCTCGCATTGCTCTGCGGCATACCTGCCCAATGGGGCTCTCATCCCTGCCCACATAGTTTGATGGACTCTCTTTATCCCTTTTAGCCCCTTTTCCATTCTTAGACTTTACCTTTATCCCATTTGTGATCTATATATCGTGTGTGTGTGTGTGTGTGTTTTTCCTGCAGGGGCTATGGTTTTGTGAAATTCACAGATGAACTGGAACAGAAGCGAGCCCTGACAGAGTGCCAGGGAGCAGTAGGACTGGGGTCTAAACCAGTGCGGCTGAGTGTGGCAATCCCTAAAGCGTGAGTCCTGTGCTGGCAGGGAATGTAGAGGGCCTCTGGACTGACCCCCACCTGGACACTCCTCACCTTTGTTGATAATCAGAGCATCCACTTGCTGGATGGGAGGCTACAGGGAGATTCAGTTCAGCTCACAAATAAGGAATGCCTGATGTTCGCCAGGCTGTTTGCTGGGTGTTGGAGATGAACAAGCATATCCCTGCCCCTCCAGAAATTTATGGTTGGGGAGAGAGCGATGACTGAGGAAGACAAGTACATTCAGGCATTGCTGATAGATAGCTGTGATGGAAAAACAGTTTGGCAACACATACATGATGCCGTACTCTTTGCCCAATAGTGCCACTGTTAGACATTTATCCAGAGGATTAATAAGAATCGAGCAGAAGGAAAAAATTACACCCAATTTTAGCCTTATTTATATTGATGAAACTTACAAACCTGTGACTATCCCTTTCTATGGAATGGCTAAGAATTAATGATCCAGACGCTCTACAGAATAGTGTATATATCACTATCGTACCTGTCATGCTAGGGAGAAAACAACTCCAAGCAGGTTTCTCACTCAGATGTAAGACAACTTTTCTCTGTATAGAATCTTCCATCCTTTGGCTAAAGCAGTAGTTCTCAATGAGGGGCAGTTTTTGTCCCCCAGGGGCCATTGGCAACATTTGGAGACAATGTTGGTTGTTATAATTTGGTGAGGGAAGGTGCTGCTGACATCTAATGAGTAGATGCCAGAGATGCTGCTAAACATTGGACAATGCACAGGATGGCCCCCACAACAAACATTTATCAGCTCGACTCCTTCCGCCAAATGTCAGTAATGTCAAGACTGAGAAACTCTGTGCCAAAAGTATGAGATTGGCTGCACTCTTAGGGCCAGACTTCCAAATGGCCATTTAAAAAAAAATACAGTCCAGCCAGTGTGGCTCAGTGGTTGAGCATCAACCCATGCACCAAGAGGTTGCTGGTTCGATTCCCGATTGGGACACATGCCCAGGTTGTGGGCCTGATCCCTAGTGGAGAGCATGCAGGAGGCGGCCAATCGATGTTCTTTCTCATTAATGTTTCTATCTCTCTCTCCCTCTCACTTCCTCTCTCTCTAAAGTCAATGAAGGAAAAAAATAAATAAAATGAATTTTAAAAAAATAAAAATTAAAAAAAATACGTTTTTATTGATTTTTACTTTTTTTTTATCCTCACCTGAGGACATTTCTCCATTTTTTGTTCAGATAGAGTGGGAGGGGGAGAGAGAGAGAGAGAAACATCGACGTGAAAGGGACACATCGAGTGGCTGCCTCCTGCACGACCAACCAGGGCTGGGGACAAACTGCAACCGAGGTACGTGCCCTTAGCGGGAACCGAACCTGGGTCTCTCTGGACCGCAGGCTGACGCTCCAACTGCTGAGCCAAACTGGCCAGGGCCATTTTTATTGATTTTTAGAGGGGGTTGGGGCAGGGAGAGAAACATCGATCTGCTGCCTCCCGAATTGAACCAGTGACCTTTCAATGGATGGTACTACGCTCAACCAACTGAACCACATGGGCCAGGGCCCATATGGCCATATATATATATATTTTTTTTCTTTATTGATTTTTATAGAGATAGAAACATTGATGAGAGAGAACATAGATTGGCTGCCTCCTACATGCCCCCCACCGGGGATCAGGCCCACAACCTGGGCATGTGTCCTGACCAGGAATCGAACTGGCAACCTCTTGGTGCTTGGGTCAGTGGTCAACCACTGAGCCACACTAGCCGGGCTGGTTTAACTGTTTTTAATACATAGAAGGTCAGCCTGAGTGATTTCTTCCCCAAAGTGTTATTTTTCCTAAGTTCTGTTATATATATAAGAACATTAAAGAAACTATTTAAACAAAGAAATTTCCTCATTACCCTAAAATGACTAATTATAATTCCTGAGTTTGTTTCCAGGCTTCTCCATAGATATCCATGATACATAGATATACATATACCATATAAATATACACACACTACATGTGGGTCAGTTTATATGTTGTAGATTTATATCTTTATTCATTTTACATGTAAATAATGCTCTTTTCCCCCCCAGTTTACTCAGTGTACACACTCACTTTTCCATATAGTTGCACAATCATTATCATTATATTTTTTAACAGCTGCAGGTAATTTCTTTTGATTGTATATTCTGACAAAATCCCTTCTGCAAAGAGGTTATATTCTGTTATATATCTAGTTCTTCCTTGAATATTGTCAGTATTTGGTGCCTGCTTCTGGGGAGACGTCTTCAAGCACTAGGAATTGAGGGAAATAAGAGTTCCCTTTGAGAGCTAGACTGTAAGAGCTGAGTGTGGAGAAACAGAACAGGAGTGTGCAGATCCAGGCCAGGAGACCGTACCTTTGATTACCTGCACATGGCAGGAGGGTGATGACACCCTTGGAAACATCCATGGAAAGGGAGTCATGGAGGCAAAATATTGTCAGTTTTCAGCCTGGTGCTGGGCAGGGAGAGGGAGTCCATGCTGTTTGACATCATTTAGCCACTCCAGGAGGTGGTCAGATGTGGAATCTGTCAAATTGCTTTGGCTGAGTCCTGCTCACCAAGCTGGACATTACACTTGCAAGGAACTTGGGAAGAGCTCGTTCATACTTTGAGCATTTTGTAGTTCCTGTGATGGGTATTTCTATGGTAGTTCAACTCTGGCTTATGACTTGGTTTCCTCTTTGGTTTCACTGTAGAGATAGAATGCACCAATCATGAGCATGTAGTATGTCCCGCACTGTGTGACTGTTATAATTCTCCTTATAAACCAGCTGGCACAGCGCTGTCAGCCTCTGCCTCCTGCATGTGTTTGGTGTGCACTTGAGATAGACTCTGGCCTGTCGGAGTACGGTGGCTCTGGAAGAGCTTTGTCACGTCTTATATTCTTTGATTCCTGTCAGCTGGACTGCTGGTCATACCCCAGGCCTGTTTCAAAAGTACTCACAAGTACTTTTTTATGTTCTGGAGAGCAGTGGCTCCTTCGCAGACTTGACATTGTCTTTGGTTAGCAGCTTGGGCAACTGTGCAATCAGGATAAGAAAGCTTTCCGCTGACCCTGGGCCTCAGTCCTAATTGGCAAATGCGGAAGTAGGAGACTAGCAACATGTCTTGGGTCTGTCAGGCCAGGTGCTGTATGTAATGGTGTGGTATTAGCATGAGCCTTGGAGTTACATTTGGCTCCAGTCATAGGTGGTCTTGGGTAAATCATTTAACCTTTCAGAGACTCAGTAGTCTTATCTGTATAATGGGACAAATTATGTAACCTCTCTGTACCTCAGTTTCTTCATCTGTAAAATAGGAATAATGTATACTTATTGCAAGGGATTGTTGTGGGATTAAATGAAGTTAATTTGTGTAAAGCACTTAGAACAGTCCCTGTTCAGTTAATAAGTGTTTTGGAAATGTTTCCTCACATTTATTTACTTTTGGTTCTTTCTTCATTTAAGGAGTCGTGTGAAGCCAGTGGAATATAGCCAGATGTACAGTTACAGTTACAATCAGTATTACCAGCAGTACCAGAACTACTATGCCCAGTGGGGCTATGACCAGAACACAGGCAGCTACAGCTACAGCTATCCCCAGTATGGCTATACCCAGAGCACCATGCAGGTAACCGTGATTTGGCAAGTCTGTTCTCTTGGATTATATTATCCTTTAGACACAAGGGTCATTCTCCAGGATGGGATTGATAAGGATGGGAATGTGAGCTTCTGAAAAAATGGGAAATGATAGAACAACCTAGTCCCTCTTGTTAAAAATAAGCCATCTTACCCAGCTGGTGTGGCTCAATGGATTGAGTGTCATCCCATGGACTGAGAGGTCCTGGTTCGATTCCCGGTCAGGGCACGTGCCCAGGTTGCAAGCTCCATCCTCAGTAGGGGCTGTAGAGGAGGCAGCTGATCAATGTGAGACACATTGATATTTCTCTCTAAAAAATCAATAAAAACATATTTAAAAAATAATAATAAGCCATCTTTTTCATGGGCCAGGATTTTACCATCCTTCTCACTCACCTCTCTGGTCTCTTGACAGACATATGAAGAAGTCGGAGATGATGCATTGGAAGGTAAGAATGGAGTCTCATCACTCATTCGCTCTGTCAGCCATTACGCAGTGATTGCTTTGTGGCTGGCACTTTGTTTTCAGCTAGATGCTGAAGGAATGCATGGTGAATTCTGCCTGGAGGAACTTACATTCTAATGAGAGAGCCAGTGCATACATAATTACAGTAAGAAGTGTGTGTGTTGGCCCTGGCCAGGTAGCTCAGTTGGTTAGAGTGTCATCCCAATGCGTCAAGGTTGTGGGTTTGATCCCTGGTCAAGGCACATACAAGAATCAACCAGTGAATGCATAAGTAAGCGGAATAATAAATCGATGTTTCTCTCTCTCTCTCTCTCTCTCTCTCTCTCTCTCTCGCTCTCTCTCTCGCTCTCTCTCTCCCCTCTTCCTCTCCAAATTCAATCAATCAATCAAAATAAAAAATTTACTAAAATAAAGAAAATGTGTGTGTCATCCAGAGATGTGAGTGCAGATCCCAGAGAGCCCAGGGAGAAGCAGCTTTGTACTGAGGGAGGAAACCAGTCACTCCCTAGATGAGTGGCATTCTACCTGGGATGTAGGTCTTCAGCAAAAATACTATTGCCTTGTATTTGTTTGACAGTTTGTAAAAATCACTTTTGATTTTGTGTTTTAATTTTTCTATATAAAATGCATGTTTTTGTCATTTTTGAGTAATAGTTATGATTGAAAGTTTGGAAAATTAGTAAAGTATTATGAAATAACTGAAAACCACCCCAATCCTGCTTCATAGTAATTATTAATTTTGTTTTAATTAAAAGGATTTTTTATACCCTGGCTTGTTTGGTTCAGTGGTTAGAACATCGGCCCATGGAGCGAAGGGTCTTGGGTTCGATTCCTGATCAAGGGCACATACCTGGGGTGCAGGTTTGATCTCCAGCCCCAGTCAGGGTCATGTGGGAGGCAACCAATTGATGTCTCTCTCACATTGATGTTTCTCTCTCCCTTCCTCCCTTTCATTCTATCTAAAAATCAATGGAAAAATATCCTTGGGTGAGGATTAACAGACAAAAAAAAACTGAAAGGATTTATTATAATTTTATTGAATCTAACAGAAGAAAAAGGAAACTAAAATGGAAGAAATTGCTAACTTTCAAACAAATGATTTTTAATATTTTTTCTTTATTGATTTTAGAAAGAGAGGAAGGGAGAGGGAGAGAAAATTAGAAACATCGATGAGAAAGAACATTGATTGGCCGCCTCCTGCATGCTCCCCACTGGGGATGGGGCCCATAACCTGGGCATGTGTTCTTTAAGTATTACTATCATCACATTTAGAAATTATTTGTTTGTTTGGCCCGGCCAGTGTGGCTCAGTGGTTGAGTGTCAACCCACAAACCATAGGGAAAATGTGATCTGTAAGCAAAAGATCCTTTAAAGGAAACCTGCCTTTAGGCAAAGAACAAAGTTGTCTACTTCATAGCATTTTTTTTTTTTTAATCCTCACCCGAGGACATTTTTTCATTTTTTGTTCAGATAGAGTGGGAGGGAGAGAGAGGAAGAGAGAGAGAGAGAGAGAAACATCGACATGAAAGGGACACATCGAGTAGCCGCCACCTGCACGACCAACCAGGGCCAGGGACAAACTGTAACCGAAGCACATGCCCTCAGCGGAAACCAAACCCGGGTCTCTCCGGACCGCAGGCCGACGCTCTAACCGCTGAGCCAAACCGTCCAGGGCTACTTCATAGCATTTTAAATCACTTTCATGTGTGTGTGCGCACTGGCGTGCGCTCTCATCTGATCCTAACAGCAGTGACCGGGAGAGTAGGCTGGGCCAAACAGGAGCTCCAGTTGACTCGGTTACAGAGTGAATTACGGTCAAAGTCAGGCCTGGAGTCCTTGTCTTTCTGTACTCATCTCTGGCTCTTCCCTCCAGGAAATGCCTTCCTTTTAGAGAGAATAAACCTGACTATAATAATATTTGGTATCACGGGAGATTTTCAAATCTCTTTCTCATCCATTAGTAATATAATAATAGCCAACATATTTTGAACTAAGCACTGCTACCTGTCAACATTGTGATGGGTAGGTACCATTATTCCCATATTTCTACAGAAAAGAAAATTGAGGCTCAATAATAGCTAACAGTTCCTGAGCGTTTATTACACGCAGGGCAGTGTGCTAAGCACTTTACATGTACTAACTACTTTAACCTTCACAACAGTTTTGAGGTAAGTACCACAATTATCCTGATTTTTTAGAATAGAAAACTGAGGTAGAGAAGTTAAATTACTTATTCAAGGTCAACATGGTTGCAAGTTGCCACTTAGTACAAGTGGTGAAGTCAGTCTTAGAAACTCTGCAGTCTTGTCCCAGACTTCATGCTCTTGACCACCTAGTTATAATGCCTCCCATTTTAACCTAATGTAACCACACAATGAGGGGGGGCCACAGCAGAGATTGTTACCCCTCTCCATCTGGTCCTTGGCTTCTGGTCCATCTTCCAGGCTGTCTTCAGAATGAGGAAGAGTGCTTTTATTATGTGTCCATAGGTGTCGGCACATGCAAAGGGGTGCCCTTGGTCAAACCTTTTACTCATCTGTTCCCATAACTTACCTACACTGAGTGGAGGAATCAGGCTAGTCCTGCTTACTATTAACAGTTTCCATATGGAGCCTCTGTAAATGCTCAGAACTCCAACTCTTATAATTTAGATTAAAATTACAAGAGAAAGAAAGATCCCTCTGGCTGCAGGGATGGGCTATAGTACTTAACGTGAAGATTCAGCACTGACTGGTTTGAGAATGGAGACGGAGCTTAAGAGTAGGTGAGAAAGCTGGAAATAATTTATAAAAAACACAAATGGCTGATAGACCACAAGAAAAAAAGTTTAGACATACTATTTATGCCAGCCAGGGTTCTCCAGAGACAGAGTGTGTGCGTGTATAAAAATCTATAAGGCTGGCCAGCAAGCTGGAAACTCAGGCAGGATTTCTATATCAGTAGTCTTGTAGCAGAATTCCTTTTTTGGAAAACTAGCTTAAGGCCTTAAGGCCTTCAATTGATTGAATAAGGCCTACCTTCATTATTAAGGATAATCTCCTTTATTCATTTATTTATTATATTTTTTGGCTAATCCTCGCCTGAGGGTATTTTTCCATTGATTTTTAGAAAGAGTGGAAAGGAGGGAGGGAGAGAGAAACATCAATGTGAGAGAGAGACACCTGTTGGTTGCCTCCCACATGACCCCAACCAGGGCTGGGGATTGAACCTGCAACCCATGTACTTGTCCTTGACCAGCAATTGAACTTGAAACTCTTCAGTCCCAGGGCCGATGCTCTAACTGCTGAGCCAAACCTAATCTCCTTTACCTTAAAGTCAGATTGTAGCCCTGGCCTGGTAGCTCCCCAGTCAGGGGACATACAAGAAGCAACCAACGAATGTATAAATAAGTGGAACAACAAATCCACGTTTCTCTCTTTCTCCCTTCCTCGCTCTCGAAAATCAATCAATAAAAAATAAATATGTAAAAAGAAAGAGAAGCAAAACTTAAAAATAATTCACTGGTTGCAGATGTTAATCACATCTACAAAATACCTTCACAGCAACATCTAGACTGGTGGTTGACCAAACAACTGGGCACCATAGCCTAGCCAAGTTTACACGTAAAATTCAACTATCACACCATAAATAATCAAATACAAATGAGAATATACTATGTTTCTATAAATAGTAGTTCTTACTATGTTTATATCCTTTGAATCAGTAATTTTATCTGATTTTATCCCCAATATTAATAAATATCCAATAGATGATTTGTTAAATAACAGTAGTCTTTTTTTTATTGAGGTATAATTGACATACATTATATTTGTATAATGTACATGTTATATTTTTATAATGTATTATTTCAGATGTATATGATTCAATATTTGTATATATTGCAAAATTATCACCACAATAAATCTAGTTAACAGTCACCATATACAGGGTGGGGCAAACGTAGGCTTACAATTGTTCATATGGAAAATAATAATACAAGAATAAACTTTTTTGTACTCACAACTGTAAACTTACTTGTGCCCCACCCTGTATAATTGTAGTTGATACAGCACCATTTGTTGAAAAGACTGTTCTTTACCCATTGAATTGTCTTGGTACCCTTGTTGAAAAGCAGTTTACTATAAATGTATAGGTTTGGTTTGAGGCTCTTAATCCTAGTTAGTTGATCTATATGTCTATCCTTAGACCGCTGCTAGTCTTTCTTACTGTAGCTTTGCAATAAGTTTTGAAATGGGGAAGCATGAGTCCTTGAACTTTGTTCTTGTTTAAGATTGTTTGGCTATCCTGGATCCCTTGCATTTCCATATAAATTTTATGATCAGCTTGTCATTTTCTTTTTTTTTTTTTTTTTTCATCCTCACCTGAGGACATTTTTGCATTTATCTTCAGATAGAGCGGGAGGGAGAGAGGGAGGAAGAAAGAGAGAGAAACATCGACTGGCTGCCACCCACACAACCCCAACTGGGGCCAGGGACAAACCACAACCGAGGTAACGTGCCCTTAGCGGGAACCGAACCCAGGACTCTCTGGTCCACAGGCCGACGCTCTAACCACTGAGCCAAACCGACCAGGGCTGTCATTTTTTTTTAATTCTCACCCACTTCTTACATTCATCTTCAGAGATTGGGGGGTAGGGGGAGAGAGAGAGAGAAACATTGATGTGAGAGAGACATCGATTGGTTGCCACCTGCATGACCCCAACTGGGGCCCAGGACTAACCGCAACTGAGGTACATGCCCTTGGCCAGAATCGAACCCGGTACTCTTTGGTTCGCAGGCTGACGCTCTAACTGCTGAGCCAAACCGGCCAGGGCCAGCTTGTCATTTTCTGCCAAAAAAAAGAAAGGGCAGTGCCCTGGCCAGTTTGGCTTATCACTTAGAGAGTGTCCGTCCTCAGACAGATGGGTCTCAGATTTGATTCAGGTCAAGGACACATACCTGGGTTGCAGGTGTGATCCCAGGCCCTGGTCAGGGTCATGCAGGAGGCAACCAATGGATGTCTCTCTCTCACATCAATGTCTCTCTCTCTCTCCCTCCCTTCCTTCCACTCTCTCTTAAGATTCAGTGGAAAAATATCTTCAGGTGCGGGTTAACAACAAAAAAGCAGCTGCAGTTTTGATAGGGATTGCATTGAATCTATAGGTCAATTTGGAGAATTTTTCCATCTTAACAAAATTGTCTTCCATTCCAAGTACATGGGATGTCTTCCTGTTTATTTAGGTCTTTCTTAATTTTCCAGTTAGTTTTAAAATGTGTTTTAATAAGTCTGTGTGGCCCTGGCCGGTTTGGCTCAGAGGTTAGAGCATCAGCCCATGGACCAAAGAGTCACAGGTTCGATTCCAGTCAAGGGCACGTACTTTGGTTGCAGTTTGTTCCTGGCCCTGGTCGGGGTCTTGTGGGAGGCAGCCAGTCGATGTGTCTCTTTCACATCAATGTTTCTCTCTCTCTCTCCCCCTCCCTCCCACTCTATCTAACAGTTAAAAAAAAAAGTCTGTGTGTGTGCATTTTAAATCCACACAAGACTAAATTTGTCCGGCTGGCCGGTGTAGCTCAGTGGATTGAGCATCATCCCATGGACTGAGAGGTCCCGGTTTAATTTCCGGTCAGGGCACATGCCCGGGTTGCTAGCTCGAGCCCCAGTAGGGGTCAAGCAGGAGGCAGCCGATTGATGTTTCTCTCTCACATTGATGTTTCTATCTCTCTCTTCCTCTTTCTCTAAAAATATCAATAAAAACAAACAAAAATAATCAACACAAAACTAAAAGTATAAAATGTTGTTGGGCCCTGGCCGGTTTGGCTCAGCAGTTAGAGCGTTGGCCTGCAGTCCAGAGAGACCCGGGTTCGGTTCCCGCTAAGGGCGCGTGCCTCGGTTGCAGTTTGTCCCCGGCCCTGGTTGGTCGTGCGGGAGGCAGCCACTTGATGTGTCCTTTTCACGTCGATGTTTCTCTCTCTCTCTCTCTTCCTCTCTCTCCCTCCCACTCTATCTGAACAAAAAATGGAAAAATGTCCTCGGGTGAGGATTAAAAAAAAAAAAACTGTTGGTCGTAGTGTTTAAGTATTTTTAACTTTTGTGAAATAAATACTGTACATAGAAAAGTACATAAAGCAAATGTATAGTTTAACATGTAATTATAAAGCAGTTGCCCATGAGACCTGCATTCATTCAGGTCAAGTAGAATATTGCCAGCCTCCAGAAGCCATCCTTCCCCCAATCACAACCCACAACTTCTTGTGGTAACCATTTTCTTCCTTTTCTTTATAGTTTTACCACCTATTGTTTTACCAACAATATCCCTAAACAATATTGTTTAGTTTTGCCTGTTTTGGGCCTTTATATAATGCAGTCATACTGAATGTACTTTCTTCTTCAACACTCATGCAATTTGAGATTCAGATTTTGTGCAGCTGAGTGAGGTTCATTTTCTTTTTTAAAATATTTTTTAATTGATTTTTTAGAGATAGAAATGTCAATGTGAGAAACATTGATCGGCTGCTTCCTGTACACCCCCCACTGGGGATCGAGCCTGAAACCCCCGGGTATGTGCCCTGATCAGAATCAAACTGGGACCTCTTAGCCCATGGGAGGACACTCAATCCACTGAGCCACACTGGCCAGGCTAAATGTTTTTTTAGAGAGAAAGGAAGATGTGGAGAGAGAAACATCAGTGTGAGAGATAAACATTGATTGGTTGCCTCCCACACATGCCCCAACCGGGGATTGAACCTGCAGCCTGGGTATGTGCCCTGACCAGGAATCAAACCGACAACCTTTTAGTGCATGGGACAATGCTCAACCAACTGAGCCACACAGACTAGACCAAGGTTCATTTTCAATGCTATGTAATATTCATTCTCTTCTAAGACTAGTGCTTCTAGTGCTTTGGATTTAGTAATTTGGATAAAATGTTACAAGCCCAAAATTGAAATAACCCCACCAGAAAATCCAAGGCTAAACCCATCCTTGGTTCTATTCCAGACCCCATGCCACAGCTGGATGTGACTGAGGCCAACAAGGAGTTCATGGAGCAGAGTGAGGAGCTGTATGATGCACTGATGGATTGTCACTGGCAGCCCCTGGACACAGTGTCTTCAGAGATCCCTGCTGTGATGTAGCCGGGACAAAGGACAAGCCAGAATGGACTATGTGAGGAGGATAAGAGACTCCTTTAAAAACAATTCAAGAACTTTTACCTTTTTGAAAATGTTTTGTAAGATTTTAATAATCAAGTTTTCTGAAATTATGATTACTACAACACTGCTACCTTTATTTAATGTAGCCATTTGAGTTTGAAAACTAAGGGATCAACTGTTGAAGAGGGTTATCTTTGAACAATAAGCACTTACCCAGTAGTTATCCATACTCCTGGAAATAAGGACAGTTTGGAATTTTTTAATTTTAATAGAAACAACGATCAGCTGCCTCCTAGACACCCCCTACTGGGGATGGAGCCTGCAACCTAGGCACGTGCTCTGACCGGGAGTGGAACCAGGACCTCTCAGTCCCTGGGACAACACTCAGTCCACTGAGCCACACCATCCAGGCTTAAAATGTTTGATTTTAGAGAAACGTCAAGCAGTTGCCTTCTGTACGAACCGGACTGGGACTGAACCCACAACCTGGCTATGTGCCCTGATTGGGAATCAAATTGGCAACCTTTCACACTACACAGAACAATGCTCAACCAACTAGGCCACACTGGCCAGAGCTGGAATTATTAACCAAAGTAGAATTACTTAGCATATTAATCAGTATAGCCAGGGACCCTTCTCAGGTGACAGGCACCTAAGATTCTTTGGGATCAGAATGTATGGATTACATGCTTTATGTCAAATGAGCAATTTCCACAAGCCACCCAAGCACTCCCTTTCCTCCAATATTTGCTTCAAGTCTGGCCACTAGTAAAAACTGTGTATTGTGGGGTGTTCTGCATAGCCTAGTGTGTAACAGGAAATGATGGGAGTCAGCCAAGATGGATTGCAAACCTTCTACACATTACTTCTGAACAAATCAGGAAAGCCCACTTTCCAAGTTATATTGTCATTTCCAATACCCAGGACCCTCTTGAAAAGTCTGGGTCTATGCTACAAATCAGCACCATATTTTAATTTTGTGCCAGAGGAATTTGGGGGGTGGCAGGGGAGATACAACTTGAGTTAAGGTGCCTACACCACAAAAAGCCTTCCAAGATATAACCTTAGGCTCAGCAAAGGAGAAATACATCTAATTGCAGTTATGGAACTGACCATGTCCTTTCTGAGTTCAGACTTTTGTTAATCCTTACCCTAGGACATTTTTCCATTGATTTTTATAGAGTGGAAGGGGGTAGGGTGAGAGAAACCCTGCATGACCCTGGCCAGGGATGGACCCTGCAACCCAGGTATGTGCCCTTGACTGGGATTTGAACCCAAGACTCTTTGGTCCTCGGGCTGATGCTCTAACCGCTGAACCAAACTAGCGAGGGCAGGGTCAGACTTTTTTATGAAGAGCTTGAGTCTTTCATTTAGTTTGGGTCTACGAAGTATTTAGATAGGGGAAAAACAATCATGTGAGGAACATAAAAAAAACTTATTTCTAGAGTCTTTTTGGTTACTTATATACTAGGTACCAGCATTTGCAAATGACCAAGGTCACTGTTTCCACCTAAAATAGCTTACTGGGAAAATTTCCTGGGGCTGAGCCTGAAGAAAAAGAGGCTGACAACTTCATTTTATCAAGAGTTTATTAAGGGAATTTAGCACACAGGATAATCCTCCATGCTGCAGGGCAGGATGGACTGGGGACCAGCCCCAAATAAGGGGTGGGGGCAAAGGCCTGTTTCAAGAACCAGCAGGCCATGGAGCATGGGGGAAGGGTCTGAGGGGATTTACTGTTAGCCTCTGTTATGGCCTGGATCTAGCCCAAGGAACAGTCAGTCTCTCCACAAATTCGTTGTCTTTTAGCCTCTTCCCATACAGCTTCTCCTGAAAAGGAAGTATAAGCCAGTGTGTTAGTATTGCCCCAATTAATCAATGCTACCCAGGCACTTTCCTAAGAGCTGGTCTCAGTCCCATATCCGCATTTATCATCCATAGATGTCCACTCAGATTAGGTTTCATCCCAGACCAGTCAGCCTAAAAAAAATAAATCCCAAGCTAGATGGTACTACTTGTTTCTACCCAATTCATCTCCCACTCTCCCCTCTGCTACATTCTACTCTCAAAGCAGAACATGTGCTTGGACTTTAGGATGGGCAAACCCAACAGACCAAATCATACTGTAAACATTTATTTTTGTTCTCTGGTCATCAACAGCTAACAAATACAGCACACAAGGCAGGCCACATGTAAATGATGTCAGGCAATTATTTAACTTACCCAACTCTGTAGATCCTTAATCACAGATGAAGACAGCTTACTGGTAACAGATCTATAAAAAAGGACATTCTCAATCAAGAGGCAAGAAAACAATTAATAAATCCCTTCCAAAACAGAAATATTAGCAATGACTACACCAACTGCCCAGAGATTCACACACATCCTTCCTCCCTTTATTTCATTTTACAGGGGAGGAGGAAACAAGGTCAGAGAATTCAACATTGTTTGAAACTAGCCCACTTGCTATAGAGCAGACCACAAGCACTGTGAGGCCAGCTTCAGTATTACTTTTCCTCCTTTTACGACCACCAAGACCGGTGTTCAGATCCGATGGGAAAGGGAACTGGAGGGTCAGGTTGTCTTCAACATCTAACTTTACCTGATTCTAAAGCACAGGGACAGCAACAAGCTGGAATTCCTCAGCTTTTTCAGTATCTGACACTGCCAGGAAATGTGGAGGCAACCTGCAGAAAAAAAGCGTGAAAGCTCTAAACCAGTAAGTTGATCCAATACATCCGTCTGCGTGGAATTTGATGGGAACACCTGGACTCGGGTGGAAAGCTCCCAAGCCCAGCTCCTGAGATATTATAGGAAAGGCGAGTGGCAGCTGCAGGTATTAGGCTGACCCGAGCTGTCAAAGTCTCTCCAGGTTGTTCTCGCATGCAGTTGGAGATCCCATGGCTACAGCCAGCCACAGCCCTTGGAAACATGCTGTACTGACCCACCAGTTAGTCCCAAATTAAGTCTCCACAAGAAACCTACCAGGATTTGAGGTGGTTGTGTTCCCATCACTGTCATGACTCCAGAGTCCTCACTCACCAGAAAGCAAGCTGAGCCATCCCAGTCTTCATCTGGCACAGCTAAGATGAGAACACAATTGTCCTGAATGATCTTATTTGGTCTTCAGAATCATAAAGGTTTAACTGGCCTTTGATCCTGGTACTGATGCCTTAAATTTTTGAGGGAAATGACACAAAGCATCGCCAAGATCTGTGCCACTGGCCACTTAATTTCCCCAAACAGATGTCTAACCCACTCCCATCTGCCCCTCTATACTATATTGGCCCCAACAACCTACTTCTCAGAAGCCTTGTTCTGTTAACCCTATATGCAAGTCCCCACATCACAGCGATTTTCAACCTTTTCATCTCATGGCACATGAACTAATTATCACTGCCCTATCAACATTTCTGCTGACCTCTGGAAACGTCAATTTTAGCAAAGCTCTGTTTATATCTGAGAAACAGCACGTACAACTGGAACTGTCTTTTCCCGAAATGTTGCAGATCAGTTACAACAAACAGAACGGCGACCGTCAAGGAAAACTGTCACTCTGGGCTCCTTTTTGACCGCAGCAACTATGTGGAAGCAGCTGCAGCTTCGATAAGGGCCACAGGGCACTGTGTCACAGGACAGCCCCAACCGCCGCTCGGCCCTAAGTCCTGTGCATCATTATTGCCTACTGAAAGTTAATCACTTTGGAGCCCAAAAGAAAACACAGCCATCCTATAGGTCCTATTTACTAAACACCTGAATAACGCTAAAACCTATCCTCCAGAAAACCTTGTCTCTACTAGGTGATCTCCGTAACACGTATTGTACAGCCAGATAATTACGGTGAAGAAACTTGCCCAAGGTCACCCAGCAGGTAAGCTGTCACTGTCAAAGGCAGACTCAAATTCAAGGTCTAGCTGACACCACCAAGTGGCCTCCCCCAAATTAAGCCACTTCAGGCCCCAGGCTGCAGTGCACCAACTGCCTGCCGGCACTACTTACCCGTCACACCGGAGCACTGAGCTGCGCAGGCCGAGACCGGTGAAGGGCGCGGCCATCACGGGCTCCGGCCTCTCGCCCTGCGCATGCGGCCCACGTGCCCTTAAAGACCTCGGGCCCAGCAAGTGGGGAGGTCCGGTTCCTCCATGCCGCACTCAGCATCCTGCAGCCTCAGGAGGCAGCTCAGGTGAGTGCGGGGCTGGTGGCGGAGAGACTAAGGGCAGGGGTTGGGGGGACCGGTGGAGGATAGTCGTGGATGGCAGCAAGCGAGTTCTAACTCCACAAGTTACCCGCTACGCCGCGCGGGGGAAAAAGGACGAGCGGGCGCCGGGCGGGAGCATATATAGGCCCCACCCCTTGCGGCCGCGTCTGACGATTGGAGCAACGTACCGCGCAGACCGCTGGGAGTTATTGTCTATTCTTCTTCCGGCGCGGGGCGGCGCGGGGCGGGGCGTCCGGCTCCCCGTACGGCGTGCGTGCGGGGCGGGACCCTTTTCACAGCGGATGGAGGAACAGAGTGAGTGGTGTATTCTTTCAGGGTTTGAGGAGGCTCATTCGTTCCTGTACTGGGCACTGGGGCTACAAAGGAATCACACTCTCCGTGCCCCCGAGTTCAGTCTGGGAAGATTTTTCAAAGCTGGGCAAAGGAAGGGCTCCGCGAGGACCGCCGTGGGCATGAGGAGGAGCGGCGACTGAGTGGGTTTCTGGGAGGGGCTCTGTGAGGTCTTACAGAGGCGTTTAGGAGGGTGTGTTAGGAAGAGGCGATTGATCGCTCATAGGATGAGTGCATTATTTGTTCAAGGCTTCTTTCTTCCGCTAATCGATAAATAACTTCTGAGTGCTTAGTAAGTAAACTATGCTCGATTATCTCGGCGACTTTTCATAACCCTATGTATAGGTATTACAATTATGCCCTTTTTATAGATAAGGGAACAAGAATGTATCACACAACTAGCAAGAAAAGTAAGGACTGGAATCCGGCAGTCCACTCGAGACTACACTTACAGTGCTTTTGCATATTTTGTCCTTCGAATGAGTAAGCGACAATATACAAACAAATAGTAGCTGTCAAGAATTAAGCGCCTATTCTGAGCTTAATCTGTTCATTAATTTTTATCTGTACATGCACTTTAAAAAGTAGGTACTGCCGGGCCGGCGTGGCTCTGTGGTTGAGCATGGACCCATGCTTCAAGAGGTCACCCGTTGGATTCCTGGTCAGGGCACATGCCCAGGTTGTAGGCCAAGTCCCCGGTGAGGGGCATGCAGGAGGCAGCCAGTTGACGTTCTCTCTCATCGATGTTTCTATCTCTCTGTCGCCCTTCCTCTCACTCTAAAATCAATAAAAGAAAACAATTAAAATAAATAAAAAGTAGGTGTTTATATTTTTCCCATTTTATGGAGAAGGTGACAGACTAAGAGAATAAGAAACTTTATGATGGCTTCCAAATGTGTTTCTCCAGCCCCCCTTTTCTCCTGAGCTCCACGCCTTATATCCTTCTGCTTCCTTGACATCTACACTTGGAAGTCTCATAAACAAGCTTCTCAGAACACAGTCTTTCCTCCTCCAAACCTCCTCTTTCCTTTCTCAGTAAGTCCTTGGAATGACCCTGGACTCCTCTTTAACATCTCATCAATATATATCAGCAAATCCTGTGTTCTCCATTTTAAAGATTCCTCAAGAATCACTGTTTTTGCCCTGACCAATTTGGCTCAGTGGTAGAGCGTCAGCCCCGGGGACCAATGAGTCACGGTTTTGATTCCGGCCAAGGGCACATACCTCAGTTGAGATCCTCGGTGAGGATTAAAAAAGAATCACTGTTTGTACCACTCCCACTGATATTATCGCTGACCAACAAGATAACAGTAGTTTCCTAACTGCCTCTCTGATTCTGCCATTGCTCCCTACGCTGTAGTTTCAACACACCAGCCAGGGGGTTAAAAGAGCAAGTTTTTCATTTTGATGAAGTCCAATATATTGATTTGTTTTCTTTTGTAGTTTGTGCTTTTTGTGTCTCTTTTAAAAAATCTTTGCCTAGAGGTTGACTTCCGGTCAAGATGGCGGCATTGGAAAACATGGTATTGCGTTCTCCCACAACCACATCAAAGTTACAACTAAACTACAGAACAACCATCATTCAAAACCACCTGAAATCAAGCTGAAAGGAAGTCCTACAACTATGAAATTAAAGAAGAAGCCACATGGAGACTGGTAGGAGGGGCGGAGGCGGACGAGCTGGTCCCACACCCACGTGTGGTGGATAAAAATTAGGAGGATACCTCGGCTGGGAAGGTCCTCCCTGAGGACTGAGGTGCCCAGCTCAGGGTTCCAGTGACAGGAAGAGAAGTCCCCATAACTTCTGGCTGGAAAAACCAGCGGGATCTGAGGCTGAGGCAGCTGCAGCCCCCGGCTGCTCCTCTTAAAGGGCCCGAGCACAGATTTACTCAGACTCGCTCCCTCCAGGCTCCAGCGTGGGAAAGGCAGCTTGAAAGGCACCAGAGTCATATGGGGAAGAACTGAGCTATTTGGCATTGGAGCGAGGGCTGGAGAGACAGCTTTCTCCTGGACAGACGTGCTATCAGAGGCTTTTGTTCCTTCGATGAGCCCTTCCCTGGACCGGCAGACGCCGCCATATCTGGGACTCCAGCAACCTAGCTCACACTGTTTGCCCCGCCCTGGTGATTCCGAGGCCCCGCCCCACCCAACTTCCAGGCCCACCCAAGCTGTTGCCAGTTGCTTTACCATAGGATTGGCCTGTCTTGGAGCCTACTTCAGCTTTTCCTAAATTCTTTCAAACAAGCAGCATCTGGTCTCAGCTAGTCCCATACCTCTTGCTAAATAATACATAGAAACAAACACAGGGAGGCAGACAAAATGAGGAGACAAAGAAACAGGTCCCAAATGAAAGAACAGAACAAAACTTCAGGAAAAGAACTAAGTGAAATGGAGTTAAGCAACCTAACAGATGCTGAGTTCAAAACACTGCTTATAAGGATTCTCAGTGGACTTAGTGAGAACCTCAGTGATCTTAGTGAGGGCCTCAAGAGCATAAAAAAGGACCAGTCAGAAATGAAGGAGGCACTAATTGAAATAAAGAATAGTTTACACAGATTGAATAGTAGAGTAGGTAAATCCAAGAAGCAAACCATCGATTTGGAATATAAGGAAGCAAAAAACACCCAATCAGAACAGCAAAAAGATAAAAGAATCCAAAGAAATGAGGTTTAAGGAGCCTTTGGGACAACTTCAAGCGTGCCAACATTCGCATCTTGGGGGTGCCAGAAGGAGAAGAGAGAGAACAAGAAATCGAAAACCTATTTGAAACAATAATGGCAGAAAACTTCCCTAACTTGGTGAAGGAAACAGACATACAAGTCCAGGAAGCACAGAGAGTCCCAAACAAGATGAACCCCAAGAGGCCCACACCAAGACACATCATCATCAAAATGCAAAAGGTTCAAGACAAAGAGAGAATCTTAAAAGCAGCAATAGATAAGCAGTTAGTTACCTATAAGGGAGTTCCCATAAGACTGTCAGCTGATTCAAAAGAAACTTTACAGGCCAGAAGGGAGTGGCAAGAAATATTCAGAGTGATGAAAAGCAAGAACCTACAACCAAGATTACTCTATCCTGCATAGCTCTCATTTAGAATCGATGGCCATATAAAGAGTTTCCCAGACAAGGAAAAGCTAAAGGAGTTCATCACCACCAAACCATTATTATATGAAATATTGAAGGGTCTTCTTGAAGAAAAAGATAAAAAAATATGAACAAACAAAATGGCAATAAATACATATCTATCGACAATTGAATCTACAAACAAAATGAACACACAGAACAGAAACATTCATAGATACAGAGAACTTTTGTTGGGTACCAGATGGATGGGGGCTGGGAGGATGGGTGGAAAAGGTGAAGGGATTAAGAAGTACAGATTGGTTGTTAGACTGACAAACCTCAAAGAGAAGGGGGATTGGGGGTGGGAAGAGATAAACCAAAGAACTTATATGTATATATGCATAACCAATGGACACAGACAACAGTGTGGGGAAAAGCAGGAGGGGGGCAGGAATGGGGAGGAGGGGGTCAATGGGAGAAAAATTAGGAACATCTGTAATACATTCAACAATAAAGATTAAGCCCTGGCTGGTTTGGCTCAGCGGTTAGAGCGTCGGCCTGCGGTCCAGAGAGACCCGGGTTCAGTTCCCGCTAAGGGCATGTACTTCGGTTGCAGTTTGTCCCCGGCCCTGGTTGGTTGTGCGGGTGGCAGCCACTCGATGTGTCACTTTCACATCGATGTTTCTCTCTCTCTCTCTCTCTTCCTCTCTCTCCCTCCTACTCTATCTGAACAAAAAATGAAAAAGTGTCCTCGGGTGAGGATAAAAAAACAACAATAAAGATTAAAAAAAAATCTTTGCCTAACATAAATTAGGATTTATGTTTTCTTCTAGAAGTTTGTTTTAACTCTTACATTTAGATCTGTGATTCATTTTTAGTTAATTTTTGTGCATGGTGTGAGATGAGAGTCAAGGTTTGTTTATTGCATATGGCATCCAATTGTTCCATCTTCATTTGAAGAGATTATTTTTCCATCTAATTGCTTTGGTACCTTTGTTAAAAATTGACCAGACCTGGCTGGTTTGGCTTATGGTTAGTGTCAGCCTATGGACCAAAGGTTCGCAGTTCGGTTCCCAGTCAGGCTCCTGCAGGAGGCAGCTGATCGATCAATGTGTCTTTCTCACAGTGATGTTTCTCTCTCTCCCTCCCTCTCTTCCACTCTCTAAAAATTAATGGAAAAATGTTCTCGGATAAGGATTAACAACAACAAAAAGCAGTTGACCATATGTATACGTCTATTTCTGTATTCAATACTACACTGTCTTGATTATTGTAGCTTTTTAATAAGTTTTGAGTCATCCAACTCTGTTCTTTTTCAGGATTATTTTAGCTATCCAGAGCCCTTTGCATTTCCATATGTTATGGTGCAGGAGAACTGAGAGACCACCAGAGCCAAATTAAAGCCAAATAGAGAACAAAGCCAGCTGGTGACTGATGCTGAGTTCTCAGAGATCAGCCCCGATATGCTTTATTACATGCCTTTTATACCTTACACAAAATAGGATCTTCTTGATATAATGCCCAGGGCTACAACAATGCTGTATAGAATTAGTTTGCCCTGCAGATAACAGGAACACCCATGCCCACCCAGGAACATCCAGTCTATTATCTCAGGTATTTCAAGGTACATTGGGTCACACTTAGCCCCGAGCTGCACAAACACAATGCAAGCCTAATTCCTTGAGATTGTGGAGGAGGTCGAGTCTCTGACTCAAGACCTCCAGACACGTACCCGGCTCCCAACAATTTCTTGGTTCTATCCTGTTGATTAAATTCTTTTTTTTTTTTAATCCTCACCCGAGGACCTTTTTCCATTTTTTGCTCAGATAGAGTGGGAGGGAGAGAGAGTAAGAGAGAGAGAGAGAGAAACATCAAGTGGGGACACATTGAGTGGCTGCCTCCCCCACGACCAACCAGGGCCAGGGACAAATTGCAACCGCAACCAAGGTACGCGCCTCTAGCGGAAACCGAACCCAGGTCTCTCTGGACCGCAGGCCAATGCTCCAGCCGCTGAGCCAAACCGGCCAGGGCTGTTGATTAAATCCTTTACAAAACAGGTTCAGCTGGAGGGCACACAGTGACTTTCCCAATCATCAATTATGGAGAGCTATGCAGGATAGAGTAATCTTGGTTGTAGGCTCTTGCTTTTCATCACTCTGAATATTTCTTGCCACTCCCTTCTGGCCTGTAAAGTTTCTTTTGAATCAGCTGACAGTCTTATGGGAACTCCCTTGTAGGTAACTAACTGCTTTTCTCTTGCTACTTTTAAGATTCTCTCTTTGGCCCTGGCTGGTTTGGCTCAGTGGTTGGAGCGTTGGCCTGTGGACCAGAGAGTCCTGGGTTCGGTTCCTGCTAGGGGCACGTACAAAAAAAAAAAAATAAGATTCTCTCTTTGTCTTGAACCTTTTGCATTTTGATGATGATGTGTCTTGGTGTGGGCCTCTTGGGGTTCATCTTGTTTGGGACTCTCTGTGCTTCCTGGACTTGTATGTCTGTTTCCTTCACCAAGTTAGGGAAGTTTTCTGCCATTATTGTTTCAAATAGGTTTTCAATTTCTTGTTCTCTCTCTTCTCCTTCCGGCACCCCCAAGATGCGAATGTTGGCACACTTGAAGTTGTCCCAAAGGCTCCTTACACTATCCTCATTTCTTTGGATTCTTTTATCTTTTTGCTGTTCTGATTGGGTGTTTTTTGCATCCTTATATTCCAAATCGATGGTTTGCTTCTTGGATTTACCTACTCTATTTTTTTTTTAAACATTTTTTTTTCTTTATTGATTTTAGAGAGAGAGGAAGGGAGAGGGAGAGAGAGAGAGAGAGAGAGAGAGAGAGAAGGAAACATTGATGAGAGAGAACATCGACTAGCCGCCTCCTACATGCCCCCACGGGGTATCAGGTCCACAACCTGGGCATGTGCCCTGACCAGGAATTGAACTGGTGACCTCTTGGTGCATGGGTTGATGCTCAACCACTGAGCCGCACTGGCAGGGCCTACTCTACTATTGAATCTGTGTAAACTGTTCTTTATTTCAGTTAGTGCCTCCTTCATTTCTAACTGTGCATCCTTCATTTCTGACTGGTCCTTTTTTATGCTCTTGAGGCCCTCACTAAGATCACTGAGGTTCTCACTAAGTCCACTGAGCATCCTTATAAGCAGTGTTTTGAACTCAGCATCTGTTAGGTTGCTTAACTCCATTTCAGTTAGTTCTTTTCCTGAAGTTTTGTTCTGTTCTTTCATTTGGGACCTGTTTCTTTGTCTCCTCATTTTGGCTGCCTCCCTGTGTTTGTTTCTATGTATTACTTAGCGAGAGGTATGGGGCTAGCTGAGACCAGATGCTGCTTGTTTGAAAGAATTTAGGAAAAGCTGAAGTAGGCTCCAAGACAGGCCAATCCTATGGTAAAGCAACTGGCAACAGCTTGGGTGGGCCTGGAAGTTGGGTGGGGCGGGGCCTCGGAATCACCAGGGCGGGGCAAACAGTGTGAGCCAGGTTGTTGGAGTCCCAGATATGGTCGCGTCTGCCGGCCCAGGGAAGGGCTCGTCAAAGGAACAAAGGCCTCTGATAGCACGTCTGTCCAGGAGAAAGCTGTCTCTCCAGCCCTCGCTCCAATGCCAAACAGCTCAGTTCTTCCCCATATGACTCTGGTGCCTTTCAAGCTGCCTCCCCCACGCTGGAGCCTGGAGGGTGCGAGTCCGAGTAAGTCTGTGCGTGGACCCTTCAAGAGGAGCTGCCGGGGGCTCCAGCCGCCTCAGCCTCAGTTCCCGCTGGTTTTTCCAGCCAGAAGTTATGGGGATTCTCTTCCTGGCACTGGAAGCCTGAGCTGGGCGCCTGGTGTGGGACGGGGACCCCTCAGTCCTCAGGGAGGACCTTCCCAGCCAAGGTGTCCTCCTAATTTTTATCCGCCACACGTGGGTGTGGGGCCAGCCCGTCCGCCTCCGCCCCCCTACAAGTCTCAATGCGGCTTCTTCTTTAACTTTGTAGTTGTAGGACTTCCATTCAGCTTGATTTCAGGCAGTTTTGAATGATGGTTGTTCTGTAGTTTAGTTGTAACTTTGATGTGGTTGTGGGAGGACGCCATACCGCGTTTACCTACGCCGCCATCTTGACCAGAAGTCCCCTCCTCTCTCTAAAAATCAATAAAAATATGTTTTTAAAAATATGCATGGGGAGCCCCAGCCGAGTGGCTAAGTTGGTTGGAGCGTCATCCCATACACCCAAAGGTTGCAGGTTTGATTCCCCATCAGGGCACATACCTAGGTTGTGGGCTCAATCCCTGTTCAGGGTGCCTACGGGAGGCAGCCAATCAATGTCCTCCCGCCTTTCTCTCTCTCCCTTCCCCTCTTTTTTTTTTTTTTTAATTTTTTTTTCTTTATTGATTTTAGAGAGAGGAAGGAAGAGGGAGAGAGATAGAAACTTTGATGAAAGAGAACATCGATTGGCCGCCTCCTGCATGCCCCACAGTGGGTATTGGGCCCACAACCTGGGCATGTGCCCTGACCAAGAATCGAACCAGTGACCTCTTGGTGCATGGGTAGACAGATGCTCAACCACTGAGCCACACCGGCCAGGCTCTCCCTCCCCCGCTCTCTAAAGTCAATAAACATATCTTTATATCCTCAGGTGAGGATTGGTGTGGCTCAGTTGGTAGAGTGTCCCATGCACCAAGAGGTCTTGGGTTTGATTTCCGGTCAGGGCACATGCCCGTGTTTCTGTCTCAATCCCCAGTAGCAGGTGTGCTGGAGGTAGCCAATGGATGTTTCACTCTCATCAATGTTTCTCTCACTCTCTCAAATCAATAAACAAACATTTTTAAAAAATATATGGGGAGCCCGGCCTGTGTGGCTCAGTGGTTGAGCGTCGACCCATGTACTAAGAGGTCGCCAGTTTGATTCCTGGTCAGGGCACATGCCCAGGTTGTGGGCCCGATCCCCAGTGAGGGGTATGCAGGAGGCGGCCAGTCAGTGTTCTCTCTTATCGATGTTTCTATCTCTCTCCCTCTCCTTTCCTCTCTCTCTAAAATCAATAAAGAAAAAAAGGGGGCATGCAGGAGGCAGCCAATCAATGTTCTCTCTCATTGATGTTTCTATCTGCCCTGGCCGGTTTGGCTCAGCGGTTAGAGCGTCGGCCTGCGGTCCAGAGAGACCCGGGTTCGGTTCCCGCTAAGGGCATGTACCTCGGTTGCAGTTTGTCCCCGGCCCTGGTTGGGTTGTGCAGGAGGCAGCCACTCGATGTGTCCCTTTCACGTCGATGTTTCTCTCTCTCTCTTCCTCTCTCTCCCTCCCACTCTATCTGAACAAAAATGGAAAAATGTCCTCGGGTGAGGATTAAAACAAAAAAAAGAAAGAAAAAAGAAAAGTTTTAATAAATAAAAATAAAAATACATGGGGAAACTTTTGGGGGTGATTAATGTTCATTATCTTGATTGTCATGGTGGTTTCATGGGTGTACACTTAGGTCACAACTCCTTATATTGTACATTTTTCAAATGTGTAATTTATTATGTGTCAGTTATACCCCAATAAAGATATTTTTTTTAAGTAAGGAAGGAAACATTTAGATCATGTAATTCACCTGCCCCCAAATCACTGACTTCTCAACACATTTGAAATAAAGGCTGAGGTCCCCAGGCTGGCCTCCGCTTCTCTGCCATCATCGCCCACCACTTGTTTCCTCCTTCATTCTGTTCCCTCTTCCCAGCCTCTCTGCCCTTGGAGTACTCTGCCTGCTCCCACAGCAGGGCCTTTGCTCTTGCTGTTCTTCCTGCCTGGAACTATGCTCCCTGGATTTCACAGAGAGCCACATGACTCCCTCACGTCCCCTAGGTTTCATCAAATGTCACCTCAGACCACCCCATTTTGATACAGCACCCTGCTACCCTTCAAGCCATTGCCCTGCTTGTTATTTATAGCACTTAATGCTCCCTGTCATCACATTAGATACATATTTATTTTCTGTCTTCCCCATTACAATGTGAGCTCCCCAAGAACAGGAATTGTGTCTTTTTATTTTCACTGCTTAGTATATAAGACAGCCAGTACTTACTGAAATAATTACTAAGTGAATGAATGAATAAAACTCAACCAAGGCCACATTGCTGGTACGTGGCAGCTGGAACTAAAACCTAGATCTGTCTAATGCAAATGTGCATAACTTTACCTGTTAGGTGACACAGTTCTTCCAGAACTACCCTGTGAGGTGGGCACCATGATTTGCCTCACTTAGCAGAAGGGAAAGCAGGGGTGGTGAGGGAAAATGACTTGCCCCCAGATCACATAGGCCAGCTGACATCTCAATTCAAGTGCCAGGCACATGACCCCAACCCACAGTGTCTGGGAGAGGAAGTTCAAAGAGCCTGATGCTGACAGTGCAGTGTCCACACATGCTAACCATAAAGACTGGGTTCAAACTGCATTTCAAGCTGTTTCATACTTCTCTGCCTTTTCCCAGCAGCCCTTCTTCCCTGATCTCCCCAGCTCACATTGTCCTTGGAGACCCAGTTTCACATCACCCCCTCCAAGAGGTCGTCTCTGACTCTGGACCTCCTTGAGTCCTGCTCTATTGTGGTATTTGACTGACTGAAAAAATAGCACTTATCCACTTTTATTCATTCATTCAACCATAAATATTTACTGAGTTTCTACTTTGTATCAAGCACTGAGGATATAATCATTGGTCCCTGCCCTCAAGAGGCTTGATCCACCTTGGCCGGTTTGGCTCAATGGTTAGAGCGTCGGCCCGCGGACCAGAGAGACCCGGGTTCAGTTCCCACTAAGGGCACGTACCTCGGTTGCAGTTTGTCCCTGGCCCCGGTTGGGGTCGTGTGGGTGGCAACCAGTCGATGTGTCTCTCGCATCAATGTTTCTCTCTCTCTCTTCCTCTCCTCTCCGCTCTATCTGAAGATAAATGCAAAAATGTCCTCAGGTGAGGATAAAAAAACAACAACAAAAAAGAGGCTTGATCCTAGGAGGGAGACAGATATTACAATGGACAAAACAGCATGTGACCTGTTGCTGAGGGGCTTCCTGAGGGCAGGGCTCTAACCTGAGGCCTGACATAGGTAGGTGTTCCTTAGCCCTCTGAAGAGCAGAAGACCAGTGTTCCTGGCTGAGGGCTGAGAAGAGGAAAGATTCTCAGCATGGCTGGAGCTCAGAGCACCAGTGGAGGCTAAAGAAGGGGCTGGAGCATCTTCAAGGATCTGACACAAAAAATATTTTCCAGCCTAATAGAGCGAGGTGGGAAGAACATCGTGCTGGAGGAATAGGTGAGGCGGGGGGAGTGGGACAGACTCTCTTGGTTTGGGCAGAGCCAGCAGAGAGGATCCCTCCAACACACACACACCCTTCCTGGGGCGCCTCGTGGTTTCTAAATTCTCAGGCATCTCTCTCCTACTCCTGGAGGTAGGGGGCAAACAGAGACGGGATCCTTTAGGCTCTACCATGCAGGTGACCAAGGGCCAGGGTTGCTTAGAGACCTGACAGTATGGTTTCTCATTGTTTTGTGTAGAGTTATCCAGAAGAAAACCAGGTCTTCTCAGATCCCCAACCAGAAACAAAAATAGCAAACATGGCCTTGGCCTTGAGTAGATTTGGATGCTAGTCTCAGTCTTTCTTGCTGAGTGACCTTGAGCTAGTTATTTAACTTCTCTGAGCCTCAGTTTCCTTATCTGTAGAACTGCATAGGACAACATCTACTCACAAGGTTGTGTGAAGAGGAGTATAACGATGTGATGGTTGCAACGGTGACCCCACCCCGCCACTTTGCCAAAACAAGTTAGATCCACCTGTTGGGGACCAGCCAGAACTCCAAGCCTTGATGCCCTGGGTTGCCAGAAGGCCAGACTGGAAAGGGTGGAATAGATCTTTGAAGCAGATGTGCCTGCCTTACCTTTGCCCCTAACTCAAGTGGGACATGACCACTTGGTCCTCTTGAGACTTATTTTGCTGTCCCCTTTTGTGGCATATTGAGGGGGTAATAAAGAGTGAGACAAACTCAGATGTGAGTCCCGGCTTTGCTGTATGACCTGGGACAAGCCACACATCTGAGCCTCACCCTAAAATGGGCACACTATACCCTGGCTGGTTTGGCTCAGTGGTAGAGAGTCAGGCCACAGACCAATGAGTCGAGGGTTCGATTCTGGCCAAGGGCACGTACCTCGGTTGCGGTTCATCCCGGGCCCAGGTTGGGGTCGTGTGGGGAGCAACCAGTCCATGTTTCTCTCTCTCCCTTTCTCTCCCTTCCTCCCTTCCACTCTATCTGAAGATAAATAGAAAAATATCCTCAGGTAAGGATATAAAAATAAAATGGGCACACTGTGGTCCTCACAAAACAAGGAACTGACCATCTGGACTCATAAATGGTGGATGTCCAGCCCACAGGCCAATCGCACACCCAGTGGAAATCCAGTTGTCTGTACCTGTTCTGCCTCTTCTCCCAGACTGTGTGCCATCCTCTCCCTGGGCCTTGGGGCCCGGCACAGGCAGGCAGGAGGAAGCAGTGGAGGCTGTTGAACGTTGATCCTGAACACTGAGCAGGAGGCCCCAGGTCAGGGTCAGTGGGGCTGCAGGGAAGCTCCCAACCCCCATCCCAGGCAGGAAAGGAGCACCTGTAAACCATCAACTTTCTAGAGTGCCGTCTCCAGGGCCAGCAGCAGGGACCCAACCAGGGAACTAACAGGAGAGGGACTGGAGAGAAACCGTCCCAACAGACAGACGAGTGCATGCCTTGGGCATCTCTAGCACTGTTAGTCTCAGGCCAGTGTGTGCTGGGTTATCGCTCCTCCCAGTCCCCCTCCTGACATCTAGTTTAATCTTTTCATCCTGTGAAGTAGGGGTTACTATTAGCCCCATTTTACAGCGGAGAAAACTGAGGCTCTGAGAGTAAGTGATTTGTGAAAGGGTTAATAATGTTTTAACAAAAACTCCATTCTGACCAGTTATTCCTGCACGTAAACACCCAAGCAGTTTTCTAAAAACCCTGGGACTGACAGAGGAACCATGAAGATAAGGGGAAAACTTGGAGGGACCATTAAAATGAAAGACATTAATGACTGCCCTAATCTCTGTAACAAGCTCATCTCCTACCCTGCAACAAATTCTTCCCTCGCCTCTATAACTGTTCCTATCAGCCCCGGCACAAATTAAGCGGTGCCAAGAGAATGTGGTTGTTTTTTTTGTTTTTTTTTTAATGTAGGTTTTTTTAGTTTCTGTAGTTTGTAGCTATAAAAGCTAGAGAACAGCCCTGGCTGGTTTGGCTAGGTGGTTAGAGCGTCGGTCTGCGGTCCAGAGAGACCCGGTTCAGTTCCCGCTAAGGGCACGTACCTCGGTTGCAGTTTGTCCCCGGCCCTGGTTGGGTCGTGCAGGAGGCAGCCACTCGATGTGTCCCTTTCACGTCTATGTTTCTCTCTCTCTCTTCCTCTCCCTCCCTCCCATTCTATCTGAACAAAAAATGGAAAAATATCTTCGGGTGAGGATAAAAAAAAAAAAGCCAGAGAACAAAGAAATGTGGATGGTGAGCTCTGTGGGCTTGGCCTGTCCTGCACCCAGGCGTATACAATAAAGCCATTTTGCTCTAGCTGGCCTTGCCTTGTGGATGTGATCTCCTGCCGCCTCCACCTTTTAATTTGCCCAGGTGCTTTCACCCGCCAGCTTCCTCAGGGGTCAGACTTCCTGGGCTGAAAATCCCCCAGGCTCCACCGTCCTTGTGCTGGTGACCAGTAGCTCAGTGGCCGCCTGGGGCAGGGCAGGGCGGGGCCACCCTTCTCAGCTGTGGGGCAGGGCGGGGGACCAGACAAAGACCGCGGGACAGGCTGGAGGAGAGACTCTGGCCATGGAGGCGGGGGGCTGCCGCTACCAGTTTCGAGTCGCGCTGCTGGGGGACTCGGCGGTGGGCAAGACGTCGCTGCTCCGCCGCTACGTGGAGGGCGCGCCCGGGACGCTGGAGCCCGAGCCGGAGCCGGAGCCCGAGCCGGAGCCGGCGCCCACGGTGGGCGTCGAGTTCTACAGCCGCGCGCTGCAGCTGCGGGCCGGGCCCTGGGTCAAGCTGCAGCTCTGGGACACCGCGGGCCTGGAGCGCTTCAGGTGCGGGGTGGGGAGGGGAGCCGTGGATGGGAGGTAGATGGAGGAGGTGGAGAAGCGGGAGGGACGAGTAGGTAAGGGACCTCTGGTTTGGGGATCAATGCTGGCCCACCTGGCTATGGAGGCCCCTCAGAGGGGTCAGCCTCAGTGGCCCAATTAGAGGTGTGGGTGTCCTTGCCCTGGGTCTGGGGTCCTTCACTCTTAAGTCATTCAACTTACAAATACAGCTGGGTGGGCCAAGCCCCTGAGCCAGATGCTTGAGACCTGGTGCCGCCTCTTCCCCAGAGGAACATTCAGGCCTTGGGGACAAGAGGAAGGACCCGGCATTGAAACCTGGAGGGATGGCTGATGTGGGTGCTGATGGAGCCCCAGGAGCACAGCCAGGGAGGTCAGGGAGATGGGAAAGGAGGAGAGAGGTTTGTGTTGGCCTTGAAGGACCAGTGGGAGTTTGCCAGGCAGAGAATGCGGAAGCGGACTTTCAATCAGGAAAACATCAGGCCTCCTCCAGGAATGGGGAATGGTCAGGAGAGTATGTGAATCAAACTCACTCCCTAGCTGAGAAGCATGCAGTCTCTTGGGAAACACACAGAGTCCAGGAACAGAAGCACAAGGCAGTGTGAAATGAGCTGTAATGGGGGGAGAGGGGAAGGGGAGGCAGTCAGTGGATGCAGGGGAGGTCCTGCCTCTGGGAGTGTCTTGAATATATAAGCCTCTTCCAACTTACTCCCTGATCCCATCAGGTGCATCACCAGGTCTTTTTACCGGAATGTGGTGGGTGTCCTGCTGGTTTTTGATGTGACAAACAGAAAGTCCTTTGAACACATTCCAGACTGGCACCAGGAGGTCATGGCCACTCAGGGTCCCAACAAGACAATCTTCCTGCTGGTTGGCCACAAGAGTGACCTGCAGAGCACCCGGTGTGTCTCGGCCCAGGAGGCAGAGGAGCTGGCTTCCTCCCTGGGCATGGCCTTCATGGAAACCTCAGCCAAAAATAACTGCAATGTGGACCTGGCCTTCAACACACTCGCCGACACCATCCAGCAGGCCCTGCAGCAGGAGAACATCAAGCTGGAGGAGGGCTGGGGGGGCATTCGGCTCATCAGCAAGACTCAAATCCCTAGGCTCCGCAGCAGGAAGCAGCCTGCAGGCCCATGCCAGTGTTGACTCTGGGAGGGAAAGGGTTAAAGCAGTGCCAACCTCAGAAGTCCTGGTGGGATGGAGAGAGTGTCTCTCTGAAGGGCAAATGGCAGACTATACCCAAAGGGTTCATATAAACAGTATCCTGGCACAGTCATGGCTCCTGGATTTTGGAGTCTTGGAGCTCAGCCCCTTTTCACCAGAAAGGTCTAAGCCCTGGCCGGGTAGCTCAGTTGGTTAGAGCGAGCGCCATCCCAGTACGCCAAGGTTACCAGTTCCATCACATACAATTTCAACCAATGAATACACAAATAAGAGGAACAACATATTGATCTCTCCCTTCTTCTCTAAAATCAGTCAATCAGTCAACCAACCAATCAATCAAAGGTCTAGAGACAGGTGTGCAGCTTCATGTTCTTGAGCCTGTTTCCTCATAAAACATCCTACCTCAAGGGGGTGGGGGTGGGGAGTAGGGGAGTACATGAATGAAATAATGGATGGATGTGCTCAGCCAGAACCTGCCACACGCTGAGAACTGAATGACAAGAACTGTCACCACCACTCTTCTCTTGGCTGGGATGTGGCCATTTCCAGCAGCATTCCTGGGCTGGGACGCTCAGACGCTGAGTCTGTACGCCGCTGTGCAGGGGAGGATGGGAGCCTGGCATGGAGCCTCCTTAGGTTCTCGGGCTTGGATGAGCCTGAGCATGGGTTTAAGGGGTGGTTGTTGCTGCCCAGTGCCCCCAGTCCAAGGCCAAGGGCTGGATCTGCATCTGGGAGGCAGGGTTGAAGAACCCATAGCCTCCTCCTTACCCCCATACACACACACACACACACACACACACACACACACACACACACACACCAGCTGCTGGGAGTGCTGTGGGATAAGGAGCCACACTCTGAGAACTTCCCACCCCTCCAGGGCAGCCCACATCCAATGTGGATCTAATGCGGGAGGGTATTCACAGGCCAGGCCTTCTTGTCCCAACTCTGAAGGTCAGACCCGCTTTATCACTCATTGTGGAGTCCACTGAAGCCATTGTTGTGACATCACAGTTAAATCCTCCTCTGGTCAATCCTGCTTCCTTCCTTTCCTCCCCTAAGCGGGTATTGATCTCAATAATGTCCTAATACAGCTGACCCTTGAACAGAACGGTTTTGAACTCTGAACTGTGCAGGTCTGCTTCTATGTGGATTTTTCCAATTGACCCACACAGTTTAAACCCGTCATTCAAGGGTGAACTGCATGGTTGGAAATCCTTGGATATGGGGGTCAGGTGTAGTTACATGCAGATTTTCTACTGCACGGAAGGTCAGCACCCCTAACCCCAGAGTTGTTCAAGGGTCAACTGTAAATGTTGACACTAATAGCCATCTCAGAGTCTGCCTCCTGGAGAACCTAATTTGCAACAGAAACTGCTCAGCAGGGACTATCTTGGAGCAATTAAAGACTTCATGGAGGAGATGGTGTTTGTGTTGCAAAGAATCACAAGTGTAGAGAGGGTGTATTGAGGATGTCATTGTGCCAGTGGGCATGGGCAGCTGCCATAGCAAAAAGAGTACACTACTTAACTTTGTGACCTGGAGCCAGTTACTCCACCTCTTTGAGCCTCAGATTCTCAGTAACAGGTGACTGACAGTCCCTCTGTCCTAGGGCTCTTGGGAGGTTTTCAATGAGAATGAGTTTCTTAGTTTCCTCTCCATGACAGCTGGGCCAGGTGGGATCTCCATGTGCCCTGCCTTCTCCCTGCCCCCTCTTCTTCTTTTTTAATGTTTTAAAAATTGATTTTAGAGAGAAGGAGAGGGGGAGAGAGAGAAACATCGATGTGAGAGAGAAACATTGATGTGAAACATCAATCAGTTGCCTCCCATATGGGGATTGAAACCCGCAACCTGGGTATGTGCCCTGACTAGGAATTGAACTGGTGACCCTTAGGTGCATGGCACCATGGCCAACTGAGCCACACTGGGCCAGGGCTCCCTGCCTCCTCTCTTTAAAAAATTTCACTCGCCCAGCAGGTGTGGCTCAGTGGATTGAGCACTGTCCCATGGACTGAGAGGTCCCGGTTCAATTCCCAGTCAGGGCAAATTCCTGGGTTGCGGGCTTGATCCCCGGGGCGGGGGGGGGGGGGGCAGGAAGCAGCCAATCGATGTTTCTCTCTCACATCAATGTTTCTATCTCTCCCTTCCTCTCTCAAAAACCAATAAAAACATGTTTTTTAAAAAAAATCTTCACTGCCCTGGCCGGTTTGGCTCAGCGGTTAGAGCGTTGGCCTGCGGTCCAGAGAGACCCGGGTTCGGTTCCCACTAAGAGCATGTACTTCGGTTGCAGTTTGTCCCTGGCCCTGGTTGGTCGTGCGGGTGGCAGCCACTCGATGTGTCCCTTTCACATCGATGTTTCTCTCTCTCTCTCTTCCTCTCTCTCCCTCCCACTCTATCTGAACAAAAAATGAAAAAATGTCCTCGGGTGAGGATAAAAAAAAAAAATCTTCACTCATCCTTATGACAATTTTGCAAGGTTGGCACAATTATCCCCAGTATTATCCCAATGGAAAGCTTGGGCCAGTAGAGGGGGAAATTATTTGCTTTAGAGCATATTATTATTCCTTCATCAAATTTTTTAAAAAATGAGCATCTGCTCTGTTCTGGACTCGGGATACAGAATTGTCCTCCTGGGGCTGACATTCTAGTGAAAGAGAAAAAAATAAGTAAATGAGTACACCAAACTATTTCTAGTTGTGGTAAGTGCCATAAAGACCACAGATAACAGAGGTGGGACTGAGAGTGATGGGGGTCCTTTAGAGCAGGTGGATGGGGAGGCCTCTCTGAGATGACCTTTGAGCTGAGACCTAGCGAAGGAGCCAAGCTAAAAGCAGAGAGATCTGGGCACAAGAAACAACTGCCAGCACCGACTGAGCACTTAATTTTTTTGTTTCCGTTTTTTGTTGTTGTTAGTCCTGAGGATATTTTTCCATTTTAGGGAGTGGGGGTGGGGGGAGAAACATCAACGTGAGAGAGACACATTGATTGGTTGCTTCCTGCACAACCCAGGGCCAGAGATTGAACCTGTAACCCAGGTGTGTGCCCCTGACATGTGACCCTAAGGGCTTTTTTTTTTAAGTTTTATTTATTGATTTAAAGGAGACATCTGTTGACTTGTTTTTCCACTTATTTATGCATTCATGGGTTGCTTCTTGTATGTGTCCTGACCAGGGGTTGAACACGCAATCTTGGTGTACTGGGATGACGCTCTAACCATTTGACTACCCACCCAGGGCTGAGCACTTCTTATGTATAGAATAAGGTAGGTACTTTAATTTTCCATTTTACTGATATGGAGATTGAGGCCCAGAGAGGTTAAGAAGCCAGTAAGTAGGAGGGAGAGCCTCAAGGCAAGTAAGAGCTGGGCTTTTTCTAGGAATTTACTGGACATCTGAGCAGCTAGAATGAAGTGAAGAAGCAGGGGGTGACCTTCAACTTGGTATGTGGTTTCTAATCTCCAGGAGCTTCCCCACAGGGGAATCCAAGTCTAAACTGAAGCTTGTTTGGGAGCTAAACAGCTAATCCTGGGGATGGAGGTGGGGATTTGGCTGTCAGGTGCTCAAAACAAATGCCCACATCCCTGGAGAACGAGGGAGGAAAAACTGACCTTTCCCTCTCAAAATCCTGGCCAAGTATTGGAGAACCAGCCTGAAGCCCGGTGAATCAGGGCAGGGTCCACCTCCAGGGAAGAGACAGTGCCCATTGTACCCAGCTGCCTCCTTCCGAATGCTCAGCAGACTTCCCACCTGTAAAGTGGGGATGATTCTAGTTTCTGTCTCACAGGGCTGTTGTGAGGATTAAATGATATATTATACGAAGCCCTACCACATAAAGGGGCTCAGACACTGTGAGCTATTTCTATTGCTAGCGTTTATAATTAACCCTGCCACAACCCTGTGAGGTTATTTAGCTTAGTGAGGCAGAGGGCCTCTGCCCAGGTGGGAGCTGAGCTGTAACAGAGATGGACACACCAAGTCAGAGACTCCCTTACAGATCACTTGGTGACACCCCTCTCCTATACCCCCACATCCAGTCACCAAGGCCTGCAAGGGCACTACTTTCAACTTTTCAAATTGACTCCTCTCTTCACTTGACTACCACCACTCCAATCCAGGCAGCAGCCTTCTGATGAATCTCTGCTTTCACAATGGCCCTCTCTCTTCTTCCTCCAGTCGCCTGGTCTCCACTGCCTGGCCAGTGATCTTTTCAAAATGCAAAGCTGACATGTCATGCTCCTGCTTAAAATCTTTCAGTGGGCTCTGGCCGGTGTGGCTCAGTGGTTGAGTGTCGTCCCATGCATGGAGAGGTTGCTAGTTTCATTCCCGGTCAGGGCACGTGCCCAGGTTGCAGGCTCGATCCCCAGTATAGGACATGCAGGAGGGAGCCAATCCATGTTTCTCTCTCTCATCAATGTTTCTCTCTCCCTTCCTCTCTCTCTAAAACACAAAGTAAAAAAAAAAAATCCTTCAATGGTTCACGTTACTTTTTGGGTAAAGCCCCCACTTTGCTGGGGCCAACAAGGCACTGCATGACCTGGCCCACCTCGCCTCACCACACTGCCTCAGGGCTGGCATCCATGCAGTTCTCTCCTTGAAACAAATCCCCATCCCTTCACTTGGGTCCCTCGAATTATGGCTCAACTGGTCAGACCCACTTCTCCCTGGCCCTGTGAACTTCTCCTTTGCAGCCCCTGTCCTGTTGTTTTTTTATCCTCACCCAAGGACATTTTTGCATTTATCTTCAGATAGAGCGGGAGGGGGGGAGAGAAACATCAATGTAAGAGAGACACATCAGTGGTTGCCACCCACACGACCCCAACCGGGCCGGGGACAAACTGCAAACGAGGTATGTGCCCTTAGTGGGAACTGAACCCAGGACTCTGGTCCGCAGGCCGACACTCTAACCGCTGAGCCAAACTGGCCAGGGCTTGAGTTTTTTTTTTTTTCATTTTTTTTTTTTCTTTATTGATTTTAGAGAGAGAGAGAGAGAGGAAGGGAAAGGGAGAGAGAGAAAGAAACATCAATGAGAGAGAACATCGATTGGCCGCCTCCTGCATGCCCCCCACTGGGGATCAGGCCCTCAACCTGGGCATGTGCCCTGACAGGGAATCGAACCCGCGACCTCTTGGTGCATGGGTTGACGCTCAACGACTGAGCCACACCGGCTGGGCTTGAGTGTTATATTTACCCAATCGCAGGTCTGCTCCGTGTTCATTCATCACAGTAACCCACGGCCAGGCCTGGGCCCAGCTCACAAACACTTGCTGTATGAACAAGTCCCTTCCATATGCAGATAGGACAGGACTCAGAGAGATGAAGCTACTTACCTGTCACACAGCTGATCAAGAATGGAGGTCTCTTGGCTCTACCCCAGCTCTTTCCACTAAACTGCCCAAATTCTTTCATCCATTTCTGTCCTCAATGGAGGATTCAAAACTAACTCTGGATTCCTTCTTGGCTGCTGAGGTCAGTGACTGGCACCTACTATCAGAACTCGGTGGGAGGCCTTTTGCTGTTTGATATCACCAACGGAACATCCTTTGAGAGCATCACCCGGCAGCATCAGGAGGTTCTGGAGAAAGCAAAACCCTTTGACATCCTCTTCCTGGTGGTAGGTCACAAGAGTGACCTGGTGGTTGAGTGACAGGTGACGGCTGAAGGAAGGGGAGAAGCTGGCTGCCCCTTCTTTGAGTGCTCACTATGCTGAGACCTCAGGCAACAGCAACAGTAACATCAGCACAGCCTTTGAGCTGCTCATTCAAGAGATCTATGAGGCTGTGAAGAGAGGCGGTTATGGGCCCAAACTGAGTGGGAGGAAGTGAAAAGCAGGGTCCCATTGCAGGCCAACCTCAGGAGACAGTGAACCAAAGCAGGGCAAGGGGGATGTGTCTGTGCTGGTGACCTCTGGGAGGAACAGCCACACCCCCTGAAGCCCATGGAGTCTTCATGATCCACAAGGGCTATGCTGGGCACAGGACAGGATGATGCTAGGTGCCACTGAAGGTCATCACCCTGAGGCCCCAGGGGGCCTGGTTTCCTCTAAACAATGGTGAAAATACCAGGATCTGGGATACCAACAACTAAGAGCGGACAGGCCTTTCCCCAAGGTTAATGCCTTCCCTTCTTCGGGCCCAGGATAAACACACCTTTCTCTAGGAATTCCAGAAGAGCAGGTCAAAAAAGGCTTTGCCAAAACCAAGATGCTTTTTCAGTTTGGGGCTCACGAGAGTAGGTCGCCCTACACAATTCTATGGCAGAGAAACTGAACTCAAACGTCTACCAATGGTACAGCCTTCCCTGGAATAAAGTAATGGAAAATCCCTGGGTTTTTTTCCTTAACCACAGAAATGAGTAACATTGCTGCCACCTGCTGACAGGGCGCTGCACCCAGCCTTGCTGCGGCTCCTAACCCGCTCTGGGATTTCACAGGCTGGAAGCCAAGCATCCTGTGTCTTTCAATTAATAACTTCTTTATTCTGGAAAAGCAAATGAAAGTCATATTCATATAAACACTGACAATATAAAGTACAGGGAAAAGGAAGGGAGAAGGAAACAAAAACCTCTACAAATCCTGCTAATACTGTCTCACCAAACAAGACCATACTGCTTTGTCCCATATTCAATCACTTATATAATCAACCACAAATAAAATCTTCTCTGGAAGATACATTGCTCCTCTTTGAGACGGCAGGGAAAGGGGCCATAGTGGGGGTAGGAGGCTTTATTCTTTTGGCAGATCCTCTCAGTCATTATAGATATTGCTGCACTGTTAATAAAAAATATATGCTTCTCTGTAAAGCATTTAAAAAAAAATCCAAGGATGAGATGGCTGATGTCTCAGCTCAAGTATCTCCAAATACAATGTTGTCCATTCCCTGACCTTTCCGTGTGTTATTTCTTGGTTGTTTTCCGGATCAATGCCATTCTCTGAAAGGAGAGAGAAACAAGCAATGCACAGGTTAGAGTTGGGAACTTTCTGAGACGTCCACGTGTGGCTAGCAGGCAGCATGGTGTACGTCACAGGCTGGAGCCTGCGGGAACTACAGGCACAGGGCAGCTCAGCAAGCTCTATCTAACCTGAGGACAGTCTGCAGGGCCCCAGAGATGTTTAGACAGGCCAGCGGATCCATTCCACTCACCAAAAGACACAACTGCTCTAGGCTAGCAGGATGGCAAAAAAGTTAAAAGCAGAAGGTGACAGCTCTTGCCTTTTGGGAACCTAGGGGAAAGACTATCAAAGCATGTGTTTTCTAGGCTTCCCATCCACACCCAATCTCTTCTCTGATGATGGAGAAATTAGGGAGGGGCCTTTGTTTCAAGCCTGTTGCCATTTCATACTTGACCTGCAATGAGGAAACTGGCACCACCAACTTCTATCACAACCCATCAGGGAAACAGTCAGATCATCGACTTCACGGCCAAATTACTGATTTGCTTTGCTCACTGTTTTTGACCAAGAGATTCTCCCTACATTATAATATTTGTTGATAAATACATACATATATATATATATATACATAAATGGGACTAAAAAGTGGAGAATTTGGGGAGCAGAGACAAAATGACCATCTGTTATCTGGAGGGACTCCCTTCTGAAGAACACTGTGGTCTTCGATTCAGGCTATTGACAGCTTCCTTGAAGGGCTTCTCTGTGACCTCTGGAAACACACCCACTCTAGAGATCCCACGCTATGGAAAAGCAAGGGACGCTCAGCCAAGACGGCTCAGCTGTGTCTGACAAGCTTAGAATACATTCATTTTCAAATCAGAGTAGCCAGTTAAATTAAGACAGAAAAGATAGCCTTGTCAAGGGAGGCCACCATTGCCATAAGACTGACCAATGACAGCGACACCTTGCTCCACAGCAGAAGTGGTGGTAGTTTCTCACACACTCCTCAGTTCACGGTGAGAGACAGAGAACAGAGGTTAAGCTAGGACAGAGGCCAGAATGCCTGGCAGAGCGGTCCGGGTGCCACCTCCCACCACAAGTACAACGTACTTCTGCTTTCCTTTACTTGTCCTCAGTCACAGGGCCACATGTGATGTTCAAATCACCAACAATGGAGGAAGACTTCATTAAGGAGATGGGCAGGGGTGTGTTCCACCCATAATGTTCCACCCATATTAGAAGAACCTAGATTCAACAGCTTTAAGGAATGCCCATCAGAGTTGAGAGAAAAACCAGAGAACCTCCTGTGGGAACAGCCAATCATCAAGGAAACATCTGATTGATCTCCCAGGGAGCCCCGCTGCCTCTGGCCTCTTGGACCATTGGTCCAGAGTGAAGCGTGCTGTGAGGGGGAAGTGATAACTGCAGTGATGGTAGCTGTGTGCACTCCCTATGACACATGGCTCAAGGGATCAGCTGTGGCTTCCCTGGGGCTCTGATGGCTCCTCACCTGTTTGTGAGCCTCTGTGGTGCAAGCTTTTTTGTAGGGTTGGATTTCTTCAGAGCCAAATCCTGGGATCCACATGTTCCACTGGCGCTCTGCAAAGAAGAGGCCAGCACAGAGATAAGGGGACTGGGAAGGCAGGGTCGGTGCAATGTGACCCTCAGACAAGGGTCAGGGAGGACAAATCTAAGCAATTAGCTATGCCAAGAAACAGTAACCCTGCAGAAGGATTCTATGGAATACAAATGGGGGAATCCCACGTTGAGCCTCCAAGGTTTTAAAGGATATCATCTGACCTTCTTGCAAAGACAAAGGGATAAATGGGTCAAAGCTGTGGGTACTGAGTCCTAAAGTTTCCAAGCAGCTCCACAGAAAAGGAAAGTCATTTATTTCTTCAATTGTCTTACTCCTATGCTCAAAGTAACCTCTCTCAAACCCAGAGGAAGAGTAGGAACAGAAAAGAGCCAAGTCCAATCCTGGAGTTAAGAGCCAAGTCCCCACTCTGCTGCTTCCCTGTGGAGCTTTATGACGTTGGGTCGCAGTTACTTCATCTTTTCCATGGTAGTAACAACAGTGACAACCCCCTGACAGGGTGGTTGAGAGCATTCAATGACATAATGCAATCCCAGACCCTGGGATAAATACAGAGAGATAAACACATGGGGCATGTCTATGTCCTTGTGCCACTGGATATGATTATCCCTGTAAGACTGTCACTAGAAGATCCCAGAGGTCAGAGATTTTGTTTACTTTGTCAGTAACTGACTTAACTACACAGCCTCCTAAACCCACAAATAAAGGTACACTAACTTTCAGCATACACAATATAAAAAATATTGTAGAGTTGACCCTTGAACAATGCAGGGGTTAGGGGAATTGACACTCCCCCAATAGTTGAAAATCTGCATATAATTTTTGAATTCCCAAAAAGTTTACTAATAGCCTTCTGCTGACTGGAAACCTTACTGATAACATAAACAGTTGATAAACATAATAATTTTGTGTTTTATATGTATTATATACTGTATTCTTACAATAAAGTAAGCTAGAGAAAAGAAAATGTTAAGAAAATCATAAGGAAGAAAAAGCACATTTACAGTACTGTACATGCTTATTGAAAAAAATCTGTATACAAGTGGACCTACACAGTTCAACCTGTGTTGTTCAAGGGTCAAGTGTACTCACACAAGATTACTTGGAGAGTAAGTGTCTATTTAAAAAGAATTACAAGGCCTTGGCAGGTTTGGCTCAGCAGTTAGAGCATTGGCCTGCAGACCGAAGGGTCACCGTTTTGACTCCTCGTCAAGGGCATGTACCTCGGTTGCAGGTATGAGCCCTGGCCCCGGCTGGGGTCGTGCGGGAGGCAACCAATCTATGTGTCTCTATCACATAGGTATTGCTCTCTCTCTCTCTCCCTCCCTCTCTTCCACTATCTCTAAAAAACAACCAAACGAACAAAACCAGAACAAAAAACCAACCAACCGAACAAACAAACAAAAAAAACAATGGAAAAATATCCTCGGGTGAGGAGTAACCAAATAAAAAAAGTTACATGGGGCCCTGGCTGGGTAGCTAAATTGGTTACAGTGTCATCCCCATACGTCAAGGTGTGTCATCCCTGATACCCCAAGGTTGCAGGTTCAATCCCTGGTCAGGGTGCACACAGGAATCAACCAATGAATGCATAAAAAAGTGAAATAACAATCAATACTTTTTTTAATTAAAAAGAGTTACATGGGGACTCCTTTATCACACTTCCCTAGAGTACTAAAAATATTTGTTTTGCAAATTTGTTTTGCCCCAGGCAGGCACTTACTCAAATCAAATTGAATATTAGTGGTTTCATAGCTATACTTTGTGTTTAATGCACAGTACATACTGAATGAATGATTCATGTTTAGTTCTAGAATAATTTTTATACAGCTTTCTTCCAATATTAAAAAAAATTTTTTTTCTTTATTGATTTTAGAGAGAGGAAGGGAAAGGGAGAGAGAGAGAGAAACATTGATGAGACAGAACATCGACTGGCCACCTCCGGCATGCCCCCACTGGGGATTGGGCCCACAACCTGGGCATGTGCCCTGACCAGGAATCGAACCGGCGACCTCTTGGTGCATGGGTCGATGCTCAACCACTGAGCCACACTGGCCGGGCTCTTCCAATATTTTTTTGAAAATAAAAATGTCTTGCGCCCTGGCCGGTTTGGCTCACCGGTTAGAGCGTCGGCCTGTGGTCCAGAGAGACCCAGGTTCGGTTCCCGCTAAGGGCAGGTACTTCGGTTGCAGTTTGTCCCCGGCCCTGGTTGGTCGTGCGGGTGGCAGCCACTCGATGTGTCCCTTTCACGTCAATGTTTCTCTCTGTCCCTCTCCCTCTCTTTCCCTCCCACTCCATCTGAACAAAAAATGAAAAAATGTCCTCGGGTGAGGATAAAAAAAAAAAAAAAGTCTTGCCCGGCCAGTGTGGCTCAATGGATTGAGCGTCATCCCATGGACTGAGAGGTCTAGGTTCAATTCCCAAGAGGGCACATGCCAGGGTTGTGGGCTCGATCCCCCAGGGGGGAAGGGTGGCATGCAGGAGGTGGCCAATAGATGTATCTCTCTCACATCGATGTTTCTATCTCTCTCTCCCTTCCTCTCTCTCTAAAAAATCAATAAAAACATATTTTTAAAAAAATGTCTGAAATCTGCTAATAATAATAGTTGTAGTCAGTACTTGAAAGTGGCATCAAATTTATTCTCTGGGAATTAAACTTTACAAAATCAACACAAGCAAGAGAGTAGCTATCAGGCACGAATGCACACATGTAAGAGTGTAGCAGTATATTTAAAAATATGTGTATTTCCTGGCTGGTGTAGCTCAGTGGTTGAGCGTCCACCCATCTACCAAGAGGTTTCTGGTTCCATTCCCAGTCAGGGCCCATGCTCAGGTTTTGGGCTCAATCCCCAACAGGGGGCGTGCAGGAAGCAGCCAATCAATGGTTCTCTCTCACTGATGTTTCTCTCTTTCTCTCTCTCTCCCCCCACTAAAAATCAATTAAAAAATTTTTTTAATGTGTGTATTTATCCCTGGCTGGTGTGGCTCAGCTGGTTGGGCAGGCATTATTCCATGCTGGTTCAGTTCCGGTCAGAGCACATGCCTGGGTTGTGGGCTTGCTCCCTAGTAGGGGGCATGTAGGAGACAACCAATGGATGTTTCACTCTCTTTCTCCCTCTCCCTTCCTCTCTCTCTAAAAAACCAATTTTAAAAAGTATATTTATAGTTCATATAATATTAATATAACAACAACAATAATCATTTAGTAAAGAAGACATATAGTAAAATGCCTGGTACAAAGTAGCACTGTGCAAACCATACTATATGTACATTATCTCATTCACATTCAACATTTCTAAAGAAAGACTCTGTCAATCAAAGAGGAGATGAATTATTCAACTATGAAAATACAGAAAACCACACCAGAAGCAAACACTGGCATCCCAGCCCATCCAGAAGAGAGGCATCAAGAATTTACAGCCCCGTTGGCAAAGGCTATCTTTGTTGAGAGGTGTGTGGAGGGGTGTGCAGTAGACCTAGATGGTCTGGTATATTCCATCCCAGGTTCCCTAATTCCCTACACTCTGTAAGCAATCTTCTGATTATGATTAAGCTTCCATGAGACCTTCTACAGAAGCTGTTCTGGTCATGTAGACTTTTAAATATTCTAGTCTCTGTGACAATTATTTATTATTTCTTTTTTTTAATCCTCACCCAAGGATATTTTTACATTAATCTTCAGATAGAGCTGGTGAAATATACACAAAATTTACCATTTTAAACACTTTTTTTTTCCACTCAGACCCAAAGTAACTCAGCAGGTGAACTGCTGTTGACGAAAAATGTTACCATCGTTATAAAACACTTTCATTATTATTATTATTATTATTGATTTTTTAGAGAGAGAGAAACACCGATCGGCTGCCTTCTGCACACCCCCTACTAGGGATTGAGCCCAAAACCTGGACATGTGCCCTGACCGGAAATTGAACCGGGGGCCTCTCAGTCCATGGGATGATGCTCAATCCACTGAGCCGGGCCATTTTAAACACTTTTAATCGTATAGTTCAGTGGCATTACACACATTCACACTGTGTGCAACCATTACCTCTATTCATCTCCAAAACTTTTTCATCAAAACTTTTTACACATTAAACAGTAACTTCCCATTCCCACCTCTCTCCCCAGGCCCGGGTGACCACCATTCTACTTTATGTTTCTATGAATTTGTATTGTGGTGGTTTTAAAACATGTTTGCAAATTCCTTCACACTCCTCCCATCAAGAACTGGAGGCTAGCCCTGACTGGTTGCTCAGTGGTTAGAGAATCAGCCCATGAACTAAAGAGTCGTAGGTTCGATTCCAGTCAAGGGCACGTACCTTGGTTGCCATTGGATCCCTGGCCATGGTCAAGGTTGTGCATGAGGCAACCAGTTGATTTGTCTCTCTCACATCAATGTTTCTCTCTCTCTCCCACTCCATCTGAAAATCAAAGGAAAAATATCCTCAGGTGAGGATTAAAAAAAATAACTAAGTAAGAAGTGGAGGCTATGTTCCCTCCCCTTGAAATCAGACAGACCTTTGTGACTGCCTCAAAGAACAGAATTCAGCAGAAGTGATGCTACACGACTGCATTAGAAAAGACCGTGTGGTTTCTGCTAGGTGGTTACAGGATACACGTTCTGGGAGCCTTCAGCTGCCATGTAACAAGTCCAGCTATCCTGGGACTGTATATGGTGAGACCATGCAGAGAGATGACAGAGACAGAGACAGACAGAAACCTATACAGTCCCAGCTTTCTGAGAGTTCCTAGCCCAGGCATCACACATGGTCATGAGGAAGCTCTGTTATAGGTTGAACTGCATCCCCCCAAAAGATATACAGAAGTCCTAACCCCTAGTACCTCAGAATGAACTGGAAATAGGGTTGTTGCAGATGTACAGTTGCACCTTGAACACTGTGGACATTAGGGTCAATGACCCCCATGTAACTGAAAATCTACATATAACTTACGTCAATCCCCTGCATACGTGGATTCCCAACGTTGGATAGAAAATACTATTTCAAAAAAAAAAGAAAATACTATTTCTGCCCGGCTGGTGTGGCTCAGTGGTTGAGCGTTGACCCATGCACCAAGAGGTCGCCAGTTCGATTCCCAGTCAGGGCACATGCCCAGTTTGTGGGCCGATCCCCATTGAGGAGCATGCAGAAGGCGGCCAATCGATGTTTTCTCATCGATGTTCTCTCATCGATGTTTCTTTTCTTTTTTTTTTTTTTTGTTCAGAGAGAGAGAGAGAAAAACATCGACGTGAAAGGGACACATCGAGTGGCTGCCACCCGCATGACCAACCAGGGCCGGGGACAAACTGCAACTGAGGCACATGCCCTTAGCAGGAACCAAACCCGGGTCTCTCTGTACCACAGGCCAACGCTCTAACCGCTGAGCCAAACCGGCCAGGGCTCTCATCGATGTTTCTATCTCTCTCTCTCCCTTCCTCTCTGTCTCTAACATCAATAAAGAAAAGAAAAAATTAAAAATTAAAATACTATTTCCAATCTGTGGTTGGCTAAACCTATAGCATGAAAACTGGGGATACAAAGGGCCAACTGTATATTTATTGAAAAATAAATATATATATAAATATATATAAATAAATATATGTAAATGGACCCGGGCAGTTCAAACCCTTGTTGTTCAAGGGTTAACTGTAATTAGTTAAGATGAGGTCATAGAGGAGCATGATGGACCCTTAATCCAGTGTGACTGGTATCTAATGAGGAAAAGAGACACAGAGAGACACACACAGAGGAAAGGCCATGTGAAGACTGAGGTACAGAGTTAAGGAGGTACACACTGAGTGATACAGCTATGAGCCAGAGAGTGCCAAGGATTGCTGGCTACCACCAGAAGCTAGGAAGAATTCCTTTTTTTTTTTATCCTCACCGGAGGACACTTTTTCATTTTTTGTTCAGATAGAGTAGGAGGGAGAGAGAGGAAGAGAGAGAGAGAAACATCGATGTGAAAGGGCCACATCGAGTGGCTGCCACCCGCACGACCAACCAGGGCCGGGGACAAACTGCAACCGAAGTACATGCCCTTAGCGGGAACTGAACCTGGGTCTCTCTGGACCGCAGGCCAACGCTCTAACCGCTGAGCCAAACCGGCCAGGGCAAGGAAGGATTCTTGAATAGAGCCATTGAAGAAAGCATGGCCCTCCTGACACCTTGACTTTAGACTTTTGGCCTCCAGAACTGTGTGAAAATTTTGTTGTTTTAGGCCTCCCAGTTTATGGTATTTTGTTATGGCAGCCTTGGAGACTAATACACCCTCCTTCAAAACAGTCTGAGCCTCAACCACCATCTGACTTTAATCATTAATCACATGAAGACCTTTAGCAAAACTGCCTAGCTAAGCCCAGTCAACCCCTAGACTTATAAACAAAATAAACAATTGTTACTATTTTAAGCCGCTGTTTTGAAGTGATCTGTTACACAATAATAGATTATCGAAATGTCTATCTTCTGCTATTGTTTTTTTTAAATGTGTATATTGATTTTAGAGAGAGAGGAAGGGAGAGGGAGAGAGAGATAGAAACATCTACGAGAGAAACATCAACATCCATTGGCTGCCTCCTGCACAACCCCCTTTCTGGGGATGGAGCCCGCAACCCAACCATGTGCCCTGATCGGGAATAGTACTGGGAATCCAATCAGCAACCTCTTGGTGCATGGGTCCATGGCTCAAACACTGAGCCACACCAGCGGGGCTGTCCTCTGCTATTAATACCAGCAACATTAACTAGAGTGTGTTATTTACTTCACCTATACTACCAGTGCTTCCCCAAACAATATTTTCTTGACACCAGGAAGGAAGCCTTTCAGTAATCAGTCATGGGCTGATCTGTACTGAATCCCTTAATATCTTCTACCTCATTCACTTGGCATGACTGTCTTTATAGTTATAGACTGTTTTCTTCTGATCACATTGTAACCAATGCAGAGGGGGGCTTATTCATTCCCAACACATTATGGTTATCAATGTTAGATGAGTATCTCCCAGAAAAACCCAAGCTCAAATTTAGTGTCTATTAAGTAGAAAAGCAGAATACAAAGTTATATACACATTATGATGATAATTCTCTTGGGGAAAATGCATAAATAAGCTAAAAAACTGAAAGGGAAACACCATTATTTGAATAGTAGAGATATAATAGCTACATTTACTAAGCTCTTACTTAGAGCCAGGTCCTGTGCCAATCATTTTACAAACCTAACCCATAATTCTCACAATTACCCTATAAGGAAGATACTATGATCTCCACTTTACAAATGAGGAAACGGGCTCTAAGAGAAATTAAGGATAAGGTGACAGAGTTAGAAAGTGGCAAACCCAATACCTGGGAATACATAAATCTCAGAGCCTGAAAGTCTGATCCTGGCATGAAGGTTCCTCTGACGACACTTTTCCTGACAGTCCTGAAGGAGCATCGTGTGGACACCTCAGGGAGAAATGAGACCACGTACCTAGGTGCAGTTGGACATCCTTCACCTCCAGGGTGCTGGACTTGCGATGCCGAGCAAGCTGGCAAGCTGCTGTCACCACACTCTCGATAAAATCATCAGCAATCTGCAGCAGCATCTGGGGAAGACAAAAGTGGGGAAGAGTAACCATGTCATTGGCAGGGTAGGCCCCTGTTGCTGGGACAATTGTATCTGCCTGAACCACATATTTAGTCGGGCTTTCTATTAGCAGGCCTATGATCAGCATTTGGTCTAAGGTGGGAGGAAGAGTGAGGATGGCAATAGAAACACATTAACTCATTAACCAGGTGGAGTGCAACTCACACCTTTCTGAGGAGCTTTCTGCTCTTTCTACCCAGCAGGCATCAACCAGACCAATCCCTCACCCCCATATTGTCTTCTGAATTAGGTGGGAAAACAAAAGTGAGTTATTATAATTCCTCACTCATAATCTCTCTTTTTATAAATATGTTTTTATTGATTTTAGAGAAGAAGGAAGAGGGAGAGAGAAACATTGATGCGAGAGAAAAACACTGATTGGCTGCCTCCTGCACGCCCCCTACCGGGGATCAAGACCACAACCCAGTTATGTGCCCTGACTGGGAATCGAACCAGCAACCTTTTAGTGCCTGGGATGACACCTATGTGAGCCACATAGGCTGTACACAAATTAAAAAAAAGAAAGGATGCCCTGGAGGGTTTGGCTTAGCAGTTAGAGTGTCCGCCTGCAGACAAATGAGTTGCAGGTTTGATTCTGGTCAGGGGCACATACCTCAGTTTCAGTTTGTCCCCAGACCTGGGTGGGGTCATGGGGAGGCAACCAGTCGATCGATGTGTCTCTCTCACATCAATGTTTCTCTCTCTCCCTCTCTCCTTCCTTCCCACTCTATCTGAAGATAAACAGAAAAATATCCTCTGGTAAGGATTAAAAAGAAAGGAAGAAAGGAAGAAAGGAAGGAAGAAAGGAAGAAAGGAAGAAAGGAAGAAAGGAAGAAAGGAAGAAAGGAAGAAAGGAAGAAAGGAAGAAAGGAAGAAAGGAAGAAAGGAAGAAAGAAAGAAAGAAAGAAAGAAAGAAAGAAAGAAAGAAGGAAAAAACAATAAAAAAAGGTTGCACATGAATGTTCATGGCAAACATTATTCATAATAGCCAAAAAGTGGACACAACCCAAATGTGTATCAACTGATGAATGGATAAACAAAAATTGTGGTATATCCATATAATGGATAATATATTATTCAGCTATAAAAAGGAATGAAGTAATAACACCCTCTACAACATGGATGAACTTTAAAAACAATATGCTAAGTGAAAGAAGGTAGTCACAAAAGACTAAATATTATGATCCCATGTATTTGAAATGTCCAGAATAGCCAAATCTATAAAGACAAAAAATATATTAGTAGTTAGCTGCCTAGGGCCGTCGGGGCTGGGGAAAAATGGGAAGTGACTGCTAATGGATATGGGTTTCTTTTAGGGATGATGAAAATGTCCTAAAATTGATTGTGGTGACAGTTGCACAACTCTGAATATACTAAAACCCATCAAACTCTGTATTTCAAATAAGTGGATTTTTTTTTAAGTTCTTTCAGCACTTTGGGTTTTTTTGTTTTTGTTTTTGTTTATGGATTTTAGAGAGAGGAAGGGAGAAGGAGAGAGCGATAGAAACATCAATGAGAGAGAATGTCGATTGACTGCCTCCTGCATGCCCCCCACTGGGGATTTGGCCTACAACCTGGGCATGTGCCCTGACCAGGAATCGATCCGGTGACCTCTTGGTGCATGGGTCGACGCTCACCCGCTGAGCCACACCAGCCAGGCAATAGATTTTTTAGAAGACAATAGAGCAATCCCTTCACAACTGAGAGGAAAAAACTATTTCTGAAATAGAATTCTAAATACAGCCAAACAAAAATTAAGTGTGAGGTTAGAATGTAAGCATTTTCAGACATTTACCTCTCATCCTTTTGTAGGAAGTAAAAGAAAAAAGTGCGCTAACAAAAAAAGGGAATAACGTAAGAGATCCAAAGAGAAAAAGAACAAAAGGAAGACCTAGGAGGGGTTTATGCAATTGGACTAAGATTAATCAGACCACAAGAAGATGGAATTTTCTGGGATTGAAATCTTAGGGAATCACGGTGAGGGGTAGATGGGAGATGACCCAAACTAATGGATTATTTTTTCCATTTGGAAAACAATGTTGACAGGTGTATAACAGAGCTGATAGTGGAAGCAAAATAAAAAGCCATATAGAAAATTAATAAAAATGAATCAATTATCAACTTAAAGAAAATAAATTACACAAGAAAGGAAAGGTATTCATAGACATGACTTGGTTCAGTGGCGAATAATATTTATATGGTCAGAATAATGTAAATATTAATTTTTGAGTTATTAAATAATTGTGACAAAACTATATTGAAAAAATAAGAGAAAAGAAAGAGTGTATGGCATGTATGTGAATAGTTTAACAAAATTCTCATCTACTATAACAGGAAGTCAATATACTATTATAAAATTAATGAATCAAAGAGTATCTGTTTAAATATATTACTTAGAAATACAGAGGGCCTGGCCGGTGTGACTCAATGGTTGAAGCATTGACCCATGCACCAAGAGGTCGCAGGTTCGATTCCCAGTCAGGGCACATGCCCAGGTTGTGGGCCCGATCCCCAGTGGGCGGCATGCAGGAGGCGGCCAATCAATGGTTCTTACTCATCAATGTTTCTATCTCTGTCTCTCTCTCCCTTCCTCTTTCTCTAAAAATCAATAAAAGGGAAAAAAATTTTTTTAATAAAAAAAGAAACACAGAGGAATAGTCTAGCAACAACTAAAATTGTTCAAAGTGATTGCCTATGAGCAGCAGACTATGCCCTTTATGATAAGCAAAAGTAGCAACAGCTGTTAAGTATAAAGTGACTTGTATAAGTCATTCCATGGGACCCTCACAATAACCCAGCAGATAATTAATGTCATACCCTACACCAACACAGGAGGAAGCTTAGTCTCAGAAAGCTTAAGAGACTTGTCCACAGCTCCAAAGCTGTTAAGTGGCAGAGCCAAGATGCAAATTCAGATTTGTCTGACTCTAAAGTCTGTGCTCTTCACCACTATTCTACACTAGCTCTCAGGGACACAGTCTCTGGGGTACCCAAGCCCACCTTACCTCCTCCACATCTTCATCCAATTGCTCATTAGGATCCACTTCTCTTACTAAGTCTTGTAATTTCTTCTTGGTCAATACCTAAAGTTAATTGGGAGAAGATTTTCAGCCGAGTATCAAGAAAACAAACAAACGCATTACCCTATGATGAAGAAAGGCTGTCAGTTTGTTGGCTTTAGTTTCTGCTTTTGAAAGAGTTTAACAGTCAGGCCTACCTGGTGGTATTGCTACAACACTACACTCTCAAGACAGAAGTAGCCTAGGGAAAGGCAGAAAGAGCAGTTTGGAATAAAGGCCAACATCTGTCAGGAAGTTTATTTCAGCCTCATCTCTTTTTCTCACTGTGCCTCACTTTCCCTCTACATTAAATAATTTGCCATTATCTGACCACCACAGATCGTACAGTGCCTCTGTTGCCTTTGGACATGCTCTTCCACGCTTCTTCCTACCTGCCTGGCTCATGGTGTCTCCTTTCTGAAGCTTTTCCTAGCCCACCCAGGTAAAAGCAACCACTTTCTCCTTTGGCCTCCACCGTACCCTGTGCACCCTTCTATCATTGTGTACATTTAAAAACTTGCCACCTGGCCGGTGTGACTCAGTGGTTGAGTGTCGACCCATGCACCAAGAGATCGCTGGTTCGATTCCCAGTCAGGGCACATGCCCAGGTTGTGGGCCAAATCCCCAGTGGAGGGCATGCAGGAGGCAGCCAATCGATGTTCTCTCTCATCAATGTTTCAATCTCTCCCTCCCTCTCTCTAAAATTAATAAAGAAAAAAATAAATAAATAAAAATAAAAACTTGCCTATTTCTGACTTAATAGGTAGAAAGCTCCCCGAGGGCAGAGAACATGTGTTCATTTTTGTATGACTAAATATCTGTATAAGTATGTACGACTATGATCTCTCTTTCATAGAGAAAATGTCATGTCACATATATATGCCATTAAAAAATGATGCAAGACATACACTAAAATGCTAACCATAGTTATTTTTGGGTGGTGGTAGAGTTATTGGCTATTGATTCTTTCTGTTTTTCAAGTTTCTGTGATAAACACCTTTAACTTTAGAAATAAGGAAAAATAGCCCTGGCCAGTTTGGCTCAGCGGTTACAGCGTTGGCCCACGGACCAGAAACTCCTGGGTTCGGTTCCCACTTAGGGCACATACCTCGGCTGCGGTTAGTCCCAGCCCCAGTTGGGGTCGTGCGGGAGGCAACTGGTCGATGTTTCTCTCTCTCTCTTCCTCCTTCTTTCCCTCCCGCCCTATCTGAAAATAAAAATGCAAAAATGTCCTCGGGTGAGGATAAAAAAAAAAAGAAATAAGGAAAAATAATTTAAAAAATAAGTATTTGGCCCTAGCTGGTTTGGCTCAGCAGTTAGAGCGTCGGCCTGCAGTCCAGAGAGACCCGGGTTCAGTTCCCGCTAGGGGCACGTACCTCGGTTACAATTTGTCCCTGGCCCTGGTTGGTCATGCGGGAGGCAGCCACTCGATGTGTCCCTTTCATGTCGATGTTTCTCTCTCTCTCTCTCTCTCTTCCTCTCTCTCCCTCCCACTCTATCTGAACAAAAAATGGAAAAGTGTCCTCGGGTGAGGATAAAAAAATAAATAAATATTTGTTTAATGGTGTCTCAGATCTATCCATTCTTGATTTACTGCAAAAGTCTTAGACTTGGTCTTCCTCCCAGTTTACCCTTTTGCTACCTTTCTTTTTTTGTTAATCCTCACCGAGGATATTTTTTCCATTGATTTTTAGAGAGAGTGAAAGGGAGGGAGGGGAAGAGAGAGAAAAACACTGACGTGAGAGATGTGGTGTGCAGGCCAATGCTCTAACCACTGAGCGACACTAGCCAGGGCCTTTCCTACCTTTCTTGTTTCTTTACTGCCAAGTTAATCCTCCTAAGAAATACTATTTTTGTTATATTACTTACTCCTCTATTAAATATTTGCGAAGACTGTTTATTGACTAAAAGTTCCAATGGAAACTGATTAGCATAGGCCCAGTATGTTTTGCCATAATCCTACCTACATAATTTTTCTTCTGTTCTCCAATAAACTCCACATTCAACATAGGTTGGTCTCCTGACTATCTGCCCAACCCTCCCCATTCACCTTTGCTAGTCCCTCATCCCATTCTCTTGAAATGCTGTCCTCTTATCCTATTCGACCCAGACTATGAAGCCCAAGTCAAAAGGTTATATTTATTTCTTACTTCTTGTGGCTCTGGAGGACAGAATCAGGACCATGAGTAGAAAGAAGGGGGCAGATTTTAGAATCACTACAGAAAATTAATAATGGTAGAGCTGGAGGAACTAGAGGCGAAAAGAATGGAGGCAAGAATATGTTTATTACAAGAATAATGAGCCCTGGCCGGTTTGGCTCAGCGGTTAGAGCGTCGGCCTGCGGTCCAGAGAGACCCGGGTTCGGTTCCCGCTAAGGGCATGTACTTCGGTTGCAGTTTGTCCCCGGCCCTGGTTGGTCGTGCGGGTGGCAGCCACTTGATGTGTCCCCTTTCACATCAATGTCTCTCTCTTCCTCTCTCTCCCTCCCACTCTATCTGAACAAAAAATGAAAAAATGTCCTCGGGTGAGGATAAAAAAAAAAAAAAAAAAAGAATAATGAATACTGAATTCATTCATTATTTTACTATTTAACTACTTTATTGAATAATTACATAGCATATATATATATTTACATATAAATATATAAAAACCTGTCATATCCCTGGCCGGTTTGGCTCAGCAATTGGAGCATCAGCCCAGGACCGAAGCGTCACGGGTTTGATTCCAGGTCAAGGGCACATACCAACCTGGATTGTGGGTTTGATCCCCGGCTCTGGAGCGCCATGCAGGGGGCAACCAGTAGATGTGTCTCTCTCACACGGATGTTTCTCTCTCTTTCTCTCTCTCCCACTCTCTTTCTTCCACTCTGTCTAAAAATCAGTGGAAGAATATCCCTGGGTGAGAATTAACCAAAAAAAAAAAACAAAAACCTATCATAGGCAAGGTGTTATATTAATGTGTGTGTATGGATGTGTGTATACAAGCATACACACATACACACACAAATACTACAAATAAAAATTGATAAATGTTGTACATAATTCAATACAGAACTTTAGAAGTCCAAGGAGGGAAAAGAACTTTAGAAGTCACCTTACCCAGCTGAGAGGAAGAGGCAGCATCTGAGATGGATGCATTATTGGTTCAAATAACAGAGAAGAGGAAACTACAGAGAGCAAGAAGTAAGAGGATAATACCTGATTATTTTCAGGGCTAAGACGTCCTCCTGACCCAGGAGTGCCTGGTATCTTTACCACTGTAGTGCTATTGGCCATGGAGCCTTGTGGAGGGGTACTGGCTGGTTCCGGTTTTATGGATGAGAAATTGGAGAGATTGATTAGGGCTGAGGGGCCAAACTGGTTCATAATCTGCCGAGCTTTGGACTTCAGCTCATAGAGCTTATCGAGATCCTGTTTCTTCCTGGAGGTGTGAGGACCAAGGCCAATCAACTATAGAAGAAAAACATAAAAATTAGCTCCAGAGGTACCTGTAATCAAGGATGAGTTTTTTGTTTTTTTTTGGTACGTGCCCCTAGCGGGAACCGAACCCGGGACTCTCTGGTCCGCAGGCCAACGCTCCAACCGCTGAGCCAAACCGGCGAGGGCCAAGGATGAGTTTTGAAAGTAAAATTATATGAGGTCTATCAGACTTCAAAAAGTCTTCAGTATATCAGGGATAGTGACCATTTGATACCTGAATATTAAAAATGGAGGGAATGAAGAATATTCATTGCTCTCACCTGATATTTAGAAACCATCTCTTCTCCAAAAGCTAAATGAAATAGTCCACAAAATTTAAATAAGAAAATAAATGAAACGAGGAATCTTATGTACAAAAATAAACTAGGAAAAGCAAGACATTTAAGACTTTGTAAAAATAGAATACATGGTTAAATACTACATGCATTATTTTTGAGCATCAAATGATGTTAAATTCAAATAAATCATGGCACAGTCACATACTTAAAACCCAATCACAAAACTTCAAAAAACAGATTAGTTCATTCTGGCATTTCAAAACATGCTTAACTCTATGTCAGGGCTATGCCTGATAAACACAATTTTTAGCAATTGTGAAAATCTTTTTTGTCATCAAGAGCAAATTTTCTCTGAGTGTTAGCAATCTTAAGGACATGCAGAGCCCCTAGCCTGGGGTAGCTGAGACTCCTAAATTTTAGAGCCATGAGCTTGAATCTGTGACATCAGCTTTAGTGTCACCATGACCAGAAGCACATTCACCAAGTTTCTCCCACAGTGGCCTCAAAGAGCTTACTTACAGCTATCTGAGTGTCTAGATCTTTAATTACATCAGCAACGGCTGTGAGCCCGGTGAAATGAGAGGCAGCCATTTTCAAAAGCTACCTGTAAATGAACAACTAACATCAAGTACCACCCTTGCCACATAGCCATTTCAATTCCATGGCCTGGCACAACTTTGCCAACTAGGACCCAGGCAAAATGAATGCGGAGAAACATCTCCTTATCCCTGCTGGGCACCAAGAAAAACATCTCCATCTCTTTCATGTACAACGTCTTTTGTTTTGTTAATCCTCACCCAAGGATATTTTTCCATTGATTTTTAGAGAAAGTGGAAGGGAGGGAGGGAGGGAGGGTGGGAGAGAGAGAGAGAGAAACATTGATGTGAGAGAGACACGTCGATTGGTTGTCTTCTGCATGACCCTTATTGGTTACCTCCTGAATGACCTTGATGGGGACCGGTGATTGAACATGCAACCCAGGTACGTGCACGTGCCCTTGACTGGGAATCAAACCCAAGACACTTCAGTCCTCAGGCTGATGTCCTAACCACTGAGCCAAACAGGCCAGGGCTTTCTTATACAACTTCTTAAATTAACTAATGCTTATAACAACATAGACTCTCTTCCTATAAAATGATGTTCTATTGTTAGGGATAAACCAACAGCATATGAAATACTATAAATGGCCAAAATTGTGGAATTTTAACTTGCAGAAATCATGGCAATGGTTTTCAGAACTTGGTAAAGCTTAGCAATCTGAATGAGTATCTGCATCTATTCTACTCTTGCCCCGATTGCTGAGTTCCTCCCCAACACACTGTCTAACTTTCTAATATGACGTCTTCCCCTGGCTTTCCCTTAATAAAAGCAACTCACTGTACTGGTTAAATGACCAAGAGAAACTTGTCGTCCAAGAGTCAGCTGAGAGGGACAGCAGAGCATCAGGATCACCTGTTTGTTTGTTTTTTAACCACATATGGTCCATGCCTTCTCCCTTGCCTACAATGCTACCACTGGAAGAATCAGAATACGAAAAGATTGTTAACATAGTAATACAATAGTCCACCCAGTCCCTTTATCCAAGGTTTCACTTTCCAGTTTCAGTCAACCACAGTCTAAAAATATTAAATGGAAAATGCCAGAAATAAGCAATTCATAAGTTTTAAGTATGTGCCCTTCTACGTAGCATGATGAAATCTCATGCTGCCCCCCACTTGTGACCAGGTCGTGAATCATCCCTTTGTCTAGCATATCCACACTGTGTATGTTACCTGCACTGAGTCACTTGGTAGCCATCTGGGTTACCACATCAACCGTTATCGTATCACAGTGCTTATGTTCAAGTACACTGACAGTAGCCTACTGCTTACATCATTCACCTCACTTCATCTCATGAAGTAGCACTGTATCATCATCTCATCTCATTTCATCACAAGAAAGTAAGTATAGTACAATAAGATATTCTGAGTGAGCACATTCACATAGCTTTTATTACATTATAATTATCCTATTTTATTATTGTTATTAATCTTTAATGCTGCCTAATTTATTTATTATTTTTTATATAGAGTGGGAGGGAGAGAGAAACATTGATGTGAGAGAGACACATCGATTGGCTGCCTCCCGCATGACCCTGACCAGGGCCAGGGATCAAACCCTCAACCAAGGTATGTGCCCTTGACCAGGAATCGAACTCGGGATTCTTTGGTCCACAGGCCAACACTACAACTGCTGAGCCAAACCGGCCAGGGCTACTGTGCCTAATTTGTAAATTAAACTTTATCATAGGAAAGTATGTATAGGAAAAACTATAGTATGTATAGGGTTTGGTACTTTCTGCTACAAACTGGGAGAAAATATTTACAAACTACATTTCCAACTAGTATCTAGAATATATAAAGAATTTTCAAAACTCAACAGTTTAACAAAAAGGTAATTTAATTAGAAAATGGACAAAAGACATGACCAGAAATTTCACCAGAGAGGATATACAGATGACAAATAAGTACATGAAAAGATGTTCAACATCATTAGTCATTAAAGAAAGGCAAATTAAAACTATGAGGTTGAGGGTTTGATCCCTAGTTGGGGCACATACAGGAGGCAGTGGATCAATGTTTCTCTCTCACATCAATGTTTTTCTCTCTAATCCTCACCCTTCCTCTCTAAAATTAGAAAACAAAACGAAACAAAAACAGTTTGCAGTTTCTTAAAAATCTAACCATGTACTATCAGAGTAACTAAATACACATGAAGACTAAATGTAATGTGGCATCCTGGATTGGATCCTGGAACAGAAAAAGGACTTTAGGGGAAAACTGGGATCTGAATAAATTATAGACTTTAGTTAATTACAACAAGTATACCATGCTAATGTAAGATGTTAATAATAAAGAAACTGGGTATAGAGTATATGAAAGCTCTGTACTATTTTTGTAATTTTTCTATATATCTAAAATTGTTCTAAGAAATAGTTTATTAAAAAAAAGAGAGAAGCCTGGCCGGTGTGGCTCAGTGGATTGAGTATCCTCCCACGTACTGAGAGGTCCCAGTTAGATTCCTGGTCAGGGCACATGCTGGGGTTTCGGACTTGATCCCTGGTGGGGGGTCTTACAGGAGGCAGCCGATCGATGTTTCTCTTTCACGTGGATGTTTCTATCTCTCTCTCCCTTCCTTTCTCTCTTAAAAAAAAAGGGGGGGGGAGAAAAAGCACAAAAAGTTACTAAGACAAAACAACAAGGATGAATCTTAAAATATTTATTTATTTTTAACCCTCACCCGAGAATATTTATCTATTTATCTTCAGATAGAGTAGGAGGGATTGAGAGAGAGGGACAGAGAGAAACATTGACGTGAAAGGGACACATCGACTTGGGGTGCCTCCCGCATGACCCTGACCAGGGCTGGGGACAAACTGCAGTCATGCTCTTCACCAGAATAGAACTTGAGATTCTTTGGTCCACGGGCCGATGCTCTAACTGCTGAGACAAACTGGCCAGGGCAAATCTTAAAATATTTAAGTGGGGAAAAAAAGGCAGACTCATAAGAATATATTCTGCATGATTCCATTTGTATGAAATTCTATTACTAATAAAATTAATCTCTACTGATAGACAGGGCAGGCACTGACTGCAGAGAGGCATGAGGGAAGTTTCTAAGGTGATATAAAAGTTCTATATCTTGCTCTGGCCGGTTTGGCTCAGCGGTTAGAGAGTTGGCCTGCGGACCAGAGAGTCCTGTTTTCGGTTTCCGCTAAGGGCATGTACCTCAGTTGTAGTTTGTCCCCGCCCCGGTTGGGGTTGTGTGAGTGGCAACCATTCAATGTGTCTCTCACATCAATGTTTCTCTCTCTCTCTCTCTCTTCCCTCCTCTCTCCCTCCCACTGTATCTGAAGATAAATGCAAAAAAAAAAAGTTCTATATCTTTAGTGGGGTGACATTTACACAGCTGCATGCATTTATCAAAACTCATAGAACCATAAACTCACAATGTCTACATTTTATTGTATGCAAATTATACCTTAATAAAGTTGATTTGAAAAAAAAAAAAACCCAAAAACTAAACATGCAACTACTATATGACCCAGCAATTGCATTTACCCTAGAGAAATGAAAACTTATGTTCCCACAAAAACTTGTACATGACTGTTCATAGTAGCTTTATTTGTATAGCCCCAAACTGGAATTATCTCAGATGTCTCTCAACAGGTAAATGGTTAAATCAACTGTGGTAAATCATGCCATAGAATATTACTTAGCAATAAAAAGAACAAACTATTGCCCTGGCCAGTTTGGCTCAGCAGTTAGAGCGTCAGCCCTCAGCCCAAAGAGTCACCGGCCCGCTTCCTGGTCAAGGGCACATATCTGGGTGGCAGGTTTGATCCCTAGCCCCCATCAGGGTAGGTGGGCAGCAACCAATCGATGTTTCTCTCTCCCCGCCCCCTCCCTCCCATTCTATCTAAATTTTTTTTTCTTTATTGATTTTTTTTTTTTAGAGAGAGAGAGAGAGGGAGGGAGAGGGAGAGAGAGATAGAAACGTCGATGAGAGAGAACATCGACTGGCCACCTCCCGCATGCCCCCCACTGGGGATTGGGCCCACAACCTGGGTATGTGCCTTGACCAGGAATTGAACCGGCAACCTCTTGGTGCATGGGTCAACACTCAACCACTGAGCCACACCCACAGGGCCCTCCCACTCTAAAAAACAATCAGTGGAAAAATATCCTTGGGTGAGGATTAACAACAACAAAAATGAGCAGCCATGGCCAGTTTGGTTCAGTGATACAGCATCAGCCAGCGGACCAATGAGTCTTAAGTTTGATTTCAGCCAAGGGCATGTACTTCAGTTGTGGTTTGTCCCAGCCCTGGTCGGGGTTGTGCGGGAGGCAACTAGTCGATGTGTCCCTCTCACGTTGATATTTCTCTCTCTCTCCCTCTCCCCCCTCCCACTCTATCTGAGGATAAATGGAAAAATATCCTTGGGTGAGGATTTAAAAAAAAAGGAAAAAAAGAAAAAGAACCAAACTATTTATATACACAACAACTTGGACAAACCTCCAGATAATTATGCAGAGCAAAACCCAATCCAAGAAGGATAGATACCATATGATTCCATTTATATATACCATTTTTGAAATGACAAAATTTTAGAAATAGAGGACAGATTAGTGAGGTTGTCAGAGGCTAAGAGGGAGGTGGGTGTGGTTATAAAAGGGCAATACCAGGGACTCTTGTGGTAATGGAATTACTCATTATCTTGACTGTAGTGATGGATAAATGAAAAAAGTGATTAAATTGTATACGACAATACACATATACACGCAAACAAAAGCGTATAAGGAAAACTAGGGAAATCTGAGTAAGATTGGTAAATTGTATCAACGTCAATATCCTGGTTGTCATGGAAAAAAGGAGAAACATCTGTAACAAAAATAAACTAATAAAAAAAAATCCTGGTTGTCATATTACACAAAATATTGCCATTGGATAAAACTGGGTAAAGTGTACAAGGGATCTCTGTATTATTTCTTGCAACTGCATATAAATCTAAAATTACCTCCAGTTTTAAAAATCAGGAAAAAATATTCTCAAGAGTAACTGCAGTCCTTCTTAAGATGACCCAAAACTCAAGAGCCATAAAAGAAATGACTGATATGTTCAATTAAATGAAAATCAAAATGTCTACATGGCAACAAACATAATAAACAAAGTTAAAGGACAAAAGATAGCAGAGGCTAGTGCCGCCCGCCCGCCCGCCCAGCACCGAAGGGTCTCTAGTTTGATTCCAGCTCAACTGGGTCAAGGACAGTACCTGGGTTTCAGGTTTCCTTAGGGGTGTCTATAGGAGGCAACCAATTGATGTCTCTCTCTCACGTAGATGTTTCTTTTTCTCTCTGTTTCTCTCTCTCACCCTAACTCCCTCCCACTCTCTCTAAAAAACCAACGGGAAAAAATATCCTCTGGTGAGTATTAACAAAACAAAAAAATAAGGACAAAAGACAAACTAGCAAAAAAACACACAGACCAAAACCCTACAAATCAATAGACACCCAACGACCCAAACTGCAAAAAATATGACAGTACAAGAAAAAAAAATTCAAATACCAATGAAAATAGTAAAATAATTTTTCGGCCAGCGGGTGAGCGCCCGAGTTGCGCAGGCGTAGACAGCCCCCTGACACGTGGTCGCGGCCCGGGCTGTATCTGAGCTCCCCCGGAGGGGATTTTTCCTGCTGGTGTGGGCGGGTTTAGCTTTCTACCCGAGCTTTACGAACCCCGCCCTAGCTGTTTCTTCTCGACTCCGCCTTGTCGTACATGTCACTACCATTACCGATAGGTACCTACAGCCCCCAAGAAGCGGGTTTCCCCACACAGGACAACAGGAGCGACCTCCTGCCCACTAGAGCGGATAAAGCTCCGTTCCCTCCAGCAACCGTTCTTAGCTGCCCCTTCCTCTGCGCCCCACGGCACCTTCCCAGCAAGCACTGCGCTATTTGCATATCGACTCACGTTTTGGCCTTTGCTTCTAAATAAAAATCAAGACCAGAAAAAAGTAAAATAATTATTTTCATTCATAATAAAAATGCAAATTAAAACTACAAGCTACCTCTTAGTCCCCATTTGGCAATGATGAAAAAGTTTTATATATACTGTGTTTGAAAATTTTATGTAGAGTCATTTCATATTTTGTTGGGATGAAGAGAATATAAGTTAGCTAGAAATGACTAGAGAGGGATACGTGGCACTATCTACTTAAATGAGAAAAGTATGTATTGTTTTGATCCCATAGTTTCATTTTTAGTAATTTATATTAGCAACTTGTATGTGATAGAATACTATACAAACAAGAAATTTCAACCCAAATGTCCATCAAAATTGATATTGTTAAACAAATCAGGGTATAACTATATAATGGAATACATTTATAAAGAATGAGACTCATGAAAATATTATGCTAAAAGAAACCAATCACAAATGACTACCCATTGTATATATATTATATGATTCCATGTATATGAAATGTCCAAAATAGATATATAAATATATAAAGGCAGAAAGTAGATTAGTGGTTGCCTAGGGCTGGGAGGTGGGGCAGATGAATAGAGACTGACTGCTAATAGTATGGAGTTTTTCTTTTAGGGAGGACAAAAATAATTGTGATGATTGTTACACAACCCTGAATGTACCAAAAAACACTGAATTATACACTTTAAATGGGTGAATTGTATATGTGAAGAATATCTCAATAAAGCTATTTTTAAAAAATAAGAGGGAGTTCATGAAATGATCTCCAATAAACATTGTTCAGTGAAAATGCAAGGTATAGAGTAGTGAGAATAATTTGCTATCATTTATTAAAACACACAGACACACAATTGAAAATGCATAAATTATTCTTGGAAAGATACATAAGAAACTGATAATAGTGGTTGCCTTGGGAAGTGGGGGAATGATAATATCTGGGTGGCCTATGGAATCAAGATGGGAGAAGACTTACTTTTCATTGTATACCCCAAATTTTCTACTATACTTACTTTTTATTGTATACCCCAAATTCTGTACTATGTGCATATATGTTACTTATGAAAAAGATTTAAAAACTATTATTTGGTTTGTTTCCTCTGAAGAAACAGGTAATATTGAACCCTGTTTTTAAAATATAAAAAAAATATATAGTGGTTCCCACAAAAATGAACCTTGACCTACATCTCACGCTTTATACAAAAATAAATTCAAAACTGATCATAGACTTTCTGCCTCAATTTCCTCATCTGTAAAATGGGAGTTAATCATAAAGTATACCTCATGAGATTGTTGTGGCAATTCACTAAGTTGATGTATCTGGAGCACTTGAAGTGTGTGGTACAGAGGAGAACATGTTTTAAACATGTTTGCTAATATATATGCTCTCCTCTTCTAGATGTTATTATAAAAAGCAGTATGTTAAAACTAAAAGGTTTCACCAATCCTGATATGTATTGGTGGCGTCCTATAACCATTTTATGATTATAGATATTAGAAAAAGGAAGTGGACTGAAATAAAACAGTAGTGGCAAATGGTTATCAGGAGACTGATAAGAGGTTTTGTGGGGCAGAGAGGGCTGGGTAACATCCTACTCCTGCCACTGAGTTAAGTGAGATCCCTGTGACCAGTTTCTACAGTGGAACCAGGCAAATTCTAAAGTCCCTTCCAGTTCTAACAATTAGTGTAAGATTTTAAATCAACCTCAAATGTACAGAGTTCAAAGTTTGTCTTCTGCCTCCAACACACTTGTTTTGGTGGAGACTATAAGCACTGATGAAATGTTGCCTCCAATGGGGCTTTCCACAAAGACCTCGGTCAAAAGTAATATGAGTTCATATCTGTGCTAACAGGATGATTTTCTGATCAGTTACTTTGAAATCCTATTATAATAATTCAATCAATGCTAGAGCTACCAATGAGTGAAATAAGTACATTTTGTAAATGCAGATGAGGATATTAATCCAGTAATAAAATATCATTAAACCATTAAGTACTTTGAAATGGTGGCATGGGCATGCTTATTAACCTCATAAGTTCTGATCACCTGCATACAGTAGAGGCATTTGCAAATAGCACAGGCTAACTCATTGGGAAAAAATAGTTTCAACTAAGTGAGCCCAATTTCCCCAATCATCTAGTTCATGTTACAATTGTAAAGTTAATGTGATTTAAGCCCTTGTTTCAAATTGGCCTTTCTTAGTCTCCTAAAAATTTCTATTCAGGTCCCATTTTTCTGTCTTGACTATCTATGCTTCTTGAAAAGAACACAAATTTAAAAAGAAAAATAATAATAAAAATAAAAACACAGGAATTCGTTCTCAAATACCATACAACATAAGTACCTAGTAAGTTATAGTACTTGATATTGAGTCTTAAGGAGGAGGGTGCTTTCATTCAATGATATGCTTTGTATAACTATTACTTCTATTTTGCTGATGGGCAAACTGAGACATGAAGAGGAATCCATTTAGAAAGTAGAAAAAAATTTTAGTCAAACACATAACTGGTTTTGGCTGGGGATGGGCCACTTAGTCCTTGTGATTTCATGCAAGGTACTTAACCTCTCTGAACCAATTTCCTTATCTGTACAATGGGACTAACAATATCTAACTTGTGGGGCTGTAAGTGGTAATTAAATAATATAATACTTGAAAGTGCTGTCTGGCCAGTGTGGCTCAGTGGTTGAGAGTCAACCCATGAACCAAGAGGTTGCAGGTTCGATTCCTGGTCAGGACACATGCCCAGGTTGTGGGCCTGATCCCCAGTGGGGGGCATGCAGGAGGCGGCCAATCGATGTTCTCTCTCATTGATGTTTCTATCTCTCTCTCCCTCTCACTTCCTCTCTCTATATAAAGAATAAAGGGGGGAAAAAGTGTTTATGATGGTGCCTGGTTAGCCTGAGTAGGTTTCAGTACAAGATGCTATTGAAGTAGAGAAGTGAGACTGGTCCAAGTCTCCCTGCCAACCTTATCTAAAAGCAGCCATCTCTCTAGCCAATGCTTATACTAAAAATACAAGGTACAGCTTACTTATCTGTAACTTTCTAAATGGTTTACTACATCCTTTAGGGGAGGGACAAGCTTCATTTAAAGGTTTCTTAACTGGTAGTGACATTCACTGTATCAATGTCAATACAGTAACAAGACTAAAACTAAAGTAGTAGAATCTGTAAAAAATTCCCTCTTGTTTGAAGTTAGAGCAGATTCTAGAAGCATGTTTTCAAGGGATATTAACCCAGCATCTCCGATTTGCTATGTACAGCAGGCTACTGCACCAAAATCATGACCTAATCAGAATTGCTTCTCTGTGATCCTAAGCCCTCTTTACACATAAAATAGGAATTTTTTGAAGATTATTTTTCGGGCCCTTCCATCTCTGATAGTCTTTTATGAGATGCAGAGTCTGTACTCAATCGAGGTTGAATGGAATGGAAGTTGAACTGCTTCAACTTCACATCAGTTTCTCAAGAATGAGGCAGAAAACGAAGATGCTTGCATGTGGGCTTCCTAGATTAAGCATTTGACACAAGAAAAGCCTGCCAAAACCAAGTAGGCAGAGCGATGGAGTCGTCTTCCCCCGAATATATCCTTTACCACTCTGAGTTCAGAGAATATGAGGAAAAAAGGATCATTAGATCTTTTCCAAACTCCCTTTCCCTTAAAGGCTGATCTTTCAGCCATGGCTCCCGATACTCTCCGTTTTTAGAAGTTCGGGTCCTCACAGCCGTGTTCCCTCAGGTACTTCGGAGTCTCCAAGCCCCGATCCTGTCCCCACAGAAGCCCGTCTTCACTGACCGCTCCTGTTCCTCCCAAACCCAAATGTTCTCTTACTGTTTCTGTCCCTCAAAGATCTAAGTCTTCGCTGCTCTGTTTCTGAATCCTTAGGGGCTCGGGTCTTCACTGTCCCGCTTCTGCCTCTTAGGAGTCCAAGTCCTCACAGCTCCGCTTTTACCTCTCTGGAGCCCGTGTCTTCTCGCCCCGTTTCGTTCCGACCTCTCTCCTCTTAGGAGGGCGAGTCGTCACAATCCTGTCCCTCTCAGACCGCTTTCCCTCAGATGCCGGAGAACTCACATCTGTCCCCGTTCCCTAAGTCCCTCTGGAGCCCGAGTCCCTACAGCCGCGTCTTCTCCGAGCCCCGAACCCCTCAGTCCCGTCCCAAGAACCTGATTCCTCACAGTCCCGTCTCCTCCACAATCTGCCTCTTCAAACACTGACCCACTGTGGGTCTGGGTCCTGACTCCCTCCTCCCGCTCTTCTTCCTCAACTGCCAGGGCCCAAGACTCACAGGCAGCAGGTCTATCTCCCCATGATATGCGGAGACTGCCCCAGTGAAGCGATCGTCTCGGCAGCCGGTCCGACTGCTCGGCCCTCCCCGAGTACTTCCGGCACCGCTCCCCGCCTCCAACCCGGAAACGCGCGGCCCTTCCGGCCGGCGGGCACGCGCCTGAGTTGCGCAGGCGTAGATAACCCTCCGACACGTGGTCGCGTCCCGGGCTGTATCAGAGCTCCGGCGGTGGGGATTTTTCCTGCTGGTGTTAGCTGGAAGCGTGGGCAGGTTCAGCGCCTTCTACCCGAGCTTTACGAGCCCTGCCCTAGCTGTTTCTTCCCGACTCCGCCTTGTATATGTCGCTACCGTGACCGGTAATTGACGCCCTCTTATGGTTTTGAGGTCGCCATTTTTGGTTGGCGCCTTTGTCGTGATAGCAGGATGGGGATAATCACCTGGGACAGCAGTACCCCCTATACATGCCCTGTTGGACCCCAACAGGGGAGTTAGCAGCACAGGAATCTAGGGACAAGAGAGACTCGTGTGTCTGTGGGAATTAGCAGTTAATAATAATTGAGCGCTTACTGTCAGGAACATTGCCAAGCCTCCGATAAATCTTTTAATGGTTTAAAGTAAATCTCTGAGGTGGGTGGAGGTAGAAGAGGCTATGGGGGGATAAATGGTGATGAAAAATAAAAAGTTAAGGCAACTTGTGAGATATAAAGCAAGGTCCTAGCTAATAAATTTTTAATCTGTTTGAACTCAGAATTCTCCAAACCCTGAACCTGTCTTCTAACCATTAAACTGATTTTCTCCATTATTTCATCCGTCAAATGCTTAGTGAGAACTACTGCATTTACCAGATGCTAGGCATGTTAACAAGACTTGGTTCCAGCCTAAGTCCCTTCTGGAGCCCACACCCCTATTCTAAGATGGAGAAACATAAAGGAATGTCCACACTAAAATGGAGAAACATAAAGGAATGTAAAAAGGGCTATGACAGCCCACAGCAAGTGACTGCAATTGCCAGCAGGAATGGGAAAGAGCTGCCTCCCACCTGGATTAGTGCAGCAACCTGCCCTCCCAGTCTTTATATTTTCCCTTCCTCATCCCACCAAATTTCCAGTCTACCCTTATACTGCCACCAATCCAAATTTACAGAATCAAGCCCCCTTCACCATTAGGCTCCAAGCCATCTTCCTAGTCTTACTCCCCTGCCACTACTGGCTTCATTTTCCTAATAGTCTAGCATACCATCTTTTTTAAGACCCAGTTTAAATGTACATTAATTCAACAAATAGACTGCTTATTGTGTGCTGAGCTTTTTGCTAGGTGCTGGGTATCTGTTAGTAAATAAGACATACAATATCCTTATACTCAGTTTACAATTTTAAGTGGGAAACAGATTACTAGAAAGTACACAAAAGTGTAAAAGGAGAGAATACCAGAATAAACTAGATTTATCTAACTGGATGATGGAGGGCCCTGAGCTACTAAACAGTTTATTCAAGGACCAAGATGGCCAAGTTGGCTGGAGATTAAGGGGTGATGGGAAGAGTGGCAGGCAATGAGGTTGGAAAGGCAGGCACAGGGGTCAGCTCAGGCAGGACATTGTAGGCTGTGGTGGGGACATAGGACTTTATTGTGCAATGGGAGGGCATTAGAGGGTTGACCAGAGGTCAAATGATTTGTTTTTAGGAGATGACAGTACCCATATCTAGGCTTCCACCAGTTTATACTACAAGTCTGCTTCCTATTACAGTGTAAGCTGTTTATATGACTCCTCTTGCAACTTCTACTTTGTAGAGGTCAGGGACTTCCACATATTATAATATATTGAGGAAAGTAAAATTATATTTTTTGTTTTAAAAAAATCTTTGTAGCCCTGGCTGGTTTGGCTCAGCGGTTAGAGCGTCAGCCGGTGGACCAATGAGTAGTGGGTTTGATTCCTGGTCAAGGGCACGTACCTCGGTTGCAGTTTATCCCTGGCCCTGGTGCGGGAGGGAACCAGTCGATATGGCTCTATCACATCGATGTTTCTCTCTGTCTCTCTCTCTCCCTCCCTCCCACTCTATCTGATGATTAAAAAAAATTTTTTTTAATCTATATAATGTATACATACATAGAAAATAGTCTGACAAGATGAACACTAAACTGTTAATAGTTTGGGGAAAGCATTCTAACAATTCTGTACTATTTTCTTTACTACATACCTATTATTATTATCTTTTTAAATTTTTTTATTTTTTACCTCACCCAAGGACATTTTTGCATTTATCTTCAGACAGAGCAGGAGGGAGAGAGGGAGGAAGAGAGAGAGAGAAACATCGATGTGAGAGAGACACATCAACTGGCTGCCACCCACACGACCCCAACTGGGACCGGGGACAAACTGCAACCGAGGTACATTCCCTTAGCAGGAACCGAACCCAGGACTCTCCGGTCTGCGGGCCGACGCTCTAACCACTGAGCAAAACTGGCCAGGGCATATACCTATTATTTTTATATTAAAAATGAAGTACATGTGAATGAGTCCATTACAAAATTTTTTTTCTATTAGAGTTGACATTTAATATTATGGTTTTTTCAGTGGTTAGACATTTATGTAACTTACAAAGTGATCCCCCTGCCCCCATAAACCTAGTACCCACCTGACACTATACATAGTTATTGTCAACATTATTGACTATATTCCCTATGCTCTACATAACATCCCTGGGACTATTTTGTAACTTGCATTTTGCACTTCTTTTTATTATTTTTGCCAATTTGCACTTTTTTTTATCCTCACCCGAGGACATTTTTTTTTTTTTTTTTGCATTTATCTTCAGACAGAGCGGGAGGGAGAGAGGAGGGAAGAGAGAGAGAGAGAAACATGGACGTGAGAGAGACACATCAACTGGTCGCCACCCACACAACCCCAACCAGGGCCGGGGACAAACTGCAACTGAGTTATGTGCCCTTAGTGGAAACTGAACCCGGGACTCTCCGGTCCGCGGGCCGACTCTCTAACCGCTGAGCCAAACCAGCCAGGGCAAGCACTTCTTAATTTCTTCACCTTTTTTGCCCAGACCCCCAACTGCTCCTCCCCTCTGACAACCATCCTGTTCTTTGTATGTATGAAGAGTTTGTTACTGTTTTCTTTGTTCATTTATTTTGTTTTTCAAATCCCACATATAAGTGAAATCATACGGTATTTCTCTTTCTCTGACTTATTTCACTTAGCATAATACCTACCCTTTAGGTCCATCCATGTTGTTGCAAATGATAAGATTTCATTCTTTTTTTTTTTTTTTTCTTTAATCTTCATCCGTGGACATTTTTGCATTCATCTTCAGATAGAGCAGGAGGGAGAGAGGGAGGAAGAGAGAGAGAGAAACATCGATGTGAGAGAGACACATCGACTGGTTGCCACCCACACAACCCCAACCAGGCTGGGGACAAACTGCAACCGAGGTACGCGCCCTTAGCGGGAACCGAACCCGGGACTCTGGTCCACAGGCTGACGCTCTAACTACTGAGCCAAACCGGCCAGGGCAGATTTCACTCTTTGAATATTCCATTTTTATGCCATTCTGGAAAAGGCAAAACTACAGGGCCAGAGAACAGTGGGTGTCAGTATTGGGAATAGGGGGAGGGGGTGACTAGAAAAGGGGACAAAATAACTTTTTGGGGTGATATAAATGATATTTTTGATTGATTGTGATAACAGACAAATATCTATGGGTTTGTTAGAACTCAAAGAACTGTATGATTAAAAAAAAAGCCCTGGCCGGTTTGGCTCAGCGGTTAGAGCGTCGGCCTGTGGTCCAGAGAGACCTGGGTTTGGTTCCCGCTAGGGGCATGTGCCTCGGTTGCGGTTTGTCCCCGGCCCTGGTTGGTCGTGTGGGTGGCAGCCACTGGATGTGTCCCTTTCACGTCGATGTTTCTCTCTCTCTCTCTTCCTCTCTCTCCCTCCCACTCCATCTGAACAAAAAATGAAAAAATGTCCTCGGGTGAGGATTAAAAAAATAATAATAATAAAATAAAATAAAAGCCCTAGCCGGTTTGGCTCAGCGGTTAGAGCGTTGGCCCGCGGACCAATGAGTCTCAGGTTCAATTCCAGTCAAGGCCAAGTACCTCAGTTGCAGTTTCTCCTGGGCCCTGGTTGGGTCGTGCAGGAGGCAACCAGTCAATGTGGCTCTATCACATCGATGTTTCTCTCTGTCTCTCGCTCTCTCCCACTCTATCTGATGATAAATGGGAAAAAATCCTCGAGTGAGGAATGAAAATTAAAAAAATATATAAATATAGCCCTGGCTGGTTTGGCTCAGCGGTTAGAGCATCGGCCCACAGACCAGAGTCCCGGGTTCGGTTCCCACTAAGGGCACGTACCTCGGTTGCAGTTTGTTCCCGGCCCTGGTTGGGGTCGTGTGGGTGGCGACCAGTCGATGTGTCTCTCTCACATCTATGTTTCTCTCTCTCTTCTTCCCTCTCTCCCTCCCACTCTATCTGAAGATAAATGCAAAAATGTCCTCAGGTGAGGATAAAGAAAACAAAAAAATAAAAGTAAAAAAAAAGCGAAGGCCTCTGCTAAGTAGCTCAGTTGGTTAGAGCATTGTTTCCGTATGCCAAACAGGGCAATGCAAGAATCAACGAAAGAATGAATAAATAAGTGGAACAAATCTCTCTCTTTCTCTCCCTTGCCCCCTCCCCTAAAGAATTTTTAAAAAGAGAACTTACTGTATGTAAATTTTACTTCAATAAACCTGTTTAAAAAATGAAATAAACGGAAAATATAGAAAGTGAGGACTATATTTTTAATTACATAATAACAATACATTATGCTTTTTAAAAATTGAAACATTACAGGTCCATCTAAAGTCTTGTGTTTGTCACCGCTCTCCATCCTGCTCCCCTCTTTCCTTCTCAGGGGTAATCATAACACTGGGTCTTATGTGTGCTCTTTGTTACATTGATATCATGCGGTACCCTATTCAACACCCTTTTCACTCAATTATTTTTATATCTGTTGATAAAGATGTATGTACTTCAGTCATTCCAAGTGCAGTATTGCTTTTTTCCCCTTCATTGATGTTATCATGCTGTACCTTAGTGTGCACCTTTTAAAAAAAAAAATTTCTTTATTGATTTTAGAGACAGGAAGGGAGATGGAGAGAGAGATAGAAACATCCAGGAGAGAGAACATCCATTGGCAGCCTCCTGCCTGCCCCTCACTGGGGATTTGGCCCCTGACCAGGAATAGAACCGGTGACCTCTTGGTGCATGGGTCAACGCTCAACCATCCAGGCTAGTGTGCACCTCTTATCCTCTTATCAGTGTTTTTTTCTTTTTTTTTTTGGTATGTGCCCCTAGCGGGAACCGAACCCGGGACTCTCTGGTCCGCAGGCTGAGCTCCAACCGCTGAGCCAAACCGGCCAGGGCTAGTGTTTTTTTCTTTCTCCTTACCTGAGGACTTATTTATTTTTGTGGATTTTAGAGAGGGAGGAAGGGGGAGAGAAATATCCATGGGTTGCCTCCCGCATGCGCCGGGAGGAGGAATCAAGCCGCAACATTTTAGTGTACCGGGAAGATGCTCCAACCAATTGAGCCACCCAGCCAGGGCTATCAGTGTTTTTTTTTTATGTCTAACTCCTTTGAAGGGGTAGCTGATTGCATTCCATTTTAAGAACACACTACAGTCTGCTAATCTGTTGTAATGATGAAGGCTAGGCTACTCCACTTAAAGGGGTGGCACACATTTGTGCATTTTCAATTTTAAGAGGGTGGGATTCGTGTTTTCCCAGATAGGTAATACAGCCCCCTAGAAGCGGGTTTCCTCACACACCGCAGGACAGGAGCTACCTCGCACCCACCCACCGCAGCGGAGGTTCCCTCGCGTAATCTGTTCTTCACGGCCCCTTCCCTTACGCCCTAGGGCACTTTCCCAGCAAGCACTGCGGTTTTTGCATATCAACTCACGTTTTTTGTCTTGCTTCTAAATAAAAATCAAAAGACAAATCATAGTCTCCTTGTGAAGAATTCCTCTGATTCTTAAGGTATTGAAATTTCCTCCTCAATTTCGGAAGCATAGAAAAGGAACTTGCGTACATTTTTTTTCACTTTTATCAAAATAGGGATTTGCCAACACTGCCACCGTGCTTTCGTTACGGGCGCGTTAAAAAGGGCTTCTGTCGTGAGTGGCACACGTAGAGCAGCTTGATTGCTCTACGTGCGGAATCGACATCAAGAGATTTCGGAAGCATAATTTTTTGGTACTTGGGCAGCTGGTGATCGTTGGTCCTGGCGCCCGTGGTGTGAGGTTTAAGGGAAGTTTTGTCTTGGTAATGTGCCGTGGTGCACTTAAAATGTGGGTTTGAGTCCCGTTACATGCGAGAGTTCACAGGTTCTACAGGTTTTGTTTTGCTTTTTTGTTCATGTATGTTATGTTGCTTACGTAAAACTTGATTTAGTTCGCTTTTATTAAATTAACACTGGTTTCGACCTGGCCAGTTTGGCTCAGCGGTTATAGTGTCGGCCTGCGGTCCAGAGAGAGAGAGAGTCCTAGGTTCGGTTCCGCTAAGGGCGCGTACCTCGGTTGCGGTTTGTCCCCGGCCCTGGTTGGGGTCGTGTGGGTGGCAACCACTTGATGTGTTTCTCTCACATCGACGTTTCTCTCTCTCTCTCTCTTCCTCTCTCCCTCTCACTCTACGTGAAGATGAATGCAAAAGTGTCCTCGGGTGAGGATTAAAAATAAGTAAATAAAATAAATTAACACTGGTTTCATAAGAGCTGCCCAGTGAGTTTTCTGACAGACTTAAAAAGTAAGTCAAACGGGTTGTGAGAAGTGCATAGGAGCTGATGTGGGTACAAACTGTCTGCGTGGATTTGGGGAGACTACTTTTCTTATCCCAATAGCCTAGCCGATTCTCTCTTTAAGTAGAAAGAGCACTTGAAAGTTCTGCCTTTTCAGATTAGGAAATTGAGATTTAAGCAAATTAACCAATAGGTTTATCCAAGGGACCACTTTGTGCAGTCAAAAAGGGATATCCCTACTCCTCTCAGGTGCCTGCCTCCAGACGTGATGGAATTATCATATAAAACTTAGACTTTGTAAAAATGTATCCCCTTTTACCAGGCACAGATGTCCCTTCCTAAAGATGAAATCATGTTCTATAATTTGTGTCCTTTAAAAACATAGAGACAATAGTTTAAAACACCAGTTAAGTAGCTCTCTCTTAATGCTGGTAGCAACAACCTTTCTGGACAGCAGTTCAGTAACATATTCCATCTCCTAAGTGTATATCCTCCTATGTAAAATTATGTGGGTTTTTTTTTTAATGTTTTTCATTGTTTTGTTTGTTTTAGAGAGAGAGGAAGGGAGAGGGAGATAGAAATATCAGAGAGAGAAGCATTAATTAACATCCATCAGCTGCCTCCTGCATGCCCCCCACTGGTTCTGGCATGTGACCTGACTGGAAATCAAACCAGGGACCTCTTGGTGCATAGGTGGATGCTCAATCACTGAGCCACACCTGCTGGGCTGAAATTATGTTTAAGAGATTTAGCCCTGGCCGGTTTGGCTCAGCGGTTAGAGCGTCAGCCTGCGGACCAGAGAGTCCCGGGTTGGGTTCCCACTAAGGGCACCTACCTTGGTTGCAGTTTGTCCCCGGCCCTGGTTGGGGTTGTCTGGGTGGCAGCCAGTCGATGTGTCTCTCTCATGTCGATGTTTCTCTCTCTCTCTTCCTCCCTCTCTCCTTCGTGCTCTATCTGAAGATAAATGCAAAAATGTCCTCGGGTGAGGATTTTAAAAAAAAAAGGGGGGGGCATGTACTGGTTGAGGTTCAGTCCCCACTCTGGTTGGGGTTGTGCGGGAGGCAACCAATCGATGTTTCTCTCTCACATTCATGTTTCTCTCTCTCTCTCCATCCCACTCTATCTGAAGATAAATGGGAAAATATCCTTAGGTGAGGATTTTTTTTTTAAGTAAAAACAAATTTTAGCGGTAAGGGTTCATTCATCCTAACAGTAAATGTATACTGTACTTCACATGGCTTAAGTTTAGTGAAGGGAGAGAATAGCAAAGGGAGGACAACACTGAATTGGGCTGGGAGTGGGATATCTGGGAAAGCTTTCCTGAAGCCAAGACGTTGAAGCTAAAATCTAAAGAATAAGCCCTGGCCAGTTTGGCTCAGCGGTTAGAGCGTTGGCCTGCGGTCCAGAGAGACCCGGGTTCGGTTCCCGCTAAGGGCATGTACTTCGGTTGCAGTTTGTCCCCGGCCCTGGTTGGTCGTGCGGGTGGCAGCCACTCGATGTGTCACTTTCACGTCGATGTTTCTCTCTCTCTCTCTCTCTCTTCCTCTCTCTCCCTCCCACTCTATCTGAACGAAAAATGAAAAAAAATGTCCTCGGGTGAGGATAAAAAACAAAAAAAATATTTAAAGAATAAATAGAAGACAATCAGGCAAAGTGGGAGGGAAAGGCTGTTTTAAGTAAAGGCAAAGCCTTGAGGGTGGAGAATGTGCTGCAGTCCAAGGAAGGCCAAGATGGCCAGAGTGAAGCCATCCACTTGGCAAAACACAGAGAAACCTGAAGACTCCACTGAAGCCTGGTCTCACAAGCCTGGGATGTTCATTGCAGTGTTTTTTACAAAGCAGAAGAAATGGAAAATTACCTACGCCAGGTATCAGCAAACTTTTTCTGTAAAGAACCAGGTAGTATATATTTTAGGTTTTGTAGCCATATAGTCTTTGCTGGCTGCTCAACTCTACTGTTGCAAAACAGCAAAAGATATATAAACAATTGAGCACAGCTGTGTTGCAATAAAATTTTTATTTATGGACACTGAAATTTAAATTTTATATAACTGTTACATGTCATGAAATACTATTGTTTTTCAAATTTATTTTTTAGAGAGAGGGAGGGAGGAGAAAGAGAAGCATTGATGTGAAAAGAGACACATGGATTGATTGCCTCCCGCATGACCCAGAGTGGGGCAGAAGATTGAATCTGCAACCCAGGTACATGCCCTTGACCAGAATTAAACCTGTGACCCTTCAGTTGGTGGGCCAATGCTCTAACCGCTGAGCAAAACTGGCCAGGGCTGAAATAGTATTCTTTGGTTTTTTTTAATATAGAATTTGTACAATATGTTTATCTACATTTGCATATTTTGCCCACAACTTAGCATCCATTTTTTAAAAGATTTATTTATTTATTTATCACCAGAGGATATTTTTCTATTTATCTTCAGATAGAGTGGGAGGGAGGGAGGAAGGGGGGGGGGGGGAGAGATAGAGAGAGAGAGAGAGAGAGAGACATCACTGTGAGAGAGATACATCAACTGGTTGCCTCGCGCATGACCCCAACCAGGGCCGGGGACAAACCAAAACCGAGGTACCTGCCCTTGGCTGGAATTGAACCTGTGACTCATTGGTCCACGGGCCGACGCTCTACTGCTGAGCCAAACTGGCCAGGGCTTAGCATCCTTTCAGCTGATATTATAAAATTATTTCTTTCAGCCCAGCCAGCGTGGCTCAGTGGTTGAGCGTAGACCCATGCACCGAGGTTGCTGGTTCGATTCCTGGTCAGGGCACATGCCCAGGTTGTGGGCCAAATCCCCAGTGGGAGGAGGCAGCCAATCGATGTTCTCTCTCACCAATGTCTCTATCTCTCTCCCTCTCCCTTCTTTTCTCTCTAAAATCAATAAAGAAAAAAAAATTTTTGTAATTATTTCTTTCAACCAAATAGAAAAAATTCTAAATCATAAACACGTAAGAAAACAAATTTTAAATGATGATGAACATAAGTCATTCCTCTCATTATGAAGTGTCTGTTTGTTTAATATATATGATTTGGAACAGAATTTCCTTATATATCAAGCTCATGTTTCCACAACACCTTCATTCTTGCCCCTTTTGTCTCATTCCAGTGAGTCCTGCCTCCTAAGAAGGATCAGAGGGATGGTGGGCTTTTTTTTTTTTTTATCCTCACCTGAGGACATTTTTTCATTTTTTGTTCAGATAGAGTGGGAGGGAGAGAGAGGAAGAGAGAGAGAGAAACATCGACGTGAAAGGGACACATCGAGTGGCCGCCACCCGCACGACCAACCAGGGCCGGGGACAAACCGCAACCCAGGCACATGCCCTTAGCGGGAACCGAACCCGGGTCTCTCTGGACTGCAGGCCGACGCTCTAACCGCTGAGCCAAACCAGCCAGGGCGGGATGTTGGTCTTGATGGAAATCTGTTCTTTCAGATGCTGCTGTACCTGTTGGGGACCAGGAGTTGAGGGAGCCACCAGTCTTGATAGGGCCAGGGAAGCAGGGCCTCGCTCAGCTGTGCCAACTCACGGCCAGAAGCAGAATGGGTAGGATGCAGGGATACCAGGCCAGATAGGCCCTGTCAGGAGAGAGCAGATTGTATGTGAAGGGAAAATTCTTTATTTTATTTTATTAGGGGAGAACTTATGTAACAGAGTGAAATGCTTCTCTCTCTAACTCTATCTTAATTCTAACCTGCATTTTTCCCATGGCCTTCTGGCATATAGCACCTGCTATAGATATGCTAAGTATCAGAGAAATTCTGCTTGAGGCTTGAGCTTTTGGCAAAGATTTGTAGGAGCCTCCAGACCAGACTCAGATAGCAGGGGGTAATGGACTGGAAACTGAGATTTAGAGATTTACTGCTCTTCCTTGGATCCCTGTTGACACCTAGATGTCTTGAGGTCTTCACACACCTCTTGCCCCACCTAGTCTCCCTTCTCTTGGCATAAAAGAAGCCTGGATTCTAGGCTCTCTTAAGATGGATTTGAGAAAACTCTAAAGTCCCCCATCTTCTTGGACTGGTAACTTCTCAATCAATAAAACTTTCCTTACTCCAAACTCTGACATTTTGAATACTGGCCTTTGAAGCATCGGGCATATGTACCTTGAACCAGTCACACTTAGGCTTGTTCTATACAGAGAGAACAGAATAGCAAGGGTGGCCCGGCCAGTGTGGCTCAGTGGATTGAGCATTGTCCCATGAATTGAGAGGTCCCGGTTCCAATCCTGGTCAGGGCACATGTCTGGGTTGCGAGCTTGAGGAGGTAGTCGATCGATGTATTTCTCTCACATCGATATGTTTCTCTCACACGTTTCTATCTCTCTCTCTGAAAAATTATTAAAACATATTAAAAAAAAAAAAGAATAGCAAGGGTGGTGTATATAGAGAAGCTTTGAGTCCAGTGTTTATTTACAATTTACCTTCTTGATGGGAGGTTGGGGAGCAAAGCTGGTAGCAACTGCCACAAGGGGTGTGACACTTGCCCTGCCCATCTGTCTTCATTTTACTCAGAGTCAGTCTGAGGTATAGGAAGGGGTGGCATGGCGAGGTTAAGCAGTGAGTTGCACCCTGTCCACATCTGAATCCGAGCTCAAGTGGAGGAACTTCTTGTTCTGTGTCATTTCCCTCCTTACTACAAATCCTACTTGCATCTGGGTGGTATGGAACATGGGGCCTTCTCTGGGGATGCAGGCAGAGCAAAAGATGAGAAAAGTGTTTCTACCAAGCCAGCAGTACCTGTCTACTCACATCCTAACACCATGGGAGACCAGGCCAGCCCTTTGCTGACATCAGGATGATGTCACCAAGTTTCAGGACCTGCCCTATGTTTCTGTCTCCTTTTTTTTTTTTTTAATCCTCACCCAAGGATATTTTTACATTTATCTTCAGACAGAGTGGGAGGGAGGGAGAGAGAGAGAGAGAGAGAGAGAAACATCAACGTGAGAGAGATACATCGATTGGTTGCCACCCGCACGACCCCAACTGGGGCTGGGGATGAACCGCAACTGAGGTACGTGCCCTTGGCTGGAATTGAACCCCGGACTCTTTGATCTGAGGGCCGACGCTCTAACCGATGAGCCAAACTGGCCAGGGCTGTTTCTGTCTCCTTTCAATTCTCTTTTCCAGAACAGCTCCACATGCACCTGGGACTTGGCTACAGATTATTTCTAGGGCTGCAAAAGGTCTCTACACCTCAGCCTCCTGACCCAAAAGGCAAAAAATATTATTCTTTTGATTTTTTTTTTCTGCTAACCATTTAAAAATGTGAAAACCATGCTTAGGTTCTCAGGCAACAGTCAGGGAGCTATATAGTTTACTGGCCCCTGGCCTACAAATTTAAGAGCAAGAAAAGCCTGGCCAAACCAACTATGGGATATCCACACAGTGGAATACAATGTACTCATTAAAAAGTTGAAACAAGCATTTTTGATAATGGTTCACCTTTATGGAGCACTTATCAAGCGCCAGGCTCTGTATTAAGCACTTAGATGTATTAGCTCCTATAAATCATCACATAAACCAATGAGGTATTGTGTATACTTTAATTTTTTTTTTATCCTCACTGGAGGATATTTTTCCATTTATCTTCAGATAGAGTTGGGGGAGCAGTGGAGAGAGAGAGAGAAACATCAATGTGAGCGAGTCATATCCATTGGTTGCCTCCTGTACGACCCCAACGGGAGCCGGGGACCGAACCACAACAGAAGTACGTGCCCTTTTTACCCGAATCAAACCCGAGACTCTTTGGTCTGTGGGCACACGCTCTTAACCGCTGACCCAAACTGGCCAGGACTGTGTTCACTTTAAAGATAAGAAAACAGAAGCTCCAGGAGGCCCAGATCATATAACTAGAAAGTAGCAAGAGGTGAGCCCAAGTTTTCTGACAGGAATGAGTTGCTCTGACTGCACAGCATGCCCAAGGAGAATGTCAACTATAGTGGAATCTGTTAGGGAAGATTTATTGGGAAAGTGAAGCTTTTTTCCTTTTTGTTTATCCATATTTTCTTATTAAATATGAAGGGCATGAACAGGTTAGAGAAATTGTGAGGACGCATAGTAACTGGAATATAAATGATGAAAAATAAAATCCAACTCAGAAGGCCACATATTGTATGATTCCTTTTCTACGAAATGTCCAGAAACGGCATATCTATAGAGACAGAAAGTAGCATTAGTGGTTGCCTGGGGCTAGAGGTAGGAGCAGGGACTGATTACAAATGGGCATGAGGGATCTTTTGGGGGTGAAGGAAATGTTCTAAAACTATATTACTGTGAGAGTTGTACACTTAAAATGGGTGAATTTTATAGTATGTAAATTATATATATATTTTAAATATGTTTTTATTGTCCGGCCGGTATGGCTCGGTGGTTGAGCGTCGACCCATGCACCAAGAGGTCGCTGGTTCGATTCCAGGTCAGGGCACATGCCTAAGTTATGGGCCTGATCCCCGGGGCGGGGGGCATGCAGGAGGCAGCCAATTGATGTTCTCTCTCATCGATGTTTCTCTCTCCCTCTCCTCTCCTCTCTCTTTAAAAATCAACAATAAACTATTTTTTTTAAAGGACAAATATAATATGACTCCACTGATTTGTAGTACCTAGAATAGTCAAATTCATAGAGACAGAAAATAGAATAATGGTTAATAGGTGCTGGAGGGAGGGGGGATATGGGAAGTTATTGTTTAATGAGAACAGAGTTTCAGCTGAGGGTGATGAAAAAGTTCTGGAAGTGGTGGTGATGGTTGCACAATGTGAATGTACTTAATGCCACTGAACTGTATACTTGAAAATGATTAAAATGTTAAATTTTGTGTTATGTCTATTTTACCACAATTTTAAAAATTAAAAATGAATAAAATAAAGAAAATATGGTGAAGAGCAAGGTTTTGGACATGCCTATGATGTCACTGGCACTGGCTGGAAGCTGGTTACCAACTCAGGAGGCTTACACTCTAGTTGGCAAGACAGTGCCTAGGCCAAGAGACTGAGGCCCAGAGGGGGCCTTAACTAAGGTCCTGTAGCCAATGGAGGCAGCTGACTGGACTCTGTTCTATAAGGCAGGTGGGTGGTGCCAGTTAGAATATTAACCGTGATACCAGCTGGCATTTCTTCAGTGCTTACTACATTCCAGACACTATTCTAAGTCCTTTTGTGTACTCGAAGTCCTCATTTACTCTTCACATCCCCCTGTGAGGTATCATTACCATCTCCCTATTACAGTTTAAGAAACTGACAGAGACAGACTGATCCAGGGTCACAGAGCCAGCAGGCCTTGCATCTTGTCCTCTCTGACTCCAAAACCAGAAAGCCAGCCTTTTATTTTGGTCCCGGTGGTGGACAATGGGTGAGGGTAGGGTTGGGGTGGGGGAGGAGATGATTCACTTGACTGTATCTAGATTCATCTCAGTCTTTTTTCCTTGTACCCACAGGCAGAAATTCCTTTTTTTCTCTTTGCCTCCTTTTCTGATTCACTTCCCATCTGTTAGTGGCTTCCGGTTCCTGAGAATGTGATGCAGAGGGTGGGGTAAGCTGTGGGGGATGGGGAGGTAGAGCCTCAAGTGCAGGCAGTCCTTAATAAACAAAACATTTTTTTTATTGCTCTCTATGTAACAGGCAATGTTTAGGGGCTGGAGTCCTGCTGTGAATAAAACAGACCGTGTACCTGCTCTCAAGGATATTTCATTGCAGAGTGTGTATGTGTTTGGGGTGGGGAGGGAGGAGTAGAGAGGAGGATAAGGTAGAAAGGGAGGGAAATGTGGGAGGAGAGGGGAGTTGATATAGACTAGGAACAAGACAGGTCAGGTGTCAGTAAGGATTATAAAGGAAATGTGAGAGTGCCTGCAAGGGGACACACTGGAGACAGTGAGAACAGAAAAGGCCTGGCTCAGGAGCTAAGACCTAGAGGATGAGAAAGAGCCAGCTGAAGATCTGGAGGAAGAGAATTCCAGGATTCCATGGGGAAATGGCATGGGCAAAGGCCATGAAATCCATGTTTTGCAGGAACTTGGAGAAGGTTAGAGAGGTTGGGGCAGGGTGACAGAAAGAAAAGGAGTCAAGAGAAGATCCCAGCCCTGGCTGGTTTGGCTCAGCGGTTAGAGCGTCGGCCCTCGGACCAGAGAGTCCTGGGTTCGGTTCCTGCTAAGGGCACATACCCCAGTTGCAGTTTGTCCCCGGCCCCGGTTGGGGTCCTGTGGGTGGCAACCACTCGATGTGTCTCTCTCACATCGATGTTTCTCTCTCTCTCTTCCCCCCTCTCTCCCTCCCGCTGCTCTGTCTGAAGATAAATGCAAAAATGTCCTCGGGTGAGGATAGAAAAAAAAAAAAAGAGAAGATCCCAGCACATGTAGGGTCTTATAGACCATGATGAGGAGTTCAAGGTTAATTCTAAGGAGAAGGGAGGCCATTTTAGGAATCAAGAATGAAGACTAGAAGGCAGCATGACAGAAAGTGGGGAGACTAATTAGGAAGTTCTGGCTGTAATGTAACAGAGGCAGGCGATGATGGTGGTCCAGACCAAGTGGGGATTCAGAGAGGTGGTATCAGAGGGGTCTTGGGACTGAGTGATGAAGGTGATAGCCTCTGAGGTGGAAGAGACAAGAGGAGGAGCAGGTTTGCTGGGGGTTGGGAGGAATCTAAGGACAGGTAGGGATAGAAATTATGAATTCGGTTGTGGACATGTTGAGTTTGCAGCACTGTTCCAGGCTAGAAGTAGATACCTGGTAGGAGACCAGAGGCTGCCACCTGGGGACCTATAGGCCACACTTCTTCACAGATGGATAATGTAGAGCCTAGAGAGTTTTTGTTTTAATTGGTTATCAACATTTACAAATCCAGAGATATCAAACAAACTCAGGATTTCTCTCCCAACTTGGATGTTCCTGCCAACTGGGCCAACATCCTAGGAAGGCCATGGCAGGCTGGTACAGGAGCTGCTGCCCCTCCAGATGGGGCATGAACCCAATGGTTGGTCTCACCCCAGCAGGACTGCTACAGATTCCACTCAAGGCCTGGTCCTGGCAGCACTGGAGTTTCAAACTCTGGCATGGGCAGAAGGTGGCACCCTAGAAGAGGAAAAAATTTACCTGGCACAGAGCCTGGACTTTGGACAAACCCACTGGGAGTGGCAACTCTGAGGCTTCTCAGCCATGTAACTCAGGGCGTGCCACTTCATTTCACTGAGCTTGTCTTGCCTCTTCCAGAAAATGGGGATAACACTCCCTACCCAGAAAGCAAATTCCTTACCTGTAATTTCACCCATGGGAAAGCTGCTAGTACAGTGGCAGACACAGAGAGGGAACTCAAGCAATGTTAGTTTCTTTTCCCTTTACAGTTGGCCCTCGTTTATCGCGGTTAATCAGTTCCAGACTCTACCGCGATAAATGAATTTCCGTGAAATAGGGTTCTTTATTTATATACAGTCGTCCCTCGCCACTTCGCGCTTCGACTTTCACGGCTTCACTGTATCGCAGATTTTGTAATCCAATGAGCAGTTGGTCTCAGGAAATCAGAATGGTGAGGCCATAGTACTGGCTCTACCACTTACCAACTATGTAAGCTCAGTTTTCCTATCTGTAAGATGGGGACACTACTTGTACTACCTTGTGGGGATTAAATAAATTATGTGGTTTTCAATTTTTTCTTGTGATTGATTTCTAGTTTCATACCATTATTAAATAAGTTAATATAAAGTGTTAAAGGGCTGGGTGGCTTGGTTGGTTGGAACAGCATCCCATACACCAAAAGGTTGCAGGTATGATTCCTGGTCAGGGCACATACCTAAGTTGTGGGTTCGACTCCCAGTCAGGGTGTGTACAGGAGGCAACCGATCAATGTTTCTCTCTCACATTGATGTTTCTTTTGCTCAAATATTCTTGGGTGAGGATTAAAAAAATTTTAAATGGTATGGTACTCAGTAAGTGTTAGCCATTATTATTGTTGCTGCTGTTGCTCTTACTTAGCATGGAATAAATATATTCAAGAGCCAGCACAGCTTTACACCTGGCTGGCCATCAGAGTCATCTAGGGCCTTTTTTTTTCTATATTGATTTTAGAGAGAGAGAAAGGGAGAGGGAGAGAGAGATAGAAACATCGATGAGAGAGAACATTGATTGGCTGCCTCCTGCATGCCCCCCACTGGGGATTTGGCCCACAACTTGGGCATGTGCCCTGACTGGGAATCGAACCAGCGACCTCTTGGTGCATGGGTCGACGCTCAACCAGTGAACCACACCAGCCAGGCTTAGAAAATTAATTAATGTCTGGGCTGTACCCTCAGAGATCCCATCTGAATTCATCTGGGGTGGGACCCTGGTATGGGTGTTTTGTTTTTGCTTTTTAAATGTTTTTATCGATATTTTTAGAGAGAGGAGAAGGGAGAGAAACATCAGTGAGAGAGAGAAGCATCAACATCAATCAGCTGCCTCCTGCACACCTCCCCACCGGGGATCAAGCCCACAACCTGGGCATGTGCCCTGAACAGGAATCGAACCAGCGACCTCTTGGTGCATAGGTCAACGTCAAACACTGAGCCACACAGGCTGGGTGGTATGGGTGTTCTATAATATCTCCCCAAGTGATTCTGCATGTAGTCAGGGATAGAAGATTCACAGTGGAAGGGTCATTAGGAGCATGGGCTCTGAGTACAACCGCCTATGTTCAAATCCAACCAAGCCAATAAACAGATATATGAACTTGGGGAAGTTCTTAACTTCTCACATTAAAATGGGTTAATAATAGCCCTGGCCGATTTGGCTCAGTGGTTAGAGTGTTGAGTGTTGGCCCGCAGACCAATGAGTCTCGGTTCGATTCTGGTCAAGGGCATGTACCTTGATTGCAGTTCGTTCCTGGCGCTGGTCAGGTCGTGGGTGAGGCAACCAGTCTCTCACATCAGTGTTTCTTTCTCTCTCTCTCCCTCTCTCCCTCCCACTCTATCTGATAAATAGGAAATATCCTCAGGTGAGGATTAGAAAAAAAAAAAAAGGGTTAATAATAGGACCTGGGAGGTTGTATAAATCTAAAGTGCTTAGAGCAATGCCTGGCAGCTAGCAAGCTCTCAGCAGGCCTGGGCATCACCACCCTTCAGTTTTCCCGCTGTTTCCAAACTGTTTGTAGCCACTGAGGGCCTATGCCCAGCTCAGACCCAGAATTTCCCCAAGGGGGCCTGTATGCCTTGAATATCCCACACTGGGGCCTCTCCTAACTCTACTAGCTACCCCTAAAATTATTCTTGGCTCTTCTAATTGTTCAGCATTTTTATTCACCCAAAATGAACAGAATTATCTTCCAAACAAAATTTGTCTGTTCAGATATCAGAGAGACTCCAAGAATGCTAGAGGGCCAGACAGGACCAGACTGGATATTCAACTGTCTCATATTTTAAAAAAAGAAAGAAGTAGAAAAAAAATAATTCTCTTTAATGCTTAGGACACAGTGTTTAGTAGGGAAAAAAGCATAATGCAGAATTGTACTTTTAAGAAAATTCATCCAGGTAAAGGGAAAAAAATGCAGAGAAAAAAGACTGAGAGGAAATATGCCAAATGTTAAATAAAAGTATTTTTTTTCTCTGCTTCTCCATTCTTAAATTTTTTTTTTTTTTTAAATATGGAACACTTCACGAATTTGCGTGTCATCCTTGCGCAGGGGCCATGCTAATCTTCTCTGTATCGTTCTAATTTAAATATTTTTTTTTTCATTGATTTTCTTTTTAGAGAGAAAGGGAGAGAGAGAAACATAGATGTGAGAGAGTAACTTTGATTGGCTGCCTCCTGCATGCCTCCTACTGGGGACTGAGCCAGCAATCTTGGCATGTGCCCTGACTGGGAATCGAACTGGGACCTCTTAGTACATGGGAGGACGCTCAATCCATTGAGCCACACCGGCCTGGTGCTTCTTCATTCTTTTTCTTTTATTCCTCACCCAAGGATATTTTTCAACTTATTATAAGATAGAGTGGGACGGAGGGAGAGAGAGAGACAGAGAGAAACATCGATGTGACAAAGCCACATTGACTGGTTGCCTCCTGCATGACCCGACCAGGGCCAGGAACCAAACCACAACCAAGGTACGTGCCCCTGACTGGAATCGAACCACAACTCACTGGTCCTCAGGCCAACTCTCTAACCGCTGAGCCAAACCAGCCAAGGCTCTTTTTTGTTTTTAATCCTCACCCAAGGATATATATCTATTTATCTTCAGATAGAGTGGGAGGGAGAGACGGGGAGTGGGACAGAGAGAGAGGGAGAGAAAGGGAGAGAGAAACATCAGCGTGAGAGGGATACATCGACTGGTTGCCTTCCGCACGACCCCGACCAGGGCCGGGACAAACAGCAATTGAGCATGCCCTTGGCTGGAATTGAACCCGTGACTCATTGGTCCATGGGCCGACGCTCTACCGCTGAGCCAAACCAGCTAGGGCGCTTCTTCATTCTTTTATGCTTTATAATTCTCTACAGTGAACATGTAATTAACAGGGAAAACAATTAAGTGGAAAAAAAATTAAAAAGGAGAGACTTCTCCTCATGACTTTCTCTCCTCTTAAAACAATCAATCATCTTATTGCTTTGTCTTAGCTCCTTTCTTTTTTCTTTTTCGTTTTATCCTCACCCAAGGATACTTTTGCATTTATCTTCAGATAGAGCGGGAGGGAGAGAGAGAAACATTGATGCAAGAGAGACACATCAAGTGGCTGCCACCCACACGACCCCAACCGGGGCCGGGGACAAACTGCAACCGAGGCGTGTGCCCCTATCGGGAACTGAACCTGGGCCTTTCTGGTCCAAGGGCCGATGCTCTAACCGCTGAGCCAAACCAGCCAGGGCCTTTTCTTTTTTTTATAGTACAAAGAACTCTCACATATTCTTTTTTTTAAAACTTTTTAAATTTTATTTTATTGATTTTTAGAGACAGAGGAAGGGAGAAGGAGAGAGACAGAAACACTGATGAGAGAACATTGACTAGCCGCCTCCTGCGTGCCCCTTACTGGGGATCGGACCCACAACCTGGGCATGTGCCCTGACTGGGAATTAAACCAGCGACTTCTTGGTGCATGGGTCGATGCTCAACCACTGAGCCACACCAGCCGGATAGTTCCTACTTTCTATAAAAAAAAAAAAAAATTTTTTTTTTTTAAATCCTCACGCGAGGATATTTTTCCATTTATCTTCAGATAGAGTGGGAGGGGAGAGAGAGAGAGATATGAAAGAGACCCATCGACTGGTTGCCTCTCGCAGGACCCCAATCAGGGCTAGGGATGGAACCGAAACCAAGGTACATGCCCTTGACCGGAATTGAACTCGCAACTCTTTGATCCAAGGGCTGACGCTCCAACCACTGAGCCAAATTGGCCAGGGCTCAAAAAAAAATTAAAGAATTGTCTCCACTTATTGTTTCTGCCACTTACCTTCCCATTTATTACTTCATCAACCACAATCTGGCCTCTGCCCCCACCTCTGAGGTGACCACCCTGGAAGCATCTAGTGGCCAAATCTAGTGGTTTATTTTTCCTTGCCAGGTCTTTGTAATATTTGACATTGTTGGTACCATCTCCTTCTGGAAGCTCTCTGCTCTCTGGATTTTCTCTCTCCCCTATGTTCAGGGACCTAACATTTCCTATCACTTCTAGTTGGTCCCTGCAGGTTCTTCAAGGCTTAATGTTCCCCAGGTTTGGGTCTCTAACACCATCCCTCTGCACACTCTTCTTGGGTGACCTCATCCACTCTTGTCCTCTGTGGTTCCATCCCAAATTCCAGTGCTGGCCTCTTGCTGGGGACAAGTCAATCCAACTTCTTTCTGAACACCTTCATTTGGATGTCCCTCAAACACATCAGACTTAACAAGTCCAAATGGACTCATCATTTCTACTTTCCCTCAATCCCCAACCAACTCATTCTGCTTCTTTTTTTTCTTTATTGATTTTAGAGAGAGAGGAAAGGAGAGGGAAAGAGAGATAGAAACATTGATGAGAGAGAACATCGACTGGCCGCCTCCTGCAAGCCCCCCACTGGGGATTGGGCCCACAACCTGGGCATGTGCCCTGACCGGGAATCGAACCGGCAACCTCTTGGTGCATGGGTTGACGCTCAGCCACTGAGCCACACCGGCTGGGCTCATTTTGCTTTGTTACTTCACTGGTGGTCATTCTTGTCCCTTTCTCTTTCTCACCCCCCACATTAGGCTGGTCACTAACACCTGTTGCTTCCAATTTGGAACTGGGTCTAGAGCACATCAATACTGCTGCTGTGTTCTGGCTCTGCCCTGCATGAGGCCCTTTCTTTCTCTTGCCTGGATGATCATAGCAGTTTTCCCCACAGCCTTCTTTTCTTGGTCTTTCTCCTCTCTAGTCTATATCTTACACTTTTTCTGATCATTCATTCATTCATTCAATCAACAAATATTAGCTGTGCACTAAACTCTGCTCCAAATACTACATGGGGCAAATGAAAAGACACAAAATAGGTAAGTAAATCATCTAGTGGATTTTAAATTGTGGGAATTACTATGAAAGTAAGCAGGGGGATTGAGAGGAAGTAACCAGGGCATGGGGAGAGGAATTCTCTCAGATGTGGTCTTTGCCCTGAAATAGTCCCCCAAATGAACATAACAGGTGCCCTATGGAATCAGGGGCAGCAAGGACAGAGAAGAATGTGGCTGGGAAACCTATTATAGGTTGGGAGTCAGGGAAGGCACAATGAGTGAGGGACAGAGAAGAGGAGGGCAGGAAGATCACGCACGGGGGGCCCTAGCAGGGAGGCTGGGTTTTATTCGAAGTGCTATTAAAATGTTCTTTTGTTTGTTTGTTTTTAAAAATAATTTTATTGATTTTTTTAGAGAGAGAAACATCGATGTGAGAGAGACATATGGATCGGCTGCCTCCTGCATGCTCCCCACTAGGGATCGAGCACAAAACCCGGGCATGTGCCCTGACCAGAAATCGAACCAGGACCTCTCAGCCCATGGGACTACGCTCAATCCACTGAGCCACACCAACCGGGCTATTAAAATGTTTTTAACAGGGAAGTCACATTTTACTTTATTTCTTTAAGCAATTACTCTAGGTGCTTAGGATGAATAGCATTTGGGGGTAGGGTGGATAGGGTTGCTGAGTACTGGGAAATTACTGCAGTGGTCCAGGCAAGTCTTGTGGGCTGGGGTTGGATGTTACCAGTGCAGTCAGAGAGAACTTAAACCTCCCTTGGGTCCCCACTCCCTAAAGGATAGCTCCTTATTCCTTACGACAATCATCTGGTTCCAGCCCCCCTCTTCAGCCCATCTCCCATCATTTCTTTTTTTTTTTTTATCCTCACCTGAGGACTTTTTTATTTTTTTGCATTTATCTTCAGATAGAGCAGGAGAGAGGGAGGAAGAGAGAGAAACATCGATGTGAGAGAGACACATCGAGTGGTTGCCACCCTCATGACCCCAACTGGGGCTGAGGACAAACTGCAACCGAGGTACATGTCCTTAGTGGGAACCGAACCCGGGACTCTCCGGTCCGTGGGCTGATGCTCTAACCGCTGAGCCAAACCGGCCAGGGCCTCCCATCATTTCTTACTTCTTTGTCTCTGCACATGTTGTACTTTTTTGGATGCTCTTCCCCACTTTCCCCTTTGATGAACTCCTTATCATCTTTGAGATCAGGCTTAAATACCCCCTTCTCAGTGAAGCCTTTCAGGTATTCTACAGGGAGAGTCCTTTGTACATTTTCAATGCTTTGTTTATAATTCTAGGATAACGCCTATCACACTGTACTGTCCTGTAATTCTGTCCTGTTTATAATTCTGTCTCTGTAGAAGGTGGACTAAGAGCTTATGAAAGTCAAGGACAGGGCTTGGGTAAATGTTCAATGAGTGTCTGATGCATAATTAAGATATAAATTGCCCTGGCTGGTTTGGCTCAGCCGTTAGAGTGTCAAGGGTTCGATTCCCATTCAAGGGCACATACTTGGGTTGCAGGTTAGATCTCAGCTCTAGTCAGGGTCATGTGGGAGGCAACCAATCGATGTGTCTCTCTCACATCGATGGTTCTCTCTCTCTCTCTCTCCCTCCCTCTCTCCCTCCTCTCTCTATAAATCAGTGGAAAAATATCCTTGGGTGAGGATTAACAACAATAACAACAAAAAGATATAAATGGCCCCACTAGGAATAGTTACACAGGTCAAGAGTCCAGTCATAGTGCTTACAACTCTTTTTGAATTTGTCTAGTAGGTCTTCCGGTTTTTACCGGAAAGCCCTGGAAAAAAAAAAAAAAAAAAAGAGTCCAGTTATGACCAGCCCCCATTACATTCAGAATCATCTACTAATGTGTAAAGTCCTTGATCATAACAACAGAAACTAACATTGGTACTAAGTCTCCTCATTTGATTTGGAAACAACCCTGAGAGGTGGGCACAGTGGGAAAATCATCTCTATTTTTTTTTTAATCCTCACCCGAGGATATTTTTCCATTGATTTTTAGATAGAGTGGAAGGGAGGGAGGGAGAGAGAGAAACATGATGTGAGAGAGACACATCAATTGGCTGCCTCCCACATGACCTCAACCAGGGCTGGGGATCAAACCTACAACAGCTCTGGCCAGTCTGGCTCAGTGGTTAGAGCGATGGCCCACGGACCAACGAGTCACGGATTTGATTCCGACCAAGGTTGCGGTTCGTCCCCCCAGGGTTGTACAGGAGGCAACCTGTCGATGTGTCCCTCTCACACTGATATTTCTCTCTCTCTCCCTCCCTCCCTCCCACTCTATCCGAAGATAAGTGGAAAAATATCCTTCGGTGAGGAATAATTAAAATTTTTGAAAAAGGGAAGCCCTGGCCGGTTTGGCTCAGTGGTTAGAGCGTCGGCCCATGGACCAGAGAGTCCCAGGTTCAGTTCCCACTAAGGGCACGTACCTCGGTTGCAGTTTGTCCTCAGCCCAGGTTGGGGCTGTGCGGGTGGCAACCACTTGATGTGTCTCTCTCACATCCATGTTTCTCTCTCTTCCTCCCTCTCTCCCTCCCACTCTATCTGAAGATAAATGCAAAAATGTCCTTGGGTGAGGATAAAAAAAAAAAATCCCCCCTGCAACAGAGATACACCCCCTTGACCAAGAATTGAATCCCAGCCCTGGCCGGTTTGGCTCAGCGGTTAGAGCATTGGCCTGCGGTCCAGAGAGACCTGGGTTCGGTTCCCGCTGGGGGCATGTACTTCGGTTGCAGTTTGTCCCCTGCCCTGGTTGGTCGTGGGGCTCATGTTCTAACCGTTAAGCCAAACCAGCCACGACATCATCTCTATGTTACAGATGAAGAAATAAAGGCTTAAGGGAGGCAAAGATCCACAAGCTGCTAAAGCCAAGCCTAGACTCCAGTTTGTCTGACACCTCCCCACCCCAATTCAGCCCTATTGTTTACACCTGGGCTGCCTCATTTGTCCTGGAATCAAGAACTTGTAAAACTCCCTGTCACCTCTTCAAGACAGGTGATAGAGATCAGAGATGATTCACAGGAGGCGGCAAACTGGGGAAGCAATTCTTCCCCCTCAAAAAAGTGTCTGCACACCACTACCTCATTTGTTCTTAATTATGACAGCAACCATCTTAGTGGTTATAAACATGGATTCTGGAAAAGGAAAGGGCCTACATTTAAATCCTGGTTGTGCCACTTCCAGGTTATATGACCTTGAGGGATTAGTTAACTTCTTTTGGCTTCCTGTGTATCTGTAAAACTGGAGTGAAAAGAAGCTACTTAGTAGAGTTGCCACGACGATTATGAGACAAAAGCATCCTCCTCAAGACCCAGTCACTAGAAAGGTCTTAATACCTGCTAATTACTATTACTGGCTCCAGGAATTTTCCTGATCACTTTTCACGTATAATCTCTTTAACACTCACAACAACCTTATGCCTTACGTGACATAGAGGTTTAGAGCTGTTAAATCCCACAAAGTAGTTAACACTTGAACCTAGAACCTCACAACCAGGAAAGCTTAGCAAACATGCATGGGTCAGAGTATGGAAGCAACTTGTTCAATGACTCGTGACCAGCTACTGCTCTATACTCAACCAGATCTTTTGATTCCAAATTGATAGTTGACTCGTAACGTCTGGAGGTCTAGTAAGATGTAAGCTTTAGAAAATAGGATTTGGAAGGTAAAGTGGGCAGAGTCCTCCAGAGGAGTCGAGAGACCTGCCTTTGCCCCCAGTTGTGGATGAGGTGATTCTTTAATTCACGCCTCATTTCCTCAGCCATGAAATAGGAGAAGAGTTATTAGAGTCCCTAGCGTCCTTCCCAACACTGACGTTCCAGAGGAGAAGACCCCTGCTCAGGTAAAGGCTCACTCATATCCCGCCGGCTGAGGTTCATCCTCCGCGGGGTTGACAATAGGGACGCGTCCCCTTTAAGGCACCAGCTCGCCGGCGGCGGCGGCCGGAAGTGTTGAAGTCCGGCCTGGCGGCGGCGGTGGCGGTAGCAGCCGTGGCGGCCTCTGCGCATGCTCCGTCGCCCGCCCGCCCTGGCCGCTCGCCGCCCGCCCGCCCGACGGAGACGGTGAGGAGGGGGAGGGGTGGGCGCGCGGGCGCGGGCGCGGGCGCGGGGTGGGGTGGGGGCGGGGGGGGCGGGCGCGGGGGCCGCGCGGCGGCCGGCGAGGGCGGGCGGGCGCACAGGGGGCGGGGGGCTGCTGCCTCCGCGGGCGCCTCCCCACGCCCTGTGCGTGCCGCCGCCGCCGCCGGGGAGCGAGCGGACGTCGCGGCGCCGCGGGGGGGTGGGGGGACGCTGCCGCTGGGTCCGCCCGAGCAGCCGGGCCGCCCCCAGCGCGGCTGGCCGCGCCGCCGGAGCTCGGCCCCCGGCCGGGGGCGGCGAGGGCCGGCGAGCCCGGCACTTGGGGGCCCCGGCGCCCCCAGACCGAGGGGCCCGGAAGTCCCTGGCTGAGGGGCCAGGAGGGGCCGGAGCGACTCCGGATTGAGAGGCCCGGACGCCCAGGACCCTGGCGAGGGGTCCAGGGATCCTGGGGTATCCGGAGAGGCGGGGTTCGGGGAGCACCAGGCCCTTCGATGAAGAGTTGGGGCGAGGCCTGGGTCGTGCCGGGGGTGGGGGTTGCAGGAGGGGACGAAAGGTGAGGGAAGCCTGGGTGCCGCCGGCGAGGAGACCCTCGGAGCCTTGGCGGGAGAGCAAGAGCAGAGAAAGGGTTCTGCTGAGGAGAGGAGGGTCCAGGCTTCACCTGAGGGGCGCGTTGGAGGCCTCGGGCATTCAGTCCAGGGGGAAAGAGGCAGGTGCTTTTCCAAAAGCGTGGTGCACAGGTCTGGGTGGTAGGAGCAGGGGACAAGGAAGAAAAAGGAAAGCGAGCAGGCCCCTGCCTTCCCACAGATGAGGGGGCGGTAGGGACACACCTCAGAACCTCCTGAAGGAGGAATAGGAACCTCCTGTGAGGAAATGAGAGATTTGAGTACCTCCTGACATATAGGTAGAGAATGGGGTAATCGGGTATGTCAGGGGATGGGGAAACCTAGGTTTCTGAGGACCGGAGAGAAGATACCTGAGGGGAGAAGCTCAGAGTACCCTACTTTCTGAAATGTGAGGGGAATTGGCCAGGTGTCTTTTATTTGAGGGGCTAGAGAGATGAAGGCAGAATCTGACCTGAGGGTCGAGATTAAGGCTTGTTAAGCCTTGACTGAAGGATCAGGGGAAGGGTTGGCTGTCCCAGTAGCAGAAGGAGGCCTGACGATGAAAGAAATGTCAAAACCGCTCCATAGCAGATACAGGAGGGGCTTTGGTTGGTGTCTGTGTAGGAGAACCAGGATGTGGGGTTTTTCTCAACCAGGAAGGTTAGAGAAAGGGATGAACAGATAATTCTAGTCTTCACAGGGATTCTTTTCTCTCCCCACCCCTTGAGTCTGCTAATGGTTACTAAAGTGTTTTGGGGGGACTTTTTCATCAAGTGTTTGGACAGTCTCCCCTAATTTGTTAGCTATTTATCAGTTATTCGTATTTATCGTCTACTGACTAGATGACTATTTCATTAGTCAACTATTCATATTTCAACAAATATATCCAATAGCTAACTTGAACACAACTTCCTTGGGTTAGTTTGGGTGCTATTTTGGTCTTGTCCCAAGCAGAACTCCCCTAGACTCTAGTAAGATGACTCTTCAAAGAATGCTTTTATCCTGTGGCTTCCTCAAACTCCTACATTAGGGATCTCCAGTAATAGTAACTTATCCTGAACTTCATTTACTCTGGCTATTTCCCTCACAGTGGTCCTGTGCAGCCTTTGTGTTGGCTTCAATTACGTCTGGTAGTACTCTGGATCATTTACTAAATACATGAGAAGGAATAAAGAAAGAAAAAAGTTAAGGGGTTTTGGCTTCAAATTTTAACTTGGAAATTCCTTAAGAATAGACTACACAGTCTACAAAAATTACACTATAATGTGCAATACATAAATACATTTTGGGGTTAGAAAATTTCAGGATATCTGGTATTCTATTATTCCTTACCAACTACCAACTCTAATGTCCCTGTAATCATGTGACACTCATGCTTATCCCTTTCCATGTTTTTAATATTAGTTTTCAGGACAAAAAATGAATTTAATTCAGAGTAGGTCAGCTGTTATTTGTTTAGTTTTCCAATAGCCTATGTAAGCAGTTACAAATTTTACTTTCAAGGTGTCTTTTGTCTTTGAAAATAACTGCAAAGTAATTTTAACTTTTCACATAAATTTGACATCTTTCTCTTACGTATGTTCTAGAATTACAGGGAGTTTTGTGTGATTCCACAGTGAAATACTCTAAGGCCCTTTCCATAAAATACCCAAAGGATCAACTAACTCACTCTCTTGCCTCAGGAGTTTTTGTTGATATAAACAAGAGTTACTTTTCAGTTTACACTCAGCTCAAAGAGATGACCTTGCAGTTAGCCAGTGTAGTCTGAAGAGCTGGTTTCGAGTTACTTGCTAGGAATATGGTATTTAGAGTCAATCCAAACTGGCTTTTCTAAAGAATGCCATGTTGTGCCCTGGCTGGTTAGAGTGTCGGCCTGCAGACCAAAGAGTCGCAGGTTCGATTCTGGCCAAGGGCACCTACCTTGGTTGCGGTTCATCCCTGGCCCTGGTTAAGTCGTGGGGGTGGCAACCAATCGATGTCTCTCTCTCACATCGATGTTTCTCTCTCTCCTCCCACTCTGTTTGAAGATAATGCAAAAATATCCTCAGGTGAGGATTATTTAAAAAATAAAATAAATAAATAAATAAATAATGACATGTCTGGTTTATGTGGCCCAGGGATTGAGCAGCAAGAGATTGCTGGTTGATTCCTAGTCAGGGTACATGCCCGGGTTTCGAACTGCATCCCCAGCAGGGGGCGTGCAGGAGGCAGCCAATAGATGTTGATGTTTCTCTCTCCCTATCACTTCCTCTCTAAAATTAATAAAAAATATTAAAAAAAGAAGACCATTGACTGAGAGGTCCCAGTTCGAATCCTGTTCAGGGCACATGCCTGGATTGCAGGCTCGATCCCCAGTAGGGGGCCTGCAGGAGGCAGCCAATGGATGTTTCTCTCTTACATTGATTTTTCTCTCCCTCTCTCTAAACAGTCAATAAAAACTTAAAAAAAAATGCCATGTTGATTGAATCAGACCTGTGTCTCTGACTGACACTTTGTGGATAATTATAATTATCCTCTTTGATAAACTCAGAAAGTTAGAAAGTTAGAGAAGCAGCCAGAACATTCCTCTTGGGTGCCAAGGTGTGGGGAGGGCTAAGGAATAAAATATGAGTTTCTATTGAAAGTATTAATCAAGTTGTTAGTCAGCCAGTTATTCAGAGGACTTAACTATAGGGGAGAAGGTTGAACCTAGAAGCATCCATCTAATTTTGCTTCTCTAATCCACTAGTTCACCTAAACTATTTTTAAACATTTAAGTCACCTTTTGGGATAATAAATCCCCAAAGTTTGATACATGCCAAGGTATTACATCTTTAAATTCATTACATATGTAATAGTAACAGACTAGTGCTTGACAATAAATGTGTCCAACAAATGTTAGCTGCAATTATTTTAATTTATCCTATATTTTTATAGTTTAAACTTTGAAGATATCTATTTGTTCAGTTATTCTAGGACTCGATGGTATATGTATGCTTCATCATATTCCTTTTTGGCTTTTTCTAGACTCATAGGGCCTAATTGTTTTGTTTCTAATGCCAGAAGCCAGTCAAACCTCTCCACTGATTCTCTTCTTTTTTCTTTCTAGTTTTAAACCTTTAATTTACAGAAGTTCAGATTGTGTACTGTTTTATCTTTCAATTACTTTTTTCCTCTAGTATGTAACAGTGTCATGCATCTCTTTCCCTTCTGTAGTTCCTTAAGAGCTACTGTCCCACCCTGGCCGGTTTGGTTCAGAGGTTAGAGCGTCGGCCCGTGGCCCAGGTTCGGTTCCCACTAAGGGCATGTACCTCGGTTGCAGTTTGTCCCCGGCCCCGGTTGGGGTCGTGTTTGTGGCGACCACTTGATGTGTCTCTCTCACATCGATGTTTCTCTCTCTTCCTCTCTCTCTCCCTCCCACTCTATCTGAAGATAAATGCAAAAATGACCTCGGGTAAGGGGGAGAAAAAAAAAAAAAAGAGCTACTGTCGCTTTTCATATCCAAAGAGCCTAACTCTATGCCTGATGTGGAGTACAAACTCAGTAAATACTTGTTGAACTAGCCATAATGATGGACCATAAGCCAGGCAGCTTAGCCTAAGCTGCCTAAGCAAATTTATATCCCCTAAGTTAGAAATGTAGAAAATTCTAGAAGTCTTTTAGGATAAGGTGAATCATCACATGAAAAATTATTACATACCTGCTATGTGCCAGATTTCCTTAGAAAGTTTTAGATAGGAGTTTTGTAGATAGAGGTCTGATATTTGAAAACTATTATACTCCTGTGTCCTGGGCACCAAGCTAGGCACAGGGAAGCTGTTGAAAAAGAAAAGCAGTTCTTGTTCTTCCAGGATGTTGTCTGGTGGGAGAGGCTGACAAAGAGGGATGATGGTTGTGACAAGGGTGCTGCAGGCACTGAGGGAACAAGAACACAAGCTCAAATCTAGTCAAGGAAGTCAAAAGCCTCCCCAAGGAAGTGATGTTTTATTTTTATTTTTTTGTTAATCCTCATTCAAGGATATTTTTCCATTGATTTTTAGATAGAGTAGGGTGGGGGGAGAGACACATCGATGTGAGAGAGACACATTGATTGAGGAAGTGATTTTTTTTTTTTTTATCATCCTCACCTGAGGACATTTTTCCATTTTTTGTTCAGATAGAGTGAGAGGAAGACACACACACACACACACACACACACACACAGAGAGAAAGAGAGAGAGAGAGAGAGAGAGAGAGAGAGAGAGAGAGAGAGAGACATCAATGTGAAAGGTGCACATCGAGTGGCTGCCTCCTGCATGACCCAACCAGGGGCCGGGGACAAACTGCAACCGAGGTACGTGCCCTTCATGGGAACTGAACCTGGGCCTCTCTGGACCACAGGCCGACGCTCTAACCGCTGAGCCAAACCAGCCAGGGCAGGAAGTGATGTTTAAATAAGTCACAAAAATTTAGCAGTGACTAGCCAAAGAAGAAGAAAAAAAAGAATTCCAGGTAAAGGAAACAAGTGTGAAGGCTCAGGTGAGAAAATATGCTATGTTTGAGAAATTGGGGAAAATTCAATGATAGGAGCCCACATCGTGAGAGGAAGAACTATGAGAAATAAGGCTGGCAGGAATGGCAGGGGACAGATTTGAAGGATTTTGTAAACCATGTTTAGGTGTTTGCAAATTATTCTAACAGCAAAGGGAATCCACTGAAGGATTTTTAAACAGGGAAATGGCCTGTGGCCTTTAGTAAGATCACTTTGTCTGCTCTGTAAATAATGAGTTGGAGAGCAGGACCAGAGTTTAGGATACTAATGAGAAGCACCTTGAAAAATCCAGGTACCAGTATGGTGGCTCAGAATATGGTGGTGGCATAACAGATGGAGAATGGGAAATGGTTAAAAGAGATATATAGGTGATAGAATGGATAGGATTTGTTAGTTGATTGGCTTTACGTAGAGAGATAAGAAAGAGAGGAGTCAAAAATAACTCCTTAGCTGTTGAAAAGGGTAAGTTTCTTTTTACAGCAGAGTAGTATTCCATTGTGTAAATGTGCCACCGCTTTTTTTTTTTTAATCAGTGAAATAAGCCAGTCAGAGAAAGACAAATGCCATATGATTTCACTCATATGTGTGATTTAATGAACAAACTGAACTACCAAGCAAAATAGAGACAGACTCATAGATAGAGAGCAGGCAGACAGCTCTGGTGGGGGTGGGGGTGGGGGTGGGGGTGGGGGTGGAGGGATTTAGCATAAAAGAACTCATGGACATGTACAACAGTGTGGTGATTGCAAGGGGGTGGAGAGGGTGGGTGGAGGTGGAAGAAGGCATAGAGGGGATAAATGGTGATGGAAAAAACAAAAATTCAGTTTCTGGCTTGAGAAAATGGATAGAGACTAGTGCCATTTACTGAGGCAGGAAACAGGAGCAGGTTTAAAGTGCCTACAAGATATTTTAGGAGACGTTTGTATATAGAAGGTGTACAATTCAGGTATAAAGTTTGAATGTGAGAGTCATAAAGGGCAGAAGTATAAGTTAGATATGAGGAATTTTAAGTAGGTCAAATACAAAAATTGATTGAACCAATCTATGTCAGTGCCTATGGTGAGCAGGTCTGTGAGAAAAATGTTTTTAGATAAGCAGCACATGTCCTGACAGAGAGTACAGTGTAGTTATGAGTATAGATGTCTGTTCAATTAACTGCAATACAGGGCACAGTGTGATAAACACTAGAGGACAGCCACAAACCTGGAGAAAAGAAAATGGTTTTGGCAGTGGTTTTGTGGAGGAGGGGGCTTTGAATTGGGCCTGAAGGGAGAAGGAGATGGGGGAGAAAGGAGTTTTGGGCTTAAGGAATAACAAAGTACAGGAACCTGAAAGTACGTATTATATGTTCAGAATACAGTGGGTGGGTAGTATGACTGGAGTTTAAGATTCTTGGGGTGAATAGTCACAGATAAGACTGAAAAAGTATTTTGGGGCCAAATAGACTGACTGCTATCCTTAAGTATGTGTATTATAGGCAAACAAATGCTGTGGCAGAGCTGAGATATAGTTTCGGTCATCTGACTATCAGTTATGTATTCAGACTTGCATCCATTGTGTTCCTGCTCCATTCAGCGTAGTCCTAGTCATCTTCACATACATGTCTAAGTAAATACAGTCCTTTTATTTGTTCTCCCTTAAGTGACTCTCTCCTTCCTTTTCAACTGTGAGGACTCACTGCAGAATATCCTGTGGCCCTCTGAGTTTTCATTAAGATTGTAACAATGCTTTGAGTTACTTTAGAGTTGAGGATCATGTGGTGCTGGACACTGGTTTCCTCAACAGCTCTGCAAGGGAGATATCAGGTGAGATCATTTCTCCATTCAGCCTGAGGCAGAAAGGTATTGAGAAGTTTTAGAGGTCATACAATTGTATTCAGCATTTATTAAACAACTACACAACGCAAGTCATCTTTTTCTTCTCATAAGCTTAGTTCAATTAGTCAGCAGTTACTAAGTACTCACAGGAAACAGAGCACTTGAAATGTAACGGCTGGTTGCAAAGAAAATTGATCTCTACTTTCTAGGAGCTTACTGTTTGGGATGGAACTAGTGGTGAGCTGTAAAACATCTCTCTAGGAAAAAAACACACACATACACACACACACCCCAAAACCTGATGTGTAGTTCTTGCCAATTTCTGTAGTGTATATACTTCCAGCATCACTGATTTTAACCTACCAACGTGATGTCACTAAACTTGGAGTTGGGAAGTGATGTGCACAATTGGTTCTCAGGAGCTGGTAGAGCACACCATTGTATGAATCACTCATACTAAGAAAACCCACAATAACAAATGAGTACTGAGGCATTTCTGGAAACATCAGAGCCTATGTCAGCCCCATCTCATGTTCCCATCCTTTTCAGAGGACCATGTTCTCCAGGGTGCCCTTGGATTTGGTAATTATTATCTTGGTGTTCCTTTTCTATGGTTGCCATCTTTTCAAACCAGATGAAGTTACTGGTGCTCCTTGTTTCTGACAGCAGCTTCAGCTATCTGACTTCATGTGAAAGATGGCTAATGCAGAAGTGAGTGTCCCAGTGGGGGATGTGGTTGTGGTACCCACTGAAGGAAATGAAGGGGAGAACTCTGAAGACACTAAAACCCAAGTGATCTTGCAGTTGCAGCCTGTGCAACAAGGGTAAGTGACTAAAGATTTGGATATTCTGAAAAATTGGGGAGGTTTAAAGAGTGGGTAAATTATAACTTTTATGGTTGCTTAGCACAATAGAACATTCAACATTAATCTCAGAGCTGGGCAACTTTTCATCTCTATAATAATGTGTTGAGTGCTAAATTTGTCATTTCAATACTTATTACAACAATTAGCTGTTTCCCTATCTCTTCCCCTGTTCTCCACTGTGAGCCTCTTGAGGGTAAGTTACATGACTGTCTCATTTTATTTATCCACACTATTTAGCACAGGGCCTTGGTACATGTTTACCAAAAGACAGTGTAGTTAGAATCAGAGGAGACTGGGCAAGGCAAATATAAAAGTATTCCTACTAGAAGCTCTCTGGACTGTCATGGGTGGACAAATTATCAAGCCTAGCCTATCAAAAAAATGTATATTAACTACCTAGTATTATACAATATATAATAAAGGTGTTGGAAGAAATATAGCACATGATTCCCACTATCATGGAGCTTGCAGTCTAGCTGTAAAAACCGAAAATACATATATATAAAAAAAGAGATCACTTACATGGCAAAATCTAAGAAGTATTGAATGGCATGGTTAGGAAGTGCTTTCAGTTCAGGGAACCACTATAAATTTGAAGAGATAAATTTTTAAAAAATGGTCTAAGGTCTTGAAGGTTAAATAAGAATTGCATCTAGCCCTGGCCAGTTTGGCTGAGCGGTTGGAGCGTCGTTCTGCGGACCAGAGAGTCCTGGGTTTGGTTCCCGCTAGGGGCATGTACCAAAAAAAACAACAACAACACACACACACACAAAAAAAGAATTGTGTCTACAGAGAGAAAGGAGGGATAGTTATTTTATCGTGGGGAATATATGAAAGAGTCTTCATATGATTAGAAATGTTCTTGGGCAAAAATATAATCCAATCCCAATTGACTAAATAGTGTACCTTGTCTTAAATACTTTTGGAGAAAGACAATCAACGTCTCAGTAATTTTAAAAACATTTTAGTATAGAAAAATTCAAATATACACAAAAATAAAGAAAATACTATAATGTAAGCACCCATCACTCACCTTCAACAATTATCAACACATGGCCAATCTTATTTCATCTTGACATCCACCTACTCCTGAATTTTTAAATTTTATTTATTTATTTTTTCAATTCTCATACATTTTTATTGAAAAAATTAATATAAAATATACTGTACAGAAAAGGGTATAAAACATATGTTAAGTTTAACACATTTTGTATGGTGAACAACAGTATAATAACCACTGAAATCAAGAGATAAAACATTGCTGTCTCCCTAGAGTTTCCTTATGTATTCCTAGCCAGTTGTAAGCATTGCCTCACCTCCACTGGTAATCATAGCTTGGTTTTTCCAGTAATAATTTTTTTTTTTTTATAGTGACACACATGAGTTTGTATCCCTAAACAATTTATTTTATTTTATTAATTTATTTTTGTTACAGATGTTTCTCCTTTTTCCCCCATTGACATCCTCCTCCCCATTCCCCCCCATAAGTTTTATTTATTTATTGTTAATCCTCACCCAAGAATATTTTTCCATTGATTTTATTTATTTATTTTTTTAAATCCTCACTCGAGGATATTTTTCCATTTATCTTTAGACAGAGTGTGAGGGAGAGAGAGAGAGAGAGAAAGAGAGAGAGAAACATTGATGTGAGAGAGACACATCGACTGGTTGCCTTCCTCATGACCCAGACCAGGGACTGAACCGCAACCGAGGTATGTGCCCTTGATCAGAATCAAACCCAAGACTCTGGTCCACCAGCCGACGCTCTAATCGCTGAGCCAAACTGGCCAAGGCTTCATTGATTTTAGATAGAGTGGAAGGGAGAGAGGGAGGGCAGGAGGGAGGAAGAGAGAGATAGACAGACAGACATTGATGTGAGAGTGACACATTGATTAGTTGTACCTGCAACTCAGGCACGTGTCCTTGACCGGGAATTGAACCTGCGACCCTTAGGTGTACAGGCTGATGCTCTAACCATGCAACACTGACCAGGGCTCCTGAATTTTTTTAAAGCATATCCCAGACATTAGTATGTATCTGTAAAATGAGGACTTTTTAGTTTTACAAATATAACCATAGTTTGCTGACATTTCTGAATATTGTTAAGCATGAGGAAAATGTTCTAAGATCTATAAGGGAAAGTTTATATAAATAATTCCTGACATAGAGTTGATAGAGTGATTTAAATTTTTATTGGCACCGCCCTGGCTGGTTTGATTCAGCAGTTAGAGTATTGGCCCTCGGATCTAAGTGTTTTGGGTTCGGTTCCCTGTCAAGGGCATGTATCTGGGTTGCAGGTTTGATCCCTGGCCCTGGTCAGTATCGTGTGGGACGCAACCAGTCGATGTGTCTCTTTCACATTAATGTTTCTCTCTTTCTCTCTCTTCCTCCCTCCCTCCCACTCTAAAAATCAATGATGCTCGGCCAGTGTGGCTCAGTGGATTGAGTGGCGTCCCATGGACTGAGAGGTCCCGGTTCAATTCCCTGTCAAGGCACATACCCGGGTTGTAGCCTGGATTCCCAGTAGAGGGTGTGCAGGAGGCAGCTGATCGATGTTGCGCTCTCACATCGATGTTTCTATCTCTCTCCCTTCCGCTCTCTAAAAAATCAATAAGAACATATTTAGCCCTGGCCGGTTTGGCTCAGCGGTTAGAGCATCGGCCTGCGGTCCAGAGAGACCTGGGTTCGGTTCCCGCTAGGGGCACGTGCCTGGGTTGCGATTTGTCCCCGGCCCTGGTTGGTCATGTGGGAGGCGGCCACTCCATGTGTCCCTTTCACGTCGATGTTTCTCTCTCTCTCTCTCTCTTCCTCTCTCTACCTCCCACTCTATCTGAACAAAAAATGGAAAAATGTCCTCGGGTGAGGATAAAAATTAATAAATAAATAAATAAAATTAAACAACTTTATTAAAAAAAAAAGAACATATTTAAAATAAATAAATAAATATATTTTTATTAGCACCAACAGATTATGCATGCTTATTCAAATTCACTTGTGTGGAAATTTCATCTGTTGCACATACACATAGTTGTAGTTGTTAGCCTTTGGTACATGAAGAATTAAAGAGTAGGTCCTTCAGTTGTTGCCATCTTTATTTTTCTTTTGTTTTTAAAATTTTTTTTTACTATTTTTTCTTCTTTATTGATTTTTATTTTGTATTTATTTATTTTTATTAAAAAATTTTTTTTCCCTTTATTTTACAGAGAGAGTAAGTGAGAGGGAGAGAGAGATAGATACATCGATGAGAGAGAACATCAATTGGCCGACTCCTGCATGCCCCCCCACTGAGGATTGGGCCCACAACCTGGGCATGTATCCTGACCAGGAATCGAACCAGCGACCTCTTGGTGCATGGGTTGATGCTCAACTACTGAGCCACACCGGCTGGGCACCGGCTGGGCAACCACCTTTATTTTCCTTATAGAATCATCATTTCTTCTATTTTTCCAAAGTGTTCCAAGGAGCATTTGAGATCTTGCTTCCCAGCATGTGGTCAATTTGACTCAAATAAATTCTTTTAATAGATTTTTAAAATAAATAGCCCGGCCCATGCCCGGCTGATATGGCTCAGTGGTTGAATGTCAGCCCATGCACCCAGAGGTCGCCGGTTCGATTCCCGGTCAGGGCACATGCCCAGGTTGTGGGCCCGATCCCCAGTGGGGAGCATGCAGGGGGCGGCCAATCGATATTCTCTCTCATCGGTGTTTCTATCTCTCTCTCTCCCTCTCCCTTTCTGTCTCTCTCAAATCAATAAAGAAAAAAAAAATTTTTTTTTTAAATAGCCCGGCCAGTGTGGCTCAGTGGTTGAGCATCAACCCATGCACCAAGAGGTCGCTGGTTTGATTCCCGGTCGGGGCACATGTCCAGGTTCCTGGCCAAGTCCCCAGTAGGGGGTGTGCAGGAGATGGCTGATGGATGTTTCTCACATTGATGTTTCTCTCTCTCTCTCCCTCTCCCTTTCTCTCTAAAATCAATAAAGGAAAAATATTTTAAAAAGAAAGAATAAACCTCATTAAAAAAAAATACAGACTATGCCCCCATTTCTCACCTCAAATACAATTTATGATTGATGAAATTATGTATAAATAAAAATTTATTATTTTAAGGGATTTTGCACATATTGCTCAATTTATTTTTTATTTTTTTATCCTCACCTGAGGACATTTTTGCATTTATCTTCAGATAGAGCAGGAGGGAGAGAGGGGGGAAGAGAGAGAGAAACATTGATGTGAGAGAGACACATTGACTGGTTGCCACCCACATGACCCCAACCAGGGCCAGGGACAAACTGCAACCAAGGTATGTGCCCTTAGCGGGAACTGAACCCGGGACTCTCTGGTCCGCAGGCCGACACTCTAACTGCTGAGCCAAACTGGCCAGGGCCATATTGGTCAATTTAAAATGAGTTTACTAATGTTACTTGAAGCAGTAGTTGCACATGTTTTTTACAATCCTTATTCAGTGACCATCCATTTATTGGGTCTTTTGCCATGTTCCATTTAGTACAAAATTGTGAAATTGAATAAATGAATAGGACATAATCTGTGTTCTCAGGGACCTCTTAGAATTTGCCCAAGGGAAGACAGATAAGGAAACAAGTATATAGTATTAAGTGTTATAGGTGTGGTGACAAAAGCCTAAAGTACAGTTGGGTCACAGAGGAGGAAGTGGATGATTTTATTGGATGGATTGAGATGAAAGAAAAAGCATCATAGAAGTTATTCAACAACAACAACAAAGAAGATGTGGAAGGATGTTCTGGGAAGAGGGAGAAGTAAAAGTATAAGAGAAGATGGCAATTTTGAGAATCACAAATAGTTTGGTATGACTAAAGCTTGGATTATAAGGTGGAAAAGTTTGAGGAGAGTTGAAACCAGGGACCAGATCTTGAAGGGACTTAAATATCATATTAAGAATTTGGGGCTTTATTTTAATAGCAAGGAGAGCATTATTGAAGGGTTTTAAGGAGGGAGTTACATGATTACTCTGATGGGAATATAGAAGATCAGGTAGCTGCAAGGAAAATATTTCAGACTAGAGATGATGCAGCCCAAATGATGGCAGTAGTAGTGGATGCACAGATAGAGAGGATGGCTAGTGTTGAAGAGTACATCTGGCAGGATTTAGTAACTGACCATGTGGGAGTTGAGGAATCTAGTGTAATTCCCAGACTTCTATCTTAGGCTCCAGTGTTCTGGGTGGTGCCATCAACAAGGATGGGGAAGAGTATAGGAAGGTAGTTTGGGAGGTGAGAGAGGGAAGAGAGCTTGCTTATTTTAGACATAATGAATTGAATGAAATCCTATGGGGCATCCAAATATATTTATTCATTTAGCAGTTAACTGTCCTAGTGTGAAATTCAGAAGGAAGGTCTGTGCTATAGGTGTCACAATGGGGCTGGGTAATCACTGATGCAAAGGAGATTATTTGTGCTTTCAAATAACAAGATACAATAATGAACACATTAGGTTTATCATAGAAATTTAAAAAAGGACATCACTATATCATGGTAGGTTATCTGAGCTCCTTTCTTAGAAAGTAGAAACATTTAAAAATATATATATATATTTTTTTCTTTATTGATTTTAGAGAGAGAGAGGGAGAGAGAGATAGAAACATTGATGAGAGAGAAACATCAATTGGCTGCCCCCTGCATGCCCCCTACTGGGGATCAAGCCCACAACCCAGGCATGTGCCCTGACTGGGAATTGAACTGGGACCTCTCAGTCCATGGGATGACGCTCAATCCACTGAGCCACACTGGCTGGGCTGATTTTTTTTTCTTCTTTCTTTATTTTATTTTATTATTTATTTTTTCTTTATTGATTCTAGAGAGAGGAAGGGAGAGGAAGAGAGAGACAGAAACATCAATTTTCTGCCTCCTGCATGCCCCCCACTGGGGATTTGGCCCACAACCTGGGCATGTACCCTGACCAGGAATCGAGCTGGCAATCTCTGGTGCATGGGTCAATACTCAACCACTGAGCCACACCGGTGGGGCTCACCTGAGGATATTTTTTTATTGAGTTCTAGATAGAGTGGAAGGGGAGAGAGGGAGGGAGGGAGGGGGGAGAGAGAGAGAGAGAGAGAGAGAGAGAGAGAGAGAGAGAGAGAGAGAGAGAGAGAGAAAGAAACAACTATGTGAGAGAGACACCAATTGGTTGCCTCCCGCAGGTCGAGGATCCAACCTGCAACCCAGGTATATGCCCTTGACCAGAAATCAAACCCGAGACCCTTTAGTCCAAGGGCTGATGCTCTAACTGCTGAGCCAAACTCTCCAGGGCTAAAAAAATATTTTTTTTTAAAAATATATTTTTTATTGATTTTAGAGAGGGAGAGAGAAACATGGATGGGCTGCCTCTTGTGTGCCCCCTACTGGGGATTGAGCTGCCACCTGGGCATGTGCCCTGACCGGGAATGCAACTGGGACCTCTTAGTCCATGGGATGACACTCAGTACACTGAGCCACACCAGCCAGGCTCCTACTTTTTTTTAACAGGCTCTGCTCATGTCAATAATTTGGTTATGGTGCTTTAAAAAATGCTAAAGTGTGCCCTGGCCGGTTTGGCTCAACAGTTAGAGTATTGGTCTACATACCAAAGAATTGCAGGTTCAATTCCTGATCAAGGGCATGTACTTTGGTTTCGGGTTTGATCCCAGGCCTCAGTCGGGGTCCTGCAGGAGGCAACCAATCCGTGTGTCTTTCACTCATCAATGTTAATCTTTCTCTCTTTCTCTCTTTCCCTCCCTCCCTCCCTTCCACTCTATCTAAAAAAAATCAATGGAAAAATATCCTAGTGTGAGGATTAAAAAAACAAAATTGCTAAAGTGCTGAAAAATGCTTCATTCAGTGCCTAGATTTCAACAAGGGTCATCAACTTTGTTCAACAGTTGCTTATCTTGAACTGTCCAGCAGTGTTACTTTTTGTCTTGTTAGGATAATTCTGTAATGTGACTTAATCTTATACTTGAAGCAACACTTTATGTCATGAGTTTTTAAAGTTATGAAAGGAAAAGTCTGGTGTAAATAAGTAGCAAGAGGAACTTTACTTTGAGGGGAGGAAACTTGTTGATTCATATCCATGGTAGTAGCTACTAAGCAGTCATGGGCAGCTTAGAGTTTAAAATCAATGGGAAATTAGTCAAAGCACTAACATACAGTTGTAAACTATATTTATTGTATTCCTTTTGAGATAGATTAAAATAAATTTCTTAACCCCCATGCTGTGAATATTAATTTTTTCATGATTTATGTAGTTTGTTTATCGATGGACACTTTTACAACAGGATTTATGAAGCCGGGTCCGAGAATAACACGGCAGTTGTGGCAGTAGAAACTCACACGATACACAAAATTGAAGAAGGAATTGGTGAGTCTTTTTGTTATTCTAGTACGTTTGATCTTAGCTTTCTTAGTTGATACTTCTTGCCTTTGTGCTATTTTCACCCTACCCCAGTGTGCCCTATCAATGCTACAGCCATCAATTTGATGGTGGTACATCTAGAGACACAACTGACTAAGGTTCTAGGGCTGTCAGTTGATTGGTTAACATCAATTTGCTAGGGTTGCTGAAAAGATTTTTCATCTATAAAAATGCCACAAAGAAATTGGAGCCTCAAGGTTGATTCTTGTCAGTAGGGAAGTTGCTGATGAAGACTGATGGAGGTATTCACTGGAAGGCAGTCAGAGGAAAGAAACTTTGAAATCAGACAAACCTGACTTTGAAGCCTACTTTCTCACTTCTTAGCTGTATGTCCTCGGGAGAGTCACTTTACCTTTCAGAGTCCCACATACTCACATGTAAAACATAGAAAACAATCACTGCCTCCCAGAATTGTTGCAAGAACTAAATAAGATTAGACAGGTCAAAGCATATAGCACAGTGTATGGTAGTGGGAGCTCAGTAAGACAGCTCTTATGCCTAATTTCTTCCAGAGGATTTCTAAACCATACCAGCCACTGTAAACTGTTAGCCTCTGAGAGGAACTAGGAGACCCAAGACTTTTAATTAAGCTTTGGGAAAGAGTGTTCAATAATAACTGGTATTTTTTCCATTTTCAGATGCAAGCACTATAGAAGCAAATGAAGATATGGAAATTGCTTACCCCATAACTTGTGGGGAGAGCAAAGCCATTCTTCTCTGGAAGAAGTTTGTATGTCCAGGAATAAATGTGAAGTGTGTCAAGGTAATTGTCTTTTCTCCTTGCTGGAACCTATTTTGGGGCCCCTTGTTTTCAAAGGGCATGGTTTCATTGCCTCTTCTCTCTCTTCCACCATACCAGTATTTTTAATTTGGTGGCTATAGTCCCATTGCATCATAGATAAAAATAACTTTGGAGTGCAATTGACCTGGATTCAAATCCCACCAGAATACAAGTTCCATGAGAGCTGAGAACTTGTCTGTCTTATTCACCAGTGTATCCCAAGCACATAGAATGGTACTTGGTATATTTATCAATAAATATTTGTTGAATGAATGGAGTTCCTCACTATCACTGACTAGCTGGGTGACCTTGAACAAGTTATTCAATATTTCAGAAAATCATCTATTAAAATATGAATAATCTGCCCTGGCCGGCTTGGCTCAGTGATTAGAGCATTGGCCCGCTGACCAAAAGCTCTTGGGTTCAATTCCCGGTCAAGGGCACGTACCAGGGTTGCAGTTTCGATCCCCAGCCCTGGTTGGGGTTGTGCAGGAGGCAACCAGTTGATGTGTCTCTCTCACATCGATGTTTCTCTCTCTCTCTCTATCTCTCTCTCCCCTTCCCTCCCTCCCACTCTGTCTAGAAATTGATGGAAAAATATCCTCGGGTGAAGATTAACAACAACAAAAAGAATAATCATATATATATATATGTATATATATATATATATATATATGGATACACTATAATGTTAGAAAACAAATTGCGATAATAATATATGCAAAATGCTTTACACTGGTGTGCATTATGGTAGAGTTTATTGAAAATTTTACTGAAAAATATATAATCATGAAAGCACAATGTGGAAGTCATTGTCTATTCTGACCCTATTGATAGCTGTAGATAGTTGTCACCATCAGTGGCATGATCCTAGAATCATTAAAGATTACATAGTTTTGATGCTCTGCCGTGGTACTGGTTCCCACTATACTTATTCTTTCTGCCATATCCTGAATCTCGTCATTGGGGCTGGATAGATTACCTCAGTTTATTTAAACAGCCTTTATAACATTGGATCCAGCCACCTGATTCAGGGCATACAGGTATTTTAAATGCTAGTTAGTATATTAATCTCCATGCTCCCAATTTCATCTGTGGCTTTGTACCAGGATAGGGCACTGTGCTCAGAGAAGGATTATCTTCTATGGCACAATAGGTCACAAGGCTATGATGACTTAAGATGTCATCTGGGCCCTGGCCGGTTTAGCTCAGCAGTTAGAGCGTCGGCCTGCGGTCCAGAGAGACCTGGGTTCAGTTCCCGCTTGGGGCACATACCTCGGTTGCAATTTGTCCCCGGCCCTGGTTGGTCGTGCAGGAGGCAGCCACTCGATGTGTCCTTTTCATGTCGATATTTCTCTCTCTCTCTCTCTTCCTCTCTCTCCCTCCCACTCTATCTGAACAAAAAATGGAGGAATGTCCTCGGGTGAGGATAAAAAAAAAGATGTCATCTGGGCCTGGCCAGTGTGGCTCAGTGGTTGAGTGTCGACCCATGCACCAAGGTCGCCGGTTTGATTCCTGTTCAGGGCACATGCCCGGGTTGTGGGCTGGGTGGGTCATGCAGGGGGCAGCCAGTCGATGTTCTCTCTCATCAATGTTTCTATCTCTCTCTTCCTTTCCCTTCCTCTTTCTCCAAAATGAATAAAGAAAAAAAAATTAAATAAAAAAAAAAAGATGTTATCTGGGTATTTTTTAACATAACAAGTAGTATAATCTCTTTGTTTCCCTCTGGCCTGCCTAAGGTGACATTGGATTATTTTGGACTTTTCTTTTTACTTTAGTTCAATGATCAGTTGATCAGCCCCAAGCATTTTGTTCATCTGGCTGGCAAGTCCACCCTAAAGGACTGGAAGAGAGCCATTCGTCTGGGTGGAATCATGCTCAGGTGAGCTCTAATAGTAAGAACATACCTTTTAACTGACTTTGGGCACTTAATCATGGTGGAATCCAGAGAATTCAGTCTATTCTCTTTAATTTGAATTTTTTATTCTGTCTGAAGGATTAGTTTAAGCAATCCATGTATTATTTGACCTTCATCAACTTGTTCTTAAAAAAAAACACCAAAAACTCTGAGAGAAAGAATTGTGAATCATATTCACTCTTCCCAGCATCTAGGGCCAATTTTTTAGGATGTTGGGTAGGATCCTCTCCGGGCAGAGAAACTCAAGAACAGAGCTAAGCCTGGTGCTGAGGAAGCATGATAACCACCGAGAAGTGTAGGCTGACTGACAAATCCTGGGATAATTGGTAAAAGTAGAAGGGTGCTGTTAATAAGTACCAGTGATGCACAGTGAATGCAATCACTATACCAAAGAAATAAAATTCAGAATGCGTATTATCCCTACCCCCCTCTCTTTATGCAGCAAGTTTACTATTGTAATTTTTTTCCCTCTGAAAATTAACATTAAGTTTATTAACATTAGTGCTCTTTCCTTGAACACTCACCTGTTGATAGAACATTTTAAAATGTGGTCAAGAATTAAAAGTTCCAGCCCTGGCCAGTGTGGCTCAGTTGGTTGAGCATTGTCCCATGTACTGAGAGGTCACTGGTTCAATTCCTGGTCAGTGCACATACCCAGGTTGTAGGCTCGATCCTCAGTAGGGGGTATGTAGGAGGCAGCCAATCAGTCTCTCTCTCTCTCTCTAACTCTCTAAAAATCAATAAAAACATATTTTTTTAAAAGTTTCATACAGAACGTGTTTCAAGAGCCTCAAAAACATCTTACACTTTGTCTTTCATTCTTTTTAAGGAATCTGCCTTAAGAAAAATCCATATTGCTTGTAGAGATTACAACATTATTTATTATAAAAATTAGTCTGTTTTAATATAGTCAAGGTATATCTAAAGTAAATTATGACTCATCTAAATGTATATGAGTATATATTATGGGATATAATGCAGTCATTAAAATATTTCTAAAGAGTTTTTACATTAAAAAAAATGCACCCTGGCTGGTTTGGCTCAGTGGTTAGAGCATTGGCCTGCGGACCGGAGAGTCCTGGGTTCGGTTTCCACTAAGGGCAGGTACCTCGGTTGCAGTTTGTCCCCGGCCCCGGTTGGGGTTGTATGGGTGGCAGCCACTCAATGTGTCTCTCTCGCATCGATGTTTCTCTCTCTCTATTCCTCCCTCTCTCCCTCCAGCTCTATCTGAAGATAAATGCAGAAATGTCCTCGGGTGAGGATTGAAAAAAAAAATTTAAAAAAAAAAGCTTATGTGTAATGTAAGAAAGAAAACAATATAAAATCAATTAAACAGTGTGATTTTAGTTGTGTTAGCATACACACACACGTAAAATGTAGTAGAAGAAAATATACCAAAATGTTGCTTTCTCTGTGTTGTGGGATTTTTTTTTTTTTAAAGCACAGTCATTTTCTTTATAGTTTTCTGTATTTTTTTACAAAAAATGTTAATTTTTTTCTTCACATATTATTTTTATAGTCAGAGACAAAATAAAAAAAAAATAATTCCAGATGATTTATATGCAGAAATCAGTAGTTGAATGAAATTGGGGAGGAATACTTTTAACTTTCATTTTTGTTATTCTTGGCCTGTTTTTTATTTGCCCAGAAAAACAAGCATATGCCAACTTTCCCCAAATGTAAAAAGAAACAAGAATGCCTAAAAAAGCTTTAGTGAAAGACAAGTAACAATATAACATGTTTACTGTAATTAAAATATCACATGGTTTTGCTCAGGGTCTATCATAATGTCATGTTAATTCAGTTCTAAGGACGTTTTATAGTGGGGATTTAGTATAATCAGCTTTGCTCTGTATTTATAGGAGAGTTGTTATCAATTTTTTTTTAAAGGAAAGAAATATGCTGAAGTTTTATGTCTCCAAAAGTGACAACAGATCTTGCTGGTCTAGGGATACTAATACATAAGAATCTTACCACAAAATTCTAATTCCATGTGGCACTCCTCACTTGTGCTGGGATATGAGGTAGTCTTTTTTCCCCTTTTGGGTTTGGTTTCATTGAGATCATATGGGGAAATTTAGCTATTGTAAGGAGTGTGTATCTAAAGCTTAGTGTTAACGGCACATAAAAGAGATTACTCATGAGTAGATTAGGGACGGAAGAGGAGTACTTGTATATGTGGACAGGACCAATGAAAATTTTATAATACCAATTAGAATTTTTGCAACCTAATGACTTTTAATACTATTAAGTTTCACTAATCTACAGAGTAGACTCAGCAACTTGTCTCTGTTTGTCCCTGAGGCCCAGTTCCTTCTAGATGAAGTGCAGGCTGAACTGGTACTTCTTGTCTCCCTTTGTGCAGGAAAATGATGGACTCCGGACAGATTGATTTTTACCAACATGACAAGGTTTGCTCCAATACTTGCAGAAGCACCAAATTTGATCTTCTAATCAGCAGTGCAAGAGCTCCAGTGCCAGGACAGCAGACAAGTGTGGTGCAGACACCCACTTCGGCCGATGGTAGGGGGTAGGAAACCACCTGAAAACCCATTGTGTTTTTCAGTAGCATTTTAACCCTCATTTTTCCTTTGTGTTTCTTTTTTCTTCTTTTTTATTGAATTTATTGGGGTATAGGTTTCAGATGTACAGTTCTATAATACATCATCTGTATATTGTATTATGTGTCACCACCCCAATCTCCTTTGTATTTCTTAATTTCAAATCTCTTTAGTGTTGATGTCCCTGAAAGATATGGTAATCTTGGGTGGGAGTCCATGCTTTAGAAACAGATCTTTGTTTCTCTCAAATGATTCCTATTGGCCAGACCTCCTTCCTTATTTCTTTTTTGCAATGCATGGTAAACATTAGAAAGATGGTTCAGTAGTTATAATGCTTATTCAGTAGCTCGCTTGAGTGCCACTTGGCATATCTTTGAAATTAGATTTTTAAAAATATGTTTCTATTTTTTATAGAGAGAGAAAGGGAGAGAGAGATAGAAGCATTGATGTAATGAGAGAGAAACATGGATCGGCTGCCTCCTGCACACCCCCCTATCAGGGATTGAGCCTGCAACCTGGTCATGTGCCCTGACTGGGAATTGAACCAGGAGCTCTCAGTCCATGGGATGATGCTCAATCCATTGAGCCACACCAGCCGGACTGAAATTAGATTGTTTTGAAAACCCTTTGCTCTATAGTGGTCAATGCAAGAAGGTGGATTAGAATGGTGAATGGTTTTCAATTGTTGAATTGAGATATAGCAAAGACAATTTACACTTGGCAGGGTGGACTCTGGAGACTCTGCTATAAGGATCAAAGAATTTTGCCTGGAAGGGTTCCAGATAACCAAGCTGAGGCTTTCTCACAAATGAAATGGGATGGGGGACACACTTGACTTGAGTATTGTTGAGTTTGGGACTAGGGCTCCCTGCCCATCTCCAGGAAAGTTGTAGCCATGTGAGATTATTATTAAGGATTCAGTTAGTCCAGCTGGAGATTAGCACAGCTAAGATTCTTAGATAGAATATGTGTCAACTGCTTCCAGAAGACTTAAAAATATGTCTGACAGAGTTGCAAGGACACTAAAGGATGAAAGGGAAGTACCGTGCTTTAAAAATGCCTCTTGATGCCCTGGCCAGTTTGGCTCAGCGTTTAGAGCGTCAGCCTGCGGACTGGAGAGTCCGAGTTCAGTTCCCACTAGGGGCATATACCTTGGTTGCGGTTTGTCCCTGACCTTGGTTGGGGTTGTGTGGGTAGCGACCAGTCGATGTGTCTCTCTCACATTGATGTTTCTCTCTCTCTTCCTCCCTCTCTCCCTCCTGCTCTGTATGAAGATAAATGCAAAAATGTCCTCGGGTGAGGATAAAAATAAATAAATAAAAATAAAAATGCCTCTTGAGGTTTCTTTTGGTCAGACCTAATATTCTGTCAGTAATGACTGGGTGAGTAGAAGCCAAAACACTTGCAACCTAAATTCCTTTCAGGAAAGTATAAAATATCTAGCAGTTTGAATTTTTGTTCATGTGACTCTTTCACTTGAAAAGTGAAAAATGCTGTGAAATTTGGCCTTTTTATTTGGCCAAAATTCCTTTACTTAGTTAATTATCCATATTGATATTACTTCTTTGCTTGATTATTATTATTTTTTAATCCTTACCTGAGGATTTGTTTTTATTTATTTTAGAGAGAGAGAGGTAAGGAAAGAAGGAGAGAGAAACATCGATCAGTTGCCTCCTGTACGCAACCTGACTAGGGATCGAACCTGCAACCTAGGTATGTGCCCTGACTAGGAATTGAACCAGCAACTTTTTGGTGTATGGGACGACGCTCCAACTGACTGAACCACCCAACCAGGGCTCTTTGCTTAATTATTGATATCCTCCAGCGTGTAGAGTCCACATTTGTCTTTATTTCTGTCCGAATCAATTTGATCTTTTTTCAGTTCTTGTTTAAAATCTTAATATAAAATTGATTGCAAAAGTTTTTTCTCTGTGACTCTGCTATCCGAGGTCTCTGATTTTTTGGGGTCTCATTTCTCTTGCTTTCTCTTACATAAGCTGATAAATAAGTTATAGCACCTTCACATAGTCTAGAACATCAGGGGCAGGAAACGTCTGGCCCACGGGCCATATAAGCCCTCAAAATCAATACCAGCTAACATCACACGCCTTACCAAATTAGCCTGATCAACTATATGAGGCTAATTTAAATATATATATATATATATTTTTATATATATATCCTCACCCAAGGATATGTTTCCATTTATCTTCAGATAGAATGGGAGGGAGGGAAGGAAAGAGAGACATACACATCGATTGGTTGCCTCCCGCATGACCCCGACCAGGGCTCAGGACCAAACTGCAAACGAGGTACGTGCCCCTGACTGGAATGGAACCTGCGGCTCTTTGGTCCGCAGGCTGATGCTCTAACCACTGAGAAAAATGGCCAGGGCTTAATATGTTTTCATTGATTTTTTTTAGAGAGAGAGGAAGGAAGAGAGAGATAGAAATATTGATATGAAAGAGAACATCAATGGGCTGCCTCCTGCTCGCCCCACACTGGGGATCGAGCCCGCAACCCAGGCATATGCCCTCACCAGGAATCCAACCAGGACCTCTCAGTCCATGGGACAACACTCAATCCACTGAGCCACACTGGCTGGGCTAGGAGGCTAATTTTTAAGTTGATAATTTTGTATGGCCTGGGAATGATGTTGTAAATATCCAAATGGCCCTTGGCATAAAAGAGGTTCCCCACCCCTGGTTAGTATCAAACAGCCCTGTATTTAGTAGGGCTCTTGGCTAAGCACCATACTTTTCTCTTAAATTATTTTAGGTCCTTCTCATCCTCACTAAGTCTAGGCAGTCAGCCTATCAGTTATGCCCATCTTCAGTCTCTTTCAAAAACATACCTGCTCAGAAAGCAGATTGTTCTTCTGTGATTTTATGTTACCCTTTGCTTTCTATTCAAAATAAGAAGAAAACATTTTCTTTTGCAAAGCAGGTATACTTTAGAAAATTCAGTATTCCTTCTGGCTTTCCTAGGGTTCTAGTTTTTTGTTGTTGTTAATCCTCACTCAAGGATATTTTTCCATTGAGTTTTAGACAGAATGGAAGGGAGGGAGAGAGAGAGAGAAACATCAATGTGAGAGAGACACATCGATTGGTCACCTCCCGCACAACGCCGATCAGGCCCACGTACTGAACCTGCAACTCTGGCTCCTGCCCTTGACTGGGAATCGAACCCTCGACCCCTTGGTCTGTGGGCCAACACTGTAACCGCTGAGCCAAACCAGCCAGGGTGAGTTCTAGTATTTAATATAGGGATCTGCAGGCAAAATGACAGAATGTGCTGGTGTAGCTCAGTTGGTTGAGTGTTGTTCACCGAAAAGTCACTGATTCAATTCCTGGTCAGAGCACATGCCCAGGTTGTGGGTTTGGTCCCCAGTTGGGGTATATATGGGAGGCAATCAATCGATGTTACTCTTTCTTCCTTCCTCTCTCTCTAAAATCAATAAAAACATATTTTTTTTATCCTCACCCGAGGACATTTTTCCATCTTTTGTTCAGATAGAGTGGGAGGGAGAGAGAGAGAGAAACATCGATGTGAAAGGGACACATCGAGTGGCTGCCTCCTGCACGATCAACCAGGGCCGGGGACAAATTGCAACCGAGGTATGTGCCCCTAGCAGGAACCGAACTCGGGTCTCTCTGGACCACAGGCTGACGCTCTAACTGCTGAGCCAAACCGGCCAGGGCAAAAAACATATTTTTAAAAGCTAGATTGTTAAAATAACAGGTTCTCTTTGGCAGTGAGTATGAGATGAAGGATAGCTATGACTTTTTCATAAAAATTCACTGGCCTTATCTCTAACGGACTGCTTTTAGGTAGCATCACACAGATTGCCATCTCAGAAGAGAGCATGGAAGAAGCAGGGCTAGAATGGAACTCGGCTCTTACTGCTGCTGTCACCATGGCCACAGAGGAGGGAGTGAAGAAAGACTCAGAAGAAATTTCAGGTACTTTTCTATGGGGCTCAGATATCTTGCAGGGTTTTGTGACCTTTCACTACTATGATTATGGACACAGGAGGCCTCTTAATTACTTTTGCTGGGTTTTCTCATGCATATTAATACTAATTATAGCTGCAAACCTCTTACTTTAATCCATGCAACAGCCCTGCAAAGTCACATTTTACACATAAAGGAATTGAGATTCAGAAAGGTTCAGCAACTTGCCTAATACTAGTCACACTACCAATAAATATCAGCTGAATCCAGCTAAGTTTGACTCTGTAGTCCATGCTTTTCATCCTCACAAACTGCCTCCAACTTTGGTACATTTCTTAGATAAAACAAGCTGCAAAATGTTAGAAGAAAAAATTAGGTAGCAGGTGGTGTAGAAGATGGTGATTAACGATGATTCACTTAGAGGAGATCAGAAGAGGCTTCACATCATCCTCCATTTATTTATTCATTTAACAAATATTTACTGCTGCGTATTCTTAGTTGGTATTATTGCTGGATGCTAGACAGGTGAATGAAAAGAAATAACCTCTGACCTCAGGGAGCTTATAACATCACCTGTTCAACTGTTTTACTTTGTTTTTTTTAAGTATATGCTTAGGGCAAGCATTTTTTAGAAATATTTTTAATTTAATTTAATATCTTTAGTATTTAACTTTAAAGATTTAAATACTTAATTTTAAATTAAATTATTTAGATAAATAATATTTAATATTTAACATAATATATTCATTAGAGGAAAATACCTGTTCCGTATAGCCAGAGCCATGACAAATTGAGGGCATGACAAATTGAGGCAATTATCCCAAGTCCCTAGTTTGCTAATGAGGCCAAATAATTAGTTACCAACTTAGAAAGGCAGCTAATATTCCGAAAGCTTCTTCTCTTTTCCCAGAAGTGGCCCAACAAGGAACCCTTTTTTTTTTTTCTTTTTTCTTCCTTGCACAGGGGCCATGCTAATCTTCTCTGTATCGTTCCAATTTTAGTATATGTGCTGCTGAAGCGAGCACCAAGGAACCCTTTTGAATTGAAATAATTTTGAGCTTAACACATTGTAGAGATGTGCCTAGGTATATGTTAGCATCCCTTGTTTACCGTCTGTCTTATCCCTCTTGTACCAGAGGACACTTTGATGTTCTGGAAAGGAATAGCTGATGTAGGGCTGATGGAAGAGGTTGTATGCAATATACAGAAGGAAATAGAGGAGCTACTCAGAGGAGTTCAGCAGCGGCTCATCCAGGCTCCATTCCAGGTCACAGGTAAGTGCATTAATCCTAACAATATCTACTCATTTATTAAACACTAACAACTGTAGGCAGATCCTTTTAGCCTCATGAAAACACTGAAATATAGGTATTATTATCCCCATTTTACAGATTAGAAAACTAAGGCTCATAAAAGTTAAGTTACTTGTCCAAAGTTCATAACTAGGTTTTGAACTCCGTTCTGACCATGCTTTTTCCACAGGTAATTTTTGCCTTTATCAATGTACCAAAAAGTAATTTTCTCGCCCTGGCCGGTTTGGCTCAGTGGTTAGAGCGTCGGCCTGCGGTCCAGAGAGGCCCGGGTTCGGTTCCCGCTAAGGGCACGTGCCTCGGTTGCAGTTTGTCCCCGGCCCTGGTTGGGTCGTGCGGGAGGCAGCCACTCGGTGTGTCCCTTTCACATCGATGTTTCTCTCTTCCTCTCTCTCCCTCCCACTCTATCTGAACAAAAATGGAAAAATGTCCTCGGGTGAGGATTAAAAAAAAAAGTAATTTTCTCTCTCTCTCTCATATATATTTAAATATAGATATAACAATTAAATCAAAATTAGTTATACATGTGATAAATCCTTGTTAAAATTGTTTATTAGAATAGTCCCATCATTTTTTAATTGTTCTATATTTATAAACAGCATAACAGGGAGTTGATGGAACCTTTCTGTTTTAACTTGACAGATATTTCTTTTCTTTTAAATAGATGCTGCTGTTCTCAACAATGTGGCCCATACGTTTGGCCTAATGGACACAGTTAAGAAGGTTTTGGACAACAGAAGGAACCAAATAGAGCAAGGAGAAGAGCAGTTTCTCTATACTCTGACAGGTATGTATAATTTATCTCTCTTCTTAGGTGATATATTAATATCCTTGATTCTTTTTCTTTCTATCTTTTTATTTCTTTCAATTCACAAAATATCATGTTTGGCTTTTTCTTTAAATTTGCTGGTGTAACCATTTTATTTTATTTTTATTATTTTTTAAAAATATGTTTTTATTGATTTTTTAGAGAGAGAGGAAGGGAGAGATAGAGAGAAACATCGATATGAGAGAGAAACACTGACTGGCTGCCTCCTGCATGCCCCCCACTGGGGATCGAGTCCACAACCTAGGCATGTGCCCTGACCAGATATCGAACCAGGACCTCTCAGTCCATGGGATAAGCTCAATCCACACCAGCCAGGCTATTTATTTTTTTAAATATGTTTTTATTGATTTTTAGAGAGAGAGGAAGGGAGAGGGAGAGAGAGAGAGCAACATCCATTGGCTGCCTCCTGCACGCCCCCTACTGGGGATCAAGCCCGCAACTCCGGCATGTGCCCTGACCAGGAATCTAACCTGCGACCTCTTGATCCATGGGTCAACGCTCAACCACTGATCACACCAGCTGGGCTTGGCTTTTTCTTTATACATAGCCCAGGTGGGATGAAGTAGTGGGAAGCAGAGAAGGCACAAAGGGAAAGAGAAAGAAGCCAGCATCACAGTACTCCTTCTATATCTTTTGGAGAATTAGGATGTCTGCTAGAATGCTCCATTAATCCAGTAATACTGGTGGCAGAAGAAACAAATTGGCTTTTGTCTTTTTTACATTATTGTTACTGAATCTTCTGACATATACATTTAGCATATTCTCCATTATTTGTGGTAATGAATTATGAGCACCTGGATAATTGAACTCCTTTTATTTTATTTTATTTTATTTTATTTTGCATTTATCTTCAGATAGAGTGGGAGGGAGAGAGGGAGGAAGAGAGAGAGAAACATCGATGTGAGAGAGACACATCGACTGGCCGCCACCCACACAACTCCAACCGGGGCTGGGGACAAATTGCAACCGAGGTACATGCCCCCAGCGGAACCGAACCCGGGACTCTCTGGTCCACAGGCCATCGCTCCAACCTCTGAGCCAAACTGGCCAGGGTGAACTCCTTTTATTATGTACTTACCTTGTGCTGGTCTCCAAACTAGGTTTTATTTTTTTATTTATTTTTTTATCCTCACCCGAGGACATTTTTTCATTTTTTGTTCAGATAGAGTGGGAGGGAGAGAGAGAGAGAGAAACATCGACGTGAAAGGGACACATCGAGTGGCTGCCACCCACACGACCAACCAGGGCCGGGGACAAACTGCAACCGAAGTACATGCCCTTAGCGGGAACTGAACCTGGGTCTCTCTGGACCGCAGACTGACGCTCTAACTGCTGAGCCAAACCGGCCAGGGCTCCAAACTAGGTTTTAGAATATAATGTTGAATATTGAGGGCCTTCAAGGAACTCAAGGGAAAGCAGACATAGAAATAAGTGCAAAAAGTAATCAGTTTTGTGACAGAGGCATATAGCAGGTAAGGTGGAAGAACCAAAGGGTGAAGCAGGTGAAGGATACAAAACAAGTCAGAGGTATGGATGATTATCAGCCTTTGAATGATGTAGAATAGCCTGGCTGGTGTGGCTCAGTGGTTGAGCATCGACCCATGCACAAAGAGGTTGCTGGTTCAGTTCCCAGTCGGGGCACATGCCCAGGTTGTGGGCCCAATCCCCAGTGGGGGGCATGTGGGAGGAGGCCATTCGATGTTCTCTCTCATCGATGTTTCTATCTCTCTCTCCCTCTCCCTTCCTCTCTCTCTAAAATCAGTAAAGAACAATTATTTTGAATGATGTAGAATATATTATAGTCAATTATAAAGCCCAAAAGCAAGAAAGGTCTTTTGGTAAGAGAAGAATAATTTAGGTTTTTTCAAAGGTATTTTTATACCCAGTTTATCTTTTATTTTATTTTTCTAATTTATTCATTTTTTAAAATATGCTTTTATTGATTTTTTTAGAGAGAGAGAAAGGGGGAGAGAGAGAGAGAGAAACGTCGATGTGAGAAAGAAACATTGATCGGCCATCCTCCCCACCACATGCCCCCCACTGGGGATCGAGCCCACAATCTGGGCATGCACCCTGACCAGGAATCAAACCAGGATCTCTCAGTCCATGGGACAATGCTCTATCCACTGAGCCACACAAGCCAGGCAACCCAGTTTATTTTTTTTTATTTTATTTTTTTATCCTCACCCGAAGACATTTTTTCATTTTTTGTCCAGGTAGAGTGGGAGGGAGAGAGAGGAAGAGAGAGAGAGAGAGAAACATCGACGTGAAAGGGACACATCGAGTGGCTGCCACCCGCACGACCAACCAGGGCCGGGGACAAACCGCAATCGAGGCACATGCCCTTAGCGGGAACCGAACCCGAGTCTCTCTGGACCGCAGGCCGACGCTCTAACCGCTGAGCCAAACAGGCCAGGGCAAAATGAAATAGTTTTAATCAGCCCTGGCTAGTTTGGGTCAGTGGTTAGAGCGTCAGCTCATGGACCAATGAGTCACGGGTTCAATTCCGGTCAAGGGCATGTATCTTGTTTGCGGTTTGTTCCCAGCCCTGTTCGGGTTGTGTGGGAGGCAACCAGTCGATGTGGATCTATCACATCGATGTTTCTCTCTGTCTCTCTCTGTCTGTCTCTCTCTCTCTCCCTCCCTCTCTCCCTCCCACTCTATCTGATAATAAGTAGAAAAATATCCTCAGGTGAGGAATAAAATAAATAAAATAAAATAAAATAAAATAGTTTTAATGATAGTATACAAAAAGTTTTGTTTTCTGACTTTTTTCACTATGACATATTAATATTTTTCCAAGTTGCTACTTAGTACTTTACCTAGACATTCTTCTACCTAGACATTTAAATTTTAAAAATTTTCTTAAGTAGCTTATTTTGTTGCAGTGAACTTGTATGAATATAACTTTTCCTTTTTATGTTCTTTTAAACTACTTCCCAGGACTAAGCTAGAGGTTAAATAGTACTGATTATTTTTTTATGGATTTCTGTGAATTATTGTCAAATTTCCAATAAGATTATACCAGTTTATGCCACCAGTTTGAATTCACCAACATTGGGCATTGTTATTTATAACATTCCCTGATTTAACTTATAAAAAATTACAAATTTAATTGGTATCTTGGCCCTGGCTGGTTTGGCTCAGCGGTTAGAGCGTAGACCCGCAGACCAGAGAGTATTGGGTTCGGTTCCCGCTAAGGGCACGTATCTTGGTTGCGGTTTGTTGGCCTGGTTGGGGTTGTGTGGGTGGCAGCCAGTCGATGTGTCTCTCTCACATCGATGTTTCTCTCTCTCTTTTCCTCCCTCTCTCCCTCCCGCTCTATCTGAAGATAAATGCAAAAATGTCCTCGGGTGAGGATAAAAAAATTTTTTTAAATAAATAATTGGTATCTTGTTTAGGTTCAGATTTCTTTGATCAGTAATGAAGATGGAAAAAAATGCAGTATTTCATAACCTTAAAAGGCAGCATTAAAATTATTTTGAACAGGCCTGGCCAGTTTGGCTCAGTGGTTAGAGCGTCAGCCCACAGACCAGAGAGTTGCGTGTTCGATTCTGGTCAAGGGCACGTACCTTGGTTGCGGTTTGGTTCCTGACCCTGGTTGGGGTCATGCGGGAGGCAACCAGTCGATGTGTCTCTCTCACATCGATGTTTTTCTCTCTCTCTCTCTCCCTCACACTCTATCTGAAGATAAATGGAAAAATATCCGCGGATGAGGATTTACAAAAATATATTTTGAACATGTTCTTGATCCCTGTCTACTCCTTTTATTCCCAAAGTCATTGATTTGTTCTTAGTGTTCCATAGGAAGCAAAGTGCTCTAAAGGTGTAACTGATTATTTATTGCTTTTTATTAATCAGGTCCTAAGCAATAGAGAAGTTCTGGTGTAGAGCCAGATTCACCAATGGTCACCAAAGTTGGATTGGACACATGGAGAGGGATAGTGATAGGTATATTGTGTTGGAAAAGCCACCACGTTGGCCATCAGAGAATTTTGTCCCAAGTTCTGTGACCTTAAGTAAGTCACTTTGACCTAAGACCTTAGGTTACTCTAAGACCTCCTTCAGTTCTGTAATTCTTAGGGACTTTCTCTGTAACTTTCTCCAGACTTCTCTGGGGTCTAATGGTAGACTAAAGCCATTTTGGGTCACCAGTAAGGTGATCTTGCCTTGAAGGACAGTTTAGGAATCACTGTGCTCCAGAGTGACCATTGTAGCTCCTTTGTAGGTCCATGGCAATTCCAAAGGGATTGTGAAGATATTTCTTATTTTCTTAAAATATTTTTTCTTTATTGATTTTAGAGAGAGAAGAAGGGAGAGGGAGAGGGAGATAGAAACATCAATGAGAGAGAACATTGATTAGCCACCTCCTGCATGCCCCCCACTGGGGATTTGGCCCACAACCTAGTCATGTGCCCTGTCCAGGAATTGAACCAGCAACCTCTTGGTGTGTGGGTCGACACACAACCATTGAGCCACACCATCTGGGCAGATATTTCTTATTTTCATCTATAGACTGAGGCAGGGCATATATTAGCTGCTAGACCAACTGGAGGCTTCTTTGGTTTGCCACTTTGATGAGAGGCGACAAAATGCCACAGGAGCTTCTAGAGTTGAGCTACAGTAGGATCACAGCTTGAAAAGATTCTGAGTTGTTGCCTTGCCTATAATCACATAAGGAAATGTAGTTACTGGAGGGACTTCAAAAATCATCCAGTCTAGTTTTTTCTCGAAAAGAATGAAGTGACTTTCTTGAGGCTACATAGTGGCAAGACCAGAACAAGACCCCAGTTCCTCTCACTCCCATTTTACTGTTCCCAAGATTATACTTCCCACCACACAAAGTCTATCTTTTTTTCCATAGACTTGGAACGCCAGTTGGAAGAGCAGAAGAAGCAAGCTCAGGATCACAGGCTGAAATCCCAGACGGTTCAAAATGTGGTATTGATGCCTGTGAGCACTCCTAAGCCTCCAAAAAGGCCCCGACTCCAGAGGCCAGCTTCCACCACTGTCTTGAGCCCTTCTCCTCCTGTCCAGCAGCCTCAGTTCACAGTCATCTCACCCATCACCATCACGCCAGTGGGTCAGTCATTTTCCATGGGCAATATTCCAATGGCCACCCTCAGCCAGGGCTCCAGTCCTGTGACTGTCCACACACTGCCTTCTGGCCCTCAGCTCTTCCGCTATGCCACAGTGGTCTCCTCTGCCAAGAGCAGCTCACCAGACACAGTGACCATCCACCCTTCATCTAGCTTGGCACTGCTAAGCTCTACTGCCATGCAGGATGGGAGTACCCTGGGCAACATGACCACTATGGTGAGCCCTGTGGAGTTGGTGGCCATGGAGTCTGGCCTGACCTCGGCAATCCAGGCTGTCGAAAGCACCTCAGAGGATGGGCAGACCATCATTGAGATTGACCCAGCCCCAGACCCAGAGGCTGAGGATACTGAAGGCAAAGCAGTCATTTTGGAGACAGAGCTGAGGACTGAGGAGAAAGTTGTGGCTGAGATGGAAGAACATCAGCATCAAGTCCACAATGTGGAGATTGTGGTCTTAGAGGATTAACTGGGGATGTTGGGGCCAAGAAATATGTTTTGGTTTGAAATTTTAATTATTTGTTTATTTTTATCATTGTCCCACTCATTTCCACATAGGATCCTTTTTTTTAAAAAAAACACACAAAATCTCATTGCTGTAACTGAATATGTTGGGTCCCTCCCACCCCCCTCATTGAAAAAATGGACAAAAACAAGCTGCCCTTCCAGAAGTTGAGAGTAGGTCACTCAATGTCTCCTCATCTTCTTACGCCAAGAAAGTTATTTCTTTTAGGGGAGGCCTCAAGATAACCAGAAACCTATCCCAAAAGCCCTTTCCAGGCTAGTCCATCTGTGTACGCATGTGGTTTTATTCTCGTAAAGTTGTATTGACCAAACTGTGGAACACAGACATGATACTGGAAGGTAACCCACTCACACATGGATGCAGAAGGATACTTTATTTTGTATCCTGGAATGCGCCCTCAGAGGCCAGTAGAAAACTCTGAAACAAAAGGAAGTTGAATTCTGCTTGGAGGGGAACTCTGTTGCTTGGAGCAGCAGCTTAAAAAGGGAAGTGCTTTGGCAAGAGTGGGGCAAAGAAATTATCATATTTCCAGAAGTGCAACTGATGTCTCTCGATATCTGAGGGTTACCACTATAGGTGCCATTTTGAGGAGAGGCCAGCGATAAGTGGAAGGGTACATTACCATGGAGCAAGTAGCATCAGGAGAAATAGAAATCCAGGGATGTCACAGCTGTGCTTTGGGATTCAAGCCCACCTTGCCCCCAACTTTGTCAAAGCACTTACCTTTCTAAACTAGGATCAGTCCATTCATTTGTGAACTGTGTGATATGGTGTAAATTGCTCTGGTTCTTGGACTGTGGCTGTTGTGGGAGTGGCAGCTCCAAGGCCATCGTTTTTATTGCATGACTCCAGGAGCAGGGGAGTTTCTCATCCAGACCACCTGCCCTTTTTGGTAGGGCCCTCTTTTGGCTTTGGAACCAAAAGCAGCCACTCATTTGGTGCTTCCTCTTGTTCTACCCTCCATCCTTCAACTGTTAATGGCATTTGTCTCCTGGATCCCATGCTCTTCAGCTTTTTGGCTGATTTGGAGAACAGTGACGGGTGCCTACCTTCATCCCCTTTTAGAGTCATTTATACCACAGATGTTTCTGTGAGACTGAGCTCATAAAAAAACCTTAGCCGTGGCAGGAAGACTCAACACCCCCAAACTATCCTGAGGCACTGAGTGGATATCTCCTCCTGAGCGAGCTGGACTCCTGGGAAAGAAGCATTGTCTGCAACATTATATTATAGAAAATGTACCAGGAATGTCAATAATAATGTCTTGGGTGGGGGTGGGGGGGTTGTTGTGTTTTCTTTCTTCTTTTCTTATGTTGTTTGTATATTTAGAGCCGGGCCATTTTCTGTGCTTTGATTCCTTCTCTTTGACCATCTTCAGTGTTTGGGGCAAGAGTGGACCCTGGTTTTTATTTCCTTTGGTTGCATTGTTTACTGCGTTAGGAAAAATATAGGGAAACTGCAGACAATTTAAAGGAAAAATAGGTCAAAAAGGATAACACACACCTTAGGAGTGGGAGTTTTTTTTTTATTATTATTATTATTAAAAGCAAAACTTTGACCTATAGTTTCTTTCTTTTCTTTTTTCTTTTTTTTTTAAAAGAAGGCACCCACCTGAAGCCATGTTTCTTCCAACAGATGTTGAAAACCCTTTTGTCAAGCAAGTGAAAACAGTTCTGCTATCCCTCAGATGACTGTATATAGCTGGAGAAGCCCTCTAACTTGGGAGGGTCAATCATAAATGCCTTAAGAGTGAGATTTCAGCTTTAAAATGGTCTGGAGTTTTATTTTTCTTTTCAAGATATTAAATAGATGTAGCAATCAGCTTAGAACAAACCATTGGTCCTTTATATAACTTTAGTGAGGAAAGTAGTTTTTATTTCTTCTTTAGGTTTCCCATTGGTACATAAACAAAACCAGTATTTCAATCTAAGGCTAAAACTGCTACTTGAACCTAGAAAGGCGTATCATCCCTATTGTGGTTTTTAGGGACACTTTTCTCTTTCCCAGAGACAAAAGGCCCAATTCAGGATGGAAGAGGAGCCCTGGAGAACACCTATATGCTAGCTCAGTTTCCTTTCTTCACTCTCTCAGAGCTTCCAAAGTCAAGAGATCTCCTAAGGACAGAGCCTGTTTACTTTTACTTTCTGAATATTCCAGCTAGTGGAAATACATGCGCTTTGTTGTTTTCCTGGTCTTCCAAAAGCCTGTCATTATTGCTAGATGCTATGACACGCATTGTTGAGTGGGGGTTCCCTCACAGCCCTGGTCTAGACAATCTCAGATGGGGTGAGGATATGCAAGCCACTGGTCTATGCACAAGCATTTGCAATGAATCATTCCTCAGGCTGACTTGGCAGTAGCCATCTATCTTTCTGTTCATTCAATCAACATGTATAAGTGTGATCTATGTATCAGGCTTTGTGCTAGGCACTGGCGGTACAGAGGTAGAAATACAGGCATTCCCTGCATTCAAGGAATTCATACTGAAGAGGCTGTCTGGAATTTATATTTCAATATAATTGGTTCCCTTTGTAATCTTATGCATTTTATTTCACTCATTGAAAAGCATTATTCCGAGAATCGATTTATAGGTTTCAGCAGACCACCAAAGGCACAAAAAGGTCAAGCCCTCCAGTGAGATACTGAAAGAGATCATCATATTGGAGTAAGTGCAGTGATAGAGCTCTTGGCTGGGAGCTGAGAAAACAAAGATCAAGTACCTAACCCAGTTTGGGGACAGGGATCAGCAAATATGGGAGTACTTCCTGGTGGTGTAACCCTAAGCTGATTTAGGAGAGACCATTTGGGGCTAGGTTTTTTTTGGTACTCCATTTTCAAGTAGTTGGGTTTATTTATACAAGAGAAGAAAAAAATCCTTAGTCTCTTGCTGCTTTTGCCTATAGGGCCAGGCAGAGTCAGCATCATGGGCAGTTTCTTCCAAGAGTACCCTACTGGAGAAAGCCAAGTCACGTATCAGCTCCGAGTTTCCATCAGATGAATCCAGTGCAGGACTGGAGTTTAGCTGGTGGAAGGTCAATGTCCCAAACCTTCCTGTCATGTGGTTTCTACAAAGGCCTCAGAGTCAACTGTACAACTGCCCCACCTTGGCCATGTCCCTGTTTGGCCCCCACCTTATTCTCTTCTCTATTTCAGGCTCCTTCCCTGCCCCCCACAGCAAAACAAAACAAAAAAAAAACCACTCCCAGTTATTTTGAAGTAAAAATTGAACAATAGACTTGAGTATTCAGGTTTCCAAGCCACTTTACTGAAGTTTCTTTTACACATCTGTCCACATTAGGGAAGGAGAACCAATGTTAATCCAAATACCTTGGAAATTATATTGAGTTCAGGTGGTATGATACTTCTTAGTGGTGACATTTTAGCCCATTTTCATAAAAGGCACTAAAGGTAAGTTTGTATGGTAGGAAGTATTGATATTGTTAACATTTGATCATACAAATAGTAAAATCAAGCATGAAATATGGGATTACTAATTCATTGAATTATAACTGATTAGGTCAAGGAGGTAGGAAGGATAAAGAAAAGGTTGAATTCTGAAAATAGTCATGAGGTGGTGATTCACTTTGGACAATACTCCTGAGGAAATAGTTCTTTCTGAGAAAAAAAACACACTAGGCTAGTCCCTGCATTTTCAGATAATTTACCTAGTACAGTTCCCTCACACCTAGGATACCTCCTCCCTGGGAAATTCTTATGTAGCCTGTAATGTATTACAATAACCACCGAGTCAAGGGACTGCATGGGATCAGTTCTGCTAGATTTGGACTCTGCCCCTGGAATTTCTCTTCTTAGGCAGCCCTAATTGCGTCCTTTCCAGGTTTCCTTCCCAATCCTGAAACATCATTCTTTGTCCTGAGCTGTGCAATTAGACTTCCTCTGGAAGGTTCTACTTTCCTCCAACTTCCTTATCCATACTCCTATTTCCCTAACCAAATTACATTTGGTTCCCAAATTCTGCCATGTCAGTAACTCTTTCAAATGGAGATAATGATTTCTCATGGCACTCCTAGGACCCAAACCTCAGCATACATCCGAAAACTGCTGTCTTCACTACCTAAAACAGCCTTTCTAACTATTGAATTGAGACACCTTTGGGATGTGCTTGTGCACTGACTATAGGTAAATTGCCCAGCATACATAGATTCTAAAACCTATTTTTTACACCTGATTGATTTTCTACCTATCGTCAGTGACCCAGGCTAAGTCATGCCTGTTTCCTGGATAATTCTTTAAGCCCAGTATGATTCCTACTACTTCTTCACAACTACCAGAAATTTCTGCTGTGTCTTATGAGCCTCTCAGCCTAAAGACATCTGGTGCCCTCTCAACCCAAAGTAGACCAGACCCTACTTTGAAATTGATTCTGGGTTCTCCTGCATGTATGGTTTACAATTCTGTACCTTTACTGATAGTTATGGCTTATAATGTGGAATATATGGATTTCTTTTTCTAGTTTGAGAACTAGAATGAACAACAGTATTGGATCACATTTAATGACCCAGAAGATAAAGTTCCTCATTGGGCTTTGTAGGAGCTTCTGTAAGGAAAGCATACACGGGGTTGTACCTGCATTTCAAAGTATAAGGTTTGTTTTGTAAACTTCTCTGATGTGTTCTCAAAAGAAATGTATGTATTATAGAGCAAACTAGAATTCCCCAGTCCTAATTCAGCCTGAAGACTTTGGCTCATGTTTTTGTTTGCTTTAACTTTAAAAAATGTTTTATGTTTATTTTTTTAATATTTTATTTTTATTTTTAAATTTTTTTGTTAATCCTCACCCGAGGATATTTTTCCATTAATTTTTTAGATAGAGTGGAAGGGAGGGAGGGGGAGAGAGAGAGAAACATCACTGTGAGAGAGACACATTGATTGGTTGCCTCCTGCACGACCCCAACCATGGGATCAAACCTGCAACCCAGGTACATGCCCTTGACTGGGAATCGAACCTGAGACCTTTTGATCCATGGGCTGACGCTCTAACCGCTGAGCCAATCCAGCCAGGGCTGTCTTAACTTTTTTTTTTTTTTTTATCCTCACCCGAGGACATTTTTTCATTTTTTGTTCAGGTAGAGTGGAAGGGAGAGAGAGGAAGAGAGAGAGAGAGAAACATCGACGTGAAAGGGACACATCGAGTGGCCGCCACCCGCACGACCAACCAGGGCCGGGGACAAACTGCAACCGAGGTACATGCCCTTAGCGGGAACCGAACCCGGGTCTCTCTGGACCGCAGTCTGACGCTCTAACCGCTGAGCCAAACTGGCCAGGGCTGTCTTAACTTTTTACTGAAGTATAAATGCATACAAGAAAGTCACAAATCACTGCACAATTTGGTAAATTTAACAAACTGAACACACCCATGAAATCAGTTTTCAGATCAAGAGAAAAAAGAATTACCAACACCTCACCCAGCCAGGGTAACCTAATCAACTCTTTAACACCATAGCTTAGTATTACCTGTTTTTGAACTCTTGTGACTGGCTTTTGTTCACAACATTATATTGTGAGATTTACCCATAATATATGAAATTGTAGTTGGTTCCTTCTCATCACTGTGTAGAAACTGTTACTATGCCACAGCTGATCCATTCTCATGATGGGCCCTTGGGTAGTTTCCAGTTTGGGGCTACTATAAATAATGCCTCTGAACATTCTTGCACATGTCTTTGGATGAACATATATATGCATCTATGCCTATGCATTTATGCCTACACAGAGTTTCAAACATTAGGACAATGCAAATGAAAAAAACACAAGATACAGTTAAACACAAAAAACAAACACACAAAAAAAACAAGATCTGATAACACTGGGTTCATATTTCCTCATAGCAACACTTGACTGGAACTGAGGCCTGTCTTAGGTGGGGCATATCTTCTTTACAGATCCTGTGTCTCCATGTTACTTATTACAAACCTAGTTCTACTTATTTTGGTAGATTTTTTTTTTAACTCAATAATCTGTTAGGACACTCTTCATCTAGATAACTGCAAAACTTATATTCTCACTTCAAGTCTCTGTTCACATGTTACCTTATCAGGGACTCCCCTGACCACCCACACTATAAAAAATGACAACTTTCCCCCTGCACTATGCTTCCTGTTTTCCTTTACCCTGCTTTATTTTTCTCCATTTTATTTATCACCTGACATACATTTATTTTTTTCTTCCCAAACTAGAATGGAAGTTCCATTGAGAGCAGAGACCTTTCTTATTTCAGTCACTGGTGTTTCTACAGTTCCTATAACAGTGCCTGGCATGTAGTAGAGCTTGATAGATATTTGAGACAATAGTAGTAGTAGTAATAATAATAATAATAACAACAACAACTAATACTTATTGAAGGGAAACTATGTACCAAGCAAGCATTGTTCTAAGCACTTTAAGTATGTTAATCCATTTGATCCTCACAACATTCCTATGTGGTGGATAGCATTATTTACTTCATTTTACAATGAGGAAACTAACATTTATATTCTACTCTAAACCATAAATATATTTGAAGGATAGGGTACCCATCAAATTAATTAAATAGTCTTTAAATGTATTAGAGAAGTTTAATACCTAAAAGGAACCCATTAACAAAATCATTGTATAATGATGATGTTTTACTTGATAACATATTTAGTTGCTCCTTAAATTTTGTTTACATTCAACTTTTAGTATATTAAAATTTTTAGTTTTAGGACTGGGCCTAGATCATAATGCAACTTAGTTGGGGTTTCAGAGATCTGGGGCACTGGAAGCTGATCAGATTTTGCTATCTGATGGGCAGCAAATTCCATTCACCATCTCTCAAGAGTACTGGAGAGGGAGTACTAGAGCTTGGGAAAGTCCACTTACCTGATGAATAATTTTAGAACCCAGATGATCTGTCTACCTGTTACAGGAAGTACTGTTTTGTTAATGGCCTTGTTTGAGATGATGCTGACGTCAGTGTCCCTGGTTAGAATGCCTTCATTTCTTTGCTATGCCCAACCCTATGTGACAGTTGTTACATAGGGAACCTACTCCATAGAACATTGATAGTAATATTACACAGCCTTTGCCAACTGAGCAAAAAGCAAATACTTTTCAGCTCCAGGAACAAAAATGGAACTACTATGCCTCAGAAATACTAAGTTAACACTTCCATTGACTGAGACATTCTGGTTAGCCTTTCTGAGCAAATTGGACATGGCCTCTCATATTATTGGCTTATTTAAGTTCTCTGTAGCTACCAACCAAGTACCAAAAGGGAAGGATTTATCTGTTAAAATTGTCACAAATAGTTTAGACACATTCATTGGTTTAAATATTTCTTTTCTTTTCTTTTTTTTCTTTTTTATCCTCACTCAAGGACACTTTTGCATTTATCTTCAGATAGAGCAGGAGGGAGAGAGGGAAGAAGAGAGAGAGAAAAACATCTATGTGAGGGAGACACACTGAATGGTTGCCACCCACACGACCCCAACTGGGGCTGGGGACAAACTGCAACCAAGGTATATGCCCTTAGCGGGAACCGAACCTGGGACTCTCTGGTTTGCGGGCCGACACTCTAACCGCTGAGCCAAACAGGACAGGGCTAAATATTTTTTCTTGGCACAGATTAAAATGGAACCAGTCATCCCTGGCTTCATTTCTCCTTGTCACTATTTCCAGAAATCTTGTTTATGCTTCACTTTTCTCTCCAGCCTATTGTCTTAGATTGAGACTATAATGTAAATTGTTCCTTAACACAGTGCTATTTCTACTTTTAGACTCCATGTATCAATAAAAGAAACCCCCCTCAAAGTCCTAGTAACCAACATGAGGTTCCCAGCATTATATTTTACCAAATATGGATATTATATTTTACCAAATTATATATATATATAATTTTTTTTATCCTCACCCGAGGACATTTTTCCATTTTTTGTTCAGGTAGAGTGGGAGGGAGAGAGAGGAAGAGAGAGAGAGAGAGAGAGAAACATCGACGTGAAAGGGACACATCGAGTGGCTGCCTCCCACACGACCAACCAGGACTGGGGACAAACTGCAACCGAAGTACATGCCCTTAGTGGGAACTGAACCCGGGTCTCTCTGGACTGCAGGATGATGCTCTCTAACCGCTGAGCCAAACCGGCTAGGGCAAATTTAGCTTTATGAAAAACTCATTATATTATCATTACCTTTCTCACTTCCTGGAGGACTGCTAAAAATTTCTGTTCTCACCTCTAGACTCTGAGTTGAATCTTTAAGGTTCCTTTACTGTTGGCTCTTTCTTGGTTTTTATTCTTTTCTGCCCTTGATGTCTCTAACAGCTGTTCTTGGATATACACAGCTGTGAATTCCTAGTGTCTTAAAGCCACCAAGACCAGCTGTCTTTTCTTCCTAAAGCCTGTTCTCTCCTTGCTCTTTTCACACCTCCATTTAGTAATTCATAAAACATACCTACACTTAAGAAAAAAAAAGCCAATCATCAACTTATCTTGGGATTTCTACATTGCCTTTTTTTTCCTTTTTATTGAACTTATTGGGGTGACAGTGGTTAACAAAATTATACAGCACGTTGACTTTTTTTTTTCTTTATTGATTTTAAAGAAAGAGAAAGTGAGAGGGAGAGAGAGATCGAAACATCGATGAGAGAGAACATTGATTCGCCGCCTCCTGCATGCCCCCCACTGGGGATTCGGCCCACAACTTGGGCATGTGCCCTGACCAGGAATCGAACCGGCAACCTCTTTGTGCATAGGTTGACACTCAACCACTGAGCCACACCAGCTGGACTGCACATTTAACTTTTTAACACTAATGGCCCCATCAGGTTTGCATTAGTAAAAGAGGATTGACATTACTGGGGAGAATTCTGAAAATGAATGAGATAAATGAATTCAACAAATATTTACTTAGCATTGGATTATTGCAATTAATGATAAAAATGTTCTGTGTCCTGTAAGCAGTCAGATTTATTGGACAGGCAATATGTAACTTAGGGGTTGGTTGTCTTAAGCTGGGGTCCATGGGATGGATGGGCTTGGTGCTTAATAAGATTGTAAGCAAACATCTGGGTTTATATGCATTTTTCTGAGATTCATTACTTTCATTAGATTCTCAACTGATTCCAAAACTTCAAAAAGAAAAAGAAATATTGATGTACTATAAACAGATACATTTTTTATCCATTCTTCTTTTTTTTAATCCTCACCCGAGGATATTTTTCCATTTATCTTCAGATAGAGTGGGAGGGAGGGAGGGAGAGAGAGAGAGAGAGAGAGAGAGAGAGAGAGAGAGAGAAACATCAATGTGAGAGAGACACATCGACTGGTTGCCTCCTGTGTGACCCAACCAGGGCCAGGGACAAACTGCAACTGAGGTACGTGCCCTTGACCGGAATCGAACCCACAACTTTTTGGTCCGAGGGCTGATGCACTAACCGCTGAGCCAAACTGGCCAGGGTTAAGCAGATACATTTTTAAAAAGTTTTTTTTATTGATTTTTAGAGAGTGAGGAAGGGAGAGGAACATCCACGTGAGAGCAAAACATTGATAGGCTGCCTCCTGCACGCCCCCTACTGGGGGTTTAGCTCCAAACCCAGGCATGTATCCTGACCAGGAATTGAACCAGCCATCTTTTGGGATGATGCCCAAACAACTGAGCCACACTGGCCAGGGCAACAGATACATTTCATATACCAAATAAATTACTATAAGGAAATTATAAAAGGCCAATATCATGGGTGAACAAAGAATCGAGCACTTTCTTCTTGGGGGAAGAAATAAACCTTCACTGATCACAATCTTGAAGGAAAGATAGAAGTTGAGTGAGGGAGATGGCAAGGACATTTGAGGCAGAAAGAGCTGCATGTGCAAAATCATGAGTTCCAGAAAGAAAAAAAAAGTCTATTTGGGAAAAAATTCAATGAGGCTGGAGCATAAAGTACACAGTGAGAAGAAATATACAGGGCCAGGGACTGGCAAGCTTTGTACACTGTGTGGACTAGAGAGAGCCAGGACAAAATTTTAAATATAAGTTTTTACACTGTCAGTTGTGTGAAGTATATAAGTATTTCTCAAAGAAGGTCTCTTCTATTCCTGTCTTACTAACAGGGTGATGGGTAATGAGGTCTACTGTTCCTGAAGAGTATGTAAAAGCTGTCCTCCTATCCTACTATCCTACTTCTTTTCTCTCTCTTATTCCCACTTGCCCCCTTTATATATCCAGAAAGAGCTCTTTGATTTCCACCTTCCAGAAATCTAAAATGGTGGAACTAGAAGGAAACTTAGAAGTTATTTTGGTCTAACTTCCTTATTTTACAGTCTTGGAAATAGCCTGAGTGTTATTTACTTTTTTAAAATTATTATATTTTTTCTTTGTTGATTCTTGGAGAGAGAGGAAGGGAGAGGGAGAGAGAGAGATAGAAACATCAATGAGAGAAAACACCGATCTGTCGCCTCCTGCATGCCCCTCAACCTGGGCATGTGCCCTGACTGGGAATCGAACCAGCAACCTCTTGGTGCACAGGTCGACGCTCAACCACTGAGTCACACCGGCTGGGCTGGTATTATTTACTTTCTTTGTTTCCCCTTATATCTGTCTGGTTTGGTGCTGGGCCTTTTGTTCTCTCTCTTTTGAGGAAATCTCATTCACTCCTTTGGCTTCAACTAACATCCCTATACCAAAAACTCCATGATTTGTATTCTAAGCCATTTTTCTTTCTATGATCCAAACCCTTTAACTGTGTACAGAACATTTCTATCTGATGTTTTTATCTTCAAATCTCCAGTATTCCCTCTGACATTAGAAAAATGACACCTCATCCACCCAATTATTCAAATCAAACTAGGAACATCAGACTGGCTAGAGTGGCTCAGTTGGTTAACAATTGTCCTATGCACTGAAAGGTTGCTGGTTTGATTCCTGGTCAGGGCCCATACCAGGGTTGGGGTTTGGGGCACCTAATAGATGTTTTTCTTTCTCCCTTCCTCTCTATAAGCATGTTCTTGGGCGAGGATTAAACAAAACAAAACAAAAACAGGTATCATCTTTTTTTTTTTTAATTAATTAATTTTTTTTTATCCTTACTCGAGGACATTTTTGCATCCAACTTCAGATAGAGCGGGAGAGAGAGAGGGAGGGAGAGAGAGAGAAACATCGATGTGAGGGGGACACATTGACAGGTTGCCCCCTGCATGATCCCGACCAGGGCTGGGGATGAACTGCAACTGAAGTATCTGTCCTGGGCCGGAATCGAACCCTAGACTCATTGGTCTGCGGGGCAACGCTCTAACCACTGAGCCAAACAGGCCAGGGTAGTATCATCCTTTTTTTTAAAAAAATTATTTGATTGATTGATTTTAGAGAGAGAAGGAAGAAAGGAACAGAGAGAGAGAGAAACATCAATTTGTTTTTCCACTTATTAATGCATTCATTGGTTGCTTCTTGTATGTGCTCAGACCAGAGATTGAACCCACAACTCTGGCTTATCTGGATGATGCTCTAGCCAACTGAAATACCCAGCCAGGGCCCAGGTATCATCCTTGAAAGCTGCTTCTTCTTTAGTGCCCTCCCCCTAATCCTATCAGTCACCAAGACCTCTAATTTTACTTCCTAAAATGTCCATTTCTCACTGTCTTCACTGCCACTATATTAGACCATTATCTTTTGCCTGGACTTACTGCAATGCTCTTCTAATTCCTAATCTCTTTTCTCCCTAAATCTATTTCCCACACAACAATCAGAGTTAACATGGAGAATGCTATGCTCCTATTTACCCTTGACTAGCTGATCATCGTTTGTAGCTAACATCTAAAGTTCCTATTTTTCTCCTTTCTGCCCAATTCTCCAGTCTTATCTGGTGCCACCAATTATGTGCCAGTCTCATTATGTGCCAGTCATGCTGGCCTTCTTTCAGTTCCTCACCAGTGCCAAGCTTTTTCCCTGCTTGGGGCCTTTGCACTATCCTTCCCTCACTCCCTTCACTCATTGCCTGGTCAATTTCTGGTCATTCTTCAGGCTTTAGCTGAAGCTTACCACCTCAGGAAAAACTTCCTTTGCCCCTCATGCCGCCCAGGCCTGGGCCCTCTGTGCTTTCTCACTGCACTTTGTGCAACTTTCACTTAATAACTGTTTGCTTACAGTGGGTCTGTCACATATGATGATACCCTACACTCCAGACTTCCTCTCCCTCTTCCCAGTGATTACATAGGTCAGTCTTGTGTGTTCTGTTCAGGGGTCTATTAAAGCCAATCTGGTGAACTAAAATCCAGGTTTAGAGATTACCCTTCCCCTTAAAAATATTTGCATTTTCTTTCTTTCTTTTTTTTCAGATAGAGTGGGAGGGAGGGAGAGAGAAATATCAATGTGAGAGAGACACATCAACTGGCTGCCTCCCGCACGACCCCGACCAGGACTGGGGATGAACCGCAACCAAGGTACATGCCCTTGATCAGAATCGAACCCGAGACTCATTGGTCCGAGGGCCTACACTCTAACTGCTGAGCTAAACTGGCCAGCGCTAGAACATCTGCATTTTAACTTGGAACTCCCAGATGACAGAAAGTAATCCCAAAGGAAATAATCAAAATTTCAGGCACTATGAAGATATCATTGGAAGGAGGGAATTTTCACTATCATGCCTTAATAGAATTACAAGAAAGGAATCTAAAATGTACTAGACTTGTTTTAATGTCTTTTTTTTTTTTTGCATTCATCTTCAGATAAAGTGGGAGGGAGAGAGGGAGGAAGAGAGAGAGAGAAACATCGATGTGAGAGAGACACATCGACTGGCTACCACCCACACAATCCCAACTGGGGCTGGGGACAAACTGCAACTGAGGTACATGCCTTTAGCGGGGACCGAACAACCCGGGTCTCTCTGGTCCATGGGCCGACGCTCTAACCGCTGAGCCAAACCGGCCAGGGCAATGTCTTTTTTTTTAAAACTGATAAGACCAGATACTACACTTGATCTTAGCCAAAAGGTCGAGAAGCGATGTCTTTTTTTTTTTTTTTAAACTTGACCTTCACAACAAGCCTTTTAAGGAGATATTATTATCCCCTTTATCAAATGAGGGAATCTCTGAAAGGTTTAGTAATTTACCTAATGTTGCAAATCTGATGGGGAGACCAGTATTTAGTTTCTCCCCTTCCCAGGATATGATTCCTGGTCAATCCTCCTTTTTTTTTTTTAATTTTCACCTGAGGATATTTTCCCATTTATCTTCAGATAGAGTGGGAGGGAGGGGGAGAGAGAGAGAAACATCAGCGTGAGACACATCAACTGGTTGCCTCCCGCACGACCCTGACAAGGGCCGAGGACGAACTGCAACCCAGGTACGTGCCCTTGACTGGAATCAAACCTGAAACTCTTTGGTCTGTGGGCTGATGCTCTAACTGCTGAGCCAAACTAGCCAGGGCAAATCCTCCTTTCACTATACCATGCTGCTTTCAAGGGTAGTGTAGGCAATTGCTTATAGTTTATACATAAAGCTGGACCATGAGGTTAACTGGCTGAGTATCTTTAAAAGAGGGTTACTAGGTTTCTTTTATTCCCTTGGTGGGATCTATGCTCTGTGACTTGATATTTTGTCTTTTCCAGAAGTCCATCACATGTGGTGCCTGACCTTATTTATTCCAACTTTAAATGTGATTATGGGCAGAAAAAAATGAATTGATCACTTGTAGCATAATCCAATGTCATGTTATCATTTATTTTACTACAGAGTCCACCAAAGCCTTCTGCATCCAGGGAGTAGATGGTATCAGGTTAACACTTAATAGTGCATTATTTATCTGTTTACTACTATTTGCAATACCAAAACCTATTAGGAGATGGGCTGTCCTAGGATCAAATATCTCTGCATGAGTTGGATTTGCCTCTGCTTACAAATGCTTTTGCCCATCCTTTGATTGCCTCTGGATTCTGGTTCTTGAATACAGGATTTTTTTGGGGGGCAGAGGGACACTATTATGTTCTACTTGGTGTCAGATACACATATTTAACAGCTTTGTGACCTTGGACACATTACTGAACTTCTCTGTTCCCCAGTTGTAAAAGGGAGAGAATGATAGTTATTTTAAAAATGCTGAAAACCTTTAATAAGGCCTTGAAAGCACTTAACAGCAAAACCTAACACAGAGCAGGTATTCAAGTAGCATTACTTTCCTTTCCTCCTCAGAAAAGGACATTTTCTTTTAAAAATTGATTTGAGAGAGAGGAAGAGGGTGGGGAGAGAAAGTGATCCGTTGTTCCACTTATCCATGCACTCACCGGTTGACTCCTGCCATGTGCCCCCATGGGATCGAACCCACAACCCTGGCTTTGTGGGACTAGGCTTCAACCAACTGAGCTACCAGTCCAGAGCAGGACATTTCCTTTGAAGTCCATAGACTTAATAGATTCTCTTGACTCGTTGAAAGTACATGAAAAATTTTGTGTAGATGTGTGTCTTCTCTGGAAATAAAGGTCACAGTTTAACAGTGACTATCCTAAAAAATTGTAGATTTTCCTCCCTGCAATGCCAAAGAGTGACTATCTTTCTCAGGGGACCAATTTTTGGTGGATGTTTTTGTTCTCTGGGCACTTTTTTTTTCCAGTCTGCTAACAGAAGAGGATAACCGGGCCCCTGGAGAGGGATGTCTTTCTGAGGCAGGGTCCCCAAGAAGTTTCCCTGGGGCCTCTGAGACCCTCTTTGGATTCCCTTCCAGATGGGGGTGGGGTGCCATCTGCAGCTGGGAAGCAGCTTTATTTTAAGGTCTCTCAGGCTTCGGGGGTCGCTTCCTCACTAAAACACAGGTTTTTGTGGGATTTCGCAAACTAAAGTTACTCTCTTCAGCTGTTAGTTAAAAACCTCGTGGTAAGACCCTGCTGTCCCCACCATCCTAGGCCCCAACCCTGAGGCGGTGGGGGCGGGGAGGCCGCGCGCGCCGCTTCCGCTCCTCCAGCCCACCAGAGGGCGCTATGGCCCCGCCTCGTCCTTTTTGAGGTGCTTCGCGCCGGGCCCCTTCCGCGTGGGTGAGTGAATGTGAGAGTCAGCGTCGCGCCGCGCTCGCCGTCCGCCTCCGCCGCTCAGCGCCCTTACTTCGGCTGCAAGGGGCGGGCGCGCGCGTAAAGGCATAGAGACGGGCGTTGAGCTCTCGGGCTAGAGCGTCGCCGAGTCGGAGCCGGAGCCCGAGCCGCGCGCTGTGTCTCCGCTGCGTCCGCCGAGGCCCCCGAGTGTCAGGGACAAAAGCCGCCGCCGCGCCGCCTGCTCCCGCCGCCGGGGCTCATTCGCCGCCGCCGACGCTCTGAGGAGAGTCCGCCGCCGTCGCCACCCGTGAGGATCCGAGAGCCATGTCGGCCAGCAGCCTCTTGGAGCAGGTACAGGCCCGGCCCGCATGCCTCGGCCATTGTGTGAGGCGAGAGGGAGCCCGACTAGGCCCGGGCCCGCCGCCCCCGGTCGGGCCGAGGCGAGGCGGCGCCTCTCGCGGGCCGGGTTTCGGGCCTCTCAGGCTGGCCGCGCCCTGCGCCTCGCCCTCAGCCCGCTCTTCCCGCTTCTCCCCCGTCTTCAGCGCCCAACGCCCGCTCCGCCTTCCCTCCTCAGCGGGCCTCGTTTTTCTTCCTTGTTCCCTTCCCCTTCCATGAAGCCCGGGTCCCGTCGCCTTGCTTCTGGCGCGTCCCCCGCTTTTTCTCCGCGGCCCCGGCGGCCTAGCGCTTTTCCCCGCCTCCCGCTTTCAGCCTCCCCCTCACCACCATTCCTGACGCCTACCCTCAGGCCTGCTCCTTTATTCCTTTCTCGGGCCGGCTTTAATTTGTCTTCCCTTTTCCATTTCTTCCTCGGACAACTTGCTCCTCGGCGACGTTTCCTTCGCCCGCAGAGACCAAAAGGTCAAGGAAACAAAGGTGAGCCCAGCTCCGCCGGTGGCCCTGGGAGGGGGACGCCGAGTAGTGGGGGCGGGGTCTCCGGGAAGAGCCCCGGTGCCGGGATCTTTTCGGAAGCCCCTTGGTTCGCAGGTGCCTCATACTTAAGTATTTGACCCTTCGGCGTGCTCTTGCAGCTGGCGAACAGCTTTTTAGCGAACAAGGAGTAATTCATTAAAGGTGGGGGTGGATTCAGTTTTGAAATGTCTCAGGTCCTTAGTTTCCTGTAGGTCTTAGAAGGCCTTTGTTTTTCATCCTCGTGGATCACACTCTGGAAGTACTCACATGTGACCGGGGTGGGGGTGGGGGAGCGGGAGGGCATTGAAATCTAGAGGAGCCAATAAAATGACCTTTTTAGATCAACTTGCTCTGGGTGGAGGGAGACATTTTTATTGACGAATACTGCTCAGCATTCACTCTCATCTTTAGCCTTTTGAAATTCATGCTTAATAGCTCTGTTTAGTTTTTTCTCTGGTTAGGATATATTTGGTTAATTTGGAAGGGAGATTGTATGATTGAGACACTCCTAATTTGAATTTTTTCCTTTAGTACAAAATGGATCTGTACATCAAAAGGATGGATTAAATGATGATGATTTTGAACCTTACTTGAGTCCCCAGGCAAGGCCCGTGAGTAATTAACCATTTTCATGCTTGATCAAAGGGTGTTCCCCAGGTGACTTTCTTAGTACTAGTCAGTGTGTTATAAAAAGTTGTTACAAATGTTATATAGACTCTTAGGATTTCCATCTTTCTTGTTAGCAAACGTATTGTACTCTGAGACTAGTTCTGATGACACCTTACAGTGTATTAACAGTAACACCTGTTTGAGTAATTCTTTCTCCCTACCAAGAATATACAGTGCAAAACTTAATCCTTTCCAGTGTTAAATATTCTGAATTTTCATCCCCAAAGCCTTTTTCTTTTCTGAAAATTGGATTCATATGTGACAGGAAAACTAATAAAAAAGTCACCTGAACTTTATTTAGTGCTGCAGAACTGGGTATTCTTCTTCTCTGGTCACTAGTTAGTGGGGTCTTAAAACTATTTTGGAGTTTTTTTAGTTGAGCTGTATTTACATTTATAGAGACAAACTTTGTAAATACCTTGGATTCTCACATAAGGGAGCTAACTATAGGATTTACAAAATGGAGTTAAAACAAAATAAAATATTGTTTAACACAAATTAAGATCAAGAATGATTGAGGTTTTTGTAATTTAATCAATCAGTCTTCTAATGTGAAGATTGGTTGCGCACAGGTACATGACCTGTGCATATAGAAACTTCTTTAATGTAGCAGTTCTTTTGTATAAATATCTCTATCCCAAAGCTGTAGTTACAAAGTTGTGGCAAATATAACTTCCAGACTAATAAACCAAAAGGAAAATTGGCAATAACATCCAAAATATCCTAACAGGAGAAGATAATGGAACATCTATATAAATTCTGAACAGATGCTGTATGATAGATGTAATAGTCTAGAATAACTGCATATTAGCAGATGTCCATATTTGGACCTAATTCATATATAAAACTTTTTACTTAGGTAAAATTTTCTGCATTGACTATGTAGAAACTACTTAAGCAAGTGATTGGAAAAAAGTTTCTGCAGAAGACAACCAGTTAATCAGGAAAAGTAGGGAAGGAAGTAGAGGAATGAACTATTAATAGGTTCCTGCTATTGAAGTAGTTTGCTTACATAATCATTATAACAGGGAGAGTGGGAGCATTTGGAAATATAATTCTAGGTAGTTCTTGTGAAACATTGTGTAATTCAGATTTTTGAGCTCAGTGGCATGTGGGAACCTGCTAGTTCATTTGTAGACATTCAGCTATATAATAGCATAACCTGTGATATTAAGTGAATTTATTTTTTCCTTAAGCTAAGGCTTAAATGTCTTTATTTAAAAAATATTAGCAGGGAGAGGGAATAGAAATCTTGGTTGAATAGACAGCCTGAGAATCTTTGTCCATTGTAGTGTACCTTCAAGAGTAATTCATCTACTTTTTAATCAATTTTTTATCACCTTATGTTGGAATAATCCTTCAGGTTTAATCGAATCATTATAGACTGATTTTTTTAATACATAGTGAGCTTGTGTTTGTTGAAGTATTGACACTATCTTTGAGAAATACCCCTTAATTTTAAGAGAACTCTGTGTGGAAGACAGCTTTATATTTTTTAAGGAAAATTTAAATTGTCAGAGAAAAGCACCATTTTATCAGACCACATCAGTGGGAACATTTAATCCTTCAAGAGAGATGTGTTTTAGTGGCTAGGGAGACATACTCTTAGTTTTAGTAATGTACACTTAAGGCTTACTAAGATAGTGGTAGTCATCCAAATCACTTAAGAATAAAGCTCTGTATTTTGACTAGTTAATGGATTCTTGTATACCAGAGCTATTTTGAAGTTAGGGTAAAGTACTCTTTTGAGTTGAGCTATATCTGTATCTGTATTTATGTCTATATCTATATATATCAATGTCTATGTCTATATCTATATCGACCAACTTTATGTATCTCCAGCTTCTCGTTTAAGGGGCTATTCTGTGAGCTATAGGATATAGAAAAAAAAGTGAAAATACTTTCAGCACAAACTTAAAGTCAAGAATGACAGTTTTTTGCGGTGTAATCTATCTTCTAATGTGAAGACTGATTGAATATACGTTTCTATTTCTGATTATTCTTTAGGATGGTTCCTTTTTTAAAGATAATGGACTGTATGGTGTCTTTAGAATTATATTCCTGTTTTTAATGGAAAAGTTGGGTGTGCATTTTAGATTATAGCCATTAGTTTTATAGGAGAAGCAGAACAGGTAGCAACATTTTTTTCTAGTTTTTAATTCTCTAGAAGCTACTGTACATTTCCTTTCTGGGTTATAATTAAATAGTGACATCTGTTGATGTTCCCAGATGGTTTGCCAAGAGGCTACCACTGTAAACTAGATGTAGTGAACCTTGCTTTTTTTTTTTTTTTTTAACATAATCAAATTTATTTGACATACCAAAATGTCTTTAAATTATGTATTTTTTTATACTTTGATAATTGAAAAATTCATGCACCAATATTTTAACATAGAATACAGTGCAGGATTTATGAACATAAAATTATACCATATAAATGTTTACTAATAAGATTTAAGAATTTTTCTTGACATAGACACTGTTGCTCTTTAAATATAGTTGTAGAACTTTGCTTTTTGGTTTATAGTTGAGGAATGGCTACACAGATTTTTGGGATAGAACTAAAAATTTCCAGTTCCTTTTGTTTTATTGTTTTATCTCTTATAGTATGGTTTTAATAAGAAACTCTTTTGAACACTCTTTTGTTCTGCCAAAATTCCCTCTCCAATCCAAAGATACTGGTTTTAATAAAAGCATCATCTCAACACTTATAGAGCAAATTGAAATGCTGCGTTTTCCGTTTTCTGAATTGTGGTGCTAAGTTAAACTTTAAATGTTTAAACATTTCAGTATTAAACCAAAATTTCTTAACAATGTAACAGAAGTAGTTTTATGGGATGAAACCATTTGAAATGGTCACTCTCCTTTTTTATGGTAATGGATGAAATATGTGAATCGTGTGAATAATTGGGAGAGGAAATGTCCTGATTGTTTTATTTATTTTTGTGTTTAGTTTTGATTTTTTTTTTCTTCCACAGAATAATGCATATACTGCCATGTCAGATTCCTACTTACCCAGTTACTACAGTCCCTCCATTGGCTTCTCCTATTCTTTGGGTGAAGCTGCTTGGTCTACTGGGGGTGACACAGCCATGCCCTATCTAACTTCTTATGGACAGCTGAGCAACGGAGAGCCTCACTTCCTACCAGATGCAATGTTTGGACAACCAGGAGCCCTTGGTAGCACTCCATTTCTTGGTCAGCATGGTTTTAATTTCTTTCCCAGTGGTATTGACTTCTCAGCTTGGGGAAATAACAGTTCTCAGGGACAGTCTACTCAGAGCTCTGGATATAGTAGCAATTATGCTTATGCACCTAGCTCCTTAGGTGGAGCCATGATTGATGGACAGTCAGCTTTTGCCAGTGAGACCCTCAATAAAGCTCCTGGTATGAATACTATAGACCAAGGAATGGCAGCACTGAAGTTGGGTAGCACAGAAGTTGCAAGCAATGTTCCGAAAGTTGTAGGCTCTGCTGTTGGTAGTGGGTCCATTACTAGTAACATCGTGGCTTCTAATAGTTTGCCTCCAGCTACCATTGCTCCTCCAAAACCAGCATCTTGGGCTGATATTGCTAGCAAGCCTGCTAAACAGCAACCTAAGTTGAAGACCAAGAATGGCATTGCAGGGTCAAGTCTTCCACCACCCCCAATAAAGCATAACATGGATATTGGAACTTGGGATAACAAGGGTCCTGTGGCAAAAGCCCCCTCACAGGCTTTGGTTCAGAATATAGGTCAGCAGCCAACCCAGGGGTCTCCCCAGCCTGTAGGTCAGCAGGCTAACAATAGCCCACCAGTGGCTCAGGCATCAGTAGGGCAACAGACACAGCCATTGCCCCCACCTCCACCACAGCCTGCCCAGCTCTCAGTCCAGCAACAGGCAGCTCAGCCAACCCGCTGGGTAGCACCTCGGAACCGTGGCAGTGGGTTTGGTCATAATGGGGTGGATGGTAATGGAGTAGGACAGTCTCAGGCTGGATCTGGATCTACTCCTTCAGAACCTCACCCAGTGTTGGAGAAGCTACGGTCCATTAATAACTATAACCCCAAGGATTTTGACTGGAATCTAAAACATGGCCGGGTTTTCATCATTAAGAGCTACTCTGAGGACGATATCCACCGTTCTATTAAGTATAATATCTGGTGCAGCACAGAGCATGGTAACAAGAGACTGGATGCTGCTTATCGCTCCATGAACGGGAAAGGCCCCGTTTACTTACTTTTCAGTGTCAACGGCAGTGGACACTTCTGTGGCGTTGCAGAAATGAAATCTGCTGTGGACTACAACACATGTGCAGGTGTGTGGTCCCAGGACAAATGGAAGGGTCGTTTTGATGTCAGGTGGATTTTTGTGAAGGACGTTCCCAATAGCCAACTGCGACACATTCGCCTAGAGAACAACGAGAATAAACCAGTGACCAACTCCAGGGACACTCAGGAAGTGCCTCTGGAAAAGGCTAAGCAGGTGTTGAAAATCATAGCCAGCTACAAGCACACCACTTCCATTTTTGATGACTTCTCACACTATGAGAAACGCCAAGAGGAAGAAGAAAGTGTTAAAAAGGTAACTAGCTTATCATTCTTAAGACTTTTAGGGAAGGGGAGAAGGAACTAGAGAGAACAGGAAAGGTATTATACTGAATAATAAAAGCTTTAATAAAAGCCCTGTAAATAACACAAGTATCACATAACAGTTCAGTCCTTTATGGGAGTATAATTGGTCTTACTATTTGAACCTTAGTGTGAAGGAATGTGGGAACATTAATGCGGGACAGAACTGTGGGCTTAAAGGAAAACAAACAATGTAGAGAAAATGAATTTACATGATGCAGAAAGAGGTGAAGAATGAGTCTGAAAGAAATGCAAAGGGAATGATTGAAGTGATAAAACTATGAAAATTAAAGTAGGAAAAGATTGAGGCTGTAGTAAGACAAAGAGATGTAAGTTCTGTTGGATTAACTTTTGGCTAACAAGGGTACTGTGGTTTTTTCCAAGAGTTGGTGTCTCACCAAGCCCTGACATCATCTTTTAGCCTGCTTTCTGACAACTGGCAATGTTAAGAGAATGTTTTTAAGAACTTTCTTTCTTGTTCCTATCCTTGGTGTTCTGCTTACTTTTTTCAAAACCTTTTTCCCATTGGAAAAGTTAAATGTTTGCAATGTAAAACTTGGAAAATGGATAATCAGAAAAGGCTGACCTCTTGCTGTTAACATTTTGTTATATTCCAGAAGAGTTCCTTTCTCTTGTTTCTTTTGAAATAAGTGGGAATCTTGGGTAGAGTGATGGAGAATAGGCACAAACTAAAGAGTTGAATTTATTTGAAAGAGTTGGTAATGCCTGGTGCTTGTATATTGAGTGAATGTAAACTTTAGGACCATAAAGGAATGATAAAATACTGGTTGGGGCAGATCATATATTATCTAGGACTTAGACATATTTAATATGTAAGAAGTAGGTATAAGGATTATGGGTAAGGAGGAAATTAAAAAGAAAAAAAGATCTGTAAATGACTGAGAGGCTCCTGAGTAGTTAGCCTCAAATGTAAAATAAAAAACAAAACGGGGTGGGGGAGGTAGAAGAGAGGGTATAAGGAGGATAAATGGTGATGGAAGGAGACTTGACTTGTCACACAATACAGTATACAGGTGATGTATTATAGAATTGTACAACAGAAACCTATATAATTTTATTAACCAATGCCACCCCAATAAATTCAATTAAAAATAAAAACAAAACCTAAAAGTTTATATAAATTTCTTAAACTGGTTATGAATTCATAGGGATCTTATATATTTGATCTAGAATCTGAGGCACTTGTTATACCTCTATAAAAACTTACTCTTAGTCCGGCCGGTGTGGTTCAGTGGTTGAGTGTCGACCCATGCACCAAGATGTCGCTGGTTTGATTCCTGGTCAGGACACATGCCCAGGTTGTGGGCCAAATCCCCAGTGAGGGGCATGAAGGAGGCGGCCAATCGATGTTTTCTCTCATCAATGTTTCTATATCTCTCTCCCTCTCCATTCCTCCCTCTCTAAAATCAATAAAGGGAAAAAACAAACAAACAAAAAAAACTTACTCCTAGGGTCTGGCCAGTGTGGCTCAGTGGTTGAGCATCAACTCATGCATCAAGAGGTTGTTGGTTTGATTCCTGGTCAGGGCACATGCCCAGGTTGTGGGCCAAATCCCCAGTGGGGGGCATGCAGGAGGTGACAGTCGATGTTCTCTCTCATCAATGTCTCTATCTCTTATCTCTCTCTCTCTCTAAAATCAATAAAGAAAAAATAAAAACTTACTCCTAGAGAACAGACTGACAGACATCAGAGGGAAGGAGGATGGGAAGAGATAAACCAAAGAACTTATATGCATAACCAATGGACACAGATAACAGTGTGTGAAGGGGTGGCTGGAGTGAAGAGGAGGGTGTCAATGGGGGAAAAAGGAGGAACATCTGTAATAAAAAAAAATTAATTAAAAAAAAAACTTATTCCTATGAGCAGTGGGAGGAGGGTTCTTTGGTAGATTCTTCATCTCCGTAACATAGGATCAGAGGTGCATAGTTGTTCAACTAAAGTAGGATGCTTGTCATTTTAGATTCTAGTGTGTGCAGACAGATAAATGCAGATAAACTTGTTTGTGATGCTAAATGTGTTGGGGATATAGAGTCAGATTACCGAAAAGTTAGCTGTCAGAAACTTTCTCGTTTTTAGTCCTTTAAACTCCCCTCTTCCTCAAAGTTTGACAGTTTAATTTAAAATCTTCCATAATCTTATAGAAAAAGATAGTTTAGTGGTTACTTTTAACAGACATCTGAAAGGCTGTAAAGATGTTTTCATAGGCTCTTTTTTCTAGAAGTACAAGGAAGGAGGACATGACCTTTTAGGAACCATGTAGTGGCATGGCAGATTTTTAACGTGTGAAGGGGCATCCAGGTGCTTAGTTTAACCATTTGAAACATGCATAGTGTCTGTCTCATTATCAGTCTGCTTTCTTTCATCTGTCCTACATCTTGTGATTAAAAGCAGGAAGGCAGAGACAGGAATATTTTTAGAAATGCACACCGAAAATGCTATGATAAGCTGGTATTATGTGTTAGAACCATGAGGAAACTGGTTTAAAAATGAAGTAGCAAATATGAGGACTGTAAATTTTGTTGTTTTTATAATTTTTCTTTGTTGTTTTTTTTTTTATCCTCACCCGAGGACATTTTTGCATTTATCTTCAGATAGAGTGGGAGAGAGAGAGAGAAACATCAACGTGAGAGAGACACATCGACTGGTTTCCACCCACCGACCCCAGCCGGGGCCAGGGACAAACTGCAACCGAGGTACATGCCCTCAGCAGGAACCAAATCTGTGTCTCTCTGGTCTGAGGGCCGACGCTCTAACCGCTGAGCCAAACCGGCAAGGCCATTTATGTAAACTTTTAATCAAGTGTGTATTTGTATTAAATTCACTTGAGTGGTTTTAATGCATGATAACTGAACTTCATAAGTAGGTGTAAGATTCATATTTTTGGAATTGACCAGTCTTGTGATGTTTTCATAAAGTGAGTATAATAATATTTAGGGTTTTTATGAACTTAACTAATAGATCTTTCTTAAAACCATTCCACAAAGACCATTGAATATTTTAATTATTTTTAGGCAATTCAAGAAACAAATCAAGAAAAAAAAATAAAGCTTCTATTATACATGTCAGATTACTTTTTAGTTTACCTTCTGTAAGAAGAGCTTTGCTGGGCTTTCAGGAAGGTCCCTTGATTACTTCTAACCCCAGTTACCATTTCAGTCGGTATTACCTTACTCCTCTATTGTCCACTGTTATCTTTAATATCCTTACATAAGTGTTTGTAAACTGTTCTTCCAGTCTTTATTAGGCTTCCAAGACAAAACAGGTTTCTCCCAGCTGCTGTAGCTTAGTGGTTGAGCATTGACCCATGCACCAAGAGGTCACCAGTCCAATTTCCGGTCAGGGCACATGCCCAAGTTATGGGCCCAATCCCCAGTGTGGGGCATGCAGGAGGCGGCCAGTTGATGTTCTCTCTCATCGATGTTTCTATCTCTCTCTCCCTCTCCTTTACTCTCTCTCTAAAAATCAATAAAGAAATAAAATAAAATAAAACAGGTTTCATGAGAATGGGGCTGGCTGATAGCTCATTGAGGCAGTAGATGGCCTCCTTAGGTTGGGTGTTTGTGTGTGTGCCTTTGTATTTACAGGATTGTAAAAAATCTTCATGTCAAAAGGGCATGGTAATTAGGGAAATACTTAAACTTCATCCTGAAAATAGTGTCATAGCTGTTTCAAAGTTTTGAGATTGGGCATGTATCTTGGCAGAACACAGTGAAGCAGAATTATAGCCGTTTTTGCTTAGCATTATTACTGACTTGTTCTGTCACATGATACAATTCAGTATCAGAACTTTCAAGCATTGGAACTATCTGGCTTGAAACTTCTGACATTGAGGATATGTGGTCTACTTTGTTGTATTCTTCAGATACAATTTGTAACCTGCATTTGCTTTAGACATTTTCCCTAATTGTTAAGTATTCTCCTATGACATCACTTTTGATGGTTTCATAATATTCTATCATATATTATAATTTATTTTTAATTGTTGAATATGTCAGATTTTTAATAAGTTTTTTCCAGCTAAAATAACACTGCAGTGAACATGCTTTGATATAAATATTCACATCTGTCCTTTAGTGTTACTACTGGGTCAAAGGATGTATGCATTTTGAAGGTCTTGGGTATGCTAATATGTTGCCATATGGGCCTTTTTTTTTTCTTCTGGGGAAAAAAAAATCGAGAGAATTAATGTTAGCTGTTTAGAAGAAAACAGTGAGTTAACTCCCTCCGTCTCAACTTTGGAATGGTCCTGCATTAGTGATAGTGTTTTTTATAAATCTCATAATTGTTTTAGTGTTTGTATTATATTTCTGGTCTTTTAACTATAGGTAAAAATAATAGTAGAGGGCACTAGGAACTGCCTAATTTTTTTTTTTTATCCTCACCCGAGGATCCCCCCCCCCCCCCCATTTAGTGCCAAAAGGATATAAACCACATATACAGGACACAGTTCCTGACTCCATAATATTGTAGGGGAGTTATAGCCTGCTCATAAATAACTGTAATACAGTTATCTTCAGGTAGAGAGAGAGAAAGGGGGAGAGCGAGAAACATCGACGTGAGAGTGGCACATTGACTGGTTGTCTCCTGACCAGGGCTGGGGATGAACAGCAACTGAAGTACGTGTCCTTGGCTGGAATTGAACCCGAGACTCATTGGTCCGTGGCCCAATGCTCTACCGTTGAGCCAAACTGGCCAGGGCCTGGCTAATTTTCTTAAGCCTACCTCAGTGTTATACTCAATCAGGCACTTGGGCAAATACATTAAAAAAAATTTTTTTTTTCTTTCTTGATTTTAGAGAGAGAGGAAGGGAGAGGGAGAGAGAGAGAAACATTGATGAGAGAGAACATCGATTGGCCCCTTCCTGCATGCCCCCACTTGGGGATTGGGTCTACAACCTGGGCCCACTTATGCATTCATTGATTGATGCTTGTATGTGCCCTGACTGGGAATTGAACTTGCAACCTTGGTGTACTGGGATGGGGCTTTAACCAACTGAGCTACTCAGCCAGGGTTTTTTTTATTCTTACAGCTGGTTTCCCCCTCCTAACCCTTTAATGATTTGGGCATTTTGCCCTTTGTTGAGAAACATTTGAAGTAATCACCTTGGCTCCATTAACTTTAGAAAAAACTTAAAAATAGCCAAGTTTTAGTGATACAAAAGTCAGAGAGGAATAAAACATCACTTTATATTGTTTTCTTAAGTCCTTAGGAAATAAATAACCATGGGTATTGTTTCTTTCCATTTAGCATTTCCCTACTCCACTGCTGTTTTAAAGTGCCTCTTCACAACTAGTTAGTGGACATCCTGTTTAAATTGGGATGACAAACCTGAACTTTGTGTAAAATTCTAAGGCTGTCTGTCTACTTCTGCCTTGCAGATAAATTTACTTGTCTCTGCCAGAAGGGTTGAGGAAATTCTATTTGTATTACTCATCACTTTCCTTGCTTTGTGGCTGATAAAATGCCTTTCTGCAGCCTCCTTAAAGGAGGTCTAGAAAATACATGACAAAAAAAAAAAAAAAGAAAATACATGACAATGAATTTGGATCACTTTGAACTATGTCCTTTATTTCTATCCATCTTTCAATAAATGTTTTTGTTAATTGCTGAGTTAGAAGAGATAAACAAGGCACCATTTTTGCCTTAGGACCAGACAGCGTTGTTAGGACAACAGATTGAATAAAATATGGATTAAGAACTGTAATAGAGGAATGAAGCAATGTTTTGATTTTCTGGAGAAGAGTGATAAATTTGGGGAAATTAAGAAAGGCTTCATGGAGGAAATAACATTTGAATCATGTCAAATAGAATGAGTGAGTAATCACTCAAATGATAGCACAGTACTTGGCACGTATAAGTGCTTGGCATATAGTGCACATAAAAGTTTAGCTATCTCATCTAATATACCATTCTCATATTTCAGATGAGGAAGCAGGCTCAAAGAGTTATTTATACAAGGTCTCATAGCTAGTAAGTGGTGGAGTGGTATTTCAGCGGAAGTCCGATGATATGCTGGAGCTGGCCAATTGTAGGCCATCTGTTTAGCTTTTATTTATTTATTTATTTATTGATCCTCAGCCTAGGATATTCTTCTATTTATCTTCAGATAGAGTGGGAGGGAGGGAGGGAGAGAGAAACATTGATGTGAGAGCGACACATCGACTGGCTGCCTCCTGCCTGACCCTGACCAGCCAGGGCTGGGGACGAACTGCAACCAAGATATGTGCCCTTGACTGGAATAGAACCCATGACTCATTGGTCTGCAGGCTAACGCTCTAACCGTTGAGCCAAACCAGCCACGGCTGTATCTTATTTTTTTAAAATTAATATGGGATGAGCCAGCAGGTTAGGGTTGAAGATGTGTTGGCTTTTGGAAATATTTTTTGGGGTGCTTGTGGGACAATAAGGTTAGGTGATAGTAGGCTCTGGGTTGGAGATGTGTTGGCTTTCTTTTTTCCTTTTTCTTTTTCTTTTCTTTTTTATCCTCACCTGAGGACATTTTTGCATTTAGCTTCAGATAGAGTGGGAGGGAGAGAGGGAGAGAGAGACACATCAATGTGAGAGACACATCGACTGGTTGCCACCCACATGACCCCAACCGGGGCCGGGAACAAACTGCAACCGAGGTACGTGCCCTTAGCGGGAACCGAACCCGGGACTCTCTGGTCCTTGGCTGATGCTCTAACCGCTGAGCCAAACCGGCCAGGGCCTGAATACTTTACATATGTAAGTTTTTATTTACTTCTCATATCATTGTGAGGTCGGTGCAATTCGTTCAGTGTTACAGGTAAAGACACTGAAGCACAGAAAAGAGTAAATAACTTTGCAAAGTCACACAAGCTAAGAAAGCAGAGCTGGTGTTCCTACTTCTGCACTGTGGTTCTAGAGCCAACATGCAGTGAGAGAAGAGGGCCAAAGAAAGCTCCCTTAAATCACAAAATTTAAAGGAGGGTTAAGAGGGAGCAAGTGAAAAAGATTGAGTTGGGGTAGTCTGAGCTTTAGAAAGAGAATAAGGAAAGGGTTATATCTTGAATAGAATTTCAAGCAGTGGGGTAGTATAATCAGTTTATTCAGAGATTGCAGACAGGTAGAAGATCATGATTGTGAATGCCGGTGGCTGTCTGTTGAATAAAAGTAACATGGGAGTGCTTTGTGTTAGGTGTTTGAAGGTTTTTTTCTCCACATCACTTAACAGACTGCATTTGTTGTTTCTATTATTGTTTCAAACTCTCCCTACCCACAGACTTTCAGGCTATTTTCTCCAAGCCTTAAAGAGATTTGGTGAAGTAAGACCAGCTTTTATTTGGTTACTGTGGGCTATTTTTATAAATTAGACCATATAAAAATGACTGAAAATACAATTAGGTATTAAAAATGGCAGTATTCTGTTTTTGATATGGTTAAAGATTGATCCAGAGGGAACTGCTGTTTTTCCACACTTAAATATTTTGGGACAGGTTAGTTAGCAACCTAGAATCATTTAGTATCTATTTTGAATAGTTTAAACCAAGAATTACTCAGATGTGAGCCATTCTGATTACATGCCAGAAGTAAAGATTAGTCCTCTAACAGTTTTCAAACTTCAGTAGTGGAATTCCCTCTAACTCCCACCCTGCCCCAAGCAAAACCTTACCCAGAACCCCATGAATAGTTGACTTTATATGCTTAGCTTCCTTTCCCCCCTGGGAGAACCCCCAAGCATCTCCCTAGGAAGCATACTTTGGAACTAATTGGATGACATGAAATTTTTCAAATAGAGGAATGGTGGATGGAAATTGGGGTGGGAGACCTGTTTTGAAATGGAAGAAACAAGGATTCTGCAGCTTTAGCATCTCAGGTGTGTTGGTTTACTCGGGAGGGGGAGGGGGTAAGGAAGACATACATCTTGGGAGGTGGGGAGGCTATGGCATTGGCTTTTGACTGCCCTAGTTTAAGGGACGGTATGACAAGGGACTCTTACCTGTAGCTGCTGAGGACATTCATATAGAGGAGAAAAAGCTGTTCCCTGAATTGGGGAAAAAAAAGGGTATCTTACCACTGAATCCTGCAAGTCTTTAAATGAGCAAGGAGAAAGGCTCTGAGTATGGTAGGTAGCTCAGATCATCCCTTCTGCCTTTCTCCTCCACAGAAGCAGGTAATTCAGTTTAAAATTGCATGCTGTTGCCTCCTGTCCTGGACCAAATTCTTCTAGTTACTACTACTAGTAGCTCAATAAAAATAGTGTCCTAATGGTTTTCATCCCTTCCTGAATAAGCAATTCCTCACTGAACTGATTTAAGTCCAGTTAGCCATTGAGAGAAGATATCAAATTATGAGATATCACAAATGAAACAGTGTATGACAGTGATCATTAAAGTGCTAATTTTACATATGAGACCCAAGTGCAGAAGAGAAGAAGAGCAAGACCAGTTAGGATGGAATCAAGACATTTTTATGGAAGACTGGGTTTGGGTTTTGCCTGGAAGGATGGAAAGGAAAAGATAGTGGAAAGATGAAGAAAATGGCTAACCCTCAAGTTTGAACTATTGACTGTAGAGGGGTAAGGGAGGAGGTAGGCAGTTACTTTTCTAACTCATTTGTACTTACTGCTATTGTAATGTCTGGTGGTTTTTGTTTTTATCCTCACCTGAGGATATTTTTACATTTATCTTCAGATAGAGCGAGAGGGAGAGAGAGAGAAACATTGATGCGAGAGAGACACCATCGATTGGTTGCCACCCGCACGACCCCAACTGGGGCCTGAGACAAACCGCAACTGAGGTACGTGCCCTTGGCTGGAATCGAACCTGGAACTCTTTGGTCTGCGGGCTGTTGCTCTGACCGCTGAGCCAAACCGGCCAGGGCTATCTGGTGGTTTTTATGAGGTAATTAGTACTCTTCAAACATTTGACCATGTCACTTGTGTAGTTGTGAAGCCATTGAGAGAAGGTAGAAATAATACGCTTTTGGCTTATTGTGAACTTTTTTGGTAGTGGATAGCATAGAGAACTTTTAAATGTGTGTGTGTGTGTGTGTGTGTGTGTTTTTAATTATTGATTTTTAGAGAGGGAGGGAGACATAGAAGCATTGCTTGGCTGCCTTCTGCACGCCCCGTACTGGGGATTGAGCCGAAACCCAGGCTTGTGCCTGACTGAGAATCGAATCAGCCATCTCTTGATTCCTGGCGACCTCTTGGTGCATGGGATGACATTCAACCAACTGAGGCACACTGGCCGGGCAGCATATAGAACTTTTAAAGTGTTTGCATGTAAAAAAATTTGTGCTCTGCAAATTTTGTTTTTCCAAATTGTCTTTGCATTTGTTTTTCATAGTAAAATACAACCAAATTATCAAAAGTGTAGAAAATGAAGAAAAGTCAGCCATAATTTTTCTATTCATTTTGGCATTTTCTTTCTCTTCTTTACCTACACAAGTGGTTTTTACAGTTACAATCATATTCTGTAGAATGTTTTATCCTGCTTTTTACCCTTATTCAGATTTTTACCCAAATCTAGCCATTTTTGGACATCTATATATTAGGCACTTTTCATATCTTTAATCCCTTAATATAATTCTGTGGAATTAAGATTATCTTCCTTTTACAGGTAGAGAACTGAGGTAAGGAATTTGGGATAAGTAGCAGGTTAGAATTATTAAAAAAGGAATATAATATAAAGGAAAGTTATTTAAAAAGGAATAACCTTCTCAAGACACACATAGGTTATAGAAGAGCTGGAATTTGGCCTGGCCAGTGTGGCTCAGTGGTTGAGCATTGATCAACCTGGCCAGTGTGGCTCAGTGGTTGAGCATCAAGAGGTTGCCGGTTCGCCCTGGCCAGTTTGGCTCAGCGGTTGGAGCGTCGGCCTGCGGACCAGAGAGTCCTGGGTTTGGTTCCCGTTAGGGGCACATACCCCCCCCCCCCAAAAAAAAAAAAAAAAAAAGAGGTTGCCGGTTCAATTCCCAGTCAGGGCACATGCCCAGGTTGTGGGCCCAATCCCCAGTGGGGGGGCATGCAGGAAGCGGCCAGTTGGTGCTCTCTCTCATCAATGTTTCTATCTCTTCCTCTCCCTCCTCTCTCTCTAAAATCAATAAAGAAAAAAAGAAAAAGAACTGGAATTTGTTTTGGCACCAAAGTTTTTTTTGTTTTTAAAACTCATTAACAGTGTTCTGTTACCTACTGATGCCAGTAGCCAGTCACCTCTTTGTGGATATATGTGAGAACATAATTGAGCAGTTGGGCTTAATCATCCCTCATCATGAGCATCAAAATGGAGTGAATTGGATCTACTCTACGTAAGGCAGCAGCAATTAGGAGGAACACAAATGGTTCTGGGTAATAGAGCGGGGAGGATTTCATCTACCCCACTCATTTTGTACACAAACTGCAAGATTACTTCACTTGCCCTGGCCGGTTTGGCTCAGCTGTTGGAGTGTTGGCCCTTGGACCAGAGAGACCTGGGTTCGGTTCCCGCTAAGGGCACGTACCTCGGTTGCAGTTTGTCCCTGGTCCTGGTCGGGGTTGTGTGGGTGGCAACCAGTTGATCTGTCTCTCACCACGATGTTTCTCTTCCTCTTCCTCTTTCTCTCTCTCTCTCTCTCTCTCTCTCTCTCTCTCTCTCTCTCTCTCTCTCCTGCTCTATCTGAAATGCAAAAAATGTCTTCGGGTGAGGATGAGAAAAAAAAAAAAAGATTACTTCACTTTAGTGGCAGAGCTAGAAGTAGAACCCAGACAAGTTCTTGGGTAATTCAGTCAGTTATAACACGTTACTTTACGTGTAGTCCATAAGCCTGCAACAGGGTGGGGAGGGGAGCAGGGTGGAGCTCCTAAAAAAATTGTAACGATTTAAAACAAACTTGAGTCATCTGGAAAGTATGTATAAAAATACTGATAACTAGGCTCTGCACCCAGGTTTACTAAACTAGAGTTTTATTTAGTAAGCTCCCTAGGTATTTCTTACACAATTAGAAATGACTGAAGAGAAGTTGCTCAGTTTGTACAAGTTACTATCTGGGAGAACTTACACTGCAGATTCTTGTCCTCCCTCACCTATTGAATGAGTGTCTTGAGAGGTGAGGCCTTGGAATCTGCATTGTATCAGCTCTGTTGGTGATTCTCTTGTATTTAAAGTTTGAGAACTGGATTATGTGTGTCATTAGTCAAGTTTTTTTTTTTCCTTTATTGATTAGAGAGAGAGAGAGAGAGAAATATCAGTGAGAGAGAACATCTATTGGCTGCCTCCTGCATGCCCCCCACTGGGGATTTGGCCCACAACCTGGGCATGTACCCTGGACGGGAATCGAACTGGTGACCTCGTGGTGCATGGGTCGACGCTCTACCACTGAGCCACACCGGCCGGGCTCATCAGTCAAGTTTTGTGTGCCCCTCCCACCTTAAAATCCTCATGCTTGTTTTCTTGCAAGTTTGTTTTCTTTCTTAGTACTATAGTCCTGCCCCCGGCTAGTCTCAAGACTTCATCTTGAGAAACAATGTTAGAATTCACGTGTGTCTGCTAAGCCTAACTGTTGTACCTTTTAATACTGTGGCCTACCTTAAGGCTGAAAGGGTCTTTTTTTTTTTTTTTTTAAAATCCTCACCCGAGGACATTTTTTCATTTTCTGTTCAGATAGAGTGGGAGGGAGAGAGAGAGAGAGAAACATCAAAGTGAAAGGGACACATCAAGTGGCTGCCACCCGCACGACCAACCAGGGCCGGGGACAAACTGCAACTGAGGTACATGCCCTTAGCGGGAACCGAACCCGGGTCTCTCTGGACCGCAGGCTGACGCTCTAACCGCTGAGCCAAACCGGCCAGGGCTGAAAGGGTCTTTTGAGTAGCTTTCATTAGCTGTCAGTATTATGAGCCTTTGGTGAATTGCGGCAGGGTCTTTGGTTTAATATCCTACCATGTAACTTCATGTTATAATCTCTTTAGAGGCATTATGGCTACTTGAGGCTTTCATGTTTAAAGTTTTATATTTAGTGTTCCTTTTTGTGGGGACATTAATTTTTTAGAGTTGTTGGATAATTTTAAGCTATAACATTTAGTGGCCACTAGCCATCCTGAAGTTGTCCAAATTATGATTTTTATTTTATTTATTTATTTATTTGTTGTTTTTTTAAGAGAGAATGGGAGAGAGGGAGAGAGAGAGAGAGAAAGGAAAAGAGAAACATCGATGTGAGAGACATATCCATTGATTGGTTGCCTCCCGCATGATCCTCTGGATGGAACCTGCAACCCAGGTCTGTGCCCTTAACCAGTAACCAAGTCTGCAATCCTTTGGTCTGTGGGCAGATGCTCTAACTGCCAAGCCAAACTGGCCAGGGCCAAACTAAGATTTTTAAAGGTAATCAGTTTTTTAGGGTGTGGGAGGGGATTCTGTTAAGTATATTACATTGGCAGGCCTTTAAAAATGTTTGGGTACACATATATTAGGGTGCTATAGTTAGAGCATGAATCCTGCATTCTGTGGTATTGTTAATCTATCATATGTATAGTAGTGGAAAGGCTAGAAGAAGAGCTGATGTATCTGCTACTTTCACTGATTTGAGCAAGTACAATTCTCTGGGCCTTAGTATTTTTTTTTAAATATGTTTTCACTGATTTTTTTAGAGGAAAGGAAGGGGGAGAGAGATAGAAACATCGATGTGAGAGAGAAACAATGATGGGCTGCCTCCTGCATGACCCCCACTGGGGATTGAGCCTGGCACCTGGGCATGTGCCCTGAACGGGAATCGAACCGGGACCTCTCTGGAACGATGCTCAATCCGCTGAGCAACACCAGCCGGGCCTTTTTTTTTTAAATAGGGAAAATAATACTTGCCTGGCAGGGGCGATATTATGATATCAAAGGTGGTTTTCCCAGGGTGAGGCTTATCCATTGTTCTCTGGATATGCTGACCCCTGTGATTTCCCTCCTCCTCTCAAAAGGGGAAAATACCATATCAGGTTGTTAGGAAGATTAAATGTATATATATAAAAGAAGTGTTTGCATACAGGTCTTTTATGAATGATTATTGTGATTCACAATGTCAGGCTTACATATGTATATGTACACATAAACAATACATACCTTTGTTTACTGTGGACTAATCATTACATTCTTCAATAACTTTTAGCTTGGTACTTAATAGTGCTACTGGTTTTCCATTTTGGGGTCCAACCCTTAGAATAGTCTAAGAGGGCACAAATGCAGAATAAGTTTATGCTAGAAGTAGGGGGAATTTGAAAAGTTATTATTATTTAATTGTATTCTGAAGTGTTTTTGAAAAATTGATTTTATTGTGAAATTAGTTTCGGTTCAAATGTAGTTCTTATTGGAGAGCCAAGGAATGATTCAGAGAAGAGTCAAATCATTTTATTTGCTTTGGAACTAGTGTTTTCTAATTTACTTTTAGTTAACCTGAAAAATATTAATGTATCTATCTTATCCTTTGTTCTGTTACCAGATTTATTATACAGGTACTGCAAATAGTGAGTTATCCAGGCTTTTTACTTCTGACCCTTTTAGTGAAATGTATATAGGAGTTCGGTTACTAATTAACAGTTTTGGAAAATAACTTGATGGTAGGAAAGGTTATTAGTTAATGCATTTACTTCACTTGGTGCTACTACTTCAGTTTCCAGAAATTCATTTCAACTAGATGTCCATTTCTGCACCTAGAAAAGTTCAAAAGGGAATGAGAAGAGGATACAGTCATCTCTTATTTATCACGGTTAATAAGTTCCATACTCTAGCGGTTGCACCTGGCATCGAAGGATTCCTGGGATGCTCAAATACATAGGTCTACAATCCATACGTACAATAATTTTAATTGTAATTGTAATACAGGGATATATAATTGACTCAGACAACCGAGTGCGCGCTGTATCATTTTCATTCTCGATCAACTTTTTAATCAATATATTTGAAAAAACCGCGATAGAGTGAAACTGCGAAAGTCTAAGCGCGAAGTGGTGAGGGACGACTTTTTTTTTATTTTTTTATCCTCACCCGAGGACATTTTTGCATTTATCTTCAGATAGAGCGGGTGGGAGAGAGGGGGGAAGAGAGAGAAAGAAACATCGATGTGAGAGACACATCGACTGGTTGCCACCCACACGACCCCAACCAGAGCCGGGGACAAACTGCAACTGGAGGTATATGTTCTTAGCGGGAACCGAACCCGGGACTCTGGTCTGCCGGCCGACGCTCTAACTGCTGAGGCAAACTGGCCAGGGCTAAGGACTCTCATTTTTAGCCAGGGGTGCTGAAATTTATGTTCTTTTCTATCAAGGTCCATGAGGACATAAGAGAAATTAGTTGAGTGCCATATAAGTACATTTAATTGAGGCAAGGAGATAAAGATCAGATTTTAAAGTTTCCCGGTTGCGGCACATGCTCGGGTCCCCGGTTGTGGCGTGTGCAGGAGGTATCCTGTTGATGTTTCTCTCACACCAGTGTTTCTCTCTCCACCTCCATCCTCCCTCCTTTCTCTGAAATCAATAAAGGAGAAAAAAAGAAATAAAGTTAATAAAATTATACCCCCAGAATAAGTACAAATATGCTTCAGTTGTGTTTTATGGCCCACTTAAAAGTGAAAGGAAGAGAGGTGGCAGTAGAAATGAGAAATGATATTAAGCTAAATAGAGGAAAAATAAATACATATAACATGAACGTGTTAATCAACTTTATGTTTTTGGTAAGGCTATAAAATTTTGGGGAAGTCAAAGTTGCACATTTTATTTTCAACTTACCACATGAGGGGCATGGTTCCTCTAACTCAGTCTGTTAGAGGGTCAACTGTATATGTCTTACAGGAAGAGATTTCAAATGTGCAGACTTTTAAGTAACATTGCCACCTTGTGGCTTTTAGAGTATTTACTCTAGAGACAGAAATTTTGTGTTTTATAATTATAGATATAAAATGAGGAGGTGGTGGGGGTGGGTGGATAGTGTGGGTATTACCTCTAAGGACCAGATATTCAGGGCTAGAAATTTCTTCCCTTGTTTATAGTTTTTTAATATCTTTAAATTTATCTTTGTTTCTTAAGATTGTTTCTTTAGTCTCTTTACTGTTCTTTTTTAAGGTTGTGGACTGATTTAAAGTTCAGGATGAGTGTCCTAGTGGAAGTTTTAAGATGGGGTGTGAATTCAGTAAAATCTTGGCTCTACTATTTCCCCCTCCTCTTTGCTTATTACCATCACAGTATCCTCAAGCTCTAGGAACACGTCTTCATTTCATTGTAGCATTTGGGCTGGTTTTTGGTTAACTGGAACTTTATAATTAATTTTTATATTTGATCTTATGTTTATCTCTTTGCACCTCTGGGCAGCCAGTCTCTGGCAGAAATTTAACTTGGACTGGCCACTCTGGCCTGTTCCTACTACAGATTTCACTAGCTACCTTGTACATGGCTCTAGGAGTACTAGAGTGATAGGCAGGCTCCACACGACAACACTATGGGGAAAACCACCTTACACACTACTTCCCTTGCTATGATGAGTTAGTAGCATCTTTATGTATAAAAGCTGGAGTGTCTGACAGGCACAAATGTGTATGTTGTGTTTATGGCAGTTCCAGCTGGGACCTGGACCCATTGGAGATCCAAGTTTGTTTTAATGTGTTGTTCTGTTCTTTTCATCATTCTTGTCCTTCCCCTCCTGCTTTTTGTTTATTAAATATTACCAGGGTAGGACTGGTTGATTAGAAATACCAGTAACCTACAGGTGAAGCCCTTTGACCATAAATTGTCAAAGTATTTAGTGGCATTGTTCTCAGTGGTAATAGGAAATAGTCACAAAAGTGAAAGAAAACCTGCTGTAAGGGAAGGCATGCATAGGAAACCTAAAAGGTTTAAATGCCCAAAAGTGGTTAAGAATAATGGTTCTCCTGTTAGAACCTTCTCTGCATTATTTTCTCATTCCAAAAGACTTGTAAAAAAAAAAATGCTAGGCAGACTTTATTTTCATTTTTGCCACAATATCCTTGCGTTTGATGACTTTTAGTATGAGTCTGAGAAAATAAACACGTTTTAAGGTTTTATGAATTAAGATAACTTTAATGCAGCCAGTTTTTGCAGAAAATTTAACTGAAAGCTGTTATCTCCTTGTTTTATTAACTTATTTTGTTGTTAATTCTCACCTGAGAATTTTTTCCCCACTGGTTTTTAAAGAGAGGGAGGGAGGAGGAGAGAGAGAAACATCGATTGGTTGCCTCTTGTACTTGCCCTGACTCAGGCTGAGGATCAAACCCGCAACCCAGGTATGTGCCCTTGACTGGGAATCTAAGACCCTTCAATGTGTGGGCCAATGTTCTAACCACTGGGAAACACCGGCCAGGGCTATTAACTTTTTATTTTGAAATAATGTCAAACTCAGAGAAATTTCAAGAGTAGTACAAAGAACTCCCACATACTCTTTACCCAGATTTACCAGTATAATATTTAGCCACATTTGCTTTATTACCCTTTTTGGAGATACATGTGTAATTTTTTTCTGAACCATTTGAGAGTAAGGTCCAGTTAAATGGAAAATTCCAGAAATAAAAAATCCTTAAAAATTTTTTAAAAATTTAATTATTTTTATTTCTTTTATTGTATTTCTTTAAAACATTTTTTTTTCTTTATTGGTTTTAGAGAGAGAGGAAGGGAGAGGGAGAGAGAGATAGAAACATCAATAAGAGAGAACATTGATTGGTTGCCTCCTGCATGCCCCCCACTGGGGATTGGGCCCGCATTCTGGGCATGTGCCCTGACCGGGAATAGAACTGATGACCTCTTGCTGTATGGGTCGACACTCAACCACTGAGCTACACTAGCCAGGCCAGAAGTAAAAATTCTTGTGTCAAATTGCATGCGTGTTGAAATCTCATGCTGTTCCACTCTATCCTGGAGGGCATATGAATCATCCCTTTGTCCAGCTTATCCAGGCTGTGTGTGCTAACACCCCAATACACACCTTAGCCACTTGGTAGTCATTTTGATTATACGATCGACTCGCAGCATGGATGGACCTAGAGGGTATTGTGCTAAGTGAAATAAGTCAGTCTGAGAAAAGCAAATACCATATGATTTCCCTTGTGTGGAATCTAAAGAACAAAATAAGCCCGGCCGGTGTGGATCAGTGGTTGAGTGTTGACCCATACACCAAGAGGTCACCAGTTCGATTCCCAGTCAGAGCACATGCCCAATTCCCAGTGGGGGGCATGCAGGAGGTGGCCAGTCCGTGTTATCTCTCATTGATGTTTTTATCTCTCTCTCCCTCTCCCTGCCTCTCTCTCTAAAAGAAAAAAAGAAAAACAAAAAACCAAAATAAAACAAACACTCGCCCTGGCTGGTGTGGCTCAGTAGTTAAGAGTGTGGGCCCATGCACCAAAGGGTTGCTGGTTCAGTTCCTGGTCAAGGGGACTTGCCTGGGTTGCAGGTTCCATCTCTGGCCCCAGTTAAAGCAAGTGCGGGAGGCAGCCAATTGATGCGTCTTTCTTTTTTTCTTTACAATTTTTATTTATTTTTGTTACAGATGTTCCCCGCCCCCAGACATCCTCCTACCGATCCTGCCCCCTTTGATGTGTCTTTCTTGCATCAGTGTCTCTCTCTCTTCTCCCTCCCTCCCTCTCTAAATAATCAATGGGGAAAAAAATATCCTCTGGTGAGGAATAACCAAGAAAAAATTGAACACTCAGACACAGAGAACAGATTGACGCTTGCCCGAGGGGAGGGGGGGCATGGGGGACTGAGTGAAGAAGATGAAGGGATTAAGAAGTACAAATTGGTAGTTACAAAATAATCATATGGGATGTAAAGTACAGCATAGGGAATAACTATGTATGGTGCCAGGTAGGTACTGGAAATATCTGGGGGGCGGGGCACTTTGTAAAGTATGTGATTATGTAACCAATATGCTGTACACCTGAAACTAATACAAAATAATATTGAATGTTAACTGTAATTGAAAAATTAAAAAAACAAAAAACGATCAGCTGTCGTGGTATCACAGTGCTTGTGTTCAAGTCATCTTCACGTAATAGTGGTCCGAAAGCTCAAGTGATGCTGGCAATTTGGATATGTCAAAGAGAAGTGGTAAAGAGCTTCCTTTGAGTGAAAGGTACCTATGTATGGGAAAATACAAAGTATATATGTATAGGATTTGAAGAGCAGGTTAGTTTGCTGAATTGTACCAGTGTGATGTTTTCTTGATGTTGAACAGGAGATTAAGGCAGCTAATGCCATTTATTTGTATGCAATTTGCATAATTTAAAATAAACCTTCTGACATACAGGTTTACATTAGGGCACAGGTTGCACTTGCCTTCTTGGTATTGTATAGTTAAGATTCAGGATTGGTTTTATGTTATATTTGAGGCAAAATTGAACATAGGAGTTTAGTTGTGGACTTGGTAGCACATAAAGAGTAACAAACTTTGTTTAAAAATGAGTTGATGCAGTATGTGCAATTACACAATGCTGGTTGAATTTCTTATCACTGAATATTCTAAATGGCTGTTATTAAGCATGCTGATGAACTTTATAACTGTTTCTTAGGGGAAAATGGCTTTGGCAAAGTCTAGGTTTTCTTTTTTATCAGTACAATTTGGGGCACATAAGTTTATTTGTATTCCTGGGGTTATATTACATTAAAATAAGAGAGAATAGGTGGAATATTTTTTCAGTTTTATTGAGAAGTAGTTGACATATGTGATAATGTTGTATTAGTTTAAGGTATACAGTATAATGATTTGAGGTGTGTGTGTATAGATATATTGAGAGAGAAATGATTACCACAATGTTTAGTTAATATCCATCACCTAACACAGTTACAATTTTTTGGTATGTGATGAGAACTAGAATGTTATTAAAAAGTTGTTTTAGCCTATTATCCATTCTTTTTTTTTTTTTATCCTCACCCTAGGACATTTTTTTCATTTTTTGTTCAGATAGAGTAGGAGGGAGAGAGAGGAAGAGAGAGAGAGAGAGAAAGAAAGGGACACATCGAGTGGCTGCCACCCGTACAACCAACCAGGGCCGGGGACAGACTGCAACCAAGGTACATGCCTTTAGCGGAACCGAACCCGGGTCTCTCCAGACCGCAGGCCGACGCTCTAACCGCTGAGCCAAACCGGCCAGGGCATATTATCCATTCTTAAACTCATGAGTAGTTTGTGAGTGAGGTTAGTTTGTTTTCTTAGGAGCTTTTAATTGAGTTGGACTAATTTTACATGAAACAAGACACAAAGCAATTTAATTTTCAATTGTGGATGCAGATTTGGAAGGACATTGAAAGCTGTTGGGGTTAAGGAAGTCTCAAAAAAGGGAAAGGGGTTTTGAATTGTACCTTGAAGGACAGAAGGACAGACACTCTTGGCTTGAAGAGTAGTAATGAGATTGAATCAAGTAACACACTGAAGAGGCCAGATTTCCTGAAGCCAAAGGTAGATCTTGATCAGTAGTAGAAGATAATTTACATAAATGGTGTTCATCCAAGTTATAGATGACAAAACGAGAGGTAGATGAGTTTAAAATTGATATGTGAAGCAAGGTGCTGTTGAAAGTTAGACTTTGGTCAACTCGAGAGATCTTTTTAAATTGTAATTTTCCTATTAATACATTATCAAAACTTTGAGAAAATATAGAAGGGAGGGGAAGGGCAGTACTGTAGCCCAGGAACATCAAAACTTTTGAGATCTCTATTATGTTGGACTGAATTTCTTTTTCTTATTCTTGAATTTAGTTTGATTTCCAGAGATTGTGTATGAGTGAGTTATTAAAATTACTTTATTAAATTTGAAATTTCAAAATGACTTATTAAAGAAACAATATCTCAGATCTTGGTATGTTGGTGAGTTTATCCCTGAATTCGAACTGCTCTTTCTGAATAAATAATTTACCATTTTTATATCCATGGAGCAATTTAGTTTTAGGGTAGTCAATTTATCACAAAGCCTCAGTTAACTTTGTTGACTTTAACATAAATATTTGTAATAATGGTGCAGAAAAAGAGCCATATAGCCCTGGGTTTGAATCTTGGTTCTTAGTTAAAGTAACCTTGGTTCAGTATCTTTTGTGAGCTTTCATTTTCTTACCTCTAAAGCAGGAATAATAATACAGTCTTTGTGGGGTGGTTACAAAGATCATTATTATATACAGTGCCTGGAACATGGAAGCCCATAAATGTTAGTTGCTATTCTTTTTTAAAAAATATTTTTTCTGCCCGGCTGGTGTGGCCCAGTGGTTGAGCGTCGACCCATGCACCAAGAGGTCGCCGGTTCGATTCCCGGTCGGGACACATGCCCAGGTTGTGGGCTCGATGCCCAGTGTGGGGCATGCGGGAGGCGGCCAGTCGATGTCCTCTCTCATCAATGTCTCTATCTCTTTCTCCCTCTCTCTTCCTTTCTCTCTAAAATTAATAAAGAAAAAATATATTAAATATATAATATTTATATATTATATATAAATATATTTTATATAATATATAAAAATATATTTTTTCTTTTTATTGATAGAGACATAGAAGGAGCGAGAACATTGACTGGCCGCCTCCCGCATGCCCCCCACTGGGGATCCGGCCCACAACCTGGGCATGTGTCCCGACCGGGAATCGAACCGGTGACCTGTTGGTGCATGGGTCGACGCTCAACCACTGAGCCACGCTAGCCGGGCCTAGTTGCTATTCTTTTTAGTAGGAATCATATTTACTTTAGAACTGTAGTTACCATAGTGTAAATGGGTTCAAGTGACTCCACTCAAGTTAGATGGATGAATCAAGTGTAAGTTCAGGCCTGTGCTCCTAACCAGTTAAGACTTTTACTTTTTTTTTTGCCCTCTTTATTGGTTTTAGAGAGAGAGAGAGAAAGAGAGAGAGAAAGAAACATCAGTGAGAGAGAACATCGATTGGCCGCCTCCTGCATGCCCCCCTCTGGGGATTTGACCCACAACCTGGGCATGTGCCCTGACCGGGAATTGAACTGGGACCTCTCAGTCCATGGGACGGTGCTCAATCCACTGAGCCACATCGGCCGGGCAAGGCTTTTACTTTTAAAAGGCATGTGGATTGAGTCATATTTTTAAAAATGTCAGTACATGAATAGTGTGTGACATGGAAAGCTGTTTAAAATAGGTTTATGAAAGGCTTATAAAGAATGATTCTTAAGAAATGAGCATTTAGATATATTTCAGGGACAACATTGGTATTGCAATCAGTTTTCAAAATCTATCTCTAAGTGGATTTTAAACTCTGTAGGGGAAAAGGATAATTTTCTTGCCTGCTGTGAACTAAGAGCTTTCTATATGTTAGCTCATTATTTCCCATAGCTCTGTGAGAGATACATATCCTCACTTTACAAAAAAGGTAATTGAGGCTTACAAATATGTCTAAGGCTCTGGGACTGGAATGGGATGACTCTTGTACTGTTAGGGTTTTTTTTTTTAGTACATTTTATATATGCTGCTTCTGTTAGGCCCATATACTGGGGCACTGACGAGTATTAGCTTAAACCAACTGTAATAGGAAAATAAATCATGTAAGAAATTTTAAAGTAAAAAAAAAAAAATCTGTTTTAATTGGGGTGCTTGGGTGTTACTACTTTGGTTTAAAATATAAGAAATAAAAGCCGCCCTGGCCGGTTTGGCTCAGCGGTTAGAGCGTCAGCCTGTGGTCCAGAGAGACCCGGGTTTGGTTCCCGCTAAGGGCACGTACCTCGGTTGCAGTTTGTTCCCGGCCCTGGTTGGTCGTGCGGGAGGCAGCCACTCGATGTGTCCCTTTCACATCGATGTTTCTCTCTCTCTATCTCTCCCCCTCTCTCTCCCTCCCACTCTATCTGAACAAAAAAAGGAAAAATGTCCTCGGGTGAGGATAAAAAAAAAAAAAAAAGAAATAAAAGCCAGTTTTTATTGGTGGGCAATATTCTATCTAGAAAAAATAATTACATTTCTATTGAGTTATTCTGTGAAGTTTTCATTTTTAAGCATACTCATATAAGGTTTAACTAACCATTTCATTTTTTTTTTTAACCTCTAGGAACGTCAAGGTCGTGGAAAATAAAAGGCAGTTCTGCACAGACCACAGCAACGGTTTCATCTGCATATCCTAAGAGGAAAAAAAATGACCTTCAAGAGAATTAGGACTTTTTTCTTAATTTCATTGACTTCAGAGACGATTGCAGACTTGCAGTTTAAGTATTGGAATTTCACAAAAGACATAGGACTTAACTGGAAAATGAAAAAAAAAAAGAAAAAGAAAAAACTAAAAAAATCCCTCTAGGTAGTTTAGGTGAAAAATGTCCCTTTTATTTTGGCTTTGGTTGTGATTTCAGAGCATAATGCTTTGTGTTATTTTTGTTTGTTTGTTTGTTTTTTGTCTTTTTACTATGTTTTTCGGATTTTAAAGTCCGTAAGTGCATAAAGTTTTCTCTAATTTTTAAACCCTTTCCTCCTCCCCATTTTGACATTTGCACTTGGAGAACACCTGAGTTTCGAAGGTATGGGCCTGCCTCCACCCCAGAAAGTGGGAATTTGGTTTTTCCCTTCCGAACTGGAAGAACGTTTTTATGAAGAATTTTTGTCTTGGAGAATTTAACAGTGTTACCCAAGGTTGTGTCTTTAAGGGTGGTTCATTTTCTCTGACCCTTTGTTACTCAAAGTAAAGTACTAGGAGTCCTAAGAAATGTTCTGTTCTTGTACATTATACTGATTGAGTCAGGATTAATTTTATTTCACAGCTAAGAACAGTGGTAAAAACTTGTTTACAGAAATGCATTTTGGAAGAGAAAAATATTGTAAAACGTGTAGTGAATGTTTCTTCAGTTTCTTGTTCATCCAATGAGGAAAGGGCATTGCCTTTCTTTTTACCATTAATCACTTCTCAATAAACGTGAGATCCTGTTGAGCATCACTTTTAGTACCATTTATTAGTGTTATTTGAGTCTGGTATATTTTATGAAAGATTTGGAGTGTAAGGAGTTTTAAGAAAAGAGACATCCACTATTTTAAGAAAACTTGCTGAGGTAAAATAGTTCAGGTTTGCTTTTGTGCCCAGGGCTAGATAACCATGACTTCTACAAATCAGAGTGGGCCAAAATTTATAATGCTTTATTTCTGGATATTTCCCAGAGAAGTGAGCCCCCTTGCTAAGTCATTCAACAAATATTTGATTGTGAGTGCTTATTAGGTGCCAGTCACTGTGCTTACCCTGTAGAAACCTGGAAGGAGCCCAGTATCAAGGATGTAAGTGTTTAATGTGAAATACGGCTTATTTAGGCAGGATTCCACATGGATGTAGGTCTAAGAATAAGAAATTCCAGTGGGTTTGGGTCTTTGTGAACAGTATAATCATAATAGTACTTGATTTACCGTTGTTTATTTTCTAAATTTTGGGGCTTCTCTGCCTTAAAGATTTTTAGCACTTAAGATGTCCCAATGTTGGGAATTTAAATGTGTGAAAACTTCTGTAATAAGAAAGGGTTCTGAAAATGGGTTTTAATACTGTTTGGATAGTGTTTTGCCTTCATATGACTTATTTATCCTAGTCTACACAGCCCAGGCTACTAAATCAAGGGTGCGGTAAAATTAGTAACTGCTGGTTTGTAATTAGCATTATAGTTGACACTTGAGGTTGAGAACTTTTCTCTGCCTATCTAAGGCACAGTACAGTATATTTAGATATTCTAATTTTCCAAGCTTTTTGAAATAGTTTCCCTGAAATTGGGGAATCCTTTGTGATTTTATCAGTTTGAAGATGCCCAATCTCTAAAAATTAGAAATGTAACCGTGTTTTTAATTTTAGTTCAGATTTCTGTGACTTTTAGAGGACTCCCATGGGCTTGTTTAATATTTCACCTTCAAAAAGGAAAATGTCCTGAGAAAAATTCAAAAGCAATTTTACCTAGATTTTCCTACATTGTATTCAAGTTGGATGTGAGATCATTCCAGATACTTTTTTGCAATTTGAAATGTTAGTTTAGTTTAAGCCAATGCATCCCAGACTTCCTTTTCACGTCACATAGAAAACACTGGTATGGCTTTGGGTGCAAACTAGAAGGAATTTGGAGCCCCGAACAAAGCTACTAACCTAGCTCTCCCTGAATGTTTGTGGGGAGGGTGGGCTGTCAGGGTGTTGGATTTGTGTATTGCGAAAAAAAACACAAACCACATTAGCATTTTCTGTAGTATAAAAAATAAGACTATGTTTACTCTAAGAGTTTGGACTAAAGTTGGTTTGGTGAAGAGCCCAAAATGCAGCTAAACTAGTTCTCTTATTTGCTAATGACAATTTTGCCAGTGGAAATTGTTGACTTTTGACTATCCTCGATGCTTTGTTCTGTTGTCATTTGTGAATGTAACACCTTGAATAGCTATGTTTATTGACTTTTCTTTGTTGGAGATGAAGGGAAACTGAATAATTCAAAGCATTTTAACCTTTAATATGAACAAAATGTATCTTACATTCACTCAGTTTAATCTTAGTTATATTTGATTGGCTGTCTTCCCCCAACATGTTCCATTTTTAAAAATCTTACTTTGGCCTGGCTGGTGTGGCACAGTAGTTGAGCATTGCGACCCATGCACCAAGAGGTCGCAGGTTCGATTCCCGGTCAGGGCACATGCCCAGGTTGTGGGCCCAATCCCCAGTGTGGGGCATGCAGGAGGCAGCCTATCGATGTTCTCTCTCATCGATGTTCTTATCTATCTCTTTCTCCCTTCCTCTCTCTCTCTCTCTCTCTCTCTCTCTCTCTCTCTCTCTCTCAAATAAAAAACTTATTTTGGAATTATTTTATTAAATATTTTATTGATTTTTTTTTTTTTTTTTTTTTTTTTAGAGAGAGAGAGGGAGAGAAAAACATCAATGAGAGAGGAACATCGATCAGCTACCCCCTGCATGCCCCTACTGGGGATCAAGCCCAAACCCCGGGCATGTGCCCTGAAAGGGAACCAAACCATGACCTCTTGGTTCATGGGATGACAGCTCAACCAACTGAGCCACACTGGCCAGGGCTGGAATAATTTTAGACTTTTATGGAGAGTTCTCATATACCCTTTACTCAGCTTCCTCCAAATGTTAACATTTTATATAACCATAGTACAATTATTAAAAAAACAGTACATATTGATACAATACTATTAGCTAATTTACAGATCTTATTTGGATTGTACCAGTTGTCCAAGAAATTGCCTTTCTTTTCCTGGCTCAGCATCCAATCCAGGATCCCACATGCATTTGGTTGTCTCTGGCCTGTATCCTGTGAGTTTTTAAATTTTCTTTCCCCTTTTATTATTTTGGCTTTTTTGGAGAGTACTAGACAGTTATTTTATGGACTGCCCCTCGGATTTGTCTGATATTTTCTCACTATTAGATTGAGGTTATGTTTTGGCAAGAATGCACAAAAGTCATGTGCCCTACCCTGGCCGGTTTGGCTCAGCGGTTAGAGCGTTGGCCTGTGGTCCAGAGAGATGTGGGTTCGGTTCCCGCTAAGGGCATGTACCTCGGTTGCAGTTTGTCCCCGGCCCTGGTTGGGTCGTGCGAGAGGCAGCCACTCGATGTATCCCTTTCACGTTGATGTTTCTCTCTCTTCCTCTCTCTCCCTTCCACTCTATCTGAACAAAAAATGGAAAAATGTCCTCAGGTGAGGATAAAAAAAAAAAAAGTTATGTGCCCTTTTCAATGCGTTATATCAGGATATACAATATCCATGTTTTATTTACACTAGTGATGTTAACTTTGACCACTTGGTTAAGGTAGTGTCTTCTGGATTTCTCCACTGTAAAATTATTGATTTTCCCTTTGTAATTAATAAGTAACTCATGGAGGGATATACTTTAAAACTTTCAATCTTTGGTTCACTAATCTTGACATCTTTGAATTGTTATTGCCTGCAACAGGCAGCATTTGCCACAATGTTAGTTTACTGTTTATTATTCCTTCTACCTTTATACTAATTAGAATTTTGTAAGGAGAAGTTGTCCACTCTCCCCTTTTTGTTTATTCAATTATCGGTGTGGACTCAGGGATATTTTATTCCATAGATCAGTACTATCATTTTGTTGCTCAGATTGTCCTAGTTTTGGCTGTTGGGAGCTCCTTCAAGTTGGCTCTTGTCTTTTTGACTGCCCCAACATTAAAAAAAAAATTAATTTGGGTGATTTTCATTTCTTTTCTTTATTGATTTTAGAAAGAGAGGACGGGAGAGAGAGAGAAACATCGCCGAGAGAGAACATCGATGGCTGCCTCCTGCATGCCCGGGCCCACACCCTGGGTATGTGCCCTGACTGGGAATCGAACCGGCGACCTCTTGGTACATGGGTCGATGCTCAACCACTGAGCCACACGGACTGGGCAGACTGCCCCAACATTTTTTGGAGCCCTTCCTTACTTTCTGGTACTACAAGATATGTTCCTGGATAAGTGTATTTTCCCTGCCCCAGCCCCATTTCTCCAAGGAACAAAGGTTCCTTTTATTGGAGACTATTTAGAAACCATCCCTTGATTTTTTAAAAAAAAGTAATTCTTTAAATTGCCAGATTATTACATTGGAGTTTTTTGTTAGTGATAGATGGTTATTTAGCCTAATCCAAACATCTAACCACTTTATAGCACTATATATGAATCTCCTGAAATTACGGAGAGGGCTTTTACTTGGCGAGGGCTTTCGCTTGGCATACTTCACCTAGAATGAGGCCCAGTGAATGTGTTGTTGGCTTGCACCCTTGCATAATTTCTACCTGTAGTCTCGTAAATAAGAGACCCAAAATGTTGGAAGCCCTGGTTTTTACCCCATCTAAACTTTTAGAGGTTCAGGGCTTTTTCTATTTGTGAGAAAATAAATGGTCATATACAAAAAAATTTGTTTTTCATTATGGAGGTAATATATAGTGCTTGAATATTGCCACTTATTTTGACCTTTATTTGAAAAATGATGTATTTGAAATGTCATGAATGTAGGACCCCTTGTGCTGAAAATGGATGTGAGTTAAAGTGTCCCTTGGATTCAGATCTGATAAAGTCAGTTTACAATCTTTATTTTTTGCTTTGGGGAAGTGCCCAATTTCTTAACAACTGTCATTCATCGCTAGTGGTTTCTGGGTAGCTGGTGAAACTCCTTACTCCTGAGAAACCTTTCTTTGGAATTGTAATACCACAGCTGCTGGGTTTGCAGGTCGAAACTGATATGGCTGTGGGATAAGCCATCCATAGCCAGGTTAAGTGGATTGGAGGTCCCACAAACCTGCAGGCTTCTGCTTCCAGGTTTCCAGGACTGGTTCTGTAGCCCCACCTGTGGGGTGTCGGTGGGGAGTTGTGGAACACAGGGTGGCACTTTCATTTCAGCACCGAGAGGTTCCTGCCCGGCAGCTAGGCTGAGCCACTGGACAGCGTGGGTGTGCCACTGCAGCCGCCTTGTGAGCCTCCGGAGGTCAAATCTGCTAATTTGAGTCTCTTCATACACCTGCAACTCCCGCCAACTCTAGCTATTGTAGCCTTCGGGGCCACTCTGCATACCCTGTCATTTTTTTGCACGCTTCTCCCCTGCCCTGATCAGGCAGGTATTTTACTGCGAGAAACCATGGGTTCAAGATGGAGCCTGCTATTGCTTTCGCACCTGTGCAAAACCTCTCCTGTGCCAAACCTCTTACCATCACAGGTGAGCTAGATTGGAAATGGGATTTCGTGCTAATCTTCTAAGGGGGCAAACGTCATTCGTACCAAGTATGGCTTATTGCTTTCGTCTACTTTTTGAATAATGCTCAAATGTGGCTGTCTACATGTTGGAAAGCTATTGCTCTGGTCCCACCTGCTGGCCATAGGCGCTGCTCACGTGCTCAGAAAAGTTACTTAAGAATTGCCATTTCAGGGGAAGTTCCCCTGAAATTCCCAATTTTGCTGCTTTATTCAGTTTTGAGCATACGTCTCTATCTAGTCATTTAGCCTGTATTTTGTGAGTCCCTGTTGGTGCTATTGTTGGGCACTGGGGTAAAGGCAATGAATAAGATTCTTGTCTTCTCAATTCAGTTTGAGAATTACACCGTAAAACACTTTGGAATTGTTGGGAGATACAGGGTGCTTATAAGAAGAGAAGAGGGGCATCTACTCAGAAGATTGCCCTTTACAAATTGGATTTTTCTTTCTAGCTTTTCCTTATCTTGGTGGAAACCACATGAGCCCCTTGCCTATTCATTCTCCTTTACAGCTTCAGCTCTCACTCCTAGGCAATTCTGCTCCATCCTTAATGAGCTGTGTGATGTTGGGCAAGTCAGGGATTGACCTGGAACACATTTGCTTATTGGAAAGTAGAAATGACCTTTGAAGTCACTTGATTGTGAGATTTTTTTAAAATGGGAATTTAAATTCACTTTAGTAGTGCTTTCTAATTAAAAGCAAAACAGTTACATATATAGAATTAAAAATGTCTATGCCTTGGTAAAAGTTTGCTATCCTTTTAAACCTTTTTAAAGAACTTGCTTTATGATATATATGTAAAATCAGTATATATAGCATATGTGTATTCCTAAATATATATATTCACATAATTAAAGTTATTTTACAAACAGAATAATACCAAATCATCTGCTGAGTGACCTCCTAACCCCTTCTTGCTGTTCCATGAATTTTTTATTAATATAATTTTTGAATCCTTACTTGAGGACATTATTCTATTTATCTTCAGGTAGAGTGGGAGGGAGGGAGTTGGGAAGGAGAGAGAGAGACATTGATGTGAGAGAGACACATGGGCTGGTTGCCTCCCGCACGACCCCGACCAGGCCTGGGGACGAACCACAACTGAGGTACATGCCTGTGACCAGAATCGAACCCGTGACTCTGGTCTTTGGTCCGACGCTCTAACCACTGAGCCAAACTGGCCAGGACCGGTTCCATGAATTTTTAATTTTGGTTTGCTAAAGAAGGACCCAGGTCTTCTATGACAATCTTACATGAGTGGCTTTTTAGGATTTTGGCAGGAGCAGTGAGTGCCCCAAGGTCCTGGGTCTTTGTCATCAAAAGCAGTTTGGCAGAAGCCTGTCCTTCTAAACTTGGCCTCTTAAGCATTGAAACCCCAACCTTTCCAGATTTCTGCTTCCCCAAAGCCTCTGAACTTGAAGAGTTAGGCACTCAGTTTTTAGATGCATGCCATTCTAAATCAAGGCATTTTGATGCAGTATAAGGGCATGTCCTGGGCCTGTGGTTGAAGAGTAAGCTGGCCAGGACTGGATAAGGATAGTGTGGGAGAGGGCTACTACAAGCCGAAAACTAAAAGCCCTTGCCTTCAATGGGACTGTGATTCTGGAGAGAGAAACAAATTTGTCAGGTCGTGATGAATGCTATAGAGGAAAGTAGCAAGGGTTTGAAGCTGGAAGAGAATCATTCTAACAAGCCCAGAGAGGTGAGAGATGAAGACAAAGTTGGGTAAGGCTTTGAGAAGAAAGCACCCTCTTTTGAGAAAAGTGTATCACCTTTTCATTTTTTCTCATCATCCCTCATGTCTCCTTTTCCAGCTTAAATTTCGCGGTCCACCATAATCCCTCTCCCCACCTTGTATTCACCATCATGTCCCTTGCTCCCTTCTCTTCATCTGGTTTAATTGACAAACCACAGTCCTGATTACATACAAATCTCCACCTACCTGTACCTGGGCTGTTTAGAGTGGTTGGAGAAAAACATTCAGCCAGTGTCTCATTTTAAATTCATGGTCATTAACCTCAGGAGGGAAATCAACATTTCCCCCATGTATTCACTTTCCTACTCTTGAGACAACCATTTCATACCTTTTCCCTTTCCCCAAAACTCCAATGTCTCATATCCCATCTTTACTCTCAGTTACTGACTTGACTGAGAAAATCGAAGTAATCCGAATGAAACATCATGGACTCACCACCACATCTCCACATAATTGTAGATTAGTATTTTTTTGAAGCCTTCTCTCCCAACCAGTGGCATTAGCACCACTGGGGAACTTGTTATAAGTGCAGATGATTGGGCCGCACTTTAGACTTAGTGAGTCAGAAATGGGGGTCGGGTGGGGAGGGGAGGGCATAGCAATCTGCTTTAGTAAGTGCTCCAGGTGATTCTGATGAACCTTAGAGCTTGAGAAACCGTGTCCTTGGACTATGCATGTTTCTGTCTAGAAAGAATCCCTCCACTTGTGCTCCAGACCGCAGTCTATCACCAACTCAAGAACGTGGCCCCATCAAATCTTTCTGCCTTCCACACCCCAATTTTACCTCTATTGGATCATTCCCATCAGCATACAAACATGCCATGAACCCCCACCCCCAAAGAAGAAGCTGTTACCTACTGGCCCTTTTCTCCTTTCATTCCTTCCAGTCCACTCTAATCAGGCTTTCATTCTCTCAATTCCAGTGGCACTGGTCTTGTTAAGGTCTAGTGATGTCACTTTTTAAATTCTCAGTCAACTTATTTGACCTAAACAGCATGTGGTGTTGCTGATTCCTTCTTGATATTGTTTTCACTTGGATTCTAGCACAGTGTATCTCCTGATTGTTTTCTGATTTCACTGGTTCTTCCTACTTGGTCTCCTTGGTTGGTTCCTCCTCTTGCTTTTTTGTCTTCTTGATGCCAGAGTGAGCTAGGGCACAGTCTTTGACATACTAGATTTCATCCAGTCCTGTGGCTTTAAACACCATCCATGTGCCAGTGGTTCCCAAATGTAGAACCAGTCCAGGTCTGTCTATTGAACTCTGGTATATTCGACAGCCTGCTCAGCCTCTCCACTGGATCTCACCAACATCTCAACCCCAACACTTTCAAACTCAAACCCCTTCCTTCCTCATCTCCCCATCTCATTTAATAAATTCATCTTTACTGTTTCTCAGGCCAGGTCCTGGGAGTGATGCTTGTCTCCCTTTCTCACATATTTGTCAGAAAATCTTATTGGTTGACCAGTTTTTGCCATATCTATGGGCCAAGTCATCGTCCTTGTCACCTAGTTGACTGCAACGATCTCTTAGCTGGTCTCTACTTCCACTTTTGCTTCCTTCAGTCTGTCCTACACACAGTAGCAGAGGGATCCTGTCAAAATGTACTGATCCTGTCACTTAGCTCACACCTTCTCATGGCTCCCATCTCTGGGTAAAGGCCAACCCCTTCTACAGCTCACAAAGCCTGATGTCATCTGACCCCTTCCCCCATTCCCATTTTCATCTCGCTGTTCTCTACTGTTCTTTTTTTTTTTTTAATCCTTACCTGAGGACATTTTTGCAGTTATCTTCAGGTAGAGCGGGAGGGAGAGAGGGAGGAAGAGAGAGAGAGAAACATTGATGTGAGAGAGACACATCGAATAGTTGCCACCCACACGACCCCAACCGGGGCCGGGGACAAACTGCAACTGAGGTACGTGCCCTTAGCGGGAACTGAACCCGGGCCTCTCTGGTCCACTGGCCGACGCTCTAACCGCTGAGCCAAATCGGCCAGGGCACATCGCCACTGTTCTTACCTGCTCCACTCACCTTGATACCCAATAAGCCCTTCAAACATGCCAAGTTCCTGTCAGAGAGTCTGTTCCCCAGGAGTGGCTTCCACCTGGAATACCCTTCCCTCATGTCTGCAAGGCGCATTCAAACCTTCACCTCTTTCAGGCTTTCAGCCGGGGTTATCTTTCTGCAAGGTCTCCCGACTGTCCTATTTACATTCACTACCCCCACCTCCCACGCTGCCTGTCTCCCTTGCTCCAGGCTCATAGTGGGCAGCGGTGGACCGGAGTTTCCATTCTGTCTCTACTCTGAGGTTGAGAGTCAAGAAAGCTAATAAAAAGTTGTCAAACAATTTTAAAAATATAGTTTCTATTCTCAAGTTCCAAATCCTGCTTTCCTAGAGTGATAGAACACTGACCTGGGAGTCAGAAACCTTGGATTGTAGGCCTGATCTATCACTGAGGAGCGCTCTGACCTGTGGCAAGCAGGTCACGAGGCTTGGTCAGCTTGGGAAGTGAGGGAACTGGGCAGAATGATCTACGAGATCCTGTCATCTCTACTTTCAAGAGAGATCCCAGCGCTGTGTTTCTCATCCCAACAGCTACCACCCTCTCTCCATGCTGCTGTTCTCTTGCCTAGGCTGCTTTATCCTTCCTTACTGATCTTTCACTCTTCTCTTTTAATCCACCTTCCATATAGCTGCCCAAGTGAAGTTTTTTTTTCTTCTTTTTTTAAAAAATGGCACCATTTATCTCTCTCGAACCCTCCTGTTGCACTTAGAATCACCCCTGTGCTCCTCACCCTGGCCTATGAAGCCCCTCCCCCTGGCTCTGTGCTTCTTCCTCCATCTCATCTGGTTCCAGCCTCTGTGGTTTCCAGCCTCTCCAGCAGGGCAAGCTTATGCCTGCCTTGGCAATCCTTTGTTTTACTTGAACCTCCTTCCTTGTGTTCCTCGGGTGGGTCCTCTCTTATTTTTTAGGACTCAGCTTCATTGTCATTTCCTGAATGTGAACTTCCTTTCCCAACCACCTTATCTAAAGCCAGATCTCCCTTGCTATTTCGAAATTCAGCTCCCTATTTATTTTGTTTGCATCATAACATCACAATGTAAACTTTTAAATCATGCACTACTCACACGATGGGATACCATACAACTATAAAAAGAATAGAAATCCATGTATTGATATAGAACAATTTCTTAAGATATATCGTTAAGTGAAAAAACCCAAGGTACAGTACAGAGTATGTAGAATACAGCCACTTGTATGAGGGGGGGAAAGAATATAGTTGCTGGTATATGCATATGTTATCTCCTGGTGGATACAGAAGAAACAGGAGGGGACTAGGTAGCTAGTGGTAAGAGTGGGAGGTTTTTCACTGTGCACCTTTTTGTATTTTGAATCATATAATGTACCACCTATTAAAAATAAATAAATATTTAAAAGTTGTTTGCTTTGTTTCCCATCTCCCCAGAGAGAACATAAATGTCATGAGAGTGTATACCATGACCTTTCTTGTTTACTATTATGTTCTCAGCACTTAACACAATGCTTGGACCTAATAGTGCTCAATAAGTATTTACAGAATGAATGAATGAATGAATGAATGAATGAATGAATGAATGAATGAGGGTCTCTTCCAGCTCTAACATTGTGGTTCTAATGTTAGGGCTTCAAGGCCATAAGGCATGGACCCAGCCATTTTGGAGGCACCAAGAGAGACACTGACTTGTTTTGTAGTGTGGTGTACTGCTTGTCTTTGATGTCAAAGCTTAAAAAAGAAAAAGTGATGGGGAGTGTGTGAGAGGGTGGAATGTGGAGGACCTGCCTGCCACAGATGTGCTTCTCAAGTGAGAGTCCAAGGAGCCACAAGAGGGTAATCTCCTGCTCAGGCCATGCCCCAGTCATGGCTTCTGGGGATGGCAGCCTTAGGGACAGGCAAAGTGGCCTAAAAACATTCAGGATCACACTTCATTCTGAGATAAGGTCAGGAACTGAGTCTTTCTTTCTCTCCAGTATACTCAGAGCCTGGCATAGAACACACGAATTAATTAAATAATAAAAGTTGAGGTGAGAGAACTTAAGAACGAGGAAAGCCCGGAACTGGGAGCTGTCATATCCCATCTAGCCAGGAGGTGGCACCAGAGCGTTTTCTGAGCTGTCAGCTCGCTCTGATCTTCAGAGTCCGGGCACAGAGCCCTATTCTGATCAGGGGAGGGGTAGCTGATTTTTGTCAAATTTAACTAAGTGCTCTAGGTTTAGGGACAGGGATTGTAAGAAGCACAGCTGGGACAGGGAGACAGCAGCCCCACATGGAAATTAACACTAAGACAATTGCTATTCTGACCCTTAGAAGCCCTGAAAGGAGAGCTTTAAATTTGAAGCATTAGGGTAAAGTTCACAGAGGAAGTGACATCTGAACTGGGACTTGAAAATTCAGAGGACTTATGCAGCTGGAGGACATTCTAGGTACAAGGAATGGACTCATGAGAAATTGGGAGAATGGTGAATTGCCAAGGATGGCTAGGTTATCCCAGTTTGGTGCAAGATAAAAGGGTAAAGAAAAAGTTCTGCTTTCTGAGAGTTTACATTTTTGATGAAAGGACAAAGTACTTATAAAATTATCTCATGCAATGCATATAGCAGGGGCTCAAGAAATAGTTAATGGATTGAGATTTATGTGTCAGGTGAAAAGTAGAGGCTCAATAAATGTGTTGTTGAATGAATGAATCATGGAACTTCATATGGCTTCTTTGCTAAATCATATGTCCTTTCTGATGCTTTAAGAATGTGTTTTCCACCCAGCTGATGTGGCTCAGTGGTTGAGCGTCGATCCATGCACCAAGAGGTCGCCGGTTCGATTCCCGCTCAAGGCACATGCCCAGGTTGTGGGCCCAATCCCCAGTGGGGGGCATGCAGGAGCCGGCCAATCAATGTTCTCTTTCATCAATGTTTCTATCTCTCCCTCTCCCTTCCTCTCTAAAAATTCAATAAAGAAAAAATATTTTAAAAAAGAAAAGAATGCGTTTTCCAAGATTCTTTCCCCCTGTGTCTGAAGATCTTTGTAGACAGGTTTTCTTTTTCCCAAAGACAAGAAATCCTGACCCCACAAAGAGAAAGGATTGCAGTAACCTGTGAGGTCCCCAGCATCCAGAGCCTTATTAAAGGATTCCCAAGTCCTATCCCTAGAACTTGGCCTCCTTCCTTAGGGCTGAGACATTAGTAATCATAGCTCATATTTTTATAGCAACTGATGTCATCCATCACTTTCATGTTGCCAAATGCACTGCAAACATTTCAGGCCTCATTTTTACTTAATTTGAGGACTGCTGCTTTTTTTTTTTTTTAATCCTCACCCGAAGACATTTTTACATGTATCTTCAGATAGAGCAGGAGGGAGAGAGGGAGGAAGAGAGAGAGAGAAACATCGACGTGAGAGAGACACATCGAGTGGTTGCCACCCACATGACCCCAACCAGGGCCGGGGACAAACCACAACCGAGGTATGTGCCCTTAGCGGGAACTGAACCCAGGACTCTCTGGTCCACGGGCCGACGCTCTAACCGCTGAGCCAAACCGGCCAGGGCAGGACTGCTGCTTTTTATTAAACATTCTCCTTCCTACTTGTGTGACCCTGTGCTCTCCAGTTTGCACCAGCCTCTCTCCTCTTCTTTTTTTTTTTTATCCTCACCCAGGAACAGTTTTGCATTTATCTTCAGATAGAGTGGGAGGGAGAGAGGGAGGAAGAGAAAGAGAGAAACATCGATGTGAGAGAGACACATCGACTGGTTGCCACCCACACAACCCCAACCAGGGCTGGGAACAAACTGCAACTGAGGTACGTGCCCTTAGCGGGAACCGAACCTGGGTCTCTCTGGTCCGCAGGCTGACGCTCCAACTGCTGAGCCAAACCAGCCAGGGCTCTCCTCTCTTGGTTTCATTTGTCAGTGTCTTTTATTCCTCTCTGTAGCCATTAAAGGTTGAGTTCTAGGCCCTAGCCTCTCCTTGTTTTATTCTCTCCCTGGGTGATCTCATTCTTCCCGTGGTTTCAATTACCATCTAGATGTCAGCAATCCTGTCCCTAGTTCTCTCTCTGAGCTTCAGCCTACACAGCCAACTATATAGCCTACTTGACTTTTTCACTTGGATGCTTCTTAGGCATCTAATCTCAACATGTATAAAAACTCCTCATCTTTCTCCACAGAATCTGCTTTCCCTCCAGGGTCCCCATGGTGGTGAATGGCCGTATCACCCAGCCTGTCGCTTCAGCCAGAAGCCTGTGTGAGTCATCCTTGACTCGAGACCTATCATTCTACCCCCTCAGTATCTCCCGACTCTGCACTGCTCTCCATCTCCACCACTGCCATCACCGTGAGCTGCCCCTTCTGCAGGCCATTCTCTCCTCAGTAGCCAAAATGACTATTTAAAAATGCAAATAAGATCATGATATGTCTGAAAATTCTTCAAATACCCTTCCATTTCCCTGATATGAAATTCAATTCCTTTAACCATGACCTTTAAGACCCTGTATCGTCTGGCTGATGCCTACCTCTCAGGCTCCATCTCATGCTGTTCTTTTCCCCACTTTACTACAGCTAGTTTGAATTTCACTGAAGCATTCATTCATTCATTCATTCATTCATTCATTCATTCATTCATTCATGCAACCAGATATTTATAGAGTGTCTCATTTGTGCCAGGTGTGGTACTACTAGGTGCTTGGGTGTGAACAAAGCAAATACCTCTGTCCTCATGAAGTCCCCTCTCCCTAGAGTTTTCTCTTCCTGATTCTGGCTCTTTTCACATGCTGTTCCCTCTGCTTGAACTCCTTTCTCCAAGACACACATTCTACTCCCCTCAACTATTAACTCTGGCTCGTCATTCAGGTCTAAATTAAACCTCATTTCCTCTCTGACACTCTCCTGTACCTCTCTGACTCAGAAACCGCTGTTAGGGATTCTCATGGTCCTGAATTTGCCCGACATCACTCATGTCTGTTTCCCCCACTGGACCAGAGGGTCCATGAGACTTAAAACCAGATCTGCCCTGTTCACCAATGCCTGGCACCATGTGTTACTCATATCACTAACTCAATCCATGTTGGTTGAATTAAAGGACATGACATTTTCATTTGGATCTGTTTTTAGAACATTTGAGGGTGACATCTTTTTTTATTTTTTATTTATTTTTTCCTTTATTGATTTTTAGAGAGAGAGGAAGGGAGAGGGAGAGAGACAGAAACATTGATGAGAGAGAACATGGATTGGCTGCCTCCTGCATCCCCCCCACTGGGATTTGGCCCGCAACCTGGGCATGTGCCATGACCAGGAATCGAACCGGCGACCTCCTGGTACATGGGTCGACGCTCAACCACTGAGCCACACCGGCCAGGCTGAGGGTGACATCTTAAGTGCTGCCACAGACATGGCCACCCTAGTAAATAGCCTTGCCCAATCGTCTACCATGCTCCAAAGCTGTGCTTTTAAGGAGACCATTGATTGCAACATCTCCCTGGTCCAAGAAAGTAAACACCCAGGCTGCACAGAGACTTGCTGCTAAAGCCTTGTCATGCAGTCAGCTCATCTTACAGAAAGGTGGCCCGTAATGTTCCACAAAGAATGTGGGCTTGATGTTGAAAGGGATTCTAGTTTCCAGTCTTGGCCACTTGTTAGTTGTATGAAGAAGTCATTCACCATTTCTGACCCTCAGCCTTCCTAGCTGTAGGAAAGACAGGCATAAAAATATGTACATTGCTGGGTTAATGGGAGTGGTTGATGAACCATCACAAAGGACATGTAGATCATTAATGTTAGCTTTCTTCCTATCCACGAGGCAGTGTGGATTAGTGGTTAGCAGTCTGAGTTCTGGGTCAGACAGACCAAGATCTGAGTCCTGACTCTGTCACTTCTTACTAAGCTGACCTTGGAGGAAGTAATGTAACATCTCTGAGTTTCAGTTTCCTCATGTGGAAAACGGAGACAAAGTCATACCCGCACCTAGGATTGTGAGCACTTAATGATGCTCATGTGTGTGAAAGACTTAGCCCAGAGCCTGACACATAGTAAGCTCTCAAGAGATGTGTACATTATCATGACAGAGATGGTAAGAAGGACAAAGAAACTGGGTTTGTGGTTCTGATCTCCACTGGTGAATTCATTTGGGAACCATTTATTGAGGATCTAATTTGTGGAGGGTCCTGAGGAAGGAGCTGTCCAACATGGACCCCGCTCCCAAGTCTAGTAGAGAAGACATGTACATAAGTAAGGAAGGTTTCACGTGCAAAGTGATAAATGTTATTGAAAAAAATTGAATTGCCATTTGACCCAGTGATCCCACTTCTAGGAATATACCCTAAGAAACCTGAAACACCAATCAGAAAGAATACATGTACCCCCATGTTCATAGCAGCACTATTTACAATAACTAAGATCTGGAAACAGCCCAAGTGCCCATCAGTGGATGAATGGATAAAAAAGCTGTGGTATGTATACACAATGGAATACTATGCAGCTGTAAGAAAGAAAAATCTCTTATTCTTTGAGACGACATGGAGGGACCTCGAGAGTATTATCCTAAGCGAAACAAGCCAAGCAGAGAAAGACAAATATCACATGATCTCACTCATTTGTGGAATATAATAAACATAACAGTCTGGGGAACAGGGTAGACCCAGAAATGTGAAAGTAGGGTACAGACTGACAAACCCTCAGAAGAGGGGGTGGGGGGGAGGGAAGAGATAAACCACAGAACTTATACGCATGTATGCATAAGTGATGGACATGGACAACAAAGCTGGGGACGGGGTGAGGGGGATGGGGAGGAGGGTGTCAATGGGGAAAAAAGGAGAAACATCTGTAACAAAAATAAATTAATAAAAAAACCCAACAATTAAATCTAAAAAATAAATAAACAAGCAGAACATAAAAAAAAAAAAAATCAGGGGACTCAAAAACTTGTTAAATGAAAGAAGCTAGAAACAAAAGGGTACATACTACATGGTTCCATTTTTAAGAAGTTCTTGAACTGGCAAAACAACTTATGGTGATAAAGATCAAAACAGTGGTTCCTGTTGGGGTATTGGCTGGGAGGAGGCAAGAGGGAACTTTCTGGAAATGTTCTCTGTCTCGATCTGGGTAGTGGACCCTGAGCAGAGGTAAAATATGTGAAAATTCATCCAAAAGTTCACTTAAGATTTATGCACTTTACTGTATGTAAATTATATTTGAAAAAAATTGCACCAAAGGACTTTAGAGACAGGAGCGATTTCTTCTAGCTAAGAGGACAGTGAAGGCCACCTGGCCTGGAGAGGGAACCGCAGGGGGGAAGTGGCTACTTTCTCTCTCTTGGTGGCTCAGTAACAGAGGATCTAAACAAGGCACTTAATGGAGTCAGGAATCATCAGTAAGTGGTTTTGGAGATTATTTGCTATCTGTTTACAGTGCAAAAAAAAAAAGTTTGATATTATATAATTGCAAAAGTCATATTCAGAAAGCTAATTATCAAGTGCAACTTGAGTGATCTATTTTTGGGTCTCATTGCTAGCTCTTCTGGCCCTTCATTCCCTTTGGCTAATGTGATTGCGAGTTGTTTCTCTGGTTCTTTTCTGTCAGAGGCAGCTGGGTGATGGGAGGAGGTGGATGGGGAATACAGCATGGAATGATAAATTACCTTTCTGGAGGGCTTCTCTGTTCACAAGGCACCCATGTACACGGCATCTCACTTGATAGCAGTCTAGGAGGGAGGCAGGGGTATCAGTCACAGTTATTGATCGCAAGCAACAGAAACCAAGTCTGGGTAGTTTAAGCAGAGAAGGAATGTATTGGGAGGTTATCAAATAGCTCACAGGATCAAAAGGAAAACTGGAGAACAGGCAGGAATCAAGGAAGGCTTACTTAAACCCATATATTTTAGAGTGTCTTCGTTTCAACAGCTTAACTTATTAGTTACGTTTGGGAATGACCAAGAGAGATTTTCAAGGAAGCAGTAGCATGGACGTGGATGATGGAAAGTTTTTGACCAGCAGAGAAGGGAGATTCCAGGAGGAATCAGTGCATGACGAAGGCACAGAGCGGGGAGGAACGGGGCGGCCGTGCTTGGGGTACACACTCTGTGCATGGGAGCAGTGAGAGGGAGCAGGAGGCCCGCTGAGGCTGTTTGTGGAGAGCCTCGTGCGCCTGGGTGACGGTTCATACTGAAACCAGCGGGCAGTGAGCATGTTTGGAGGTTTTTGAACAAGGGAACGCGATTTTCTATTTGTACTTTAAGAAGAATCACCTGGAACCCACAAGAGGCCAGTGTGAAGCAGGAAGAGTCTGGGCCCAGGCCAGCTGGCAGAGTGAGCAACTGTCAGCCGCTCCTGAGTGTTTGAGGAGAACGGGGACCAAGCAAGGCGTTGGGACTGTCCATGCCACCGCTTGGTAAGCACAGAGAAAGTTGCTTCAGGAGTGTGCTGGCATCGCTGGTCACTTCCAGCCGGGAGGTCGCCAGGCAGACAGACAGTAACTCAGGAGGTGCCACCCCATTCCTGGGCGCTTGGGGCCACTTGCCTGGTAAAACAATGCTCCCTTCTAGCCCCTTGCCTGTCACATCCTCCTCAGACTTCATTTGCCCTTTTACTTTATAACTTAGCAGGGATGCGGGAAAACTGCTATTCTAAAAAGCTGCTCGAAATAGTAAATTTTATGTATATTTAACTACTTAAAAAAGCAGCCTGGTAGCATTTTATGTACGAAGGCAGATTTCATCTTGGTGGAAGACTGCCTTTTTCTGACCATCGTACCTGCTTGGCCTCCGCTTACGCAAAGCAAGTCTGGAAGAGATGTGGAGGGATGGCCGAGGCCAGAAGAGCCGAACACTTTGCACCATGAGATAGAGGGGGAGTCTTCTTGGGGTGGCAAGGTGGTTAGCTTGTTGTTTTGTGTTGCTGTTGTTTGGCTATAAATGCTGTTCTTGTTTTCTGTCTCTGGAGGACCCAGGAATTGCATGTGGGGCACGGTTTGGTCACAGAAAAGAAAGAGCAGGGACAGAAGACCTGATCGGAGCAGGGAAGGCCCCACTAAGGTGACAGGGGTCGTGGCGTGGCTGTGGAGAGACTGAGGGACCAGGTGGCCGTGTCTGAGGGGACTTGAGATGTTTATATTTGAGTTTTCTGGTAGGACATCCATTGCAATTTTTTTGTGTACTGAACTGCAGTTTCTTCATGACGTACCCAAGTGGTCAGCAAGACCTGTTAGCTGCCACAGCCCGGAATCGGCTTGGGGCCGGTGCTGCTTGGGGACTGAAGGGGAGGCGAGTGGCCCTGTCTTTGGGTGAAGGTTCTTGGGAGCACAGCAGTAGCCTGAAAGAGTGATGACAAGATAGCCTGGAGTGAGCGGGAAGAAAACCAGAGCAGCTCTACAGATGACATGGAAACAAGACATGACTATCGTTAAGATAGGCACCTTGGATCTAGACAGTCTTGTTTTGATTCCCGGTTCTACCTCACACACTGTGTGGCCTGAACCTCCCCGAGCCTCGCTTTTACTCTCTGTTAAATGGGTGCAACAGTCTCTACCTCATCGGGCTGCCACGGGCATTGAGAGACGTATGCACATCACTTGCTATAGTGCATGTCGCATAGACTTCAGTTCAACCATATGAAATTGCTGATTTGTGTTCAAATATGGTTAAGAGAGACAAGTCATATGAAACCTAATAAGGAGTCAATGAACACAAACAAGGCATTATTATTTTTATTATTGCTGTTGTTATTTTTATTTATTTATTTTTTTAAAAGTCCTCACCCGAGGATATTTTTCCATTTATCTTCGGATAGAGTGGGAGGGAGGGAGGGAGAGAGAGAGAAACATCAGTGTGAGAGAGACACATCAATTGATTGCCTCCCACACGACCCTGACTGGGGCTGGGGATCAAACCTGCAACCCAGGTATGTGCCCTTGACTGCAATCCAACCCGTGACGCTTTGGTCCTCGGACCGACATTCAAACCAGCCAGGGCTGTTATTATTTTTATCTATTGATTAATTTGAGAGAGAGAAAGAGAGAGAGAGAGAAAGAAACATTGATTTGTTGTTCTACTTATTTATGCCTTCATTGGTTGTTTCTTATATGTGCCCTGACCAGGGATCGAACCCGCAACCTTGGCACATGAGGATGACACTCTAATCAACTGAGCTACCTGGCCAAGGCTTGCTGTTGTTACTGTTGTCATCGTCGTTATTATTAATATTATTAAGTTCTCCAGGAACCCTCAGAAATATTGGGAAGAAGACTTACTCCCTGCAGTCACTCAGAAGGAAGGATTGAACTATTTGGTTCTGATATTCAAGGAAAGGGGGAGCCAGGAAGAGTAGAAAAGAGGGGACTCTCAAGTTACAACTATTTTCATCTTGATAATAATTTCTCTCACTTAGACCATTTACTAAAAGTACTTGTGTGCAGCCGGTGTGGCTCAGTGGTTGAGCATCGACCTATGCACCAAGAGGTCACCGGTTTGATTCCCGGTCAGGGCACATGCCCAGGTTGTGGGCCCAATCCCCAATGGGGGGCATGCAGGAGGCGGCCAATCGATGTTGTCTCTCATTGATGTTTCTATCTCTCTCCCTCTCACTTCCTCTCTCTCTAAAATCAATAAAGGGGGAAAAAAAGTACTCTTGCATTTAACTCTAGGTTTTTCTTACCTTTATTTCCCTTTCAACTGCAACCCCCTCCCCCGCTCAAGTGCTCTTTGCAACCAGATTTTACCTGGACCATCATCTGAGGAGGCTGGTCCTGTGGAAGCAGGTGAGAAGGAGTCTAGGTAACCTGAGCTGCCAGGCTGCAAGGCTCAGGGGGAGTCTCCAGGAGGGACGGGGAGGTAGTCCTGGCTTCCTCTCAGGCCTGCGGCCCTCTATGACATCAGGGCCTGTGGGCAGCAATGCCTGGGGGGCTTCAGGAGGGCTCTGGAGGCTGTGGAGAGAGGAGGCCTTCTCTGGAACCCAGGCCTGAGTATGGAGCTGGGAGGAAGAAAATGGAAATGGACAGTCACCTTGTTAACTTGCCTGGCCTGAGGGTGTGTGGGAGGCAGCTCTGGCTCTGGCAGACAAATGGCCTGGAATTAGCTCTGGAGAGAGCAGGACCATTGGGGAGAGAAGGGGAGACGGGTAATTTGCAAGTATGAAGAGGAGATGAGTCATGTTTCCAAGTGCAGTGGAGGAAAAGACCCGCCTCCCTTCCCAGCCCCTCTCCTGGTCCCCGCCTGGTGAGGAGCGACTTGCCGTCTGGACCACTTCAGCAGGATTGGCAGCAGGAGGAGATTTCTTTCTTTCTTTTTTTTTTTTTTAAACAATTTTTTTTCTTTATTGATTTTTAGAGAGAGAGGAAGGGAGAGAGAGATAGAAACATCAATGAGAGAGAACATCGATTGGCTGCCTCCTGCACACAGTCGTGTGTATTGCAAATAGCCCTAAGGCAGGAGAGACAAAGCATGGGGGTATGTCACAGGAATACAAACCATTTAAAATGGAATGTTGACATTCAATTTTAAGAAAAGTCTTTGGGTCCTCTGCCTCCACCTCCTGCCCTCCTTCCTTTCCTCTCTGCCTGGTGGCTCCCTCCCCAGCTCTTGTCGTTTCTAATGCATCTCGCTTGCAGGCTGGTCTGCGAGCTAATGCCCTTGGGTGCACGCACACTTCCTGCCTCAAGTGGTTTATCAAAATATTATCTTAAAGAGAGACAATTCTCTCCCCAAGGAGCCTGCTGCCATCTGTTAAGGTGACAGATGAGTCTTTCCATCCTGTTAGACACATCCATCTTTTTTTAAAAAACAAAAATGAGCTCATTCTACATATTCTCTATGACAACAGAGCTGATACTCTTTTCTCCATTTTACAAAAGAGGAAATGAAAGCCTTGGCCTTTGCTTAAAAGTTGCTCTGCCCAACTCCGGGTTCTACACACTTGCCAATATCTCTAATTAATGTGTTTAATGTTGTGCTTGCTTTTTATTTATTGTTTCCTCTCCCACTAGATTGTAAACTCAGTGAAGCCACAGACCGTGTCAGGTCTGTTCACTGCTCTGACTTCAGAATTAATCAGATAGTAGGCTATTTAGTCAGGGTTCTCCAGAGAAACAGAGTCAATAGGATATGTATATATACAAAGAAAGATTTATTTTAAGGAATTGGTTCATGTGATTATGGAGGCTGGCAAGTCCAAAATCTGTAGGGTGGTCAGCAGGTTAGAGATCCAGGGAAGAGCTGATGTTGCAGTTCAAGTCTGAAGGGTGTCAAGCTGGAGAGTTCCCTCTTGTTTGGGGGAGGTCAGTCTTTTGTTCTATTCAGGCCTTCAACTGATTGGATGAGGCCCACCCACGTTATGGAGGGCAATCTGCTTTACCCAAAGTCCACCAATTTAAACGTTAATCTCATCCAAAATCACCTTCACAGAAACATCCGGAATAATGTTTGACCAAATGTCTGTGCACTGTGGCCCAGGCAAACTGACACACAAAATTAACCATCATAATAGGCACATGAAAACTATTTGTTGAAGGAGTGTCTCAATGAATAAATAAATGAAGTAATTTAAGGAGGGTGAGAGTCTTGTCCACGTCACACAGCTGGCAAAAAGAAGGCCCAACCTGGCTGGTGTGGCTCAGTGGATTGAGCCCATGGACTGAGAGGTCTCGGTTCAATTCCCGGTCAGAGCACATGCCCGGGTTGCGGGCTCGATCCCTAGTGAGGGGTGTGCAGAGGCCGCTGATTGATGTTTCTCTCACATCAATGTTTCTATCTCTCTCTCAAAAAAAAGAAGGCCCAGGTTTTCTGAAGTTGATGCGGCAGCTGTTCTTTCCACCCTACCACAAGTGTCCTTGGAATGGTGGCCAGAGCCAGCCTTGTGTGGTCCCAGAAGACATTCTCCTGCACTTTGTTCCACAAAGGTCTATGTGCATGTCTGGTGTCATTACAAAATGCTCCTGTCAGGCATTAAAAAAGAGGTCTTTTGATAGAAATTTTCAGTACCTGTGTGATCTGAAGCAGCTAAAATTTCATTCTTTTACAAAAAGGAGAGCCTCAAACCTTCTGTAGGCTTGAATCAGCTAAGAGATGGCCTCTCTGGTGCGGAGAGCTGGCCCTAACCCACGGACCTGCTCCTCAAATCCTTGCCCACTTCCCTTTTGCTCTCTACCCTCCAGCCAAACTAAGCTGCTTCCTGTTCCCAGTACAGACCCTGCTATTCATTCACCTGGTGCTGTTACTGCAGCTGGAACGCACCTCCCGCTCCTTTACATTTCATCCTGGTTTTTATTCATTCAACAAATATTTCTTAAGCGCCTACAAGATGGCAGGTACTATCTTTATTTTATTTTATTTTTTTGTTAATCCTCACCTGAGGATATTTTTCCATTGATTTTTACAGTGGAAGGGAGGGAGGGAGGGAGGGAGAGAGAGAGAGAGAGAGAGAAACATCAACATGAGAGAGACACCTAAATTGGTTGCCTCCCACATGGACCCTGACCAAGGCTGGGGATCAAACCTGCAACCCTGGTACATGCCCTTGACCGGAATGGAACCCATGACCCTTCGGTTCACAGGCTGACTCTCTAATCACTGAGCCAAGCCGGCCAGGGCAACAGATACTTTATTTATTTATTTAATATGTTTTTATTGACTTCAGAGAGAGGAAGGGAGAGGGAGAGAAAATAGAAACATCGATGAGAGAGAAACATCGATCAGTTGCCTCTTTCATGCCCCCCACTGGGGATTGAACCTGCAACCCAGGCATGTGCCCTGACTGGGAATCAAACCGGTGACCTCTTGGTGCATGGGTCGATGCTCAACCACTGAGCCACACCAGCTGGGCACTATCCTTACACTGGGGACACAGCAGTAGTGAGCAAGAGAGTTAAGGTGCCTGCCCTTTCGGAGCTCACATTCTATACAGGTATTGGGAAAACAGACACAAGTCAAGCTAGTAAGTGAGCAAGATAATTTCAGGTGGTGATAAGCGCTGGGAAGAAAGCCAGGAGGTAATAACAGGTTGCAAACGGGCTGATGTGAAACAGTGCTGGGGGGGAGGATGTAATTTAGATCGGAGCTCAGTGCTGGTGTTTGGAGAGAGACCGGAATTGGTTGGAGGAGCCAGCCATGTGGAGACTGGGGAAGAACATTCTAGCCAGAGGGAACAGCAGGTGCCAAGGCACAGGGTAGAATAAGCTTGATGTGTTTGAAGAACAGAAAGAAAAAACTTGTATTATGTACTTTCTGTCAGGGATATGCTACGTTCTGGGGCTACAAAGATAAATAGGGTATGGTCCTTTCCCTTGAAGAGTTTATTATTTTGGGGGCAGGCAGTAATTATAGCTGACACCCTTTGGGGGAATCTACCTGGACCATGAACCAAAGACTGCCTCCCCTGCTTTCTCCAGGAACGTTCACCCTCCAGGGCTGCTGGTCCCTGGAAGCCTTGTTTATACTCGGAGCCAATTATTCGGCCATGCTGAGTGGACCAGGAGGGTCACCTGACTTAAGCAGGACCAATCAGGTTTCCTGCTCCCAGACTGCTGAATGCAGGTTCAAACCCTACCCCTGCTTGCAGCTGGCGCTAGAACATTAACTCAAACAGCTTGGGCAGCTATTGTTAGGGTGGCCAACCTTCCTGACTTTCCCAGGACTGAGAGGCATCCCTGGTAACTCTTGCAGAATCCCAGGCAAACCTGGGTGGTTGGTCACACCATCTGCTGTGTGCCAGGCTGAGAATTTAGTTGCTGTGGGAGGTCAGATCCGTCACTGTGGCTGGAGCAGAAGAGGAGGCTGACCTACAGAGAGAGAAGAATGGAGGAGAGATGGGCAACTGAGGGTGAGTCCCCCGGATTGATTCTTTTTTTGGCCCCAGGGCCTTCCCAAAGCCAGTCTTCATCCCTGACCATGGATTCTCAGACACGCCTGTTTCCTTGCAATACATTTCCTATGTCTGCTCACATTAGCTGCCGGGGATTTCTGTTACTTGCAACCAGAGTCCTAATTGATAGAGACGATATCTGTAAATCACTGCAACCCAGGAGCTGTGGGCATTCACAGAGGTGTCCACAGTCCAGTGTGTGCCTGAGGATGTGACCTGCCCACTTGGCTACATCCGCAGGAAAACCATCCTCAACTCAGTCTGTGGTCCCCGTCTCTCAACTCCCAATGTCATCTGATTCTCTCTCCTAACACTCCTCCTCTTGTCTATCTTATGTTACCTAGGCTATGGAGATTCATGCGTGCCCTGGCCGGTGTGGCTCAGTTGGTTGGGCATTGTCCTGTGCATGGGAAGATTGCCGGTCAGGGCATGTACCTAGGTTGTGGGCTCAGTCCCTGTTGGGGGGCATGCAGGAAGCAGCCAATCGATGTTTTTCTCTCAGGTCCATGTTTCTCTCTCTCTTCCTCTAAAAATAAATAAACTATTCTTTTGTTGTTGTTAATCCTCACCAGAGGATATTTTTCCATTGATTTTTAAAGTGGAAGGAAGGGCAGGGGGGAGAGAGAGAGAGAGAAATATCTTTGTGAGAGAGACACATTGACTGAGACACAATTATTGGTTGCCTCCCACACGACCCTGACCAGGGCCGGGGATCAAACCTGCAACCCAGGTACATGCCCTTGACCAGGAATCGAACCTGTGATCCTTCGATCTGAGGGCTGACACTCTAGCCATTGAGCCACATCAGCCAGGGCTTGATAAACTATTCTTTTTTTTTTTTACCCTCACCCAAGGACATTTTTTGCATTTGTCTTCAGATAGAGTGGGAGGGAGAGAGGGGGGAAGAGAGAGACACATTGACTGGCTGCCACCCACACGACCCCAACGGGGGCCGGAGACAAACTGCAACCGAGGTACGTGCCCCTAGCGGGAACCGAACCTGGGACTCTGGTCCACAGGCCGATGCTCTAACCGCTGAGCCAAACTGGCCAGGGCAAAACTATTCTTTTTTTTAAATTCTCATCCGAGGATATTTTTTTCTATATATCTTCAGACAGAGTGGGAGGAAGAGAGAGAGAAACATCAATGTGAGAAGGACACATCGACTGGTTGCCACCTGCATGACCCCGACCAGGGCTAGAGACGAACCGCAACTGAGGTATGTTCCCTTGGCCGGAATCGAACCCGCGACTCATTGGTCCACGGGCCGCCGCTCTACCGCTGAGCCAAACCGGCCAGGGTTCAATAAACTATTCTTAAAAAAAAAAAAAAAAGATTCATGCATGATTCATCTTTGTACTTCTCCCTAAATATGTGTCTTTCATATGGAAAAGTTCTCAGTTCAATTATTATATGCAACAAAGGGTTCTAGACAGCCAGGGGAGTGTGAATATTCTCTCTCTCTCTCTCTCTCTCTCTCTCTCTCTTTTTCTCTCCCTCCCACTCTATCTGTATGTGTGAATATTCTTAATGGGTAATAATAATCTCTTGCACTTGTGTGGTGCTGCAGTATATAAAGCATTTTCAAGTTCCTTTTCTGGTGGGCATCAACTCTTCAGAATTTAGATATTAGTAATAATAACAATAATAATAGCAGCTACTATTCATTGTGTACATATTCTATGTGCTAGGTAAGAAAAGAAAAAAAGCTACTGAGGCTCAGAGAGAGTAAGTGATTTGCCCAAGATCCCAGATTTAGATGTCACAGATCTGAGCACAGGGTCTTATCTCCAGGCTGCAAACCCATGCTCTCTCTGCCCAGGCAGCAGGATCCAGGGGCAGAGTGCAGGCTGCTCAACCCCTCCCCGGGGCCCCTGTGGTCTGACTCCGGTCCTCTGGCAGGCCCTGCCTCTGCCCTGACTCCCCTGGGGACAGCAGGCTTAAGGTCACTTGCTTTGCCAGTCGGGCTAAGTCAGGCGAATTCTGCTCCTGGAGCCACTGTGGTTACCATGGCACCTTCCCCAGGCTCCTCTCAGTGTAAACCTGGGGGCGAGCTGTTTTGAAGCAAATGGGGAAAACAGAAATTCTCCCACTAATACAGGCAACTAGCAAACAGCCTGCCTCTCTTCGAAATTCCTTCCAGTGCCTCACAGGTGGGTCTTAGGGCCATGGAGCCCAATGCTTCCATTTCACAGGTGAGGAAACTGAGGCCGGGGTGCTTAGTGTTTGACAAAGAGGTTTTGTGTCTTGGCCAGGAGGGTCTTTGGAGTCAGAGAGACCGGGGTTCCAATCCAGCCCCTCATGACATCGGGCAAGCTCCTGAACCGTTCTCAGTCCTGGATTCCTCATCTGTAAACGGGATCATGACCTTCCTTCCCTGGAAGAATTATGTGAAGGATTAAACCAGATCACACACACAGAAGTGCTTGTCAAAGCGTGTGACCTGGGGAGAGGTGCAGTTGCCCAAGGTCACCCGCCCGACGTGGGGGAAAGTGCACTGTTATGGGATCCAGGAGGCTCTGGTCTTGACTCTGCTACTAACTTGCTTTACCACTTTGGACCTCAGCATCTTTTTCTGCAAATGAAAGGAGATGGTGCCTAAGCCTTTTCCAGGTCTGAAATCTGTGCATTTGGTGGCGGAATTCTATCTTAGGACTCCAAAGCTGTGTTTCTTTCACACACCACCCTGCCAGAAAGGCTCTAGGACCCCGTCAGGAGGCCAGCACCCCGAGCCTGAAGGTCCTTTTCGGAGACGAAGAGATGCCTCTGACCTCTGAGGGCAAGAACTGTCCACGAGGGCTGGGCTGTCGGCACTCAGTCTGGCTCCCCAGCGTCCATCTCTGGTTCAGGGTCCTGCCCAGGCTTCGTGGGGACAGGCTGGGAGGACAGGGATGGGCAAGGAGAGAAGGATACTTTGAAGAGGGAGACTGCGCCTATCTAACAAGATCAACGGAAAGCCGGTTTTAATACCTCTGCATCCGAGTGTGGAGATGAGAGATGGGCAGCTGCCATGCTCCAGAGAAATGCCTGAGGATGAGGGGAAAGGAGGAAGTGGGTGGCATTAGGGATTCCAGCGGAGGGAATGGGAACTCCAAATGGGGGGGCGTTGGGATGGGGTGAGAAGCTGAAGGAAATTAACAGGGAGAAAAAAGTAGGGGAAGGAAAAGGAAGAACTGATTTTTGTCTAAGGAAAATGACAGGTTGATTAAAAAGACAAGCGACAGAGTATATTCACTTCCGCCATCAAGTTGTTTGCTCCCTGCCCCCAGGAGGCAGGCGGGGGAGGCCCGGTGCATTGTTCTCATAGAGTTCTGGAGAAGGCCTTCTCCGCACTGGGTCACACTTGATGGCTTGGGCTGCTGGGGCCCATGCCTCGGAGGGTCCCTTGCTTTCTGCCTGTGACATCTAGGTCTCTATTCATGCAAATCTATTGGCACTGGGCTGGGGAACTCTGAGCCTGTCCCACACTCTCCTCCTAGTCACCTTTCAAGTCCCTTTTAATCCCTCCCCTTAACACCCTCCACTCTGAGCAAACAAATCCTGAAATCTGACCCTTGCGAATTACACCTGTACATACCTCCAGGCAGGATCCAGAACACAGCTCAGTACATGTACCCAACACTGGCTGAATCCCAGGGGTGGATTCATCTAAATCTGGGATCACTTTGCCTCGTAAGATCAAGGAAAGAAGGTTGATATGCACATGGTTGTTGGAATAATAGTACCAGCTAAGACAAGAAGAGCTCATTGGATGTTTCCAGTGGGTAAGGTACCGCAACAAGCTCTGTATTTGCATCGCCTCATTCATCTCCTTCACAATCCTATAAAATACGTGTTATTATCATTTCCTCTGGACAGGTAAGGGAACTGGGGCTTGGCGAAGTTGATAAACTTATCCAAAGTCACATAACCAGCATGTAACAGACCCAGTGCTCAGACCCAGGGTCCATACTCTTAATCACAAAATTCCATCTCCCAGTCTCAAAACAGATATATTCATGCCAATAAACCATGTCCATTTACTTTTGGGTCACTCTTCTTGGGATGTTACTCAAACACGGGTGCCTCCTTTAGGAATGCTTTGAGCTGCAAATAATGACAACAATAACAACATAATGACAAGCCGTTAAGGAGTGGCTTAAACAAGAGGTCTTGAAGCAGGCAGTCCGAGCTGGTGTACTAAGAGCTCAGCATCACCAAAGACTCAGGCTTGTTCTGTCTTTTCACAGAAAACCTCACCATATTAGCTTTCCAGCCCATGCTTATTGCTTCATGATTGCAGGATGGTTGCTATAGCTCTAGGCATCGTATCAGCATCCCAAGGGGTTCCGTCAAATAGTTTTCTTCTGATGGGGCTTTGCTTTCTATAATGGAAAACAGCCTGTCAGCAGATTTCTCTTTACATTTCATTGGTTACATGTCTCCCCACAGACCAGTCACTGATGTGGGAAAGTCTGTATTATGATGGCTCCTGCGTAACAAATCATTCCAAAACCTAGTGGCTTGAAACAACAGCCATTTATTATCCTTCAGCTGTCTATGGATGGCTGAGTAGTTCTGTGATCTGAGCCAGGCCTGGCTGATCTTGGCTGGGCTTACTCGTGCACCTGTGCTCAGCTTTTGGGTCTGCTGGGGGTTGCCTGGTCTAGGATGGCCTTACTTATTCATATGTCTGATGATGGCGGGTTGTCCACTGGGGTGATGGGAAACTAGGTCTCTAATTCAGCAGGCTAACACAAGCTTGTTTCCACAGCAGCAACAGGGTTCCAAGAGATTGGGTGGAAGAATGTAAGCCCCGCATGGCTGGTGTGGCTCAGTGGATTGAGCATCGTCCCATTTGACTGAGAGGTCCCGGTTCGATTCCCAGTCAGGGCACATCCCTGGGTTTCAGTCCTGATCCTCAGTGGGGAACGTGCAGGAGGCAGCAGATCAATGTTTCTATTTCTCTCTTCCTCTCTCTCTAAAAAATCAATAAAAACATATTTATTAAAAAAAAAAAAAAAAGAATGCAAACCCCCTTGGGGCCTGGACTCTGAACTGGCACTGTCATTTCCATCCCAAAGCAAGTCACAAGGCCAGCCCAGGTATGACGGGTGGGGAAGTCGTTTCCACCGCTTGATGGGAAGAACTGCAAAGTCACATTCATGGTAAAGGGCAAAGATGCAGAGAGCAATGAAGAATTGTGACTATTTTGCAATTACCATGATTTATTTAGGCCAACTCATCCCCTGAGGTAGAGAAGAGGCTCTTTCCCCCAAATCAAAGGAATATCCCTACCTCTGATCAGGGTACCGTTGCAGGGAATAAGGCAAAGGCACGGCTGTTGGGCAGATGGCTGACAGTGTCTGGACAGGGGACTAACCCAGGCACAAGGAGGGGGAGAGAGATTGTACAGCTTCAATTTCTCCAAGTCACCTTCCTTTTTCTGAAGAGGGTGATTTTCATCTGTTTTTACTTGATGCCTGATCTGGGCCTCATGTTGTTTCCTCCAAACAGGTATATGCGTTTCCTCCATGAAACTCAGGTGCAAAAGCAATTTAAAAATCAATAAACAGCCCGGCCGGTGTGGCTCAGTGGTTGAGCATTGACTCATGCACCAAGAGGTCACCGGTTCGATTCCCAGTCAGGGCACATGCCCAGGTTGTGGGCCCGATCCCCAGTGGGGGGCATGCAGGAGGCAGCCAATTGATGTTCTCTATCATCGATGTGTCTCTCTCTCTCTCTCCCTCTCCCTTCCTCTCTCTCTAAAATCAATAAAGAGCCCTGGCCGGTTTGGCTCAGCAGTTGGAGCGTCGTCCCAAGGACCAGAGGGTCCTGGGTTCGGTTCCTGCTAAGGGCACGTGCCTTGGTTGTGGTTTGTCCCTGGCCCTGGTTGGGGTGGTGCAGGTGGCAGCCAGTCAATGTGTCTCTCTTGCATCAATGTTTCTCTCTCTCTCTCTCTTCCCCTCTCTCCCTCCCACTCTGTCTGAAGATCAATGCAAGAAAATGTCCTCGGGTGAGGATAAAAAAAAAAATCAATAAAGAAAAAAAATTCAATAAACAAAATTGAACTCTGCCTCTGACCCCATCTGCCAGGGTTGGAAAATCCAGTGTCAGTCACTGAGGATAGGGCCAGGGTAGGGTGTCTGGTCCTTCTCCATCCTGGGGTTTGCATGATCCAGGAAACATGGGGCAAAGACCTGTGGCATTTGGCCCATCAAGGTCACCTCTGAGGTGCTTTTGTCCAAACCCCAAGCGTCCATTAGAAAGTGGAAGACTGTCTCTGCTCCCTTGATCCTGAACTTGTTGCAAAAAACTTCAGGCTTTTACGACCCATCAAAGTCTTCACTCAAGGAATTTATAGGCTTCTCTGTCTTCCCCTCCTCTTTCCTTTCCTCCTCAACTTCATCCTCTCCTCCTGACAGACCCAGGTCTCCCCAGCAATATCTGGGTGGGATGGTTTTCTAGGAACCCAGGAGGGAGACATACCCTAAGGGAACAGACAATGTGTGATATAACTGATCTGGGGGAGCAGGGAGGAAGTGACATCTCAGCTGAGAGGTGATGGGGCATAGGAGTGGGTTAGGTGACAAAGGGGCTGGGGAGCCTGTAGTGGCATATTCCTGGCAGGGGAACCATCACCCCAATGACTGCTAACACATGTGCCAGGCGCAATAAAGCAGATACTTTTGTTGTCCCCATTTATGAAACTCAGAGAAGCTAAGCAACTTGCCCAGTGATGGACTGTAGAATTGTATACCTGAAACCTACTTAATGTTATTAACCAATGTCACCCCAATAAATTCAATAAACTTTTTAACAAAGCAAAAAAGAAAGTAACTTGCCCAAGGTTGTGCAACCAGTATGTGGCTGAGCTAGGATTTCAGATTCAACCAGTTGACGCCAGAGCTCCTAACCACTTAGATTAACTTGGGGGTGAGAGCAGCAGGTTATTCGGAGACCCACAGGCAGGTTATTTTGGCTGGAACACAGTGTGTGAAGGGAACTATGGTACAACAAGAGGCTAGCAAGATAGAGAGAGGTGAAAGTGTGGAGCATCCTGCAGCCATGGTAACGCTTGAAGGCAGCAAGCCTGGCCACAGGGAGATCAGTTCAGGGCCATTTCAGTAGTTTCAGAAAGAAATGGTGGTGCATCCAACTGGAAGACAGTAGTAAGAATAAAGGACAATGACAGGACTCATGGTTTATCTAGGAAGAATGGACAGGACTTTTTTTTTTTTTTTTTTAATCCTCACCCGAGGACATTTTTGCATTTATCTTCAGATAGAGCAGGAGGGAGAGAGGGAGGAAGAGAGAGAGAGAGAAACATCGACGTGAGAGAGACACATCGAGTGGTTGCTGCCCATACGATCCCAACCAGGGCCAGGGACAAACTGCAACCGAGGTACGTGCCCTTAGCGGGAACCGAACCCGGGATTCTCCGGTCCGCAGGCTGACGCTCTAACTGCTGAGCCAAACCAGCCAGGGCTGGACAGGACTTAATGATTGGTTAGAGGTAAGGGATTAGGGGGAAAGAGAGAGGGGAGTCAAGAATGACTCTCAGGTTCCTGGCTTGAACAACTAGATGGATGGTATCAACCTTGTTCCTTTCCCCAATTTGCTGTGTATCCTTGGAGATCATGCCAAGCTCTCTAGATGTCTGTCTTCCTCGCTATAAAATGAAGATAATGAAACCTGACCTTCCCATGTATAGAGATGGTGTCAAGATAAGATGAAGTCATCAATCTGGAAGTGCTTTGGAAAATCAGAAGTACTTTGCAAATGTAAGTGGTTATTATTTTATGGTACTGTTAAGGTCCTCCCTCTCCTGGGGCTTGCAGATGGAGCCAGACTGAAAGGCAACCCGGGGAGCTGCCTGCTCACTCAAAGGAGTCGCTGTATTTTCCATCAGGCTCATCCGTCTGTTTGGCAGGTGGGAGCCACGTTCCCACGTACTAAATTGTTAATAGCTTCCCCAGGGAGTTCCTTTCTGCTCTGACTCCTTCTGTGATTTCTGTTTCTCCACTGCTGACAGTTGGCTGATACCCCCATTTGGCTGGGGATTTCCCATGCATTTATGTTTTTGTTTTTCCCCCTGAACTCAAGGATAGGGATGAGCCCCAAGCAAAGCCTGGGTTGCCATTCTGTAACCCAGCCGTGGAGGGCTGTATCTACCCTGTGCTTGACCAAGAGCAGGGACGAACTCAAGGGGAAAACTCTGCCAAACAGAGGCAGGAGCGATGATGGGTTCTTGTGTTTTATGGGGATGACTTTCTACTCTTTGCTCTGAGAGGCAATGTACTGTGGTAATCAGGAGACTGGTGTTTGGAGTGGCATCCCAGCTGTGGCTGGGGCAAGTAACCTAACCTCTGGAAAAATGGAATAATAGTAGGACCTCACACCTCTGGGGCTGATGAGGATTAAAGGAGATAATCCATTGGGGGGGGGGGGAGGCGGGATGGGGAAGAGAGGGTCTAGGGGGGAAAAAGGAGAAACATCTGTAACAAAAATAAATTAATAAAAATTGGAGAAGAAAAAATAAATAGAGGAGATAACCCACAAAGCACTTGGCCCAGGGCCTGGTGCATCACAAGCTCTCTATAAATGGTAGCCGACAGCATCATTATGAGTTGTGACCACAGGAATGAGACCAGCTTTTAAAAGTAAATGGACTAGAATGCTCACATCCAAGAGTTGACCTCTTCAAGGTACTCACTTTGGGAGGTATTGGGGAATCCCCTTTAGGTGCCTTTCAAGTTTTCACTCATTCTTCAGATGTGTCCTTAATGGGGGCAATTCACATGCACTTGGCATGTGTCTTAGTTCAGGCTGCTATACCAAAGTACCATAGACTGAGTGGCTTATAAACAACAGACATTTATTTCTCACAGTTCTGGACACGGAAGGTCCATGATCAGGGTGCCAGTACAGATGGGTTCCAGTGAGGGCTCTCTTCTGGGTTGCAGATGGCTGACTTCTTGCTGTGTCCAGAGCAGAGACAGCAAGTGAACTCTTAAAAGGGGCCGTCCATAATAGAATATATATATGTTTTGGCAATTATGATGTTCCACTCATGTACTTGGTTATTTACTTACCTTTCACAGCTTCTTGTTGATGGGCTCCTTTAAGAAAGCATTGACTGCTTCAACAAATCCTCACCCGGTCGTGTACCTCTCTGCCTTATAGATGAGAAGACTAAGGCTCAGGAAAGTGAAGGGAATTTTTTTGCCCCCACCATAGCTATGGGTTGCCACCACAGCATCTCTGTACCTAAGAGGGACCCAAAGAAACATTGTGAAATGCAAGTTTTAAAAATTCCCTTCAGCCCCGTGCAGCTGGAGCACGCCATTGGGGTGGGGATAGGGGGTGGAGTTGGAGGAGGACAGCAGTGAACCCTGGTTGGGACCACAGTGGGAGGGCCCCAAATGCAAGGCCAAGGAGTGAGGGTTGACTTGTTTGGTGATGGCCAAAAGCCAAGGGTGGCCATGGAGCTGGGCTCTCGTATTTCAGTTTTAAGCAAGATGTCACCGCAGAGTTTATGTAAAGGGTTTCAGTTGCTTCGAAGAATTCCTAGGTCTGTATTAAACTCTGTTTGCTCTGTCTCTCTCACCAAAATGGAGCTCACGAAAGTTGGAATTAAACTTCCTATTCAGGCCTGTGTGGCTCAGTGGTTGAGTGTCGCCAGTTAGATTCCCAATCAAGGCACATGCCCAGGTTGTGGGCCCAATTCCCAGTGGGGAGCTTGCAGGAGGCGGCCAATCGATGTTCTCGCTCATCGATGTTTCTATCTCTCTCTCCCTCTCCTTTCCTCTCTGTCTAAAATCAATAAAGAAAAAATATTTAAAAACAACAACAAAAACCCCTTCCTAATCAATCACTCACTGAGCGCCAGGGACCATACTAAGGTGGGGGAGTGCACAAGACCTACTGTAAAGGTGATGCACAGAACCCCAGTGACTGCATAAGTAAGAATGTGGGACGTTCTGTCAAGAAGAGGTACATGATGCTATGAGAACAAATAACAAGGGGATCTGGTCTAGTTGGTGCGGTGGGGGGCAGTGAGTGAAGTGATATTTAAGCTAAAACCTGAAGGATGAATAGCATTTAGCCAGGAGAAGTGGCTGAGCCTTTCACGTGGAAGAAATAGAGTGTGCAAATATCCTGAGGTAGGAAAAAGTCTGGCTTGTTGGAAGGGTAAGGAGGGGACGAGAACTCTAATAAAGTAGCTCTCCTCTTTCCTGTCCCAATTTTTTCCCTCTGGCACCAGAAAAGTCTCTGAGTATCAGAGGACAGGGACAGGGGAGAGAGCTTTGGCAGCACATGTGACCGCAGAGCAAAAATCACCTCTCTTGACGAGTCCTTAGATGGTTAAGTGGGGAAGCCTTGAGGTGACGAGTCTACTGTAGCTGATCCAGGGGCTTGGGCAGCAGCTGGGAGGGGCAAAGAGAGTGGAGAGGAGGGTGAACTTGAGAATTCTGGCTTTGCTCTTTCTCGGAAAGGGTAAGAACCTTGCATATAGATGGATGACTCAAGCCAAAGAGTGAGATGGGTGAGGGGTCCTTGCCCAGCCACTCTCAGGGCCAAGAGCATCACCCCAAAGCCAAGAGTTCAGGAACCCTAATGTGGTCCCATTCCATTCTCCCTTGAGACTTTTATTCATCTAATCAGTATTTTCTGAGCACCCACTGTGACGCCAGCCCTATACTGGGCGCAGAGATCAATCAGGCCTGGTTTCCCCAGGGAGGAAACAAACTCAGATAGAAATAACTGCCATAAGGGATAATTTAGTGCCTAGCCTAGTGTTCTCATCTATAAAATGGGGACAGTAATAATAGAATGTACTCCAAAGTATTGATGCATGCATAAAGCGCTTCTCACAGTGCCTGGAACAGTAATGGTTGGTAGAGAGAGTGTTCCAAGAAGGAGGGTGGTTCTGGGTCTGGGCAGGTCAGGTTAGGGAAGGAGTATGAGAAATGCCCCCCTTCCGGTGGTCTTTGAGACCCTGCCCACCACCTCATCCCAATCTCTCCACACTGGCTCCCTGCCTTCTCCTCTCCTTGGCCTCCTTGGAGACCCCTCTGACCACAGTCCTTTTGCACATGTGGACATGTAGTTTCTTTGTCTGGAATGCTCTTTTCTGGCTTCTTCCCGAAGTTAGTTACTCCCCAAACTTTACATCTCACCTTAAGTGTCATTTCCTCAGAGAAGTTGTCCTGACCTCCGGGTTGTGCAGGCCCTGCCACAGGAGAACCTTGCTTTCCTTTCCTTTCCTCAGTCTGTAACTTCATCTTCATTGGTGTGCTTTTAGGACTGGTGTCTTTCCTCCACTGGACTGTAAGCCCGAGGAGGTAGGGACTGCCTCTGGTTTTGTGCGCTAGCAGATCTCCAATAGTACCTGGCTCTTATACTCAGCACCCCCACCCCAAAATCTGTTGAGTCAATGAATGGGGTGCAAGAAACCATGAATAATAATGGTTATTTATGGGGCACTTACTGTGTGCCTGCACTGAGCCAAATTCCTTACTCGCATCATCTTAATTAATCTCCCCAACAACCTTCAGAGCCAGGTGGTGTGATTATTCTCCTTTTACACATTGATAATGGAGTTCAGAGAGGTTAAGTGACTTGCTCAAGGTCACTGTTCGTTAGTGCAGGAGTAAGAAGTGGGATTCACCTCCAGGTCCTTCTGACTCCAAAACAGCAAATGAGTGGGGGTGGGGGTGAGTCCCGGCTGGGGTGGGGTACACCTGAGCCCCCGGAGCATCTCTAGGGAGAGAGTGGGAAGCTTCCTCGGCCCAGCTCCAAACCTGTGGTGCAGCACCCGCCCCCGGTCACGGGCGCAGACTGGAGGCCGCCTCCCGGCCACGTGGTGCGCGCGGCGGGCGCATCGGAGGAGCCCGCAGCGGCTCCCAGCTCAGAGCGCTCCGGGCGAGGAGAACGGGCGGGCGGGCGGGCGGGGGCAGGACCGGTGCGGGCCGCGAGGCGGACGAAGTAGGCGCAGAGGGAGCGGGGCGGCCAGGGCGCTGCAGCTGGTGGCGTCGGGGCCTCGGCCTCGGGCCTCGGCGCGTTCCTCGCCCCTGGTCTCTGCGCCCAGGGCGCACAGTGGGGAGTAACGCGGAGCCGGCCGCCATGGAGCCAGCCCCCTCCACCGACACCGAGCTGCAGCCCCCGCTCCTAGCCACCGCTTCGGACGCCTTTCCCAGCGCCTTCCCCAGCGCTGGCGCCAATGCGTCGGGGCCACCGGGCGTCCGCAGCGGCTCGTCCCTCGCCCTGGCCATCGCCATCACCGCGTTATACTCAGCGGTGTGCGCCGTGGGGCTGCTGGGCAACGTGCTCGTCATGTTTGGCATCGTCCGGTGAGTCCGCTGCCTGCTGGCGCCACAGGGCTGGGCCCGGGTGAGTGTAGGGACAGCGAACTTAGGACCCTGACCTCGGACCCGGCACTCCCCCCGGGCCTCCGTACTTTTCTGCAGGGGCACATGGGGACCAGCGGTGAGACCACTTCCATTGAGAGGAGGGCGCTGAAATTTGTATCTCTGTGTGAGCGTGTGTGTGTGTGTGTGTGTGTGTGTGTGTGTGTGTGAGTGTTTGTGTTTAACTAAACGTTTGATCATCTGTTAGCATTCTCTTGCTTATGCATCAGGCTATGTGGAACAGTTTGGTGACAGTTTGTACATCTGTCAGTTTGTGAGTGGGTGATTCTGTTTGTGACAATACAAATTCACTGTATGTTTGGACCTCTGAAACCAATAGGGGTGGGCAGAGATGTTTGAGGTGCCGTGGGTCTCTGTCTATGCAGGTGGGGGGACAGGAGAGTGCATGTGTGTCTGCACCATGCTGATCATGTTTGGTGATCATCTGTTGGGGTCTCTGTGTTGGTGTGTGCTTGTCCCACACTGTCAGTGTGTGATTCTGTCTGTATGAGAACATGACACTTGTTTCTTGTCAAACCCCTGTCATCCCAGAGGGAGAGGAGCATCCAGAGTGCCCTTGGAAATGTGCTTGTGCACGTGTGTGCATTTGCCAAAGGAGAGCCCATGGTTCCTGGGTACAGTGGGTAACAGCTGTGGGCCAGTCAGTCAGTTCTTTGCTCCTGTCCCCAGTGGCCCTCTGGTCAGGAGCTCTGGATGTGATTTTGAGAAGCCTCAGATCCTCTTCACAAATGCTCTTCCCATTTTTTTCTCCTCTCCTCTAACAGTCTTTTTTTCTGCCAAAGACAGCAGTGGTTTATTTGGGTTGGAGTTTGTGCTTTCACATCAGGAAGTAAGGCACTCTTCTTGGTATCTGAGGACCTCTCGGAGAGTCTAAAACATCATTGGCCTGCCCCAGCAGCAGCCCTCAACCCAGCTCTGCTAGTACAGATGTGGCAAAAGGATTGAAAGGAAACTCCTTATAACAACAAAGATATCCTGGTATTTACAGTTAGTTGAAAGTGGGTCCTCTGTGCTGGTTGATCAAAGGCACAGCCCTAAACCTCTCTGGGCTGTGGTATCATCAGGCAGGGCAGAGGGAGATTGTGGACTCAGAAGTTAGAGATGTGAACTGTGGTCTCAGCCCAGTCACTGATGCCCACCAGAATGGGAACAACCATTCCTCCTGCCCAATCTCCCACTTGCCTCAGTTTCCCTATCTGAAGGATAGAGACCCAGTCTCCTCAACTGGGAAGTATGGGGTTTCTTTTAAAAAAAAATTTTTTTTTTCTTTATTGATTTTAGAGAGAGAGGAAGGGAGAGGGAGAGAGAGAGATAGAAACATCAATGAGAGAGATCATCGGTTGGCCGCCTCCTGCACGCCGCCCACCGGGGATTGGGCCCACAGTCTGGGCATGTGCCCTACTGGGAATCGAACTGGCGACCTCTTGGTGCATGGGTCGACACTCAACCACTGAGCCACACTGGCCAGGCGGAAGTATGGGGTTTCTGCAGGGCAGAGCGCAGTGCACTAGAGTACAGTATTGGATGGGGTGTGTGGGTGTTCAGGCAGTTTTGGCATCCATGATCTCGGGGGGATATTTGCTCCCCCAGGAACAGTGGAAGACACAAGAATTTCCTGTGTTTTCAATGACTCATCACGAGCTACAGTGGGCAAATTCCCCCCAAGCACAGGCAGCATTGATCTTTGCTTTGTGTTTTCGTCAGGGAATCGCTCCACTTTGCCTTCGGAGATAGTGTAGGGTTTAGAGTTGGGCCAGCCTGTGTACGTATTAACCGCAGCTCTGCCGTCAACAGGCTTTGAAACTTGGGTAAGTCACTTAGTCTCTTTGAGCCTCACTTTCTTCATCTATAGAATGAGATAATAATAGGACCGTCTTCAACAGGGCTTTTGTGAGGTGTCGATGAGAGAGCATATATAATGCAGCTGGCCTGGTGCCTGTCTTTGTGATGGAGGAGTAATTTTCCAGATCCTTCAGAATCCATTGCCTATTAAAGAGGGGAGCGTGAGGGAGGCACTTGTCCTAAGGTGGGCCTGAGACAGCTTCCGTTCTGAGTGCCAGGCTCCTGGCGTACATCCTCTCCTGGGAAGCCTTTGGTGCGCCAGTCTGGGGACAGCTGAGCGTTGATGTGTTCAGTCTCATTTCCAGCCTCTTTCCCAGGGCCTCTGGCTAGTGGGCTGATGAGCACAGCACCCTCACTGCCATTGAGCTACTGGAAGGCCCCTCACCTCTGAGAGTCCACTCGGAAGGCCCTGGGCTCAGCCTGCTAGGGGTGCTCCCAACCGACCTTCCCCAAGTTGCATTATCAAATGCATCTGCCAGCAGTGTAGCTGGCCCCATAGGACCCCACTTTGCTAAGACCATGGCCAAATAACTGGGTCTGAATGGTTTGGTCCTCACCTACCTCCCTGTCAGGTGAGCATTAGAACCCTTATCACCATCCCTTTGTTACAGACGAGGAGTCAGTGGATCAGAGAGAGGCTGGTGACTTGTTCTCCTAAGGGCCCACCGCTAGCCTAGACCCGGAGCTAGAACCTGGTCTTGTGATTCCAAGTCCAGAACTTTTCCCAGAGCTGCCTGGGATAGGCCACGGTAAAAGAAGGGCATGGAAGGAGGGCCGGGATCCTGTCCCTCCTTTTGTCCTAGAATCTTCAGAGAATGATGGAGACAAAAGGACTGTGATCCTACAGTTATTCGGCCCATGAATTTAGGCTGCTGTCCAAGGGGGAGGGACAATGAGGGAGGATTGAAGTTAGTTCTTCCCCACTGAGTGGGAGACTAAGGACAGAGCGGCTGCCTGGGGCTCAGCTCCTGCTGGCGAAGTCCCAAGAGCAGTGGGGAGAGGGGAGCCCAGGACAGAGAAACGCCTCTGCTCTCTCTGGCTCTCTGGCACCCCATGCAGGGCCTGGCACAACCAATAAATGAATCAGTTGATTGGTTGAATGAATGAGTGAATGAATGAGTGAATGCATGAATGAATGAATGAATGAATGAATGAATGAATTCTGCTTGTCAGTCTTGAGCTTAGGCAGTTTGGAGGGCAGGGGGAAGGTTTGCAGGGGAAATCAGGCCCCTGTGGGCAGGAAAGCAGGGTGGTACAGTGGCTGAGCTGGGGCTCTGAAGCCAGACACCTAGATTCAGATCCTGAGTTCAAAGCCACATACTTGCTGTGACTTTGGGCTTGTGACTTCACCTCTGAAGCTCATTTCTTTGCCTGAAAAGTGGGACTACAATGTATCCTGGGTTGGGAGGATTAAATATCTGAACCTTTCAAGCCCTTTGAGAACTGGGAGGGTCTCTGTGTGAAGGAATGAAAAGAATGAACAAATTCAAGAAAATTCTATGGATGCACTGTGCTAGAGGCTGAGATGAGGAAATGGTGAGGAAAAAAATACACGGCCCCTGCCCTTATGGCGCTCAGGGTCTGGTGGGAGAAAATTTGTAGCTGAAGAATATGTGGGGGCTTTGGAGGCCCATGGTGAGGGGAGAGTCTCACCGGATAGGGGCCTCAGAGAAGGTCTCTGAGGAGCTGATGGACAGTAAGGGGTAACTAAGTAACAAACTGAGGGAGGAGCCTCTGATGGGAAGACTGACAGGTTGAAGTGCTGAAAAAAAGAACACAGGGATCTCAGAATCCATCACGAAGCACTCTCCATTCCTTCCTCCCTCCCAATCCTGGGCCTCTCCCCACTTCACGGGCCTGCCTGAGAGACCCACTCATCCTCTGGATGTAGAGGGGCCTCTGGGAATTGCACTTTTAGCAAACAGCCCGTGGTTCTTGAAGTGTGAACAGGATTTTTCCGAGACATCTGGTCCCCAAGCAGAGCATCCCTCCCTAGTTCTGTGGTGTGAGTTCGCTGGCAGGTGACTCTGTGGGTCCTCAGAGCAGATGCTGGACAATCCCTGTTTCTGGGCAGAGCCAGTACCCTGAGCATGGCTGGCATCTCAGTTCCCTTTGGCAGCCCTCTGGGCAGGTGGAGTGTGAAGAGCTTAGCAGGAGCCCCCTCCCCATCTGACAGGTGACTCCATCTTCGCTCTGCATGGCCCAGAACTTCCTGGTTTGCCTGCTCCAGAATCCAGGTAGGTGAACGGAGTCGGTGCTTTCCACTTGGCCTCTTGTCGGTCCCACAGCCTGCTCTGTCTCCCTACCTCCACCTCTTCCTGATCCTGCTATGTCTCTTACCACCCCCCCTCCACCCTCACCCTGCCCCCCTGCCCCTCTTGACTCTCTGTTTCAGGCTGTGTGCTTCTCTGCCCCTTGATCTCTCCCTCAGCTCATGTCTCCTTGTATGAAATGCTGGCTCTGCCACCCACTAAGATCTTTAGCAAGTTGGATGGCCACCCTGCCTCAGTTTCTTCATTTGTAAAATGTAGATCCCAGTATCTGCCTCATAGGCACCTTTGTGCTGAAGATCAGTCGGTGTTGATAAAGCATTGTGTTTCCCTCCCATCCCAGGTGACTGTAGCACAGGGCAGGGAGGGGAGGTTGGGCCAGGCAGCACGGGCAGGGGTACACTGCAGCAGGGGCTGGTTGTCCCCTCTGTCTGCTGCCAAGGTCCAGGCATTGCTGGGATAAGTGCTCAGGTGTCAGCTTTGCAGGGTTGGAGCTCTGAGTCCCCATCTTGATTTGGGGGGGGCCAGCATGAGCTCCTTGCCTTTTGTCTCCCTCCCCTCTCTTGTGGCCTGGGTTGGGGTCCGAGGACCCAGTGCCCTTAGGCCAGGAGAGATCCCAGTGAGATGACACAGTGCAGTGGTAAAGGTCACAGCTGGGGTTCAGCTAGTGCCCAGTCTCCATCCCAGCTCAGCTACAACCTGGGCAAAGAGCCTCACTCCCCTGAGCCTCATTTCTGCATTTGTGAAATAGGGTGATCCATGTAGACTAGTGGGAGGATTAGTGAGCTCATGCATGTGAAAGGCCATAGCCCGGCACCTGGCCCATTGCAGGTCCTCGGGACGGGCCAGCTGTGGTTAACCAGCACCCCCACGGCTGCTCCGGCACGCTGAGCCCTGCTTGTCTGCATGTTCCACCTTGGGCCCTCGCCTGCTCCCTGCATCATCTGCACATTTACTCACCAACAAGCATGTGCTGATGCTGACCCCTGCCAGAGCCCACTGCCCAGACTCTCAGCTTAAGCCTCAGCACAGCCCCTGGCTCCTAGCACAGCCATGGCCCTCGGAACCGCTGGTTAGTTACAGCTCCAGGGACAAGGGCGGCTTCCCCGAGCTATGGGCTTCCAGGGGGCTGAGGGGGGACGCCGCTGCGATGTGATTAGGAGCAGCAGTTGGCTACAAGGAGAGGTGGGGCGGGCATTCCAGGCAGAGGGAGCAGCATGAACAGAGGTTCAGCGGATACTCAAGAGCTGCAGAGGGCAGGGCCGGGTGGCTGTGACGATGGAGAGGCTGTAGGGACAAAGGCAGGAAAGGCCTTGCCAGCAGGTATCTCCTCACCGTGGTCGTCACGGTGCCTGCTGTGTGCTGAGCTTTGGCCAGGCTTTGGAGCCAGTGATGAATCCGCCAACTATGGTCTCTGCCTTCCAAAATTCCAGGCGAGCGCAAATGTTAGAGGAACTCCATGGACCAGCCCCGGGTAACTGAAGGGAGTTGTTCTGGTGGGGAGGGGAGAGAGAGGACTGAGGAGGGAGACAGCCTGGCAGGCTGTGTTAGGGGCCAGAGGTCATACTGAGGCTCCAGTTTCAAGTCTGGACAGTGGGAGCTGGGGCTGGGTGGGCTCTTGGGTACCACAGTAAGATGGCCATGCTGGGAAATGAGGGGACTTTGGGTCACAGGCCATGGGGGAAAGGACTTTGGAGCTATCCAGAATGGTGTTCAAGAGGATGAATTTGGTGTGGGTAGGTGTGAGGTGGACTGGATGGGGAGGGCCTCAATGTGGGGAGACCAGAGAGGCCAGCTCAGGGTGATGGAAAAGAGCTGTGTGAATTTGGACTGGTCACCAAAATCCTGGCCTCAGTTGTCCCCTGAAGCACTGTTGGACCTACAAGAAGGGAGGAGGCTGGGCCAGATGACTGTGGCGAGGCGGAGCCGGGGGAGCGAGCAGCAGCCCTGGCTGGTGTTCCTGCCCTGTCTCCTGACCTTGCCCCAGAGCCAACACTTCCCAAGCCTCGGGTTCATTCTCTGGGGAGTGTGTGTAACTCGGACACAAGGGACTGAGTCCAGAGGAGTCACAGAGGGCCTGAGGAGCCTCTCCTGAGCTTCTGCCACATGCCAGAGGCTGCTCTCACCTCACGGGCTCTGCAATGGGGCTGTAGATCCTCAGGTATAGATGAAGGAGCAGGTGTCTCTCACAGCCAGACAGGTGCAAACCCAGATCATTCTGATTCCAAAACCACTCCACTTTGACTCTGCTACTGCTGTCCCTGAGACAGGAGAGGAATGGGGCGAGAGCTGGGGTGTCTGTTAGAGAAGGAACAGGGCGGACTGCAAACCTCTGAGTTCCACATGGGGTAACAGCTGTCAAGAGCCTGGACATTGGAGCCAGACTGACCTGGGATCACGTCCCAGCTGTGCCACTGACTAAGAGAGTGAGCTTGGGCCATAGATACATAGAACCTCTCTGAGCCTCAGTTTTCTCATCTGTGAAATGGGAGTAGCAATAGGCCCATATAGGCTGGTTCTGAGAAGTTCACGAGGCATGACGTGAAGGACTTCAGCACAGAACCAGGCATTTAGTAAGCAGTCAACAAACGTTTTCTGTTATTATGTCTATTTAGAAGAGGAGTGAGACTCACATCTCATTCATTCAATCGCTTTAAAAAAATTTTTTTTTTCTTTATTGATTTTAGAGAGAGAGGAAGGGAGAGGGAGAGAGAGCTAAAAACATCGATGAGAGAGAACATCGATTGGCCGCCTCCTGCATGCCCTGCACTGGGCATCGGGCCCACAACCTGGGCATGTGCCTTGACCGGGAATCGAACTGACGACCTCTTGGTGCATGGGTCTGTGCTCAACCACTCAGCCACACCGGCCAGGCCGTTCAGTTGATATTTATTGAGCCCCATAGAACTAGAATTATTGGGTGGATACTATAGGGAATCTTTGTCAGTTCAATATTAGAAATATTCTTTTACTATAAAGGTAACACAGTAGTTATTTCAGAGAAAAGCTTTGTCATTTTGGTGTATTTCTTTCCCATCTCTCTTTTTTTGTCTCTCTTTGTTTTAATGATATGAGGATCACACTATATTGAACTAATGATCACATTATATAAAATATTATATATAATATAATATTATAAGCTGCCTTTTCATTTAACATTATGTCATGAGTACATTCTCATGTTATCAAAAATTCTCTGAAAACATGATGTTTTGATGGCTACATTATATGAATATGTTCTATTTGGGGGGACTTATGTTATTTCCAATATTATGTTGATCTAAATAATGCATCTTTGAACATTCTTGAACACTTACATTTGTACACATCTCATATGATTTCTATAAGAAATTTTGCAACTATCTTAGATCTCCAAGGCCCTGGCCGACATGGCTCAGTGGTTAGAGCATTGGCCCACGCACCGGATGGTCACGGATTTGATTCTGGTCAAAGGCACGTACCTGGGTTGCAGGTTTGATCCCCAGCCTCAGCTGGGGCTCATGCAGGAGGCAACCAATAGATGTGTGTCTCTTACATAGATGGTTTTTCTCTCTCTCCCTCTCCCTCCCTCCCTTCCACTCTCTCTAAGAATCAGTGGGAAAAATATCCTCAGGTGAGGATTAACAAAAGGAGAAGCTCTCCAAGAAGGTATGGGCCGCTGTGCAATGTAGGGCATGTGAGAGGACACTGGACACCCACTGGGTGCAGGTTTGGCATTGCAGATTTGGGTGGAGAAAAGATAAGACAAACAATTCAGGCTTCTCTCACCATGGCTGAGATTTGAAGAATGCTTCTCGGATGCTGTGATCTCAGATCCCCTTCCTCCCCTTCCTGGCAGATGATGCCTGGACTTTGAGAGGAAGGGGGTTGTGCAAGGGCAAGGCATGATTTCATTAAGCTCGGAGTCCTGGGACCTCTAAATCCAATTGGCTACCCAGAACATCATAACATGCCCAGGAAGAGGATAATCGTGGGATGGGTAGAGCAGAAAATCTGGCTTAAATGAGCCGTTTAGCATCATGCAGGCTTCAGCGGCCCCATTACCAGCTGGGGGTACATGGGTGGGATGGGGCATCTGGGTTGTGCCCTGTTGATTAAAACTCCCAGTGCAGCTGTGGAAATCAGCAGTTTTGTCTCTGGCCTGGGTGTGTGTGTGCAAAAAGAATTATATCTTTTGTAGCTTTCCAAGTCACTCTTGATAAGTGGAAAGAACTCAAACTTCGAAGTCCTTCGAGGCCAGAAAGCCCCATTCAATAAACACCACACACAGAGAGGTGGAAACAGCCTCGCTCTTCTCCCTGCAGAAGTAACCTTTTCACCAAGGCGTAGAATTCTGAATCATGGATGATAATTCTCTTTATTGGACACTTATTTTGTGCCAGGTGCTCTGCTTAGAGATGTGTATCTAGTATCCCATTTAATCCTTATATCCATATGAGGTGAGCCCCCATGTTAGAGATGAGGAAAAGTGAGACTCAAAGAAGTGACAATGGCTCAAAGTCTGGAGTCAGGTTGAAATTAGGTCATTCTGATCTTAGAGCACACACTCGTAACCACTACCCTGGCTTCCGCGACCTTATATGTCAAGTTCAGCCCATCTGATTTATCAATGAGGGAACTGGGGCCTGGAGATGTTCTGTGTCTTTTGAGTTAGTGGCCAAATCAGGATTGGAACCTGCCCTTCCTAATCCCTTACCCCTTCTTCTTGCATCTCGTTCCATGCTTGGAATTACCTGGGCTACGGGACAGCCAAGGGTAGCTGGAAACCTGGGAGCATGAGAAGTGGGTTCCTGCACAGGACAGTCCAGCCTGGGTGCCAGTGACAACACCTGAGAGGCCCCAAAGAACCCCACGTTTCCAGCAGCTGGTGAGGCAGCCACATCCTTCAGAAGCAGAGAGATTGGGGTTCAAATCCAGGTCTGCTTCTTGCTGGCTGTTCACCCTTGGGTTCACTTCACTGAACCTGTTTTCTCAGCTGTGCAATGGGGGTGATAGAAAAACACCTGCATGAGGTATGACCTCACACCCGCCAGAATGGCCGCCATCAACACATCATCAAATAACAAGTGCTGGCGAGGATGTAGAGAAAAGGGGACTCTAGTACACTGCTGGTGGGAATGCAGACTGGTGCAGCCACTGTGGAAAATAATATGGTGTTTCCTCAAAAAATTAAAAATGGAACTGCCATTTGACCCAGTGATCCCACTTCTAGGAATGTACCCTAAGAAGCCTGAAACACGAATCAGAAAGAATGTATGCACCCCTATGTTCATAGCAGCACTATTTACAATCGCTGAGATCTGGAAACAGCCCAAGTGTCCATCTGTAGATGAGTGGATAAAAAGGCTGTGGTACATACACACAATGGAATACTATGCAGCTATATGAAAGAAAGATCTCTTATCCTTTGAGATGACATGGAGGGACCTGGAGAGTATTATCCTAAGCGAAATAAGTCAGAGAAAGACAAATATCACATGATCTCACTTATTTGTGGAATATAATGAACAAAACAAGCTGAGAAACAAAATAGACCCAGAGACATGGAAGTGGGGTACAGACTGACAAACCTCAGAAGAGGTGGATGGGGCGGGGAGAGATAAACCACAGAACTTAGTCTGGCCGGTGTGGCTCAGTGGTTGAGCGTCGACCCATGCACCAAGAGGTCGCCGGCTCAATTCCCCGTCAGGACACATGCCCAGGTTGTGGGCCCAATCCCCAGTGAGGGGCACGCAGGAGGCGGCCAGTCGATGTTCTCTCTCATTGATGTTTCTATCTCTCTCTCCCTCTCACTTCCTCTCTCTGTAAAATCAATAAAGGAAAAAAAATTTATAAAAAACAATAACAACAAAAAACCACAGAACTTATATGCATGTGTGTGTAAACAAGGACATAGACAATAATGCTGGGGGACGGGGCGGGATTGGGAGGAGGGTGTCAATGGGGGAAAAAGGAGAAACCTCTGTAACAAAAATAAATAAATAAATATAAAAAGAAAAGAAAAGAAAAACCCCTGTATTGCAGGGTTGTGGGAAACATTCAGCAGCCCCTCCTAGGTAGCAGGCACACTTCCGGGGGCAGGGCAGGCGATAGTGAGCAAGGCATCGTCCCTGCCCTATGGAGCTGACATTCTCGTGAGGAAAAGATAGATGATAAAAAAATAGATGTGAGGCCAAGGCTATGGGCAATGAAGTGAACTAAAACAGGCATGGGGAGAGAGCAAAGCCCTGCACGGGGCCAGGGGGCTGCCCTGCTGGGAGCCGCAGGTAGACACAAGGCACTGCCCCCACCTGCTCAGGTAAGAGAGGGCTCAACAGCAAAGCATGGCATATTGACTCCACAAGACTTGACACCAAAATTAGAACCCTTGACCTTTCTTGAGTGCTGACAAGGTGGCCAGATCTCTGCTGACTGCCTCGCATATTATCTCATTTAATTCTCCCAACTTCATGAGGTTGGTACCATATTCCTCTCCATTTGGCAGATGAGGACACTGAGGTTAATTCAGATGATAATTCACTTGCTGAGGGCCATAGCTGGTAAATGGCAGCCGGCCTTTGAGCCGAGGGCCCCCTGACTCCCAGAATCCATGCGTGCAGTGTCTGTGAAGTGGTGTCCGTGAAGATCGAACTCATGATACCCTCTGATTCCAACTGTGGAAAAATGACTTTTTCGTACAGCCAGAGATTGGGAGAGGCCATGGAGCAGGGTAGAATGGTTGTAAACTTATCAAAATAGTAAATTGTTAATAAGTAAGACAAAAGTGAATCTCTGCTGTGTGCCAGGCAGAAGGAGATGTAATATGTAATGCACAGCCTGGCCAAAGGCCCAGAGGTGGGAAACCTGGGCTTTTCGGAGCATCTGACTTTGGATCCTGGTTCTATCCTCTCTGCACTCCTGGACAAGGGCCTCTCCGGTTTGGGTCAGTTTCCTTCTGTGAACTAAATGGGTGTGTATTGATGCCCACTCCCAGGGTGGGTGTTGAGTCAAAGGAGAGTATGTGTGTGAAGCATTCTGCACAGGGGCTACCTTGCCCTTTTGTCCTCAAAGAGTGTGCCTTGGGGGTGGGGGACAGGTTAGGCAAACTGCAGCATCCACTCAGGGTCATTATCAATGATAAACTGTGGGCAGCATTTTTACAGGGAACTGTGGGACTGGAACATTTCCTTGGCGATGGTAAGGACTCAAAATAATCAAGAACCTACCAACTACAACTTACGGCAAAAACGAGCATGGGCTTTGGAATATGGCAGGACTTCCTACAGGAGACCTTGCGTGCAAGATCTGGTTTAATCTCTACAACACTTCTGGGAGGCAGGAAGAGTTCAATGTGCCTGTTTGGCAGATGAAGGCGCTGAGGCTCAGAGACTTAAGACTTTTGCCCAAGGACACCAGCATTAGTGTTTGACCACAGAGCCTGCCCTCTCTCCGTTGTATCACGCTGGCTCTCATCACACTTGATCCTTGCAACAACCCAGCCTCGTGGTGGTTGTCATTGCCCTGTTCCAGGTGTGACCATGTGGCTCCTGGCACCAACCTTCGCCTAGAGCAGGGCTTTCAGGTCTGTGAGAGTCAGGGTCCTACCTGAGGAAAAGAACCCATAGGCTGTGTTTCCAGGAATTGGCTTGTGTGATTTGGGGTCTGGCTAGGCAGGTCTGAAATCTGTAGGGCAGGCTGGGAGGCTGGGAGGCTGGGAACTCAGGCAGCTCTGGGAAACCTCAGTTTTTTGTTTTTAATATATTTTTATTGATTTTTAGAGAGAGAGGAAGGGAGAGGGAGAGAAAGCTAGAAACATCGATGAGAGAGACACATGGATCAGCCGCCTCCAGCACGTCCCTCGCTGGGGATCGAGTCCGCAACCCGGGCATGTGCCCTGACCGGGAATCGAACCGGTGACCTCTTGGTGCATGGATCCATGCTCCACCACTGAGCCACACGGGCTGGGCTTGTTTTTTGTTTTTTTAACATGTTAATCACCGTAATTTTAATTTTATTTTTCAACTACACGGGAAATCTCATTTTTGTTCCTAATGCTGACCCTCATTATCAAGGATACTCTTCTTTACTTAAAGTCAACTGACTGTAGATATTAACCACATCTACAAAATACCTTCACAGCAACTCCTAGATTAGTGTTTCCTTAAATAACTAGCTACATAGCCTAGCCAAGTCGATACATAAAACTAACCATCACAGCCATGGCCAGTTTGGCTCAGAGGTTGGAGTGTCAGCCCTTGGACCAAAGAGTCACGGGTTCGATTCCTGTCAAGGGCACATACCTTGGTTGTGGTTTGGTCCCCGGCCCTGCTTGGATTCGTGTGGGAGGCAACCGATTGATGTGTCTCTCTCACATCGATGTTTCTCTCTCTCTCTCTCCCTCCCTCCTACTCTATCTGAAGATAAATGGAAAAATATCCTCGGGTGAGGATTTGAAAAACAAACAAACAAACAAAAAACTAACCTTCACAGGGTCAGACAGACCTCTGCTTGAGTCCTGGTACTACAACCTATAGGCTGTGTGACCTTGGGCAAGTCTCTCTGCCTCTCTGAGCCTCATCCCCTCTCTGCCAAAATGCTGTGATGGTGCTTACGACAGTCATTTATTATGAGGATTAAATGCAATGATGTAAATCAAATGTGTTTGTCCAGAGCCCGTCACATAGAAAGAGGGGAGACGTGCACAAAAATAGATGGTCATGAAATAGTGTTTTCTAACTGCAGTGTAATTGTTTGTTCTGTGTTTGCCTTCCTTTTCACGGGCTGCTCCTGGAGGGCAGGAATTGTGTCCCATTCATCTTCTCTCCTGTTTCCTACTTCAATCCCTGGCCCTAAGGAGCCGTCACTAAGCATTTCTTAAATATCCAGTTGACACTTTGTTAATGAGATTCCCTCTGTTGAGTTGGGATCTATAATAAAAATCCCCCAACTACCAGACAAGAGGGAAATAGAATGTGCAGGGACCTCAGGCCTCTGTTCTGTCTTGGATAACCTTCTCAGCTTGGGAAATCTCTCCTCCAGGGGGCCTTCTCTGATCCCCCTCCTCTGTGTTCCCACTGTGCCCTATGTGGACCCCATCAGAGTAGGGACCACACACATTTTCAAACATGTGATTGCTCATCTCTCTCCCCCCACAGATGAGCAAATGTGGGGTAGGGAGAGAATCCCTCGTTCAGTGCTGGAGTCCCAGCCTAGGGGCTGACACTCAGGCGTCATGCCAGTAGGCGTTTGTAGGAAGGACATGCCCTATTTCCAGAGACCCATAGGTTGGCAAGTCACACTTCAGGAACTCTGCTTTCTTGGGGCCTCTGTTGTGTCCAGCTGCTCCCCTTGGTCCAGCCATCCTTAAGCCAGAAGCAGAGCCAGGGTGATGGAGAAGAACTTCTCTTCCCTGGCTTCCATGAGCGTATTGTGGTTCTTGAACGGAACAAGGAGTCTGCCCTGTTTATTGCTGACCTGGCCGACCTCCCTACTCATGCTTAACTCAGGGGCCTTGTATTTCCATATTCCAGCCCTTAATCTTCTCCTGTGACACACTCACAGAGTCTCATAATTAACCACTTTCCTTCCTCAGGCTTGGCCAAAACTGAGACAGCTAATTAATTTCTGGCCACTCGCCACTCCCGTTTAAATGGGGGGCAGGGATGTAGCTTGCGGCCCTTGCTGCCCAGCTGCCTTGTTTTGCCACTTGGAAGAGTAGCCATCCTTTGTCTGCAAATTGAGGGAGCCCCTACTGGACCTTGGCAGGCTGGCAGCTGCTTTATTTAAGCTGTTCCCCGCAGTGGCTAGAGCCTTTGGGATCACTGCTGTAGCTGTGCCTTGGTTTCCTCATTTGTAAAACAAAAGGGATTGAACTTGACATCCGGGGAGAAGAAGGTGTGGTAGAGGTTAGGAGTGTGGGTTCTGAGGTCCGAGGGACCCGAGGCCTAACACAGGCCCTGCCACTCCTCGCTGAGGGAGTAACGTCACCCCTCTGAGCCTCAACATTGCTCATCTGTAAAGTGGGGTTACTAATGCTCGCCTCCTGGAGGCTATGCAGATTCAATGGGATAATGAACACACATGTGGCACTTATTCAGCAGGGCATCTGGCACCTAGTAAGTACTCAGTAAATACTCTCAGCAGCCATCTTTCCTTTCAGTGCTAACATTCGATATTCCTGATGAAAAAAGTCCTTTTGTTGGGAGAGCTGCAGAGTGGAGCCATTTTCGCAGACGCTGCTTCTGTGTTTGTTTGTTTCAATCCTCACCCGAGGACATTTTTTTTTTCTCTATTTATCTTCAGATAGAGTGGGAGGGAGGGGGAGAGAGAGAAACATCAACGTAAGAGGGACACATTGACTGGTTGCCTCCCGCACAACCCTGACCAGGGCCGGGGATGAACCGCAACCGAGGTACATGCTCTTGGCCAGAATCGAACCCGTGACTCATTGGTCCATGGGCTGACGCTCTAACCACTGAGCCAAACCGGCCAGGGCTGCTTCTGTGTTTTAGGCACTGTACAAATTACCATAAACTGGGTGGCTTAAGGCAACAGTGTAGGAGTCTAGAGGTCTGAAAGCAAGCGGCGCCACACTCCCTCTGAAGGCCCTAGGGAAGAACCCTTCCTTCCTGGCTTCCTGTGCTCACCGGCAGCCCGTGGCCTCCCCTGGGCTCACAGCTGCGTCACTCCATTTTCTGGCTGTTCTCACATGGCCGTTTCCTTCTGTCTGTATCTCTGTGCTTCCTTTTATAAGGACACCAGTCATTGGATTTGGGGCCCACTCTGATCTAGTATGGCTTCATCTTAATGAATTTCACCTGCAGGGACTCTATTTCCAAATAAGGTCACATTCTGAGGTCGCAGGTAGAGGTGAATTCTAGGAACACCTGTTCAATCCCGTGCACGCTCCAAGGCTCGGTTTCCTCTTGTGTGTGAGGATGAGAATAGTAGCAATTTCATGCGGTTGTTGGAGTGATTAAATGAGATCATCTGTGTAAATGTCATGGTAGAATTCAGTAGACGATGTCAGGACCATGTCAGCACTGAGTCTGTGTCACTGCTGTGATGGAGATGGCGGCGAAGGTGAAGACAGTGATGGGGACGGTTCTATCCGTGGACCTACCCTACCTTGGTTACTCACTGGACATGGGACCTAGAACGTAGGCATCCACCAAGAGCCCAGGGCTTCAGGAATTCTGATGCTGTGGAGAGAGCCCCCTTTCCCTCTGTCCTCTGAACCCTCATCTGGGACTTAGCTCCTGGGAGAGCAGCTTGGAGAAGTACAACTTAGCCTCCCAGAAGTCAGGAGAGCCAGTACTCTGTGTAACCTTGGGCCTTACATCGTTCCCTCTCCAGGCCTCAGTTTCCCCAGCTGTAAAGTGGGAGAGGAGTTTTGAATTCGTTGTTGCAGATCAGAGCCTCTTCCAGTGCTGAAGTCCCAGCACAGGGCTCTGTGTCCCAACCCAATGGTGGCAGGTTAGCAAGGGCAGCGTAGAAGTCAGGTTCCTGGGACTCCCAGAGCCGCCTAGCAGGTGTCATTCTGTCCATTTTCCTCATCTGGACAAGAAGAGAAGCAGTGTGCAAGGGACATCCTAGACATGAACTCTTTCGATACTCACCAACCCTCATGTGGTGGGATTGTTCTATCCAGTTCACAGAGGAGCAAACTGAGGCTGCAGATGTTAGAGCTCGCCCAAGGTCAGACTGTTGGAGGTAGAGCTGGGGCTTAAATCTAGTGTGTCTGGTGCCAGAGTCCGTGCTTCTCCCTGGTTTGAGCCTTTCCTGTATTACGGGCTGCTGTAACGCATGACCACAAACTTGATGGCTTAGAACAACAGAAACGTATCCTCTCACAGTTCTGGAGGCCAGACGTCCAAAAATGTCCGCAGGGCCGCACTCCCTCTGACGGCTCTTGGGGAGAATCCTTCCTCGGCCCTTCCAGCTCCGGTGGCTCCAGGCGTCCCTTGGCTTGTGGCTGCCTCATCTGACCTCTGCTTCCATCTTCCATGGCCGTCTCCTCTTCTTCCTGTGTGTCTCTTAACCAGCACACTTGTCATTGGAGTTAGAGCCCACCCAGAGAATCCAGGATGGTCTCATCTGGAGTTCCTTAACGTAATTACATCTGTAAAGACCCTTTTTCCAGATAAGGCCACATTCACAGGTACTGGGGGTTGCGATGGGGACTTGTCTCTTCAGGGCCACTTTCAACCCACTGCAGTTATTAAAGCCGTGGTGGTGACAGTATCTGCTGAGTCCCTGGCCCACAAGGTGGAGGTGCAGGGAGTGGGGAGTTTCTGGAGTGGTTGAGAAGTAGAAGGAGATGAATGAAGTTGTGATTTGGGGAGGCCAGTCTTGGGGGCATGTGTGACGGGGGTGCAGCCTCAGCTGACATTCTACCAGCAGTGATGCCAGTTAGGTAACAGGTGCATGAAAACTACGTCTGGTTATGGGTGGATTCAGTCAGCCACGGGCCAGAAACCTGGAAACCTGTCCTCAGAAGCCATCTGTGCTGGCTGGGGCATATGTTCACGTGGACTGAAGTTACAGATCCCACAGAACATGGATTTGGCCTCATTTACTTGCCTGGAGAGATGGGAGAAGGCCAGGCCTGAGCACCATCTGTGTGCCTGTATGTGATTTACCTGCATCAACTTGGGCCCTCCATCCACCTAAGACGTGGTGTCGTCTTCACTCAGATGCTCACATCAATGAACACATGAGGGCAAACCAGTGGGAGCTCCAAGCATGGCCACACAGTGCTGAGACGGCAGCTCTCCAGCCAGCCATAACAGCTAACACCCAGCACTTCCCTGTATTAGCTCAGGTCTCCCCCAGCTGGATGAGGTGTGTACTGTTACCGTCTCATTTTCCAACACGTGGAAGGGAGAAGGGTTAGGTTTAGGTCCTGTGATTCCATGGGCAGAACCAGGAAAAACAGCGCCAGGTAAGAAGGAGCTAGTATTTAGCCCTCTTCTGATCCTCTTCCCACCCCACCCCCCGCAAAAAAAAATAACTTGCCTACCCTGTGAGTTGTGCCAGCAACGGGATGGGTTGTGCCTGCCCGTGGTGAGTTCCCATCTCCGACACGCTCAAGTAGACACTGCATAGCCGCCTGACTGGTGTGCCATAGAGGGAATGCCCTCACTGAGAAGTTTCCTTCTAGCTCAGATTCTAGGATTTTTTCTCTAGGAGACCACCAGATAGCTGTGTGCACGAAGATGCATTATTTATAATAACAAAAAGAGAGGAAACTACCTATACATCTTTCAACAGGTGATTTATTAGTAACTTTATTCAGGAGCTTTAGTGTCTATGAGACTAGAGCCGGTCTGAAGTCTGTTTTTGTGTGGTCCTTGCACTAAAATTGGCTTTTATACTCTTCAAGGGTTGTTAAAAGAAAAAAAGAGAATGTGCAACAGAGACCTTATGTGAACTACAAAACCTAAAATATTTATTCTCTGACTCGACAGAAAGACGTTTGTTGACCTCTGGACTAGAATAACAATCCGTTCAGCCACCAAAAACTATATTGTATCTATGGTTATAGAAAGAGGGTCACAGCATATTTTTGAGAGAAAGAAACAGGTTATATAGCAGCAGGAGAACAAGATCCCAATGATATAAAACAGGGTATGTGTGTTCGAATGTTATCTGTAACGATGGTCTGTAATATTAATGATGGTTTTTAAACTTTCTTCATTAAATTATTCTGTATTGTTTGAACATTTTATACTGAGCAGCTGTTATTTTTGAGATCTCAAAATGCATTTGGGAATAAAATTAATTCTAAATACTCCAGCAACCCACACCGTTTGGGACCAAATGAGTTGATCTAGGCTGAAGCCATTTTGTTCATTTTGGTTCCTCAGGTACCACAAGGTCGATCAGACTGAGGGTTGATGCTCTTATCTTGTTGTTGTTGCTATTATTGTCTTGGTTTTTGGGTCTCTTGCCCTGACTTTGACCCACATGGGCTTTTGTGCATAAACAGAAAAAAAAATCCTCTCCCTTTAGTTGAAAACAAATCAGCTATTTTGGATAAATGATCTGACAATATTTCCCTTTGCTGCCGCAGAGCTGAGTCACTTCAGATTCAGGGCAAACAGGGTCAGGCCCAGATGTCCTTCAGGGGACATAGGTTGGTCCAGAAGGCAGGAGGGGAAGAGGGAAGAAGGAAAGGCAGGGAGCGGGGAAGGGCTGTCCCAATCTGAGCTCTTCACTCCGTGATTGGTTACTTCCAGGGATCAGGGCACCTTGACTCCTCTATCCAGACAGTCCTTCAGTAAATGCTATGTCTCCTCTGTATAGCACGAAGGGGACACGGTTTCTGCCTGAAGAATGTCAGCCCTGGCCGGGTAGTTCAGTTGGTTGGAGCATCATACATACACCGAAAGGTTGTGGGTTCGATTCCTGGTCAGGGCACATACCTAGGCTGTGAGTTCGATTCCTGGTCAGGGTACATGCCCAGGTTGCAGGTTCTATCCCCGGTTGGGGCGCATACGCTGTTTCTTTCTTACATCGATGTTTCTCTCTCTCAAATCAATAAACATATCCTCGAGTGAAGACTAAAAAAAATTTTTAAAAGAATGTCCCAGTCTAGCTTGGAAGACTGACTCATCAATATTCATTCATTCACCAAAAGGGTTTGGATTGCCTGCTTTCTGGTAGAGCTGCTATAAGTTCTAGGTGCACAGTGGAGATCAAGACAAATGCCATGCTCTGGGGAGCTTATGTCTTAATTGTCAAAGAGAGTATGTGAAGGGCACACGGAGTACTTTGGGTCCACAACAGAGCAGCTGAAACCGAAGTCAAAGGAAGGCATTGAGATTTCAAGGAAGAACTCTGGGTTTGAATCTCTGCTCAGCCTCTTTGTGACCGTGCAACCTGGGCAAGTTCTGTGTAAACTGGGAATAATAAGTACTGTCGACCCCATAGGGGGTCTGGGAGGATTCAATGATGCCGAATGCTTTCCCAGTACCTGGTACATAGTCAAAGTCCAACACATGTTTATTATCTATTAAAAAACAAGATGTACATAAAAATCACGCCTGAGAAGACTTTACACGTCGTTGTTCATAAATACTGGTTGCTGCTCCCTCATGACCAGTGGTGTATGTTTTGTGCTGAATTGACCACTCCTTCTTGCCCCGTAAATAATAACTCCCCATCGGGCCCCATCACTGTGCCTGTGACATTGTTCTGATGTTTATAAGTCTGCCTCTCCCTGACCCCATCTGAATTGTGAACAGATTGTCTCCAAAGCCCCAACGACAGCAGGGTCCAGAAATGTGTGAAAAACAGATGAATGCTGTAGAGCCTGCCCACCTCTGCACCAGTTTGCTCCACTCAGTCCTGGCCTCCGGATTGGGCCCCGCGCCATGGCCAGTGTTTGATAAGGTAGTGTCGTTGTGGCAGAAATTCGGTCGGCGGGAAGAGACAGACTGCACGCACTCAGAGGATTAGAAAAGGACTGTTTAATGCGCACCAGTGCTGTCCCAGCGGGGTCACCTCCAAAGGCTGAGCCCAGCGCCCGGGTTCCAGCCGCCTTTTATACATGATAAGCCTATTTGGGGAGTTTCAAGTTCCTCTATAGTTTAGGCTGTTGGCGGATGTAAAGGAATTACAAAAGCCAGGGGCGGGGTCTCTGCACTGCCCAAGGGGCTGCACCTGGCTTGCCTTCTCAGTGTAGGTGACAAGGAGGCTAGAGGACAGTGAACAGCAAAGCACAGACCCAAGGGGTTATGAGCGTGGGCTCTGGAAACCAGATCTAAGTTTGCATCCTGTCACTGTCACTTCCTAGCCATGTGTCTGGGTGAGCCATCTAACTGGGCTCATCTGTGGACTGAGCATGGTATTGACACTCAGGGTTGCAGCGAGGATGAGCTAAAATCATGCATTTGCTGTTTTTGGCGTAATGCCTGGCACATGAGAGAAAAGGCACTCAGAGAAGATTGCTTAAAGGAAACACAACCCACACAAAGCTGTCAGTCCAGTTCCAGCGAGGCCTTGCACAAAGGAGGGAACGTTTTAGCTTTCTCCTGGGCACCGGGCATTAAGACGTCAGCCAGTCTAACCAGCTGCCCTGGGTGTGCCTGAGGGAGAAAATTCTTGCAAGGAGCTTACTTGTCATCTGAGAAGCCCAGCTCTTCAGAGGCTCGGGAGGGTGTGTGGGTTTAACGTGGCCCTGGCTGTGCTGCTGTCACAGAGCACGCCCCATCTCCTTCGAACTGGAGGAAAATCAAAAGAGGTGGTGATGATGACGATGGGGCTGCTTGACAGAAAGCAGGAGTGGTTTAGAGCTCTGAAACTCCGTGCTTCGTGTAAAGGAAGGCTGAGGACTGAGATGTTTGGGAGCAAGTGCCCGAGCGGCTGCATAATTCAAGATGCGCTAATGGGGATTTGACCTAGAAAGAAAGCAAAGGGTTTCCCGATGCATCTCAGAGTCAATAGAGGTTCAGCCAGAGCTTACCGTCCTCACCCCCAGGGGTGGATCCAATGGTGAGGACTGAACCTTAAGAGAAAAAAGCAGGAAAATATTAGAAGAAAGAAAACACACACACACACACACACACACACACACACACACACACCCCAAAAGTGCTGCCAGTTCTTATCTACATGCCGGCTAGTAAGCTAGACCTTCTCACATATTTTGGCTCCTAAAAACATGATTACACTGAAATTACCAACAAGAAAACAAGTTCAGAGAGGTAAAGTAATTTATCTATGGTCACACAGCTGTCTGTTGAGGAGCCAAGATCTGAATGGCCCTGAAGGACTCTCTCTCTGCATTCTCCAGCTTAGAAAATGGACAGCCACAGCTCTTGATTATCTACAACCTTTTTTTCTTATTGTGGTAAAGTACACATAACATAATATTTACCATCTTAACCATTTTTTAAATCCTCACCCAAGGATATTTTTCCATTTATCTTCAGATAGAGTGTGAAGGAGGGAGGGAGGGAGGGATGGAGAAAGAGAGAGAGTAAGAGAGAGGGAGAAAGAGAGAAACATTGATGTGAGAGAGACACATTGATCGGCTGTCTCCTGCACACTCCCTACTGGGGATCGAGCCGGCAACCCAGGCACATGCCCTGACCTGGAATTGAACCGGGACCTCTCGGTCCATGGGATGACGCTCAAAACACTGAGCCATACCAGCCAGGCCCATCTGTATATCTTTTTTTTTTCTTTATTGATTTTATTTTATTAAAAATAATTTTTTTTCTTTATTGATTTTTAGAGAGGAAGGGAGAGGGAGAGATAGAAACATCGATTGGCTGCCTCCTGCATGCCCCACACTGGGGATTGGGCCCACAACCTGGGCATGTGCCCTGACCGGGAATCGAACTGGCAACCTCTTGGTGCATGGGTTGACGCTCAACCACTGAGCCACACTGGCTGGGCCCATCTGTGTATCTTTAGAGAAATGTCTATCCAAGTTCTTTGCCCTTTTTAAAAATATTATTATTATTATTTAAAAACATTTTTTTTCTTAATTGATTTTTTTTTTAGAGAAAGAAGAAGGGAGAGAGATAGAAACATCGATGAGAAATAACATCAATTGGCTGCCTCCTGCATGCCCCCCACTGGGGATTTGGCCCACAACCTGGGCATGTGCCCTGACCAGTAATGGAACTGGCAACATCTTGGTACATGGATTGAAGCTCAACCACTGAGCCACACCAGCCGGGCTATTTTTTATTTTTTATTGTTGAGTTGTAGGAGTTCTTTATATATTTTGGATATTAATCCTTTATCAGATATGTGATTTGCAGATATTTTCTCCCATCTGTGGATGGCCTTTTCACTTTGTTGATAGTGCCTTTTTATGCACAAAAGCTTTTACTTTTGATGTAGTCCTATTTATCTATTTTATTTTTTGTTGCCTGTGCTTTTGGTATCATATCCAAGTAATCATTGCCAAATCCAGTGTCATGAGGCTTTTCCCATGTTTTCTTCTAAGAGTTTTATAGTTTCAGCTCTTTCATCCATTTTGAGTTAATTTTTTAATGTGGTATAAAGTAGGAGCCCAATGTTATATCAACAACTTTTTGAAATAGGGGTGAAAAAAAAAAGAGTTAGAGACCAACAGTTGGATGTTGGGGGTGAGTCAATAAGCACTTTATCTTTCTAGAAAGTTCAGTGTCTTGCCCACTCTTGTTCTGCTCTCCATCTAGCCTGCACACAGTAGTCAGAGTGATCTTTTAAGAAACACACATACATCAGATCATATCACTCCTCTGCTTAAAATCTCCAGTTAATTCCCCTTGCACTCAGAATAAAATCCAAACTTCTTGCAATGGCCCAAGGGCTCTGCATGATTTGACCCCTGCTGATTTCTCCTGCTGCCTCTCCTGTTGTTCCCTCTCTGGCTCACTACCCTTTAGTTGCACTTGATTTCTGACTATTCCTGCAGCTCACCAAGCTCTTTCCTGCCACAGGGTCTTTGCACATGTTGTTCTTTCCGTCTGAAACAACCTACCCCTTTATCTTCACATAGCTGACTCCTTCTCATTCTTTCCAAGCTGGCAGAGATGTCATTTTTTCTTAGCTTGAACTGCCATGACAAAATACTGCAAACCGGTTGGCTTAAACAACAATTTATTTTCTCCTAGTTCTGGAGGCTAACATTCAGGATCAAGGTGCCAGCATGGTCGGTTTCTGATGAGAGCTCTCTTCCTGGCTTGCAGATAGCTGCCGTCTCACATGGCAAGGGGAGAAGGAGAGAGTGGGAGATAGGGGGAGAGGGAGAAAGAGAGAAATATTAGCACTCTGATAAGAAGAGATTCTTTCTCAATTGTATCTTCTTATAAAGGCACTAATCCCATCATGAAGGCACTACACTCATGACCTCATATAACCCTAAGAATATCCCAAGGCCCCATCTTCAAATACTATCACACTGTGGGAGGGTGGGGCTTCGATGAGAATTTTGGGGAACACAATTCAGTTCATAGCACATCTCCTCAGAGAAGCCATCATTGACCTCTCAATCTATGCCAGGTTCCTTCCACAAACCCCCTCATACTCCCACTGGGTGATGTCCATCACTATACCCACCTCTTATCCTTCATGGTAGAGTGGTGATAGTGGGTGACTGTACATTAATTAATACAGCAATTTGTTCAGTGTCTGCCCTCTCCCTACGGCCATAAATTTCAAGAAGCCAGACTATCATCTTCTCTCCTATGTCCCTGACTCAGGGCCTGGCACATACCAGGTGTTTGATTAATACCTGCTGGATAAGTGAACAGCCTCAGCACGAGCTCACGTTCCCTGACCTTTCACTACCTATGAGAGGTGGGGGACGAAGGAAGGTAACCGCACTGAGGGGCAGCATAGCAAAGTCATTGCCATGTGTGTTGGCACTAGACTGCCTCAATTAAATACCAGCTCTGCCACATACTGGTCATGGGACTTGAGCAAGTCGCTTTACCTCTTATGCCTCAGTTTATGCTCCTTAAGAGATGTCAACACATATTTGGATGCAGAAAAGCAATTGGAAGAGGAGTAACAGGCTGAGCAGGGGTGAGGTGTGGGACTGAAAACAGGGGCAGGGAATTAATTATCTACAGAGCGAGCAGTGAGACCTTTAGGTTTCTGTCTTGGACCATGCACAACCAGGTGACTAACCCCTACTCTGCAGGAGGTCAAGGTTTTCCCCCAGAGAAGTTAACCTGGAAAAACTCTGAACTCAGGGCCAGCAGACACAGAAAGGGTCAGCGTGAGGTATCGAATGGAAAATGGAGGGGTCCCCAGATACCTTCTCTGTCTCTGCTGCCGGAATCCTGACAGCCAGAAGTGTGTTGTCAGGCAGGAGATGGGAGGATTCTTTTCTGAAATCCCTAGAAAAGAGAATGACAGACACTGATATTTAGCTGTCCCCCAGTGTAAAGCCAGATCTTTGCTCAGTCCCCCTACAGTGAAGCCCACTAACTAGTACACAGGGTCCCTGCACTGGTACACACACACACGCACACACACATGCACACACACCTGTCAGTTAGTTATTTAGTACTTCACTGAAAGATCCATCGTTAGTCACATATCACCAGATATTTGAAGGAAGTCTCCAGGATAGAAGAGAAAGGCCAAAATAGACAAATAAACAGAAATGTTTGAAGCAAAAAGACAATGCAGAGAGCAGAAGAAAAGACAAAAACCAAAACTATTATATCCTTAGAGAGATAAGAGGAGATATTGTATCCATGAAATAAGATGTTATATAAAAAGAATAAGAAGAAAGGGCACTGAGAAAATGAAACTCAAGAGCTATAACTTTTAAAAAGTCAATATAAAGGTTGAGAGATAACGAAAAGGAAATTTCCCAGAGGATGTACCCAAAAGACAAAGAGATGGAGATAAGATAAGAAAATTAAAGATCAATCCAAGAGGCTCGGTGTCTGACTAACAGATTGTTCAGGGCTTCCAGACAAAGTGGGAGGGGCGGGGGATGACCAAATAAATGATAGGACATTTCATACTGAAGGACATGAATCTCCAGACTGAGAGGACCCAACAAAAAAGAAAAAGAACCACGCAAAGGTACATCCTTACAAATGTCAGAATACTAGGGATAAAGAAACAATACTAAAAGTTACGGGGGTGATTTGTTACATACAAATCACCAGGAATCAGAATGGTTCAGATACCTCAGTGGCAACCTGGAAGTTAGAAGATGAAGGAGCCAGGCCTTCAAAATTCGGATAGAAAATTATTTCCAACCTATTCTTCTTTTTTAAAAAAATATTTTCTTTATTGATTTTTAGAGAGAGAGGAAGGGAGAAGGAGAGAGAGATAGAAACATCGATGAGAGAGAACACCGACTGGCCACCTCCTGCACGCCCCCCACCGGGGATCTGGCCCACAACCTGGGCATGTGCTCTGACGGAGAATCGAACTGGTGACCTCTTGGGTGCATGGGTCGACACTTAACCACTGAGCCACACCCCGGGCCCAACCTATTATTCTTTATACAGCCAAAGAAATCAGAAGTGAGGATAGAAGAAAGACATCTTCAGACATGTAAGAGTGTAAAAATTTTACTTTCTATGTGTCCTTTCTTAAGAAGTGACTAAAGGACGTGCTCCACCGAAACGAGGGCATAAACCAAGATAGAAAAGACTTGCGAGCCAGGAAACAGGTGCTCTGCCACAGGAGGACAGGTGTGCAGCCGGTCTAGAAAGAAACCACCCACAGACGGAGAGGGGAGGAGGGTGGCTCCAGGAGGTGCATCACTAGGAAAACAAAAAGAACTGGTCTGTGATGTGACTGACGGGAAAGGCATTTTACAGGTCTGCTGGAGTGTTTGAGGAGGTTTAGCAATATGTACACAGAACTAAGCAAATGAAAAAAAAGGAGGCAATGATTGATTCCAAGAAAAACAAAAATCTGTAGTAGAAAATAAATATAATTATAGCATACCATTTAGCTCGGCAGTGGACAATATCTACAAAGTCATAAGAATGTAAACCCTAAAAAAAAAAAAAAAAGAGTATAAACCTTGATTATCAATTTAGCTTATATTTAAAATTTGTGGCAAAACTATATTGGGAGGATGGAGAGGAGAGGTGGAGTTGGGTAGTGTAAGAGAGTTAATCCTCACCCACCAGAATAGGGAGTTGTGGGGGACATTGCTAGTGTTCACTAATGTCTGGTTCTCCCTCCTTCTGGGCACATAAAAGACTGCACTTCTCAGCCCCTTGCCTTCGGCTGGGGCCACAGGACTGGTTCTAGACAGTTGGCTTCAGGTGCAAGTGCTATGTTGCAGCTAGACCAGCGCTTAGATGATCCTGCAGCCGTCTCTTCCCCCGCCTGGTGATCAAGGAGGCCTCAGCAGAGCCACAGGATTGCAGCGGACTGGAGATGCCTCGTGAAAAATAGTCCTGGAGGCACGGAGCGGACTCTGCGAGGGTGAGAAAGAAGCCTTAGCAATAGCGTCAAGCCACCGAGATTTGGGGATTGTTTGTTACAGCTGCATAGCCTACCTTAACCAAATATAAACTTCAATTAGTGTCTAAAATTGCTACATCGAGAAATAGCCATTTAAGCTTATTGTTTAAAATTATGGAGATAATCACTAGAAGAATAACTAAAAACGTGAAAAGCGGTGGCCTCTGGGGAGCAGGACAGAGGATGAGAAAGGGTAGGGTAGAGCGGCATCTATTTTCATTATAGTACTATGTGACTTTTTATACTATGTAGTTGTATTACATCGGCATAAAAAACATTTATAAAAAGCTATATGCATGTATGTGGTCTGGAAGGATTCCCACCAAACCATTACAGCGGCTGTTTCTTAGGAGGGAGGCTGTGCGAGATCAAATGTCTGCGGAACTACAGATGTGGGTGGACGTGGGAAGGCACTGTGGGAAAGGAGCCCACGCAGGTGGAACGTACGTCTGAGGAGTTTGGATTTTATCCAAATGGCAGTGGGGAGCCACAGAAGGGTTGTAAGCAGAAGAGTGTCCTGAGCAAATTTATTGTGAGCACCCTGACTCACGTGGATGGTGAATTGTCGGGCGCAGAGGCTGCTGTCGTGGTCCCCACAAGAGCTGACGAGACCCGCACTGTACAACAGATGTCTATTGAAAGCTTGCTATTTGCCAGGCAGTAGTGGTAGGGCCGAAAATACTGCAGGGAACAAAACGGATAAAGTGCCTTGTCTTCAGGAAGTTTACGTGGGTGAGAGGGCAAATGGACAGGAAGGAAGATAAATATTAAGTCAGGCAGTGGTTTGTACTATAAAGAAGAATGAAGCAGTGTTAGGAGACAGTGATGGTGGGGAGGGGGTACTTTATTTACTCTTTTGTTGTTGTTAATCCTCACCTGAGGATATTTTTCCCAGTGATTTTTAGAGAGAGTGGGAGGGAGGGAGGGAGACAGAAAGAGAGAGAGAGACATGGATGTGAGAGAGACACATCAATTGGTTGCCACCTGCATTACCCTGACCAGGCTGGGGATTGAACCTGCAACCCAGGTACGTACCCTTGACCAGAATAGAACCCCAAACTCTTCGGTCTATAGGATGGCACTCTAACCGCTGAGCCAAACCAGCCAGGGCGAGAGGGTTACTTTAGATAGGGAGGTCAAGGCAGCCTCTCTGAGGAGGTGACATTTGAATGAAGTCCTGAGTTAAGTGAAGGAGCAAGCCATGCAGAATTGGGGGTGGCGGCTTCTAGGAAGAGAGAAGTGGGCTTGAGGTGTCCAAGGAACAGGGACGAGGCCACGGGTGGGGACATCCATCAAGGGGAAGGTTCTGGGAGCTGAGGCCCAAGAGGTGGTCAGGGCCAGTTTGTGGAATGTAGAGAGAACTTCAGGGCCTTGAGAGCAGCAGAGTGGCGCTGAGGAGGCCAACAGGACAGGCCTTGGCAGGTTAGCTGTGGGGAGGGGAGGCCTGTCAGGAGGGGGGCTGTGGGGCTCTGGCTGGCCATCAGCACTGGGCCTCTCAGCCCTGCCTGGATCAGCTACAGCAGCTTCATCACCCGCTTCCCAGCATCCCAGCCCCTCTGGGAATCGAAGGATCCTTCACAATTCAAAATAGCAGGCAAAGAACAGCCTCTAATTGTTCTGCGTAAAAGAAGCGAAATTAGACGAGTCAGCTGTGGGGTTGAGCCCACTTCCCACACAGCTGTGATCCCACACCCCACTGAAGACAGACTTCCCAGGCCTTGCAATTCTGCTGTCTTTGAGCAAAACTTTTTGCTTCTCCAGCTGCAGGGCAAGTGACTGCTATTTTGGGAGGGAGTGGGACAGATGCTGGCCCTGGAGGACAATGAGTGAGTCAATGTCTTTTTTTAAAAAAAAACAAACAAAGCAGTGACTTCATGAAGGAACAGCCTTAGCTGATAGAGTTCATTCAGTCATTCAAAACACCTTGAAGGCACTCATCTGTCCAGGGGATTCCAGCCTAGAAGTATAGAGACAGAAGTGTGGTTCCACCCTTGGGGTACAGTGGAGAGAAAGCATTGGTCTGGGAGTCAGGAGGTTTAGTTCTTGACTTGACTCTGCCACTGTCACTGTGTGACCTTGGCTCAGTTTCCCCATCTCTCCTCAATATGGGCTTTAGGCTACATAGTGTTTCTCAAAGTTTAGGGCCCATAAGAATCACTTTGTGGGGGGTGGTTCTTATTAAAGATGAAGATTTTCAGAGATTAAGATCTAGAAGGTCTGGGGTGGGGTTCAAGAATCTGCATTTCTTGCAGGGTCTTCCAATGATTCTGAGGGAAGTCCTTGGACCATACTTTCATAAAATCACTTCCCCTCAACCTCTCAGGGCTCTTCTGCTCTGAAATTTCAGGAGTCGCTCATACAACTCTTCTCTGGGTTTCTCAGGTCATTCCAGGGGCATGAAAGCAGTCCTTACCCCTGCCTCAGTGTACCTGTGTGTTTCTGTGATGATCACACTGCACTGGGACTGTTTCAACATATGCAGCCTCCTCCAGGCTACCTGGTGCCCAGCCCAAGCCCTGGCACAGAAGGGGCCATGACTGTAAGAGTTGGCCTAGCAAGGGGTCAACGTAGCGCAAGCAGCTGTGTGGCAGCATAGAGCATGGAGGGACATTGGAGAGTTTGGGGTGCAGGGCTTGGTTGCAGACATTGTCTTGGACACCTGGGCACATGCTCTGTGTCAGATGTTGGACACTGTCACCTGCTCCCCTTCTCTACAGCTGGGTGAGTCCAGCTGCATGGGAATAAGATGGTCTGGATAGGACCACAGGAAGGACTGGGAGCCCTGGTCTACCATGGAGGATACTCCAGGCGGTCTAAGGTCCCAGCCATTCTGCTAGGCAGAGTCCCTCCCTCAGAGCTGCCCAATCATATTCCCAAAAGGCCAGCTCAGTGGTAGAGGGTCAGGTCACTCTGGTCTAACTCCCAGATTCATTCTTTATATATGAAGAAAAACAACAGCTATCATATACTGAGCACCTACCATGCTTTGGGCTCTGGGCCAAGTGCTATATCATCTTACTAAATTTCATAGCAACCCAAAGAGGTTGGTAAAAGTATCACCCCTCTTTACAGTGGACACTAAGGCTTAGAGAGTTTGAGTTACTAGCCCAGAATCATTCCCTGACAAATAGTAGAGGCAGGATTCGAACCTAGACCTATTTTCCTCTGGAGCCCAGTTTGATTTGTGGAAGATAAGGGTTTTCCCTAAAATACCTTCTGCCAGTTATCCCCAGCCAGAGAAATGCGCTTGCATCTGAATGGAAAGGAATGATGCCGAATCAGGTAGGTCAGAGTTCCAGTCCCTGGCCTTTTGTGTGACCTTGGACAGTCCCTGAGTTTCAAGTGAAGCTGAAATCTGTGAAATGCAACAGTAATATATGCACTTCCTTTTAAGGTACACTAAGATGAAGACAGCCACCAACATCTACATCTTCAACCTGGCCTTGGCAGATGCACTGGCCACCAGCACGCTGCCTTTCCAGAGTGCCAAGTACCTGATGGAGACGTGGCCCTTTGGGGAACTGCTCTGCAAGGCTGTGCTCTCCATTGACTACTACAATATGTTCACCAGCATCTTCACACTAACCATGATGAGTGTCGACCGCTATATTGCTGTCTGCCACCCTGTCAAGGCCCTGGACTTCCGCACACCCGCCAAGGCCAAGCTGATCAACATCTGCATCTGGGTCCTGGCCTCAGGTGTTGGTGTACCCATCATGATCATGGCTGTGACCCGTCCCCGGGGTGAGTGACCGCAGGAGACAGCACATGGTCCTCTGTGGGTTTACAGGCCACTTACCAAGGTAGAGATGTGGGTTGCTGATCAATGCAAGTGTGGATGGCTGGCCAGTGGGAGTATGGATAGTTAACCAATGGGAATGTGAATGGCTGGCCGATGAGGACTGTGAATGGTTGACTGTAGTGAGGATGAATGACTGGTCAGTGGTCATATGGGTTGCTGGCCAAAGGAAATCATTAATGGGATTATGGATGGCTGATCTATGAGCATGTAGCCACTGCCCAGAAGTGTGTGGATGACTGACCTTTAAGGAGATAGATGGATGGCGAGTGGGGTGAGGGTGTCACTGATTAGTGAGCAGTGGAGGCCATAAGATCTGCAGTCCCATCCCAAATTCCCTTCCACTCCAATTTTAAATCATTGGCTCAAATGACCAAAGCAATGCCTAGAGATTGGCCTTCAGAGAATGACAGATAGGTGCATTTCCTCAGAGTAAAATGGTAATTATTGTATAGTAACCACCTATACTAGCCAGGATAGCTGGTCAGTGGCTTAACATGGTAGGAGTCTATTTCTCACTCACATTATAGTTCAATGTAAGCAAGAAGAAGAGGGTCTCTATTCCACACAATCATTCAGGGACCCAGGCTCCACATGATGGTTTTGGAATCCTCCACTGCTGGCATCTGGCCAGCAGATGAATATGGAGAGGAAGTGGTGAGAAAGCACAACCACTTTAAAAAATATGATTTTTATTGATTTTTTTTTTAGAGTGAGAGGAAGAGAGAGAGAGATAGAAATATTGATTGGCTGCCTCCTGCACATCCCCTACTGGGGATTGAGCCTGCAACCCGGGCATGTGCCCTGATCCGGAATCGAACCTGGACCTCTCAGTCCATGGGAGGACGCTCAATCCACTGAGCCACACCTGCTGGGCAGCACAACCACTTTTAAATGTTATGACCCATTTCTTCCTAGTGATAGTTGGTCACATGACTCCAGCTGGATGTAAAGAAGTGGGAAAAGTATGTCAGCAGAGTGCCAAAGACACTGGTCACTAAGCTATCTCAGCCACACTATATCATGGGGTGTTGAGAAGATTAGATGAGGTTATATGTATGAAATACTTAGGACAAGTCCTGGCTCATTGCCAAGGCCCAATAAATAGCAGCTGTTAGCATGATTAAGCCTATGAGATAGACAAGGCAGGGACTCCTACATCCATGGTTGACTTAGGGTCATACAGCCAGACATTTGGTGGAATTTGGCATAAAAGCCAAGGCTCCCACCCCCATATCAGTGCTCCTTTTGGCCTCTGCGGTGAAGGTTTGCAGATTATCAGTGCTGTGGTGGAAGAGGGGAACAGGCTTGGTGGGAGGTTTATTGGCTGGTATTGACTCTCACAAGGGTAGAGCCTTTATAACGTCTCTGAGCTATTGGTCTTGACTCAGCAGCTGGGCCCCATTCCTCACTGTCAGCCTTTAGTTTACGGGCCATTAACTGCAGCCCTGCTGGGGGCTGGGCCAGATGGGCCTCCTCACTCCATGCACACAATCTCTCTCTCTCTCTCTCTCTCTCTCTCTCTCACACACACACACACACACACACACACACACCACTTCTCCAGTGTGTGCCATCGGCACTTGTATGCCACTTGCTGTGTAACCTAGGAAAAGTGCTGTTCCTCTCTGGGCCTGGTTCTACCATCTGTACAATGAAGTCCTGAGACTCAGTCATCCCTATGGATCCTGCCACCCTGATGTCCAGGGTCTATTCTGTCTGTGGATCCCCAGCCCCCTTCTCACAGCTCTCGGGCTCTGAGTCCACTGTGTAGCTCCTCAAATTCCAGAATTCCAAAAGACCTTGGGAGTCTCCTAGGCCAGCCTCAGCCCTGTATCTGTATCTCACAACATCCTGTAAGGTGCCCATCCAACCCAAGCCCTCACTCTAGGACAGGGAGCTCATTCCATCCTGGGTGCCCCTCTTATCTCTGGACAAGTCTGGCAGCCAGAAAGTTTTTGCCAGTAAGCTGAGATTTGCCTCCTCAGCCTTAGCCTTGACCTTTGGACTCCCACACGTATCTGCCCTCTGCCCTGTGAGTGCACCAAGAGCTTGAACACTGCTAAATTCTTTACATGCCTTGGCCCATTTAATTCTCACAACAACCATATGAGGTTTAGGTAATGTTTTTAGCCCCACTTTAGGGAAGCTCTTGAAGTTTGAATAATTTGCCACCCCACACAGTTAGTAGGACCTGACTCGTGCTCTTAACTCATGTTCTCTATGTCAGTTTAGCAATACTGCCCCCACCGAAGCCACTTTGGAAATGTGTGAGCTGTTTTCAGTTGTCATAATAACTGGCATTTAGTGAGCTTGGGCTAAATTATATCACTGTTGCCCATGGACTAGAGGCTTATCAAGGGACTGGGAGAGAATATAGGAAGACCTATATTAGGGCCAATCCTGCTGGGGTCTTGAAGGATGAGTAAGAGTTCACCAAGTGCAGAAGTGACGGAGGACATTTCAGGTAGAGGAATCACCATGAGCAAAGGCCAGGAGGAGGCAGTGGGATTTGACCAAGTGGAGAAAGGTGGGTGAGCAGGCAGGCAGAGCCTAAGAGCCCCTTACCCTGCCTGTCTTTCTCTGTTTCCTTTATCCAGACGGGGCAGTGGTGTGCACGCTCCAGTTCCCCAGCCCCAGCTGGTACTGGGACACGGTGACCAAGATCTGCGTGTTCCTCTTCGCCTTCGTGGTGCCCATCCTCATCATCACCGTGTGCTATGGCCTCATGCTGCTGCGCCTGCGCAGTGTGCGCCTGCTCTCAGGCTCCAAGGAGAAGGACCGCAGTCTGCGGCGCATCACGCGCATGGTGCTGGTGGTGGTGGGCGCCTTCGTGGTGTGCTGGGCACCCATCCACATCTTCGTCATTGTCTGGACGCTGGTGGACATCAACCGACGCGACCCGCTCGTGGTGGCCGCGCTACACCTGTGCATCGCGCTCGGCTACGCCAACAGCAGCCTCAACCCCCTGCTCTATGCCTTCCTCGATGAGAACTTCAAGCGCTGCTTCCGCCAGCTCTGCCGCTTGCCCTGCGGCCGCCCGGAGCCCGGCAGCTTCAGCCGCGCCCGCGAAGCCACGGTCCGCGAAGGGGTCACCGCCTGCACCCCGTCCGACGGTCCTGGAGGCGCCGCCGCCTGATCAGGCGGGGTGGCCCACCGAGCACCCCTCGGAGTGACTTGGCGGTCACGCCGAGTTCCAGTGGGGGCGGGGGCCACGACGCCGAAGGGGGGGTAAAGGGGGCCTCTGTTTTGAAAAACGGACCCAGGCTTGAGATGAGGCAGGGGCCAAGAGATGCCCCTACTGTGGGCGGACCTCTGGGCGGGCACGGGGCAGGATGGTGGGGCGCTGCCTCTGGACTGAGTGCATGGTCAAGGGCTCTGGGTTGGGGGGCCGGAGGAGGAGCTAGCGACTCCTAGGGTGGAGGGCCAATGGCTCTAGAACTGGGCGGATAGATAGGGCCTCTACAGTGGGGCGGGGACTCGACCTAGAGCTTCAAGTTGTAACCTTGAGCTGGGCTTGCCAGTGAGGATACAGACTGGGACCTTCGGACTGAGACCTGAAGGTCCCGGGACCCAGGGCAGTGGTGGGGACAGTGGTTTGAGAATTGAGCTGCAAGATTGGGCTTCTGTGTAGTGAGGAAGGGCCTCTTCTGGGGCAAAACGCAAGGACAGGACAGTGAGGCATGGCGATGCTCCAGATTGGGCCCCAGAGAGAGGGCCTGTGTGCAGGGAATAGGGGCATCAACTTTAGGGTAGAGTCCTGGCCCATGGGTTCTAGAAGGAGGTGGGGCTCAAGGCCGGGCTTGCTAGGTCCAGGTCCAACTTGCCATCTCTATAAAAAGAAAATCAAATAGAGGGAGAGAAAAAAAATACCTTTTCACTCCTTGACAGTCATTTCCTTGGAATGGGCAGGGACCTCAGCATTGGAAGTAGTGTCTCCAGCACTGCATCTCAGTGGGGGTTGGGACAAGACACTGTCACAGGGCAGGTGGCTCGAGGATAGGATAGAAGAACAGTTGGGGTAGACTCCTCAGCCCCAGTCCCTAATGGGGCTCAAAAGGAGTGAGGAGGTTTCACTGCTTCAGTTCCCAAACCGGAGCTGCCGGTCAGCCTCTGTGCCAAGGGGTGGTGGTGGGTGGGCTGAGGCAGGAAGTGGTAGGTAGTTCTGTGTTGAGGTTAGGTCCTGAAGCCAAGGGCAGATGCTTTTGGGGGCGGTCCCCAGGACCTTGGCTTTTATGGCCCAGGTGCTGGAGGACAGAAGGCCATGTGGCAGAGCTCCACGGAGGTGAAGTGCCCCTGGGACGGGGTGGGGCATCTGAGGCACCAGTGCAGGTTTTTCCTGTCCCCTGCTCCGGGGCCAGGCTCCTGAGAAGAACCTCCAAGATATCCTCTTTCCTTTCTCCCAACATCTGGCTGCACCCACTGTGTCCAGTGAGCTGGAACTGCCCACATGGGGACCTGACTCCGAAGGAACAGGGGGAAGAAGGCTTTTATGACAGCAATGCTACTGTCAGTGTGTACTCCCCTCTGCCTTTCCCCTGGGCTCCCAAGTCCCCCACCTGCTCTAGCTGCTCCCTTCAAGCTGCTGAGAGGGGGTCCACCCAGAGCTAGGCAAAGAAGTATTTCTTTTCATTTGTTTGGCATTTTATTCAGGCAAGCCCAGATCTTTGCCTCCCCCAATATCAGAGTCTGTCCTTGGTCCCTGTGCCTCCCTTGCTTCATCTCCCCACCCCACCACTGTCCCCTTCCTCAATGACAGAGCCTCAGTCATACACCCTGACTCCCTACTGAAGCAGTGTTCTGACATCCTTGTAAAAACAAATTTAATCTTCTTCCCTTTTTGGGACAGATGGAAAGAAATTGATGTCTTTGTCTCAAGCAAAAAAAAAAAAAAAAAAAAAAAAAAGAAAAATATACCTCTTTTCCCTTTGACAGTCATTTCCTTGGAACATTGGAACAAAAGCCTTTTCCCTGTCTGGGAGGCTGTCACTCCAGCAGGGGCTGAACTAGCATTCAGAGGGGTTGGGGCTTAGGCACTAGGATGAGCTTTGGGCACATTAAGGGTGGGGCTACCTTAGCGGGCAAAGCACAGTCCCCTTCTCAGGATGAGGTCCCCGGAAGCTGTAGACCTGGGAATTTTCTCTCTCTATCAAAGCCTGGGAAGATGTGGGGCTGTGCCCAGCACTCAGATCCAGCCTGCTAAGCTACCTAGGCCTGGGGTCCCAGATCACCCAGATCACCTTCCCCATCCAAATGGAACCTATGACCTCTGCGTCTGAGTGGGGGTGGGTATCGGCAAGGTGGGAACACTCCTGGACACTCCTTACCACTTGGGACCATTCTCGAATGCCTTGGGGAGATATCAGAGGAATCCTACGGTTTAGGAACCAGAGAAGCCTCCTGAAGGAGGTGACACTAGAACCAAGTGTTTATTTTCCTTGGAAGGACTGTGTCCCCTTCAGCCCCTCCTAGTACAGGCCTGTCTCAAGGCTGCTCCAGGTCCGCTCACTGCCATTTTCTGTGGCTATAACAGACTGGCTCCCTTTTACCACTTCTCATATAAAAATTTGTCCTGGAGTAGCAAGTAAAACAAATTTTCATTGAAATCTACTTCATGCCAGGCTATGTGCACGCTGGGCACTGGGACGTGGAAATGAGTCAGGTCCAGCCCAGCCCTCAGAAAGTTCTAGCTGATGCTGGGAGACAAAGCATAAACAAACTACTGCATGTCCCTGTGATGCGTGTGCAGTGACAGGGAGCCCCAGGGAGGGTGTCACAGGGAAGTACATTTTCTAGCTTTTCACTGAAACATATTTGTAGCAATTCTGGAACAGGTGGGAAAGGGTCAGAGGGCCTTGATGGATGACTAGGAGTTGAAGAGGGAACAGTATGTGCAAAAGCAGGGAAATGTTTACGTGCTTGGCAAACCCGCTGGAGCATGGGCTTAACTGAGTGTTTCTGACGACATCCCTGGGGGGACATGTCGGGGTAGTACTATTACTCTTATTTTAGACAAGAAGTCAGGCTCAGAGAGGTCAAATCACTCACCCCTAAGTCACAGAGCTTGTTAGTGGTAGCAGAACTCAGGTCAGTGGAACTCCAGGGTCCAAGTTCCCAGGAATTTACTGATGAATTCCAGACATCATTGAAGTCGAAGAGCCATAGTAGCTGGAACCCCGGGATGAGGTTTTTGAAGATTTAAAACCAAATGGAGAAACCTGAAAGAAAAGGGCAGCCCTGGCCAGTTTGGCTCAGTGGTTAGAGCGTTGGCCTGCGGTCCAGAGAGACCCGGGTTCGGTTCCCGCTAAGGGCATGTACCTCGGTTGCAGTTTGTCCTCGGCCCCGGTTGGGTCGTGCGGGTGGCAGACACTCGATGTGTCCCTTTCATGTTGATGTTTCTCTCTCTCTCTCTTCCTCTCTCTCCCTCCCATTCTATCTGAACAAAAAAAAAAAAAAGAGAGAGAGAGAGAAAAGGGCAATTTTTCACAAACTCTTGTTCTCCTGGCGCTCTCTAAGCCTTCACATTTTAAAATGTCCTACACATGATTCCTGTTAAAGCTCCAAATTGACTGTGATTCTAGAGTCTCGAGCATCACAGGGCTCTCAAAGCTAGAGTAGGTCTGATCCCCCCCAAATGTCCATTCCTCTCTCTTCAGGAGGTGGGAGGGAAGGAAATTTTGCTTCTGGTTTCAAAATCTCCTACGATTTCATATCTCTTGTTGTAATAGAAGCAGTGGTTGAGCCTGGAGTCAGATCTTGGCTTTTCTTCTCAGTGCCTCAATTTCCTCATTGGTAGAATGAACTTCCTTCATGGAGCTACGAGGATTTAATGAGTTAATATACAGTAGGTCCTCCCTTAACATCATCTCTAGTTTCTTGGAAAGTGCAACTTTAAGTGATACCATGTATAACAAAACCATTGTACATAGGCTAATAGATATAAGCAAGAGTTACGTTCCTACGGGATATTTCTGGCCGCAGAAACATCACACCGTTTCTAAATAAAGACCCAAAACACTTCTAATATTAAACATTAAAATCAATGTGAGCTATACATACATTTAAGAAAGAGTAATAAAGCCCTGGCCGGTTTGGCTCAGCGGTTAGAGCATCAGCCTGCGGTCCAGAGAGACCCGGGTTCGGTTCCCGCTAGGGGCACGTACCTATGCAATTTGTCCCCGGCCCTGGTTGGTCGTGCAGGAAGCAGCCACTCGATGTGTCCCTTTCACATCGATGTTTCTCCCTCTCTCTCTCTTCCTCTCTCTACCTCCCACTCTATCTGAACAAAAAATGACCTCGGGTGAGGATAAAGGAAAAAAAAAAAAAAAGAAAGAGTAATAAAAAGAAATAAGATAATTATTTCCCAAATCCCTTGTTCTAGTTCAGGATCGCAGGTGGCCAGAGCCTCTCCAGGCAGCTCAGGTCACAAGACAGGACCCATCCTGGTCAGGATGGTCTCTCATCACAGGTCACATCTCACACATACCCACGCTCAGACTGAGATGTAGACACGCTTGTTCACCTCACGTGCACATCTTTGGGATGTGGGAGGAAGCCAGAGTATCCAGAAAAAACCACACAGACATGGGGAGAATGTGCAAATCCCACACAGACGGTGGCCTCAGCTGGGAATCAATTCTTTTTCTCATCAACGTCATAATGGAATGACGTTTAGCAACACGGTGTTATTCGGGGACCTGCTGTATAGGGCCCAGCTCATAAATAAGTTCTTAGCACATGGTAAGTTGCTGTTATTTAAAAGCGGAGCTGCAGCCCTGGCCGGTTTGGCTCAGAGGTTAGAGCATCGGCCCTGAGGACTGAGGGGTTGAGGGTTTGATTCCCGGTCAAGGTCACGTACCTGGGTTGCAGGTTCGATCCCTGGTCCAATGGGGACACGTGTGGGAGGCAAACAATCAATGTGGCATTGATATTTCTCTCTCTCTCCCCTGCCCCCCACCTCCCTTCCACTCTATCTAAAAATTAATGGGGGAAAAAATCCTCTGGGGAGGATTAAAAAAAATTTTTTTAATGTGGAGCTGCAGTGCAAGGTCAAAGCTAGAGACCTAGAAGGAAAATAGATGAGCTTCCAGGGGCAGTAATGAAAGAAGAGACTGGAGACCCAGCCTGGGGATCCCTCTAGGCTCAGGAGCCATTGTGGAGAGTGAGAAGTTGCCTGGAAGCTGGAGGAGGATGGGGAAATGTGTTGCCATGGAAACTGGAGGAGGAGGGCGTTCCCAGGGGGAGGGAGTGATGGATAATGTCAGGTGTCATATAAGAAAGGTTGGGAGTGGGGAGGGCAGAAGGGTGATGGGAGTAAACCAGAGTCCTCAAGTGCAGTCTCCTACGTGGCTGGGAAGCCCCAAACCTGCATTCAAATCCCGTGGCAAGGGATTTGCCCCCTCTGGGCTTCTGTGTCTTTCTAGATCTAAGTTCAAGGAATGGGTCAGTCTCTAATAGGATGCTTAGTCTCATAAGAATCCTGATTTTGCCAGGCCGGTGTGGCTCAGTGGTTGAGCATCGACCCATGCACCAAGAGGTCGCCGGTTCGATTCCCAGTCAGGGCACATGCCCAAGTTGTGGGCCAGATCCCCAGTGGGGGGCATGCAGGAGGTGGCCAATCGATGTTCTCTCTCATCGATGTTTCTATCTCTCCTTCTCCCTTCCTCTCTTTCTAAAATCAATAAAGAAAAAAACAGAATCCTGATTTTGCTTGATCTTGGCCACTTGCTAGCAGTATGGTCTTAGGCAAGTTAGTATACTTCCAAGATCCCCCTCTGAGAGCTAGAGATAATGCAACTGAGGTGCTTACCAAAGTGCCTGGCACAGAGCAGACTCCAGGGTATGTACCATGATGGGGGTGCCAGAGGCAGCTGTCTAAGGAGGGTTGCTTGGCTTGGAATTTAAAATGCTCCTCAAGCCCTGGCCGGTTTGGCTCAGCGGTTAGAGCGTCGACCTGTGGTCCAGAGAGACCCGGGTTCGGTTCCTGCTGGGGGCACGTACCTCGGTTGCAGTTTGTCCCCGGCCCTGGTTGGTCGTGCGGGAGGCAGCCACTCGATGTGTCCCTTTCACGTCGATGTTTCTCTCTCTCTCTCTCTCTTCCTCTCTCTCCCTCCCACTCTATCTGAACAAAAAATGGAAAAGTGTCCTCGGGTGAGGATAAAAAAAAAAAAATGCTCCTCAAGGTGGAGAGGGGCTGCCAGCGTCCTGAGAGGACTTGGAGGAGCCACAGCCAGGCTGGGCACCTGCTAGGTCTGCCACCACGTCTAGCCCTCTCTGTTTGCAGCAGCAGCTCCCTAGCTGGGGGCCTGGCCTCTGGCTGCCTTCCCTGCCCAGCAACTACTGCAGATCCATGTGGGAACCAGCTCCAGAGCCTCTAAAGCCCCTAAGAAGTGATGCACCCGGGTCGTGGCCCCAGCACTCACACTCAAAGCACAGACACACACATTTCTCTCATCATTGACTTATTCATTGTTATTTATTCCTTTATTTCACTTCTAGGCACTAAGCACGTAGGGCTGGGAGCTGGGGAGAGCGATGGGAGAGAGTCAGGGCCTGGTCCCTCCACTCTGAGCTTGCAGATGTTGGGACACAGGAGACTAGGACAGCTGGCTGTGTGCTTCTGGTGTCAGGCAGCTTGGGAATTCAAAAAGGGGCTGGTGAGGGCCTTCAAGGTGGCCATCCTGATGGAGTAGAGTGCTAGGCTGGGGGGTTGCCCAGATTCTAGCTCTGTCATCTCTGCTGGCCAGGAGCCCTACCCGGGCCCAGCTTTTCCCAGAGTGCAGAGTGCTTTCCTACACCCATCTCCGTGTGAACAAGGCCCGTGCCATTAATAACAAAAGGTAATACATAGTGCTTATCATTGCTCCAAGCACTTTACATGGGTTCATTTATTTAATCTTGACTGCTTGACTATGAGGTAGGCATTATTATTATTATTGCCCTGATTTTACAGATGAGGAAACTGAGACTCAGAGAGGGAATGACTTGTCCAAGGCCACATGGGCTGTCGATAGGTGGGCCAGCGACGATGCTGCCTTGGGTCTGTCAAGTCCCCTTCCTCTGCTTTCCTCCTCCTGCGTCCAGAGAGGAAACTGATTACACAGAGGCCAGACTAGGGAGACCTTGCGTCTAGCTCGCAGGCATGAACTGAGCCTTCCCATTGCCAGGTTCTGTGCCTCGTCACCTTGGCAGCAGAGCCACAGGCCAGCTGCCCAAGAAACTGCTGTGACCCTGGCAAGTTCCTCTCCCCACCCGTTTCTCCCTGCTTTGGAAGACCTGCTCGCTCAGTAATTTTTTGACTGCCTGCCATGTCTTTGCTGTGTGACTTTGGGCAAGTCACTCCACATAATCGAGGATGACAACGCTTACTTGGTAAGAAGTTGGGAAGATTTAGAAAGAGGCTGTGAGCGAAGGACCTTGTCTGTTTTGGTCAAGAAAGTGTTCCCAGCAAATGGCACTGCAAACAGTGGTTATTCCGCCCAGCGGATGAATGAGGTGCCTGGTGAATAGTAAGTGCTCAACAAATGGAGCTTTTTAATATTATGTAGTGTTGTAGGTTACACATGCCCTGACTCATGTCTCTTAATGCTGTAGGTGGGTCAGGAGCAAAGGACTTCCTCTTTTAACCATCTCCTTGGGTTTCAGGTGGGACAGAATGTATTTGAAATGACATTTTCAAGAGGATGTCTTCTCACCAAGTACCTTATACATAGCTGCCCTCTTTTGTCCTCATCAGGACTGCCCTCCCAGGGACCCAAGAAGTGGGCACAGCCTGGGAGGGAAGAAAGCCCTCTGGTGGGCACTGGCTTAGACCTTCTGGCCTGACCTTTTGACTCATGGGGACAGAGTCCCTTGGTAAGTGATAGCGCAGGTGATATCCATCTAATGGGACTCATCTCCTAGAATCTCCTCCTGGAATAAATCCCAAGCCAGGAGAGAGGGAAGGTAGGTTTGACTCTCTGTCCTCCACTTCCTTGCTCTGTGACTTTGGGCAGGTTTCTGTCTCTCTCTGGGCCTCTACACAATGGAGGGACAGAGGTAGAAGTTGATGGGTTCTGGCAGTTCTATGATCCTGGGAGAGAACAGAGGCATTTCCTTCTTGTTCCTTGACCCCAGAAACAGACATCTATTGGTAAAATCCCCTGGGCATCTGCCCAGAAGCAGGGAAAAGGGCATCTGGGGGTCTGGTGTTTGTAATTGGAGCTGCTCCACTTTGGGGACGAGGGAAGCAGGCATGTCATAGATGAAGCTTGACTCAAACACCTGGCTTTTTGTCAAATCAGGTCCCATCTTGGTACCAAGGACTCAACCTTCTGTTTTCCCAATAAACTGAGCACTATGCCCAGTGTCCACATCTCTGGCTGTTTCTTTTGCTCACTTTCTGTGATTTCTGGGGGTGGGTGGGGGCGTGGTGGGGGGGCAGTTTGAGAGGTGATATAGACCTGCCTGCTCACACTGAGTGAAAAGTAGAACCCTACCCTCAGGACGTGTCTTGGAGGTAAACACAACACTGTCCCTTAACAACTACCATTGATGGGAGAGGCAGCCACACAAGGCAGCTGTAGCTTCTTTTAGAGTATGCCTCAAACCAAACCAGGCCTCTAGGCCTCCCTCCCTTCTACCTACCTCCAAATTGGCTCCTCCTCTTCCCTTGGCCAACCCCCCTAATCTCAGTCCCTTGTTCTCCAGAGCCCTGCCCACTCCACATGCCTCTTGGGACTCCCACTAACTCCCCCTTCCCTCCACTCTACTCCCACCTCCCTTCTATCCCCCTGCCCCAGGATGACCTTGCTTTTGCCTATAGAAGTCCCAAACCTCTGTGCATTCAAGGCAGCTCTGGGGGTGGGGATTAGAGCTTGATGCCCCAAAAGACCTTCTTCACTCCTTCAGTGTTCTTCTCAAATAGTCATTGGCCGTGATGGTTAATAAGTAACTCTCTGAAAGGAAAACTTCCTAATCCAGGATCTGCCTCTCCACCACGTGTGACCAGGACCTTAAGAGGGCACCAGGGCACAGAGTCCCTCTTCCTCTTCTGGGGTAACCTTCCTTCAGAGAACCAGAGCCTCAGCCCAGGGCTTCCCACCTGGGGTTGCTGTGTCAAGGTGATGAGCACCAGGGCGGTGGGCTGCCCTGACCTAGCCTGGGATCTCAGTCCCACTTAGCTGCAGACTGTGGGGGCAGGGGCCTGGGCAGGGCTACCAGACTTCCCAGGGTGGGGAGGTGGGCTTGACTGCTTGGCCTCGATCTGCTCACAGAGAGGGACTCAGGTTAAGGAGACTTCACAGAGGCCTCAGCTCCACCAGAGCCAGCCCCCACGGAGGCTGGGAAGACCATCTCTGAAGGTGAGAGTGTTTGCACAGCACGCTCAGGAGCACCTGGGTGTTGATGTGAGTACGTGTGCACAGCGGAGATTTCTTATTCCCCGAGGAAAAGCATCTGTTTGACCACTGTGGGCATCACTTTCCTCTTTTGTAAAATTGGATAACAATTATTATAACTAAGTTACCAGGACTCTCCCGAGGACCCAACAAGACAACAGCTGTGCATGGTAACTAGGGCACACTATTATCATTGGGGAAACACACTCTGCCTTTAACCTTCAATAGCTGCTAGTTGCTTGAAAAATCCAGATGACCTTTCATGCTCCTTCCCAGTGGGGAATTCTAGGATTCTAAGTTCAATCTTGTCTGCCTGCAACCTCAAACTCCCTAGGAGGGAGAAGGGGACCCTCTACAGGAAGAGGAACTGTGGAGGCCCAGCTCAAGGGCAGGCAGTTCTCAGAGAAGTGGAGTAGACAGGGCAGACCCCTGTTATGTGCTAACTTCATCACCTTTCCAGGTCAGCTTCGCTTCCTCTGCCTCCAGGAAGCCTCTGATTGCGCTGTATTGACTCTTTGCCCTGGTTGAATGCCCCATAGCTGCTATCAGGGCTCCTCAGTGCTGAACAAGACCTGCTCTTTCTCAGCCCCCACAGCATCGCCAGACCCTTGGGAACTGCAGGAAAGACTGCCAGGAAAGAACAGGGTTTTTTTTTAGGGTTACTATAGAATGCCCAATATAGAAACCTGATGAGCTTGAAAAGAACAGGAAAAAACATCACCCATATTTCCCCATTCTATTAACATTTGAATGTACTCCCTTACCCAGGGGCATCCCTAGGGGGTCCACAGGTGATTCCAGAGTCATCTGAACTAGGATATGCACTGTGTCACCATGTGCCTTGTTACAGGATTCATTGGAGGTGCCAGGGGTCTGGGAACAGGACCCAAAAGTTAGGAGGCTCTGCATTGACAGGGTGTGTGTGTGTGTGTTCACACAGTCAAATGCACACAGACCCACACTTACCCAGAGGCCACACATACACACACGTGACTGCACACAAACATCCTCCCCACCCTTCTTCACACAGTCAGGTACATTCTGTTCTCTCACCCAGATTCCTGGCATCTGTATACATATCGCTCATGTGTGTTCATACCATAGGCATGCACATGTATGCACATGCACTTCTTTGTGCACACATCTCCCAGCGGGGCACACACTCATCATACAACTATGTTCATACACAGGAAGGCAGCCAAACAGTTCGGCCTGGGAGAAATTTAGGAGAGGTGGCCAGAGGACAGGCTTATTTCACGGACGCTTCCGCCACCTACTGGCCATGCTTGGCATTAGAGCCCTTATTTAGTTCCTACTCCTTTCTTCCCAGCTGGTGTCCCTGGTTCATCCACCTGCCCCACCCTCTCCTCATCCCTGGAAGCTGTGACTGGAACTGAAAGAGGGTCTTGAATAAGGGAAGCATTCTGTTGGGAAACAGTGGGTGAGCGTGGGCTGGAGGGGGTGGGGAACTATCACCCACTGACCACCCATTTTGTGTCAGGCAGTGTTGTACTTTATAGCTATTATCTCATTTAGTTTCTCAATCCCATGTGCCTTATGCAATGCCTGGCACATGAAAAGTCATAGTAACTATATCAATTAAATAATTAAAAATACTGTAGCCCTGGCTGGGTAGCTCTGGTTAGAGCGTTGTCCCGATACAAGAATCATAAATGAATGGAACAACAAATTCATGTTTCTCTCTCTAAAAACAAAGAAACAACACACACACACACACACACACACACACACACACACACACACACACACACACCGTAAAGGGAGTATTTTTAACGATGAGGAAATGGAGTCTCAGATAGGGGAAATGACTTTACCAGAGTCACAAACAGCTTCCTCTGATAGTCAGGTCATTGTTCTGAAGAGAAAGAGAAGGAAGATGCGGCAAAGCTGAAAATCTTTAATAAGACCTGCAGGAAATCCAGCCCAGACCCCCACCCTCAGGGGACCAGAAGAAGTGCCCAGAGGTGGATGAGGTCAACCTAGAGGGATGATTTCCCCACCCAGGAAGGTTCCTTTACTCTAAGTTGCTGCTTCAAATTAATTCATTCAACTAACATATACTGAAAACAGAGTGGCAGGCTCTGTGCTCAGACTGAGAATAGCAGTGAACCAACAGACAAAAGTCCATTCTCTGCCTTCATTTCAGTGTGGGGGCTCCAAAAGGGTCCTTTCTTTACTGTTCCACTCCCGTGGGCCCCTAGGACTCCTTTGAACTTCTCTTTGCCAGTCTGGCTGTGCCGAGTGGGTGGAGGATCCAGAGCGAGAGCAGGGAGATATGAGTCAAAGGTGGGAAGAGATGGTTCGGCCCCAACTGTCCAGTATCGAGGTTGTGCAAAGAGCTTCAAACCCGGAGTCAAGCAGACCTAAATTTGAATCCAGCCTCAGCCACTCACTTGTTTTGTGACCTTGGTCACATCTCTTACCCTTGCTGGGCCTGTATTAAAGCAAAGGGCTTGAACTCGAACAGTGATTCCAATTCATAGTTCCTTAGAAGGGCTGAGAGAGGCCAAGTAGGGGGTCAGACAGGGGGAGGCCAAGCACATGGACCTTCCCACACCCCTATACACCCACTGCTTCCCTCTGTTTCCCACATTGTGCTTCTCAAAGAGTTTGACAATCACCTGGACTAGTTGAGCTCTAAGTTATTCTTAGCTCTAAAAGTTTTAAGATTCAGCCCTGGCCGGTTTAGCTCAGCGGTTAGAGTGTCGGCCCGCGGACCGGAGAGTCCTGGGTTTGGTTCCCGCTAAGGGCATGTACCTTGGTTGCAGTTTGTCCCTGGCCCCGGTTGGGGTCGTGTGGGTGGCAACCAGTCGATGTGTCTCTCTCATGTCGATGTTTCTCTCTCTCTCTCTTCCCCCCTCTCTCCCGCTTGCTCTGTCTGAAGATAAATGCAAAAATGTCCTTGGGTGAGGATAAAAAAAAAAAGTTTTAAGATTTAGTCCATGTCTTAACTGACCACCAGATTGTGAGCTAGAGGAGGGCTGGGACTGGGTCTGAGTCCTCTGTCTGTCTCCTACTGCCCATCCCCCAGGCCTGGCTGCAAGAGGAGGGGCTCAGAATGTGTCCATCTGGACTGACCACATGTGGGCAACATCAGACTGATAGTGCTGCAGGGACTCAGACAACAGCATTGTACTCACCAAAGGCCTCTGTGCCAAGCAGAGGGCTGGCACTGCCTGGGAGGCAGGTAGAGAGGCTTCCTGGGGCTTACGAGGTTGGACCCTCAAGCCTGGAAAGCAAAGGAGAGTTTAACTGGATGGAACAGAGGATCCTTGAGCAGCCCTGGCTGGAGCAACCCAATTGCTAGGATGTGGCCACACAGAGGTGTAGTGAGTATGGACTCAGTTCCAGGTAGAAAGCTCTGGAAATTCCGAGTGAAAGGCATGCCTAGTACGGGGGTGGGAGTGGTTGGGAGACATGAACCCAGATCCTGCTCTGGCTTCATATTCCCCAAATCTCCCATGGGGGACCTCCTGCTTGACTCCTCCAAGCCTAGGGGTGAACTCACCATGAAGCTTATGTGTCAATCAAGGCCTTGCACTTGCACAGGCCCTAGGAGGGACCCTGGCCTTATTATGGTCACAGGGTCATATATTTCTGTGAAATTTGCAAAAGCAAAATACGTTTACATCACTTGGTTAAGACCATTGTCTCTTTCCACTCTGACTTTCCGTCCCTCCCACTTGTGTCCTCCAGCTTGAGTGGCTACAGACATTTTGCATTTTTTAGCTTAGCTTTCTTTTTCTTAAAGAGGTCCCCAAAGAAGCTTCTGGCCACACAATCCTGGATCTTAGCACTAGGTCCTCAGTTTTCTTAGCTGCAAAGATTGCATAAAGGCTGTGAAGGGTCTTTGCAGGAATAAAGACTATCTCTTTTAATCCTCTCAAAGGAGAAGGGATGAAGAGCAAGGATAAGAGACTTGCCTGGGGTCTCACGAGTTGTGGTGAGCTGGAGTTGCAATCCAGGATAGTTCCACTTGAGAGCCCATCCTTTCACTACAACCCCCTGCCGAGGAGCTGACACACAGGCACCCAAGGCAGCACCCCAGGGGTGCCCCTTGGCACAGCTCCCCTCAGGCAGCCTGGACCTTTGGACTCTGCGACTCTGCCCAAGTATCTCTATGACCACAAGGTGGCGGCAGACACCTTCTTTCCTTCTCTCTAGAGCTGGTTCCTCCCAGGTTCCCTGGCTCCACAAAGCCAGAATCTCAGCCTTCCCAACACCTCCGTCAGCTCTTTCCTGCCCTCTCAGGAAATAGGGAGTGCTGCCTTCAAGTCCTGGCCTTGCCATTTACTGGCTGTACATTTGTCAGCAGATCACTTTGCCTCTTGCAGCCTCATTTTACTCATCCATAAAATAGAGGTACCTGATGGGAACAGGTGAGTGGTACCTGGCAGATATATAACAAGCTAATCGTTGGCACCCATTGCTCTTTCAACAGAGGCTTCTGGAGATGACACTTTCCCTGGGAAGGAGTTCTCCTGGTGGCGTTGGTCCCCTCTCCACACTGCAGCAAACTCAGAGGAACTCTTGAACAGTGGGGTCTTTCAGAGCTTTTAAATGTTCATTGGTGGGCACCCTCTGTGCCCATGCATGGGTCCCTCCCTGCACTGGGGCATCTGCCAACACCCATTTCCCTCTTGAAGGAGGCTCTGCAGCCTCTTGACCAGCTCAGTGTTATCCTGCAGATCTGCCCCAGGCTTCAGATAGATCCTCCTGGGGAGGGGTCTCTTGGAACTGCCCACCCATTTTTCCTCTCCTCTCAGCACCCCCTGCCCCATGTCTGCCACACCCTAGCCAGAACATGGCGGTCTCTACCTCAGAGACTCCGTGGCTATCCCCAAATGTCAGTATCTCTCCCCACCCCACCTGCCCTGGTCTTAACCTGGCATTTAAGGCCTTTTACAATTTGGCCTCACGATCCACTCTGTGCTCCATATATACTAGACCATTTTCTGCTCCCAGAGCACATCGTCACTATTCTACTTCCAGGCCTTTGTGCAGGCTATTCCTCTGCCTGGAATGCCCTCTTCCATTTTCATACAGTAAATTTATCCTTAGAAGTCTAGCTGGGTCCAGTCAGTGTGGCTCAGTGGTTGAGTGCTGACCTATGCACCAAGAGGTCTCTGGTTCAATTCCCGGTCAGGACACATGCCCAGGTTGTGGGTCCAATCCTCAGTGCGGGGCATGCAGGAGGCGGCCAATCAATGCTCTCTCTCACTGATGTTTCTCTCTCTCTCTCTTCCTCTCTCTCTAAAATCAATAAAGGGGGGGGGAGTCTAGCTGGAAGGTCACTTCCTCCAGGCATTTTCCCCAATTCCCTCTGGGCTCTGGGTGGACAATTACTTTTAGGGCCTTCTCACCACAGAAAAGCCCATTAAGTATGGAGAGCAACTCTCAGTTTACAAATGGCTTTTCTTCTAGCATATTGGAGATAGGAAAGGCAGCAGGATGAGCACCATTACCTCATCTGACTGAGGAGAAGACAAGCTGGGAGAGAAATATGACTGGCCAGGTCACATGCCCTGTAAATGGTGGAGTCAGGATTCAAACCCAGTAACAGATTCCAGCCACACCCCCTGCCTCAGGCCTGAGCTTCCCCCTCGGTCTCCTTCATTCCTTGTGGCCTGGTCTTGTGACTCTCTCCTCTCAGACTGAGCAGGGTAGTGGTCAGTTTTTAACCGTGTGCTCAATCAGGTTTTGTTGAGGGAACAGATGCTCCTGTTTTGGCCCTCTCCTCCCCACCCCTAACCAGTCTCCTGGCCTCTTTATCACCCAACTCAAGACTTAGTTACCCAATCGAAGCTGGTGGCAGTATCCAGGCTCTGGAAGGATAAGGATTTGGCTGAAGGCCCAGGCAACTCAGAAGAGGAGGAGGGGAAGACACAAACAGGTTCCTTTCCCTGCCCCCAAGCTTATCAGTTCCCCCACAGGCCTCAGGCAAACTGGGTGCTCAGCTTAAGGGGAAGACCTGCCTCTTTCCAGTCACCTTCATGCCCACCATTACTTAAGAGCAGTGTGACCTTGGGCTGTCACTTCTGTTCTCCGAGTCTCACTCTCTTCAGAATATTTTTGGCTGTAAGGATTCAATGAGATCAAATGAGAGAATGCAGGTAAAATAGTGATCACTAAATGTCAGTTGCCTCCTCTGGAGGTCTCCCTTCACAAGGGAGCATTTCAGGGAGCAAATTGCTCCTTATATTCTGGGGAGGGAGGTGGAGATTTCACAGGCAGAGGCAGTGGGGCAGGGGCAACAGCAACCACCCACCCCTCACCTCTACACTGACCAACAAGGCCATATTCACCCTTGCAAGTACACAAGTCACCTCAACAAGACAGAGAGGACCCTGGGGCAGGGCAGAGCTCTCTAGGTCCTCAAGGCCTAAAACAGGTTTTTTGGGAGGTTTGGGGGTCCTGTTTATATGACACACAGAGAGTCACAGAGTCACACCCTCTATGCAAACTCACCAACATATGGGCATATCCTCACACACACAGTTGCACTCCCTTACACACACAAATACACAGAGATGAGAGACACACAATATCAAGGTCACAAACACACACCCACAGGTACCCCTCACACACAAACTCAGAAACAGAGCCCTCCCTGGCCACCCCCAACACACACACATTCACAGGCACACACCCTTATCAGGCTCCACAGGCGCAGGCCCTGCTGAGTCACGGGCAACTCACCCCAACAGAGCCAGAGCCACGTGCCCGCCCCAATCAGGGAGGGGGCGGGGCCTGCAGCAGCTCCTAAGCCTGGGGATTCTCCCTGTCCCGCCCCCCTTTTTTAAAAATAATTTTTTTCTTTATTGATTTTAGAGAGACAGGAAGGGAGAGGGAAAGAGCTAGAAACATGGATGAGAGAGAACATTGATTGGCCGCCTCCTGCATGCCCCCCACTGGGGATGGGGCCCACAACCTGAACCCTGACCAGGAATCCAACCCGGTGACCTCTTGGTGCATGGGTCGATGCTCAACCACTGAGCCCCACTAGCTGGGCCCCACCTTGCCCCTTTAACTGAGGACCAGAGTCAGAATGGGGGGAGCTGGAGAGGAAACCCCTCTGCCAAATTGAGGCATTCTCTCCTGGATGCATGTGAGAGCAATTAAAAAATAATACTAGATCCATTACTGGGTATTTGCATATGTATTTTCACATAACTCTCATTTAATTTTTGCAACGGCTCTATATAGAGTTAGGGCAATTATTCGTCCTATTTTACACTAGAGAGAAAGTGACTTGCCCAAAGGCACAAAGCTTGGTAAAATGCAGAGCCCAGACTCAACTGCCACTGAGTCCTAAGCCCTTAACCATGGGGCAATGTCATCTGGGGGACAAGTGAGAATGTGGGCAGGTGAAAGGTGTGTCAATATGCTTAGGAGCCTAGGTGTGTATGTCAGCTTTACCCAGGGTCCACAGGGCTAGGGACTGAAAGGATCTCAAGTGTCTAGATTTCTGATTAAAGGAACTAAAGCTTCTCTGGTGGTTGGAGCCCACCCACCTATATCAGAAAGCATCCCTCAGATCTAGGGGCTCAGTCAGACCCTCCTCTGCAACACTTTGAGCTTCTTGTTTTATCCTCACCAGAGGACATTTTTTCATTTTTTGTTCAAACAGAGTGGGAGGGAGAGAAAGATATATAGAGAGAAACATCGACGTGAAAGGGACACATCGAGTGGCTGTCTCCCGCACCACCCCAACCGGGGCTGTGGACAAACTGCAACCGAGGTATGTGCCCTTAGCGGGAAAGGAACCCGGGTCTCTCTGGACCGCAGGCCGATGCTCTAACCCCTGAGCCAAACCGGCCAGGGCCACTTTGAGCTTCTTGAAGGCAGGGACCAGGGGCCCTAGAGCCTGAAACAAAACCTGAGTCAGAGGAGTCTTCAGCAAATTTGAGGGCAATACATGAATTTATGACCTTGACATTAAAATCAGTAATCATAATAAATGCTAACACTTTTTGGATGCTTAACCTGAGACTGGCACTATTCTCAGTGCTTTATATGTTTAATTCTCACAACAACCCGTCAGAGAAATACTTTATTTTTAAAAGATTTTTAAATTGATATTTAGAGAGAGAAGGAGAGGGAGAGAGAAAAACATCTATGTGAGCATGACACATCATTGGCTGCCTCCTGCACACCGCAACTCAGTCATGTGCCCTCACTGAGAATTGAACTGGCAACCCATTGGTGCCTGGGATGACACTCAATCAACTGAGCCACATGGGCCCGGGCAAGGGAAATACTTTTATTAACCCCATTTTACAGAGGAGGAAATCGGTTTGGAGAGGGTTAGGAGCTCACGCAATGTAATGCACAGGTAGTAAGTGGCAGTATTGAAGATTGAGACCCAGACAATCTGATTCCAGAGCCCATCTAATACAAAGATCACTGAACTCAGAGGGCCTCAGTTTTTCCCATTTGCCCAGAAAAGTGATTAGTTCTCTGACCTGAAATATCCTTTGATCCAAACATTCTGTGATTCCTCTACATAAAAGAGGGATTAGATTTGTTTTCTGTGGTCAGAAATCATAGAGGGCAGATTTGGCCTTAATTTTAGGTAGAGCTTTTGAAGTGTCAGGGCAGTTTTTTCTTTTTTAAATCCTCACTCGAGGACATGCGAGTACATGCTTAGAGAGAGGAAATGGGGAGAGAGAGAGAAACATCGATTGGTTGACTTCAAGCATCGATTGGTTGCCTTCCATATGACCACAACCTTTGGGTGCACTCAGCCACTCTGGCTGGGCTCAGGACGGTTTTAAAATGAAAGAGGCCAGCTTGGGAGGTGGTGAGTTTCCTGTCATTGGAGTTATGTGAGCGCAGGTTTGAAATGAGGTAGAGGGGAGGAAACTTGGATCCCTAACTATGTAAGCCCCTTCTAGCACTGAGATGGACCAGCAGGAGGGGAAAGTGTTAGAGAAGAGTGGTGAGATGGGGATGAGAGGAACCAAAACCCACATTTACTGAATGTCACCTACTGTGCGCCCGACCTGCGCTTGCTGTATTGCTAATTCTCAGGAAGACATGGTAAGATTTATAGTTAAGGAAACTCAGATTCAGAGAAGTGACTTGCTCAAGGTCACAAAGGACAAAATGGTGAGCAGGTGATCCAGGTGTTTCATCATGGTCACTTCCCGAGGTCCCCTAAGCCCCACTCCCCTCCTTCCTTCCTTTCTGCTTTTAGGGACAGCACCACTTGGCAAATTGCATCATACTTTTGCCATATGACGTCAGAGACCATACAAGCCAATCCAAGAGCTCCCTGCTCAACCCTTCCTCGAACCCCTCGGGTTAACACGCGGCTGCCTAGGGCTAGGCGTCCGGGTCAGGCAGTACCTGCAGCCCCCGCCCCTTCCCGGTTGCAGCGCTCGCACTCCCCCCGCCCAGTCCTCCCCGCCGTCCCGCCGATTGGCAGTTGCCTGCGCCAATCAGAAGGCCACCCGGGTCGTGGGCGGGGCCTGGGCCAGAGTTGCCCTGTCAGTGCAGGTGGAGGCCCCTGGCCGGGGAAAGTGGCAGGAACCTCTTAAAGGGAGAGAACGGCGGACAGAGAGAACGCGGTCCGGCTCGGCCCGGCCCGGCCAGGTCCCCGCCCCGTCCGGCCCAGGTGAGCCTGGACCGCCCGCGGGGAGACCCCGGGTCTTCGGGAGGGAAGGGGTGAGGGAGAGATGAACCCACTCCCAAGGGCCCGTGCCCTCCCGGTAGGGGAGAGACCAGGGTCTAAGGGTCGGGAGAGTGGGGTGGTGGTGGTGGGGGGTGTTCTACGGGCTCCGGGTTCTAAGTTACGAACCGGGGATTCAGAGGGTCCTGGGCGTCTCGAAGTTAAGGGTGCAGGGAGGGGCACCGGCGACAGAAGAGGACCGGGAGCTCGGATCCGGAGCTGGACGCTTGCCGCTGACGGTCCCGGGCCTGTCTAGGGCGGGGGTCGCGGGTTAGGTTCGCGCGGGCGGGTCTCTGCGGAGTGGTGCAGCCCAAGGTCCCCCCAGCCCCGCCCTGTCCGCCCCGCACGCTCCCGCCGGGTCCTGCGCACAGCGGGCAGGAGCCTGCGGGCGGGCGGCGCGCCGCGGGAGGGGGCGCCCGGGCCTGGAGCCCCGCGCCCCGCTTCGGTCCTTACGTAACTGACTTTGAGTTTCCGGACTGCGGGACCGGGGAGCTGGGGCGCCGGCTTTGCCTCACATACTCCCTTCCAGGCTTGGTCTAGGGGACTTCCCTCTGCCTCTGGTTTCTGCTAAGTGTCTCTGTCCGTCTCAGATTCCTGCTTGCTCTCATTCCCCGATTCCTTGTGTGTTTCTCATCTCTGGTCTCTGTGTAGCTAGTTTCTCCCAGTCCCTGCCCTCTGTCTTTCCAGTAGTTTTCTCGCCCCAACCTGCACTCTCTGGCAGACCCCACCTCTTTGGAGTAGAACAGTTCTCCCCTCCAACAAATTGGAGGCCGGGACTTGTCCAGACAGACCCCAGCCCAAGTTTGCCCCAGAAGAGGGCAGGGGAGTATTATTTTGGTAGGGTTGGGGGAGGTTATTGCTAGGCCCCGGCTTCTGTTTCTGGAGCCCTTTTCTCCAGAAGGAGGAGGCTTGGGGTGAGCCTGGCTGGGGCTGGTGCTCAGGGCAGCTGGGAGTCCCTGTGAGAACTGCCTGGTGTCAGGTCAGGGTCAGATCCTCAGCTACGGAAGGGGAGAGGGTAGGGCCAGAGTGCTGGCACAGGGCCCCTGAAGTTTTGGTAAGCTCCCTACCTTCACCCCAGTTACAGGCCTGGGGGCTGGTCTTGGCAGTAGTCTGGGGATGGGGAGATCAACAAGAGGAGGACAGAGGACTTTTGCATGGGGGTGGGGGTTGGGGGGGAAGGGGATGGTAGAGGTAGAAGAGACAGACTATCAGATCTAAGGAGCACCTACTGGGATCATCCCCTGCCTTCAGGGCCTTTCTGTGTGTCAGAGAGACAGACACTTCAGAAATAACTACTGTATCCTGCTGCTGTCCAGTGCATGTAAACAAGGTGTTACAGCTGTCATGAGATGGGAATTATTAATTCTGACCAGGAATGGGGGAGGAGAGACTTTGCAGAGAGAGGTGGAAGTTTTGGGAAGAAGGGGATCCAGAAGCTATAGGAAGTGCAGAGGAGGGAGGGAAGGGGACATCCCATGCCCTGTAGGCTTTGCATGCAGCAGAACTGGGTTCGAATCCTGGCCCTGCCATTTCCTTGCTGTGTGATGTTCTTGCATGAGTCATTTTACCCCTTTGAGTCCCAGAATCCTCCTCAGTCAATAATCCAGATCTCACAGGCATTAGCAGACTCAAATGAAGTAATGAGTGTGCAGTGACCAGCATGGTAGCTGGTCTGGGAGCAGGCCACTGGGGGTGTTTTAAGAAGGGAATGAAGTGGAGGAGCCCTGAGGTTTTCTTTCTGTATAAAGGAAAGTCAGGCAGGGCCTGCCAGGTCTCAGCAATGTGGGATGCAGGTGGAGCGTCTGGGTGTGTGGGTGATACTCAGTGAGGCAAGGAGGTCCACACCCGTCTGTCTGCTGATTGGCCCATCTCTGCACTGCCTAGACCAGGCTGGCCTCCCTCCTGTAGGCCCCATGTGCCAATAGAAGCTCCCAGGTCTCCTAGGCTGCCCCACCCCTAGGCCAGTGGGGGTGGGGCCTCCCGCAGGGCAGGGTCGGTACCCCCTCTGCAGAGTGGATCCTGGCCAGGAGCCTGGCTGGCTGTGCTGGGCAGGAACATCACAGCCTGGCTGGGAAGATGCTGACACTGTATAGGCCTCTGGAGGCCCAGAGCTCTGCTGGCTGGGGTCAGGCCCAGCTTATGGGACTTGGGCTGCAGGGTGAGACAGAGGCTGGGGTGGGAGTGACAAAGGGAGATATAAGGAAAAACCCCTAGAAGGGGAGCTTGAGCAAATATGTGGAACCAGAGAGGAATTTCATGGGGTTATATGCCTTAAGCTTTTCCTGAGTACCTACTGTGTGCCATATACAGGTTTGCTAGCCACGGAACTGAACAGGATACCCATGAAGGGCTCACCTTAGAGGTCATGGAGGGCTGAGATTTGTTAGGGGTTTGCAGAGTGGATCTTTATGATAGTCCCCTGGGGGCCAGGGCATTTAGAATTTCACAAGGGCCTAAGATTCAGATGTTTATTTAAGGGGGCAGGATTTCACTTCCTTATAGTCTATGGACCAGTCACTTTTCTCCCTGGGTTTCAGTTTCTTTTTCTGTGAAATGAGAAGGGGAGATGAGCCTAGAGTCTCTTAAGAGTCTTCCAGCACCCATCGCTATAGTCTCCAGGACCTGTTTTGGGACTTAGTCTGCCCCCTACCTCTCCCCACATGAGGGAGAGTGGACAGAATGTGGTAAGGGGAAGGTTGAGTGTGATGGGCTCTGAAGTCCTCTTCTTGGCCTGCATTCTCTAAGCATTATTAGAGCTGCACTTACTGTGCATGGAACTCTGTGCTAAGCCTTTAATAGGCAGCATTAACTAATGTCATCCTTAAAGTCTCATGAGGGAATAGGTATTATCCCTATTTTAAAAGGAGTCCAGGGAGGTGAATTGACTTGACCTAAGTCACACAGCTAGGAAGTGGTTGGGCTGGGATTTGAACCTAGGTCTGTATGACTTCAAGGCCCAGACTCACTAAAAGGGGGATCCTCTACCCTACAGGTACTAGCCCTTACCTGTGCCCATATTGCACCCACATTGCCTACCCCTTACCTATAGAACCTGCCTGACCCCTGCCAAGTGAGCTCTGAGCTCTGGGATATTCAGGCTGGGGAGCTGGGGGAAAGGCTATGCCATTGCCCACCGGGCCTGGTATGGGGGGAAAGGAGCAGAGAGAGCAACCTGTGGGTCAGGGTCCCACCAGAAGTTTCCCCAGATGGCCAGCCACACTTGACTACTGGTCAAGTGCAAAAGCTGGGCACTGAAAGGCAACCTTGGTTATGTGGCCAACTTGGGACTTCAGCTTCTCCATCTGTAAAACTTGAATTTTAGTAGTTGAGTGCAGACACTTCTTGGCCCATGTGTTTGTGGCTGAAGTCGACAATGGGGTTAAAGGTTAGAGGTGGGGTTGGGGTAGCAGTGCCTGAACCTGTGGAGGAAGAGTTTGGGTCAGGAACAGCTTGAATCCTGGGCTGTCTGTCTGACAGCTATTTCAGATGAAGGGGCTGAGGTTGGAGAGGTTCCAAGGCTGGTCTGGGCTGTGCAGCTAGTGTTGCAGAGACTGAAAGGAAAAAAGCAAGGGAGAACCTGGAGAACAAAATCCAGGCAGATGCCAGTTGGAATCCTGGCTTAACTAGGCTTGGAGCTATGAAGTGACACAGAGAATCCTTCCTCACTGTCCTCATCTGTAAAATGGGAATAGTAATAATTTTGCCTTTGTCTACTTCCTGGGTTATTGTGAAGGTCAGAGATGAGGCATTTATCAAATCAAGTGAGAATGTGGGTGCCGGGTGTTTTTCAGTCCAAAGCTGCAGCTATAGGTGTGTGTTTGTGGCGAGAGGGCACTTCTGACAGCCCCTCTGCTGAGATGCTTTACCCTGGTGATGTGTGGAGAACAGACCTAAGCATGCCACCACCATTTATTGAATAGTTACCACGTGCCAGGCACTGGGCTCAGAGCTTCACCTCTCATTGTTTCCTTTAATCCCCACCTTGTCAGGCAGGTGGTGGCCTGACCCTTACTAGGTCCCTCAAAAACCCATGCCTACAGCTCCTGGTAATAATAGTAGCTAACACTAATGGACAGTTTACTGTGTGCCAGGCATTATGTAACATATTTTACACATGTTCACTCATTCAATCCTCACAACAACCCTGGAGGTGGGTACTAATGCTATCCCCATTTTACAGAGAAATAAAGAAACAGGACCAATGTCACAAAGCTAGTGAGTGGTAAGGTGAGGGTTTAAACCCAAGTTCTTAAGGTTCCTCCTTGAAGTACTCCTCACAGTTGTAATTCAGCTACTATTATATGACTGCCTCCTCACTGCACTTTAGGCTCCATGAGGGCAGGGACCGTGTCTGTCTACTTCATAGTGTATCCACAACACTTGGCACACAGTAGGTGCTCAGTTAATATTTGTCCACAGGGATCCTGCTGCCTCCAGTGGGCTGGGCCCTGTGAGGAGGTCTGATGAGCTCAGGGTGGATTGTCAGATGATCAGATTGCTGACTAAGAGGGTATCTGTCCCAGTGGAGCCCCAGAGACAGAGGGAGGGCAGAGTTTCACCCATGGCCCAGGCCCAGGCTAAAGAGGGGCCCCAAAGAGCGTGATTGTTGGTTGTGCTTGTTTCTCACTGCTGTCCTTTTCTTCCATGTGCCACTCTGGCGATGGCTCCATGGCTTCTTCCTGATTGGCTGCGTGACCTCAATGGCTGCTTCTGGGTGAGTACTGGATTGGCTAAATGACTGCCATGTGGCTCAATTCTAATGCATGTCCTATGGCTCTGGGGCCACTATGAGGTATAAAGGGAGGCCCAGGGGTGGGGGTGGAAGAACTGAGAGAGAGCACTCTGTGAAGTTAGGATCCTACCACAACCAGCTGACTTCTCTCAGATGCTTAACACATTGATGTGATTTTTGGGTCACATGGTACAATGCAAAAGTCTTTGGGGCCAGACTAGTCTGGAATAAAATCCTTATTCTGCCACTTGTAGCTGGGTGGATCTTTGCACCTCAGTTTCTCATCTGTAAAATGAAAATATTAACACCTACCTGACACAGGGATGTTTGTTCTTTTCTTCATGTAATCTCCATGTTCATCTGTTCACTGCTGTATCCCAGTAGATGCTCAATGAATATTTCTGAATGAACCTATGTATTCATTCAGTGTCACTGTGCTCCATCAATGTGCTTGCATTGGATTACATGGCTAATGGATATAAAGTGCCCAGCATCATAGGGCCTCATGAATGTGGGTTTGCTCTTTGTTCACTAGACTGTGCGTTCCTGGGGTTGGGGAGCAGGGCTCTGTTAATTGAGCTCTGGGTCCTCTGAACTGAATGTGGGGTCAAGTACCAAGCCCATCAAGCTCAGGGCCTCTGCTTAGAACTGGGGAGGGAGTGGCAGAGCCCCTGGGTTTCATCAGAAGAGAGGGGCAGCTGAGAAGGTCTGGGGCTGAAGGTGGGAGGGGTGAGGAGGGACTCTGCCTCCCAGTACTTCCACTTTCCTAGCTGTGTGACCTTGGACAAGTCATTAACTACCCTGAATCTTGGAGACCTCATCTGTGACATGCATATCATAATACTTCCCCCACATAGGCATGGGAAGGAGCCAAGGAGAAGTGCCTAGCTCAGGGCCCTTTGTGATAATTGTTGGTTTCCTCCTAGCCCTGCACTCATTCTGGGATGGGAAAAGTAAAGTGTCCCTCTTTTTGGTTCCTTTCTCCTACTTTTAACTTCCTCCCTAGCTGGGACTGGAATCTAGGAGTCAGGAGCCCCAGACTCCTCAGCAGCCTGGCCAGGGGCCAGGGATGAGGGCTGGGCTCTGTCCAGTATAGAAGTAGCTCCGTGGAAGTGTCAGCTTGACCATTCTTTTGCTGTGTGACTTGACTCAGTAACCCACCTTCTCTGGGCCATCGTTGCCTCACCTATAAAATAAGGTTAACAAAGGACACTTCCCTTGAAGAATTATTTAATGAGCAAATGGGTAGATTAGGCATTGACATTGTTATTACTATTTGAGTCTGGCTGAGGAAGGCCCTGGAGAATTACATCCCCTCTCAGCCTAGGAATCCTGAGAATTTCTAGTCATCACATGTATTATTGCCGTTTATTGGATATTTCTTATATGTTGGGATGGTTAATGCTATTTTAGATACATTATCTCATTTAGTCCTCCCAGTGACTCAGCAGATATGACCCCACTTTGTGGATGAGGGAACTCGTGCTGAGTAAATCAAGTGAGTTACCCAGAATCACATAGTTATTTAGGGGTGGAGCAGACTCAAGTCTGCTCACCCCAAAGCCCTTAGTGTGAAACACTTATCTCCTCCAAGGAGATGGAGACCATGTTTGAGTCATCTCTGTTCATCTCCAATGCCCAGCACAGGTCCTAAGCTGTTTGCTGAATGAATAAATTCATACACACACACACACACACACACACACACACACACACACACACCCTCCTCCCAGGATGCTGCTCTAAGAACGTTGAAGAGAGAAGACAACAGAAAGCAGGAGAAAGCCAGACACCATAGTGGTTGAGAGTCAGACAGACCAAGCTTTGAATCCTGTATCTATTGCTTGCTTATTTTGTGACCTTGTGCAAGACCTTTAACCTTTTGGCCATAGTTTTCTTATCTGTAAAATGGGGATAATAAAAATAACCTACCTACCTCCTAGATCCTAGAGAGTACTTGTGAGGATTAAATAATGCATATGAGGCACATGGTGAGTAATCAGTGATAGTGATTATTGTTATTTAAAAAAAAATTGTTATTGATTTTACAGAGAGAGGAAGGGAGAGGGAGAGATAGAAACATCAATGAGAAACATCAACATGGATTGGCTACCTCATGCATGCCCCCTGCTGAGGATTGAGCCCATAACCCAAAACCCAGTCACGTGCCTGCCAGGGAATCAAACCAGCAACCTCTTGGTGCATGGGTCAATGCTCAACCACGGAGCAGCACCAGCTGGGCAATTATTGTTGTTATTATAGTTATAACTATGAGTATTATTTTAGGATTACAAAGATAACCCTCTTGGGACAGTGGAGACCAGGTCTGGGCGGGGTCTGCTGGAGACAAGCAGGTAGCAACCTAGTCTGACAGGTTCTGAAAGGCACCTAGAAGGTGAAGGGAGGGAGGAGACCTCTTGGAAGGTCATCTAGTCACCTAGTCATCTGCTTTCACTAACACCCACCCTGTGACAGGGCATGGCACACAGAGATGAATCTGTGTTGTCTCTGCTCCCTCCTTCCCCCAGGAGCTCAGAGTCTAGTTTTGGGGAAATAGACACAGAAACGACCAACTCTACCTTTGATTGATGTACTGAAGTGTGAACCGTGAATATCTTCCCAGGCAAAGACCAGAAGAAGGGGCATTCCTAGTGAAGGAACTGCTTTGCCAAGCTACAGAGCCATGACCTGCACTCAGGGGAATGGGATTGGAGAGCCAGGCTCAAGAGAGTTGGGGGACTTGACCCAGAGGCAATGGGGAGCCATAGCATATTAAGCAGGGGAATGACATGGTCAGGCTTGTATTTTGGGAGGATCGCTTGGTGTGGAGGACAAATGGGAGAGGATGGGTGGAGGCAAGTCTCCATGTGAGAGATGCTGAGATATGGGGCAAGGATTAAGCCATGGGATGGGGAGCAGTGGCGTGGATGTAAGGTCTATTTAGGAGGCAGAGCCAGCAGGATGGGATAGTGGATTGCAGTGGCAGGCAGGAGAGGAAAGAGGTGAAAGTGAGATTTTGGGATCTGGAGGGTTATGGGGCCTTCGGAGGTCTATGGCCAAGGGACACACCTGAGAGGAGGAACCAGAGCTGGGTTGGGGAGGAAAGCCACTTGTCTGCTCCTTGCCACCTCTGCCTCAGTTGCCCCAGGTAGCATCTATGTCTGAGCTAGACACTAGGCAAGGCCTCTGGCCACCAGGGCCCACGAACCTCACTCCTGCCTTGGACCCCCTCACTCCTGCCTTGGACCTCCTTGTGGTGACTCTGGCAGGTCTGGCAGCAAGAACAGCTCTTTGGGGTAGGGGTCAGACAGGGGCTGTGTGGTACAGAGAAGCCCTGGGTTCTAATGCTACCAGTGTCACCGAATGTCTACGTGACTTCTGAAGTCACTCCCTCTCTTGCCTTGAAAGTGGAGATAGGAAAGCTGTTTTGCCTGCCTCAAAGATTCAGTGATAAAATACAATTAGAGACAACAATCATTTATTGAAAACCGGTTGTACTATGTAATAGGGGGCACAAAAATGACTCAGACAGGCTTCCGACTTCTTGGGAAGCATGAAGCACTTCAGAGCACGCCCAGCTGAGTGGGTCATTAACTCTTTCTAGGCATCGGGGAAAGAGAGAGTTAAACTGGGATTTGAAGGGTGAATAAGAGCTCTCTAGGTGGGTAGTGGAAGGAACAAATTTCTAGGCATAGGGAACAGCATGTGTGAAGGCTTGAACTCACATGTACTCAGGGTACATAAGTACTGTAGTTAGGTATGGCCAGAGCATAAAGGGAGAGATAGGTGGTGATGGTAGATGAGGCTGGACAGGGAAGCAGGGCCCAGACCATGCAGGGCTTTGAAGATGGTCACTTTGCAGATCACTTGCTACCCTGTCCTCACTACACCCTCATAGCTGCCTGTTACTCTCACAGAGACTGCTAGGGCCCTTTCTACCCTGCTCCTCTACCTCCTTTCCTTGTTCCCTTCTCATCCCCACCCAAGTCAAAGCCAATGGCTGCCTCTCTCAGGAGTCAACAATCTGGGTCCCCTACCAGCTTGCCACTTATAAGTAGTGTGGCATACAGTCACTTGTCCTCTCTGAACCTTAGTTTCCACTTCAGTGAAATGGGAACAGCAGGCCTTCCTCACAAGGAAGGGTGGAAGCTTCAATGAGATAATCCTCACAAATGGCCTTGCACATGTAATGGACACCCATAGAAAGGATTATATCATCATGATTTGGACTGCTCTGTCCCTTGGTCCCACCCACTGCTTCCCTGCCTCTCCTGGCAGCCTGATCTGGCCAACAAAGGAAGGAAAGGATTAAGAAACAAGCCCAAATCTCCAGAGGGGGCCTGGTCCACTGCCAGCTTGCCCCCTCCTGCCCCTTGCTCCCCTTGGCCTCAGGCCCAAGGACATTCAGTCTTGAGGCCTGGCCTCCTCCCAACTCCCCACCCTAGAAGCTTCTCCCTGGGTAGAGGCCAAAGCCAGCAGCAGCCTTGAAAAAGAGACAAATACTTTGAAAAAAAAAACGTACCTTTATTTTTTTCTCTCTGGAAGCTGGTAATCAGGCCCTTTTTTCTGGGTGATTGATTGGGAGAAGAATAAGTGTGATGTCCTGTATCTGTGGGAGGCCCCATAGTCTGGGCAGAACTGGATCCCTGAGCCTCCTGGATTCTACAGCAGAGGCTGGTGACCAAATCCCTTCTGTATAGATGCAGAACCTCAAATCAGAGCAGGTGGCTAATGGTACAAGGTCATACAGCAGAAGCCGAGGTCTCTGGATCCTTTTCTGCACCATCCTATGAATGGGTGTAATGTGATGACTTACCTTGGCTGTCATTGTACTTCTCTGAGCCTCAGTTTTCTCTGCTGTAGAAGGGGCTGCTTTTACTGTGAGGATTGGCAATGATTGACAAAGCACTCAGTCCTGTGCTCAGCACTATGAGTCCTCAGTGGTAGGTAGCTAGTGTTATTACTATTGTCACTGCTGCCTTTAAGAACTTTCTCTGCCCTACCTCTTTCCAGTCTAGGGACCTGGAGTTTTGATACAGTTTCTTGCTGAACAAATGACACCTAGTAAACCGGTTTTGAAGCCAGAGGCTCAGCATCTGGGTCCACCCACTGCCCCCCTTCTCCTCTCCTGGTTGGCTGGAACACTCTAGCCTCACCCTTGGCCTGATTTTGGCCCCTGCCCCCAGATGATCTCTGCCCTCCTGGCTCCAAGCCTGCACAGTCTCTCTTCCAGAAGCCACATGAGGACAGTTTCCCCTCTGCAACTTTTTCTCATCAAATGCCACTGCAGTGACTTTGGAAAAGTAGAGTCGGAAGGGTCCTGCGTCACCCACACCTAGGCTGAGGAAACAGAGGTAGACCTTGAGCTCCCTTAAACTATCCTTAGGGAGCTAGGACAACACTAAGACTTCCACAAAGGCCATAGAATAGGCCTAAAAGAGAAAACCTGGTCCACGGCCCAAAATGTGGTAGAGTGGAAGGAACACCAGACTGGGGGCTGGAGGGCTGCATTCCTCCCCCAGCTTTCCTGCCTTCTCGGAGGCTCTGTTTTCTGATTTATAAAAGGAAGGGGATGGATTGATGTCAGCGGTTTCTACTAATATTTTAGGATTAAAAGGAGGGATTTGGGAGCCAACAGACCTGCGTTTAAATCCTAGTCTCACCGCTTGCCAGCTGGGGGACCTCTAGCAGGTTGTTTTACCTCAGTGAGCTTTAGTTTTTTCACTTATAAAATAGGAAAAATATTAGCACCTTCTCATAGGATTACTTAAGGGCTAAATTAGATAATTTGGGGAAAGTTCTCAGTCTATAGCTGGCATATTGAAATTATTATTGTTATTCATGATTGAGTAAAGACAAGAAGAAATCAGTCAAGGCCAGTCAGAAAACAGTTCATCGAGAGGGTAGGGCTTGAGACATGTGCAGGATTCATTCGTTTTTCATTAATTCACTCAACAAATAATGTGGATTTGGATAGATAGGACACAGTGAAGTGGAGCTGGGAGGCTGGAGAAAGCTGGAGTCAAATAGACCTGCCTATTCTAGCTATTTCATGTGGGATCAATTACTTCTTTTCTTTGGGTTTCACTCCCAGCTCTGTAAAATGGTGAGACTAGTGAGCATAATCCTTACCTCCAGAATTGTCCTAAGGCTTTAAAAAGTTCAAGTTCACAGTAGGTGATCAGTCTGTCTGATTCCTTTCCTCTCCCAGTTCTGTTAATGACTGGAGGTATGATCTCAGGAAAGTCCTTGAATATACCAGGACATTTGCACTTGCTGGTCCTTTGGCCTGGAACACTGTACCTCCAAATACTTTCATGACTGTTCTCTCATCTCCATAATATTTTTGTTTATGACCCCTTCTCAGTAAAGCCTTTTCTGACTATCCTGTTTAATATTGTAACACCTTTGCCTGCTGCAACACTGACACTGCCTATCCTTCATCCTGGCTTATTTTTCCCCATAGCACTTATCACTCTTTGACATACTATATTTTATTGAATATTTGCTTATTGTTTGCCTCCCCTGACTGGAATGTAAGCTCAATGATAACAGTGATTTTTGTCTATCTCTTTCAGTGTTATATTCCCTGTACTAGAACAATGTGTGGTTCATAGCAAGTGCTCAGTAAATATTTGTGGAGTGAATTAATGAATAAATAGTCTTTTCTCTCTGGGTCTAGCACTGTGCTGAGCACATAGTATATTCTCAATTAATAATTGTATGAATGGTCATCATCCTCTCCATTTGTCAGATAATACTTTGGCTGGGTCAACCCTGAAGCTCTTTTGCTTCTGACATTTTCTGCCAGGGCATCCGTTTCAGTTAGAGTGCCCGAATCTTTTGTTCCTGAGCCTGAGCTATGCAGAATTTCTAGTTGAGGCTGTTTGGCTGTTGGGCCCACAATGGTTATTATGTCATTATTGGTAATTAGCACTTAGGCTCAGAGGATAGAGCTTTTGTTTTTCAGCAGAAATCACAGCAGAGAGTTGTGCCAGCCACTGGGGCCCAGGCCTGGAGCCCAGCTTCCTCTATAACTCCCCCCTTCCCAGCTGTGGTTCCATGGCTTAGGGAGACCAGGATGGAGGTGTCCACAGCTAGGGGCACCTGGGTAACCAGCTCAACTGCTTTCTTCCCCAGGTAGTATTCTGCAAAGTGTCTCCCCCACACCCTTGACTCTGTATGCCTGGCCAATATATATAGGGGCTCCTACATAGAGGGGGCTCCCTGTACCCCTGTGGGTATTAGGTATAGGGTTTTCCCAGTGTGCAGCAGTCAGGGGTATATTCTGATGCTCAGAATTCAGGTAGTATGGGTAGAGGAAAAAACCTTGAGTTTAAGACTCAGGAGCCCGGTTCAAGTCCCTGCTTAGCTGCTGAGTTTTTGGGTCACCTTAGGCACACACATCACTGCATTTTGCTGGGCCTCAGCTTGTTCATCTGTCAAACAGAGATAAAACACCTCTTTGGCTTCATTGTGAAAGAGAGGCAGGATATTGTAGTGGGAAAAGGATAGAGTCTGGAGTCAGACACTCCTAGCTTCCCAACTACACCCCTTTCTAGACTTGTGACATTGGGCAGATTGCTTCACTTCTCTGACTTCAGTTCCCAAAGCTATAAAGTGGGGTTAAAATAGTACCCACTACATAAGGTTGTCGTGAGAGCTAAATAAGAGAATGCAGGTCAAGTACCTAGGCACATAGCGAGTGCTCTGTACATCTTTGCTGGTATAATTATAATGGCCATCATGGAAATGCAGGTAATCTATAAACTGTGAGAAGAGTACTAGCAATAAAGCCAGGCAGATGTGGGTTTGAATCCTAACTCTGACACTTACTAAGTGGGTGATCTTGGGTAATTTTTTCCCTTCTCTCAGATTCTACTTCCTCATCTGTAAAATGGGAATTATAGTTATACCTTCCTCCAGGGGCTATTGGGAAGGTTCAGTGACATACTATATATAAAGTACTACCTGATACAGTGGTTGGCACATGTCATCCCCATTTATAGATAAGGAAGAGAGGGAAAGTGACTTGACTGAACTCACACAGTATCTCAGTGGTGAAGCTTTGATTTGAACCCATGTTGGCTTGCCTCAAAAGCTCACGTGCTTTTTGCCTCTTCTTGCCATCACCCATATATGGACTGACGATGATTATTCTTATGGCTACTGGATTCTCCCCATTCATTCTGTGATCCCCAGTGCCTATACAAAGGAGATGCTCAATAAATGTATGTTGGATGAAGAAAGTCTTCCAGGGAGGCTTTTGCCTTGGGGTTGAAGAATTGTTTGGCTTGGTTGACAGCAGAATAAAAATAAAAATAAAAAATAATAATCATATGCAGTGCGGGTATGAGCTTTGTAATCTGCAGAACACTTTTGCACCCCTCACATAATTTGATCCTTCTGGCTACTCTGTGTGACATCTAGGGTAGGTACTGCCACCTCTGTTTGACTGGTGAGGATATGGGAACCCAGAGAGGGTGTTTTGAGCTGAATATTTATGTCCCCTACCCCAATTCATATGTTGAGCCTTTAAACCCCAATGTGTTGGTATTTGGAGATGGGGCCTTTGGGAGGTAATTAGGGTTAGATGAGGACATAAGGGTGGAGCCCTCATGATGGGATTAGTGCCCTTATTAGAAGAGATACCAGAGAGCTCATTCTCTCTGCCATAAAAGGACACAGAGAGAAGGCAGTCACCTACAAGCCAGGAAGAGAGCCTTCACCAAAATTCGACCAGCCTGGCATCCTGATCTCAGACTTCCAGCCTTCGGAACTGTAAGAAAGTAAATTTCTGTTGCTTAAGCCACCCAGTCTATGGTATTTATTATGGCAGCCCGATCTGACTAAGACAGAGGGTAAGAGACTTGCCTGGAGTCACACAGTGAACTTTTGGCAGAGCTAAGGCTGGAAGTTATTTGTAGTCATTTGTTTCTTTTCCTTCCCTGCTGAAATCCTCCCAGTCTCTGGAAGGCTTAGAAATTGAGATGAGCTAAATGCTAGCCAGGCAGCTCAGGGACTGTCCTGCCACAGCAGCTTTGGAGAATCCTGGGGCAAGTCAAACAAACCTGGGCCATTTCTGGGTGCTGAATCTTCCCTATAGCTCCTCCTCTGCCCTCTCCCAGGGTGAGAGTGGGCTAGGCTGACTTTACCAGTTTTAGAAGGGGCTCAACTAGCTGATGGTACTGAGTCTATCCCTGTGTTTCTTGGGAAATTCTTTAGCCTAGAGGGTTCCCTGCTCTAGGGAGAGAGAGAGAATTAGTGGGGTAAGCTTGAGTGAGCTGGAGGCTTTGCTGGATCAGGGTCATTAGGCTCACTCCAGCTGGTGAGAGAAGGGGGTTGGGAGGGTCATGGGAGGCCAGATTCTTGGGTTCCTCCTTGAATGTCTCAGGGCTACAGTCAGAAGCAGTCACAATAGCCTTTCCCTGGGTTCTTGGGACAAATGTTTGTTTTTGTTTTGTTTTGAGAGAGAGAGAGAGAGAGAGAGAGAGAGAGAGACATCAATTTGTTGTTCCAGTTATTAATGCATTCATTGGTTGATTCTTGTATGTGCCCTGACTGGGGATCGAACCCGCATGTTGGGACAACGCTCTAACCAGCTGAGCTACCCAGCCAGAGCTGGGACAGATGTTGATGTTGCTCATTCATATAATTTCCAGACTGCTTTCCTGAGAGTGGTATGAAAGCAGTGTGGAGCAGAGGACACTAGGATCACACAGACCTAGTTTAAGCTGTGTAACTTTAGACAAATCACCTAGCATTTCTAGGCTGTAGTTTATTTAACTGTAATTGAAGCTGATAATACCTTGCAGGGTTACTATAAGGCTAAATGCAATAATGCATATAAAGTACTTAGTATGTGCCAGGCTCATAATAAACACCTCATAAATGTAGTTGTCATTATTTTTAATAATAAATTATCTCTAAAATCCCTTCCAGCTCAGACATTCCTGGGTGTTTTTTTTTTGTTGTTGTTAATTCTTACCCGAGGATATTTTTTCCATTGATTTTTAGGACAGTGGAAGGGGGGAGAGGAAGGGGCGAGAGAGAGAGAGAGGGGGGAGAGAGAGAGAGAGAGAGAGACAGACAGACAGACATCAAACCTGCAACCCAGGTACATGTCCTTGACCAGGAATTGAACCTGTGACCCTTTGGTTTGAGGGCTGACACTCTAATCACTGAGCAACACTGGCCAGGGCGCATTCCTAGGTTTTATGGCTGTAGAATTTAGCCTGGTCTCCAGCTTTGGAAAGGAATGTAGTTGAACTTAGAAGAAGGCAGTGAACAGAATCCTGTAGTAGGGGCTGGAAAACATGGGTTCAGGTTTGGCCCTGCCATCCCTTTACAGTGTGACCTTGGGCAAGTCCCTTCCAGTTTCTGGACCCATTTCCAAAACTGTTTAAAAGTTAGCAGCTTGGGCTTGATGATCTCTAAGATCCCATTCAGTCCTAACATTTTGTGAATCTAGAGGCCTAAAGAATACCTTAGCACCTGTTCACCAAAGTCCTCTTTTACAGTTTCAGCTTCCTTCCCTTCTGCTCCTTGTTTTTTTGAGTGTCTGCACAGCAAAAGGACATAACTTGCCACTCCAATACATTTATTTTACTTACATTTAGTTTTTTGCTTTTACTCCGCAAACAAAACTCTTTAAGACAGAGTTTAATGTAATTTTGTAAGCAAAATGCATTATGTCAAAGAGGTCAAAACATGCTCTGTGTTTTCAAATAGTCTTTCATTGCATCTGATTTCTTTTGCCTTTATCTCAACCAGAACTGGCAGCCTTGTATGCTATAATTAAAAAAAATGCTGCAGTCAATGCTTCCTAGAAAAATAATCATAGGTATGATTTAGATAAAAGGATGTTTGTTAGATAGCATATAAGAGCAAAAAATGGGAAATAACCTAAATGTCCAACATTTAGATTTAACTAAATTATGGCATATCCACTTATTATTATAATACTATAACAGGGCACTATTAAAAATGGTGAAGCAAATGTTATAATATATTGTTAGGTGAAAAAAGTTGGTTCCAAAACAATATGATCTAAATTTTAAAAAGCATTATTAGGTTGAACCATATGCAATTTGCTGATATTTGACCATTTTTAACCTATAAAATCAGCAATTTTGTATGACTTAATGTAATACATATAAAAAGAAAAAAGTGTATCTGTAAGAAATGGTACTTGAAGGGAAGTCTCCCACCAAAATATTGATGGTGGTTATTTCTAACTAATGGCTTTATGGTGATTGTATTTTTTTTCTTTTAATTTAACTATATATTTTTTTGAACAATTCAAGTTCTACTACTAAAAACAATCCCCTAGAAAGGCATTCCATTGTATGAAGAGTAATTTTCCTGCCCTATTATAGCTTGCTTGATTTATCATTTGTGTTTAATAGATCTAAATGACTGCAATTTTATGACCATAGGCAGGATGGAAAGCTCTACTCTTCATGTACTTTTGGTACAAGGATTGGTTTTTATTCAGTAGTGACTGTTCAGAACACTTTGCTGGTGGGCCCAGCTTTTCAAAGCCCTCTTCATCTCTTGCCACCCCCAACAATAGACAAATGTTTTCCATGAGCCCTATCATTGGGGTGTCAGGCCAGCTGTGTCCCTAATCCGCCCATGTCCCAGATTTGGGAATGGCTCAGATTCCAACTGTGCCCTGACTCTACCCTCACTTTCTTTCAATCTCATCTTTTCCAGGTCATCGGAGGCCCCATTTCCCTCCCTGGCTTTCCCCACGGTCACCACCTAATTTCACCATCTAATTTCACCCTCTTTCATGCAGCTGGTGTTTACTTTTGCTGGAACTCAGTTTGCAATGGGGAAGGATTAGGACCCTCCCTTTCATGCTGTCTTTTTTTTTTTCTTTTTTTCCTTAGTGGCCTTGACCGCTCCCGGGGCTGACAGGCAGCTAGCAGGGCCTATATTCCCTAGGAAGGAACAGGAGGGGTGGTGGGGGAGACAGTGGTGGGCTCAGCTGGCAGGCGGGATAGAGATGGCCCCTAGAGACCCCATCCTGGGGCTTGGAGCATGGCACAGCCACCACCCAGATGTGAGCATGGAGCAGGCAGGGCGGGGACCTGAGTTTCTGTCTAGGTTATTAGCTTCAGAGATGGTGCTTGAGACCTTTACCCTTGGTACCCAGTGCAGCCTCTGCCAGGTGAGCTGGGACTCAATGTCTGGTTTGCAGAGGCCTCTTTTGAGAGGGCAGATGGGCATAGGAGTAAGGGTAGTTTCTCTGCCTTCAAAATGGGCATTACTTAGCCCCCTCCCACCCCAATTATGTTGGGCCCAGCCATACTCAGGGACTGGGCATTTAACTTAACAGGTGATGGTGTGCACCTAATTAATAACAAAAATCCCCCTTGTGTGGATGATACTTTCCATTTTTCAAAACTCTTTCATTTTCAGGCTAAGAACTAAAAGCCAGGACTAGAATTTAAGTCTTTTAGATTCTAAAGCCTGTGCCAACAGTTCTTGGTGTGGTGTTGCATGGCACTCTGAATTTAAGAGTGGTTTACACCTGCCTGTGTCTTGCCATTTTCTGCTAGTCTGAGACCCCTACTTTTTTTAGGGTGATATTTATTAAATACTATACACTCCATGCATACAACTAAGCTTCTTTAATATGACATGTCAGTAGCCCTTCAAGGCATAGAGAATATTGGTTTTTATGAATCTGAATTTGGTGGTAGTGGTACTCCGTCTTGTGGTTGATCTTTGGGATTTATCCTTCATGGTAGGAGATTTCCAGGTCTAGGTGTAGGAAGCCTCTGAGGCACAGAGGTGGTAGGGCTAGAGCTCCCCTAATCAAAAGCACAGCTGAACTAGAGGACCTAAAACTGGGGGCCAGAGTAATCAAAAACAGGTGCTTCATCCCTACTACACCGAATGACCTTGACCAAGTCATCACCTGACCATATAAGCCTCAGCTTCTAAATGAAAAAGAGGGACAAAGTCCCTGCCCTTCTGGAGCTTGCAACCTAGTGGGTATATACTGCAGCAATTTATTGAGAGGGACAACAAATAAATATTACATTTATAGTAGAGTGAGGTAGAAGTAAGTGCTATGAAGCAAAATTAAAGCAGGGCAAGGGAGTGTGAGTGTTGACAGTTTTAGATAGGGTAGTCAGGTGGTCTAGGGGTTCTCAGGATGTTTCAAACAAATAATTCATATAATGTGTTCAGTTTGGTGCTGACAATTGAGTGCTTAACAAATATATTATTATGTTAGCCAGCTCCACATTTCTCAGTCCATATTTTAGTCTCATAATAGCAGTAATAATGAACACTTATGTAGCTCTTACTATGAACTAGGCACTGTTCTAAGACCTTTTTTTTTTTTTAATCCTCACCCGAGGACATTTCTTTTTTTTTTTGCATTTATCTTCAGATAGAGCGGGCAGGAGAGAGGGAGGAAGAGAGAGAGAGAAACATTGATGTGAGAGAGACACATTGACTGGTTGCCACCCGCATGACCCCAGCCGGGGCCGGGGACAAACTGCAACTGAGGTACGTGCCCTTAGTGGGAACCGAACCTGGGACTCTCTGGTTCACAGGCCGATGCTCTAACCGCTGAGCCAAACTGGCCAGGGCTGTTCTAAGACCTTTATATATTTTAACTCATTTAATTCCTACAATAACTCTTATGAGGTAGGAATTATTATTATCCCCCTTTATGGAGTCTGAAACAGGCAAGGCCAAACGATTAGGGAGGGCTGGAGTTTGAGAAGTGAACCCAGGTAGTCAGTTTGCTGAGATGTGAGAGGGCTGTGATTAGATACTAAGAGACAGTGTAGCTGGCACCTTATCTGATGTCAGATTGCCTGGCTTCTTATCCTGGCAGGTCTAAGCCTCTCTTCTTGGGCTTCTTCTCTGACATGAGAATAGCAAAACCTGTCTTACCTTATAGGGACCGTGCTTAAAACAGAGCCTTCTTTCTGCTCTGTGGGGCCCCAGCCTGTTCAGAGACCAACCTGGCAAGGAATGTGAAGGATCAAGAGGCCTCTGAAACTTCTGAAAGGAAATAAAGACACATAAGGCAATTGTCAGAGCAACGCTAAGTTCAGCTAGGTTTTTATGATTTTGAGGGTGCCAGAGCAGAATTAGGAGATTGTTAAACACAGAAGACAGCTAAAGTCTTGGCATGGCCACAACACTCAGCTTCCATTTCAGGCCTTACATAGCTGCCAGGAGAGGTAAAATCTAATTGAATGTCAAGGTTAGAATGGCATCTAGGGATGGTCAAGTTACTAGAAGGGGAAACTGAGGCCCAGAAAAGCTGAGTGACTTAACTAAGGTCACTAGGTGCATTAGGGGGCAGTCAGCTGGAGTAGCCTGGCAGCAACTTCAGCTTTCCCTGAGGATTTCAAATCTCGGCCTCTTACATGGCCTGCCTCCGGGTGGAAAGGGCCTCACCTTCGTCCTGGGCACCAGTTGCCTCATAACCTACTGAGTGCTGCAGGGGCCAGAGCACCGGGACTCAAGAGCAGGTTTGACTTGCGCGTGCGCACACGCGGCCAGCCCCTTTCCTTTTCCCCTCTTTTTTTCTCCCCTCCCCATTCCTTACCCGCCTAGGGGAGTGGGGAACCAGAGGAGCCTTAACTGGCCTCAGCCAATGGGCTGACGGGCCGCGGCCCAGCCCCCTCCTTCCCTCCAGTGCGGTCCAATAGAAATTTACTACAATGTTGTGGCGACCAGAGGGGGAGGGGCGCGCGCGGGCGGGCGGGCTGGCTGCAGGCCGGGCGGGCCTTGCCTCTCGGAGGGAAGGCGGGAGGGCGCGCGGCGGAGCCTCCTGCTCGCTCACTTGCTCCCTCCCTCCGCCGGTGGGTTAGTCAGTCAGTCCGCCTGCAGCCGGCGAGCCCGCGAGTCGCAGAGGGCCCGAGCCTCGGACGCCAGCGCCTCCTTCTGCCTTTGTTCATCCGACAGCTGCAGCGGCAGGCGCGGGACCCCGGTCCCTGTTGCCACCGGTGAGGCGAGGCGGCTGCGGCGCGCAAGCTGGTTGCGGGGAGGCGGGGCGCGGAGCTGTCCCCGAGGGGACGGTCCTGGCGGCCTCGGTGGCGCCGCAGCCTCTTTGTCTCCAGCCCGCCGCAGGCCCCGGGCCGGTGTCTCGGGCTCTACGGCCCTCGCACGCCGGAGGTCGAGGGGGCTGGAGCCGGGGCGCAGCGGGCCTGAGGAGAAAGAGGCGGGGGCTGATCTGGGGGAGCGTTTCAAAGTTAGGCTTGGGGTTTGTTTTTGACGCGGGGAAATCGGTGCGATCTGGCCCGTCATTCATTGCACAGTGGGCTGGAGCCTTGCAAGGACACCAGAGGGGGGAGAATTGCAGGTCTCGGGTGGTGAAGGTGTTGGGTGCAGCTGCAGAGTGCTTTCTTCTGACGAGGTGGCCGACTGTCTGGAGAAGTCGGGCACAATCTGAGGGGTGGCGGGAACCCTGCGAGGACTTTAAGGCCTTCCCGCCATAGACAGGCGAATCATTAAAAAAAATTCGCCAACACGGAGGGATAGCGCAAATGCACTCCCCTTAGTCTTCACGGTTCCCGTGACCAAAGGGTTAAATCTGTTCTCTCAGCATCGTGACCTCCTTTTTCAGTTCGCGCATCTGTCGGCTTGGAATACATCCTCCTGCTCGCTGCCCCCCCATACCTGTGAAGAGACTGGATGGAGGCTCGCCCTCCAAGATTCACCAGCAGGCTATTCTTCCTGATGGGGGTTTGCCAAAACGGGTTTATTCTCCCCAGGATCGGGCATTCTCTGGAGAGAGAAAGTGATCTCACGTGAAACATTGCTGACGGATTGGTTTCTGGCCACATGATAGCAACTGTCATCCTGTTGTTTCTCCAACTGTACCCTACCATAAATGACTAGTCTGTGGAGACTTGTAGGGTTTTGGCATGTATTGCTGATTAGGAGATAGTGGTGGCTTTTTTTTTTTCCTCGTTTTTTTTTTTTTTTTTTTTTTTTTTTTAAGAGATGTTGAGCTTTTTTTAGTAGGCTGAGTGATTTCACAGCTGCTATTTTGTTCTTTCTGTTTTTAGGGAAAATTGCAAGAAATGGTTATGTCTTGTATCTTGGATATTATTATAGTGGATTTATACTCTCTTGAGGATATACTGTATTTAGTGCAGTTGATCATTACTGCTTTGAGTATTCTCAGTCCAGGCAAAAATTTTAGTTGGTTTGATCCTTTTAATTAAGTATATATACACACACATACACACACTCACACACACACATAAAATCTCTTGTATATATGATATATATACATATATCCTTTGCATAAGTCTTTTCATTTCAATTTTGTGAGTGTAGCATTAACCCTTACTTTTTATGGAAACTTAACTACTCTTCATTTTCCTTTTCTGTAAATTGGACACATTTAAGTTCTTTGTTAGCTGTACAATTTTTTTGTGTTGTTGTTAATCCTCACCCCTGGATATTTTTCCATGGATTTTTAGAGAGAGTGGAAGGGGGGGGGGGGAGAGAGAGAGAGAGAGAGAGAGAGAGAGAAAGAGAAAGAAAGAGACAGACATTGGTTGGTTGCTTCCTATACGACCCTGGCTGGGACTGGGGATCAACCTGCAACCCAGGTATTGTGCCTGACAGGGAATCAAACTCACGACCCTTCCATCCTCGGGCTGAAGCTCAGGCCAGGGCTACAATTTTTGGTCTTATAAAATAGTTTCTTGGGGTGTTATTAATATAATCCATGTGTATGTAGCAGAATATCTGGCACACAGCAAGCACTCAATAAATGTCAGGGTAAAAAAATGGCTATAGTAACTGAACATCAGATTGCCTTGAAATTAAGGTGCTAATTCAGAGTGTTTTTATAATTAAGCTGAAGATAGGCATTATTCATATCCCTGGGGAAACTGAAGTATAGTATCTTTGCCACTATTAAAAGTGAACTCACTTGTAGACCCAAGCTCAACATGCTAATCTAATTCCTTTCTCTTCTAGTAACAAAACTACACTTTTCCCCTTGTATAGTTGAATTCAGGCTTAGAAATAAGTGTTTTTAATCTTTAGGCCACATCAAAATTCTCTCAACATTTATACCAGTGTTTTATACTAAATGTCTTATAGGTATGTCCTTACGTAATATGGCTCCAATCTAGTTTCCTACCTTTATTCTCTCTCTCTCTTTTTTTTTAAGCTGCTTAAAACAGCACAAATTTATTCTTCATTTCTATAGGTATTCTCCTTGTTACTTATATTTTCCACAAAAATAAGTGCTCAGTAATAACCCAGATTTTCCCATTTCTTTACCTTTGGCCATGTGGTTTCATCTATGCTTGTCATATATGTATATTCCTCCTGACTGTTTTCAGTTGTCTTACCTTAAAAATATTAACTATATTAGTAATTTGAAGTGTGGGGAAAAGTTCCCTATGTTGAAGGAACTCAGTGGAATTTTTTGTTTTGTTTTGAATTTTCTTTGAGCTTCATTGGTATGGCCAGTCGATTGAGTTTTCTTTAACTGGTGTTCATTAAAAGGATTTAGGTCCTAAGTGCTGCATCAGTGTGTGCAGCCCTTAATGCTTAGAAACTCTGGTTGCCAGCAAATAGACTGAGTCAGTGGAAGAAAGTTTTATCTTTTAGGTGGATCTCTGCTTGCTTTTTGCATTTCTTCTCTTTCTTGGTGTTCTAAGGGCCAACATTTCCTTAATGTTTGTTAAACACTCATTATATTTATAGCATTAAAGTAGTAAATATGGTGAATAAACCTATGTTTTAAAGTAGGCTTATCCTCAATAGAATACATAAAATAACATGACATAATAATGTATTTAATATTAACAAAAAATACACAAATATCCCTCTTTGTATATTTAAAAGTGCTTCCATTTTATCTCCTTTCTTTTTTCCTTGAGAAACACTTCTAATATCTATTAACAAGTGATATTTTTTAAAAATCCTCACTTGATATTTTTATTCATTTAGAGAGAGAAGAAGGGAGAGATAGAGACAGAAACATATATGTGTGAGAGAAACGTTGCTCGGTTGCCTCCTGTATTTGCCCCCACTGGGAATAGAACCCGAAATCTTTTTTTTTTTTTTTTGATGTACAGGATGACGCTTAACCAACTGAGCCAACCAGCCAGGCTTAACACTGATTTTAAGTGATTTTTGTCTCCTCTGAAAAAAAATGGTTTGTGGTATTTTGTTGATATATGACCTATATATTTTTCCTGTTGTTCTCTTTTGTCAGGTTTGTGCCCCACATTTAAAGTTCACCAGTGTGATGTTTTCTTGTGTGCAGCTTGAATTTAACATTTCTGGAAATTACAGAGCTTTCCATCTTATTCCTTAGTTTATGGTCTTAATTTTAAATAAATTCATATTATGGGAGATAGCGTGCTTACAATGCTATTTGGTTTTCTTCGTCCTGTTCCTAAGAAAGCTTTCAGTTAAGCTTGTCAGAAGTGTTGCCTAGTAGTAGTCAAGAGATTCTTGAATTCTCTGCAGGTACTTTGATATGCTTACCAGTAGGTTGTGATTTAAAATATATATTCAATCATTTGTGATATGAGTGATTTGGCAGCTTATATTGTATTCTGAATGTTTAAATCCAGTTTAATATTGGTGATCTGATATTATAACTTTAGAATATCAGTGGCCATCATGGACTGAATTTGGTTCTTAAATCAATAGGAGTGTTAAATTAGACCACAGTCTGTTTCCTTGTTATCTAAGAAGCAGGTCAGCCCAAGTGCTGCCAGTGTATTTTTCCAAGAGTGTCATCAGATTCATGATTGGTCACATGTATACTCATATGCAGATTTATTGCTACCTCTCAAGGAATTGTTTCCCCTTATTGCTTGAGCATGGAATCACCTTATTTTGTTTGTGAGCTAAACAATAATAATTCTAACAACTTTTTTCTAATGAACAACTTTGCTTTTTTCTCTGAATAATACCCGCAAAGATGTAACTTTTAAAAACTTTTAAAAGAATTATAAAAATAACATGATGAATCGATTAGTTACGGGCCTTATTTATATAGAGAATCTAGACTTATCGGAAGGTAATTGAGTCATTGCACTTATAATAACTTTTAGTTAGAGAAGAGCCAGATTCCAAATATACAGGGGTAGGCAAAAGTAGGTTTACAGTTGTTTGTATAGAAAATAATACAATAGCCCTGGCCGGTTTGGCTCAGCGGTTAGAGCGTTGGCCTGCGGTCCAGAGAGACCTGGGTTTGGTTCCCCCTAAGGGCATGTGCCTCGGTTGTGGTTGCGGTTTGTCCTCGGCCCTGGTTGGGTCGTGCAGGAGGCAGCCACTCGATGTGTCCCTTACAGGTTGATGTTTCTCTCTCTCTCTCTTCCTCTCTCCCTCTCCCACTCTATCTGAACAAAAAATGGAAGGATGTCCTCGGGTGAGGATTAAAAAAAAAGAAAGAAAGAAAATAATACAATAATTAATAAATACTAATATAAGAATAAACTCTGTTTCCTGTATTCACAACTGTAAACCTACTTTTGCCCACCCCTGTATATGCTAATTTTTTGTTGTCTATTTAAGTTTGTTAGTATGTCACTGGTGATTTACTGTGTGTTCTTTTTATGAATTGTTCAGTCATGATTTGTTCAGTACAATGCATGTAACAAATACTCTGGTGTACACACTGGGTTAGATTACTATTTTGATTTACTCTGGTGCTATTTAATGAATACACAGTGAGAAGGATAAAGAAAACAGCTATGGCTATGAACAGTATTGAGAAATTGGAGGCTTGGAAAGGAGACCTTGATATTTTATTTTGAGTGCTGATCTTTTTTAGAATTAACTACCTCACTAATATTACTTTCAAATGTTGGTTTTAGGAAAGTTTAGTGAGAGAGTCTGATTATGATCAGAGTCTGTTCACACTTATTTTTGCTAATTACTTTTATTTAAATGAGATTGTATTTATCTTGAAGTATTTGAAAATAAATTGTCTAGCTCTTTTTTTTTTTTTATTAATTTACTTTTGTTACAGATGTTTCTCCTTTTTTCCACCATTGACACCCTCCTCCCCCTCCCTTTCTGCCCCGTCCCCAGTTTTGTTGTCTATGTCCATTGGTTATGAGTACATGCGTACAAGTTCTGTGGTTCATCGCTCCCCTCCCCACCCCCTCTTCTGGCAATTATCAGTCTGTACTCTACTTCCACGTCTCTGGGACTACCCTGTTCCTCAGACTGTTATGTTCATTATATTCCAGAAATAAGTGAGATCATATGACATTTGTCTTTCTCTGCTTGGCTTGTTTCGCTTAGGATAATAGTTTCCAGGTCCTCCCATGTCGTCTCAAAGGATAAGAGATCTTTCTTTCTTACAGCTGCATAGTACTCCATTATCCATTCGTCTACTGATGGACACTTGGGCTGTTTCCAGATCTTCGCTATTGTAAATAGCGCTGCTATGAACATGGGGGTACATATATTCTTTCTGATTGGTGTTTCGGGCTTCTTGGGGTATATTCCTAGGAGTGGGATCACTGGGTCAAATGGTAATTCAATTTTTAATTTTTTGAGGTAACACCATAGTGTTTTCCATAGTGGCTGCGCCAGTCTGCATTCCCACCAGCAGTGTACTAGAGTCCCCTTTTCTCCACACCCTCGCCAACACTTGTTGTTTGATGCTTTGTTGATGGCGGCTATTCTGACAGGTGTGAGGTGATACCTCATTGTTGTTTTAATTTGCATCTCTCTGATGATTAGTGAAGTTGAGCATTTCTTCATATGTCTCTTGGCCATTTGTATGTCCTATTTGGAGAGGTCTGGCTAGCTCTTTTTTTTAAATTTTATTGATTATAGTGAGAGAGAGAGAGAGAAACATCGATGAGAGAGAACATCAATTGGCCACCTCCTCCATGCCCCGCACTGGGGATTGGGCCCACAACCTGGGCATGTGCCCTGACTGGGAATTGAACCGGCGACCTCTTGGTTCATGGGTCGATGCTTAACCACCGAGCTACACCGGCTGGACTTGGCTAGCTCTTTTAACTTTAAAGAAAAGCAACATGCCATGGGTGTGGCCAGTACAATTTAAGGAATGACTTGGAGAGACTTTAATATACCCTATCCCTTAATCTTCATCAGCTTTCCCCTAAAGTCACCTAAGTAAATATGCTACCCCTAAAAGTCCCTTCTCTGTAGAAATTCCAGAGCCATTCTGGCATAATGTTTATTTTATTGCATTTATTAATACCAGTTCTCATTTTGCAGTTATCTCTTATTATCTCCAAGATAAATCCATATGAATTAAACTGTGATTGTTTATTAAATTGCTACTCTCTCCCTTCCATGGCTAAAGGCTCTTTGGGTCAGTTCCACCCAAATAATCTACGCCCACTTTTATCATTCTTAATTTTCAGGGCAATCTCTATTTGTAGGAATTAAAATTGTTTCTGAGCTATGTGGAGGGGATGACCTTGGGTAGGGTTAAATTAATCTTGTAGAGTGGGTAGGAAGAGGCAAGATTGTTTGATGAAATGGATAGGAACTATGACTAAATATTTATTTTGATAAATAAGATTGGAAGAAGCAGTAGATGCTCTATTCATATTATCTATTCTATCTATATTCAATTTATATCTATAGTTCTATTTATTAATATTATATATTAATAGGGATAGGAACATTTCACTTTCTTTTTGGAAATAGGTGGAAATAATTAGATAAAATAGGATATAACATATATTCCTATATTTAATTGTGATTTATAAGTGCAACCTGCCTGTTCTTTGTGTCTTCTATCCTCTACAAAAGTTATCCTAATCCAAATCAACTTTTGGTATGCACTCTTTATGTCTGAATTGTAGCACTGGACATAACATAGACTAAGATACTTAGATACTTTCTACATTAACTTTTACTCAGAAAACTTTTATATTTTGATGTCTGCATTGAACCATTAAAAAGTTGTTATTAAAAGTCTTGAGTGAGAAACTCTCAGTGATTTAACATTAAAGCATAGGGTTATTTTAAAATAGTTAAATTTAAGCCTGTGAGCCCAGCCAGTGCAGCTTAGTTGTTTGAGCCTCATTCCATACACCAGGAGGTCACTGGTTCGATTCCCCGTTGTGGCACATGCCTGGGTTGCCCCAGTAGGAGGTGTGCAGGAGACAGCCAATTGATGTTTCTCTCTCATCGATGTTTCTATCTCTCTCTCCCTTGCCCTTCATTTCTCTGAAATCAATAAAAACATATTTTTAAAAAATTTAAGCCTGTGACCACAAGTGTAATGGAAATGTATACTTTTGGTAATTTGTGAATTTATAGTACTAATACCAAGCTTCATTTGTGATTGCTATTTAGCCATTACTTATGCTTATATAAATTAAGTAACCCTATTGGAATCATTTCAACACAATGCTAAATGCTATCTTAACAATATATCTTTGAATACAAATATCAAATATCTTATAAAGAAGTATTATTTTAATTGATGTGTCAAGTATGTATTTTAATTTACCAATGTGATGTTCTACATATATTCAAGTGAAAAGTGTTTCACCTTTATAATACACATGGTACAGATTGTTGAAATTCATCCCTGCCCCCCACGCCTTCCCTGTTTTGACCATATGGACACAGGCAGAACTGTCAAGAGCTCCAAGGATTTAAGCCCTCAAATTTTACCTGCCAACCATTTCAGTGTGCAACAGGGACACATGGAAAACAATTTAAAGTGAAGGCTTTTTTTTTTTGCTACCACCCACTTGCTGTTTCTTGCCCTTTTATCTTTTTAATGATTCAGAGAATCAATACTGTTGCTAACTTACTACCTGCAGAGTCCTGCTAGTTTTGATGGTATTATGTAATTATATAAATCCTTTCATGGTGTCATATGATGTTGTATATATGTCCTCCCACACATGTGTCTTTAGAGTAATTTCTTTCCATCTGGTGTTGGAAATGAGCTCTTTGTGAGGCTATTTTTAAATCTTCAAGCTTTCTGGCATCCTCAACACTTGAAACAACACAATTGCTTCTGAAGGCAAGAAAATTCAGATAGTATATTTAGCGTTTTTCCAGTGAAAATATAAACGGTATTTTATTTTAAAAATTCATATTCTGTGTTCCAAACAGGCAAAATATGTATTTTATGTTTAGATGGTTTCCAGATAATTTTGTTAGGTAGGAAATAATCAAGTCAGTTGTTGCCAAGTAAATAAAGTAAAGGAGAAGTACTTAAGAGAAAGGAGGCCAAGAATGAGAAACCTGTTAAAGGGAAGAGATTCAAAAGATATTTTATTCTCTGAAGGTTATTGGTATCCTTTTCTGAACTCTTACAGCATTTATTTGTTCCACACCAGATTTGTCATGTGTATTGCATATAAAATTTGTATTCCCCAATAAGATTGTCAGCTTCTGGAGGGCAAAGGGTCAATGTCATATCTTTCATTGCCCTCCCCATTCCCTCAAACACAAATATTGCTTAGTATAGTAGCTAGGTACATAACATAAGGGGCACACTAGACATGCAGAGGTGTAGTGAGAATGTGAATTCCAGGATAATTAAGATATAAGACCTGGGTTATAATTCTGACTCTGCTTCTGATTATCACTCTGTGTGTGTGTGTGTACATGTATCATATTTTCTTGGAAAGTAAGGTGCAGATATCATGACACTTTACTCCTAAAACACTTTAGTATGCTTCTCCTAAGACTAAAGATGGTATCCTACATAACCACAATACCATTATCATACCTAAGAAAATTAATATTTCCATAATAACCAATATCCAATTCATATTTTAAAAAATATTGATGTCATCTACTTGGCAAGATTTATTCAATAATTCTATTTTCTCTGGATGCTGTTTTTGTTGACTGATCCTTGCTAGTTGTATTATCTAATATGACTGTTAATGAACACTGGATAACAAGAAATGTTCAATAGTTAATGTACTTCCTTTGGTGTTTTATAAGATTAAAAAGACCAGCATGGGGGGGGGGGGGGGGGGGGGATGATTGCATAACAATTATAGCATCATATTTAAATAGATACACACTAAAGAATACATCAGGTGGCCAAAGGGCAAGGTGTGTCTTTTGTTTTTTAAAGATTTTTATTATGCCTACTAAGGTAGGCAGCCTTTAAGATGGCCCTAATGATCCCTGACTCCTGTATTCATGCTCTTGGATAATCCCTTCCCTTGAGTTGTTGCCTGGACCTGGTGACTAACTTCTAATGACTAGAACACACCAGTGGTGGAATGTCACTTCCAAGATTAGGTTACAAAAAGCTGTGGCTTCTGTCTTGGGTACTTTCACCTTGGACACTCTCTGGCCTTCTCTCTGTTACTTGGATCACCAGCTGCCATATCCTATGAACGTTCAGGCAGCCTATGGAGAGGCCCACATGGTGAGAAATCAAGGTCTATCAATAACTATGTAAGTGAGCTTGGAGCAGATCTTCTGAGGCCTGAACAGCCATGTGAATGAGCTTGGAAGCAGATTGTCGAGGAAGAGTAGAGCCTTATGATGACTGCAAACCTGGTTGACTGCATGGCTACCACCTCATGAAAGACCCTGAGCCAAAGGCACCCAGCTATACTATGTCTGAATTTCTGACCCATGGAAACTGAGATAATAGTTTGTTGTTTTAAGCCACCAAGGTTTGGGGGATAATGTGTTATAGAACAATAAATACATTGTTGTACAACTAATACATTTCCATTTATTAATTTAATAACTATTTATCATTTGTCTATTTATCAGGCACTGTCATTGGGACATGTGCATGGGAATACAGTGAATAAAGTGTCTGATAATAAAATAAAGAATAGAAGTATCTGTTCTTGTGGAGCTTACATTTTAGTGGGAGAGGACAAATAATAAACAAGTATGCTAATCAGGGATAAAATATAAAATTTTAGTGAGGATCAGGGAAAGCAGGACAAGGGAACAAAAAATGAGGGAGGTAGGGTGGATATTTTAGGTAGAGTGGTCAGAGACAACCTCTCTGATAAGGTGACTCTTGAGCAGAGTCCTGAGTGGTATCTGGAGAAGAGCATTCCAGGCAGAAGAACAACATGCACAAAGGTTAAGCATGTTTTCTGTGATTGAGAAACATTAAGTAAGCCAGCATGGCAGGATTAAAATAATCTAGGGGAAAATGGTAGGAGTTAAGTTCAGAGAGGTTGTAGTTTGGAGAAAGAGCAGTTCGTGTAGTGCCTTGTTGGCTAAGCTACAGACTTTGCATTTTTTTCTGAGATGGAAATTCTTGGGAGGATTTTGATCAGAGGAATGGCATAATCATTCATTTAATACATATTATCTGTAATGAGCATGACCCTGTGAGTGTATGTGATCACAAAAATATAGAAGGTGTGACCCCGTCCTAAGAAAATGTAATGATCTAGTATTAGTAGAAATGACTGGTCATACACAAAATATTAGGAATAGAGGTGCTGTGTCATGGAAAGACGTAGTTATGGGAAAAGCACAGAGTAAAATCTGGGTTAAAATTCTGGCTCTTCTTGGTTTAACACATTTCAGCCTCTATTTACTGGGTAGTATTATATGCCAGGTAAAATAAAAATGCTAGTGTTTATTGATGATTTATTATGAGCCAAACTCTGTGCTGTGTTCTTTATAGGTATGACATAGGTGTTGAAGGTGTGGGCTCTAGGGCTAGAATGCCTAGTTTTAAATTCTAGTTGTGTCACTCTTTATCTGGTGACTTTAAGCAAGTTACTTAACTTCTGTACCACAGTTTACTCATTATATAACCTGGGGATGATAAAAAATAATTACCTTTTAAGGTTGTTATGATGATTAAATGAGTTAATAAATGTTAAGTATTTAGAACAATGTCTGGCACCAGATAAATGTTAGCCATTATTACTATTATTTTATTTTAAATCCTCACCTAAGGATTCTTTTCTATTGATTTCTTTTTTAGATAGAGTGGGAGCAAGGGAGGGAGGGAGACAGAGAGAGACAGCGAGAGAGAGAAACATCAATGTGAGAGTTGATTGGTTGCCTCCTGCACAACCCCAACCAGTGCTGGGGTTGAACCCACAACCAAGGTACATGCCCCTGACTGGGAATTGAACCCATGACTCTCCGGTCCCCAGGCTGATGCTCTAACCGCTGACCCAAACTGGCCAGGGCCCAATATTATTATTATTATTATTATTATTATTATTATTATTTTAAATATGTTTTTATTGATTTTAGAGAGAGAAGAAGAGAGAGGGTGAGAGAAACATTGATGTGAGAGAGAAACATTGATTGGCTGCCACCTACTGAGGATTGAGCTCTCAACGCAGGAATCAAACTGGTGACCTTTTGGTGCATGGGACAATGCTCAACCAACTGAGCCACCCGACTTAGCCACACTGGTCACCGGGATGTTAGCCGTTATTTTTGCATTTAAACTTCCCCACAACCCTCTGAACTAGGTGTGGTTAATTCCATTTTACATTTTAAGTAGTAGATTAAAAGTTAAGTAATTTATCTGAAGTTATATAACTAGCAAGTGAAAATTGGCTTCAAAGCCACATTCTTTACTGTTGTACCTTTACTGAACATGTCCATGAGCAAGTTTGGGGAAGGAGAGATTTGGATGCAGGACTTCTGTCAAAGGTAATGATTTCTTAGTGATTGTGATCTTGTGAAAGTACTTTTCTATGCTTCAGTTTCCTCTTCTGTAAAATGAGGATAATATCCACATTACACAGAATACATAGTAATAACAAACAAAAATAAACGTTGTAGTGTGCCTGTTACATACAGATAGATACTCAATAAATAAATATTGGTTCCCTTTCCCTTTGATAAAATCTGACCTCATGGAGATGGGGAGAATAATCTTTGGTTAAGAAGAGTAATTTTTGCATCTTGCCCCATACCTTTTTCTACTTAAATTGGTTATTTATGTGTCTACATGATTATTATATAGAAATAAGTAGAGCTATACAGAGATATACTATATGGTTTTGTCTAGTGGTGATCTTTAGATTTGATTCACACTTCTACTGTAACATTTTTAAGCCTGTGTGTCTAAAGACCCATTTCATAGCTTCATTTCCGGGTTGGTAGGACACAGTCATGTGGTTGATGTCCTCATTGTTGCTTTTATCTTTTGCAGCAGATGTGAAAGTAAACATACAAGGTGAAAAACAGGAAGAGGTTTGGCTGATGTTCGTTGGGAGGGTATTTTTGCAGGGGCACTTGTACACAGGCCACCTGAAATCTGAAGGGCCTTGAATGTTTGTGAATTTTAGCAGATACAGAAAGATATTATGCTTTATTGTCTTAAATAAGAAAGCAAATGATTTTTGCAGTTTTTTGCATTTAAACAAACTGGAGAAGTGAAATAGTGTGTTTCCCTTTTTGTTTGAAAGAGAGAACTGATATATAACTTTTATAGTTGCCACAATTCTGGGTTTTTACCTATAAAATATTTTTTCAATAAGAAAATGTGAAGTGTTTTGTTGTTGTTGGATATCTGTTCTAATATCACATACATACTTGTACTTTTTCAAAACTAAAACTTAAGACAGCATTCTACACAGCTCTTGTCTTTGTTCCTAAGAAGGGGAATTAACACATATCAAATGCTAGCTATATATCAGGTACTACTCTCCATATATGCTAAGTGCATATATTAAATTTAAATATTTCCATCTTTGACACTCAGTCCACAATGGGTTTTTATGATTTGGCGAAATCCTTTCCTTTCCTTTCTTTTCCTTCTATCTTTTCCCTTTTTCCCCCTCTTTCCACCTTCTTCCTCCTTCTCCTCTTAAATAATTCTCTCCAATACTTTTGCTGAACAGTTTCTATTTATAGTATTTCAGAGACAATGTGATGTAGCAGCCAATAAGAATATGGATTTGGAATCAGATAGACCTGGGTTTACAGTAAAGTTCATTTTTTAAAAATTTATTTTATTTTTTTATTGACTTTAGAGAGAGAGGAAGGGAGAAGGAGAGAGAGAGAGAAACATTGATGAGAGAGAACATCGATTGGCTGCCTCCTGCATGCCCCCCACTGGGGATTGGGCCCACAACCTGGGCATGTGCCCTGACCGGGAATCGAACCGGCAACCTCTTGGTGCATGGGTCGATGTTCAGCCACTGAGCCACACCAGTCGGACATGGTTCATTTTTGATAGGAAAAAAAACTGCTTTCTATCTTAAAAAATAAAAGTCAGGATCTTCCAGAATTGGCTTTAGAAGGAAATTCTGCACATGGGGTGGAATAATTGGAGTTCACAGCAAGGACTTTTGATCCCCTGGGGAATCCCTTGCTGACATTAGGAAGTGTTGCTTTCTCTTGAATTTTCTTTCCCAGAGGTGAGTCTTCTCTTAATATCCCTGTGGTACACAACTGAGACCAGGCTGGAACATTTGGTTCTTTAATAAAGACTCAGATGCAAAAGGGACATAAGCACAGAGTTACTAGTATGCTTCTGTGTAATCTGACTCTCATGATAAAACTCCTCTTCAATTGTGGTCTTCTGTTGGGATACCTCCTTCTTGACTAGAGCACATCTATCTGCCTTCAGTGGCAAAAGCCATCTCTAACTCTTCTACCTGGGAGCGATTCCAGCATATCCAGATTGCTCTAAACTCAGAGGAGAAGGCCCAGGAAAAAAAGGGGTTCTCTATCTTGCTAACTTATGGTTATATCTGAGAGAGGACCCACTTCTTGCTTATGATCAACATCAGGTCTATACAATCTTTAGGGGAGACCACAGTTATCCATAGACTATCATTACTATTCACAGAAGAGATACACAAACAGTAGAGGGGTTTTAAGTAGGTGTGTGTGTGGGGGATGCGGGGCGGGGGGGGGGGGGGGGCTTCCATTTATTTATTTATTTATTTAAATCCTCACCCGAGGATATTTTTCCATTTATTTTCAGACAATGAAAGGGAGAGAGAGAGACAGACAGAGAGAGAACCACATCGACGGATTGCCTCCTGTAAGACCCCGACCAGGGCCGGGGACCGAACCGCAACCGAAGTATGTGCCCTTGACTAGAATTAAACCCGAGACTCTCTGGTCCACAGGCCTACTCTCTAACCGCTGAGCCAAAACTGGCCAGGTCCTGGGGCTTCCTTTTAATCATTTACCTCAGATCCTAACAATCTGAGACCACAGCTCAGTAATTTGGGACAAAATAGCTCAGTAAATATTCCCTTCCCATTCCTTAATTCTTAACACTATTTGATAGCTAAGGAGCTGCCCTTTAATTTGTTGCAATTCTATCTCAGAGTTTTGCTTGAGGAGATTCTAAGCGCTTAATCAGTCCAAAGTTTGACTGAGGACAGCGGTGATAAACATAGCTTGGTGTGATCAAGATGGAACACCTGGTATCCTGAGCAGGCTGAGTTTAAATGTTAAAGGATGTGTCCTTTGTATCATAGACTATTAATTCCAGAAGGGGATATGAAACTAGTCTATTGATACAAGGTTCCTGGGCTTGTTTCTAAGATAGGAAAAGAGTTATAAGGTCAAAGACCTTTGTAGTCACAGCTCTGGTTTAGAATCCTGGCTCTGACACTGATTAGCTGTGTGTATTTAGGCAAGGTACTTATCTTTCCTGTTTCTCAGTTTCCTCATCTGTTAAATTTATATAACATTTAACATCCTAAACCTACTTTTTTGAATTGCTGAAAAGATTAGAAATATATAATATGCTTAACATAGTACTTAGCACATAGAGGGCACTTAATGAATAAGAACTAATTATATGTTCTGACCTTGGCCTTTTTTTGATAGCTTTTTTGAAATATAGTTAACATAGCATACAGTTTACCCATTTAAAATATACAGTTCAATGTTTTCTGGTGGAAGTGTTGCTTTCTCTTGAATTTTCTTTCCCAGAGGTGAGTCTTCTCAGGGTTGTGCAGCCATTATCTCAATCTAATTTTAGAACACTTTTGTCCCCCCAAAAGAACCCCCATACCCATCAGTCAACCCCCATTTTCCAACCTGCAACCCCAGCACTAGGCAACCATTAACTACTTTATATCTTTATAGATTTACCTATTTTGGATATTTCATATAAATGAAATCATGTAATATGTGGCCTTTTGTGATTGACTTATTTCACTTAGGATAGTATTTTCAGGGTTCATCCTTGTGGCAGCATGTATCAATAGCTCATTCCTTTTTATTGTTGAATAATATTTCATTATATGGTTGTACCATATTTTATTTATCCATTCATCAGCTGATGGACATTTGGGTTGCTTCCACTTTTTGACAATTGTGAATAATGCTACTATGAACATTCATGCACAAATTTTTATGTGAACATGTTTTCATTTCTCCTGAGTATATGACTAGGAGAGGAATTGTTGGGTCATATGTTAACTCTGATAACATTTTGAGGAACTGTCCTTGGTTATTTTTTTAATCATTTTTTTCTTTTTGATTCCATGGTCTCCTATTTTCTGTCAGCCATCTTCACTATTAGTTACCAACAGTTTCCTGACTATTTTTTATTATGTTCTTACTGTTTAGCTGTATTCCATCCTGCCTAAATAAATAATCTCATTGCAAATGAATCTGTTTTTCTATAGATGTACCACCTATCCAAGAGATGTTCTTTTCCATTTCACCATCTTTTTCATCACTGTTATTTCTCTCTGGCTGATTATGATTTTAAGAAATAAAGTTCTAAATAAAATTCCACTGAAATTTGATCTATTCCTTGGTATCTTGTAACTGGGATGAATAATACCCAAGATCTGTGATAGAAGGAGAGGTCTTTAATACAATGATATTAAAAATATGAGGCAAGTTAAATTATTTCATCAATATTCACAATGCTTAACAACAGGGGCTTTTAAAAGAAAAATAATACAAAACTATGAATACAAAGTTAGAGAGGAAAAACAGTTAGAATGAGAAGTCACAACAAATTACGTATTTTAAAAAGGAGGCCCTGGCCAGTGTGGCTCAGTTGGTTGGAGCGTTGTCCCATATACCGAAATGTGGCGGGTTTGATCCCTGATCAGGGCACATTGTCCGGGTTTCAGATTTGATCCCCTGTTGTGGCACGTATGGAAGGCAACCAATGGATATATCTTTCTCATATTGTTGTTTTTTTCTCTTCCTCTCTCTCAAATCAATTTTTAAAAAGCTGAAAAATAGCACAAACATCACAGAATTCAGAAAAATAGTATAACATTTTTTATTAACTGCCTATTGTACTGTTGTACATTTTTTCTATATTTTTGGCTTCATACTCCTTTAAAGATTTTCATATTACGATTTTGTAGTATCATTTTCTATAGAGAAAATAGAAAAGATAATTCAATCTTTCCTCTACCTGTGGACTTGACAGTACAAATGAGGGCCCTGAAGCTTAATTTATTGTAGTTTCACAGTCAGTCTACCTTTGCATGGTAAATAATCTTAAGATATTAACCAGGTTGTAATATACATATTCTGTGTTCTAATCATTGATTGCAATTGTTTATTATAAATTACTTCTTGTGAATCATTCTTTTTTGGATTGAATGTTCAATTATACATTTATTTGTATACATTTGTATAAAATCTTTTTTTCTAGGAGTGTGCAGTACTAATAAACCGAAAGCTTTATTTTTTTCATCCCCTCCTCCCCTAAATGCAGATATCTTTCTTTCCCAAATAGTTTGTGTTGGTGTTATTGTGGGGATAAAAAACAGGCCAAGCCTAAGTTTGGTATAGCCATATATTTTCTGCCTGAGATGTATACTCTGTTCAATTTCAGACTAAATAGTCTATTTTTTCAGGCCCTCGGTACATTTACTCTTTTATGTAAACTTTAATTCTGTTTATCTCTTCTCATATTAGTGTAAGTCAAATACAGTATTAAAAGACCATGTACTCTGAAAATCACTTAGAAGTAAATTTGTTCCATGATAGTATGACCCTAGTATCTTATTAATATTATTGGTTATTTCAAGTTTTGTTTTTGGAGTGACTTTCTGGAGGTCAAGAGTCTACAAATAGGAAAGAAAAATACGAGAAGTTATTGACAGTAGAAGAACTAAGCTTTTTCGCCAAGGCGTATGCTCCTGTTTTATAAACCAAAGTCTAGACATTTTGTTAGGTTTTTAAATACCTACAGTTTAAATATTGAGAGCACAATACAGTTAGATTTTGAGATGTATATGTAGTTATATATAGTTAATATATAGTTGAGTATTTAATTTTTTCTAGTTTTTAAGAGCTACTATATCTTCTAATCCAAATTTAATTATAGATCTGGTAATTTCGTAGTGCATTATTTTGCATAATATACCATATGTTAAAAATTAAATTTAAAAATTTCAGGAAGAAAATGAGTTCTAAATCACATTGAAAATTATCTGATATGATATGTCCCAGTTGAACATTTGAGCTTTAATCAGTAAAAGGCAGCATCAGAAAAGTATTTTGGATCAAAACATATTTGCTGTATTCATTATATTTTGATGATGAATAGATAGCTGCATATGTCTTTGAGTCTATCTTGTCCTATTCAAAAAGAAGGGAAGAGGTAAAGAAGATTTATTAAGTATCCTGTACTAAGGACTTTATATTCTTACAGCAATCCCATGAGTCAGGTGATGGTAATTTCCTTTAATTAAGTAGTAAACTGAGGCTAGGGGAGGTGAAATAACTTGTCTAAAGTCATGTAGCTAATAACTGGGATACTAAGACTTAAACCCAAGTTTAGTAGACTTCGAAACTGGTGTATAGCATGATGATTAGATTTGGTGCCCTTATTATATAGGTGGAGTAGTGGTAAACTTTCATTTCATCCTATTCAGATTTTTACAAGTCACAATTTATTGCACTCTAAATTATTGAACTTTTAAGAACACTGTGATGTTCTTATGCAACATTTTTTGGTAAAAGCATTAAAGTTAATTATGCTCTATTTCAGTATTTATTTACCCTTAATGTGCATACAGAATACTTGAGGATCTTGTTAAAATGCAGATTCTTTTTTTTTTTTTATCCTCACCCGAAGACATTTTTTCATTTTTTGTTCAGATAGAGTGGGAGGGAGAGAGAGGAAGAGAGAGAGAGAAACATCGACGTGAAAGGGACACATCGAGTGGCTGCCACCCACACAACCAACCAGGGCTGGGGACAAACTGCAACTGAAGTACATGCCCTTAGCAGGAACCGAACCCGGGTCTCTCTGGACTGCAGGCTGACGCTCTAACCACTGAGCCAAACCGGCCAGGGCTGCAGATTCTTATACAGTAGATTTGGAATGGGGCCAGGGATTCTGCAATCTAACATGCCCTAGATGTGTCTGTTTTGATGGTCTGGGCCACACTTTGAGTAACAAGGCCCTGTTAAGCAAGAAAAAAATTATCTCCATTTTAAGATGATAGAAAGGAAGAGTGAGAGTCCAGGTGTAGAATAGACAGATAAGATATCTTGTTTTTTCATAATTTTTGGTAAGGATGACACTGAAAGTCTATTCATAACTTTGTTCTGATATTACTAGGTATTGGTACTTTTTGTATTTATGTATACTTGAGAAGGAGATGCAATCTTACTATAGTTGAAGAAGAATCACGAGCTGAGGTAATTCCTACTACAGTATGTGCCAGACCCTGCTTGGAATATTTTTCATCATTGATTTACTTTTTGGGGTAAATAAACTTTAAAGAGTCAATTTTAACTGAATTATGAAGCTCTTAATGTATAGAACTGACTTTTTCCTACTTACATCAATATCTTCTGCTTGATGAAATACTTGACTAACTTAAATGTCTATACACATTCTTTTACCTGTTCTAGCGGTAATTGTTACCATTAATATGTAACAGTTTAGTTTTCAAAATTGTGAGTGTTGGGGCCAAGGGCAGGGAGAGGGGAAACACTTTGTGATTAGATTTTTGCAGTTATTTAATTTTGAGGTATAATTTATGTGTGGTGACATGCACAAATCTTAAAGTGAACAGTGAGTATTGATAAGTGTGTAAGACTTGTATAACTCACATCTCTTATCAGATGTAGACTATGATATAGAAGAGTAGTTCTCAAACTCCAGTTTGCATTAGAATTACTAATGCAGAAGCCTTGCAAAGATACAAAGATAGTACAGAAAGTTCTCATACCCTTTACTCAGCTTCCCATGCTGTTAACATCTTTATTTATTTATTTATTTTTGTTTTGTTTTGTGTTTTTTTTTTTTTACATGCCCCTAGCGGGAACCGAACCCGGGACTCTCTGGTCCGCAGGCCGATGCTCCAGCCGCTGAGCCAAACCGGCCAGGGCATGTTAACATCTTTAATAATTTTGGTACATTTATCAAAAGTAAGAAATTAACATTCATACAATACTATTTTTTCATTTTTTTTTTTTTTGGTTCAGATAGAGTGGGAGGGAGAGAGAGGAAGAGAGAGAGAGAGAAACATCAACGTGAAAGGGACACATCGAGTGGCTGCCACCCGCACGACCAACCAGGGCTGGGGACAAACTGCAACCGAGGTACATGCCCTTAGCGGGAACCGAACCCAGGTCTCTCTGGACCACAGGCCAATACTCTAACCGCTGAGCCAAACCGGCCAGGGCCATACAATACTATTAATAACTACAGACATTATTTCAGTTTCTTGTTTTTCCACTATTGTCTTTTCTTCTGTTCCAGGCAGAATTCAATATAGGATACTGCATTGGATTTAGTGGTTAAGTCTTTCTTAGTCTCCTCCAATTTGTGACAGTTTATTAGTTTCTCCTTGACCTTTCATGACCTTGAAACTTTTAAAGAATACTGGCTAGGTATTTTGTAGAATGTTCCTCAATTTGAGTTTGTCTAATTTTTTTCATGATTAGATAGGTTGTGCAGTTTTGGGAAGAATATCACAGACATGGTGTCCTTATCACAAGTGAGGGCATATATGATATTAATTATTATTATAGGTTATATCAATTTTACTAGTTATATCAATTATTATTGGTTAAAAGAGTTTCTGCCAGGTTTTTCCACTATAAAGTTAATATTTTTTCCTCTTTATATTCTTGTCCTAAAAGAAGCAAGTCACTAAGTTCAACCTACATTCAAGATAGAGGGAATCAAGCCCCATCTCCTGGAAAAAAGAATATGAAAGAATTAATGGATATATGTTAAAACCACCATAGTAATTAATGAATATTTGGAGGAGATAACTTTGAAGCTATGCAAATATCTTGTTTCTCTTTAAAGTTTCACAGATTCCTTTAAAACCGATTACTGGGACCTATCCCTAGAGTTTCTGATTCAGTAGGTCTGAAGTGGGGCCTGAGAATTTGCATTTCTAACAAGTCCTCAGTGATGCCAGTGATGCAGGTCTGGGAATTTGAGAACCACTGATATAGAACATTATCTTAATCTTGGTGAGTTCCCTCACATTCCTTCCCAGTTAAAATACCTGCCTACCCTCACCCTTCAGGAGGCAACCAGTGTTCTTCTGTTTTTTATATGCTTACATTATAAACATACTGAATCTCTTTTTAGGAAAGCTGAGTTTATGAAAATCCAAATTTTTAGAAAGATAAATTAGGGAGAATTGATTCTTGTAAAAAAAAGAATTTCTATGCCCTGGCTGGTGTGGCTCAGTTGGTTGGAGCATTGTCCCATACACCAAAAGGTGGCAGGTTCCATTTCCGGTCAGGGCACATTCCCAGGTTGTGGATCCTATCCTCAGTTGGGGCACATGCATGAGGCGACTGATTGATGTTTCTCTCTCTCTCTCAAATCAATAAAAAATAAAAAGAATTCCTTTCATTCTCTTCTGAAAACTTATACTTGTATGTGACATATCTTATACTGCCTTATATCATTTTACTTGTATATGACATGTTTCCAACTGGATTATAATTTAAGTGTGGGTACTTAGTCTTCTACTTTGTCATATTCCTTATCACACCTAGAAATCTTAGACATGGCCAATATATATGACTGATAGGTTTAAAAAAGATCTTTTTTTGTTTTTGTTTCCCTTGCTCCTATTATTACTAAACTTTAAAATACTCAAATGATTTCTCATTTATATTTATTTTCTACTTTATTTTTAACCATATAGAAAAGCTGGTATGACAAATGATAGATTACTGATTCTCATCAGAGACGTTATATATTGAAATTGTGAACAGGACAGACTGGTTTTACTTTAGTGTGTATACACATTGGGAAACTCTTTGCCTTTTTCTCTATATTACATTTTCATTTCTCTAAGATTTTATCTGTTTTTAAAGATTCTACTACTACTTGAAGCAGTTGAATCTGAGACCTACATTTTCCAACCCTGACACCCATGTTCCAGTCTATATTTTCACTATTTGTGGGATAACTCCTTTTGGATATTTTATGTCATTACCTCTCTCCACCATTAGTCTATACAGTATCTTATGTACTAGAAATAAAGGTTTCAGAGATGGACAAGACACAGTTCCTACCCTCAAGGAAACCACCAGTCATAGTGGCAATAGCTTTATAAGGAGGTATGTACAGGATATTATGGGATTACAGAGAAGAAAAACCAAGGAAGGAAAGCAGATTGATTCTACTAGGGGCAAGGAAGTAGCCAGGGAAGGCCTTCCTAGAGGAAGTGACTCTTAAGTAGATTTTCAAAGGACACACGGGAATTAGCCAGTTCAGCTGGAAAGGAATGTGTATGAAAAGCTTTTCAGACAGAGGCAACTGTAAATACAAAGGCGTGAAAAGGCGAAACATGCTTGGAAAACTTTGAGTAATTCTTTGTCTTAGAGTACATGATGTGGAGAGAGATGAAGTGAGAGATCAGATCATGAAGAAGGGGTTTAAACATGTTTCTAAAACATGGTGAGCTATGAGAAGATTATATTATTGAAAGATTATTCTGGTAGTTCTGTGGAGGACAAAAGGGAGAGGACTGAAACTGGAGGCAGGAAAACTAAATATAAGGCTACTATGTTAAATAAGAACAAAGATTATTGGGGCCTGAACCTAGAGACAGTGGAATAGGTGAGAGATAAGAGATTTAGGAGTTAGGTTTAATTTCACTTCGGGATGCATTGATTGTGTGAAAAAACTAGGTTTTTTGTTTGAAGGACGGGGTTCTGATTAGGTTTGCTTGTTATATAACCTTAGCATTCTGCACTTCTCTGTAATACTCAGTACCTTTGTAATTCATTTCAAAATTTTACTCTTCCTTGCTAGACTGCAAGACTATTAGGTAAATGAATGAATGAAGAAATAATGGTGCTGCCTTTAACCAGTACAGGTTAAATATAGGAGGAGGAACCTGTTTAAGGAGAGGAAGAAGGGAGATATTCAGTAGGCACTCTAAGGCCAGCCTCACTTTACTTCTCCAGTCTTATCTTTCCTGTTTCATTGTTTTTTTGTAATGGCAACAATAATTTTCTTTTTCCCAGACTTGAAACATCTGCTTAATATTACACTTCTTTATCTCCTTCACCCATCATATTTTCTTTGTCATCAGTTCTGTTATATCTTTCATTTTAATATGTCTTGTATTTGTCCTTATGTTTGCATTCTCGCTGACAGAGCACTAACTCAGAACAGGGCTAAATTGTTGCATTAACTTTTTAAAAAATATGTGAACTTTTATCAGTTTAAGATATACAGGATTATTGTGAAGGTTATACAGGATGTTCCTCTTATATTCCATACCCACTCTCCCCTATTATTAATAATCTTATATTGCTAGGGTACATTTGTTAAAATTATTAAACGAATATTGATACATTATTATTAACTAAAGCTCATACTTTATTCAGATTTCTTCAGTTTTTTCCTAATGTCCTTTCTGTTCTAGGATCCCATCCAGGATACCACGTTACATTTAATAGCCATGTCTCCTTAGACTTCTGTTGGTTGTGACAGTTTCTCAGACTTGCCTTATTTTTGATGACCTTGACAGTTTTGAGGATTACTTGTCAGCTGTTTTGTAGAATGTACCTCAGTTGGGATTTGTTTGATATTTTTCTCCTAATTAGACTTGGATAATGTGGTTTTTGGAGGAAACCATGGAGGTAGAGTGCCATTCTCATCCCAACAAAGGTACATATTGTCAATATGACTTATTCCTGTTGATGTTAACCTTGATCTTGACTTAAAACAGGTCAGGTTTCTCCACTGTAAATTACTCTTATTTCCTCCCTTCCTTTCCATGCTGTACTCTTGGAAGAAAGTCACCATGCACAGCCCACACATAAGGTGTGGAGAGTTATGCTTGGGGAAAAGCATACCTCAGTTATTTGGAATTCTGCACCAGAGATTTGCCTGTTCTTCCCCATTTATTTATTTATTTTAAAAAATATGTTTTTATTGATTTTAGAGAGAGAGGAAGGGAGTGAGATAGAGAGAAACATAGACAGAGAAACATTGATCGGTTGCCTCCTGCATGTGCCCGACCAGGTATGTGCCCTGACTAGGAATTGAACTGGTGACCTTTTGATGCCCAGGACTATGCTCAACCAACTGAGCCACACTGACCACGGCTCCCCCATTTACTTATTCAACCATTTACATATATCAGTATAGATTCATACTGATATGGGTATTTATTTTATACTTTGGGTTATAATTTAATACTACTTATTTATTTTGTTGCTCAAATTGTTCCAGCTTTGGCCTTTGGCAGCGCTTTTAGTTGGCCTCTAGCTTTCTTTTTTCTTTTTTTAAATCCTCACTGGAGGAGATTTTTTAATTTATCTTCAGACAGAGTGGGAGGGAGAGAAAGGGAGAGAGAGAGAAACATCGATGTGAGAGGGACACATTGACTGGTTGCCTCCTGCACGAGCCTATCCAGGGCCGGGGACGAACCACAACCGAGGTGCATGCCCTTGACGAGAATCGAACCCATGACTCTTTGGTCCACAGGCCGACACTCTACCGCTGAGCCAAACCGGCCAGAGCAGCATTTGCTTTCTTTTATATACCTTCATTGTGGTGTGTGCGTGCGTGTTAACGCTTTTCTACTTTCTGCACTACAGGATGCTCTGTGCTTATCTTGCATAATTCCCGCCTAAGTCCTAGAATCAAGAACCAGACCCTGGTTCCTTTTATGGGAGAATAATATTAGAGACCAGGATCTGTGAATTAATTATAGTCTTTTTCCTTTCCATTCTATCCTGCCATATTCATCTTCCTTAAATAGAGCTTCCATGGAGTGGGTCATTTCTCTTCTTAAGAGTTATTGTAGTTCATTACTACTTATCTGATCAAATATCCTTTGCTTAGCTTTCTTGGCCTCACCTAATTTACTTTTCTCATTATTAAATGGTTTATTTCTCTTTTATTCTCTTCTTAGGCTATTCTAAACAGCATTATTTGCCCTTCTTCTCTAACATTCCAAGTCTAATTCCCACTTTCCTTATTCTTATCTTTGGGTGCTTTAGGTTTTTGAATTGTTAGACTTATATGTTTATTATATTTGGTAATTAATAGTCAAAATTAGAAGTTAAATCTAGAAGAGACTCCAGAAATCATTTGGCCCATCTCCTCATTTAGAGATCAGGAAACTGTGGCCCCCAAATTTGGAGTGACTTAACCAATTCATGGCAGAGACAGAACTTGATCCTTGGCTTTCTAACTTGTACAGTATTCTTTTCACCATATACAGCTGCTTCCCCCCTTCCCATATCCTTTTTGAAAGAATTGAGATATAATTTACATACCATAAAATTTACTATTTAAAAATGTAAAATTCATTGGTTTTAAGTGTATTCACTATCATGATTATTTCATTCCAGAACTTTTTCATACCCTAACAGGAAATTTCTTATACATTAGCAGACTTTGGCAGCTATTCTACTTTCTGTCTCTATGGATTTGCATATTCTAGATGTGTTATATAAATGGAATTATATAATATGTGGCCTTTTGTGTCTGGCTTCTTTTACTTAGCATGTACTAGCATGTATCAGTACTTCATTCCTTTTTATTGCTGAATAATATTCTGCCATGTTGGTATACCACATTTTGTTATCCATTCATTTACTAATGGATATTATATTTATACTTTTTGACTATTATAGAGAATGCTGTTATTGATGTACAAGTTTTTGTTTGAATACCTGTTTTCATTTCTCTTGGGTATGTACTTACATGTGAAGAGTATAGGTTTTAACCCTGGGCAGTGGAACAAACAAACAATCTGATGTTAGTTTGGTAAAAAGCTTTCTGTAAAAGCAGTTTCTTTGACTAAGGAATAAAATTAAGGTTTCAAAACTAATCTGAAAAAACAATATAATTCTTCTTATAAGTCTATATATTTGGGAGGTAAAAGAAATAGTTCTTACTAGTGATGATATGAACTAAATTGGCTCTGATTATGCTATAATTGATTTTGTGACTTTGTGACCATGCAGTCCCTCTTGTTATTTGGTTAGTTATGTGGTGATAATCATATGCACACAATTCTTGGATAATATGTGTACCTGAGGAAAACTGCACTTGAGACATAAGTCATTTTTTTTTTTTTTTAGTCATATTGATAAAGATGGTGTGTTTGTCTCTTTAAGGATATTCTTGTCACATAATAGGAGTTCAGTTAATGTTTGTTTATGATGATGACTCCTTGGTGTTTGTAGTTTAGAATTTTTAAACTGATGATTTTTAAAGTAGCTATATCACCAGACCAAAATATTGTAAATGAGAATAGATCTAAGAAGGTATCTTTTACACTGCAACATAGCATCATTCTAGAGTTATGAGCTTCATAACTCTAAAGGAAGAAAGGTCTTGTGGACCAGTAGAATGTATCAAGTACATGTATTTAATGTTCTATTTTTCTTTTATTATCTTTAAGTTAGAAAATGGGCTAAAGTTATTGGATTGATGTGCATTGTGAGGTTATTGTTAGAATATTCTATATGTTAACATATCGTTAGAATACTATATCTTTACATTTTAATTGTTTGTTTTACTGGGGTTCCTTAAATAGATTTTACAACAAAATTAGAAAATAAATTTGCTTTCAATGGTACAAATCTTACTGGGTTGGCTGAATTAGATTGACATCTAAAATTAGTCAAGATTTGCCAGAGATGTTATAGTAGTGCTGATTAATATAATCTCATTTAGCTAGATAGCCTCAGACTGCTTTTATGCTTGTAAATCAGTCAGATGTCCATTGTGTCTGTGACAGGAGAATGGACATATGGTATATGGAAAATCTGTCTTTGAAGAAGATGAATGTCTTTCAAATAGATATTGTGAATGAATGTAAGAATAAAAATGGTGCTGACACAGACTTGGGTTGTTGATAATGTGTAATGTTTTATTCCTTTCATAAATTTTTATAGCTTTTTAGTAATATATATAATACTTTTATGTTTGAAAAGAACCTTAAAGTTACCTATTTTAACTTCTTATTCAAAACAGAAATCTACCCTGCTGTGTCACCTACCCATAGCCAGTTGAATTGAAACTTGGCAAAATGTGGACATTAACAATTCAGGATGACTAGGCATGATGTGAAAACTTTGGATATTTGATATTTTAGAGCCCACTTTTTATTTTGGTCTGTTGATTTACATTAGATGACATTTTTGGAGTGTAATGTGTAAATAATTATAACTTGAATAATACTTAATTAGAATTTTACTTGCAACAGTGATTTCACTTTTCATTTCACTAAGGTAGTGACTGCATTTTGTTTTATGCCTATATTCCCTCCTCTCCCCAGTATTCAGCATGTAACTTTGACCAATAAAAATCAAGTAATGAAGAAGATATCTAGCTGGTTTAAATCTCAAAGGACTATCCTAGAGTTCTCTGGCCTAGTTCATGCTTTTTGATGTATTCAAGACATTTATAAGGGTAAACAGAGTGTTCATGAATACTTTAGGTGTTTTGTGTTTTTAATGTGGAATGAAATAAATTCATACAAAAGAAGAGAGGTAGAGAAGCCCACATCATGGCTGAAAGAAAAGATACTGTGTATGGAGAGAATATGCAGAGTGTGGTAGAAAAACAAAAAGCGAGAAGATGGAAGTTAAATAATTACTCAAGAATGGGAGTGGAGCAGCTGTGGGTGTGTGCAAAAGGGAAGGCCAAATGAATGGATAAGTGTAACTTTAAATTCTTTGCTTAATTATGAATCTTAAATAGGACTCAATCCCTCAAGGATGAATGGCTTTCTTTTTGTTAGATGCAACTAGGAACTCTTCCAGTGTTTGGATGCCATTAAAAATATAGTTAGTTATTTTAGCTATTCTACATAATAGGTTGGACATCTTAATGTTTAATTTTAGGATATATCAATTAATTCTTGTTAACTAGCAAAATTGTTTCAGTTATTTCAGTATAATGACTAAAATGCATTTTGGCTTGCTATAAATTGAAGTTATTTGATAATTACAATTTTTTTCATGTTCTCTTTAAACATTCCCCTGATTCCTTATAAGACATACTTGTGGAAATGGTCACATCTTAGCTTTTATACCATTCATACCGTAGAAATTATATTTTGTGTGTCTCAAGTCATGTGGAAATTTTATTTATTCAAGAGAAATTTGACATGTACTCTGAGAGAAAACAAATCAACAGTTCTTGGAAAGTTGCTAAGGACAGTACTAAATTTACCTGAGTTAAGTGGTGAGAATTGGTTATTGAAACTGAAGCAGCAACTATTTGAGTGTAGCAAGAATGGAGTTTCTTTTTTATTTATTTAAATCAGCACAGTATCCTTATACATTATTTTTATATGCTTATTATGTGTCATTTGATACATTAAAAGAATATATAAAACATAAAATGTAATTTAGGAAGTATAATAAAAAGAATACATATAAACCTACCATCCAACTTAAGAACTAAGACTTTACTAGTACTGTTAAATCTACCAATGTTCCCCCCGCCCCTATCCATTTTCCTGCTTTCCCTTTAGGGATAACTGCTGCTATGCATTTTGTATTTTACATTTATTTAAAAAATAATTTTACTATATATATGTATATGTATATATATCTTTAGAAATATATAATTTAGTTTTGCTTGTTTATGTTATTGCATGTAATTATAGTTGATTCACTTTTACTATGGTATTAGTATTTCATTGTGTAACTATTCCACAAGTAATTTGTTCATTTTCCCGATGAATGTTCTGCAATGAACATTACAGAAAGTGGAAAGGAAGTGGTAGACATTTTATACATGTCTACTTTTATATGTGAGATGTCTCCTTGTGTGTGTGTGTGTGTGTGTGTGTGTGTGTGTGTAGGCATGTATAAGCATATCAAAGTTTCTCTATAGTAGATATTTATGAGTAGAATTGCTGGATCATAGAGTATACATGTTCAGCCTTACAAGATAATACCAGGTAGCCCTGGCTGGTGTGGCTCAGTGATTAGAGCATTGGCCCATGCCCTGGAGGGTCTTGGATTCGATTCCCAGTTAAAGGCATGCATCTGCATTGCAGGTTCTAGCCCTGGCCTGGGTTGGGGCTTGTGTGGGAGGCAGTCAATCAATGTGTCTCTCTCACATAGATGTTTTTCTCTCTCTCTTTCTCCCCCTACCCCCTTCCCTTTCACTTTCTCTAAAAACAAACAAACAAACAAATCAATGGAAAATATATTCTCAGATGAGGATTAACAACAACAACAACAAAATAATAATACCAGGTATGATACTAAGCATTAGAATTTAACAATCAAAACAGCCCTGACTATTAGCAGTTTAATAAAGAAATTGGTGTAGAGATGTTAAGTGTCCAAGAAGCCACATAGGTAGCAAGTGGGCTGAACAGATTTCAGATTCATGTTTAACTTTAGAACCAGACCCTTCTAATCAGTAAATTGTTTTCCCTTTCTATGGTAAGTATGCACCCTTATAATCAGTAAATTGTTTCCCCTTTCTGTGGTAAGTATCCATAACCAGGTTTTAGTATAACTGGGATGCTTTTTAGTGTGAATGTTTAAGTCACAGATCTATTTTAGAGAGTAAAATCTATGTGTATATTAAACAAAAGACTTTCAGAGTCCCATGAAATTAGGGAACTAGTTTCATCCTAAATTAATCTCTGCCAGCCTTAACATATGGCTTCCATTCTGAAGGTCATAAGATGGCTGCTTACATCCCAGTGAACCATCTGTGTACTAGGCAAGAAGGCAGTAGGGGGAAGGGTAGAAGGCTAAAGGGCAATGACTTCCATTTATATCCCACTGGCAGGCTCTTTATCTGTAAGGATAGCTGGGAAATGTAACCTTTTAGTTGGGCACATTCTGCCCTTAATTATATGGGGATTTTGTTAATAAGAAAAAGAGAGAGACATCTTGAATAGGCACTGAGCAGTTTCTTTACATTTATATCAAGGCCAAGTGAAGGAAATTGTACCTCTTCAATTTACTAAGGGTGGTATTATAGTTGTTGGTTTTTAATTATTGAGAAAATGTGTTTACCTATACCTCTACATGTAATTAATCATGTTGAACCTGATATCAGGTTGAACATAAGGTTGAATCACATGAAATTTTATTTTTACATTATCCCAATGTATTGATGCTTAGAAATAGGGTAGGGGCTGAGCAAAAAATATACTAAAAAATGAAGTGATTTGAGCCCGGCCATTGTGGCTCAGTGGTTGAGTGTCAACCCATGTACCAAGAGGTCACCGGTTCAATTCCTGGTCAGGGCACATGCCCAGGTTGTGGGCCCAATCCCCAGTAGGGGGCATGCAGGAGGCAGCCAGTCCATGTTCTCTCTCATCGATGTTTCTATCTCTCTCTCCTTCTCCTTTCCTCTCTCTCTAAAATCGAGAAGAAGAAAAATTTTTTTTAATGAAGTGATTTGATGTATGGTAGAGAAATTGAAGCAGCAGCCTGAAAGGAGTACAATAATAGGGTAGAAACAAATCAGAAAAAATTTGAATGAGAGGATAACTTCTAAGGGGATTTGGCCTAAGCAGATAGAAGTTGCCTAGAAAAAAGACACTAGTTTATGGATATTTCTTCAAATCAGGAGATTTCAAACTAGGAAGTTATTTGAAGATTAGTTGTATCTACACTTTGAAGTAAACCTATGGAGAAACAAACAGAGGTGACCTTATCTCTTCACTGATGAGGACTCCTGAGAAAAAGATGTCTAGTTTATATTGGGGATACAAGCAAGGATAAGGGTAGAAGAAAAACAAAATTATAGCCTATATTAAATTGGTCTAAATTGAATTGTGTAATGGGACTTATAATTTACTGTATAATGTGCTAAAATAAATTTTCTTTTGTCCCTGAAGTAGAGGGGCACTTTTTCTTCTGAGCTATCAAAGTGATACATGCTCATTACAGTAAATCTGGAAAATACTGAAAAGGAGAAAGAAAGACATCCCTCTACAGGAAGATAACCACTGTTATCTTTAGTATATTTCTTAAATATTATATTTTAAAATATACTATATCCATATGATGGTGTTAAGTTATCAATTATGTATATTATATACATTTTGGAGGATAAGTATTTCCAGACAAGGGCTGCTATCTTGAAGTTTTTCTCTTCTTTTGACAATTTCTTTTTTTTATATTTATAAATTTCTTGTGTAAATTAGGATGAGTATAAAGATTTAACTTGCCTTTTAATGGAAACATTGTGACAGATTTTATGCAGGACCTCAGCTGTAGTTTCTCTATCACTTCATTTAGGAAGAAGTTGATAGAGTGGCTCAAGGGAAGAAAGCATATGTATATACATTATAACCATTTAATAATGCCTTAGGCAGCTGAGGTCATCAACATAATTATCTGTACCAACCAAACACAGGGATGGTAAAATACTGGTCATATAGTTCTTTTTTTAGAGAATTAAAAATACTTAAGAAAACTGAGCAGCTCACAAGAATGTACTATAGCCATCTCTTTCCTTAAATTGCAAAGTACAGTATTTAGATTTGTGTTTTAAGCTCTAAAAGTCCTAAATAAACTTATTTTGAATATTTTCCTGATTCAGGCAATACATGGAACAAATGTTACTGTAACTGCTTTGCCAATCTCTTTTAACTTCATTTGGTTTACAACTTTAAAATTTTGGATAACTTTAAACATATATAATAGGATAATTGACAGTATACCTTAATGCACCCCAAGTACTCATCACTCAGCTTCAACAATTATCAACTCATGGCCAGTCTTGTTTCATCTCTATCATCCACCCACTTTTCTTCCTCTTGTGTTGTTTTGAAGCAGATCTAAGACATTAGTTTATCTGTAATAATTTGGTATTTCTTTAGAGATAAATATGCTTTAAATATAATACTATTATTATACCTAAAAATTAACAGCAATTATTTAATGCCAGATAGTCATTTAGTGTTCAAATTTCCAATGTTTTATCCCCAACATGGGCCAGGGATCAAACTTGCAACCCCGGTATGTGTCTTTGACCGGGAATCGAGCCCGTGACCCTTTGGTATGCTGGCTGCCGCTCTAACCATTGAGCCACACTGGCTAGGGCCAATTTTTTTTTTCGATCAAAAAATGCTTTAAATATGTTGGTATTAATTAAATCTCATTTTCATCCTATAGAGTTAATGAAGAGGGGGTGGACACCATGGTCTAAAGCAGAGGTTCTCAAACTTTAGCATGCATCAAAATAACTTGGAGGTCTTATGAAAACAGATTGCTGGGCATCATTCCCAGAGATTCTGATTCAACAAGTTTCCAGGTAATGTTGATGTTACTGATAAAGGAACCACACTTTGAGAACCTTTAGGTTCAAGTTTAACCAAGGGTCTGCATTAAAATTACCGTTGGAACTTTAAACAAAGCAAAACAAAACAATACTCTTGAAGATGCTTTGCTGGGGTCTGGGCATATATATATATATTTAATCCTCACCTGAGGGTATATTTTATTGGTTTCAGAGAGAGAGGAAGTGGGAGAGAGAGAGAGAGAAAGAAAGAAAGAGAAACATCCATGTGAGAGAGGAACATGGATCGGTTGCCTCCTGTATGCACCCTGACTGAGCATGGAACCTGCAACCTAGGTATGTGCCCTGACCAGGAATCAAACCTGCACCCTTTTGGTATATGGGACAATGCTACATCCAACTGAGCCACCTGGCCAGGGTTGGGCATCTATATTTTTAACATATTTCACAATGATTCTGATGTGCATCCGAGATTGAGAACTGTTGTTGTAATTGTTTAGTTTATCCCTCTATATTTTCTGTTATTTACCAAGCAGTGCTCATTCCTTTTCCATTTTAAAGTGTTATAGGCTTTTGATATTGTTAGAAATGAGGCAAATGATCAGGGAGGATTTATTGTTTTACACTGTGCTATTTATCGTTACAGTAGAAGGCAAAGTAAAAAAAAGGCAAAAGTAAAAAACAAAGCTGTTGGCACCTATATGGACAAATCCGTATTGATACTCTTGCTTGCTGCAAAGCTTAACTGTTATTTCAAGATGATTAATATATCCCAAAGGGAGATTGAAAATAGTTTGGTTTGAGGGACCTCAAAGCAGGGAATCCCTCTGTTTAGCCTTAGATCCTGAAGTTTTCATTAACAATTTTGTGTGTGAGCCAATCACATTTAGAGTAGAATCTTACAGATTAGATGTGCCAGATAGCACAATAAAAATGTTTTAGTTCTTGAATAACATTTTCTAAGGAGAGGCTCTAACTCGTATAGTACATTTCCACTTTACACTTCACAGGCTTAAAAATTTTAGGGTTTAAAAATATTTTACCACCTTGAAAAACATGCAGAAGAGAGATTCACACTCCTCATGTTTAAGCCATGTTCAGTTTAGTTTAAAAGCACATTTATTCAGTAACTCTTATGTATTACTGGTAACAAAAAGATGAGTTATATACAGTTCCAGTTCAGGGAGCTGAGGCTTATGAAATGATTTTCAACCTTAAGGTTGAGATTGTCAACCTTAATTCATCTTTAATTTTCAATCTCAATTAATAACCATCAGTTATGTAGACTCCTTTTCAGGTAAAATATTTTAGTGGATCTTTATGTGATAGTAGCTATAATTTTAGTAATTATTAACAAAATACATGACAAAATTATTATGTCATTAAATCTTTTAAATGTAGCTTGATTTTATTAATCATAACAGCATCTATGTACATTTGAAAAATAGTAGTATATATGGGAACCATTATTTAGCCTATGGGCAATATTGGTGCACATGGCTTTTTGGACTCTTTGTTATAAACTCCAGAGTCTCCGTGGCCCTTACTTACAATGAAGTTGGTCATTATAGTTACTAGTAATAACACTTACTAATGCAAGCACATAGGTCAAGTACAATGGATATTTATACATGAGTGAAGGAATTTTCATTCATATTTCCATAGTGGGGAAGGGACAAGTATTTTATTCCTACTTGAATTTTACTTATAAATTAAATGTTTAATAAATGAGTCGTTGGTTTTTTCTTCAATGTGATAATGTATTGTTTTACTTGACTGTCCTTCATTTACTGAAAGGATATGGGTTGGAGTTTGACAAGGTTAATGGCAAGCTGTGGAGAAGATTGAGTGAAAGATGATGCTGGGTGGTGGGAGTCTGAGGAGACTGGACAGTGAAGGGAATGTAGAACAGGATCCAGAGCCTTCATATATATGCAGTCTGTCTAACCATCATAAGAAGCACTAATTAATCTGTCTGGCTGAAAACTATCACTTGAAAGCAAAATCACAGTAAACTGTCATGTAACAAACACCACAACTTTTGTAGTAATTTGTGAAAAAAAAATTTCCTTGATAAATGTGGTGTACTAACTAAGGTCTGCTTTAGGACCTGTATTCATAATTTTACTCAGTCTCAACTAGGTCATTTCCCTTCTTGCAATTAGATTGTGTGTGCGGTAAGAGAAAGGATGAATCAATCTGCAGTCAGTGTTGTCAGTTGCAGCTGCCACGTAAAGTGCTCTCATTTAGCTATTGAAGGCTTGAATGTGTAAAATATTCCTAATTTGTTAGGAACACACATGGCTGTGTGTATATACATGTCATTATGCTGTAGGCTGTTCTTTATTAGAAAAATACAGGTCCCTGTGGGGTGCTAATTATGGCTTTGGCTAGCAAGCTGCAGAAAGGCAAATAACAAAGGCAAGGGAAAATATAGAGGAGTGGGGAGAGATCTGGGCTTTGCTGTTTTACACCTCTAGTATAAATGAGACATGGTGTGAGTAAACACAGCTGTATGGAAAAATTTGTTGTAAAGAATTTAAAGTAAGTAACTGCCATTCATTCAGCAGATCTACACTACAGATCTCTAAGAACAAGAACTTTTTCTTGAAATTTAGAGAGCTGTCACAGATTGAATTATTCATTTCTTGGAAAGTTGTTTGACAGATGAATCTTTGTGTTGGGTTGCAATCAGTATTACTAATACTGCCTTTATGCAACATATAACCATAAATAAACTTAGGAATTCCATGATTAGAGAATTATATGTAAGGGTTTAATATTTAAATTACTATAAAAATAACTCACGATAGGAATCATCTAAAATATTACTTATTGAGAACCTACTATGCAACTCTGATTAGGTACTGTGGGAAATACAGACATTTAGAATATAAACCCTGCCTTCAAGGAGTTTGCAGTGTAGTAATACACATGAAATAATGGAGAAAATAACATTTAACGAAATGCTGGGTAATGTGGTATAAACAGGCTCTCTAAATTTCAAGGAGAGAAAGAGAGATGTGATAGAGGGCTAGAGTTAAGGAAAGGCTTCTTGGAAGAGCTGCAACTTGAGCTTGGCCTTGAAATAGCAGTAAGAATTCTATAGGCAAGACATGAAGAAAGCATTGCTTAAGAATGACTAAACAGCCCTGGCCGGTTTGGCTCAGCGGTTAGAGCATCGGCCCACGGTCCAGAGAGACTCGGGTTCAGTTCTCGCTAAGGGCACGTACCTCGGTTGCAGTTTGTCTCCTGCCCTGGTTGGGGTCGTGTGGGTGGCAACCACTCAATGTGTCTCTCTCACGTTGATGACGTCGATGTTTCTCTTTCTCTCTTCCTCCCCTCTCCCTCCCACTCTGTCTGAAGATAAATGCAGAAATGTCCTTGAGTGAGCATGAAAAAAAAAGAATGACTAAACAGTCCGGTGGTGTGGCTCAGTGGTTAAGCGTCGACCCATGCACCAAGAGGTCACGGGTTCGATTCCTGGTCAGGGCACATGCCCAGGTTGTGGGCCAAATCCCCAGTGGGGGGCATGCAAGAGGCAGCCATCGATGTTCTCTCATAGATGTTTCTGTCTCTCTCTCCCTCTCACTTCCTCTCTCTCTAAAAAAAACTAATAAAGGAAAAATAAATTTTAAAAAACAGTTTTAAAAAAATGACTAAACATATACCGTGTGAAGAATGGATAAGAGTGGTTGAATCTGGAGTAAGTCAACCTTTAAATAGGAAGCTTTTGCATTAAAGTTGGGTAGGCAGTGTATTCTATACGTATGGCTTACATCTGTCAGATCTGGTTTTGGCAGGATAGAACCACACTATATAACAAAAGCCTTTTCCATGAGGGATACTATATATAGGAAGTTAGAGAACATTAGAAATAGTTTTCAGATATCTTCATGGAGATGTCCATTGATTTTGCTAATGATCAGTAATAATTCAACCACTTTCCTAAAATATTATTTATTGAGAACTTATGTTCTCAATAAATTTTGCTTTTGGATAATCCATTTTCCCTTCTCTATGTGGAGAGACTGTCAAATAAAAAGAAAAAAGAGAAAAGAATGTTCAGTTTGCCTTACAGAAACACAGCAAGGAAAAAAAAATATCCATATATATATCCATATACATATATATATATACACACACACACACACATACACATTATATTTACAGAGTATCCTAGTTTGTAAATAGGTTGTACTTTATTAAGAAGTAATAATACCATAATTTGGAAGTTAGTTTTCTTTTTCCGTAAACAAAGTATTAAAATATTTGAGTGACAGGCTTGTTGAATGAAGGAGAAAGCACACTAAAGCCAGAGAACATTGATTTAATGAAAGTAAACCAGTCTTGGGAATCAGAGCAACTGATTTATAGTGCCTGCTCTACCATCCTAGGATCTTGAATAAGTCATGCTACTCTGAGATTATCTTTTTTGATAAAATGGGTATAATACCTGTTTTATCTATTTCTTAGGGATGAAGTAAGGTAAGACTGTTGACCAAGTTGTGTCCTTCCATGTGTGCATTAATATGTAATACATTTCTCAAGAATATGTATATTAACATTTATCTCATGACTCTCATACTTTCACAAAGGAAAAATGAAAAGTTCAACTTTATACTATTGCAAATTACTCAAGTTTGATTCTCCCTTTCTAGATCTAGATCCAGGAGTGCAATATTCTTTAGAGTGCATTTTAAATCTTTAAAGGAAACTCCCATCAGTTTGATTTTCTTTTGTGAGGAGAACAGACTGACTCCACCTCTACATAGAAATCCATCATGGGTTTATAGCTTTTTTTCCCCCAATGATGACTTTAGTATACATGTTATTATAGTTCCCATACTTACAGATAGTTTTTAAGTTGGTTTTTGCTCTTACTCTTAAGTAGATTTCTCTAGTTGATACTAGTGCTTTGTGGTTTTTATTGAGATATAATTTACATATCACAAACTATACACTGATTGTATACTACAGTGTATAATTTGTGGTTTTTAGTATGTTCAAAAGTTGTGGAATGATCACTACTACCTAATTCCAGTACATTTTCATCACCCCAAGAAACTCTTATACATCAGCAGTTACTCCCTATTCTCTTTCCCACAGCCCTTGGAAACCAGGAATCTATTTTCTCTATGGATATGCATATTCTGGACATTTCATGTAAATGGAATGATACAGTATGTGGCCTTTTGTATCTGGTTTGCCTAATGTTTTTCAAGGTTCATCCATGGGGTAGCATGTATTTGTACTTCATGTCTTTATAATGCTGATTAATATTTCATTGTGTGTGTGTGTGTGTGTGTGTGTGTGTGTGTGTGTATATATATATATATATATATATATATATATATACACACACATACCACGTTTGTTTAGGCATTCTTCAGTTGGTTGCTTCCACTTTTTGGCTGTTCTGAGTAATGCGGCTCTGAACATTAATGTATAAGCTTTTGTGTGAACATATTTTCAATTCTCTTGGGTATATACCTAGGAGTGGAATTGCTAAGTCATGGTAACTCTATTTTTAACTTTTTAAGGAACTGCCACACTGTTTTTCACAGTGGTTGTACCATTTTCTATCTCACCAGCAGTGTATGAGAGTACCAGTTTCTCCACATCCTCATCAACACTTATTTTCTGTTTGTTTGTTTATTTAATTATTTTAGTTATAGCCATCCTAGTGGTTATGAAGTGGTATCTCATTATGATTTTGATTTGCATTTCATTAACAACTAATGATGTTTAGCATCTTTTCATGTGCTTATTGGCCATTTGTGCATCTTCTTTGGAGAAATGTCTATTCAGATCCTTTGCCCATTTTAAAATTGTGTTATTTGTCTTTTCACTGTTGAGTTGTAAGAGTTTTTATACATATTCCAGAGACTAGATCTTTATCAGATATATCACTTGCAAATATTTTTTCCCCATTTTGTGGGTTGTTTTTTCACTTGTTTGATGGTGTCCTTGGGAAACATAAAAGAAAAATTTTTGAGGAAGTCTAACATCTATTTTCTCCTTGGTTACTTGTGCTTTAACTGTTATATCTAAGAAACCCTTGCCTAACCCAAAGTCATGAATATTTACATCTATGTTTTCTTCTAAGAGTTTTATAGTTTTAGTTTCTATATTAGGACTTGATGCATTTTGAATTAATTTTTGTATATGGTATAAGATAGGGGTCCAGATTCATTCTTTTGCATGTGGATATTCTGATATTGTTCCTGTGGTAATCATTCTATCACCAGACATACAGGAATCACATATTTTAAAATTAGTGAATAGGTTTGTTTGAATAAGTGAATGGGTTTTTTATATTGTTTGTAATTATGATATAATTTTAATTTTTACTTTCCTCAAAGGAGGAAGAAGAAAAGTGTTTTGTTTAATTATGGAAAAAATGCTGTGTTTTATATTGTAATTCTTATTGGCCTTCAAAGAGACTTTTATTATATTATTTAAAATTTTTCATCTAACCTAAATAATTCAAGGAAGCATTTTATAATTACTTTTTAAGAATTTTTTGAAAATTATTTCTTGATAGAAAGAAATCCTTATAGGGTATTATTACTTAAAGAATAGGTGTTAGTCACCCCGCTGGTGTGGCTCAGTGGTTGAGCGTCGACCCATGCATTGAGAGGTGGCTGGTTCGATTCCCCAGTGGGGGGCATGCAGGAGGCGGCCAATCGATGTTCTCTCTCATTGATGTTTCTATCTCTCTCTCCCTCTCACTTCCTTGCTCTCTAAAAATCAATAAAGAAAAAAAAAGAATAGGTGTTAGTCTGGAGACTATATCAAAGAGAAAAAAGATGAATGAATTAGACGCAGATATAGAATGAGTTAACAGTATTTCTGGCATCTGGTTTGGTGCATGGTCCTCTTGGCAGTATTGAAACACAACTTTATTTTTTCAGAGCACATATAAATGAAAAATGACCTAGAGGTTAGGTAGGAATGGCTAGGCCTGCTTCTCTCTGGACCAGACTCCTGGGAGCTGACCCAGAACTATGTACCCTTAGGGAATCTAAGGTCATTGCCATTTGCATTGATTCTCATCACTCTGATTTCCTTTGAGTGTTATCTTTGTCAGAGACTATCTGGACTACACAAGAAAATATTTGGAGTAAACTTGAGCATTTTCAAGGTCTTGGCATATTAATTTCCTTTTGTGACTAGGCAATACAATAATTTAGCTAATTGTTTTATAATTAAATTACAAAACCATTCTCCTTATGAGTGAATCTTTTTCTTTAAAATAGTGAGTATTTATAAATTTTAATAAAGCTTAGAAGAGTTATACAAAGTTCCTGATATTGTTTATTGCCCATCATCAATTTATTTTAAAAGGAGTTACCATATCCACATCTGAAGTGTCTGAATACCTTCGATATATAAATAAGCCTTTAGTATTCTTGAGTATGTCTGGACTCTGAATTTCTTTACCCTTCACTAAGTGACTTATGTATATCTTTTATTATGAGGAAAATAGTTTTGGGGGTTTAAGTATACCAAGATCAATTTCTTTTATTCATTTGCTCATCTGTTTGTTCAACTGATATTAATTGGTGCAGCGTTCTAAGTACCAGATATGAGGCAATGAACAAAACAGGCAATATCCTTTGCTTCAATGGAGTTTACATTCTAGTGGCTTAAACAGACAATAAATAAAATAAATAAGGAAAAACTATATAGTATGTCATTAAAGAGTAGTAAGTTCTGCAAAAAATTAAGGCAAAAGGAAAAAAAGTGCAGTGGGCACTCCAATTTTAGATAAGGTGGCTGGGAAAGTGATAAATTTGAGTTGCAGGTTTAATCCCCTGTCCTGATTGGGGTTGTACAGGAGGCAGCCAATCGATGTGTCACATCATCGATGTTTCTCTCTCTATTTCTCTCTTCCTCCCTCCCTTCCACTCTATTTAAAAATCAATGGAGCCCTGGCCAATTTGTCTCAGCTGTCTCAGTTGTTAGAGCGTCAGCACACGGACCGGAGAGTCCCGGGTTCAGTTCTGCTAAGGGCACATACATCGGTTGCAGTTTGTTCCTGGCCCCGGGGGGGGGGGGTCATGTGGGGGGACAATCACTCGATGTGTCTCTCTCACATCAATGTTTCTCTCTCTCTTCCTCCCTCTCACCCTCCTGCTCTATCTGAAGATAAATGCAAAAATGTCCTCGGGTGAGGATAAAAAAAAAATCAATGGAAAAATATCCTCGGGTATGGATTAACAACAAAAGTAGTGCTGTTGTTTTTATTTTTTAAAGCTTCGATGTTTCTATCTCTCCCTCTCTCTCTAAAAAACCAATAAAAACATAAAAAACAACCCATACCTGGATTTCAGGTTTAATTTCTGGTCAGGGCATGTATGGGAAACAACTGATGTTTCTCTTACCTCTCTCTGTCTCTCTCAAATCAGTAAGCATGTCTTCAGGTTAGGATTAAAAAAAAAAAAAAACCTGTGTGACAAAACATTACACCTTCTGGTAGTCTGTAGTATATTTTTCACATTTAACAATGGTGGGAGACAATCACAGCATCTGTTCCATCTTCAGATGTCTGTTAAAACAAGCCATGATCCAAAGCAAGTTTCTGATTCATACTTGTACTCTATCTAGTCAGATGATATTTGTTATTCAGTTAATTTATTGTAGTTTTCTGATTAAATTAAAATTTACCAGTACAATAAATCTCTTTTTAAGCTTATCTTTATTGTTGAATGTATTACAGATATCCCCCCTTTTTCCCTTATTGACCCCCTCCTCCCCACTCCTGCCCCCCTCCTATCTTCCCCACACTATTGTCTGTGTCATTGGTTATGCATATATGTATATAAGTTTTTTGGTTTATCTCCCCCCCTTCCCTTTAAGGTTCCTCAGTCTAACAACCAATTTGTACTTCTTAATCCCTTCATCTTTTTCACCCATCCCCTCACCCCCCTCCCATCTAGCAACCATCAAAAAGTTCTCTGTATCTATGAGTCTGTTTCTGTTCTGCTTATTCATTTTGTTTGTAGATTCAATTGTGATAGATATGTATTTATTGCCATTTTATTGTTCATATTTTTTATCTTCTTTTTCTTCAAGAAGATCCTTCAATGTTTCATATGATACTGGTTTGGTGGTGATGAACTCTTTTAGCTTTTTCTTGTCTGGGAAACTCTTTATATGTCCGTCAATTCTAAATGATAGCTTTGCAGGATAGAGTAATCTTGGTTGTAGGTTCTTGCTTTTCATCACTTTGAATATTTCTTGCTACTCCCTTCTGGCATGCAAAGTTTCTTTTTTCTTTTTTTTTATTAAAAAAAATTTTTTTTTCTTTTATTGATTAGAGAGAGAGGAAGGGAGAAGTAGGGAGAGATAGAAACATCGATTGGCCACCTCCTGCATGCCCCTCACTGGGGATCTGGCCCACAACCTGGGCATGTGCCCTGACCAACCTCTTGGTGCTCTTGATCACATGGGTTGATGCTCAACCACGGAGCCACACTGGCCAGGCACAAAGTTTCTTTTGAGAAATCAGCTGACAGTCTTATAGGAGCTCCCTTGTAGGTAACCAAGTGCTTTTCTCTTGCTGCTTTTAAGATTCTCTCTTTGTCTTTAACATTTTACATTTTGATTATGATGTGTCTTGATGTGGGCCTCTTGGGGTTCATCTTGTTTGGGACTCTTTGTGCTTCCTGGACTTGTATGTGTGTTTCCTTCACCAAGTTGGGGAAGTTTTCTGTCATTATTTTTTCAAATAGGTTTTCAATTTCTTGCTGTCTCTCTTCTCTTTCTGGCATCCCCATGATGCGAATGTTGGTACGCTTGAAGTTGTCCCAGAGGCTCCTTATACTATCCTCATATTTTTGGATTCTTTTTTCTTTTTGCTGTTCTGATTGGGTATTTTTTGCTTCCTTATATTCCAAATCGATGGTTTGCTTCTTGGCTTCACCTACTTTACTACTGATTCCCTGTAAATCATTCTTTATTTCAGTTAGTGCCTCCTTCATTTCTGACTGTGCATCCTTCATTTCTGACTGGTCCTTTATATGCTCTTGAGGCCCTCACTAAGGTCATTGAGCATCCTTATAAGCAGTGTTTTGAACTCTGCATCTGTTAGATTGCTTATCTCCATTTTGTTTAGTTCTTTTCCTGGAGTTTTGTTCTATTCTTTCATTTGGGACATATTTCTTTGTTTCCTCATATTGGCTGCCTCCCTGTGTTTGCTTCTATGTATTAGGTAGAGTTGCTATGTCTTGTAGGCTTCCTAGGATGGCCTATTGTAGTAGGTGTCCCGTAGGCTTCAGTGGCACAGCCTCCCTGATCACTCCAGCTGGGCCCTCAAGGTGCACCCCTCATGTGGACTATATACCCTTCTGTTATAATTGAGTCTTGATTGCTGTTGGTACATCAATGGGAGGGATTTACTCAGGCTGATCAGTTGCAAGGACTGGCTGTGCCCAATGACCACTGACCTCTGACTGCCTTGGAGGATCAGCTGTGCACAGACCCACCACACAGAGCAAGACTTATTTCTGTAGGGCTCTGGTACCCTCTGAGTCCACTCATTGAGTGTGTCGCTTGTGGAGGTGGTTGGGTAGTGGTGCTTCAATGTGGTCTGAAGCTGTCCACTGGGTGTGCTGGCTCTGGAGCAAGGTCATCCACTGCCTGTGTTCTACCTGGGGCCACTAGGCATAAGCTACAAAATGATCTGCAGATGGCTGCTTCTTGTGCTGGGCTTGGAGGTGCCCAGGCAAAGCCAAGCTGTGAACCAAGGCTGGCTGCTTCTAGTGCCAGGCCTGGGGCCACTTAGTGAGAGGTATGGGGCTGGCTAAGGCCAGATGCTGCTTGTTTGAAAGAATTTAGGAAAATCTGAAGCAGGATCCAAGACAGGCCAATCCTGTGGTAAAGCCACTGGAAACAGCTTGGGTAGGCCTGAAAGTTAGGTGGTATAGGGCCTCAGGGAATCACCAGGGCGGGGCAAACAGTGTGAGCCAGGTTGCTGGAGTCCCAGATATGGTGCCTGTCTGCTTGCCCCATGGGGTAAGGGCTCACCAAAGGAACAATGGCCTCCGCCAGCACATCTGTCCGGGAGAAAGCTGCCTCTCCAGCTCTTGCCCCAATGCCAAACAACTCAGTTCTTTCTTGTTTGTCTCCGGTGCCTTTCAGTCTACCTCCCCCATGCCGTTAGAGCAGACCAAATAGTCACGGGTTCTATTCCAGTCAAGTACCTCGGTTGCAGTTCGGTCCCTGGCCCTGGTAAGGGTCGTGCAGGAGGCAGCCTATCGATGTGTCTCTCTCACATTGGTGTTTCTCTCTCTCTTCTTCCCTCCCTCTCCCACTCTATCTGAAGATAAATGGAAAAATATCCTTGGGTGAGGATTAAAAATAAATAAATAAGAGAAACTGCCTGGGACTCCAGCAGCCTCAGCCTCAATTCGCACTGGTTTTTACAGCCAGAAGTTATGGGGACTTCTCTTCCTGGCACTAGAACCCTGAGCTGGAGGGCCTGGTGTGAACAGGGACCCCTTGCTCCTCAGGGAGGACCTTCCCAGCTGAGGTATCCCTCCTGATTTTTATCCACCAGCCCGTCCATGCCTCCACCCCTCCTACCAGTCTTGATGTGGCTTCTTTAATTTCGTAGATGTAGGACTTCCATTCAGCTCAGTTTCAGGCGGTTTTGAATGATGGCTGTTCTGTAGTTGTAATTTTGATGTAGTTGTGGGAGGAGGCAAGTAGTTGTGGGAGGAGGCATGTGCTGAGTTTATCTATGCTGCCATCTTGACCAGAAGTCACCAGTACAATAAATCTTCAGGAATTTCTTCAGTTTAGATATTATTAAGTATTGTTAGACTGAATTAGGTCTAAGATAAAATAAAGATAAGTGAGTAAGAAAAGTTTCATAGTCTTAGCTAAACCCTTTTTTAGCTAGAAAATTTCAGGTTTTGTTTGTATTTACCTTGAAATTTTTTATGCTCCTAAGTAGTTCTCCCTTTTTGTTACATTTTCAGGCTAAGCTATTATTTTGTTTTTGGTTTCCAGAAAAGTTTATATGAATACTTAAATGATTACAACACCTTATATAAATAACAGCATTAAAGATGTTTGATCTCTACTTGTAAAGAAAGAGAATGGTCACTATTTTGGTGTGGTTTATTTGAAAGTCACTTATGTAATAGCCTCAACTAGTCACAATATAATGGGACCACAAAGTAGGCTGATATAGTATTTGAAGGGCTAAAATAGATTTCATAAAATCCATGTGTAGCCCTGGCCGGTTTGGCTCAGCAGTTACAGCGTCAGCCTGCGGACCAGAGAGTCCTGGGTTCAGGGCATGTACCTCGGTTGTGGTTTGTCCCTGCCCCGGTTGGGGTCATGTGGGTGGCAACCAGTTGATGTGTCTCTCTCACATCGATGTTTCTCTCTCTCTCTTCTCCCCTCTTTCCCTTCCACTCCATCTGAAAATAAATGCCAAAAAAAAAAAAAAAAAAAAAAAAAGGTCCTCGGATGAGGATAAAAAAAAAATATCCATGTTTTTGGAGTCATTCTAGCAATGTGAGGCATTAGTCTTACTCTTTCTTAGCACTTAACTCTTATTTTAGACACAATTTTAACACACTTGTTATTGGCTTACTAGTCAATGGTAGATTAGCAAATAACAGATTAGAAGAGGAGATGTTGGAAGTTACTTATTGGCAGGCTACCTTGACATCAGCAAGAAATGTGAGTTAATTTTGCAAATGGACAAACAGGAAAACTATTAAAGGCAGATATGAAAAATTTAAAAATACAGTACTCCAGTAATCTCATGGCAAAGCTTACTGTCCTTACAGACTTTAGTAGCCCTTGAGGACATTAGTACTGCATAGTAATTGAAGTTCATAATGATGACTAAATCAACAAAGGTTTAATTATGTTCTATAGGTTTTTCAAATGAAACAAGGAAGCATATAATCTATTTTGTAATGGTTTCCATTCAGAATGACTAAACTAACACATTTTGACACTTAAAAGAAATAAAACTCAGTTCTATGGAAAATTATTGTTTTTTTGGTCTCACATCTCTCTCAGTGATGCCTAGTAATTATAGGGGTAGTGTAGTCTTCTGGGAGGGCCGGGGTGGTGTACTTTTAGATTATGTCTAGACATTGTCTCAGTACACACTTGAATTCTATGGAGATCATTTTTTTTTTTTTCTGGTCTTCTTAGAAGGAGATGAGTAAGAGTTTGTTTATTTAAAAACATCTTTGAATGAGTTGATTCGATCGTGTTAGTCACCATATAAATGACTTAAATGAAAGAGCAAGTTGTTGAAAACAGCATGTTCATGCTAAGTGACATTCCTGATTTACTCAGTATCACAAGTATTCTTTAAAAGTCTACATAAGGAGTAGTTTAAGGTCCAAATAATTTTGGGAGGATGGAGGGAGAATCACAAAGAAGCTTTTGTATATTTTAAATTATCATTTTTATCTGAAAACCATGTAAGTGGTTATCCTATTTTTCAAGAAGTGCTAATTGTGTACTTAAATTGAATTATAAAAGAAAGACACTTTTCTGTGGTTTTGAGGGGAACAAACTATTTTTTAGCATACTTTTTGAAACGTCAATATTTGAACATTTTTTCTTTCTGTCTGAAAGAATGCCACTGGATTCTATTTTCTGATTAGAGAAGTAAAAGGGTCTTTTATCCTTTTTCCCCTCTTTTATTCCTTTTCTAACCCAAATGGTAATTCTGACTTTGAAATAAAGTCTTTAAAAAACAACAACAATTGCATCATAAGCTTAATGTCCCTTTTGTTTTAGTCCTTACTTTCCTTCCTGTAAAATCTTAGATTGGATGGAACCTTAGAGGTCAGTTAATGTAAGTACCCACTTAATGGGAGAACCCTCCCTTTCTCTGGCATCCATAACAGATGATCATTTAGCTTCTGAGTGAATATTTCCGTTGATAATAAGCTCACTATTCCTAATCAGCCCACTTAATTATTGGATATCTCTAATTATTTGGAATTTCTTTTATTTTATTGAGATGGAAACTATGTCTCTGTAATATCCATAGACTAATCTGAGTTCTGCCCTTAGGAGTCATATAGAATTTGGCAACTCTTGAAATTTGTGAGGACAGCAATCGAGTCCCTGTTTTGGATTCTCTTTTTCTAGGCTAAGCATTCCAATATCTTTCAGTTATTTACCTTATGACATGCTTTCAAATTTCATCATTTTCTATCTCTTCTTCAGACAGATTCTGGTTTCTTTTAAATAAATTGCCCGGAACTGAATGTAAGTTTTAAAGTGTAATATAAATAATGAGAACTGAGGGATTGTTACTTTCTATGATCTTCTGCATGGAGAGTGAAGCCCAGGAAGTCAGGGACTCTTCTTGTCTTTCTCGCTGTTGTAGCCCCACTAACCATATTGCATAGAACATCACAATGTTCTCAAAAAATATATGTTAAAGAATCAAATAAGTGCTTTGGTTACTATAAATCTAGAAATGCAGCTAAAGATTGTTAGCTATTTTAGAATTTTATCTCTGGAACATGTTCAGTCAAGACCTTAACATCCTTTTCTTAGGATAATCTCCATCTTGTACATATATAATTGATATGGTTAAGCCTAAATTATTCATTTTTCTTAATATTAATTCATGTACTGAACAAATAGTCATTGAGTACCTACAGTGTTCTGTGCTGGGTACTAGGTTCTGTGCTAGTACTAGATTCTATGCTAAGTAGCACAAGTTCAGTGCTAGGTACTAGGTATACTGTGGAAGGGAAAGCAGCCCTTCTGTTCTGGATATTCCAGTGTAGATGATAGTAGTGTAGTGGGGAAGACAGATATTACACAGGTAAACAACAAGTATGTTCTTATACACTGAGAGAAGTTCTGTGAAGGAAATAAATAGGTTCTGGAATAGAGGACTGGGGAATTGACTTAGGCGGAAAGTTATGTAGATGTTAGGGTAGTCAAGGAAGATTATTTGAGGAGGACTTATTCTAGCTGAAACTTAAAGTGTAAGAAGAAACCAGACTTGTTGCAGGGGATGAGGTGCATTTCAGTCTAAGGAAATGGCATGCACCATTGTCTTCAGGCAGGAAAGCACTTGGCTAGAGTGATTTGAGTATAGAGGATAGGAGGAAAGTAGAACATGGTGAGGTTGTTGAGATCATTCAAGGACCTGTAGTTCAGGTGAGAAGTGAAGGAAGCTTGCACAAACATGGTAGGAGTAGGGAAGGGGAAAAATGGACTGATTCTAAAGATATTTTGGAGATAGACTCTATAGAACTGACAGACAGATTTGATTGAGAAGGGAAATGGAGAAGACTGAGACAAAGATGATGCTCAGGTATCCTGTCTGAGCTAATGGATGGTATGATTGAACAAATTACTGGGATAGGAAAAAGAGAGAGAATCAAGAGTTTAATTTTGGACATATGTACTGAAATGCTTGTGAGATATCCATCTCTCTTCCCTTTTCTTTTCTGTTTTGGTTCTATTGCTATACCTCTTTTATTAAGCCATTTATTAGAGTGGGTAAAGGAAGATGTATTATTAAAGGAAGATGTATTATAAAAATGAGAGGCTCAGACATGAAACTACCTGGGTTAATGAGAAGCATGCTAATGAGAATAAGCTAGAGAAACTAAAGGCGACAGTAGTTCTTAAGCTTTGGTTGCAAAGGCTTTTCAAGTTTCTTTGCCCAGTATTTGTTTCAGTTTCCCTAGGGATTCCCATTGTGAGTTTATTCACTGATAACCTGAATTTACCCAGTTACTGAGTTTCTTTCTTTCTCTAGCCTCTCCTGCCTTCACTTTGTTTACTCACTTGTTTAGAAACCTTGAGTGGTTCTCCACTGCCTTCAGGATCAAGTCCGAACTGTTTAGCATGTTATTCAAGTCCTTTTGTAACCTGTCCTCTTTGCCTGCCTTTCCCTGTCTCCCCATTCCATCTTTACATACACTCTCTGTAAATGAGTGGGGGACCTGAAACTTGTGGGAACAGAGGTGGTCTGTTAATAAATTCTTAACAGATAGGGGCTTTTATTTTTTTAATCCTCACCCGAGGATATTTTTCCATTTTTGTTCAGATAGAGTGGGAGGGAGAGAGAGGAAGAGAAAGAGAGAGAAACATCGACATGAGAGGGACACATCGACTGGTTGCCTCCTGCACGACCCCAATCAGGGCCAAGGATGAACCGCAACTGAGGTACATGCCCTTGAGGGGAATCAAACCCACAACTCATTGGTCCACAGGCCAACATTCTTAACTCCTGAGCCAAACCGGCCAGGGCCAGATAGGGGCTTCTTTAACAGAGAACAGTGGAGTGAGTAAAAACATCTGAAGTGCCAAGTTTTAGAAAGACAAATACTATCCTGGGAATTTACAATAGAATCACTATCCTGTAGTATATTAATAGTTTCATTAAAGCGTGGCTTAGTTTTATAATACAAGGAAAAAAGTTTAACCTCCCAGACCTGTTTATCTGGAAAATGAAGACAACTGCCTTATAGAATGGTTGTAAGATAAGATGGTGAAGTATGTAGAATAATATATGGTATTTGGTAGGTGCTCAATAAATGGTAGCTACTATTATCATTATTTCAGTTAGAATTAATTTTATTATCCCTCCCGCCCCATATTGTACCTTCTTCTACCTCCCCCCACTCCTCCTTTCCCTCTGATAATCACCATACTATTCTTACTAATTCCAGTTTCCTTATCTGGAATTCCATTTGCCCTTTGCACTTAAAGTTTCTATAGATATCTTATACTCATCCTTCAGAACATAACTTTAAAACCATCTTTTCCATATGGCCTTTTGTGATCACTCTAGTTCAGCAATTTTCAATCTTTTTCATCTCATGGTGCAAATAAACTAATTACTAAAATTCTGCAGCGCACCAAAAAAATATATTTTTTGTCAATCTGACCAAAAAAAAGGTATAATTTTGATTCATTCACTCCAAATGGCTATTGTTGTGTTGGCTATTGTCATTTTTTAATTTGACAATCTAAGGGAAAACAGGTCCGTGCCCCTGACTCAGTAGTTAGGTATTGCATGTTTTAAAAATTCTTGCAGCACACCAGTTGAAAAGTGCTGCTCTAGTTAGAAGTTCTTTATACTTCTTTAATGCTTAATTGGTTCCACTCATGAGGCCTTGTCTGATTAAGCATCAGGTACTACCTTGTGTTTTAGTTATTTATATACAGGTTGGGGCAAAAGTAGGTTTATAGTTGTTCATATGGTAAATAATACAATAATTAATAAATAATAATAATACAAGAATAAATTCTGTTTTGCATACTCACAACTGTAAACCTACTTTTGCCCCACCCTGTGTATTTCTTATCTCCTTAAGAATTATATATTATCCTTTTTTATTCCCTCTCAAAGAGCTGAGCCAAAACCTTATGCATGATTAGCACCCAGTAAACATTTATAGCGCCCAGCACTTGCAGTCTGCTCAGTATCAGGTTTTTAAAGATCTGGTTTTCCTGAAGTCAACAGATGCACACTGTTAAAACAAGTGTGTCTTGCCCTGGCCGGTTTGGCTCAGCGGTTAGAGCGTCGGCCTGTGGTCCAGAGAGACCCGGGTTCAGTTCCTGCTTAAGGGCATGTACCTCGGTTGCGGTTTGTCCCTGGCCCTGGTTGGGTCGTGTGGGAGGCAACCACTCGATGTGTCCCTTTGACGTTGATGTTTCTCTCTCTCTCTCTCTCTTTCCCTCCTACTCTATGTGAACAAAAAATGGAAAAATGTCCTTGGGTGAGGATAAAAAACAAAAACAAGTGTGTCTTTGATACCAGATGGGGTATATAATTCCTAGGGTTTGGAGGATTAGGATTGAAATGGAATGGGAACTTACTACTTTGTCTTCAGTGCTGTGCTGATTTTTTTAAAATCAAAAGACCTCTTTCTGACATTACATAAACAGATACTTCCTTTTGATCTTTATATTCAGAATGAAAAATAGTATTATTTACAGAGAAAGGGTCTATGTGTAGAGCATTTATCCTGTTTTTACTGCTTGACTTCTTTGTATATTTTCATTTTGTTACCCATTCTATCATTTGTAATGTGAAGAATTTGGCTGCATGTATAACAGATTTGTCAAGATGAGTTTGTCTGAGCTTTTAGTAAATGGTCCATAGAATTTTCTTTTTGCTATTTTTTATTTGTTTAATTTATATATTATTTTAGAGAGTGAGGAAGGGAGAGGGAAAGAGAGAGAGAAACATCAGTCAGTTACCTCCCCCAGTTACCGACCGAGGATGGAACCTAAAACCTGGGTGTGTGCTCCAACTGGAATTGAACATGTTACTCTTCGGTGTATGGATCAATGCTCCAACCAACAGAGCCACACTGGCCAGGGCTTTTTTTGTTTAATTTTGATCAACCTCAGAGTTAACTAAAAATGCTTGCCTGGTTTATTGGTTTCATTTTATATTTTCTCTCCCTACCCCTACCTTTGTTTTTGTAGCTCCTACTAATAGCATTGCTACCCGTGTGCATAGCTGGAAAGAATATGTATAAAAACCATCCTTAATAATTTATTTTTATCTACTTTTCCTTGCATAGGCTGAATTGTAGCATCTCTGCTAAATACGGCATTATCTGATTTCCTGATTGTTTTCTTGTATTTATTATATTATATTACCTGAAGTTGGTTTCAATAGTTGCAAAAGAATGCCTGTTCTTTATATTGTGTTGTCATCTGTTCTTGTGTTCAGCTTGTTTTTTACGTATGTCTAGTTATGTGGCAAAATGTGTTGGTTTTGCACTGATAGATGTTATTCTCTAATTCTTTATTCATATGTCTAAGTCATTCCTTCCTAAATGTGGCAAAGAGATTATATCAATGAAGATAACAAGAATACTGACTGGGCAAGTGCCATGGCTACATGAACAATTTGGAATTGCCACAGCTCTATGCTTAAAATTTCAATTAATTTTTTATTAAGCACCAAACAAGTTCTAGAAAAGAATGGTTTAGCTTACACATTTAATAATATGTTGCATTCTTTGCTTTGTTCATTAATTCAGCAAGCATCTGTTGAGCATTTACTGTGTCCAGTATTTTTCATTATTCATATTCCACTTTCTAAAAGTTGCTTTTTACCATCTTTGTTTCTTAAGCATTTTGAGTATGTTTCCAAAGTAATAGTGGTTTTCTCTGCCTTGCTACTCAAAATATGGTCAGTGAGCCAGCAGCATTGGCAACATCTGGGAGGTTGTTGGAATCGTAATCTCAGGCCCTATTCCAGACCTGTATTCCAGAATCTGTATTTTAACAAGATTGCTAAGTGATTCAATACACATTCAAGTTTACCAAGCACACATATAACATATGGATTGTTACTATGTGTGTTTTTGTTTAACAGTTGAGTAGTTATACTCAGTTAATTAGATATAAGGTGCAAGAGAAATGGCTCTTAGCCCTGGCCGGTTTGGCTCAGTGGTTAGAACATCAGCCCCCGGACCTGAGGGACCCAGGTTCGGTTCCGTAAGGGCACATACTTTGGTTGCAGTTTGTCTCCGCCCCAGCTGGGGCTGTGTGGGTTGTGTGGGTGTCGGCCAGTCCATGTGTCTCTCTCACATCATGTTTTTCTCTCTCTCTTCCAACCTCTCTATCTGAAGATAAATGTAAAAATGTCCTCGGGTGAGGATTAAAAAAAAAAAAAGAGAAATGGCTCTCATGGAACAAATCTGGCTAATAGTTGTCTCTTTTTCCTGTTTACAAACTGGTAGCTTTTTATGTGAAAGCAATTACAGGACTATCCTTAGAAGATCTTTTCTATTTTTAAAACTATAAGACAAAATTGTAAAATACAAGAAAACATACTCTTACTGTTTATTTACTGAAAGATCGAAGTAAAAGACTGTTACAAATGAGATTTCAGTGATTTTTTTTATCTGCTAAAATTTTCACAAATAATATGTACTTTTAAAAACAGATCTTTATGAGAGACCTTGTTGTTAACTCTGTTGTATAGGCAAATTTTAATGTAGAAGTGGTTTCTGTGCCTTTTCAGTAAGGGGAATGGTAAAGTCATAACTGAAATTCATAAAGATAGTGCTAAATCCTCAACCTGTCCTCTTGTTTGTTTTTGCAAAAGAAGTATGAAGAAATTGGTGTTCTCAAATCAAATCATTACTCTTTTAGAATAATTGATGATTTAATATCTAGATTTTCTTTCTGGGTCATGTTTGATTAGAGATTAAAGAAAATAATTTTGGAAAAATCAATTGTCTGCACCTAATAAAAGGATGAATTGAAGATAATTTTATTTCTTTTATTTAAGTACAAGTATACTTCACTTAGGAGTAACAAATTAAGAATGTAGCCCATTAAAAAAAAAAAAAAGCCCAGCCGGTGTGGCTCAGTAGATTGAGCGTCATCCTATGGACTGAGAGGTCCCAGTTCGAGTACCAGTCAGGGCACATGCCTGGGTTGCTGGCTCGATACGGGCTCAATCCCCAGTAGGGGTGTTCAGGAGGCAGCTGATCAATGTTTCTCTCTCACATCGATGTTTCTATCTCTCCCTTCCTCTCTCTCTAAAAAATTAATAAAAACATATTTTAAAAAGAATGTATGTTGGTTGGTAAATGTTTTAAGTTGTGTTTATAAAGACTGGATTGCGTATTTTATTAGCATAGAGTAAGTTTGATGACTTTAGTAAATGAGACTAGGAAATGTGCTTCTGTAAATATTTTTATTATGTTACTTAAAATATTTTTAAGACATAAAGTAATTTGAGTAGATTAGCTGTAAGAACCAACATAAAGGCTTTTCCTTTTAATATAACTTTATTTAGTTCAATAACACTTAAAGTGGTTGGTTTGTCACCTACTAGCAGTGTAACCTTGGGCAAGTTACTTTCTGAGTTTAAGATTTTGTTTTTTTCTTTATTGATTTTAGAGAGGAAGGGAGAGAGAGAGAGATGGAAACATCGATGAGAGAGAACATTGATCAGCCGCTTCCCGCATGCCCCCCACTGGGGATTTGGTCCACAACCTGGGCATATGCCCCAACTGGGAATCAAACTGGTGACCTCTTGGTGCATGGGTCGATGCTCAACCATTGAGTCACACCAGCCTGGCATCTGAGTTTAAGATTTATTCAACTCTAAGATTAGGTGATTCCTCTTCCCTTTCAGGGGTGTTGAAAGGCTTAATTGGTATAACGTAGATAATGTCCCTGACATGGGACCTGATATAGAAACAGTGCTCAATACCATTAGCTTCCTTCCTTTTTCACTGTTTTGTTCCATTTATGCACATTTAGATTTTGCTCACATTGTAAATAAGATTTCTCTTTAATTTTTTTCATACTGGTTAAAGTGAATCAAGAATATAAATTCCAGCCCTGGCCAGTTTGGCTCAGTGGTTAGAGCGTAGGCCTGTTGACCAGAGAGATCCTGGTTCAGTTCCTGCTAAGGGCACGTAGCTCAGTTGTGGTTTGTCCCCGGCCCTGGTTGGGGTCGTGTGGGTGGCAACCAGTTGATGTATCTCTCTCATGTCAATGTTTCTCTCTCTCTCTTCCTCCCTCTCTCTCTCTCCCTCTCTATCTGAAGATAAATGCAAAAATGTCCTTGGGTGAGGATTAAAAAAAAAAAAGAATATAAATTCCATAATGACAAAGAAATTTTTTGTTTTGTTTTGTTTAGTGTTGTATCCCCAGCACCTAGCATAGGAGCTATGGTAGGTGTTTGATAAGGATTTGTTGAATGAGTATTATGCATGTTAAATAAATTTACTTGAAAAAATTTAGAGAATGCTTTTGCATTTTATATTTGTCAAGTATATTCATTTGAAATTAATTAATTAAACAAACTTTTATGAAGACCTATATTTTGCCAGGTATTATTCTGTCTTCATGGAACTTACATTTTAGCTGTGGGGAGAGAAAGGGAGAGGACACTAAACCAGTAAACAAATAAGGTAACAGGATAATGGTAGATAATATTAAGTGCAGTAATGGTGTGAGGCCATCTGGAGGAGTAAGGGCCACTACTTTATTTTTATTTTTTAAAAGTTTTATAGATTTTTTTAGAGAGAGATAGAAACATCAATGTGAGAGAGATACGTAGATCGGCTGCCTCCTGTACTCTCCCGACTGGGGATTGAGCCTGTAACCCTGGCATGTGCCCTGACAGGGAATGGAACCAGGACCTCGCAGTCCATGGGACGACGCTCAATCCACTGACCCACACTAGCCAGGCAGGGCCACTACTTTAGACAGGATGTGTGTGGGAGGCCTTTCTAAGGAAGTGATGTCTGAGCAGAGATGGTAATAATAAGAAGACGACCCGCTTTGGAGAAGAACATCATAAATAGAGAGAACTGCAAGTGCCAAGGGCCTGAGGAGGGAATGAGCTAAATATAGTTAATTAATTTGGATTGTTAACATCCAAATAAAATAACTTCGTATAAATAGTATGGAGCAGATGTAAAGATAATGTAAATGCTGCTTTTTGAGTGGAGTACTTTCAGCTGTAGCAGTGAATCAAAATGTAAAATCATCAATAGTCAACTTCATTGCCTAGTGTCTCAAAAGTTCCCTTGTGTGTTGGTTATTCTTTAGTAAACAAGGTGTGAAAATGCTTTTGGGGTATTATTGTGAGGCTTGATTACTAATACTGGGATTTTTAGATCAAGAGGCTAGAAACCAACAAGTTTGAAATATGTGAGGTCTACAGCCTACCTTCTCCTCCTCTCCTACAATTGAACTGTTTGCTTTCTAAATTTTTCTTCTCTATTTTGTTTCTTTATTTTTCTCTATTATTTCTCTACGTTGCAATAGTTTAACTGCCTTGCACCTTCAGATTGATAACCTCAGAGGACATTATACAAATAAGATACTTCTTTAGGCAGGATAAACCTGTATTTGCTATACAGTTCTGAGCATTGAATTTAAAATATACATTTCACTAAGGTGACCTCAGGAGGTACTATTTTAAACTAATTTCTCTATGTGCATATCTTTAGCAAGTCAAGGCATTAATAATTTATTCAGGATGTGTAGGTAAATATTTTTGTGCTTTAATGGAAAGCCTTGTGTTTAATGGACTAGAGTATTGTCTATTGGTGATTAAATACCTAAATATATTAATTTTAACACATTTGACCTGATTTAGGGTTTCACTTACAGTAATGTGTTTTGCTTATAAGACTTCCTTTTCCAACTTCTTTTTAATAGCAACATCATGACAACAGAGAAGAGTTTAGTGGCTGAGGCCGAAAATTCACAGCATCAACAACAGAAGGAGGAGGGTGAGGGAGCTACAAACTCAGGCCAACAAGAAACTCAACTGGAAGAGGCTTCTCAAGCAGCAGCTGAGGGAGATAATCATTGTGAGCAGAAGCTGAAAACATCTAATGGAGACACTCCTACGCATGAAGACTTGACCAAGAACAAGGAGCGGACATCAGAAAACAGGGGCCTGTCACGACTGTTCTCCTCATTTCTCAAAAGGCCTAAATCTCAGGTCTCCGAGGAAGAAGGCAAAGAAGTAGAATCAGCTAAAGAGAAAGGTGAAGTAGGTCAGGAAGATATAGAATTTGCAACCAGTCTTGATGAAGAGATCATTTTAAAGGCCCCAATTGCAGCTCCTGAACCTGAACTCAAAACAGACCCATCCTTGGATCTTCACTCATTAAGCAGTGCAGAAACACAGGTAAGGGTATGTGAATGTGTGGGAGGTGGGTTAATGAAGGTAGGTTAGGCACTTTATTTTTCATTTAAGAACATTTGGTTTTATTTGTTACTAGCCAGTTGACTTGGCATTGATAGTAATAAGTAATATGAAGCTTTGGAGTTTCTGCTCTAAAGAAATTAATGTAGTCATGGGGATGTAAAGTACAGCATAGAGAATATAGTCAATAATATTGTAATAACTACGTATGGTGCCAGGTGGGTACTTGAAATATCAGGGGACCACTTTGTAAAGTATATGATTGTCTAACCACTATGCTGTACTCCTGAAACTAATCCAAAATAATACTGAGTGTAAACTATAATTGAAAAAAAAAAGAAAGAAATTAATGTAGTCAATAGAAACTTGATTTTTAAAAAGATACTTATACGGTATAAATTAAAACAAAAAGAAAAGAATTTATCAGATGAATTTATTCAGCCTATATATCATTTTACTGTAATAGTGGAACAAGTCTATGATGTTTAATAAAAGGGAAAAAAAGAATTCAGGTGGTTTAGGGTTCATTTTGTTAGAATTATTAGGAATGGGGTAGTTATCAGCAGACATGATTCTTTTATGGAAATCTCATAAAAGCCATGTGATAGATTCAAGCCATCCAGAGGTATTAAGTGATAGATTTGAGCCATGTCTACCTTATTTTTGTCATCTTCTCCAACTAGATCATATTACCACAGAATGTAAGATATAGATGAGGAAGTCTAGCTCTTTATATCACCATTGTAATATATAGTAATTTGAGGTCTTAATTGTGTCACAGTATAGTTAAACTAAACATGAGCTGTGAATTTGTCCAAAAAACATAGGGAAATTTTCAGTCTTTATATTTCTGAATCATGTGAGCATTATCTGCATAGTAGTCTAAGTCCTATATATTTCTACTATAGGTCTCAGGTTTGGGCTATACAGTTTTATTAGAATTTTTGAAAAGTATTAAATGTATTTTTATAAATATTGTATATTAAAGGTGCTAAGAGTAAAATTTAGGATAAAGTTGTAATTATATACTTGCTATTAGTGAAACAAGATTTACTATATAGTGTAACAGTTAAGAATGCAGGCTATGGAATCAGACTAGAGCAGCGGTTCTCAACCTGTGGGTCGCGACCCCTTTGGGGTGAAACGACCCCTTCACAGGGTCGCCTAAGACCATCGGAAAACACATATTTCCGAGACACCGCTCCTCTGTCTGTCTCCAGGTGGGTCCGCCCACATGCAGATACGCCCACATACAACATGAGGAACTGTATTAAAGGGTCGCGGCATTAGGAAGGTTGAGAACCACTGGACTAGAGGGTTCAAATCTTAGAGAAGTTACACTTTTGCTTTATCAGTTTCCTCCTCTGTACGAAGATTAATAATATCTACCTCATTTGGCAATTATGAGGATTAAAAGAGGTAAATATGTAAAGCCTTACTTAAGTTATTGCCTATCATATAGTAATCAATCAATGTTAGTTATTGTTACTCAGTAAACATAAACAGTAAAGGCAAAGAAACACTGCATATCTTTTTTTTTTAACCCTACATATCTTAGTATCATTAATTTTATTTTAAGAATACCAAGAGTTAAATTATATCATCTTTCAGGAAGCCTGGTACTTTCAAGAGGATTTTAATTACATTTTTGGTCCTCTGCTTTATATAGGGAAAAATCCATATCTCATTCTAGTTAGCATTTGAGTCAGGTTTAGTTTATTTTGTCTAAAGATCATAGCATTTGTACTGAAATTGAAATAAATAATGGACAAAATTAATTCTACATTTAATTAAAATCTCATCATTGAAATGTCTTCAATTTAGAATTGGGATAAATTGTGTGCAGGTATTTATCTACATATAAAGAAAAAGAAACAAAGTAAATAATAAAAGTTCAAGGGGATATTGTTTAAAGGAGCAAACTATTTGGGGCATTTTTGAAACTAGTATTTACAATCACAACCTTGTGGATCAGAACCTTGTGAATAAAGGTTTGTTTAAATTCTTTGTAGAAGAATTTCATTTGAGTGGTCCTTTTTTATCCAGGATTCTTAATAAAGTGAATTTGCTTTATAGGATTGTAAAGCAGTTTGCTTTATAGGATTGTAAGGCACTCAGTTTTCATCTAGAGTGCCTTAGATTTTTTTGGAAGCCATTAAACAAATATTTATTGAAAACCTACTATGTGTACCAGGCCCTAAGCTGAATATACATTGGTAAATAAAAACTACAATATGGTGAAGAGGTTTGAGATCATGAATTTTGGAGCCAGACTGACATGTGACTTATTAACTGTATGATCCTATGCAAGTTACTTGAACTTCTCTGGCCTCAGTTTCTCATCTGTCAAATGGGGATAATAATAGTATCCCCCTACGTGGTTATTATGAGGATAAAATGAATTCATATCAGTAATGCTTTACAGTAACTTGCCTATTATAATTGCTATGTAAATGTTTGCTTTATTTTTATAAAACAAACATTATCCCTACTCTTGATAACTTTATAGTCTAATGAAAAAGACAAAAAAATATAAAATAATAATTTATTTATCATAATAAGTGTTATGAAGGCAACACACAAGGTACTGATATGAAGAATAGGATAGATAGGATAGCCAATGAAGACCTCTCTGAAGAGGTTACATTTAAGAGGGTCATGAGGTTGGAAAGGAGCCTTTTAGGTCTCTTCCAATATGTAAGGCAGGAGCCAAATAATTAAATCCTTTTTCCTAAATGTCAACCATGTATTCTTTTAAAAGAAAATAGTGAGGTTTAGTTAAGAATCTTTCAGCAATTTTGTGCTTGAAGTAAGAAAGTGCCAAAATGTTGTTCCACTTAACCTGTATATAAAATATATGAAGATTCATTCTAAGATGGATAAAGATAAAAATAGCCTCATAACAGTTTAGGCCCTAGGAGACCCAGATTTCAATGTTTCTTGCTTCTTTGAATCTTCTTTGCATTTATCATGATTGATACCTGGTATTAGTTAATTGGTAGTTTCAGTTGTTAGCCTACTATATATGTTGCCTTATGCTCTAAAATTGGTCCCAAGAACCCCTCTTAGCCATTCATAAAATTTAGAATATTTGACTGACAATCACATCTCATTTTTCAGTTCATTAGGCTACCGTGCTAAAATTGAGCAGCATGGCACAGAGATGTTAAAGTTTTGATAGGCTTTAAAATTATATAATGGCATAGTCAGGAAGAATATATAATGCTGAAAACAACAGATTGGTATCCTCTAGTTTACCTGAAACCTTCATTTATTGATTTGAAAGATGGGATTCTACCTTCTATTATGAAGTTTTAAGAACAGCAGACTCTGTAGATCTTTTGGGAGATCATAATATCTTTTACAGAAAAATAATTATTTATTTAATCTTAATATCACTTACATTTGTTTCAACAGTTTTTCTTCTTCAGTTAGTGCTTTTATTGGTAGCATTATTATAGGTAGACATGTATACAGCATGTTTTGTGAAATGTCTTTATTACTAACTTGGTGATGTCATGCATATGTAGCCTGCTCAGGAAGAACGCAGAGAAGATCCAGATTTTGAAACTAAGGAAGGAGGAGGAGTTGAAGAGTGCTCTAATATAGAGGTGAAAGAAGAAAGTCCTGAATCAAAAGCAGAAAGAGAATTAAAAGCTTCCCAGAAATCAATCAGAAGACACAGAAACATGCATTGCAAGGTTTCGTTGTTGGATGACACAGTTTATGAATGTGTTGTGGAAGTAAGTGCATTTGAAGTTTCAATAGTTAGAATTTTTACAAATTATTTCATGTAGGGTTGGGTAAATGGTGCCATGGCCTGAGATAAGACCCAGTATGAGGACAATTTCTATGGGCTGAAATGTTAATAGTGATTTTTTTGGAGGTAGATGTGTGGAAGGATTATGAGTGAGCCTATTTTCTTCAATTTTTTTCTGCATCTCTCAAATCTTGTGAATTGAGCATGTGTTACTTTTATAATCAAAACACTTTTTAATTAATGGCTTTTAGAGAAAGGAAGAGAGAGGGAGAGAGAGAGAGAAACATTAATGTGAGAGCAAAACGTTGAATGGCTGCCTCTTGTACCCTCCAACCCCTGGGGATCGAGCCTGCAACCTGGGCAGTGGTTTATTTTCTAGGTAAATAAACATTAAGAAAATGATTTGTAGCACAACTGAAAGAGTGACTGTAATAGTTAATATATGCAGGGTATCTAGAATTTTACACTTTATGCATTTTTTTTCTGAAAGAGATTGAATGAACTTTAGACATAGTTCTTCTCTTGGGACATTTGGTCTTAGAATGAAAGAGTCTAATAATTTCCATAGCCACTAATAACTGTCAATGTCAACAGATGATTCAGTTAATTCAGGTGGTCATGATGACTGACAGGAGCCCATAGCAAGTTTCAGGAAATATTGCACCAAAAAATAATGTCATGTTTAGGATGGAGGTGAGAGGGTGGAGGTAGATGGAATTTTGCTTTGAATTGTAGCACTATTGCCAAGCCACTATAAGCGTGTTGCATATTTAAGTTGACAAATTATGAAACAAGATTTTTGCAACTCACTTTGTTCTACTTACACTGTGTAGCCATTTGAAAGTGTTAGTAGTGCCCTGGCCGAGTGGCTCAGTTGGTTGGAGTGTTATCCCATACACCAAAAGGTTGCAGGTTTGATCCCTGGTCAGGTGCATATGGGAAGCAACTGATCAATGTTTCTCATATCAATGATTCTCTCTCTCTCTCTTTCTCCCTCCCTCTCTCCCTCTTCCTCTTCCTCTCCCCCTTCCTCTCTCTCTAAAAATCAATAAAAATATATCCTCGGGGCCTGGCCGATTTGGCTCAGTGGTTAGAGTGTCGGCCTGCGGACCAATGAGTCGCAGGTTCAGTTCCAGTCAAGGGCATGTACCTCGGTTGCAGTTTGTCCCCGGCCCTGGTCTCTTATGGGAGGCAACCAGTCGATGTGTCCCTTGGGTGAGAATTTAAAAAAGAGAGAAGAAAGGATAAAAGAGGAAATAAGAAAAGGACATTATATATATAAATCTCTCTCTCCCCTTGGGTGAGGATAAAAAAAAAAGAAAGAATAAAAGAGGAAATTGGAAAAGGACATTTTATTTTATTTGGTGATGAATACAGGAATAAGAGGAAACCTCAACTAAAGTATGTGTATCTTTGCAGAAACATGCAAAAGGACAAGATTTGCTTAAACGAGTCTGTGAGCACCTCAATCTTTTGGAAGAAGACTACTTTGGTCTAGCCATTTGGGATGACGAAACCACCAAGGTAAGGAGGAGACTGCTGGTAATATATGAAGCTGACCAAAAATTGTTTTAATTCTTTTGTTAAGAATGTGTTTATGCCCTGGCCATTTTGGCTCAGTGGTTAGAGTGTCCGCCCATGCACCAGAAGTTTACCTGGTTTGATTCCCAGTCAGGGGCACATATCTGGGTTGCAGGTTCCTTCTCCAGCCCCAGTTGGGGCATGTGTGGGAGGCAAGCAATTGATGTGTCTCTCTCACATCAGTGTTTCACGCTCTCTCCCCCCGCCCCTTCTTCCCTCCCTTTCACTCTCTCTAAAAAATCAATGGAAAAGATATCCTCTGATGAGGATTAACCAAAAAAAAAAAAATGTATTTATGCCTGCCTCTCCAAGACATGGTATACTTAGAATTATTCTTGTTTCTTTAGAAGGAACATTTTAAAGAAAAAAATAATTGCTGGTGTGTTCTTTCAGCATTGGATGTATCTACTATTTATTTTTAAAAGACAGGGAAAGTACAGAGCTATGATGTCCTGATGAGCAAGTATATGCCAATAACTTTATGTATTATGCAATTAGTATTTGATCTAATATGTAGGAGGTTTATAATAAATATTTGTTGAATGGATGGTTCTGTTAATATTATAATTATAGAATAATTATTATACTTATAATTTGAGAGTAACATTATAAAAGAGTAAAGTCCCAATATTGTTGAAACAGTTATACAATGAATCTGACATTTTCTTCCAGCCTAAAAGAAAACCAGTACAGTTAATTGAAGGAAGTAAAAGAAAGTGTGAGAACATGGAAGAGGGAAGAAAGGTTAAAAGTCAAGTATTTATTTCAGAAAACTTGAATTATTTCCTGGTACATTAACTAAAAATTACAACTATCTAGCTTAAAATCAAACGATGAAAACTTTAGTCCAGTTTAACAAGTATTTGCAAATGCTATACTAGATGGTATGGATATAGCTGTGAATACGTAGACATAGTCCTTGCCCTCTGGAGCTTACAGTTTAGTGTGATGAATGTTATACAAAAGGAAGTACAAGATGTCATGGGAGGGTATAACCAGGGAAGTCCTCTCTGGACAGCTGATGCCTAAGCTGAGACCTGAAGGATAAAATGGACAAGTGAAATGGAGATTTGCTTTGCTTCTGTCCTGTGATGTTTCTCCTAGTTCCTTTATCCTAGTTTTTCCTTGTGTTTGTTGGAGCACTTCTTCTGAGAAATGGTACATAGGATGTAATTTTTCAGGACATTATATGTCTGAAAAATATATTTATTCTACCCTCACGTTTGGTTGTTAGTTTGGTTGAGTATAGAATTTTAGGCATTTTAAAGGCATTACTCCATTGCTTCTTAGCTTCCAATGTTGCCATTGATAAGTCCAAAGCCATTCTGGTTTTTGATCCTTTATATGACATTCCCTCTCTCCCACCTTTGTAGAATTAAGCTAGTAAAATCTTTTTTTTTTAATATGTTTTTATTGATTTTTTTAGAGAGAGAAGAAGGGAGAGAGAGGTAGAAACATCCAGGTGAGAGAGAAACATCGATCGGCTGCCTCCTACATGCCCCCTACTGGGGATTGAGCCTGAAACCCAGGCATGTGCTCTTACCTGGAATCGAACCTAGATCTCTCAGTCCATAGGCGGATGCTCAATCCACTGAGCCACACGGACCAGGCTCATAGAATCTTCTTTCCTTCCCCTTCCCCTTCCCCTTCCCCTTCCCCTTCCCCTTCCCCTTCCTTTCCTCTTTTCTTTTCTTTTCTTTTCTCTTTTCTTTCCTTCCTTCCTTCCTTCCTTCCTTCCTTCCTTCCTTCCTTCCTTCCTTCCTTCCTTCCTTCCTTCCTTCCTTCCTTCCTTCCTTCCTTCCTTTCTCTCTCTCTCTTTCTTTCTTTGTCTCCTCTCTCTCTCTTTCTTTCGGGCTCTGAGATTCACAGTCATGTATCTTGTGAGTTGATTATCATCCACTGTTCTGGGCCCATACCTGTATTCTTTACTGTGATTTCCTTTAAAATGTCACTATCTAGCACATTGCCTGGCTTGAGTTTGGTAAGCATTCCATAGATGTGTGTTGGAAAAGTAAGATATTATTACACTTCAGAGAACTGCTTTGCCACTTACTAGTTGTGAGTTAGGTAAATTACTTATACCTCTCTTTTGTCATTGGTAAAGTAAGAATTATAATGAGATAATATATTTTTAAAAATTGATTTTAGAGAGAGAGAGAGAAACATTGATTTGTTGTTCCACTTATTTATGCATTCCTTGTTTGCTTTTTGTATGTGCCCTGCAACCTTGGCATATCAGGGTAATACTCTAACTGAGCTACTCAGTCAAGGCTAATGAGATGATCTTTATAAAAGCATAAAGATGGTGCCTGGCATGTAGAAAGCATTTAATCAAAATCAGCTATTATCTTTGTTGTTATGATAGTATTATTTAAAGAAGAAATTACCAAATAACCAAAGCCTTTGCTTAAAAAAATTAGATTTGTATGTCATAATCTAGAGGTGCAGTCTTGGAGCATACTTCATGTTGAATAATCTACTTGATATTTTCTCAGGTAGTTATACTGGAGAACAGCATACCTTTTACTTAAAATTGATGTTCTAGTCAGATTATCTGACTCATTTTAGTTACCATTCCCTAGGCATCTACTGTCAATAAACCAGATTTTCAGATTCTCTCACCAAAAGTATGGAGATATTAATGACATGATTCAATCTGTAAAGCAATTCATCTTTGTTAATCATATATCTAAGTTTTCTGTCATTCTGAAAACAGGCCCTTGGGGCTCATCCCCCTCATTTTAGAGATGAGAAAAGTCTAGTATATAAAGAGTGGCCCTGGCCGGTTTGGCTCAGAGGTTGGAGCGTCAGCCTGCAGTCCAGAGAGACCTGGGTTCAATTCCCGCTAAGGGCACATACCTCAGTTGCAGTTTGTCCCCGGCCCTGGTTAGGTCGTGCGGGAGGCAGCCACTCGATATGTCCCTTTCACGTCGATGTTTCTCTCTCTCTCTCTCTCCTCGTCTCTCTCCCTCTCACTCTATCTGAACAACAACAATAAATAATAATAATGGAAAAATGTCCTTGGGTGAGGATTAAAAAAGTAAATAAATAAATAAAAATAAAGACAGAGTGGTTTCCTCAGAGCTACACAGTCAACTCACTCTTGAAATTCCTTGCCTGATGCCTCTTCCTAAGTGATTTTCTTTTCTTTTTTAAATTTTTTTTCTTTATTGATTTTTTTAGAGAGAGAAAAGGGAGAGGGAGAAAGATAGAAACATTGATGAGAGAGACCATCAATTAGCCGCCTCCTGCATGCCCCCCACTGAGGATTTGGCCCATAACCTGGGCCTGTGCCCTGACTGGGAATTGAATTGGCGACCTCTTGGTGCATGGGTCAATGCTCAACCACTGAACCATACCGACAGGGCCTCATCTCTGTATTATTTTGAAACATTTTTTAAGCTCAAGAAGGAATGCAGTTTTTTTAATACACAAACTTAAATTCTCTTTAAAATGTTATAATTCATAAAATATACTCCTGATAGGGAGACATTTGTGTTGTTTCGAATTTTTTGCTATCTTTTTCTTCTTTTTTTTTTTTTATTCTCACCTGTGGACATTTTTTGCATTTTTTTGTTCAGATAGAGGGGAGGGAGAGAGAAGAAGAGAGAGAGAGAGAGAAACATTGATGTGAAAGGGACACATCGAGTGGCTGCTTCCTGTATGACCCCAGCCAGGGCCAGGACAAATCGTAACCGAGGTACATGCCCTTGACCAGAATCAAACCCATTACTCATTGGTTTGTGGACCAACACTCTAACTGCTGAGCCAAACTGGCCAGGGCTATCTTTTTCTTCTTTTTGAAAATTTATTCCTTTTCCTACATTTCCTATTTCACATGTGGGAATTTCCTATTCCCATATCTATCTACCCAGTTGCCCAAGCCAGCAACTTGAGAATTATCCTTTACCATTGTATCCTACCAACTCTCAGTCATAAATCCTGACTATTTTAGCTCCTAAATATCTTTCTTCTCTGTCCCATAGACTTTATCTCATTAGGCTTTTTTGGTTGTCAATATCAGTATAATTTATTTAGTACTGGCTATATATTTTTTTATATATAAATAATTTAATCCACAATAACTGTGAGGAAGGTAGTCTTATCCCAGTTTTATAGATGAGAAAATTGAGACTCAGAAAGATTGTGTTATATAAGGTTACATTACTAGTAAATGGTGGTGGTGTGGAGGTAGGATTAGAACTCAAGACTATCTGACTTCAAAACCAGTATCCATAATCATTATTCTGTTCTGGACCACAATTATCATTCTCAACAACAACCTCTTATTTGGTGTCCCTGTCTATAGTCATGCTTCCTCAAATTTATGTCACTCTATTTTAAAATATGTTTGTCTTTTTTTAGAGAGAGAGGAAGGGAGAGATAGAAACATTGATGTGAGAAACATGCTGCCTCCTGCACGCCCCCCACTGGGGATCGAGCCCGAAACCCAGGCATGTGACCTGACCAGGACTCAAACCGGGACCTCTCAGTCTATAGGATGGCGCTCAATCCACTGAGCCACACTGTCCAGGCTGTGTCACTCTATTTTAAATCCTTCAGTGGCTCCCCCTTGCCTAGAACTTGATATAGTCCAAGTTTCTTAGCATGGAACACTATGTCCTCCATGATCTGGTCCTTACTGTTCTTTCCCATTTTACATCTGTCCTCCTTACCTCTCTGCTCCAGCTATGTTGAAGTATGTGCAGTAACTCAGATATATCATGTTTTCTGTTATACCCTGTGCCTTTCTAATTACTTCTTCTTTTTTACATGATAATTCTTGTTTGTCCTTCAAGCCTCAATTTAGATGTCCAAAACATTCTTTTGGAAAACGTTTCCTAACTGCCTCTTATCCCCAATCCATTTTGGTGCTCTTCTGTGCTCTAAGAGCACTCTCTGCTCTGTCATAGCACTGTCATATATTTCTATTATAGTAATTTTCACCTAGAACAAACTGGTTGTTCACTGTTTACCTCTTCTATTAGACTGACAGCTCCTTGAAGACAAGCACTGTTTTTAAATCCTTTTCTGTAACTATGGTGCTTAGCACAGGGAGGCATTCCTCAAATATTTGTTGACTAAATAAAATGCTGTGAATTAAATTATTTGAATTGAGCATAAGAGTACCTAGTCTTGTGCACAATGATTTTTATTATCTTGTGCACGCTGTTTTTGACTTGGATTGGAGGTCTAGATACTGAAGCAATAATAATGTGTTCTATAAGGTAGCTTATACCTTGGAGTACCATGTGATTGACACAATCTAGGTTTGCCCTCTCTATGTCAAATTGCAGGGACGGGTGGAGTTCTAGCCCGAGAGTCACAAAATGGCTTATGGAATCCCTTTATGAAACCTGGCAGCTTCAGGTTATTTTGGGAGGTTTCTGTTAAAAATAATGGAACATATGGAGTTGCCTCACTGTGGTGGGGAGATGTTTACTCCAAAGTGGTAACAAGCAATCTTTGTTAAGAGTTCTGGATTACTTGATATAAACCATAGTTTTCAGAGGTTCCACAAAACTTATCATTTGGCACATTTAAAGTCTTCCCTTGCCTTTGGACCTACAACAACTTAAAGTTCTTTGGTCTTAATGAGAGACAAAGGAGAAACTCCCAGGTTACCCTCTTTCTGACAGAGTTTAAACAAGTGTTGCTTAGTTTCAAACCATAGAACAATTTTATATTGTGATATTTTAAACATACATTTCTTAATTGTCTTTGTTACTTGTGGAAGCAGGGGAGACAGAAGGAAACTAGTCCCCACTCTTGTGCTTATTGTCTGTTGCAGTGACTATCTTTGTTTGTTTTTTGTTTTTTAAATCCTCACCCGAGGATATTTTTCCATTTATTTTCAGGCAGAGTGGGAGGGAAGGAGGCAGAGGGGACGGAGAGAGAGAGAGGGAGAGAGAGAGAGGGAGAGAGAGAGAGAGAGAGAGAGAGACATCGATGTGAGAGAGACACATTGATTGGCTGCCTCTGGCACAACCCCGACCAGGGCCAGGGACTAAACTGCAACCGAGGTACATGCCCTTGACTGAAATTGAACCCACCACTCTTTGGTCCGAGGGCCGACACTCTAACTTTGAGCCAAACTGGCCAGGGCTGTAGTGACTATCTTTATATAACAGTTAAAGTGGTATACAATTAAATATAAGATTGTGGCGTTCAAGCTCATTCCTTGGGTAGGGCAAATGTGATGGTCACCTGTGCTTTGCTCTTGTTGGTAGAGGGTAAAGAGAGGGGGTACCTTACTCCTCTTGTCTAAATACCACTAAAATTCAATTTTAAACTTTTTAGAGGAGGAAATGGGAAGGGATTAGGAAGAGGTACAGAAGGAGCTCCTGGGATGCTGGTAATAAGTTTGCTTTGATAATTTATTGATCTATATACTTAAGTTTTATGCACTTTTTGTATGTATCTTATGTCAATAAAATCTTTTAAGCAATTCAATTTAGAAATGAAAGATATTAAGGGTGAAACTCTTCTCAAGTACCATTATTTTGCATGGTCCACCACAGTAGTGGGCAGATTCTAAGTGGGTTTGGAGAATTAGTGTGGACAAGAGCAGTTCAGGGGAAACAAAATAGTCATTCAGTAAACATTAACTGAGTACCAGATGCTATGCTGACATAGAAAAGCTGAATGATACTGGAGGTCAGAGTTGGAGGGAAAAATAAGATCTGGGTGATAACAATAATCTTGGTTATTGCTCTCTACTAGTCTTTACAGTGTAGTGAAAATAACAAGTGCTTTTTTAGCATTTATTGTTTACTAAGAACTTTACATCTATTAATTCATTTAATTTTCACAGTAACTCTGAGATAGGCACTGCCACTAATATCTCATTTTATAGATGAGGAAACTGAGGTACAGAGATGCCTAAAGACACTCAGCCAGGAAGTAGTAGAGGTAGGATTCCAGCCCAACTTTCAGGCTCCCTGTTTCTCTGCTCAAAATTACTATGCTATGTGAAATTAATACAAAGAATATTGGAAATGTAGGTTGACCTGGAGGCACTATTTCAAGATGGTCAGTAATCCTGCTTCTGGTACTCTCTTGTTTATATTTTGGAAATCTGTGTGAATGCCTTTTCTTCTTTTTACAGACATGGCTGGACTCTGCCAAAGAAATAAAAAAGCAGGTTCGTGGTAAGTAAATGTAGCCTTTTTTATAGTTCTATCTTTTAGTAGGTCAGAGGATTTCCAATCATTTTCTAGCTGAGTCACTTTAGAATCCTGACTATAGCAGGTGGCTTTGAAATTGAGATAAAGCCTTCCCCTGGATGGAGGAGATTCCATAATAGAAAGATACAGCAATGTGGACACTGTTGAGATGTAGGTCAGATCTTGATGACTTTTTTTTTTTTTTTTTTTTTTTACAACTAGGCAAAGTTGGGGAAGATAGGAACTGTTGAGAGAAACAGAAGGTGGAAAAGAACAAAGATGAAAAGAGAAAAAGGATATGGGAGTTAGTTCTCAAAAGGGTAGTGATTGAAACTGTAGTAGCCTTCAATTAGTAGTATGCTGCCTGATTCTGTTCTTTTTAAATTGTTCTGGACTATTGCATTCTAACCATCTTCATGTTTTCCTCTCTATAGTTCTTTTTGTCTGTTTTCAACATTCCTCTTCCAAATTGAAGTATAAGAATAGATAATAAGAATTACTTGCTAACAACCCTTTTGACATTGTGGCTTTCTCCTAGCTTCAAACCCTCTAGAATATATTACTGCTGCACACACTGCTCTGACTAGTGTCTAGGAATAGATATTTCTAGGTCAAAAAATACAGATTAATATTTTCTATCCCCAGGCCCAATGGGTTGGATAAAGGGTAGAGACTTTCTCTCCCCCCCACTCCCATTTATGACTAGATGTCCTTTTATTTTATTTTATTTTGAGGGAACTTCTAGGAACTGCAAAGATGTTATTCATCATGATTAGTAAGTTTTAACTTTTTATCACCTGAAAACAAATTTTATTTTTTATTTGTTTCTTAAGAGAAAACACTTCTATTATGGTGAAATGTTTTCCTTTAGATCCTATTTATAATTTATATTTCTTAAGGCAGAGAAATAAAATACTCCTTTGAACTGGCAACTCTCCATATTTGCTCCCAGCCTATAAAATCTAGTTTTAAAAATGCAAGTCAGTAAAAAATAGTCAGCATATTTGAAACATGACAAGAAAAACATAACTCCTATCCCCTTTCAATAAAAATACTTTTAATATTCAATTTTACTCAGGAACAGATGGTTATACAAGAGTACTCTTTAGGAAGAAAAGTTAAAACAGAGTTTATAATAAGTAGAGAAAAATATCTAGAAGATTATCATCCAGGCTATAAAAAAAAATCATTTGCTAAGAAAAAAACTGTCATTTTTAAATTTTTTTTCTTTTTTTCCTTTATTGATTTTAGATAGGAAGTGAGAGGGAGAGAGAGATAGAAACACCAATGAGAGAGAACATCGATTGGCCGCCTCCTGCATGCCCCCTCACTGGGGATCAGGCCTACAACCTGGGCATGTGTCCTGACCGGGAATCGAACCGGTGACCTCTTGGTGCATGGGTCAGTGCTCAACCACTGAGCCACACCAGCCGGACAACTCTGTCATTTTTAAAAAATTACAAAATAATAAAAATCCTTACTTCAATATAGGAAAGAAAAACTGTGTCCCTAACACAAACTTCAATAGGGAATCAAAATGTATGCATTTAATTAAGCCAAAGAGAAAAAAGATTGACATTTATCTATTGCAAAAAAAATTTTTTAACATTTTTTATCATGCAAGTAATATATACTCGTGAAAAATTTAAGCATTATGGAAAAAATAAAAGGCCCCGAATCCTGTCCTCCAGATTTAAGCACTATTAAATTGGTATAATCTGTAATATTTTTTTCTAGGCAGATGTAGATTTTACCTTTCAAAAATATAATTATGCTATACATTGTTATGTATTATGTATTGTATATGTATTATGTATTATGCTATATATCGTTTTTAAAATTAATTTTTAAAGTAGGCAATATACCCTGGCTGATGTGGCTCAGTGGACTGAGCTTCATCCCATGGACTGAGAGGTCCTGGTTCGATTCCTGGTCAGGCACATGCCTGGGTTTCGGGCTCAAACTCCAGTAGGAGGTGTGCAGGAGGCAGCCAATCGATGTTTCTCTCTCACATCAATGTTTCTATCTCTTTCTCCGTTCCTTTCTCCTTAAAAAAATCAATAAAAACATATTTTAAAAAAATTAAAAAAGGCAATATAAAATATATAGTGTAGAATTAAAAGATGTAAATGAAATAGTACAAGGTAAATCTCCCTTCTACCTCTGTATTTTAATTCCTTGTGTTCTTTCCAGAGATATTTTGAGTGTATATAGACACACGTGCACACAAACGTGTATTTTAATATAAATATATATTTACATGTATGTGTTTTAATATAAATATGTATGTTTTAATGTAAGTAATATGTATATGTATTTAATACAAATATGCAACCAATCTTTTTTTATGTAACAAAATTTGGAGTATTTTTTATACTAACATATATTTTATTCATTAAAAATTTTTAAATGATTATATAGTAGTAACATAATATATATAACCAGTACTATTGATGGACATTTTGAGTTAATCTCAATAGTTTGCTATTACAAACAAGGTTGCAGTGAACATATATTTTATGTATGTGTATATCTGTGCACTTATATGTGACCAGGGCCAGGGACAAACCGCAACCGAGGTACATGCCCTTGGCCAAATCAAATGCGCGAGTCTTTGATCTATGGGCTGACGCTCTAACCACTGAGCCAAACCAGCCAGGGCTTTTTATATGTTTTTATTGATTTTTTAGAGACAGAGGAAGCTGGAGAGAGAGATAGAAACATCAATATGAGAGAGAAACATCTGTTGGCTGCCTTCTGCATGCCCCCTACTGAGGATCAAGCCAGCAACCCAGGCATGTGCCCTGTCCGGGAATCGAACCAGCAGCCTCTTGGTGCATGAGTCAGTGCTCAACCACTGAGCCACACTGGCCAGCCAGGCAGAGGATATATTTTTGATCTTTTTTAGAGAGAAGAAGAGAGAGAGAGAGAAACATTGATGTGAGAGAGAAACATCAATTGGTTGCCTCTCGTGTGCTCCCCAACTGGGGACCAAAAACACAACCTAGTTATGTGCCCTAACTGGGAATTGAACCCACGACCTTTCTATGTATGGGACAACTCTCCAACCAACTGTGCCATACCAGCCAGGGCTAGAGGCAGACATTTTAATGTTAAAACTTTTTAGGTCGTTTCTAGCCACCATTGTTTTCCTTCACTTAACATTCTTTATAAGGTATTGCTAACAATGTGTATCATATTCTAGAAATAGTCACTGACTAAAGCTTAACTTTAATATTTTTTGAATTCTGATTGATTAGCTTTTTTAGCCTCTCTCTTTCATTTAACCCTGAGCTTACATTCAGTGAAACTGGGTATCTTCTTTAAAAGTATCCCAAACTGCCCTGGCCGGTTTGGCTCAGCGGTTAGAGCATCGGCCTGCGGTCCAGAGAGACCTGGGTTTAGTTCCCGCTAAGGGCACGTACCTCGGTTGCAGTTTGTCCCCGGCCCTGGTTGGTCGTGCGGGAGGCAGCCACTCGATGTGTCCCTTTCACGTCGATGTTTCTCTCTCTTCCTCTCTCTCCCTACCACTCTGTCTGAACAAAAAATAGAAAAATGTCCTCGGGTGAGGATAAAAAAATAAATAAATAAAATAAAATAAAATAAAAGTATCCCAAACTTGTATCTCTTGTATGGAAAAGAATAGGAACTGAAAGTTTGGGTTTCTCTTCTTACAATTGCTGTTAACAGATGTACAAGAGTTCATTTGGGGAGCATTTCTGTTTAGATACTATTTTTAATACAGTTAAACTTCCTTATTATGGGTTAAATTGAGAGGAGGAAAAGTCCAATTAGAATACAGGGTTGTTGTATTTTTGTTTTCCTTTGATTGAATCTAGTAACTTGAGGTTATTGAGGGATCTGGATTAATGAATAAATAAATAATTTTAATATACTAGTACCTATTATTCTTCTTTCATACAGTCCTTTTTTTTTTTTTTCAAAAAAATTATTTTCTGGAGCTGTAGCATTCTCATGTAATCTTCTCAACAGTGTTTGAGATCAGTTACTTTATTTCATTCTTTCACACAAGTATTTCTTGAGCATCCATGATATACCAAGCACTATTTTAGGCACTAGGGATACATATCAAATAAAATCAGAAAAAATTCTTTTCCTTGGTTATTTGCATTTTAGTGGGAAGAGACAAGATTATCCTTTAAAAAATTACATATGTATGCATATATATGTGTGTGTGTATATATACATAATATTTAACAAGTAGTATATGTACAAATTTCAAATGTTATAAAATAGTGTTAGTGAAAGTAGATTTCCCCTCCTATCCATTTTCTCTCAGCTTCTCACTTTTCTTCCCCAGAGCTCTCATTCTAGTTTCCCAACTACTATAACTAGTTTATTGTTTATCCTTACAGGAATAGTCTATGCATATATAACCATACTTGTAATATATACTTTTTTCTACCCTAACTTTTACAGTTCCTTTCTATCTGTACTGTTTTTGCCTTGATTTTTAAAAAATTTATTGATTTTAAAGAGAGGGAAATAGATTTTTATTGTTCTACTTATTTATGCATTCATTGATAGATTCTTGTGTGTGCCCTGACCTGAGGATGGAACCTGCAACCTTGGTGTATCTGGACAATGCTCTAACCAACTGAGCTACCTGTCCAGGGTTTGTTTTTTTGAACACTTAACACTATATGTTGGAGATGTATCTTTTTTTGCTAAATAGGTATATTCAGGTTGTTTCCAGACATTTGCTATTATAAACAATTTCTTATACATGTTTTATTTTGACCACATTTAAGGTATATTTTTAGATACATTTATGGAAATGGAATTGTTGGGTGAAAGGGTAGATATGCAATTTAATTTTTGATAAATATTGTCAAATTATTCTCCATTGTTTTGTATCGTTTTACACTTACATTGGCAATAGATGAAAGTACTTTATTTCCCCCACCAACCCTAGTGTTATCAAGGTTTTTATATCAGTTACTTAACGCAGAGCTCAAAGAGGAAAAGAAAAAGGGTGTGGAGAAAAGGGGACTATAGTACACTGCTGGTGGGAATGCAGACTGGTGCAGCCACTGTGGAAAACACTATGGTGTTACCTCAAAAAATTAAAAATTGAATTGCCATTTGACCCAGTGATCCCACTTCTAGGAATATACCCTAAGAAAGCTGAAACACCAATCAGAAAGAATACATGTACCCCCATGTTCATAGCAGCACTATTTATAATAGCTAAGATCTGGAAACAGCCCAAGTGTCCATCAGTGGATGAATGGATAAAAAAGTGGTGGCACATATACACAATGGAGTACTATGCAGCTGTAAGAAAGAAAGATCTCTTATCCTTTGAGACGACATGGAGGGACCTCGAGAGTATTATCCTAAGCGAAACAAGCCAAGCAGAGAAAGACAAATATCACATGATCTCACTTATTTGTGGAATATAATGAACATAACAGTCTGAGGAATAGGGTAGACCCAGAGATGTGGAAGTAGAGTATAGACTGACACCCCTCAGAAGAGGGGGTGGGTGGGGAGGGAAGAGATAAACCATAGAGCTTAAGTGCATATATGCATAACTAATGGACATGGACAACAAAGCTGGGGACGGGGTGGGGGGATGGGGAGGAGGGTGTCAATGGGGAAAAAAGGAGAAACATCTGTAACAAAAATAAATTAATAAAAATAAAAATAAAAAACGTAAAAAAAAAAGAGGAAAAGAAAATCACACTTTGTAAACTATTGCTAATTTGATTTCCTTACTGTTATTCTTCCTGTACAATTAAAAAATTGCCATGTATATATGTTATGAAATAACTAAATTTATGTTTAAATTTCTTTTCTTTTTTTTTTTAAATCCTCACCTGAGGATATTTTTCCATTTATCTGCAGATAGAGTGAGAGAGAGGGAGAGAGAGAGAGAGAGAGAGAGAGAGAGAAACATTGATGTGAGAGAGACACATCTGTTGGCTGCCTCCTGCTCTAACCGCTGAGCCAAATCAGCCAGGGCTGTTTAAAGTTCTTAAATGCTGTCCAGTTGGTGTGGCTCAGTGGTTGAGCATTGACCCATGCACCAAGAGGTTGCCGATTCGATTCCCAGTCAAGGCACATGCGCAGGTTGTGGGCCAAATCCCCAGTGGGGGGCATGCAGGAGGCAGCCATTCGATGTTCTCTTTCATTGATGTTTCTATCTCTCTCTCTCTTTCTTCCTCTCTCTCTAAAATCAATAAAGAAAAAAAAGTCATTAAATGCTGAATTCACATATATTAAAGATTATTTTAGCTATCTCATTTTCCATATTGATTTGCTCTAGCCAAACTTTTTTTTTTTTTTATCCTCACCCAAGGACATTTTTGCATTTATCCTCAGATAGAGCGGGAAGAAGAGAGAGAGAAACATCGATGTGAGAGAGACACATCGACTGGTCACCACCCACATAACCCCAACTGGGGCCGGGGACAGACTGCAACCGAGGTACATGCCCTTAGTGGGAACCGAACCTGGGTCTCTCTGGTCCTCGGGCTGACGCTCTAACCACTGAGCCAAACCAGCCAGGGCTAGCCAACCAAACATTTTTATAGGTAATATAGAAGTCAACTTTTTTTTTTTTTTTTTTTTTTAAGTTTGTATGGGCCCTGGCCGGCTTGGCTCTCGGTTGGAGCATCAGCCTGTGGACCAATGAGTCGCGGGTTGGATTCTGGTCAGGAGCATGTACCTCGGTTGCAGTTTGTCCCCAGCCCTGGTTGGGTCATGCGGGAGGCAACCAGTCAATGTGTCTCTCTCATGTCGATGTTTATCTCTCTCTCTCTCTCTCTCTCCCCCTCCCTCCCACTCTATCTGATGATAAATAGAAAAAAATATCCTCAGGTGGGGAATAAAAAATAAATAAATAAATAAAATGGGAAGTTATGAATTAGCAATGGTTAGATTGATATGATTTTATCATATCACAAAGTGAAACAACAGATGGTATTTTAATTTCCATTATTTAAACTAAATACTGCCCCCCCATCCCCCTTTATGAGAAATACTTATAGGATTGTTTTTCTGATCTAAGTTCCATTTAAAGTTTTTGGGATATGAAGCATTAGAAGTGGGTTAATGGTAGATGTTAGGACTGCCTAGATTTGAGACAACTTTGTTATATTGTCTAGAATTTGTCTTTTAGTTCTAATGTTGAAGGAAAATATCGACCATTTCCAAGAGAATTCTATATTAAATATTTTATTTTTTATTTATTTTTTTTTATCCTCACCCGAGGACATTTTTTTTCATTTTTTGTTCAGATAGAGTGGGAGGGAGAGAGAGGAAGAGAGAGAGAGAGAGAGAAACATCGACGTGAAAGGGACACATCGAGTGGCTGCCACCCGCACGACCAACCAGGGCCAGGGACAAACTGCAACCGAGGTACGTGCCCTTAGCGGGAACCGAACCCGGGTCTCTCTGGACCACAGGCCGACGCTCTAACCGCTGAGCCAAACCGGCCAGGGCTCTATATTAAATATTTTAGTATGCTTAAAACTACATACTGATTAAGACATTCAAACTACTTCAAATTTTAATTTGCATATCATCATTGCCAGACATTAGCAAGAAACATGATATTTGGTGATTAAACACTATGGTTGCATAACAGAACAATGTTTAAAACACAGATGTTTGTAGTAGAGTCCAGTGGTTAAAAGCATGGAGTTTGGAGTAAAAAGAACCCTGGGTTCATGAACTATGTACTTTCCTGAGCCTCTGTTTCTTCATACATAAAATGAATTAACAGTAGTAACTACCTCCTTAGGTTTCTGTGAGGATTAAATCAGTTAATGTATATAAAAGGGCTATTAGTGCTTGGAATGCAGTAAATACTGTACAAAATGGCAACTCTTAGCATCATAGTCAATCATACTTCTGACTGAGATCAGGCCCTACTCTTTGGGAAGGCAACAGTCATGTTAGAAAAACCCTGAAGGATAGCATTTAACTGGAAATACTGAAAGGAATTCTCCATTTAACTTTTACTTCTAATCTCTGATTTTCATTGTAAATAAAAATTATGGCCCTGGCCGGTTTGGCTCAGCAGTTAGAGCATCGGCCTGCAGACCAAAGGGTCGTGGGTTCTATTCCTGGTCAAGGGCACATGCCTGGGTTGCAGGTTTGAGCCCTGGCCCCGGTTGGGGTCATGTGGGAGGTGGCCAATTTATGTGTCTCTATCACATAGATGTTTCTCTCCCTCCCTTTCTTCCACTCTCCCTAAAAACCAATGGAGGAATATCCTCAGGTGATATGAGTCTTGTAGTTTTCATACTTAAAATATTTTCACTAGAGCTATAGTTTCTGAGGTCAACCTATATTACTTCTTCCTTCTTATATCTAAAATAATCTCCTAATCTCACCCATATTAATGGAAGAATGCTTTTGGTTATTTTAGATTAATATAGGCATACCTTGGAGATATTGCCCATTTGGTTTCAGACCATCACAATAAAGTGAGTCACACAAAGTTTTTGGTTTCCTAGTACATATAAAATTATGCTTATAATATATTATAGTCTGTTAAGTATGCAATAGCATTATGGCTAAGAAAACAATGTACATACCTTAATTAAAAAGTACTTGATTACTACCCTGGCCGGTTTTGCTCAGTGGTTAGAGTGTCGGCCATGGACTGAAGAGTCTTGAGTTCAATTTCGGTCAAGGGCACGTACCTTGGTTGTGGTTCAGTCCCCAGCCCTGGTTGGGGTTGTGCGGGAGTCAACTCATCGATGTGTCTCTCTCACGTCGATGTTCCTCTCTCTCTCTCTCTCTCTCTCTCTCTCTCTTTCCTTCTCACTTTATCTGAAGATAAATGGAAAAATATCCTTGGGTGAAGATTAAGAAAAAAAAATACTTGATTACTAAAAAATGTGAACTATCATCTGAACCTGTTGGAAAAATGGTGCCAACAGATTTGCCACAAACCTTTAATTTGTAAAAACAAACAAACAAAAAATACCCACAATATCTTCAAAGCATAATAAAGCAAAGTTCAATAAAATGAGGTATGCCTGTATTGAAAGGTATCAAAAATAAATAATGCCAACACCAAAGAGAACACTCATGGATCATTCAAATGACCTCTGAGGACCCATAACGTTATATAGATCACATTTTGAAAACTGTTGCTATAAATATGTCAGCCTATAAGATGATTTCCTTCATGTTATTTTGCCTATATAGTTTTAGCTATATGTAAACAAAACTATATTATGTTGGGTGAAAAAAAAAAAGAGATCCACTTAAGTGGTATAATATAAAAATATTTCAGCCCAGCTGGTGTGGCTCAGTGGATTGAGCGTCGTCCCATGGAGTGGGAGGTCTCGGTTCAGTTCCCGGTCAGAGCACATGCCTGGGTTGCGGGCTCCATCCCCAGTGGGGAGCATGCAGGAGGCAGCCAATCGATATTTCTGTCACATTAATGTTTCTTTTTTAAAATTTTTTTATCCTCACCCGAGGACATTTTTGCATTTATCTTCAGAGAGAGGGAGAAACATCAATGTGAAAGAGACACATCGAGTGGTTGCCACCCATACCACCCCAACCGGGGCCGGGACAAACTGCAACCGAGGCACATGCCCTTAGCAGGAACTGAACCCGGGACTCTCTGGTCCGAAGGCCGACGCTCTAACCGCTGAGCCAAACCCACCAGGGCTCACATCAATGTTTCTATCTCTCCCTTCCTTACTCTCTAAAAAAATCAATAAAAACATATTTTTAAAAATATTTCATTCACAAAGCATGAATGAATTTAATAAATTTATGATATTTAATAAATTTAATATTAAATTTAATAAATTTAATATTTATTAAAATCTCAGGGAAAAAATTAAATATTTTTAGGTATTTCTAATAATCAGAAACTTAGGCATAAGCATAAAATTCTTTTGTGTTTATTTTTACAGGTGTCCCTTGGAATTTCACATTTAATGTAAAGTTTTATCCACCTGACCCAGCACAGTTAACAGAAGATATAACAAGGTAAATAATTTATTAGTAGTTAAATATGTAATAAGTAATTCTCATTATCATAAACTCTAGAAATTTCTCTTCAGAACTGAAGAAAAATGATGAGCTATTAAACCTAAGATAGACAGTTTCAGAGCCACACAACCTTTATTACTATCTAACATTGAGCCAAGCTTACTTTTTGAGGCTGACTCCTCATCTTTTTTAAAATTTATTTAATTTATTGATTTTTTAAAATCCTCAACTGAGGATATTTTTCCATTTATTTTCAGACAGAATGGGAGGGAAAGAGAGAGAGAGAGAGAAAGAAACATCAATGGGAAAGAGACACATAGACTGGTTGCCTCCTGCGAGACCCTGACCAGGGCCAGGGACCAAACTGCAACCGGGGCACGTGCCCTTGACCAGAATCAAACCCGAGACTCTTTGGTCCGTGGACCGATGCTCTAACCGCTCAGACAAACCGGCCAGGGCCTCATCTTTTTTTGTTGTTGTTGTTAATCCTCACTCGGGATATTTTTACATTGGAAGGAAGAGTGAGAGAGAGACAGACCGACTGACAGAGAAAGAAAGGAACATTGATGTGTCTGAGAGACACATTAATTGGTTGCCTCCTGCATGACCCTGACCAGGGCCAGGGGTTGAACCTGCAACCCAGGTATATGCCCTTGACTGGGAATCAAACCTGGGACCCTTCGGTCTGAGGGCCGATGCTCTAACTGCTGAGCCAAACCAGCCAGGGCCTGACTCCTCATCTTATAATGTAACAATAATTTCCCCATCACAAGTTTTTTGTGAAGGTTAGATGAGTTAATATATGTATATATGGTTCTTAGTGCACTCAACAAAATATTAGTTTCTTTACCTCCTTCAGACTTTTCCTCTTTTCTTTCTAAACTTCTTTCCAACCATGACTCCAACATAGTTACAGTTTTTTTTTAAATATGGAAAAATTTCAAACACAGAAAAGAACAAATAACTATGCAAGGAGCAACATAAACCCACTACCTACATTGAACAATTATTAATATTATATCATATTTACTTAATCACGCTTTTATTTTCTCTCTCTTTCCTTCCCCTCTCTCCCCTTTTCTTCCCTTTTCTCTATATTTTGTCGTTGTTGCTGCTGACATGGTAACATCTTTTCTCTTTTGGCTATAGATATTATTTATGTCTTCAACTTCGGCAGGACATAGTTGCAGGACGTCTGCCCTGTTCCTTCGCAACCTTAGCATTATTAGGTTCTTATACCGTCCAGTCTGAGCTGGGTGATTATGACCCAGAACTCCATGGTGCAGATTATGTTAGTGATTTTAAACTGGCCCCAAATCAGACCAAGGAACTTGAAGAGAAAGTCATGCAACTGCATAAGTCATACAGGTAAATATGTCTCCAGGGTTTGTTCTGTGTTTGTTTTGGCAATAAGTTTAAATCCTTGACCTGGTATTGATTCACTGTTTGCTTTAATGGGAGCTGGTGCCATAGAAAGAGTCAGCATGAGCTCAGTTCCCTCCCAGTTCATTTAAATCCTCTGAATCTCAGTTTTCTCATCAGAGTAATGGGTGTTGCATTGTAAAAGAAAACTAAATTAGTTAATATATATAAAGCACTAGGCATAGTGTCTCTGGCACATAGTAGGTGCTCAATAAATGGTAGCTATTATTATTATTATTGCCTTACCTTTTCACTTTTTTTTTTTTTTTAATCCTCACCTGAGGACACTTTTTCATTTTTTGTTCAGATAGAGTGGGAGGGAGAGAGAGGAAGAGAGAGAGAAACATCGATGCGAAGGTGACACATCGAGTGGCTGCCACCCGCATGACCAACCAGGGCCGGGGACAAACTGCAACCGAGGTACATGCCCTTAGCGGGAACCGAATCCGGGTCTCTCTGGACCGCAGGCCAACGCTCTAACCGCTGAGCCAAACCGCCCAGGGCTATTTTTTCACTTTTTAAACTTATGTTGTATTAAGTGTCTTGAGATCCTTAGAGTAGGTTTTCTTAACTTGAGGTCTATATACATGGATAGACTTCAGAGGTCCCATGAAATCCCTGGAGGTATTTTTTAAAGTATTAAAATTATTGCTTTTTTTATGGAAATAATTGGTAATGTTGGGAGGTATAACACATTGATCAAGAGCAAGTGTTTATAGTCATACTGAGCTGGGTTACATTTTTGCCTCTGCTTGATCATGGCCTTGGGACTTTGAGACATTCGTTTAATCTCTCTGAGCCTCAGGTTTTTTATATGTCTGATAGAGATTATGTACAACACAGGAAATAGGGTGGTTGATAGGATTAGAAAAGATAATGTGGGGGAAAACTTAATACAATGTCTCACATAGTAAAAATTCAATACATGTTAGCTCATTTAAAGTGCCAATATAATTTTTTGTTTCTTCCTATCATACATCCCCTTGTTATTTGACTTGCTATAACTAAATTTTGCAAGCTGCTTTAACATACTAAAGTGAATGTCTTATCTTGACCTTGAGTTAGTACCCTGAATTATGTTAGCATGAGTTAGGTTATGATGTTCCAGAGGGTCACAAATAGTCTTATAGGCTTGACATGGTAGTAATAAGTATCTTATCTAGTCATTGAACAATCTTGTTTTCCTTGGAGTGGTTCCAAGAGGATTACATGGATTGAGATGCTTCAAGGAAGATAGCTTTAACTCAAGATGCCCCAGTTCTTGCTGCCTTATTGTCCCTGTAGATTCTGGTACATCAGTCATGAGAACCATAAGGGTTTTAAGTCTACAACCTACATAGCAAAAGCCTTGTAAGAATCACCCTACTCTCATGGGGTCACACTGTTTCCAAAGAGAACTATGAACTAATATCTAGAACCCATTAGATATACCATTTTCAACTTGTTGATCATTGTACCTTAAGGATATTGCATTGTCCTTAAACTCATTTTTAATACTTTTATTTATATTCTGATTATGACTCTAGGAATTTTTTATATATCTAAAATATATATATTCGCACACATATATCCATACAAAAGCAAGTAGTAGAAAGAAACAGTCAATTAAAATAATTTGATTTGTTAGAGTGTCAGGATTGTAGGGGAATACTCTTTTTAGTTTCTAATAGTTTAACAATAATTTTTATTATTTGTAGTATAATCTTTGGGCAATCAGTAAAATAGTAAAAGAAAATATTTTACTGTTGCTGTGTAGCCAAATAACAGATAGTGTCAGATTATGTAAGATACCTTAAATCTATCTCTGATGGGATTTTTTTTCATTTCCACTGGTATTTATTTATTTATTTTATATATATATATTTTTTTAATTAATTTATTTTTGTTACAGATGTTTCTCCTTTTTTCCCCATTGATACCTTCCTCCCCATCCCCCCACCCTGTCCCCAGCTTTGTTGTCCATGTCCATCAGTTATGCATACATGCGTATAAGTTCTGTGGTTTATCTCTTCCCTTCCCTCCCACCCCCTCTTCTGAGGGTTGTCAGTCTGTACCCTACTTTCACATCTCTGGGTCTACCCTGTTCCCCAGACTGTTATGTTTATTATATTCCACAAATGAGTGAGGTCATGTGATATTTGTCTTTCTCTGCTTGGCTTGTTTCGCTTAGGATAATACTCTCGAGGTCCCTCCATGTCGTCTCAAAGGATAAGAGATCTTTTTTTCTTACAGCTGCATAATACTCCATTGTGTATATGTGCCACCGCTTTTTTATTCATTCATCCACTGATGGACACTTTGTCTTCCTTTTGTTGAGTTGTTTCCAGATCTTAGCTATTGTAAATAGTGCTGCTATGAACATGGGGGTACATGTATTCTTTCTGATTGGTGTTTCAGCTTTCTTAGGGTATATTCCTAGAAGTGGGATCACTGGGTCAAATGGCAATTCAATTTTTAATTTTTTGAGGTAACACCATAGTGTTTTCCACAGTGGCTGCACCAGTCTGCATTCCCACCAGCAGTGTACTAGAGTCCCCTTTTCTCCACACCCTCGCCAACACTTGTTTGATGATTTGTTGGTGGCGGCCATTCTGACAGGTGTGAGGTGATACCTCATTGTTGTTTTAATTTGCATCTCTCTGATGATTAGTGATGCCTAGCATTTCTTCATATGTCTCTTAGCCATTTGTATGTCCTGTTTGGAGAGGTGTCTATTTAGTTCCTCTGCCCATTTTTTAATTGGGTTCTTTGTCTTCCTTTTGTTGAGTTGTATGAGCACTCTATATATTTTGGAGATGAATGATGGGGTTTTTTTTTATCCTCACTCAAGGACATTTTTGCATTTATATTCAGATAGAGCGGGAGGGAGAGAGGAGGGAAGAGAGAGAGAGAGAGAAACATCGATGTGAGAGAGACACATCGACTGGTTGCCACCCACACGATCCTAACCGGGGCTGGGGACAAACTGTAACCGAGGTACGTGCCCTTAGCAGGAACCAAACCCGGGACTCTCTGGTCCGTGGGCCGATGCTCTAACCACTGAGCCCAACTGGCCAGGGCTCTTTGATGGTTCTTTTAATCGTTATTTGATCAAATGGAATGGGAGGACTTTACAGTCTAACTCTTATCCAATGCTTGACTCTCCTTTGTAGCATTGTTACACAGTTATACTAATTATAAGCAGCTAATTATTATAACAAAGTTAACATATTACAGCAGAGTACACAGCAGATTGAATGTAGAAGCAGATAGGAAAATCTAGCTTAAAAATTTGTAAATATGTGATTTCCGGTCAAGATGGCAGCGTAGGTAAACGCGGTATCGCGTCCTCCCACAACCACATCAAAGTTACATTAAACTACAGAACAACCATCATTCAAAACCGCCTGAAATCAAGCTGAATGGAAGTCCTACAACTACGAAATTAAAGAAGAAGCCACATCGAGACTGGTAGGAGGGGCGGAGGCGCGAGGGGCTGGGCGCACACCCACGTGTGGTGGATAAAAATTAGGAGGACACCTCGGCTGGGAAGGTCCTCCCTGAGGACTGAGGGGTCCCTGTCCCACACCAGGCACCAGGCGCCCAGCTCAGGGTTCCAGTGCCAGGAAGAGAAGTCCCCATAACTTCTGGCTGGAAAAAACCAGCACTGAGGCTGAGGTGGCTGGAGCCCCGCCCCCCCCCCTGCAGCTCCTCTTAAAGGGCCCGTGCACGGACTTACTCAGACTCGCTCCCTCCAGGCTCCAGCATGGGGGAGGCAGCTTGAAAGGCACCAGAGTCATATGGGGAAGAACTGAGCTGTTTGGCATTGGAGCGAGGGCTGAAGAGGCAGCTTTCTCCTGGACAGACGTGCTATCAGAGGCTTTTGTTTCTTTGGTGAGCCCTTCCCTGGGCCGGCAGACAGCCGCCATATCTGGGACTCCAGCTACCTGGCTCACACTGTTTGCCCCGCCCTGGTGATTCGCTGAGGCCCCGCCCCACCCAACTTTCAGGCCCACCCCAGCTGTTGCCAACTGCTTTACCATAGGATTGGCCTGTCTTGGATCCTGCTTCAGCTTTTCCTAAATTCTTTCAAACAAGCAACATCTGGTCTCAGCTAGCCCTATACCTCTCGCTAAGTAATACATAGAAACAAACACAGGGAGGCAGCCAAAATGAGGAAACAAAGAAACAGGTCCCAAATGAAAGAAAAGAACAAAACTCCAGGAAAAGAACTAAGTGAAATGGAGTTAAGCAACCTAACAGATGCTGAGTTCAAAATACTGCTTATAAGGATGCTCAGTGGACTTAGTGAGGACCTCAAGAGCATAAAAAAGGACCAGTCTGAAATGAAGGATGCACTAACTGAAATAAAGAATAGTTTACACAGATGCAATAGTAGAGTAGGTAAAGCCAAGAAGCAAACCATCGATTTGGAATATAAGGAAGCAAAAAACACCCAATCAGAACAGCAAAAAGAAAAAAGAATCCAAAGAAATGAGGATAGTGTAAGGAGCCTCTGGGACAACTTCAAGCGTGCCAACATTCGCATCTTGGGGGTGCCAGAAGGAGAAGAGAGAGAACAAGAAATCGAAAACCTATTTGAAACAATAATGGCAGAAAACTTTCCTAACTTGGTGAAGGAAACAGACATGCAAGTCCAGGAAACACAGAGAGTCCCAAACTAGATGAACCCCAAGAGGCCCACACCAAGACACATCATCATCAAAATGCAAAAGGTTCAAGACAAAGAGAGAATCTTAAAAGCAGCAAGAGAAAAGAAGTTAGTTACCTACAAGGGAGTTCCCATCAGACTGTCAGCTGATTTCTCAAAAGAAACTTTGCAGGCCAGAAGGGAGTGGCAAGAAATATTCAGAGTGATGAAAAGCAAGAACCTACAACCAAGATTACTCTATCCTGCAAAGCTATCATTTAGAATCAATGGCCATATAAAGAGTTTCCCAGACAAAGAAAAGCTAAAGGTTCATCACCACCAAACCATTCTTATATGAAATGTTGAAGGGTCTTCTTGAAGAAAAAGATAAAAAAATATGAACAAACAAAATGGCAATAAATACATAGCTATCAACAATTGAATCTACAAACAAAATGAACAAGCAGAACAAAGACATTCTCATAGATACAGAGAACTTTTTTGGGAACCAGATGGGTGGGGGCTGGGGGGATGGGTGAAAAAGGTGAAGGGATTAAGAAGTACAAATTGCTTGTTACAGACTGACAAACCTCAAAGGGAAGGGGGGTTGGGGGGTGGGAAGAAATAAACCAAAGAACTTATTTGTATATATGCATAACCAATGGACACAGACAACAGTGGGGGGAAAGGCAGGAGGGGGGCAGGAATGGGGAGGAGGGAGGCAATGGGGGGAAAATGAGGAACATTTGTAATACATTCAACAATAAAGATAAGTTATAAAAAAAATTTGTAAATATGTAAAACAGTGTCCTTTTTTTGCTAAATTTTTTGGAAAATATTGTTAATTTTCACACAAAAAGTTACGTTAAAATATGAGTTTATTATTATTTAAAGATTTAATAAATAACTATAAAATTTTCTTAGTTTTAATTTCTAATATAGTAAATATTGATAGAAATAACCCACATAAAGCAGCAATTTTCAACCTTTTTCATCTCTTGGCACATAAACTAATTACTAAAATTCTGTGGCACACCAAAAAATATATTATATTTTTTGCCAATCTGACAAAAAAATAGGAATAATTTTGATTCACACCGGACGGTTATTGTGTTGGCTATTGCCTTTTTTTTTTTTTTTATCCTCACCCGAGGACACTTTTTGCATTCATCTTCAGATAGGGAGAGAGGGAGGAAGAGCGAGAGAGAGAAACATCGATGTGAGAGAGACACATCGACTGGCTGCCACCCACACAACCCCAACCGGGCTGGGGACAAACTGCAACCGCTGTACGTGTCCTTAGCGGGAACCGAACCTGGGTCTCTCTGGACCGCGGGCCGATGTTCTAACCGCTGAGCCAAACCAGCCAGGGCTATTGCCATTTTTTTAATTTGACAATCTAAGGGATAAAAGGTCTGTGCCCCTGACTAAATGGCCAAGTATTGCATGTTTTAAAAATCTTTGCAGCATACTGGTTGAAAATCACTGACATAAAGGAAAGCTCTTTGGAGTCCTCAAAAATTGTTAAGAGAGTGAAAGTATCCTGAGGTAAACAAGTTTGAGAACCACTGAGGTAATAAGACAGAAGCATGGCTCTAGAGTCAGCCTATCTTTGAATTCAGACACCATTCCTTAGTAGCTTTAAGTTACTTAAGTGCTGTGCTTTAAGCTTCAGTTTTCTGATCTGAAAAATAAGGGTGATAATGTGAACTTTACAATTGTTAAACCATAAAATTCATGTAAAGTGCTTAGCATAATGATTAGTATGCAGTGAGAATTCAGATGTTTGCTAGGATAATATTAATTCTTGTCCCTATTTTATGTGATGAATGTGAATCTGGGTTTAGAGAACGCCTTTTTGGAACTTAACAGAATTTAAACCCCAAAAGGTGAAACGATCTCTGAGGACAAATGGATATGGTTCAGTTGATATTCTGTTAGGTATATGGATAGATTGAGCAATCATCGATCTCCATGACTAGTACATTTAGCAGTCTGTCATCTTGGGATTAATTTGTTCCTTTTTAGAACGATTTGTAACCCTCACAAACAGAAAGCCAAATGGAAGTTTTAATTATGTCCAACAGTGAAGCATTTTACTGTGCATTGAAAAATAAAAGCAAATACCACCCTGCTCCTCAGATAGTTATAAGACAGCCTATGTATATGGAACCCTTAGTAGTGGCCCTTTGCCCAGACAGTGACTTTGAAGCTATAATTAACACTTTAAATTCACACCAGCACATCAAGCTTTAAAATTAATTGCCCTTCATTTATGGGTTCTATGACTTATCAGTTGTCCTCCTTAATTATTTGAAGTCACAGTCCTTAATTAAGAAATGCAACAAACATTATTAAAAGACTTTGACATAACACTGGAACTCACTGAGTGGCTCTATATCCTGACCCTACTTGCTCAAAATAAATACAAGGAAACTTTGTTATAACTTTCCTTTTTAATGAACAAGAGTTAACCAGTGCCAAAGCTCCCTGGTTAGGTACTTTTGTAAACCGCAGTACTTTGCAAGTTGTAAATTATTAGGTGGTACTTAATACATTCATGACAGTACTCTTAATGGTTTAGAGGTGTCTAATCTTTTCCCAGCTAATTTGTTATTACTTTCAAGAGTCTTGGAAAACTTGGAAAAGGCCATGATCTTTAAATTTTTAAGTTAAAAATACTTTAAGTTTGCCTGGCCGGTGTGGCTCAGTGGATTGAGTATCATCCCATGGACTGAGAGGTCCCGGTTTGATTCCTGGTGGGGGCACATGCCTGGGTTGCTGGCTTGATCCCCAGTAGGGGGCGTGCAGGTGACAGCCGATCGATAGTTCTCTCTCACATCGATGTTTCTATCTCTCTCTCCTTTTCTCTCTCTAAAAAGTCAGTAAAAACATATTTTAAAAAATACTTTAAGTTTAATATGTGATATTACATTTATAAAACTTGTTATATTTACATGCACATATGTCTGTAGATGGTGGGACTATAGGAGATTTTTTTCTGTGCTCTTAATGATATTTTCCAAATTTTATAATCAGACTGGAAAAGACTAAAGAGACATGAACTAAATAAAACTTGTGATGCTAACCTGGATCCTTTGACTATACAGAACATTTTTTAAACTGACTAAACTTGAATGGGGTCTGGGGGTTAGATGGCAGTAGTATATTAATATTTCCTGGTTTTGACAGTTATATTGAAGTTATGTAAGAAAATGTCCTTGTTTGTAGCAATTACACACTAAAATATTTGGAAGTAATGGGTCATTAGGTTGACAATTTACTCCCACGGTTCAGGAAAAAGTTACTTATAGGTAACTTAAAATTTTATTTTTCAATTACAGTTTACATTCAACATTATTTTGTATTAATTTTCATATTATAGGTAACTTTTAAGTTTGTTTTAAAATTTTTTAATTATTTTTAACTGATGAGGAAAGTTATAGTTTTAAAGGTTAAAGACCTCTTCCTACTACCTGCCCATAATACAGTTTTAAAGCATGCTTATTCAGAAAAAGTATTTAACCATATAGTTTGAAATTTAAATCTGTATTCAAATTGACTGACCCATTAATGTTCCTTAGAGTTAGAGGAGTGAATATAGGAAAGATTTTATCATGATTGCTTCATTTAATGTTTTAAAATTTGTCTTCAAATTCAAGCAGTTAAAATTATTTATCTTTTATGAGCTGCATAAGACATATCACTGTACCATCAAAAACCTAAGGTTGCAATAATAATAAATATTTAGATTTTACAAAGCATTTCACAACCATTACCTCATTTTGTCTTACCAGTCACATTCATTCATTCATTCATTCATTCATTCATTCATTCATTCAGCAAAGACAAAAAAGCCATTGCTTATCCTAGTGTCTGAAAGTAGATATTATTTTGATTTTTACTTTATAGTTGGGATATTGAAGGAGACTCCAGGTCACCACTTTTAAGTACAGGAGCCAGGATTCCAGTTCAGGTGATATAACTTGAGTCCTGATTAAATCCTGCTGCTCTAAATAAGGAGTCATAACTTGCCCAGACTATGTGATCCCTCAGGGCCTGTTTCTTCATCAGCAAAATGAAAAGTGTTGGACTCTGTAATCTTCAAGTTCCATTCCAGCTTCAAAATCCTAACATTCAAGCCATCGACAATAGTAACAATGAAAACCATAAAATGACTTTTATAACTATAAAAGTATATAACTTATGTGGTATAGAAAAACTACAAAAATTTCCTGAGAGGTTTTTAATGACTTGAATATACAGACTTGTAAATGCCTTAATTTTTCCTTTCTCCTTTTTTTGTTTGTGTTCAGTTTCAGATCCATTAATAAATATAATTTAGGTGTGATAGTGTAGTGCTTGTGAAAAGCAGTTTATTCAGGGAAGCTGAGACATTAACAACTCTGCTGCCTCTCTCCTGAGGTTTTTTTTTGGGGGGGGGGGGGATGTTGTTCCAAGGAACCCTTTGTTCTTTTTAATGAGGGTAAAGACAGATGGGTTTGGAAGAGACTTTTTCCTCCTGTTAAATGAATAGGCCACTGCTGTGTTGTATAGCTTGAGGCAGTCTTATGGGAAACAGGCATTTCCAAGGTTTTTCTTTGGGGGTGTGGATGTATTATTGTTACTTTGAAGTTATATTTGATTGGTCTGAATTGTGATAGGAGTGACATCTTTCTCTTCAAAGATCAACATAACTTCTCATGAGCACTTTTCAAAAGAGAGGGAAGTTAAAAAGGAGAAGGAAAGACCATCACAGTGAGTGTTTAGACAGTGAGACTGATTGTTTTCAAACAAATCTAATTCATTATATGCCTAGTAATGAAGACATCTTAATAACAGAGAAAGCAGCCCCATTATCTACATGCTTCTATTAACCAATTTATTTTGTTTAGATCAGTGGGCAGGAACACCATCTGTTACCAGAAATTTTTTTCATCAAGACTGCCCCCATTAAGTCTCCAGTTAAGTAACTTCAGCTGCCCTCCTGTTTAATTTCCATAATAACTCAATTCAGGGGTATGGAGAAAAAAAGGCAGCTAAGAGGATATTGTAAATTGTATCATGCCCTCAGAGAATTTAATTTGGTCACCCCTTTAGCAAGAAAAATTAGTGGGAGGAGTTTGTGTGTTGGAGGAAAAGGCTGAGGAGAGGGAGGGGCAGAACTGATGGTGAATGAGGCCGCTTTACGGAAATTGTTTAGTAGGATTTTTTAAAAACTTTTTTTCTGATAGCTTTTTGTTTTGTTTTGTTTTGTTTAGAGAGAGGGGAAGGGAGAGAGATAGAAAAACATTGATGTGAGAGAGAAACATTGATTGGCTGCCTCCTGCATGCCTCCTACATGCCCACAACCCGGGCATGTACCCTGACTGGGACTCAAACCAGGACCTTTCAGTCCATGGGACAATGCTCAATCCACTGAGCCACACTGGCCGGGCTCTGATAGCTTTTTTTTTTTTTAATCCTCATCTGAGGACATTTTCCCATTTATCTTCAGATAGAGTGGGAGAGAGAGAGAGAGAAACATCGATGTGAGAGAGACACATAGATTGGTTGCCTCCTGTTGGACCCTAACCAGAGCCGGGGACGAACTGCATCTGAGGTACGTGTCCTTGACCTGAATTGAACCTGCAACTCTTTGGTCTGCAGGCCGATGCTCTAACCTCTGAGCCAAACCACCAGGGCTCTGATAGCTTTTTCATGGACTTTTTGTTTCTCTAAGATCTCTTATTTCAAGAGTCATTTTCCATAATACTCTACTTTCAGAACTATGAACTATATCTACATACATATGTTATATATATGTTTATGTGTTTATATAAAATACAGTTATTATACAAATGTTATTTTAAATGTTGACACTGACACTGAAAGAGTTTTAAATTTGTATTCTGTCAAAGGTCCATGACTCCAGCTCAAGCTGACCTGGAATTTCTTGAGAATGCCAAAAAGTTGTCTATGTATGGTGTTGACTTTCATAAAGCAAAGGTAATCACTTTGACCTTTATTAACATGCATGTGTCAGACCTGTGTCATATATTACTTCCCACCAACCTTTATCTGGGGTATTATTAGCAAACATTCTAAGAGGAATTCTTGTTAGAATTTTAATTCTAAATTGAATCAATCAAGTGTATCAAGTATATAAATTGAATTGCCCCTTTGCAGTTCCACCATCAGAATCCAAGTTTCACATCCAAGCTACTGTATGGATCAAAAGATATAGCATCCAGAGCAAAAGAAACTATGTTTTCCTAAAATGCAGATACATTTGAAAATGTAGAGAGGCATGAACGCATGTTTCATAGCCAATGTCATGTATGTCAGAATCACTTGAAGTGTTTATTAAATATGCAGATTCCCAAACTCCTCCCAGATTTGCTGATTTTGGAGGAGAGGCTAAATTTAAAGATTTAATAAACATCCCAAATGATTCTCATCTGTGCTTGAATGTGAGAACCACTGGCCTAAGGTAGTGGTTCTCAAAGTGTGGTCTCTGAACCAGCATTTAGCATTATCTAGGAACTTGTTAGAAATGCACATTTCAGACCCCATCCCAGAATTACTGAATCAGAAACTTAGTGGGTAGAGCCCAGCAATGTGCTTAACCAAGCTATCCAGGTGATTCCAGTGCATGGCATGAACAATAGTGGCTCATTTGAGAACCACTGGTTTATGAAATTGGACACTTGAACTTTAATCCTAGGTCTGCCTAATACAGCCTATCAGAATGAATACTTAAGGGAAATCACTTGACTTCTCTCATCTTCATCACTGAAATGGCTGGGAGGTTGAGGAGTTTGTAAGGGAAAGGGCTCAAGGGATGATCAGTGGTTTGTTTAGAGGAACTTAACTAGGATGCATAAAGAGGGGACTCACATCTCTGTCCAATGAGAAACAAGCAAAGGAATAAGGATACTTGGTCCACAGAAGAGAAAGTTGAGGAAAACATAATGTCTGTCTTAGTGTATTTAAAGGATTGGTATGTGAAATAGAGATTTTACTATGGCTCCAAGATATAAAACTAGAGCCAGTAAAATGGAAACTACAGGGAACTACTGTTCACTTCAGTTTGAAAAACTGTCTAACAGTCAAAGCTATTCAAAGAAAGGATGGGCTTCCTCATAAGTTACTGAGCTCTCTATCACTGGACATATCCCATGATAGGCAGTGTAGTCACTTGGAAGAAATTTGGAAAAGGACGTGCAAACATATGGCAAGTGATTGGACTAAAATGACCTTTCAGGCTTCTTCCAACCTGAATATCTGATATCTGAAGTCTCTTCCTTATTTAAGTTACATTAATTCTATTAAAATTTTATTGCATGTTAGTGGTTTTTCTTAAGATGTTGTCCTGGATTGTTTTGGGCTGGGCACTATAACTTGAATCTATGTAATTTATGAGTCTGTAAAGTAGATGGTAGGAAGATCAGTATATTAGATAAGCTATATTTCCAGAACTGAAATTGTTTGGTTTTGCTTCTCAATTACTGCTGGAGGCTAGTTGTTGATTCAGTAATTATTTGAAATGAATAGAGGAGTCAGGTAGCATGTTCCTTTTCCAAATGTTGTAAAGCAAATTGTTTCTCCAGAACATATGATTGAGAGATATAGTTGTACCTACAGGTCTTAAGAACTTAATAGGGCATCTTTTGGGAAATTCTCAGTTACATAGTCATTGAATTGGAGCCATGTATAATTTCTCCTTTTTGATTGTGCTTGTATATACACATGTAGGCACTAATATGTTTCTCTATACTCAGTTTGGGAAAAGAAGCAGTCAAGAAGCATTTAACTCTAGGATTTGATTACTTATCTAAATAAGTAATCATCTGGCCCTGGCCGGTTTGGCTCAGCGGTTAGAGCGTCAGCCTGCGGTCCAGAGAGACTCGGGTTTGGTTCCCGCTAGGGGCACGTACCTGGGTTGCAATTTGTCCCCAGCCCTGGTTGGTTGTGCCGGAGTCAGCCACTCGATGTGTCCCTTTCACATCGATGTTTCTCTCTCTCTCTCTCTCCCTCCCACTCTATCTGAACAAAAAATGGAAAAATGTCCTCGGGTGAGGATAAAAAAAAAAAAAAGAAAGAAAGAAAATAAGTAATCATCTGTAGAGATTAACTCAGGTGAGATTTAGTTTCCTTGAATTACAGACATAGATTAACATATGTTTAATTTTTAAATTTTTCTCTAAGAAAAGAGGTATGTTAAATATGACTATATTTTATCTTACTGTTCTTTCTTGACTTGGGGATAATATTTATAATTTAATATACTTAACATAATAATTATAAGAATCTGTGATTCTCTCACATTGAGTTTATATAGGAATAAAGTTAACTTCTTACCATGATTTTTGGAGAGATGACCACTTTATCATTTTTTTAAAAAAGAATTTTAATTGTGCATAATGTTTGGTGGTATATATAGCCCTAAGCCCTGGCCTCCAGGAAGTCATGTGGTCTCTTGACTTCAACATATATATATAGGATATGCAGCTACCATAGCTACTTAGTAATTATTTGCTGATTATGGTAGTGATGGGTTTGAGAATTTTAGAACTCCGAGGCCAAAATGATAACATCAGTGTTTACTAGAATTTTCATATACAGACAGGCATGGTAAAAGTATATTAGTGTCTCTTTTTGGATTATTAAGGAAAGCCTTTTTTTGAGGCAGAGGCTCAGTTTAAAAAAAAAAAAAAATATATATATATATATATATATATATATATATATATATATATTGATTTTCTTTTAGAGAGAGAGGAAGGGAGAGAGAGAGATAGAAACATCAATATAAGGGAGAAACATCGATCGGCTGCTTCCTGCACACCCCCAACTGGGGACCAAGCCCGAAACCTAGACATGTGCCCCAACCAGGAATCAAACCGGGACCTCAGTCCATGGGACGATGCTCAATCCACTGAGCCACACCAGTTGGGCCAGAGGCTCAGTTTTATGGGAGGAATGTTATGAAGGCAGATGAGGTGCAAGACTTGTGACATTTCATAGGGGCTTTGAGAGGTATTAGTGGTGGCTATATTGCTTCTTATACTAGTTGATTCCTTCATTGTGTAAGATGTGTTCATGTCTACTTTTCTTGGACAGGAGAAAAGCAGATATTTCCTTAGAATCATTAATAATGAATAAAATAATAGATATTAATGGTTCATGGTTTAAGCCTAATGTATTTTATTACTAAAATAACTTGAAATTCTTTAATTTGTCAATATAAATGAATCAAAATTGTTGTGAATCAGAAGCAAAGAATTTATTGATATTTGTCATAATAAATTATGAATAATAATGTAGACAGGTAACAAACTTAATGTAAACATATATTGACAATATTGTCAATAACAGACAATATTTGAGGTGATGTAGAAATGATTAAGATATAATCATTTTCACCCTCGAGGACTGGATTATAATTTTTTTCTAGTTATTTTCCTGATTATAAATGTGATATATACATATATAATTATATAATATAATAATTATTAGTAATATGTATGTATGTATGTCTTATACAAACATATTTGTATGTGCCTAGAAAATAGGATGGTAATCCTGGAAATTATCAAATTATTAGTGGTTACTGTTAAGGAGTGTCAGAGGATAGAGTTTTACTTTTATTTTACACGCTTCTGTATTATTTGAATTTTCTACATACATGTATTAGTTTAGTGATATTTAAATGTTGTTTCTTTTTATCCTCACCCGAGGACATTTTTTCATTTTTTGTTCAGATAGAGTGGGAGGGAGAGAGAGGAAGAGAGAGAGAGAGAAACACCGACGTGAAAGGGACACATCAAGTGGCTGCCACCCGCACGACCAACCAGGGCTGGGGACAAATCGCAACCAAGGTACATGCCCTTAGCGGGAACCGAACCCGGGTCTCTCTGGACCGCAGGCTGACGCTCTAACCGCTGAACCAAACCGGCCAGGGCGATATTTAAATGCTTTTTAAAGATAATACATGTTTGTAATAATTGGAAAGTATAGAAAACCAAAATGAAAATTACTCATAATTGTACCACCTAAAGAATGCCATTGTTAATGTTTTGCTATATTCATCTTCTATGTATATTTTTTATATTTCTGAGATCAAATTGTATATGCAGCTTTAATCTGCTTTATTTTGCTTAACATTACAACATAATTATTTTCCCATTTATCTCCCAAATTCTATGTAACTATTTTAGTGGCCACATTGTATTTCACCAAAGGACAATAATTTAACCCTGGTGCTTGGATACTTAGGTTATATCCAGTTTTTTTTCACTCTTATAACATTTTTAATATTTTCATTTATAAAGTGTTTTCTTTAATTTGAATTATTTTCTTGGAGCAGATTACAGAAATAGAATTACTGTGTCTGATTTGGACATTTTAAAGATATTTGTAATGGTAACAACATTGATTTTTTTTTTAATGTGGTAGAGTAACAACATTTTTACATAGACCTAAACGCTAATGCTTTTCTTTTTCAGGACTTGGAGGGAGTGGATATCGTCCTAGGTGTCTGCTCGAGTGGCCTTCTGGTTTACAAAGATAAGCTGAGAATTAACCGCTTTCCTTGGCCCAAAGTGCTGAAGATTTCTTATAAACGTAGCAGCTTTTTCATCAAGATTCGGCCTGGAGAGGTACAGAATTCATGTTTTTTTTTTTTTCCTCCTGAATCAAACACAGGCCACATCTAAAACATCTCTTCCTTCCTGTTTTTCTTGTTATGTCATCTAAGAGGTCTCTCTTTAGTTAACTATACAGGAGCTGATACTCTGTTTTTAAAATCAGTCCCATAATGCTTTTTTTCCTCCTTACTACTGGTTTTCTGGTCATTTCTTTTTATGTAAGTAAATATGCCATGGCCAAAAGTGAAACCTGCATTGATAAACTTGTTCCTTGTTTACTCCAGATGAAATCTTGATGGAAAATAGTTTAAAATTAAGTAGCATGAAATTTTTATTTTTATTTTATTTTTGTTTGTTTTTTTGGTATGTGCCCCTAGCGGGAACCGAACCCAGGACTCTCTGGTCCACAGGCCGACGCTCCAACTGCTGAGCCAAACCAGCCAGGGCTAGCATGAGATTTTTAAATTGTGGGGTTAAGTTACATTTTATACCACCAATCTCTTACTCATTTAATTAAAATGTATTTGTATGTGTAGCTTCTAGTAGTTATTGGGAATATATTCTAGGGTCAAGTTCTAGATTTTTAATAGCGTTGTTTAACTTTGTGTCAGATAATTTAATTACTAGTTGGTGGGCAAGTTTCAGGGTATACTAATGCTGACCAAATCTAACTTTTATATTAAAGAGCCACCACGGTATAGTGGAAAATTGTCTAAGTAGTAATGACATTTTAGATAAAGTTATAGCTCCTACTCTGCCACCTACTAAGTAAAAGACCCTGAAGAAATCTAAGGCTCAGCTTTTTTATCCTTCAAGGTGAGTAATGCCTTTTCTGTCAGGGTTGATTTGAAGATCAAATGAAAAGACAGCTGCAAAAGGTCTAAGCAGGAAAGCATCATACTAATGTAAAGACTTTTTTTGTGTATATATCACCATCTGCTGGTGAAAATGGCTTATTGTTTGAGTGTAGAAATACTGAATATGCAGCCTTAAAAATCTCATAAGGATTATCATTGAAGCATTTATTTAGTACCATTATTATTTACCTGCACCTGTCACAGAGCAATCACTGTCTTCCATCAAGAGTTTCAAATCCAAGAGTCATTCAGTCAACAGATATTTATTGAGAGAATTCTTTGTCAGGCACTACTCTAGGGGCTAGGAATAGTGAATAAAAGTCCGTCCCTCAACGATCTTACATTTTAATGTGGGAAGGCACACACGCACACATGCACACACACACACACACACACACACATTTTAATAAGTTTGATAATTGAAGTCCTTGGTTTCTTTAAATGTCAACTATACAATACATACTAAAAATTCAGAATTCTTACTTTAAGAAAGCAATCAGGAACAATAGTAGGATTTTGAAGTGTAGTATTATGACTATAGTAGATGATTTAGAAGTAGCATGGTTTAGTGGAAACCATGAAATTCTGTTTCTGTCACTTCATAACTGTGAGACTGAAAAGAAACTTGTCTGACCTCAGTTTTTTCATGTGTAAGACTATCTAGTCATAGTGTATTGGCAATAATAGGCCCTAGACATAAATGTCAGTTCCCTTTCCATCTTAAAAAGTATGCTTAAGGCAGAAACAAAGAGGCAAGAAACTAGCTGGACAGTGTTTGTACGTAGCCCTGGCAGGATAAGGTTTGCTTCTGTCAAAGAGGTATGGAGATAAATTAATGATCAATCAAAGGAAAAAAAGAGAAGGCAATTAATAATTTAATAATTGGTTTAAGTCAAAATCTTCAATCTTTAGCTCCTATTACTAAAAACAAACAAACAAACAAACAAACAAACAAATAAATAAATAAATATTGCATAATAATATTGATTAATTGGAGGAATCATCTCATCTGCTATCCCATTTTCTGAGCATTAAATGGTCTAGTATCCCAAGTGCAGATGGTGACTAAGGAAGAGTAGTGTGTGGACAATCAAAGGGTGACTTAATTTTGACTCAGAAAAATATACAGTGTGTTTCTGAACAAAATAAGATGCACAAATAAAATGCATTCCCTGGCTTCCTTGTTGTGGAAAAAACCACCTCGGTGAGTAAATTTCTTTTTGTAAGTAGGGAAAAATTTCAAATGTTTTATGTCTTTAGATTAGGAATGTTCTTTTTATTCTTGATGACCTCTTCTGTAGCACCATATTTCTCTGGTCCTGTATCACTGTAGTTGAATAATCCTTTATGTTCTATGTTTGTTTTTATAGCAAGAACAGTATGAAAGTACCATCGGATTCAAACTTCCCAGTTACCGAGCAGCTAAAAAATTATGGAAAGTCTGTGTAGAACATCACACATTTTTCAGGTATTGTTCTCACTTAAGTATTTTTCAAGGATAAATTATTTATGTATGTTTCTATTTTAAGCCGGCTATTAAAATTCCTTCTTTGTATGGCTGGCATTCTTTTAGTTAGCTCAGGTAAGATCATCTTAAACAAGACAAAATGAATCCAGTTCTCCTTTGGGTTGAAAGCATTCCTCAGCATTCCCAGAGTACCTTTCTGTGTGTGGTAGAAGGAGGAGAGAAGTGAGGAGTAGGAACCTATATTTACTAGGGGCTCTGTGATTGCCCTAACTGGAGCTGAAATCAGTCCTACCAGGAGGAGGTACCCTGACTACCTCCACATGCAATTTCTCTAAGCAGTGCTTAACTACTTTCTGTGGGGCTTTTAACTGGAAGGTTAAAGGTATGAAGCTGATATCTTGGCTTTAATCAACCCCAGAAAGGGAGCACAAAGAACCATCTTTGAAGCCCAATTGTATCAGATAATCAGAAGACAGAAGAAAGTTTTATCTCCTCTGGTTTTCAAGAAGCCATATCATTAACCCCCTGTATTCATTTACCAAGCATTTTCTCTGTGTTTACCCTTTGTGTAGGTACTGTACTGTGCACTGAGAGTATACCACAAGATAGTTCTAGTCCCTGTCCTGATGGAACATACAGTCCAACAGAGAATACAGACCTTAAGCAAATTACTTGTATTGAAAGGAGAGTCAGCTTATTATTGGCAGCTTGCCCTTTTTTTCAATCCTCACCCGAAGATATTTTTCCATTAATTTTCAGATAGCTGGAAGAGAGAGAGAGAGAAACATCAGTGTGAGAGAGACACATTGATTGGTTGCCTCCTACACAACCCCAGCCAGGGTCAGGGATCGAATTGCAACTGCGGTACATGCCCTTGACCAGAATCGAACCCAAGACTCTTTGGTCTTTGGACTGATGCTCCAACTGCTGAGCCAAACTGGCCAGGGTGGCAGCTTTCCTTTTTAAGAAAATTTCTTTATTATGGAAAATTGCATACATAACAACAGTAAAGAGATTAGTATTATGAACTCACCCACCACCTATCACCCAGCTTCAGTAATTATCACCCCCAAGGCCAGTCTTGTTTTATCTATAGCCCCACCTAATTCTTCCCACTACTTCCCAGATTATTTTGAAGCATATCCAAGACCTCATGTCTTGTCATTCATAAATAAACTTGACTCTGTACAATGGCTGTCAAGAGAGAATCATGATATCGTTTCCTTCTATTCATATTTTCATATCATACATAGCACTATAGCACAGTGAACAGGAAGAAAAGCCAGGGAAAATAACATTTCAAAATAAAACATGAGGGTACATTTTATACCCAATTAAAGAATCTTAATTATTGGCCCTAAGATATTTCTTTATGCTTTCATCATTCTCTTCTTTAAAATCAAACCAAGAAAATAGAATTTCTAAAAAGGGTAAGGAAAAGCAAAAAGTTATTTTGAATGTTTAATATCTATGTTATAGATTTCAGCTGCAGCCAATATATTTACTCATAGGATAGCATATTTAAATCCATTGCACCAAAATAAGAGGCTATATTAACATGTAATACTTTATTACATAAAAGAAAGTTAGTATTTTTTGAATTAAAATAAACTATCCCCAAGGAAAAAAATACTCTTTTTTTTAAATAGCATTTGGTGTAGTAATTTATGTATTTATTCAGCAAACATTTATTGAGTGCCAAACTCATGCCAGGCACTATGCCAGAAGTGAAAACAAAGACGAATAAGGGGAGACCAGCACATAAATTGTTTCAGTTTGGTGTAGTAAATGCCATGACAAAAGGGAGCACAGGGTACCGCATGAAAATAAGATGGGGTTCCTAACTAAGTTGAAAATACACCAAATAACCTATTAAATAGGTTACCAGGCATTAATTGAGTTTGGAGTATATTTGACAAAATTATTCTAATAGAGTGGAAAAGGAGCTCTGGGAGTGGACTCTGTTACTGCCCAACCTCTTAATAGCTATGTGACCTTAAGCAAGTAGCTTCTTTTTTGAGGTTCAGTTTTTTGTATCTATAAAATGATGACAATATTACAAGGATGTAGTGAAAATATTACAGTGCTAAAAAAGCATTTTGAAAACCATAAGACCCTATCTATAGAGATATAAAATAATATTATTAATATAGGCCACAAGTGAATTATACATATTGCTTGGAGAAATGACATAGAATTAAAATAATGATCACTTGATTCGAAATCTTCTTGATAACTATAAGGAAACTTTGAGAATTTTAAAACTTTTAAAAATCTAGATTTTTGTCTTTAATCTCACAGTCTCATTAGAGTTGGATAAAATATATATGATCGTTACGGGTTTTTTTCCCCCAGACTAACATCTACAGACACCATTCCTAAAAGCAAATTTCTTGCACTGGGATCCAAATTTCGATACAGTGGCCGAACTCAAGCTCAGACCAGGCAAGCTAGTGCTCTGATTGACAGGCCTGCCCCACACTTTGAGCGTACAGCAAGCAAACGGGCATCCCGGAGCCTTGATGGAGGTTTGTATTGAATTTTGGTGATTTCTTATGGACCTAACTCTTTATCTGTAAGAGAGCCAAATTAAAGAATGTCATTGGTAAAATGAAATGGATCTCACTGATTGTCTAAGTCAGTGAAATCATCTTAAGGAGAACTGAGGTTCAGTTCCACTGTTAGGTAGTAAGAGATTGAACACAACTTGAACTAGAATTAGAATTCAGAATCTCTGCCACAGAGTGGAAACCTAATGTAGTATACTGAACTAAAGCCTTCTTGAATGTTTTTTTTTTTTGATCCACACCAGAGAATGTATTTCTATTGATTTTTTTTAGAGAGAGAGAGAAACATCTATCGGTTGTCTCCCATATGTGCCCCAACTGGGGATCGAACCCACAACCTACGTATGTGCTCTGACTGAGAATCAAACCTGCAACCTTTCGGTGTACAGGACAATGCTCCAACCAGCTGAGCCACCTTATATTCTTGTTGCCCATTTTGGTTTTCAAGCCTTTTCCATATATTCCTATTAGTACCAACAACCATTTAGTATCAAGAAGTATTCAGAGATTCTTGTTTTACTCATGAGGAAACTAAGATACAAAAAAACTTATATAACTTACTAGGGTCACACAACCAGGCAGTTCATCCATTCCATGAGTTGCAGCGATTCTTGCCAGGGGAATACATTCCTATCATTTTTGGAGGTTTAAAACAAATGCCCAAGCCTCACGCTTAGATATCTCATCTGTCTGCAGCAGACCTGAGCATCAGCTGGGGTTTTGTTTTTTGTTGTTTTTAAGATCCACTGATCCGTGCATACCTATTGTACCTGTACTCTACTAGCAGAAGTTGTTCTAGTAAATTATAGAGCTAGAACTGGAATTTAAGTCTCTTTTTTCTCAACATGATGATTTTGAGTTTTACTCTTTATTGCTCTAATATATAAATGCCTATGTTTCTGTTGTCTGATGGGAGCAATACAATACTGGAATTAATGGGTTCATAAGATTATCACAACTAGCAGTCTTTAGAAATGGGAAATAATTTAATTTTTCAGGTTAAATGCTCTCTATATATGCATCAAAATCTTGTTATAGTCAACAAATGAATTCATAAAACTGAAGAGCCAAAACATCTTCAAAAATATTCACTACCTACACTGTGAATATACTAAAAGCATTGAATTATGCACTCTAAATGAGTGAATTGTACAGTATGTGAATTATATCTCAACAACCACAGTCACTACCATGATTCTCTGTTGTGATCCTTAGTTTGTTGTCTTCTTATTGAGAAGAAACAAATTTGTCTCTCTCCAGGGCTCCCAGGTTATATCTTTCACTTGAATTGCATATCCATGTATAATACATAATTAATTTTTGCTCCACTTGAAATAATAGTAACCTATAACAAAAGAAATACAAAGACTTAGGTATGACATTAAAAGTTATTAATATTTAAGGTTTATAAAGTATTTTTATAGCCATTGAATATGCCTTCCCCAGCTATCCTGTAGAGTTAATATCTTTCACATTTTACAAATGATGCAACTTTCTGCTTCTGTTTCTAACTGCCAGTTTCTACGCTTATACCTACTTTTCCACATGCAGTGTAGATTGCCACAGCAAAGAGTGCTGAAGACATAAATCATTTGGCTCTGCAATATTAGTATTGGATTAAAACCAAACACAAGTGGCAAAATAACACATGGTGAAAGCATGAGCTATGTTTCTGTAATGCCAGTCAGAGTTGAATTAATTCTTTGAGAGGAGGTGTGAATACACATGTATAATGAAACTCTAACACAACTGTGAGCAAAATATTTTGTCATATTCCTCTGTGTTGTTAGATTTGGTCTACCATCTGCCATTCTTGAATTGACTGGCTTAGAGCATCCATGAGTAGCAGGGACTTGCAACAGGGCACAGAGTTTTCATTGAAAGATAAAGTAGATTCTTGTGTTTCTGCTGTTTTTCCTATGTGTCCTCTGATAAATGATTTCTTTCACCCGAGATCATTACAGGGTAATGAACATTTCTTGATGTTGTCCATATGAAGTAGTTGTGAATTTCAATTTTTTTATCTGTTTTGATCATGGAATTTCTTTGTCTTACCTAATCCTTACTGTTTATAAATCTAAATTTATCAGGATAAGTTCAGTTCAGAATACTCAGTTTAAGAAGGCAGGAACATGTATAATAAAAATTGTAAGTGTTTTCATGCAAAAATAATTAAAATTTAAAAGTCTCAGTACATGGAAGGATGAATTGTTATCAGAAATATTAAATCATGCGGAAACACACTGCAGTCCTAGACACTGCTAGATAAGTGAAGTTTTACTACAAAATGTATGGGTGTTTTCTGAAAGAAGGAAGATAAAAAAAATCATAAGAGTGTGAGTGATTGTTTTGAAGTAAGCAATCTCAACTTTAGATGCCAAATAGTCCAAACCAAATTTTTGAAGTAAGCAATCTTAACTTTAGATACCAAATAGTCCAAACCAAAACTCTGTGAAAAGATCAAGCTTTGGTCATAAATCTATATTGAATATGCTCTCTAAAAGTTTGTTAACCTCAGCAAACTTGGCCTGTACACACTGGATACCAGTACCCGCTTCTACTTCTCTTCCCAGTTGTAACAACCAAAAATATCTGCAGACATTGCCATATGTTCTGTGGAAGGCAAAAATTATCCCTGGTTGAGAACTGCTGCCCTAAATAATACAAATTGATAAGACTCGAGGAGTTGGTAGGTCAGAACTCAAAGGTTGGGGGATTTTTTGTTTGTTTTGTTTTTTTTTTAAGGACTAAGCCAAAGATTTTAAATTCATATTATTTTAATCAAATGACTTTTTAAAAAGGAAAGTGTTTGGTTCAAAGATTTACCCTTAAACAAGCATCAAAATGCTACATATCTTTAAAAGACCCATTTACCAAGTTATTTTGTAATCATTCCAAGGAGGCTTCACAGAAAAAAATCAAAACTTAATCCTTTTTCCTAGAATATATTTTTAGGTTCCTAAAATTACCTATAAATGAATAGATCTTTATTTCAAAACGGCTTCATGGAAGAAATAAAACTTGGTTCACCTCCTTTACCCCTTCCATAGATTGCATTATAGGTTCTTGAAACTAACTGATTACAAAGTTACACAATCTTGGTAACTTTTTAATAAAATGAATTTTTAATTTCTTATTTTGATGTCAGCGCCTCCACCCCCAAACCCCCCATTACAGAACATGATCGCCAGCACATTTTAGTTTTTCTATAGAGGGTATTTTTAACTTTATTATTGCCATCAGTTACCTGGCAGAGCACTACTAATGATTTATTTTTGTACCTTCTGTATGGACAGCCCACTGGACACTGTAGCACTCGTGTGGTCACCTGGTGACTGAAGTGGTACAGTGACTCTTGCCTTCACTTATTCTTCTCTTTTCCTTTTCTCACATAACAGCGGCTGTGGATTCAACAGACAGAAGTCCTCGGCCTACTTCTGCACCCGCCATTGCTCAGAGTCAGGACACAGAAGGCAGTGTGCCAGGTGCACCTTTCAAAAAAATGGTGGTTTCTAAAGCGCAGAAGGAAACAGTGAAGGCTGAAGTGAAAGAGGAAGAAGTGCCACCTGAGCAAGCTGAGCCAGAGCCCACGGAAGTGTGGAAGGTATGTCATAAGTCCAAGTATCTGGTGAATTCACTTTCTGACTTAGAGGTATTAACTCCTTGACCAGGAAGGTTTTCAAAGCATTGATTCTTACAGAACCCTAACAAATTATTTCTTTCTCACTCTTTCTGAAAGAAGGTATCTCCCATGAACCTATAAAATGCTTTCATAGAATTATGTCATGAAAACTATGAACTATCTGAGTTTTCATGTGACTCAACCTTTTACCCAACTTTTATCTTAAAAAAAAAAAAAAAAAAATGAAGTCTATAAACACAGTAGCACCATGATTGTCTGCTTTTAAAAATAAGTTTTACTCATCCGGAAGGAATCTCCACATTTCTTTTTAAGAGTAAGCTATGCTAGTATGATTAAAATATCATTTGATTTCTCTAAGTTGGATATGTGTGCAGCATAGCCAGAGAATATCCAAGTATTACGTAAAAGCACATCTATGTGGTTGTTTAAACCTTAAGTAGCTTTACAAAAAGGGGAAGGTCCATTATGTCGGAGAGGTTATACTACTGACTTGCTTACAGTTCTGAATTGATTATACCCTTAGAAACTGAACCTTGTTGAAAAATTACCAACTTAATTAGCAGATTTCCCAGGAGTAACAGTAACTGGACTGATCTCTTATGTGTTGATAAGCTTTTAAACACATTTAAGCAGTGACGGAGTTGAGGTGCCAGTTCAGATTTATTGAAGTAAATACAGGTCTCACTGTTAACAACAGGAATTAATAGATGCAGTCTTTATAAGAAAAATGACATTTTTATATGTCTATTTAGAAATTTAAAGTCATATAAGACCTTAATAAATGCTCTCACCGTGGCAGATGGATTAATCCTGTTCTTTTGGAGTCAGTTCAATATCTAGTTTATCTGTAGAGCAGAGGCCAATCTGGCTCTGTTTTGATGGTATTAAAAAGAAACTATTCAATATGACATGCAGTTTTTACTGTCCTTTGAGACTGACGAGTCCAGAGGGGAAAAAAGATTGAATGAATGGTGGGTGTTTGCATTTTTGTACCTAGCCAAATATGCATGACATTAGCCATCAGGTTCAGTGTCAATAGTGCCTTTTTAATGTTAGACTACCCCAGTTAAAAGTTAGGATATCTCACCTGGCACTTCTGACTGTTACACTAATTAGAAAGTGTTGGATTACTGGAGTTGGCAAGGGAATCTTTTTGAGTGGCTAAGATTCCTTTGGCTTTCTGCTAACTTACTTGTTCTTTTGACTATAAGCAGACACAAGAATCTTCAAGAAAGGTTCCCTTTGCTTTTGGGATCTCAGCAGAATGGAGAGATCACTTTCTGGTATATACTCCCTATTTAAGTGCCTGTAGGGGGTCTTCTTGCCAATTAATTCTGTATAATACTGTTTTGAGATACTTGTGTTGAGATTAGAGTGAAAGCCACCTCTGATAACTACCTATTACTGTAATAGTAGTAACAGAATTAAGGGTGACTCTGAGTTGATTATTTGTAGCAGTTAGAAAATAATTATGGAATTTACCTGAAGCCACATTTATTATATAAAGCAATAACAGTAATAAAGTAGTCTTGTAACTGTGTAAATTTCATTATCTAACACTAATTTGGTGCCAGATAGAGCTTTTTGGCATCTTGAGTCATTTGACAAGACCTGTTTTGCAGTTGTGTACATCTTTATCTCATTTAATGTTCTCTGTAGGGGCATACACAGAACTACTGCTGCTACTTCGCCTCCATTCTTAGACTGAAGTAGAGGCTCTCAGTTTCTTGCTGTTGGATTGCTAAGAACCCAAAGCAAAAAAGTCATTATTCATTTACACAAGCAAATTAAGCTTTCCAAAATAATTAAAAACTACCATTTGCTAAGCATTTGCACTTCTATGAAGATATTATTTCCACTTTATCAATAAAAAACTTAAACTCAGAGAGGTGAAACAACTTGCTAATGACCACACAGCCAGTATACTGGGATTCAGAATAGAACTGACCCAAATTGTTAATTAATTACCCTTGGTAGTTAAAAGTGTTATTGCTGGATATGTTACCTTACATTCTTCACATTCAGTCCTAGAGAAAATAGCACAATGACATTGTACTCCGAAGTAATGCTGCCAAGTGTGATTAAAAAGAGTATGCAAAATCACTGATTGATTTAGTTCTGTAAAGAACTTAATGATACCCTTATAAAAACAATTTTAATAAAAACAATTTTCTAATTTTGAGATATCCATTGTGTTAGGCATTGCTCACTTTATTATGCTTCCTCTTAATAGTCTGTCTAGTTTATTTATCTATTTACTTATACTTACTCCATTTGGGGTATATAAAATGACTATTACTAAAGGTATTTCAAAGCTAAGCAGGAGGTCTTAGTTATTCTCTTAGTAGTATTAAGGATGAATTTTACCCATTCACCAAACACATGGGCTCCAGCTGCCTATAGAGGAGATTATAGTATGTTGAATATTGTAGCTGAGCCCTGTGTGTGCCTATTTATAAATCAGCCTTGACAATGATTGCATGCATTAGTAACAATTTGAATTAAGTTTATTTTGGTGTTTTGTTGTCTAATAAACTCAAGGGTGAAACTGCCTCTGTGAATATATTGATCAACTAACAAAATGTTGTATTTACCTGCTTGGTGTTATATGTGGTTTATTATATGTGTGCTTTAACTGCAAAGATTTTCTTTTTGTTTCTAACTATCATGTATGTCATACATTGATATCTTCATTTGTAAATTTGTTTTTAAATGTTCTTTAAGGTACCTATAAATCGTTAAAAAGCAAAACAAAAACATATGGCATACTTAAGCCTAATTATTATTTTTAATAAGTACTTTTTTATAAATGAGTATAAAATATTTTCTTCATCAGTAGAATAATGACCTGAATTTTCTTTTTTGATCATTTGGCTGTCTATATTACCTCTTCAGCCTTGAAAATGTGATGGTGAACTAACAGATTGCTCTTGAAAGTAATGTCCTTCCCTGTTTTACCCCCTAAAGGCTGCATCATGATGATTACATATCAGCTCATTTCACAACCAGCTTAAAGGTGCAGCTTATTTGGAAACAATGCTATTCATAGAAAACTATTAACCTAAAATGTTTTACCACTTTATTTCTTAAATGTAGGTGGAAAAAACCCACATCGAGGTCACAGTACCCACCTCAAATGGTGACCAAACACAGGTTTGTGCCCGTAGGTCACTTGTTCCTTTTCCCCTCCCTCCTCGATTTTTTTCTTCTCCCTCACTCCCCCCTCCTTAAAAAAAAAAGAGAAATTAAAATGAAAATTCCAAACTTCAATGAGCCAATTTTTTTTATAATTTTTCTTTCTCTTTTTAATAATGGCAAAACAGAAGCCTGGAGAAAAAACTGAAGATCTGATAAGAATGAGGAAGGTTAGCCATTTTTCACTTTCACAAAACTGCATTAGCATCACCCATGCTGACTTTTACAGTGCATTAAAAAGACAGTGATCCATTCTTTTCATTGATTTCTCTTAATCAGAAATTACTTTCAGATAGCAGAGATATATGTATATATATGCATATATGCACACACATATGTATACAAAAGAAATTATAATTCTATACTATACATAAAAAAATTTCATTAAAACAAACTTTCCACTAGGAAAATATCTTTTGAAACACAGTGAAATAATTAGTAAAGGCCAAACCTATTCTTTATTAAACTATGTAAGAAATATTTCACAGTGGCACCATATTCTTGAAATTGTTGACATTTTATACATATTTATTATGGAAATCATCATAGCATCTTCCAGTATTGTTTATAACTTTGGTTTGGCTGCTCTGTGCCTCTTTCTTCCAAACTATAGAGTGGGATGAATCAGTTTCTACTGAATATAATATTGAATGATCATATATAAAATGACCATAAATCTTTCTAATGAAAAGTATTAGAGATGTACAGACTGCATTATTACTAAGTATGAAATATGCCAAAAAACTAAATAATGCTTTAAAGTATTTATTTATTCCATGGAACGTGGAGTTTCAAAGCTTCTTAAAATCATGTATTTTAAGATAACCCCTCAAACAGCTCAATTTGAAAAATGAACATAAAACAGCTTGTTACGTAAGAAGCCAATGAAGCCAGGAGCACTGTCTATTTAAATAACATCATCACATTCTTCCATCGTTCATGAACAAGGTCATCCATTTTCCAGTGGTAATCATGTTCTCTGTGTGTCCTTGTGGTTCTGTGACCATTTCATGTTGGCATATGCTGCGCTATGGACATTTAATTTTAAATAATTTTTTATTTGCCAATTTGCAGTTTTTTCCCGCAAGAACAACGTTTTAATTTTTTATGCTTTTCTGTTTTTCCCCTCTTTCATTTTCACAGAAAAAGAGAGAGAGACTAGATGGTGAAAACATTTATATCAGACATAGCAATTTAATGTTGGAGGTTTGTATGAACTTGAAGCTTATTTCAGTTGGTTGCCTGTAACCTTCTGCATTCTTTGCTGATGGCCCTTTTCTTCCTTCTGTGCTGCATTTGGTTTTGCATGCGAGAATTTTAGGGTTAAAATGCTTTTGCATGTTGGTAAACATGAAGATATGTAACCATCTCACCTGACTCTTTGTAGTTTCCATCTATCATACTTATCTGAAAAATATATGATTGGGACTACCTTTGCTTCTTGTGGTTCCATTGTTTTACCCACTTTTAGAAAATTCTACATCGCTATTAAAAAAAATTCATTGAATTTTCCAAAAGTATAAACTGCTATATGTCCCAAGCATAAAATTTTTTATCTTCTGAACTGAATGTGGAAAAGTAAGAGAAATGATCACAATCGAAAATGGGCTTAAAATATTGGGGATTCCAGAAAATGACAGGACAGTCGGGGGAAGGGGGGAGTAAGACACAGGAAGGTAAGAAGGGAGCCTAGCATTTAGTGAGTAGTTAGTATGACAAAAGATAGTTTAATCGTAAAACCAGGTGTGTATGAGATTATTAAATTAAAGATGAGAAAATTGAGGCTTAGAGAAATTAAGTAATTTCTCTGTGGTCAAAGAACTGATAAATTGGTAAAGTTAGGGTTTGAGGTAGGGCCTGTCTAACTCTATTAAACTACACTTCCCCCCCCCCCCCCATTAAGAAATAGCAACATACTATCTGCTATAGCAACTGTAAGGTCATTTTCTCATTATATTCAACATTGGTAAGACTTTTACCAGAATTATGTTGTATACTTTATCTAGTGTTGGGCTCCACATTGGATAGGGAAATACAAAACTAATTAGAAGATTCTGGGAACTCTGAGGAAAACTTAAGGAAACTGGAATTACTCTGTGTGGGAAAGAACTAAGGCCATTTTAGTTCACACATCGAAAAACTCATATAAAAGTTGATGACCAAATTATTTTATAATTCCATCCAAGACAGAGCCAAAAGAAATGAACACAAACTCTGATATCAGGGATTTAACTTAGCTTATAAAGGAAATATAAATATATAGGAAGATGATAAACATGGTTTCTGCCTTCAGGAAGCTTACAGTGTTGGGAAGTGGAGAGTAGAGAAACAATAAGCAAGTAAACAAATAGCAATGAAATGATTACAAGTTGTTATAAAAGCGATGAAGGAAATAAACCATATGCTGTGCTAATAAAAGGGATCTACTCTGAATAAGATGAACAGGAAAGTTCTCTGAAGAGACATTTTAGCTGAGACCTGATAGATGAACATATATTAAATGTGGTCAATATTATTAATCTGGAAGTTTGAAGAAACTTTTAAAGAAAGATCTCTGATTTAATGTAATGGTCTCCTAATAATTACTTGAACTCATCTTTTTCTTTGTCAAAACTTGTATTTTGAGTGCCTGCTATGTATAAGGTACTTTGATGAAAGTAACAAAAGTTATGGCCATCATGTACTGTGTGGTAGACACAATATCAAGTGCTCTACATACATTTACCGCATGTAGCATGAGGTTTCCCAAGGCTGGACCCTAGGATCTTTCAAACGTGGCAATTAGATCTCTTTGTTTTAGCCCATCACTGAAACTAGACTTGAATGGTTCCTATTCTGAGATTAGAAAAAATAACAGATGTCAGTTGACCTGCTGAACTCAGCAATATAACATCTCCCAATTCCAAACATGCCTGTTTCTTGGCTAGTCCATTGTTAGTGCTTCCTCTTAACTGGAACCTACAGTACCAATCATATATTTGTCATTTGTTTCATGAGGTGTGTTATGGCTTCTGAGACTCATAAAGTCCCTGTGTGTGATGTGTTTTTCCCCAGCATTTCACTGACAGCCATGAGAGGGGATTTCTAATAAGTGTGTGTTTGAAAATTAAAACTACTAACTAGCTTTTGAGAATATTTTATATTTAATGAAGTGTTTGGTTTGATTGCTGCCGAAATTATAATATGACAGGCATCAAAACTGTCTAACCTGAAAACAACCAAAGTAATTTGGCTAACCATCATTCTCTAGTTATTGTAAAAATTTGGGATTTTTTTTTCTTTTTTTCTTTTTTTTCCCTAAGTAAGTTCTCTCAAGTTATCTGTCACTCTAGCAGGGTTTTTTTTTTTTTTTTAAGCATCCCTCCTCCCCCACCCCCACTAATGCTTTGTTCTGGCACAAATAAGGTCGAGTTCATTTTTAGATGTACCTCCTCCTCCTCCTCCATCTCCCAGAGGGAACCTGTAGCAAGTGTCTATGACAAATTCTATTTGGAACATGTCCCTTTGAGATCTTAATTTTACTCTGTGCCCCCACAGGTTTGCAACAGAGCCAGCTAAGAAGGATGGAAAAAGCCCCCTCAGAAGCTACTGATGTTTTTGAAACATTGGTTTTCTCAGGTTCCAAGCCAGAGAAAAGCTAGGCAAGAAGAGTAACAAATCTCTCATGTTAAAAGGCTAACCTAGAGAGTTATGGTTTTACCATAGCATCTGTTGCTCATTTTTGTTTCACTCCATTCACACTTTTAACTCTCCCCAAAATGTTAAGTTCTTGGCCCAAGCAAATTTAATTTCCATTCAGGAGCTGGGTCACAGGGCCTTACATGCCTGGTGAGTCTCAGTTGCTCGGTAGTCTTTGACTGAGCTTGTTCATGCCTCTTCTTTAGCTAGTAAACACACTTTTCTTGCTTTCAGCTAGAAAAAAAGTGCAAACTGTTGTTTCCCCGTGGTGAAGCCCATATTCATGAGCTATACTCACACTTCATCCCAGAAAACAAGAGGTATTCTTATGGGGGAGCTACAGGATTGCCCTTTTGGGGTCAGTTTTCACTTTGAATGATCACAAAGCAAATATACATGGTTCATGCTTGCAAAAATAAAAATAGACTAGTAAATGAATTTTCTGAATGAATATCTCCAGAATCAAAATTGTGTCATGTGCCTCACGGATTCTGTTTTCCTACGCTATTTTTGCTATTTTCCCTTTGACTTTGCTTTTGAAATAATCTAATTTAGTTGAAGCCTAAATTGCTCCAGAAAAAAACTTTTTAAACAAATTTTTATTTAAATGAGTTTCCTTAAAAAAAAAAAAAAAAAAAAAATGAGACTGTTCCCCAGAGAGTCAAAAAGGAAAAAAAAAAAAAAGACTAATCCCAAAATTCACATAGCATATTAGGAGATATATTTAGTGTTATGCTTTTCTTGGATACAGGGCTGCCTTGATATATAATAAACACAGAATTTTTAGCAGTCATCAAGTGACGGGCTCCCACATATTTTGATCTCAAGCATAGATCTTCTGAGTTTTTTCGGAGAAGTATTTTGGACAAAGAACATTTGAGTTTTTGTTTTCAAGCTGTATTTCTCAGATTATATCTGGCCAAATCTCCCTTTTGAAAGTTGTTATATACCTCCAGTTACATAAACCTAAACATTTCTCATTATTTCTAGCTTTATTAACCTTAGTTTTGATCATTTCTCCCTAGAATGTCCCCTGTAAGAGTTACCCCTAGTTGTCCAGTATGCACATCTGCTGGAACAGTTGAGGTGTTTTTGTTTTTTTGTTAATCCTCACCTGAGGATATTTTGTTTCTATTGATTTTTAGAGTAGAAGCCGGGGGAGAGAGAGAGAAACATCTATGTGGGAGAGACATCGATTGGTTGCCTCCCACACATACCCCAACCGGGACTGGGGATGGAACCTTCAACCCAGGTATGTGCCCTTGACTGGGAATCAAACCCACGACCCTTTGGTGTGTCACTTGACACTCTAACCACTGACCTACACCGGCCAGGGCCAGTTGAAGTATTTTAAATCATCAAGCAGGTATATAAGGTATTTGATGAATTCTTGTTAAATCACTCCCGATTCATTGAAGGCTAGTAGAGAAGGTCCCTATTTTGAATTGTACTAAGGGATGAAGTGAAGCTGTCAGAATCTGGAAACCATAAGCTTTTTAGTTAGTGTGAATAGTATTGGCAAAAAAAAAAAAAAAAAAGCCATTATATTACATATCCCTGACTAATTATTCAGAGATAGTAACAACCTACTCTGGAGGCTCGAGCCAGGAATTTCAGTAATTTTTTTTTCTTTTTAGTAATCTTGGAGCCAATCACTTTCTCCCAGAAGAATAAGTCTTTTTTTTTTTTTTTTTAATTATAGTTGACATACAATATTTTATTCGTTTCAGGTGAACAACATAGTGAGTCAACATTTGCATACCAATAATAAATTCTTATATCAAGAAAGGACTATTCCTGTTTACTAAAAACCAACTACAGCCACTCAATAATAGAGAAGCAAAACTATCTCTAGATAGAAGTAAAGGGTTATTGTACAGTTGCAACTCACCAATGCAAGGCAGCCAGTGATGGAAGCTGAACCTTTCACCATGTCCTCCACTGAACAATTTCTCCTTGTCTATTGCTATTCCATCCTGCCTGAGCTGAGCCTAAATCAGTTTATATCAAGCTGAGGCTAATTGAGTTGTGGGATTACCTTCTTGGGATGAGGAGTTGGAGATCTAGCGGTGTGTCATAATGGGAAGAAGAATTGTAAAACTGAGTGAGCTCCTTATGGGTTGTATAACTGCTAAGAGCTATAGGGTTATGATGCTTCACTGCTTCCAAGAAAAGCACCTTGTTAAACACACACACACACACACACACACACACACACACACACACAAACAAGCAAATATACCATTTTGAATGCAATTTATGGATTAGTTATATCTGTCCCTGGATGTGGTGTGTTTTCTACCAGTGCCCATAGTCTGTGATGGGCTTCCCTTGGTGTATTTTTTCTCTGAGTATTTATTGTTTTGCATCTTTGCCCTTTCAACTATAGGATTTAGACAAAAGTCAAGAAGAAATAAAAAAACATCATGCCAGCATCAGTGAGCTGAAAAAGAACTTCATGGAATCTGTGCCAGAACCACGGCCTAGTGAATGGGATAAACGCTTATCTACTCACTCCCCGTTCCGAACACTTAACATCAATGGCCAAATCCCCACAGCAGAAGGAGTGAGTACTTTGTCCATGTGACCAATTATGAGAATGAGTGAAATAAATGTTTTTTATATTCATATTCTGTATCTGAAAGTTTAGAGCTGAAATTTAGCTTTGGTCCCTCACCAGTTCATTGCAGCTTTAAGGCATTCATAATCAAACACTTGTTTCTTTAAGCCATATGGACTACCCAGTCTAATTATGGGAGCCACTTGGAGCTACCAGCAGATGACTAGGGTCTGAGAACTCTCTGTAGCTGCACGCTTCTGGCTAGTGTGTGTTTACAAATTGACCATAAGCCAACAGAACTTTATGTTCAAACTGTGCCTTCAAGAACCAGAGAGTTTACTAAATTTAGTAAGGTCAAAATTGGAAAGGAATAAGCATTTTTTTAAAAACTTTATTTGAATATTTGAACATCTTAGAAATGTCTGGAATGGTTGACCACAATTATGTAATAAACCTAAGAGGCCCCTAAACCAGAGAATGCAGAATATCAAGTATTAATTATTGTATTTCAACTCTAGAAAAACTGTTGATGATTTAATTTATCTTTATGAGTGACATCATGCTTTTAATACACTGTTTTATAACATATTGACAATTAGAGGAAGCCAGAGATACTTTTCAGGGGCTATTCTTTTTCTATTATTGTTGTCATTACCTATTGTAGAAATTCTACACCCAAAGAAATGAATCTATGTAATGAAAATGTCTTAAAAGTTACCTTGAGCATATATTCAAAAATTGTTTACTTAATCTTTAGCCTGTCAGGCTAAATATTTGTGTAAATAGTCACAATGATTAATGAGTGATTGTAATGATTTTTAAATTACATGCTTGTTTTCCCCCCAAAGCAGTAGCAATTCTAGTTAAGAAAGGTAAAATGATATCTCAGAATTTATGATAAACTATACAACTTATTTAGTTTCTGGAACTGGAGAAGATAATAAAACCTGGTTGACAAAGGGTACTTTTTATATTTTTCAAAATGTGATTAAAATTGGCCAATGATTCTCCGGAGTCAAACCAGTTTCACTAAGGGTGGAGAATTCCTGAGTGATGGGCAGCTAAATAGAGTTGCCAGGGATGATAGGATGAAGTTGTTTCTATTCACTGTTCTCGGCCTCCATGCCCTGATATATATACATGGACATTAGTTTTATATTCTAAACCTAGCAAATGTCCCCTGAACTGACTTTTTCTCATGGAGAAAATGATGTGTTGCTATCTTGCCTGGTGACTGCATATTTTCTAGAAGTTTTCTTTTTGACTCTGTGCAAATAATAAAAGATGCTCAACTACTTGAAAAAGTAATAGTATTCTCTTGGATGAGGTTTGGTAAATTTGAATCAGTCTCCATTTCCAGAAAATATCTTACATCTTAATAAAAACCCCTCAGAAACCATCCCCTATTTTGGGGAATGGCTATGTCATTCTGTGGATCTTAAAAAAAAATGACTCTTAATGAATTAAATTAGATCACTGGGGATACTTGAGCAACTTTAGCTCTATGCTTGTGTATATTACCCCTCTAAATGAATAATGGAATAAATGATAATCTTTTATATAGGATAATTCCACTTTCTGGCATATCTTACTTTTTCTTTAATAATTAGGACAGTATTTCTGTTCTTTGGGGATACCTCTTCCACCTTTGACAGCATTGTTGTTGCATTGCAAAGCAACTGAATTTTATATAATTTGTGTATGACCAGGTGAAGAAAACTTCTATCCTTCCCTCGGAAAAAAAGGTTGGTGGGCCAGAGGTAAAGCTGCTGTTATGACTTGTGCTTCTCTATCACAATTTGCTCTTGTCATGGCACTAAACAGATAATCCCCTCAGAATCAAACAGCAGCTGCTGAGTACTTTTTTTTTCTTTTGGCTATACTAGTAAATTCACACCCACCGCCTTTTGACCTAACACATAATATTTCTACTGCTGCAGCTTTTGCAGTTTTCAATTTGCTTATGTTGGCGCATGGCTGGTTGAAAAGCTGCATGCAGATGTAAATATGTATTCAGAGAGAAAATGAATTTAATTGTACCCTATTCTTTTTATGTTGTCTTTCTTCTCCTCTTTATTTTCTTTTAAAAATCACTATTATAATTTTGCATCCTTTCTTTTCCTTTTTTCTTTTTTGCTGACCAGTCCCCCAGCTACTTTCTCCCTGATACATATCACTTAGGGGTGTGCAAAGAACCAGTGTCAAACTTCCAAACTGATCCAAGAAGGCTGGCTCAACTGAGAGAACTTAGAGCCAAGTTTTTCCTTTCGTAGATAACAGCTGTCTTGACTGGATGGCAGAGTACAGAAATTGTGGGGCTGGGGGAGAAAAACTTCACAATTGGACAATTGTAAAAAAACAACTTTCCTTAAGAATGTCAAAAGTATTTGTTTAATGTGATGTATAAACCTTCATGGTGGTCATTATTATTATTTCTAATCATAATTCCAAGAGAGAGGGGAAGGGAATTTGCAGTTAAGTTTTGTGGGTTTTGGGTTTTTTGGTAGACTTTGGAGGCACATATAAACTTTTATACATTTTTCTTTGCAGTCTTTAAAATGTATAGGATTAAGGTTTTTATTCCCTTGAGCAAAAGCTAATTGCTATATTGAATGAACTGTTACAGTTTTTAAAATCTATATGAAGAGATATGAGGTTAACTATATTCTGCCATTCTATTTGTAATAAATGTAACTTTTCTGGTGGCAAGAAGAATGCTTCATTATTGGCTTTGCCCAATTGATCTAAGAAAAATTGGCAGCACCAAAGCAATGAAAAATGACCCAAAATTCTTATATGAATATCCTCAAAGGAGGAATAAATACTACAAGGAAGTCCAGTGATTCCTTCAACTTTCAGGACTTCTAGTGCTCATTCATTAGAAAAAGTTATCTGTTGAGTACTGCGTTATAAAAACGTTGCCAAGATAAATTGCCAAAGTAAGGTAAAATAGAGTATCCAAAAGATTTTCCCAAATCCTTTGCACATCCCCAAGTATCATTTTTAAGCATTTTCCATCTGTCATTTTGTTCATCTTTCTCTGTCTTTCTTGATCTTCTACCATGAAAGCAGACACAAGAACGTGCTCTGTTAGTGCAGGATGAAGAGAAAATTAAAAGGCAAGAGAGATCTACTGAAAGAGCTTTGCCCCAGCAAGAAAATGAAGAAATTCTTCCCAAGGTTTCTATTCCAATCCCTGAGGATCACAAGTCTTTCAAAAAGTGCCACCTCTACTCTAGTGCTTTTCCATCTCCTCGTATTCCTTTCATGATGTCTTTTCTCATGGTTCTTGCATTGGTTGTTTGGTGGTTGATCTTTCTGTGATTGGAGAAACAGGGTGCTCATCTGAAATGCCAAGACTAAAACTGTTGAACTTTTGTCATTGGCTTCTACTGTGTTATCTCCTGTATGATGCCCTCTGCTCTTAATAGTTCACTGTTATAGGGGAGCTCTTGTGATCATTTTTCTGTCAATAAAATGTTACTCTTTATAGAAAATGTATTATGGGGTACAAAGGAGTAGGAATGGATTGCCCAACCCAGCTTTCCTCGCTGAAATTAACAAGTTTAGACAAATCAGATTTAAGCATATGGCAGGTTGGTACTTTCTCCGAAAGCTTTGGCTTTTTTATCCTGCATGTTTTTATTATTATTGCCATGTCCTCCTCTCCAATGTTTCACACAAAGCAAGATACTCTGTAGAAGCATTCGATGGAATATTTTCCTAATCTTCTATAGTCATTTGTGTGGCACGGGCTCTGTAATTTAAGAAAAAATTTCAACTTGCTAACCGTTCAAAAGCCTTAAGATGACAAGTTTTAATCTATGAATCCAAAACCACTCCTTTTCTTGAGATATCAAACCAGTATATACAAAGGCCCTTTTTGGAAAAGGGCTTTTGACTTCTGTGGCCTTCTTAATGAGTATTTCTGAGATGTACAGGGACAACTTTATCCTGCCTGGTGTAGAGAAGAGATCTGCAAAGGTTAAATGCCATCTTTTCACAAATAAAATGTTGATGGTTTAAGGAAAATGGTGCTGGTGTCCCTTAGCCTCCAGCCAGGACTGAATTTCTCAGACTACTCTACCCATCTTTAAAAGTCCTGGAATACAGATTTATTCAAGATCTGTACAGAAACATACCCTCTTCTGAATTAAAATACTGTGTTGCTTCTTTATGACTTCAGTAATTATATTGCTAGAAGCAGTATTTAGCCAAATGGTAAGCTTAAATGATATATTGATATATTTTGTTTTCCTGATACACTTTAGACATGTTTGTCCTTACATCTGTGTTGAAATCAATTGTTTTTAATTGATGATCTTGTGAGCTATAAAGTTCTGTCGTGACAAGTGTGTGTCCTCTGTTTGCATGTTGATTTTTAAGGCTTTCCTGAAGTAAATATGAGCGTGCTCTCTCTTCACAACACAACTTGGATGTCTAACCTGTTATTTTTAACTTCTACTAATGAAGTCTTGCATGTAGCTTGTTTTTTTTATGGCACTTGAATGTACCAATGTGGATGATTTGGATAATGTTGTCTCATATTTGTTTTGAAATCTAAGCTCATAGGCTCATCAAACTGAGATTATTGCACTTTGTTTTACTTCTAAATGCTTTTCAGTTGATGAAACTGCTAAACAAGACTTTTTGTTTTTAAGATGATGGCTTCTTAGAGAAAAAAAAAAAAAAAAAAGAACAGTAAAGCCAAGAATCTTTTGTCCTTCAACATTCACCACTATTGTTTTATTGTCTCTGTGGACATGTGGAAATAATACCCTGGTATTCCTGAAAACTGCTACTCTGTCATTATAGGCTTTCAAAAAGGGGGGATGGGGTGGGCAAGAAGCAGGTTAAATTTAAAAATTGGTTATGAGTGTGTATCTTTATGTCACAGGCTATGTCTGTTTACAACAAATATTTTATAATTAAGTATATTTATTGATTCACTCATAAAAAGCAAAAAGAAACCTCAAGTCAACCTGAAATATTGCAAAGCTATTCTCTAACCTAGAAGGTGATCATCATAAATACTCCCTTTTATCTGTGAATAGAGATATAAGAGCTTTCCTTATGAAATAAACAAAACTATAGCATTGGTCTAAATTCTTTTTTCAAGGAACTAAAAAGGAAATAATCTTAGAATTTTATTGATTCTTTTATAACTGTTTTAGATTATATTTCCAGTTTTCATTCCTATACAGCTTTTTATTATTATTATAAACTGCACCTGGAATTTTGTTTCCCTTTGTATTGGAGTTATTCCAAGTTCATGAAAAGTCTAGTGTAAGCCAACAATACTTCTCAGTTTTCTCAAATGCAGCAGGAGTCCTCACAGATCCTTACTGATGTTGGAGGAGAAGGGCCAAACCTTTGTATTGGACTAAGCTGGCCAGTGTAGGCTCAAAAGATATATACCCAACACAATTATCAGAGGAAAAATATTGGACATTATAGCTTTGTATTACCTAAAGTTAATGCTGCTGAGATTGGTAACATAAAGCTGTAAAGTTTTGGTTTCTTTCTCATATCTCATTCCATTCTCAATACTATCTTATTTGGATAGATCCAAATAACGGTGTATTGGTTTTACCCTGGTTCAGTTTCTTAATGGCAGATTGATAAGTAAAAAACAATTTGGAGATAAGTTATTAATACAGACCAGTAAAAAGTCTTGAGTTTTTGCCTTGGTTTTGTTATTAATTATTTCTAGGGTGACTGAGAAGTTCACTTACTTGCCTGGTGCCCAAATTTCCACCTAGTAATGTAGAGACGGAACTACCTCATGAGAATGAATCTGTAACATGTTCCAGGCACCAGAAGCTCTGGTTATTGTTCAATTCTTGGTCTGCTGGGACCAGGAAGATGGAAACTAAAAAAACAAATACATGTCAACTTCTTGAAATTTTTTATATGAAAGTAAGAAATTAAATAGCTGTGTTTACTCCATCTACTCCTTATTGATTTTTGAACAAGCACTTACAATTTCTAAAGTTAAAAATGTCTTTCCAGCCCTGGCTTGTTTGGCATAGAGGTTAGAGCGTCAGCCTGCGGACCAAAGAGTCTCAGGTTTGATTCCGGTCAAGGGCACGTACCTTGGTTGCAGTTCGGTCCCCAGCCCTGGTCAGGGGGTGCAGGAGGAAACCAACTGATGTGTCTCTCTTATATCAATGTTTCTCTCTCTCTCTCCTCCTCCCACTCTACCTAAAGATAAATGGAAGAATATCCTCAAGTAAGGATTTTTTTTTAAAACACACAAAAAAACATGTCTTTCCAAATTCATTATATATACTTTAAAAATTCATCTTATCCTTATGGTATACTTAGAGTGGGCCATACTTGTAAATAAAGCCAGCATCAATATTTTGGACCTATCTTTTAGCCATTTTCTGTGTGAAGGAGATTCAGTTTGCATGGGCCAATTTTACTACTTGTTTACATCTTTGGTAAAAGTTTTGAAGGGAGAAGATGTTGACTAACATTAGACTGGGATTATCTGTGGATTAGATTTCCAGATCATCCAACATCCTAGTACACTTCTTTCTATTAAATATTATTATAAATTTTACTCTGAAATTTCTGTGAATATAAGCCAATTCACTTTCTCCTACATTCCTAAGTCACTTCTGTAATGCTTCCTACAGATAAACATGTAGGACACACTAGGCACTAGAGGCATGGTTATTTTTTAGAAGACATTGCCAATCAAAATTTATTTTGGGGCTTTACCTAGTGATCATGTATTTTCAAAAGGAAGTCCTAAAATTCCAAAATAATATGAGACACTTTCTCACTGTTGCTTGTTTTTGCCAAGGGTATTGAGTATAGTAAAGATATACAGAACTTCTCTACAGAGTTTCTTTCCTTTTTATTCTTCTTCATAGACATTACAAAATCCCAATCCTCTACACTGTAGTGGATAATATCAGTAAGTCTGCTCTCCCTTCTGCTGCTGTTATCCTTCACACCTTAGGATCTTCTTTCTACTGCAACAGAACATGACCCAAAAAGAAACACATTGGTGCGGACTCAGGAATGGGCACCTGAAATGGTTAAGAAGGTTATTTGTTAGAGTGAAGAAGCCATATAAAGTTAGACTGGAAGAGGGGTAGCTATGACCAACAATTACAAATGCATGGAGTATTTCATTTTGTAAATGAAATTCCTATCATATTAGAACTTTGAAAGACAAAAAGAAGAGAAAATTTGTTATGTCCATAGATAGGAAATACAGACCCAAAGCAAAATAACTTTAATAATAGCCTAACTAAATGTATAGATGACAGATATTTGAGGAAACATATGCTTTAGGAGTGCTTTTCTCATCTTTTGTGATTGATATCCTAGAGGACACCCTCCCCTTTATCATAGTCAGAATTCTGTTTGGGGTAACAAATAGAATAAATCTAACATTTCAGAGATTAAAGAGGAGTGGGAAGCATAGAGTCCCAACTATCTCTGTGGATCCCCTCAAACCAGTTTTGTCTCATTTTCTCCTCTACTGTCTCTTTAAAAAAGAATCTTCATATGATCCTATTTCAACAAAACAGAGAATAAAAATTAAGGAGAAACATGGTTACTGCTATCCATTCATTTATTCATGGCCCACTAGGGTAATGAACTGCAGGATGTTAAAAGGCAGCATTATCAGAATTTTAGGATCTAACTCCTCTCCCCTACAATGCTTGACTCTACTGTACAGTGTCATTTAGAGATTTACAGACCAGGTGGTCTCCTAGCCTGTGTTTAAATATCTCCCAAGATATAGCGCGTTACATCTTTGGACATCTCTGATTTTTGTAATTAAGTCATTCTTATGTTAAGTCAAAATCTGTTTCCTCATAGCTTTCACTCCTTGGTCCTGAATGTAGGCATTCTATAGAATTTTCTATCTTCTACATTATAAGCTCTTTATACAGTTAAAAATAACTCTTTTGTTGGAATTAGTCACAGTTATTGCCATCAGATAACTTACCATCTTATATCCAAATCTGTCCCAGTCTTCCTCCTAGTTATCCTTCTGTTTTCTTCCTTTCTTTTTCTAGCTTTCCTGGCTTTATCGGCTCCTCTTTCTGGCTCTACTGCCCACAGGTTGCTTCCCTGTGGTTTATTTAGCTTGATTTCCCTACTCTTTGGCTTGTCCTCTGTAAAAGAACATTTTGAAATTCCTGGAAATCCCAGCTTCTTCGTAGATAACACAGGCACTTGGGTTTTATTTTTTAGATCAAAGAATGGGGGTGGGATAGTTTTGTAGTTTTGGAAATTTCTTGTAGCCCTAAATCTGTTGCTAAGACAGTTTCACTATTATATTTTTAAGAAGCATCCCACCAGAGTTTGCATTCTAAATTTGCTTGCCTTCTCTGACAGCCTGACTAACTTTTATATACTTTAGCACTCCAAGTGATCTGATTTATACCAGTGTGATCCAATAAAATTATGGAAACTTGCTTTCTGTTTAACATTCTGATTGTGATTTAGATTTCCACCAGAAAAAAAAAAAGATATTAAAAACTTGAAATGTTGTTAATCCATCTCTTTTAGTTTGTGCCTGTCTCCTCAAAACTGAGATTCTCAAAGGTGAGAGGCCTTGTTTTATTTGGCTCTGTTTACCAGGCTATCACCTCTATATCTCAGATATATAACAAATAATAATGATTAAATTGAATTAAAGATTAGTCATAGATGGTAATGGGTCAACTCTTACTTTTCACTTAGACCCTCTTATATTGGGACCCAGATGTATGCCAAATTAATCATATGCCCAGTCAGTACACAAAATACCCATATACGACTCAGAAGCCATTGTCTCTTGATAATTCTGTAGTATAGCCCCTGGTTTATTCAAAGAATCTACGTACACCTCAATGATAGATGTCAATCTCGCTAGTAAATGTCTTGTAATTTGGTTCAATTAAAAGCTCCTATCCTTTTACCACAGGTAATAATCAACTATTTTCACTACAGAACATATTGTTGAGACTGGGGTGCATTTCTGTATGTATAAATTCATCTTGGATTGTGATATCATAAAGGAAACCTGTTATTTGACAATTTGTATTTATCCAAAAATACATTGCAGAAAGCAGTTTGATACATTTGTCTGTGTTTATATGATATGAGAACACCAAAAGTATCAAACTCTTGTGATAGCAAGAGTTTTATATATCAGATAACCAGGGGTTGGCAAACTTTTTCTATAAAGGGCCAGATAATAAATATTTTGGGCTTTACAGGCCATACAGTCTGTCAAAACTTTGCCATTGGCGAGTGAAAGCAGCATAGACAATAAGAAAACAAATGAACATGAATGTGTTCTAATCAGACATTACTTATGGACACTGAAATTTGAATTTCATATCATTTTTATGTGTCTTTAAATATTATTCTATTTTTTCCCAACCATTTAAAAATATAAAACTATTCTTAGCTTATAGCCATTCAGAAGCCAGGGGAGGCCTGGATTTGGCCTGTTGGTTGTAGTTTGCTGACCCCTGACATAGGTCTAGAGAACCAGACAACTGATTAATTACATTTTCTGCCTTTGTACTGTTTTTGAAGAGCTGTCGTTGCAATTTTAGCATCTTCATTCAATGTTGAAGTAGTTTTTATCTTGTTTGTGATTAGAAATGGAAAACGAAAGACAAGATATTGCCCTGGCCAGTGTGGCTCAATGGGTAGAGTGTTGCCTGAGCACAGAGGGGTTGAGGGTTTAATTCCTGGTCAAGGGCACATACCTGGGTTGCAGGTTCGATCCCCACCCCCGGTCAGGGCACGTGGGGGAAGGGAAGCAACCAACCCATGTGTTTCTCTCACGTCGATGTTTCTCTCTCTCTCTCTTTCTCTCTCTCTCTCTCTTCGTCTCCCTCTCCCTCTCCCCCCCAACCCTCCCTCCCTGCCTTCCACTCTCTTGAAATCAATGGAAAAATCCTTGAGTGAGGATTAACAACAACAAAAAAAGACAAGGTATTTGTTTCTGTTTATCTGGAAGTCAGGGAACATCTGAACTATATGATCTAAAATGTCTGTAACCACCACAGCATACCTACCTTTGTTAGTTTTCCAAATTGTTCTGTTAACTGTGTTTGTAACATATTCAGTGATGAATCCAGCTAACTCCTTTGGTGTTTTTTGTTCGTTTGTTTGTTTTTTGTTTTTTAAAGGTCTACCTCCATCTTTCCCTAAGGAATAAACAATCCTCAAATTCACCTTCTCTTTAGCCAAGTTTTAGACATTATCTAACAAACATGGTAAAGAAAGTGAAATGATCTTCATTCTCAACTTTTGGTAAAACTTAGTGTTGTGTGCAGTTGCGTAGCTAGGAAAACATTTTAGAAGGGTTCTTCTTTCAAAATAAAGAGGTTTCTCTGAGAGGAATTCCTCAATTCAGAGCCTAATTGGGCAGTATTTACCAATACGTCAGAATAAAATGAAGTTATGTTTTTTCATAAATGTCTTTGCTCCCAAGTTGACATGGTTGTGTTATGAAGGATTCCTTGATCTGTAATTTGTTTAGGAGGTCCTTTCTAATAAATCCCTAAACCTATGTTCCTTTCCGTTTCCTGGTCCAGGATTCTTGAGTTCTGATACTCGGTTGAATAAACTGTTTATCCGTTTAGCAGTTCAGCAATATATTTAAACCTAAAGAAATATGTTAAAAACTTCTCTTTTGGAACAATTTCTTTGATATTTTTCTCACATTATTTGCTCTAATATGTAAATTTATCACGAATAAATCTTATTGCAAATCTGATTCTGGTTGATACTAGTCATTCAGGGAAATAGGAGCCAGTAATGCTGTACATAGACCCACTACAAAAAAAAAAGGAAAGAAAGAAAGAAAGAAAAGGAAAAGGAACCTCGGCTTCACTGGGTCATCAAGAGATACTGTCAGACAGTCTCTCCAGAAAAGTTACCTTATTTTTCCATATTTTTATTCTTTTAAAAAAAATTTTTTTTTATTGATTTTTTTAGAAAGAGAGGAAGGGCCCTGGCTTGTTTGGCTCAGTGGTTAGAGCGTCGGCCCGCGGTCCAGAGAGCCTGGGTTCGGTTCCCGCTAAGGGCACGTACCTCGGTTGCAGTTTGTCCCCAGCCCTGGTTGGGGTCGTTGTGGGTGGCAGCCACTCAACATCTCTCTCACATCAATGTTTCTCTCTCTCTCTTCCCCCCTCTCTCCCTCCTGCTCTATCTGAAGATAAATGTAAAAATGTCCTCAGGTGAGGATAAAAAAAAAAGAGAGGAAGGGAGAGAGGGAGAAACATCTATGTGAGAGAGATACACCAATTGGCTGCCTCCTGCACAACTCCCACTAGGGATTAAGCCCACAACCCGAGCACGTGCCCTGACCGGGAATCAAACTGGGACCTCTCAGTCCATGGGATGACGCTCAATCCACTGAGCCGCACCGACCGGGCCATATTTTTACAGTCGTCCCTCGCCACTTCGCGCTTCGACTTTCGTGGCTTCACTCTGTCGCAGTTATTCATTAAATAAAGAATCCTACTTCACGGAAATTCATTTATCGCAGTAGAGTCTGGAACTGATTAACAGCGATAAATGAGGGCTGACTGTATTCTTATCTGTGGCTCAGTAATTGTCTTTTGGTCAGTCCTAAAAAAAGAGATATGTTCAGTTCTCAGAATATTTTAAATTAGCTTGGAACTCATTTGACTTATTTATACCAAGTGTTTAAAATAACTTTTTCTAATCAGCTTAATCAGTCACTATAATACATGTAATTGTCACATCTGTTAGAAGCATTTTTAATATGCTGAATATGTTCTTTTGGTTTTTTTTTTTAAGCACTCCACAAATTAGTACTTATCAACCAACCAGTATTGCTACTCTGATCATATTGAAGAGTGAGGAGTGGAGTGGGTGTGGGTATGTGGGTGTGAGCAGAGCTTGCTCCTGTAATGTGAAATTAACAGAAGGTATTCCACTTGATCTCTTCACCTTGGGTACACCTTATCTCTCTCTCTCTTTTTTTTTTTTTATCCTCACCCAAGGACATTTTTCCATTTTTTGTTCAGATAGAGTGGGAGGGAGAGAGAGGAAGAGAGAGACAAACATCGATGTGAAAGGGACACATCAAGTGGCTGCCTCCTGCACGACCCAACCAGGGCCGGGGACAAACTGCAACCGAGGTATGTGCCCTTAGCGGGAACTGAACCTGGGTCTCTCTGGTCCGCGGGCCGATGCTCTAACCGCTGAGCCAAACCAGCCAGGGCGGGTACACCTTATCTCTTATTCTCCCCTCACAGTTATAGATTCTATTGTATTATCCAGGTGATTACTTAAAACCAACACTGTACATTTGGAAGTGGTCTGTTTACTAGCTCAAAGTAAATACCTTGTGGAGGTTTGAGTAATATAAAAATTCTGTAGTGCTTCTCCAAAGCCACACTCCTTTTAGGAGTTTGTTGAAAATGTTAAGACAGAAAGCCATTTTCAGTATTTTATGATTTTTCAGGAAGAGAAGACACAGCTATTTAGTATCTAACAATTTTCTGTTGTATTTTGTTCTGTGGAATCTACATGCTGTTTTCTAGATATCAAACAGGGGCATAATATTTTTCTTAAGTGCTTATTATGACTTTATCATTTTTGGAATTGGAACTTCTGAGAAATCCTGCCAAGTATGTTTGTGTCCCATACTAAATGAATTTTTGTACTGGTTATAGCCCCTTTCTCTCCATCTTCATCTCTCCACCTCAACCCTTAGCGTAGTGAAATAAAATTGACCACCCAGCCCTGGCCGGTGTGGCTCAGTAGTTAGAGCATTGGCCCACACACCAAACGGTCACAGGTTTGATTCCTGGTCAAGGATATATACCTAGGTTGCAGGTTCGATTCCTGGCCCGGTCAGGGCACATGCAGGAGTCAACCAATCAATGTGTCTCTCTCACATCAATATTTCTCTCTCTCTCTCTCCCCTCCTCCCTCCCTCTTGTCCTTCCACTCTCTCTAAGAATCAATGAAAAAAATATATCCTCCAGTGTGGATTAACAACAACAAAAATTGACCAACCAAAGACTTCTGGTCTCCTAGATATGTTTAGTATAACCTTTAATATTTGCTCAATCACTTTGACTTCTATAGCTCTGTTCAAGTTTGAGAACACTCATTTGATCTGTGGAGTCCTTGCTGGTGAGTGCAGTATTAAGGCAAAATTTTCTATTACCTAATAGTTAAAATTTTGCATCAGAGACTGATTTTGAAGCTGTTTGCTTTTACATTCATGTATTCTGGGGATAATCTAATAACAGTACTATTTAGGAAAATATAAAAACTGTGCTTGAAGGGTATGTCACTGGCAAATTCCATTTGCTGGCATTTGTGAAAAGCTGCATTAGGGAGTGATTTTCATATCATAAGCAGTTTTACCAACTGTGATTTAAGTAGGGCCAACATATTCCTAAATAAGAATAGCAATGGACCATTAAAATGACTCAAATTTCACGGAGAAGCTAGTGATCTTTATCAAGGATGTATTTCTAGCTAGAGACCAATAGCATACAAACTTTATTTGTTTAAAAAGTGGGGGAGGAAGGGTGTCAATGAGGGAGGAGGAGAAAAAGAAAAAAAAAGGAGAAACATCTGAAACAAAAATAAATTGATTTTTTTAAAAAGTGGGGGAGGGTATAGCCAAGTGAGATAAGTTAGAATGAAGAGAAATGTATTGTATGATAAAGAACAGCACACTAGAGAGGAAAGAATTTTTTTAACCATCTCTTGCTGGCCACGTGGTTACTCTGTTGTTAGTTTATCCCCATCTTGAGTGTTTGTGATTCCAATGTCCTTTTTAAAACCACCAGTTGCCCTGAGTTTTTCACCAAAAGTGTACCAAAACTGTTATATATGAGGCTTTTGGGGGCAGGGGGCCAAGGGATGTTTTTCTTTTTGGTAATTTTTGTTCTTCATTTCTTTCCTTTTTTGGCTGAAGAATGGGCTACTCCTGCTTGATTTGTCATCTTTATGTGCTGTTTATATATGGCTTTTACGAAAGAAGCCATTACCACATCTGATTTATCTTTTATTGCAAGTGTCCATTTAAAAACTTGTGTTTTAACTTGACAAATTTTTTAAAAATCACCAGGTTAATATTCCTAGTGATTATTATGCAACCAAGGGAAACACTGTTATTACTAATTTTTCAAAATAGGAATAAGATTACAAATATTGATGTGACTTAAGTTTTGTTTTTTAGAGCCTTTCCCCAAGGCAAGCCATTCTTTCCTGAGACATGAACTTGCCATGTTTTGTTAAAGAGAAGAATGTAGAAACAAAGCACTCGCAATTAACTGATCTTTCAGGATTGGATTATACATTTTTTAGTTTGCATGTCACAGACCATTTGGGGTTATTATTTAAATGCATTGTTGATGATTTAAGTGACTGTAATATTTATTGTTTACTTTAGTTCAGAACCAGGAGCTGGACTCTTCTGCTGGGTATCTTCCTTCTGTGCTAAGATAACCTCGATTCCTGCTGGTTCTGTGGGCATTTGCAGTACAAAGCATTTCTTACTGGGTTTGCAAAACAAGGGTAATGTGCTTTGTGGGTGTATGTGTGTCTGTGCACACCCCTCCCCCTCAATCCTACTGCCACCTTCTGCTTACTCCCTTTTTCTTATCAAAACTTATTTTTAAAAATTATACAAATCTTAGCCCTGGCCAGGTGTCTCAGTTGGTTGGAGCATTGTCCCATATACCGAAAGGTTGCGGGTTTGATTCCTAGTTTGGGCACATACAGGAGGCAGTTGATCAATGTTTCTCACATTGGTGTTTCTCTGTCTCTCAAATCAATAAACATGTCCTCAGGTGAGGATGGAAAAAAAGTATACAAATCTTATTAAGAAGTCTAAGGAGTCCCCAAATCCCCTTTTTCTGAGGTACAGAGACACTGATAAAAATGTATTAGCTTTCCCTGAGGTATTTACATTTCAACAGGCCACAAAGTCATTGCAAAGATGATAGAGACATTACAAGGCCAGTCCTAACTCTCAGTTTACTTGATAGAATGGCAAAATAGAATGAATAAAATGTGAAAACCAGTGGTAGTTTCATAGATGTAATGGATTTAGGGATCCATTGTGTAAGTGGCTACAGCGGTAGTATGCTTAAATCTCAGACTCTTTTTATGCAAAATTTAGTAAATTTCAGGAAACAAAATCTGTGGGTAGTAACACAGAAAGATATGCTTTGGGCTTAGAAACAGCAATAAATCTATTAAGCTTTAAAATGTTTGTAAATTTTGTGACTAATTAAAATGTTCTCCCTATTTTCTTTCTTAACAGACAGTGTATATCTAAAAGCTATAAAAAATTGATCATAAGGATCTTGGCTCAGGAATATTTATTAAATATCCTCATAGAGTACCTATTTTAATTCTTATTTTCTATCACAACTTTTTTTCTTCAAAGTTCTGCCTGATGATGTTCTCTAAAATAAAACAAGAACCTGGCCAAGAACTCTAGCTTTAGTTAAATTCATAGGCTTGGCCAACTTCGTGTGCTCAAGAAACTCTTCCATGTAGGAACTAGATGTCTTTATTGCTCTGGTTCATGTTTCTTTGCAAAAGTAGTATTTTAAGAAATAGAATACAAAGGCAAGTAATATTTAGTATTTTCTTAGCACTTCATTTTGAGTACTCTATACAATTAACCCTCACAAGCCATATCAGGTAGATAGTGATATTCTTGCTTTATATGATAAAATTGGGTCTCAGAGAGGTTCAGAGACCTGCCCAAGAAAAAGTAGCTTTTAAGTGAGAGAAGTGGAGTTAGACCCCAGGTCTTCGATGTTTCAGTCCAGTGGCATTCTCTATTACTCCACAGCTGTCTAAGTCACTTAGTCCCTAAATGAAAACGTGGTGGAAGTTACAGAGAGTGAATTAAGAAGAAGGCTGGACTTTGTGAAGCCCTAATGATTTATAAAAGTAGGTATAAAAATGATTCTCAAAGATCTGGAAGCCACTAATGAATTGATGTATTAATACTGGACTACTTTTATCTTGCCTTAAATCCCCCAGGTTGAGCCACACAGAATCTTCCAGAAACTGAAATAGGATCTCTTTCAGTCAGTAGGAACCAGAAGTTGAGAATGAGAAATGAGGCCTTGCCTGTTGTTGAGAAAGAAGGTCTCAGGGCTTTTGTTTGGCTGTGGAGATAATCTGGTTCTGGTATTAAAATCATTCAATAAAAGGAACTGAACTTTTTAAGAGAAAATAGTAGTTTCCTTTGCATAGTTATTGGGGCTATTTAGATAGATCAATAGTTTAAATTCCTGTTAATTAAACCAAGCCTCAAGCACAAGGCCAGAAGAAAATTAGGTTGGTATCCAAAAGGAAACCAGACAAAAACACCATCATCAAACTAGATGACATTTTGTAACTCTAATAATTATTTGTTTTCTATCAAAGAAAGTATTGGTGATATTCTGTGCTTGAGCCCCTAAATATATTTATGTAAATGTGAAACTCTTATTGATTTGGAATATAGAATTGAAACTATTACAGATGGTATTGGTACAATGAGGTAGGCCAGGGTATTTATGCAGTTTAGTGAAAGAATTTATATTTTGGTCTGGTTAGACTATGAAAGTTCTTTTTGCAATCATCATTTGTGTTTCCTACTTATGAATTTAGTCAATTTGATAAAATAAAATATTACTTTAGCATGTTAATGGCCATCCCTTAAAATTTGTCTTATATAATTTCAGCAAGTAAGAAGACCTATATTTATTAATTTGTTTATAATGTCTGAACATGCATATATATGAAGATAAAATTTTCACAGGTATTCTAACGATAGAACTTTGAAAACATTAAATAGAATATGAGGGAAAGTATTTTTGAAAACTTAAACATATAGTGATTCCAAGGCCTTCATTAGAAATTAGCTTTATAACTGCTATGACTGTGTTTTCTTCTTTCTTTCAAAATATTTCTCTCAACTGTCTAATTCTGCTTGTGCTGAACTCAGTAACATTGCTAACTGGTTTATTTCAGTGCTTAGTGTAACATTATAATACCTAAGAATGTGCAAAAATAACAAGGCACTATAATTAAACACAAAGATCAGCTCTGATAAAAGTTTGCCTTTTCCCCAAGATTCCACCATTGCCACAACTACTACATGGCCCTGAGTTTATTATGTAAAGATATTTAACTGCCATCTGTACATATCATTATCAATATTCTCATTCAACTAAGTCTCTCCTGGAGATTGGATTGCTTCTTTCTTTCATTTATCCCCAAATCACCTAATAGTGTTCTCTTCTGAGATGGCAGTTAAACAGCTGTCTATTGAATTTGGTGAATTCATTCTGATATCTCATACTTGATTTTAATAAAACAAGATCTCCACCTGAAGTGAGGTGCAGGGCACTCAGGAGAGAGAGAGAAAGAGAGACCATTCTGATGTGAAGTATGGTAGTGTTGATCTATATATATCACTAATCTAGAGTTATTGTTCAGATCAAGTTTGGGGATACTTTGATCTTTAATTTTTATATTCCTAGTTGCTATCATGACTTTGCCAAGAGAGTGATCATTTTCTTTGAGTGTCTTCACTGTTGCAGAGGCAGGTATCTAATAAGAAAATTTACTTAGGAATTAAATTACAGTTACAACTATATTTTTACTCACATTCCTGAGAATATCCCTGCCATCTCCAAATCAGAAACATTAAACAAAATATAAATTGTTTACCAGACTCTTCAGATTTTACAGATGATTTCATTATGAAACCAGATACAAAAGCTTGCATAAGAAAAGAACTTAATAACATTTTTATTAAATAAGTAGTGCATATTTATTTTAGGACGGTGAGGAAGTACAGAAAAACACAAAGAAAGAAATTAAATTATTTGCAATCCTACCACTAGTGATATTTTAGTATAGTATACCTTAAGGTCTTTTTCATGTGTATAATTATACACATAAGAAACTATAATTTTTAAATGCATAAGAAATAAAACAGCACATTATCAAGAGGAAAATGTGGTCTTTGAAGTTAGCATTTTTGCCTTTTTTTCCTCATTCTAACATCTAATCGTGTCCTGAGATGAAAATACTTCCCTGAAATCACATGGCAGTGTTGGCAGTGATACTGCTGTTGTTCACTTGGTCCTTATCTGCCTGCCCAGGATTTTAATATCTAGAAAGATAAAAATGAGACCAGCAGATTCTTGTCTTTCTTTTAACAGAGAAAGGATTTGTTTTTGTATTGTTACCAAAGGTGAAGTTGGTCTTCACTAAGAAGGCACAAGTGATCAAATGTGAGGGGTGGAAATCACTACATAGGCCTCCCAGAAAAGAAACTTATATGGCTCTTGCTTATGTAGCAAGATTTTAGAAAGCGTTTCAGGATTTATTTTCATTTTATGCTAACAGGATAAGGTAGTTTTGTAAGCACAACTGTGGTTGTTTTGATAGTCTCTTCAAATATATAAATCCTTTACTTCAAAAATAACCTGAAAAAAAACCACACAAAAATTCTGGATTGCATTTAATGAGATGACATCAAAATACCTGTAAAACACCCATATCCTGTTCTTACTGATATCTGGACTCTCTAAGGCAAGAGAGAGGTGATTTATAACTCCCAAAGTATACACCTACACGGAATTTGATAATCCTGAGACATAATCCCTTTGAACAAATAGTTTTCAAGAGAAAACCTTTAGAGAAGAAACAAATCTCCTGTTCTCCCCCACAAAGAAAATACTGAATTATCATACATAGCAGGCTCCATTGACGTTTTAAGTAAAATTGAGAATTTTCAAATAATGTTCCTACTCAATTAAATATTTGTCTAACATTCTTCCTTCTCATATTCTTGAAACCAACTAGATAGTCTTAGAGTACTTTATACAAGCAGCTGGCCTTTCTATTGTAGCCCTTTTTTTCTTGTATATCCCCCATCAGTCCAGACAAGCCACATCTGAATCAACACCTTTGAATCACATTGAGTTTCAATTTGTCTGTCACTGTGGATTATTTAGACACAGTCATATATTTATTCATGTCCCTGAGAACTTCCCTTCAAAGTTTCCAGGCCAATTTGGTATTTGCATTTGTACAGCCTTATATAATCCAGTGGTCCTTGCTGATGGTCATAGCTGATGGGCACAACATTGTCAGTTAAAATTTCTCATTGATGTTATATTCCAAATTTTGAGTGTCTTATGTCATAGAGCTTTTATATCTTCTTTTTACCTCAATCTGTTCTTCTGGCTTTCCAGCCTTCTCCTTACATTTAAAAGAATAGTGTTGGCCACTAAAACCAGACTCTGATAAGAATACTTTTGACAACCTTTGTATTTCTCAAAAATATAATCAGGTTTGATGGACATGTCCTTTGGTCCTACTTGAACTACTTTCTGTTGCCATGGGAAGAAATGGACTTTTGAACCAGAGATTGACTTGAGTTTAAACCCAGCTCCATCACTTACTAGTTCTAAGTTGCTTAACCTCTCCATTTCTTCATCTCTAAAATAGGGATATAGTGACTTGCCACGTAGTGAGGTGAAAAATTAGATGAGGAAACATATTAAGTGATTAGCACAGTACCTGGCACATGGTGAATATATAATAATGTTAGTTTTCCTTTTATTTTACTGATGTAGGAGATAAAATGCTGGACTAGACAATCAGTCACTTTTTATGTTCTCTCTAAAAACACCTTTTCAGTTTTTGAATAGCACAAGGCAAAGCAGTTCTCAAGTCACCTGGATATAGTATACTTTCAACAAGTTTTTACTGAACATCTGTTATGTGCCAAAAACTGTACAAGAAAATACATGGTAACATAGCTAAGTAACATAGTAAGTGCTTATGACTAAATCACTAATGACAGGGTACAATGGGAACAAAAGAGGAATGGTATCTAAACATACTCTAGGCAGCCAGGGGAAAACTTCTAGAAGAACTGACCCTTGAGTTGAGCATGGACTCCCAGGCTGGAGGAACAATATTGACAATATTTACAAAGGCCCAGAGGCAAAAGAAAGCATGCTCTGTTCTAGGAATGGCAAATAGTTTTAAATTAACGGAGAGAAGGATATGTGTGGAAGTGTAGCAGGGTGAAGGTGGAGAGAGAGGAGGTAGGAGTCATATTTTAAAATATGTTGCCCTGGCTGGTTTGGCTCAGTGGTTAGAGCGTCAGCCCGCGGACGAGAGAGTCCTGAGTTCGGTTCCCGCTAGGGGCGCGTATCTCAGTTGCGGTTTGTCCCTGGCCCCCACTGGGGTTGTGTGGGTAGCAGCCACTCGATGTGTCTCTCTCACGTCGATGTTTCTCTCTCTCTCTCTTCCTTCCTCTCTCCCTCCCGTTCTGTCTGAAGATAAATGCAGAAAAATGTCCTCAGGTGAGGATAAAAAAAATAAAGTATGTTCTATGTCTTACTAAAGGGTCTGAACTTTAACCAGAAGGCAATGAAGAACCACTGAAGGGTTTTAAGCTGCAAAATGGAATTTCAATGTTGTTTTTAAAAATAAACACTTTAGCAGAATAGAGGATGTATTCAAGGAAGTTTTGAGATGAGAAAGAAGGTAAGAAGAAAAACTGTTTAATGCATGAGTAGTAAGCTGGGTGAAGCATAAATGGAGATAGTAAATGTGGGGATAGAAACAAGCAGATAGGTAAGGGGGATATTAAAGTGGAATAGAAATGACAATGATAAAATCTATGGGAGGTGTTGGATGAGTGTAAGGAAGGCGTTGAAAATGATTCTCGGGATTCTGGCATGAAAGACTGGATGAATAATGGTGCCATTTACCAACGTAATAGAAATGATGGAGGAGGTTGGGGTGACAGATCCAGACAACAGCAGAGATGAGTTTAATTTGGGGCATATTGCATTCCATATGCCTGGGAGGATGTCCAGTAAGTAGTTGGCTGTGTTGTCCAAGGGATCTGGACAACAGAGCCAACTGGAGAAGTGGATTTGGCCATATGTGAGAGTGTGTAAGTGGTAATTTAATCCAACTGCTATCAGTTTTCCTTTATTTCCAATGACTAATACATATTAGGTGATCAGTAAATATTTGTTGAATTGATATTACTGTGGCTACAGCTTTTACCCTTGGTCTCCTCTATACATGCTTTGAAAAAAAATGATTGATCTATCCAATTTTACTCAGCAGTAGGCAACTTTGGGCCAGGTGGTGCTGGCCTAAACAATGTTTAATTCACAAATGGCTTCTTGGTGACAGACCACCACTTATCACTTGAGTAGACTGGTACAAAATTGTCTCTTACTTGTTTGATTATCTTAGGCATTTTCCTGCTTATTAATCGGCCTTCTCAGTTGTTAATGTGTATATATATGGAAAAGCCATGAAGTTCCTCTCCATGTGAATAGGTTTGGATATGCTATTCACAGAGCTAGCATATAGCAATTTGAGGAAGCCTATTTGTTTATTGATCTATTTTTGTATATCTCTATATCAGCTTGTCTAACCCAAAAGAAATGGTGAGATGAGTGCCCTAGAGAGTACAGTGTGTTAATAATATTACAAGTTCATTCTAGTGTCCCCAGACCCTAGCATATTATAGGTGCTCAGATAGTGTTTATTGAATTAAGTGAATCTATATGACACTTTAGAATTTACAGAGTGCTTTCATTTAGATTACTGTATTTGATCTTCAGAACCCCATGAGTCAAACCGAGTATTATTCTCATTTCGAGAATAAGGAAATCATATACTCTTAGCAAGAATATTTTATGTATCTCTGATACATCTGCAGACAGAGACAGTTTCTATTGTCATTTCTCCATTCCACTTTTTTATGTCCTAAGTAATATTTATAATCAGTCAATGAAAGACCCGCCTAATTGAAATTCAATTTGTACCACTTTGTGATGCTCCTGACTGTTTCAAGATGGTTAGAAGAAAAGCTGGTCTCAAGTTCTTGAGTGCACTGCATCTTTTCTTGCCTTAACAGAGCACTGGTTTATATTCATCACAATGTAGGCTGGTTTACAAGTAAAGGAACAGCAGCTATGTGAGTACTGAAATATGTAAGCCAATCCAAGCATATGTCATTTACTTCAAGAACACCTTCTTAAGTCCCTGTCTGTGATTCAGTTCCTATGTGGTATGTAATATGGTAAATTGACCTTACCAAAATTTCAGGCCTAAGTGGCATATTTACAGCTTTCTGGTGAGCACTTGCATATGTTACTTCTCATGACATTTGGCTTCTGTTAGATTGTTCATTTTTCAAATGGCTCATTCTTTTCCTACTAGTGTGAATTCCTTCTCGTCTTCCACCTTCAACACATTTCTTAAACTTTAGGAATAGGTCCATCTATTGTGGCATTTTCTTCTCATCCACGTTCTCTTGGAAGTACTTATTTTAGATCTGTTTGCCTGTGATGTGAGGCGTTTAGCCGAAGAGGAAACTCTGTGTTTCCAGGATTCTTTTCCCTTTGGGGTTGCAGATGTTAGTCATTCATCTGTGAAGAAATGACCTCAGCTGCTGGGTCACTTATATTCTGTTTACAAAGAAATGTTTCATATTTTTTATATTACTTTGAATTCCATGGCAGTGATGGGATTAAGTAAGTCTGTGCTGGATGAACTCAACTTCTATATCCCTGCCAACCAAAGTCTAGATTTTAGCTTCTGCATTAGGTGCTAGTATGAAGGTACATATGGCCTGGAGACATGAAACATTTTTCAACCTGATCAGGCTCTTCAAGAATATGTTTTGATTGACCCGTAAACTGCACTGTGCCCTGTGTATAGTAATGAGTTGAGTATTTAGGAATGGCAAAATAACTCCTTTAAGTATGAAGAGTATGTCACACAGGAAAGACCGTAATAATACAAAGTGCTGCCCTGGCTCAGTGGTTAGAGCATCAGCTGTGGACCAAAGAGTCGCAGGTTCGATTCTGGTCAAGGGCATGTGCCTCAGTTGCGGTTCGTCCCCAGCCCTGGTCGGGCTATGTGGGAGGCAACCAATCGATGTGTCTCTCTCACATCGATGTTTCTCTCTCTCTCTCTCCCTCCCTCCCTCTCCCACTCTAACTGAAGATAAATGGAAAAATATCCTCAGGTGAGGATTAAAAAACAACAACAAAAAAACGAAGTGCTTAGTACAGGGTGAGGGACATTGCAATTACTTCTCAGATTAACAGGGTTCTAGAAATATGACCAAAATGAAGTTGGAACTGCTTAAGCTGCTTAATTCTTCCTTTGACTAACTTAGGAGCTAAGATTATTGGTTTATATTAGTATTAATGTTTTTGAGGCCTCTTAAAATCATTGCTGATTCTCAGAGTTTACTATATTCCCCACTTATTCCTAATCTTCTTGCTTTTGTATGTGTTCATTCATTTGTAGAATATAAATGGCATTCGCACAGAGGAGGTGGCTGCCATGACAAAGGGGCTATCTACCAACCCTGACTCTGAATGGGAGGGCCCCAAGCATTCAGTAATTCCTAGTAAGAGCCAAATGACCACCCCGTCGGAGTCTCCACAAAGCTTTGACTTTGGCTCACTCTCCATAAGCAGCAAGGAGACAGAAGAGAAGGAGCAGGGGGCACCTGGCTATCTTGATAGTAAAGAAATGCCAAGAGGCCCCAGTGGGGAATGTATAGGAATGGAGGAACAGGCCAGTGCCTTAAAGTTCTCAGTATCACCAGCTTCCTCTCAGCTGCAACTTGGTGAAAAAAAGACAGAGAGTAGTGAAGAACATGTTACACCAGGAGAGCTACTTGGAAAGCAAAATGGATCATTTCTTGACTCTTGTGTGGGTAACCAGTTCCCCACCCTCATTCGAAGTTTCCAGGTAGTAACCGATTCAATGATGCAGGTCTAATGACTCACTTTGGGAGAGGGCCAGAATCTGTTCTGTGGAGGAGGTGGAGGTGGAGGTGGTGGTGGTGGTGGTGGTGGTGAGGGTAGTAGTCTCTCTGCTTTTTTCAAAATCACAGAATAATATTGAAGCCCTTGATTACTATAAAGAAATTTAGTCAGAGGAATTAACTTTATGAAATGCTTTCTCCCCTGATGACTTAACAAGACTCTTGGGGGTAAACTCCAGCTGTTCACCTTTATGAAGCTGGTGTGTATTTCTCTTTCTCTTGCTCAAGTGTGGGCAATGTAAAGAGATGAATTTCTAAGACTTATATGATGAGGAGCCTACAGTGTTCTGAGACCATGCTAAAAAAATTCAAATACTCCTAATTAGAAGGGATAACTGATTTTATTATGAAATTTTAGGCCCCCCCAAAATTATGTATGTATTGCAACCACACTGTACAGCCCACCACTCCCACTGACACCACTCACAGGGCTTCCATGATCATAGGCACTAATCTCCTATGCTAAGGTGGATGGCCACTTAACTGTATCACAATCAAATGGTAGTTTTAGGGTGATTTATAGTCTTGGGGAAGGTGAATTGATGGACCAGAAGCCTTTGATATTCCACTAATGTTCATTCTTCTGAAATTCTGAGATTAATCAACAGGTGGTGGTAGAACTGATTATTTTCTTTCCAGTTTTCCAAATACTGTTTCTTCTCAATCACTCCAAAGTGAATATCTGACATTGATTTGAAAGAAGTTAATGAATTGCAAGGTAATGCATTTTAATGCCACTGCTGTTTCACGTACCATTTGAACTTGGAGGAAACATGGCTGATTTTCTTAATGGTACAGTCACAAGGACAAACAAAAGTGACTGCTATTTGGCAAATAGTTTTATTTTCAAATTCTGAAGGTCAGTCTGAAGTGCTTTATATCACCAATCATAATTGTCTGATCTTATAGCTTTCCATTAAGCATATGAAAGTGATTGCAGTAATGCCATTCTTTAATATCCCTCATGATTTGACACCTTGTCAGAAGCTACTTTGGAGTAGTGCCCAAATCTTGGGCAGAGACTGAGCTAGCCCTTTGCTTGATTAGAGCTATCACTTTGATCAGATCAATGACAGAAGATTAATTCTCCACAGCCTTCAGAAGAATCTGGTAACTGTTTCTTTACTGCTTCACAGCCCCCCCTGGTGAAGACTCAGACCGTCACCATCTCAGATACTGCCAATGCTGTGAAAAGTGAAATCCCCACCAAAGATGTCCCTATTGTCCACACTGAGACAAAGACCATCACCTACGAGGCTGCTCAGGTAGGACAAGGTTTAATGTTTCAGAACCAAAGACTAAACACAGTAAATAACCTTCTTCACAGGGTTTCTAATTATTTGCTGCAGATAATGCTAGGCTTTTCTGGGGCCATTCTTTTTAGAAGAGATCACTGATCTAAGAATTTCCCAAAATACTTTATAAAATCAAAATCGTCTTGGATCTGATTGCTTATATTCAACCAATTCACTTAGGGAAAGCAGTCTAGTGTAATGGTTAAGAACATGAGCTTTCCCCTGACCGGTTTGGCCCAGCGGTTAAAGTGTTGGCCCGCGGACAAATGAGTTGCGGTTTTGATTCTGGTCAAGGGCACATACCTCAGTTTCGGTTCTTCGTCCCTCTCACGTTGATGTTTCTTTCTCTCTGCCTCCCTCCCACTGTATCTGAAGATAAATAGAAAAATATTCTCGCCCTGGCCGGTTTGGCTCAGCGGTTAGAGCATCGGCCCGCGGACCAGAGAGTCCCGGGTTCGGTTCCCGCTAAGGGCATGTACCTCGGTTGCAGTTTGTCCCCAGCCCCGGTTGGGGTCGTGAGGGTGGCAACCACTCGATGTGTCTCTCTCACATCGATGTTTCTCTCTCTCTCTTCCTCCCTCTCTCTGGCTCTATCTGAAGATAAATGAAAAAAAAAAAAAAAGAAAAATATTCTTGGGTGAGAATTAAAAGAAAAAAAGAACGTGAACTTTGGGTCAAACAAACCTGAATTCAAGTCCTGACTTCTCCATTTATTAAGCAAATAACTGAACATCTCTGAGCTTTAATGCCCCGCCCCACCCCCCACTTCTTCTCCACGTGACCTGTATCTACCTCATGATTTTGTTATGAAGATTATATGGTATAGTACTGCATTAAATTGACTTGAGCACCGTGCCTGAAAACACAAATAAGTAACAGCTATAGTAATTATAATCAATTTAGTACAATTAAATTAAATTTAATATCACATAAGAATTTAAGTATTTTAAATTTTTGTTTATGTCCTACTTTTAAAAAAATATTTCTTTCACCGACTGAAGGGTCGCAGGTTCAATTCCGTTCAAAGACACGTACCTGGGTTGCAGTTTGATCCCTGGCCCCAGTCAGGGTTGTGCAGGAGTCAACCAATTGATGTGTCTGTCTCACATCGATGTCTCTCTCTTTCTCTCTCTCCCTCCTCCCTCCCTCCCTCCCACTCTCTCTAAAAATCAGTGGGAACAATCAAGATATAGAACATTTCTGTCACCTCCAAAAGTCCCCTTATCTTTAATTGTCAGTCCCCCTTATTACCGCAAGTCTCAGATATCTGCTGATCTGCTTTATGTCACACTAGTTTTTCTAGAATTTCACATAAATTGAATCATACAGTAAAAAAATTTTAAAAAAAAATCAGTGGGAAAATATCCTTGGGTGAGGATTAACAAAAACAAAAATATTTCTCTTTCATTATTGGTAATTTGAATGTGGTAGGGTTGCTTATGTTTAATTGTTTTTCTTTCCTTTTTTTTTTTTTAATTCACAGAAGCCAACAGTAATAAAAACTTTTCCTTCTATAAATTGAGCTATTAATTCATTTCTGCAATAAATATTTCTCTTTTTTTGTTTTTTTAATTTATTGATTTTTTAGAGAGAGAAAGATAAACATTGATTTGTTGTTCCACTTATTTATGCATTCCTTGGTTGCTCTTTTTTTTAATGTTTTTTTTCTTGATTTTAGAGAGAGAGAGAGAAACATTGATCAGTTGCCTCCTGTATGCAACTGGACCAGGGACCAAACCTGCAACCCAGGACTGTGCCCTGACCTGGAATTGAACTGGCACCTTTGGTGCATGGGATGACGCTCAACCAACAGAGCTACCTGGCCAGCCAGGGCTAAATATTTCTTTTTTTTTGTTTATCCTCACCCAAGGACACTTTTGCATTTATCTTCAGATAGAGTGGGAGGAAGAGAGGGTGGAAGAAAGAGAGAGAAACATCGATGTGAGAGAGACACATCGAGTGGTTGCCACCCACACAACTCCAACCGGGGCTGGGGACAAACTTCAACTGAGGTACGTGCCCTTAGGGGGAACCGAACCCAGGCCTCTCTGGTCCGTGGGCCGATGCTCTAACTGCTGAGCCAAACCGGCCAGAGCCAGGGCTAAATATTTCTTGAGCATTTATTAGGCCAAAGTAGTGTTACAAGGTAAACACTGGTCATGTCCTCTGGAACTTACATTTGATCAGGAGAGGCAGGCAATAAATCACATAAATAAATATATAAATTTCAGACAGTGAAGTGCTATAAAGAAATGAAACTAAAATAAAGAATTAGACAATCTGGGATTATATTGAAAGGTTGCTACTTTGGGGCTGGAATAGAAAATTCTCTCTGAGGAGGTGACATTTTGACCAAGGCCTGCAGGATGACTAGCTGGAGCACTTTAAACAAATCACTTATCTCTCTAAGCCTCTGGTTCCTCAGCTGTAAAATGGGGATACTACCTATCTTAGCAAGATTTGAGGGAGGATTAAGTGAAATGATATTTGTAAAGTTCTTGGCACATTCATAGACATTTAGTTAATGTTAGAATGCTTCCCTCTTCTCTTTCTTGTGCTCTAGAGTGTAGACTTTGAATTTGGGAAATAATGAGAGGCTGCTTAAAGTTTTTTAATAGTGGTGATAAAGTGGCATAATTAAAGCAATGATTTTGGAAGATGATTCCTAAAGCTGTGTGCTGAATATATTAAAGTAATGGGATGCCTGGAGACAGGAATATGACTAAAACAGGTCTGGGGAGATGCTTGTGAGGAACTGAAGTGTAGCCTGAGGAAACGTGACAGAAAGAACTGTGTCAGGAGAGACAGAGTGAATGAATAGGACTTGGCAGTGAGGGGGACTAAAAAAGGAAGGAAAGAACTACTTGTTTATGGGAGGGAGTCCTTTATGTTGTCACTACCATGGAAACAACCTAAATGTCCATCATTGGGGCACAGGTTAAATAAATTATGGTACATCCAATGTAGGTAGTTCTATGCAGCTATTTAAAAAAGCTTCTGATGAGAATAATCTGTTTGATTATTGGTAAATGAAAAAGCACAGTGCAAAATGGTGTAAATAATCTGTAGAAAAAAGTGCCTGGCACATAATAAGCACCAGATAATTTTTTGCTATTGTAATTGTTTGTTTGTTTATTATAAGTACTTTTTCTTCTATTTTTATTATCTTGCCAGACAAGTAAACACAGGAACCTTTTTGTTATTCTTCCACAATCCCACGCTTTGGGAAATATGGTGAGAAGAGATGGGGAGCCAGAATAGGGTTTTACTGTTTGTGTATATGTGCGCATATGTGTGCTTACCTCCAGTGACATGCACAGATTGTAAGTGTTCTTTTTGATTGGCTTTGACAAATGTATATAGCTTTGTAACCAAGACGCATTTGGGATACGGAACATTCCCATCACTCCTTTCTTTATAACCTTTTCCAGTCAGTCCCTACCCCTCTAGGCAACTGCTCTGATTTCTATCACCATAGCTTGGTTTTGCCTGTTCTGGGACTTCAAATAGAGTATACAGTAGAACACTTTGGTGTCTGAACATGTTTTTCAGGTTCATTTATATTATATGAATCCACAGTTCACTGTTTTTTATTGTCAAATAGTATTCCATTATGTGAATTTACCACAATTTGTTTATCCTTTTATTTGTTGATGGACATTTGAGTTGATTCCAGTTTGGGGCAAATATGAATAAAGCTGCTATAAACATTTGTGTGGGAGCCTTTCTGTGGACATATGTTTTCACTTATCTTGGATAAACACCAAAGAGTGGAATTGCTGGGTCACAGGATAAATGGATGTTTAACTTTATAAGCAACTGTCAAAGCCACAGTACCATTTTGAGAAAACATTGGTAAGAGGGTCAAGGAAACGAAGTCTGATGGGGGAAGAGTATAAGTTGGAAATCCTAACAGTGTCTCCTCCATCTTCTACCTTCTTCAGAGACAGAAAGGGAGGAGTAAGGGTGTGGGGGAAAGGTAGAATAAAACTGCAGGTTTGTAAAGGAGGAGCTCTTTGAAAAGGCTTAGCCACCCTGGCCAGTGTGGCTCAGTTGGTTGGGCACCAAAGGTTTGCCTGTTCGATTTCTGGTCAGGGCACACACCCAGGTTGTAGGCTCGCTCAATCCCTGGTCGGGGCGCATGCAGGAGGAAACTGATTGATGTTTTGCTCTCACATAGATGTTTCACTCTCTCTCCCTCTCCCTTCCTCTCTCTCTAAAAACAACTTAAAAGTAAATAAATAAAATAAAAAGGTTTAACCCCCCTGGCATGCAAATTTGTATTCTTATAACAATTTACAAAGTACTTTTATTTCTGTAATCTCTTTTGATCTTCAAAACAATGCTATGGTGGAGGCAGAACTACCTTTTATGAATGGGAAAACGGAAACACAGAGAAGTCAGAACAATTTGTCCAGTTTTTTGAGCTGGGACCCAAACCTCTGTCTTCAAACAAGAAGTTTCTTACCCTAAGTCCTAGTTCAAACGCTCAGTAATGATAGAACCGTGACCAATTATTTAACCTCTCTGGACCTCAGTTTTCTTAACTATATACAGTGAGTATAATAATAGGACCTACTTCAGACATTGAGAAGTGTAATTGGGATAACAGTTCCATTATGTGCTTGGCACATAGTAGGATTGTAGTAAATATTAGTTAAGTCTGAATCTAAGGTAGATAAGAGGGTCTGGGCTGAAGAAAGTATCAGCGAACTAGCCAATAATATACCTGGTATGATGGTGCCATGTGTGTAAGAATTAGGTGACACAACCATGTTTCCTCTTTTTGTTTTGTCTAGATTCCTACTTGGAAGGGAACCCAGCCAGGGACTTCTTCCTAATTATCTTCTTCTTCCTCAACCCAACCCCCTCCCCAATATCTCAAAGTTTTGCCTTAATAAAATGTGGTCCTGTTCATAAAAAGGTTGGAGGCCTCTGTTTATAATACAAATGACTTTTATAAAGAGGCAGAGAAAGATAGTAACTTAACACAATTTTTGCTTCAAGATTTTTTTTTTCCAATTTTTTTCTTTATTGATTTTTAGAGAGAGAGGAAGGGAGAGGGAGAGACAGAAACATCGATGAGAGAGAACATCAATTGGCTGCCTCTTGCATGCCCCCCACTGGGGATCGGACCCACAACCTGGGCATGTGCCCTGACCGGGAATCGAACCGGCGACGTCTTGGTGCATGGGTTGATGCTCAACCACTGAGCCACACTGGCCGGGCTGCTTCAAGATTCTTTATGAAAATAATTGCAATACTCTAAATCCCCCTCTGAGATAGTGTACAGTACCAGGTATTTTAGGTCATTAGCATCTGAAAAGCATGTTGCTATAGGCAGCCTCTATCTTCCTAGTCTCATTTGCTTCCATCTTGATTGTGGGGTTATCAGCAGCTCCGAGTCTAACGGCCCTAACTTTTCATCAGATTGAGTTTGGTTCCTGCCAACCATCTCTCTTCGTTTTTGCTAATGTCATTTCTCAGCCTGATCATAGTATGTTTGTCTTGGTCCTAATGTGGTGAGCTCCAGAGAAACAAGAAGTATCCTCAGCCCTCGTTCTCTATATAGATTAATTGTATAGCTCGGCATTTTGAATACTTTAAAAAAATTTTTTTAGAGTCCGGCCAGTGTGGCTCAGTGGATTGAGCCTTGTCCCATGGCCTGAGAGGTCTTGGTTTGATTCCCAGTCAGGGCACATGCCCCTTTTGCAGGCTCGACCCCCAGTAGAGGGCATGCAGGAGGTGGCTGATCAGTGTTTCTCTCTCACATCGATGTTTCTATCTCTCTCTCCCTTCCCCTCTCTCTAAAAAAATCAATAAAAACATATTTTTAAAAATTCTGTCTAGAGAGAAACATTGATTTGTTCCGCTTATTTATGCATTCACTGGTTGCTTCTTGTATGTGCCCTGACTGGAGATCAAACCTGCAACCTTGGCATATCTAGACAATGCTCTAACCAACCGAGCTACCCAGCCAGGGCATGAATACTTTTAAACCTCTCCTATAATAAGGAGGATCCATTTCAATAATAGTGTTGTCAGAAATGTCATTGAGAGATTATGTATATTTCCTTACACTTTGCCTTAAAGAGACATTTCCTACCCCATTTGTTCCCGTTTCCCATCTCCATTGTCAAAGAAGATAGCCTGAGATTCCTTGGCCCCGTAAGCCCCAGCAAGGACCTTTCGAGGTCCTTTCAGGAAAGCTTACCCTATGATTCCAAACCTACCCATGCTTTAGCAACCGAGAGTTTGTACCTTTCCTGCCTTGGGTGGTGTGTATAAAGAGCTCCAGATTTGTAGAGAGGACAACTGCCACCCACTAGTTTTGAGTTTTGGGTTAAATCATTCACCTTCTCTGAGCCTGAGTTTTCTTACCTGGGAATGCTAATAAACCTTGGCCCTTCTATTTACTTATAGGGCTGTGTGAGCATCAAAAAAATCATGACAGTGCATAGTTCTTGTCACTCTTGTGGAACCCATGGCTACACTCCATCCACCTCCTCTTTCTGATCTACTCCTATTACTGACCCAATGCCAAAGGAAACTGGACCCATCCAACTTTTTTGGAAGGAGTCTCGTTGCCAGGGTATTTTTAAAAAATGTATTCATTAAGAGATCACTGTAAAGGAATCAGGGTTTTGATTTAGACTGTACAGGTGAAGAGCAGAACTGCATCCTGCAACATTTGCCCACAAGGCTTCCTGAGAGACACAATGATGGGTCATGTTTCCTTCCCCTCTGTAGACTGACGACAACAATGGGGACTTGGACCCAGGAGTCTTGCTGACAGCTCAGACCATCACATCTGAGACCACCAGCAGCACCACCACAACTCAGATTACCAAGGTAACAGACCAGCCAGTACTTCCTTCTGGAATCCAGTGGCATGTCAAGCTTGCTGCCGCTGCAGGAAGGTCCCTGGTCCATAAACAAGGGTTTCCTGGTCCATCCCTACTGAGCCAAATTATTCCAAGTGTCCCAGGTGGAAAGGACCTGCTGCTTTCCCCAGGAATAAATAGGGAGACCTTCAGAGTGTCCCTGCCTACTTAGTAGTCTCATAAACTCACATGTGGTTGTTCTCTTTATACATTCATCTGATTCTTCAGTTAGTGAGTCTCCTATCTGGCTGTGGAGGTAAGTTTAAAAAATCAACTTAAGGGCAAATGTTGTTGGTATTATTATGCAACCATATTTTTCAAGCCAAAAAATAAGAACTCGGGGTCCAACAAAGAATTTTTGTCATGCCCACAATCAAGGCCATGGGAACTATATCAGATGCTGAAATACTGGAATTATTACAGTATTGCCTATGGGGGCAAGAGGGACAACATCTCTACCATTGGAACTGCTCCCAGAAAGTCGGACAGGCCACGTTTGCTGCAGCACTAGAGGAAAATGATTGTCTTATAAGTAGGAAATCTAGACTTCTGACCAGGCTCTCTCATCAACACACAGATGACGGGAAGCCACTTACGTAACATGTCTAGACCATAAATCTGTCTACTTTGTTTGCTCACTGCATTGCTGTGGTATTTGGGAGGAAGAAAAGGGGAAAAGTAAACAAATAGGGAATTATGACTTTCTGTTTAATTTATTGAAGATTTTAGCAATCCCAGGGAATAGAGGTATGTTCATTTAGCTGGTCCAGCCAAGACTTTGGACAAGTAGGTGAGAAGCTGTCCTATCCAGTACCCAGCAGCAGATTAAAATTTGGAGTGGAGCTTTCAGAATAATTTCTTGCTGTTCCTTTTTTCTTTCTTTCTCTTATGACCACCTCCCTTTGGTTTCAGACTGTAAAAGGTGGAATATCAGAGACCCGGATTGAAAAGAGAATTGTGATCACAGGAGATGCCGATATTGACCATGATCAGGTGGGAATGCTGAGGAGATTCTGGGCATGGGAGGAGGCCCTGGGCAGGAAGATTGATGGATGCAAAAGACACCTCTGCCAGTTTCACCTCCAGAGAGCCCCCTCGGCTGCTCCAGCTCTTACTCCAGAAGAAAGACAAAGGGAATCAGATCACAGAGGCCTGTGGGATGGGGGCCGTAGACTGTTGAAGAAAGGAAGTGTAATAGGGAGAAATGGACTTTAGACTCAAAACACCTGAGTTCACATCCTAGGTCTTACCATATTCTAGCTCTTAACTCCCAAGGCTTCTACTTCCTCATCTATAAAATGGGCATTGTAGCATCTTCCTCTCAAGGTTGTTGTGAGACTCAGTGATATATGGATGTACAGCACATGGCACATGGTGGGCTCCAAGTAAATGGAGCTGTTGCAGTTTGGGGGATATCGGGTACCTAAACCTGTGCTAGGGACAGTAGGTGATATCAAAGCAAAAGGAAGGTATGACCTCTACCCTCGGGGCCGTCATAGCTCAGGAGACAACTAAGGGGACGTAGACTGGACTTGATTTCTGCCCTAGAACTATCACTCACTGTGTGACCTTGGGCAAATCACTTTACCTCTGATATTTTTTCCTCTCCTAAAAGAGTATTTTGATCTAGATAATTTCTGGGCCCTTCTGAGAGCTAACTTCTATGTTTTTATGTTAATTAGGTGCTAATTCTGTGCTGCAAGCAATTAGCAAATAATAAGGTCAGGATTAATGTTCCCAATTCTCTGCCAGTGAGGTTAGAACTGTAGCTGCAGAGAAGAGGGGGAAGAAGACACTGCATGCACATGCTTCTGGAATCATTGACAGGAGCGCCGGAGCAGTAGCTCGGTGGCCTTTATGCTGATGTGCTGCGTGCCTTTCAAAAAAAGGAAGAAAGAAAACCTGAGCTGCAGTGCTGGCAGTCTCGGCAGCAGGGTTGAGACTTACAGCTAAGAATGCCGGGTGCCGGGCCCCAGCAACAAGGCTGCTCAGCCCAACGGTGTAGGGTTTGAAGTGAAACAGACCTGGGTTGAATCCTAACTCCATAGCTCACTGGTTGTATGTCCTTGAACAGGTGACTTGACTTCTCTAAGATGTAGTTTCACCATCTATAAAGATAATCTTAGGTTATTTTCAGGGTTGTGGTGACAAAGGGACAAGCACACTTGATAGCTCAGAGAGATGCTCCAGAGTCCCGCAGTTCTCATAGGTTCTCAGGGCTACATGAAAGGGGTAAGGTGTGGTGCTCTCTGGATGGGGGGAGGGAAGCACTTTAAGAAGGACTGTTCAGGAGAAGTGTGGTGCAGGCTTTCATAGAGAGATAGGTAAAGGCCAGAGGAACCAAAGGGGGCTGGGTTGGGCCTTGAAGCATGAGCAGATGAGTTGGGCAAAAAGGGAGGATGAGCAGTGGCCTACAGAGGGGGTAGTTCCAAGAATAGCTTTCATGAGTCAAGAGACAAAAGAGGGATTTCCTTTCTTCCCCTGTCCCTCCATGCCCATCTTAGAGATAGTTTCTTTTTTAAAAATAATTTTGTTGATTTTTAGAGAGAGAGGAAGGGAGAGGGAGAAATGTCAATTGGCTGCCTCTTGCACGCCCATTAGCACGCCCCCTACTGGCATTCTAGCCTGCAACCCTGACATGTGCCCTGACCAGGAATCAAACCTGTGACCTTTTGGTGCATGGGACAACACTCAACCAACTCAGCCACACCGGCCAGGGCAGCTAGAGTCTTTTTTTTTTTTTTTTTTTCATACTCACCTGAGGACATTTTTGTATTTATCTTCAGATAGAGCGGGAGGGAGAGAGGAAGAGAGAGAGAAACATCGATGTGAGAGAGACACATTGACTGGTCGCCACCCACACGACCCTAACCGGGGTCAGGGTCGAACTGCAACCGAGGTATGTACCCTTAGCGGGAACCGAACCCAGGTCTCTCTGGACCGAGGGCCGACGCTCTAACCGCTGAGCCAAACCGGCCAGGGCCAGAGTCCTTTTTAATAGGGGCTGCTGTCTCTGAGAATTGCTGTGCCACCAGCCTTCAAAGGCTGTAGCACCTTGGGGTTCTCAGCCAGAAGCTCAGAGACTTGCAGTCCAAGGAGAGTGGTGGCTTCATTGCTCTTTCCCTCTGATCCCTCTAGCTTATCTACAATGATCAAAACCCCTTCAGATGCTAAAACAGCCCCCCCACAACCTAAAAGACAGAATGGTAAAGAGGAAAGCCCAGTAGACTTAAGTTAAAACCCTTGTTGCATTACTTACTAGCTATGAAACATTAAGCACTTTATTTAACCACTGAACCTCAGTTTCCTCGTTTATAAAAGGGAAATAATGGGTCTACCCTTATTCATTGGGTTGTTGTGAAGATTAATTATATACTAATAAGTAATGCGGTTAGGCTAGTACATGACATGTAATAGGCCCTCCCACTCTTCCTTTCTTCTCCCTACTTTAGCCAAAGACAGCTCTTCCTTTTTGTAGCATGCTTCTTTATTTTCCGCTCCTGTTCTGAACTTCCCAGGCACAATTTGTTGAACACAGATTTTGCTTTGTCCTTTAGACTCACTTATGAGTGGATCCTCCCAGACTCATCCAGCAGGTGCTGCCATCAGCCCTGAAGTCCCTCTCTGATTCCTTAAAGACAGCTCTGACCTTCCCTGTCTCTGTGTTTTTAGTCCAGGAGCCTCCCTGTGCAGGATAGAGTAGGTAAGGTATTACCAGCTTGGCTTAGCCTAAATGCTGCCCTGGTACTGCAGACAGAATTGAATTTGCCAGAAAAATGCTGTCCTATGACCCCTGCCTTACTTCATCAGCCAGGCTGCTTTCTGCCTGACGGGTGTCCTTTCTGTCTTTCTCAGGTCCTTGTACAGGCCATCAAGGAGGCAAAGGAGCAGCATCCAGACATGTCAGTGACCAAGGTGGTCGTCCATCAGGAGACCGAAATCTCTGAGGAATGAGCTCAGGTAGGGGCTGTTCTTGCTGTGGTGAAGGGTGCTCACTATCCCAGCCTCAGAGCGCACTGGACAGGAACCCTGGCCAATCTGGGAGCTTGGTACAGTGAAGGCAGGGGAGAGGTTGATGAGGGCCACATAGGAGGTTATTAAATATTTGGCTCCGACTGAAACAGCGAAGTCTCCTTGTGTCCTCCCACCCTTAGCAGTGCCAGCAGTGATGGGTTGGAGGAGATACCCCAAACATGGGTGCAGACCCCCACTCACCTCTTGAATCTTCATGCAACCTCCTGCTTCTCCACCTCTCCTGCCTTCCCTTTCTTCTCTCTGCTGCTCTGCTCCTTGCTGTGACAGAGAAGGGCCAGAGAACAAAACCAAGAAAAGCAGGACCAGGCTGTCTGGAAGTGGAGGAGTTGGGGGACAGGAAGAAATGGCTAAAGTTCTTGCAGCAGACTAGAGAGTTGGAAGCAGGGTAGCTGCTTTTTGGGAGATGGGCATCCAGATAAAGTCATGCCTAAAAGTAGTTTACAAATGACTTGAAGATGCCAACAATCCCCAGTCAGGGCTGGGTCCTGTAGAGCCGCTCAGGCCTTAATTATTACTTGTGGCCACAAGAATTTGGTAATGGGACTGGGTAAGTCTTCTTTGCAGGAATTATCAACTTTGCTTTTCTTTCCTTTAGGAATCATCTATCCCCCGACTCCTTGCCCATCTCCCATCCAAGAGAAAACCAGAGAAATGAGAAAGAAGCTAACCTGCAATAATCAGACTTCAGACTTTCAAGATTATTCTAAACCACCAGAAAATTAATTTCATTTTGTATTTGGAGTTTATACCAACAGAGTCTTCTAGATATCACTGATCTTTTGAATACCTTTTCTATATTGTGATACCAGAACTGTTCAACTTTTCACTCTACAGACTGTTTTTAAAGAGTTTTTGTTTTTTTTTATGGGGTGGTTTGTAACCCCTTCAACCTAGCCTCTCCCCATTTATTTCCAACCCAGATACTGACAGGGTCCACAGAATTCTTCTGGAAATCCTTCAAAGACTCTGTCAGCTGTGTTGGGGGCCAAAGCCAGCTTAATGGGGCTGCCCTGCTCTTCCTCTCGTTTTATACCCTTTGGATGACAGCAGAACTTTAAAAACCAGCCCTTTTCAGAGCCAATGATGTGACTTTACCAGAATGTCAGGTAGGGTGCTGCCCTGGCCCACATACCCCAGGAAAGTATCCCTGCCCCTTTGTGGAGGGCGGTTTGGGTAAGGCAGAGACCTCTGCTAAGAATGTAGGATTGTTTTTCCTCCCTCCCTCCTATTCTTTCTTTTCGGAGCTTCTTTAGATCAAAGACATAAGAAGTTGCTCAGCTGTCTCTGATACTGTGAATGTTTTAACAGATCCGTGGCCTTCACCTTCCTGCCCTCCCTCCCTTTTACCTCATCAGAAGCCATGGCTCTGCTAAGTGCTCCCCCCACCTCCCATCTCAGGAGAGCAAAACTCACGGAAAAATAGGCACTTTTGGCCAAAAGCACTAATGGCACATTTTTAGTGGTGATTTGGGCAAAGGAAGTGAATGAGGTTTTTGAAAGGTTTTCTAGTTCTGGGAATATGCACTTCACACAGAGGAATGGTGGGGTTTACCTCAGTCAGATCCTGCTAAGAAGCACTTCCAGGTGACCATCCCTGGGCCTCTTCTTTAACCCTGGGATGATAGGGGATGTGACTCCGAGAGGAGGCTGTGTTCCTTGCCTGTCTTCTTCCCACCAGCACCTGCCTGCGGGCACCCTTCTGGAGCAAGGGAACTGGCTTTTAGGGGCCGTCCTTCCCAAAAGACCCCATGTGCCAAGGGGTACAAGTACCAGCTCTGCTCATCCGCACTCACCATCTGAGGTCTCCCAGGGTTTGTAGACTTTATTTTTATAGTGGATTTGGGTTTGGTTTTGGTTTTAAAAAGGAGGACTGAGTCCCAATTCCACCATTCCACAGATTTGGGGGCATTTTTATTCAGTAGGTCTTCTCTAATCTTCCAGCTGCCTTCCCAAAGAAATGAATTCATGGGACAGCATTTTTCTGGTTCAGAGTCCACAGTCACTGGGGGCTCAAGGGCAGTGATCAAGAGAGAAGTCTAGCACCTCCGCTCCCCACGATGGGAGCCAGTGGCACGTGTCCAAAGTCTCTGCTGGCTGAGTTGTTTAGACAGACTTGGTTGGTCTGAACTGATTTCAGGTGTGTGCATTTTTCTTTTAGTAGTTATGTGGGATTGTTAGTAACCAGCTCTCTCTGGGAGGTACAGAAGAGCTCAGGTGGGATGTGTGACAGGCTTGGGGAGGTTGTCCTGTCTCAGGAACAGACTTGGAGCCCATGGGCATAGGGTCTGAAATGATGGGGCTTTCTGGTTGGTGCCCAAGCCTGGGTGGTGCTGAGGTTAGATGTCAGTTCACATCTAACAAGCATATAATGTGAGCTCGCTTCCCAGTGGCCTGCTGTCCTGCTGAAAGCCATTGTGGCTCCCAAAGCTGTCACCTGTGGAATGCAGAGGACAGGGAAAGGAAGCGGGCACAGCAAGTGCATTAGAAACCTGGCAGACTGGATATTCTGTGCCATCCAGATCAGTGTGGCAGCTTTCAGAGCACAGGACCATGAATCAGGGGGCCTAACCTTTCCCTCAGCTCTGTCACCAACTCAGTACACTTCTCCTTGCTGCTTTCTGTCTATAAATTAGACTGGAAGATATATAGATATATATAAAATGTCCTTCCAGCACTGAGAAGTCATGATTTGGACAAGCTAGCAAGAGGGATGTCCTTCCAAGCGTCTTCCCCTTTCCTCCCTCTCTGGTAACAGATCTTGGGGTTTGGCAATAGTTTGGATTTTTTTCTTCCTGCAGTTGTGTGTGTGTGTGCGTGTGCATGAAGAAAAGCAGACTGTCCAGGTGGAAATGAAGAGGGGAGGGACTTGGCAGCAGTTTTCCTAAAGTGACTCAGACACATCACAGTAACAACTCTCGCTGCAATTTTATTTTTATTTCACTTGAGAAATAAAGACTTCCTCCAAGCCACATGAGGTCTCTGCCACCCACCCACCCACCACGCTGGACCTGCATTTACAGAGCCTGGCTGCAGGGACCTGTCAGGGCATCTTTGACCCCCTTCCCAGGCCCCCACCCATGTGTTCTGCAGGGCAGCTGAGGATGGGACAACAGTCCACCCTGGGAAATGGAGCCAGAGCTATGGCCTTACCAACAGCAAGGAATGAATGCTCATAGGAAATATCTGCCCAGGATCTCAGCCCCAGGCTGGTTGTTTTACAAATCTCTCTCAAATGTATTATTTTGGTGACAAAAATGAAGGAGCTTTGTAAAATTTTTAAAAAGTATGAATCATATTAAGTAGTTGTTTACATTTCTTGACAAAATAGGAACTATGGCAGCAGAATCAAATTGGCAAAATCCTTAGCTTAAATAGGCAATAAGTAGGTCTGCTGTTTTGGCCTTTGTAGTAAGAGAAGTGGCTGTAGTTGTTTAGATAGGTGTTTGGTCTTGCTTCTTGTACTGCATTTTTCAATAAACTTAAAAAAAAAAAAAAAGACTGAATCTGAGGATTGATCAACTTTTCAAGTTCTCTTCCCATTTTGCTAAAGTAAGCTACCCACATTGGCCAAAATGCAGCTTCAACATTGTATAAAAGGATTTCTGAAAACTGGCAAATGCTTTTTGACAACTGGAGGGAGATTTTGCAGCATAGACCAGGACAAAGGAGAGAAGGGGGCTTCTCGGACCTGTTTGGGGAGGGGCCAGACCCTCAGCATGAAGGCATTGGCAGTAGTGTAGCCCTAATAGGATATACCCTGCATGGCTGAGGGAAGAAGGGGATTGAGGTGGTGGGAGTTAAAGGCTCAGTCCCCATCCCAGGTGGCAGTGAAGGGTTTCAACTGCACCCCATTGCCCATCTTCCTGGAGGCCCAAACCTCATTACTAGTGCCACCTTGGAGGGAGCCTGTCCCAATCTGTAACATCTCAATCTACCTTCCAAGTCTTAGGGGTCCTTGCCCACCACTTATGTTTGTCAAGACACCAGTTTGACATCTCCCAATCACCCTGGCCTGGACCTCCAGCCTCCTCAGGTACCTGTTCAGGGGTAAGGCCACTTTGGAGGCTGACGGAATTCCTGAGGCCGAGTCATGCTGGTCTCAAGAATCCACATTAAAACACATTCCAGCTTATTGAACCCTTGTGCAGTTGGCATTTCTCTGCTGACATGCAAGTCAGGATGCCTTAGCAGCTGCTGGGGCCAGAGCATCCATTCCCCAGTCTGGGATGTGACTGAAGCATCTACTAGACATTGGGACTCCTGGTCCTGTTACCATGGTCCATGCTGCAGCCTCAACAGGCTGTACCCAGCTCAAACTTGAGCCCCCAAGTCCCCTCCTCCTCCCAACTTGGCATAACCCTCCAGACTGAGGCGGTCCAGCCGTGGCCAGCTTCGGTGAGCACAGTCCCGAGCTGCTGGTGCCCCAAGCAGGAGCTCCCCAAGGCCCAGATCCAGAGACTTGGAGTGTTCAATGCAGGAACCAGAGGGCTGCACGGTGATAATCACATGGCCAGTCTGAGTCCGTGGACCCCAAGGTGGGGGCAGCCCCGGGCCCTTCAGCGGATAACTGTTGAGCAGGGCAGGTAACCCTAAACGAGGATTAGCAGGTTCTGAACGCAGGCTCCGCACTGACGGGACGGGTGAAGTACCCCGGTGCGGAGACAGGTCCCAGCCTTCTGGTTCCACACAGCCTATGGCTCGGGGAGTCCTGGGGCCGGGGCTGGGGAGGAGAGCGCAGTCCCAGCCAGGGCCGTCGGGGGGCCGGAGCGCCTGAGCCCGCAGCACCCCCTGGCGAAGCCGTCTCGTCTCCAAGTCTCGGTTCTCGTAGAGCAGCGTGTTGGCGCAGATGAACACGAACAGGCCCACGCCCATGACCACGGGCCCGAGGAGCCGCATCCGCTCGTGCGGGCCGTGAGCCCGGCCGGCACCGCGACCCTCGCGCCGCAGCTCGCTCACTGGGGGCGCGCTGGCATTGGCGGCCCGGGGTCCCGAGGCCCCAGCGCGGTGCGGCCAGTAGCCGGCCACTGCGATGCCCATGCCCACCAGTACCACGAGCGCCCCCAGCGCCGCGAACGCCCCCGACGGCGAGCGCAGCCGCAGCCGCGCCCGCACCCGCAGAGGCTCGGGAGGGGAGCGCGGGCGCCGGCGGCGGCCCAGGCGGCGGCCCAGGCGAGAGACCCGGCCCTCGGGGCTCCTCCGAACCTCCACGCAGTCTCCGGGACTCCCGGCCGTCATCTCGCCGTCGTCTGGGCGCTCTGCGGAGAGAAGCGGGAGGCAGGGACTGAACCGACGGGCCTAGGGTCGGAGCGTCAGGCTGGGGACACAAATCCGGGAGGGAAGATCGGGCTGCCTCGCCCAGGACGCTTGGAGATCCCTGGCGGCCACCCCCAGATTTTCCCGGGCTGCCAGGCGGGGAGCCGCCCCCACTCCGGTTTTCCGCAGCGGTGCTCCGAGCCAGGGCCGCGCGGCAGAAGCCCGAGTTGGCCGGGCCTGCGGGCGGAGAGGAGGGAGGGGGGCGCCGGCTGTTCCCTGGCGCATCCTCGGCTGTGGGGCTCCGGCCGCCGACGCCCTCTTCGCCAGCCCGCGAGTCCTGGGCCTTGGGAGGTGTGGGGGCCCTGGCAGCAGTGTCCCTAGGGTAAGTCCCACCCAGGCGCGACCTCACCCCAGCACGTGGCTACACCGTAGTAAAAGGGAGGGGGGTGGAGCGCAGACCGCCCTGGTCCGCTGCAATCGCTCGCGGGCCCCACTTCCCCCTACTGCGCTTTACATACCGCAGCGTAGGAAGGAGGGGGTGTCACTGATTCCAGCCTCTTCCTGCCCGCCCCCTCCTCCTTCCAGACCTCCTCAGTCAGCATTGAAGCTGCAGCAGGAGAGACTTTAGCAAGACTCCGGGAAGACCTCTATAACCACGACCAGCGGTAGACTTTGCCCCGTATTTCTTTTAACTCCGCGCAGAAGAGGCCGCCCCCTCCCCCAGCAGCCAGGGTGTGGCGGGCAGGAGGCAGGGGGCTGCAGGGCGGGGCGCAGGGCCTTGTCCCATGGACTCCTCTCCTGGCTCTCCCCTCGGCCGGGACAAGGCTGTTTCCAGGTTGCAGCGTTTCCAATTCGGGCTCCTCGGGATGAATCATCCCCCCTTTCCCGCCGCCTGGCCTCCTTTCCAGCCTCCTCCGCCCCAGGCCTCAGTGGCCCGTGGCCCGATCGGTGCAGCACCGCCCCTGCGCCTCCGGCCGCCCCAGGGTCCTGGCCGCCGGGCTGAAGCCCCTCCCGGCTGCTGGTCCGGCCCAGCCTGCGGCCTGGGGACTGGATCCGGGCTGGGGCAGGAGTAACCGGGCTGCGTGTGGTGTGACCCCCACGGAAGGGAGGGTGTTGGAAGAAATGGGACCCCCGCCCAGGGTGCCCTGGACAGCAGGAGAGGAGGGTTAGGACCTCGCGATCCAGTGGTGCATCTTCACATCCCCAATCTGGTTTCCAAACAGCTCCAGCGCTGGAACCCGCCCCAAGGTCCCAGGCAGGAGGCCTTGCTTACCCTACCCACTCCCCATCCGCACCCCCGAAACTCAAAGCAGGACACCCATCCCTGCTCCCGAAAGGAGAGCTGAAAGTCCAGGGCCTAGCAAGGAGTAAGCAGCGTCTACCGGGCCCACCGCCTGCTTTTCACAGATGGCAAATGCGGCCGAGAGAGGAGCCTGCCGGGGTCACACCGCCATACAAGGCGGGGGTTCCACCAGGACCTGACGCCAGGCCTCCGGAGCTAATTCAGCTCTGGGCACTTCTCGGCACTGCCACCGGAGCGTCCTGGCCGGAGGCGAGGCCCATTACCCACCTGTGTCTGAGTATGTGGCCCTCTCTCTAGCCCCAAGCTGGAGAAGGACCACCCCGCCCCAGATCAGAGCTGGCGCCCCAGTCCCAACTCGGGAAAGGTCACCCCTGAGCCCCCGCGCGCCCCTGCGGGGAGGCAGTTGGAGGGGTGCAGAGAGATGGGGACATGTTCCGGGACCCCGAGGCTCTGGAGGACGTGAGTCGACGCTGGGGAGCTCAGAGAGGACAAAACTTGGAGACACAGTCCGAAGATCCCAGGTTGCTCGGGACCAGGTGCTGAGCACTCGGAAATCCCGCCTCTGCCTGCGTCCAGTCCACACTTCGGTCCCGGAGAAAGAGAGGACCCGTCTCCCGCCACCCCCACCCCGGGGCCTTTCCGGAGGGAGGAGCCAAACAAAAAGTTGGGGAAAGTGGGGGACAAACCCCGGGACCCTAGTTTTGCTCACCTGGCGCCGCAGCGCCCGGGTGGGTCCCGGTCCGAGTCCGCTCGCCGCGGCTCGCGGCACTGCCGCGGTCTCCACGGAATCTGGGCCCCCGGTCCCGCCCCCGTCCCGCCCCGCGCCGTCCTGGCCCCGCCCTCCGGGATCCCGGGGGACAGTCTGGCCCGCGCCCCGCCAGGCCCGGCCGCTGGAAGAAAGCAACAACTCAAAGCTGAGGGTCGCATGTCAGCGCTGTGTGCGCGCCTGGTGACTGGGGGACCGGGCCCGAGTCCCCCGCTCACGTCGTTCGCAAAGACCTGGGAGGGTGCCCTCTTCCTACATAGGGAAACTGAGACCGGAGCCTGAGAGCCCCCTACCCAGCTCTGCGGTCTGAGCGTGCGGACAGGGTTCGAAGGCCGCCCCCCCCGCGCGCCTCTCGGAACCCCTCAGTCCAGGCGCCCGGGAGAGGACTCGCGGGGGCGTCCGAGAGCCCACTGATGCCCAGCGCCGTCCGGGGAGGAGGCAGCCTGAATACCTGCTCCGCCAGCCTTCCCTCTGTGGGCCTCACTGCCTTCGCCTGGAAAGTGGGCACACGGCGCCTGCTTCGCAAGCTGCTGAACAGCGAGACCACACCGGACGCAGCCCTGACACCGGGCGCGCTCGGCGCACCGTGACCACGGCGGGGGCGGTAACAGCGACCGCCTGGCCCCCAGAGCTGCGGGGATCAAAGGGGGTGTCGCGGGCCGGCTCGCCTCCCTAACCGCCCCCAAAGGATGCGTCCAATCGGGGGGGAGAGTGCTTTTCCCAAAGCAGGAGGAAGGCACTGAAGGCCGCCGAGCCCCCGAGACCCGCCTGAAGGGGGCGGCCTGGCTCCTGTGCCCCGCCCGCCCCCAGAGGCAAGAATGTGAACGGAGCGCGGGGGTCGGCTGGCGGCCCAGTTTCCATGATGCGGGGGGCGGGCTCGGAGGAGGGGAGTGCAGGAGGATTGCCAGCCTCGGCGCCGGGCCCCCACCCCGCTCCCGCAGCCCCGCCGGGCCCCTCGGGAGGAATTTCCGGCCTGGGATTGATTAGCACACGCCCCTCCCCCGGCAGCGGAGACCCCCCGGCACGCGGGGCGCGAGGGGAGGGGGATGGGAGGTAATGAGACCCGGCTGTGCGCCCGGGGCGGGGAGGGGGGACTAGAGGTAGTCGTGGGCCTGGGCCACCCCACTTCCCAACGCGTGGCGGAGCGGGGTCCCGAAGTCACAGGGCAGAGCTAGGCCTCGAACGCAGGCTCCTACCCTCTGGCTTGGTCGAGGTAACTGGGGATGACACCGGCGCCCCGGAGCCCCTCTCCCAGCCCCGGGGACCAAGCATCCTCGGGAGCAACCGCGGCCGCCCCTGGGAGCGGAGCCCCCTCGGGACGGACCTTGAGGATACCGGCGTCCAGAGGAGACCACAGTGGGTGAGGCTGAGCCCCGGCTCCCGGGGCTGAACCCCTGCGGTCCGAGAGCGAGGCCGCGGTCGCCTTCCTGCAGCCCACGTGGGACTGAAGGCTCCAGCGGCCTGAGCTGGGAGGAGGACGCCCTTCGCTCTGCGCCCCACTGAGGCAGAAGCCGTCTTCCTGCCTCCTCCCACCTTCTGGCTCTCGCCCTCTCCTTCGCTCCAGACCCCCCAATCGACCCTGTACTCATCCACCCCGCACGCACTGCCCCACTGCGCCCTGGCCTCCGCCCTCAGATTCCTTCCTTCTGCTCCCTCGGTCACTGCTCTTCCTGGGGACACCAATTCTGGAGGCCCAAAGCCTGGACTTTCTGGCTGTTCTTGTCCTTGGTAATCCATCTGCTCTGGTGTTTATCACTTGCTTTTCCTACCTGCTCCTCCCAGCTTTGCCCTCCCCCCCGCCCCCTCTCCTCCCCAGTGTTGGGGCTCTTCTAGCCTGGGCCCACAAGCTCAGCCTCAGTGTCAGCCATACACCCCCTGGGAAGTCTCCCTGGGCCCAGTGATCCTAGCCCATTCCTGCCCCCCCACCCCGTTTCCCCAACCCCACTGCCCCCCACCCCCAAGAGCACTATGCCAGAGGTCACCCTAGGCTCATTCCTCTCCCCCTTCCACTGAATTCACCAAGTCCCTGGATCCTGTTCTTTTGATGTGGAATTAGCCACCTTCTCCCTGCCAACGGGCTATGCAGAGGGGCACCAAGCGTCTCTACACCGAATGTGAACTCCCTACTTAAAACCCTCAATTGCTCCCCATTGTGCTCCAAATGGAGGTTAAAGCCCCTTCTCATCTCCACAAACCAGCCCCTGCCCTTCTCACACTCCCAGTTCCTGGGTAGCTGAACTTGTTTCCACCCTCAAATCTTTTGGGCTCTGGCCTCCCTTGATCGTCCCTTTGGCTCCTACTCATCCTTCAGACCTTCTCTGTCCCCCAGACCAGGTCAGCCCCTCCTCCACCCATCCATTACACACCCTCACTGAGCCCTTCCCGAGCAGCACTGTGCACAGGCAAACTGAGGTCAGTGTTTGGAAACTGAGTCTGCTTCCTGTCTGTCCCCACCCCCCATCTGTCTTGCTCACCCCTGGAGCCCTGTGCCCAGCACAGTGCCTGCCCACAAGTGGCCCCATACTGGCCTGTGTCTCCCCCACCCCCAGGCCCTTTCCTAATCTCCATCCCTGGGCCCCACCCACCCAGACTGCAGGAGAGAAGACTCAGCTCTCTGGGTCTGTTTCCCCATCTGTAAAAAAGAAAAGGGAGGGAGGATACTATTTGCCTCCCAGTGTTGTTTTGAAGATTAAATAAGAATACACATGTTCAGCATCTGGCACAAAGTGGGTATCCACCAAACAGCTGCTCCCTCCTCCGACCATGGGGTTTCTGGCACAGAGGGCAGTGTTTGGGGGCTGTAGAACCTTCCCTGGGGTCATACGGGGTGGTGGGGGAAAGAAGGGTCCTCTTTCCTAGATATAACCTCTTTTAATTCTCTCCAGAGTTCTAGGAAGTCAATGCCTAGTTTACAGATGAGGAAACTGGCTCAGAGAGGCAAACCAACCACCTCACAGACACACAGCCAGACTGGTTAGTGCCCTCCCACTCTTCAGAGGGATGTCCACTGGGACTGCTTCTGTGGGCAGCAGTGACCTCACCTATGGGACATGGACTTCCTCCTGAATCTCTTCTGGCCTCTGTGTGACCCGGACTCTCACTTCCGAAGGAGGAGCCTGTATGAGTTGCCCCCCAGGGGCCAAGGTGGTCAGCATTTCTCCCCCAAGCTTCTCTGTGAAGGCAGGGAACTGGACACGGTGACCCTTAGGTCCCTGCCTACCTGAGGCTCCGTGTCCTTTCCAGAAGCCACCATGGGGAGGGAGCAGCTGTTATCTCCTGCATGTCACTGCCCCACCCAGGGCCACAGAACAGCATGGGCCTGGAAATTCATCTTCCCTCATCTCCACTTTGGAACAACCAGGCTGCCCGAGCCCCAGGGGGGTTTCTGAAACCATCCTTGTCCCAGGGATGCCCTGGGAGCACCGAGACACAGCCCTGTGCCAGCATGGCTCCGCTGGAGAGACCACGACCTCAACTGAGGATTCGGATGCTGGTTCAGAGGGGACAGCATGGCTCTGAGACCCAGGTTTTTGTTGTAGTTTTAATTTATTGATATTTTGAGAGAGAGAGGGAGAGAAACATCAGTTTGTTGTTCCATTTATTCATGCATTCATTGGTTGCTTCTTGTATGTGTCCTGACCAGGGATCAAACTCTACCCAGGTGAGCTACCCAGCCGGGCCTCTGAGTCCCACTTTTGATTTTGCTGCTCAGTCATTCCCTGGGTGACTTTGGGCATGTCACAGTACTCCCTCACAGTTCCTGCCTCTGCACCTTGTCCCTCACCAGAAGGACTGGTGTGCTGATTCAGTGACTGGCAAGTAGAATCCAGAACCCCAGTTCCAATTCTCTGTTTTGTTTTTTTTTTGAAGATTTTTTTAAAAATTGATTTTTATTGCCCTGGCAGGTTTGGCTCAGCGGTTAGAGCATCAGCCCGCGGTCCAGAGAGACCCGGGTTCGGTTCCCGCTAGGGGCGCGTGCCTCAGTTGCAGTTTGTCCCCGGCCCAGGTTGGGGTTGTGTGGGTGGCAGCCACTCGATGTGTCTCTCTCACATCAATGTTTCTCTCTCTCTCTTCCTCCCTCTCTCCCTCTCGCTCTATCTGAAGATGAATGCAAAAATGTCCTTGGGTGAGGATAAAAAAATAAATAAATAAAAAGATGTGGTATGCACATATATTTTTAAAAAATTGATTTTTATTTATTTAGTTAATCTTCACCTGAGGATATTTTTCCATTGACTTTTAGATAAACTGGAAGGGAGGGAGGGAAGGAAGGAAGGAGAGAGAGAGATTGTTGCCTCCCACACTACCCAGACTGAGGCTGGGAATTGAACCTGCAACCCAGGTACATGCCCTTGACTGGGAATCAAACCCGTGACCCTTTGGTCCACAGGTCGACAATGACCGTTGAGCCAAACCAGCCAGGGCCCAAGGCTCTACTTGGTAGGGGCAGAAACCAATGCCCAGGCAGGACTTGACCAGGGTGACCCAGCTAGTGGCATTCCCACTGAGTTTCAGGATCAGAAGAACGTCCCACAGTCACAAGGTCCCATCCAAGGCTCAGGCCCTCAGAAGATTCTCAGATGTGAACACCAGATCCATCCCCCACTCCAAGGAAGTTCTGAGCTGTCTCTGGGCCATTGGCAAAGCCCTTAGGCAGAACGAGTCCCCATCTCCATTGCTCTCCCAAGCCCAGAAAAGAGAAGGAGGCAGAGTCTGGTTGACGCTGGGAAAGTCCAGGAGATGAGACCCTCAGGGGGAACAGGGCAAAGCCAGCCTCCTGCCCTAATCCCTAGGCTGAGGGACAGCAGTGGCAGTGTTATGGTCTGGCTAAACTCTGTCGGCTACCAGGCCCGTTATACCCGTTACCTTCCTAAGTGTGCAGGACCCCCTGAGTGTCGCCTGTGTCACACATACAGAACTGAGTTTCAGCAAGGTCTAGGCCTGTGGGGACTGTCTGTCCATCTACTACCCGTCAGTCACCCTGTCCTGCAGAGAACAACTCTCAGGCTCTCAGATCACATGGTCCAACTTCTCCCATCCTACACTGCAACCCTGGACTGGTCCCAGGTCTTCCTGTAACATGGGGTCAAATGCCAGCTTCCAGAGAGCTGAATAAAGTCCTTTCTAAAACATAAAGACAAAGTAAGGAGGCTCAGAGAGGGTGAGTGGCATGCCCAAAGTCACACGGCCTGATGATGGGTTACCGCCCCAGTAGGCCCTTCCCTATCTCAGTGAGGTAGGACTCCAGGTCTAGGGGCTAACTCCCTGCCTCCGAGATGTGCCGAGAGCTTAGTATCCCGGCCCAGAGCAGGGGGCAGCAGAAAGTACGCCAGAGATACAGCGATGGAGACAGAGCCCTTGGACTCAGAATCCTGGACGACACAAGCAGGCGGAGTCACTGTCGGAGTCTGCCTGGCGCCACCTGGCGGCGAATCCCCTCACCTGCACCCGCGCTGCTGCCTCCCTCGCGGAGGCCGGGTTCCCCGCTCCCGCCTGCCCTCCCTCCCGGTCCGGGGCGCCGCGGCGTTTGCAGCCGAGGAGCGGGCGCCCAAGTCCGCCTCTCCGCCGACTCCCACGCAGGGATCCTGGGCCGCCCGTGCCCCCTCTGGCCTCGGGCCCCTCCGGAGCCCTGGGCCAGCGGCCTTCAGGCCTTATGGATGCGCTCCCTGGCACACCGCGGGCTGCCTACGACAGGAAGGATTCCGCCTGTGGAGGTCGGGATGGGGGGAAGGGGGTGGGACACACAACTGTGTGGCTGAACCGTGTGGGCCGGAGCCCGGTGAGGCGTGGGGGTGGAAGGTGGAGTCAGATTGAGCCCGCGTGGGCGCCCCTGCGAGGCGCTGCTGGAGCAGGTCCTCCGTCAGCCTCCTGCCGGCCCAGAGGGCAGCCCCACCCCCACCCCCACCCCCACCCCTGCCCTGCCGACAGGGAACGGGCTGAGACAGACCCACATGGTCACTGCCGGCGCTGGGCTGGACCCCAGGGCTGCCTGATCCAGGCCCAAACTCTGGTCTTGGATGACTTGCCCCGGGCTCTGCTGTGCCCCTCCCCATCCCCAAGCTCGCCTGGCCCGGTACCCAGCTTGGGCATTGGGCCCAGGACTGTAGAAGTTTGCTTTTCTATCAGACAGCCACGTGTCCTTTGGGAAGGGGACAGCAGGCCCAGGGAGCTCCCTCACAAGCGCCCTCTCATCCTTCACTTCCAATGCTGGGCGATGCAGAGGGCGGCTGGACCCAGGGACATGGACATCAGCGCAGCTTTGCAGCTCATTTACAAACGAGGGGACCAAGGACACGCCAGGCAGCAGTGGGCATCCCCAGTGGGGTGCCTCCCTCCCCAGTGTGGAGGCTGCAAGCCTAGAGGGAATTCGGAGCAGCCCCAGTGGAGGGGCTGGGGGGAGGGCAGGAAAGATATTTGCGCCCAGTGTGCCACTCACCCAGCACACTCAGCGGGGTGGGTATGAGGCCATCTGCAGCCGAAGCAGGAGCGGAGCTATTTCCTCTTTCCGGCTTCAGGGGTGAAATGACTGTAGACCAGGTCTCTCTGACTCCAAAGCCTTCTCAACAGAGTTGGAAGCTAGAGGTATGACTTTTACAGGTGAGGAAACTATGGCCCAGAGATTTTAAGTAACTTGTCCAAGGTCACACAGCAAAAAGGTAGTGAGAGTCACATCCTTCCTAGAATCTCTCATTTCCTCATCTGTAGCATTTGGACAACACACTAACCCTACACAGGTGTTGTGAGGACCAGGTCATGTGACATGTAAAGCCCCTGCACCTGCACTTCTTCAGGACGACTCTTCGTTCTTAATAGACTTGGTCTCCTGCTGACATTTTCCAGGAACCTCATGTGCCTTATATTCCAGTAAGAAGAGAAAGCCAAAAGGATGAGAAAATGTCCTCAGATGGTCGCAGGTCCTGGCAGAGTTTCTTCGCAGGACACCAGTGCCTCCAATCATTAAGCTAAGATAGCCCTGCGTCAGCGACGCTGCTGGGTCCAGCACAGGTGTCTGGCTTGGAAGGACCACTGATGATGCTCCAAGAGAATTTTCAAATCTCTTGCCAAGAGATGCTTGAGGGAAAACATTAAGGTGACTCAAAGACCACTGACGGAGTCTACAGTCAACTTTATGGCAGCTGAACGACAAAAACAACACCACACCCTAGTCACGTGTATGTGGTCATAAAGTTTTCATTTCTTTTTTTCCTTTTAAATCCTCACCCGAGTCCCTGGTCCACGGTCTGATGCTCCAACCGCTGAGCCCTGCCAGGGCTTTTTTTTTTTTCCTTTTTAAGTCCTCACTCAAGGATATTTTTTTCCATTGATTTTTAGAGAGAGTGGAAGGGAGGGAGGGGGAGAGAGAGAGAGACATCAATGTGAGAGAGACACATTGACTGACTGCCTCCGAAATGCACTTGGACTGGGGCCGGGAATTGAACCTGCAACCCAGGTACATGCCCTTGACTGGGAATTGAAGCCGAGACCCTTGGTCCGCAGGCCAGTGCTCTAACCACCAAGCCAAACTGGGCAGGGCTTCATTTCTTTTCAAGTGATTTGAGTCTTCCCAATAAAGATGATTCACTAAATTATATTTCATATCTAAATCTTTATAAGGTTTTTCATAGAAATAAATTCAGGAATGGGGGCGGGAATTGTGCATCAATCTGGTGGGTGCGGAACGGCCCCGAGGGGACTTAGGAGACTGCTGAATGTTCCCTTGTTCCCAGGACGGCTGCCACTGCCGCTGGTATTTAACGGCATATAAAGACCTTCGCACTTGGTGCCCTTTGCTTTGTCTGAGTCGTCCCCTCAGGGTGAATGTCCCGAGGGGGAGTACTGGCTGCTTCCTGCACATTTCTTTCTCATTCTGGGTGATTTATGGCCATCTGGTCAGAATCAGCCTGGCTGCTCTGTGGGTGGGGGAGGAGCTCATAATAGATACCAGGTGTAAATAATACCTTATGGTTGTTCCGATTTGCATTTCTTTAGGACTCCTCTTCTTGGTTCTTGATAGACTGTCAGAAACACCAGGGATTCCTGTAAAGTGTTACTTAGGGATAAGTATTCTATCTTATGAAAAAAGGAATTTGATTCTAATGGGGTCTGATTAAGTCTCCACTTGCCTCTTGTGAATATAATACGCCTCTAGGAAAGTGCATAAAACCTGAATGTCCAGCCCAGGCCACTTTCATGAAACAAACCCCCATCCAGTTCCCAGAAGGCCCACACGGTGCTTTCCAATGACTACCTCCTCCCTCTGTCCAAAAGGACATACCGTTCTGACCTCTAATACTATAGTTTAGTCTTTTTTAAAAACAGCAACATTTTGTCCGGCCGGTGTGGCTCAGTGGTTGAGCATCAATCCCTGCACCAAGTGGTCGCCGGTTCGATTCCCGGTCAGGGCACATGCCCAGGCTGTGGGCCAGATCCCCAGTGGGGGGCATGCAGGAGGCTGCTAGTCGATGTTCTCTCTCATCGATATTTCTATCTCGCTCTCCCTCTCCCTTCCTCTCTCTCCCTCTAACATCAATAAAGAAAGAAAAACTTAATGAATAAATAAAAGTTTATATATGTGGAATTTACGTTTGTGCTCCTTTGGGTCTGGCTGCTTTATGTTTGTGAGATTCACCCATGTGGCTTTATGTGGCTATAGTTTATTCATTTCATCTACGTAGTGCTGTTATAGAAAAATGTGCCACAACTTACCCGTGCTACGTTTGAAAAGACTTTCGGGTTGTTTCTAGTTTGGGGCTATTACAAACAAGGTTGCTAAGGACAGTCCAGTGCATGCCATTTGGGCTTGGTGCCCAGCCTGGCCTGCACACTTCGGTCCTCTACACAGAGAAGCCGGCGCTGGGTTTGCCTCTCTTCGACGAGCCTGGCGTGTTGGTGGTGAAATGAAGCATCTGCGTTTCGAATGCTGGGATTTTCACCTCGCACAGCTGCAATGAGCATGGATTTAGTTTATTTGGATTTTAGCATGAAAAACAAAGCTCTCTGTAGCTAGCTCAAGCTTCTTGAAGACAAGTTCCATGTTTGGTTCATCTTTTTAAAAATTGATTTGAGAGCAAGAAAGGGAAACATTGGAGAGTGAAACACTGATCAGTTGCCTCCTGAACGGTCCCCGACTGGGATCGAACCCACAACCTGTGTATGTGCCCTGACTGGGAATCGAATCCGCCACCTTTGGGTGTACGGGCTGATGCTTTAACCAGCTGAGCCTTCTGGCCAGGGCGAGAGCTATTCACTTTTTGTGGCAGCGACTCCATTCCTGCCACAGACAATTCATAAACAAATGAACGTGGCTGGGTGCCAAGAATGGGCACTGAAATTGGAATTTTGTGTATGTGTGTGTGTGAATCCTCACCTGAGGATACTTTTCCATTGATTTTCAGATAGAGTAGAAGGGAAGGAGTGAGAGAGAGAAACATCGATGTGAGAGAGACACATCAACTGGCTGCCTCGGCTTGACCCCGACCAGGGCCGGGGATGAACTGCAACCGAGGTACGTGCTTGGCTGGACTCAAACCCGGGACTCATTGGTCTGCGGGCCAACGATCTACCGCTGAGCCAAACCGGCCAGGGCGAATCACTGATCTTTTTGTTAGCATCTTGCGTTGGTGAGGTACGTTTGTTACAACTGATGAACTGATGAACCGAAAGTCCATAGCTTACAGTAAGATTCACTATGTTGTACATTCTTGGGTTTTGACAAATGCATAATGTCACGTATCACACAGAATAGTTTTGCTGCCCTAAAAATCCTGTGCCTCACCTAGTCTCTTGCTCCCTCCCCCTGAACCCTGGGCAATCACTGATCTTTTTATTGTGTCCATATTTTGCCTTTCCAGAATATCATATGGTGGGGCTCTCCCAGTATGTAGCTTTTTCAGATGGGCGTCTTTCACTTAGTGATAGGCTTTTAAGGCTCCTTCACACCTTTTTTTTTTTTTTAAAGAAAGTTTAAAAAAAAAATAATTTTTCCTTATTGATTTTAGAGAAACAGGAAGGGAGAGAGAGAGAAAGAGAAATATCAATGAGAGACAACATCGACTGGCCGCCTCCTGCATGCCCCCCACTGGGGATTGGGCCCACAACCTGGGCATGTGCCCTCACAGGGAATCGAACCAGCAACCTGATCAATGTTTCTATCTCTCTCTATAAAATCATTAAAGAAAAACATTTTTTTATTAAAAAAAAGAAGAAATCCATATCTGAAACCTACATGATCCTAGTAACCAATGCTACCCTAATAAATTTTAAAAATTGTTTGTGTACAGGTTTTCTTTAAAGTCCCTTTTTCAAAAATGGTTTTATTTATTTTGTAGAGAGAGAGAGAGAAAAACAAACATCGATTGCTTGCCTCCCATACACACCCCAACCAGGGACTGAGCCTGCAACCTGGGCATGTGCCCTGACCACGAATCAAAACAAAATCTTTCGGTGCACAGGCCGACACTCAACCAACTGAGCCACACTGGCCAGGGAGGGCTGTGTGTAGGGTGTTTTGTGTGAACATAACTTATTCAGGTAAATATCAGGGAGCATGATTTTTATTTGATAAGACTAAGCTTCGCTTTGTAAGAAACTACCAAACTATCTTCCAAAGTGGCTGTACCATTTTGCATTCCCTGGCAATGAATACATCCCTGTTGGTCCACATCCTCACCAGCACTGGGTGTTGTCAGTGTTTTGGATTTTGGCCATTCTAATAGGTGTGTAGCGGCATCTCATTGTTGTTCTTTTATTTGCAATTCTCTAATGACATATGACGCTGAGCATCTTTTCATATGCTTATTTGCCATGTGTATATCTTCTCGGGTGAGGTGTCTGTTTAGATTTTTTTGACTGTTTTTAAATTGGGTTGTTTTCTTATCATTGAATTTTAAACGTTCTTTGTATATTTTGAATATAGTCCTGTTAGATACATGTTTTGCAAATATTTTCTCCTGGTCTTTCTCACTTGTCTTTTCACTCTTTTATCTTTTTTTTTTTTATCCTCTCCCGAGGACATTCTTACACTTATCTTCAGATAGAGTGGGAGGGAGAGAGGGGGGAAGAGAGAGAGAGAAACATCGACGTGAGAGAGACACATCGACTGGTTGCCACCTACACGACCCCAACTGGGGCCGGGGACAAACTGCAACCGAGGTACGTGCCCTTAGCGGGAACTGAACCCAGGACTCTCTGGTCCGCAGGCCGACGCTCCAACCGCTGAGCCAAACTGGCCAGGGCGTCTTTTCACTCTTTTAACAGTGCCTTTCACAGAGCAGGAATTTTTAATTTTAATAGAGTTCAGCTTATCAATTATCCTTCCATGGATGTACTGGTGTTCTTTCTTTCTATCTATCTATCATCTATCTATCTATCTATCTATCTATCTATCTATCTATCTATCTATATTTTTCCTTTCTTTATTGATTTCTAGAGAGAGAGGAAGGGAAAGGGAGAGAGAGATAGAAACATCGATGAGAGAGAACATTGACTGGCCACCTCCTGCATGCCCCCTACTGGGGATTGGGCCCACAACCTGGGCATGTGCCCTGACCGGGAATTGAACTGGCGACCTCTTGGTGCATGGGTCGATGCTCAACCACTAAGCCACATCAGTCGGACTACTGGTGTTATATCTAAAAAGTCATTGCCAAACCCAAGGTCACCTAGCGTTTCTGCTGGGTTATCTTGTAGCAGTTTTGTATCTTACATTTAGGTCTACAGTGCATTTTAATTTTTATTAAAGGTGCAGGATCTGTGTCCAGCTCCAGCTTCATGCATGTAGGTGATTAGCTGTTCTGGCGCCATTTGTTGAAAAGACTGTCCCTTCTGTATTGAATTGCCTTTGCTCCTTTTCGAAGAATAGTTACCTATATCTGTGCGGATCTATTTCTGGGCTGTCTATTCTGTTCCATGGATCTATCTTGTCTATTCTTTTTTTTTTTTATCCTCACCTGAGGATATTTTTCCATTTATCTTCAGATAGAGTGGGAGGGAGGGAGGGAGAAAGAAAGGGAGGAGGAGGAGGAGGAGGAGGAGGAGGAGGAGGAGGAGGAGGAGGAGAGAGAGGGAGAGAGAGAGAGAGAGAGAGAGAGAGAGAGGGAGAGAAACATTGACGTGAGAGAGACACAGTGACTGGCTGCCTCCTGCAAGACCCCAACCGGGGCTGGGGACAAACCGCAAGCGAGGTACATGACTGGAATAGAACCTGCAACTCATTGGTCCATTTTTATCATGAATGAGTGTTGGATTTTTAAAAATGCTTTTTCTGTGTCTATTGATAGGTCATGTAATTTTTCTTCTTTACGCTGTTCATGTGATGGATGACATTTTTTGAATGTTGAACTAGTCTTGCATACCCGGGATAAACTGCAATTGGTCATGGTATATAATTCTTTTTATATGTCTTTGGATTCTATTTGCTAATATTTTGTTAAGGACTTTTGAATCTTTGTTCATGAATATTGGTCTGTACTTTTTCTTTCTTGTAATGTCTTTGTCTGATTTTGGTATTGGGGTAATGCTGGTCTCATAAAATTAGTTAGGATTAATATACAAGTCAATTGCTTTCCTATGTATAGCAATGAACAATTAGAATTCAAAATAAAAAACAATAGCATATACATTAACACCCTTCAAAAGTGCAATACTTAGGTATAAATCTAACAGAATGTGTACAAGAGCTCTGGTGAAAGAAATGAAAGATTCCTCTGTTTCTATTTTCTGGAAGAGATTGAAAATTGGTATAATTTCTTCCTTAAATGTTTGGTAGAATTCACCAGTGAACCATCTGGGCCTGGTGCTTTTTGTTTTAGAGTTATTATTATTATTATTATTTTTTAACTTATCTTTATTGTTGAATGTATTACAGATGTTCCTCATTTTTCCCCCATTGACCCCCTCCTCCCCATTCCTGCCCCCCTCCTGCTTTCCCCCACACTGTTGTCTGTGTCCAATGGTTATGCATATATACATATAAGTTCTTTGGTTTATTTCTTCCCACCCCCCCAACCCCCCTTCCCTTTGAGGTTTGTCAGCCTAACAACCAATTTGTACTTCTTAATCCCTTCACCTTTTTCACCCTTCCCCCCAGCCCCCACCCATCTGATAACCAACAAAAGTTCTCTGTATCTATGAGAATGTCTCTGTTCTGCTTGTTCATTTTATTTGTAGATTCAATTGTTGATAGATATGTATTTACTGCCATTTTGTTTGTTCATATTTTTTATCTTTTTCTTCAAGAAGACCCTTCAACATTTCATATAATAATGGTTTGGTGGTGATGAACTCCTTTAGCTTTTCCTTGTCTGGGAAACTCTTTATATGGCCATCGATTCTAAATGACAGTTTTGCAGGATAGAGTAATCTCGGTTGTAGGTTCTTGCTATTCATCACTCTGAATATTTCTTGCCACTCCCTTATGGCCTGCAAAATTTCTTTTGAGAAATCAGCTGACAGTCTTATGGGACCTCCCTTGTAGGTAACAAACTGCTTTTCTCTTGCTGCTTTTAAGATTCTCTTTTTGTCTTGAACCTTTTGCATTTTGATGATGATGTGTCTTGGTGTGGGCCTCTTGGGGTTCATCTTGTTTGGGACTCTCTGTGGTTCCTGGACTTGTATGTCTGTTTCCTTCACCAAGTTAGGGAAGTTTTCTGCCATTATTGTTTCAAATAGGTTTTCGATTTCTTGTTCTCTCTCTTCTCCTTCTGGCACCCCCAAGATGCGAATGTTGGCACGCTTGAAGTTGTCCCAGAGGCTCCTTACACTATCCTCATTTCTTTGGATTCTTTTTTCTTTTTGCTGTTCTGATTGGGTGTTTTTTGCTTCCTTATATTCCAAATCGATGGTTTGCTTCTTGGCTTTACCTACTCTACTATTGAATCTGTGTAAACTATTCTTTATTTCAGTTAGTGCCTCCTTCATTTCTGACTGGTCCTTTTTTATGCTCTTGAGGCCCTCACTAAGTTCACTGAGATTCTCACTAAGTCCATTTAGCATCCTTATAAGCAGTGTTTTGAACTCAGCATCTGTTAGGTTGCTTAACTCCATTTCACTTAGTTCTTTTCCTGGAGTTTTGTTCTGTTCTTTCATTTGGGACATGTTTCTTTGTCTCCTCATTTTGGCTGCCTCTCTGTTTGTTTCTTAGCGAGAGGTATGGGGCTAGCTGAGACCAGATGCTGCTCGTTTGAAAGAATTTAGGAAAAGCTGAAGCAGGATCCAAGACAGGCCAATCCTATGGTAAAGCAACTGGCAACAGCTTGGGTGGGCCTGGAAGTTGGGTGGGGCAGGTCCTCAGGGAATCACCAGGGCGGGGCAAACAGTGTGAGCCAGGTTGCTGGAGTCTCAGATATGGTGGCGTCTGCCGGTCCAGGGAAGGGCTCATCAAAGGAACAAAAGCCTCTGATAGCACGTCTGTCCAGGAGAAAGCTGCCTCTCCAGCCCTCGCTCCAATGCCAGACAGCTCAGTTCTTCCCATATGACTCTAGTGCCTTTCAAGTTGCCTCCCGCACGCTGGAGCCTGGAGGGTGCGAGTCCGAGTAAGTCCGTGCGCGGGCCCTTTAAGAGGAGCTGCCGGGGCTCCAGCTGCCTCAGCCTCAGTTCCTGCTGGTTTTCCAGCCAGAAGTGATGGGGATTCTCTTCCTGGCACTCGAACCCTGAGCTGGGCGCCTGGTGTGGGACGGGGACCCCTCAGTCCTCAGGGAGGACTTTCCCAGCCGAGGTGTCCTCCTGATTTTTATCCGCCACACGTGGGTGTGGGACCAGCCCGTCCGCCTCCGCCCCTCCTACCAGTCTCCATGTGGCTTCTTCTTTAATTTCGTAGTTGTAGGACTTCCATTCAGCTTGATGTCAGGCGGTTTTGAATGATGGTTGTTCTGTAGTTTAGTTTTAACTTTGATGTGGTTGTGGGAGGACGCCATACCGCGGTTACCTACGCCGCCATCTTGACCGGAAGTCTCTAGAGTTATTATTGATTCATATTTTTAAAAATAGACTTAGTCCTATGTAGATTATCTATTTCTCTTCGAATTAGTTTTGGTAGATTGTTTTTCAAAGAATTGTTCTTTCATCTAGATCTAGATTATTAAATTTGTGAGGATAGAGTTGTTCATATTTTTTTATCCTTTCACTGTCCACAGGATCAGTAGGGATGGCCCCTTTCACTTCTGATAATATTCGTTATTTGTGTCTTCTTTTTTTATTGGTTAGTCTAGCTAGAAGTTTATCCACTTTCTCAAAATCAGCTTTGGTTTTCTTGATTTTTCCCTATAGATTTCCTGTTTTCAATTTCATTGATTTCTGCTCTAATTTTTCTTTTCTTTTGCTTACATTGAATTTATCTTGCTCTTCTTTTTCTAGTTTCCTAAGGCAGAAACTTAAGATAATTGATTTTAGAATGTTTTTAAATAGGTGCATTTAATGCTAGAAACATCCCTCTAAGAACTGCTTTTGCTGCATCTCAAAAATTTTGATAGCAGCATTTTCATTTTGCCCAAAATATTTCTCGAGACTTCTTTGATCCATGCTATTTAGAAATGTGTCATTTATTTTCCAAGTGTCTTGGGATTTCCCACCTATCTTTCTGTTGTTGATTTCTAGTTTAATTCTACTGTGGTCTGAAAGTATGCCTGGCATGATTTCTATTCTTTTAAATTTGTTAACGTGTTTTATGGCTCAGAATGTGGTCTATCTTGAATGTTCCATGTAAATTTGAGAATGTGTATTCTGTTGTTAGATTATTTTATAAATGTCAATTAGATGAAGTTCATTGAAAGCACTCTTCAGTTCAACTGTCCGTATTGATTTTCTGCCTGCTGGATCTGTCAATTACCAATAGAAGGATGTTGGTCTTTAACTGGAATAGTGGATTTGTTTCTTTCTCACAGTTTTATCAGTTTTTCCCCTCACGTTATTTGATGCTTTATTGTTTGGTGCACACACAACAAGAAGCCTCTTTATCCCTGATAATTTTCCTTGCTCTGGTCTGCTTTGTCTAAAATTAATATAGCTAGTACATCTGTCTTTTGATTAGTGTTACCATGACATTTTTCTCTATCCCTTTAATGTGTCTCTATACTTAAAATGGGTTTCTTTAGCTCTGGCCAGTGTGGCTCAATTGTTGGGCATCTTTCCAAGCACTAAGAGGTTGCAGGCTCAATCCCCAGTAGGGAGCGTGCAGAAGGCAGCGGATTGATTTTATACTCTTACATCTGTTTCTCTTCTCCCTCCCTCTCTAAAATATCAATAAACTATTCTTTAAAATGGGTTTCTTTTGACAACATATAGCTGGGTCTTGTTTCAATCCCCTCTGATAGGCTTTATTATCTACATAATTGACATCTGAAGTGATTACTGACATAGCATCTACCACATTTGTTACTGTTTCCTATTATTACCCTTGTTCTTTGTTCCTATTTTCCCTTCCACTCTATTTTGGGAGGGAGAAGGGAGGAAGGTTAAGTATGGATAGAAGGGTATGTGTGGACTTTGAGCATCCAGAGATAAATTGTAGTGGACCTTTGTATTTCTTCAGCTGCTTCCTTTTAGGAAAATTCCCTATTGAGTGTATTTTGTGGGCATTAATGCGCCGTTTCCCACTGTAGAAGGTCAAGTGTACCACCTTTTTCCTCTTCACTTCTTGGCACCTAGGATGTGGCACTCCCAACAGGCCTTTGAGTCTTCACCAAATGACAGAACAACTATAATTTATTTACAGCAGCGGGCTTGTGGCACTGTCCTGCAGCCACTTAACATTCGCTTAAAGAAAGCAGGTTCGCCCTGGGCGGTTTTGCTCAGCGGTTAGAGCATCAGCCTGAGGTCCAGAGAGACCTGGGTTCGGTTCCCGCTAGGGGCACGTACCTCGGTTGCAGTTTGTCCCCGGCCCTGGTTGGGTCGTGCGAGGGGCGGCCACTCGATGTGTCCCTTTCACGTCGATGTTTCTCTCTCTCTCTCTCTTCCTCTCTCTCCCTCCCACTCTATCTGAACAACAAAAAAAGAAAGCAGGTTCAGTCTGGTGGAAACCCTGCTTGGCTTGAACCTGAGTTCAAATCCTATGTGACTTCAAACATCTCCCTATAACTGCATCATAAATGATGAAATTTTACAAAGGAGAACCAGAGAAATCTAGAAATTAATCTGAGCTTTGTCACTAGCTGTGCATTTCACCTGAGTCTGTCTTTACCTTTTAAAACAATAATGTACATAAACACACGTAGGTCATAGGAGATACAGGTAGGCAAATAAATCAAACTTAGGACCTCCCTCTTTGAGCTTCCCCTTTCTTCCACTGGACTGTGGGTGGGGCAAGCATCATCCAACGATAGCCTCAAATGTCATTGCCATCCCCTGGCTCAATTTGTTGTCAAGAGACAATAGTGCAGCTAGAACAAGTACTGCATTTAATAACCTTCCTCTAAGGGGTGGCAGGAGTCCCCTGTAGTGACTTGCCAGACAGTGAACACCGACTGGCCCAATATCTGGCCCACAGAAAGCACTTAGTACTGATACCATCATGTACCGAGCAACGTCTTAAAACTCCCATGTAAAAAGGGGCCTATTGGTCTCTCATATGCCATTTCCAGTGCCACAGAGCAGAGCTTGGCGTGTAGAAGGCACTCATATGAAGCCAACACTGCTGGGGGAAGGCTGACATTGTGCTGCAGCTTCTTCATCTGCAACTGAGCCTAACAAGACTGAACCAAGGCAGAGTGAGATGGAAAATGTGCACGGAAGCACTCATCTCTGGTGCACGTTTGGAACTCAACACATGAGTTTCCAAATCTTTCTTTTAATTTCATTTTTTTACCTCTTTCTTTTCAGAATCTAAGTAAATATAAATGGATTTAAAATTGCTGGGAAAAAACAAATGCAAATCTCTTCTATGTATACGTGGAATTTTCAAACTTATACTTAAGGATCCTATGTGCTAATAAATTCATTGGTTAGAATTAATGTGCCTTAAACATATAAGTGAGAACTTTCCAACGCTCAAGACAAAAAATGACCATTAAGTTATATGAAAAATGACATTATGTCTAGAATATAAATAAGAACAAAGCTTGGAAGAGAATTTGGAAAATAAATAGTTGCTATGTCAGAAATAGTGAAATTAAGGTGAATCTTTAAAATGTTTTAACTTGGGGCCCGGCCATTGTGGCTCAGCGGGTTGAGTGGTCCCATGGACTCAGAGGTCCTGGTTTGGTTCCCGGACAGGGCATGTGCCCAGGTTTCGGGCTCGAACCCGGGTAGCAGGCGTGCAGGAGGCAGCCAATCGATGTTTCTGTCTCATCGATGTTTTCCTCTCTCTCTAAAATATCAATAAAAACATATTAAAAAAAGTTTGAACTTGTGAAAGGAAAAATATGCCCAAGAAATATTCCCCTCCTTACAGGGATAAGATCAGGGAATGTTGAATTCTCATCACCTACTGGAGACCACATAAGATCCGAGGTGGTGGGAATTACACTGGTAGGAGTCATCACCTTGTCATGACACAAGAATGGAGGAAAAGCTCTAGGGAGATTGAGGTTCCTGGGTTTGGCTGCCCAGTCTGTTACTGAAATTCCATGTTTCCGGAACTGAACTCACTTTCACACCTTCTCCATTCTTCAGAAATGCTTTAGCATCTTGGATGACCCCTGACAGCTCCTCTCCACAGGTCACAGGCTGATCTTTTCTTCTGTTCCCTGCGGTCACTGCCTTTGTTCAGACCTGCAGCATCTGCAATTACTGCATTCCCCAAAGTGCTGGGTTCCCTGCAACTGATCTCAGATCTTCCCACAACACAGCTCAACCTGCATCCTCCTGTTCGGTTTCCCACTGCTCACAGGACAAAGGCCAAATTCCTCCTCCTGGCATGTCAAGTCCTCTGTGACCCAATCCATCTTGTCAAACTTGCTTCTTACCCTCCGTTATCAAACCCCAGGTTCCCTGGGCGTTCTGCCCTATGCTTTCCCAATTGCACAGCGCCGTTCACAGGTTTCTTTCCACAGGAATGCCTCACCCCCCCCCCCCCCCGTCTCCAAAGGTTCAGTCTAAGTGCCGACTCCCCCAAGATGTCTCTGAACTCAGATGAAGTTAAAGCTCCCTTCTCTGAACTCTCACTTTACCCTAGTGGTGTTTATCATTTGCAACCAGATCACAAACTTGAGGACAGCAAGAAACACTCTGGATTTGCCTTCCCAGTATGTCCCTGCAGGGTATGATCTATAGAAGGTGACAGGACACACTTTTACATCTGGGATCAGATGCCCACACATTCACAGGCAGCCGTCTGTCAAGTGGCGTTCTCTCCTCCCAAGCTTGTAAGGAAGGCCCTCTGGCTTCTCAACAGTCTCTCAAGGATGGAGTCCAGATTGGAATCACTGTATTTATCTCTGGTACCTCCTACAGAGCTGGGCCAGACAAGCAATGCAGAGAATGGGAGGGATGAAGCTAATCCAGCAGTTTTTCTCCCTGGTTTTTGATTAGTCAAATCCTAAAGTGAGAGGCATGTTACTTCAGATTCATGGGAATTAGTTCAAACACTACAGAAGAAAGTCATGTTTATGAAGAACTCATCTGGTGCTGCTCCAAGTTTCCAAACTGATTCATTTCTCATCAGCCTGGCCATATGCTTCTTAAGAAAGGAAGGACTATAAAATAACCGAGAAACTAAATTCCTCTATTCTGTTGGGTGAGAAAAGTCCTTTAGAAAATAGTATTGGCTCCCTACCCATGATCTCAAGAAACCAGAGCCATCATACTCTGAACTTTTTATGCTAAGAAAAGAGGTATGAAGAGAGATCAGGAAATGCAACTTTGATTCAAGCACCATGAAATTTTGTCAAGCAAAAATAGTCTTTATTCAAATTTAATGGAAACAGGGGTCACTATACTTTGCAAGACGGGGAAAAATAAAATTAAAAAAAATTCTTTTCTTTTTTAATATAAAACAATATAATCACAATACCAGAATATGGAACTCTATAGTTTATTTCCTATGGGTTACTGCAGGTATCAATTTTCCTTGACTGTGCTATTCACAACTTTGTTAAGTCCAAAAATATGAAACCAAAGTGGTAGGAAACTTAAGACTTAGCACTTTCACTAAATGGCATACATCAAAGGGCATCAATTCAAGGGCAAAAACGGTTGAACTCACCATACCTACCTATGTCATCATTCCAGCCTTAGACTCGTCCAGGTACTGAGCTCCCTGTAAGAAAGGCCAGGCCTGAAAGTCAAGGCATTTTGGATATTCTACTGTGGACCATGAGGAAAGGGGATTTTCAAAGAGAAGATTGTTTTCAGTCGAGCAGGAAGGCCTGGCGCCAGGCTTTATGGAGAGGAAGCACTTAGATTTAACAATTGTAGACACACCATTAGGGGAATTAAAAATGTACAGCAGTGACTTATGTTCTACTTCAATCACTTGTGCTACGGCTACCAAACATGTACAAAACTTCTCGGGTAGTTCCAGCTGTGGTCGTAGCCAGTTAGGATCTTGAGTGGGATCTAGATCTAGACCGGGAAGGTGATCTGGATGCAGACCTGGATCTAGACTTGGACCGAGATCGGGTTTTTGAAGCAGACTTTGATCTGGAGCGTGATTCTGATGGAAGGTTTGGTTTTGATTTAGAATTGGACCTCGACCGGGACCGGGTCTCCTGATTGGTGCCAGCATCCTTGCTCTCCCCTCCGCCTTCCCTCTGGCCAGACTCGGACTTGGCACGTTCCCGCTCCTTTGACACCGAGCGGGACCGCGATCTGGACTGGGAGCGGTCGGCACCTTCCTTCTTCTTCTTCTCGCTGCTGCTGCTGCTGCCTGACTTGCTGTCTCGCTTGCTGCCGCGTTTTCTGCTCCTCTTGCTCTTGCTGCGGCTGCGGCTCCGACTGCGGCTGCGGCTCTCCTCCCGGCTTCTCTTCCTCCCCTTCCTCTTGTCCTTGCTTTTGCTTCGACTCCTGCTACGGCTCCTGCTGCCTCCCTTGCTCCTGCTCCTGCGGAGGCCTTTCTCCTCACTCCGGCTCTTCTCCTTGCTCCTGCTCCTGCTCCCTCGCTTCTCCTCCTCCACTCTCCTCTCTTGACTCCTGCTTCGGCTTTTACTCTTGCTTTTATGCCGACTGGGACTCCTGCTCTTGGACTTCCCGGTGTTGTCGTTGTTCTGGATCTTCTCTTCGGCTTGATCTTTACTCTTGCTGCGGCGCTTGTCCGCACTGCGGCTCCGGCTGCGACTTTTGTCATCCTTGCTGGGGCTGCGGCTTTTCTCCTTCTTGCTCCGGCTGCGACTCTGGCTGCGGCTGCGGCTCTTGCTCCGGGAATGGGAGCCCGACCTGAGAAGACACAGTGATGTCGAAGTCACATGCAACTTCATACCTAATGCTAATCATCAGGTGGAAAGGCCAAAGGGACGTGGAGCTTTGCCCTACCATATAACGCATGGCCAATGACTGCTTTCTGAACACCCATGATTCTAGTCCAGATTGGGAGAAACTGGGGTGACATAAGACTGGTAACATGATTATAATCAATGTGGTAAATGGTATGGGTGTTTCCCACTCACCCCCCACCCCTACCCCACTTATACCAAGAAAGACCTACCTGGACCGAGATCTACTCTTAGAATGACTGCTTTTGCTGCTGCCGCTTCGGCTCCTGCTCTTACGAGAATGTCTGCTACGAGAGCGAGACCTACAGAGAGAAAACATTAATAATACTTGCTGATAAAAGCCTAGTGGAATAAAGTCAACTAAGATATTTTTTCAATAAAAAGTATGTAGAGCACTGACTGTCCAGGCACAAAGCTGAGAAGGAACTCTTTCCTGTGCTCTAGGCCCACAGATCTAGTTGCTCACAAACATTCCACCTGGATGGCTTACCTGAAGCTCTTAACAACTCTAATTCTGAACTCACTCTGTTGGGTTCCGTCCTTATTTCCACAGATGCTGCTGTTATTTACTACTTCCTCATACCAGAAACCAAAGCAACCCATGACTCTCTCTCTCTTTTTAAAAAAAATGTTTTTATTGATTTTGTTTTTTAAGAGAGAGAGGAAGGGAGAGATAAACATTGATGTGAGAGAGAAAAACCGATTGGCTGCCTCTTGTATACCCCCTACTGGGGTTTGAGCCTGCAACCAGGGCATGTACCTTGACCAAGAATTGAACTGGGACCTCTCAGTCAATGGCATGATGCTCAATCCACTGAGCCACACCAGCCGGGCAATCCTTGGCTCTTTTTGCTCTCCCATCCTCTTTTTTTAAAAAATTTTATTTAAAGGTTGCTGATTTCTAAGACATCTTTCTATTTTTTTTCTTTATTGCTTTTAGAGAGAGGAAGGGAGAGGGAGACAGAAACATCGATGGATGAGAGAGAACATCGATTGGCTGCCTCCTGCATGCCCCCCACTGGGGATGGGGCCCACAACCTGGGCATGTACCCTGACCAGAAATCAAATCGGCGACCTCTTGGTGCATGGGTCGATGCTCAACTAGTGAGCCACACTGGCTGGGCTCTCATCCTCTTATATATGGTGATTCAGCCTCTTCTCCAGTCTGCCCACCTCTGCTGCTGCCCCCTGAGCAAGCCACCGCCACCTGCCCCTGGTCCCACGGCAGCCTCCTGGCACACACTTTGCTCTTTACCTATCCAATCTATTCAACTTATGGTGACCAGAGTACCTTTTTAAAATACACTCCAAGCTTAAAATTTTTTTTTTTAATAAGCCAACACCGAGGACTCTCCTTATCACTTCCTACCAAAAGCAACCAGGGCTCCTTGGGGGAAATAGCTGATTCCAGGTGTAGGGCATGAAATGAACAAGAAACGGGCCTAGAACATCTCATCATGACAGAAAGAGGAAAACTCTCAGAGATCTCTGGGCACCACCATCTAGGAAAGGACTCTTGTTGAACCCATACCTCATCTCATTCACTCCTCTCTAGATCTAACTTCCAGATTACAGGAACTTCAGAGGATGAAGTCCAAATTCAATGATACCAAGAGAAAATAAATAAATTCAGAATGTGAGATAGTATTAAAAAACAAAATATTAAGAAAAATAAATGCCATAGGGGCAAGAAGGTAGGAGAATTGCTTCAGACCAAAGAGACCTAACAACTCCTGGCAATGCATGACGACTGGACTGGATCCTGGTCAGGAAAAAACTGTAGCTATGAAGATACCCGTGGAACAGCTGGGGAAACTGGAATATGACCTGGATATTAGATGACTTTACAGAATCATTATTAACATTCTTAGGTTAGAAAATAGAAGTGTGGCCCTGGCCGGTTTGGCTCAGCGGTAGAGCGTCGGCCCGCGGACCAAAGAGTCACCGGGTTCAATACTGGCCAAGGGCACATACCTCGGTTGTGGTTTGTCCCCGGCCCTGGTCAGGGTTGTGCGGGAGGCAACCAGTCGATGTGTCCCTCTCACACTGATGTTTCTCTCTCTCTACCTCCCACTCTATCTGAAGATAAATGGAAAAACATCCTCAGTTGAGGATTGGAAAAAAAAAAAGAAAATAGAAGTGTGGTTATCCTCATTCTTGGAGACACATGCTCAAGTATTTAGGGGCAAAGTGTCATAATTCTACAACTTCCCTTCAAGCGCTACAACAAAATAAATGTATTTATACACACACACAGTGAAAAAGGCGGCAAAATGCTAACGACTGTTGAAGTTAGAAGGAAGGTATATGGGTATTTGTGATCACAATAAAAAGTCTGGGGAAATATTTTGTAAAGCGTATTCACACAAAAACCAAACAAGACCAAAAGATACTGAAATAGGGCTCCCAATGACTAAAGACAGAACAATTTGAGCATAAAAAATTATGGCTCCAATAGATGAAACATTAAATATATAAACATCTAAGAATTCATTTAAAATGATACTAAACAACCACCCTTATCACCTTTGGGGGTTACTAGGGCACATTTAATATTCTGAAAGTTGGTGAATAAAGGTATTAATCTTTTATTTTGCATTTCCTATAAAAACTCTATCTGAGGGTAACAAAAGAATGGATGAGGGAAATCATCCTTATAGAATTAGTTTTTAAATGCAGAGAGAATAAGAAAATTAGAAAGTCATCATTTTGCAACCACCAATGAATGGCTCTAGGTAATGATTACCTAATGATGCTAAAACTATTAGGTGGAATGTTGATGCAGAACTTTATAATGGATGGCACAGGCTGACAACTCCTGAACACAGTAATAATTAGCATCATTTAAAGTGGGGACACCCAGACATCACATAGGTGAGGCAACAGGAAGTACAAAGCACTACGTATGAAGTGCACCTGGACTTACTCTAAATACATCCACATCTAACAATGAGTTTACAGGAAATATGGGGGATAGGATAAAGAAATGTGCTAAACAACACCGCAAGGACACACTTAGCAAAATATCAACTATGGGGAAATCTTCAGAACAAATAACCATTTCTTCAATAACTAAATGCATGCATGCATGCAAAAAAAAAGGAGGATGTATCAGTCATTAAAAGGAGAATTAAGAGACATGATTGAAATGTGTGAACCTAGTCTCTGCCCACCATCTCCAACTTATCCTTTAGGGCTCAGTTTCTATGACGTGTCCTTAGGGAAGGCTTTGCCTGTTCTCCAGACTGGTTGTGCTGTACATTTTCTTGAACATGCTTGGAAAAATGAAAATTATTTGCTCAATGCCTGTCTTCTCCACTAGACTGAGTTTCATGAGGGCATGGACATTATTTGACTTGTTCACAAATGCGTGGCTCATTTGCAGAGCAACTGCCAAATAAGACAAAGTCTCCATTCTTGAGTAGCTGGAGCATCTGGGAGACCCAACAAGAAATGGGAAAGAAGGTCACTGATTTGGGCCTCAGAGAAAGGACTTTACTTCTATTTGTACTCATGACATAAGAGTTCAAGAGCTTTACAAATAAATATTTGGGTCAAAGTTCTGGGTTATTGAACCAGATAGAACCATGTTACTGAGAATTCAACAGGAGAACAAAAATGAATTATCTATATATTCACTGATGAATTTATGGCAAGCTTCAACACACAAAGACATCACCAGTACCTGGAGTGACTCCGGCTCCTGGAGTAGGACCGGCGCCGTCTAGAACCAGGCTTGTCTTCGACTAATCTGATTTTTCTGCCATTGACTTCAGTTCCATCTAGCTTTTCCAAAGCTCTTTTCATATCAGAGTAAGATACAAATTCAATCACCCCTTCATTTTTGCGTCCTTTGTGAGCATCTGCATATGTCACTTCTCCTGCCTGACGCATATAATCCTAAAGAAAAAGAAAATCACTGAATAGGTTAAGACATGTTTTATTAAAGTAGCTAACGCAATCACAAAAGTTTTCCCTTTCTTTTAGAAAGAAATGCTAGCTTTCCTCAGAATAAAATTTATTCTTAAAATATTACATTTACACACCAAGCATTTACTGAGGTTCTTTAAAGCATCAGGCATTAGGTAGGTGGTAGAAATAATTAATATTTGACTGTTCTTTTAAATAAAGTTACGTGTGCCTGGCCGGTTTGGCTCAGTGGTTAGAGCGTCGGCCTGTGGACCAAAGCGTCGTGGGTTTGATTCCGGTCAAGGGCACGTACCTCAGTTGCAGTTTGGTGCCGGCCCTGGTCGGGGTCGTTCCAGAGGCAACCAATAGATGTGTCCCTCTCACATAGATGTCTGTCTCTTCCTTCCTCCCTCCCTCCCTCCCTCCCGCTCTGACTGAAGATAAATGGAGAAATATCCTCGGGTAAGGATTAAAAAAATAATAAATAAAGTTATGTGTAAATACAAAAATTTTAACTATCACTTTCTAAATTTTATACTGGCATGTTTTTTGTTTACAGATGCTGCAGAAGCGTGTATCACTACATTTAAGTAAGGCTTTTTTACATTTCGTTATAAATTATTGTTTGAAAACTTGTTGGGAGAAAATTAAAAAGACTGCTAAGCCTAAATATACTCACTCACTTTGCTAGAGATGACTTGTTTAATGATGGACTAAAAATGAGAAACAAGATAGGAAACTCTGAATATCTTTTACCTCTCTCCTCCTAAAGACCACCCAGGTAAAGGCCCAATAAGCTTTACCCAATAAGCTTTTCCTCCCCACTGAGATTAAAAACTAACATTGTTCTCAAAGAATGAGCCGGGATCAGTACACTGAATGGTCAATACAGCACTGGACCTTAATTTTTTGACATTAAAACTTTTTCAAAATAAATAGGCCATGAAAAACAAGTACACCTTATGAAAAAACATGGGTCAGATAGTCATTTTTACCAAAGAGGATCTACACTGGAAGCTGACATAAACTTGCATATTACAACTAATGTTGCAGAAAATATTGGTGGTTGTAACTTTTTAATTGAAAAACAAACAAACAAAGAAAAACCTACATTGGTATCTCTCTATAACAGCTATTTTCAACTGGTGTGTTGCAAGAATTTAAAAAACGTGCAATACCTGACTATTTAGTCAGGGGCACTGACCTCTTTTCCCTTACAATGTTAAATAAAAAAAATGACAACAGGCAACACAATAGCTGTCCGGTGTGAATGAATAAAAATTACATCTGTTTTTTTTTTTTTTGGTCAGATCGACAAATAATGGTTTATGTATGCCATGAGATAAAAAAGGTTGAAAACTGCTGCTCTATAACATTCTCTGTGGAGGACAATCTCAACACAGATTATTGTTAGAGTGATGGTCCCATGTCATACAATAGTAGTGAGATTCTGATGTCGTTTGTACTCCTATGGAAGCTTTAATTGGAGAATTTCAAATCTAAATGCTTTAGGAAAGCTTTTAAACACATAACACCATTGCATTTTGTATATGCCTGGGCCTGCATAAAATGACCTCTTTCCCGACCTTAACTCCTGCCCAACCTCATCCCAAACGGTTAACAGGGTCCAAACCTTTAGGTCTTGCCAGCTGCAACGACTTGACAAATTTTCCACAATAAGTCTGTATTCTGTGCGGGTAGGAGGGCCATATTTATCTCGGCCACTTCTTCTATAACCATATCCACCTTTGGAAGGTTCAAATAGGTAAGATTACTTCAGTGGAGGAAAAGGAAAAAAATGATACAGCATATATTTCTCTTAAATATACCATTCACCCCCACCCCAAATAGCACATATATTTTAACTGTATCCCCACCCTCAAATCCAAACTAGATTTTTTTTTAAAAAAAAGCAATCAACTAAACATGAAAATTTAATTCACTTTACAAAGTTGTAAGTATATATTTTCATTAATATTTATATTTAAAATTAACATGCATAAATTAAAAACTATTAACAATCTAGAAATAAGTAACCAAATTACTAAATCAGTTACTGGTGTTACTCACAGTGATTAAAGTTTTTGTGAATATTTTATATGAAAAAAAAAAAAAGATTTTCAGGCACCTATTTCAGTTTAATCTCATCTGTGTCTAACCCTTGGGATCCTCACCACCCAGGTCTAATGGGGAAAGGTTGCGGTCGTCACATGGCTTCCTGTTTTTGGTCAGCCAAGGGCCACAATGGTTCAAAGAGCCACGCATGGAAAGGTAACCCAAGGTCAGCAAATGGAACAGGCAGTCATCTTAGCCTCAAAGGATTCTTTTAATTAAAACATTGAGGTCTTTGTTAAATCTATGTTAAACAATTGCATTACAGAGAAAAACAAAACAACAACACAAACACACATCATTAAACATATTTATAAAGTATTAAAACAAGAAATTTATGCCATTAATTAAAATTAAACATTATCAAAGATGTTTATTTGCAATTTTACATTTTAAAAGATACATATTTTAAAAACAAATGGCTTAAATATCAATACATTTCAATGTAACATTAATTACTTCAAAAATTAACATTTAATAACAAAGGCATGTCATTTATACAAATGCCCTTTAAATGCTTACTGCGTCCAGAACCGTAACTGCCATCTCGACGGGGGCCGCGGGCATGCTCAACAATTACTCGCTCACCACAAAGGTCTTTGCCATTCAGTTCATAAACAGCATCATCTGCATCACGCAGATCATCAAACTCCACAAACCCATATCTAGAAGAGAGCAAACAAAATCCTGGTTGGCACCATTCTGACATTCAGTTTCACTACATTAAAGAGAAAGCAATGAAGTTCATGCTTAGCAAAGGTTAGGTGGGGTTTGCAAACTAAGAATCAACTTTCTTTTCCCTTTAGCAGAAACCACTTTGCTTTGTGCCAACAGACACGAAGAGGATAGGGAGACCTCTTAAGGTAGACTCCTGTTTTTCTACTAGGAGACTGGCTAAATATAGAGACCACTTCTTTTGTTCCTCAGTAGTTGGTGGCAACTACAAAGACCCCACAGGGATGCTTGGTATAACATATCAAAATATCACATAAAATTCATTCAGGCACTGTGTCTTAATTGTTAAATCATGTTTGAAATAACATACCAGGTTAAAAAATAATCACAGTATCTCAAATCTCCTTGGTGGAAAAAAAAAAGTCCCTGTTCCTTTACCTAAACAAATTAGTCACAAATGAATAAGTATTCTAGAAATAAAAATATTCAGAGCTCTTCACTTCCTTGTGATATTCCTAATTTATTTCCATCAGGTTTTAGGTAGGCTAGAATTCTCTAAAACCTATCTACAACTGTGCAAATGTCTATACAAACTGTTGCTAGGAATTTCCCAGCAAAGAGGCATGGTGGTTTAACACATACCTGAAAGAAAACAAAAGCCCCCCCCCAAATTCTATTAATGTCTATTAGAGTAAAACTTATAAAACGAAAGCACAAAATTTATAAAATATTATAAGTAAGGTTAAATAAATGCCCTATAAACTATGTAATCAATAAATTTTTAGTTTGGTCTATCACAGCTGTGGAAAGTCTAGCTTTGTGACCACTGCCTATATCTAAAAACCAAAACAACCCTAATGATCATATCTGATCACATAGGGAAGTTACCAGCAATGTCTTTAAATTCTAATAAAGCTGTGCACACAGGCAAACTTAGTGTTTTTCTGTGTTTAAACATACTGGAACTAAAAACAGGTTACAAGATTTGCCACAAGTCCATCCAACCTGACCAAAATGATTCCAGCTTCTTTAATGTGTTGCTACCCTCAGCAACATGTTAAGTGAGAGAACTCAGTCTTGCAGAATTCTTTCTTTACTGAAGAGATCCTTTCCAACAAGAGTCTCTCAAGGTGACAATGCACAGCTAATAACTTTGGAGGATTCTTTATGCTGAAATGTCTATTAATGGCATTCAAAAAGTAAGAGTCACTAAATCTCAACTCCCTTTAAAAAAATGTAACAATTCAGAAGCCACCTGCCTCCCTTTATGGGCTATGGAGTCTTTAAAACATGGTATCATAATTCCATGGCCTAGAATTGCTGAACAGCTTAATAAGAATGATTTTGAATATGATTTCATATTTGACAGCAAGTAAAGCCTCTCCAAATCATTGATTTTCTATGTTAAAAAGTGCTTTAATCACTAAAAATCTCTAATAGATCATGTAATGCCACTGCCTTTTCCTTTTCAAAGTAGAGTAGGTCATGAGAAAAGCTGTACTGTCATTTTTAGAGAAAAAAATTTGAAAAGCAAATAAAAAATCAAATCTAACTACCTTCTACTTTGGTTTATTTCTAAATAGATAATAAAGTATGCCTCTCCCCTGAAAAAAAACCTTCCTTAATTTAGTTGTCAAGACTGATCATAGGTTTGCTTTGCCCACATCATCAATGCTCGTGGCATCATACGAGAGCCTGATGCCAAGTAGAGAGGGATGGAAGAAAACACTCAACATGGGCATGATGAAATGGCCTCCACACCTCTGTGGTTCAGCACCATTCAATGACCCCAACTCATCTAATGTTATGTCAGAAGGAAAATAGTGACTCCTAAATATGAAATAAAAGGAACATCTAAATAGCTTGTTCAAAATAGTTAGGGTTTACAACTACTTGGGGATCAGAGAAAGCTCTGCAAGTCATCTGAAATAAAAAGCCAAGCGTTTGTTAACAAGTGATGCGTTGTTAGACCTATGTGGCAATGCGTTCTCCCAGACTGAGAAATCATCCTGTGCATGCTTGTTCTGTTCCAAGGCTTACATGCAGAACTCATTCTGCCCTTTGAGGGAAAGTGAGGACAATCTGTTAAGAGGCACAATGATCTAAAAACAAATTAATGCTCAGATAGACCTTTCTTTGCAGCTGAGGCTGAAGGAAGGCATACCTTGCCAATAAAGTTCTCCCCTGAGTTGTAGGGATCCATTTGTGTTTTAAAGGATAATGGCCCCTACAGTCCTTCCTTAATATTTACTTCTAAAATGTCCCAACAGGTGGGTCATTTAGTAGCTGTATTTTTGTGGGCCATCCAACTTACTTATTAAAATAGCTGACTTAAGATCAAATTTATTTCACAGGAAAATTTTGGCTACTACTCTGTGAAAAGCAAAATCTATTTGGAACATTTTATTGTCAAAGTCCAGTCCAAGGGTAAATCAGGCACCTCTGTGACACCTCTGTGTCACTTCTCTCTGACACTGACATGTTGGGTGGGTTGGGAGGATTAAATCAAATATCCTCCCATAACTACAAACCATACCTGATAGGGACTCCTGTTCTAAGAGCAAAGTAAAGACCAGGTCAGTGTGGTTACTCTACCACACTGCTGTTTCGTTAGATTTGCTTTACTCAAAGAATGACTTACTTCATTCAATATAGTGAAAGGGTTCCCAAATAAGGCAGGAAGACTAGTAACAATAAAATGTTACTTAACATTACTTTCCATAAACTAGACAATGTTATCTTATTTAATATTCACAATACCTAGAGTCAGGTGCTATTATCCCTGTTTTACAGATGAGGAAACTGAGGCATACTGTAACTACTGAGACTGGAGAAGCAAGGACTAGCCTGGGTTCTAGTCCTCATTCTGCTATAAACCAACTTGAAAATGCACATTTAAATAGTTTTATTTCTCTGGGTCTAGTGTATCTGTGAAATGAGGGAGCTATACTACATATGTCTAAGGTTTCTTCTAACATAAGAAGTATGACAGATAATAGTTCTCCTCTGGCTTAATGATAGAATGATGGGATAATTTAAGTGGCACCAGAGGTATACAAGAGTGACAGATAGAGAGAGATTAATTTTTATCACCTAAAATACCTTTTAAGATTACTGTATGGGTCTCAATTTTAGTTTTATTAAAAGATTTTAATTGTCTCTGAAATTTTAGTGCCTTCAAGAAAGTAAAGAGCTCCCTGGTAACTGACATCAGAGAATCTTTCTAAATCCATCTTAACATCCCTTTGTGCTTTGCAGAAAATAACATGAAAGTAACCTCTGCTCCCCCAAAGCACTCTCTTTTTGATACCTTTCCCAAAGAAGGAATGATATTAAATACACACTTGCGTACATATCTCTGGTGTGACCTGAGTATAAACTTCACAAGAACACAGCCCAACAGATACATTTCTTAATTCTAGCCACAGACACCATTCCTCTTCTGCTCTATTAAAAACAAAGACCATCTTTCAATAATTCTTGTATAAAGAAGAAGAAGGAATTCTAGAGACTGAATCTAAGACAAATTTAAAACTCCTTTTATGGCAGGGATTGAGAAAAACAGAAACAAAAACCCTCCAATATTCCTCCTCCTGCTGGACTCCCACATCTCATGTCTCTCAACCTTTCTCCCCTATGCCAATGTGAAAGAACGAGCAGCATGGCACAATTATTAAACGTACTCTAGTTAACAATTAAAAACTCTTTTCTTCAACATTTCTCTGCTATTGCCTTTTCCCAAACTCTTTTCCTCGGGTCATGTTTTATTCTGACAAATCGAGTCAAAAAATGATGGGAGGGGAGTTCCTGTTATTTTTTCCCTAAAAAAATGTGGGCACCATAATTCATACTAAGTACAGACTTATATCTGGACACCACAAACAAAAGCCACAATGAATAATGTGGACTGTTCTAAACTTTTCCATTCTTCCACCATTGACAATGCTAAGGTCTTCCTCATTCTATGCCTAATGTACTGCTCAGGCTATCAGTGAGAACACTGAAATGCTAGAACAGGAATAACATGTTTTTCAAACTAAAGTACTCCAAGACTTCAATTTTAGAAGAATTCACTGAAGAATTATCATCTGAGCTAGTTTTATTGCTAAATAGGCTTTCTCTGATCCTAATAACTTATATCAATGGTCCCAAATACCACTCTGTATGTTCCACTGAAGAGAATGTGGAGTTTACCTCACCCCTTCTGGAATAGCTTAGAGTCATCTCTGTCTTCCAATCATCTCTGAAGAGGGAGACTGGAGAAAGTCCTGTCTGAAAAATGATGAGCATGGAGATACAATGCTCAGTGACTAATTGGGCAGGGATTGACAAAGGGGGTGCTTGATATCATCTAACTGATAGGGGAGTGGATATGGGGAGCAAGGGAAAGCAAGCCTCCATGCGTGTGCCTGAGATCACCCACCAACACTGCTCGAGGGGCATGCCTTGGATGTTCTATGAGAAAAATTTGCCCCTTTCCACAGTGGATCTCTGCTCACCTTTGTCCTAAAACTGTGCCACATGCTTTTCTTTGTATGTGGACATGACAGTCCTCAGCCAACCATCAGCAGGATGTGAGTTTTGTTTTCCCAATGTGGTGAGCCATTCCCACATTCACTCATTTTCCTTGTAAGAACCGAACCTCTCCATGGCTGGTCAGGATTAGGGATGTTGCTGTAGCCAAGGAAAAATTTTCATCTGTTGAAGTTAACCCACGGGTTGGCTTGAACCCTCAAACTAGGGTCAATAGCACTGTACATTAAGGGCACAGCCCTTAAATCTACCCTGAAAGAAATGGCATTTAGTGAACAGGAATCAAACAGCTTTCTTTGGAAGCACTCAGTGTTGGACCTATGCTTCAGTCAACTTGGTGTCTGAGGTGAAAAAAGTTAGGACACATTGACGGGAGAGTAAAAACCAGTAATTCTTGTTGTCTGCATAAAGTGCTTGGAAAACTGCAGAGACTCTTCTGCAACCAACTCTCTAGTGCTCAGGTGAGGCCAACTTGGAGAAAAGCTTGCTAGTGACAACTGTAATAGCCAAAGTCTGCTACATTCCAGGGGAGCAGTGGTCAGGTCCTCAAAGTAGAAGAAACCAGTGTCACAGTCACTTCTTTGGGTCACTGATTATGGTTGCAATTCAACTTTTCTGGTAACAGAGGTTGTTTATAACCCACAACTAGGAGTTCCTACTACATGAAGTAGGTTCCTGAGATCCTTTCCTAATCTGAGACAGGAAGGAGACTTCTCTGGGCATTCTGACCTTCCTTTCTTTAGCCTCAGAGGAAGGAGGGCCATCAAGGCCACCTGAAGAAGGTGGATGACTTACCCGTGCTCACTGAGTGGCAGAGCTGGGGTGCGACTTCAGGGCTCACCAATACCCAGTCTGGGGCTCTTTTCACGTCGGCAAACTGGCAGTTCCTGCACACCAAGAGCTCTCTGATTAGAGCTAGTGTGGATTCCTGGTCTGCAAACGGTGGCCACAGCTCAGTCTGCACTTGATCTTTCCCCACCTTCAAAGAAGAAAACCTACCTCATGATTTCTCTCTTCTGGATCCCCGATCATCTAATTCACTCCCAAATACCTCATAATAACCTTCTGACTATTCCTAGCTGGTTGCCCATTCAGTCTATTGCCTAGTTTTACAATTTTCTCATTCTGTTGGGCCCTCAGGACTGTCTCTTCTGTTTGATCAACTTACTTAATTCTAAGATATGGCTATTTTTACTGAGCCAACTTGTCTCTTTTACACATAGCAGGGAAAGTCAGCTACTTTATCATTTCTTTTGCTCAGAGGTCTATAATGACTCCTGAATTTCATTTATGCCACTCTCTACACCTGGAATGCCTTGATTGCACAAGGTGAATGATATCAATTTCTTCCACAAACTCTTCTCATTAAGTCTCAGAAATTTGCCTGATTCCAATTATTTTAGCACTTTTTTTAAAGCTTCAATACTTCTATTCAATTTTGTTTAATAAGAATGTTTTTGTGGCCCTTCAAGCCTGTTCTTTTTTCTTTGTGCTTATCCTCTTATTTGGTTCTGAGCTCTTTAATAACAACAACAAAGGTTAATATTTAGCATAGTGATTGGCACACAATAAATAATTATTCATGTTTCATTCATCCTTTATATCACAGGTGCAGAGTATGCTGCTGCTGCTATTACTCCTCCTCCTCCTCCTCCCATTTTACAAATGAGAAGACAGAGGTTTGAAAGGCTAAGCAACTTGCTCATTGTCAAGGAGCTCAAAGTGGTATAGCTAAATTTGAACCCAGATCCATCTGATTCTAAAACCCAAGCTCTTAACAACAAGGTTACACTGCCTTTGTAAAGGCAGATGCTTCTCTCCCACAGTCCTGAGTATAATCCTTTTCATTCAACAAACGCTGCTGCTTGATTTAACAATGTAACCTCAGATAAGCCAGGCTGTATTGAAGCTTTTTGACACGCTGGGGTAAAGTCTCCAGAGAAAAACAATCAATGTATCTTGGGGCGGGGTGAAACACCTCTAAGCTTGGGGTATGTGACAACCAGGTTACTTTCACTCGTCTTTTGGTTCCCATAAGCCAGTGTCAGCCATCTGGTCCTTCCGAAAACATGTGTGGGTTCAGAACATAACAGACTAGAAGAATAGAGGAAAAATAAGATTATTCTGTGCAATCCCCATTCTGGAGGTCCCATATCAACCCCCAGAATCTGTCTTTGGTTTTAGGCTCAGCAAAAATTAGACCAGCATAGAGACGATAGCGAGTTGGGCCTAGAGGTGGTGGATGTAAGTGAATATTGACACTATTATGTACTTAAGAATGCATTTGATTACTTTTGTAAGAACTGATGACTGGGACCAAAAAATATAAATAGAAGCATGGATAACAGGGAAAAATGGACCGGAAAGCAAAGAATACTATAAGGTTTACAGACCTCCAACAATACAAGAATTAAAGCAACCAGAAAAGTACTTTGCAGATAAGCATTTAAAATCTGATTTAATTTCAAACTACTATTAACATGACTACTACAGTCCATCAGGATTTCCTTCTCCAAATTCCTTTGTAACAACTGTCACACTTACTGTAATCTCACATGAAGAAGAAAGTAAGACTTAGAGTAGTCAAGTAACTTGCAAGGCTACCCAACACCTGGGATTCTTCAAACCCTGGTCCTAACCTAAAATAAACACTCCATTACCATGTTCTACTGCCTCCTATACACCAAGAGAAAGAAGTGGTCCACAAGAGCAAACACAATTTGAGAAATACAAGCTCTAGGAACACGGAAAATCAGTTTCATCAAATTATATGCTGTGGATGACAAATGCCCACATGAATACTAGCATCTTATGAGAAAAATTAAATGGCAAGAAATACCATTTCTGCATCTGACGTGTACTAATACTAATAAGTTGTGAATAATTATTCTCTAGGCTACTAATAGAACCAAACCTATATATTAACTATCAAAATTTTAACACCAGTCTAGGAAAACAGAGAAAGGTAAACAACCATAAAGAAAATACCAGCCATCTCTAAATGATTATTCTAAAGGAATATTCACATACTGGGGTGAGAAAAGTAGAACAGAAATAATCATTACCCTAAAAACTACTCAATAAGACCTAGTTCCTTCAGAATAGTAGGAGGTAGAGAGGAATAAGTATCAAAATAAAGTTTAGTTTTACTTTTTATAACTGTCCTATGTATCTATCTGCAATTTGTTTCAACTATCCAAAACTGTTTTAAAAAATTAAATTAGGTTGCTAAGCTATTTCACTTTTGCTAGGTTGTAGTCATATTTCTACCCTACAAAACGGGACAAACCTCAGAAAGCAACACACCTGCAAATAGTTTGTAGATCAAATGATCACAACCAGAACCTCCCGTCATAACTAAATGTTATTATTTTGACAATTTAAAGTCAAGATGGCTGCTTTCCTTAAAGGAATGGGGGGAGGCAAACACAATCACATCTGTGTCCATTTCAATTTTCAGACACTTATCAACATTAAGGGTAAATGAAATTAAAAGGTCTCATAAGAAAAGGGAGTCAACTTATTCCCTGCTGACACACTCAAGTTCATGAAGACTCGATCACAATTATAAACAATTTTTTAAAAACTCAAGATATGAAAGTCATATAATCAATTTAATATAAAGCTCTTGGGACATAAGATAGAATTATTGTCTGTTACTTGTACTTAATGAAATTAAAGGTTTACACTCCGCAGACAGCACTACCTGAGATTCCACACCAAAGATACAAAGAAAACTAGTTCCTACTTCCAAAAGACACTAGGAGTGGGGTGACAGGTGTTAAAGCCTCTTGCAGGTTATGCCTCTGGGGCCATCTTGGCTGTGTTCATACTCCTCATAACTGCCCCACAATCCCTAGGCTACAGTCAGTTGCTTTCTCATTTTTACTTTTCATTAAAGATGACACTCCCTACGCTATTTCTTGGGGATACTCTTCCATTGAAGTTGGCCATTTAACATTTTAATAAAATTATTTTAACATTAATGGATAGCTTCATTTCATCCACATGAAATAATGTTTCTCTAAATCAGTGCTTCTGGTCTGTGGGTCCTGACTCCCTTGCCTGAGCCTCCTGCTTGATTCTTCCGTTCCTGAAGGTTGAATTCAAACCTCCCTCCGTTCAGTCTCCCCCTTTTTCTAGGTCTTAAAGGTCTCTGTTTAGGAAGCCACCCCATTCTGGCACTCAGGGCTAAAGACATTGTTGGGGGACTCAACGGAGAGAAAACAAGTATCTTTCAATTGCATCTTCAGTCTCATTTGCAGTTCAGAGACCTCTAGGCTTTCATCTCAATACAAAGAAAAGGCCATGTAGGGCATTTCCTCAAATATGGGCATGCAAATTCTGATCCCTCACCTTCAGGATACTCCAAGACTAGACAGCCCTAGTAATGCTAACAGAACAGAGGTTATTTACTGCATTTACAAAGCTGATACTACTGTATAACTAACTCTTCAATGAGTAGCCTGAGGTAGAGAACCACTAGCAGTCTCTGTCCAGGGCCAATGTCATAAAAAGTACCACTTGTCATACTTTTTGGCAGTAACTTGTCAGCTTGTTGGAAGCTTCTGCCAAGAGACTAAAGACTGAACAAGCTGTGGAACCTGAACCACCTTCTCACCCTTGGAGACAAGTCTGAATAGGACAGGATGGAACCACCTGGAAAGAAACAGCATGAGAGAAGCTTTGACCGACACTGTCATGCTATATCTGGTATGTGAATAAGGAAGATCTTCAGTTTCCAGAATTGTCAATAACTCATTCTGTAACCATGGGCCAGTCACTTAATCTCCCTGTGCCTCATTTTCTCCATCAGTACAAACTAGAGACAATACTTGTTTGTAAAGTGCTTTGACATACTTAGTTAAAAATAAATCATACAAATGCACCCTGTTAATATATTCTGGTTTTAAAATTCATGTTAGCTTACAAATTTCTAAATACTACTACCTCTAATAGAATTGTCAGATGTTTGGAGAACCTTTCTTCTGAGGAGTTCAAAGTACAATTTTCTATTTAGGTTATTTGGAAGCACCCAAAAATACTGGTAACTCAAAGCATATTTTATCTAGTCTACATCCTGTGCCTATTTTTTTTTTTAAATCCTCACTGGAGGATTTCCCCCCCATTGATTTTTAGAGCATGGAAAGGAGGGAAGGAGGGAGGGAGAGAGAGACAGAGAGTGAAACATAGACTGGTTGCCTTCCGCACGCATCTGACTGGGATCGAACCTGCAACCCAGATATGTGCCCTGGACCAGAAATATAACCCATGGCCCTTTGGTGCCATGCTCTAACCACTGAACCCACCGGCCAGGGCCTGTGCCTATCTTTTAAGAAGAGATGAATACTTTACATGGTCCTTTTATTCATATGCTACCTTAACGAGGAAGCGAGGAGCAAGATATTAAACTGAGGAATAGGGGTTTAAAATGACTTGGCTAAATAAAGATAATGTTCATTCAGATCACAAACTGGGGAACCAGGATCAAGGAGTGGAGTGTTGAGCCAGGGCAATGTATGTTAGTAACATTTGGTCAAAATCGCAGTATTGTGTTGTTTCCCGGCACTCATTTATCAAAATGACAAATTTAAAAAATTACCTATGTCTTAGGAAAAATAAAGTAACATACTTATTAATACATTTTTTTGGAGATAGGTTGACTTCAACAAGAGACTTCAGTACAAATACAACTTGGTCACATCTGTATTGATCATACTATTAATAAAACAACTATAGCCTGGCCGGTGTGGCTTAGTGGTTGAGCGTCGACCCATGCACCAGGAGGTTGGCTTGATCCCCAGTGGGGGGCATGCAGGAGGCGGCCAGTCGATGTTCTCTCTCATCGATGTTTCTCTCTCTCCTTCTCTCTCTAAAATTAATAAAGAAAAATTTAAAAAATAAATAAATAAAATAAAACAACTATAGATTGTTATTTAACCCATAGTCCTATTTCTCATTATATCTTGTTTGCTTAAGGAAAAGTTCTTGGTTAAAACACATGAAACCGTTTCACCTGTTCAATCAACAAATATTTTAAACATGGATGCTCAATGATGGTGAGGCTGCCAGGATGGAAAGTTATTTGGCTATATGTATCGACAGACTTAAAAATGTTTATTCCTGCTGTGACACATGAATTTTACTTCATAGTACCTGTCCTAAGGAATGATAAAAAATGCAAACAAAGTTTTACGCACGTGATATCCACCACAGGGTTATTTTTAACAGCAAGAATTTAGAAACAAGCTAGAAGTAAATGGTTGAGTAAATCATGATACAACTATACAATGGATTTTATGCAGCCATTAAAAAGATATGCATGAGGAAGATTTTAATGTAATAGAAAAAATACATGAGATAAACTAAGTAGAAAAAGTGGGACATAAAATTGCACAGAAGACCACGCTTATGTTAAAAGGATTCTTAATGATATTTCTTTTCTACTTTGTGCTTTTGGTATTGTCTAAATTATCTACCATGAACCTACATTTATTTTCTAATCAGTCAAAAGTTGTTGTTTTTAAAGAAGTTATTGAACTTGTTATACTTGGTAGGCTAAATGGACGAGCCTTAAAGGCTTCAAGGTAACTTCCTCATACATAATTAATTTTAAACATTATAATTTTTTTTTTTTATCCTCACCTGAGGACACTTTTTCATTTTTTGTTCAGATAGAGTAGGAGGGAGAGAGAGGGAGGGAGGGAGGGAGAGAGAGGGAGGGAGGGAGGGAGAGGGAGAGGGAGAGGGGGAGAGAGAGAGAGAGAGAGAGAGAGAGAGAGAGAGAGAGAGAGAGACATCGATGTGAAAGGGACACATCGAGTGGCTGCCACCCGCACAACCAACCAGGGCCGGGGACAAACTGCAACCGAAGTACATGCCCCCAGCGGGAACCGAACACAGGTCTCTCTGGATCGCAGGCCGACGCTCTAACCACTGAGCCAAACCGGCCAGGGCAAACATTATAATTTTTAAAAATTGTAATATCTGCCCGGATGGTGTGGCTCAGTGTAGATGGAGCATCGTCTCATGGACTGAGAGGTCCTGGTTCGATTCCTGGTCAGGGCATGTGCCTGGGTTGCAGGCTCAATCTCCAGTAGGGGGTGTGCAGGAGGAAGCTGATTGATGTTTCTTTCTCACATCAACGTTTCTCTCTCTCTCCCTCTCTAAAAAAAAATCAGTAAAAACGTATTAAAAAAAAATTGTAACATCCTTGGCCTGTTTGGCTCAGCAGTTAGAGCGTTGGCCCGCAGGTTCAGTCCCTGGCACCGGTTGCGGTCATGCGGGAGGCAACCAATTGATGTACCCCGACACCCCCCCCCCACTCTATATAAAAATTAATGGCAAATATCTTTTGGTGAGGATTAACAAACAAAGCAAACAAATTATAATAAAGGATAGTTGAGAGTTCAGAAAAATAAGAACTCTTAAACATGGCAGGTGAAAATATAAATACTATCTGTTGGGACAGTAATGGAAATCAATAGCTAGCAAAAGCCTTAAAAATGTGTATATACTTTGACTCCAAAAGTTCATTTTCAGGAAGCTTCCCTGAGGTAATAACTAGAAATGTGTGCAAAGATTTACAAAAGGACATTCACTTCAGTGTTATATATGCATAAAACAGTGAAAAACCAAAGACAATCTAAATGTCTTGCAACAGGATTTAAATTATGTACATTAAACAGCATTTATATGCAGGCATACCATGTAGCCATTAATAACTAGGTTATAAGAGGACACTTAATGACAAAGGAAAAGGATCATCAGGCTGTTAGATAGAAACAGAAAGGTTACAAAACAGAATGTATAGTATGATCTCATGTATGTTAAAAAAAAGGGGGGGGTAGGGAGAGGAGGAATAAAGTGAGAGAAAGAAGGCAAAAGTCTAAAAAATGCAGACAATCTCATCTTTGGATGATTTTTTTAACCTCTATATTTAAAAAAAATTCACAGTTAACAGGTAAAATTTTTATAATCAGAAACAGTGTTATTTTGAAATGTTAACTTTAACTATGTATAACTAGTTATTCAAAAACTCCTTTAAAGAAAGCTGTGTTTTAATCTCTTCTTAGACAATTATAACATTAATCCAGAACCAAACACCTTACTTTTCTTAATACAAGATTCAAAATCTGGGACAGTGTGGGCTCAAATGTGACCATTATTTTTGAGGGCAGAATTGCCCAAGAACAAAAAGGTGGTAGGGTTCTTAAAGGGAGAGTGTTTTTCTTTTCATTCCTGTCACCCATTAACTGTAACATTACCATAAAAAATAAAACATGTATCTGCTTTTTGGTGATTGGTAAAAGTAATTTCTCACATGATTAATAAACTAAACAGTTCAATTAATCAGAAACAAATAACCTGGAACATTAAACTAATTATATTTTATCATCCCTTTAAAAGAAAAGATGGGAAAAAACAAGCTCCCATCAATTCAGTCAAAACATAAAATCCCCATGTAGGTTCTGGAGTTGGTGGAGATTCATCTTAGTATCTGAGGCCTAACAATGCCTACAGTGATCAGAGACAAAAAGAACAAGGACTCAACTTGAAAAAGTCTTAACATATTTAAAAAATTAAATAAAGTACTTGAAGGAATTAAAAAAAAATTTTTTTTTATCCTCACCTGAGGACATTTTTGCATTTATTTTCAGATAGAGCGGGAGGGAGAAAGGGAGGAAGAGAGAGAGAGAAACATCTATGCGAGAGGGACACATTGACTGGCTGCCATCCACACGACCCCAACCGGGGCCCGGGACAAACTGCAACCGAGGTACGTGCCCTTAGCGGGAACCAAACCCGGGACTCTCTGGTCTGCGGGCCTATGCTCTAACTGCTGAGCCAAACCAGGGCAAAGGGATTTTTAACAAGAGTGAAAACAAAAACTTTCTGGGAATACTTAGATACTGTGAAAATCCAATTAAACAGACCAGGACATCCCCTAAAAATTCTGGCTATGCACAGTTTCACTGTGATATGAAACACAGGTTCTGAAATTTACAGCCAAGCTTCCTTAGAGAATTTTAATTCATGCCTTTAACAAACTAAAACAAACAAACAACAACAACAAAAACGAACAACAAAACAAAAACCCACCACCTCAAATGATTTGGGGGTTTACCTGTCCAGCTACTAGGCAAGTAAAATATCTTCGGATGTAATTAAGTTTTATTCATTAACTAAAATATGGAAAAATTAAGATATAAGGATCTATGACTTAAAACCACACGATTTTGTGGCAATAGAAACTACTTTATCAAAAAACCTTCTACACTTTACATGGAGACTGATTTTATTAATAAAAAAGAAAGCCCATAGGATTCACAAATAATCAAAGGCAGCAGAAGTTACTGTGGAACTGGAAGGCTATAAACAGGTGCCGCTGATATTTTTGCTTCCTTGACCCCCTCCCCCCCCATGGTGACTGTTGCTGGAGTTAAGTGTGGCAGGTATATGAATGCAGGATCCACCTAAAGGGATCTGGAGTGATCTTTTTGGTCCTCAGAGATCTACATCATGTTTGTGGTCCTAAACTGAACCATCCTCCTAAGAGTTCTCTAAAACAAAGGCAATGTAGACTAGGGTGGCCTGGTACAATGAACTACTGCACACATATCTCTTCCCCAAATCCCAAGAAGGCCCATAAAAGCCTCTCCTGGACACTAAAAATGAGCTCACTTGGAGAGCTCATTTGTTTCCTCATTTGGTCAACTTTCTATTATAGCAGTACTTTATGCCTATGTAATGAATTCTGAACTTTACCCACAACCATTCAGCTTAACTTAGCTGTCTGTCTACTGATGTATCTCCCTTCTATAAATTTTGAACTCTTCTGCAATTCTTAAAAGCACCTATCCATTCAAAATCTGCTTTTGAGTTTCAATGACTAATAATTACAACCCAGACATGTTCAGAAACACTTCTCAGGGAGATCTACTGTCCTTAGTTTGCAGGACTATAAGGTTACACATGTTGCTATATTATGCCATCTTTTCCTTTTGTTCCTACTCCTTCCTTTCAGACTCCTTTGCACTTTTGCCATCTTGGGCAGACAATTCTTGCTTAAAATAAACCTATACCACTGGTCCTTGGCTCAGTCATTTTCCTCTGTAATGACTCCTCAGTGCTGCCAGGAGGTGTGCCTGCTGCTTGGTGACTGTCACACCTGTCTTCAAATCCCTGAAACAACTTCCTACTCCTCATTTTAACCTTGACTTTCAATCACAGACTTTCATGCCTATCATGGTCTAGCAGCAGAACTGTAAGAACATACAGTTCCCCAAAAGAGACCTAGATATTTAGGATCCTGGAAGAATTTGTCCTTCCTCTTATCCCAACATTTCCAGGATTGCTCAATCCTGCCTCCCTGCCTCCCCCCCCCCCTTTGAATTCCTAATCTACAATTTTGAATTTCTAGTGTAAAATCTTATAATTGTTGCTTCTGGTTTTTGTTGTTAAATTTCTAGATCCTTCATGGGACTCAATTCAAACTAGATTGTTTATTACTTCTCAAAATTATTCCTTTCTGGACCACCTCCTCATTACCTGTTACGACATAACACTATTCCCAGACACTTCTCTTCATTTCAAGCTCCAGTCACTCCATTCTTTAAAGCCCATTTCAAACAAACCATTCCAAGTTTTACATATCTGAATTTAAAGTGAGAGCAAGTATTTCCTAACTCAAAGTATACATTTTATAACCATAAACATTTAATTTATTCAATAATACAATTATTTTCTGCCTCCTCCCCAAGTCTTTTAGCACATAGCAGGCATCCTATTGTGAGTTATCAACATAGTTGGTTCAATTAACCAGTTTTCCCATTAACGTCAACATCATTTCCTTGCTGTCACTTGAGTAACCTTAGAAAACAGACCTCACCAAATATGCTTCAAGCCAAGATGTCTCCTAAAGATCACAGTCAAATCCCTGTAATTACAGCTACGAGACAAATATTTTACAATTATTATCTCTAATCTTCCTGGATGAGGAAATTTAGGATTCCAGAAGTAACTTGCCCACAGATTGTAAGTGGTGAAGCCAAGATTTGACCCAGGTCTGTCTAGCTTCAAAACCCACGCTTTCCCCATAAAATGTAGTTATTCTGTCAACTTATTTGGGCTCTGAAGAAAACTGGGAATTTTAACTTAAAATCTCAGGCATATATGTATCACAATAACAAACCCCTCCACTTTGTCTAGTAAAACCCTTAAGAAATGAAAGCTCTATTGTACTAAATGAGTCTTTTCCTGTCTTTTACTCTAAAAGAAGTCAGTATTCACACTAAACAATTTATTGAGGACTTTTTCCTTAGTAAGAAGGTGATTCTTCCTAACAATCAATTTGAAATAACTTTTTAAAACCCAGCCAAAAATATGAGTATATGGTAGCTACCAATTTTTCTCAAATATGCAACTTATATTTAGATATCTTCCATAGCTTCTCAAATGTTAGTTACACTGGGGAGTAACTGTAGCCACATTAGACCTGTTGCAAAGCAGGACTTAAAAAAAAAAAAGCCAAGAGTGTCTCTAACACCCAAAGTTCAGTATAATAAAATGTTCTCCTTACTCCTTTTAATTCTTATATCCATGTCTTTGACGTCCTACCTAAATCTTCCTGGTTCTGACAGTTTTTCCCGTGGAGTATCTTCTCCAGACCTGACTCCTCAGCTGTTTTCCCTGAAACACACAGCCCCTGCGGGCCCTGCTCTGCCAAAGTAGATTAGGAATACAGTAACAGACCCTACACCCAGGGAGGCAGTAAGCAATTTCGAGCTGTAGGTCCGCGTCTACGTTAGCTAGTTGACGCACATACTAGCCAGGGTGGACACTATTCTCCAACAAATTCTACAACGACAAAGCCATGTTTTGGCAAGCTGGAGAACGGAACCACAGCCTGGAAACTGTACAGAGTCTTAAAGATAACGAGTTAAGACGTTAATTTACCTTTGTAAAAGGAACGGAGAAGGCTTTCAGCGCGGCAAGACGATACTTTCGAAACTGTCACTAGACTACTCAAACCGGAGTCTCCCGCCCAAAAAAGTGTGGCACATGGCAAGTCTAAACAAGGCCTCTCTCCAGAGCTCCTATCCCCGGGAAAGACGCATTGTAACCGTCTGATTCATTCGACTGGGGAAGAGGTGAAAATGGGGCAGGAAATCGAGACTGTTTATTTCCAGGAGCCCTGAGGGCGGGAAAGGTCGGTCTCTAGCTGGAGAAAAACCAGGCCCTAGTCCCAGTGCCTGGGGAGGAAAACCCCAGGCCTCCGCGGCGCCCTAACGCTGTGCACTCCCGCCTGGTGCCCCAATCCCACTCGGGTTTTCCTTCTCCGGGTCCCACTATTGGCCTCACCATTGCTCCCATTTCCCTCCACCACCCCCACCCGCGCAGGCGCAGTGGGAACCCGGGCCTACCCGCGCCCCGAGGCGCCGCGACTATGGCGGAGCCGGAGTAGGCCGGCAGCAGCTTCGCACCGGGCAGGCGTCCCTCTTCGGTCCCCGCGGCCTCCCCACCACCGACGGGACCCCGTCCCCACCCGGACGGCCCCATCTTGCGCCCTCCTCACCCGTTCTTCAGATCCACCTCCAGAATCTTCCCATAGCCCTTAAAGAAGCGCTCCACATCGCGCTCCCGGGCCTGGTAGCTCAGGCGGCCGATGTACACCCGCGGCATCCCGGCAACGGCGGCGGCAGCTTGGCCCGGCCCCAGCCCCCTTAGGCGGCGGCCGGCAAAGCAAGAGCACGGCGACGGCGGCAGCGGCGACGGCAGCAACGGGCGGGCGGCGAGACCGACGCAGCCGAACCCCGGTGACGTACGCGAGCACGCAGTTCTCGAGCGCGCGCTTCCCGCCTCCCCCGCCCTCTCCGCAGGCTGGGGGGAAACGGGAGGGAGTGCGCGTTCGCTTCCCGCCCAGCCATGGGTTGGGGGCGGGGCTTTCCAGGGGTTGCGCTGGCGTGGGGCGGGGCCAGGTGATCGACAGGCGGCACAGGCGGTGCGGGGGGCCTTTCGCTCCCCCGGCACGTCCTCTCGCGAGCTTGGCGTGGCGAGGACTGCACCGCCTTCCGCAGCCGCTAGCTTTGCCCCTCCCGGCGGAAGTGCCCGCGCTTCCTCACCCGCCCAGCCAGCGTGCGTGCTTCTGTTGGTTAGTTTAGAGCAGGAGCTTTGGATTAAACCTGGCTTCTCGCCATCTACGTGTCTGTGACCTTGGGGTTGTTACGCGCCACTTCTGAGCCTGAGCCTCGTTTGTCTTCTCTGTAAAAGGGGGATAGAATTTCCAACCTTCCAGTCGTCTGTTAAATTATTACGTGAAGCACTTTGTACTGCCCTCAGCACATCGCAAGTGCCCAATAAATAATGCCAATATTATTTAAAATATAGGACACTTTGCTTCAGTAAAAGCAGTGTGGAAAGTGGAGACGGCTGGAGCTTTGGGGCGAGATTACGCTTGACATAGACCAAATCACTTGACCAATTTAACCTACTTTCTAACTTGTAAAATTAGAATAATTTATCCCATCTCAATGGAATACCAGAATAACTAAATGAGGTGGTGTATGTGGAAAAGCTTGGAACAGTATCTGGAACGTGGTAGGAGCTCAATAAATATTGGTTCCCTTCTCACTAACCCAATTTATCTAGAACCACAAGTTGTTTTTTTTTTCTGTATGTATTTTCTAAATTATGTTTTGAAAGGATAATTCATTAACTGATTGAGGTGCTATACAGTGAAAAGTCTTCCTATCTCTCTTCTGGCTGCCTAGTTTCCCTCCCCAGAGACAATGTAATCAGTCTCTTAAATGTCCTTCCAAGATATTTTACACACATAAAGCAAATAGTGTACTGTACATACAGTTTTGCTCTTAATATATTTTGAAAATCATTCCGTAAAAGTACAAAAGGAGCTTCCTCAGGACTATTTTTATGGCTCACACCATTTTAAAAATATATATATTTATTGATTTTTTTTTTTAGAGAGAGGAAAGCAGAGAAACATCAGATCAGTTGCCTCTTGCACATCCCCCACCAGGGATCCAGCCTGCAACCTGGGCATGTGCCCTGACTGGGAATCAAACAGGAACCTCTCGGTCCATGGGACAATGCTCAATCCACTAAGCCACACTGGCCAGGCTTGGCTTATACCATTTTAAACACAGCAATTTATTTAATCAGTGCCCTAGTGAAGGACACTGAGATAAGTTCAACCCTTTTGTTATGACTGTTGCAGTGAGTAACTCTGTATATACATATATGTAGAATTTATTCCTAGAAGTACTCAAAGGGTGTGGGCAAATGCAGTTTTGCTATTGCTCAATTCTCCATCTCCTCATCAACAGTTATCAAACTTTATAATCTTTGTCAACCTGATAGCTGAAAAATGGTATCTTGGGTAGTGTAAAATGAAATGATCTTATTTTGAGTGGAGAGAGCTTTATTTCATATGTTTAAGAGACACTAATATTTTACTTTCTGTGTCTGTTTATAAATCTTGTGACCATTTTTCCTATTTTATCATAGGAGCTCACAATATAATAGGGAAATCAGCTCTTTGTGAAATGAGTTGCAAATATTTTTTTCCCAGTTGGTTGACTTTTGACTTTGCCTAGTGTTTTTTTTTTTTGCCATGCAAAAACATTAGATATTTATGGGGTCAAATTTCTCCATTCTTTATTTTTGTTTGAATATGAATTTTTTTGCTGTAGTTTAAAAGGCCTTCCTCACACTGAGGTTTTTCTTTTTAAAGAAACAATCAATCAAAACACCTCCCATGGTTTATTCTGTTACTTTTAGGGCTTATTTTTGTATTATAATCTTTGATCCATTTGGAATTTAGTAAAGTAGGAAGATCATAATATTCTTAAGAACTAGCATTAACCTTGGTTGTCATATAATCTGCTCAGCCTATTGTACAGATGGGAAAGGCCTGTCTCTAAAATCTGTTCCTCCTCTGGAGTTCCCCAGCTCCAGGAGTGGCACCTCTAACCAGCAAAGTGCCAAAATTCAACCTTCAACCACCACATTCAGTCTATCCTTTTGATTTTTCCTTCTAAATATTCATGAATCTATTCACTTTGCTCTACTTCCACTTAGTAAGCTAGTTCAGGCCTCATCGTACTGTTCACATTATCAGGGCTTTAAAACATTAAAAAAAAAAAGTTTTGAGAGAGAGAGGAAGGGAGAGATAGAAACATCGATGTGAGAGGGAAACATTGGTTGGCTGCTTCCTGCACACCCTCTACTGGGGATCGAGCTTGAAACCCAGGCATGTGCCCTGACCTGGACTCGAACCGGCACCTCAGTCCATAGGAGGACGCTCAATCCACTAAGCCACGCCAGCCGGGCTATATCAGGGCTTTTAGGCGTGCTCTTCCCTCTGTCTGGAATATGACTGGCTCCTTAGTCAGTCCTCAGACCTTCCTTGCCCACCTTATCCCAAGTACCCTCCGGCCCCAAACACACTATATCACTCAATTTTTTTTTTCATAGCACTTATCACACTTAAAAAAATTGTTTTTAATCCTCACCTGAGGATATTTTTCTGTTTATCTTCAGATAGTGTGGGAGGGAGAGAGAGGGAGAGAAAGGGACAGAAAGAGAAACATCGACGTGAGAGGGACACATCCACTGGTGGTCTCCCACACGACCCCAACCAGGGCCAGGGACAACCGCAACCAAGGTACGTGCCCTTGACCAGAATCCAACCCACAACTCACTGGTCCGTGGGCCGACGCTCTACTGCTGAGCCAAACCGGCCAGGGCACTTATCACACTCATTACCTTATTTGTTCGCTTGTTCACTGTCTTTCTCCTCCACTAGAATATAAGTTCTCTGGTATCAGGGGCCATGTTTTTTTTGTCTCCTGCTTTATCCCTAGCACCTGCAACAGGGCTTTTTCACATAATGGGTGTTCAAAATATTTACTAAATGAATACATGAATGATTTGGACTACTTCAATGGCCTCCTGATTCTCCCCCCCCTTTTTTTTCTTGCCTCCCTAAGACATAGACCCAGGGAAATTTGAACTCTTCTAATTGACATATTAATTATCATTGAACAAAATCAAGGAATCCTGAGAAAAGAGAGAACTCAAGGCCAACTGTGGGGCCAAAAGAATTGTTACTGACTGATATGGTGACCAGACAGGATCAGGGGACCTGGTGTCTGGTGGAGCTCTGCTGTTTGCTATGACCTTAAGCAACTCACTTCACCTCTCTCAGCATCTTCCTCTGCTGTAAAGTGGTGATATTAAAATCTCAATGATACGCCCTGGCCAGTTTGGCTCAGCGGTTAGAGCATCCGCCCGCGGACCAGAGAGTCTCGGGTTCGGTTCCTGCTAAGGGCATGTACCTTGGTTGCAGTTTGTCTCCGGCCCCGGTTGGGGTCGTGTGGGTAGCAACCAGTCAATGTGTCTCTCTCACATCGATGTTTCTCTCTCTCTCTTCCTCCCTCTCTCCCTCCCGCTCTATATGAAGATAAATGCAAAAATGTCTTTGGGTGAGGATAAAAAAACAAACAAAAAATCTCAATGATACAGGGAAGCTGTAAAAATTGAATTAAGCTGCATGTCAAAATGCTTGTACATGGCAGAGGGTAAGGGACATAGGGAGAACTTTCTTCCCTTTCAGAGGGTGCCAGTGTCTCCTTCGCATTTACCTTCCCAGGAGTTTCCTGCCTTCAAATGAAGGCAGATGCTATACCAGGACGGAGTTTCTCTTTTCTACCACCTCCAGCTGCTCTGGCTGGGCCCAGTGTCCTACTCAGGACATGGCACCTGCCAGTAACCATGTGGATGGTGGGTACTGCTGAGAGCTTCTAGGCACAAGGACAGGGACATCTGGCACACACAGGTTGATGCAAGAACTTTTTTCTTCTGGGCCTCAGTCTTTCCCTGAGGAAAGCAGGCTTAAATGATCTCATCTCCCAAGACACAAGACAGTCATCAATATTACAGCAATGGCTGTAGATTGTCACAGGGTAGGTAGATGTTCCCAGAAGACACCACAGAGAGCCAGAGTCATGAAGCCTCAGGGCTTCAGGTGTGCCAAGCTTTGGTTTAGGACGTAGTGCCGGTTTGTCTTCTTTTAGTCTCCTGGAGCCAAAGGTTCCTCCTTTAGCCATTAAAGTGATATTGTTTAGTTAGTGGGCCTGAAGACCTGTCCCAGCTTCACAGAGAGATTATTCAGCCTGAAAATTAAAAAATAATCTCCTTTTTTTTAAGTCCTCACCTGAGGATATTTTTCCATTTATCTTCAAAGAATATGAAGGAGAGAGAGAGAAACATTGACGTGAGAGAGACACAGCAATAGGCTGCTTCCCGCACGACCCTGACCTGGGCCGGGGACTGAACTGCAACCGAGGTACGTGCCCTTGACCGGAATCGAACCTGAGACTCTGGTTTGCGGGCCGATACTCTAATTGCTGAGCCAAACCGGCCAGGGCAGTCAGATTCTCTTTTGACATTTGACATTGTCTTGTCTCAGTCTCCTTTCCTCTGCTGGCCTCTTAAATGTTGGTCTTCAAAAATTTAGGAAGTCCTGGCTGGTGTGACTTAGTTGGTTGTGTGTTGTACTGAGCATCAAACGGTTGCAGGTTTGATTCCTGGTCAGGGCACATGCCCAGGTTGTGGGTTCGACCCCTGTTTGTGGTGAGTGGCATGCAGGAGGCAACTGATCAGTGTTTCTTTCTCTCTCTCCCCCCTTCTCCCTTTCTCTCTCTAGAATCAATAAAAACAAATTTTTAAAAAATTTAGGAAGATTTTACTTATCTAAAATTCAGAAGCATGGGCATTCCTGATTTTATCTTTCTTCAGTGCTTCCCTTCTCCAAATTCTCCCCCAACCTGCTGCCAGAGGGATTTTTCTAAAGTACAGTTTGACCTTCTGGCTCAGAAATCTTTTGTTTTTACTGCCAATGGGATAAAGTCCACATTCCTTAGATGGGAATCACAAACTGCCACAATTCACTTTTTCAGCTTCAGATTGACTTGATTTCAATATAAATTGAATCATGGAACATATAGCAGTTATGATTAGGTTCCGAGAAAGCCCAAACACTAGGGGGTTAAATAACATAGAAGCGTATTACTTCTTTTTTTAAAATTGATTTTTAGAGAAAAAGAGGAAGGGAGAGAGAAATATCAATTTGTTGTTCCACTTATTAATGAATTCATTGGTTGATTCTTTTTTTTTAGAAAATATTTTTTGTATTAATTTTTAGAGAGAGAGAGAGAGAAACATTGATTGGCTGCCTCCTGCACGCCCCTCCCCCCGGCCTCAGTGGGGATAGAGCCTGCAACCTGGGCATGTGCCCTGACTGGGAATCGAACTGGGACCTCAGTCCATGGCATGATGCTCAATCCACTGAGCCACACCAGCTGGGCCATTGGTTGATTCTTTTTTTTTTTTTTGGTACGTGCCCCTAGCAGGAACCGAACCCAGGACTCTCTGGTCCGCAGGCCAACGCTCCAGCCGCTGAGCCAAACCGGCCAGGGCTGGTTGATTCTTGTATGTGCTCTGACCGAGGATCAAACCTGCAATTATGGTGTGTCAGGATGATGCTCTATCAAACTGAACTACCCAGCCAGGGCCTAGAAACCTTTTTTTTTGTTAATCCTCACCTGAGGATATTTTCCCATTGATTTTTAGAGTGGAAAGGATGGAGGGAGGGAGGGAGAGAGAGAGAGAGAGAAAGAAATATCGATGTGAGAGAGGCACATCGATTGGTTGCCTCCTGCATGACCCTGACCAGGGCTGGGGATCACACCTATAACCCAAGCATGTGCCCTTGACTGGGAATAGAATACATGACTCTTTGGTCCACAGGCTGACGCTCTAACCGCTGAGCCAAACCAATCAGGGAGAAGCTTATTTCTTTTTTTAAAATAATTTTTGTATTAATTTTTTAGAGAGAGGGAGGAAGGGAGAGAGAGAGAGAGAAACACTGATGTGAGAAACATTGATCAGCTGCTTCCTGCACACCCCCTACTGGGGATTGAGCCTACAACCCAGGCACATGCCCTGACGGGGACTCAAACCAGGACCTCTCAGTCCATGGGAAGACGCTCAACCCACTGAGCCACACCGGTCAGGCAGAAGCTTATTTCTTAAGTAAAACTTATTTCTCAAGTCCTGAGGTGGACAGTCAGGGCTTCTGGGTGTCATGGACCCAGGCTACTGTGATATCATTGCTGTTCCATTCTAAACATGGTCAAAGATGGCTGTGCAAATTCTAGGAATCATGCCTGTATCCCAGCCAGGAGGAAAGTGGAAGGGGAAGAAAAAGTTCAGGATAGATGCCAGCTACATTTTAAAGAGGTTCCTGAGAAACTGACACCTACCCCCTCTGCTTACATCACAAGGGACAGACCTTGTCTGCTGCAGGGGAGGCAGGGAAGCAGTGTTTGTTCCAGCCTGCCATGTGCCCACCTAAAAGTCATCAGTTTTAAATCTTAGGAAGATCTATAACTTTGCTTCATCTGGTCCCTCAGTCTATAATGCTTGTCTCCCTTTCCTGTTTGAGGAAACAATAATCATCCATTAAAGCCCAACCCAGCCCAGCAGGTGTGGCTCAGTGGATTGAGCATCGTCCCATGGACTGAGAGGTTCTGGTTTGATTCCTGGTCAGGGCACATGCTCGGGTTGCGGGCCCGATCTCCAGTGGTGGGGGGGGGGGCGTGCAGGAGGCAGCTGATTGATGTTTCTCTCACATCGATGTTTCTCTCTCCCTTTAAAAAAAAAAAAAAAAAAAAAAAAAAAGCCCAACCCAAATGTCATCTTTAGGCTTTCTTGGGCCTCCAACCTTGTGTGCTTTGCTCGGTGCACGTTTTCCTGCTAGGCCTTCAAAGTTTGCTGTGCCCTGGCCAGTGTAGCTCAGTTGGTTGGGCATCGTCCAGTGCACCAAAAGGTTGCTGGTTTAATTTCCAGTCAGGACTTCTTTTGGGAAGCCTTCCTTAAACCCCCAGGCAGTGCTGCTGTGTCCCCACCGCCGTGAACACCTCTTATCTGTCATTAGTCAATTATTGTAAAGGTCTGTCCCCTGCTGTAGGCTCAGGGCCAGCCCCACATCTCTCATGGGCACCCATAGACTCAGGCACACACTAGCACCCAGTAGGTCCTCCTTGAATGAGGCTCTTGAGCTAAGTAAGGGACAGAGGGCCAGGTGATAAGGGAGACATCCAAAGTCTCTAGTTCTCTGCTTTGGGTGAGTGGATCATGAAGCAAACACCCAAAAGCCACATAACGTCAAACTCTTCTCTTGGAATAAAGCTACTCATTTTTCAGGGCCCACTTTCAAGCTTCACCTCAGGAAGGCACCCTGACCCCAGGCCTGGGACAAGACCTTAATTATGCTCTCCTAGCACCTCACATGCGTCTTCTTTAGCACACTGGTCACTATGGTAACCACTGCGGGACTACTGGTTTAATGCAGGCTTTCTCAACAGTGACTGTGGCATTTGGGACTGGATAATGCTTTGTTGAGGGAGGCTGTTCTGTGCACTGCAGGGTGTTTCAGCAGCATCGCTGACCTCCGCTCACCAGATGTAGGTAGCACCCTCTCAATTATGACAAGTGTCTTTGGACAGACACTTATCAAATGTCCCTGGGGGTAAAATGACCTCAGGGTGAGGACCCCTGGTGTAACATCCATCTCTCTGGTTAGAATGGATGTTCTGGGAGGGTGGTCCAGCTCCCTGAGACCACATTTCCTCAGTTCCTCAGCCTGGAATTCACTCCCCCAGCCCCAGACTCACACCACCTGAGAATGAGTCCATCTTCCTTTTTAGAAGATTCTCCTCTGTGGGCTTGGACAGCTTGAGGGCAGTGACTATATCTCGCTGGTTTTTGTACCTGCCAGGCCCACCCTGGCTTGGCTTTCAGGTGCCAGGAAACGGTGCTGGGTACAAATGGAGGATGGACTGGGCTTCTCAGTGCTGGGAGGCAGCAGGTGCACAACGCCGTCCTTCTCAACAGGGATGATTTCTACTGGTTTGTTTGTTTCTGAGAAGTTCAGACTTTATTAGATACCCTGAGGCTGGCCTTGGGTTCACAGCTCTCCTCCTGGGAAGTGACAGTGAGGAGAGGAGCAGCCTGGGGAAGGTCGAGGGCCCAGACTAAGGGGCCAAATGCAGTCCTGTTGACCCACCTCTTTGCTCTGGCTCCTTTGGGATATCATATGGTGAGAATCTGTTTTGAGGACAAGAAGGGCTGCATGGAGGTTTCCAAGGCACTCTGGTAGTCCTCCAGTGGGACCTCAGAGCAGGCGGGAGCCGTGAGCTGGCCTCGGTGGATGAGATCGCACAGAGTGAGGATCAGCTCCTTGAACTGGTCTGTGGGGGGGTTGGAGGAAGTCAGACGGGTGCAGCAGCAGCAGGGCTCGGGGAGATAGCTGGTAGGAGCTGGGGCTGAGTTCCAGGAAAGCCTGGAGAGCCCAGGGCTTGGCCGCAGATAGGGTGGCTGTGGAGGCTGCCTGGTCCCCACCTGTTTGCAGGATAGTGAGTGCCAGGGTGGGGACAGAGGAACATGGGGAGTGCCCCAGGAACTGAGGGCAGGCCGGTGGTGGCTCAGACCCACAGAACCTGACTGGGGTGTAACCTGGAGTCTGAATGGAGGGAGGGGCAGGATTACTTCCAGGCGGGAAGCGGGAAGAGGCACAGGGAGGGAGGTGGGTGTGCCAGGCACACCTACTAATGTGGAACAGATGAGCTTTGCTCAGGAAAAGGGGCTCTCCCTGAGAAGCAGCACTCCCTTAGAACCCCATGAGTTGAGGCCGCCGACATCCCCTCCCACCAAGGACCCAATATGGTATGGGAAGATGAGTGAAGGCCTTGGCTGAGAAGTGTTTTTTCAGACATCAGTTCATTCAACATTCACATCTAATCCTATCCCCTGCTTAAAACACTTCACTGGCTCCCTAACTGCCTGTAAGATAGAGTCTAAACTCCTTAAAAAGATTTATAAGGCCTTTTATAATGTGGCTACAACCAATCTACCCAGCTTCCCACTCTCTCTGACGGGCTTTTACACATGCTAGTTTTCTACCTGAAACACTCCATTCACGCCACGACTTTCCCCTCCTTCACCTGGATAACTCCTCGTTGTTGCTCAGTTTCAGCTTGGGGGATCACTCTCTGAGGAGCCAGTCCTCCAGGAGAGGAAGAATAGTGTCCTGGCTTGGGTTCTGGAGTCAGAGAGACTAGCTAGTCACATCCTAGCTGCACCTCTCCCTAGGTGGGGTGGCTTTGGGCAAGCTACTTAACCACTCTGAACCACAGTTTCCTCTTCTGTCAAACAGGGCTAACAATAGTTTAAACTATTATGACATTTCAACTGAGGCAGAGGTTAAGTAACTTGTCCAGGTCCACAGCGAGGCTAGGCAGAACCTATAACCAGAAATGGCACAACCCAGGCAGGCTGGCTACAGAACTGATTTTCTTTACTTGGTTGTTTTCCATGGCAGACGTCCCCACAGCCAGCTCCTCGGGGCAGTGTGTGACCCAAGAATGAGCCCATGTTAGTCCAATAGTTATTTGCTAACTGAAGCTGTAGTTAGAGGCTGCTTTCCTTTACCCTGTTGCAGGGTTGGGGTCTAATCACCCCTCCAGGGCTCAGAGAGGCTGGTCAGTTCTGCCGCAGGTGCTGCCTTCTCGTGTGACCCCTGGCAATGGGGCCACCATGCACTCACCTGGACTGTGGTCCTTCTTCCATTGGGACAACCAAAAGCCACGAAGTTTGAGATCCTTAAAAATGAGCTGGCTCTGTGGACACAGGAAGGACATACTGGGGCTCTGAGGGCAAGAACTTCAGACATCACTTAAGGTGTACATTCTTCCCCCAGGGGCAGGGAGGCTGCGGCATGTGGGCCCATCTCCAGGCCTGCTTCCCCCACCAGCTTACCACAGAAGCTATGACGGGCTGCTTGGCCATCCCCCCATAGGTCACCATGGTTCCTCCAGGCCTGAGGAGTCAGAAAGAACAGAATGGGTGCAGGCAAACTCGGAGCCCATCTGGAACCTGCCATAGTGCTTCTATTCCAACCCGAAAGCCTAAGCCTTGCCTTCAGAGTCCCTGGGAAGGGTCCAAGATACGGATTCCCAGGCCCTACCCCAGACCTAATGAACCAGGAGGCGAGGGTCTATGTTAAAAAAACAACAACAATCCCCCCTCTAGATGACCTGGATGTTTAGGCAGGATGGGAACCCACTGATCTAACCACCCAGCCAGGCTGACGAGGTGCTGCAAAGAAGCGTGCTCTCCTGAGGAAAGCCAAAGACCTGAGTTCATTCTGGCTCTGCGCCATTTACAGGTTTGCCACTGTGGGCACGGCACCGACCTCCTTCCTCCTACAACAGGTGACATGGGATTGCAGTTTGCCTCGGAGGTGGCCGGGAGCTGGGCTGAAGAGGCATGCTCACAATAACTCAGGTCAAGCCTGGCTCTGCCACTCCCTAGACCTTGGGTGGGTGATTACCCTCTCTGGGCCTTGTATAAATGGGGATGGGCACAGTAGCCCTGGCCTAGGTGGGTTCCTCAAGCTCTCTGCACAGAGTTCAGTGCATGTAAACTCTCATTGTTTTCACAGCTCTTTGATCACATCTTCCCATCTAGCCTGTGAGTTCTAGCCATCTCTATACCCCGACTGACTGGGGCTGGGGATCAAACCTGCAACCCAGGTACGTGCCCTTGACCCTTTGGTCCATGGGCTGACGCTCTAACTGCTGAGCTACACTGGCCAGGGCATGTTAACTAATACTGTTTAGGGGATTCCTGCGTTAGCTGGGAAGTGTCCTTTCAGGCTGACTTCAGCTGAGTTTCTAGTAAAGGAAAAGGCTGGGAGGACGCGCACTGTTAACTGTCAACAGTGCTTATCTCCCTCAGTGTGGGACGACAGGTAACTTTTGTACTTTAATTTTTCCTGTGTACTTTTATATGCTTTCAAAATGTTTGTAATAAGTATCATGTTACCTTTAAAATTAGAATCTATTTTTAAAAGCTAATAAAAAATTTAAAAGCTAATAAGCTAGGACTAAGTGACTTTTTAAGATGCCCTTAGGTTATGAATCCTTAACCATTCCCCTATCACAGGGAGCCTAGCAGTTGGTCCCTTGGAAAACACCACTGGATGGGCTCTCAGTCACCTTCAATGAAGGTGGCTGAGAAAGGAAATGCCCGGATAGCTAGGACGTGACTTTGGCCCCAGTTGCCTACTCAGGGTCCTGCTGACGTGGCCCTGGCTCACACTGGCTGCCAGAACTGGTCACCTGACGGCCCTCCCAGCTGCAGGCCTGGAGGGTGCCGGCGGACCGGACCTGCAGGGCCAAGGGACTTACGCTAAGTGCCGCAGCAGCTCTGTGGAGCTTTTCCCACCGACACAGTTGAGAGCGAGTCGTGGCTGAGGCATGTCCTGGAACATAAGGAACCCGCAGTGAGGGAGCTACCACTCTACATGTGGGTTTGAAGCTGCTACAAACAGCACTTCCCAGGTGTCAGAGGAAGGAGTGAAGAAACGGGATGTTCTTGCCTTAGAACTCTCTTTCTTCTCTGCCCAGGAACGGCCTTTTCTTTACCAACCTGATTGTGCTATCTGTTCGAGAATTTCACTCAGGATTCACCTCCTCTTGGAAGGAGCAGACCTACAACCCATTTCCAAGGACTGCATTTCCCCGAGTGCGCCTCTTGTCGGCCCTTGGAATTCAGTGTAGACTAGGCCCAGTGCCTCAGAAGTGTTCTCGAGAGGCGTGTGTTCTTGAGGGAGTGTGTGTGTTCGGTTGCTCTGAGTTCAGTGGAAAGAAGCTGAGATGTGGTTTGGTCACTTACTAGGTGTGCAGGGGGTGGAGGTTCTGGAAGGTTCAGAGGCTATGAGTTCAAAGAGACCTGGGGCCAGCCCTGACTCCACCACTTAAGACTGTGTGGCCTTGGCCAATCCTTTACCATTTCTGAGTCTGGGTTTCCTCATCTATAAAATAGCACCTACTTTGTAGAACTTTTGTGGGACTCTCAGAAAAAATGTAAGGTAGGTACCCAGGAAATGTTACTTCTTTTCTTTTTTTTTTTTTGTTAATCCTCACCCGAGGATATTTTTTTAATTGATTTTTAGAGAGAGTGGAAGGGAGGGAGTGAGGGGGAGGTGGGGGGAGAGAGGGAGAGAGAGAGAGAGAGAAACATAAATGTGAGAGAGACACATCACCTCCCGTGCACCCTAACCCAGGCCAGGAATCGAACCTGCAGTGCTTCGGTGCATAGGCTGACGCTCTAACAGCACACCGGCCAGGGCACTTTTTTTCTTTCTCTTTCCTCTCTGTGCCTCAGTTTCCTCAGGTCCTCTCCTAGTTCTGAGATTCACATTGGCCGTGTGGACCGATACAGCCCACCACAAATATTCAAAACTGCAAACCACACAGGGTCTCCCCATCCCTGCCCTCTCTCCTGCCTCCCTCGCAGTATCTGGGCACTGACTGCATGCTGTCCCTGGCTGAGGCTGGACTTTACCCTTCCACGAAGAGACGAAGGGAAGGTATGAAGAGGAACAGTGGGGCCAGTCCCCAGCTTTTCTAGTTCAAATCACCTTTCTTCAGGGGGGTGTGCATAGAATGGAGGCGCAATGTCCTCCATCCCAGGTACCTTAAAGAAGTTTTTCATCTCATGCTTCCTTAGTTCCTCTTCTGTGATAACATGCTCGGCCCCCAGAGTCTTCAGTCTGTCGGTCAGCTTCTGGATGTCAGGTCTGGAAACCAAACACAATCCTTGGTCACATCTGCTCAGTATCTCCACCAAAGGCTCCAGGACTGCTCTGCCACAGCTGTGAGAGTGTGAGTTTCTTTGTGGGAAGCTGGGATTGGGTTTAAGCCTTGAGCAGGACCTGGCCACCCAGTTTCATCATGCTCCAGCATCTCTTGGCCTCAGTTTCCTCCCTGGCATGAAAGAGCTGGGCTGGGTGGTTTCTATGGCTCCTGCCAGCTCAGGGGTACTAGAAACCATATGTGTGCAGGAAGAATTCATTTCACTTCCTGATTTTTTCTACTGAAACGACACTCTCCACTTCCTTTCCACCCCCCTCTCTTTTCAAGGGGCTCTTCAGAGTGTTGTGCAAGCACATTCCAGCCCAGGAGTGGCTCTGGGACTCTGTGATCAAGGCAAACAATAATCTTTTAAAAAAATATTGTTTCTTTATTGATGTTAGAGAGAGAGGAAGGGAGAGAGAGAGAAACATCGATGAGAGAGAACATCGATTGGCTGCCTCCTGCATGCCCCCCACTGGGGATCAGGCCCACAGCCTGGGCATGTGCCCTGACCGGGATTCGAACCAGCAACCTCTTGGTGCATGGGCTGACACTCAACCATGAGCCACACTGGTCCAGCAACAACAATTTTTTTTTTTAGCACAACTGAGGGGATAGAGAACTGAGGTAAGAAACAATTTTACTAAGACTTGTGGATAAAAAGGGGCCACATGCTAACCTGATAGACTCAGGGGAGGCCTGCGTGGCAGCCTTGCAAACTCAGAGACCTAAAGTAACCACAAAGGATGGTCTGAAATTAAAAAATTTTAACTAAAAGCTGTTTATGACACGTAGTCATGTCCTAGGCTGGCATCTTCCCTGACAAAGGTAATCTTTACCTTAACTAAGCCTGTCTATTGTCTTTTTGCATCTACAATAATATATCTTTGGAATGTCAAAGTAATTTTCCTTTTTTCAGACCCCTCAAAGCACAGGCACTGCTCTGCAGAGACCACAAATCCCCTCATTGTTACTGAGTTAATTACTGATTGTTAACTATCCTGTACCCATCTATGTAAAAGATGTTGTATCTATTATTTTACTTTTTATCCAATCCCAGAGGTTTCCCCACTTCCATTTCTCCTACCTCCCTAATCTATCACCAGTGAATTTCATATAACTCACTGCGTCTGCTCTCTCTCTTTTTTTAATCCTCACCTGAGGATATTTTTCTGTCTTTGTTCAGATAGAGTGGGAGGGAGAGAGAGGGAAAGAGGGAGAGGGAGAGAGAAACATCGACATGAGAGGGACACATCGACTGGTTGCCTCCCGCATGACCCCAACGAGGGCTGGGGACAAACCGCAACCGAGGCACGTGCCCTTGACCGGAATCAAACCCGTGGCTCATTGGTCCGAGGGCCGAAGCTCTAACCGTTGAGCCAAACCGGCCAGAGCTGCTCTTTTGATTGTAATGTATAAAATAAGGTGCAAAACTCGCCCTGGCAGGTTTGGCTCAGTGGTTAGAGCGTTGGCTTGCAGACTGAAGGGTCAAGGGTTTGATTCCTGGTCAGGGGCACATAACTGGGTTGCAGGTTCAATCCTCAGCCCCGCCCTGGTTGGGGTTATGTGGGAGGCAACCAATTGATGTCTCTCTCATGTCAATGTTTCTTTCTCTCTCTCTCTCTCTCTTTTTTTATCCTCACCCGAGGACATTTTTCCATTTTTTGTTCAGATAGAATGGGAGGGAGAGAGAGGAAGAGAGAGAGAGAGAGAGAAACACCGACATGAAAGAGACACATCGAGCGGCCGCCTCCCACACGACCAACCAGGGCCAGGGACAAATCGCAACCGAGGTACATGCCCTTAGCGGGAACCGAACCCGGGTCTCTCTGGACCGCAGGCCGACGCTCCAACCGCTGAGCCAGACCGGCCAGGGCTCTCCTCTCTCTCTTTCTCTTCCACTCTATCTAAAAAAAAAAAAAAAAAAAAAAAAGGAAAAATATCCTTGGGTGAGGATTAAGAAAAACAAAACAAAAGACAAAAATAAACCTTGCCAATCTTTGGAGCATTATCTCAATCCGTTGAGATCTGGCTTCCTGGCAATCATCAATAGTTTGCCTCAAATAAACTCACAAAAATTCTTTATAGGTTTGAATGTTTCTTATGTTGACAGACTGGACTTCCGACAGACATGGCCACACTCGTGGACAGTTAGGCTCGAGGAAACTTTATGCTATGAGGGAAAGAGAACAAGGCAGGAAATGAAGTCTGTTACTGACTTGCTGTGACTCTGTGAGCAAGTTGCTTCTCTCTCTCAAACTTCAGTTTCTTTATTTGTAAAACAGAGATGACAAACCTGCCCCATCTCCTTAATCCGTATTTCGAGCACTTCAAAGTACCACACAAATAACAAGGGAAAAAAAGGGCCCTGTGTCAGACAGTTCACAGAAAGAATAACACAGCTTAAAACATTCCCAAATACAAACTCTGGTTTTGAAAACATGGAGTTATCGCAAGTCAAGTTTCAAAAACTCCTAGTGTTTAGTAACAGCCAGCCCAGGCGTCTCCGCCTCCTTCCTGCCCTCCCATTACATTTCAAAGACTCATCCTGCAGCCAAAAGCCACCTGGACTCATTTCTCAGGGCTGACACGTCCTGCTGGAGAGGAGGCCTGCTTATGCAAGGGCGCCATCTGGTGGAGACGCAGGGATGCGAGGTGGAAAGGCCCAAGTCATGATCTGGGATTCAGCCTCCCCACGCACCTGTCTCGGACCACATTGATGGTCCTCAGGCCCAGGGCTGCGGCGATCTGGATGACTGCTTGCCCCACTCCACTGTTGGATGCGTTCTGGATGACAGAATCTCCTGTGGAGCCAGGAAGAGATTCAAGTCAAGCCCTGGAGACCTGTAATAGGTCAAGGGCTTCCAGCCTGAAGATCCTATTATGTAAGGCAAGAGATGGAAAGCTTAAGCTCAAAGGGGACCTGGGACCTGGCTGCTGTAGCTCACTCTTCTCCCAATGACCCCAAACTTCTACAATACCCATGGTGACTCCTAAGACTCAGCAACTTAGAGTCTACAGAGGACATAATTTAGACCCTGCTGTGTAAATGATTTTATATCCTTCATTATCCTCCAATTTTTATGTCCTCAAGTCTCTGCTTAGGTTATTTCCTTGGTGTTCAGTGTTTTCCTCTTCCTTCCTCCCTTCGTTTTGAAATCCTTTGCAGCGCAGCTCAAGTGTGGCTTCCTTCATGAAGCCCTTCCAGACTCTTCCCTCTGTGCTCCCGCAGCTCTCTGCAGGCACCTCCGTTAATGTGCACAGTCCGCCTCATCATATGCCCGGTGGTATACAGGTCCAATTGTATCAGGAGCTTGCAGCTTGAGGGGAAGGCCGTGCCTTATTCCCCCCTCTGTACTGCTTAATAAAGGTGCATTGGAATGGGACTAGAGCCATACTGGAGAAACCAGCAGCCCCTGGAACAGGGTCCTACAGTTTGTGGTCTAAGCCCAGGCCTAGATATGGAATCAGTCAGTGGGGGAGGCAGCATGGCATGTTGGGGAAAATGTGGGCTCTGGAATGAGATGGACCTGGGTGTGAGCCTCAGCTTCACCACTGACTGTAACGGAATGAGACAGGGCGAGTCATGACCTCTTTGAACCGCAGTTTCCTCTCCATAAAACAGGAATTCTCCGAGCGTCAATCAGGATATTCCTAATTAGAGTCAATGCCGTCATGTCCAGGAAGGTGCTCTGTTTGCCCTGAAATGCCATCTGAGTCTTGAAAGGCAGCGGAATCTGGTGCTAGAGATGGAGCACTTCCTGGAAGAAGAATGCCCATTCTCCTTGGCCAGGCTCAGCATACAAGTTGTCACTCATTAGTGGGTTTTGAAATCAGTGTAGTGGGTTGCAAACAGCATTTTTTAAAAAGTTAAAATAGAGGAAAATAGAATAAAAAACAGCAAAATACATCACACATAGTGAGGGTAAATATTGTTCCATGAAACTTTGGTTTCCATTCTGTATTTATTCATAAGTGTCTGTGTTCTAGATTTCACTGGAAAATGTAATTCTCACTGCATGTCAAGATCATACGTTTAACACTGATCTAGCTTAGGCCACACCAGCCCTGAGACAGGAAAGTGGAGACGCATGTGGGAACCTGAGGTGGGGTGGTGTCAGAATGCCCTGCTGTGTCCACCAGAGCCATGGGCCAAATCAGAGGTGGCTTGAAGGGACGAGATGCAGGTGACAAAAGTGTCTGCTGCACTAGGATTTGAGCAAAGGTCCCTGGTCACACCTGCTGGCTTTCTCCACTAGTTTGCTCGGACGGATCTGCCACAGCTGTGAGCACCTGCATTTCTGTTTGTGGGAAGCTGGGACTGGTTTTCAACCAGCTTTGGGCAGCAGTGGCCACTGTATTCCGTATCTCTAGGTCTCAGTTTCCTTGTTGGCATAACGGAGCGAGACTGGGTGACTTCTGTGGTCCTACCAGCTTGCAGATATGCAGTGCACGGGGTAACCATCCCACAATGCGGCATGAGAGTCGGAGGGGAACCTGCTGTCATTGGAGGTTAGTCCTGAGGTGGGTTCTATGAGGGTGGTACGAAGGCCCGCCGGCAGGACTGAGCCCCCATCGCCCACAGCAGTAACCAGGCTTCTCCTCCTTCCCTGTCTCACTCTCCCCGCTCCCTCATTCCCACTTCCTGGGATCACCTGCCCAGTGGATTATGTGCCCCAGTCCTTGTCTCAGAGTGCTTTCAGGGAACCACAAATAAAACACTTGTCATTTCCTTGCTGAGTGATCTCATGCAAATCATTTACCTCTCTGGACCTCAGTTTCCTCATTTATAAAAAGGCAGAATAACGAAAGCAGTGCGGTTAGCGCGCTGTTGCCAGGCCCAGTGCTAAGTGTCACACTCAGAATTCCTATTCTCCGTTCTATAGATGAAAAAACCGGATGAGTTGAGAGGTCGGCTCACACAGTTAGTGAAAAGGGAAGCCAGAGTTCAGACCTAGGTTGTTAGTCCAGGGCTTGAGCTCTTAACCAATGGTACCAGCCTCACTGCACTGCTTTGACGATTCAATGCATTCAATGTGGTAATGCTTGTAAAGGCACTTATGTGAACTGGAAAGTGCTATATGAATGCTGAATGGAATTACTAAGTTCAGCACTTCACTGAAAACACAGGGACTGTGTCTGTCTTGTCTGGCTTTGTATCCCCGGAGCTTAACACAGCCCGATATGTTGTTGCTGAGTGACAGAATTCCATCCCAGGCTCTAGGAATGTGATCCTTCAGCAGTTTTCCAGAGTGTATTCCTCATGAGGTTTCAGCATCTTTTCTAGGAACCAAGCTAACATCTTTCTAAGCAAAAGCAGCAACAACACACTCACCCAAGCTAGGGCCCCCTGTCCTCCTCTCCCTTAAGTTCAGTTCCCATGGCCTCAGGGCCAGGATTTGGGTCGCACCCCAGTGGGAGAGCCGGCCTGCCCCTCCCACCTGCAGGTTCCTACCTGGCTGCAGCTGCTCAAAGTCCACCAGCATCCTGTAGGCCGTGCAGGGGTTGACACCCAGGGTGGCAGCACTGTGAAGAGGGATGTCACTTGGAATGCCAAGCAGTACTTCCTCGCTGAACACAGCCTCGGTCCGCCAGGTTCCTGAGTCAAGGGATGAGATCAGGGCAGTGAGGAGCCTCTCACCACACTCAACCCTGGTCCACCCTCCTCAGGAAATGGGCATCGAGGACAGCAGACTTCAAATTACGCCTAGAGGACAAAGAACATCTTGACGTCCTTTTGAATGTCTCTGAGTCCTCGTGATAATGAAGCAAGGTGTAGATTTTGTTATCCCCACATTAGATTTAACTCATGTCACCCAGCAGGTGGCTAAGGATCTCAAACTGCTGGACTCTGAGGGTAAGACAGTAATGTCATTATCACAAAGAAGAGAAAAAAAAACCCTCATTTTCCTACTGGGTCCTCCTACTTCTCACCTGGGGCAGGTTGACTTGGGGTGGGATTATGGAAAAAAGCATGAAAGTAGAAGTTGAAGGCCTAGGTTTGGGACCTGGTTTTGTTGGTCTGCTAGTCTGAGCAAATCCCTAAGTCACTTGAGTTTTGGTTACTCTAAAATATAAATGACATTAGCAAGAAGAGCCCGACTGGCCCCCTCTGAGAACTGCTGCACATATCAAATGGGATAAGGGTAATGAAAAAATCCGGTAAACTGAAAAGAAATGATCATGAACCCCAGCCCACATTCCAGTTCCAGACAAAAGAATCGTAAAATGTCAGTACTGAGAAGGCCCTTAAGAGTATCGAGTTTAAGCTCCTCATTCAACAGGGCAGGAGACTGAGGAAGTGACTTGCCCAGAGTCCCTGGTTAGTCTGGGCTGCCCCCTTTCAACTACAGATACCTACCCACACCTACTATGAGCCAGGCTTTCATGGAGCTTCCATTCTAGTGGAGAACAAGTGAGAAACAAAAAAGCAATTATAGTAATTATAAATTATAGAGAGATAGAGCAACAGTGGAGAGAATGACTTGAAATGGGAGTCAGGGAGGGACAGCTTCCCTGAGGAGGTGACAGGCTAAGAGCGAAAGGATAGAGATCTTAGTCACTCAAGAACATCCTAGGCAGAGGAGACTCTGAGGCAGCATGGATATAAGAATGGAACGGGAGCCCTGGCCGGTTTGGCTCAGTGGTTAGAGCGTCGGCCTGCGGTCCAGAGAGATCCAGGTTCGGTTCCCGCTAAGGGCATGTACCTCGGTTGCAGTTTGTCCCTGGCCCTGGTTGGTCGTGTGGGTGGCAGCCACTCGATGTGTCTCTTTCACGTCGATGTTTCTCTCTCTCTCTCTCCCTCCCACTCTATCTGAACAAAGAATGAAAAAATGTCCTCGGGTGAGGATAAAAAAAAAGAATGGAACGGGAGGACAGTGATGGGAAGGGTGGTGAAGATGTGGCTGAGGTGTCACGGGCTAAATGAGCGTTTTATACAATTTCATGATCTGGACCCATAGGAACCATGAGTTATGTTGTAACTCAGTACATATACATATCTGAATATCTGAATATCTATCTATCTATCTATCTATCTATCTATCTATCTATCTATCTTAGAAGTCAAATAAAAGAATTTTTTTCCCATTGATTTTTTATTTTTTAGAGAGTGGAAGGGAGATAGAAAGAGAGAGAAACATGGATGTTGAGAGAGACACATTGATTGGTTACCTAGCGCTGGCTGGGGCTGAGGAAACCTGCAACCCAGGCATGTGCCCTTGATCAGAATCAAACTCGAGACCCTTCAGTTTGTAGGCCAATGCTCTAACCGCTGAGCCAAACTGTCCAGGGCAGAAGTCAAATTTTTCATAGAACAATATTTACCCTACTGTCTTATTCTTTATTCTATTGTTTGATTTTAGTAAAAAAAATTCTGTTTACAACTCACTCGATTGATTTTGCTAGTGGGTCACAACCTGCAGTGTGAAAAACATAGGGCTCAGGGTCGTGGCATGGAGAATGGCTTTTATTTTGGCAAACGGGAAGTTTCTAACAAGCTTTAAGAGAACTCTGGGGCCATCAGATTTATGCTTTAAGGACACGTTGTTGCTGTGAGGGAAAGACAGTGGGGTGGCGAGGGGCAGAGTGGAATGGGGAGGCCCGATCAGGAGGCTTTTGCAGGGGTTGAGATGAGACAATGGTTGCCTAGAACAAGACTTTGGCAGGGGGGATGGATTCGAATTATCTGTTGAAGATGAGTGATCAGGGGCTGATGAGCATTGGGTGAGGGGTGACAGGTGCGCACCCATGCAGGCAGGATCCCCTAGGAAGCAGCGGTGAAGAGGACAGACCTTGGAGTCAGACAGATGCAGATTCAAGTCCTGGCTCTGCCATGCACTCGCTAGGTCACCTTAGGGAAACTACTTGGAACCTTGCTGGCTCAGTGTCTGGTGGCTGTGCTGTCTCAAGGCCCTTGGCCTACATTTCCAAAGCTCTTGAGTGTGCGCACTCGTTATCTGGTTGCTGGGATTCTAACAGTGTCCTGGTACTGCCTGTCCCAGGTATGGGGAGTAGGGGGCAGCCTAGGCGACTACTAATTGTGCTGCAGGAGGGGAGAAACAATGTGGGCTTTAGGGACCAGGAACGGGATGGGAGGCGGAAACACTATTTAAGGTTGTGTCAATCACAGAGTAGATCTGTAACTGAGAAAATAAGAGACTGAAAAACTGAAGGATTCCACATGCGCCCTGACTGGGGCCAAGGATTGAACCTATAACCGAGGTATGCGCCCTTGACCAGAAATCGAACCTGAGACCTTTTGGTGCGACACTCTAACCACTGAGCCACACTGGCCAGGGCTGGTTTTCAAATCTTCATCACCCTCTTCATAATCATCACCCCCTTCATCTTAGCCAGCATTTTACTGTACTCTACCCTGTGCCAAATGCGTAGTGTATGGCTTTTATGCCTGAAATCAAGGGTGTCTTCTAATTTTCCTTAATGGCACGACAATGGAAATTCAGCCCTTGACATGGATTTCTGAGGCTTGGCTGTCCCTAATCGTCTTCTCAAGGGGAGCTGGGTGGAATGGGGACAGCGCTCATGGTCAGCCCTAAAGGCTTTCAGGGATTTAAAGGAGAGACCCTTAGGCTTTGGGGCTGGAGAGACCTGCTTAAAAACCCAGCTCCACCACCCACTAGTGGTGTGATTTCAAATTCTCACTTCACTATTTTTGAGTTTCACTTTTCCTGATCTATGAAATGCAGAGAATAACACTCATGTTGTAGTGTGAAGATTAAACACGGTAGCATTTGTACAGACTACCACTGTGTCTAGTATGTAGAAGGTGTGTAACACCCTTTGGTTCCCTTCACTGGTCCTAAGTCCCATGTCCTAACTCTGAGGATAGCCATTCCTCATGCATGTGCAACTGACCCCTAACCATCTCCATCATCTGATGCAGGGTCAGCAAACTATGGCCCATGGGCTAAATCTGCTCACCACCTGCTTTGTAAAGAAAGTTTTACTGGAACATAGCCTTGCTCACTTTTTTGGTATTATTTATGGCTACTTAAAATGGCAGACTTGAGCCCTGGCCAGTTTTGTTCAGCAGTTAGAGCGTCCGCCTGCAGACCAGAGTCCTGGGTTTGATTCTGACCAAGGGCACATGCCTCGGTTGCGGTTCATTCCCGGCCCTGGCTGGGGCAGTGCAGGTGGCAACCAATCGATGTGTCTCTCTCACGTCGATGTTTCTCTCTCTCTCTCTCTCTCTCTCTTCCTCCCTTTCTCCCTCCCACTCTATCTGAAGATAAATGTAAAAATCCCACTCTATCCTCAAGTAGGATTTAAAAAAAAAAAGGCAGACTTGAGCAGAGGTGGTATGGCTTGCAAAGCCTAAAATATTTACTAATTGGCCCTTTCAGAAAAAAGTTTGCTGACCCCTGATCTAATGCATACAGAATTTTAGTGTTTGCAAAGATCACCACATGTATTGCCTCAGATGAGCTGCATAAGAATTAGCTGAGCTATGCAAGGCAGTGGCTATTAGCTCCATTTAGAGATAAGGAAACTGAGGCTCAAAGTAGTTGCGATTTAAGGTCATACAGGGCACGTGGAAGGAGAACCTGTATCTGATCCCCAGGCTAGCGCTCCTTCTCCAGCCACATGCTGCCGCAGCAGGGTTTTCAGTGTTTCCAATGAGAAAGTCAGTTAACACATTCTCTGGCCCAGTCTCCCTGGGGACTAGTTGGGTTGCATGTGGGAAAAAGCTGGCTATGGCCATAGCAACAGCTGGGCAGCTCAGTACCATGAAAAACAATGACGATTTGGCCAGTTGAGGACTAATCTGCTTACTGATTGCCACTCTTAGTAAACTGCAGTCTTCACTGGAAGAAAGACCATGTCTGTTCACTGCTGTATGCTCCAGCCCAGCACACTACAGATGTTCACATGATGTTTACTGAATAAACTGAGCTAATTATAGTCCTGATAATTATAAAATCCGCATCCTCTCTGACTGGCACCTGGTTTAAAAGACTCACCTTTTCTCCAGGGAGAAATCCCTGTTCTGGCTACCACCACCACCACCCATGCAATTACCCGTACATCTGGCAGATGGCCTTTGTTCTTCTCTCTAAATCTAATTACCAAGTCCTGTTACTTTAGCTCTTAAATCCACCGTCTTCTCCAGTCCCATGGAACTGTCTTGTTCAGACACTCATCATCTGAAGCCTGAACTGCTCAGCCACCTCCTTACTGGCTTCCTGCCTCCACCCTTCCTGAGCATTCTCTGCACTGCACGGATCTGATCAAATCATTCCTCTTCTTAACTCTTCATCAGGCCCCCTCTGACCGTGGATGTGAGCCCTCCATGACTGGGCTCCAGCCCACCTCTCCAGCCTCGTCTTGCTTCTCCCTGACCCAGCCACACTGAGCTACCTGCAGCTCTGCGTGCCGTGCCCTCCCCCGTCACGTGCGGCACTCCCTGCCTGGAAAGCCCTTCCTCACCTAGCCCCCTGGCTGCCCTTCTACTCAGTCTCCCATCCTGAGTTCAAGCATCACTTCTCTGGGAAGCCTTTCCTAAAGCTGCCCGAGGCAGGGGACTCTTGCCTTTGTGTCCATCCTGTGTTATAGCACTTATTATACTGCACTGTATTAAGTGTTGCTTTCTGTTCCCAGCCAAGAGCACTTCGCGAGCAGAGACTGTCTGCCGTGTGCTCTTCACTCAGCACGAGGGCTGGCCCAAAGCGCAGTCAGTAGCCAGCGAATCCTTGCAGTTCTCAATTCGCTCACACAGCGAGGCTTCTGCTGCCAGGTGCTGAAGGAGAGGGTGCAGCCATTCTTGGCAGCTTTCCTGATCGCAGAGTGGCAAAGAGCTTCTCGTAGGCTTCTGTTACTGTTTTTTTTCCTGCCAGATACCTTATTCTTTCTGAACTACTCCTTCCTAACCTCTGGGGCTGTTAAAGACAGGGCCCACCCTCTATACCACAGAGGTGGGTGAGGGACTCAACTAAGCAATTGGAGTGGCCCAACCCATCCCCCTGGTGATGGGTTCATGGATGGGCAAGGACCCAGGCAGAGTTGGTGAAGCCCTCCTGGGGGAGGATATGGTTATGCTGAATGGATTGTGGAGGATGTGCTCATTTGTTTGTTCTCAGGATGATGGAAACCTCAGGATGCTGGTGGCCATCTAAGCAGAGTGGGTTCGAATCTTAGCTCCACCATTTATTGGCTAGATGACCTTGGGCAAGTTGCTTAATCCTTTACATTTACTATTGTGTCACCTGCAAAATGGTAATTATGGTATCTACCTTAAGTGGGAATAATTGAGTTAATTATGTGAAGTGCTTAGAGCAATGCCTAAGAGAGTGGCAATAAATATTTGTTGCTATCACTGTATCACTCACTGTACGGGGATATCCCATCTGAGAACTAAGGAGAACAAGAGGAGCTAAGGGTCCTGGATCCAGCTGTGCCTGAAGCTTTCTATCTCTTGCACTTCCCAGTTCCACACACCAATTAACTTGTTTTTTTCTGTAGAGCAAGTGTGAGTTGACTCTGGGACAAAGCTATAACCCATAGAGTTCTAACACCGAAGGGTGTCGGGAACAACAGAGGAGACAAGAGTCCGGTGAGCTCTCCTTCAGTTTGCTATTTACGTTTTTAAGTTCCAGTTCCTCATGTGTCCCATGGGACCAATGGCATCTGTCCTGCTTCCCTCTCATGGCTGCTGTCACCATCCATTTGTATAATGTTTGTGCCTCAAAAACCATCAAGTGTTAAATAATTCAGCAACGATTCCTTACTACATATAAAGAAGACCCGAACTCTTAACTTGGCTTTTGCAGGGCCTCTCCCATGTGGCCCCACTATCTTGTGACCCTCTTTCTCACTTATGCCATCCTCTCCCACGGGCACATCCTCTGCTGAGGCTACACGGAATTTCCCAAACTCATCTTTGTGCTTTTGCTCATTTGTTTCCTCCAAATGCAGTGATTTTTGGCTCATCTCCATCTAACAAAATTCATCTTTCAAAGGTCTATTCCAATGAGGCTCGTCCAGGAAGCCCTGGACCCTCCCTAAGGCTGTCTCTCCCGCCACAGGCACACAGAGGAGCCAGAAGTGTCTTCTGCTTCCTGTGAACTTGTATGAACTCCCTTTAAGAGCTTATTGGTTTGAAGATTTCTTCAGTTAGTTCTTAACCTCCTGGAGGGCAGGGGCTGTGTTATTTGTGTTCCTCATTGTACCTTATAGCAGGGATTTAGGGATTCAGAGAATCACAGCTCCAGTCAACACAGGCCCAAGGAGATGGGCGAGCAGGTATATTGCCTCCTGAGCAAAAGAGACAGGATTTCTGCACTCCTTGTTCAGCTCCCACCCTCCTGAGGGCAGGTATATGGACTTAATATTAAACCCTGCATTGCTTAGTTACACTAATGAGCAAATCTCTACAGTGTGAGTGAAATAGGATCTGGAACAACAAAAGGCTGCAGATACCTGGAGAAACTCACCCAAGCCAGCAGTTGCTGGAATCACCCAGTCTCCTGGCTTCACCTCAGTCACATTGCTGCCCACTGCAACCACCTGTCCGACGCCTTCATTCCCTCCGACAGCAGGCAGCTTGGGAAGGAGGCCGTAGTTCCCTAAGGGAGAAGAGCACAGAGGGTCATCCAACGAGGCGTGGGCAGTGAAAGCATGGACTTTGGAGTCAGACCTAACCTCGATCTTTGACTAGCTGTGTTAACTACCCAACTTCTCTGAGCCTTAGTCTGTAAAGGGGGATACTACTCATTTGTATTCTTGGTTATTAGGAAGACTGGATAAGATAATGTGTGAAATGAGCTCTGTATACTGCAGGCACATTACCCTAGTTGGTCTACTCCTCCTGCAATTTTCCTAACTCTGAAAAGCCTCACACCCAGGGAGGGGAGGCCAGAGGGGCTCACAGTCTGCAGATGGCGCATCTGGAGAACAGCTGGTGCTAATCACAGGAATTTCACACCCACACCTGAGGAGGAATGAAAATGAGGTGGCGGCTAAGCAACAAAAGCCAATTAACATAAGCCACAGAAACCAAGGTTACCTTGGATCATATTTATGTCAGATGGATTGATAGGGGCCGCCAGCATCTTCACATGGACGTCTGATCCGCCCACAGCAGCTAGCTCCAGGTTCTTCAGTCTAAGCACAAAGCCAGAGAGAGATGTTAATGTCACCCAGGCTAGACAGGGAGCCTTTTGCTCAAAGCACCTCCCCAGAGTAGGTCAGGCAGCAACATTTTTTGAGCTGCCATTGTGTGCCCAGGAATTCAGGTTCTGTTAGAAAAGAGAAAGATGCTGTAAGGAATTAGCACAGGATACAGGTTAAGTCTGTCATTAACTGCAAAGGGAAAATCCCTAGTGACCTCTCAACCTCACTGTCCACTCTAGGACAGAAAATCATTAAAAATTCTGCTGGCCCGGCCCTGGCTGGTTTGGCTGAGCGGTTAGAGCATCGGCCTGCGGTCCAGAGAGATCCGGGTTCGTTTCCCACTGGGGGCATGTACCTCGGTTGCAATTTGTTCCCGGCCCTGGTTGGTCATACGGGAGGCAGCCACTCGATGTGTCCCTTTCACGTCGATGTTTCTCTCTCTCTCTCTCTTCCTCTCTCTCCTTCCCACTCTATCTGTACAAAAAATGGAAAAATGTCCTCAGGTGAGGATGAAAAAAAAAATTCCGCTGGCCCAGATTAGCCTCGTGTGTCCCAAAACTTGTTTATTAATCACCTGGTGTGCTTACTAATATAGGTTCTCAGGCCCCAGCTCTGACCTGCTGAACTAGAAACTCCAGAGAGGGGCACCCCAAGAAGTTCTTAGGAACAGGCACAACTGGGAAACCTTGGCCCTCATAACACACATAGGGGAGAGGAGGGGATGAGGGAAGTAGAGAGATGGTCTTTGTAGGTCAGAAAGGACTCCCTGGGTGACTGTGACTCACCCCCTGGAGTGATGTTCCTTCTGGATGAGGATCCTGGTCAGAAAGGATGCTGGACAGAGAGCTGAGCCTCGTAGGTGTGAATCCCTGCCACGTGACGGCTGTGTCACCCTAGGCAAGTTCCCTTCCTGCTGGAGGCCTCTGTGTCTCCATGTGTAAAACAGGGGAAGGTGGTGGTGGTTTGTACTTCCAAGAGCATCTCCCATTTCAAGTCGCCGTGATAATCTCCCTTTGACCACAGTGGGCTCTAGACACCACTAGAACTTTGGTTAATGGGTAAAACCTACCAAAGGGCTTTTGAGGAAGGCCTGGTGACAACGTCCACTGTTACTTTTGTTTTTTTTCACAAAAGAAGACCTTCCAACCAGAAAGCACTGATCAGTGTACAGCAGGTCCCTGTGACTTTTATTACCAGACTCCCTTTCCTTCTCTACACCCGTCAAACTTTGTTTGCAATGCTTTCTCTGCCCAAATGTACTTGTTAAACAATAATCCTCTTCATTTTTACTCACTGAAGGGACATGTAACTGCCAACCAGAGGCTCTTAGCATTGTGCAACAATGTCACCGCACTAAACTGATGTAACTCTATCCACTTCCCACGAAACCCAACCTTTTAATTATAGCTGAGGTTCCATCCTTGGGTAAAAGTGTGATTTTCAAGAAATGTCTTATACTAATAGCAATAATGGTGGCAGGTGTTTATTACACATAATGTCCTGTTGAGGAGGGCTTTAAATACATGATCTGATTTAAGATGTAACACTCCTGTGAGGAAAGTATTAATATTTCCTCTCTCTCTCTCTATATATATATTATATATATATACTATATATATATATAATATATATTATATATATTATTATTAATATATTAATATATATATTAATATATATATACTATATATATATATTATCCTCATCCCAGGATATGTTTTATTGATTTCAGAGAGGGAGGGAGGAGGGAGGGAGAGAGAGAAACATCAATTGGTTGCCTCCTGTATACCTGTACAAACCTGGACTGAGGATTGAATCCACAACCTTTTGGTATACGGCACGATGCTCCAACCATCTGAGCCACCCGGCCAGGGCACTATTTCCATTCTACTAAGTAGGAAAGGGAGGCTGCCAGAGATTATGAAACTTACACATGGTAAGATAACTGGTCCCCGGCAAGTCTTCTCTTTCAAAGTCGGCACTCTTATTTACCTCCCTCTGTATCAGCATCCTGAAATTAGTTTGGGAATCCCCCTTGTTGGGAGCGGTGCCACTGCAACAGCGATCACCGTGGTTTGACATAGTCCCGGGAGTTATGAAGGCCTCTATGGTTTGACATAGTCCCTGGAGAAGTGGATTCACTGCGTGGCAGGAATCACAGAACAGTGGCTGAAGATAAAGGCTAATAAGAAAAATAAAATTATAGGATGGCAACCGAAGGAGACTAATCTTTGCTTTCTCTGTCTGTTATCTGTCTGTTAGGAATCATTACAGAAGTAACATGTAGATGATTAATTATATAGACATCAGAATAGACTGCAGAAAGAAAAGGCAAGAAAGTAATAAGAATTTAAGTTAAGAATGTAAAAGCTTAAAAGGATCTTAGATAAGAGGAAAAGTCAAGGTCTATGAGAAAGTAACAGAAATTGAAATAGAGGGTATGGGGAAGGAGAAAGTTAAATGAGACATTATCTGCATAAAATGTTAACAGAAGGGTTGCTAAACAATAAGTCATATGGTAGAAAGTAACTGTAAAGGTTAAGAGCTGTTAAACATCATTGTTATGTCTGGATGAAAAGTGAAAGGGTTAATAATGTTTTAACAAAATCAAACTCCATTCTGACCTTCAGTTATTGCACGTACACACCCTGGCAGATTCTTTTTTGTAAACATAAGGGCCTTGAGACACCCAAAGAAAACTGTAAAGATAAGGGGTTAAGGATGGCCTTGGGAAACTCAGAGGAACCATGAGAAAAAGGAGATTAATGGTGGCCCTGAGCTAACAAGCTTCTTTCTCTCCCCCTTCTCTGTATCAGCCCCCCTTAAGGGTGCCAAAAGCGGCACCAAGAATGTAGGTTTTTTTTCTGTAGTTTGTGCCTTTAAAAGCCAGCAAAAAAGAAGTCTCGTTGGGATCTGAAAAGAGCCTCCCAGCCCGCCGGTGTAACAACCCACTGGTGTAATAAAGTGAAGCACCTCTGACTCACGTCTCATCTCTCTCTCGCTGACTCCGTCCACACCTGAGGGAAACCCTGGACTGCTGAGGCTGGACCCCAGCACCCCCTGACTGCCTACGAGAACCCCTGGGGATCTGGAGATCCCAATCTGGGAATCCCTGTACCAGATTATGACCCAAGTAAGGGAGGCCATCACTCACCATGACTCAGAAACAGCTATAAAAACCAAAATAGAGTCTCTACAGAAAGTGGTTAAGTAGGAAGAAGTTAATGACCAGGGCAGAGAGCATAAAGAAAGGGATTTTTTTTCCTTTTTAGGTAAATATTAAGGAATGCATATATTTATATACAGCCGGAGGAGGGCGGAGTCCTTGTAATAACAATAATAACTACTCTTTGAGCGCTTACCAGTGAGTCACTCCACTGAGTGCTTTCCATGCCAGCTTTCTCCTATTATTCTGATTTTATACCTGAGGAACAAAGGCTCAAAAGAGGTAAATAACTTGCTCAGGGCTACCAAAAGTAATAAGTGGCTGATCTGATGTGAACTTGTAGTCTGATGCTAGGGAAGCCAGATGGTTAGTGGCTTACCCCGGACCAAGTAGAGGGCAACAAGGTGAGCACCAGCCAGGAGTGGTGTGGGGGCTTGATCCTTGCTGGACGGGCCTGGGGAGGCGGAGGGGTCAGTAGCTCCCCAGCCTTCCCAGCAGGCTAAGCGGAGAGGCATCTGCCAGACAGTGATGTTCTCTGTGAACGCACATGTGCGTCTGCACTGTAAAGGAAAACCCTGCCTAGAGCATGGCGACTGTGGACTGGCGGCCTCTCTGTATTATCTGTACTGCTTCTCTCTTGCATTTGACAGATAATCAGCATTTTTCTGTAAGCCAACAAAGTTCATGCACTCAAGCTACTTAAAAACATTTTTTTCTGCATTTTCTATATACTCTTGCCTCAGCCCAGAATTTCTTTTTCACAGCTTCTCCACAAAGTGAAAAATTCAATTCACCCTTTAAGACCCAACTCAAATTTTACTTTCCCTAAGACATCTTTTTGTTTTTTAATCCTCACCCAAGGATATTTTTCCATTGATTTTTTTAGATATGTGGGAGGGAGGGAGAAACATACAACCCCGACTAGATTGAACCTGCAACTGAGGTACATGCCCTTGACTGAGAATCGAACCTGCGACTCTTTGTTCTGAGGGCCAACGCTCTACCGCTGAGCCAAACTGGCCAGGGCTCTCTAACACATCTTCTTGGCCCTGAAAAAAAATCAAGTGCTCCATCCTCAGTGCTTCCATTCACAGAGTGATCATACCATAAGGCCATCTCACCTGATTCATTGTTTGTTAGTTTACGAAGTCTTTTCATACATTTTTAAAAATTGATCACAAGGTATAATCAAATCCCTTCTCCAAAACTCTTAGGATGAGATGTATGTACTTCAGAGTTCTGAGACATGTATTATCTACACCCCATGTGGGGGCTGGGGCAGCATTCTATGATTAGACACATTGTTTTGTAGCAAAATGTATGAATCTTCACACTAAGTGGAATGAATAATGACCATATAAAAAGTTCATGTTAGTGCTGTCCAGTTTGGCTCAGTGGTTAGCGTGGCGGCCTGTGGACCGAAGAGGCTCAGGTTTGATTTCCAGTCAAGGGCACATACTTGGGGTGCAGGGTCAGTCCCTGGCCCTGGTTGGGGTTGTGTGGGAGGCAACCAATTGATGTGTCTCTCTCACATCGATGTTTCTCTCTCTCTCCCTCCCTCCCACTCTATCTAAAATCAATGGAAAAATATCCTCAGGTGAGGATTAACAACAACAACAAAACAAAACTTCATGTTAGAGATCAGATTTTGCCTCCAAAAGAGTTATGAAAAAACACAAAAAACAAACAAATAAAACACAAGGGTCAGTTTTCAGAGGTTTTTGGATTTTGGAGTTGCAGATATGAACTCAGAATTGGATCCAGGTCTTTCAGATGCAGTTCAGTGCTCTTTTTACTGACCTAGTTTTATAGTCAGAATGTGTATGTGTGTTGTCTGCCTATTAGATTGTGAGCTCACAAAAGAACGAGAACCTCCCATCTTAGCACAGTGCCTATGACCAAACAGGCGCTCAGCGCTTTCTAAAGGAACGATCCAAGTTTCTTCTCTAGGGAGAAAATGTGGCATGAAAGTGCCAGGCATTCAGGGAGCCCGGGGAGAGGCTCAAACCACAGGAACTCAGCTATTGAGGCTTGTATTTGCTCTTCCTGGTTTTGGGACGTTGAGGAAAACACACCTGAAGGATGGGTGCAAATAAACAATGGAAATGATCCTTAAGAGTCTGGTCTAAGCAAACATCCATAGCTCACTTCCTCACAGGAAAGTTCAGCTTGGATTTGCAATAAAACTGCACTTCTTAAAAATCTAGATGACCATGGTCAAGATGAGAATACAGGTAGGTTTCAGTTCACAGATGAATAGCAGAGGATGGATTTGGATCGAAATACTCAGCCCCGGGTTTGAATCCTGCCTTGGTCAGTTACCAGCTACATAACCCTCAAAATACTTGTCTGTGAAATGGGCAGCACACTAGAACCTCGTTCAAAGCATTAAATGAGTTAATGTACATAAAACATTTGTTAGCGTGCCTGATATACAGTAGACGCTGAAGACATGGCAACTGTTATCAGTCCAAGGAAGCCTTTTTGTTTGTTTGTTTGTTAATCCTCACTGGAGGATATTTTTTCCATTGATTTTTAGAGAGAGTCGGAGGGGGGAGGGGAGAGAGAGAGAGGAGAGGTAGAGAAACATTGATGTAAGAAAGACACATTGATTGGATGCCTCCCAAACGACCCCAACCAGGGCCAGGGATCAAACCTACAACCCAGGTACATGCCCTTGACCAGAATCGAACTTGAGACCCTCTGGTGCATGGGCCAATGCTCTGACCACACAGCCATGCAGGCCAGGGCCCAAGGAAGCCTTTGAAACAATTAGCTGGCTATACCTCTGTAAAGAATCAGTCAATCACTGAAAGGAAGATAAATTTTTTTGAAAACTCAAGTACATTTAATTCAACAGATATTTATTGACAGTCCTGTCAGGTATGGTGCCAAGGGGTTTAAAGATGAAAAAAGTAAAATCTGCCTAGGAGCTTGATGGTGTGAGGACTCACACGTGGGAGAAGTGTTATGTCAGAGGCAGGCTGGTGGTGCTAAAGCTGACTGAGAGTTTAACAAAGGCAAGAAACGGGGGTTTGGACGAAGTGATATCTTAGCTGGGGCTTGAAGGATAAACAGGAGTTTACTGGGTGGACTGAGAAAGGAGGGCAGGCCTTCCTGCCAGAGAGAATGGCAAAGAATCTGACCTGACAGTGGTTCAGGCAACAGGCGCAGTCTGGATTGGAGTCGTGGGAATGGGAGGGACTGGACAACCTAGATTCTCTAAGTAAGAAGTGGCATTGATGTCATGCAGTGACCATCCCCACCTGGGGCTCCTGGGCTGCTGGCCTGGGTAACTGGATGGTGACAGAGGGAAGGAAGAAGAGTGGTTTGCAGTGGGGAGGAAGCTTGAAGCAGGCGGCCAGCAGTACGGTATGGAGCAGAGGGCGCTCTGGGCGAGACGTACAGAGTTGAACTATGTGTAGGTAGAGTCTAGGGTCGTAGGGAAACATATTTTGGGTGATGGCTGGACAATTAAATGACAACTAATATTGACAGTTTACTAAGTTCCAGGCATTGTGCTTAACATTTTATATACCCGATGCTGTTTAGTCCTCAAAACACCTATGTGGAGGATGTTATCAACCTAATTTATATACAGGAAACTGAAGCTCAGAGAAGTTAGGTAACTTGCCCAAGGTTAAATTGTTAGCAAGTGGCAAGACTCGATCTCAAGCTTGATTCCAAAGCTCAGACTGTGGAAAGCTAGGCTGGCATCCCTTTGCTGTGTTTGTAGAATTCTTGTCCTGAGGGACATTAGGTATTCCCTGGGGTCCAATACGTTTGCTGCCTACTAAACCCCCTTTGTAAGGTTCAGACTCCACACTAGAGTCATAAAGGCTCTGAGAAGTTCTCCAGTAAAGAAACCCATGTAGCTTTGTGCAATCAGAGCTTTCAGAGTTAACTCAGCTGGGAACACTATTTTCACAGCACACCACGTAACTGCCCCCAGACAGCAGTCTGAGAAATGCTGTTCTGGGTACAACCTGCTCCCTGTTGTCTTCTTTGTCCTCTGGGCAGCCTCGCTGCTCTGCGCCAGGTGAAATTCAAAGAAGTGGGAGGGAAGGAGAGTGTGATGGGGACAAAGATCTGGGAGATGGTGAGTTGAAACTGCAAACACAGGTGGGTGAGGGCGGCAGACAGGCCCGACACATGCTGCTTCGCCTGGGGGAAGGTGTTAGTCCAGCTGCGTCTCACCAGGGAGACCAGCCCCAGCCTGCCCCATGGAATGCCATCAATACCACAGACACTGCTGTTCCTGCAGAGTTCTAACAGTGTCGTCAAGGATACCATTCTGCTGAGACAGGAAGGAAAACGGGGCGAGTCTGAATTCCAGGAGTTGGACCTCTGGTGTAATGATAGTAATTTCTTGTGTTTTTTAAAAAACTCACCAAAGGAACTGGTGGCTGTGTTATGGAGTACAAATGAAGCACCCAAACACAGTCTGGCTAGATCTCAACTCACTTCCCTGGACGTCCAGGGCCTTCCCCTGTGAGTGGAATGGCGCCATGCAACTTGGAGGGATGTCACTGTCTCCACTCAACAGATCCCAGGCTGGATAAGGTCACAAAGGCTCCTTTGAGGCCTCGGCTGTACACCTGTGATGCCATATGAACTACAGGGGAGACAAAAGCAGGCAGAAGAAAGAGCCTTTTGAGAGAGGGAAAAAGAGGCCAGTGCTCTGGGGACTGGCTCAGTTATATTTGCTGTGTAAGGCGGGCACAGCCAGCGCCGCTAAGATATCTTTCCCGCCTTCTGCATTTAATTAGCAACCATTTGTACTTATCTTGCCCCTCAGCCACCTCAAACTGCTCAATATGATTTTGAGCAGAAAGAACAGGTAGGGAGAGAGTCACAAAACACAGAGACTCTCTCATCTGCTCAGTACAGAGAGCCAAGAATATGTGTCCCATCACAGGGCACAGTGGGTGTAGGGACCTCATGTGGTTCTTCCCAGTCTGTCTGCAACCCCCATGGTCACAAACAAGCCTCCTTCTGTGACTTGGTGAAATGCCTGGTGTGCTGGGTACATTGTTCTGAGATTTGATTAATAATTAATAAGCAAAGCACAATTGGGAGATCGTAGAGGAATGAGGTTCTTCAGCACACAGCTTTTAACAGCTCACCCCCCAGCAGCGGATGTTGGCAGCCTCAGCTGGAGGGTTCTAAAGGAGTCCTCAGCCCTCAGGGAAAGCTCCTTTCCCTGAGCAAAGCTCACTTGCTCCGTGTCTCTTGGTGTGCTAGGTGCACCTGCCTGCCTCCCTGTGTCTCTCCTGGTTCTCTGTCTCAAAGTCATCTTGCCCTCCTACCATCCAGGACTTCCAGCACAATCATTTTGAATGGAAGGGAATCACAGATTTAGGGCTAAGTTTCTACCTAGGGCTGGCAAAGAAACCCTCTCCTTTCCTTCTCAATCCCCTACTTTCCCTCAACTGAGATTACCAGAGAGCTTGCAAGCCCCATAATATTCTACGTCTGCTGACATCAGGACACTTGCTTGAAGGGAGCTGCAGAGTCTCTGTTACTTAGTGTGCTGAGGCCCAACTCTCCTTGTCGCTCCAGAGAGCAAGACTGGGCCACAGCAGGAGGCATGAGTCACAGAGATGACCGTGCAGACCCCGCCTGGCAGGCTGCTCACTATGTAATTGGCCTCTGGTGAAATCTTGTGCCCAGGTCCCCAGGTTTCTAGCCATAGCACCGCTCCCTGGAGATCGCTAGAGCAACCATCGGCAAGCAGGCAGTCCATCGCCGGCTTCAATTTCATAGAATTGTGGGAGCTGGACAATGAATAGTTGGATCAAAGAGGATTCATGTCTTATAACAATTTCCATGGCTGCAGAACTATGTTGAAAAGAATGCTGAGGCCTCATCTTGTTTTGGCAGGAAAAAGTGTTGTTTGGGGAGAATGGGGTAAAGAGGTGCGTAGGTTTTGAAGGCAGGGGTGTGGGGACAGCATGAATGCTTGTATTTACCACTCCTGCCCTTGGTCAACCCCTTTGTCAAAGAATAACTGAAAGAAATGGAGACTGGAGTGATGTCCCCACTGTAATAATGAGTGGCAGAGTTGGGACTAGAACCCTGGCCAGTCCCCAGTGACCCATCCTGAGCCACAGACTAACTTTGTGTCATCTTTGCTTTTCCTTCTCTAAAATGAGGACTCTCCATACTCTGGTTTCTCTTCAGATCGCATAAATCTTTCACCTTTTACTAAAATGAGGACCCTCCTACCCCAGCCAGGGCTGGAAAGGCCTGGGTCTGTATCAGAGCTGCAGGAGCTGCTGGGTCAGGGCCAGACAGTCACAGTAACCTGGAGTTGCACTCGGTGGCAGCATTCCTCCCAGACACTCTGGACACGGGGAACCCCTCTATTGTGCAGTTCCTCAGCGGTGTGCCAGGCAAGTTTCACCCTCAGAGGCAAGAATGAGGAAGTGGGGGTACAAGGGCTTGGCCCTAAACCCCACTGCCTAGTGTGAAGTCCAGAGGGAAGGGAATGTTCCAGTGTCACAGGATGAAGAATCCAGCTTGAGTCAGAATCCTGGGAGCTCAGGCTAGTCCCCTCTCAGCCTGTTTCGGCAGACACCTCCCTCAAAGGATAACAGGTAGGCACTTACTAAATATTTGTTAATCAGACACATCACGTTTTCTCTTCCCTCTGGGCTTCTGCACATGCAGGATCTTCTGCTTGGAACACTTCTACACTTTTTCTCCTGGACTAGAATGTGAGTTCCCTGAGGGCAGAGACCACAGATTATTCATCTCTGCATTCTCAGTGCCTAGCACTTACTAGACTCTCAAAGAATAAATGCCGACTAACTTAATCAACGAGTTCTGTTCCCTCCTCCTTCATTCACCGTCACAGCAAAAGACCTCCAGGAGACAAGACAAAACCAACAAAATCCCAGTTTTCAACAGAGTGCCAAACCAAAGAGCTAATTTTTTTTTTTCAAAGTACTATAATTCTGTTTTAAAAACCAAGTCACCAGCATAGAGTTTGGGTTTTAAACACTGACATGAACTGTACAAAGAAGAAATCCCCTGAGAGTAAACATTGCCCTGCACCCACACAGCCTGGCTGCCCACCACCTGCTCCCCCAAATTCCATCTGGCTAACAGAGTGGGTATGTGTCCAAGGGTTTCACAGATTCGTTTCATTTTATGCCAGCAGCAGGCAGGTGAGAAAGCCATGATGACCAGGATCCGGAACAAGGAGGAGACAGAGGACAGCATTCTTATCATCTTCCCCAGGGTGGGGCTATCCTTCCTATGAAGACCTGGGTCACTGAATGACTTATAATCAACTTCTCTTAGTCCCAATTTTATCCTCCATCTCATTCTCAGAAAACATTTGGGATTATTGTTGGACTTTTTTTTTTTTAAATCCTCACCCAAGGATATTTTTCCATTGATTTTTAGATAGAGTGGAAGGGAGGGAGGGAGGGAGAGATAGAGATAGAGACAGAGATAGAGATAGAGAGAGAGAGAGAGAAACATCAATGTGAGAGAGACACATTGACTGGTTGCCTCCCACAAGACCCTGACTGGGGCTGGGGACTGAACCTGCAACCCAGCTACGTGCCCTGGGAATCAAACCCATGACCCTTAGGTCCAAGGGCCGATGCTCTAACTGCTGAGCCAAACTGGCCAGGGCTCTTTGGACTTTTAATAAAGTGACATCCTAGTTGTATGATCTTGGATAAATGACTGTCAAGTGTTTTTGTTTGTTTGTTTGTTTGTTTTTGTTTTGTTAATCCTCACCCAAGGATATTTTTCCATTGATTTTTTTGAGAGAGATTAGAAGGGAAGGAGGAAAGGAGAGAGAAACGTTGATGTGTGAAAGACACATCGATTGGCTGCCTCCCAAAGGACTCCAACTGGGGCCCAGGGATCAAACCTGCAACCCAGGTACATGCCTTTGACCGGAATCAAACCCGAGACCCTTTGGTCTGAGGGCTGACACTCTAACCGCTGAGCCAAACTGGCCAGAGCTCTTTTTTTTTTTTTTAAGTTCTTTTTTTATATATGTTTTCATTGATTTTTTTTAGAGAAAGAGGAAGGAAAAGCTACAACAATTGGTTGTCTCCCATATACACTCCAACTAGAACTGAACACGAAACCTGGGCATGTATCCTGACCAGGAATCCAACCAGTGACTTTTTGGTGCACAGGACAGTGCTTAACCAACTGAGCCACACTGGCCAGGGCTCAAGTTTCTTGAGCCTCAGTTACCTTATCTGCAAAATGGGGCTAACAGTGACCAAACTGGGGTATTGTGAGTTTTAAATTCCACAATATATCTGGAGAACTTAGCCCAATGCCTGCCACATAGTAGGTATAGAATGAATGAGAACAGCTTTTACCACGAAATCCAGAGAGCACAAAATTCTAAAAGTAGACTTTCAGGAACAAAAGGAAAGAGAAGGACAGAGTATGTGGGAACTATCTTATAGAGCAGCAATTTTCAACCTTTGTCATCTCATGGCACATAAACTAATTACTAAAATTCTGCAGCACACCAAAAATATATATTTTTGCCGATTTGACAAAAAAAAAGGTATAATTTTGATTCATTCACAGCAGATAGCTATTGTTGTGTTGGCAAGAGAGGGAAGGAAGGAGACAGAGAGAGAGAGAGAGAGAGAGAGACATTGATGTAAGAGAGACACATTGATTGGTTGCTTCCCGCACAACCCCAACTGGGGCTGGGGATCGAACCTGCAACCCAGGTATGCGCCCTTGACCAGGAATCAAACCCATGACCCTTTGGTCTATAGGCCGACGCTCTAACCACTGAGCCTAACCGGCCAGGGCAGCTTTTGCCATTTTTTAAAATTTGATAATCTAAGGGAAAAGATGTCAGTGTCCCTGACTAAACAGTCAGGTATTGCCTGTTTTAAAAATTCTTGTGGAACACCAGTGTGCCTGCCACAGCACACCAGTTGAAATCACTGTGATAGAGAACCCGGAACTCTGCACAAGGGGTAATGGCCATGGGAACTCTGATATTTCTAGAATGTTTGTCATTCTCCCATGTTGTCATTTTCTCCTGCACATTCTTCGTCTTTTTATTTTAATCTTCATCCAAGAATATTTTAAAAAAATTGATTTTAGAGAGAGAAACATCAATGTGCAAGAGAAACACTGATTGGTTGCCTCCTGTATGCACCCCGATCAGGGATTGAACCTGCAACCTAGGTATGTGCCGACCGGGAATTAAACCAGAAACCTTTATGGTGTACGAGATGAAACTCCAACCAACTGAGCAACCCTGCTGGGCTCTCCTGTACATTCTAACTTCATTTAGATCAGCAGTTCAATTCTTTGAATGAAAAATGTCCAAGTATACAGGGGAGTCCATTTTGGGGGGGAAAGAAACTCTAAAATATCAGGGAATGACTTAGGAGAGGAGGGAAGAGCTTAGTTTGGGGCCAACAGAACTGAAGAGGACATTCAGAATGTTGAAATGAGAACAGGAACTCTCTGGAGGTCTCATTTTGAGAAGGTCCACACCCCTCAGACCTGAGCAGACTGTTCCTCATCCCCTCCCTCCTACTCCCAGAGCTCTGGCCCACAGTGCAAGCATCACAAATCGCGCTAGTTTGGGAAACGCTCTGCTTGGACTGTGAGTAGTTCCACGACCCTACCTGGTGTAACCTGACCCACATACCCAGTTACTAGGATGTTTAAAGGACACCTGATTCTTTCTGTGACACTGTGGTTACCCTAAACCTCCTAAGACATGACTACAAAGAAGAGAATCCCAGCCTCTGGCTTTAGTCCATACACGAACAAGTCAAGTTGCCTGAATCTGGGTCAGAAGGGAAAGCTGTCATTCTGAGGCACAGGGAGAATTGCCTGCCTGCCTGACAGTCCATATCCACAGGGCAATGGTTCTCAACCCTGGCCTGGGCATCAGAGTCACTTGGAGAGCTTTAAAAAACACAGATTTCAGGGCCACCCTAGAGTTACTAAGCACTTCAGGGGTAGTGCTTGGGAATATGTAGTTTCTAAAAGTGCCATAGGTGACTGAGATGTGAAGCCAAGGTTGAATACAATGCTTCATGGAAGTATCATGTTTTGAACTTCTGGGAAATCGCTAGGGTTCCATACAAGGAGACGGGACAATTATCTTTTTTCCTAAGCAGCATCTGCAACAAGTCTGTTCCAGCCTCCCTGGCACTGAAGAGGAGGTGAGCAATCAGGAGGCAGTGGCACTCAACTGCCTAACCTTCCTCGGCCTTTCCTCAGGGTCCCTGAACATTGGAGATGCCTTCCTCATCACACAGAACTCAATAAAAGGTGCACTTCTTACTGAAATCAGACACAGACTGCATGACATTTCTGGAGCACCTGTTTTGTGGCAGGCACCGCACCAGACACATAAATCACAAGCCAGTGAGAGGAGGCACTACATTCTTCCTGTTTGGGGTATATTCCTGGAAAAGGAGTGTTTATCAGAGCTTTACCAGCTCATTACAGCGCAGCCCTCATGGTAATATATTATTTATGATCAACACACAATTTGGGGTTTATTGGTGATTTATTACTTATGAGCAACGTACAATTTGGGGTTTATTGACTGATGAGTCTTCTCAAAATAATGAGTGGTCTCAATATTCTAATGGTGGATGTGGCTAGGCTGAGTGAATGACCTTGAATTTATATGAGGCTTATCCCCTCAGGTTGTCAAAACATCCATCTTGTCTTTTTAATCCTTTTACATAAAAATATGGAATGCTTCATAAATTTGTGTGCCATCTTTGTGCAGAGACCATGCTAATCTTCTCTGTATTGTTCCAATTTTAGTATATGTGCTGATGAAGTGAGCACTCTAGTCTGTATTTTTTTTTTTTCTATTGATTTTTAGATAGAGTGGGAGGGAGGGAGGGATGGAGAGAGGATGTTTTTCTATTGATTTTTAGATAGAGTGGGAGGGAGGGAGGGATGGAGAGAGAGAGAGAAACATTTATGTGAGAGAGACACATCAGTTGATTGCTGCATGACCCTGACCAGGGCTGGGGATTGAACCTGCAACTCTTCAGTCCTTGGGCCGATGCTCTAATCTCTATGCCAAACTGGCCAGGACTCTAGCCTGTATTTTAACCATGAAAATAATTCCGTTTGCCTATCCTTTGGAAAACAATCAAACCATTTGCTGGGAATCAAAAAGTTGTAAACAGGGCCAGGCCAGTGTGGCTCAGTGGTTGAGCATCGACCCATGCACCAAGAGGTCGCTGGTTCGATTCCTGGTCAGGGCACATGCCCAGGTTGTGGGCCCAATCCCCAGAGGGGGGCATGCAGGAGGTGGCCAGTTTCTATCTCTCTCTCCCTTTCCTTTCCTCTCTCTCTAAAATCAGTAAAGAAAAAAAAAAGTTGTAAACAGTGACTGCAGGAGAGTATGTAGGTACTTTTTGGTGGAAAGCATTAGATTGCTCAGCTGAATAGTACTATGAGCTATGATTGTATTGTCTCCATTTTTAAAGATGATAAAACGAAGGCTCAGAGAACCTCTGTAATTTGCCAAACACACAGCTAGGACAGGTAGGGCAAGGATTTGACCCCAGGTCTTCTGATTTCCAGATCAGTGCTTTCACCTTAGCTCCACTACAGTGACCCCACTAGCCCTTTTGAATAGCTATACAGGGGATACTTCAAGTTCAGTTCCAAATCACGCAAGAGAGTTGCAATCTTATTGCTGGTATAGGGTCTTGCCTTCAATTTGCAAAACACCCAACACCTGCGAAATGCAATAAAACGAGGTATACCTCTAATTATGTGCAGATTTATAATGGTTGACAATTCACATACTGCTTTTATCAGCCACGTGCAAAAATCACTGATCAAGATCTAACAGAATTTTAGGACATAATTATAAAAGTAATGAGGGCTCAGAGGGGCTGAGTGACTTGTCCAAGATCAAAAAGGTCTTGTATTGGCTCCAAAATAGGAGCACTTTATAACTAAAGCGACACATACAGCGCAGTGCAGAGGAAATCACATGAGAATAGGTGTCAGAAGCCATGGATTCCTGTCCCTGTTCCAATCTTTATTAGTATAGCACTTTGGACAAGTCCCTTGTCCTTTGTAAAATGGAAACAATGACCTACTTTACCGAGAACTGAATATTCAAATGGATGTAAAAGTATTCTGAAAATCCCCTCCAACAAATAACAGAAGGTAAGAACTCGGGTAGATTACTCAGTCAGACCTGGATTCAAATTCCGACTCTGCCACTTACTGACTGTGTCACTTTGGGCAAGTGAGTTTACCTCTCTTATGCCTCAGTTTTCTCATCTGTAAAATGGGGCTAAATCAAGTACCTGCCCCAAAGGTTGCTGTCACGACGACATGAGAGCATCCGTTCGCACAGGGATTGCCTGACACATAGTACTTGATCAATAAACGTCAGCCACGATTACCGTTATAATTGTGCCTCTCGGGTCTCAACTTTTTCGAAGCACGGACTTCCTGAGCTATCAAACGTACCCTGGGCTTCAGTTTCGGCCCATTATTCTCTGCCTTCTTCCTCAGACCCTGTCTCTCCCGTCCCAGTCCCCCTTCTCCACAGCCCTTCTTAAAACCCTACAAGAACCCCAGTCCCCTTGCCCCGTTTCGGCGCTGTCTCTTACTCGACGACCTTGGTTGGGTGCCCGTGCTGCCCATAGACCAGCGCCCGGACCCGGGAGGGCTCGGCAGATGCAGAGTAAGAGGCGGCAGCAGGCCGGCGGCAGCCGGAGGCAGGGAGCAGCCTCCGCCGCAGCAGGGCCGGGGTTCGCACCTCCCATAGCGTGCGGCAGACCCACATGCTCTCTCCAAGGAACTTAGAGCCGGACGCCGGGGTACGTCATCTTCCCGCGACGGCGCGCCTGCTCCCCGCCTCCTGCCCCGCCTCGTGACCACGCCCCCTGTCCATTTAAAGCGCCGTCCCCTTCCTCCGCTGCCCGCGCGGTGGCGCCTGGGGAGACTGCTCGCGGAGCAAGGTATGGGCGGTGGAGGGACCTGCGGGAGTCGCGGAGATTTGGAGCCTGCCGAAGTTGATCTCCCAACAAGGAGCATCTGAGACTGGCCTAAAGCTATGTCCACAGTCTGTGATCTGTTGTTTGATACTGGGGAAGACACTTCCCCTCCCCTGGCCTCAGTTTCTCCTTCTCCCCACCATTTATTATTGAGTGCTCGCTGTGCCAGGCCATTTAATAGGCATTATCTCATTTAATCCCCACTGCCTTCTGATAGCATAGGGAGGCAAAGCTTACTTCCCTACACTAAGTAGAATACATGTGAGCTGCTGTGGAAGCAAGAGTGCTGGGTTTGGAGTGAGAAGATTTAGGTTCAAATCCCAGCCCTGCCGCTTCCTAGCTTGGCCACGTTGGGCAAGTGACTGAAAGGTGGAGTTTGTTTTCTCACTGGTACAAAGGGGGAGAATATACATCCTTCAGGACTGTTATGAGGATTGGATGAAACAATAGAATAATGTTATCGTGGATGTGGACGGGAGAGCACCTTGTAAAATGCTAAGTGTGTTCAGATATAAGGGAGGGATCACAAGGAGGAGGGCACCCTCTAAAAATGCTCAGTGTAGAAGGGGATTAAGTGGGACAATTGAAGTGCTTTCTAAAAAGATGTAGCCCAGTAAAGACACTAGGTCATATTTTTGGTGGAGTGAAGACATGAGCATAACTAAACTCCAGTTGAACGTGAAGAGCAGGTCAGAGGCACTGCTGGAGTCAAGGAGAGATGTCTGGGATGGGGGGGAGGGGATCTTGGAGGAGGTGCTGTTGGAGCCAGCCCTGTGACTCAAAATCTTCAATACACATGAAAACCACTGGAGGTTTCATCTCAGACCTACTGAGTTAGAATCTTGGGGAGGGGTCCAGGAACGTACATTTCTTACAAGCTGTAAAGAACATTCTGATGCAGGTGGCCTAGGGAACAGGCTTTGAGAAACACTGAGCCAGGGCTTTGAGGATAAGGAAGAATTCCTTTCTCTGGATTTTAATGACCCAAAGCTCTTAATTCAGAGCTTTTACTGGGAGGAAGAGAAGAAGGCAAAGTGCTGTGATGAAGGGTGCAGGTGCTGGATTCTGGCAAATCTGGACTTGAGTCCTGGTTCGGCTACTTTTTAAAACCACTTCAAAGTGATTTTGGACAAGTCACTTGGCCTCTCTGTGTCTCCATTTCCTTATCCTTAAAATGAAGAAAAACAACAACAGTGTCTATTTCAAGGCTGTTGTGAGGATCAAGTGAGATGTTATTCACTTCACTTGAAGCACTTAGCACAAGAATGTTTGGCACATGAAAGCATTTGATGAATGTTATTAGGGGGTTATTGTGAAGATTAAATGAGAAATATACATGTACAACACACAAACTAGGGTCTGGCTCATAGGACATGCTCAAAATGTGTTTGTACTTGCTTTTATTATAGATTTGGTGTCCCATGATGGGGGAAAGACGGTCTCAAATTGTGGGCGCATGCACACACACCCACACCCACCCACTCACCCACACACATACGCAATACCCAGTTTGCTTATCTTCAATTTTCACAGTGACAACAAGGTCGACTTCTGTTGTAAGATTCCCTAGGTGATGCTGAGCTGTTGACATTATCTCCTGTACCAAATTGGCTCCTCTGAATTCTGTCGGCAGCCTGGCCAGGGAGCCTGGAAAAATCATCCAGCAGGTCTTCCTCTTTGGGCTGGACTTAGCCCCCATCCACCCTGAGAGCCCTTATTTTTGGTTCAGGCCATCAGCTCTTGTTTGAACTATGTCAGCAGCCTTCTTCCTAACTGAGATCCCGGCTCTTCTTTCCCCCTCCCCAGTTTCTTTAGGGAGAACCATGATATTTTACAATTCATTGTAAAATATCATGAACTATATTGATATATTAAACTTAAAATTGTAAACAAAACTATGATTCTATGCTAATTCTATCATTCTTTCACACTAAAGTCTTCAGAAAATGTATGGAGGGAAAACACCTTAAAACAAACAAAAAATTATATTCATTGTAATTAATCTATCTTCTTGCAAATTAGAAAAAATATGATTGGTTTTAATTCAATGGTAAAACACCTCAACTTGGCTTGAGGAACACCTGGGTCACCCCAGGAGCAAGTTTGAAAACCATTGCTTTAGGGGTTCAAGTTCAATTGTCCTGGCCTTGCATTCAAGACCTTTGCAATGTCTCCCACACTGTCTTTATCTCCTGCTGTTGGACCATGCACAGCTCGTGATCCAACTGCACCTGATACCCACCTTTCCCAGAACTTCCGTGTCTTGTGCCTTTAATCAGCCTGCTCCTTGTGCTTGATATGCTCTTCCCTGCCTTGCCTATCTGGGAAATTGCAGGTTCACATATGTCATTTCCTGAACCGCTAGGTTGAGTCAGCAGCTCCTGCTGCCTTTATGTTTTTTCTGGACAGGTGTTATGGCCTTTAGGACAGTCTCTTATTTATTTATGAGCCCATTTCCCCCTCCAGGCAAGAGTGGAACCCTGTTTGGTGTATCTCCATGACACCAGCACCCGATATGGGGTCTGGCACAGGGTAGGTGTCATAAATATTTCATGAGTTAAAAGTAATTGAATTTCCTCATGGCTTGGCCCTGCCTGTGGTGCCGTCTCCTTTTCCTTAGATTTGGGTCACTCCAGGGCAGGACTTTCCTTTTTCCTTCCCTCTTCTCTCTAAGATTATAGAAGTTTGTGATCTTTTACAAGTGAAGCAGAATGTTCTCTTTTCATTTGTCCACCTGTTGCTTGTGTTCTTTCTCCTTCTGTCACAGTCTCTTCCCTGAAGATTTCTCCTGCACAGAGTGGAAGGGTGTGGAATCAGTCAGGTCTAGCTTTGAATACTGGGCCCACCATTTACTCGCCACGTGACCTTTGGCAAGTGCCTTATGCTCTCTGAGGCTTGGTTTCCACATCCAAAACAGTGGAGTCAATGGTATACCCGTCAGAGGCTCCTGTAAGAGTCCTCTGCAAACAGCAGAATTCTCGGTTGTTACTGCTGTTCACCAGATTTTTCTCCTTGAGTTTCACTTTCTGGGTGGTTTTTCTGTCTCTTCTTTGCTCCAGTATCTCTGTCTCCATTTCTTCCCCATCACCTTTTTCTTGCTTCTATCTCTCCCTGTGACTCTCTCTTTGTTTAATTCTCTGCCTCTGGTCCTTGCCTGCTGTCTTTTTGGCCCCTTTCTGGCTCAGCCTGGAGCTCATCAGTGCTCATAAGAGGGGAGACCAAGAGCCCAGGAGTCCTCAGCCCTGCCTCCTCCAGGCCGTGGCAACTTCAATTGTGCCAGCCTCGGTACGGAACCAGCACAGCAGAGGCAGTGCACAGGAAGGCCTAGACACACCTTGAACTGCTAGGCTCAATGTCACTGCCCCTTAATTAGACCCATCTGCCCAGGGGTCTCTGCTTTCTCAGCCTACTCTCCACTTGGCTGATTAGGAGACTTTTTTTTTTTTTAAAGAGACATCAGAACTTTTTACTCTTCTGCTTGATGTTTCAATGGCTTCCCACTGCTCTTAGCGTTTAACTCAAAGCCCCATACTTTCTTGTATGAACTGCAGGCCCTGCCAGCCTCTGCAGCTGCACCTGGCCTCCCTTTTCTCCCCACTCACTCCATTCCAGCTTCCTTAGCCTCTCTGCTCATTTTTTTTAATTAAAAAAATTTTTTTTTTCTTTATTGATTTTAGAGAGAGAGGAAGGGAGAGGGAGAGAGAGATAGAAACATCAATGAGAGAGAACATCGATTGGCCACCTCCTGCATGTCCCCCACTGGGGATCGGGCCCACAACCAAGGCATATGCCGTGACCAGGAATCGAACTGACGACCTCTTGGTGCGTGGGTCAAAGCTCAACCACTGAACCACACCGGCCAGGCAGCCTCTCTGCTCCTTAAAGCCACCAGCTTCTGCCTTTGCATAGGCTGCCTTCTCGGGCTGCAGTGTTCCTCAGCAGTGATTGCATGAGGCTAGCTCCTTCTCATACTTAGGTGTCAGCTCAAGTGTCACCACATCACCTGCTCAGGGAATCCCTCTCGGATTATCTTAACTAAAGTAGATCCCTCCACCCCTCCAATTATTTATCACAACACTTCATTTCTTTTAGAGTACACATCTCAGGTTGTAATTATATGTTTATTTGCATGTTTGTTATTGGCCTCTCCCCCTAAAATGTAAGCTTCATGAGAGCAAAGACAATGTCTATATTCATTCATTCATCCATTCAGTATTTTTAAAAATATGTTTTTACTGATTTTTTAGAGAGGAAGGAAGAGAGAGATAGAAACATTGATGTGAGAGAGAAACATCAGTCAGATGCCTCCTGTATGCCCCCCACTGGGGATCAAGCCCACAACCTGGGCATGTGCCCTGACCAGGAATTGAACCAGGACCTCTAAGTCCATGGGACAATGCTCAATCCACTGAGCCACTCCGGCTGGGCCATCCATTCAATATTTATTGAGCACTAACTACATATCAGATACCAGGCACTGGGGTACATGACAGAGTCCTTGGCCCTTGGGAGCTGATGTTCTAGGGGTGGAGACAAATAATGAATGTGTCATATAGTAGGTGCTCTGTTTAAAAATGCAACAATTTGCTTCCCCCTCACTGTTACTCTCTCCCATTTCTCTGGTATATTACTGTCTCATATACCAGGGAATTTGCTTTCTGATTGTTTATTTTTCTTGTTTTCTCATTGGAATATAAGCTCCATAAGGAATTTTTGTCTGTTTTATATCTCCACTTTGACTCATAGTAATACTGAATAAATGAATGATCCAATATTTGTTGATTTGTTCCAGATGAAAGGCAGGTCTCAGCCCCAATTCAGTTCAGGCCAGATGACCTTGATTCAAATCTTGGTGCTGCTGCATACTAATGCATTAGCTTCAAAAAGTCACTTATCTCTCAGTCTGTCAATTTCCTCAACTGTGTAGTGGGAATAATAGGGGTGAAGATTAAATGAATCCATGTGGGTTAAGCATAGAAGATGTCTGGTCTTACATAGTAATGGACAACTGGTTTGTGGTCATTGTACAAGGGCTTATACTGCATAGAAGCCCAAATAATACTTAACCTGTGTAGCCAGAGAGTAGACTAGAGAGAACCAGTGAGAGCTAGTGAGGGAGGTGGACTTCACAGAATGAAAAAGAAGAACTTTCTAAAAGCCAACATTGCAAAGAGAAATAGATGAATCCGCTATTAGAGTTGAAGCTTTCAACACCCCTCTGTCACAAATGAACATTTTCAACAGGCAGAAAATCAGTAAAGACATAGTTGAACTCCACAATATCGTTAACCAACTGGGTAAACGGGCATCTACAGACTGTCCGTCTAGAAACAACAGAACACCCATTCTCAAGTTTACATGGAATAGTCACCAAGATAGACCACATTCTGGGCCATAAAACACACGTTAGCAAATTCAGAAGAACAGATCTCAGATAATGATTGCTCTAATACCACAATGGAATTAAACTACAATCAATAACAGAAAAAACTGCAAAATCCCCAAATACTTGGAGATTAAATAACAAATTTCTAACAGGACATGGGTCAAAGAAGAAATCTCAAGTGAAATTTAAAACTATTTTGAACTAGCCCGGCCAGAGTGGCTCAGTTGGTTGTGTCGTCCTGTGCACTGAGAGGTTGCTGGTTCGATTCCCTGTCAGGGCACATACCTGGGTTGTGGGTGAGATACCTGGTCGGGGCATGTAGGGAAGGCAATGGGTTGATGTTTCTTGTACTCTCCCTCTCTCTAAGCAGGTCCTCGGGTGAGGATTAAAAAATAAAAACAAACTATTTTGAACTAAATGAAATTGAAAACATAACTTTTCAAATTTTGTGGAATTCAGCGAAAGCAGTGCTTAGAGGGAAATTTATAGCGTTGAATGCATAGATGAGAAAAGAAGAAAGATCTAAAATCAACCATCTAAGCTTCTGCCTTAGGAAACTAGAAAAAAAAAAAAAAAGAGCAAATTAAATCCAAAGGAAGTAGAAGAAAAATAAAAACTAGAGCAGTGAAATGGAAAACAGGAAATCAATAGAGAAAAATCAACCAAACCAAAAGCTGGTTCTTTGAAAAGATCAATAAATCAACAAACCTCTAGCTAGGCTAACTGAGAAAAGAAGAGAGAGAACACAAATGTACTAATATCAGAAATGAAAGGGGGACATCACTACAGATCCCGTGGACATTAAAAAGATAATGAATATTATGTACGACTCTAAAAGCATTCCAGAGACCCAAGCACTCGCTCATGTAAGGTGATGAGCTCCCTGTCCTTGGAGGTATGCACCAATGCGCATTTGGAAGGGCCTAGGTAGAGGGGATGTAAGCATCAGAGGGGACAGAGTAGCCGGGTGTCTTTGGGTCTCTGTTCCTGAGAGCGCTGTGTGAGAGGTAGTGAGGGTGCTCGCTTGAGAATGTCCGTGCCAGCTCAGTGTAGAGGCGGGTGGGGTCCAGGCCCAGCCTCCGACCTTCAGGCGGGGGATGGGTGTGTGGGTGTGTGTGCAGGAGTGGGGGAGGGGCGCGCCCGGGCAGCTGGAGACGGATCCGGCGGCAACACGCGTGGCTACCAGCAGGGGGCGCCTCGAGACCGCAGAACCCGCGGCCGGGCCTGACGTCAGCGCCCCGCTTGCTTGGGCTCCCGCTCTGGACTCGGCGCCAGTCCCGCTCCGCGCCGTGCTGCTTCGCTCCGGCTCTAGCTCGCCTCGGGCTCGGCTCGGGCTCCGGCGGCGCCCCCCGCGCCGGGCCCCGGGGCAGACGGCGGAGCACCATGGCCCGCGCCCAGGCTCTCGTCCTGGCGCTCACCTTCCAGCTCTGTGCGCCCGAGACCGAGACTCCGGCAGGTAAGTGCGCGTCGGTCGGACCAAGCTTGTCCTGCGGAGTCCCCGGCCCATGGCGTAGCTCGGAAGAAAGTGTGAGTTTTGGGTGACCGGGCTTTAGGAGCCAGTTCCTGTGTGTGTCTGAGTGTTGGATGTGCGATCCTGTGCTCAGAGTATACTGTGTCTGCGAATGTTGTGTATCCACGAATTGTGTGTGCAAGAAAAGGTGCTGTGTGTGTTGTGTATCCACGAGTTCGTTGGGGTGAATTTTGTGTGCATGGAGGTATTGGGTATGTGCGGAGGGTCTGTGTGTCTGCCAGTGTGTAGTGCTTGTGCAGCCAAGTAGGTTGTGTGTCTGTTGTGTGTGCATCAGAGTTTGGTTGTGTGGCTGGAGTTGTATCTGCTATGTGTTGCATTTTGTATGCCATGGCAGGGAGTGCTGTTTGTTGTGTGTCTGAGAATGTGTTGTGTGTTTGTGTTATGCGTGTGACCGGGAGTGCTCTGTGGATTCTGCCAGCGTGTGGATCAGGGAACGCGTGTATGGTGTGCTTGTGAGATTCGTGTACGTGTGTGAAGGCGTGGGAACGGGTCCGGAACGCGTGTGTCCGTGCGCTGTGTGCGCGATGTGTACGTGTGGGAGTGTCTGGGGTTGGTGGTGTGCTTCGCCGGGGGCTGCGTGGGTCCGAGTGAATGCCAAGTGTGCCGGGAATGCGTGTGTAGGAGCGTGTCTGGAGCGGATGTGAGTGTGAGTCCGTGCGTGCTGGCTGCGTGTACAGGAATGTGGGGAGTGTGGTGCGCGCCAGGGCCGTGGCTGAGTGTGTGCCCGGGGCCGCCCGAGGGGGCGGTGGCAGGATGTGTGTGTGTGTGTGTGTGTGTGTGTGTGTGTGTGTGTTCCCCGCGTGTGTGCGTGTGTGGCGCGCGGGCCCGGAACAAGTTGTCGCGCGCGTCTCCCCCGCCCCTCCCCGGTCGGGCCGGGCCGGAGGCTCAGGAGGGAGGAATGGGGGCCCCGCGGCCGCTGACTCCGACATGTCGGGCCGTTTGTTGTTTCGCAAGTTCCGCGCGGCGCTGGTGGGCGGCTGATCCCAGGCGGCGCCGGGGCTGCGGGGCGCCGGGCGGGTGGCGGGGAGAGCTCGGCGCGGGAGGGGCACGCGAGAGGCAGGGAGGGCTGGGCCGGCGGCGCTCCTGGGGGGCCGGGCCGGGCGGGGCTGCGACGTCCGGGCGAGCGCGGGGCCTGGCTCTCGGCCTCCGGACGGCTCCCCCTCCGGTTGCTCGCGGGAGGCGTCGCGGACGTCGGGGTCTCCCGGGACACTCCCTGGGTCCACTCCGCAACTTTGTGCGCCTTCCCAGCCGGCCAGGACGGCTGTGTGTGTGAGTGTGTCTACGTGTGTCTCTGTGCTGTGTGATCGCGCTGTCTCTGGGTGTGTTTCGGAGTCTCGGTCTTTTGGTGTGTGTGTGTGTGTGTGTGTGTGTAGGTGTACGTGTGATCGGAATCAACGTGTGTATCTGGAGCTTGTGTCTGTGGGTCCGTGTGTGCTGTGGACGTGTGTCGGCTGTGTGTTTGTGTGCGTGTCTCTGTGCCCCCTACCCCCGAAAACCCCCACATCCCACCTTGAGGCCTGGGATGCCAGACTGTGGCCCCCTCCAGCGGATTTGCGCCCGACCCCTCCCCTGGGGCAGGGGTGGCTGATCCTCCTCTCTGGGGGCCTCAGCCTCCCCCACTCCCACCGGTTGGGCGGCTCCACCCTGGTACCCCGGGCGCCAAATAACTGAATAACCGGGAGACGCCCCGGGCAGGGATCAGCACCCTGCTGGGTCAACACGTGCCGGAGCCCCCAGGCCCTGGTCCCGAGAGACTACTCCTGGCCGTCGGCTTCCGAGAACGGGCCTCCGCAGGATCGAGTTCATGGCTCCGCCATCCTCTCAGGCTTTTCCAAAGCAGCTCCCGGGCTCCCGGCTCCCGGCTCCCGGCTCCCTGGGTCGCTCCTGCGGCTGGCTCACAGCTGGGGACTAGCCCTGAGGCCCTGGGGCTGTCAGGCACAACTTTAGCTTTGACCTCGCCTGTCCTGCGGACGCCAAGGCGACCTCCCGCCCTCCCCTCCTCAACCCCTCCCTCCTCCCGCAGCAACTTTGCCCCCCTCCGGGCCCTGAGATTAAATCCCAGGGGTGCAATAGCTCCCCCACCCCTAACACCTTCACCTTGATTCCAAGAACCCTCAGGTGCCCCAGCTCCTGCCAGCAGGGACAATTGTAAAGAACTAAGGTTTTGGAAGTGAGACCTTTAGCAAATTACTTCCGTTCTTTGGGCCTCAGTTTCCTCATATGCCTCATGGACATCATAATAATGGTGTATGTTTCTTGGTAGATTGTAAAGTAAGGCTCTATCTGTGAGTGCCAGGGAACAAAAGATGGGTTTGAAAATGTGATTTGAAGCTCGGGGGCCTGGTTCAAATTCTGTCTCCAGCACTTACTGTCCTTGTGACCTTCGGCAGGTCACTTCACTTTTAAAGTTCCTGGCACCCTTGTAGCTATTACTTACTGGTAGAGCTTAATTCAGATCTTTGTAGAGGGTGTGAGATCAGCCCTGGCCCCCAATCTATGTACAGTCAACCTGACTGTCTGAATGCCTTCTGAGTCCTCCTCCCCTCCTTAGGCTGGGTGTGTGATGTATCTCAGCCATGTAAATCTGGCAGTAATTTATTCCTCTGCGTTCTAGCTCATTTTGTCCTTTTGGTTACTAGAGTTGTGGACAGCAGGAATGAGGGAGAGGCTGCCCAGTGGTTTCAGGTTGGGCAATAAAGGCTTGTCTGGGCAGCTGGTCCTTCTCCCTGGGCCTGGGGGAGGGGACTTGGCCAGAAGCTCTGAGAGTGGCCAGAGTGGGGGTGCTGAGCTCCTGGGCATCGGTGTCAGGGAAAATTCACGGTGGGCACCCTGCTTGCTCCAGGCATGAAATCTTTCCATGCTTTCATCAGCTAAGCTGGACTTGCAGGGCTGCGTTAGCTAGAGTTGCAGGAGGTGCCTTGTGCCCCCCTCCCTCCCTCCCTCAACCCCCTTCCCTTCTCCAAACCCTCTCTCTGCATCCTGGTGCATCCTACCCTTACTCTCTCTCAGGATCTCTCTCATCTGTCCCCTTTTTTCCATCCTCAGCCATCTCTCACCTGCAAGAAGGCTCCAGCTTCTCCCCTCTATCCCTCCAGGCTCCATGGTGCCAGGGATCTTCCTAAAATGAAAACATGTGTTTGGAACCATGGTTTGAAACCATTTGAAGGCTCCCCATTGCCCTCAGGGATAAGTCCCTCTCCCATTGCCTGCTCTAGCCCCTGCTTGCCTGTCCAGCCTCATCTCATGTTGTGTCCCTTGTCCCTCTGTCCTTGCTCTGGCTAGTCTGACCCACTTATCAATATCCCCTAAATGCCCATTGCCCTCCATCTTCTCTCTGGGCCTTTGTACTGTCTAACTCCATCTCTTTACTTGGTGAACTCCTGCTCCTTCTTCAGGTCTTAGCTTAGACATCACATCCTCCCTGAAGTCTTCCTTGGTTACTCCCTGTTCTAGGCAGGAAAGGTGGGGGTTGATTGGATTTTTCATACCAGTTGTAACTGTTGTAATTACTGTTTATTGGTCCTTTCTCCCTTACAGACCATGAGCTGTGTGAGGACAGGGACGAGTATTTAGTTCACCTCTGAATCCTTAGTGCCAGGCACAGGGCCTGGCCCACTCAGTGCTGAGTAAACTATACATGGCATGAAAGAATGAATGAAGTCCAGCGGGTCCAGTTCTAAGCTGGAGGTGCCAGATGGGGGCGCAGTGATTCCACTGAAAGTAGAGATTAAAAAAATAGGTTTCCCTCCAGGAATCTGGAAAATTCTGCTAGGGATGATGTTGAGTGTGAAAAGGCCAGGTAGAGAGTGTCATCTGGGAGCTGTGAGTTGGGGAGGTTAAGTCCTGACAGAGAGGAAGGGAACAGGTCTCTGCCTGCCAGCCCCTCCCCCAAGCTTTCGGCATTGCCTCCAACCTCCCTCCACCCCCACCCCCAGCAGCTGGTCAGGCCCCTCAGTGGACAGGCCTTTGTGCTGCAAGCCTGGCAGTTGGCGAGAGGCATTGAGTCCCAACCGTCAGTGAGGCTGTCTGGGGAGGGGTGGGGGAGGGCCCTGCATCAGGAGGGGGAGACTTTCCCTCAGTCCCACATCTTGGAGTGGGCAGATGGGGTCTCAGCCTCTGTCCTGCTTCCTTGTGAGCCTGCGGGAAGGGAGGAGAGCTGCTCCCTGTGTAACCCCTGCAGGTGGGGTGAGGTCAGCTGAGGTGTGTGCGGGTGCGATTCTGGCATCTGGACAGTCAGAGTGAGAAGTGTGTGTGTGTGTGTGTGTGTGTGTGTGTGTGTGTGTGCGCGCGTGATTGTGGTTGTATGATTGTAGCCCGGGGTGCAGGACATATGTGTGGCCTGTCAGGGTGTCTGGCCATCTGGTTACTCTGTGTGGCAGCATCTGAGTTTGGAGTAGGGAGTCGACCAGCTGCTTTGATCCTGGGGGAGCCTGGAGCTAGGGTACCTGGGTATCTAAGTGTTCAATTCCTGGAGTTTGGGTGCAGAGCTATTTGGGTGAGTTGTGTTTCAGTATGTAGGTGTGGGTCTCCCAGTGCCAGGATGTGGAGGACCAATCAGGGTGTGTCAACATAAGGATATCCTAGCGTCTCTGTATCCAGAGGTGGGTGTATCCAGGTGTCTGGGAGTCCTCAGATTAATGGGTGTCCAAGTGCAGGAGTGTTTCTGTGTTATGTCCAGCTGTGGGCTGTCCAGGTGCCTGGGTGTCTGGGTGTGGGGTACACAAGTGTCTGGATATCTGAGTATGGGGTATCTTTGTATCCAGCAATGGGTTACACATGCATTGGACTCTCCAGTGTTTGTGAGTCTGGCCATGGGGTGCCCTGTGGTTGGTGTGTCTGTTTGTAAGTTTAGGTGTGTATGTCTCCAGGAAAGGGGTGTGCATGTGTTGGGTGGGGAATGTCCTGGTGACTGTGCCAGTTCAGTTTGTGACACCCCCTTCCCTGGGGCCTGCCTCCTGATCTCCCTTTAGACCTCAAGGCCAGGAGCCTCTGGAGGAGGCCCCAGTGGCCCTGCTTCTCAGTGGTTAGTCAGTCTAGAGCTGTACAATCCAATAGAACTTTCTTGCAATGATGGATGTTCTCTACCTGCACTCTCTAATATGGTGGCCACTTAGTCACAAGTGGTTATTAAATTTAAGTTAGTTAAAATTAATTAAAATAAAAACTCAGTCCCTTAGTCTCACCAGCCAGATTTCAGGTCCTCAAGAGTCACATGTTGCTAGTGGCCATCATATTAGTCCCTGGGGCCTTGTACATGGCAGGTGCCACTCAGTGTTTGTGAGCCCCTGGGTACACAGGGAAGGCTCGGTGGGGGTGGAAGGTGGAGCTGGGGCTCCAAAGGGCAGTCATGGATGGGGGCTGGCTCCGGGCGGGGGCTGCCATTGCCTGCAGAATGGCTAGGGGAGGACCCCTGGGGTGGACACCTCAGAAGAGGCTGTTATGACTCAGGAGATCTTAGGCAGATTCCCAGGGTGCAGACCCCAGGACCTGGTGGTGAATCAGAAGGGATGAGGAGAAAGGGGGCTTAGAGAGGTCGTTGAGATTTTGGAGTTGATTACAGAAGTGTGTGCAGGGAAGGAGTGGGATGGGAAAATTGGATGTTGTTGGGGCACAGGACATATGTGATAGTCAATATCACAACTGGGGGTGGGGTGATAGCTGGGGGATGGTGGACAGCTGGGGGATGAGAGATCACTAGTGATGAAGATATATCCGGGGGATGAGGACAGCTGGGAATGAGGGGACAGGTGGTATTGGGTGAACAACTGAGGGTTGGGGGACATATGAGGGACAGAGAGAAGGGGAAGGAGAAAAGGGGGATGTGGGACAGCTGGGGGATAAGAGGTGACAACTGGGAGGTGTCAGAAGCCTAGCTGGACAGGATAGGTAGGTCTCATCTGAGAGAGTGGGAAATGCGTTGCTCAGAATGTATGTATGCGTGTATGTGTGTGTTTGCATGTGAGTATGTGTACTTCCTTGTAGTTGTGCATGTGTGTAAATATATTTCACCTGGAGTGTGGTGGTTAAGATCATGGGCTTGGGAGCCAGACCGTCTGGGTTCTAATCCTGGCTCCACCACAGCTAGCTGTTGAACACTTGGGCAAGTTACTTGACCTGTCTGGGCCTTTAGTGTTCTCATTTGTGAGATGGGGTAATTATAGAACACACTGCATAGGGTTGCTGTGAAGCTGTATTTCGTGTACATATGTATATAATAGTTTAGACCAGGTCCTGGCCTACAGTAAGCACTATATAAGTGTTAGCTATTATTAAGTGTGTGTTCTTGGCTTCTGATGAAGTCCAGGCCTGGGAGGGGCAATGGGGCAGGGAGGGCAAGAGTGGCCAGCCAGATTGGTTGGGTATGGCCTGCCTCTCACTTCCTCCCGCTGTTCATCCCACCCTGTACCAGGGCCTAATCCAATAGGTCTCCCTCTCTGTCTCTCCCCTGCTCTGCCCTATGCTGCTCTGCCCTGGGCTGGGGGCCAGAGGATGTGCTTTAATTGTCCAAAAGCTTTTTAGCAGAATCTGAATTCATTGTTTGCCTGCCAGTGTACGGGGCCCTGATCAGAGACCAATACCTGGACAACACGCTGAGTTCTGCCTGCCTGTCCCGTGGGCAGCAGTGGTTTCACCCTGTGCCCTTGGAGAGTCACTGGGGTGGAAGATGTTGGGGTTGGGTGATGAGGTAGAGGGAAGCCCACGGGGCAGACGAGGCCTCACTCCTAACCCATGGGGTAGCCAGTTCAGCCTGACAGAGCTTCGGGCACAGGGTTTTCCAGGGGTCTGGGCTCCCTGCTCTCCAGGGCATCACAGGGAAGCATGTGCAACTTTCCTCACAACACTTTGGTAGCGTGCCACATCTTTGCCTTGCACTAATAACTGCGCTGCATCATGGCTCTGGACTGCTCCGAGTGTGTGCTATCTGGGGTTCCTGGACCCAGCCCCTCAGGACTGGGCCACACTGCACTGCATCTCAGTCCTACACTGCGTGTCTGTGCCAGGATTCGGCATTGCATTGGCTGTGTGCCTGTAGGCTCCGCCTTCGCACTGTCCCATTGTCCTGCACCTCCACCCTGCAGTTGTACTGCCACCTGTGTCTTTGCATCCGACTTCTGTGCTATGTTACTCTTGGATGTCACTATTGCATTGGGCTTGTGAACTCTCCTAGGATTTTGGCATAGCTCCTAGCAATGCACCACTGTGCTGTGCCAACAGATGGCATGCCACCACAACCCTGCATCTTTGCGTCACACGGCTTCTCTGCACTGAACTGCACTGGATGTGTGCCTACTCCTGGCCTAGGCCTTCACACTGCACCACTGCCTCTGGAATGCTGCCCTCCCTCGGTGTTTCCACTGGTGTCTGCTGGTGGCCTCTCCCAGGTTTCTGTTGGCAGCCCCAGTTGAACAACATCTTTGCATGGAACGCCATCGCTGCGTGCTCCTCTGCCGCTTCTTGCACACTGCTCAGGGGGCTGTACTTACGCTGCAGCTTGGGGCCACTTTGTTGGGCTTGGGGACTGGCCTGGGTTTTTATGGGCAGTACCTTTGCACAGTAGCCAGCTCAGCATCTGTGCACTGCACAGGATTACTGCCCGGACTCTACCCTGCACTGTACCTGCTCACAGTTGGGTCTTGTGCACTCTACTGGATATCAGGGCCCGGAGCCCTGGCATTGAATTTACTGTTCCACCCATCACCTTCACCGCACTCCACGTTGATGCCGCTTTCTATCCCTGCCCTTGTGTCTACACCTGCTCCACTCTTTGGGACTGTGTGGAGCTTGTATTCCACACCCAGCAGTTCCTTCTGCCCCGCATGCATCCTCTCTTCCCTGTATCTCTGTGCTGTTCTGCATGCCTACACTGGACACATCCTTTCTGTGAGAACTCAGGGAGCACCAACTGTGTGCCTGGCCCTGTGCTGGAGTCTGGAGGGAAGAATTAGGAAGGCTTGAACTTAGCACCTGGGCATTCCTCCAAATACCTGTCACACTGCACCGGCACGCTGAGCCTCTGGGAAGTTCTGGGTCACGTCCACAATGGATGTAGCACCTCTACGCTGCATCGTGGTGCTGCTCAGTTGGGCCGTGCTGTTCCAGGTGTCTGTACTGGGGTCTGTGCACACCCTGTGCACTGCTCCCCTGTGCCGTGTAACTGCATTCTGCCTGTGTCCAGCATGGAGCTGCTGCCTTGCAATTTCAGCTCGCCACGCCGTGGTGCCGTGTAGCCTCTCCCTTCATGGGACTGTTAGAAAGTAAAGATCTTCGCACTACGCGGTTTGTGCACAGCCTTCTGTCTCTCTGCTCTGCACTGTGGTTTTTAATTTTTATTGTTGACACTCTTAGAGATGTCCCCCATTTCCTCCCCTCTTATCCCCCTCCACCCAGCCCCCCTCCAGTCCTTCACCACATTACCATCTGTGCCCATGGGCTATGCATATATGTTCTTGTCTGCTCTGCAGGGGTCTGTGTACTCTTTGCCCACTGTACCTCTGCGCAGCACATCCTCCATTCAGTCCTTTGCCTCTCTGTGGAGTCCTGCCCCATCCTGGGCCTTTCCCTTATACTGCTGATGTGGCAGCCCTACTGTTAACCTTGGGTTTGGGTACATATTGATCAGGGAGAGGGGGAGTGGGTCTGTGTTTCCCTTGCTGTAGTTGGCTTCTTTCTATCCTTAGTGGAGATGAAGGATGTTGTATTGCTGATCTCTGTACTGGCTGCTGTAGGGGGACCAGCTCAGCTTCCTTTCCCTGTGACCGGCCCTGCGTGATCTTCTTGGTTGCAGCTATGCTGAAGCCTGTGTGATTAGAAGGTGGACATATTGCAGCCAGCCCTGCCCTTAATTAATTGCTCATCAATTATTCAGGGCCCTGGCAGGCAGCTCCAGAGAGACCTGGTTGAGGTCCGGATGTGTTGATCTGGACACAGAAAGCAGTGAAGTGGGCTGGGTCAGGTCTCTGGGCTGGAGTCATGGTCCTTGAGCCTGGGTGGGGTTGGTTTGGGGTCAGACTCTCTGGGATCCTAAGTCTAGCCAGTATTGACTATCTACACAGGGCTTGGGGATGGGGCCCAAAGGTACAAGAGACAGTCCTTAACTTCAGGAAGGGCCTAAGATGGCACTGTAGTTGGGGTAAAGAACCTGGGATAGGTCTGGGTTGGGCAAGAGTGTCCAGGGGTGAGGCCAGTGTTGGTTCCAGGGTTGAGCTGGGCTACCTGGAATAGGGATGTGGCTTCGGATGATGAAATAGACTGGGGTTGTATTTGCGTTCCCCAGGTCAGGGTTGGGGCTGTGCCTGCGGTTGGGTGTGACCACAGCCCTTAAATTTGTAATCTTTTGGGAGAAGTTTTGTTTCTCCTGGGGCCACCCTTGGGAACGGGATGTTCTATTGACAAACCAAAGGGAACACAAATCTCATTGCATACAAAGTCTGTTTACCTAGGGTCTTCAGGAAACACTGGTGGCACTGGCAGGCGCAGTTGGCACAGAGCACCATCCCCTGTCTGGTGGGGAGGACAGTCTGGTGCTCACATGCTTGTGGTGCTCACACGCACACACATATACATGCATGACTCCCACCGTGTAGCTCCCCTCCCCCTTAGGCACATGCTTATCACCGAACATGCTTGTGTACCTGTGCATATGAATGTACACCTGCACCTGCAGCTTCGCAGCACACTGCCTGGGGGACCATGCTTTGAGACACCCACACTCACTCTCACTTCTCCCCCATAGTATCTATCTCTGCCCTCAAGTAATTTTGTGCCCACATGCATCCTCACACAAATGGAATCAGAATTCTGGAGGTGGGATCCGAGGTCACCTGGTTCTCCATTTGCATTTCCTAAGTGAGGAAGCAGCGGTTCAGAGAGTGCAAGCCACCTGCCCATGGCCACAGAGGGTGTTAGAGGCTCAGCAGCAGGTAGATCCAGGTCTCCTGCCTCCCACTTGAGTATTTATAAGTCGGTACCAGGTCGTCAATCTCACAGCCACGCGCCCACGCATGTGCGCGTGCGTGTGCGCACACACACACACACACACACACACCAGCATATGGAAACACATGCAATGCAATGGAGTGGTGGAGACCCTCACTCAGGCTTACACCAGGGAGACCCCCTCCCACACTCTGGCTCCTCCTGCAGAGGTTGCTTTGCCCCTTACATCACCCCATCCAGAGCCAAGCCGGATGTGGATAAACCATCCTCCTGCCTTCCTAAATTGTGGCTGACGGTTGCTCAGGCAACCGCCTGCCAGATTGGGGAGATTAGCCGAGGAATGTAGCTGGGCCAGTTTGAGCTGAGGCTGGGGGAGCTCCTGGTGGTCCTGCTTTGATTAAGCCCACCCTCTCAGGGAGGTCCTGGCAGATGGGGCACCCAGGGAGGGGCCTGGTTTTCTCCCTGTGCTTAGACCAGTTGACACTGTGTCCCTAAGGCTTGGACCAGGTTGGGGTAAGGGAGTGTGTGTGTGTGTGTGTATGTGAATGAACCTTTGAGTGTGGGGCTGTGTGTATGTGAGTGAACCTTTGAGTGTGGGGCTGTGTGTATGTGAGTGAACCTTTGAGTGTGGGGCTGTGTGTGTGTGAACCTTTGAGTGTGGGGCTGTGAACCTTTGAGTGTGGGGCTGTGTGTGTGTGAACCTTTGAGTGTGGGGCTGTGTGTGTGTGAACCTTTGAGTGTGGGACTGTGTGTGTGTGTGTGAACCTTTGAGTGTGGGGCTGTGTGTGTGTGTGTGTGTGAACCTTTGAGTGTGGGGCTGTGTGTGTGTGTGTGAACCTTAGAGTATGGGGCTCTGTGTGTGTGAACCTTTGAGTGTGGGGCTGTGTGTGTGAACCTTTGAGTGTGTGTGTGTGAACCTTTGAGTGTGGGGCTGTGTGTGTGTGAACCTTTGAGTGTGGGGCTGTGTGTGTGAACCTTTGAGTGTGTGTGTGTGTGTGAACCTTTGAGTGTGGGGCTGTGTGTGTGTGAACCTTTGAGTGTGGGGCTATGTGTGTGTGTGTGAACCTTTGAGTGTGGGGCTGTGTGTGTGAACCTTTGAGTGTGTGTGTGTGAACCTTTGAGTGTGGGGCTGTGTGTGTGTGAACCTTTGAGTGTGGGGCTGTGTGTGTGTGAACCTTTGAGTGTGGGGCTGTGTGTGTGTGAACCTTTGAGTGTGGGACTGTGTGTGTGTGTGTGAACCTTTGAGTGTGGGGCTGTGTGTGTGTGTGTGTGTGAACCTTTGAGTGTGGGGCTGTGTGTGTGTGTGTGAACCTTAGAGTATGGGGCTCTGTGTGTGTGAACCTTTGAGTGTGGGGCTGTGTGTGTGAACCTTTGAGTGTGTGTGTGTGAACCTTTGAGTGTGGGGCTGTGTGTGTGTGAACCTTTGAGTGTGGGGCTGTGTGTGTGAACCTTTGAGTGTGTGTGTGTGTGTGAACCTTTGAGTGTGGGGCTGTGTGTGTGTGAACCTTTGAGTGTGGGGCTATGTGTGTGTGTGTGAACCTTTGAGTGTGGGGCTGTGTGTGTGTGTGTGAACCTTTGAGTGTGGGGCTGTGTGTGTGTGAACCTTTGAGTGTGGGGCTGTGTGTGTGTGTGTGCACCTTTGAGTGTGGGGCTGTGTGTGTGTGAACCTTTGAGTGTGGGGCTGTGTGTGTGTGAACCTTTGAGTGTGGGACTGTGTGTGTGTGTGTGCACCTTTGAGTGTGGGGCTGTGTGTGTGTGAACCTTTGAGTGTGGGGCTGTGTGTGTGTGAACCTTTGAGTGTGGGGCTGTGTGTGTGTGTGTGCACCTTTGAGTGTGGGGCTGTGTGTGTGTGCACCTTTGAGTGTGGGGCTGTGTGTGTGTGAACCTTTGAGTGTGGGGCTGTGTGTGCATGCACCTTTGAGTGTGGGGCTGTGTGTGTGTGTGTGTGTGAACCTTTGAGAGTGGGGCTGTGTGTGTGTGTGTTAACCTTTGAGTGTGGGGCTGTGTGTGTGTGTGTGCACCTTTGAGTGTGGGGCTGTGTGTGAACCTTTGAGTGTGGGGCTGTGTGTGTGTGTGTGAACCTTTGAGTGTGGGGCTGTGTGTGTGTGTGTGTGTGTGAACCTTTGAGTGTGGGGCTGTGTGTGTGAACACTTGCGTGTGCATGTGTGTGTTGGGCATTCCTCTGAGTGAGATTGGAGTGTGTGCTGTTTGCCTCCAGGATGGAGACTTGAGGCCTCTTTCCTCACTAGTCCCTGACATCTGACTCCGACCCCTTGGTGGCTTGTCCCACTCCTGATCCTGCAGTGCCCTCTGGAGAAGCCATCTGCCCTCATGGCTGATAGAATGTCACTTGTCTCATCTGAATCCAGGTGCTGCCCTGCTCAAACACCCACTGTGACGTCCCCACTCAAAAGGAGGCCAGACTTCTCACCGTGGTACTCAAGGCCTCCCTGATGTAGCCTTAACCCCCTCCCTCCAGTCTCATCTCCCATTACTTTAGGCAAACTGGGCTCTTCTCTGTGTGCTGATGAACTGTGTGTTTTCTCACTGCCTTCCTTTGCCATTGCTGGGCCCTTTGCCTCAAATGCCTTCTCACTCCATCTCTGCTGGCCAGAAGGATACCCGTCCTTCCAGGCTCTGCTCAGGTGTGCCCACCTCCAGGAACCTTTCCTCTGCACCTCTCTTGGATGCCCCCATGGCGTGTCCTTTGTCCCTCACCCCTGACTCATACTGGGAGGTCTGAGGGCAGGGCAGTCTTAGCATCCTTGTGCCTCTAACAGTGCCAGCCTGGGACCTGCTTTGTTCTGTCAGTGAGCAAATGTCCAGTGAATGGCACTGAACTAACACATGTGGCCAGTGGACGACCAGGGCCTGATTTTGTTGAGCCTCATCTCCTGAAATGAGATAGGTGCCTTTTGGGACTTAAAGTGTGGCCTCGGGCAAGCCACCTCATCGCTCTGTGCCTCAGTTTCCATCTGTTAAATGGGAATAATAATCGGACTTCCTTCTGAGTTACTATGAGGGCTCACCAGCATAGGTGGTCATGGTGGTAAGTGGCACCCCCTCGTGGTGGTGTTGATGTGTGTGTACATGTCTGTGCCCACATCTGTGTCGATGGCGCTGAGAGGGTTCCCTGCTACCATTCTTGCTTTGAACCCAAAGTCTGACCTAATTTTTTCCTCCTGGGCTGATGGCCCCTAGCAGGAGTTGGGTCTGTAGCAGGAGCTGGGACTTGGCTTTGGGGCTTGACTCCTGAGCCATCCCTACTGGAGGTGAGGGGTTTTTTCCTAGGGCCCGGGACGGCTGATTGTTCCCATCCCAGGATGAACTGAGGAGGAGGTGGGGTCCTCCTTGGGGAGCCTGGCCCCAGAGATATTACCTGCTAAGGACTGTGGTTGGAATGGGCCTGGCCCAGAGATACAGGACTGGGGATGGACATGGACCAGGGAGAGGGAGTCATTCCGCCTAAGGGGCACTCTGGATGGAGTCAGTCACCTGGCTGGGGTCAGATATAAGAGTTATTTGACAGAAGCCAGGGGTTAGTCAGTCAGTCTGGTGGTCACTCTGGCTGAAGTCAGATGGTCTGGCAGTTATCTGGATGACAATGGGGCCACTCTGGCTCTGGTATGTCTGTGTGGGAGTCACTGACCTGGGCTGGTCAGTCTAGGGGCTACTCTTGTTAAGGCCAGATGGTCTGGGGTCCCTCTAGCCAGGTCAGTCAGTTTGGGAATCCTGGCAGCTCATGAAGGAAGGAGCTGGCACTCTTGGGCTCGCCCCAGAGCCATGGGTGAGACATCTGGGGCAGCTGCCTTGTTTCATTGAAGGAACAGGAAGGGCCTGAGCCCTCAGTAGGGCTCTAAATCCTGGCTTCCCTTTCTGACAATCCCTCTGCCTCAGGGAGGCCTTGGCTAAGACCTTCAGGAGCAGACTCAGCTCAGGCTGAATGAAGTCACTTGTCCCCTCCTCCAGGAAGTCCTCCCTGACCATCTCTGCTGGCCATGTCCTCTCTCTGTGCTGTGCTGTGGATCATTTTCTAGTGGGAAGGCAGAGGCCTTCCCAGCACTGGTGTGGTTAAAATCTGCCTCCCACAGGCCACAGGACATGGTGCTGACCAAGGCTTTTTACACAAAGGGGCAAAGAGCGCAGCCCAGGTCTTGCCCCAGCTCTGCAGAGAGGCTTCTGTTATTTCCTCGCATCCACTTGGTGCCAGCCTCATGCCCACTTCTCATCATTTTACACTCTGATAGGGTCCAAGAAGAGGAAAGGAAAACCCCCCAACAGTGGCGAGCCCCTTGTGCCTGGCTGTGCTGGGTGTGTTTCCATATGCGTGATCCTCATAACCTAGAGAAGTCCCTGCTGCAGGTGAAACGAGGGCCTCCTAAAGTGAGGTCACTGGCTGTGTGTGCAGAGTCCCTCCCCAGTTACTGTCTGTTTCTCTTCCCTCCTCTTCTTGAGCCTGGGAAGCAGCTCAGGTTTGCCCCTTTTCATAGTGAAGGCTGTTCTGGTGGGAGTTATGACTTTGGCAGCTGACTGGCATGGGTTCAAATCCTGCTTGCTACTCATGTAGGCTCAAGTGGCATGGGTGAGGAGCTGCTGTTTCCTGAGTGTGGACATGCGCTAAGCATTGTGCTAAGTGAACCCCACATCAAGCCCCCAATAACCCATGCGTGGATGGGGAAACTGAGGCTCAAAAGGAGAAGTGACTTGCCTACAGTCAAAAAGGTTGACAAACCACAGAGTCAAGATTCACTCCCAAGTCTGTCTGGTGCCACAGCCACTCACTTATCTGCCCCGTTATACTGTGGACGAACTGTGACCCCTCGGAGCCTCATCTGTCAAATGCAGGCACCCGGGACAGGGCTGGCATGATCTGTGCCTGCTTTGCCACTCGCTCAGGCATTTTCCAGGTCTCAGACGCTTCCGACTGCCCCTGAAGGGACTCTGAACATTGAGGTTCAGGAGTGAGTGCAGGGACCAGTGTGTGGTTACTTTCTGAACCAGTGGTGTTTTTATTGGGTGCCCAACTCAGGGCTTTGATGAGCTGGCTAAGATTTATGGACCTCATTACCAACCAAAGGCCTCCCATCTATTTCAATCTCCTCTTCCTTCCTCCTCTTCTTATTTAAGCTGTAAATATTAGTTCCAAATCATGAGTATTTGCTCCCTCTACTCATGTGTGTGCCCAATCCACACATGACCGTGCCTTTGCGTGTCACATTCCTGTAGGCAGAGAACTAAGTTGGGTGACTTTGGGCAGTGACTGAATCTCCTAAGCTCATCTGTCAGGTAGGAATGATGGTGGTACCTGCTCAGAAGGCGAGGCCTAAATGCCAGTCTGCACCTGAAGTGCTCAGCACTGTTCAGGGCTTGTCGTAAGCCTGAGATGATCTGTTGCCGTTGTTATTTTTAAGGAGATACTGTCAGGGCTGGCTTCGGGCATTTATAACCCTGCCAGTCCCAGGCTCACTGTCTGTCCTCTATGTGAAGATGGAGGGGCAGGTGATGGGACCCTGACTGCCAGTCAGAAGATCTCGGTTCAAACCCCACCTCTGTCACTAACCAGCTGTGTGCATTAAGGAAGTCATTCAGCCTCTTTGGGCCTCGGTTTTCTCATCTGTAAAATGGGGATAATTTTAGTCCTGATCTCATGAGTTGTTGTGAGGTTCTAATGATATAGTAGTAATGATAACTAGTTTTCGTTGAGGAAGGTTTTTGATGGGTGGTTGAGCAGTGTGGGGGGGATGTCCTGGGGAGTACTGGCAGAGTGGGCAGTATGGGGAGGTCTGGTCTTGGGAGGAGACAATGAAAAGAGGGCCTTGGCAGAGGGAAAGGGTAGATGAGGGAGAGTTTTGTTGGAGGGAGCAGTGAGAGGAGGGCCTGCGGAGAGGGAGTGGGAGTGGGTGGGCCTGGGTAGGAGGGGACAGTGTGGGGGCACCTAGAGGTAGCCCAGGAACCTTCCTGGCCAGCAGCCCTGCCCTGGCCTTGGCTAACCAGGCCCTGCCCTCACAGCCGGCTGCACCTTCGAGGAGGCAAGTGACTCATCGGTGCCCTGTGAGTACAGCCAGGCCCAGTATGACGACTTCCAGTGGGAGCAGGTGCGGATCCAACCTGGTACCCGGGCTCCTGTGGACCTGCCCCACGGTGAGTCAACTCTCAGTCACCACTCCCCATCTGTCTCCTTCTAGGGGCATTCTACCCCCCTGCTATGTGACCTTGGGTACATTACTTAACCTCTCTGGGCCTCCTCTGCTTTGGCATCTGTAATGACATATATGTCACTGGGAATGTGGAGCTCTCTGGACACTGCCCAACTCTGTACATTGGGTAGTTTTCCCTGTAAAATGGGTGCAGGCTCAAGTAATCAAAGAGCCTCTTTGTTCACTGCGAGCCTCTGAATCTTGGTCTCCCAGGACTTGAAGATGCTGACAGAGCAGTAGCATTGAGGACTGGATGTGTATAAAACCTTCCTTCCGCTGGCCCCCTTTTCCTGCAAGTTCCAGATCCTTTCCAACTTCCACAAGGCCCTGCCCCTATTTCAGGGTGGGCACTTTTGGCATCGTGAGCCCTGGACTGGGAGTCAGAGGCTAATGACATGGATTCTGCTATGGCCTCCTACTCTGATGATGGCCTCTAGAGCGCTGGTTCCAGAATCACGAGGACAAGCTGGCATTATCACTTTATCAGCTGTGTGGCCTTGGGCAAGTCACTTAACTTGAGCTTCAATTTTTTTTATTTCATAGGGTTTTTAGATAATGCCTATAAAGTACATAACATGGGGTGGCATGTAGGGGTTCAATGAATGTTTAATTGCTATTGTTGGAGGCATTTGAGGGGGCCAATTACTAGCACCCCTCAGTGCAGAATCAACTGGGAGTTAAGAAAAGGATAAGAGAGATAGAAGCCAAATGATCAACCTTGTTACTGATGAAGGCTGGGTGTGAGGAGATAGCATAGTGTGAGAACCACATGGGCTTGCTGGGGGAACCTCAGAATTGGAGAGCCTACAGACCCCTTCCTCTTTGCCCTATCACTAGTGGGCCAGGGTCTGGCTGCTCAGCTCTCAGCGAGGCCAGGATTGCAATTGCTGCCACGGGTGCGGGAAAGGGCAGCAAAGATTCTCAGTGGTGGGGCCAGGAGTTGAAGCCAACAGGAGAGAGGTCCTCCATGACCTGGCAGGGGAGGCCTCCCTATCCTCATCTTCTGTCACTGGCATGACCTCCTGGAGGTCTCCCTGCCTCCCCCTTCTGTGCTACTGTGCCCTCCCTGGGGCTTTCATCTCTGCCTTTGCAGGGCTCTCAGCTCCTTGTTTGACCTCTGTACTACCAGGTATCAAAGAGTGATCTGTGTGACAGTGGTCTATCAGGATGCCCCTCATGGTAGGGCACTGTGTGAGCTGTCTCCCTATCCCCAGGGCCCAGTCTCAGTCTGGTACATGGTTGGCACTCAGGTACAAGGTGGTTTGAATTCACCTCTAACAGTCCTGACCACCCTGTGTGGGCTCTGCCCCTCTCTCTCTCTCTCTCTCTCTCTCTCACACACACACACACACACACACAATCAGAGGCATATCCAGTGAGAAAGGGGGAAGAAATTTAGCAAATAACGTGGGCCTGGTGCTGGACCCTGGGATTGCAGTGGTCAGCAGGGCACAGTCTCTGCTTTCTTGGTGCTTTCCTTGTAGGGGAGGATGTTGGGGGTGGAGAGAGAAGGAAGGAGGGGGATTCACATTCAGAGACAGAGAGAAGGGGAGACGAGAGGGAAGAGCCACAGGACTGAAGGGAGTAAATGAAAGAAGGGTCGGGTATGCAGAGTGAGAAAAACCTAGGGAAAAAAGAGAGGCAGAGGGAGCAGAAGGAAGAGGCAAGAACAAAGTGTCAGATTGAAAGGGAGAGAAAGACACACACAGCTGCTCACAGGGAGAGGAGAGAGGAGGACGGAGGAGTGGGCCAAGAGAGACTGTTGGGGCTGGGATCTGCCCCTTCCTGAGTGGGGATGGGTACCCGGGGCTTTGTTTACTACCCCACCAGGACTGAACCAGGAGCGGCCTTCACAGGCTTCTGGCTCACAGAGATGAATGAGATCCCCTTCGAGGAGTCCCTGGGGAGTCTTCCCAGAGCTGGGAGCTGAATGAGCTTGTGTTGGCTGGCAGCCAAGCCCAGGAGGCGGCAGCGCTGGGTGGCTGCGGGCACCCTCTTGGCAGCTGCTGGGGCCTTCTCCCCACAGAAGGGAAAGCCATAATCCCTCAGCCAGGTCCTGAGGAGTACAGCCCACAGCCTGGATCTCTAGGGAAGGGGCAGGGCTGCCTTTCTCCAGGTTGGAAATCAAGGGAAGTGTATCCCAGGAATTTAGACTCAGGAGGTGGGGGCTGAAAGGGAAGTTAGAGTACTTTGATTCAGTCTGTTCTATACATTCATTTTGCTTGGGTTCAGAGCTTGTGCTGGGGTCGCAGAAGAGCCCTGAGGCATCATAGGCTGGTGGGAAACATACACACCTTTATTAATGATCTAAGGGCCAGGAGTGAAGCCCGTAGAGGGATTATGGAGGGACTTCAGAAGAAGTGGCTTTTGAGGGCTTGTTGTGCCAGACTCTTGACTGCTGAGATGAATGACCTAGTCCCTGCCTCCAAGGACAGCTCAGAACATGGGGGAAGCCTTGGATCAGCATGAGCTTGGATTGTGATTGTAGGTGGTGAGGAGCAAGAAAGGGTTTTGATAAAGTCAGATTTCTGTTTTTTTGCTGTTCCAACTCTCTCCTTTGGGAAACAGACTTAGGGAAGTAAAGGGACTTAACCCAGTGAATCAGAGCTGGGAGCAGAACTCAGAACTCCGGACTCATGGTGAGTCCAAAAGCCTAGAGTCCTTTGTTCCTGCCCTCTCCTCTGTGCCCACCTGACCCTGGTCCTCCCCCAAGGTCTCCTCAGCTCCTGACTCTTCCTCCTCTCTTTCCAGGCTCCTACTTGATGGTCAATGCTTCCCAGCATGCCCCAGGCCAGCGGGCCCATGTCATCTTCCAGAGCCTGAGCGAGAATGACACTCACTGTGTGCAGTTCAGCTACTTCCTGTACAGCCGGGATGGGCACAGCCCAGGCACATTGGGCATCTATGTGCGGGTCAATGGAGGTCCCCTGGGCAGCGCTGTCTGGAATATGACTGGATCCCATGGCCGTCAGTGGCACCAGGCTGAGATGGCTGTCAGCACCTTCTGGCCCAATGAATATCAGGTGGGCTGAGTTTGGTCTGTGGGAAGTTTATTCTTGGGAGTGGGGGCAGAGGGGTGTCAGCTTGAGGCCAGAGTAAGCCAGTGGCTGAGGTTGGAATTAGTCTGTGTTCACCATCAGCAATCTGTGGTCAAGGTCAGGGGTCAGTCTGTGGTCAGAATTGGGTTATTCAGTGACTGTTCAGTATGGGTTCAGCATCAGAGCTCATTCTTAATGGGAATAGTCTATGGCTGGGGTCAAGGGTGAGTTGGAACTGTGCTGACCTGGAATCCCTGTCTGGCTGGGACAAGTTTTGCTACTTGAAGATAACTATTCAGGATTGGGATAGAACTTCTGGCCTTGACCTTATTAGCTCTGGGTGCTGACACCCCCTTCCACAACTAGCTGGCTTGGTTGGGAGGGTCACTGTGAGCTGGGCTGACCTCTGCTGGTTTGAGGATGGGTCTGGAGCAGAGCTGAAAGGGAGCTCTTGTGGCCACCTGCTCTGGCAGGGCTGGAGGAATGTCAGCATGACAGGGACTCTCCCGCCTCCCCCAGGTGCTGTTTGAGGCCCTCATCTCCCCAGACCGCAGGGGCTACATGGGCCTAGATGACATCCTGCTCCTCAGCTACCCCTGCGGTGAGTCCCAGCCCACTGGGGTGCAAGGTGAGGGGTGCGGGCGGTCACGGCTCCTGCCTGCAGGGGGCGCAGGCCCAGCTCACGCCGCAGCTGTATTCCCGCAGCCAAGGCCCCACACTTCTCCCGCCTGGGCGACGTGGAGGTCAACGCCGGCCAGAACGCCTCGTTCCAGTGCATGGCGGCGGGCAGAGCAGCAGAGGCGGAACGTTTCCTCCTGCAGGTGAGGACAGGGACCGTGGCCAAAGTGTGCTGGGGGCTTCTGGGCCCCGGCTCTGCTCTGCTTTCTTGGACTCCTCCATCCTCCCAGGACAGAGAGCGGTTCCAAGATTCCCCAACCACACTCTCCATCAAAGACAGGGCGACCACCTTTCGTTAATCAGCTCTGCACCTTGCTGTGGCGGAGCCCGTTCCAGGAACCCCATGTGCCCTCAGTGTAGCAGGGACGGCTAAAAGGGGCCAAGACAGTTACTCCCTTCGCGCGGGTCAGAGCGAGATTGGGACCCTCTCTCCCCGGAGTCCCTGACCCTGTCACCTTTCTCCTCGAGCAGCGGCAGAGCGGGGCGCTGGTGCCCGCGGCCGGCGTGCGGCACATCAGCCACCGTCGCTTCCTAGCCACCTTCCCGCTGGCCGCGGTGGGCCGCGAGGAGCAGGACCTGTACCGCTGTGTGTCCCAGGCCTCCCGTGGCGCGGGCGTCTCCAACTTCGCAGAGCTCATAGTCAAGGGTCAGCGCGCGCAGGCTCGCGGAGGGCGGGGCCTGGACCCTCCGAGGGGCGGAGCCGACGGGGGTGGAGAGCAGGGTCTTCAGGGGCCAGCTCTGACCCCGAAAGGAGCCTGTGGAGGGGGCAGTGACTCTCCTAAGAAGAGGTCTGATCGAGGGTGGCGGGGTCCGACTGAGAGGGGACGGGATCAAGGTGTGAGCTGGCAAGGCGGGGTCAGGCTGTAGAGACCGGGGTTGATCCGAGTAAGCGTGCGATCAGCCCCTGGAGGCGAGGACTTGGGGATTCCGAGGGGAGTGAGGGAGAGGGTGTGAGCTGAGAGGTGAGGACCGGGTTAGACTTTGGAGTGGGGCGCCCCTTAGGGCCTGGGCATTTAATGGGGGCAAGAGAAGCGTTCTGGTCGAGGACCTGGGGGCTGCATGAGAGGCCTGGGGGGAAGGGGAGGGCCCTTGGGGATTTGGGTGTGATAGGATTCGGAGCTGGGGCCCGGGCCTCACAGCAGCATCCTTGGCTCCGCCTCTACCCCATGTCCTCGCAGAGCCCCCCACGCCCATCGCGCCACCGCAGCTGCTGCGCGCAGGTCCCACCTACCTCATCATCCAGCTCAACACCAACTCCATCATTGGCGACGGGCCGATCGTGCGCAAGGAGATTGAGTACCGCATGGCACGCGGCCCGTGGGCCGAGGTGCACGCCGTTAACCTGCAGACCTACAAGCTGTGGCACCTGGACCCCGACACCGAGTACGAGATCAGCGTGCTGCTCACACGTCCGGGTGACGGTGGCACCGGCCGCCCCGGGCCGCCCCTGGTCAGCCGCACCAAGTGCGCAGGTGAGTTCCTCGAGGCTCCACTCCTTCCCCCAGACACCCAGGTATGGGCTCAGGGCATCCAAGGGGGAGGGGGGGGAGTGGCACATTCCCAGAGGTAGTATGGCCTGCACCTGTGCTTCTAAAACTTTCTAAAAGTGATTTCCCCTCAGTCCTTGTTGTGGTAAATATTATAATAATAGCCAATACTTTGTTCCAGGCACATACATATGTGCGCTCTCTCTCTCTCTCTCTCTCTCTCTCTCTCTCATTTATTTAAAATTCACAACGCCACCATGATCTAGGTACTCTTGTCATATCCATTTTATAGATGAAGTAAGTGACTGAGGTACAAAGATGTTAAGTTACTGGCCCAAAGTCACACAGCTACTAAGTGGCAGAGCTGGTACTGGAACCCTTGACTGGCTGGCTCCAGAATCTGCTCATAAATGTACATTATATCATCTAGATAAAATAAACAACTAAATACCATCAAGTAGAAGTGTGTTATTAAATTGTAGCTGGATTCTCTTGTCTGGGCATTTGAGCTCTTCTATGTTGGAAGGGTAAATAAAGCATCTGTTCGGAGTGATGACACACTTGCACCAGAGGAGACTTTTTTTAATCTGAAGAGAAATTGAGAACAGAACAATTTCCTCATTCTGCATTTCAGCTTTTTTTAATTGGAATTTTTATTACAATAATTGTAGATTCATATACAGTTGTAAGAAAAAAATTACAGAGAGAATTCCCTATACATGCTACCCATTTCCTGCAATGGTAGCATTTTGCAAAAGTGTAGTATAATATCACAGTCAAGATATTGACATTGATACAATCCATAGATTTTACTCGGACATCTCCAGTTTTCACTTGTCCTCATTTGTGTGTATTTCATTCTGTTCAGTTTTATCACATGTGTAGGTTTGTGTATTTACCACCACAATCAAGATACTGAACAGTTCAATCAACTTTAGAATCCTTGGTGTTGCTCTTTTATATCCACACTCACCCCCATTCCTTCCTCCACCCCAACCCCTGAAAACCACTAATCTTTCCTTCATTTCTAAAATTGTGTCACTTCAAAAATGTTGTCTAAATCATGAAATCATACAGTATATAACCTTTTGGAATGGATTTTTAAATTTGGTACCGTTTTTATTCAGATATAGTTCACATCTCATACAGTTCATTCATTAGAATGTACAAGTCAGTGGTTTTGAGTATATTCACAGAGCTGTGCAACCATCACCATGATCAATTTTAGAACATTTTCATCACCCTAAAGGGAAACCTTGTATTCTTTAGTAGTCCACCCCTCATTTCTTCCTAACACCCCCAATCTAGGCAACCACTAATTTACTTTGTCTCTATACATTTACCTCTTTGTGGACATTTCATATACATGACATCTTATAATATATAGTTTTCTGTGACTGGCTTTTTTTCACCTAGGATAATGTTTTTAAGGTTTATCCATGTTGTGGCATATATCAGTACTTTATTCCTTTTTATTGCTGAATAATATTCTGTTGTATGGACAGTAGCACAATTTATCCATTTATTAGTTGATGGACATTTGGATTGTTTATACTTTTTAGCTATTATGAACAGTATTGCTATGAATATTCATGTACAAGTTTTTGCATGGACATATGTTTTTATTTCTTCTGGTTATATAGCATATGTATCATATGGTAGCTATGTTTAACCTTTGAAGAACTGCTGACTGTTTTCCAAAGCAGCTGTACTGTTTTCCATTCCCATAAGTAGTGTAGGAGGGTTCCAATTTCTCTATATTCTTGTCGACACTTGTTATTATCTGTCTTCTTATTATAACCCTCATAGTGGGTGTGAAGTGGTATCTCATTGTGGTTTTAATTTGTATTTCCCTGATGGTTAATGATATTGAACATTTTTTTTTGTGTGCTTATTGGCCATTGGTATATCTTCTCTGTGGAAATGTCTATTCAGATCCTTTACCCATTTTTAAGTTTTTTTCTTTTTGTTATTGAGTTGTAGGAGTTCTTTATATATTCTAGATACTAGACCTTTATCAGATGTATTTGCAAACATTTTCTTCCATTCTGTGGGTTGTCTTAATTTTCTTGATGGTGTCCTTTGAAGCACAAACATTTTTAATTCTGATGAAGCCCAATTTATGTATTTGTTTCTTTTGTTGTTTGTGCTTTTGATGTTCTATCTAAAAACAAAAACAAACAAACAAAAAAACAACTACTGACTAATCCAAAGTCACAAAGATTTACCCCTATTTTTTTCTAAGAGTTTTATAGTTTTAGCTGTTACATTTAGGCCCTTGATTCATTTTGTTAATTTTGTATATGGTGTGAGATAAGGGTCCATCCTCACTCTTTTGCATGTAGATGTCTGGTTGTCCCAGCACCATTTATTGAAAGACTATTCTTTTCCTATTGAATTGTCTTGGCACTGAGATTGGTATATTGGTATATTGATATAGTTCATTCCTTTTTATGGTGGAGTAGTATTCTGTGGTATGGGTATACCACAGTTGGTTTAACCTTTCACCTGTTGAAGGACGTCTGGACTGGTACCACTTTTTGGCTAATACAAGTAAAGCTGCTATGAACATTTGTGTATAGGCTTTTCATGAACATAAACTTTCATTTTTCTGGGATAAATGCCCAAGGATACAGCTGAGGGTCATATGGTAAGGGCATATTTAGTTTTATTGGACACTGCCAGAGAGGCTGTAATTTTTACATTTTCGCCTGTGAATAACAAGTGTATGAGTGATCCAGTGTTCTGCATTCTTGCCAACGTTTGGTATTGTCATAATTTGAGTCATTTTGAGAGGTGTATAGTAATATCCCATCCTGGTCCTAATCTGCATTTCCTTTATACTTAGTGGTGTTGAACATCTCTTCATGTGCTGATTGCCAGCTGTAGTCCCCGTCGGTGAATTGTTCATGTCTTTGCCCATTCCTAACTGGTTTATTCACATTTTACTGTTGAGCGTTGAGAGTTCTTTACACATTCTAGATACTAGTCCTTCTGTTGGGTATGTAGTCTGTAAATATTTTTCTCCCAGCTTTTAACTTGTCTTTTTATCCTCTTTACTTGATCTTTCACAGAATGACCATTTTTAATTTTGATGAGGGCCAGTTTATAAAAGTTTTCTTTTATGAATTGTGCTTTCGGCGTCAAGTTTAAGAACTCCTTGCCTAACCCTAGCTTCCAAAGATTTTTTCTCCTAAAAGTGTAAAATAGTTTTACTTTTCACACTTAAGCCCATGATCCGTTTTGAGTTACTTTGTGGATAAGGTACAAGGTTGAGGTTGAGATTTATTAATTTTTTTGCCATTTGTTTTCTTAAGTGTTTTTAAAAGCTGATCTGGGGACCATCTAAAATCCAGTTTAATGCTACATTTGGAGAGACCCTTGGGTAGTGGGTCGGAGTATTCCAGTGGGAATTACTTTCTAGCTGAGGGATCTGGGTCAGGTTACTTAACCTCTTAGAACTTTTTTTTTTTTTAATCCTCACCCGAGGATATTTTTCCATTTATCTTCAGATAGACTGGGAGGGAGGAAGGGAGGGAGGGAGGAAGAGAGCGCGAGAGAGAAACATCAATGTGAGAGAGACACAGTGATTGGTTGCCTCCCGCACGACCCCAGCCAGGGCCAGGGACCAAACCGCAAGCAAGGTTCGAGCCCTTGACCAGAATCGAACCCGCGACTCTTGAGTCCGAGGGCTGCCGCTCTGACTGCTGAGCCACATCGGCCAGGGCAGCCTCTTGGAATTTTAGTCCCCTTGTTTTATAAAACAGGAATAATAATCTTTGCCATACAGAGTGTGAAGAGTCATTCAAAAAATGTTTATTGAGTGCCTATTATGTGTCAGGGGTAGAGGCCTGGGACCAAGACAAAGACCACTAGCATGTGAGTCCTTCTGCATGTTCGGGAGGAGACAGTAAACAAGGGAAATGTGTAGTTTGTCAAATGATGATAAGTGCTAGGGAGGGGGAGGGGTGTGGGGGTAGGAGGATTGTCATTTTATTTTTATTTATTTTTAAAATTTATTTATTTATTTTCTTTATTGATTTTGAGAAGAAGGGAGAGGGAAAGATAGAAACATCAATGAGAGAGAACATCGACTGGCTGCCTCCTGCATGCCTCCCACTGGGGATCGGGCCCACAACCTGGGCATGTGCCCTTACCAGAAATCGAACTGGTGACCTCTTGATGCATGGGTTGACGCTCAACCACTGAGCCACACTGGCCAGGCAGGAGGATGGTCATTTTAAAAGGGCTCAAGGGTCTGGCTTACTGAGAAGGTGACATTTTAGCAGAGATCTGAGGAGGTGAGGACTGGGCCATGCAGGAAGCTGGAGGCACTGCTGGGGGAAGGAGCGTTCCAGGCCTATGGAGACTTAGCTCAGTGTGGGCTGGGCCATGCTTGGCGTGTGTGAGGAGCAGCAGGGAGACCAGTGTAATTGCAGGCTAGTGAGTGAGGGGGAGTTGGCAGGAGAGGAGGTCACAACCATGCTGGGGATGTGGGGCTCAGGGCCATTTTACTCTGAGTGAGCTGGGGAGCCACTGTGGGCTTTGGAGAGCAGGAGTGACCTCACCTGCTTTTTAAAAAAGGATGATTCTGGGCCTTTTATGGAGAATAGACTCTAGGCAGACAAGGGGACCAGAGGAGAGACCAGTGATGCGGCTACTGCAACAATCCAGCGGAGAGACGGTGGAGGCCGAGAGCTGGGAGGAAGTGTGGAGGTGGTGCAAAGTGGTTAGATTCTGGTTTTATTCTGAAGGTAGAGCTAACTGTGCTTGCTGATGGATTGGAAGTGCAACACCGGAGAAGGAAACAGAGAGAAGTCAAGGATGGCTCCAAGGCGTTTTGCTTGAGCAGCTGGAAGGGTGGAATTGTCCTTTACTGTGAAGGAGCAGACTGCGGGAGAAACAGCTGTGACGGGTTCGGAGACCAGGAGTTCTGTGTTGGAACTGTTCACTTTGAGATGCCTATTAGACGGTCAGTGGAGATATCCATCAGGCAGATGGATTTGCGAGTGTGGAGTTCAGGGAAGAGGTTCGGGCTGCAGATATAAATTTGAAAGTTGTCGGTATAGACATGGTGTAGATGGTATTTAAAGCCATGAGACTGGATGAGGTCTTACACTGGTGGTTCCCAAGCAGAGGTGATTTGTCTCCCAGGAGCCATTTGCAGTGTCTGGAGACACATTGGTTGTCACAGCTGGGGGTGGGGTGCTAATGGCATCAAAGGGTGGAGGAAGCAGAGGAAGCTGCTAAACGCCCTACAATGCACGAACAGCCCCCACAACAAAGAATTATCGAGTCCAAAATGTCGATTATGCCGAGGCTGAGAACTCCACACTTAGTCCTTAGATTTTAGGAAATAAGTGTGGGTGGAAAAGAGAGGACATGTGAAAAAAAAGAGAGGACATGGGGCCCTCCAGTGTTTTGAATTAAATGCAGATAATTGCATACACATTCATTAAATGCATGGGAAATATAGTGCCTACCACACAGTAAACACTGAGTAAATGACAACTGTCATTATTATGGTGTTTTTAACTCTTCAAAGTCAGTTCTGGTCAGATACTTAGAATAAAACGAAATCCAAACTAGGGGTCCATGGAGAATCTCTGTTCCACTCCCCTTAGTGTACAGATGGGGGAACTGAAACCCAGAGAGGGGCAGACACTTGTCTGTGATCATACAGTGGGGTAAGAACCCAGGTTTCCTGGTGACAGCTGTTGGTCCCATTTTACAGATGAGTAAATTGAGATTTGGAGATTTAGTCACTTGCCCAATCTACACAGTGAGTCCATAGCAGAGTCAGAACCAAAGTCTGAATGCCCTGGTTTCCAATCCAGAGTTTGAAACAACAATAAAACAGCTGCCATCATGGACTGAGCGCCCAGTTTGTGTCAGGCTTTGCTAACACTTTACACAGGCTGGCCAGGATGGAAGCTCGGGCAGGGACCAGACAGGCAGGACGCAAACAGCTCATCATCTTCCTTTTAATGACATGCTTCTTGTCGTTGACATGACCATCCTCTCCTTGCTTAGGAGCCTTGGCCAGTGGTTGTTTTGTTGCTGGCCAGCTGTGTTGTCATCTCCTCCATCCCCCAGACACTCCCCTCCCACAATATTATTTACCATCAAAACAATAATATGTCAGTAGAAGGCATTTAAAAAAAAATCGCTCTCAATCTCACCACCCTAGTCCAACAGCTGTTTTAGTTTTTCTGTCTTCTTAAAATTTCTGCCCATATGCCCACAGTACACATTGTTTACACCCTTGTCATTGGGATGTAGAAAGCATTTGTATTCTGCTTCCTTTGCTTGACGTTGTTACATGGGTTATGTTGTTTATAATTATGTTTATTGGCTGTAGAAGTCCACTGAGTGTCTCCACAGTGCTGGACTATTTGTTTCTAGATTCCTGTTATTATAAATAAATCTGCATTGAAACACTTAGTGCTTATAGAGCTTTATTTCCTTCCTGAGTTTTCTTTGGGATAAACTGACAGGAGTGGTTTAAGGAAGGGCTTTGGCATATATTGCTTTAAAAAATGGTTGTACTAATTTATACTGCTACCAGCATCTCACCTTTGTGCACCCATATTTATTAATTCGTTAATATCGGCAGGGCAGTTTGACTCATCTCATGTAACTCTCACACTTGCTCTTCAAAGTAGGTGTTATGATCTCGATTTTTTTTTCCAGTCAAGGACCTCCCATGCAAAGGGAGTTGAGTCACTTGCCTGAAGTCACAGAACTAATAAGGGATGGACGTAGGATTTGAAGTTTGGAGCTCCCGGCTCTACTCCAAAGTCCCTTCCACGAGAAACAGTTGAATGAATCAGGGTTATTGTATCCTCATTAGCATTATTAAAATAAACACATTTTGGACTTATTTAACAGATGTTAACTGTTAGCCTCGTTGTTTTAATGTGCACTTTGACCTTTGATCTCTGAGTGGCCTGTAGCCCTGTGGAATTTAGAGGGATGGGGCTTTGAGGTCCCCACGTTCTGTTTTGCCAGTGTGTGCTGGCAGCTGACGAGTGTGTGTCTGGGTGCCAGATGGTTTTGGGAAACACAGAGAGACTCATGAATTCACACCCCTCAATCAACATATCAGTCTGTAGTCAACAAACTATTTGAGCCTCTGGATCTGCCCACATTTGATCAGGGTGGGGAGTGAAGAGAAAAGTGAGCTTTCTTTGCTAAGACCCGTTAGTCTATTGAGGTAGATGGGGGCTAACACAGCTGCTGGGGAATGAGATACCCCAGTAGGAGGGTGGACGTTTCATCCCCCACGTTAGAGGTTGCTGTTCTGTGCCCTGCAAGGCAAGTTTAAAGAACCTGAGCAGGTTGCCAATGTTTAAAAATCTGGAGGTTTCACATAAAAATCGGAATTTCTGGCTTCTCTTAAAAAATGGGAGGATCTGGCAACCTTGAGCCTGGTCCTGCTTGGCAACATTGCCTGGAGCTGGGCAGCAGCTGCCCTTTTTGGGTGGGATGCTTATTGTCCTGTTTGTCATCGTCCTGGCCCCGTCTGCCACCCGTTTGCAGTTAGCGTTCCATGCCCTTCTCTGAGTGCTGCAGGAGGGCGAGGGGAGCAGGGCGCTGGGGCCAGGCTGGAAGGATGGAAAGGAATGTGGGGCAGGTATTCCCGGGGGTAGGGATGGTGTGAGCGGAGCTGCAGGGACCACGACCTGCTCTCATTGGTGCAAATAAAGCAGTGGTATTTTGGCTCCCACAGACACCTTGGGATGGTACACCCGGGACAGCCAGGACCACAGCCAGAAAGTCAGGGAATAAAGCTAGGACCTCTGAACAAGAGGGCAGAGTGAGCACACACAAAAGCCACCCCCTCCACCCAAACATGTAAGCATGATGGCGTAAAACAAAATGACATAGAAAAACATTAGGAAAATCTCCGCGGGCCAGGAACGGGAAAGAAAACGTGTGTGGTAAGTGGGCTTGCAGCCAGCTGCCCTCAGGTGGCAATGAGCAGGGGAGCCAGCCCTTTCATGACTGGACAAAGGGGGGTAGGGTCTGCCGTGCTGGTGGGGGAAGGGAGCCAGACTGTAAGAAGTCCAGAGGTGGGCCTTGCTCCTAGCAGGTGCTGGAATATCTCTTTGGTGGCCAGATGTTTGCCTGTGGCTCAGGGAAGAGAGGAGGGCTCCGGGGTGGAAACAGAAACTTGTATTGTGCTCCACGTGGGGCCGGCCTCTACCCACATGTCAGTGAAGAGCAGCCTGGGCTGATGTTTCCCTTTGCACCTTCTTTGTCAAGTACATCCTGAGCACATTAATAATATAAAAAACGATGATAGGGACATTAATCATCTTTTCCTCCCCTTAATTTATTTTTAGAGAGAGAGGAAGGGAGAGGGAGAGATAGAAACATCTATTAGCCACCTCCTGCATGCCCCCCACTGGGGGTTTGGCCCACAACCTGGGAATGTGCCCTGACCGGGAATCGAACCTGTGACCTCTCGGTGCATGGGTCGATGCTCCACCACTGAGCCACACCGGCCCGGCATACTTATTCATCTTAAGAGGCCAAGCAGCAGTACCTTCTCACCTGCTCATTGGGTGTGTCCTGAGATCCTCTGACTGGGGACACTTTGCAGGTGCTCACAGAACTTGAAGGTAATGAAACTACTTCACAGAGTCAGGGAGCAAGAGAGAAAAGGGTCATTACAATTAGTCTTGGCTTCTTCCCTCATTTTACAGGTGAGGAAATTGAGGCCCAGAGATTTGCCTAAAATCACACAGTTGGTCACTATAGATGCAGGACTGGGGGCTGAGCCCCTGGTTCCATCCTGGCTTCTCTTCAGAAGCCTCAGGTTTTGTTTTTTTTGAAAAGATTTTTAAATTGATTTTTAGAGAGAAAGGAAGGGAGACGGAGAAAGAGAGAAACATTGATGTGAGAGGAGAACATCGATCAGCTGCCTCCTGCATGCATGCCCCTTACCAGGGATGGAGCCTGCAACCCGGGCATGTGCCCTGACTGGGAATCAAACCAGCAATCCTTTGGTGCATGGGATGATGCCCAAACAACTGAGCCACACTGGCCAGGGCCAGAAGTCTCAGTTTTTAAAATTTATAGCATAGGGACAACCTTCTGGCCCCACAGAGTCATCAAGAGGTTGTAACATGTTCCTCCCTCTTGTTGGGGTAGCTGTCTCTCCTGAGGCATTGATATGATCTTTTTTTTTGACAGTGAATTCCTAACAGAGAGGCTGGGTAGTGGTGTTTAAGATAATGGATTCTGGAGCTAGCCTGTACTGGCTTAGATCTCAGCTTCACCACTTACTGTCTGTGTGACTGTGGGCACGGTACTTAATCTCTCTGGGCTTCTATTTCCACATCTTTAGGACAGGGCTAATAATAGCACCTGTCTATTGGATTACAGTGAAGATGAAATGAAATAAAGCATTTTAAAGGCTCTAAAACAATGCCTGGCACATACAAAGCCCCCAGTAAATGTTAACTGCCATTATTATTATTATCCTTATATAACATTGTATTTCCCTTTTTGCTTTGGCAGCCAGGGAACTCATCACCCAATTTGACTCTTATTTTTAGACACCCCCCCCCCCCAGCATAGGACTTAATGGCATGCATTTCTGTTTCCCTAACATTCTCTGGCATTATTTAACTATTTGATTCTCATTTCCTTTATCATCCTGATTTTTATATATTATTGCATTGTATATTTCAGAACAGCTTTGGAATTAATCACTTACGAAAAATACAGCAACAGGTTGATTCAGACTGGCCTGATGTGGTCCAGGAATTAGGTGAACTGTGTTATTAAGACAAAATTATAGGTAATAGTTTGCAGGCCCTCTTGTGTATTAGCTGTTGCCGCATGTACTTTGCAAACGTTACCTTAAACATCACAACCATTCTGTGAGGTAGGGCTTATTATTATCTCATTTTGAAGCTGAGAAAACTAAGACTCAGATAAGTGAAGTGCCTCGGCCGGTGGCTGCCAGGTGCAAGCTGCAGAGCCAGGATTCAGATGTGGCCCACCTGACTCCAAAACACACTCTTTTACACTCTAAGGGGTCCCTTGAGCTCTTGGGGACAAAGGAGGGATGACTTCAGTCAGCTGACTGAGATGTTTTCTCTCTGATTTCTCTTCCTCTTCTCTTTCCATTTCCCCTGTCTTCTCTCTGTTTTCTGGGTGTCCCAGAGCCCATGAGGGCCCCCAAAGGCCTGGCTTTCGCTGAGATCCAGGCCCGCCAGCTGACCCTGCAGTGGGAACCACTGGGCTACAATGTGACGCGTTGCCACACCTACACTGTGTCCCTGTGCTATCGCTACACCCTGGGCAGCAGCCACAACCAGACGATCCGGGAGTGTGTGAAGATGGAGCGGGGTGTCCACCGCTACACCATCAAGAACCTGCTGCCCTACCGGAACGTTCACGTGCGCCTCGTCCTCACCAACCCCGAGGGGCGCAAGGAGGGCAAGGAGGTCACCTTCCAGACGGACGAGGACGGTAAGAGCCCCAGCCCTGACTCCCAGGAGACAGGACTGTATATAGGAAATTTTTGTGCTTAGCATTACACCAACTCTATAGCAACAGAGTAATGATAGCTAATATTTGTTCTCTGGAAGTATTTGGGTTAATTGGTATAATTTCTTCCTTAAATGCTTGGAAGAATTCAGCAGTGAAGCCACTGTGCCTGGAGTTTTCTTGGTGGCAGTTTTAATTTTTTAAATAGATTGGGGAATATTCAGATTTTCTTTTGTATCTGTGTTTGAAGGAGTTTGTTCATTTCACCTAAATTGTCAGATTTCTTGACATAAAGTTGGTTATAATATTCTCCTATTATATTTATTTAATGTCTGTAGGGTCTATGTGATATGCCCCTTTTCACTCCTGATATTGGTCATTTGTGTCTTCTCAGGAGGTAAACTGTGTTATCAAAACAAAATTATGCCTAATATTTTGTAGGGCCTCTTGTGTACAAGCTGTTGCACATGTTTTGCACATTAAACTTCGCAATCATCCTATGAGGTAGGGGCTATTATTATCTCATTTTGAAGCTGAGGAAACTAAAGCTCAGAGAGGTGAAGTGACGGCCAGCGGTTCCAGCTGCCACCGGCAGAGCTAGGATTCAGATGTGACCCCACCTGACTCAAAACTTCTTCATTTTATTAATCTTTCCAAAGAGGCAACTTCGGCTTAGTTGATTTTCTTTTCCATTTAAAAAAATATATTTTTATTGATTTTTAGAGAGAAAGGAAGGGAGAGATAGAAACATCAATGTGAGAAATATCCATTGACTGCCTCCTGTACCCCCCTACTGGGGATCGAGCCCCCAACCTGGGCATGGGCCCTGACCGGGAATCGAACTGGGACTTCTCAGTCCATGGGAGGATGCTCAATCCACTGAGCCACACTGGCTGGGCCAGAGTTTTCATTCTCAACAGCTATGCTCTAATACCAGCACAGGTCCAAAGCCTTCCCCCAGGTTCCTGCAAATCCCCAGGTGTTCTCAGCTCCTTGGTTGACAGTTTTTCTTGCCTCCCCACATGTGCAGTTTTCTGTTCTGCACAGCAGTGACCCAGACACAAGATCCACCTTCTTTGATTTTCACTAAATCCCAGTCACCCAAGGCAGCATGCATTTTCCATGCCCTGTGCTGAAACGGCGAGGATTTGCTGAGGGCCGGAGTGAGGACTTCAGGGGTTTACCCTGAAGAATTGCAAATGTAGAGAAGGAAAAACTGAACCGTTTTTTCTTCTACCCATCTTAGGTTCATTGGCTGGGGCCCTATAAATTGGACTGAGAACAGACAGATTAACAAGATAAAAATATGGGGGTTTATTACCATGTGCATTTCACATACATGTGGGAGTGAGTGCTCAGTGATGAGTAACTCAAAGAGGTGGTTAGAACTTGGGCGTATATAGCATCTTAACAAAAGAACAATTTATTTTTACAGAAATGACAAGACAAAGGAAAAGGACCTTGAGATTCTAGGGACAGCAAATTATGTGAAGGCAAAAATATTGGGAAAGTAGTGGTAGATAAGGGCTAGTTAGTAAAATTTGTGTAGATTCTTCTAGCCTAGAATTGTCTCATTGATTAACTTCTTTCCTTCTGGGTAGAGAGGGGAGGGGAACACCTTTACACATTTATGTCCTTCTTTTAGGCAAATAGGGGAGGGCAGAGAACTTTTCTTGTACAGTCCTTACTTAACATTGTTGGTAAGTTCTTGGAAACCAAGAACTTACAAGTTCTTAAAACCAAACCAATTTTACCATAGGCTAATTAATATAAATAAGAGTTAAGTTCCTATGGCATATTTCTGGTTAATGACCCAAAACACTTATAATGTTAAACATTGAAATAAATGTGAGCTATACATACATTTAAAAAAAGGTAACTAAAAACAAGTAAGATAATATTTTTCAACCCACTTATTCTAGTTCAGGGTCAAGGGTAGCTGGGGCTCAGGGCCCAAGGCAGGACCCCACCCTGGACAGACCACCCTTCCATCCCAGGGCGCATCACACACACTCACTGGGACCATTTAGACACACTGCCTCCCCTCGCATGCACATCTTTGGGATATGGAAGGACACTAGAGTATCCAGAGAAAACCCATGCGGACATGGGGAGAATGTGCAAACTCCACAATTCTGGGCCTGGAATTGATCTTTTAAAAAAATGTTTTAAATCAACATTATAAGGAAACAATGTTGAATGAAAGGACTTTATTCAAAGACCTACTGTATCTGCTTCTCCTCAATTCCCCTCTCAATTTATACATATATACATATTTTTTTTTCTTTATTGATTTTTAGAGAGAGAGGGAGAGAGAGATAGAAACATTGATGAGCGAGAACATCGATTGGTGCTTGGCCTTCTTTCTTCTTTCTCTGCCCCTCTCCTCCCCCCTCCCTCCAGTAACTGTTCTTTAATATGTTTTACTTTTCATTTAAGTATTAGTATAATTCTTATAGGAAGTATACTAAGTGGTCAGCTCAGTGAATTCCCACAGACTGGACACATCAGAATAATCCACACCCAGACCAAGAAATGGCATCACCAGCTCCCTGAAGCCCCTGCCATGCACCCTTCCCCTCACAACCTCCCAGGGTAACCATCATCCTGACCTGTAATGTCATAGATTAAATTCTTCTTGGTTTTGAATTCTGTATCAATGGAATCATACAGTGTGTATTCTTTTGTATACTGTACAAAAGACTGGATTCTTTCTCTCAATGTTTTGCTTGAGAGATTCAGCCATGTTGCATGGACAGTTCTATAGAATTTATTCTCACTGCTGAATAGATCATTATGTGAAGATACCACATTTATTTACTGTTGTTGGGCATTTTAGTTGTTTCCAGTGTTCAGCTATTTTAAATTGTGCTGTAAAGAAATATTCTGGTAGATTTTTGGGGGTAGATTTACACATTTCTGATGGGTGTGTTCATAGTAGGTCGATAGATCCAGTTTTCCCAAGTAGTTGCATCCGTTTACATTCCCACTAGCAGTTGTGCGAAAATTTCGGTTGCTCTGCACCCTCACCAACACTTGGAATTGTCTTTTTCACTTTATCATTTTGGTGGGTGGATGGTGGTGTTGCCTTGGTAACTGCTCGTTTTCACACAGAGCACTTTGGCTTCCATGGCTTGTTATCTCGGTTTCGGCTTCCCCTGCCCTAGGAGTTCAGCTTCCCCGCAGTGGTTTATTAAGGTGTTTTCCTAAACAAAGTCCATTCTACTCCTAGAAGGAACTCTTTGTGACCGCTGTTAAGATGATGCATATGTGAACAAAAACAGACAAAACCCATCCAAACCATGCCTGCAGGTGTTTATGCTGAAATGTTAACAGTGTTATTCTTTGGGTAATGGAATTGTAGGTGCCATGAATTTTCTTTATGCTCATTTTGATTTTCTACATTGAACATATTGTTTGTGTAATTAGAAATTTTTAGACAAGAAAATATCTCTATCCATAATTCCGCCACTAATGCAATTGTTTTCATTTCTCTGGGAAATGTTAATATTTTCTGAAAACCACTTAACTGGATCAAAATAGGACCGTTGACACATTCTTCTTGGCTGAGTGCAACCTGCACAGTGATGAAAATGCCAGCCACCCTTTTTGAGTACTCAGGAATCAGTTGGACCGTAGGAAATGGCTTTAAGTACACCACATCATTTAATTTTGGTGAGGGAGGGGTTATTATCACTCCCATTTCACTGATGAGGAAACTGAGGCTCAGAGAGGTCGAGTAGTCTGAACATACCAGTTAGGAAATGGTAAGGGTGGAATCTGAATTCAGGTACCTGGCTACAAAGCCAGCTTTCCCCTGCCCCATGCCGCCTTTCCCTCGCAGTGCCTGGTGGGATCGCGGCGGAGTCTCTGACCTTCACGCCTCTGGAGGACATGATCTTCCTCAAGTGGGAGGAGCCCCAGGAACCCAATGGCCTCATCACTCAGTATGAGGTGGGTTTGGACCCCATGACAGTGGGGGCCCCTGGTGGAAGAAGGGCACACAGCTTGGAGAGGGAGGTGCATAGTGGGGGGGGCACAGAAGTGGTTATTGAGATTCCTTCAGCTATGATCAGGGTCTGTGGGTTACAGGGACAAGGGATCTGAAGGCAGGAGAGAGAGGTGAAGGTGCCCAGAAGCCTGGGCTAAGGGGCATGCACAGTCCCACTGAGCCTCTCCCTTTGCCCAGCCTTGCTCACCTGAACCATGATGGGTGGGAGCCTATGGGCCAGTGATGCCCCTCCCCATTCCTGTGTCTGCCCATCCTGCCCCCAGATCAGCTACCAGAGCATCGAATCATCAGACCCGGTGGTGAACGTGCCGGGCCCACGGCGTACCATCTCCAAGCTCCGCAATGAGACCTACCATGTCTTCTCCAACCTGCACCCAGGCACCACCTACCTCTTCTCCGTGCGGGCCCGCACAGGCAAAGGCTTCGGTCAGGCGGCACTCACAGAGATCACCACCAACATCTCAGGTGAGCTCCCCCACCCTGGCCTGCCCCGTTTGGAGGAGACCCAGAATTCTAGGGTTCTGTGGGCAGAGGGAGGAGTGGGGGCTCCTGCTGAGATAAATGAACCATTTAGAGTTTGAGGTCAGGGAGAATTAAGTCAGGGTGCTCAGAAGACTGTGGTCAGTGGAATCAGAGGGCTGAGGCCCAGTCGGTGAGGCTCAATGATTGAGCGTCGACCCATGCACCAAGAGGTTGCCAGTTTGATTCCCGGTCAGGGCACATGCCCAGGTTGTGGGCCAAATCCCTAGTGGGGGGCATGCAAGAGGCAGTCAGTCGATATTCTCTCTCATTGATGTTTCTGTCTCTCTCTCCCTCTTTCTCTAAAATCAATGAAGAAAAAAAAAATCAGAGGGCTGAGATCAGGGGTCAGGTGAGAGGGAACAAGGAGCCTAAGGCTGAAGGGGAAGAGATCTAAGGACAAGGGTTAAGGAAGCTGGAGGCCTGGCCTTCCCGGTCCAGTGACCAGGCTCCGTGCTTACGTCCCTGTCCACTTCCCCAGCTCCCAGCTTTGATTATGCTGACATGCCATCGCCCCTGGGGGAGTCTGAGAACACCATCACCGTGCTGCTGAGGCCTGCACAGGGCCGTGGTGCGCCCATCAGGTGGGAAAGACTGGATGGAGGGGTGGGAGGTCAGGGCCACAGGGAAGAGGCCCCTCCTCTGATCCAGACACCCCCACCCAGGCCAGCTCACCCTTGTCCTCCCTCAATCTCCCACTCAGAGTTTAGAGTATCTGGAGGAGGCTGTTCTGTGATCCTGGGCAGGCGGAATGCCTGTAGCCACTCCTCTCTGAGGCTATGGGTGTCTGTGGTGATTGTCATGAGATCTCTAGACAGTGTCCAGCCTGGAGAGGTGACTGTCCAGGCTTCTCCAGAAGGCCTTCCCTTAGACACCTAGAGAAGTGGACTCTGGGGCCTTTTTTCTTCCCAGCTTATTTCCTGGAGGGTTCTTCCCAGGGAGACACAGGATGGGCTTTCTAGAAGGGTTGGGCAGCCAGCTGGATAGGGCCATCTCTCTGGAGTGGCCAAGAACTTGGCTTCTCCACTTCCTTCTCTCCAGAGGAAGCTGGGGCTGCTGATGCCATGGTGGCTGCCTCTGCTGGGGAGAAGGCGCTGGAGACAAGTTGGTGTGTGTGTGAGAGAGAAAGACAGGTGATGTGTGTGCGCGATGCATGGTGTGGAGGTATGAGTGTATGTGTAGGTGAGAGAGCATGAGGGTGTTTGTGGGGTATGTGCATATATTCACTGACAGCCAGACACCATGCTAAGGACTTCACCTGCATGGACATTTATCCTCATGGCACCCTGTGGGGTGGGTACTAGTACCCTTATTTTACACATTAGGAAACAGGCTCAGAGCCTGAAGAACTTGCCCCCAAGGCCACACAGCTGGTGAGTGATAGAGCTGGGGTTCGGAACCCAGGTCTGTCTGCAAAGCCAGTACCTTTTCTTAAAGTCACAGAGCCTCCCTGCCCCTCTGGTTCATTCCCTCCTTCCACAAAGGTACATGCACTGAGAGAGGGTGACAGCTTGTATTTGGGCATGTGAGGGGCATAGCAAGCCCCTCAAGAAGGTAGTGGGTTGCTCAGACATCCTTGAAACCCCTCACTTCTTCACTCTACCCTTCACTCTTTTCTCCTGCTTCACCTCTCCCATATTTGCCACTGCAAAGCCTGTCATAGGTTGATTCACAGACCTTCAGGGGAGACCTAGAAAAATGTCAGGGTATGTGAGGGACATTTTGCACTTTTCAGGAGCCTCAGGGCCCTGGTGCACCTGAATCTGGGAGGGATTGGGAAACCTTCTCCTTTCCTTGCCCTTTTGAGAGTTCCTTTGAGCCTGCCTGGTCAGTGTCCCTCTGGGATGATGATGACAAGGCTGGGCGGAGTGGGGGGTGGTGGTGGAACATGGTGAGAAGGGAGAGGTATGATGGCTGTGCAACCTTGGGTATGTTCCTCCACCTCTCTGTGTTCCCTCTTCTTATCTGCATAATGGGGATCATGCCAGTTCAATATGTGCTTTTTTTTCATGGCTAATGTTGATTATTGTCATCTCCTGGTGGGACTCAGGGCCAGGGGGGCCTGGACTCAGCCTGCCAAACGGAGGCTGACAGGGGCCCGGGCTGATGTTTGCGCTAGTGACCAGAAACGAACCTGTGTGGCCCAAATCCCAGGGTGCTGGGGTGATTCCCCCACAACTTGGAAGCTCGAAAGAAACAGCTGGAGAGCAAGGCAAAGGCATTTCTACTTCCCAGAGCGCAGGCTGTCAGTATGGGGTGTCACATGCCAAGATGTGATCAAGGCTGTGACTGAAAATATTTAAATTTGTCAGTATTCATTTAGTTACTATTGGCTCTGTTCCACAGAGGATTTGGAGGAGCTCACAGCAAAAGGCCATTCAGTAAAGTGATAAAAATAAATAGAAACACACAAGTCGGAACCAGGAGATACAAATCAGAGACAATACAGACCAGGGGACATTATCAGCCATTAGGACCCCGAGACACCGTGAGACGTCGGGCTCAGAGCTGCAAAGTCTGGGCTGCCTCTGGTTGGGAGGGTACTTGTTTTGTAGGATTAGTGTGTCCTTGTTTGCTTTCTCAGTGACGGTCTCCCCAACAGGTCACGTCCAGGAAGACTAGATCCCCAAGTGCCTAGTACAGGGCCCATTGTCTGAGCTCAGGAAACACTTTCAGAATGAATGAATGCATCTTGTCTAACTAAGAGGCTCAGAAGGGAGCCAATGGTCATGAATGTGGAGCCTGAGGCCACGGTTTCCCTAGACCTGTGGTGGGCACTGGAGGACTCCTTGAGGAGTCGGGGTGGGGCTTTAGGGCTTGGCTCACCTGAGCAGTAATCACAGCTGACAGGCACTGGCTGCTTGCTCAACTTGCCTCTGTGCTCACATCTACCCTGGAACAGTCCTGTGATAACTCTCATTGTACAGAGGATGAAACCGAGGCCCAGGGAGGTTAAATGACTTGCCCAGCTAGCAAGAGGCAGAGCCGAGATTAGTTCCCAGCTGGGCCTGGCTCCAAAACCCGTGCCCTGAGTCCCCAGATAGCTCTCCCTGTGCCCGTGCCCGGATCACTGGCGCTCCCCTGTCCCTCCAGCGTGTACCAGGTGATTGTGGAGGAGGAGCGGCCGCGGAGGCTGCGGCGGGAGCCGGGCGGCCAGGACTGCTTCCCGGTGCCGCTGACCTTCGACGCCGCGCTGGCCCGCGGCCTGGTGCACTACTTCGGGGCCGAGCTGGCGGCCAGCAGTCTCCCTGAGGCCATGCCCTTCACCGTGGGTGACAACCAGACCTATCGAGGCTTCTGGAACCCACCGCTCGAGCCCAGGAAGGCTTACCTCATCTACTTCCAGGCAACCAGCCACCTGAAGGGGGTGAGGGACAGGCTGGGGTCGCAGTGGGGCTGGGTGGAGGGCAGGCTGGGGACCCCTTGGAGCAGGTTGTAGCGGAGGCCAGAGAACCCCTCAGGCCCCGCCCCTTCTCCTTATCCGGCCCTCTCTATTGGCCACTCCCTTCTAGAGCCCCTTCCCCTCCCCGAACTCCGCCCCTCGCCTGAGCCCCGCCTTCCACTGAGCCCCGCCCTCCAGCACTACTGTACCCCCTTCCTGAGCTTTTTTTTTTTTTTTTTTTTTACCAGACTCCTTTTTAACCAAGCCCCCAGTCTAGCCTGTCCCCTCCCTGAGGCCCTGGTCTTCTACCTCAGACTCCTCTCTCCCCAGAGGGGTCCCTCTCGGGCTCCTGCTTTCACCAGACCTTGAGGCCTAGGGCCACCTCCTCCAGGAAGCCCGCTCTTCTCCAGGCTCCTCCCTCCTTGGGTCTCTCCTTCCCAGGCTTCCCCCTTCCTAACCAGATCCCTGGACTTAGGCCATACCCTAATTTTGGAGGCCCTGCCCCCTTTCCCTGTTCCCACTGATCTCATTCTCCCTTCTTAAGGCTTTGCCCTGTTTGCAGCCCCTGGCCTCTAGGCTCTTCCCTCCTAGTTCCCCAGGCCCTCCTGCCAGGTGGGGCGTCTTTCGTCCTGACCAGGCCGAGGCCAAGCTGTCTGAGGTTTCCTCCTGGGGAGGGTCAGGTCTGGGCTTGCGCGGTGCTGAGACTCCCATCTGTCCTCCAGGAGACCCGGCTGAACTGCATCCGCATCGCCAGGAAAGGTAAGTCCTGCTGGGTCCACAGGTTTCTCACTTGCTGGACTTTGGGAGGTGGACCCTGAGCACCCAGGGCAGTGGGAGCAGAGGAGGGTGGTCTGGCCTGTCTGGGCCAGGAAACATTTCCCTTCTTGGCCCTCATGTGCTCACCCCAAGGGCTCCTCTCAGACTGGGCAGCAGGGACAACCCCCTCCCATTTCCCTCCCCTCATGGTCACAGAAGGGGCCTTGGCAGGGGCCTGGAATAGGCCTGTGGATGGGCAGCCATTATGGTTGGGCCATGGGAGAGCTGGGTGCTGGGCACTAGCGCTGGGTTCTTATCTGCCCCATTTCCTGTGGTGGGGACAGGGAGGACTCTGCTGTGTAGGGATTGTCCCTGCTCCCAAACAGGGAGTGTGGTTGGTTCCCCATCCTGAGATGCCCTAACCACACCCTAGGTACATAATTCTCTCCTTCTATCACCTCCCAGAAGGGCAAGAAGGTGAGTCTGAAGGTCCCAGGCATCCCATTCACTGTAGGATGGGGAGGACTTGAGACAGTAGAGAGGAGCTGGGAGCTATTCCCGATGGGGGAACCGTGCAAGTAAAGCCCCTGACATGGGGATGCAGAAGGTACGAGGGGCAGTGAGGAGATAGCTCTGATCGAAAGGCTGGACACATGTTGAGGAGGGGGGCAGTTGTCTTTGTGCACGTGTGTTTGTGCAGCCCGGTGCATTCCTGGTGGCTCAGACCAGGGGGTAGGTGGTCCCTGTCTCCCCTCTGATCCTTTGTCCTGCTTTGTTCTCCCCAGCTGCCTGCAAGGAAAGCAAGCGGCCCCTGGAGGTGTCCCAGAGATCAGAGGAGATGGGGCTCATCTTGGGCATCTGTGCGGGGGGACTTGCTGTCCTCATCCTCCTCTTGGGGGCCATCATTATCATCATCCGCAAGGGGTGAGTGAGGCCGTGCCCTGGCCCACCTGCGGCTCCTGCCCCTCAGAGGCCTGGTGGGCACATAGGAGCCATGCTGGAGACTGGTAGGGCTGGGGGCTGGCGGGGCAGCTGCCTGGTGGATGTGTGGAGGGCTGCCAGCCTGGGCATCAGGCCTATGGATGGACCCAAGCTGGGTGGTGGGGAGCCAGAGACTCTGCAAATGGAACTGCCCCTGAGCAGCTTGGCTGGAGTCTGGGTCTGGCTGGTGCCAGGTGCTACTATCCAGGAAAGGGCACTCCGTGCCAGCTGCCAAGGAGCTATGCGGGAAGTAGGCACTGCCCTCCTGTGCCTGCTGGGCTGTTCCAGTGCTGAGAGTGTGGAAGTGACATCGTTTTGAATCCCCAGCCCCCTGCCGACCTTCTGCCAACTGGTCTGCCCTGACCACAGGATTGTGGTGTTGACCTTGAGCAGTGGGGGTGGTGCTCACTCCCCTGAAAACCAAGGACCCTGAGCCCCACTCTCCCTTGGGGTCAGCTTGCCCTGGATCCAGTTATATTAATCCCTGAGTAGTCCTCTTAGGCCCATGACTCAGAGAAGACCTTCCTACTGCCCCTACCATTCCCCAGGCCTCACAGGTCCAGCTCCGTGTGTGGGAGGGCTGCCTGTCCTAGTGCATTCGCCTGTGGGCAGCATGAATCCCAGCACATCTTAGAATCCAGAACTTAGAAATAGGGAGTTTTGGAGTTTCTTAAATCCAGGATGTGGGATTCTGAGAACCTCAGAATTAAGAATTGTAGAGGCTCAGAGCCCAGAAAGCGAGAGCTGCCTGGTAGTTCAAGGACATCTAGTCCAGTGGGTTTCAAATCTTTTTAAAACAACAGAACCTGTCTTCAAAACATCAAATAAACCTCCCCTGGGAGCCCAATACATGGAGCAGCTGAAGGCTGAGCCTCCTTTTGGAGCCTGATGGGGGCTTCTGAGCCCACCCCCCAATCCCCTATCAGGCAGCCCCAGGACACGGTTATACACTCACCTTAATTGAGGAATAGAGATGCTGAGGCCCAGAGGGATCATGAACCTGCCCAAGGTCACCTAGGGAACCAGAGGCAGAGCCCACTCCACCGTCTCTCCACCTGGTGGCTTCTGCAGCCCCTGCTGCTGCCAGGCTGGGCACACATGGCTGCGCTGGCGCTGGGTCTCTGGGCTGCCAGGAGCAGATAAGCAGGATCCAGGGAGATGAGGGAGAATTGGCCAGGGCCCCATGCCTGAGGCCAGGCACCAGCAGGAGAGAGATTCTTCCAGAGTCTGGGGCTAGGGCATGCCAGCAGTGGGCAGGTGGTGTCGAGGGTGGTGGCCTGTCCAGGGCATCGGGCTTGATTTTTTTCCTGCCTTGTTCTCCACATAGCTTCGAGATACAAAATATTTTAAGGCATAATTTGTTGAGTAATTACTATGTACCAGGAGGGTCACACACATCACGTTAGTTATTGAGCACCTACTGTGTGCCAGGCACTGTCTGGCTCAGGATACATTAGAGAACATTTCCTTCTTGCACTCTGACTTATGAAGAAGGTCTGACTCCCTTTTCATGATGAGGAAATTGTAATGGAGTGATTTGCCCATGTCACTTGACGGATAAGTGGGCAGGGTCTGACTTGAACCCAATCCTGACTACAAAGCCTGAGCACGTCATGGCCAGGGATGTGAAGGGCCTCACCATGCTGGGCAGAGAAGATGTATTAAGTGGCAAGTCCCTGTCCTTCTCCCCAGCAGGGATCCTGGGAGTTCTCTCTGGGGGGCTAGGGAGTGGGACAGATGGAGAGGGGTATAAGGGAGGGGTCAGATATTAGGGGGTTGCATGTGGTATTTGAGGCCCTAAAAAAATCTACCCTCAAGGAGAGAGGGTGGACCAAGTGGGATGTCACCCATCCCTGCGGAGAGAGCATCGGACCCAGGAGATGATGAGCCGCTATCCCATAAACCCTTCAGGCAACTCCGGAAGCCTTTAGGATCTCCCTTCCTCTAAGAGCCACTTAGTCCCATTTTATAGCATGTCACTACCCCCCCCCCCAATTCTACCTGGACTTCAGGGTGCGTTATGCTCCTCAGGGCTCCTTCAGTCTGTCCTGTGCGATGTCATGGGGCAGAGCAGTTCTGCCAGGGATGGGGTATTCAGACCAACTTGGGGTACACATGTAATGACAGATTAGGAGGTTACTGTGGGAGGGCAGTTACTCAGTTATTCCCCCTGTGCACCCTTGCTGCAAGAAGGAGGTGGCTGGGGGCAGGGGATTATGAGAGACAGTCAGGGCCAGCTGGGAAGAGATGTCAGATTCTCCATCCTGTCCTGCCTGTGTGGACAGTGAGACTGGCTGAATCTGCCCGGGGGGCAGGGGAGGGAGGCCTGGCCTACCCCAGACCCCAGACCTCAGGCCAGGTGACATCCTTGGTCTGCCTCTCGAGCCCCCCCTTCCCTTTGCAGCACGTTCTGTTCCTGGCACCTTTTCATGTACTTCCTTGCAGTGCTTTGCTCCGTGTTCACCTTCCCCGCCAGACTGAGCGCTCCGTGCGAGCAGAGAGAGCTCTGGCTTGTTGGCTGTGCATCCCCCAGGGAAGAGCCAAGCACATGCTTCTGGTCACCTAAACCTCACAACAGCCCCAGGAGAGGGAAGGTGGGGGTGGGGGTGTTATTAACAGTGCTTGGTAAGAGGAGGAATGGAAGCTCATAGAGGTGGAGGAGATCTTTTATTTATTTTCCCTGATTTATTGATTACTTATTCAGTGAATTATTTATCGAGGGATTATAATGTGCTAGACACTGTCCTGGACCCCAGGGATCCAGCTGTGGGCAGATCCTCTCATGCTCTGTGGTTAGTGGGGAACCTTGCATTGCACTTCATTAGAAGAAGCACGAATTGTGAAAAGAACAGGGTGTCTGGGTTGGGGGCAGAGAGAGGGTAAACGGGGACAAATGTAGTTGGTGATTGTTGGGGAGTGGTCAGGGAAGGCCCTTTCGAAGTAATGACCTTTAGGGAGACCAGAAGAATGCTATTCCTTCAGCCACCCACCTCCCTTTCAGGGCCTCTGTGACCAGCCACAGGGCCATGGACTCTCCCCTCTGTTCCTGGGATGGGTGAAACATGCTGTGTGACCTCGAGACAAGCTCCTGCCCTCTCTGGTTCTCAATCTTCCACCCTCATCTCTCCTTCCCTTCCCCCAGTCTGCAGGATTTCCTTGTGAAAGGCCATTCATTGGGGTTTCTGCTGCTGGGGTGATGTGGGGGCAGATGAGTGGAGGACCCCCTGGGTGTGCCTGGGTAGGGCCTCAGGAGGGAGCTGGCTCTGGCATCTTGACCCTGCTCTGGACTCCACTAGTGACCCCCAGAGTCTGGGAAGACCGTGACTGTCTGAGACTGATCTTCCTCATCTGTGAAGTGGGCATCAGACCTGCCCTGCCTCCTCTCTGTGGGTGCTTTGCAGTCACATCAGGGCTCCTGACCTGAGTTGTGCTTTGGGTGCCCATGAAGGGCGACCTCACTCCTTTGATGGGCCCCACACCCAGGGACAGACCCAGGTTTGCCCTTGAGCCCTCTCCACCTGCCCCAGCCACTGGTTCCCTCCCAGGCACAGGTGTATGCAAAGGACATCCCCTCAGGGGCAGAGGGGCCTGCAGGTGGGAGGGGGGATTTGGACTGAGGGTGGGGGTTGTGTGCAGGGGTGAGTATAGTTACCTTGAGCGTGTGAGTGGGGGTGTCATGTATGAGGGCACACATCTCTGTATTTGTGAATATGTCTGTATGTATGTGAGTGTGTCAGTGTGTTTTTATATGTGTCTGTGCATGTGAGTCTGTGTCTGCATTTGTGAGTGCATATAGTGTCTGTGTTTCTGTGTGTACACAGAGTGAGTGTGTATCCATCTGAGTGTGTCTACCTCTCTGTGGGTGTGCAGGTATGTACATTTCTCTGTGTGTGTGTGTGTGTGTGAATGACTGAAAGCTCTGCCTCCCCCAGGCCCTTTCCCCAACCCCTTTGCACTCCAGTAGAGGCTCAGGGAAGGGTCCGGAAGGGGCCTTGGGTCCTGGTCCTAAATAACTGAGCCTGGCCAGATCTTGGGACAACGAAGGCCCTTCTGACCTGTTCAGTCCCTGGGCAGCCCCTCCCCCGCCCGGAAAGCCCCTGGCTCCTCCCTGCTGGCTGGGTGCTGCCCTGGGCCCATCCTTGTGGAAGGACATTGGGCCCAACTGTGCTGTTCTCTTTGCACGCTGCCAGGAGAGACCACTATGCCTACTCCTACTACCCGTAAGTAGCTCCACTGGCCTTGGGTCCCAGCCCCGCCTTGGGAGCCCCCGCCCCATCCCCTGCAGCCGGGCTCGGGCTCCCACACCCCCACCTGGCCTGGTGTTGGCCCCTCCTCCATGGCCACCTCCGTGTCTGAGTTTCCCTCCTCTGCTCCGATTCCTCTCTGTGTTGTCCTCACGTGAAGTCACAAGCACTGGCTTTGTAGTCAGAGTACCGGGTTCAGACCCGGCTCTGCTGAGTCACCCAGGCAAGTCACTCATCCTCCCTGAGCCTCTGTGTCCTTTCCCCTCTGAGGCACCCCTTGTGTCGTGAGCCATTCCTGCTCGTCAGACCATCGTCCACGTCCAGGAAGGTCCTCACGCAGGCCCACTGTGGGGTCCACAGCCGTGTGCGTGTGTGTGCATGTGGGGGCAGGCCTGTCCCCACACTGGCAGCTCTTTACACAGTGAGATAGCATTTGGGTCATGAGGAGCCTCTTTGCTGGGTGGCCCCAGGCTTCTCAGAGCCACCATGTCCTGGGTGCTTCCTCTGGGCTCAGCTCTTTCCACAGAACCCTCACGCCAACCCCGAGAAGTAGGGACGAGGATCCCATTTTACTGATGAGCAAACTGAGGCTCTTGGAGGTTAAGGGACCTGTCAGAGGTCACAGGAAGTGCAGAACTGGGGTTACCACCCAGGCCCCCGTCTGCCTCCATGGCCTCCTGATGCTCCTCTGTCTTCTCTGACTCTGCAAGCCTTCTAGAACATTCCCCCCACCTTGCTTGTTCTCCCTCCTTGCAGAGCAGGCTCAGATGGTCCTGGGCCAGCCGGGAGGATGGTGGTCTCTCACCTCCCCCTCCCTGGGCCCTCTACTTGCATCGACGTCACCCAGTGTCACACTAGCTTTTCCAGCAACCACACCCGTCAGCTCTCGGAGCCCCGCTCAGCTTTCCCAGGAGCTGCTGACAGGACAGCTCTCCCGCCCTCGGCGTGTGCAGTTCATTGTGGACCCGAAATGCAGGACTTTCCGTGTCCGTATTCCATCCATCTGCTTAACCCGCCCTGAGATCGGCCGGAGGCCGGCGTGTCCGGTGTCCCTCCTGGTTCTGTCTCCTGCGGACCTGGTGGTTGGTGCTTGTAGTTCTTCCAGGGAGCTCTGCCAGGAGGGCGGGCAGCCCTGTGTGCCCTGGAGACTGCCTCCTCGGCCAGAGTCCCCTCGTGACAGTCCTCCTTGGGCACCATTGTTCAGCCAGGCTGACCGGCTGTCCTCTGTCCATGGTCCTCTGTCTGTCTTCCCTGTGGCTTGCTGGTGTCTGACCTGTCCCTCCCTCTCTGTCCCCTTCCCCATCTCTCCCTCCTTGTCACTGTCCCTTTACTCTTTCGCCCCCTCCCCTGTTCCCTCCTCCTTCTCTGTATCTTAATTCTCTTTCCCTCTCTCTTCCCCTCTTTCCTTCCTTTCCTTAGTCCTCCACCTTGTTGATGGTCAAGGTCACAGGCACAGAGACTTCTCCTCACCTGCACCCAAATTGGTCTTTGGCTGTGCCCTGGGCCACAGTGAGGGCGATGCCCAGAGCCTGTGGGTGGGGCTGGGAGTAGGAGGCCTGGGCTCACTGAGCCATCTCTGGTCCGGGCTGAGAAGGCTGTGCCTACTTCAGTGCACAGCAGCATTGGTCCCCAGAGTGTACACAGAGCCATTTTCTTAGCACAGGAAGGACATTGGGGTCCTGGCAAAAGGGGCACCCAGATATCCTCCTGTCCTTCCCCTGCCCAGAAGCCAGGACAGGCTGATTGGCATTTGCCTGTGTGGGATGATCCTGTCATTGGCATCTCTATCTCCATGATTATCAGTGTCCCCAGGCCTTCATAACCCGAAAGTCTGTTCTTATGTCTACCCCACATCCTGCATGCTGTATGGCTGAGCAAGTGAATAGTTCTCTGGTCTTGAGCCTTCCCTATGACTAGGTCTCTTGCCCTTCTTCAGTCTCAAGTGGGTCCCAAGTCATTTCCCTATTGCCTGTTGCTTGGCCCCTTGTCATGGAGCTGTTTCCTCTGCCTCCCCATCCCCTGTCCTCCCTCCCATTCTCCTCTGACTTCCCTGAGTCACAAACTGCCTTCCTCGTCAGGCTGGAGGCCTGGGCTGTGTGGGGCACTTGCCCAGGGCCCTTTCCGGAAGCTCTGCCCTCTCGGGAGGGATGGGCCTTTTCCCTGTGCTGCTTCTAGCAGTCCGTGGACTGGTGGTTAGCGGTGGGAACAGGGACCCTGTGTGGATCTCTCTACAAGTCTAGTGTGGCCGGTGGTGGGACCATCCCGGGAGTTCAGGGGTAGGAAGCAGCCCTGGTTGGAGTTCATTCTGGGCCCAGGGGAGGACTCTTGAGCACTGGCTGAGCACTAGCCAGAGTCCCCAGGGCAGGTGACTGGTGAGGACAGGGGAAAGGAGGATGGCTATGAGGCATGCTGGGGCTGGAGTGGGGACAACTATCTTCCTAGTTTGGGGTGGGGTGACTGTCTGTTTTGACACTAAAGTAGGCCCAGCGTGATTTTTCTTCCCATGTCCTGAGCCCTTGGGGTCATGTCCTCACTGCTGCTCCATCCCTTGCTCTCAGCAAAGGTCCCCAGGAGAGGGTCCCTGCTCAGTCCCTTTTGGAGGGAAGCAGCAGCTCTCTGGGTCTGGTGAGTGAAGGATGGAGGCAGAGCCCCCTCAGCATCCAGAGATGCTTCTAGAATGGCTCCTGGCTTCAAGGCCCCTGACCGCCAGGCTTCCTCATCCTCTTCTGGGTGCTGTCCTGCCCAGTTCAGCACCATGTCTCCCGTCAACCCCCCTCTGCAGGAAGCCGGTGAACATGACCAAGGCCACCGTCAACTACCGCCAGGAGAAGACGCACATGATGAGCGCTGTGGACCGGAGCTTCACGGACCAGAGCACCCTGCAGGAGGATGAGCGGCTGGGGCTCTCCTTCATGGACGCCCACGGCTACAGCCCCCGGGGTCAGTGCCCGGTTCTCGGGTCCCTTCCTCATGCCTCTGGGGCTCCTCACATCAGATAAGTTCTGTAATATCCCCAAGCAAAACTAAGCATCTATTGTGCTCCTGCTGGGTACGAGCACTGGCCCTGGGAATGCAGAGAAGGCACAGGCGTGACCTTTGTATGGAAGAGCTTTAGGAAAATGGGGGACTTAGACACAGGCTCATGGAGAAGGAACGTGAGGTCAGGTGCTCCGGGGACTCAGGAGGGAGTGATGCTGTGAGATCAGAGGGGGTCAGAGCAGTCTCATGGCTTATGGAGCACCTGCTGTGAGAGAGGCTGGAGACCAGTGGCTAAGAGGGATTGCTCTGAAGTCAGATAGACCCGGATTTGCGTCTCAGATCCCAGAAGCTGTGTGATCTCAGGCAAGTTGCTTAACCTCTCGGGGTGTCTGCTTCCTCATACTCTCTGCTGGTAGGGCTGCTTGAAGACTAAATGAGATAATGTGTATACATCATGAGTGGTGTACCAGGCATGCAAGAAGAGTATAGAGAATCAGTTGTATGTGCTAGGAGCTTGTCATAACTCACTTCATCACACATCTTTTTTTTCTGGTTAGTGCTTATTTGTACAAAAGAAAATATGTAATGTTTATGAAGATCATAAAGTCATAATAAGACGAGTGCCACTGGTGAATTAGAACATCATATAGATGCCCCTCCCATATCCCCTACCTCCCTCTTACATGTAACTGTTCCCCTGAAATTTGTTTATTACTTTCTTGCCTTTTGTGTGTGGAGGGGTATTTTTACCATGTGCATGCATCCCCAAACAGAGCATTGTAGAATTTTGCTTGCTTTTGAGCTTTGTAAAAATGAACTCACACTCTTACTTTCCAACTCCACGTCATGTTTCTAACATTGACCCAGATGGATGTTTCGCTATAGTTCATTTATTTTCTCGGATGTGTAGTTTTCCATTGTTTGAATCTATTGCAATTTATTTCTCCATTCTGCTATCCATGGACATTTGCTTTGTTTCCAGTTTCCTGTTATTACAATCGAGGCTGCTGTGAACATTGAGATGAATCTGCAGATGCACCTGCACAGGAGAGGCTAGAGCTGCTGGGTGCTGGAGTGTGCCCTTGTTCCGCTTGACGAGACAGTGCCAAATGGCTTTTCAGAGTGGCTTTGCCTGTGCTCGCTCCCAGCAGCAGTGCATGAGAGTTTCTGTTGCTTTACATCAAGATAAAAATTTGCCAGCCTTCCTCACTTTTGCCAAACTGGTTCGCATAAAATGGTAATTCTCTATAGTCTTAATTTGCATTTCTCTGATTACTAATGAGGTTGGAAATATTTTCAAATCATTATTGGCCATTCAGGTTTCTTCTTCTGTAAAATGCCTGTTCATGTCTTTTACCTAATTTTCTGTTGCTTTCTTAGTGGTTTTTCAAAGTTCTTTATATATTTAGGATGATAATCATTTGTGACTTATGAATTGCAAATATCTTCTCCCAAATTTGTGACTCATCTTTGCAGGTTATTTATAGTGTCTTTGGATGAACAGCTTTTTATTTCAGTTTAGTCAAGTTCATCAGTCTTTTTAGAGTTCTACTTTTGGTATTTTCTTAAAGAATTCTTCCTCATGTAGGGTCATAGCATATTTTTTACTTTTTCTAAAACTTTTAATAAGCGTAAGTTATTATAGTTCATACTTTCACTACTGATTTGCAATGTCACCCTATCATATGTCACATTTCCGTATGTGTGTGGATTGTGTTTTGGCTCCTTGTTCTCTTTCACTGGCCAGCTTGCTGATTCCTGTCCCCATACCACGTTTTCTAACTTCTGTGATTATCTATGTCTTGATATCTGAAACATCAAGCCCTCCCAACTTTGTTCTTCATCAGGGATGTCTTGGATATTTGTTCTCATTCTCTGTCTTATACATTGTACAATTATCTTTTCAAGTTCCTTGGAAAACTTTGTTGGAATGGATTTGTATTGAATCTGTAGATCAGTTTTGGGGAAAACTGACATGAAATTGTCTTTCCATTTATGAATATGATACGTATCACCCCATTTATTTAGGTCCTGAATGTCTTTCAACTGTTTTCTCTATAAAATCTTTTACATTTTTTGTTAGGTATACCCCCAGGTCGCTTATATTCTTGATTTCTATTGCAAATGGTACATTTTGTGTGTGTGTGTGTGTGTGCTAAAATACACATAACATAAAATTGACCATCTTAGCCACTTTTGAGTGTACAGGGCAGTGGTGTTTAATTCTCTCACAATGCTGTGCAACCATCACGCCGCCCATCTTCACGGCTCTTTCATCCTGTAAGCGGAGACACTGTGCTCCTCAGACAGTAACCCCCTCCCCTCTCTCCCCAGCCTCGAGCAACCACCATTCTACCCTCTGTCTCTGATTTCGAACACTCTGACTGTCTCATAGAAGTGGAACACACAGTACTTGTGTGTTTTCATGACTGGCTTATTTCACTTAGCGTAATGTCCTCAAGGTTTCTCCATCTTGTAGCAACTTTCATAATTTTCTTTCTTAAAAAAAGGCTGAATAATGTTCCAGTGTATGTATATACCACATTTTAAAATCTATTTATCTGTCAATAGACATTGGGCTGCTTCCATATTTTAACTATTGTGAATAATGCTGTTATGAACATGGATATCTTCGAGACCCTGCTTCCATTCATTCATTCATTCATTTATCTATCTATCTACCTATCTATCTATCTATCTATATCTATCTATCTATCTATCTATCTATCTATCTATCTATCTATCTATCTATCTATCTATTTATTTATTTGGATATAGACCCAGAAGTGGAATTGCTGGATCATATGGTAATTCTGTTTCATTATTTTTGAGAAACTGCCATGTTTTTCATGTGGCCATACCATTTTACATTCCTACCAACAGTGTATAAGGGTTCCAATTTCTCCACACTCTCGCCAGTACTTGTGCTTTCTGGGTTTTGGATAGGAGCCATCCTAAGGAATATGGGTGGGGTCTCGTGGCTGTGATTTGCATGCCCCTAATGTCGAATGATGTGTTGTTGCGCGTGTGCCGATTGAGCATCTTCTTTGGAGAAGTGACTATTCAAGCCCTTTGCCCATTTTGAATCAGGTTGTTTGTTTTTGTTGTTGTTGAGTTTTAGTCATCCTCTCTCTCTCTATATATAGTCTGGATATGAATCCCTTATCAGATATCTGATTTGCATATATTTTCTCCCATTCTGTGGGTTGCCTTTTTAATTTGTAGATACTATCTTTTGGTGCACAAAATTTAAAATGTTCATGAAGTCCAATTTGTCTCTTTTTTGTTTGTTTGTTTGTTGCCTGTGCCTTTGATGTCATAGCCAAGAAATCATTGCCACCCGATATTTTCTTCTAAGAATTTTATAATAAAGTTTCAGGTCTTACATTTAGGTCTTTGATCCATTTGGAGTTAATTGTTGTATGTGGTGTTAGATAAGGTTCCAACTGCATTCTTTTGCATGTGGATATTTCAGTTTTCCCTGTACAAATGGTATACTTTTAAAGTGTTTCTAATTTTTGCTCATGTAGTTGATTTCTGTGTGTCTATAGAGCTTATATCCATACTTCCTGATAAACTTTCTTATTCATTCTAATTTGTCTGTAGAATCTTCTAGGTTTTCTGAGTACAATCAAAAGATCTGCAAACACTGACAGTTCTGTTTCTTCTTTTTTATTTCTTATGCTTTTTTCTCTTGTCTTTCTGAATAGCACTGGCTTGGAACTCTAGGACTGTGTTGAATGGAAGTGGTTATAGCTGGAATCCTTGTCGTGTTTTCCTGATTTCAAAAGGAGTACTTCTAACATTAAACATTGAGAATGACGTTGACTATAGTTTTGGGTAGAAATGTTTTACCATATTAACAAAGTTCCTTTGGTTTTTAGTTTGCTAAGACATTTTATTTAAAATGAGTGTTAAACTTACTAAATTTTTTTTCTGCCTTATTGTCATATTTTTTCCCTGTAGCTTGTTAATGAGGCAAGTGACATTTAGCTTTTCTAATGTTAAAGTAACCTTTAAGTCCTGAGATAAGTTAACTTGGCCATGATGCATTATATTTTTTATGTATTGTTGGATTCAGTATAATTATAATATTGTCCAAGATTTTAAAGCGGTATTTCTGAGTGGGATTGGCCTGTAATTTTTCTTTTTTGTACTCTCCTTGTTTGGTTTCTGATATCAAAATTCTATTAGCCTTATAAAATGCACTGAGGTCTCTTTTCTTTTTTCTTTATCATGGATGATTGGAATAATTGGCTCCTTGAAAGTTTGACGGAATTCATCTGTAAAACAATCTCTTTCTGTTGTTTTCTCTAGGAAAAATATCTAAACTTTTAATTCAATTTATTTAAAAGAGTAAAGGATTATTGAAGCTTTCTATTTTTTCCCCCAATCCACTTTTAGTAAGTTAATTTTGTCTAGAAATTTGTCCATTTCATTCAAGTTTTCAAATTCACTGACATGTACTTCTTCACCGTGTTCTCTTTGTGACCTCCCTCGTTAAATTTCCACCATGCGTGGGGGCTGTTACCAACTCTTCATGTCACAGATGAGGAAACAGAAGCTCAAGGAGACAACGTCACTTGTCCGGGTCAAACAGCCAGGAAGTCCCATAGCCAGGATTCAAATGCTGGTCTTCCTGAGTTGCAAATTGCTATTTCTCCTGTGTCATGCTAGGCCTTGAGTGGGTAGGACGTGGACAGGCAGAGATGGGAAAGAAAGGGCATTCGTGGATGAGGAACAGCACCTGCAGATGCACGGAGGTGGGCACAGAAGGGAAACATGGAGAGGTCTCATCAGGCTGAAAACTCAAGTGGGTGTTGGGGAGAGTGGGAGGTGAGGGTGATGGGGGTTTATGTCTTGCTGCTGTGTCCTGTTGAGAGACACAGAGGCAGGAAACCCGGGCTCTGCTTCCAAGGAACTCACTGATGGGTCGGGGAGACAAGACCCATCCAGGGAAGTCAGCACCAGGCGAAGCACCATGTGGATGGTGGGGACAATGAGTGCTGCCGGGGTTTTGAGAAGATACACCTTTGGGCAGGGGTGGCCAGGTTTTCGGCTGAGATGAGTACGATTTGACTGGTGGTGAGGAGGGAGTGGGCACTGAAGGTGGGATGAGGGACGCGGATGAAGGTGTGACAGCAGGGGACTCAAGGCATCTTCCGGAGACTGGAGCTGAGTCTCAGCACCTTCTCTGTGTTTCTCCAGGCCCCACACTGGTCTAGCCTCCACTTTCTTCTTTTCTTTTCCATACAGGGTAAGTCAGATTTCTGTGGTTTAGAACAGAAAGTTGTGTTGGTTTTGGACGCATCCTCAGTATGCGAATTTTAAAACAGGGACTTATCGTGCTGAGTAAACGGTGGCAGGCTGGCTGTGAAGAAGCCTGCTGGGATGTTCCCAAGATGCTGGAACGTGCCCCTGATGTCTCTGAAACCCTGCCTATGCAAACCCTCACACCCTCCTGGGCCCTGGCCATTCGGAGCTCTTGACCCCTGTGGGTGCCAGTGGGTTTCGGCCAAACGGTTTGTCAGATAAGTGCCAGGTTCTTTCATGACCACAAATGCCCTTGTATCAGGAAGAAGGAAACGGAGGAAGCAGGGTGGACAACAGGACCACAGAGTGAGGCGGCCCTGGGTTTGAGTCCTAGTGCTGCCACTTACTGAGCAAGTGACTGGACCCTTCTGGGCCTCAGTTTCCTTATTTGCACGGGGGGATAACGACAGTGCCTATATCATAGGGATATTCTAAGGATTAAATGACTTTAAGAATCATGTCAGGCACTCAATATGTTAGCTATTATTACAGCCCGTGTTTCTTTAAGGTTTATGCTAATCGCAAACAGTAAGGAAAAGTATAGCATGCTACTAGATTGTGTACCTGGGGCCTGTCTGTGTGAGAGGGTGGATGGCAATAGTGGAAAGGGCCCATCTTCGAGGAAGACCTGAGGAGCCTCATTTTCAGCTGAGGAAACAGGCCCAGAGAGGTCAAGTGACTTGAATTCGAATTCAGGTCTCTTTGATTCCAGACCCAGTGTTTATTTCTCTGGGCCTCGGCCCTCCCCACAAAACATCCGCTGTCTGGTGGTTACTTACACGAGGTGCCACACAATCACAGAGGAGCTGGGAGAGCCTGGGCGGACCCGTGGGTGGCAACCTGGAAGCTGAGGGCTGGCGCTCACCTTCTGTTCCTCTCTTCCTCCTTTTTAGGGGCTGCCAGTTGTGGGCAAGCTGGTCCTTGGGGTGGGGATGGTGAGGAGGGAGGGAGGGAAGGAGGGAAAGAGAGAGAGGGAGAGGGAGAAAGTGTGTGTGTGTGTGTGTGTGTGTGTGTGTGTGTGTGTGTGAAATCCCATGGGAATTCATAGGCAAGGAGCGCAGTGTGTGTGTGTGTGTGTGTGTGTGTGTGTGTGTGTGTGAAATCCCCTGGGAATTCATAGGCAAGGAGCGCAGTGTGTGTGTGTGTGTGTGTGTGTGTGTGTGTGTGTGTGTGTGAAATCCCCTGGGAATTCATAGGCAAGGAGCGCAGGGACCTGTCTTCTCTGGATCCAGGAAATGGACAGTCCTCTTGGCAGTGTCGTCGTTTATCATTCTGTTGTCTTCTGGTGGCCTTTCTGGAGGCCGCCCAGATTTGGCTCTGGCTTCCAGTCAGGATCTCAGCCGGGTGGGATTTTTGCCTGTCTTCAGTCATTGGCTGAAGATCCATGTCTACTCATGAGGCTGCGTCAGGGCTGCTGACCTTTCAGGGTCCCCGGGACGAACTGCTGGGTTCCCCGTTACCTCCCTTACCCCTGTCTGCACTTGGAGAGCCTGCTACAGAGCTGTTGGCATGGTTTCCCGAAGAGCACGAGGACCCCTCTGTCTCTGAGTTCTTCCAGCCAGCAGACATCCTTTGCCTTGAAGGCTTTGAACTTGTGTGTTTGTTGTAGATGCTCTTTAGAATCGTCAGGTCCTGGACCAAGATCCTCCATCGGAGAGGGACTAAGACAGAAAGGCCTCTTCTTGACAGCCAGCTGCCTTGGCTCTCGGAGACGCGAGGGGTTCCTCCCTTGTCTGGAAACTGCGCGTGTGTCAGTGGCTGCCGTCTGCAGGCGCTCACTGGGCTGCGTGCTCGTGCGCCTTCTCTCATTGAATATTCACACCAGCACACTGAGAGTAACAGTTTTTTTTTTTTTTCCATTTGACATGTGAAAATGAAACTTTAGAGTAAGTAACATCCCCAAGGTCACATGCAAAGCTGGGATTTGATCTGAGGCCCGACTCCAGAGCCTGTCTCTTAATCCACACATTACACTGTGTTCCCTGAGAATGTTTCGTGAAACAAACAAAAGGGCCCTCCGTGGTGAAGGACGGTTTTGGAGCACTGCTATTCCCACCCATCTCTCGGAGATTTAAAATATGCACTACCATGTTGGAATCCCTGACAGGTCTTACAGGAAAAAAAACTACTTTTTAAAAAAAACACCACAATTTCAAAGAGTTCCTTAAAACATAGAATCTCTCTTTGTCCTCCTTCTCGTCTTCTTTTTAACGGAATACCACTTAGTCATGTGGCGTGACTAGTCTTTTCTGGAATGCACTTTGGCAACCACTACATTAGGCAAGTCTTTCATTTTTGAACTTCAGTTTCTTCATCTGTAAAATTAAGGGTTTGGGCCCAGCCAGTGTGGCTCAGTGGTTGAGCATCGGCCCACGTATCGAGATCACCGGTTCGATTCCTGGTCAGGGCACATGCCCGGGTTGCAGGCTCGATCCCCAGTAGGGGGCATGCAGGAGGCAGCCGGAGGCAGCCGATTGATGTTTCTATCCCTCCCTCTCCCTTCCTCTCTGTCTCTAAAATCAATGAAAAGAAAACCTTAAAGGTGTGGGGCATCTGGCCATGATGGCGTAACTGGTGCTTGACTTGCTCTCCAGCTGTAAGCAACTAGCAGTCTGGATAAAAGATGTGAAGTAATTCTTCTCAGACTTTGAGTGACTGCAGCTCAGGACTTTGATTCTTCAGAGGTGAGCCCTGCCTTGGAATCGCCTTTCTATCTGCAGCCAGTTTTCAAACCCTGGCACAGGAAGGGGGGCCAGGCAGGGCCCGGCAGTCCTCTGATGGGAAGGGACAGGGGTTGAGTTTGGGGAGGTTGAGCTGTGCAGGGGTCTGCCCTGGTTCTCATGCATTCATTCTATCAGTTGGTCAGGAGCAGGAATTAGAGGCCAGGCACCATTTTAGCTGAGATCTGAAGGATGAGTGTGAGTTCACCTGGCAAACACAGGAGGGGAAAGGGTGCTGGAGGCAGAGGAGCAGCACATGTGAAGGCGGAGGGAAGGGTGAAGGCTGGGAGTCCCCCCTCCTCCCCTGCCAGCTCAGACAGGGCAGAGAATACAGAGAATAGAGAATACAGAGAATAGCGGTGAGAAACGGGTGAGAAATGCGGAGGGCTGGCCCAGAATACCACCCCCAGGACAGGAGGGGAAGGAGTGTTGAGTGTGTGGGAGTGAGTGTCCGAGGGTAGAAGGGACTGAGGGCTGTTTTCTCAATCCCAGGATCTGATTTCAGGGACCAGGGTGGAACATCCTTGGAGGGGCTGACTGGAAGAACCAGGGAGTGGGTTGGTCTGGGGGGAGGGTACAGTTGTTTTTGGGGGGGGCACTGTGAACCTCTCCACCTGTTCCCTGATTGGCTGAGGCTGCTGCACAGGCTGACAATAGAAATGCTTGCACAGGAAAAAACGCCTCTATTCAGGTGCCGTGTGTTAATCTGCAGAGGCGGTGGCTTCAACAGCTAATTTCGGGATTTGCTTGTCTTTGAATTTTGGGATTTGCTTTCCTCTGAATGGGAGTAATTGCTGGGAGTTGCCAGTGTTCCAGATTGTTCCCTGGAAGAGGGGGAGGGAGGAAGGGGCTGTCACGGGCTCTGCCCCATGCAGGCAGCTCAGAGAAGTCACAGAGGTCTGGTCCTGACTGGGGGGAGGCGGGATGGAGTGAGGGGACCACAGGACCACAGCAGGCAGGGCTGGGCCAGAAAGGTGCTCAGGTCACGTGATCTGACCTGCTCATCTTACAGATGGGAAAACGAGAAGCCACAGCAGGGAAGGGACTTGCCCAGGGTCACATGGGGGCCCAGCGAGGCTGCTTGGCCCCAGTGAGCAGCCAGCCGTCCTCCATGCTGCCCCTGCTCCCTTCCTCCCCTGGTGCCTCTAGTCCGTCTGGGGTTCCCCAGGCTGGGGCCTGTGCATGTCAGGAACCCCTTTCCCTTTGTCCAACTGCAGGGGACCAGCGTGGCGGTGGGGTCACTGAGGCCAGCAGCCTGCTGGGGGGCTCCCCGAGGCGTCCGTGTGGCCGGAAGGGCTCCCCGTATCACACGGGGCAGCTGCACCCTGCGGTGCGCGTGGCCGACCTCCTGCAGCACATCAACCAGATGAAGACGGCCGAGGGCTATGGCTTCAAGCAGGAGTACGAGGTGCAGGGAGCCCGTCCCGCCAGGACCTCGCCAGGGCCTCGCCTGGTCCTCGCTGGGACCCTGGCCCTGCCCACCCTCAGCCCAATCCCAGTGGACCCTTGCTCTGACAGTCCCCAACTTAATCTAATTTTTTTACCTTGACCTTGACCTGAATCTCAGACTTAATCTGGTTTCTCACTTGTACCCTAACCCTGATTTGAAATCTGACCTTTAATCTTATCTTAATTTCCATCTGGAGCCTGAACCTGACCTCCAGCACTGACCCTGACCTCGAACTTAACCCCGTCTGACTTTGACCCTGACTGTCATCCTAGGCTCCGTTGAACTCTAACTTGAATCCCATCCTACCTCTATCTGGACTCTGACACCACCCTTATCCTAATCTTAATTTGACCCTCACTTTTACCTTCCCAACTCAAACCTAGATTTAACCTAAACCTGATTCTCATTCTAAAATATCTCCAAATTCTGTCCCCCCGCCCCACTGCCTGGTTTTGAACCAAGCTGATAAAGGGATTCCCGGTGACTTTATCTCAGGCTCCAAGTTTAACCCTGAACCTGGCCTTTGTCACGGTCCCACCAGCATCCTGTTGAGAAGATAGGGCTCTTATGAGTGGAGGGGTTTCTCTTCCCCACTGACTTCTACTTTCCCTTCTGGCAGAGCTTCTTTGAAGGCTGGGATGCCACAAAGAAGAAAGACAAGGTCAAGGGTGGTCGACAGGAGCCCTTGCCTGCCTGTGAGTCCTGGGGAAGGCCTGGGGCTGGGGCCGTGGGTGGGAGGGGGAAGGAAGGGGGGAACAGCCAGAGTGAGCCATTTATTGAGGGTCTACCATGTGCCCGGCCATGTGCTGAGCATTACACCCATGATCTCACTATTCCTCCCAATAACCCTGTGAAGTGGGACGTGTCATAACCCCACTTTACAGGTAAAGAAACTGAGGCTTGGGGAGTTAAGGCCCCTGCCCAAGGTCACACAGCTAATACTTGTCTGAGTAGCACACGACCTCTGGCCTTCATGATGCAGTAGCCTAGACTGGCCACTGGCCTGGCCTGCCCCTGGTGGTCCTGAGAACCTCCTGGTCAGTTCCCTGGCTGCCCTGCCTGTGCCCCACATCTGGCCTCCAGGAAGCCTTCCCCCGCTGCCCCTGCCCACCCGTGGCCACCTGCTCTGTGCTTCTAGACGATCGGCACCGAGTGAAGCTCCACCCGATGCTGGGAGACCCTGATGCCGACTACATTAACGCCAACTATATAGACGTGAGTGCCGCACCCTTGTCCTCTCTGCTGACCTGGCCCTGCCCCCTCCAGGCTCCCTGTCCAGGCAGGGCAGGAACCTGTTGGGATCAATGGGGGGTTCAAACGGCTGCATTCTGAGCACCCCCGTCTCCTGCATCAGTGCCAGGGAGCTCAGAGCAGGGGAGGACAGAGCGGGTGGCAGTCATCAGGAAGGCTTCCTGCAGACTTCTGGGGCTGGCCTGAGAGACGGGGCTTCAGGGAAGCAGAGTGAGGGGAAGAGGGCAGACAGCTAGGCCTAGCTGTGAGGAAGGGTCCCTCTCGGGGAGGGGCCAAGAGGCTTGGAGCTGGATTCTCAGGACACACAGTGAGGCTGAAGGCAGGCAGGGGCTGGACTGTGAAGGCCTCAGATGGCAGTTTAAGGAGTTTGGGCTTGTCCCTAGGCGCACCAGGGAGTTGTTAAAAGTGTTTTGACCATGATCAGAGTGGTACTTATCCTCCTATTTATTCAGCATGTATGGCATGCCAAGCACTGTGCTAAGCACTTTATACCAAATATTTAATTTTATATAATCCCTACAATCACCCCATGAGGTAGTTAGCATCGTGACCTCACGTTACAGGTGAGGAAACGGGGGCTCAGGGAGGTGAAGCTCCTTCTCCTAGGTCACACAGCTGGTGCCTGGTTAAGAAGGGACTCAAATCTCAGGCTGTCTGGGTCTTCAAAGCCTTTGCTGCTGACCATGAGGTTCTCCTGCCATCACTGCAGCAACTGGGTTTGGCTGGACCAGAGGGAAGGGCCAGAGACAGGGTAGGCAGCCAGGAGGCCCGGGCTGGGGTGTGAAGACGCGGTGATGAGCCTGCTCCCCAAGTATGGAGGAGGGAGGACAAGACACAGGTCAGACTCCCTTGCCCTGCAGCAGGCCAGGCTGGGGAGAGACTCATTTATTCAGTTAACAGATGTATTTTGAGTGCCTACGATGTGCCAGGCATTGTGCTGGGCACCTGGGATACAGCAGTGAACGAGACAGACATGGTCCCTGCTTTCCTTAAACATATAAATGCTAGTGGGAGAGATACATAAATTTACACACAAGTAAAAGAATTTCAGATCAGATGGAAAAGCACAAGCCAGAAAAGAGGAAGGACTTTCCCAGTTAGTGCCGGGCCACGGTCAGCCGTGGTAGGGTGCCCGGAGGAAGGGCTTGAGCTGGCTCTGGGTGGCTGGAGGGGAAAGGAGAGGGCATCCCAGGTAGGGAGGACCATGAGCAAAGGCTTGAGGTGTGTAGGAGGAGGCAGGAGTGCATTTGGGATGTGGGGTGGTTGGGGATTCTGGAGATGACCTTCTTCTCCCTCTTCCTCACCCCATCCTGGGAACCAGACAAGCTAACCCCTGTGTCCCAGAATTCCTTGCCTTCTCCCCCACCTCCCATCCTCTCTCCTGGCTGGGATATGGGCTGGGCCTGGCATCTCAGACTGAAGCAGCTTTGATGACAGGGGGTCTCTCCTCAGTCTCTGCAAGACCCCAACTGGCTTCTTCTTGGGCCCCAGCAGGGACACGCCACCACCCCCTCCCCGGCTCAACCCGGCCCACCCGTCTCCACTCTGCCTCCTGTGCTCGCATAGCCCATTCTGGCCACTCCTGTGCTCCGTCCACCTCCATCTGCCTCTGGCCTAATATCTGTCTCTTTTGCTTTGTACTGTTCCCTCACTGGAATCATTAAGATTCGGATAAACCGTGAAGTAAGTATCTCTCTCCCCTTCCCCGCCTCCTCTTCCTCCTCCTCCTGTCTGTCCGACTAGCGGTATCTCAGATTCTCTCTGTCTGTCCTCTCTCCCCTTCACTTGTGTGCCCGACATCAACCGTCCATTTGAGCAGCCTGGCCAGGGGCTGCCAGGGCTGCTGATCCGACACTGTCCCTGTGTGAGCAGTGCCCTCCCGTCCTCCACTGAGATGGGCGGCAGTACTGGGGTGCTTCCCCAGGTCCCATCGTGCACCAGCTACCACCTTCTGTCACCTTTGTCCTCCGGCCCCTGTGCCCTATGAGTCCTCTCACTAGCCACACCTTCTTCGGGGCCCTGGGAAGGGCGGGTGGGGGAAGCTGGCCTGGGTGCCCTGTCTCTGCTGCTTGGGGGGTCAGGATTTGTTTTCAAGGAAGCAAGGACAGCCATGGTCAGTCCCCTTAAAACTAATTTCCCTGGTGTTCAAATCCCTTCGTGATGAGTGTGCTTGAAACTCAACCCCAGCCACTTTGCCCTCAACTTAGCCCAAACTTGAATGTTTTATTTTGGGGGAGCAGTTGGGGTATTCTGTTTTTTAAAAAAATTGTCATCTTTGGACCTTTTAAGACTATAAAAAAACCCCAAATTCATCTAGCGATCCTCTGATTTTATTTTTATATATATTATTTTCATAATATTTGATGCCTGATGGGATTGTTTACCATTTTGTGGATACCTCTTCTGTTTGAATCTCCATTTTTCTTTAAAAAATATTTTTCTTGTTTTTTTTTATGATAGCAGAAATGTGTTTCATTATCAGACCCTCAGGCAACACGGAGGCGCCTAACGTAAAGTGCAGCTCCCGCAGTCACGTCTGCTGGAGGCGACCAGCTGCCGCAGCTGTGTTCCCAGGCATCCCCTTAATTTGGGTGTGCTTGAACAGTTGGCTTGTGAGATCCCCAAATTTAAGTGGAGTGTTAGACACACGAAGGGCAGTGGCTACACCCAGCCCTCGTGCCTCCATTAAGAGGTGATGAACATAGATGAACATAGGTCGTTATATGTCTGTATACCTCTGTTTCCATACCACACACAGTCCCGCCCATTTGGTTCAGACTCATCAGAATCACCTTTGGAGGCCTTGGCTTAATATGTCTTCACGTGCCGGTCAGCATGGGTGTCGCTGGCTGAGCACCTGCTCTGTGCTGGCACGTTAGGCGCATCCCATCATCTGTCCTGCCCTGTGCAAGGTGGGGACCCACACTTGGCAGATGAGAAAATGGAGACTTAGAGACGTTAGGTGACTTGTTCACAACCACATGGAGCTGGGCCTCGACCCCAGCTGAGCCCTCAGTCCTAACACTAGACTGTGGTTCTCTCCCTTTGCGGAGCATCAGGTTGCCCCATCTCACCCACAATGCAATTGGTCAGTCCCCCAGCTCCACCCACTTGGAGGCTGCAGGGAGGGGTGGGGACAGGATCAGGCTCCTGATGCCCTGGAGTGGGAGGACCAGAGCTTTCTAATGCTGGTCTCTAAAGTGGGTTTCCTCAAGGTGAATTCCTTATCTTCCTTTAAATCTGATTGTTTTAAACTTTCTACTTCACTGTCCTCTATGTAATATAATTGTGCAATAATGCATGTATGCAATTAAGTAGGTAATATGCAGATATTAGGGTTATCTGTTTAAAAAGTATTTGCTGACTAGCGTGTGGGTGGGTGCTGGGCCCTGCAGAGAGAGAGGGATGAACCGGAAGCGGCTCTTGCTCTCGTGTGGGATTCTCAGGCAAATGGGTTTTAGGTGGAGTGGCCTGTTCCCAGCCTGACCAGCACGGGGAGTGGGAGGGCAGCACTGGCCCCAGTTGCCAGCAGCTCTGCTGAGGACTTGAAGCAGAGGCAGTGGCTAGTGAGACAGCAGTAGGGAATTAGGCTAGACTGGGAGAAGTTCCAGTAGTGAGAGCTGAGCAAGCCTGGGAGGCTTTTCATTATGGTACCTTTGAGTATGTTGTAGTCATTTTCACGAGAGTGGTATGTCGGTGTCTGTCTCGCTGTTATCCTCGTGTACTGAGGAGAACAGAGGCTCAGAGAGGCTGAGAGTCTGGCTACTCAAAGTGTGTTCTGAGGCCCAGCATCAGCACCCCCTGGGAGGTGGTTGGAAATGCACAGTCCCAGGCCCCACCCCAGACCTTTTGCATCAGAAGCTGGCTTTTAACTGGATCCCCAGGAGATTCATGTGCACACGGGAGGCTGAGAAGCACCCTCTTATTTTGGGTGTGCTTAAACAGTTGGCTTGTACGGTTCCCAGCCTGGAGTTGCATGGTTACTACTTCGCAGAGCTGTGACAGGAACCCAGGTCAACTTGACTCCAAGGATAAGATTCTTAACTTCTATAGTAAACCACCTTCTGCCCCAGAAATTCGTGACATTCGCACTCTTTAGATCTTGAAGATACTCTTTGACCTTTGACGTAGTCATAATAATATAGCTACTATTGATTAAGTACTAACACTGTGTTTGCCACAGTGCCAAACCCTTGACCTATGTTACTTTACTCCTGTAATCGTTCCCATTTTATAGATGTGAACATTGAGGCATAGAGAAGTGAATCAATTCGCCTAAGGGCACGCAGTTAGCAAGAGCTCTGTAGACCTGGGGTTTGAACCCTGGCAGTCTGACTCCAGGGCTCCTGGGGCCTGGGTCGGAGGAGTTCAGGGAGCTGGGTTGAGGGAGTGAACTTGAGGCAAGTGGCTGACCTTGGTGGTTTTCTCTTGCACCAGCCCTGCAGTACTTCTCATCTGTAATCCTGGGTTGCCCTTGTGATGCCCTGGGTATCTCGTTTGGCAGGACCTCATGGGCAGCTGTGACCCTGGGGCGGGGTGGGGTCTGGCCAGTACCTCTTCTCTGCCTGAGGACTCTGGGCATGGAGGACCAAGTAGTTCTTGGCCTTTTTTGTGTGGGAGATAATTCAGGTAAAGTGCTTAGCACAGTACGTGGCCATAAATAGGATCTGAAATTTTATTATTATTATTATTGGTTTTAAGGATTTAAAAAATATTTATCTAAAAACCATGAGTAAAAACCAAAACAACAACAACAAACAAACAAAGACCCATGAGTAACCCCTGTGCTCATTTGCTCCAACCTGAAGCCTTCATCTGGGTCCCCGAGCTCTGGGTGACCGAGGTAGTGGGGAGGGGGCGCTGTCCCTTCTGGGTGCCCTGAGTGGGGCTGGGATAGTTGACAAGACCCAACCTAGGGTCTGGGGTTGCTTCGGGCCTCTGGGGCTTTGGGAACAGGGCAGGGTCACCCTGGACTTTATTTTTCTTTAAACAACAGCTGGGTTGTGGATAATTGTTCCCAATTTATGAATGGGGAGATCCTCTAAGCCCTTAAAGGAGTCATGTCCTCCCTGGGTTTAGGTGTCCTTGCTGCTCTTCCCTTCTTGCTTGGGGACTGGCAGGACAGGGTCACCTGGTTAGGAGGTCCTGGGGAAGAGGGTAGGGCAGTTTTGGGGGTGGGGGTATGCTTCTGGGAGAAAAGGGCGGAGGAGACCTGAGCAAACAAGGGTCTCCTCCCTGAGGTCTCACTGCTTCCTCTTCTTCTGTTCCAGGGTTATCACAGGTCAAACCACTTCATAGCCACTCAAGGTACCTGGCACTTCTTCTCATGGGCCCCTGTGTGCCCGTGTGCTGAATGCCCTCTGCCACTTTTCTGTCTTCCCCGCCGAGCTGCTTGGCTCCGTCTGTCTGTCTCTCTTTTGTTTCTGTCTGTCCATCTGAGCCCCAGTCTAGCTTCATCTTCTGGAATCTGGCTGTCAGTCTGTACCCTCCCTGAGTTTGTGTCTCCCTGATGTGCCCAGTCCATCTGTAGCTCCCTGTCCATCTGTCTGTCCCCAACGTGGTGCATGCAAAGGGGCTGCTAGCCAGGCTGTCCTCACGGCTGTGGATTGTACCTCAGTCTGGGGGCCGCCTGGGTCCCTCTGGCTGTGTCTTTCCTGCCCGATTGTCCATTTGTCCATCGTTTCTGGAGACTTGTGCCATGGCCCTCCAGCCTGCCTCCTGGGTTCCACTCAAGATGACCGAGGTCCCCAGCCAGGCTCTCCCTGGTACTGCCCTTCCCCAGGGCCCTCCAGACACGAGTTGGTGGTTGGTGGGGTATATGTGTGTGTGCATGAAGCCCCCATTGGGACTCAGGAGCCTCCTGGCCTGGGATGGGGGTGCTGGGCAGTGGGGGTGCTGGCCCAGGACCGAGACCTTGCCTCAGGGACAAGCGCCCTCTGCCTCCAGGGCCGAAGCCCGAGATGGTCTACGACTTCTGGCGCTTGGTGTGGCAGGAGCACTGTTCCAGCATTGTCATGATCACCAAGCTGGTGGAAGTGGGCAGGGTAAGCGGGCCTGTGGGGTGAGCGGGGCATGGCAGGCAAGGGGGGCAGCGAAGAGCCCACTGAGCCTGCCCAACGGGGACTCCAGGTGAAATGCTCGCGGTACTGGCCGGAAGACTCGGACATGTATGGGGACATCAAGATCACGCTGGTGAAGATGGAGACTCTAGCCGAATATGTTGTGCGCACCTTTGCCCTGGAGCGAGTGAGTCTCCTGTCACTTGGTGACTCGGGGGTGCCTGAGGGGGTGGGGCAGAGCCCAGGAGCAGGAGCGGGGAGGAGGTGGTAACTGCTGGGAGCACCGTGACAGGACGAGAAGCTAACCGTCTGTGCTGGCGACGCCAAGAGGAATCGAGGTGCTGAAGATGATGACGATAGTTGCCGGGTGTTGGTCTTACTCTGTGCTGGACACGGCTGAGTCCGTTACACATACTGTTTCACCCCGGAAAGCTCTGTAGGATTAGGCATTTACCATTAGCCCCATTTTACAGATAAGGAAAGTGAAGCTCAGAGTGCTTACATCACTCATGAGAGGCACAGGGTCAGCCGACGAGTCCTCCCGTCCATGATCCCGTTTGATCCTCTGTAAGCACCTCAGTGGAAAGACAGTTTCCCCTTTGGACTAAGACCAGAGAGTCCAATGATCTCCTGGGGTAGCAACCACCCGGGGTGAGGTAGGTGTGCAGCCGAGCAGGTGCAGGTGCGGGTGCAGGCAGACCCCGCCCGAGTCCTGTGTGACTGACCCCGGGCAAGGGCTTTCTGCTCCGTGAGCCCCCATTTTCTTGCTGTACAAGGAACATTAACACCCACTCATGAGTTTATTATTGGGACTCACTGAGATCCTGCGGTGAGATGCTCACCACAGTGCCTGGCACACAGCAAGTGTCTAAGAAATGCCAGCCATGACTGACTGTGGTTACTGTTGTCTCCCCAGAGAGGCTACTCGGCCCGGCACGAGGTCCGCCAGTTCCACTTCACAGCGTGGCCGGAGCACGGTGTCCCCTACCACGCCACGGGGCTGCTGGCCTTCATCCGGCGCGTGAAGGCCTCCACTCCCCCTGATGCTGGGCCCATTGTCATCCACTGCAGGTGGGGGCGGGGAATCCACAGGAGAAGAGAGGCTGGGAGTGGGGTTGGTTCAAGGTCCCTACGGGAGATGGGAGATGGGTTCATCCTACAAGGGACAGAGGAGAGGAGAGAATGACTTCCAAGAGCCCTTCGTCCTTTGAACTCTGGCTCTAAGGTTGGCACCCTCCTGTAATTCCTAAGACCTGGGGAGGCCCTTGGCCCAGATGCCAAGGGGACACTGGGGGCACAGAGGGGCTGAGGTTGGCGGCACCAGGCGGGATCAGGTTCTGTTTGCTTCCATTTGCGAGTGTCACTGCACACCTGCGAGCTGGGTTTGGCCCAGGTGCTGGGAGGGACTTTGCCTTCTCTTCTTTTCTCCAAACCCAGGGCCTTTCCTCACCCCTTGGCCTCTCACCTTCTGCGTTTTGACCTTCACTCCTTCCTCTCCTGACTCCTGCCTTGGTTGGGCCCTGTGACCCCAGCTGCCCTTTCTTTCTCTGCTCTGCTTCCTCCTTGGCTCCCCATCTTTCTTTTGCCTCTTAAGTGGAGGCCCAGTGCCCTGTCCTGTTCCTTCCCCCACAGCCCCCTTGGGGAGCTTCACCTCTAGGCCCCAGTGGCTTTGGTGAGTACCCTGGGCCCACAAGCCCTTGGCCTCTGTGTCTCGCCGGGCTCCCCTACTCGGCTTCTTCTCAGCTCCCCAAGTGCCACAAAGCAGACTCAGTCCACTGCTGCCCCCCCCCCCCCGCCCCATGCCAGCTTCTCCTTGATTCTTTTAGGCCTCTAAGATACTATCTTTAAAAATTTGTTTTTTATTGATTTTTAGAGAGAGAGGAAGGGAGAGGGAGAGAGATATAGAAACATAGATGAGAGAAACATCTATTGGCCGCCTCTTGCATGCCCCCGACTGGGGATTTGGCCCACAACCTGGGCATGTGCCCTGACCGGGAATCGAACTGGCGACCTCTTGGTGCATGGATCGATGCTCAACCACTGAGCCACACCGGCCAGGCAGATACTGTCTTTTTAGAATAAAACTTCATCCATGAATCAAACTTAAAGCGAAGTGCACAAATAAGTGTATATATAACTTTATGAATTTCACAAATTGAACACACTTGTGAAATAACCAGCACTACTGAGATCAAGAAAGAGGACATTAACAGCACCCAGAAAGCCCCTTGAGCCCCGTCCTCCCATTCAGACCAGTCACTGTCCTGACTTCCGATCCATTGTCTAAATGGAATCACACAGCAGATGCTCTGTGGTGTGTGACTTCGTTCCCTCAACCTTATGTTCCTAAGATCCATTCATATTGTATCTTATTCGCCCAGATGAATTAACTACAATGTGTTTATCGGTTCTGCTGTTGATAGGCATTTGGGTGGTTTCCAGTTTTGAGCTGTATGAATAGTGCTGCTAAGGACATTCTATTGCATGCCTTTGGCTAACACACACACGCATTTCTCTGGGGTATGTGCATAGGAATGCAATCTCTGTCTGCAAACATTCAGCTTTAGTGGATGCCGCCAGTGTTCCAAAGTGGTTGTACTAATTTAAGCTCCCACTGGCAGTGTATGGGGGACCCAGTTGCTATATGTCCTTGACCACACTTTAGTACTACTATTTTCAAACTTGAAATCTTGGTGTCATCTTTGTCCGCAACCCTTCTCTTCAACTTTGCTCTACGTGGTGCTTAGCACGAAGATCCCAGGGATGGACCCGACACAGCCGAGCTCCTGACGAGCTCCCAGTCAGGTTAGGGAGACAGTCATGTAACCATGACCACATAGCGGGATGTTTTAATAAAAGCCTGTCCAAATTGCTCTGGGAGCTCAAAAGAATGCTATGTGCTGGAAGGGTTATGAGTGGGTATGAGTGTGTGGGGCTTTGAGGGATGTGTAGGAGATTGGAGGAATATCCAGGAGCAGGAACAGTCTTGGATTAAGCTCCGAGCATCCCCTTTGTCCCTCTCCCCCAACTGAAGTTAAGTTTCACCTCTGCATTCTCCCTACCTTTTTCCTCTGTCCTTCCCCAACACCCATCCCCAGCTCTGTCCTCTATCACATTTCTCGAGAGCTCTTCCAGCAGCTTTCCCCCAGGCTCTTCCTTGCCTGGGAAGGGGTCTTTCTGTGTCCCCCATCCCGTGTGGTGTAGACATGGCCAGGTGCCCCAGGGCCCCTCTGTTCTTCCCCTTGGTCCCGGGCTCGCTCCCCAGGCCCTGACCTGGCCCGGGCCATTCTCTCCCAGCGCGGGCACTGGCCGCACAGGTTGCTACATCGTTCTGGATGTGATGCTGGACATGGCCGAGTGTGAGGGTGTCGTGGACATTTACAACTGCGTGAAGACCCTCTGCTCCCGGCGCGTCAACATGATCCAGACTGAGGTAGGGGACGCAGCCCTCTCCCTGCCCCCTGCTCCAGGACTCGAGTCCCGCATGCAGGAGCTCAAAGCTGGTATCAGAAAGGCGTCCTTAGGCTTTTCCCCTCCCTAGGATGTCCCTCTATTCTTTACTATCCCCAAACGTGGCCTGCCAACCTCTCAGGGTCTCCCAAACTCAGCTCCACTGTGTTCTGCTGGGTGAGGTAAAATAGCAGCGGGCCAAGGTCATAGGTTCTGCAGTCAAGATATGCTTGGGTCTGTATCCTCATAGATGTGACCCTGGGCTGTCCCCTCATCAGAGCTTCTCACAGGGTTGTTATAGGAATGAAATATAAGTGAACATACCCATGAAGGCTGTTGTTTCGAGTATGGTTGGTCCAATCTGTAGTAACACGTGGCTGAACTCCACATCAGTACACCTGTGCCTCAGCCTTGAGCGTGCTTCCTCCTGCTCCCCCTCCACCCCATTTCTAGCTTCTAGTCCCCTCCTGGTTCCTCATATTCTTACCTCCTGTTCTAGGAGCAGTATATCTTCATCCATGATGCAATCCTGGAGGCCTGCCTGTGTGGGGAGACCACCATCCCTGTCAGTGAATTCAAGGCTACCTACAAGGAGATGATCCGTATTGACCCTCAGAGTAATTCCTCCCAGCTACGGGAAGAGTTCCAGGTGGGGCATGAGTGCGTGTGTATAGGTGTATAGGTATGTAGATGTGGTGTGAGTGTGAGTGTGTGTGTGTGTGTGTGTGTGTGTGTGTATTGGAGGTCCTCAGGCCTTGTAGGAGTCAGAGTTGGGCTACTAGGAAGGATTTTGAGACAGTGGAGAAGGTGCATCAAAGTGCTTAGGAGCCCAGGTTTGAAGTCTGATAAACCTGGGTTCAAATCCTGGCTTATCTGGTTAAGAGCAGTGAGTGGCTTTGAATACTCACTTTACCGTTCCAAACTTCAGTGTTTTCATCCAGAAAAGGATAGGTAATATTGCCCATGCATCAGGATTGTTTTGGTTGCAAGTAACAAAAATCCAGTTCAATGGCTCTTGTAACTGAAAAGTCTGAGGATGGTGCAGCTTCAGTTATGGCTGGATCCAGGTGTTCAGATGATGTCAAGAGCTAGTCTCTGTCCATTTTTGGTTTGTTCTCCTCTGTTTTTGGCTTCATTCTCAGACCTACACCCTGGCCCCCAGCAGTGCTAGGCTCATATCATCTCTACTGTCAGGACACTGGAAAAAGGTACTTTTGTAGTGGTCCAGAGTGTGGTCACTAGGCGAGCAGAGACCCCAGATGTCCTCTCCATTCCCGGGTTCCTGGAGTATACAGGCTGGGTGCCTGGTGCTCTAGAGCTGGCAGAGTGATGTCACAGGAAATGCTGCCTGTGATTCCTGGAGGAGGATGTTGGACTCTGAGGATCATGAGAGACTGGGGAGCCCCTGCTAGGGATCTCCAAGGACTGGAGAAAGAAACTGAGAGGCCATGAGTCAGGATGCATGAGGCATGAAGGCAAGAGGGGGAGGAGTCCAGAGCTTTGGCTTGCTGTAGTGCCAGGTGCTCCGGACTGGAGTTCTGTTCAGACAGGGCTGTGCCCAAGGAAGGTGACTACGTCTGCCAGGTCCCTGGACTCCACTCTGTGGAAGACGTGGGCTCTCAGGGCTTGTATTTATTTATTTTTAAAATTTTTTTCCTTTATTGATTTTAGAGAGAGAAGAAGGGAGAGGGAGAGAGAGATAGAAACATCGATGAGAGAGAACATCAACTGGCCGCCTCCTGCATGCCCCTCACTGGGGATCGGACCCACAACCTGGGCATGTGTCCTGACCGGGAATCGAACTGGCGACCTCTTGGTGCATGGGTCGACACTCAACCACTAAGCCACACCAGCCGGACAGGGCTTGTCTTCTTGAAAGCACCTGATAAGCTAGTAACAACCGTCTCTGTGCCTTCTGTGCACTGAGCCCTATGTGTGCCAGGCTCAGTGCTGGGTGCTGGGCATTATCTCACTTAATTTTCCTGATAGCCCGGGAGGGAGGCACATTACTATTTCACTTTATGGTTGAGGGAAAAAGAGGCTGGGAGATACAGTAGCTTGTCTACAGTTACCCTCTGCGTGGCCTGGAGACAGGGAGCCGGTCCCAGCTCTCTCCCCCTTCTCTCTGGACCTCAGTTTTTCCATCCGTAAAGTGGGGTTAATAACCAGCCCAGTTTCCTTCATGGGGCTGTGAGGGGGCCCAGTAAGCACTGGATGTCGCCCCCATTTCTCTTCTCACTCCCTGTAGACGCTGAACTCGGTCACCCCACCACTGGACGTGGAGGAGTGCAGCATCGCCCTGCTGCCCCGGAACCGGGACAAGAACCGCAGCATGGACGTCCTGCCGCCCGACCGCTGCCTGCCCTTCCTCATCTCCACGGACGGCGACCCCAACAACTACATCAACGCAGCCCTGACTGACGTGAGGGCTCAGGCGAGGGCGGGCTGTGGGACTCTCCCCTCCCCCATAGTACCTGGGAGGTCTAGGAGCCAGAGAGCAGAACTGAGGGCTCTGGTTCTGGGACCCTCTTGCCCTTTCTGGGGTGACCCTTCTATCTCCAGCGAGCTTCCATTCAGGACTTCAAAGCCAGTGCTCCCCCTCAGGTATTACTCTTGGCCTGAGTCAGGGTCTGGGTGGTGGAGTCCAGGTAGGGCTGTCTCCAGGATCAGGCCCAGCAGAGCCTGGGGTAGGAGTGATTTGGGGGCTTTAGCTGGGGAGGATGGGAGGGTTTGGGGTTGGGACTTGAGACCTGATGTCTGGAGCCAGGGGAGCTGGTCCTGGGGTGACGGAGCTGGAGCCTGTCTCAGGACATGACCTGGGACAGTAACTTGCTCCTTGGCCCCACCTGGCGTGTTCTGAGGGCTCAGGAGCCATTTAGAAGGCCCTTCCCTTGCTCCCAGCTCAGGGGGCTCCACCTCCTTCATTGTGTGTTACGAGAAGAGCAGAGGTGTTAGGGCCCAGTGAATAACTCCAAGAAGCTGCTGTCTGAAGGAGGAAGAGTCTACGAGCACTGCCCCATTCCTCTCCCAAACTGGAACCAATTAAAAGATGGGTGCAGAAGGGAGACAGGGGGAGATGAAAATGTTACCTTTGAAAAAACCTGATAAGACTAGAGAATGTGACTTCTGATATGTGGCTAAGTGGACTGGCTACTCCTTCACTCCTTAGTGAGGCAGACTTGTCGTGGACACAGCCAGCCCCAGGCCACCCCTTCCCATCAGGGACAGGCCTTCACATGTGGCGCAGCAGGAGCAGTTGAATGCACACTTTCTGATCTCTTGAACTTTGCATTTGGGGAACGGGTTGAGACAGTTACTAAACAAACATACAATGGAAAGTGAGACACTGGTAATTTCTACAAAAATCAACCAGGCAGAAGAAATATTTAATGTGGGTTTTGGGGGCCTGCATATGTGGCCATTTTGTTTTCTTTTTTTTTTTTAATCCTCACCCGAGGATATTTTCTCATTCATCTTCAGATAGAGTAGGAGAGAGGAAGAGGGAGAGGGAGAGAGAGAAACATCAATGTGAAAGAGACACTTCAACTGGTTGCCTGCTGCACGACTCCGACCAGGGCCGGGGCCGAACCGCAACTGAGGTACATGCCCTTGACCGGAACCAAACCCGTGACTCATTGGTCCACAGGCCGACGTTCTAACCACTGAGCCAAACCAGCCAGGGCATGTGTGGCCATTTTTGATGAGGGGTTAAGGAGGGCCTCTTTGAAGAAGTGACAGTTAAGCAAAGACCAGAAAGAAGTGAGGGAGAAAGCCATGTAAACACTTGGGAAATTTGTTTTAGGCAACAGGAATAGCAGATGCAAAGGCCCTGAGGCAGGGAGCAAGCTTGGCCAGCCTCTGCTTACCAGGGCTAAGCTTCCATTGCCACACATTTGGGAACCTTTTGCTGTTTAGTTACTGAGAACCAGGGGCTTGGACTCTAGAGAGGCCTGGGACTCACCTTGCCCACTCAGGCCTCATTGTACTGGCTGACCTGTGACATGGGCCAAGGAAGGCAGCCTGGTCCTGTGGGGCACAGCTGAGCGGGCAGGGTGGGAGAGGATCAGGGTGGCGAACAGGCCCTGCTGAGTCCTGGTTTCCCTGCAGAGCTACACACGGAGCGCAGCCTTCATCGTGACCCTGCACCCGCTGCAGAGCACCACGCCTGACTTCTGGCGGCTGGTCTACGACTACGGGTGCACCTCCATCGTCATGCTCAACCAGCTGCACCAGTCCAACTCCGCCTGGGTGAGGGCCTGGCTGGCTGGGCGGGCTGGCTGCCTGCTGCCCGGGGTCTCCAGCATTCAAGGGCACACCTTGGAAGTCAGGGGTTGGATCTCAGCTCTGCCACCTATTGTTGAGTGACCTTAGACAGGTGATGCTCCTTCCCGGAGCCTCAGTTTCCTTGTCTGTAAAATGGGGTTGGCAGACTGGAGAAAAATAGCTGCTTTTTATTAAGTACCTGCTGTGTGTCAGGGACTCTGCTTTGCACTTGTGGGCTTCAGGTGAGAAAATTAAGACCCAGAGAGGTGAAGCAATTCTCTAAGGTCACAGCTGGGAAGTGGCAGAGCTGTGCCCCCTACTCTGGGCCGCCTCCTTCCAGAGCCCCTGCTTTTTCAGTCGCTGAACTAAACTGCCCAGCGTGGGGACCTTTGAGGCAGAGTATCCAGCCTCCTTTCTTCCTGACTGCTCGATCTGGAAAACTGAGCCTCACTTTCCTTCTCTGTGAAATGGGGACCAGCACAGCACCTGTTATCTCAGGGGGTTATTGTCGGCCACGTCAGATGCACGTAGGATGCTTAGCACTGGGCCACGTGTAGTACATAGTAGGCGCTCAGTACACGGCAGGGATGAAGGTAATGAGAGTGATGGTTGCTTCTGAGGTTGGAGGATGAGTGATCCATGGAGAGGGAGCAGCATGTACAAAGGCCTGAATGCAAGGAGTTGCCAGGACCCCAGGCAGAAAGAGGAAGGTAGTGCCCTCATCTTATGGGGTGTAGTCAGAGAGGGAAGCAGATGGAGCATGGTGTTGTCTGGGAGGAGCTTGAGGCCATTTCACAGGTGGAGAGACTGGGGCCCAGAATAAGGAAGAGCTGAGACTAGGAGCTGGGACCTGGGACCAACTAGCCTGGAGGACTTGTATATGTATGTGTGTGGGGGCTGTGCCTCCTCTGTCCCTCTGCTGTCTTGAGGCTGTGGCTTAGAGGGGGTACATTTAGGACTCTGACTCCATGGAGTGGTCTTGGGGCAAGTGCTGAGCCGTGTTGCAGCATCAGGGACACCCTACCTCAGAGCTGATGCTGGAAGGCAGAAGTAGTGAGAGACCAGGGGGCGGGGTGCTGGGATGGGTGGGCTGATGAGGCCTGTGTCGTGTAGGCGTGTGTGCTCGTGGGTGAGTGTGAGCGGTTAGGGGAAGCTGTGTGGTGGCTCGGCAGTGAGTGTCAGTGCACCCACTCCGAAGGGTTTGTCTCAGCTGACCTGAGTGTCCGTGCAGAACGCACCGGGGCAGGTGTGCACTGCCGTCTCATGGGTGAGTGGTGGAGAGTGTGGGGAGTCTGGAGAGGAGTCTGGAGTGAGTGGGTGGGCCAGGGTATGTGGGAGTCCCAGGGTGACTGGAGGTTTGGGAGTGGGTGAGCATGGCAGCTGCCCGGAGGCTCTGCTCAGCCCCCCTCTCTGCTCGTGCCGCCAGCCGTGCCTGCAGTACTGGCCAGAGCCGGGCCGGCAGCAGTACGGCCTCATGGAGGTGGAGTTTGTGTCAGGCACAGTGGATGAAGACTTGGTGGCCCGTGTCTTCCGGGTGCAGAACATCTCTAGGGTGAGTGATCTGGGAGCCCCAGGGTGAGAACTGGGGTGGTGGTTGGATGGCCTGTAATGACCTTCTTGAGGTCACCAGGGGCCTTGTAACCCTGGTGCTCATGTTCCGCCGGCTGGCTGCCCATGCCCCCAGCTGCAGGAGGGGCACCTGCTGGTGCGGCACTTCCAGTTCCTGCGCTGGTCCGCGTACCGGGACACACCTGACTCCAAGAAGGCCTTCCTGCACCTGCTGGCCGAGGTGGACAAGTGGCAGGCAGAGAGCGGGGACGGGCGCACTGTCGTGCACTGCCTGTGAGTGCTGGCCCCGCCTCAGGGCGGGAGGAGGGGCTGGGGAGCCCAGGGCCAGGGGCAAAGGTCCAGTGTGGGAGAGGGCCTCAAGACTGGCACCAAAGCCCCTGGGCTCCAGACCGCCTGACCCAGTCTTCCCTGGAGGATCCTAGTCAGTTTCCAGGGTGTAGACTTAACCCTGAAGAACGACCCAGTACTCTCTGTGTCATGTTTGACCCCGAGTCCTGTCAGAGTCCCATGATAGTGAAATACACTTTTTAAGCCAATGGATTTCTGGTCTTTGTTCATGAATGCTCACATATAACTTTTTCCACTCACTCACTCATTCATTCATTCACATGGACCATTCATACTTCATTTATTCACTCATGTCTGGTGCAGTCACTCCTTTGCCCCCCGCTTTTTCATGCTTTCAGACTTCCTGGCCCTTCCCAGTGCTGGGCTGGCATGCTGGATGCAGGGGTAGGGAGCTGAGCTGGGCAGAGACTGGCTCTCTGGGGCTTTCAGTTCTAGTGGGAGAGACTCCTAGACACGGGGGCTGAGGGCCTGCTTAGTCCCTCATCTCCCAACAAGTACCTCATCCTGAGGTGCAGGGAACAGAGGAGGCTGCGGTTTGTTTGACTCAGAGTGTACCTGTGTCTGTACCTGTGTCTGCGTTGCTGGGGGTGACGGGTATTCTCAGTATTCATTTTCCATCCTGTTTTCTGGGTTTTGCTTGCTGCCTCGTTGCCTTCCTGTGTTGCTGTCTCACTTCTTTTTCTTGGAGTATGCCTTCCTCCTTTCTCAGAATCTGCTGTTTCTCCTGGAGGTTGTCTTCCTAGATACCTTCAGCTTTGGATGTCAGTCTTAGCATCTGAATCCGCCTCCTTAACCTCCTCCTGCTGCTCAACCTAACCCTAACCCTAACCCTAACCCTAACCCTAACCCTTACCCTAACCCTAACCCTTACCCTCCCCTCTGGGTTCCCTGGCCCCGCCCCTCACCTCTGGGCTCCTTCACCCTCCCCTCTGGGTTCCCTGGCCCCGCCCCTCACCTCTGGGCACCTCTGGCCCTGCCCTTTACCTTGGAGTTCGCCCCTCCTCCCCAAGCCCTGCCCCAAACCTTTTGGGTCTCTCCTTTAGGAACGGGGGCGGCCGTAGCGGCACCTTCTGCGCCTGCGCCACGGTCCTGGAGATGATTCGCTGCCACAACCTGGTGGACGTTTTCTTTGCTGCCAAAACGCTTAGGAACTACAAACCCAATATGGTGGAGACCCTGGTGAGGTGCCATGTCCTCTGTGCCTAGCCATTTCCAACTTCCTGGTTCGTGCCTGGCCAGGCCCCTCAGTACCCACTCTCCCATATCTGGTCCCACATTTGGGCCTTGGGTTCCCCACAATTAGTCTTGTGGTGCCAAAACGTTATTCTCATTTCGCCCCTTCTCCCCAAAGATGGGTCAGGTCTCATGCTTGCCCTTTCGTCCCCAGCACTGGAGAGGGGCCCGGCTCATGATTCCTTCTCTCCCTCTCCCCAGGATCAGTACCACTTTTGCTATGATATGGCTCTGGAGTACCTGGAGGGGCTGGAGTCAAGATAGCGGGGGCCCCTGGCCTGGAGCACCCACTGTGCACTCAGGCCCATCATCCCAGATGACGAGGAAGACCTGCGTCCCCAACTCTGCTCAACCACAGGGAAGGCACCGGAGTGGGTGATGGGCCATCTTGGTGCTGCCTTCCACTGTGGGCGGGGCCTTTCTCCATACCCTGGGCAGGCTGGGGGCCAAGGAGGAGCTTAGCAAGACTAAGACCAACCCACCTGAATAGGGTCCTGATGGCCTGTGCTTGAGAGGTCTGGCACTGCCTGGCAGAGTGACAGGAACTCAGAATTGCCTGATTTTGGGGAACCTTGGCTCAAGCCCCTTGACTGTATCCCAGCCCTTGGTGGAGTGTGTACCAGGCCAAGGTGCCACCCAGCATGGTTCGACATGAGTAGGGAGTACATTGGGCCTTGGCATCTAGAATCCCATTTGGCCCAGTCCCTGAGGGTCCTGGAGAGACTGGGCTCTGCCCTGATTTGCCAGTGGGCACATCAGACTGAGGCTCCCCAGGGGGAACTGCAGCCCCCCTCCTCCACCTGCTGCCCCCTGCCGCCCCTTGGATATTTTGCTCATGGTCCTCCCACTTTTGCTTCCCTGACATGTGCTCTGAGCTTCCCTGAACCAGGATCTGCCCATCCCTACCCTGCCCGACGTGAAGCCCCTTCCCTGCCTGACCTAGTGTCTGCAGAATGAGACACAACCTCAGGCCCCTCTGCCTATAACTTTCAGGCCTCACTGGCTGGTCCTGCTCAGCCTGGGCCAGTGACAATCTGAGCAACATGGCTGGAAAACAGCCCCCGAGGCCGCGGTTCCTGTGGCTCCTTATCAGGCTACCAGCTGGGGAGAGGGCACTGTTAGATTAGGGGTGCTCGCAACCCTTAGAGTTCAGAGGAAGAAGGTAGATTTTGGGATGGAGGATCAATGCTTTTTTGGTTTATTTTATTTTTTGATGGGTGGGTGGGAAGATCTCTTTAAAATGGGGCAGGCCACACCCCCATTCCGTGCCTCTATTTCCCCATCTTTAAACTGTAGATATGACTACTGACCTACCTCGCAGGGGGCTGTGGGGAGGCATAAGCTGATGTTTGTAAAGCGCTTTGTAAATAAACGTGCTCTCTGAATGCCACAGAGTGGCCTTGTGTGTGTCTGCCCAGCCTGACTGGGGCTTGGCATCCCAGTGCAGTGGGAGGGCCCTGGACTGGGAGTCAGAGGTCTGCGTGCTGGTCTGGCAGCCATTTTCCCATAAAATGGTGGAGGTGTGGACGAGAGCATCACTCAGGGTCCTTCCATTTCTGAGGGACTCTGGCTTATTGCTGCCTCCTCCCAGGCCTCTGAGGTACTTTGTCAGGCTGTGCGCTTTATCCTGAGACCTCTGAGGGTCACAGAGCTGCCTTTCAGCCATGGGGGCCTGAATCTGGGTTGCGCTCTTTTGAGGGTAGCATGGGAGGCTCATTCTCTGGTGTCAGGCAGATGGACCTCACCAGCTGTGAGACCCTGGGTGGCAAGTCAGCTGTCTTCTCCGGGTCTTGGTTTCCCATCTGTAAAATGGGGACAATCCTGTTAGGATCGGAAGACATTGTGATTAAGTTTTTTGCATGGCGGCAGGTGTGCTGAAAAGGCTATTAATGAGCACACAGCAGAGAGGAGACACACATCTGGGGATGGTCGTCCTGCTGCCCAAGTTGAGCCCATTCCCAGCCTGAGGCTTCCTGGAAGTGGAGTGGAAGGAGGAGTGGGCTGGCTGGTAGGGACCGGAGTCACTCCTGACTCTCACAAACTTGCTATAGGACCTTGGGCAAGACACCCCCTGTTTCTGGGCCTCAGTTTCTTCATTGAAGACTGGCTCCATGATGTATTGATTCTGTTTGCACACGGGCTGACTCTCTGTGCCCCAGTTTTTCTATTGGTTAAAGGATATGACCCATTCTAATGATCACACAGTTCAACATCCTTTAATCTGAATAAAAAATGTATTAGTTAGGATCTCACTTAGCTGGATTGACTGGCTCACACTCATTCGGAACTGACTGCTGAGCCTTACGTGATAGGTTACAGATGTATGTCAGGTACTGGCTAAGCAACAGAATGTGACTTACTTTGACCAATAAGATGGGGCATAAGTAACGTCAAGTGAGTTCTGGATCCTAGACTTCTAGGGGCCTTGCAGCTTTTGCTTTGCCCTCTTGGAACTCTGCCATTTGAGGAAGCCTGTTTAGCCTTCCTGAAGATTTGAGGGCACATGGAGAAGAACCAGTGCAACACATGAATGGCACGTACCAGCTGTCAGACCTGCAAATGAGGCCATCTTGGGCCTTCCATCCTGGCCGCCCTCTCAGGTGAGTGTAGCTGTATGATTAAGGTTAGTGGAAACTGCCTAACCAACCCTCAGAACTGGCAGAGATATTAAACTGTTCTTTCTTTTTGGGATCGTTTATTATGCAGCAGAAGCTAACTGATACATGCGTTCCGGGCAGTGTGGATACAGCTTTACTCTTTGCCCCATCAGGTATTGAGCTCTCCAAGGGCAGGAAGTATTTCTTTGTTCGTTTTATTGTGTCCATTGGCCAGCAAAGGGCTGGTCTTGGAGCTGGTGCTTGAGAAATGTTGGCATGAGGGAGGGAAGGAAGAAGGGAGTGTGGTTGTGCCTGTCTGATCAGTGGCCTTACATGGCCTTCCGGAGGAGCTGGGAAGGTAGGCTGTGTATTAGGAGGAGCACCAGCTCCAGAACCAACAGGCCAGCATCCCACCCCTAGCTCCACCTCCCACCAGCTGGTGACCTTGCGCAAGTGCCTTAACCACCCTGTTTCCTAGTCTAGAAAATCAACATACCTACTTGCAGGATTGGTGGTGAAGTGTAGAGATAGAATGTTTAAAAAGAACTAGCACAGTAACTGTCCCTCCGTAAATGCCATCTCATCAAAATACCGAAGTCCTTGGATAATAAAGATGGTCACCATCACTTTTTGCTTAGCACCTGTGACTGTGTTAGATGCCTTATACCCTTTATCTCTTAATTCATACCACAGGTCTTTAGAGTAGAGATCACTTTGAGGAAATGGGGTCTCAGAGGGCCAGTTTACTCACCCAAAGTCACAGCCTACGTGACAGAGCCTGACTCCACCGCCTGGGCCTTTAGCCACCTTGCTCTCTAGACAACCAGGGCGGTGTCAAAAACCAGAGGATCACTTCGTGCAACACCAAATGAGTAATCTGTGGTCTGGGCCCTGATTTTCAGGTGCTGTGAAATGTGTCAGAGGTGGTGGCCTCTTAGAGCACAAGAAGATGAATGGTCCAGCCTGGCTCTGCCCAGGGCCACGGGCCCAGCAGGAGTGGGGTAGAAGCCCCTACCCACCCAAACCCAGCAAATAGGATTTCTGCAAGCGTGGATAGGCCAGCTGCCTAGTACCGCCAGGAGCTAAATTTGTTTCTTTATGTCATAATAAATCTGGCTGCAGGAACCTGCCAAGGCAATTATTACTTCTCACGGTCTCTCTGCCGGCCCCTGATTGGGACATGTTCTATATCCTGGGCACCCAGGAGATGGAACCGTGACTTTGATAGATGCTAAGGCCATTTGCAAGGCCTTAATTGAGAGCAGGCCCTGGCTGCCTCCCTGACACTAGGACCCTGCTGACCACCCTTGGCTGACCTCTGATGGACAAAAGCTTAATAGACACCTCTGTGGCTGAGGGCAGTGCAGAAATAATGGTGTCATTGCATAGGCAGAACATACCTTGCCATGTGGTGGAGAGAGCAGGGACTCTGGGGTCTGAGGCCCTGAGTCTGAAGGCCTCCTCTTCGCGGGGGCACTGAGGCCGGTCCTGACCGTCAGTGAGCCTCGGTGCCTCATCTGAGAAATGGAAGAAATAAAAACCACGGGCTGTGGCGCTCACAGGGCAGTGGGAGGCTGGGCTGTGTGGATTGGATTGGAAGGACCTCTGGTTTCAGCAGGTTCAGGCCAAGCTATGTCCTGTTGGTGGAGGACGAGGGCTTTGGACACCGTGCTGTAAAACACCAAAGCTTTATTCGGCACTTACGATACATGGGGCGTGGTGCTGTGTGTCACCATGTCAGCCTCCAACGAAACCTGTGAGGTAGGTTCTGTTATCCCATTTTATAGAGCAGATCAAGGCTCAGAGAGCTTAAGCAACTCGCCCAAGGTCACAGAGCCACCAAATGTCCCCCACACAACAGTAGCCAGTGATGGAAAAAAGTAAGCCAGGTAATATCACTGGTTGGCTGAGACCCTCCAGTGACCTCCTACTGCTCTGTGAATAAAAGCTGAGCTCCTGGCCCCGACCTTGGAGGCCTTGCCCAATACAGCCTTTGTTCTTTCTCTGATGGTGTCCCTCTGGCCTCACTTCTTCTCAGCACTTCGAGCCTCTAGCCTGGATGCCCTTCACCAGTCTCTGCATAACTGGTCCCTCTTGGTATCCAGGTCTCAGCTCAGATGGCCCCTCCTTGGGAGGTCCTTTCTGACTGCCCTGAGGTGCCTCCCTGCCCCACTGTCCCTGTCACTCTTAGGGCCCCGTCCCCTATGTCCCTAGTTGCATTTTCTTTTTTTTAAATCCTCACCCGAGGATATTTTTCCATTTAACTTCAGTCAGAGTGGGAGGGAGAGAGAGACAGAGAGAGAGAGAGAGAGAGAGGAACATCGATGTGAGAGAGACACATCAACTGGTTGCCTCCTGTACAACCCTGACCAGGGCTTGGGATGAACCACAACCAAGGTACATGCCCTTGACCGGAATCGAACCCGTGACTCTGGTTTGCGGGCCAACGCTCCAATCACTAAGGCAAACCGGCCAGGGCCCTGGTTGCCTTTTCATAGTGGACGATCAGCTTGCTATTCATTGGTTGTTTGTTTATGCCTCTCCCACCAGACTGTGAGAGAGCGGGGGCCATGTGGATCTGGTCCCCTGTGCCGCCTGCGCTGAGCATGGCGCCTAGCACAGACTCAATGAATATTTGTTGAATGAATGAAAGGTGCAGGGCCAGGATGAAAACCGTCTGTCTTCCTGTAAAGCCCACACTCTAAGCACATTATTTTTAGTCTTCCAGATGGTCAAATGGCTTGATGCCATGAGACTGGGTTCCAGTGCTGGCTCAGCCACCACTGTGCTGTGTGGCCTTGAGCAAGCATCTGCTGTCTTTGGGGCTCCGTCTCCTGATCTGTCCAGTGAGGAGGGGGGACTAGGTGCTCTTTAGGAGCCCGTCCCAAGGAGGGTGCTATTGGTTCAACATCAGGGACAATGGCAGGGATGTAAAATACAGCAGAGGGAATATAGTCAATGATATTGTAATAACTATGTATGGTGCCAGCTGGGCACTAGACTTATTGGGGTGATCACTTTATAAGTTATTTAATGTCAAATCACTATGCCGTATACGTGAAAAAAATATAATACTATATGTCAACTGTTATTGAACAAAAAAGAACAAACAAAAAAACCCTCACATCAGTGACAATGGGGCTGATGTGGGTCAGTGGTGCCAGACCACTGGCCTAAGTATCTGCTTTCTGAGTCCGGTGAAACCCTGTGTGTAGGTTGGGCTGTGTCTGATGGGCCTGGGCACTTACCCTGGCAGGTCCCTGCATTATACTCAGTGTAGATATTGTCCCTAATCTTCCCAGGGTATATCTCCTGAGAGATACATATTACCAAACCATTTGATATAAGGAAACAGGCTCAGAGAGGTGAGGCGTATTGCTTAAGGTTACACAGCGAGAAAAGAACCAACGTAGGATTAGAATCATCACAGAAATGCCGGCAAACCTGCACCTGAACCACATTAACTGCTTGCAGTTTCTTTTCTGCCCGTGAATCAGTAGGCCCTCTTCACTCTGGCTCCAGCCAGGCTCAGCGCAGACAGCGTTAGGCAGGCTTAGCTGAGGCCCTTAGTCAAACAGCTTCCTAGGCTCTGTGCTCGGCCTGCTGGAAATGCTGTTGAATGAGTGTTTGAATATCAGGCGAATCTGCAAATGGTGGGGGTGGCCTGAGTCAGCAGGAGCGAAGGAACTGAGAAAGCCTCTTCAAGAAAAACGAAATGCATCGCAACCCACTTCCTACTTACTCCCAGGGGTGGGAAGAGGGAGCCTGTCCAGGAATTTTATTTTATGTTCATTTGAAAGCTGAACAATGTAGCTTTCTTGAGCTGTGTTTATTCTGTGACTGCATTCCCTTTTTGAAGAGAGCTGGGGACAGTTCTCTCCCCAGGACTCCAGCCCATGCCTGCCCCTCCCCTCCAAAAGGCAGAGCGCGTTCCCTAGTGAACGCTTTGCTCCTCTCCGTGTCTGCCTCTCCGCCGTGCCAGTTATTGATTTATTGTCTCTGAGCTCCAAAGACACCCTTCTTTGCCCTGCTTGGTGATACTGGAGCTGGACCCAGTTCTCTTTTGTCTGCCGGAGCAATGATAGACTTTGCCAGTAGAGGGCGCGAGAGGGACACTAAGGTGATAGCAGCAAGACATTTCTTTTCCAGGTTCTGGTACTCCTTCCATTCCCCCCGCACCCCGCCCCCCCCAACCTGGTACAGGAGCCAAAACCTCAGTGACTCTTGTAAACCAGCTCCAGATGTACCCTCAGGCCTCACTTTCCAGAGGGCCGCTTCTACAGACCAGCGCTGGCCCACACTCCCTGGCACGTTTCCCGGCCACTAGAGGCTGCCTGTTCTTGCGGTCGTCCCGCCCTCACTGGTGCGGTCTGAATCTCAGTCTTCCGGGAGGACCTTCTCCTTGGTCCTTAGTTCCTTCATCATTCGTTCTCCCTCAGCCTAGACATAGCTGATTTTTTTGCAGAACACTCTTTCTTCTGGATGCCTTTTTCCTGCTGCTTCTGAGTTCCTTAGCATCCTCTTTGACCCCTGTTAGTAATTAACTACCCTTTGCTAGTTAACAATTCTTTATATTAAAATTTTCATGTTCAAATGATGGGTTATGAACTCTGTCTCCTGACTGGATTCTAATTGATACAGAATCGGGAGCAGGGGTGGTCCCAGGAAACAGACCCTCGAAAGTACGACTTTGGTTGGTTTGGTTGCCCATGGGCTTGACCGCAGTGCTGAGCTTCCTGCCGATGAGACATGGGATGCTAGTAACCCACAGCATAGTGGCACCGTACTTATCCTAAAGATGGGTTTGGATGCAATGCCAACGGAAGCAAGTGACTATTACACCTGACCATCACATTAGTGATTATGACTGCAAGGACAGTGGCGTGGGATGGACTCTTGAATGCACTGAAGCACTTAAGAAAACAAATGATAAGCTCAGGCCATTTAATTCTCAGCTCAAATCATGGTTTGAGAACCACAGAGTTTCTATGAAAGAATCTTATTTCATGTAGTCATAGAACTGACATTGATGAAAATGAAACTTTTACTTGTGAGGGTCACAGAATTTAAAACATCAGTTAAATTTATGGCATTGCCAAGTTATTCACGTGAGAGTTTGGCTATAAATTAGGAAAGAATGGGATCCTGAAACTTGGAATAGCCATATCTGGTTGGACTCAGAGGAAATGGAGAGTCACTCTGAGCTTCCTGCTACCCTTGGAAAGAACTTGACTTCTCGTATCTGAAGAGACTGGTTTTCCTTTGTTTGGAAACCCTATGATAGCCTTATATGGGGCAGATGCCTTGAAGCAGATGACTGTCCTCAAGACCGGCCACAAGCACCCTTTGTTGCCATTACATTCATAACAAGGATCGCACCTCAGCATGCTGTAAGGATCAGGTACACACTACGATCCCGGAGGAGTCAGTTGACATGATAGAAGAATGGCAGGATTTTTGCTAATGGCAAGATCTGACATAATCCCGGGGAATATACATGGGAGTCGATTCTAAGGGTAGAAGATAATATTAAATCATTCTGAATTCGTGGATGTGGATTTGGGATTTATTATGTCAGCTTGTGCAGCTGAAGGTGGCTGTAAGCAGTTCACTTGATTGGTTGACTGAAACTTGGACTCAAAGGTGGCTTGTGTTTAATGAGTGGAGATGCCAGAGCTTCCATGGAATCATGTGGAAGAAGGAATCCAAAGGCTTAAAGATATAGAATGTTGGAGTGAATTTACCATGTATGACCTGCACAGTGACCCCCAAAATACGTTCCATGAAAATTCCCAGAAGACACTTTCCTAACTAAGACACTGAAAAATGTATTCATGAGGTGAGACCCTATATCCTTAAGATATTCTCCAGATGTTCACCTGAGTAGGCCAGACATTGCCATGAGTATGCTATCATTCAGATGGGCTCCCCGATTTTATGGGGATGATAGGATCCTAGAGAGGCAGAGGTAAGTGGCAGTGCTTAATGGCCAAAGACAAGGTGAGTGCCTTTACCATAAAGAACAGCAGGGATGTACTAGTATCAGAATGCCTGTGTCCATAGGGATATTTGGTGGTGACTAATGGATAAGTGTGCCCCTGGGAAGGAAATAGATGGCTAGCTTACTAGAGTATTGCTTGACCTATCTAACAGAAAAACCAACCAACCAACCAACCAACCTCTGGGCCTAGTGGCCAAAACCTGAGTTGAAGCACTGCATTGGAGAGTGTGGCTTCTCATCAGTTTCCAGACCTAAGCCAACTCACAAATCAGAGCCCCTGGTTGAAGAGGAGGCCAGGCCCCTTGAAGAAGGTTCCTGCACCAGCACCATCACTATGTACCACAAATCTTCCTCCAAGCCTTCAGCAACAGGGCCCTCTGGCCATTCACCAGAATGATTATACTTCTTAAAAAAAAGGTACCCAGACCTTTGGACATTACTAGACAGTGCTCTGAATTTATGGTAATTCTTGGGGATGCAAAATGCCACTGTGGCCCATCAGCCAAAGCAACAAACAGTTAACATTGGTGATCAATACTTAGCCCAAGTGTATGTAGTGGGTCCCTTCCCTAGTTCCTGAAGGTATAACAGAAGTAGACTTACTTGTCGACTGGAAGAATCCCCGTATTGGGTCTCTGACTTATGAAGTGAGGGCAATTATGGAAGGAATTCTGGAAAAATGGAAGTTCCTGGAACTTCCTTTCTCTACTGAGATAGGAAACTGGAAGCACTTTATCCTGGGGGAATTTCAGGGATTAATGAGGACTGGAATATACAGAGGTAGTAATTCCTATTTCATCCCCATTTAACCTGCCTGTTTGGTCTGTGCAGAGGTTGGATGGGTTTGGAGAATGACTGGATTATTGTGTGCTTCATTGGGTGGTGACTCTAACTGCAGCTTCTGTCCCAGATATAGTCTTCACTGGAGTAACTCAGTGCAACACTTGGTGTATAACCATCGACATAGCTGCTGCCTTTTTCTCCATACCGATTTGTGAGGACTACCAAAACCAGGTTGCTTTTACCTGAAGGGGCCAACAGTACACCTTCACAATCTTGCCTCGGAGCTAAGTCGACTCTTGTTTTCTGCCATTATTCAGTCCACAGATAATGTAATCATTTTTGACATTATGCAAAAGAATCGCACAGGTGCACTACATTGATGACAAGCTGGATGAACCACATGTGTGAATGAGGGTGGGAAAGAAATGCCACAAAATTTCAAAGTTTGCTATCTCAGTGAGGTTTCCAAGGGTTCAGTGGTATGAAACATGTTGAGATACCCCTCCAAGGTGAAAGTCAGATTGCTGCACCTTGCACTACTTACCTCAAAAAAAGAGGATGACACTTGGTAGGGTTTGAGATTTTGGAAGAAACATATATCACATCTGACCCACCGGCAAAATCCTCATCAGACTGCCAGCTTTGAGTGGGGACCAGAGCAAAAGAAGTAAAGTCCCTGGTAAAAGTCCTTCTACCACTTCGCCCTTGTGACCCAGTAGATCCGATGGTTCTCAGAAGTTGTATAGTAAGTATGGATGCTGTATAGAGTTTCAGGCAAGCCCCGGAAGAGAGATCACAGAGCAGACCGCTAGGATTTGAGTAAATCTATTTCTTCTTATGCAGATAACACTTGTTCTTCTGATAAATAACTTGCAGCTTGCTACTGGACTGTGGTAAAGACTGGGTGTCTAACTGTGGGACATCAGGTGACCAAGCAGCCTGAGATTGACATTTAGGATTCCCTTGACACAACTAGCGACACGTTTAGCTTTGTGAAACAGCAATCTGCCATCAGATGGGAGTCGTGTAATAGAGTCTACACTTGGGCAAGTCTGGAAGTTACGAAGTTATAGGAGTCTGTGATTCCGACTCCTGCTTCATTGCCTCCCATTTCTCAAACATACCTATGGCTTCCTGGGGAGTTCCGTATGACCAGTTGACTGAGAAATAAAAACTCAAGTCTGGTTTACAGCTGGTGCTACACAGTAGGCTAGTACCACTCAAAAAGGGAGACTGCAGCATTACAGCCCCATCCGGAGTGACCCTGAAGGAAAGTGGGGAAGGACATTTTTTTCAGTGGGTAGAACTTTAAGTAGTATATTTGGTTGCCCAGTTTGAAATTAGAGATAGCCAGAAGTATGGATCCTCAGTGATTTATGAGCAGTTAGTTGTTAATGGCATACTTTGGCTGGACAGTCAGGGGCTTGGGAGGAACAGGATTGCAAAATTGGTGGCAAGGACTTCTGGGGAAGAGGTGTGTGAATGGATTCTTCAGAATGGGCATAGACTGATTTGTGTCCCACGTGAATGCTCCCTAAAGGGAATCCACTGTAAGGGAGGCTTCCAACAATCAGGTGAACATTACGACAGGCTTTGTCGTTACTGGCCTCTTTACCCAGCTATCCCTGTGCTTGTCCAGTTGGCCCATGAATAAAGTCGCCGTAGTGGCAGGGATATGAGGATATGCATGGGCTCAAAAACATGAATTTCCCCTCACTAAGGGCTGCCTTGGATACAAACACTGCCGAGTGCTCACAAGCTTACGATAAGGCACCAACATGAGCCTACGATAGGGCACCATTCTCTGGATGCACCAGCCATCTACCTGGTGGCAGGTTGACTTCACTGTCCCTCTTCCATCATGTAGGGGGAAGCGATTCTTCCTTACTGGAATAGAATTATTTTCTGGATATGGGTTTGCTGTCCCTGCCTGTAATGCTTTTGTCTATACCACCACCCATGATTTACAGAATGCCTCATCCACCACCATGGTATTCTACCCAGAATTGCCTTTTCTCAAGGAACTCATTTCATTACAAAGGAATTGCTGCAGTAGGCCCATTCCCATGGAATTAATTGGTCTCACCATATAAGTCTTCACCTGGAAGCAGATGGCTTAATTGAAAGGTAGAATGGCTTACTGAAGGCTCAAGTATGGTGCCCAGTGGGACACAAACCTTGAAGGGATGCGCTCTATGCTTTGATTCAGACAGCATTGTGTAGTGCCACCTCCCTTGTCACTGAAATACGGGGTCCATTACTCCAGGTGTGGAAGTGCGAGCGGTTCTTTGTCAGTCAAGGTTCAAGCAGGGGACAGAAACCACATCAAATTAAGTAAAGGGGAATAAAGGAGAACTCCCTGGAGACGGAAGGAGAGTGTTCAAGGAATAACACTTGGAAGGGAGCGAGGATCCTCCCCACGGCTGGGATTCAGTCCACGAGAGAGGGTGTGGTTGCAGCCCATTGGATGGTGGAAAAGTTCAGCGGGTGGTCCAGGCCAGAGGTGGTCTGATGGTGGGCCAAGGTTGCTGGGCAGAGAACTACTTGCTGAGGTGCTACTGAAACTGGGAAGTTGCCTGTGGGGTCACTGTTGAATGTGCTGGAAAGCCAGCTGGGGCACTGGCTGCCAAGAAGTTTCCTACAGATTTGGGGTGCAGGGGATAGGGAGCTGTCACTGGGAAGATGCTTGGAAGTGAGCTGGGGCTCCCATCCATCTTGCCTTTGGGAAGCCGGCTGTGGGGGTGCTGCTGATGCCCTAGGATTGTGCTCTGCTGAGCGTCCTGCTCACCAAGAAGCAAAATACAGATGGAGTCCGTGTCCTGCCAGTGCCATCATTGACAAAGATTAACATGCTTGTGAGGGAAACTGGGCTAGTACCACAAGCAGGCCCTGAAGGGCGGATTTGAAACTGAGAAACCAGAAGTGACAACAGACACAGGCTCCTCTCACTGTCATTCTTGATCACCCACTTGCAGAATTTTTGCTTCTTGTCTTAGGAAAACGGAGCTCTGCTGGCTTGGAGATCTTTGTTCCCGAGGGGCCACACCAGAGGACACAGTGATGGTTCCATGAATGGAAGGACGAGACTGACATCTAGCCATTTGGGATCCTTGTGTCACTGAACAAACACTGAAGCAAAAGTTTTTTTCTTCTTTTTTTGTTTAACCACAAAAAAGGGTCACTCTGCTGGATGGAATGATTGATTGAGCCTGATTGCCAAGGTGAAATTGAGTTGCCGCTACATAATGGGGGCACAGAAGACTATGTCTGGAACTGAGGGGATTCTCTGGGTGCCTCTTAGTACGTCCGTGTCCAGTTGGAAAGGTTAATGGAAAACTTTGTCAACCCCCAAAAGCAGGATAATTGAGGACTCTTACCATTCAGGAATGAAGTTTTGGCTCATTTTTCTTGGTGAAAACCCCAACTAGCTGACGTTCTGGCCGAGGATGGGGAAACGTGTGATGGATAGCGGAAGGACGTCACAGATACAAATTATGGCTTTGGGACCAATTACAGAAACGAGGGCTATAATAGCTTTGCTTGTACTGCTTATACATTGATATCTAGATGTTAACCATTTGCTTCTTCTCCCTCCTTCCCATTAATATTTATATACAGGTTATTGGAGGTTAACTTTCTTGATTTTTTTAGAGAGAGAGGAAGGGAGAGAGAGATAGAAACATCGATTTGAGGAAGAAACATCGATCGGCCGCCTCCTGCAGCCCCCTACTGGGGATCAAGCCCACAACCCGGGCATGTGCCCTGACCTGGAATTGAACCAGGACCTCGCAGTCCATGGGACGACACTGAGCCACACCGGCCAGGCTGGAGGCTAACTTTATAGTTTAGGTTTTCGGAAACATAGCTAGCATGACCGCACTGACTTTGAGGAGTCAGTAATGGATACAGTGACATTGGAACCATGTATCTCCTCATTTTGAGGCAAGTGTCTGGATTTTATTCATACAAAGGATAATTTTTATTAGGTGGACACACAGAATTGCTTTGCTGTGAGTGGAAGTTCGAAAGCCCGTAGAAGGTGTATGTGGAAGCTGATTAGCCAAAGGCAAGGACTGCGGCAGTTGTCACTTTACTGTCTCTCAGTTCCAAGTGCGCCCTTCTTCGCCCTGCTTTGTGATACTGGAGCTGGACCCTGGAAACATTTCTTCTTTGCCAGCAGTGCAATGCTAATGTCTGTCAATCCGAGGCACCGGAGGGATATTGCAAGGTGACAGCATCAGGGGCCACCTCGTTCTGGTGTTGGACCTCCTTCGTTTTCTTTTATTCAGTGTTGGAGCTGTTTAGTGGCCAGCTCAGCAGCCATCAGGGGCCACCTCCATCACACCCTCAGGCTGTGCTGTCCTCGCCGGGCACCGCTTTTACAGACTGGCTTCAGCCACACCCTCAGTCATTGCTGGAGGTGGCACATTTCCCCTACTTCACCGCTCCTGTGTTCTTCAGAGTCCTCTTTTAATCCCCTTAGGAGTTAACTCTCTTCTACTAACTAATGCTTCTTTACATTTTATTTTCCCTGTTCAAATTACTGGCGTGCTCTCTGTCTCCTGAGTGGACCCTGAATCAAACACTCTCCACTCGGTCATCTGGTCTCCTTTGCTGCTTCCATCTCCCTCCTTGACAGATTCGGGCCACTTCCTGTTCTCCTCATCCCGGCTGTTCTCCTCACCTCTGCTCTTTAAGCTCTGTCTTGGGGACATCCAGGGACTGTGCAAAGACAAGGGTGTGGCCTCCTCCCAGCATGCCTTGCAAAAAGGTGGGCTTCCACAAAGCTGGTGGTATGGGAAAAGCCTGGACCTTGGAAACCTGGGTTCTGGACCCAGCTCAGCCTCTGACCCATGTAGTTCACAGGTGGGACAATGGGGAAGTTGCCATAAATAACTACTCATATCCAAGCCGCTCTACTGAGCTGTCAAAGGGTCCCCACGCCAGTTCAGTTCCTATTTTTTTTTATGTATTTCTGATGAGAATCCTTTTGCACATGGGTTGGCTGGATAAGTGTTATTATTATTATCATTATTAATATTATTACAGTGGTCTTCAACAGGGAACGATTTTGCTTCTCAGGAGAAATTTGGTTCACAGAGGAGTGTAAATGTTATGTTACTGGCATTTAGTGGATAGTAACCAGGGATGCTGCTAAACGCCCTACACGGCACAGGACAGCCCCACAACAAGGAATTTTCTCGTCCAAAATATCATTAGTGCTGCGGTTGAGAACTTCTGAATTAACAGCTGTAGAAATGGAGGCCCAGAGAGGGGAAGTGACTTGCCCAGGGTCACAAGTAAAGTGGACAGCAGAACTTGGATGACAGGCAGGTCCCCTAACTCCCAGTGGGGGTCTTTTCAGCTTTCACCCTCACCCATTCTTCTCCCTGGTACAAGGATAGGGAAGGAGATGGGGAGCCAGTGAGGCCCGCCCCCAGGGATACTGTACCTGCAGGCTGACATTCTCCTCTTGCCTCTCTGCCTGCCCGCCCCTTGCCATTTCCCAGGGCGGCCATCTGCTCTCTCAACTCCTGCTGGGAAGGCGCTGAGAAAAATGCTCTCAATGAGTCCTGGCGACCCTGCCAAGGAGCACTGCCTGTGAGCTGCCTCCAGCATCGCCCACCCTCCCCTGACCTTCCTGTAGTCTGCTCCCTCTCCCCTTACCTTCAAGGGCTGTTCAAGTCCTCCGTCCTTCTCAAGCCCACTCCCATCCCCAGCCATCAACTCCTTCACTCCCAACAGGTAACCGACTCCTCTGAGTATTCCCTTCTGTCTTACAGCTAAACCTCAGCCAGCTCAGGGTCAGAATTCTGAACCATTCTCAGGAACAGGCTTTTCATTCTCCTGGTGGAAGGCCAGTCTCTTCCCATCCTCTGGATCCAGTCCCTGAAAAGTTCTCTCTCTCTTTCTCCACCACCCAAGGCTTCCCTGCATAATCGCCCCCATAATTAATTCTAAAATAAGTTATTTTCTTGAAATCCTCTGGCCCTTTGAGCCAGTTTCATTTCTTCCCCTCCCATCCACACACTGTTCCAGCCACCCCCATGTCCCCTACAGCGACGGAACTCCTACTCAACGCTTCAAACCCAGCCCAGGCGTCGGCTCTCCAAAGACGCCGTAGCAGGTGCTGTGGGCGCCCCACCTCATCTCCACTCGATGCTCCGAGTCTCCTGAAACTACAGACAGTTCTGGGCATGCTGACAGCTCCCACCCCAAATGCCTGCATTTCCCCCCTTTCTCTCTGGCACCTAGAGAACTTGCTTGTCTTTGTGACAGGTGTGTGTGGGAGGTGCCACCTGGAAGTACAAGGGGCAGGAGTTGATGTCCTGAGAGTCAGTGGGTCGATGCCCAGCCTCCCTGCCCTCCAGGAGGACGGCTCTGACATAGCTCCTCCTGATCCTCAGAGGGTCCCCAGCAGGACCGACCTTGTTGCCACCGCTGTAACCCAGTGTTAGTCCGTGGGGTGTTGGCTTCGCCCCCTTCCCTGCTCAGTCTCTCCAGTCCTCACCTGGGGTCACCTCGCCCATAAACCATTGGCACCAGAGTCCTTGTCTCACCATCTGCTTTTGGGGTACCCACCCTGCCCCACCTGCCCCTTGAGGTAATTCATGCTCCCTTCTCCTGCTCCCTGGTGTCTATTTTTGCTCTTTTTGGGGCAGAGTTTCTGTCTCTTGTGCCAGACTGTGAGTCTCTTGAAGGTAAAGGCAAGCTCTTAATCACCTCTGTGTCCCCTTCACTTGGCACATTCCCCCTGCACACCAGTGGCTAAGAGTGTTTGTGGCGTGAGTGAGTGAGAGTGAATGAATGAGTGATGAAACGAATCTTCGAAACACCTATGCTGAGTGTCAGACCCTGTGAAGCAAATGATCTCATTGGTGTGGCCCTCTCAACCCCAGGTTCTCCTCCCCTGTCAAGGGGCTTACTCTTGCCCCACCCAGGCCCAGATACCCCTCATCCTGTCATCAACACCTGTTCTTCCCTGTATAACTCAGTCAGCTTCCAGGATTCCTCTTGCCAGGAAAAGTCCCCAGACAGGGAAGTGGGTCATTCGATTCTGACCAAATAAAGGTTACAGGAACCAAATAAAATGCTCTTCTAATATGACATAATTCAGTGCCACCTTCCAGCAGATGTTTTGGAGGCATGAATTTGTCCCAGCTGGACTCTGGGGCTCATTCAGAAGCACTCGGAACAACCTCTTGCTGGGCCTGATGCGAGCGGCCCTAGGAAATGGTAATATCTACAAATCAACTTATTCAGCCCAAAGGCATGGAGCTGAGTTTCCAGCAGAGGGAATTGGAATCACAGCTGGGGAGGTGAAGCAGCTGCCGCCAAGCTCAACCATCACGTAGACCACATCCAGTCTTGAAACCCCCGGGGCAGAGGGATGCTCTAAGCACGTCCAGAATGCCGGGGGACTCAAGCTCAGTGCCCTGGTCTTATGAAAGATCACCTTAGAGATGAGAAACTGAGGCCTGTAGAGGCAACAGAGAGGCTGCCCAAGCTCGCACACACTGAGTCAGAGGCAGACCTGGGGCGCTAAGTCTGAATCCAGGCAGCTCTGTGCCACCCTCAGCTTCTCAGAAGAGCAGGCAGGGTGGAAATCATGCAGAAACTAAAAACAAAACAGAACAAAAAACCAGCAACATCCTGGACTAACTCACGTTGTGCCTGCCAGTTTGTTGCAGACAAAGGCCTGAGACTTAGGGACCCTGGGGTCTGATGCTTGTTCTGCTCCTTACTTGCTGGGTGCCCCTCTCCAGGTTCCAGTTTCTTTATCTGTAAAATGAGAAGATTAAGGATCTCTAGATCCTTCAGCTTCAAAAATTACTCTGATTCTGAAAGAAGAACAAAGCTGGAGGCCTCATGCTCCCTGACTTTAAATTATATTATAGAGCTATAGTGATTAAAATAGTATGGTACAGGCATAAAAACAGACACATAGATCGAAGGAACAGAATAGAGAGCCCAGAAATAAACCCACACATAAATGGTCAATTAATTTATGACAAAAGAGCCAAGAACATACAATGGGTAAATGACAGTTTTTTTCAATAAATGGTGTTGGTAAATTGAAAAGCCACATGAAAAAAAAACAAAACACTGGATCACTATCTAATACTATAGGCAAAAATTAACTCAAAATTGAATTAAAGACTTGAAACCATAAAACTTGTAGAAAAAAACATAGGCAGTAAGCGCCTCGATAATAGGTCTTGATCATGGTTTTTTGAATCTGACACCAAAGCCAAAGCACAAATAGACAAGCAGGACAGCATTGGACTAAAATGCTTCTGTACAGCAAAGGAAACCATCAACAAATGAAGTGGTGACCTACTGAATGGGAGAAAATATTTGCAAATCATATATCTGATTTGCAAATCTATATCTAAAATATAGAAAGAACATGTACAACTCAATAGTAAAACAACAAACAATCCTTAAAAATGGGCAGAAGATAGGAATAGACATTTTTCCAAAGGAGACATGCAAATGGCCGGCAGGTGCATGAAAAGATGTTTAACATCATTAATCATCAGGAAAATGCAAATCAAAACCACAGTGAATATCACCTCACACCTGTTAGAATGACTATTATCAAAAAGGCAAGACAGAACAAGTGTTGGTGAAGATGTGGAGAGAAAGGAACCCTCGGGCACTGCTGGCGAGAATGTAAATTGGTGCAGCCACTATGGAAAACAGTATGGAGGTTTCTCAAAAAAATTAAAAATAGAACCACCATATGACCCAGCAATTCCACTTCTGGTATTTATTCAAAGAAAACAAAAACACTCAGCAAGATATCTGCACCCCCATGTTTATTGCAACATTATTTACAACAGTCTAGATATGGAAACAGCCTGTGTCCATCGATGGCTGGAAGGATAAAGATGTATATTGCGTATATTGCGGCGCGCGCACACACACACACACACACACACACACACACACACACACACACACACACTGGAATATTATTCAGCCATAAAAAAGAATGAAATCTTGCCACTTGCAACAACATGGATGGGCCTTGAGGGCATCCAGACAGAGAAATACAAACATATGCACAATCTAAAAATAAGTAAATAAACCAAGCTCGTAGATACAGAGGCAGGGGTGGGGAAAGGGAGATATGCATGAACTGTTTTTATTTTCAGTTTAAATAAAAAAGGAGAAAAGGAAAAAACAATAAAGTAACATATTTATTCTGCCTTCTCCCCCCCTCCAACATTTATCACCAGCTGACTTGTACATAGGCACATATGTATTTATTTTCTCCTTCTCTCCGAGAATGGAAGCACCACAGGGCAGGGGATTTTTTTTATCACTCCTGAATCCCACAAAAATTCACCGTATAGTTTTCGCTATAGTTGCAGAAATAAAGCAAACAGACAAAAACATATGCCATTTAAAATTTAATAAATGACATAAATACAGTATAAATAAATTCACACTGGAAATTTAATATTTGATTAGAATAGGAGGCTGATACTTCTCAAAGAAAAAGAACTATGATGATCTTGCTAGTCATCCAAGAAAACCAACCAAACCAACAACTAACCAGCAGAGAAACAGCCTGATCAGAGGCAGCCGTGTGAAGCACGACCCTCCCACAATCCCCATCTCTAAATACAGGGAGAAGAAAAACCTCTCCCAGTGAAATTGATGGGTTAATACAAACATTTTGTTTCAGGAAAGGCTTTCCCTATCAGAAGTGTCTTCCATTCTGATGTATTACTTTACTTAATTTAGCCTAGGCCAAACATTTAATTTTAATCTATTCCCTTTCATTTGCTGGGTCATCCTATAGGTCCATATATTTAAAAATAATAAAGTCCACAAGGAATCTTTGTGGTATTAAAGATGCTTTGTGTCTAGACTGCGGTAGAAAATGTATGAACCTATAAAGGTGATAAAATGTATGGAACTTAATACACACTTACATACCATAGAGTCCAAGCAAAACGGGGGAAATCAGAATACGATCTTTGGATCGTATAAATGTCATTATCTTGGTTGTGATCTTAGGATATAGTTTTGCAAAATGTTACATCGGAGGCAACTAGGCAAGGTGTGAAAGAGATCTTTCTGATTATTTCTTACAGCTGCATATGAATCTGCAATCATCTCGAATTACGAATAATCTTTTAAAATAATGGTAAATCAAGCTAACATCCTGCTAAATAAAATATATTCTATCCCCTATCTTAAAAAATCTAATCAAACAAACAAAAAGAAATCACCCTGAGCCTCCATTTTCCCATTCAAGGGGTATAATGCTTTACTTCCTAGGATGCTGTAAGGATCACATGAGGTCTAGAAGAAGCTCCTTGGCACATTGTGTGAAAGTGACCCTGAGCTTCCAGAAAGAGTTAAGGGAACTCCAACATGTCATCTCTTAGCCAAGGATGAGTTTAAGTCTGGAAGCCCTGGACTTCTCCACATAAGGTGACAATCTCTGAAGCCCTCTCTCTCTTGCTTTACCAGCAGGTGATGAGGAATGTCAGATCCCAGGCTGCCTGTCCAAAGTGTCCTTGGCAGTGCTGAGCTGTGGGCAAGAGTTGAGGAAGGGAAAGGAAAGAAGGTGATTTACAAAGGGGTGAGAGGAAGGAAAGGAAGTGAGGAGGAGAAGAGCAGGGACGACAAAGAGGAGGAGAAGGGACATCTGGAGGGGGAAGACTATCTTCATTCTATGGTGGAAAATGCAAGCAGAAAGTGTGGACACTAAAATGAGAAAGACCTGAGCCCTGGCCGGTTTGGCTCAGTGGTTAGAACATTAGCCTGTGGACTGAAGAGTCTCAGGTTCGATTCCTGGTCAAGGGCATGTACCTCGGTTGCAGGTTTGATCCCCAGCCCCGGTCAGGGTCGAGTGGGAGGCAACTAACTGATGTCTCTCTCTTTCTCCCCCTTCCCTCCTCCCACTCTTTCTAAAAAACAATGGAAAAATATCCTCAGGTGAGGATTAAATAAGTAAATAAATAAAATGAGATCAAAGGCTGGCTCCACCACTCAGCATGTGGAAACCTCAGTTTCCACATCTGTAAAATAGGTATAAGAACGGTGCCCCTTTCTTATGGATAATCTTGTCAGAGTAAGCACTCAATATATAGTAGGTAGAGTGGCAGAAGAAACAGAAAAAGTAGCCATAAATCTACAAATTAGTGTGCTCTTTGGGTGGGTGGTGGTCAGAATGCATTCCACGGACAAGAGGAACAGTTAGGTTTGTCCAAGTTGAAAGAGGCCTGAAGAGACAGAAACCCAGATCACACAGGCAAAGGAATACAATAAACAAATTTTTAGTATGTTGATTATAGCAGAAATTATTCTTATCTGGCTAACAGAAATTATATTAGCGAGGACAACAATTCGTGTGCTAATGGTGGCTAAATTGATTTAAAAATAAGAAAGCAAACTTCATGTCATTAGATCAATCATGGAGACATGTCAATGAAAACCATGATCAAATGTCACATATATAAACAACAGGTGTGACATTAGAGAGACAGGAGAGGGAGTGACAGAGCACTGGCCATGTGTAGCCACCCTGGGCACTTACTGGGGTCAGCATTTGATATCAATGAGGCACAGCAGGTGAAACAACACCCCCAAATCCCATAATGGATGAATGGATCCTGGATCAGTCATCTGAAGCGGAGGCTCCCACTGCTCATCAAAGTTGGTCAACACCATGCATTCAGGCTGGACCTTCCCAGGCCTGCCAGGCCCAGCAAGATAGGGGGACAGTACACCCAGAGACTGAGGGGTGTGGACGACTGGAATGAGGAGACCTTCCCTGCAGTCCTGATGGGCTGAATAAGGCAAGGACCATATCTGCAAGGCCAGAAGAACGGATATGTCAAACTGTGGGCTTTCCAGCTTCCAGGAATTATGAAATCCTTGCAGGCTTTCCCTTCAGCATCCAAGAGAGGCACATCCTCCATCATGGTGCCAGAGCTTTCTCTTCTCAGTGGATCTGCCTGGGTAGCCATGATTACAACAAAGCTGTGGGTGGAGATTAAAAAAATTCAGGATGCAATTTTTGAATTGGAATGAAATTCCAGCTAAATATTTGTCATATATTTTTCCTCTTGAGCAATTGAATTATGAGATGACAGTTGTTTAAATGTGAGAGACATATCATCCCATAGAGAATTTATTACATGCAATCACTCAGATGTACACACACACACACACACACACACACACACACAGACACACACACATGATTTTCTAACTTCAAGAACCCTGAATGGTTCTTAGGAAGCATAAAAAAGTCTCCGAACTCAAGAAAATATTTTCCCTGTGAGTGCCATATGTAATAATTGTCCTAATCTAGCTTTCCTCCTTACCCTGAGAATTTTCCCCCTGAACTAAAGGGGAAGAGGTAAGGAATATTCACTTTCTGGCCACCAGAGTTGCTCAACTCTTTGGGGTCTTCTCTGAGCCTTTCTTATCATCCCTTTCCAAGAGAGGGCCACAGAATAGAAATAAGTAGGTCCAAACTCACCTGTCAAATGGTTCAACCCTGTTTCAGCACCACGGACAGATCCACCACCAGGAGGAAGCTGAGGTCATGGGGGTACCCAGGTTACCAAAAAGTCTACATCCAGACAGTGCTCCATCAGGACCCCAGCCACAAGCTCATAGGTCTTTTAATTCTCCAATTTAATATTTCAAATCCATGCAAAATTTGATATACCCATGATTGTTTTAATATAAAATACAAAAAAATGGACATTTTACATGATATTAGAGTAAACTGACACAGAGGGAGGATACCCTATACTATTCCTATGGCTTCCTTCAGGGTGTGTGTGTGTGTGTGTGTGTGTGTGTGTGTGTGTGTGTGTGTGTGTGTGTGGTGGGATACACTGCCTATAGGACAAAGTTCAAGATCTTCAGCTTGGCATATCATCACCAACCATTTCCTTCTTTTCCTCCTTCACTTTCACCCCTGTCCCACCCTCGCATCTCACACAAGAACTACCCCCACACCCCACAGATCCCTTTGAGCCCCAGACTCACCCTTTAGTGTTTTTCAGGTTATACCCTTCCTCCATGGGAGAAGGTGGGTCTCTCCACCCTTGCCTGCTCTGCTCCTACCTGAGTATACAGACATGTGTCCTGACATGCCGCCCGCACCACCCAGCAGGGCAGGGCAGTGGCTCTGCTGCTTGAAAGGACTAAACCTGGGCCGACTCCCATTGATTTATTTCACTCTTCGAGGCTTGTCCCTGGTATGGGCTCTTCAACATTGCCTGCAAGGAGCAGACGGAGGAGAGATTCCTAGAGCTTGACTGTCCAGGTCAGCTGCAGCTGGAAAGGTGGTAGAGAATTGCAGATTCTCCCCACCCCCTCTCATCCTGAGGCTGCAGCTCAAGCTTCACCTTTTGCAGCTATGAGATGAGTCATCTTTGCTGGAGCCTCCTACAGCACCTTGCTCCCACCACCATTTGCTGTCCTGTTGTGGTCAGAGCTCCTATTGTCCCCCTGCCCCACCCCTACAAACACAGAGCTTGCCAGTTCCTTGAAGTGTTGAAATAAATATCTAGGCCCAAGATGGAGCTGCTCCTGCCACATCAGCAAACCAAAACTCAGATAACTTTCATGTCTTTGTAAATGTTCCACTTGACCAGAAATGCAGCATATTTAATCAGCCAGCCCCTAACTTTCATGCCAGCTCTGGGTTCTATGCTGATTTCCTTGTTCCTTACTTATTTTCTATTTTTTCCTGGTTCCTTATTCATTTTCTGTTTTTGTCTTTCTGGTTTCTCATTCTTTTGCCTCTAAAAGCTTCTTGCTTTCTGCCCCACTGTGCAGTTCCCTGAATCCTCGGGAATGCCCTGCTTCATGAAGTGTTAAATGAGTTTGTTTGTATCACCTAAATTATCTTCTTTAATCATTTATAAGCAAAGGTATGAACCTGGACAAGTCTTAATCAATCTCTTTATTCCCAGCTTCTAAGTACTGCCTGCTACAGAGAAGTCAATAAATATTTGTGAATTAATGAAAATAAGTCTGCGTTGAAGACGTGACTTCTGCGAAGATGTTTGTGTTTTAACAAAGAACAAAGCCTCGAGCCGCAGGAACGAGGCTCCAACGGCAGAATCCCAGGCACCGGGAACCTGGGGACAGAGCTTCCTCTATTGTTCAGTGTCTGGAGGAGGCAGGTGGAATTTTCCATGCACAGCTTTCCAGTGTGAAAACAATCACATGGGCTCCTGAAAAATACAAATGTGTCATGAAAACAAATGTGTTTTCCTTTGGCCTTTTTGTGGGAGAAAACGTCTCTGTCCTGTCAGTTTTCCTGCCTTGGTTCCGGTTGACAGAATGGTGCTTCCTGACATCCCTATGAACAGTGAGGGTGATGCCCTGATTGACCCTCTTCAGCTCTCTGACCCCGCAGTCTCTGAGCCCCACCTGTCAGCCCAGCTCTGCCTGATGGGGGAGACTCATCTGCAGCTGAGACATTTCCATGGCAAGCCCATTGGCCTAGCTGTTTCTCCTGAGCTGACCTGGGGCCTGTCATCACCACTGGGCCCCTCTCTTGGTCCTCCTACCAAGCCCCCCTGTGCCCAGATCTATGCACTGACAGCCTCTCTGCCATCCAGCCCACCCTCCGCTGTGCCCCAGAGCTGTCCTCAGCAGCACAAAGCTGACAGGGTCCCTCCCTGCTGAAACCCTTTCTAGGCTCCACAGTGTCCTTGGGCCATGGTCCAAATTCCTCAGCCCTGCAGCAGCCACACAGAGGCACGGACATTAGCCAGGCACACACCAGGCAAGTGCCCACCCTTGCTTTTGCACCTGCCCTTCCCTCTGTGGGAATGCTCTTCCCTCCCTGTCAGCCTGGTGAGCTCTTACTCATTCCTCAAGACCCAGCCCCAAGATCCCCCTGTGAAGCCCTCCCACTGAACCTATTCCTGTCTCTGCACCAAGCCCTTCAGTACTGATCCCCTGGTCTGTCTCCCCCAATAAGCTGTGAGCATCTTGAGGTCAGAAACCAAGTATGATTTTCTGTGTCCCCAGCATCTGTCAGCAGAAGAGGTGTCAGTATGTGTTTGTGAAGGGAATGAATGAATGAATGAATGAACGAATGAATTTACTACTGTTAAGATAATAACAGCAACAATTATAACTCTTATTTCTGGAGCATAAACTACATGCCAGGTACTGTGCTAGGCAATTTGTCCGCATTTATCCTCCACAGCTTTGTATCCCCTTCAGAGTTTGGCACGATTATTAGGCCCATTTTATAGAGGAGATACATTGGGATCAGAGACGTCAAGGATCCAGTTCAAGGTTACACCAGGAGGAAGTAAAGGGGCTATAGCTCGAACTCAGAGATCTTGGCTCTAGCCTCTAGCCTCGTTATTTACTGAGGACCTACTATGCACCAGACACTGTCCTGCGGTCTGAGGATACAGCAGGGAACAGAACAAGCCAAGTTCCTGTCCCCATGGGGTGGGGAGGGGACAAACAATAAACAAATACATATGTAAATACTGTTGGGGCTGATAATTGTTGACAGAAAAATAAAGCAGAGTTGGGCGTGTATTAGTCTGCTCTGGCTGCCTTAACAAAATGCAACAAACTGAGTAGCTTAAGCAACAGAAATCTACTTTCTCACAGTTCTGGAGGCTAGACGTCCACGATGAAGGTGTCAGCGGATCAGGTTTCTTTGAGGGCTCCCTCCTTGGCTTGCAGGTGGCCACCTTCTCGCTGTGTCCTCACATGGTCTCTCCTCCGTGTGCACGCATCCCTGGTGTCCCTTCACGAGTTCCAATCTCCTTTTATTGTAAGGACACCGGTCAGATCGGATTAGGGCCCACCTTAATGGCCTCATTTTCACTCCAAACCCGTTATATTCCGAGGTACTGGGGGTTAGGGCTTCAACATACTAACTTGGAAAGGATAAATTCGGGGGATGACAGAATGATACACTGGGATGGGTGATACTTTAGGGAACATTTGAGCTGAGCCTTGAACGAAAGGAAGGGACATGTCTGGTTACACCCGAGGAAAGCAGAAGCAGAGGAGAAAGCACGTGCAAAGGCCCTGATGCCAGAATAGGCACAGGTTATTTGAGGACCAGCGAGAGGTCACTGTGGCTGTTGCTTTATGAGTTGGGGAGAGGAGAGGGGATAAGGTCGGAGAGGCAGACACACACACACACACACACACACACACACACACACACACACACACTCTGTACATCCTCAGAACTTGCTGGCTCAAAGTTACTAACTCTTCCCACCTCTGTAAGTATCTAGTTCAATACCTGTGTTGTGCAGATGGACAAACGGAGGCCCAGGAAGAGAAAGGACCTTCTCAGACTCACACGTGTGTTGGTGTTGGATGTCCTGCCCTAAGACTGCCTTTAGCACCCTTTTCTCGGGGAGGTGGGTGGGCGCAGGGGTGCTGGCAAAGCTCTGCTGAGAGGAAGGACCTGAGAATTGGGATTATTATAATTATTGTTGCTGTTACCTCTTTGCAGAGATGACAGCAGATCTGGCCGAGAGCCAAGCAGGAGAAGAGACGCTCAAGCATGGGGGTTGGGGGAGTGACTGTCCCCAGGCAGTCTCGCTGCCTCACCCTGGTGCGTTTTCTTTTTGCCTGCTTATTAAGCCCAGTCCCGGGCTCCACACATGGGTGGCCTTGGTCACCCTGAACCCTCTGCCAGACTGGGAAAGTCCCAGATTCCAGCACCACAGTCACCACTTACTGAGCATGAAAGGAGGGTGCCCGGATGGCTCAGCCCCTCACCCGCACCATCAAGAATACTTCTCACTGCGACTCCACGAGGGAGGAAGTGTGAGGGTGACCCCATTTTACAGATGAGGCGGCTGAGGCTCAGAGTGATTGGGCCTCCTCATCAAGGCCCCCAGCCAGTGAGTGGGACATGGGATTTGAACCCATGTCCACAGGACTTTCCCACTCACAGCCTTAGCCTTGCTCTCCTGGGTGCTTCCTGTTGCCCACCACCCTTGAGGGAGCCCTTGTTGGGTTTCCAGCCTCCTTCCAGCCATGCTGGTGGCCTCTGTTTCTGGGATGCTCCGAGCTCCTTCAGCCTCAGGGCCTTTGCATAGGCAGTTCTTCCCACCAGGAAAGCTCTTCTCCCTCCATTCTGCCTGACTGGCTCTTGAGCCTTCTGGTCTTAGGTCAAGCATTCCCTCAGGGAGGCCCTTCTTGGACCCCCCAAGTCAAGACCTCATTTCACAATAAGCAACCAGTTTTAAATGATGTTCATTTGCTTATGTACTTATGTCCTTGCCTCCCCTAGACTATGCACTCACTGAGGACAAGGGACAGCCTGTGGTGTTCAAAGCAAAATAGGTGCTAGGTAAACATGTGGGGTGAGCAAAGGAATGAATGAACAAAGAGGAAGGTCCTCAGTCTCCTGAAGGAGACAGAAATTCAAGGGTGGGGTCCTCATGAGGACCTGGTAGACGCCTTCTCCCCCAAATGCCCGTGTCTCCTTTGGTAAGTGGGAAGTCAACACGGATGCTGTCGCCATGGCTACACACTCAGCAGCCCGCCTCTCCAGTCAGGCTTATATTTAATTCCACTCGGTTCCACTCATTACTTCCCCCAGAGAGATCATAACATTTTGACATCATCAGGGCCCTGGAGATGCCAGTGTACCAATGCCTCACTAAAATGTCAATCAGGAGCCTCCCTCCCTGCATGCCTCCAAAGGCTCCCATCCAATGGGAGGCCATTTTTCCCTTTGTGTGTTGGGTAGGACATGCCCCCTGCTGGAGTAGATGGGGAGACCCAGGTCACTGGGGACCTGGAGGTACCACCAGTGCCAGCCACCTGTCTCTAATAGGAGCTGATGGCAGTGCTCAACGTGTGATTGGCCAAACAGATGACTGGTCCAGTGTCTGGAGGTCCTTACTGATTGGTTTCTCTTGTGATTTGCTCACATGATAAATACTTTCCTCCCCAATCCTGGGTTATTTTAAGGCATCCGCCTTCCTGTTGTTAGTTTGTTCTACCTCCAGCTGCAGGAGGCAGCCGGCCAGGCCCAGAGCCCAGGAGAACGCCTTGGGTATTTCCTCTTCTCGGGGCCCTGGGGGCTGCGGTGAGAGGCAGGCCCTTCCCCTTCAGCCCTCCCCTCTCTTCTGGCTTCCAACCAGAGAGCTCAGGAGCAGATTCCTGTCTTTCTTAATTTTCCACTAAGTCTATCTTCTGGGCCCTTTGTTGGAGCTCCACCCGCCTTTGCTGACCCCATGGACCTCAAGCTCATCTTCCTACAGCCACATCAGGGAGACAGACCCTTATTTTTCCAGGGTCCTATGGAGCAAAGGATGCATCAGTCATCTGTGAAATCTCTGTTGGTTTTCTCCAGACCCTTCTCTTCTCTTTTATTAACAGGCTCCTCTGATCTGACATATGGACACTGGGATAGAGACAGGTCCTCTTCCTCTGGGATCACAAGCTGTAAGAACCATCTGAGCCTGGAGTCACTGGTGGCCAACTTCCCCACAGTGAGGAGAAAGCCTGCCCAAGAAGGATGTCCACGTGGAGGGAAGTAGAGCTCAGAGAAGGGAGGAAGGAGACAGAGCCCCAGGGAGATGTTGAGCCCCTGCCTTTAGCCACCCTTGAAGCCAATTCCATGCCCTGAATTTTCAGTTATCTGGGCTAATAAATCATTACACCTTTTGCTTTAGCTCTTTGTGCTCTGCCCCTTGCAATAGAAGTGTCTGCCTCAAACAAGCTGCAATCAAGGGGCAGAACCCAACTCCAGAAAGGAAGCAACACCTGGGATGGAGAAGCTGAGACGCTGCAGAGCTGGGCTGCTGGAACTATGGGCAATGTCACCGCTGAGGGCAGTGGCTGTCATCAGGGCCAGGGGCAGAGGCCCTGGCTGTGCCAATCTGCAAGGCCTACTGGAGCCCTGCTCCACTGGGCCTGAGCACCTGTGCCCTCTGTCCTGACCTGCGGTGGACCAGGTAGCTTTTGGGGCCTGGGAGTTGAGGCAAAGTAATTATTATCTCCATGTTGCAAACCAGGAAACTGAAGCCCAAAGAGAGTAAGTGACTTGCCTGAGGTCACATAGCTAGTGAGGGGCAGTGTCAGGACTCGGACCTGGGTCCATGTGACTTTAAAGCCCAAGTTCTTAAAGATCAGTGCTGGAGTCAGAGACTGAGGAAGATGGAGTCTCAGAATTAGTTCTGAATCTGATAAAACAGGGTCCTGGGATGGAAAAATCTAGCATGTACCCCACCCCATCACATACCTTCCTGGTTTTCCTCCGACCTCTCTGGCTGGTCCTTAGTCTTCCTAGCTGGATCCTTCCCTCCCTCCCATCCTCTCAATAACATAGGGCTCAGTCCTCTACCCTCCCTCCTCTCCATGGACGTTCTCCCCCAGGGGACACCATCCAGTCCCACAGAAATGCCATCTGCATGCTGATACTCCCAAACTGACGCCTTTCACCTGCACTTGGACTTGGACATCCCCTGCCTGCTGGATGTCTGCGAGGCCTCTCAAAGTTTCCCTCCCAGCTTTATTGAGATCTAATTGATATATAACATTGTGTAAGTTTCAAGTGAGCAATGTGATAATGTGATACATGTATATATTGTGGAATGATTACCACAATAAGGCTAGTTAACACACTTATCCCCTCACATAATTATAATTTTTGTGTGTGTGCAGTGAGAACATTTAAGATCTACTCTGCTAGCAACTGTTAAGTTATAATACAGTATAGTATTGTTAACTATAGTTACCATGCTGAATATTGGATCCCCAGAACTTATTCATCTTATAAATGGAAGTTTGTGCCCTTTGACCGAGATCTCCCCATTTCCTCACCACCTCTAGCCCCTGGCAACCACCATTATACTCCTTTTTTTTTTTTTGAGTTTGGCTTTTTAAAAAATATGTTTTTATTGATTTTTTTAGAGAGAGGGGAAGGGAGAGGGAGAGATAGAGACATCAATGAGAAAGCAACATCCATTGGCTGCCTCCTGCACGCCCCATACTGAGGATTGAGCCCAAAACCTGGGCAAGTGCCCCGACCAGGAATTGAACCAGTGACCTCTCGGTGCATAGGACGATGCTCAATCCACTAAGCTGTACCAGCCAGGCTGTGTGTGTGTGTGTGTGTGTGTGTGTGTGTGTGTGTGTGTTTTATTCTACATATAAGTAAGATCATAGAGCATTTGTCTTTCTGTGTTTGACTTATTTCACTTAGCATAATGCCCTCAAGGTCCATCTACATTTTTGCAAATGGCAGGCTTTCCTTCTTCTTTATGGTTGAATAATATTTCATCCAAACAATCGCCCTTCCCAGCACTTCTGAGAGACAGGGACTATTATGCCCACTTCACAGATGGAGAAATGGTGAGGGTCTGCAGTGCACCTGCCCTCTCCTGATGTGCTGCAGCTGTGTGTGGAGCCCCCATGGGGTGGATCTCAGGGGAGGACATATCAAAAGGGGGCCACCTGGAGAGGCAGAGAGCCCTGCCCAGCCCTAGGCTTCCCCGGCGCGAATCCCAGTGGCCTCTGGACTCTGTTTCCCCATCTGACAGTGGAGGAGTTGGTCGAGATGGTCTCTAAGGTAAATGTTGTTCAATTGAAAACAAATTAAAGAGAATGAACCTCAGGCTGGAACAGGTGGACTGAGCCTTGTTTCGGGGATCAGAGTCCAGACAGGGGAGGACATGAGAGCAGGGACTCGCTCCCCGAGGATGAGCTCTTGGCTCTGAGAGAACCCACAGAGGAGACAGTGGGGAAAATGACAAGGATGACAGCAGTCACAGAAGCATGGGGGAGTGGGGCACAGCCCTGCAGCTTATGAGAAACTCAGGAATCCTTTATGTCTGAGTTCCTGTGAGCCCAGGACATCGGGACAATGACCCATTGCACAGATGAGGGAGGTGAGACCTGGCAGGGAAGCAGCTCCCAAGGGATGCGGGCCAGGACGTAAACCTGAGCCTCTGCCCTGCACCCCCACTCCCTTCCTGTCCCCATGTGCAGGCTCAGGGCTCAGGGGATGGGCAGGGCCTGTCCTGGGCCTAGAGCACTTGGGCAGGTGTGTTGATTTGTTCCCCTTCACACAGAACCATCGTGAGATGTACCAGTTTGCACCCAGCATCTTCAGTCCTCACAGCGACCCCTGCGGCATGCACAGTGGTGCCCCACTTTATGCAGAAGCGAGCTGAGGCTCCCAGAGGTGAGGTGAGGTTCCCAGGCTCCCACAGCTTGGAAACAGCAGACCCATGCCCAGGGCCGCCTGGCCCCGCAGCCCCCAGTCAGCCCCTCTGAGGTCTCATTTCGGGAAACAGCGAGATGGATGCACGTGTCTGCAGCCCGGCCCTGCTGCTCCCAGCTCCCCGGACCCGACTGGCTCGACCAGCAAGTGTTTTATTACTTAAATCACATCCAGTAAGTATCACCCCTTTGGCTGGACATTGAGAAATTGTCCCAGCCACCAAGGTGGGAGGTGAAAGAGGAATTGCTGAGGAAGAGGGAAAACGATCAGCTGGACGGAGGCTGGGGTGGACCCGGAGGCAGAGAAGGACCCGAGGCCAGGAGGCCGGCCAGGGGCCGGGGCACTGGGCTTCCCGCCCAGCCATCCCAGCACTGGCTCCCGGTGAACCCGGCGGCCCATTAGCCTCTTCGAGCCCCGGCTTCCTCGGGGTAAAATAGCTCTGGCTGTTCCCAGCTTTCAGGCGGCTTCAGTCCTGGAATTTCCATCGACTCTGACTCCGCTGGACCCTCTCACCTCCTCTGTCCTCCCAGCCTTTGCAGGGCTGGGGGCTGCACCGGGAGCCTCCTCCCCTCCTGTGGCCTGGCTGCCCCCTCACCCTCCTGACGCCGCTGAAACACCACTTCCTCCGGGAAGCCCGACTCCTCCACGCTGGACTGTCTGCCCCGCTCTGCATACAGCCCGTGCCCCCTCCCGGGTGTGGACCCGTCCTGCCCAGGACAGGGCCTGGCACACAGCAGGTGCTTAATACATGGATGACACTTATTTATTCCACAAGTAGGTATTGAGCACCAACTGCATGTCAGGCCCCACCTGGGTGCTGGGGAGCCTGTGGACAAGGGGGGAGGACACTTGGAGGCTCTGGGCAGCACCGGCCCTTCTCCCTCTGCCTGCAGGCTGTCCCGGCCCCTGTGCGCATCCTCCGGACCCCACCCCACCCCTGGGCCTAGTTCCAGTACCGCACTCCACGACGCAGCGCCTGAGAGCCTGGGCGATGGGCTCAGGGCCAGGCGGGTGCAGTCTGAAGGGCCTGTTGAGCCTGAAGGTGCAGATCCTGGGCCTAGAGGACAGGTCAGGCCCCGAGGGAGGCGTGGAGCAGGGGAAGTAACTAGTCTTCTGAAGGGCTGGAAAACAAGCTCTCCACATCCTGTTCAAACCGAGTCCACACGTGTGACTCCAGGTGGCTGGAGCAGTGTTCAACGCTGTGACCTTGGGGGCACCTCCGGGTCGAGCCTCGCCCTGCCCTCCCTGTTACATTTCCCCTTGCCGAGCCTGCCGAGCACCACTTCTCTCTCTCCCCCGAAGATGCTCTGGGCTCCCCACTTCCCGGCTCTTCCTCAGGCTGCTGCTTCCACCTGGAATGCCCTCCCCACCTACGACCCGTGTTCACCTGAGCCCATCAGAATCCTAGCCTCCGTCAAAGTCCAGTTCACATGTGACCCTCCCTCCACCCCCTGCCCAGATCCCCCAAAGCTGCACAGTACCCCCCTGCCCCGCTCTGAGTGGGTGGAGAGAGCATGGAGGGAGAGGCAGCAGGCGGGTCTGCACTCAGCTCCTTGCTGCCTGGCTGTGCGACCTTGGGCAAGTCTCTTCCCCTCTCTGAGCCTAGTGCCTCATCTGTGTGATGACAGAAGTGACACCCACTGTCCAGACTGTGCCCTGACTTTCAATAAAACACTCAGTAGGTGTTAACTCGATCACCCCCACCTTAGGACAGTCTTTCATTCATTATTTCTGTTCCACAAACTGACTATAAAATGAACTCCTGAAACTAAAGACTGGTCCTGTTCCTTTTTCTCTGTTTGTTCAGCAATTATTCATCCAGTGTCTACCCTGTATAGGCTAGGTCCTGGGCGCTGCCGCGACACAGCCCACCTCTGCCCCCGAGGAGCCCCCTGTCTGCATCCTTCACGATGGGGCGACCTGATGACAACTGGGATCCCTGAGGCCCAGTCTCCACTTAGTGTTATATCCAAAGAAACAGTCCATTAACCAACGGTCCTTTAAAAAAGGAATTCCTACTTCACTTCCATTTCCTGAAGAAAATGAAAGAGGATACAATGTTACCCCCTAGAACATGTTGTCAAGCCCCGTTTCTTACATGGGGGCCTGCAAGGTCTCCCCAGACCCCAGGTTCGCAGAGCTGTTCTCTCTGCCTCCTCTCTCTCTCACCTCCCGTGTCATTGTACATGGAGTGACCACCTCAGTCTCTGGCTTCTCCTTTGTTTTTCTCTCCATCGCGGATTCTCCTGGCACCATGCGCAGGCGCCCACACACATCAGAAACCATCTTGCAAAGATAATATTTTCGTTTAGAGGGCAGGGGACGGGGAGAAGCTGGGTGGACGGAGATAAAATTCTCGTGAGTGTGTAAATGGTTGCAAACACGCACGCGTGAATAAATCCTGCTCCCGCCACGGCAGGTTATCGCTAAGTGCACAGGGAAGTCCCTGCGGACTGAGATGCTGCGATTCCGTGAATTTTAAGATGTCAGACCTCAGGGAGAAGGGGATGAGCTAAAGCCCTCACCCCACCAGTGCCTCTCAGACACTAACCAACTCCACAGCCACAATGGAAGCCCGACCGCCGGACAACAGTCTCAGGTGCCAACGCCCGCGTCTTCTCAGAGGAGAGATGGGGACCCGGGTCGCCGTGACTCATAACAAACGCCCCACTCCCAGACTCTCAGCTCCAGGGCACCTCCTTGTCTCCTGTACCACCCCACAGGACCTCTGAGGGCTACAGCCAAATCTGTGCCATGGACCTGTGTGTGTGCGCGCACATGTGTGTGCACGCGTGTGTGTGTGCACGCGTGTGTGTTGAGGACAATCAGCAGCCCTGCCTGCAGAGCAAAGGGCCCATCACCTCTATCCCTTTCCTTCTCTTAAATGTCCCTCTTGAATGTCATTAATTAAGTCAACAAACCCTCAATGTCTCTGCCCTGGTCCTGCCCTGAGGTGGGCACCGGGGCCCTAGAAGAATCCCGCCTTCAAAGTCCCTCGTCTGGATGGAGAGGCAAGTGGAGACAGACCACCTACAAATCGGCATGATAAGGGCCCCGTGAGGGGGTGAAGTCGGCACAGGGACCTTGAAGAAGATGCCAGGTTGCATCTGGGGATCAGAGAAGGTTGATGGGGGTGGTGCTGGAGGAAGTTCCAGACTGTGTCACAGACTCAGCTCAGATTTCATTCCCTCGTTTGTTCATCGATTCAGCCACCCATCTCCTATTTCTTGCACAGTGATTATGATGCTGGAGAGACAGGTGACCAGGACCTGGTGGCTGCCCTCGTGGAGTTTGCAGCCCGTGGAGGAGCAATGCCCTGAACACATCAGTAACCCATCACACCTGGGGCAGTGCCACCTGGGAGAGGGCTGGAATGCTCTGAAAGAGACACAGCATATAGACCAGGCCTGCCTGAGAAGGTGAGGAAGAGCCACAAGGACCAGGAGGGTGGTCTAGGCAGTGATAAGGGCAAGTGTAAAGGCCCTGTGGTGAGTGGGAGCCTGGTGCACCCTGGGAGACTGAGAGAGGGCCCCGAATGCTGGAAGGCAGAGGGAACAGTCTAGGGAAGCCAGTGACTGAAGGAAGCCTGGGAAACTGGAGGGACCAGGCCGAGGGGACACTGGGGCAGCCTCCCACCCTGTTCCTATAGCTGTGTCATCCTTTCACCAACGACATGTCTCAAGGGAGGTTCTCTCTGTGCCACGCCCTGTGCTGGGCACTGAAGGTCCTGGGGGTGGCGACAGGTGACTGAGACGCCTCTCAGCTGCCCCCAGCTCTCCCCCAGCCCCAGCCTTTGACCATGCTCTCAGCACTTGCTCCTGACATTCTCCTGACACCTGAAGGGGCCCTGGTCCAGCAGTCAGAAGATGGGGTGCATATACTAAACATGTGACCTGGGGCAGATGCCTTCACCTCAGAATGGGAGGCTGATAGCACGACCCTCACAGGGTGGCTAGAGGAATAAATGAGATAGTGCGGGCAGGGGACGAGGCTCCTGCCACCTTCTCCAGCCACCGCTCCTCCCAGGGCCCCGCTTCGCTGCAGATCAGCACTGAGTCACAGGGAGGCCGAGCACGTCCCCTCACCCCGCGGGGTGAAGTGATCCGGCAGATGGCTGGGCACGTGCTGGTCCTGCAGCAGGACAGGCACCGGGGGGAGGGGGCCTCCGCTTGCCCCTCAGCCAGATCAGAAGAGACCTCCCTGTCTCCCCCACTCCCAGCAATGGAGGGAGGAGGTGGCCCAGTCACCTGCTGGCGGTCGGCTTCTTCCCTGCCGACTCTAGGCCGAGTACCTTGTCCACGCACAGTAGGCGCTCCAGGCTGTTCCTGATATGTGAGGGGCCCAGGGAGGGAGGCCCCCGCTAATGGAGGCCCACGTTCCTAAATAGTTAAAAGGATCATCCAGCGAACTGGTAAATAATAGATATTCTATTTGCTACCTTGACAAATACAACTTTATAACAAGCCAGGGAGACCGGGTTTGATTTGAAAGTTCTCAGGCCCCTCAGGGTTCCACCCCAGACGTGGAAGTGTGGGGAGAACATGCCTTGGCCCCTCCTCGGCCAGCCCCTTCACTTCCCATCCCCAGGACCGTCTCACGCCGCCAAGACCTCACATGCATGTGGGCGCCCCAGTGTGCACGCTCACCCCACGGTGGGTCCGCCCTCGGGAGCACAGACCCAGGAAGAGGCCCACCAGGCTCAGGAAGTGGGCTTTGGGACATTTGGGTGGGGAGTTTTGGGGTCCCAGGTATCTAAACCAGTGTGTAAATTGGGGGCCAGTCACCAGTGGGCACATCCCTTTGGCCACACAGGCTCCTCATCCTGTGAGAAGAGAGGATGGTTAGAGGTCCTTTCACGTCTGGGGCCCAGGTCTGAGGATGGCATCAGACCCAGCCCCACTTCCCTTGCTAGGCCATCTGCTTGGCCATGCTCTGGGAAGGACCCAAGAGGCTGGAGTAAGCCGTGAGGGAGAGTGAGACTCACAGATCCAGGCCAAGGCCATGGACAGAGGTGAAGAGACACGACCAGACTTAGGGCTTAGAGCCCCAAGGATGGAGTCAGCCAGGGAAGGCGTCTGGGATCGAGGGAGCTGTACAGGTGAGAGGGTACAGGACTGTGCCAGGGCTGACAGGTCCAACCAGACCTCTAATGTTTCCTTGCAGGTCACGAGTGGAAACAGAAGGCGTGAGTGCCAGTGAGGAGCAAGTCACTACAGACAGCTACAGCAAAAGTATTCAGCTGGCAGGAAGCATCCCCTTGACCTTGCCTGGGTTTACACACTCACACTCCGCTGTATTTTATGCCACAAATGAATGCTTTTGAAAAGAGCAATGCCTTTCCAGGAGTTCATGAATTTCCTAGATTCATCTCCCTTAACAGATCATTCACAAGAATGAATGTCTTCGTCAGCTCAGGCGAATACCATAGACTGGGTGATTTAAACAACAGAAATTTATTTTCTCACAGTTCTGGAGGCTGGAAGTCTGAGATTGGGGTGCCAGCATGGTTGGGTTCTAGTGAGGGATCTCTTCCTGGCTTGCAAACAAACACCTACTCACTGTGTAAATATGAGAGAGAGAGAGAGAGAGAGAGAGAGAGAGAGAGAGAGAGAGAGAGAGAGAGAGAGAGAGAGAGAGAGAGAGAGAGAGAGAGAGAGAGAGAGAGAGAGAGAGAGAGAGAGAGAGAGAGGTCTCTGCTTCAGGGCTGACGGGGAGGGGACAGCACATCCCCTCCAGGCAGCTGAGGCTTTGACAGGGCCCTCCTTGAGACGACTCACCCAGTGGTAGTGTCCAACACAGCCTCTTAAGAGTGAGACCTCAGCTATTATGTTTCCAAAGGTGTGATGCTCTGGGGGACAGAGGTGGCACGGAAGAGTCCTATATTCTTAGCGGGCTGCCTGGGATTTGGTTCAGCCCAGCCTCTGACTTTCTGGGTGGCTGTCAGCTTATACCTCGGATCCCAGTTCCAATGTGTGTGGGGTTGTCCCCCACACCAAGCAGTGCTTGCACCAGCTGGGTGTCCTATAATTCAACTCAGTCTTGACACTACCTACCTGCAGATGGGGTCAGATCCCACAGGTAAGGGCTCTCTGTCCTACAAGGCCCTCCACCCCCCACTTCAGATGCCAGTCAAAAGTGCAGGTTATATATCATGTGTGCTTCTGACCCACTGGCTACAGGGCAGAGGTTCCCATGACCCCCTCCTTGGGTTCGATGACTTTGCTGGAGTGGCTCACAGAGCTCAGGGAACCCATTTACTCACTCGATCACCATTTCATTGTAAGAGGATATCACTCAGAAACAACCACACGGAGGAGATGCGTGGAGCCAGGTATAGGGAAAGGGATGGAGTTTTCATGCTCCCTCCCCGCTCGCCACTCTCCCTGAATTCCCAGCCCAGAAGCTCTCTGAACCCACCTTTTTGGGATTTTTATGGAGGCTTCACTACATAGGCATGATTGATTAAATCATTGGCCATTGGTTATTGACTCAACTCCTCTCCCTTCTGCCGGGGTCAGGGGTGTGGAACTGAAAGTCCCTCTAATCACAATGTTGGTCCTCCTGGCAACCAGCTCCATCCTTAGGTGGGGCCCAAAAGTCACCTCATTTACAAGAGACACCTTTACTGCTCTCTTCCCTTAGGAGCTCTGTGCCAGGAACGGGAGGAAGACCAAATATACGTTTCCTCTTATAAATCACAGTGTCACAGAGCTATTGCCATCGTAACGCTGTGTGAATACTACCCAAAATGCAGGAGCTTACAACAGGGGGCATTTGTCTTTCTTGTTGGTGGGTCTGTGGCCTGGCTGGGCCGCCCGTCCCGGGTTAGAGTGGGGCGGGCTTGGCTCCAGGGTTTGGCTGGGGTTTTGATCTGCTCCGCGTCTCGTCCTCCATGGATCAGTGGCCCCTAAAGGCATGTCCTGCTCATCGGAATGGCAGAAGAGGGTGAGCAGGGATGCAAGATGCTTCTTAAAGACTTGGCTTGGAATTGGCAACTGTCATCCACTCACATTCTCGGGCCCAAACAAATCGCGTGGACAAGCCCTGCGTCCAAGGGGGAGGGCCGTGAATATTTGCTCAAAAGAATCCAAACGGTTGCAGAGACTTTGGGCAATGCACGCCCATCTCTAGACCGTGGAATCCCTCACGTTCATTTACGGGGCTGGGGTATTTTCAAGAGCTTCCCCATCCCCACTCTGATTCTCCGACCCTGACAGCAGGGTTTCATTACACCCTGAGGAGTCACACAGCCCAGCAGTGAGCTGGGGCTGGGTGGGGGCTAAGGGCCAGGCTCTATAAGCTGTTGGGCCCCTCACCCCTGGTGCCACACCTGCCCTCCTCCTGCTCACGGTCTTATCCTGAGCCCTTTGCTCTGAACCACCCTCTCCCCTCAGCCCCATCTGCTCCCCGAAACCCTCCCACTCACAGCCATATCCGCTCTGTGAACCTGTGCCTGTTACAGCCTCCCCAGCTCCAGATCCCGTTCATCTTTGAGGTGACTCCACCTTCTCCCTCATACCCAGAACAATTCCGGCCCCATCTGACCCAGATCCCAGGATCTTCCCAGCCCAAGGCCCAATACCAGCTGTCTTCATTTTAGACTCCATACAAAAGGACATTAAAACCCCGCCTACTGAGTCTCTGCAACCGTGGGGTTTGCTTCCCCCTCCCCCCAGCAGACAAGGCACCTGCATGTGGACCCTTCATGCGCGGGAACAGAAGCCCGGGTCCCCACAGGAGTGCTCAGGCTTTGGTTGCATTGAAATTGCTCTTCCCAGTCAGCTCCCCCTTTCGTTGCGGGGCCCTGGCTCTCTCTCTATTGCCTCCTTTTGTTGCTGCAAATTGTTTTCAGTTCCAGCACAGTCTCTGGCTTTGCATAAAGTCCAAACTTTGCATAACGTCCTGGCTTTCCCCCCTCCCAGCCAGGCACATCCTCAACGTCCGAGACACTGAGGAAGGTGGAATGGCACCTTGGACGTGGCACAGAGGTCTCTCTATGACTGCCCATGAGGTGCATGAACGAGTGCATGGGCCCCTCCCCACGTTCACCGATGAGCACACATCCCACGTGCACCTGGGAAGGAGCCGTGCGATCCCCACGGTAATGACATGATGGTACTGTGATCACGGAGTCCTTCCTGTGGCCGGGCGCTGAGCTGGGCTCTTTCCAGGCATCGCCTCTCAGTCCTCACGGGAACTCTGTAAAGCAGGTGCTCTTACTGTCCCCATTCCTCACGTGAAGTCACAGAGGCTTAGAGAGGAAACTTTACCCAGTGGGGCAGGGAATTACCCCCAGGACTGTCTGAATACAGGTGCTTCTAACTACATCACACCTTATGTACAGTGTTGAACCAGCCCCCAAGGATCCCCACGTGCCCTCACACCAGGGTGCACCCCACCTTGTACCATGAAAATACTCATTGCTCCGCTGATGGGCATCCCCGTGTGCAGTGGCGCAAAGCTGCCTGTGCTCAGGGAGGGGAATGCGCCGTCCCTGTGAACGTAGTGCCGCTGCTGCTCTGCTCTGGGTCCAGCCAGGTCTGCTGGTGGGCTCAGTGATAAACCCACCTGTAGGTGGACCCCGAAACAGCTTTCTGGAGTACTGGACTCCAAGCCCTGGGGGTTATTCATGAACTTCTAACCCATGAACATGTTTTCTATGTGCCCCCTTCTGTCCCCAAAGGTGACCTGTGAACTCCGGAGGGGTGGTCCACGAGCCCTTGTTCCCTCCTTCCCCTCTTTAATAGCATTTGCCCATTTACAACCCCCTCACGCCCACAGCCTGGCCCAGCAAAAGAGGAAGATAATTAACTGCAATCGTTCTGGCTTAATCAGCTCCAGCGAGGGGAAGGCAGCGGTGATGGAAGGAGCCGGGTATCGGGGACGTGAATTATGTGTTCCCAGCGCTTCATCACCCTCTGTTACTGTCTTATCTTTATTCATTCTGGCAAATTAAATTAGCACTGTCTGTCCAATCTTGTTCTCCAGGAGGAATTGAACAACAGTGGCAAAGAGAGAACTGGCCATGATGGGGATGTGTGTGTACTTTTGAGTCCCCCGTGTCCTAAGCGTCCATTGCCCTGGAAAGTATCAAACAACCAGCTCTACTGGGGATGGAGCTTGGTCATCTGGTGTCAGACATTTGGCTTTTCCTTATATTAGACATGGACGGGGGTCAGCAATCCCAGGTCCAGTTCAACATTCTATGCCTCAATCATCCCATCAGCAAAATGGGCCCAGTCTTAGCGCTGGTATGGGAAGCACAGGCACAGGTTCTGGAATTCTGAGTGATGGCTGGCATCAACCTTGACAGAGCGCTTTGTAATTTCCCCCCAGCAGCATGAATGACGTGGAGAGAGAACAAGCCAGGTGGAGGGTCATTTTTGCATTCTAACCCAGTCGCCTCTGAGGCGACTCCTAGCCTTGCAGTCAGAGGACCCTCCACTCCAGGGGTTGCCAAACCTCTTCTGCACATTCACCTGTGAACTTGTTAAAAACACAGATGCCTGGACTTTGGAATGTAACTCTCTAAGACTATATAGCCTGGACTTTGCACTTCCCCAAAGCTTTCAGGATACTATCTGATAAAGGTACTCTCTAGATCAGAGTTTGGGACTGACTGCTCTAACCCTAATGTTCCTAAAATTTTGGGGGGGTTCGACACAATCAGTACTCATCAATATCCCATTCTCCTCCCCTTCCAGGGTGCATGGAAGTCTTTTCAACTTCCCTTGCAGTGAGGTGCACTATGCGACTAGTTAGGCTAGCGAATAGTGAGTAGAAGTGACAGGTGGCACTTCTGGGCAGTGAAAAGTCCCTGAAAGATGTTCCAGCTGTTCCTGAAGGCAGCATGATGAGATGGTTGAGACATAAGCTCAACCTGGATCACTGGGAACACACGGAGGACAGCAGACCTAGAGAGTCCCCTGGCCCACAGTAGAGTTGATGAGAGGTAAAGAGATGGAGATAAACGCTTAGACAATGACTTTTGGGGCTGTTTGTTACTAAGCATAATTCTAGCCTGTCCTGACAAATACAGACCCTTTTGATAATCTAGGAAAATGTGTGCTTGTATACAATCATACAATTTGGGGTAACTTCCTAGGGTCCTTTGATCTCCCTCAGCTCTAAGAATTATTGGCTCAAATCACTGCCAATTTCATACTCTCTGACCTGGTTTGTGACAGTGGTGGCATTCCCCTTCTATCACTGCGCTTTTCCCTGCCCCCCTTCACTGATGGCCTTTGGGAGCTCCAAGTCCTTCTCTCTCACGCACGCAGAGCAATCCAGCTCTCTGCTTCTTCCCCACCTGTGTAGGTCCAAACTCATCCCGGCAGCCAGGAGAATGAAGGGCCTTATCACACCCATCCTCCTTAGAAGGTGGATGGGAAAAGAATTAGAGTTAAATAATTAGGACTTGTATGTGTATTTATTTGGACTCTTAAGTTTGATCGAGTTTCAGGGGGCTTTGGTCTCTTTGAATCTCATCCTCTCATTCATGAACCACAGATTAATGCCCCCAGGTCTCCCTTAAGGCCAGACAACTCCCAGGACCTCACACATGTCTTATACAGGTCACTGAGAGGATGTCACAGTCAGAGGCTGGGCCCCCACCTTTGAAGGGGGGCCTGATGGGACCCCCCTTACCCACTCCAGTGGCACCTAGAGCTCAAGCTTAGACATGGCCCTCCGCATGCTTCTCTTGCAGACATTGACACATGTGGTCAGGAACTGCCACTTACTCTCCTACCTGAGGCTTGGTTTCGGGGACTTCAGCTGTTGAAAAACACTAAACTTCTGAAGACCTGAGATCCCTTCGGCTCAAGTGTCTTTTTCACCTGCAAGGGGCTGACCTGCAGCTTGGCAAAGGAGAGAATCCCCGTCTGCCAGGCCTGGAGTCGAATGCTGAGTCTGCTACTTGCCAGCTGTGAGAGCTTGGACAAGTCGCTTAACATCTGTAGGCCTCAGCTCCCTCACTGATGAAATGTGAGCATTGGACTAGGTGGCCCCTCTCCTGCCCCACACATATCCTGCACTCAGCTAAACCAGCTGGGTCTCCACTCTGGAGACAATCCCTGCTCAGCTAAACCCGCTGGGTCTCCACTCTGGAGACAATCCCTGCCTCCCTACCTTTGCTCATGCCATTCCCTCTGCCAAGAGTACCCCATCGCCCAGCTCTGTCTCTCACTTTGAAATATTCCCTGTACTGCAAGGCGGGGTTCAAATGCCACCAAAGTCTCCCCTGACCCAACTAGCATGACCGCTCCCTTCCCAGAGCCCCCCTAACTCTTGTTGGCTCTGCCGCACTTTTTGCCTTTATCTTTGTATTTTTTCCGACTTTCTCAATGAGAGAAAGCCAGTGTTGATTAGTTGCCTACTATATGCCAGATTTAAAAAAATAATGTAAAGTGCTTAGAAGAGCTCCTGGCACACTGTCCACATTTAATAATGGTTGGCCAATCTCGTTATTTGTGTTCACTATTTCACTGTCATTATTATCATAGCATTGTGGTTGCACACGTAGACTCTGGAGTCAGCACGGTTTGAATCCCAGCACGGTCACTTAACAACTGCATGGCCTTGGGCAAGTTACTTCACCGCTCTGTGCCTCAGTTTTCTCACCTACAAAATGGGGATACTATTGATAGCAACTTTTTAGAGTTGTTGGGAAGAATAAATGCATTAAAACACGTAAAGTGCTTAAAACACAGCCTGGCATATATAACGGCCTACTATAGTCATCCTCACCATTCTCTTCACCATAGTAATCACCTCATCATCATTTTCACCATCATCACCATCCTCGTCTTCATCACCACCATCATCATCATCACCATCCTCATCCTCATCACCATCATCATCATCACCACCATCCTCATCCTCATCGCTGCCATCATCATCATCATCACCATCACCATTCTCACCACCATCATTCTGTCTTGAATCAGTGAAGGGTAGGTTCTCTTGGTCCCCACTCCCTCCTTACTGCCCCTCCTTGGACTGTTTCTCAAAGAGCAGCCCCTACTGGGGCACCCACCCCACCTGCCGTGCCCCTGGCCTGGCCCTCAGGATGAGCCTTGGCTGATCTATAAGGAGCAGACAGAGAAAATGTAAGGTTTTGGACTCCGAGCTGCTGGGAAGGGGAGGGGTGTGGACGACCTGAGGCCTGCCCTCGGAGACGGGGATGGAGCCAGGGAGTCAGGGGTCACCAGGTCACCAGGCTAGTCAAGGCTGAGGGGAAGAGAACAAAGGTATGGGGGCTCCCATTATGTGCCAGGCACCCCATATAAATTATTACATTTATTTCTCACAGCCTGCCCATAGGTGGAGGCTCAGAAAGTTAAAGGACTTGCCCAAGGCCATAGCAAGTCCGCAGCAGAGCTGGGATCTGAGCGCGGCCTTGTCTGACTTAAAGTGACTGGCATCGCGCCTGCCGCACAGTGTGTGCTAACTGGGTGTCTGGGCCCCTAAACGGATGTCTGCAAAGCCCTGGTGGGCGCTGGGGCTCTGGGCTTTCTCCCTGGACTCCTCCCCATTCCCTTCAAGGCACTGACATGTTTTGGGTCTGATACCAGAGACAAGGAGTGTGTCCTCTCTTAGAAAATTACCTTTTGAAGCTGGCTCCTCTGAGGATGCCCGGAAGATCCCCAGCGGGGCTGAGACCACCCAGGAATGCAGACTCAGAGGACCTGGCCTTCCTTCTGTCTTTATTTTCATAATAACAGTAACAGCTGGTACTTACTGAACACTTGAGCTCTCTACACACATTATTATCTACTTCCTCCTCCCGGGGCTTATCTTCTCATCCCATTTTATAGATGGGAAAACTGATTCCAGGTCGCTTAAGTGACTTGACATCAAAACAGCCCAAAGCTTGTCCCCTTTGTCACTGCCAGCCCCTTCCTATGAGGCGAGGGAACCTTCTGTGCTCCCTAACAATGGCCATCTTTCCTCTGTTCACATTCAGGCTGTGCGTGGATCCAGTCCTGGGTGCAGAGCAGGAGAAGGAACAAGGGCACTGAGTAGTTGCCAAGGAAGGGGGAAGTCACCCCAGGAGGAGGGCGCACAGGTGTCCCGAACATCGTGTGTGGACTGCAGAGGAGCGGCCTCCCCTCCGTCCCTCCTCACCCCCACCTTGCAGGGAGGGGAGCAAGGTCCCAGCCAAGCTCACTTCTGTCCTGCAGACTTGCTCAGCTCAACAGCTAGGATAAAACAGTGGGGGGCTGTGGTGTTTGGGGCAGATCTGCCCTAGAAAGTGAGTCAGTGAGAGGGGCCAGAGAGCGAGCCCTCTCCTGCTGAGTCACTGCACCCCCTGAAGGGGAGCAGAGGGTTCTGTCCCATCTTTACAGCAGGGACTGTCACCTCTTGCTATTCATCACCGTCACCGCTGGCGGGGCAGGTGCGTGGCTCTCGGGGGAGGCTGGCTGGGTTCTAATTGGGCTCCACAATTTGCCACCTGTGGGGCCATGGGCAAGTCGCTGCTTACCTCCAGCCTGTAAAATGGGGGCAGTCTGCACCTGCCTGGCTGGGGCCACTGGCAGGGTCCGGTGAGAGAGCTGCTGAGCAAAGCGCTTTGCTCATCCCCATACACACAACAAGTATGAGTTCATAGGATTACGAAACAGCCAACCCACCCAGTGCCTCTCATCTGGGCCTGGCTCCAGGCCCCCCACGGAGAAGGGGGACCACAGACCCCTTTGCAGCAGTGCCTGGGGCGAGTTCAGTGGGAAAGGGGCGGGAACCACATTCACTGGGTCCTGATTGGCTCCAGGAGGAGAGAGGCTCTCACTCTATCATTTGCTCCTCATCCGGTCCTGTGAAATGGGTGTCACCCAGATGCAGAGTGGAAGGCTCAGGGAGAATCACGTGATGTGGAGGGGAGTGACTGCCTGAGCTTGGGTCCCGGATTCATCACCGCAGGGCTCTGTTCACTGATGACACTCTCAGGGCTGCCAGGGAAGGACACCTGATGTCGATGGGGCTCTGACTGTGCCGAGCGCTCTGCCCTGCCTGCTCCCTGGGTCACTGCCCCCTCACCACCAGCCCTTGGTGGGTGCTGTGTCATTCCTTTTACAGATGAGGATACTGAGGCTCAAGAGCTTCATGGCCCGCCCGGGGCATAGCTGCTCAGGGTCAGAGGCAGTATTTGAAGGGCATCTGCTTCCAGAGCTTGCCCATGCCTCCGGGCCTTCAGCAAATCATCTTACCACCCAGCCCCCTGCAGATCTCAGGCTGGTGGGGGAGCAGCCAGGGAGTCCTGGAGGCAAGGCTGGAACCTGGGCCTGTCTGACCCTGAGCTGAACCCTTAACCCCAATAACCCTGCCTTGGAGAGCTAGTCCATAGCAGGGCTGGGCAGGACCAGAGCCTGAGCGCAAGGTGGAGCCAACGGGGGCCCTTGTCTGGCCACCAGGGTGTTTTCCTGGGCTGGGTCATCTAGTCACTCTTATCCTGGCTTCTTGTCCACTGTCCCACTGGAAGCCCAAGCAGTGGCTGAGCTCTGGGTCAGAGACCTGTGTGCGCCTGGACAAGTCGCCGAGTCCCCACACAGGGCCAGGAATTCCCTCCCCATAGGATTGCCTGCCTTTGCCTGCCTGTGCCTTCCTGTGCCTCACGAGCTCCCCCGTCAGGTGGACAGTGAGTCCATCTTGCAGGACTGTGGTGAGGACAATTCCTTGCTGCATGTGGGAAAAGGCCAGGGCCTGGCACGCAATGAGAAGAGTGAATGAATGGATGGATGCAGGAAGTTACAATGGCTACCTTTAAGTAAATGTTTTACGAGTGAATGTGTGGCTATGATTATTGCTTCAAATATTTAAAGAGCTGCCATGGGAAAAAGGGATTCAGCCTACATGCCCCAGGAGTTGTGTCTAGGACAGATAGTAAGGCCACACTGACAGCTTGGTCTACGGAAAGCCTTTCTAACAGTCAGGGCTGTCTTGGTGTGTTGGGTGACTTGGGAGAGTGAGCGCCCCAACACAGGAGGTGTGTAGGCAAGGCCTGGTAGTGAGGCCGGTGACAGTGCCCCAGGAGGTACATCAGTCCTGGACTTAGCAATCGAGAGTCTTAGTGTCAGCAGGGACCATGGCCCACTTCTTGGGACAATGAAGGACATCAGTGAGGGGCGTTCATGTTCCCCCGACCTTCTGGTGGGGACAGGACACAGGAGAACGTCTCGCTGGAGGGTGTAGAGAGCTGAAGGGTCACACAGCTCTACTGGCCTGGTGAACTCTGGACATTTGGCTTCCCAAGGCCGAGGTCAGGATGGGGCTGTGACAAGAGCTATCATAGCCCCTGGGGTGGGAGGGGAACAGGGAGGAGTGCAGAGGGGCCTAAGAGAAGGTCTGTGTCAAGGAACCCAGCCTGTGCTGGGTCAGAGAAGTCCTGGGTGTGAGTCCTGACCAGTCCTGGCAACACCCTGGCTGGTGCCCTTGGGCTCATCACCGCTGCTCCCTGAGTCTGAGGAGTTGAACTCAGTGCTCCCCAGGAATCAGGAGTACCAGCTACTGCTGTGTGTCCTTGGGCTTGCTGCTTAAACTTTCTGAGTCTTTGTTTTTTTCTTTTTCTCTAAAAAGGTGAGATAATGGCGATTATCCTCCCCAATCCACAGTGGCATTTTGGGAACAAAGTCATACTTGCAAATGGGATGTCTTTCATTCATTTGCTAAGTGTTCCCTGTGCACCTACTATGTGCTTTGAAAAGTCTGAGCTATCATCCCCACTGCAGCTATTGTGTGTGTCTATATAGGTTGCCTGTGCAATGGGTCTATGCTCCTGCTCTCTCCCCACAGCTGAGGGCTGTCCCTCCCTCTCTGTCCGTGACCTGAAGATTGGGACACGGGGATTCCTGCTCTGAGCAGACACTGCTTCCTGTGAGCAGCATCCTTAGTGCTGTTTGGGGATCACCGGCCCGAGTTCTCACTCCGTCTCTTTTTGTCAGAAGTCCTCAGAAAAACGGTATTTCATGAATGAAACATCATAACGTTGACAAGAAATCCACAACCGAAAGCAGTCCTGGTTTTCTGGATGAGGGGACTGAACCATCAGAAGGACCCCAGTTTCTCTGGATGCTTCCCTCAGCCCCTCTGGGCCCCGCCCAGAGTTCACCCAACAAATCTTTCCCTGAGCTGAGGAATTCAAGGGCCACAAATGTTGAACACCTAGGAGCTGGGGTGGTGGTGAGGGGTGAGGACAGGGCAGAAAGGGATCACGGAGGAGGAAGGGCCCCAGACAAAGACCAGGGATTCACGGTTACTTTTCCTATTCTCCACCCACCCACACCTCTCTCTCTCTCTCTCTCTCTCTCTCTCTCTCTCTCTCTCTCTCTCTCTCTCTCTTTCTCCTCTCCCCCTCGGGTACACTCTGTCTTCCCCGCTGTGCTGGCTCTGGCCTCTCTCCCGGCTCCTTCCCAGTGCCTGGGACCTCCGCCAGGCTCTGGGCAGCAGCTCAGCACTGGCCCGGCTCCAGGTGTCTGTTTCGCTCTGGCCCCGGGACAGAAGCAAAGCAGGAGCCCCTGCGTGTGGGGAGGAGCGGAGCGGGCGGAGAGCCAGGACCTGGCAGGAGGGTCCCGGCAGGAGGGTCCCGACTTGAACCTGGAGGGAAGGTTTGGTTTTCAAAGCTTAGGCCTGCTGAATGTTTTACTTTTAAATGTTTTCCTGTTCCTTTTCACTGGCTGGTACCTCCCTCCCTTCCCAGGTCACGAAAGGACATTCCGTCAAGAGCAAAGACGGGTGGAATAGTTGTAACTGTCAAACCCCTCCTACGTGATCGCGTTTAACCCTCCCCACAGCCTGTGACGTTTGTCATTGTTCCCATTAACAGTCAAGAGAACCGAGGCTCAGAGATGGGATGTGAACCGTTTGAGGCCACAAGTTCATTCCACTGGAAAGTGACCTGGACTTGCCTGACCCCCAGCTCCTCCTCCTTCCCCTCTAGCCCATGACAGCTCTGAAATCAACTCTGTTTTTTATTATCTTTTAAGACGGTGGTAATCTTTGAAGCAAGTTGGGGAGGTCCCGGGGGGACTGGCCAGGTACAGGGAAGGAAGTCAGTCCCTGCCATAGTCACTTCCTGAACGTGGTGGTGACCAGCACTGGGGTCGATGACCCTCCTGAAAATGAGAGGCAAGATAAAAAGTTGACATCTAACTCCCCTGGGTTCAGCCAGAGCTTCCTCTAGCCTCTAGGAAGGGATCAAACTCCGGAACTTCCTCCTGCCCGGAGGGCTCCGGCAGCTCCCTAAGTACCAGGAGCAGGAAATCTCTGAACCTCTCAGTGACTCCCTCTCAGGGTCAGGGCTGCTCTGGTCCAGCCCCACTTGACGAAGAACTTGCTTCTACACGTGCAGAGGCCCAGCACCCACCAGACTCCCCAGTGCCAAGGGCTCCACCGTACGTATAGACCACATTTCGCTTGCCCATCCCCCTCGATGGACTCTTGGGTTGCTTCCACGTCTCAGCTCTGTAAACAATGCCGCCGCGAACACGGGTGGACGGGTATCGCTTCCAGACCCTGCTTTCAGCTCTCTGTGGCACCGCTTCAGAAGCCCAGGTTGCAGGATGACAGCTATGGGGGGAGCAGTTAGAGCTTCTGGTTTTCATCTTTAACACATTTAAGTTTAGGTCTTGGAGCAGGAGGGGACTCGCCATCTGGAGGGACATCTCGGCTCTCTGGATCTGACGGAGATGCACTGAAATATTTCCATTGGCACCAGAGAGCGGGGATGTGGACGGGGCCATATGGGGTCCTCAGAGATAAGGGAAGGAGGTGTCGGGGTGCAGAGGAGCAGCAGCGGGGGTGGGTGGCAGGCAGCGGGGTGGAGGGCCCCATCCAGGCCCCTACACCTTCCTCCATTGAGTGCAGCAGCCTGCGGCAGATCCCAGAACCCAGGACACTGGAAAGAAGGTTGGTGTCCAGCTTGTTTCTCACTTCGTGCACGAGGCCCTCTGATGGATGGGTTTGTCCCACACCACCAGGCAATTAACTCAGTTCCGGCGATGTCTACCTGGAGAGAGTGTCAGATCCCACAGGGTAAGGACTCAGTCCTACAAGACTGAAGTTCACTTCAGATACCGATTCCAAGCCCAGGCTGTCATCTGTGCTTCTTACTCACCAGTTATAGGTCCGAGGTTCCCAAGGCCTCCTTCCTCCTTGGGTGCTATTAATTTGCTGGAACAACTCATAGAACTCAGGGAAATACTAGATTACTGGTTCATTATAAAGGACTCAGGAGTAGCCAGGTGGGAGGGATGCACAGGGCAGGTATGTGGGAAGGGGCTTCCACGCCTCTGTGAGCATACCAATCTCCCCAAATCTCCAGAGTTGACCAGTCCAGCGCTCCCAGAGTCCCACTTTTTTTTTTTTTTTTTTTTGAGGCTTCATTACATAGGCATGATTGATTAAATCACTGGCCATTGGCAACTGGCCTAACTGTCCAGCCCCTCAACCCTCCTGGCAGGTCAGGGGGGAGGGATGGGACTGAAATTCCAGCCCTCTAATCACAGGGCTGGTTTCCTGGCAACCAGCCCCCATCCTTAGGTTAACCTAGGGGCTTTCCAAAAGTCACCTCATTAATATCACAAGCACTCCTCAACACTTAGGAAATTCCAAGGGTTTTAGGAGCTCTGTGCCAGAAACAGTGGAGAAAGACCAAATATATATTATAAATCACCATGTCTCAGGCACCAAGAGAGGAAGACCCTTGTCCAGGGTCACCTAGCAAATTGTTGTCCAGGCTGGGCTGAGACCCCCGGTTTCCTGACCCCCTAGCCAGCGCTCTTGCCCGTCAGAGGGCAGGGAGACAAGAGAGGAAGCTGAGCAGGGCAGGGCTGACCCCAGGGCTCCCAAAGGCCCTCAGCCCAGGGGTCTGTGGGTAGAATCTCCTTCCGAGTTGCGCCTCCTCAGCTCCCGTCACAGCTGGGTGCGTGGACCTCCGCTGAGTGACAACGAGGAGGCTGAGGCCCCGAGAGGGCCTGGCTGGCCTCAGGTGGCACGACCTGTAAGCCACAACCCAGGGATGTAAGTCAAGCCTCTTGGTGCCAAGCCCAGCCTGAACCCTGAGCTGATCTTTTCATTTAAAATCTCACCTAGAGCTTTGGAGCAAAAGCCGATTTCATGGCAGTTTTTGCGTCCTGCAGAAACCTTGCCCACACACCCATCGTCTCGTGTCGCACCTCTCTGTCTCCGGGGCCTCCAGGCTCCCACAGGCCCGCAGCCTCTCCTCCCACGGCCCCGCTCCCGGTGCCGGCCGCAGTGTGGCACACCGTGCCCACGCTATCTATTTCCTAGCGAGAAGACAGCCTGGGTGGCCCAGGGGAGATTAAAACAGAGATTTACTACGAGATGATTAACCATAAAACCACAGGTTAAATCAACATTAGACAAAGAGGAGGAGGGGGAGAAAGGACAGGAGCTTCTGGAAATGTTAGCAGAGTGGGCTCACGTGCGCACAGGTGACCAGGCTTACTGTCGTCTCCAGGCTTCCGCCCAGAGAAAGCCGCCCGGAGGGGCCGGGCACGATTCTGGCCCCTCTCGTTGTATGACTCCCGTCTCTTCCACTCTCCGGACCTCAGTTTCCCCATTTATCTAACGCAGAGGCTGGGCGAGGGGCTTCTTGCTTGATACGGGTGAAAAGAACGTGGCTTTTGGCACCAGATGGACTGGAGCTTGGAATGCGGCGTTGCTGTGTCCTGGGGTGGCCTTAGGACGGTCACTGCGCTAAGGCTCAGTCTTCTCCCCGCGGGGATAGAGTAAGAAAGGTGATGGTGATAAGAATAGCAGGGACAGCTAGCATTTATCGAGGGCTTGCCTACACTTCAATACACTTAGGAAATCCCCATTTGTTCCGAGCCTTCCACATGTGTTGACTTGTTGAGTCCTCACCACAACACTGGGTACTGTCGCCACCTCCGCCTCACTGGGGTGGCCCCTGGTGGGCTGTTTCCTCAGCCTCAGCCGGTGGGGCCTCCGCAGCCTTTACCCTCCAGTGGCTCCAGCCAAACCCTCTCAGTGAGGTCTCAATCCCAGCGTTTCGGGGAGTGGTTCTTTCAATTTTGTTTCGTCCTTGAGCCTGCTGCCCCAACTCCATATATTGGCTCTTTCTGTTTAATTTCGAATTCTCTTTGCTTCTCTGTAGTTAATCCCATTGCTAGATGATGATTCTTTATGTTAAACTTCCCCTGATAAAATTGTTACAGACCTTATCCTGACTGATACAGAATTGGGACTGGAACTGGTCCGAGGATATAGATCAGCCAAGATGACATACACACAGCATAGATCCCTTTAAAAATGTAAAAACAATGTTGAGGTCATGGGCCTTACACAGATAGACCATAGACCAGACTTGGCACACAGGCATGGCTTGTCAATCCCTGTACTAGAGAGATGTCCACTGGAGGAAAGGAAACACCCAGACCTTTTAGGGATGACTAGGGACTGGCTATGAGATGATGCCCAATCCTGGGGTCTCAACATGCTACTGTGCTCCACCATCCAAGCACCACCATCCATGCTGCTGAGCATTTAGGTGAGGGTAGGTGCTGTATAAAATACACATTCCGTACCCCAGCCCCACTAAATCAGGATTTATAGGTGATAGGTGGAGTCCTGGTTCAAGTTCATCTCACAATGGGCCGAGTCAGTTATTGCCCTAGTTTCTGAAAGTGTAATTGAAATAGACACACAATGCAACTGGTAGAATTCCCACTTTGGCCCTCTGGCCAGGAAAGGCTAAGTAGAAGTCCCTAGAACTTCCTCTCCCTAGGAAGGTAGTAAACTCTCGGCGATTATGCTTTCAGGGGAGGAGGGAGCAGATTGCAAAGACTAATGCCACCTTCACCACTTGAAGGAAGCAGGGGTGCTTCTGAATAGGCATGTTAACGAATCTGATGAGCTCATTCGGAAGTGAGATGGGTTTTGGAGTGTGGTTGTGGATTATTGCAAGCATGGTTAGGAGGCTACTCTAATTGCAGCTGTTTTCCCAGATGTACTATTTTTGCTGCAGCAAATCAACATGGCCCCTGGCAATTGGAATACAACAACTGACCTGGGCTGATGCCTTTTTCTCTATACCAATTTTGTGAGAACCACGAGAAGCAGTTTTCTTTGACCTGGCAGGGCCAACAGTACGCTGTCTGAATCTCGCCAAGGAGTAGGGCAAGTCTCCTGCCGTCACCCATAATGTGGTCTTGGCTGTCTTGATACTCCACAGAATGTCGCAATGGTTCACCCAACAACAGAGCCATCCATAAAGTTGCTGGTTCAAAGCGCGAATCTTGGCAGTAAGTCCAGGCTAAGGGCAAACTGCTCTACCCTTTGGCCTCATGATACAGCAGACACAATGATACTTAAGCATCTGTGGCAAAAGAGACGCCGTTTCAAGACTCTAGCCAGCACCAACTGGAGAATCACAGTACAGATTCTAGGACTTTGTAGCAAATCTATGCCCAGTACCTGAGGTGCCTCTTCTGACTTCGTTTTGTGTAGCTTGTGGGGTCAGGGAGCTTGTACTGTTGGAGCAGGGAAGTCTAGTGTTTAGGAGCACTGGATGGAGGAGGGTTCGAATCCCCGCTCTGTCACTCAATAGCTATGTGTCCTTACACAACTTACTTGACCTCACTGTGCCCACAATCCCCCATCTGTAGAGTGGGCCTGGGATCTCTCTGCTGTGGGGCTGTTTTGAGGATTGTCATCATCAAGCTTTACTTGGTGCTCAACAGTCCTGCGAGGACCTCATGAGGGAGGCACCGTTATTATCCCCCTCTCAGATGGGAACACTGGGCACAGAGTGGTCAGGTAACTTCCTCTGGGTTTGAGCCCAGACTAGACGGATCCAGAATCTTTGATCTTAAACACTGGGCTACAAAATATCCACGTGGAACCAAGTTTGGGGCCGGGAGCACCCTAAGCCAATGTTTCTCTGAGGGTGGTCTGTACGTACATGATCTGCTGAGAATTTAGGTGAAGGTAGGTGCTGTATAAAATACAGATTCCCTGCCCCAGCCCCACTAAATCAGAATCTCTGGCTGGGACCTGGGAACATGCATTTTCAGCAGACACACCTGCCCCCAGGTGATTCTTCAGCAACCTAAAGACTAAGAACCAGGGACAAAGAGTGCAATGAAATCGAGTATGTCTTCATTTCACGCATTTTCAGCTGAAAAGCTGTTCTGGGCTCTCGAATAAGCCCTGCTGAAAACCAGCTGCCGAACCTCAGGTCCCCCTGCTGCCTTGTCTCAGTCTTCCCATCTGCGTAATGGAGGTTCTGCTCCACGGAGCCCGCCTCTCAGGACAGGTGGCCTCCGGTAACAGGGCAGTCACCAGAGTCACTCTGGCTCCAGGTCTAATGTTGACTGCTGCTAATTGACTTGACCATGTCATGCCCCCTCGGAGCCTTGGCTTCTCGTTCCTACAATTAATAAGATAATAATTCCTTTCCTGCCCCGGTTATGACGAGGGTAAATGAGGCAGCAGATATTCGAGCACAGGTTACGTAAATCCCCCATCCTCCATCAACATAAACGATTACACATTTTATCTGCTCTAGTTTCGGAAACCTCCAGGGACATGGAAAACTGACAGGTGACTCTCACTCCAGAGATTTCACTGACGCCAGGGTTGAGTCAGGATGGGACCTTATCTGTCCCTTCTCCCAAGTCGGTGAGAGCAGATGGGGAGCTGGAGAGCCGTCCAGGTGTGGCGGGTGGAAACGGCTGAGCGAAGCAGCAGCCTGGTGATTAAGGTCACTCAGCCCCGGCGTGAGCTGAGCTGCGTTTAGCCTCTTCTTCAGCCTGTGTCCCACAATGCAATGAAGGTGCGAACCCTGTCCCTCGTTGTCCCCAGCCCAGTCCAGCCCGACCTCAACCCTGAGGACCAGGAGCCTGCCTGGAGGTCTGCGTTTCCATGTTCCTTGCCCACCGAGTTTACTAGAAGTTCCAGGCCCCGGCGCTGCTCTCCAGGCTGGGCACCAGAGACAGCCCCCAGGTGGACCGCCTTGGCTTCTTTCCCCAAGGTGGCCTTGGGAAGGGCGAGGAGGGAGCGGCTCAGCTGAACATTCGAAGTCACAGAAATATCCTTGCAGCCCTGGAACTTCTGTGTGTGTGTGTGTGTGTGTGTGTGTGTTTGTTACAGACAACAAACAATAAATGCAATAAATAAGTAAATTATCCTCTATGTTCAAAGATGATAAGAGCAGGATAAGGGGGGGATGGAAGAGCTGGGGGAGGGGCTGCATTTTAGGGGGGCTGGTCAGGGTGGCCCACTGAGGAGCCTGGGAGGGAGGACTGCAGGAGGGGAGTGCTCCAGGCTGTGTGGTGGTTGTCCGTGTGCTAACTCAGCACGTGCGTCTCTGTGCTGGAAGTTTGATGCATCTGAAGTCAAGCCTCCATCTCCTCTCAGCTCGGCTGTCCTCCCTACCCCTGGCTTTCCTCCCTACCCCTGGCTTTCCTCCCCTCCAATCCATTCTCCCCACAGAAGCCAGAGTGAAGATTCCATACGAATCTGACCACTTTACTGATTAAAACCTCCCGTGATTCTCCATTACCTTCAGAACAAAGTCCAAAGTGTTGCTAATTTGCTACTCAGAGCTTCCCCATTACCTGGCCCAGCCTTGGCCCAGCTCACTGCTATTCAAAGTGCTGAGCTCAGCCTCCTCCAGGAAGTCCTTCTCGTATCTCTGCCCACCCCACCCCCTGCTCTTCTGGAGTCTTCTCATGGAGCCCTGTGCTCCCTCAGCATGGCACTTAGTCCTGGGTGGTGGCTGCTCATTGAAGATCTGAGTGCCCTCTGGTCAGAGGACCCCCGAGGAAGGGGTGGTGTCTGACCATTTGTGCCCAGATTCTTGGCACCAAGCGTGGGGCCGGGCACACAGTAGGAGCACAGTCCATCCCTGCTGGCTGTGGAGATGCATGGATGGTCAGAGGGACTGGTGGGGGAACACACACATGGCAAGCCCCTTCATCATCCCCTCCCTAGGGGCGAGTGGAAGGAGTCTGTGAACGGAGAGAAACAGTTCTGCATCCAGAAACTCATTTGATTTAATTTCACAATTGTTTAGGTCTTTTTTCTTCCTTGACAGCTATGGATTGGGAAATAATCTGAAAATCAATCTTTCTCTCTTCTTCCAAGTTCACCCAGGCCCCCTGCTTGGCTCCATTGACTGTCCGTGGGAGCTGATGGACCGTTCACACCATCCTGTTGGTGGTGACAGATGTTTTTCAGGACAGTGGAGCAGGGATCCCCTTCCCCCACTGGCCTGGAGCTCCTTGTGCGAGCTCAGAAAAGGCCTGGGCATCGCATGGGGAGAGCATCCAGGAACCCGAGAGGCCCTGGGGATGAGGACAAGGGAGGTGATACCCTCACGGTCACTTTATGTCACCCCAAAATACTGATGGGTTCCCCAGGACCTCAGTACCTTTCAGACCATTCTCTCTATCCCAGGGGACTGGGGGCCTCCATGCCACCTGAGGATAAATGTGTGGGCTGGTGAGGGTCCCCCAGATGCAGGCAGGCACAGACTGAGGGCAGAATCCAGACTGGAACTCACATTGAGAACTTTCTGGCCCAAATACTTCTGATCCGTATCAGAGTCCTGTTCCTTTTCAGCCCAGAACTTGGAGTGCAGGGGTCACAAGCTCTAATGACTGGGGGCAGGTGGACAGGTCAGTCATGTGAATGAGTGATGGGGTGAAGACAGTGGAGATCACTGGCAGAGGAGGAAACTGTGGGCCACAGAGGAGGGCAGGTCCCATCAGTGGAGAACCAGAGGGAACACAACAATAGCTCTTACTGTGAACCCACTTGTGTTTACATGTGTTACATTCATTTATTGTTCTTGAGGACCCTCAAGGTAGGAACTAGAGATACACCCATCATACAGATGATGTGACTGGGACCCAGGGGGGTATGTCACTTGTCCATGGTCACCCAGGCATCTGACCCCCAAAGCCTGTGCTGCCCTTGAAGATGAGCTTGGCTCCTGGTAATTGTTGCCAGGTGGGACTTTTAGAATGCAGTGTCTTGATTTCCTACTTTGTCAAGAGAAATCAGAGACCTTGTTTTTTGTTTTTTCTTTCCTCTGAAATTTCCAGATTTTTATTACACTGTGGGTGTCAAACGCATTCCATCTGGGAGCAGGAGTCTGTTTGAGGCTGATGATTGCCAATCTCTGGGTGAGGAGAAAGGGCCCTGCTTGCATTTCTAGCACCAAGGCCAAGACTTGTTTTGGAGGCAAACAGAGTCAAGCTCAAAAGTTCCCTTTTCATTCCTAGCGTGTTGAGAGTTTTTCTTTTTTAACCATGAGCGCGTATTATATTTTGTCAAAAGTCTTTTCTGCTTCAACTGATAGGATGTGGTTTTTCTTCTTTGTCTGTTGATATGATGGATTGTAGTGATTGATTCTCAAATTTCAATCAGTCTTACATTCCTGGAATAAACAAGATTGACCATGATGTATTATTCTTATGCTATATTCTTGGATTTAATTTGCTCATATTTGTTGGGGATTTTTGCATCTATGTTCACAAGGAACTTAATCTTTAGTTTTCGTGCATGGTTTTGCTACATGGCAATGCTGACCTCATAAAGTGTGGTGGGGAGTGCCCCCTCTTCTGCATTCTGGAAGAGATTGAGTAGAAAATTATGTCCCTTGAATGTTGGTAGAATTTGCCAGTGAAACCATCTGTGCCTGGAATTTTCTTTTTGGGGAAGTTTTCTAACTATAAACTTAATTTCTTAATAGATATAGGGCTACTCAGGTTATCAATTTCTTCTTGAGTGAGCTTTGGGAGTTTGTATCTATTAGGGAATTGGTCCATTTCATTGAAGTCATCAGATTTGTGGGCATAGAGCTGTTCATGGTATTTGTTTATTCTCATATTAATATCTGTGGGGCTAATAGTCAAATCCCTGCTTTCATTTATGTCGTTTGGACCAGACAACTTCTACCGATCTATCCTGAGGTTAACTGACTCATTCCTCTATCAGACTCATTCCTTTATTGAGCCCACCCAGTGACATTTCAAATGTTAATTTTTTTCCTTCAGTTCTAAAATTTCCATTTGGTTATTTTTTTCCTTTTTTGTTTTTGTTTTTTTACTGTGGTAAGTAAAGTACACAAAATATAAAATTTACTATCTTAACCATTTTAAATGTACAGTTTAGTGGTATTAAATACATTCATATGTTGTGCAACCATCACCATCATCCATCTTTATAATTCTTGACATCTTGTAAAACTGTATACTCATTACTCAGTAACTTCTCATTTCTCCCTCCTTCTAGCCCTTGGCAATCACCATCTACTTTCTGTCTCTATGATATCGACTACTCTAAGTAATTCCTACACGTAGAATTGTACAGTCTTTGTCTTTTTGTGACTGGTTTATTTCACTTAGCATAATGTCCTCAAGGTTCATCTATGTTGTAGCATATGTAACAAATTTCTTCCTTTGTTGGGCTGAATAATACACTTTTTTTTTTTTTTTTACAGCTTCTATTTCTCTGCTGAAAATTTCTATCATATTTATATGAATCACATCTTTTTCATCCATTCATCTATTGTTGGACACAGGTTTCCCCCCGTATCTTGGCTATTGTAAATAATGCTACAATGAACATAGGGATACACACATCTTTTTGAATTAGTGTTTTTGTATTCTTCAGATTAGTACCCAGAAGAGGAATTGGTGGATCATATGGTAATTCTATTCTTAATTTTTAAAGGAACCTCCATACTATTTTCCATAGTGCCTGCACCAATTTACAATCCTACCAACAGTGTATGAGGGTTCCCTTTCTCCAAATCCTCTCCAATACTTATTTCTTGTCTTTTTTTTTTTTTAATCCTCACCCAAGGATATTCTTCCATTTATTTTCAGACAGAGTAGGAAGGGGGGGGGGGGAGAGGGAGAGAGAGAGAGAGAAGAAGAGAAACATTGATGTGAGAGAGACACACCGATTGGTTGCCTCTCGCATGACCCCGACCAGGGCCGGGGACTGATCCGCCCTTGACCGGAATCGAACCTGCCACTCTGGTCCGTGGGCTGACACTCTAACCACTGAGCCAAACCGGCCAGGACTATTTCTTGTCTTTTAAAATAATAGTTATTCTAACAGGTGTGAGGTGATATCTCATTGTGATTTTGATTTGCATTTTCCTAATAATTAGTGATGTTGAATATCTTTATGTATGCCTGTTGGCCATCTGTATGTCTTCCTTGGAAAAATGTCTCTTCAGATTCTGCTCATTTTTAAATCAGATTGGTTGTTTTTTTGTTGTTGAGTTGTATGAGTTCTTTTATAAAAAATATTTTTATGGTTTTTAGAGAGAGAGAGGAATAGAGAGGGAGAGAGAGAAACATCAATGTGAGAGTGAAACATCTATTGGCTGCCTCCAGCACATCCCTTATTGGAGATGAAGTCCACAGCCTGGGCATGTGCCCTGACTGGGAATTGAACTGGTAACCTTTTGGTGCATGAGATGACACCCAACCAACTAAGCCACACCAGTCAGGGTTGTATGAGTTCTTTATATATTTTGGACATTAATTGCTTATCAGAAATATAATTTGCAAGTACCTTCTTCCATTTGGTTGGTTGTCTTTTTGTTTTGTTGATTGTTTCCTTTGATGTACAGCAGCTTTTTTGTTTGATGTAGTCTCATTTGTTTATTTTAAAGCTTTTGTTTCCCTTGCCTTTGGAGTCAAATTCACAAAAACATCACTGAAACCAGTATCTAGAAGCTTAGTGCCTGTGTTTTCTTCTACGTGTTTTATTGTTTCATATCTTACATTCAAGCCTTTAATCCACTTTGAGTTAATTTTTTTAAAAGTATGTTTTTATTGATTTTTTTTTTAGAAAGAGAGGAAGGTAGAGAGATATAGAAACATTGATATGAGAGAGAAACATCGACCAGCTGCCTCCTGCACGCCCTCTACTGGTGATCAAGCCTGCAACCTGGGCATGTGCCCTGCCCAGGAATCGAACCAGGACCTCTCAGTCATGGATGACGCTCAATCCACTGAGCCACACTGGCTGGGTGATTTTGAGTTAGATTTTGTGTGTGTTGTAAGATAGTGGTCTAGTGTCATTCTTTTTCATGTGGCTGTCCAATTTCTCAACATCATTTATTGAAGAGGCTTTCCTTTAACCATTGTATGTTCTTGGCTCCTTTGTTATAATTAGTTGCGTGAGTTTATTTCTGGGCCCTCAATTCTATTCCATTGGTCTGTGTATCGATTTTTTGGCCAATACCATATTGTTTTGATTACTATATTTGATTACCGGTGCCACCCTTTCCTTTAGAGTCTTGTAATCTGGCTTGAGCCCTATCTCCTTCTCTGTGCATGTCCAGGGGACTCCTTAAGAGGTCTACAAATCCCCTGGGGCTTCGGGTCTCCTGATCATGGCTTCTTCTGGTTTTCTTTTCCTTCTAAATTCTATCCATTTCCTTCTTATGTCTGTTATTCACCTCTGCCCCACACTAAACAGTGTTTGCATAATCAAAATCCCTTGCCTTGCTTGACTGAGCAAAAAGCCATGTATTCTCAGCTTCTCTTTAGCATCATAAAATGCTTATGTGTTTTTTTCTTCCTGTTAACTCAATAACATTCCGAGGCACAGTAAACTACCTGTCAGGGTGAAGGAATAAACTTAAGGGAAATAGTATAAAGATTTACTTCATACCAATTCCTTTATGGAGTTATAGCGTTGGGGGACTGTCTTTTCTTTCTTGCCGTTGCTCATAGTAGTATAGCGAGCACACTGAGAAACATGGTGGTGAGGAACCTAGTTATTGTTGTTTAACTCAACCTTTCCAAAACTTACTTGGCCATGGAACATATTTGTCATAGAGCATCTAGTAATTCTTGAAAGCCCAAGGTGTGGGAAATTAGTAGAGAATCAAGGATGGTCATCAGGATTAAATAAAGGGAGGTGAGCCCCAGGTATTCGTTGGTGACCAGTCAGTGGTGATTCCCCTCCACCAGAGACCACCCTCCTCAGTGACCCTGAAACATTATTCAAATGAGGACACTTTTGAGAGTGAGAGGAAGCAGTATTAATGATTATGCCAGGGCAGTAGGCAATATAAACTGGACTGTCCTGGGCAAAGCAAGGCGTGTGATTCCCTACCCATTTGCTTTATAGCTGGTGGTGGCCTCAAATGATTTATGCATGCTCTGTAAGCCTCAGTTTCCCCACCTGAAAGGTAAGTTTTTTTTTTTCACTTATGCAGTCATTCACCAAATATGTAACACAACACTCCTAGGTCCTAGCACAGTCTAGACCTTGAAGAGCCAACAGTAGAATGAGACACTTCCCATCTTCAAGAGGATCACCCTATAGAAGGAGAGACAGATACTGGGACTGTTAGGGATTGTGGTCTCTGTTTCACCTTGACCTTTAACCCTCAATCCATGAGCAGAGACCAATCTGGAAGGATGTGTTTGTGGTGGATCCTGAGCTGTAACAGAAGGAAGATCCCCTAGAACCTGGAGGCTTCACCTCACCTGCGCTGGTTCACACAACCTGCAGGCTGAAGTCCTGTGGGGATGGTGGACACAAGACCACTTCCTTCTCCAGCCAGGAGGGAGCGTTGATCATGACTTACCTGCTACTCTGAGTGGTTATCGGTCAAGATTCATCTGCGCCCTTGGCCTCCCAGAGACTTCCCCCGCTTCACCCCTCTGCCAGACAGTCTTGATGGCAGCTGAGAAGCTGCTCCCTGGAAGCGAGAGGGAGGAAAATTACTTTCTACTATACTTCACCACCTGTTTGGATGGGCAGTTGCAGCAACCGCTTATATCCTACCAAGACTGATAACAGAACTGTCATGGTCCGTGGACAATCTGGCCCTGGGAGGTGAGCAGAGAATTCTAGGAAATTGTGAAGATTGCCTGTAATTTGGGCCACCTTAAATTAGACTGCCCTGCTGAGGGATTTCAGACTCTGCAAATTGCATCTCGAGCAGGGCCTGCTACGTTGCTTCCCTCAGCTCCAACTCTTAAAGCTTTCCTCAAAGACGATCACCGCTAGAGACAGCTGGATTTGGGCTTGAATCCCTGTATGCAACCAGGTGTGTGACTTTAGATAAGTTACTTCATGGGGACAGTATTTCACAGGGATAATAATTGTGTCAGTCAGGATGCTTTTTATCGTAAGGCAGAGAAATGCAAAAGAGAAACTATAGGCTTATTAAATGAGAGGTCCAGGAGAATTTCAGGCATGGCTGCATCCAGGTGATCAGATGAGGTCTCAAGAATTCATTTCTCCCTGTAACTTGGCCATTGTGTTTCTACTTTTCAATTCTCTACCTTTTTTTTTTTTCAATTCCTCACCTGAGGATATTTTTCTACTTATTATCAGATAGAGTGGGAGGGAGAGAAAGAGAGACAGAGAGAAACATCGATGAGATAGAGCCACATCGACTGGTTGTCTCCTGCACGACCCAGCCGGGGACGAACCGCCACCGAGGTACGTGGCCTTTACCAGAATCGAACCCACGACTCTTTGGTCTGTGGGCTGATGCTCTAACCACTGAGCCAAACTGGCCAGGGCACTTCTCTACCTTTTTACAACCATCCTCTTTCTGGAGGCCCTCAGAAGTTCTAGCAGAAGGGAAAGCTTCACTAGCCTAATAACTCCAGAAAAAGTCTCAGGATAGAATTTCATTGGTCAGTCCTGAGATATGTGTCTAATCCTAAGCCAATTGTTATGCCCAGAGGTTATGTGCAATATTTCCAATGACTAATTAGCTAGGCTGAGGTTATGTACCCATCTCTAGGAACCCAACCACCATGGACCTAGGAGGCAGTGGTGGTAGGTCCCCAAAGGAAAATAGAGGAAACAGTATTCTAAAGAAAGAGGAAGTAGGTTTCAATCAGGTGAAAACAGCCTTCTGAGAAGGGGTAAGACTGAAAATATTTACCAACTAGTAGACCAATGACACCCACCAATAGGGGTTGGAGGCTGCCAGAGCTGGGCAGGACCCTGAAGACCAGGGCTGGATAGCAACTCTTTTATTTTTTAATCCTCACCCGAGGATATTTTTCCATTGATCTTTTTAAAAGATAGGTAGAGAGAGACTGAGAGAAAGAGAGAGAGAGAGAGAGAGAGAGAGAGAGAGAGAGAGAGAAACATCCATGTGATAGAGACACATTTATTGATTGCCTCCCGCACAACCCCAACTGGGGCCAGGGATCGAACCCGCAACTGAAGTATGTGCTTTTGACTGGGAATTGAACCCGTGACTCTTTAGTCCATGAGCTGATGCTCTAACTGCTGAGCCAAACTGGATAGCAATGCTTACGTTGTTGGTGGGAAGGCACCAGGAGAGGGGCTGGGGCAGTATGAGAGCACCCGGGGGCTCAGGGTGGCAGCTAATCCCCACCAATAAGAACTTATTTTTGCATTTTACTAACTGCTCTGACTGTTTCAGTGAGTCCTGGTGAATATTCCCCAATGACTGCTGCCCTGCCCAGACCACCACCCTTATTTTCTTGGGTTGACATCTGCATTTGGATTTAGCAGTGACCTCAGGCTTGTCCATGCACACTTTCTCTTCAGATCTTTATTAACAAGTATGCACCACTGTTCAGAGAAGCCTGGCCCCACAGGCCACTACCCTGGGAGATAGGCATTAGTGTGGGGCAAGTGGGCAGTGGGCCCAGCATCCCCATATTCTCCTGAGCAGTGTTGGTGCTGCCTCAGGCTTCCTTAGCTATGTAAACCTCAAAATAGCTAACAGTTGTTTGGCACTTATTGGTGGTGGCACCTTCCCTGTGTTAACTCATTTAATCCTCACAGCCACCTCATGAGGGAGACACCATTATTATTCCCACTTTACAGATGAGAAACAGAGGCTCACTGAGGTTCAACAACTTGCCCATGGTCATATAACTAGTTAGTAGCAAGGCTGAGATTTGAACTCTGGATGCATGGCTCCTCATGAGGGTCAAATGAGACAATGAAGGCATGGATTGCAAATGCCTAGCACAGGGTCAGTGCTCAGTGAATTGGTCTTCACTATGATCAGCTGTTGGCTCAATAAACTTGCATTAAGCACCTGCTGTATACAAGGCCTGTGCCAGGGCCTGGGGTTTGGGGGTTTGATTGAGGAACGAGGAAACAGGATTCTTAACCCTTGGGAGGAAACAGTCCAGAGGTAATGATAAGATACATGGACAAATCACATTGTTTAATGTAAGGGTCATAGGAAGGTTCAAGGTGTTGGGGTCAGCGGTAGCTGGAGATGCTCACTAGGAGGAAGAAAGTCAGAATGGGCTTCCTGGAGGAGACTGCAGATGAAACAGGCCATGAAAGAAGGGTGTGTATGTAACCAAAACCAAGGTTTGGTTGCCTGCCACAACAAAAGCCAAACTCGTGAGACAGGTGTTGGTGAAAAAGGAAAGAGGTTTATTCAAGTGTCAGCCACCCAAGAAGTTGGGGAACTCTTGTCACAAAAGTGCAGGCAGAAGTTTTTATAAGGAAGGAGAGGGAAAGTAGAACAAAGAGATCAAGGGAAGGGGATGAAAAGTTCTCTGTGCAGACCAGCACAGTCCATTCCAGTAAGGACCTCAGAACTGGTCAAGTGATAGTCTGGTGTGCATCATCCTGGTTTTCATCATTCTGGTTTTATGGTTGAAAGTGAGCAATTTTCCTAGAGCTGGGCTGACTGAAGGTTGGAGTCTGTATCTTCTGAAATTAGTTCCTAGGATTCTTTTACAAAAATGCTGTTTATAAGCTACATAATATTCAGAGTCAGCATTTACAGAAATAATGTCAAAAGAATGGTGAGGTAGGTTACATTGCCCCCTGTTACATGTAGTCAAAGGCAATGGCATTCTCTTGTTAGCAGATATCAGAAATCTACTCAAGCTAACTTATACCCAGACAGGATTCAGGACCCACATGGCTTCCCCAAATCCAAGGGCAAGAGTGTGGTCTTACCATAGAACAGAGAGGGTGGGGGACTGGGCAGCACTGAGGGTCTCTCAGAGTCCTGAGTCACTGTTCCTCTCACATGTCATGATCCTCCCCATCCCCACTCCTTCTTGTGTCCAGGCGTGTGACAGAACCCCACCACATATACCTCAAGTTTACATGTCACAGATCTGGCCAAGTAAAGAATTAACTCATGGTCTAATTCCAAACTTTTGACTAGCCCAACTTGGGTCAGATGGCCATTCCTGGTCCAGCCACCTATGCTGGGGTACAGTGTGATGCACTAAATGGGGTCCCACAGTAGTTTGGCCCAAGGCCAACATGGAAATTTGACACATTGATTTTTTTTTAAATTTATTTTTTTATCCTCACCCGAGGACATTTTTCCATTTTTTGTTCAGATAGAGTGGGAGGGAGAGAGAAGAAGAGAGAGAGAGAGAGAAATATCGACGTGAAAGAAACACATCAAGTGGCTGCCTCCCGCATGACCAACCAGGGCTGGGGACAAATTGCAACCGAGGTACGTGCCCCTAGCGGGAAATGAACCCGGGTCTCTCTGGACCGCGGGCCAATGCTCTAAACGCTGAGCCAAACCGGCCAGGGCTGACACATTGATATTTGAGTCCAGAGATGGTGGTAACAAATGCTCCATAGCTAGTCTTGATCCAGCAGAAACCACCAGTGCCACTGGGTCATTCTTCACTGGATGGTGGTCACGAGCTTCTAAATCCATCATCAGGCCCAAGTTTTGCATCTCCAAAGGAACCTCCTAGACTAGCCACTAGAGGGCTCTTTCTAAAGTGAAAACTGACCCAGTCTTCTGTTGCTGAAGAACAATGTGGTGGCTTAGAACACGGACTCTAGAAGCTGAGTGCGCTGGTTCAAATCTCTCTTCCACCACTTAATGGCTGTATGGCCTTTGGTAATTTATCTAACTTCTCTCTGCTTCAGTATCCACAACTCTTAGTGGAGAAACTGGGAGTTGAAGGAAGCCTCCCCCAACTCTAAATAATGAAATAACAGTGTGACAGCTCACTGAGCATCACTCTGTGCCTAAGGCATGGCTGTCACTGTCAGAGGTTTAGAAAAATCCACTCACTCATTCAGACCCCTGGGAAGTGGGGCTCAGGAAATGGGCCCAGGAATCACCCACAGCCTCTGCTCTTCACCGCCTCCACAGGGACCACACCAGGCTTGCACCCTGCTGGCCTCGCCCTCCGGCCTCCTGGGGCTCACTCACTGGGTGCCGGCGCCGACCAGCTCTGACCCTCAGAAGGTGCTTCTTCCCTTTCCACTCCAGCCTGCCTCCTGGAAGTTTCTGCCACTGGTCCTTGTTTTGCCCCCTGGAGCCTCACAGTAAGTTTAATCTCCTCAGTAACTGCAAAATAAATTTAATAAACTTCATTAAAGTGTGCAATCTCATAGACAGGGTACAGAATTTCTATGCTTCAGATATTTTTTCATAATTACTAGCACCATGGAAATTGCAGGGATTAGAGACTCGACTGGAGACAGGGACAGAGTGTGCCACCAAGAAAGTACAAATGAACAGGACTTCTGCACACCAAGGTGGGCTTGGATTTGCATTAAATTAGGAGGCAGGTCTGTGCCCATTAACTCCATGGGGACCGACAGTGACCTTCTAGGGTTTGTTTAGGAACCAGGGATGGGGTGGGGAGTTGGGGTGGGGGTCGACTGTAGTGATTTGGTGGTAGCCCATCCTTAACAAATAGACTTATTCTGCATCTCAGAGTTCATGTGGGCTAACTCCATTTTCCAGGTCCTCCTCTGTCATCCCTTCTCTACTACCGTCCATCCCCACCAAGGGACTTGCCCACCACCACACAGCTGGTCCATGGGAACCTGGACCATAATACAGACTTTCTGATGCTACATCAAGTGACCTTCCAATTAGTCCTGGTCCCAGTCAGCTTTGGTGAAAAAATGCATTTGCTATTAGACTGTCATCAGGTCAGCAGAAAATGCCATATTGTCAAAAGAAGATTCTTCTTTTTATGCGCCTGTGGGATCTACAAGGAACCATGGGGAGGGCAGGATGGAGCAGTGCCTAGCTTCTCTAAGCTCTAGTCTCACTGCCTGGCACACACAGTGGCACTCACTGCGCCCACCATTGCAGACTCATGGCAGACAGTGTTGATTCATTTCTGCACTGTTCCCACTAAGTGTGGACCTTGCAATCTTATCCAATACTGGAGTTAACTCATGAGGTGAAAGCTATTTGCTATATTCAGTCTTTATAAGCTCCATCAACCAAGAGAAAAAGTGCACAGTTTGTGACTTTTTATTTTTTTCCCCCTAAAACCCACTATTGAGCATCAACCATGGCCATTAGTGTGTGAAGTGCTATGGCAGACTTATTGCAAGAGTGGCCACAATTCCCTATCCCTCCCTGTAATCAAGCCTTTTGCAATGTGACTTTGCAGCTTCTTCCATCAGATGCAGGAGTTTATTTGCCCACTCCTTGTACCTGGGTTGGCTTTGTGACTTCTTTGCTTGATAGAATGGGATGGAAATGATGATATGACAGTTGAGAGCCTGGGACCCAAGAGACCCTGAATTCTTCTACCCAATTTCTTGGAATCTTACTGCTGCCATGGGAACAAGCCTGGGTTAGCCTGCTGGAGGATAAGAGACCTAATCACCCCATTAGCCCAGATGACAGCCAGATAACTGTCATTCACTTGAGTAAGGCCATCAAAGACCAACCAGCTCCAGCTGACTGGACAGCCTACCACAGACCGGTGAATAGGTTCAAATGGAGTCAGCCAACCCTGTCCATACAAAAGCATCCCTCAGCTATGTTGCAGACTCAAGAACTAAGTACGTGCTCATTGTTTTAAGACAAAAGGCTTTGAAGTTTTATTTATTTATTTATTTATGTATTTATTATTTTTTAAATTCTCACCAGAGGATATTTTTCCATTTATGCTCAGATAGAGTGGGAGGATGGGAGAGAGAGAGAGAGATAGAGATAGAGAGAGAGAGAGAGAAACATTGATGTGAGAGAGACACATCGACTGGTTGCTTCCTGCATGACCCCAACCGGGGCTGGGGATTGCACCGCAACCGAGGTACGTGCCCTTGACTGGAATCGAACCCATGACTCTTTGGTCTGCTGGCCGACGCTCTAACCACTGAGCAAAACCGGCCAGGGCTCAAGTTTTTTTTTTAAATGCAGCCACAACTAACATGCACTACCTAACGTATTTCCTTCAATAATTTTATGTGATAACAGTGATCTTCACTTTAGAGATAGGAAAGTTGAGGCTCAGAGAAGTAAAGACTTGTTTGAGGTCATCCTGATAGTAATCACAGAGCTAAAATTCAACCCAGGTTTTTCTAACTCCTTTGTCAATGTTTGATGTAGCTGAAGAAGCTCTAATACTGGAGTGGCAAATAGGTTTCATTTCACTTGCAACGTCAGTTAGTTGGTAAGGTCTGCCTGTAATGTAGTGTTGAAAAGATGCAGGGGAAATAAGAAAGTACTGTGGTTGATTACTGATGTCTACCATGGGTGATGAATGCAGAAGTAGCAGTGTGAGTGTGATACATTCGCCATGTTAGTCTTGTGTATACAAAAACCCCAAGTATGAGCAAATTTTGGCTGACATATCAGGATTTGTCACTGAGGCAGAACAGGGTGCCTGTGAGTACCACCTGCTCTTACCTAAGATGCCCATGCAGACCCTGAGTCCCCTAGTTGTCAGCCTTGCTGTCACCACTATCTGGCCCAGGGTGACGTAGTATTGTTCACCTTTTAGGGTTGGTGTTAGGCTTAAGAGATAATGGGGAGAAAAGAAAGCATGTAATTTCCAGGTAAAAATGATGACATCAGGCCATTGGAATCCCATTCCTCTCCCCAAATCAACTAAAGACAGTAAAAATAAAAAAATGGAATGTAGGAGAAGTTGTTCCCCCCCCCCTTAATATTTATTGAAATCAGAAATAACCACAGACCAAGACTACAAACTCTGAAGTCTTTCTGCCCCAATACTGTGACATCTAGACCAGCACACAGAGGAAACTGCGGATCCATGTGACATTCTGAGTATGCTTTGTGGATAGGAATGCTGAGGCTTTATGGGAAATGTTCCAAATCTGAAAACTTTATCCAAAAATTCTTGGCTTAGAGCACTGAGACCCAGACACAGTCTCCCCAGAGTCTTGGTTGGGGCCACACTGACTGCTGAGTGTCAAACACTGAGCTGTGCTCCCACAGCAAAGGAAACCACTGATGTGGTGAGAGAGTCTAAGAGGATAGACCCAAATGGAAGCTGTAGTCTATCCAAGGCTGTCCCTCCCACCCCTTCCCATACTTCCCTCCCACAAACAGCTGGCCCTATTCAAAAACGAGTTAAGAAGAAACCAACACAGGAACTGTGCATAGATGCTGTTAAAAAGGAGAAAGGGAACATATACAAAGGCAGATGAGAAACATACACCATAAGAGGAACTGTCCAAAGAAATCTGGGAAAACAGTTGTTCGTCACAGTCTCCATCAATTTCAAGTGACACATGTTTCTTTAAAAATACTCAAATAAGAAATATGAGAATTGAAAGAAGTGATTATAAAGTAACAGCATGTGACGAAAATCAAGCTGGCTGTTCTCAGGAATGAAATAGAGAGAGAGAAAAAGAAACTGAAGAGATTAAAACCATATTAGAAACATCAACGGATAAAATGAGTGTGACAAACTACATGCAATAAGGAACATTGTGGATAAACTATAGGAAGTCATACAACATTAAACAGAAAAGAAGAGCCTTTTTTGGGGGGTCAAAGATTAGAGTGATAAGAGGCTTAAAAGACAGAGGTTATCTAAAAAATAAACCTTGTATGGGACAAATGGTATAACAATATTCAAATAATAGAAAAATAAAAGTCTGAAAAAGTCATGAATCTGCTGGTCCAAACTGCACATGACTGCCCAGGAAAAAATGCTGAAGAAATATCAGCTCCAAAACAAATCTGAATGAAATAATTGAGCTTCAAAAATAAAAGATTTATCTGGTAAAAAGGTCAAATCACAATGGTGAAGGAAATCAGGTTGGCATGAATATCTCCGTAATAATGCTGGAAGACAGAGTGGGACAATGTCTACAAAGTTCTGAGGGAAAGAAAATATACCCTGCAACTTTTATACCCAGCCAAACTGTCTTTCAAGTGTGCGGAGCTCAGAAAACAACATTCTGAATCTTTCTGGAAAAAATATTCTGTTTAAAAACTTTGAAATGGAAAAAGAACAAAGGCAAAGATATGGTTAAAAAGTAAAATAAAAAGGAAGAAAGGCAGGCAGGTAGGCAGGAGGGACTGGGGCTGAGAACAGACTATTTAAATGCAGAGCTCACTCTAAACTACCATGAGGATTGTGTTTTCTTCATACCAGCATGAAATGTTATAAACCCTGACAAGGTAATAATAATGTTTTAAGGAACAGCATAAGTGTGCTAATTTCCTAAACTTTATTACCAGAGAGTCAATACATTCAGTCTAAAATAAAAACATAAAGTTTTTTTAAAAAAGAACATGACCACAATATCTTAAAATTTTACAAGCTTTCTTCTTAACTATAAAAATATTTTAGGAAAAAAATCTCTTGTGAAACAAAACTTATCTAGAGTTAATATTTATTTCAGTTTAACCCCAATTAAAATTTTTCTGTTAAATTTAACTTAAATTATATTTAAGATGCTTTTATTAAAAATAGCATGTATAATTTCATTTTTCCTCATCTGTCTTTCCTTCTATCCAAATATGTGCATGGAGAAGTGCTTGGAATAGGATTCACCAAATATTGAACTTACTTTTTTCGGGGTAATACTTAGTATTGCTTGGATGTTTTACACTATCCATTTGCCATTTTTACAAAGTAAAAATTCACTTAAAAGTTAACTTGGTGGCATTAGTCAAATCTGAGATTGTGTCTTGCTCAGTGAACTCAAAGCTAGTGTTCTGATGGCCTCCCCTCAGACCCAAGAGGTAGGGACTCTTATTGATGCCCACTCTACAGGTGAGGAGACTGAGGTACAGAGAGGTTGAGTCACTGGTCCCAGGCCCCACTGCTCTGAATGGTAGAGCTAGGGCTGGACAGGGCTGTGTAGCTCCAACACCTACATTCTTAGCCACAGTGCTGTGGCCATTCCCCTCACCCTCCTCCTACCAGTCAGGCCCCTGTAGGTCATGTAGTGATAGGAGGGAGTCCACCCAGCGGCCGTGTATGGTCCTGTATAGGAATCCACCATTACCTTAGACACACTTGACCGCCTGAATTGGGGAGATTGAAGATTGAGCATTTGGAGATGGGGTCAAGCCTTTGCTTATCCCTGTGAGGGCTGTGTGATGTTGGGCCAGCCATTTAACCTCTCTGGGCTGTCCTTTCCTCCTGGGCTTTGCTTCCTGCCTGGTGCAATAGAGAGGTTCAAGTGGATAACACATTTTACAAACCCGAAAAGCGAGAGGGATTTTTATGAGCCTGTGGGTATCAGTGTCCTGTCCTTGAGCAATCCCAGGGCACAGTAAGAAGCTCTTCTTTCCTCCCCTGGCACTGTTTTTCCTGAACCAAATGCCCCGGCAGGCGAGAAAGCTGCTGAGTTGTCTTTATCAATACCCCTCTCACTGTTTGCTGTCCTGCCTGTGGACTGAGCAAGAAAAATCCATTCCTGCCTCTGGAAAATCTGAGCCTTGCCAGGCCCCTTGGGTTCCTTAGAATCCCAGCATGTCAGAGCTGGACTCCTGGATGCCATCAGACTCAACCCGTTCACTGTGCAGATGGGGAAACTGAGGTCTGAGGGTAAATAACAATAACAATGTCTCTGTCAATGCACATGACGAGAAGAAAATCCACGTTGAGCTGACTTCAGCACAAAGGGGGAGGTATTGGCATAGGTTAGCAATTTCCAACCTTTTGCATCTCGTGGCACACATAAACCAATTACTAAAATTCTGCAGCACACCAAAAAATACATTATATATTTTTGCTGATCTGACCAAAAAAAAAATAGGTATAATTTTGATTCAGTCACATTGGACGGCTATTGTTGTGTTGGCTGTGGTCATTTTTGTATTTGACAGTGTAAGGGAAAAGAGGTCAGTGGCCCTGACTAAATAGTCAGGTATTGCATGTTTTAAAAATTCTCACGGCACACCAATGGAAAATTGCTGGCATAGGTAACTGAAGAGTCAGAGCAGGACTTCAGGAATGGCTTGGTCAAGAGCTCAAACATGTCTCTAGGTCTGAGTCTCACTCTCCCTCTGCTCTGGTTCTGCCCCACTGGCTCCATCCTCAGACCCTGTGTGATGACAAGATGGCTGTAGTCACCTTTTTGTCCCTTGCGGCTCAGTTTCAGAGGCAAAGAGCATGTGCCTCCACCAGCACTCCCAGCCAATGTTTGTTGCCATTTGTTTGCTCTTACTGGCCCATGTGACCACCCCTGCATCAACAGCTGTGGCTGAGTTCTTGTCATACCCTGACTAGTTGGGGCCTGGGGTGAAGCCCCAGCCAGGACTACAGATTGAGAGTGGAAGAAGGGGGACAGTTTTGAGTCCTCCCCAAGTCAAAGCTGTTGCTGACATGAGGACATGGGTACGGGGGCTAAGGCACACATGCTGGATGGAGCGCTTAATGCACACAGATGCGGCTCTAGCACTCGGTACCCATCTTCACAAACCTTCCCAGCAAGCTGCCAGGTGGCATCCTCACGAGGAGGAAGAAACTTAGGTCAGAACTTGAGGTGACTCACCTAAGGACATAACTAGGAAGGGTTCAGAATTAGCTCACTAAAGTGCACTTTGGGACAGTTACCACAGGGGGCAGCTGGGGCTCAATCCGGTAGAGAATGCTAGGAGACATTCTAGAACAGGCCTCCCAGCTATCCCACCCATGGACAGGGGGCTGGGTTGGGTGTCCATCCATCCTTGGCAGAAGACTGTCTGCCTGGCACACAGGTGGAGAGAAACCTCAGATGGAGGCTCCATGGCACTTGCTGGAGCATCCTGGCGAGGTCCAGGAGGGAGTGTGTTGAGGGACTATGCCTGAAATCTGGCCGGCATTTGCTACATACTGTGTTTGATTTCAGAGGGGGAGGAAGTCTTCTCCCCCTTTCCAGTCATGCCCCTCTCTGTCTTCCTGGCCACTCCCACTCCATCAGAGCCCATTATTGCTGGGGACAGGGTCACTGTGCCACAATGCTGGGGCCTTTCTCTCCTGCTTTCTGTCTCTGCCACGTGGAGGGCAGATGTAGGCAGGACCCAACTCTTTCCCACTTTGTCCAAAAAAAAAAAAAAAATCGCTAAGGGGATGAGTTGGGCCAGAGACCGCAAGGTTGGCCCTATGGCTTCCCCTTCCCATCTTGAACTTCTTTCCCCCTTGTGGTCAGCCAAAGGCGAATCGATCTCAAAACTCATATAGGAGCAAGGTAGGAGGACCCATCCGAGCGCGAGCCTGTCCTGGAAACATCCATGCGGGAGTCTGCAGCAGAGGCCCGGGCAGGGTGTGGGAGAGCGCGGCCGCACACAGACCCGGAGCGGAGGGCAAGATAAACGTGCACCGGCAAAACGTGCTGCCCTGAACAGATCCGGCCATCGCCGCGGATTGTCGTCATGGCTGGGTTGTTGGGACACCTTCAAGTGGACTGCCAAAAATTCCAGGGTGCTGTGAACCCAAAATATTGGGAACCATCCTGACCTTGGAGGGTGGGCAGCCGCCCTTCGCTCTGGGCTGCGTGGCCCAGTGGCTCCCCGGCTGGAAGTGGCCGGGAGTCCTCAAGGGGAAAGGGACCCTGCCAGTGGCCCTCCCCGTGCTGGGCGCTCCTGCCCCCCTTTCCGTCTCCACTCGCAGGTCAGGGCCCTGGGCTGGGAGGTTAATGGAGACCTGGGAGGAGCGAGCGGGAAGGGCAATTGCTGTTGTGCTTTCTCTTCCTCTCCTCCTGCCGCCGCGGTCCTCTGTCCTCAGCCAGACATCAGGCCCGCTCTCAGGCTCATCATTTCAGTCCTTTTAGCTTTTCTAGGTCAGAGTTTTATTGCTTCTGGCCAAAGGCCACTTCACAATTTACACAGCGAAGAGTGGGTGCAGCACGATCTTCAGAGCCAGTTACCAGGTTCAGATGGAGCCCGTGGGTGGGAGGCAGCGGCTCTGACATTCCCTCCCCCGGAGCTCGTCCAGCAGCCGGGCCGCTGCAGCTGCGTCCGCCTCGGGCGGTTGGACGGGCTCCTCTTTCCCAGGTGTGCCCGTGGTCCCCAACGAGCTTGGGGTGGCTCCAGGGCCTGGGCACAGCGGGTGCCAGAGGACAGCGCCAGGGGCGGGTGCGAGTTCACTGCTCTGCACCCAGGGCAGCTGCGTGCGGTTGTGGGCCAAGGCCTGGGCCTCTCCGTGCCTCAGTTTCCTCATCCACAAACTGGGGTGAGGAATGATGCCCCGTGGGGCTGTTGTGAGGGTTCCGTGGGTGACGCAGATGAAGTCTGTGGGCCTGGCACAAAGTCGGCTTTCAGGGACCTTGCCCTCAGGGGTTCCAGAACTTTCCATCAGACCCCAGTCTCCTGGTAATGCAAAGTGAGGAGGCAAATGGCAGGTAATTTTGTCCCTCACTGGACCACAAACAGGACCTGGCGCCCTGAGGTGAGGTGGGGAAGTGTCAGGGAAGGAAGAGCCGCCCGACTGGCCCTGACTGATGGGCTCCCACAGGTCTGCTGGGGCCGCGGGGCCTGGGGCTGGGTGGAGAAGGACAGAGAGGGACAGAGAGGGACAGAGAGGGACAGAGAGGGGCTGCAGAAGGGTCATCACTGCTGGGTCAGCTGAGTGACTCACCTGAGGGGTTTCCAGATTTCTTCCTGTGGCTGCAGGACCCGAAGCTGAAGGCCCCTGACTCAGGGCTCACTGCCCAGCCCCTCAGTCCCTCCCGGGGAGCCGGGTGCAGGGCATCCCCACCCAGGACCCCCAGAGGCTGTGCCCATCTGCGCTCTTGGCCACAGCAGGACTGGGGTTTGGGGGAGGGATGGGGGATGGGGACAGAGCCGAGGCAGAGACTGGACAAGGCGTCTTGTTCTGAGCCTCACCTGATGCCCTGCAGAAGGGCAGCGGGGGTTCTGGCCGCAGCGCTGCTGGGAGCATGGCACAGGTCTGGCACAGAATCAGACTCCAGTGTGCCTAGAGGACACTACCAGGTCCAAGGTTCGGCTCTGCCACTCTGCACGGGACTCAAGTCACCTGTAATAGAAGTTAGTGATAGTGGCCCCCGCATGGGGCTTTGTGAGGACCAGGTGTTTGGTTCACCTGCAGCCCTGCAGGCACATAGCTCTGGTACACACCAGCTACGATCATCATCCCATTGTCACCCACAGGACCATCGCGGGGATTCAGTGAGAGCCGGTGTGAACGGGCCCTACTGAGCCTTCCTGTGTGTGTGCTGTGTTATTGAGGATGGGACATTGATTGAGCACCTACTATGTGCCAGGTGCTGTTCTAGGAGCTTGGGGCACGTCAGGAACAAAAACCAAGATTTGGAGGTCAAGGGGCAGGATGAAAGGGAGTGGGTGGGGTTGTAGACTGGTAAAGACCCCTATGCGGTTATAAGACTTTGCAGACCACAAGAAAAACAGGACAGAGGTGAGACAGGTACCCAGGTGAACCGCCCTGAGGTCCTGGGAGGACGTGGCTCTCCCAGCAGACGTGTCCTGTGCCCTGAGCGAGGCGATCTGATGCCCAGCCCTGCCCACTCATGTACCCTCTCAGACCCTCCAGGAGGGAGAGCAAGGTTTAGCCAGCCCACTCCAGGTGGTGTCCTCGAAAATAAACCATTTTCCTGGCGACCCAAATGAAAAATGGGTTGTTTGGAAAGTGCTGTTCAAACAGAATTACCCGAAACTTTCATCGTCAGAGCAGGCGTCACATGGTAGACATCTGGCGAATTGTCAGTTACCATAATTCATTAGACCTTCCCCAGATTCCCTATGCGACAGGGGCTCACTTTGACTCTCCTCAGAGTGCACAGGCCTCCTGAGAGGGTCCCCCCCATCTCCAGCAGCTGGCTGTCCCTGCGCAGGGTTTGTAGGGGCTCAGCCAACCAGGCAGGCCCGGAACCCTTCGACTGGCCTGTCAACGCTTCTGAGTCAGCCAGTCCCTTGGTGACAGATGTGGACAAGGGGGTGGGGGTGGGAGGCAGTGCCAGCAGGAGCCAGGGGTTGGGGTCTGCCCAATGCCAGGGTCAGGGTGGGGCAGGGGCATAATTCCTCTGGTAGACTTGGTTTCCCTGAGAGTTCTCGTTGTGCCCTCTCACAAATCTTTACTGAGCACCTGGTTCATGACAGGCACTGTTCTGGGGCTGGGGTGTCATGGTGAGTGACACAGACAGGGCCCCTGACCACCTGGAGGTCAGAGGCCAGCAGGAAGGGCGGATGTGAATAAAATAGTCACCGGTGATACAGAAACGCCCACTGGGGAAAGTGCTGCGTGGGGATGGAGGGGCTGCAATGGGAGTAAGCTCGGACCCGCCCCTTCTCTCTCTGCACCTCAGTTTCCTTGTCTGTAAGATGGGGCCAGTCATGCATCCACCCAAGGGGAGGTTGTGAGGGCGAAATAAATCTGTAATGTGACCCCTGCTCAGACATGGGGTCAGGCTCTGAGTCGATGGGGGGCCCAGGGCTCCTTCCCCAGCTGGGCTCCCAGAGGAGGACGAGGTCACAGCAGCCACTGACCAAGAGGTCACTGTGGAGCAGGAGGGCGGGGGATGGGACATGCCGTCTTCTCTGGAAACTGTCAGCTGTCTGGCCAGCCACTGTGCAGGCTGCGGTCTCTTCTCAATCCCCCCTCCGGCCCCGCCCCGCCCCAGCCCCGCCCTGGCTGAGCCTCAGCCTGGCCTCGGGGAGTCATCCTAGATGAGGCCCTTGGGTCGTCTAGGTGACCTCCATCTCACAGACGAGGGAACTGAGGGCCAGGGTCTGGCTGTGTTCGCCATGGTGTCCTAGCCCCTGCCCAAAGCACGGCCCACAGTAGGCGCTTAAATTACTTTAAAATGGGTTGTGAGTTAATAGCTAACGGGGAGGGGTTTGACTAATCCAGCAACCGAAAGGGATCAAAATGGGGTCTCCAAACCGCATCCTGCCTCCTCACCCACCACACCCCTGACGTGGGCACAGCACAGGACAGTTTGCCAAGCCCTTTCTCTGTTGATAGTAATATGATATTAATAGAAGTCTGTGATGTCATTCCCCCTCCTGTTTCTTCAGCCTCAGAACAAGCACCACTTCCAGATGAGGGAAGAGGCTTAGGGGCGGGTCTGACCCACCCAGCACCGCTGGCCGAGGAGGGCCAGGAAGGGACCTCTGAGAAGTTCCTCGTGGTTACAATGGTGAAGCCAAGGCCTCAAGAAAGACAGCCCGCTGCCTGGGGTGACAGTGTGTTCAGGCCCAGCTACCTGTCCTACCCCACAGACATCAGGGTGGGACGGTGGCAGGAGCTCCTGCTGCTGAGGACAGGGGGCCGGTGTCCCCTGAGTCTGCCCTATGGGGAAGGTGACCTTGGGCAAGCAAGACTCTTCTCCTGGACTGCCCACAGGCGAATGGCCACAAGAGGGCAAAGGGGCTGGGTCCTGACCCCGGAGAGGCTTTGAGTGGCAGCTCCCAGCAAGGCCCCCAGAGCGTCTGGCCTCCCTGTGGGCCTCCGTGAGGACTGAAGGGTTAACGCCTGAGCTGTTCTGAGCTTTGCCTGTCTGCCCCTCCTCGCTGTGATTAATTCAGTTTGGTGAAGCTGTATTTACGCTGGAAATTTAATCGTCATTTCGGATGGTAGAGGAATTGAAACATAAATTGAAAGTGTCAGAGGATGCATTAGGGTGGGTGATGGAGAGGAAGTGGGTGCCCACCTGGCCTCCCCGCTGGGCGGTCTACGGGCTCAAGCAATTAGCCAGGTTTCTGTTTCCACAACTGCGCGATCACGAACCCCGGGTGATGGGGTGAGAGGGGTGGGGCAAGGGGACGAGAGGAGGACAGAGGGACAGTCCAGTGTGGAAGTGGTGGCAGCATTAGCTGTCTCCCGGCCCAGCTCTGAGTCACAGATGAGGAGATGGGCCTGCAGAGGGGCAGGGGTCTGTCCACGATGTCACAGGAAGCTAGGGGCCCAGTGAGGCTGGGATCCGGGCTCCTTCTACCAGGCCAGGGGAGGAGCTGATGGGGGGCTGGCCTCCCAGGAGAGGGATGCTCTTGGTAGCTCTGCCTCAAGGTCCATTTATCTGGGGAGGGTGGCCTCTGCCTCCTCCAAGCTGCCCTCTGCCTCAGGGAGGGGGTGCCCACCTGTGAGAGGGGCCACCTCACCAATGGTCTCTGTCGGGACAGTATGAACTCACGTCTGTGTGAGTCTGCAGGGACCGGGTCTCTCCCAGAGCGCCCCCCCAGAGAGGACTAGGACTCCCCCTTCAGAGTGGATGTTTTTAAAGGCACGGCTGTCTCCTCCAGCAGACTGGGGCTGCTCTGAGTCTCCCTTCATTTGGTGGCTCCTGAGAGCCGATGTGTGTCTCCTCCCTCAGACTGGGTCACCTGAAGTCCCCTCCCCCAGCCTGAGGCCTCCCTGAAGGTAGTGACAAGCCCCTCCCATTGGACATCCTCTCTTTAGTCCTCTTAACAGGCCTGGGGAGGGCGGGATCTGTTGAAGTTCCAGTGGTCAGGCTGGCTCTGTCCCGACTCGGCAGACATGTGGAGGGGTGTGGGCAGCAAGCTGGAAATGGAGGGGAGGCCACACGCGAACTCTCAAACCCCTTGGATACAAGAGAAGGTCCTTGTGAGGAGGACCAGGGGCCAAGGAATCATGAGGACAGGCTCCCACCGTGACCTCCAGCCTGGGAGGACCAGTCCCTGACCATACACGAAACTCTTCCTCCCTGATAACTGTGGGACAGGGGGATCCTAGCACAGGAGGCAGCCGGTCTGGACTTCAGCCCAGCTCATTCACTCATTCATCCATCCATTCATTCATTCAGTTGTCTCTTGAGCACCGACTATGTGCCTGGCACCCTGCGGGACACTGGAAATGCAGCAGGGAACAAAGCTGACAAGCTCCCTGCCCCACAGAGCCTGCAGTCTTGTGGGAAGAGTGATGAGAAACACACCAGTGAACGACTAAGCAGGATAACTTCCGAGTGCTAAGTGCCATGAAGGAAGTGAGGCAGGATGATGTGGTTCGGAACGCCTGGGTGCAGGTCCTTTCCCAGGAGATCGGGAAGGCTCTAAGGCTGAGCTCTTTGGGGGAGCCATGGGAAGGGCATCCTAGGCCCTGGGACAGTGAACCCAAAGATCTCAGTGCCATCTAGGAGTAATCGAAGTTTGGGAGGCCGGGTCATGGTACACAAGGGACTGTGGGAGAGGATGGAGACAGCTGTCGGTTCCTGCACAATCTTGTGGCCACGCGAGGGCTGCGGAGTTCTGGGAGCAGCAGAGTCCCTGGAGGGTTCTCAGCAGGAGAGCGACACAGGTGACACTCGCCCTTGTGTGCAATGGTGTGTGGAGGGGCAAGATGGAGCAGGGGGACCCGGCAGGAGTCACTGCAGGTGTCAGAGCGGGGGGCCTGGGCGAGGGTGCAGGCTGTGCGGTGGGAGAGAAGCAGATGGAACCCAGACACATCGCTGAGGTTGAATCCACAGAACTAGCTGAGGGATTTAAAGTGGGTGGTGGGAAAAGAGGAGAGTCAGGATGGCTCTCAAGTTCTTAACTGGTGGATGCAGGTACCATTTGCAGGCATGGGAGGGCTCGTGGGAGGTAGTTCTGAGGAGGAGGAAGTTTCTTTTGGAAATGCTGAGTCTGAGCTGTCTCCTGGGTGCCCCTCCGGGGATGGCAGACACGCTGTCGGCACTTGTACTGTGCACCAACTTTTCCTTTTCTCCTCCCAGACACATGGTGGGTTGTACTTCTCTGTCCACCTGAACTTGGATGAGGGCATCTGAGTTGCTTTGCTCAACGAAATATGAGCAGATAGGAGCTTAAGAATCTGTGCACAATTCCCTTGTTCCTCTTTCTCTCTGCCTGAGTGACCAGCCCTGCTCCATCAGCCCTGGCAGCCTGGGTCTTGGAGAGAGGAGAATGTGGATCAGAGGGGCCAGTCAATCAGGGGCAGGAAGTTTGAGTGAGCAAGAAGCCTCTGCGGTTTTAAACCATGGAGATTTGGGGGCTCTTTTTTTACCACAGTATGGACCAGCCTGACTGACTGATACAAAGCTCAGAGTCTGGAACTCAGAGAAATGTTCATTTAATTTTGAGAGTCAATAGTGATTGCTTGAAAATCTTTAAAAAAGATCAGATTAGAAGATACTGGGAGTGAGATTAGCGAGAGAAATGCCTGTTGCCTTCTCTGCATCACACAGTACAGCGGTCTCCAAACCCAGGCTTTACCTCAACATCCCCTTAAGAGCTCAAACTCCCAGGATGATCCTCCGAGTCTCATCCGTCTCTGCCACCTCCCTCCCCTGTCAGTTTGTCCTCTCAGGTGTCTGTGGGAGGGTCCCTCCTTCCCACCCCACCGCCACAGTCACAGACACGTCAGCCCGCGTGGGGCAGGCAGTGCTGGATTCAAGCCTGAGGTTGGCCACTTACTAGATATGACTCTCAGGGGACAACCTAACCTCTCTGAGCTTCAGTTGCCTGAAGAAATGGAACCGTTGATGGGACAGTTTTGAAGATTAAATACAATGAAGCATGAGCCGTTCCTAGGACCCATGTGGTCAATATATAGTCACTCGCGTTACGTCACGATTTTATGGTCACTACCCTCCCAGATCACTGCCCAGCCTCTAGACTCATTGTCTCCAGTCATGCCCCAGGCTGCGTCCAGAGACAGCGCCCTAAAGCAAGCTCTGACGATGCCACTCCTGTGCTCAAGAACCATCCATGGCTTCCTATTACCTACATAACAATGTCCAACCTCCTCACCCTGGCCTTAGGGGCCTCATTCCTCTCTCCCACACAGCAGCAATCTGGTCCATACGTTGTCCCTTACACAAGTCTGTTAATCCCCCAGTCAGAGTGGTCTAAAGAGCCCTAGCATGAGGGGTAACCTGAGTTCTGGTCCCTGCTTTGCAACTGACTTATAGTGTAACCTTGGGGAAGTTTCTTGCCCTTCCTGGGCCTCAGTTTCCCCATCCAAGAAATGGAGGGGAGTGGGGAGCCTGAAATCAATCATCTCAATGCCTCACCGAAAGCAAACATCCCGCCTGGGGGAGCCTAGCTGCTACTTCATTCCCAGCACTGCCTGGCCTGCCCACCCCCATCTCAACCCACCCTCCCTCTCCTGCAGCAGGAGAGGAGTCAGCCAGGTGAGGAGACACAGCCTTGCAGTTGCTGGGCTGCTGGGACCCTGAGGTCTGAGTGATTAAACCTCAGGGAGGGGGCTCTGATCAGCACCAGGGCTGGGTGCAGGTTAGACTGAAATTGTCCTTCGTTCCCAGGACTCAGGGCCCAGGTGCTGGGAGGAGGTGGTGGGGGGTGGGCGAGGGCCTGTGAATGGGGTTGATGGTGGGCAGGGAGTGAGGGGACCGTGAATTCACCGAGTTCGTCCTGAAAAGAACGCTCACCAGTATCACATCTTTCTTTCAACGTCTATGTAAGTGTCAGCTGCTGTTATTATGCTTCACCTTCATAATTACCCATCATTTTATTAGAGCAGCTCCCGTTTACTGAGCATTCACCTTAAACTGGCCCTGCTTTAGCTTCTCCAAGGCTCCTACTCTTAATGATACCTCTATAAGACACTTATTATTTTATTATGCCCCCCCTTTATGGATCAGAAAATTGTGTGGTTAAGCAATTTACCCAAGGCCACACAGCTCACAGGTGCAGAGGGAGGGCCGTGTCTGAATCCAGGCCGTGTGGGCCGTGCCTAGTCAGTGCCCTGCCCCATCTCCATGTAGACCAAGCTGCCCCCCCAAACACGCACATTCTTGTCCTCATTTGACAGGTGAGGGGGCTGAGGCTAAGAGGAGGGGAGGGACCTGACCGAGGTCACACTGGAAAGTCCTGTGGTGGAATCTGCACCCCAGGTGGGGAGGGGTGCCTGCCCTCCTTGCACTCTCTCTAGTACCCTGACCCTCTAGAGGGGGAGCTCATGGGCTCACCCCAGGACCCCGAGTGAATGGTCAGTGGAGACCCTGGGAGAGGAGTAGGCCCTGTTCTCCCAAAGACCCAGGCTCATGTCCCCCTACCTGTCACTCAGTGGTCTGTGGCCCCGGGCCAGTCACTCAGCTGCTGTGAGCCTCAGTTTCCTCCTCTGTAAGATGGGGCAGTGGCGTGTCCCTGGGAGGATGGGCGCAGAGGCAGGCATGGTGTTTAGTGCACAGTGGGTGTTCAGGGAGGGCTGTGCCTTCCCATCCCTCCTGGGGCTGAGACTCCTATAGGCTGGACTCTGCATTGGGGCATGATGGTCCTCTGTGTGGGGTCCTACGCTCGCACTGGGGGACACTGGGGGTGGGAGAAGGACTGAGTTGGCCATAGCTTGCACACCACCTCTTGGGAGGATGGACACATCTCTCTAGAGAGCGCAGCTGGAACCCACAGCCAAGGCGAGTCTACTCTTTACTACCCACGGTCATAAGGAGTGTGGTCATTACAGTGTACCCCCATCCTGCCCAAAATACTAATAACCACTATTTCCTAAAAATACTAATAACCCTCTTCGAGCGCTCACCTGCGAGCACAGCCCATCTCACTTAATTCTCATGACTAAGGTCCTATCGGGAGGGACAGTGTGCCCAGTGGAGTTGAGGAAAGAGAGGTTTGGAGAGGGGACATTAACAAGCAGGAAGCCGGCATGTGGGCCCACCTGGCTCCAGGGCCCCGACTGTTACCTCCAGGGACAGACTTGCACCTGCACCTCCTCACCCACTCCCAGGTATCTTGATGTTATGGTCTGTCACCTCCTGTGCCCTGCCCCTGACAAGGTGTTGCCTGCCCTCTGTCACCTCTAGTCATCGCGTGTGCACACAAGCACATGCTCGCACACTCACACACTCATGCACACGGGGGCCCTGGCCCCCAGATGTGTCTCCACGTCCACATTCACACCCACTGCTCCAGACTCTGTCCTGCATGAAATCCCCTTAGGGGCCTCCACTTACCAGCTCCTGTGTCTGGGTATGTTATGAAAGTCCCCACCAGATTTGAAGCTGAAGGGAGAGATGGGCAAAGAGGAGCCTAACCCCATGGTATGTGTCAGTGTCAGTAAAGCAATGTTTAAGTGATGATGATAGTAATTGAAAATTCTGTAATCATCTGTTTGGATGAAGGTGCTGCTCGCCCAGCCGCTGTGGATTGCTGAGCAGATAGTGTTCTGGTAACGAGATCCAGCTCCCACCTTCCCCAAGCCCAGGGTCAGACCGCTGGACGTTCTGAGCTGGTGGACCGGGGCTAGAGAGTTCAGGAAGGGAAGCTGAGGGTCATTCTTCCACAGGGACACATGGCCAGGTGACCCTCACCTGTACAGCCCATGAGGCCTTGTCTGGGCCTGAGGAGACAAGGGGACTCAGGAGCTTTCAGCTTCCACCACGAGCTGAAGCTTGCTTTGGGACCGGGACGTCCCTGCACTAGGAGGCGACCTCACTGGGCTGTGGGTCTGGAAACCCACATGGTGTGTCCCATCACAGGGTTTGTCACGTGTCTGCTCTGCGGCCAGCCTGGCCTGGGCTCTGCTGATGACCCACCCTGTGACCCACCCTGTGACTCACCCACTCTGCGCTGCCTCAGCTCTTGGCTGCTTTCCCAGCCAGCTCCTCCCTGCAGCCACCCGAGAGCCCACTGCGATGGAAGCTCCGAGAGAGTAGGGCCTCGTCTCCACCGCCACCTCTCTGTCCTCACTGTCCAGACCAGGCCAGGCACACAGGAGGCCCCCAAGAAATGTTTAAGAACTGCAAGAATGTGTAAATACACAGGACAAATCCATGAAGTAGGCATTCTTATCCCAATTTAATAGAGCATGAGACTGAGGCTCAGAGAGGTGAAGAGACTTGTCCAAATCATACAGCTGGTGAGTGGGGCAGGGATTAGGAAGTGGTAAAGCTCTGGAGCAGCATGGGTCCTGGGGAGACACAGCCAGAGCAATGCGCATTTAGACAATAAATCCAATGTGTTACAGGCTCCAGCCATTCCTGGGGAAACTCAGGCCAGCAGGTGTGAGGCCCCAGGGATGGGAGCCTTAGGGGAGAAGGCAGAGGAGGGAGGAAGGGAGCAGTCTCATTTGCATAAAGGTCCCACCTCCTCCAATCAGGTGGGCTTTCAGGAGCAGGGATTGCCAGGGCCTGGCCAATCACCAGGAGTCTGGGAGCAGAGTTAGGTGGAGCAAGGCCCTTGCCAACAGGCTTTCCCCCTCAGTCCTCCCAACAGCCCTGCATCCAGGGCAGTAATAATCATCTCCACTGTGCAGATGAGGCAACTGAAGCCCAGAGAGGCCATGAGACATGCTCCATCACACAACCAGTCAACAACAGAACCAGAACTGACCCAGACCCTGACTCCCAGCCTAGGCTGCTGAGCCCTGCTCCTCTGGCTTTCTCCCAGCTTCTCTGGCCCAGGGTCCCTGCTGAACACCCTGCCCTGGCCTGTCCTCAGTCAGCCCCCTCTTCCCACCAGTTGCCCTCACCCAGGGCTTAGCTCAGAGCTGCTGCCACCTCCCAAGACCCCTCTCCAGCCTCTTCCCTGAGCCCAGCCCCTTTGCTCCAGCTGCCCCAAGACACCTGGGTTAGGGACCCACAGAATGTCAGGGCTGGCAGGGGCCCTAGGAAGCATCTGGCCCATCCTCCTGGGGGCACAGGTGGGAGCAGTGGCCTCTCACTGTGCCCCTCCCCTTCATCCTAGAAGCCCCCCAGGGCCCGGGTTGGGGTGCGGCTCTTCTCCCTGCATTCTCCCCCTGCTTCCTGCCTCACTTACCTCTCAGCAGGTTCTGTAATCCAGGTCTAAGTTCTGATTGAACTTCCGGGGAAGGAGGGCGGCGTCTGCACCTGCAATGGCTAAGAGGCTGCTGATTTACCTGCCGGAAATGCTTGCTTCTCAGGAGGGATCCTCTCGGCCCCTCATTGAAGGCTGGGGTTTACTGAAGCTTCCCTTTCCCAGGAACCCACCTGCTGGCTGTGGGGAGACATCAGAGGTGGAGGAGCGATGGGGACCCTCACAGGGTGAAGAAGGGAGGAAGAAGATGGACTTAAGGGTCATCAGGGGCCTGTGTTTGAATCCCTGCCCCAACAGGTCCCTCAGGGGCTCCAATTATGCATGTACAGTAAAACCCGAATTTGTCCCACAACTCACTGCTGCTCTGCCCATTAAAATTTTCTTTCTTTCTATGTTTCAGTTTGAATAGTTTCTATTGCTATGGTATCCTATTCATTAATCTTTTCTTCTGCAATTTCTAATCTCTGTCAATTCCATCCAGTGTATATATCATCTCACACACCGTAGTTTTCACCTCTCAGTGTTCTGTTGATCTTTTCGATATCTTCCACGTCTCTACTTCACTTTGAGAACACATGAAATACAGTCATAATAACTTTTAAAGTCCTCGTCTGTGAATGCTCTCATCTTCGTCACTCCTGAGTTGGTTTTCATCGATTCATTTATCTCATTATGGGTTGCATTTTCCTGCTTCCCTGAATGCCTGCTAATTTTTAATGAAATCCAAGGCATCGTGAATTCTAATTTGTTGGATGCTGGGTAGTTTTGTACTTCTATAAAATTTCTTAAGCTATATTCTCAGGTGTATTTAAGTTACCTGTTGATAGTTTAATCCTGTTGGTCTTGTTTTTAAGAATTGTTAGGTGGACCTGAAGTAGTGCTTAATGCAGAGAATTTACTTCCCACGATTTGTGTACTTTACTCAAATCCTTGTGAACCATGAGCTTCCCAGTCTGGCTAGTGGAGCAGGCTCGATTCCCAGTCCTGTGTGAGTGCTGGCTCTGTTACCTCTAATCCTTTCCGGTGGCTCATTCTCCTGAGTTTCCTCAAACGGGCACTTATCAGTCCTCAGTGGAATACTTGAGAGGGACCCTCTGCAGATCTTCTGAGTTCTCTCTGTTTCCTTCTCTCTCCTCTTGGTACTCTGTCCTATGAACCTGGTCGTCCTGGTTTCTCAGCAATGGCTCTTTAGCTCAGCTCCACCTGGTTCCTCCTTCCTGCATCATGGCCTGGAAATTCTCTCAAGATGGGAAGCTGGGGAATCACTGGCCTCAAGTCTTTGTGCCCCATCCCTTGGGGACTCCTGTCCTCCGTTGTCTGATGTCAGTGTCTTGGTCTTGGCACTTTACTTCTGAGCCTGGTTTCCTTATTCACAGAGGGGACTACAACAACAACTACCCTCCCTCCCCAGAGTTGTTGTGAAGATTAAATGAGAGAGTCTACTAAACCACCAAGCCCTACGCCTAGTATACAGTAAGTGCCCAATAGATGGTGCCTACTATTATTATATCACTACTACTGCTATTTGGTGCCCATGACTGAGGAAATGGATAATGGGAAAAAGCCATCAGCAACCCAGAAATGTTTTTAATGAACTTCTCCATCATTATAATCACAGTAACACATACATATAATAAAAGAGTGGTCTGTTATGTGCTAAGCCAGTTATTCCATGTACACTCAGTTCTTGGTGCTGTTAGGTGCTGGGTATACAACAGATACATTTGAGAACCCCTTGCAACAATCATCCCCAGGAGTTTAATAACCACACTCTGACCTGGACATAGTCAAAGCCAAGGGGGATTTCTGATTGCATAGTTATGGCAGCGTTGCAGTAACAGAGTCCAGGGGTCACCTGGGCCCAGCTTCACCTCTTCCCCCGCTCTTCATACAAGCAGAGTACTCAGGAGTCCAGGTCCTTTTGGAATTCAGAGCTGGACTCTCCTTCTTTTCCCACCCTTAAGTCTCAAGCACTTGTGGCTGAGGTTTGTGGCTCTTTTTTTCCCCTCAATGAATACATAATTGTCTCATAGGATGAGCCAAGATGATGGCTGTAATAAAACCGGTTCATTACATCCCTCTACACAGAGCTGTTTAATGAACACATGGCTGCCAGCCCTTCTTGGCCCCTGAGTCAAATGAAAATGAAATGCATTCCATAGTATCATTTAATTAGTTAGGGGGTGGGGTGGGGAGAGGGAGGAGATATATGGGACAGAGACAGAGAAAGGAGAGAGCAGGAGGGTGAGGGAGAGAGGGCTGAGGGAAAGGCAGAGAGGATGAGGGAGGTCAGGAAGGAAGAAAGTGGGTAAGGGAAGGAAAGGAGTGAACCAGGAAGGGGGAAGAGGTGAGATGAGACTTACATTTGGATCTAACTCTCCAAATTCCTCTTGTAGGGAGGGAAATATTGGGTGGGCTCATTATTCCCATTGGAAAATGAGGACACCAAGTCCTTCCATGTGCTACACACTGTGTTAGGGGCTAGATGAGACAGGTTCCAACAATGAACACAACAGACAATATCTCTGCCTTTTTGGGTTCATGATCTGGTAGAGAAGACAGGCATTCAGTAAATAACCACATAAAGAATACACAGAAGTACAGGTAGCTTGTGATTATTTGCACGATTGTCTTTAAGAGTGTGCAGAGTGGGCTCTGAAGAATGACTTTTTGGATCATGATCCCAGCCATATTCTGATTGTGGGAATGTGAGCAAGTTACTTAATCTTTCTGGGTCTCAATTTCTCAATTTTTGAAATGGAGATAAAAGTATATATCTCACAAGGAAGTTGGGAGGACTAAACTAGGTAATATGTGTAAATCACTTAGAATAGTGCTTGGTGCCCAGTAAGTAATGACAGATTCTCCTTGACCAAACTTTAGACAGGCTCCTCCGAGCCCTCTTCTTGACCAGACCTTGACCTTGGGCTTGCATATCCATTCTTACCCAGTCCAGTTTTAGCAAGAATCCTGCCAAGTCAGTTTAGAGAGAATCTCTCACCTCTGGCATTTGATCACCCTGGCCTACATTCAATAGGAATCCTGTTAGGGCAATTTAACAAGAATCCCCCACCCTTGTTGCCTCCTCATAGTAATTTTCCATCCACCAACACCCATAGCTGTTCGGCTAGAAATCCCCACTTGTACTTGTTGTATTTAAAATTGTGCTTAGTTCCTATTCCAATGGCTTTGGAAAAAAATCTGTCTCTATAACTTTAATTAGCATCTGGATTTGGTTCTCTTTGATAGTACTCAATAAATTCCAACTTTGAATATAAAGAGCTAAAAAGTAAAGCAAAAAGATTAGAGGCTGTGGTTTAGCTCAGAGGTCAGGACAGTATTTTCTGAAGAGGTGCATCTTAAGCTGAGATCTGAAAGATGACCCACACATCAAGAAGAGGGGAGACAAAGAGGGTAATGGGCCTCTGTTTTTTTCATTTCCTGTCTAGAGGTCATTCCTCTTCTGTTAGGATCACTTCCCAATTTTCCTTTGAAAAAATCTCTCTACCCATTCAGTCCACCCTGGTGGGGCTGACCTATCCCGTGGCTTCTGCCACCCAACTCTGGCCATTCAGTTATTTTAAACCTCCTGGCTAGAGTAATCATTTCAGTCATGGGCAGATGATCCAAGCCAGACCAATGAGAATCATACCAGGCACTTTTACTAATCAGGAAAGAGAGATGCTAAGTCAGTGTGATGTAATCCTAATGCTAATAGTGTGCGTTTCCTACCTGGAGTGGCGAGCATGACTATGAAAGACACCAAACTAGAAGATGCAAAGACAATGTCCTGATGACATCATTTAAGTGCCGGGATCAAGCCACTCTTGAAGTCATCAACTCCCTGGATTTTTCAGGTAAATTGTACCAATTAATTTCTCTTTTTTATTAGTTTGTTTAAACCAGGTTGATTTTTTTTTGCCACTTGCAACAGAAATGATCTTTTTTTCCTTTATTGATCCTGGAGAGAGAGGAAGGGAGAGGGAGAGAGAGACAGAAACATCGACGGGAGAGAGCATCGATCGTCTGCCTCCTGCATGCCCCCCACTGAGGATTTGGCCCACAACCTGGGCATGTGCCTTGACTGGGAATCGAACCAGCGACCTCTTGGTGCTTGGGTTGATGCTCAACCACTGAGCCACACCAGCTGGGCAAAAGTAATCCTTTCTTATATTGTACATTTCTGGCAGAACAACAACATATGAGGGGTCTCAGAGGAGAGAAGCATCATGGTCTATTGAAGAAATCCAAAGGATGCCAGTGTGTCTGACATGTGATGCATGAGGGGAGTGGTGAGTATCATGGCTCCGGGTGCCAAGAAACCTGAGCATACACTGGGGAAAGTGGAGAGAAACAATATAGAAGCTAAAAACATTGACAGGAACTTATAATTCTTTATAATTGGTATACCCCATGATCTGTTCCAAAGTCCTCATTTCTTGTTATGCCTCCTGTTAGACTTTTTATCCACTCATGGAATGTTCTGAATCAAAGACCCAGGGACAATTATGACTAGGCAGTTATAGAACATAAATACTTCTTACTCAAATATCCTTATTGTGTTTTATTTTAAATAATTAACCAAATAATATAAAAATATATTATCATGGTAAAAAAGTCTAATAATATGAATGAAGCAAATGGCCTCATTTTAAAGAATGGAAATTGGGTCCAAGAATCTCCATCTTGCATAGAAAGATGTTGGGATATCAACAACAACAACAACAGTAATAGCTTACATATTCCTTTGGTACCACCTATGTACTAGCCATTATGCCAAGCTCCTTACTTCGATTATTTTTATTTGTTCTTCATTACAACCCTAGGAGGTAGGTACCAGTATTATTGTTATTGGACAGATAAGGCAACCATGGCAGACAGAGGTTAAGAAACTTGCCTGAGATTATATAACTAGTAAGGGGCAGAGCAGTCTGGCTCCAGAACCTATTCCCTCATTCCTGGTTAGCATAATTTGCAAGAGCAAATTTCCTTTATCAACCTGAATTTTATCTAGAATGCAGAGGGAAATGAGTGATCTCAGGAGTCTGAAAAGTCAACCAACTGCTCTGGGAGCTATCCATGGTTCTGAAACCCACATGGAAACTAACCAACACCGGAACCTTCACTTTGGATCCACTCACCGGACCTCCACCCGCTTTCTCTCCCCCTCACAACTCCTCTTATCCCCTGTCCCCAGCTGTTCTTTATAACACCCACATGGTCTAACCTGACATTCACTTCTTTTCTTATGAGCTGCCTCAGTTGAGCCTTGGACCAGCAGTATTCCCAAGCCACAACTCTCTTTGCGTTTTCTCTTGATCAAATCTGTGTTTATACCTGAGATTTAGGGAGGAAAACATAGTTCTTGCCATCAAGGAGACATAGGCAGTCTGAGGATATAATATATACAAGATATACATTAGGTAAAGCTTAAACATCCTAGGATCACAAATCTCTGCATCTCTGGGCCTTTTCACATACTGCTTTATGACTGACATAGCCTCCCACATGTCTTCTGAGCTCAGCTTCCACCTCCTCCGGGCAGGCTACTGTCATCTCTACCACAATCATCAACAATCCCAGACTGAGTAGTGTCTCCTAAACTTTTGAGGCTTTTGAGGGTGAAACTTAATAATAATGGGGGATAAAATAAAGCAATAAAATATGGCACCCTTTCATGCTAACATGCAGTCCTTTAGAGATAATCTGGGGTACAGGAGAAGCTCTAGGCTTAGAATAAGGAGAACTAGGTTCTTTTCTGGAATTTCCTAAATACACAGCAATCATGACTTCAGGCAACCCCTCTGAAACACAATAGAGCTTAGGCTAAATGAAAGAACTTATTCTTTCCACAAACATGTCTTGAGTGTCTACTATGAATGTGGAACTGGGTCAGGCCCAATGCAGGGATGGGATGAGTGCAGAGGGAATCAGACCTGAGTGATAGGAGAAGACAGACATGGGCAGCATCATAGGGCCCAGGAGAGACCAGAGCTAGACAGCTATGATGGAGGAGGACCCTGCCAAAGCTTGGGCATCAAGGAAGCTTCTTGTGGGAAAGAGTATTTGAGTGGGGTGATGAAGGATTTAAGATGATGCGGAAGGCAGAGAGCATTTCAGAGAGAACAAAGGTCGTAGGTTCTAGTGTTCTAGGGTCTGTGATTCTGGGCTCTGGGTTCTATAATTCTGGGTTCTGTGTCTTTTATTTCTCTGTTCTAGATTCCATGGCTCAGGATTCTGTGATTCTGAATCTCTGGGTTTAGAATTCTGTGATTCCAGGGTCTTAGCCTCTAGTTTCAGTGTTTCTAAGTTTTACAATCTACAGATCTGGGGTCTGGGCTTCTACAGTCTTGATTTGGGGTTATATAATTCTGAATTCTGGGTGCTGGACTCTATTGGTGGTTCTGAGTACTGCATGATGTTTATTCATCTTCAAACCCAAAGGCAGGTGTTGGGGGAGTGAAGGCGATCCCTACACCCTCCCAGCTCCTCTGAAGAATGTTGTCTCTCTCCCCACAACAGGCAACTCGTCAATGGCAGCCCCTTCGTTCGTCCCTTCCTACACTCTCTTACAGTCCTTTTCTTCCCAGTTTCTCTGCCCCTAACGAGGTGCCCCATGTAGATTGGGGGACATGCTGAGAAAGGGTGTGGATGGAAGAGCCAGTCCACTTAACTCAGCAGGGCAGAGAATGTCTGTCCCCAGGCTCTGCACATCCCTAAGTGATGGATGGCCTGGGTAGGGCACTGCTCTCAGAAAACAGGTCCCCCTGTCCTGAAATAACCTGAGGGCTTACTCCTTACTGAAGAAGGAGAAGGAGGGAGTGTGATTTAGGGACCCTTAAAGGCACTGCTCATCAACAGGGATTAAGCATCACTTTACCCTGGTGTCCTCCTTCAGGCTGCTTTCCTAAGCGTCTCCTGATGAAGGCCACTGAGTCCCGCCTAGCCACTCCATTCTGCCTGAGCCAAACCCGACAGAGACAGGAAGCAGGGACGTTGATGCAACTCCTCTCCCAACACACACACACACACACACACACACACACACACACACACACATGTTCACACGTGCGTGCATGCATGTGACGTAACCATCTCTGGCTCCCAAGAATTCTGGGCTCTCTTGAGGGAGGGTCTGTTAGAATAGAATATTAAGGACACGTTGAAGCTCAAGGACAGATGTGTCATTTGTCTCAGGATATGGGTGTGTATGAACTTGACTGGGTGTGTGCGAGAGGCCTGATGGTGGGACCGTGGCTGTCCCCAAAGGTGTGGGTAATGGTCTTGCAATAGCACAGCTCTGCCGGAGCTTGTGAGTGACTGTCCCAGCTGGCCCACTGTGCCTCCTACCCGTCTGGTAGTAGCTTCACTCTCTCTCTGGGCCAGTGGGGGTGGCGAAGAGAGACCAGTCTTCTTTATCTGATTTTTAGATTATGGAACCAAAAATATTAAGTTTAAACTCTTTGCAGGGGGGTAATTCTTTCTAATCATTCACCCTGCTGCACCGATCTCTACAACTTGATTACTTCTCATTAGATTAATTCGGCGGAGAATAATTTCTTTTCTCTGGGAGTATGACTGCTCTCCAGGACAGTGCCAGTGTTTCAGAGTCCAGTGTGGGGCCTGCCCAGATGAGACTTCTGTCCTTTGAGTAGTGGGGAATTTCCCAAGGTTACACCACAAACAAGTTAAACTCCAAGGTCTGTCCAATTCTGAAACCCAAACTCTTAACTATCACACTATTGGTTTCTCTTTGGCCACCTTCCTTCTCCTCCCCTCCTGGGTGTGGGGTCAATAGGCTGCACCATTTTCAGGGTCACAGGACCTGGGGAGGAATCAGGAGCTGGGCTTGGGTTGTGGCTCTCCAATGGAGAGTGAGCTGCCCTCCTGGACAAACCCTTCCTCCTGTCCCTCTCTAACTGCAGATTCTGTCCTAACTCATGGAGTCCCTTTCACCATAAACAAGAATAAGGGAACGATTCTAGAAAACCAGAGTTGGAAAACTGCCAGGGCATTTGGAAGAGTGCTGTGGGTTGTTGGCCAAGGAGCTGAGAGACACCCTGGGAGGCACCTGCCTGCCTGCTCCAGCTCATCCGAGGCATCTGTGATCCACATCTGGATCCCGAGCTGCACGTCCCAGCCATGCCGTGTCAGATCGGGGGCTGCCTCCTCGCCACCACAGCTGCGGTCACTTGGCCCCAGTTGCAGGCTCAATGCCTGAGCCCTGGGTGGGCCCTGACCTGCAGCAGGAGAGGGTGGGTGTCAGTTTCACCCCGTGGGACTCAGCACCAAGTCCTGGGCTCTGGGTTTCCACCTCCACACTGAGCACCTCGCACACACTGTCACTGACTTCCCCCCTCTAACCTCCCTGCATCCTGCAAATATTCACTGGATCCCCACCTTGTGTGGTCTGGCTGAGGCAGGCACCACATGCTCTGAAAGAGCTGAGGTATCCTGACACCATCACCTTACACTCAGGCACAGTCACTGTCCCTCCTCTCGCACATCCAGTCACAGCTCATACACACCCACACCCTGAAATGTCTGTCCTTGTGACCTTCATATGTGTGCTGTGACACTGTCTCATACACACACACACACACACACACACACACACACACACACACACCATTGACACCCAGGAGTCCTGCATGACAGTCCCAGCAATGCTCGGATGTATAAGCCTCTGACACCTTCTCAGAGCCCGAGTTTCCCTATTTGTAAGAGGACAGTAGACTCAGTTTTTTGGGACCCTTCAGGCTGTGGCATCTTGGGATTTAATTTTCTCTTTCTTCTCTCTCTCCTCCACTTGAAGTTGACCAAGGGGCAGCCCAGAGTGGGGTCACAAGCTGACGCTTATTATTGGCCTCACTGACAAACTGGAACCTCACCCGAGGACAGAGCCAGAGATGGAGTCGAGGGCCTGGGAAAACAGGGAGGGATTTACTGCCCCCACATGTGTCCGCATGGATGCGCACACACTCTGCTTTCACACTGAGACTCATCTGCAAGAGAAGTTGTTACCAGGTCCAAGTGCCAGGATGTATCATCCAGCGCCAGCACTAGGGCTGGGCCCCACCCTTCCACCACCTGGGACCAGTGACCACCATCTGTTTCTTGAATGTCTCTCCGAGAATTTTGCTGGCAAGGGAGACGATCCAGGGAAGGCGAGAGAACAGAAAATCTGAAGCCAGAAGCCTAAAGACAGATGAATCATGTCCGGTAACTACAGACAGGCCCTGGGACAATTTGAAGAAAGGGAGCCTGGAGTCCCAGGTGGACCACAGACCAGGGAGTCAGCAGAGGGGAGAGAGTGTCCACAGAGAAGCAGCGGGCACTCCCACGGCCCTGAGAGACAATGCCTCTTAAAAGTTGGCACCTACCCGGGTACATCATCCACCTCACCCAGTCCTCTGAGGGCTTTGCTGCTGCTTCTGGCCCTACCCCCTCCTCTGCACAGCGGTGGCCCCTGGGACCCCACTTGCGTGACCAGAGGGCTCTAGGTTAAATGACCAATCCTGCCCCAGCCAAGGGGGTGTAAAGAATTCCAGGGCAGGTAAAGACGTGGGGTGCACCTGGTTTTGAATCCAGACACTTTCCCTGTGGAAGTTGGGCAGCCTCCTTCCCATCTCTGGGCCTAGGGTCCCTTATCCTCTCCACAGGTGTGGAGCCTGACCGGACCCCGTGTGGGCTTCCATCAGGCAAAGGGGCAACTGCAGGAGCTCAGTGGACATTTGTTCCAGTCCCTCTGCAGCCCCCAGAGGGCCTGGCTCCAGTCAGAGCCCAGTAGGTTAACCTGGTGAGATAATGAAACTGTGATGGGAAATTGAACGACTAGTGGGCCGGCTGGGTGGAGCCATCGGGAGTTTGGCTGTGAAACATCAGGGAGGACTTCTTGGGGGAGGTGGCCTTGGGCTGGGTAGGATTTGGATAGAGGAGGGAAGACATGCTAGGAGGGGACACTGTATGTGTAAAAGGAGGGAGGTAGGAAGGGGATGAATCAAGGTGAGACCTCTCTCTTGTATTGTGAAGCTGGCACAGGGTATTGTGTGTGTGTGTGTGTGTGTGTGTGTGTGTGTGTGTGTGTGTTTGGGTGGGGCCAGTCCCAGCACAGTGCTGGGCTCCCAGGGGATATTTGGTAACAGGGGATCCTTCCGGTCTATCAGCTGATCCACCTCACCTGCTTCCCCGTCTCCAGGGGTGGCTTCCTGACCTGGTCACAGACGGGAGCAGGCTTCAGTGCAGGGACCTGGGGACCATGAACACCTCACCCCTCTTGGGGAAAACCACCAGGCTCTTCTTGCCACAAAGGTCCCAGAAGCTTGGAGCTGGGAGGCTCCTCCAGTGTTTCCACCCTGTAGGAACCTGGCACAGAGAGGTTAAGGAAGTGGCCCAAAGTCACCCAGCTCTTAATGCAGGCCCCCAGTGCTCTGCTCTGTATCCAGCCTGGGGGAGGGTCCTTTGTCTACAAGCACTGGAACAGAGAACCTCAAGGGTTCCTCTTCTTCCCTTGTCCTCCCTCTGCCCTCATACCCACTGGCTCGCCAGGCTGAGAAGAGCCTGGAAGGGGACCAGGCCAGTGATCTGCAGACCCATCTGGCCGAGGTCTGGATCTGTGCTGGAAAGGGCAGGGTTAAGTTTTGAGCAGCCCTTTGTGGTTGGTGTTTAACTTGCAGTTTCTAAAGGCCACCAGAAAGCCCCACAGAACAAATGTTTTTTGTCTTAATGACACTGCAGCAGATTAAAGAGGAACCCATCTCCCAGCTAACTCTGAAGAGAGACCATCCATCACGCAGAATGGCCGCAGGCTGGCAGCTGGAATAACTTTCCCAGAGACCTGCCTGAGTGGAGGAGGGGTCCTCTCATTCCTGCCATCAGCAGATCCTGCCTGGTCCCTCTGACACTCACTCCAGAGAGCACAGTCTGGAAAGACATTGAGACAGGTTGGAGCTCTGCTCAACACACGATAGAGCTCCCAGTCCTAGTGGACCACAAGTTGATAGCCTTCTCTACCTTTTTCCTTTTTTTAAACCCCTTCTTTGTCCCCTTTTTCTCTAGCCAATGACTGATCTGCTTTCTGTCACTACAGATTAGTTTACATCTTCTAGAATTTTTTGTAACTAGAATTATAGAGCAAGTAGCATGTATTCTTTTGTCGGATTTCTTTCACTCAGCCTAGTTATTCTGAGTTTCATCCATGTTGCTGAGTGTATAAACAGTTTGTTCCTTCTTATGGTTGAATAGTAATCTGTTATATGGATATACCACAATTTGTTACCCCATTCACCCGGTGATGGACATTTGGGTTGTTTTCAGTTGTTTTTTTTTTTTTTTATCCTCACTCGAGGCCATTTTTGCATTTATCTTCAGATAGAGCAGGAGGGAGAGAGGGGGGAAGAGAGAGAGAGAGAAACATTGATGTGAGAGAGACACATCGACTGGTTGCCACCCACACAACCCCAACCGGCGCCGGGGACAAACTGCAACCGAGGTACCTGCCCTTAGCGGGAACCGAACCCGGGACTCTCTGGTCCACAGGCCGACGCTCTAACCACTGAGCCAAACCGGCCAGGGCTGTTTTCAGTTTTTTGATGTTACAGATTAAGCTGCTATGAACATTTGTGTACGATCTTTGGGTAAACATATGTTTTCATTTTTCTAATAGGTGTGTAGTAGTATCTTTTTGTGGTTTCAATTTGCATTTTTCTAAAAACTAAACATGTCAAACGTCTGTCCGTGTAATTATTTGCCATCCATGTCTGTTCAAGTCTTTTGCCCATTTAACAAGCTGGGTTATTTATTTTCTTTGTATGGACTTTTGAGAATTCTTTATATATTTTGGAAACAAGTCCTTTATCAGATATACGATTTGCAGATCTATTCTGAAGGCTGGGGTTTGCCTTTTCAGTCTTTAACCAGAGTCTTTTGAAGGTCAACATTTTGAGATTTAATGAGGCTGCCATTCCAACCTTGCTGTTCATTACGATTATCGTGCCATCTGTCATTGCGGGATCTGGCATCCCCACAGATGCCAGGGAGCCCTGCTCCTGGAACAGGCCTTTCCCAGAGTGTTCAAGCCAGTGTCACAAGACACTCTCCCTCCCTACACCAGTGTGTTTCACCATCCAGCTTGTTAGTCTGCTCTCCTGCTCTGGCACCTCCGGGATCCATTTCCCTGATTCCTACTGGTCCTTGTAGCCAAGTCCTGCAGCTCCTTGGATATATAACCTCTCTCCTCCCCTGGCAGACCCAGTACTTGGTCAGTTGATTTATGCTTAGATTTGAGCCAAGTTATGGGTCTGGTGGCCAAGAGAGGATGTAGGGCAGATCCCGAAGAAGGCGGGGATGCAAGGCACCCCCTCAATGGAGGCCCCTGCAGTCTTCTAGCAAAGGGCTTTCACCTTCCGACAGGGTGAGTGGGTCGCTTTGCAGGCCTAGGACTTCAGGGGAATCTGGGTTCTCAAGTCCATCCATTCAGACATTGTCACCCCAAGTCTCAGGGACTTTCACCTTTGCTATCAGGGCCCTGACTTTGGCGCAGAAGATTTTTTCCTGCCAGAGTTCACCCTTCTTTGGGGCTCTGCCACTCTTTCAGTGAGGTCCTGTGCCTGGTCCCTGGCTACCAGAGATGGATTCTCTTCATGTGCTGCCAAGTAGGTTCTCTGATGAACATTTTGTTTCAAATTGCTGATCATTAAATTTAAGTCTATAATTTTCAGTCTCCAGTGTATCAGTGACACTTAACAATAGCCTCTAATTCCAATTTCTTTATAATTACTTATCTTGCCTATGTCATGATGCCAGACACCTTGCACCAGCCAGTACACCCCCTCCTCCTGTATCCCTCCCCTTCGGTGAATGTCTTAACAATGGCACTGCCACCGCATGTCAGGGGCTGTTGCTACCCCCCTACCATCAGTGACAGGGTCCTTACTGCCATCTCAGCAATATCGTCTTACAGCCTGCTTCCTAGGACCATTTCCACTGTCGTTTAGCTGAGTTGGGTTCTCTAGAGGCAAAGACTGAGATGAGAATTCTTGGGAAAGTGGCTTACTGGAAAGAGGGAGTGAGAGGAGCAGGTGGGACAGGAGAAGGAGCCAAGCAAAGATGTCTCCAGGGCCAGGAGAGCTGACTTGGGGAGTCTACCTGCTGAATATCAGAACAGCCCTGGGGCACTTGGGCTTTTGGTCTGGGCAGGTGTCTTAGACTTCTCTGGAGAAACATAACCAATAGTGTGTGTGTGTGTGTGTAGAGTTATTATATGGAACTGGCTCATGCAATTGCAATTATGGAAAGTGGAGAGTCCCAGATCTATAGTGTGGACCTGCAGCCTGAAGAGGCAGCCTACTGGAGAATTCCCTCTTGCTGGGGGAGGTCAGTCATTTTGTTTATTCAGGTCTTCAACTGATTGGATGAGGCCCACCCACACTATGGAGGGCAATCTGCTTACTCAAAATGTACCAATTTAAACATTAATCTCACTCAAAACACTTCTCAAGTTGACACATATAATTAATTATCACAGCTGGATATGTGGGGCTGGGGCCTTACAACCAGGAGAGGGAAAGGTTAGCTCAGGGCAGGAGGCAGAGGACTGCCTAGGTGGACCTGGTGCCTGGTCATGGAATGGGTGAGAGAGGTCTGGCCACCTGGCTAGCAGGTGACATTGGGCAGACTTGCCAGCAGGCGTTGGGCCCCAGCTGGAGGCCTGGCAGGCAGAGGAACTGCAAGCACAGGGAACAAGAGGGGCCTCAGACACCAGCCAGGACTCTCATCAGGGGCTCGAATAGGAAAAAGTCTGCTTTCACCATTTACCATTCTGCCCACCAGTCCTGCCCTTCCGTCTCCTCAGTACCTCTCAGACCCTGCGCTCTATCCATCCCGTTTCTCTGCAGTGACCCGGTGCTGAGTTTGGGTTCCCCAAAAGTGCAGTGGTTTATGTGGGAGGTGATCCCAGCAGGCTCAGCGAGGAGAGGGCAGCGGGGAAGGAGAAAAGCCCTCCAGGCTGAATCAGAGAGCACTGGGGGCTCAGTCCTGCTGGGGACCCTCTGAGGAAGTTGTGGAACGAGCTGGGAACTGCCCACCACTATGTTTCTCTGCTGCAGGTGAACTCAGACCCAGGGGGCACGTGGCAGGTATCCTAGGCACGAAGCTCCCATCTGGGAACACACCCTCCTGTGAGAGGGACCTGACGCAGCTTCCCCAGCCTGTGCTGTTACCCACGGCTCCATTACAAACAGCCAAACCCTGTCTCCACCCCAGCCAGCAAACCAGCCCCCACTTCACGCTAAAGGCATAATTTGCTGCAAATTAAACTTAATGGGACTAGAATAATTATACTGACTTTTAAAGCTACTTAGAGATAAATACCTGATTCGATATTTCAGAATATCAACTTTTCCATTGTGTTTCCTGAGCAGAAAGGGAGAGGAGGTGAGGTGGGAGCTAGAGAGAAGACGCTGAGGAGGGGGAAGTGTCAGAAACCACTTGCCCCCCCCCTCAGGCCCCACATGAGAGTGGAACCCAGGTCAGCCTCTGGGAAAGCAATTGTCAAGGCATATCCAAAGCCTTAAAAATATCATACCCATTGCCCTAGTAAGTCCACAAATCTACCATAAGGAAAAATCAGAGGGAGACAAAGATCTATGTGAAGAGTCAGCCATCCTAGTATCATTTATGCTAGACATATCTAGACGAGAACCATCCAAATGCCTGACAATGGCAATCAGCCACCCCAGTTACAGCACAACCACGCGACAGGATGTAGGGTAGCCATTAAAAACAAGACAGTCAAAAGTCATTCACTTTGGGAAGATGATGATAAAATAGGAGTGAGAGTAAAAAGCAGCATAGAAGTCTAAACGTTCTAAACATAGCCAGAAAAAAACTAGTCTCAGGAGGAAGTGTGCAAGAATACAAAGTTTTAAATTAATTTTTAATGTGAAGGAAAAACACACTCTTGTGTGTCTCCTCCACTCTCAGTCCTCCGCCACCACGCTGCTTTACTGCTGATGCCAGAGGTGTGGGTTTCCACACATCAAGCGATTCTGCAAAACCAGCTTGGTATCCTACGATCCATCTCAATTCTGATACTATTTACCTGGAGACAGCATCGGATGGCACAGGTTAAGGATTCAGTCCCACAAGTTCGCCCCCACCCACCCCCACTTTAGAAGCGCCAGTCTGGGTGCTGATGTGGGTGGGGAAGAGTTGCTGGATGGTGGGACCAGGTCAGGGTGGGACTGCAAGGTGGCTGAAGGAACGTGTGTTCCGGGTGCATGGCTGGGGCCAGGTATGGCCAGATGTCCTCAGACCCACGCTGCTGACTGACTGTGAAGCTGCTGGATCCCGCAGAAGCCCCTCCCCCCTGCAGCGTTCCTCCAGCGCTCTCTACTGAGAAAGCTTACTGTTGCGCTCACTGTAAGGAGAAACGCTTAAAGGCATTCAGCCACTGTTATAGGTCAGGATTAAAAAAAAATTTTTTTTCCTTTATTGATTTTAGAGAGAGAGGAAGTGAGAGGGAGAGAGAGATAGAAACATCGATGATAGAGAACATCGATTGGCCTCCTCCTGCATGCCCCCCAATGGGGATCAGGCCCACAATCTGGGCATGTGCTGTGACAGGGAATCGAACCAGCGACCTCTTGGTGCATGGGTCGACGCTCAACCACTGAGCCACACCAGCCGGCTGGACAGGATTTTTTTTTTAAATCCTCACCCAAGGATATTTTTTCATTTATCTTCAGAGAGAGAGAGAGAGAGAGAGAGAGAGAGAGAGAGAGAGAGAGGAAGAGAGAGAGAGAGAGACATTGACATGAGAGAGACACATTGACTGGTTGCCTCCTGCATGACCCAGACCAGGGCCAGGGACTGAACTGCAACCGAGGCATGTGCCCTTGACCAGAATCGAACCCATGACTCTTTGGTCTGCAGGACGATGCTCTAACCACTGAGCCAAACTGGTCAGGGCTATAGGTCAGGTTTTGAAGAGTGAACTTGGAGCTGAGAGGCAATACATTGATAACTGGAACATTAGGTCCACCTTATTGAAGTAGAAAGAGAGCGAAACGAAGTCAGAACACCTGCACATTGCCTGTGACCTTAAGCAAGTCTCTTTCCCTTCTGGGCCTGTTTCCTATGTATTAAATGGGAGGATTTAGTTGGATGAGACGATGTCTAAGTTTCCTTCTGATCTAAGCATCTCTGGGCAGTTATGGCACATGGGAGACCAGGAAGTGTTGACAGAAGTAAGATCCTCCCCCAAGCTGACCATTATCTTTCTCCCTGGCTCCCACGGCTACCGAGAACATGGGAGCACAGTGTCAATCCCCAGTGGGGTCAGGGCTTTCCTGTGCAGAGGCTGAGCCTAGTGGCACAAGAATTCCTAACCCACTGTTTCTAGCGGTCCCAGGGAGGGAGAGACAACAGAGGGAGTGACAATGTCATTAGAAGGAATTAGCTATCTTGTAAAGCATTTTCTCATCAAATCTTAGTATTTGAAGAGAACCTTAGTGGTCTTCTAGTTCCATTCATTGCTTGGTCCTGGAATTCCTTCCACACAGCTACTGCCAATCATAAAAATAATTTCAGCATCATTAACAACCTTGCCACCCTTGTCATCATTACCACCACCATCTACACCATAAACACCATCACTGCCATTATCATCATCATCACCATCTATATCACTACCACCACCACCACCACCACCATTCTCCTTCTTATTACCTCTGTCATCTCCATCAACATCACCATCATCATCTCCATTAATACTGTCACCTTCATCATCATCATCATCATCATCATCAATACCATCACCATCACCATCATCATCACTACCACCATCACCATCATCATCATCACTACCACCACCACCATAACCATAATCACCATCATTATCACCACATCATCACTTCCACTTATTGAGTACATTCTATGTGCCAGGCACACAATACAGGTGAGGAACAAATACAGATGAGGAAATTGGAGCTCATAAAGGTATAGTGGCCTAAGGAAGCACAGATAATAATCAGAAAGGGAAGATGATCTGAATTCAGAGTTGTCTGATTCCAAAAGCTAATATCTGTCCACCCCACCTTGCAGCTCTGAGAGCTGACCTTTGCTGTGCACCTCCAGGGGGCGGGGCATGTCCCCACCAGGTAGCTGCTCCATCTTTGGTGAGCACTGAAAGCTTTCCTGTGGACTCACCTACTGGTCTTGGTTCTGACCTTTTGGGGACTGCAGAATGGGCCCAACTTCTGGCTCATGTGACAGCCTTTCTGAAGGTGGAGATCAGCTTCTGTATCCACCGGACCCTCCTCTTTTTCCAGATGAACATTCTATTCCTCCAATACTCCATGTGTGAATGACCACTTTTATGTTCTCCTTGGCCCATACCCTGGTCATTGAGGACTCCTGTGATCCCTCCTCCCTGGTGTCTCTGCTTCCATTCTCGCCCCAACAGCCTCGTTCCCACCCAGCAGACACAGTGATCTTAAAACACAAATCAGGTCACTTCACTCTCCTGTTCAAAACTCTGCAATGAATCCCCTCAACACAAAATAAAGTCCAAACACTACCATGGCCTATAGACCCTAAACGATCTTTCTTCCACCAACTCCTCACAACTTGTCTCCTAGCTCTCTTTCCTCACTCACTCTGCTTCAGCCACACTGACCTCTCCACTGTCCTTGAGCATATCATACTCATTTCTACCTCAGGGCCTTTGCATTTGCTGCTCCCTGTGCCTGAACCATTCTCTTGACAATTACTGCAATGTTCATTTCCTTACTTCAGGTCTGTGCTCAAATGTCACCCCCTCAGGGAGGCCTTCCCTGACCATCTTCTCTGATACAGTTCCCTCATCCTTAGTCTCTTTCCGTTCACATTTTTTATTATCTGTCTTCCCTACTGGAATGTAAGCTCTAGGAGAATAGGGACTTTGTTCATCTTCTTCACCTCTATATCCACATTGCTTAGAAGAGGATGTAATACTTAGTAGGATTCTAATAAATACATCTTAAATTAATCGATCATTGTGAGCTTGTTCCCATGTCCTTCCTGGCCCGGAGGCCTTGCATTTAAGGCAAGCTTCAGCTTATGTATGACCCTCTTGAAGTGTGACTCTGATGGTACAAGGCTCTGAGCCACCCAGTTGAACAGGATTCTCTCCTCCATTATTTTAGACTTTATATCTCTATTTACATGGCCTAAAAAAGCAGCTGGATGTGCACAGAAGAATGTCGGTTTTGAAGTAAAATGCAATGAGGTCCAAATTCCAGCTCTGTCACTTACTATCTCTGCATTATTTAGACTTTCTGAGCCTCAGCTTTCTCTTGTGAAAAATGGTATTAATAATACTAATCATATGCCCAGCTGGTGTGGCTCAGTGGTTGAGCATCGACCCATGCACCAAGAGGTTGCCAGTTCAATTCCCGGTCACGGCACATGCCCAGGTTGTGAGCCAAATCCCCAGTAGGGGGCATGTAGGAGGCAGCCAGCTGATGTTCTCTCTCCTCGATGTTTCCATCTCTCTCTCCCTCTCCCTTCCTCTCTCTCTAAAATCAATAAAGAATAAAGTGAAACAATCTATTAAAAAATAATAATACTAACCATGTGAACTTGTTGTGAGGGGACGATGTGAGTACACAGTGCAAAGCGAGCATTTGGGAACGGGTGGGTATTACCATTGTTCTTGTTATTATTAAACTATCCAGGTTTTGGGGCCATCCGTCTCTCGGGAAAAGCCTTGGCTGGGACTGGCCTGGATGAGGGGGTGGGGTGGGTGAGAGAGCAGTGAGGGGACAGGTGACATGAAAGACATGTCACCTCGTGAGTTCACGCTGAGCTCTCTGTCAATCCCATCTCAAGCTCTGTCTCCCTCCTGCGTCCCTGAGCTGTTGATTTATTTGGCACCGAATGTTTAATTCACTAGTGCATACGAAAGCCGTCGTGTGAGTCTCAGTCTGCAGCTCTGGCCTACGGGGATGTTCTCTTCCACTCTGGCCCAAGACGCTTGCTTGTCCTCAAGAGCCTGTCATCTGCAACACTGAGGAGCCCAGCTCCCCAGTGGCGTGATTGCTAACGCTGCTGTGGGTCTCTTCCTCCTGGTGAACTGAAGGCTCCTGGGAGGCAGGGATTGAAGTTGACACTTCAGTAGACACTCTCCCAGAAAGCCCTGAGCCCGGCCCCGAAGCCACGCCAGGATGGCTGGCTGGTGGGAAGTGATTCTGTCAATGGAACAAGCTGAAAGTTCGTACTGTTCCATAAAATGTGAATACAGAGTAAAGGATGTTGGATCCTGAAGTCATTAGAATAAGTCCTAGCCTCTGGCCAACGTTCTCATGAAGACTAGAATGAGTTTCGAGGTCAGAGTTAAAACCAGTGTTAGGATGAGAGCCCGAGTCCAGGTCAGTTTGGGATTAGGTTGGGGGTCAGGGTCAAGACAAAGGGATTAGACTGACAGTTAGAGTTAGGTTGAGGTTAGACCAGGGCCAGGGTCCCAGCGAGGACCAGGCGAGGCCCTGGCGAGGTCCTGGCGGGACGGGCTCCCTGCACCTCGTACTCCTGCTTGAAGCCATAGCCCTCGGCCGTCTTCATCTGGTTGATGTGCTGCAGGAGGTCGGCCACGCGCACCGCAGGGTGCAGCTGCCCCGTGTGATACGGGGAGCCCTTCCGGCCACACGGACGCCTCGGGGAGCCCCCCAGCAGGCTGCTGGCCTCAGTGACCCCACCGCCACGCTGGTCCCCTGCAGTTGGACAAAGGGAAAGGGGTTCCTGACACGCACGGTCCCCAGCCTGGGGAACCCCAGACGGACTAGAGGCACCAGGGGAGGAAGGGAGCAGGGGCAGCATGGAGGACGGCTGGCTGCTCACTGGGGCCAAGCAGCCTCGCTGGGCCCCCACGTGACCCTGGGCAAGTCCCTTCCCTGCTGCGGCTCGTTTTCCCATCTGTCAGATGAGCAGGTCAGGTCATGTGACCTGAGCACCTTTCTGGCCCAGCCCTGCCTGCTGTGGTCCTGTGGTCCCCTCACTCCATCCCACCTCTCCCCAGTCAGGACCAGACCTCTGTGACTTCTCCGAGCTGCCTGCATGGGGCAGAGCCCGTGACAGCCCCTTCCTCCCTCCCCCTCTTCCAGGGAACAATCTGGAACACTGGCAACTTCCAGCAATTACCCCCATTCAGAGGAAAGCAAACCCCAAGTTAGCTGCCGCCACCACCCCTTCTGCAGATGAACTCGAAGCACCTGAAGAGAGCTGGTTCTCTGAGCAAGCTTTCCACAGCCTCAGCCAGTCAGGGGGCAGATGGAGGGGTTCACAGTGGCCCCCCCCTCCCCACCTCCGGAAAACTACCCGCTACCGCCTAGATCCACCCACTTCCCCTCTTCTGGTCAGAGTCCCCAAAGGCACCCTACCGTGGTCCCTGACATCAGGTCCTGGGATTGAGAACACAGCCCTTAGTCCCACCCACCTTCGGACTCACTCCCACAACCCTAGGACTCCCCACGCGTTGTTTTTCTCCCCAGGGATCACAGTCCTGAATGGCCTGCTGCCCAAGATCTGAAGACAGTGGTTTCCTGTGCTGTGCCCTGCTGTCTAGTCGCGTAGCGGGGGAGGGCAGCCTGCTGTCACTCGGGCACGACCAGAGCTCCACCGAGGCTCTGAAACACGGCACTCGCCACGTGCAGTTTCCCGAAGAGAGTTCCAGAGGGCACTAGTTGTGCAAGATGATCAAGTGGTAGTCCATTGACACAAGCAGCAGTAAGGACAAATGTTCAGTTTTTAAAAATGAATTTGGAAAATGTTGGTTTCAGCAGAATGAAGCAGGCGTGTACGCAGCAGGACGTCTCAGGACGTCCAATGCCCGGACGTGCAGGATGAACGTCGGTGAGGAGAGTGGCAGGAGCAGCGTCACCCACTTCTCTCAGCGCGGAGGGCTTTTTCGTCTGTGTCACACACGTCCTCAGAGAAACAGTGTGATGTGGTGGTGAAGAGCAAGGACTTCGATTAAGACATGCTCGAGTTTGAATGCCACTTACTGGCTGTGTGTCCTTGGGAAGGTCACTAGCCCTTTTTGGACCTCAGTTTCCACATAGGCCAAATGAGGATGAAGTCACTACTGTCCAGTGGAGATGTCGTGGTCATTCACTGAGAGGATGCATGAAAAGGACCCAGTGTATTGTTGGCGCATCCTGAATGCCCACAGACAGCTGCTGTTGGTATTATCAGAATTTACTGTGAAGTCAGACAAGCTTGGAGTCCCAGAAAGCTGGGGGCAGCGTCTCAGAGGAAAGAAGGAGCCGACAAGAGTGAAGCTTGACCGCCTTGTAGTCCCTTAGAGTGAGAGCTGGAGCCAGAACTGGAAGGTAGATCGGACAGACAGTCCTTCAGAGGCAGCCAACATGCAGAACGTGTGTTCGGATTTCAAGAGAGAATTTTCTCCTGCTCCAAGAACTCTCAGGAGCTCCAAGAGAGGGGACTGGGAGACCAAGGGTTATTCAGGCTCTTCATGGATCTGTGCTGACCGCTCCCCAGGGAGCTCCCCGGGTGGCGGAGGTGTGGAGGCTCCTTGAAGGGCTGGCAGGAAGTGTACACGGGAGGGGCTCGTGCCCCCCACTCAGGGTAATGTCAGGAGGCCAGAGCACATCTGGGCAGCGTCCTGGCTGAGTCCAAGGACGACGTAAGTGGGCAAATACAAATATATATGCAAACACAGCCGGCGGGCAGGGGCAGGATACTCACATAAGTGTAATAACAAAGTATTTGTCTTTCTGTGACTGGCTTATTTCATTTAGCACGATGTCTTCCAGGTTCCTCTATGTTGTGGTGTCTTTCAGAATTTCCTTCCTTTTAAAGGTTGAATGATATTCCACTCTGTGTATATACTGCACTTCATTGATCCAGTCATCTGCCAATGGACATTTGAGTTACGTTCACGTCTTGGCTGTCGTGAATGGTGCTGCTGTGAACAGGGGTGGATGCCCCACCCACAGGCTCTGGGCATCGCCCTCACTGTGGCCCAGGGCACAGCCAAAGACCCCTTTGGGGGCAGGAGAAGCCTCTGTGCCTGTGACCTTGACCATCAACCTAGTAGAGGAGGTGGAGGAGGAAGAAGGGAAGGGAAGGGAAGGGAGGGAAGGAGGGGAAAAGGGGGTGAGAGAATTGGGAGCATACAGAGAAGGAGGAAGGGGACAGGGGATGGGGCGAAAGAGTAAAGGGACAGTGACAAGGAGGGAGAGATGGGGAAGGGGACAGAGAGAGGGAGGGACAGGTCAGACACCAGCAAGCCACAGGGAAGACAGACGGAGGGCCGTGGACAGAGGACAGCCGGTCAGCCTGACTGAACAATGGTGCCCGAGGAGGACCGTCACGAGGGGACTCTGGCCGAGGAGGCAGTCTCCAGGGCACACAGGGCTGCCCACCCTCCTGGCAGAGCTCCCTGGAAGAACTACAAGCACCAACCACCAGGTCCGCAGAAGGCAGAATCGGGAGGGACACCGGACACGCCGGCCCCCAGCCGATCTCAGGGCGGGTTAAGCAGATGGATGGAATACGGACACGGAAAGTCCTGCATTTCGGGTCAACAATGAACTGCACACTCCGAGGGCGGGAGAGCTGTCCTGTCAGCAGCTCCTGGGAAAGCTGAGCAGGGCTCCGAGAGCTGACGTGTGTGGTTGCTGGAAAAGCTAGTGTGACACTGGGTGATGTCGATGCAAGTAGAGGGCCCGGGGAGGGGGAGGTGAGAGACCACCATCCTCCCGGCTGGCCCAGGACCGTCTGAGCCCCTCACACCTGCAGGGACAGCCCTGTGCATACACCTGTGCCTGGGAGTGAAGGAGAGGCTGGGGCAGGGCAAATCTGGCACCCCCTCACTCACCCAGACTGCCCCTGGGTGTGGGGTCCATTAAAGGAGCAAGACTGCCCTTCGTGGGCACCCAAAGCACAGCTTGGATCAAGAGTCCTGACGTGACTGTGGGCACCGAGAGGAGGCAGAGCAGGTCTGATGCCCCCTTCGCAGCTGAGGAAGCTCAGTTATTTTTATAACCGATAGGCCCAGATCCTGTTCTTCCGCCCTTGCCTAAAACTCCCCTGCAGTACTGCAGGTAACAGTCCCGGGCACAGGGCAGCTCAGTAACCGTGGCTGCGGTTAGGGCCCGGCTTGCTGCCTCCAGCTGTCCGACCTTGAGGAAGTCACTCCCTACCTCTGCGCCCATATTCACAGCCTAAGATGGGGACCCTTCTAATGACAGCAGTGCCACAGGTCATTGTGAAGCTCAAATGGGATCGCGAGTGATTAAAAAAGAGAAAAAGCCCAGGATGTCTGTACACTGATCTGAATACACCACACTCAGCAGGAAGAGCTGTGCAGCTGTTATCACTGCCCGGCCCCGCTGTCCCCCCACCCCCACCCATCCCACCCCCACCCTCCCTAGTGGTCCCCCAGCCTGCTAATGAGCCGGAGGCTTCAGTAACGAGGCTGCTTCATCATGTAATGTGCTGGAACAGCCTGGGAGGGAGGGGTGGGACGGCGGAGGAGGGAGAGGGGTGGGAGGCGGAGGAGGGAGGGATGCGGTGCCTGGCTCGCCTGTGGCCTGGCAGCTCCAGGGCCTGCCCACAGTCTCTCTCCCCAGTCTAGAGCAATCCATAAGAGGGGAGTGGGACGCACCCCTACTCTTGTTGTGGAGGTTCCCGTGCCCATGAAATGTGAGGAAGTGAGGACCCGATATGAGCCCAACCCCCACCCCACAGCTGCTCACTAGCCCCCCTGATTCCAGGCTCACCCCCCACCCCCACCCATCTAACCCCTGCTTTGCCTCAAGTGACCCTGAGAAACCCCTCAGGTCTTGCTGCGTCCCTTCCTGGACCCCTGGGGCCCACATCGGCTCCTGCTGCTGCTCTCTGGGCCCTGGGCCTGGCACACCCTCCTCACCGCCAGGCCTGGCCTGTGTTCCCTCCTGTGCCCACCTGCCCCTCGGGCTCCTGGGGTCTCCTGACCGACCTCCTCAGTCTCAGCTCTGCCCTGCGCTGTAGGAGACAGTCCACTCCCCCGACACCCTGGGCCTGGGGGCCGCTCGGGGCTCTGTGTCCGGCTCAGTCACCGCTGTTTCCCCAGAGTTCAGGGCGCTGCCTGACACCTTAGCCAGCATTTATTGAGCACCCACTGTGTGCTGGGACTGTGCTCCGCCCTTTACAGACATATATCAATTAACCTTCGAGGTCATCGTCAAGGGTGTGCTGGAGACAGGACAGCAGTGGGGCCGGGAGCGGCTGGATGTCAGTCAGGCTTTGGCTGAGTGGCCTTCATGCGGGCACGTGAGCTCTCCGTGCCTCAGTTTCCTTGTGTACGATGGAGCAAGCAATCACAGCACCTACCTCGTGATTGCCCTGAGGATTTAAAGAGTGACTCCACATAAAGGCTTAAAACAATGCCCGGCACAGTGAGGGCTGGCTGCTAGTACTGGCCACGCGTCACAGACGAAGAAGCCAAGAGAGAAGGAAAGTCACCCCGAAGATCTCAGCAACGAAGTGGTCAAGTTAGAATGAGAATCCAAGATTTGCCTGGCCCGGAGTACTGTCCTTTACTGGGCCTCGTGAGCCGCAGTTTCCCGACCTGGCGGTAAGGGGGCTGGAGCTCCAGGGCCAGCACTCTGCCTCCATGGCTCTTGGTGCACAGTCAGACTTGGAGCAACTTCAAAGCCATGGGTTTCCCTTGCACGTTCAGCCCAGGGTCCTGTCTACAGCCCAGGGTGAACATGCCAGGGTTCCGGTAGACAGTGGCTGGCGGGCTGGTCTGATGTAAAGTGGGCTGGATTTAGCAGGTGAGGCTTTGGGGGAGCTGCTTCCACGCCCCCCCCATATGACAGTGCACTGAGACAGGACAGTTGGGCTCCATTGCCACCTGCCACGGCAAGTCACAGGCAGAAGGTGTGGGGCACCATCTGCTTCTGCAGGAGCCGGCTGACAGCATCCCCTCAGAGCTGGAGCTGCCCGTGCCACCCTAGTCTGCCCTGGCGGAGGCACAGGCCGCTCTGGGCGGGTGGAAGCCCTGGCTGAGAGGGGCAGGACCGGATTCTAAGGGTGGGGTGAGGCACCCACGGTGTGCCTGTGCGTTCTGCACCCTGTCTCATTTTTACTCCTACACCCCTCTGCAGGTGGAGAGTCGTTCATCCTCAAATTCAGCCACCCCTTAATCTCCTCCCTTAACCTAACTCAGTCCCCATCTCATTTCTCACCCAGTGTTTCAACAACCTCCACACTGGGTACTTCTCAGTCCTCGCAGACCCCAGCAGACAGAGGAGACCTCCCTGCGGCCGAAGTCATTGTATGCCCCTTATCCTCTGCTGAACCCCTCAATGGCTTCTCCTCAACTCGTCCACTGGCCTGTGAGGACCTGTGTGAGCAGGAAGTGGATGATGGCCCCCACCCCGCCCCGTGTAAGCAGGCTTGGATGTTCGGATGCCTCTGCCAGGCAGTGTCAGATGGCTGTAACCACGAGCGAAGCCTCTACTCCACCTGGCAGCAATGAGACTCACGTAGGGATGGAAGGTCGGGCTAGTCACTTGAGGCCCCAGCCACCATTTAACAGGTACCATCAGTGGGGCCCAGAGAGGAGCTGAGTCTCTACTCCAGCTGGGCATAGTGAAGCGGTAGGAGGCAGGTCGGTTGGCATTCTGCTTCCCGCACCTCCTCGGTGTCAGCAGGACCCAGTGGGAAGCTCAGATCCTGCCTGCACCCTACGGCAGCAACGTGGTGTGAGTCAGTCCTCAGCTTCCCCATCCCTGAAGGGAATGTGTCTGTAGGGCAAGTGAGAAGCTGAGCTTGACACCCCCATTCAGAAGCAGTAAGGAGTTGCCTTATCTTTGCAGGCATGCCGGGGCGGGGGGCAGGGGCCTGAGCGTGCGTATCCATCTGGCTTCTTGATACAATTTCTGTTACAAATTAATTAAATGGAACGCAGAGTCTTATAATAGTCAAAATGTCCAGGATACAATTAAAAAAAAAAAAAATAAAGAATCCGTCATCATACCAAGAACCAGGAAAATCAGAACTTGAATGAGAAAGTCATCAACACACACCCATCCTGAGACAACCCAAATGTTGGAATGATCTAACAGGGACTTTAAAGCAGCCTTCATAAAAATGATTCAATAAGCAATTACGAATTCTCTGGAAACAAATGAAAGAACATCTCAGCAAAGAAATGGAAGTTATAAAAGAACCAAGGGGAAATTATAGTACTGAAACAGACGATGACCGAAATAACAAGCTCAATGGGTGGCTCAGCAGTAGAGCAGAGATGACAGAGGACAAAATCGATGAACTTCAGGATAGGTCAATAGAACTGACCCACTCTGAACAGCAGCGTTTCCTCAAGGAAAACGAGGAGGCTGTTAGCAGAGGCTGGACGCGGGGCGGGCAGAATCACTGGGTGCTGCTATGACTGGAGTCAGCTGGGTCCTGCGTTAGTTTCCTAGGGCTGCCAGCACAAGGTGGACTGGATGACTTCAACAGCAAAAATGTGTTGCCTCACAGTTCAGGAAGCTGGAAGTCCAAGATCAAGGTGTTGACAGGGTTGGTTCCTTCGAGAACCAACCTGTGAGGAAGAATCTGTTCCATGCTCTCCCTTGCTTCTGATGGGTGGCTGGCGATCTTTGGCATCCCTTGGTGTGAGATCATCCCTCCAGCCTCTGCCTTTCTCTTCATGTGGCATTCTCCCTGGGTGCACATCTGGGTCCAAGTGTCTCCTTTTTATTAGGACACTAGTGATGTTGAATTAAGGCCCATGCTGATAACCTCGTTTTAACTTGTTACCTGTGTAAGGACTCTCTCCAAACAAGGTCACATTCTGAGCTACTGGGGGTTAGGACTTCAACAGAGGAGTTTGGGGAGGACACAGTTCAGCCCATAACAGGCCTGGAAGCTGGTGTCCCACCCAGATGCTCTTCACTGGGCCACTGTACTCGTGTTCTAGCCGAGCTGGTTATTATCCTCAGCGGACTCACTCTGACGTGGCCCAGGTTACCCTCTCCCTACTTGGTGACCTTCAGCGAATGACTGGCTGACACAAATACGAAAAGCCTGGCTCATTGTCCAAGGGGCAGGGCCATGCGATGGGGTATGCTCTCCAGGGCTCCCCATGAGCTCAGGCTGAGGCCACACCCTTGCCTGGCTCCTCTCCTCTTCCTCGCAGAGCACCCTGTAAGCCACTTGTCCGCAGACCCCCATCTCCCCCTGCTTCTAGGAAACCTGACCTGGACTGGGTCTCTGTCCAGAACACCTTCACCCACAAGGCCGCCCTCCTGGGGACCATGTTTTTCCCTGTGAGGGGCTGAGTCTAAAAGGACCATGTTGTCAGATTCTGAGGAAAGTGTGGCTGGCATCTTGGGGTCTTGTGCTCACCCACCCCACTTCTCCCCATGTCTGCTCTGGGTCGTCCTGCAACCACCTTCCAGGCATTCCCATGCTTCTCTGGGATCCCCATGTGATTAGCGGGTTAAAAACAAGTCAGGGAAAAAGGAAGCCAGTGTCTCCCCAGGGCAGCCACATCTATTGGCAAGTTGCTTTCCAACCAATATTTTTGTTTTCTTGATTTTTACATAGATAAAGAATTAAGCTAATTAATATACACTTCTTTCCTTCTTCAGGTCTTGGGAAGCTCTTTGCCCACAATGAATTGATTACCAGGTTTCTATAAAGGATCTGTCTTTGCAATTACAATTCATTAATGGATTTACAAGAGAGGGAAGCTGGTTAAGTCCCGCTAGGAGGATTGCTTTGCATTTTTCCTTTTTAAATGATATGGTTCTGCCCTGGCCCAAAGCTCTGTGAAAAATGGGTGTCTGGGGGGGCTAGGGGAGGAGAAGTGTCAACACCCCATCTGTTTCAGATGCAAATGCAATTGGTAGAGGAGAAGACAGCAGGCGGGGGAGTGCTCTTTGCTAGGCGGACACTCCTCCCTGCTCCTCAGAGCCTCCTCTGGCTGGGAGACTCCAGGAGGGATCGTGCACCATCATCCCAGGCCAGGGATGGAGACCAGCTAGGGGCCACTCAGGGCCATCATCCTAGGCCAGGGACAGAGAACAGGAGAGCTGAGGGTCCCAATTCTCAGAGTCACCGTGGGCCCAGCAAACTGGGCTGTTTCCTGTGCAGGACCTGGCTGGACACTAGGTACTGGGGTTTTAGACTTGGGGAAGGTGGAGGTTGGAGAGGACCCTGGAAGTTGCCCTGCTGCCCCAGATCCCGGAACCTAATCCTGAGATCCTAAGTCTTCTAATGGGTGAGGGGCCCTGGAGCTTGCTTTTCAAAGAGACCTCTGGGGGGATCCTGGGTGGTCACCCTGCCTTGCCCAGGCCTGGGAGGGAGACTGCTCCGGCACCTGGCACAGGAGACACTGGGCGAGTCCCTCTCCTTCGCGGAGCCTCCTCGTCCATCTGAGTGGGGCCGATGCTTCCTGTTCCCTAGGCTTCTGCTGACGGCTCCGTGCGATGCTGCCATGGAACGTGCCTCGGCCTGTGACCTGCGCACCGCAGGCCTGTCATCAGTGTGACTGTCCCCGAAACTCCAGCACCAGCAAGGGAGACTCAGCTCTTTCCGAGGTGCCCACTGGGAGGGTGTGACTGCAGTTGGCAGTGGAAAGAGAAGGAGCTGGGGTTTGAACCCAGGCCTGGGCGATGACCTGCAATCTCTCAGCACTCACATGTGGGTCCTGCTTCACATGGCCCCTAACGCTGCCCTTTCCCAGTGGAAAGCCTCTCAGTCCCCCACATACTCTCCCAGGAACTGCCCTGGGGTCCCCACCCCTGCTGCTGCTGCCTATGCAGGTCCTCCAGCTTGACCCCTCCCCTCGGCGGGGCCCCAGCAGACGCCCTGCCTCAGCATGCGTTCCCTGCCCCCAAAGCCCCACTCCAGCCTGCAGCCTCTTCTGCCTTGTTCCCACCCCTTCTCCCACCCCACCCCACCACAGATGCTGTGGCTGTGGCTGCCTTTCTGGAAGGTTCTGTTCCCTTTTCTTGTTGTCAGCTTTTCCTTTGCAGTTTCCTATCCTAGTCTTGGCAGGACCCTTTGCAGATGAACAGAAGGCACCTCCTGGCTTCTCTCCCGAGATGGGGGTGGGGTGGGGGTGCAGAGCTGGGAATTCTGCTGTTGGGGTCTGGGGCTTGCTTTGGGTGAGAGGAGGGGCATGTGGTGAGCACCCCAACATGCATCCCATGCCCAGGGGCCACTGGGGCCATCACAGCCTGCTGATCCCCTCCCCACTGGGCCTGTGCTCACAGGGTTGGGGCAAGCCCAGCCCCCTCCTGCTGCCACAGTGTTTCCTCTGCTGAGGCCCAGCCTGGGGGCAGCAGGCAGGGTGCAGCCCCCCAGGAAGAGGGACCCCACTGTCCTGGGCTGGGAGAGGCCGGGCCATGTCCACACCCACATGTCCCCCTCTCCCCCATTCCTGGCCTCTGAGCAGCAGGCCTGAGCTACTCACTGGGGGTCTGAGTGGTGACTGTGGGTGGGCGGTGCTGGAACAAACACTAATGTTTTCTATTTACCAGTCGTGTCTGTATTTTAATGGGCATCGGAAACACCCCGCAGCAGCTAGAGCGTCGAACCCTTGCCTTCGTGGATGCTCAGGGTGAGGCAGATTGAACACGGAGCCCGTTTCAAGTGCACTTAAAGGGAGGGGTTGGGTCAATGTCGTGCAGGGGGAGGGTGGCGATGGTCAGAAGCACGGAAGGACCAGAGGAGTGGCCAAAACTGGGGAGACACTGACGAGGCCCATGAGCCCCAAGTGAGGTCCCGGGGTCCAGCCTGGCTCTGCCTGTGGCCGAGGGACCCTGGGCCGGTCACTGCATCTCCACAAGCCTCTGTTTCTTCCTTTGTAATGCCGGGCTTAGCAGTGGCAACTCGCAGAGCACAGGGCGGTGGAGAGAGTTAAGTGAGATGAGGAGATTGGAGTGCTGACCCGGAGCTGTCACAGGGTCAGTGCCCAGCTGTGGCAGTGGCGGTGGTAGTTTTATTATCATTCGTGATAGTATCACTATTATCATCAGGAGCTTATTTTCAGTGAGGTGACCAATGGCTTTGGTAGGGGAAGAGCTTGTCATCCAATCCTCAAGAGAATAGCCCCCACCATGGGACAGATGGAGGAGGCGGGCTCTGGGCCAGGCAGGCCAGTGTGTGTGTCCACCTGGGCCACTACTAGGCAGTGACCATGTCCTTGGAGCTGCCATGTCCTCAGTGTGGGCTAAGACCAAAAGACCCACTTCACAGAGGTGTAGACGGTGTGAAGAGCATCAAGAAAATGCAGGTCAAGTCCCCAGTACAGTAGGGCTTCATCCTGTGTGAGATTTTGTCTGCCATGGAGTGAAGATCTGCTGGTCAAGAAGGGTTGGTTTGGTTTACTCTTGCGGGTTATGAACCAGCTCTGAGTGTTAGATGTGACATCTCTGACATGCTGATCCTTCCATCTATCCATCTATCATCCATCCATCATCCATCCATCATCCATCCATCATCCATCCATCCATCCATCCATCCATCCATCCATCCATCCATCCATCCATCATCCATCCATCATCCATCCATCCATCCATCATCCTCCATCCATCATCCATCCATCCATCCATCCATCCATCCATCCATCCATCCATCATCCATCCATCCATCCATCCATCCATCCATCCATCCATCCATCCATCCATCCATCCAGTACATGGTGATTAAATACCTGTGTCAGGTGTCATGGTACGGACCTTGCTGAAGAAGACAGCTGAGGTCCCACCTTAATGGTGCTTCCATTGAGCAAAGAAACTGATGTTGAGCACATGTCCCCACGAAGTGTGAGGATGGCTGTGGAGGGGGAGCACAGGCTGCTGAGGTGCCTCCTGCAAGAGTCAGGGAAGCCTGCCTGGAGGAAGGAGCATCTGAACAGAGACCTGCAGGACCAGGAAGAGTTCACCAGTGAGGGGTGTGGGTGGGGAGTGTTCTAGTGGAGGCTCACCTTCCCTTGAGAGGTGCAGACAGGGTGGTGAGATGGGTTTGAAGAACAGCAACATGGTTGCTGTGGTTGGAGTAGGGACGGGGTGGGAGGAACAGTGGCTGTGGGTGCCATGCAGGGGCAATGGGTGTTACCCTGAGTGCCGCAGCTGCTGTGCAGGGTGTGACCCGAGGATGGACTTGATCGGATTTGGGTCGGAAGTTCCCTCTAGCCAGGGGCAGGTAGAAAGGGGGCCACCCTGGGACATCTAGGATGACGCAAATTCGGCCTCCTCCAGAATTCCAGTCTCTCCCTGCCTGGTCTGCATTTCTCTCCTCCCTGGGATCCAATTCCTTTCAGAGAAATCAAACTGAACCTAAGGCTAGCTGTTGCTCAGAGCCCATGGAGAGCTCCCGGATTAAACACTGAAACAGGAGAAGACCTCGTGATGAGCAGGGCGAGTGGATCGGGAAAAACACACAGGACTGAAGTGAGAGTGGGCTCCTGGCTTCCCGTCCCCAAGCTGCTCATACTGAGGGGAGATTCTACTCAGCAAAGGCTGCGTCCTCATCACGGTCCTCACAAGTGACAGAACAGAAAAACACCAGAACGCAGTGTTCAGCTGGAAGCACATCTGCCCAGGGGTGAGCCTCATGGGCTCTGTCACCTTGGGCTTTAGGATCCATTAACCCACTGAGCATGGGGGACCTGGGAGGTGCATGAGCCAAGTGAGGAGAGGGGTAGACAGGGACTCCCGGGACCCACATGCTAGTGCTGAGAGGAGATTGCAGGTCATTGCCCGGGGCTGTCCTCCTGCAGACGCTGAAAGCTAAGAGGGAGTCTTGGGACCTTCCTTCTCTCATGCAGCCCAGGATTTTCAGATCTGCCAGTCTTTTCATGGCATCTGTGATGCACAGAATCTTGGAATTAGAACTTCTTTCATAGACTCGAAGACACTTTCATAACATTTTTGAATCTCAAAACCTGAGCATCTGGTCCCTTGCACAGAATCCTAGAATTCTAGAGTCACAGAATCATTCATGGGCTCACAGGCCTGAGAGTCTCAGAATGAAGGACTCTCTGGAGAAGACCTGGGACCTCTCCCACAGCTCACTGGACCCGTGATCACAGAATCAGTCCGGAGAAACGTGGAGCTGAAATAGACATCCTGAGTCAGAATCTCAGCACAGGAAGCGACCTTCGTCCAGCTGCCCCACCTACGCAGGAACACCCGCTCACTGTCTAATAACTTGAGCTCCTGTAGGGATGGGGAGCTCACCACCTGCCAGGGAACCTGCCCCACCGCTGGGCACATGCAGCTGCTGATGCCGAGCCTGAATCTGCTCCGTGTCACCCCTCCTGGCCCCGCCTGAGAGCTGAACATGTGAGTGGGAACTGGACACAACACAGGCTTAACCTGGGCAAGCACAGCTCGGTCCTTCCGGGGTCTGGCTCCCCTGGGGCAGAGCTGGGCACCAGGACATGGGAATGGGATGGGGCCGTTCAGCTCACCTCGACCCACTTTCATGCACCAAAATAAGCAAGAGAAGGATTCTATCTGCTGCTCTCCTTGAGGAGGGACCAGACAGGGGTGGAGGCAGACAGACAGGAAACGGCCATGTGGAAGGAAGCTTGGGAATGCCCTGGGAGGTATGAAGGAAGGATTGATGCCCTTTCTCAGGGGTCGGGTGGATGACCAGACACCTGGTCTGAGTTATCCCAGCCCTGCCACTGTCACCTGGGTGATTTCGGAAAAGTTGCTCAATGTCTCTGAACCTCAGTTTCTCCATCTGTAAAATGAGATAATAAAGCTCAGTCTGTGATTGGTGCCAGGCTGCAGAGGGACTCTCGGCGTGGCTCCTGGCATGTGGCAGGAGGGCAAATATGCTAGCTTCCTCCCTCCTGCCACCTGTGCCTGGGACTGGGGGGTGAGCAAGATTTCTGCAGGTGGAGAAGACATGGAAAGGCATTTCTTGTAAAGGGAACAGACTGTGCAAAGAAAGCCTGAGAGCCACAGGCATGTCAGAATAACATGGGGAGCAGCATGCTGGGATGTGGGGGTGAGGTGGCAGGTGTGGTCTAGGGGGGCAGTGGGGCCCTGGATGGGTGAGGGCACTGGGAGTCATGACGGGCAGAGGCAGTCTCCTGTGAAGACACCCCCACTTTGGCATCTGGCCTCAGCCTGGGGACAGAGTGCAGCAGCCTGTCCTCCTGGGACCCCATCTGCCAGGCACGGCAGGAAAGTCAAACAAACTAAGACATGTCAGGAATAATCATCAGGAAAGACGAGATCTGCTCGCTCCAGCCAACACCCAGCCCCGACCACATGGACCGATTTGATGCTGAAACCCAGCACCGGAAGACTGGAGCAGTTTAGAAGGAGCTGGCAAGGCTTTACTCTGACATAAAGAGCTGGATTTTATTAAGTTCACTTCAAACGTCAACTGGGAGTAAAGGAGGCCAAGTCTCCCGGTGAGATGGGCCAAGGCACCAGCCATGGCAGATCTGGGAAGGCAGCCGAGGCACGCTGTGGGGGCCGTGTCTGGGCTGGGATCTCAGTTCTGCCCCATGAGCTGGGACGTGGGGGGTTAGCTAACCTCTCTGCGCCTCATGTCCCTCCTGGATGCAGGGAGGTGACGATGGAGCTCTCCCATGGGGCAGCAGCGCACCCCTCTGTCTACTCCTCCGGGTCCATTCATTCCTGCTCTCTCACCCCCTGCACTCAGGATCCGTGCACCGTCCAGTCAGGCGTGGGTTTGCTCTCTCGTCAGCCGCCTGCTCCTCCCCTCCCGTGCATTCATTCATTCATTCCTGCGTCCAGGCTGGCTCCACCTGGCCGTCCAGGCCTTCCCCAGCGTGTGGACAGATGCCCCGGCCCCATGTGTGACTCCAGCCTTCCTGTGAACAGCCACAGTTTGTCCCATGCCCAAGAAGGGAGCCAGGAAATTTAAAGAGCGTGAGTGTGACTCATTTGGGTCTCATGTCCCCCAGGTGCCTGCCTGCCCCTCCCCCCTTGTCACTCAGGGACTGGGTATTAACCAGTGACCCTGGATGGCAGGTCAGAGCTACCATCTGGGCAGGCGCCAGCCCAGGTCTCACAGAAACCCTGCAGCTAAGTACCCACTGGTTGGTTGCACTAATTAATTGATTTTATTGCCTATACTTGAGGCCTCTGGAGCCATGTTATGCAAATATATGCAAATGACCAGAGGAGTGGGTTAAACCCAAAGCCTGGTGAGCATTCAGGACTGGGCTGATCTCTCTGCTCACCTTTCTCATTGAAATCCTCTGAGTTCCCACTGAGCAGGAGAGTGGGGGCGGGGAGCAGGGCCCTTAGCGCCAGCCAGACCTGGGTTCAAATCCCAGCCACACCTCTTACTGCTGTGCGTGATCTTGGGAGTCCCTTCACCTCTCAGTGGCATGCGTCCCCCACTGTGCAGCAGGGATGGAAATACTCTCGACTGTGCAGGGCTGGGGCGGGAGGCAAGGAAGCAGGTGCCCAGTGAGCAGGACTCACTGACGCTGTGAGGAGCAGTCCTGGGTCACGCATGTCTGAGGCGGTGGGGAGAACCGGGCGTCACTCTGGGCTTTGCAGCCCTGGCAGAGCAAGCGTGCGCTCCTTGGAGGGACCTGCCTGTCCCTAATCAGTGGCAGCTGCTCCTCACAGGAGTCCCGCCCGCCTCCTCTTCCTGTCTGATAGAGCCTGTTTTATGTGTGACCTTTGCCAAACAGCCATTGCTCTGAGCGGGGAGGGGGAAATTACAAAAAAAGATTGGAATTTAAACATCCTGAAAGATTTATTGTATGTCGTGGATGGAACAAATCCCACAAAACCATACGAGTTATGTCGGGAGAAGCGGGGCTGAGGTGGGCTCGAGGCCGGCTGGGGCCTGGGAGGGAGGTGGGCTGGGGCTTGGCGGCTGCTGGACAAAGGATTCATTCAGAAGCTTCTTAGAACCTTGGCTCTGAGCCGGGTGCGGCTTACAGTGTGCCCGCCTTGGCAGGGGAGGGCTGGCATTTACTGAGCACCTACTGTGTGCAGGGCGAGTCCAGGATTGCTGGGGTATGAAGTGAGACGTGTGCAGACAGCCCGGGCACAGTGATGGGCACAGCCCTGGGCAGAGTGATGGGCACAGCCCCAGGCAGAGTGATAGGCACAGCCCCAGGCACAGTGAGGGCACAGTGAGGGCACAGTGACGGGCACAGCCCTGGGCACAGTGACAGGCACATGCAGCAGCGCATGCTCCTCAGACCCCAGCCTCTCCCCTCCCTCCTGCCTCACTTCTTCCCACTCTCACATCCACCTCGGAGGGTGCCCAGGACTCCGCTCTCCTGCGGGGCTCCCCACCACCCACCTCCTCCCTCCATTCAGGGGAAAGTTAATTAAAAACTCCCCACTCACATTTCCTAAAACTCCGCGCTTAACCAGCACACCCGCTGGCTGAGAAGTCACGTGACAGAAACCAGCCTCTGCTTCGGTGCGGCTTCTCCCTGCAGGACCCGCTACGTCATTTGTGGACCCAGAGAAAAAGTGCATACATGGGACGCCTGCTCAAAAGCTGGAAAGAAGTGCCATTAAACGCCTAAAATCTGGAGCTTTTCCTTTCTGCCACAGTCTCTCGTTCATTGCGTCATGGTGGTTTTCGTGTTCTAGTTCATGTTGTTCTAAGTAAAGAAAATTAGAATTTTAAATTATTAGCGTGAACTTTACCGTTCATCTTTATATTGTGCAATGCCAGTTTGAAATGCAAATACAAGAACATTTCATTTGCATACGGAATCACTGAAATCACAAAATTTGTATTTCATCGTGCATTTGGCGTACGTGTTTCATTCTCGCCAGAAGAGTGGAAACTCGACACCAAACCAGCTCCAGGGCTTTTATTTCACTTCTCCAGATGCGGACATGCTCCCAGCACTTTCGACCTGCCTACCTTTGCAGCTGGTGAGGAAGGATGGAAAGGAAAGAAAACATGAAGTGCTCGTCTTTGCCTTTCCTCCTGTCATAATTAAAAAAAAAAAAAAAGATTTAAAAACCGATTTTAGAGAGAGAGGAAGGGAGAGGGAGAGAGAGGTAGAAACATGGATGAGAGAGAAACATCGATCGGCTGCCTCCTGCACGCTCCCTACTGGGGATCGAGCTGCAACCTGGGCATGTGCCCTGACTGGGAATCAAACTGGTGACCTTTCAGTGGTCATTTATGTTTTTTTTTTATATTATAAATATTTTATTTTATTTTTCTCCCATTGACACCCTCCTCCCCATTCCCGCCCTGCCCCCGCCTTCACTGCACCGCTGTCTGTGTCCGCTGGTCATTTACGACTTCCTTCTGCATTTGTAGAACATTCTGGCTCAAACTAGAAGCCTGGCCCTTAGGGGCTGTCAGCACCCCCGCTTACTCAGTCGTAGACGAAACACTCGTCTTGTGCTCACTTTGAGGCTTGCTGAACCCCACAGGGTTGGATCTGCTGGCGCCCGTGGGCATCGGGAACGCCGTATGTGAATGGGGATGGCAAGAAACAGTGGACACACGTGTCATGGACACCCACCCTCTGCTCACATGCGTGTGCCACATCGTCCCATCGGACTTCACTGAAAAAACACAGGTAAAGACAGTTATTAAGAATTTCGACATGACGGCAGCTGAGCGCGAGATCGAAGGTGCGGGGCCCTGGCGGCCGCGTGGACCGCATGCGTGCACCTGTGTCCCCAAGGCATTTCCAGAACTACTTCTGTCCTTCAGCCCCTAGCCCCTTCTTTAATCTGGGCCTGTTTCCCTGAGAATTTTAAAAACTGAAATCCAGGATTGGATGCCTCTGTGCTCTAGCTGGAGGTTATGCAGCTCTGAAATGTCAGAGCTACAATTCAACCCGTTAACTAATGTGTTCATGTGACAAGCTGATTGATCGAGGCCCGACTTGGTGCTGGATCCTATAATTCCCCAAATTCGGTAAAACCCAAGGTCACTTCGGGGCAGGGAACAGACGGGCACAGCGGCTGGTCCCAGTCCCCGCAGTGATCTCGGTGCTGGGCCACTGCTTTGATTTTCCTGAAGCCTCAGCAGTGCTCGGGGAGGGGGCATTAACCCACTTGGCAGAGGAGGAAACTGAGGCCCAGTGAGATGAGGCCGCCAGCTAGAGTGAGGGTAATGGGCCCAGCCCTGGACTATGGTCAGCCGTGAGGAGACAGGTGAGCCCTGCAGGGGGTGGGAAAGAGGGCCCCAGGCTGGACGGTGCAGGAGGAGAGGGAGCAGTGTGAATAGCCGCCGTCTCTGCTCCTCTGTCCCATCCCCTGCACATCTGGGAGCTCACTGAGGACTGCCACTCTGCCTCCGAAACAGCATCTTTTGGTCCCAGTCCAGCTTAGATGTGGGCCCTTGACACTTAGCTGGGGCGACTTCATACACATTTCTCAGTCCCATTCCACATGGCCCCAGTCACCAGGTCCACAGACTCCATCTGCTGCCTCCTGACGGGATCTGTCTCCTTCTCTCCTCCTGGCCACATCGTCTCTGCCCTGAGGACTGCGACAGCTTCTCCCTGGGGTCTGCCTGTCCTGGTCTCACTTACTGATTCTCCCCAAAGTGCCCTCCACTCTGGCCATGGCCACCGGGATCCTCTTTCATCATCTTCTGGGAGGTAAGAGGCCGTTTTTCAATGAACACGGTGTGATGGGAGGTGGCAGGGGGAGAACATGAAGAGAGGTTGGAAACCAGGAACAGTCTTGCAAAGTGGGCAGAATTGACCCAGATGCCCCCCTTACCCCCTCCCCCAATGTCCAGTCGTCCTGATAGTGGGAGACAAGCTGGTTCCAGCCCCTGTTGTGGGGTCTCTCTAGCCCTGCCTCAAAGCTCAGCCTCTCAGCCTGACAATCCTCCTTCCAAATTCTTGCTTTGCCTGGTTGGTGTGTCTGCTAATCCATGGCTGGCCTCCCAGCGTCTCCCATGCTAAAGCTCCTGAAAAAGAAATCCTCACCCTGGAATAGTTCCTGTTTCTGGAGGGCAGGGAGGCGTCAATTACCACCAGCGCCTTTCTTATCTTCTTGAAACATCCAGCTCTGTGCTGAGGAATCAGGTCCTGAATAAAGGAAGGCAACACCCTTCCAAGACGGATTCTCTGTCCTCAGAGATGACAAGCAGCAAGGGAGGATGAAGAAAAGAAAAAAGGGGGAAAAAAAAAGAGAAAACAGACGTTCCTTGTTTGTTCTGGGGAATTGCTCCGGGCTTGGAGAGCCCACAGCCAGTCTCTGGGTAACCCTGGGGAGACAGCTGGCGACTGTGGGGGAGACCAACACAACCTGCAGAATCAGTTCAGTTTTGAGACCTCTGATGCCTCACACATTGTACTTTCATGTTGCTTCGTTGTGGCAAAAACATACTGATTTGTTAAAATAATAGATCAAATGTACTTTGGAGCTCTCTGTGTGCGGGGTACTGATCTGAGCAGGACGAGTGTGGCAGGGTTTCTGTGCCAACAGCCTGGGACCCAGCTCTGGGCGCTCCCACTTCCCCGACCTGCTGTGGTTGGAGCTTCTTTTCACCCCCCGTGGACCCTTCAGATTGACTTCTGAGCTGAGCGATCAGTCTGGATCAATGCAGCCCCATTTCCTGGACATTCTTTTTTATGCTTCTTCTGGCCACGGGCTCAATTGCCTGGAGGTCAGTCCTGCCCTGCCCCTGCCAGCTCAGGCCCCTGGCCCTGGAGGACTGGGGCAAAGCAGGCGGTGTAGAGTCTAGGCTTTGGAGCCACACAGATCTGGGTTTGAATCCCAGCTGCCTCACTGATTCACTTCTTTAAGTCCGGTTTATTCATCTGTAACTCAAGGGTCAAAATGCCTGTCCTGTGAGGTTGTTAAAACTATTGAATAAGATAATCATAATAGCTACCTTCCAGTGAGGAATGACATGTGCCAGGTGCTGGGCTCATTTCATCCTCTTCACAACCCCATGAGGTATTCGTAACACTTAGCACAGTGCTGACACACAGTAGGTGTTCAACATGCAGCACCCCACTCCTCATCAGTCTCCCAGAACGCCAGCTCTGAGGGGCCCCCTATTGATAGTCATCGTAAAGAGAACCTTTGTGACTGAGATTTAATGGTCCTGTAGTGTTTATATCCAACTGCCTCCTCCCCAGGAGACAGGAAATGTTGGTTAACTTTGAAATTTTGGAGGGTACTATCCTTGGGAAATTATGATGTTGGGCTTCTGCGTACAAAAGTCTTGAGGACCAGGTTCTGGACAGCAGACTTGCACAGTGAGACTTGTTCAAGGGAGTCCTCAGGCAGAAGGAAAAGAATACCAGATGGAAACAGGGATTTATACCAAGAATGATATCACTGGATATGGTAACTAGATAAGGTAAAGAATAAAATACTTTTTTTCTTATTATTTAAGATAATAAAATAATTGACTGGTTCCAAAGCAAACACAATCACAATGTATTGTGGGCTTTGTAACATACATGGAGGTAAAGTGTACGGACAGAGGCCAGGAAGGGAGAAAAGAAACTATATTACTGTAAGATTCTCATACTCTGTGTGAAGTAGTATGATATCACTTGAAGGTAGATTGTGATAAGTTAAATATATATACTATAAACCCCAAAGAAAACCACTAACATAACCAAGAGATGGATCTAATAAGTCGAGAGAAAATAAAATGGAATCACACAAAAATCTCAGCCTAAAAGAAGGCAGAAAAAGAGGTAAAAGGGAACAAAGAACAGTTGGGAGAAATGGAAAACAAGGCATGATAGGTGAGTTAAACCTACTTATGTCAATAATCACATTAAATATAAATGGTCTTAATCACCTCAATTAAGGCAGAGGCTGTCATTTTTTTAAAACTTATCTTTATTGTTGAATGTATTACAGATGTTCCTCATTTTTTCTCCATTGCCCCTCTCCTCTCCATTCCTGCCCCCCTCCTGCCTTTCCCCACACTGTTGTCTGTGTCCATTGGTTATGCATATATACATATAAATTCTTTGGTTTATTTCTTCCCACCCCCCAACCCCCCTTTCCTTTGAGGTTTGTCAGTCTAACAACCAATTTGTACTTCTTTTTCTTTTTTTTTTCTTTTTTTCCCCCATTGACACCCTCCTCCCCCTCCCCTTCTCCTCGTCCCCATCCCTGTTGTCCATGTCCATTGGTTATGCATCCATGCACATAGGCTCTGTGATTTATCTCTTTCCCCCGCCTCCCCCCCTCCTCTGAGGCCCGTCATCCCATACTCCACCCTCCATGTCTCTGGGTCAATTTCGTTGTTCAGTTTGCTCAGTTCTCCTGTGTGTTGCCGGCTTCCTCCGTTGGTGTGGGGGTCGCTTAGCTCCCTCGCTCCGCCTGGGTTCCTCCGTGGTGGTGGGGGTCGCCCGGCTCCCCCACTCCGCCTGGGTTCCTCCGTGGTGGGGGGGTCGCTCAGCTTCAAAAGGCGCCCCTGGCTGCAGGATCTCGTTTCCTTTCAGGCAACAAGGAGGGTCCTGGAGGGCAGTATGCCGCCTCCATTCTGCTGCTTCTTTAATTTCATAGTTGCAGGGCTTCCATTCAGCTTGATTTCATGCGGTCTTTAAGTGATAGTTATTCTGTGATTTAGTTGTAACTTTGATGTGGTTGTGGGAGGACGCGATTCCGCGTCCACCTAGGCTGCCATCTTGACTGGAAGTCCTAAACTATTCTTTATTTCAGTTAGTGCCTCCTTCATTTCTAACTGTGCATCCTTCATTTCTGACTGGTCCCTTTTTATGCTCTTGAGGCCCTCACTAAGTTCACTGAGGTTCTCACTAAGTCCATTGAGCATCCTTATAAGCAGTATTTTGAACTCTGCATCTGTTAGGTTGCTTAACTCCATTTCACTTAGTTCTTTTCCTGGAGTTTTGTCTGTTCTTTCATTTGGGACCTGTTTCTTTGTCTCCTCATTTTGGCTGCCTCCCTGTGTTTGTTTGTATGTATTACTTAGCCAGAGGTATGGGGCTAGCTGAGACCAGATGCTGCTTGTTTGAAAGAATTTAGGAAAAGCTGAAGTAGGATCCAAGACAGGCCAATCCTATGGTAAAGCAACTGGCAACAGCTTGGGTGGGCCTGGACGTTGGGTGGGGCGGGGCCTCAGGGAATCACCAGGGCGGGGCCAACAGTGTGAGCCAGGTTGCTGGAGTCCCACATATGGCAGCTGTCTGCCGGCCCAGGGAAGGGCTCACCAAAAGAACAAAAGCCTCTGATAGCACGTCTGTCCAGGAGAAAGCTGCCTGTCCAGCCCTCGCTCCAATGCCAAACAGCTCAGTTCTTCCCCATGTGACTCTGGTGCCTTTCAAGCTGCCTCCCGCACGCTGGAGCCTGGAGGGAGCGAGTCCGAGTAAGTCCGTGCGCGGGCCCTTTAAGAGGAGCTGCCGGGGGCTCCAGCCGCCTCAGCCTCAGTTCCCGCTGGTTTTTTCCAGCCAGAAGTGATGGGGATTCTCTTCCTGGCACTGGAACCCTGAGCTGGGCACCTGGTGTGGGACAGGGACCCCTCAGTCCTCAGGGAGGACCTTCCCAGCCGAGGTATCCTCCTAATTTTTATCCGCCACACGTGGGTGAGGGACCAGCCCGTCGCGCCTCCGCCCCTCCTACCAGTCTCGATGCGGCTTCTTCTTTAATTTCGTAGTTGTAGGACTTCCATTCAGCTTGATGTCAGGCGGTTTTGAATGATGGTTGTTCTGTAGTTTAGTTGTAACTTTGATGTGGTTGTGGGAGGACGCGATACCGCGTTTACCTACGCCGCCATCTTGACCGGAAGTCTCCCAGAGGCTGTCATTTTGGATAAATGAGCATAATGCAACTGTATGCTCCCTATAAGAAATGCACTTTAAATATAAACAAACAAATAGCTTGAAAGTAAAAAGGATTGAAAAAAATACACCACATCAACACTAATCAAAACAGATCTGGAGTGGCCATTATTAACATAAAAAAAAGTAAATCTCAGACATAGAATATACTGGGAATAAAGAAGGACATTTAATAAAGATAAAGTGGTCAATTCATGAAATAGACATATGAATCCTGTTTTTATGCCCCTAACATCAGAGTTTCAAAATATATAAAGCAAAAACAAATGGACTACAAGGAGAAATAGACAAATCCACAATTATAGTCAGAGGTTTTGATATCCCTCTCTTAATAATTGATAAAGTGAGTAGATAGAAAATTTGTAAGCCTATAAAATACTTGAATGACACTATTAACCAACTTGACCTAATTGATATTCATAGAACACTCCATCTAACAACAACAAATATTCATTATTTTCAAGTGCACATGGAACATTTACCCAAACAGATCTTATCCTGAGCCACAAAATGGTCTCAATAAATTTAAAAAGATTTAAGTTATACAAAGTATGTTTTGACCACATGGAATTAAATTAAAAACCAAATTCCCCTGGAAAACTCACCAAATATTTGGAAACTAAAAACACATTTCTAAATTACCTGTGGGTCAAAGAAAAAGAAAATCAAAATTAGAAAGTATTTTGAACTGAATGTAGATGAAAGCACAGCATATCACATTTGTGGGGTGCCCCTAACGCAGTACTTAGAGGAAAATTTATAGTATCCAAAACTTATACTCCGAAAGCAGAAAGGTCTCAAATCAATGACTGAAACTAGTACCTTAAGAAACTAGAAAAAGAAGAGCAAATTAAATTCAAAGGAAGTCGCAGAAAGGAAATCACAAAGATTGGGGAGGAAATCAAAGGGACTCTAGGACTTGTGCTGAGTCTAAGAAAAGACTCTTTGGCCCCCCAGACAGCTGTTCCTGCTGCAGTCATCTGGTCTCCTTCAGCAGAGGGTGTGTCTAGATGCAGCCAGACCAGAGGAATTGGAAATGAGAGGTGGAAAGAGAGAAACCAGGTCCTGGGGAGATATGTGACTCCTCTGGGTGAAGCCAGGTCTGCAACTGGAACTCCCCATGGACTTTTCAGTTATTGCATCCAATGAATTCATTTTTTTTTTCTTAAGTAAACTCAGATTAAGCGTTCTGTCACTTGCATGAAAAAACTCCATTGGTCCTCCATGTGGCTTTATCCTCGCAGGGAGGAGCCGTGGGCACAGTACAGACAGTCTAACATTTTCTGAGCAGCTGCTTCATGCCAAAAATGGAGCTCCATGTGTCTTCCCACATTACATCATTCCCCACTTTGAATTTATTATCCTCATTTTACAGATGAGAACTCTGAGGCCTTAGGCCCCCAAATGGAGCCAGGTATGCCCCTCTCCTGCTCAGTTTCCTCTCTATCCCCACCTCGCCAGCTCAGGGCTTAGTCTCCCAGGTGCCAGACAACTAAGCCCAGGGGAGGCCCCCCTAGCATCCCCACTGCCTCAGGTCAGCCCTGCCCCCCCAACTATGGATCTGCTCAAGAGACTCCAGGCCTCCACACTTGACTGATTAGCTTGGGAGTCAGGGGGAAGGAAACTGACATGGGAGTTGAAGTCTAAGACAGTTTTACAGACACCTAAGATTTCAAAAATAATACTAAGAAAACCTTCTCTTGAGTTGATGAGCTGTTAGAAATCACTCAAGTAGGTGCCCAGGGCAGGGTGACATGGCCAGCTGCACAGGCTTCAGTGTTGCCCAGTGCCAGCACTCAGCTGGGGTGGGCCTCAGGTCCCTGGCCCCAGGGCAGTTCTAGTGAACGAGAGATGCCTCACCCTGCAAGGCCTCACGGTGCAGGTTCTTGAGACAGAGGAGCCTGGGCTCACACCCTAAATCTGCCTTTTACAAAGCTTATCATAGCAGGTGCATCTTACATTCTCTGAGCCTTGGTCTCCTTTTCTGTAAAATTCTACTTCGAGAGGATGTTTGTGAGGATTAAGTGAAAAATACATTTGGAGCGCTTAACACGGAGCTGGGCATGTAGTGGTCAACTAAACAATGATGATACTATTACTTAGAAACAGTTGTTGTTTATCATGATGGTTGTCCATGGGGCGGCGGCCTTGCCTGGCCTGGCACACAGCGAGTGCTCCCTGCGTGGGACTGGAGCTCCTGAGACTCCACCACAGCTGAGCTGGCTGATGTTTTCTCCTTCACGAAGCTGACCTGTGCCCTGCAGGTCAAAGGCCGACAGAGCAGCTATCTGGATTTCTGTGGAACCAATGATAACACCCTGTCAAGGGGCTGGCTCTGTCTCTGTGGCCAGCCACCTGGGGTGGTCTCTCCATGATGGGTTGGGGCCTCCCAGAACTTACCTGATGCCCCTTTTTCCCAAAGCAAAAACAACAGAACCATGTAACTCTCAAAGAAGAACCCATTTTGTAGTGCTCTCCCGCCTCCCCCCACCTTTCTCCCCTTTATTTCAGTCCCTGCAGCATCTCATATAGACTCCAGTGATTTAATGTGCCATCTGGGCTCTGGCAGAGCCAGTGGCAAAATGTCAGGGAGCCAAGGTCTCGGTGCCCTTTGCTTACATTCTCATCTGCACAATTTCACTGTGGCTGGAGCCACGGCCACCATGCAACTGGAGACATTTCAGAAACAATGTTAAATCACAGGGCATTTGTGAGCAATAAGAGAATTATTGTCATGCACATCCCAGCACTTGCCAGGGAAGGCCCACCTTAGCCTGTCTCGATGCACTTCAAGGACCTGGCTCATTTCTTGTGTAGTTTCCACAGTCAATGTTGCAGAATTGAAAGCAATTTTCTTGAGATGAGAGTGGAGATGGACAGGTGCGTTCGCCAGAAGGTGAAGCCAGCAATGGCGGGCACACTGGCCCCAGGACCCCTCTTCGGGGTGGCACCAGGATGTATAGCCTAGGAGAAAGGACACATCACAGGGCGGGGTTATTCCCTCACCTCACCTTAATCTTCATTAGTATAGTTTTCTTTTTTAATTAGAAAAAATATAACTATAAACGTTCACACAGTGTAAAAATACATAAAGAATTAAAGTGAGGAACTTTGCTTCTGGCCACGATGGACTAGCAGGGTCTGGATTTTTTTCCTGGCATCTAAAAGGACCAACAATGGGTAAAATATATCAAACAACAGTTTGTAAGATGCTGGACATGAGACAATGAAGAACAGAGATCTTGATAAATAGGAAACAAATGAGGTGAGTCCTATGATTATATTAGTTGCCCCCTTGAGAGTTTTCAGTTGTATGTAGTTCACAGAGGGGGAGCCCAGACACAGCGCAATGGACTCCCTGAATTGAGGAGATGGAGCTGAGGGTGTGGGGAGACCAGTGTGGCTAGAATTCACAGGACAGAGCTCTGGAAAAGAGAGAGCTACACAGAGAGAGATCATCAGAGACCTTCAGAGGGTCTCGAGTCTTCACATGAGTTCTCATCAGGGCATATATGTGAGGAGTTTGCCTGTGGGTTGGGGAAAATATCACCCAGATAACAGTGCCACTCACTCACACAGGACTGGGAACAGTATCTGCTCCCACCAGTCAGACTGGAAAACCATATGACTCATTCGACACTAAGTAGAATGGGGAGTAATTACCCCTAGACTGAATACTCCTCTGGGCCTGCCTAACAAGGCTTAAGCAAGAACTGAAAAGATCACACTGGTTCAAAGTAACGTAGTTGCATCTCAGAACAAAGCAAATATGTGTATAAGAATACAAAAATGCCCAGCACCTAAGAAGATACAACTCACAATGTCTGGTACCCAGTCAAAAATTACCTAGCATGCAAACAAGCAGGAAAATAGGTGTCACAATGAAGAGAAAAAACAACCTATTGAGACTGAACCACAACTAACATAGATCAGTAAAGATATAAAAGATTTGGTCAATACTATCAACCGCTTAGTCAAATTGACATTTATAGAACACTCCATCCAACAACAGCAGAATATATTGTACATATGGAACAATCACCAAGATAGACTATATGTAGGGCCAAAAGCGAACCTTAACAAATAAAACACACACACACACACACACACACACACAAAACACCCAGAAATTATAAAAAGTATGCTTTCTGGCTTCAGTGGAATTAAACTAGAATAATAACAAAAAATTTCTAGAAAATCCCTAAATATTTGGAAATAATCAACACACTTCTAAGTAGCCCATGGAACAAAAGGGGTAAGTCTTAAGAAAAATTAAAAATTATTTTGAACTAAATGAGAACGAAAATACGACATATCAAAATTTGTGGCATGCAGCTAAAGTAGTGCTTAGGAGGGAAATTTATAGCACTAAAATGCATGTGTTAGAAAAGAAGAAAACTCTAAAAATAACTTTAAGAAATTAGAAAAAGAAGTACAAATTAACCCTAAAGCAAGAGAAGAAAGGAAATAATAAAAACTGACGCATAAATCAATGAAATTGAAAACAGATAATTAGTAGAGCATCAATAAAACCAAAAGCTGGTTCTTGGAAAAAATAAATAAAATTGGTTAATTTCTAGTCAGGATGAGAGACAGAGAGAGAAAGAGAAAGAGAGAGAGATCACCAATATTAGAAGTATTGAACCTATAGATATTATAAGTATAATAAGGGAATACTATATCATACACACAAATTTGTTAGCTAGAATGGACCAATTCCTTGAAGACACAGACTACCAAAACTCACTCAAGAAGAAATAGATAATTTGAATAACCCTACATCTATTGTAGAAACATCAATGCAACTCACCATATTAACAAATTAAAAAAGGATCATTTCAATAGCAATAAACAGTCAGAAATTTAAATTAAAATATCTTATTTACAATAACATAAAAGATGAAATATCTATAGAATAAATCTGACAAAACTTGTATAAATCTGATGATGAAATGCTATTTAGCAATAAAAAGGAATATATTATTGATACATTTATCAACATGGCTAAATCACCAAATAATTCTGTTGCATGAAAGGAGCTACATAAGAAAATACACATACTGGGCAAATTAATCTATATTAAATTTTAGGAAATGTAAACTAATCTATAGGGACAGAAAGCAAATCAATGCTTGCTTGGAGATAGAAAATAGAAGGGATGGATTACAAGGGGCCACGAGGAAACTATTGGAGGTGATGGATATATTCATTATCTTGATTGTGGTGATGGTTTCATGAGTGTACATATGTCAACACTTATCTGATTTTGCACTTTGAGTATGTTCAGTTTATTGCATTTCAGTTCCACTTCAAAAAAGTTCTTTTAAGAAAAAACAATCCACCATTTCTCTACTCCAAATCCACTTCCCAGATGAAACTCTGAAAATAACAACATTTACGAGTTCCATCTCTTATCTCTGCTGTGACAAGCATTTTGGACACATTATGTTCAAATGTTCAATCCATTCTCCGTGAACCTCATGAGGTAGTTGCTGTTGCTCCCATTTAAAGACGGGCAAACTGAGGTTCAGAGACATGGGGTGACCTACCAAGGCCCCTCTATTAGTAACTGTCACAGCAGAGACTTCAACTCTGGCCTGAGTGGTTCCAAATCTCGCACTCTATGGTGTGTATTTTTATGCATATTCTAATTTGTCTTTCTTTTACAAAAATTGGATCATAGAAGACACACGTTCTTTTTTCATTTGTGAATATCTTCCCATGCGGACCTGCGGCATCCTTTCACGGGCTGCCTGCTCTTCTGTTGCCATAGGCACCACCACTTATTTAGTTAGTTCCCTATAGATGAATATTTAGGTTGGTTTTGGCTTTTATGCTATTATAGCAATGTTGCAGTGAGCTGGTCCTGCCAGTCCCCCATTCACTTTAAATCAGTTTGTTTTTAATTACACAAGTGCAGCAGGCAGACATTCTCATTGTCTTATATTCAAGAATTCAGATGAGGGAAGAGTTCCTTTGTTCCGTCTTCCACCATAATCACCACCAGTGTTCAGTCTTCTCCCCGTAGTGCACTGTTATCAGTGTGGCCTGTGATCCTTACAGTCACTTTTAATATGCATTTCTGTACATAGAGATGTGTGCCGAGCTATGCATGTTTGCTCTGTGTTTTTAACAGCACAGCGGGTATCATACTATATATTGCTCTGTATGTGGCTTTTTGTCATCTAAAAGCACTGACATCTTTCCGCGTCGGTAAATACAGAGCTACCTCATTCTTTTTTACAAGGTATGGATCATGTTCAATGCTCCCTCCCTCCCATCCTAAATCATTTCCCTGTAAGTAGTTAGGCTGCTTCTGTTGTGTTCTCTGTGTGAACATCCTTGCGCCACAATAAATATCCAGTGGGTGCCTCACTGTGTGCTCGTGGGAGCATTTCTCTAGTATTGACACCTAGACCCGGGACTGCTGGGCTGAAGGGCTTGCCAGGCCCGGTCTTGTCGGAGGCCACAAGGAGCTGGGGAAGGTCAGGGCTGCAGGTTCCAGGTGGCTATTTGTGCAAACAGCCAGCAGGAGGCAAGATGGGAGGGGATCTTCTCGTTTTCCAAGTTTGCTCCGTGTGGCCAAGTTCTTGGACAGCTCCTGGTGACACAGAGCGCCTGCCTCTACAGCCACTTGGGCGGAGTGATCACAGCAGCCCTGTGGGTTGCCTGTGGGTCCGGACTCACACACCACTTGCCTCTCTCTCCTCCTCTTTGTACTGACTGGGTTCTGGACTGACCGGTCCAGACACCAGTTATTTGAAGAATTGCATCTACTCTACTAGTGAGTCCTAGGAAAGGTCAGGGGGAGATGTGTACCAAATTATTCAACAAAAAGCCTGTTCCTGAAGCTTCCTCTATTCCAGCCAGGGTGGGTGTGCAGGGCCCTGCCCTCCAGGAGTCGTGACCAGTGGGGGAGACACACACCAGCTGGCCAGGGATGTGACAGTGGTGAGTGCAGGACACTGCGGGGACACAGAAGGGGCTTCTGACAGAGTCTGAGGTGGTCAGGGGAGGCTTCTGGCTGAGTCTTAAAAGGGTGAGTAGGAATTAACCAGGTGAGTGTGAGTATGTGTGTAGGTGAATAGAATGTCTACCTTTTTTATCCCTCACCTTTTCTAGTAAAAGCACTTCTTTCCTTTTGAGAGAATGTCCTATCTGCCTCATGTGATCTGAGAACTCTCAATCCCTTAACCTCACCCGCCCCTGTCCAGGGATAGGCATGTAACCCGGGCTTGGCCAATCAGAGTATTGCACTCTGGGTCCCAGTGATTGGTTCAGAGATGGGCCAATCAGAGCCCTCCCTGGGACTCTCTGCAGGAGCTAATGTCTTGTCTTTGGAATCAGGGAGCTGGAAGCGCCTGCTTGGGGTCACCTTCCTTGTCCTCATGAGGCGTGCCTGGGTCTGGTGAGAGAGACAGAGACCACTTTTTGGACAAGCAGAGAGAACAGATGGGTGGAAGAAGAATCCTTGGAGGCACTAAGACTCCAGTTCCTTTTGAGAGCTCCCCCGGCCCCAGGGGCCTGTGAGGGAAGAAGCACACCTCATAGAGGTTGGCCAGGAGTGACCCTGCCACCACTCCACAGGTACCACTCGTGGGCTTGAAACTTACAGATTAGAGCAGAGCCGTCTGTTATTCCACACAGCGAACAGGACCGTTAGCACAGCTGCACTGATGGCCCGGCCCCAGGTCCCGCAGGGCAGGTGATAGACCCAGGGGGGTCCTACACAGGCTTGGGCTGTGGTGGAACCCAGGGCCAAGGCTTCAGTACTTGCTGAGCACGAAGCAAACACTGTAACAGGCACTAGACGAATCCGTCTCCTTCCTGGAAGGAACCAGCAGCTCCAGAGCGCTGTTTGCTGACGGGCACCAGGGCCCCGCCTTGGCAGGCAGGTGGAGAGCCGTGTTTGGAGCCCGCTGGGTGGTGGCAGGATTGCTGTGCCCAGTCCAGCTGTGATGCTGGCTGCCTGGGCTGCTCAGGTGTGATCAGCCACAGCGTTCCGTCCAGTTTCAGGTGAGTGTGGCATCTGCATGGGTTTGTAAGCGCCCCACTGGGCTGTGGCGCTGCATCTGCAGAGCTCACAGCTGCAGGAAGGGTGATTTTTACATAGACCAGTCAACCATCACTTGTGCTTGACCAGATGCCTAAGCCACGAGCCACAGCTCAAGAGTTGGTGAAAATGTAACATGTCTGGTTCGTAGGAGTATTGTCCAAGGCAAGGGTGATGGCTTTCAGGGTGGGCTTCCAGAGTTGTTAGAGCGGGACAGCTGTCCGCTGGACACCACCAGCTGATAGTCTGGCTGAGCTGTGAGTAAACTAAGCCCAGGTACCCTGAGGCACATCGTGGGACCAGAACCCACATCTCCAGATGGCCAAAGGCTGCCCCTGTGCGTGACTGGGGGGAGGTACAACAGCCTGTAAAGGTGTGGTTACCCCCCTTGCATACTGGGGGACACACCTGTGGGACCAGACTTGCTTCCCTCTTGAGTATCCCCTTTAATAAGACAACACTGCTGTGTCTTTCTACGCTGTGGTCAGCACCTGAATGGACCCAACCCAAGATGGGACTCTCTGGCTTCAGTGTTGCCTGGCAGTCCTGCATCAGGTGCTTAGTCTCCACCAGTGCCCCAGACTGGGCTGGAAGCTGTTTCTCTAATGGGGTGTGGCAGGGTAGCTGGGGCAGGGAGGCAGGGCGCCCGGACCCCCAAGGTGCGCCTGCAGGGGGGCTACTCCTCTTTGCCAGAGGCTTCAGTCAGCAATCTGAGCTCACAAAGGTCTCGAGTGGCAGGTCCCAAGGGTAGGGCTGCTGGGATGTCCCGTGGTGCTGCCCCTGACGCCATCTGCTGATCTGGTCCCCGGACTTCTCACAGCTTCTCTGGTCAATTTACACAGAAGGCTTGACAGGGTGCGAGTGAGGCCCAGGTTGTCTCCGGGACCTGAACAGTCCATGGAGGCGCTGTGCTTGGGCTGGGGCGAGGAGCTTCTCCTTTCCTGTCTCGGGGACCCCTCTTTGAGCCACAGCCCACGCTGCTCCCAGAATTTGACTTGGGCAGTTGGTTCCTGGAATCAAGCCTAACCCTCCTTTACGCAGATAAGAAACCCGAGGCTCAGAGATCAGTACCTGGCACAGCAAGTGAGTGGCAGGGCCGGAATTTGGACCCAGGTCCACGAGATTCCAGAGTCCAGGCCCTTCCCCTGTCCTGCGTGGCCGTTGGTCTTTCCCCACTAGAGGATCCCACCCTGAGTCAGGCCCATGTGTGGGCTTGTGAGCTCCATCTGCAGCCGGTCCCCGTGACATGCGGACGTGGGTGGCTGTTGGGCCCTGGCTCTGGGCTCCCACTTCCCACAGCTGCTGTTTATCCACCAATATGGTCTGGAGAGGCCTGAGCCACACGGGCCAGATGCCAGCCCTAGAATTTAGTTCCTCATCTGGGCCCTTGGGATCGGCAGTGGGTGTCTACACACCTCTCTCCGAACCCTCTTCCTTCTGATGCCCCAGCCCGCCCAGGCCAGGCCCCCCAGGGCTCACCTGGACCATTGCGACGGCCTCCTGACTGCCCCCCCACCCCGGCCCCTCCAAGCTCTCCCGGGTTCCCCTCTGTGGAGCCGACCCCTTTCCCATTCTCAGCCATGTGGTTTGAGTGAACTTGGCCCGCTCACAGCTCCGGGGTGGCTCTCACTGCCTGAGCCAGTTAACCACTGGCCACAGTTACTGGCTTGGTTGGGAACATAATCAAATCAGAACCAGTGAGATGTGGAGATGTGTACTTTGGGTTCAGCCACCCAAAGAGATTTTCTCTTCCTCCCTCAATGCTGGGAGGTGGGGAGCTGAGACCTGGAGCATATGGGTCATTGGAGGTGAGAGTGGGGTGGGCAGGGGGAGGAGGGTGGGAAGGGAAAGGGGGGGATGCTACCATGGGGAGCCTGAGGATGGAGCTGGTGTCACAGAAGGCAGAGCAGGCTGATGGAGAAAGCCTGGGTCTCTGTTGACATCATTTGAGCCACTGGGTCAGCCTCACCTGAAGCTGATGATATGAGTCTGAGTCTCAGTAGGAAACACAGTTGGACAATTTGAGGATCATTTAATAAATGGGCAATTTATAAGGCTGAGGGCAGTGTGGAGGAACACTGCAGGGACAGTTCAGGGCAAGTAACAGAGGGGCCACCGCTACTCTGGGTGAGGGGAGTGAGCAGTTGCTGTGTGGAGATGGCCGCATGTGGTCACAGTCCCTGGTGACCCTGCACTGGCCATACTGTCCTTCCACCCTCCGGTCTCCCTTTGCTGCTTCCACTGGTTGAGCCATCAGAGGCCAGAGGAACAGTCACCTACACAGGTCGTCCTTCGGGGCACGGAGCACGGTGGATCTGGATGAGCAAACGGGAGATGTCTAGTCTTAACTCTGGCCTCTGGTTACATGAGCCAATCCATTCCCTTGATTCTTCAAGGCAGGTGAGTGGACCATTGTACTTGCCACCTAGAGGTCTCACCGGAGAGTACACCAAGCAGGGTCCCACCTCTGTGCCTTGCTCAGACTTTGCTCAGCCTGGAGTGCCGTCCCTTGCCTCTGGATGTCTGCTGTCCCTGACCTCTCCCAACACCTCTCCTTACGTCCTGATCCTGAAGCCGAAGCGAGGAAGGCAGCAGAGCACAATGAAACGTGTCGGACAGACCTGGTCCAACTCCTTGTTCCAGCACGTGACCTACTGTGAGTCCTTGGGCAAGTTACCCACCCCCCTCTGAGCCTCAGTTTCCTCATTCATCCCGTCAGATTCCACCCTATCTCCATGACCTGGACCTTGTACTGAGCCACGTACGCTGGGAACATTGCTGACCAACCTCTGCCTCCACGGTGCTGTATGCCTTTGGGGAGGGCTCCCTTTCTTGCTGGGCCTCAGTTTCCCTATCTGTAAATCAAGGGGTTTGTTCTCAGTGGTTTCTAAGGCACCCCACCCATACCCTACCTTCTCTGGCTTTCCTTTGATTAACTGACTCTCAGTTGCTCCGCTCCACGGACAAACAGCCCAGTGGCTCTGTCCCATCCTGTGCAGAGGACGCTGCTGTGGGAGCAGCTTGGTGCTGGGAAGCCTGGCACGTCCACCGTTTGTGTTTAATCACTCTGGTGACTGTTTACTGCCTCCCTGATCCCTGAGCAAACAGCCCCATTATTTGGAGTAATTTACTGGCACCAGCTTTCGTTGTGAGGAGTGGAAGCTTCGCGATGTGCCCCGCTTCAGCCCCTGAACTCTGGCCATGCTCACACAGCCGAGTCCTCTGAGAGGGCGAGGGGCAGCAAGGGCAGAGTGCCAGCCTTCCCCGGTGTCCTGTACTCGGGTGTCTTTTGCCTGGACCCTGGGGCCCTGCAGCCCCTCCAACCTTGGCAGGGCCTACTGAGTCTGTGGCCTGAGGTTCTGTGTGACCTCGGGCAAGTTCCTCTGTTCTGTGAGCCTCAGTTTCCTCATCTGTGAAATGGGGGTTGCAACTTTCCCAGTTCTCCTCCCTCCTTGAGACATCTGCCCCCCATCCCTTTCTACATGGCAAAAGTGGGGACTCCCATGGTCTTATATGACCTGTCCCCTCCCCTGGCCACCGTGATTTAGACTAATTTCGAACCTGACCAAAGCAGGACTGATCTTGGTCCCCCTCATAGTCCTCTCAGATTCAGGTAAGACGGATATGAACCCCATCCCACATGCTGTTGGTGCTCATCCCAAAGTGGGGGCTGTGGAGGAGGGGCTACCCCACCCCACCATGGGCACCCCCTTTCTTAACCTGCCCTAGCCTCGGGCCATCCCCTGAGCTCTTCATTTCGCTTTTCTTCCCCCCACCCCTCCTTCCTCCTGGGTTACGCGTGGGAACTGGACTCCACCCACTGCCTGAATATCGCTGGGTGCCCTGGGTTGGTAGTCTGGTAATCTGTCGCTACATAACAAACCATCTGACGTTTAATGGTATCAAATGACAGCCAGGGTCCGTGGGGATGGTTTATCCCGTCCCACAGTATCTAGGGCCTCACTGGAAATGGCTGAGAGTGATCTGAACAGCTGGGTGTTGAAAGTACCTGGAGAGTTCCTCACTCACACGTGTGGTGGCTGAGCTGGGCGGGTTGAAGGCTGGACTCCGCCGAGAATGCTGACCAGAGCCTCTCCGTGGGGCTTGGGCTTCCTCACAGCATGGCGGCCTCGGGGCAGCCGAACTCACAGGGCAGCTTTTAGGCTCTAGCCCTGGAAGTCATACGGCTTCCACCACACACTATTGACCGAAGCAGTCCAAGAGGAGAAATCAAAGAATTTTCACTCTTGTTTTAAAATTGCCACCATTGGCGATGGAGGGAATATTGCTGGTGCAGAAAGCTGGTCACAGATTGTCCCCCAATTCTAGGTGCCATCTCTGGATCTGACCCAGCCCAGTCAATCCATCAGTTCACTCAGCAAACCCACATGGCCTGGGCTCTTCTGTTCTAGAATCCAGGAAGAAGAGAGGAGACTAGAGCCCGGGCTGGACTCACAGGGAACAGTCACTCCGCTTCTGTGAACACGGGCTGTCGCTTCTCCACGTGTACATGGTACTTTTCTCATCTCCCAAAACAGCAAGAGCGGCGATGGGGATGACGCTCATTGGTTTAATTCAGAGACAGCTGTTACCCTCGGGAAAAGGCTGGGCTCGTGACTCCACGTTAGATGCAGTGAGAGAGCCTCGTCTCCGGACTGAAGGCTGACTGAGCAGCCGGGCCATGGGTGCTGTCCTCAGCCTGACCTACGGTGGAAGTGGGTGAGACCCCTGCCCTCTCTGAGCTGACCTTCCCCTCTTCAAAGCAGAAGGCCTAGGCTCCGAGTAGGAGGAGAAGGAGGCGCTAACCACAGAGCCCTGCCCAGATAAGGTTTTCCCAGCTGTCCTCTGCTCTGTGTCCCTGGTAGGGCCTGGCCCTGGTAGGTCCTGCTGTTGCCCCTGACCCAGAGTGGAACCTGGTTCTGAGTCAAGGATGGCGTCTCCTCAGGACACGTCCTTAGGTAGCCCCATCCTGGCCCAGCAAAGCCTGTGGTTTAAGAGCTTTTATATTTAGGGTCAATTTAGCAAGTGGGTTTCCAATTGATTTCCAAAGGGAAAGGGGATAGATTTACAGCTCCTGAAACAGCTCACGGCCTTGCCACAGATCTGCACCGGGCAGCAGGCAGGAAGTCCCTGACGTGACCTCCGACCTGGGGAGGGAAAGATAATGAGTTGTGATAAATCCGTCTTCACAGGGTTCATCGCTGGCCCCTTTGAGATGGGACTTGATGCAGACACGCAGGCCTCCAAGTGCCCCAGGGAAGAGGAACAGGAAGCATAAAGCTTTGGAAATGAGGTTCACTGGCTGCCTCCCTCTTGCTCTCAGAGAACTGGCTCTGCCTTAAGCCCTCTGGCTTTGCAAAGGATCGAAGTCTGTAAAGTTCCCAGCAACTTCAGAAGTTGGGCGATCTCTGGGGACCTGGGAGCTGGCTGCCCTGCCTGCAGGCCCCTCCCCTCCCCTCTGGTCCATGGTTGGTCCCCTACAGGCTCAGAACAAGGATGGGAGGAGGAAACCTCCTTGGCTTTGGGTTTGGGAACAGGGAGCCCTGGGTGTGAATTCTGTGGAATTTTCCCACTTACTGGCCGTGGGACCTTGGGCCAGTTCCATGAGCTGTGGACCTCAGTTTCTTTGCCTGTGAAATGGGAGATGAAACTTTCCTCTGAGGATGGCATGAGGTATAAAGGGAGCAGCACGGTGCTTGGCACATGGTGGGTGGGCCATGGGGTCAGATATGATGGATAGGAGATAAAGAGCTGACTCCATTGTCTGTGAGATCCTGGACGTGTGCTTTGGCCTCTCTGAGCCTCAGTTTGGTCATCTGTAAAATGGGAGGATGGTAAAGATCTCAGACATGAGGGACTTTTATAGGCCCCGCACTATTCTACATGCTTTACAACAGTTCTACAGGGTAGCTATCATTTTTAGCCCCATTTTACAGGTGAGGAAACTGAGGCCCAAATGATAAATAACTTGCTTAAGGTCAACTAGGAAAGTGGTAGAGGCAGGATTTGAACAAGGGATTCTAGCTCCAGAGTTCATGCTCTTGGCTGCTCCTTGGGGTTCTGAGGGTCCCCTAAAAAGAAGGACGTGAATAGGCTCTGCAAACTTGAAAGTGCTGAAGAAATGCCAGATGGGCTCATATTCTTTGGGAGAGAGAATTTGAACCAAATAGCTGTGGCTGTGCTCTGTAAACTGTTAATCTCACATTCTGCTGAGACCACCTGCTGTTTAGGAAGAGGATGGGCTGAGAGCAGAGTCAGGGTGACTGGGGCCTGGAGTAATCAGGGTAGACTTCCTGGAGGGGGCGGACTATGCATTGAGGGTGGAGAGGTGGGCAGGGAAGGTGTTGGGAAGACTGAGCTCAGAGAGCGCCGTGAGGGCGGGGCCAGGCCAAGGGTCCAGCCCCAGGGCTCGCTTTGGGATGCAGGGGTGCTCTGGGAATCACTAATGCGGCTAGAAAATGCACAGGCTCCGAGATTTCCTCCGTATGGTTCGTTATCACATTAGCTGGTTCCTGCTTCTGTTAAGAAGTTGCATGTTTGCTCATAATTCAATGTCATTGTTTTTTCAATTCGGTGTCTCCAGCCCTGTAATCAGGGGGTGAGTTGTGGCTTTTTCTCTCTGCACTTACATGGGTCTATTGACTTGTCCTTCCTCATTATTCAGCCAGTAATTCCTTTCATGAGCTTCCTCGATTTCCATATTGAAATATTCCTTGTCCTACCCTGTTCTCTGCCCTTTTTAACAAGAATCTGTTTCCTGTGTCCTAGCATCAGGTCAGAAAGTTTTCGTTTGGGACCTGCTTTATTATAAAACAGCATCAGTACCTCACAGGACATGTCTGTGTACTCCCGTCCTGGGATCCTCAGTGAGGACACGTGAGGGGACAAGTGAGGCTCCTGTGGCTCCAGGCAAGTGGCAGCTGCCCCACGTCTTCAAGTGGACATCCCCTCCCAGGTGTGGACAGCATGTTGACCACAAGGTGTATCACTGCTGCCCTAAAGAGAGTCTCTCCAGTTCCCTCAAGTGATGCCATTGTCACAAGCATTCGCTGAGCACCACTGTATGCCAGGCCCTGCGTTAAGCACTGGGCCCAGAGAATGTTTCTGTGAATGTGAATTGGTTATATGCCTCTCCTCCTGACCCTCGGTGGCTTCTGCTTGACCTCAGGATCCAGTGCAGGCTCCTCCCCTCAGCCACCAGGCTGTGTGGTCCTGCCCCTGCCCACCCTGTCCCATCTCCCTCTCTCTACCCTGTTCTCTGCTGTTTCTCCCTGGAACACCCCAAAGCCCTTTCCTGCCACAGGACCTTTGCACATCCAGTTCCCCCCACCTAGAATGCTTTTTCCTGTCCTCCTTTCACTTGGCTGGTCCTTCTTACCTTTGGGTCCCACCCCACCTGCAGACTTGGTTCCTTTCCCAGTGTTGTCCCCACCCCCTTGTTTTTCCTCTGGTCCCACTCAACACCACCTGGAATTCTTTTCTTGGGGTGCTCACTGGTACCAACTATCAGCCACGCTAGTCTGTGAGCTCCAGGAGAGCAGGAGCTGTGTCGATCCCACTCCCTGGGGCATTTCCAGTGCCCAGCGCATGCCTGGCACAGACTCAGTGTCCCGGGGTTCTGTGTTGATTGGAGGAGTAACCAGAGAGCAGCAAGGAGCCCAGAGGCTTTTGGGTGGGCAATCTGCACATTGTTCTGGTGTGTGCCTCTCGCCTTCTGGACGCTGGCAGGACCCTCCCAGACCTGTGACTTGGGTGGCTTTGGGTGACCTGTCCCACAGGGACCAGCATCCATAGGGGCCAGGGAACTGGGGAGCCCAGGGCACACCTTCCTCACAGTTGTGCGTCTTCTTGGGTGGCCAGCGGTGGCATCAGTCGGGAGGCCTGGGCTGCGCTGCAGTAACCAGCGGCCATGGCATTCTAGCACATGACAAGGTCCCTCTCTCTGCACTGATATGCTCGGGGCAGGCGCCAGGCTCTGCTCACCACAGTCGCTCTGGGCTGACAAGGGCTTCACCTCTAAGATCACCCCAGCCAACTGTGGGCTGGCTCTTACGATCCCTCCCGGAAGTGACAGATGCCGCCACCTCTCATGTCTTGCTGGCTAGAGCAAGTCACAGGCCATGTCAGCCTTGAACGGGAGCAGTAAGGGCGATCCACTGTGAGTCAGGAATGAGGGAGCTGGGGATGTGGGAAGACAGAGCTGAGAACCTGCTGGGCAGAGAGCCACCGCGGGCAGGGTCTGTGTCCACCGTGTGTGCAGCCCCCTGGTGCCTGCCCAGGGCCGAGCACAGAGCAGGAGAAAGCAAACGCCCCAGCCGTTAGTTCAACAAATGCTGTGTGAGCCACCCTGCCCCAGGGGCAGGAGCCCAGCAAGGACATAGCCTCAGGGGTTGGGTCAGACTTGCAGAAGTGTCACTAAAGTGCTGTGGACAAACCTTTGTCCCTTGTCCTCCTGCCCAGGGCAGTGACTATGGGGAGACCTAACTCAGCCCCCATGAGCCAGCCCCTCCCTCCTCACCCCCTCTCTCACCCCTCAGCTCCCCACATGTCACTCCAGGCAGGACAGAACCTCTTCTACTTCCTGCGTCCTCTGTTCCCCTCGCTCTTGCCTCTGCTGTTCCCTCCTCCAGTACACAGCTTTAAGAGGGAGCGCATGGGGACCAGACCACCTCAACCTGAAACTTGGCCCTGCCAGTTACCAGATGGTGAGCAGTTTCTTCACCTTCCCCTGCCTCAGTTTCCTCATCTGTAAAGTGGGGGTAACTGTGAGGATTTCATGAGTTAATATATAAGCAAAGCCCTTAGAACAGGACCCGGCACGCAGTAAATGTACACTTAGCTCTGTGCTTAGCAGCCCCTACTCTCAACCGGGTTCACATCTTACCCTCCCAGATTCAGCCACGATGCCCCCAAGGAAGGCATCTGGCATGGTTGTATCCTCAGTGCCCAGCACAGGGCCTGGCATAGAGGCCCCACTGCCCCAAAGGCCATGTGAACCTGACGGCCCCTTCCTGGGGTACTTGCCTCCCAGCAGCATTGCTGTCTATGTCCACTGGTTACGCATACATGCATATAAGTCCTTTGGTTTAGCTCATCCCTCCCTCCACCCCCCTCCTCTGAAGTTTGTCAGTCTGAACCGTACTCCTTTCTATGTCTCTGGGTCTATTTTGTTCATCAGCTTATTTTGTTCATTATATTCCACAAGTAAGTGAGATCATGTGATACTTGTCTTGCTCTGACTGGTTTATTTCGCTTAGCATAATACTCTCCAGGTCCCTCCATGTTGTCTCAAAGGATAAGAGATCTTTCTTTCTTACAGCTGCATAGTACTCCATTGTGTATACATCACAGCTCTTTTTATTAATTTATTTTTGTTACAGATGTTTCTCCTTTCTCCCCCTTTGACACCCTCCTCCCCATCCCCAACCTCCGCCCCATCCCCAGGTGTGTTGTCTATGTCCATTGGTTATGCATACATGCATATAAGTTCATATCACAGCTTTTTTATCCACTCATCTACTGATGGGCACTTGGGCTGTTTCCAGATCTTAGTGACTGTAAATAGTGCTGCTATGAACATAGGGGTGCATATATTCTTTCTGATTGGTGTTTCAGGATTCTTAGGATATAGTCTTAGAAGTGGGATCACTGGGTCAAATGGCAGTTCAATTTTTAATTTTTTGAGGGAACACCATACTGTTTTCCATCGCGGCTGCACCAGTCTGCATTCCCACCAGCAGTGTGCAAGAGTCGAGAGGGCATTCTTTTTCTTTTAATCCTCACCCGAGGACATTTTTCCATTTTCTGTTCAGATAGAGTGGGAAGGAGAGAGAGGAAGAGAGAGAGAGAAACATCAGCGTGAAAGGGACACATCGAGTGGCTGCCTCCCGCACGACCAACCAGGGCCGGGGACAAACTGCAACCGAGGTACGTGCCCTTAGCGGGAACTGAACCCGGGTCTCTCTGGACCGCAGGCTGACGCTCTAACCGTTGAGCCAAACCGGCCAGGGCGAGAGGGCATTCTTGAGCTGTGTTTTAAAGGATGAAGAACTGGTGCAGAATTGTAACAACAACACCACATTTACTGAGTGCTTTCTTGGAGGCATATGCTTGGAGGACCGCGGAGCCTCCTGACGCTGGCCTGGGACTTTCCTTGATGCCAGTGTTCAGAACTGCCAGGCTGGCGGGCAGTTGGCACTGGGCCATGTGGCCTCAGGGACCTGATGTCAGAGCTGAGAAAGCCTCAGTGCCAAGTGGTTGCTTTTGTCTCAAGTCTGGCTTTTATTTTTTAGTGATTTCAATTCCAGGAGTTTTTTTTTTGTCTGTGTTTTTATTTTCTCATCTTTCGTTGTGCGTTCTCTCTGGGTAATCTGAGGCTTGCAGACAGCTAACTACGACGTGTACATTCAAATGAAATGCAATAAAATATAATTGAACATATTTCTCTCATGTCTGAGCAGTGGATTGATCTCCCCGGCACATCCGATTTCCTCTTTGCTCCCTCTGCTCTGTCTCTGAGTGTCTCCCCTCTCTCCAGAATCTCTGGGCTCTGAATGGCCCCGTGACCTCTGGTCATTGGAGATACACACGTGATCCTGACTACAGCCCTGAAGTGATCATCCATCGATCACTCCCAGGACTGAGGAGAGGGCACTGCCAGTGTCTGTGTGCATTTGGGGGGTCTCCACTGATGCTGGGGACAGTTGCAGGTCCATGGTGGAAGTGGCAGGGGTTCCTGTGGATGGAGAGACTCAGGTAGACTGACTTTTGGTGGGTTCGTCTTTGTTGCTCCAGAACTGAGGCTGGATATCCGTGACTGTGACTCTCAGCCAAAGCAGCCATCGTGGGTCCCCAGTGACGAGGGCCTTTGCGGAAGGTAATTTATCACCTCTTTCCAGGTGAGGGACCTGAAGCTTAGAGAGGTTGGGTTACTTGCCTGGGGACACACAGCTGGTGAACCACAGCACGTTGCTGGGATTCCATTCCAGGTCTGTCACCTACAGAGTCTGTGCCTGTAGCCATTGCACCATACTGCCTCTCTCCCAAGAAATTCTTCTTGAGGTCCAACTCAATTCCCGCATCCTGACCTTCAGATCAGCTGCATTCCAGCAGGAAACAGGCTGTAAGCCTCCGGAGGACAAGGAGAGTTTTATTTTATTCATCTTGGTATGTTCCATAATAACTGAAGAATGAATGAATGTACAGTCACTCTGCATGTTGGTAAGGAGGAAGGCGGCAGGTGGGAGGTGGGCAGGCAGGTAGGAGGGTGTGGCTGCCAGGTAATCGATGAGGGAGAGCGCTCAGAGCTCTGAGCAGAAGGTGGTGTTTAAGGGCATAATCTTAGAGAAGGCATCAAAACTGATCTCGGTGCAGTTCATACAAATATGTGTGTCATGGGCCTGGAGATGTCATGGTGAGGAGGCAGGGGTTGGGGTTCGGGCCTCCCTTGGAACCACCATCTGCCAGGGGGATGCTGAAAGTGTACATACCACAGGGGTGTTGATCTGGGCAGCCAGGACTGAGGTGAGGGGATCACTGTCCAACTCCACATCCACCCTCTGGAGCAGAGATGGGGGGGTGGGGGTGCCATGGGCTCTCCTGTGCCGGCTTCCCCTGGAGGACTCTAAGGGCAGACCAGCCCTGGTACAGACACCACAAATATGAGACATCGGTGGGAAGAAAATCACTCCTTGGTTTTGTCAAAAATCCAGTTGTGGACAAAGCACAATTATGTCAAGTGGCCAGCAGAGCTCCCGAGGTGGCCTGTGTTTTGTTTCATTCTTTGATCTCGCCGGCTCCCGAAGCGAATTCTGCCAGCCGCTTGAAGCCAGCGTCAAAGTAAAACATTTCGGGAGAGACAGATCTCTCACTCTGATGGCAGCATTCACTTGAAATGATCCTTTAATCCAGTTTCCCTGCGAAACTTGGAGCTGAAATTTTAAGACCTTTTCACCCTACAACGTTTCTTCCCACTCCTCCCACAGCCTCCTCTCCTGGTGCCCGACCTCTGTCTGTTACAAAATAACACAGCAGTTTCTCACGACAGTGTTTAGGGGGTGAGTGGCTGAGCACAGAGCCTGTCGCTCATTGTCTGTTGGGGGAGGGGAGAGGTGTCGGCTTCAGGGGGATGACTGCACAGGGGTGGGCGGGCCTGACACACCTGCCGTCTGTGGGCAGGGTGCAGAGGCAGGGGGACGGCAGGGAGCATGGCGGTGCCTCCTTCCTGCGGGAGCAGGGGCTGCCACCTCTCCTCTGTCCCTGCTCTGCGCTGCGCCTCTTCCACCCCTCCTCTCTGTCTACCTCCCAGATCTTAATCCTGCATCTGGGCCCAGCACTTTACCGTTGATGCGGAGCGCTGGCATCATCCAGGGTGATATTCTTCCAGCGACTGGGTGGAGCTAACCCTTAGTGAAGAAATAATTTGCCACAATGACTTGCTTCTGTCACCTCCCTGCAATCACCTTCCGGCTCCCCGGCTGCCTGTCTTCTCTCCATTCTCCCTCCCCCTCATTATGCTCTATTATTTTTTTCCCTTAACTATAAGACAACATTTTTTTGCCATATCATTTTCATAAAGATCTTCTGGGGAGAAATACAGCAGAGCTGACTCTGTGGCCCTTTTTGCATGGAATCAGAGAAACCACTTTGCAAATTGCAGGAAATGGTTAAAAATTAGAACAGCCTTTCCATCAATTACAGCTGGAGATGGAAAGAAAGGTGGTCGGGGCTGGAGTGCAACACCATTCTTAGTAATGGGGAGGGGCAGCATGAGCACAGACAGTGGAGAGAGCACTGGACTGGGAGCCCGAGGGCCCCAAGGGCCTGGCGCTGGGTCTTAGTGAGCCCCTGTGGGTCCCACCCAGAACCTCACCCCTGTGTGTGCAAACAGGTGTGCAGATATGCACAGCGCACCTGTGGACACACACAGAGACACCCCCCACACACATTCATGTCACACACACGTGTCCACCTGGCCAAGGTAGAGGCAGAGGTAGCTGTAGAAGCCCGGCCTGCGGTGGGCGGTGAGCCCACAGGCAGAGGGCGGTGGGGCTGTGAGCGCCAGCCCCTTGTCCCCCACGCTCTGCCCAACTCCTCTGCGCGGAGGTGATGAAGAGCGTGGAGTTGACTGAGTTGTTGGTGCTGCAGCCTTCATGCCCTCAGGAGTCAGGAATGGATTCCGCTCCCAGAGCTGAGGAAGCCCCTACCCTGAGCCTTCTACCTCGAGCTTCTGGCCCCTCCTGCCGACAGGCACAGACACCTCCCGCTGTGGCTCCTCGGCCCAGTAAAGATCTCTGCTGGTGTGATGACATGTAACACGCACACCACACAAGTCATGCAAGGCAGGACCGGGCCCTGGGGACACGTGCCGATCTGAGAGCTGAGGTTTCTCCAGGCACTGATGAGTCAGTGGCCAAGGGAGGACGGGACTCACGTGTCAGGTCAGCCTCTGCTGGCCCTGGACCCGAGGATGTGTGATTTCAAGAGAGGAGGGACAGCTGTTTGGGCAGTGAGAGGAGAGAGGCAGGGACACTGGCTAGAGAGAGAACAAAACAGGTGCACAGAGAGAAGCTGAGATGAACCCCCGGGTAGAGGCAGCAGGTGTGTAGCTGTCTGGGGTCCCAGTGAGGGTTCCAGGCCCTGGTTCCAGGCTCTGGTGAGGCAGGGTCTTCCATGAGACGCTCCCCCACCCCAAGCCTGGTAAAATGCTCCATCCACAGTTTCTCTTTGCCTAAGCTAGACTGAATGATTTTCTGTTACTTGCAAAGAGCCCTGACTCAGACACCAAGGAAACCTATTTATTTTTAAAACTGCTTTTAAAAAAAGCACCATTTCCAACAATGAATGTCTCTCGCTCATAGAGGCCTCGTCAAATATGAGGAACGAGGCGTTTGCAAACCTATATGAAAATTAAACCCACAATTTGGGCACACACTTGTTTGACAAGTGATAATTAACTGCTGACAATATAATTTCAGTTTGGATGCAAATGTGTTTTTCATTAAAAAGTAATCAAAGAAGAAGATATATGAATGGCCAATAAGCACAAGAAAAGATGCTCAACATCGTTAGTCATCAAAGAAATGCAAATTAAAGCCACAATAAGATGCCATCACACACCCAGTAGAATGGCTAAAATTAAAAAGATTGAAAATAACAAGTATTGGTGAGGATGTGGAAGAACTGAGCCCTCATGCACTGCTGGTGGGAAAATGAAATGTTACGATGACTAGGGAAAACAATCTGGCGGTTTCTTAAAAATTAAACTTGCTTCTTCCTCTCCGTTTCCACAAAGGCTCTGGACTTGACTGTGGCGACTCAGCTCTTCGGCTGAGAAGATTTTTGGAATAGGTGTTGACTGTCCACTACTCTTTGTGGGGATGGCCCTTTACCCAGACTGGGATTGTGTCCCTGGACCTTCTGTGACCCAACAGAGCTAAGGGCAGCCCCCAGACGGTGGCTCAGATAATCCATCTCTTGCTAAGAGAGCAGCACCCTCCTCTGGGCGTGCCCAGCCCCGAATGTGCCCAGAGCCACCTGGAGGGGGCTTGGCACTGACTCCAGCTTCAGGGAAGGAAGGGCATCTCATCTCTGCAGTCCCTACCACACTCCAGGTCCCAAGGTATCATATTCCATCTTCCCATTTCACAGAGGAGGAAACTGAGGCTCAGAGACATGGAGTCACTTATTCGAGGCTACACAGATGGTGGCAAAATGGGGATGTGAACTCTCGCCTGCCTGACACCTAGTTTCCTTTACCATAATCAACTCAGCTCTGCTGTCCTCAGCTTCCACATGTGTAGAATGGGAATAACAATGATACTTACCTCATGAGCTTGTCGTGAGGATTAAATACGCTAATACACAGAACAGTGCCTAGTTTGTGGAAATCTCTGAATTCATGCCACTTACGATGCTGATTGTTAATTAATTCAGATAATTACAAATATGATTGTGTCATCTTCATTTCTCTCCCCAGTGGGACCAGATGGCTCGTGTCCTCTAATGATCTCTGTGTCCCGCTGTGGATTCTGTCTTGATCTCCCTCATCCATTTAAGAGGGACACCTGAAAGGGACCCTGTGACGTGGAGAATAGGGCAGACTCCTCTGAGGACAGACGTATAGGAAGCCAAGATTCCTATACCATTCAAATAGCCACAAACCTCCAGTCACGTAGTTACTGAAGAATCTGTCCTACCAGGGTGAAAGTATATTTTAAATGCCCGTGTCTAATTGCGTAAAAGGAAATTTGATCTCATTTCAAAGGAGCCACCTCTGTCCATTTCTCTTCTCTTTTTATAACGTCTTGTTCTGGGGCGATTTGTGGTGATCAAGGGTGGTCTGAAGAATGTAGCTAACTTAAGAAGAGGAGTCCTGCCTCCGTCTTGGACTGTCTGTCCTTCTCCAACTCTCTCTCTTCTGAAAGCAGGCAGAAGTCCCGGAGTCACGGACGCAGACCCATTCCCGCTGCAGGAAGGGCAGCAGGGAAGGCATCGAGCTCATTGTCAAGGACCTGGAGTCTCCATCCAGCTCCTTTAAGCGCTCAAGGGGCACTCAGCAGGTTGTCCCTATGGAGATCAGGCCCACTTGCTGACCTCTCATCAATGCTGGGCCAGGTCAGGGTCAGTGTGGACACCCAGAGACATGATATTCCTTCATGCACTTTGACCCAGAGCAGAGCTCCTCGGCCCCTCCTCCGAGCCCCTCGATACGAACTTTATGCACAATCACAATCGTACCAGCTGTTTGCACACTCTCCTGGTGCCCAGGTGTCAGAACAGCACCCAGGAAGTGGGAGAAGGGCTGAGACCGGCGGCCCCCGATGGAGTAAACAGAAGGACGCCCGGCCTGGGAGTGAGGCGCGAGCTGGGAGTAAGTCAGAGTGCTTGGTGAGTGGCTGGCTGTTTATCAAACGATCTTTTGTTTAAAAAGACAGTTTATTAAATATGCAATAGTGATAAGTTTAATCCATTCCTTTAACCAGCGCCCACTGAGCCCCTTCTGCATGTAAGCACCGGGCTGGGCTCTGAGTGTGCACGGAGGGCCTGCCCTCGGGCTGGTGGGGAGAAAAATCGTCAAGAGGAGGCCGTGTTGCCCGAGATGAGGGACATGCCCTGTGCTGCGGGGGTGTGACTAACCCTGACCCTGGCTGGATCTGGAGCAGGAACTCCTTGGTAAGCCAGGGACTTTGGGAATTTGGAGAAACACCTTCAGTTCAGAGGGAAGGTGACTGAGGTCCAGGTGGAGGGTGACTTGGCTGACGTTTTGTATCCAGTTTCTCCTAAGCCTGAGCTCTGACCGCAGCATCACCTGGCCTCAGAGTCTCACAGGATGATCACAGTGACAGTGCAGCCCCTTTCCTCGTCCCCGGGCCACACAGCCAACTTTCCCATGTCGACATTAATTAGAACTCCCGGAGGTTAATTTGTAAGGAGATGGTGAAAGTGCGTTATTTAAATAGTGATTATTAAAATCATGCTGGGGTTTGCCACATAATAGGTAATTATCTGGAACATAATTGGGAAAACAATGTAGTCAATTCTATTTAGCTCTTCCCACTGAACCCACAGTTAATCCCAGGGAGCGAGCGGCATACTCAATGGCATTAGTGATATTCGTGCCATCATATTTTTATTACATCTCAGTCGAAGTCACTTTAGGAACCTTCTCTGAGGGGAACATGCTGGTTTGTCTAAACCTGGATGCCAGGTGTCTGAGTGGAGACACTTTATGCAGAGTTACTTCCCCTCATGTCCAACCTGGACATATCAAACCATCTATCCATTTATGCATTTGTGTAACATTCATTTGCTTATTGTTTGTTAGGTTTTTATATCCACTCGTTCACCTCTTGCACCAGGTTTTTTTTTTTCTTTCTTTCATTCCTTTACTGCTTCTTTCATTCGTTTATTCTCACACTTACGCAGTGTTAATTTATTAAGCACTTTGGTTTATTTATTCCTGCTTCCTTCGATTGCGCTTTCATTCATTCTTTCTTCCGTCGATCATTGATGAACTCAGCTCCTCACTCAGTCCACCAGTGATCTCTTCATTCCTTCACTCTTATTTCATTGGTTGATTCCTCCTCCCACTCATGAATGTGCTCTTTCATTCTTCACTTCGTCCGCGTATGCGTTATTCCTTGCTTCACTCATGTATTCAGTGGTCCATGCGGTTGTCTCTGCAGTACTGCATCGTTCCGCAGTGACGGCTTCCTTCACGCACGACGTGCGGGCTGCGCCCCTCTGCTGTGACTGCAGCCATGCCACGCCTCTAGCATTTTCGTTTTTCTTTCTTTCTTTATTGATTTTAGAGAGAGAGGAAGGGAGAGGGAGAGAGAGATAGAAACATCGATGAGAGGGAACATTGACTGGCCGCCTCCTGCATGCCCCCCACGGGGGATTGGGCCCACAACCTGGGCATATGCCCTGACCAGGAATTGAACTGGCGACCTGTTGGTGCATGGGTCGACGCCCAACCACTGAGCCACACTGGCCGGGCCCCTCTAGCATTTTCTTTTTTTTTTTTTATCCTCACCCGAGGACATTTTTTCATTTTTTGTTCAGATAGAGTGGGAGGGAGAGAGAGGGAGAGAGAGAGAGAGAGAGAAACATCGACGTGAAAGGGACACATCGAGTGGCTGCCACCCGCACGACCAACCAGGGCCGGGGACAAACTGCAACCGAGGTACATGCCCTTAGCGGGAACCGAACCCGGGTCTCTCTGGACCGCAGGCCGACGCTCTAACCGCTGAGCCAAACCGGCCAGGGCCCCTATAGCATTTTCTATGCATTTCAGTAAAAGGGGCCTTGGGGATTATTCTTTTTTAAAGCAAACATTTTTTATTATAGGATAATGTAATGTAAAACTTACATTGAGAAAAGTACACAAATCATGTGTACAGCTAGGAGAACTTTCTGAAACTAAGAAGACCCAGATCAAGCAAGGGCGTGTTACTGGTGCCCCAGCGGCCTCCCTGGGTCCCGCCTGTCATGAGCCCTCGAGGTAGGACTGGTAATCAGCATCCGACTTCTAACATTGTACGTTACCCGTGCCTGTTCCAGAACTTGAGAAAAGGGAGTTCACACTGCTTTGTGCGCCTACATGTCTTCTTTCCACTTTGTTGAACATTCCGTTCGTGTGGGTTATCCGTGTTACTGTGTTAAGTTGTACATTGTTCACGCATATTGATGTGTGGTGTTTGCATAGTGTGTGAATACGCAGCTATTTATTTACCCATCTCACTCGAGATGAAATGGAAATTCTTGCACATGCTCTTGGTGAACATATGGATACATTTCTGCTGGGCTGACACCTGGGAGTAGAATTTCTGGATTTCATGGACGACACATATGTTCAGCTTTAGGAGACACTGTCGTACAGCTTTCCAACTTCCACTCCCACCAGCCGTGTGGGGCCCGTCCTTTCTCTACAGTGTGTGTGGCTCCTGAGCCGCTCACCCTCCCATGACCTCACCTCACCCTGGGTCTGTCCCAGGTCCCCCTGGCCCAGCCGCTCAGTGCTCCCTCCAAGCCTTTGCCCTCCCTGGGGCTCTGGTGCAGGACTTGCTCCCCCCGGTCCTGCTGTTCGCTCCTTCCAGCCCTGGTCCTGAAGACACATCCTCAAGCCGCTCTGGGTGACATCACCTGGGCCAGGCCCAGCCCAGTTGCCTTTCCCACCCTGGAGCTTTCGCTGGTGGGAGGGCCTCCAATGCATCCTGACCTACCTCCTGGGGGAGCTGGCCTATGAGTCAGGCATTCTGCTGAGCACCGGAGGGTCTTTGATAAACCAGGCTTGGGTACTTCCCCTGCGGGGTTCACAGACTAGTGTCTGAGATGCAGCCTGGACTTTGATTGCTGTGACTCAAAGACGGATGGTCAGATGTGAGAGGAAGAAATGAACAGAGGAAAGTTCACCTGGAGACAACTCACAGAACCTGGCATCTGATTTCCTGGGGGTGGGGTGGGGAACAGGGGTGATGTCATAGGAGAGAAAGCACCTGAGTTTTAAAATCAGTCAGATCTGGGCTCAAATTCCAATTGATCCACCTCCAGCTGTGTGACTGAAAACCAATGGCGCCAGTTTGGGTGATTAGAACACGTGGAGACTCCAACAGGGTCTCCAGGAGGAGGTGAAGGCTAGAGAGGGCCCTGGACTGGGAGCTGGAAGATCAGCAGGGGTGTCTCATCTCTGTCACCCTCTCTGGGGACTGCAGCCAAGTGAATGCACATTTCCTGCTGTTTTTACTCCCTGACTCTAGCAGTGAGACCTCAGGCAAGCCCCACCATCTCTCGGAGTCTGGGCTCAGCAGTCATGAAGTGGAGTTAGTAATACCTGCCTCCTGGGACTATGGGGAGGATTGAGTGAGAGGATGGCCGTGAGGGTGGTTGGCACACTCTGCCGCCTCATTCATCCCGGGGCTGGTCGTCACGTTCTCATGGAGGATGGTGTTCTCCTCACTGGTTCTGTGCATCGTCTTTCCGGCTGCTTCTTCCCTCCTTCTTTCCACTCCCTGCTCACTTACCTTCCTTTGTCTCAGTTTTGCTTTAACTTATTATAGTTTCAGACTCAGAAGGATTGTTAGAGAACTGGCCCGGGCTCCCTGTTTTACACATCAGGGAAACCGAGGCCCAGAGAAGTGGCGTGATGGGCTCAAGGTCATCCGGCAGCTGTAGTCAGCTCCCAGCTCCACTCAGGAGTTCCATCCGGAGAACAATGAATGTCCTTGCTCAGTGCGGCTCCTACTGTATGCTCTAGGGAGATGTTCAACCTGGTCTGGGAATTTTCTCACTGATGTTCTCAACAAAGCAAAACCCAACAGACAGGAAACGCTGCCTTTGAAATGCTGGAGGCTAATCTGCCCTGGGGCCATATTTTCTTTTAAGATCCCACCAAAAGCCACGTTTTCTGATCCAAACTGGCTGTCAGTTTCGCTCCAAAGCAAGTACACTTGATCTATTGCCCATGTGAACATAGCATACTATTGATGTAATTACATCCAGCTTAAAAATCCCATCCAAGAAGTTTATGACAAAAGAAGGGGTTTGATTTGACAGAATTCAAGTTACTCCCCAACTTTTAATTTTAATTTTATTTTTAAACCAAGAAAGAGCAGATCATTCTTAAAGGTTACCATCTCCTTAAAAATGCTCCAGATATGTGTCCTCGGGCATGTGCTGTAAGTGTGAAATGTGTGAGTGTTTTATCACTTCTCTAAGCCTCTCTCCAGTGATGGGAGGACCTTGGCAAGGGATTCCCTGCTGTACTGCGTCATTGGCAATTTCTCTTCTCAGCCTGAGGGTTTTTATTTTCTAGTTCCTTCCGAGAGACTGGACGGAGCTCCTAGACTCAGAGAGATGTGACCGGGCAGCTGTAAGATTTGATTTTGGATTTATCGGCATTTTCCATTTACTGATAGCAATAGCGACCATCTCCTGAGGGTCTACTATGTGCCATGCATTGTGTGTGTGTTACGTGCCATTAAGTTGGCTCTGACTCCTGGCCACCCTATGAATGAGTGATGTCCAGTGTCCTGTCCTCAACAGCCCTGCCCGGCTCCTATAGATTCGTGCCTATGGCTTCTTTTATGGACTCTATCCATCTCATATTTGGGCTTCCTTTCCTGCTGCCTTCATTTTTCCCAGAATTTTTGTCTTTTCCAAAGACTCCTGCCTTCTCATGTGGTGCCCAGTGCCCATGCATTGTGTTGAGTGTTATTTATTTGGTTAGTTATTATTCATTATTTATAATCCTTACGGCAACCCTGGAAAATACATGTTTATTTAAGCTGTCATCCTGATCACAATGACCATCTGCCTGGATTATTGTAAGAACTGCCCAACCTTCTCCTTGATTCTGCTTTTGCCCCCTGTGGTCTCTTCTATATAGGAGAAGAGTCTTTAAAAGTCCCAGTGCAAACACTGGCCAGAGCTCACACCCTCCATGGCTCCCATAGTCCCCAGATTAAAGCCAGAGTCCTTCACTGGTCCCCAACTGTAACCTCTGTTATCTCACCACCTTCACCCTCCACCCTGAGTCTGCCCCAGCCACGTGGGCCTCCTTGCTGACCCTTAAAAGTGCTGGGTACTCTCCTACCTCTTGTCTCCTTACTTGTGGTTCTCATGGCCTGGGGTACTCTCCCCAGGTACACTCACAGCTCATGCCTCTTACGATCCTCTAGGGATCAGAGTTATGAGGGGCTGGATGATCTTCAGGATGCTGGTTAAGGGCAATGTTCCTGAAACTTTCCTGCAAAGCTCCCTTAGGGCAGGGGTGGTGAATGCTCTCTGGGAGCCGAAGGCATTGGCAGCAGTGAGCCACCGCAAAACAGAGTATTCTGAGGACTGCTCACTTATCTTTTCAAAAGCCATGTTAGTTTTCACTCTAGTTCATTATATATTTATACATTCTTGAATTAAAAAAAAAAATCTCCCACCAAATTTTGGGTAACGTTGATGTTCTAGGAAGGCTGGCTTATGGTTCAAAGAGGTGTTGTGCCTGGGACTCCACCAACTGGAGGAGCAAAGATTTTTTTGGGGGGGGTGAGGTCTTGGGGTAGATAGAACAGGGTGAAGCTGGAGTTGGTGCTGGGGGCCTTTGAGAGATAACAAGCATAGTGGTGAAGAGCTCTGGCTTTGGTGCAGTGAGGCCCTGACATTATCTCGTATCCATACCAACAAGCCAAGTATCCCTTATCACCAATTTTCATCTTTAAAATGGCACTAACATTGGGACTTATTTCAGAGAGCTGCTTCGAGTCTACTCCCTAGACTTCAGAGTCAGTGGAAGAGTGAATGCAAAGCAGACAACACACAGTGATGCTCAACCAGTGGCACCGTTGTTGCTGTTGTTGGCTCTCCCCACAGCAAGGCTAATTGTAGGGGTCTTCAGCCCAGGATGTGACTGCAATGTTTTGGGTTGGTTCCCCAGCATTTGTAGAGGAAGTGGATATGGATGTTGGCTGGGGCTGGGAGCTGATTTTGGTTCTAGTTTCAGTGTGGACACTAACTCACAGATGGACCTTGGGCAAGTCCTTTTCTTTCCCAGGGCCTCAGCTTCTTCATCTGTAAAATGCAGGGTTGAATTGAACAAATGCCAAAACATTTCTAGCTGGAGCATTCTCTGAATCTGGGAGTTGCTTTCTTGATCTGAACACCATTTCACTGTCTCATGAGGTCTCTGATACAGAAACTTTTAGAAAATCTTTTAGTTTTGTGTTGATGAATATCACCACAGTCTGGCTGGTGTGGCTCCGTAGTTGAGCATCGACCCATGCACCAAGAGGTCGCCAGTTCAATTCCCAGTCAGGACAGACACATGCCCAGGTTGTCAGCCCGATCCCCAGTGGGGGGCATGCAGGAGGAGGCCAATCGATGTTCTCTCTCATCGATGTTTCTAGCTCTCTCTCCCTCTCCCTTCCTCTCTCTAAAATCAATAAAGGAAGAAAAAAAAAAAAAGAATATCACCATATTTATCAGCCACTCCTCAAGAATCTTCTACATAGGAGAAGAGAAGGGACAAAACACTCGAAAGGCCAAACTATGGTGGGCAGTCAGCAGACTTGTAAGCCTGTTGGGCCCCTTTCCCCATATGAGAACAGAACTAGGGCTGTGGAACTCAGAGACATCATCTGCATTTTACCTCAAACCAGGAATCCTAAAATCATGAAGTTTAAGGGTGCTGTGGCTCACAGAGGGGGATTGCTTTTTCCCAGGGGGATATAAAGCTGATTTAACACATGGGACTTTTAGTCCAGTGACCCTTTTATCAAATTACGTCACTACTCAATTCAGCACTCCTGACATTTCTTCACTGTATGATGAAGAGAGAGATTAAGAGATGCCTTTTCACGAGATGAATTTACAGTTCCTTGAGTCCAGTAAGACATGCAGAAGCTGGGGTCAGAACCTAGGTCAGCATGGCTGCTGTCCGAGGTCCTGAAAGACCTGCAGGCCAGTCCCTACCAACGAGCCCCGACTGCCAAGGGGAGGAGGGCACAATAAGAACTTCATTCCACCCACCCCAGAATTATTATTCCTACTATCTCATCACTTCCCCGTGTGTCACACTCCTGGTGTCCTCCCCACCAAGCCTTGGAAACCATACATGACAAGGACCTTTGGAAGACAGGACAGCAGTAATGAATAGTGGGATAGCTTTTTCTCTCTGATGCGGCACTGCTGTATCTGTCCTAGGCTTGGGTGGCCCAGCAAAAAGTACTCTAGAGCCAAGCTCTCTCCATCAGCTTTGATATCTGCATATAATTCAGAGGAGGAGGCTTTTGGACACAGTAAAGGGAGCACTCACATGTTGTGGTCAGGTTATTACCCAAGATCTCAGATGGCTGGCTGTCAAGACCCCAAATAAGCAGCTATAGTCAACAGGGTGGGAGGCAAGGAGCGTGGAAGAGATGAGCCAGGAAGGGCAAGAGAAACCTGGCTCGGACCCACAACTGGAATGAGTTGGGCCGAAGAACAGATCAGCAGCAGGGAAGATAGATTTGGGGAGGCCATGCCTGATGATATCAACTCCTCCAATTCAATTTTTCATGCAGTTACTGAGCACTCACTGTGTTAGTCAGCTTACATGTGTGGTTTCATTTAATTCATTTCGATGACCCCATAAAGAGTGCAACATTATCGCCATTTACAGCTAAGTAAATGCAGCCTCAGAGTGGTGGAGGGACTTGCCCATGCTCTCTCAGTTGGGGTGTGGCAGAAGTGATGTTTGAAATAACCCTGGTCTGCCTGTAAAATCCGAACTCATTCCACAGCATACACTTCCATCCTGACTCTGGATTTAAAGGGAGCAGGGCTGGACTTGTCTGAAGTGAGTGAGCAGGGTGGGTGCAGGAAGGGTGCTGAGTCTCTTCCTGCTGGCTGAGTTTTGGGCCGACACAGCATTGAATCAGGATGGTCTGGAAGGCCGTGCCTGGAAGAAAAGGTAGTGTGTACAGGCTGGCATCTCATGGCTGGTATCAGCTCTAAGTGCCCATGGGGAGTGATTTGGGAATATCCACTGATCAGTTCATCAAAAGAAATTGGCTGTTGGATCATCCTTGGCTCAGCTACCAGATATGTCTGGGACATTGGGCACCTCTCTCTTGAGATCATGTGATTCCTTGAATAAATAAGAGCCATTTGTTGAGCATCTACTTCCGTTATTCAACAGATATCTATTGAGTGCCCATTAGGTTCTGGGCTCAGTGACCCCACAAAGCTGGAAATGACAGAGATGGGCCGGCTGGACTCCTGCTCTGCCCACTGTGGTTGCTGTCTCTCTCTCCTTTCATGCTCCAGCCCATTCTGCTGCTCATTTGCGGGCACTGTTTTCCCAACTCATCACAGCTGGTCTTTGGTCTTTCAGTCTCCTTGGGGCTGGGCTTGTGGAGTAGTGGAGGGAAACAAACAGGGGGGACAAATCGGAGCCAAGTGAGGATCTCCTTCCTGTTACTTCCTCTAAGAAATGACAAGTTTAACTCAAATTAATTCAAGCCCAGCTCATACCTGAAAAAAAATAAAGGAGCTGGTTAGACTCAATTTCTTGGTCAGTCTTTCAAGCCTGGTATTAATCTACTCATCAGCTTAGTTCATCAGGAGAAAGCATGCTTTTTCCAGAAGTTTTCTAACTGAAAATAAATGCCTCATTAAGTTAAACATATTAACCTGAGAACAGTATTGATGTCAGACAGACTAATGAATGTCATTACAGGGAATGCACAATAGTCCTCAGAGGGACCAGCCATTAGGAATCCTCTGCAATGTGCCCAGCTATTGTACAAGGGACAGGATCTCAGAGGGAGGAGCTGGTGTGGGGCTGCGGTAATCCCTGGGAGGGACGAATTCCATCATCTGTGAACGCTGTGAAGGGTGCGTGGCCAAGGGAGACACCGTGTGTGACATGACTCGTTGTTGGGTCTGAGGGGAGGACATTGGCTTAGTCTCCACAGAGGAAGGAGGGCAGGAGGGTCAGAGTTTGGCCATCAGAACACAGGTTCTAGTCCCAGGTCATCACATCACAGGGGACGAGGTTTGGTTCTAGTCGATCTTCACTAAGGGGATCGAACCTGCAACCCATGTATGTGCCCTTGACTGGAATCAAGCCTGAGACCCTTCATTCTACAGGCTGATGCTCTAACTGCTGAGCCAAACCAGCCAGGGCATATTAGGCAGACTGTAAATATTTGTTGAGTGGTTGAATAAAGGGTACACCGAAGGAGAGAAATGAGTTCTACTAACTCAATTACAGTTTCTTTAGGCAGGGAGGAACACCTGTGGGATTTCAGGAACAAAGATGGTGGAGAAGAGATCATTCAGAAGAGTCAAGCTGTTAGATGAAATGTTACAAGGCATATAATGAGTCTAACAGTTATGCAGTGAGAGAGATGTGGTGTATTAGTTAGCTAATACTGCATAACAAACCACCCTAATGTTTATTAGCTTAGAATAATAAGCATTTATTTAGCTCAGCGTGTGTAGGTAAGCTCGGTACTTCTGCTGATCTGGCGCTGATATGATCTCATGGGGTATACTCACGCTCCTGCAGTCAGCTTGTGGACTGGCTGGGGCTCCCTGGCTTAACGTGGCCTCAGTTGGGATGGTTCATTGCTGTTTCGTGTGGCTTCGTCTGATAACAGGCCAGCCCAGACTTGTCTTTATGGTGAAGATAATGTTCAAAAGAAGGAGTGAAGGCATACAAGGCGTTTTGAGGCTTGGGCTGGTAATTGACCATATATACTTTTAAAAAAAATTGAATTTATTAGGGTGACATTGGTTAATAAAATTATATAGGTTTCAGGTGCACAATTCTATATGTTGACCATATATTCTTATCTTCTGTATTCTTGATGTTCGGGCATTGGGACCTTGATCCTGGAGAGACTGCTTCACCTAGGGCTAGTTCCTTATTATCATGACTCCTCTGTCTCCGTGCCATGGATGTAAAAACAAACCCATCCAGAGCCACACCCCCACCTCTCTTTAACTCTCACATACCGAGTCAGTATTCCCCCTGCCCTAAATGACCCTAGAGGTAGTTACCAGACATCTAGGGGCCACCCAATAGCCCAGAGCCTGCTGAAATTATTCACTCTCCAATCCTAAGGTTACTCAGCATACCTACGTTACCTTGCCCATTCCTTCCTGCAAAAATGCTAATAAAGGTTCTGGCCATGCTCTCCCCTCCTCTTCGTCTGCCTCCTGACCGACCCTGGTGCTTCTCCTGGTGTCTCTGTGTGGTGTGCTGTGTCTCTTGTTTCCAGAGATCTGTGAGCATAAACATCTTCCTTAATAACAAGCATTTCTGTGTCCTCGTGTCTTACTGCATCTGGTTTAAAAAATCCGGGGTACATTTTAAAACATCTGAGAACTGGCACATGGCATCTACCACATTCTATGGGCCTAGATTCAAGGGCTGGAGAAGCAGACCTCACCTCTGGATAGGCAGAGAAGCAAAGTCTCATTTCAAAGGGCAGGATGCAGGTAGACAAGCATCATGGCCATTTCCAATCAACTTCTTCACCTAAGCTTTAATATTTTATTACTCACCATTTATATTCCTTATGAAAACTCTCAGCAAACTAGGAATAGAAGGGACAAAGAGCACCTATGAAAAACCAACAGCTAACATCACACTTAATGATGAAAGACAGCATTCTGCCCCTAAGATCAGGAACAAGACAAGGATCCTTTTCTCCTCAACATCTGCTCTGTTTGCCATTGTACTTCAGGGTCTAGCCAGTGCAAGAGGTCTCAAAAGAAATTAAATGCATCGATATTGGAAAAATAATAAAAACTTTAGTTGTAGACAACATAATCACCCTTGTAGGAAACAAAAGACTTTGTAAGTTATTAGAACTAATAAGTGAGTTTAGCAAGGTTGCAGGCTAAAAGGTCAATATAGAAAAATCAATTGTATTTGTATTTATTAGCAATGAACAATTAGAGGCTGAAATAAAAATACCATTTACAATAGCAGCAGAAATGTTAAATATTTAGGGATAAATCTGACAAAAGATGTACAAGACCTGTACACTGAACTAAAAAAAGCATCGCTGAGAGAAACGAAAGAAGATCCAAATAAATGGAGAGATATATGTTGTTCACGGGTCACAGGACTGAATATTGACATGTCAGTTCTCCCCAAATTGATCTCTAGGTCAACTCAATGCAATAAAAAGCCTAATAGGCTTTTTTTTTTTTGGTGGGTAGAAATTTACAAGCTGGTTTTAAAATGTATGGGAATGCAAAAGACCTAGAATAGTCAAAACAGCTGTGAAAAAGAATAATATATTTGGAGGATTAACACTACCTAATTTCATGACTTATAAATTTCAAGGAATTATAACAACATAGTATTGGCATACAGGCAGAAAGATCAATGAAACAGAATAGAGTGTCCAGAAACAGACCCATAGAATATACACAACTAATTTTTGACAGAAGTGCAAAGAAAATTCAGTAAAGAAATAGATTTCAACAAACGGTGCTGGCACAGCTGGGTGTCTACATGTAAAAAGTGAGCTTCAGTTCGTACCAGACACCACACAAAAACTTAACTCAAAGTGGCTTATAGGTCTGAATATAAATTTTAAAATGATATAACTTGTGGAATAAAACAGAGAAGAAAATCCTTGTGACCTTGGGTTAGGCAAAGCTTGCTTAGATATGACACCAAAACCAAGATCCGTACATGAAAACATTGATAAATTGGAGTTAATAAAAATAAAAAAACTTCTGCTCTTTGCAAGATATTAAAATAATTAAAATACAAGCCATAGCTGGGAGAAAATATTTGCAAAGCATCTATCTGATGAAAGATTAATATCTAGAGTCTGTAAATAATTCTCAAGACAAACAACCAATAAAAAATAGACAAAGGATTTGAACACTTCATCAAGAAGATCCAGGAATGACAAATACACACGCACATGAAAAGATGCTGAACATCATTAGTGGTTAGGAAAGCACAGACCAGAACCACAGTGAAACACTCCACAGGCCGGGGTGTTAGCATGGCTCAGATCACGTTTTGTCCAGGATATGGAGGAAGGGAACTCTCGCACGCTGTTGGTGGGAATGTCAAAGGGCACAACCCATTTGGAAGAGTTTGACAGTTTCTTATAACATTAAACACTCTATGACCTAGCCCTTCCACTCTTAGTTATTTCCCCAACAGGAGCATGAATGTTCACAGAAACTTTAACTATAATAGTCTCAAACTAGAAACAGCCCAAACGTCCATCAGCTGGTAAACGGATGAACATTTGGCATATTCCTGTAATGAAATGCTACTCAGCAATAGAATAACTATTGATGCATGCAATTATATGGAGGAATGTCAGAATAATCACACTGGCGTCACATACAAAGGACCACATTGCTGTATGATTCCGTTTACATAAAATTCTAGAAAAGGCCGACGAATCCATAGGGCAGGAAGCAGATCCGTGGCTGTCCGGGGCTGGAGACAGGGAGGCAGGAGAGCAGGATTATAAAGGAGCACATGAGACTTCTGAGGGGGATGAATACATTCATTATCTTGATTGCAGCGACAGTTTCAAGGATGTCTACTTACGTCAAACTTATCCAAATGTACATTTTAAATACATGCAGTTTAGTTTATGTCAATTATACCTCAATAAAGTGGCTTTACAAATTTCTGTTATTCAGATCTCCAGCTGCAGTTCAGGGGGGAGGTTTCTGACAGGAGTCAGGTGAACAGTGGTGAATACAGGAGAATTCACCCAGTCATCCATGGCCAACCCTGGTCTCTGCAGATGTATCCTCATTCAGGAAGTGTCAGCAAAGACGTGGTCCAGGGCCCTGCTGCTTCCTTCCCTGGAGCACTGCATCTGGGTTTGCCTGACAGAGCGAAAGGGGGACAGGGAGCTGGAGCTTGGTCAGGGGGCTGTGTGATGAGGGGTGGGACTGGAGCACCTGGGGATGGGACACCTCTGGGGGGAAGAAAGAGTTATTTTCCAGGACAGAATGGTCTGCCATGTGCAAGGGGAAGTAGATGCCCTTAGTGCAGCCTGAAGGAAGGACTTTCCAACAGTCAAAGCTGTCCAGATGGGCTGCGTTAAGAGGTGGTGAGCTCCCCATCCTTGGAGGTATGTAATCAGAAGATGGAGATAGGTATAATAGTGAAATGCTCAGGCTTTGGCACCAGGCAGACCTGGATTTGAATTGCAACTTGGGTGTTTCAGGACAAAGGATTTCTCCTTTCTTTAATTTTTTTTTTTTTTTTTTTTTTTACTTTTATTGATTTTTAGAGAGAGAGGAAGGGAGAGGGAGAGACAGAAACATCGATGAGAGAGAACATCGATTGGCTGCCTTCTGCATGCCCCCCACAGGGGATCGGGCCCACAGTCTGGGCATGTACTCTGACTGGGAATTGAACTGGTGACCTCTTTGGTGCATGGGTCGATGCTCAACCACTGAACCACAACAGACAGGTGGATTTCCCCTTTCTGAGCTTCAATTTCCAGATCTGTAAAGTGGGGTCATAATACCACCTAACCCACTGGACGATCATGAGACTTAACTGAAGTACCACACATAAGGTGCTAACGTAGGGTCAGGTACATATAAGATCCCAGTGACTGGAAGCTGATGTCATTGTGTTGCGGATCTATCATCAGGTGAGGTGTTAGCTGTCACCCCCTTCATCACTCTCAGTGGAACAAACCCCATCATTTATTTCTGGGAATTAATGATCTGCCCCTCCTCCTCCTTGCTCTCTCCCTGGTCTCTCTCTCTCTAGAAATGGTCTTTGCTGATTCACAATCCCCCGCCTGGCCCTCCTTCTCTCAGTGAACTGTGGCATGAAGTGACATCAGGTTTCCTTGTTTCTGCTGCCCACACGTGAGCGTGGAGATGACTGATTCACAGAGGGGCTCCTGGAGCCACCGGTTCACAGATATGATGATAGTCTTTGGGGAGCAACACCCCTCTCAGGGAGTGATCTGGGGGTGCCTCCTCTGTCTCCCACACAGGGCTGGCTGGCTGCTCTCTCAATCGCCCTCCTTGGTCTCCAAAACGAGCCTTAATTTCAGGCAGAGGAAAAAGAAAAGGCTCATAAAGCCTTGTCCCAGGGCTCCCAGCAGAGTTATCATTTCTTGGTCTTAGTCAAAGACCCCTCCATGAGCGATTGGCCACTTAGCACTTGTTAATGGATCTAACTTCCACAGGCTCTAAGTGTTTCCTTGAAATTGATCTTCCAGTGAAAACTAGGCTTTGGAGACATGAAATAACCATCAGAGAGCCTTAAATGAATTACACTTTATCAAGAAGAGAAAAACAATGCGCTTGAAACATGAGCTACAGGGAAATGAAGGGCTGTCGGGCATGGAGCCGGGGAGGGCGGGGGAGGCCCGGTGCCTGCTGCCTCTGAACCTGTCACAGTGTCTGCGTTTGCATTCAGGAGGGGAATGCTGTGTCCTGGATCATTTTCTCTGGGGTGTGATGCAACATTTCCTGCTCCGGCCCCACCTCAGCTCTGCCCCCACAGGGGGAGAGGGTGTCTGAGTCACTGTCCTCCCTTCTGGGGCGGAGGGGGCCATGGATGACGGCTGTGCCTGGAGAGGGGAGGCGGAGAGGGGTCCAGCTCTCTCCTCAACCCTTCCTACCCCCCCCACCTTCTGCCTGTTGACAGATCCCCAACATGGTGACATCAGCTTCTAGCCACCGGGATCTGCTGAGGAGTGAGCCCTGGAGACCCTGGGAAAAAGGGGGTTCAGAGGTCCCAATTCTCCAGGAATGTGGCATGTGGAGATATCTCCCAGAGATGGGAGAACTGAGATTAGCGTCCTGGTCCCTCCTGCCCCACAAAAGCGCCTAACGAAGGGGCTCCATTTACCTAGATGCTCAGTTAGCAAATATTAGCTGAGGACCAGCCTGCGCCCGGCTTTGTGTCCAGGCTGGAGACCCAGGCAGGGCGAGCCCTGGTCCCTGCCCTCCCTCTGTGCACGGTGAGGCCACCTCAGCTTCTAACCCCTCACCCTGCTGTGTGTTCCCTTAGCGTGTGTCACCACCTGGCTCTGGATACAGCTGTGTCTGTTACTGTCTGACTCCCCACCGAATGTCAGCTCCACGAGGATGGGCCTTTCCTGTCCCCTCGGGGCTGTGTCCCTGTGCCTGGAGGAGCCCCTGGCACACAGTGGATGCTCTGTTTTGTGAGTGAATGAATTGGACGAGCTCTAATGAGGAAAACAGGAGGCACAGAGCTGCAGGTGAGCTCAGTGGGCAGCCTTCCTGGGTGTGGGAGGGCGAGTGCTCAGGGGACGTGGGCAGAGCACCTGCAGGGTCTCCTACAATCACTAAGAGCACCCGTGCATGGAGCACCCGGGGCTCAGACCAGCGAACTCCACTCTCCCATGGCCCACGACAACCCGGTCCCTGCCAGAGACAGATGTGTCCTCGCACTGCGGCCGGGCCACACGGATCTGCACGGCCACTGTCCGCCTCGCCCGGGCCCGCAGAGAGGGCTCGGCTGGGGCTTCTGCGCTGTCTCGGCCGCTGGCCCTGCTCTCCGCTCTGAGTGGGCTTTCTGAAAGCCAGCCAGTGAAGAATCATGTGGGCAGGTGAGATCTGGCACCCAGGGGAGAGGCAGGGGTGAACGAGGACATGTGGTGTGAGGGGTCCGGGTCCTGGCTGAATGGAGAGGATAGCCACGGGAACCAGCGTCTCAGCTCCTGGAGCCTCGGAGCTAGGCAGGCCTCCCTGGCACAGCTTTGTGGGCAGCTCGACACGCAAGACCTGAGCTCTGCTGGGCATCTGACCAGTGAGGGGGTGCTAGAGAGGCAAAAGTGCAGGTGGCAGCCTGGGCCAGGTTGGCAGAAAGGACAGGGGATGGCCAGAGGGAGAACCACAAGGGGTTCTGGGGCAGCAGGCAGGGGCCCTAAAACAGCCATAGTGCTGAGCAGGAAAAGTGGGGGGGCAGCAATTGTATAGTGAGGAGTGGGCCCCCCCACTGCTGCGGGAGAAAGGAGGATGGTTTCAGCTGCTGCCCAGGGCTCCCTCTGACAGGTGCATCCAGCCTGGGCTACACAGTCCATTCTGGCGCCTGCACTGGCAGGGCGCGGGCTGCGGTACCCTCCCTGCACTGGCCCGGGCCCGGACTGGAGACAGAAGGAGGTGAGCCCTGTTTATGGAGGGTCTCCTGGGAGCCCGTGAGTTGAATCCATGATCTATTTAATCTTCCCAGCCGTCCTCAGGGAAAATCGGTGCAGTGGTGGCCATCTTCAGAGGGGAAGGTGGGGGCTCAGGGAGGTGGCCTGACAAACGAGCATGGAGTAGGGGACTCTGAGGAGGGAGGCCAGGACCCTAGGGCTCTTGGGACTTGGTCCTGCTGGTCCGGGGGTCGTGGGGTGCAGTTCTAGTCCAGGAGACCTGCCCTTCTAGCAGCTCCTGGGTGGTGCTGCTGCTGCTCGTCCAAAGCCACCCCGAGGAGCCAGGGCTGTGGGAGGACATCCTGCTCCCGCACTGATGTAACTGTTTACTGAGGGCCCTGAGTGCTGGGTGCCGGGTGCTGGGACACAGTGCTGAGCAAGATAGGCTCGTTCCTGCCCCGTGGAGCTCGCATGCCGGCCGAGAACACAGACAGGTACAAACCAATGGACATGTGCTTTTTTTTGGTTTTATTTTCAACTGATAGAAGGGAGACTGAGGTCTACAGAAGGAGAAGGGGTATTTTTCCCATTTTGCAGATGAGGAAGCTGGGATTCAGAGAGGTTAGTCACTTGCTGATGACACCGACTGAGTGGCGGAGCAGAATGCAGACGGCCCAGCGTGATCCGGAGCCTGCGCGCTCACCCCGCCCACAGGGAGGGAGCCTCAGGGTCCGAACCCCTCTTTCCAGGGAAATGCAGTGGGGAGCTGCCTGAGGGAGCAGGGGAAGGCCACGTGCCAAGTGTGGGCAAAGGCAGTGAGGAGACTGGCCTACGGGTCTCAAGAGGCTCAGTCATCAGATGGTGAAGAGAACAGCCTCAAGAGCTGAACAGAAAAGCCACCAACTTAAGGGCGAGGAGGGGAGCAGTCAGCAGGTCCTGGACACCTGCACTGCGCGATGCCTTCCATCCTCCCTCCCTCTGAGGTCCTCTGTGGCTGCCCAAAGGCAAGGCTGCACTGACCTTGTCCGCGGGCCACTCCCTCCCCAGCTCTCAGTCTGAGTGAGTCTGCACCATAGCTCAGGGGTGGCTACGTGACCAAGGCTTAAGCCAGCCTGTAGGATGGATTTTTCCAGCCATAGTACTTTGCTCAGAGGGGGCACAGGACCCATTGGAACTAATGAGCTTCAATAGGGCTTTTACTGGGGCTTCTGAGAACAACTCTTGCTCTTTGCCACTGGATTTGAACCTGAAAGCTCAGAGTCTTCAGCCGTTGCCACCTTCTCAGGTGTAGCCTAGGAAGGAGGACAGCTTGTGAAGGAGAAATGGAGAGAAGCCAGGTCTTTGGTGGACCTCTGGAGGCCCCTTCAAGCTGTGTCTGAAACCAACCCTAACACTGAAAGTTTCCATGTCGTGATGAATGGATTCCCCTTTGCTTAAGCTAGTTTAGGTTGAGTCTTCTGAAATGTGCAACAGAGAAGAACCCTGACTGGTTCACAGACCCACACAGAGGAGCTCACGTAGAAAGATGGTCTAGTGGAAGGGCAAGGGGCCCTCTCAGACCTCAACTGTGGAAAGTGCGGCAGGGGTCCTGGGGCCTGGGAGTCACTGGACAGGGATGCTCCCTGCCTCCCTCTCTGTGTCTGGGTCAGCAGGATGACTCATCTCTGGTTCCCTCTGCTCATCTTCCTCCTTCTTGCTGTAGACTGGCCGGCTTCTCTCCTCACTTCCCACCCACCAAGGCCACGCCGAAACGGTGGCCTCCAGCCCCTGGGCCACATGCTCTTCCCGCTAGCTTCCACAGCATTATAGCGCTGTCTCCGTGTTCCAAACTGGGATTTCCAAGAGAGAAGATCTGACCATTTGTCCAGGGGGACCAGGTGTCTGTCTCAATACAGTTAGTCAGCTGAGGGTTGTTGGTGGTGGGGAGAATAACTCGTCAGAGTTGTGGGCTGAGCAGGAAGGGATGGACCAGGAGAAAATAATCAACATTTCTAAAAAGATGGAAGTTATAGTCCTTATTTTTCAGACGAGGGAACTTAAATTCAAAGAGGTACAGTGCGTTACTAAAGATCACACAGCTTGCGAGATGTAGACTCATGATCTGTACCTTAGGATCAGCTGGACTCCGAACTTCTGTCCTCAACCCCTCCTGCTTTCTGTCTCTTCCTCCCATCTGCTCCTCTCACCTGCCGCTTCTTGCTGGGCCAAGCAGAGCAGAAAACGGGGAGCAAATGACTTCCCTGAGAGGAGAGATAACGGGGCAGCTCCTGGGGCCGGCAAGGGTGAAGACCGTCTATGCTCCGTCGGTACCTGGGCGGCTGCAGATGCCCACAGAGCCCTGCACCTGCTGCCCAGGTTGCCCCAGCTCTCCTTGCGGAGCAGGCCCGAGGAAGTCAGTGCACTTGAATTTCATACTCAATTATTCATGTGAGTGAGAATTTAATTAAAATTTCATGGCAGTCGTATTTTTTATTTATTTATGTTTTATTTTTCAATTACAGTTTACATTCAATATTATTCTGTATTAGTTTCAGATGTACAGCTTAGTGGTTAGACAATCATGTACTTTATAGAGTGGTCCCCCCGATACTTCAAGTACCCACCTGGCCCCATACATATTTATTATGACATTATTGACGATATTTCCTATGCCGTAATTTATATCTGTGACTACTCTGTAACTACCAATTTGCACTTCTTAATCCCTTCACCGTTTCCACCCAGTCTCCAAGCCCCTCCCCTGTCAGACGTTAGTCTGTTTTCTGTATCTAGGAGTCTGTTTCTATTTTGTTTATTTTTCTTTAGATTCCATATATAAGTGAAATCATATGGTATTTGTCTTTTTCTGTCTGACTTATTTCACTTAGCATAATACCTTCTAGATCTATCCATGCTGTCACAAAAGGTAAGATTTCATTCCTTTTTTATGGCTGAGTAGTATTCCACTGTGTATACTTACCACAGCTTTTTTATCCACTTGTCTGCTGATGGGCACTTGGGTTGCTTCCATATCTTGGCTATTGTAAATAATGCTGCAATGAACATGGGGGTGCATATATGCTTTTGGGTTTCTTTGGATATATTCCCAGAAGTGGAATCAATGGGCCATAATGCAGTTTCATTTTAAATTTTTGAGGAATTTCTACACTGTTTTCCAGAGTGGTTGCACCAATCTGCATTCCCACCAATAGTGCATGAGAGTTCCCTTTTCTCTACATCCTTGCCAACACTTGTTGTTTGTTGATTTATTGATGATAGCCATTCTGACAGGTGTGAGGTAATATCACATTGTGGTTTTGATTTGCATTTCCCTGGTGATTAGTGATATTGAGCAACTTTTCATATGTCTATTGGCCATCAGCTTGTCTTCTTTGGAGAAGTGTCTATTCAGGTCTTCTGCCCAATTTTTAATTGGGTTGTTTGATTTTCTGGTGTTGAGTTGTCTGAGTTCTTTATACATTTTGGATATTAACCCCTTACTGGATGTATCATCGGTGAATATCTTCTCCCATTCAGTAGGTTGTTTTCTCATTTTGTTGATGGTTTCCATTGCTGTGCAAACACTTTTAGTTTGATGTAGTCCCACTTGTTTATTTTTGCTTTTGTTTCCCTTGCCCCAGAAGATTGACAGTCATTGTATTTTACTCAAACAGCGGATGGCCTTGCATTTTCGCCTGAGTTCAGCTGTCCCACCGTGGAGCTCTTCCTCCAAAGCCTTTCAGCCTCCACAAGTCCGTTTTGATAACAAGCCCTCTTGCGGTTGCCACAAGGTCCAACGTGGGTCAGGCCGCCCACAGACACAGCTTAGTGGGGACTGTCAGCTACACAGGGCCCTCTTGGGATCAGGGCTGGGCGTCTGCCAGCCACGGCCCCAGCCTCTGGTTCCAGGAGAGGACCTCTGACGTTTCCTTGGCGTTGGTTCCAGGTAAACAGCAGCCAAGAAGGATTTAGAAAGGGGGTCGCAGTGCGGGTCGTACCTGCAGGTCACTGAAAACGGCAGCCCTGCAGGCAGGGCAGTGGGCGGGCAGGGCTATGACGTGCATCCCCTCCAGGGTTCCTATGGTCAGGCAGGTGACCTGGGGGCAGCGATTTAACCTCTCAGGTCCTCAGTTTCCCCACATGAAGTTAGACCTGGTGAACCCTCCTTTGCAGTGGTTGTGAGAGTCACAGGGGAGGGGTCTGGGAAGCTGTCATCACGGTGCCTGCAGTACAGCAGGTGCTCAGATAAGTGGCCACTGACTTGAGTTGGGGGCACAGACGACTTCTTATCTGGGTGGGGGTGGCGATGGGGAGCCCTGGATTTCAGCCCTCACCCGTCCCAAAGCTGTGTTCTGAGGGTGATCTGCACCACTCGGCAGTGGGAAGGTGGTCTGCACTGAGGTGGACCAGACGTGGGTACTCAGGGATGTGAGTGACAGACTTTCCTGCCCAAACAGACAAGAAGGCTTTGGGGGCAGCCCAGCCACAGTTGATAGGAAACGAGACGCGGCATTTAGAGAGACTGGGGCAAGTGAGAGATGGCCAGAAAGGTCAGGCCAGGCCTTTCAGCAACAAAACAGAACACAGGTGTGTCCCGCAGGACAGCTCCACCCACCGAGGGGCTGGGAGCAGATGAGGGGAGATCCTGGCTCAGGGTGGAGAAGGGCATTCCTAAGATGTGCTCAAGGGACCCGTGCCCGAGCGCAGAGCTCAGCTCAGGCCCTGAGGACCCAGTGCAGCAGGCACCGCGTGCCCATCCCGTGCCCTCTGCGTTCGCTTGGCAGGATCTGCGGATGGAAGAAGAACTGAGAAGATCTGGCGCGTGACTGGGTGTTCAGTGTGATGGAGACTCCGGGAGAAAGCAAGGATTCTGTAGGAGGAGCTGCTGAGGACTGACTCTATCACAGAGAATCAGAACGAAGAAAGTTCTGGGGGGTCCTGGGGAGGAAACAGGTCTAATCTTGGGAGGATACCGTGACAGAAGACAGGAAACAATGGGACTCAGAATGGGGAGATCTGGATCTAGATCACTGTGTGACTAGGGGCAAGTCACCTGGCCTCTCTGGGCTTAGTCTGCACATCTGCAGAACAAGGTCATTTCTAAGACCCCTCCCTGAGCCTTGACTCTAGAGGGCTCTGTGTAATTGCCCTCCCTATCCCCACTTTAAATATGACCAGTGGCCTCCCAGCTCAAACCAGCCTTTTGCAAGAAGCAGGTCAGTCAACATCAGGAACCCACAGTGCTGAGCTGGCAGTGCTCATGGTCACTGCGGGACACCGGGTCTGTCAGTGATAGGGCTGCTTGGCTCGTTAGAGTCTAGGGATAATGTGCCCTCGCCCTTGGAGATGCCATTATGGGGTGGTTTCTGCAGCTTCCTCTGTGGGAGAGAAGAAGATGGAGAGAAGGGCCAGCAGGAGATGAACCTGACTCACCCCTGAGGAAGAAGCTGAGACAGCAAAGTTTTGTGCTGGTCTCAGCTTGGAGACTTTGATGCTGGAAGGGAGGCAGCCATTAGGCTCATTCATTTCCCGTGACAGGAACCTCAGTGTAATCTGGCTTGAGCTCAGAACGAATTTATTGGTTTTATGCCACTGAAAAGCTCAGGGAGGGGCCTTTAGTTAGACCTGGTTGCAGGGGCTCAAATCTTTTAGCATCTTCATCTTTTAGCATCTCTCCCCCATGCAAGGTCATGCTCAGGTCTCCCTTCTTGGTGGCCAGAGGGTTTTCCATCCAGACTGGAGTCCGGCAGGGAAGAAACTTCCTCAGCAGCTGATCCAAAGTCCTGGGCTGTCTCCCATTGGCTCCCATCCTGAACCAATCTGGAAGGCCAGTGAGAGGGACTGTGGTGATTGGCTTCATCCGGTCAGGGACCACCCTAGAATCTCGGGGTGAGGTTGACCCAGGCTAACCCTGAAATAGGCTCAGAGTAGGGGAGGAGAAGATTTGGGGCACAACTTTACTAGTAAAGAGTGCCAGGGTGCTGGATGGCAATAACCCATGAATCCGCCATTGGGTTTGGGGTAGAGGACAAGAACAGCAAAATATGAAAAGGAACCAAGGGGAATAAGGGGAGAAAAGCCTAATATTCACAGAGCGTGGCTGATCTAATTTCATCCTCCCAATAATCTAATGAGAGTGCAACTACTATGACCTTAAATCTAGAATCCTATATTTTAGTGTTAGAAGCACCTGGTCTGACAGCCTCATGTTTATAGATAAGTCAACAGAGACCCAGAGAGGTTAAGTGACTGTCTCAAGGTTACACAGCTCATTAGTAGAAGACCTCGGTGTTCCCAGAGGGAGCTTGTCCTCGTGGGTGTCCATCTGCTCAGAGCTATTGCTTAATTACCGTGAACTCTGCAAGGCATGCCTTGCTCTCGCTCAAACCAAGCAGGGCATCCTGTGTGGGCCGGAGTCCTCCCTGCCCTGGGTGAGTGGAAAAGGGGTCTGTCATCACCTCCCTGCCCTTTCCACCCTCTCCCCTGAGTGGAAAGGTGTCTCAGTAGATGCATCCCGCTGGATCCTGCTGGAGACCTCTCTCAGGGGATCATGGGGCTTGTCACACTTCACAGTCCTGACTGCTGACCCCAGCCTCTGCCACCCGACCCTGCCCCCCTGTGGGTCTGTGAAAGCAGAAAACTTAAGTGCAAGAGTGTGAGAGACGGTGAGGTTCTTCATGGTCTAGTCAAACCTTGCATTTCACAGGGGAGGCAGCAGACCCAGCAGAGGAGGGGTATTGCAAGGCAGGCCGAGTGACCTGGTGGGAGGGCTCCTAGCTCCCCATCAGTTACTCTCCCACCACCCCACTGGCCTTGCTGGCTGCGTGACCCCTGAGCTGCCATCCTCGTGGGCCCTGGCAGGGACTGTCAACCCTCCTGAAGCCTAAGTACGTACACACTGACAAGCTCTCTCCCTTGAACAGTGCCACCCTTTGCAAGGTGTGTCCGTTCTCCTATTTAAGCATGAGACAGCTGAGGACCGTGGAGCAGCTGGGGTTGTCCAAGGTCAGCTGCTGACCAGCTAGAGATCAGGACCAGGACGGAAGCCTTCAAAGAGCTTGTCATTTTATCCTCCTTCGATCTCTGCGAGTCTGGTGCCCCTGGGACTGCTGCCCTCGTTATAAATGAGGGAACGAGTCTCAGAGAGGCCCAGCCCTCTGGGGTCCCTCACACAACTGGCCAGCAGGCCAGGTTTCCTGAAGTCCAGTCTGGTGCCCTGTCACCCCCGACTGTGCCACGGGTACAGTTAGGAGTGGCACTTCACCGAGCGTAGGGAACTGGACCAATAGAGGCACAGACCAACCAGGGGTTTATTTTCTCACCTAATGAATCAGTGGCTGGTGAAGGCCCAGCAGCCCCAAGATGTCGCGGGGCCCAGCGTCCTCCTCTTGCTCCCCTCGTCATCCTCGGTGTGTGCTGTTGCCCTGAGGTCTCAGTTCAGCTGCTCTCCCTGGGCCTCGGGCCCCACTTCGGGACAGGCAGTGGCGGTCCACGCTGGTCCAGCCGGCTGCTGCCCCGGGAGCTTTCCCAGACGCCCCACAGTAACCTCTGCTCCCTCTTGCTGGTGGGAACTGCGTCACGTGTCTGCGGAGGGGCGAAGACAGAGTGTTTTTAAGTAGGGGAAATGTTGTCCCTGACACTGTTGTCCCCGACAAAGAAGGGTTGTGTTTGTACGAGAGAGGAGGCAGACCGCTATCAGGAGACGGCGGCAGCCTGCCCAGCACGCATGGTCTCATGCTCACGTGTGTCCTCCTCGGAGCAGCACAGCGCTCGGGCCGCGAGCGGCCAAGCCCACAGGCGGGTTTGCTAAGCCAGGCTAGAGCCCTGGCTCCCTGACCAGAGCACCCGGCAGCTCCCCAGATCTGTCCCCTTTGGTCTGCTCTCTCTTCTCTGTCCCCATTCTCTGCCTCTCTAGCTCCCCAGCGCAGCTCAGGGAAGTCCACTCCTGCAGCCTGGAGATGAGGGGACAACTCTTTATTACTTATGGTTCTGACACCACTTTCAGGCTGAACCCTGAAGCAAGTCTGCGATCGAAGCCCCAACTCAAACCAGCCCCCCAGTGTTATGCTCGCCCTCTCCCATGCTGCTGGTGGGCTGCTCACTGGGCAACCTTAGCAGAGGGCGTCTGGGCAGCGTCTATCGAAATTCACGAGGCACATACCCTTTGTCTCAGCGATTTAACTTCCAAGAGTCAATCATTCTGAAATACTCCAGACTATGGAGCTGTGCGAGGATCTTCACCACAGTGTTATTTGTAATAGCAAAACTGGAGGAATTTAAATGTCCACCAGGAGGAGATTGGTTATCTGAATTATGGCACATTCATACCATTGAATTCTAAGCAGCCATTAAAATGATTGAATTTGGCCTCTATGCTCTGACTTGGGAGAATGTCCATGATATGTTTTTGAATACAGAAAGTAGGTTGCTGAAAAATATGAACGGCATGATAAAGATTCTAATCATCTTGGTCTGTACAGATAAATATCTGGAAGGACGGGAGCCTCTCTTGGGAGACACTGAAAAATTCTTCCTGCATGGAGACCCTCTGATCATGTGAACTCTCCATCCCTTACCCTGGCCATTGGTGCCTCAGATCCCTCCCCCTCTCGCCTCCATCATCAACATTCCCGTTTCTCCTGGATAAGTCCAATTAGTGCACAAACACACCATTAATTCTTTAATCCTCCAGATAAAAGCAAGTCAATATCTAACCTCTCTTCTATCTTTGCTTCATTTCACAGTAAAACAAAACAATTGCCACTCTTGCTATCGCCAATTTCCACCTCTCCTTTTCTCTCACACTTTTCTTTCATGCTCCAGTGCAACCTTTAAAAACATGCTCAGATCCCGTTTCAAGTTCTGCCCGAGTCAAACAGTGCTTCCCAAGTTCCTGCTAAGAGCCAGGTGCAGAGCTCGGCGCCGAGGGGGAACCAGGATGGATACGACCTGCGGTCCAAGGGAATCGGGCCTTGTTGACTCTCTCACAGAGGAGGCTTTTCAGAAGAACTTACCTGGGGAGCTGATACCACAGGAAATTCAGGAAGACCCTCAGCGTCATAGCAAAGTGACCCGGCGGCCCAGCATGAAGATGTCCTGGTCTCTGCTTCTCTCTTTGACCAAACTGCCGCCAGGCTCCTCGGAGCCCTCTTTTCAACTAAGCCTACCCTTGACCTATAAGAACTTGAACAAACACGACTGTGGTTTCCGACAGCTCAAGGCCACCTCCCTAGGATGGCCCTAGCCCCTCTTATTATTATTATTATTGCTTGTCTTCACCTGCAGATATGTTTATTGATTTTGGAGAGAGAGAGAGAGAGACAGAGAGAGACGCATGTGAGAGAGAAACATCAACCAGTTGTCTCCCACATGCGCCCCAACCGGGGACCAAACCCACAAACTAGGTATGTGCCCTGACTGGGAATTGAACCCGCAAACTTTTGGTGTACGGGAAGATGCTCCAACCAACTGAGCCACACCTGCCAGGGTGGGCCTAGCCCCTCTTAAAGAGCCCTACTGAGAAAATGCAAGGCTGCCAGAAGTTACTGTTTGTTCCAGCCAACACCTGAGGATAGGACTGCGTTTCCCAGCCTCTGTGGGGGGTAGGAGCCAGCTGCCATGAGAGCCACTTAGCAGACCCAGATGCCTGTGCATGGACCAACCCTCCCCCACTTTTTGTAATGTTCATTCCTGACTCTGCTCAAGCCCCCTGGAATGGCCCCTGCACCTTTCAGGTCTGCATTGTTCTCCCCTGTGGCCCCATGTCTAGCACAGAGCTGAGCAGAGAGCAGCCAGCAGTAAGCACCGGCTGAGTGAGCGAATGAATGAATGAATGAATGAGACCTTTACTGCTTTTACAAGCTTGTGAGGCACATCTTGTTCTCATTTTATCACGGAAGAACCTGAGGCCCAGAGAGGTGAAGCTGCTTGCCCAGAGTCACATAGCGGACCAAGAGCAGAGCTGGGACTTGAACTCACACATGGAAAGAAGTCCACAGGCTTCATCCATAGGCCCCTCCAGACTCACCTCTCACCTGTGCTCCGCCCCTTAAACACCCCCCGCCCCCCGTTCTTCAGCCGTTCCAAGCCAGGTGCTCTTCCTTAAACAGGCCAAATGCTCCCGAGCCGCTGAGACTCTGTCTGTTCCCCCTGTCCGGAGTGCCCTTCCCACCACATCCCAGCAACCCCCTCCCCCTTCTCAGTTCAATGTCGTCCCTGTGGAGCTTGCCTGACCTCCCCAGGCAGGTGTGGAGAACCCCGCTCGGAGCTCCCCACCCCACACGTGTCCCTGCAGCCGGCACCTCTCACTGCACCAGAATCACCTGTTCCTGTGTGTTCCTCACCCCTGGCTCCTGGAGGACCCAGCTACAGCTTTCAAAGTGCTGAATGAACGGATGTGTGAGTGGGTGAGGGCATCAGACCATGGAGAAGTGAAGGGGCCACTGAAGCCATCTCCTGTCGTCCTGAAGCATTAACACCAAAGGTCACCAACCCCGTGATGCAAAACAGGTTTCGGGACTGGAAATGGCATGAAGAGATCTCTCAGTCCACCCCCTAGTATCATTCTGATTTTATAGATGAATCAGAGAGGTCATCCTTCTCGTTCAAAGCCACACAGCCAACACCCTGCCGACGACCCTGATTTCCAACAGCAACAACGATCGGCCACAAGAACCGGAGTGTCCTGGCAGCTACAGGCACCGCGCCCTCAGCATCACCTCGTTCACCTCTCACTGCAAACGATGAGGTGTGTACTCCCTCCTTCATTATATTTCTATTTTGCTCTGCTTAGTTTTCTTCACACGAAGAAATGTATGCTCATTTTAAATGATTTCAAACACTATAAAAAAGGGGAGCCCTCATCATCCCATGCTGTGATTCCCATTTTCCAGATGAGGAAACTAAGGCTGTGGCACTTTCTACATGACACAGCCTTATTCCCCAGCACCGGCAGCTGGGTGACTCACAGGGGATTGGGAGAGCTCGGGCAGCTGCAGACAACTGGCTCATTTGTGGAGCTTTTTCTCCTGGGCGGGTTGGCACCAGCAAATCAATATTTAGTTGTGCCACACACTGGGGTGCCTGCCTCCCCACTCAGGTAGGACAGAGAAGAGCAATAATCTTGACAACATCTAAATAGCATTGTCTCGAGTGGACTGGAGGGGAGACTACGGACAGGGGGCTCCCGAGGAGTCCATAAATCTGAGGCTGATGAATTACGTGGGCAGGTGCCTCTGCCGCTGGCATCCTTGCTGAGGACCAGAAGTGGGATAATTACTTCTCTGGCGCTTGGTTGTCTGGGGCGAGCTGGCCCATTTATCTCTTTTATTGCTCCTGGATTTCAGCAAAGTGTCTGCTGTATCCCCCACCCTGACCCCCCTTTTCTAAATGTTGGATTTATTTGATGACTCCACTAGGCCTGGTGATGGGAGCCAGAGCATGCCTTGCAGTAAGGAGGGCTCGGTCCCTGGGCCCGCCTGCTTGGTGGGGTCTCTCGTGGGTGTGATGGGTGGGTGGATGGACTGCCAGGCCGTTCATAATCATCATTCCCATCAGTGGTACCATCAATCCCCCCGCCCCCATTTCCTGCTCTGCCAACTGGTTGTGCCCAACTCGAGGCAGTGGGAATGGGCTGAGGTGATGGTTTTCCCAGCCTTGGGAAATGTAGTCTAAGCAGTCATGTAAAAAGTTGAAATCTGAGGTTCAATTACGAAAGGAAAATGGGGAGAATCTGTTGAGGGGGACACTGGCACACTAAGGAATGTAGGTCAGGGAGGTGTTTCTGGGAATTCGAGTGGGGCTGGCAGTAGGGGAAGAAGATGGGTCCATTCCGTCCTCCCGTCCTCTCGTCCTTCTCTTTCTCCCCCAAGACCTCCTTTCTCCTCCATGTTTCTAAGCCGTGGCATGGATGGGTGGTTCTTTCACTGTCTTATTTAGATTCCCCATAGTTCTCTCGGATCCCCTCTGAGCTCTGGGATCTCTCGAGCCAGGGAGACCTCCCGAACTTTTAGGTAATGAGTTACTGTTTACCTTGACGGCTGTGTTCATCGATGGTAACCACTGTTGAAACTCCTTGTTCGTTCGTTCATCCATTTACTCAATATTTACTGGGTACTAACTCAGTGAGAAGCACTGTGCTAGGTGCTGGGGATGCAACAGAGAGAAGAATAGTTCCTGCCCTCCTGGAGCTTAGACTATAGTGGGAGCAGACAATATAAGAAAGTCATTCATCTAATGCATGTACAATTGCAGCTGTAGTAAGTGGTCCAGAAAGACTTTCTTGAGGAAGTGGTGAATAGGAGTAAGAGGAGAGAAAAAATATTCTAGGCAAAAAGAATAGCATGTGCAAAGGTCCTGGGATGGGCAGGTTAGCATGACCAGGAGGCAAGTGTGGCTAAGCAGATAAAGTAAGGGGCTTGGGGTGAGGTGGGGCTGGAGCAAGGCTGGGCTCAGGCTGAGCAGGGCATTACAGGCCAGGTTCGGAAGTTCTGTCTCTCCAGGTAGGGCCTGCAGAGAGCCTCTGCAGGCATGGGGGCCCCGCAGTCAGGCAGTCTTTCACGTCTAGAGACAGCTGAGGCCATTGGGATTCTTTTGCTGTCCCCACTGAAGGTGTACCTGTCACCTGGGCGTTGAGGGACCCTCAATCAACTTTGTTCCGTGGGGTCCCCCACATCTGGATTTGAGCGTGTCAGACGAGACTCACTGCAGCTTATGGAGGAAGAAAAACCAGGATTCACAGGCCCTATGTGGAGTCCCAAACACAGGAGAGGCCCTGGCTGCTAACGCCCTCTCTTGGTAGCTGCTGTGTCCAGGAGCATGGATGAAAATAGTCCCCATTAGCCCTGGCTGACCTCACTCCTATCTAATAACCAAGGGTAAAGACTTCTTTGGATTAAAGTTGGCCCTTTGAGCCTTGGCATAAAAAAGATCAATTCTTTCAGGGTGCAAAGAGCCAAAGCTCTTTCTCTTTTGGGAAGCTGCTCACCCCCGTTCCAGGAAAGCCTGGGGTGGGCGCTCCCAGGAGACACTCCCAGGAGACACTGTGTCTCCGCCGCCTCTCCCCTTGTGTTCCTCTGTGCTCTCCGGGTGGAGGAAAGGAAAGATTGGGCTTGCTGCTGGCGAGGGGCTCGGGGCGCAGCCCATCTCACCTGTACCATGGCCGATGTAATAACAACAGTTGGGGTAATGGGGGCATGGTTCTCTCTTTCTCCCCATTTTCCCACTGACCCCTAAAGTGGGAGCCTCCATCCTCCTGGGACTATTGTCCAGAAGCTTCTGCCTCAGTGTCCACATCTCATTTGTTCTTCTTTGAGAGAAGAGGAGGGGCTTGTCTGATGAGTACATTCAATCGACATTGCCATTCTGTAGTCCACGCAATTCAATTGTTTGACTTTCAGCAATTTTGGTCCATTTGAGAACCACGGTGTAGGGAAATGCTCACAGAGTCTACACCAGACAACGAGGTCCACTCTGGGCTCTGCCCCTCACTAGTCCAGTGACTCCACCTGTCTGAGTAGCAGTTTCCTCATCTGCAAAGGGGGAGTCTGGTCGTTTCTGCATCAGTGGGTTGGGAATGGTGTCCAGAGCAAAAATGTGTGGAGAGCTGTGGAGTGGGAAGTGGACGGGAGGTGGCCTTCGTGGGAGAGTCCCGGATTATGGTGGTGTTCCTATTTCCTCCTGGTGCTGTGCCTCCTCCATTGATCATCCCTTTTAACAATAGCATCAGTCCTGTGCATTATCATGACCTTTGTGTTTGTAATGATGCTCGGGCTCCAAGTCAATCAAACCACAGCACACGGTGGCTTAGTGAATAGTGACACTCATCGTTGCAGGTTTGGTTCATTCCACAGCCCAAGGGTCATTCTAGGATTTTAGGAGAATTAAGAAAGGGACCCCAGCAAGGTGTCAGCAGGGCGCAAGGGAGGGGAAAGGAGAAGAGGGTACAACCAGCTTCTGTTTATTGAGCACTCATGTTGCGTGATCTTGGGCAAACCCTTCTGCCTCAGTGAGCCCCAGTTTCCCCACGTGGCAGAGACTTGGATCCCACTGGAGAGGCTACTGGCCTGGGTTGGGGGCATTCTGGGAGACGAACCAGCGATTGAAGCAAACAGCACAGTTTTAAGTATACACTAGGCATTAAAATAGCCTTTCTGGTTACAACTGGACTCCTTGCCCAACTGGCAGTTCGTGGCTCCCGGCCTCGGGCCTCAGCAACGCCACTGGGCATCACTGGTCTGTGAGGCCCTGGGCCATGGGATCAGTTCTCTCTGCGTTTACACAGTCCTTGCTGCCACTCCACAGGCTGGGAGATGGGGACAGGCCCGTACACCCTGGACAGTGCCCTGTAAACCAGCCAGCTCTGGTTCTGTCGAACCCTCCCTCCTCCAATCACTGAGCCTCAGTCTCCCTTTGTGTAAAATGGAAACGAGGTCCACGTGTGAACTTTTCCTGGGCCTTCAGTGATTTGTACACGTGAGGTGAGTCCACCAACAGATGTCTTTTGACGATATACCATGCACTGAGTTAAGTTCCATGTGCCTAGCACTTAGTAAATGCTCAGTAAACGTTACTTTTCTTTTCTTTTTTAAACTATTTTTCCTTTATTGATTTTAGAGAGAGAGGAAGGGAGAGGGAGAGAGAGATAGAAACATCGATGAGAGAGAACATCGATTGGCCGCCTCCTGCATGCCCCCCACTGGGGATCGGGCCCACAACCTGGGCATGTGTCCTGACCAGGAATCGAACTGGTGACCTCTTGGTGCATGGGTCGACGCTCACCCACTGAGCCACACAGGCCGGGCAGTGTTACTTTTTTTTTTAATCTATGAAGAGTTAGTGGCTTCATGGCTGGAGCGGAGCAGAGACCAGTGGGGCTGTGATATGAAGGGAAGTTCAAATCTTTGCTCTGAAAAGTACCAGCTGTGTGATGTCGGGCCGGTAACTCGCCCTTCTGAGTGTAATACCTGCCTCCTGGAGCAGAGGTGACAGCCAGTGAGACAGGCTGCAGGCTGCTTGACAGCGAGGCACACGTGACGTGCTGGGCTGCTGTTCGACATCAGGGGTCAGCAGCGCTGACTCTGGCTTGTGCAGGACACTGTCACAAAGTCAAGGCCAGCTCACCAACTGGGTGACACTGGGCACACTGTTCCATCAGCCTGTGCCTCAGCTTCCTCATCTGTAAAATGGGCCGTAACAGTATGGACCTGCTAGGGTTGCCGTGAGGTTTGGTTGAGTCACTGAGCACTGTGCCCACCCCTCGGGCTCAAAGACACGGTCAGAGAGAATGGCACTTAGGGTTTCAGGACAGTGGTCCTTGGACATACTCCCCTGGGAAGTTTTTAAAAACTGCAGATGGGCCGGCCGGTGTGGCTCAGTGGTTGAGCATTGACCCATGCACCAAAAGGTCGCCAGTTGGATTCCCGGTCAGGGCACATGTCCTGGTTGTGGGCTCGATCCCCAGTAGTGGGAGTGCAGGAGGCAGCCAATCGATGTTCTTTCTCTTCGATGTTCCTATCTCTCTCCCTCTCCCTTCCTCTCTCTTTAAAAATCAATTAAAACATATTTAAAAAAATAAAAAAAAATAAAAGCTGCAGATGTAGGACCCCCAACCTCAGAGATGCTGATGCAGCAGCCTTGCGTGGGCCCAGGAACCCGAATCTTTGTTTTTTTTAATTTTTTTTATCCTCACCCAAGGACATTTTTTTGCATTTATCTTCGGATAGAGCAGGAGGGAGAGAGGGAAGAAGAGAGAGAGAAACATCGATGTGAGAGAGACACATCGAGTGGCTGCCACCCACATGACCCCAACCGGGACCAGGGACAAACTGCAACTGAGGTACCTGCCCTTAGCGGGAACCGAACCCGGGACTCTCTGGTCCGCGGGCGGACGCTCTACCCACTGAACCAAACGGCCAGGGCAGGAACCTGAGTCTTTAACAAGCTTCCCAGGGGAGGCTGATGCAGGGGTTCCTTGGCGGGGGGTTTGGGAACCAGCACCACAGGGATTCAGAAGTGAATGAAGCAGAGCTGTGACCCTGAAGGAGCCTGTAGACTGAAGGGGAGACGCCCACTCGTCAGGAGCCCCGGTGTGAGCCTGAAAAAGGACTGGCTTTGGAGTCAGGAGGTCTGGGTTTGAACCCAGGCCCTTCACTTGGGCACTTTGCTTGTCCTCCCCAGCCTCAGTTTCCTCATCTGCAAAATGGGAATAGTGTGGGTTTGTGGTGAGGGATGGATGAGCTACCCCATGTGAAGAAATGCACAAGGTGTTTCCTGCAGAGCTGTGAGTCTCCTTCCCCACAGAGCAACCCACAGGCTCCACCTTGCCTGTACAGGGACTGTCAGGAGGGAAGGGCCGCCCTCATCCCCGGGCCCTGACTCACTGTCTGGAGGAGAAAAGCTGCCGGCTGGGTGGCGATGTCATGGGGAGCACTGGGGTCTCTCACAGGGACACAATGAAGTTGTAACTAATGCCTGTGGCAATGAGACATCTGACCGCCTCCCAGGTCTTGCAAGGTCGCTAAGTCCCCCGTGTCCCTTCGTCCCTTGCATAGCCACGCGGCCCATGGTGACTTTTACCTTTGTGACCACGGAGGAACGTTGGGGGTGATTACGGCTGCTGGAGGCAGGTGAAGAAAGGGAGGCTTGGAGTCCCCAAATGACCTCCCAGGGCCACTCGGCAAGTCGGCGCCAGTGGGGCTCCTGCTCCTTCCAGATTCCCCATTGTCAGTGTGAGACCCTCGGCTCCGGGCTGTGTCCCCAAGATTTACAGCCACCGGCCACAATTCCTGTTGGCGTCTCTCCACCGGGGCTGGTGCTCTCTCATCTCCGTCGCCTCAATTAGCACCGGGGCTGCTTTTATTAGGAGCCATCCTTTCAGGGGCGACATAAAACATGTCTTGAAAGGAGAAGCAGTTTCCATTTTCTCCCCTTCTACCCATCATCACACATTTCCATGTCAATGGAACTGCTTTTCTTTCTGTGCATCCCATTCCAAAATCTGCGACATTAACGACCAGCTGCAAATGGGGCGTTTCGCGCTGACTTCCTTCCTCAGCACCTTCCCGCGCCTTCCCCTTAGGTTTTCTCCTCGGGCTGCTCTGTCTGCCTGCAGGCCCCGAGACGTGGTTGATGATGGTGGTAAAAGTGGCCGAGGCGATGCTAATGAGCATTGTAAGTTGAATTGTGTCCCTCTAAAAAGATACATTCAGGTCCTAACCCCCAGTATCTCAGCACGTAACCTTCCTTGGAAATAGGGTCTTTACAGAGACAATCGACTTAAAATGAGGTCATTAGGGTGAGCCCTAACCCAGTGTGACTAGTGTCCTGTGTCCTTATAAAAGGGGGAAATTTGGACACAGAGACAGAGGGATGACAATGAAGAGACACAGGGAGAAGACGGCCATCTGCAAGCCAAGGAACACCTGAGGCTTCCAGAAGGCCGGAGAAAGGCCTGGGACAGATGCTCCTCCAGTGCCTTCAGAGAGAGCATGGCCCTCGCTCACGTGTTGCTAGGGGACTCCTGGCCTCAGGACTCTGATCAATCAGTTTCCGTTGTTCTCAGCCACCCAGTTTGTTGTGTCTTGTTACAGCAGCCCTAGCAACTAACACAGTGCTGATGACAAGGTGGTGGTGGCTGTGAGGCTGTGCAGGGATGCGCTGGGGTGGGCCCCCCAGATGGGGCTACATTCCCAGACCCCCTGTACCCAGGTGGAGCTAGGTGACCAGTTCCCGTCAGTGGGTTGGAAGAAGTGATGTGAGCGTCAAGGTGGCTAAGAGGCAGGTGTGCCTTCTCAACTCTCTCTTTCCCCTCTGGAAGTGGAGACATCTGAAGCCTTGGAGAGGGTCAGAGTCACGAGATGGAAGGAGCGTGGGTCCCGAGCCACTGCGTGGAAGAAAGCCGCGTGCTGGCTGGCGGTGTCAGAGCTGTGAGAACACGGGGAGGAGTTAACCCAGCCTGGCGAAAGGAGAGGAGCCTTCCCAGAGGCGGTGGTGACTGGGCATGACCTCGAAACAGTAAGAGGTGATCAGTGGGGCGGCTGGAAAGTACCAGGCTGAGGAGACGGCGGGTGCAGAGGCATGCAGGAGGGAAGCTGGTCAGCGGGGGCTTCCAGTGGGTTCTGTGGTTAGAGAATGCTGTGTGGAGAGAGGGCGTGAGGGCAGAGAGGTGAATGGGAGCTGGTCCTCGGTGGCCTGGGTGGGTGTGGGGGACTATGGGAAGCGCTCTGAGTCCACTCAGTGGCCTTTGAAAGCGTTTGAGCAGAAGAGCCACGTGGTCAGACTTGTGCATTGGAAAGGCTCCCAGTACAGGGCTGGAGTGAGAGGGAGATCCAGAGGCAGGGAGACCGGGAGGGAGGCTGGGGGGAGGGGGGGGGGGGGGAGTGAAACTGAGGCGGGGGATGGGGTGGCTCTTAGGGGAGTTCAGGTTTTAGAGTCAACAGGCCTTGGTGACTGATTTCAAGGGGAGGCGAGGGAAGGGGAGGGGACACGATGTGCACGGGTTTCGGGCCTGAGGGTGGTGGGGACGTCGCTGAGATGGGGACCCAGGACCTCTGTTCTGGTCTTGGCTTTAGTTTCCCCACTTACAGTCATGTGTCCAGACATACAGACATAGGTGGTAGACAGACAGAGGGATCGATTAGTCAAAGGGAACAACAGAGCAACAGAGGGGAAGTTTAAAGTGGGGGACAGTATTTGTTTTTAATCCGCACCCAGGGATGTTTTTTTAAAATTGATATTAGAGAGAGAGGAAGGGAGAGAGAGGGAGGGGGAGAGGGAGAGAGTGAGATGAGAGAGAAACATTGATCAGTTGCCCCCGTATGCGCCCTGACTGGGAACTGAACCCACAACCTAGGTATGTGCCCTGACCAGGAATTGAACCCCAAACCTTTTTGGTGTACAGGACGAAGCTCCAAGCAACAGAGACACCCGGCCGGGGCTGGGGGACAGTTTTTACTTGTGTAACATCTGTCTCTTCCACGGGGCCGGGGCAGTTGTCCTTGCCTTGGTCACCTCGCACCCCTAACACCAACAGACAGAGCCTGGCGCATAACAGACACTTGATTAATGTCTGTGAATGAGCGGAGACATAACAACCGCAGGTTGTTTGAGTTGGCTGCAGCCCAGAGAACTGGTGGGGACTCGGATGGTGGAGTGAAGATCTGGAGTACCGGAGCGGGTTTATGTTTTTATCCCTGGTGATGGGTTTCGATCTGAGCCAAGGCCTGGCAGGGTCCCACAGCACAGCTACCTTGGTCATTTGGGAGCTGAGGAAAGGATGTCCCTGGTCCAGTGGCCCTGACTGGTCTTTGCAGACCAGAGCCTCCTGGGCCCCTGGTGGAATGCAATGAGAGAGAAGGCCAGTGGGTGCGCACTGCTGCCCTCCACGCTGGCCGAGGAAGAGAACCACCTCTGCCCTCTCCAGGCCGGCTCTGCTCTCTGCTTCCCCGCCCCCAACGGGGCAGCAGGCGGTGGGTGGATTACATGCCTGCTTCTTCCGCTGACAGTCAGTTGCCCTGTGAGTGATTTCATCCATCTCACCTGCAGTCAACCAGCTTTCCCACCAGATGTCCAGACCGGAAACCAAAGGAGACAGGCTGCATCCGTGACCCCTGCTGGACCCCCAGGGAATGCCTGGCCTCCCTCTTTGGGGGGAGACCCCGGGGGCAGGGCTGCAGGCAGCTCGGGGCTTCCATCCTCCTGAGCAGAGCCTGCGGCAGCCAGGCCTGTTCCCGTGGGGACAGCAGGGTGGGTGTGCAGAGCCTGGCACTGGCTGCTTCCCTCTGAGGACAAGGGACCCTGTGAACGGATGCCACCCAGGCGCACCTTCAGGAGCAGGCTGCGTGTTACCCACGCGGCCGGTCCCCACGCTCACCACCGTTCAACCAGCATGAAGGCACATGGCCAAGGGGCGATTAATCAACATCTCACATGGGTCCCCCCTCCCCCCCCACTGGCCTGCATCAGGCCCCCATTGACCCTGACCACACACCACCCAGTCCTCCCGACCCCCAGACCTACCTGCCCACGGTTGCCATGTGCTCATGGTGAAGTCAGGCTATCCTTGGTCAAAATCTTGGCTTGGCAGTGACTCTGAATGAATTACTTAACCTCTCAGAGCCTCAGTTTCTTAAGCTGCAGATAATAATATGTATCTCGTGCATTGCTAGGAGGATAACTGAGTTAGTCCATGTGAAATGCTTAGAGCTGTGCTCCTGCATGGAAAGCCCCCAGTATGTGCTCTTGTGATCTGTTAGCTCCACCTCTTTCTCCTCCTCCCTTTTCTCCTCTCCTTTTCTTCTTCCTCTCCTCTCTCTCCTCCACATTCCGCCTTCTCCTTCTTTTTGTCTGATCGGGACATTTTCCTTCTGGGAGCAGCCTCTTCTCCCGCCTTCGTTCACCTCACCCTTGGATTGACACTCAGATGAGCCAATGCGTTTCCTTTAAACTCAGGCAGGATGAGCTGGGTTTTCTGTCACTTGCAACCACAGAGCCCTGACCCACACAGGTCACGTCAGCCTCTGCAGCCATGCTGTCCCTTCCTGCCCCCGGACCTGAATCCCCTACCCAGTCCCACCCACTTTGGGTCATTGTTCTTGAAGTTACCTCTCTCTGGACTGCCCCCTCCCAAATCCTATGTCCTCCCAAATACTGCATGTCCTTCAGTGCACCCCACCCATGGACCCTGGAGGCAGAGCTCAGAGGAAGGAAATGGACTTTGGAGTCAGAGGCGTGTGGTTTCATCCCTGCCCCCCCTCACTTGCTGTGTGACCTTCCACTTGTTAGGTAACTGCTCCGAGAGTGGGTCATCCCCCTGACCTGCGCGGTGGCAACGCCAGCCCACAGGGGTCTCGCACGGACTGAGTGTGGTCGTCCCTGAGAAGGCCTGGCGCTCAGAGGTGCCCGGTGGTGGCTGGTTGACACAGTGGTGCTGGGTGACAGCAGCCAGCTCTGCCCAGCACTGCGCCTCCCGGAGGGCAGGAAGGAGCCCTGGGGAAATCTCACCCAGCAGCCTCGCTCTGGGAAAGAGAAATAGAAAGTATTCTAATTCCAAAGAGTAAGTGTCAGAGGCTTGGGAAGTCTTCTGAGGTTCTGAAAATAAACACTCCGTGTGGAAGGGAAGGAGAGAAGGAGGGGGAGAAGGAGAGGAGGGGAGGGCTGGGTGAGAGGCAGAGGGGGCAGCAAGCCTGGGGAGGCAGAGACTCTGGGGACTCCGCAGGATCCTCTTCTTCTCGGGATGAGAGATCCAGGCTGTGTTTGCCCGGGACAGGAGGACCGTTGAGGGGAATGAGTGACTCCTAACGACAGTGGTTTGGGTCCAGCCTGAGGCCCATGTGGACGCTCCCCAGGCTCTTCATTAAAGAGCTAACCGGGCTGGTTTTGGAGGAGCCGGGGACAGCGCCGCTGATGTGTCTCCTCTGCCCTTCGTGGGGTCTTTAGAAGCGTCCAGAAGCAGGCACCAGGTGCTGCTGAGTCAGTGTCCCCAAACCCATGGCTGAGTGGCCTTGCTGGTGTAGATGCCCTCAGAGGCCAGGTCACCCAGGAGTTGGGTTTGCAGGGGGAGCCCTTGAGCCCCGACTTGTTTATGTGGAATTTGTGAGCCTTTGAGGACCCCATGTGGTGAAGAGTCGGGGACTGGGTCATGCTCTGCGACCCAGACAGATGTCCTGAGGGAACCTGAAGAGAAGGGCTGGCCCTGCCCTCGGGGCTCACGTGTTGGGCCCGTGGACCACCACAGGTGGAGGTTGTCTTTGGAGAGAGAGGACACCCCTACGATGATGGGGTGCAGGGAGGAGGTGGGTCAGCCCCGCAGGGCCACCTCGGGGTGACAGAGAAGGGGAGGAGCTGGAGGGTGAGAAGCCGGCCTGCAAGGCCCAGGTGCAGGGGAGGGAGCACCCTGTGGTCAGGAAACTGGGCAGGAGCATTAGGGACACTGGCCCTGGCATCTGGGAGGAGGAAGGGGCAGGGAGGTCGGAGTCACAGGGGTCAGAGCCGAAGGGGCCTGGAATGCCAGGCGTAGGGTTCACATTTCAACGGCAGCCACAGGGACCCAGTGCCCTTTCTTGTTTCAGCAGCAGCGTGTGCTCAGGTACCTGCGTGCAGGTGAGACAGGGAGGAGACACTGGCAGCAAAGAGATCAGGGAAGAGGCACCTGCAATGGCTTAGGTTCAGCTGAGAGCGGGGCGACCTGGGTGGAGACAGCAGGAAGTGGGTGGGCACGGGGGTCTGCCCCACATCCAATCAGGCACCACTGGTAACACCTGCACCCCCCTCCCCCACACCCAACACACCTGAATTAGGAACCAATGGAAGGAAATACGTACCTGGGAGTCAGACAGATGGAGAACAAAGTCAAAGTATCTTCTTTATTTCTGCTGGAGCTGATGTTGAAGAATGTGGCAAAGGTTTGCTGGCCAACGGGCTGCCGGGATGCCCAGGCCCTGGGTTAAATTCACTCACCAGCACAGCAGGCCTAGACCCTGCGGGCCAGCCACACATGTGAGTAGGCCAGGCAGGGCTGGGGTGCCTGACAAAATGTCAGAGGTTCAAAGGAAGGAGACCACGGTCTCTGAGAAGTAGGAAGACGGGAGAAGTCTGACTCTAATGACACGGAGAGGGAAGTATAAAGACTGTCAGGCGTTAGTCATTTGGGCCTGACCCCGGCCCAGCACCTTAGACCCATATTGGAGTCCTGTGGAGAGTGGGTCAGTGGCATGATGGGTTTTGAAGGGTGAGTAAGAGTTCTCCAGGTAGAGAAGGAAGTATGAAGCATCTGCATGGACAGAGACCCTAAGGATAGGGCAGGTTTAGGAAGTGGTGCATACATCCTGTGCCTGGGGTATAGTTTGCATTGAGAATTTGGGCAGAGGAGAAGGTGTATCAGTTTTCTGTTGCTGCTTTAACAAATCACCACAAACTTAGCAGCTTAATTTGATACATGTTTATTATTTTACAGCCCTGCAGGTCACAAATTGGACACAGGTCTCATAGGGCTAAAATAAAGACATGGCAGGGCTGCAGTCCTTTCTGGAGGCTCTGGGGGAGGATCTGTTTCCTTGCTCCCCCGGTCATTGACAGAATTCGGTTCCTTGCGAGTATAGACCTGAGGGCCCTGTGTCCTTGCTGAGGGTGCTCCCAGATTCTAGGGGCCACCCACATCCTTAACTCATGTACCCTTTCCTCCATCTTCAAACCCAGCAATGGTAGGTCAAGTCTTTCAAACTTTGAATCTCATCTCTCTGTCTCCTTCTTCTATCAGATCCCCCCTCCCCCCGACTCAAATTAGGATGAGATACTCTCCCACCCTAGGGTCCAGACCTTAATCACATTTGCAAAATCCCTTTGCCATGTTAGATAACATATTCATAGGTCCCAGGGATCGGCAGTGTGTGGGCATCTTTGGGGGGAGGGTGGCCATTTTTCCTCCTACCACAGAGAGGGGAGGGGAGGGAGGGGGGAAGCAGCCTTTATTTATTTATTGAGATATAATTGAAATATAACAAAAAAGCAACAGTTATTAAGCATCTACTAAGTTCCAAGGACCAAGCAAATTGTTTAGCATTTGTCATCTTATTTTGTCATCACACTGCCCTGGGTATTATTCCCATTTCACAGATAAGGGTACAGAGGCCAAAGAACTAGTGAACAGTGAATGAGGAGTAGAGGCAGGATTTGAACCCACATCTGAAGACTCAGTGTCTGGGCTCTCTCCATGGACCCTCAGCACCGTCTCCTACGAGGCAAAAACAATGGGTTGAGCCAGCTGTGAGAGGCTCAGCGTCCCTTCTCTTCAAATACCCAGTGGGTCTTGGACACATCTGCCCCTGCAGAGCCTCGGCAGGTGGTCCAATGCCCGGCTCCTTCCTCCCCCAGGATACAGTGGATGCCAATGAGGCGTGCAGAGCCGAGCAGGCAGGTAGCTGCTGAAACAGACACTGTGGCGCTGGGCTGATGGATGCCACGGGGCGGAGTGCCTGTGTTCTGCCATTAACCGAGTAGAACAGGCCCAGCTTGGGGGGGGGGGGGCTGGATACAGCAGACCTTTGCGGAGCCGGCACAGAGCTGCGCTGTGGGGCTGACAACCCCTGCTCCCCGTGGCTGGTGGGGAGATTTAAAAAATGAGTTAAAAGTGGCCCTCTGTGTTAGACGCAGAACTGCCACCACCTGTATGCTTTTCCTCCTTGTTCCATCCCACGTTTTCTCTTCTATGTCAGAACCCATCGAATCTACATGAGAAGCGGCCAGCTTTTCCGCGCAGAGTAAAGGTAGTTTGTGATTTCCTGTGAAAGATGCTAGCTGGGTACTGTTATAAGACAATGTGGGTTTTGCCTTCGGCTGTGAAGACAGAATAGAGAATGTGCCTGAAACTCACCTCCCGGGGTCCAGCCGCCTCGTGCACGGGATCTCCCGCTGGGGGCCCGGGCGCCACGGATCCGAGTCGTCACGGGCACGCGGAGTGGGCCTGTCGCCGCCCCTGGCAGAGCCTTCTTCCCTGTACACGCTTCTGCACTTTATGTGCTGATAAGGCAGTTTTAGCACATTTATAAACATTTGGGCATCTTCTCGGTCATTTATTTTTCAGTTATTTTTAGGGAGAAATAAGTTGTCTTTACACTCTAATAAAATTGCTGTTCCGTGGCCTCAGACGGGCCAGGAAGATGGGAGCGGGAGCTGGAAGAGGCCCCGCAGTGAGTCAACATTTCCCCGTTCCAGTCCTGGATGGGCTGGTAATTGCTGCAGCTTTGGGAAAGCCGCTTCCCCTCTCTGGTCCTCAGATGTCCCACATTACTGCTGACACTAATCGTGTCGGTATTCCAGGAGTGTGAGGTTCCTGGCAAATGGGAGCTAACGGACTTCATTCATGAAACAAGTAGGCACCTGCTATGTTTCAGGCACAAGGCTATGTCCTGGGGAAGCAGTTCCCTTCCCTTGACCTTGACGAATATATCTTCTGGAGGGAGGAAATTCACTTATAAAAGGTGAAAAAGTCACTGTCATTTACAGAATGAAAGCTCCAGGTGGGCAGGGAGTTCTGTTCATTTTCTGCTGCTCCCTCCTCTGCCTGCCACACTGGCCGCCACCTGCACCCTTCCTGGAAATGGGGGCACATCAAGCCGAGCACCCCCTTTCCTTCAGGTGTCTCCGACAGTCCTGGCCACCCTGCCTCGCCCCTGTAACAGCTGGCAGCCAACTGCAGCTGTTGAAGCTTTATGGGTGCCTCTTTTTTTATTTTTATTTATTTTTATCCTCACCCGAGGATATTTTTACATTCATATTCAGATATAGCAAGAGGGAGAGAGGGAGGAAGAGAGAGAGAGAGATAAATATTGATGTGAGAGAGACACATTGATTGATTGCCACCCGCAGGGCCCCAACTGGGGCCAGGGATGAACCGCAACCGAGGTACGCGCCCTTGGCCGGAATCAAACCCCGGACTCTTTGATCCATGGGCTGACGCTCTAACCACTGAGCCAAACCGGCCAGGGCTGTGGGCGCCTTTAATCGGATAATCAATACACGGGGAGCGCGGGAACAGGTCTGATCATGTGTGCGGCTCACATTACCTTGTAAGGCCTGGCCCAGCCCCATCAATCAATATACTTGCAGCACTTGTGACTCCCACCTCGAATCAATAAAGCTTACAGTTAGGTGGGAGGGATGTGATTTCTTTTTCCTTCCCCATGTCCTTTCAGGAATAACCAACCATCTTTCTTGCAAATAAATGCCTCCCTCCTGCTGGCTCCTCGGGACCTGGGAGGCTGATGGGCTCTCTTCTCCATGGACCCACACCTGGACCCCTGTGCTGGGTGTAGCCTGGGTGACTTTCTTGCCTGGACCATGACCTCTGTGGTTAAAGGGCTTTGTCTTTGACTCGACAACCTGTGTGCTTTGTGTCACTTAGATCTGTCTTCACCAGGACTCTGATCGTCCCCCCAGTGGGATGGGAGACATCTCTGCTGTTTCCTCTCCGTGGCTAGACCAAGGCCTCCAGTCACTGCTGCACTCTCGTGGCCCTACCGGAGCAGCATCAGAGGGGCGGCTCATGGATTCATTCAACGGAGGATGCCTGTTTGAGGCCTTGTCTGTGCTGAGCACTGTATCAGTCAGCGCTGGAGAGGCTCTGCTCAGTAACAAACATCTCCCAGGTCACAGTGGCTTAAAAACCCACGTCTTCATTTTCGGCTAATCCTACCTGTCCAAGGTGGTTGGATGAGGGGTGGCTCTGCTCCTCAGGTCTCCGGTGGACCCCAGGAGACAGAGTAGCTATCAGGTCAGAGAGGAAGAGAACTCTGGTGGGTTTTGCACCAGCCACTGAATGCTCAGGGAAGTGACACACATTACTTCTGCTCACAAGCTCACTGACCAGAACTAGTGACGTGGTCCCTCTGAGCCAGAGGGCACGGAAGTTCAGTCCCACCATCGGCCTGACGTGGGAAGATGTGAAAATACTCGGCAAATGTACGACTGTCCCAAGCACCACGGAGTGTAGATGGTAATGACTCTGCCCCCACGTTCGTTCCCCCCCCCTCCCCTGCCCTGCATGCACCCAAGGGCCTTACAGTTTCAGCAGGGTGACCACCTTGGTTTTCCTTCCATTCAATCCAGGTGGGCTTGTGGCATAATGATCCCGAGACGGCGAGTCAGCAGCTGTGTAAACAGTGATTACGGAGCTTGGACGTCACTAGGCTGGGATCTGAATCCAGGTTTGTCTGGCTCAGAGCCAGTCCTCTTCTCCCTGAGCAGTGGTGCCCCTTGAAATGACCAGGAAACATGGCAAAGCAGTAGGGAGACGAGGGTGCGACGCTGGGGAGCTGACAGTCAGTGCCACAGGCCGGTGTGAGCCTTAGAGCTGGGGAGGGTTTCAGGAGGGGCCTGGTCCTGCTGGGTGGATGGGCTCTGAGAGGCCAGAGGGAGGGAAGGGCCGCAGGTACCCAGGCAGAGGTGAGATGGCCATGGGGATGGAGGGGCCATGAGAAGGTGGCCTGGCTGGGCCTATAAGGGAGGAAGTGGAGGAGGAGCTGATGTGATGGGCTGGGTTCAGACGTGTATTTTGGCATCAGAGAGACCTGGGCTTGAAACCCAGCTCTGTCATTCCTGCTCAGATTTTAAATTTGTTTCCCCTTTCCTCGTGTGTAAGGTGGCTATGAGGCTTACCTGAGGTCAGGTCAGGAAAATACAAGGTGCAGTGTGTGATGTCGAGGGTGCTGAGTAGAGGCATCTATGTGGCCTCTGGATAGTGGGCGGTTCCTTTGTGCCTGGCCCTCTGCCAATCGTTTTGCATGAACTAGATCACCGAATCCTCAGAACAACACCCTGACGAGGAACCACTGGACAGTACCAGTGGATGAGGTACCCATTTTACAGATGAGGACAGTGGAGGCCAGAGAGGTTGATGCCCAAGGTCACGCAGCTGGTCAGCATCTAAGCTCTTCCTTACCACCTGTGGCCTTTGCTTTTCCTTATGAGCCCCAGAGCCTGACCACCCTGACACCCTGACCCCCCCACCCTCCCCCACCCCTTCACTCTGCCAAACCTGTCTTTAAAAAGCTCCATTTCCCAAGAGAGGGAACCATTTCTTTACAGAAGATGAACCTCTTTATTAGAGAAGGCCCCTCTGCACAAAGACAGAACCCGGAGGCGAGAGAGACTCACTCGGTTTCCAGGTCACTTTGGAGATCGATGGGCTCTGATCACGAATCCAGCGTCTGTCAACAGCCCCTAATTTTAGCTGGATCTGTGCAGGCTGCTCACTGGGCTTATCCACTCCGGTGGCCTGGCACAGCGGTTCTGAGAGCATCATTGATCTTTTGACTCAAGTGTCCTCGTGAAATACAAATCTGCTGTTACTCAGAGAGCCGTCTGCCGTGTGGCACAGGAGAAATGCTACCAGGAGAACAATAACCAGAATTTCATTATAAATCTGCCCTCCCACCTCTTCTCTGCTTTGATCCTGGCCTTACGGCTCAGACCTGGAAAATCTATGCCATTTACTGTCTCAACTTGTCACAGAGCAATAGGGGAAAGGCATCGATAGTTTGAGAGATCGTGGGCAAGCTCCCTGTTACAAGGGCCCTTGGCAACTGGAGTGAGTGAGTTATGCCTGTTTATGCGCGTCAGGAGGGGTGCGGGAGGCGGACGCAGCGCTCCTGCTCTGGGCTAAGGGGTGGCAGAAGTGGAGGGTTCCTGGGGGTCTAGAAGCTCTGCTGAAAAACAAAACGAGACCAAACAACCTTGTCCTTAAGGGTGGAAGTGGACAGAAAAACTAAAGCGTGTCTTCCTCTTGCAACTTGTTGCCCAGGCAGTGGGAAGTCCAGGAAAGGGGGCGGGGAGAAAGCCCTGCCACTCGGACACAGGTGCTCTCCGGCAAGACCGGGTCATCAAATGTGATTTGGGGAAGATCCCGAGGGTCCCACTGTCTCATATTAGAGATGGACCTCTGAGACCCAGGCAGGGAAAGGCAGCCTGTTCCATAGTCATGCCACTGATCAGTGGCAGAAAGAGAGGTGCTGATGTCCCCAATCATACTGTCAACGCCCGAAGGGGAGATAGCCGTGCACAGAGCCCTGGGGAAAGAATACGGTTTCCTTCAGCCAGCCCACAAACCCGTCTAGACCAGGGAACACATCTGGCCCCACAGTCTGTTTTTGTAAATAAAGTTTTATTGGGACACAGCCACGCTCATTTGTTCACATGCTGCCTAACGCTGCTTATACTCTCCACCTGCAGGGTGAGGAGTTGCAGCAGAGATGGTATGAACCACCAAGCCTCAGAGGTTTGCTCTCCGGCCCTTTACAGAAAATGTTTGCTGACCTTCTGTCTAGACACTAGCCTGAGGGAATCTTACACATCATTCATGCAGAGGTTTTATGTACATTTTATTATTATTAAAAGTTAGACCCTTGTTTTCAAATGGAAACTGACATGGATTCCCCTTTATCTAAAACTGACAGCAGCAAATCTTCCTGGACTGCAGTGGGGGAAGGGTAGCCTGCTCACTCCTGGCCTCCCCTCCCCCTGCTCTGCCCCCAAGGGGGTTGTCAGACAAAATACAGGACTCCAGTTACTTGTCAAAGTGAGAGAGAAACATGGATTGGCTGCCTCCTGCACGCCCCCTACTGGGGATCAAGCCCACAACCCGGGCATGTGCCCTGACCGGGAATCGAACTGTCACCTCTCAGTCCATGGGACGATACTCAACCACTGAGCCACACTGCTCGGGCAGAAACAACACATTTTAAAAAATGAAGTATATCCTAAAATTTTTGTGGCTCCTACTTAGACTAAAACATTATTTATTGTTTAACTGAAATTCAAATGTAACTGAGAGTTCGTTTTTTATTTTTACTTACTAAATCTGGCATCCCAACCCTTGAGCCACCTCAGAGGAAGTGCCTCAGCAAACGTTTGGCCTCTGGAACTGATAAATCTCTTAGCCTGGCATTGCAGGTCTGTCCTTGGCCCATGCCAAAGCCTCATTGCCTGCCCTACCTTCACGCTCCTCCCTCACCTGGCAGTACCCGGCTCCAGGAGCTCCGTCCTGCTTCCTGTCACCCTCTGTGCCTCTGCTGCCAGTGCCCCTGCCTGGGCTGCCTCCACACCCCTGCCTGCATGCTCGGCCTTGCTCCTTGGCCGGTGCTGCAGAACAACCCTCACAGGTGTCCGGCTGCCGAGATGGCACGGGCAGGCGACTGAAATGCAGGGACCAGCAGATCTGGCCCTCCTGGCTTCGTTCCTTGTGAAGCAGGGTTCCCGGAGGAGTGCTGCAGAGCCATCCAGGTCACGGCCGGAGGGGCTTCTGCTCTCTCCAGAGCAGTCCTCCCGCTTCCTTCCCAGAGAGCAGAGCCCTTTGCTGGCATCTGCTCTGGCCAGGCGATGTCAGAACTGGATTTCTGGAAGGCAGGCCTTGGTAAGGGCCCCGTGGATGCTGAATCCTCCTGGTGTCTTTGAGGAAGGGGAGCAGGAGTGGGGAGCTGGAGGGCATGGGGAGCAGTGGGCATGGGGAGCAGGAGGGCATGGGGAGCAGTGGGCATGGGGAGCAGGAGGGCACGGGGAGTAGTGGGCATGGGGAGCAGTGGGCATGGGGAGCAGGAGGGCATGGGGAGCAGTGGGCATGGGGAGTAGTGGGCATGGGGAGTAGTGGGCATGGGGAGCAGTGGGCATGGGGAGCAGGAGGGCATGGGGAGTAGTGTGCATGGGGAGCAGTGGGCATGGGGAGCAGGAGGGCATGGGGAGCAGTGGGCATGGGGAGCAGGAGGGCACGGGGAGCAGTGGGCATGGGGAGCAGGAGGGCACGGGGAGCAGTGGGCATGGGGAGCAGGAGGGCATGGGGAGCAGTGGGCATGGGGAGCAGGAGGGCATGGGGAGTAGTGTGCATGGGGAGCAGTGGGCATGGGGAGCAGGAGGGCATGGGGAGCAGTGGGCATGGGGAGCAGGAGGGCATGGGGAGTAGTGTGCATGGGGAGCAGTGGGCATGGGGAGCAGGAGGGCATGGGGAGCAGTGGGCATGGGGAGCAGTGTGCATGGGGAGCAGGAGGGCATGGGGAGTAGTGTGCATGGGGAGCAGTGGGCATGGGGAGCAGGAGGGCACGGGGAGCAGTGGGCATGGGGAGCAGGAGGGCATGGGGAGTAGTGTGCATGGGGAGCAGTGGGCATGGGGAGCAGGAGGGCACGGGGAGCAGTGGGCATGGGGAGCAGGAGGGCATGGGGAGCAGTGGGCTTGTGGAGCAGGAGGGCATGGGGAGTAGTGGGCACGGGGAGCAGTGGGCATGGGGAGCAGTGGGCATGGGGAGCAGGAGGGCATGGGGAGCAGGAGGGCATGGGGGGCAGTGGGCATGGGGAGCAGGAGGGCATGGGGAGTAGTGGGCACGGGGAGCAGTGGGCATGAGGAGCAGTGGGCATGGGGAGCAGGAGGGCATGGGGAGCAGGAGGGCATGGGGAGCAGGAGGGCATGGGGAGCAGTGGGCACGGGGAGCAGTGGGCATGAGGAGCAGTGGGCATGGGGAGTAGTGGGCTTGTGGAGCAGGAGGGCATGGGGAGTAGTGGGCATGGGGAGCAGGAGGGCATGGGGAGCAGGAGGGCATGGGGGGCAGTGGGCATGGGGAGCAGGAGGGCATGGGGAGTAGTGGGCACGGGGAGCAGTGGGCATGAGGAGCAGTGGGCATGGGGAGTAGTGTGCATGGGGAGCAGGAGGGCATGGGGAGCAGTGGGCATGGGGAGCAGGAGGGCATGGGGAGCAGGAGGGCATGGGGAGCAGGAGGGCACGGGGAGCAGTGGGCATGAGGAGCAGTGGGCATGGGGAGTAGTGTGCATGGGGAGCAGGAGGGCATGGGGAGTAGTGGGCATGGGGAGCAGGAGGGCATGGGGAGTAGTGGGCATGGGGAGCAGTGGGCATGAGGAGCAGTGGGCATGGGGAGCAGTGGGCATGGGGAGTAGTGGGCATGGGGAGCAGTGAGCATGGGGAGCAGTGGGCATGGGGAGCAGGAGGGCATGGGGAGTAGTGGGCATGGGGAGCAGTGGGCATGAGGAGCAGTGGGCATGGGGAGCAGTGGGCATGAGGAGCAGTGGGCATGTGGAGCAGGAGGGCATGGGGAGTAGTGGGCATGGGGAGCAGTGGGCATGAGGAGCAGTGGGCATGGGGAGCAGTGAGCATGGGGAGCAGTGGGCATGGGGAGCAGTGAGCATGGGGAGCAGTGGGCATGGGGAGCAGTGGGCATGGGGAACAGGAGGGTAGAGCCAGGAGGGAGAAGGGAGATGAGCTGAAGCTGCCAAGTGGGTCTGTTTACTGCCATTCCCTTCAGGTTACCTTTAAATGGGATAAAATTATCCTCTAATCCCCTTTATTTCCATTCAGTGCTTCTAGAAAAGACCTACTTGACATTTCAGGAGGGAAAAAGAAGTGAGAGACAATTTTCAGTAGAAACTGCAGGAAGGAGAAAACAACATTTAGTGCCTCTTAATGTCTCTGTGAATTAGCCCAGGCGAGGGGAGATGACCTGACCAAGCCCTGGCCCTCCTGCAGAAAGTGAGCCGGGATCCCCAGCGTGTCTGTCTTGGGGGAGGGGTGCTGTGTGTGGGGAGAGGCTTGGCTCTCCTCACAATGACCCCTCACCCCCATCCCGGGCATCCGGGTTCATATTGAACCTCCTCCTGGGCAGCCTTGAAGTCTAGGTAAAGGGAACAGATCGGAAAGGGTCACTTATTTTAAATATGCATTGTCCCCTGGACCATGATCGTGTCCTTAGGAGAATTATCCAGGAGTGGATTTGTGACACCCAATGCTTTTGACGCATGGTGCGGAATGCCTTGGGTCAAGCCTCGGCTCCTCCGTGTACTCACTATGTGATCATAGACAAAAGACTTCACTTACCTGGGCCTCAGTTTCTTCCTCTGGAAAATGGGGGTAATAGTAGTACCTACGCCCCTAGGTTGTTGTGAAGAATTAAGATGTTGACTACACTGCCCAACAAATAGAAAGCATTTAAGAAATGTGAGCTGCGCCCTGGCCGATTTGGCTCAGCGGTTGGAGCGTCGGCCCGTGGACCAGAGAGTCCCGGGTTCGGTTCCCGCTAGGGGCACGTACCTTGGTTGCAGTTTGTCCCCGGCCCCAGTTGAGGTCGTGCAGGTGGTAGCCACTCGATGTATGTGTCTCTCTTATGTCCATGTTTCTCTCTCTTTCTCCCGCTCTCTCTGAGGATAAAAAGAGAAAAAGAATAAAAAGAAATGTGAGCTGCTACACTGTTGTTTTGTTATTCTCAGGCCTCCAGAAAAGTGTGACAATTGTCATGACAGCACCTCCTGAGTGTTGGAGACGTGGATCGGACAGGGTGGAGGGAGCTGACTCCTGTCCCGGGTCTTCTTCTGACACACACATGACCTTGCTGAGTCCTTGTCCCTCTTTCCGAGTCTCAGTTTTGTCACCTGTGAAGTGAGGCCACGGTCTCCCAGGATCACTGAAATCCTTTTCAGGTGACGAATTTATGAATAGAAATGGCCAGAATACAAGCACTCCTTTAAATAGACCAGTTGTGCCTTTTGCAATCTTTCAAGTGACTCAAGAAAACTTGCTGATGAAGTAAAGATAAACCCCATGCCTAGTTCATGATGTACTCCGAGTTGTTTGGGTCCACTGTACTTCCTACATCCGTTTGTTAATTTAATAAGCGTGTATTGGAAAGCGCCTTGGACAAGGTTAGGGTTTAAAGAAATGGAAATCATTCGATCATTCATTCATCCACTAGTCGAACACATGGTTATAAGGTCCCAGCTCTGTGTTCTGGGCTCTGAGAATGCAATTTTGGAAAAGACAAGGACTCTGCCCTGTAGACGCTCACATTCAGGAGGGGAAACAGGTACTAAGCAAGTGTATGAATAAGTAGATTGATTTCAGGCCGTGAAGGCAGTAACAGGCCTGATGCTCTGGGACAGGAGAAGGGAACTGTGTGGCAGGATCATCAGGGAGGGCTTCTTGGAGAGATGAGATCTGAAGTCAGAGCCGAACAAGGAGAGGGATCCAGCCATGCGGAGGTCTGGGGACAGAGCTCAAGGCAGAGGGGACAGCATGTGCAAAGGGCCGGCGGTGGACCCTAGCTGGGCATGTTCTAGGAACAGAAAACGTCAGTGTGGCTGGAGCAGAGTGAGGCAGGGGAGAGCAGTGGGAGATGAGGTCAGAGAGGTAGAAGTGTAAGGATTAAAAGTACTTAGCCCAGCTGCTCGTATACACTAGGTCCTTTCTGTCTGGTACCTATTTCTGAGAGCTCACCTGGATACAGGTAACATGAGGGAGATGAGAGAGAGATCAGTGAGAGGATCTTGAGGTCCTTTTCAGACCCATGAATATGTAAAAAAGAGGCTTGAAAGCAATTTGCTAATTTCAGTGGAGTAAATGCTCTCACTTCCAGTCCTGTTTATATTATTAATTGGTTTAGCAAAACATTTCCCCCCCTGTGAATGCAAAGGTGCCCAGAATTATGACTGGTTGCTGTTAGTGAGATTTTATTGTACTTTCAAAGACAGGTCTAAATTTCCCCATGAAAATGCAAAGACTAATTAAAGGCTTATAGCTCCTTTTTTTTGAGTTTTTCAGGTATCTGACAGTATTCTAATATTAGCAGAATTGTAAATTCAGTGTATAAATGTCTATTTTATATGCTTGGAAACGCTTTTTGTCGTAGCCCCCGGCCTTCTGCTGCCCAGGCAGCCAGGCTTCCAGGTTGGCCCCTTTCCCAAGGCTGGTCCTTTCCGGGGCTCACAGGACTGGAACCAGAGTTGAAGGTCAGGAAGCCCAGTCTTCCATGCCATAGATGAGGAATCTGAGGCCAGAGAGGGGAGACTTCTTTAGGATGCCCATTAGGAATGCAATCTGGGACAAGGGTGTCTCCCCAAGACCCATCAAACCATAGCATATGGAGAGCAGAAGACCAGCTCTGCCAGTAACTACAGTTCATTCCTTAACTATTTTATTCGGAAGATATTCATTGATGGCGACCGTGGCACGTAACGTGCAAGGCACTAGGAAATAGGTGACAGTAAGATTCAGTCTCTGTTCTCAAGGGGAGCAGCAGTGAGAACAGAGGCAGAACAATGAGAAGAAGTTACACCATCCTCATCGTGATCATCATCACAGTTGTATGGGGTGCTGTGGGAATGAAACTGTATGGCAGAGGGCAGGATTGACAGTTTAGAGGTGACACCCAAGACTTTAGAACGTGACAGTGGTTGCTGTGCAGGTGGTGGCAGGGGAGCCATGCAAAGCAGAGGGAGCTCATGGGCTGGCATGAAGGTGAGGGGAGAGGATGCTGCCACCAGGACCCTGCAAACATCCAGGTGGCTGGAGTACAGCGTGCAGGAGGGGCGCAGCTGGAAGACACTGGACAGGTGGCCTGCGGCCAGATCACGAAGGCACATAAATGGCCGGCCAAGTGCCCAGCACACTCCCTCCTCTCTCTTCCCTCTGCTAGCAGCCCATTTCTTTCTCGTCTGCCCCTTCCCGGCTCTCTGCGGTTCTGGCTGGGTTGCCAATCAATGACCTCTTTGCCGACAAAGGCGTGAACATGTGACCCAGAAGCGACCCTTCACAATGCCCCACCCACGTTCTGGGATTGGTGCAGGGGTGGGCACATGGCTCAAGCCAGGCCAATCGGAGCCCTTCTCTGGGGTTTTATGAATGGATGCTGGGCAGAAAAAAGCCCCTCTCTCCTCTGGGTGGCTGTAAGCCCGGTGCTGTGTTCCACCATGGCCTCTCAACCATCTGGCCATTTGGAACAGAGGACGAGCTGCGCATCTGACCTTGTTTTATGTCCATGTAAATGTGTCTCCTAGCCGGGTCTGTCTGAGTGTGGAGCCCATGCCTGTCATCACTAACTGCCTGACTGCCTCCGTACCTGAAGCAAGCCCCCTCCCTGCACCCTGGCCTCCCCTCGCCACCTCCAGTCTCTCCCCTTCCAGCTCTCCTGCCTTTCCTGACTCGTCTTTAAGTAAAGGCTTTTCCTCACCTCTGCTGGGGCGCTCTGAAGCTCTGCTTCACTGGAGGAATTAATTGGGACACCGCTGCTTGGCATAGTTCTCAGGAAGCCCAGGTGCCTCTCAATTATTTATTAGGTAGACTTTCTCTATCAAAGAGCCTGCTGGGAGAGTCGCAGGGTCCTACCAATTTAGTGAGCCCTGGAGAGAAATCAGAGTCTGCAGCTCCCTCCCAGCTCCTGGCTGGGCTGATCTAAAACAGAAGGGAGGAAGGTTGACCTGGTTTGGGCTGGTTATTTGGGGCTGGCCTTCTGGGGTGCTTCCAAGGGTGCTGGGCGAGGAGTCGGGGCAGGAGCAGCGGGAGATCCGGGTGCTGCTGGCACTTTTGGGGGGTGGGCTGAGCAGAGTGCAGAGGTGGTCTGGAGGAGGGTGGAAATCCCCGCCCTCGGCCGTGCCCATCTGTTGAGGTCCCCACATGAGGGAGACTTGGTCACCAGCTCTGACCTCTGTGAACGCCAGGATTTCTTGACACCCAAATCTATTTGAGTTCAAGCCTATTAACATTCAGTTTTTACTCAACTAAAATCAACAGCCTTTGCAGGTCTGGCTCATGAACATTTCGAACCAGAAGTGGCCTTAGAAACCATGGAGTGCGTCCTCTGCAGGGTGCGGCTCGCTCACTGCTTAACCGTTTCTGAAGGGCCCCTCACCTTGGGATAGAGTCCTATCTCTTTAGCACAGCATTTGAGATCTGTCACAGGCCGCCCCCAGGATAGCTGCAGCCCCCACTCCGGACACAATAAACATTTCCCAGACACGCTGTGGGCTGCACTGCTCTGGGCCTTGGCTCCTGCCTCCCTGTCTGGGATTCTCGTCTTCTCTGCCACCTGCTGCAATGCAAATCTCCTGAGAGTGAGTCAGGCGTCTTCTCCTCCCAGGGCCTCGCCCCTCCCCCGGGCAGACTGACTGCTCTGTCCTCCATCCTCTCACTGAAGGCTCAGCTTGAAGGTCCCCTTCTCAGAAAGACCTCCCTGGTCCCGCAGTCTCAGGTTGTCACTGCCTGACCCTGCCCAGAGCCAGGCTGCGTACCTGTCCTTCCTGCCTCCCCGCTCCAGAGGTCGGCTCCCGGGGCAGGGGCCTCATCTATTCACGGCCGCACGCCCAGGCCCACCCAGGCCTGCACATAGTAGGGCCTCATAAGCTGGTGGAATGAGAGAACCTGAAGCTGGCTTTGCCGGCACCCCGGGCTCTGTCCTGAGGACTGGCCAGTGTCCTGAGTGTCTGCAGCTCCTGAGCAGCATGACCGCCCGTCCCCTCCCCGGGGCCTCCTCTGCAGCAGGAGGGGCTCAGAGCCCCCAGGCCTGTGGCCAGGCCTCGCCCTGGAGCGGTCATGGTCCGCTCTGGGCCCGAGCAGCAGCCACGTTTTGAGAGTTTGGAGAAAGGTTCAGCCCAGTCAAGTGGATAAATCACATCTTTTAAAATGGGCCAAACATGGGTTTACACAATAGCCTGTGACAAACGCATCTTCAGGAAATGATCTGGCAGAAAATATCCCTTTTTCCAAAGGGCGCCATGGCCCTGGGAGAAATAATGAGGCTTTTTTAGGATTCTAATTATTCCCAGTGCTGACAGGCTGCGGCGCCGTTAACGGCCGCTGCTCAGCGCTCACGCGTGTACCCAGCGGAGTCTATTCTCGGGTCTCCCAGGTAAGCGTCCTGCTCCCAGGGGCGGCCTGGTGTGTCCAGTGTCCATCCTCACAGTTCCTGCCTCCCTCCTGCTGACGCACGACCTCAGAGGGAACAGGGCCTGTCTATTCCCTGTGATCCCGGGGCCCGGACACAGCTGGTCCTCAGTGTGTGGGAGGTCTCTCCTGCCTTCACTCAGGAGGCCAGTAGGGGGTGCAGGGTCTCCTGAATGCATCAAACAGGCTCATGAGGCTGGGAGTGCAGTGGTTAGAGCTCAGACTAAGAGGCTGTTGCTCAGTAAAGAAATAAGGGCCCCACACTGTCCACACTGAAACGGGCTGTGGTGGCCATCCCCCCAATGCCTGATTGTCCAGATGGGGGAACGGAGGCAGATAGGGGATGTTGAAGGGCTGGGATCTAGGAGACTTGTCTGTGCTGAGCTCCCCACAGTGGGGTCGGGGCTCACCCTTGTGGAGCACCTGCCCAGGACACAGCTGACATGTGTCATCCCACTCAGAGCTCACACCAGCCCTGAGAGGCAGCTGTTAGCCCATTTCCCAGATGGGGAGAGTAAGGCTCACAGGGCCTAAGCGACTCGCCCGGTGTCCCACAGCGAATCCCTCTTCCATATACAATTGGCTCATTGAAAAAGATGCCTGAACTTCCTGGATTTTGTACCAATCAGAAATCCCCAACTCCCCCACTTCCTGTCCCCCAGAGCGGCAGGGTAGAGGGAAGGATGCAGGGCAGGACCAGGGAACTTTGTCTCAGATGCATGTCTGGGTTCTGCTCATTAGGAGGTGATGAAGGACCAGTCGCATTGCTGCCCTGCCCCCTGCTGTTCTCCCCCTCCCCCCAATAGGGAGACTGAAGCAATTAGGTGGAGAGAAAAGATGAGGCTTATGGTGGCTGGTTTAGTGCCTTAATGGTCCCTTATCCAGATGTGGGCTGCACAGAGTCGTAGGACATGAGGGGCTTCCGGACGTCCCTGCTCAAGGCAGCTCTCCCCAAGGCCCAGAGCAGCTCCTGGCTCCCACTGGTGCTCCTTCTTCAACCCAGAGGCCTCCATGCCCCCAGGGGAGCCCTCCCTTCACTCTGAGCTCCCCTAACTCTGCCCCAGGCTCAGCAGGGTTCTGTTCCCTCTACTTCCCCTTCACTGGGGGCTTCAGGATAAGGAGCCACAGGTTCAGTAGCTATAGCAACTCGTTCTGTCTGGTGAGGGTCCTGTTTCTGCCTCTTCCACCTTAGGTCACCTTCATGAAACTTGCCTGGACCCTAATGTGTCCCCATATATTCTTGCCTCTGCTTCTCAACCATTTCCACAGCAGCCAGGGAGATCTTTCTAAAAGGTAAATCAGGACTACATAGGCCAAACTTCTGCAGAACCAAGGAAACCGTCAACAAAGTGAAAAGGCAACCTTCTGAGTGAGAGACAATATTTGCAAATCATTTATCTGATAAAGGGGAAATATCAAAGTGTATAAACAGTTCATGCAACTCAATAGCAAACAAACCCACAAATAATTCAACGAAAAAATGGACAGAAGATCTGAGTGGACTTTTTTCCCCCCAAAGAAGACATATAGATGGAGAACAGGTACCTGAAAATGTGCTCGACATCACTAGTGATCAGGGAAGTGCGCATCCAAACCACAGCGAGATACCACCTCACGCCCGTTAGAAGAGCTATTATCACAGAGACCAGAGCAACAGGTGTTGGCGAGGATGTGGAGAACGTGAATTGGTGCAGCCACTATGGAAAACAGTCCCTCTTAGGGACTGTGTCACTCAGCCAGCTCTGTGGCCATGCCCCCCCGACCACCACCACTGCCATCTCTGCCCCCACTCCCTGTGCATCACAGCCCTTGTCACTCTCTGACACTTGCTGCTTTACTTCTTTGTCCGGCTGGAGTGTCAGTGCCGAGACGGAGACCAGGTCTCCCCTGTTCCCTCCCATGTCCTCAGCACCAGGGGCCGTGTCTGCATATACTCGGTGATTAATGAATGCCTGTTGAATGAGTGCCCGATAGCCAGTAGAAGAGGGTAGCGGGTAAGAACACAGGCTCTGCAGTGACATGACCTGTGTTTGAAGCCCAGCTCTACCACTTTCTTAGCTCTGTGGCTGGGTCAAGGTGTTCAGTTTGGTCTATTTACCTCTTCCCTCCCTCTCCCTTTCTTCCCTCCTCTCCTCCCCCAAAGCAGTGACTGAGCTGATCCTTCATTCTAGGCCCGTTGCTGGGCCCTGGGATTCTAGGATGCTGCTTCTGACCTCAGGGGTCCCAGCCTCCCAGAAGGGGCACTCTCACCCAGCGTGGTAAGTGCTGTGAGAGGGATGACGGGACACCCTGGCCAGCCCTCTGGGTGTCTGGGGTGGGCGATCAGGGAGGGCTTTTGTCCCCTGAACTGGGTTTTGAAAGATAAGAGCTTCCCAGGGAAGGTGAGGAATCAGCAGTGTGGAAGTCAGAGCGTTCTTGCTGCTTTGGCAGCAGCCCCGTGGCATAGGGTGGCCAAGGCGAAGCCGGAGACGTGGTGTGGCAGATCCCAACGTACCCCCCAATTCCTCCCGCCCCCAAAGCATGCCCTTTGCTGTGCTGTGCTGCTCCTCTGGTCAGGCGGCCAACTCTTTGCATCATCTGGAATCTGGCTTGGCCCGGCGGCTTGCTGTGGCCAAGGCGACATTCATCACACAGCACAAGCGGGGACTTGCAGGACGCTGTGCAGAGGGCCGGCCTTTCCTGCTGCTGGGAGACGTGTGACTGCCGCCATTGGAGAAGCTCGGGCTGGCCTTCTGGAGGACGAGAGACCACGTGGACAGGTGCCCTGGCCATCTCAGCTGTTTAATTTGAGGCCAGTCCAGGGGACCGAGTCCATCTGAAACTATCCAGCCCCAGTCAAGCCAGCTTGGACTGGCAGAACTGCCCAGCTGATCAACAGAATCATTAGAAATGTGCACATTTGTGCTTTAAGCTTTAAGTTTTAGTCTGATACACGTAAGAAGGAACCAAACTGGGGAAGGGGGTTGCCTTTTGTGCCAGGCTGAGGGGTCTGGATTTCATCACAGTGACTCTACTGCGGGCTCTGAACGGGGTGGCCTGAGTTCAAACCCCAGTCTTGCCACTTGCCAGCTGTAGGACCTTGGGCAGGTCATGTGACCTTTCTGGGTCTCAGTTTCCTCATCTGCTAAATGGGGGCAACCAACAGTGACTGGCACGTGAGAAGTGCTGCTGATTGTTAAGCTCACACTGTGGTTGCAGTCGCGGTGTCTGCAGACCCTGGGGCTCTGGCCCATGTCGCTGACTGAGACTCCAGGACAGCATGAGGTGCTGGATGTGACCCCTGACCCTCTGATGTGTGGTGTTGCCAGGCCAGCCTGTGGGTCTCGTGGAGCACCTGCTCCTGACCCTCCGGTCCACTCGGGCCTATCTAGACGTTCCGTGAGGGCAGAGAGTCCTCCGCCTTTTCTAGCTGAGACCCATCTTGTTTCACATAAACCTGGACAGCGCACGCGGGGCTCCAGGGAGAGCGCGCTCCCACACGCACAGGAGGCAGGAGCACACTGTTAGGTCGCTTCCCTAAACACCCGGGGCCTCTGGGCGATGGCTGCGTGTGAACAGAGCATTGGAGGAATTAGCGACGCACCAGTGTCTCCACGATAGGCTGTTGGCTTTGCGCGAGGTTAGCACACCACCGAGCCAACTCCAGCCCCGGGGCCTCCTGGTCTGCCCCGGGACAGGGCGTGGGCACCCTTTGCCTCTGCTCTCCCACCCCAGCCTCAGAGCAGGGGGATCCCAAGGCCAGTGGCACCAAGAACGGGGGATTGGGGTCAGTGAACCAAAAGGAGCGGAGGCGGGTGATGTGGGAATCAGAGGGTTGTGATGACCTTACTTCATTCTTCCAATGCAACAACGAGAAGAATTGTTTTTCCCATCTTACAGATCAGGAAACAGGCTCAGAGAAGCGAGGCATCTTGTGCAAGGTCGTCAGGCTAGCAGGGGACCACTGCAGACGTTCTGACCACAGCAAACTTCCAGGCACTGTGCGAGGCCCTTCCCCAACCTGACCTGTGTAACCCTCTCCAGAGCCTCATACGACAGCTATGACGAAAACAGAGGCTCAGGGTCACAGAGCTCAGGACTCACGGTGGGAGCCTATGTGTCTCTGACCCCAAAGTCCATGTAACGAATATTCCCCCTGGGCTTTATTCTTCCTGAAACCCGCAGAGCAGGACAGCAGACATTTTGGCGACAAGACTACAGCCTCACCCCTTGAGGCCCAGAGCAGACTGGAAGTACTCACTCTCAGCCTGACAGGTGCACGGGGCCTGGGAGAGTCAGAGCGCCCGGTCCAGTTCTCCAGAGCAGGGCCCCGCCGGGGATTCGCAGCTGACTCCGATGTGCTCTTAAATGATGTGCGTTTTCCGGAATGGCTGGTGTGTGCAGACATCCTGAGGCACCAGGCTGAACTGTGGCTCTGGTGACCATAATCATATAAATAACACCACCACCAGCGATAGCTGCTTTGTTACGGGTCTGCTGTGAGAGGACGCGTGTCACAGGGCATTTCCCCTGAAACAGTGCTGCTCCCTGTGTGAGAACCACCAGCCGTCAGCCCCCTCATAAGTGGAGCCCGTGCACAAGCCTCTGGGGCCCCAGAGTCAGGAAGAGCTGAGTGGGGGGGGGGGGAGGGCAGGCTCTGGGGCAGCCGGGCTGGGTGGGAATCCCCGCTGTCCTACTTCCCAGCTGTGTGGCCTCGGGGGAGTAACTCCACCTCTTAAAAAAAATTATTTTTTTCTTTATTGATTTGAGACAGAGAGGAAGGGAGAGAGATAGAAACATCGATGAGAAAGAACATCGATTGGCTGCCTCCTGCATGCTCCCTACTGGGGATCGGGCCCACAACCCGGGCATGTGCCCTGACTGGGAATCGAACCGGCGACCTCTTGGTGCATGGGTCGACGCTCAACCATTGAGCCACACCGGCCGAGTGTAACTCTACCTCTTGCCCCTCAGTTTCCTCATCTGTTAAGGAGGACAGTAATGGTCCCTATACCATAGTCTGTTGTGAGGATAAATGAGCTGATACAGGTAACGTGCTAGGAATAGCACCGGGCAGGTGTGAGAATTCAATAAACATTAGCAAGAGTGCTGCGTCCAGTCGAGATGGGGCACCAGGGGCCACACGTACTTGCTGGCCTGAGACAGCTACAACACTGACAAAACATATGAAACAACAGTCTCCAGGACGTCAGTCACCAAGCCACCAAGGATCGGATGGGAAAAGGCCCTAGCATTTCCACACTTCCTGCTTACGTACTTGGAGAGACGTCACAGGCCCGGAGTCAGAGGGGGAACGCAGGCAGGACGGGACTGTCTCCCGAGCTGAGGAGACTGAGCAGGGGATGCGGGAAACGAGGCAGCTGGAGTTTGCAGGGCCACGAGCTGCGGGGAGAGAGCTTCGCAGGGACACAGCACCAGAGGTTTGCTCAGGTCTCGGCGTGTGAGGAAGCTGCCTGAGGTCAGAGAACACAGCCCGGAGGATCTGAAGGAACAGTCCTGAGACTCACACAGTTCCTGCTCCCGCCAGAGTGGGAGACCGAATCGGTCGCGGGGTACCGGCCAGCGCGTTCGGAAGCGTGTCGCGTCAGTAGCGGGGAAGATGGCCTAGCCTGGATGCCGCTCCACTCGTGTTTAACAGAGCTTAAAAGCAAGACCTGAAATTCATGTCCACGTTACTTAGCTGTGTTCCAGAACAAAGGTTAAGAGTACTCAAAGAATACAGAAGTATCAAGTACTCTGAAAGACAAAATACACAATGACTAGCATTCAATAAAAAATGTCCAGGCAAGCACACAAGCAGGAAAATATGACCGACAGTGAGGATAAAAATCAATCAATTGAAAACGTAGAATGGATGCAAATGATATAATTAGCAGCAAAGAGCCATAAAGCCAATTATTATACCATTATTTCACATATTCAGAAACAGAGAGGAGAAAGACTGGAAATGATGAGTAGAGCCATGGAAGATCTGGAAGCATAAAAAGTACTCAGTTAGTCCAAAAGGAGCCAGAAAAAGAAGGAAAAGGGAACAAAGAACAGATGGAAGATATAGAAAATAAATAGCAAGATGGTAAATTTAAACCCAACAATATCAGTAATCACATTAAATACATCCAATTAAAGGGCAGAGGTGGTCATATTGGGTACAAAAGAAAGACACAGCTGCCCACAAGAAACCCACTTTAAATACAAAGACAGATAGGTTAAAAGTAAGCTTTGAAAGATACATACCCTGTAACACTAATCAAAAGGAAGCTGGATTGGTAATCTCAATAATGAAGTAGACGTCAATGCAAATAATACTATCAGGAATTAAGAGGGTCATTTCATAATGATGCAGGTGATAATTCATCACGAGGTATAGCAGTCATTAATGTTTACGAACCTAATAACAGTTTCACACTGCATGGAGGAAATTTATAAAATTTCAAGGAGAAATGAATCACAATGAGAGAGAGATAGCAATACCCCTCTCTCAATAATGAGAAGAACAAATAGCCAGACAGTTAGTAAGGATACAGAAGACTTGAACAACACTGTCTCCAGACTGAACCTAATTGGCATTTCTAGAACATTCTACCCAGCAACAGCAGAGTACAGCCTACTCCAGGGCACACAGAACATTTACCAAGATAAATGAAACTCTAGGCTATACAAAACCAAGTGCAAAAATATTTAAGTTGTAGATTCAAGTTATATTTAAAGATTCAAGTTGCACATTGTATGTTCTTCTCACCACAAGGGAATTAAATTAGAAATCAGTGATAGTAAGATATCCAGAAAATACCCAAATATTTAGAAACTAAGCAACACCCATGGTACAAAGAGGAAATCCAAAGAAAATTATAAAGTATCTGGAATGGAATGAAAATGAAAACATAACCTATCAAAATTTGTGGGATGCTGCTGGGACAGAAATTAGGGGGAAATGACTCCCATGTTCAGAGAGGTTTCGTTGCTCATAGTTTCACACTGGAGACAACCTAGATGTTCGTCATCAGGGTCGTCAAAGGATAAACGAGTTCTATGCACGCAAGGGAAAACTACTCATTAATAAAAAAAGAATGAACTGTTGATACGTGCAGCACTATGGATGAATCTCAAAATAATTATGCTGAGTAAAAGAAACCAGATAGAAATATCACATAAGGCGTGGTTCTGTTTATATGAAATTTTAGAAAATGCAGACCAGTCTATAGTGATACAAAGCAGATGGGTAGCGGCCCGAGGACAGAGTGGGGTGAGCATGGGTTGTAGGTCAGGGTTACAAAGGGGCACAAGGACACTTTTGGGGGTGATGAATAGGTTTATCATTTTGATTATGGTGATGGTTTCACAGGTGTATCCATATGTCAAAGCTTATCAAATGGTATACTTAAATATGTGCTGTTCATTATATGCCAATTTTACCTCAATAAGTTTGTTAAAAATAAATCTTAGCTATTGCTGATATTTTATCTCTGGCCTAGTACTGAGAACGTTTGTACTTCTTGTGTTATTTTTTTGCTTTTTATTTTAAAATAAAATATGCAGGGGTTTCCATGATTATCCCCACTTTATGAACAAGGACACTTATGCATAGTGAAATGACTAGTGTAATGTCACACGGTAGGTAGGTGACATTGCCCCAAGCCAGTTTTACTCCAGAAACAAGGCAGCTGAGACCTGGGATGCAGATTACAAACCCTATTCTGGTTACTGCTTTTGACCTAAATCGCAGGGACATTTGCACCCAGCCTTGGAAAGTAAAGAGGTTTCCTGAGAGATCTTGTGTGGTGCGTTGAGACTAGAGGTGATGGTTAAAACCCCTGAACAGAAAGGGAACAGACGTCTATTACTACATGTCACATGTCACTTAGTCCCTTCATGGCAGTTTCACAGAGAGGTTCAGGTCCCACAGGGTCACAGGGCCAGCTTTGGGTACAGCAGGCATTCATTCCCAGTCCTGCCCCTCTGAAATCTGTGCCCTTCTGACACCACCCAGTCTCATCTCTCTGCGTGACTCTGCCTGCCAGGCCCGCCACGCCTCTGAGACTCCTGTTCCATTCTGAGTTGTTCTGTTCCCCAGAATTCTGGGGCGAGGGGGGGGGACTCCAATGGCAACAGGAGGGACAGACACATGAAGAAGCATGATGGGAAATGAGCGGCCCTTGGCTCTGCTCAGCTCTAATGGAGGTTTGACCTTCAGCATAGTCTCTCATTCCTTTGGGCCTCAGGTCTCTCATCTGTAAAATGGGGCTAGTCACAGCACCCTCAGGTGGCTCTTGAGTCTCAGAGCTCTATGCAAACTACACTCCAGTTTCTCCAGTGTTCTCTGCAGGGCAGCGCCTCCTCCTCAGAGAACAAGACGTTCTCTCCCACTCCCCCACCTGCCGCCAAAACTTCCTTTAAGAACCACAGAAGAAAACTGTTTATCCCGGGGCTTTGGTGCTGGGAACACAGGCAGATGGCGCCGGAATTAGCAGCTCGGCAGACACAGAACGTTCCAAACACAATCAGCTTGAAACAGCTCAGATCATCCCCCTCCCCGGACAAGTGTGGGGAGCAGCGCTGGGAGCGCTGTCCCAGGTCCTGGCCCCTCCCTTCCTGCCCTCCTGACCCAGGTATCATGTCAGCCAGAGGTAGAGGGAGGACTCGGGGACCAGTGGTCTCAGGAAGAGGACCAAAGTGACAGGAGTCATCTATCATCACTGCTGAGGGGCAGAGATGGCTGGCTGCCCACCACTCACACTCCCCTTCTACAGGACAGGGCTGGTGCTGGGGGCTGCTGTCCAGTCTGTGCCAACATTTCCCAGCCCCCTGGGCTTCTGGTGGGGCCAGGTGGCACTTCTGGCCAATGGAATGTGGGTAGAAATGACATGAGCCCCTCTGGGCTGGGCTGATGGATTACCTGGTGACATTCCCCTCACTTACCTCCCTTCTCTGTCAACTCTGGAGGCCGTGTGTGCAGATAATATCATCACAGATGGAAGAAGCTAGATCCCGGCATCACTGCTCAGAGAAGTGCCTCCCTGGAGGAGATCCCCTGACCAGCAGCATCCACTTGGACTTCACATGGGAGAGAGATCAGCTCTTCCTGGATGAAGCAACTGGGATTTGGGGCTCTTTGTTACAGCATCTCGTCCACCCTGACTGATACAACCCGGTCTCTCTCCTCATCCAACGCTTCATCCAGCAGGCACTTAGCAGGATCCTCTGGTACTGGGCTCTGTGCTGAGCACCAGCACAGCCATAAAGGGACACACAAGCCCCCGCCTGCAGGGAGTGCTTGGGCACAACTGGGGAAACAGCTAAACAAAATGAGTAAATGAACCAAAAACAATCACATGGTATGAAAAGTGCTGCCAAGGAAAGACAACAATGATGAGAAACAAATGCCAGATTTGGGAAGGTCGTGGGTGGGGAGTCCTTGGTGTTGGGGGTGGGGGTGTGAGATGTGCCTGAGGAGGAGGGAGTGGCAGGGTGGGGGGAGCTTCCTGGGCCAGGAACAGCTGGTGCAACCCCACCATGCTGGTCACATGCTCCCAGCTTTATGCAAATTACTTCACTGCACCCTCAGAGTAACCCTGGAGGTCCTGGGGTGGACTGCAGCCCCAGAAAGGTGTGGAGTGATGGGGCCAAGTCATCCAGCCAGGAAGGGACCTGCCAGGATCAATCTGCTCTTTTGGAAAAGAGATGGGTTAAGGCTGGGGAGGAAGAAAAGCTTGGTGGCCTGGCTGGGCTGAGCGTCAGGGTCCTGTAGAATGGCCTGATAGACCCCTTCAATCCCTAGGATATGACCCAAGGGCTGCAGAAGACACCTCTGGAGCAGAAATCGGTCTGGGGTCCTGGGAAGAGCATGGGACCAGGATCTGACTTGTCCTTCAGGGCTAGTTGTGTGCCCTTAAGCAATGCACTTAACTTCTCTGAGCCTTGTTTCCTCCTGTCTGTGGGGAAGCAGCTCCCACCCTCAGGGCATGAGCAAGAAGTGAGGGAGAGGAAGTGAGTTAGCACCTCTGAGACCTCAAACCCCGGGCCTGTCTCTGCTGCTGTCCTTCAGCCCACAGAGGTTTCCTGAGCTCCGACAGTACACAGGCCCTGTGTCTCCGGCCCTATGTTTATCTAATCCTGGGAGGATCGTCCACTGGAGGGAAACTCGTGGGCATCACACAGATGGTGAGGAGAGGGCCGTGCTCAGACCCACGTTGGATCGGAGCCTCTGCTCTCTCCCAGGCCCGGGTGCTGGGGTTTCACTCTGGCCCCTGGAATCTGGGACATGTCCAGCTCAGCAGGAAACACAAGAAATGTAAGGGATGTTCTGCTCCAGAAACCTCTCAGATCTACTGGGGTGCAGAGCAATTGCTTCCTGATTAAGCAAAATGTCACAGGTCACCCTGTGACCACCTTTAATGGCGAATCTTTTCTGATGTCCTCGCTCCCACCACCTACTCATTTCCCGTTTTCTTCTCTGCCTCCAGTTCTGCTGGTGCCTCTGAAGCAAGGCCCTTTAGTCCCCCTGTCCCTTCTTCCTTCCATCTGCTGGGAGTGAGTTCTGCAAGGCTCTGGTCCAGGGAGGCATCCCAGGGCCTCCCGTGGGGAGGGAAGACAACAGAAGGTCAAGACGTGACCCGCCTGACTTCCAGAGTCTGACCTGCCTAGCTTCCAGAGTCTCGCTCGCTCCCTGGGGTGGGGGTGGGGGCAGCACAGGAATCAGCATTGATAATGCAAAGACTAATGTCCTATTCAGGACCTCCCTCTATTATCGTACTTGTCTTCCTATAGCCAGGCGTCCCCTCAGAGTGGCATCAGTAAATGCTTGTCAAAGAAGGGCAAGGAGGAGGCGAAGGGAATTGAGATTTAGAAGAATCGCTCACTCAGCTTCCGGGCTGCCTGGAAAGCCGTGGTGAGGAGAATGGAAACGTCTCCCGCCCATGCCAGCATCTGGCTCCCAAAATAGCCTGGGCTTCTCCCGCCCAGAGCGTCCCGCCGCGCAGCCGAGCTGATGCGTGTGCTCACGCCTCGTGGTGTTTTGTTTCTCAGGCTCATTATGGGGAAATGGGCTGTCACTGAAACATCAGAGGAGGACAGGGAGGAAAACCAACAGTTTCCCTGATTGGGGACATAATAGGGGAATTCTTACCTTCACAGGGTGCTGCTCCCACGGGGAATTTGCAGGGAAATCCCAGGGCCGTGGGCCGTGCAGTTCTCGGGCTGATGAGACACTCTGCGGGGACTGTCTGGTGGGGCTGATTGCTGAGGGAAGGTGGTCTGATGGCCTCATCAGAGCTGGTGACACCATTGTCCCCTCACAGCAGATGGACAAGGACACTGCCATCCTTGCTCCCCATCAGGAGCACCTGAGACAGAAACCAAGAGAACAGCATGCTCCCAGGAGCCCCTGCTCTGCCCACCACCCCTACCTGGGAGCTGCCTCCACCTGCCCTGAACGCAGCTCCACCAGCTGGAGACAGGTCCCAGGGCACCTTCTCCAGGAGACCTTGAACCTCCTCACGGAGAATTCCAGACCCAGAGGCCTGAAGACCGGGGAGCAGCAAATGGGGGGCTGCTCCTCCCTCCCCACATGCCCTTCTCTAGTTTGTCCTTCAGGGCCCATTCTGGGCCCCCTCCTCCAGGAAGCCCTCCCTATGCCTCCAGCTCACACTGGCCTCTTCCTTTCCTAACTCTTCTCCCATGCTCTGTGGGGCAAGGGGGTGGGAGAAGGAACACGAGCCTTCGTGGCAGAAGGCTGGGGTTTGCACCTGCTCTGTGTAGCCCTGGGCAAATCACTAGCTTCTCCGGGACTCCATTTCCTCCATGTAAAATGAGGTATTTCGTGGTAATGGAAATCAAGATGTGGTTAAAGCACATACCTTATGATCAGAGCACAGTGTCCAGTGGGATTGTCAGGGATGTCGTTCTGGCCACTCGGCACCCAGCTCCGCCCTCAATGTGCCCTGCAGAGCACGTTGTCTTTCTGGGCATCCTGGAGCCCACCTGAGTGATGCATATTTAGGCAGCTGGTCCCTGGTAGCACATGGGGACCCTGGGTTCCCGCTCCTCTGAAACTCTAGGCAATCTTATGTCAGCTTCCTCCTTGGAGCCCAGGATGCTGGGGACAGAGCAAAGTGGGGCTAAAGACGCAGTGACTACTTACTGTGTACTTTCTATGCACCTGTCACTAAGCTAAATCCTTACCTTCTTCACTCTTCACAATCGCTCTGTGCTGGGCCGTTTTGCAGATGAGAACCCTCAGGCTCATTTACTCCATGTGGATTTGTCCATGCATATATGTGCAGAGTTACTTCTATTATCCTTCTAGTCCAGTGTCCACTGGCCAGGAGAGCAGGGTCCCAGTTTCCAATCTGGCAGTTCTGAGACCATTTGCAGTATGTCCTGGGGGTGCTGCTCCTGCACAGACACACTGACCACTTCCCTGAGCCCAGCCGTCCTCCTCGAGGGTGCAGCCAGCAGACACTGCTGCCTCGGGGGCGGGGGAGGGGGCAGCTCCCCGTCCACCAGGCCTCCTTTAGACCCCTGGGACTGGTGATCCAACTATGCCCTCTGCAGCTTGGAGGGTGGGGTAGCTCTCAGGCAAGTGGAGAGAGAGAGGAGGTCAAAGAAGGGAAATGGCCAAGTTCAGTTCCTTCTTTGTGGCCTGTACAAATACCGCTTAGCACTTAGCACATGCCAGGCACTGTGTTACTGCAGGTATGTGGGATGGGGAACTACAGCCCAGGATTAGCGCTTGTTGAGCTGTGACTGAACGCAACTCAAACTGGCTGAGATAGAAAAGCAAGTGTATTTTCTCAGGGAAGTTGGGCGTGTGGATGCGGTTGTGGCCTGCTCCAGGCCTGCCTCGACCCGGGGGTTCCAGCAATTGCACCTGCTCTGTGCCAGGCAGCGTTCCAGCTGGGAACACAGGCCCTTCCTCCTTTCTCCCGCCTCCCAGAGCTGCGCTGGTCTGTGCTGGCTTCATTCTCGGGCAGGGTCTTCTCGAGACGACCGCCGGTAGCTCTGGTTCCTACTGGCCAACGTAGGTACGCCTGCATTTTCCAGGAAAAACAAAAGCTGTGGTCTAGTTCTGATGAGACCAGCTTGGGTCATATGCCAATTCTTAGCCAATCACAATGGCCAGGGAAAGAAATGACCGATTGGTCAACCTTGAGTCCCATGCTCACCTTGGGAACCAAGCTCACCCTGGCTCAGCCCCAGCCAAACGCCTGGATAAAGAGTGGGGTAGGAGGGGGTGGGGTGGGGGGAAGACGGGGTGGGGGTGTGGGAAGGAGGACAATAGCAAAGTAAATTTGATTTTGCCTCTAGCTTGGCAGCTGGGCTGGGATGACTAACTTCAGCTGGGCTAATGTGGGCAACCTTGACCCTGCAACCTCACACCCCCTCCGGGCTCTGGCTACCTGGATCAGGTGACCACACCTACCTTACAGGACCTGGTCTCCTTCTGAGGGGCATGGTCAGGTAGAACTGCAATGATGCTGGCTGTCCACGGAGCACATGCTGGCTGTGTGACCTGAGTGAGTTCCTCAACCTCTCTGAGCCTCAGTGCCCTCATCTCTAAAACAGCGATGATTAACTGGCCTTACCGCAGGGAGGTTGTTGTGAGGGTTAGTGATGACACCTGTGAACCACCTGGCCTTGGGCCCAGCACACAGTAGGCACTGAATGAGCAGAGTTGTGTGCAGGAGGTGCTCATGGGACGGCAGCCACTGCTGTGACCTCTAGCCTGGCTCTCTGCCGGAAGGACGGTGTGTGTTGCTGGCAGGTCTGTCTTCCCCATCTGACCATGACCTACTTGAGCACAGGAACATGTCTGATCTTTCTCTCAGTGCCCGAGCCCTGCCCAGGGAGACCAGGTGTTCTGTGGTGACATCTGCTGAGTCATTGGAAACTGACATCCCGGAGGAACGGAAGGACAGGGAGGGCACTTCGTGGTCACAGTCCAACAGCCGCTGGGCTTGAACCCCTCTCAGATGTCTGCTCACGGCCGCACACATCTCCGCAGTGCAAACATTTCTTGGCAGCAGAGGGAGTTATTTAAAGTCCCCACAAAAACAGCTGGACCTAGATGGCAAAAGAGCACTTATCACCGCTGGGGCCGGAGAGGTGCCTGAGATGGGCGGGGGTGCAGGCGGGATTTCTGCCAAGCCTTTCAGAGATGCCTGTTAGGGCCACACGCAGGATGTGAAGGCACAGTGTGACCTTGGGGTGCGAGGGGCAGCCTGTGCTCGCAGCGGCCGCGTGTGAGTGCTGCCGTGCCTGGGGACCTGGGAGCCTGGTCTACTTTCCCCTCTAATCTCATCACTCTCAGAAGTTCCCTGAGAGCTGGGCTGCACATGGCAGACATGAGAGCAGGTGGCCTGCAGCAGCATCAAGAATAGATCTTGCTGAATTGATCAGTCCGCCCAGCACGGACACCCCCTGTATGCTGAGCCCCAGGCTAGCCGCTTTGCAGAGAGCCCCGAGAAGGAGGCTGGTGCATGATGCAGATTAGCTGTTACTATTACTGTTGTTATTTATATGCTTAGCCCCACCCCCGTTCCTACCACCCTTGCCTTGTCATCAAAAGCCAGGCCCTCTCCTCTCTGACCCATCTCCTCCTGGCTCTTACATCAAGCAGGGGCTTCATTCCTTTTCATTGGCTCAGTTAATACTAAAGCCCACATATCAGAGTTGGGGCTGAATGCTTATGGTCGTGGCGGACCGTCTTGGTTTAGCGGAGTTTAATCACTATGGGAACAAGAAGATCCCTCTGTCAGGTCAGCAGGGGCTAGCGTGTGGTGGTGTCTTTTGGTTTCTGATTCCGGTTCATGATCAGGCTGATTTTTTTCTCCTTTCTCACCCTCCAGACAGAGACCATCATCAACAGACACTGTGTCATTTGTTTCCAGGTACCCGGGCGAGACCTTCCTGCACAGAATTATAGCTTCTTGTGCCACTAGAGTAGAGAGGGACTAGGTAGATCATTTGGTTAACCCCCTCATGGTACAGTTGGGAAACTGAGGCCCAGAGTGGGGAACATGACCTGTTGCAGGTCATGCAGAGAGTTAGCGACAGATGAGGGAGCAGGACTCTCTCATTTTTGCTTTAGACGTACGGACCCCAGGCCTGGGGCTGTTTGGGCCTGAATTCCAAACCTGCGACAGATGAGGGGGTGCAGAGCTGGGCAGGGGGTGTGGACTTGGGTAGAAAGTGATGAAATTAAGCTCTTGGCACATAGTCCTCACTCAGGGACTTTGGCTCTGGAGGGGCCAGAGAGTGAGGGTCTCCCTGGCATGATGGGGCCAGTGGACAGACTTGAACCTGATGTCACGGCAGCCTGGGATGAAATTGTCACAGGCTTTCGATAAAATAAGAAAAATAAAAGGTCAATGTAGTCTGTGGGTATAAAGTTGCCAACTGTTAACTGAGTTGAACGAGCGTCTCCTCATTTGGGAGGTGCTAACAGTTGGACCCCAGTTGGGAAATGCATTTAGAAATGGATGTGATTTAGCAATGAACTTCACGGGGGAGGCTGGGCTTTCCTGCGAGTCTGTGCCTGTGTTAGGGGGTGCAGGTATGTGTTTGCTCTATTTCTCTGCCATTTGGGGTCATCAATCATCTGTGAGAGGCAGTGAAGTTGGAGCCCTGCACTCCGAGTCCAGACAGAACAATGACATCCCTAAGGGACATTTCAACACCAGCAAGGACACCACATCTGCCCAAATCCTGGCTTGTCGATTTGCCTCTCTGTTTCCTTAGAAGTGTTTCTCATTCATATATGACATCAGGTGCTAGTGGCATGGGGGTGGGGTGACTGTCACTGGTGTGTCAGGAGCTCCTGTCTGGGAGGGAGACAAAGGGGGCCATTGTTCTTGGCTTTGCGGTCTGGATTTTAGTGGCAAGTTGAGTGGCTATGTCATTGCTGGGAGGCCAGGATTGTCCCCTCCTTGTTTTTCATAAGAAGTAGCCCCAACTCTGAGACCGGGGTCATCTTTAGGGGAATCTCCCTTCAGTGGCTGTCCACTATTGAAGAACAGGACCCTGATGGGGGCCTTCTAGGCCACATGAGATGTGGCCCTGCCACGTTCCTGTCAGTCACCCCTCTGCAGCTGCCCAGGTCTCCTTTCAGTTCCTCCAGTTCCTCTTCCATGTCATGCCCCTTGTCACCACTGGGCCTTTGCACATGACTCCCATCTGTATCTTTATCCCGATTGTTTGCCCCTTCCCCATGAAGATGTGAATGGTCCCGAGCAGGAACCCATCTGCTCCACTCCCCACTGTGCGCCTTTCGTAAGGGCAGTGCCAGTGCAAATAAATCAAAGGTAGAAAGTAGCAGTATTAATTGTGAGGTTTTCCAAGCGAAACTTTTTATTTTATTTTATTTTTTCTTTATTGATTTGAGAGAGAGAGGAAGTGAGAAGGAGAGAGAGATAGAAAAATCAATGGGAGAGAACATCAATTGGCCGCCTCCTGCATGCCCCCCACTGGGGATCGGGCCCACAACCTGGGCATGTGTCCTGACCGGGAATTGAACTGGCGACCTCTTGGTGCATGGGTCAACGCTCATCCACTGAGCCACACCGGCTGGACCCCAATGAAACTTTTTAAACATTGAACGTGTCATCCCCTTCATAAAAGAAATCATTAATTTATTAATAACCAGACCATGCATTTTTAAAGCAACATAGTTCCAATACTTGAGTGTGGGCGGCTCTGGGCAAAGAACCTGAGTAAGAGAGGCAGAAAGAAAGCATTTCCGACGAATGGAGACTCACAAACTTATGACCAAGTAAACATCAGGCAAAATCAACCTTTCTCCTGAGAGATGGGATGAAATGGCCTGCAGATGCCGGACCGGGACCTGAGGTTCCCGAGAGCCACGGCAGGGGCAGAAAAGAGAAATGCGAACGGCCAATGTCATTGCCTGGGGGTGTCTGGTTTACCCTACAAACAGGCCACGGATCCACAGCGAGGCCAAATCCCTTCAGCGAAACAACATTATTATTGTTGTCATTCTTTTAACTAACTTTATTGAGCCACATACTATGTGCCAGACCCAGTGCCAAGTCATTCATAGACATTTATGTAGTTTAATCCAACACAGCAACCCTATGAGGTAAGTACCACAAATATCCCCATTTTACAGATGAGGAAGTAGGTACCATAAGGTAGAGTCACCTGTCCAGGCCCCAAAGGAGCAAGTGGTGCCCACCCAGGGCGGTTAGACCCCAGACCCCATTCTTCTGGCCCCCGGCTGCACCAGCCTCACCTCAGTTTCCTCATCTGTAGGGACAGGGCTGAGGGACAGGGGTGGGGGGACACCCTGTTGTGCCCAGCTTCAGAGCATGAGTGGGATGGGATGAGGAGGTGCTCGGGAGTGCTGACTGACACCCTCTGTCCTTCGTCTCTGTGACCAGCTCTCTCCCTGGCTGGACCTGCACTGTGGGAGTCCTGCAGTGGTCTTGGCCTGTCATGAGAGCAATCAACGCCTGAGCATCTTTTCCCACCGCGTGCTGGGCCAGGTACTTCCGACCCATCAGCTGGGGCTGGGAGATGGGATTGGAGCTGGGAAAACAGAAGGCTGGGGCCACGATGCCGGTGAGCAAGCATGGTGGCCCAAACCCGGGCCTGGATGGAGACCCCACGGCAGCCGCCAAGGGACGAGGAGCCAGTGTCCGTGTGGCTGGTGCTTCCTTTACAGAGTCTTCTCCATTCCTGTCCCCGTCAGTCAGATCACGGAACCGTGGCCTGGGTCCACCTCATCCTTCCCTGTGGCCCATTCACTTCATTTGCCCTCCGTCTGTAAAGGTTTGCTACTCCGCAAGAACTGGCAGTTGTTAGCGAGTCTCAAAGTGGAGGGGTAAAAAGAATTTAAATAATGCTCGCCAGGTTATTGTATTAATATTGTCCTACATTTATTGTCTATTTTTTAAAAGATGAATTTATAGAGCAGTCTTAGGTTTACAATAAAGCGGAGAGGAAGGTACAGAGGTTTTCTGTACACCCCCCGCCCACAGCCTCCCCATTATCAACATCACTCACAGTGTGCTACATTTTGTCCCAAGGATGCACCACCACTGACACGTCATAATCACTCAAAGTCCGTAGTTTACCTGAGGGCTCGCTCTTGGTGGCGTACTTCCTATGGGTTTGGACAAATGTATAATGACATCTATTCATCATTATATTATTATAGCGAGTATTTTTACTGCCCTAGAAATCCTCTGTGCTTTGTCTATTCTTCTCCCTCCCCTACCCCAACCCAGCAAACACATCTTTTTTATTGTCTCCATAATTTTGCTTTTTCTAGAATGTCACGCAGTTCGAATCATATAGTGTGTAGCTTTTCCAGGTTGGCTTCTTTCACTTAGTTACATGCATTGAGGTTTCCTCCATGCCTTTCCGCGCTTGACAGCTCATGTGTTTTCAATGCTGGATAGCGTTCGATTGCCCGAGGTGCCACAGTGTACTTCTCCGTTCACCTAGCGAAGGACGTCTTGGTTGTTTCCCGGTTTGGGCGGTTATGATCAAAGCTGCCGTGAATGTCTGTGTGGCGGGGTTTTGTGCGGACGCACAGGTAGTACCAAGGAGCGGGGCTGCTGGGTTATACGGTAAAAGTATGTTCACTCTTTAATGTGTTTTCATTGATTTGAGAGAGAGAGAGGAAGGGGGAGGGAGGGAGGGAGGGAGGGAGGGAGGCATCCAAATGGTGACCTTTCGGTGCATAGGGCAATGTTTAACCAACTGAGCCACGCCGGCCAGGGCTTGCCTTCCTTCCTTCCTTCCTTCCTTCCTTCCTTCCTTCCTTCCTTCCTTCCTTCCTTCCTTCCTTCCTTCCTTCCTTCCTCCCTTCCTTCCTTCTCTCTCTCCCTTTCTCCTTCCCTTCTTCCCTCCCTCCCTCCCTCCCTCCCTTCTCTCTCTTTCTTTTTAAATTTTTATATTTTGTATGTTTACTTTTTTAAGAAACTACCAGCCTGTCTTCCAGAGTGGCTGTACCATTTGCATTCCCACCAGCAATGAATGAGAGTCCTTGTTCCTCTAAGATGGGGATAATAGTACCAATATCACAAGGTTGGTCTTTCCTCCTGGAGTACGAGCCTTAGGACAGGGGCCGAACTTGGTGAATGCTGATGACAAAGCAGGGCAAAGGTGCCCCAGGGAGAAGGCACAGTGTGAGCAAAGGCCTGGAGACATCAACCACATTTCACTGCTGCCTGGTTATAACCTGAGAATCCGTCACAGCAGAAAAATGAGGGTCAGACTCTAGGGTGCCTGCGCTGAACTGTGGCCCATTCCTGGGCACCCAGATAGGAGGGTTGTTGGAAAAATTTACATGTAGTGTTTAAGTTCATGGCCTTTGGGGCCAACTGCCTGATTGGAAATCCTGCCTCTGGCATTTTTTCCCTATGTGATGTTGGGCAAGTTACGTAACCTCCCCGTGCCTCAGTTTCCCCATCTGTGAATTGGGGATAGTGACACAGGGCTGGGTGAGGAGTAGACCTGTGTGAAGTGCACCGAGGGGTGCCTGGCCCCGCAGTTGTTATGGGAGCGTTTGTCAGGATTGGAGCTCACTTTGTGCCCTGTGCCTGTGGGTCCCTCTGATCCTCAGAACACCAGGTGGGCGGGGTGGTAGGACCATAGGTCCCTTGGAAGAATCTGAATCCAGGAGGTGAAGTGGCTTCTTCAAGGTCACAGGGCTGAGCTGGGGAGTGGGGGCTGAGATCTGCCCGCCTATCTGTCTTTGGAGCCCACCCAGTGCCCGCATATCCTCTGACTCAGGGTTCAGGCTGCCCTCCTCTCCCACCTCTCTGGGGAGGCTCCCAGAGCACCAGCCCCAGTGTGCCCAGACCCCAGTGTTCACGCAGAGACCCCAGATGCTCACTAAGGATCATCCACGCCCACACTGCTGGACCTGTGGGGGGGCGCTTGCCCTCCCGTCTCCTCCCGCCTCAGCAAAGCCCCTGCACACAAAGGCCCCTCTCAGTCCTTCCGCAGGAGAGCAGGGCCCCCCTCAGACAGCAGCAGAAGCCGGGTTCCTAGCCCCTCCTTGTAATTAATATAAGGAAAGCAGTTCTGTAGAAATCCCTGCCTGGATTAACCACTGGTTGGAGGATTTAACTCATGTACACATGCAAAATCTCCACAGGCTTGTCTCCTAATATTTATTCTGACTGAAACATGCAGATAAGGCGAGTGCCTGACGCTGGGGCTGCAGAATAAATATCCATTCTCTAAGCCACAGAGCTGTATGTGTGTCTGTGTTCCGGGCCTTCCGGGGGCCCAGGCACGGGGAGAGCCAGCTTCCAGCCCATGGAAGGTCGGACGTGTTTCTCCAGCAGCAAAGACTCACATGTGAGAGTCTCAGCACCTGAGAACCTGAAAGTCCTTGACTCCCAGAACCTTAAATTCCCTAGTCTTAGAATTTTCAGTTAATAGACTCATAAAATGATAAAATATTGAGCAGAATCATAGGGTTTTAGGATTCCAGTGTCTTAACCATCATCTTGCCCAGACACCCAGCTGTCATCCCAGTTCTGTCCACACTGTGGCTCTGAGCAATGCCAGTGCATTTCCGAGCCTCTGATCTTACTGCAGCACTGCCTCCTCTGGGAAGCCCTCCCTGACTGCCCAGACCGGCTCAGAGTCCCATCACAGGCTCTCATGGCTTCATCTGCTTTGCTTTACAAAATCCACCAGGGGTGTCATTTTAAACCTGATCCTCACCTCCACTGTGAATCCTAAAGTGTAGGAGAGGGTCTGCTTTTGTTTACTCACAAATCCCCAGCACAGGGGCTGGTACATAGCAGATGCTCAATGAATGTATACCACAAGGCTATCCCCCCCACAACTGCAGTGGAAGTGGGGCCTGGCTGAGTCCACGTCGGGGAGGGTGTGCAGGTGGCATCTCTCAGGTGACAGACCTTCCCCTACCTTGCATCTACTTTCACCCACTGTGGAGCTTGGGGCTGAGACGCCCCCTGGTGGAGAGAGAGGACAGGACCCCATCTATCTGGGTGTTCAGAGAAGTTACGTGACCCCTGGGCCAGAGCGCTGCTGCGCAGTCAGAGGGCTGCACTTGGACCCTGGCTCCTCCACCCCAGCTGAGTAGCTTTGGGCATTTCATCTACCCTTTCTGTGCCTCAGTTTCCCCAACTGTAAAATGGGTGTGGTGTGTGGTGAGAGGTCCTATCTCGCACTTAATGAGCTCACAGACACAAAACTAGAAGCTCACCGCCTAGTCAGGAAACAGCCAATATGTGCCCAAGTCTCTGTATCAGGCGTCCAGGCTCCGTGGAGACCATCCCCCCGGCAAGAGGCAGTGGAGAACCAAGGCGTGGAATGAGCCGGCGTTAGCACCAGCCCTGGCCACCGCGCCGTGGGCACGAGGAGATGGAGGCCAGGCACGGGAGCCACGGTGTGGACTCGCTTCCCGAGGCGGATGGCTGCCGCTGCCCCTGTAGGCCAACCTGCCAGGCGGCAGCACAGGCCACCGCTGAGCCCCCGAAACAGCAGCCTTCCTTCACAGCCGACCGCACTGGGTGCCTCACGTGTGGAAAGGCCCGTGGTTTGGCCTCACAGGAGCAGAGACATCTTCCTAGTGGGAGGTTGCCCGCCCTGCCTGCGGGGCCTCAGCCAGCACCAGCATCTGAGGGTTTAGGGAGCGTCTGATCCCATGGCCTGGGGCCCCACATAATAGTATTGTGTCAGACCAGGGGACCCCCCTGACTGTGACAGAGATGCAGGGGCAGGCTTACGACCAAGGGGCCCGTTGTGTCACACGCTCCACCCAGAAGCTGCCAACCTCGCCGAATGTTGGGATGGGCTCCGCCGGCCCAGCTAAAGTGCCATTTGGGAGGAAATGCTCTGGAGGATGGGGTCCATCCTGCAGGAGGCAGTATGTGCACCGAATCAAAGCCCTTTATAAGCAGATGTGTCTTCAATAAGAAAAACATAAAGGGCTTAAGAAACAACAACCCAAGTGGCCCTGATTGCCACCACTCCCAGTGAACCCCAGGGGACTTGGTAGTCCCCATCCCTGCCACTCTGGGCTCTGCAGGGTTAGACATTCTGCTCCCCAAAGGACCCAACTATACCAGGGAGTGTGGAAAAAGTGTCTGTTTTGTGTGCATGGTGGCTGCCTTGGTGCTTGGGCTCCTTGTATCCAGGGACAAGGCAGCAAGAAGGGGACGGTGACTCTCTGGACAGAGGCCATGGACTCAGCTCAGGTGCCTTGACCGGAGAGGGTAGGGCTGCTGTGGTGCAATGGGGCAGGGAGGAAATGTGTGGACTCAGGCACACATTGTGTGACTGGGCACCTTTTGGTGCTCCCTTGACAAACTGTGACTCAATGGCAGGTCCAGCATCCCGGCCTGAGAGGACCATGATGGCCGGAAGCTCAGCCCCCTCGGGGAAGAGAGCCTGGGTCATGTCATCACATAAGCCACCAGAGTGAGGGCCTGAAACATCTGGAGTGGATGGAAGAGGTGGGGGACGATGAACATACATTGCAGCTCGGAGTCCCAGTCCAGGGGGGAGGGCTGCATTTGTCCCCCTGACCCCCCTTCTCGGTTCTCCCTCTGGAAGAGGGGCCACCGGAATGTTTGAGAAGATTCCCCCTAAGAGCAATCCACATGGAGAAAAGGTCTGAGCAGCACAAGGGGTGGACTGTGACAGGCACAGAGAGGACGCTCAGATGCCCGCGGTTTAGCCTTCCCATCCCTCCTCTCCTTCACTCTGGACCAGGCTGCTGCTCCGGACCCATTGTTCCAGCCCCGCTTCCTTCCTTCCAGTCCCGCTTTCTTCCCCTTCCCTTCCCAGTTGTTGACCCCTAGCTGACACCTCGCGTCCCCAACTCCACTCAGCGTCTGCTTTTCCAGGATCCATTTTGTGGCACAGAGGAAACCAGTGACTTGGTGTCACTCAACCCCGAGTTCGAATCCCGTGTCTGTTACTGAACTAGCTGGGTAACTGGCCGCTAAACAGCTTGTCTCCCCATGCCTCAGCTTTCTCATCTGTAAAATGGGGCTAAGAAATCCCTTGGCCTTGCAGGGATGTGGAGAATAGACAAGACAACACTTTGTAAAGGAAAACACAGACACACAGCAAAACACAGACACACAGCAAAACACACACACACACACACACACACACGCACACACACACACAATTACAAACCTCTCTGCACCTCTGCCTCTGCCTCCATTACAGGCTGAACTAAAGAAATGAGGCCTGGCCGGATCTGAGATGCTGCTGGGAGACAGGTCTGGGCGGCCTGACCAGCGGCCAGCACACCAGCGCGCCCATCCCGGCCGCTGCTCCGAGTGCCCCAGGAGGGGCGTGGAGGGTGGAGGTGGATGGCTCGGGGAGGCAGGATGAGCCGGGGGTGGTGGGGAATGACTCCGTTGTTCTCTCCCCCTCTTTCTAGGAAGCCCCCCTTCCCTGCTCAGGCTTCTGCGCCACATTTCAGATCAGAACATCTAGATCCATCAAAGCAAGAGGTGGGTGCGATGGCTGCGCATTCAGGAGGGCGGATCAGTCTGCGGGGCCTCCGCGGTTCCTCCCCGCGTGTGAGTGAGCAGACAGGCCCAGACAGGCCATGGATCTTCCGGGAGCCCCGGGCGAGGCGGGGAGAGATGCGAGCAGCCCGGCCGGGCAGGGGCACCAGGAGCTGACGCATTAAAGAAAACATTTATCAACAAATCAGGGAGGAAACCATCCCCCTTCCCTATTTGAGGAGCCCTGAGTGATGGTTCCAGGATCCTCCTGCCCTGGTGTCCGCCTTTCGCTGGAGGTGATGGATGCGTAAGCAGCTCTAATGAGCGGGACCTGGGCCTTGAGACACCCGCAGGGCTGTCCATCTCCACACCTCTCCCAGCTGTCAGCACGGCCCACCTGGGAAACACACTGATGAACCCCAAGGACAGGGGGTGAGGGGCAGGCAGATGCAGCTCAGCAGAGAGGAGGGGCCTGGGCTAGCAGGGGGATGGCCAGAGGGGGCATCTGGGCCTCAGTTATCAGGGCGTCAGGAGAACCTCCATAGTCTCCCCAGCACAGCACATGGATTCCTCAGGATTGTGCCTGGGCCTCTCCTCAGCCCCAGCAGAGGGGGCAGTCTTCCAGACCAGAGTGCAAATCCCAGTTTAGACACTTGGCCTTTTGACATTGGACATGTCACTCAATCTTTGTGTGCCTTATGTTCATTTTGGGGTTAAAACCTCTAGCACAGTCCAGCCGGTGTGGCTTACTGGTTGAGTGTCGACCCACGCACCAAGAGGTCGCCAGTTTGATTCCTGGTCAGGACACGTGCCCAGGTTGTGGGCTCGATCCCCAGTGGGGGGCATACAGGAGGCGGCCGATCAATGTTCTCTCTCGTCGATGTTTCCATCCTCTCTCCCTCTCACTTCCTTTCTCTAAAATCAATAAAGGAAAACAAAACAAAACAAAACAAAAAAACACCAAAAACCTCTAGCACAGTAAGTGCCTGGTGCAGAGCAAGGACTCACATAAAAGCTTTCTTTTTATTATTATTATTAGTATGATTACCTAGCCTTTCTATAGGCATGGCTTATATTTATATACAGTATAGTTTGTGTTATTGAGATCTTGCTGTATATTCAGCTGGCTCTTTCTCTTCCTTCCTTTCTTCTTATTGTCCCTTCTTTCTTATCACTGTATCAAGAGTGTTTTCTCACATAATTGAGGTTCTTCACATAACAGTCCCTCACCGAGACGCTCCGTCATGTACTCTGGCATTCTTTATGGTTGGTAAACAGGACATCACGGGTTTTCACTCTCAGCACTGGGCTGCAAAGAGCATTTCCAGGCACAGTCCTTGCCCCAGTCCTGGCCGCTTCCTAAGGGCCAGTCCTGGTGGACTCGTTGCATCAGGGCGCTGACATTTCGAAGTCTCAGGAGTTTTATTACTTAATTGCCTTCCTAAAAGGTCCTAGCAGTGCATGGGGGCGCCTGTCTCCCCACACATTTACCAGCATCGATTATTCTCTCTTTATTTAGTCTTTACTAATCTCATGGCTCAAAATTATATTTCACTGTCTTTTGGAGACAGAGCCGTGGCCTGTGGCCTCTGTTTCCCAGCAGGGTGATAATCAAATTATATTCAGGGCTTCCAGCAAACCTGGGGATGAAGGGCAGCCTCCGGCAGGGGAGCCCCCAGAAGGGAGTCAGAGTTGCTGGGTCCCTGTCCCAACTCTGCTCACTCGCTGTGTGACCTGGGTATAGTACGTTGCCCCCGCTGGGCCTTTGTTTATCAGTCTAATACAATCGCCCCCAGCTGGTCTCCCTACCTCCAGTTTATCTAGACAGTGCTTGGCACGTTCTATGCACACAGCAAAGATTTGCCGAGGACCGGACTGCCCAAGTGACCTTTCTAAAGGACAGTTTTTGCCGCGTTATTATGCTGCTTCTGACCTTTGCTAGCGCTCCCTAACATTGCATTTACTTATTTGGTCTTGTCATGAATTTCTACTTCGACTTAGGATATGAAAAGACACAAGAGAAAATGAGAAAAAAAAACCTAGATAATCTACAAAATCATTACTTTTCTTCAGCCCACTGGGAGCTGAGGCTGTGAGGCACCTGAGGGTCATCCACAAGATGACAAGACCCTGCGAGGACCTCAACACCTCGGGCAGGATCCCGGAGGAGAGGTGGCTGCCACAGCAGCAGGTAAAAGCAAACAGCTACCATTTTAACGCATTCTTAAAGGCTGAATGTGGACTGTCGTGACAGCTTAGCATCCCTCTGAGCCCCCGACTCAGGCAGTTTCCCATGGTGCTCTGGGGAAAGACTGGGGACAGGACCAGGCTCCGAGAGAGCCGCCTCCCAGGGCACACGGTATGAGAACCCTCCCACTGCCCCCATCCCGGGAAGCACAGCCTCAAGCCACTTCAGTAGGGCAGGGCTAGGTCTAGATTTTGTTTTTAATCCTCACCCCAGGATATTTTTTCCATTGATTTTTTTAGAGAGTGGAAGGGAGGGAGGGAGGGGGAGAGAGAGAAACATTGATGTGAGAGAGACACATCAATTGGTTGTCTCCTGCAAGCGTGCCAACCGGGGCAGGGATCGAACCTGCAACTCAGGTATGTGCCCTTGACCGGGAATCGAACCTGTGACCCTTCCGTGTGCAGGCCGGCGCTCTAACCACTGAGCAGCACTGGCCAGGGCTAGATCTGGATTTTTTAAAGTTTGAAACATGAGAGAACATAACGATGGACCTGGAGTCGGGCGGGCCTTCAGAGGAGCTAGCGTGGTCTTCTCTGCAGCATTCCTGTCGGGGAGCACCGTCCCCGCTCAGGTTCATCCTCCCTCTGGTTTATAATTCTACCCTCATTTATTGGGCCACGTCCTAGACATGGGTCAGGAGGTGGAGCGATCCACCCGGGCCACTCTGCACTGAGGAAGGAGGAAGCAGGGAGGAAGACAGAGGACTGTGAGGTGTGAGAGGAAAACAGACCCTGTCACGAGCCCTCCCTCCAGGTTGCTGCAGATGTGTGGTGAGGGCAGTTTCTATGTCTTCACGCTCACGTGGTTGTCTCCATAAGAAATCACCTTGGGGGTTCTCGTGAGAGTCCCACAGATGGGGGAATGCAGGTTCTAGACCCTCCAACCTGCTGCGGGACCTCGTACAAGTGCCCCACCTCGCAGCCTCAGTTTCCCCATCTGGACAATGAGCTGATTGGTGCAGCTCACTGGTTCTCGCCCCGTGACGTGGAGATTTCCTCTTTCGGGCAAGATGGAATGACGGGGGTTGGACTTAACCACCCACCTGAAGTGATCAAAACGCCAAGTGCTGAAACAGTGGTCCACGAGACACTAGACATCACGCAATGAAGGGGGGACGAGAAATACATGAAGGGAGCCCCCCAGTTGCCCTGGCTTCCAGCCCTGAGGGTTCCCAGGCCATGGGACAGGGAGGAGGAACCCAGGTGGAGCCCAGGGAGGTCCCAGGTTTGAGGAAGAGGAGCTGAGTGTCCAGACAACCAGGGCAGCCGGAGTTCGCAGGACACGATGGACACAGTGCCCCAGAGGAGAGAGCTGCCCAGAGAGGGACCCCTGGCGAGTGCAGAGGGTCTTGCCTTGGGTGTGGGGACCGTTTAGCCCTACGCAGCGAGCTGTTCTGGTCCCACCGGAGAGATCTTAACACAAGATCCCAAAGGATCACACTGTTTCCAAGTTACAGAACAAAGGCTCAGGAATATTTATAGCAAGACAAAAATACCCAGCACCCAGCAAGGTCAAATTCACAATGTCTGGCAAAGACATCTGGAATGGCCAAGGTAACATTTAAAAAGTAGGTTTCCGAGTAAACGAGATTACTAGAGATAAAGAAGATCACATTGTAAATTCATCAAGAGAGCCCAAGGTAACTGCCCTTCAAAATACACGAACAAAACAAGGGACAGAACGGCGAGAGACAAGTCACAGTGACAGTCAGAGATCTCAACGCCCCTTTCTCAATCATCGATAGGGCAAGTAGACAGACCACCATGAAAGATGTGGAGAATTTGATCAACACGGTCAACCAGCTTGACCTACGTGACATTTACAGAGTGCGCAGCCCTGCCACAGCAGACCACCACTCTTTTATTTTATTTTTATTTTTTTAAATCCTCACCTGAGGATATTTTTTCCGTTTATCTTCAGATAGAGTGGGAGGGAGGGGGAGAGGGGGAGAGGGAGAGAGAGAGAGAAAAACATCGATGTGAGAGGGACACATCGACTGGTTGCCTCCTGCACACGACCCCGACCAGGGCCAGGGACAAACCACAACCGAGGTACGTGCCCTTGATGGGAATCGAACCCGAGACTCTTTGGTCTACGGGCCGACGCTCTAACCACTGAGCCAAACTGGCCAGGGCCAGAGCACCACTCTTTTAAAATGAGTATTTAAATGTGCTGAGAAAGACCACATTCTGGGTCATGATACAAGTCTCAATAAATCGAAAGGGTTCAAGTTGTACTAAGCATCTTCCCTAACTACAACAGAAATAAATAGACAATCAGCAACTTAACAGAAAAGATCTCTTTCAGAAACAAAAAGATCTTGCAAAAATCTCCAAATATTTTGAAACTACATAGCACACTTTTAAATAACACACATATTAAAGAATCAATCACAAGGGGAATTAGTATGTGTTTTTCTCGGAAAGAACCATGAAAACAGGACGTATCTAAATGGTGGGGTGCTGCGAAAGCAGTTGGAGGAAATTTATAGCTCTAACTGCCTGAATTAGAAACGAAGAAAGGTCTTGAATCAGGGACTTCATTGTTCCTCTTTTTTTAATGTATTGATTTGAGAGAGAGAGAGAAACATCGATTTGTTGTTCCACTTATTTATGCGTTCATTGGTTGATTCTTGTGTGTGCCCTGACTGAAGATTGGCCCTGCAACCTCGGGGTATCAGAATGATGCTCTAACCAGCTGAGCTACCTGGCCCGGGCCTCATTGTCCCTCTTAAGAAACTAGAAACAGAAGAGCAAATTAAATCCAATGTGGGTAACAGAGAGAGGATAAAAGGATCAGAGTAGAAATCAGTGGAGAAAAGTGATAGAGGAAATCAATGGAACCAAAGCTGGTTCTTTGAGAAAAATCAATAAAATTGATAAACCTTTAACCACAGTGACCAGGAAGGAAAAAGGAAGAAACAAGTTACCAATATCTGGGATGAGAGTGGTGACATCACAGATTCTACATAAATTATTTGGAATTCTTCTGCTAGTGAGAAGACTTTTCTTTTTTTTTTTTTTTATCCTCACCCGAGGACATTTTTTCATTTTTTGTTCAGATAGAGTGGGAGGGAGAGAGAGGGAGAGAGAGAGAGAGAAAGATCGATGTGAAAGGGACACATCGAGTGGCTGCCACCCGCACGACCAACCGGGGCCGGGGACAAACTGCAACCGAGGTACATGCCCTTAGCGGGAACCGAACCTGGGTCTCTCTGAACCGCAGGCCGACGCTCTAACGGCTGAGCCAAACCGGCCCGGGCAAGACTTTTCTTATTCATTCATTCCTTCATATCAGTACGAACTCATGAATATTTATGTTATACTTCGGGTTATAATCCAATACTATAATTTTTGGTTGTTGCACAAATTTTTCCAGCCTTGACCATGGAGAGCTCTTTAATGTGGCTTTTGTGTCTCTTTACCCATCATTGGGAGTTTTTTGTTTGTTTGTTTTCCTTTAGCCCTTTGTACTTTCTGGCACTAAAATACATGCTAGGCTCATTTTGTATATTTCATGTCCGAGTCTGAGATCAGCCTTTCTCCAAGGAGCCCTGGCTCCTTGTCCCGGAGAATAGTAGGAGAAACCAAGATCTGGGTACTAGATATGCTTCTTGCTACTGAGATGTCATTACCTCTAGTCTCTGTCAGCTCATAAAGCAAGGGAATATACCTCTGTACACACACCCACACATGTATCAGTATTTCTAAATGTAAGCATCTAATCTATATTCAGCTAAACACGAGTTCATACTGATGTCTCCAGCTCTCATCCATTACCACATGGAGCATTCTAGACTTTTCTCTTGATCGTCTGGCTCCCACCACCTGCCATCCGTATCCTGGCAATGCTCATTCCCAGCAGACACGCACAATGATTTCAAATTGTCAGCCCACACCCCCTCTTGCCTCGAGTCTTACCGATGCCATCATTCTCAAAATTACACAGGTCAGCATTGTTGATCTCCACCTGTGTCACCGAGGGTATCTCACACGTTTATAATACAGTTAGAGCCTTTGTCCCAGTCTGCATCGCATCCCGGAATCCCCTGACCTCCTAAGGGATTTTTCAAAATCTGCCGACATTAAGGTTCACTCTTTCTTCCCTAATAGTCCGTGGATTTTGACAGACGCATGGCATTATTTATCCCATTTATTCACCATTACAATATTACCCATAAGAGTTCTACTATCCTGAAAAAAATCGTCTGTCCTTCACCTCTTCAGTCCTCCCATTCCCTAAACCCTTTGCTACCACTGGTCTGTTTCCTGTCTCTATAATTCCCCTTTTCCAGAAGGTCACATAAATGTAATCTTTTAAAATGGCCTTTCCCCCTCAGCAACAGGCACTTAAGATTCATCCACATCTTTGCATGGCCTGATTGCTCATTTCTTCTCATCACTGAGCAATATTCCATTGTATGCATACAGCACAGACTATCCATTTGCCTGTTGAAGGACATCTTTCTTGGTTGTGTTCAGTTCTTGGCAATTACGAAGGAAGCTGCCGTAAGCATTCACACGCAGGTTGTTGCGTATTCATACATTTTCAGATCAGCTGAGTGACTGACTACCTGGGTGTGTGATTGCTGGATCCGACGGCAAGACTATGTTTAGCTTTGTAAGAAACTGCCAAATTGTCTTCCAAAGTGGCTGCACCATTTTATAGTCACACCAGCAATGAGTAAGAGTTTCCGTTGCTCTGCACCCTTTCCAGCAATTTGTATTTTCTGGGGTGGGATATTTAAAAATTTCTAGATACACGGGCTCCATTCCCAGAGATTCTGTCTCTATCCGCTTGAGGTGGGGCCCAGGCCTCAGTGTTGTGGAGATGCTGATGTAGAGGTAGGGGTGAGGACCCCCGAGCTAAACCAATCATGTCACTGTGCAGAGCAGCCGCTGCCCTGCCCGGGGTCTGAGGGCTGTGGTGGGGCTGGTCTCTAAGGCCCTGCAGCTGACAGTCCGGGACGGGCTGTGTGATGTCCTGGTTAAGAGCTGGGATTCTGGAATCCCACAGCCTTGGGCTTAAGTCCTGACTTTGCCTCTCACCAGCTGTGTGACTTTGGGCAGGTGTCTGCACATCTCTGAGCCCTCTTCTGTGGCATGAGGATGGTGACAGGACCTGCTGCACAGGTTGTGTGAAGACCTACTGGGCCGATGAGTCCCAAGTTCTCCTTCCAGAGCTGGGCCCACAGTGGGGCCAGGCAATGCCGGAGAATGTCACCGGGACTCTGGTCCTGTGGAGTAACTGTGCCTGAGGTCCCGTCCTGAGAGGCCACACTCTGCCCTTTCCCAGACCACAGGCTCTCTCCTTGTGACCACTTTGTCTCCTCCCGGGGTCTGCAGGCTCCTCCCAACCTCTCCCTTCCTTCTCCCACTTAACAAACAGCTTCACTTAAAAAGCCATCTGGAAGGATGGATGGCACAAGGCACAATTTGTAGAATAAGTTTTCAGGGAGAAGAGCCAAGAAATTAAAGTCACAGCACTTAGGATTCCACTCTCATCAGGCCCTCCCTCTGACCGCCGGAGAGCGTGGCTCTGTCATAAGCCCCTCCCTCCCCCCCGTCCAGTGCTGGGCTCCATCCCCCTTTGTCTCGGAGTGGGCCTGCTCCCAATGCCCCGGCTGCCTCCCTCCCTCGGGATAAACTCCCCTCCTTTCACCAGGAGGGGCTGCAGCAGGGCTCCCTTATCCGAGACTCTCCTCTCCGGGGCCATCTCTGTCCCACCTCGGGGAGCTGCCCCCTCTCTCTACTGAAGTCCCGGGTAGAGGTTTGTCTTCTTCGGGGACTCCCAAGGCAGATTCGGGGACAATTTGTGGATGCCTTGTGAAGGAGATATGTGTCACTGTTGGGATGGGTGGGTGCCCAGGGGAGGGGTAATGAGCTCCCTGTCAATGGAGGTGTGAACTCAGCAGAGAGGTTGGGAGCATGGGCTTCAGAGGCTGAGAGACTGGGCTGAGTCCTGGCCACGCTGCCGGCAGGCGTCTGACCTTCAGCAATGACCTACACTCACCAAGCTCGGTTTCTTCATCTGGAAAATCAGGCAAGATAATAGTCCCACTTCCCAGGGTTGTCATGGAGACTAAATGACAGAATGTGTGCAAAGCACTGAGCACAGAGTGCACATTCTCATTACCGGGAGGGGGAGGGGAGGCCAGGCTGTGACACCTCAAGCAATCCCAGAGTCCAACCTGCTGTGGTTTCAGAGACCGAGGACTCTGAGACCCAACAACTCAATGATCTGAGATGAGAAGATTCCTTAGGATTCCAAGTTTTTAAGATAGTGTGATTTTGTTATTCTTCTCGTCTGAGGCTCCTTAGGACTTTAAGGCTGTGTGATTTCCAGATTCAAATTCTACCCCCGTTCCTCCCCCGGTGAGGCTGGTCCCAGCCGAGGGCTGTCTGCGGCATAGGGGGCATTTCTCTCTGCCTTTCTTTCCTCTTCAGACCTTCCATCTTTACCCACTGGCTTATGGCTACTTCTCTAAGGGCCCTTTTCCCAATTCCAGTCTGACCCACTGCCCGCTCTGTTCGAGCACACCAGGCCTCTGCCGCTGCCCAGCTGTGCCCCGCACACCCTCCGCGTCTCCCCCGCCCTCCCCCCCAATCCCCATCTTTGCCTGTTGAAGTCTCCCCCCACCTTCAAGGCCAGAGTCAAAGGCAGCTCTTTCAGGAGGCTTTCCTCACCTCCCTGTTGAAATGATGTCTTTCACTCTGTGTCCTACTCGGTTTTGTTTAAATCACTATTACAGCAGTCATCACTGTCTGGGAGAAACCTCTGCCCTTTGCCCAGAGCAGACCCACCTCTGTACACTTCTAAGACCCCTTCCTGCTTCCAAAGGAAAGAGGCGTGGATCTGACGGGTCGTGGTGGGACCCCAGCGGGCAGGGTCAGCGCAGGGAAGGCTACGGTGCTGGGCCAGCCTCCCTTCCCCTCGCCTCTCCCACTATCCAAAGCCAGGAGGCCAGTGAGCCCTGCAGACCCAGGCAGGGCGGAGCCAGGGCTCATCCCGCGCCCCAGATCCCGCCTACTGCCAACCCCAAGGAGCGCGACCCTCATTGAGGGTCTTTGATGCTCCCAGCTTGTCCTAAGTGCTGGACACACAGTGCTGAGCTGGGCGGCCACACTCCTTCTTGGGCCTTTCCATTGGGGGCCCCTGCGTTTTGTGCCCTCGGGGTGGCCCACAGCCTCCTGCTCCTAGCTATGTTCAGAGCCAAACCCTTCGTCTCCCCAGAGGACCTGCCCCTCCCCGCCGTTCCCATCTCCGTGTTTTCCCTCCAGCACCTGCTCACCCAAATCGGAAGCAAGGGGACATCTTGGACTCTGCCCTCTCCTTACCCCCAGGGACCATCAAGCCCCGCCAACTGTGACTTCTTTAGACCTCTGGAATCCCCCTTCCCCCACACCCACCCCCGCCCCATCTCAGGCCCTGGCCATCTCTGGGCCAGCCCTCGCCATGTCCTCCTGCCTGGTCCCTCAGCTTCACTGGTGCTTCTTTAATCCATCCACACTGTCACCCCGAGACCTGAGCAACGGGCACAGCTCCAGCCACGCCCCTCCCATCAGGAGTCTTGGAGGACAAGGGGACAAGGGGACAAGCTCCGGTACCCCATCCTCAGAACCCCCTTCCTGACTGACCCAAACCTGCGTCCAGGGCCTATGAGGCCTTATCTCTGGGTCTGTTCTCCCAAGGTTGAACCTCATGGCCAGTGTGCACACTCTTGAACCCCCAAAAGTGCAGCTGTTTGTGGGGCGTACGGACAGAGCCTGGACTTGCGGGCTGGGGTGTCTGCTCACCGAGTGTGCGACTGTGGTGTGGCTGAGCTGAGGGAGGGAAGGAAGGCTGGCCCCACATTCCAGGGCAGAGCTGGGGAATTTGTTCAGATAGGAGGATAAACTTATTTTATTTGACAGTTTGCTAGTTGATTTATAACCTTAAAATATTCAGTCAGCTGGTCTGTGGGCCTCACTGGTGCTCTGGCTCCGGACTACACAAGTGTTGGGGGCAGCCTGCATTAACACCCAGCCCCCAGGCAGGGCATTGGTCCCAAACACAGGACAGTCTCACGGATCCCCTGCCTAGCACCCTTCGTGGCTCCCACAGGTCTTGGGATGACGTCTGTATGGCGAGCCTGACTCAGGACTCTTGGTGCCATGACCCTCCCTGCAGGTCCAGCGTCACCTCCCACCTAGACACTGAAAGCACTACGAAAACCCTGGACTGTGCTCAAAATGCTGCCTGTCCCCCCACCCCTGCCCCCAAACCGGGCTCTCAGGCTTGGTGTGCAGTAGCCCTGGGTGCAGGGAGGGAGGGTGCAGGCCAGCACGGGGCGGGGCCGTCTGGAGTTACTGTGCCCCGTGGACAGTTGAGCCTTGGCGGCCACTCGAGAAGCCAGCAGACCTGAGGTCCACATCAACAAGGCCCACCTGCCTGGGTGGGAGGAGGCAGGAGATGGCCTTGTCTACCAGGGAGAAGCATCTGTAAGAAGCAGGTGCTGGTGTTGGGTGCTGTGAGGGCACCCGAGACCTCAGCTCTCCCATGCGGTCTCCGGTAGCCCAAAGTCCTGGGTTCCTGCCCGGCCGCCCCACCAGCTTGTTCAGCTCCCGAAGGCACTGAGAGCAGCCTGTGCCCCTCCTCTCATCAGTCCTGCAGGACCTGGGGGGAGTAAAGGCTGTTCCAGGAGCCTGGGTGACCTGCCCTGGGGTTCTGAAGTGGGGAGGGGTCCCTTCCACCTTTGCAATGGGAATGGTGATGGAGCAGAGGGCCATGTCCACACCTAGGCTCGGGCAGACCACCTCTGCAGGCTGGTGCCGGGCTGAGGGGCCTCTGCCTCAGGGCCAGCCTTCCCAGCCACCCTGTTTCCATGGCAACCAGAGCCCTCTGGCAGGAGCTGAGCCCCTCCCTCCCCACCCCAACCCCGCCACTGGAAGGGAATGTGCCCTTGTCATAGGCAAGCAGGCGGGAGGCTGTGACTATCACAGCCTGGCCTGGGCGGATGTCACCAGGTTGTGAAATCCACGAACAGGTGATGTGTGAGCTCTGCCGCTGCTTGTCGATAGGAATCAGGAAGGTGTTAGGTCAGGGAGATGCCTCCTTGTATGTTTGCTTGGCCTGTGAATCCTAATACATCATTCATCTCCTCCTGGCTCTTCCTTTCTGGTTCGAGCCTCATCCTGTCGGTTGTACTGGGCTCTGCTGTGGGAGCCCGAATGGCCACAGGCCCCTCACTGTGGCCCACCCGCATATGAACCCCACTGCACCCTCGAGACTGTTCTGCCAGTTTGCTTCCCAGCTGGTCACGAACATCGAGAACTCGGGCTTTTACCCTCGATCCCCTACCCTGTATTACCACACTCCCCAGATCCCTCGCTTCCTGGGTGTCACCTTTAGTCCTCATTCCTCCTTCTGCTGTCTCCTCGCCACCTCCCCTGCCAGTGGTCTGCACCCCATCACACACTCCTGAGGGACCTCCCTGCCTTGAATCTCCCTCAGTTCAGGCAACAAGATCTTTCTGAACCAGACCTTGACACTCACCTCCTCCAGAGCCTGGGATGATTCTTTGCCCTAAGGATAAGGGTTCGTGCCCCTTAGCATGACTCACAGAGTCATTCTTTCATTCTGTACAAATGTCCTGAGCCCTGTTGTGCCAGGTTCTGGGACTACAACAGAGAAAAACAAGAATCTCTGGCCTCAGGAAACTATCTTCTATTGGGGAAGACAGACAGCAGACATACAGATTAAATGTATCTAGTAGGTAACACAGTGATAAATGCAAGGGAGAAAAACAAAGCAGAAAGGGGCATGGGAATGGTGGGGGTTGCAGTTACATGTGAAGATGGTCAAGGAAGACCTCATTGAGAAGTTAATATTTTTCCAAAGACTTGGAGGAAGTGAAGGAGGGAACCACGTGGATATCTGAGGAAGAACATTCCAGGCAGAGGAAACAATAGGTGCAAGGGCCCTTTGAGCTCAACTTAAATGCCAGCTCCTGAGACCCCTGGGTGAGTTAGTCCCCCTCATTATCCTCCCAGGTAGCCTTTGTACAAGGCATGCTCAGGCCCATCTCAAAGTGTAGTTGCACTGATCTGTTCAGGCTTTTCCTTGAAAGCCATGTCTTTTCCTGACTGGGAGCCCAGGAGAGTGGCTGACTTGTTCCTTTTTAATCCCTGCACCCAGTACATACCTAGCACATAGTAGGTGCACAGCAAACCACCTGGATAAAACGTGTGACATAAGAATGAGAAAAGAGTAAAGAATAAAAAAGCTCATATTCCTTTAAGTAGAGCAGAAACAACTCAGAATGTTGTTAATTGTTTTTACTTATGGGGTGGGAGGGGTGGTTTCTACATCACTCCACTCTACGCCATTCCATTCCAATCCAGTTCCACTCCACTATGTTCCATTCCACTCCATTCCATTCCATTCCATTCCATTCCATTCCATTCCATTCCATTCCATTCCATTCCACTCAACCCCACTCCATTCCATTCCATTCCATTCCATTCCATTCCATTCCATTCCATTCCATTCCACTCAACCCCACTCCACTCCATTCCATTCCATTCCACTCTACTCCAACCCCATTCCACTCCACTCCATTCCACTCCACTCTATTCCATTCCATTCCATTCCATTCCACTCAACCCCATTCCACTCCACTCCACTCCATTCCATTCCACTCCACGCCACCCCAGGGACTCTACTGCATTCCATTTATTAAAACTCACACTGCATAATCAGAGCTAGTAATTTCAGTTCCTGTCTCTGGTTTGTGACTCTGGCCCTGAAGAGAGGATCATTTCATATTTAATCAGTATTAGTTCTGGAATGCTCATGGGGGAGCAGGCGGCTCACTTCAGGGCTGTGTAGTTTAATTTTCAATGAGGGTAATTAAATCAGGAAAGAGCCTGGGCTCAGGGCAGGGCTGCTGTGGGATGGTCCACTAACAGGCCAGGGAGTTTGGGCCCCAGATGCCACCCCCCTGCTTACACCTACTCCACTCTGCCTGTCCTCATCACTCTAGCCCCTGCCCCCACAGGAAAGCAGAATCAGACTTCCCTCTCATGCCTGTGATGACTGACAAGTCTCCCATGGGAGGAAGGACAGCAGTGATGGTCAGAGGAGGAGGCGGCCACCTTCCCCTCATGTCCTCCTCAGAAGCTTCCTGCAGCCTCACCTGCAGGGCACAGGGGTCGGGGGGCCTCCAGAGATAATCAGTCCCATCTCTTCTCTTGGTGGGGACAGTTTCTTTCCTTTATCAACTCTCTTCTCCCTATTAACTCTGCTCTGCTCAACCTCTGTTACCATCACCATCATCAGCATCATTATCATCTCAGCTAATTTAAACAATAGGTTGTCCCCATTCACACTTTCTCAGAAGAGTCTCATCCATACCTGCGGCACCAGCTATCACCTCCAGTGCTGAGGATCCTAGACCTCTCTCCAGGGCAGTGGACAGGGGTCAGGGCTTGCTCTGTCACTTCCAGTCTGTCCAAGGCCATGGTAATTCATTTCTCTGATCCTCAGTTTTCTCACCTGTAAAAAGAGAAAATGATAATGTCCTCCCTCAAAGGACTGCTGTGTTGATCAAATAAAGTCACAGGTGTGGCTCTGGCCAGTCCGAGGCCTGGCACACAGTAGGTGCTCAGCACATGCTTGTCTCTTTTCCTCCCATGAGGTTCCCCTGTGCTGAGAGTCCTTCACTGAACCTTCAGCCAATCCCTCTGTGGGTCTCCCAGAGTAAGGAAGGAGAAGTCAGTGGAGAAGCTGACCTTTCTGAGGGTGTTGACATTTGATCAGAGCTGTGGATGGATGAAGTCAGGGAGTGGGGGAAGACCCTTCCAGGCCAATGGAACAGCTCATGCAAAGGCCCTGAGGTGAGTGTGTACTTGGAGTGTCTGGGGCACCAAGAAGCTGGTGTGGCTGGAGTGAGTGAGGTGTGAGATGGGGGTGGAGAGGTGGGTGGGCCAGGCCATAAAGGGTCTGGCAGCCTGTTGATGTTTGCTGGTGGGGGATGGGGCGATGGGATAGTGAGTGGGGGATGCCACTCCTTTCAGGGTCGGACATAACGTGATCCCAGGACATCCAAATCCAGTTCGAATCAGCCATGCCCCTGCTGAAATGTCCACTCCCCATCAGGGGACGGGGGATTGTTCAGAGTTCCCCTATCTGCTCCCCACACTCTCCCCTCCTACCACCCTGACCCGCTGGGAGAGAGGATGAAGATGTCAGAAAGCAAACCAGGGCCTGTGCCGGCCCCGCACCCAGGCCTCTGCCCAAGATGTGATGTGCAGAGATGACCAGACCAACGTGAGGGGAAGAGGCCCATGCTCACCTCACACTGACTCATAGCATGCCCTCAGTATGTCCCAGTCCACTAAGATCGCCGTGGGGAAGAAAAAACCCAGTGCTCTGGGTAGGGAATCTGCTCTCTGGTGTGAGAACTACTGAGAGGTGGGGTCTAAGTCCATCCCTGTGTTCCTAACTCCCGATCCTCCCGTCTCTGCTTCCCCGCAGGCCGGCTCCGCTGGGAGGTCTCGCTCTCTCACCAACCTCTCTACTGACCCTGCTGTGCTTGGCCCTGAGCTGAGCATGTGGCACGCAGATGTGACCCCTGCCTTGTCCAGTGAAGACTAGGACAGACAGATGATCCCACATCCCCACGTGGTACTGCACAGGGCCTGGAGGAGGCGCCCGCTGCCTGGGTGGGGAGGGGGTTGGGAGGGGAGCATTTTCTCCATCAGACCCTCTCCCCTCTGGCTGCAGGGCCAGGGTCTCAGAGCTCTTAAGGGCCTATGAAAATGTTAAAGATCTGAAAGAAAAAAAAAAATCACGGGATTAAGATACAAACAGAAAGCTGCAACATTGAAACTGATACTCGTCTAATTAAATGACTATAAATATAACATTGTCAAAGAGTCAGGGAGGAGGGGGCCTGAGCCCACCTGTTCCTTCCCTTCTTGAGCCTCTCTCCATCCTCACACCTTCTTCTCCATCATGAAAGCCCAGCTCTGGCCTCACCTTCCTGAGGAAGAAGAAAAGCAGAGCTGGGTGGGGGAGGGTTTCAGACAAATTGCACCTCCTCCACCAGACCACCTGGGAGAGGGGCTGAGCAGGCCGGGGACACGCCCCAGCCCCTGCTGTCGTGCAGATGTGGAGGAGGGGCCTCCATCACCAGAGGACAGCACTGGGACAAGCACACTGGGAGCGTTCAAAAGCAGAACCGTGCAGCAGGAGAGAGGCCGCTTCCTGTGAAGGTGCCTATTTGGTATGAGGAGGAAATCGAGGCTGGCTGGCCCCACACTGGAGCTATGGGGCAGAGGGTGGGAGGCTGGTCAGTGGGTATTGCAAAGGAAGGTGAACCAGATTCGTTGTGAGCCTTAGTTCAGCGGAAAGTTGAACAATGCCTGGCACTGGGCTAAGCTCTGGGCATAGAGCACCTCACTGGATTCTCACAGGAACCCTACCAAGTCCAAAGGATCACTGTCCCTTTTTAACAAAACAGGAAAGCGAGGCACAGAGAGATTGAGTCGATGCCCCTCGGAGACATCAGCTACTGAAAGATTGGAGCCAGGAGATGACATTTGCTTCCTACAGCTCCAGGTTCTAAAACCCTGGGCCTCTGAGATTTTTAAGATCCTGTGTTTTAATTCTAAAAATCTATGATTTAACGATGCCATAAATCTAAGGTTCCATTTCTAACATTCCGTCATATTAAGAGCCTTAGAATCTATAATCTGATGCTAAGTCTAAGCATCTGAGACTCTATTCCTTTACGATTCTCTGTGTCTAAAATTTTATAGGTAACACAGGGCTTATTCAAAACCAGTGTGTGGTAGGAAATTTCTTTTCCTTGCTTCCTCTTGAAGGGAGAGGTCAAGGCTATGTATCCAAAGGCCCGAGCTGTCCCTCTCCATCCCTTACCCCAAACTCCCCATCTTTTACCCTAAACTTTTGCTATTTTTTGGCCCATTAATCTGAGATAGCCCCAGGGGGGATGGTTGGAAGTCAATGAGTGTGGAAGAAAGTGGCTGACCCAGAAAACAGAGGGTCTTCAGAGCACTTGCCCCGAGGTGGGCCGTCAGGAGTCCCATCACCCTTGCAGCCCCCACAGGGCCCGGTGGGGTGCTGGAGGTCCTCGGAGGGGAAGGCCCTGGAGGTCTGCCCTAAGCGAGGTGTTCCTCCTTGGGGCCCCTACTCCAGTCACTTGATCCGTCTCCCTGTTCAGTTTTCGACCTAGTGTGTGTCATGGTCTGAGATTACCTTCTTCAATCATGTGTTTATGTTTCTTGCCATCCATTCCCACCGAAAGTCAGCTCTCTGAGGGCAGACACCCAGTCTGGGCAGACCCCCATCTAATCAGCTGCTCAGTCCAGATGGTCCTGTCTCCTAAAGAGCTCTGGGATCTACTCCCTCCCCGTCCCTGTATCCCCTCTCCAAAGTCCTTGTTGAGGGCACAGGCTCTGGGGCCAGGATGCTGGGGTCAAATCTGGCATTTACTAGCTGAATGACCGGGGCAAGTGGCAACCTCTCTGTGCCTGCTTTCTTTTCTGTAAAACAGAGGCTGCAATAATCCTGCCTGCCTCTTAATATTAGTGAAATAAATGAATGTCTAAGTCCAAAGTGTTCAAAATTTGCTTTGGCAGACTGGAACCTCTGGAAAGTGTTAGCTGTGGCTATTGACATAGTCATTGTTACTGTGATATCTTGTGTCCCTAATGCCTCCTGAAGAAGGTCCCCAAAGCCCTTCCTGGTCTGGCCTCTTTCTCCAGCCGAAGGTTCCCCCCCATCTCATCAGTTCACACAGAACTTCCCTCCTGCTTTTCTGGCCTCCAGGCCTTTGCACATGCTGTTCCTCTGCCTGGAAGGCCCCTCCATCATCTCTCCCTGGAAAACTCTCCTTCTACCTGATGGATCAGCTCAGATGCCCGCCTCTGTGAAGCCAGGTCAGACCTCCCCTCGTCCACCCCTTCCGGAAGCCCTCTGGGTGTCAGCACCTTCTCTGGGCTCCCACAGTAGTTTGCACATCCTTGTCCTAGCTCCAATCACCCAGCACTAGAACTGTCACCCACATCTCCCCGGGCAGGGACTTCCTCTCCTGTCTTCACCTCTGCGTCCCTGGCCAGGACTCCATCTGGCACGGTGCGGGTGCCCATGAGTGACTGTTGAACAAACAAGCAAGTGCTCAGTGCCTGGTTTTCCTAGGTCCTGAGGGATTCACCCCCTCACGTCCCCTGTCCGAGCCTCGGTCTCCCCATCTGTAACATGGGTGTGATCACCCCCGTGGGGCCCTCCCTCCCAGGAGAGCAAAGAACGCTGGCATCCTCAGGCTGGGGGCACTGGGAGCAGGGGCTGCGAAAGGGAGGGATTCTGTTATTAAGCTCATCAGTTCTGGTTCCTGGTCTTTGGGGAGAAGCGCTTGGCTGGTAATTAGGGTTGTTAGGGGAGACAGAGACGGGGCTGGTATTGATGTCAGCGTCGACCCAGAGCAGCCAGACCCGAGGCTGCGGGAGGCGCAGCGGGGCCACTGGGACCCGACCCGGGTGGGGTGAGCACCTCCTTCTCATGGAGGCTGGGAAGGACCAGCATCTTCCTCCTGGTGCTGGAGACTCCACTGCGGTCCCGGCTCCGGCCTGAAGGTGGCGCTGCAGGCTGTCCCAAGTGCAGCTCAGCAGGGAGCAACCTGGTGCCTGGAGGTGGGGAGGGGACTGGAGAGAACAGAGGAAAGGGAGATGGGGAGAAGGGGAATAGAAAGGATTGGAGGAGAAGACAGAGAGAGAAGTAGGAAGACCAGAGGAGGGAAGATGAAAAAATGCTGGGGTGGGGTGGGGAGGAGAGAGAGAGGGGAAAATAAGGCTTCTCCCCATCAGAGGTTTGGAGGAGCCAGGACCTTCGGAATCTCCCCCATTCCCATGCCTGCAGAGCCCTCACTCCTCCCTTAACACTCCCCATCCCTCCATGGCTCCCCAGGGCCCTCAGGGTGAAGCCCCCACTGTCTAGCCCATCTGCTATCTGACCCAGTGCACCTCTGGTGGGAAGCCAAGGACAGGGACTGTGAATCATAAAAGAATCTCCAGGGCCTCTCACAGGCTCTACGTGTTTAATCAGCATTTGTTGAATGAAGGAATACACCTAGTGACCCCAATGTCCTCACCTACCTCCGAAACCCCTTTTGCCCTCCCCCGCCAGCCTGGATCCATGCTCGGACCCTCTGCTTTCAGGAGCACGCAGCTGTCCCCTGTCCCATCCCCTCAGACTCCCAGCTCGGTCATTTTCTAGCCCTGTGGCCTTCAGGAAGTTCACCTTGCCTCTTTGGGTCTCAGTACTTTTTCATCTCCAAAAGAGACACTTTGCAAGCGAAGGCAGGGAGATTTAATAAACCATTTAATAAACTCCCTGGCAGAGACAGAAGAGTCCGTGCAGGGCAGGGCACGGAGGGGAGACAGGACGCTGCACGTACAGCCGCCAAGTGACGGAGCTGTCAGCAGGGCCTGCCGTGCAGAGAATGACATCTGGACTTCATTCCTCAGGGCAGTGACATTGAGGGGGCCAGAGAAGGGCGGGGGCGGCTGCTGAGCCTGCGAGGGGCCAGGGCAGGGCTGCGGGGAAGGCAGGGCCCAGCGTGTTGCCGTGGCTCCGGAGAGGAGGTTGAGAGTGGAACCGAAGGGGCCGTTTCCTGTGCCGAGTAACTGATACTTTCTCCATCTGGTGTTCATTAGCCCAGCGCAGCCTGGGGAGCCTGACCTCCCCACGGGGAGGGGCACCTGAGGCTACTGCAAAGCACACTGGGCAATGGGGGCAGGGACTGGCCGTGGCACCCCGTCCTCTCATTACTTGCTATCGATGCTATTTGGGGGCACCTGCTCTTGGCCATGTGCGGCGGGCAGGCCTCTCACCCCTGCCAACCTGCCCAGGCAGTAGTTACGTTTACAGACAAGGGCCCTGAGGCTCACAGCCCCACGCTCTCTTCATCTCTCCACGCTCCCGGATTCTGTTTCTTCCTCAGTCCAGACCTCGCTAGGTCACCAGGGGAGAGTCCCTGCCCTCCCCGGGGTGGGCAGGACGAGCTGTGAGGCTCCTGCTGGCCTGGCAGTGGTGGTGCCCCTTCCTCCGTCTGCAGGCGGCCAGCACACTTGGCAAAGCTCACCTTCCATTCCCTCCTCTCCCCCTGATTTGCTGTTTGGGGTCCTCAGAGCAGCCCCTGAGTAAATATTAATAATGTACCTCTGTGTACATTGGCTGAGAAAGAGAATGAATCATTTCCTGCTTCTCTCTTGGGCTCAGAGCCTTAACTAAAAATATGCTGGATCTTTGGGCAATTTGGATGGGCCTGGTGGATGGGGCCGAGGCGGCACCAGGAAGGAGCTGCCCGCTGGCTGCCTCGATGCCTGAAATTCCATCATCCCAAAGCTGTGCCCGGCCTGCCCTCTCAGCACAAAGGACACTGGCACCAGCTCTGGCCTATCCCAACAGGTGGCTGTTCCTTCCCCTCCCTGGCTCGAGGGGAGATTGGGCCTGTGTCCTATTGGGCAGTCTAGCTTGGACGCTTCCACGTGGCGGGCTCATTCCATCGCCCTGTGCTGTCCGATTAGCCCTTCGTGCCACGGTTTCTGCATGAAAAGGAATCATGAAATGTGCAAGGATCAAACTCTGGGTTGTGGAGGGGACACAGAGCAAAGGAAGACAGGTGGAAATGACAGGCAGCCTTCAGGCACTGATTCACCATTTGCCAAGCTGTTTTCACACCTGGTGTGTTATTTGATCTTTATAACAAGTCTGAAAACTACAGCGCTGCCCTCAGTGTGCAGATGAGGAAACAGACTTGCAAGGGACCTGCCAAAGGCCCCATCACTAGTGAAAGAAGAGAGAACAGTTGAGCCCAGGACTAGTACCAAATCTCGTTCTCCCACCCTCGTAAGGCTGCCAGGCAAGGTCCAGGTGAGGTGGGCCAGGGACGACATCCTCAAGGAGGCAGGTTTTGAATGGTTTGGGAAGAAGAAGGAACAGAAGTGGAATGGGGAGAGGAAAGTCCAGGTGTAGGACCTGGGGCAGAGAGGGCCTGTAGGTGCAGCCAGCTTATCAATAAGGACAGCAGCTGCATTTACTTGAGCACCTACTCCATGCCTGGATTTTGCTGGCACCTGGGATGTGACATCTTTTACTCCTCAGATGGCCCGTGACGTGGGCTCTATCCCAGCTGGTCAGTGGTGGAGCCAGGATCAGACCCAGGTTTGCGTGTTTGCAGAGCCCAAAGGCTCAATTGGCCCTCCCAGATGGAGCTTCTGACACCAAAATCTCTCCCTGGCTGTGTTTCTGTGGCCAGTGATTCAGCCTCTCTGAACCTCCATTTCCTGGTCTGAAATCGTGATGATGATACCGTGGAACACAAGGAAGACCGTTCTGATCATCGAATTCTTCTTGGGGAGGGCGAAGCGTTTGCCTGGGTCTGGATCAGCGCCGCCATGCCGGAGGCACAGAGCCAGCTGGTGTGGGGGTGTCCTGGGGGCTGCAGGAGCACGGCTCCGCACAAAGTGAGACCAGCTTCCTCCTGAGACGTGGGGGAGCAGAAGGGAACAGAGCTGGCGAGGCAGCGAGTCTGTGTGCCTCCCTTCAAGCCACACACACCTAACAGCAATGCATTCACAGTACTTGGTGTGGGCGGGCATCTGGGAGGAGAGAAGCAGCTGAGCTTTGCACTGGGCGTGACCCAGGAAGAAAGCCCCAGGCGGATGGACAGACCTGGATCCAGACGCTGGACCGGGCAGCGTCAAAGCCGTTCACTGGATGTAGGTAGCTGAGCTAGTTCAACCCGGTTCTCCCAGTGGGCAGGGAGCCCCCGCTGGCTCCTGGGTTATACCCACTCAGATCTCATCATCTCCCCAGACCCCCTGGAGCACATATTTCTGCTCCTTCAGAGGCCAAACCCTTTGCTTTCGCTCTGGAGCCCGCCCACACCACGCACGCTCCCTCTGCCTCTCGATAGCACATCATCTCATGAAGCTGGCCGAGTGAGTGAGCATCTCCCGTACTTAATCCCCAAAGGAAGGGAAAGACCCAGGTCCACCTCCACCTGTCTCCTGCTTTCTCTGCCCCTCCCCCTTGAATGAGCAATCTGCACGGCTGGCTCCGCCTCCCCGCCATCATTTTTTGCCCACTACAGTCTGGTCTGTCTCAAGGTTTGGGTCACCTTCATGCCCCTACATCTTGTGACACAGCTCTGTCCTTGTGGCCAAGACACCACTCCGCCTGGACGTGCCATCTCACCCAGGCTCCTGACTCGGTGCCACTTGCCTGGTGTCCTTCTTACTTCACCGGCCAGGGACCAGTGAGGAAAAAGTCCAGCACTTTGTACAAGGGAACGGTGTCCAGGGGTATAGGAGGCTGCCTCCGGAGGGGAGGAAGGAGGAGGAAGAGGGACTGCATGTATGGTAGACGCCTACTGTGTGCCAGGCCCGTCCAGGTGCGCTGGGTGCCACCTTCTTGCAGGGTAAGAATTTGTACCCCCACTTGTGAAACAGGCTCGGAATGTACAAAGGATGATCCGTGATCATCACACAATGGGGGGATGCTGGATTTAAATGAGAAAAACAATAATAATTGCTAACGTGTACCCAGCACCTATGGGGTGCTGGGCCCTGGGTATTTTCTGTGGCGAGTCCCCGGGTCCTCACCACGACCCAGCAGGGACTGCCGTTAGTATCGCCCTATGAAAGGGGGAAGCTGTGCCCCAGAGGGCAGGGACTGACCTGAGGCAGGGGGGAAGCAGACAGAGCAGCTGGAACTGGAGTCCACGTCTCTGCCGGGGGCCAAGCTCCAGGAGATGACCCTCGACTCGGGGCACCGGGCCCAGTGACAGGGAAGACCCCGTCCCACCTGACACCTGGAGGCCGTCCACACGCATGCCTGTGGGCAGCTGCTGCCTTCGGTCTCGGAATCATTGTCCTCAGGCTTCATCCCAATCCATTTCTGGAGAAACAGTCATTTCTGCCATGAAGCCCACTTGGCGTGGCCAGGACGGCAGGCACAGAAGACAAGGGCCACGTGGAGTCAGCGGCGCGGTTCCGGTGTGGAGCCCGCTTCGAGCAGAGGGAGCAGGGAGGGGAGGAGGGCTGGCCGTTTCAACTCCACCGAAACCACTCAGCAGCAGGGCACTCGGCTGTGTTTGTTTTGTCAAAAGAGAAAACAAGTTCAGAGAAGTTAAGTGACTTGTCCAAGTTCACACAGCTGGTACGGGGTGGACAGGCAAGCCCAGGGCTGTGAGGTGTCAAAGCTCACGCTCTCCCCAGGTCACTGAGATGAGAGCAGGGGAGGGGCGTTTACTCTGAACCCTACCAAGCACTTCCCAGGATCCGTGGCTTTGCCCTCATAATTCGATTCTAACTGGTACACGCTGTGAAGTCATTGCTCCTGTGTCCTTTTGGCAAGTGAAGGGACTGAGGTTCAGAGAGGTGACTCGACTGCCTGGGGTCTCACATTCTGGAAACAGCAGAGCCAAGACCTTTGAGTCCAAGGTCGATATTCTTTCACACGTTTTGGGGAGAGAGGGAAACACTGGGAAAGGCCCTCCTTATCAGATCAAGGTCATCAGGGGGGAGGCTATCTGTGCGGGAAGGAGGGGCTCCTGAAAGGGAAGTCAGAGGAAAAAAGCCATAGTTTGTATGCCTTGGGAGATGGTAGCCTCCTCCTGGGAACCTGGCAGTTGAGGCCACTCCTGCGAGTCTGTCTGCAGGGCGCCCCCATCTCCCCACAGGAGGGCAGCCGGGAGCCATGGGGACACGGAGGGTGTGCTGAAATAGGGGAAGCAGCTTGGGACAGTGGTGGGGGGCTGGGTGTGGAATCGGGAGAACTGGCAAATGAGAGCACTTGCTGTGCAACCTCTGGGAGCTGACTCAGCCTCTCTGAGCTTCACTTTTCTTACCCAAGGACAGGATGGGAACGACCACGTAGGAATTCTGGGTGTCTGAGGGTTCAACAAGCCTGGATGACTCAGTGTTATGTCCTCCTTGTAGTCTGGCGGTTCTCGCGGAGGAACTGGGCACCACGCCCACCCTCTGAACCGCTATACTCTGCCCTTCACGGTGAGGAGTTCTCTGTGTGGAACTGCTCACTCTCCTGCTGCAGCCGCCGTCCAGGCCCTTTCCGACTTCAGAGGAGTCCACAGGCACAGTCTAGCCAGAGATTTTGGGGCTCCCCTTGGCGCTGCTTCTCTTCATCCTTCTGCTCCCACTCTCTCCCCAGGGGCCTTCTTCATTCCTGGGATTTCAATTATCACCACTCTGTTGTGGTTTGCAAACCCGTCACACCTCGAGGGGCTCTGCCCACTGCCAGGCCCTTGAACGACGGTCACGTGGACACCTGCTCAGAGCTCTGGTGATCTGTTGGCTTGTCATTGATGTACCCAGCAGCCCTGCAAGGTGGGCCTGACCCCCCATTTACAGATGGGAAACTGGGGCTCAGAGAGGGGACTAGAGCCAGGGTAGGGGCACTTCCTTCCATCTGGGCTCAGACCCTGTCCCGCGGGTGCACCCACGGTTTTCCCACGCGCTGCGGCTGGGGTGTGCAGCCCAGCTCCACACTGCCCATCTGAGCCCTGGAGGCTCCGCAGGGCGTCAGGGAGGGTGAACAGCAGACACCTGTCAGTCTCCGTGCACCTGGAGCCTCAATTCAGAGCTGCAGCAAACAGCGCCTGGCCTCTGGCCTCGCCTCCCATTTCTTCTGCTGTAACCACCTCCGGGTCTGACCAGTGCTGAGGCTCCCACAGGGCCATCTGCCTCTGGTCACCACAGATGACACTCCTGTCTTAGACCCAGACCCGGGACTTGCCCAGTGGCTTCCTCCAGCTCACTCCCAGACCTCTCCGGGGAGATCGGATGAGTGCCCCCCTCAGCTCTCCCAGTCCAGCACTGTGGCCAGAGTGACGGGTGGGCCCTGCTCCTGCCCCCCACGGCAACGGTCCTATTAATACGGGTCCTTGTTTGTGGTCACGGAAGTCTACGGTCCAGCTCTCCCAGCCGTTCTCTGAATGGCTTCTACTACTTCGAACAGATAAAAATGGACGTGGCTGAGACAGGGCAGAGAAAATCGATATGTAATAAAAGTTAACAGGAGAGCAAATGCATTATCTCAATCATGGAGCCAAGAATGTGTCTGAGAGAGACAGACCGAGACCAGGATGCACCCAAGGGCCCGGGAGCCTGGGAGATACAGCCTTGGGGGGGTGTGTGTAGGGGGGTCGTGAGATTCAAGGGCTTTGCCCCTTGCTCACTGGATCGGGTCTCCTCAGGGCCCCCTCAAAAGCTGGAGGGGGTGGGGAGGGTAAGGGAGGGGAGAGGTGGGGTGTGGAGGGTGTGGGAAGGGTGGATTGGGGAAGGGAATGGAGGGTGGGCTGGGGGAGGGAGTGGAGAAGGTGGATTGGGGAAGGGAGTGAGGAGGGTGGATTGGGGAAGGGAGTGAGGAGGGTGGATTGGAGGAGGGGTGGGGAGGGTAGATTGGGGAGGGGGTGGGGAGGGTGGGCTGGGGGAGGGGGTGGGGAGGGTGGGCTGGGGGAGGGGGTGGGGAGGGTGGGCTGGGGGAGGGGGTGGGGAGGGTGGGCTGGGGGAGGGGGTGGGGAGGGTGGATTGGGGGAGGGGGTGGGGAGGGTGGGCTGGGGGAGGGGGTGAGGGGGTGGGGAGGGTGGGCTGGGGAAGGGGGTGGGGAGGGTGGGCTGGGGGAGGGGGTGGGGAGGGTGGATTGGGGAGGGAGTGAGGAGGGTGGGCTGGGGGAGGGGGTGGGGAGGGTGGGCTGGGGGAGGGGGTGGGGAGGGTGGGCTGGGGGAGGGGGTGGGGAGGGTGGGCTGGGGGAGGGAGTGGGGAGGGTGGGCTGGGGGAGGGGGTGGGGAGGGTGGGCTGGGGGAGAGGGTGGGGAGGGTGGGTTGGGGAAGGGAGTGGGGAGGGTGGGCCGGGCTGCTGGGTGGCACTTAGTGACATGTAAAAATGGGAGAGTCACTAGAAGTCATATTACCCTGATGCTGTTCACCGCTTAGTGACTCAGTCTGGTGTCCTGGCAGGTCCAACATAAAAGGACAACCCTGGAGCTGGGCCAGGGCAGGGCCTGCCCGACCTGGGGGACAAACCCAGAGCAAAGTCGCCCCCTCGATCCTCTTAACAAGTGGTCTCCAGCTCTGACCACCAGTGTTCTCATTCCACATTGTCCCTGGCTGTCACATCCGTCCCCCCAAGTCCATCAGATGGCCTTTTACCACGGCCTAGGACTGGCCACTCTGGAGAATAACAGCAGATGACAGGACAGGGCACTCGGCCAGCCAGCCACTGAACTGAGCACGTCACGGGCATGTCCTCATCTCAGGACCCCGCAGCCCCGTGAGGTCGGTGCTGTTGCCACCCAGTGTGTGGACCAGGAAACTGAGGCACGAAGAGGTTAAGTCACCTGCCCAGAGTCACACTGCCTGAGAGTTGTGCGCAGAGCCTCCTTGCCCACACAACTCCCCACCCACAGCCTTGAAAGGCCCTCCGTGGGGATCCAATCTTCCCTTTATTTTGCAGAAGGGAAACTAAGGCCCAGAGAGGGCAGGCAACCCACACATGGTCACATAGCGCATTAATCCTGGTTTTTGCCCAGATTTTCTCCACTTGCGGGCCACTCTGGCCACCTTTCCCTTGGCAGTAGGAAGGAAGAGGCCCAGAGGTCAAGGAAGCTGGGCACAGGGAGACCCAGGCAGCTCTGGAGGGCACCATGAAGATGGGCAGTGCCCACAGCAGCCAGCAAACCGCCCAGGGGCCCTGGACCCCCTTCTTCCTCTACCATGCTCTGCAGGGAAATACATGCTTTGAAAATGAAAACTGACTGGAAGTAAACAGATGAGTAAGGGTTATTGCTAGCACTTTATTAATTAGGTGTTCTAAATACATTAAAACCTGGGCACTTAATTTAGATTTACAGGGATAATTTAGATCTATAAGACGGTTATTATGTGTTAAGCACAGAACATGCCAGTTGGTTCTCAGACAACATTCGCTGAAGCGTCCAAGGAAAGCTCTGCCCACATCCGTGTCCCGGGTGCGAAGGTGGAGCTGAGAGGGAATGCAGGAGAGGGCACCCTCGTCTCCATGGCGCGCCCTTCTGTTGGGGATCAATGTCATCCTCATGCCATCCGCAGGCATGCCACCGTGGAGAAGGCATACTTAGGGACCAAGATGCCGCAGGACTGTGTCCAGAGCAGCCTGAGAGCGGACCAGGAGGGAGGGGGGGTGCGGGCGAGGTGGAAGGGCAGGATGGGAGCCTGGAGCCCTGGGTTCTCATCCCTCCTTGGTGCCGCCTCCCTCTGACTCTGCCCCTCCGATGGGGAGCCGCCCTCGCTGTGGTCTGCAGCCGCCACCTGGTCTGGGGCAATGAAAGACAGCCGAGCTCACTCATGGGGCCCAGGAGTCCCCAGCCGCTGGCCAGCCTGAGGGGCCAGGATGCACAGACTGTATGATCAGGCTTCGGAGGTGCACACACCACGTTGAAGTCCCACCACCTCCTGTCACTGAGGACTGTGCCCAGGGCCCCACAGCTAATGTCTGTGACCCTCAGGTCCCCACTTGTCAAACTGGAGGTTAGGACACGGGCCTCCCAGGCTGCCCTGAGGACAAAATAAGATATGTCGCCTCTACCCAGAACCATCATTTCTGGGGCACAGGCCTGATCATTCTCATACTTTTCTCTGAATCCTCCAAACGAGGTAGGTGCTGTCATCGTTCCCTCTACTGATGAGGACACTGAGCCTCTGCCCGGTGAGCAGCACACCCCAGGTCCGCGGCTCTCAGCGTGGAGGCCAGGACACAGCCAAGCCCCCGCAGCCCTGCCTGTTTGTCCCCTGTCCTCAGCCCTGTCCTTTTGCAAAGTCAAGATGCCTGATGTTAAGGGACCGTGTTTCCAGCGGAGTCGCTGCAGGGGCTCGGTGCCGCTCTTCTGAGGCCCCTGCTCCGCGCTGAGCTGAGAGGGCCGGGCATCTGGCTCCAAGTGCTGAAATATCACTTGATGTTGCTTGATGGTCCCTCTGCGAGGGGACAGATTGTGCTGACATATTGTTGGGGGGGAGGCTGAAGGGAGGGAGAGGAGAGAGAGAGAGAGGGAGAGAGAGAGAATATGCACAGACTTACCTGGCAGGACATGGTGAATACTGAATCGAGCTGTTTCTGTGAGACTAGAATGTCCAAAGGATTTTTGAAAAACAAGTTTCCCCTGGCAGAGCCAGGAGGGCACAGGCGTGGGCCCCGCAGGGCACGGGGCACGGTGACCGGGTGGGGCGGCAGGAGTGATGTGTCAGTGCAGAAGGGCTGCGTGTGGGCAGAGGCAAAACACCTGTTCCCATAACGTGCTGTCGTCACCTCAGTGTGGTGGTGAAGCCCCCAGGGTCAGGTCTACACTGACGCGTGCCCAGCGTGGATCAGCCCAGGCAGAGCAGGAGCCGGGCTGAGGCCAGAAGGCGGCTCTTCTCACCTCCCCCACTGGGCTCACGCTGGTGTTCAAAGGACAGGGGGCAGATTCTGTTAGGAAGCCACAGGGTGGTTCCTGCCTGCCTTGTGGAGGTGAGAGATGAGGATTTGGAAAAGCTCTCTGCCCATCTCCTGTCCTTAGAGACCGTCTCTGGGGTCACCTGGCACCCCCCCACACCCCCTTCCGGTGTCCATTCTGTAAACCTTTGCCTGGCCTGTGCTGGCTCTGGGGGTGATGTGCATTGACTGGGCCCCTACTCTTAAGGGCTCACAGACCAGTGCAGGGGACAGAGAAGCAGACACACACAGAACAGCCTGGTTAGGAGCGCCACAGCACTGCCAGTGTTTATTGAGCACGTACTCTGTGCCAGGCCCTGGGCTTTGCAATGTCACAGGCAGGGCAGTCCTGTCCCAGGAATACTGTCTGCACTGGGCTGATGTCCTCGTCCCACTCCTGCCACACCCAGCATGGGCCAGCGCAAGTGGGGCTTCCTCCAGGTCTGCACTGAGCCCGGAGCAGCCGCTGGGAAGCCGCGCGTCAGGCGGGACTGGCACCCCCATCACCCACCTCCTCTCCCCTTCCTGGGGCTGCCCCCTCCCCTCCCCTCTGGACTGCTCCAGGTCTCTCCCTTCTCAAGTTCTGCTTCCAGCCGCAGCCCTGCCACTCGCTGCAGGTCCCCTCAGCCCCTTGGTGCTGGGAAGGAGGGGCCACAAGGCGCCACTCCCTTTTACCCATCTACCTTACGCTGGTGGAAGGCTGGTCCCTCCACCTGTCACTGGGTACCCTCCTTCCAGCTCTGCAGAGCTCTGGGCCCTCCCCGCTCTCTTCCCATGTCTTCGGCTTCCTCAGCTCACCACTTAACTTCCCCGTGTACAAGCTACTTAAGCCGTTCCCAACCTTGGCCTTAAAGCGAACCGTTCTCTCCGTCTGCTGGCCTCTGGAGCCACTGCCTTCTTGTCTCACCAGCAGCCGTCATTGAAAGGAGTCAGCTTGGTTCTTCTGCGCTTTCCTCTTCTCTCTCCCACTGCTTGGACAAGCCACGCCCCCTGCCCACTTCCACTGGCCAGTGCCTGCCGGTCCTTCCAGACCCGTCCTCTCGGAAAGCATCGCCGTAGATGCTGTTGCTACCTCTCCTTGTCCCCGTGGCCCATCTTGTGTTGTCCTGAGCCAACGCCAGTTGCTGGCATGCTGACGGCCTCTGTCCTCAAATGTCCCCTCCCTGTCCTCCATCTGTGTGCTTTCTCCAGCACCAGCTGGCTCATCTGTGGGCAGACGCACGTCCAAGGGCAGGGGACTTAACACATCCCAGGAGTGACCCTGGCACTGTGGGGCATGAGGGTCAGTGGGTTAAGGCCCTAGCCTCCCCAGCCACCAGGGGGATGGTGCTGAGGTGTCTTGACTCCTCAGATACCCCCAATGGGACAGACCCAGTTGCTCATAGAGGTAACTGTTCATTGACACTCCCTTTGTTGGCTTCTTTCTCTTCCCTGCATCAATCTTTGCAGTCTCTCACTGTGCTCCCTGGAATCACCTCCCAAATGAGCTTCTACGTGTTCTTCTCAGGGTCTGCCTTGGGGGCACCCACTCTGGGATAGACACCCGCTCCGCCTGGCCTCCAAGGAGTTGGATGCTCCCTCCTCTTGCTCTCTGATGCCCACTAGGCACTACTGTATCCTGTGCAAGACTTCGGGCATCTTGGTAAAGCAGGTTCTTATTAGCCCTGTATTCCCATCACCACGCACAGTGCCCCGGGAAACAGCTGGTTACTCAACGTTTGTTGACAGAGTGAGAAAACAAATGGTAGAGTGAGGGGACGAGAGATGAGGCTCGAAGTTATCTAAGCCTCTGGCCAGACTCTGAGGGCAGGAGACACCGATGTGCCTGACCCTCGCAGAGCCCACCTTCACCAGCACTATTGTGGCATGCCTTGTCCAGTCCCGGAGCCCTTTCACTTGGCCCACCGACCCTGCACAGCACAATCTCTTCTGTACAGCCCAGGAAATTCTCCTGTCAAGAAAATCCTCAGAGCACTGAGCCTCTCGGTGGGAGGTTCCAGCTGTGGTGAAGTAAAAGTGAGAGGAACACAGTGATGCTACTATAATCGGACACAATTCAATGCTGCCTCCCAGTCGATGTCACTTCGGAGGAATGGACTTGTCTCGGCTGGACTGCAGGGCTCATCCAGAAGCACCCAGAAGGACCATCTATTTGCAGCCAACGAGAAGAGCATTATGGAATGATCATTTCTGCAAATTAGTTTATTCGGCTCAGATGGATCCACGGAGGTTTCCAGAGGTGCACTTAAACTTCTTGTTGCAGAATGGAAGTGTCTGCTTCCAAGCCAAGGTTGGTCAAACTGCCTTTTAAAAAGTCTTCTATTCGGTGGGGCATGGGGTGCTGAGCATCTCCAAAATACCTGGGGCACTCGAGTGCAGTACTCTTGTCCCACAGACAGTCATTTTACAATGAGGAAAAGGCTAGCAGATGGGACGAGGGTGACCCAAGTTTATAATGCGTGTTGGTGGTGGCGCTGGGAATCTCAGTCTGAATCTCGTCAAGCACACCTCCACCCCCGGATTTCTTTAAAGGCCAGGCAGGGTGGGAATCATGCTGAAATCAAGAAACATCCTGGACTGGTTCACGGGGATTTGTCTGACATTGAGTTAGGGACACTGGCCTAGAGATCAGGGAACCTGGCCCTGCCTCTCATGGGCTGTGTGACATTGGGCAAGTTTATTCTGCTTTCTGGGTCTTAGTTTCTCATTTGTAAATTGATGTGATACATGATCTCTAAGGGACTTTCCAGTTCAAAAAACCTATGACACTCTGGGCCTCAGTTTCCAAATCTTTCAAGTGGCCACAGTGCTCTGCCTCATAGAATACAGTGATGTCCAGACAGAGCTCCTTGGCATAGCTTCGTGAGAGTAACCCTGGCACAGCACTGCCGGCCCTCACACATCTTCGGTAAGGTGCTATTGGGGGTAGAGCTAGGTCCACATGTGAGCTGCTCATTAAAGGGAAATCAAATGTGTCACTCCCCTCCAGCCCAGCAGCTCTAAAACTGGGAAGGGGCCTCAGGGTGGGCTGTAGATCCCTGGGGGTGTGTCTCTGAGGCCAGACCCCTCCCTGTTCTCACCTGTGAGATGGAATCTCCCATCTCAGGCTTTCAGTCCAAGCATTGGCAATGTTGGGCTGAGAGCAAAGAGCAAGGTGGGAAGGGAAAGGGAGAAGAAGAGGAAGAGGATGGGAAGAGGGGAGAGGAGGGAAAGCTTCTTTCTCTGGTGCAAAATGTCAAAAGTGTGGGCTCCAGCTATGAAGACACTGGAGATCAAAGGTTAGCTCCATCACCCATTAGCTCAGTGAGTAGGGGAATTCCTCAGTTTCTACATCTGTAAGTTGGGAATGAGAATGGCACCTCTCCCATGGGGGTGATGCTGACAAGGCACTTAGCACCACACTCAGCCCAGTGTGAGTTCCCCGTACCCCAGCACCCGCAGGGGCAGAGCAGGTGTAGTCTCTGTACACCTACAAGTCATGTGTCTTCAGGGAGAAGCTACAATGTCCTGTTGACCATGGGGACAGGAGACAAATGAAGTTCTTCTTGGAGAAGAAACATTTGCCCAAGTGGAGGGAGATTGGGAGTCACAGAGACCCAGGTGATACATGTGAGACAATGCAGTTAGTTGTTTACTTCATGAATAAGAGCAGGAATTCTTTGCATCTGTCCAACAGCAATTATATTAGTGTGGAGAACCATTATGAATTCATGTGCTAGTGTTGACTTCAATGATTATTATAATAAGAAGCTGAAGACAAATTTCATTCAATAGATCAATTGGGAAGAAATGTCAACCATGAACAGATGCCTGTCACATACATAAACAGTGGGTGTGACATTAGAGAGACAGGAGAGGGAGTGACAGGGCACTGTCCCATTGCAGCCACCCCTGGCACTCACTGGGTCAGCATTCAACATCAGTGAGGTGCAGCAGGTGAAACAACACCCCCCAAATCCCACAGTGGGAGAGTGGAGCCTGGACTCCGACCCAGCCATCTGAAGCTGAGGCTTTGACTGCTCATCAGAGTTGGCCAACACCATGTCTTCAGGCTGAATTTTCCCAGGCCCCCCAGTCCCAGGAGATTGGGGGACACAGCAGTCCAAGACTGAGGGGTATATGTTGTTGGGGTCAGGGGACCTTCCTCTGCCGTCCTGATGGACTGGACAGGATGTGTGCCCAGGGAACGGGTCTGCAAGGCCAGAGGCTGAAAATGGAAGAGTATTTCCACAGGGGTCGAAATATCCTTAGATCATGGAGTGTCCTGGCTGGAAAAGCCTTTAGGGGTCATCTGGTGTGGCACTTTTAAAAAAAATGTTTTTATTGATTTTTTTAGAGAGAGAGAAAGGGAGAGAGAGACAGAAACATCGATGTGAGGGAGAAACATTGATCGACTGCCTCCTGCACGCCCTCTACTGGGGATCGAGCCCAAAACCCAGGCATGTGCCCTGACCGGTAATGGAACTGGGACCTCTCAGTCCATGGGATGACACTCAATCCACTGAGCCACACCAGCAGGGCAGGTGTAGCACTTTTATTTTAAAGGTGAGGAAACTGAGACTCTTGTTAGTGACGGGATGGAGTGAGCCAGTGGTCTCCGAGGATTAGACTGCTGGTTTCCCTCCCCAGTTCTTTCTTCACAACAGCCTATGACCTTTTCTGCATGTTTGTAAGTATGCTGTGCTCTTGACAAAGTGCTGCCTTGAGGCAGTGGGTTGGGTCAGGTGGACGCTTTGTGGCCTGGGGTTACCTGGGTGCTGAAAGTTACCAGTTACTTAGCTGAAAGTTACCAATTCCTCATTCTTGATTCCCTCATGCTCTTTCCCAGGGAGGCAGGCTCTGTCCGTGGTGCTGAAGTGGGGTCTATCTAGTTGGAAAAAAAAATGAGTGCTGTACGTACTTAAAGTCCCTCCCATCTCTGTCCTTCCTTTGAAACCCTCCCTCCCGACCCCAGCTGTTCCAGCCCAAAACAATGTTGCTATTTGGGGCCTCTAGCTCCTGTGATGAGAGTGAGCTTCCTATCTCTGATTGGCTCTTGCCACTCACTGCCTCCTTCACCAAGAGCATCAGCGAGGGTTCCCAGGACAACCTGTTTAATGCACATTGCCATGGACGCTTTTGCCATCCTCCAGTTAGCTTTAGTTCAGCGTGGATCCAGTCAATTTCCTTGTTAACCAAGGAGTGTGGGCTTTAATAGTGGGTTCCTAGGGAAGGCAGAGGTCAGAATGAATGACCCAAAGGGTCTAGTGATGAGGGAAGGGAACCACATATATTGAATTGTATGCCAGGTGATGTGGTAGATGGTGTTCATATGTTATTATGCATGATTAAGCCCATTTCATAAATGAAAGAACAGACTCTTGAGCAGGTGGGCACGATGCTCTGTGGGCCAGTCCCAACTCCACAGTGTGGGGCCCTATGCTCGGGTCTCTGCCTCAGTGTCTCCAGTAGACCCTAGCTCCTGCATACCTGAGCTGTGAGCTGCTGGGCCAAGAATGAGGACAGATCTCACCCTTGCTAGATCCTTCTCTCCCTCCCTTCCTCTTCTGGGAGACTAGGGACCTGCTGTCCTCCTGTCCACTCACTGCCCAGGTCCTACTCTGAATGGGTTCACCTCCTACTCTCCATTTCCCTGCCAGGCAAGAATCCTAAAGAACTGAGGCCAAGACAGACAGACAGTTTTACCCAGGTCCAGTTCTGTCCTCTTCACCTTTGCCCCTGATCCATCAAGTCCTGTTACACCACTGCCTTGAGCATCACGCTCGAAGCGGGAGCCGTGGGCACCAGTTAGGAGCAGGTCCCTACAGAGAGATCTCAGTCAGACAGTGCACCTGCACCAGGAAATTGCCCGAGTTCACACTGGCAAAGTGTGAGAGTGCACACACTCACGCTCAGTGGCATTCACGTTGCAGATCCAGTGTGAAGAGCCCCACCATCCAGGAGTTCGTGGATTTCATAGAGTCATCATCCTCTGTGGCTCTTTCTCAAGACAGAAGAGTGAACAAAAGATACTGTCATTTAAAGAAAAGAAAGAAGAAAAGGTAACAGCGTGTTTGGTGGAAACTGCTTTTTATATAATGTGTCTTAAAAAGATTGGATGCATTTCCCCAAATTGTCAGCAACGAGCCCCTGGCTGGTGAGGAGGGAATGAAGGAGGGTGTGTGCAGCTTGAATTGTCCATAGAGGCACAAACGGGACCATGACACAGCTATGCTCCTGTCATTAAGGGAAAAAGAAAACTGTTTCCTGTGATTCTTGGAGTGAATCATCAAATTCATAAACACAGAGAATCCATTTCTGCAGACTGGGTTTCAGCCAGACCTGGCCCATCAAAGCCGGACAGAGAGACATGAGATGTCAAAGGACAGGAGAACCCTCAGACCCCATATGGGATTCTGCAAAGGATGCTGGAGCTAATGAGAGTGTGGGAATAACAGCCTTCCTGTGGGCCCAGGGCTTCCCTGCCTCAAAGGCCCCTGCAGAGCCCCGTCTCAGGGGATGCCTACTGCCTCTCATCCAGAGCCTCTTCTGTGCCAGCCCCTGTGCCAGGCACCTCATGAGGATGATCTCACTGGGTCCTCACCTCAACTTGGAGGGAGGTGCTGTTATCCTCATTTTGCAGATGAGGAAACCAAGGCTCAGAAAAAGGGGAGGGGCTGGCCCAGGGTCACACTACCAAGAGGCAGTGGAGCAGGACACGAGCCCAGAAGCGTGGCTGGGGGGAGGAGTTTGAATGAAGAGGCTGATGTGGCTGCACGGGGGAAGGTAAGCCTCGTGAACCTGAATTATTATGCTTCTTAACTGTTCTACTTTGCACAACTTACAGGGATATCCAGCTCCTACCAGTTACTCTCACCCCAGAGTTTTCGCTGATGCCAGTGTCCCTCCTCTTTCCCAATTCAAGGAAAGCAGGAGGAGCTGAAGAAACACATCCAGGTGCAGTCAAGGCAGAAACCACAGCTGAATAGCACTGACGTTCTCCAGTATCTGATGAGCTGCGATTGGCCTCATTGCCAACCTGTGATTCTCAATAAAATGAAGGTGCAAAGCATGTTCCTCCTCCTCCCCATCCGACCCACCCCCACTCAAGTCAGACCCTGCTTCCAGACCTCGAAGACTGGGAGCCTGGTGATCTGTGTCCCCATGCTCCCTGCTCACTGGGCTATGGAGAAGGAATGGGGATGCAGTCCACTAGAAGTACCAGGAGTTCTGATCCACCCTCTGGTTGGTAATGAGAGATGACTGAGGAGGGCTGCCTTGGTTTCCCCAAGGTGGTCCTAAGAAGGCCAAAGAGAGAGCCGCCCAGAGAGATCTTGATTGGAATATGCTCTAGGTTTATTGAGCAACCAGCTGCCCTCAGAGATGGTCTCCAAGGACAACCCTCAAATTCTTGGTTCTTAGCTTGGGTCCTCAGTGCACCTAAGAAACAACAGGACCATCACCTCTCCCCAAGCCCCACTCCTAAATCAACCAGGGATGCCATCAGAGCAAGCCTCGGTCAGCCAGGTCTTGGGCTTTCTACAGTGAAGGCCAAGTCCCAGACAAATCAGAGAGGAGCGTGGGCTTTGGAGAAGGGCACATCTAAATCAAATATGGGGGGGGGGCTCCATGATTCTGACACAGTTGGGCTTTGAGTGGGAGACCCCTCTGGGGAGCAGCAGGGCTCTCTCTTGTACATTGCGTTACCACAGACAGTGCTTCTGTGTAAGATGGCAGGGTTGGCGGTGGAGATTATGGGCTGTGTTAAAGTCCCTGTGCGCCACTCCTTGGTGGAATCAGGTTGGAATCCTGACTCTGCTTTGTCCTAGCTGTGGACCTCAGCTGTGTCCCTTTCCTCTTCGGTCTCCACTGTGTGCTCTGCATGCCCCTGCCCTTGGGGCTTTCCTTTGTGCTGCACCCCTGAGATCACCTGTCTCTTAAAGCTCTCCCACTCATATTCCATTGTTATTTTTACCCAGTGCTTGTTAGCCAGTGTGGGAGAGGTGTGGGAGGCTATATTTCCGGTGAGATGATTAATTCCCAGTTTTAGACAAGTACCATGTCCCTGAGTCTCCAGGTAGAGACTTCACAAGTGTTTCTGTCTCCAACTGGAACACGGAGCCCATCAGGAGCACTATTCCCGCCCCTCCCCAGGCCTCGTACTTATTTTTATCCCCTTTCCTTCCCTCAGTGGCTGCAGTGCACCATGGCAACAGTGTTTGTTTCTCCTTGCTCTTCAGATTAAGGTTTAGGGGAAATTGATTGGGTGGAGCCAGCACCAGAGGGATGCCTTCTTAGGAATTTAGGAAGAGAGAAACCTGAAACTTGTTTTTTAAAAGAGTTTATCTTCATCCTCACAGGTTAACATTCTCACATTTACTGCAGAGGGGTAAATGCTCAGGTTCTAGTTCTCCCCGCAGGCCCTCGTTTTCTCCAAATGCAGGTTCTTTGGTTGCACTGGGCTGTCAGTTTTCTGATGGGTCACACAGAGAGACTCTCCCCTCTCTGCGGCTCAGTTTCCCCATTTGTAAGAGAGCAAGTTCCTCTCTAATCTGATTACATTCAAAGCCCTGCCAATGAGAAGTGAGTTTGCTGTCCTCAGGCTCTTCCAGCGGGAGAAAGGCTGCAAGAGGGCCAAGGGATATGGGGCTCAGTTGCCTGTAATGAGGTTTCAGGTGATGCCTTGCAGTGAGGACCCTGGAGACTCCCACCCTCCCTTCAGGGGCCTCAGTGGGGACTGAGTTTAAGGCCTGAGATGCTTTGATCGCACTCCGGGAGCCTGCCTGCCCCTCCTCATCCATGTTAATTCAGTTTGGTAAAGCTGTATTTACACTGGAAATTAATCGTCATTTCTGATGGTAGATGAATTGAAAAATAAATGGGAAGTGTCAGAGGATGCATTAGGGGGGGCGATGGAGTGGAAACGAGGGCCGCCCGCCTGGCCTCTCCATCGGGCGATGTTTAGACCCATACAATTAGTCAAGTTATTGGTTCTATTAGTGGAGAATCAAGATTCAGGCACGATCAGGTGAGGAGGTGGGAACAAGGGGGTCTGGGCAAAGATAAGAGAGTGAGTACAGTGTGGAGGTGAAGGCGGCGTTCAGTGTCGTTTAGCCTGACTGATACGAAGAACGATGTCTGGGGTTGGAGATATTAATTTGGGAATGGAAAGAAACCACATCCTCCCTCCCCCCATGAGCTGATCCTGGGAGAGAGCAGAGAGAGAAAGGCCCCTTGCCTTTTTCTGTGCCCCTAACACGAACGAGCTCACTGTCTGCCTCTCAGATCTGACCTCTCTCCTACTTTCTCCTCATACTCAACTCCAGATCTTGGCCAACTTTGCTGTCTCCATCTCCTGTGAGCTCAGGCGCTCAGATCTCTGTACCACCCCTGTGGCCACAGTCCCAGGCGCCAGGCAGGTGTGGTGGTTGGGGATAGGGTGGTTGTGGAGCAGGCAGCCCTGGGTTCAAGCTCGGAGTCTCCCACTTAAAAGTGTGTGACGCTGGGTGAGTAACCTAACCTCTCTGAGACTTGGTTTCCTGGTGATCGAAAGAGGAGCCATTGATAGAATTCATAGGGAGGCTGTGAAGGTTAAATAAAGTATTTAAAGTGCTGAGTATAGAGTTGGACACATAGTAAGTACTCACTAATGTTACCTCATTATGTTGTGGTCAGGCCTTGTGATGGTTACTTCTATGTGTCAGCTGGAGGGTTTTGAATGAGAACTTTCCAGTGATGAACTTTGGGTTAAGCAGTGTGCTGTCCGCCATGTGGGTGGGCCTCGTGCAATCAGCTGAAGGCCTGCACAGAACCAAAGGGCTGGCCTCCCCAGCGCAGAGAACTGCCCGCAGCCTGCTTTCAGACTCCGTTGCACGGTCACTCTGCTGGTCTCTGTCTGCTGGCCCACCCTGCAGGTTTGGACTTGCCACCTCCGTAATCACACCAGCCAGTTCCTGACAATAGTTCTCTTTCTTTGTATGTTTACGTATCCTGTTTGTTCTGTTTCTATAGAGAACCCTGACCAATAGAGGTTTGGATACTATGAGTGGTTCTAGAGGAATAGAATCTTAATGTGAAAAATAAATTAATTTTGAATCAGTTCTGGGCTCAGTAATCTGATTAGATTTACAGATGCTAATAACTCTATTTCCAGTAGTAAAGAGAACACTGGTTGTCCGTGGCATGACCCGGCGATAGAGATACACGTGGCATCACCATTGGATACTCATAATCACCCACTTCTAAGAAGCACGGAGCTGAGTGACCATCTACACAATACATTTGAACATTTTTGTCAAACTAAAAAATATAATGAGATCGGGTGATTACTCATAATGTTGCTGAAAAAAGTGGGCAGAGAAAAGAATGAGCTCCAGGATTCTAATTCCTAGCTCGAGAGCTGTATAAACAACCCGAAAGCTTCTATGTTTGCCCTAAGAAGACACTTATCTCCTGTGGTCACAGGGCTGAGATTCCTGAGCACCAAACCCAGAGTGTCATCCTGCAGGCTGGTGACCTTCAATGCAAACGAACATCCAGCCTCTGCTTCCGGGGCTGCTGGACCCTGTTCTCGTCACAGGTTCAGCCTCCACGCACTCATGGCTTCAGTTCAAATGCTTTTAATGACCACCCAACTTAACTGTGGGGAGAAAGGCGAGTCTTCTGTAGAAACCATCACTTCCCACTGTGGTTTTTGAGGTATTTGAGGTTTAGGACACTATTTTAGTACTGAAGAAATAAAATGTGGGACTCATAGATGATGTGGCTTATCCTTTTAAACTGCAGGTGGTGGTCAGCAGGGGAGAAGGCTCCGGTGTGGGCAGACCTGGGTTCACACTCTGAATCCACTGTGTCCTGGCTGCATGGCCTTGGACTTACCACTTTTCTGAGCCTCCATTTTCTCATCCACAAAATGGAGATAATAACTATACTCGAGTCATCTGACTGTTGTGAGGGTTCAATGAGATAATCCAGGTCAATCACCGAGTCCAGTGCCCATCTCAGTATGGCTGATGCTATTATTATCACTAACACTGCTCATCTGTGATCCAAAGAGGAAAGACGCAATGGACAAATGCTCATTGGAACGCTTTCCCATGATGCTTCTCGATAAACTTCTCTGTCATCATAATCACAGTAGCACTCACACACAATAAGCAGTGGGCCTAGAGTGCCCAGCCAAACCTCTCATCTCCAGAGAGTGGTTGATGCAGAGATGAATTACGGGAGTCCTTGCAATAGCTACCCCCAGGAGTTTTGGACCTTGGGGTTCAAAGCCAATGGGATATCTGACATTCACAGTTATGGGGTGATGACTCTGCCCAACCTGGCCTCCCCCCCAACACAAACAAAGCTCAGGCCCTTCCCTGAGTCAGAGCCACGTTATTCTCCCTCCCCTCAGCCCCAAACCCTGTGCACTAGTAGCCGAGGTCTGTAGTTCTTTCTCCCCAATGAATACATAATCACCTCCTAGGATGGGCAGAGATGACGGTTGTAATAAAATCGGTTCATTACACCCCTCTATGCAGAACCATTTAATAAACATGCAGCCAACAGCACTAAGGCTTCTGAGCCAAATGCAAATCAAACACATTCCATTGTGTCATTTAATTATCTGGGGAGTAGGGGATGGGGAGAAGGAGGAGATAATATGAAATACAAGCAGGAAAAGGGGAGCTGTTGAGAAAGAGAGGGTGCCAGGGAGCAGTAGAGAGAGGGAGGGAATGTCAGAGGGAGTGAGCAAGGAAGGGGGGAAGAGGAGAGAGGGGGCCATTTTTTGTACTGACCCTCTAAATTCCCGTCTATGGAAGACAGGGCTGGGCAGCCTCATTTTTCCCACTGGAGAAGTGAAGATACCAAGTCCTACTCCGTGCATCGTGATGAGTACTGGGGATCCCACAATGGATGAGACAGACAGGGTCCTGTCTCTATGGGGTTCAGAATCTAGTGGAGGGAGCAGCCATTGAGCAAATAATCACACCAATAGTACATGCAAGTAGAAATAAGCTGTGTGAAAATAGTAAGAAAGTGGATAGCTTACTTAGAGGGCGGGCTCTGAAGAGTGCCTGCCTGGGTTTGGATTCTGGCCCTGCCACATCCTGGCAGTGAGGGCCTGAGCAAGGTCCTTGACCTAACTTGCCCTCAGGTCCTTGTCTAGAAAACTGAGATAATAAAATAACTATCTATTATGGTTGTTATGAGAATTAAATTGTTCATACATGTGCAACACTCAGAACAGTGTCTGATGTATCGTAAGTGCTCAATAAATGTCAACTAAAAATGGAAAGAAAAAGATTGAAGGGCCCTGGTTTTGATAATTAAATCAGAGAAGTCTTCCCTGAGCGAGTGCCATGTAAGCTGAAACTTGAAGGGATTAGTGGAAATCAGCCAAAGGAACAGAAAAGAGAAGCCACACCATCTATTTTTTAAAAAACATCTGCCCAGTATCTTTTATCTCTTCCTTAGCTAACATACTCTATTTTTCCTTTGGGAAATAATGCCCCTCTTTTACTTTCAGCCCATGTAGGTGGGGTTGACCTCAAGCTCTTACTCGAGAATGGACACACCACCCAGGCCTGGTTAACTATGAATTATTCTGCTTCTCATCACTCATAGTTCAGAGATGGGCATATGATCCAAGGTAGGCCAATAAGACAAAATACTAGGGACTTTTGTTTAATATTAGCAAACAAATGTGATGAGCCTGTGTGATATAAGTTTGGTGCTACCTGTGGCCATATCCCACCTAGAGGGCAGAACCTTCCTGAGAATGTAGACAATGCAAAAAAAAAAAAAAATATATAGCAGCTAAGAGATTGAATGAGAGAGTCCTGACAACATCATTCGACTCTCTGGATCCAGCCCTGCCTGAATTGGACTTTTAAGATTAAATCCAGTTAAACTGTCCACCTTCTGCCTATATTTCTTTATTTTATTTAAATCACATTGAGTTGGGTTTCTGTCCCTTGTAACGGAAAGGGTCCTATGTGATAATGCACATTACTGTCAAAGGAAACAGAATATGATAAGACCCAGGGAGAATCATGGTCTATGAAAGATTGTCATGGCTGGAGCTTGGTGAGCAAGTAGAGAGTGATGACTGTCTGAGAATCAAGGCTGAGAGGGCCCAAAGAGCCTGAGCATACATTGGGAGAGGAGAGGAGGACCCATGTCAGAGTAAGGAGACTGGACATGCCCAGGGCAAAGGCATCCAACTCCTTTCAGTAGGTGCACACATGGCCTTCCCAAAGGCTTCACGTCTCATCATGGCCTGATACTTTATGCGTTCTTGGAAAGGCAGAAATTAGTTAGGACTAGAAATGCCCTTAAATGCCACAATCTAATATCCTCATCGTCTCCATCAGCTCGGGCTGCTCTAACGAAAATACCACAGACTGGGTGACTTGACAACAGAAATTTGTTTCCCACAGTTCTGGGGTCTGAAGTCCAAGATCAAGGTGTCAGCATGGTAGAGCTCTGGAGAGAGCCCTCTTCCTGGTTTACAGGGGGCTGCTCTCTTGATGTATCCTTATCTGGCTAAGAGTGAGGTCTAGTCTCTCTTCTTATGAGGGCATTAATCACAGGGCTCTACCCTCATGGCATCATTTAAACTTAATTACCTCCAAAAACCACACTTTCTAATGCCATTCCATTGGGGGTTAGAGTTTCAACATATGAATTTTGGGGGAATACAAACATGCAATCCCTAACACCCATTTATATTATTTTATTTCTAATTGACCAAGAAATACATGAATCTATTCTTAAAGGTAAAAATAGAAAGGAAGGAAGAAAGAAAAGAAGGAAGGAAGGAAGAGAAGAAGGAAGGAGATAAGGAAGGGAAAAAGAAAAGAAAAGTTAAATTATAACCATGCAAATTAAACAAGAAGTCTTATTTTCACATGGGAAATGGAATCTGAAGAGGTTATACGACTCATCTAAAGTAACACAGCTCATTAAAAGTGGTTGGTATCAGGATTCTGATTTGACATTTCTTACTTCATTAAATACCCTGCAAAGGACTGAATGTCTGTGTCTCTTCACCCTGCCCCCTCCAATTTTTAAGTCAAAACCCCAAACCTCACTGTGATGGCATTTGGAGAGGAAGGCTTTGGGCAGTAATTAGGCCATGAGGGTGGAACCCTCATGATGGGATTAATGTCCTTATAAGAAGAGATAGGAGCGAGCTTGCTTTCTCTTTCTTCTCTCTGCCACATGAATGTACAATGGAAAGACAGCCATCTACAAGCCAGGACGCTGGCTCTCACCAGACACCAGATATGCCAGCACCTTGATCTTGGACTTCCCAGCCTTCAGAATTGTGAGAAATACATGTTTGTTGTGTAAGCCACTCAGTCTTTGCTATTTGTTATAGCAGCCTGGGCTGACTAAGACATATCCCAATATCCCTGCTCCCCCCATCCCCAAAATCACATCCCCCAAGAAGGTTGTCAGACCCTTGGGCACATGAATGCCTTCTGAAGCACTGCCCTTCCCCATGAGATAGAAAAGCTCTTGGGGGTAATAATGACAACAGTAATAATGAACTTTTATAACACTTACCATGTACCGCTCTCTGTGCTAAGTTCTTTATTCTTATCATTTCACTGAATGCTATAAGGTATCTTACTATCTTCATTTGTTAGTCAGAGCAACCAAAGCATACAAAGGTCAAGAAATGAGGCCACGGTCACACAACAGGTAAGTGGTAGATGCAGGATTTGAACACAAGTAGTCTGACTTCAGAGTCTGTGCCTTCATTTCTGATCACAAAGTACTGTTGACAAACTTCCTTTAGCAGCCAGATGAGTCCGACTAAACACAGAAGCAAATGAATGGCCCCAGAGTGCAGAAGGGGAAAGCCAGCCATCGGCCCTTGGAGCTCTCCGCGGTGCTGAAACACAACCCCGGGAAGCTCTGCTCCTCTCAGCATCTGCCTTCCTCTAGCTTGGCCTCCTTGGTTTGGCTACTTTAATAACACCGTCATTTTCTAACTTGACACTAGGTCACTCCTTTTCCCATGAGCTGCCCCAGCTGGTGAAGGGTATTGTTGCCAGGCCCCATGTCTGTTGGCCTTTTCTCCTAACCAAATCTTTTCTAATTCCTGAGCTTTATAGAAGAGAGGCTATATGTTCTTTGGTTCATCCCTTCTCCTCCCCCTCCCTCCACTGAGATCTGTTAGGAGGGGCACAACTTGACTCTGGGGATGGTGCCTCTCCTATGTGCCTCTTCTCGGAGGCCTGGCCCCAGGAGGGCACATGGGGCTGTCTCAGGCTTTCCCTGCTCTTGAGGGGCTCCCAGTCTAGAGAAACTGCACAGTGGGGCAGAGGATGAAGGTAGACACGCCATCACCACCCAGGGCTGGGGTGCTGGGAGTGGGCAAGCCAGAGGTTGTGTATATCCTAAGGAGGAACCCTTAACTTCGACTGGGGGTGAGGAAAGGCTTCCTGCAGGGGGTGATACCTGAGCAGAGTATGAAGGGTGAGCTGGAATTAGACAGTGACAGGCAGAGGGAGGGGATTCTGGGGAGAATTGTCAGCAGAGGAAAAAGCTGGGGCCTGAAGGAGCTGGGTGTGGAGGAGGCTCCGCAAGGAGCTCCTGCGCCTGGGGCCCGGGATGCCAGCAGGAAGAGTCTGGGACTTGAGTGGGGCTTCACCACACACATCCCAGAGCTCCTGCCCTGTGCTCAGGGGCAAAACAGTTCCCTCTGCCTCATCCGTGTGACCTAAGAGTCCAGGACAGCCACAGCCTCTCGATCTGGTGCAGTCCTGGGCTTGGTGTAACCACCCTCTCCAGAATCCTATGTCCTCCTCTTACCCTCTTCAAGGGGTTCAGGGCACTAGGATGGGGTGAGTGGGAGGAGCTGCCAGCAGGATGCCCGCTGTTCTGTAGGCAATTTGTGGAGGAGATTTCCAGAAAGGGCAGCTGCAGTTAGCTCAAATGAACTGTAAAACCCTATTTGGTTTATAAGACTTGCAAATCAGGGTATTGGTAGCAGGCAGGGGTGAGGGTTGTGAGAGGGAGGGGCCCAGCAGCAGCAGGGCTGCCATCCCCTGCACCTTGGGCAGGAGACTCTTCTACTGCATGCCTGGCTCCATGCTGGGCTCTGAGGATCACAGATAGCTGAGACCCAAGGTGGCCCTGGGGAGCTCACAGCCCAGGCCCAGAGGGAGATGGGGAACAGTCAGCAAATGCTTGTATAGGAAAACAGGAGTGTGGCGGAAGGGCCCCTAACCTGGGAGGGGCTTGGTGGAATGAGGAGAGTTGACATCATGCAAATGTCCTGGGTTCAAATCCCAGCTTTACCACTTCCCAGCCTAGTGACCTTGGCCAGGTGTTTCATGTCTCTGAACCTCACTTTCACCTTCTGTAAAATGGGGATGATAATGATCCCTGAGGATTGTTGGGATATAAACGAGAATCATGTAACACCCACAGCACAGTGTCAAGAGCATGGTAAGGGCTCAGTGCACACCAGTTGTTATTACTGACCATGGGCAAAGCTGTGAAAAAAGGTGGTGTCAGGCTGGGGGAGGCCTGGGAGGGGAGTACCCTGGCCACAGACCCCTAGTCCCTCCTTGGCAGCCCAGACGCTGTGGGGGTGGGGGCTTGTTGGAGGTGGGAGTCAGTGGGTCTCAAGTAGTCCCCTTCTCTGTGGTTCATTTTCTGGGAGAAAAGAAATCACTCTCCATCCAATTAATCTAATTAGACGTAATCAAGTTGTGGAGATCTGTGCAGCAGGGTGAGTGATTAGGAAAAATTACCTCCCTGCAAAGAGTTTGAATTTAATTTTCATTCCATAATCTAAAGACCAAATAAAGAAGAATGGGCTTTCTGCCCTCTCCCCTCTCCCTACCTCAGACCAGCTGAGGACCAGATGTTCCTGAGAGGGGGCACTGGTTCAGACAGAGTCTAACTACCACCTGCACAGGGACTGTCACCCAACGTAGGACAGCCATGGGCTCGCTCTTCACCCCGTCTCTCAGGGACGCACTCCTAGTTTAGTCCGGGCTCTGCCACTAACTGGCTGTGTGACCTTTGGACCTCAGTTTCCTCACTTGTAATGAGAAGAGTTATCGTTGATCTGGGGAACCTTAGATCAATGATCTAAGGTTGCAGCTTAGAATTTGATCTAAGGTTGCAGCTTAGAATTTGATTTTGCCTCTCTCAGTCTCTCTCTTTCAAATGGAGGCGGACTGAGAAAATAGAGTCTGGGAGGTCACCCAGGGAGGCCCGTAGGTGACGCTCCTTATCAAGCGAGGCCTCTGTCAGCAGAGCAGGAACTCAGCCCCGCTGCCCACATGGCCCCAGAGCTCCAGTCCAGGGTCCCGGGGGGGGGGGCACAGAGGGCTTTCCTGTGCCCACGCAGACACACACACACCCCTTGCACGCTGGGGCAGGAGGTCACCAGCTCCAAGGATGGCATGTATCGCCCAGCACCAGTCCCAGGGCCGGGCCTCGCCCTCCCACAGCCCAGGACCAGCAGCGCCATCTGTTCCTGGGATATTTCTCTGGGCATTTAGCTGGTGAGGGACCAGCCCCAGAAGGCAGGGGAAAGAGCATCTGGAACCAGAAGCCTAAAGGTGGATTAATTTATGCCCTGTGGCTTCTCAGCTGGAGTGGGGCCTTGGGACAGCTTGGAGGAAGGGGTGGGCAGAGTCCCCAGGTGGAGGCACAGCCTGGAGGCCAAGCTTAGATTAAAGAAGGGTGGTAAGCATGTCACTGAGGGGTGACTTAAGGCCCCCCATGTCACTGCAGGTGACAGGGCTCTGCATGTTACTGAGGGGTGACAGGGCTCTGTGAATCACTGAGGGTTGACGATATAAGGGCCTTACGTGTCACTGGGAAGTGACAGGGCTCTGCATGTTACTGAGGATTGTGACAGGGCCCTGCGTGTCACTGAGGTGTGACCTAGCAGCCCGTGTGTCATTGACGGGTGATATAAGGGCCCTGCATGTCACTGATAGCTATCATAGGAGCCCTGTGTGTCACTGAGGGCTGGCAGATCTTGCATGTCACTGAGGGCTGTCCTAAGGGCCTTGTACGTCACTGAGAGGTGTCAGAAGGGCCCTGCATGTCACTGAGGGGTGACAGACCCTGCATGTCACTGAGGGATGGTGTCAGGGCCTTGTCTTGCTGCTCCTGTCCTGTCCTCTGCACAGCTGTGGTCATCGGAGCCCCACTTGTGAGATCAGATGGTTCTGGGCTAAAGGACCAAGCCTGCCCCAGCCAAGGGGTTTAAAGAGTTCTGGGGCGGGAGACGAGTGGGGTGGATCTTGGAGTCTGACCTGGTTCTAAATTCCAGCCGCTAAGTCACTGTGGGAGCTGAGCAGCCTCCTCCCCATCGCTGAGCCTTGGGCTCCTCATCTTCCCAACAGGAAGAGAAGCATGCTGGGACCCCACACAGGTTCCCACTGGGCATGGGGGGGCATCTGCAGGTGCTCAACGGATGTTCGTTTTGTTCCCTTTGCAGCTCCCATAGTGCCTGGCTCCAAGTCAGTGCCCAGTAAATATCGATAACCTGGTGAGATAATGAAATGAGCTCATGCTTGTGTCTGGGCTGCATGGCAGCAAAATCTAAAACTGTTGGGAAACTGAATAACCAGAGGCCGAGCTGAGTGGAGCCATCGGGGGTTTGACTGTCAGACATCAAGGAGGACTGCCTGGAGGAGGCAGGCCTTGGGCTGCATAGGATTTAGATAGAGGACAGGAGGGCTTGCTAGGAGGGGAGACTGAATGTGCAAAAGCAGGAGGTGGGAAGGAGAGGGATCACACACTCTCTGTGCTCTCCTCCCAGTGGTGTGAGGGGTAAGAGTTTGGGTTTTGGAATCAGACAGAACTGTATATAACTTGCTTTTAGTGTGACCTGGGACTAGTCTCTCCACCACTTGAAGCCTCAGTGTTGTCAGCTGTGAAGTGAGATAATAATACCCCCTCCTCACGGGTTTGCTGTGAGGCTGGCACATGGTATTGTGTGTGTGTGTGGGGGGGGGGGGGGCTGCCTCAGCACAAGACTAGGCTCCCAGGGGATGCTGGGTAATGGGCTTCCTTCCCTCTGTCAGCTCATCCAGGTCACCCTCTCCCCTCTGTCCCCAGGGATGTCCTGACCTGGTCACATGTGGTCCGTGGGAAGCAGGTGCAGAGACTTGGAGAACCATGAACACGTCACCCTGCTGGGGAAGACCACCAGGCTCTTCTTGCCATGAAACACAGACCCCAGGAGCTCAGAGCTGGGAGCCCCTCCAGCCCCTTCACCCTATAGGAACCTGACACAGACAGGTTAAGAAAGTGGCCCAAAGTCACCCAGCCCCCAATGTGACCCCCCCAGTGCTCTGCTCTGTATCCAGCCTGGGGGAGGGTCCTTTGTCTACAAGCACTGGAACAGAAAACCTCAAGGATGCCTCTTCTCCCCTTGTCCTCCCTCTGTCCTCACACCCACTGGCTCACCAGGCTGAGAAGAGCCTGGAAGGGGACCCAGGGGGCTCCCTATGAGTCTAGGCTGTGATCTGTAGACCCATCTAGCCAATGCCTGGGCCTGTGTTGGGAAGGGGAGGGTTAAGCTTTGAACAGCCCTTTCGGGTTGGTGTCTAACCTGCAGTTTCTAAAGACCATCAGAAGCCCCAAGGAACAAATATTTTATGTCTTAGTGATACTGCAGCAGATCAAAGAGGGACCCATCTCCCAGCCAGCATTGAAGAGAGACCATCCGTCACCCAGAATGGCGGTGGAATAACGTTTCCTGAGATCTGGGTGGAGGAAGGTATGATGTCCAGGTACCAGTCTGGGAGGACATGGAGATATTCTGAAGTGCAGTTCAACATGAAAAAAACCTTCCGGTACCAGTGGGCCACAAGATGACAATCACTGGCCTCACTGGGCTGTACTACATTAAAGGTTGGCTTAGACAGGGAAACTGTCTCCATTCATATTCAGCAGGACGAGCCTCTGAGGGGCCAGCATGGATAACCCCACGCACAGAGTCACACAAGCCCTGTCCTCCATCAGGTGTGTGGTCCAAAGGCCAGGGGCTTAGAACATGCATGTACTTAGGGTAGGAGCCAGGGGTCCAGGTCTTGCCTCTGAGACTTAGGAAAAGTGACTTTCCTAACAGTGACCCCAACTTACATTGCTTGAACACTCACTATGTGCCCAGCTTGCGCCAGAAGCTTCCATCCAATCTCTCATTTAATCTTCACAACAGGCAGGTGTCTCTGTCTCCATTTTATAGACACGAGGACAGGCCCAGGGATACAGGGGAAGACACAGGGCAAGCTCACCCAGTGGCCGACGGGAGGAAGCAGCTCTTTGGAGAGAGACCCATGTGAGTGAGCTCGGAGCGACCCCTCTTCTCATCTGGCTGCCATTGGCGACGCCCTGGCTGCAGCTTTCTGAAGACCCTGAGCCAGAACCACTGAGCCAAGCTACTCCCAGGTCCCGCCTCACAGAAAGGGTGAGATTAGAAATGTTTGTAGCAAAAAGGAAAGAAGAAAGAAAGAAATGTCTGTAGCTTTCAGCCTCTAAAAGTTTGGGGGCAATTTGTTATGCAGCGATAGGTAAGTGATACACTCAGTCTCCAAGTCTTCGGGGGCACTGGCACAATTCCAGGGCTCCGAGGCACTAGGCTCCCCCACACCTTCCTGAGGAAGGGCCCGAGGCAGCTTCCCCAGCCTGTGCGGTTACCCACGCCTCTCCTTATCAACAGCCAAACCCGTCTCCACCTCAACCAGCAAGGCAGCCCCCACTTCACACTGAATGTGTAATTTGCTGCAAATTAAACTTAATTGGGACTAGAGTAATTATGTTGACTTTTAAAAATATTTTCAGATAAAAACATATTAAGTATAATCCTTTTCTATTGTGTTTCCCAAGGGAACTGAGAGAGGAGGCGGAGGCAGGAAAGTCAGAGCAAGGATGCTGAAGGAGGGGCGCAGGGGACCCCAGAAGCCTTGAGGATGCTCTTAGACCCTGCGTGGGGGGTGGAACCCAGGTCAGCTTTCCAGGAGGGCAACTTCACAATAGGTATCAAAAACCTTAGATATGTCTATACCCTTTGATCCAGTTGAGACCAAGAATCTGTCATAAGGAAAGTCAGAGATGGAGACAAAGATCTATGGGCAGAATCGGTCATCCAGTGTCACTGATAACGGCCAAATGCTGGGGCCCATTTAAATGTTGAACAGTGGCAGATTAGCTAAATCAATTATGGATGAAAAATAATTATGATGAAATATTGCACTGCCATTCAAAATGAAACTTTCAAAAGTAATTTATGTAGAGAAATGTTTATAAATTAAGAGCTAGAGAAAAAAGCAGCACGTAAAACTGAATATAAAGTACATTCCAACTTTTGTTGATATACACATGGGACTAATAAAATCCACAAGGATTCATGCAAGAATACCAACAGTTGTTATCTCTGGTGGGGGATTCCAGGGGATTTCAATTTTCCTTTCTATTTTTTTTATGCTTTCCAAATTTTCTGTAATGAGCATCTACTACTAATATATGGTTTTTAATTTTTTTAAATGGATGTAGGTAAGAAAGATCTCTACATCTCCTTATCCCATGAGAGAACTTTCTGGATTAGGCTTTAGGGTTGAGCTCTGATCTCAGGATTGTTTTGTCCATATTTAAGTATCCTGGTTCTGGTGGGAGCACAGATTGCTGTTCATCTCCTGGACTTCTACCTCTCCTTTTCCCTAGTTGCAGAATGCTGATGCAGTTGGCCATGTCTATGTGCCCTGCTAAAAAGGCAAACCTCTCACTTATCTCTTGTAGATAAATGGCTAAGGAAGGGTTGACAATGAAATGTGAATTCAAGTCATGCGTACAGCTCCCAGGAAATCTCTTTTGTTGCAGCTGGCAGGAGCTTCTATGCTCTCCTTCTTTCTTTTTCTTCTAGTCTGGAATGGGACTTTGATTGCTGGAGCTCCAGCAGCTACATTGCGCTCATGAGATAATGTTTAGAATGAACTTATGTGCTGTGAATGGTGGAGCAAAATCAAGAAGGGAGTCTGGAACATGGACAAAATTGTACATGAATCCCCCATAGAAGCCCTGGAACTCAAATCCAGAATTTTCTAACATGAGAGAAAAATAAAATTTTAATTTGTTTAAGTCACTGTCTTTGAGATTCCAATGAGTATCTCAATCTATTTCCTAATAGAGTAAGGGAGAAGATCTAAGGTTTTTATGACTCCAGGGATCTCGGAACATAACATGGACGAGGTGGTTCGAGTATGAGAACAGCAGGAAATATCAGCAGAGGTGAGAGCCTTGAACATTCCATGCATATCACCCTCCTCCCTGTTTGCCCTCAGCCTTCTTGCTGGTCCTAGAGCTGCCCAGAGCGTGGGAGGCAGAGTCAAGTATGAACATCCAGGGAGGGAGTCAACCAATGTCCACAGACAGAGTAAGTCCTTCCTGGCAGTGATGGGGCACCCTTTTCACCAAATTTTAAATGCGGAGAAGATCTTCAGTAGTCTGTTCATTCTGAAAATGGTGACATAGAAGCCAAGGGACAGAGAGGGCCACCCATGGTTCCTTTACCTTTCCGTTCTTCTTTTTCATCAGTAAGCGAAAAGTGGAGAGTGTTGGTAGAGTGTGTGAGTATCAAGATGTGAAATAAACACAGCTGAGTTAGTTTTGTGCCATGCTTCCACCATTCTGGTAAGAAGGAAATGCATGTTTATGATGAGCTACAAAATGCCAGACCTGGATTGTTTATAGGTGACTTCACTTTCAGGTAGCATATTATTCCAAAACTCCAGAAATTAGAATAAAGGTGACAGTTCCTACTAAATTTTATGAGACTCCTATGATCTTGATACCAAAAGTCAGACAAGGATATTACAACAACAACAAAGAAGATTATAGTTTATATACATCTCATGATCATAGTTGTAAAAGTCATAAACACTATTAAGTTACTAAAAAACAAAATTATGCATCATGACTGAGTTGGGTTTACCCCAGAAATTCAAGGTTCAATCAATATTAGAACATCTATAACTTATTTTTTGCCACATTAACAGATTAATCTCAATATACGCCTTTGGGAAATTTAACACCATTAATAACCATTCTTAGCAAACTAGAAACAGAAGGAACCTTTTTTAACCAAATAAAATACTTCTATCAAAAGCATGCAGCATATATTGGAATGTGGAAAATCAGGAAAACAAGAAAAGATGACTTCTTTTGCCACTTCCATTTAATATTGCATTGGAGGTTCTAACCTCTCAACCAGAGCCAGTGCAATAAGGCAAGAAAATGAAATGAAAGGCTAATGAATAAGAAAAGAAAAAACAAAGTGTCATTATTCTAAGATTCTTTGACTCCACTCATACAAAATTTAAAAGAATCCACAGACAAATTATTAGAATTAATAAGAGACTCAAACAAAGTATATGGAGAGAAGATCAAAATAGAAACATCATTTTTTTCCATTTACCAGCAACAGTTAGAAATCATAGTTTACAATGACAATAAAAAAAATATAAAGAGACACAAGAACCTGTCTAACAAAAAAAATGTTCAAGACATTTCTGGAGAAAGTTATTAAAAGGTACTCAAGACCGAAATGTGGAGACATATATTTCATAGATGAGAAGACTTGATGTTGTAAAGATGACATTTCTTAAATAGTTCTACAGATTTAATAAAATGCCAATAAAAATTTTATAGCATATTTCAAGGAATTTGACAAGCTGATTATAAAATTCATAAGGAAAAAAATAAGGAGAGAAATAGCCAAGACACACCTGAGGAGCAAGGTAAGGGAATTGTCATTTCAGCTATCAAGACTTAAAAGCCACAGTAATTAGCAAGAGCACCGTGGAAAAGAACAGAGTGCCCAGACGCAGACCCGCATGTTTTGGGGAAGTTGATGTAGGATGGAGTTGTCACTGAGAAGGGATGAACTGTCCTGTGACAATTGGTTCTCTATATGGGAAAAGAAAATCCAACCCCCAACTCAGAACACCACAAAAATCAATTCCAGGTGGATGAAGACTTGAAGTGAAATGAAAAGCTCTAACTATTTCAGAAGAAAACACAGACTATTTTTATGACCTTGGGTAGGGAAGGACTTCTTTACCAAAGCACTAAAACTGCGAACCACAAAAGGAAAAGATTGAAAACTGACTAAATTACAATAAAAACCTCCTGTTCATCCAAAGACTACAAATAAAGTGAAAAGACAAGTCTCAAATGGGCAAAGATATTTATAGCATGGAATCAATACATGGCTATTATTCTAAATGAGTAAAGGACTTCTAAATATCATAACAACAGACAACCAGAAAATTGGATAAAAGACATGAACAGGCATTCCACAGAAGAAACCCGAGGGCCAATGATCTTTTGAAAATATGTTTAGCTTCATTAGTAATCAAAGAAATAAAAGTGATGGACACAGAGAGTCCCCATGGTACACCTAGTATTCTGGCAAACATTTAGAAGACAGGAAAGTCTGGGTGTAGGCATGGGGCAGCGGAAACTTACACACTGCTGGGAGTGGACACGGTCACCGCCACATTATAGAACAACTGGGCATTGGCTTGTAAAGTCGAACTGACACACACCCCACAAATCAGCAAGTCCCCCTGTGGAATACATCCCAGAAAACCTCCTGTGCAGGCCATCAGGCGACGTGTGCAAGAACGTTGATAAGAACAAACAAAAACCCTAACACAAAACAAATACTCGGAACAGCGCATATCTGTGGAGAGGAGGATGGATACATAACCTGTGATATATTCATATGATGAAATCCTATTCATCAGTAAAATGAATGAACCACGGGTACACACATCTATACGAACATATCCTGAAACAATGTTGAGTGAAAAATCCATACGTAATGAGGCCATTTTTATGAAGGTCACATAAGGCAAAACTAAACAGGCCTTGGTGGTGGTACAGAAATATTCGGTCAGACTAAAAAGAAAGGATGGACGGGGTAACACAGAATGCAGGACAGTGGTCCCCTCTGGGAGACGGTGCAGGATACAATCGGGGAGGGTTGCCTAGGGGTTCCAGTTCTCTTGGAAACCTTTCACTTCCCAAGCTCTGAATCATGGCAGTTTATTTTATTATTATGCTTCACAATTTTCACATTTGTTATGTAGAATTTTTATACAAATAAAATATTGCATCATAAAAAGAAGAGATTTAATGAAATGGTATATGAAAAACTCCTTGGCATAGGGCCCAGCTCGTACAAATAATGCCAGCCAGGATTGCCTGTGCTTTTTCTGGATTTGGGCATGGCACCAAGTGATCTACATGCACGGTCTCATTTAGATACCCAGAGAGGGTAAGCAACTTGCCTTGGGTCACACAGCTAAGGTCTGTGACTCAGATCATCCCTCTCGATCACTGGCTTCCTGCCTCTCACACAGCAGGTGCTCAGTACACAGTGAGGCCGCTCTGATCTCTGTTCAGACAGCAGCTCACCCTCCTTCTCCCAGCCCCACCCACAGGCTCTGGGCATCGCTAAGGGCACAGCCAAAGACCCCTTTGGGGGCAGGAGAAGCCTCTGTGCCTGTGACCTTGACCACCAACCTAGTAGAGAAGGTGGAGGAGGAAGAAGGGAAGGGAAGGGAAGGGAGGGAAGGAGGGGAAAAGAGGGTGAGAGAATTGGGAGCATACAGAGAAGGAGAAAGGGGCAGGGGAGGGGGCGAGAGAGTAAAGGGACAATGACAAGGAGGGAGAGATGGGGAAGGGGACGGAGAGAGGGAGGGACAGGTCAGACACCAGCAAGCCACAGGGAAGACAGACAGAGGACCACGGACAGAGGACAGCCGGTCAGCCTGGCTGAACAATGGTGCCCGAGGAGGACCGTCACGAGGGGACTCTGGCCGAGGAGGCAGTCTCCAGGGCGCACACAGGGCTGCCCGCCCTCCTGGCAGAGCTCCTTGGAAGAACTACAAGCACCAACCACCAGGTCCGCAGGAGACAGAACCGGGAGGGACACCGGACACGCCGGCCCCCAGCTGATCTCAGGGCAGGTTAAGCAGATGGATGGAATACGGACACAGAAAGTCCTGCATTTCGGGTCAACTATGAACTGCACACGCCGAGGGCGGGAGAGCTGTCCTGTCAGCAGCTCCTGGGAAAGCTGAGCGGGGCTCCGAGAGCTGACGGGTGTGGTTGCTGGAAAAGCTAGTGTGACACTGGGTGACGTCGATGCAAGTAGAGGGCCCAGGGAGGGGGAGGTGAGAGACCACCATCCTCCCGGCTGGCCCAGGACCATCTGAGCCTGCTCTGCAAGGAGGGAGAACAAGCAAGGTGGGGGGAATGTTCTAGAAGGCTTGCAGAGTTAGAGAAGACAGAGGAGCATCAGGAGGCCATGGAGGCAGATGGGGGCCGGGGTGGTAACCCCAGCTCTGCACTTCCTGTGACCTCTGACAGGTCCCTTAACCTCTAAGAGCCTCAGTTTGCTCATCAGTAAAATGGGATCCTCGTCCCTACTTCTCGGGGTTGGCGTGAGGGTTCTGTGGAAAGAGCTGAGCATCAGTGATGGCTTTGCTAGGTGGACAGCAGCCCCTCTGCCCGGGACTTCACGTGGTCACTCCTGTGTCCTTGAGACAGGAGTGGGATTTAAAGGTGCCAAATAATACCAAATACCACCCCCACTCCTGACCCTTCTCTTACACCCCTGTCTACCTACCTCACTTCCCAGCCCCCAGAGTCACCTCCTGCGAGGAGCACATGGCTGGGTTCAGATCAGGCCCTGCCACCTACCAGCCAGTCGCTGGGCAGGTCACACAGTTTCCTCGCCATGAAGAGAGAGGCAGATCTGCGTCAAGGGTCGGGACCCAAGGAGGAAATGTTCTCTGATGTATCCCAAGGGCCAGACGGTGCCTGGCACACAGTAGGTGCTCAGTAATGAAGGTCCCCGAGGGGTGTGTGTGAAGCTTCGGGTACATGGTAATTACTCGACAGGATGCTCTGGAGTGTTTTGTACTTTGAAGCTCTGCTGAGAGCAAGGCAGGGAAGGATCAAGCCTGACTCCCTGGACAGGCTCCCCCCAACCCCCGCCACACTCCCAGGCTCTCTACTGACAGTGTCTGGCCTCAGGCCAGGCTCAGGAAGGCAGTCTGGGTAGTTCTCTGTCCTCCCCTGGATCCTGCTTATCTGCTCCTGGCAGCCCAGAGACCCAGCGCCAGCGCAGCCGTGTGTGCCCAGCCTGGCAGCAGAGGGCCTGCAGAGGCCAGAGCGCAGGGCCATGACCCCTCGGGGCCTCAGCATCTCCACCCATCAATTAAGGTGCGTGGATCACAGTGTATTGGGGCTGCCAGCTGGGGATAAAGTAGGGGGGCAGCGAGCAGGGGGGCCTCAGAAGTCCCCATCAGGCTCCAGCAAGAGGTCAGCCTTCAGCTGCTCCATGTACTGGGCTCCCAGGGGAGGTTTATTTGATGTTTTGAAGACAGGTTCTGTTGCTTTAAAAAGATTTGAAACCCACTGGACTAGATGTCCTTGAACTACCAGGCAGCTCTCCCTTTCTGGGCTCTGAGCCTCTACAACTCTAAATTCTGAGATTCTCAGAATCCCACATCCTGGGTTTATGAAACTCCAAAACTCCATGTTCCTAAGTTCTGGATTCTAAGACGTGCTGGGATTCATGCTGCCCACGGGCGAATGCACTAGGATAGGCAGCCCTCCCACACACCCTTCCACCTGGGACAGCCACCCCGAGCTCACCCTTCCCTGCACGACGGCACCTGCACCCTGGGCTCTAGCCGGGCCTCTCTGTCTGCAGAGTCTCCACAGGCTTGATGCCAGGCTCGAAGTGACCCACAGGGTAGGGGCTGGCGGCACAATTCCGACACACCCACTCACCGGGAAGCTGCCCCATTGGTCCCGGGCTACTGTTCCTCCCACCCACCATGCCTCTGCGGCCACCTGGAGGGTGGGCCAGGGCACCAGCCTCAGTTTCCCTCTGCAGATGATGACAATGGTGGTTCCATCAGAGGATGAAGATGGAAGGCCCCCATCCCCTCACACACCCTGAGACCCAGGATCAGCCCCGTTTCCTCTGAGTGCCCGGACACCTCCCACCCCAGGGTCTGCAGGCAGTCCTTGTAGGTAGTTGGAGAGTACAAAGTGAGGCGAAGAGTCAGAGGTGACAGGCACCACCCATCTGCCTGCTGGGACTTGAATCCCTGGCCTTCTGAGCTCCACAGAGCATGCATTTTCCCTGTGCACAGAGACATCTGTCCCTCGTCCCCAGCATGGGTCCTTGGCCTTCACTGAGGCCTGGCTTCTCACCATCCCCTTATTATGCCATCAAAACTGCTATGACTGAGCCTTTGCTTACACTGTAGCCCTGCCAGGAACCGCTTCCCTCTCCGCCCTACCTTTCCAAGTCCTCCCCCATCCAGTGGGTGGGGGATGGAGAGGCCACCTAGGTCCTCCCGTCCCACCATCTTCATCCTCTGGAAGGTAAAGAGGAGGGGGGCTGTGCACCCAGGCCCCGGTTAGGCAGCTCAAGGAGGGGGCACAGGGCAGGGCACGCACATTCTTGGCCTGGAGCCAGGCACAGTGCCCCTTCAGGTGCCGTGGGCACTCTTCTTCCCTCTCCCACTCAGGAAAGGGAGAGCTAGAGACACAGGGGACACAGAACCCCAAGCCAGCATTTGGCCACCGTCACCCTGTGGCCCAACAATAAAGGGGTCCCCTCCACGGGCTTGCTCAAGGCCCCTGCCAAGGCCCCTCTGCGTCACCTCCAGGGTGGCACTGGTGCACCCTGCTGCCCAGGACGGGAGAGGGCCCCTCGATGAAGTGGGGCATGTGGGACCCTCTCTGTCTTCAGAGCCCACCTCCTTAGAGCCAGTATGTCATGGTCCTACCATCAAGGACAGAAGGGACCTGCGGGGAGGCCACATGGGCTGACATACCTGGTGAGTAGCACATGGTTCCGCAGGGTCTCCTCAAGGCGCTAGCTGGGGGGTCTCAGCACTGTTCATGGTGTCCCCTCCTAGCCCACCCGGGGCTGGAGCACGGGGCGGGGACCCTCACCAAGGCTCTCCAGTCTCCTCAGTCATTCCCTCCTCACCAGTTAATGAGCTGAAAGCTTCCAGAATGAGGCTGCTCCATCACTTAATGTACTGGAACAGCCTCCGAGGGAGAGGGATGGGACAGGGGAAGGAGGGGAGCCCGGCACCCCTCAGGCCGGCAGCCCCAGGTCTGTCTGCAGTCTCCCTCGGTGTGCGGGCTTGTGGGGAAGGGTTTCTCATCATGGAAGTGCCCTGCTCGCGGCGCGGGGAGAGCTGACTGTGAGCCAGCACCCGGCCGCCGCGCACTGGCCTCTCCGCGGTCCGAGCTCACCCCCTCAAACACCTCCCCAGATCACCCCGTGAAATCCCCCCCGGCCTCCTGCTGCCCAGCCGGGCTCCTGCTGCTCTACCATTCTCTGGGCACCAGGGCCTGGCACACCCTCCTGCCAGCAGGCTGTTCCCTCCTCTGTCTCCGCTTCCCTCCTCGGGCTCCTGTGGTCCCTGAGCTTCTCCATTCCTGGCTCTTCTCGGTGTGTAAGTGACAGTTCACTTCTCAGTCCCCTCCATGGGGTTGGCAGCCGCTCAGGGCTCTGTGTCCGGCTCTGTCACGGCTGTTTCCCCAGAGTTCAGGGCGCTGCCTGACACCTTAGCCAGCATTTATTGAGCGCCGACTGTGTGCTGGGACTGTGCTCCGCCCTTTACAGACATATATCAATTAACCTTCGAGGTCATCGTCAAGGGTGTGCTGGAGACAGGACAGCAGTGGGGCCGGGAGCGGCTGGATTTCAGTCAGGCTTTGGCTGGGTGGCCTTCATGCGGGCACGTGAGCTCTCCGTGCCTCAGTTTCCTCGTGTAGGATGGAATGAGCAATGGCCTGCCTCATGGGTGGTTCTGAGGATTTAAAGAATGATTTGACCCAGTGATCCCACTTCTAGGAATATACCCTGAGAAGCCTGAAACACCAATCAGAAAGAATATATGCACCCCTATGTTCATAGCAGCGCTATTTACAATCGCTAAGATCTGGAAACAGCCCAAGTGTCCATCAGTAGATGAGTGGATAAAAAAGCCGTGATATATACACAATGGAATACTATGCAGCTGTAAGAAAGAAAGATCTCTTATCCTCTGAGACGACATGGAGGGACCTGGAGAGTATTAGCCTAAGCGAAACAAGCCAATCAGAGAAAGACAAATATCACATGATCTCACTTATTTGTGGAATATAATGAACAAAACAAACTGATGAACAAAATAGACTCAGAGACACAGAAGTAGGGTACAGACTGACAAACCTCAGAAGGGGGATTGTGGGGAGGGGAAAGAAGACATAAACCACAGAACTTATATGCAGGTGTGCATAACCATGGACATGGACAACAAAGCTGGGGACGGGTGCGAGTGCGGGGCTGGGAGGACAGGGTCAATGGGGGGAAAAGGAGAAACATTTGTAACAAAAATAAATTAATAAAAATAAAAATAAATAAATAAATAAAAACAATACCACAAATGAAAAAAAAGAGTGAACATGTGTGTGTGTTCACATAAACACACACATTTAATGCAGTGCCTGACACACTGTGCGCCAAATAACGTCACCAATTAGCATTATCCACCCTCTCCCCTCGGTGGCTCCCACTTCCTGTGGCATCGAGCCCAAGTGGACCCAGGAAGCTCAAATACATGTGTGCTGAGGCCTGTGCAAGTTTGCTGTACGTACCTCAGCTGTATTTTTGTGTACTAGCAACCAAAACATTGGCAAGTAAAATAAGAATACTATTTTCTATTAAAACTCAAACTAAAAACACATACCAAAAAGTGTACAAGACTTTCCCTACAAAAGTGCAATACACATGGTCAAAAGACGCCAGGGGACATGTCACGATAGATTTGTGATGGCCAATAAGCAGAGGAAAAAATGCACAATATTACTGGTTATCAGGGAAATGCAAAATAAAACCGCAGCAGATCCTCAGCTCCCACTGAAATGGCTAAAATGAGTTCGATGAGCGCACGCGGTGCTGGCGAGGGTGTGGGGACACCGGGGCTCTCCACGCTGCTGGTGGGCATGGACTTGGGAAACCATCTGGCAGCCTATTATGAAGCGTGCCTAACCTATGACATAGTGGTCCCCCTCCCCCCCGTTATTTCCCCAGAGCAAACCTATGTCCTCAGATAGTCTGCTGCAGGGATGTGTGAGCAGCTGTATTTGTGTCCGCCCCAAACTGGAAACAACTCGAAGGCCCATTTCTTTCAGGGTCCCCCCCACCACTCCCTCATTAGGTGGCTTGCACAAGAATCAACATCTACTTCAGCTGTCCCCCTCTCTGACCCCACCTGTCCCTGAAGGGCTCACTGTGCTGGGGCTGCCAGCCTGGGGCTCCGTGCGTCCCTGAACCTGGGGTTGGAGAGTGATTTCTTCCAGAATGATGAGCAAGGCCTAGCACTGGTTCGTTCCCAAGGAAAATAAGTCCAGGTGGGCAGAACCGTCATGTGTCTCTGATCGGTGGGGTCAGAGCTGCTGGGGGCAGGATGAAGGTGCCCATCGCCAGGTCAGGGCATCCATCCTCCACCCACCATGAGCGTTGGCTGCCCACAGCTCACTTGGAGCCGACACCCTCACACCTGCCCTCTGCAGGCTCCCCCTCCCACCTGCATCCCTGCATGAGGGGGTTTGTTCTATCTGCCAGGCTCCCAGGAAGGTAGCGGGCGTCGTCTTAGGATTCCTCTCAAATCCAAACTCCCACCATTCACTCATCTCAATTCTCCCCACGTCTGCTCTTAGGAGACCCAACTCCAAATCTCCTACAGCTCTCGCTTTGATTAACAGAAGGTTATAAACAAGCCCTAGATAGAAGGAAAGCAGTGTCTCGTCTCCCCAGGGCAGCCAGTCTACTGGTAAATGTCACATTACTATGAAATATATATATATATATATATATATATATATATATATATATATATATATATATAAAATTTTTTGTATAGATAAAGAGAGCTAAGCTAATTAGTATATTTTTCTTTCCCTCTTTGAGTCTTGGATGACAATTTTTTTGGCACCATAGTGAACTGGTTACCAGGTTTCAGTAAGGGTTTAATCTTTGCAATTACAGTTCATTAATAGATTCACAAGTAAGGACGATGATGAGGTCCGTCTAAGAGGATTGTTTGCATTGTCTTGTTTAATTGCACAGTTATCTCCCGGACCAAAGCTCTTGGGAAAACAAGGAAAAGAAAAGACCCACCACCCCATCTGTTGCAGATATAAACACAATTAACACGAGGGATGACGGGAGCTGCTCGGGGATGCGTCTCCCTCCTCCTCAGAGCTGCCCCAGGGCTGGGGGGTTTGGTCACTGGAGCCTGGTTGGCAGCAGATGTGTTGGCTTTGGGAGGGGCTGCAGCATCTGGGGATTTGGGTCAGGGTGGCCTTGTTCTATTGAGCTACCATTTCTTGGGCACCTGCTATGTGCTGGGAGCTTTACGTGGATTTTCTAACTTAAACTTCAGTGATCGTTTTACAGGCCATTTGGCAGAGAGAGGAACTAAGCAGACAGCTGTGTGCAGGGTTCTGGGCTGGGGCAGAGAGGCAGGTTGTGACCACTTCACAGGTGTTCGAGGAGGCTCAGGGACATGCAGGCCTTGCTCAGGGCACTCCACATAGAGCTGGAATTGGAAGGCAGACCCGTTGTCTCTAAGTTTCTGGTATTTGATGCCATCTAGTGGCTCTTTCTGGGCTTTGGTTTCCCCATCTGTGAAATGGGTCCCAGAGATAGGACAAGATGAGTGTGAAGGTCATCTTGGGCTTTGAGGTGGTATGTTTTGAAGATTGGGGGGACTGGTTTGGAGGAGCTGGCATTGGGGGTTCCGTGGTCTGGGAATGAGGGGCCGCTAGACCCTGGCACCAGGAGTAGGGCTCAGACCTGGTCAGAGAGCTGGTTTCACCACTGGCTCTGGGCACGTCAGCAGCATCCGATCCCTTTAAGCTCCTCCTCCCAAAGCCTTCCGAGGGGGCAGTCCTCTCTCTCATGGGGAACCCCCCCGAAAGAGGACTGCACCCCTTCTTCAACCCCCCTCCTGGATCTGTCACCCCAAGGTGTCTATTTGAGGGTCCCCAAGTGGGCTTCTCTTCCATCTCTGGGCCTTGAGCCATGCAGAGGCTTGTCCAGGCAAGAGGGTGGCAGCTCAGATCTGACAGCTGTGGGGGGTGGCATGGGGGACAATTCATGGTGACCAAGAGCACCGAGAAAGCTACCAATTCATCGCAGGAGTTGTCAAACTTTTTCTGTAGAGGCCAGATATTAAATATTTTAGGATTGGTGGGCCAAGAGACAAATCAAGGATACAATGTAGGGATTCGTGTAACCAGAGAGAAGAAAAATCTCCACAATCTTTTAAATGACGCAATTGAAAATGTATCTGACACAGAAATTTTGAAGTTTGTATAATGTTCATATCATGACATATTTCTGGAAATATTTATGTCATAAATCTTCTCTTGATTATTTTTCCAATCATTAAAAAATGTCAAAACATTCTTGGTTCATAGGCCATACAAAAACAGGTGACAGGCCAGATGTGATCCTTGGGCAGGAGTTTGCACACCCCTGATTTGTTATGGCCTCTCAGCTCCAAATTCCCCCTCGAGCGGCTGTTCCTGGATTACAGACTGGACGCGTACACCATGTTAAGCTTTGCCGGCAGAGGGCGCCGGAGGGACACTGACGGGAAGGGGCTTCTCCAGGTCCGCTGTGCTGTTTGGCTTTTTCTTGCTCTTGCTGCACCTTCCATCAGACCCTGCGAGGGTGGGGGACCGTCCGGTGGTGCTTTGTCCCCTCTGTGCACCCAAAGCCCTTGGTTCCTTGGCCAGCTTTTGGCCTACCCTCTGTGCCGTGACCACCTCGCTGTGTGTGGCCTATTGGCCACAGGTGACTCCGGGGGGATTGTGGGATTGTATGCATTGGGTTTCACTCCTGCAGAGGCCTGAATCCCTCTGTGCATCCTCACTCCCCACCCAAACCCCCGCCTTGGCTGGCCTGTGCCCTGGGGGTGTTTCCTCTGGCAGAGCCCAGCAGCTTCTCTGCTATCTAGGGTGCTGCAAGCACACCTCTGTGAGGTCTGAACCTTGGCCTCAGGGAGGGCCCCCAGCCAGAGTCGCCCTTCCTTTGTCCTCAGATTCCCTTTAGATTTCTTCTTGCATCCCTATAATCACTACCTGTCCTAGTTTATTCATTCTTTATGTTAAGCAGTCCCTATTCAAATCACTGTGTGGCCTGTCTCCTGACTGAACGCTGACCCATAGGGCCCCAGGAAGGGCACCCTGGAGAGAACGAACTCCACAATCCAAAGAGCTGGGCGAGTCCCCGCACTGTCCCTGACGTGCTGTGTGACTGCGGGCACGTGACTGCCCTCTGGGTCTCAGTTTGCTCACCTAGGAAATGGGGAGAACAATTCTGTCCTCACTGGGGCATGGAGACTGTGTCAATGCCCAGTGCAGGGCCAGTGCCCGTCGGTGCCCGAGACGGGGACAGTGTCTTCCCTGGTAAGTATTGTGAAGATGACGGAGACCGAGGGTGTGAAGCCCCATTGCAGGGCCTGGAGAGGAGCGGCCCCAAACACAGCCTCCTGCCCCCTCTCTCCCAGGCCAGCCCCCTCAGGCCTTAGTCTCTCCCCAGGTCCTGTCCTGGAGCTGCCTGTGACCTCCTGTCAGTGTGGTTCCCATAGCAGCCACCTCGGCTCCTGGCACACGTGGGAATCAGGCCGGAGGGGTAGTGAGCCCGCACAGCTCTGCTCTGCCCCGACGGCTCTGGCTTCACACGGCCTCTTCCCACATGGAGGCGGCAGCCACTGTCTGGTTCTTGAGCCAAAGGCCTGTCCTGCCTGGCCCCGGGGTGGGTGCAGGCTCCCCTCTGTTTACATCTGGCCAGGGGATCCCGGGCAGCAGCTGCAGAGATGGTCCAGCCGGCTGGGCCGAGGCCACAGGAAGCAGACTGGTGAGTGCCCTCGGCCTCCCAACCCCGAGGGACCCCCCTCCTCTCACAGGCAGGCTCTGCTCCAGCTGCCAGGACTGAACCCCATCACCCCTGTTCCTCTCCTCCATGGCCAAGTCACCCATGCTCTGGGCTCTCTGTCACAGGTGCCCTGGGGACCTCATCCTTGCTGCTGAGGTCGGAGCAGGTGGGGGGGGGCTTCCCTGGGACGTCCTGGAGGACCCCCTGCAGATCAGGCCTCCTCCAGAATTCCGGCCCCTCCCTGCCTGGTCTCCACATCTCTCTCCCCGGATCCAGGTTCTTTCCAGAGAAATCGAACTGAACCTAAGGACAGCCGTTGCTCAGAGCCCATGGAGAGCCAGCAGATTAAACACTGAAACAGGAGAAGACCTCGTGATGAGCAGGGCGAGTGGATCGGGAATACACACAGGACTGAAGTGAGAGTGGGCTCCTGGCTTCCCTGCTGCTCTGTGTTCTGAGTGAGCCGCACCAGAACATCCCCACTGGCATCCGAGGCTGCCCCACCGTCGTTCCAGTACTGAGTATCCCAGGGAAACGTGTGTGGCTGGGAGGCATGTCTGCCCAGGAGTGGCCTCATGGGCTCTGGCACCTGGGGCTTCTGGGTGCATTTAGCCCACTCAGCCGGTGGGGGTGGGCACAGGAGTCCCCAGTCTCCTCGGTTATTACAACAACGAATGCTGCCAGGGAGCCCTGGGCAGGCAGCAGTTGGGGTGCACCCATGCTGGCTGCCCTGGGTTTGGGGGTGGAGAGGGCAGAGGAGGGAAGCTGGAAGGTGTCCCAGACTCTTTTGGGGGTTGTTTCCAGGGAGTTATGAGTGAGGAACCCAAAAGGCAGTTTACAGACTGGTATCAAGGACCAAGGTGTCCCTGGCAGGGCTCCACTCCTGCTGACAGGTGGCTCTGGTGGAGGTGGGTTGGGAGGAGGCTTCTGGGATGCTTGGTTCACCGCCAGAGCTCCGAATCCTTGATGGGGGTGACTGGGGGGAGCCAGGTGATGACAGGGGAGGAGAGGGGAGTCAGGGACTCCCAGGGACCCACATGTTAGTGCTGAGAGGTCATTGCCCGGGGCGTCCTCCTTTGCAGGTGCTGAAACCGGAGGGGGGAGGGGTTCTCAGAACTCAGCCCAGCATTTTCAGATCTGCCAGTCCTTTCATGGCATCTGTGACGCACAGGATCTTGGAATTAGAGCATCTTTCATAGACTCAAAGCTACCTTAATAGAGTCTTTGAATTGCAGTATCTGAGAGTCTAATTCCTTTCACAAAATCCTAGAATTATAGGATTGCAGATGCAGTCATAGAATCACAGGCCCAAAGAATCTTAGAATTAAGGAATCGCTTGGAAAGACTTGTACCCACAGTTGCAGCCTGCTCGGCCCTCAGAACTCTGGAATGATTCAGAGAAGTGTGGAGTTGAGAGAGACACCCTGGCACCAGAATCTTAGCACAGGATACGACCTTAGGCAGCCCCACCCCGAAAGGCAGGAAGCCCTTTATTTACTGTCCTATGAGTAATAACTTGGGTTCTTGTAGGGACGGGGAGCTCACTACCTGACAAGGGAACCTGTCCCAATGTTGGACAGATGCTTCCCTCTCTTCCTCTCTCCCTCTCTGCTTCCTCTTTCTCTGTCTCCCAGATCCAGAGCATCCAGTTGAGGGGGCCAGACGTTCCAGCTCCTGTTGTGGGGTATCCCTAGGCCTGCCTCAAAGTTCACCCTCTCAGCTTGACAACCCTCCTTTTCTCTGAATTCTTGCTTTGCCTGGGCTGGGGGGGTGTATGCTAATCCATGGGCTGGCCTCCCAGTGTCTCCCATGCTGGAGCTCCTTAAAAAGAAATGCACACTGTGCAGTAATTCTTGTTTTCTAGACAGCAGGGAAATATTAATTATGATCCGTACTTTCATTGTCTCTTTTGAAAAACCTCAGTCTTGGAGCACTTCAGTAAAGGACCTAAATCCTAATTAAGGAAGGGTAACACCGGTCCGAATTGTGTTTTCCTCTACTCAGAGATTATAACCAGCTAGGGAGAATGAGGGAGAGAGGGAGAGAAGGAGGTAAAAGAAATAAGAACCGAGAGAAAACAGCCATTCAGCTGTGGGAGGTACACAGCAGGCCTCTGAGAATACAGCAGGCCTCTGGTGACCCCCGGGAGGGACAGCAGGTGACCGTGGCTGAGACCAATAAAACCTGCAGAACTGAGTATTTGTTCCTAGACCTCTGCTATCTGGACACATTATACTGTTTCTGTTGTGGAAAGTTGATTTGTTCTAAGAAAATACAATGTATTGCCGAACTCTCCGTGTCCCAGGTACAAATCTGGGTCGGCTAGGGTGGCCGTGTCTCCTGTACCCACAGTTCCCACACTGGCCTCCGTGGTGCCCGCTGTAGGTGCTGACGGCTCCCGGGCTGTGGGTGGCACGGTGGCAGCCGAGGCTGGCCAGCTCAGGGCCTTCTCGCTCACAGTGGCTGGGCTTTCTTCTGGGTATAGACCCTGACTCCGTGTCCAGCAGCCTCATGGGGGCCGCCGCTGTGTCTGCCTGGCAGGGGGCTGGCACGGGGACTTTGGGGGAATGGGCTGTCCTGGCTGAGTGGCACTGCCTCTGACTGTCCCCATCTCCTATGTGCTGTGGATGAAAATGCAGCCCGTACCAGGCGATCTGGTCTTGCCAGCTCTGGTTCCTCCTGCTCTGGGCTCCAAACCCAGCCCGTCACCAGGTGGCAGCTGCCCTGCTCTGCTCCCTGCTGCCGCTGACCTGTACTTGGCAAGCTGCTCGAGGTGCCTGCATTGACTGGCACAGTGCAGGTGCCTGTGCCAAGGGGGCTGGTGCCCACGCTTCCTGAGTGGGACAGGGCTCTGCACAGAGTGGCGAGAACGCCCCTCCCAGTTCCATGGCCCGCTTTGCCTCCTGGGTCCTGAGCACCCGGCAAGGGGCAGCCTCTCCTGTCAGTCTGGTGGCACACACAGGTAAGCGGGGATCCTGTTTACACACCTGGAGTGCACGCCCACCTGCTTCTCTGAACCCCAGCTTCTCTGCCCCCAGAAACAGCCATCCCCCCAAGAGAGCTAATATTTCCATGTACCTGCCGGGTATGTGCTGGCTCCGCCCAGTGAGTCCAGCGGGGGGGACAGGCTGGGGAGCCACACGAGGAGGAGGAAACCCCACCTCCTGACACTGACCCTGCAGAGGACGCCATGCGGCTGGGGAGCAGTGGGCAGAGACGGTGGACTGCGCAGGCATCGGGGATGCAGGGGGGATCTGGCGGAGATCTCTGATCTGGGTGTTGATGGATGAGTGAGAGTTTGCCAAGTGGCCAAGGGCGGGGAAGATTCCCTATCACGGGAGGGAAGGTAGAGGGTGTGGGCACTGAGGAGGCAGGTAGGGACAGTCCCCGCAGGGAGCCCACTTCACCTTTCTCCTTGAGGGAAGAAGCAAGGTCATTGGCTGAGAGTGAAAGGGGTGAGGAGAAAGTGCGAAAGGGTCTTTTTACAGAGCAGGAGAGTGATGGCAGGGGGACTCCGTGGCTTCGGGACAGCAGCTGGCTCGGAGGCCTGCTGGTCATGGACCTGTGGGCCTTCTCCAGGTGTGCTCAGCTGCCCAGGTGAGGTGTGCAGGGCTTAGAGAGCTGGGCTTACCAGGGCGCCTCTTGTCAGGTAGCAGTGGGGGGGGGGGGCTGAGGGTATGTAAGGGAGTGACTGCAGAGTGGCTCAGGGGTCTCCCCTGGGGGTGTAGGGAGGTGGGGACAGGAGGGGGTGAGGATGACTGAAAAGGAGGGAGAGTCATGGCTTGGTGGCCCTGGTGGGAAGAGTGGGTTGGTGCCGTTGGGGAACTAGGAGGTGGGGGCTGGAGTGGGGTGGAGTCCAGGCCCTTAGACAGGTCACCTCTGTGGTTACTGTAATCACCAAGGGTTAGGACAGAGGCAGGTTGGAGAGAGGACAGCGAGGCAGGAAGCTCAGCTCTGCGAGGAGAAGCAGGGTGGCCCGTCTGCGGTGGCAGCGTCCGGAAGAGCGGCAGGGGGTGGCCGAGAAGCCAGCCTGGCACAGCCCGAAGCACTCAGGGCAGCTGTGAACCCACTAGGTTCCTTCTGGGTCATGGTCAAGACACCCCGGCATTTGTTCACGTCTACCCCCATTTCAACCTTGGGCGTTCTCTGCAAGGAACCCTCCCAGGGTGGCACGTTGGGGAGGGGCGTTCCAGACCTGAGGGCAGGTGTGGGGGCGGCGACCTGGGCCCTCCTCTTGGGCTGACAGACCCCAGGGGGCACTGTCCACTTTCTGTTTGGATGCATTTAGTCAAGTTGTGTCCAGAACAAATTCTTCATCTGTGTGATTTTTCACTCATCTCTGGACAGTTGTTTGTTTGCCCTGTGAAGTGACAAAAATAGTCTTTCCGGGAGATTAATGTTCAAGAAATGTCCCAAGAGGTGTGTGACTGAGCAGCAGGAAGGAGGGCAGACCCTAGACATGAAGGCAGGAGATCAGGGGCAGGCACTGCTGACCTGCTGTGTGGCCCTGAGCAGGTTGCTAACTGTCTCTGAGCCTGATTTCATAGAACATCAGCCCAGGAGGGACTGAGAGATCATCTGTTCCAACTTGTGCTTTGCAAATGGGGACTGTGAGGCCCCCAGAGGGAAACAACTCGTGGGAGGCCCCAGCTTTGGTATCTGAACCCCAGTGCCTGCTCACAGCTGGGTGACCTTGGGCCAGTTACCCGACTTCTCTGTGCCTCAGTGTGTTCATCTCAGGAAGCCCGTTCGCAGAAAAGCGATTCATCAAATGGATGGACTTCCTTCCTTTCTGACAGAGGCACCGCGAGTCCTGGTTTTTGCAGACGTGTCCTGGCCCTTCATAGCTGTGGCCCTGCCTCTGTGTCCGTCTCTGTGGTTTCTAGGCCCAGACCCGGGCTAATGTATCTGCCTGTCACTGGGTATCTCATGGATCGTTGGGCAAATGGGCTTTGGTAAATTGGTCATTTAATAAATTGCTATTTACTAAATGGATTTTTTTTATCCTCACCCGAGAATATTTTTGCATTTATCTTCAGATAGAGTGGGAGGGAGAGAGGAAGGGAGAAAGAGAGAGAGAAACATCGATGTGAGAAAGACACATCAAGTGGTTGCCACCCACACAACACCAACCGGGGCCGGGGACAAACTGCAACTGAGGTACCTGCCCTTAGCAGGAACCGAACCCGGGACTCTCTGGTCCGCGGGCCAACGCTCTAACCGCTGAGCCAAACCGGCCAGGGCTACTAAATGGATTTTCAGCAAGTTAACCCAGAATCTCTATTTCTTAGGGCTGTTTAGAAGATTAAATGAGATAATGCATTGAAAACATTTAGCATAGGGTTGGTACACACTTGGTGCTCACTAAATGTTTCTATTATGGTTCTCACTATTATTATTATTACTGACCCTGTTGTTACACTGACAAAGAACGGTGGCTGCTGGGCAAGTGAGGGTCGAGATACCCTAAGTTTGGTGGGAGGGGGCGTGGGGAGCTTATTTGGCAGAGGGAGGGGCTTCAGGAGCAGAGTGGGACCACAGACCAGCTGGGCCTCATCGCAGGCATAGGCCCCATTAGGGACCAGGCCAGAGCTGGGTGCAGAGATGGCCAAACCCAGGCTCTCAGAGCCGGAAGGGTGTGGGGTGTGTGTGTGTGTGTGTGTGTGTGCGTGTGTGTGGTGGTGGTGGTGGTGTGTGTGTGTGTGGTGGTGGTGGTGTGTGTGTGTGTGTGGTGGTGTATGTGTGTGTGTGTGTGTGTGTTGGTGTGTGTGTGTGTGGTGGTGTGTGTGTATGTGTGTGTGTGTGGTGGTGTGTGTGTATGTGTGTGTGTGGTGTGTGTGTGTGGTGGTGTGTGTGTGTGGTGGTGTATGTGTGTGTGTGTGTGGTGGTGGTGTGTGTGTGGTGGTATGTGTGTGTGTGTGTGGTGTGTGTGTGTATGTGTGTGTGTGTGGTGGTGTATGTGTGTGTGTGTGGTGTGTGTGTGTGTGTATGTGTGTGTGTGTGGTGGTGTATGTGTGTGGTGTGTGTGTGTGGTGGTGGTGTGTGTGTGTGGTGGTGGTGGTGTGTGTGTGGTGGTGGTGTGTGTGGTGTGTGTGGTGGTGGTGTGTGTGTGTGTGTGTGTGGTGTGTGTGTGTGTGGTGGTGTGTGTGTGTGTGTGTGTGTGGTGTGTGTGTGTGTGGTGGTGTGTGTGTGTGGTGGTGGTGTGTGTGTGTGTGGTGGTGGTGTGTGTGTGTGTGTGTGTGTGTGTGTGGTGGTGGATCACAGAGTTGGCCCTGAGGCCAGGGGGCTGCAGAGCCCTCAGTCTAGCTCACGTGGCCTCTGGCCGAGTTCACCTGCAAGACAGTGAATGCCGCTCTTGGCATCAGATCAGCCTCCCTGCGGTGCCTGAAATCTCCACTGGCACGCTGTCCCCCTTGTCCCGCTGTGGGTGAGTGTACTCTCCTCCAGAGGCCCTGGGAGGGCTGCCCCCCACCCCCGTGAGCAGCTCCGCGGGTCCTGCCCCTCCACCCAGAGACACACCTGCCCAGGGAAATTCATGCTGGTCTTTCAGCTCTGCACCCTTGTGGCCCCCTCTCCTAAGTGTAAAGGGTGGTGTCGGGCTCCCAGTCCCCAGTGAGGAACCCCAGGAGGCTTTGCTTTTGACACAGGCAGGGGCCAAGTCTGGGCTTGGCCTCTTGGGTACTTACCAGTTACCCTGGACAAAAACATTTGCTTTCTGTTGAAGTTGACTCGGGTGGCTGGATTTTCTACCACTTGCAACTAAAACATTGCAAACAATTTTCCACGTTGCTCTTCCGTTGTGGGGAGGAGCTGTGGGCTCAGTGAGGGGCTGCTCTGTGCCAGGCATGTGCCCTCCACGTCACCCCAGGGCCCGCCACAGTCCTCTGAGGTCGTCACCCGCAGCTCACAGGCGACGACACGGAGGCCCACGGAGATGGGCACTGGTCAAGCTGTCTCCCGCACCCTACTCTCTCGCTGCTCCCCAGCTCAGTGCTCAGGCCGTTGGGTGCCAGAGGACAGAGACCAAGGAGCACCATCCAGGCACCTCCTGGCCCAGTCTATCTACCTGACAGGAGACACCCAGGGCCTCCAAGCTGGGTGATTAGATTGGAAGTCAGGGGCAGGTACATGACATGAGGGTTGAAATCTGAGCATCAGAAAAGGCTAGATTTAGACATACAGAATAAAAAAAATCATATTTATAAAACCTTCTCTCAAGTTGATGAGCTGCTAGAAATGTTGAAAAAAACAAACCCACTAAATTAAGAGCTGTGCTCTCTCTCTGCATCTAGAAGGCTGTTATCCTCTCTCTTCTCCCGCTCTCTGCTTCGACCCTCCAAGGGGTGAACCAAGCCCACCTCCTCCTCTTTCTGATTCCTCTCCCCCTCCCCCACCCCGGAGCTGTAACCGGTGAGGTCCCAGTGCAGGCAGAGAGCTGGGCACCCCTGACCCCTCAGTGGGTACTGAGCCCCTCCTCCCCAGCCTCACTTTATCCACCTGTTAAGGGGTCACTGGCTGAGTTGACCTCTCAGGGCACCTCCTGGGGCAGATGCTGACAGGCGTCCTCTCTCCTTCCCCCTCTCCAACTCCTCCTGATGGGGTGAGGGTCATGACCCCAGGGACTCCAGCCAAGGGGCCCTCCATCCTCCCTCTGCTAGCCACCAGCAGGGCATGCCAGGGTCTCTCAGGCCGAATCCAAGCCTGCTTGGCCTGGCATGGGTCAGGTGTCCAGCCCTGGCCTAATCAGCTAAGATCACAGGCATGATGGTCCCATCACTGGCCCCCCTTACCCCCAGGGCCAAGGGTTGTGGTGGTGGGGGAGACAGGAGGTGGCTGAGAACTGGGTGGGTCCCAGGATGGGTCAACCACAGAAGAGCCAGAGAGGGTGCCATTGAGCTGGGTACGGAGGCACCACCAGGTGATTGTGGGGTGCACAGGGGAGGGGGCATGTGAAGCAGGGCACGGGCCACGTGGGCCACGGAGGGGACCGCTGGCTCAGTGTCCTGCCGACGCTGGTGTGGCCTCACGCTGTGTCGTGCTCACACGGAGAAGGATCCCTGCAGGAAGTGCGGTGTCCTCTTTTACGGCCCCTGCTGTTTTGCGCTCTCTCCTGTCCCCGCCTGGAAGGTGCCCAGTGCATGTGTCTGGTGCCTTGATGATGGCATCTCTACCCCACAACAATGCCGGTCCCAGGAGCTGGCATCCTGGGGTAGCGCTGCTGGGCCATGGAAGGTGCCCAGTTCACGAGTGTGGAAGGAAGGAAGGAAGGAAAGAAGGAGGGAGGGAGGGAGGGAGGGAGGGGGGAGGGAGGGAGGGAGGGAGGGAGGGAGGAAGGAAGGAAGGAAGGAAGGAAGGAAGGAAGGAAGGAAGGAAGGAAGGAAGGAATGCTAACGGAGAGCAGAAGTCTCAAAACAGAAGGAAATAACAAATCCTGGTTTTATATTTTAGCCAAGCAGTTGTTATAAGTATAATCATCATGAATAATAAAAATGACTATTCATTGAATACTTAGTGCTTGGTACCTGCCAGGCCTGCGCTGAGAGCTCTTTTATTTGACCTGTTTTTTTTATTTGACTTCCAACCACAATCTAGAAGGTGACGATTCTCTCAGGGTTGACAGAGGAGGGAAGGAGAGCCTCAGATGCAGTGCCCGGGTCACATGGCTGGTAAAGCGCAGAGCTGGGACTTGCGTCCCTGCCCTCGGACTCCAGGACCCTGCTGGGAACAGGGGCTCCAGGAGCAGGGACCTCTGTGTCTTGTTTACGGCTCATCCCCGGGGCCTGGCGCAGTGCCAAGCACATAACAGGTGCTCAGTAAGTGCTTGGTAAATAAATAAATGAATGAATGCAAACCCCCTTCTCTTACTCCACTGTTTTCACAAGTAGGGACGTTTTCATTCAGCCCGTGAAGCGAAGCGCTCCAGTTCCCAGAGGTTTAATGACCCACGCAGCACCCCACAGAGCTCCGCGGGGACTGGAACTCGAGCCCTCGTTCCTGGGAGATTCTGTATGGTGTGCAAGCAGGCGGCGGGTCAGGGTGTAGACTCTGGACACTGACACCCTTGGTTCAAGTCGTCATTCTGCCTTTCCACAAGTGTGTCACGTGTGGGTGACTTGCTCAGCCTTTCTCCTCTTCTGCAGAGTGGGAATGATAATAACCCTACGTCACGGGTGTTTGTGAGGGTTACATGAGAAATGAGTGTCGGGTCCTCAACCTGGGCAGTATGTCCACCAGGTCAGACAGTTCCTTATAGTGGGGTTCCTGTGCCTTGTGGGATGTTTAATGGCACCCCTGGCCTCCCCTCCTCCTTCCAGGTGTGACAGCCAGGACTTTGTCAACTGTCCCCTGGTGGGCAACACTGGCATGGAGCTCTTAGCACAGAGCCGGCCCACAGACAGCAGAAGGACAGTGATTCACTCCTGTCGTCACTGTGAGGCTTGTCCAGGAGGTGGGGGCCTGGCCTGGCCCGTCACTCCTGTGTGCTCTGCTTGGCACACAGCAGGTGCTCAGTGGGACCGGAGCTCCTCAGGACCCCTGCCAGGATGGCGGCCTCCTCTGCACACAGACGGGGCCTCCGGACACCCCTGCTGCCAAAGGACAGCAACAGGACCACGTGACCTGAGAAGGAGCCATTCCGTGGAACCCTCTGTCTCTCTCTTTCCCTCTCATTCTTGCTCTTGCTCTCCATTATCGTGCCAGCTGGGCTCTGGCAGAGCCGGCGGCAACATGACAGGGAGCCAAGGTCTTGGTGCCCTTTGCTCTGGCTTTTTATCCACCCAATTTCACACAGCCCACGGCTGGGCTGCCACTCAGCTGGAGACATGTCAAAACTCTATTAAATCACAGGGCAGAGTGAACAGTGAGAACACACGTCACCCATCCCTTGCCTGTTCCCGGAGGCTCCCGCGCCCCGGTAGGGAGGGCCCTTCTCGCCCGTCTCATTTCCCCTGCCCCTCCATAGCACACCCTCGGCGTCTGAGAGCTGGAGGAGGTGGGTACGCTCGTCCGCAAGCTGTAGCAGGTGACGACCAGCACGCCAGGCCCAGGAGCCCCAAGCCAGTGGGGTGCAGGGGTGCAGAGAGCTGCCAACCACGGTATCCATTTTTTTAAATAAGATCAGCTTTTTTTTTTTTTAAAGTCAATTAAAAAAAATTTTTTTTTCTTTATTGATTTTAGAGAGAGAGGATGGGAGAGGGAGAGAGAGATAGAAACATCGATGAGAGAGAACATCGATTGGCCGCCTTCTGCATGTCCCCCACTGTGGATTTGGCTCACAACCTGGGCATGTGCCCTGACTGGGAATCAAACCAGCGACCTCTTGGTGCATGGGTCGACGCTCAACCACTGAGCCACACCAGCCGGGCAGTATCCATTTTTATTAGTGTATTTTAGCAGCTTTATCGAGGTATAACTGACATACAGTAAATTTTCCTTTTTAAGGTGCACAGTTTGGTAAGTTTGACAGGTACACACCCATGAAAGTGTCCCCACACTCAAGAGAGTAAAGATCCATCCCTCCATCCCACCCCTCCTCTCTGCCCTCTGCTCACTATCACCGGAGATCGAATCTCGCTTCCTACAATTTTGGAATCACACAGTACGCGTAGTCAGCATGGTTATTTTGAGATTCGCCTCTTGCGTCTGTCATTCATTTCTTCTAGTGCTGAATGGAATTAAAGAATTAGTATTGTGTGGATGTACAACAACTTACTCATTCATTCACCTGTTAATGGACATTTGCATTGCTTCCAGATTTTGGCTATTATAAAAAAATCTGCTATGAACATTTGTGCACAAGCCTTTGTATGGGTAGATGCTTTTACTTATTTTTGAACAAATACTAAAGAGTGGAATGACTGGATCACATGGTAGGTATATGCTGAAGTTTTGAAGAAGCGAACTCACTGTCTTCGGAAGCAGTGTGTGCCGGCAGCGTGTACACTCAGTTTCTCCACATCCTCACCAGCGCTTGGTGTCGCCAGTCTTTTAATTTTTAGTCATTCTAATTCAGTATGTAGTGGAATCTGTGGTTTTAATTTGACTTTCCTTAAGGACTAATGATGTTCAACATTTTTTCATTTCCTTGTTTGTCTATTTCAAGTGTGTGATTTCTGGGTCATATGGTATGAAGGTTAATTTTATGTGTCAACTTGATTGGGCCAAGGTATACCCAAGTAGCTGGTAAAACATTAGCTCTGGGTGTGTCTGTGAGGGTATCTCCAGAAGAGATGAACATTGACTAGGTAGATGGAGTGCTGTAGGTTGCCCTCACCAGTGGGGTTGGACATCGTCAATTCACTGAGGGCCTGGCTAGAACAGAGAGCTGAGGGAGGGTGAATGTGCTCGCTCCTCGCCCTGGGACATCATCTCTCCTGCCCTCCGACATCGACCTCCTGGGCCTCTGGCCTTCAGACTCAGATCGAGTCTCTGACCATCGGCTCCCCTGGCTCTCCGGCCTCCGGGTTGGGCCTGGAGCTCCACCACCAGCTTTCCCGGGCCTCCAGCTCAAAGGTGGCAGATCGTGGGACTTCTCAGCCTCCAGAAGCCCAGGAGACAACCCTTAATAATAAATCTCTATATATCTCTGTATGTCCTATTGGTTTTTTTCCTCCGGAGAATCCTGACTAATACATATGGTAAAGAGGTGTTTAACTTTATAAGAACTTTTCAAACCAGTTTCCCGAGTGGCTGTACGACTTTGCATTCTCACCAGCCACGTCCAGCAAGGAGTGGGCGGTGGGGCTGAGACTCCGGCACTTCCTGTGAGCCAGGCCCTGTGACGGGCCTTGACGATGCTCAGTCTCTTAGTTCTCCCGCCTGTTCTGTGAGGCAGGTACTATTATTATACCTGCTTCACAGATGGGGAAACTGAGGGAAACGTACTTGCCCAGGGTCACATAGCTACTGTGCGTGAGGATGGAAGCTGGGTTCCTGCATGAAGATGACGTCAGGCCTTAACTACTGACCATCCTACAATCAGGCCTCGGCTGCCTCACTGTAAAACGGCGGGCGTGGTCCAGCACTGGAGGGGGGCAGAATGGGGACATCAGCAGGGCATGTCGTCCTAGGGCTCTGGGGTTCCTGTAAGGTCAGCCCCCATCGGGCCCCCACTGGTCCTCTCAGGAAAAGTATGTGTGGCTTTTGTCAGCACCTGGAGAGGCTGGGATAGGTGGGCTGCACCCAGGTTGGGCCGGGCAGAGGTGCCCACTTACCCTCCCTTCCTCCTCTGAGACAGTGACGCTGCCTCACTCAGAGGTGGGGCACGCAAAGCGCCGGCACCGTACCTGGCACACAGGTGCTCAGGGAATGCCGGCTCCTCTTGCCATTTGCAGAAGGCGGTAAGTGACAAGCCCCCCAGGGAGTTCTGTGTCTGTCCACTGCTGACCCGAGTGCCCAGAACAGAGCCTGGCACATAGTAGATGCTCAGGAAATATTGGCTGAATGTCTTAGTCTATTTGAGCTGCTATAACAAAGTACCATAGACTGGGCGGTTTATAAATAACAACCATTTAATTCTCACAGTTCTGGTGGCTGGAAGTCTGGGATCAGGGTTCCAACAGGGTCACGTTCTAGTGAGGGCCCTCCTCCAGGTTGTAGACGGCCGACCTGTGGTAATGTATCCTCTCCTGGCAGAGAGAGTGCTAGAGAGCTCGCTGGGGTCTCCTTTATAGGGCACTGATCCCATTCACGAAGGCCCCACTCTCATGACCTCACCAAACCTAATTCCTTCCCAAAGGCCCTGTCTCCAAATACCGTCACGCTGGGGACAGGTTTCCACATATGAATTTTGGGAGGACACAGGCTTTTAGTCCATGACACTGAACAAATACATGAATGAACATCAATGTGGTTTTTTTAATGACCTGTCATGGCCTTCCAGCCCGGGCGGGGTCTGGTTCAGGGCTGGGTGTCCAGAGCTGCTGGGAGCCTCAGTCCTGCTCGGGGCAGCCGAGGAAGCTGCTCGCTCTGCCAGGGGTTCAAAGTGCGTCTGAGCCCCTCCTGCTGTGTGTGGTTCCAGAGCACTGGCGCCTCTCTCTCTCTCTCTCTCTCTCTCTCTCTCTCTCTCTCTTTCACTGCAGAGCTGGGCATTAGACTAACAGTCCTTGCTGAGATCCTTGCATCTCCTGTGATTTTCTGGCATTGAGGGTGGGCAGAATCAGTGGTGAGGGGGCTGCACGGTGCCCTTTCACCAAGGTCCCATCTCTCTGCTGCCTGAGACTCTTAGTGCCCATTCTCTACAGAGTGGAAGGTGGTGCCCTGGGGGCACCAGGCACCTGCTCCTCCTCCCCCCTCAGCCAATCACTCTGCAGTGGGAGGGGATTTCAGGGCCTTTCCTGGGTGCAGTTCTGATGGGGGAAGGACAAAGAACATAGGCAACGGGGTCCTGGGGGAGACAGGAGGTGCCAGAAGGGAGCCGGGAGGCACCTGAGACCCGTGTCTCCCTCCCGCACTGTGCCCAGTATGGCTGCCTGGATCCATCAGGCGCCCTTTGGCACAGATTCAACAAAGGGCTCTGCTGAGGGGATCACAACCCCCAGGATGTCTCTGAGGATTCCCTTCTTGCTCTGTACTCCCCATATTCTCTAAGGGCCTCTGGTCCAGGTGCCTCATTTCTCCCTGGGGAATGGGGCTCAGAGACAGGCAGTGCCCTGCCCAAAGTCGTACAGCACATCGGGGGCAGATTCAAGACCGCAGCCTGGGTCTCCTGACTCTGGCATGAGTTTTCCTGGCTGCGGTGATCAGGACAATCCAGCCGAGGGCGGCTGGGCTGTGTGACTGTGACAACCTGGTGGCAGTGCTGAGGGGGACCTGGTGGAAGTGGCTGCTTTGTCTCGAGCCTGGCTTTTATTTGTCTCTTAATGATTCCAATCTCAGGAGCACTTTTTGTCTGTGCTTTTATTCTCTCATCTTTCATTGTGCGTTCTCTCTGGGTAATCCAGAGAGAGGCTTGCAAGCAGCTAACTACAAACGTGTACATTCAAATGCAATGCAATAAAATATAATTGAATGTATTTCTTTCATGTCTGAGCAGTGGATTAATCTCCCTGGCACATCTGATTTCCTCTTTGCTCTCTCCGCTTTGTCTCTGAGTATTTTTCTCCCCTCCCCAGATCTCTGGAGTTTGAATGGCCCCGTGGCCTCTGCTCATTGCAGATACACACAGGATCCTGACTTTGCAGCCCGAGTACCCGTGATCGATAGATGATGTTGCCGGGACTGAGGAGAAGGCACTGCTGGCGTCCACGTGGGCCTGGGAGGGCTGCCAGCCCCTGGTGGGGAGAGATGAGGGGTCTCCTCTGATGAGGAGCATGGAGAGTGTCTGAGCAGGACTTGGGGGGTCTCATGTGGACACACCTGTCACTTAGGCAGGGACCCTTCTGGGTAGATGCTCTTGTCCCTGCACATGCACTGGGAAAAGGCAAGCCCGTCTCTATAACTGAGGCTGGATGCTTATGATTATAACTTCCAACCAAAGCAGCCATCGTGGGTCCCCAGTGAGTGGCGGAATCAGCAGGGACACCCCGGACATGACCATGAAGTGTGGCCTCAGCCCAGGATGAGAGCGAGAGGCATCAGAGGAGGTGAGCAGGAAGGGTTCTACTGCCAGGAAGGCTTACTGCGTGACCTTGGGCGAGTGGCCCAACCCCACTGAGCCTGTGTCCCCGTCCAGAATATGGACATGTGTCAGTACACAGTGCACAGGATTGTAAAAAGGATGAAATGAAATGGTGCTCGTAAAAAGTCAGCAGGGTGCCTGGTCCACCGTGGGTCCCAGATGGACGAAAACTAGCAACATCCATCCATTCATCAGTTCATCCATTCACTCCTCATTCGTTCCTCCAGCCCACATTGTAAGCTACTACGTGCCCGGCCGTGTGCCAGGCATCAGGGAGAGAGGACTCAACCCTCCTGTTACCTTCAGTGGCTCACGGTCTCCTGGTGAGATGGAAACCAGCCCTGTAGGACAGACATAAGCTGGGTTTCTTGGGAACAGAGAAGGGACAAGCAATGTTGGCACCAAAGGAAATCAGAGAAGGCCTCCTGGAGGAGGTGGCACTTGAGCTGAGTCTTGACGGGGACTTGAGTTTCAGAAGGCAGGGGATGGTGAGGGGCATCCAGGAGAGGGGACAGCAGGGCACAAGCAGGGAAGCAGGAAGTGTGCAGTGGGTTAGGGCTGGGCTGGTGGGCCTGAGGCCCGGGCTGTAGGATAAATGGGGGGAGGTGAGAAGAGAAGGTGGGTCTGTCAGGCTGGCATTGGGGAGCCATGGATGGTTTGGGAGCAGCGGAAGGATGTGACCGAGTGACAGGTCTTAAGTGGAGACCATTCTTCCTCTGGGGAGACAGAATGCCCTTCGTGCTGCTCCCTCCCTGGGCCTCCATCGGGGGCTCCGCAGAGCAGCTCTCATGGTGCGGCTCAGGGCTCCTACCTGGAGATGAGTCTGCAAGGCCTTGGCTGTGGCTGGAAGCCCCGTCCTCCCTCCTTCCTTCCTGTGTCACTGTCACTGTGTTCTCCCTCTCGGGTACCTCCTCTTCACAGGACTCCCCCCCCGCCCCCCCCCGTGTTTACTGAGCACCTAAGCTGGGCGGTGCCCTTCTAGGGCCATAGCGCGGACAGAACAGGACCCTCCGGACCCAGCGCTCACAGCCCAGTGCGGGGCACAGACTGTCACTAAACAGCCAGACCTGGCCCTGCCACGGTGTGCCCAGGACGAGGTGCCCAGGGCTCTGTGAACCTGCACAGGGTTTGACCTTGTCAGGAAGGTCAAGGAGGACTTCCTGAGGAGGGGACACTTGTTCCAAGAATTGAGGGCTGAGGAGGGGAACCTCTGGGGAGACGGGGAAGAGGTGAGCTCCAGGCCACAGTGGGGAGCGGTTGAGACAGAGTGGGCAAAGGCCCTGGGTGGGAGTGGGGCCACCAGGTCAGGGCCTGGATGGTGGTGGCTGAGGCCGGGGGTGGGTAAGGGGGGATAGAAGAACCTGGCGGGAATGGGAGGGGTGAAGAGCCCCCCCGGGTTCTGGCGGAGGTGAAGGCTCACGTGCAGTCAAAACCCGGGAGCAGGTTTGGGGGTGTCATGGTCACTGTGGCCGCGTCTCTGGTCTTTTTCTTCTGCATCTTCCAGGTGTGAGAGGTTTCTTTTTGCCTTTTTGTCCAGTGTCTCCCCCATCCCTCCTCTGCCCCTACAGGATTCACCCCGAGAAGCCAGGAAGAGAGGAGGCCCGGAGAGGGAGCAGGGTTTCCTACAGCCACACATGGGCGGGAACAGAGCAGGGGCAAAGCAGAGCGGGGCTTTCCTTCAGGACGCGCTGCCCACCGCCCCGGGACATCACAGTCGGGGGCCGAGGCTCTGCTCCCCAGGCTGTGCTGCCCCCCCATCACAGTCGGGCCCGAGGCTCTGCTCCCCAGGCTGTGCTGCCCCCCCCACATCACAGCCAGGCCCAAGGCTCTGCTCCCCAGGCTGTGCTGCCCCCCCATCACAGTCGGGCCCGAGGCTCTGCTCCCCAGGCTGTGCTGCCCCCCCCACATCACAGCCAGGCCCAAGGCTCTGCTCCCCAGGCTGTGCTGCACCCCCATCACAGTCGGGCCCGAGGCTCTGCTCCCCAGGCTGTGCTGCCCCCCCATCACAGTCGGGCCCGAGGCTCTGCTCCCCAGGCTGTGCTGTCCCCCCACATCACAGTCGGGCCCGAGGCTCTGCTCCCCAGGCTGTGCTGCCCCCCCATCACAGTCGGGCCCGAGGCTCTGCTCCCCAGGCTGTGCTGCCCCCCCCCCCCATCACAGTCGGGCCCGAGGCTCTGCTCCCCAGGCTGTGCTGCCCCCCCCATCACAGTCGGGCCCGAGGCTCTGCTCCCCAGGCTGTGCTGCCCCCCATCACAGTCGGGCCCGAGGCTCTGTTCCCCAGGCTGTGCTGCCCCCCCATCACAGTCGGGCCCGAGGCTCTGCTCCCCAGGCTGTGCTGTCCCCCCACATCACAGTCGGGCCCGAGGCTCTGCTCCCCAGGCTGTGCTGTCCCCCCACATCACAGTCGGGCCCGAGGCTCTGCTCCCCAGGCTGTGCTGTCCCCCCCATCACAGTCGGGCCCGAGGCTCTGCTCCCCAGGCTGTGCTGCCCCCCCCATCACAGTCGGGCCCGAGGCTCTGCTCCCCAGGCTGTGCTGCCCCCCCATCACAGTCGGGCCCGAGGCTCTGCTCCCCAGGCTGTGCTGCCCCCCCCATCACAGTCGGGCCCGAGGCTCTGCTCCCCAGGCTGTGCTGCTCCCCCCATCACAGTCAGGCCGAGGCTCTGCTCCCCAGGCTGTGCTGCCCCCCCCATCACAGTCGGGCCCGAGGCTCTGATCCCCAGGCTGTGCTGCCCGCCCCCCCCCACATCACAGTCGGGCCCGAGGCTCTGCTCCCCAGGCTGTGCTTTGCAGGCCTTGGGCTAGTGGCACCATCACTCCTGAATCCATAGTTAAAGAGCCATTGTGTTTACAGCATCGTATTTTTTAGATGGTTCAAAGAGAAGTCAATAAATAGGTCTTGTCCATTCCCAGGAGAATTCAGATTTTCTTTAAAAAAATTTTTTTATCACTGTTGAGCACACAGATTTCCCTGCCCCCGTACCAGCTGGAGGAATGGGGAGCCTGCTCCTGCCGTGCAGAGGGCACCGCTCAGGATGGGGCCCTGGGCCGCTGTGCCCTGCGGGGCTGGTGCGGGAGGCTGCAGGGGCTCAGGCTCTCGCCTCATCCTCTGCGGTCAGCCCCGCCACAGCTACTGCCCATCCCGTACGGTGGTGAGCTCCCCATCATTAGGGAGGCTCCCAGAGACCGGGCGACCCTTGGCAGGGAACTGAGGCACTAAATGCTGGACTGGAAGCATGACTGGGACTTCACCTGCGCGTCTCCCCCGCCCCACCCTCAGCCCACCCGGATGACGCCGACGTGGGGAGGGAGGCGGACGAGAGAAACACCCGGTACCACTGGGTGGGCGATGCTGGTCTTGGCCCACGGGGTTCCATTCACCGTCTCCATCTCCAGTTCTCCCCGATTTCATCCAAAGGATTAGGCCGTGTTTTCCCCATTTCGCTGACGAGGAAACTGAGGCTCAGAGAGATTAAGCAAGTAAGCAGCAAAGCCTGGATTTGAACTAGGGTCCTTCTGACTCTTTCCCAAAGACCTCCCTAGTTTCCAAAAGAATAAAAGCTGCTCTGAAGGGAGCACTTACATTGTGCCAGGTTCTGAGCTAAGTTCGTCCAGTACAGGCAGGTGGTAGGTGGGCAGGCAGGTGGTAGGTGGGCAGGCAGGTAGGAGGTGGGCAGGCAGGTGGTAGGTGGGCAGGCAGGTGGTAAGGGGGCAGGTTCCCCCTCTGTGCAGATACACTTATATGGGCCCCCCACCTGTGGGCAGGTGCACACCTGCTGTGTGATGTGCCATCACCAGGGTCTGTGTCCATGCAACTCCAGCCCCTCAGAGCCCAGACAGCCCAGGCCTCCTTCCTGTTTTGTGGTTCCCAGAACATTGAAAAATGAAGAAATGCATTCCAAATAGAGTCACAAACACAGATATAACATTTTTATATTGAGCAAATCAACACTTCCATCAACAAATACATGGTGTACTACAATTGTGCATTCGCCAGATTATAGTGCCTTTTAGTACAGTGCCTATTTAGAGTATAGTCTACAAGGTTTAGGAAAGGGAGCTTTCCTTCCCAGGTGAGGCAGAATGCACAGGGACTGGGGCACACGTTGGAGCTGTTCGTGGAGGTCTCGTCATCTTCCCGCTTGTCCCCGGGGCCCCTGTGGCTGTGGGAGCCTATTTTAGAGAGAGGTCAGAGGTCACATTGAGGGTCTCTCCTGTGGAGCCCTGCACACATATGCACGTGTGCACACACATAGACTTGCACACTTGGCTGGGAGGCTGGGAATCTGACATTTGTGGACACACTGTTTTTAAAGATGGAGCCACTATGTAAAATTCTTGTCATTTCTGGAGAAATGTCAATGGGGAGGGAAGCTGACTCTGGGGAATATTCCGGAGGCCTATCTGCAAACCGTGCATCAAGGGTGTCCCCAGACCTTCTCCCAGTGGTCTGCGGGATAGTCCGGTTGGGGAGAAATGGCTGCTTCTTGAGGTCCTACTGTGTGCCGGCCGGGCCCCGTGGGCTCACATCTGTGGCTCATGGACTCTGCAGTCCCCCAGGACGTAAAGGGCACAAGTCCTTTCCTTTTGCAGATGAAGAAACTGAGGTAATTGGTTAATGCTGAGCCTTACATTTGTCCATTCTGGTAACGTCCTTAGTGATAGTTTCAAAGGATGAAAAATGTCTTTACGGTTCACTTCCTTGGTGCTCTTATGGGTGTGGGGGGAGCGGGAGGACCGGGCGGTGCTGGGTGGGCTCTGGCCTCCGTGCCTTGGCCCGCCCCCGGCTCGCTGAGCTCCCTTCCCAGGACTTTCACCAGCCACCAGAAATGTGAAGCATCAGTGGGGAAAAGGACAAAAAAGGAGACTCATCATTCTGCAAAAAAAAAAAAAAAAAAAAAAAATCCCTCTTTGGATAACCCACAGTTCTGTCAAGCAGTTCACAGGGTTCTCAGGATGGACTGAGTCTTCTTTCATGCCCGGATCCTGTCTGCTGGAGAGATGAAATCTGTCAGATCTCTCGAAGCCAACTGTCAAAGTGAGTAAGGCATTTGGGGGAGACAGATCTCTCACTCTGATGGCAAATTCATTGAAATGATCCTTTAATCCGGTTTCCCTGCAAAACCTGGAGCTGAAATTTTAAAGCCTGTTCACCCTAAACGGTTTCTTCCCACTCCTCCCTCGGCCACCCCTCCTGTTGCCCTGTCCTCCATCTCTTACAAAATAATGCAGCAGAGAACGGTCACTGGCAGAATGATAACCACTTGGTTTGTCATAACGGTTTTTAGGGGGTAAATGGCCGAGCACAGAGCCTGTTACTCAGTGTGTGTTGGGGGAGGGGAGAGGCGCTGGCAGCCGGGGGGGATGACTGCACAGGGGCGGGTGGGCCTGACACACCTGCTGTCTGTGGGCAGGGTGGAGAGGCAGGGGGACGGCAGGGAGCATGGTGGTGCCTCATTCCTGCGGGAGCAAGGGGCTGCCACCTCTCCTCTGTCCCTGCTCTGCCCTGCGCCTCTTCCACCCCTCCTCTCCTTGTAGCCTCCAGAACCTTGTCTTGTATTTGCAAAGCTCTTTTACGTACATTACATTCATTTAATCTTTCATTTACTCGTCTGTCATTTATTTATGTTATTCAGCAGCTCATGGCAATTGGGGTTCACTATGGGTTGTGACTCGTGAAGTTCTGGGGTTCAGATGCGATAAGACACAACATTCATTTTCCAAAGTCCAGGGTCTGATATGGGAGACACAGGTGTAGACAAATAGCCCTGACTTTGTGTGTTGAGGATTATGAGAGACATGAGCCTGGCATGTAGTAGGTGCTTCCATCATTTACAATGTGTTGCGTATCAAGTAACAGAATATCCAACAACAATGGCTCAGGCAATTGAGACATGTAATGACTGCACAGAAAGATGTCTGGAGAGGTAGTTCTGGAGTTGATCAGATACTTAGTGATGCCGACAAAGACCTAGGGTTACTCCCTTTTTCCTATTTATCATCCTTGACCATGTTGGGTTTTTTCTTATTATTGCCTCATGGTTGCAGGATGGCTGCCACAGCTCCAGACATCATATCTCACACTATAGCATTTAAGTCTAGAAGGGAGTAGAGTGAGGCAGAAAAAAATACTTCCCAGAAGCACTCTCTCTCTACCAGCAGATTTTCCTTCATATCTCAAAGGCCACATCTAGGTTGCATGCCCACTCCTAAAACATTCTCTAAAGGAGGCTTGGCTTCACCCCGGGGCTGGGGAGGCCCAATAGGTCTGAGATTATTGCTGCGGAGCAAACTCAGAGTTCTGTGAGGGGGTGGCTTCTGGGTGGGCAGCAACATGTGTCTATTACCTTCTCATCAGTGCTTGTGACTGTGTCCCAGACAGTGTGTAGTCTGGAGTGGTGTCCAAGCCTGAGTGCTGGGGGCAAAAAGTCCTGCTCTGATCCTCTGCCCCCTACAGGCTTGACCCACTCACAGCACAGCCTGCCTTCATGTGGAGTGGGGACCATAGCAGCACCTGCCACATAGGGCTGTATGAAGGTGACATGGGGTCATGGGAGCAGGCACCTGGTGAGGGGGTGTTGACAGCTGTTAGCTGGTGCAGCGATGAGCCCATCTGTGCAATGGGCCCATGGCACCTGCTCTGTAACATCCTGGGTGACAATAGCGGGAGCATCAGTCCACACATGTGACCACTCCCTACGTGCACTGGGCACCCTTCACTGGCACGCACGCACTTCATCCTTACAATCACTGTGAGGAGGGGGCTGTTCTCACCCCCATTCTACAGCCGAGGACACTGAGGCTCAGGGAGCTGACCCAGGTGGAGGGAGGAAGGATGGGGCCCCAGGATCAGTAGATTCCAGCCGCTGTACTCTGACCCCCTGCAGACCTGGGTGGAGCCACCCAGGCAGGTGCTCAGGTAACAACCCCCTGCCCTGCTGCCTGCCACTGGGTCCAGGCTGGGCTGACCTCTCTCCGGAGCCTGCTCCCTGCTCCTCCTGGAGCTCCAGGGACCCAGAACCTGCCCGAGGCATGGGAGATTTTCCCAGTGTCCTGGCTTCTCTTCCTCCCCAGAATGATACATGGACACGGTCTGTGTCATTGGTGGGGAACACACTATTGTCAGGCTGGTGTCCCTGTGACTGGACTGTGAATTGGCAACTTGCATTCTTGGGGAAACAATATACACGCATGCAGAACATAAGCACATGCTAAAGATGGATGAGTACACTCCATATTTATAGATTTCTCAGATACGCAAAACCACCTCTGACAATTAAACTCCTGCAGGTACATCCCGTTTAATAACTGCACACGAGGGTCCTGGCCAGCACCGTGATGTGAGCTTGGGCGCCAGGTGTGAGGGAAAAGGTGCAGCCCAGCCCTGCTGGGGGCCTGGCTGTCTGCTGCTGACCCCTCAGACCTGTGTCCATCTCTCTGAGCCTCTGTCTCCCCATCTGTACAATGGGGAGCTTGGTGTTCATAGTGTCTTCCGTGTGGCAGGGTGGAATCCCCCACGGGGCCATGAGCTGGAAGGAGCGGGGCCTGGGGTAGGTCCGTCAGTGGTATCTCTAACACGGCTGTCCCCCGAGGGTCTGGACCAGCTGCCCTGCACAGCAGGCTCAGATTCCCCAGCCCCAACCTACTCAGATACCCAAAGGCACCCGACAGCCTTCTGGAAAAGTCCCAACTCCTTTGGCTATGCCAGCAGGGACCCAGGACTGGGCCTTGCCTCTCTGTACCCACCGTCTCCTCCACTTCCCTGAGGGCCTTCCTGGCTGGATGATGGATGGAGCATGGATCAGTGGGGAGGAAACAGAAGGTTTACTTCGGAGCCGCTCGGTGCCAGGCCCGTGCCAGCTCACCACACATTCATAGTCCTCCCTGAGGCTGGCACCACCCCCGTGCTGCCCTGCTAAACGGGACGCACAGGGGTCCCAGGGCAAGGGTTTCCACTCCCACGTCTTCATCCGAGGCCACAGCTGCTGCTGTCTCTGCCCCTTAAGCTTCTTTCTTTATTCATTTGTTCATCCATTCAACAGCTTTGTGCGTTGACTCTGGGCCAAGCTCAGTTCTGGGCTGAGTACGCCTCAGGGGCACATCTGACCAGCCCGCGGGCACGGGGCCTGCCGTGGGGATGGCGCTGGGCCCGAGGTGATCCCAGCAGGCAGACCGAGGGCTGGAGGTTCAAGAGGAGTCCTTCAAGGCGTGACATTAACCTGTCTGTCTATCTATCTATCTATCTATCTATCTATCTATCTATCTATCTATCATCTATCTCTGCATCTGTACATTTATCAGTTACAGCAAGGTACATAGCATCCTGTCTGCATCATTCACCCAGCACACCACTCAGGACTCACGAAGTCCATAAAGGAAGCTGCCACTCTCCACGGTCTAGATGAGGTCCCTGAGCGATCCCGGAGCTCATAGCAGCAGCGCTGACTAAACCCAGGCCCCTTCCTGTGTCTCACCCGGCCTGTACCTCACTGCGCCCCGGCTGCCATGCTGTTTCCAGGGTCCTCCAGGTCCAGGAGGGTCCCGTTCTTACGCCGGGCTGCCCCGCTCTGCAGCCCTCACCTGTGGTGGTGGCCATTGCACTCTACATTACTAATCTCCAGTGATTTGAACATTTCGTTATCCAGCTACGCCTGACACGCTCCCGTTCTGAAGGTCTGTGCACACAGCTTCGAGTGGGTCTGCGAGAAGACACCCCATCCCCAGCGCACGGCCAGACCCTAGCCTGAGCCCTCCCGCTCCCTCTGAACCCGTCCACGCCATCCAAGGCCCCTCCCTTCTCTTGGGTCCGCTTCAGACTTCCCGAGTTTATGGCCGTCACATAACGTTATTAGCTGTGACAATGACAATTAGAACAATTATTCTGGGTCATAAACTGCTGCCAGATTTAGGGCTGACAGTGGGCTTCTGGAGCTGAGGTGGCCGCCACTAACCCCAGCTGAGCCTGCCGGGCCTCCACCCGAGGACAGCGTTGGCCACAGCCACAAAGGGACGCTGCCCCTCTCGAGCAGGGCTGCCCTGGCACCGGGGCCCCAGCAGGCAGCCCACCCAGGGGCTCCTTGGCTGTTTGGGCTCCCGGCTCCCCCTTCCCTTCCCTCCTCAGCCTCCTGCTCTCAGGGCAGCAGCTCCCCGTTGATCTCTGGGGGCCTCTCCGGAGGGTGGTGTTGCATCCTGGTTCCAAACCCTGGGGGAGGAGGCTCCTTCCCTGTCCGTGGTCCTCCCAGGCTTGGTGGAGGGAGGCAGTGTGGCCCAGTGGTTGGGCCACCAGCTTTGGCTGGTCCTGGTTTCATCTGGGCTCTGCCACTTCCTTGCTGTGAGATGGCGGGCAAGGTCCTTAGCCTCTCTGAGCGGCATCGTTTTGTCCTCTGTAACATGGGCACTGTGATACAGAGAACGTCTGGTGTGTGTACGGATGTGACAAAGCAGCAGCAGGAGGCCGCTTTCTGGCTCACACGGCTTCTCTGTGCCTGGGACCCTCACCTGGAACATGGTGACTGCAACGGGGAGCATGACAGGAGGAGGCCAGGGCAGGGACCTTGTGGGGACCCACACCCTAGTGTGTGTTAAATGCCTGATACACAGTGAGCCCTAAGCACATGTTAGATGATATTGTTACCATTATCATCATCATCATCATCATCATCATCATCATCATCATCATCATTATCATCATCATCATCATTATTATTATCAGTATTCAGCTTGCAGGCAAACACCCCCATCCTGTCTTTGCGCATCAAGCCCCCGGCACAGGGTCCGGCACGGCAAAGGCTGAACCCCTAGAGCAGGAGGAGCAGGGCCTCGGGAGCAGACTGCCTGGGTCCAGGCCCACCCCCCCCTGCTGAGCTGTGTGAATGCCGACTAGTTTCTAAACCTCTCTGAGCTTTACAATCGTCATCTGTAAAACGGGGGGATAACGACGGTGCCTCCTTCATCGGGCTGTGGAAATAATCCAGTGGACCGATCATGTGAGGAGCTTGGCACGGCGCCTGGCACACGGGGCTGCTGTTATTATTCCAGGTCCCCAGGGAGTGTTGGCGTTGACCAGGCTCAAAAACCTCCCCCTCCGCCACCACCGCACTCAGAGATGAAGACACTGAGGCCAAGAGACACTCAGTTAAATGTCTGGGAACAAGAGGGTAGATGGCCGGCTAAATTATGCAGGGCGGACAATTAGAGAACAAAATGGTCTATAATAAAGGGCTAATTGGGCAGAAGTGATGCCAAGGAGCTGGAGACGAGGGGACAGTGCAGCCTGGGACGGGCGCCTCAGCCAGGGCCCAGGTACCTCATGAGTAACAGTGATTTTTTTCTTTTCATATAAGTAATGTATACTTATTGTAAAGACACTTAGAATGTGCAAAATGGATATGAAGGTGGCTTCTCACCTCCAAAGAGAGTAACTGATACCTTTGTTCATTCTTTTTCTACCTACGTACAGGAACAAATTTTTATGATTGATTTTCCCTTGGGGTGACCGTTCCCATCACTTCCTAGTCACCTCACATGTAAGGGAGGACTGTCCTGTCCTAAATACAATGAAATGGTTAAACAGGCAATAACTGTTCTGGACAGATGAGGGTGAGGGCACACATACCCACGGGTGAGGACAAGGGCACGCCTGCCCACAGGTGAGGGTGAGGGCACGTGTACCCACGGGTGAGGGTGAGGGCACACGTACCCACGGGTGAGGGCGAGGGCACGCGTACCCACAGCCTGGGGCAGGAGGATGCTGCGTGCCATGCGGGGCTGCAGGAGGCTTGCCCTCGGACGCAGGGTGACCAGCTGGCTGTGGAAGGTGGGCTTTGTAGTAACAAGAGGGTGAGGTGCCCACCAGTTCCTGTAGGGGGATGTGAGTGGTTTGCGTGAGTGATCCCACACTGTCAGAGGAGGCCCTGGGAGAGCAGGCTGTTCTGGGGGACAGCGGACTCCTGGGTGGGGAGACCTCCCTGCTGGGTAGGAGGCATATCGCCCAGAGCAGGAGCCTCTCCGATAAGCCATGGAGGTCCCGGGAGGCACCAGATGTCAAGGCAACACGTGGCATTTTAGAACTTGCAATGCAGACTGTCAGGATAAGCTGGGATCTGATGTGATCGCCTCCTCCCTCTCCCGAAACCACGACGGTTACTCCTCGCTCCTGTCGCACGTCCACTGTGGTCAGCTGGGCGGGCTCTGCTCAGCACAGACATGCAGGGACTCAGGCTGACGGAGGCTCTGGTGTCGGATGTCAGCATGTCCACAGGAGCCCCAGGGCCGCTTCCGCAGGGCAGCGGGCGGCTGAGCACACGGGACCTTCAACGCTGCCTCCTGGGAGCCCGGCTGCCCACCTCCACGCAGGTCCCACTGGCCAAAGCGCGGCCCACGCCGCCCTGCCGTGAAGGTGATGGGGACGTATTGGGACGTGTGCGCTCCTGGGGGCGCCGGGGGACCGGATGCTGGTGACCCAGCCGTGTCCTCCACAGGCCTGACGCGCAGATCGGGGGTCTTTCTTGCCCGAAACTCCTGTCTGGCTAGTTTTCTGGCTCAGATAGTCTTGGAAATAGCCCACTTGATTATTGTTCCCTGATTTCTTTGATTAAACTCCCACTTAAAAAATCTGGATGATTTCAGTAATTTAACTCTCGTGAATAATATTGCTATAGATTTCCTTCTTGAATATTTCTCCTATAAGAAGATGCTCGGTAAAATTGTATGACGTTTAAAAAACTAATAATATTGAGCATCGTGGCGTGAATAATCCTCAGGTCCTGTTTGCTCCGCCTTTTGGGGACCCCAGAACCGGAATCCCCTCCTGCTCTCCGGGCTCCCACCCTGGTGCCACCACCGTCACTCCTGGGCTGGGGAGCAGCCCCCTGCCTGGTCCCCCCTGCCCTGGCCCTGCTCGTCACTGTCCGTGTAAGGCCACACCCGTGGCTCCCGCCTCCCTCAGGCACAGTCCACGCTGACAGCAGCCCCGCCCTCTAGCTCCTTCCTGGGCCTGGACCCTTCGCATGTTCCTGCCACAAGGCCTCACCCTAGCCCTTCCTTCCAGCTGGAGCCTGCTCCCCACATCTGCCCCACACTCCCACCCTTCGTTCAGGTACTTGCCCCAGTGTCATGGGCTCGGACGGGCCAGGGAGCCCACCTGCGTTCCTCCCATTCGAGATGGTCCGGTCCCACGGGCCTTTCTTCCACCACTCGAACTTCTGAGCCATTGAGTGGGTCGTTCCCTCTGCCTGGAGCACCCTCCAGGACCCCTCACCTGGCTGACTCCGCTGCGTGTGTCATGTCTCAACACAGAACAGTCACTTCCTCCAGGAAGCCCACCGGACACCCCCTGCCAGGGTAGCTCCCCTGTGGCCCTCATGGTGTTGTCGCTGATTCTTCATGTCAGCCCATCCTTTCGACTGGAAACCCCGCAGGGCACAGACCGTGTCTGCCTCAGTCACCCCACTCCCCAGAGCCGGCTCTGTACTTGGTAAGGAGCAGGTGCGTCACATATCAGGGACCCGGCCTGTCCAGGGGCCTGTCCAGGGCGGTGGGAGACGAGAGGCCCTGTGGGGTGAGGGAGGGATTGATGGGGACGGGGGATGGAGGCTCATGTGGGACAAACCTCGCCTTTGCTGAAGGATGTGAAGGGTCTACCTGCTCTGCTCACAGCTCTCTGACCCGTCGGGACAGAACCAGAAGCCACAGCCCTCTGCAGCCGAGGAGGATGGGCGCTGATGAGTGGACAGCCGTGAGACATCAGGTCACAGCCCTCCTAACCAGGCAGGGCTGCTGGAACCACCAGGAAGCTCCCCGAAGAAACTCTCCTGGCTCAGGGAGGGCGTCACTCTGACCTCAGTCTCAGGGCGTTGGGGGCTAATCGGGCCCCTCCCCCAGCATGGCCTAGACTTGCATCTCTGCTCATGGCCCGAATGGGAGGTTCCTCTGAGCACCTCTGGTTTTGCACTAAGTGGTCTCTGAGTTTGCTGGCATTGGCCCCATTTTTGTAGGCAGGGGTCTCTGGGGCCTAGGGCTCCAGGGCTGAATGGCAAAATAATAAGAAAAAACTCTCATATCAGAGGAGACAGTGAGGATGGCCCATTATGAAGTGAATGGAACTGTTAGCTGAGAAAGAAATCTCCAGTTCGCATCATCTCCCTGTAATCTCCCTTGCCCATGCCTGCCTCTTTCCTTTTCCTGTTTCCCCCTTTTCATGATGCTTTTTCCCCTTTATTCTTTCTGCTTCACCAGGAGACCTCTTTTTTTTGCAACATCATTTTCATGAAGTTCTTCCAGGGAAAGATGGGGAAGAACCAAATCCCAGCAAAGATGACACCAAAGCTCTGTTCACAGGAACCTTTCATGTTAGCTGCAGCAGGAGGAGGGACAGGGGGTGGGGAGGAGAGGGGTGCAGACATGGGGCCACCCCACCGCTCCCCAGCATCCTCCTTGCTCTCTCCAGAATCATACCCCTCAGTGTCTCCTCCCCAACCCAACCCCAGGCTTCACACTGACCCTTAGAAAGTTAATAGCCATAACATGCAATGTTTTCTGGGAACATAGTCTGTTCCAGATGCTGAGATGAATACTATAAATTAAGTAGCTTACTCATTCACCCCCAATATCATGTATGTATTCTCCTTTTCTCCATTCATTGGACATTTACCAAACCCTACTGTAGTCAAGACAGTGTGCGGGAAAGCAAACCAGTATTTATTGAGCAATTACTATGTGGCACTCATTGTTATCTAGTTCATCCTTATGACGATCCCTTCTTACAGTCAAGGGAGCTGGGGCTCATGACTCAGGGCCGAGGTCGCCCAGCACCTGCTCAGGGTGTCTTGGTCACTCAGTAAAGGTCTAACAGACAGTGACATCATCCATCCAGCCCTGTCTCCCCAGTACGGACTCCCACTCTGTTCGGGACAGTGTCATTACTGTTTCTGCTGCTACTGCCGCTGTGAGTGTCATAACGAACAACCACAGTTCAGCAGCAAGAGCCGCAGCCACGCTTCCTGTGAGCCCACCATGCGGCTGCTGCTGGGTGTCCGCTCCTGGGACCCTGAACACTGTGCAAGGTGGGGCTTGGCCCTGGAGACAGAGACGGATCTGTGAGGCTAAGGATTGGCCCAGGGCACCAGCAAGCCAGTGGCTGAACCAGGACACGAGCCCAGGTCTGGCCCTTTACTTTGCTGGCCTCAGACACAAGGTTGTGTGATTTTCAGAAAGGCGGAAAGGCTGTGTCTGCAAGACAAAGAGAGAAGCTGAGACAATCTGGCTGCAGGAGGAAGCGTGAGACGGAAGAGCAGAGAAGCCGAGAGGGAACCCGTAGGAGCGGAGGGTGGACAGGGCCGCAGTCCCTTCCACGCCGAGTCACATCGGGGTCAGAAGTTCAGAGGACCCCTGGAGCCAGCCCCTCCCCTCCCTGTCCTCCTCTCCAGTTTCCTTTGTTTAAACTACACAGTGTTCTCCTGTTCCTGACAAGGAGCCCTGACTCACGCCAAGGAAACCTGTTTATTTTTAAAATCTACATTAAAAGAAAAAAAAAAGATCTCTTTCTAACAGAGTGTCTCTCTCTCAGAAAGCCTTCATAAATAACAGAAAGGAGGTTTTTGCAAACCTTTATGGAAATTAAACCTGCAATCTGGGCACACACTTGTTTAACAAGTGATAATTAACTGCCGACAATATAATTTCAGCTTGGATGCAAACATGTTTTTCATTAAAAACTAATCAAAGATCCTTGCGTTGGGAAGTCTGGTGTCCTCTGTGGAGCTCGGCCCCTCTGCCAACGCTTCATTTGGCATTGAGGGCCCTCTGCTCCCCGACGGGTGGAATTTGGGCCCCAGAAGTGATGCCAGGGTGAGATGGGCTTTTGGGGCCCCACAGACTCAGGGAAAATTCCCGGGAGGGGGCTCACGCAGCCCCTCTCTCACTAAGGGTCCTGAATGCTGAACGTGCCTGGAACCCTGGGGCAGGGACTGGGCACCAGCCACAGCTTGGGGGTGAAGAGGCATCTGGTCTCCAGCCCCTCCATGCCTCGTTCTACAGGGGTCCTAGTCCATCCTCCATTTAACAGAGGAAGAAACGGAGGCTCAGAAAGGTGGAGTCACTGGCTCAAGCCCACACAGCTGGTGAGATGTGAACTCTGACCCCCACCCCACCCCCAACTCCCTTTCTCTAATGAACTCATCTGTTCAGTCCTTCAGTTTCCTCGTCTGTAAAATGGGGATATATTAGTACTCTCCTTATGAGGTCGTTTGAGAATGAAATAAGCTGAGATATATAGATAGATAGATAGATAGATAGATAGATAGATAGATAGATAGATAGATAGATAGATATAGATATAGATAGATATATATAGATATCATGTACATATATATCATATATATTTACACACATAGCTCTTAGAACAGTGCCTGGCACACAGTAAGCCATCAACACGTGTTAAGTAGAATGTATATTAGTTATGATGATGATGATGACTATTAATAACAACTAAATACTGACATTATCAACCAGTTATTTTATCATTAATATGAATAATGTCAACAGGATACTGAAGCACTAGGCAAATATGTCTTTCCTCCAACCCACAGGCCACATGGTTCTGCCCCTTAGTCATCTCCGTGTCCCCTTTGGGACTCTGTCCAGATCTTCAGCAGCCATTAGGGAGGGAAGGCTGAAAGGGACCGTGATGCTGAGTGTAGGGCGAGGAGCTGCTTCCAGGGTCTGGAAGGTCTGAGCCCTCTGAGGACAGACGCATGGTTTTCTTCTGGCTGGTGTCACACAGCCCCCACTTCTCTGACCCACACTCAGGTGAGGCCAGCACTGACCTGTTGGAGCATTTTGGTCCCCATTTCCATTCCCTGGTCTTCCTAGGTGTCTCCAGAATTTCACCCTCTCCCACCACACCAGCTGCACAGAGCCACCCCTGCTCCCAGAACATTCCATACCCTTTAACTTCTCCAGCCTTTGCATACACTGTTCCTCTGCCTGGAAAGCTTTTCCTTCCATTTCCCACCTGGTGAAATTTGAGGCTCAACCCAAACATGTCTTTCTTGATGACACCTTGAGCCCAGGTCCGTCTGCCTGGACAGCACAGAGCAGAGGCTCCTGCTCCATCCCCTCGGGAGCCCAGCTCGGTGCATAGCCCATGAGTTACCTCCTGCTCCATAGCTCCCTCGGCGGGCTTTATTATCTCTAGTTTCCAGTGGAGGCTCAGGGAGGAGAATCGACTGCCCAAAGCACACATTAAAATGTGCAAGAGCCCACGTGGAGACCCAGGTCTGGCCAACCCAAATCCTGGGTGGGTAGAGCCCCAGGCTTCTCCTTTTCACTTTTAGATCTTACGAATCCAGTTTGTTCCTCTCCTAACGGCAGCAGGATGTGGTGCCCCACAAGTTAGCACTCGTATCTGTCACTGAAGCAAGCCTCATACACAGACGTTCCCGGACCGGACCATGTAAACTCAGGCACACACAGACACAGGGACAGACCCCAAATACAGCCCTGTGGACATTGGCACATTCCCAAGGATGTAAGTGAGCACATCCACTGTGCTCTAAACCTGAATCCACACCCCAGCCCCATGGACGCCCTACGGGTACCAGACCCAGTGAATTCAGATGAGCCTGGGGTGGGCGAGGCAGGGGACAAACCCATCTGTGAACCTTAGAAACAGTTGACTAAATATATCAAAAACAACAGGACATCCCCAGGAAATAGAGAGGCACTAACAACCAGGGCAGCAAATGTGTGGACTGGGTGAGATGCTTGGGGTGGGAGTGAGACTGTGAGTCTTGGTAACTGGAGGACTTGGGCTTAACATTGATTGGCACAGGGGCAAACGAGGCCTTGTGCCCGGGGAGCCTGGGAGCTGGGGATTTGGTCCTCACACAAAGTTGGGAACTTTGAAGAGCTACATCTTCAGTGAAAGAGTGTATTAGAAAACTATAGTCTATTCAGAAGAACTAGCAGATTGCAGGGAAACGTGTCTATCTCTGTTTGAACTCCGAGTAGAGCAACAATGCAAAGAGTTCTCTTGGAAATTTGTTAACACAGGTCTGCACTTTTTTTGGGTTTATGGTTTTAATTTACCTCTGAACAAAGAAATCAATAAAGTTCATAACTTGTCCCAGACTGTTGATACTTCTAGGAGCATCTGAAGAAGCCAGTCCAGTACGGCTACATCCTTCAGGCTATACAGAATTCCCACAGAGAAGGACCCAATGAAGAGGAGCTCAAAAACCACAATTCCAAATCAAATGAAGAATGGACGTCATATGTGAAAGGTAGCAGACAGAAAAGAATAAGAAGAGCCTGGTGGGTGTGGATCAGTGGATTGAGCATTGACCCATGCATCAAGAGTTTGCAGGTTCAATTCCTGGTCAGGGCACATGCCTGGGTTGTGGGCTCAGTCCCCAGTAGAGGGTGTGCAGGAGGCAGCTCGATGTTTCTCTCTCATCGATGTTCCTATCTCTCTCTCCTTCTCCCTTCCTCTCTCTCTCTAAAATCAATAAAAATATATTTTTTAAAAAAAGAATAAGAAGATAATTCACAGAATGATTGCAAGAAAAAGTCTAATACAAGCATGTTTCAAATAAACACATGAAAGAAAGAAGCAAAATCATAAGAATGGTGGGGGAGGGATCAATAGGTGGAGCACAGAGGGTTTTGAAAATATTTGTATGCTATTATAATGGTGGATACATGTCACTCACTATATATTTGTCCAAAGTTATAGAATGTACAACACTAAGGGTGAATCTTAATGTAAACTATGGACTTTGGTGATTATTATTTGTCAATGTAAGTTCATAAATTGTAAAAAATGTACCACTCTGGCCCTGGCCGGTTTGGCTCAGCGGTTAGAGCATCGGACTGCGGTCCAGAGAGACCTGGGTTCGGTTCCCGCTAAGGGCATGTACCTCGGTTGCAGTCTGTCCCCGGCCCTGGCTGGTCGTGCGGGTGGCAGCCACTCGATGTGTCCCTTTCACGTCGATGTTTCTCTCTCTCTCTCTTCCTCTCTCTCCCTCCCACTCTATCTGAACAAAAAATGAAAAAATGTCCTCGGGTGAGGATAAAAAAAAAAAAAAAAAATGTATCACTCTGGTGAGTGACGTTGATAAAGAGAAAAGCTATGCATATGTGGGGGCAGGGGGTATGTGGGAAATCTCTGTACCTTCCTCTCAATTTTGCTGTAAACTTAAAACTGCTCTAAAAAATAAAGTGTTAAAAAAATCATAAGGATAGAACCAGGTGCTATATAAAAAGAGCAGGCATATTGGGAAATGAAAGATTTACCTAAAAATAAAATATATAATTTTTAAAGTAAAAACAGTGAATAAATAAAATGGCAGATTAGGCGAAGTGAGGATGAAAATAAGTGAACAGGAATACAGACAAAAGGAAATTTTCCAGGATACAGGTCAAAAAAGTAAATTAGTGGAAAATATGAAAGTGAGATTAAGAGATATTAGATTATAAAAAGATGATCCACCATACATGAAATGGGGGTTCTAGACTACAATAAAAGAGGAATAAAAGAGAAAAATGATTAAATTTATAAGGACCCAGAGTTTTCCAGAATTTAGTAAAGATGATTTTCAGATTCAAGAAGCTCTATGAGAGGAGATTCCAAAATGGCGGCAGAGTGAATGGAAGCTAAACAGACCATCTCCCAGGACCAAACTGGAATTACAACTAAAATAAAGACAAATCGTTGGGAAAAAGCAACAGAAAAGCAGCTTTCAAAGACCATATAACCAGGGACACTGAATCGATCCTGGTAGGATTGCGGAGGCGCGAGAGGGGGACTGGGAGACCACGGACAGCAGCAGTCTTAGCTGTGAGCAGCGCCCTCGGGGTTTAAGCCCAAGCAGGCTCCACAGTGCAGAGGGCCAGAACAGAGCGCTAAAATAGCTGTAGCCACTCACCTTGGACTCCAGCAGAGGGAGGGCGACTGGACTGGAACTGTGTGGGGACACACAGGATTTGGAGGGTGCTCAGAGCTTTAGCTGAGTTGCGGCCATGCAAAACGGTGGCCATCTTACTCCTTCCCAGGGCTCTGGGGAGAGGCAGCAGCCCCTCCCTCGGAGATTCAACCCCACCCAGCTGGGCCATTGAAATGCAAATTGAGGCTAGTTAACAATCAGCCCCACCCTCAGGAAATCCTCTTATGCTGAACACCTGAGGGAGTTTTTCATTCAACTGAGAACCCAAGGCTCTTCAATTAACCACGACTAATAGCCTCTAGGCAATAAGCTAGAGGAAAACTGAACTGGTCCTGGGCTTGCAAATCTACCCAGGAAAGTAAGACTCGACAGTGGTGTTTAACGTGGGTCCTCCCATGCTCATCCTAACCCAGTAGAGGGAACCACAAACAGCAGAACACCAACATCCACAGGGAAAATTTGACAGGCTCCAAAAACCACTGAGATAGCCAAAATGGTGAAACAAAGAAACAAATCCCAAATGAAAGAACAAGAGACCTCTACTGAAGATGAGATAAATGAAATGCAGTTAAGCAAGTTAACAGAGCTAGAACTCAGAACACTGATCTTGAGGAAGCTCAACAGCATGAGTAAGGACATCAAAACCATGAGTAAAGACATAGAAACATTGAAAACCAACCAACTGGAAATGAAAAACCACCAAGAAGAAATGAAGAATGACATAGCAGAAATAAAAAACACATTGGAAGGACTAAATAGCAGACTAGAGGAAGCTGAGGACCGGATCAGTGGATTAGAAGACAGGGTAGAAAAAATCAACCAATCAGAAAACCAAAAGGAAAAAACAATGAAAAAACAGGAAGACAGCTTAAGAGAACTGTGGGACAACTGGAAACGTAATAATATTCGCATCATAGGAGTCCCCGAAGAAGAAGAAAATGAGCAAGGGTTAGAGAATATATTTGAAGAAATAGTGAGAGAAAACTTCCCTAATTTGGTGAAGGAAGAAGGCATTCAAGTTCAAGACTCACAGAGAGCTCCAAGTAAGAAGAACCCAAACAGGCCCACACCAAGACACATAGTAATTAAAATGCCAAAAATTAAAGACAAAGAGAGAATCCTAAAGGCACCAAGATATAAGCAACAGGTTACCTACAAAGAAACCCCTGTTAGGCTATTAACTGACTTCTCAATAGAAACACTACAGGCCAGAAAGGAATGGCATGAAGTAATCAAGGTCATGAAAAACAAAGATCTGAATCCAAGACTATTCGACCCAGCAAGGCTATCATTCAAAATAGAAGGTCAAATAAAGAGCTTCCCAGACAAAAAAAGACTAAGGGAATACCTTAGCACCAAACCATCACTACAAGAAATATTAAAAGGACTGCTGTAATTAGTAGAAGAAATAGGAAGGAAAATAGAACCACATGAAACAAAAATGGCAATAAATAAGTACATATCAATAATCACCTTAAATGTAAATGGATTGAATGCTCCGAAAAAAAGACACAGAGTAGTGGATTGGATAAGAAAGCATGACCCATATATATGTTGTTTACAAGAGACCCACCTCACAACAAAAGACTCACATAGGTTGAAAGTGAAGGGATGGAAAAAAATCTTCCAAGCAAACGGAAAGGGAAAAAAATGCTGGGGTAGCAATACTCATATCTGATAAAATAGATTTCAAAATGAAGGCCATAACTAGAGACAAAGAAGGTTACTACATAATATTGAAAGGATCTATCCAACAGGAAGATATAACTTTGGCAAACATATATGCACCCAATATAGGAGCACCAAATATATTAAAAATCTTCTGGAGGACTTCAAAGGAGAAATCAACAGCAATACAATCATAACAGGGGACTTCAACACCCTGCTGACATCACTGGATAGATCCTTTAGACAAAAAAATTAACAAGGAAACAGAGACTCTAAATGATGCACTAGACCAAATAGATTTAATAGATATCTACAGAGAATCACACCCCAGAACTACAGAATTCACATTCTTCTCAAGTGCACATGGGACATTCTCAAAGATAGACCACATGTTAGGACACAAACTAAGTCTCTACAAGTTCAAGAAGATTGAAATCATATCAAGCATCTTCTCAGATCACAATGGCATGAAACTAGAAATCAATTGCAACAAGAACATGCAAAGCCATTTGAACAAATGGAGGCTAAATAGCATGTTATTAAACAATGAATGGGTTACCGAGGAGATCAAGGAAGAAGTTAAAAATTTCCTGGAAACCAATGAAAATGAACACACAACAACACAAAATCTATGGGATGCAGTGAAAGCAGTTCTGAGAGGGAAGTTCATAGCACTACAGGCCTACCTCAAGAAACAAGAAAAATTTCTAATGAACTATCTAACCTCACAATTTAAAGAACTAGAAAGCAAACAAAAAGAAAACCCCAGAGCAAGTAGAAGGAAGGAAATAGTAAAGATCAGAGCAGAAATAAATGACATAGAAACTAAAAAAACAATTCAAAGGATCAATGAAACAAAGAGCTGGTTTTTTAAAAGATAAACAAGATTGATGGACCCTTAGCTAGACTCACCAGGAAACAAAGAGAGAGAACCCAATTACACAAATTCAGAAATGAAAGAGGAGAAGTAACAACTGACACCACAGAAATACAAAGGATCGTTAACAAATACTATGAACATTTATATGGCAACAAATTCGACAATCTAAGCAAATTAGACAAATTTCTAGAAACACATAGTCTCCCAAAACTGGACCGGGAAGAGATAGAAAACTTGAACAGACCAATAACAACTAAGGAAATTGAAGATATAATCAAGACTCTCCCAGCAAACAAAAGCCCAGGCCCGGATAGCTTCACGGGGGAGTTTTACCAAACATTCAAAGAAGAACTAACACCCATTCTCCTCAAACTATTTCAAAAAAAATCAAGAAAAAGAAGACTTCCAACTCGTTTTATGAGGCCAGGATAATTCTAATTCCCAAACCAGAAAAAGATACTACAAAGAAAGAAAACTACAAGCCAATATCCCTGATGAACATAGATGCCAAAATCCTTAACAAAATACTAGCAAATCGGATCCAGCAATACATCAAAAAAATTATTCACCATGACCAAGTGGGATTCATCCCAGGGATGCAGGCTGGTACAATATTCGCAAATCAATAAATGTGATACACCACATAAACAAAATGAAAAATAAAAACCACATGATCATATCAATAGACGCTGAAAAAGCATTCGACAAAATCCAGCACCCATTTCTGATAAAAACGCTCAGCAATGTGGGAATAGAGGGATCATATCTTGACATAATAAAGGCCATATATGAAAGACTTACAGCCAACATCATACTCAATGGGCAAAAACTAAAAACATTTCCCTTAAGAACAGGAACAAGACAGGGATGCCCACTTTCGCCACTCTTATTTAACATAGTACTGGAAGTCTTAGCCAAAGCAATCAGACGTGAAGAAAAATTAAAAGGGATCCAAATTGGAAAGGAAGAAGTGAAACTGTCATTATTCGCAGATGATATGATATTACACATAGAAAACCCTAAAGACTCCATCAAAAATCTACTAGACTTAATAAATGAATTTGGAGAAGTAGCAGGATACAAAATTAACATCAAGAAATCAACGGCATTCTTATACACCAATAATGAACTCACAGAAAGAGAAGCTAAAAAAGCAATCCCATTTACCATTGCGGCAAAAAAATTAAGATACCTAGGCATAAACTTAACCAAAGAAGTAAAGGACCTATTTGCAGAAAACTACAGGACATTGAAAAAAGAAATAGAGGAAGATATAAAAAAGTGGAAGCACATACCTTGTTCATGGCTTGGAAGAATTAACACCATTAAAATGTCCATATTACCCAAAGCAATCTATAGATTCAATGCAACCCACATCAAAATACCAATGACATATTTCACAGAACTAGAACAAATATTTCAAAAGTTCATATGGAACCAAAAAAGACCGCGAATAGCCACAGCAATCTTGAAAAAGAAGGACAAAGTATGTGGGATCACAATACTGGATATCAGGTTATACTGCAAAGCTACTGTAATCAAAACAGCCTAGTACTAGCACAAGAACAGGCATATAGACCAGTGGAACAGAACAGAGAATCCAGAAATTGACTCAAGACATTATGCTCAATTAATATTTGACAAAGGTGGCAAGAGTATACAATGGAGTAAAGACAGCCTCTTTAATAAATGGTGTTGGGAAAATTGGACAGCTACATGTAAAAAAATGAAACTAGACCATCAACTTACACCATACACAAGAATAAACTCAAAATGGATAAAAGACTTAAATGTGACTCGTGAACCCATAAAAATCCTAGAAGAAAATGTAGGCAACAAAATTTCGGACATCATACGCAGCAGAATCTTCACTGATACATCACCTAAGGCAACAGAAATAAAGGAAAAAGTGAACACATGGGACTACATACAAATAAAAAGCTTCTGCACAGCAAAAGAAACAACCATCAAAATGGAAAGGGAACCCACTCTATGGGAGAGCATAATTGCCACTGATACATCAGATAAGGGGTTAATCTCCAAAATATAGAGAGTGCTCATACAACTCAACAAAAGGAAGACAAAGAACCCAATTAAAAAATGGGCAGAGGAACTAAATAGACACCTCTCCAAACAGGACATACAAAGGGCTAAGAGACATATGAAGAAATGCTCAACATCACTAATCATCAGAGAGATGCAAATTAAAACAACAATGAGGTATTACCTCACATCTGTCAGAATGGCTGCCATCAACAAATCATCAAACAACAAGTGTTGGCAAGGGTGTGTAGAAAAGGGGACTATAGTACACTGCTGGTGGGAATGCAGACTGGTGCAGCCACTATGGAAAACACTATGGTGTTACCTCAAAAAATTAAAAATCGACTTGCCATTTGACCCAGTGATCCCACTTCTAGGAATATACCCTAAGAAGCCTGAAACACCAATCAGAAAGAATATATGTACCCCCATGTTCATAGCAGCACTATTTACAATAGCTAAGATCTGGAAACAGCCCAAGTGTCCACCAGTGGACGAATGGATAACAAAGCTGTGGTACATATACACAATGGAGTACTATGCAGCTGTAAGAAAGAAAGATCTCTTATGCTTTGAGATGACATGAGGGACCTGGAGAGTATTATCTTGAGTGAAACAAGCCAAGCAGAGAAAGACAAATATCACATGATCTCACTTATTTGTGGAATATAATGAACATAACAGTCTGAGGAACAGGGTAGACCCAGAGACGTGGAAGTAGGGTACAGACTTACAACCCTCAGAACAGGGGGTTGGGGGGAGGGAAGAGATAAACCACAGAACTTATATGTATGTACGCATAACTGATGGACATGGACAACAAAGCTGGGGACGGGGTTGGGGGGTTGGGGAGGAGGGTGTCAATGGGGAAAAAAGGAGAAACATCTATAACAAAAATAAATTAATAATAATTTAAAAAAGCTCTATAAAATCCTAGGAAGGCCTTTTTAAAATCTACATTTATGTCTAGACCTATATCTACTTCAAGATTTACCTATACCTATAACTGTATCTGTATCAATAGAAAGTTGTGACCTACAACTACAAACATACATTTGAGAAAGAAAAAACAGACACAGATGGGAACATACTGTAAAATTCTATTGATAAAAAGTTCTAAAGCAAGCATAACTAATCTGTAGTGTTAGAACTGGTGGAGTGGTAGTAAATAAAAGAAAGCATTAGAGACTTCTGGATAAATATTAAAAGTAGTTTATATTTAAAAAAAGAAAAAAAAAAGGCAACCAGAGGAAGGACAGATCAGCTAAAGAAAGACAGATTGACAGCAGATTCATCCACAGCAACTATAGAGACCAGAAAACACTGGAAAAATATTTTTGGTGCCAAGAGGCATAACTACCAAAAGAGAATTCCATTTCTAGCTAAACCATCACTCAATGTTGAAGGGAAAAAATATTTTTAGATAAAAACTGAGACAGTTTACCACTCACCAGGTCTTGCTGAAAGAACAAATGAAAGGTCATTTCCACAGGAAAAACAATGAACCTAAAAGGAAGGAGTGGGATGAAAGCAGGAAAAGCACGCAGAAATATTCGTGTACTTGGACTAAGTCGAGTTACTCACTGACTTTATGAAACAAGAGGAAACTACTGACAATAAGGAGAACTGAGCTGTGAGAGGTAGAAGGAGAAGACGGGATCAACACTAGATGAATCCAACATTAAGATGAGAGGGGCACCCTGGCCAGTTTGGCTCAGCAGTTAGAACGTTGGTCCATGGACCAAGGGGTCGTGGGTTTGATTTCTGGTCAAGGTACACGTACCTGGGTTGCAGGCTTGGTCCCTGACCCTGGTCAGGGTTGTGTGGGAGGCAACCAATTGATGTGTCTCTCTCACATCAATGTTTCTCTCTCTTCCTCCCACCCTCCCTTCCACTCTACCTAAAAATCAATGGAAAAATATCCTCGGGTGAGGATTAACCACAACAACAACAAAGATGAGAGGGGAGATTAGAATTAAGATATTGGAAGATCTTGGTGTTGTTCAGAGGGTAGGAAGAGATGTTGATTAGCTTTAGACTGTTTTAAATCTAAGTAAATACATTTCTTTCATCTAAGGTAGCTAATAACTGGAAAGGAACAGGATGCAGCCTTTGGAAACCAGTAGAGGCAGGAAGGCAATGAAGAATATTTGATGGCTCAATGGACAGAAGAAAGTGTGTACAAAGGATAGCAAAGAAAGAGGCAAAGGAGAAAACCAGGATGGGTAAAAAGCACAGTAAAATGAAAGAATGTGATTGTTCTACTCATCATCTTGAGACTTTAGCGAATGACTCCACCCCTCGGAGCCTCGGTTCGCTTACCCGCAGGCTGTGTGCAAGGGTTCGACAGCACGCTCTGCTAGGGCTCCTGGAGGATGGAGCACACTAAGGCAGAGGCTGTCCTCACGGTCTCTGTGCCTGGCACAGGCATGTGTGTCCCACACACTCTCACCTACCCCTCACCGCAGCCCCAGGAGGCAGGTACGCTGCCATCATCACTTAACTGCTGAGAAAACAGCTCAGAGGCAAGAGGCTTGCCCAGGTCACACAGCCGGGGAAGGGCCGAGCCCGGACACACACTAGAATCCTCTGACCCTGAAGCTACTTCCTGACTCGATGACTTGGAGCAGCTGACGTCATCTCTCGGCCTCAGTTTCCTCATCTGTGCCCTGTGGGTCACAGGGCAGTCGAAGGCTGGGCAGAGATGAAGCATGTGACCCCTCAGCATCATTCTCAGCCCAGGGTGACTGGGCAGTAAAGGCTGTTATCACCCGCGCTGTACAGGCAAGGAGCCCGGGGCTGAGACAGGCCGAGAGCTGGCGTGACCTCGCTGACCTCGCTGACCTGTAGGCACCACGCCCCGGCTGGAGTGTGAGCTCTGGGAGGGAGGCCTTGTCTGTCTGCTTTCACTGACATACCCAGGGCCGACCTGGGTGACAAGTGAATGAGTAAGTGAATAAATGAATGAAATGAACTTGGGTCCTACTCCACTTTCCCCATAAGAATGTTCTTCATGCCCAGGGTGTCCCCAGCAGGAAGCAGCTCTGAGAAGCCTTGTGATGGCAGAACACAGGCCAGCCTCTCACTGGGACACACGAGGCCACCTGACGTCCAGCTGTGTTTTTCTCCTTCACACATATCACCACCTGACACTTCTACACCTTCAGCCCTTATGATCTGCGTCCCCTGGTACCACACCAGCTCCACGGAGGCAGGGACTTTGTTCACTGCTGGTTCTCACGTGGCAGGTGCTTGGAAACATCTGTTGTTATGTTGTTAGTGATGTCACTCTCTGAACCTCTGTTTCCTCTTCTGCACAGTGGGAGGATGGCACCCCCTGCGCTGTTGTGGGGGCATAGAGACTCTGCCCACCCCTAGTGCAGAGTGACACAGGCACAGGCCCGGCTGCTCCCAGGCTTGTGTAAGAAATGCATTTCATGGACCTCACAGTGATAATAAAGCGTTGATGACAATGCTTTCTGCATCGAGCTTTATGTTATCAGAAGAATGCGAGATTATCAAACTGGCTCAAGCAGTCCATCGAGGGACAAAGGGACAAAGAGGCAAGAAGCCTCTCTCAAGACAGCCTCTGCTTTGCCTTCATCCTTCACCGAGTCGATAACAGCAGCAGCCATGATTTGAGATTTTGCTGCGTTTTATCCGCATCCTTTCACTTGCACCTGGGAGAGGCCCCGTGGAGGAGCCGGAGGTGAGGGCGTGAAGTGAGACCCATACAGTCGTGGCCGAGCTGAGACCATGCGTGTCTGCCGGACTCTCTGAAGCCTCCTGTTCTCTGCTCCTTGAATACCGCAAGCCTCCAGTGCTTTCATTATCAATGTCTACCCTGACAGGAGTCAGTGTGTTGTGTGACAAGGGGCCTCCTGCACGCCCCCTACTGGGGATCGAGCCTGCAGCCCGGGCATGTGTCCTGACCGGCAGTGGAACCTATGACCTCTCAGTGCATGGGACACGCTCAGCCATGAGCCACAGCAGCCGGGCAACTAGGACATTTTAAATGCGTGCGTTTAATCATGTAGAAGAAAACTTGATCTCACTGCTGCCTATTTCTTCTTTAATTTTTACTACTTCCTCTGTTTCTAAGGACAATTTGTGATAAGAAGAGGAGCTCCTGCTACCTGGCCACCTGTGTCCTTGGAGGTGTCCTTGGCTATGTGAGCAGGGATCCCCCGATCCAGTTCCTGAAGAACCTGCTGGGGCTGCCCTGGGAGGCTGGGCGTGCTGGCAGAGCAGAGAGCAGGGGGAGTCGGAGCCAGAATGGCCCCGTGGGCGGAGCCCGTGCGGGTGACTGGCCGGGATGCTCACTTGGTCTCCATGCCCAACACCAGCAGCTGCGATGGAAGACAGGCAGGCCCTGGGAATGGTGGAAGGTCCTATAGGTGAGAGACTCAAAGGTGACTTGTGGTCACATGGTTCCCTGGGCTCACCTGAGTCACCTCCAGGTTCCTGAACCTGGCCCAGGGCACTGCTAAGCTCGGCTCACAGACTGAGCACTGTGCTCTCCCCCTGCTCCTCACTGCCCACCGATGGCGTCTGCTCTTCTCCTTGGGCTCAGGCCCTTTGTCACCGGCTCTCGCCTCCCTCTCATACTGGTCTCCCCCACGCCACCCTTGCCATGGCCAGTTCTATCAGGGCTGGTTGGGGAGGGGTTGGCTGTCACCCAAATGGTCAGGAGGGTCAGACAGACAAGAGAACAAGCAACTGTCCATTGCACCTGCAGGTGTGACCTTGTTTGGTCCCTTAGAGAGAAGGGACAGTTGCAGTGAGCTAGAAGACTTAGGAATCAGGCTGTAAAAGCAGGGAGAAATTCCGGAATCACAGGGGTGTCTACACAGCATTAAGTCCACACAATGGACAACAGGGTTGGCGCTGGACCTCTTGTCAATGTGGGAGGTGTGGTACCTCAGAGATGTGATATTTCTTCATGCACTGCCACCCAGAGCGGAGCCCCTCAGCCCCCCTCAGAGCCCCTCAGTACGTACTGTACACACTCTACCAGCCTGTGCACACTCTCCGGGCGCCCAGTGTTAGAGCAGCACCCAGGGAGTGGGACAGGGGCCGAGACAGACCGCCGATGGAGGAACGGGAACAGGCGACAGTCGGAAGAGCGTTGGAAACGGGACCGCTGCGACAAGCTCCGTGAGGACATTGGTGAGGGGCCGTCTGCTTACCAGACCTCATTGTTCTGCAAGGGGCTGAAGTCTGCTTCTAAACCCTGCGTTTCCCAAGAACCCTTTGGTCTTCGCACGAGCCTTCCGAGCACCTGCTGCTGCGGGCGCTGCGCTGGTCTGAGCGGGGGTCCCGCCGCAGTCCGGTGGGGGAGAAACAGGAATCAGGAGACCCCATTACCACGTGAGGAGGGATGTGCCTGGCATGAGGTGGGGCGGTGAGGAACCCTGCCTAGAACAAGATTCCCCTAATTCCCCAGGGAGGCTGGAAATTGGGGAACCGACCTCATCTTATAGGGAAGGCCCAGGTGGGTGGGTGACTTGTTTCCTGCCCATGGCAGTGGATGGGACTTCTGTGTCCTGCGGAGAGTCACAGGATGATGGCAGTGAGGGTGCCAACCCCCTTCCTTATTCCTGGGCCACACAGCAATCTTTCCTTTGTGACGTTAATTACTCCTTCTGGAGGTTAATTTGCAAGGAGAGAGTGGAAGTAGTTCTTTTAATAGTGATTATTAAAATCATGCTGGGGTTTTGCCACGTGGTGGAAAATTACCTGTGACCTAATTGTGAAAACAACATAGTCAATTCCATTTAGCTCATCAAACTGAACCCAGCTCATCCTAGGGAGTGGGTCACTCGACAGCATCATTAATATTTGCTTGATATGTTCTTAAATCCAACCTGAAGTCACTTGAAGAAACTTCTCTGGGAGGAACACACTGACTTGCCAAGACCTTGGCCCCAGGTGTGTGAGCAGAAAACTCTCCTTGCAGTTGAGTTTTCTTTTTTTCCTTTTATTGATTTTAGAGAGAGAGAAAGTGAGAGGGAGAGAGAGATAGAAACATCGATGAGAGAGAACATCAATTGGCCGCCTCCTGCATGCCCCCCACTGGGGATTGGGCCCACAGCTGGGCATGTGCCCTGACTGGGAATCGAACCAGCGACCTCTTGGTGCATGGGTCGATGCTCAACCACTGAGCCACAATGGCCGGGCCATGCTGTTTATTATGGTATAACATAAAATATACATAAAGGAAAGTACACACACCGTAAATGTACAACTCAAAGAACTCCCAGTGATTGGACACACCCACAGGACGAGCACCCACCCAGGATGCCCCGGTATCCTTCTCTGTTTCTCAGTTATCAGCTTAGTTCTGGGTACCCTGGCAGCAGAACCCATGACAGGGGTTCTGTGCCTGAGATCATGTTGGGAGGTGAAGGAAAGCGTGAGGGCAGGGAGGAGGTGAGACTGGAAGGGAAGCCCTCCAATAAGGGCTATGTTGTCACCTCGGTTACCACCGTGGGTGACCAGAGGGTGACCAGATGGGGAATCAGGAGGCAGGGTGGAGTGCATGTGGGGTACCCACCAGGACGGCGTGGGAACTGGGTGTTTATAGACAGTACCAGTGACCTTGGCATTGGTCGGGATCTCTTCCCAGAGAAGAGCATCATTGCTCAGACAGTTAAGTTCTGCCACACAGGGCCCCAGGGTGGGAGTTGGTACCCAGAGAAAGCTCCCCAGGCAATGCAGCCGATCCCGGACTGAAGCGGCAAAGGCGGGACTTTCAGCGGTGCCCTGCTCATCCTGGTCATCCCCCCCACCCCGCCTCCTCTCCATTTGGGCTCCACTTAGACTTATTTATTATCTTGCTCGACTCAGAAGGAGCCTTGGACACCAACTGGTCCAGTGACTCTACTTTATACATTGGGGAAACTGAGGCTAGAGAGGGGAAGCAGCAGTTCCAGATCAGCCAGCAAGCTGCAGGAGAACTAAACCCCACTCAGGAGTCCTGCCCTGCCCTGCCCCCGCTCGGAGGTGGCGTCCCTCTGCACTCACTGGGGTGGTGTCTGACCTCACCCCAGTTCTCTGCCAGAAACACTCAGAGAGCCAGCCAGCAGGAAGCGCTGCCTTTGAAAAGCTCAAGGCTGATTTGCCCTGCGGCTGTCTTAGCTTCTTAGAACCTCACCCCCAACACAGGCACGGAAAAGCCACATTTGCTGATCCAAAGTGGTAGTCCGTCTCACTCCCAAAGAAGCATGTGATCTTTCGCCCAAGTGACCATCGCCTGCTATGGATGCAATTCCATATGGTCACAATTCCACCTGGAAAATATATCACAGGAGGAAAGGGTTTGACCTGGGAGAATTCCGTTACCACGAGTATTTTGGTGCCATAAACTTACTTCATTTAAATTCAGAGGAGGACGTGGCCTTTGAAGGTTACCTTCCCCTTCAAGATGCATGAGCACACGTTGAACACGTAAAAGGTTAGTGTTTCTCCTGTATCGAATCCTGCCCTCTTATCTTTCTCTGCTGCTGGGAAGACCTCGTCCTCTGTACAAGGGACTCTCTCGTTCGCAAGGGACTCCCCGCCCCCTGCCACTCATCAGCAGCAAATGTTCTTTGCAGCCTCCAAGTTTGTCTTTTTCATCTCCTTGGAGGGACGGGACACAGCTACTGTGCCAAGAGACACAAGGCCAGGCAGCTGAGAGATTCCAGTTCAGATAGCTCAGCTCCATCCATCTCCTGAGGACCTACTGTGTGCTGGGTGCTGTACCGGGCGCTTTCGATCAACACTCACAGCAAGCTAGCAAAGCAGAGGCTCACTGACGCTCCCACCATCATCTCCTGCCTGGATTATGGCCAAGCTGCCCAGCTGGTCTCAGATTCCACTGCTCTGCCTTCCTGTAACCCCCAATCCCCACCCCACCCTTATCTCCCACCTGCAAGCCCAAGGAAACCAAGCCAGTCTTGTCCTCAGAGTGAATTTTGGCCACTGAGCCCGCAGGATGGGTGCAGAAGTCCTCCCTGATCTCTGATTGGGGTGTGGAGGAGGCGGGACGGGCAGTGGGTGGTCATGGCCTGGCAGCCCCCTTCCGCAGGAAGAGAGCGTGTACTGGTTGGCACCTCATGGCTGGCAGTGGCTCTAGTGCCCAAGGGGAGAGGGATGTGGGACTATCCACTGGTCAAATCTTCAAAGGACATTTGGCCTTTGGGTCACCCTAGGCCCTCGAGCCAGGAGTCACGAGCCCTGGCTCACCCACCAGATGTATCTGGGACGATGGACATCTCCTCCCTCTTGAGACCATGTGATTTCTAGAACGATAAAGAAAACCAAACAGGCAAAAGGGAGACATACCACAGAGCCAAGTGGGGATCTCCTTCCTGTTTCTTCCCCCAAGAAATGACAAGTTTTACACATTAATTCAAGCTCAGCTTACAGCTAAAGAAGAAGAAGCTGGTTAGATTCATTTTCTTAGTCAGCTTATTCAAGTCAGGATTAATCTACTCATCAGCTTAGTTCATCAGGAGAAAATATGCTTCGTCAGGAGTTTTCTAACTGGAAATAAATGCCTCATTAAGTTAAACATATTAACCTGAGAACAGTATTGATGTCAGACAGACTAATGAATGTCATTACAGGGAACGTACAATAGTCCTCAGAGGGACCCCCACCAGCCATTAGGAACTCTGTGCAATGCGTGCAGCTACTGTACAAGGGACAGGGTCACAGAAGGAGGAGCTGGTGTGGGGCTGCGGTAATCCCTGGGAGGGACGAATTCCGTCATCTGTGAACGCTGTGAAGGGTGCGTGGCCAAGAGAGGCGCCGTGTGTGACGTGACTCGTTGTTGGGTCTGAGGGGAGGACAGTGGCTTAGTCTCCACAGAGGAAGGAGGGCAGGAGGGTCAGAGTTTGGGCGTCAGAACACAGGTTCTAGTCCCAGGTCATCACATCACAGGGGACGAGGTTTGGCTCCAGTCCATCTTCACTAAGCCGAGAGCTGTGCCGGGCACTTTCACACACAACCCTCACAGAATCCCAGGGAGACGGGCCTTTGGCCCAGGATTCCAGATGGGGAAACTGAGGCTCGGAGGAGATACGTGGTCAGCAGCGTGTGGGCGAGAGAGCTGAGGCTGAGACCCAGGCTGGCTGGCCCCGGTGAGGCTTCCTCTGCCTCTCCCTCCTGGTGGTCGGTCTTCAAAGCTCTCCCACTCCATCCTCCAAGACCCTGGAAGACCTTAGCTGCAGCTGTGCCTGGAGGAGCTCTCTCCACGACCACACAAGCCCACCGAGGTGTAAAGCAAATCACAAGGCTTACGAGCCAGGGACTGAATACGTCCCAGGAACACACCTGCCGTGAGCCCTGCACCAAGTTAGTGCTCTGAGTCTCAGTTTCTTTACCAACAGAATGGGAATGGAGACTGCCACCCCACAGCCTGCTGTGACGAGCAAACGGACTCATAAATGTCAAGTTCCTCACGTGTAGTGGGTGCTCCTACTGTGCGCTGGGCTCCTGGTCATCCGACTGGATCTGGTCCTTGGAGAAGGGCCAGCAGGTGGAAGACAGAGGAACAGAACTGCCCTTCCTGCCAGCCAGACCAGCCCGCGGCCACGTGCATTCTGGGATGCCTGGCACACGCCTGGTTCCAGGGCGCTCACATCCGAATGGGGGAGGCGGGATCGGGCGGCTGGAGGGAGTCCAGTCCCCAAAGGTGGGGACAGAGAAGAGTGGGAAGGGTCTGAGACAGAGGTGGAGCCACTGGGAAGGCACAGAGAATCTGGGAGGGCACGGGTGAGGTGCTTGGGCCAGAGGCGTGTTCCGTATAAAGGTCCAGGACAGCTAGAGGCCTGGTCCAAGGAGAGATAAGAGGAAAACAAGTAGAAATCCGTATTTACAGCTATCTGAACCCCAGCTCCCCCGTTTTCCTCACCGTTGATTATGAGGGAATGGACATAGGGGAGGCGCGGGTCTGGGCCATGATGTTGAAGGTCGCATTTGATTGTAATAATAAAACACACCCTGAGATGTGATTATTATTAGCCCCATACATCTAGTGAAGAAACTGAGGCTCGGAGCTGCTGAGGGACTGCCGCAGGGTCAGACAGCTCCTGAGAGCCGGGTCCCACACCCACATCTGCCTGACCCCAACGGCCACAGTGCCTCTCACACCAGCAGGTCCAGCTGGACAGCTTTTGTCTCCCCTGCAGACTCCAGACATCCAAGCAAATGTTTGCTGCTGGCCCCTCCTCCTCTCCCACCCTGGTCTGGCTCTAGGGTAGATGCCTCTCCTGGGAGGGAGACTGAAGACCCATGAACAATCCCAGCCTTGCCTGTGGACAGGCAGCCCTGCCACCGTGTGCCAGCACGAGCCCGAGGGACCTGCACAGGCCTGTGGTGACTCCTCTGGGGCAGAGGCTGTGCCCCCAGCTGGCGGGGCGAGCCCAGCTGTTCCCGGGGGGTTGGAGCTCCCCGCACCGTGAGCACCTGTGCTCCGAAGGTGGGCTCCGAGCACTCCGGCTGAGCGCCTCGGCTGCAACTTAATTGCAGGTGTCGAATGGTGCTGTGTTGTGTTTAATTCTGCTGAAATTAGTTCTGCTATTATGTGTTTAGCACCCTTCTCCCCCGTACGTCCTTCCTTGAAGAACTGCATCCCGCTGTGTCCGACAAGCTAAGAGGAGATGAGCCCCGTGAAGGGTGTGTGATGAGTAATGCTGAACGTGACAGGCCTGTCGAACCTGGGGATGGGAAGCCCTGGAGACACAGGCGAGCTGTCTCCACACAGGAAGGGTGCCACGTGGAAGAGGGAATTGCTGTCCTCTGTGTGGCCTGAAGGACTTTCCAGCGGTCAGCGCTGTCCTGAGATGGAATGAGCTGCCTTGATGGGTGGTGAGCCCCCCGTCCTTGCGGAGCGTGCAAGTAGGAGTTAGATGACCATTTGGTGAGAGGCATAATGTGAGGACTACCGAGGTTTGAATCACGTCCCAGCTTTTGTGTGTTTCAGGGCAAACGGCTTTACCTCTCTGAGCCGCAGCTCCCTCCTCTGTCAAGGGGGGATAATGATGCTACTTCCCACATTGCGGTGCTAGCGGGTTACTGCGTGGTTTAAGTGACGCGACCCATGCAAAGCCTTTAGCCAGGGCTGGGCACCTAATACGCTGCTAGTGGCTGGGAGCTGATCTCATTTCTACAGGATTTTGTTGCTGGGAGTCTGGTGTCATATGAAACTTCGGGCATTTTAACCGCTTTCCAGCACTACGAGTCTTTGGAAATCACCCCTTTCCCCAGATGTTCTAGAATTAGGAGAGCATCCTTTTGTCCCCGAACCCCCCATGGACTCTAAAACGATCTCTGACGGTTCGGAATCCCTGCCTGGCCCTGTCCTGGTGCACAGCGGCACGAGGTGGCGCTCGGGGTTTCCTGGATCCCCCTGCCCCGCCCACGTGAGAACGCCTGGTGCTTGAAACAGCCTTGGGGTGCGAGGGGGGCGGGGGGAACCAGAAGCTGTTCCCTACATTGTCGCTGCATTGGAGGAACAGAGGCCCTTTGGGGGTGATCGGTGAGGGCCTCTCTTCTCACCACATGGGGCTGATTTGCTCTCAGATGAATCTCCCTGCATCTTCCTCTCTGGACTCAGAAATGAAGTTTAATTCCAGCCCCTGGGAAGATACGAAACATCAGGACGCGCGGAGCCCCTGCGGAAGTGTCACCCCGGGGCCCCCAGCAGGGCGGCCTGTCAGTCTTCCCGTTCCTTGGTCTTCGTCAAAGGCCTTTCCTTTAGCAAGTGGCCACTTCTCACTTGTTAATCGAGTTAATTTCCACAGACGCTAGGTGTTTTCTTGGAATTGATCTTCCCGTGAAAAATGCGCTTTGGAGCCTGAAACAACCGCCAGGGAGCCTCAAGTGCCTTACACTTCAGTCAGGCGGGGACCGTGGCCAGGAACGTGCCCGAGGGGAGGGGAGGGCGGTCTTCTGCCCTGGGGTGGTGTTTGCTGTTCACTAGGGGACACACGCCCCTCGTAGTTTCTCAGCCATACGATGTGGCATTTCCGGCTCCTGTCGCCACCCTGGCTCTGCTCCCACAGGGAGAGCGGGTGTCTGAGCCCCTCTCCTCCTCTCTCAGGGTGACTAGGGAGGTGGGGAGGGGTCCTGCTCTGCCCCGAACCCTTCCCTTCTCCCCACATCCTCCTCCCTCCTGGGCCCACCTGCTGAGGAGTGAGACCCAGAGCCAGGAAAAGGCGTACAGGGACCTAGAGCTCTAGGAATGTGCAGACACCTGCTGGGGAGGTGGGAGAACTGAGATCAGCGCCCACCCCTCCCTCCCCACACAAGGGCCCAGGAGCAGCTTCGCTCCCTTAGATGCTCAGTTGGCACACAGCAGAGGACCAGCCGCGACCATTGAGTCCAGGCTGGAAGCTTAGGCAGGACTTGCCCCGCTTTCCTCTGTGCTCAGTGAGGTCACATCGGTCTCTAAAAGGCCTGCCTGTCCCCTCTGGCCCTCACCCTGCTGTGTGTTCCCTCAGCGCGTGTCACCACCTGACTGGATACAGCTGTGTCTGTTACAGTCTGACTCCCCACCGAATGTCAGCTCCACGAGGACAGGTCTTTCCTGTCCCCTCGGGGCTGTGTCCCCTCGGGGCTGTGTCCCCTGTGCCTGGAGGAGCTCCTGGCACACAGTGGGTGCTCTGTTTTGTGAATGAATGTTATTGGACGAGCTCTAATGGAAGGAGCAGGAAGCAGAGTTGCAGGTGAGCTCAGTGGGCAGCCTTCCTTGGTGTGTGAGGGCGAGTGCCCAGGGCATGTGGCCAGGACACCTGCAACCTTGGTTGTAATCACTGAGAGCATCCATGTAATGCATGGAGCACCCGGGGCTCAGACCAGCGAACTCCACTCTCCCATGGCCCACGACAACCCGGTCCCTGCCAGAGACAGATGTGTCCTCGCACTGCGGCCGGGCCACGCGGATCTGCACGGCCGCTGTGCACCTCGCCCCGGCCCGCAGAGAGGGCTCGGCTGGGGCTCCTGCGCCGTGTCCCGGGTACTCTGGTTCCCTCTTCCTGGTTGCCAGGCGGTTTCCAGCTCAACTTGAGCCCGGTGAGAAGAGAGAGCTTCCCCACACCAGAAACTGACCAAAATTTCTGGGCCCAACTCCCACTGGCCCCAGTGGAGTTTGGGAATTCACAAAGGAACTTCTGGATATTATTTTACCCAGGAAAGGGCACAAGGAACTTGGTGGGAACATCCACAGATACCTCCTTCTGAGCTGGGGTTGGAGTGGCCAAGAAAAACAAACATAATCAGAAACCAAAGAAAAAAGAGAAAAAACCAAACAAACCCACTAATACGTACGGAACATGGCGAGTCTCATTGCATTCTCCCAACGATCTAATGACTTCGGGACTACTTTATTCTACGTTTAGGATCCTGTGGTTTGAGAACTGGAGGTACCTTCACTACCCCTGGGTCCTGCCCAGACCTTGGTTTCTAACACTAGTCTCCAATAAAAGGGACCATCGATCCTTAGAGAAACGACTGCTTCTACCACAGAGGAAGGGACTATGTGAGACGAGCCAGAGCAGCGCACAGGGCCACACGGCAAGTGCTCAGAAATCAGCACGACGGCGGGGGGCACCGACCCTGAACCCTGAGAGACCCCGAGGATGGAACATCTTTGAAGTAACCCCCCCTAACCTTGTCCCACTCTTACACCACTGGTGGGATGTTCTTTGCAGTTGTTTTTGTGGAGCATCTATTACCATTCAAAACGCACCTGTCTTTTTTTATTTATTTAAATTGATCTTTATTGATGAAAGTATTACAGATTTTTACTTCTAGGAGTTAGTGGTTCTGAAAAGCTCAAGGATATGCAAGGAGATTCTCTATAGGATGACTTGGAATAACAAAACATTGGAGACAACCCGAATGTCCATCAATAGGAGACTGGTTAAGTAAATCACGGTGCGTCCATACTACGGAATTCTAAGCAGTCATTAAAAAGACTGAGTTTGGTCTCCACGTACTAACCTCGGAGGATCTCTGCAACATATTTCAGAATAAAGAGAAGTCGCTGAAATATATGCAGTGTGATGCAAACACGTTCTCTCCGTATCCCCCTTGGTTTGTGCAGATGAGTGATTGCAAGGGTGTGTGCCTTTGTTGGGAGACCCTGGGGAAAATTCATCCTGGGTCTGAGTCTGCGTGTCCCCTCTCAAGGCCATTTGTGCATGAGATCTCATCCTTTCTTGTCTGCTCAAGAACATCACCCAGCAACCTTCCTCCCCTCCGGCGTGATCCAAGTCCGCTCTCCACTGGATCTCTCTCCTCAGTGTGCAAACATGTCAGCCTTCACTTCTGCAGCTACAAGGAATAAAACATACTAAAAAAAAAAAAAAATCCCCGAACTCTCCTGTTACAAGCACGTCTTTGCGCCATCTTTACAGTCAAACCTCTTAAAAGCATTATCTAGACTCTCAGTCTCCTGCTTCTCTCCTTCAATTTTCTCTTAACGCTCCTATCAGGATTTTATCCCCACCCTTCCATCCAAAACTGCTGCTGTGAACGTGACTGGTTTTCAGCTGTCGTCTTACTGAACCCATCGCTCCCTCCTCTGCGAAACCCTCACTCCCTGCTGCTCCCACCCTCTCCTGATTTTCCTCCTGTCTTCCCGGCTCTCCCTCTCAGTCTCCTTTGCTGATTACTCCTTGGCTCCCCGACCTTATACATGTGCTGTCCCTGGGTTCTGTCCTTGGTCCTTGGTCCTCTTCTTCTTAGCTTCCATCACTCCCTTGGTGTCTCATCAGACTCACATCTATTAAATGCCACACATATGATGAAGGCTCCCAAATTTACATCTCAGCCTGGACCACTCCCTGGACTCCAGGCTAACACATCCAAATGCACGCTCAACATCTCCACCTGGGTGTCCTACCGGTACTCTGTGTCCTTCACACATCCTGATGAAGGCTGGTTGGGACTTTAAATGGACATAATCAATCCCAAGGGTCTGTGGGAGGAGCTGGCGCTTGTGGGAGGAGTTCTCTCACTCTGTCATCATGAGAACTGCACAGGAGGAACTCTGCTTTGAGAAAGCTCTGTGGTTGTAACTGCCCCTCCCCTTAAATTCCATGTTTGCACGCACTGGATTGCAATTTTTTCTGAACAAGTTCTTCTTGGTGATGAAACACCTAGATGATATTGTTTTCCAGTCGACAATCCCAGCTGAAATCTGGTCTCCACCTTCCCGCTTCCAAACCTACTGCCCCCACCAGCTGTCTCCCTAACCTCTGCTGAGGCAACTTGCAGTCACTCTGGCTCATCACCTCCACAGCCTCCTCCCTGCTCTTCCATCCCAGTCACCATCCTCTCTGTCTTGAATTATTGCTGTGGCCTCCTAACTGCACTTCCTGCTCCCTCCTTTTCCCGAGTCAGCTCCTCACAGAGCAGCCCCGTGTGATCCTAGTAAACTTGTCAGCTCATGTCCGTCACCTACTCAGAACCTTTCAGTGAGCTCAGCTCAGTCAGGAAAGAAGCCAGGGTCCTTACATGGGCCGCCCAGCCCTCCGTGAGCTGAGACCCCACCCTGGCCACCTCGCTGACCTCACATCTACTACTCTTCCCTGTTCCCTCCTTATGTGGTTGCATCCGATTGTAGCTAGAGCTGGAATGGGGGTGGGCTGGGGGTATCTGGGCCCTATCCAGGCAACTTCGTTTCCCCCTCTTGCAGTCCCAGAGTTTCTCCATGTGGTCTGTTTGGGTGAATGGGTTTGAGCTTACTCACCACGGTGGCCTCTGGGCAGTCAGAATATTTGAATGGCAGCTAAAGTCTCCAGCATGAATTTTCCCCAAAACCAGACCAACACTTCATTTTCTTTTATGACCTAGTCACATGGTGCTGCTCCTGCTATTGATTAACCAGGAACCTACCCAAGATTTGAGGTGAAGTGACACAGAGCTTATCCTCCTGATGGAGGCGTGTCAAAGAATTCTCAGACATGCTTTGAAACTGACACACATGATGCATATTGTCCTTTAATCTTGCGGGGCCCTGCGTGGCCTTCCAGGAGAAAGGCTACGTGCCTGCGTGAAGAGAAGAAAATGGGAAGGATTGCACATGCTTGTCTAAAAGTCACTTTGTCTAAAAATTATGTCCTGACCTCCGGTTTCAACCGAGATGGAGGAACCGCGTTTGTCCCAGATCTTCCTTCTGATAACTACAATCTCTGGACATAATGCAACCACAACTTACCGGAAGTGTCTAGAATATGGAAAGAAGAAGGCAGACTGCTTAAGATCTCAGGATTTTAGGAATACCATGGCAGTGAGTTCCCTGAGTTCCTTATAAAGTCCCAGATACCCCAGAGAGAGTAACAAGCATCTGTGGGGTTGATGTAAGAGGATTCTGCAGAAGCCTCCAACCTAAAACGACCAATGGGCATGGATGAAAAACAAGCTCCAAGAAAACTTGTTTTCCCTAGGCAAGTAACCAGAAGGTCATCTAACGGAACAGAAATTATCCCAATCTAAAGCCAATGGGAAAACCACCCATACCTAGGGCAAGCAGGAAGTGAATCTTCCACCTTCCCACACACCTGCTCAGTAGGTGGTGCTGTGATCCCCACACTGGGGTGTCAGCAGGGTCTGGTGGTGAGTGGAATTCTCACCTCCACCCAGCAGCCACGTGATTGAATGAGGTGTGTAAAGCAGGGCTAGTCAGCACTCCACTCACCTCTCAGTCTCGCAGGGAGTGGTGGGGAGATAAACTCACATTGGGGAGCAATGAGATTATAAGAGAGTGTGAGGCAGGGCTAGTCAGCCCTTTGGGCTCCCCCACCTACCCTGGTGTCTGTGGGGTTCAGTGGAAAACTGAGCTCCACCCCCACCTGGAATCAACAAGTAGAATGAGGTGGTTCTGTGAGAGGATTATTTGCTTCTCCACTCTCCTTCCCCGTGTCCATAAGGAGAGCAGCAACTTCTAGCTTCTTACATGTGGACTGGATACTGAAAGAGTCTAGAAGTTTTTTTTGTTATTGTTGTTGTGTCGTTTGATTGATTTTAGGTTCTTTGGTGTTTTCTTTGCAGAAAATTATGTCATCCACAAATAGAGACAGTTTTATTTCTTCCTTTCCAGTCCATATGCCTTTATTTATTTTTCTTGCATTATTGCACTGGCTAGAACATCCAATACCATGTTGAATAAGGGGAGAATACACATTCTTGTTTTGTTCCCAGTCTTAAAGGGAAGGCATTTAGCTTTTTACCATTAAGCACAATGTTAGCTGTAGGGCTTGTTGCTGCTGTTTTGATAGATGCTCCTCTATTTCTAGTGTGCTGAGTGTTTTTAAGATCAATGGACATTGGCTTTATCAAATATTTCTACTCCACCACTGCACACCTATCAGAATAGCTAAAATAAAAATTAGTGATAACAGCAAATGCTCGTGAGGATGTGGAGAAATGGATTACATTAGACATTGATGGGGGGGATGTAAAATGATATGGTAACTCTGGAAAAGGAATACAGCAGTTTCTGCAAAAGTAAACCAATTAATACATAACCTTGATTTGTGGGTGCTTCTGTGTAAATGCAACCTATTTAATATATTATGTGGTTGATTCATGAACATTGACCTCATGGCCAACAGCATTCTAACCCGGGCCAAAATGAGGAATATTTAACACATTATTTTCTCCCTGAGGCACGTCACAGTCTCCTTGTGCTGAGCAACACTAGACAGAGCTTCAGCAACATCAACAGCAAAGAGCGCGAACATGTACCACATGGCAGGAAAGAGGGGGAGAGACACTTGTTTGAAGCATGAGAGCTGAAAGGCGATGGCGGAGCGCCGTCTTGGGTGGCTGCAGCTGGGACCCCATGCCTGGGTGACTCAGGTTTCCCACTCCTTTGCACATGTCCTTGAAGGACACCAAAAGCACTGCAAGAATTGATCTGTGGGTTACAAATACATTTTAGCGAGAATGCAAATTTTTCGATATGAAACCCACGATTAATGAAGCTTGACTCATTAGATAGATACTGAGAGAGAGAGAGGAGGGGAGACAGGGGATGGAGAACCCAGCTTTGTGAGTGAGGGTTATTTACAGCTGAAATTCTCCACTTTACCAAAAGATTTGCCGAGGGCTTCCTTGAAGTGCCATGCTCTCCAGAGGCCAACAGAAAAGGACTTGGATTTACAAACAGTTCTTTCCACTAGATGCAACCCTAGAGAGCCTGTTCGATTTGTTTCAAGTTCTGTCCAGTTCAGCCACAGTGTTTCTGAGTTTCCACCAAGCACCGGCACTTAGCTTGACAGTGGGGGAAACGCAAGTGAGTAAGGTAAGGCCTGTGTTCAGAGGAAGCTGGTGCTGTTCACTCTCTCACTCTCTCACTCTCTTAAAGAAGAGCCTTTCAGAATCTGGGCCGGGGCCATTGAAGGAGACTCTCCTCGATCCCCAAGTCAACCCAGAAGCTAGATTGCAGAGAGGGGCTCACAGGCAGGCAGAGGAGCCGCTGCAGGGAGGAGGGGAGGGGTGCTGTCTGTCCCCTCCCAACCATCACGGTGCGTACTGCACAAAAAGGACATCTTATGAACAGTTTTTTAGGTTATATGTTGACAAGATGTTCTCTAAGAATATGATAAGAAGAAGCACATGGAAGCTTGTGAAAGCACATATTTACTTATATCCAGAGAAGGCCAGCGAGGAGTGAGGGGTGCCTTTTCAGAGTCTTGGTTCCCCACTAACCAGGCATGGATGCTGTAGTTTGCCTTACCTTTAGGGTCACCCACCCCACTTTGGAACCTGCTGGTTGTCTTGACTGGGCAAACGGAGAAGTGTGTTCTTGGCAGAGGGAATAGCTGTGCAAAGGCCCTGCGGTGGGAGGGAACGTGGCCAGTTCGAGGTCCTCTAAGAAGGCCTGCTTGCCAGGGTGGAAGGATTTGAGGGAAGCAGTGTGGTGGCAGTTGAGGCTGGAGAGGAGGGATCCGTGAGGCCGGGCTGCGTCTCATCCTCAGAGCAGTGGGAAGTCCTGGAAGCCACTCTCTGTCCCTTCCCACTGCTCAGAAGGCAAGGAGAGCTGGGGGAGCCACGAAGGTGAAGGCAGAGCCCTCCCGCTAGTTCGTCTTCTCATTTAGCCATCTGCACGGAGCATACCCATATGGTTACATTTTATTCCAATTTTCCAAAGTTTGGAGCCATCACTCAGGCCTGTCAACTAACTTCTTTCCATTTTTTTCTTCCTGGAAACTGCTTTGTTTGGAGATAGTTCAGAACCTGGGGATCAGAAAGGCCCCGACTCTGGTATATCTTACCCCTTTTCCACATCATCCCCCCGTCCTGTCTCAGGGTGAGGCAGCTTGGACTCTGGCCAGCAGGGAAATGAGCAGGTGTGGGGTGGGGTGGCGAGGAGGAGCTCAGGGCAGGGCCAAGGCCCAGATGCCAGCCTGTTGCAGCTTAGCAGTTAGTCCGGGAGCTCCAGGGAGATGGGACTCAGAGGAGACACAGGTGTGCAGACGAAGGATCAGCATCACAGGAGCTTTTAGGGACACGCAGGGCCCAAATGTGGGGCTAGAGCTCAGGGGTCAACTGTGAGGAGACCCTGGGTAGGGAGAGATGTACCGCAGAACAGGACAGAGGCGGAGGCCCAAGTCAGCGCTGGCCAGCAGGGGAGAGGATGCTGCTACCGCCGACGTCAGCGCCACTGCCTCAGATGCGCACCAGGCACCAGGCACTGGCCTTGAGCCTGCACCCGGGGCTGGGCTACGGCTTCTCAGCAGGGCAGGCAGAGCCCGCAGGTGAGTAGGCAGCAGTCCCAGGGTGGGAGGGGGGGGAGCAGAGAGAGACGGGACCCTCAGTGTCCACATATCTGATTTGTAGAACATCTGGGTTTTCCCTGCCTGGCTTTGGAGGGCCTGAGAGGGGCTCAGGCTGGAGCTCAACTCTGGCCATACTAACCATAGTGAGCAACTATTGAGTGATTTGTGTGTACCTGGCATGCTACTAGGCATTCACATATTTTATCTCATTTAACCCCATGAGGCGGTAACTGTCATTATCCTTGTTTAACAGGCAAGGAAAATGAGTCTCAGAGAGGTGGTGTCACTTGCTTGAAGTCACACAGCATGTAGCAGTTAGAGCAGGTCTGTTTGGCTCCAGAGCTCAAAATGTGACCACTACCCTGTGCTTCCTTGTTAATGAGTGGGTAAGAGTGTCCCCCAGAGGCAGAGAGAGAGGGCCAGGGCAGATGACTGGGCTACATTTGACCTTGGGTCTGTCTGAATCTCAAACCAGTGTTCATGACCGTCATGTTCTGCCCTTCACTCCACAGGCTTCGGTCACTCCACAGCCCTTCTTAGTTCAGTGTTACGTCTTCTGTGCAGTGTTCCTGACACCCCCCCCCCACCCCGGCAGATGCAGACAAGCCTTGCTCAGAGCTCCCCCAGCCCTTACACACGTTCCCACAGTTGGGCACCTTCTGCTGCACCAGACTCACCTGTTCCTGTATGTTTCCGGCCTACCAGGCTTCGAGTTCCCGGAGGACAGGCTGCCGCCTAGAAACTGCTGAATAAATGCTCCTGGGAGCCTGCGTGAATGAACGTGCAAGTGAGTGAGTGAATGAGTGAGAGAATGAGTGAGTGAGTGAGAGAATGAGTGAGTGGGTGAATGAGTGAGTGAGTGAGAGAATGAGTGAGTGGGTGAGAGAATGAGTGAGTAGGTGAGTGAGTGAGTGAGTGAGTGAGTGAGAGAATGAGTGATTGAGTGAATGAGTGAGTGAGTGAGTGAGTGAGTGAATGAGTGAGTGAGAGAATGAGTGAGTGAGTAAATGAGTGAGTGGGTGAGAGAATGAGTGAGTGGATGAATGAGTGAGTGAGTGAGAGAATGAGTGAAAGAATGAGTGAGTGGGTGAGAGAATGAGTGAGTAGGTGAGTGAGTGAGTGAGAGAATGAGTGGGAGAATGAGTGAGTGGGTGAGAGAATGAGTGACTGAATGAGTGGATGAATTGAATGAATGAGTGAAATGAGGGAGGCAGTGAGTGAAGGCATCGGACATGGAGAAGTCAAGGGCCACTGCAGCCATCTCTTGTCATCCTGAAGGGTTTACATCATTTCAGGGACTGGAGGTGACATGAAAAGTTCTCCCAGTCCATCTCCTTCCCTCGAGGCAGAAAAGCAGTGTCACTGCGAGTCTCTAAAAACTACCTTTATTCAGTTAAAAGTTGCATGCTGTAAAATTCACTCTTTTAATGTGTACATATTGGTAGTTTTTAGTATATTCATGGAGCTGTGCAACCACCACTATCTAATTTCAGAACATTTTCATCACCCCAGAAAGAAGCCCGAACCCATTTCCCTTCCCCAGCCCCTGGCAACCACTAATCCACTTTATGTTTCCCAGGGTTTGTTGTTCTACACATTTCATGTAAATGGAACTGTCTCAGTCAGCTCGGGCTGCTGCAACGGACACGTACTCCGGGGCTTAAACAACGGGAATGCATCTCCCGCAGCCTGGGGTGTTGGGAAGGCTGAGATCAGAGGAGCAGCACGGCTGGGTTCTGGGCAGAGCGCTCTTCCTCGTTTTCAGTCACTTTCTGCCGTGTCCTCACACGGCAGACAGAGACAGAGAAATTATCTCCCTCATGTCTCTTATAAGGATGCTAATCCCATTCACGAGGGCTCCACCCTCATGACCTAATCACTTCTCAAAGACCTCACCTCTACAGACCATCGTACTGGGGATTAGGCTTCAACGTAGACATTGGGGGAGGGGAGAACTCAGCCTACAGCAGGAATCCTACAATGTGCGATCTTTTGTGATGGGCTTCTTCCACATAGCCCCACGTTTTCAATCCATGTTTAGCATGAGTCAGTACTGCATTCCTTTCTACTGCTGAATGATGCTCCCCTGTGTGGATATACCATATTTTATCCATTCATCAGTTGATGGACATCTGTTTTGTTTTTCTAGATTTTTACTATTAAGAGTAATGCTGCTGTGAATGCTTGTGTACCTGTTTTTGTGTGGACATTTCTCTTGGGTATACACCTAGGAGTGGAATTGCTGGGTCATATGTTACTCTATGTTTAATTCTTCGGGGAACTGTCAAATGATTTCTCAAAACAGGTCTGCCATTTTACATCCCCACCAGCGATGTGGGAAGATTCCAATTTATCTACGTCCTTGCCGACACTTGTTATTATTCGTCTTTTTGACTGTAGCCATTCTACTGGCCAAGTGCATCTCATTGTGGCTTTGATCTGCATTTCCTTAATGACTAATGAAGCTGGGCAACTTTTTATGTAATTATTGGCCATTTATAAATCTGCTTTGGAGAAATGTCTATTAAAAAACTTTGTCCTTTAAAAAAAATTGGGTTATTTGTCTTTTAAAAAAAATGTTGGAAGTATTGTTGGAAGTATTACCGACGTCCCTCCTTTTTCCCCCATTGACACCTTCCTATCCATCCCCCTCCCAGACCTTCACCCACTGTTGTCTGTGTCCATTGGTTATGCATATCTCTTCCCACCCCCACACCCCCTCTTCCCTATGAGGTTTTTCAGTCTGTTCCCTACTTCCATGTCTCTGGAAGAAGGGTTCTTTGTCTTTTAATTGTTGAATTGTAAGAGTTCTTTATACATTCCAGATGCCAGTCCCTTATCAGATATATGACTTGCAAATATTTTCTATCATTTTGTAGATTGTCTTTTCTCTTTTTTGATGGTGTCCTTTGAAGCACAAATTAAAAAAAAAAATTGATGAAGTCAATTTACCTATTTTTCTTTTGTTATTTGTGTTTTGATGTCATTAAGAAACCATTCCTAACCTAAGGTCATAAAGATTTACTCCTATGTTTTCTTTAAGAGTTTTATATTTTAACTCCTACATTTGGTTTATGATTCATTTTGAGTTAATTTTGTGCATGGTGTTCAGTGGGGATCCAACTTCATTCATATGTTTATTCAGTTGTATCAGTATTATTTGTTGAAATGACTATTCTTTCTCCATCTAATTATCTTAGAACCCTTGTTGAAACCAATTGATCACGAATATGTTACTTTTATTTGTAGATATTATATTATTTTGGTGCCATTGTAAATGGAATTGTTTTCTTAATTTCATTTTAAGATTGTTCATTCTAGTGAATAGAAATACAACTGATTTTTGTATATTAATCTTATGTCCTGTAATCTTGCTGAACTCATTTATGAGTTCTAATAGTTTTATTCTGTGTATTCCTTAAGAGTTTTAATATTCACGATCATGTTATCTGTGAAAGGAAATAATTTTGCTGCTTTCTTTCTTTTTCTTGCTTAATTGCCATGGCTACCTGCCCCACCCCCAACTCCCTAGGGCAAAGTTAAATGAAAGTGGCCAGAGTAGACATCCTTGTTTTGTTCTTGATGTTAGGGGAGAAGCATTCACTCTTTATGATTAAATATAATGTTAGCTGTGGATTTCCCCTTTATTATATCCTTTATTGAGTTGAGGAAGTTTCCTGACATTCTAATTTTAAAGACGAATTCATCAAGACCAGAGAGGTTAAAGCACTTGCCCAAAATCACACAGCCAACACCCAGGACAAGAACCTTGATTTCCAACAGCCACAAGCATCATCAGCCACAGTAACTGAAGCAGCCTGGCGGCTACAGGCCTTGCACACTAGTATGTGCCCAGCCCTGTGCTGTGTGCACTGTATCATCCCATTTAATCCCCACTGCAACTTGATGAGACGCCTAATTCTATTTCTTTATATTTCTTAATTTTATTTATTTAAAATTCCATTGCATTTTATTCTCTCAGCATAAAGGAAAATATATGCTTGTTTTAAAGAATTAAAGTATTAGAGAAATGTAAATATGAGAAAGTGACGGTCTCTATTGTCCCACTCCTATTATTCCCATTTCACAGATGAGAAAACCAAGGCTTGCAGTGCTTCTTTTGTTTTGTTTTTTTTTTGGTTAATCTTCACCCGAGGATATTTTTCCATTGATGCTTAGAAAGAATGGAAGGGGGAGAGAGAGAGAGAAACATCTATGTGAGAGAGACACATCGATGAGTTGCCTCCTGCGTGACCCCGCCTGGGGCTGTGGAGCAAACCTGCAACCCAGGTACGTGCCCTTGACCAGGAGTCAAACCCATGACCCTTTGGTCTGCAGGGCCGACACTCTAACCTCTGAGCCAAACTGGCCAGGGCGCTTGCAGTGCTTTCTACATGATGAAGCCTCATTCCCAACAAGCACACAGCTGGGCTTCACTTGCCTACTGTGACAGCAGCAACTGAACAGGTTGCGAGGGAAACCGAGGCCCTTGGGAGGTCCTGAGAAGCCGCAAACAACTGGCTCACTTGAATGGACTGTTTTTCTACTGAGCAAGGGCCAGCAAGTCAATGTTCAACTGTGCCACCTGGTATGATGACCCACCTCTGAACTTAAGGACCACAGAGAACAACTGTCCTGGTGAAGTCCGAACAAGGCCCCCTAAAAACCTGGATGGAGACACATGCAGGCAGCTGCTGAGGAGTCCGAAGTCTGTGGCTGATGAATCACCGAGCCTCTGTCACCAGCATCCTGGCTCAGGACGAGATGGGCATAATTATTTCTCTAGAGGGTGTCTGGAGTGAGCTGGTCCATTTTTCTCTTTTATTACCATTGAGTTTCAGGAAAGTGTCTGCTGAAGGCCCCTGACCCCCCTTTTCTAAATGTTGGATTTATTTGATGACTCCCCTAGTCCTGGTGAGGGGGGCCAGGGTGTGCCCTGCAGTAAGGAGGGCTCGGCCCCTCAGCCCACCTGTCTGGAGGGGCTCTCGTGGGTGTGATGGGTGGGTGGGTGTTTGGACAACCAACTGTTCATAACCACGCCTCCCATCAGTGGTACCGTCAATTTATTTTCTGTCCCCTTCCTCTGCTCTGTGGATGGATGTGCCCAAACCTCAGACACCAGTGAACGAGCTGAGGCGGGGAATCCTCTGGAGTCTTGTCTCGGAGGGGGTGTCTCCAAAGGAGACCCCAAATTCCCCGAGGGGTGAATATTTTACATCCGCCCTGTTGAGACTCCCGCCTGCAGGAGAACGTGCCAGGTTTCCGAGCCCTTGACATTGATGAAGCTAACATGGCCGGGATGATGCTTGTCCCTGGCAGGGTGTCATGTGCTTCTTGCAAGTTTCCTGCCCCACCCCTCATGGCAGCCACCATTTGACAGACGAAACACCGAGGCACAGAGAGGGAGAGCACAGAGACAGGAGGTGGCTTCCCTGGAGTTCCAGCTCAGGCAGAGGACTCCATGCATCGCTGTCAGATGCCAACCAGTGGTCTCCAGTCCCCTTGCAGCCAGGGCCTGCTGAGCGATGCTGTCTTCTGATCCTTCACGGACTCACTGCAGCTCTGGCTTGTCAACTAACTGTGGGTGCTACAGGCCATGTTCCCACCTGTGAGCTCCCATAGCAGGGACCACACCTGTGTTCTCCCTACTGCACCTCAGCCCTAGCAAAGGCCAGCACATAGTAGGTGCTCAATAAATGATCGCAGGACTGTGGAAGAACAAACGTGTGAACGAACGTTCCCGAGCATTGGTCCGCACAGCCGGGGCTACAGTGTGTCCGCAGTGGGGGAGGCGTGGCCAAGCAGGCGCACCTGTTTCATGCATTCATTCATTCTTCATCCATTCACAAGCTTATGTTGAGCACTTTTCCAGCCTAGCTCTGGGAAATCCCTGGGGGAGACCAAGAAAAGAAGGATTCTGCACTCACGAAATAGCAAGAAAGGCAACACTGAAGAAGCTGTAGCAGCCCATGTCAAGCTGTCGTGAGAGGGGCTGTCTGAGGAGCTCTGAGAACATATGACAGGGGATTAAGTTAGATCATGAAAGGTGTCTCAAAGGAAGTGATGTATAAGCTGAGATCTGAAGGTTGAGCCACAATTAAACAGGCTAAGAGGTTCTGGAGGATACAGACTGAGCACACGTCAACAGTACAATGCACCCACAACAGACTCCTGGGCTGAATTAATAAAGTCTGATATCTAGAACCTGGGAGGTGAAAGCCTGTCTCTGTCTAATGTGGGCTGGTCGGAGTTTGCCTCTTTTATAAACAAGGGCACTGAGGCTTGGAGAGGTGAAGTGAGTGACACAGGGTCACTCAGCCAGTGAGTGAGAGACGGTACCACCAAAACATACCTCTAGGGAGTGAGATTCGGGGCCTCCAGAGATGCCCAGTGGGCAGAGCTGTCTCAGAGGAGAGAGGGCTTTTCTCATAGAGGGAGCAGCCCAGCAGAGAGGAGGCCTTCTGTTGACAGGATGGTTGTACAGGCATCTAAAGCTCTTGGTGCATTAGAGGTCTGGAGAGGGACTGGACAACCTCTGACGTTGTTCCCGAGGCTGGGATTCAGAATCCCACACCCAGAAAGAAAGTCGTCTCCCAGGACCCACTTTAACTCCTCCTCACAGCCTGCGGCCCTTTGTGCTGCAGCCCAGAGCACCACTAGGAAGGAGACTTGAGACGATGCCCCCAGTGAGTGTTTCAGAGCCCCTGGCCTTCCAGGGCCTAAACTCCATCATAGAATTAGACGTTGACCTCTTCCAGATGGATTGCAAAGATGGCCCTGCTCTCTCTCCCTTCCTTGTATCCCTATTCTTTGCAGCTCCTCCCATTAAGAGGCGAGTCTCTTCCCCTTCCCTTGACTTGCTCTGGCCAACAGAAGGCAGTGGAAACAGTCACGTGCCAGCGCCCATGTGACCGTGTGCATGTTTCCCGGTCTCAGAACCCTCTGAGAACGAGCCAGGCCAGCCTGCCCAGACACCAGGCACCCCGCATCCCAGCCTGCAGCCAGCCAGCCCTCGCCGGGCCACAGACGTGGGTTTGCTTAGCTGACCAGCAACGGATCAAAAAGACATGAAAAAAGTCAACTGGAAGAACTGTTCAGAGGAGCCCAGCCTAAATTTTGTGAACTAAAGAAAAGTTTTTGTTTTAAGTCACTAAATGCCGGGTGGTTTGTTACACTGTATACATGACTGACACTCAGGCTCTTTGCATAAGAAGCTTACCTCGGGGACTTCATCCGCCGCCAAGAGCTGCCAGCTGCCTGCATCAGCGTGCTATTAAAATACATGAAATAAGAAGCAGCATAACGATGGCTTACGCAGCTTGAGAGAACATTTATTTCTCATGGAACAATCCAGTGTCAGCGTCCCGAGCTCATGTGTTGGAGACCTAGCCTCTCTCCATCTTGTTGCTCTGTTTCCTCAGCTCTTGCCCCATCCACTGGGTAAATACAGCTCATCTCCGAATGTATCTTAGGGCAATGTTTCTGGGAATCGGGGTGGGAGCGGGAAGGAGATAGGTCCATCCCATGGCATCTCCATCTCTCCTCCTTCCTCAGGGCCCCCTTTCTCCTTTCTCGACCTTGACACTGGTGTGTGGTTCTTGTCTTGCCTTAGTTTGGATCTTCCTAAGTGCCCTCTGGACCACTTCTTAACTGGTCTGGAATGCCCCAACCCAGTGAGGCCTCCTCAAACCACAGAGAGTTTCTCTCACGAAGGTGCCATAGTCCCCTGATGGACGCGTACCCATGTGACCTCTGTGGAAACTGCATGTCCATACATTCACCCAGTCTTCACTGGGCACCTGCTCTGTGTTGACACCATGTTGGGTACTGGGGATGCAACACTGAGTAAAAACAGATGTGGTTCTGGACTTCCCAGAGAATAGACTAGAGAGAGGCATCATACCCCCAAACAATGCAATATGCCCAACTGGAGCTTTGTGCTGCTGGTGCTGTACATCAGGAGGTCAGCACGGGGTGCTCTGAAGAGAGGGTAGTTGAGCTGGAAGATGAACAGGAGTTTTCCAGGTGAAAGGGGGGAGGGGAGAGATTCCAGGTGTGTGTGCAAAGGCCCTGGGGTGGGAGGTCAGCGTGATCAGGAGGCAAGTGTGAGTGGGTCAGAAGATGGAAGGGAGAAGGGTTGAGGTGAAGCTGGGGCGGAGGCTGGGATCAGGCTGGGAAGGGCCTCGGAGGCTACGTTGGAAAGTTCCATCTCTAGTAAAAGCACCAGAAGACTTTAAGGGGTTTGAGCAGGGAAGTTTAGTCCTACAGTTGGAGAAGTCTCTTTCAACTCTCCTGTAAATACAGTCAGGGCTGAGACTTCCACTGAAGATGTGTCTGTGTCGCATGGGACTTCGGCTTCTTGGCCATCTGTTTTCTGGGTGTCTGAACTTAGGGAGGCTGTGGGCAGATTCAGAGCATCCTGGGGGGTATGAAAAAGGAACCAGACTAGGGCACGTGCCAGGCCACGATGATCAGACCTGTGACAGACGCGCAGGAGGGTTTGGCAGTGCAGCAGTTAGGGCCTAAACTCTGGAGTCAAGATCCAAATCAAGTTTCTGCCAGCTGTTGGTTGTGTGACCCCGGGCATGTTACTGACCCTCTCTGTGCCTCAGTGTGCTCATTCATAAGCTGGAGATAATAATGTCCACCCACAGTGCTGTTGTGAGGATACATCAGGTAGCACGCGTAGAATGCTGAGAACAGGGTCTGCATTCACGCCGTCGGTATGTGCTGACTCTTGCCATCTGCTGTTTCTTTTGGTCTGGTCAGAAGTTTTCCTTTGGGATCAGGCCCTTCTCTGTCCTCTTTGCCCTGGGACTGACCACCCAGATGAGCAATGCATTTCCTTCTAGGTTCAGCCGCGATGAGCTGCGTTTTCTGACACTTGTAACCACACAGTCCAAGGCTACTTCTGCAGCTGGGCTGGTTCTCGCCTACTCCTGGACCCGAACCCCGACCTGAGCCGCGCCGAGTGGCCTCTCCAGCATGCCTGGCATGTTCCTGCCCCTGTGCCTTTGTTATCGTTGTCCCCTCCGCCTGGATGGCATGTCCCCCACGCTCCTGGACCTCCCAAATGCTGCGTGCCCTTCAGCACACCGGCACCCATGATCTTGGAGGCAGAGCACAGAGGAAGGAAATGGACTTTGGAGACAGATAGGTGTGGTTTCATCCCTGACTCCCCTCACCTGCTGTGTGACCTTACACATGCTATTTAACTGCTCCAAGCCTCAGTTCATTCATCTTACATATGGGAACAGTAACGCCAACTACACAGGGTCCTTAAGTGTATTGAATGTAGTGGTTCACGAGAAGGCCTGGCGCACAGTGGGTGCTAATAATGGATGGCATGAGCCTGCTGTGTGACACAAGCCAGCTCCGCCCCAGCCCTTCACCTTCAGAAGAGCAAACAGGAGCCCCGGGGAAATCTCACCCAGCAGCCTCGCTCTGGGAAAGAGAAATAGAAGAATTTTCTAATTCCAAAGAGTAAATGTCAGAGGCTTGGGAAGGCTTCCTAGGTTTTGAAAATAAATACTTGGTATGGAAGGGAAGGAGGGAAGGAAAGGAGGGGAGAGAGGGAGGGCCAGGGTGAGAGGCAGAGATGGGATGCCAAGCCTGGGGAGGCAGGAGACGGGGGGTGGGCTGTTTTTCAGGTGCCTCCTTGAGACCTTGAGCAAGGGCTTCAGACATTCCCTGAGCATTTGTGGAAGGGGGGCTCAGGTGACCTGTCCCTGGTGAGGGGACTCTGGTGTCACTGAGCGGAATGTGGGGATGATGAATTACTTTCTTCAAATCTCTCATGCAAACTTGAGTCTGTGAATCCAGCAGGCTACACATGGGTGAGTCAGAAACCCTGCAAAACGCCAGGTCTCCAATCGGAGTCCTCCTGGCAGTTCTGGCCCCACAGCCTGTCCAGCAGCACCACCTCCAGGTGGCACGTGCCCACCAGGGGTCCCGTCAGTTAGGGAAGGTGCAGTCCTCGTCCTCAGGGATCAGAGTGTGAATCAGAAGCCTGAATGCGAATCACAAGCGGATCTGCTCTGAGGGGAAGAGCGGGGTCCTAGGGGTGCCAGGAAGATGGCCAGAAGAGAACAAATGCAGAGACAATTGGGGTAAATGAACAGAATTGGATGCCAAGTTGGGTGATGGGGGAGAGGAGGTGTCAAGGATGGAGTCCAGGCTCCTGGCTGGGTAAGTGGGTGGAGGAGTCATTTATGAGGAGGATTGGAGAGGATTTGGATTTGCAGGGGGAGCTCGTAAGCCTGGACTTATTCATAACAGGTTTGTGATGCCTTTGAGGCTCTCCACCGGATACAGAGATGGGAGCTGGGTCATGCTCTGCTGACCTCAGACTGAGCTGTCCTGAGGGATCCTGAAGAGAAAGGCTGGCCCTGCCTTCCGGGGCTCACACATGGGGCCCTGTGGACCATCACAGGTGGAATTTGTCACTGGACAGAGAGGACACCCCTACCCTGATGGAGTGCGGGGAGGAGGTGGATCGACTCTGTGGGCCACCTCTGGGTGAGTTCTAGAGGCTGAGCAGATTCACCACACAGAGAAGGGGAGGACATGGAGGGCGACAGGCCGGCCTGCAGGGGCCCAGGTGCAGGGGAGGGAGCACCCTGCAGTCAGGAAACTGGGCAGGGGCATTAGGGACACTGGCCCTGGCATCTGCGAGGAGGAAGGGGCAGGGAGGCCGGAGCCGGAGGAATCAGAGCAGGAGGGGCCTGGAATGCCAGGCGTAGGGTTCACATTTCAACGGCAGCCACAGGGACCCAGTGCCCTTTCTTGTTTCAGCAGCAGCGTGTGCTCAGGGCCACTGGGCTTTGGACAGATACCCGCGTGCAGACTGGCAGCGCAGAGATCAGGGAGAGCAGGGCGGCTGCAGAGGAGATGGCAAGTGGGTGGACACGAGCAGTCTCACAGGGGACTGAGAGGACTTGGGGCCCGTGGAGGGCGATGGCCATCACTTCAGATGACAAGGTTGGCAAACGCGAAGGTGAAGAGGAGGGGACAACACAGGTCACGTGGAGAACACTGACAGGAGCAGAAAGGTGAGAACACAAGCTTCTGTCTAAGTGTGATCCAGTTACCCCTCACCAAGTCCACTGAGGACAGGAGGTCGGAACAGGGCAGCATGTGTGTGTGGGGGGGCAGAGAGGGGGAGGACCTGGGGATATGTGTAGATATACCTGATAATGGGGCTGACATTGTCTTGCCCTGTGCTCTTTCCTCCATGAATTTTGGTATCTGAGGTTGGGTGACAGGTGCTGAATGCTGTCCATGGTGCTGACTCCTGGCATTTCTGGGAGGCGGCGGAGGGAGCTGGCCGCCTTATATTCCCGCCTCATCTAATCAGGCTGTCTGACTCCCCAGGGGCTGGTGGTTAGCTGCCTATCTGCTTTCCACTCAGCTTTTTTGATAGATCCCGCCTCTCCCCAGGGCAGGGGAAAGCAGGAGCAGGACAACCCCCTTGGGAATTCTGTCTGGGAGATGTTGGGGTGAGTGAAGTCAGCACAAAGCAGTCAGACATACACCTGTATCCGGGATGGCATGTGACCTTAGCCCCCAGTCATTCATGCCTTCCCTTCCTAATGTTCAATGAGCACCTACTACGCACCGATGTCCCTGCTCCTCCTGCCTCTTGATATTTATCACCTCAAGAGTAGTGGCAAGAAGGACACTGGCTGGGAAATGGGTTCTGACTCTGGCTCCGGTGAATTTCTCTGCACTTGGACAGGACATGTGACCTCTCTGAGCCCAATTTTCTGGTGCATGAAATGGGACTGGAGCCTGTGCTCTAACAATTGTATTATGCATTTTTCACTCCTGCCTCACCACCCCATCACCACGAACCCAAATGTCACTACTAGCTCCAACCAGCCTTCACCCAATTATTCATGGGTCCCTTCTGTCAGACCCCCACGGCCCCTGCAGAAGAAACCCAGGGCTGGTTCTTCCTTTCTACAGGGCTCCGTGGGTGCTTGGGTACACATGAAGTGGGTATTGGGTACACATGAAGTGAGGTTGCTCTGAGCAGCCACAGAGTGAATCACACAGGCTCAGCTGGGCTGGCAGACAAATGCCCTGAACACTGAAGGCACAGGTTTAAGGACCTGGGCTGGGCATTAAGACACTTGGCTTGACCAAGGTCACACCACAACTTCTAGGCAAACTTGAGCTTAGAACCCAAGTGTCCTAATGTCCAGCCAAGTTCCCATCCCACCACAGGCATCTTTAGAGGTGGCTCCTGGCCCTGGTCCCATAGAGCTCTTGGCCTGGTGGGGGAGAGGAACCTGAAGTGGCCTTGACCTGATAGGCCCCAAGTCCAGCTGAGCTTTGTGACCTTGGTCAAGCCACTTAACCTCTCTGGGCCTCAGTTTCTTCCTTGTTAAGATAAAAGCTGGCATTATGTTCCCTTTCACACTAGGGTCCTGTGGCTTATTAATAAGAATAACTCAAAAATATGTTGATTACTTATTATGTGCTAGGTATCACACTAAACACAAGCCTTATGTCATTTAATATACATGTAAGACAAAAATAATCCTATTTCTGTTACTGCTCCCAGATAAGGAAACTGAGGCTCCCAGAGGTGAATAATGTGCCCAAGGTCACACAGCGAGTTAATGGCAAAGCAGGCTCTCCCACGCTCTGCTGGACCGCCCACCCCCACCCCGAACCTTGGCACACCCAGAACCTGCCTTCATAAAGCTCCGTGTCCCCAGAGAGGGAACCCCCGTATTACCAAGTCCCCCCTTGCAAAGACAGAACCCGGAGGCGAGGGAGACTCACTCGGTTTCCAGGTCACTTTGGAGATCGATGGGCTCTGATCACGAATCCAGGGTCCGTCAGCAGCCGCCTGATTTTAGCTGGATCTGTGCAGGCTGCTCACTGGGCTTATCCACTCCGGTGGCCTGGCACAGCGTTCTGAGAGCATCATTGATCTGTTGACTCAGTGTCCCCGTCAAATACAAATCTGCTGCTACTCAGAGAGCCGTCTGCCGTGTGGCACAGGAGAAATGCTACCAGGAGAACAATAACCAGAATTTCATTATAAATCTGCCCTCCCACCTCTTCTCTGCTTCGATCTTGGCCTTACGGCTCAGACCTGGACAATCTATGCCATTTACTGCCTCAACTTTGTCACAGAGTGATGGGGTGGGGGAGCCATCGATAAGGAGTTAGAGGTACTTCCACTTACGGGCAAACTCCCTGTTACAAAGGCCCTAGTGAGTGAGTTGGCCCCTGTTTATTCGCAGGAGGGGAGTTCGTGGGAGGGTGACTTGGTGCTCCTGTCCTGGTCACTCTGCCACGGTAGGGGAGAGCCCAGGGCCTTGAGTAGCAACAGCCTCTACTGGGCAGAGTGGGCAGAAAGTGTGCTGTCACAGAGCCTGTCCCCGGGCAGGAGGCTTCCAGGAAACCAGAGGGAGAAAACCACCAGCCACCGGAGGGACAGGTGCTTCTTGGAGGCTGGACATCAGCCTGAGTAGGGAAAGCTCTGAGGGCCCAGCCCCTCACTCTACAGATGGGACCCTGACCCCCAGAGGGGAAAGGCAGCTGTTCTAAGGCCACACGGCGAGTTGGTGGCAGAAAGTAGACCCTGCTGTCCCTGACTTCATGGTCATTCCTTAAGGGCAGGCCCAGAGGTGTCATGTAGGCAGTGCCAGTGCTCAGCACAGATGAGTGAGGCAGTCAGTGGGATGCACACCCGGCGGTGACGGAATGTGTCCGGAGCAGGCTCTGGGACCACGTGCTGTGGGAACTCCGCCACTTATTGTGTGACCATGGACAAATAATTGGACCTCTCCGAGACTCAGTTTCCTCAGCTGTAAAATGGGGTTATGCTACTACCCACCTCCTAGGGTTGTTGGGAGAATTAACTGAGAAAAAACAAGTTCGGCATTTAGCGCAGTGCTGAAAACATAGAAAGGAACTAAAATAATAGTTATTCATACTAGAATTATTTTTCACCAATAACCCATTTGTTTCATTCTAAGTTATTCTAAGATGTCATCTGTCAGAAGATAGACCATCAATTAATTTAATAACAGCTTCCGAAGGGGAAAGAAAGCAGAAAGAGAGATGAAATTAAACGTCCAGATCAATTGAGAGAAGCATTTTGTTTTGGAAAGTTTAAAATGTATGTTCCAGGATTGAAGGGTTGCACTACGAATATCAAAAGGCTGTTTCTGGATTCCGATCCCCGGGACGCTCCCCCTAACTTCCACGGAGGAAGAACTCCCACAGTGCGGTCCTGGTGAATGGACCGGAGCTCTGCTCTGCCACCCACGGGCCCAGTGGCCCAGGCAAGTCCCTCCCCTCTCTGGCCTCAGTTTCTTGCGGGACAATGAGCAGGTGGGATCAGATGATCCCTTCTAGCCCTGGATCTGGCAGAAAAGTGAATTCCCCGTGGTGGTAGAGCCTTCGTGCCCTATTCAGGGGAGGGGACATGGTCAGAACCAAGTCCTCCCAGTGACCTGCTCTTTCCCTCAGGCTCCTGAGCTAAGAGCCTGTAAGCAGAGACCACACACTGGGCCTGGAGCTCTGGGCGTCCTGAGGGGAGCAAGCCCATGCCTGTGTTTTCTGGAGTCCCTCTTGGGGCAAGCCCCATCCCTGGCTGTACCCACCTCCCCTGTGTCCTGGACTCGCTCACAGCATTTCTGGAAGGGACCCTGTGAGCCGGCAGACCCAGCTGACTGAGTGCCCCGGCTTCAGGGGCTCCCAGGGCAGCCTGTGCAGAGGAGGGCAGGAGGGGCAGGAGGGCAGGAGCCAGGATGGAGAGGGAGAAGAGATGATGGACTCCAGGTGGGTCTGTTTGCTGCCATTTGCTTCAAGTTACCTTTAAATAGGAGAAAATTACACTCTAATCCCCTTTATCTCCATGCAGCGCCTCTAAGAAAAGAGCACCTTGACATTTTAGGAGGAAAAAAATAAGGAAAAGATGAGACATGTAATATCTAGTATGAACCAAAGACGGAGAAATTTCAGTGAGCTCATGGGCCAAACCTCCTTAATGTCTTGAAAAATAAAACCACGGCAGGGTTTGGTGGTGACAGGGAGGGGAGTATTCCGGGAGGAAAGGCCAGCTCTGAGGCTCTCCTGGGGCAGGGGGTCTGAGACATGCAGCTGGGGTGGGGGTTGGGGAGCAGAGACAAGAACTCTGGGGCCCAGGCTCCCCAGAATCTGCACTTATTACCCCCCTATCTGCTTCCTAGTCCTTTGCTGGTGAAACTTTCTCTAGGAGGAGGTCTCAACAGCAAATCCTTGCCTTGGCCCTCAGCTCTTGACGTTGTCCACTCCCAGCCCTCTTCCTGGTCATCTGTGACCCTATATAGTGCTGAATCAGGGCATTGGGTCCCTTGTCACCTGTCCACACCTTCTCCTGTCCTTAGCCCATCAGAAGGTCACTGCCAGGCCTTTGAAGGACATTTACATGGAGAAGTTAGCCTCCGCATCTCATTGAATGACAATTTAATCCTTCAAGCACTTGGAAGCCTTCCTGGTCCTGTGTTTCCCTCCCATCCCACAATGAACCCATCAACAATCTCGTTGGCTCCATTTCAACGTATGTGCAGAATCCGTCCCCTTCTTCCTGCCTGCCTTGTGACCACCCTGGTCGACGCCACCACCATCACTTGCCTAGATAACTGTAAGAGCCTCCGAACGGGTTGCCCCTCTTTCTTTGCCCCCACGCTTGATGCAGTGGGCAGGGTGGTCTTGCTAAATGGGAGGCACTCATGCCATCCTTCTGCCTCTAAACCCTGAGACCTCACATCATTCGTCTCCACCGAATCACTGCGAGGGCTCCCTACCTCACCCAAACCCATGCAGACCTGTTCACTGGGGGCCGTCAGTGGGTCTCTGCCCTCCTCCTCCATCACCTCCTCTCCCTTGCAGCCCTGAGGCTCCAGGAACACCCGTGCTGTGGCCTTGGCACCGGTTCCCACTTCCCCATCTGCACGGCAACTTCCTTACCTTTTTCAGTCTTTCCTTCGTCACCTTCTCATCAGGCAGCCCTTGGCTACATTATCTAACACATCATCTTTTCCTGAGAATTCTCAACCCCCTGGATGTTACTTCACGTTTTCTTTTTTCCTAGAGCTTAAATAAAACTTACTTCTTTATGATGATTGATGTGATCTGTCCTCCGCTCTTCGAATATTAGCTCCATAAAGGCAAGGAATGATTTTGTCTGCTCTCGTATGACTAGGACCTAGAACCAAGCCTCCCACAGAAAACATTGTGGAATGGATGAAGGAATGAAGGAATGCATGAGTGCAAACATCCAGGTCCTGCTGCAGGGCAGGCCTGTGCTCAGAGCCCACCGGTCCTCCGACTTCACAGTGTTTCCGGCTCTCAGCACAGTGAGGAGGTTGGTGCTGGAGCATGCCCTCGCCTGAGAGAAGAGGGACCATATTCTCTCCCATTTTTCCATCCTTTACCGCTGTTTGCAGTGAGTTTTCAGCCTCTGTCATTAACCAGACCAAAGTTAATTGTCCAAATAGCTCAGAACAATTGGCCCCAGGGTCTGTCTCTTGTCACGGGGTCTGTCTCCGCCTGGACCCCGCCTGCTGATGGACACAGGTACCGGGTGCTCCTTGCTGGAAGGCTCAGAGAGGGAAAGGCAGCAGGATCAGACTTTAGTCCCAGCTCTAAGATGTCAGCACCTCAACTCACTCAACTTTGCAAACTTCTTGTTCTTCCTGCAGACAGTGAGACCGATGGCCTGAGGGACATGCCTTGATTCCCTGGTACAGCAAGAGGTGTGGTTTCCCTGCCACCAACAGGCCCATTTCCAAGTCACTCAGGCCTCCAACTGCCAGTCTGCGGCCGGTGGTAGGCACGACTGATGGCTGTGGGTTTGCTCACGGCCCCTGATGTCTCTGGGGGCGGCCACATCTTCCCTCCTCCCGGTGGAATGAGCGTATCTTCTCTGCAGACCCCTAGGCCTGGCTTTCTCCTTGAATCTCTGTTCAAGCCTTTTGGGGAATCCAACCTACTGCATGCTGGGCACCCCCCCCCCCCGAGTCTGAATGACATCACAGGGCCTATTGCTCCTCCACTAGCTCTCTCATTCTGCTCTGTAGGGTGAGACTCTGGTTCCAGTTGTGTGTAACGAGCCCATGCAGCAAAGGAGATGGGGGAGCCAGTCAGGCCCTGGACCCCAAAATACAAAGAAGAAAGACAAGAATCAAGCAAAGAGTTGAGTCAGGGTTGTGGTGTGGCTGACACTCCAATACCCTCGGGTCATCCCTGCGACCTCTCTTCCTCTCTCTGAGGTCCGCATACACAAACCATCCCTGGGATTTGTCCATCTCTCCCATCCGTGTGGCCGTCGTCCTGGTCCATGCATCACCATTTCTCCCCTGACAGCCCAGTGGTGGTCCAGCTGCCTTCTCTGTCCCCTGTTGACCATTCTCTTTACAGCAGCCAGAGTGGTCAGACCCTTCCCTGTCCTCTGAATCCCCTCCAGTTAGAGGTGGGTTTACCTGTGGCTTCAGTTTCAGAGTTGCTGTGCCCTGGGTCCCTTCCGAGGCCCTGGGTGGGGGCAGCAGCAATGTGGTTAGTGAACATCATCAGTTCACGGATGAATTGGGGCCCATGGTTGCTCAAGAAGCTTTAAAAGGCCCTGAAATCTCACAGCTTCTAAATGAAAATAACTTGATAGAGGTTTTCCCAGGTTTGACAACAAATCCTAAAAATTTATAGGACAATTCGTTAATAATGAATTGCGGTGAAGAAAATAAAATGTTCCTGAACCATCAATCATAAAAAACCAGTTTCCATCTAACTCTGTTAGAGGAAAGGCTAAATTATCTTTCTATCCTCTCTACACAAAATGATATAATAAATTATTGCCACAAAGTGTAATTCGAGAGGACGCAGCCCTTGGAGGTGTGTCAGGATGCTAATTCAAAAGCACACTGCCATTTTTCTCAGTTCTGTAATGTTTTTGGCAATTTTCAGCTTTTTAAATCGTCACTTATTGTGATTTCTTTTCTTATTTGAAATGAATATTAAATTATGTAGCTAATTTTGATTCCCAGTTCTGGGTTCTTCTAAAAAGAATGCCCCTAATTATATGATCTCAGGTCCCACAGAACATGAATCCACCACCTTCCAGGGCTTCTTACTGTCCTTAGAATAACAAAATCTCCGCCCCGAGGTCTGATTCCTTTCTGCCCACTCTGAGCCCCTGCCCAACCCCCTCTCCCCGACTCGCCATGCCACAGACTCAGGGGTCTTCTCCCATTTCTTTAACTGCTGCATCTCCCGCCTGAAACCTGTTTCCTCAATTTTTCCTTCTGGTTTTTCAGAGCTTACTCAAGGCCACCTCCTCTGAGAAGCCCTCAGGGATAACCCATCTCACCCCATCTCATCATTGTTCTCCCTCTCTGCTTTTTAAAATTCATAATGCACATTTCTATCTACTTGAAAGTATAATGTCCCTCTGCAGTTCCTGTCCCATTCGCCCACCCTGGGAGCAGGGCCCTAGGAGCCTCGGTAGGGTGAGGTCATGTCTGTCCTATCGATCGTGGCCTCCAGCATGCAGAGCAGCGCCCAGATCACAGTAAACACATCCTGAATGTTTGCTGAATTAACAGACTGCTGTTTATAGTTTGAACTAACCCCTTCTTTCTGGAAGGCGTGTTGGCATTCTGTCCCAAAAGCCTTAAAATGCACAAACCCTTTTGACCCTCGATTCCCACTCCTAGAAATTAATTCCAAAGCAATGATCAGAAAGGCACACAAAGAGGGAGAATAGCTGCCGGTAAAAACCATGGGAATCAATAATATCTGAGTTATTGTCTTGGCTCCACCAGTTAAATAGCTGCTGTGTGACCCCGAGCAAGTTCCTATGGTCTCTGATCCCTGGTTTCCTCATCTGTAAATGGGAATAGTAATTGTGCCTACAGGAGAGGGAGGCTTGGGGCTCTTGCATGGAAAGTGCTTAGCACAGAGCCAGGCATATGAAAAAGTACAATATATGGCAACTATTACTGTATTGCATGGTGCTCATTATAATGCTGCTTAGAATTGAATTAAATCTGAGAGAGTACATGTAACCAGAGGGATTGTCTAGCTCTGTGCTGCCATTCAGCTGCAGTGTAACGCAATGCAAGCCACACATGTAAGCCACATACGGGCTGGGGCAACAATAGGTTTACAGTGGTGAGTAGGTGAACGGTTTATGTTTGTACTATCATTAATTATTGCAGTATTTTCCATATGAACAACTGTAAACTTGCTTTTGCCTCACCCTGTATATACTTTTAAATTGTCTAGCATGAACATAAAAAAAAAGGTGAAATTTAATTTTAATAATATATTTTGTTTAACACAATATATCCAAAATATGATTTCAACATGTAATCAATATAAAAATTATTAGCGAGATCTTTCACATTCTTCTTTTGTTGGTGCCAAGTCTTCACAATCTGGTGTGGATTGTACTTACACGTTTCAATTCCGATCAGCCACCTTTCGAATGCTCGGTAGCCACCTGTGCCTGGCAGCGACCGTATTGGAAAGCACAGGTCTAGATAATCGATCGTACAACTTTAGAATATTGTACAGTGATGGGAAAGCCGCTTTACAACTACTATTTAATGATGCAAGAAAAAGCTCATTACATGAGATTAAATGAAAAAGACAACATACAAAACCAAATAAGGTAGGACCCCACTTTGTTATATATAAATATATGCTTATGTTTATTTGATTGTATAAATTGATGTGCGTGCTGTACTGTAAGGAAGCGCAGAAAAATCCGAGCGGGACCATCTGAGGAAGCGGAGTTATAGTGTCTTCATTTCCCCTTCATACTGCATCACATCAGCGTGTGCTACTTCCAACGTCAATGGAGGAATGATACTATTTTTACAGTGTTCAGGGTCTGTCCAGCCACCTCACACTATGACCTGACCACAGTGATCACTTGTGAATGTGTGATGCTGGATGAAAGAACTGTCCCAGTTCTCCCCTTTTCCCTCTACAGTCACCTGCCATGTGACTGTAGCTCCTTCCACAGACGGCGGAGTGAGCTTGGCCTCCTGACATTGTGCTCAGTCCTTGACTTCCTTGGGTCAATGGAATGTGGGCGGAAGTGACAGCTGTCAGTTCTGACTAGGCCTTAAGGGGCATCAAATGTTCCTGTGTGCCCTCTTGTGCCTCTGCCATTGCCCTGCCATTGCCATGCACGGAAGATGCCCTGTCCAGCCCACTGGTCCCAGGAGGGTGAGGGACAGGTGGAACAGATCTGCATCCGGTCTGCAGCTCAGACCATCAGCTCTCACCTGTAGACATGAGAGAAATACACACTCATCACTGCATGTCACATAGGTTTTTGTGTGACTATTTGTTACAGAGCTCTAGCTGACAAATATGGTGCTGCCTGACGGTTTCACCTGTACTCAAATCTAATCATGAAGGCAAAACTTGATTGGAATTATAAATTAAAAAGCTGAAATCAAGAACACTTAAAAAATTCAAAAATGCAGTTTTCAAGACTTCCAAACTCTTTTTATGAGGCCAGCATAATCCTAATCCCCAAACCAGATAAAGACACTACAAAGATAGAAAACTACAGGCCAATATCCCTGATGAACATAGATGCCAAAATCCTCAACAAAATATTTGCAAATCAGATCTAGCCATATATTAAAAAAGTATTCACCATGACCAAGTGGGATTCATTCCAGAGAGGCAAGACTGGTACAATACTCGCAAATCGATAAATGTGATACACCACATAAACAAAATAAAAGATAAAAATCATATGATCATATCAATACATGCTGAAAAAGCATTTGACAAAATCCAGCACCCATTTCTGATAAAAACACTCAGCAAAGTAGGAAGAGAAGGATCCTATCTCAACATAATAAAGACCATTTATGAAAAACCTACAGCCAACATCATACTCAATGGGGAAAATCTAAAAGCATTTCCCTTAAGAACAAAAACAAGACAGGGATGCCCACTTTTACCACTGTTATTTAACATAGTGCTGGAAGTCTTAGCCATAGTGATTAGACAAGAAGAAAAAATAAAAGGGATCCAAATTGGAAAGAAGGAAATGTAACTGTCATTATTTGCAGATGACATGATATTCAGGCACCAGGGCCGGGAAGTGCTGGGCAGGGTGGAGGCGGAGGCCATGGGGCAGCCTGGCTGGGGATGAATCGTGGCCTGACATTTACCCACCATCTGTACAGCCTTGGAAAAGGTGTCTTGTCCTTCAGATTCCTCATCTGTGAAATGGAACAGTAGTGGTCCCCACCACCGGGGAAGCTATGAAGATAAAACAGGTTGATACCCGTCATCCCTTTAGAGCAGAGTCTGGGAAGGAAATGCTGTGACAATCACACTCAGGCTGGTGGAGGGGGCGTGGCCATGAACTTGGTCTATTGGTGTGAAGAGCTCAAAGCACTGTGGCCACATTTGCTGCCTGGCACTATCTTCCCTCTGGCCCTAATTAATGACAACACTCCCACATGCAAAACATCCTCCCCCCACCCCAGGACACCCCAGATCTCACCCAGTTTCAGCATAAGTCAGGATGTCCCGGGTCTCATGGTCAAATCGGGTCTCTGCGGCTGAGCCTTTCTGACGATGGCTCTCTCCGACCAAAGACCCAGAAGCTGAAATGACACGTTATTTCACCTTCTCCCTTCCACACCCATCACACGTTGTGAGGCACAGAGAGGAAAACTAATAAACCTGCTATCAACAGAGGGGAAACGCAGTGACCCAGCAGGCACTGGGGCACACAGTCCTGACATCCTGGTGGGCAAACGTTGTCAGGTTCTGCCCCTGCAGAGTCCGGGATGGTCCTTCCCTGGGCCATGGTCCCCACCCTGGGACTGGCTTCCCAGGACACTGCTCTCCGAGGTCTTGACTTCAGCATCAGGCTCCAGGCTCACCCTCTGAGTCCTCCCTTTGCCTTAGAAGCAGCCTGTGTCTGCAGCCAGGTTCTCTCCCAGCCTATGTCCCACCCTGGATACGACCCCTTTGTAACTTTGCAGCTTTCTGCGCGTTGCTCATCCTCCACTCCATCCAACGAGGGGCCTGTGCAAGACCGTTTTCAAAACACGCCTGTCTGTTCTATGGCTCTGTCCATCTGCTTTGGGATCACAGCCTTAAAATTCTCAGAAAATCTGTTCTCTAGCTGAGTTACTGTCTTAAAAATTCGGTCTTCAAAGATCTTGCAGCCTCAGCCTAGATTTAATCTTTGGTAACAGGCCTTGTTTCACTGAAATTTTTTTACAGGTTGGGGAGATGGAAGATAAAAAAAAAGTTATATTTTCCGATCCAGCAAGGCCTGGCAACACTCTTATTTTCTTTAACTTCGGCTCGCGAATCGAACAGTCTTTCTTCGGTTCATCTGTGCCTTCCATGCTTTGCTACAGACAGGAAGCCGATGGATGCTTTCGCCATTCTGCCTGGAGGTCACCTTGCCGAGGTCTGAGGGTCCATCAGGGACACGTGCCATCTTCCAAGTCATTGTCCATCGTCTGCAGTCTCATAACAAGGGTCCCCATTTTTCAAACCTTCTGCAGGATCTTCCTCTGTCTTACGTCCCCCAACAATTTGCTGGCCATTTTTTCTAGCCTTTGCTCAAGGGTTTCTTGCCACTTCCCCATATCTGCACTGTGTCGGTTTTGTGCATTCCATTGACCAAAGCAAGAGACGAGGCCAACCTGTATTCCAGGTCACGGGGCGTAGACTCCACCTGTTGAGGGGAGGAGCTGCCAACTATTTTGGTCAGATTTGACCTTTTTACACCCAAGGAGTCCATAGCAACACTATTTTTTAGTTTTTAGTTTTTTTAAGCACTGAGCATTGATCCTCATCAATGGGTCTCTCAAGCTCCTGAAACCACTAGAGGTTCTTTGAGGGTGGAGTCACCCTGGCAGGAGAGCACGGAGCCCGTGGAGCCCTGGCACCAGGTTCCAGCCCGCAGTATCCCACTGTGCTGACCTGTTCCTCTAAGGGAGTCACTGGCTGTCACAGAATCATCTCTGAGCAAACACTCTGAATTCTCATCGCTACCAGGGACCCTGTTTGTCACAGATGGAAAGAAACACAAAGTTGTGTCCCGACCTGCCAAAGACTAAGAAGGTGGTGATTTCAATTAATTTGTAGTCTTGGGGACACAAAGCTACTTTTCTTTCCAAGCCTGCTTTACTTTTTTTTTTTTTTTTTTTAAACATAACCATTATACCATTATTATACCCACCCAAACTAACAAGTCCTTAATTTCATCAAATCCAGACAATATGCAATTTTCCAGTGGTCTTGTAGATGTTTTGTCTTTGTCTTTGTTTTATAGTTTGTTGGACTCAGGATTCAAATAAAGTTGATGCATAGTGACTGGTTGATAAGCCCCTGGTTTCTTTTAATCACTAGTTTCTCCTCACGCTCTGTTCATTTGTTTTTATGATATATTTTTGTCCTGTAATCCTCAGAACAACACCTGAGGCAGCTACTGTGGACCCACAGTCCCTACCCAACTCAGGACAAGCCCCAGTGATCAAACCTGGAGACACTCCCTCAGCGTCCAGTGGTTTAAATACAGACTACAAATTACAAAAACAAACAAATACTTTCTCTGTTGGAAACTTTGGGGATTTGAGGATTTCAGGTAAGGAATTGTTATAGACTGAATATTTTTTATAAAATTATTTTTTCTTTATTGATTTGAGAGAGAGAGGGAGAAAAAGAGAGAAATAGAAACATCGATGAGAGAGAACATCAATTGGCCGCCTCCTGCATGCCCCCCACTGGGGATCAGGCCCACAACCTGGGCACGTGTCCTGACCAGGAATCGAACCGGCGACCTCCTGGTGCATGGGTCGATGCTCAACCACTGAGCCACACTGGCTGGGCTAGACGGAATATTTATGTCTCTCCCAAAGTCATATGTTGAAGTCTTAACACCCAGTGTGACAGGGTTAGGAGGTGGGGCCTTGGGAGGTGATTGGGTTTAGTGAGTCATGAGGGTGGAGCTCCATAATGGGACTAGTGTCCCCATGAGAAGAGGAAGAGAGACCAGGGCTCTCTCTGTGCTCATACAAATAAGAGGTTCTGTGAGCACGCAACAAGGTGGTGGCCATCTGCAAGCCAGAAAGGAGGCCCTCACCAAGAGCCTCGACCTTGGACTTCCCAGCCTTCAGACTGTGAGAAATAGCTGTTGTCTAAGCCACTTAGTCACTGGTATTTTGATATAACAGCCCGAGCAGACTAAGGCAGGTTGTGAACCTGAATCATTCTCAATGCACAGTCGAAGAGGATGAGACTCCAAGGGGATGAGTCACTGTGTGAGGTCACCCAGCTGGCACTAGGCAAAGACAGGACTCATGCCAATCAGTCTGGTGCCCGTCCATGTTCCAAACCCTTGTGCTGAACTGCCTCCCTCACACCCACTAGGTCCAGGTGTAGACAATGGGTTCTAATCCTGCCTCTGCCCCTCACTAGGTGAAGTATGACCTCAGGCTGGTACTTTGCCTACTGACCCCACTTTCTCCATCTACCAGGCAGGAAGCGCTGCCTACCCTGGACCACAGGAGGGCTCTGCCAGGAGGGTGGGAAAGGGCCCGTGCATGGTAGGAAGCCTGGAGCTGGGCCCCACCCTGTCACTTGTAGGGCAAGAGTCTGTTTGGGGCTTCATCCCCATCCTCCTCCTCTTCCTAGCGCCAGCTCTGTCCTCAGCTCTGGCCTGACTTGCACGGGATGCCGTAACTTGCAAGTCCAAGAACCAACTATCCCTTCTGCCCTCTCCCAACAGTGTCCTCGAGTGCTCCACAGGCCTGGGGAGGAGGCCTGCACAGGATCTTCAGTGGGCTGGAGGCATTTAGGATGGGAACTCCAGGAGCCTGGACAGGCAGGCACAGGGTAGGAAGGGAGGTGTGGGTTCCAGGTGGGCCCTGCGGAGCCCGCATGTGGCTGTGGCACCATATGCAGGCGGAGGAGACGGCCAGAACAGGGCCCTAAAATGTGGGGACTCAGGACAAGGTGCCCCTGCACCGGAGCTAAGGGTGGGCTGCCTTAGATGTCCAGCCCCTCCCTCCCCTGTCAGCCTCACCCCAGGGCTACCAGAGCCACCCATCCCCGCCCCTGCCCCGCTCAGCTCAGCCCGGCCCGGCTCAGCGCACCGGTCTGCTCCGCTCTGCTGATGGAACTTTATCAAAACATCTAAATTTGAGTTTTTCCTGCATGTCAGCCCTTCATCTTCTCACTGCACCACTCCCGGAGCATTTCATAGCTAGGGAAAAGGGAAAGGAAAAACAGGCACCCTGGCGTTTATGGAGATAAATTGTGCGAGTCTGCAAGGCTGAATTGTTAAAAATGCATCTTCGCCTGCCGCCAGCGTCATGAATACAGCCGATAAGTCAAGTTTCCTTTATCTTCTCGAAGTGTCTCTGCACAGAGAGGGGGCTTTCTCCCACCCCCTCCAGCTCGCTGCTACTCAGCTCGCTGGCAGGCTGCAGCCCCGCACCCCGCCTGATTCCACGCGGCGGACTCGGAACTCCGCTCGCATTCTGCTATGAGCGATGCGCTGGAACTCCTGAGATTGATTTTTCCTCGTGGCCTCCAGTGGGAAAGAGGGAAGGGAGTGACGCTGCTGAGTCAACTGTGTTCGGGCATTTCGCCGGAGCTGTCATGAGTGACGCTCCCGGTGCGTGGAGGCCTCAGACAAGAAGCACTGATTTTGTCCATGAGTCTGGGGCCCATTGGGGCTGCCTGGCCTGGGAGCACCCAGCTCAGCCGGTGGTCAGCGAGGGTGGGCTGTGCTGGTGCGGCCAGGCTCTCTCCTGTGCCCGGGCCTCTGCTGTTAGCAATCGACTGACATGGCTCTGGTCCACAGGATGGGGCTGGGCCTTCCACAGAGGTCATGGGGTCCAAGAGAGAGAGGGTCCTTGAGGTTCAGGCACAGAAATGGCACAGTGCTGCTTTTGCACGTTCTCTTGGCCAGAACAAGTCACAGGCCAGATTTCAGAGCGATGGGGAGAGGGAGGGAAGGGGGAAGACTCCACATCTCAATGGGAGGAGATGCAAAGTCACATTGCAAAGGGCCAGGATACAGGGTGAGGGCACCCCAAATAACTGCAGACGTTTTTGCAAACAACCTATCTCATTCACATCATAGCACTGAATCCTTGAAGCCACCCTGTGAGGCAGGAGGTATTAACCCATTTTCAGATAAGGAAATTGAGGCTGAGAGAATTTTGTTTGCTCATTCTTTTGTTCCTTCTCTCTCGGCTGGGCATCCCAGTGCGTCGGGCACTGATGGCACCAGGATGTGGCTGTGACCCAGATACAGTCAGCTCAGCACAGGGGAAGCTGAAGTCACCTAAACAGACCCAGGAAAGGACTCCAAGGGCAGCAGAGGTCGTGGGGAGAGCACAGGGCCAGGATCTTACTTGGGTCTTCTGGGTTAGCTAGCTGTGTGTCCTTTTGCAATGCACTTGACCTCTCTGAACCTCAGTTGACTCATATGTATCCTTGTGGTAGCTCCAACCCTTGGGATGGAGTGAGGAATGGGGAACAGGAGGTGATTCAGTGCCTCCTAAACCTTGGAGCCCAGAACTGTCTCTGCTGTTTCCCTTCCCCCCACACACAGAGGTTTCCTGAGCTCTGACCAGGCATGGGCCCTGTGTCCCTGGCCCTACATCCATCACTCTGATCCACCCAAGCCTGGAACATAAGGTGGACTACTGTGGAAGCAGGGACCCCATCTGTCCCCTCCACTCTGTCCCCGGCACCGAGGACACCGCCTGGCATACTCCAGGCACCCAATACGCACCTGTTGGATGAATGAAATATGGCAATCAGGGCGGTTAGAATCAATTCAGGTACAAGGGCTCCAAACCCATCAGGACACTCAGTGAGCGTTTCCTGGGTGCTTTGAAAGGGGCTCTTTGGAAGGTTGGACTTGGGTATAACATGCTGGAAAATTACTGGCGGGCAGTTCCTGGGAATCCCCAGCCAGCCCTGGCTCAGCCCTCACCCTCATATGGGCAGAGTGGGTCTGGGAGGGGCAAGCAGAGGACACCTGGGGGTCCCAGGACATCACGGCTTGGGGACAGGCTTTGAGGAGGGCATGGCTGGGGCAGGGTCCCTCTCCTCCCCGGGGCCTTAGCTCAAATCCAACGCCTCAGCAGGGGTGACCCAAACCCAGCTTCACATCGGGGCCGCTGCTCTTTTCCAGGCGGAGGGACTGAGATCTCTCCTGCTCCCAGCATCCCAAATGTACCCGGCTTAGTGTGAAATGGCCCTAATGAGGACTGATTCAGCCCACAAAGCTCTTCTGAGAAGCAAACTGACCACTTCTCGCATCTACCCGAGGCACAGAGCAATTTGTACTTGATTAAGTAAAATGTTACAGGTCACAGTGTGACCATTTTAAATCTTTCATCTTTTCTGCTTTCCTCGCTTCTCACAACCTATTAATTTCCAATTTTCTTCTCTGCCTCCTGTCCTCACTGTGTCTGTGGAGCAAGTCCCTTGGCGTCTCTGCCCTCCCTCCCTCCCTTCCTCCCAGTACTTTCGATCCTGCTGTGAATTCTGCAGCATCCAAGGCCCCAGAAAAACAACACAGCCAGCGTGTGAGATGGACAGAGCCCCGTCCTCCTGGAGCTCCTGGTCTGAAGGGAGAATGACGGGAAGGAGACCAAGATGTGACGCCTCTCCTGAGTCTCCCCCCTCATGGGACCCCAAGAGGAGATGCTGGGGGCCCGGCACATAAAGCAGTGATGACAGTCCGGCCGACTCTCCCAGGGCGCTCTGCGGGATCACAGAGAGGGGTCACTCAATCTCTGGATCAGGGAGGCTCCCTGGAGGAGACCACACCTGAGCTGAGCATTAGAGACCCTATGGGCGTGACCATGGGGAAGAGAGTGGACAGATGCCAGGACAGAACGTGTCAAGGTTAAATGGATGAAGAAGTGAATGAATGTGCCTAAGCCAAACCCCTTCTTGACCCCACCACTTAAACACTCCAAATGCCTCTACTGCTTTGGGGATGAAGACGCACATCCTTAATGTGGAGTTTGAGGCCACACAAATTTGAGGTCTGGCTTGTGTCCACTTCTGCAGGCTCCCATCCACTCCTTATCCTTCAACCACACAGGTCTTAGAGGTCTTCATGGTCGCTAAGAACCCTCTAGCCACTGGGCCTTTGCACGTGCTGTTTCTGTGGCAGAGGATCCCTGTTCGTGCCTCAGATCCCTGCTCAGGCATCTCATCCTCAGGACGCACTCTCCTGTCTCCCTTGACCCCCACTCCCTGGAATATGCTCTCACAGCACCAAGAGCCCCTTCTTACAGCTCGCAGTGTGTGCTTCTAAAATAACCTCTGTCTCCCCGCTAAACTGTGAGCTCCAGGGGCAGGGTCCACGGCAGATTTGCTTAATTCCTCTGACGCAGTGGCTGTCGCACAGTAGGTGCTTAACAAACGTGTTGAATACATAAATGAATATTGTCACTGCGGGGTCTCCCTTTGTTAGTGCACTTGTACCAACTCAGGCTGTCCACCAAGGACTGGATCTGTCTCAGGCGTCCCCGTAGCCTGGTGCCCACCTCAGGGCCTGCACCTCACTGGCATCAGTCAGTATCTGTGAAGGAAGGATGGAGGGTGGCAGGAGGCAAGGGGACTTGAGATTCAGAAGAATCGCTGTCTCAGCTTCTGGGCCAGTCGGAAAGCCGTGGGTGTAGAGAACGGACAGGTCTCCTACCCATGCCGGTCTCTGGCTCCCCACAGTCCGGCTGCTCCCGCCTGTCCACACATGGGGAAGCCCCACGGAGCAGCCGAGCCGACGTGTGTGCTCACGCCTCGTGGGGCTTTGTTTCCCAGGGTCGTTATGAGAATGTGGGCTGTCAGCACACCTCAGAGAAGACCAGGGAGGAAACGGACCAATTTCCTGATTGGGGACATCATGGGGGATTCTTACTTTCAGGGTGCTGCCCCTACTGGGAACTGGCGGACAATCCCAGGGCCGTGGGCCGTGCAGTTCTCGGGCTGATGAGACACTCTGCGGGGACTGTCTGGTGGGGCTGATTGCTGAGGGAAGGTGGTCTGATGGCCTCATCAGAGCTGGTGACACCATTGTCCCCTCACAGCAGATGGACAAGGACACTGCCATCCTTGTTCCCCATCAGGAGCACCTGAGACAGAAACCAAGAGAACAGCATGCTCCCAGGAGCCCCTGCTCTGCCCACCACCCCTACCTGGGAGCTGCCTCCACCTGCCCTGAACGCAGCTCCACCAGCTGGAGACAGGTCCCCAGGGCACCTTCTCCAGGAGACCTTGAACCTCCTCACGGAGAACTCCAGACCCAGAGGGCTAAAGATCGGGGAGCAGCAAATGGGGGGCTGCTCCTCCCTCCCCGCATGCCCTTCTCTAGTTTGTCCCTCAGGGCCCAGTCTGGGCCCCCTCCTCCAGGAAGGTGAGAGGCTGGGGCCACAGTGCAGGTGAGCGAGGTCGCTGGCCTGAACCGGGCTAGGACAGACCCCATGAGAACATTAGAGGGATGACGACTCCAGGTGTCACTGCGGCTGGTACTTTTCCCAGAGTTTTCCCCATTCCAGTCTTGTTCTGCCAGGCCCAGGAGCCTCGGCCTGGGGAAAGCCCACCCCTCACTGCTGCCAATTAATTTCCATTTGTCATAAACGTTACTAATGTCGTGATCAATAGGAACTGGTCTCAGAGCGAAGGGTTAAAGAATCGAAAGGCTGCCGGCAGGTTAGGGCATCCACACGTCCGCCCACGTTCACTGCCTGTTGTTCTGGATTAATTACTTGGGGCCTAAATGTAACTCTTGTGAATCTCAAGTAATGCTCTCGTAGTCCACTTACGGTTAATTAACACGACTCAACAGCAGTGGTGAGGTTTGTGTTTCCCACACTCGGGGCTGGAAGGGGGAGTGGCTGACATCCAGGAGGGGGACCTCACAGTCTCCTAACAGAATGGCTTCTCCACTAACCCCGCAGGGTGAACTTGAGATCCTGGAGTGGATCAGAGGTCCCTGACCGAGAGGGTCAGTTCCCAGACTGCCACCGGCTACCAGGGCCTGTGGCCACAGGAAATGACAAAACCTTTGTGGTTAGGAGTTTTTCTAAAATAGGATAATAATACTAACATCATGGGGTTGGTCTTGCCTCCTGGGATGTGAGTCTAAGAATGGGGGCCAAACTCTGGGGATGTTATCAGAAAGAAGGGACAAGTGAACAGAGAGGGCAGCAAGCCCCGAGGACGGAATCCTACACCCAGCCCGCCAGGTGCCATAAAGGAGGGTGCAGGGATGGGGGGAGCTGTCCACAGAGAACGTGATGCCTGTCCTGGGCCTTGAAGCGTGAGTAGGAGTTCCCTGGGTAGACAAGTCAGGGTCAAAGTTTTCGGGGAGAGGGCACAGCGTGAGCAAAGGCCTGGACGTACCACTGCATTGCCCTGCTGCCTGTTATAACCCGAGCGTCTGTCACTGCAGAGGAACGAGGTCCGATCCTAGGGCACCTGGGCTGAACTGTGGCCCGTTTCTGGGCACCCGGCTGGCAGGGATGTTGGAAAAGCTTAAACGTATTTAACCCCGTTCACAGTTTTTAGAGCCAACTGTCTGGTGTTGGGCAAGTTACTTAACCTTCCTGTGCCTCAGTTTCCCCATCTGTGAGGTGAGGATAATGACACTGGGCTGGGTGAGGAGTAAACCTGTGTGAAGTTCATCAAGGGGTGCCTGGTCCCCACAGGCGAATGGGAGCGGTTGTTGGGATTGATGCTCGTTGGGTGCCCCGTGTCTGTGGGTCCCCCTAATCCTCAGACCCACCAGGCAGGTGGTCCCTTTGAAGAATCTGAACCCAGGAGGTGAAGTGGCTTCTTCGAGGTCACAGGGCTGAGCCGGGGAGCAGGGAGCCGAGGTCTGTCCCGTCTGTCTGACTCAGGAGCCCACCCAGTGCCCAGAGCAGTGTCTGACCTGTGGTGGGAGCTGCCCTCCCCTCCCCTCCCACCCCTCTGGGGAGGCTCCTAGAGCACCAGCCCTGTGTGCCCAGACTCAGGGGTTCACGCAGAGACCCCCAGATGCTCGTGGAGAAGGGCCATCTATGCCCAGACCTGCTGGGGGACACTCTCCCTCCTGCCTTGTCCCACCTTCGCAAGAAGCCTCCGCACTCAGACGCCCTTCTCACTCAGTGCCCCCCGAGGGAGCCAGGGGCTGTCATCTCTGCGGGGCTCGCGCAGCCCCCTCACCAGCCCGGCCTTGCAGGGATGTGGGAATGGCGCCTGTGTTAAAATCCGCATCTGGATGAGCCCCTGCTGGAGGAATTAATTCGTGTACACATAGAAAATCTCCCGCAGACTTGTCTCCTAACATTTATTCTGGAAACTGGAACATGCAGATAAGGCAGCGCCTGTCACCAGAACCGCAGAATAATCTGCATTCTCTAAGCCACAAAAAGCCGCAAAGTACCCACTTCATGAGCCAGGAAGGGGACTCACCCAGTTAAAGGAGGTTCTGGCAGGTGCTTCTCCAGCAGCAAAGGCCGCCACCCCGACTCTTCTCAAATCCTAGAGTCTTAAATTCCCAGATCATCACTTAATAGAATCTTAGTACTATAGATGCTTGAATCAGAATTCCAGGATCTTAGAATCTCAAGTCTTATGGTTTTACTAACAGAATCTTAAAACTACAAAACATTCGGTCAGAATCATAGAGAATGAACCTCATGTCAGATCACAGACTCTTAGCTCAGGTGTCCAACCCACAGGTAAATTCCCCCCACGACCTTCCAATAAGTGGCCTCCAGGCCTCAGATCTTGTTCCAGGGTCACCTCCTTCAGGAAGCCCTCCCTGACCAGATCCGAGCCCCCACTACAGACTCTCAGCTCCAAGCACATTGCCTTGTCAGCTCAGCCGCAGGTGCCTCTTTACATTTATTTTCATGATTATGTCATGGAGTTTGTCTCCCTCCCTTCCACCCATTCCTCAGATAGTGAGCCCCACGGGGGTGGGTTTGGTCTGCTTTACTCATCGCTGGATCCTTCACACAGGGCTTGGCACACAGCAGATGCTCAATCAATATGTCTAATGAGTAGATTAATGAATGACTTAAATGAAGGGACGGATGGACAGATGGATGGATGGATGGACGGATGGACAGATGGACGGATGGGTGACTGAATGGCTGCCAAAGCCTATGCTCTTCAAGTATGACAGACCCCTCCCCCCACTGCAACATTTCTGCCCCAAAGGCTGGCTGGGGACCTGTGCTGTGCGAGCTCATTCAGGCTACTGAGCCGCTCAGACCGTCGGTCTCCTCGCCTGTAGAATGGAAGCATGAAACATGATCGCCCCTGAGAAGGCGGCTGTGAGCACTGGGTGCCGTGATGAAGGTCGAAGGCCGAGTGCGGAGCTGGCCTAGAGCGGGCGCTAACATGCACCAGACTGCCTTGCTCGGGAAAAGGACTTCTGTGCCGTCTTTGAGCCCAGAGACTTTTCCAGCTTCTGAATGTGCTGGGGGCAGGCGGGGCAGCGAGGCCAGGAGCTGAGGAGCCCGTGACTGGACTCCGCTGCCCTGGCCTCACGGTCACCGTGGGCAAGTCACTGCGCCTCCCTGGCCCTCTGTGTCCTCATCTGTATGACAGAGAACATCAAACGAGAGTCAGGGGGCCATGTCTGAATGAAGTCCTTCCGGCATCCGGAGTGTGAGACTCAGGAGAGAGCGGGGTGCGAACAGTCGGGCAGGGAGGGCTGTCTTTGTCGGGCCGCGTGAGGGGCCCGATTGATCTGCCGAGAAGGCGCAGGTTGGGAGTGAGCACTTCATTACTGAACACGTTTTTATAAAATTGATTGCATTGCCTGTTCTCTGCATCTTTTAATTACAAAACCAATTAGCTTGTTGGCAAATGGGGAGGGGAGGCAGAGCTCAGGTTGGATTGGCGAACTCTGCCTTCTTTGGTGACCACGGTGGTAAGCCAAGGAGGGGGAGGGGTAGCCATGGCAGGGAGGCTGCCCCCATCCCCGGGGCGAGAAAACCCTCTGACACTCAGAGGAGCCTAGGGTTGGGCAGCTTGGAAGAATGGACAGGAAAAAGTGCCTTGTGAAATAATACACACACACACACACACACACACACACACTGTTAATAAAATTCTCCCGGCATCTCCGCCCCAGGAATGCACATAGTAGGGCTGCGTCAGAAATTCTGCTGGGAAAGCGCCTGGGCAGCCAGACTCCAATGGCCAAAGTGCAGTACCGCCCTTGCCCTTGAAACCTCCTGCCCAAGGCACCAAGGCAGGGGGTAGGAGGCAGAGGGGAGAGGGGTGGGCAAGGCTTCCACTGCCCCTTCCTCACCTCCTGCTCCAGCTGCTGCAGCGAGTTCCGATCAGGACGTCTTGCTCCCTCAGCACAGCAGTGGGTAAGAGGAGCTGGGGAGGACAAAGCCGGGTGGGGGCAGGTGGGGCGCGGGGGCCTCCTCGTGGGGCATCACGGGTGTGCCAGTGAGCAGGCAGGCCCAGGAGCCTGCGGCAGGGAGGGGGAGGGGCTGGCAGGAGCAGGGCTGCAGGGGGAAGGCCCGGCCTGAGAAGCCCTGGAGCAATGGTTCTTCTCCCTGCTGTTTGCTGTTCTTGGTTGCTGGAGGCAGCAGTACTCAGAGGGGCCACAGCCTGGGTTACAGGCAGCTCTGGGCTGTCCAGCCCTAACCAAGCGGCTCCAGCTTTGGGGAGACACACGGATGAACTCCGAGGACTCTGAGCGAGGCAGATCCAGCTGAGTGGAGTCACTGGGTTTCCTGCTGGAGGACCCGGCCCTGACCCAGGTGAGGAACACCGCATGGGCCCACCAGTGGGGGTGGGTGTCTTCTCTCCTCCCCAGAGCAGAGGGGAAATCCCCAGGGCAAGGAATTTTCCAGGAAGGCTGCGAGTACACAGGTGACAGACCTGGGTCCAAGCTCCACCTCCACTATTTACCTTGAACACGGAGACCCTGCCTCCACCTTCTTATCTGTGAAATGGGGTTGATGATCCCAGCCTCAGAGAGGTGACATGATCCTCGATGGCCACAGCCCTGTGAAGCACGTGGTTCTCCTTTCACAACCAGCAGAATGACCCTGGACCGGCCGACTAAGTGTCCAGCCTCGGCCCTGCCTCAGTTCCTCCAGTTTAGCAAGTAGGAAGTCAGCCAGACCTGGGTTCAAACCCTGGCTCAGTGTCTTAGCTTTGTGACATTGGACGCATCGCTTAGCTGCTCTGCCTCATTGTCCTTTCTGTGAAATGACAATAGCACCGAAGCTCAGACGCTGTGAGGCCCAGTATGGGTTCGAGGCAATGCCCGACCCAACCAGAAGGAGGCATCGCCTCCTCTCTCCCTCCTCCCTGACCTCTTCCCTTCCTCCTTCCCCTCCTCCTCTTCCCTCCCTATCTTTCACTCTGCACATATTGAATTTTATGTAATTGGGATCATACAATTTATTCAGCTATTCAGGTTTTTCTTTTTTTAAACTCACTATACATCATCAGCACGTTCCCACATCACTGACAGTTCCTCAAAAGCATGATGTAAATAGCTTTGTAATTGCTCCTCATTCAGACGCACCTCCCCGCCCTCGCTCCGCAGATGCTTGGAGGTTACAGGCCCGTGTGCGCATCAGGCTGTGAGGGACGTTTTGGGCCCCGTGCGCCTGAGTCCCTGACCACGTCCTCAGGACAGATTCCTGCAGGTGAATCAGCTCTGAGAGCAGTGATGATTCTCAGGCTCAGGGTCTTGATCACTCAGCCGCTTTCCTGGAAGTTGCCCTGATGGACAGCCCCCAGCAGCCCGCAAGGACGCTGTCTCACCCCCACAGCCCTGGCCTGCGGGCCAGCTTCCCGGCTACATGATCATCAATCACATCAGGTTCCTGGGTGTCCAGAAGCCTCATGACAAGCACAAGAAGCAGCCTGGGGCGGCAGCCCAGGCAGGGAGTCAGAGGTGTCCCATCCCACCTGCCCTCACCTGCCAGGTGTCACGGCACGGTCCTCCTTTTCTGGTTTCCCATTTTTTCACCTGTTGCAATACCCACCCCGCCAGCTGGGTGTCCTCCCTCCGTCCATCCAGTGCCAGGAACAGGGCCTGACACCCCGTAGGTGTTCAGCAAATATGCGTTGAAATCTGAACTAGCAGTATGCTCCTTCAGTACACACACACTCACACACACATACACACACTCACACACACACGTACTCTCACATACTCTCACACACACACACACACACACACACATACACTCTCACACACTCACCCACAACCACACATACTCTCTCACACACTCACACACACACTCTCACACTTTCTCACATACACTCTCACACTCACCCACACACACTCTCTCACACACTCACACTCACACACCCACACATACTCTCACACTCACTCACACACACACTCTCAAACTTTCTCACATACACTCTCACACTCACCCACATACCCACACATACTCTCACACTCACTCACACACACACATACTCTCACACACACACGCACGCACACACGCGCACACACGCGCTCATTTTGCCACAGCACTCTCCCCTTCTTTGCAGGAGCTCCCCATCATTTACATTGCTCTCTCTCAATGCCTTGAACACCAGGACGCCGATTCTACCTTCTTATCTACACACCAGAGTTGATGATGCCAACAAATCCCACTGAAGATAGTATAGAATGGTGGTTAGGAATACAGACTCTGGAGCCAGGCCGCTTGGGTTTTAAAGTTACTTAATCTCTCTTCGCCTCAGTTTCCCCTCAGTAAAACTGGGATAGCCTACCTCCTGTGGTTACTGCAGGGATTGACTGAGGGGCTGCGGCCGCAGTATGAGAAAGGTACCTGCAGAGAGAAGCCCTGGGTGAGTGAGTCTGAGATGCTGCCTGCTGCTCCCAGGGCGCAGCCTGGCAGCCTACGGCTCAGGGTAGAGCCCTGCTCACCGCGTGCGGGCTCCCACTCCTGCTGGGAAGGAGTCCACCTGTCCGCCTCCGCCCCCTGCCGCTCTTAGGGCTCGTGTGACCAGCTCTCCACGGTGGGCAGTAAGCAGAAGGAACTGGTGCGGGGCGCTCCCAGGCTGGAGCGTACGTTCTGGTGGAGACCCTCCGGCACCTGCCTGGGCATCGCAGAGGAGGCCTTGTGTTCTGCTGGAGGAGCCACGGTGGCAGCCTGAATCGCCGAGTCTCTGCCTGGAAGACACTGCCCCTGAGAGCCACCTGGATCTGCGCTGGCTCTGTCGTGTGAAGCCAAAAAGATCTGGGGTTGTCATTGCAGCGGAATCCCGCTCATCCTGACCCTTTGTCCGGAGCCAGGTTGGAGCGTCAGCATGTGAATGCGCCCCCTGCAGGTGACTGGAAGCTGGACAGCACCTGTCCGAGGTAGTGGAAGCCACTCGGTTGCAACCTTCTGCTGTAGAAACAGGGACACCAGCGGTCATATTTTCAGGAGAAGCCAGAATGAGGATTCTTATTTAAAAATCTGGCAGCTTTTAAGTGTTGGTAATTAAATCAAGGTTTAAAAAACCCTGACTGAGCCAAACAAATTCTACTTGCAGATTAGATATGCCCAGAGGCCAATTGTCATGACTCTGGCCTACATGTCCAAATCTAAGCTCCTTGGCCTGCCATTCCAAGCTCACCATGGTCTGTCCACAGCTGGCGCCTCTCACAGCTTCCTAACCCCAACCCTGAACTCTGGCTGCACTCAGCCACTGACAGGTCACCTACCTGGGCCTCTGTCCATACTGCTCCCCAGGTCCACTGTGGTGCCATGAACAGGGCATGGCTTTTGGTATCAGTCCACTAGATTGCAGCCCAGATCACCACCCTGTGAGAGCTGGGTGACCTCTCTGAACATCAGTTTCTTCTTCTGTAAAATAAAGGTGATCATAGCTAACTTACAAGGTGCCCTGGAGAGCTGTGTAAACACTGTCTTATAGGGCCTGGCCCCAGGGGTGCTTGGGCAAAGTGAATCTCATCCCAGTCTCCCCATGAAGAGGGAATGTCTGCAGCTGCTCCCCTCACTCGCTCACTGCCGTCCAAGACACCCCACCAACCTTCCTTCGCCTCCTTTTTACAAGAATCAGAACTTCATTGCAGTCTTACGTCTCTGTGAGCCCCCAGGGCCCCTCCCGCCCACCCTTCACAGGGTTTGCCACAACTACTCCCCTGTATGTAAAGTCCCATCTCACTGCTTCTTGGAAGACTCAAACTAGTGGTCCGAGAAAACAGGTGGCTTGAGGGGCTTTGGGACTGGCTCCCCCACCCCACGCAGGATAGAGGACATAGTCCTTGTGGGAAGGTTGGGCATAGATAGTGCTTGGCATAAAGTGGAGGCTCAATAGCTGAAGATTTGATTTGTGGTGACCTGGGAGAATGTCCCAGGGGGAAGCGTCCTGTGGCAGGAGTGACAGTGTAGGTAGTCAAAAGGGGCGGGGGCAATGCCTACAAAGACAGCAGAGTTGGCTGGACACTTCCTGTCCCATCTGCCAAGACAACTCTGACAATTGCACTTCATTGAGAACTGAGCTGCTAAGCTGGGTTCATGCACTGCAGAGGGGTGATGAGACTGGGGGCTCTTAAGAAGCCTGGTGGTAAGTGTGGGAGCCCAGAGCCCGCTGCTGGCTCACAGAGAGGCCGGATCTCCTGCACGGGAAGCGCAGCTGACTGAAGAACAGACCGCAGCTCCGTCAGAGGCACGGAGCTCCGGAGACACCTGCGTGCTGTTGGCCCCACTCAGGTCTGTTATGCACAGCCCAGGGCCTCGATGGGGAAACCTGGAACTCTGAAACACAGGACAGGGACAGCTGAGGGTACTGACTCTGCAGCTCTCCCCGAACCCTCTGGGCTCACAGGGACAGCCCAGCCTTTCCTAGGAAGAGCCGGAACGTGTGCTGTGCTGGAAGGGGCTGCCCAGGCCTCGCCTACCCCGCAGGTAACAGGTTCAGCCTGGGAACCTGCCCCCCTCCCCTCACCACCGCCAGGGGAATACATAGGTTGGCATCCCAGCACCGTCTAGCTGGCGGCATGCTGGCCCTGCAAGAAGCTAGCCACCGAACGAGCAGGAAGAATGACTGATCGTGCCCCCGTAGGAGCCAGGGGAGAGGACTGTGCGGGTGCTGATCAAGGGAGCCAGAGTCCGCGGCTGGAGGAACCGAATTCCGTGACTTGGGGAATTTGGGGGCACACAGGGCTTAGCAATCTAGCATGGACCCACAGGGTGGCCTCGAAAGTGTGAGGGCACTGAGAAGCCCAGCAGCGGCTCTCTTGCCTGGGCTTGAGGAGGCCCTGAAGTAGCCCAGGCTGGTGGCGCCTCCGGCCGAGCAATGAAGCCGCAATTCGCAAAACGACAGCCAAGGTCAGAGGGACAGCCCAGGGGGCCGGACCTGGGGAAGGTGTGGCGATGGGGCAGCCAGCAGGGTGCTGCTCGAGGCTTCCAACCAGCGTGAGACAAGGACGGACGGCCATGCCACGCATGCCACTCAGCAGCGACAAGGACCAACTACTGATATTGTAACAACTTGGGTGGGGTTGCAGGGCATGATGTCCAATGACAGAAAAAAGCCAGTCCCCAAGGTTGTATACATACTATCTCATTCCACTTACATAACGTTCTCAGGATGACAAAACTGAGTTGGAGGACAGATCAGCAGGTGCCAGGGGTTAGGAGTGGGGGGTGGGGAGGAGGATAGCCGTGACTTCAGATGGGTAGCACACAGCAGATCTTTGGGGCGATGGAGTGGTTCCTATCTTGATTATGGTACAGTCTCAAACATCTACACATGTGATAACATGGTACAAAATTGTACATGCGAATCACACCAATGCTAATTTCCTGATTTTGATATCGTGCTGTAGTTATGCAGATATAACCACTGGGGGAACTGGTTGAAGTTTATATAATCCTTCCTATATTATTTTTTGAAACGTCATGTGAACCTATAATTATTATAAAATAAAAAGGTTTCAAAAAGACAAGAATAAAGAAGGTGGCTTAAGCAGTCACCCCAGTGAAACATAATTACTTGCTCAGTTGTCATACCCGAGACAATTTTCAGATCTGGATTCCATTGATGGACGAAGTGACCAGGTCCTTACAGTGAAGGAGATTTCAAAGCATCATGGCATGTATATACCATGATGATTTTCCCAGTTCTCCCCCAAAGGGACAGGCAGCTCTTTATTCTGTGGCTGTCCACTGTGGAAAGGGATAACCAGAGACTTTGAGGACCATCGGGCGTCAGGTCTGAGTTGACACTGGTACCTAGAGACTCAAAGTGTCTCCATGACCCTCTTTATAGAGCGGGGCCTGTAGGGACCAGGCATTATGGTGTTCTGGCTAAAGTGTGACTCACAGTGGGTCCCTGGGTCTGTGGGCTCATACAGTGGACCTTTCCCCAGACACAGAGTGGCTCATTGGAATCGGTAGTTGGGATAACCCCAAGTTTGCATGCCTGGCCTATGGGGTAATAGCTATCACAGTGAGGAAGTCCAAATAAAAATCTCTGAAACCATCCCCTAGACTAGCCGTGATCACTGTCAAAAACAATATCACATCTGGGCTGAAGGATGCGAAGCTTAGTGCCATCATTAAAAATTGAACACATACAGTGTCTCCATTATGTCTCTATTTAATATGCAAGCCTGGCCCCCGCAGAGGCAGGTGGATACTGGAAAATGGCCTCAGACTACTCCAGGCTCAACCAGGTAGCAGCTTTGATTAGAGGTGGTGCACTGGACACGTCCCGTTGCTGGAACAGGTTAAAGAGGCCTCTGGTAGCTGGTAAGAGCATCGTCTCAGGGGGTGTGTTTCTTTCCCTTCCTGTTAGGAAAGAGGATAAGGGGCAGCTCATATGCACATGGCACAGACAGTGACATTTGTTTATAGTCTGCCGCTCTGGACTCTGCAACTTTGGAGGTCCTGGGCCCCATGTATCCTTGCTCTTGCCAGATCCACAGCAAGGGTCCATTGAATTGCAAGTTACAGCTGCGTCCAGGACAAGTTGGAGCCAGTCGGCAAAAAGAGGAATCACTTTGATCAGCAGGAGGAGGGGGCAGGGCAAGAAGGAAGAGGGAGAGCCCGGTGACCCCTTGTAACCCCACTGTAACTGTGACTAGGTGTGGGCAGCCCTCCTGGCTTGAGCAGGATTAGCAAGGGTTCAGTGACCCCTGCCCCGGAACAAGGCGCGCCATCCTAGGAGGCAGGGGGTGATAGCAAAGACGGGGGACTTCAGAAAGCACGGTGGAGGAGGGCAGCGGACGTCAGTTATGACCCCAAGACCAAATCTGGCAGTGGGAGCTGTGCTTGGGGTCACGCCTTCCTCTCCGAGTTTCCCTTCAGGAAGGCAGGCCGTGGGAACCAGGGAGGTGCTGTTTCCCACACCTGTGTGAAGAGGGAGACCTCACAGCCCCAGGGGTGGACTGTTGTGGCTGCGAAAACGTGACTCTCGGATCTTCCGCTGCCCGAGCGTGACTGAGTGACCCATCCGCTGCCCTCTGAAACCCACTGGAAGGAACACGATTCTGAGGCCCAGCTTGGCAGACAGGCTGGGTTGTGCCAATGGAGGAGGAAGAGGGGGCAGGAAAACAAAGAGACCGTGGAATGCAGAGATGGGAATGGAATCCACCCTGGCAGGACAGTGAGAGCTCAAAAAACACTGGCAGCTGTACCTGGGACTCTGACTCACTGTGGGCCTGGCTGGGCCTGGGGGTCTCCATCCTGAAAAGCCTGCTCCCTGGCTGAGCCTGGGGGTCTCCATCCTGAAAAGCCTGCTCCCTGGCTGAGTCCAGGGGGGTCTCCATCCTGAAAAGCCTGCTCCCTGGCTGAGCCTGGGGGTGTCCATCCTGAAAAGCCTGCTCCCTGGCTGAGCCTGGGGGTGTCCATCCTGAAAAGCCTGCTCCCTGGCTGAGCCTGGGGGTCCCCATCCTGAAAAGCCTGCTCTGCAGCCAGCTGTGCAATGGTTCCTGCTGGGTTCCTGGGGTCTGCAGGCTCCTCCCAACCTCTCCCTTCCTTTTAACAAACAGCTTCACTTAAAAAGCCATCTGGGAGGATGGATGGCACAAGGCACATTTTGTAGAATAAGTTTTCAGGGAGAAGAGCCAAGACATTAAAGGCACAGCACTTAGGATTCCACTCTCATCAGGCCCTTCCTCTGACCGCCGGAGAGTGTGGTCCTGTCATAAGCCCCTCCCTCCCCCCTGTCCAGTGCTGGGCTCCATCCCCCTTTGTCTCGGAGTGGGCCTGCTCCCAATGCCCCGGCTGCCTCCCTCCCTTGGCATAAACTCCCCTCCTTTCACCAGGAGGGGCTGCAGCAGGACTCCCTAATCGGAGACTCTCCTCTCCGGGGCCATCTCTGTCCCACCTTGGGGGGCTGCACCCTTTCCCTAATGGTGACCAGGGTGGAGGTTTGTCTTCTGTGGGGACAATGGGTGGATGCCCTTTGAAGGAGAGATGTGTCCACAGTTGGGATGGATGGGTGGCCCTGGGGAGGGGTAATGACCTCCCTGTCACTGGAGGTATGCACAGTGAATGGATGAGCACTCAGCAGAAAGGCCTCTCAGGAGGCAAACTAGCTACATGGCTGTGGGAGCATGGGCTTCAGAGGCTGAGAGACTGGGCTGAGTCCTGGCCACGCTGCCGGCAGGCGTCTGACCTTCAGCAATGACTTACACTCATCGAACCTCAGTTTCCTCATCCAGAAAATCAGGCAAAATAAAAGCCCCACTTCCCAGGGTTGTCATAGGGACTAAATGACATAATGTGGGCTGCACACTGAGCACAGAGCACATACTGATCTGGGCCCCAAGGCTAAGGCAACTAGATTCCATTTTATGTAGGCCCCTTGGTTAAGGAGACTAAATGACTCCATTTTTATCATCAATAGACCTTCCTTAATATTCTTCCAATAATAGGTTAATTACCCCTAGACATAAAGGAATTTTGCCTAAGATTATAGTTGCCCCACGAGTTGGGAGGCATTTGCAGTTTCCTGAGTATAGGTATTTGCAGGTATTTGCAAGTAGTTGTGCCTGTCAGTGAATAATGCTAATTTTGACTTCTGTAATCTCTGTTGCTCCCACTATTGTACTGGTTCCCTGAGGGGAGGGGAGCAAAAGGAGGAGGGGGCTTCTGTCTTTGAAATGGGACGAGCAAGAAGAATCGGGGCTGCTGATCTGAGGGGAGACTATGCCCTCCACAGCCCACCGGCGAAATAAAGTGCTCCTTTACAATTCGGCTGTGCGTCTCTGGTTATCTCGCTGTCTCGTTACAACAATACTATCCGTACTGGGGTGAGGGGGTGCAGAGTGGAGGCTGGGTGGACACCCTGAGCAATCTAAGAATTCAAATTGCTGTGGTTTTAGAAACTTAAGACTGAGATCCAACAATTCAATTATCATGAGATGATAAGGTTCCCTGAGATTCTAAAGCCTTATGAAATCATGATTTTATTCTTCTACCTTCCTAAGGCTTATTAGTAATCCGCGGCTGTATGCTTCAAAGAATGACGCTCTGAACCCACGCCCTGTCGGCTGCCCCATGCTGTATGATGGACAAGGAGTGTTTATCTCCGTCCCTCCCCTGACTTCAAATCTTCCGTCTTTGTTCCCACTAATCTTTCTATTCCGCTGGAGTCCACTTTTATTAAAAGCCTTAACTACTGGATCCTTTGTCCCAGACCCACCAGACCCCTCCGTGTTCCTGAACCCCTGTGCCCCTGCTCTTCCTCCCCACCCCCTTGAACCCCATATCTGCCCACTGAAATCTCCCCTTCAAGGCCTAGGCTGCAATTAGAACTTCCCAGAGGCTTAGTTCTCTTCCCACTTGAAGTCAATAATCCATGTCCTGCTTGGTATGTCCAGTGCACTTGGTTTGAGTCACTAACATAGCAGCTATCACAGTCTGACTCATTATTGCTGTTGGGGAGAAAATCTCTGACCTTCATCCCACCGCTGTTATCCTTCCATGCTCTCCAAGGAAGGGAGAGGTGTGGATCTCATTGGTCAGAGGTGGGACAGTGAGTGGGCCCTGCTCAGAGTGGACAGGGTCAGCACGTGGAGGGCGATGGTGCGGGACCAGCTCTCCCTCCCGCACCGTCTCCCACTGCAGCCAGGAGGCAGTCAGCTCTGCAGACCTAGCCTTGGTGAGGCCAGGACAGGAGGAAGCAGGAGGTCTCACTCAAGCCTCCCTTTGGCCTCCAGGACTATACTAGTCATGGTGCAGTCAGCAAAAGAGAATCCACTCGCGATTCAGACAAAGGATGTAATGCCGGGAACTGGAGCTGAGGAGCCAAACGGGGGATGATGAGGCTGCCCAGAACTTAGAGATAGCAAGAAGCAGCTGCTAACCTGGGACGGGAAGGTCACAAAGATGAGGAGGTGGCATCCCAGAGCCCAGAGCTGGGATTATCACTGGGAGTCAGAGCCATGGCGGGGGCCACCAGGGAGCTCTGGGACCATGGGGTAAGGGGCTGTCCAGTGGGACCTGGGGTCACAGACAAAAGGAAGCTGCTGATGAAAATGCCACCTGAAGTCTGCCCCTGCACACAACCTTTAAAGCTGTTCGTTCATTCATTCAGCAAATATGTATCGAATCACTGCTAGTCTGAGACTCCATTCTAGGTGCTGGTGATACAGCAGTGAATGCAACAATCTCTGCCCTCATGGAACTCAGTGTCTAATTGGAGGAGACGCACAGTAAAGAGGTGGGATGTACCAGGTGGCCAACTCCTACTCATTCTTCAAGTCTCAGGGCAAAAGTAACTCCTCCTGGGAGCCCTCCCTGCACACACCGCCCTCACCTGGACAGGACAGAGCTCTCTGTGCTCCCAACACTTCCCGTGGCTCCTCTATCAGGCGGGCCATAGAATTTCCAGTTCTTGCTGTGGCTGCTGGTCCACAAAGTGGGAGGAGTCAGAGGAGCTGAGAGACAAACCGTGGCCACCCCAAGTCCCCCCTTCAGCCAGGCCTCACCAGTCCCTCCCCTCTGGGGCAGGCAAAGGCTCTTCCTGCCTGATACCTCCGTCTATAACTGGGGGGGAGATGATCCCCTCTCTTCACCGTGGCCCCTTCTCCCCACTCTGTCCTCTCTCCCCAGGAGGCACAGGGCTGCTGCCCCTGATGGAGCCCTCAGGGTGTCTCCAGGCAGGCTCTCCCCTGCGCTCCCCCAGGATGCCCAGCAGCCTCTCTCCCCCTTCTCCTTCCTCTGGGGGGCGCTGCTCAGAAGCCACAGACTCCACATACCACACTGGCCTCTTATCCCAGCTCTATCCAGCTGGCCCATCAGCTAGAATTCTGAACGTCTCTGGACAAATCCCGTACCCCACACCCACCCATCTCTAAGGTGGGCATTTATACCTCCAGGACACCTCCTGGACCCCCCACTGCTGTCCATTGCCCTGGCTGTGGGACTCACCGGGGTACATGCTCAGCTGCTATGTGCTGGGATGCGGCAAGCACGTCCCAGCTGCCATCGGCTCCTGTCTAGATGTCCACCTTCACCTCCTCACTGGGCCCCCTGCTCCCACTCCTGCCTCCATGAAGGATCTGGGGGTTGTTTTAAGAAACCAATCACATCAAGTCACCCCCTTACATACAACCCTTCAATGCTCCTCACGGAAACTTGAGTAAACCCAGACCTGTTGGCCAAGGCCCAGGAGGCCCCACGGGCTCTGGCAGCTGCCTCCTCCCCTTCCTCATGCTCCTTCCTCATTTAGTCTCTCCAATACTCCTTCCCACCCCAGGACTTTTGCACATGCTGGTCCCGTTCCCTAGATCACTCTGTGCCCTACTCTTCAGGTAACCAGTTCCTTCAGGTTTCAACTTATACACCATCTCCTAAGATTCCCCCTTCTGAGTTAGTCCCCCTCATTATCCTCCCACATGGCCTTGTGTACATGGCATGCTTGGCCCCATCCTGAGGTATAGTTAGCTGTCCGTGTCACTCTTCCTCGAAAGACCATGTCTCCCTCTGGACTGTGAGCTCCAGGAGGCCGGGCCCTGGCCTGGCTTGTTTCTCATCTCTGCCTCCAGTATGTAACAGGCATATAGTAGGTATGTAGGAGATGACCCGGATGAGTACCTGGAACTGGAAGAATGGGAAGGGAGTAAAAAAAAATAAAAAGCCCCTGTCCCTTTAAGTAGAACAAAAATAACTGTGAGTGTTGTTAATTGTTTTTATTTGGAGGATGTTGGTTTTCATTTTATTTGATCTTTTAATAACTCACACAGCATAATCAGCTGGTAATTACAGCTTCCATCTCTGGCTTGTGCCTCTCTGACTTCGGCTCAGAGGACTGGAACCGTTTCATATTTAATCAGTATTTGAGCCAGAATGCTCTCAGGGGAGCAAGCTCATGTCGGAGTGTAGAGTTTAATTCTCAGTGATGTTAATTAGGACAGGAAAACAACCTGAGCTCAGAGCAGGGCTGCTGGGGGCCCCCAGTGACAGGAACGAGAGGCTCCGCCCACGAGCGTGCCTGGTCCCAGCACACAGCAGCTGAGCAGGTACCGCTGCGAGTCCCATCCCCACCCAGGCAGGCAGAACCAACGGTCCCTCCAGGCCTTTGCCAAGCGAGGCAGCAACGAGTGGCCTGAGGGCCACTCCGCACCTGCAAACTCCTCAGGTGCTTTCTGGGAGGGTCCAGGTGGTGAGGGGGGCACAGGGGTGCAGTGGCAGATTCGGGCATTGCTGGACAGTCAGCCCATCCCCTCTCCAGGGAAATAGGATCTTTCCTCAATCAACCACCATCGCCCTGTCCTTGTGCTCACCTGCTGCCTGGGTCTGCTCCCTCCAGCAGAGGGAGGGAAGGGACCGACCCGCTGGCCTGAGTCACCATCACACATATTTTACCCTCCTGGAGCAGCCAGGTCTCTTTCCTGGACTCTCAGGTTCCCAGTCCACATTTGTTCGTGTGCCTGGAGCGTGAGCCCCAGAATGCCAGGCTTCTTTTCCTTCCCTGGCATCCCAGCACCTACACAGAGCCCAGCACGTGGCAGGTGTCTGGTAAGTGAAGGGCTAAGTGGAGAGCAGAGCAGTGACAGGCAACAGAGAGATGGCGTGTTGGGGGCCAGGTCCACACTGGTGCCAGCAGGGTTAAAGGGGAACTGAGCGCACCCACCTGGCTCAGACGTTTCTCCCAGTGCCTTCTGGGAGACGGGCCCTCAGTCTCTTGCTGAAAGCCAACGCCGGTCAATGCTGAAGCATCCTAAGTGTGTCCCCCTTTCATGAAAGCAATGACACAGGATTTGGAAACATGCAATGTGTCACATGAGAACCTGGAGGGGCCACAGCAAACTCATCCTTCCAGCTTCAAAGTGTCTTCTCTGTCACAGTAATCAGGGTTCTCAGGATGCTGAGCGTGACAGTAGCGAGCATGTATCAAGCACAGCTGTGTGCCCAGAGCTGGCCTGGACCTCACGTCCATTCACCCCTATGGCCTTCCCATCAGCCCTTGAGGGAGGGATGTGCTATTGTGTCATCCCCATTTTAAAAACAGGTAAACTGAGCCTGGCCAGTGTGGCTCAGTGGTTGAGCTTCGACCCATGCACCAAGAGGTCACCAGTTCAATTCCTGGTCAGGGCACATGCCCAGGTTGTGGGCCCGATCCCCAGTGAGGGGCATGCAGGAGGCAGCCATTGGATGTTCTCTCTCAACAATGTTTCTATCTCTCTCTCTCTCTCCATTCCTCGCTCTCTAAAATCAATAAAGAAAAAAACAAAAACAATAAAAACAGGTAAACTGAGGCCCAGAGGTGCTACCAGTTGCCCAAAGCCTCACAGCCGGTGAGTGTGTCTGAACCTTGGGCTCCGCAGAGACTCCAACCTGATTTCAACGACAGCCTGGTGGCTCTGCGTCTCTGTCTAAGCCCTCATCTCCCGCCTGGAAATGGGGTCACGCGGACGCGTCCTGGCAGGAGTCTCCTGTGAACTGATGGACACGGCATTTGGTAAGAACATAGCTTCGGTCCTGGCAAACAGAAGCCGCTCCCTAGATGGGGGGCCCACCGCTTTCAAGCAGAGACCCCACCTCGGTCCACGGAGGTGATGAGGCCTCTCCGGCACCAGATGAAAGCCATTATGTTAGAGCCAGAAGGACCCCTCTATCACTGAGCTAAGTCTCATTACAGAAGAGAAGACAGAGGCCCCGACTGAAAACGCAAGAGCGAGCGAGCTTCAGAGCAGATTGGAAAATTACCTGCCATTGACAGAGGGATGTCTCCACCGCGGCTGTGGTTCAAATGCTTCTTCTTAGTACTAATTTATTTATTTATTTTTTATTAATTTATTTTTGTTACAGATATTTCTTCTTTTTTTCCCCATTGACACCCTCCTGCCCATCCCCCCACCCCGTCCCCAGCTTTGTAGTCCGTGTCCATCAGTTATGCGTACATGCATAAAAGTTCTGTGGTTTATCTCTTCCCCCTCCCCCGCTTCTAGGGTTGTCAGTCTGTACCCTACTTCCACATCTCTGGGTCTACCCTGTTCCTCAGACTGTTATGTTCATTATATTCCGCAAATAATTGAGATCATGTGATATTTGTTTTTCTCTGCTTGGCTTGTTTCACTTAGGATAATACTCTCCAGGTCCCTCATGTCATCTCAAAGCATAAGAGATCTTTCTTTCTTACAGCTGCATAGTACTCCATTGTGTATATGTACCACAGCTTTGTTATCCATTCGTCCACTGATGGACACTTGGACTGTTTCCAGATCTTAGCTATTGTAAATAGTGCTGCTATGAACATGGGGGTACATATATTCTTTCTGATTGATGTTTCAGGTTTCTTAGGGTATATTCCTAGAAGTGGGATCACTGAGTCAAATGGCAAGTCAATTTTTAATTTTTTGAGGTAACACCATAGTGTTTTCCAAAGTGGCTGCACCAGTCTGCATTCCTACCAGCAGTGTACTAGAGTCCCCTTTTCTCCACACCCTCGCCAACACTTGTTTGATGATTTGTTGATGGTGGCCATTCTGACAGGTGTGAGATGATACCTCATTATTGTTTTAATTTGCATCTCTCTGATGATTAGTGATGTTGAACATTTCTTCATATGTCTCTTAGCCCTTTGTATGTCCTGTTTGGAGAGGTGTCTATTTAGTTCCTCTGCCCATTTTTTAATTGGGTTATTTGTCTTCTTTTTGTTGAATTGTATGAGCACTCTATATATTTTGGAGATTAAGCCCTTATCTGATGTATCATTGGCAATTATGCTCTCCAATACAGTGGGTTCCCTTTCCAATTTGATGGCTGTTTCTTTTGCTACGCAGAAGCTTTTTAGTTTGATGTAGTCCTGTGTGTTCATTTTTTCCTTTATTTCTGTTGCCTTAGGTGATGTATCAGTGAAGATTCTGCTGCGTATGATGTCCGAAATTTTGTTGCCTACATTTTCTTCCAGGATTTTTATGGATTCACGAGTCACATTTAAGTCTTTTATCCATTTTGAGTTTATTCTTGTGTATGGTGTAAGTTGATGGTCTAGTTTCATTTTTTTGCATGTAGCTGTCCAATTTTCCCAACACCATTTATTAAAGAGGCTGTCTTTACTCCATTGTATGCTCTTACCACCTTTGTCAAATATTAATTGAGCATAATGTCTTGAGTCAATTTCTGGATTCTCTGTTCTGTTCCACTGGTCTATATGCCTGTTCTTGTGCCAGTACCAGGCTGTTTTGATTACAGTGGCTTTGTAGTATAACCTGATATCCCGTATTGTGATCCCACCTACTTTGTCCTTCTTTTTCAAGATTGCTGTGGTTATTCGGGGTCTTTTTTGGTTTCATACGAACTTTTGAAATATTTGTTCTAGTTCTGTGAAATATGTCATTGGTATTTTGATGGGGATTGCATTGAATCTATAGATTGCTTTGGGTAATATGGACATTTTAATGATGTTAATTCTTCCAATCCATGAACAAGGTATGTGCTTTCACTTTTTTATATCTTCCTCTATTTCTTTTTTCAATGTCCTGTAGTTTTCTGCAAATAGGTCCTTTACTTCTTTGGTTAAGTTTATGCCTAGGTATCTTAATTTTTTTTGCCACAATGGTAAATGGGATTGCTTTTTTAGCTTCTCTTTCTGTGAGTTCATCATTGGTGTATAAGAATGCCATCGATTTCTTGACGTTAATTTTGTATCCTGCTACTTTGCCAAATTCATTTATTAAGTCTAGTAGATTTTGATGGAGTCTTTAGGGTTTTCTATGTATAATATCATGTCATCTGCAAATAATGACAGTTTCACTTCTTCCTTTCCAATTTGGATCCCTTTTATTTTTTCTTCATGTCTGATTGCTGTGGCTAGGACTTCCAGTACTATGTTAAATAAGAGTGGCGAAAGTGGGCATCCCTGTCTTGTTCCTGTTCTTAAGGGAAATGTTTTTAGTTTTTGCCCATTGAGTATGATGTTGGCTGTAGGTCTTTCATATATGGCCTTTATTATATCAAGATATGATCCCTCTATTCCCACATTACTGAGCGTTTTTATCAGAAATGGGTGCTGGATTTTGTCGAATGCTTTTTCAGCATCTATTGATATGATCATGTGGTTTTTATCTTTCATTTTGTTTATGTGGTGTATCACATTTATTGATTTGCAAATATTGAACCAGCCTTGCATCCCTGGGATGAATCCCACTTGGTCATGGTGAATAATTTTTTTTGATGTATTGCTGGATCTGATTTGCTAGTATTTTTTTAGGGATATTGGCCTGTATTCTTTGTAGTGTCTTTTTCTGGTTTTGGAATTAGAATTATGCTAGCCTCATAAAACAAGTTTGGAAGTCTTTCTTCTTCTTGAATTTTTTGGAATAGTTTGAGGAGAATGGGTGTTGGTTCTTCTTTGAAGGTTCGGTCAAACTCCCTCTGTGAAGCCGTCTGGGCCTGGACTTTTGTTTGCTGGGAGAGTCTTGATTACATCTTCAATTTCCTTAGTTGTTATTGGTCTGTTCAAGTTTTCTATCTCTTCCCTGTCCAGTTTTGGGAGACTATGTGTTTCTAGAAATTTGTCCATTTTGCTTAGATTGTCGAATTTGTTGTCATATAAATGTTCATAGTATTTGTTAACGATCCTTTGTATTTCTGTGGTGTCAGTTGTTACTTCTCCTCCTCTTTCATTTCTGATTTTGTGGATTTGGGTTCTCTCTCTTTGTTTCTTGGTGAGTCTAGCTAAGGCTCCATCAATCTTGTTTATCTTTTTAAAAAACCCAGCTCTTTGTTTCATTGATCCTTTGAATTGTTTTTCTGGTCTCTATGTCATTTATTTCTGCTCTGATCTTTACTATTTCCTTCCTTCTACTTGCTCTGGGGTTTTCTTTTTATTTGCTTTCTAGTTCTTTAAGTTGTGAGGTTAGATAGTCTATTAGAAATTTTTCTTGTTTCTTGAGGTAGGCCTGTAGTGCTATGAACTTCCCTCTCAGAACTGCTTTCGCTGCATCCCATAGATTTTGTATTGTTGTGTGTTCATTTTCATTGGTTTCCAGGAAGTTTTTAATTTCTTTGGTAACCCATTCATTGTTTAATAACATGCTATTTAGCCTCCATGTGTTCAAATGTCTTTGTGTGTTCTTGTTGCAATTGATTTCTAGTTTCATGCCATTGTGATCTGAGAAGATGCTTGATATGATTTCAATCTTCTTGAACTTGTAGAGACTTAGTTTGTGTCCTAACATGTGGTCTATCGTTGAGAATGTCCCATGTGCACTTGAGAAGAATGTGAATTCTATAGTTTTGGGGTGTAATTCTCTGTAGATATCTATTAAATCCATTTGGTCTAGTGCTTCATTTAGAGTCTGTTTCCTTGTTGATTTTTTGTCTAGAGGATCTATCCAGTGATGTCAGCGGGGTGTTGAAGTCCCCTGGTATGATTGTATTGCTGTTGATTTCTCCTTTGAAGTCCTCCAGTCGATTTTTAATTTTGGTGCTCCTTTATTGGGTGCCTATATGTTTACCAAGGTTATATCTTCCTGTTGGATAGATCCTTTCAATATTATGTAGTGACATTCTTTGTCTCTAGTTATGGCCTTCATTTTGAAATCTGTTTTACCAGATATGCTACCCCAGCTTTTTTTTCCTTTCTGTTTGCTTGGAAGATTTTTTTTCCATCCCTTCACTTTCAACCTATGTGAGTCTTTTGTTGTGAGGTGGGTCTCTTGTAAACAAAATATATATATGGGTCATGCTTTCTTATCCAATCAGCTACTCTCTGTCTTTTTTTTTTTTTTTAATCCTCACCCGAGGACATTTTTTTTTTCATTTTTTGTTCAGATAGAGTGGGAGGGGAGAGAGGAAGAGAGAGAGAGAGAGAGAAACATCGATGCGAAAGTGACACATCAAGTGGCTGCCACCCGCACGACCAACCAGGGCCGGGGACAAACTGCAACCGAAGTACATGCCCTTAGCGGGAACCGAACCCGGGTCTCTCTGGACCGCAGGCTGACGCTCCAACCGCTGAGCCAAACCGGCCAGGGCTACTCTCTGCCTTTTTATTGGAGCATTCAATCCATTTACGTTTAAGATGATTATTGATATGTACTTATTTACTGCCATTTTTGTTTAGTGTGGTTCTATTTTCCTTCCTATTTCTTCTACTAATTACAGCAGTCCTTTTAACATTTCTTGCAGTGCTGGTTTGGTGCTAATGTATTCCCTTAGCCTTTTTTTTTTTTTTTTTTTTTTTTTTGTCTGGGAAGCTCTTTATTTGACCTTCTATTTTGAATGATAGCCTTGCTGGGTAGAATAGTCTTGGATTCAGATCCTTGTTTTTCATGACCTTGATTACTTCATGCCATTCCCTTCTGGCCTGTAGTGTTTCTGTTGAGAAGTCAGCTGAGGGCCTTATGGGGGTTCCTTTGTAGGTAACCTGTTGCTTATCTCTTTCCACCTTTAGGATTCTCTCTTTGTCTTTAATTTTTGGCATTTAAATTACTATGTGTCTTGGTGTGGGCCTGTTTGAGTACTTCTTACTTGGGGCTCTCTGTGCGTCTTGAACTTGAATGCCTTCTTCCTTCACCAAATTAGGGAAGTTTTCTGTCACTATTTCTTCAAATATATTCTCTAACACTTGCTCATTTTCTTCTTCTTCAGGGACGCCTATGATGCGAATATTATTACGTCTCCAGTTGTCCTACAGTTCTCTTAAGCTGTCTTCCTGTTTTTTCATTGTTTTTTCCATTTGGTTTTCTGATTGGTTGATCTTTTCTACCCTGTCTTCTACTTCACTGATCTGGTCCTCAGCTTCCTCTACTCTGCTGTTTAATCCTTCCAATGTGTTCTTTATTTCTGCTATGTCATTCTTTATGTCTTCTTGGTGCTTCTTGATTTCCAATTGGTTGACTTTCAATGTTTCTATGTCTTTACTCATGGTGTTGATGTCCTTACTCATGCTGTTGAGCTTCCTCAAGATCATGACTCTGAATTCTAGCTCTGTTAACTTCCTTAACTGCATTTCATTTATCACATCTTCAGTAGAGGTCTCTTGTTCTTTCATTTGGGATTTGTTTCTTTGTTTCACCATTTTGGCTATCTCAGTGCGTTTTGGAGCCTGTCAAATTTTCCCTATGGATGTTGATGTTCTGCTGCTTGTGCCTCCCTGTACTGGGTTTGGATGAGCGTGGGAGGACCCACGTTAAACACCACTGTCCAGTCTTACTTTCCTGAGCAGGTTTTCAAGCCCAGGAAAGGTTCAGGTATCCTCTAGCTTTTTGCCTAGAGGCTATTAGTGGAGGTTACTTGAAGAGCCTTGGGTTCTCAGTTGAATGAAAACCTCCCTCAGGTGTTCAGCATAAGAGGATTTCCCAAGGGTGGGGAAGATGCTGGTTGTTAATGAGCCTCAAATTGCATTTCAATGGCCCACCTGTCTGGGGTTGAATCTCCAAGGGAGGGTCTGCCGCCTTTCCCCAGAGCCCTGGGAAGGAGTAAGATGGCCACCGTCCTGCGTGGCCGCAACTCAGCAAAAGCTCTGAGCGCCCTCCAAATCCCGAGTGTCCCCACACAGTTCCAGTCCAGTCCACCCTCCCTCTGCCGGAGCCCAAGGTGAGTGGCTGTGGCTATTTTAGTGCTCTGTCCCGGTCCTCTGCCCTGTGGAGCCAGGTTGGGCTTTAACCCCAAGGGCGCTGCTCACGGCTAAGGCCGCTGCTCTCTGTGGGCTCCCAGACCCCTCTCGCGCCTCCGCAATCCTACCAGGATCGACGTAGTGTCCCTGGTTGTATGGTCCTCGCAAGCTGCTTTTCTGTTGCTTTTTCCCAACGATTTATCTTTATTTTAGTTGTAATTCTGGTTTGGTCCTGGGAGATGGTCTGTGTAGCTTCCATTCACTCCACCGCCATTTTGGAATCCTCTCTTCTTAGTACTAATTTCAAGGTTTGAAGGAAAGAGTACGTGGGTCACAGGTGCACCTGTTGTCCTTGCAGGGAGAGCAGCAGGGCTGGAGGCGGGGGCATGCCTGGCAGCGTCTCTAGCACAGAGCTGGAGTCGGGTGAAAGGCAGGGCAGCCGGGGAGGCAGGTGGCTCAGTGTGGCTTAGGCAGGTAGGAGGAGGTCGGGTGACCATCAAAAAAGAAGATGGCGAGGCAGCCGGGGCTGAACCCTGAGGACCTAGGGAGCCACGTGGAAGATTTTGGCCTTGACCCTGAATGCAGTGGGGAGCCTGGGGGACCAGAAGCCTTGGGGAGACCTGATGAGATGTGCATTTTAGGAAGATCATGATGCTACTATGAGGAGGGCGGGCTCCACGCGGGACCGATGGAGGCAGGACCCGTAGGAGGCGGGGGATGTCGCATTAATTCAGGCCAGACAGAGTGGTCCCTGGACAGAGGCAGGAACAGCCAGGATGGAGGGAAGGGCCTTGTTCGGAGAAAAAACTGAGGGAGACAAAGGAGAGAAGATGGTTATCATTAGATGTGGGCACGAGAGAGAGGACAGCAGAGGATGTACTGACCAACCTCCAGCCGGGGGATGGTGAGGCCACTGACAGGGCCCCTGGAAGCCCCATAACTGGAGCACCATTCATCTCTGGGGTCCAGGGAACCAGAGTACAATCCAGCCGATCCTCAGTGGTCCCCAGGTAGCTCTCCGAAGGTCCCAGCAGGTCGTCCTAAAGAATCACAGGACGAACAATGACCTCGGAGGCCTGGACGCTCCCCAGGGTCCCCTGGGCCTCTTTCTTCCTCCCGCTCCCACACAGCAAAGGAACGTTCCCTTTGAAAACGAGAGTCTGGCTCGAAGTAAACAGGTTCATGACGGCGATGTACTTGCACTTTATTAATTACACGTCCTCCATTCACTTAAACCTGGGCCTTTTATTTAGATTTATAGGGATAATTTAGATTTATAAGACTAGTTATTATGCATTAAGTACAGAAAATGCCAACTGGGTTTCATGGGCAATATTTATTGATGTGTAAAAAGGAAAATATGTAAAATCTAATTGCCCTTGTGTTTCGCTTCAGAGCTGACAGGAGTCTAGGAAGGGGGCGGACACACTTCAGCTCACAAGGCAGTCTCCTCTCTCCTGGGTCATAATTTTGTCCTTTCTGTGCTATTCATTTAAATAAAAACCAGACAGCACACCTTGACTGCGACACACACCTGCCTGCCATGGAAGGTGCTGCCTGGGGCTGTCTGTGCCGGTCGCACCGTGAAGGACAGGTGGGGGCGGTGAGGCATGGGGGGAAGAGCACTGGACAAGGAGTCCAGCAGGAGGAGCACTGGGTGGGGAGTCCGGAGCCGTGGGCTGCCGTCCGGCTCCCACACTGACTTCTTCGGGCAGATTCGTGGAAAAGGGAGGGCTGGAGCTGGGTGCTCTGATGTCCTTTCCCTCTGAAGTTTGACGAATCTGGAAAGGTGGTCCCACCTCTGAATGAGGGATGATCACCCAGTTCCCTCCCGCGGTCAGGAGCCATGCTCTGACGTCCCAGTGTCTCTCCGCCACACACCAAGCCCTCTTGTCCCAGAACCATGGCTTTTATGGACGTGGGGGGCCATCCTGCACAGCCTGTGGCCTGGTGGGCCCTGTGTTGGCAGGCCTCCCTTCAAGGGGGGTCAGGCCCAAGCCACAGGGCAGCGAGGGGGGAAGGAAAATGAGAGCGGTGAAGGTCAGGTTATGGGCTGCGGGCATTCTTGGTCCAGTTGGTGAGATAAGTTGCCCAGCTCCCAGAAGCAAGTTTTGGGGGAGCCTGGGAAGCTGTAAGGGATGCCTGGAGGCTGCTAGTGAATGAGGCTTTGGTTGTCATCTGCTCCACCCCCTGGTTCTCCAGAGGGGGTCCTCACAAGGCCCCACAGCCTGGTAGTGACAAGTGGAGAGACCTGGACCTGTTGCTAGTTCTGCTGCCTGAAGGCAATTTGACAACCCACTCAAGGGTGTACGTTTTGCTTCTACTCGCAACTTGCCCTGCCCAGGGTCTCTCCTGGGGCCAGGCACAGTCACCACAACTAGACCCTGACCCTTCCTTCTTCGGTTTCCAGTAGCCGGCTCTTCTGCTCTGTCCATCTCTGAGGATTCGTGGACACGAGCAGTCAGCCGACAGGGCTGCAGGGAGTGCCTGGAAGCTGGGGTGGGAGGTCTGCCTCCCCGGACTGTTTCCGGGACGAGGATAACAACATTAGCAATACTCACAAGGAACCAGACACTTCACTCAGTAGATCAGCCTGTCTAATCCTGACAGCTCTCAGAGGAGGGTGTTGTGATCCCTCCCTGACTGATTTGAGGTGGTCTCAGAGAGGTTAAGTGCCTGTCCAAGGTCACACAGCTAGGAAGAGGCAGAGCAGAACACTCAGATCTGCTTGACCCCAAGCTCTTCCTCCTGTCCCACGCTGCCTTCCTAACAGGTCTCCGGCTACCTGTCACCTTCCCCTGTAACTCCTTCCCTAAATGTCCCGTACGCCACAGCCCACAGTGGCTCTCTGCGACCCCCAGAATGAGTCTTACCCCCACCTTGGGGTGCTGAAGGCCCTTCCCAGTCTGGCTCTGACCCTTCAGCTTCACCAGACTTCCTCATCTCTCACTGCACGCTAAACAACAAACCCTCCGCGAGCCTGGGGTCTCGGGGCTCTAGGTCTGCATCCGAGCTGTTCCCTCGGCCTGGAAGCTGTTCCTGCCAGAGGTCGTCTCCCTTCCTCTGCTCCTCGGGGCTCAGTCCATCTCTGGTCAGGGCTTGGCCTTTTCCACCAGGGGCCAGATAGTAAGTATTTCAGGCTTCAACCCACATTGTCTCTGCTGCAACTTACCGCTGCCAGCATGGCTGTGTTCCAAAATAACTGTATTTATGAGCACGAAGATATAAATTTCATATATTTTTCATGTTTCACAAAATATTCTTTTATTGATTTTTTTTTTTTTTTTTTTGGTCAACAATTTACAAATTTAAAAATTCTCCTTAGCTTGCAGGCCATAAAAACGTGGCCGGCTGGATTGGCTTCTGGACATAGTCCGCTCACCACTCCTCTACGTTGCGAGCCCCTTGAAGGCAGAAATTGAGTTTCATTGGGTTCTGTGTCTCAGTAAGTACCTGTTGAGTGAATGGATTAATTTACTGTCAATCGACTGGGAGCACGTCTGAGGAGGCCATAGTCGCTCTCTGCTGTAGAGAAGCCACCAGAAACAGCCTGGGAGGAAAATGGCTTCTCTCCTCCTTCCACTTTCCACTCTCTTAGTGATGCCTCCTATTGTCCAAAGGTAACAGGGAGGCTGCTAGCAAAGGATGCTGGGCAATGTAGTTTTGGGGTCCAGCCCTACCATGTGGACTAGAGGAGGGGAGAGTGGGAATGGAGCTGACAGCAACCAGGAAAACATCCTGTTTGTCACCCTTGACTGCTCAGGGCATTCTCGCCCTCCCACTCATTTTCATGAATAACAAGAGCTTCCATGAACAGCAACTGAAGCCTCATGTTTCCACCCAATACGATCAACCCTCCTGTGAATGAACACATCCTTTCTTCTTTCCCAGAGAAGGGGGACACTGAGGTCCATCCACCACTTTCTTCAACTTGGGTGCTGAGAATTCTTCCAGCTTCATTCCTGTCTCACCTGGGTATTCTGTTAGCTGAAACACTACAATGATCTAGACCCTTATAAGCAGATCGAATGTAAAGTAGGAGAGAAAAAGAATGGGAAAGCATAAATGGTATCTTCATTCGTTTGACCCACTGTAACAAAATTATCATAGATGGGGTGGCTTATAAATTTATCACACTTCTGGAGGCCAGAAGTCCAAGACCATGCATGAGCAAATTCTAGTGGAATGTGGAAGCCCAATTCCTGCTTCAAAAGTGGGCTTCTCTCGGTCCTCCCATGATGGAGGGGACAAAAGGGCTCTCCGGGGTGCCTTTTATAAGGGCACTAATCTCATTTGTGAGGGCTCCACCCTCCTGGCCTTATCACTTCCCAAAGGTCCCACCTTCTGATACCATTACATTGGGGATTAGGTTTCTACATAGATTTTGAGGGAACGCAAACATTGAGTGTATAGAAAATGGCCAAAATATATAAATATCAAGCAGGAAAATGAAATATCCATAGTTGCTACTGTCCTTATTTCTATGACTGAGCAACAGGTTATAGTTAATATTTATAACTTTCTTCTTTACCACCCTTTGGCTCTCAGATAGGCCCCTGCTTGGACAGTGCTATTTACCTTGTGGGTAACTTAAACCTTTTTCTTAAAAGTTTGGGGTCTCCTGTGGGCCTGCCTTTATGGGGTCGATACGTAGTTTCCCATTACATTCTGGGTTTCAAACACAGATGTCCCTTGTCCTCTGTGCAATCCAGTTTGCCTTTGAGCATCACCCAGGGAGCATCACCCAGCCAGTTCAGAACCTCATTGTCTGGTTCGGTCACATGAGCCCAGACTGGCCGCGTGGCCATCTTTACTTCAGAGGAGCCATTGCCGTGTTCCTTAGCGGAAACATTCTTTCCTTGGGGACCACTATATTTCACTCATCAGAGCCCAGACAGTACGGACAGGAAGTGAGTTTTGTAACGGGCTATTAGGAGTAAGAGTGAGAGGAAACTCTCTCACTTCCACCCCTTGATACTTGGACCCGTGAATCCTGGCTGAGGAAAGGACAGACCATGTGTTGGTGGCAGGTTCACAGGATGTACCCCACCCTGTAGGACCCCACCCAGAAGTGTCTCTTTCAGGTGGACCTGAAAGTGAGCCATCAGTGGGCCATTCTGTCATTCAATCAGGGCAGCTGCTTCAGGGACATGCAGGGAGTACTGTGACTCCCCCAGACGTGAGCCCCTTGCCCATCATGCCTTGTTCTGGAAAATCGATTCCCGAGACAGAAGCAGTGCTGCATGGGACACCAGGACAGCAGAAAAGGCATTCTGTAGATTCATAGTTGGGGGAGTTAGAAACGTTAGTGTCTATTCCTTAAAGATGAATGCCTGCCTTCTCCTGCTGGCAAGGATATAAAGTGTCACCAGAGAGATCATCCCAGGAAATGTCGCCATATAAAGAGCTCAGCACTGGACTCTGATACTGAGGGACTGGGCACTCATTCGTGGCCACAGCCAGGTCAGGCTGGGTAAGAGAAAGGCCATGTCGTTAAGCCCAGGCACAGCATCTATGCTTAGTAGGGTCTTTAAAGTGCTGCCGACTGCCTGATTAACATTTTCAGTCGGCGTGATGTCATGAATCTGGTGAATCAGTGATGTTTCATGAGATTCCAAAATGATTAAGCTGCCTCAGACTAGATTATGACAGATCAGGAGAGTTGAGAACGCTCCAGACAAGCTAAGGTGCACTGCGTGCCTTCCAGGTTCAAGTTAACTGCTTCTGGTTGTCACTGCAAATGACGAGAGAGAGCAAAGCGTTTGCCAGCTCAGTGACTGCAAACAATGGCCGGAATGGTGTGTCCTTTCCACAGTGCTCGAGGCAGTGTTGATCTCAATAGCATCTGCAATTAGATTCACAACCTGATTTATTTTACGGTAACTGTTTTCTAAGGTATAACTCCCATTTGCACAGGCCAAACAAGCGAGTCAAATGGGGGTGTGATTGGAATTACCACCTAGAGTTTTTATTATTATAAGGTCTTTGAGAAATGAAGGCCAGTTCTTTCAGGCAGAAGAGGGAGGCTGCTTCTGATGACCAGAGGGTCTCAGGGTGAGGTGGAGAAGTGGGCCACTCAGATCCATCTGAGTTCTCAGGCTGGTTCTCGGGGTCTCTCTACTTCCCAGCAGGTGCCTAACGTTCACCTGTGAAAGCTGCCAAAGCTGTGAGGTCCCTGTATCTTGTCATTTTGGAGCTCATGAGAATAAATTTGGGGTCCGTTTTTCAGCTGCATCTGTCCTGTGGCCACCAAAGATAAGAGGTCGATGTGGAGTCACTCTGGAAGGTTCCCAGCTTGGTGACCGTGTCTTACGTTGGCAGGTGAAAGCCCTGAGCTGGTGGATTTCTTTCCGGAAGCTCTTCAGTACAACATACGTAACCACCACCCCAGATTCCGTGTAGACCGTCATTAATACCACCAAGATGGTCAAATTAGCAGCCACTTGGTCCACCTAAAGTTTTGTCTTCGATCGGCATCACGTCCCACCCACCACAGCATTTAAGTAATTTTGATAATTTAAGTGATTTTGATGTCCCTGCATCTCAGGGAGTCCCAGGATACCACGTTTCACTGGTGATGAAGCCATCACTGCCCAGCAGACCGCCAAGCCCAAGTCCCGTTCGTGTTGGTCTGTGTCCTACGATTACCCCTGGGTTCGTTTAGGGAAACCACAGAGAAATTTCAAACTTCGGAGATTTGTTTCAGGGAACTGCCTGCCATTGCCCTAAAAGAGCTGAAGGAACAAGAGGAGAAGGCAAGACAAGCAGAGGGGATCCGTCACTTCAGGAAGCTGCCACCATTCCTAGGAATGAGGTGCTGTTAACAGAGCTGAGACCACACTTCCCACTGGCTGCGGTTGGGGGGCACTTGCTGTTGGGGTGTAGCTGTTGCAATCACTGATTCGACAGCTGCCAGAGCCACCCAAGCAGCTGCCACTGGAACACCAAAGAAGATGAAACTCCTCCGTTCTGGAAATGCCGGAAAACAAGAGAGAAAGAACACCCAACGACACCTTCCTTCCCAGCGCCCTCCGGTTTTCTTCTGGAGCCTCCCGCTGGCCACAGGTCATTAAGTAGACGACAAGGGAGCCTGGCATGGACAGGCTGCAGGTGTCTAGAGGACACAAGCGAGCAGGGATGGAGGGAAGAGAAACAGCAAATAGACAAATGATGTGCCCAGTGGTCCATGGTTTGAATTTTTATACCCAAAATAAATATGTTTGAAAAACAGCTCTGTTACTAACTGTGTGACCTTCAGCAAGAACTTAACCTCTCTGAGAATTAATTTCCCCAGACAGTAACATCCACTTCACAGGGTTATCGTATGAGGATTAAATAAGATGAGTTATGGGAAAGTAACTAACACAGAGTCTGGCATGTAACAGACTCCATCCTTACTCGGTGACCTTGAACTGGAGCCTGAGCCGCTCTGGGGCTCTGTTTTCTCATCTGTTAAATGAACAAGGGTGGACTGAAGGCTCCCTAAGGTCTTTCCAGATGTGATGAGTTGTACGGCTATGAATCACCCTTAAATAAAATACAGATTGAGACTGGCAGGAGAAGTCCATGGCCCGGCTGCTGGGAAGGAGCCCCGGGGAAGAACCAAGGGGTGGGAAGAGAGGCTTGAATTGCATCTGAGTGTTCTGGGCTGTGCACTTTGCCGGAGAGCATCTTCAAATGACAAACAGACCACAGTTCAGTGGGTTAATGTGTCTTATAACTCCAGGCTAATGTCGCCCTTGGCAGTAACAACTTCGGTCTCTATTCCCTTTGATATGCTCACTCTTTCAATACTGCACAGACAATGAGAGGCTGCCTGGGGCGGCGCGTTCTGTGCCCCGTGGAAGGGACGCAAGGCCGCCTTGTATCAAAGGACTGTGAAGCTTACATCTGTAAACTCTGGAGCCTTTCAGAGGCCAGCACACCTGAGCTTCGGGAGTCTTCCTGTCTGGACTGGAATCAGGCCTCTTGGAGCTCAGGTTCCGAGGGTGGCTGAGTGGTTAAGAGCCTGATGGTTGGGAATATGACGATTCTGAGTCAGGCAGAGATGCATTTGCGGTTCTCTTTGCCACCTGCTGACTAATGTCATTTATTGACGAGTTCGCTGAGACTCAGCTTTCTCATGTGTGAAACTGGAATAATAATAGATATTGTTTATGTCCGCTCAGTGACTCCTCCCTCAGGGTCTCCTCCTAGACCCCCTCACTCTGATTTTAAGAAACTACCCATCTCCACTATTCAGATGGCTCAATTCCAACAAGATCACCAGTCCCAATCTGGGCTGCGTATATGTAACCACGCAGAAACTTCACTTCTTTCATCTGACCTTTCTCCTTCTTTCCTTTTGATTCAAACTGGCCTCATCCAACCTAGGGGTACCCTGACTCACCCACCTCCCTCTCCCTTGCACGTCATTAAGCCCTCAGGACAATGAGGTTCTGGTTGGCATCAAATAATCTCAGGAACAAAGTTTCATGTCTGTTGACCACAGAGACATAGTTTTAGTCGAACTAAAGATAACAACCAGGCCTCAGTTGTGTTTCAGCTCCAGACCCAGAAAAACAGAATGATCCCACCGACCTCAGCCTTGTGAAACCAGACAGAGAGGCCGCGGCTGACATCCGGACCAGATACAACGATCAACTACCCCCTACCCTAGCATGGAGCAGTCAGTAGAGACCATACCCTAACTGCCATAGTTACCATGGTTCATGATTTTTCCAGTATATAACCCATCCCCTGGAAGCCACAGGGGAAGTCAGTGTTTAAAACAAAAACAGTTGACTGTCATTCATGTCTCACAGCCTGGCTGGAGGTCAGTTCCCGCAGCCAGGGCTTGGCTGGCTGGATGCGCTGCGAGCTGCAGGGCTGGCTGGGCTCAGGCCTGCCACGTACGCCGCTAAGCCCGTGCTCATGGACACTCCACAGCAGCACCCGCCAGTCTAAGCCTGGGCCACATCAGCTGCCTGAACCCTCTCTCGACCCTGAACCAGCCTGCTGCCTCAACACACATGCTAGCCGGGCTCAGCCCCATCAAGTTCCACCATCAACTGCCTCCCCAGCCACAGGGCCCACACACAGTAGGGCTGCAGAAAGCATTGCTGGGTGCTTCACTGTCTGCTCAGTTCTCACGTGGTGGTGGTGGTCTGAGTGAGTGGGAGCCCAGGGGCTGAGAAGTTTCTTCAAGGAAAAGGAGGCATGTCTCAGCTCGAAGCTCACCTGCTCCTCTCTCCCTGAGGCAGGAAGACAGAGCCTGCCCAAGCATGGCACTTTCTGCTCGTTTGCAAGTAAACACTGCACTTTCTTGGGCTGTGCTCTTTCTCTGAGTGCACTCTTTGGCCTCTCCCCTTCCCTGCATCATTCTTTGCACTCCCTTACTGTGCAACCTGAAATCGCCTCCCAAATGAACTACCGGTACCCAAGTCCTGTCTCAGGGCTGCCCCTCCAGGTCAGATGTCTCCCCATCCGTTCCTCTCCGAGGGACTCAAGTGCTCTGGTGTCTCTTCAAACACTTCACGTGACAGAGTCTCCTGGGCAAGACTGGGCTTCTCAAAGCTAAGCACGTGTCCTTGTCACCCAGCACATTACTCCAGCAAATAATTTTTTTTTTTATGGCCAATAAATTTTTCTTAAGTGAATTAATAAATGAAAGAATGAACAAACAGTTGGGTCTCTAGAGTATCTAAGCTGGGTGTCTATTGCAAAGAGATTTATGCCAACGTGTCTGGCCCTGCCAAAGTCAGCCTTCTCATGCCACATCAAAGGGTCTATTAACTGCACACTCCACGGGCCCTGGAGGGCCTTCACGCTGCTGTCCCATTCCACCATCCATAACACAATCGCCTCCATTCAGCCAGGACACCTCCTGCTAGGAAAAGTCCTCAGACTCAGCAGGAGCTTCTGACTCCAGTTAAATAAAGGGTAAAGAACAGAGGGAAATGCTGCTATAATATACTATAATTCAATGCTGCCTCCCAGAAAATGTCACTCTGGAGAGATAGATTTGGCCCAGCTGGGCTCCAGGGCTCATTCAGAAGCACTCGGACAACTGCCTGTTCACAGCTGATGAGAGAAGCCCCAGGAAATGGTAATTTCAACATCAATTTATTGAGCCCACACGCATGGGTCAGGGTTTCCAGTAGGAGGAATTAAGTCATTGTTGGGGAACTGGAGTGGCTGTTGCCAAGCTGAGATCAGCTGAGTCGCTCAGACTTCGATGCCTCTGGGGATGGTGGGAAGGTAGTCTAAGCACACCCAGAATACGCTGGGGACGGACACTCAGCACCTGGTCCAGCAAAAGGACATTCTCCAGGTGAGAAAACTAAAGGCCACACACATTGAGTCAACGGCAGACCTGGGACTCTGAGCCTAATCCAGACAGCTTCCATCCCACCCATGGCTTCTCTGAAGAACAAGCTGGGTGGGAATTATGATAGAAAGACAAACAAACAAAACCCTGGACCCATTCACAGGCTGTTACTGAAGGGGGTGATCTGGTGCTGGGCTCCTTGCCAAGACACTTCCCTTCTCGTGGTCTGTTTTCTCACCTGTATAAGGTGGAGGCTGCTGATTTCTAAGATTGCTTCTTAGAAAATGTGTAACTTCCAAAAATGTGTTACCCTGGACCTCAGTTTCCCGGCTTTCAAATGGACATAATGTTTTACTTCCCACACTGCTGTGAGGATTATACCCATCTCAAAGGTCCTTGGCACAGTGGTGTGAAATAAACCCTGGGACAGTACTGTCACGCTTCACACATCAGCAGCAAAGTGATGCTTGAAGCAGAGTTTTAACTGCTGGCAGGAGCAGAGGGGAAACTGATGTGTTAGTTCCCAGAGAAGAAGCTCTAGAGGCAGGGAGGGGTCGCAGACTTGGCTACAGTGCTGCAGTCCCTGGAAAGCTTCCTACAGAATGAGGGAGACTTTTAGGGCAAAATCCCCTTTGGTGTCGAAGCAAGTCGGTGGAATTACAGATCTCAGGATGTCTGTCCAAGGAAGACTCGGAAGTTCTGGGCTGTGGGCAAAGAGCTGAGGGGTGGAGGTGGAGGAAGAAATACAAAAGAGGAGGGACAGGACGAGGACAGGCTCCTTCCTGTGGTGCCAAATGTCCAAAGTATGGGCTCTTGAGTCAGGAACACCTGGCATCAAATGCTGGACCCATCACTCATTAGTTAAATGATTGATGGAAACTCAACATTTCTAGACCTCAGTTTACACATCCTATTTCAGTCCACACCTAGCCCAGGTTATTTCTTGTAGTGGCAGCAGTAGCAGGAGTAGTTGCCACAAATCTACAAAGGGATGTGTGTTTTAAAGAGGAATGGGATGCAGAAGCCATCCCACTGACTATGGGGACAGGAGGAGAAAAGGCTGTGTTTGTGGAGAGGAGCGAATGGGTTGGCCTGAGCTGGGTGAAATCTGGACAGTCACAGAGATCCAGACCATGCAAATGAAGGAGTGCCATTAACAACTTTTGATTGTGTTAATGATAGCAGGAATTATTCATATCAGTCTAACAGCAATTATATTAGTGGGGAGAAGAGTTATGAATCCATGTTCTAATGGTGGCTGTAATGAGTATTATAATAAGAAGCTGAAGGCAATTTTCATCTTGTAGATCAATCAAGAAGAAATTTAAATGGAGAATTATGACTGAGTCATTGTCCTGTGTACAATTGCAGAATGAATGGGTGCAAATGTTAGAGCAATAGAGGGGGGAGTTACATGGCTCAGTCTGACTGCGAATGACTACCCAGTCAGGTAGATATTCAATAGTACATGAGGCTCAGAAAATAAAATGTTTCTAAAATGACACAGAGTGAATAATGGAGCCCAGACTCAAACTCAGTTCTGTCTGACACCAAACTCCATCCACTTGTCAAAGATGAACAACTTTGAGTCTTTGTCTATGACTGTTCCTGGTCTCCCTTGCCCAGCAAGACCGGGTACCATGATGGTTCAGGAGAGAGGGATGTGGACATCCAGGGTGAGGGGAGATTTCCTTCGGTGCTGATGGGCTATATAGGATACATAATGAGAAACTATGGTTTAAAAGCTATCAGGCAGGATTCTCTTCAAAATGGGAGAAAAACCCACATACATTGTCATACCAATGTTATAAAGTCCGTATATAATGGGGGTTATTGAGGGAATGGCCGTTAGAGAAAATAATGTGCATTCCCTCACTTTAAATATAAAGAAACTGAGGCCCAGCTGAAAAGATGGCTTGCCCAAGATCCTGGCATGAGCAAACGGTAGGAGTCAGGCACTAGGGCCATGTATTTCTGAAGATCTCCCACCATGGCTTGATAGCATTCTCTGGACGTTTGTAAATATGTGGTGGTCTAGACAACATACTGAATAGATGCAATGACCTGTCGTGACCTGGACCTCCCACATGTCTTGGCACCATTAGCCAGAAGATACCAGATTACCCTTCCTAGGCCTGAACAATGCAGACACTCTCCAGGCCTCTTTCATTGGGGGTGGCTTTCTGTCCATGGTACTGAAACAGGCTTAGCATTTCAACAGATGAGTTCTCCGCGTGAATTCCCTATTGTCCCACCCTGTGAAAGACGAATGAAAAGTAGAGGGGCTGAGTACTACTGAGAACTGAGGAGTAAATGTTAAGTCAACATTATTACATTATAATTTTTAGGTCATAAAAATGGACATTTTAAGTGTGCAGACCACTGACTTTTGACAAACCTATGCACATATGGATTATACTGTCCCAATCAAGATATGGGAAGTTCTGCCCTGGCTGGTGTTGCTCAGTGGTTAGAGCATCAGCCATGCACTGAAGGGTCATGGGTTCAATTCCTGGTCAAAAGCATGTGCCTGGGTTGTAGGTTCGATCCCTAGTCCCCATTACGGAGCGTGCGGGAGGCATTCAATCAATGTGTCTCTCTCATATCGATGCTTCTCTCTCTTTCTCTGCCTCCTCCCTTCTACTCTCTTTAAAAATCAATGGAACAAATATCCTTGAGTGAGGATTAAAATATATATATATATATATATATATATAGGGCCCTGGCCGGTTTTGTTCAGTGGTTAGAGTGTTGGCCTGTGGGCAAATAAGTTGCGAGTTTGATTCTGGTCAAGGGCATGTACTTCAGTTGCGGTTCATCCCTGGCCCTGGTTGGGGTCATGTGTGAGGCAACCAGTCCATGTGAACCTTTCACATCCATGTTTCTCTCTCTCTCCCTCTCTCTCACTCTATCTGAAAATAAATAGAAAAATATCCTTGGGTGAGGATTTAAAAAAAATATATATATATGAAGTTCTCCCATGTCTCTTGTCCATCGATCTCTTCCCATCTCTCCTTGTCCAGTATTGTAAGATGTGATGAGTCAGAACAGGCACAAGGGATGGTAGAACCACAGGACAGAAATAGGAGGGTCAGAGAAGTCTTCCTGGGGAGAATGATCTTCAGTCCATGTGAGTGTTAGTCCATCGAAGGGGTGGTGGACAAGAGAACTCCAGGCCTGTATTTTGGGTTGATATTATTTATGTGTCTAACTATATTTGGCTTTGTGGTTATGGAGTACAAGAATACTTCTTTACCGCTCTGAAATCACATCTCACTTAGGTGTTATTATTTTCAAGCTATCCAAGCTCATAGTTTTGCTTATCAAAATAACAGCCAATCCTTCTTTCCAAGGATCATGATTTTTTTCTTCAGTGGCCACACCAATGAGGAAAGGGGAAAAACCAACCCTATCTATCCTCCACTTGGGGACAGGGGAATGAGCTGGTCTGCTGGAAAGTAGAATAACACATCTGCCACAAAAATCCTAAAAGGCTTTTGGAAAAATAGACCCAAAGTCGTTCCTGAGAAATTTAGAAGGGTTGTGTATATGGTTGTATATACATAAGTACACACACATATATATATGAACATACATACAGAAGCACATTGGCATGGTGCCTACATGCAGGTGCATATTCCCACATTCACATATGGCCACACACATAGAAATACACATATGTTTGTACACCCTTCATCTCATAGCAATTGAATAAACAGATGGAAAAATTTATGATACAATCAAACTCCCTCCACTCCATAACCTATTAGCTCTGAGCAGGAGTAAACCACAGGAAGTAAATAAAGTCCTCAATTGTGAGTTTGGGCAGCCGCTTCTACTTCAGGTTCCTCATCCATAAAATAGAGGTCAGAGTGGGTGAGGGTATGGGTTGGATTGGTTGACCCCCTACGGCCTTGCCAGTTCTCACACTGTAGGGGTTAGGACTTCCTCACCTGTAAATAGAGGATAATAATACAACCTTCCTTGGCTAGTTGCTGGAGCATTACATATAAAATGCTTAATGTAAGGTGTGATTAGTCTTTGTAATCTTAGCCATTCTAACTGGTGAATTTTAATATCTCACCATCGTTTAGCATGCATTTTCCTAATGACTACTATTGTTGAGCATGCTTTCATGAGCTTATTTGCATCTGCTTTGATATATCTGCTTTGATAAGGTATTAGTTTAATTTTTTGCCCTTTTAAAAACTCTTATATAGAGTTTTATGAGTTCTTTGTATACTCTGGATACATATCTTTTAGTAGACATGTGATTTAAATATTTTCTTTCAGTTGGTGGCTTATCTTTTCATTCTCTTTAGAGGTGTCTTTCAAAGAGTAGAATTTTTATTTTGTATGAAGTCTGATTAGCTTGTTCCTTTTTGAATTGTGCTTTTGATGTTATATCTAAGAAATATTTGCCTACGCCAACATCATAAAATTTCCTATGCTTTTTTTTTTTTTTGAAGCTTTATAGTTTCAGGTTTTACATTTAGTATGGATCAAAGTTTTTATTTTTATTTATTTTTTTGCATATGGATAGCCAATTGTTCCATAACTATTTGTTGGGGAAAAAACTAACACTTTATAACTGAATTGTTTTATACCATTGTAAAAAATCAGGTGTCTGCATATGTGTGTATCTATTTCTGAGTTCTAGTCTACTCCATTGATCTATTTGTTACTCTTGATGACAATATTACCAATATTGTGCCAGTATTAAATCTTGATTTCTATAGGTTTATAATTGGTCTTGTAACAGATACTGTTAGTCTTCCAAATTTGTTTTTCTCTTTAAAAGTTGTTTTGAATAGTGTAGGTTTTTTGCATTTATGTGTAGATATTAGAATCAGTTTGTCAATATCTGTAAAAACACTGATGCGTTTCTGATTGAGATTGATTAAATCTATAGAACAAGTAGGGGGAAACTGATGGAGTTTTGTAGTTTTCAGTGCATCAGATTTGCACGTCTTTTATCAGATCCTTCTCTAAGAATGTCATATCTTGTGCTATTGTATATAGGTTTGTCTTTCTAACTTTTATTTCTGATTATTTGTTGCTATCATATACCAGATATTTGCATATTGATCTTGTATCCTGATACTTTGCTAAATTCACTAATTAGTTCTAGTATCTTTTCTTGTAGTATAAATTCTATCAGGTTCTTTATATAAATGATTGTGTTGTCTGTGAAGAAAGGCAGTTTTGTTTCTTTATTTTATTACTGAGTGACTTTTATTTTCTTGTCTAATTGCTTTATTCAGAACCTCCAGTACAATGCTGAATAGAAGTGGTAAGAGTAGAAATCAACCCTTTTCCTGATTTTAGGGGCAAAGCATCGTCTTTCACCACAAGTGTGACGTGAGCTATAGGGTTTTTGTAGGTGCCCTTTACTTCATTGAAGTTCACTTCTACTTCTAGCTAGTTTTTATCAAAAATGAGTGTATCCCATTTTTCATGTATCTTTTAAAATAACATATATATATATAATTATATATATATAATTTTCTTTTTGAGTTTGTTAATATGATACGTTACATTGATTGATTTTTAAATGTTAAACCAACTCTTTACTCCTGGCATGAATCCCACTTAATCATAATGAATTATCCTGGATTTGATTTTATATAATTTTGTTTACAAAGTTTACATTTAATTTCATGATAGATAATGGTTACAGTTTTGTTTATTTTTCTTGTTATGTCTTTGTCAAGTTTTGGCCACAAAATATGAGTTGGAAACCATTCATCTCCATTTTGAGGGAAGACTTTGTGTAGGATTGATTTTATTTCTTCCTTAAATGATTGGTAGAATTCACTAGTGAAGCCACCCGAACTCGGATTTTTACTTTGAAGAAAATTTTTTATTTCAGGATGTATTTAATAGATTTACTGCTATTCACATCATATATTTCTTCTTGACTGAGCTTTGTTAATTTATATCTTTTAAAAAATTAATCTATTTCTTCTAAGTTGCCAAACTTATTGGTGTAAAATTGCTCATTATATTCCCTTATTATCCTTTTAGTCTCTGGAGAATCTGTACTGATGTCATCTCTCATTTCTGATATTTGTGTCTTTTTTCTTGTTTTCCTGATCAGTTGGGCTAGAGGCTTATTAATTTTTATAACCAACAAGCTTTTGTTTTATTGGTTTTCTCTATAATTTTTCTGTTAGTTCATTGATTGATACTTTTATTCTTTATTTTATTTTGTATCACCATTTGTCCCCCAGGATACCCTCTTCCGCCTCCACCCACCTGCCCCCCTGCAACCCACACTGTTCACTGTTACCCATGTCCATGAGTTCTCTCTCTCTCTCTCTCTCTCTCTCTCTCTCTCTCTTTCCTCAATCCTTCCACTCTCCCAGCATCCCCCCACCAGAGCTGTCAGCCTGTTCTCGATGAGTCTTTCTCTATTTTGCTTGTTAGTTCAGTTAATACTCTTATCTTAATTATTTCCTTTCTTCTATTAACTCTGGGTTTCCTAAGGATGAATCTAAGATCATTAAGTTGAGGCCTTTCTTTTTCATTATTACAGGCCATAGTGCTACCCGAAAGGTATTTGTTGAATGAATGAACATAGCCTGTTTTTGCCGGATACCCAACCTGGTCACAGTGCAGGTGTTTGCATTTTCACAAAGAACAAAATGACACGTCAGAGAAAGGAAGTGCCTCGGGTGGGATTTCAGGCCCAGCTAGCTGGCTCTGGAAGTTTCTTCTATTGTTTAGTGCCTAGGGGAGGAAGTGGCTGTCAGCAGGTAGACTCTTCCATTCATTGCTTTCCAGGGCACAATTAGGAAAACAATTACATTGTCTCTTGAAAGGACATGACTGTGTCATGGAGACAAATGTGCTTCCCCTTGGCTTTCTGGGGAGGAAACTTCTCCAGTCCTGTCAGGTTTTCCTGAGGTGATTTCAGTCCACAGAGCCCTCCTTCCTGACATCCTTGTAGGTTGTAGGGTCATCTCAGCTCTCTGATCTCACAGCCACCTGTCATCCCAGCCCTACCTCGATGGGAAGAATCTGATTTTATTTGGGAGTTGAATGAGCCACATTCCACAGCTCAGACATGTCCATGTGAACTCCAGTGGCTTGGCTGCTTTTTCTGAGCAAATTTGGGGCTTATCCTCACCCCTAAGCCCCTCCAAGGTCTTCCTGCCAAGTCCGCATGGTGCCCCAACTCTATGCACTGACAGCCTCTCTGCCCTCAAGCCTATCTCCTCTGGCCCACCCTCCACTGTGCCCCAGAGCTGTCCTCTGCAGCACAAAGCTGACAGGGTCCCTCCCTGCTGAAACCCATTCCCAGGCTCCACAATGTTCCTGGGTCACAGTCCAAACTCCTCAACCCTGAGGCACAGACATTAGCCACACAGAGGCACAGACATTAGCCAAGTACACCCCAGGCAAATGCCCAGCCCTGCTTTCACACCTGCCCTTCCCTCTGTGGGAATGCCCTTCCCTCCCTGTCAGCCTGGCGAGCTCTTATTCACTCCTTAAGACCCAGCTCCAACATCTCCTTCTCCATGAAGCCCTCCCTGATTATCACTGTAACACTGATCCTTCCCAACCTTATGCCTCCCCACCAAGACTATTTCTGTCTCATACATCGCCCCTAATTACCGATCACCTCATCTGTCCCCCTAATAAGCTGTGATCGCCCCTAAGCCTAAATGTTTGTAAAAGCAGACATGTCAATACAAGTTCATGGAGGGAATGAAACAATGAATAAATCAATAAAACCACTGCACCCAAATCCCTTCCTTCCTACTACTGGAGTAGCAGCAGCGGCAGTGACTGTAGCTCCCGTTTCTGGAGAACGCTCTGCGTGCCGGGCTCCAGAGTTGGCCCTTTGCCTGCAGCAACTCGAACGCATCAAACTCTTGTGGGTTGGCATAATTACTAGGTCCCTTTTACAGATGAAGCATGCTGGGCTCACAGAGGGCAAGGATCCAGCTTCATGTTATACCGTAAGAATGTGGAAGAGCCAGGATTTAAAGTCTGGGGTATCTGGCCCCAACTTCATTTATTGAGTACCTAATATGTGCCAGGCACTGTCCTGTGGTTTGAGGACACAGGAGGGAACAGAACCGGCCAAACCCTGCCTTAGTGGAGCTCCTGTTTAATGCATGGGGTAGGGAGGGGACGAACAGTAAACGAATACATATATAAATAATGGCAGGGCTGATAAGTGCTTTATAGGGAAATAAAGCAGAGTCAAGGACAGAGAGTAAGTGCTTGGGATGGATGATACTTTCAGGGATGTCTGAATGAAGTGAAGGGACAAGCCTGGTTACAGTAGAGTGAAGCATGTTCCTGGCAGAGGGAATAGCAAGTGCAAAGGCCCTGAGGCTGGCATGGGCTTAGTTGGTTTAAGGAACAGCAGAAGGTCAGTGTGGTTAGAGTCAGTAATGGGGGAGATAGCAAGGGGACAAAGTCACAGGGTGGTCTGGGGCTAGAATGGAGCACAGTGGGGGATTGTGGGTCATGCCTGGCTTCTGGTTTTCCCTCTGAGTATAAAGGAAAGCCATGGAGAGCTGGGGGCTGAGGGAGTTCAAAGGTCACCCTTTGATCTCCAGGAGGACCATTGTCAAAGAGGGCAAGGCCAAGGGGAAGCTGGCAGCTGGTCAGGAGGCTGATGCTCTGGGCTACATAGCCCCAGATACTAGGGTTGTCTGCTTACCCGCCCTAGGGAGGATTGTCAGCATCCTCCCTAGTCCTACTGACCCACCTCCCAGGATGCCCCCAGGCCGTGAGCTGCACATCCCCTGAGTCTCCAAGTCTCCCCTGCTCTCTCACTGCCCAGTCCTGAGCTTTCCTCTCTGGCCATGGGTCACTGGGGGGCCTAAGGAAAGGCCCCTGTCTCTGGGGGGCCTAAGGAAAGGCCCCTGTCTCTGGGTCTCTTGTCCTGCCTGCTGGCCTGGGTGCACCCTGGCAGTCAGATGTGCTCCACCCCACTCAGCCTTGCTCCAGCCATTTGGGAAAGAACTGGCCCCCTAAGCGTCCTGTGAGGGGCGGAGAGAATCAGAGGGTTTACATTTTGACTCTGCCTCAAACTTGCTGTGTGATTTTAGTCAAGTATCTAAACATCTCTGGGCAGCAGTTTCCTTATCTGTAACAGGGAGATACTAATATCTCCTCCAGGGGTGTCCTGAGGCTGCAGCATCCCATGTAAGGACCCCTGGCAGTGCTGGCCACAGCAGGCCTCACACTCATTCTCCTTTCCAGCCTCCCCTCCTCCCCCCTTGAAGTTCAGAAGGTGAGGCCCCTTCCCTAAAGTCACACGGGAAATCAAGGAGTCCAGGTCTGAAACTGTCTCCTGGAGCAGTGGTCTGGCTATCCTGCCCTGTGCCTCAGTTTCCTCATCCATAAAGCGGGGATGATAATCATGTCCACGGCGAGTTAACATGCAAGGACTGAGTTGATCCAGAGGGAGCACTTAGGACAGTGCCTGGCACATTGCAACTCTGTGACGCTGTGTCCCCTGGTTTCTCTCCTCCCACTCCCCATCTCCTCTCCGTCCCTGAACATCCTGGAGAATAGCTCAAAGTGACAGACACTTCAATCCCTCTAAAAATCAAGTTCAATGCCCAGGTTTTGCACATGAGGAAACTGAGGCCCAGGACAGAGAAGGGCCAGCCCAAGGTCACAAAGAAGAGGGATAGAAAGTGCTCCTGCAGCTTCCTGGTCTAGGATCCTCCTCTCTTGGGAAAGGGTGGAGAGTCCCGCAGAGGCTGGTGCTGAGTTGGGATTCTCAGTAATTACAAGTATTGTTGTTTTGGTGGGGAAGTGACAGCCGGTTCCCCCAAAAGAAGTGGAAAAGGGAAGTGGGAGGGCGCGGGCCGCTTCTGCCCGGAGCCAAGAGAGCAACTGATTACGGGGCCATCGGTATCTCACTCCCTCACCCTGATTTCGTCTTGCTCCAGCCGGCTGGCAGCCTCTGTTCCCTGAAGCCCCAGGGCCTTTGCATAGATCGTTCCTGCCACCAGGAAAACTCTTCCCTTTCCTTTTGCCTCTCCTGGACTCAGTTTACGCTGAGTTTTTTAGGTGAGGCCTTCCCTGGATCCCCACCCAAACAAGGGTCCTGTTCGGTTCCCTCATGTGGTCCATTCTCTCCCTTCCTAACAAGCATCCCAGCGTCAAATGATATGTTTGTGTGTCTGATCACCTACCTATGTCTGCCACTCCCCTGGACTCTGTGGACACAGGGAGTACCCTGCTGTATTCTTTGCGTCTCTCACATAATCGGTGCTAAGTCAGTATCTGGAGAATGAGTGAATGAATTTGAAAGTCTTATGTATGACACACATTAAAAAGAAGAAACCAGTAAGTTAGACTTCATCAAAATTATAAATGAATTACAGCTACAAGCCCTCTAGAACAGCTGAAAGCAAAAAGTCTGACAATGCCAAGTTTTAGCAGGAGAGTGGAGGGGCCGGAATCCTCACGGACCGCTGGTGGAATGTAAAACTGTACAGTCACTTGGGAAACATTGTGACAGTTTCTTTTAGAGTCACGCATACACCTACCACACGAACCAGCCACCCCCTTCCTAGGCATTTACCTGAGATAAAAGGAAGCGTTTACTCATGCAAAGGTGTGTACATGAAGGTCCGTTACCCTAATTTGTAATAGCCCCAATCGTCCACCAGCAGGTGAATGGATAAACAAATGGAGGTGTTCTGTGCTATAGAATGTTACTCGGCCATAGAAAGAACAAACTATTGATACACACACCGACATGGGTGAATTTCAAAATCATTATGCCGAGGGACTCTATGATTCTATTTTTGATTCTAGAAAATGCACACTGACCCATTGTGACAGAAAACAGTTTGCTGGCAGCTTGAGGGTAGGGTCAAAGGCCGACAAAGGGGTACAAGGAAATTTTGGAGCTATGAACACGCTCATTATCTTGACTGTGGTGATGGTTTCATGGGTGTAGGCATTTGTTAAAATTCGTCAAACCGTATACTTGCAATATATGCAGACTGTGTACAGTAATTTTATAGCAATAAAGCAGCTGTAAAAAAAAAAAAAAAAAAAAAGTCAAATACACCAGAGCCTCTGAACATGGGGACAGCCTTCTTTTCTCCAGTCCATGTGTGACCTGTTCGTGACCCTGTGTAGAAGGTCGGGATGTCTCCATGATGACATACTCAGGAGCCTGACAAATATTGAACTCTGCTTGATTCCACTCATCGTTTCTCCCAGGAAGATCATAACATTTTGACACCTCTGACGAGCTTGACGATTCAAGTCTGTATCAAGGTGCCACTGAACTGCCAGGCAGGACCCCGCCTGTGTGCCTTGAGCTGGGGGTACCACATGAGGCCGTTTTGACCTGACCTTGTCAGAGAGGCTGTTCCCCATGGTGGGAGAGGTGGGGAGACCCCTGGAGGTCAGAAGAACCTGGACACACCACCACTTCACTTACCTGTCTCTTAATAGGAAAGCTTACCTGCACTCAATGTGTGATTGGCTGAACAAACAAATTCATCTGATTGGTCCAGCCGACTGGTGTCAGCTGCTGATTGGCTTCTCCTCTGATTTGCCTGCAGCAACTACAGAGAGCTCTCTGATTGGCTGGCTATGATAGATTCCCTCTTCCCCAACCCTGGTTTATTCTAAGGCGTCCACCATCCTATTAATTATTCATTCTGTCTGCAGCCCATGAGGCCACCTAGCAGAGCCTGGAGATCACCTGGGCATGTCCCTCTTCCAGGGGCCACGGCAACAGTGGTGGGTGGTTCAGTTCCTCTAATTTTACCTTTTTTTCTCCCCACCACACAGAGAACCCAAGGAGTTGATAAGGCAGATTCGGGCTTTTCTGCTTCCTCTGCAAAGCCTGTCTCCCAGCCCTTTGATACGGCTCACGCCTGGCTTTGCCCACGGTGCTTGGCCACCAGCTCAGGGATCTCACTCTCTGCGACTTCGGGGGGCTGCAGTCACACCAAGGAGGCCCTCGTTCCCTCTGTGACAGGTAGAAAACATCGAAACATTTGACTGTCTAGAACCCTCAGCCTCAGCGCCACAACTGTGGGTGGCAGAATTCTCTTTGTAAAGAGGAAACAGTTTCATGTAGTGTGGCGGGCACTGCACACTGGGGCACCTGACCACGCTTCAGCCAATCAGAGTCTTCCCTGACAGCTGACAAGTGAACACTTGGAGGGAGATGGGCTCTCTTGTCTGGGATCACAAGCTATAGGAACCATCTGAGCCTGGAGTCCCTGGTGGCCAACTTCCCCACAGTGAGGGGAACGTCTGTCTGAGAAGGGCATTCACACAGAGGGAAGCAGAGCTAGAGGAGGGAGGGAGGAGACACAGCCCCAGGGAGATGATCTGAGCTCCTACCTTTAACCATCTCTGAAGCCGATTCCATGCCCTGTGTTTTCAGTTGTGTGGGCCAGTAAGCCCTTATGCCTTTTGTTCCAATTCCTTGTGCTCTGCCTCTTGCAATATAAGGTTCTGTCTAAAACAAGCTGCAGTCAAGGGGCAGAACCCAACTCCAGAAGGGAAGCAGAGAAGCCACAGAGCTGAGCTGCCAGATGATGGGCAGTGTCGCCGGCGAGGGTGGCGGCTGTCAGCGGGGCTGGGACGGAAGCCCGGCTGTGCCCATCTGAAGCCCGGCTGTGCCCATCTGCAAGGCGTACTCCGTGGGCTGAGCACTGTGTGTTTGCTCTTACATCTGCTGTTTCGCTCGTACACGTTCCCTGCCTGGCCCCTGTTGGCATTTGGGGTTGGGATCCTTGGTAAAATGTTATAGCAATTTAGAATTCCAGAATCACAGAGCCATAGAATCCTAGAATCACAGTCTCAGACACTTAGAATTCTAACATCGTAGAATTCATTACTTCAATGAATGTTTTCTGAATGCCCTCTTTGAGCCCAGTGCTGAGCAGGGGCGCTGGGGAGACAGGGCTGAACAAGACAGGGACAGTCTACTTTCCTGGATGGTCCAGCCTAGGATCATGGACACTCAGAGTTGAGGGGCAGGGGGATTTGTCAGCTTCTCTCTTTACCACCCTCCCTGCACCAGAGGAGGAAGGAGAGGTCAGGCTGTGGAAGAACTGGCCTGGGAGGGGAGGCCACTGCGGAAGGCGGCAGGAGTGGATTGAACCCTGCTAGAGGCTTCTAGAAACAGTCCTCCTGAGGGAATGAGGGACCTGGCCACCTGCCCCACTCACCTCATGCCTCTAATTCCCACCATTACTGCCTCTACCGACTCTGGGGACACTCATCTGTGGGTTCAAGGCCACCCAGGCTTGGGCACTGATGGGCTTCTACCTGGGTCATGAAAGGAGCCTTCAGGCTCTGGGTGTCTCATGGGACCCCTGGGAGGGGCCGAGCCCAGCCCATGCTGCTCAGCCTGGTCCCTCCGGGAAGAGGCTCCCTGGGCCGGTTCTGATAGCCAAGAGTCCACCCTTCTCTTTACACACCAAAGAGAAAGCTATCGCAATTTCTATTTTTAAACTTTAATTACACAATCACTGAAACAAAATAAATGATGTGGTCTTTAATGTTTACCTTGCATAGTTATCAGCGTGAGATTTTATTTTTATAAAACAAAAAGGAAATGGGCTCTGTCAGCCAAGTCAACTTCAGGAGCCGCAATTACGCTATGTGCCTAACTTACTTCTGTATATTTCATTTTGCCGAGTGGTTCATGCAGATAGTTGCGGGGGAAATAGTACAGAGAGACTGGTAATGAAAAGTAGTGGTCCCCTGAACTTCTCACCCTGAATTCTGCTTGTCAGAGGCAACCAATTTTAGCTTGTTTAGCTGTTTCTCCTACTGGTTTCCTCATAAAGCTAAATAATATGTTTGCACCACCATCTCCTGGCTCCCCGCTATGAGGGATAAGGCTTTAGCTCATTTCTGCACCAGTCTGTCTCTCCTTCTGCCAACATTATTATATTATAAGTTAGCTCTTTTTTTGGTTACCTTGAAAACTTTAAGTATTGGACTCATACATTTAATTCTGTAAAAATAGCGTTATAAGTTTTAAGGTAAAGGGGATTCATATTTATTGGCCCATGTAACCAGAAAACACAGGGGTAGGATTCACTTCATTGGTGGTTGGAGCCGGGGCTCTCTGACCTGATGCAACATCTTATCTCTGCTTCCCTCGGTACTGACCTCATTCTCAGGCAGGCTTTCTCCACATTGTGGGGAAGATGACTTAAGATATTTGGGTCCCTTGCAACGAAAGGATCTGCCTAAAATAAGCCACACGCAAGGAGCAAAGCCTAAAGGGAAATGAGTCCTAGAAATGAGAAGGACAGTGTGTTTGCCAAGCCCCTAACTGCACTACCTTGCGACAAGCTGTTATTCAGCTCTTACTTTGGGCCAGGCCTTGGGCACTACAATGACCAGCATAGTCTCTGATCTCATGGAACTGACAGTCTAGCTCAGAGACAGATTCCAAAGAATATCTTAAATGAATGTGAATTTGCAGCTCTAATAAATATTCCAAGGGAGAGGGGGGTGAAGTGCTATGAAGGCATACGGATAAGGGGTTTGACCTTATTACAGAAGGTCAGAGAGGACATCCTGAGGGACTGATGGCTGAGCTGGGAGTAAAGGGTGAGGGGTAAATTGAGGAAGGTATGGTTGAGAGAGCACTACAGGCAGAAGGAACAGCCTGTGCAAAGGCCCTGTGATAGGAAGAAGCACTCTGACCAAATGCTGACTTCTGGGTTTTTTTAAATCTTCATCTGAGGATATATTTTTATTGATTTGAGAGAGAGAGAGAGAGAGAGAGAGAGATCAGTGTGAGAGAGAAACATCAATGAGTTGCCTCCCCCATGCACCCCGACCAGAAATCAAACCCACAACCTAGGTATGTGCCCTGACCAGGAATTGAACCTGCAACCTTTTGGTGTATGGGACAGTAGTCCAACTAAATGAGCCACCGGCCAGGAACTGACTTCTAATAAGAAGCAGTGGAGGCCAGAGGGCAGTGGAATTGCATCTTTAAAGCATGGTCAATCCAGAATTCTATCTCTAGCAAAAATATCATTCAAGAGCAAAAGTGAAATAAAAACATTCTCACATAAACGAAAACTAAGAGAATTTGTTACTAGTAGAACTGAACTATAAACAATACTAAAGAAAGTTCTTTAGGCTGAAGGAAAACAATACCAGATGGCAATGCAAGTATTCAAGGAAGTAATGAAGACTGTCAGAAATGATAACTATGTGGGTAAATAGAAGAGATGATTTTTTTCATTTATTTTCTACAAGATACATTATATTATTTAAAGCAAAAATAATTTGTTAATGCACTGTGGAACCTACAATGTATGCGGATGTAATACATACAACAACTATATCACAAAGGATAGTGAGGGAGGGCAGAACAGGGACTTAAACAGATGCAATGTTAAAGTTAAGGGTGTATTTTGTAATTTTTAGGTCAATCACTTAAAAACTAATAAAAATAGGTATAGCTAAAATACCAATAGATAAATAAAAACCAAAATTTAAAAACTAGATTCAACTAATTCAGAGGAAGTCAGGAAAAGAGAAATAGAAAACATCAACAGCGAACCTAGAGGAGGTGAACATAAAATCAGGAGTAAAATGCTAACCCTTACTCCAACCACATCACAGTTACGTTTAATTTTCATAGACTAAAACACTCCAATAAGCAGAGCCCATTTTTCTCTTTTCTTCCACTTGTTTCTCACAAACCATTCCTGCCTGGGAGGTGGACAAGGGCATGGACTGTCCCACTGATGAAAAAAATCCACAGCTCAGTGTCCTGCCTGAGGTCACACAGTAGGCCAGAGGTGGAGTCCAGAGTGGGAACCTCCTACTGGCCGCCACTGGGATTTGCGGCCCTCCAGCTCTGATGTGAGAGAGTTGGGGGTGGTCTGAGCCTTCGCGATTCCAGCCAGTACTTCACCCCTGCTAGGACACAGCACTGAGGGGTCCGCGTTCCAACTTCAATAACAAATAGGAAAGAATAAACCTCAGGCTGGTAAAGGTGGATTGAACCTGTTGAGGGGAGTAGGGTCCAGAGGGGGAGGGCAGGAGAGCAGGGACCAGCTCCCTGAGGATGAGCTCCGGCTCTGAGAGAACCCGCAGAGGAGACAGTGACAGTCATAGAAGCATGGTGGGCACAGCGTTGGGGCTTATGAGGAGCCCGGGATCCTTTCTGTGTCTGCATCCCCACCGAGCCCGGGACATCGGGACAATGACCCCGTTGCACAGATGAGGGGGTGAGAACTGAGGGGGAAGCAGCTCCCGAGGGATGCAGGGCCAGGACATGAACCCGAGCCTCTACCCAGCACCCCGTCCTCCCCACATGCAGGGCTGGGGCTCAGGGGATGGGCAGGGCCTGTCCTGTAGCCTGGAGAACGTGGACGGGTGTGTTGATCTGTTTCGTTCCACACAGAACCTCCGTGAAATGTGCTGGTTGCACGGGCGGCCGTGAGCGCCCGGTCTGTGAAGGTGGATGGGGGTGGCTGTCACCTAGACTTATTGTGGCGATGTTTCACTATCTCTACAAATATCAAATCATCATGTTGTACACCTGACATTAATGTAATCTTACATGTTAATTACACCTCAACAAAAAAAGAAAATGATGAATCACGCTAACAAACCGGTAAACAAAATATATCTTATCCTTCTATATCGACAAATGAAATGTTATAACAACCTGGGAAAACAGGTTTAATTTAATATCTCAGGCCCTTTAGGGTTCCACCTCTGATGTCGGGGTGTAGGGAGGACTGCCTTGGCCCCTCCTGGGCCCACTCCCTTCCTTTCTGTCCCCAGGTCTGCCCACACCTCGAGGGCCTCACATACGTGGACACCCCAGCACACATGCTCAAACTCCTTCCAGTAACCCCATGAACAGCTGCCCACGGCACCCCCCAGGCCCGGGGTTTTCACCCCATAGTGTGTCCACCCCCAGGAGGACAGACCCAGGGAGAGGCCCACCCAGGATCAAGAATTGGGTTTTGGCTTATTTGGGTGGGGAATTCTGGGGTCCTAGCTGCCAATCATTAGTCTAGAAGAGTGGAAGTGTCCGGCAGCCTCCAGGCGAGCCCATCAGCCCGCTGGCTCCACGGATCCCTATGCCATGGACAGAGTAGGGTCCTCTACCATGTGGGACCCAGGGTACAGCCTTCGCCCTGGTCTGAGGGTGGTATGAAATCCAGCCCCACTTCACCTGCCAGGCTACCTGCCTGGTTCTGCAGTGGGAAGGACCCAAGAGGCTGGAGCAAGCCGTTAGGGGGAGCAAGACTCACAGACCCAATGCCAAGGCCTTGGACAAAGGTCCTAAGTCAGAATCCAGAGCCCCACGGATAGAGCCAGCTGGAGGAGGGGCCTGGGCTGAAGGGAGCTGTACCAGGTAAGAGGTGCAGGTGTGGGCCTTACCTGGCTGCCTGCAGGACTGAAGTGGATATGACGGACCTACGTGTGCTGCCTCACTTTCCCGAGTGACAAATTGGAGGCCCTGAGCACCAGCTAGAAGCAGCTAATCACAGACAGTCCACAGCAAACAATTCAAGCCCATGCCTTTATGGCCCCACGAGATCGCCTGGTTTACACACACAGCCATATTTCACACTGCAAACGAGTACGTTTTTAGGAGCCACAACTTCCCAGAGTTCATGGATTTCCTAGAATCACCGTTCTTTCTACATCATCCATGAGAGAAAAGAACGAGCAAAAGCTGCTGTCATTTAAAAGAAAACAAAAGGGAGAAAAAAAAGGGAATCGCTCATACTGTGGAAATAATGCTTTTTATATAAAGTGTTAAATGATAATTTCCCCAAATTATCAGCAATGAGCCCCTTGCTGGTGAGCAGGGAATGGGGGAGGTTGTATGCAACCTGAATTGTTCAAAGAGTCACAAAGCAGGACCATGACATGTCTGTGAGCCCATCATTAACCAGGTGGAGGAAAATACACTCAAGCAATGGAGAGTTTCATGAGCACAGAGAATCCACTTCTGCAGACTGAGTTCAGGTCAGGCCCACTCTGTCAAAGCTGGAGAGAGCGACACGAGATGGCAGGGGGGCAGGAGAGGGACAGTGATAGGTGCTTGCTACCCTGCTCTCTATCTCCTGCTCACTGCCCCTCCCCCTGCTCACTGCACTCCCCACACACAGTTTCTGGGATCTGTAAGTAATAAATCTTGTGAGTTTACTTCCTTTGTGTGAAGCATTGAAACTGCACTGTCAATCAGAATGACCCTGGGGTTTTCACTTCCCCAAAGTGGGAGCTCAGATGCTGAGGGAGTTACCTGCCCACCCCATGTAGGTAGTTTGTGCTGCCTCATTCAGCAGGTCATAATCTGCATATTCTTAATTTGATACACCAGCTATACCACCCTTCAGCACAGTGTGCAAGATAAAGACTGTCAAATATGTTGGCATACAATGAGGCAAACGGCACAACATAATCTAAGAAACAATGCAAGAAAATAGTCCTAAATATAAAAAAACAGAATCTGCAGATCAAAAGCACACAGCATTTCTCAGGAAAAATACTGATAAAAATATGTCAGCATGAAAGCATATCTGGATGATACAATTGAGATTCAAACATAGAGCTCTCATTGGCCGACTCACAATGATGAGGGGAGATCAGGTTGGCACACATTTCTCCAAGGTAGCACCAGAAGACAGTGGTCTGAGCACCAGAAAATATAACCACATAATATTATACCCAGCCAGGTTGATTTTCTGGGTCTCAAGGCAATAGCTACTCTGTCTCAAGTGTGTAGGAACTCAGGAAACAGCCTTCATGAGTTTTTCTTGAAAAAATACCATGAACAAACACATTAAAAAGAACATTAAAAAATCAGTAGAGGCAAGGCCAGGGGTGTGTGTGGGGGTGAGGGAGGTCCGGGGGTGAGGGAGGTCCAGAGGAAGAGAGGACTGGTGACACTAGGCGCAGATGGCTTATATGCCCTGCTTCCCGCTAATGAGTTAACAAATCTTGTCTGGAAAGGGCCCTTGGAAGAATAAAGGGCCTCTGGGGCCCAAAGTTCTGGTTCAAGGGGTCAGCAGAATTTTTTAATGCACCTAATTTCTAATAAAGCAAAGAGGGACTGGGTAGGGACAGTAGCCTAGTTAGCTCAGATGACCCAGGGCTCATCTAGACTTGGGAGACCCTTGAGAAGAGAGTGGGAACCTTCCAGACTGGACCCAGAGATCTCGGTTTGCATTCATGGCCTCCTGAAGGTATCTCTAAGCCCCTAGAAACTTTCAAGGTGAGACTCAGCCACTGTACCAGGGCATTGATCAGGGTACAGTGTCAGGAGAAGTGGGGCTCTGGAGTCAGACCTGCCAGAACCCAAAGGGACCGCAAAGACCTGGGCTGGCCCTGGGCAAATTCCAGCTGCACCTCTGTCTCCTGAACCTCAGTCTTCTGACCTGTTAAGTGGGAGTGACAATTCCTCTCATTTAGTTGTACTGCAGGTTAAGTAATGTGAGTATAACCACTGCATGGTACCCACCACGCAGTAGGTCTTCAACAAACATGTGACTCTATGAAAGTCCCATGAGCCAAGTTTTAGTCAAGTGTGCACTTGGAAGCCAGCCTGCCAGGATTCAGAGCTCTCCTCGGCCACATCCCAGCTCTGTGTCCCTGACATATTAGCCTCCAGTATCTGGAGGCTAGCTGTAAAATGGGGTAATAATAGTACCTCCTTCACCAGGTCATCATGAGGATTAAATCAGATAAAGCACTCAAAGTACTTAGGACAGAGCTGGCACACAGAAAGCCTTAGCAAAACTCTGTTATGATTGTTTGCTGTTGTTGCTTCGATGGTCCTTGCTCCAATCTGGAAACTACTACAATGCCTTTCAATGGGTGAATGGAAAAACAAATGGTGGTACATCCATACAGTGGAATACTATGCAATTGTGTAGATGAACAAGTTACTGATTCACACACATATATGAGACTATTGCTCCTTTCACAAAAATAAGAATACAGTGTGGGGCATATAACATACTTTTAAGTAAAATGTGTGACAACAGCACAGCACTGGGACAGGAGCCTGGCTTCTGTACGGTTCTTAAACTACACATGAAATGGTGTGATATCATGCAGGTAGACTGTGTTAACGATCCAGGCTATAAACCCTAAAGCAACCACTAAAATAACAAAACACAGAGGTATAGCTCATAAACCAATGCAGAAGGCTAGGCAGAATCATAAATGATACTCAATCCAAAGAAGGCAGAGAAAAAGGAGAAGGTATGTCAAGAACAGATTGGACGAAAACAAATAGCAAGATGGTAGATTCAAACCTAACAATATCACTCTAATGATCCTTTTCCAGGGAAGTCAGCCGAGGCACAGAGATGGAAGGGAGCTAGTCCAGATGCACAGAGCCAGGAAGGCGTGGGGCCAGCCTCCAGGTCGGCCCGTGGAGCCTGTGCTTGTAACTCTGCGGAACATGCCCCTGGCCCTGTGGACCCTGAAAACTTCTGTTCCTCAGACTTGCGCCTCCTGCCAGATTCCCCAGTCTATGTGAACACAGAGCTGGATGGGGCCAGAGATGATCTGTTCCATCCCTTCATTCTACAGTTGGGGAAACTGAGAGAGGAAAGAGCGTGTTCAAGGTTATTCTCTGAAGTAGGGGCCCAGCTGGGATTGTGACTCAACCTCCAACCCGTCCAGCTGCCAGGCTCCTCAGCACTGCTTCCAGATCTTTCCTCCCCACACCCCAAACTTCTGTAGCAACACCTGGCCCTTGATTTGCTCTTGTGTCCCAGCAGACATTAATTCTGAATGCTCATCATCGCATTATCTAATCATCTTGCAAATGCTCCCAGGTGTTTTCCAGGAGACATTTGTCTGGATGATTTTCCTCCATGTAAACAGATTCAAAGTCATCTGTCTCCCATAATTGAAAACACCAGGCTCCCACAGTATTGGTGTGGTGACTTCTTCCTCTTCGGAGAGCTCCTGGCCGTTAGGGTTGGACAGCCCATTAGAGATCACTGGTGCACACAGGGGAAACTGAGGGCTGGATGGGGAGGGACTCCCTTGAGGTCACACTGCAGGGGAGGGGCTGAGGCAGAACTTGAACTCAGATCTCCAGGCTCCTGGACCCTGCTCTTTCACGGCAGCCTGTTGGCACCTGCTAAGACTCAAATGTGACCTTGGTTGGGGTAAGTCATGATGTCAAGGTCACCTTGTTTCTGCCCCTGAGTATGAAGTCATCTGATTTCCTTTTAAAATAGCTTCAGAAACAGTCATATTCTTTGTAAAAAACCCCAATTGATATCAAACTATAAAGAAACTAAAAGACTCTAAAGAGCTCTGTGAAGTAACACCATCAGCTCTGGGGAGAGGATTCTCTGACCCTCTCGCCTGGTCTCGCTCCACACCCTGACTCCCCGTCCAGCTCTGCCTCAGTGAGGCTGCCTCCAGAGCATGGCCGGGCCTCTGGCAGGCTGTCTCCTCTCGGGGTCAGCCACGGGAAGCACTGCGGGCAGACCAGAGGACGAGGGAGAAAGGCTGGGGTATTTCTTCCTGCGCTCTCCTGGATTCAACTCTGTCTTACAGCTCTTGAGCCCCAGGGGCAGGGGCGGGGACCAGGCCAGTTCCCAAGAAAGGGGCCCCAAGGACTCTGGGCCAGCCCTGGCTGCCAGCAGGGACAGTGCCTGGGCTCTGCCTGTGACACAGACCGGCCTCCTGCTTCCTCACTTGGGCGCCGGGGCCCTGCCTGCCTGGGTCCCGGCTACCGCAGCGGGGCTCAGCTGTCTCCCCAGTTCCTCTGTCCTCACCCCTACTTCCCTCCGGCCCAGAACTGTTTCCTTCGACAGATCGAGAGAAGCTGAGCTGCCTGCCTACACTTCACTCCTTACATCACTCAATCTCAGCGTTGCTCAGCCCCGGGCTTGTGAGAGAAGCAGGCAGGCATGGTGGGGAGCAGGTGATGACGGAGATGGGGTCTCCTTCAGGCACCAGCCCCTCCCGACCTGCCACCTCCCTCCCAGTCCCTGCAGTCTTTCAGAGCACAGGTCAGGGCCTCGTGTCATGGCGCACACCTTCTGCTTCATCGGTCTCTCCCCCAGAACGCAAATGCCATAAGGGCGGAGATGAGTCTGTCTAGCTCACCTTTGCCTTCCTAGTGCCCACAACGGTGCCTCCAGATGCTTAGAAATAACTGCTCAATGCACACCTGTTACAGATGCCTGGATAAATGCAGGGTTCCCAGGCCAGAGGAGGACGCTGGAGGGGACAGCAAACGCTCAGGCACCTGTGGATACAGGTGTTTAAGGAGGTGTGGTGGAGGAACAGGATGAAGGAGGAGGAGGACCTGGTCAGCACTTCTGTGTCCTTCAGACGTTTCCAGCACCTTCTGTGCACCAGGCCTGAGATGGGCGTACGCACTGGGCACATCGGACCCTGTACCCGCCCTGAGGAGCTCTCAGGAAGGTGGCAGGAGGCAGACACTCCCCAGGCATCTGCAGCCAGGGTGCTAGGTGCCAGGATAGGACACGCACTGGAGTCAAACCAGCACGTATTGAGCTACTGAATCCCCTCTTCGGTTAAAGCAGCTTGAGTTGGGTCTTCAATCTTTCAACCAAAAGGCCCAAACGGCTTTAACTGAAGAGATTTCGTAGTTCGTAGACCTGGGAAGTGGGGGGACAGCTTCAGGCACAGCTGGACGTGGGCCCCAGGGCTGTCACTGGGTCTCACATGTTCTCCGTCTCAACACCTGCTTTTCTTCTGACTGTGGCCCAGCGTCTTTCTGCTCATGGACTTACGCAGCGGGGCGAGCAGAGTCCTAACCACTGGCAGGCCAGGCTTACATCACCCCATCTAGTGACTCCGTTGGGAGGAGAGAAGGGCCTCTCTGATAACCGCAATGAAGTCCCACTCAGGGGTTCTGATAGGCCTGATCAGGGTCACACGCTCTCCTTGGACCGATCACTGTTTCCTGGGGGAATGGAGTGATATGATGGGTTCCGTCTAGGCTTGTACCTGTCTCTAAGGAGACAGGCAGGATCGGATCACTGATGAATAATCAGGCCGGAATATCGGGGCCTGGGGGTGTACGAGGCTTCGTTTCCTGAGAAAGGGTGGTGGGAGCGAAGAGTGCTGGAAACAGAGGGGGAGAGGGCTGCTGGATGGGCTCAAACAGCACATGACTCAATTGCAGAAGATATTCTCACTCCCTTTTATAAATCAAGAAACTGAGTCTCAGAGAAGTTAAGCAATTGGTATAAGTTAGCAGGAGGCAGAGCAGGACCCTGAACCCTTCTCTGCTGGACACGGACGCCCTGTGCTCTTAACGAGGAAGCTCCAGGGCGTCCCGGGACCCCGGCCCCTGCAGCAGCTCCAGCGCTCCCCAACCTGAGTTCCAACAGCTTGAAACTCCTGACTCCTGTTCAAACAGGAGGACTCTCAGAGCTCAGACACGCAGGTCCCACGCAGGCCCCGGAGCTTACACATCTAATCTTCATGATGGATTTAATTGGAGGCCCTCCTCCTGCCGGACCCCAGTGTGTGCAAAACGCTGCTCCCGGCAGCTCCGTTGACTGAGCAGAGAGGGAGCACATCATAGAGAACGGAGACCAGGACGATGTTGCCGGGGGCGACGGAGAACAGCGAGGTGGCTGCGGTGTGAACTGTTTGACACGGGAGCACATTCTCCAGGGAAGCACGCAGCTCAGGCGCTCAGAGGGAGCCAGACCCAGCCTCCCTAAGCTCCCCTCCCCCGGCCTACTTCCTGCAGTCAGACCTCCCTGGCCCCCCTGCCAGTCCAGCCCGACCACGCACCCAGGGGTGATTCACAGCCACAGACTCATCAGGGCTGCAGGGAGCCTCTAGTTCAACCCCATTCACTTAGCAGATGAGAGAATGGAGCCTGAGAGGCCCAGGCACTTGCTCAAGGTCAAAGATAAGTTAGGGATGACGCCCATCCTGATAACGTTAGCCCCCAGGGACGGAGGGCCTCTGGGTGCCAGGCCCTGGCTGGACACTTTCCCGTACTTATTGAATCCTCATATAACAGCTCTGTGGGTCAAGCAAGGCTCTGAGAGAGTCAGTGATGTGCTCAAGGGCACAGAGCTGAGTTTCCAACTGTTTGAGCAGCACCAAAGTCCAAGCGAACTGCTGTGCGGATCATCTGTCCAGCGCTGTGTGTGCGCTGCCCCATGACACCAGGTGTGACGCTGAGCCCGGCGGACTCTGCTTCCCACCCCTGCTGCTGGCTCCCCTCAGCCCTGGGCACTGAAGGGGCCGTGGGAGACTGAAGGCAGGAGCCAGAGAGCTGCACTGCCCCCTCTGCTTCTGGAAGAGGTCTGGCTACACCCGGGGGGCTGCTGGCTCTGCGCCTTGGGGACCGCAACCTCGCAGCAAGGCCCCCCACCGCCAGCAGGAAGAGTGGCCCCAAGCTCGATAGCAGCCCCCTTCCTTCCCAGTCCTAGATCCCCTCATCTTCCTTTCCTGCTCTCAGCACTTACAATCAGCTCCCTGCAGTAAACCCTCGGTCTGATTCCTGGTGGAGTTTCTGTGAGTTTCCGAATGGGCCCCGAATGACGCAGCTCTGGCTGTCAGCAGTGGGAGAGGACACGCACCTCGCTGACGGGGTCTGGGGCTGGGCGTCTGCCTGGATGAGGTGGTGAGGACCACAGTCCCTGCCAGGGGAAAGGGGCGCTGTGGTACGCACGGCAGGCGGATGACGTGTCCAGTGAACACGGGGCTCTGTCAGACCAGCGGCCCTGCGCCTGGCCCAGAGGCAGTCATCGCGACGACTGTGAGGAATAAGAAGGGTGCGGCCACTTAGGACCGTGCTGGCCAGTCTGCAGAAAGGAAATGAAACCCCGGCATTTAAACTCTTCACTGGAAGTGCGGCTGGAAGCCCAGAGATCTTCTGAGATTGCCCTCAGGAAGCTTTCATGGTTTGTAGCCTTAAGGCAGACACAGATGAAAAGCAGACAAGCAGATCTAACGTTGAATCCTGTGGGTTGCGGAATCGCAGCGTAAATCGAATTTGCCAGCTCACTGTCTCCTACGGGAAGGTGGAGGCATTGATGGGGAAGGAGAGGGAGACACAACCTAAAATTGGGGTACAACCATGGGGGGCCCTGAACTTTGGAAACCATCTCATTTCTCCAGCAGAGTGCCCTGTGGCTTGGCCTCAGCCCCCACAGGGAGGCCAGCCCGTCACCCTGCCCACCTGCCGCCTTGCAGACCTGGCCCCTTGCGTCATGAAGACGGAACTCCCAGGACTTCGGGCTGTGTGAAGAGAGACAGAAGGACAGAGACAGGGAGAGACTGAGGAGTTATGGCACAGCATCCAATGTCCCATCCAGACGTGGGGTAAAATCCCCAAGTTCCTCAAACATCAGAGCCAACAGGACATCCAGACCACCGGCCCTGCCCCTCCTGGTCCCAAGCTTTGGAGACAAAAACGCACAGAAGTGAGGTGAACACCCCAATGTCACAGGCCAGGCAAGGCCGAGGGGGGACCAGAACCCAGGACCCAGACTCCATCCTGGGCACTCCCAGGGAGCCCCCCACCCCTTGTGCCCATCAGCTCCAAGCCGTGGCGCGACGGAGCCTCGAATCATCCTACATAACGCGTGTCTCATCCGCAGTGTGTCACCCAGTTCTGTTGGGATGGTTAACCAGGGGAAGATGACATTGCCATCCACACAGGAAGTTAGACACCCCCCCCACCACCACCTTCAACTCCCTGCCAGCTCTTACACTCAACACAAGGGTAATTAAATCGTCCATATTTTCTTTTGTAATACTTCAATAAATATTGCCTGTGAAAATCAATTGGCATTTTTTGTACTTAATGCATAATAACTGGTCTTATAAATTTAAATTATCCCTATAAATCTAAATTAAATGCCCAACTTTCAACGTATTTAGGATACTTAATTAATAAAGTGCTAGCGCATAACCACTACTAATCTGCTTACTTCAAACTGGCTTTCATTTTCAAAGCATGTATTTTTCCGTGGTGTGTGAGTGGAGGGAGGAGGGAGCCCCGGGCCCGTGGGCAGTTTGCCAGCTGCTGTGGGCACCGCTCATCTTCATGGCGCCCTCCAGAGCTGCCCGGGCTCCCTGTGTCTGGCCTCCTTCAGCCTCTGGGTCACCTCCCTGCCAGTGCCCGAGAAGAAGGTGGGCAGGGTGGCCTGCAGGTAGAGGAGCCCTGGGCAGGAATCAGGAGGCCTGGCTCAACTACTAACATGCTGTGTGACCTTGGAGGCGTTGTTTGCCCTCTCTGGGCCTCAGTTTCCCCTTCTCATAATAAGAGAAGGACTAGATCCCTACAGATGACCTTGTGGGAAGGAGTTGTGGGAGATGGGGAGGTTGGCCCATGACTTACAAGCAGTGTGACCTTGGGCAGGTGACTTAACCTCTTCTTGTCTCAGTTCCTGGTCCATACACTGTGGATGGTGATGGTGCCTAGCTCAGAGGGTTGTGGTGAGTCTGAGAGGAGGTCATGCATGTGATGGGCTCTGGTCAGTGCCCCACAAATGTCAATGTACAGTAGATGCTCAATAAATAGTTGTGGGGTAGATCAATGAACCCATAGCGTGGTTTGCTCAAGGGCACATGGGCTCTTAGCCCAGCTCCTTCTGCTGTGGCCTCAGGTTCCAGGGAAATGCCAGGCCAGGGATGTGGGTGGAGCCCCTGGGCTTGCCCCACCCCTCACCCACTCAAGCCCCACCTCTGCCAGCATTCATGGCTCCCTGTACATATCTGGGCCAGTTTCTGGATACCTTCTCAAGATCTTCTGGGATGGAGATAACATATTTGCTCACATTCTAACTTTTATTACTTATTGCTCTTTCTGGCTTGCTTTAGCTGTGTCTATTTTTATTTGTTTAAAGTAATAGACGCTATTTGGTGGGAGAGTCAGGATGTTGAAGCCTGTGATCACAGCCAGAGCTCTGTGCTCATGTTAATGGGGCCATCCCCTTCTGAGGGGGCAGGAGATGGGGCCTCCCCTCCCTCCGGCCACCAGTGCTGGGCTGGGAGGGCCTGAAGTGGGGCTTTCTCCTGCCTGGGGTTGAAGAAAGCTGGACCCATGAGCAAGCACCGGGTGAGTCTGGGTCTGGAGCAGAGGCAGAGGGTTCTGGGGGTAAGCAGGGGGCCATGTCCGAGTGGAGGCCAAGGGGAAGGCTGGCATGGACGCCCCAGTGTGCCCAGGTGGGCGAGGCAGTGGGGCAGCGCCAGTCTGCAGGCCAGCCCTGGTCACAAGAGCATGGTGGACAGTCCAGGCACGCCCTCCTCCTCTCGCTCTGCTGTTTCTGCGGCCTCTTGCCACTGTCCATGCCTTTGTCAGAGAGGGAACTTTTCTTGACCCTAGATTTCAGCACCTTCACTCCTAACCACCGTGCTACACTGCCCGGGACAGAGCAGATGCTCAGTACACACTGCTGAGTAGACGAACACAGCGCGAGCTGCTCAAGGACGCACAGCAGTGTTTCTGACGATTATCGGTCAGCTGTTAGTTTATTAAACCTCTAAGGCTTTCCTTTGGAGAATGGGTCATCTGACAGGCTGGATTCCAGAAGCGGATTTTCAGTGAAGTGAGCGAACCCCGAGGAAGAGAGCAGCAGAGAAGGGTTTGGGATCTGGGCAGGGGCAGGAGACGCTGCGGGGGAGGAGGCAGCGAAGGCCTGAAGGCCGAGCGGAGGCTGTGCGTGGCCACGCGGAGCTCCTGAAGGGTGCTGCGTGGGAGCCTCGCCCGTGGCTGTGGGAGGAGCCTGTAGGCCCTGGCTCAGCCTCCACCCTGTGAGAGAACCCAGCCTGCTCCTGTCCTGGCCCTAGGGCCACAGGTGAGCACAGCCCAAGTCCCACGGGTCAGTTGAGAGCCTCATTCTTGCCCATCCCTTAATTTTTATTATTTTAAAATTAAATTTGGAAGCAACATTTGAACCACAGCTGTGGGAATGCAGTACGGAGCCATCCCCAGACCCCAGCCATCCCTGCTTTCCCAAGGCAGCTCACAGTGGGGGGCAGAGGGGGGCGCAATTATCTGAGGGTCACACACGTGGAATTCACGCGTTCCATGAAGAAGAGAAATGTGATGCATTTGTGTCTATGTGTGCCTGAGTGTGTAAATACGTGTGCAGTGGTGTGCACACATGCATACGTGTGTATTCACATGTGTATGCACGTGTGTACCTATGTGAATGTGTGTATGTGTGCATCTCATTGTGTGCGGGCAGGGAGGTCAGGGAAACGGTCTCTCTCTCCCTCTCCCCTTCTCTCTCGTCACAAACACAGCCCTTCAGACTGGCTAATGGAGTAAGATCAGTGTCGTCCTGGCCTTCTCTCCTTAGCGCCCCTCCCCACCCTCTGCTGTCCCCGCTGCAGGAGAACCTGGCCACAGGCCCCTGAGAAGGTCACCAGACACTCGACATTGCAGCCCCTGGAGCTGCGCTGCTTCCCACCCAGCAAGAGAGTAACTTGGATGAAGCTCTTCGCTAACTAAGCACAACGGTCTGGGCAGATGTAGGCGTGCACACCTCCCTGCCGTCCCACTCCCTTCTCACTGCGACATTGGGACACGCTCCGCCCAGTGACCAGGAACCCCGGGGACATCTGCATGACCATGTCAGTGTGGCAGCCCATCCATGAACCAATTCCAGCTCTTGCTTCTGGTGTAGCCCCCCTGCCACCCCCGTGTGCGCTTCAGCACGACAGGCCCTGGCTCTCGTTCTGTTTCTGCCCACTTCCTGGCACTCGTCAGGTGCACAGTGTGTCCACTTCCTGCAGAGGCCGGGCCCACCCTGGGGTGCTAGGGGCTGACCGGGGCTGGTGTGGGCCAAGCACGCTCTGTGGCACCTCCCCGTCTCCTTACCCACGGCAGGGCACTCCCAGCCACGGAGCTCTTGATTTTACTCAACCGCGAGTATCACAAAGACTTGAAAATCCATTAGAGTTCCAGTAAATAAATACATACAGAAACACACTGCTGTGTCCCTCCTGGTTGTCTGCTATCGACTCAAGCATTGTTCCCACTTTTCCCATCATCTTCAATCTCCACCTATCTGTCTCCTCCGGCTGCCTTCCCTCCTTGACCATAGTGTCCACCTCTTTTAAGAAACAAAGGAATGATTGAAGAGCCAGTACTGGAGAAAACATCACCTGCCTCGGAGCGGGACACAGCAGCTAAGAAGAGATGCGCCTGGCTGAGCTGCAGATTGAGGGCTGAGCTGGGCTGCTGCTTGCAGACGACTGTGCGCCCACAGCGTGCAGGGGGCACACCCGCTCCCTGGAGCCCCGGGGCCGGTTACTCCCCTACCATGCACCTCAGTTGCTCAAGGGCAATATTAGCACCTACCTCCTCCTCGGGCTGTAATAAAGGTGGAATGCATGAATTTGTATAAAGCTCGGGCTAAGCACACAGGAAGCACGTAATCAGTTCAGTTACCATCCTCATCTTCCTGAGCTTTCGCAGCCACCTTCTGGGATAGGCATCAGCATCTCCATTTTACAGATACGGAAACTGAGGCTCGGAGGGGAGCCACTTGCCCCAAGTCCCACGGCTCAGAGCTTACGAGTCTAGTTTGCATGTAGCTATGGAGAGCATGTTTATTGAGAGCTCACTGCACACCAGGGCTGTGCTCAGCCCTCTAAAAGCCTGTGTGGTGCAATTACATCTTACGAGGTCGGGACTGTTATTGATGGCTCCATGAGGGAGGTGGAAGATGGAGACTCACAGAGCAGAAGTCACCTGCTCAGGGGCACATGTGCGCTTGGGAGGAGAGCTGAGGCTTGACTCCAGACCTGCCTGACTCCAGACCCCAGGGCATGAACCATCATTCATTACTCAGTTCACTCATTCAACAAGCGTTTTGGGGCACCTGTTGTGTGCAGGTGTTCTTCTAGGAAGACATCCCTGGTGAACAGGAGAGACCCAGACCCGGCCCTGCTGAAACTTACTTTCCAGTGCAGGGAAAAGGAAATAAACAAACATCTAAATATAAGGCATCAGGTGATGCTGAGTCGTGAAGAGAATAAAGCAGGGTTAGGGGGCGGAGAGGGCAGGTGGTCAGGGCATGTAAGTGTCTTCGCAGAACAAATAGAATTATGAATTTTTCATTAGGAGGAATCTTAGGATATCACTTGTCCCCACCCCACCTGACTTCAAGACAGCTTGGGGTTTATGTTTTCACTTTACAGAGACAGGTGATTTGACCAAGAGCACCCAGAGACTAGTAAGTAGGGTGAGGGGATGTCCAACCGGGGGCTGGGTTCCCTGGGGCAGTGCAAGCCTTCATCAGGGCTGGTTGATGACGTCATGGACCACACTCTGGGGGCCCACTGTCAGGAGGGGGAGAAGGACACATAGACTTATCCTAGGGACACATGAGATTGATGCTTTCACACAGGGACTCTGCCTGGATGGGGGGTTCTGGGAGGAGAGATCAGGGAAGGCTTCGCAGAGCGTGGCACTTGATTGGCCCGTGACCCAAGTGGATCTTTTCCCGACGGAGTTGGTGTCAGGTGGGAGGGAGCCATCCTGGAGGATGCACCAGAGCACACTGAAGGTTAGGGTTAGGGATCCAGGCGTGAGAGTAGGGTGGAGAGGTGGCACCTGGTGACCAGTGCCGGGTCACTCCTCATCCCTAGGTCTCGATGGCTCCTCCCCAGAGGGTGCTGTGAGGGCTGAAGGAGTTAGCCCACAGAGTGCGCTTCAAGGGGTGCCTGGAGCCAGTGCTCAGTGACATTAGTGATCCCTGCAGGGACAGAGCCCAGAGGCAGCAGGTGGGATGACGGGGTTCAGGGAGGGTGCAGGCTCTGAGCCCAGATGGGTATGGTCCCGACCTGGCTCTAGTCCCCTCTCTGGGCCCCATGTTCCCATCTGTAAGTGGGAGGTAGGGCCACCTTGCAGGGTTGCTGGGCCCATCAGTGACAAACCAGCGAAGCATCAGAGTTTGGAGCAGGTGCCCAGGTGACCGTTGTTTGGGGGCCCGGCAGCAGGCGGAACCACGGGGCGTGTGGGGTTAGGGAATCACCAACAGAACAGTGATCCTAGAGGCTGTCAAGAGAAGGTTTCCGCACACTGAGAAGATGAGGTGGCATCAGAAAGGCCCCTTGGAAGGTCCCTGTAACCCAAGGCTGTCCTGGTACCTGAAGGTAGGGATCTGAAAGGGTAGAAGTGTCTTAAGAAAGGACACAAAGCATAACCAAGGCCTTGGGTAGACCAGAGTCTGTTCACACGCTGAATCAGCCCAGAGAGGTGTAATTATTTCCGGGTTACAGATGTACAAACTGAGGCTCAGAGAGGGAAGGTGACCTGCACAAAGTCACCTGGCCCAGATTAGAGCCCAGCACGGTCTTACCCATTCAGTGAGTCTGCCCAAGCAGGGCAAGAACCAAGGTATTTATCCTATGAAATCCAGTCCTTTCCCTGTAGGGAAACCTCTTGTGGGGAGGGGATGGTGTGGAGTCCACGCTGAGCAGAATTCTCATCACTGCTCCTGTCCTCTGATAATGCCCAGCTGCTCAGATAGATCTGTGGTACTGAAGCATCTAGAACCACAGACTCTGAAGGACATAACATTGTCCAGGCTGAGCACACCCTCAAACACCCCAGCTCTCTCAGGCTGTGACCCTCACCTTCTATGCCGATAAGGACTCTGAAGCTCAGAGAGGCTGCATAAAAGGCCTGAGGTTGCACAGCGGGTCAGGCTCATACCCTGTCCACCCAATTTTTAAGCCACTGACCCACTAACTCTTAGGCGACTTTACCTGGCTTTAGCCACACTGATATATATTAGCAAGTCCACGGCCCAGAGGCCTTCCAGGCCTGCTTCTGCCTGATGTTTCCTCATGGCCTGGCCCATAGTTGGCATTCACAAATATTTATTGAATAATTGAAGAGATAAACCAGATGCCAAGCCCTTTATATATATTATCTCACTGAAACCTCATCATTACCCTTTATGGTAGGAGAGGTGAGCCCCATTATCGAGGTATGGAAACCGAGGCTCAGAGAGAGGAGACGCCTTGGCCAATGTTTCCGAGCTGGTGGGACTTGAACAGGCAGTTGCTGTGGTTGCACACCTTCTCCTTCTCCCCACTTGGCCCTTCTGAGTCCCAGCTGACCCCTGCCCGCCATGAGATGTCTGAGTTCTGCTCTGCAGTCTCTGAGGGGCCCAAAGACTCAACAGGAATCAGCTCTGAAAACCTCTATCGCGAGCTTTGCTGAGACTGACAAGGTCCTGAGTTGTCTGGTCTTCAGACAGAGGAGGGTGGACTACGCAGGCTCCCGTCTGGGTCCCCAGGCCCCTCCCTGGGGTCTGCCTTCAATGCAGCGAGGCCTCTGCTGCCTGGCAGGATCTGAGGAGGGGGCCGGAGCTGGCACGGGACCTGTGCCCCGGTTCTGACTCCAGCTCTGAGAGTTGGCGTGAGCAGACTCAATGGCATGCTCGATCTGAGCTCCATGTTTCCCGAGCTTAGCAAAGCAGATTTTCCCTCATTAATCTGCATTTATACTTAAAGCCAGTGCACCAAAATTCAACCCCTTTCACTTAGCTGAATGAACACGCAAAGGTCAAAAGACTTTGTCATAGAAAGCATCTCCCATTTGCGCTCTCTCCCCTCTCCACCTGCCTTCCTCCTACCCTGCAGCTCTTCCCTTCTGCTAGTCTGCTCCTCAGTCCCCAGAGCTTTGTGGCGAAGAGAACAGAGCCAGCCATGGTCAAGTGGGAGACGAGACAGAACTGCCTAGTGACGGGCAGCCTTGGACCAGACAGACCTAGATTTGAGCCCACACTTTTCCCACTTCCTCTGCGTGGGACCTGGAGCAGGAGACACCGCAGCTCTGAGCCTTGACTTACACATCCATAAAATGGCCATGAGTGCTGCACTTACTTCACAGGGCTGTTATACAGATTAAATGAGATAATACGCATGAGGTACTTAGCACAAGGGAACTGATCAGTAAACTGAATTGGGTAAATTAGAATCGGGCTGTTAAAGAGCCCTCCACCGAGTGTCAGGAAACGCGGGTTCTAGGCCTGCCTTGGCCCTGACCACGAGTCATGCAACTATCTCTTGGGCAAAGCGGGCACGGGGTCTGGTTTTTCACCCAGGAAATGAAGGGATTACATTGAGCCCAATCAGAAAACAGTGGAGCTGGAAGGAGCACTGGGAGTCATTCATGCAATCGGTGGGAAAACAGAGGTCCTCAGACCTCACTCACTAGAAAGTGAGGGGTAGGCCACAATCTCAAAGCCAGTTTCTCTCTCCTGCAGTTTCCCCACTCCTGCAACAAAGTGATCCAGGGACCGTGGGAGCTGAAAAGGACCCCAAGGAAGGATTTCGACCTGAATGAAAACGAAAACATAACACATCAAAATTTATGGAATGCAACTAAAGCAATAATTAGGAGAAAATGAATACTACTAAATGCCTCTATTGGAAAAGTGGCCTCAAATCCATCTTAAAAAACTAGAAAAAGAATAGAAAATTAAACCCAAAGTAAGAAGAAAAAGGGAAATAATGACGGTGAGAGCTAATTTTAGTGACATTGAAAATGGGCACATAGTAGAGATCTTTGAGAAGATCAATAACACGATAAACATATATCTGGAGTGATCGGTTAAAAAGGGAGAGAAACCACCAATTACTAATATCAAAAATGAGAGAGGTAACATCACTACATATTCTAAAGATAATAACAGGATAGTAAGGGGATATTGTTAACAACACTATGACAATACGTTTGGCAACTTACATGAAATGGTCAAATTCTCTGACAGACTCAAACTACCAAAGCTCACTCAAGAAGATACAGATAACCTGAATGTCTCTTCAACGGATTGAATTTGTAGTTACAAACCTTCCCATAAAGAAAATTCCAGGACCAGATAGCTTCCCTAGTAAATTCTACCAAACATTTAAGGAAGAAATAATATGAATTCTACAGAAATAGTACTAATTCTACAATTCTAAAAATAATTCCTCCCAACTCTTTCTATGAGGCCAGCATCATCCTGATACCAAAACCTGACAAAGACATTGTAAAAATACAGAACTACAGATAAATAACCCTCAAGAATTTAGATGTAAAAATTTTAAACTAATTCTATTTTACAAAATAAAATCCAAAAGCTAATGCATCATGACCCAGTGGAGGTTATCCCACGAGTACAAGATTGGTTTAACATTCAAAAATCAATGAAAGAAAATTATTATCTTAACAAATTAAAAAGGAAAAGCCATATATAACCAACTCAATAGATGCAAAAAACACACTCACAAAATCTAACTTCAATTCCTGATGAAAAGCCTCAGCAAACCAGGAATAGAAGGGAACTTCCTCAGATTGATAAAGGGTATCTATGACAATCCTAGAATTAATGTCATACACTATGGGTAAAGACTGAGTGCTTTCCCACTAAGATCAAGACACAAGATAAGGTTATCCACTTTCACCCCTGGAAGTTCCAGCCAGTGCAATAATACAAGAAAAAAAAAAGTTCTCAGACTGGTAATAAAGAAGCAAAATTGCCTTTTCTCGTAGGTGGTATGATCATCTACATAGAAAATCTGATGGAATCTACAAAAACGCTTCTAGAGCCCTGGCCGGTTTGGCTCAGTGGTAGAGCATTGGCCCGCGGAACAATGAGTCTCGGGTTCGATTCTAGCCAAGGGCACGTACCTCGGTTGCGGTTCGTCCCCGGCCCTGGTCGGGGTTGTGCAGGAGGCAACCAGTCAATGCGTCCCTCTCACGTCGATGTTTCTCTCTCTCTCCCTGTCTCTCCCTCTTTCTCTACCTGAAGATAAATAGAAGAAAAAATATATATATCCTCAGGTGAGGATTTAAAAAAAAAGCTTCTAGAAATACTAGGTGCATTTAACAAGGTGGCATGATACAAAATTAATGTATAAAAAGAAATTCTATTTCTATATATTGAAAATAAACAATCAAAATTGAATTAACAAAACAATAACCTTTACAATAGCATCAAAAATATAAACTACTTAGGAATAAATCTGGCAAAAGATGTGTGAGACCTAAACCCTGAAAACTATAAACTATTACTGAGAGAAGTTAAAGGAGACCGAAGAAATATAGAGATATACCATGTTTATGATTCAGAAGACTCAATATTGTTAAGACCTCAATTCTCTCCTCGTTGATTTTTTAGATTCAACGCAATCCCAATCAGCATTCCAGAAGCCTCTTATTGTAAATGTTTACAATCTGATTCTCAAATTAATTTTAAAAAATTTAGGGGACCTAGAATAGTCAAAATAAATTTAAAGAAAAAGGACAAAGATGGAGGACTAACGTTATTTGATTTCAGACGTATTTATTATAAAACTACTGTAATCAAAACAGTGTGGTATTGACATCAGATAGACAAACAGATCAATGGAACAGAAGTAAATTTGTACATATATGGACACTTGATTTTACAAAAGCAATTCAATAGAGACAAAATAGGACAAATAAATGGCATTTAAACAGTTGTAAATAGACAGCAGCAAAAATTTTGAAATTTGATCCATATACAAAATTTAATTTCAAATGAATTATAAACCTAAATGTAAAAGCTAAAACTATAAGCTTTTAGAGAAAATCATAGGAGAAAATATTTATAACATGGAATTAAGTTAATTGACTATATTATCTAAAAGATTTTTGGATAGAATACCAAAAACACAATCCATAAATGAACAAATTGATAAATAAGACTTCATAAAATTTTAAAACTTGTGCTCTTCAAAAATCAGTGTTAAGAGAATGAAAAGACAAGCCCCAGACTGGGAGAGAATATCTGCAAATATGAGCAAGCAGTTGTATGCAGAATATGTAAAGAACTCTGGTAACTCAATAATAAAAAAAAACCTCACTTAAAAAATGGACAAAAAATTTTAATATACTTCACCAAATAATATATACAGATGGCAAATAAGCACATGAAAAATACTCAATATCGTTAGCAATTAGAGAAATACAATTTAAAACCACAGTTGGTCATTGTGGAAAACAGTATGGAGTTTCCTCAAACATTAAAAATGGAACTGCCTTCTGACCCAGTGATCCCACTTCTGGGAATATATTCTATGAATCCAGAAACATCAATCAAAAAGATTATATGCACCCTTATGTTCATAGCAGCATTATTTAAAATAGCCAAGATCTGGAAATAGCCCAAGTGTCCATCAGTAGGTGAGTGGATAAAACAGCTATGGTACCTTTACACAATGGAATACTACACAGCTGTAAAAAGAAAGGAACTCTTAACCTTTTGCGACAGCTTGGATGGATCTGGAGATTATTATGCTAAGCAAAGTAAGCCAGTCAGAGAAAGACAAATACCATATGATCTCACTTATATGTGGAATCTAATGAAGAAAATAAACTGATGAACAAAATAGAACCAGAGGCATGGATACATGCAACAGACTGACAGCTGTCAGAGGGGAGGTGGGTGGGGCTGACTGGAGGAAAGAAGGTGAAGGGATTAGACAAAGAACATATATGCATAGCCCATGGACCCTGACAACAGTGTGGTGAGGGCCAGAAAGAGAGGAGGGTGGGGTCTGGATGGAGGTGGGCAGGAATGGGGGACATCTGTAATAGTGTCAACCACAAAAACAAACAAACAAACAAATAGAAACCACAGTCAGATCCTGTCACTGCTTACCTAAAATTACAAAGACTGACCATTCCAGGTGTTGGTGAGGCTATGAAGGAATTGGAACTCTCACACCCTGTTGGTGGGGATGTAAAAATATTATAGCCATTTGGGAAAAGAGTTGGGCAGATCTTAAAAAAGTAAAACTTACACTTACCCTAAGACCCAGCCATTCCCTTCCTAGGTATTTACCCAAGAGAAATGAAAACATATGTTTGTATGTACAATGTTCATAGCCGTTTGTAATGTCCCCAAACTGGACACACAAATGTCTATGACCAGGAAAGTGGACAGACACATTGCATATTCATACTACTTCATTATAACAAGGACTAAACTCTTGATACACACACACAACAAATCGCTCTGAAAGAAATGGTGCTAAATGAAAGAGACCAGGCAAAAAGAGTACCTCCCGCATAGTTCCACGGATGTAGCATTCCAGAAAATGAAGCCAATCTCTGCTGACAGAAAGCAGATTAGTGCTTGCCTGGGGAGAGGGGAGGGCCTTTCAGGGGACATGACAAAGAGCAGGAGGGAAGTTGGGGGGATGATGAATATTTTCATTATCTTGGTGCTGGTGATGGTTCTATGAATGTATACACATGTCAAAACTCATCAAATTATCACTTTAATCATCTCTTTAAATATGTCACCTTAAATATGTTCAGTTTATCATATGTCATTATACTTCACTAAGCTGTTAAAAATAGCCACTGCAACGGATGAGCTTGGCACAGGAAAGAGCAAATCTCCCAACCCGGGAACCAGGGAAAGCGGCCTGAGCCCTGAGGGCTGGGGTCAGGGTTCAGCGAAGACAGAGACAGGTGAGCCAGAGCAGTGGGAGGGAAAGCAGGCCCTGTCACCGAGTCAGCGTTTCCTAAAGGAGGGGGCATGGCTCCTCACGTCATATACCTCCCAGCCGTTCCAGAAGGGGTCATAAAACATGGCAGCATGGAGGGTACCGGTGACCTTGACAAGTCAGAAAGCAGGACCCGGTGAGGTGTGAAAGGTGCCAGGCCAGGAGGTGGAGAGAGCTGTGCCGGCAACTTGCACAGGTGAAGGAGAGGGAGGAGGGTGCTGCAGAGAGCTGGCCGTCTGCCTCAGCTTGTGTCCCGGTGCGCCACATAATGTCCACCTGTGGTTGCTGTGAGTCTCCCCCCACTTAACTCATTGTCTAGGTCACAGCTCACCGGGGGACCCTGGGCTGGGCTCTACCTCTCTCCAGAATATTGTCCCCTCGACAGTTTAACGAAGGAGCTGGGGTGATGGTCTCCAGGGCCCTCCCTTGCTTCTGCCCTTGACTTTGAAGGCGGCCTCTGCACATGTGGGGACAGCTGGTGCCCACTATCTGATGATGTCAGCAGGACAGGCTTCGGGGAGTCCCCGTGCCCCTGGGCCCCACATTATACATAGTTCTCCGGTGAAGCCCTGGGCCACCCTCCCCGAAGGGCAGCAGTGGGAGCAATCACTCTCAGTGTGTGAAGGGCCAAACAGGGGGTGTCGGGTCTGAGTAGGAGCCCTGGCCCTGGACATAATCCACTGGCCCATCCGGGAGAGAAAATGGAAGGTCATTTCAGTCACTGCACTGGGAGAGGCCGCAGCCACCAGGCAGTCATTGGTGGCCTGGGAGTGGAAGTAATGGCCGGGTCTGAAATTCCAATTCCCCTCGGCTCACTCAAATGACTTGGAAGGAAGAGCTGAACTGAGGAGCTCTGTCCTGTTCAGATAGTGATGGGCAGCGTGCCCCGTCTCCGGGCCTCAGAACCGGCCACTGAAGGGCTGTCCTGGGCACTCAGTAAGCTCTCAGCTCTCCACTGGTCTGGTGAGCACTGCCAGAGCCTGAGTTGATGGGTCCTGGTGGGAGACACCCAGAAAGTCCACCCAGACCTCTGGCTCCCTCCCCCCCCCCCCCATTTGTATTGTATGAGGTCTGGTGAAGGTGTTCCCAGGGCTGGGGAAAATCAGATCCTGCTCTGACGACCCTGGACTAGTGGTCTGAGCTCACTCAGGGTCAGTTTTGTTACCTGGGAAACGGGAGGCTGGAAAAGCCCAGTCGGTGGATCTGAGAGGGCCAAGTGAAATACTGAAGTACGGTGGCTGAGCAGCGCCTGCCGTCTGACGGCCGAGGCTCCAGGGGCGTGCAGTGTAGTAGGAATCAACTCACACAGACAAGGGGGCTGTACGATGGCACAGGACCCCTCCTAGAACCCGAGGATGAGGAGGCAGAGCGGCCCCAGAGACAGGCTGAGGAATGGCTGAGACCCTCTTCTTGCTGTTCCATCAATGATTCTGCAACGAAGTCTTCGCCAGAAGTCTTGATAGCTGCTCACAGCTCCTGAGCATTTCCATTGGAGAGAACAGCGCAGATGGAACCAGATGCCTTCAGTCCCAACCCAGTTTCTGGGAGGGAGAACCCACCTGGTCCGACTTGGATTGCTTTTCTCCTTGTCTGCCCAGGTCTCTCCTGCTCTAGCTGGAGGTCAACCAGCAGAGCGTGGCCTCTGGGAGGTCCCTTGTGGGTGAAGAGGGGCTATGAAGGGTGGTGTTATGAGCTGGACAGACGTTCTGAGAAGCACCAGGCCCTGTGCTAGCTCTGCAGATGCGACTGAAACCTTGAGGGCCCTGCTCTTGAGGCGCTTACACGGGCGGGGACACAGACATGCACCCACGTGTGACCAGCGCAGGCTCAGAGGTGAGTCCCAGCAGGGCTCAGCGGGGTGAGGACCAGGCTCTGCCTCCTCCACCCCTGCCCTGTAGACACCGTGACCTTGCAGGAGAGGCCGAGCGAGCCCTGCAGCAAGGACCTGCAGAACCAGGAGGACTGGACACTAGGCCTCTGGTTCAGACGTGGCTTTGGGTTCAGGTCCCGAGGAGGCCAAGGGTGGCTATTCTATGGCTCTGCCCCGGCAGTGAGAGCCCATCAGCCCTCTCCTCGCAGCTGCTGCAAAGATCCAGCATACGCTCAGCTACAGTCCTGAGTCCAGGAGGGAAGCAGGAAATGATTCATCCTCTTTCTCAGACATGAAGGCAACCCTGCATTATTAATATTTACCTGGGGGCTTCTCTGAGGGCCTGGAGAGCAAATGAATCACCAGGAGGGGAGGGCATGGATCACCAGCTTTGCTGAGCCTGCCGGCTGCCTCCAAATGGAGTGAAGGGCCCCTGGGGTCAGGAGCTGAGAGGGGGGAATAGAATCCAGTAGTGTGGTGATGGAAAGAGCTCAGGGCAGTGAGCCTCAGGTCCCTCATCTGTAAAGTGGGGTTACAGATCTGGTCAGGTGATGTTTGGTTCAGATGTGACACTGGCCCTGCCAATGTGGCTCAGTGGTTGAGCATCGACCCATGTACCAAGAGGTTGCTAATTCGATTTCTGGTCAGGGCACATGCCCAGGTTGATCCCCAGTGGGGGGCGTGAAGGAGGCGGCCAATCGATGTTCTCTCTCATCCATGTTTCTAACTCTCCCTCTCCCTTCCTCTCTCTCTAACATCAATAAAGAAAATAAATAAATAAATAAATAAAAACATGCTTAAAAAAAAAAAGATGTGACATGGCCCTCAGCGTGTTGGGCCAAGAGCAGGTCCTGCACATATGACACGGGAGTGGGGACATGGTGAGGATGCCAGAGGCGTGCTCTGCTCCCACTCCCCCGTGTGCCGGCCCTGCCCCCCGCAGCCCGGGCTGTGCTCTGTGACCCTGCTCTGCCCACTCCCCCAGGTAACTGGATCAGGGTGGACACCTGCCCAAGATGGGCCAGTCGGGGTATCTGTCTAATGAGTCTGAAATTGAGACTCAGAGAGGCTAGTTGGGTCTGCTGGTTGTTTGAGCTGATGATAAAATTCAAGTCTTTGGGACACTGAGAAATGTAGATAATGAAAGTGCTATGGGGGAGAGAGAGAGAGAGAGAGAGAGAGTCTGCGATCTGGCTGGTGCCCCCATCCCTGGTCTGGGTCCAGTTCCTCCTAAGTTGCAGCTGCATTCTTTGACTCTGGCATCTGAGAGCCCCGAGTCCTTCTATCAGCCCCTTTCCCTGGTGGCCCAGCAGGTTCTGTCACCTGTACCCCAAGGAGCCAGGACCTCAATAATAAAAAGAACTTCTCATGGTCAGAGTTCCATGTCTCTCTTCCTTGTCTCCCACACTCAGCCCCTCTTCGGATCATTCATTCATCTCACAGCATCATCTGCTGCCCACCCATGCCTGTTCAGCCCCTGGACAGGCCACGCTAGGTCACCCAGAGGGATGAGGCCCTGTCCCTGCCCCTAGGAGCTCCCAGTTTGGCTGGGGAAACAGGAGAGTCAATCACAATCTGGGGTAGTCCGTGCTGAGATGGGGGAGATGTGGAGGGGGGCCCAGGGGAGGGCCTGACCCAGACATGCATTCACGGAAGACTTCTAGGAGGAGGTGGTGTCTGTGCTAAGACCCGAAGCAGAAATGGAGGAGCCAGGAGAAGGGGTAAATAGGGGAGAAGGTGGTTATTGGCAGCAGCACCCAGCACCTGCACAGGTCTGTGAAGTGGGAGACCCTGGTGCCCTTGGAGGTGGCAGGTGGCTCTCTGTGGCTGGGGCCTGGGGTGTGACAGAGGTGGGAGGTGGGGAGGTGGAGAACGACAGGCTGGGGTGGTACATACTGAAGGCCCTGGGGAGCCATGGAGGGATAGGGGCTTCAGGGAGGGGTGCCGGCTCTGCAGACATGGGAATGAGGGCCATTCCAAAGGATCCAGCTCCTCCAAACCTCTTTCTTCTCCCTCCCCACCCCCACCCCAGCATTTTCTCTTCCTCCCTCCTCTGGTCTCCCTGCTTCTCTCTCTGTCCTCTCCTCCAGTCAGTCCTTTCTACTTCCCTTCTCCCCATCTCTGTCCCTTTCCTCCTTCCCTACTATCTGTTCTCTCTAGACCCCTCCCCACCTCCAGGCACCAGGTTGCTCCCTGCTGAGCTGCACTTTCGAGAGCCTGCAGCGCCACCTTCAGGCCGGAGCCGGGACCGCAGCGGGGTCTCCAGCACCAGGAGGAAGATGCTGGTCTTTCTCCGCCTCCAGGAGAAGGAGGTGTTCATCCCACCACCCACCCACCCCACCCGGGTCGGGTCCCAGTGGCCCCGCTGCGCCTCCCGCAGCCTCGGGTCTGGCTGCTCTGGGTCGACGCTGACATCAATACCAGCCCCGTCTCTGTCTCCCCTAACAACCCTAATTACCAGCCAAGCGCTTCTCCCCAAAGACCAGGAACCAGAACTGATGAGCTTAATAACAGAATCCCTCCCTTTCGCAGCCCCTGCTCCCAGCGCCGCCAGCCTGAGGATGCCAGCGTTCTTTGCTCTCCTGGGAGGGAGGGCCCCACGGGGGTGATCACACCCATGTTACAGATGGGGAGACCGAGGCTCGGACAGGGGACGTGAGGGGGTGAATCCCTCAGGACCTAGGAGAACCAGGCACTGAGCACTTGCTTGTTTGCTCAACAGTCACTCGTGGGCACCCGCGCCGTGCCAGATGGAGTCCTGGCCAGGGACACAGAGGTGAAGACAGGAGAGGAAGTCCCTGCCCGGGGAGATGTGGGTGACAGTTCTAGTGCTGGGTGATTGGAGCTAGGACAAGGATGTGCAAACTACTGTGGGAGCCCAGAGAAGGTGCTGACAACCCAGAGGTCTGACCTGGCTTCACAGAGGCGGGCATCTGAGCTGATCCATCAGGTAGGAGGAGAGTTTTCCAGGGAGAGATGATGGAGGGGCCTTCCAGGCAGAGGAACACCATGTGCAAAGGCTTGGAGGCCAGAAAAGCTGGAGGAGAGGAGTAAGGGATGAGTGAGGGGGGAGGGGCACTTATCCTGGGGGGAGGACCCAGACCAGGAAAGGCTTTGGGGACCTCCTGCTTGCTCTGTGGCTACAGGTAGTATCGCTACAATGTAAACTAGTAACAACAATGATTTTAAAATTACTACAATTACTATTACTATAGTAGCCTTGACACCTACTGAGGGCTTCCTGTCGGCCAGGTACTGCCTCAAACACTTGATGTGTGGGGATGGACCATTTTGATGGCAGCCACATGAGTTGGGAAAACAGACGCACAGAGGTTAGGTAACCGTCTAATGTGGCTCAGCAGGAAGTGTCGGAGCATCTTGTGTCCAGGGTTTGCCAAGTCCCAACCTAACTGCTCCTAGATTCTGCCTCCCAAGGAGAAAGCAACCACCCATTTCCCCAGAGGTCAGAGAGAATTTGATTTTGGAATAAAAACCAAAGAACCAGGGGAAGGTGGCATTTAACCTAAGACCAAGACTTACTGGTGAGGGGCTGCCGCCTCTGCTAGGGACACACTAGCTGGTGGGACAGTTTGCTGTGGCCCTTCCCCAGCAGTAAGCCCTGGGCCAGGTCAAGGCTGCCTGCCTCCACCCACCCCCGCAAGCTTAGGAATTTCTGGAAAGCAGGAACCAGGGCCTGCCTGCTGCCCCTGGTGAGACACAGGCAGGTCTGCCCCTGACCCGCTGTGCGCATGCAGCCCCAGGACCTGCTCTGAGAGCCCCAAGGCAGGGATTTTCAAGGCTTCTGACCCTGGCTTAGAGGTTTCCTCTGGCTGGGCAGAGAATGGGCACCATTCCAAGTGGGCCCGAAACTGCACGACTCCCCTAAATAAACACGAGTCCAGTCGTTCCAGCTGAAACTCTGGGCTGGGGAGAAGGAAGTGCAGGAAAGGGGACTTTCATCTAGAAATGACCCAAGAAGCGGGTTTGGAGTCTGTTTCTGAGCTATTTTTTCCTCTCCCTTCCTCTTTGTAGCTGTGCTTTCCCGTGACTCACTGCGGTCGAGGCCTCGTGAGCAGACCTGGGATCATAAGCCAGGCCCTGGTGACCCAGCCAGCCTTGGGGCCTCGGTGCTGGCCCAGCCTCTGTACGGATGAGGCAGAGCTGGGCTTTCACGGTGGGGAGGAAGGTGTGAGGGCGGAGAGAGGCTCAAGAAGGGAAAGGACACCTGGACTCCAGCCCCCTCCTCCCTGCCCCCACCGCGTTGATGCCGCAGGGGCGTGAAGGTCCCTGTCCCTCAGACAAGCGGGCTCCCCCATGCCCTGCCCCTGTGCACACGCAATCTCCCCCCACCCCACCCCGCAGGCTGCCCTCTTCTCTGCTGGTCAAGTCTCAGCACCCTTCCAGCCTCTGCGAAGTCTGCCCTCCTGGGCCCCTGGCCCGCCTCCCCGCCCCTGACACACGCTGGCTCTTGTACCTTCCCAGCCACAGGCACTCTGGTCGGACCTCCTGCCCCGTCAGAGCAAACATATTAAAATGCCCCCACACCCCACACTAAATACAAATTATACGTAAGTATGCAAAAGCTGAGCGGAGTGAAAGGTGAAATATTTGATTAAACATTTATCAGTTTCAACTTTGCAGCTTTCCCTTTTCATTTTGAAGCCAAATAAATTGCTTTCCCGGGCCTAAAGCATTTCCGCAGGCCCTTAGGAACGCGAGGTCCTGGCACCGTGCCCAGAAGAGGGAGTCGGCGGAGAAGCGCTCGCCCCACACCCCGCCCACCCGGGGGGCGGAGCCCGCGTCTGTGGGCCCCTGCGCAGTGTCGCGGTGAGTGACAGCAGGCTGTGATTATCTGCCCCTGACAACCCCATGGACGTCCCTGAGGTTGGACAGGGGTCTCACTCCCAGCATTCCTCCATGGTGTGCGCGGCCCCGAGTTGCAGAGAAAACTAGTTAATGTTCATTGAAGGAAAGAAGCAAGGGAGGAAGGGAGAGATGACAGAGAGACAGAGATGGAAAAGAGAGAGAGAGGAAGGGAGGGAGGAGGAGAAGGAGGAGTAGCAGGGGGAGGGGAGAGGCCGGAGAGAGAGGAGGGGGAGGAGAAGGGGGAGGGGAGAGGGAGGGAGGGAGGGAGGAGGAAAGTTAGGAGGGGCCTCAGCAGCACCAACAGGCAGGGAAGAGCCGACAGCACTGTGTGGAGGCTGTGACAGGCTCTCTCTGGCCCTCTCTTCCCCTCAGTACCCCCCACTCTGGATCTCAAGGACCCCTTGCTAGAGGTCTGGGACATTGCTGAGTCCTGCTGTGAGCCAGGTGTGGAGTGAGCATGGGCCTCTCCCTCTCACACTGGTCCTCTCTGCACATCACATGGGGCGGAGGCTGTAGGCTGGGCCAGCACAGACCCCAGTGCTCTGACATCTTCAGGGAAGTAGAGGAGAGTGAGGAGAGCAGATGGGGCAACTCTGAGCACTCTCCCTGTCCTGCAGGGGAGTGGACATTCCAGCAGTAGCATGGCTGGTTAGACCCAGATTGGGATGTCTCGGGGTCAAATTGTGTCTGACCCCTAAGGGAGTGATATCCCCTACCCACCATCATCTTTCCCCCTCCCCTCCCCACTAATGTCCACAGGCCACCAGACCCTTTATGGCCTGGCCCGCCCACCTCTCCACCCCAATCTCACACCACACTCCCCTCACTCACTCCAGCCACACCAGCTTCTTGGTGCCCCGGACACTCCAAGCACACACTCACCTCAGGGCCTTTGCATGAGCTGTTCCATTGGCCTGGAAGGCTCTTTCCGCAGATATCTGTGTGCTCCACTCCCTGACTTCATCCACTATCTGATCAAATATCATCACCTTCGGAAAAGTCACCTTCTCTCCTGACCTCTCCTTCCTTCCTCTGGGAGACCCACAGAGGGATTGGCTGAAGGTTCAGTGAAGGACTCTCAGCACAGGGGAATCTCATGGGAGGAAAAGAGACAAGCATGTGCTGAGCACCTGCTGTGTGCCAGGCCTCGGACTGGCCAGAGCCACATCTGCAACCTTACTTTATCGCCGAGGACCTTTAAGAGAGGAAGGTATCATCTGCCCCCTTTTACAAGTGAGGAAACTGAGGCTCAGGGAGGTGAAACGACCTGCCCGTCTGTCTCGGGGAGCCTGGGGAGGGCAAACTGTTCCCTGAGGCTGAGCTGGCACAGCGTGGGCCAGACAACAAAGAGAGCAGCACCGCAGACCAGGGCCAGGTCCCAGTGCCACCATGTCTGATCTGTGCAAACGGGGACAAAGCTCTCTCCTCCCCTGAGCCTCAGTTTCTGCACCTGGGAAATGGACACAATGTCTAACCACCACCTGGTGGCATTGTTGGGGACACTCGAACAAGATGAGACAGAGAAGGAAATCAGCGCTCACAGATGTTAAGAAAATGGACCCGAGATAAACAGCAGAGCTAGGACTCAAACCCAGATCTGTAAGGTGCCAGTCCCATGTTCTAACCACTAGGCCCACTTCCCTCTCTGAGTACTCCCTGCCTCTCTACTCACCAGCTTTGGGGCCTGGCCAGGGCGTTCTCTTTGTAAGCCTTGGTTTTCTCACCTGCAAAGTGGGACCAATTATACTGCTTCCTGAGCTTCCCATCAGGGTGTTTGATCACATATGCACATTGCCGGGCACACAGTACCATCTGGGACCTGGTGGGTAGGATGGCGACGATGATGACCATGGCGGGGGGGGGGGGCGGTTAGATGATACAGGTGGAATACATCGGTACATGAGCAGACATGAGTGGGAGAAGAGGGGAGTATCTTGTCCCAAGAGGAGAGAATAGGAAGCTGGCTTTCCAGCAATGCTCCTACCTGCCCACCACAGTCCCTCCTGATGCCCCTCGTCCCTGCTGTGAGGGAGAGGATCCAGGAAGCCCCGAGGAGGTCATGGCGTGAGGGTGACTTAAGTCTTCCCTGGACACTGCTGCTATCCAGCCTTCTGGGCGAGGTCTGGTGGAAGCGTCCCAGGAATGACATGGACTCAGCTTTTCCAGAGACCAGGGTTTGGGGAGCTGTGAGTACCCAGGGTCCAGCAGGTGGGGCTGGCTTCTCTGGCTTGTTAGAGGGAGACCCTTCCCACCCTCGCCCAGCCCTGCAGCCCTGCCCGGAGCCCAGTCTGTTTTCCTGATCTAATTAGCATCGCTGAGAATACACTCCACACTCAGGCACACTGCTGCTCCCCTGAGAGCAGCGCAACGCTAATACTGCTTCACTATGAAACGGTTCCTGCCCTCGGGGCCTGAGTCGAGGAGGCACAAACCAGAAACAAGAGTTGTAATTACTAGCTCTGATTAAGCAATGTGAGCTAAAAAATCTAAAATAAAAAACAAGTCCATCCCCCCAGAAAACAATTAACAGCACTTTGAGTTATTTCTATTTCATTTAAGGAACAAGCTATTTATTCTTTACTTCCACTAATTCATCTAGGTCATTTGCTGAACACCTACTATGTGACAAGCGTGTGCGGAGTGCAGGGATGAGAAATAAACCCATTGAACAAGGTACCTGCACTCCTGGGCTCACAGTCAAGAGGGGAACGTGGCCCTTTGAAATATTCATACAGACAGTGACACCTTGGGATGTGGCCAAGCATGCCATGTACACGAGGCTATGTGGGAGGATAATGAGGGGGACTAACTCAGATGGGGGAATCTTAAGAGATGGTGTGTAAGTTGAGACCTGAAGGAGCTGTTACCTGAAGAGTCGGGGACAGAGTGATCTAGGGAATGGGAATAGCATGTGCAAAGGCCCTGGGGTGGGAAGGAGTGTTGGAGAGACTAAAGAAGGGCAGAGTGTGATGAGGAGGGAGCATGAGGAGGGGCAGGAGGCAGTAGCCAGAGCTCATGGGGCCTCCTGGGCCTTGGCCAGCAAAGCTAGGTTTACTGAAGGTTCCATGAGCAACACTGAAGGGTTTTATGTAAGAGGGTGACTTGATGTGATTGGTTTCTTAAATCAGCCCCAGATCCTCCATGGAGGCGGAGTGGGAGCAGGGCCCAGTGAAGAGGTGAAGGAGGGCATCTAGGCAGGAGCCGATGGCAGCTTGGACCAGAGCGGTGGCCAAGGGAATGGACAGCAGTGGGCAGACCGAGGAGGCGTCCTGGAGGTAGAAGCACCTACCTTGGGGGTGGGTAGGTGTGAGGCGAAGGATTTGTCCAGAGGACACACAGGCTTCTGGCTGAGGGACCAGATGGGTGCAGTTGCCATTTCCAGAAGTGACAAGGACAAGGGGCAGGCTGTGGCGGGCAGGGTGAGAGGCCAGAGTATGCAGCTCAGGACTTGCGTCCGGGAGAAGGTGGGAGACAGCGAGCATCCCAGGGGTGCACAGGGGACCCCGATGTGCTCCCAGGGCTCAGCAGCTTGTGCCTCCTGGGGAGAGAGGACGGAGGAAGGGAGAAGGGGTCAGGATGGAGAGAGGACACTGTCCTCAGCCTGCCCTCCACTCTTAGTTGGGGGCGGAGGCCATGTGGTGGGAACAGCCCTGGCTGCCTTGAGAGTCCCCAGGGAGACTGTGGTGGCCCCACGCTGCAGGGAGGCCTAGTGGGGATTCTTTTCATCCTCCCTCCTTGACCACTGTCAGCGGCTGGATGGCCCGGCTCAGGCCCAGGCTGCAGTGTCCTCTCTTGCGACACTCAGGACCCCTCCAGGCAGGTGGAGGGAGGCCCAGCGCTCCTGCGAAGGGACCCCTCAGCCAGATTCCTGGGCTTCCCATGGCCCTGTTGGAAGCCACCCATGTTTCCCAGCAGAAACTCAAACCTCCCAACCCCCAGCCTCCCTCCCTCACTGTGGCTGCTCTCTCAGGGCAAGAAGGGGCCTCTGGCCATTGGGCTCATTTGATTTGCTATATTTATTTATTTATTTATTTTTTATTTCTCTCCCCCTCCCTCCCACTCTGTCTGAAGATAAATGCTATATTTATTTTTAAGCTTTCTATTTCTTGAACCTGAACATCCCCCTCAAGTGACTGAAATCTGCTCAGCCAAGGGCTTTTATAAGAAGTTACAAATGACACATGGGAGAGTTGAGAGCAGGGTTATTTTTAAACCCTGGGCTCGCAGTGACACCCTGTCCACCCATCCATCAGCTCCTTCACCGGGGCGGAAACACTACCCGGTGCCGGACCCACGCTGCTGCTGGGCCCCAGAGAGGCCAGGCCTGGACCTGGTTCCAGCTGAGCCCGCAGAGCGCTTGGGCAGCAGGAGGCGGGCAGAGAGACACCCCGTCTTCCAGCACAGTGTCATCAACGCCATTCATTCATTTTTTTATTCCACAAATATTTCAACCACTGCACACAGACATGGTTCCAGCCACTGGGGATACAGCTGTGAATAAAACAGACAAAATAAGTCACTGTTCCCTGGAGCACAGTGTAGTGGGGAGACAGATGACAAACAGGAGAGTTGGTGACCTGTCAGGTCATGGTACGTGCTATGAGGGAACAGAAAGAAGGGGAAGGGATGGAGAGGGACGGAAGGACAAGGGGACCTCTCTGAGGGGGTGACATCTGAGTAGAGACATGAAGGAGTGAGGGCATGAGTCATGCAAATGTCTGAGGCTTCCAGGAGAGGATACAGCAAGTGCAAAGGCCCTGAGGTGGGATTGTGCCTGGCATGCTTGAGGAACAGTGTGACTGGAACACCATGGCCTGCCTGACAGAGGAGGTACAGGGAGATTTGAGAGCACAGAAAACTCTGGCCTGTCCGGGTGAGGGTGGAGGACTGTTCAGGGAGGGCTTGAAGAATAAGTCGTCGTGTGTGGGAAAGAATCTCTGAAGAAGGAACAGCACAAGTCCCAGAGGAGGGAGAGAGCCTGGCACATTTTGGTGGCCGTAGGGAGAGGCTGTGGGCAGAGGGGAGCCAGAACAGGAGGCTGCAGTAGCCAGGGCTCTCCAGAGAGTCAGGACCACAGGGCGTACAGACAGAAAGATGTACATGAGGAGGGATGGGCTCACGGGCTTCTGGAGGCTCTGAAGTCCCGCGATCTGCTGTCTGCAGGCTGGAGGCCCAGGAAAGCTGGTGGTGTAGCTCCAGTCCAAACCCGAAGGCCCGAGAACAGGGGTCAGTGATGTCCTGGTCTGAGTCTGAGGCCCCAAGAACCAGCAGCACCCAGGACAAGATGAACGGCCCAGCTCAAGCAAAGAGCAAGTTCGACCTTCCTCTGCCTTTTCATTCTACTTGAGCCCTCAGTGGATTGAATGGTGCTCGCCCACACTGAGAAGGGAGATTTTTGCTCAATCAACTGATTCAAATGCCAATCCCTTCCAGAAACACTCTCACAGACACACCCAGAAGTAATGTTTCACCAGCTATCTGGGCATCCCTTAGCCCAGACACGTTGACATCTAAAAGTAACCATCACAGAGGCCCTGCCAAGGTAGTCCTCAAACAAACTATGTTTGTTTGTACCTCAGGGCCTTTGCACTTGCTATTCCCTTGGCCTGGGGTGCTCTTCCCCACATTTCCACATGGCTCATTCCCTCATGTCCTTTTAGGCCCCTTCTCAAATGCCACCTTCTCATGGAGGCCCCCCCAACCAGCTCGCTTTCCCTCTGAGCCCTTCCCACAGCCTCTCCTCTTTATTGCTTTGCTGGCTCTCATCCATCTCGTGTTACATGTCGTGCACATCTCAGCTCCGTCCACTAGAAATGCAAGTTCCACGAGGGCAGCGAGCTGGGGCCCTTGTATCATCTCTGCAGCCCGACGTGTGCGGCCATAACAGTGATGCAATAATGTCTGTCGAAGACCGAATGAAGGGCCTTGTAAGTTATCCTAAGGAGCAGTGGGATGACTGGTATGATCCTGGTGTGATCCCCAACGTGAGGGGTGTCATCCAAAGCACTGAAGAAGAGAAGTGGCGGGGTCTGATTTAGGAAGATCTTCTGTCCAAATTGAAGGAGCCTGGAGCCTGGGGGCAGAGAGGAGGCCGCCCCTCGAGTGTGAGCGATGGGTTTGGACCAAGGCAGTGGCAGAGGAGAGGCCAGAGGGGATGGTCCATGAGGACCCAGGAGGTCTCGGTGCCGGATTGGCTGTGGGCTGTGGGGAACTGGCGGTGTCAAGGACAAATGTCTGAGTTGCTGATGTCCAGGGCTGAATGGGGGGCAGCACAGGCTCGAGGGGACCGACTGCACTGAGGGAACTGCAGACATCTAGGTTCAAACAGCAGGACATTGACTAAACCAGGACGCAGGGAGGCAGAGGAGGGTGAAGGGTGGACAGCAGAGCTGCAGGCATCTCCGCAGAGAATGGTATTGCTGGTTGTGGGTCATGGGGGAAGAGCGGAGGCCTGATGCTCAGAGTATGAGTCCCCCAGCCCTGGGCAGACCAGAGCAGAGCAGTGCAGACCTTTCAAAATCGAGAGAGAGAGAGAGAGAGAGAGAGAGAGAGAGAGAGAGAGAGAGAGAACCCAAGGCTCTCTGTCCTGTGGAACTGGATCACGGGGAGAAGGTCAGACAGACAAGTCATAGGAACCCATGCCGTGAGTGGGGTCTGGGGAGGGGTACCCCCAGACCCAAACTCCAAGCACAGTGATGGCCAGGGTAAGTCGTTCTCACTGCATGCCCCGGTGGGACCCTGTAGCTGTGCCCAGCTGCCTTAGAGAGGCCATGATCCATTGCTGCCACCTGCCAGGCTTTTGGGGTCTGGGGGGTTCTCAGATCCCACCTGGCTGGAGGGCCCCTCCCAGTCTATTGGCCCTGCCCCCTCCCTCTGCCCTGCCCCCACCCTCCTGCCGCTGACTCTGCAGGTCCCAAAGCCACAGTCTTTGTTGTTTCCTCACAAGTGTTTTCTTGGGCTTTCAGAGCGGCCCAGCTCTGAGCTAACAATCGTCCATGCCAGCGGCTCTCAATATGGATGTCCTGCCATCGCTCGTCTGAGAGCTAGCAGGCCACGAGAGCCAACCCACACTGAGACAAGCAGTCCAGAGGAGAGGCCCACACTCCCCAGCCAGCGTGGGGGCACTGGAGAGGACGGGGGCTGAGCCCAGGCGAGTGCTGGGAGCAGGGCTCATAGCTCCTCCATGAAGGCCGAGCTGTGGGCTGGACAGGGGTTCCTGCTGGTCCTCTCAGCCCAGCGCCCTCAGCTCTGGGCCAGGGTCCTGTGCATCGTGGGAGCTCCATGAGTGGCAGCTGCTCCTGAGATCGAGCTGATTGTCCTCAGTGGTCACTGAAGGCACCTATCTCCCAGGTCTGGTGCCCCAGGGCAGTTCCTTCTGCAAAGAACTGAGGGCAGAGAGCAGATCAGGACCCCTAGCTCAGGCCCAGGACAGGGGCTTGCTGTCTGCCTGGCTGTCAGGTGGGGGACAGGGTGGGGGTGGAAAGCTGCACACATGGGGGTGTTTACTGACACCTCCCTGTGCCTTTAACCCTGCAACCTCCCCAAACCACACCCTCCTGTTCCCATCAGTGTCCCAGGTTTGTGTGTGTTCTGGGGGAGGGGCCCCTAAGGCTCAGACACAGCATAACCACCCATGTCATTGCCCACTCTACCTGCCTGTGTCCTCACATCCCCAGGACGTGGGTGAGGGCACTGATCCTGTTCACAGATGTGGGAACAGAGACGGGGAGTGACCTGCCTAAGGTCACACAGCAAGGAGGAAGGGTGTCGGTGGCACAGGGCCCACAGCTACTGAGAAGTGGGCCTGGGTGGGACCCCGGGTCTGGCCCCAGACCTGTGCTGACGGTGGCCATGCCCTGCCCCTCTCTTTGCTGTCTTGGTGCCCTGCATTAGCCACTGTAACCACGGAAGCCTCATGACCACCCTGCAAGGTTGACCTCATCACCCCACTCTACAGATGAGGAAACTGAGGCTAGAGGAAAGGTGAGAGGCTGTGCAAAGCCTGGGGCTGGAACTCGGATTTAAACCCACACCTGGGACCCCTGCAGGGAGCGCTCCCCACTCGGAGGGATCCATAGGAGGCAGTGGGGAGGAACCAGGGCAGAGGCAGCCCAGAAGGAAGTGGGGTACGCCAGGTGCCATGTCAGAGGGTAGGACTCCCACCTGGGGGGCTCCTGTCTCAGGCCTGCCGGCCGCAGCAGCCCCAGGGCCCACCCCACCCAATGCTCAGGCCCGATTCTGGGCCCCGGCTCCCAGAGCCGTGTTCTGACATCTTGGAGGAGGACAGAACATTCAGCTTCACAGACCAAGAAAAAGCAGAAATATTTGCTCCCCTTTCCTAACACCTCCCTGATTCCTATCAGAAACACGCGGGGACAGAGGACACCTGGATTTGTAGTCACCCTGACACACCACCTGCTCTTGGATTCCACAGCCTGGTGACATCCGCCCAGGCCTGGCTGTGATGATCAGGTCCTCCCACCTGCTCACCTATGACAAGGGCACATTCCCTTCCCAGTGACAGAGGGAGGTAGGGTAGGGTAGGGGCTCTGCTCCAGCTAGAGGGCTCTGGTTGCCATGGAAACGGGATGGTGGGGAAGGCTGGCCCTGAGGCAGAGGCCCTCAGCCAGGCGCCAGCCTGCAGAGCTGGGTCCACCTGAGCCCAGGCAGGGACTCGGCCCTCAGTTCTAGCGCCATTCCCATTGTACAGGCAGAAGTGACCCCCCTACTTCAGAATCCCAGGTCAGATCACCCAGGCCCTTTCTGGGACAGCCTTCACTGCCCCCACCCCACAGGCCGCCAGTGCAGATGAAAGAGCACAGGCTGCACTCGGGCCTTTGGGTTCAGAGACCACGGCTGCTGGGACCGAATAAGAGGCTGCCGGGTGGGCCGGGAGGAACCCAGGACCTTGGGCGTGGAAAGGCTCCTGGGGGCCCATGGCTCCATCTGCCCCGTTCTGGGAGGGAGATCCCAGGCCCTGGGAGTGGGCAGTGCCCTCACTGCACTACAGCATCAGCACCGACTTCCCGAAGATGCTTCTTCCTGACATGCACAGCTCCTGAATCTCTGCCACACCTCTGGGGCCTCAGCCATCTGCCGTCTCCTCCCATGCAGGCGGGCTCTGGGCTGGACATGTCGCCACTGACCCTGAGCAGCTGTCCTGCTGGTCTTCACGGCACAAGGCTCATTCCCAGTTTGTGAAACCTTCTCACGTGGTGGAGCTGCTGCTCCAGGAGGACATGCTAAGGCCTGGGGGGTGCTGGGCCGGGATCAGTGAGACTGCCCTGTGTTTGGGACAGCCACTCTATCTAGTGGCCGAGGGTCGATGGAGGCAGCCCCCACATGTGTGCATTCCAGGGTGAGAGAACCCGTGCAGCCCACAGACCAGCCGGCTGTATCGATGAGAGAGAGAACATCCATGGCTGCCTCCTGCACGCCCCCCACTGGGGATCGAGCCCGCAACCAGGACGTGTGCCCTGACCGGGAATCGAACCAGAACCTCTCAGTCCATGGGATGCCGCTTAATCCACTGAGCCATACCAGCCAGGCTCAACTGTGACTTTTAAATATTAGTTGACTTGCCCGGCCGGTGTGGCTCAGTGCCATACACAGTACCACATCGATGTTCCTATCTTATTCCCTTCCTCTTTCTCTAAAAAAATCAATTAAGAAAAACATATTTAAAAAAAAAAGCCACAGTTGAAACCTGTGAAGTCCAATAGGTTCCATCCTCCTACCTGGACTGACAGATTTGCATACTGACTTGGAATAACCAGACTCCTCTGTGTTCTGTTGGACTGTGCTGTTAGGCGAGCTGACCCCTGGCCCCTGACCCCTGCATGGCCTGGCCCAGCCCCTTCCCTCCTCTGGCTCAGCCACACCACAGTCTCACACTCGGTGAGCAGACACCTCAGCCCGCAGGTCCAGGCTCTGTCCCCACGCCCCACAAGCAGTTGCACTTTTGGGGTCCAAGAGTGTGCACACTGGCCATGAGCTTTGACCTTGGGAGAACAGACCCAGAGATAAGGCCTCACAGGCCCTGGACGCAGGTTTGGGTCAGTCAGGAAGGGAGTTTTGGGGTTGGGGTACTGGAGCTTGTCCCTTTGTCCTCTAAGACTGCTGATGGGAGGGGCATGGCTGGAGGGGGTTGGAGCGGGACCCCTGAAGCATGGGCCTCAGAGTTACTCCGTGGTGGACTGAGGGAGTGGCAGCGGGGCTGAGGGACCAGGCAGGAGGACATGGGGAGGTCTGGGCCAGAGATGACCAGGGCCCGAGATGGGGCGGGCGGTGGGTGGGGGGAAGGGGGATTCCAGAGGTTTGAAGAAGTTACAGTTGGCAGGACTTGATGGTCCCTGGGCAGTAAGGAGAGGGCAGAGTTGGAGATGACCCCTTGTTTCTGATTTGGGTGAGTGGCTGCTGCAGGGAAAACACCGAGATGGGAACGGTGGGGGAGAAGCAGGTCTTCTGGGAAGATGAAGGGTTTGGCTTTGGACATAGCTAGGAGCAGGAGGCTGTGGGCCACCCAGAATGTAGAAGCTGCAGGAGCCCCAGATGGAAAGGTCCAGGAGGCAGGTCAGCCTGTCCAACCCAACACTGTGTGTCCAGCACTTAGGACAAGCTGAGGACACCAAAGACCCTCGATATGGGTCACAGCTCGAGGAGTTTGGCAGCAGGTGGTATCTGGGGCTGTTAGAGCGGGTACGGGAGATGGGCCGTGGGCATGGGTGGGCTCACACAGGGAGTGGAGAGGAGAGGAGGCCGATGGGGCGAACCAGGGCACTCTCTCAGCCAGCTCGGCTGCCGTAACACAATGCCACTGGCTGCGGGCTTCAACAACAGAAAGGTATTTTATCCCAGTCTGGAGGCCGGAAGTCGAGAGCAGGGTGCCACCACGGTGGGGTTCTAGTGAAGGCCCTCTTCTGGGATGCTCACGTCTCCTTACCCTCCCACGGTGGGAAGAGAACAAGCTGGCTCTCTGGCCTCTCCTACAGGGACACTGATCTCATCCTGGGGGCTCCACCTCACAGCCTCATCAAAACCTAGTCACCTCCCCAAGGTTCCTCCCCTTAATAGCAGTGCGGTGGGGCCAAGCTTCAGCAATGAATTCGGGAGGCACTGTTCAGTCCGTAGAGTCACCAATATGTGAGAGCAAGGAGAGACAGAGGCCAGAAGGCAGGTCAGACCGGCAGCAGGCTCTCTGGGAGGTCCTGGAGGGGTCTCGGGAGGGCACCAGAAAGGGTCCAGCAGGGTGGCAGGGAGCTTCCTCCCCACCGCAGTAAGGAGTAGGACTCGTACCTGCTGTGACAGCGATGGAAACGCCTGCCCTGGAAACACCCACTTCCACCCGGAGTGCAGGAAGCCTCGCGGAGCCCACTTTCGACCTTGGCCTCGCAGGTGGGTTAGAGGTGGGCAGGTGGAGTGATGGGGTGGGAGCAGGTGTGGAGGTGAGACATGCAGGGCACAGTGCCGGGACTGGAGGGCCTGGACCACCTGGGGCAAAGGTACAGGAGAGAAGTAGTCACAGACAAGATGTGAAGAGGGAGAGGGACAGCCCGGGGCTGGGACCAGCTCGGCTGATGGAGGGTGGAGAGAACCTGGGAATCACACAGCCTCAGATTCCTAATGAGCTGTGGATGAGAAGAACAAAATCACACTATCTTAAAGCCTTAGAGTCTTATCAAGTCTTATAATCTTAAGATAATTGAATCATAGAATCTCAGAGACTTAGGTTATTAAAATCACAGAAATTTTGAATCTTAAATTGCTTGAGTGTCAACATCTTGGCCACCTCCCCCTCCTGGCAATGAGAATGTGCACTCTGTGCTCAGGGCTTTGCACACATTATGTCATTGTGTCCCCATGACAACCCTGGGAAGTGGGAACTATTATTTTGCCTGATTTTCCAGATGAAAAAACTGAGGCTCCGTGAGTTTGTCATTGCTGAAGGTCAGACACCTGGCAGGCAACATGGCTGGGACTCGGCCCAGATCTCTCAGCTTCCAAAGCCCATGCTCACAGCCTCTGCTGAGTGCTCACCTTCTGCTGTGCACACCCCCAGTGACAGGGAGCTCACTCCCCCTCCCCAGGGCTGGCCATCCATTCTAACTGTAAACGCATACCTCCTTCCCAGGGCATCCACCCATTGTCCTCGAATCTGCCTGGGAAGATCCCCAGAAGAAGACAAATCTCCACCAGGGACTCCTGTAGGGACAAGGGGCAGCTCCCCGAGGTGGGACAGAGATGGCCCCGGAGAGGAGAAGGCGTACTGCGGCCCCTCCTGGTGAAGGGTGGGAGTTTATCCCGAGGGAGGGAGGCAGCTGGGGATTCTGGGAGCAGGCCCACTCCGAGACAAATGGAGATGGAGCCCAGAATCTGGGAAGGTGGCGTGGTCGGAGGGGAGGCGGGGCTGTGGAACACAGCATGCACCATGCAGAAATACAATTTTATTCCAAGGGTCAGAGCCACGAGACCTAATAAGATCAGAATCATAAGTGCTGCTCCTTTCTCAGCTCTTTTCTCTGAAAACTTGTTCTGCTAAGTATGCCTTGCACCATCCATCCTCCCAGATGGCTTTCTAAGTGAAGCTGTTTGTTAAGTGGGAGAAGGAAGGGAGCTTGATGAAGAGGGGCAAACAGGCAGGACTGCGACCGTCCCTGGAGAGGAGAAGCCGCAGGAACAGTGAGTGGGAGGCGGGGCAGGGAGGGCCGGTGTGGTCCAGGATGGACCGCGTGACCAGAGTCCCAGTGACAGCCCATCAGAGCCTGGCCCCACTGTGGGCCCAGCTCTGGGTCAGCACTTTGGACTCACTGGCCCGGTAGCTCCTCACACAGCCTGTGCCGCGGGGCCCATGTCTGTCTTAGTTGGTTCGAGCTACTATCACCAAGGGCCATAACCTGGTGGCTTGTAAACAAGATGGAATAACCTGCCCAGAGTCACATGGTCACTGCGTGGCACAGCCAGAAGTGAGACCCAGGCTGTCTGAGTCCTTGACTGCCCTGTCTGGCCGTGAAAAGCAGTGGAAAGCCAAGAAGCACGAGGAAGTCAGCTCTGCAGAGGTTGGAGTGGGAGCGTGGTGAGTGCAGACCATCCTTTATGAAACGCACTTGGCAGTTCAGTCTTCAGTGGACAGTCCCTCAACACCTACCGGGTGTCAGGCCCTGCTCTGGCCGCTGGACGGACGGGAGGGAGGAGACCAGCTGGGGCCGTTGCAATAAGTGGGCAAACAAAGACCCAGAGAAGGAGAAAGGCTGGGCCATGGCACCTGGCAGGTGAGGGCAGGTGGGATGGGACACCTCTGACTCCCTGCCTGGGCTGCCGCCCCGGGCTGCTTCTTGTGCTTGTCATGAGGCTTCCGGACACCCAGGAACCTGATGTGATTGATGATCATGTAGCCAGGAAGCCGGCGCCGCAGCCCAGGGCTGTGGGGGTGAGACAGCGTCCTTGCGGGCTGCTGGGGGCTGTCCATCAGGGCAACTTCCAGGAAAGCGGCTGAGTGGTCAAGACCCTGAGCCTGAGAAACATCACTGCTCTCAGAGCTGATTCACCTGCAGGAATCTGTCCTGAGGACGTGGTCAGGGACTCAGGCGCACGGGGCCCAAAACGTCCCTCACAGCCTGATGCGCACACGGGCCTGTAACCGCCAAGTATCTGCAGAGCGAGGGCGGGGAGGTGCGTCTGAATGAGGTGCAATTACAAAGCTATTTACATCATGCTTTTGAGGAACTGTCAGTGATGTGGGAACGTGCTGATGATGGAATGGTAAGAAAGAACTGAATACAGAGTATGGTCCCAATGGCATAACATTTCAGTATATGCAGAGAGAAAGCTCAGCTGACGACGGTGACGATGATGATGATAATGATGGTGGTGATGGTATTGATGAAGGCTATTAGTAAGCACTTGCTCTATGCCTGCCTTTACTTCCATGATCTCATTTAAACCTCCTAACAGCCCTGTCTGTGGTAACCCTGAGAGTCTCCATCTATGGATGAAAAGAACGAGGCTGGAAGAGGCTATGTACTTGCCGCGAGCCACACAGCTGAGGGGACTTGAGCCCAGTCTGGCAGCACCCGAAACCCTCTCCACACCCTCTACCACTGTGTCTGCCGGGCTGGGAGGGGGCTGTAAGAGGAGCCCCAGAGCATTGTGGAGGATGTGGTGGTTACTGGTCACTCCTTCTGAGGCGGGTGAGGTATCAACCCTAATTTGTAGAAAGTAGCTCACAGACCTGCTCGAGAAAGGTGTTGATGGGGCTTGGACCAGGTCTGTGGACTTGACCTCTCAAGTTCAGTCTCTGTCTACTGTGAGCACATGGCTGGGGCTGCGGAGGACCAGGCACAGGCTCCGTGCCCTGAGCCTGGGCACTTCCAGGGCACAGGCTTGGAGCTCTGTGCCCTGAGTCCAGCCATTCCAGGGCTGCTCTGGGACTGTGTGAACGATGCACAGAGCTCCCAGCCCAGCCCTCCTGTGAGCAGCTCCAGTGACTCTGCTCGGCTGAGTGTATCCCTGTGGAGTCCTCGAGTTTGTCCAGGTGTCTCCTCCAGGGCCATAGCAGCAGTTGGAGCTGGGTGGGGACAGATGTCGCTGGCTGCCTTGTGGCCCACCCTCGGCTCATTAGTGCTGCTTTCGTATCCATCACCTTCAGAGAAAGGCAAACACAGAGCAGGGGGTCCGGGAACCATCACCCAAGGGCTCTTCGAATGCAGAAGCCGCAGATCCTTCCTGACGCACTGATGAATTATTGCATTCATTCCCTTAACACTGATTTCTGCCAGTCCTGCTTACAAATGAAAAACTGAGTCACAAAGAAGTAAGCTGTTCTCAAGCTGGTTAAGTCCCCCTCGTCAGGTAGTCCTTACTCTCTGGATGACCCTGTGACCCATCGTCACTCAGGGGCCCCTGACAGTCTGAACTTGAGTTCTGGCCAGTCTGACACCACAATCATTGTCCACTTGTCCACAGTCACCCAGGACCTCCTTGTACAACCCACCCCTTAACCCATCAGCCCCTTGTCTTCTCCAAGGGGAACACCCCAGTACCTCCACCTGCCCTCCCTGCACAGCCTGGCTTGCCTTCAGTCCCTTCACACCCCAGTCCTCTCTCTCAGTGTGCCCAAGGTCATGGTCTCTCTGGCCATGTGGGGTCATGAACCAAACACATTTAGACTATGATCACACACCCACCATGTGCCCAGCTCTTGTTCTCGAGTTGACTACCCCTAGGGGAGAAAACATCCTCTCCTTTATTCCTAATGTGCCCCAAGGTCTTTGAGTCTTACAGGGTCTTGCTGTTCCTCCAATACAGCAAGCACACGTGTACCTCAGTGCCTTTGCACTCACCACACCCTCTGGCTGGAAGACTTTGCCTTCACGTATTTGAATGACTTAAATGTTGGTTGGGTGTCTGGGCAAGTTCAGGTCCCTGAAATCTTAAAATTCTATGATTCTGACATCTAACCTTAGGTTTTAAATTCTATTCAAGATTCTAAGAGACAGTAACATGAGATTCTAGGTTTTGATGACGCCGGGTTCTAAGACACTGAGATTTTCATGAGCGACCCTTTGCCACTGGAGAAACATCCATTAGCACCTCCTAGCAGCTGGGAGTAGGTTTTTCCCCCAGCCAGCCCCATAATGCGCCCTACGAACGTGGCTAGTTGTGCCTCAGACACTGTAAATTGATCGTGCATTTTTAGCACACTCACCTTATCTGCATGCTCTGGTCTCCGGGATAAAGACCAGATAACAGACCTTTGGAGGTTTCTGTGTGTAGAGGACATAACTCTTCTGGGAAGGAATTCTGACACTGTTCTCACACTTGCTGCAAGCAGGCTGGTGAGGGCTGGTGATTGCACTGCGTGAGCCCAGACAGGGACCTGGGTCTGTTTTTATGCGAAAGGGACTGACAAGGGCCTTTCATATGCAGAGGCTTTGAGCTGTGGGGGACCAGGCCAGAGAGCAGCTCCACCAGGTCTGGGCAGTGCGTTCCCAGAGGAAAGAACTCACTCATGCAGGTGGTGTTACTGCCCCATTTGAAAGAAGGGAAAACTGTCACCCAGAGAAGTTTTGCAAATTGCCCAAAGTCACAAGCATAGCTAGAAGATAGCAGTCCAGTAACGTTTAACCCCTCTCCAGGCCGGTAAGCTCCTCTTGAGGGAGTTAACAGAAGCCATTCAGACACTGAACCTGTCAGTGCCCATGCCCCTCATTGACATCAATTACACCTTCCCATGGACACTCCTCTTTCTGACACATAAGCACATCATTCCCGTTCAGTCAGCCTGTAATATTAACTAAATGTGGATTGATTGTCAAGGTATGTATTTAGGCACCATGTAATTAATTCCAACAACACGGGCGGTGAACAGGATCTTATTAATACGATACACTTGCAAGTAGCGTGGGAAGCGCTTATTTCACCCCCTGCACTTGGAGCCTTGAAAGCTATTTCCCAGGTCTTATTGATTAGCAAACCATTAAAAATGGATGGAAAATGTAACTTAATTGACCATCGTGAGAGGTGAGTTGGACCCACGCCCAGGGTTCTGTGGTGTGATTTAGGGGAGCCTGGAATGGGGAAAACTGTAAGGGAAGAACCAGCCACGCGGACACCCTCTGGAGTCATCGTCCCTCAGATGGTCCTCACAGGGTCTCCATCCTGGCCAGAGTTCAGGCTGCGGCCTTGCTACCTGCTCCCTGCACAGTGGCCCCAGGCCCCACCTTGTCAGCTCCAAGCCTCCCTCCAGCCTGGCCCTGTGAGTGGTCGTTCTGAAAGGCCAGCCTCACTGAAAACCTGCATGGCTCTTTATTTCCTAAAAACGCCTTAGCCTGGCATCCAAACCCCTCGTGATGTGGGCCGGCCTCTCTGCCGGTCTCATCTCCTTCCACGTCCCACCCTTGTCTCTGGCCACACTGAGTCATTGTCCCAGTTTCTTGCACTGAGTTCTGTCAGGCCCACAGCCTTTCGCACATCTCTGCTCTTTTGTCCTCCCCTGGTCCTTCCTCTGGCCCGTTCATGCTCACCATTAAACCCATCTTGCTTTGCCTCCTCCAGGAAGCCTTCCCAGATAACCCCAGTCTTCTCCTTCTTATAGAGCCTGAATCCGTTCTCTGATGCCACAGTGAGACTAACAGAAATCATAGAACCTCATTGGCTAATGTAAAAACACATTATTGCTTGCTTTTCTGGGCGGCTCTACTGATCTTGGCTGGTCTCACTCGTGTATCTGGAGGGTTCCCTGGTTGTTGGCTGACATAGGCTGGCCTTGGTTGGGATGACAGGAGCAGCTTGGTCTTCTCCGTGTCTCTCATCCTCTGGAAGGTCAGCCCAGGCTTGTCCTCCCGGCGATGGTGGAGATACAGAGGCAGCCAGCGCACAGCCTAAGCTGCATCGCAGTAGCCTCACAGATGTTGACATCTCACTGCCGGGAGCAAGTCACATGGGGGAGCCACATGCTTTCCGTCAAGGAGAGGGCAGCTCCCTACCCACAGTGGGCGGGAATTGCACAGTTACACCCAAAGGAGAGCGGGGGAGGAATCGGGCCAAACAACACCCTTCGCCGCAGAGATCGTGCGTGTATCTTTCAAAGCTCCGAAGACACCGCAACGTAGAAACCTTTTAAAAGATTTTAAACAGTTTTATTGCCTTATAGTTGACATACAATAAACTGCGCCTATTGAATGTGTCAATTTTGATAAGTTTGACATATGTCTATACCCATGAAATCACCACCACCATCCAGATAATAAACATTCTTGTCTCAGTCTGTTCGGGCTGCTGTAAAGAAAATACCGCAGACTGAGGAGCTTGAACAGCCTGTGTTCCTCACAGCTCTGGAGGCTGGAAAGTCTCGCTGAAGGCGCCGGCAGAGCGGTGTCTGGTGAGAGCCCACTTCGTGTTCGTGGCAGCCGACTTCCCGCTGCTGCGTCCTCACGGCAGACGGGGGAAGGATCTCTCTGAAACCTCTTTCGGAAGGGCACTAATCCCATTCATGTCTCCACCCTCACGATCTAATTTCCTCCCAAAGAACCCACCTCCTAATACTATCAGATGGGTAGTTAGGATTGTAAGATGTGAATTTTCAGAGATGCAAACCCTGTGGGGCTGCGGAATACCCATCACCCTCAAATGTCTCCCCTGCCCCTTTGCATCTCCCCCTCCCACTCTGACTGCACACCTCTCCCCTGCCCCGGGCAACACTCCATGTGCGTTCTGTTTCTCCTGATTAGTTTTCATTTCCTAGAATTCAGCTGATGGGATCGCACAGTGTGTACTCTCACCTGTCTGGCTCCTTTCAGTCAGTAGACTCACACTGAGATTCATCAGTGATGTTAAGTATGGCGTACGTATCGATATTTCACCCCTTTATATGGCGGGGAGTGTTCCATAGACAGGTGCACCGCGATTTGTTTATCCATTCGCCTGCTGATGGACATTGGGTTGTTGCCAGTTTATGACTATTCCGATAGAGCCGCCGTGAAGTCCTGCACACGTATTTGTATGGAGAGCATCTGTACCGACGCACGCTTTCTTCTCCCACAGGGTGGTATGCGTGAAACGTTTTACGAAACTGACAAACTTTTCCGAAGGGTCTCCACTCCTTTGCATCCCAGCCAGCCAGCCGTGCCTGACCGTGCCCCGCTCTCGTCCTCTCTAGCACCAAGTGTGTCAGTTACCGCTCCGTCTCAGCGGCCGAGTGGATTGCGCTGCGGTTCCCCTTGGCGTGTCTGTAATAACTAACTCCAGGCATCTTTCCCTGCGCTCGCTGGCTATCCCCATCTCTCCGGCAGAGTCTGCTCAGAGAACACCTTTGTAAATTAGGTTCTTTGTTTTCTTATTATTGAGTTTTGAGAGTCCCTCGCATGTTCTGGATAGAGACCTTTATCAGATACATGCTTGGCAAATATTTTCTCATTGCCTCTGACTTGTCCTGGGTGAGACTTTTAAACACATTGATCCCCCCTCCCCCAGCAATCAGTGATTGGTCGGAGCTTGGCCAAGAGGGCCAGTGCTGATGGAGTGTGTCAGGGTCTGATCCATCTCCTCCATAAAAACAGAGTCATTGCCAAAACTTTACAAGGAAAGCAGCTTGTGAGGCCTCATCAAGTCCACCTTCTTTCCCCAGATTACCCTGACTCTGTGGGAATGTCACCCTGCAAATCATGGTCACTGTCCAGGAACAAGTGTGGCAGATTACAGGGGCGATTAGGCCCTTTATCCAGCATCAGTTTGCTGATCCAAGATCGCCCCCTAATGGGCCGGGCTCATCCAGAGCTGAGCTGGGTCCTCCTGGGGCTCTGGGAGACACTAGAAGACAGATAAATTGAAGCATCTGCTTCAGCTCCCAAGTTTCTTATGAAAACAAGTGTTTTCATTCACTGGGCAAATATCTTAGTGGAGATGGATGGAAATAGAGGTGCAACTGGGGTGAGTCAATTTTCTCTCCTGCAGACGAGGCTGCTGAGGGAGGGAGGTTGGGGGCACGGGGAGCTTGTGCATACACAGGGCAGGGCAGACACATGTCCCAGGCCTGGGGCTTCCCGAGGGCACCCTTCCTTGAATGTGCAAGTAACAGTCCCAGCCAGAACCCCTGAGCTGGGGGGATGTCCAGCCCTGTCCCCAAGGCTCCATTCACGGATTCCTGGCAGTGGGAGGTCCCCCAGCCCCATTTGCTCTGAAGTCCAGTGCAAGTCCGTGACCTCCCAAACCCTCTCCTCCCTGCCTGGCCGCCTGCAGCCACGGGCCTGCTCTGCCCCATGCTGCCCAAGCCTGGGAGACCTGTCAGCCTCTTCCATATCCTGCAGCCACTGACATTCCAGAAAGTTAGGGCACAGTGCAGGGGTCACAGCGCAGGACAGAGACGGACTCCTTGCTCCAGGGTTCCAGAAGTCTCCTTGCCCAGCTCTCCCTTCTTGGTGCTCTGGTTGTGACTGCCCTTAGGATCCTTCCGCCACCTGTCCCTAAATGCGATATTCCCTCCAACCACTCCCTCTCTGGCTGGCAGGGCCCCTCCTCGATTTCCTATCGCTAAATACTAGATGCTGAGTTCTGCCTTTGCACATTCCTAATGACCCAGGAACAGCTTTCTCCCCCCACCTCCCCCCCAAAAAAGAATGATCTGATAAAGTCTGAATTATGAAGAGCAAGGTGACCAGCCCAAGGCTCTCTCAGGATTTTCTCATCCCTGCTGCTGCCTGAATGCCCCTCAGATTTTAGCGTCGCGTCTGGATTAGGAGGGCGTGGATCCATAGCTCTGTGCCTCTCGCAGGATGATTTACGGCTCCATATGGCAGCGGAATAGGGCAGACACGTGCCCCAGCTCCTGGCACTGAGCGCAGACTTCCAGGAAAGCACAGCCAAGTCTGTGAAAGTGCACTGACAAATCACACTGATCTTTAAATGCCAGCTCTCCCGAACTGGGTCCAGGGACACACACGTTCTGGGTGCAGTGCTGGCTTCCGAGCACAGAGACGGATTACGAGCTTGAGGAGTGTTAGAGACTCAGCACACTCATGGTCGAAGGGGCTGGTGGATGCTCAGAGTCTTAGTTACGAAACTCTCCGACAGTTGCAAAGGAAGTTCCAAAGCGGCAACCAAGATGGGTTCTCACAGTCCTTTCATAAAGAAAGACAGGTTTAACCAAACGTAAGGATGACACGATTTCATGGTAAAAGACAGGCTTTTCCAAAAAGAATAGTTGGCAACTTTATGCCGACAGACTATGTTGACCTTATTTTTCTCATTTCACTGGGAGCCTGAGATCGTTTCATCCCAGGCTGCCATGACATCAGGTTCAAGTCCGTCCATCTGTCCCAATCAGGACTGGGGAGACCCTCATTCTCTGTTCCCTCTGGAGCCCCAGGGGCCCCAGAGTGAGACATTTACCCAGTGGGCTTCATTTCATCACCCTCCACCCAGGTCCACACCTCCGGCCCAAACTTGCCCCTCCCTCGTCTGTTTCAGGCTTGGGATTCGGGACCCCGACCCAGACCTGAGGCCCATGTGACCCAGGCAGAGCTGAGAGCATCAACCACAGGTCGGGAGTCCAAATCCTGGTCTCTGTTCTGTCAGCAACTCACCATGTGACCTTGGGCAGGCAGCCTCCCCACTCTGGGCCTCAGTTTCCCCACCCTCCCATGAAGGGTTGGACTGAATGCCCTCCTGGTTCCTCCCTCCTCTGCTCTGAGCATCTGTGATTCTGCTCAGGAAGGTCTTATTCAGATATTTATGAGAAAAGGGCACAAGTTCTATTCTGACGGTCTCTCCTTGGGAGGTGAAAAATGAGGACGGACAGTGAACACCACAGACCAGAAACCGAAAGACACAGCCTCACGCTGGTCACTGCTGGCCTGGCTGCAGGTGGCTTTCATCCCCAGTGCACTGAGCGAGAGGAAGCCCTGGGCCAGAACAGTGAGCCCCTCTTCTGAGATCTGGATTTCAGGGTTCAGTCAGGGAGAAGGAGTGAAGCCCCTCCTGGGTGACAGAGCCTTGGGGGAGATGGACCAGGAGGAGGGAGCCGATGCCTGAGGACAGGGAGGGGACATGGGAATGGGGGAAGGAGTCTCACCACCATCATTATCTTCACTGTTGTCATCATCGTCATCATCATGATCAGAATAACAGCTGAAAATTACCCTGAGCCCACTGGCACCGAATCTTCCGGGAAGCCGCCAGCCCAGGCCCAGCGCACAGTAGGTGTCCACACTGGCTGACTGATTAACTCGGGCACCACCGCTGAGGTCTGTTTTTGTTCTTGCTGAAACGGCATCTCCTCACAGTTCTGATGACTCAGACCAGCTCTTGGTGAACTTCTAAGAGTGGGATTAAAGGGAAAACTGGACAAGGCTGCCTGTATCCCCAAGAAAGAAGTGTCATTCATGAAGGCCTCCTACTGCTGTGAGTGGGACTCTGTCCCGTCATGCCACTGGGGCCGGTTGGCATCTTCATTGCCCTGAGCACAGCTACGAAGGCGGGTGGGTCTGAAAGGGTTAGAAAAACCAGTGGCACGTCCCTGTTCTTCTCAGACATCCCTCAGGCCCCAGCGGTGGCAACTGGTCTGTTTCAATCAAGGTCCAGCTGTTTTCATGGGGACTTTAAATAACTCCCTCTGCTACCAAGAAATTTATGTCCTGCAGAGACACACGCGGCTGTGAGCAGACATCCCAGAGAGGGTCAAGACCGGGCAGCTGTTGGGCGATGATGCAAAGTGCCCTCCCTCTCCTTCCGTCTTCTGGAATGTCAGTTTCCAGTGACTCAGCAGATGTCACCATTGAGTGCCTGGCCGTGGGCAGACTCTGAGCACTGAGAGAAAGATCAGACATGTGCCTGTACTCGAGGAGGTCATGGGCAGATAAGGGAGACAGACCTGCCAGCAACACACACCGTCCTACCTGCAAAGAGCCAGGCTAGAGGTCACAGCAGTGGCTGCCGTCCCATGAGCACCTCCTGCACACAACTCTGCTCATTCAGTGCCTACTGTGTGCTGGGCCCAAGGCCAGGTGGTTCACAGGTGTCATCGCTGACCCTCACAACAGCCTCCCTGCGGTGAGGCGAGTTAATCATCACTGTTTTAGAGATGAGGGCACTGAGGCTCAGAGAGGTTGAGGAACCCACTCAGGTCACACAGCGGGTCGAGTCAGCATTTGCTCTATGGACAGCCAGCATCATTGCAGCTCTGCTCACTGATGCCCCCTCAGAAGGAGGCTAGGACTGCTGGGGTGGATGCAGGCAGGTGTGGTCACCCAATCCGGGTGGTCAGAGTCCAGAGTGGGTTCTAGAGTGCAGGTGCACCTTCACCTTCTGACTGCGAACGTTCCTCAAGGTCACAGCATTAGCCCATTTGAGTTTGGTGGTCCCAGCCCAGCAGCCAAGGAAGAGGCAAGATTTAGGTTCACTTATAAATTAGTATTGTTTGCACCTGCTGAGAATCTACCCCCTCCCCATACCTTCTTCTCATTTTCCCTTAGAACTGTGCCCCTCACCCACCACTTATACTTTGTCTGGGTGCTTTGGCCAGGATTCAGCCCACCATTGCTCTAAGGGTGAACATGAGACTTGAAAGCGGCCAATCAGTGAGCTCCATTCCCTTGGATTTAGTGATTGGCTCAGAGATGAGCACATGACCCAGGTTAATCCAATCCGAGTTTGCCCTTGAACTCTGGCTGAAAGTAGCATGAAAGAGATCTTTCCTTTCCTTTCCTTTATGGCTGCTAATCTGGTCAGATGTAGGGTGGAAGTTGCTGGTGGTCATTGTAAGAGAAGCTTGTCTAAAAATGAAGCCAGGCGGAGGAATACATCTCTGAAAGATGGGGTGAAAGAGGAAAAGAGAGATGGTCAGGGCAAACAGACTGCGAGGCCCTCATCTGTTTGGCTCCCTGATGGGCCCTCAGAGCCAGAGGCTGCCTCCAACACCCAGTGCAACTGCGTGAGCCCCTGGGTCAAGGCAGGCTTGAATCCAGCAGCCCCCAGATGTTCCGTTCTCACTCGCCGTTGCATTTCTTCTTCTATCTCAACCAGTTTGCGATGTGCTTCTATCACCCACCACTCAAATGAGTCCTAATCCTGCTCTGTAGCAACCACCAGGAAACAGTTTCTTGTGCATAACAGATGCTGAGTAAATATACGTGTGATGTAGTAAGAAATTCATGAAACTGGCCATTTCTCCCTCTCTGCTTCCTCCAGCCTTCAGCCTTCGCCCTCCGCCCAGCTTCAGACCTCCTCGTTGGGACATCACTCCAGGGACTATCAAGGAGGCTTGACGACCAATCAGGTGCTGTCCTCACTGCAGCAGCGGTCTCTGCTCCCTGGGCCTGTGGTCGAGGAAGTAGAGGCTTACAGAGGGATGAGCTGCAGCAAATTCAGAAGAGCAGGGGCTGGGGCCAGAGCTCTCTGACGCCAAGGCCAGTGCTCCACACACTGCATTCTGGTCTCTCAGGAGGGTGGCAAGGGACTGCCTGGAATCTCCTAGATGAGCATGGGTCCCAGGGACCCCACGTTCTTCCAGGGAGCAGCTGCTGGAACACATCATTCAGGGGGGCCCCAGGATGGCCCGAAGGACCGGACACTCAGCAGAGGAAACTGAGGGCAGATCTCAGGAGGGGATATGGGTGCACAGTGGCCAGAACGTCATCCCTCACCTTCCCACTGGACACTGAGCGTTCACAGAAAGCATACCTCAGTTTCCACCCCACTAGAATGTATGCGTGGATGCGCAAGTGAATGAATGAATTCCAATACGCCATTTCAAAGGAGTCCCAGAGAGGTCTAGTGATTTTCCCAAGGCTACAGAGCTCGGGATGAGAGCAGGTCCAAACCCCAGCCTTCTGCCACTAAGGCCTATGCTCCTTCCCTCACCCCACTCTGCATGAGGGAGGAGTTAGAAAAGAAAAAGGCCAGCATGGGCTGGAGACATCAGGGTGGGCTTCCTGGAGGATGGGGAGCCCAAACTGGACCCTGAAGGACAAACTGGAGGAAAAGAGCCTGCAGGGGAGAGGAGCAGCCCACAGTTTGCTGCTCCCAGATCTGTAGGCCTCTGGGTCCAGGATTCTCTATGAGGAAGTTCAAGATCTTCCTTGAGCAGATGTCCCTGGGACCATCTCCAGAGCGGTGTCCAGGGCACAGCTGGAGGCAGCTCCCAGGCAGGGGTGGTGGGCAGGGCGGAGCCGGGGCTTCTGGGAACATCCCGTTCTCTTGATTTCTGTCCTAGATGCTCCTGATGGGGAGCAAGGATGGCCGTGTCCTTGCCTGTCTGCTGTGAGGGGACAACGGTCTCACAAGTTCTCTGATGAGGCCATAAGACCACATTCCATCAGCCAATCAGCCCCACCAAACACAATCTCCTTAAAATGTCTCATCAGCCCGAGAACTGCACGCCCTCCGGCCCTGGGATTTCCCTGCCAATTCCCCACGGGGCAGCACCCTGCGAAGGTAAGAATTCCCCATTATGTCCCCAATCAGGGAAATTGTTTCATTTTCCTCCCTGTTCTCCTCTGAAGCTGTTGACAGCTCATTTCCCTGGAATGAGCCTGTGGAAGCAAAACACCACCACGTGGCACGAAAGTACACATCAGCCCGGCTGCTCTTGGGGGCCTTCCCATGCGCCTGGGGGCCGACGCGCGGGACTGTCTGGGGAGCCGGGCGCCTGTGTTGGTGAGAGACGTATTCATTCTCGGCACAAGTCAGCTCTCCAGACATAGGCCCGGACCTGAGTCAACGACTCTTTGAAATCTCAAATCCACTTTCCCTGCCCCTCTCTCCCTGCATGTGGCATTCAGTGATGCCAACTAAATGCAGACCCTGAGGTTGGCACCAGGCATTTGGGGATAACACAACATCTCTTTAAATGTTGTGCCATAGAGACCTCTTTTGCCTGACCCCAGTATCAGCCCTGTGGCTAAGACATAGTCCCCATCCTTGGGCGACTTTGAGACCTACCTATAGGTCACAGCATTCATCTATTTACCACGATCGTTGAGCAACTTCTCTGTGACAGCCACTGTGTTAGGAGAATCAAAGGTACGCAAAACCGTCATGGTCTCTGACCCACGGAGCTCACAGTCTGGAAGGGGAGACAGAGACTATGCTAGAATAACACAGAGAAGTGTAAAATTACATGTCTTATAAAAGAGAGGTTCAGGGTGCTATGAGAGTATATAAAGGGAGATTTCAAGTTTATCCCAGAAGAAGAGACCCTACAGCTATTATCTGAAGAATAAACCAGTTATCAGGTGAACTTGGGGTTGAGGAACAGTGTTCAGACCAGGCAACCACATGTGCAAAGGCCCAGTGGCCAGACTTGGCAACCAACAACAACTCCAAGGCCTGTGTGGTTGGAGAGCAGGGGATGGGTGGGAGCCTGGAGAGGGGCCAGGAGCAAGGCTGAGCAAGAGCCTTGAATGCCACTTTCAGGATCTGAGTCTCCATCGCAAATGCAGGGGGCCCAGTGGAGTGTTTTAAGTGCAGGGTAAAAGGAAGGACGTGAAGTTGATGTGATCAGATCTGTGTTTCCAAATGAACCTCAGGCCACATCAAGATGAGCTGTGATGGAGGGAGGTGTGGAACAGTATGATCTGAAGGTGGGGGCCTTGGCTCAGCTTGGAGAGAGGAAGACGGCTTGCCAAGGAGGAAAGGGAGAATGAGCATCCACACCTCCGTGACAGTCAGTCACTGGGTACATGTGTCCTGAGTGCCGACTTCATGCCTGGCCTGTGTTCAGAGAGGGGGTACCAGCACAAATGAAGTCACTGTCCTCAAGGATCTTACAAGGGAAGGGATGGATATTCTCCTGAGTTTTCAGGGAAAGCCAGATCCTGTGAGAAATGTCCGGGCAGTCCTATTATCAGGTGAGAAAGAAAAGACCAGCCAGGGCCATTTGGAGATAAACAAGAGAAACCCAATCACCCCAAGGCAATTAAGGGGTTTTGGTGAAAGGACAAAATGTTGAGCTAGGCCTGTGAGACCAAAAGCCATCAGGCCCGTGTCCCTCTCCTTCACTGTGCTGTCTCCCAGATGGTGGCCTTCACGATGAACTCCCACTTGTGCCCCTTTCAGCCCTCAGCAATGGTTTCTGGGGCGGGAACCTAAGTGAGCTCGACTTGGGGATCGCTGAGCAGCCGGCAGTTTCCAGCCACACTCAGAGTTTGATATCCTTCTACCCACTTTGCAAATTAGCAAATGTAAATTCAGAGAGGTGGAGACACTTCCCCAAGGTCACACAGCTTCCAAGTAGCAGAAGCATGGTAGCTGAGCTGGTGATGACATCACAAGCATTGATGTTCACCCAGACCTTGATTTTGGTGATAAGGACAAGCTCCACCCAACGACAGGGCAGGTCTGCAACAATAACAATAGCTTATTTCGGGCTTCCTGGGTTCCGGGTACAGGCTCTAAGCACTTTATATCCACTAGTTTGTTTCATCTTCACAGTAACCTGCGGAGTATGTCCCAGGGTTGCGTTGCGACAGTAATGGTGTGCAGCAACCGCGAAAGCTGGTGGCTTAGGTCAATGAATATGTATGTAGCTCATGAGTCTTCTGGCTGGCTGGACAGTTCAGGCTCCTTCAGGCCTGTGCAGTCAGCCAGCAGCCCCTCTGTGGGTTGGCTTCGGTGACGTTGGCTGCCGTTCCTATGCAGTGGGGCCAGGTGTGGTCTTTGACCCTCCAGCAGGCTGGCCTGGGCTTGTTTGTTCAGACGGAGGGTTCAGGCTTCCAGCAATGTGAGCAGAAGCACACAAAGCCCTTGAGGCCCCGGATCAGCACATCACATGCAACATAGTCTGTCAGCCAAAGCGGGTCACAGGGTGGTGCACGCTCACTCACGGGCAGGGAGGAAGCTCACCTCCTGAGTCAGATCATGAGGAGTATGGATATGGGAGGGGTGGACAGCTGGGGCATTGGTGTCATCTGCCTCCCGGAAGGTGGGCATCATAGCCAGCCCTAATTTCCAGAGGAGAGCTCTGAGCCCCAGAGACTGGCTCAAGTCTGTGAACGGGCAGAGGTGAGGTTTGAACCCAGGCCTGTGTCCTTCTCCATGACTCTACTGCCTCCTGAAAGCCACGGACAAATCCACGGACAGAGAAACCCAGGGCTGGGAGAACCTAGGGCTTCCAGGATTCTGAGCAGGAGACTGTTGGGTGGAGGGAGACCTGAAGCCCCAGGGAGGCCTCTGGCAGCAGGGAATAGGGCCTTTCTGCCCCAGAGGAGTAACCTGAGCAGAGGGCTCCCTGGGCAGGTGTCAGAACTCACCCAGCTCTGACAGAGCCCGGAAGGTACCAGACTCAGCTCCGCTGCCAAAGGGAGGGCCTTGATTGGATTCATTTATGCATTTATTCATCCATTCAGTAACTACAATCTTGGAAGAAGGTCCCCATGACATACTCTGCCCTGGCACTCATTCATCCTAACACTCAGCTCAAGTGTCTCCTCCTCCAGGAAGCCCTCTCTGATATCAAGGGTTACTCACACCCCCCCCCCAACTTTGTGCTTTTACTACACCCTGGGACTGTCTCTGGATAAGCATTGCTGATTTATGTGCCAACCATCACCCCCAGGGTCCTATGAGAGGGCAAGTCTCCAGAGGGCAGGCGGGGTCCACCTTCATCACCTCCCTCTGTTGTCTTCCCTGACAGACTGGGAGCTGCAGGGCAAGGCAGGGGCGTGTCTGTCTCATCCAGTGTTTCCTTGGAGCCTAGAACACTACAGGGTACAAAGCAAGGTCAAAATGGAATGGAAGAAAGAAGGGAGGGAGGAGAAGGTAAGGAAGGAAGGAGAGAAGGGAGGGGGCGAGAAACAAAGGGACCTGCTTCATAGACACAGGCGACGCCCCGAGGCAGAGGCGAACACTGAGAATCCATGTTATGAGAAGTGAGGGAAGCAGAAAGATTTGAACATTAGAAATGGTCCCACTGTGACCTGGGGCATTTCGCTTAATCAGGAACGAATTATTCCACACCCCAGGTAGATCTGCTCTCAGCAGAGCTTTCTGGAGTGAAACCTTTCTCGTGAGGCCTGTTTCGTGCTGAGCCATGTACAGAGAATCCCAACCCCTCGGCCCTGAAGAGAACAGAGGTCCTGAAATCAGCCTGGGTTTGGGTATCTGGTCTACCTATCTGTGTGACCTTGGACAGGTCACTCAGACTTGCTAAACTCCAGCCTCCTGCCACTCTGAAAAGGACCATTGAAGTCTTCCCTTTCCTTTTTTGCTGCCTCTCCAACACCTTCCTGGGCCTTGGGCTCCTCTTCCAGGAAGTCACCCAGATTGCACTCACTCTGGACCTGAGCAGCTCAAGGGCTTGGCCCAGAGGTTGAGTGCCAGGCTGCGAGGTCAGCCCAGCTGAGTCCAAATCCAAGTCACTCTCTGTTCTAGACCTTGCTGCCCAAAGTGGTGACCAGCGACGGCATTACTGGGAGTGAGAGAAACTTGGCAGGCCCCACCCCAGACCTGTAAAGAGCCTGACTCTGCACCTGAATAAGAGCCCAAGGCGGGGGGTGGGCACTTGTGGGTGTAAAAGGCCTTGGCCCTGCATGTGGGGAGAGACAGGTGTGGGAGCTCAGCAGGAGGCCCGGGGCAGCTTCCCACCCTGCCCTGGGGTGGCCTTCCAGGGTGCCTTCAGCTCTCCCGAACACATCTCCACAACAGGTTCATGGCTGTGCTGGTGCTCAGCACAGCGCCTGGCACCCAGAGGAGCCTGCTAAGTGCCTGCTGGATGGAGGGTTGGATGAAGAGAGAGACTGGGTTGTATCAGTCAGGGTGGGTGAGGTGTTATAACAAAAAGCCCCAAATCCCAGAGGCTTCACCCAGGAGGAGTTGATTTCTCTCCCACATGAAGTCTAAGTGGATGTTGCTGGTCAGGGGATCTCCTCCAGGGAGGCACCTCCTCTGAGCAGTGACACAGGGATCCAGCCCCTTCCATCTGTGATGACATCATCTGCACACATGGCCTCCAGAGTTGCTAGGAAAGGGAAAGAGAAGGTCACCAGGTAATCCATCAGCTCAGCCTAGAGGAGTCCATGTCATTTCCACCCACATTCCATTGGCCAGAAGGATGCCCAGGGTACTGGGTAATGTCATCCCAGGCTGGGAAGCTGGCTGTCTTTTCTCCTCCAAAGTGGCAATGGATGAGTCCCATCACTTTGGTCCTCTTCCTGAGACCCCTGGGCCCCAGTGCTCCATCTGCCTCTGGCTGACATGATACCTGGGTCAGGAGGGCAGGAAGGGAGGGGCCAGGACCTGGGACAGCGCTCCCAGCGCTGCTCCCCACACTTGTCCGGGGAGGGGGATGATCTGAGCTGTTTCAAGCTGATTGTGTTTGGAACGTTCTGTGTCTGCCGAGCTGCTAATTCCGGCGCCATCTGCCTGTGTTCCCAGCACCAAAGCCCCGGGATAAACAGTTTTCTTCTGTGGTTCTTAAAGGAAGTTTTGGCAGGGTCTGGAGAGAGAGAGAGGAAGGAGGCCTCAGAATGTCTTGTTCTTTAAACAGAAGGTGCTGCCCTGAGGGAGCGACTGGGATGTCGTGTAGCTCTGCATCTTGCTAAGGGGCCGGAGTGGCACGCACAGTGGGCAGAGGAGGGCTGAGTGGCCGGAGGGTGGCACTACTATGAATTCCTATCCCCCCCAGACCTGGGGTTGCTGGGGGCTAAGGCCTCTTGCTCCCAAGGCCCGGCCCACGGTCTGGCACAGACAGGTGTCAGCAAACACGGGCTGAATGAGTGACTGAGTAAATGAATGAACAGTGATGAAGGCAGGGTGGGGAGGCGTCCAGTGGGATGTGGTGGGAGGCCAAGAGACCGCTGGGTTAAGAGCTCGAATGAATTAGCCTGTGTAGGGACCCTCCCAGGACGGCCTCATGATCCCGCCTCCTGGGATGGTGGGGTGGGCAGGACCTGTGACTCGTTACTAACCATAGGAATACAGCAAAGGTAAGGGATGTCACTTGTGTGACTTGGCTACAAAACATTGTGGCTTCCATCTTGCCGGTTGAGTCTTCCCACAGCCTTCATGCCTTGCGTGCTTTGGTGGAACAAGCTGCTATGTGGAAGACCACCCCCCTGGCAAGGAACGTGACACTAACCTCTAGTGTCCCTCCAGCCAGCAGCCACCAGACAGCCTGGACCTGAGGCCCTCGGTTCATCAGCCCCCAGGAAGGGCAGGTCCTTCCCCGGCCGAGCCTTCAGAGAGCATCCCAGCCTCGGCCAACAGCCTGATCACAGCCTCCCGTGAGCCGCTAAACCAGGAGACCCAACCAAGACATAAATTTCCCCCCGAAACCCACAGGAACAGGAACATCTAAAACTTGAAAGAATTATTTAAATATGAAGCACACATTTCTCCCCATTGCCTACACGCCACTGCCTCCTGAGCTCCAGGGGCTCACAACGGAGAGGAACCCCGCTAATAATCTAAATGCAAATTGCCTTTGGCAGGGACACTCCTGTCATTTGGGTCGGGAGTGTCTCAGGCAAGTGCAGATAAATGTTACGGTGACTGTGTCTGGTGGGAGCGGTTTAGGAAGTGGTACTAGCATGCCCCGCCCCCCGTCCCCGCCACTCTCATTTTTAAAGTAACAGAGACCTCTGAACGCCCACAAAGCTAGTTCCAAAGAAGGACTTTGCAGACAACATCAGGCTCTGGGGTGGGTGGGTGGAGAGGTACTTGGTGGAAAGTCCTAGAAAGTTAGACAAACAGTGTGGCTTCAAGGGGACAGCCACATGGGCCCCCTGGGAGATCCCCGCTGGGGCAGGTGCCAGGGGAAGCATCTTTGGGTCACTCCCTGTAGAGAGATGGTGTGCAGTGGCCCTGCCTGGGAGTCGAGCCGTAGTGCTGTGGCTGGCTCTCTGTGACCCGAGGGCCATCCGGATTCCTCTAACCCTTAGTGTCCCCACCTGCAAACTGCAGGGCAAGCTTTGAGGATCTGTCACTCACAGAACCCACGCAGGTAAAAACTGAGGCTCCTAGCTCCATTCTTTTCCCCTCCTCCCCTCTAAGCACCTTGCAGGATGAGAGCATCAGAGGCTCCCCCAGGCTCCCCGGGCAGGAGACAAGGCCCTGCCTCGCAGCCTGCCGGGCTCACGCTTGTGCCGACGGTGCAGGGTATTCCCACAGGCCACCGCTGAGATGTTCTCGGTCAGCAGGGCCTCCTGGCAGCCGTGCCCAGCCCACTGCATTCATCCTGCACGATGCCTCCGCCTGCAAGAGCTGTAACTCTGGGTGCTGGCCCTGAGCTCGCTGCTCTGGCTGTGGGCCGAGGGGCGTGGGGGTAAGGACGGGTGACCCACACTCTCAGGAGTTTCAGGATCAAGATCTGCAGAGCCATTTACGTCACCCAGCTGGACCGATAGTGATGTTGATAAGAATACTAGCGGACAGCAGCTGACACGTACCCAGCACCTGCTAGGACTCAGGTACCGTGCTCCCATTTTCCAGGCATTCACTCGTATCATTGTCAAACTGTTATCCCTGCCTGTGACTAGGAAGCTGAGGCCCTGGGGTGGGGTGAAGTGCCCCCAAGATGGCACAGCAAGGAAGTGGCTGAGCCAGAATTTGAACCAAGAGCCTGTGCCCTTAACCACACTGTCTATATTGCATCCCTCCAATGAGGCCCCCACGACAGACCCAAGTTCTGCTCCTGCCAATGTCAGGGCAGAGCCAACCTTCCAGGTCACACAGGGGGAGCTCAGTGTTAGGGCAAGCCCCCAGACCTCAGGACCCCCCACCACCTCATCCTTTTGCCAGGTGAGCTGGCGCGAGCCCAGTGACCAAGTGCCAGCGACATTAGAAAGATGCTCAGGGTCATTTCCGGCAGGACGGAGTGGCCAATGGCCTGCAGACAACATGCCCCAGTTTTATTGTGACGACTGCGACACACACCTCACCCATGACTCTCCACCTGGGAGACAGATGCACTGCAGCGGTGGGAAACACAGAATGTGAAAGACTGCCGTCAGACATGGAGGGGAGAGCAGGCTCGGAGCCCGCCTGGCGAAACCACCGCAGCTTTTCAGCAGGAAACACGCCTCCTACTCCGCTCTCCGCTCCTCCCGCTGCAGGGGCAAATCCCACTGCCCCGGTCTTCCAGTCCTCCTCGCCCTGGGATGATGCCGACACCCCATCTGGGGGGCCCTCCCATGATGCCACTGATGGGTCCTCCTCCTCCGGGGATGATGCCAGTGGGACCTGCTCCTGGAACGAGGCCACCTATGGGAGGGCACATGCCAGCGATGCCTGGGCCCCTGTGATGAGACTCCCGCCGGTCCCCTGTGGGTGCCCACTCGGCCAGGAATGACTCGACCAGACAGATAAGGAGAGAGGGGCCCCTTTCTGTCAATGTTATATGACTTGTCTGCTTCACCGGGAGACCGTGGTGCTGTGACTCTGGGTGTTTTCCATGACAAAGAAGACTCAGTCCGTCTTCCTATCTAAGAATAGTTTGGGAGGGGAGTAGTGGGACAAAACGAAAAAGCAATTTTCATTTGTATTGTGAAAGGTGAAAATAAAATTGTCAGCTTTTTTAGTTTAAAAAAAAAAGGAAAGAAAGAAAGATGCTCAGGGGGAGGAAGAGGAGCCTGGGAGAAGCCCGGTCAGCTGGTGGCTGGGGGACAGACTGCCTTGGGGTGCCACCTGCATGGACAACTACTTTACTCGCCCTCCCCCGCCCTCCCACCAGGGGGCACTGTAAAGTCAGTCCCGTCTGGGTCAGACAGAACCTGAAAGGCCTCACAGGATTGGTTGGGGTGGAGCCCCTGCCCTGGGATGGAGACGAGCTGTCCTGCAGCCTGCAGGCCAGGAGGCCGGGCGGGTGTGCACGGGAGCCCCTCCTGGTGGAGACACTTCCCGGGAGGTGAGGGAAGGCAGGCCCATCAGGCAGCTTCACCCTGCAGACAGCTTGTAACATTTCAGCCTCTCAGACACTCACTATTTATCTCAGAAAACTCAAGTGTTTTTCTTACTTTTTTTTCTTGCCCCTTTTCTCTGCTATAAAATGCTCAGGGAGTAGCACGGTGAGAAAGATGAAGGGCTGTTACGGGGGGGTGGGGGGGGCTTGTTTTTAGAGGTTTCAATCACGTTCCGTCAGCCACAGTCCCTGCAGACCTCAGGCAGAGCGGAGGCACGAGGAGGGCCCGCTGGCCGGGCGGCGCGGTGGGCAGAGCGCTGGGCTCTGGGAGCTGAGCCGAAAGGGAGTGAGGATGGAAGAGGGGCAGCTCTGGCAAGGGGTCGCCCTGTTTGGATTTTCAAGGTTAGGGCAGGGGTAGGAGAAGGCGGGTGCCAAACATTTAGGACAGAAGCACCCTTAAACCAGATTATAAGAGGCTTTGACAGTCCCCCACCACCTAGTTCTTCTCCACAAGCTCAGCCTTTGGTGGGAGGACTCGAGGAAGGGGGGCTGTGGGCCCCTTTGGACGTCACTCTGGGACCCTGGGATTCTCCTCCAAATAGCCCTGAACCTACCTCCAGGAGCCTGCCTGCCCCTCTTGCCCAGGTCTGGGCTCCTGGGGTTCCCCGAGGGTGAACACGGCCCCCAGAGCATGCACCTGGGCAGAGGGGCAGCTGAGGGGCAGCTTCTCAGTAAGTGAGTTGAGTCTACAGTCCAATCAAAGCCCTGTCCCCAGCTGTATTGTGGCATCTCTGCGTCAGTCCCACAATCAGAGATCCTGTGCCTGGGTTCTCCTCCTCTGAACTAACACAGGCTGGCTCCAAGTGGGGACTCAGGAAGGGCTTGCCCAGGGCAACCAGAGAGAAACAGTGGCTCTCCTGAGGGCACACAGTGATGGGATGGAGAGGAACCTGTGTCCAGGCCTCGGACCATAAGCTGGGTCCCTGCTCAGAGAAACTCCAAGGGGCTTTCAGTTTGGTGTGGAAGAGGGATTCGCTGTGGGACACTGAGCAAGTCCCTTAACCTCTGTGAGCCTTACTTTCCCCATCTGGGAAATGGGCTAACAGCTGCCTCTCAGGGCTGGTGTGAGCTCTGAGTGGGATGACACATGTCAGCTGTGTCCTGGGCAGGTGCTCCACAAGGGTGAGCCCCGACCCCACTGTGGGGAGCTCAGCACAGACAAGTCTCCTAGATCCCAGCCCTTCAACATCCCCTATCTGCCTCCGTTCCCCCATCTGGACAATCAGGCATTGGGGGAATGGCCACCACAGCCCGTTTCAGTGTGGACAGTGTGGGGCCCTTATTTCTTTACTGAGCAACAGCCTCTTAGTCTGAGCTCTAACCACTGCACTCCCAGCCTCATGAGCCTGTTTGATGCATTCAGGAGACGCTGCACCCCCTACTGGCCTCCTGAGTGAAGGCAGGAGAGACCTCCACACACTGAGGACCAGCTGTGTCCGGGCCCCGGGATCACAGGGAATAGACAGGCCCTGTTCCCTCTGAGGTCGTGCGTCAGCAGGAGGGAGGCAGGGACTGTGAGGACGGACACTGGACACACCAGGCCGCCCCTGGGAGCAGGACGCTTACCTGGGAGACCCGAGAATAGACTCCGCTGGGTACACGCGTGAGCGCTGAGCAGCGGCCGTTAACGGCGCCGCAGCCTGTCAGCACTGGGAATAATTAGAACCCTAAAAAAGCCTCATTATTTCTCCCAGGGCCATGGCGCCCTTTGGAAAAAGGGATATTTTCTGCCAGATCATTTCCTGAAGATGCGTTTGTCACAGGCTATTGTATAAACCCATGTTTGGCCCATTTTAAAAGATGTGATTTATCCACTTGACTGGGCTGAACCTTTCTCCAAACTCTCAAAACGTGGCTGCTGCTCGGGCCCAGAGCGGACCATGACCGCTCCAGGGCGAGGCCTGGCCACAGGCCTGGGGGCTCTGAGCCCCTCCTGCTGCAGAGGAGGCCCCGGGGAGGGGACGGGCGGTCATGCTGCTCAGGAGCTGCAGACACTCAGGACACTGGCCAGTCCTCAGGACAGAGCCCGGGGTGCCGGCAAAGCCAGCTTCAGGTTCTCTCATTCCACCAGCTTATGAGGCCCTACTATGTGCAGGCCTGGGTGGGCCTGGGCGGGCGGCCGTGAATAGATGAGGCCCCTGCCCCGGGAGCCGACCTCTGGAGCGGGGAGGCAGGAAGGACAGGTACGCAGCCTGGCTCTGGGCAGGGTCAGGCAGTGATGGCCTGAGACTGCGGGACCAGGGAGGTCTTTCTGAGAAGGGGACCTTGGAGCTGAGACATGAAGAATGAGGAAGAACAGACATCTGACCATCCGAAGGATGACCTGCCAGGCTGGGGTGTCCCGGGCCAAGGCTCCGAGGACAGAAGGAACGTGCCAAGCGAGCCCTGAAGCTCCAGCGAGCGGGTAGCTCCACCTGGTGGGACCCGAGAAGACTTCTGCCACGAGGGGATGCTTGAGCGCTTCACTGGTGAGTGCTGGGCTCCCAGGCTGAGAGGGCAAGGGCTTTCCAGGTGAGACACAGGCAGAAAGGCTTGGCCCTGGGCAGGTGCACAGCATGTCGGGACAACCAGCTTCGGGGCCGAGCGGTTTCCAGGTGCAGCTGGAAGGGACCTGGGTTGAGTGTGTGCCGACCTGAAGCAGAGCTGGGCGACCAGACTCTCTTCGGAGGCAAGGAGACCCACTGTTTAAACAGCAAGCAAGTCCCAGTTTTCAAAGGTACCGAGCCTGTAACTTTAAGGGCTCTTCCAGTTCTGACATGCTTCAAGCCCGCAAAGCCAGCCTGGGCTTCCATCCAATAAAACTGAATAGAGTCGCTCCATTTGGCCGCAAGTTTTCGGTTTCCTGTCCTAACCCCAACAGTCCAGAAGAGGGAGGTGTGTTCGTGTGCAGAATGCTCTGCCCAAATGCTAAGGTGTGTGCAGGCTGCGCCCTCAGGTCCTGGGGGCTTGGGAGCAGGTCACAGAAACCAGGGCTGGTGGGGGGACCTGAGCCTCCATGATCAAGGCTCCCTCACGTGGGGACCTCAACACATAGGCACAGCCGAGGGCGGAGGTTTCTATCCTCCTCCAAACAGCCTCTGCAGTCTGCTCAGCCCACCCCCCAAAAGTGCCAGCAGCACCCGGACCTCCTGCTGCTCCTGCCCAGCACCCTTGGGAGCACCTCAGAAGGCCAGCCCCAAATAACCAACCCAAACCAGGTCAACCTTCCTCCCTTCTATTTTAGATCAGCCCAGCCAGGCTTCCCTTTGGGCGCTGCAGACGGATTTCTCTCCAGGGCTCACTAAATTGGTAGCACCCTGCAACTCTCCCAGCAGGCGACAGAGAGAGAAGTTTCCTGGAATTTCAGGCTTTTTGAAGGAGAAAGTCTGCCTAAGAAACAAGAGCGAGGCCGCTGGCTTCCAGAGAACTACGCGGAGCAGCGGTGTCCTAGTTCCCCCAGCGAAGCCGAGCTTCAGAGCGCTCCAGAGGAGGCGAGGAAAAGATTTCACTGAAAGATGAGTCAGGAAAGGCAGAAGGGCTGGGAGGCAAGAGGCTGGAGGTGGCCAGGGCAGGGCTGGCGCAGGGCGGGGGCCACATCCAGAGCCACACTCAGTGCCAAGCCCTTGTGATCAGGATCTCATTTCACCCCAAACGACCCCTCGTGGTGGAACTTCTCACTGCAGCCCCATTTGACAGATGAGAAAACAGGTGTCGGTAAGCCCAGCCCTTCCCGGAGGCCTCCATTGGTGAGCGCCTGGCCTGTCAACTCCAACCTGCACACCTTCACCTCTCCGTTCCCCTGGCAGGGATCAGGGACCAGCAGAATCCTGGAGTGTTAGGTCCTCTGGGACTTTAAAGCTGTGCTGGTTACGGGATCGGGGTCCAGAAGACCTGAGATTGAATCCCAGCTCATTCACTGCTCTGGAAAAGTGGGGATAATAGTCCCAAGGTCACAGTCCTGTTGTGGGGTTGAAAGGGCAGATGTCTGTGGTATGTGGAGCACAGGGTCCCAAACAAAATAGACACTCAGCCCGGCTGGTGTGGTTCAGTGGTTGAGTGTCAACCCATGCACCAAGAGGTCGCCGGTTCGATTCCCAGTCAGGGCACGTGCCCAGATTGTGGGCCCGATCCCCAGTGGGGGGCGTGCAGGAGGCGGCCAGTCGATGTTCTCTCTCATCGATGTTTCTATCTCTCTCTCCCTCTCTCTTCCTCTCTCTCTCTAATCAATAAAGAAAAAATATTTTTTAAAAAATCAAAATAGACACTCAGTGAAGTCTAAGTGCTCCTTAGATACCGCTACCTGTTCTAACAACCAACCCTAAAGCGTATAATGGCTCCAATGCAACAAGAGTTCTGTGTAAACTCCACAACAGGTGTCCTTGACTAACGGGGCCGCACGGTGGCAGGAGGCTGGGTCTAGGACGGCTCTTAGGGGAGGCACCCACCAAGCAATGCCCAGTTTCTGTCTTGCTGCCTACTCCCCCTATTGCCTTCTTGGTTGGCAGACTTCGATGACGCAAGCTGCTTTGTGGGCGAGGCCCCCATGGCAAGGAGCGGAGGGCAGGTGGTCCTTTGCCAGCATCAGCTTGGCAAAAAGGTAAGGAGCTCGTGAGAAGTTCTCAGAGGCCTGGAGTGGATGTGGTACAAGTCACATTCTACCGGTGAACGCAGTCACAGGGCCCCTCGTACCTGCAGAGGAGGCTGTGTGCCCAGGATGAAAAAACATATTTGGTGGACAGCTGAACAGCCTCTGCCACAGCTGGAGCAGTGAAGTGGTGCCCAGGAGACCCAGCAGAGCCCCCCTTACAGCCCGGCTTCCACAGTGCACCAGGGCCCTGGGATCTTTCCTCGCCTGTTAGACCAGAGACACAGGATTGGCAGGTGGACCTGAGACAAAGGTCCACTCAGCTGGGGGAAGGGAGGCTACAGGTGGTTGACATGGGGTGGGGCAGAGAGCCCCAGCTCCTGGGCTCTTAGTTATGAAGTTGGTCCAGATGCAGAGTTGCCCTCAGGGCCCCCTTGGGATCAGTTTCCCTATCTGTCGAATAAGGCTGCAGTAAGAGGATCCATCATGTGGGGTCATTTGCGGGGGAAGTGAGACCTCTGATGCTTTCATAACTTACCTTTCCCGTTTCTCCCAGGGTCCTGCTCCTTTGCTGGGAATATCTGATATAGTCAAGCCATAGTACTTTGGATGATGTTGGTTCCAGGGGTATCTCCTTCCCAGGAGTGTTCAAGTATAACAGGGAGACTTAGAGGGATGATCACACAGGTCACTGATTTCAGATCCCTCCTGTCAGACGGATGAGGACAATGACATTGGAGACAGCACACCTCATAAATATATATAACCCGCTCCCGTAAATCCAATCTCTAGGAATTTGACCCTTAAAAACAATCAGAGATATACACAGAGAGTTTTTCATATAGGAAGTTTCTTATAATAACAAAACTGGTATAATTACGGGCATGAGCACAAGAGTTCAGAAAGTCACTGGTGATACATCCATTCACTGGAAAACTCGGCGACAGTTCCACCATTCAAAATAATTGTGCAGAAGATGTAAAATGGCAGAGGAAGATTTTATGACCCAGCAAACGTAAATAAACACTTTAGAACAGGACAGATAACATGCTCTCCTTTTGGTGGGAAAAAAAGAAACATATAAACACATATATGCATATAACTAACGTTTGACAGAGGTCATTTTTGGTGGTGGCATTAAGAGTGGTTTTTCTCTTTTTCTTTTTGTCTATCTGCATTATCTGTAATAAATGTGCATAATTTTTCTAAGAGGAAAAAAATTTCTTAAAATGAAAGTTAACATTTTGTTGTCCGGAGGACCAGATGACATCTAAGGACAAGGACATTCCAACCTTTGGTGACTGTAAATGTCAGACACTAATAGAACCTGAAAATGAATGAACTGGGATCACCACAGGGGTGGGGGTGGGGGGGCGTGTCAGGACTTCTTTTGCCTTTGAGGTCCTTAAGAATCGGATGTTGATTTTTAACGTTTTAGGTCTCAGCTTTCTGGTGGTTGCAATGCAGTTGTCCCTTCCCGAGATAACGGAGACATCCTCTGGATTCACGCGAGTACATGTGAAGCCCTTCAATCCCACTGCATCAGTCGGTCAGCTATTGCTGTAAAACAGTCACAGACTCTGGGTGACAGACACCAGTAACATGCATTTCTCCCCCATCTGCAGGTTGGCTGGGCAGCTCTAAGCTGCAGGTTTGGGATGCAAGTCTGTGCCGTGTGCCATGTGCCATGTGCCAGGAGCACCTCTGCCCACATTCCAATGGACAATGTCATGGGCCCTGAGGTTCACTCTGCTTCTGCGGGAGGAACTGGACAGTCACGTGGGCAAAGCACGGGGAAGGGTGAAGAATTGGAGTAATTTCATCTGCCTCCTAATGGCCACGAAGGATTGGTGTGGTCGGCATAGTGGGAGATGGCTGGACATACTGGGCACACTTTAAAAATATGATTCCTCCACTGATTTTAAAGTAATACTTTAAAAATTATAGTTACTAATAAAGGGAAAATTAAAATGACCTAATCCCACTGTGCACAGACGGTGGTGAGGGTTTGCCGCACGGCCTTGCAGGGTACACACGATCTGCACTCACAGACACGGGCGTGTGTTTGTGTCACAAAAGTAGCACCACGCTTTGTTTGGTTTGTCTCCTGTCTTGGTCACCTAATCTCGGTTTGTGAGCTTTTACTTGCATTATTAAATATTCTTTAAAAACAAGCTTTTCGTAGACGTGCAATCATTTATTCTAAAGATGTAGCATAACTTATGCAAACAATCCCTTTGGGTAGGTATTTAGGCTCTCTCAGATTTCATTCCATTACAAACAAAATTGTACTGAGTATCACAGAATGCCATCAGAGGCGACATACATTGATCTTTCTCATACACCTGGCTCTGTCTGAGCATCTTCATGCATGACCTTATGTGGGCCTCATGATGCCTTCTCCCGTAGGCACAACTACCATCCCCATTTACAGAGGAGGAAGCCAGGGCTCAGACACAATAGGGACTTGCTCAAGGTCACAGGGCAGCTATTTAATTGGTGGAGCCAAGATAATAACTCAGATCTGATGGATTATAAAGCCCGTGGTCTTAACCACTCAGCTCACCTCCCTTTCTTTGTGCCTCTCTGATGATTCCTTTGGGATTCGTTTCTGGAGTGAAACTAATGGGTTTGCCCATTGTAAGATTTCCAAGGCATATTGTCAACACACTTTCAAAAAAGGAGATATTAATTTAAACTACCAACAACAGTCTGCATTGTGTCAACTGTGTGCCAGGCACTGGTTGGTGCTGAAGGTAGCGATGGACCAGCCAGACATGGCCCCTACCTTCCTGGGCCTCGTGGGGCCCCTGATCCCGGGGTGGGGGAAGTGATAGGCACTGAAGAAAGGACATTATACTTTCAGATAAATAAACAAAGCCAAGGGATACAGCGGGGACTAGGGTAGGAAGGGTGGGAAGGGGTCTCTGTGTTAGGTAGGGTTATCTCAGAGGCCTTCTCAGAGGAGGTGGCCTTGAGCGGTGGCCTGAATACTCAGAAAGGGAAATTCAGGGAAGAGATTCCAGGCGGGAGATACATCAGATGCAAAGTCATCAAAGTGGGACCGAGCTCAGCAGTCCAAGAAGCAGAGAGAAGAGCCACCAGCCTGCAGGGTGGTGAGTGGGGGTAAGAGAGCTGGGGAGGGGGTTAGAGTGGTCAGGCAGATCGTGGGGAGGAGATTACGTTTCATCCCAAGTGCAGAAGGAAATCCCAGAAGGCAGCAGAGCCAGGTGTCTCGGGTCTGAAAATTACACCACTTGAAACATTTTCTTAAAGAAAAGAACAGAGAACTAGGACTACAAATCAGCTATGCAGTTTAATATTTATTTAGAATGAGAAGAGAAATCACAATCAATTGCACATCTCACGACCTGGACAATCATCAGAACATCACAGCCGCGGGAGCTCCCGCTCCGCTTCCACTGGTGTCCTGACACGTTGTCACAGCTTTCTCTCTCCCCTGAGCTGTGTGGGTTGCATTCTCTTTATTCGCGTCCTCCTAAAGCAGTGGTTTTGGAATATCATTTTCTGTGCAGAGAACAGAAAGTTAAAAAGTTAAATCAGGGTTTCCTCCAGCAGAGTCTGATCATAATGGTTTTCTACGTTGATAGAGTTGAAGTTTTTTTTCTTCACTTGCACCATTCATTATGGATTATGTCATGCAAATTTTCAGGATTGCTGTCAAATCTGGGAAACCTCCTGTCCGGGTTCTTTTATATCTGAGCCATAAGATTTCAGGGCAGAGCAAGTTTTCCTGGCAGTTACTAATCCTAATTAATCTTTGAATTGACAATGCTCATTAACCACATGCTTGAGGCCCAACTAGGGGCTTGGAAGAGGCTCTGGAGAGTGAGGTTCCCTGAAGTTTAAGCTGCTTTAGCTTCTGCTAAAGCCTCCTCTGTCTGGAGGCTTCTCACAGGGGAGTGAGATGGCCCAACCACTGGGGCTGCTGGGCAGAGAGTAGCAGATTGTGGGGGCAGCGAGGAAGCAGGGAGTCTCTTGGAGGGGGGTCAGTGCAGGCTCCAGGCAAGCAGTGGTGGGGGTGAGCAGATCCTGGGGTGGTTTGTGATGTGCTAACCTGGGGAAGGAGAGAGGAAGGCTCAAGGATGATCTCAAGTAGCTCTGTTGCTTGATTTCTCTTTTTCTCCCATGTTCTCTGGGGACTGAGGCCCAAGGAAGGTTCCCCTCCCCCCACCAGCAGTGCCCCAGGCCACCCGGACCTGGAGCCTCACCCACTGCCCAGTGAGTACAAATGGAGCAGCCACAGGGAGGTCATTTGGACTGCAGATATGGAACAAGGTGCTGAGCAGCTGAACATAGGCTGGTCTCCTAGTGGGCTCCAGTGGAAGTTGAAGGGGGAGCCAGGCCACAGCGGAGGTGCAGGAGAGACCTTGTTCTGCCCCCGGGGCAGGAGGTGCTGGGGGTGCACAGGGACCAAGGGCCTCGCTGGTAATCCCCAGAGGCCGTCATTGCTCTGCCAGCTGCAGAGGCACAAGTCAGAACTCCACCTCTCACCCACGAGTCACGGAAATAGAGGCATTTTCACGAGGCCACGCTGCTGTCTTGTTTAAGGAGGAAAGAGCTCTGTAAGACTGACCGAGCAGAGGGCGGGTCTCTCTGCGTTTGGGCTGCAGTTGGGGTCATCGTGTCCTCGAGTGGCCTCTGTCAGCTCTGAAGCCACTACCCTTCGCACCTTGGGCCTCTCAGACAGGGCGCCTGGTACCGCACCCCCTCATCTGCACACGCCATGCAAGTGGGACCAGGCAACGGGCACGGGCATGAGGCCGGCACAGGGTATGCGGACAGGAGGGGTCTGGGCTGAGGGTGGGGGTGGGGGAAGACGGTACTGAGCTAATGTTTGTTTTAGTCTGATTTAGCATGGGAACCCTGAAAACAGTAGCAACAAAAATGAAAAATGGACGAAAAGCTCCATCTTCCACGATACACGCAGAACCAAGGGTTGGGTGGTTGAGTGAGAGGTGGGGCCAGCTCTGCAGTTTGACACTGGAGGGAGAGGCTATGCCTCATCGAGGTGACTGTCGTAGGTTAAATTGTGTCCCCCTCCACAAAATGCGTCTGTTGAAGCCCTAAGCCCCGGTGCTTCCGAACGAGACTCATCTGGAGACAGGGTCTTCACAGAAGCAATCAAGTTAAAATGAAGTAATTAGAATGGGCCCTAATCTGATACGACTGGTGTCCTTATATAAAGGGGAAGTTGAGACAGACACATACTCAGAGGGAGAATAGCGTGTGAAAAGGGAGGAAGAGACCAGGGTGATGCATACACACCGAAGAACACCAGTGACTGCCAGGCACCCCCGGGGGGGAGAAGATGAAACAGGCTCTCCCTCCCAGCCCTCAGACGGAACCCACCTGGCAGACACTGCAGTCTTGGACGGCCAGCCTCCAGAACTCTGAGACAGTACGTCTGTGGTTTAAACCACGCTCTGTGCACTGTAATGGCAGCCCTGGGGGACTCACGCAGTGCCACTGGGTGAAGGACTTGCAGGAGACAGGAAGCTGGCAGGCAGGTGCTGGAGAACATCCCAAGCAGAAGGAATGGCCAGTTCAAGGGCGGAGAGGGCAAGGTGGACGGACAGCGGTGGAGGATGGTTTCAGAGGGAGTGGGGGAGGTGCAGGCTGTGGAGGGCCTCAGGCCACTGCACACCTTTGGATTTTACACTGAGTGCAATGGGGAGCCACAGCACGAAAGACAGAGCAAAGAAACCTGGTACTCACACAATGTTGCTGAAGAACAGAGCGCACACGCGCGTGCGCACACACACACACACAGAGTTTTCAGATAACTGCATTGTGCTCTTTGCATCTGCCTACCTCCACGGGGCACCTGCCTCATGGCTGGCCTTGGTGCTCGATGCTCAGAGTCTAAGTAAATTTCGTGCTTGCTTCCAGCAAAGAAAGCAGACGATTTGACTGAAATTGGAGAGAGAGCCCTGGCCGGTTTGGCTCAGCGGTTAGAGCATTGGCCTGCGGTCCAGAGAGACCCGGGTTCAGTTCCCGCTAAGGGCATGTGCCTCGGTTGCATTTGTCCCCGGCCCTGGTTGGTCATGCGGGTGGCAGCCACTCGATGTGTCCCTTTCACGTCGATGTTTCTCTCTCTCTCTCTTCCTCTCTCTCCTTCCCACTCTATCTGAACAAAAAATGAAAAAGGGTGTCCTCGGGTGAGGATAATAAATAAATAAATAAATAAATAAATAAATAAATAAATAAATAAAATAAAATAAAATAAAATAAAATTGGAGAGAGAGGAGAGATGATAACAAAGAGGTAGGACTGGGTCCCGTGGAGGGCGAGATATGATTCAGTGAATCGTGTGTCAGACACTGTGAACGGTCATATGTGTGAGTTGTTCAGATCAGCAAATGATGGAGCCAGAACTTGAAGCCCGGGGTGTCCGCTTCCTAGTTCATTTTCTTTCTCCTTGAAGGTGCTGCCTCCGGTCTCCCATTCGCTTGAAGCCATTCATCGCTGCTGTGGTGAAAGTATCAGTGACGATAAATCCTGTGTATCTGTCATATGGTTTCATTATGAGGGGTCTGGGTCTTCCTGAGGCAGGGGAGGAGGACATGACTGGTACCCACAGAATGAGCACAGGTGTGGAAAGACTTTGTCTGGGGATGGTTTCCAGACCTAAGCAGGTAGGGCTTGTAAGAGTGGCCAGTGCATTCATCAAGCAAAATCATGTTCCAAGGCAAAGGCTATTTGCAAGATGAACAATGGAGTATCCATCAAACCACAGGCTGGGGTCCAGGATGTGCTAAGAATTCAGGACCACGGGACAGTGGGAAAGGCTAGCAGTGAGAGGGGTCAATTGCCGGAGAAGAAGGGGGAGAAACAGGTCTATGAAGAAAGAGCATTTTGAAGACCATCTTGTGCTGAACTGAAGAGAGAAACAGACTGCCTGCCTGTGCTTTAAGCTATCCTGAGGGGTTTGGCCACTCCCGCTCAGACCATCTTATAGCCACAAGCACAGAGCACGTACTGTAAGAATTACGGCACGGGAGCTGTGAGTGGACACAGAAACACAATATCCAATAGTTCTCGGAGTCCATACCAGGTCCCTTGGTGTCCGTCCAGTGCTCCTGTCCACTTCCCGGCAATATCAAGACCGTGAGTGTTTCTAATGACCTGTTGCCTGCTTTGTCTGGATCGCTGACCTGTGTGCCCAGGTTCTTCCCTTGGGATTCATTTCTTTGAATTTCAGACTCATTCCTAGGCTAAGAAGGAGCTGAGGAAGGACGCTTGGGGATCCAGAGTAGGCTCGGGGAAAGAAACAGACACCGAGTGAGCAGGCAGAGGGAGGAAAGCCTGGGAGCAGGGGGCACAGAAGCCAGGGCAGAGGGCTGGGGGAGGCGTCAGGTTCTAGGACACTGTGTGGCCAGGCAAGGATTTGGATTTGAGAAGCCATCGTTAAGAAGGCAGGATCAGAAGCCAATTAGCAAGAGGATAAGGAGCAGGTGTGGGGTGAACGAATATGGATTCCCAGGGAGCCCAGACCCCCGAGTTCCTGCCTCAGCCCTCCACCCCAATCCCATGCCATCTGCATGTCTCAGACCACCAGCTCCAGTGGGACAAAGCTGCCCCCTCACACTGCCTCTCCTGCACACCCTCTTGACACCTCTGTGCTGGCTTTCCTTCTGGAACGCTCTCTCCTCTCACACCCGGTATTGGAATCCAGAATTTTCGTATGAGAAGGGACCCTAGAAGTCACTCAGTAATCACCTCTTTCATGACACATTCAAAGAAACCGAGACCCAGAGATCATGTACAAGGCCACACAGTAAGGCAATCACAGTGTGTCAGTCATCTCTTGTCATAATAGGGCTGCATAACAAACCAACCCAAACTTGGTGGCTTAATGCAACAGTCACCTATTTTCACCCATGTCTGTGGGCCGGCAGCCATGGTTCTGCTGGTCTTGGCTGGCGGGGCTATAGGCTTGGCTGCAGACCATGGGTTTGGGTCAGGTCAGCTCATGTGTCTCTCATTCCTCTGAGACAGTGTCAGCCAGGGCATCTTCCCTTCATGGGGCCAACAGAAGCAAAAGAGGCCAAGCTCAGCCACACACATTTAAAACCTTCACCACGCCCAGGCGGTGTGGCTCAGTGGTTGAGTATCGACCCATGCACCAAGAGGTCGTTGGTTCGATTCCCAGTCAGGGCACATGCCCAGGTTGTGGGCCCGATCTCCAGTGGGGGACCTGCAGGAGGCGGCCAGTCATTCTCTCTCATCGATGTTTCCATCTCTCTCTCCCTCTCCCTTCCTCTTTCTCTAAACAATAAAGAAAAAAAATTTTTTAATAAAATAAAATAAAACCTTCACCCGCATTACATCTGCTAGCACCCATCGTCCCAAGCGAGCCACATGGCCAAGCCCGAGGTCACAGGGCTGCCACACAGTGTTCCACACAATGTTGGTGCACAAGGAGCTCTACACCAGCCAGCTGGATGCAGTGCTGAGAGGCAATCCACAAGAGGAGAGCCAAACAGCCAATAAACAGATGAAAAGATGCTTAATTCCGCTACTAATCAAAGGCATACATATGCAAGAGAGCTTCGTTTTCCGCACACCACACAGATAAAGATTAAGAAAATTGATAAACCCGCTCAGCTTATCGGAAAGTGGGCGTCCGCGCGCACCGAGGGCCCTAGAGCTGATTGATTCACACTTTTCAGGAAGGCAGTCTGGCGATATGTGTCAAAATGTGAAACGAAAGTGCCTTTTATCCTGATCATCTCACTCCCAGGGAATTTACCGATGGAGGCGGTCACATCAATTAACACAAAGGGGTGTGCGGCTGTGGTTCATGGGAGCATGGTTGATTTTACATGATCAAATAGACATAAATAGGGAATTGATTGTATGAATTAATGCAGCTCTATACAATGGAATGTAAAATGTTGTTGTTCTGTAACTCTTAAAGTGGAAAGGCATCCACAGCACCTTGCTGAGAGAAAACAGAGTAGGCACAAACCTAGAAGCCCATTTCTTGGTATCGAAAAATGGAAAAAAGTTATTGACCAAAATGTTAGCAATGGTGCTGATTCGGGGACATTTCTACCTCTTTGTACTTTTCCCTAATGTTTGAAATGTTTACAATAAAACATGTACTGTTTTAATAGAACTTTAAAATAAATGAAACTGGCCCGGCTGGTGTGGCTCAGTGGTTGAGTGTCAACCCATGCACCAAGAGGTTGCCAGTTCGATTCCTGGTCAGGACACATGCCCAGGTTGTGGGCCGATCCCCAGTGGGGGGCATGCAGGAGGCGGCCAGTTGATGTTCTCTCTCATCGATGTTTCTCTCTCCCTTTCCCCTCCTCTTTCTCTAAAATCAATAAAGGAAATAAAAATTAAAAAATAAATAAATAAATAAAACGAAACTAAGCATTTTTGCTTGAAAAAGACTAGAGAAACAATTGGGGTAACAAGTCACACTAGATTTTGAACAAAAATCATCTTTACAATTAATTTCTCTTTAGTTGGTTTTCTGTTAACTGAAACAGAATAATTTGAAAATGTAACAATTATCTCCGCTTTGGGATCCAATACAAAGGTTAATTTTAACACGTATTTTGAAAGTGTTTCATTTACTGCTCTTTGCTTTTGAAGGGCGAGTCTGCCGACTACTTATAGGTCAGAAGCTTTTGCATCCGACCCGTTTCTGCCTGGGGGCCGTATTCAAAGCGCAGTCACTGATGTTCAAGCGCGCACACATTTAGAAACACAGTTCCAGGATGAGCTAACGTTTATCCAATATTTACGATGTTCTAAGGGCGTCATATTCTTCGTGGCGTTCCCTCCTCATGCCTGCTCTGTGGTGGAGGTACAGTTATTTGTGTCGAAGCTGAGCCCTGAGCCGTTGAAGGAACTTAGCCGGGGTCCTGCAGTTCCTCAGTGACTGCGCTCAGGCGGGACCCACCCCGTACCCCAAAGTGCCAATAAATGATAGAACGTACCAAGAAATAAATCTAGCAAACTATATGCAAGACCTTTAAGGAGAAAATTATAAAACTTTATTGAAGGACATAAAAGAAAAGCTGAATAAAGGGAGAAATATAACATGCTTGTGGATGGGGAAGACGGATAGTCTGAAGATGGCAATTGCCCCCAAGCTAATCCACTAATGCAACACAATCACAGTGTCTAAATCCCAACAGAGCTCCCGGGGAAACACCACTGGCTGATTCAAATGTTCACACGGAAAGTCATCGTGAAGAACAAGGACAACTCGCCCTCCCCAACGCCCAGATCTATGACACAGCGCTCGTGTTTCTGACCAGGTGGTGTGAGCGCAGTGTGAAGCCGAGGGGCCAGACACGGACTGGCGTGAGCATGGGAGCGCCCCACACAGCAGAGGAAGTGCCGCACAGACCAGGAAAGATAAATCATACAGTAAATAGTACTAGGAAATCTGCTGTGCGCAGGGGAAGTATTTACGTCTTACACAAAAAGTAAGTGTGTAAAGTGAGACTTTTCTGAGAAAACTGCACAAAATAAAACTTGAAAACAATCGGAAAAGCTGTCCAGTATCTTTATGACTTTGGGAAAGTATTTCTTTTTTTTTTTTTCATCCTCACCCGAGGACTTTTCATTTTTTGTTCAGATAGAGTGGGAGGGAGAGAGAGAAAGAGAGAGAAACATCGACGTGAAAGGGACACATGGAGTGGCTGCCTCCCGCACGACCAACCAGGGCCAAGGACAAATTGCAACCGAGGTACATGCCCCCAGTGGGAACCGAACCTGGGTCTCTCTGGACCGCAGGCCAACGCTCTAACTGCTGAGCCAAACCGGCCAGGGCAGGAAAGTATTTCTTAAAACAAAATATACAAAAACATAAATCATATAATAGAATTCAATCCAATCAAAAAATAAAATTATAATTTCTCTATGATAAAAGGCAATTTTTGTCTTTTATTATACAATTTTTTTTTAAAGCACAGCATGGACTAGAAAGAGATATTTGCTATGCATCTCATTAACAAAGAATTATTATCCAGAATAACGTAAACAAAAAATTCTACAAATGATAAGAACATGATGCAACAGAAAAAGGTGTACAGAGAGCCCTGGCTGGTGTGGCTCAGTTGTTTGGGTGTCGTCTGGGGCACCGAAAGATTGCCGGTTCGATTCCTGGTCAGGGCACATGCCCGGGTAGGGGGCCTGCAGGAGACAGCACTCTCATATCCATGTTTCTCTCTCTGTCCCTCTCCCTTCCTCTCTAAAAAGCAATAATAATATATTTTTTAAATTTTTACAGGTGCACAGAGAAAACAAAAATGCATGGCCAGTAATCAAGAGAGATGTTCAACATCACTAGAAATCAGAGAAATGCAGATTAAAATAATTGGGCTGTGTCGACATTCTCACGCACCTCGGGTGGGAGTGGAAAGTGTTGCCAATACCGTGAGACTTGGCAGCATCCTCCAAGGCTGAAGGCACTTGAGAACTCAACAATTTCGTGTCTCAGAACAAACCGCCGAGAAGCTCAGACACCCATGAACGAGGACACACGGGCAAGGGGTTCCCCGCACCATTGTGTGTGGTAGTAACAATTCAACCTCCTAAATATTCATCACTTGGAACAGGGTTATGTAAACTGTGGTGTAATCATAAAAGGGAAAACTACACAGCAGGTAACACTAATGAGTTATGTTCAGAGACGTCAACATGCGTGACTCCCCCAGACATCGTGGTGAGTGGAACACGCTCCTGGCAAGAGGACAAGTCTGTGTCAGGATAGCACAGGGGCGGTACAGGCACGAGCCCAGAACCAGCACTTGCAGCCCTGAGGCCTGTGTCAAATATCTCCATCTCTGTTCCCGTGTCCGTCCTCCCTGGGGATAACAGTGCCTGGGTTGTGGCGAGACGTACACGTATTGCAGCACGGAGCTTAGAATGGTGCCTGACACACATTAAGCGCCTGGCGAACATGAGCTATTTTGGAGACATACGGATTTGAAACCTTAGAAATTGTGATTGCCTCTGTGGATGGAGGAAGGGGAATGGGATTGGGTCTGGGGTTCAACTGCACTTGAAACATTTTATCTCTTGAAAAAATAAAGATAAACCGGTAGCACAAGGGAGAGCCTTTAGGGTGATGTAAGAGTTTTAGATCTCAATTGTGGTGGGGATTATATGAATCTATACATGTGATAAAAACTGCCTGCAACTTCATACAACACACACACACACACACACACACACACACACACACACATGCATGTAAAACTGGTGAAATCTGAATGAAGTGTGCAGTCTAGTTAACAGTGTCCAGCCAACGTGGGTGGGTGGAGTCCTGATTCTGATGCTATCCTTTGTTATGCAAGATGTTATCACTGAGGGAACCTGGGGAGAGGGGGCACCGGACCACTGCCCTATTTTTAACTCCTGTGAGTTAAAATTATTTCAAAATAAGGAAAAAGACGGAACCTGAAGTAAATAGGCAAACTGTAAAATTTCTTTGGTGGATACTTGAGTGCTCACGGTAGTAATGATAAAAGCAATGACTCACGTATTGCCTGCCACATGCCAGGAGATTTATGCCCATTTAACAACACAGTGAGGCAGGTCAGCAGGGGTCTTCATCTGGGCAGCATCCACTTCAGACTCTCTCTCCACCCAGACCTGCTTCCTTCCCTCCTTCCCCCCGGGGGGATCCTCAGAGCAGGTCCCAATGAGTGTCCTTCACCCTGAACTGCCTCTGAGTCTGCTCCCCAGGGCGCCTGCAGGAAGAGGGGTCCCAGAAGACCTGGGCGGAGGCCACGGGGTTTCTGGGGAGACATGGGGAGGCCAGGGGAGACATGGGGCCCCCAGGGTACCCTCCCAGGCAGGAGTTCTGTGGACTGTGAGAGCCGGGTGGGAGAACTGGGGAGCTGTACCTTGGAGGGCTGAGCTTCCCAGAGAGAGCAGCCCTGGTGGGTGAACCAAGGCCAAGGCAGTGCCACTTCCCGATTTGGCTCTTAACGTTAGCCCGGTGCTTCTGCGACAGGATCACTTGTCTGAAGCATTTTCACTGCCTTACCTCTGGTTCTGCAGTGCAGAATTTTTATAAATGGGTTGATTCTGGTTTTCTCTCTTTCTGGATGTGTAACTCCTTTCTCCAACAGTGAGAACGAGCTCCCATTATCCCCATTGTTTGAAATCAATCTTTTATCACATTCCTCACGGACCCCCTCCATGCCACCCCCAGCGTGGGCTCCCACCTCACGCCTCCTACCCCACTGATAATTTGTTTCCTGCTTGTGGTAGGCACTTAGTAATTGTTCGCTGGAGAAATGAAAAATGAATGAATGAACATTGGTTACCCCCGACCACTATTACAGTGCCCATGTGGTTTGTGATAATTATTATTAAATGAACAAATAGTAAGGGAAGAACAGTAGAACCCAATAACTCATAATTTATCACAAATCAGGCATGAAGTGTATCTTTCATGCATCTGTGAACAATATTTTGCTGAACCATTTGAAAGTGTCAGGAAGATTATGAATGGCATGTCTGCCCTATTTATATTCATAAATTCATAAATGCACAGCTCCAGAGTTGCCTGCAGTGATGATAGACAACGGGGAGGAGCAGGCGTGTGTGGGTTGTGCGCGGTGCGAGAAGGTCGGCGTCAGAAGCAGCCCCCCTGGCTCTGCCCCCGGGAGGTGCTCTCACTCTGCAGATGGCCACAAAAGTCACTCGCTCAACTTCTGTGGACAGCCATCCAAACACAACAACAATAACATGATAATCACAAATGATTTCGTTGTTTTCTCTGTGTGGACGTAACAACCCTAGAAGGTGAGTACTATCATCACCCCCATAGTTCAGAGGAGGAAACTGAGTTTGTATACAGGGCCGGTTCTAGTTTCCCTTTCCTCATATTTGTCACTTCTTTCTCTGACGGAGAGACCCCGACTCCCATTACCCTTAATATATTTGCTCATCAGAGAGATGGCATCTTTTGCCCACGGTCACTCGGATTCGTGGAGCGGTCGGCATGTGCATCGAGAGTGTTTGGTTTGATACGTTCACTTCCAGGCAGGAAATGCTCTGACAGGGATGATCATGGGCCACAGGGTGCCACGTGTTGAAGCTGATCAGTACGTGTCCCGTGGACTGTGCTCGGGTGTCATGGGCGCTCTGCCTCCTGCTGAGTCAGAAGGTCCTGAGCCCCCAGGCGCTGCCTCTCTCTGGGTCCGGTTGAAGACCTTCCTCCAACACCCCAGTTGGTGGGTCACAGTCCTGCTTCAGGGTGATGGGGCCTTGGCACACAGGAGGCTGGGCAGGCCAGCCTTGCCCTGTCCTGGACAGCAGCTCAGGGCAGGTACAAAGCACTTTGCTCTATTCCAGTGGCCACAGCTCATGGGCATAAAGAGAAGGCTTGTTATTCAGACTGAAGGGACAGGCCGAGGGTGACAAGGGGATGGCGGAGAAAGCAACAGGGACTGAACAGGCAAACAGTGAAGGCTGGCTCGTGAGGCGAGGTGAGGGCGGTGCGAACCGTGATACCTGTCAGGGAGGCAGGTGTGAGGAGCACATGAGGACCAAGCCTCCCATCCCCACCCAACCCCAAACAGGGACATGGGGGGCGGTCCCGGCACCTTCCCACAGGGGGACAGGGAGTTGGTCCACCTTCTCACCTTACCTGCATTCAATTTTCAGACATGAAGGAGGCACGTAGTGCCAGTACCCTCAGATGTCTCCATCCTACAGTTTCCGCTGGATATCATGTACCTTTCACTTTTACATGTTTTTTCTCCTAAAATGTCAAGTAGCTCTTTTCTAACAGAGAACAGAGATAAGGGGAATGAGAGGATAATTTTGCACCATTGAACTGTAACCTGAGCAAATAGGAGTAAACACACCTACTTGGAGGTTTCACCACCCCGCCCCCCCACCCCGCCCTCCTGCGTCCCTCCCCAGTCCTCAAAGGCACCTAGAAACGCCGGCACCGGGAGGATTAACATGTTACCAGGGCCCTTTCCAAGGCCTGCCTTCCAGAAACCCAGCTCCCATATTCACTTTGCCTGAGGGAAGTTGTCCATTAAAAGTCTGATTGTCTGGAAGAATAAAGAAAACAGAACATCTCAAGCCTTGATCTGCAGTGATAGGCACCGCGGCCTTGCAGCAGCATCTAAGAAACCCTCTGTACTCCCCAAGCCACGGGTTCTCTGGTGCCACTTGAAAGGATACCACATTCCAGACAGGTCCGCAGGGGTTGGTTAAAACGAGGGACAACAGATGTGTTCGCCTCTGATGCAGAACAGCCATGACCTTTTCAAATCAAAAGTTCACTTCATCCCTGGAAGGGCTGGTCAGGACCGGGGAAGGGTGCTGACCTCCTTGGATCTTTGTTATCTGGGCTTCAGGCTTCTATAGCATCTATAGGTTAACAGCAGTCAAATGCCAATAATTTTATATATTTTTAACCCAGTGCATGCTTTGTTTCAACTCTATAAGATCTTTGCAAGATAATCATTATGACCCCCATTTTATGAAAAACAGGCTCACAGAGGCTAAGTAATGTGCCCAAAATCATACAGAAAGTTAACAGAGATGCAAAGAGGTAGGCAGCATTTTTTTGCACCTCCCCCATTATAGAAAGCCCCCTCCCCCCTCACTGAAGTGACTTCCAGAGGAGTGAAAGCGCTGGTGCCCTTTTTAACTTTCTCTTTCATTGTTTTTATTTTCTCCTTTGGGGAGCCAGACATTAAAGACTAGGACATTCAAAACAACTGCATATATGGAAAAAAATAGAAAGTGACTAGGCATGCCCAGAAAAAGGCTCAGAAAAGATCTGAGAAGACATTAAATTTGTGCTTTTAACTAGGGCTGATTCTTGGCACAGAGACAGCCTATAATAATAAAAACAAATAAATGAATAAATAAAACAATACCAAAAACAGAAAATCCTGGGAAAGGGGGAGAATCTGATTTCCAGAATTATCACATTATTTGATTCAAATGTCCAATTTTATTTTCTTTTAAATGTTTTTATTGATTTTTAGAGAGAGAGGAAGGGAGAGGGAGAGATGGATAGAAACATCAATCAGAGAGAAACATCGACCAGCTGCCTCCAGCACGCCTCCTACTGGGGATCGAGCCCACAACCCGGGCATGTGCCCTGACCAGGAATTGAACCAGTGATCTCTTGGTTCATGGGTCAACACTCAACCACTGAGCCATACCGGCAGGGCTCAAATGTCCAATTTTTAACAACAACAACAAAAATCACAAGGCGTACAAAGAAACAGAAAAGTGTGGCCCATTCAAAGGAAAGACATAAACAGAAAGTGTCCTGAAAAAGAACTGATGACAGATCTACTGGACAAAGACTTTAAAACAATTATCTTAAAAGTGACCAAGGAACTAAAGGAGATGTGGAGAAAGTCAAGAAAATTATGTACAAACAAAATGGAAATGTCAATAAAGAGAAAATCTAAAAATATTTTTTTAATTCTGGAATTGAAAAGCACAATAAGTGAAATTTTTAAAAATTCACTAGTGGGATTCAAAGGCAGATCTGAACAGGCAGAAGAAAAAAACCAGTGAACTTGACAATAAGATAATAAAAATTATTAAGTCTGAGGAACAGGAAGAAAAATGAACAAAGCCTAAGGGAACTGTGGGACACCATCAAGCAGAACAGCATATGTTCAGAAGGAGAGGAGAGAGAAGGGGACAGAAGAGAATATTTGAAAAAACAATGGCTGAAAACTTCCCAAATTTGACGAAGGATATGAAGATAAACATCCAAGAAACTCAATGAACTCCAGATAGGATGAATCAAAGAGACCTACACTGAGACACATTATAATCAAACTTTGAAAAGGCAAAGAGAAAATCTTGAAAGCAGCAAGAGAGAAACAACTCATCACATGTAAGAAGGCTTCAGTAAGATTCTTAGCAGATATTTTATCAGAAACTTTGAAGACCAGAAGGCAGCTATCAACCGGCTGGGTGACAAAGAGAGAAATCAGTTTTCCTCCCTGTGTCTCAAAGGCCCCACGGAGTCAGACCTGATGACCTAGTCCTGCCTGAAAACATATGCTTCCCACCCTCCCCTGCAAATGGCTGGCCTTTCCTCCTCCCCAGAAATTCCTGCTGCCTGAGCTTTGTGTGCAAGACAATAATCTGTTTTTCTTATTCTGACCACTCTGCCCAGGAATGCCCAATGCTCTGTAAGACTGGTGCTAGCATTTCCTGGGACCCCAGGCCCTCTGAGATTCCTGCACACCTGTCACCTCCTGAGGCACTAACCGCACACAGAGTGCCCCAAGAACAGGAGCGCTGAGTCACCCTTGGCTAGCTCCCCCTCATGCAAATAGGTGCTAACTCACTGCAAAAGGCCAAGAGCCCTTATGACAGGGAACTTGCACAATAATTGGAAATATCTTTAACAGCCTGTCGAAGGCTGTCCCCCTACTGCTCTGTGACAAAATGAAACAGTAAAAGATATTGACGTTTTTCTATCAGGGAAAGGGGGAGGAAGTCTGGGTCTTAAAATAAAATTATGGTTATTGCTCTCCTGGTAGCATTTCTCCTGTGCTGCCATGACAGATGGCTCTCTAAGTGACAACAGATTTGTATTGCATTAGGACACTTTAGTGAAAAGATCAATGGTGCTCTCAGAACCACTGTGCCAGGCCACAGGGGTGGATGAACAGGGTGAGCAGCCTGTGAAGAGCCAGCTAAAATTAGGCAGCTGGTGACAGAGGCTGGATTCGCAATCATAGCCCATCGATTTCCAAAGTGATGCTGAAATCCAGGGAGTGTTATGGGCCTCGGTGTTCTGCCTCTGTGCAGAAGGGCCTTCTCTACAAAGTGGCTCTTCCTCTGGGGAAATGGGGCTCTCTAAGGGCAGGGTTATATTGGGCAGAGTGGGAGGGAGTCGTCAGGGCATCACGATTGTATGTCCATCCTTAAGCCCTAGCTCAGTTGCCAGGCCTGCATCATTATCATTGTCTTAGTTACCCTTTGTGAAGTGCCCAGTTTTCCACTAGTGACTGAGCCCGAGAACTGGGGAGGGTTTCAGGAGGCGTCACATCCAACGGATGGACAGACTCTGAGAGGCCAGGGAGGAAAGGGCAACAGGTGCCCAGGCAGAGGTGCGAAGGACTTGGAGATGGAGCCGTGGAAAGATGTCATGGCCTATGCTTTAACCCCTCCTTGGTGGCAGGGGTGTCCACCACCCTCAGAGAAATCTTTCCCACTATAGTGTCTGCTGTTGTTGTTTTTATCCTCACCCGAGGACATTCATCTTCAGACAGAGCGGGAGGGAGAGAGGGAGGAAGAGAGAGAAAGAAACATCGATGTGAGAAAGACACATCAAGTGGTTGCCACCCACACGACCCCAACCAGGGCCGGGGACAAACTGCAACCAAGGTATGTGCCCTTAGTGGGAACCGAACCCGGGTCTCTCTGGTCTGCGGGCCGACGTTCTAACCACCGAGCCAAACTGGCCAGGGCTGTGGGGTCTGTTTTATAACGATCTCAGGTAATATTCTTGTCTACATGGATATACCTTCAAGAATTAATTTTGGATTAAAATATATGTAAAATTATGCTTACAATATAACATATCAATTAAAACACTGAACAGCACTATTATTTCTGAGTACATAAATACTATGTATTTTAAGTGTTAAAAGTATAAAAACATGTATGAAAAGGTATAAATAATGTCATGATCTTGGTTTCTGACAGCTTTAGGAGGTGTGGTTTTCACTTCACAGACGGAGAGTGTGGCCCAGAGCGGTTAGACCACGCGCAGCGTCTCTGAGAAAGGGGCAGAGCGGGCTTTCAAGTCCTCGGTCAGCTGACCTCAAAGCACCCGCGGCTGTGAGCCCTCCTTTCCCTGTCGGCTCCTCCTCCTCTCTCCTGTCCTCTTCCCCCTCATCCAGCAGGCTGTGGTTTCTCTCCATGGCTCCTCCGTCTCACCTTCTCGCCTCTGCCTGGGCACCTGCCAGCCTTTTCTGCCTCTGGCCTCCCAGAGTCTGTCCACCTGTCAGGACACGGTGCCTCCCCAAACCCTCCCCAGTTCTTGGTCCCACAGTGGCCTGAGGCACTGACTGCCCCACAGCCTCTCACCGGGCCTCTCTACGTCTCTAGCAGGTTTTCTGATGGTTCTGAGGGGCATCATAGCTCAGGGAGAGGAGAGCAATCGGCTCTAGAGCCGGGTAGACTTGGTTTCAAATCCTGCCTAGCGTTTTCTAAGCTTGGGGACCTCAGAGAGTCACGGAGCTGCCTGGGTGAATGGACAGATCTACAGAGGGACAGTTACCCCTGAGCAAGGACTTGGAGCCAGATCGCCTGAGATTGAATGCTATCAAATCCATTTACAGGCAAGTGACTGGGCCTCAGTTAGTACCTCTCTGTGCCCGTTTCATCGTCTGTGAGAGGGGGCTGGCCGCTCGCCATAGTGAACACAGGCAATTAGAGCAGTCACAGAACTCAGTAGATGTTAGCCTCTGTGTGTAATCAGTTAGTCCTGGGTTCAGATGGACACTCTGCCACGTCCTGGCTGCGCATTCTTGAGTAAGTGACTCAACCCCCCTCACAGGGCTTCTGGGGGAGAGGGGAAGTCCCCACACGTGAGCACCTCAGCCAGGGCTCAGTGCAGGTGGGTCCTCCAAGAGGAGAGCCCTCCACCCTCCCATCCCAGGGCCCGAGGAGCCGACTGGAGGGAGGCATTTACTGGCAAGAGAGGTGGTTGGTTATTCCAGAAAGGAAGTGGAGGAAGGACAATGAAATCACAGTCCTCCCACCTGACTTTGTAAACGTCATTGATTTGAGGCGGGAGTTGCTTCTGGGCTACAGATGCACTGATGAATGGGTCTCTCGTGTGATCTGTGCTGTATATGCAATCAATTCCCTCCTCACGGGGTCTGAGATGGAAGCATGGCTGGTGAGTGAGAAGCTGAGAATAAAGCTGCAGCATGAAAGCTTTAGGCTAGACACCAGGAGGGACATCCTCTCTGCTGACATTTATCAGTTGCTCTAATATTTAAGGATTCCAGAAATCCAGAAACAGTTCTTTTCCTAGTAACCACCAGCATTTACTGAGTGCCCATGATGGGCCTGTATGCACGCACCTTCATGTATTGACTCCTGCAATTCTCACAACAGCTCTGAAATAAATGCTATTATTGTTATTCCCATCTTACAGATGAGGAAACTGTCTCAGAGGAGGAGACTAAATACCAGCGGTAATTGGGTTAGGGTCACAGCTAATAACTGACAGAGCCCAGATTTAAACCCAGGGCTGTTTCTAGAATCTGCTCTCCTCACCACCCTGTTGCATTCCCTCCCTCGCCCTCTCTCCTGTTTATTCATCCATCCATGCATCCATTCATTCATTCCTTGGCCATTACAGAGAAGGAGGCCCAGGACCTACCATGGGCTGCTGGGCAGGGATGTCTGTAGCATCTGCCCAGTGTTCCTCCTCCTTTCTTTCCCTTTGATCTGTGCTCCTGAGGCAGCTCAGAGAGGTCTGCTCGAGACCCCTGCCCCTGGCTCCCAAATCTTCTCTCCTTCACCAGTTACACAGTAACCTCCACCCTGTACATCGGAGGCTCTTAACCAATCCTGCAGATGCCGGGGTGCAGCTGGTGAACGGAGCACGCCCCTGTCACAGCCGCATCAGCCAGGGAGAGCAGCGTCCCATTTCACCCCCTCCCAGGGTGGGTTCCAGGACCCAGTGAGGCGTGTGCACCCGTGATCGCTTTGCAAACTGCACAGCGTGGTGGAGACTGCACAGCCTCTGCCAAGTAAACTCTTGGAAATTCTCCTCATCCTCCACTGCTCTGAAGGTGCTCCCAATGGAGGTTGTATCCACAGAGAACCTATTTGCTACTTCTGCTGCCCCTCTGGTCCCCGTGGGGCTGAAACGGGGGGAATATCCCCCAGGGGATGTCACACAGAGGGAGTGAAACCTCATCATCCAGTTCTCTGAGCCACCAACTGCCTGGCTCTGCGGATCATTTGGCTTCAAATACAACAGTTGTCGCGACATTTGTCATCCCTGCCCCACAGGCCAGCTGCCCTGGGACACCCCAACCCACAGCTCTGCGCTCGGAGTCTGAGATGAGGCTGCGGTTCCCTGGACAGCTTGGGGCTTCCCTGCAGATGGGAAGGGAGGAAGTACGCACAGGGGTCAGCTCTGAGCATTCAGCGTGCTGATTCTCGATCTGGACCTCGGGACGCACCTCTCAGCCATCTCTGAGTCTCGTGATAGATTCACTAATGGCGTCCTCTCCCAAAGATGTCCACATCCCGATCTCCAGAATCGTGCATGTTGCCCTACATGTCTGAAGAGACTAGGGGATTAAGAATCCTGAGCCCTGGCTGGCGTGGCTCAGCTGGAGCATCGTCCCGGGCACCAAAATCTGCGGGGTTGATCCCGTCAGGGCACGTGCTGGAGGCAACCAATCTCTCTCTCTCTCTTTCTTCTTCTCTCTAAAAATCAATAAATTTTTTTAAAAAGAATCTTGAGATGCCTTGGCTGGTTTGGCTCAGCAGTTGGAGCGTCTCCCGCGAACCAAAGTGCCGTGGGTTCAACGCTGGTCAAGGGCACGTACCTTGCGGTTGCACTTCGGTCCCCGGCCCTAGCTGGGGTCATGCAGGAGGCAACCCATTGATGTGTCTCTCTCACATCAATGTTTCTCTCTCTCTCTCTGCTTCCCACTCTGTCTGAAGATAAATGGAAAAATGTCCTCGGATGAGGATTTGAAATAAGATAAATAAATAAAAATAAAAAGAATCTTGAGATGGGAGATTGTCCTGGATCATCCAGGTGGGCCCACGGTCATCACAAGGGCCACGTAGAGGGCCAGAGTCAGAGCAGACAGCAGAAGCAGGAATGAGAAGGCAACACGATGGCGCAAGCAGAGGTCAGGGTCAGAGGACATTTGAAGAGGCTGTGGCGCTGACTTTGAAGATGGAGGAAGGGGCCACGAGCCAGGGAGTGAGGGCAGCCTCTAGACGCTGGAAAAGGCAAGGGAACGGCTTCTCCCCTCAAGCCTCCAGGAAGAACCAGCCCTGCTCACACCTTGGCTTTAGCTCAGTGAGACTGATTTTGGACTCTGACTTCCAGAATTGTAAGAGGAGAAATCCGTGCTGTTTTACGCCACTCAGTGTGTGCTAATGTGTTTGCAGGAGCAACGGGACACTGGTAGACCTTGTTTTCTTCATTTGTAAAATGGGGATAATGATATATACTCTACTAACTGTGACCTAACTGTATGTGACACTCACAAAATGGTACAACGGAGAGTTGTCATGAGAACAGCTCTGGAGTCTAACTTCCCAGGGTCATCTGGGCTCTACCTCTTACGAAGTATGTGACCTAGGCAAGCCGTGCTACCTCCACCTCCTACACTGCCCTTACGGACTATGTGTCCACCCCAGAGGGGACCAAGCCCTCTCTCACCTCCGTCCTGTGCCCCTGGACCGGCGTCCTCCCTCCCTCCTGCTGGCTCGCTCTCGTTCATCCCTCCGGGCCTCAGCTTGGACACAATCTCCACTGGGAAGCCCTCTGGATCCTCCCAGACAGTGCCAGTTGCCCTCCTTTGTGCTCCAGAAACAAACATGTAGGGTGGTCCTCTCACAGCCCTTACAGCCGCAGAAATGTACCAGTAAATATACCGACAGGTCATTGTGCGTCCTGCCCAGAGCCAGGCCTGTCGGGATGCGAATGGAGCATGGCAGAGACCTTTGTGACACCTCTTCTAGTCTGTTGTAATCGCTTCTTTCCAAGTCTGCTCTCTCCCTAGGTTCTGTGGTAGTGGCCGGGGGTACAAGGCAGGGGTCTTCTGCTTCCCCGAAATACAACACGGATCCCAGCACAGAGCAGGAATGTCATTGCTGAATGAAGGGAGTTTGTTCCGAACCATCTTCTGGGACCCTTGCTCTGTTGGAACATCCTCGATGTAATCAACATCAAAGATGACCAAAGCCAGGCAGAACTGGAACCCAGGGGACCTGGCGCTCAGTGGGGAGACTTGTAGTGGATTGAACGGTGGCCCCAAAAGACATGTCCGCTTGGAACCTCAGAATGTGAACGTATGTGGGATCAGGGTCCTGTAATTAAGGCAGGGATCTCGAGATGAGACCAGCCCAGGTTAGAGTGCGCCTTAAATCCAAAGAGAAGCAGTCTTATGAAAGACAGAAATGGAGAAGCAGACACACAGAGAGAAGAAGGTCATGTGGAGACCAAGGCAGAGACTAGAGGGACACTTCCACAAGCCAAGGGGTGGCAAGACTGCCGGCGGCCACCAGAAGCGGGGAAGACTCCCTGAGAGCCCCCAGAAGGAGCCAACCTGCCTCACCTGCAGTCCCGGCCATCAGCCTCCAGAACTGTGAGAGAGCAGGAACCTGCTGCTCTAAGCCACCAGCTTTGTGTTCACTTGCTACCCCATCTCAGGAACCCAAGCCTCTCCCGGCTCCGTTCAAACCCACTCCTACAGCACACCTGAGCCTCCGAACAGATGCAAGTCTGTCAGATCGTGAAGATCACTCTATTCCTCTAAAGGATAATGATTGCAGAAGAGGCCCAACTGTTTATAAATGTCCTAGAACCACATTATCAGCACACGAAGGGCAGACGCCTGGCCAGGGGCAGAAGGCTCCACCTGCCGGGCGGTGACCAGCCCATTCTGCACGCGCCCGTGAAGGGCACATGCTATGGATTGGAAAAGGACAGAGAAATAAATATGCTGAGATTCTACTGTGTGTCTGATGCAGGGAAGGGCAGATTATAAATTCATTTTATTTCATGCACCCACTGACCGTGTGGAGCCGGGATTGTTAGTCCCAAAGCCCAGCTCTGTGCCGGCTCCACAAACGTCTCTTGCAGAATGAATCCCATTTCACAGTGAGGAGTGCTTGGGTGGCCCAGATAAGACTGCTGTCAGGGTGCCACTGACTTCCAGGGCACACAGGCTGACCCTGGCTCTGCCACTTCCCTGCGGAGGGGCCCTGGGCCCATCAGCTCATTGCTGTCTCAGTCTCCCCATCTGTACATGGGGACAGCAGCATCTGTCTGGAGACTTGTTTTAGGATTAAATACAGCGACACTTTTTGAGCCCCTAACATTGTCCCTGTACAAAGGAAGGTCCCAGTGGGTGGTGAGGAGATTGTTAGTCCTTAGGTAGAACCATAATTTGAATCTAGGACTGTCTGAGGCAGCGAATTCGTGGCCGACTTGGTCCTAGGATTCAAGTATCCTAACATCTGGATGCTCTGCCCACCGTTGGCGTCTTTAGGTGTGGATTCCAGCCTGGCCCTCGCAGACCGTCCTGGCTCAGATGGAAGGAGGGATGGACGTGGACTTGACCCCACCAGGCCCTGAGTCGGGCAGAGCCGGGTGGGGGGACCTGTGGCTTTTGTTGCCACTGGGAGCATCTAACAAGCACTGGCTGTGCCCTGGGCCCCACTGGTCTCCTGCTTCACTGGCCTCCCCAGGAGCGAGGTGTGGAGTCATCTCCATCCAAGCTGCCGAGAGCATCGCCCCGCGGGCTGAGCCCCTGAACGCTGGCTCTGGTGGCTGCCCCCCTCCCGCCTCGCTCCTGCGGTCTTGCCCTCTTTTCTTCTCCTCCCTCTCCTTCCATCTCTTTATCTCGCCCCTCGCACTGTTCCTCCTGGTTACTTTTCCTCCTTCTTTCCCTTTTTTACCTTCTCTGCCTTTCTTCTTCTTTGCTCCCTCCTGCCCCTACACCTGTCTCTTCTTACCCCCCACCCTGCTCCCCTTCCATCCAGTACCCCCTTCCATATTCACCCTCCTCCCCGTTCTCCCCTCCAGCCCCTTCCTTCTGTTTCCACCTTCTCCTGTCCTGTTTCTCTCCTCCCTTCCTTCCCTTTCCCCTTGCACCCTTTCTTTCCAATCACTTCTCCTTTGCCTCCTCCCATCTCCTTTTCTCTTAATGCCCCTTCTCTGCCTTTCCTCTTCCCCTTTCTCCCTCCTCCTCCTCTCACCCTATCTTTCCTTCTTTTCTCCCCTTCCTTTCCCGGTCCCCTTTCTCTTCTCCCCGTGGATTCCTCACCCCCTCGGGGGTCGGCCGTCTCTCTAGCCTGGCAGCCCTCTCAGGCCGCACTGAAGACTCATGGTTAAAACTCCATGGCCACTGGGCTTGCTGCCAGCAAAAGTAACTCTCTCTTCTTCCTAATGAGCTGCTGCCTTCCGTGGTTGTGACCAAGTCTGAGCAGCTCACTCTGTTTCTGAACAGAGCCAATCTCCTCGTGGCATCCATCCCATAGTGCCTGTCCCGAGGCCAACTGCATCCTCAGCCCCACCTCAGGCATCAGCGGGATCTCGAGGAAGGGAGGAGCCAGGTGCCGGACCACCCACCAAGGCACCTCCTGCAGGGACAGGTATGTCTAGACCCACAGGGTATTTGAAGAGAGGGCATGCTGAGCCCCTGGGAGCTGGCCCAGCCCATCCTCCCCACCTTGCCTGGTAGGAAGCAGTGCTGAGGTTCCATGGAGAGGCCACAGGCTTCGAGTCCGCGACCCGGGTTCAAATCCTGCCTCCACTCCTCACTCACTGTGCATCCTTTACTAGTCTCTCTGACCCTTTCTTTCCTTGTTTGTAAAATGGGGAAAACACTACCCGACTTATGCAGCAGTGTGAGGGCAAAATGAGCTGGTGTATGAAAAGCACCTTGGGTAGTCCTTGGCACTTGGTAGATGCTCAATAAATGTTGCTTTTTAAGTTCCCCTTCCCTATTGCCTAAATTCTCAAGGCAAACTGTATTCACACTACCGGAATATGCTCACCGTCATGAATTTTCGGGCTAAAATGCTGTGCTCTTCCTGCGGAACTCTTAGTCACCCTTCAAATCTCACCCTCAAATGCCACAGCTCCTGGGAAGCCTTCTCCAACTGTTTAAACCCCTTCCCTGGTGGAATCAGTCTCTCCCTCCTCACTGCTGCCACCCTTGTCAAGGCTCTTTTGAATCAAGAGCCAGCTCCCATGGAGGAGTACTTGAAAATGTTTGCTGCTGCCTCTCATGGACACAGAGCACCATGGAACACCACGTACCAGGAGTGGGAAGGCACAGGAACCAAGACAGTTTCTCTCCCCTGCTTCTCCTCTCTCCAAGGGGTTATATATGCCCTTTTCCCTTCTTCTCTTAAAGATGTACTATGCTCCTTGTCATCTTTCATGCACCTGACATTCATCCTAACTGCACATGGCCTTTTGATGTGACTAAAATGAAATGTAGCTGCAAAGGTGACCAGGGCTCCACCCTGGGCCAGTCAGTTATGATCAAAGGAGGGGTGTCATGTGAGCAGCAAGCAAGCAGTGCCACACCTGCAGTAAGGTGAGTGTGGGGAGCAGTGCTCAGGGAAGCAGCAGGCACACATTGAATCCACTGCCGTGCCTCCCAGAGAGCCCCATCCTCATCATCCACCCATCCTTCACTATTCATCCACTCCTTTTCCATGCTTCTCCTCATCTACCTTCACAATTTCCCTCTCATGCATCCCTTCCACCAGCTGTTCAACTATCTATCCATCCATCGATCCATCCACCATCCATCCATGCATCCACCATCCATCCATCCATGCTTCCATCCATCCATCCATCCATCCATCCATCCATCCATCCATGCATCCACCATCCATCCATCCATCCATCCATCCATCCATCCATTCATCATATTTTCTTGGACTTTGTCCCATGTGTTTGTGCCAAGAAGAATCCAATTGCCCCCCAAGGCACCTTCAGCCTCCCTGAAGAATATCTCATATACTCTCTAACAGGTCCAGTCAGCTTTCCAATGATCTGCTCAGTAGAATCCACCGTATACTTCCAGTTCTTCTACCCATCACTACCCATCACTACACACACACACACACACACACACACACACACACACACACACATACACGCATATGTCTGCAGGGATCATTGCTTCTACAGGGCACTCAGAGTTTGTCAAGCTCCTGCTGGGCACCACAGCTGCCTCTTCTTCGTGCCACTGCCACCGGCCAGGCCTGCTGCCCACACCCCTGCACTGGACCCCCTGAAGAGCAAAGCCACAGGGCATTTTATGGTCATGCAGGGTCCTCAAATGGCTATGCTTGTGGTTGTGGTTGTAGTTATTTTGTGAAAACACCTTTGCTGATGACAACTATCAGTGCTGGGTGAGATGAGGAACAAGGACATCCTGAGGGTGTGGGGCATAGAAGGCACTCAAATACCAGTTAAATGAAGGCGTGAATGAGTGGGGAGCTTAGGTCCTGTGACATCCCAGAAATAGATGTACATGGCTGCCTCGGGCTGAATTCATCCACACTGGCAATTACTGGAGGGCATTTTTCTGGGTGGTTGTTCTGCCCTTGTTTCCCCCTGGCCTGAGGAGAGATAGGAAGGTGAGGCGTCTATTTTCATACCTCAGAGAGCTAGCTACCCGGGGAGCAGGAGAGCAGTGGGCTGGCTGGCTGCCAGCACCTCCAGTATCAGGCAGCCTGATTAGGGGGGAGGGGACAGTAAGGGCTGCCACCTCTGTCCCTGCCACTGCCCAGAAAATGCCAGTTAGCAGCATATCAGGGTCACATCCTCAGCTACAGTCACTCAACCCCAGACATCAGAATTCACAGAAGAAACAGGGTGAGCCAATTTCATTCCCACTCTTATGCATATGAGCTGCCATATATACATATCCATACTCTCTATACAGACGTGTGTACACACACATCTACATGTAATATCCATACTATCCATACAGACGTGTGTACACACACATCTACATGTACATATCCATACTCTCCATACAGACGTGTGTACATACGCATCTACATGTAATATCCATACTATCCATACAGACGTGTGTGCATATGCATCTACGTGTACACATCCATACTATCCATACAGACGTGTGTACATACGCATCTACATGTAATATCCATACTATCCATACAAACGTGTGTACATATGCATCTACATGTATACATCCATACTCTCCATACAGACGTGTGTGCATATGCATCTACGTGTACATATCCATACTATCCATACAGATGTGTGTACATACGCATCTATGTGTACACATCCATACTATCCATACAGACGTGTGTACATACACATCTACATGTAATATCCATACTATCCATACAAACGTGTGTACATATGCATCTACATGTGTTATAACCTGATGACGAGATAACCAGAGACGCACAGCCGAATTGTAAAGGAGCACTTTATTTCGCCGGCGGGCTGCGGAGGGTATAGTTTCCCCTCAGATCAACAGCCCCGATTCTCCTTACTCGTCCCATTTTAAAGACAGAAACTCCCTCCTCCTTTTGCCCCCTCCCCTCAGGGAACCAGTACAATAGTGGGAGCGACAGAGATTACAGAAGTCAAAATTAGCATTATTTACCGACAGCACAAGTACTTGCAAATACCTGCAAATACCTATACTCAGGAAACTGCAAATGCCTCCCAACTCGTGGGGCAACTATAATCTTAGGCAAAATTCCTTCCCGTCTAGGGGTAATGAACCTATTATTGGAAGAATATCGAGGAATGTCTATTAGTGATAAAAATGGAGTCTGTTAGTCGCCTTAACCAAGGGGCCTACATAAAATGGAATCTAGTTGCCTTAGCCTTGGGGCCCAGATCACATGTACACATCCATACTCTCCATACAGACGTGTGTGCATATGCATCTACATGTACACATTCATACTATCCATACACATGTGTACATACACATCTACATCTTCATATATACACACGTGCACACAAACATAAACATTTAATCTTGGTGGCCACCCAGCAACAGAAATTCCCATGCTCCCCATTGGAGAGGAGAAAACTGAGGCTCAGGGAGGTGACTGACTCAGAGTCCCACAGGCAGTGGGTGGCAGAGCCTGGTCTCAAGCCGACATGCCTCTGAAACAGATCCACTCTCACCCCGCCTTGGTGCCTGTGAGCCTGCACTGTGCTTGTCCTCTGGGGCGCCTGCCTCCCCATGGACCAGAGCCCCTGAGGGCGGACACTGTGTTTGCATTCCTGTACCCCCAGCTCAGGGCCTAGGCCCCCACCGGTCCAATGGTGAACAAAGGGGAAGGAAGGGGTGCGGCCTGGAATTCTGGCTCATCAGTACCTGTGGACTGACAGCCCGGTGGCGCCTGGGGTGCTGCTGCGTGAGGGCTGCAGGAGAAATGGAGGCGGGCAAAGAGCTCCACGAGCCCAGTGCCCACGGCTCCAGTGGATTCACCGAGGCCACTGCCCAGCGAGCTGCGCCGCAGAGGTCTCTGCTCCCTCACACAGGTGCGCAGCGTGCCCACGTGCCCGAGGCTCAATGCCTCTGAGGACCCAGCAAAGGGCATGGCAGACAAACCGACCGTGCTGTCCAATGAAACACTCGGCTCTTTAATGAGGGTCCTGGGGAGCATCCTGCAGCCTGGGCCTGGGACCCAAATCAGGGACTATGCATCGCTAATCCCCTTCAAAGACTCAGCAGGACAGATCAGAGCCTCTCGGGGCCTCTCAGATTCCTCCCAAATCAGGAGACTCACAGCTGTGGGGGGAACAAGTCAGGGAGAGCTGGGGCTGCGGGGAGGGTATCGGGAGGCCTTTGCACGGCAAGGCCACCATCCCTCTGCTCAGGGGCCAGGCAGGTTTACCTGTCCTCTGAGTGGTCACCACACCCACGTACAGGGGTGGAAACAGCCTCTGTCTGCTCTGACCAGGCCCGCTGTGGGCAGGTACCATCGTTTCTGGGAGGCCTGTAGGGTGGGCCAAGCCCCAGGGACTGGTCCTGGCAGGCCTGGCTCAGCGGGTCCCAGGAAATGGCAGCGTATGTCATGGGGAGAGGGCAGGTGGAGAGAGACCTGAGCAGCAGCGGCTCCAGAGAGACCCCCTACTTGCCTCACCTCGAGGGGCACAGCAGAAGCCCCTCCCTCATGCAGGTGACACAGCTCCTGACTGCGTCCTTAAGTCCCACTGAGAACAGCGTCACCACCCCACTTCACAGAAGGAAAGACAGAGGCTCGAGGAGGAGTCCACCCTAGAATGGCGGGGACCTTAGAGACGACTCCTATTTCACAGAAGAGGAAACTGAGGCCTGGAAGGAGCAGTGACTTGGTCACAGTCCACTGTCCACTACACTTGATGTGGGCCAAGCCGCAGTCGGGGACGGGGAGCACAGAGGTGAGTCGGACATGGCCCCAGACTTACAGAAGCTCCCAGTTTTTGTAGGAGAAGGTTCTAATAGAAATTATATTTTGATAATCACCATGAGATGAGCAAGAAGGAAAGTGCGTGGAGGGTCCAGACATAATGCAGAGGAGGAATTAGTGAACTCAGTGCAGGTAGGGGTGATCCAAGAAGGCTTCTGGGAGGAGGTGGCAGAGTTGAGAAGGAATTGGGATCCCCTCCCTGCCCACTTCTTTCTGCTTCTCTCCAACCACCTCTTAAATGGTGTTGATATTTTCTGTGACAAGTAACCAAAGTCTAATTCCAAAGCCACCTCAGTACAGGTGCATAGGATCAGCCCCTGCAGCCCCGATGGTAATTGTGAAAATCAGAAAAAACTTACTCTCCACAGCAACAGGTGGTTAGAGCTACTGTGGAGCGCCTGTGCGAGCTTTCCAGGCACCTGCTCAGAAGCACGTGGTGGGAGGGGGATACACTCACTGGTTTTCTTTCCTGGGTGAAGGGGTCAGGCTGGCACTGCTGGGCTGGAGGAGGGTAGCGACTGCTTGTCCCTGTGTCTGCCCTCGGCTGGGCGCCCCCATCCCACCCCTGGGTCCTGGCACTGCAGTAAACAGGGTTCACAATAAATAGGGGTTTTCTCTCTGCTTCCCTGGCCCCTCCCTGGCCGTGGCCGCAGCATTCCAACTGGGAGCATTCTTCAAGCACCATCCGGAGGCAACTGGACCCTGGATGGACGGTGCCAGGGCAGTCTGTCCTCCCCATTCTGTCCTGCTGGAGCCCCTGTCTGCCCAGCGTGTGATTGGAGCCTCTCTCTGATTTACAGCCGGGCCCCGCTCCACCGGCTCCCAGCACCCAGATGTCCTCTGAGACCTCTGAGGGCAGAAGCCAGGGCTGGGCCCCGGCCCTACATGGGACCCAGATCCCAGAGGGCAAGTGTCGATCCCCGCTGCAGAGGAATGGGGGTGCTGTCTGGGAGTATCGAGGGCTTGCTGCTCCCAGGTTGCACAGGGGACTGGGGAATCCAGAGAGGGGAACAGGGTGACGAGACGAGTGGCCTGGGAGCCAGGTCCTGTAGGGCCAGCTGAGGGACTTGGGGAAGCAGGGGTGCTGAGGAAGGACTTCAGGGAGCTGCCACAGGCAGGCAGGGACCGATCAGGGCTGCAGGGAGCCTCAGCAGTTCACAGCACTCACTGTCCCTGAAGCTTTGAAGTCACCTCGTCTATCCCTGCTCTGCTCAGGGGCCCAAAGTCCCGGGTGGGGCAGGCCCTCGGCTCTCCTTCAGTGCTCAGCGGCCCCTGAATGTCTTATCTCAAGAAAAAGAGGATCCTGCCCTGGCCAGTTTGGCTCAGCGGTTAGAGCGTCGGCCTGCGGTCCAGAGAGACCCGGGTTCGGTTCCCGCTAAGGGCATGTACCTCGGTTGCGGTTTGTCCCCGGCCCTGGTTGGTCGTGCGGGAGGCAGCCACTCCATGTGTCCCTTTCACATCGATGTTTCTCTCTCTCTCTCTTCCTCCCTCCCTCCCACTCTATCTGAACAAAAAAATGGAAAAATGTCCTCGGGTGAGGATAAAAAAGAAAAGAAGAAGAGGATCCTGTGGAGTCCCCAGAGTCTCTGCCTCCCCAGGCTTGCCGCCCCCTCTGCCTCTCACCCAGCCCTCCCCTCCTCTCCTCCCCCCCCTCCTTCTCTCCTTCCCTTCCACACGGAGTGTTTATTTTCAGAACCTCAGAAGACTTCCCAAGCCTCTGACACTTACTCTTTGGAACTGGAATACTTTCTATTTCTCTTTCCCAGAGCGAGGCTGCTGGGTGAGATTTCCCCGGGGCTCCTTCCTGCCCTCCGGGAGGCGCAGTGCTGGGCAGAGCTGGCTGCTGTCACCCAGCACCACTGTGTCAACCAGCCACCACCGGGCACCTCTGAGCGCCAGGCCTTCTCGGGGACGACCACACTCAGTCCGTGCGAGACCCCTGTGGGCTGGCGTTGCCACCGCGCAGGTCAGGGGATTGACCCACTCTCGGAGCAGTTACCTAACAAGTGGAAGGTCACACAGCAAGTGAGAGGGGGCAGGGATGAAACCACACGCCTCTGACTCCAAAGTCCATTTCCTTCCTCTGAGCTCTGCCTCCAAGGTCCATGGGTGCTTGGGTACCAAAGGACAAGGACCTGCAGCATTTGGGAGGACCAAGCGCTTAGGGAACATGACATAGGCAGAGAGAACAGTGAGAACAGAGCATCTGAATGGTCAGTCAAAGGTGGGAGGTCAGCTCTGGCCGGTTTGTCTCAGCGGTTAGAGTATCGGCCCAAGGAAGGGTCATACAGGTTCAATTCCTCGACAAGGGCATGTACCTGGCTTGCAGGTTTGATCCCTGGCCCCAGGTGGGGTCATGCAGGAGGCAACCAATTGATGTTTCTCGCTCTCTCTCTCTCCCCCTCCCTCCCCTGCACTCTCTCTAAAAATTAATGAAAAAATATCCTTGGGTGAGGATTAACACCACCACCAACAAAAGGTGGGAGGTCAGAGGTGAAGGGGGGCATGGTCCCAGAAGAAGAATGTGCTGTTCAAACTCCCCTCTCCCCAAAATTAAGCTACGAGATCACAAAGATGAGCACCTACTGAGAACTTCCCGTGTATCAGGCACTGTTCTCAGGGTTCTGCGAGCTCTAACTCATCCCTGCAACGACTGTATGCTGTAGACGCCACCATGATCCTTATTTTAGAGAAGAAGAGACTGAGGTTCAGAGAGGTTAGGTAACTCAATCAGTAGCTGGCAGAGTCAAGATGGGCCGCAACTGAAGAGTTTACCTACTCCACCGCCCTGTCCATCGCAGGACCTTCACAGGAGGGTCGGGGCAGCCTCAGCGGCTAAGCAGTGGCTTCCTTCAGTAGGCAGCAAGGAGCTGTTGAGTGTTGCTAAGCAGTCGGAGCTGTGCCTGTGGAAAGGCAGCTGGCAACAGAGTGAGCACAGGCCTGGGGAGGAGCCAGTGAGGGCCGGGGAGTCTGGAGGGAGAGGGGTCCATGCCGGGTGCTTATTCATCGCCCCTGGCTTTGCATTGGTTGAGTGAGTGGTGGGCACAAGGAAAGGGCTTACTGATAAGGGCCTGGCTCTGTGGGTGCACCTGGGTGGGCATTTTGTTTCCAGTGAACTCTGCCTTCCCCCAGGCCTGCCTGCCCTGCACTCGATCCCAGTTTCTACAGGTCAGGAACCTGAGCATATAGTAGTTTTGTTTTCTTGTGATGTCTATCTGCTTTTGCTACTACACTATTGAAGGTCAAGAGGAAGGAGAGGTGTGGATGAGGCTCAGTGCATGCTCAGGACAGGGGATATTTGGGAGATTTTCCAGGTATCCTTGTGCTATTGAGTTCGAATTTATTTTTATTATAAGCAGACAGCATACTTTGACTAGAATTCCTTAAAATTATTGAGCCTTGGCGTATGCAAAATCCGTCTTGGTAAATGTTCTGTGTGCAGTTGAAAATAATGTGTACCCTGCCATTGTTGAGGAGGGAGTTTTATAAATGTCAATTAGATCAAGTTGTTTGATAGTGTTGTAAAAATCGTCTGTGTTCTTATTTACTTTCTGTCTACTTATTCAATCCGTTAGATTCTGAGATTGATATGGAAATCTTCCACTACGACTATGAATCTGTCTATTTCTCTTTGCAGTTCTATCTATTTTTGCTTCATTATTTTGAAACTCTGCTTTCAGGCGCGTACGTGCTTAGGCTCTTATTTTCTCTTGATGAATTGACCCCTTTATCATTATGAAATGATCTTTTATCTCCGGTAGTCTTTGCTCTGACATTTACTCGGATATTAATATAGCCACTCCAGCATTTTACTGATTATTCTTAACATGACATATCCTTTTCCATTCGTTTACTTCTAACCTAATTGTGTCTTAACACTTGAAGTGCATTTTTTATGAGCAGCATATTGTTCCGTCTTACTTTTTATATCTAATCTGACACCCTCCACATTTAATTTAAGCCATTTACATTTGACACAATCATTAATATGGTTAGTTTTTACACAGAACCTTGCTCTTTGTGTTTCATTTGTCATATTTCCTCTTTGTCCTCTTTTTCTTCTTTTTGAACAACTGAATGTCTTTTTATTCCATTTTATCTTCCCATTGGCTTACTGTCTATAACTTTTTGTTTGGTATTTTAGTGGTTGCCTTGGGGTTTATACATCCTTAACTCATCACCCTGCACCTTCAAGTGATAGTATACCACATTACATATGGGAATTCTATAGTCGCACATTTTACTTCTGTACGTGATATGAACCCAACACTGCATTGTTGTTATGGTCTTCAAATGGGCAGTGATTTTTAAAACGATTTAAATAATAATAAACTATTTTATACTATCCCCCATGTAATTATTATTTTCAGTTCTTTTCATTTCTTTGTGAGATTCATATTTTATCTGGTATCATTTCTTTTCTGCTTGAATGACTTCATTTAACATTTCTTGTGGGGTGGCTCTGCTCATAATTGATTCTTTCAGGATGGAAAAAGAAAAAGAAAAACAATGATCAAAAATGTTCCAAATCTGATGATGAGTATAAACCCACAAGTACAAGAAGCTCAACAAATCCAAGCACAAAACAACATAAAAAGAAAATGACACTAAGTCACATCGTAATCAAAGTGCTCAAATCCAGTGATAAAGTCTTAAAAACAACCAGAGGGGAAGATGAAGGCACAGATCTGCCGGGAAACAAAAATAAGGATGACAGCAGATTTCTCCTCAGAAGCAATTGAAGTGAGAAAACAGTGGAGAAACGTCTTAAAATACCGGGGGTGGGGGGTGGGGGAGTGGGGGTGGGGTGTCCCTCATAGCCTAAAATTCTAAACTCTACAAGAATATCTTTCAAAAACAAATGAGAAATAAAGACTTTTTCCGAAAGACAACCTAGAAATATTCATGGGACCAGCCTTTTCATTCCCCATATTTCAGGGATCATTATGTCTTTTTTTACTTGACCCTGAAAAATTGCTGTTTCCTACATTTTATACAGCCTTTTCATTGTCTTGAGGTTAAACCCAGTCTCTCGTACTCCATCTTGGCCAGAAGTGGAAATCATAGCTGTGATTTGATGATCATCTGTGTGATTTTCTCATGCTGCAGTCTACATTCCGAGGGGGACGTAACACATCTGTTGAACTCTCTGCTGTGCCCAGCACCTGGCAGAGTGTCTGGCACAGAGTGGGTTCTGATAACCAAATCCTCTTGTTCTGCCTTCCTACTGAAGGAAACATGGACTTGCAGTTGAGCTAATTTCACAAAATTAATAGGGCCAAAAATTAAGAACAATAAGCGAAAGACGAAAGCAGTCTGAGCCCCCAAGACTGTGGAGACACCTCGTGAGGTCTCGATAGCCAATGCTAGAACTGTTAGGTGAAGGAGTAATATATCATAATTTGTCTTGCATGAGCCTCTATTACATTGGGTCTTATTATGTGACTCTCTGTAGTACTCAGAACCAGGCGTGTGGATGTTTTTCAGGAAAGTTGAAATTGCTCAGAAAAGCCTATGTCTGCAAGAAAAGCCATCTAATTTTAATGTGCAACTTGGGCCCTTGAGTGTCAGGGGATCTGGGACAATTTGTTTAGAAAAGGGCACCCTGGGATCTATGGCTTTGCTGATTGCAGCCAGTTCCTTTTGGGGCTCTGACTGCACTAGGACATGCAGTAAGGAGGAGGTTAAAGCTGGGCACAGGAAGATGGCACTGCTGGCTAGCGCCCCCTTTCTTCCATCCCCTGTCTAGGTGGGAAAATCCTTCCCAAATTCCTGACTCATTCTCAGCCTCATCTTACTCCCACTGCCTTGAATTGGGCACATCCATTCACAGCACAGGGGAAGGGGAAGGAAGGGAAACTGATGGTATCGTTGATGGGGATGATGGTTATGAATAGCTGACTGCCCAGACACTCACCCATCACACCCATGAGAGACCCTCGGGCAGGCAGGCTCAGGGACCGAGTCCTCCTTCCTGCAGGGCACACTCTGGGCTTCACCAAATAAATTCAGTATTTAGATAAAGGAGTAGAGGGGGTATTTAGCTAACACTTCTTTGAAATCCAATAGCAATGAACAAGTGGACACCTTGCTCCAGATAGCCATCATCAGGGCCGGTGGCAGAGGCACCTGTCCGGTAGTTCATCCGCCTCAGATTTGTGAACTCCTCCAGGGCCCGTGCACATCTCCTCCCCTCCAGTTTGCTTGAGGCACTTTGGTTTAGAATTTATCAAGATTATTGATTGTTTCTGTCACTTCTTAAAGGAGGAATGAGCAGCACCCTGGGTGACACAATCGAATATTGAGTTGCCAACAATGATTCAGAAAAAAAATGACCCATTCAAGCGATCCAGTTGTTTCCAACCGCCCTGGTTTCCCATGCAAACCCTTGAGCTCTTGATATCACAGTCAAGGCAAGTAGCTAACAAGGGTCGTGAGCCTCAGTTTTCTCACCAATAGAATGGGAATAAGGACAGGACTGCGGAAGTGGTTCCTGAATACACGGACGAGTGAAGGTAGAGAATCACGGAGAAAGGAATGGGGCGCTCCAGACCATCCCGCGCCCTCCTGACAGTTAGCAAAGCTGGCCAGCCCAGCAGGACCACAACAGAGATACAGAAATCGCAGACGGCGTTAACAGGTCTTCCAGCCCATCTTCCTGCTTTCAGTCTGGAAGAGCATAGTGTTCTGATTTTACTGACAAATCAGCCAAGGTGTGGAGGTCACACAGCAAAACCTCTACCGAGACCCTTGATGTCCAACAGCAATGCCCGCCACCACACAACCACAATCGTGACGAGGCCACGGTGCCTCCACAGCCCGACTGCTCCTCGTGTGCCAGGCACTGCGCCGTGGGTATTGTATTATCTCATTTAATCGTCACAACAACACAGTGAGGTAGGTACTGCTACCTTCGCTTTTTATTGTGCCTTGGTTTCTCATTTCAAAAGAAATACAATTTTGTTTTAAAAGGTTTTATCAATAGAGAAGCTCATTTCAAGCAGGAACAAGAAAATAAAAATTCAATACAACTGCAGTCCTGTCCAGGGCGTTCAGAGTGCCCCCTCACCCAACATCAGGGCCACAGGTGGGTTATATATCGGGTGTAAAGGAGACATGTGCGGGAGGTCAACTACAGGGCTGGCTGGGGAGCATGAAGGACTCCAAAAGGCATGCCTGTTTTTTCCCTGCCTTCTCTAAGTGTAACTGGGACATGTTTTCACAAGCCCACTGATGTCTTTTTATCACAGCCTTCAAACTGTCACTCATCAGATTGCAGGACTCCTTTCGTGGGTCCTGCACAGCACTGGTGGAAACGGGGACGCAGAGCGGCCATTGCCTTCACCGGAACCCTCCGACTGCAGCACAGCGGCTGGCTGCCCCGTCGTCCTGGGCGACCAGAGACACCTCTTCATGTCTGGGCTCCTGGCTGGGTTCATGGACAATGCAGAGGGACTTGGCAACAGCTTCTGAGGAGCTTTTCTTTCAAAGCTCCCTCTGCAGAGTAGACAGCACCAGTTTCCCTTCGAACACTGGTCTCACCTTTCTTCCCCCACGGCACCCAGCACAGTGCCCAGCACGTGGCTGCAACGTGGGAAATGCCGGATAAATTAGATAGGACTCACGTGTTTAAAGGTTGCATCGGAGTGTGAACGTTTATAAATCCAAATCTTTTTCTCTAGGCCCCTGGAGAGCAGAGCTCTTCAAAGAAGGCTTCAGCAAATCCTTTTGTAAACTGTGGAATCCCTGTCTCCTGTGAATAGCCCTCACTCCTGAACCTGGGACACACACACACACACGTTAATACATACACACACGTTAATACATACACACGTATATGCACACACATATATATAAATAATATGTGCACACACATACACTACAAAAGTAATGTATAGTCACTGGTAAAACTCAAACAGCACAGAAGAAAAAACGTAAAATGTTAAGCCTTTTCTTGGTGATCTCTCCACTTCCTCTCATCCAAGATACTCACTATTAAAATTTGGGGGTATCCTAGGAACTGTTCAGATTAGAAATGACTCCCTGTTCAACCTCAGATATAACTGATTTTTTAAAAAATCACAGTGGCCAGGCCAGTGTGGCTCAGTGGATTGAGAATCATCCCATGGACTGAGAGGTCCCGGTTCAATTTCAGGTCGAGGCACATGCCAGGGTTGCGGGCTCAATCCTCAGTAGGGGGTGTGCAGGAGGCAGCCGATCGATGTTTCTCTCTCACATGGATGTTTCTTTCTCACATCGATGTTTCTCTCTCTCTCTCCCTTTCCCTCTTTCTATAAAAAAATCAATACAAACATGTTTTTAAAATAAATTAAAAACCACAGTAAGGAATTTCAGAACATGCAGAGACAGAATCTGCTCAAAGGGTTTCTCTGTCCCCCTCTTATGTGGGGACTGCAGAGCCCCCTGCCCCTGTGCTCATCCCAGGGCATCTTGTAGTGACTGGGGGCGGAGCTCCCCTTCCATGCAGCCTCTGAATGCACGATGGGGGCTTTGAGGGGAGACATGGCTGTGTTCTAATCCTTCTCCTGGCATCTTCAGGGCACAACCTGTGTCCGTGGGTGATACCCAGTCACCACTTCCTTGCCTCATGCAAGACATAGCTAGAACTGTCCATATTTTAATGAAAACATTTAAAAGGGGCAGACATCCTTTCTCACCCAGGGCAGGTTGCACTCTGGACCATGCAGTTTGCTCTGCCTGGCTCACTTTCTGGAGAGGGCACTGTGGTCCGGCAGCAGAGCTGAGTAGATGGATACCTGCTGGATATTTTCTTCCCAGGAAGACCCGAGTGTCCCACTAACGAGCTGTGTGATCTTGATTTAAAGTCTATTTTGTTTAAAGTTTGATGTAAGTAGAGCCATTCTCGCTCTCTTTTGATTACTATTTGCATGGAATATCTTTTTCATCCTTTCACTTTCAATTGATTGTGTCTTTGAACTGAAGGCGGTTTCTTGTAAACAGCACACAGTTGGGTCATGTGTTTTTAACCATTCTGCCAATCTCTGCCTTTTGATTGGAGAGTTTAATTTATTTGCATTTAAAGTAATTACTGATATAGAGGGACTTCATTCTGTAATTTTGCTATCTGTATTATCTGTGCCTTATAAGCTTAGTTCTCTAATTTCCTGCAATCCTGTCTCCTTTTGTGTTTAGTTGATATTTTGAATTTTTTTAAATTTCTTTTTCTTTATTGATTTTGAAGAGAGAGAAAGGGAGAGGGAGAGATAGATAGAAACATCGATGAGAGAGAACATCAATTGGCCGCCTCCTGCATGCCCCCCACTGGGCATTGGGCCCACAACCTGGGCATGTGCCCTGACCAGGAATCAAACTTGCGACCTCTTGGTGCACGGGTCAATGCTCAACCACTGAGCCACACCGGCCAGGCTTAGTTAATATTTTGTAGTGAAACATCTTAATTCTCCTCATTTTCTTTTGTGTATATTCTGTAGCTATTTTCTTTATGGTTGCTATGAGGACTACAGTTAACATCCTAAAGCATAACACTCTAATTTGAATTTATACCAGCTTAACTTCAATAACATAGAAAAAAAATCTGATCTGCTTCTAATAGTTCCATCCCCACCCCCTTTCAGTCACTGATGCAAAAAAATTACATTTTTATACAACGTGTGTCCAAAACCATAGGCTAATATTTTTGTAATGCATTGGTCTCTGAAGTCATGTAGAAAACAAAAGTGAAGTTACAAACCAAAGTTAGAGTAATACTCCCATAATGTGCTTGTTGGTTCTCCTGAAGGTATCCCACAGGTCCTTAGGGTCTGCTCATTTTTTTAAAATATTTTTTCCTTCTGTTACTCAGACTCAGTCATTTCCGTTGTCTTATTTTCATTTATTCTTTTACCTGCTCAAATTTGCTTTTGGATCCCTCTAGTGAATTTTTTCATTTCAATTATTGTACTTTCCAGCTCCAAAGTGTATTTTTAATTTTTTTTATATTTTCTACTTCTTTATTGCTATTTCTATTTTATTTATATATTATTTTCTTGACTTTCTCCATACCCACCTTTAGTTCTCTGACTGTCATTAAGACTGTTGTTTAAAAGTCTTTGTCCAGCTCTGGCCAGTTTGGCTCAGTGGTTAGAGCGTCAGCCTGCGGACCAGAGAGTCCCAGGTTCAGTTCCCACTAAGGGCACGTACCTCGGTTGCAGTTTGTCCCCAGCCCCGGTTGGGGTCATGTGGGTGGCAGCCAGTCAGTGTGTCTCTCTCACATTGATGTTTCTCTCTCTCTCTCTTTCTCCTTCTTTCCCTCTTGTTTTATCTGAAGAGAAATGCAAAAATATCCTCGAGTGAGGATAAAAAATAAATTTAAATAAATAAATAAATAAATAAATAAATAAATAAATAAATGTCTTTGTCTAGTATGTCTGCCTTCTTGTCTTTTTCAAGACATTTTCTGTTTTTTTTTTTTATTTTCCTGTGAATGGGGCATACATTTCTGTTTCTTAGTATGCTTTATGATTTTGTTGTTGAAAACTAGACATTTGAACCTTATAATATGTTAACTCTAAAAATCAGATTATTCTCTTCCTTCTCCAACATTTGCTGGGTATTTGTTGTGTGTTTGTTGTAAGCTGTTTTGTGCCAGGGGTCAGCCTTAGGTGTAAACTTATGGTTTTGTTAGGTCTTCGCTGAGCCTGCCCTTCTAAATTTCCCAGTATATTCATTGCTTTTGAATGTCCTAGTCCTTAAATGCTTGGCTCCCAAAAGTGGAGGGAAAAAAATAGAAAAATTAAGAGGGAAAGCATGCACTAAGCCTGGAAGTCACTTCAACTGGAGACGTGGGGGGCTTGGAACATGGTGAGGAGAGTTACAACAGTGCTGCTCACATCTCTGTCTGTGCTTCCACAGTCATGACCAGAAATCAAGGATCAGAGCACAGATTTTGATATTTGGAGGATAGAGTCCTTATTTCCCACCATTTCTCCTACAAGCTGTGTGCAAGCTGCTCCAGGAACACATGCATTGCTGCCAATTAAAGGCTAAAGTTAACCAAAATTCACCACAATTTACTGGCCAGGGCTTCCCCTGGAGGAAGTTGCAGACCTTCTAACAGAATCCAGACTTCCAAAATAGTTACATCAGACAGATTCTGCCAGTAGAATTTCTGTCTAGGTGAGGAGATGGATTCCTGGTGCTACCTACTCCACCATCTTCCCCTGAGCTGTGTGACTTTGAGACATTTAATCCCTCTGGGTCTGTTGCCTTGCCTGTGAAAGTAATGGTGTTGGACTGAGGGTTCTGAAGATCATTTCAACTCTAAAAGGCTAGGATTCTATCCCTAGGATAACAGTAATTCCAATATCATTGGGCTATTGGAAAAATGAGATGGTATCAGCCACAATGCATGACTATTTGTGTTTTCTTTCTCTTTATTTTGTTTCTGTTAATGTTTTCTTTTATTATGCTCCAACCCAAACTCTTTGGGGGTATCTTTTGTGCCCCAATTTCATTATTTTACTGATAAAGCTGTACCCTTTCCCCACTCTCAACCCATGTGGCTTGGGTGGGGTTAACTTCACTCCTGACTGGCCTAAGCCAACCAGCACATTTCAACCCTCTGTGCTCTCTGATGGTACACATGTAGGGTGTATCTCCTAGAGTTAGTGGACCTTGATCAACAGGGAATTTCTTTTTTTATCTTCTAGATTTCAGTCTAAATGGAAACCATCTGACCACCAGGGAGGGGGAACCTACAGGGGTCTTGCATGGGGGAGAGATTCTAAAAGATGAAGAAAGAAGAAAAAGTTCCTGGTGTCATCATTTGAGCCCCTGGATCAAGCTGCTTATAAGGACCACCCTGTTTCTGAGTTTCTCTGTTTGTATAAACCAGTAAAAATCTCTTTTGAGCTCAAGCCAGGTTATACTGAGGTTCCTGTCCCAGGAAATGAATGGGGATTAATGGCTGCCTCCCTTCCAGCATCTAAGTCTCCAAGCTGAGACCAGCACAAAACTTTGCTGTCTCAGTTTCTTCCTCAGGGGTGAGTCAGGTCCATCTGCTCCTGGCCCTTCTCTTCATCTTCTTCTCTCCCACAGAGGAAGCTGCAGAAGCCACCCCATCATGGCATCTCCAAGGGCGAGGGCACATTATCCCCAGATTCTAATGAACTGAGCAAACCTATCACTAACAGACCTGGTGTCATGCAGTGACCATGAGCACTGCTGACTCAGCACTGTTGGCTCCTGATGTTGACTTACCTCCCTCTGGCTAAGGGAGGGCTGGAGATGGGAGGCTAGTGTCAGATTTAAGGCAAGGGATAGAGATGTGAGTGCAGTATGGGGGTGGGGAATCACACAGAACCATAAACAGACAAGACCTGACCTGCTGTGTCTGCAGGAGACTTGGCCCACTTCGGACTTTGCAGCAATGACAAAAGGGCTTGTTATCAAAACTGATGTGTGGCCCTGGCTGGTTTGGCTCAGTGGTTAGAATGTTGGCCCATGGACCAAAGGGTCACAGGTTCAATTCCTGGTCAAAGGAACATACCTGGGTTGCAGGTTTGATCCCCGGCCCCAGCCAGGGTCATGTGGAAGGCAACCAATTGATATGTCTCTCTCACATCGATGTTTCTCTCTCTCTCTCTCTCCCTCCCTTCCACTCTATCAAAAAAAAAAAAATTAATGGAAAAATATCCTCAAGTGAGTGTTAACAACAACAAAAAAACTGATTTGTAGAGGTTGAAAGGCTCTGGATGAAGATTTTAGTCTGACTGGTAGACTCAGGAAAATATGTTCACAGTCAGATATCTGTTTGAGTAAAAAGCAATGTGGTCATGAAATTTTAATTCAGCTCATGTTTGCATTGAATAATTAATTGAGTGTAGGATTAGAGCCTACTGACTGCCCAGGAGCCATGCCCAATCCTGGTGGAAACCAGACACCCTCAGTGGTGAGGGGGTCAAGATGGCCTTCCTCCTCCTCAGCCCTGGGTGTGTGACCTTTCTTCTCGGGGAAGTTGGCTTTCCTGTTTCCTGACCTGGTTGGCCAGCAGGAAGTAGGCCAATGGCATGAAGAATGCCAAAGAAAACTTGTGGGGCTGGGGGTGTGGAAAGACCATGGAGTTTGGAGTCCAGCAGAATAAGATATGAATCCAGCTCTGTTTTTTTTTTTACCAGTTGTATGATCTTGGGCAAGTCACTTTATTTCTTTGGGCATTAGTTTCTTCATTTGGAAAATAAAGACTGCAATTCACGTTTGTTAAAAATGATAATTATTTTTTTTTGGCACATCTCTCCTTATTCAGCCCAAAGCCTGTTAACCCACTGCACCAAACACAGCCCCACAGCTTATTAGTAGGATGGAAGTGAATGCCTCCCCCAGGCTGGGCAATTACGATTTTCTTCTTTGTGAATCTTCAGTTAAGAATAAGGAGACAGAGAATTCCAGAATGGCAGTGCAGTGAATGGAAGCTACACAGACCATCTCCCAGGACCAAACTGGAATTACAACTAAAATAAAGACAAATCTTCGGGAAAAAGCAACAGAAAAGCAGCTTGCTAGGACCATATAACCAGGGACACTGAATTGATCCTGGTAGGATTGCAGAGGCGCGAGAAGGGGGCTGGGAGCCCACAAACAGCAGCCGTCTTAGCTGTGAGCAGCGCCTTCTGGGTTAAAATCCCAAGCCCGCTGCACAGCGCAGAGGGCCAGGACAGAGCACTAAAATAGCCACAGCCACTCACCTTGGGCTCCAGCAGAGGGAGGGTGGACAGGACTGGAACTGTGTGGGAACACTCGGGATTTGGTGGGCACTCAGAGCTTTTGCTGAGTTGCGGCCACACAGGACGGTGGCCATCTTACTCCTTCCAAAGGCTCTGAGAAGAGGCAGCGGCCCCTCCCTAGGAGATTCAACCCCACCCAGGTGGGCCATTGAAATGCAAATTGAGGCTCATTAACAACCAGCATATGCCCCACCCTCGGGAAATTCTTTTATGTGGAACACCTGAGGGAGTTTTTCATTCAACTGAGAAACCAAGGCTCTTCAAGTAACCACGACTAATAGCCTCCAGGCAAAAAGCTAGAGGATAACTGAACCCTTCCTGGGCTTGCAAATCTACCCAGGAAAGTAAGACTTGACAGTGGTGTTTAACATGGGTCCTCCCATGCTCATCCAAACACAGTAGAGGGAGCCACAAACAGCAGAACACCAACATCCACAGGGAAAATTTGGCAGGCTCCAAAACCCACTGAGATAGCCAAAATGGTGAAACAAAGAAACAAATCCCAAATGAAAGAACAAGAGACCTCTACTGAAGATGAGATAAATGAAATGCAGTTAAGCAAGTTATCAGAGGTAGAGTTCAGAGCTATGATCTTGAGAAAGCTCAACAGCATGAGTAAGGACATCAACACCATGAGTAAAGACATAGAAACATTGAAAACCAACCAATTGGAAATGAAAAACTACCAAGAAGAAATGAAGAATGACATAGCAGAAATAAAGAACACATTGGAAGGACTAAACAGCAGACTAGAGGAAGCTGAGGACCGGATCAGTGAATTAGAAGACAGGGTAGAAAAAATCAACCAATCAGAAAACCAAAAGGAAAAAACAATTAAAAAACAAGAAGACAGCTTAAGAGAACTGTGGGACAACTGGAAATGTAATAATATTCACATCATAGGAGTCCCCGAAGAAGAAGAAAATGAGCAAGTGTTAGAGAATATATTGGAAGAAATAGTGACAGAAAACTTCCCCAATTTGGTGAAGGAAGAAGGCATTCAAGTTCAAGATGCACAGAGAGCCCCAAGTAAGAAGAACCCAAACAGGCCCATACAAAGACACATAGTAATTAAAATGCCAAAAATTAAAGACAAAGAGAGAATCCTAAAGGCAGAAGAGCTAAGCAACAGGTTACCTACAAAGGAACCCCCATAAGGCTATCAGCTGACTTCTCAACAGAAACACTACAAGCCAGAAGGGAATAGTATGAAGTAATCAAGGTCATGAAAAACAAGGATCTGAATCCAAGACTTACTCTAGCCAGCAAGGCTATCATTTAAAATAGAAGGTCAAATAAAGAGCTTCCCAGACAAAAAAAGGCTAAGGGAATACATTAGCACCAAACCAGCACCGCAAAAAATGTTAAAAGAATGACATAGCAGAATGTCATAGCAGAAATGAAGAATGACATAGCAGAAATAAAGAACACATTGGAAGGACTAAACAGCAGACTAGAGGAAGCTAAGGACCGGATCAGTGAATTAGAAGACAGGGTAGAAAAAATCAACCAATCAGAAAACCAAAAGGAAAAAACAATTAAAAAACAAGAAGACAGCTTAAGAGAATGTTAAAAGGACTGCTGTAATTAATAGAAGAAATAGGAAGGAAAATAGAACCACACTAAACAAAAATGGCAATAAATAAGTACATGTCAATAATCACCTTAAATGTAAATGGATTGAATGTTCTGATAAAAAGACACAGAGTAGCTGACTGGATAAGAAAACATGACTCATATATATGTTGTTTACAAGAGACCCACCTCACAACAAAAGACTCACATAGGTTGAAAGTGAAGGGATGGAAAAAAATCTTCCAAGCAAATGGAAAGGGAAAAAAAGCTGGGTAGAAATACTCATATCAGATAAAATAGATTTCAAAATGAAGGCCATAACTAGAGACAAAGAAGGTCACTACATAATATTGAAAGGATCTATCCAACAGGAAGATATAACCTTGGTAAACGTATATGCACCCAATACAGGAACACCAAAATATATTTAAAATCTTCTGGAGGACTTCAAAGGAGAAATCGACAGCAATACAATCACAGCAGGGGACTTCAGCACCTCGCTGACATCACTGGATAGATCCTATAGACAAAAAATTAACAAGGAAACAGAGACTCTAAATGAAGCACTAGACCAAATGGATATAATAGATATCTACAGAGAATTACACCTCAAAACTACAGAATTCACATTCTTCTCAAGTGTATATGGGACATTCTCAAAGATAGACCACACATTAGGACACAAACTAAGTCTCTACAAGTTCAAGAAGATTGAAATCATATCAAGCATCTTCTCAGATCACAATGGCATGAAACTAGAAATCAATTGCAAAAAGAACATGCAAAGACATTTGAACACATGGAGGCTACATAGCATGTTATTAAACAATGAATGGGTTACCGAAGAGATCAAGGAAGAGATTAAAAACTTCCTGGAAACTAATGAAAATGAACACACAACAACACAAAATCTATGGGATGCAATGAAAGCAATTCTGAGAGGGAAGTTCATAGCACTACAGGCCTACTTCAAGAAACAAGAAAAATTTCTAATAGACTATCTAACCTCACAACTTAAAGAACTAGAAAGCAAACAAAAAGAAAACCCCAGAGCAAGTAGAAAAAAAGAAATAGTAAAGATCAGAGCAGAAATAAATGACATAGAGACCAAAAAAAACAATTCAAAGGTCAATGAAACAAAGAGCTGGTTTTTTCTAAAAGATAAACAAGATTGATGGACCCTTAGCTAGACTAGCCAATAAACAAAGAGAGAGAACCCAAATACACAAAATCAGAAATGAAAGAGGAGAAGTAACAACTGACACCACAGAAATACAAAGGATCATTAACAAACACTATGAACAATTATATGGCAACAAATTCAACAATCTATGCGAAATAGACAAATTTCTAGAAACACATAGTCTCCCAAAACTGGACCGAGAAGAGATAGAAAACTTGAACAGACCAATAACCACGAAGGAAATTGAAGATGTAATCAAGACTCTCCCAGCAAACAAAAGCCAAGGCCCGGGCAGCTTCAGGGGGGGAGTTTTACCAAACATTCAAAGAAGAACTAACACTTATTCTCCTCAAATTATTTCAAAAAATTCAAGAAGAAGGAAGCCTTCCAAACTTGTTTTATGAGGCCAGCATAATTCTAATTCCAAAACCAGAAAAAGACACTACATAGAAAGAAAACTACAGGCCAATATCCCTGATGAACATAGATGTCAAAATCCTTAACAAAATACTAGTAAATCGGATCCAGCAATACATCAAAAAAATTATTCACCAAGACCAAGTGAGATTCATCCCGAGGATGCAAGGATGGTACAATATTCGCAAATCAATAAATGTGATGCATCACATAAACAAAATGAAAGATAAAAACCATATGATCTTATCAATAGACACTGAAAAAGCATTCAACAAAATCCAGCACCCATTTCTGATAAAAATGCTCAGCAATGTGGGAATAGAAGGATCATATCTTGACATAATAAATGCCATATATGAAAGACCTACAGCCAACATCATACTCAAAGGGAAAAAGCTAAAAGCATTTCCCTTAAGAACAGGAACAAGACAAGGATGTCCACTTTCACACTCTTATTTAACCTAGTACTGGAAGTCTTAGCCACAGCAATCAGACATGAAGAAAAAATAAAAGGGATCCAAATTGGAAAGGAGAAAGTGAAACTGTCATTATTCGCAGATGACATGATATTATACATAGAAAACCCTAAAGACTCCATCAAAAATCTACTAGACTTAATAAATGAATTTGGCAAAGTAGCAGGATACAAAATTAACATCAAGAAATCGACGGCATTCTTATACACCAATGATGAACTCACGGAAAGAGAAACTAAAAAAAAATCCCATTTACCATCGTGGCAAAAAAATTAAGATACCTAGGCATAAACTTAACCAAAGAAGTAAAGGACCTATTTGCAGAAAACTACAGGACATTGAAAAAAGAAATAGAGGAAGATATAAAAAAGTGAAAGCACATACCTTGTTCATGGTTTGGAAGAATTAACATCATTAAAATGTCCATATTACCCAAAGCAATCTATAGATTCAATGCAATCCCCATCAAAATACCAATGACATATTTCACAGAACTAGAACAAATACTTCAAAAGTTCATATGGAAACAAAAAAGACCCCGAATAGCCACAGCAATCTTGAAAAAGAAGGACAAAGTAGGAGGGATCACAATACCAGATATCAGGTTATACTACAAAGCTACTGTAATCAAAACAGCCTGGTACTGGCACAAGAACAGGCATATAGACCAGTGGAACAGAACAGAGAACCTGGAAATTGACCCAAGACATTATGCTCAATTAACATTTGACAAAGGTGGCAAGAGCATACAATAGAGTAAAGACAGCCTCTTTAATAAATGGTGTGGGGAAAATTGGACAGCTACATGTAAAAAAGTGAAACTAGACCATCAACTTACACCATACACAAGAATAAACTCAAAATGTATAAAAGACTTAAATGTGACTCGTGAATCCATAAAAATCCTAGAAGAAAACGTAGGCAACAAAATTTCGGACATTCATACGCAGCAGAATCTTCACTGATACATCACCTAAGGCAACAGAAACAGGAACAAATGAACACATGGGACCACATCAAACTAAAAAGCTTCTGCACAGCAAAAGAAACAACCATCAAAATGGAAAGGGAACCCACTGTATGGGAAACCATAATTGCCAATGATACATCAGATAAGGGGTTAATTTCCAAAATATATAGAGTGCTCATACAACTCAACAAAAGGAAAACAAAGAACCCAATTAAAAAATGGGCAGAGGAACTAAATAGACACCTCTCCAAACAAGACATACAAATGGCTAAGAGACATATGAAGAAATGCTCAACATCACTAATCATCACAAAGATGCAAATTAAAACAACAATGAGGTATCACCTCACACCTGTCAGAATAGCCACCATCAACAAATCATCAAACAACAAGTGTTGGCAAGGGTGTGGAGAAAAGGGGACTCTAGTACACTGCTGGTGGGAATGCAGACTGGTGCAGCCACTATGGAAAACACTATGGTGTTACCTCAAAAAATTAAAACTTGAATTGCCACTTGACCCAGTGATCCCACTTCTAAGAATATACTCTAAGAAGCCTGAAACACCAATCAGAAAGAATACATGTACCCCCATGTTCATAGCAGCACTATTTACAATAGCTAAGATCTGGAAACAGCCCAAGTGTCCATCAGTAGACGAATGGATAACAAAGCTGTGGTACATATACACAATGGAGTACTATGCAGCTGTAAAAAAGAAAGATCTTTTATGCTTTGAGACAACATGGAGGGACCTGGAGAGTATTATCCTAAGCAAAACAAGCCAATCAGAGAAAGACAAATATCACATGATCTCACTTATTTGTGGAATATAATGAACATAACAGTCTGAGGAACAGGGTAGACCCAGAGACGTCGATGTAGGGTACAGACTGACAACCCTCAGAAGAGGGGCTTGGGGGAAAGGGAAGAGATAAACCACAGAACTTATATGCATGTACGCATAACCGATGGACATGGACAACAAAGCTGGGGACTGGGTGGGGGGATGGGGAGGAGGGTGTCAATGGGGAAAAAAGGAGAAACATCTGTAACAAAAATAAATTAATAATAATAAAAAAAAAAAAGAATAAGGAGACAAAATCAATTAGCTGAAAATTGAATCTGAAAAATCAGCTCCGACTTAGAGGCTGCCATCTTGGTGTGGCCAGGGTGGGTCTCAGGTGAGCAGAGAAGCCAGTCTGCGGGGAGAAGAAAAAAATAAACGAAGGAGTAATGGGCCTCCTTATCCCCCACCTTCCTTCTACTTGAGTTTCTATACATGCATTTTGGTAACCGTTGTGATTCTTTTCTATTATATATTATATTATATCATATCATATCATATATTACATTTCTATTATATTTTTCCTACTGCACGTGTCAGAAAATTCAATTTAAACTTCCTTAAGCATAAAAGGAATTCATCGGCTCATAAAAACTCTTCAGGGTTAAGATTGGTTTGGGCTCTTTTTTTGGTGGCTCCTCAGAGGCAGTCTCGGCTTCAAGTGAAACTGAACATTTCTCTCCCAGCCACTGGCAGCCAGAAACTCGCTGGAGCAGGTGATGAATGCAAACTCCGTGCCTTTTATGAGACGTGTAGGGCCACCGAAGTTGCTGATGTCACTCGGGGTGAAGAGTGAAAGGTTCCTGTGGTTCCAAGCAGTAGGGGAGGGTCAGTGGTGGGAGCGACAAACGCGGTTTCCCCACGAGGCAGGGGCTCGACCCATGGCCGTGTGCGCCTGCTCCCGAGTGAGGAGCGTCCGTCACAGACCAAGGAGGACTGGAGAGAGGAAGCGCAAATCTGGTCGGGGATGCATTGTGGATGCCAACCTCGAGGTTCTCTACTTGGTCATTGTGAAAAAGGGAGAGAAGGATGTTCCTGGTCTCACTGATACCGCTGGGCCGCATCACCCCGGGCCCAGAAGAGCGAGCAGAACGCACTGACTTTCTAATCTCCCTGAAGAAGGTGACATCCGCCGGTATGTTGCGAGGAAGCCCCTCAACAAAGAAGGTAAGAAATCTAGGACCAGAGCATCAAGACTCGCTCCACGTGTCCCGCGACTCAAACACCAGCATATGGCTCTGAAGAAACATCGTACTAAGAGAAATAAAAACGAGGCCGCAGAACATGCTACGCTTTGGGCTAAGAGACTGAAAGAGGCCAAAGAACGACACCGGGAACAGATTGCCAAGAGACATAGCTGTCCTCTCGGAGAGCTTGTGCCTCTACGGCTAAGGGGAGTCAAAAATGAGATTTTCTAAGAATAACAAATAAGATTCAATGTTAAAAAAAAAAAAAAAAGATTGGTTTGGCTCATGGCTTAATGGGGTCCCAGTGATGTCACCGAGACCTGCTTTTCTCCATCTCTCCTGCACATCCGTCTTTGCTCTCAGCTACATGTGGCCTGTCAGCAACAACTTAGACTACAAATTTCCAGGTTCAAATTTAGTGACCAAGTATTGCAAGCGCTGTTTCTCAGAAGCCCCAGCAGAGGTCTCCGCGCACCTCACTGGCTCTGCTTGGGCCACATCCCTGTGCCAACTAGTGGGGCTGGAGGAGTGAGCCCCGTGGGTTGCTGGAAGCCTGCATCACACAGCCCACCCCTGAGTGTGGATGCGGCCTCACCCCTGAGTGGGGAACAGGGCGCCCTAAAACGAGATCCCTAAAAGCCCCTTTAGCCCTATTGCTAAAAGAAGGAGAAATGCAGCCAGCCGACTCTGACATCCTTCAGGAGAAATTTGAGGGTGAAATGAGCTGAGGACAGATATAAGCAACAGTAAACGTTGATTTCGCCTCCTCCGTGCCCCTAAGCTGATATGTCTTTTTAAACAGTTCACTTAGTCTGGGGTCTCACCACCTCCCACAGGCCAGTCTCCTCCCTGCCTTTGGCACAGACCTCGCTCTTGACATACCCTGTTCAGGAACACCCTGCGTCATTTTCCTCCCTGAAACCTTCCCAGAACCCTCTGGCCAATAGGGGAGTGTTTCAGTCTTTCATTATAGTATGATTTAATGTTAAATACTTTGCTTGAAATCTTGGTAAGTGTAACCAGGAGGTGCTTGGTGCCTGTTGTTGGGGTTGAGGCTGGTGTCACCGAGGTTCTGGACCAGCAACAACAGCTGCCGGACCTGGGGAGACAAGGGCATGGTGATTCTGTGGCCCTTGGGATGCAGCCAGCTCCAGCCCAGTCTGGGTGCCGCCAGACCTACAAAGACGAGCAGCAGGGGTACCTCTGTGATCCAGGCTCAGATCTCTGGACTCCACCCAGGGCAGGGAGTATTCGGGCAGCTCGCGTCCTGCCGATGGCAGGCTCTGGTATTCACATGCAGCCCTCCGTGGGTGGGGAGCCCTGAGCCTTGATCACCATCAGATCCGCTCCGCACTATCCAACCTGGCTGCTCCCTCTGCCTCCGCAGCCCCTCCGGAAGCCCAGCCTGCTCCGGAGCCCAGCCTGCCTCCAGGGCCACTCCCTCCCTGAGGGGACGTCTCCCCTCCTGTTTTGCCCGGGGTCTCCAGGGCTCGTTCCCCAGCTGATGGGGCCTGGAAGACAGGAGGCCGAAGAGAGAAGATAGATGGGGGGGGGGGGGGGGGGGGGCGCTAAGGTTGAGAAGAGGGCAGCACTCCTCCCCACTCTCTTCGACCACCCCCCAGAGAGGGAGGAGAGTGGCTCAGTCACCCTCCCTCCTGTGGGGGCAGAGCTGGGGTGGGAGTGGACAGGACCACGCCGCCTCCCTCGGCGTGGAAAATGGCCCGAGATGAGTTCAGCCACACAGACGGCTCTCCGCGCCCTCCCAGTCAGCACACCGCAGACCCGCTCCCCCGCCACTCAAGTGGATTGTTATTCTTTTGATAAGAGTAATTCATTTAAGGCTCTTTGATGGTTATTTTATTTCTCCCAAGTATATTCTGTGTGAGAAGATCAATTCCAACAAATTAGATCCATTAACAATTCTAAGCAGCCAGTGGCTGGAGAAGGTGCTGCTACACTAAAAGCAGAAGGAGATGGAATCTCTGACGGGGCTGCTCGCAGGGAGCCCTGGAGCGGAATCCACACCAGGCCTCCGGAGTCCTCAACACTGAAGTTCAAGTACATCCTGGAGTCCAAAGATGATGACTGAGAATTCATCAGCCAGCAAACCAGCCCTGCGTAGCTGGCTGAGGAGACTGAGCGCTCAGCCCTGAAGGTGTATCTGTCCCCAAAGGCTGTGAGTTGGTCCATGACCCCTCCGACGTGAATATCAGTCGTCCCCCGCATGCTCGGGCAGTAAGGAGGGATGAAACCAAAATGCCACCTCATCACTCCTCTGGACCAGAAAGCAGGCTGATCCATTAGAGACCTTCCTGGAGGCAGACAGGAAAGCTGGGAGGGAGGATGGGCAGGAGAGGAGAGAGTGATTCCCTGTGTCCTCATCACCAGAAGTTACAAGAGGGCAAAGGGTCAGGTAACCACCACTGAAGTTCCGAACAGGGTCTTCCAGAGAGGCCCCGGGAGCCCAGTGTGCTCCCTGTGGTAGCCTTGGTTGGGACCAAAGTGCTCACTGTTGTGACAGGTTAGCTATGATGCTCAGATGAAGCCCCTGGGGATGCTCCCCACCCTCACACCCCCTGAATATTTCAGCCTGGTAAACTGGTATTTACACTGGATGTCATTTCTGATGATAATGGAAGCGAAAAACAAATTGAATGTCAAGTACTACATCAGGGGAGGTGATCGAGTGAACAAGGACCGAATGCCTGGCCCCTGAGTTGAGCTCTTTTACGGGCCTGAGAAACTAGGCAGGTTTCTGCTTCTATAACTACAGGATCGAGAAGCAGGGATGACTGGGGTGGGGTGGGGTGGGGTGGGGTGGGGCAGCGGTGTGTTGGAACCAGCTCAGACCAGCTTCCCGAGCCCATGTTACATTTCAGGGATTCTGTCATTCAGTCGTTAAACACAGCTACAATTTAAAAATTGATTACAAAATCTTACAATGAAAAAAATTACATGAAAAACAAAGGCGATAAACATTTGAAACTCATCAAATCCTAATTATAGTATTTTACTATTGTGTATGTTTTTGAGATTATTCATATTGTATCTGTATGGTGGAAATACTGTATGAGGGTGTGTTGTTCCACATCTCCTCCAAATTTTGCATTTAATGACACAGAATTGGTAGTTTGAAACGGACCATGGTAGCAATATTTACACCACAGGAATCGGCAAAGACCACAAATTGGGGTCAATTCAGAAAGCAGATATCACAAAAGTAATTTGAACTGAGAAAATCCAATATAAATACTTATTAACTAGTAAAAGATGGTTGACTCCTAAAAGGGGTAAAATAAAATGTAAAGAATACAGAAATACAAAGTTTAGGGAAAGCTACCACTACCTCTAGGGCCGAAGGAGAGTGCTCAAGGAAGGGGCAGTCTTGGCAGAAGACCACATTGTTCCAGGCCAAGATTCAAACACTGTTGGAAATGGTGTAACTATGGCCGGGTGGATAAAGGGGAAGTCCACTGGGGCGCCATGGGCTGGAAATGGTCCACAGTCAGTGAGCCAAAGCGAATAGGTAGGAAGCTCCCCACTGGGTGATAACACAACTCACAGAAAGGTGAGAGTCACGGGGTCCCTCTCATGCCGCTGGTAGTCACAGGAGCAAGAAGGAAAGAAAATCAGTGCCTGTATGAGAAATCTCATCCCTTTTTTCAATTTTTTTATTATAATAAAATACACACAACATAATATTTACCATCTAAACCACATCTGCATGTACAGTGCGGTGGTGTTAAATACATTCATGTTATTGTACAGCCACCACCACCACCCACCCTCACAGCTCCTTCCGCCTGGTAAACGGTTACCCGTCACACAATACTCCTCATCCCTCCTCATCCCAGCCCTGCAACCACTATTTTACCTTCTGTCTCTGTGACTCTGACTGCTCCAAGTACTCATCTACGTGTAATCATATAGTCATTTGTCTTTCTGTGACTGGCTTATGCCACTTAGCATAATGTCCTCAAGATCTATCCACATTGTAGCATGTGTCAGAATTTCCTTCCTCTTTAAGGAATAATATTAAAAAGGAATATTCCATTGTATGTATATCATTTTGCTTAGTGTTTCATTCCTTAAAGGGTTGCTTCCATGTTTTAACTGTTGTGCAAAATGTCGCTCTAAACATGAGTGTACAATTATTTCTCTGAGACGACAATTTCAATTCTTTTGCGGATCTACCCCAAAGTGAAATTGCTGGATTAGATAGTAATTTTTTTTTTTTTTTTTACCAACTATCATATCGTTTTCTGTAGAAGCTGCACCATTTTACATTCCCACAAATGGAACACAGAGTTCCAATTTCTCCATATTCTTACTAACACTTTTAATTTTCTGTTTGTGTGGTTTTGTTTTGTTTTGTTTTTCATAGCAGCCATCCTAATGGGTGTGAGGTGGTGTCTCATTGTAGTTTTGATTTGCATTACTCTAATGATCAGTGATGTTGAGCATTTTTTTTTTTTTTTTTTTTTTGTCACTGGCCATTTGTACATCTTCTTTGAAGAAATGTTTATTCAAGCCCTTTGCCCATTTTGAATTGGGATTTTTTGTTGTTGTTGAGTTTTAGAAGTTCTCTGTATTTTGGACATTAATTCTTTATCACATATGATTTTCAAATATTTTCCCATTCTGTGGATTATCTTTTTACTCTGTTGATAATGTCATTTGATACACAAATATTTTAATTTTCATGAGGTCCAATTCGTCTATTTTTTCTTTTGCTGTCTATGCCTTCAGTGTCATATCCAAGAAATCATGGTCAAATGCAGTGCTATGAAGCTCTGCCCTTCGCGTTCTTCTCTTTTAGTTTTAGGTTCTACGTTTAGGTCTTTGATCTATTTTGAGTGAATTTATGGATATGATGTTAGGTAAGAGTCCAACTTCACCATTTTGTGTGTGGATATCTAGTTTTCCCTGCAACATTTGTTGAAAAGATTCTCCTTTCTCCATTGAATGATTTTGGAACACTTGTTGAAACTCATTTGACCATATCTGAGGTTTTATTTCTAAGCTCTCTATTCTATTCTTTTAATCTATCTGTTATCTTTATGTCAGTAACACCTGTTTATATATATATAATGGTAACTTTGTAGTAAGTATTGAAATCAAGAAGTGTAATCTTCCATCTTTGTTCTTCTTTTTCCTGATTATTTTGTCTATTTAGGGTTCCTCAAGGTTCCATATGAATTTTAGAATGGTCTTTTTTATTTCTGCAAAAAGTGTCATTGGGATTTTGATAAGGATTACATGGAATCTATTGATCACTTTGGGTAGTATTGACCTCTTAACAATATAAGTCTCCAATCTGTGAACATGGGATGTATTTCATTTGTGACTTCTTTAATCTCTTTCAGTAATGTTTTATGGTTTCCATTTTATAAGTCTTTTACCTCCTTGGTTAATTCCTAGGTATTCTATTCTTTTTGATGCTATTATAAATGGAATTGTTTTTGAAATTTTCTTTTAAGATTTTCACTGTTTGTGTATAGAAATGAAACTGATCTTTTTGGGTTGACTTTGTATCTTGCTACTTTGCTGAATTTATTCATTAGCTCTAACATTTTGTGTGTGTGTAATCTTTAGGGTTTTCTACTTATAAGATTACATCATTTGCAAATAAAGTTGATTTTACTTCTTCTTTTCCAGTGTGGATGTCTTTTATTTCTTTTTCTTGCCTAATTGTTCTGGCTAGAACTTCTAGTACCATATTTCACAGAAGTGGCAAAAGTGGGCATGCTGGTCTTATTTCTGATTTAGAGAAAAAGCTTTCAGTCTTTCACCAATGTGTATGATGTTTCCTGTGGGGTTTTTACAAATGCTTTTTATTATGTTGAAGTAGTTTTCTCCTAATCTGTTGAGTGTTTTTGTCATGAGAGAGTGTTGAATTTTGTCTGATGCGTTTTATGCATTAATTGAGATGATCATTTTTTCCCTTCATTCTGTTGATGTGGTACATTATACTGATCCATTTTCATATGTTGAACTATCCTTGAATTTCAGGAAGAAATCTCACTTGGTCATGCTGTATAATCCTTTTAATATGTTGCTGATTTTGGTTTGCTTGTATTTTGTTGAGGATTTTTTCATCAATGTTTATTAGGGATATTGGTCTGTAACTTTCTTTTCCTGTAATATTTGTATGGCTTTGGTATCAAGGCAATGCTGGCCTCACAGAATGATTTAGGAAGTGTTCCCTCCTCTTTAATTTTTTGGAAAAATTTGAGAGGATTAATATTAGTTTTTCCTTAAATGTTTGGTAGAACTCACCAGTGAAACCATCAGGTCTAGGACACATCTTTCTTGGGGATATACTTTTTTTATTACTGTTTAAACCTCCTTCCTAGTTATAAGTCTATTCAGATTTTCTATTTCTTCATGATTTACTCTTGGTGGGCTTTGTGTTTCTAGGAATCTGTTCATTTAATCTCATTTATCCAATTTGTTGATGTACAATTATTCATTGTACCCTCCTATAATCTTTTTATTTCTGTAGGATCAATAGTAATGTCACCATTTTTATGTTTTATTTTGGTAATTTGAGTCTTCGCTCCTTTTGCTTAGTCCATCTAGCTAAAGGTTTGTCAATTTAGTTGATCTTTTCAAAGAATCAACTTTTATTTTCATTGATGTTCTCTATTACTTTTCTCTTCTTTATTTCATTTACTTCTGTTTTAATCTATATTCTTTTATTCCTTCTGTTAGGTTTTGTTTACTTTGTTCTTCTTTTTCTGGTTCCTTAGGTTGGAAAGTTAGATTTTTCTTGTTTTTTAATGTAAACATTTATAGTTGTAAATTTCCCCCCCAGCACCATTTTCACTAAGTCCCATAAGTGTTGGTATATTGTGGTTTTGTTTTCCTCCATCTCTAAGTATTTTCTAAGCTCCCTTGTGATTTTTCTCTGATCCACTGATTGTTTAACAGTGTACTGTTTAGTTTCCACAAATTTGTGAATTTTTTAGTTTTACTTCTATTATTGATTTCTAACTTCATCCAGTTGTGGTTGCAGAAGATACTTTGTATGGTATCTGTCTTTTTAAATTTTTTGTGACTTAACTTGTGGCCTAACATATAGTCTAGTCTAGAAGATGTCCCATGTACAATTGAGAAGAATGCATATGTTGTTTTTGCTGAGTAGAGTGTTCCATTATATTTGTTCTATCTAGGTGATATTTTGCATTAAGTCCTCTATTTCCTTAGCTTCTGTCAGGTTGTTCTATCCATTCCTGAGTGGGGTATTAAAGTCTCCAACTATTATTGTAGAACTATTTCTCCCTTCAATTCTGTCAGTTTTTGTTTCATATACAGTAAGTCCTTATTTAATGTCATTGACAGATTTCTTGGAAACTGTATTTAAGTAAAATGATGTATAATGAAACCAATTTTACCATAGATTAACTGATATAAACAAGAGTAAAGTTTCTATAACATATTTCTGGTCACAAAATCATCACTAAACTTCTCAGTAAAGACCCCAAAACACTGCTAACTTTAAACATTAAAATAAATGTGAGATATACATACATTTAAGAAAGATTAATTAAAATGACTAAAATAATTACTTTCTACCCCACTTACTCCAGTTTGGGATTGCAAGTGGCCAGAGCCTGTCCCAGCAACTCAAGGCACGGGGCAAAACCAACCCTGGACAGGATGCCATATTCCGTCACAAGGTGCACACACACACACACACACACACACACACACACCCATATTCACTCATACTAAGATGATTTAGACATGCCAATTAGCCTAATGTGCACATATGAGGAATGTGGAAGTATACTGGAGTACCCAGAGAAAATCCTTGCATGGGGAGAATGTACAAATTCCATGCAGACAGTGGCCCCAGCCAGGAATCATATTTTTTCCCCTCATCAATATTATAATGACATGATATTGAACAAAACAATGCTATTCAAGGGTCTTCTACACATTGACAGTGTCATTAGATGCATATATGTTTGTAATTGTTATACCTTCTTGCTATATTGAATCTTTTATTAATATATAACATTCTTCTTTGTCTCTTGTAACCTTGTTTTAATTTAAAATCCATTTTGTCTGATGTAAGTGTATCCATCCCTGCTCTCTTTGGGTTGCTATTTGCATTGATTATCTTTTCCCATTCTTTCCTTTTCAATCCATCCTTATAGCCTTGTAGTGTCTCTCTATCGCCCCCTACTGACAAGGTCTGACATTGCACCATTTGGCACAGGAGAAATATTCACAGGGTTCAGTTTCAGTATCATAATGCCGGGCAAAGACAGAGTGAAATTTGAGCCAAGAGGCAATACATTGATAATGGGTATAGTCCCCTAATTTTCAGAGCATTAATAGAGAGGTCTTTTCTAAAGATGCTGAGTTCTGGGAGTGGACAAAAGCCCAAGACCTCATCTGATACCAGAATCCACTCAATAAAAGTAAAACTTTGCCAGGAAAAACAACATCAGCTTCCAGGCAGGCATTGTGTGCACCGTATTGCAAATACTATTTCATTTAATCCTTACAATAACCCAAAGAGGTAGATAACATTTTCCCCGTATTTTACAAGAGAGGAAAGTGGGGGTGGGAGAGGTGAACCAGTGTGTTCCAAATAAACACAACAGCTGTCATTCAAATACAGGTGACATCATGCCCTCCAGCAAGTAGCACCTAATTACTACTTGTGCACCTGTAAGGATGGGGAACTTATCACCTCTCGAGGTGGCGCCTACCATCTCTGGACAGCTCTGACTTTTGGAACCCTCTTCCCTCGACCCGCACTGAGGGCAAGTGCTCCTTCCATGTGTTAGCCCTTTTTATATTTCAAGATATTTCTTTTGTCTATACAGAAATTTACCTTCTCCAGGTTCAACAGCATTCTGCGTCATGCTGTTCTGATCAAGCCCTGGTTTTCTCTCCCCTTTTACACTGTGGTACAAAGGTGGACGCAGTTCTCAGCCGAGGGTCGCCCCACTGCCCGGCTTTGCCTGTCCCTAAATGCACAGCAAGTCAGAGCATTTCTCTGAGCCTTGGTCTTCCTCTTCTGGGGAAAAATATATGTCCAACTTGGCTTCTGTGGTCATTCAATAAAATAACATATGAGAAAGTGCCTAGCACAGTGTTTGACTCCATTTAAATTGAAGAAACTAGGCCTCGTCCACTGATCTATGGAGAAGACCTAGTGTGTGGCAGAGTCGGAACTAGAGCTAGAACCCGGGTTTCCTAATGCCCAAGTCTGATCTCTCCTCACATTTTAGAGGCGAAACCCAGCGTTCCTCCTCCTCGTGGAGTCAACAGTGAATCGCATCGCGTGAGGGTGGCCACGTGCCCTTCCTCAAGCCTCAGAGATACCGGAATCAACCAGGACAACCCTCAGAGACATGGCCACGGTGCCAGGACCAGCCCTCTTCCCTCTGCCTTCTCCCTCCTCTCCCTCCCTCTCTCTCTGATGATTGCACATCCTACAGAAGCTGAGCACATTTGCACAGAGTTCCTAATGGCTGGTGGGGGTCCCTCTGAGGACTATTGTACATTCCCTGTAATGACATTCATTAGTCTGTCTGACATCAACACTGTTCTCAGGTTAATATGTTTAATTTAATGAGGCATTTATTTTCAGTTAGAAAACTCCTGATGAAGCATGTTTTCTCCTGATGAGTTCAGCTGATGAATAGATTAATGCTGGCCTTGAAATAGTTGATTAAGAAAATGAATCTAACCAACTTCTTCCTCAGATACAGGCTGTGCTTAAATTAAGTTGTGTTAAGCTGCCTATTTCTTTATGGGAAGAAACAAGCAGAAAATCCTCTCTTGGTTCTGTGACTTGCTCTTCATTTGCTTGTTTGTTCCCTGCCTCCGCCCCCCCACAACCCACACTCCAAAATCCAAGGATGTGAAAAGTCCAAGGACCAGTGTGTGATGAGGGGAGGAAAGAATGTCTGCAACTGAGCAGCCCAAGGACCCAGGACATGAAAGGGAAGTTCTCATGTGGTGGCAGAAGCCACAGAGTCAAGCTGGCCTGCTTGTCATTTAATAGCTTTGTGGGGTTCGGTCTTATAGCACCCATATCCTGCACCTCGTGGGCACTTGGTGGATATTTGTTAAATGAGTGAAGGAGATGCTCAACAAACGGTGGCTTTCATTGTTATTCACATAATTACATTATCTCAAGAGAGAAAAGATGCCCCATCCCCTCACTACATCTAGCCAGTGAGCCAGAGTACATGACTCCTGGCTCTAGGGTCAAAGATGAAGAGTTTCTTTATCAAGGGCCTTATGAAACATTGGGGAGTCTTCCAAGTCAAGGAAGCAGCTCCCAGGTTCAGCGAATATTCCAGATGGAAAGGCTTTCACAACTGCTCCATCTGACATGTTTTATTCAACATGTGTTATAGTTGTTCACTTTGTTGTTCTTTTTCTCTCTTTTTCTACTTTCTTTTGAGTGAATTGATCATTTATGATGATTCCATTTTATCTCATCTATTAACTTATTATGTATACCTCTTATTATAGTTTCAGTGGTGTCCCTGATATTTACAATACACATCTTTAATTCGTCTACCTCTGTTTCTTGTTTCTTTGCATAGATCCAAGATTCTGTTTGATAACATATTGCTTCTGTCTAAAAACTTCTTTACAGTTCTTAGAGTAAATCAGTTGACAATGAACTTCCTAAATTTTTGTTTGAGAAAGTTTTTATTTCTTGAAACATATTTCTTCTGGTATAGAATTCTCGGTTGACAGCTTTTTTTTCTTTTTTTTTTTTTCTTGTAGCACTTCAAAAATGTCATTACATTATCTACCGGTTTGCATGGATTCTGATGAGAAATCTGGTCTGGTTCTCTTCTCTGTTTCTCTCTGTATAATATCTTTTCCTTTGTCTGTCTACCTTCAAGATGTTCCCCTGCCTTATCTTCTCCAGCAGTTTGAATGTGATGTGCCTAGGTGTGTGTATGGGGGGAGTTTATTCTGTTTGATTATGTCTGAGCTTCTTGGATGTATACTTTTTGTCTATCATTAGTTTTGGGAAATGCTCGGTGATTATTTCTTCAAATGCTTTTCTGCTTCATTCTCTTCTTCTGTAGTTCTAATCACACATCTACTAGGCTGTTTGATATTGTCTCACTGTTCTTGGAGTTATACTCTGTTTCTCTCTTTCTGAGGAGTCTGTGGGAGGCATTCTTCATCTCTGTTACTGTATTTTTTACTTCAAGCACTTTCATTCGATTTTTTCTTACAGTTTCCACTGCTCTGCTGAAATCACCCATCCGATCTTACATGTTTCCTTTCACACATTAATCACAGCTATTATAACTTCTTTGTCAATATTTTCATCATCTGCGTCATGTCTGAGTCTGGTTCTGATGATTGCTTTGCATTTTATATATCTCATAATATTTTTATCAAAAGCTGGACTTCTTAGCTCAGACAGTAGAGACTGAGGAAAATTGTGTTTATGCCTGGAAATGGGCACACCTTTCCTTCTGCTCGGCCTTTAGTGATGGGATTTGAGTTAATCTAGTCAGGAGCTGGACTGGGTTTGAGATTTGTTGTTGCTATGGTTACCCTCAGGGCACCACAGGCTTTGAATTCTGTGTTCAGGGTGGAGAATGGTTTTCTAGAGCCATGTCTGTTTGAAGCTGTACTTTAGGCCTTCCCTTTGCACACTCTCTTTACACCCTCTCTCCTTCTCCTTTTCCTCCCCCAGCATCATTCTGGTCTTACCAGTTACGCAAAGGTCATTAGCTTAGCAGTGGGAATACCTGGGGGGGAGGGTGTGTTTTCTGTTCTGCTTAAGCCTCAGTCTTAGGCCCTGTTTCCCTGCATCTCAGGGTGAGGACTTCTCAGTTCTCCTCCCCCTCTCCCTGTGTGGTTCTGGCCCAGTGAGTATTCCTGCCTCTCGCCCAGGAAGAGGGATTCTCCTCCTCCCTTCCCCCAACTCAACTGGGTTTTCACCATTGCCTTAAGAGCAGGTGTTCTTGTTCCACTTTCCACTGAGATCAAGGCTTTTGTTTCAAAGGAGAAAGAGGGGAGAAAGGTCTGGGCAGGATTCTTTGCAACTCCCCTATGTCTGAGCCACAGTGGACACTTGCTTAGGACTCGTTCTGACCTTTCCTGTGAGCATCCTCAGGGGTTAAAGAGAAAGCCAACAAATGGGTTTGGATGCCCCAAGTCAGTGGACTTCCTGCTGCCCGGAAAGCCTCACTCAGCCTTCACCAGCCCAACTCTTCTCGGCTGTGTTTGATTGCACCCAGCCCAGGGGACAGAGTGCCTCCGTCTCCTTCCTCCTTGCAGGTGTCTATCTCTGCACAGATTTAGGGCTAGTTGTTTGCTCCTTGATCTCTGCTCTCTGATTTTTTCTTTTAAAGTCATGAATTGGAGTTAATCTAGCTCTCTTCCGATTAAGGGTGCACACGTGTCTCCCCGAGTTCAGAGAATCTGTAACTTCAGATGCAGAGCCTCATCTTTACATCATTTGCAGCCAGTGGCTGCGTGAGTCCCATCCCTGCGTCATCTGGGTTCCCATTACAGCGACCAGGGTTCTCAGGCCTCCTCAACAGGGTGTCCCATAAGAGGGACCCACAATAGGAGGCCTGGGTTCAAGTCCCAACTCTAGCCTGGATTCACCAAATGACCTTGGACAACTCCCAGCCCGCCCTGCACGTCACTTTTCCAGGACCTCCTACAACTGGACATGCCTCTATGTTTACAGCTGCAGTGGAAATAAACACACTTAATCCATTCAAAGAACTTCTCAGAGGCCCACTGTGCACAGGCCCTGTGGCTGGACCTGGGCAGACAAGGACGGATGAGGCCCTGTTGATCACAGTGGGTGACACTCTCAGCCCCGTGGAAAGGGGAAACATGTGGAGTAATGACCACAACGTGATAGGCAGACGGCTGGGCAAGGTCAGCACAGGGTAGTGCAAGACCTAGGACTTGTCACTGGAAAGGGACCAGGCCCAGAGCGGGTCTGCCTCGGGCCAGCTGGTAACACATGGGTGTGGGTTCTTGACTTCGTGCAGGAAAGATTTCACAACATGGGTCCTGGTGATTTTGAGAGTATGTTTATTAAAGATGGTAACAGTGAAACAGAGGAAGGGCTCAGGGTAGGGGAAGCAACAGGAGAGCCTAGGCAGGGCTGCTTTGGCTCACTGGGAGGTCAGAGAAAAGGGGGCCTTGGAGACAGGTTCAGGGGCTGGCTCGGGATGAACTGCCACTGCCCATTGCTCCCCTGGTTGCAAGTCTCAGGGGGGACCCTTTGAGTTTAGAAAGAAGTCAAACGTTCGTGCCTGAGAAGGGCATGGGGTGCTCTAGAGGGAGCCTGCACTGGGTCTTTGTCTTGAGAGTTCTTCTCTGTTTTCTTTCTTTCTTTTTTTTAATCCTCAGCCAAGCATATTTTTACATTTCATCTTCAGACAGAGTGGGAGGGAGGGAGAGAGAGAGAGAAAAACATCGATGTGAGTGAGACACATCGATTGGTTGCCTCCCACATGGGATGAACTGCAACCGAGGTACGTGCCCTTGGCTGGAATCGAACCCAGGACTCTGGTCCACAGGCCAACGCTCTAACCGCTGAACCAAACCCGTCAGGGCTCTTCTCTGTTTTCTAAAGGCAGAAATTTTAGGGGAGGTCTTAGGGGAGGATCTCAATAGAATATTCATCAGCTTTATGCTGATGTGCCAAAGTGAAATTTATTCCCCGACTTCATCCGTCCTTGGGTGTGGTTGGCACTAATTGGATTTCTGTTATCTATCTCCCTGAGTATGGTGATTTAAGCTATTTACCCTCTGGTTGGGGAGGAGATGTGTAAACCATTTACTCTGAAGTGTCCTTGGTTAGGGGAGATAGGATTTTGTGATTTACTAGATGGCTGTTAACTGCTTGGCCATTTAACTATCGGTCTTAGTTTCCCTATTTCACTTGTTCTGGCTTACTAGCCTGTCTCAGACTCTGTCCATTGTGGGGGTTCAGGGGAGCTCCCTGGGGACTGGGCACATCTTCCCTGTGGCTTCCATACCTGCTCCCCAACTCACTACCGGCACAGCCTTGGGCAAGTCACCCCCTTCCTGGGCCTGTGGAGTGATCTATCAAATCCAGGTCTCAGCTCAAACGCCACCTCCTCCAGGAGGCTTTCCTGGGCCTCACCCTAAAACAGTCACACAGTCACTGTCTTCACAGCACCTCTCACTCTTACAGATCAGATTAGATTATTTACCTGTACTTGGTTCTAGTCTGAATTGCCCTGATCCCACACACAGACAATGTGAATCTTTTGTTCATCCATACAGTCAGTATTTATGTTGTAATCAATGACCTAGGAGCTTGGTATTTAGCAGTGAACAAAAAGACCAAAATCACTACCTATATAGCGTTAACAAGGTAACTAAATAAAGAATGTGAAAGATGGAACATAGTGGTAAGTGAAAGAAGATAAATTAGTCAGGAAGGAGAGGTGAGAAGTGGGTTCAGGGAGCCAGTGCCATTTTGTACGGGTGGTCAGGAAGGGCCTCACCGGGAAGGACTTACCTGAGCACAGACTGACGGACGTAAGGCTGTGAGCCAAGAGTGGACTGGAAGAGCGCCCCCGGCCGTGGGAACCGCACTGGCTGGTGCCCCGGAGGGTCTGCAGGGAGCGTCTGAGGCAGAGTGGGGAGGTTACAGGGGAGGAGAGGCTCTGAAGGACTCTGGCTCTACCCTGAGGAAGAAGGGAGCCACGGAAGGTGTGAGCGGAAGAGAGAAGCAATTGCACGGACATTCTTAAAACCTCTGCTCGAAGAAGAGACCACAGCAGGCTGTTGGGCAGAATAAACCGGGCTGTGGGTGGTGGACCTAATCGGAATGAAAGCATGAGGGTGAGAGATGAGGAATTTAAAAGACACCAGCACAGTACCTGGCACACAGTAGGCCGCTGGGAGACGGCAGCCGGGATGGTCAGTCCGAGGAAGGTGTTGAGAAACCCTAACTACGCGAAAGCTCTCCGCTGCCTGTCCTCGCCTGAATTCAGTCTCTCCACGGGGACAGAAAACACAAGCCCTCGGGCCACGCAGAGAAATTGCAGGGAGAAAGTCTCTGGCGTTGAAGAAAGACAAGAGGGCAGGATTACATAAGTGATAAAATGCTAACATTTCATGTGTTCGACACAAGCTTACATTGCATGCATTCAGATATTTAAGGGGAAGGTAACCTTTAAAAAACGATTTTTTTTCTTGGTTAAAAATATATACTATAGAAAAGGTTGAGAGGCAAAATATGTGTGTGGTAGCTTGAATTTTCCCAAATCAAACCCTTTCTTTTTGTAATGTATTCGCCTGATGGGTCTTTTAACTTGATGTAATGCTACATTCATGCAGGGGACAAGTCACGTGTTTTCTTTTGGTGTGAAACTGACAGCCACGTTAGGTTTTTTAAAATGTGCTTTTTAAGCAGCGGAGTTAATTCCAAGGAAAAAACAAACCAAAAAGCAGCCCCCGGGCAAATTAGCCTCCAGCTATAGAAAGCAGGTTCCATGCCTGTTAGCTTTTGGTCTTGGTGAGAGGGTCTGGCCGGCATGTAGGAGACCCCAGGGAGCCGAGAGTCAGATGGGTGAGGCGAGGGCCCTGTCCCTCATTCCTAAGGTGGGAGGGTCCAGATTGTTGTTTTGGGGGGCCCGTCCTGCACACTGTGCGATGTTCAGCAGCCCACGTGGCCTCATCCCGCTAGGTGTCAGGAGCACACCTCCCCACCCCACCTCTACTAAGTTGTCACAACCGAAATGTCTCCAGACATCACCAAATATCCCGAGGAGCAAAGGCAGCCCTGGTGGTGAGCTACCACTTTAAATGAAGGATTGTGAGTGAAAATGGTAGTTTCTGGGATATTTCAAGCATCAAAAAATGATACCAGCTGTTATGGACCAGGTGAAGGATAAAGCAGGGGCTGTGTTGGGAGAGAGGCCTCTTGCCTTTGTCCCTTTGGAAATGGCCTGGATGGACTGCTTGAGCCAGTTTGATAATCTCGTATTCTCCTGATAACATAAAACTCGATGCAGAAAGCTTTATCTTCAGAGAAGAAGAAAAAAAAAAAGATGCTCACACTGCAATGTCCACAAAATCCATTTCTTACACAAGGTCCCTGTTTGCCAAGAGGGGAAGGGCCGCCACTCGCCTCTGCCTGTGTGGCCCTGCGCTGAGGACAGGACAGGTGGAGCCTCATTGTGTCCCCACAACAGCTGCAAGGGGGTGTCATCCTCCCATTGCACAGATGAGCAAACTGAGGCTCAGAAAGGCCCCATCATGTCAACATCAAGTGATGTCACTTTATTAAGCACCTGCTGTGTGAGATCCAGCGGTGAACAAAGTCCCGGCTCCCCTGGGGCTGGCATGGCACTGGGGACACAGATCATGAGGGACAAAGGTCTAAAATGTGTCAGGTGGTGATATGTGTGAAGGACAAAAGCACAGCTGGACGTCAGGTGGCCTCGTGTGTCCTAGTGAGAGGCCGGCCTGTGTCCTGCCACCACGAGGCTTCTCACGGCTGCTTCCTACTGGGGACACCCTGGACGTGAAGAACATTCTTTTTTATTTTCTCCTTTATTGATTTTTAGAGAGAGCGGAAGTGAGAGGGAGAGAGAAATGGAAACATCGATGAGAGAGAACATTGACTGGCCGCCTCCTGCATGCTCCCCACTGGGGATCAGGCCCGCGACCTGGGCATGTGTCCTGACTGGGAATCAAATCGGCGACCTCTTGGTGCATGGGTCGACGCTCAACCACTGAGCCACACCAGCCAGACATGAAGAACATTCTTATGGGGAAAGTGGAATAGGACCCAAGTTCATTTCATTCATTTATTCACTCACTCATTCACTTGTCACCCAGGTCGGCCCTGGGTATGTCAGTGAAAGCAGACAGACAAGGCCTCCCTCCCAGAGCTCACACTCCAGCCGGGGCCTGATGCCTACAGGTCAGCGAGGTCAGCGAGGTCACGCCAGCTCTCGGCCTGTCTCAGCCCCGGGCTCCTTGCCTGTACAGCGCGGGTGATAACAGCCTTTACTGCCCAGTCACCCTGGGCTGGGAACGGTGCTGAGGGGTCACATGCTTCATCTCTGCCCAGCCTTCGACTGCCCTGTGACCCACAGTGCACGGATGAGGAAACTGAGGCCGAGAGGTGACGTCAGCTGCTCCAAGTCATCGAGTCAGGAAGTAGCTTCAGGGTCAGAGGACTCTAGTGTGTGTCCGGGCTCGGCCCTTCCCCGGCTGTGTGACCTGGGCAAGCCTCTTGCCTCTGAGCCATTTTCTCAGCAGTTAAGTGACAATGACAGCATACCTGCCTCCTGGGGCTGCGGTGAGGGGTAGGTGAGAGTGTGTGGGACACACATGCCTGTGCCGGGCACAGAGACCGTGAGGACAGCCTCTGCCTTAGTGCACTCCATCCTCCGGGAGCCCTAGCGGAGCGTGCTGTCGAACCCTTGCACACAGCCTGCCATTACCTCCAGGCTGCAGGCGAAGAAATCAAGGTCAGAGACGTGATATTGCGTCGTTGGCCCCAGGTGACACGCAGATGTGAAGGTAGATCAGGACGCCACCTCCATTCTCCGTGCTTTCAACGGCAAGGGTTTTTCTGTTTACTTTGCTTTTTTATCCTCTCTGTTTCTGTTGGCTCATTTTTTGACACCCATTCATGTTGATTGGGTATTTTTATTCCCTCTTCTCCCTCTACGGGTTTGGAAACTCCATATTCTGTTCTCTTCTTTAATTGTTTGGCCTTAAGATCATAGTAAGTACACGACTTCACACAGCCTAAAGTAAGTCAATCCCCACCCCCTCCCCTGCCTCGGGACAGCAGGAAGACCAGTGGTGTGTTTCCTCTGGCCTTCCTTTCCAGTCTGGGGTTCCCCCCGTGTCCCCCATTGGCTGTGATGACTATGGCTGGGGGTGCTGTGTTTATTTCAGGTGGCTGTCCCCGAATTTGCCCATGTCTTTGGCACCATTCCTCATTTGACCCTCTCCCTTCTCGGTTTGGTGGCCACCTCCCTGAGTGGTTTTTTTATTAGTTCTTTTTTTGTTTGTTTTTTGTTTTGTTTTGTTGTTTTAATCCTTACCCTAGGATATTTTTCCATTACTTTCTAGACAGAGTCGAAGGGAGAGAGGGAGACAGAGAGAAATATCGATGTGAGAGAGATACACTGATTGGTTGTCTCCCACACGACCCCCCACTGGGCCCGGGGAGCAAACCTGCAACCCATGTACGTGCCCTTGACCAGGAATCAAACCCGAGACCCCTCTGTCCGCAGGCTGACGCTCCAACCAATGAGCCAAACCGGCCAGGGTTTGTTATTAGTTCTTTTAACAAGAGCCTGCCAGGGTGACTTTGCCTGAAAAGGTATTTCTTTCTCTCTCACTTTTGAATGATACTTTAGCTGGGTCTGAAATCTACTTTGCTCATTTCATTTGGCACAAAACATACTAGCCAGGCTCTCAGGCCCCAATGCTGCCGGAGTCTGCTGCCTGTGTGTCATTCCCTGGGAGGGGAATCTTTTTGGCTACTTCTTAAAAATATTTTTTCTGGGTGCTTGTTTTATGTTTTTGCTACAGTGCTGCCTAATTGTGGCTTTAATTTGATGTATCCCGCTCAGAATTCACAGCGATGTTTAAGGGGCAGAGCGCTGGGCTGTGTGTGTTGGAGGGAGGAAGTGCCCGTAGCATCAGCGTGCGGCTGGTGCTGCCACCGTGGACTGCTGTGACCGCATCCTGGAGTCTGGGAGGCTCGTCCACACCAGAAATGCATTTCTCACAGCTCTCGGGCTGAGAAGTCTGCCAGGGTGTGGACGGACTGGTGTCTGTCTGCTGAGAGCCCACGTTCTGGTTCACAGACAGTCCTCTTCTCTCTGTCTTCACAGGCAGGGGGGAGGGAGCTCTCTGGGGGTCTCGTGCGGGCACTACGCCCACTCATGTGGGCTCCCCCCTCAGGACCTCATCACGTCCCAGACTCCCACCTCATGCTGTCACACTGGGTGGGATGGGGTTTCGACATACGAATCTGGTGGGGGAGACACAAGCAGTCAGTCTACAGAAATAAAATACTGATAATAATGAACAAACATTATCACTAACATGTACTGAGGGCTTATCTGTGGCAGGCACTGTTCTAAGAGCTGTGTGTGTGAATATATGTGATATATATGTACACGACATCGATCTCTATCTATATCTCAGCTTACTTCATTCTCAAATGACCTCCTAAGGAGAGTACTAGTATTATCCCCATTTTAGAGACGAGGAAACTGCAGCACAGAACAGATGAGTTCATTAGAGAAGGGAGTTGGGGGTGGGGTGGGGGTCAGAGTTCACATCTCGCCAGTTGTGTGGGCTTGAGCCAGTGACTCCACCTTTCTGAGCCACAGTGCCCCCCTCTGTCAAGTGAAGGCAGGGCTAAGACAGACGCAGGACCCGAGGCCCGGGGGGGCAGAGGTGACAGTGCCCTCGCCCCCCCTGAGCTGCACTCGGTGCCGAGTCCCTGCTCGGGTCCCAGGCACGTTCCCGGAGGAGGAGAGGGTGGGCTCTCAGTGAGAGAGGGGCTGCGTGAGGAATTGCCTCGTTGGGAGTTGCCTCAGAATCTGTGGGGCCCAGAAAGCCCCGAGACCAGTCCTGGCATCCCTTCCGGGGCCCAGATCCCACCCGTCAGGGAGCAGCGGGCCCTCCACGCCAACTGAAGCTATCGGCAGAGGAGCCGAGCGCCTCGGAGGAGACCAGACTCCCCAACGCAAGGATCTTTAATTACTTTTTAATGAAAAACATCTTTGCGTCCAAGCTGAAATTATATTGTCGGCAGTTAATTATCACTTGTCAGACAAGTGTGTGACCAGATTGTGGGTTTAATTTCCATATAGGTTTGCAAAAGCCTCGTTCTTCTTATTTGATGAGGGCCTCTCTGAGCAAGAGACAAGGAGAGAGAGGAAGGGGGGAGGGTGTTCATTGCTGGAAAGAGTGCCTTTTTTAAAATCAATTTTTTAAGTAAACAGTTTTCCTTGGTATCTGAGTCAGGGCGCTTTGCAAGGAGCAGAAAATCTTCGGTGTGTTCAAGGCAAGGAGAAATAAGCTGGGTGGGGGGAGACCAGTCCAGGAATGTGTCCCTAAACGCAGGGGCCTCTGGGCCTGATCAGGGCCTGAACTGGGGAAGTAGAAAGTACTTTGAACTGAGCAGGGTGAAGGGAGAAAGGCATCAAGGCCTCCCACCCCCAGGCGATCAGAGCTAGGTGCCTGTGTGACCCCAGGATGGCCCAACTCAGAGCTGAGAATCAACCGGAGGGAATGCGGATAGAATTTCACCGAGACACCATCTCTCCCCATCAAATAGCACAAGTCTCCCTGCTGGCAGCGGTGCAGTGAGACGGTCCCCGCACACGCAACGAAGCAGTCATGTCCTTTCTGGATCCCTGGGAACATTCACACCTGCTGAGAGCCAGCCCCGTGGGGCAGCGCTCAGAGCCCAGCCCGGGCCCTGACCCAGCGCTCGGGATGGATGCCGACCTCACCGGGTCCACTGTGAGCGCTCAGCCAGGCCCCAGTGTTCCTGGAACCCGCTTCTGTCCGCGTCTGGGGCTGTCTGAGAAGACGGGGGACAGTACCTCATGTAGGCAGCATCCCGCACGCAGAACGCAGCCAGGGCGCCAGGCACCCACTTCTTCAGCAATGTCCCCCGAGAGGCAGGCGCTGTCCTCGGCATCAGGGAGACACCGGATTCTGGAAAGAGGGGACACGAGGAGGAACACTAACAGTGACCTGCAGAGCGTGAAAGTTGGGACAAGAGCAGGAGAAAAAGAAAGCAGGGGAGGGTGATGGAGGGCTTGGGGGTCACAGCTGTAAATAGGGGATCAGGGAAGGTCTGTCAGAGCAGGTGACCCTGGGACAAAGATCTGAACGAGGGGAGGGGGGAGTGGGGCAGACGTGGGGAGGAGGCTCAGCTGGAGGGAAGGGCCAGGGGGAGACCTTGAGGGAGGAACATGTCCAGGTCCAGGGCAGGAAAAACTGGAGGGCTGGAGGGGAGTGATGAGGGGGATGGGCTGGGGGTGGGGCTAGAGACGCAGGGGCGGGGCCACCATCAGTTTGCACTGTCCCCAAGTGAGGCAGGAAGGAGCCACAGGCATGAGGCAGAGCAGGGACAGCTCCTCTGAGTCCCGCGGGGTCACCGGGTCACAGGCTGCTGCCCAGACAGTGACAGGAGCAGAGCCAGGCAGGCCCAGGTGTGATGGTGGTGGGACCGGGTGGGAGCCCGGAGAGGGGAGCACCATTCCTCCTCTGGGGTTAAGGCTGAGCAAACCGGACCGGAGGGTTATTCACCCCGTGAACATTAGGCATTACTAGTCTTAAAACTTTATACTACTTCACCTGATATCTCCTTACAGGAGGCTATGTTAATGGTTATTTTGAGGGATTGTTTGTTTTCGTATCATATCCTAACATATCTTGAGAGTCTCGCCAATGTGAAATGAGTTATGAAAATGTACTTGTGAGAAGAAAAAAATGAAGAAAGTAAAAATGACTGTCTTTGGAAGGTGAGATATGATTTATACACTCTTTTACATTAATGTTTGCTCTTCCCCAAGCTTCGCCATCAGGACGCATCAGTCACATTAGGGGGGAGATCACTGTTACTCATGAGGTACCCGGGCCCTGGCCGAGGCGCCCGTCCCAGGCTGCACTGTCCCCTCGTCTCCAGCTCCTTGGCATCGCTTCTGCCCAATTAGCCCTTTATTATAGACCATTTTGTTCTCTAATTGTCTGCCCTGCATAATTTAGCTGGTCATCTACTATCTTGTTCCCAGACATTTAACTGAGTGTCTCTTGGCCTCAGTGTCTTCATCTCTGAGTGTGGTGGTGGCGGAGGGGGAGGTTTTTGAGTCTCGTCAATGCCAACACTCCCTGGGGGCCTGGAATAATAACAGCAGCCCCGTGTGCCCGGCGCTGTGCCAAGCTCCTCACATGATCGGTCCACTGGATTGTTTCCACAGCCCGATGAAGGAGGCACCGTCGTTATCCCCCCGTTTTACAGATGACGATTGTAAAGCTCAGAGAGGTTTAGAAACTAGTCGGCATTCACACAGCTCGGGGGGGGGGGGGGGCTGGGCCTGGACCCAGGCAGTCTGCTCCCGAGGCCCTGTTCGTCCTGCTCTAGGGGTTCAGCCTTTGCCGTGCTGGACCCTGTGCCGGGGGCTTGATGCGCAAAGACAGGATGGGGGTGTTTGCCTGCAAGCTTTATAATGATAATAATGATAATGATAATAATAATGATAATGATAATATAATGGCAACAATACAAGTTTACACGCATTTAGTGCTCACCACGTACCAGACATTTAACATACCTTAGGGCATGGAGTTCCCACATCGTCCCACAGCAGAGACTGTCTCAGTTGCCATGTTACAGGTGAGGGTCCCAGGCACAGAGCGGCCGTGGGGTGGCCCAGAGTCCCACCCCCAAGTGCTCCTGCAAGTGTCCTGTGAGCCCAGGAGGCGCCTCCCCCTGAGGTGCCCTCATCAGGGCCTCCCGGTAACCCTGTGTGCTCAGCATTACCGTGCCCACGTTGCAGAGGGACCGTGCGGCTCAGAGAGGTTGAGCTGCTCGCCCACGTCACACAGTGAGCGCTAGAGGCTGCTCTGAGCCCCGGCTGTGAGGTCAGAGGCCACGGTCTGTTTCCTGCTCCCGCGGCGAGAGGCCCAGGCAGATGGCTTCCGGCAGGAGCTGCCCACCTGGGGGGACTCGGGACAAAGACGACCAGCCTGACACTACCTAAGAGGAATAACAGCAGAATCCTTCACTGAGCACGTCACACGTGTCACCACATCTAAGTCTGGCTTCCACCGCATGAGGCAGACACTTTTATTATTGTCAACTCACACTTGAGGGGACTGAGCTCAGAGAGGTTAAGTAACTTTCCTGAGGTCTCAGAGTGAGAAAATGGCAGAATCCAGGGTTAGCCAAAACCAGTGGCCTAATCACTGAGCCACACTGCCTCCCTCCACCACGCCTGGGGCTCTAGACCATGAACTGGGACTGGAACCATCAAGGTGACACCAGAATGTGACACCACCCGCCAGAGAGGCCCCCAGAGATAAACGGGGATCTGCTGCCCTGAGAGCAGGAGGCTGAGGAGGGAAGGGAAGAGGGAGCCAGGAGCCCAAACAGCCAAGGAGCCCCTGGGTGGGCTGCCTGCTGGGGCCCCGGTGCCAGGGCAGCCCTGCTCGAGAGGGGCAGCGTCCCTTTGTGGCTGTGGTCAACGCTGTCCTCAGGTGGAGGCCCGGCAGGCTCAGCTGGGGTTAGTGGCGGCCACCTCAGCTCCAGAAGCCCTGATTCACTGTGGAGCCTAAACCCGGGGAGTCTGTCCCCAGGGTAATTGTTCTGATTGTCATTGTCATGGCTAATAACACTTTGTGACGGCCATAAACTCAGAAAGTCTGAAGTGGGCCCAGGAGAAGGGAGGGGCCTTGGATGGTTTGGACAGAATTTAAAAGGAAAAAAGGGGGTGACTTGAAGCCTTGGGGAGACTCAGATTGTGGGACTGGTGGCTGTTTTGGGGAGAAGCGGAGGCATTTCAGTCACAGGATGCTACACTAACCAACTGTTCGAATCAGGATGCTGAAGCCGAGTTGAATGATACATGCAGATTAGAAATACACTCCCCTGTGCCCACTGAGGGTCCTTCCCAGTGCCCATCCCGGGCCTGGAGCAGAGCCTGGCACAGTGAGCGCTCAGTCAACTCTTGGGTGAGAGACCGGTCGGCTGAACGGGCCTCAGTTTACCACCTGTAAAACGGGGAAGTCCAATCTAGTGTCTCCGCCGTGCACTCCTGCCCTGTCCCCAAGGCCATCTCTGGGAAGCCAGGAGGGCGAGGGCGGCGGTGACAGCCGAGCCCCCTTCCGCAGCAGCGCTGGGCTGCACGTTTCGTTGCACAGTTGGTACCGAAACCCACAGTCCAGCGCCAGCAGGGACTTCAGACGCAAACTGTGATGTACCTGTGGGTGTATAACTGTAGGAATTGGTTTCTGCATGTTTCAATAAACTGTGCTATTAATTACATCGTTATTCATCAACTTGGAGAAGGAGGTGCAGCTGAGACAGCGGGAAAAGCCTCCCATCCTGCAGACAAGCTCTGGAGCCCTGCAGGGGCAGGGAGCAGGCTCCGGAGAGAGGTCAGCCCAGCCCAGCCTGGACCTGGGAGGCAGCAGGGCAGGGGAGTGTTACCTGAGCACCTGCCTGAGCGGCTCCACCCAGGTCTGCAGGGGGTCAGAGTACAGCGGCTGGAATCTACTGATCCTGGGGCCCCATCCTTCCTCCCTCCACCTGGGTCAGCTCCCTGAGCCTCAGTGTCCTCGGCTGTAGAATGGGGGTGAGAACAGCCCCCTCCTCGCGGTGGTTGTGAGGATGAAGTGCGTGCGTGCCAGTGAAGGGCGCCCAGTGCACGTAGGGAGTGGTCACATGTGTGGACTGATGCTCCCGCTATTGTCACCCAGGATGTTACAGAGCAGGTATCATGGGCCCATTGCACAGATGGGCTCATCGCTGCACCAGCTAACGCCTGTCAACACCCCCTCACCAGGTGCCTGCTCCCATGACCCCATGCCACCTCCATGACAGCCCTGTGTGGCAGGTGCTGCTATGGTCCCCACCTCACAGGGGAGGTTGTGCCACAGGCTGGTGAAGTACCTCCCAGACCACACAAACCTCAGGAGGCAGAGGATCAGAGCAGGGCTTTCTGTCCCCAGGGCCCAGGTTTGGCCACCAGCCCAGACCCCACACTGCCCAGGACACTGAGTCACAAACACTGATGAGAAGGCCCAGCAGCCACCCCCTCCTTCCTTCACTTGGAGAACCCTGGGTTGTTTTGCAGCAACAGGCTCAGACCTGATGGGTCCCCAGCCCTGGGATGAAGCCAAGCCCGACACCCCATACCCCTTTTCCAAAGATTGTCTTAGGAGTAGGCATGCGGCCCAGATCTAGCCATTGAGGAGTGAGAGGAAATCTGCTAGTGGAGGGAGAGGCATCAGGAAATATTTCTTCTGCCTCATCTACTTTCTTTTTCTGGACTAGAATGCTGTAGAGTGAGACACGGTGTTTGGAGCTGCAGCAGCCGTCCTGCAACCATGAGGCAATATGCTAATGACGAAAAAACCAACTCAGCCAAGGATGGTAAAGAGGAAGGAGGGAAAGAGCCAGGGTGTTTGTTGACAACCAGACACCGAACTATGTGAAAACATTTCACGTGTAAATTGTTGGAGCCACTATTTTGAGTTTTCTGTTACACGCTGCCCAACACATCTTAACCGATAGAAGTGCCTACTACGCTCCCGGACACATCTGCATAAGCCTCGCCACACAGGGCCACAGCTATTTACCCACAGTGTCTCCCCCTTCAGACTCTCGGATCCTGGAGGTGAGAGGTTGTCTTGTTGGTCTTTGTAGCTCCCAAGTGTCACACAGGTCACAACCCACAGTGACCTCTAATTACAGTTAGTGAAAAAATGATTGCAGTGTGTGTGAAAATGCTTTGTAAACTGTGGAGACCAGAAATTGGAGAAAACCATTATTTGGGGGAATGAGGCACCGCCAGGCTCCCTGCCGTCCCCCGTCCCCCTGCCTCTCCACCCTGCCCACAGACGGCAGGTGTGTCAGGCCCGCCTGCCCCTGTGCAGTCATCCCCCGGGCTGCCAGCGCCTCTCCCCTCCCCCGACACACACTGAGCGACAGGCTCTGTGCTCGGCCATTCACCCCCTAAAAATCTGACGTGAGAAACCGAACGGCCACCACTCCGCCAGCGGCAGCTCTGCTGCGTTGCTGTGTGGACGTGGGAACGGGGTGGACACCACACGAGGAGGCCGCGGAGAGGAGCAGAGAGAAACGCTTGAGGGCAGAGGGCTTTCCAATGTTCAGCTCCAGGTTTTGCAGACAGACTGGATTAAAGGATAAAATTAAATGCATTTTTTCAATAGAGTAAGGGATCTGTTTCCCACAAAATACTTTACCCTGACGGTTGGTTTCAAGAAATTGAACAGATTTCATTTTTTCAAAGACAAGAGAGATCTGGTGTTAAACGGAACACATTCCACCGCGAGAGCGCCGTCAACGACTTGACTTCGCAGAGGCGAGGTTTGGCAACGCTGAGAAGTCGCTTTCCCTGGAAAACTGCCCGTGATGGAGGGGAGTGGTGGGCAGGCAGCGGTGGCGGTGACCTGGGGAAGGCGACAGTGAAGAGCCCTGACCTCTCGGGGTTCGGGCTGAAGGCCATTATTTGTCTGCTCCCAGCCTTCATTTCCCTCCACCACATGTGATGGTGCCTTTTCCTTTAAAAGCGGCCATTTCTTCAGCAGACATTTCCTGTGCTATCCCATTTTGCCTCTTGGCCGAGTCTGGGATTGGCATTAGTCACCCACTCTGTACCTCAGGTTCCTTGTCTGTGAAAACAACAACAACTGAGATTTACCTCCAGGGGGCGCTGCAGGTTCAATGAGCTCGCAGAGGTGAGAGCACAGAGGTGAGGGCACGCAGAGGTGAGGGCACACAGAGGTGAGAGCACACAGAGGTGAGAGCACAGAGGTGAGAGCACAGAGGTGAGAGCACGCAGAGGTGAGAGCACAGAGGTGAGAGCACACAGAAGTAAGAGCACAGAGGTCAGAGCACACGGAGGTGAGAGCACGCAGAGGTGAGAGCATGCAGAGGTGAGAACACAGAAGTGAGAGCACGCAGAGGTGAGAGCACGCAGAGGTGAGAGCACGCAGAGGTGAGAGCACGCAGAGGTGAGAACACAGAGGTGAGAGCACGCAGAGGTGAGGGCACTCAGAGGTGAGAGCACAGAGGTGAGAACACAGACGTGAGAGCACAGAGGTGAGAGCACACAGAGGTGAGAGCCCAGAGGTGAGAGCACGCAGAGGTGAGAGCATGCAGAGGTGAGAGCACAGAGGTGAGAACACAGACGTGAGAGCACAGAGGTGAGAGCACACAGAGTGAGAGCACAGAGGTGAGAGCACACACAAATGAGGGCACACAGAGCGAGAGCACACAGAATGAGAGCCCAGAGGTGAGAGCACACAGAGATGAGAGCACAGAGGTGAGAGCACACAGAGGTGAGGGCACACAGAGGTGAGGGCACACAGAGATGAGGGCACAGAGGTGAGGGCACACAGAGGTGAGGGCACAGAGGTGAGGGCACACAGAGGTGAGGGCACAGAGGTGAGGGCACACAGAGGTGAGGGCACAGAGGTGAGGGCACACAGAGGTGAGAGCAGAGGTGAGACAGAGGTGAGAGCACACAGTGCCCTCAGCTGGCAGTGGTCCCCTGCAGGCTGTGTAGGGGCTGGAGAAGGGCAGCAGCTTTGCAGCTTGGAGGCAGTCCTGGGTGGACGTGTTGTCGCACAGGGAGGCATCCAATGAACAGTTGCTCTCATGTGGTCACTAGCGGGGGTGAAGGCACTGACCCTGAGCAAGACAGCCTGTCAGTCCCAGGTCTTTACTAACTTGCTGTGCCATTGGGCAGGTCCTTTCTCCTCGCTGTGCTTGGCGTCTCCATCTGGAGCCCGGGAATGATCGTCACACCAACATCACAGGCTGGGCCAAGATGATGCTCATCGGGGTTGGCTGAGATGGTGACAACTATGATGATGATGATGATGGCTACAATGAGGACAACTATGACAATGATACCAATGACAGTGATGGTGATGACAGTGATGGCGATGACTATAACAATGACAGTGGCAAGGATGACAACTGTGATGATGATGATGGCCGCAGTAACAATTATGACAACAACGATGATGACTGTGATACAATGAGTATAATGATGAAAACCATGACAAATATGATTATGACAATGGTGATGGTGACAACGATGGTGATGACAATAGGCTGCCGCTGCTGCTGATGACGACCCTTCCCCCAGGAGTGACCATAATAGCAGCAGTAATAGCACTAACAACAGCTGGCATTAATCAGGGCTTACTGCGCTTTGTCTCGATCCCTCCGAGAATAGGTGTCATTGTTACCCCACTTTGCTCTCCGTAAGCATTCCTGCACAACGCTGTGAAGTAAGATGTTTCTATTAGTCTTATTTCATAAATGGGAAAACTGACTCGGAGAAGTGGTCTGCAAAGCACGCAGCTGGTAAGGGACAGCGTTGGGACTGAAACCCAAATCTATGCGACTACAACACGATGTGGGCTACACCTGGGCCCGGGCTGGACCTTTCTCTCCCAACAGAGCTGTCTGGAGCCTAGCAGACCCCACCCTGGCTGCTCCTGAGCAGAAAGGTGGCTGCAGAGCGGGACAGTCAACTCGTTCCTGCATCCACCTGTCCTAGGCCAACCCCACCTCCTACCCCATCATATTAATACCTACCGGCCACTTCTTATCAGCTGCCCACCTCTCACCCAGCTGATCACCTCTTATCTGCCTCATCACCTCTTATCTGCCTCATGACCTCCAACCAACCTGCAGAAAGGCTGTTCATTCATTCACTCATTTATTCAGCAATTCTTAAAGAACGTAAGGCTCTGCCTTGGTGACCACAACCTTTTGCCAAACCTGGCTCCCAGGTTCTGACTGCACTGAAGACTTCACTCTTCACTAGGGACCCTGGGGGTCATCCTACACCCCTCTTACAGAGCTTGTTCCAGTTTCACCATGACACCGTGAGCTACTGGAGGCGACAGGTTTGATTCTTCTCTTCCTGATGCCTGGCATGGGGCCAGGCACATGGTATCTCTCAAAGTGGGTGGACAAATGAATGAATGAGTAAATGGATGAATGAATGGTTGAATGATGAATGGGTTGATGTTACTAGCCTCCTTCTTATCAGGACTCACTGTGGACCAGGCATCATGCTGACATTTTATAAGCACCATTTCATTTAATCTTTTCTACAATTCCTTGTACTAAATACTGATATATGCCCATATTATGGATGGGGAAACAGGCTCAGTGGGGTTGGGGCACTCGCCCAAGGTCACGCAGTAAGCCTTCCTGGTAGTAGAACCCTTCTTGCTCACCTCCATCTGATGCCTCTCGCTCTCATCCTGGGCTGAGGCCACACTTCATGGTCATGTCCGGGGTGTCCCTGCTGATTCCGCCACTCACTGGGGACCCACGTTGGCTGCTTTGGCTGAAAGTCATAATCATGAACATTTAGTTTCAGTTCTAAAGCAAAGGAGAAGGACTTGCCTTTTCCCGGTGTGTGTGCAGGGACAAAAGTGGTCTGCCCAGGAGGGTCCCTGCCGAAGTGACTGGTGCATTCACTGGAGACCCCCCAAGTCCTGCTCACAGACACTCTCCATGCTCCTCATCAGAAGAGACCCCTCTCCTCTCCCCACCAGGGAATGGCAGCCCTCCCAGGCCCACGTGGACACCAGCAGTGCCCTCTCCTCAGCCCCAGGAACATCATTTATTGATCACAGGTACTCGGGCTGCAAAGTCAGGATCCTGTGTGTATCTGCAATGAGCAGAGGCCACAGGGCCATTCAAACCCCAGAGATCTGGGGAGGGGAGGAAAACACTCAGAGACAAAGTGGAAGGAACAAAGAGGAAATCGGATGTGCCAGGGAGATTAATCCACTGCTCAGACATGAAAGAAATACATTCAATTCTGTCTTATTGCATTGCATTTGAATGGACACGTCGTAGTTAGCTGCCTGCAAGCCTCAGATTACCCAGAGAGAACGCACAATGAAAGCTGAGAAAATAAAAACACACACAAAAAGCTCCTGAAATTGAAATCACTAAGAGAGAAATAAAAGCCAGACTTGAGACAAAAGCAGCCACTTGTCACCGAGGCCCTCAGCACTGACACCAGGTCCCCAAGGCCACATGGCCCAGTGTCAACTGTCCACCCGCCTGGCAGTCTTGGTCACTGGCATCAGGGTAAGTCCCAGGCCAGTGTCAGGAGGCTCTACTGTCCTCCTAGAGCTCTTTCCTACTTTCTGTGTGACCTGGGACAGGTCACTGCCCCTGTCTGAGCCTCATTCTCCCTGAGTTTCCAAGGTCCCCTCTCCCTTCATCCTGCCATGGGAGAAGTCCAGCTGTGTCCTTAGCAAAGCCATGACCCAGAGTTTCTGTTCCATATTTGCACAGTCCAGCCCAGCATCAGGCGAGCTTAGCTTATGTTCCCACCAGCAGTCCGGCCGTCCATTGTGTGTGGGGTCCATACAGCCATGGCCATGTGGCTTCTAGGAACAGGGGCAAATGCAAGGAAGAAGGGACAAACCAGAGGGATGAGAGAGAGAATTTCTTTGTCTGGGGATTTTAACCTTCTAAGATTTTACAGGTTTGCATTGGCTCCACCCCCTCTAGCCAATCCATGGTTCCCAGACTAGACTGACGGGCACTTCCCTACATCACCCCCGCCTCACTGTGCATGCACCCGGCTCCCCTTTGCTGGACTGCTGCCCCAGGTCATTTTCAGGGAATGGACCAGTGGTTCCCTGGGGAGCGTGAAATTGCAGCTTCCTGGTGAAGCTGCCAAAATGACCGTGAATGTCTGGCCTTCCCTTTGCTCCTTTCCTATTATTAATATTAGCTAGTTACAAGGCTAACATTACTATTGCTGGATGATATAGCCACTGCAGTAAGGCAAGAAAAATAAATAAAAGGCATACCAATTTGAAATAAATAAATAAAACTGTCTCTATTTGGAGATGGTATGATCACAAAAAATAATCTACCAAAAACAAACAAACAACAGCAGCAAAAGCTTCCTAGAACTATTGAGTGAGTTCATCAAGGTCACAGGATCAACACAAAAAAGTTTATAGAAATCATATTTCTATAAACTAACAATAAACATGTGGAAAGTGAAATGTAAAACACCATAACATTTACAATCTCCAAAGGAAAGAAAATATTTAACAAATATTAACAAGATCTATATGCCAAAAATGACTATAAAGAGCTTGGAAGTTATCATTCCCATCCTAACAATAACGGGAAAAAAGCTAAACAAATTGAAACTTAACAATCACCTTCCATCAATAAGAGACTTGAGGTCACAAACTTGTGCCCCAAAAACTAAGCAGACACCTAGAATCCCAGCTCACCAGGACCAGAAGCCCTCACCTGGAGACAGTGTCTGCAGGAACACTTTTGTTTTTTTCTTTATTGATTTTAGAGAGGTGGGAAGGGAGAGGGAGAGAGAGATAGAAACATCGATGAGGAGAACATCGATTGGCCGCCTCCTGCATACCCCCCACTGGGGATCAGGCCCACAACCTGGGCATGTGCCCTGACCGGGAATCGAACTGGTGACCTCTTGGTGCATGGGTGGACACTCAACCACAGAGCCACACCGGCCGGGCTGGATGAACACTTTCAAGTGAATGGCTAGGGGCTCAGTGTAGACTAGCTTGAGAGTTTCAAACCTCCAGGAGGCCAAACCTGGGGCACGCCCCACTTTCGTGAGTTTTACTCCTGGAGCCCCCCCAGGTTCTCAATGTGAAGTCCTGGGAAAAACTCCCCTCCGGCTTCAGCAGGGAGAGGTGAAAATAACCATTTTGAAATATGCCCAAGGTGGTCTGCTCTCCTTAACAGGACCTGTTTCAAGGGAAACTATTTTCCCAGAGCATACCTAGCTGGGGGACGGGAAATACCCAACGCGGGCTCACTGGAAGCCGAGACCTGGTCACAGGACCGCAGACAGCGCGCGCCCCACCCCTCACCCTTCAGCAGGGCTCCGGGATCACTGCTAAGAAAGCTGCAATCTCTGCCCCTATTTAAGGAAAACCCAAGACAACAGGGGCAACCAAAACAAGGACATGGAAAGACATTTTAGCCTCTGATACTACAGCAAACAAAAATACAGCCTAACTCCTAGCCAGATAAACACAAACCTCACAGAAACACTGGTTTACCTGAGTTCCTTTGGCCTGAAACACCAGGTCCAGCTGTCAACAACACATTGCATGGCGTGCTAACAGGCACACACAGTGTGGAGAGACAAAGCCAGCATCCCCAGGAGGAGGGCACACAGGCCTCCTCGGGGAGGGACTGATGCTTGATAATGAAACAGATTCCCAATGAAAACATTCTGACCTGACACTAAGACACAGGAAACAGGATTCTTGTTAAAAAGGGCATCAAGGAATATTTCAATATGGAAATCGAGGAAGCTCATGAAAGGAATTACTGGCTGAATAATGAGGAAGGACAAGTCAATAGACCCATGTAAGCGCAGAGAGAAAAAGCCACAACTCACCCCCTGATTACAGGGTCGGAGACACCAAATTGGAAAAACAATGACATTGAATTATGAGCAAACATGCAACTTCTTAACAGAAGCAGGAACCAGCTAATGTGATAACGAACCATAAGGAGGAAATCTCGGAGCCTGTGGCCGAGTCTGAGCATTTTCTAGCCACATTAGTGATTCGCAGAGCACCCCTGCTTCCCAAAGCGAGCCCTGGGGCTGGACCCTTGGCCCGGCCCCGCCCTCACGGTGCTCTCTGAGCTCAGTCTTCCCAATACCTTATTTGGACCAAGGTCAGTCAGTCCTGCCCACCTCTCCACCATCAATGCACAGTCTGCCCCCTCCAGGAAGTCTACCCTGATTACTCCAGGCCCCAGTCACCCTGACTCTGCTCTCAGCCCATCTTCCCCCTAAACAACAGGTGGTCTCAGCAGAATATCCTGATCCATTTACTAATATTCACTAATAATGTGGGTATTGGCACTTTCTCACCCATAAGAACTTGGAGTCTGAATTCACATATGAGATAAGAGACCTGAATTCACATCCCAGTTTGCTGTATAATCTTGGCCAAGCTGCTGCCATCTCAGCCCCAGTTTCCTCATCTGTGAGGTGAGGGTCCTAATTTCCACCTCACCGCAGATGTAATAAAAGGCTGAATTAAAGCGTCCTGATGCCTGCCACCTAGATGCTGCTCGAGAAATACTGGCCACGGTTATCACCACACTGAGCAGTTTACGGAGCACAGCCACGTCTCCTAGGTGCAAAGTGTCCAGTAGAAGGGACCTCACCTGGCATTTCTGCAGCACTTTAAAGATTGCAGAGTCGGCCGGTTTGGCTCAGCGGTTAGAGCGACGGCCTGCGGTCCGGAGAGTCCCGGGTTCGGTTCCCGCTAAGGGCATGTACCTCGGTTGCAGTTTGTCCCCGGCCCTGGTTGGTTGTGCAGGTGGCAGCCACTCGATGTGGCCCTTTCACATCGATGTTTCTCTCTCTCTCTTCCTCTCTCTCCTTCCCACTCTATCTGAACAAAAAAATGGAAAAATGTCCTCGGGTGAGGATAAAAAAAAAAAAAAAGATTGCAGAGTCCATTCACACCTTTGAGGGGACACTCAGGACCCCAGGGAGCAGCCAAGAGCACGAGCTCTGGAGCCAGAATCCCTGGTTCAGATCCTGCCTCCACCACTTCCTAGCTGACCGTGAGCAAGTTACTTCCCTGGTTGGAGAGTCGTTTGCTTGCCTGTAGAATGAGGCTGACAATGATTTCTCCCTGGTTGGACTGTTGTAAAGCATGTAGACTAGTGCGGGGCCTGTAAAAGCCCCTCATGTCTGAGCTTTTTACCATCCTCCCATTTCACAGATGAGCAAACTGAGGCTCAGAGAGGCTAAGGCACATATCCGAGATCTCACAGACAATGGAGTCAGCTCCTTACCTCGGATCCATCATGCCTGGGCCTGTGTCCCACCTACCATGTGCCAAGCATCGTGCTGCTCCCTTTATACCTCATGTCATCTTACAATTGACCTTGGAGGGAAGTCTCCTCATCTCCCATTTCACAGGTGAAGAAACTGAGACCCAGAGGAGAAGAGGAGCTCACCTTCCCTCCACCCCTCCCTTCCAGCCTCCCCCTCTAGCCTCCCCCCACCCCTCCGAGGCATCCACAGAGCTGCGCATGTGCAGCAGAAGAAGCTACATCTTCAAGGGCCCAGGACAAACCCCACACAGATGGATTTTTCTCAGCCTCATTATCTTTCCCTCTCAGGGTCCCAGGTCACACCAGTCCCTTCCTGCCCACTGGCTGGTGCAGACCTGCGGCAAGGCTGCCAGCTGTTTCAGGAGCTTGGGGCTCCACCCCCCTCCCCCTGGAAATCAATGGAAGCTCAGTTGTTAAATCCACCTAAATCCAGAGGTTCAAGAATCAAAGGCCTCTTCTGGGCTGTGCTGGGCTGGACGGAGCTCCGCCTCCCAGACCTGGTTTCTCTGCAGGGTCCAGGCAGCAGCAGGACCCAGCGGACCGAGTGATGGCAGGAGGACAACCCCAAACCAGTGAGCAGTTGTCCCAGCCGCCAAGGAGAGCTCCAGGCGAGCCTGCAGGGAGAGAAGCCACCCAGAGCTTCGCCCTCAGGCAGGGCTCTCGCCTCAGAAACCAGCCCCTGCTCCAGAGAGCACCCCTGTCCTGAGGTTGCCCGGGGCTCTGCGAAGCCGGAGGGCTTCAGGCTGGGCCTCCTCCAGGTGGGGCGGGAAGAAGGGTGAGTGGAGCCCATTTCCGGCTCCCTGCCCTGCAGGTCTGCAGAGCTGTGTGGTACAGGCAGTGGAAGCTGAAGACTGAGCTCTGCTGTGCTCGCCCTGCCTGAGGTCACACAGGGAGTGAGGGGCAGTCTGCGGAATCCAGAAGAGGTCGGGGTGTGCTGCAGATTGGGAGCGCCAGGCCTGAGAGACCCAAAGTCCTGACATACTCTTTGGCCCCCCGGGTTGTGGGGGCTGGGGTAGGGCATGTCTCGAGGCTTCCACTCCTCACAGTGGAGGCCGGTGCCAAGTAAATTACTCCTAGTAATGGAGATGTCCGCTCAGGGAATTGAGGAGGCAGTCAACATAAGCCAGAGTAATTAACCAGGAACTGCGGATGTGCCTGGGCTGTCAATGCCACCACCCTGCAGTGGCCTCTTCCTGCAGGGAGGTGATGGGGGCAGCATTTGTCTGCTGAGATGAGCAGTTGAGAATCAGAGAGTCAAAGAGATAAGGAAAGCGGGGGATGCTGGGGAGACCACGGAGTATAAACCCCTCACTGGACAGATAGGGAAATCAAGGCTCTGAGAGGGAGACACCTGCCCAAGGACACACGCAGGCTGGTGACAGGTGGGCTGGCTATCAGCTCTCCTGGTGGGCCGATCAGGGCTATTCCCAGCACCTAACTAAGTACGGGGTCCAGGTCCTGGGGTTGGCTGCAGGGGGACGGGGTGGGGCAGGTAGCGAAGGAAGAAACTGAGGCTCAGAGATAGAAAATAGGAAACAGAATCTATTCCCCCAGCCCTTTTTTTTTTTTTTAATTTTTTTTTCTTATTGATTTTAGAGAGAGAGGAAGGGAGAGGGAGAGAGAGATAGAAACATCGATGAGAGAGAATATCAATTGGCCACCTCCTACATGCCCTCCACTGGGGATCGGGCCCACAACCTGGGCATGTGCCCTGACCGGGAATTGAACTGGCGACCTCTTGGTGCATGGGTCAACACTCAACCACTGAGCCACACTGGCCAGCCCCCTAGCCCTTTCTTTAAACAAGCTTCATCTGAGCCCCTCACTCACCCTAAGGGACATCACAGGCAGCTGAGGTAGCCTTGCACTCACCTTCAGCTGTAAAAGCGTCCTGTGGCTTTAAGGCCCGCCCACTTGTCAGCATTAAAAATTCTGATTGGGTCCCCTCTCCCCAGCTCAGATCTCACCAGGGATCCCTGCTGGGAAGGTGTGGGGAGGTGGGGTGCATGGTCTGCTCATCCCCTCCTCCTTCCCCTCCAGGGTCCTGGCAGAGGAAGGGAACCCTTTAAGGAAAACAGGAGTCAGTTTTACTTGGCTGGTGCTGTGGTCCTCCCCCAGCTGCGGAGGGCCTGGTCACCGCGGGCACACATGCCAGCTTTTCCCTGAGGCACAAATAGATGTGTTTACTGGAACTACACAGTCCCAACAAAGGACATGCTCTCTCTGGCTGACCTTTTGTCCCCATCACCAGCCCAAAGGTCCTTCTTGTTCAGTCCACCTCACTGCTGGGATCCCCTCCTCCAAAGAAGGGCTCCCAGTAAAATGGCTGGAGGCTCAGTGAATGTCTGTGGTTCCACGCGTGACTTAGTCCATTGGGCTGCTATACCAAAAGTACCATCGGCTGGGCGGCTTATAAACAACAAGTTTGCTATCAGTTCTGGAGGCTGGGAAGTCCCGCGTCAAGAGGCAGGCAGGTTGGGTGTCTGCTGAGAACCCTCTTCCTGGTCCATGGACAGCTGTCTTCTCGCAGTGTCCTCACAGACTGAAAGGGGGGAGGGAACTCTCTCCAGTTCATGGGTGCTTCACCCTTATAACCAAATCGCTTCCCAAAGGTCCCCACTTCCTACTACCATTGTTACAGGAGAAATCAGTGGGTCCAATTTCCCCACCACGCATGGGAGTGAGGTTCTTGGGGTACCGCTGGAACAAGCATTTTCAGAGGCCCCCACAGGAGAATGAGATGTAAAAAATACTATATTTGTGTGGAGTTATATTCCTTGGGTTGCAAAGTCCCGTGTCCCTTAGTCCAGCCCTGGAAAAGGGGCAGCTGTGGGTTCAGCAAAGCTAGAAGTAGGGCCAGTGTCCAAAGTTTCCTTTCCACGTTGCAGCCGGGTCCAGTACAGCATCAGGCTAGATTCAGTCCTCAGTCCATTGGATGGCTCCCACACGGCCGTCAGCCACGTGGGCAGTGTTCCTCCTGCTCCAGGGGTCCCAGGAGTGCAGGAGAACCATGAGAGGAGAGCGTGAACCTCCTTTGTTCGGGACTTAACAACATGGGCCACAGAAAATTCGCCTCCCTTCTGCTCACCACCCAGAAGCACAAGCTGCCTTCCCTGCCCCCTCACCCGTCCCTGCCCTGGTGGACAGCTGTGGCCAACCGCCACCCTCTGACCTCCTGGATTCTTCAGGCATGTTTACCAAGGTGACGTATCTCCCAGCGTTACATGAGGAAACTGAGGCACGAGAGGTTAAGTCCCACATATAATAAACAGCCAAAGTTTGCTCTCTCAAAGAATATGAAAAACAGAGAAGCCTCTGTCAAAACTGAACAAAAAATAGAGTGAGATCCCAAATAATTTCTATAAGCAATGGAAAAGGGAAATTGCTACAGAAATTGTAGAGGTATAATACATGGAAAATTGTATCAATACCTATATACCAATAAATTTGAAAATTTAGATTAATTGAATGATTTTAGAAAAATATAACTACGTAAACTGACCCAAAAAGAAAATTTTAAATTATCCATAACTCTGTAACCAATAAAGAAATTGAAATGATAGTAAAAATCTTCCCACTAATAAAACACGTCCCCCATGCGGTTTGATAAGTGAATTCTCAAACATTTAAGGCGGAGATTCTTCCAGTCTGATACCAACACTTCCATTCATGAGACTAACAAAACCTTGAATCCAAAGTCAGACCCAAAAAATGGAAAATTATGAAACACACTGAAAAAAATGTAACGAGAAAAGTCTTTTTAAAAAATTAGCAAGGAAATTGCAGCGACGAATAAATTAGGTAATATATTATGACCAAGTTTGTTTTTTTTCCCTAAGAAATATGATGTTAGTTTAGTATTACTACATGAATTACTGTAATTCATCACAGTAGGAGATCTTTTAAAAGCATGTGATCATCTGAATCGTGGCAGAAAAGGCATTTGATAAAAGTAGGCATCCATTCATGATAAAACTCTTCGCAAACTGGGAATGAAAGGAATAAAAGAGATCCCACCCAAGAAAGCCTGCAGCAATCATATTTTGTGGTGAAACGTTGTAAGCTTTCCCTTTAAGATCAGGAACACGACAAGGCTGGCTGCCAGCATCATTATTATTCCACGTGGGGGGTCTTTTCTAGAGCACTTAACCAGAAAAGAAATAAAAGGCACGCAGATTGGAAAGGAAGAGGAAAAACTGTCATTATTTGCATGCGTCTTTGGAAAAACCCTAAGGGCCCACAGATAATAAAAGAGTTTAAACACGTTGGCTGGATTCAACATCAATATACGGAGATAAAGGTACCGTTGACAATAGAATAAATTTTTTTTACAAACTTTCTAAGATAAATTATAAGCCTAACAAAAGTTGTGGAGTTCTTTATGTAAAAAATCAATATTTGGATCTGCCTGATAAGAACTTGGCACATTGCAGCATTTCATTAATCGTGTATTTCTGTTCCCCCTGCCCTGTACCCGAGGTGTTTGCATTTTCATCCTAAAGGAACACTATCAGATTTGTCAGAACGATGTATGCACGCTGCATCCTACTGAACCCCTGTTACTTTAAAGATTAATATTTGCATAATGCATTTGCCAAACACTGTCTCATTCATTATCTTTTCCCCAAAAGCAATGGGTAATAACGTTCGCATCCACACTGAAAGTGACCTACAGAATACATTTAGTTTGGCATCGGGTTTTGGACCCAGGTCTGTCTCATTGCCATTGCTGTGGGGTCACCCTGCCCTGTGCCTGTTGATCAGCTCATTCATTAAGTAACTACGGGGTACTTACTGAGCCCTGTGCCAGGAGCCAGGGGCACAGGGATGTGCACGGTGGGCACAAAGCTCGCCCTCGGGGAGCCCCAGCCTCCTGGAGGGTCCAGATCACCGCAGGACTGGATGCTGCTACATATCATGCTGGGCACAGAGGAGGAGCAAGGGCACCTCCTGAAGGAAGGGGCATTGGATTCCAAACCTGAAAGATGGGTCATCTAGAAATCAGGGGTGCGGGTGAGGTAGAAAAGAGGAAGAAAGGTGTCCAAGCCGGGGAGACAGCGTGTGCCAAGGCTTGGAGGAGAGAATGGCCACCATGGAACAGGTAGACGTTTGCTCCCAGAGTATAAGGTGTGCAGGTGGGAGGCACTCAGGAGCCAGCCCACCCAGAACCCCACACCCGGCCAAGGAGTATGACCTTGACCCTAGAAGCAAGGGGTCGGCAAGGGCATGACAAAGCCAGACCTGTGCTTTAAAAGCCAGAGTGGGCAGATTAGAGAGCGTGCCATGGAAGGAGACGCTAAGTCAGGGAGCCAGTTGGGTCGGAGGAGACCCGCTCTCTGTCCATTCGAAGTTCTTATGAGTCCACTCTCAGTCTGCATCAGGACTCTGGGCTGCAGGGACAGACCCCACGCCAGCAGCTGAGGCCTTTAGAAGGGGGTGGTTGGGCCAGGACTGGACAAGAGGCTCGGGAGCATTTAGGACAGAAGGAGGAATGGCCAGAATCAGGGTCTCCTTGCTCCAGGACACTCTACGCCCAGCCCCGCCCAGCATCCTTCTCTGTTTGTCTTCACCTCTTCCTGCAAAGTGGCCTCGGTTTCTCCCTCTGTACCTGAGGCGTGCCCCTGAGAACAGAAAGGTAGCCCCAAGCTGTTTCCAGCCCCATGATCCCAAGGGCAGTAGGGAGCTTTTCCCAATAGAGAAAATTCCAGAGAAGGAGCCAAAAGGCTTATGGTCAGCATTCTGTCCAATGACTACACAGCCAGATCTTACCTTGTATAAAAACAAACCTACAACACAGAGTTGGCAGTGCACCCAGGAGCCGTCCATGGACATGGCCTCAGACGGTGGACTAGTGGGTAAAGGACAGACCCCAGACTCCTGGGACTCACACGCAGACCTTTTCCAGCCTCGTGTGGCCTCAGACACGACCTGGCCAGACAAGCCCTTCAGCCCGGCAGTTCAGGTGCCAACACTAGAGAAATGCTCCCATGAGCACACAGCGAGGCACCCACTGGATGCTGATTGTGTGCAAGGATGTTCACACAGAGAACACAACAGACACAACCTAAACATTCATTAGTAGGGAAATGGGGAATGGTGAAAGAAAGCAAGGGAAAGAAGAAGAGAGCGGGAGAGAGGGAGCAAGAAAGAGACGGAGTGGAGGGGAGGAAGAAAGGAGAAATATGCAAGATGAATTACTTCATTAAAATCAACGTGGTCCCTCTTTATGTGCTGATACAGAAAGATGTCTATGATATTGTTAAATGATTAAAAAGCTAGATGCATAAATACAAATAATATGGTACTTTTTATCTGTTTAAAAACAGAGCAAGACATATATAGCTAAGCATGCGTGTGCGTGTGTGTGTATATAAATGTATAAAGGTCTGGCCCTGGCCTGTGTGGCTCAGTTGGTTGGAGCATCATCCCTCCACCAAAAGGTCACAGGTTCAATTCCCGGTCAGGGCACAAACCCAGGTTGCAGGTTCGATCCCTGGTCGGGGCACGTGGGAAAGGCAACCAATTGATGTTTCGCTCTCACATCCATGTTTCTCTCTCTCCCTTCCTCTCTCTCTAAAATCAATAAAAGCACGTCCTCGGGTGAGGATTTCAAAAAAGATTAAAACATACATATAGAGGTCTATAAGGGTTACGTACTACTCTGATATCCGTGCTTACTACGGAGTGACGTTTGGACAGGCAGGGAGCAGAGAGGTTCTGTTTCTGCAAATGGCCTGCTTGAATATATAATAGTGAGAGTACCTCCATATTGCACAACTTAATTAGAAATAATTATGAACGAATGAGGGAAATAAAATGGCAGGCAATGTTGCTTGTAACAGGGAGGAAAAAGCCACCTAAACACAAACCATCCAGAGGGAACTGACTGGAATAAATAATGGAGTCTGTTACAACAGAGCGCCGGACCTGCCAAGACAGAGCGGATGTGCTTGGGGAGATACCCTAAAGTGAGAAGCAAATTACAAATTAGCGTGCACCAAATACACCTTTTTTGTTAAAGGAAGAACATTTAGACTATGCATAGGAAAATATAGTCCCTGGTGGAAAGGGTGGGGCTCTGGAATCGGACAGATCTGGGTTTGTGTCTCTGATAGCTGTCCGTGAGTACTGCGGGTTCACCCCACTGCTCCGAGCCTCAGTTTACCTGTCTTTAAAACAAGAATAACAATAGTGTCTACCTCCTGGGGTTGGTGTGAGGACTCATTGAGCTAATGTAGCCAACAGGCTTGTCACGGAGGACATACATAAGGCAGCAATCTCATTATTATATTTTTTCCAGGGTTGCATCCGGGAAATGGATTTGGGACTAAGGGAAGGGAACAGGGCACGGCTCCTCTTTATACCTCCCACGTTTTTTGAATATTTCACAGTGAGGTTGTGTGATTCTTTACAGTGGACTGAATTGTTTCCCCCAGATTCTTATGTTGAAGCCCTGACCCCAAAGTGATGGTTTTGGAGATGAGGGCTTTGGGAGGGATTCGGGGCTGAGGTCCTGAGGGTGGGCCCTCACGATGGGGTTAGTACCCATAAGAGAGACCAGAGAGCTCTCCCTCTCTCTCCACCTTATTTATGCAGCGAGTAGGCAGCAAGCCAGGAAGAGAGCCCCAACCAGAACCCCACTTCCAGCCTCCAGAACTGTGACAAATAGACGAATGTTGTTTGTCACCCAGTCTGTGCTATTTGTTATAGCAGCCCAGGGTGACTAAGACATTCTCAAAATTAAAAAAAAAAAATCCCACCCTGGCCGGCTTGGCTCAGAGGTTGGAGCATCGGCCTGTGGACCAGAGAGTCCCAGGTTTGGTTCCCGCTAGGGGCACGTACCAAAAAACAAAACAAAACAAAACAAAAAACATGAGTAAAGATTAAAAGGGGGAAATAGCCTCTTCCCAGAAGCTGCCTGTGCTGGTCAGTTCCTCAGGGCTCTCGGGCTGCCCTGGTGGGAGGCGGCTGGCCCAGCTGGGGGTGAGAGCGCCGGGCACGGCCACCCTCGCCGTGAGGGAGCACGTCCAGGGCCACGACAGTGATTTCGCAGGAGGACTGGGGAACTGAGCTGGGCTCGCAGAGCACAGTGAGACTGGCAAGGACGTCCCTCCCCGCCGGGGGCTTGGTGACAAGTGTTCTGCTGTTACCTGCCTGTGTCCCGTGATTTGATACAATTTTTACATCTCTCCAGCTGAGTGGCAGCCGAGGCTCCACCGCACGAAATCTGGCAGATAAAAGACCCTGCTCTCTGTCACTTCGCCGCCAGCTCTGCGGAGACAAACCAGCGCGTTAAGTTGCTGAAGTCAATGAGGAGCTAGATCGGGACAGAAGAGAAGAGAAGAGAGGACTCCGTGAAATTGCTCCTTCTTAGGCCACGTGCTTCTGCTGCTGTCCTTTGGCAGAAGGGAGGTCGGAAGGCCCCGTCCGGCTGTGCAGAGGAGACCGCCAGCCGCTGGCAAGGGTTCTGAGGAGCTCCGGTCCCACTGAGCACCTCCTGTGTGCCAGGCAGAGCTGGCCCCAGGGATGCAGCAGCGACAGGCCAGGAGAGGCCCAGCCCTGGACAAGCACCATGGCGACGACAGGAATCAATCCCAGCCTTGCCTGCTCTCCTCGTGCCAGCTCTGGGCTGGGAGCCCTCACTCACGGCCACTCTGAAGCAGGATCCCCATCGTTCCTGTTTTACCAAAAGGGAAACTGGGGCTCAAAAAGGACAAGTCCCCGCCACGGCATAACCTGCAGAAGGCAGAGGCAGGGCGTGAGCCAGGTCATCTGTGCTGAGTGTACCCTGACCCACCCCGCAGCATGGCCTCCCTGGCGCCAACTAGAATTCTCCAGAAGGGAGACCCGTGCCTGGGCTCTGACCAGAGTCCGGGACAGGCCCAGGCGCTCTCCCTGGCACATATGCGCCCGCACAGGGGCCAGGTGCACTTTAAACCTTGGGCAGCAAGACCCGTGCTCAGCACGCAGCCCCTTCCTGCCACTACCCAGAGCATGCGCCTTTCAACCACACCCTCCGGTTTCCTGGCTCCACATCGATGCCCGGAGGGAGCCCTCGGCACAGGGTCTGTGCCCAGCAGGGCAGAGGGCACGTGGTTCTGAGCCGGGACGCGGAGTCAGATGGGCGGGGCTGCGAGTCCCAGCTTTGCTTTTAACCAGCAATGTGACCCGGGCACTTTGCATCTGAGGTCTCCTTCCCTCCTCTGTCAACCCTGAGAGCACCTTCACCTCGTCCAAGGTTGTGGTTGGAGGTCAAGTAAGAAAACAGGTGGGAAGCTCTCAGCACAGGGCCCGGCAGGTACTAAGTGCTATGAATAGTCAACTTTATTATTAATGTTGATTATACTTATAACAACTGCTTGAATAAAGTATAACACTAGGATTGTTACTTCCTTCTGTTTTGAGACTTCTGCTCTCTGTCAGCATTCATTCATTCATTCATTCATTCATTCATTCCACACACATGAGCTGAGCACCGTAGATGGATGACCCAGTGCGCTCCCCGTCGCCGGGGTCACAGCAGTGAAGGGGAACAGACGGGGCTCCTGCCTCCTAGGACTGACGTTTCCAACGACCATCAAGGCACCAGACACATGAATTAGACTATTACAGGCTGGGCAGGAAGGCGAGGGAAAAACAGGGGCTGTGAAAGAGGATACCGCTCCTTCTGCGAGGACCCTCCTCCTCCGTGGGAAGGGGACACAGCACGAGGCCACAGCAGCGTCGGCAGGGCCTGAGCTCCCTGGTGACCGTTGAGTGGTCCCTTCCATGTTCCACACGGCCTATGCCTTGCTTGGCACACCCCCGCCTCTTGTACACCCCACAATCTCCTGGTTGATCCTCAGCACCCGGCTCAGTGGTGTCCCTTCTGGCCCTTCTATGGCTGACCTGTCCTGGGGCTGCTCAGCTCTCAGCAGCCTCCTGACTTCCCTTACCACCCCCACCTTCAGCTCTGGGGGGTCCCCCAGGGATGGGACCACCATGGCCCTGGCAGTAACTGATTGGATCAGGACTGGAGACCTGACCCAGGACAGACCAGTCAGGCTTGGCTTCAGCTTAAGAGACCCTGGCCAGTCCAAGCTGGTGGGGCTGGTGGAACCGGGCAGATGGCTCAGGCTGGGAATAAAAGGGCAGGAGCCAGGCAGGGGTGGAAGGAGTCCCAGGGAACTATGGGAGGGACAGAATCAGAGATCCCTTAACCTGGCATTCAAGGCCTTGGGCCACTTGGCCAGCCTGACCCTGGATTTGCGAACACCCCTGAACTATTCAGAGTTTCCCGGACACTCCATGCTATGTGTTGCCTCTGCCATTTGGCGCTTGCTGCTCATTTTGGTCTTCTTAAGATGCCCTTCTCTATATTTCATCCACGTAGCAAGCTCCTATTCATCCATCAAAACCCAGATTAGAGGCCTCCTCCCTGCCATTTCCCAATCCCTATAGAGTAAATCACCCCCTTTTCTCTACTGCTTCTAAACTGTCTAACTTCCTCCATTTAAGTCTTTATCCATTAAATTGTGATTTATTTATTATCGACTCACTCACACAGCTGGATTTGAATGTTGGCAAAAGATCAGCAACCTGCCGGGGCTTGAACCATTCATGCTCTCTGAGGTGTGGTCACTTCTATCCCGAGGAGCAGCTGAGCCTGTGCCCCTGACTCCCTCTGGGCTCACAGCCCAGATTCCCACGAGATGTGGTGTTCCCAAGGGGCAGGCGGAGAACCCGGTTTCCTCAGTGTCGTTGTCAGCAGAGGCTCGCACAAGGACCAGGAGATCAAGTGATCCCAGAACCAGGAGGGCAGCCCAACCCCTCCAGGGAGAAGGGCAGCCCAGAGAGCAGGCAGATCCAGCCCCTTTGCAGACACTGGCATCGCCGTCCCCACTGGGGCACAGCCATCAGGGCGGCCTCCGGGCACCTCCAGGAGCTTCCCAAGCAGAGAGCAGGGACAAAGGACGGGGCACACAACAGCTTTGCTGGGCTGGTGTTTGAGTCCACATGAGACACCCAAAGGACCCTCCAGTTGAAGGCGGACATTGTGAGGGACACACAGTTCCCTCAGATGCAGGAGGGACTCAGCCTGCAGGACCCGAGTTTACCTTTTAGCTGCCCCATTTGTTCATCTAGAGCTGGCGAGACGCAGGCACATTCAGACTGAGGTGCCCAGTCTCCCCAACATCCTCATGCCTGTCCCCCGTTAGGGGGCCTAACAGAGTCAGGGTCTCCAGGGGCCCACGTCGGTTGAAAGTGCCCAGTGCCTCCAAGCCCCATGTCCGCAGCCACTTGTCCAGCCCTGGCGCTCTCAGAGCCCACAGTGGGTGACCTGCCACACGCCACCCACCCACATTTGTACCAGGACACAGAGGAGAGTGCAGTGGCCCGATTTATTTTCTTTGAACAAACCAACTTTCCACCACAGCCAAGCGGCGTGGAGAGTTCGGTGTGTCCAGACATCAGAGATGGACAAATGAGTGTCTGATTCTGCAGTTCATTGGTCTCACCCGCATTCGCCCGCGTCCCTCCTGGCGCTCCCTGGGGGCTGGCCCTGTTCCCAAGGCTGCGCTCCGTCCCAGTGGAGCCTTCCCTCTGCTCCGGCTTTCCTCCCGTCTCTCCTCCCCGACTCCCTTCTCTCTTCCTTCTCCTCATCCTCCCTTGCTGCTTGTCATCTCTGAGGACAGGGGATCCATCTCAGAAGGGTGTTGCCTTCCTTTAATCAGGATCTGATGTATCATCAGAGAACTGGGTGTTTCAGGAAGACAAGGCAGGCGCTGGGGGTAGCGAGGCTTCCCAGCCCTCCAGAAACAGGAATTATTCCAGGGTGAGGATTTATTCCTCAGGAGCTTTAGCATGGGAGACGCTGGGAGGCCAGCCAGGGCCGGCACATACCCCACCAGGCAAAGCAAGAATTTGGAAGGACGGTTGCCAAGCTGAGAGACTAGGGGGTGAGCCTGAGGCAGGGTTAGGGAGACCCCAGGACAGGGGCTGGAGCCAGTCTGGCCCCCACTACTAGGAAAACTAGACGCCCTGGGTCTTGGAGGGGAGGAGGGGCCCTCCCTGGTTTTGTAGTTCTGATCGTCCCTCACATTTTCTAACACACTTTCCAACCAACCCTACTTTGATTAGGTGAGGATCCGAGGGGCTGGAGGAGGAGGGCACTTTAGGGGGGCAGCAGAAAATGTGGAGGGAGGAGCAGTGGAGGTGAACTCAGAAGGACATCAAGGGCCAAGTGTAGGAGTTTGGGTTTTGACCTGAAGGCAAGAGAGCCACGGAGGGCTGGGGGTGTTCTGTCTGTGGGTGTGGGATGGGTGCTCAGTGAGGGTGGATGGGAGGACAGTCCGAGACAAGAGGTGCGGTGGTTGGCTGGGAGGTGACAATGGCCTGGGCCGGTCCAGCCAGCACCCAGGCTGCAGAGGAGACAGATGCCATCAGGGCAGCAGGTGGAGTGCATGGGAGTGGTGACTGCGGCAGGAGGGGGGGGGAGGAGGAGAGAACCAAGCACCCCCTGCACTCACACCTGCTCCTCAGCAGAGCTTCCAGCCCCTTCCGGCGGCCAGTTTGGGCATCTTGATGGTCGGATGGACAGGAACTCAGGGCAGCTTCTGGCCAAAAGCCAGCAAGGAAACAAGGCCCCAAGGACTTCTGTCCAACAGTCCTGGAGAAATCGAGTCCTGCCAACAGCCACATGGGTTTGGACCCAGGTCCCTCCCCAGTCAAGCCTCCAGGTGAGACCACATCCTGGAGGATGCTGACTGTAGCCTGTCTGGGGCTGTGAGCCCGTGGGCCCAGTGGAACCATGGCTGGTCCCCACCCACAGAAACTGTGAGGCAGTCAGCGTGGGTTAAGCAGCTGAGTGTGGGTAACACGCTGCCAGGAGAGAGAATGAACACAGTCTGTTCCCCGGCCTGGCTCCCTGGCTAGACCTCGAGGAACTCAGTGCATGGAGCATCTCTGCGTCCTCTCCGGTGAGCTTGTCCCTTCACCTATCAATGCACATGTCCCCGCCATGCAGGGGACAATCACACTCTTGCCTGTGGTGGGCTGCGGGGCCCTGGATACAAAAAGCTCAGTGACCTGGGACAAGTCAACAGGTGCTCAATACAAAACACTCACATTATTCCTGTAAGAAGCTGTCAGAGCGAAGGCCTAAAGCAGCGTCTGTGATATGAGCTGTGAACGGAGCACACCGGTCAGTTCCCACTGCCGGGCCTTCGGCACGTCGGGCCCGTCCTGGCACCCGGACACCCCTCTGTGAGAGCCTTCCACACCCACAGCCTGCTCTCCGGGAAGCCCGCGTGTTCCCAGAACCTCTGTGTGCCGCCGTCCACTGCTCGCCTTCCTGGAGTCACCACCACCACACACACGCACACGAGATGCACACCCCCAGAGGACCTGCCTCACCTGGCCTCCCCCCAGAATGCCAACCTGTGCTTCACAGGGAAATGCTCCATGTCAGCAGAATTGAATGCAGACTCAGCCCCATCTGGGTCAGCGACAAGTCCCACCATCAATGTCTGGAGTCCCAGCTTCCCCAGTGTACAAATCCCCATGTCTCTCCAGCATGAGCCCAGGGAAAGAGCAGGGACTCTGGTCCACCAGGCCTGGCTCACCCCCTTCCTGTCACAGACACACTCAGTGACCAGGGACAAGTCAATGCATCCCTCAGAGCCCCCGACTCCCCTCCAGAAAAGTGGGAGCAGCAGTGCCCACCGGGGGCAGAGTGAGGGTTGACGGGGTTCAGCATGACCTCAGCCCTGCACACAGTGGGTGCTCAGTAAATGCCAGCCCTCCCCTGCCAAGGCGGGCACACTGTAAGCCGCACCCGGCTCAGAGCCAAGGTTCTAAGAAGCTTCTGAATGAATCCTTTGTCCAGCAGCCGCCAAGCCCCAGCCCACCTCCCTCCCAGGCCCCAGCCGGCCTCGAGCCCACCTCAGCCCCACTTCTCCCGACATAACTCATGAAGAATTTGGCAAATTTTTGCACAGCCACACTTTACATTCATTATGTAGAATAAAATTTCCAAGCCTTTCAAATTTCATTTTTTATTTCCCCCCAGAGGAATGGCTGTTCGGCAAAGGTCACACATAAAACAGGCCCTATCAGACAGGAAGAGGAGGCGGGACTCCGGTGAGGAGCAGCTGCCACTGATCAGGGACAGGCAGGTCCCTCCAAGGAGCGCACGCTTGCTCTGCCGGGGCTGCAAAGCCCAGAGTGACGCCCGGTTCTCCCCACTGCCTCAGACATGCGTGACCCAGGACTGCTCCTCACAGCGTCAGTGAGTCCTGCTCACTGGGCACCTGCTCCTTGCCTCCCGCCCCAGCCCTGCACAGTCGAGAGTATTTCCATCCCTGCTGCACAGTGGGGGACGCATGCCACTGAGAGGTGAAGGGACTCCCAAGATCACGCACAGCAGTAAGAGGTGTGGCTGGGATGTGGACCCAGGTCTGGCTGGTGCTAAGGGCCCTGCTCCCCGCCCCCACTCTCCTGCTCTCCTTCTCAACCAGAGAATCAGCCCAGTCCGGTGGGATGCTCACCAGGCTTTGGGTTCAGCCTTGGTTCCAGAGGCCTTAAGTACAGGCCTAAAACACAAAAACATCGATTAATTAGTGCAACCAACGGTGTGTTTAGCTGCAGGAGCCCAGAGCACAGTAACCCAGAGGATGGATCAGAAATGGTCCTCTCATCACCTCGGGGGGCAGCACGGCCCTCCTGGCTGACACCAGCCACCCCCAGACCCCTCCCCCCACCAACTTCTCCCTGATCAGAAGGAGGGACTCAGGGGACAGGAGTCCATGTGTACCTGTACTCACTTTCTTTCTCTATCTTTACAAACTGTGTTCTTATACCGTAAAGCCAGCCATGAGTAACAGGCTGGATGCCCACCTCTGTTCTCCGCAAATGCACCGGAGGCAGGATCTCCTCCCGGCCCAGAGCTCTGGGTGCTCAGACACCTCCAGAGGTAAAAGGACATCTCGGGACAGAGCGAGGGCAGGTGGTCTGGCCCAGGTCTCACAGAGACCCTGAGGGGCAGTGGGTGACCCCAGATGGTTGCCCTGACCTGCCCTCCAGGGTCCACTCATTAATGCCCAATCCCTGAGTGACAGGGGGCGGGGGACAGGCAGGGACTGGGGGACATGAGACCCAAATGAGTCACACTCACGCTCTTTAAATTTCCTGGCCCCCTTCTTGGGCATGGGACAAACTGTGGCTGTTCACAGGAAGGCTGGAGTCACACATGGGGCCAGGGCATCTGTCCACACTCTGGGGAAGGCCTGGACGGCCAGGTGGAGCCAGCCTGGACGCAGGGATGAATGAATGAATGCACGGGAGGGGAGGAGCAGGCGGCTGACGAGAGAGCAAACCCACGCCTGACTGGACGGTGCACGGATCCTGAGTGCAGGGGGTGAGAGAGCAGGAATGAATGGACCCGGAGGAGTAGACAGAGGGGTGTGCTGCTGCCCCATGGGAGAGCTCCATCGTCACCTCCCTGCATCCAGGAGGGACATGAGGCGCAGAGAGGTTAGCTAACCCCCCACGTCCCAGCTCATGGGGCAGAACTGAGATCCCAGCCCAGACACGGCCCCCACAGCGTGCCTCGGCTGCCTTCCCAGATCTGCCATGGCTGGTGCCTTGGCCCATCTCACCGGGAGACTTGGCCTCCTTTACTCCCCAGTTGACGTTTGAAGCGAACTTAATAAAATCCAGCTCTTTATGTCAGAGTAAAGCCTTGCCAGCTCCTTCTAAACTGCTCCAGTCTTCCGGTGCTGGGTTTCAGCATCAAATCGGTCCATGTGGTCGGGGCTGGGTGTTGGCTGGAGCGAGCAGATCTCATCTTTCCTGATGATTATTCCTGACATGTCTTAGTTTGTTTGACTTTCCTGCCCCTTCATGGCAGATGGGGTCCCAGGAGGACAGGCTGCTGCACTCTGTCCCCAGGCTGAGGCCAGATGCTGAAGGACGGGGAGTGGGAGATCTTCACAGGAGGCTGCCTGAGCCTGTCATGGTCCCAGCGCCCTCACCCCACCCTCCTAGACAGTGATCCAGGGCCCCTCTGCCCCCTTGACCATGCCCAGGACATTACTGAGGGTCCTTTCCTCATGGTCATTTCCTGTCCGGTCCCTCCTCAAGGAGAGCAGCAGATAGAATCCTTCTCTTGCTTACTTTGGTGCATGAAAGTGGGTCGAGGTGAGCTGAACGGCCCCATCCCATTCCCATGTCCTGGTGCCCAGCTCTGCCCCAGGGGAGCCAGACCCCGGAAGGACTGAGCTGTGCTTGCCCAGGTTAAGCCTGTGTTGTGTCCAGTTCCCACTCACACGTTCAGCTCTCAGGCGGGCCAAAGGGGGGTGACACGGAGCAGATTCAGGCTCGGCATCAGCAGCTGGATGTGCCCAGCGGTGGGGCAGGTTCCCTGGCAGGTGGTGAGCTCCCCATCCCTACAGGAGCTCAAGTTATTAGACAGTGAGCGGGTGTTCCTGCGTAGGTGGGGCAGCTGGACGAAGGTCGCTTCCTGTGCTGAGATTCTGACTCAGGATGTCTATTTCAGCTCCACGTTTCTCCGGACTGATTCTGTGATCACGGGTCCAGTGAGCTGTGGGAGAGGTCCCAGGTCTTCTCCAGAGAGTCCTTCATTCTGAGACTCTCGGGCCTGTGAGCCCATGAATGATTCTGTGACTCTAGAATTCTAGGATTCTGTGCGAGGGACCAGATGCCATGCCCACACTCTGTACCCATCAGTGCCTCTCCCCAGGCTAGCCTCTCACCTCTCACCTGCCGGTTTGCACCCCCCTCAAGTACCCATTAGAATGAGCTCCTCACAGAGGGACCGCCCCCCTGGAGCCCTGTACCCCCAGCACCTCGCTAATCTAATGGCATTTCTCCAACCCTCCTCTCTCAGCAGTGCCCAGCCGGCTCACGCGATATATGCGGCGGGTACTCACAGAGCGCTGGCGGAATACACGCAGGTGCAGCAGACGTACAGAGGGAGAAAGGACACAAGAAAACATGGGTCTGTAAACGTGGGTACACCTGTGCGAGAACGGAGTCAGCTGCACCCACCTGTGCCATGCCAGGCGGCAGGAAGTGTGGCTGAGAGTAAGGCCCTCCTGCCCCCCGTTCCTGCTGCTGGGTGGAAAGGTGTGTCCAGGTGTGCACAGGGACGGGAGAGGGGCCAGAAAGAGTGGAGGTCACTGATGGCGCCCCTACAGGAGGGCCAGGCCCTGTGCTAGGGAAGGGGTGTATTCACTCAGTAAGCACTTGCCTGCTGTGTGCAGGGCACTGTGCTGGTGTGCGGGGTCCATCAGAAAACAAAACAGAGATCCCCGCCCTCGTGGAGCTGACATTCCAGTGGGCTGTCAGATAATAAACAGTAAACATAATGCATAAATAAATTATATAGATTCTTGGGGGGCCTGGGAGAGTGGGGGCAGGGTTTAGAATTCAATAAGGTGACTGAGGCAGATTCTTTGAGAAGACGAGGTTTGAGCAAAGACTTGTCCTCTTGGTTCACCTTCACATCATGATGAGAAAACAGAGGCTCAGAGAGGTTGAACATGTGTCCAAGGTCACACAGCGTGAGCTAGAGGCAGGACTTCTGTCCACTCTGCCGCATTCTGAGCCTTCACAGGCATTACCTGGCAGGTGGTTCTCAGCACCAACACTGAGACAAGGACATTGTCATCTCCTCTTAACCAGCAAGGAAATGGAGCCTGGTGTCCAGGGCCAGCGTGGAGTGGCACAGATAGGACTCGAACCTGGGCTTGCCGAAATAAAAAGCCTCTGGTCCTCCACGAGCTGCCACTTGAAATCACGAGCCCCAAGTGGGGTCTCACCCAGCCCTGTGGGAGCTGTTTGGGGCACAGGCCCTTCTCGGGGACCCCTGCGCACTGCCGATCCAGACAACAAGTGACACCCTCAGGAAACAAGTCGAGGCTGGTGCCAGCGACAGCGTGACTCACTGGGGGAGGATCAAGGAGGACACTCTGAGGCCTGAGCCAGGCCCTGTGTCTGGGCTCAGAGGCAGCTGGCCTTTGATCCAGAGCCCAGACACTGGGCAGCCTCTGATGTGAGAAGACAGGCACCTTGTGAAGCTGAGCCAAGGGGGCCAGATCACACCCTCGCTGCCTCATTAGCCCTCTGGCCTGATTTCCTCTCCCCTTTGCTGGGAGCGAGGTGGCTGCCATAGTAACCACACAGACGAGCGAGGTTCCACAGGCGGCTCCTGGAAGTCTTCCCACCTAAAGGAGAGAAGGCGTCTGGGCCATGAGGGACAAAGGGCTATGTCCCAGCTCTTCCCACTGCGAGCCCTCCTGCCCTCGAGCCTCACCTCTGGCTTCTGTGAGATGGGCTAGCACTGTGCCTCCGTCCTGGAGTTATGAGGGACGCAGTGCCGAGCACAGGAAGCACACAGTATGTGTCAGCTGTCAGTGTTTGAGTGACCCGATACATGCTGGCGCTGGAGTTTTGGGGACAGTCACACTGATGACGGGCCTGCGGTGCGCAGGTCACAGGCCGAGGCACGTTCCATGGCAGCATCGCACGGAGCCGTCAGCAGAAGCCTAGGACGCAGGAAGCACCCGCCCCACTCAGATGGACGAGGGGGCTCCGCGAAGGAGAGGGACTCGCCCAGCGTCTCCTGTGCCAGGTGCCGGAGCAGTCTCCCTCCCAGGCCTGGGCAAGGCAGGGTGACCACCCAGGATCCCCCCAGGGGTCTCCAAGGCCCCGCACCCATTTGAAGACTTAGGGGTTCAGGGCCAGGTTCTGGGATTTGGGGCAGGAGAGCCCACACTAGGACACCCCTCGAGAGGGGTCAGCTGGGTGGCTTCCAGGGTCCTCTCCAACTTCTTCTTTCCTGGAGTCTAAAAACCCAGCACCAGGCGACCAGCAGACCCCCAGTTTAGGACCGTGGATGGCCTGGCTTGCTGCCCATGACTCACTGATAACCAGGCCCCTCAGCTCTCCCGAGTGCCCCCCAGGTGTTCTCCCACCCTGGTCCGGGATGATGGTGCAATCCCTCTGGCCCACCCTCACCCTCTAGAGTCTAGACTGTCTCTGTGCAGAGCCCAGACTCTCCGTCATGTCATGGTGTAGGACAGCCACTGGACTTACAGGAGCAGGAAAAGCAGAAAGGAGCCACTTGGGGCCCCGAGAACCTGAGGGGAAGAGGGAGGCGACACGTTCTGACCTATTCGTAGGTTTCTGTGAGGGAGGAAAGGATAGTTCTTGATCTGGGCGAGCCGCTGCCTCCTCCTCGGAGCCCTGGGGGGAGGCCTGTGACCTGAGACGCAGCTCCCGGGCCTGAACCCCCGCGAAGACGCTGTCCCGATGGTCACTGGCCCCGCGCTGCCCACGTACACAGTCTCCTTTCGGTCTCCACGCCCCAGTGAGGAGGGAAGTGTTCTCCCCATTTCCTAGGTGAGCAAACTGAGACCCAGAGGGGCAGTCATGTGCCCGCAGTCACACAGCACGTCGGACAGTGCGGGGACTCGCCCAGCTCTTTGGATTGTGGAGTCGTGGCACTTTTTGGGGAGCCCTTCAGACATCTCTGCTTAGGCTTCCCAGTACCTCCCCCCACCCTGCCCAGGCTGTAGCTTATCTGTGTTTGGGATGCTCTGGGCTCCCTGCGTGTCCTTGCCGAGGGTGCGGGACCACAAGGCCTGACCACCCCTGAGGCTAAGCAGTTCCTCTGGCTAGTCACACACCCGAAGCTGGTTAAGGTGACTGCAGTGTGACTGCTAGGTGACGGACTGCTTACTCCCCAGGGGGAGGCCTGGCTGCCTCGAAGCTGGCTATGAAAGGTGCTAACCCGCCCTGGCCAGTTGGGCTCAGCAGTCAGAGTGTCGGCCCGCGGACCAGAGGAGCGGGTTCGATTCCAGTCAAGGGCACATACCTCGGTTGCGGTTCAGTTCCTGGCCTTGGTCAGAGTCACGTGGGAGGCAACCAGTCGATGTGTCTCTCTCACATCGATGTTTCTCTCTCTCTCTCTCTCTCTCTCCCCCTCCCAGTCTATCTAAAGATAAAGGGAAAAATATCCTTAGGTGAGGATTATAAAAAAAATAAGGTGCTGATCCCTTGGCCCTGGGTTCCTCAGCTGTAAGGCAACCCACGGGGTGTGCAGACCCCGTCCGGACTCAGTGCTTCCTGGGTGCAGGGGTGCGGCCTGGGGTGGGGCTGGCCCTGCAGTGCCCTCGCTGTTGGCTGTGCTGAGTCAGCTACCCTGCTGCTCTGAGTCCTCCGGTCGGTCTCACATCCTGTCAGCACCTACGGGGTGGCAGCAAGTCGACCAGCTGGCCCCCTGGCCACCTCTGCTTTGCAGTCCTTCCCATGCCACGAGGTTGGAGTTCTTCCCTGACAGCTTGGCTTGGAGACATTTACTGTGTGGTTTGGGGACAAAAACGTGGCCGTTTGCAAATACGAATTAGAGAGAGTGGGAAATAGAACATACTTCCTTAGAATGCTCCCCCTCAGCCCTCACCCCACCCTCAACAGTCTGGGCCAACGCCCCCTGCTGGCCTCTGGACAACTTGAGGCCAGGGACAGCAGAGATGGTCCCAGTGGACCGTCACACAGACATTTCAGAGCAGGGGTCGGGAGGGTGACCCAGATGGAGGAAGGAGCCGCCACCTGCTCCTGGCTCTTTGGTAGGGGGTGTCTAAGAGGATGATTCTGTCTCTCCATGTACCTCAAGTGACAGGGATGAAGCCAGTCTTCTCTGAGCGTGCCTGTGCCCTGCGCCCTTCTTCCCAGACCACAGAGCCCCTCTTCATGCTGGCCACTCCAGGCCCCCTCCCTTCAGAACACGGCACACCAAAGCCCAAGACAGCCCCAAGCTCATCCTACCCATTCCAGAGCCCATTTCACAGATGGGGAAACAGAAACCGAGCCTCCGGTTCACCAGATCGCAGCAAAGTGGGAGCAGAAATAGTAGAAACTTCGAGACAAAGGGCCTGCCTTCCTATCCCAGCTCCAACTCGAGTGCCTTGAAGACCTGCCTGTCCCTGAGCCTCCTGCACACCTGTGAAGTGGTCACAACCTGCCTCTCTGCCCCAGCCCAGAGCCACGCACACAGCTGTCTGCTTAGTTCCTCTCTCTGCCAAATGGCCTGTAAAACGATCACTGTGAAGTTTAAGTTAGAAAATCCACGTAAAGCCCCCAGCACACAGTAGGTGCCCAAGAAACGGTAGCTCAATAGAACAAGGCCACCCTGACCCAAATCCCTAGATACTTCCTTCCAGCGAGCAGAGCCCACACACCAACACCTGCTGGGCTCTGATGGCTGAGCCTCCCAGCTCTCAAAGGAGGGAGGTGCGACCTTCAGGCACAGAAGCCACCCCCACCCCCACCCCCACCCCAAGGCCATCTTCTCCCATATCAACTGCATGGAATAGATGGGGCAGCTGGATCTCTTTCCCCCCATTTTTCACAGAGCATTGGTCCAGGAAATACCATGCAATTAGAAGGAGAAATGCAAAAACAATCCTCTTATTAGGACTGCAACACCCCCCCCCCCATCTTCCATCCCTTGTAAATCCACTAATGAACTGTAATTGCAAATACACATCCCTTATTGAAACCTGGTAACCAATTCACTGTGGATCAAGAGACTCTCATTGTCATCTAAGACCTGAGGAAAGAAAGAAAAAAATCCTAATTAGTTTAGTTCTGTTTATCTATTCAAAAATAAAAAAAAAACAAAAAATATTTTGGTTGCAAAGCAATTTGCCGTCTGCCAATAGACCGTGGCTGCCCCGGGGAGATGCTCGCTTTCCTTTTTCTGGGACTTGTTTATAACCTTCTGTTAATCAAACCCAGATCTGAGAGAGACGTGGGAATTACACGGAGAGGGTGCACTGCAGGAGGACCCGGAGCAGATGTGGGAGAACTGTGATGAGTTAGCAGCAAGAGTTTGGGTTTGAAAAACCCCCCGACGCCAGCCCTTGCCTTTCTCAGAGCCTGGCAACGTGGTTCTTCCAGACTGGGCCCCTCACAAAAGACACGGTCCCGGGAAATCAGGCAGGGATCCAGTGCAGGTTGGGGTCCCTAGAAGCAGAGTGAGATGGGCATCAGTGGGCAAGTGGCTTACAGAGGGCGCCCTCTCGGGAGGGGAGATGGAGGGATGCAGGGGAGGAAGGAGAGGAGCCAGGCAAGGGTGTGGCCTCAGCCGGCGTCCTGGGAGCCCTGGGAGCCCTGGGAGTCCTGGGAGCCCTGGGAGCCCTGGGAGCCCTGGGGAGCCCTGCAGAACAAACGCATCACATGGTTGTGCCCCTGGGCGACAAGTGGGCCTTTTGTGCTGGTGTCCGCTGGCCACTCGTTGCAGTTTGCCCCGATGGGAGTGTAACCTTCTAGGCATTTCCAATAGCCAGCAGCCAGCTCCCTTCAGCTGAGGTCAATACTCTGAAAAGAGTCCCACAAGCAGCTGCTACAGCTAGAGGATGGGTGTGCTGACCTAGCAGGGGTGTCTGGGTGGGGCCAAGATTCTACCACTCCCATCTCTGACTCCACTCGTGATGGACAGCTGATGGTTCTACTCGGCCAGCTTGTGGACCTGGCCTCAGTAACAGTCTTCTTCGTTTTCCTCCAGGAACCACTTCAGGGCCTTGACAGTCCCAGGAGACCTGTGGAAGTCACTCCACCCCCAGAGAGAGGGGTGGGTTGGGCCACAGACCTAGCCAATCAGAATCTTGCATCCTGCTCACACAGTGAGGGACTCAGGGAAGACCCAATCAGAGCCAATGGGACTGAGGTATGGGACTGTCCACACACTTGGAGCTGCAGGTGTGAGTGGGGACCTGTGGGCAGTCTAGAGGAAACGACCTGCCTGGACGTGGGGCTGCTGTGTGGAGACCAGAGTCAAGAGTACAGGAAAACCGAGGCCTGATGACACTGCTGAGCCCAGCACCTTCCCCAGCGCCTTCAGTCACGGGGTCCCCTCAACTCCCTTCTTGTGCTTGAGCTGTCAATTGCCACCAAGAGCTCCAACTTCCCCAGTTCCGAGCCACGTGCCTGCGGTCCAGTCTCCCTCCAGCTGTGTCCTGCATGCTCACTGCGCCTGGGATTCCTCGGGGAGGGGCAGGGACCCCCCCACCAGCCTCTCCAACCCCTTCAGCCCCGCAAATGACTGAGTCCTAGAAATACACCCACACACACACCATTTGTGGCTTTCATGGGAAATGCTGCGGCTCAGCCCCATAGACCCCTACAGTCCCAACGGTGCACAGCTCAGGAGAGCCTGGGGACTGAGCCGGGCCTGTCCAGGTCAGGGGACACAACAGCAGCATCAGGCCTACCAGTTCTAACTCTGGGAGCTATGGCCTCCCCCAGCCTTCACCCCACGGGCCTGGCCCTGGCTCTGGGCTCAGATCATGTTCCTCTGTCCGGGACCTCTCGTCTTTCCTGACCAAGTCTTCCTCTGACCCAGGACTGCTTGGTGGGCCCTCACTCCCTGCCTTGTCCCCCACCAGCCCTCAGGACTGACCTGCCACAACTCCAAACTGGATGTTGCCCACTGGCCAGGATCTCTGCTGAGCTCTGCGCCTGCCAACTGCCTGGAAGAGGGTGGGGAGAGGCACCACTGCAAACCTAGGGCTTGGCATTCGTTATCCCAGGCGCAGGCCCACCGGGCTAGTTAACAGCAGCCTTGGCGTTCAGCTCACTCAGGAGTCAGACTCCACTCTGCAAGGCTAGTTGATTCCACAGGTCAGTTGGCACACACTCTGCAGCGGACTCCAGCTCCCATGACCACCATCCTGCTGGGCGCGTCTGCAGGAGGAGCTGCAGGGGAGCCCGCTCCTCCTCCACGGAGCACTGCAGACCAGAGGGGATTCTGGGCGGACTCGGGCACCTCCCCTGCCTCGCCCTCCCCTCCTCCCCCATCCCATCCCCTCTCCAGCACATCCCATGATGAAGCAGCCTCATTACTGAAGCCTCCGGCTCATTAGCAGGCAGCTGGAGGGGTGGGGTGGGGGACCACTGGGGAGGGTGGGATGGGTGGGGGTGGGGGGACAGCGGGGCCGGGCAGTGATAACAGCTGCACAGCGCTTCCTGCTGAGTGTGGTGTATTCGGATCAGTGTACAAACTTTTTCTCTTTTTTAATCACTCACGATCCCATTTGAGCTTCACAATGACCTGAGGCACTGCTGTCATTAGAAGGGTCCTCATCTTAGGCTGCAGGTAGGGGCACAGAGAGGAGAATGACTTCCTCGAGGTCAGACAGCTGGAGGCAGCTAGCCTGGTCCCAACAACAGCCCACATTTACTGAGCTCCCCTGTGCCCGGGACTGGGCACTTACAGCAACCCTACCACGGAGGGACCTTGATTATCCCATTTTATACAGCTAGAGGCACAGAGAGGTCAAGGTACTTACCCAAAGTCACACAGCTCCATTTTCTTACCCTCAGACCCCACTCCTTCCACACTGAGATGGAATTGCACTCTTCTGGGGAAAGGCCCGAGCCTCACAGGAGTGTATCCATGGCCCCGCTGAAGCTGACCGCCCCCTTCCCTCACCCCAGGAGCCCTGGGGTCAGTGTGGGAATGAGGGCAGAGTGGATGGTGTAGAGAAGATGGGTTTCTGGCGACGAGGAACAGGCAGGCCAATGAGATCAAGACCAGCTCAGGCTAAATTCTAGTCCTGGCTCTGACACTCATTTTCTGTGTGACCTGCGGAAACCCCCCTCACTGGACCCTCATTTCAAAGGTTCCAGAACTTGGAGGACTGCATGGATACCCTCTGAGTCCTGCTTTGCTCCCTGAGCTCTTGCTGTGCGCATGGCGGGAGAGGAGGCTGGGGCCGGTCTCTCCCCTTTTCCTGTTTCCGGCGTGGGTGGCCCGTTGGGCAGTTTCACCTCCTCCACGATCCTTCCTCCCGTCTCTCCACTGTCCTTCAGACTGCACTCTGGCTGGAGACGAACTGAACTGGGAACTGACTGAACACTCGGTATGTGCTGGGGCACTGAGGACACCTCGCGCCCATTCAGGGCTCTGATCCCCAGGTGAGGGAGGGGTTATCGTCATCCTCATCACACAGATGAGAAAACCAAGGGTCCGAGAGGTCGAGCAGTCCAAGCACACCAGCTAGGAAACAGCAAGGCTAGAATTTGAACCCATGTATCTGGCTCCAAAGCCTGCTTTCCACTGCCCCACGTCTCCTTTCCTCCAAACACCTGGTGGGATCGCAGCGGAAACCCTGCCCTCCACTCCACTGGAGGTCAGGATCTTCCTCAGTGAGGGGAGCTGCAGGAACCCAACAGAACGTCAGTCAGGACAGTGTGTGCACCGGGCAGGGGTGTGCAAGATGTGTGAGCACGTACGTACAGGCCCAGGCCTGGCCACGCCGTGGTCCCAGTCGACATTAAAGAGTCCCATCACCACTGTGGGTGAATAGCAAAGATCGTTTGTTGAGAGCCCCTGTGACCTAGCCTTGTGCCTGGACTTCACATGTGTGGAATTATTTCATGCTCATGGAACCTTCTGGAGTGAGGTAATTACCCTTTTCTCCCACTTCAGGAAACTGAGGCTGTGTCCGGTGTCCCTCCCAGTTCTGTCTCCTGCGGACCTGGTGGTTGGTGCTTGTAGTTCTTCCAGGGAGCTCTGCCAGGAGGGCGGGCAGCCCTGTGTGTGCCCTGGAGACTGCCTCCTCGGCCAGAGTCCCCTCGTGACAGTCCTCCTCGGGCACCATTGTTCAGCCAGGTTGACCAGCTGTCCTCTGTCCATGGTCCTCTGTCTGTCTTCCCTGTGGCTTGCTGGTGTCTGACCTGTCCCTCCCTCTCTCTGTTCCCTTCCCCATCTCTCTCTCCTAGTCATTGTCCCTTTACTCTCTCGCCCCCTCCCCTGACTCCTCTTCCTTCTCTGTATGCTCCCAATTCTCTCAACCCCTTTTTCCTTCCTTCCTTCTCTTCCCTTCCCTTCTTCCTCCACCTTCTCTCTTAGGTTGATGGTCAAGGTCATAGCCACAGAGGCTTCTCTTTACCTCCCCCCAAAGGGGTCTTTGGCTGTGCCCTGGGCCACAGTGAGGGCGATGCCCAGAGCCTGTGTGTGGGGCTGGGAGTAGGAGGGCGTGCTGCTGCATGAACAGAGATCAGCGTGGCCTCACCATTCACTGGGCACCTGCTGCGTGAGAGGTGGGGAGCCAATGATCAAGAGGGACGAACTGGAATCACAGACCTTAGCTGTGTGACCTGGACAAGTATCTTACCCTCTCTGGGTGTCTGCCTCCTGTAAAATGGGGTAAATATCATAGGACTGCTGTGAAAACTGAATGAGACCGTGCGTGTAGACCACGGGGTGCGTGCCCAACTCCAGGAAGTGTGAGGGTAATCCTGGCTGGCATTGTTTGTACGAGCTGGGCCCGGTGCCAGGAGCTTTTCATATAGCACTTCATTAAATCTCTTCTATTTATGATGTAATGTTCCATATGTACAACAGCATCTGTATTACACATCTCTCTATCCGCCTCTCCATCTATTTACATGTATTGTGAACCATCAGTACACAACGACACCAGTGAACCGCAGCCTGAGATTCAGAGTGTCACCAGCACGTCCCCCACACCCCTCTAGAGGCCACCACTGCCTCGCAGTTGGGTTTTTTTTGTTTTGTTTTGTTTTTTTGGTGCGTGCCCCCAGCGGGAACCGAATCCAGGACTCTCTGGTCCGCAGGCCGACGCTCCAACCGCTGAGCCAAACCGGCCAGGGCTCTTTTTTTCATTTGTATGCTTTTGGAAGAAAATAGAGACTATTTTTATGATTTAGGATAGAAAAGGAAGTATTTACCAAAAGACAAAAATTACCACAGAAGAAATGATTGATACATTTGATTCAGTTAAGTACAGAGTTTCCGCTCCTTCAATGTCACTGTAAATAAACAAACTGGAAAATAAACCACACGCGGGACCAGACATTATAACACATAAGCAATACATGATTCTCTCTTAAATATATAAAGACTTCCTGAGAAGACTGAGACGCCAATAAAAATGCAACAGAAAATTAGGTAAAAGACACGAAAAGGTATTTCAAGAAGAAACCTGAATGGCTAATGAGCATTTGAAAATGTGCACAATCTCATTAGTAATCGGAGAAATGCAAATTCTAGAACGCGGAGAATTCTCATCTTCCACCTGCTGGTCGGGCAGAAATGAAGTTGCCGTCTCGGTGGGGAACAATGGGAACTCCCACACCGCTGTGGGAGCGGAGGATGCAGCTCTCTGAAAATCAATTTGGCGCTGTCTTGTCAAGCACATACCCCCTAATTCAGCAGTTCTACTTGGAGAATGTGCCCCAGAGAACCTTCTGTACATATGCGTCGCAGACTTGTACAAGAATGTTCACAGCAGCTTCGTTGGCAGTAACAAAAACCTAGAAGCAACCCAATCGATATGTTTGAGTAAGTGAATGAATCTCTCAAGTCCCTGCCGACTCCCAGACAGGAGTGTTTGAGACCCCACACAGGCCCCATGATCAGAGATGGAGGCTGACTCCACTCCTACTCCCAGACAATCAATGGGGCTCCCTGCAGATTGGAGCACTCAGAACAGACCCCAGCTGGCCCCTTCCAGATGAGTTCAGTGTGGGCCAGCAGGACCTACATGGCTGGGATCAGGTATCAAGGACCCTAGGAGGGGGCAGGACTCCCCCAGCGGCTTCTCCACCTGACAAGCCCAGTCCCACTCAGAGCCAGGGAGCCCCACGTGACCCTCCCCAGCTCGGAAACTCACAGGACCCTCAGAGAGCCTTCTCTCCAGCCTTCCAATGTGAGATGGGCACACTGAGGCCACAAGCGGATTAGGAGGGAAGTTCCAGATTCCTAAGGTTCAGTCCAATAGTCTTCCCAGCACCCCGTGCCACCCCTCCAGTAGCCCCAACCCCCTCAGCAGGCCCGGTTGACCCCAAGCAAGAATGTACCCCCACACACACACATACCACCAGACTGAGTTACAATGACAGATGGGCCCCTCCCACCTCTCTTCTGTATCTCCTCTCCTCTCTTCTGCAGCTGAGGAGGCTGCTCCTTCCTCCCCCCACCTCCAGCTCATATCAGGAAGCCCCTTGGAAACAACAGTTGGATTTCTTCCTCTTGAGGGGCCACCATGTTCTCCCACCTGAGCCTACAAAGGGCTTTTGGCCAGCAGCCAGGCCAACCACCTTCTGCCCTGTTTGCAACAGAGTAAAAGAGAAAGAGCTTCCTGGGATGGAGGCAGGGACAGGAGCTTTTAAATGGCTCCTGAGTCCTCAGTCCATGGCCAGAGTGGGGCCAGGGAGCAAGTCACCGTCCTGGGCCATGTCCTGGGGCAGGCTCCAGCTCCATCACCCAGGACAAGTTCCCCTGGCTCCAGATGGCAGGTCTCAAGTCCCAACCCCAAACACTGCCTTGCATCCTCCCAGCCAGAGCCCCCAAAGTACTCATCCTTCCCCAGGTTCTGCTGGACCTGATCCTGGGGAGGGCTGTGCCTGAACTCCACCACCCAGACCCCCCGTCAGGCCAAGAGTAACACCTGAGGGAGACCCCTGGTTTTGATGCCTCTGAGGACAGATCACCTACAGGCCTGTTCATGGAGGACAAAGGGGACCCCTAGCAGAGTCCCCAGGCCTTCCCAGATGTACTTTGTCAGGTAGTGGGCTTTATCCTGAGACCTCTGAGGGCCACAGAGCTACCACTCACCCCTGGGAGCCTGGATGGTGATGGTGATGGTGATGGTGATGGTGATGGTGATGGTGATGGTGATGGTGATGGTGATAATGGTGATGATGATGTTGACAATGAGATGGTGATGGTGATAGTGATAGTGATTATGGTGCTGACAATGGTGATGATGGTGACGGTGATGATGGTAATGATCGTGATGATGATGATGAGAGTGATGATGGTGATGACAAAGAGATGGTGATGGTGATGATGATAATGGTAACCATGGTGATGGTGATGATTGGGATAGTGATGATGATGATGATAATGATGACAGTGATGCTGGTGATGATGATGATGATGTTATCAATCATGTTGATGCTTTTGTGTGGTTTGGTGGTGGTTCTTTTTTTTTTTTTTTTTTTTTTTTTTTTTAATTAATTTATTTTTGTTACAGAGGTTTCTCCTTTTTTCCCCATTGACACCCTCCTCCCCATCCCTCCACCCTGTCCCCAGCTTTGTTGTCCATGTCCATCACTTATGCATACATGTGCATAAGTTCTGTGGTTTATCTCTTCCCTCCCCCCCACCCCCTCTCCTGAGGGGTGTCAGTTTATACCCTACTTCCACGTCTCTGGGTCTACCCTGTTCCTCAGACTGCTATGTTCATTATATTCCACAAATAAGTGAGATCATGTGATATTTGTCTTTCTCTGCTTGGCTTGTTTCGCTTAGGATAATACTCTCGAGGTCCCTCCACGTCGTCTCAAAGGATAAGAGATCTTTCTTTCTTACAGCTGCATAGTACTCCATTGTGTATATGTACCACAGCTTTTTTATCCATTCATCCACTGATGGACACTTGGGCTGTTTCCAGATCTTAGCTATTGTAAATAGTGCTGCTATGAACATGGGGGTACATGTATTTTTTCTGATTGGTGTTTCAGGCTTCTTAGGGTATATTCCTAGAAGTGGGATCACTGGGTCAAATGGCAATTCAATTTTTAATTTTTTGAGGTAACACCATAGTGTTTTCCACAGTGGCTGCACCAGTCTGCATTCCCACCAGCAGTGTACTAGAGTCCCCTTTTCTCCACACCCTCGCCAACACTTGTTGTTTGATGATTTGTTGATGGCGGCCATTCTGACAGGTGTGAGGTGATACCTCATTGTTGTTTTAATTTGCATCTCTCTGATGATTAATGATGTTGAGCATTTCTTCATATGTCTCTTAGCCATTTGTATGTCCTTTTTGGAGAGGTGTCTATTTAGTTCCTCTGCCCATTTTTTAATTGGGTTCTTTGTCTTCCTTTTGTTGAGTTGTATGAGCACTCTGTATATTTTGGAAATTAACCCCTTATCTGATGTGTGATTGGCAATTATGCTCTCCCATACAGTGGGTTCCCTATCTGTTTTGATGGTTGTTTCTTTTGCTGTGCAGAAGCTTTTGAGTTTGATGTAGTCCCATGTGTTCATTTTTCCCTTTGTTTCTGTTGCCTTAGGTGATGTATCAGTGAAGATTCTACTGCGTATGATGTCCGAAAATTTGTTGCCTACATTTTCTTCTAGGATTTTTATGGATTCACGAGTCACATTTAAGTCTAAAAATATGGAACGCTTCACGAATTTGCGTGTCATCCTTGCGCAGGGGCCATGCTAATCTTCTCTGTATCGTTCCAATTTTAGTATATGTGCTGCCGAAGCGAGCACTGGTGGTGGTTCTTGAAGAAGGAATTCAAACATCAGGGAAGGGGATGGACCAGAAGACCACTAAGGTATCTCCTGCTTCTGAAATTTGATAAGAAAATGCTCTATAAGGTGACTTATCACTGTCAGGCAGGGCTCACTCTGTCTATTAACACCATCACTCCCTTTATTGATGCCTCCTTGGGAATTCATTGACCCAGAAGGAGCAGTAGAAGCACCACCTGTCTAAGCTTCTGGACCAGGGAGTCCTGACCCAACTTCTACTTGACCTTGTGCCTCCCACATTCTGGGCATCTCTGGGAAATGAAGAGGAGGCTGAAGGTAAGTGGGGAGGGTGTATGGGAGGGGCAAAGACCCTCACCTCTGTTGACATTTCCCACTCTCCGATACATATAATCATCCGGCTCAGGTTCTGATCAGAGATCTTTGGAGTCATGGAAAACTTTAGATTCTCTGGTCTAACCATCTCTTCCCAGTAACAGATGAGAAATGGTCCAGAAAGGGAGAATGACTTTCTTAAGGTCACAAACAAAGTCCAGGTCTCCTGACTTCCAGTTTGACTCTACTTCACCATGCTTTGTCTGTTAACTCTATGTTTTCATAAGTAATCAACACCCACCTCTTGGCCCCATTGTCCTAACAATAATACCCCCTCTTGCTACACGAGGCTGACCTACATGTACAGGCAAATAGTCCAGTAACCTTGGCCAGCTTGATCTAACTATTATTTTATAAGTATCATTTCTATTTACAGATTTCTCAGCTCAGTTCATCCTAGCCCATGCCTACTATCCCTTGCTCCAAAAGAAGTTGCTATTTTCTTACCAATTTCATTGAGATTTCTGTGGATTACCTAGAGTTTGTCATCTCTCTGCCATCCTTGACTGTCCCCCAGTGTATCTTTTAGGAATTGCATTCGGCTGCTAATAACAAGAATCTGAACAATAGTGGCTTAAACAACTTGAAAATTATTTTTTTTCCCTCTTGTTTAAGAGAATTTGGGACATAGGAAGTCCCAGCATGCTCTGTTAGCTCCACGTAGTTTGTCAATATCCAGTTTCCTTCCTTGTTTTCACTTTACTCTCCATAGCACATGACCTCATCCCAGAGGTTGCCTGTTGGTCATCTGATGGCTGCGGGAGCCCCAGAAATTACTGAAGCATCCCAGACAGGAATACGAAGAAAGGGAGAGGACAAGGGAGCAAAGAGGGTTCCTCCAGCTGCTAAGTTCCTGTCAGAGAGATTGCTGGGAAGCCACAGGCAGTACTTCCACTCATATTCCACTGGCCATTCGCATCTGAAAGGGCAGGGGTGGAGGCTAGTAAACACAGCTTTTAAGCAGGACATATATACACCTCTGAGAGCTTTGGTATCTGCTACTGAAGAAGAGGAGACAGTGGGATCTAATGAACAAAATAAACTGAGGAACAGAACGAGAAGCATGAATACAGGGAACAGACTGACAAATGTCAGAGGGGTGGGGGTGGGGGAGACTGGATAAAAGAAAGTGGAGAGATTGGCCAAAGAACATATATGCACAGCCCCTGGACACAGACAACAGTGTGGTAAAGACCAGGGGCGGGAGCGGGGGAGGCAGGGGCTGGTGGAGGTGGTCAAAAGGGGAAGAAATAGGGGACATCTGTAATAGTGTCAACTATAAAAAAAATTAGAGGAGACAGGATTCTGCAGCCTGGGCCCCACCCAGCAACTATAAGTTTTAAATAAGGACCTAGAGATTCAGAGATTAAGGTTCTGGGCCCAGAGCTGAATCCAGGAACTCTCCGATGGGAAAGAGGGTGAAGAGATCCACCTCCATTTTAAATGGCAAATAATAATTTATCAATAGATGCACACCAGCAAATTTTCAAGCATAAAAACATTTTAATATTAAAATTCTTTATAATCCCCTCTGCAGAGATAACATCTGTTGGCATTTTTGCATACCTCCTTCTGGGTTTTATTTTTCCTTTGCTTATATTAGCAAAATTAGGAATTTACATTATGTTCAATTTCATGTGCTGCTTTTATTTCCTGCCTTTGTTTTTATAGGCGCTTTCCCAGCCGAATTACTTGCTGAAGGTCTCATTTTTAATGGCCACACAACAGTGGGTTGTTCTGTAACTGATGCGCTGACCCATTGTCCGGCGTTTCGATGGTTCCCCACATCTGGCTGTTCTCAGTGCCAACTCTGCTCATAGATCTTTGTCTCCGTCTCTGATTATTTCCTTAAGACAGATTTCTGGTCTCACCGAGTCAAAGGGGACGGAGATCTTTAAGGCTTTTGCTAAATGTTGTAAAAGTGCCCTCCTGGGAAGCTGGCCTGGGCTTCACTTCCAGGAGGGGGTCTAAGCGGGACCTCAAATGTGTTTCTGATGCCTCCCTCCCACTTCATTCCGTCTCTTCCCAGTTCAGCCCTCTGTCTCCCTGGAAAACAATGGGGAAAGTTTATATTCTGAAATATCTAAGCATGTATTTATCTTTAAGTACTTTTAAAAGTCAATATAATTATTCTAGTCCCATTAAGTTTAATTTGCAGCAAATTATGCCTTTAGCGTGAAGTGGGGGCTGCTTTGCTGGCTGGGGTGGAGACAGGGTTTGGCTGTTTGTAACGGAGCCGTGGGTAACAGCACAGGCTGGGGAGGCTGCGCAGGGTCCTTGGGGGGGGGGGTCCCACTGGGAACCTCAGTGCCTTGGAGTCCTGGAATTGTGCCAATGCCCCAGCCAGGCAGGTGTCCCAGGGGACTGGGAGAGGCGGACCGAGGGCAGTGGCAGTCTGGTTTACTGAATATACCAGGGTGTGAATCCCCAGGGGTCTGCAGAGCTGAAGGCAGCCCGTGTGGCCGCTGTACAGGGGGGCCTGCAGCTCATGTCCACCAGGTCCAACCTGATTCTTGTCGCAAAAGCCAAGAGGAACAATGGAAGGGATTCAGGCAGGCGTTACCTCCTGGGAAGCCCTCTGACTGCCTTGGGGGGATGGACGGAGGGGCACGAGGGATAACAGGGAAATAGGGGGCATGTGCACCCCCAGTGAGGGATGACAGCTGAAGCAGAAGCTCTGAACACCCACCCCAGGTCCCCTGGGCCAGCTCTACATCTACCTGCACCTGTGGTGGGCAGGCCCCTGGGCGCTGACCACTCCCGGCCAGGCCCTGCTCCCCTCTGCTCTCCACCTGGGGCCTCTCCAGTCCTGGGGACTTGACTCTCTGTGAGCAGGACAGCCCAGATGTGCCAGGGATTTAACACCACATGAGCACCTCTCAACCAGTGAGGGATGGAAGTGAGTGAAGAAGTACCCAGCTTCCCTCTGAGGGACAAGTCTGAGGCATGTCCCACACCCTTCCTCAGAGGGTCCCCAGCAGGACTGAGCCCCCATTGCTCTCTGATTCAGCCTGGAGGGATTTTCTGCCTCCTCCCTGCCCTCTCCTCGCTGAGCCTGCTGGGATCACCTCCCACATATACCACCTGCACTTTTGGGGAACCCAGACTCAACCCCGGGTCACTGCAGAGCAAGATGCATGGAGGTAATCAGGAGACAGGAGGGCAGGACTGTGATGGCAGAATGTGGGGGTGAGGAGGAGGGGAAGGCCAGTGTGGCTTTTCAATTTTTACCCATAATGCAGATCCCTGATAACTAATAATACCGAGCATTTTTCATGTGTGTGGCCATTAGTATCTCCTCTAATGTGAAGTGTATGTTTAAGGGTTTTGCCTATTATTCTGAGTTTTCTTTTCATGATTGATTTCTGGGAGTTCTTCATATATTCTCAATACAAGTCCTTTGTCAGTTATATGTATTGTGATTATTTTTCCCAATTTATGGTTTGCATGTTCTTATTCTTAATGATATCTTTTTAAGAACAGAAGGTTCTTATACTGATAAACTCCAATTTATCATTTTTATGGCCATTATGGATAGTGCTTTTTCGTGTGTGTCTTAAGAAATCTTGGTCTATACCCAAGATCAAAACGATATTTTCTGAAGATTTTTCTCTTATCTTGTTTTTTAGTTTTTATGTCTACATCTGGTTCATCTGAAATGCATTTCTATATAAGGCGTGATTAAGGGTCTAGATTCCTAATTTTTCATATGGATACAGTTTTTACAGCACTATTTGTTAAAAAGATGGTCCTTCCCCACACTGAAACATCTCTCTCAGTCTTAGCAACAGACATATGTGTGGGTTTATTTGGGGTGTCTCTATTCTGTTTTATTGATCCATTTCTATTCTTGCTTCGTCTTGATTAGTGCCCCTTCATAATCTTGAAATTAGAACTTGGCCTCCAACTTCTTTTTAAAGATTGTTTTGACCAGTCCAGTTTTGTCAAATTTAGTGTATAATTCTAGAAACAGTTTGTTGTTTTCTACAAAAATACAGGACAAACAAACTTGCCAGAGATGATGTGTAAACAAATGGTCTTTGTGTTCCAATAAAAGTTTATTTATCGACACTGAAATTTGACTTTTGTATAACTTTACATGTCACAGGTCTTCTATTGGACCCATTTGTTCTTGGTTTCTTTATTCTTCTATTCCCGTCTCCTTTTGGGTTAACTGAGTATTTTTTAGTATTCCACTGTATCTCCTTTATTGGTGTTTTAATTATACTTCGTTGTGTTATTATTAGTACTTGCTCTAGTGATTACAGTATGTTGTTTCCCCCGTGGGCTCACTGAAGTCTTGCTTGTACATTGCAGTTCGGGGGTCGGTAAGCATCCTTAGCTTATCTTGGTCTAACTTAAAGCAAGTTGAGTTATTTATATCAGAACCTCACAGCAATGCAACTCCATTTACACTCGCTCTCATTCACTGGCTATTATAGCCACATATTTTATTTCTACTTGTGTTGTAGACTCCACAATACCTTGTTATCATTTACTCTCTAAACCATTAACTAACTTTAACAGAATTTTTAAAATACGTTTTAGACTTAACCATGTACAGTGCTCCTTCTTATTTTCTGTGGTTCTGAAATGTCATCTCACATTATTTCCCGTTAGAGTAAGAACTTCATTTAGGATAGTCTGTCCTGTGGGTCTGCTGACAATAAATATTACCATCTTTTACTTATCTGATAATGTTTTAACTCTCCTTAATGTATCAAAAATGGTGTTGCTGGATAAAGAATTCTAGCCTAAAAGTTGGGTTTTTTTCTCTTCCAGAACTTTGAAGATGTTACATTGTCTTGAGACTCACGTTCATCTGATGTAAAATCAGCTTCCCATTATTATCCTTGTTATCTGTAATGTTCCCTCCCCTCTGACTGCCGCTATGATCTTTTCTTAAGCTTTGAATTGCTGCAATTTGATTATGATGTGCCTAGATATGATTTTCTTTGTAATTATCCCTCTTAAAATCCATTGAGCTTTCTGATCTGTGAGTTGCTGTCTTTTATACATTTTTGAAATTATTTTTCTAATATATCCTCAAATCTTTGCTTTTCTGTCCCATTCTTTCTCTCCTCTCAAAAGTCACTCAAGGCTCTGTTTGTTGTCAACATTTTTTTTACAGTTTCCCCTATTATTAACATCTTAAATGAGTATGGTACATTTGTTATAATTAGTGAATGAATATTGATACATAATTATTAACTAGAGTTTGTAGCTTATTCAGATTTCCTTCGTTTTCCCTAACGTCCTTCATCTGTTCCAGGCTCTCGCCCAGGACACCGCATTACATTCAGCAGCCGTGTCTCCTTAGGCTCCTCTCGGCGGTGACAGTCTCAGACTTGCCTTGTTTATTGTTGTTGTTGTTTTTTCCTATGCAATATAACTTTATTTAAGGAATAATGGGTAAACATTTTCAATTCTCCCTCTCCTGCCATTTTTCAGGGGAGTGGTATAAATTTCATCCTTTATTTCATCATTTCCTTTTTATTTCCTATTTGGTGAACATAATTTTTCAGCTTTATTTTTTTTAATGTTTATTAAAACATTTAATAAACATTTTATTTATTTATTTATTTTTGTTACAGATGTTTCTTCTTTTTCCCCCATTGACACCCTTGTTCCAATCCCGCTCCACACCCAGCATTGGTGTCTATGTCCTTGGTTACGCAGACATGCATGTAAGTTCTGTGGTTTATCTCTTCCCTCCTCCCACATCCACCTCTTCTGAGGTTTGTCAGTCTGTACCCCACTTCCATGTTCCAGGGTCTATTTTGTTCCTCAGCTTGTTTTGTTCATTATATTCCACAAATAAGTGAGATCATGTGATATTTGTCTTTCTCTGATTGGCTTGTTTCACTTAGGATAATACTCTCCAGGTCCCTCGATGTGGTCTCAAAGAATAAGAGATCTTTCTTTCATACAGCTGCATAGTATTCCATTGTGTACATGTACCACAGCTTTTTTATCCACTCATCTACTGATGGACACTTGGGCTGTTTCCAGATCTTACCAATTATAAATAGTGCTGCTATGAACATAGGGGTGCATATATTCTTTCTGATTGGTGTTTCAGGCTTCTTAGGGTATATTCCTAGAAGTGGGATCACTGGATCAAATGGCAGTTCAATTTTTAATTTTTTGAGGAAACACCATCTTGTTTTCCATAGTGTCTGCACCAGTCTGTATTCCCACCAGCAGTGTACTAGAGTCCCCTTTTCTCCACACCCTCACCAGCACTTGTTGTTTGATGATTTGTTGATGGCAGCCATTCTGACAGATGTGAGGTGATACCTCACAGTTGTTTTAATTTGCATCTCTCTGATGATTAGTGACATTGAGCATTTTTTCATATGTCTCTTGGCCATTTGTATGTCCTGTTTGGAGAGGTGTCTATTTAGGTCCTCTGCCCATTTTTTAATTGGGTTCTTTGTTGTCCTTTTGTTGAGTTGTAGGACCACTCTATATATTTTGGAAATTAGCCCCTTATCTGATGTATCATTGGCAATTATGCTGTCCTATATAGTGGGTTCCCTTTCCATTTTGATGCTTGTTTCTTTTGCTGTGCAGAAGCTTTTTAGTTTGATGTAGTCCCATGTGTTCATTTTTTCATTTGTTTCTATTGCCTTAGGCATTGTATCAGTGAAAATTCTGCTGCGTGTGATGTCTGAAATTTTGTTGCCTACATTTTCTTCTAGAATTTTTATGGATTCACGAGTCACATTTAAGTCTTTTATCCATTTTGAGTTTATTCTTATGTATGGTGTAAGTTGATGGTCTAGCTTCATTTTTTTGCATGTAGCTGTCCAATTTTCCCAACATCATTTGTTGAAGAGGCTGTCTTTACTCCACTGTATGCTCTTGCCACCTTTGTCAAATATTAATTGAGCATAATGACTTGGGTAAATTTCTGGGTTCTATGTTCTGTTCCATTGAGCTATATGCCTGTTCTTGTGCCAGTACCAGGCTGTTTTGATTACTATGGCTTGTAGTATATCCTGATATCCGGTATTGTGATCCCTCCTACTTTGTTCTTCTTTTTCAAGATTGCTGTAGCTATTTGGGGTCTTTTTTGGTTTCATATAAACTTTTGGAGTATTTGTTCTAGTTCTGTGAAATATGTCATTGATATTTTGATGGGGATTGCACTGAATCTATAGATTGCTTTGGGTAGTATGGACATTTTAATGATGTTAAGTCTTTCAATCCATGAACCAGGTATATGCTTTTACTTTTTTATATCTTCCTTTATTTCTTTTTTCAGTGACCTGTAGTTTTCTGTGAATAGGTCCTTTACTTCTTTGGTTAAGTTTATTTCTAGGTATCTTAACTTTTTTTGCAGCAATGGTAAATGGGATTGCTTTTTTAGTTTCTCTTTCTGTGAGTTCGTTGTTGGTGTATAAGAATGCCATCAATTTCTGGATGTTAATTTTGTATCCTGCTACTTTGCCAAATTCATTTTAAAATCTAGTAGATTTTGATGGAGTCTTTAGGGTTTTCTATGTACAGTATCATGTCATCTGCAAATAATGACAGTTTCACTTTCTCCTTTCCAATTTGGATTCTTTTTATGTTTTCTTCATGTCTAGTTGCTGTGGCTAAGACTTCCAGTACCATGTTAAATAAGAGTGGTGAGAGTGGGCATCTCTGTGTGGTTCCTGTTCTTAAGGGAAATGCTTGTAGTTTTTGCCCATTGAGTATGATGTCGGCTGTAGGTTTTTCATATACGGCCTTTATTATGTCGAGATATGATCCCTCTATTCCCACATTGCTGAGCATTTTTATCAGAAATGGGTGCTAGATTTTGTCAAATGCTTTTTCAGCATCTTTTGATAAGATCCTAAGGTTTTTATCTTTCATTTTGTTTATGTGGTGTATCACATTTATTGATTTGCGAATATTGTACCATCCTTGCATCCCTGAGGTGAATCACACTTGGTCATGATGAATAATTTTTTTTGACGAATCACTGGATCCGATTTGCTAATATTTTGTTAAGGATATTGGCATCTGTGTTCATCAGGAATATTGGCCTGTAGTTTTCTTTCTTTGTAGTGTCTTTATCTGGTTTTGGAATTAGGATTATGTTGGCCTCATAAAATGAGTTTGGAAGTTTTCCGTCTTCTTGGATCTTTTGGAATAGTTTGAGGAGAATTGGTGTTAGATCTTCTTTGAATGTTCGGTAAAACTCCCCTGTGAAGCCGTCCAGGCCTGGGCTTTTGTTTACTGGGAGTTTCTTGATTACATTTTCAATTTCTTTAGTTGTTATTGGTCTAGTCAAGTTTTCTATCTCTTCCCGGTTCAGGAAGCCTGTGTGTTTCTAGAAGTTTTTCCATTTTGCCTAGATTGTCCAATTTGTTGGTGTATAATTGTTCGTAGTATGTTTTAATGATCCTTTGTATTTCTGTGGTGCCAGTTGTTACTTCTCCTCTTTTGTTTCTGATTTTGTTTATTTGGGTTCTCTCTCTTTGTTTCTTGGTGAGTCTAGCTAAGGGTCTATCAATCTTGTTTATCTTTTCAAAGAACCAGCTCTTTGTTTCATTGATCTTTTGAATTGATTTTTTAGTTTCTATGTTACTTATTTCTGCTCTAACCTTTACTATTTCTTTCCTTCTACTTGCTCTGGGTTTTTCTTTTTGTTCTTTAAGTTGTAGAAAGTCAATTAAGAATTTTTCTTGTTTCTTGAGGTAGTCCTGTAGTACTATGAACTTCCCTCTCAGAACTGCTTTCACTGCTTCCCATAGATTTTGTGTTGTTGTGTGTTCATTTTCATTTGTTTCCAGGAAGTTTTTAATTTCTTCCTTGATCTCCTTGGTAATCCATTTGTTGTTTAATAACATGCTATTTAGCCTCCATGTGTTTGAATGTTTTTGTGTGTTTTTGTTGTAATTGAGTTCTAGTTTCATGCCATTGTGATCTGAGAAGATGCTTGATATGATTTCAATCTTCTTGAATTTGTAGAGACTTACTTTGTGCCCAATCATGTGGTCTATTTTCGAGAATGCCCCGTGTGCACTTGAGAAGAATGTATATTCTGCAGCTTTGGGGTGAAATGTTCTGTAAATATCAATTAAGTCCAACTGATCTAGTTCGTCATTTAAGGACTCTGTGTCCTTGTTAATGTTTTGTCTAGAAGATCTATCCCGTGGTGTCAGTGGGATGTTAAAGTCACCCACTATGATTGTATTGCTATTGATCTCTTTCTTGAAGTCCTCCAGAAGTTTTTAAATATATATATTGGTGTTCCTGTATTTGGTGCATATATGTTTACCAGGGTTATATCCTCTTGTTGGATTGATCCTTTTAATATTATGTAGTAACCTTCTTTGTCTCGTATTATGGCCCTCGTTTTGAAGTCTATCTTATCAGATATGAGTATTGCTACACCAGTTTCTTTTTTTTTTTTTTTTTTTTTTCATTTCCATTTGCCTGGAAAAATTTTTTCCATCCCTTCACTTTCATCCTGTGTGAGTCTTTTGTTGTGAGGTGGGTCTCTTGTAGACAGCATATATATGGGTTGTGTTTTCTTATCCACTCAGCTACGCTATGCTTTTGATTGGGGCATTTAAGCCATTTAAATTTAAGGTTATTATTGATAGATACTTATTAGTTGCCATTTTTATTTCATGCCTGTGTTCTCTCTCTCTCTCTCTCTTTTTTTTCTTCTACTTACAGTAGTCCCTTTAGCATTTCTTGCAGTGCTGGTTTGGTGGTGATAAATTCCTTTAGTTTTTTGGGTTTTTTTGTTTTTTTGTCTGTGAAGCTCTTTATTTCACCTTCAATTTTGAATGATAGCCTTGCTGGATAGAGTAGTATTGGATTCAGACCCTTGCCTTTCATTACTTTGTACACTTCATGCCACTCCCTTCTGGCCTGCAGTGTTTCTATTGAGAAATCAGCTGACAGTCTAATGGGAGCTCCCTTATAGGTAACTTTCTGTCTCTCTCTTGCTTCCTTTGAGATTCTTTCTTTGTCTTTAATGTTTGCCATTTTAATTATTATATGACTAGCTGTGGGTCTTTTTGGGTTCATCTTGCTTGGGACTCTGTGTGTTTCCTGGACTTGTGTGACTTTTTCCTTTGCCAAATTTGGGAAGTTTTCTGTCATTATTTTTTCAAACAGGTTCTCTATTCCTTTCTCTGATTCTTCTCTTTCTAGTACCCGTATGATGCGAATGTTGTTACATTTTGTATTGTCCCAAAGCTCCCTTAAACTCTCCTGTTTTTTAACGCCCCCTCCCCCCCCAGTTGCTGCTCTATTTGGGCAGTTTTTTTCTACCTTGTCTTCTAACTCACTGATTCGGTCTTCAGCTTCTTCTAATGTACTGTTAAATCCTTCTAAGGTATTTTTCATATCAGCTATGTTGTCCATTTCCTCTTGGTTTTTATTCATAGCTTCTACCTCTTTTTTTAAGCTGATGTAGTTCTCACTGAGCTCTTTATAATTCTCATTAAGTTGCTTGTAGTTCTCACTGAATTGTTTGAGCACCCTTAAAATCATTGCTTTGAATTCTTTATCTGACAAATTGCTTCTTCCATTTCATGTAGTTCTTTTTCTGGTGATTCCTCCTTTTTTTTCATTTGGATGCTGTTTCTTTGTCTCACCATTTTAGCCATCTGGTAGTTCTAGACCTGGTGAGGGATGTTGGGATGTGTAGGCAGGTCAATGTGTATCAAATAAGGCTGCTGTGCCTCCCAGACTATTCTGGTGTATGGCACCTCTTGCCTGCTGTGGGTCCTGGAGGACTGACTACTGGTGGCTGGTATTGGTCTGTCATGGTAGGCACTGCTGCTGGGGCCACAGGCCCCACCAGTGCCATGAGCCACTGGGTCACGCAGCACCTACCAGTGCCACAGGCTGCTGGGTCTTGCAGGCCCCACCAGTGCTGGGAAATTATCCTTGTTTTTGATGAGCTTGACAAATTTGAGGAATACTGGTCCAGTATAACATTGGATGGCCTTCTATTGGCATCTGACTGATATTCTCATGATTACACTGGGGAGCATGAGTGTTTAGGTGAAGAAGATCACAGAAGTAAACTGTCACTCAGATCATATCAAAGCTCTAGCAACCAACATGATTTATGACATCATGATGACCTTCATCACCTGGCTGAAGTAGTGTTTGTCAGTTTTCTCCACTGTAGAGTTACTCTTTCTCCCCCTTTTCCATTCTATACTCTTTTGAAGGAAATCACTGAGAGCAGCCCACACTTAAGCAGTGGGGAGTTATGTTCTCTCTCCTTGAGTCTGGAGAGTATATACACAAATTATGTGGAATTCTCTGACCAAGGGATTTGCATCTTATCCACAGTTTATTAATTTATTCAGTCATTTGTTTATGTCAGTATAGACTCATGAACATTTTATCTTAGGCTTTGGGTTATAATCCAATATGACTTTATTTATTTTGTTGTCCAAATTTCTTCAAGCTTTGACCATATTGTTCAAGCTTTGGCCATCTTTTCAAGCTAGCCATCTCTGTATGCTAGCATATTTATTATAGTTATGACAAAGTCCTTGTCGGTTAATTCCAACATCTGAGTCATCAGTGCATTTTTTTAATTGGCTGATTTTTCTCTTGACTATGGGTCACATTTTCCTCTTTCTTCACATGTCTAGGCATTTTTTATTGTGTACTAGTCACTGTGAAAACACTTTCTAGATATTTGATTTTAGTATTTCCACGAAGAGTAATAAGTTTAATTTTGACCATCAGTTATATTATTGTTGGGTAATTGTTAACTATGACTTCTTGGTTTTATGCTTTGTTTGGGCAGGTCTAATTCTGTTTTGTTCTTGATCTAAGGATGAACATCTCTATCATGAGATGTGGTCTTTACTCCTAATGCATGGCCCCCTCTTGGGGATTTAGTGGAATGCCTTTACCCTTAGTTGAACTCATACTCCAAATTCTGTTTCCCCTGCATTGCGCAGATTATGAAATCTCTTCTCAGCTATTTTGCCTTTCCAGCTATTGTTTTCCCTTTGGGTTCTTGGAAGCCTTGCCTGCAAAATTATTGAGAAGAAACATCTGGTAGCCTTAAGACTGGAAAATGCTGGAAAGTAGACAAGAGAGCTCCAGGAGAGAGCAGGCTGGGCCCTGAGTGTGGGGTGAAGGGTCTCAGGAGCCACTCTGGGGTTAAAACATGTAGGGTGTTGGTGGTGACTCAAGGACAGAGTCAAACTTAAATTATGCTCTACAGTCCCTAATCTAGAAATAGGGGAATGTAAGATACATTTTATTCATCTGTTTAAAAAATAGATTAATTCAATTTAGGAAAGTAAACAGAACAAATAGAAATCACCCACCAACTTAGAGAAATGCCTCCTTGGAGATTGTGTGGCTATGCAGGTGTTGGTTCTATTTTTTCATTCCTGGATCATGAAATGTGCTTCACAACTGTGATTTTTGTTGGCCACATAATCTTCCATCATATGGACATACACTATTTCACCTAACTATTCCTCTATTGGACAATGTTTCTGAACATTGGCTGTTACCAATAACCTATAGTGAACATCCTTGTGTGTGAGCCTACATGCTCATCCCTGACTATGTTTCTTAATGGTAGGATTGCTGGCACAAAATTATGGATGTTTTAAGGTTTTTTAAAATATGCACTGTGATTATACACTCAAAAGTTGGATATTAGGGTCTTTTAGGTGCAAGATTAATCAGAGCTCAGTGAATAGAGAAATAAAGCTCATTATGGAATAGCCTCTCATGTAACTTTTCATCCTTGGATAGTAATTGTGTCTACTGAGTGGACAATTAAGTTTGTGTGTGCGAGTGTGCGCATTTCCCATGCACCATTTCACTTCTACTATTCAACTACCCTGGGAGCTATACAGGATGTGTATTGTCACTCCCATTTTATGGGGGAAGAAACTGAGGCTCAGAGGGCATATATTGTGTAGTAAAAGAAATGTGAGCGAACATTATTGGGTTTGAACCACAGCTCTGGCGCTGAACAAGCTTTACAAGTCTCTTAAGCCTCAGTCCTCTTGTATATGAAATGAGGAGAGAGACACCTGCTTCACAGGAAGATAAAATGAGAGGTCAGATGGAAAGTGTCTGGTACACGCTGGGCACATGGTAGGTGCTCAAGCAATGATATTTGTGGTCATTGTTAGGAAAGTCACATGTCAAGGTTACAGAGGCAGAGCTGACCCCACATCTCCTAACCACAAGCCAAGCACATATTCTGGGCATCATCTGCCTTTGAACCACATGCCTAAACTGAGGAGGGAAGATTTTGAATTAATCTCCATGTGGGGTTATCATTACTGGGTCCCAAGAATCTTGTCCTTCTGTGACTCCAAAAGTCCCCACCTGGGTCAAGTTTAAGAATAATATAACCTGTAGAGTGACTATCAGCTTGTGGTACAGTGGGATTGGGAGATCTTTGTCATGTTGAGCTAAACCCCAGCCTGTGCCAATGTCTTCTCAGCCTGGCATCTGGGCATCCACCCTCAGCCCCTGGATCCCTGGCCAAAGGAACCAGGCCAGCTTTGCTGACCACAGGACTTTAAAAAATCCCTTTCTCTCCCGGTCATGTCTCTAGGAAAGTTATTCCAGGTGCCAAGCCAGACCATTTTGGGTAATGAATGAACTCTCTTTACTGCTATCTGTGAGATTGACCCTTCCTTAATCTGCTTCGGTGTCATTGAGAGATAAAATGTTTCTCTATGGAGCGCCTGATGGCCTTTAGAAACTGCAAGTTCCACACCAAGCAGGAAGGGCTGCCTAAGGCTCAGCACAGGCCAAGGCCTCGGCCAGATGGGCCTACAGATCACTGGCCTGGGTCCCCTTCCCAGGATCTTCTCAGCCTGATGAGCAGGTGGGTGTGAGGGCAGAGGGAGGACAAGGAGAGAAGAGGAATCCTTGAGGTTCTCTGTGCAGGTGTTTTGTGGACAGAGGACCTTCCCCCAGGCTGCACAGAGAGCAGAGCACTGAGCGGGGGGAGGGGGGACACACTGGGAGCTGGGAGACTGGCCCACTCCCTTAACCTCTTTGTGCCGGGTTCCCACAGGGTGGAGGGGCTGGAGGGGTCTCCCAACTCCAAAGTTCTAGAGTCTGTGTTTCATGCCAAGAAGAGCTTGGTGGTCTCCCCCAAGAAGAGTGACATGTCCATGGTTCCCCCAAACCCCTGTACTGAAGCCTGCTCCCCTCTGGGACCACATGTGACCAGGTCAGGAGGCCACCTCTGGAGACAGAGGGAAGAAGGCAACCCTAAGCCAGGCACTGTGGGGCTGCAAAGGGGACATAAAAACGTCCACTGAGCACCTGCATATGCCCCCTACATGCCCAGTGGGAATCCACATGGGGTCCTGGAAGGCTCCTCGCCCTGTTAGAAAGATGATGAACCCAAGACCCAGAGTTGAGAAGGAGGCTGCTCAGCTCCAGCAACGAATCTGTGGCTGGAATTCAAAACCAGGCCGGACTCCAAGATCCACTCCACCCATTTCCTGCCCTAGAACTCTTTAGCACCCTCAAATCCAGCTGGAGCAGGATTTGTCCATTAACCTGGAGCCCTCTGGTCACACAAGCAGGCCTCAGGTGGCCACAGCTGTGGAGAGAAAGAGGGGAAAGGGGGGCAACAAGGCAGAGCCATTACACCATCCCTCACTGACTCTCAGGGCCCTGTCACCCCTCAGTGACATGCTCACCACCTCTGTTTACTCTCAGCTCGGCCTCCAGGCTGTGCCTCCACCTGGGGACTCTGCCCACCCCTATCTCCAAGCTGTCCCCAAGGCCCCACTCCAGCTGAGAAGCCACAGGGCATAAATTAATCCACCTTTAGGCTTCTGGTTCCAGATGCTCTTTCCCTGCCTTCTGGGGCTGGTCCCTCACTAGCTAAATGCTCAGAGAAATATTCCAGGAACAGATGGCGCCGCTGGTCCTGGGCTGTGGGAGGGCGAGGCCCGGCCCTGGGACTGGCGCTGGGCGATACATGCCATCCTTGGAGCTGGTGACCTCCTGCCCCAGCGTGCAAGGGGTGTGTGTGTGTCTGCGTGGGCACAGGAAAGCCCTCTGTGCCCCCCCTCCCCGGGACCCTGGACTGGAGCTCTGGGGCCATGTGGGCAGCGGGGCTGAGTTCCTGCTCTGCTGACAGAGGCCTCGCTTGATAAGGAGCGTCACCTACGGGCCTCCATGGGTGACCTCCCAGACTCTATTTTCTCAGTCCGCCTCCATTTGAAAGAATGACAGAGGCTGAGGGAGAGAAAATTGAATTCCAAGCTGTCACAAATTGCAAGTGGCTCAAGAAATAGAGTCTGTCTCACTTGTTACAGATAGGGAAACTGAGGCTCTGGGAAGGAGTCCAGCAGTCACACAGCCAGTTAGTGGCAGAGCTGGGACTAACTTGGGACTAACCCAGGACTGACCATCGGTACATCTGTGTGAGATGATGTGTGTGTGTGTGTGTGTGTGTGTGTGTGTGTGTGTGTGTGCATGCCTGCCCCATGGGTGTATATGCAGACTTTATTATGGTATGTATGTAACTGTCTTAAGTTGTGTGTTCAACAGTCTCAGGGCACGCAAATGAAGGTAACATTTGTCCCAGGTTGTGGGTGTGTAGTACTGTGAATGGGTGTGTGTGAGAGGGACGTGGGAAGGGCAGTGATCTCAGGGCCTGCTGGGGGATGTGGGTGCCTGTCTCCGCAGGGCCACTGTGCCCCAGCCCATCCTGGCTGCAATGTGGTCCCCTCTCCCAGCTGATGCCTCCACCCCAGAGAACTCCTGGCTCTGAGAATCCCTGGGCCAGAGGCAGCAAGGAACCCAATTGTTTCTATTTGGTCTTTAGATTATGAAGATTAAATTTAAACTCGTTGCAGGGAGGTAATTTTTCCTAATCACTCACCCTGCTGCACAGATCTCCACAACTTGATTACGTCTAATTAGATTAATTGGATGGAGAGTGATTTCTCTTCTCAGAGAAGATGAGCTGCAGAGAAGGGCACCATCCGAGACCCAGGGACTCCCTATCCCCAGCGTGCCCCCACCAGGGCTTCAGACGGGCCTGGGGAGGAGTGGCCAGGAGGACAAGACTCAGGCGCTGTGTCTGAGGCCTCCCCTCTCTCTGCTTCTCTCTCCTTGTCACTTGCTCTTTCTGTCACTGCATTCCTCGTAGTACTCTGTCTCCCATTGTCCCCATATCTCTCCTGGTTTGGGCTTCTGTGGCCCCTGATATGAGTCCTGACTATGCCGGGCGTCACCTCCCTGCACGGCTCTCTGCTGGGAGATGATCAGGGGCTTTCCCCTCACTACTGAGAGGTTATGTTCAGTCGTGTGAACAGGAGGAAAGAGGCACAGTGTGACTTGCTCAAGGTCACCTTCCACGGCAGCTGGGGTTGAGGTGTGCGTATGGGGTGGGGAGTCACACGCTGGATGGCATCCTGAGTACCCACAGAGAGCAGCCTGCCCCACCAGCTTTGGGGTTCAGGGTGATTCCAGCTGGAAGAATAGTATCTGGGCAGTTTTGAGGGTGGCAGGGCCATCCATGCTGGGCCAGAGGGTGGCTGAAGGGTCTGGCCTTCCTCATCTTCCTCAGTCCAGGCTGAATATTCCCACCACAGGGGCCTGTGGCAGAAAACCCTGGCCCCAGAACTGGTCCTTCCCGAAGTCTTAGCCCCAGCCCAGTCCCTCCTTTCCTTCCACTGAGACCAAACTGGGCAGGCCGCCACCCAGGGTCTCCCGGCCCTGCCCTCCTTGCTGTCTCCCCCCCAACCCTAACCCCTGTCCACACTGTCCTCACCTGGTCGAGGGCATCATCCTCCATCCTCAGAAACTGCCCAGCCCCCAGACCCCTGGACCCAGGCCCCACGGCCATGCACAGTGTGTAGCTCACATGAGCACGCCAGGCCTCCTCTCAGAGCCTTTCCGTGGCTCCCCGCTGTTCTGAGGACCGAATCCCAACAGTTCATGTGGACTACAGAGCCCTTGTGAACTGGACACTGGGACCTCCCAGCCGCCCTCTCACCACCCGCCACTCTGAGCCGCGGACCCCGCTGGGGCAGCCCAGGCACGCACTGTCCCATCTTCCTGCCGCCTTTCCCAGGCCTCCCTGCCTGACCCGCCTTCTCTCAGCTTTGCTCGTGGTCAGTAATAGCAGCTGGAACGGACTGAGAGCTCACCGTGCTCCAGACACTGTGCCACGGGCATCATAGAATTATCTCGTTAGTACCCCAGCAGTCCTCAGGGATCATTGCCATCCCCATTTTACAGAAGGTGAAAGTGAGGTTCAGAGGCATGAAACACCTGGCCAAGGTCACTAGGCTGGGAAGTGGTGGAGCTGGGATTTGAACCCAGACCATTTGCATGATGTCAACTCTGCCTGTCCCACCCAGCGCCTCCCAGGTTAGGGGCCTTCCTCCACACTCCCATTTCCCCTTCGTGTCTGGCCAAGGTCTGGCCTGTGAGCTCCCCACGGCCAACCTGGGTCTCAGCTGTCTTTGATGCCCACAGTCCAGAGTGGGGACAGGCATGTGGTGGATGTTTGGCCAGGTTCTATGCCCAAGGAGTGGGAGATGGCAGCTCTGGGCCTCTCCCTCTCGTGCCCTCCCCTCCCACCACCTGATCCCTCAGTAAGCAAAGTTTTTAAACCCTCCCCAAAATTAAAAGTTTATTTGAGTTCATCACAGCTGCTGTTTCTGGAAACTATCTTCTCCAAACTGTCTGCAGAGAGGTGGTGATCAGCCTGGCATTCCCCCTCCTAACCCCTCATGATAGGGCCCTGGAGCACAGGAGGTTGTGGGATTAAGCCAGTTGTCACGGTATGTGCTGGGCGCTGTGATGGGCACTGGGCACAGCAGTGAACAAGACCGACCGGTCCCCATCCTCGTGGAGCTCACCATAAAATGAGGAGACCAACTTTAAACAAATATTCACAAAAGTGGTTGTGTAGTTAGTGTTGAGTTGTAGTAAGTCAATCAGGCAGAAGCCTAACAACTCTAACTATATAGCCCTGGCCACTTGTTAAACCTCTTGAAACCTCAGTTTCCTCATCTGTCTAATGGAGATCCTAGTGGCATCTTTCTGAAGGGTATTGTGAGGAACCAGCCGCAGAGCATCCAGCGCGTAGCTGGTGTTTAACATACAGTGAAGGCTGTGTTTCTTTGCGAGAGCTGCCATAACAAAACACCACAGCCTGGGTAGCTTAAACAACAGAAATTTATATTCTCACCATTCTGGAGGTTGGAAGCCCGAGATCAAGACTCAACCGAGTTGATTTCTTCTGAGGCCTCTCTCCTTGGCTTGTAGGTGGCCATTTTCTCTTTATATCTTACATGGTCTTCCCTGTGTGTGTGTCTGTCCCAATCTCTTCCTATAAAGAGACCAATCCTATTGGATTAGGGCCCATCCTTATGACCTCATTTTAACTTAATTACCTCTTTAAAGATCCTATCTCCAAATATGTTCACATTCTGAGATGCTGGGCATTAAAACTTCAACATATGAATTTGGGGAGGGGACACAGTTCAGCCCATAACAGTATATATTCAAGAGATCTACATATCTACAGATCACTTACATGTCAGTGTTCACAGAAGCTTTATTTAAAATAGCCAAAAAAGAAAACAACCCAAATGTCCATCTATGAGAAAATGGATACATTGTTGCAGCTGGGATGGTTATTGTAGTTTCTTTGGTAAAATCTACACTTCCTGATTATTTTTACCTTCTTGTTTAAATCAAGATTATCTGCTCTCTCTATATGTATATACCCACACACATTTATAATGTTTATATGATAGTGTGATAGCATAATGTATTTTTTTTTAGGTTTCCCTACTTTCCAATTTATCTTAAAATGGTAGCTTTGAATATATGCATTTAGAATACATGACTAATAGTTTATATTTCACAAATAGCTTAAACCAGGTTGGGAAAGTCCACAGATGTTTGAGGTAGTGTAGGGTTCTAGAAAGGCCCGTTGTCATGGATCATGCCTGGAGGAGTAATGTATGCCCTCCAGGCACACAATAATATAATCTGGTGAATTTGAAAGAAGCAAACAAGAAATGGCTTTATTCCCCCCTTGTGACTCCCTTGCACTAATTTTAAGTCTGGATGGGAAATCACTGAGTAGGTTCATGAAGTATGTGACAGAAGAGAGCTTTATGTGGTCATTCACCTTCCTCTAGCTTTAGAAGTTTTACCTTCACTTTAGTTTTGGGATTAAATTCTAGTGTTTTAGTTGTCATTTGTAATGAACATATTAAAGACAGAAAAAAAATGAACAAACTACCAATACAAAGAAAACATGTATGAATATCACAGACATGGTCAGGAAATAAAAACAGGCAAAAAAAATACATACTTTATGATTCCACTAATATGAATTAATCTATCTTGATAGAAGTCAGAATAATGGCTATCTCTCAGGGTTGGGCAGACTAACTAGAAAGGGAAACAGAAACTTTCTGTGGTTTAACAATGCTCTCTATCTTGATCAGGGTGGTAGTTACATGGGTGTACACACAGATTGAAGAGAAGGAGAAACAGTTTCATTCCTGATAGGAGAATCTGAAATGACACATCACAAAAGTGCAGACAGATCCAGAAAGGGAAAGAGTTTATGGTTATTTTTACAATCTACCCTGTGTGCATTGAAGATTTGTGCATTTCTCCATTTGAACGTTATATATCAAACAGAAAAAAATATAAAGGTTGGGTCAGATAATTACCAAAAGGTAAGTTTGGCCCCAGTATGTATCTAGGTTTTCTTATATTCTATTCTAACTAATCCTTTCCTTAAAGAAACCAGCATTCTATAGAGACAGAGGTTGTTACGGGATGCGTGCGTGGCAGGGGGAGTTACAGTAGCTTCACCACCTGCAGCCTCAGTCAGGTTTTGCTCTGGTGGGATGGAGTGAGCAGATAAGATTATCAATGGACTAAACTGTGAGGAGCTAGGCTGGGGAAATCAGGCTGACAAATGGACCGAGGAAGGGCAACATCCTGGATCAGCTAGAGCAGCAGATGATTGATCGGTTTTCAGCACCATGGAGAGTCCTGACGACAGCTGGAAGGCGGTGCTCTTTCAGAGTCCTGGGACCCCTCGTTTCCCTTTGTCTTATAGGTAGAATTATCTGGTCATCAAATAAAATTACTCTTACAAACTGCCAGAAGTGATTGACTGGGCTCTGGAAACAGATTGAGTTCAAGTCTTGGCTGCACCACACAAGCTGTGTGACCTTGGGGAAGTTACTTAAATTAACCTCTCTGCACGGCTGCTTGTCTGTCAAAGACTGGTAGCTGCCTCATAGTATTGAGATAAGGACTGGATCAAAATAAGGAAAGTAAGGAGCTTAACATAGTAGCTGGTAAATGGTAAGTGCTAAATTAGCTATTATTATTGTTTTCATTAGTATTATTATCCCCAAGAGCTTTTTAAAATCTTTCTTTTTCTTTCTTTTTTCTTTTTACATAAGATGGAAGGGATTCAGAAGGCTTCCATGACCTCAGATGTCTGACAGCTTGTTATATGACTTTACATGAGCTAGTCACCTACCTGGCCCCCATTCCCATTCTGTAAAATGAAGCTATTTACTTTTTTTTTTTTTTTTTACATTATTAGATTTTATCTTTTTACCAAGAGAACATATTCATATATCACCCCTAGTAAAATAAATAAAACACAATAATAAAATAAAATAGAAAAGAGTTTACACTCGGTGGCATTTGTGGTCCCTATAAGACCTATCTGTTCTGGGTCTTGGATTCAGGGCTTGGGGATGAACAGAATCCAGCATAAGGGTTAAATGAGAAGTGAAGACACTGTCAGGGCAGGCTGAGAGAGAATTCTGACTCTAAAGAATTGTCAAAAAGAATGCATTGATCATGTCAAGACTTTTAGCTCTCACATTATCACCATGCCTACACACACAAACACACACACACACACACACACACACACACACACACACACACACACTTGCCCAACTTACGCTCAGGCTTTTGGCCCGTCTGAGCCCCACGCACAGACCCTCACCACCCTTTCACACTGCTCCAGCAATGCTGGCCTCGTGTGACCACATTTCTTCTCTGCCCAGAGCCTTCTCACATGCCGAGCCCTTTGCCAGGATGGCGCAATGTCACCCAGAGTCTTACGACAGAAATAACAAAAACCAACTGAAACCAGTTCAAACAGAATAAATAAAAAGGGGAATTAGTTTGTTCGTTCACTTGACAATCCAGGAGCTGATAACTTCAGGCATGGCTGGGTCCCCAAATGACATCATTTCAGAACATGGCCTTCCCATCTCTCCTGTCTGGGCCTCATCCACAGTCACTCCCTCCCCAGGTGCGAAATGGACACTGGTAGTGTCGGGCTTATGTCACACTGGCTACACACCTCTCTTTCCTGATAGTTTTAGCAAAGCCTCTGGCATGATTCCCATTGCCTGGATTGAATCATCTGCCCACTCCCGAGACAATCATTGTACCCAGCAGGTGAAGCGAACTGAATGGCCAGGCCTGGGTGGCAGGGGATGGGCTCCCCCACCTGGATGGACTGACAGTGGTCAGAGAGTTGTTCTCAAAGGGAAATTGGGAGTGGTCTCACCAGAAGAAGAGCAATGCATGTGGGCAGGTAAATAAACAGAAGCCCACTACACATTCTTGACTCCTTCCTGGTCCTGGCATGAATGGCACTTCTTCAAAGAAGGATCCCCTGACCACCCCCCCTTATGTCAGAACCCACTATCCTTTTTCTTTGCTTTTAGCTCGTTATTCTAGGCAGTGCTGATTATGCACACGATTGTACACATATTCACTCATACACTGCACACACATGCACTCAAACACTCTCATGTACTCATTCAGAAACACTCATACATGCACACATTTTCACACACATGCACTCACATGAATATGTTCATATACATACATTCACACATATACATGTTCTCATACATAGCAAATGCATGCATGTGCACACACATACTCACATAAGTACATGCTCACACACATTTGCACACATATATGCAAAGTCACCTATATGCATACGCACAAGCACAAATGTGTGAGTAGTTGCTCCATGCCTGCCTCCTGCACTCTATTGTGAACACACAGAGGCAGTACCTGTCTGCCTCGTCCATTGTGAGATCCCCAGCACCCACGATGTACCATCACTTGGTTTCCTCACTTTTCCAATGAGAAGAATGAGGCCACCCAACCATGTTTTCCAAACAAGGGGCTTCGGAAAGTCAAATACAAACAAATAACTGCGTCTTTCTTCTTCCCCCTTCTTTGCTCACTCCCTCTGTCCTTCCCTCCCCATCCCTCTCCCTCCAGGCCTCTCTCTCTTTCTCTCTGCCACTCTCCTAACCTCTGTATTCCTCACCCTCTCCTCTTTCCCTGCCTCTATCCCATGACATCACCCCCTTCTTCCCATCCCTCTGCACCTTCTGAAGCTAATTAAATGATACCGGGGAACGTATTCATTTGCATTTGGTTCTAAAGGGCCACAGAGTATCAGCGTGCACTCGTTAACTAGCTCCAGGTAGAAGGCTGTAATGAACCGGTTTTATTACAACCATCACCTCAGCCTATCCTGTGAGGCTATTATGTATTCATTGGGAAGAAAGGTAACCACAAACCTGAGTGCCTGGGGTGGCGGGGTGAGTGGGGGTTCTCCTGTATCTGGGGAAGGTCCCAGGCTGCCCTGAGCCCTGGCTGGGCTGTCACCAAGCTCCCACTGTAACTGTGAAGGGCAGAAATCCCCTGCAGCTCTGACGAGCTCAGGCCTAGCTTCCCAGCCTGGCCTCCAGAACTCCTGGGAGTGCTTGGCACAAGGCGCCCCTGAATTTACCTGTGTGCCAAGAGCTATCTCTACATGAAACCACACAGAGCCCTGTTGTATTCTGTGTGTGCTACTCTGATTCCCATGGCAGAGAAGCCCGCAGGGAAGCAGGCCTGCGTCCCGGATGCCTCTGTCCAGCATGCAGTCCTATGGGGGTGGGCCGAACAGCAGTGGAGGGGGCAGCGACACAGTGACAGCAGCCACCATCTCTGGAGCACCTGCTGTGTGCCCAACACTGGCTGAGTGATTTACCCAGATTATCTCCTTTAATCTTCACAGCCTCCCTTGGAGGTAGGTGCTGTCGTTAACCCCATTTCATGGACGGGAAGCTGAAGCTCAGAGAACGGCATGCCGTGTCCGAAGGCACACGGCCTGAATGTGGTGCATTGAGGATTCGATCCTAGGTCCGCCCAACACCACAGCCTCACGCTGACCTCTACCCCCTGTCATTTCAAAGGACAGCTCCCAGCCTGCGAGGCTCCCCACACGCGCATCAATGTTTTGTTTGGTTTTTAATCTGTCCTTACATTCCAAATGTTCTGACTCTAAGGGCTTTCTGTACGCCCAACTGTATTCTAGAACTTCACACATATTATCTCATGCAACCCTCACAACAACCCCATGAGGGAAGTACTATTATTATCCCATTTTCCAGATGAGAAAACTGAGGCACAGAAAGATTAGGTCGCTTCCTCAACCCACAGCGCTGGTACGGGCCAGGCAGGGATTGACTCTGCAGTCTGGCTCCCGTGTGCACACCTGACCCAACTCTACCCCTCCCGGAGCCAGGACATGGTTCCAATTATGTATGAGTTTTACGGATGAATTTTGCTGTAACAAATCACCACAAACTTCGTGGCTTACAAATCCACATGTGTTATTCTACAATTCTGGAGGTCAGAAATCCAGGCTGGATCCCACTGGGCTGAAATTAAATGTCCACAGGGCTGTTTCCCTTCCGGAGGTTCTATGGGGCAATCACTTCCTTGCCTTCTCCAGCTTCAGAGGCTGCCTGCGTCCTCGGACTGTGGTCCCTCCCTCCACCTTCAAACCCAGCAGCAGCAGGTCAAATCCTCCTCAGCACTCTGACCTCCTTCTCTGCCCCTTTCTTCCACGTTAAGGCCCCGTGTGCTTAGTGATAACATGGGCCCACCTGATAACCCAAAATAATCCCCACATTTTAAGATCAGCTAATTAGCAACCATCATTCCATCTGTGACCTGTATTCCTCTTGACCGTGTGAGGTAACGTGGCATCTCCACAGGTTCCTGGGATGAGGACAGGGACATCTTTGGGGGCCATTATTCTGCCTACCTCAGTGTAATCCCAGCTGTCTGCGGAAGACCGCGGTGTGCTGGGCACCACGCAGGACTGTACTCACCACACAAGCGAGTGAGGGAGAGATCACCATGCCCACTTTACAGGTGAGAAAACCGAGGCTCAAGAGACAGAGGGGCTGCCAGACTTTCTCAAGGGCCAGCCACTGGTCTTGGGCCCTCTGGGGCCTGACGGATCTGACCCCTCTTCCTCTCCTTGTACTTTGAGAAAGGAGTAGGGGTTTATTTTTTGTTTCTGATCAGATTTGAGGACGCTGAAGATGCCTTCAGGAGAGCTCGGAGCTGGCTGGAGTCCCTCGGCTCAGTCATGATGCCTCCCGCTCACTCCCACCCTGTCAGACCTTGCGCTAACTAGGCCAGCGCCCCTCCCCACCCCAGTTCCTCCTTGCTTTATTAGGAATTAGATTCATTAAGGAGTTCTGCTGACCCCTTGTATCACAGCAGAACTTTGGGCCCCAGAGGCCCCTTACTCTGCCAAGGGCCCTTTCTGGAGGTGAAATCTGTAACTCATTAGCGGGGAAGCAGCCACCCTGCTACTAATCCCTGGGCATATAAACCATCTGTGCCTGGCATCCTGGTGCAGGCAACTGGGCCATCATGTCGACAGGGCCTCCTCATTCTTGTTCCCGAGACACAGGGAGGTGGAACCTGCAAGGCTAACAAGCTGCACTCTCCCTGAGGACAGAGACAGGTACAGGTGGCATTTGGAGGAAAGCTAGGGGAGAGACCTGGGGGAGGGGGGATCTGGGCAGGGAAAGGGAGACATCAAATGGGCTAGAGGGGAGAATTCAACTTCCTGAGCACCTACTAGGTGCCAGGCATTTATATACACCCCTTGCCCAAACCTCATCACCTAGGGACACAGATGTTGTCACCAATCCCATTGTGTCATTTTGCAGATGAGGAAATCAAGATCCAGAAAGGTTAAGTGATCTTCCCAAGGCCTCAGAGATTAGCTGTGGTGAGCAGGGATTCGAAGCCAGGCCCCTGGTGACCCCTAAGTCCATCTTCCTCCCTCCACACTGTCTACATTTATTCTTCCCGCTGTGAGGGTCCCCATCGCTCCTCCACCTCTGTTGCCCGCCCCCCCCCACCCCCAAGCCACCAGGAAGGTCCTTGGGAAAGGGAAGCTTCAGTAAACCCCAGCCTTCAATGAGGGGCCGAGAGGATCCCTCCTGAGAAGCAAGCATTTCCGGCAGGTAAATCAGCAGCCTCTTAGCCATTGCAGGTGCAGACGCCGCCCTCCTTTCCCGGAAGTTCAATCAGAACTTAGACCTGGATTACAGAACCTGCTGAGAGGTAAGTGAGGCAGGAAGCAGGGGGAGAATGCAGGGAGAAGAGCCGCACCCCAACCCGGGCCCCGGGGGGGCTTCTAGGATGAAGGGGAGGGGCACAGTGAGAGGTCACTGCTCCCACCTGTGCCCCCAGGAGGATGGGCCAGATGCTTCCTGGGGCCCCTGCCAGCCCCAACATTCGTGGGTCTCTGATTCAGGTGTCTGGGGGCAGCTGGAGCAAAAGGGCTGGGGCTCAAGGAAGAGACTGGAGAGGGGGCGTGGGAGTTGGCAGCAGCTCTGAGCTAAGCCCTGGGTGAGGGCAATTGGTGGGAAGAGGGTGGGGGAAAGGCCCAGGGTGGGGGTGCCTACAGGGGCCCTGGGCCAGGGAGGCTGGGAGAAAGCCAGGGTCAGTTCTGGTTCTGCTATTGCCTGGCTGTGTGACCTTGGGCAAGTCTTGTGGCCTCTCTTGCCTCAGTTGCCTCATCTGCACAGTGGAAATGATCTTTCCTGCCCTGGATGCAGAGCTGTTGGGAGGACTGAAAGAGGTGAAGGTGTCTTGTGCACAAGGGGCAGTGCCTGGCCATTCACCTGGGCGGGGCCTAGCCCTGTTCCACCTGCTTCTGCTCCCACCCACCTTCCTGGTAGCTAGCCAGTCACTGGAGTCCCAACACTGAGAGCCCAGCCGATTGGAGGAGGCAAGGTCTTTATGCAAATGAGGCAAATGAGGCTGCTCCCTCCCTCCACCCCCTTCTCCTCCAAGGTCACCATCACTGGGGCCTCACACTTGCTGGCCTGAGTTTCCCCAGGAATGGCTGGAGCTTGTAACACTTTGGATTTACTGTCTAAATGCACGTTGCTCTGGCTGTCTCTCCCCAGGACCCAAGCTGCTCCCAGCCCTATCACTGACCCTCCCTTTCCGAATCCCTGCCCCCCTCGCCAGCTGTGTGATGTTAGGCAAGCACTTCACCTCTCTGAGCCTTGGTGTCCTCCCCTGTTATTTACACATTATTTACACTGTGTATTTACACATTCTTGTAGTCCTTAAACAAACATTTCTTGGGGGCCTCCTGTGTGCCTGCCCTGGCCTGGACAGTGAGGACAGAGAGGTGGCGGTGGAGACGAGGCCCTGCTCTCTCGGAGCTTCCATTGCAGTGGGCTCTCGGGTGGCTGCAGGGAGGAGCTGGCTGGGAACGTGTTTGTAAGTGGCCAAAAGCTGAGGCAGGGCAGAGTGAGTAGGTGACACCCTGAGTCACAGGGTGGGTCATCAGCAGAGCCCAGGCCAGGCTGGCCGCAGAGCAGACATGTGACAGACCCTGTGATGGGACACACCCTGTGGGTTTCCAGAACCACAGCCCATTGAGGTCACTTCCTAGCGCAGGGACATCCCCGTCCCAGGACAAGCCTCAGCTCCTGGTGGAAACCAAGACCTCCTGGGTCCCCTTGTCTCCTCAGGCCCACCCAAGGGCTCACAGGCCGTGCCGGCGAGCGTCACCTGGTCCTGTGTGTCCCCCTGGAAGAGCAGCCCTCGGCTTCCTCTTTCTGAGCTCACTGTTCTCCCCTCCCAGTTTCGGGACATCTAGCAGAATCAGCGTGGGACAGGGTTGGAGCAGGGAGGGTGGGAGCTGAGGTTGGGAGCCGGGTCTCATTATCAGAACACTCTGCCTGTTCGCCGTCCCGAAGCCATGGCGGGGGCAGTGTCTTCCCCCAGCAGAGCAGATAACAGAATTTTTAATGATTACGATTATCACCTGAACAATTGGGTCCTGCCACAGATAATTAAAATGAGGGCTGGCTCCTCCTTGCCTGTTTCTGCTCTCAGCTTTAAATCTGATGGTATTTCCATCGCACACCTGGAAACAAGAGTTGCTAAGAAGGACATTCTTGCAGAAAGGAGGCTGTGAGGTGAATGTGGGTGCGGACGCACAGCTGGGATAGGAGGCACACGTCTGTGCATGTGTGCACGTGAGGGTGCATGAGTTGGCATGTGCGTGTGTTCACGTGTACTTGTGTGCATGTGCAATGACTGGGGAGAAGAGGGTGGCGGGGCAGACTGTACTTCATAAGGGCAGGACACAAGAGGTGGGGTCAGGTGACAGAGATGGCATGAGGGAACTGGAGAGTGGGTGACACAGTGCAGGTGCAGGTCTGTCCCTGGAGGTAATGACCAGGGGCCTGGAGGCTGGCCAGTCTGCCACTTTCTGGTTGTTTATCTCCCTTCTCTGAGCCCCTTTTTTCTCACCTGCAAACTGGACACAGTGACTGTCCCTCCAGCCAGCACAGGACCTGTGGCCGTGAGAGACGAGAACGATGCTATGCATTTGGTGCAGCTCAGGGCGAGGCTCAGGGAGGGTCAGTTATTAGAATCCACTCACCCCAGGGTGGCAGGGTAGGGGACAGTGTGGTGGCCACACAGGTGACAAGTCCTAACTGGGGGTGATGAGGACTCAGGTCCTGAAATCCAGGCAGCAGGCTGTAGCCCTTAGGTCTCCTCCCCAGAGACATGCCCATCCTCCAGGGTTGGTCTGTGGGCTGCAGCTTGGACAGACGGTCCCTATCATGAGGTTGACCATGTGGGGTGAGAATTCACTGTGGACCGTCCTCAAGGCTGCTCCGCCCCGGGCACCTGAAACAGTCCTAAGCCCTCTGAGAGGCCACCCTCTTGTGTGATGGCTGGGCAGTGATGGAGGAGGCCATAGGGAGGCACTGAGGGCCCTTATGGGCCAAGGGAGGAGACACGTGCCCTGTCCAGAGCTGGACAAGACCAACTAGCCTCTTCTCCCCCGCTAAGTGTCCCCCAGGGGAGCTTAGGACCCCACACAGGGGACCATCATGCCCCAATGCAGAGTCCAGCCCACAGGTGGGATGGGAAGGCACAGCCCTCCCTGAACAAACACTGTGCGCTAAACACCATGCGTGCCTCTGCGCCCATCCTCCCAGGGACACGCCACTGCCCCATCTTACAGAGGAGGAAACTGAGGCTCACAGCAGCTGAGTGACTGGCCCGGGGCCACAGACCACTGAGTGACAGGTAGGGGAACATGAGCCTGGGTCTTTGGGAGAACAGGGCCTACTCCTCTCCCAGGTCTCCACTGACCACTCACTCGGGGTCCTGGGGTGAGCCCATGAGCTCCCCCTCTAGAGGGTCAGGGTACTAGAGAGAGTGCAAGGAGGGCAGGCACCCCTCCCCACCCAGGGTGCAGATTCCACCACAGGACTTTCCAGTGTGACCTTGGCAGGTCCCTCCCCTCCTCTTAGCCTCAGCCCCCTCACCTGTCAAGTGAGAACTAGAAGGTGGAGGCCCTGACAGCCAGGTTGAGGAGTGTTATTATGAAGGTAACTGGGAGCTGTGGGTGCGGCCCAGGTTCCGGCTGCACTGCCTGCACCCTGGCACAGGCCCCCAGCTCTCACCAGACCCCGCAGTGGCTCCTGTCCAGTCGCCCTGCTCGCTCCCCACACGCCGTTGCCCACAGCAGCACGTACGGCCTTGTCAAAGCACACGCGACTGTGTGACTGTCCTGCACAAAACCACGCAGGGGCTCTGCTGCTCCCAGAATCAACCTCAGGGCCCTCGCACGGCCACAGGACTGTCCCGGAGCTGACTGCCATCTCCAGCCACTCCCACGGCCCCATCCTGACCCGTGGTTCCATGGCTCGGCCACCCGGATTTCGATCGTTCCTGGATGGTGTGAGGTCTTTGTGTTCACTGTCCCCGTGACTCCTGGCAGGGGGACACCCTTCTCATCCACAGACCTCAGCCCAGAGTCTCAGAGCCTTGGCAGACCCCTGGTAAAGACCCCCAGCCCAGGCACTCTACCACATCACCCCTTCCCTGCATCTGACACTTTCAGAAATTACCCTCTTTGCTCGTTGGTGTGTTTATTATCAGTCTCCCAACAAGGCTGCAAGCTCCGTGGGGCAGGGACCTTGGTTTTTGTTTGGGATTATTTTGTCATTGTTGTTCCCTGCTGCATCCCCCGTGCCCTGCAGGGTGCCAGGCACCTAGTAGGTGCCCAAGAGACACTTGGTGAATGAACGAAGAAGTGAATGAGTGAGCGGGGCCTGGAGCCTAGGCCTCCTACCTCCCGGCACAGGGCTCCCTGGTCCAGGTTGTTGGGGGGAGAAGGAGCTTAAAGGAGTCAGGGGCTGATCCCTCCCTGGCTGGAGGACACTGTCTTCTAGGAACGAAATCCTTGGGTCCTTGTCCTCCAGACACAGACCTCCCCGTGTGTCATTCTCACCTCCCACAGAGGTCTCCCAGGCCTGGACACAGCTCACCCAGCCCTGGGACTTCCACAGACTCTGCCCACCTGGGCTCGTGCCAGCATGCTGGGCATGGTGGCCAAGGGGACAGGCTTGTCCGGGCCTGCCCTCAGGAGCCCCATCTCACGGGGGAGTCGGGAGCCTGTCCTTACAAGACGCTGGCCTGCTGGAGGAGAAGTCCTGCCTTTAGAAACATCCAGACTGAAGGCGGAGTCCTAGTCCTCTCTGGGGTCACGAGCGCTCTGGGAGAGACCGGGCCCTGCAGACTCACACAGACGTGAGTTCACACTGTCCCGACAGAGACCATTGGTGAGGGGGCACCCCCTCCCTGAACCCTGGGCACGGGGCACAGGGGTAGAATGCAGATGAAGAGGCAGTGCTTGGACCCCAAACAGAGCTCGCTCCAGGGACACAGACCCCATCAGTATCGTCCCCAGCCTGACCACAACCTCACTGGGCCCCCAGCATCCTGTGACATCGTGGACAGACCCCTGCCCCTGTGCAGGCCCATCTCCTCATCTGCGACTTGGGGCTGGGCGGGGGGCATAATGCCGCCTCTGTCTCCTCTGGAATGTCCTCCCTGGTCTCCGCATCCCCTTGCCCCCACCCCTTTTACTCCGGTTCATTATCTCACAATTTTAGAAACAAACTTGGCTAATTCCTTGGCTAATTTCACCCAATGGGGAGGCCAGGTGGGCGCCTGCTTCCACTTCGTCACCCCCCCAATGCATCCTCTGACACTTTCGATTTATGTTTCAATTCCTCCACCATCCGAAACGACGATTAAATTTCCAGCGTGAATACAGCTTCCCCAAACTGAATCCATCGTGGTGAGGAGGGGCCGACAGGCAGCACCTCCCATCGGAGCACCTCGGGCGGTCCCCCTTCGGTCCCCACTGAGGCCCGGCAGAGGCCGGAGGACCTGGGGGCCTCCCTGGAGCTGCCACGCGGAGTCTCACTGGAGCCACCTGACCCAGCCCCTTGCCCTCTTGCTGTCCTTCTCCCGTGGGGCGTCTGCGGGAAGAGTCTTGACCCAGGTCACCCTCCGCGTCAGGGCAGAGTCAGGGGACACCAGCCCCTTGTCCCCTAGCCTGGCTCCTTCCTGACCCTCCTCCAAACCTTCCAGGGGGGGTGCTCCCTGCTGAGAGAGGACTAGATGTGAGGGGTGTCCAGGGTTTGACATTTTCCAGGCTACCTATGGGGCCAGGGCTCCTGCAGGCATGAGGGCAGGGGCCCCCATGATCACAGACCTCACACACAACCACCCCCATCACCCCTGTCTGCCGTGGCCACTCATATCACCTGACCAACAGCTGCACTAGACCTTGTCGCCCTTCTCCTCCATCTCATTGACCCAGCCATGGCCCAGCACCCCCACCAGGTGACTCCCACGGCCTCCACCGTGATGTCCCCACTTAAACACCTGCCCCCACCCATTGGCATCAAAATGCAAGTATTGCCCCGTCATTTCCTGGCTCAGAACTCTAGTGCTCCCCTCTGCTCTCAGATCAGGTCCCCGCCTTCAAGGACGGGGGTGACCGGGCCCCCATGTGTCCTCTGCCTCCTCTTCCCGGCTGGGTTGACTTATCCTTATCCTTCAGGCTTTTCTGTTTAAACCTCCCCCGCTCAGAGAACCGTCTCTGATCACCGATTCCCAGTCTAAATTAGTTCAATTAGTTTCTCCCTCCTAAGATTCTCTCTCAAATCCATTTCCTTTCCTTTAGAGCACTTAACACGAGTTATAATTACACACTAATTTGTGGGTTTGTTTAATAAAGTCCTCCGGGGAGGAACCTGAGCTGAGCGGCTCCACGCTGCAGGCCCCGGAACACGGCCTGAAACGCGGTGGGTGCTCAGTGCGGACTTCTGAATGAATGAGTGAGTGAATGAGGAAACAACAAGCCCCTTTTGTGCCCACATGTGCCAGGCTGAAGCTGGACCCTGAATCTGGAGTGATGAGTGGACATGACCTCAGCTAGCTGGGCACTTAGGGATTAGTAGGAGTTTGCCCAGCACTAAAGATGGGGTTGATAGCCAGGTGATGGCTCCTTCCCAGCCACCCTGAGAGGAGTCCTTGCCCTTTGAGGGATTGGTTTAGTGGTTCATTCCAATGGGTGTTACTGTGAGTAGGTAAGAGACCAAGCCTCGGGGGCCAGCCCAACCCGAGCTGAATCCTAATTCTGCTCTTGGCACTGTGTGACACTGGGCAGGTCACTCAGACTCTCTGAGCCTCCACCTCCCGCTCTGTGAACAGGTGACTCCTTCCTTGGTGCTCATTCAAAGTTCTGTCAACCACGAGGGAGGTGGACATGCCACAGTATCTCCCCTCCAGGAGGGGAGACACACCCAGGCACAATCAGCCAGCTGGGAGCAAAGGTGTCCCAGTGGGAGTTGGGGGTTGTGGGAGGTCAGAGTAAGGGTTCCAGGAGCCCAGCGCAAGGCGAGGTCAGGGGGGGCTTCCTGGAGGAGGCAGCCAGTCAGAGTTCCTTGCCACTTACTCCGAGGCCTCTGCTTGTGTGCATGCACGTGTGTGTCTGTGTGCGCACTGTCCCCTCCTCTTGCTCTCTCTCCAAGGTCCTGTCCTTCCCATTTCCTCACCTCAGTCTCTGCCCTGACAGGAGGCCTGGGGGACACAGCCTGTTCTGAGGAATGCGGCTCTGAGCCCCGCAAGCAGGTCCACGGAGCCCCCTCTGAACATCTCACACCACCTCCCAGAACCACCCCAGCTAGGGCGCGTGGGCAGTGAGGAGGGAACGCTGGAGCTGGATTCACGGCAGGACTCAGAGCCTGTTTGCAGCAGCCTGAAAGCAGCAGGGATCCTGCAGGACCTCACCAGCCCCTCCCTGCCTGGGGGGTGGTCAGGGGAGGCAGCTGCCCTGGGTGCCACCAGCCCTGAAGCTGTACCTCCCAGAGTCCTTCCCAGCCCACCTCGGCCCATGCAGTGGGTCAGTCCCTTGCCTTCTCTGAGCCCCTCTTTCCTTACCTGGCAAAGGGGCTCAGTGATGCTTGTTCTGAGGGTTGAAATCAGACAAAGAATAAAAGTGACCCAAGGGACAAAAAGGATTTGCAAACTGTTGGGTATCTTGCCCGCGTCAGGGTGTTGGTGATGCTGAGGGATGGGAGTGGAGACACCCAGTTCCAGCTCTGTCAATCAGCACCCAAGTCAGGTCGCCCCTCAGGCATTCATTAACCCACCAACCCTTCTACAGATCCTTAGCAAGCACCTGCTGTGGGCCGTGCTTTGGGCAGGGGCTAGGACACTGTGGCGAACAGAGCCAGACCCTGGCTCTCGTTCCCTCGTCTGTGGGAGGTCACCTAGATGACCCAAGGGCCTCAACTAGGATGACTCCCCGAGGCCAGGCTGAGGGGCTCCAGTGAGGGGGGGCTGGGCAGGGTGTGGGCAGGGCTGGAGGGGGGGTTTGAGAAGAGGTCTTGGCCTGCACAGTGGCTGGCCAGACAGCTGACAGTTTCCAAAGAAGACGGCATGTCCCATCCCCCGCCCTCCTGCTCCACAGTGACCTCTTGGTCAGTGGCTGCTATGACCTCGTCCTGCTCTGGGAGCCCAGCTGGGGAAGGAGACCCAGGAGACCCCATTGACTCAGAGCCTGACCCCATGTCTGAGCAGGGACCCCGACCCCTCTGTGTTCAGATGGGGAAACTGAGGACAGTGAGGAAAGCAGCTTGCCTGAGACCACACAGCAAACTGGTGATGACTGGTTCCCACTGATGTGCCTGCTTCTGATGAAGAAACTTGAAACAATAACCATGATAATGGTGATTAGTAAAGTCCCCTTCAGGGCCGTGTGGAGCACATTACAGATTTATTTCGCCCTCACAACCTCCCCTTGGGTGGATGCATGACTGGCCCCATCTTACAGACAAGGAAACTGAGGTGCAGAGAGAGAAGGGGCGGGTCCGAGCTCACTCCCATTGCAGCCCCTCCATCCCCACGTAGCACTTTCCCCAGTGGGCGTTTCTGTATCACCGGTGATTATTTTATTCACATCTGCCCTTCCTGCTGGCCTCTGACCTCTAGGTGGTCAGGGGCCCTGTCTGTGTCGCTCACCATGACACCCCAGCCCCAGCACGGTGCCCATCATGAACCAGGTGCTCAGTAAAGATTTGTGAGAGGGCACAACGAGAACTCTCAGGGAAACCAAGTCTACCAGAGGAATATGCCCCTGCCCCACCCTGACCCTGGCATCGGGCAGACCCCAATCCCTGGCTCCTGCTGGCACTGCCTCCCACCCCCACCCCCTTGTCCACATCTGTCACCAAGGGACTGGCTGACTCAGGGGCGTTGACAGGCCAGTCGAAGGGTTCCGGGCCTGCCTGGTTGGCTGAGCTCCTACAAGCCCTGCACAGGGACAGCCAGCTGCTGGAGATGGTGGGGGACCCTCTCAGGAGGCCTGTGCACTCTGAGGAGAGTCAAAGTGAGCCCCTGCCCTCCAGAGCCCCAGGCACAGGCTCAAAGTGCCCACACACCCTCGCCTCACTTCATCTTCAGAGCAGCGCTAGGGCGGCTGCCGTGTACACGGGAAGAAGCCCATGAGCAGAGCCGGTGGGGGTGGGGTGGACAACCAAAGTCATGCAGCTGTTTGGGGGTGGAGCTGGAACCCGCACCCCTCCTCCGATTCAAGCTGCGTCCTTCACCCTCTCCTCCAGCTCTGAGGGTGGTTGAACATAACTAGGCTTTAAAGTTCCTGAGCGCTCCCCACCCTCCCTGCCACCCTGCAGGGCGCTCTGCCTGTCCACCAGCCCAGACGCATCTGTGAGGGTCCCTCCAGGAGACAGAAACCACACGGGAATGCAAACAGGAAAAGTCTAACACAAAGCACCTTAGGGGCAACGGTGCATCAGAGCAACAAGGAGTCAGCTGGGAAGTGAAGCGAATGCTGCAGGTGCAGAAAGGCACATAGAAGGACCAGCCAGGACCTCTAGGGCTGAGGCAGGGCGCCCAAGGAAAAGGCCCCGGGCTAAGATCCAGACACTGACCCAGAGGGCAGAGCGCTGGCTCATCGGGTGGCAGGGAAGTCACTGGGATGCCATACAGGCGGAACTAGCCAGAAATCCACTCTGGATGCCAGGGACAGCTGTTTACAGGGAGCTGACTTGCTGGCTGCACTCTGCTATGAAACAGCTCTAAGGGGATTGCTGGGAGAAACTGCTGGCCGCTGGGTGCTGCTGAGCCCTGTGCGCTGAGGAGCGGGTGCTGGGAAGCTTGGGCTGCAGCGAGTGCTGCTGGAGAAGCCACCGTCACGGGGACTGCCTCTCACTACAGCATCCGTGTGCGCCTGGCCGGTTTGCTCAGCGGTTAGAGCGTCGGCCCACAGACCAATGATCGCAGGTTCAGTTCCAGTCAAGGGCATGTACCTCAGTTGCGGTTCCGTCCCCAGCCCTGATCCCGGTCCTGTGAGAGGCAACCAGTGGATGTGTCCCTCTCACGTCGATGTCTCTCTCTCTCTCTCTCGCTCTCTCTCTCTCGCTCTCTCTCTCTCTCCCTCCCACTCTATTTGAAGATAAATGGAAAAATATCCTCAGGTGAGGATTTAAATTTTTTTTTTAATTAAAAAGAAATAAAACATCCATGTGCACCCTGGGGCCTGGGCTTCCCAGAGCTTTTGCAATGGCCTGCTGAGCGAGAGAGTGCGCCAGACCTGGGAGGAAAATGCCCTCCTCCTGCAGTGTGTCTCCACTGCCCCCTACTGACTAAAGTTAACATATGCCAACTGGAAAAAGAAAAAATATTTAGAGTGGGGCCCATTTCCCCTGCCACAGATCAGTCAACAAAGGGTGAATTGGACCTGACAGGCAATACATTGTAAGCGGCATGGTGCACACCTTCAGATACTCATCTTCCGCACGCACGCTGTACACATCTGTGAATTCCCATGCAACAGCGAAAGAACTCTCCGTGTCTCCACCTAACAAGAGGCAGATGTGTCTTACAAGTAAATGAGATCGTTCTCCCAAACAAGGAGACCCACGGTCCCCAGACTCATTGCATCCAGCGCTAGCTCTAGAACTTACTCCTCAAATCCATTCACAGTCCCTGACCGCTCCGTTACCGAAGACCAAATTGCCAAGTTAACTCGCAGCCCCTCGCATATGACATTACAACGGGGAGAAGGGAAGAGAAGAAGAAGGTGGTGAGCACACGTAAGTAAGAAGGAGCGCGGAGTGAGCACTGCGGCCGTGGTGAGCCTAGGGGACCGTGGGTGTATTGCCCACACTCCGTGGGTAGGTCTCACCAGGGCAGCTAAAGGACTGGCTACTTCCTGCTCGATAGATCCCGTCAGCATGAGGGTGGGGGCCTGATGTGTCATTTTGTGAAGACAATCACGTTCTCTGTAAGACTGTCTGTGGCACATCAGGGGACTCACTCAGACTCAGGAGTTGGTTCCAGGCCCCACTGCGCCCCTCCCCCAGGCCAGCGAAGTGACAGAAATGTCCCCCAGGAGAGCTGTCACCTCAGCAAAGCCTACAGAGAGGAGACATGAGCTCATATCCCGGTTCCTCATTTCACAACTGTTCATGAATTCATTCACTCACCACCCATCCTCCCATCTGCCCATCGTTTGATGAGCAGCTACTACGGCCCAGCACTGCTCTGGACGCGGGGCAGCAGTGGATGGAAGAGACCCGGTCCCTGGTCTCGTGGCCCCGCCCTGGTGGGGAGAGGTGACAGACAGGCCGGTGGTGGGGAGGGGACACAGAACAGTGAGGAGCCAGGGACTGGGGGCGGGGCCAAGACTTCAGAGAGTGGTCAGGAGGGGCTCCGAGGAGGCGATATCTGAGCTGAGACCTGAAGGGGAAAAGTCAACCTGCTCAGAGGCCCAGGTGGGGGGTTGTCATTATTACAGAGTATTCTCCACTCTCCGAAGTGTCCCAGCGAGACGATAAATCATGTGGCCATCTTTGTCATTAGGGTTAAACAAGCTCCCGTCCTTAAAATCTTAGTTCAGGCCGGGCACACAGTAGCGCCCGCACAGCAGAGCTGTGACGTCATCGTCACTGTTACACTCTGGTTGTTGTCTGAACACACACGTGCCTCCCACTCATCTCCCGTCCTGAGTCTCAGAAACCGCCCCAAGGGGTGTTTGGGGTGAGCACTGCCTGCCCTGGATGGAGCCGCCCCACCCTGGGCTGTTGTAGCGGCTGAGCGCCTGAGCTCCCCCGGGTGGGGTGCACCTCCCTGTCCCCCGTCCTTGCAGACTCGGCAGGCAGCACCTGCCGACAGACTGTCTCGTCGGGAATCTGGGGAAGGTCTAATTAATTATGGTAACTGACACTTCGCCAGATGTCTAGCATGTGACGTCTGCTCTGACGATGAAAGTTTCGGGTAATTCTGTTTGAACAGCACTTTCTAAGCAATGTGGTTTTCATTTGGGTCACCAGGAAAATGGTTTATTTTTGAGGACACCACCTGGCGTGGGCTGGGGGCGCTTGGCCCCGTTTGCTCCCCTCCTTGGCCAGGCTGTCCCTGGGGCTGACCTCAGGGCAGGGGCTTGGCTGCGCGTGGGTGGGGAGGGCATTCCTAGGGAGCAGGCAGAGCTGGGACTGATGGAGCACAGACCCTGAAGTGAGTCTGAGGGCAGCTAGGAAACGCGCATTTCCTCTTCACACCATGTCCGGAGGGAGGCTTGACATTATCTCTGAGTCCCCAGATCAGGAAACTGAGGTTCGGAATGAGTGACTCAGGGTCACTTGCCCTCTTACCTGTCCCACGCTGGACCCACGGCCCTCTCAGCATCTTCCATTTCTAGCCCAAGGCCTGAGATGACACCTTGGGGCCCCCAAAGTGTGGCCAGCATCCTCCTAAATGGGGGAGGAGCTTGTTAACATGAAGATTCCCAGGACCCTCCCCAGACCCTCCCCAGTCTCCAGAACCAGAACCAGAACCCCTGGAGGGGAGGGGGGCAGGGAATCGGTATTCATCCACCTCCCTGGGTAAGTCTGCCATGTGCCAGCCTCTGAGAACCACTGTCCACGTTAGTTCACTCTTTTCCCACCTGCCTCCAGCCTGCCTGCTCTGTGCCAGGCCTGGGCTGACCTCCAGCCCGCCTGCCCCGGGCCAGGCTCCCAGCAGCGCTGCGACCAGAACCCCCGCTGCCCTTCTGCAGGGCGTCAGGCTTAGGACGGAATGACTTGTCCAGTCTCTGCCTGGGCTCTGGCCCCATCCCCATCCCTCCCCCACAGCCCAGCCCTGCTGTGGCCAAGAGCGCAGATGGGCACAGCCTCTGGGGGTCCTGGGTGGGGATGCCCTGCACCCAGCTCCCCGGGAGGGACTGAGGGGCTGGGCAGTGAGCCCTGAGTCAGGGGCCTTCAGCTTCGGGTCCTGCAGCCACAGGAAGAAATCTGGAAACCCCTCAGGTGAGTCACTAAGCTGACCCAGCAGTGATGACCCTTCCGCAGCCCCTCTCTGTCCCTCTCTGTCCTTCTCCACCCAGCCCCAGGCCCCGCAGCCCCAGCAGACCTGTGGGAGCCCATCAGTCAGGGCCAGTCAGGTGGCTCTTCCTTCCCTGACACTTCCCCACCTCACCTCAGGGCGCCAGGTCCTGTTTGTGGTCCAGTGAGGGACAAAATTACCTGCCATTTGCCTCCTCACTTTGCATTACCAGGAGACTGGGGTCTGATGGAAAGTTCTGGAACCCCTGAGGGCGAGGTCCCTGAAAGCTGACTTTGTGCCAGGCCCACAGACTTCATCTGCGTCACCCACGGAACCCTCACAACAGTCCCACGGGGCGTCATTCCTCACCCCAGGTTGTGGATGAGGAAACTGAGGCACGGAGAGGCCCAGGCCTTGGCCCACAACCGCACGCAGCTGCCCTGGGTGCAGAGCAGTGAACTCGCACCCGCCCCTGGCGCTGTCCTCTGGCACCCGCTGTGCCCAGGCCCTGGGGCCACCCCCAGCTCGTCGGGGACCACGGGCACACCTGGGAAAGAGGAGCCCGTCCAACCGCCCGAGGAGGACGCAGCTGCAGCGGCCCGGCTGCTGGACGAGCTCCGGGGGAGGGAATGTCAGAGCCGCTGCCTCCCACCCACGGGCTCCATCTGAACCCGGTAACTGGCTCTGAAGATCGTGCTGCACCCACTCTTCGCTGTGTAAATTGTGAAGTGGCCTTTGGCCAGAAGCAATAAAACTCTGACCTAGAAAAGCTAAAAGGACTGAAATGATGAGCCTGAGCGCGGGCCTGATGTCTGGCTGAGGACAGAGGACCGCGGCGGCAGAAGGAGAGGAAGAGAAAGCACAACAGCAATTGCCCTTCCCGCTCGCTCCTCCCAGGTCTCCATTAACCTCCCAGCCCAGGGCCCTGACCTGCGAGTGGAGACGGAAAGGGGGGCAGGAGCGCCCAGCACGGGGAGGGCCACTGGCAGGGTCCCTTTCCCCTTGAGGACTCCCGGCCACTTCCAGCCGGGGAGCCATTGGGCCACACAGCCCAGAGCGGGGGAGTGAAGGGTGGCTGTGGACCCTCCAAGGTCCCCCAAGGTGGGATCGCCCCGAGGGTCTCCTTGGGGGTGACTGCCCCTGCCCTAGGAGGTCTTTCTGGGTTTCAGAACTTCATGGGTTTCGGACAAACCGTTCACGTCTGGGACACTGAACTGCACGGAATCGGCGTGAGGAGGTCTGTGTGAGCTCCCAGCTCCTCGCTTGTTCTGGTCCCGATTTCACAGTAACTGGCAGAAATGCTTCGGAGTTTATGGATGGCGTTGCAGCCAGTTTCCGGTCTACATAACAACAAAACAAACACTCCTCCCTACTTTTCATTGTGTGCTGTCTTCCATTTGCTTCGCGAGCATGGACTTGTGTTTAAATGCTTCACCTACACGTCAGGTGCTGCCCCATCTGTGAGCTCTTTCAACCCAGTGCCAGCCCAGGCAAGTGGCAAAGGGGTGTCCCCTTGGAGCAGATGACGTGGAGCCAGAGAGAGAGCAAGACCGCGTGGCCATCATAGGCAAGAGCAGGCAGCACTCACAGGACCCCACCCACCTCAGGGACAAACCCTAACGAGTGACCTAGTGGGCTTGGGCATGTCCGGGCCTCAGCACGAATGGCAAATGCAGGGCGCTCATATTCCACCGAGGCACTCCTGCGGCGGACATCACTACCCCATCACAGATCTCCTCTCTCTGACCTTGAACTCAGCCCAGAACTCCTTTCTGGGGCTGCATAGCAAGCAGATGCCACCAGCCGGTGAGCATGGCTTGTGAGATGACCCTGTTCGTCTGACAGTACTATGAACCCCAGCAGCACGCAACGGTGGTCATGGAGTCAGAGTCCGGCGTTTGAATTCCAGCACTGTGGATGCCCAGCGGGGCGGCTTTGGGCAAGCATTTTTGTCACTCTGAGCCTCAGTTTTCCCATCTGTAAACTGAGATGATTGGCATCAAGTGGGGCTGTTGAGAGGATTACATGTGAAAACGCTGGCCCAGCACATGGCACACACGGGTGTTCAACGAATAGATCAGACTGAAGAGAGGTTCTCCTTTCGCCACGTGGATGTTTTTCGACCACTTGAAGGCCACCTGGCGACCACTTTCACCTTTAAAGCTCAGGGCAACCAGGATTCACTGGTGTGATGGGAAGGTCACTGGACGGAGTGTCGGAGGCCTGTGCTCTAGTCCTAGGTCTCCGGAGGACCCGCTGTGTTCTGGGGCAGGTCCCCTCTTCTCTGGGGTGGGGCTGAGGGAGGGGTGGCTGTGGTGGAGGAATGTTGCCCCACCTGGAAAATGAGATTAGCCTAGATCTTCAATATTCTTTTCCTCCATTTAACTAATCTGTTTTTTAAAGATGGGCTGCCCCCAAATCACCCCTGCTTCCCACGCTTCCCTGGTTCCTGATCAAACCCTAGAAGGTCACTGTCGGTCCCCATGGAGTTAATGGGCACAGAACTGCCTCCAATTTAATGCAAATCCCAGGCCGCCTTAGTGCATGAATTCCGCTCATTTGTACTTTCTTGGTGACACACTCTGTCCCGGTCTCCAGTCGAGTCTCTAATCCCTGCAATTTCCATGGTGCTAGTAATTAAGAAAAAACATCTGAAGCACAGAATTCTGCACCCTGTCTATGAGCCTGCACACTTTAATGAAGTTTATTAAATTTATTTTGCAGTTACTGAGGAGATTAAACTCACCGTGCAGCTCCAGGGGGCAAAACAAGGACCAGTGGCAGAAACTTCCAGGAGGCAGGCTGGAGTGGAAAGGGAAGAAGCACCTTCTGAGGGTCAGAGCTGGTCGGCGCCGGCACCCAGTGAGTGAGCCCCAGGAGGCCGGAGGGCGAGGCCAGCAGGGTGCAAGCCTGGTGTGGTCCCTGTGGAGGCGGTGAAGAGCAGAGGCTGTGGGTGATTCCTGGGCCCATTTCCTGAGCCCCACTTCCCAGGGGTCTGAACGAGTGAGTGGATTTTTCTAAACCTCTGACAGTGACAGCCATGCCTTAGGCACAGAGTGATGCTCGGTGAGTTGTCACACTGTTATTTCATTATTTAGAGTTGGGGGAGGCTTCCTTCAACTCCCAGTGTCCGCAGGAAGGGTGTCCCCCAGACGCCTCGGCCTCCCTCCCGTAGAGCTGGGTGAGTTTGAGGAGGAGCAGGACCAGCTGTCCCCGCACTGCCCTGGCCCTTTCTGCTCTCCCTTTGGGAGCCTAGTTCAAAGGGACCAGAGTGGGGGGTTCCATGGGGAGACCGTTGGCTGCCCTGCTCTCCAACACTGCCCGGGGTTTATAGCAACAACCCCTCACACCCTGAACTTGGGGAAGCCTGTGGGAGTCCAGTGGCGCCTCTGATGCTGGAATCACCCTTATCTAACCCTGGGGTCTGCCGTGGGCACCCACGTGCCTGCAGGCACGAGCCCCATTCTGCAGGAACAGCTTGATCAGTGATAAAGGGCAGGCTCCTTCTCTATCCCCCACACTGGCTGGTTCAGAATCAGGGCAGCAGATGCTCTGTCAGACCCGCTAAAGCCCCAGCATCGTCACCTGAGAGCGGAGGACTCCACGGGCAAAGCAGCTGACGGCAGGTCTCTGTTTCTCGAGCATCCTCTCCCCAAAGGCAAGAACCATGACCCACATCTTCACCGCTGTGGCTCTGGCCCCCACGCAGTGCCCAGCACATAGTAGATGTTCAGTAAATAACGATGAACAAGAAAATCTTATCACATTGACGGGGATATGACTAGGGCTCTGGGAACACAGGAAAGAGGCACAGAACTCGTCTGAGGGACAGGGAGAGCTGGGGAGGGCTTCCCGGGAGGCCGGCTGCTGAGCAGAAATCTTCGAGGGAGGCAGGAGAAACCAGTCAAGTCAGAGGTGACAGTGGAACCAGGTGTTTCAGGAACCAGAGGGCGGCCGCAGGATCAAGTATAACTGCGGAAGTAAGACGAATGAAGCAGGAGAGCCTCCAGGAGGGTCTGGCTTGTTCCTGAGGCCAACAGGGCACGTCTCCCTAATACTCATGAGCCATCTACTGTGCACCAGACTCAGTCCGTACCTTACCTACATGACTGCATTCAACAAGAAGCCTTGGAGGTAGGGGTCACTAGCCTCTTCATTGGCAGATGTGGAGACTGAGGCAGAGAGAGGTCAAGTAAATTACCAAAGGCCACACAGCCGTTAGGTGGTGGAACTGGGATTTGAACCTGGGTGCATAGGTTCTGAAACCCAAGCTGTCAGCCACTACAACTGTTCTTCAGCAGGAGTAACACAAGGACCAGGACTGTAGTTCAGAAAGAGTACTGAAGGCTGGTCTAGGGACCTGATTTGAGGGTCAGAGGAACTGAGTCCCTGAAGCCACTCAGAAGCAAGTGATTTTTATCAGGAGCGAGAGGACAAGTGGATCAGCCCTGACTTGGAGCATCAGTGTGGCAGCCTCCCTGACATCAAAGCTCTTTAAAGATTCTCAACGTCCCACTGAGTCCAAATCTCATGTCAAGTCTCTCTGCCCCTGCGGACCTAAGACTCTCCTCTCCAGCTCAGAGGCACCAGAAGGGGGATCCCACCACCTCCCTCCCCAACCAAGACACCTAGCAGTTCACCCTTGTGCCCCTTCAGTCAGCCCCAGCAGAGACCAGTGGGAATCACGGAAGCACCAGATAAATAAGTTTATACTCAAAATAGAAGAATTGGACCAGTTCCTCAAACACCCCAAACTACTTGAGCTAAACCAAGATGAAATAATCTGAATAACTCTATAGTCATCAAACAAATTAAATTCAAATTTTTTTAAAATCCTGAAAAATGGTTTCAGGAGAGTTCTACCAAATTTTTAAAGAATTAACACCAATTTTATGCAATCTTTTCAAGAAAACAAAAACTATCTTCACAAACCTACAGTTCACTCAGTGGTGAAATACTGAATGCTTTCTGCCCAAGATAGAAACAAGATAAAAATGTTGGCTCTAATCTCCTTTATTCAACATAGTACTGGAATTTACAGCCAGTGTAATAAGGCAAGAAAAAGAAAAGGTACATAGTTTGGAAAAGAAAAAATAAAACTATCTCTATTTGCAGATATGTTGTCTATATAGAAAATTCCAAGGAATCTACAAAATATGTCCCAGAACTAAGTGCATTCAACAAAGTCTCAGGATACAAAATCAATGCAGAAAAACAATAGTATTTTCATATTTCTATAAGCTAATAAAGCATGCAGAAACCAAAATTAAAAGCTCAATATCATTTACAATTACATCAAAGAAAAGAAAATACTTAGCTTAGGTATACACTTAACAAAACATGTACAGAATCTATATATTGAAAACTATACATTACTGATAAAAAAAAATTTTTAAATACCCAAATAAATGGAGAAACAAACTGTGTTCATGGTTTTGAATACTCAACTTAGCAAGATGTCAGTTCTTACCAAATTGATATACAGGTTTAACACAATTCTTATCAAAATTCCAGCAAGTTTTTTTTTTGTTGTTGTTATTATAGACAAGCTTATTTGAAAATTTATATGAAATAAACACAGACCCTAGAACAGCTAAAAGAATCTTGACAAAGAAGAAAGTGAGAGGAATCACTCTACCTGGCGTTAAAGCTTACTATATAGCTACATTAATCAGGAAACTGAAGTGTTAGTAGAGAGATAGGCACATAGATCAATGGAACAGAAGAGAGAATCCAGAAATAGACTCACATAGATATGCTCAATTGATTTTTGACAAAGGTGCAAAAGCAATTTAATGGAGGAAGGATAGCCTATTCAACAAGCCTTGCTGAAGCAATTTCACATCCATAGGTAAAAAAAATTAACCTTGACACATTCATATATAACTCAAAATGGATGATATACATAAATATAAAGCCTAAAACTTTTAGAAAAAATATAGGAGAAAATCTTCATGATCTAAGTCTAGGCAAAGAATTCTTACACTTGACTCCAAAAGCATGATCTATTTTTTAAAAATGATGAATTAGACCTCATTGGAATTAAAACTTTGTTTTTGTGAAAGGCCATATGAGGATTCTCTGACAATGTAAAAAAAAAAAAAAAAGCCTTTGTCATAAGGAAGCAAACTCAGGAGACACAAGAGTGTGAGCAGGGACAGCAGGACTCTTCAGAAAAGGGTTCATGGAACTTGAACCAGGCAAGACAGAGGAGGACAAAAAACTTTTCAAGCCACACTTGGATGAAGGGTTTTCTCTCTGTTGTTTAATGAAGAAACATTGGAAATTCATGTAGAAACTTTATTCATTCATTCATTCATTCATCTGTCCATGTATCATGTATTCATTGGATACCTTTTATGTGGCTCCTACTTTTCTATGTGCTGGGAGCAGAAATGGACAAGGTAGATAGACAATGTCTGTCTCTCCATCTGGGACATGTGGCCCCTGTAGTCATCACTGCAGAAGAACAGGAATAGAGGCATCACACCCGCTCTTCACTGCCTCTGGCCAGAAATGATTCACGTTACTTCTGCTCTCAGTCCATTGGCTAGAGCTGGTCACATGGTTACAACTTAATGGCAAGGAATGCTGGGAAATACAGGGATATTTGGTGTCTTCTCTCTTGGGCACAAGCTCTGCTGAATATTGTCCAAAGTTGGTTGCACTAAATTACCTGTAAGGTGAATTGTCTATAGTTTTCTTCTCATAGGTTGACTTGACGTCATCTTTCTCAAGAAACTCTTCAATCCCTTTCTTAAAAGTATGACTCAAGAAGCCACTGCAGGTATGCCACACACAGCCATACGGATGGGCAAGGTACCACATAATGACCACAGGTACGGTTCCCTGAGAAACACAGCCCCGTAGAAAATTTCACCTCAGCAAGGTTTAGCTTTTCCTCTGGCTGCCAGACACCTTGAACACCACTTTGTCCTGGATGTGACAGGGAGGGCAAAGAGAAACAAGATTGGGATGAAGGCTGGAGTCTCCGAGAAGAGCCTCATTAGTGGGAAGGATCTGGGTGCTAGCTCTGGGTCTGGTGTTTGATGACAGTGACTGAGTGGCCAGGCTTGGAGCCTGCTTCAATGTGACAGCAAGCAAACTGGAGACACGGCCACTTCATCACATCGCCCCACCTGAGGGGTGTTAGCGTGTCTGAGTGACCAAGGCCACCTTCCCAGGAGGCTGCAGGAACCAGGAAATCAAAAGGCACAGAGTCATGGGCTGGCAGGGACCCCAGAACAGTGGCCAGTCCAAGTTCTTCATCTTAACAACGGCCCACGATTGTGCTATACTCTCAGTCACTACCTAATTATCTCAACAACTCAGTTGAGGAGTGTTGTGGGTAGAATCATGTCCCTCAAAAAGATACAGTGAATCCCTAATGCCGGCACCTATAAATGAAACCTTATTTGGAAATAGGATCTTTGCAGATGTAGTCAAATTAAGATGAGGTCATTAGGGTGAGCCCTAATCCAATAGGACTATTGTCCTGGTAAGAAAAGGGGAATTTGGACACAGACACACAAGAAGGCCATGTGAAAGTGTCAGAGACTGGAGTGCTGCACCTACAAGCCAAGGAATGCCCAGGGCTACAAATGCTGGAAAGAGCAAGGACAATCCCTCCCCTGGAGACATCGGAGGGAGCACAGCCCTCCTGACCCTCTGATTTTGGACTTCGAGCCTCCAGAACTGTGAGGCAATACATTTCTGTTGTTTTCGGTCTCCGGGTTGTGGCACTTTGTTACAGCAGCCCTAGGAAACTAATCCAGCAGGTTGCTGTCCTCACTTGTCAGCAAAGTAAGCCAGGCCACAGCGAGGGCAACGCCTGGCCCGAGATCACACAGCAGTAAGTGGAGGACCAGGCTGAGGAACCAGGGCTCTGGTGGCCCTCCCTCTAGGGCTGCTCAGCCAAAGTGTGGGCTCCTCCAAGGACCCAGATGAGATTTTGTCCTTGCCAGAGCCCTCCTCGCTGTGCGGAATGGGTCTGTTCCCGGATACAAAAGGGAATTCTAGCCCAGTTTTGACTACTATAGTCTAACTGACTACTCAGGCGGGGAGAGCAGGTGGGTGACTGAGAATTCAAGGCTGAGGGAGGGAAGCCACCTGGAAGGTCCTCAGATTCCTGGAGCAGAGGAGATGCCCAGTGCAAGCCCTAATCCTCTGCCTTCTGAACATGTGCCAGAACCTCCCAGTTTCTCCTAACCATTTCCTCCTTCAGCCAGCATTTATTGAGCACCTACTGTATGCATGAGCTTGTGCTTCGTGCTGGGGAGCCAGTGATAGGAAACAATGAGCTGGGTGGGGTGAGCATCCGCAAGGAGGGGAGCTGAACTCGGTTTTGATGCTTGGAGATACAGATCAGGAGGTGAAAGGGAAAAGGGTATTCCAGGAGGCAGGAACAGCATGTGCAAGTGTGCAGAGTCATGACCAGCATGCTGTGTTGTGGGAACCAGGCCATAATAATTGGTTCAGAGGTGAGCACCTGACTCAGGCCTGACCAATGAGACTCCATCCTGGGACTTTGTTGAAATATTGGGCAAGCAACGTGCTCTTTTCTGCTGAAGTTGCTGAAGGGGCTCCAGGAAGAGAGGGGCTTCCCACTCAAAGGAAAGCAGAGGCAAGAGATGGGGTGTGATGGGTGCTTGACACCTTCATCTGAGCACCTGGATCCAGCCATACCTGAATTCCCTTGAACTTCTCAGTTACATGAGCCTAGAAATTTCCTTTCTGGCTTAAGGTAATTTGAATGTCTGTCCCTTGTAACAGAAATGGACCCAATTAAAACAATCAGTATCCCCATTTTCCCACACTCTGCACACACCAGTCAGTTACTGCCTAGGGATGCAAGTCCAAATCCAACTGTCTCTAATGGTGATGGTCTTGGAGTGAGTTGTAGGAGAGAAGCACAGTGACAGGTCCTGCTGAGGGTCAGGGGAAGAAGAGCTCAAGATGCAATTTGCAGAGTCTGAAATCGCTCAGCGAGGCAATCTGATTTGAGCTGGCGCACGCCGCAAACCATCTCCACAATTTCCTGGAATCCTCACTGCTCACCTCCTAGGGCCAGTCTGACTGTGACAGTTCTGTTATCAGGTTTGGCAGGACTGAGATGTCGCTTTGCCCACCTGCTAGATCAAACAAGGGGAAGGGGGAGAAGCAATTTGTCTTCGGCACCCCTGGGTCAGCAGCTCCTCAGCTGCCATCGGGACTGTGATGGGGGTGGGGGTCTGAACCTGGACAGAGAATCAGTCCCTAGAGGAGCAGGTGAGCCGTGATCAGCACCCCCTCCTGGCTGGAGAAGGAAGCGACCTGTCTCTGCCATCCTCCTAGGACTCCGGCTTGGAAATTGTTTGAACCAGTGCAGATGAGATGAGGCATCTGAGTGCTGTGGGATCCTCTTTCTGCTACAGCCCAGGATCCTGCACCGAAAGTTCTAGATTAGTCTCTGCTCACTGTTCAAGGGTTAAAGGTCAAGGTGAAGCCTATGTCTCTCCTTCTACACCAAGAGCTCCTGCGGTCAGAAATCAAATTTCATTCACTTTGGATCCCAGCAGCCTAGTACAGGGCTGGCACATTGTAAGGGCACATTACATGCTTCTTGCATAATTGGATAAATTATGTAACTAACTGATGAAGGGACAAGGGGATACATGGGTCATGGAGGCCCATTCGAGGCCTTGGGAGTGCAGCATGAGGAGGGGTCACCCACTCCAGGGGGGGACAGGGGTAGAATGCTCCAGAAGAGTCAATGCTCTAGCTAGTTTGGGGAAGACTTTCTGGAGAAGTGTTCTGAGCTGGGCCCCTGAAATATGGCGAGGATTTGGGAACCAGAGAGGAAGAGGAAATGCATTCCAGGTGTATTCTAGGGGTGTTATACATGTACTGTGTGTGCATGTGTGTGTGTTCATGTGTGTGTGTGTGCATGTGCACGCATATGTGTGCATGTGCATGCGTGTGTATATGTACAGTATGTGCATGCATGTGTGTATATACATTTGCTTAGAGACCAGTGGAATTGACCTGTGGGAGCAGAAATGAGACTCTAGGATTTAAAGGGACCCACTAGGTTCTCATAACAATCCTGGGAGAAAGGTATAATTATACTTGCTCTGCAGACGAGGGTACTGAGGCTCAGGGAGGTGGGGTGATCTGCCATAAGTCACACAGTGGCAGAGCCCAATCTGACTAATGTCTGACCGAGGTCTGTCCAGCTCTTCCCATGTCCCACACTACCCGCCCTCACCCAGTTTATCCAGGGAAGTCAGGTCCCCTCTCTGCAGGGGCCTGGAGGAGTCGGCTCTGTGCAGCATGGTGAGGTGGGGCTGAGGCTCAGCAGACAGGGCCCTTGGGGCACAGACGTCGTATTGTGGACAACCGCCCCGGGAGACAACTTTTCGGATCAGGTCAGGTGGAGGGTAGAAGGCTGGAGTCCAGCAGGCACCTGCTGTGTTCCAGCTTCAAGTGTACTCTTCCCTGGAGAGACGTCAGGTAAGGCTGGATGGTCTGTCCGTCTGAGCCCCGAATGGTTTCCCCAGCCCCTGCTCACCGCAGGGCAGTACCGTGCTCTGGGCTGGGCGTGGGCGATCCTCCACCCCACCCCTCATGGAGATGGGCGGGGAGAACCAAGTCTGTGATAAGGTCCAGGGTGGGGTGAGGCAACCACAGTCCTGCTTCGCCTGGGACAGTCTCGGTTTATGTGTATCTGGATGTCACTAGTAGCAGCACCCCTTGCGCTCCCCAGTGGCCTGGCTTGGACAGTAATCAGAGGCGGGGCTCTCTCAAGAGAAGAACTAGCAGTGACGGGGTTCCTAGCGGTGCCCAGGGGCTCTGACACAATTTCCTTCACTCAGTCCTCACATGCGCCCTAAGTCCTACAGGGCTCTCCTCACACCATCCACCCTCAGACGACAGCTGATCGATGGTCCAGGGAAGATCCTCCCTGGGCCAAGCACCTTTCGTGCGCTAATCTGTACAGCAGGATGGAGGAAACACTCCCCTGCCGGGGCCGGCCGGAGGGCTGCTGGGAGATTAAGCTTTGCAGACTTCTCTTTGGCTTACACAGGTAGGTGGGGCTGCCGGAGAGACGTTCATCATGTTTGAGGCAAAACAACAACAATAATAATAAAATTTCAGTAGTGTTGTGTAATACTACTAAAGAAGGGAAACTCAACATAGATGGCCCTTTATTTAGCCGAGCAGGAGGGAGGTTTGGGATATGCAAGCCTGGGTGCTGAGCTTGGTGGAGGGCGGCCAGAGAGAAACAGCACAGGGAGGAGAGGGATCCCTTTCAGCAGAATCAGGAAGCCAGACGCTTAGAGAGGCCCCTGGACATTCCACAGCCCAGGGGATGGGGCTCAAGCCAGTTCACATCATATTAACGAGAAGTCGGGAGGACTTGGGGACCCCACCAGAGACACCTGGGGCTGGGTGCTCCATGATCCCGCGGGAAAAATCTGAGTCCGCGGTGTTAAAGCAGCAGGTGGAGTTTGTTCCCAGTTCCTCCTCCGCCCCACCATGTGACCTTGCAGTAGGCAAGATGCATTTCCCTGACCCTCTGATGCTGGATGTGGCCATGCGACTCATGCTGGCCAGTGGCACACGGTAGACGTGACAGCTGCAAGTTCTGAGCTGAGGCCTTGGGGGGCATCGCTCACTCACGCACTTGACCTTCTTCCATTTCAGCCATGGGCCATGGAGTCACGGGCTCCAGGAGAGGCCTGAGGAGCAGCCCCGAGCTCACCCAGAGCCTGAAGCAGACCCGCCCCCCAGACAGCCCACAGCCCACGAGTGAGAAAGAGAGCTGTGTGCTGTGCTACGCCCCTGAGATGTTGAGGTTGTTATGAAACAAACAAAATACATAAAAATAAACCAAAAAAAAAAAAAGTGAGTGCAGTTACCCACGCTGCTTTCACAATGGAACCCTTCACTTGAAGCACCTCTCAGCACACAGCATCCTTCTGACCGTGCTGCTCCGAGAAGAGTCCGTCATTCTCCTTGTAATCAGAATGTCTCAGAGCAGGAAATGAAGGGACCGTGTTCGTATCAGACAGTAGCCCTTCACCAGCCGGGCGAGCACAGACCCTCCCTTTCTGTTTGGGTTTCCCAGTTGTATCCGGGCAAGATGCACGCTCAGGGCTCCGTCTGCCTTCCGCCATCCTCTCTGCCATCTTCATGGACAGATTCCATGGGTCATCGGCGGGGCCTCCCACCTCTGTCCCCAGCGCAGTGTCTCCGGGAGCCTGGGCCTCTGCCAAGGGCTGGAGTCTCTCCCTGCTCCAATGGGTAGTTACCCGGAAGGCCGAGGTGGTGCTGGGTCAGTGGCCTGCTCTGGAGAGATGCCCACCTCTTGACTCTGGGAGCTGCCTGGCCCCAAGCAGCACTGTCTAGGCTGAGCCTCACAGCGCCTCTGAATACAGCTCGCTCTGGCCTTCACCCTTCTCCCCATGGAATGAGAAGCTTGTCCCTGAGACAGGGAAGGGAAAGAGCATGAGGCATGCAGCCCCTCTCTGTCCCTCACCTTCACGCTCCCCTCTTTATCCCAAGCACTCGCCTCCTGAAATAAACTCTTCTCTTCCCCTTTAATCCAACGTATTTGAGTAGTGCAAAAAGATACTTATGGGAGGGATGGCACCTAAGTCGAAATGCCAGAAGAACCTGGGCCCCGGCTCCTATTCATCCAGAACACCTCTGCCCATCTTCCAGACGAAGAGACTGAGGCTCAGGGAGGCCACTCGAGTCGCCGAAGGCTGCACAGCCGCTGAGAGGTAGCGATGGCGATGAGCCCTGTCCTGTGCTTCCCAAGATGTCTTTCTCTCACCAGTGCTTCTTAACCTTTCCTGGGGAAGCACCTTGACGTTTGCTTTTTAAAGTCCTGTGACTTTTGCAATTTATTCCATGATATCCCTATCTTGATTCTAATTCAAAAATATGTTTTAGATCCTTTGCCACCTGAGACCCCAAAAAATGCAGCTACTTATTCTCCCGCTTCATGTACCGTCTGGTGCGGTGCAGACCGCCGAGGGTGAGCAGCCCCAGACTGAGGGTCCCAGAGGCCACACACTGTCTGAGGAGGAGGGAGGATGTGCCAGGGGCAGGGCGGGGCCGATCTACCTGCGATTAGAGACTCAGGGGAATCAGGCTTAGAGGGACCAGGGAGTTTCTGGCCAGCCCAGAGGCAGAGAACAGGTAATTCAACCTAGAAAACCAAAGAACATGGTCTGACTCTGGTGTCTCCATTTTACAGATGGGAAAACTGAGGCCCAGAGGGGGAAGGCGGCGTGCCCAAAGCCACCCAGAGGGGAAGCCAAATCGAGGCCTGAATTGGGTCTTCTCAGGCCCAGTCCACAGAGTTCAGAGGGTGGAGGCTACCCTCCCTGTCCTCCAGGCCCTGTGCTGAGCCCCGGTGGTCTGGTTGGTGCTGCTGGCAGCCCGAGGTAGGCAGTTCTGGGCTCTGTTCTCCAGGCCCTGCTCAGCTACCTCCCAGCTCTGTCACCTTGGACAGTGACAACCTCTCTGAGCCTGGGTCTCATCAGCTCTGAAACGGGGACAATAATAGCTGTGTCTGACGAGGAGCCGGTGGCATGAGGCAGGTGGAGCAGACCACAGTGCCCAGCAGAGAGAGCTCTGCACAGGCCACCCGTTATTGTCCTTATGATTCTGACAGCTGTCGTCACAGTCATTCCTGCAGGCAGATTCGGGCTGACGGAGGTCTAGACAGAGCTTCAGAACCAAGCAAAGGCCCGGGATGTATGGGGAGGCTGCGTCTGAGCCGGGCCCTGGGGCACATTGGGCAGAGGGGCCCGCAGTCAGGAAAAGTCCTTCTCTGAGCTTGACAGGCGGGGCCAGGCCCGGCCAGGGAACCAATGACGATACCAACGTGACCCGATGTGGGCTCAGCTCCTGGAATGGCAGACCACAGTCTCATCCGCCGCTCAGAGTGGCCATGAGACAAACGTCATGATCCCAAGGCACACATGGGGAAACTGAGGCTCAGAGAGGCTAAGTCACTGTGCAAGCCGGTGAAATGGGCAGCCCAGTGCTCAATGCATGGTTGCTATGTGTTCCTATTCTAACACAGGAATAACGGTGGGTCTTCATGAGCTCCCACCGCGTGCTCCCAAACAATCAGGCTTCCTGGGGCCCTGCACACAGCAGGCCCTGCACGCAGCAGGCCCTGCACGCAGTAGGCCTGCTTGCCTGGAGGCCTCACAGTGGGAAAGAGTCGTGACTAGAGAATTGTAGAAGGCGGGTTCTTTCCCTGGGCGGGAAGTTCCTCTCTGTCTGGACTTCTGCATCCTCATGCAGCCTGGGTTGGGGTGGGTGACAAACTGGATGGAGGCCTACTGTGTGCTGGCAGGTTACATTGTCGGACCTCACAGCACCCTCCTGGCAGCCCATCCCTGCTTTGCTGACAGGGAGACACTCCCAGGGAGGAGAACCTGCCGCCGAGCACCAGCTGGGGCGGGAAGCCTGCCCCTGAACCTGGCAGACCTGGTCTGGGAGGCTCCACCTGCCCCTGGGAGCAGCCTCCGGGACCCTCCTCCCCTGACTCTCTCTGACTGTGAGGACCCTGTGTAGGTGACATTAATGGGGAGGGGGCCTCCCGTGAGGAGGTGGGAGATCACAGTGGACCCTGAAAGGTGGGTGAGATCAGAGAGAGGGGCACAGGCAGAGACTGGCCAGGTCCAGGGGCAGGGGGGGCCAGGGGCAGAGGAGAGGAGGCTGGCAGGGCTGGGTGGCAGAGGGGCTGGGAGTGCTCCCCTAAGAGTGTAGCTTCTGTTATGGGGCTGAGAACCCAGGTGGTGGTATATGACTAGGAGCCCCAGAGAGAAGCCAGACTGAGCTCAGTACCACAGGTCCAGCCCAAGAGAGGTGTGAGCCCGTCATGTGGCCTCTGGGCTGCCAGCAGTGGCTGGGCCTCCCTGCTGCACCCAGCAGCATCCTGGGGCTCTGCACGAAGCTGATCTGTTCCTCCCCCCATCCTCTTTCTCTCAGCCCTCTGTCTGCAGGGCCTGGGAGCCAGCATTGTAGGCACTGAATTGTAGACTATTATAGAGGCATGACAGCCTTTCAAATGGTCCAGAGACCATGGGAATAATTTTTAGAGTTGCATCCATTTACACTTTCATTCATTTATCATACCTCATATTTTGTACCCACTATGCGCCGGGTCCCAGCTGGCCCTCGGTGCTCTGCAGTGCCATCTCGTTCATCACCCCCTCCCCCACCCAGGAGATGAGGGCCATCACCGACCTCATTTTAATAGTGAGGAGTTTTAGGCTCAGAGCCTGAGGTTCTTCTCCTGGGAAGGTACCAGAACAGGCTGAGGAGCAGACAGGGAGGCCCCATAAGTGCAGGGGTAGGCTGGCCTGGCTCTGAAGGGACAGAGCCCCCTGCTCCAGACTACCCCTGCCCCTCCCTGCCTGCCAGGCCCTCCACCGCTGGACCCTTTCCCTGGCCTAGCCCTGCCTTCAGTGCCCAGGCACTTGCTGGGATCCTGCTGGATCCTGGAGGAGGGGGGGAAGAGCAGGGAGATGCAAGGCTGCAGAAGGAGCAGAGAACACTCAAGATTGAACGCCCACAGCCCGTGCTTTGGAAATCAGACCCTGCCTCCCAGGTCCAGGGCAGCCCCTCCCACTGGTCCTGGCTCTCCTGCTGGCCTCCTGGGTCCTGGGCCAGCCCTGAACACACCTGGGGCCTGCCTGCTGAGGTGCTGCTGCCCAGGGCTGGGCAGGGCTCTGAGACAGCAGGAAGGAGCTGGACAGGGGCCCGAAGCCAGCACTGTGTGTGTGTGTGTGTGTGTGTGTGTGTGTGTGTGTGTGTGAGAGAGAGAGAGAGAGAGAGAGAGAGAGAGAGAGGGTGGGGGTAGAAACTTACACACAGATTAGAAAAACAAAGAGATTTCAAGAGAGATTCGATGGGAGAGGAGATGGAAAGTGAATCAACAACAAGGAAAAACAGAGAGAAGAGATTAGAATGAAAGAAACACAGAAAAAGACATGCTGGAAGGAAGGCCTAGGAAGAGGGAACCTGAGCCAGAGAAAGACATTTAGAGGAGCAGTAAGAGAGGCCGAGAAAGGAGAAGAAAACAAAACAGAGAGAGAGAAGGAGAAAAAACAGATAAGAAAGAAAAGAAAGAGAGAAATGAACCCACTAAAGAGAACAAGAGACCCCCAGAGGTGGGCGGGGAGGCCCGTGTCCTTGGGGGTTCGAATCCCCCGTCTTCCCATCCAAACTGAGCTCCCTGCCGCATTGGCCGCTCTTCAGATCAGGGCTCAGTAAATACCTGTGAAGTGAGTGAGCCTGTTGTTCTGAGAGGTGGTGGCGTCTGTCCTTGCCCCATGTGCTGGGCCAGGGCAAGATGGGGACCCCAGCCCTGCTTCCCAGCAGGACCTCTCATTCCTTCCCGACAATGGATTGGATTCGAGGGGCTTGGTCACTCTGCCACCCATGAAGCCTGGTGCCCAGCTCTCTAGCTCTGTGGGGCCCATGGGGGCCCCCTTCCCAGGGGAGGAGGACTGGGAGTATTGGGGTGTGGGGGAGGGAGAGGCCCCAAGCTGGGCCAAGGAGGAGGACATTGGCATCAATGCCCTGCTGCTCCTTCCCCACGGCACCCGCTGCCTTATGTCCCCACAGCCTGTGTGCACTGCCTCCAGGAAGTCTCCACCACTCCTTCATGGCCTCCGGTAGCTCCTCTGCCCAGCGTCCACTGTGGGTCTCTGGCCACACCGGGCACCCCGTGAGCCTTGACTCAGCCTCTTTTTATTGTGTTCCCCATGCTGTGCCCTAGGCTCCCAGTTCTACAGCGATTGACTCATTTAATCTTTGCAACAACCCCATTTCACTGAGGGTCAGAGAGGTTGAGCGACTTGCTCAAGGTCACACAGGAACTAGAAGAGACAGGTCTTGTGCTTTGGCCCAGCGTTTTTGCCATTGCAGCTGGATGAGATGATTCATGGTCCGCCTCCTGTTCCTTCCCCGAATATCTGCTGAGAGCCACCTGCCTGCCCAAAATCATGACTGATTTTCGTTTGAAACTTGAGGCTCTGATCAGAGGTTCCCAGGTGTCCCTGTTGATATCAGCAGCTAATATGGAAGGAGAGGGAGGGAGCGAGCCACTCCATGGATAAGAAGCAAATACAAGGGAGATGAGGGGACAGAGAGAAGGATCACAGCCAGCACAGAGAGAAAAGTGGGGAGAGAAAAAAGAAAGAGATTCACAGAGTGGGAGGAACAAAAACACTAAACAAAAACAAAGAAAAAGAGACACCTAGAGGGAGATAAAGGCAGAAAAAGACATAAAAAAGAGAAAGATACAGAAACACACACAGGAACATACATCCACAGATGAAGAAAGAGGGCCTTGGGGAGAGGTATGACAACGGCAGGGCGACAGAGGCAGAGAGAAGGACTGTCCTCCCACACACCCACCGCGCCCCAACACGCACACAGAGATGGAGGGAGAGGTACAGTTCCGACAGGCAGTGGGAAGATGGAGTGTGGAGGCACAGAAGAAAAAAAGGGCACAGATATCGAGACAGAAAAAAAGACAGGGAGAGATTAATATGCAGAGAGAGAGGCAGTGAGAATCTGGAGAAGAGAGAGCTAGAGGGAGGCAGGAGCTGGCAGCCCCGAGCATCAGATGCGGGGAGCTCACACCCCTCTCCTCCCCCTCCACACCCCTGGCCTCCACCCCCTTAACTTGGCTCACAGAGCCCCGAATGGAGAAGTTAATGCTCCCAGGTCTGGGGCCAGATGCACTCTGCTTCCACCCCTGCGCCTTTAATGCCAAGGGGCCGGCGGAAGTCCATCTGCATCGAGGGGGGTTCTTCTCCTCCATCTTCTCCTTGAACCAGATGCACTGATGGATGGACAGAGACCGGCCCGACATTTGCTCGCCAAGCCCAGGCCTCAGAGCCCCTTGGTTCTCTCTGCTGCTTCTGAGTCCCAGAGACTGGAGGTGGGCACGACTCAGGCCCCCTGAGCAAGCTTCTGCAGGGCACCCACCGTGGGCAAGATGGAGCCTCCGTCCGGGGCCCCCATGTGGCAGGCAGACAGCCCTGCTCAAGTGCCCCTGACTGGCTGACTGTGGTTGACGAGTGACCCCTCCAGGCCTCAACGTCCACCCCTGTGAAATGGGGACAATTGTGCCTACCTCTCACAAATGCTCCTGCTCCTGGGTAAGCAGAATGGGAGGAGAATTGCTGACTCCCCTCCTCTTCTTGGATTAAAGGGAAAAAGAGAGACAAACGTCCCATCCAGCGTGCCCCAAACCACATCCCCAGAGGGCCTGCCTGCCTGGCGTTTTCCGGGCAGCGGGCCTGCCAGAGGCAGGAACCAAGGCTGACAGCGTACCAACCCCCATCATGGCCAGTTCCGTCTCTGCCACTGCTGTTTAACTCCTCCTGGAGAACAAGATTGGAAAGACAGTGCTAATTTAATTTGCCAGAATGAATAAAGATAGGACAGTTCCAGAGGGTGATGAAGCGCTGGGAACACACAATTTACATCCCGGTACCCGGCTCCTTCCATCACCGCTGCCTTCCCCACGCTGGAGCTGCTGAGGCCAGAACCATCTCGGGCTGCTTCCCCCTCTGAGGAGGAAGGCTGGCTGCCAGCAGGCAGTGGGTGTGCGGGGCTTGCAAACAGGCAGATGAGATCAAGGGAAGGAGGAGCAGAGGTCAGGGGTCCTCTGGTGCCGTGGTCGCTGTGGTCGCCGTGGCAGGGGTGGGACACTCAGGGAACATGTTGGTTACTGATCATTTCGCCACACGGCCCCTGGGTTCGGAGAGGGCACAGGTGGAAGGTGTTCTTAGGAGTATTTGCAGGTAGGTCTGTCACTAAATCCAAAGGCTGTCCTGTCAGGCTGGACATGGGATGCCTGGGGACCTGGATTAGCCGTGCTCCTGGGGAGGGTGTTGCCAGAACACACGGGGGCATATGCTCCTGAAGGTTTCTCATTAGAGTACATGTGTCGTCAGTGAGACTAGGAGTGTGCCCTTGGAGCCGTGGGCAAGGTTTGCTGGTGTGGGGACCCCGGGTACACAGGGGGCTGGTACACCAACATGCACAGGGGTACGACGTGCTCCGATGCTTACTAGTTGTGTGCGCTGGGGCGGCTTCTTACTTCTCTAAGCCTCAGTGACGTCACGTGAGGAATGGGGACAGTAAGAGCACCTGCTTTACAGAGTTCCCGTGAGAACTGAGAGGCGATGCCTGGAAAGAGCCCAGCTCAGCGCCCGGCCACAGGAAGGACTCCGTGATCACAGTACCATCATGTCATTACCGTGGGGATCGCACGGCTCCTTCCTGGTGCACGCGGGACGTGTGTTCATCGGTGAACGTGGGGAGGGGCCCGTGCACTCGTTCATGCACCTCATGGGCAGTCATAGAGAGACCTCTGTGCCACGTCCAAGGTGCCATTCCACCTTCCTCAGTGGCTCGGACGTTGAGGATGTGCCTGGCTGGGAGGGGGGGAAGCCAGGACGTTATGCAAAGTTTGGACTTTATGCAAAGCCACAGACTTACTGTGCTGGAACTGAAAACAATTTGTAGCAACAAAAGGAGGCATTAGAGAGAGAGCCAGGGCCCCGCAACGAAAGGGGGAGCTGACTGGGAAGAGCAATTTCAATGCAACCAAAGCCTGAGCACTCCTGCGGGGGACCCGGGCTTCTGTTCCCCCGCATGAAGGGTCCACATGCAGGTGCCTTGTCTGCTGGGGGGAGGGGGAAGCAAACCCCCACAGTCACTGAGACTCGGCAGGAGGGGCCGCCAGGATGGACTCGGTGTTCATGTCCCTTGTTGTACAGTCTGAAGTGAGAGCAGCTGGGTCTTCCTCTCGTGCCTGTGCTTGGGGCTGGCTGGGGTGACGACGTGGGTTCTTGGGGTCTGGGACAGAGTGGAAAGGGAGAGCTGAGTCACAGCCAGTGTCATCGGGAGGGGCACTGGAGCTGGGAACCAGGCCAGCCTCGGATTCAAGGGATAAACAGAGGCTGTGAGCCTAAGAGCAGGCTGCCTGGGAGGGATGTGTGGGCCCCCCTGTTAGCCCTGAGCAGATCCTCGCAGACCAGACGTCCACCCTGCAGTGATCAGTGGGCGACCGGCAGCAAGCCCAGAGGAGGCCAGTGCAGCAGCGCGGGAGTGGGGCCCGCAGGCTGGGGCGTCCCAGGAAGGAGCGAGGTGTGGCTGCCTGGTGGGCGTGCCTCCCTGGGGCCACTCCCCTGCAGGATGAGTTCTTAGGTGCAAGTGAGCAGATGGGACTGGGTGCAGCCTGCCCCAGGCACACTTCTCTGTGACCCAGGCTGATGGCCCGAATGCTCTGAGCCAAGAAGGGGACAATAACACCCCTAAGGACTGCAGTGGGGAGTAATATGCCCTGATAGGCAAAACACACCCAGCCCTGCGCCTGGAGGATGGAAGGCTCCCTGTTAGACAGGGTCCCTCCTCGCCCCTGCCAGGTCACACAGACCAGGGACCAGGGCTCTGCGGTAACACTTGTGGGACCCGTGTCCTGCTTCGCTGTCTCCTGGCAGTGTGACCCTGGGCCAGCCCCTCCCCTTCCCTGAGCCTCAGTTTCCCCATCAGCAAAGTGAGAATAATAATAGCCCCTTCCCGTGAGTCGAGGTGAGGACCCAGTGAGATCACCCTCATGAGGTGCCTGGCACAGGGGCTGGCACAGAAGAGGCTCTGGATGAGAGGCAGTAGGCATCCCCTGAGACGGGGCTCTGCAGGGGCCTTTGAGGCAGGGAAGCCCTGGGCCCACCGGAGGGCTGTTATTCCCACACTCTCACTAGCTCCGATGTCCTTTCCAGAATCCCACATGGGGTCTGGGGCTGTCCCTCTCATGCCCTCTGCCATCTCGTGTCTCTCTGTCCGGCTTTGAACTCAGTCTGCAGAAAGGGATTCTCTGTGCGCAGGAAGCTGTGCACTGACCTTGTGAATCGCGCAGAGAGCGTCCCCCCCCTCCACCTGCCGACTGGCGGGACGCCAGGGCCCCGCGCCCTCTCCCTCTGCTTCTCTGAGCGAAGAGCCGTAAGAAGCTCATCGCCAGCTATTTGGCAAAATGTAGCACTTCCTTTTAGGCCACATTATGTTAAAATCTGGATTTCCTCTCTACTAGCTGATCACCTTTTCCTCTTTCTTTCCTTTGAAGTGAGAATATCTCTTGTTCGTTCTTGTGGACAATCCATTAAGGGAGATGAATCTCAAAAAGTCGTGAACTCCTGAGAAGATACGGCTCTTTAAAATGTATTTATTTGCTAAATGAATGTGAGTGGATGAAGCACGGGGTCCTTACAGGGCAGGTGAATTGTTTGGCTTTGAATGAATTGGAGCTCTGTCTGCAAGTCCCTGCTCCTAACCGGTGCTCAGGCTTCTGTCTCAAACTGGGATCCTCGAGGGAGTGGTTCGGTCCCGCTGCCTGCCAGCCCTGCCTTGGTCCTGCAAGGCAGCCCCGAAAACAGGTCCGCCTGGACCCTCTCACCTGCACAGGTGGGAGGCTGACGGAGGCTTCAGTTCTGGATACCCCTCCCTAATTCCCATATGCTTGAGCAAAGACCCCTCTCTGACCAGTTCTGTCCTTAGCCTGGTGACCAGCTCTCTCCAATTGCCCAGGACTAATGACATTTTGGGAAAATCGGGGAGAACCGGGATGAGCTGTTCACCCTGCTCCTCGGGGCTCTAGGCTCTAAGTCTGGCGCCCTCTGCACCTTTGTCCGTGGCCTTGGCATTGGGTCTGTGAGTCTCACTCTCCCTGATGGCTCTTGGGTCTTTCCCACGGCAGAACTGGGCAGACCGCCTGGCAGGTGAAGTGGGGCTGGATGTCATACCATCCTCAGACCAGGGAAAACACCGCAGCCTGGACCCCGCCAGAAGCCCCCGCTCTGGTCTCCTGCGCACTCCCCTGGGACGAGAGCTGAACGGAAAGAGTTGTGCCCATCAAGGTTGGAGCTCCGTCTTTCCAGACCGGGTTCAGGTGCCCGGGACCCTGCAATTCCCCTCCCAGATGGCCTGGGGCTCACTTGCCAAGTCCAGTGGGGGGTCTCTTCCCTGGCTCATGCTCCTGGGTGTGGATTGGGTGCCCACGCGAACACCTGGGCCCACGGGCAGCAGCTGGCAGGGGTTGGGGTGTGTGTGTGTGAGGCCTCTGGCGGTGCTGGGCGATCGGGGGTGGGAAGGGGAAGCCAAGGCTGTTCTCCCCACGCCTCCACATCCTGGGGAGGAACTTTGAAGTGTTTGAAGCTTTAAAATCAAATCTGGCTTTCTAGGCAGTTATGAAATTATATCATCAAAGTCACAGGCTAGGATATATTCCATTTATCAACGTGTTGTAGTTGTTAGGAGTTCACATGGCGTGTGGGATCTGACTGTGCTCCTGTCCTGGGTCCGACAAATGTCTGAAGCACCTACTGGGCCTGGACCACGTGCTCGGCCTGGAGTCAGAAAAGGAAGCCGGGATCAGGCAATGACAGCCTGACACGGTCACCCATGACCAGGACCGGGGAGGAAGGGTGGGTGAGTCTTCACCTCAGCTGCCACCGTGCTCTGCCTGCGGGACCAGCCTGGTGCCAGCATCCAGTCATGTGCTCTGGGGGGGAGCAGGGCCCAGCGGGAGGTGTGGCAGGAGCCTTGAAGCTGGGTTTATGGGGCTCTGTCCTCTTCCTGCGCTGTCTCATTTATTCGTCACAACCAGGTGATGACACAGAGGCTCAGGGAGGTGAAGGCACCTGCCCCAGGGCCTGCAGTCAGCATGTGCGTCCCCACCCTCCGGCTCCCTCCTAAGGCAGTTTTCATTCATTATTTGGGTGCCCACAGTATGTCTGGTACACAGTGAACTGCCCCCTGGCAAGCACAATCCCTTTCCAAGTGTCCTCATTAACTCGGTGCAGATTGAGGGACCTACTGAGAGGCAGGCTCCAGTCTGGTCAGTGGGCATCACCTCCGCCATCCCACGAATGGGGAAATAGACTCAGAGAGGGAGGAGCAGCAGGAAGTGGGGAGCCCAGAGCATCTCGGGGAATAGAGAGAAGGGGCATCTGAAGGAGCAGCAGAGGCAGCTATGACTGAGGGCAGGGTGGGCTTCTCCAGAGGCAAGAAGGTCCTCCGAGGTCACAGCTTTGCACAACGCCCCCGGCCAACTGGTGCCCAGTGTGTGGCATCCGTGTTCGTACGCTGACTCGAGTCTGTGCTGTGCTGGCCACCGGCTCTCTGCTCTCAACAGGCCACTCCAACCTCTCCGCCGAGGCTCTGCTCTCTGCTCTCCAGAGGAAGCTCAGCCAGACCACCCCCAGCATGCCAGGGCGGTCTCCACAGAAACTCCAGACTGGGGGCCACACATACGGGGCCAGATCTGCCCTCGCCCTGTGATGGCCAACACTGGGGGGAAGGGGTGATGGGGCCAGGGGTGGGGTGGGGTCCGGAGGATGCGCACAGGGGCCGGGACAGCCTGCAGGCAGAGGGAGAAGGGCCGGTGCTGCCCAGAGCCTCCAAGTGTCCTCCCCCCTTGTCCACAGGCTCCCCAGCACCCGGGCGGGGCCTGACATGCAGTTGGTGCTCAATACCTACTTGTAGAATAAGTGTCATCCATGTATTAAGCACCTGCTGTGTGCCAGGCCCTGTCCTGGGCAGGACGGGTCCACACCCGGGAGGGGGCACGGGCTGTATGCAGAGCGGGGCAGACAGTCCAGCGTGGAGGAGTCGGGCTTCCCGGAGGAAGTGGTGTTTCAGCGGCGTCGGGAAGGTGAGGGGGCAGCCAGGCCACAGGAGGGGAGGAGGCTCCCGGTGCAGCCCCCAGCCCTGCAAAGGCTGGGAGGACAGAGGAGGTGAGAGGGTCCAGCAGAGTCAGAGTCGATGGAAATTCCAGGACTGAAGCCGCCTGAAAGCTGGGAACAGCCAGAGCTATTTTACCCCGAGGAAGCCGAGGCTCGAAGAGGCTAATGGGCCGCCGGGTTCACCGGGAGCCAGTGCTGGGATGGCTGGCGGGAAGCCCAGTGCCCCGGCCCCTGGCCGGCCTCCTGGCCTCGGGTCCTTCTCTGCCTCCGGGTCCACCCCAGCCTCCGTCCAGCTGATCGTTTTCCTTCTTCCCCAGCAATTCCTCTTTCACCTCCCACCTTGGTGGCTGAGACAATTTCTCAATGTCCAGCCAAAGGGGTGATACTTACTGGATGTGATTTAAGTAATAAAACACTTGCTGGTCGAGCCAGTCGGGTCCGGGGAGCTGGGAGCAGCAGGGCCGGGCTGCAGACACGTGCATCCATCTCGCTGTTTCCCGAAATGAGACCTCAGAGGGGCTGACTGGGGGCTGCGGGGCCAGGCGGTCCTGGGCGTGGGTCTGCTGTTTCCAAGCTGTGGGAGCCTGGGAACCTCACCTCACCTCTGGGAGCCTCAGCTCGCTTCTGGGTAAAGTGGGGCACCACTGTGCACCCCGCAGGGGTCGTTGTGAGGACTGAAGACGCTGGGAAGCGGAAGCACTGCCTGCGTGTGAATCAGCGTCCTCCCAGCGCCTCTGCGTTACATTGTGGCTGCAGCTGCCCCGGTACTGGCATCAGGTTGGTTGAGAAGTCATGAGACTCAGCACTGAAGGCCAGAATCCCTTCACCAGCCACAGAAGACCTTCAGCCAGAGGGTGATAAGATCTGATTTATAATTTTAAAAGATGCCCTGTAAGCAGCCTCATCTTGTCCCAGAGGCAACCCTGACTGGGGGGTGAGGGTGGGAGCAGCTCGGCCCTCAGTGGACGGAGTGGGGGTAGATCCAGGCAGTAGGAGAAAACACAGTATGGCTCTGGGTGAACTCCTGACCCTCTCTGAGCCTCAGCCCCCTCCTCAGGGAGACTCCTACTTCACGGGGCTTTATCGGGCAGCTCAACCACCCTGGGCCTCAGCTGCCTCATCTGTAAAATGGGGTCATCCTCACACTGCCTGCCTCGTGGAGTCGCAGTGAGAAGTATTCTTGATGGTGCAGGTGAGGGGCTGAGCCATCCGGGCACCCTCCTTTCATGCTCAGTAAGTGGTGACTGTGGTGCTGGAATCTGGGACTTCCCCACTCTGGCAGAGGGTTCAGGGTGACCTGAAGGAATAGAAGGGGATATTGGGGCTGGGTCTTGAAGAGTGAGTAAGAGCTCGCCAGGCTGACAGGGAGGGAAGAGCATTCCCACAGAGGGAAGGGCAGGTGCAAAAGCAAGGGTGGGCACTTGCCTGGTGTGTGCCTCGCTAATGTCCGTGCCTCTGTGTGTCTGGTACAGGACTGAGGAGTTTGGACTGTGACCCAAGGACACCGTGGAGCCCGGGAAGGGTTTCCAGCAGGGAGGGACCCTGTCACCTCTGTGCTGCGCAAGGGCAGGCTGGGGGCGATAGGCTTGAGAGCAGAGACTGTCAGTGCATAGAGCGGGGGCACGAGGGGCCTTGGCAGGATCAGGGCGGGGCCCAGTGGCAAGGATGGGCCCCAGATGAGCTTGTGAGAAGCAGTCAGGCCAGTGGGTTTGGCGTGGAAATGCCTCAGCTGCAGAACAAGGCTCCTTCGACTCTCAGCTCAGACTAGGGTCCCCCACAGGCGGAGCTGCGCTGACGGTGGGCTTGGTGGCTGTGGCATCGGAGAGCTGGGACAGAGGGCAGGGCAGCCAGGGCACCGCCATGCGGAAGCTGGGGGGACGGGGACTACACGGCTGTGAGGATGGCGCATGCTGTCCACCAGAACCAACCCAGGGAAACCGACAGGACGGAGACGTTTCCTCCCACCAGAAAGTCAAAGGGGAAACCCATTTGTTTTCGTCACACATCGGATTTTTCGAGAGCCCGTGTGATTGTTTGTGCACTGGAAAGCTGTGCATGGAAAATGCCACCTGCCTCCTCCAGACACTGAACAGTAGAGGAAGCTCTGTCCCCAGGTTCCCGGTGCCTGGGATTCTGCCGTTGGAGCCTCATTCCTACGGCTCGAGGCTTTGTTCTTTGTTAAAACACAAACATCTTCGCAGACGCCGCGTGGACACAGACTTCTTTCCATTAACTCGACAAATATGTACTGACTTCTCTGTAGCAAACAGTACTCAGAAGCTGGGAATAAAGAGATTGATTAAGCCTTGTCCGTACCTTCCAGGAACTGGCGAGCTCCGTGTGGAGGGGGTGACGCTGGGGTCAAGGAGCTGTGGAGCCCGAGCAGAGGCTCGACAGTCAGAGTTACGGGGCTACCAGGAGTGGGATCGAAGTGCTGTGCCTTTAATTTCTTGGCTCCTCTTCCTAAAAACTTATTCCAAAAAATGTGCCTTGTGCCATCCATCCTCCCAGATGGCTTTTTAAGTGAAGCCGCTTCAGTGGGAGAGGAAGGGAGCGACGGGGAGGAGGTGGGGCCGCTGCAGACCCCGGAGGGGATGGCGTGGGAACAGGCAGTGGGGGGTGGGCCAGGGAGAGACCCTGCGGTCGGGGACAGATCAGAGCGTGGCCTCCCAGGATGGGACCTCAGGCGCAGCTGCTCCACTGACCGTGAACACAGCCTGTGCAGCAGGTCCCGTGACTCATTCCACAGAGGAGCGCAGAGAGGTGCAGACACAGCTGGTGACAGGCAGACTCGAATTCGAGCCCAGGGCTGTGGGACTCCAGGGATATCACACAGCCCCTCCTAGACTGTCTGCGGGAAGGGCCTTGGAGACCAGCCCCACAGAGGCCCTCGGCCCCCAGGCCTCAGTTTCTCCACCTGTACAGCGAGGTTGTTGCTGTGGCTCAGTGTCCTCCAGCCTGACTCCACAGCAGTCTCCTGGGGGGTTTCAGCAACGGTGAGGCCTGGGCCCCACCTGGATGGTTTTGTAAGTATCCAGATCTTTTTAAGCCACGCCATCCAGGACATGCTAACTCTCGGCCCACTTGCATGGAGTCACACCACCGTCGAAGGGTCTGGAACCTGCGCCCATGTCCCGTGAAATCTCAAGGTAAGTATTTACAGAGCCCGTCACCCGCCACCGGTGGAGGAGGAGAGACAATCGGCTGCCCATCCGTGGCAGCCCAGACGGAGGGCCCGGGGTGGCTTTTCCTGTGTTTCACCTTCGCATCGCGAGGCCTCTTCTGCCGCCTCCTCCTTCCCCAGTGAAGCCCACTCCCACGTAAGCCAGGCTTCCCTGGCTGCCGATGACTCGGCCACCGCCCTATGCCAGCCGCCCCACTCTTCCCAAACAGGAAGAAGAGAGTGCCTGGGGAGGGGGTGCTCCCACTCAAGGGTGCCACGGGACCAGTGCCAAAGCTGCTTCCTCTCATGGCCCCTTTACAGGCTTGGCACTGCATTCTTCTAATTATCCAATGAAATGCACACACACACACACACACACACACACACACACGTGTGCACACACACACATCTCTGCTGCCTCTTCTTCCCTTAGGACAAAGTGGATTTGTCAGAAAAGAGTTTTACCCCTGAACCCACAGGCCTCGGACCCGGACTCTGAGGAACAAACTCTGTGATCTTCCTGGTCCCCGGGGAAATGGGCCTCTGACCACTCATTCCTCTGGGGCGGGACACAGGGGCCTCCCTGGACCAGGGCTATGGAGCTGAACTGTGGTCAGTGCACAGGAGTGTATTCTGGAACCCTACAGAAAGCTGGGGGAGGGGAGAGGCAGCCACCGTGGAGGGAGTGTGACTTCGGCCAGGTCCACCCTGCCTCTGGTGTTGGCCTGGCCTTGCCTCTGGTCCTGGGTGTGGTCAAACCTGTAAGCCTGGGAAGCTGCCGAGGAGGGGTCAGAAGGGACTCGAACAGCCCGGGGCACTTGGCAGTGACGCTGCTGCTGCTGCTGTGACAAGGACAATGCCGATGATGTGTGCCAGCCACTGTGCCAGCACCACACCCTCCATCTCCCCGTCCTCACAGCAGCCCCAGGAGGCAGGGTCCCATTTGAGACGAGGAGACTGAGACCCGGGGCGGAGCTGTCACTGCCTGTCCCCCGCGTGGGTCCCCCTTGGCTCTGGAGTCGCCTGCAACTCCTTGCAGTTCACACCATCTCATCTGTAAAATGTAAAATCTGCCCATGCTCTGGGGGTGGCAGGGAAATGGCAACTGTCCCTTTTAGAGAAAGTTGTGGAGGCGGGTGTGGGCGAGGGTGGAGGACCGTGTCCCCCGAGGCCAGCTGTGTCCCAGGAACACATGCGGCCTGGCTGCACCCTGGCTCAGGACACTGCTACGCGGACAAGGGCGTGAAGGGAGAGTCCCTCCGCCTGGGCAGCGCCGGGCTGTCAGCGGTCTCACAGACCTGCTTGTCGGGTTGAGGGGTGAAGGCAGGGCCCCCCAGGGGCTCTTCCTAAGGCAACAACTGCTGGGTTCAGAAGTTTCTTCCAACTCAAATTTGTGCCATGAGATCTGTGTTTGCTTCCAAATGGAGTCCCTTCTCGGCCTGCCAGCCTGGGCTGCTGGCTTGCTCCCTGCAGCTGGAGAGAGCCCATCACTGCCTCCTCGCCCTGCCTTCCTTTGCAGGGGGCCTGGGGCATTTCGTGCATGCCTGGCCTTACAAGGACCTCCAGCCTTCATCAGGGCCTGGCCCCTGGGTCAAGGAGCAGAGTTATGACTTCCTCTGTCCTGAGGGGTCCATGGAGGGTCACGGAGGGCAGCGACTCGCCCACGGTGCACAGCGAGCTTGGCGGGGAGAGGGAGAGCTCAGTCACAGGCTCCTCAGCGTCTGGCCTCACTGCTCTCCCTGTCCTTCCACACTTTAAAGCGAGGCATTGCTGTCCCTCAAACATACCTCTGTCTGGCCGTTCCCTCTGTCCTAACGGCTTGCTCCTTCTCTCACTCAGGTCCTGCTCAAAGGTCCTCTTAACAGGATGATGGGGCATCATGGAGGGCTGCCTTGAGGAGGTGGCCCTGGGGTAGATCAAAAGCCTGGAGGAACGTGGTAGAGGGGACTCAGGTGCTGGTCGAGGGTTTGGCCAAAATAATTAAATCCTAAAATCCTGTGATTCTGACTTGAAGTATTATGGTTTTAAGATTCTATTAAGGGGCAATTTTAAGATTGAAGGGTCTAAGGCTCCAGGATTTCAGGACTGTTGAGTGCTAAGGTACTGGATTCTCACAGCACTGGAGAAAGGACCCATCAGAAGCCTCCTTCGGCCGAGACAGCGTCCCTCTTCCTGCACCCACGCCGCTCCCAGCGCCGCGCGGACCAGCTCTTTGTGGCTCAGAGAATGCAATTTCTTCTGGTTCCCGCATCAGGCGCTGCCTTATCTGCATGTTCCAGTTTCCAGAATAAATGTTAGGAGACAAGTCTGCGGGAGATTTTCTATGTGTACACGAATTAATTCCTCCAGCAGGGGCTCATCCAGACGCGGGTTTTAACACAGGCGCCATTCCCACACTCCCCGCGAGGCCGGGCTGGTGAGGGGGCTGTGCGAGCCCCGCAGAGATGACAGCCCCTGGCTCCCTCGGGGGGCACTGAGTGAGAAGGGCCTCTGAGTGCGGAGGCTTCTTGCGAAGGTGGGACAAGGCAGGAGGGAGGGTGTCCCCCAGCAGGTCTGGGCATAGATGGCCCTTCTCCATGAGCATCTGGGGGTCTCTGCATGAACCCCTGAGTCTGGGCACACAGGGCTGGTGCTCTAGGAGCCTCCCCAGAGGGGTGGGAGGGGAGGGCACCTCCCACCACAGGTCAGACACTGCTCTGGGCACTGGGTGGGCTCCTGAGTCAGACAGACGGGACAGACCTCGGCTCCCTGCTCCCCAGCTCAGCCCTGTGACCTCGAAGAAGCCACTTCACCTCCTGGGTTCAGATTCTTCAAAGGGACCACCTGCCTGGTGGGTCTGAGGATTAGAGGGACCCACAGACACAGGGCACCCAACGAGTGTCAATCCCAACAACTGCTCCCATAATGCCTGTGGGGACCAGGCACCCCTTTATGAACTTCACACAGGTTTACTCCTCACCCAGCCCAGTGTCATTATCCTCACCTCACAGATGGGGAAACTGAGGCACAGGAAGGTTAAGTAACTTGCCCAACACCAGACAGTTGGCTCTAAAAACTGTGAACGGGGTTAAATACGTTTAAGCTTTTCCAACATCCCTGCTAGCCGGGTGCCCAGAAATGGGCCACAGTTCAGCCCAGGTGCCCTAGGATCGGACCTCGTTCCTCTGCAGTGACAGACGCTCGGGTTATAACAGGCAGCAGGGCAATGCAGTGGTGCGTCCAGGCCTTTGCTCACGCTGTGCCCTCTCCCCGAAAACCTTCCCCCTGACTTGTCTACCCAGGGAACTCCTACTCACGCTTCAAGGCCCAGGACAGGCATCACGTTCTCTGTGGACAGCTCCCCCCATCCCTGCACCCTCCTTTAAGGCACCTGGCGGGCTGGGTGTAGGATTCCGTCCTCAGTACCTGCTGCCCTTTCTATTCTCTCGTCCCTTTCTTCCAGCAACATCCACCCAGTTTGATCCCTGTCCTAAGTGTCACATTCCTGGAGGCAAGACAAACCCCATGATGTTAGTATTATTACCCCATTAAAAAAAAAACTCCCAATCACAAAGGTTTTGTCATTTCCTGAGGCCACAGACCCTGGTAGCAGGTGGCAGCCTGGGCGAGGCCGTTCTGTTAGGAGACCGTGAGGTCCCCCTCCTGGATGTCAGTCACTCCCTCCTCCAGCCCTGAGTGCGGGAAACACCTCCTTCTCCTCAAGCCTCACCACTGCCGCTGAGTCGTGTTAATTAACCATGAGCGGACTAGAAGAGCATTATTTGAGATTCACGAGGTAATTAACTCAAAACTGACAGTGAACACGGACTGTATTAATACACTAACCTGCAGGCAGCTTTTCAATTCTGGCTGCCTAGTGCGTATCGATTAGCAAACGGTTAAACATTTATGACAAATTGAAACGAATTGGCAGCAGTGAGGGGTATTTGACCCAGGCCAAGGCTCCTTGGCCCCGCCGAGCAAGACCAGAATGGGGAGAACTCTGGAAAAGAAGCACCAGCCACAGGGACGCCTGAGGTCATCGTCCCCTGGTGCTCTCACGGGTCGTCCCAGGCGGGTTCGGGCCTCCACACCCTCACTCTCCACACGGGCGCCGCAGCCACTCATCTTGCTGGGCTCCCACCCGCCTCCCCTCAGTGGCAAACCTGGTGGAAAGCTGCCTTGGCTCCCTGGCACCCACACCTGTATCAGACCACCCTGGTCCGGATTGGCCTGGGTTGGGCACACCCAGGGTGGGGAGACCCTAGATGGTATCTGTCCCCCTGGTTCCAAGGATGTCCCACCTCCAGTGCCGGACACATCACCTGGGACCATGGGGACCAGGCCTGCCTGCACCGCTGTCAGTTATTCAGAGACTTGGGCCAGTGCAGACAACTCAGGCCTAAAAAGGTCCCTTCCCCTTTGCTGCCCACAGCAACATGGTCTGTGCGTCACCTGCCAACCCCACGGTGTCAGGTGCGGACAGGCTGGACCTCACAGGCAGAGGCGCCAGAAAGGGCTCTGGCTCCCCCACAGCCCCTGGCAAGCCCCCACCTGTCTCTGGGCCTCCTTCCTCACAGCCGAATGAAGGCCATTTTGCCAGGTGATGGCTCTGGACCCTAACCTTCTGTGAGTCTCTGAGTCGGGTGATAGATGATAATAACACTGTTACTAGTACTCGATGCTGAGGAGGGTGGAGCAGGGTCTGCTGGTCATGCACTGGGTGCCTCTCACTCCCTCTCTCACGGCAAGAGAAGCCCTCTTCATCCCCTCTACCAGATGAGGAAACTGAGGCACAGAGAGGGCAAGTGTCCTGGAAGGTCACGCAGTCCCAAGCATGAATGCCGCAGAGCTCTTGAGGCCTGTGCCTCGCCAGTTCCAGGCGGGGATTATCCAGGCACGCCGAGACCCCAGCCCCCGAGCCCTCCTTGCTGGCAGTCGGGCAGAGAATGAAGGGCTCACCGCTGACTTTCTTGAAGCCGATCCGCTAGGCAATTTGACGGGCTGGGTGCTTGGGGCCCGTCTTCCTCTCAGCCTCAAACGCCCTGCGTGTCACATCCATTTTGCTGGTGGACGTCGTCACGTTTAGTTAAGCTCCAAACCCTGCACCCAGACAGGTAACTAACTCAGTGACCCCGAGGGCTCTCTTGGCGCCTTCTTTACACCTGCAGGGCCATGCTGGGGTGGCAAGACTGCTGTGGGGCCTGGGCCGTGCAGAGTGCAAGGAGACCCCCAGCCCCACCTTGTCCCTGCCTGAGCCCAGGCTCCTGGGGCCTCCTCTGACCAGCAGCCAGCTCAGCCTCTGCTCCAGGACATGCCAGAGCAGAAGGTTGCTTCGTAAATATATTCATATATATAAAGAATTATTAATAATGAATAAATCCTTCTATTAAAATGAAGTTAAAAGTAATAGAGGAAAGGAATCCTTTCAAAGATGAGCTCCTGGCCTCTAAATGGCCAGCTCCAAATTTAAACGGCCTGTTTCCCTAGAGGCCTCAAGGACATCCTTGACATTACTGATGCACTGTCTCCCTTTACTGGCTCCTCCAGCTCTCCCAGCTCAGTGCACGGCCCCACCCACCCCCCACTGACCCAAACCCCAAGCCCTGGAGTCCCCACATCTGACCTGCAGTTCTGGGGTTCTCCCTCCAAAATACACCCTACTCTGGCCATGGCTCTGTATCTCCCACCAACTGCCCTGGTCCAGACCTCTCACCTGGACGCACCCCTCCACGCCTGCCTGGTTCCAAGCGGTCCCCCAACAGAGGGGTTGGATCACATCACTCCTTTGCTTAAAACTCACCCATTGCCCCCCACTAAAACTCCAGCTCCTACCACAGGGCCTGCGGGATACGCCGCGTGCCGGCCTCTCCCCCACTTTGTCCCTGCTGTCCCCCCTTCTCCTTCAGGTATCAACTCCAATGTCATCTCCTCCAAGTTATCCGTCCCAAGCACAGTGCTAAATTAACACTTCTCCCCTGTGCTGGGGTCCCTCGTGTGCCCCTCCAGATCCTCACTGCACCCTTGCCCCTTGCTCTGTGCTCCAGAGGGGCTGACCATACGGGCCACACCAAGGACCCCTGTGCCCCTATGACTTCCAGGGGAGTTAGGCAAACGGGAGCCCCAGCAGGAGGTCGGGGAGGCGGGGGAGGAAGATCAGGGTGTTTATCCCCCTGGGGCCCTCCCTGCAGTGCAGCAGGGCTGGCTGTGCCCAGATGGTGGATTCCGGCTCCTGGCAGGTACCCTCCACCCAGCTCTGCTCTTCCCCTCGACCTGCTGAGGCTGAGGGGGAATGCAGCCCTTTTCTGGGGTTTCCTAGCTCCCTGCCCACCCTTCATAAACAATCTTCCTTTCAAACTCTTCTCAGATGCCTGCTTTGACTGTCAGGTCTTCTGTCTCCGGCTGGGACCCCAGCGGATACACTAACACTCTCCTGGCTTCTGCTTTACCGCTGTCCGCTTCCCCACAGAACCTCTCACCGCCCCAAATCACTGCTTCTTCGTTGTCTGTGTCCCTCCCCTCAGGATACAAGCTCCATCTGAGACTGGGGTTTATGACATCATATGTCAGAGGAATAGAGCAGACAAGCTCACACCACCTCACGTCGCGCTCACACCCTCGAGCAAGTCCAGCCAATTCCGCGAAAGTTCCTCGTTAAATCACACTGACTTTTAAATGCCTTCACATGACATTTCCCAAACTGGGATCAGGTGACACTCTCTTAGAGGTGTTAACAGTTGGCAACCTTATACCAACAGTCGATTTGGGCCCGATTTTTCTCATTTCACTGTGAGCCTGCAGCAATTTCATCCCGGGCTGCCATGACATCGACCCCAATCAGGACTGAGGAGACCCTCATTCGCTGTTCCCTCCGGAGCCCCAGGGGCCCCAGCGTGAGACATTTACCCAGTGGGCTTCATTTCATCAGCCTCCACCCAGGTCTACACCTCCTGCCCAAACCCAGCCGTCCTCATGTGTTCCAGGCTTGGGAGTCGGGACCCCGACCAGGCCTGGGATCCGCGTGACCCAGGCAGAGCTGAGAGCATCAACCACAGGTCAGGCGTTCAAATCCTGCTCTCTGTTCCGTCACCAACTCACCGTGTGACCTTGGGCAGGTTGCCTCCCCACGCTGGGCCTCAGTTTCCCCAGCTGCTCCGGCTAGTCCTTCTGCCTGGAACCCTTCCCTGTGAGCAGGGTGGACCATATGCCCTCCTAGCACCGTCCTGTACTGGTGGTGAGGTCTTGTCCAGTGACACAGATCCTACTGATCATCATCGCTCTCTGGGAGGTAAAGGGAGGGAAAAATGTCAGCCTGACTCTGATATGTAATTACTCAAAGCCATCCCCCCTCCCCTTGATCTTATTTCACTCCAAACCAAGCCCTGCTCTTTGGGGAATCCTTCTGCTCTCCACTCTGTGAGTGACCAACTTTATTCAGTCCATTAGTACCTGTGTGTCATCTGTCCCATGTTCCTAAATTCCTGTGTGGGAGCATCCAGCATGACAGGCTGTGCCGACACAAAGCAGGATGTTATTGAATCTATAGATCAACCTAGGGAGACTTGACATTTCAACAATACGGAGTTCTGGCCCATGCACACGATATTTTTCTCCATTTACCTAGTTCTTCTTCGATTTCCCTCAGCAAAGTTTATAGTTTCCAATGTACAAGTTTTCACATCTTTGATCAGATTTCTCCCTAAGTAATTCATATTTTTATGCTATTGAAAATAGTAAATTTAATTTCAATTTCCAATTGCTCACTGCTCTTATATGAGAATACATTTGATGTAGTGTGTGTGTGTGTGTGTGTGTGTGTGTGTGTGTATCACTCATATCCTGCAACCTTGCCAAAGTCATTAATTAGGTATCATAACTTTTACAGAGTCAGTCAGATTTTTGACATAGACCATCATTTTGTCTGTGAATAAAGACAATTTTATCTCTTCTTTTCTAATCTAAACGTCTTTTTTTTCCTTGCCCCGTTGTATTGTCTAGAATCCAGTGTGATGCTGAACGGAGGCTGTGAGAACATCCCTCTCACATCCCTGACCCTGGTGGAAGGCTTTCAGTCTTCCACTGTTAACTGTGCTGTTGGTTGCAGGTTATTTGTGGATGCCCTCTATCAGGTGAGAAAATACCTTTCAACTCCTACTGCGCTGGGAGTTATTCTCCTAGATGAACGTTGGATTTTGTCAAATGCTGCTTCTGCATCTATTAAGATGATTATATGCTTTTTTTTCTTTTTCAGTTTGCTTTGAAAACTGACTAATTTTCAAATGGTAATATAACCATGCATTCCTTGTGTAAACCACGCTTAGTCATAATAATAATACATCATTTTTATATATTTTTGCATTCAATTTGCTAAATTTTTATAGGGAAAGTTTGCATTTGTGTTCATGATAGCTATTGGCCTACAGCTTTCTTTATTTGTACAATCTTTTTTCTATCTTGGGGTCAGGGTGATGCTGGCTTCATAGAATGAGTTTGGGAGTAGTCCCTTCTTTTCAACTTACTGGAAGAGTCTATTTAAAATTGGCATTATTGCCCGGCCGGTGTGGCTCAGTGGTTGAGCATCGACCCATGCACCAAGAGGTCGCCAGTTCGATTCCCGGTCAGGGCACATGCCCAGGTTGTGGGCACAATCCCCAGTGGGGGGCATGCAGGAGGCAGCCAATCAATGTTCTCTCTCATCGATGTTTCTTTCTCTCTCTCCCTCTCCCTTCCTCTCTCTCTGAAATCAATAAAGAAAAAATAATTTTTTTAATTAAATAAAAAAATAAAATTGACATTATTTATTTCTTAAATACTTCACCGGATCGCCAGTGAAGCCATCGGGGCTCCGTGCTTTCCTCGTGAGAAGGTTTCCAAGTACAATTACAATTTTTGAAAATAGGTTGTGTATTTCTTCTTAACTAAGCTTTAGCAGTTTGTGTCTTTCCAGGAATTTGTCCATTTCATTTAAGTTATTGAATTTAATGGCATAAAGTTGTTCCTAATATTCCCTTTTTATGCTTTTAATGTCTGTGAATCTATGGAGACATCGCTGCTGTCATTCCTGATGTTGGTCATTTTGTCTTCTCTCTTTTTTTCTGACCAGCCTGACAAGGGGTTTATCTATTTTATTGTCTCAAAAAAAAAAAAAAAAAAAAAGCAGCACTTGCTTTTGTCGATTTTCTCCACTGGTTTTCTGCTTATTATTTAACTGATTTTTAATTGTAACCTACCTGCGTCTTTATATTTGAAATGCAATGGCCTGAATGGCTGTTGTTTTTGCCTGCTGGTCCCCTCCCTCCTCCCTCTGATTTTTCTTTAGGGACCTTCCCACCTTCCTCTCTTCTTCCAGGTTCTTGGACCAGGGTTTGGCACACGGCTCTGGAGTCAGGCCCAGCCAAGCAGTGACCTCCATTTCCCCCGCCAGTTTTGGGCTCAGGAATGGGACCTACGTGACACGGGCTGGTCCTCAGAGTTAGCCCTTGGGTTTTTGATGGGAGTCTGCTGTGAGGGGACAATGGTGTCACCAGCTCTGATGAGGCCATCAGACCACATTCACTCAGCAGTCAGCCCCACAAGACACAGTCCCCGCAGAGTGTCTCATCAGCCCGAGAACTGCACGGCCCACGGCCCTGGGATTGTCCGCCAGTTCCCCGTGGGGGCAGCACCCTGAGAAAGTAAGAATCCCCCATGACATCCCCAGTCAGGGAAATTGGTCCGTTTCCTCCCTGGTCTTCTCTGAGGTGTGCTGACAGCCCACATTCTCATAACGAGCCTGGGAAACAAAGCCCCACGAGGCGTGAGCACACACGTCGGCTCGGCTGCTCCGTGGGGCTTCCCCGTGTGCGGACAGGCGGGAGCAGCCGGACTGTTTGGGGAGCCAGAGGCCGGCGTAGGTAGGAGGCCCGTCCATTCTCTACGCCCACGGCTTTCCGACTGGCCCAGAAGCGGAGACAGCGATTCTTCTGAATCTCAAGTCCCCTTGCCTCCTGCCACCCTCCATCCTTCCTTCACAGATACTGACTGATGCCAGTGAGGTGCAGACCTGGAAGTGGGCACCGCACTGTGGGGACAACTGAGACCGTCATCTCTGTCTTGGGATGAGAAGTGTCCTGACAGACAGAGACTCTGCAGTGACAATATTTACCTGTTTATTCACACAGTTGTTGAGCACCTGCTGTGCGATGGCCACTGCGTCAGGGGAGCCATCTGCGGTGGTCCCGGCCCCTGGAGCTCACTGTCTGGAGAGCAGACGGATTAATCAGCCACATGGAGGCAGTAAAGTCACAGGCACAGCCAAGGTCACGCTGTGCCCGGTCAGCCTGTCGCAGACGCTCTCTGCAGACTGGAATGGGGGATCCGGGATCTGAAGGGTGAGTGGGTAGACAGCTGTTGGACCTGGAGGCTCCGAGGCCTGTGTGATTGGGGGCAAAGTGTGGGCGGAAGCCTGGTGTGAAAGGAGGCTGGAGTGGGGGAAGTGAGAGCCAGACCGTATGGGGCCTCCAATGCCATCTAAGGGAGTTGGGTTTCTGTCCCCCAAGAGTAGCAGGATCTCACTGACGTGTTTTCCGAGGAGCCTAAAAGGTCACGAAGGGAATTGATATGACACTAGTTGTGTTTCCAGAACCATCCCGAGGCCACAGTGAGGTGAATTGGGGTGGAGGGATGTGTGGGGACAGTGAAACCTGAAGGAAGGAGTGAGCACCTCAGCTGGAGGGGAGAAGACGGCTCCCCGAGGAGGAGATGAGAACAACGAGCATCCACATCAGGAGGGCATCCGCTCCGTTGGCCGACTCACGTGCTAGATCAGGGCTCATCCTGCCACCGCCAAATGGTGTCCTTCCACTGGGGCCCCACCTCCACACTCCTGGAGCAGGAACCTGGATGGCTCAGCCCAGGGTCCCAGCTGCAGACAGAGGCTCCCAACAGCTCTGCAGGGCAGACATCTTCCTCTCCACCCTCAGGCTCAGAAAGGTGAAGGCACTTGCCCAAGGTCACACAGCTCCTGAGCGGCAGCACCACGCTGCCCGGCTAATGGCGACGTAAGGGGGGAGTCATTGTGAGCAGAGGGCACTGCCCACCCATACCTTCACTCAATGACAAAGACAAGTACCCCCGAGGCAATGTCCATGGGGGCTCACTGTGTCCATGAGTGATTCTAAGCTCTTTTCTTGCACCTACTAGATGATCTCATCTTCCGAGAACCCCATGAAGACATGTCAGCCAAAATAATGCTGTGGAAGAAACAACTACAAAACACAATGCTTTAAAACAACACTTGGTCATTTATCTTTCCAGCCTGTGGGTCAGCTGGGCAGTTTTATTCTGAGTTTGGCTGGCCTGCTCCTGCAATTACTATCAGCCTGGGGGTCAGCAGCAGGTGGGCTTTGCTGATCGCGGCTGAGACAAGTGGGCTGACTCGGCTCCACGTGGTCTCTCATCCTGCAGCAGGTGGCCCGGGCTTGTCAGCCTGGAGGCCACAGGGATCAGGAGACGCTCAAGGCCTTTGGAGGCCTGGCTCCCATGTCACTTCTACCACATTTTCTTGGCCAAAAGGACAGCCCAGATCTACGGAGTGGGGAAGACATCCCACTTCTTGATCTAAGAGCTAAAAACACACATTGCAAAGAGGGAATGGAGACTCAGGCTCCTTTAATAACCAACCTCCTATAATATCTCATTGAGACGCAGAGGTGTGGTGACTTGCCCAAGGTCACATAGCTATGAAAGGGCAGAGGTAAGCTTTGAGCCCAGGCCTGTGCCCTTCCCCACAGCTCTGTTGCCTCTTGGAAGCTGTGAGCAAACCCACAAAGAGAGAAACCCAGGGCTTCCAAAATGGAGAGCCCAGGACACCCCCAGGGTGGAGGAAGGCTCCTGTATGTCTGTGTCATGTGGCCTGAAGCCTCTAGTAGCAAAGAGGTAAGGGATTCCCCGACCACCCCCTCTTGAAAGGCAAAGGGGATGACAGGGCAGAGGGGTGGGCGCACCAGGCTCTGAGAGAACCTAAAGTTCACCAGAGCTATCTCTGCTGCCAAACAGAAGGTCTGAATTAGAGTCATTCATTCATTTGTTCATTCACTCATTTATTCAATAAATACGACCTTGTAGGTGAGTCCCCGGGACATGCTTTGGCCTGACACTTGCTTATTAAGATTCTTCTCAGATGTTTTTCTCCTCCAGGAAGCCCTCCCTGATTCTCAAGACCAGTTGCCTTTTTTTTTTTTTTTGCTTCCATAAGCCTCTGGGAGTGTCCTTAGATTATCAAAGCTGATCCCTGTGCTGCCCCCACCCCACCCCAGGGTCTCACGAGGGAGCTAAACTCTGGAAAGTCTTGACCTTCTGTTGTCTTCCCTCTCCACAGGAGGCCCTGGGATGCCTCCCTGGACCAGAGCCTTGCAGAACTCACTCGCAGCAGAAGCTGTGATGGAAGGAAGAAGGGACAGGGGGACTAAAGGGCCTTGCTTCAGAGGCACCAGCAGAACTGGAGGCAGAGAAGAAAACGGGAAATGAGTAGGTGGTGGGAGCGAGGACATCAGAAAAGATTCACCATTAAAGGTGGTCACAGGGTGACCTGTGACATTTTGCTTAATCAGGAAGCAATTGCTCTGCACCCCAGTAGATCTGAGAGGTTTCTGGAGCAGAACATCCCTTACATTTCTCGTGTTTCCTGCTGAGCTGGACAAGTCCCAGATTCCAGGAGCCAGAGTGAAACCCCAGCACCCGAGCCTGGGAGAGAGCAGAGGCTCCAATCCAACGTGGGTCTGAGCACGGCCCTCTCCTCACCATCTGTGTGATGCCCATGAGTTCCCGTCCAGTGGACGATCTTCCTGTGTCCCAGGATTGGGGAGATCAGAGTGATAGGACCAGAGACACAGGGCCTGTGCACTGTCGGAGCTCAGGCCATTCCATAGGTCCTTGACGCTTGGCCCAGCCAAGTGGCCAAGCCCTTTTTCCTCCCAGCCCTGACCCATCTGCTCCATGAGGACAGATTGATCCCAGCAGGTCTCTTCCTGGCTATGTGACTTGGCCATTTGTCCCACCTCCTTGGAGCCACTGTCCCTTTCCCTGTGAAACCAGCCAATTTGGGGGCTTTCTTATCTGTAACAAGGGAATACCAATGTGTCCCTCTGATGGGGCTGCTGTGAGGATGCGGTGAAATAACCCGTGTCCGTTTCTGAGCAGAGAGCCTGGCAGATGGTCATAGCTCAGTATTTGGGAGTTTTCAACAACCACAAAATCAATATTCCCCCCTTGCATTTGTGCAGCCTTGAAAGTAGAACCCCCTTATTTATGTACACTCTCTGAATTTTCAAAGAATTTTCTTTTGGAATAGGGTTATTAATTGAAGTCTCATAAGGCTTTGGTCGACAGGTTCCATTTTGGGTTTCCTTAAAATGTTTTTATGTTTAGCCCAGCTGGTGTGGCTCAGAGGTTGAGCATTGACCCATGCACCAAGAGGTTGCCAGTTTGGTTCCTGGTCAGGGCACATGCCCAGGTTGTGGGCCAAATCCCCAGTGGGGGGGGGGGGAGTATGAAACCGCCAATCAATGTTCTCTCTCGTCAATGTTTCTATCTCTCTCTCCCTCTTACTTCCTCTCTCTCTAAAATCAATAAAGAAAAATAATTTTTTTAAAAAAGAAAGAAAGCAGGACCCCCTTGTTGTCAGATGTAATGGCCACAGACTCCGCTCACAACCAAACACATCCTGACATCAGGATCAGATATGGACCCCCCCGCCCCAGCCCCTTCTTCCTTCCATCGAGTATCTTTGAGCTTCTGCTATGAGTTCTTCGGGATTCTGGATGAAGATTAACAGTGTGCTCACTATAAAGAATAAATGCTTAAAGACTCCAATCCATCATTGCGGGGCAGGTACTGGAGGGTGAGTTTCGAAGTGAGAGGCAACACCTTGGTAACCGGTACAGTCCACCCCTTTGGCTGCTCGGCTTCCGTATGCTTCTCCACGCACTTGAACACCATACCACAACTGACTACTCTCCATTGCTCCCTGACATGACATAGCTCTCCTTTGTTTCTAAGTGAAGAAATGCTCACCCTTCCCCACATTGGGAAGTTGTGTAATCCCAACACTCATTGTATTCATCACTAACTATATTAATTGCTGCTGAAAATTAGTGATGGTCTCACTCAATATTCTCTAACCTAAAGACAGTTGTCAAGTTAACCTTCAACAACTTGTATATAAAATAAAAATGGGGAAAAGGAGGTCAAAGAAGAAAATGCTTAATATTACAAATAAACACACCTATGCCCAGCCGTTGTGGCTTGGTGGTTGAGCATCAACCCATGCACCAAGAGGCCACGGGTTCGATTCCCAGTCAGGCCACATGCTCAGGTTGTGGGCCAAATTCCCAAGTGGGGGGCATGCAGGAGGCAGCCAATCGATGTTCTCTCTCATTGATGTTTCTATCTCTCGCTCCCTCTCCCTTCCTCTCTCTCTAAAATCAATAAAGAAAAAAATTTTTTAAAACCACACCCATAAAACAAACAAAGAAGAAATACGCAACATTATTACAGTCCTCAATTCTTTAACTGATCACAGGGCCATTGTTGATACCCATGGCTTCCTTCTCCAACTATTCATTCCTTATTTCCACTGCCCTCAGTTAGAATCTCAGGTGGTCAGGATTCTTTACCTGGAACTGTGTCCCAGACCTTAATTTCTGAAGGGTCTGCGTCTTCATTTAATCCACCTATTTTGGTTGCTGTAGTTTTCCATTAAACTTTACTATTACACAGGTAAGTACTGAGAGGAACCCCAGAGAATCCCCTGGGTCCCAGACATGGTCCTCTTTGCCTCCATTCTGTTACAGCAACCCAAACCCCCTTGGTAATTGGGATAGATAAAACACCCCAGAGAGTAGATGAACCCTCTCTTGACCTTTTGGTTCAGTGACACAAGGAGCCCAAAATGGCCAGGTGGCAGTCTCTTCTAATACAGCGGAATCACTGTCATTCTCCATGTTCCCCCTTTGTTTTCCACCAGTTGAGGACTAAGCTCTTTAAGCCAGAGGAGTTCACAGTTGCCAGGACAAGAAGCAAAAACTCTGAGAGTGGTTATTAGATGTAGCAGTGGGGGAGGCAGCCCCAGATAAGGGTCTCGGATTCCACAGATATTCTGCATCCTGTTTGACAGAACCCCATCTTTTTAGGGTGTTGTCCCCCAGTTGGCTCCACAGCAGTCTCAGTAGCCAGGCCAGCCTTCGGGTGTGTGGAAGGACCAGCTCATCCCAGGGACACGGCCGACGGCTGCACTTCCCCAGCTGTGACATGAGTTCCCTGGTCAGAAACAGTGCCGGGAGGAAGGCCATGATGGGGGACAAGGCATGCTGGGAGTTTATAGACGATGCCGCTGCAAGGGAAGTTATGGGCAAGGGAGACAGATCCCAATCCAGAACGTGTGTCTATCGTTGTGAGGTTGAACCTCTCTCCTGTGACACAAACACCATGCCATCCAGCCTCGTGCTCACAGCAGCATGGTCGTCCACGCCCTCTGCGCCTGCCCGCCAACCTCAGCTCACCGAACCCCAGAGGGCTGTTCCTGCTGGCCTGGAAACCGCGCCGATCAACTCAGTGACTGTCTCTCCCTAGAGGCTGCGAGCACACATTCTCCAGTGAGGTCTGCAGCCCAGCTTGGCCAAGCGGGCCCCTTCCCAGTCTCTTTCCTTTCATTCTCTCCCATCAGCCCTAGTGTATTCTTTAAAGTTCCCTTTTCAACTTTATAGTTACCCCCCTGTTGGAGTAAATTATTTTCATATTTATTATTTTCATATTAAACTTGTTTATATTACTGTGTGGACCCCTGGCCGTGTAGTTCAGTTGGTTAGAGCGTCATCTCAATATGCCCAGGTTCCAGGTTCAATCCCCAGTCAGGGCACATACAAGAAATCAAACAATGAATGCATAAGTACAATAACAAATCTCTCTCTCTCTCTCTCTCTCTCTCTCTCTCTCTCTCTCTCTCTCTCTCTCTCTCTCTTCCCTCTAAAAAGTTAATAAATTACTGTGTGCTTTGTCCCCTGACTGGACCCAGACTGATGCAGGTCTCTCCCTCACAGAGATACAATAAGGAAAGAATGACGTAACCTGTGTATAGCAATAGGCTCATGGAAATCACTCAGCAAATGTTTGCAATTCTTATTTTGAACTAGAAAATCTTTTTATTTATGCTGCAGTGTATCCAGTGGGTTTGAACTTGACTTGTTTTTGTTTTGTTTTGTTTTCTGTCAGAGAAACCACTGAACCATGGACATGAAGGACGGCGGGGTTTAGAATGGGTAATTTTCCTAAGTAGCCCAGGGCCTTCTGGGAGGGAATAAACAAGCAGATAGATGCCTGTTCTCTGAGAGTCAAAGATCTGAAAACACATCAGGAAGGTCCAGTTCACTCTGAGGCTCAGGGGTAGGACAGGCCGTTGGTCCCCTGAAAGAAGACCTCCATTTGGGGAGAAGGAGGAGGAAACGCAGGCTTGCCCACTGAGGCAAGGCAAGTGGGTGAAAATGCTGAGAATGGCGAGTGTGTTGGGAAGAAACACGTGGCCCCCTGTTGGTAACCTTGCATGTTCTGAAAGGTGCCATAAGGTGGGACTGAAAGACTGTCCCACTGGGAGCCCACAAGTGTCAAGAGGGGGCAGCCTCTGCCGTGAGCCCCGCAGGCAGGCACAGCCCTGCCCTGAAGAACCCCTCGGCCAGGCAGAGATCGGAGCTACGGGCAGAGTTGGGGACCGTAGCAGGAGGCCACACTCATGGATGTGTCCCACACATCAGAGACAGGACCCTTTGGCTATCCAGGGTTCACCTGCCTTCAACTCTGGGACCAGAATAGATGACCATGTTGGTCCCTTAAAGAATAACCAACTTCTGGCTGTGACTACTCCACAGACGAGAACAGGGAGGCCCAGAGGTTGGGAATAACTGACCAAAGGCCACTGAGCAAGTCAGCCATGAGCCTTAGGCCGGTGCAGGCCGGGCAAGAGGAGGCCCCTGGTCAGAGTCAGTGGGAGCAACACAGCACACGGCCCAGTGTCTGGAACCCAGAGGCACACAGTACACTCTAACGCAGGGAGAGAGTTGGAGAGGCAGAGATTGGGATAAAACGAAGAAGGTTATGAATCATAAAGGCAGAGGACAAAGACCACAATTCCCATTTTACAGAAGGGGAAACTGAGGAGCAGTTCCCAAGGTGGTGGGAGTGATGAGATGTCTTCACAGCTGTGTTCATGGCATGTCTTCAGCTTAGAAAACCGCAGTTGCCGAGCTCAAGGGAATGAAACAGTGGAGATGCTTCAAATGTTTGATTCTGTGGCATCGGCAGCTATAGGCTAAAATTCAGAAACAAGGCTTGGGAAGCACAGCCATAGCTGCCCCCAGCCAGGCAACCAGGCCACTAAGGCCCTGGAAATATGCCACCTCCGCTGTTCGTCGGCTCTGACACTGGGTGGCCTTAACCAGCTCCCTGGGATTTCTCCCCAGTTCTTTCTCCTTCAGTTCCCACAACTCCAGAAACGATGCTCCAGGCAGGGGACAGAGAGTGTACAGGATCCCCACTCCTCTGGCCTCGCCACCTTAAACAGTCCAGCCCCCTCTCTGGTCCCCTTCTTCTGGGCTGATTCCTCCCTAGTCACCCTCCACTCTGCGGGTAACATTTGATCCTATCATTTTCAGTCTCACCACACACACACACACACACACACACACACACACACACACAATGAGAAGTAGTCAAATGGATGTTTAAGAGCAGGGCTTTTAAGTCACACAGACCTGGTTAGAACCCCAGCTTTGCCATTCCTTGGGTGACGCTGGACAGGTTACTCAACTCTCTAGGAGTTGTTTTCCCTAGCCATAAAATGGGCAAATTGCATAGTTTTATCCATTTTAGCCAGGAATCTTACAGTTCCAAAGGGCAGAATCCCAGCTCATCCTCACCCACACAGATGGGCCTCTTTCAAGTTTTATGTGGCGGCATGGCCGTGAGCATGGCAAAGACAGGCTTCCATGATCGCAGCCAGTGATCCCAGGGAAAGGAGGCCCTTCCCTGACCAGCACCCATTTACCAAACACCAGGGACACATTCTTACAGGCTGGACTTGAGCCATGTGCCACCTACTGCGTGAACCACAGTGGTCATTGGGATGGCAGTCGCTTGTGGCTACCCTTGCTTACCCTTGAGGCCAGGGGACGAGCCCCTCCAAAAACTCAGTGAGTGGACAAGGGGCAAACGAGAGAAATGAGGGTAATGCTGAATGGGGGACAAAGAGCAAGCGTGTCCTCAAGCAGAAGAATGCAGCAGAGGCCCACCGACTGCCCCCGAACTGTGGCGAGAATGAAAGGAAACTGGACGTGGAGTACTCTGGTCCTCGGTTAATGTGCTCGAGAAGTGCCAACGCTCAGTATCATTATTGTCCCTCTAAAGATAAAGCCAGACACTTCCACTTCCAGCCACGATGGCATGACAGGGGGTAGATGTACCCTCCTGTCTTAAATAATTACAAGTAAGACAAAATCTATGATGTAACAGTTTTCAGATATTGGGCAGCACAACAAAAGTGAGCCTTGAAAGAAGGGAAACAGAGGTGATGACCACAGTTTCCGTGGCTTACCGCCTGGAGAGTCGCCAGGCCCCACATAAGAAGGTGAACCCATGCAGAGCCCAGAAATCTCCCTGAGTAGAGGAAACAGTTGGGAACTCCAGGAGGTCAAGGTGGCTGGAATTTGCAAGGAAGAATACTAAGAGGGGCAAGCTGCCCAGAGAGGAGGGAGCTCCAGAGAACTTCAAAGGATTCCGTGATCTTTTAGCTGACCAGCACATGTGAGTAACTCCCCAAGATGAGGGCGGGGGGAAACAATGGAAAGGAGCAGGTGGAACAAGATTCCTGAAATAGTTCATTTCCCAACCAACTAGACCAGTAAAACCTCATAACACATGAGTATCAGGCTGAGTACACAGAAGGGTACCACCTACTAGTAAGGGAAATTGGCCCTGGATTAAATGTTGCTCTGGTCCTGCCAAAAAAAAAAAAAAAAAAATGGCTTAAAAGTGAGTGTCAGTGAATCAATTTCAACACTGTTGGTAGAATTAGTAGACAGATTAAAGTCAGTATTTTAATTATATTCCATATATTCAAGAAGGCATTGGAAAACATATGCCATGGGAGATATTTTTTAATGCCCAAGTAAAACTTCTGGAGAGGAGAAATACATTGTCTGACATGAACTATATACTGGGTGAGATTAACTGCAGCAGAAAGACTAGTGAACTTGAAGACATAGCAATAGAAATCATTCAGAATGAAAAACAGAGAAAAAAGACTTCGAAAGAGCTATGAACAGTGCATCAGTATTCTCTGAGACAGCTTAAGCAGCCTCAGTAGAGTTCTCCAAAAAAGGGGATTGGGAAGAAAAAATATGTGAATAAGTATTGATAAAAATTTTCCAAAGTTGACTTAAAAAGTAACTATAAACCCAAAGACCCAAGAATCTCAACAAAGCAAAGCACAAGAAGCATGAAGAAAATGATGCCAAGTCACATCATAATCAATTTATTGAATTAATTATGACTGGGGGGAACAACACATTTAAAATGAATGACGTTGTGTTTCTAAGAACACAGACCTATTCTTTTGACGCGGACCAGTCATGATATATCTCTGCCAATCAGTAGACAGCTATTCTTGGCCCACTGATGTGGGCATTGCAGATGCGGTTTGCCTCTTGCTCTTAAATAGAACATTTCAAGACACTGAGAATCTTGTCTTTCTCAGGGTCAGAACCAACACCTTTCTCCCAGATCCCAGTGCTGTCAACCAACCTCATGGTCTTCAGTCTCAGGGTGATTCAACACTCTGAACACATTGCTCAACTCCAGCCTGGCACCACCCTGCATCACTCATTCATCACACGCCTCTCACTATTTGTGGAAAATTGACACACAGACTGCGAAGAAAAGGGGTTGGGAAGAGGCATATTTATTCAGCCTGAAGGATCTGTTTTGCAGACAGGCAGTGATGACAAAGGGACAAGCTGGCAGGGCCAAGATGGCAAAAAAAGCTTATAAGAGGACATGGCAGCACCATTTCTCAATGGGGGACGCCAAGCATGAGGACATGAAGGCAAAGCTCCTGCCTTCTCCTGCTGCCTGGAACAGGGATGCAGGCCAGGAAGCCTGAAAACATTTTCCATCAGGAGGGCCGAGTATCGGTCTCACCTTCTCTCCCCATCTGGTTTTTCAAGACATAAAGGAGGCTCCTTATGTGAGTTCTCTGAAATTTCTCCATTCTATGGCTTCCACGGACTAGTTATGTATCTCTCATATTTGTATTTTTCCCCTTTCCTTACTACCTTAAATGTCGAGTATCTCTTCTCTAGAAGCACTGAACTGATCAAGATCACCTGGATCGAATGGGAGTAAACAGACCCACTTGGAGGTTTCACCTCATTTCACTTCTCCCTCCTGGCTCCTTCCTGCCCTCCTGCTCCTCCTTCCACCCCTCAAAGGTGCCCTGGCAGTGCCTGGCATGGGGTGGGGGTGGGAGGTTAATGCCTCCTCTGGGGCCTGCCTTCCAGAAGTCCAGTTCCCACATTAACCCTGATCAGAAGTGAGTTAGCATGAAAGACTCTGATTTTCTGGGAAATTGAAGGGAGGGGTCTGGTGGGCAGAATGTGGAGGCCCTTCATGCCTTGGAATGAGGTTCCAGCCACAGCTCCACTGGGGTGACACCTTGGAAGTCGCCTGCAGGCCCCTTGGAGCCACCTGAAAAGACATGCTCTTTGAATGGGTCAGCAACAGGATGTTAAAATCTACTGACTGAAAATTCCGGTATGTATGATGTCTGAGATTCTTCTGCCTACATTTTATTCTAGGATTTTTATGGTTTCATGAGGTACATTTAAGTTTTTATCCATTTTGAGTTTATTCTTGTGTATGGTATAAGTTGGTGGTTTCATTTTTTTTTTATTGTAGCTGTCTAATTTTCCCAGCACCATTTATTGAAAAGACTGTCTTATCTCCATTGTATGCTCTTGCCTCCTTTGTCAAATATTAATTGTGTATACTGTCTTGGGTCAATTTCTGGGTTCTCTGTTCTGTTCCAATGATCTATACACCTGTTCTTGTGCCTGTACAGGCTGTTTTGATTACGATGGCTTTGTAGTATAATTTGATATCTGGTGTTGTGATCCTTCCCTCTTTGTTCTTCTTTTTCAAGATTGTTGTGGCTATTCGGGGTCTTTTATGGTACCATACAAACTTTTGGAGTATTTGTTCTAGATCTGTGAAATATGCCGTTGGTACTTTAATAGGGATTGCACTGAATCTGTAGATTGCTTTGGGTAGTATGGACATTTTAACGATGTTGATTTTTCTAATCCATGAACATGGTATATACTTCCCCTTTTTTTTATCTTTCTCTATTTCTTTTCTCAATGTCTTGTAGTTTTCTGAGAATAGGTCTTTTACCTCCTTGGATAACTTTATTCCTCAGTATCTTATTTTGTTGTTGTTGCAATGGTAAGTGAGATTGGGTTTTTTTGTTTGTTTGTTTCCCTTTCTGAGTGTTCATTATTGGTGTATAAGAATGCCATCGATTTCTGGATGTTAATTTTGTATACTGCTACTTTGCCAAATTCATTTATTAAATCTAGTAGATTTTTGATGGTGTCTTTAGGGTTTTGTATGTACAATATCATGTCATCTGCGAACAATGACAATATCACTTCGTCCTTTCCAATTTGGACTTCTTTTTATTTTTTCTTCTTGCCTGATTGTTGTGGCTAAGACTTCCATTACTATGCTAAATAAGAGTGGCGAAAGTGAGCATCCCTGTCTTGATCCTTTTCTTTTTTTTTTTTTTTTTTTATCCTCGCCCGAGGACATTTTTCCATTTTTTGTTCAGATAGAGTGGGAGGGAGAGAGAGAAAGAGAGAGAGAGAGAGAAACATCGATGTGAAAGGGACCCATCGAGTGGCTGCCTCCTGCAAGACCAACCAGGGCCGGGGACAAACTGCAACCGAGGTATGTGCCCCTAGCAGGAACCGAACCCGGGTCTCTCTGGACCGCAAGCCAACGCTCCAACCGCTGAGCCAAACCGGCCAGGGCTTGATCCTTTTCTTAAGGGAAATGCTTTTAGTTTTTGCCCATTGAGTATGATGTTGGCTGTAAGTTTTTCATATATGGCTTTTATTATGTTGAGAAATGATCTCTCTATTCCCACTTTTCTGAGCTTTTTTATCAGAAATGGGTGCTGGATTTTGTCAAATGCTTTTTCAGCACCTATTGATATGATCACATGGTTTTTACCTTTCATTTTGTTTATGCAGTGTATTACATTTATTGATTTGTGAATATTGTACCAGCCTTGCATCCCTGGGATGAATCCCACTTGGTTAAGGTTAATAATTTTTTTAATATATTGCTGGACCCTACTTGCTAATATTTTGTTGAGGATTTTGGCATCTATGTTCATCAGGGATATGGGCCTGTAGTTTTCTTTCTTTGTGGTGTCTTTATCTGGTTTTGGAATTGGGATTATGCTGGCCTCATAAAAAGAGCTTAGAAGTCTTCCTTCCTCTTGAATTTTTTGGAATAGTTTGAGAAAAATGGGTGTTAGTTCTTTTTTGTATGTTTAGTAAAACTCCCCTGTGAAGCCATCCAGACCTCACTGGACATTTATTGCTAGAAGTTTATTGATTACAGCTTCAATTTCCTTAGTTGTTATTGGTCTGTTCAAGTGTTCTGTCTCTTCCCAGTTTGGTTTTTGGAGACTGTGTGATTCTAGAAATTTGTCTATTTTGCCTAGGTTACCCAACTTGTTGGCATATAATTGTTCATAGTATTTTTTAACAATTCTTTGTATTTCTGTGGTGTCAGTTGTTACTTCTCTTTCATTTCTGATTTTGTTTATTTGGGTCCTCTCTCTTTGTTTCTTGGTGAGTCTGGCTAAAGGTTCATCAATCTTGTTTATCTTTTCAAAGAACCAGCTCTTTGTTTCATTGATCTTTTGAATTGTTTTTTTAGTCTCTATGTCATTTATTTCCACTCTGACCTTTACTATTTCTTTCCTTCTACTTGCTCTGGGTTTTGCTTTTTGTTTACTTTCTAGTTCTTTAAGTTGTAGAGTTAGATAGTCTATTCGAAATTTTTCTTGTTTCTTGAGGTAGGTCTGTAGTGCTATGAACTTCCCTCTCAGGACTGCTTTCACTGTGTCCCATAGATTGTGTGTTGTTCTGTGTTCATTTTCATTGATTTCCAGGAAGTTTTTTATTTCTTCCTTGATCTCCTTGGTAACCCATTCACTGTTTTAAAACATGCTATTTAGCCTCCATGTTTTTAGTGTTTTTATTGCCTAGGGCAAGAGAAACAAAGGAAAAAATTCATAATGAGACTACATCAAACTAAAAAGCCTCTGCACAGCAGAAGAAACCAACATCAAAATGAAAAAGGAACCCACTTTCTGGGAGAACATAATTGCCAATGATACATCAGATAATGGGTTAATATCCAAAATATATAGAGTACTCATACAACTCAACAAAAGGAAGATAAACAATCCAATTATAAAATGGTCAGAGAGCCCAGCCGGTATGGCTCAGTGGTTGAGCGTCAACTCATGCACAAAGAGGTCACTGGTTCAATTCCGGGTCAAGGCACATGCCCAAGTTGTGGGCCCAATCCCCAGTGGGAGGCATGCAGGAGGCAGCCAGTCGATGTCCTCTCTCATCGATGTTTCTATCTCTCTCTCTCTCTCTCCCTTCAAATGAAAAAAAAAATTTTTTTTTAATGGTCAGAGAGCCCTGACAGTTTGTCTCAGTAGTTAGAGTGTCAGCCCATGGACCGAAGGGTCATGGGTTTGATTCCAGTCAAGGGTATGTACCTTGGTTGTGGTTCCGTCCCTGGGCCCGGTCATGGTTGTGCGGGAGGTAACCAATTGATGTGTCTCTTTCACATTGATGTTTCTCTCTCTCTCTCTCTCCCCCTTCCACTCTATCTGAAGATAAATGGAAAAATATCCTCTGGTGAAGATTAAAAAAAAGAAGAAGAAGAAAACGGCAGAGGACCTGAATAAACACTTCTCCAGACAGACATACAAATGGCCAGGAGACATATGAAAAAATGCTCACATTTCTAATCATAAAAGAGATGCAAATTAAAACTACTGTGAGATATCACTTCACACCTGCCAGAATGGCTGCCATCAACAAATCCTCAAACAACAAGTGCTGGCGAGGATGTGGAGAAAAAGGTACTCTAGCACACTGCTAGTGGGAATGCAGACTGGTGCAGCCACTATTGAAAACAATATGATGTTTCCTCAAAAAATTAAAAATGGAACTGCCATTTGACCCAGTGATCCCACTTCTTGGAATATATCCTAAGAAGCCTGAAACACCAATCAGGAAGAATATATGCATCCCTATGTTCATAGCAGCACTATTTACAATAGCTAAGATCAGGAAACAGCCCAAGTGCCCATCAGTAGATGAATGGATAAAAAAGCTGTGGTACATATACACAATGGAACACTATGCAACTGTAAGAAAGAAAGATCTCGTACCCTTTGAGATGACATGGAGGGACCTGGAGAGTATTATGGTGAGCAAAATAAGCCAGTCAGAGAAAGACAATTAGCACCTGATCTCACTTATTTATGGAACATCATGAACAAAATAAGCAATCCAGAATCATGGAAGTAGGGAACAGACTAAGAAACCTCAGAGGGATGGGGGGTGAGAGGGGTGGGAAGAAGAAACCAAAGAATGTATATGTATACATGCACAACCAATGGACACAGACATTAGGTTGGGGAAAGCAGGAGGGGGGGTGGTAAAGAGGGATATCTGTAATACATTCAACAATAAAAAAAATAAAAGAGAATTTCAAATAAATAAATAAAATACAATCAGCTGACAGATCTCAGTAGGAACAGATCGGCTTTTAATGCAGACCCGCCAAGGCTGCTTGAATATTGAAAACCACAGTGAATCATTTGCAAGGCCAGTTAGGGCTGCAGAGAGATGCCAGCCTTCTGGGATCTTCGTTACCAGGACTTTAGCTATCTTACACCAAGTACTCATTCATAATAATACTTTTTATGTAGTGAACACCTACTATGTGCCAGGCACTGTGTGATCAACTCCACATACACAGTGTCGTTTTATCTCCACAGTAACTCTGAGAAGCAGAGACTATGTTAAGTACATCATAGATGAAAAAACACAAGTTCAGAGAGGCTGAATGACATGTCCAAGGTAAGTAATAAAACTCCACTTAGAGGGAAATGTACACCTTTAACCACTTAGGAAAGAATAAATGAATAAAATGAATGCCCAAATAAAAGCTAAAAGAGAAAAAAAAGTAAATTTAATCCAAAATAAGGATAAAAACAGAATAAATATGAATAGAAATCATTTTTTGATAACAGACAATAGAGAAAAATTAACAAATCCAAATCTTGGTTCTGAGAGAAGGTTAATGAAACTGATCAATGTTTAGGTAGGCTGGTCAAGAAAAAGGAAGGGAAGTCTCAACTCACAAGTATCAAGAATGGAATGAGGGACATTCTACAGATTTATCAAAATTAAAAGGATAATATATATAATAATATGCCAATAAATGTGACAACTTAGATGAAGTGATCAAATTCTTTTAAAGATACAGATCACCAAAAGGAACATGAGAAGAAATAGAAAGGCTTCGTAATCCTGTCTCTATTAAACAAACTGAGTTTCTAGCATAAGAACCTTCCCACAAAGAACACTCCAGGCTCAGACTGATTCACTGGGAAATTCTAACCACCATTAGATAAGAAATGAGTCCCATCCGGGTGGCTCAGTTGGTTGGAGCATTGTTCTGTACACCAAAAGGTAGCAGGTTTGATTCCCAGGCAGGGCACATACCTAGGCTAAGGAACCTGAGCAGTGGGGAGGGGAGGGGCAGGGCCAAGTTGTCCCCTCCCCGCTTCAACCTGGGACGCTCTGCTGCTATTGGCTTTGGATCTGGGGATCCATTGCATATTTCATTTGAGGAAAAGGGAGGTGATCCTTAATAATACTATAAAAATGTATACAAAGCCATTTAATAAATTCTATCTAAAGTCCTTTCTGGCAAGAGTGTAGAGTGTTGGCACACAAGATTCAAGGTGGGGGTGACCAATGTCCTTTCCCCAGTGTCTCATCTAGGCCTGACCCTCTGCTCGGCTGCCTGTGGCTCCGCAGCAAAACCCACACTTACTATCTTCCTGAAACTTCCACGGAGAGAGAAGTGTGGTCGTCACTCGTATGAGAATGTGACCAGGACATCGGACCAACAGTCTTCTTTAAAAAATAATAATAAATAAAATTGAAAGGCAAGATTTGGGGCTTCTCTGGGATGAGGCCCCCACAGGGCAGCTGGCTCTGTCTCAGGAAAAGCCGCGCTCAGCCCAACTTGCTGCCCTGTACTGACACAATACTCCCAACCTGTGTTTCCCTGTGCCAGGCACAGTGCCAATGGCTCTGATTAGTATGCACCACAACCCTAAGATGGAGAAATTGTTGCTATTTCCACTTTACAGGCGAGGAAACAGGCACAGAAGGGTTAGGTAAGGTTACCTGCCTCCAGCTTCCACAGCAGCAGAGCTGAGACCCAGGCCACGCGCCTCGTGCCTGGCACAAAGTACACGCAGGAAGTCTCACACGCTTGAGCCCGGCTGCTCCTGGCAATCACTCTCCTCCACCAGCTTCCTGCCTGCCTGGACATCAGCAAGTGCCCGACTGTGGCACAGAGGCCCTGTCCCCGCTGATCCTTCCAGGTCTTTCTAAGCTCCCATGGCAATGTTGGGTATGGAAAAGCACATTTGCTTTGGCATCGGACAGACCTGAGAGCCAGTCCTGGAACCGGCTCTTCTCTGCTGAGAGTGTGGTGGGTGCAGGTCTCTTAACCTCCCTGAGCCTCCAGTTCCTTATCTGAAAAAATGGGATACGGAAAGTTTCCTCGCACGGTGATGACTGAGAGAACTTGCTTGAAAATGCTTCACACCGGGTCAGGGAGGTGATCTGACTCTCCTTATGTGCTCCTTCCAGAAGACAGGGGAAGGGGGCGGGGCAGGGGGTGCTGTCCCTGGAGTGGACAAGGCAGGCAGGGCCTCAGGGATCTTTTAATGGGGCTGATGAATGGAGACAGACTGCAGGAGAGAGAAGTTAAGGAGCAATTGAAATTCACCAGCTCACTTGAGCACCAACTTTGTGTTGTGCTCTTAGCCTGTGGCATCTCATTTAATCTTCCCAACAGTCCCATAGGCAGGTTCTATTACTGTGATCTCGCACAGGATGAGACTGAAGCCAACAGACACCAAGTGACTTCCCCAAGGTCATCTCCTGAGACTTAGTGGAGCCAGAATTTGAACCCAGGCCTGCATAGCTCATAAGCCTATGGTCTTAACTCCTCCACACGGGTCTCTCCACCGGCCTGCACCCAGCGCCTGAAATTCCACCATTCATTCCCTTGAGAAGAAATAAGAAGTGAGAAAATGCAACCCGAGGCCCGGAACTTAGCAAAGCCCCCACACGAGGCCTGGTGGAGATGATGAGGCCAAAGAAAGCTTCTGAGCAGCACCTGCAGTCACAGCCTCATGAATTGTGAACAAAGAGAACCACAATTTTCTTCTGGTGTTTAGGGGACTCTGGGCTGCTTGGCTGCCCCTGCAGCTGAGACCTGGGGAGCCCGCCTGGACAAAGCAATGACTGCCAGTGACTGCTTCGTGGCCCCTCCGGGCTCCCGCCCAGGCCTTGGTCAGCCGAACAAATGCGGCAGGTCAAACCTTGTGAGCAGAGATGGGATTTGAAGTGTATTTCTCTTGAGAAATGAAAACCACCACCACTTACCTCCATGGGAGGACAAGTCTCTTTGGCGTGGCTCAGAGAAAGTAAGGCCCCATCTATCTGTTCCTTAAAACGCAGCACTTTGAAACATTGTCCGCCTCCCACACACCCTCCGCTAGGGATCGAGCCCACAACCCAGGCACATGCCCTGACCAGCAATCTCTCTCTAAAATCCATAAAAACAGCCCTGGCCAGCATGTCTCAGTGGTTAGAGTCAGCCTGCGCACCGAAGGGGTGCAGGTTCGATTCCTGGTCAAGGGCATGTACCTGGGTTGCAGGTTCAATCCTTGGCCCCGTTCGGGGTCGTGCGGGAGGCAACCAATCCATGTGTCTGTCTCACATCAATGTTTCTCTCTCTCTCTTCCTCCCCCCCTTCCACTCTCTCTAAAAAAATCAATGGAAAAAATGTCCCCCGAAGATTAATAAAAACATTAAAAATTAAAATTAAAAACATATTTTTTAATGTAAAAAAGTAGCATTTTGAAATGAGTTGAAGTCAGTGCCCGTGCATTCTTTGGAACCAGGTTAAGTGTGTAGCTAAATAAATCTGGCACACTTGTTAGATGGGAATGTGTGGTGGGAAGTGCCTATTATTGTTTTTTTTAAGGACGTAAGCAAGATGTACTCATTAGCTTGGATCTGGGGTAGATTTCGACCCATCATTGCCCTGACATGTATCAATTACCACATACAAAGGTGAATCCAAAGCCTCAGAGGAAAGAGTTCAGTTCCCAACAACACAGCAAAAGCTTAACAACGTGAAAACTTCAGAGTATATCAGCATTAAATTAGCACCGAGTTACAGTTACCCCTGGAGGCCCTCCCCATGGACATAAAGAGAATCACAGAAGCTTCTGGTAGTTCCAAACTGCTTTAATGGCCTTACAGATTTGGTGAATCAAAATGAAACATTTCCATTCCACAACCCATTCTTGTTCTCTAAATGAAGGTGAAGTAGATGCATATTTTCAAGGTAGAGTTCTAAGAGTCCATGTTCCCTAAACTCCGATTTGTCCCCTACTTTAGGCCGCTGGTTGTTCTTTCAGCCGCGAGTGAACACGATGCTGGCCGATGCAACATCACGTTCAGTTCTGCAGACGCTCTTCCTTGGTCCGATTTGACGTTCTCGATGTTGTAGCAATTAAATATGGAGTAGAATTCATAGACTTGGTATTTTCCTTATAACACTGGCCATTCAGAGACATGTGGATCGAGTTTGAAAAGATGAGCTGGGAAAACGAAAATGTTTCTCGGCCTGTATCTCAAAAGCGGAGATGGAGAAGAAGGGAAGAGAGCGAGACCACGAGGACACTGAGCGCAGACTGCAGAGTGTTGAAGTTGCTGTTGCCGGCGCTGTGGGCCGGTTGGGCTGCGCCAGCAGTCGTGGCCGAATGGACCTGCTGGGGTACGAGCAGTGCCAGAAGCAGCAGGCCCAGCTGCAACGTGATCAGCACCCCTCTTCTTGCCATGTCTGATCTCTCTGTGATCAAAGCTCCGGAAGCTGAAGGACTGTGAGCCCCAGGAGACTGCAGGTGAAGTAACAAGTCCGATCCCCACAAGGGCCTTATATACCAGAGTGTCACAATGCAGTGACATGGCACTGGCCCACCAACCGGAGTGTCACAATGCCATGACACGCTTCTCAGCCAACCTCCCGCCTGCCCGCCCGCCCGCCCAGCGCTTTGCTTTTGAAACAACACATTTATACATTGTTTAGAGTGCCTGGGCTCCATCACACGGAAAGGTATGTTCCTCTCACATGAATGTTTCTCTCTTTCTCTCTCTCTCCTCCACCCTCCACTCTCTCTAAAGGTCAGTGGAAAAAATAGCCTCGGGTAAGGATGAACAACAACAAAAATCCCATTGTCTTTCTTCCACGTGGCAGTATTGATTTCCTGATCCTTGAAAGGTTTGCATGTTTGTTGTTCAGAGTTGGTAGGAGAGGGTATGACAAGAGGTTTATACCCAATCACTATTGATATTTGGTGTGTTTTATACAGTCTATACACATCTTACACTCCACGGAGGTTTTGTAGCCAGGATTTTTGCTTAATGTTTATCATGAGCATTTTCCTGTCATTAAAATCCTTTTTTAAAAGATGATTTGATACGTTTATTTAAAAGACTGAGCATTGACTTGCATATGTAGAGTTTTAAGCTCGTCTTGTTTTGCTTTTACTTGTCCGGATTTATATAAAGAAGGAGAATACGCCGTGGTGCTCAGCGTGGCTGTTTCTAGGTGATAGGTTTTTCTCCATTGGTTCTATCTACGGAGGTTGAACTAGTCGTCTTTGGGTTTGGGTTGGTTTTTGGTTTTTTGAGGAGTGGGCTTGGTGAAATTCAAGCTAGACTAAACCAAAGGAGAAACTGCTTCTTAAAAAGACCAAAGAAAGTTGACAATAAAAATTAAAGAATAATGACAGGAAGTTCATGGTGAATAATGGAGCACTTATAGTCTGAATGGGACTGAGCCTTTCTGAAGGGCTGGAATGGCTAAAAATAATAAATTTACTCACGTTTGAATGGTATGACATAAATTTGATAAAAGGTTTAAATACCTTTGGCTTGGATTCTCTTACCAACTTTAAGAGAAACTTTGCATTTATTCCATATCCTGTATGTCCCTTGTTTTCAAGAATGCAAATACTTTATATTCTAGAAAATGAAAACCTACTTTCTTTGTTTTCCCTAGGCTACTGCTTCCTGCCTTCCCAGGAATCCGATCTCTTTTTCTGAGTCTTCAGGGGACAGCCTGAAGAATTCTCTCATTCCTTTTTGCCATTTTGGAGTTGAGTCCGCACAAGCCGTGTTCCCTCTTCCTTACGTATTTTTGTGGAAAACAGCATAGAGGCAGTGGCAGACCTTCCTGGGGGCTTCAGACGTCCCCACATTTCAGTAGGTGTCTGTGTACGCTTAAGTCCACACCACTGTCAAACAAGGAGATGAAATAGACCCAGAGACATAGAAGTAGGTACAGACTGACAAACCTCAGAACAGGGGGTGGGGGGATGGAGATAAACCACGGAACTTATATACATGTATGCGTAACCATGGACACCGACAACAAGGCTGGGGACGGGGAGGGGGGACCAGGAGGAGGGTGTCAATGGGGGGAAAAGGAGAGACATCTGTAAAAAAATAAACTAATAACAAAAAAATTAAAAAAACAAAACAAGGAGATGAGAACAATGAAAGGTTACTTCAAAAACAAGGACCCTCATAGTCAGGTCTTTTCTCCCAACTTTTCTCTACTGTTTTTCAACAAACACATTGAATCCACCTGCCCAGCCCCAGCCACCTTTGCTTTCCTAACGATCCATGGTGCAGGCTTTTGTTACAGGTATTGGTTAGGGTTGTTGACCTTAAAAATAAAACGATCACTTATTTTTACCAGCAAAAAATGGTTTATTCGGGAACAGCAAAGAATTGTAATTCTGGATAACCGCGCTATAGCAAAAGCCCACGCAAATCCAACAAACATAGGAAATTAATGTTATCTTAAGGAGAAAAAGGAGGACGTTGGGAAGGGGTTGTTTTGAATGAAAGTCCTTTGGAGAAAAGTGAGAGATCGGGGAGGTGATGGTTTCTCACTGGCTGAGTTGCTGGGGTGGTTGATCTCTTGTAGGAGATACAATGTACGTCTTTTCCTGTTGGGGCCTGTCACTGCGGGTTCTTTCCTGTTGAGGATTCCTCTGTTGGGGTCTATAGTGGACAATTCTTCCTGTACTTGGCATGGAATGGTACTGTGTGAGAGCTCCCCCTGCTGGCTTACTGACTCCATTTGAATGAGGTTTCCCTTTATTAATTTTCACAAGCTAGAACCTTGTATTGTATTTTTGCTCCAGCCAAACAGAGGGGCTCCCCCAATGTGTCTGGAGCTTCTTCTTCCTGCACCGGGGTGTTTGCGACCTCTGCACTCAAATGTCCTTCCTTACAATGTGGAGTGAGCGTCTAGCATCGCTGGTGGTCACCCAGCCACAGAACTGCTATGGAATTCCCTAGTCCGGCCGGTGTGGCTCAGTGGTTGAGCGTCGACCCATGCATCAGGAGGTCACGGGTTCGATTCCCAGTCAGGACACATGCCCGGGTTGTGGGCCTGATCCCCAGTGGGGGGCATGCGGGAGGCAGCCAGTCTATGTTCTCTCTCATCAATGTTTCTCTCTCTCTCTCCCTCTCACTTCCTCTTTCTCTAACGTCAATCAAGGGAAAAACTTTTTTAATAAATAAATAAAAGCGATCTAACCTAAACTGCCAGAGGCTTTCTGTGCCAGTCTCCTTCACTGGTGGGATGCAATCATGTGATGAGCACACCAGCCCACACTTTGTAAAGAAAGTTCCTGATCGTTTTTCTGCCAAACTGACCAGAGTGACTTTGTGCTGTGTGAAATAACAACGTGTTTGATAGGTTACAGCTTTACCTATTCAAAAATTCCCCAGCTTTTAGTTAAAATGCTGCCTCCACCAGGAAGCCTTCTCTGATGTCCAGAGCCAGAAATGATCTCTCCCTTCATCCAGTCTGCCTGTGGGTTTTATTTTACGGCCTTGAAGCCCCATTAGGGCACTAACTTCGTAGTTATCTCCTAGAATAATGGTTAAGAGCATGTTAACCAGGAACTGTTGCCTGAGGTCAGGCCCCAGCTCTGCCCCTAACTTACGGTGTGACCTTGGGCAAGTTATTAACCCACTCCTTGTCTCATCTGCAAAATGGGGTGAAAACAGCCCATATCTCACTGGGCTATTGTGTGGATTCTCCCGTGTGTTCATGTGTCACTGCCATTCACACCCCCATCACTGCCACATGTGGCCCCCGGGCCTGTGGCGCACTCCCCACAGCAGTGACTGCTTCATCCCTTGCAAAGTGGCCCTTCAGCTACGGCAGGTGAGTAAGAAGCTAGAAAAACTCCTGGGCAAGTGGAATGGGGAAACTGAGACAAGAAAATTAAACAAACCCTGGCCAGTTTGTCTCAGCAGTTAAAGAGTCGGCCCACGGGTTCGATTCCCAGTCAAGGGCACGTACCTGGGTTGCAGGTTCGATCCCCAGCCCTGGCCAGGGTCACAAGGGAAGCAATCAATCAATGAGTCTCTCTCACATTGATATTTCTCTCTGTCTCTCCCCCCCCTTCCACTCTATCTAAAAATTAATGGGAAAATATCCTCAGGTGAAGATTAAAAAAGAACCAGAGAAAGAGAGAGAAAAAAAGGAGGAAGGAAGGAGGGAGGGAGGGAGGGAGGGAAGGAAGGAAGGAAGGAAGGAAGGAAGGAAGGAAGGAAGGAAGGAAGGAAGGGAGAGAGAGAGAGAGAGAGAGAGAGAGAGAGAGAGAGAGAGAGAGAGAGAGAGAGAGAAAAGAAAGAAAGAAAGAAAGAAAGAAAGAAAGAAAGAAAGAAAGAAAGAAAGAAAGAAAGAAAGAAAGAAAGAAAGAAAGGGAGAGAGAAAGAGAAAGAAAGAAAGAAAGAAAGAAAGAAAGAAAGAAAGAAAGAAAGAAAGAAAGAAAGAAAGAAAGAAAGAAATCGAGGCCAAACAATTTGAACAGTTTACAGCCAGCTAGTGAATCACAGGACCTTATCTTCCCTAACCAAGGACACTTGAGAGCAAATGGTTCATACCTCCAGTCCCTAACCAGAGAATACATAGCTTATATCACCCTGGTTGGGGGGATAGAGAATAGACCCAATTAATGCCAGCCAAACCCAAGGACAGATGAAGTCAGGGGAACAAATAACACAAACCCCATCAGAGCCAGCCAGACCCAAAATAACAGTCAAACAGACCAAAGAATAACCCTAACTCCCCTGTACGCTAATTTTGATGCATCGGCATATTAAAACGTACCTGGAAAGCTGATGAATATTCTACTGAAACCCTCCCCTAAGAGTCTCACCCGCAGGAAGAAAGAAAACGATAAGCCCTCGAAGACTCTGTGGGCTCGTTCTAGAGCACACCCACACCCCTCTCAGACACGAACTTTTCACTTCCTCCTAAACGCTAAGGGTCCCCACAAGACTTGCAATCAGGGGAGCAGCAGCAGCTGGTCCCAGGCTCACCCCCTGATCCTGTCTCCAAGGCCCCCTTTTCTCTGACTGGCCAGTGAGCTAGCAGCAGCCCCGCCATGGCTCACTTCTTCCCTTTAACTTTTCTAAAGGCCAACAGAGCACCGCCTCGGCTCTCTCCTACTGCTCTTCTACCCTAAGTCCTTCCTTTGTTTCACTGTCCCCAGCTGTAATAAACATACTCCCAAAATCACCCGGTCTTGCCAGCCGGAGTGGCTCAGTTGGTTGAGCGTCGTCCCAGCACCAAAAGATTGTCAGTTCGATCCCCAGTCAGGGAGAGTATGGAAGGCAACCAATCGATGCTTTTCACCTCTATCTCTCTCTCCCTCCATTCCTCTCTCTAAACATGTCCTCGGGTGAGGATTAAAAAAAAAATCCCCCGTACTCTTGTAGTGAAATCTTTCCTACAGGAAGTCAAGAACGCACACACTGCAGGCTGGCCTGAGGCCGACCCGCTCCGGCCAGTCCCTGTCCGGGAACACAGGGACATGCCTGTCTTCTCTGCTGGCGGCCTGCAGAGCACGCCACCCATGTGGTCAGCTTTCCCACAGTGCCTCTGCCCTGTGATTGTAAATGATGCCAGGCCCTGGGCCCAGGTCCTCTCAGTGCCCCCTTCCTGCCCTCCCACCGTGGCTGCCCTGTGTCTGCACCTGAATGCGGGAGAGGCCTCCTAACGATCTCTTTGTGCCCACATCCAGATGCTTCTAAAGACCCACGAAGGGCCGAGGAGCACGTCCGCTGCGCTGTCCCCAGCTCCCCCAAACCCAGCCCGGTTAGTTCTTCCACGAGGGGCTCAGGGCGCGTCCACATGGCCTCAGGCTGGACTCAAATTGCAGTGGTCATTTGTTATTACCGGGCCCCTAAAGGCTCCTGTGAACTCGGCAAGCACAGTGCTACAGACCAGAGCCTCCCACGCCTCCCACAGCTCCTTTCTTCGTGGATGGATGTGGGAAAGTTGGAGGGAAGCAAATTGGGGTGAGCCAAAGCCTTCAGGGAGGCCCCAGCATAGGATGCAAAGGAGTCTGGGGTCCATGAGAGCCCTGGGTGGGACAGGATTTTACCGCCATGAGCAGCATGTCACCATGAGACACAGGCTTGGGAAGAGCGTCATTGCCAGCTGTGACGAGGCCCACTGGTGGGCACGAACCACCTGGACCAGAGGCGGCTCAGGGCTGATCCCAACAGGCCTGGGTTTGAATCTGGTACTGTCACCTCCAGGCTGGGCTGACTTGGGCTCCTCAGGAGGCCTCTCTGAGCCTCAGTTTCCACACCTGCGTCCCATGGGTGGGGCTGGAGTGGGTGGGTAGGAGCTGGACCCCACAGGGCCTTGAGAGCCAGGCTCAAGGGTTGAGCCTTTGCTTTCGGAGCAGGGGAGCTGGAGGACCGGAGGGTTTGCATTGCAAATGATCAGGACTTTATCTCAGCCCCCCTCTGGGTTATGGAGACAAAAGATAAAGTGCCACTGGAAAGCTTAGACCAGTGATGGCTCAGCTACATTCCAGGAAATAGCAGCAAATGTCATGGGGAGGGGTGGGCCGTGGAGTGAGACTCAGCAGTGGACATGGACTGATGTCCAGCTGAAGGGGATAGGTGGGGACTTTTTTGTCTCAGGTGGTCAAGGAAGGCCTCTTAGAGGAGGTGACTTTTAAGCTGAGACAGTCATAGAATCTTAAGGCTGATCCTCCAGCCTGGGGTCACCACCTAGGCCCCTCCCTGGGTCAGGGGGTAATGTGTGCAGGTGACAGGAACACAGCAGGGCAAACACAGTGCTGGCTGGGGCTTAGCCTCAGCGCTGAGGGCCCGTCAGGAATGGCAGAGAACCTAAGTGAGGCCCTTCTGTGGGCAGAAGCTGCCCAGCTCCTGAGATGGCCCAGGTCCCACAGAGAGTGGTCAGACCTCCCAGTTATTCAGGAGAAAAGGAATCAGATTTTATTTTTTAATCCTCACCTGAGTATATTTTTCCATTTATCTTCAGATAGAGTGGGAGGAAGGGAGGGAGAGAGAGAGAAACATCAATGTGAGAGAGATACATCGACTGGTTGCCTCCCGCACGACCCCATTGGGGTCGAGGCCAAACCCCACTGAGGTATGTGCCCTAAACTAGAATTGAACGCGAGACTCATTGGTCCATGGGCCAACGCTCTAACCACTGAGCCAGACCAGCCAGGGCAGGAAATCAGATTTTTATGTGCATTGTCCCAGTTTTCAGCACTGGGCTCCCACCTCCACTCCCTGCTCTCTCTCCCACCTCCTTTCCCCTCTGTGCAGAATGTTTATTTTCAGAAATCTGCCCGAGCCTCTGACATTTAAACTTTGGGATTCAAATGTTTCTATCGCCCCTCCCCAGAGCGAGGCTGCTGGGTGAGATTTCCCGGGATCCGTGCCTGCCCTTCTGCGCTGAAGACCAGGGCGGCGCTGGCTTTTGTGAGCCAATTACAGCCGCCACTCTTTGCTGAGCGCCCACTGCGCACCGGGCCTCCTCCCGGAACCGGCAGGTGAACCCGCTTCGAGAGCCCTGTGAGGTTGGCGTTCCCGTCTGCGCATGCCTGGTGGACAAACCAGTCTGGGTCACACAGCAAGTGAGGGGTGGAGCAAAGGCAAAAACTCGTCTCTGACGCACAATCTATTTTTTCCCCTATACCAGTAGTCCTCAGCCAGGGGTGATTTTGTTCCTCCCCAGGAGACATTCAGCAATTCCTGGAGATATTTTCAACTGTCATGACTCAGGGGTACTATTGGCAACTAGGGGGGAGAGGCCAAGGATGCTGCAAACATCCTACAATACATAGAACAGCCTGCGTCCCTTTAACAGCCCAAGATGTTGATAGTGCTGAATCTGAGAAACCCTGATCTCCACATCACGGTCCGTGAGCTCACAGGTGCCCGGAAGGACCTGCAGCATTTGGGCAGAACAGCATCTGTGGCGGGCTGTTCCAGACGGAGAGAACGACAAGAACGAGGCACCGCAGAAGGAAGAGGGCAGGCTGAGCAGCCAGTCCGGGTGGAAAGTGCAGGTCCGGGGGCAGGAAGGGACAGCATGGCTGCAGAGGCTGACGTGGCCTGTGTGGGTCAGGGCTGCGTGGCTGCAGAGGCTGACGTGGCCTGTGTGGGTCAGGGCTCTGTGGTTGCAAGCGACAGAACCCAGCTCATCCTGCCTGAGTTTAAAAGGAAACACATTGGCTCAGCTGAGTGGTCAGTCCTAGGGTGAACAGGCAGGGATTGGAGGAGCGCCTGACCAAAGGAAAAATGCTGACTAGGCAAAAAGAAAAATATTATGCACAAGAGTCAGCACATACTGAGAGCGTATATGATCGGACCCTGTTCTAAGCATTCTGCATGTGTTCCCTCATTTCTCCTTACAACAGTCCTATAGGTGGATATTGTTATTATTTACAGCTTACAGAAGAAGAAACTCGGGCCCAGAGAGGTTAAGTACCATGCCCAAGGTCACACAGCTCATAGAAGGTGGCAGAGACCAGATTTGGATTTGGTTCCAGAGTCTGGGTCTTAACCACTCGACTGCCCCCACTCCTGCTGTCACAGGTGGCTTGGCCCATGACGCGAAGTGGCTTCTTCCCGTAGGAAATGAGGAACCGTCCATGTATCAGGGGATGACGCTGTGGCAGGATAGTAAGAAGCTAGGAAAAGCCCTGGGCAAGTAGGATGGGGAAACTGAGACAAGAAAATTAAACAAGGCCAAACAATCTGAACAGTTTACAGCCAGCTAGTGAACAGCAAGACCTTGTCTTCCCTAACCAAGGGCACTTGAGAGCAAATGGTTCATACTTCCCATCCTTAACCAGAGAATACATAGCTTAAATCACCCTGGTTGGGGAGATAGAAAACAGAGACCCAATTAATGCCGTCTGTGCCAGCCAAACCCAAGGACAGATGAAGCTGGGGACAAATAACACAAACACCATCAGAGCCAGCCAAACCCAAGAAAACAGTCAAACAGACCAAAGAGTAACCCAAGCTGCCTTGTACACTAATTTTAATGCATCAGCATATTAAAAATGCACCTGAAAAACTGATGAATATTCTACTGAAACCCTCCTCTGCAATTCTTGCCCACAGAAAAACGATTAAAAGCTCTCAAGAAAAAGGCCCACTGTGGGCTGGCTCCAGAGCATGCCCACGCCCTTCAGGCACGAACTTTTCACTTCCTACCAAATGCTAAGAGTCTCTACCAGACTTGCAGCCAGGGAGCAGCGGGCGGCGGCAGCTCGTCCCAGCTTACCCTCTGATCCTGCCTCCACGCCCCCTTTCCTCTGACGCCCCAGTGAGCTGACCGCAGCCCCGCATGGCTCACTTCTTTTCTGCAACGTTGCTAGGGAGCCAAAGCAGAGCATTGCCTGACCTCTTCCCTGTTGCCTCTTCTACCCTGAGCCCTTCCTGTTTCACTGTCCCCAGCTTTAATAAACGTAATCTCAGAATCACCTGGACTCCTGTTGGGAAATCTTCCCTGCACGAAGTCAAGAACCCACACACTACAGGACGGCCCGAGGCAGACCTGCTCCAGCCTGGTCCCCACCCGGTAACAACACCAGCAGCCTGTGCCTTAGAATCACACTCAGAGGCGTGGTGGGGGCAGTCCTGGGGAGATGTCCAGGCAGGAGCTTGGGAGGCCCAGCTCTGCAGTGGGGAGGGTGGGAGGCACCCTGTGGGATGCTCACTACAGTGCCCTCGGCCACTTGGCCTGTGCTGGTGGAACAAGTGGTGGGTACAGGGTGGGAGCTGGTGGGTGATTGATGACCTGGCTCTGAAGGTGCCTCTGAGTTTGCATCATTTTCCGGCTCATCCCCCTCACTCTGGCAGATGGAAACTAGATATGTAAGTCATCCATCTCCTGCTGCCTGCAGGGAGGGGGAGGGGGACAGGGCCTGGTGGCAGGGAGGGCAGCGGTGGTTCTTTTCCCTGATGCATTCGGCGAGCAGCAGGCTGTCATCCTTCCTCATTACTGTCCAGCAGGAATTCTGCCCCAGAAACTCCTGGAGGCTGAGATCCCAGGGATCAATAAAGGCCATTGGCCATTGACGTCCTTGGTCCTAGAGGGGCCCTGGGACGCCTGGCTCAGCCTCACTGCTGGACTCCGCTGTCTTTATCCCATCCCCTCAGATCAAAGTCCCACTCCTCATTGCCACCCTCATCACCTCGGGGCTGGCTGGTGACCAGGGCCAGATCCACAGCTGCCACACACTCAGCTCCACCACTGACCTGCTCCAGGAGCCAGGGAGGGAAGGCAGCCGCACCTGCTTCGCACCAACCCCGTGCCCCCAGCCCAGCACTGTCTGCCCCTGCCCGGTCCCAGCCAGACATCTCCCAGCACCGACTCAGTGAGACCGGCCTGGCAGAGTTGCCGTTTTAAGGACTGGGAGCTGCTCTATGAGGCTGCATTCCTTCCTCCCTTCCTTCCTTCCTCCCTTCTTTCCTTCCTTCCTTCCTTCTTCCCTTCTTCCTCCCTTCCTTCCTTCCTCCCTTCTTTCCTTCCTTCCTTCCTTCTTCCCTTCTTCCTCCCTTCCTTCCTTCCTCCCTTCTTTCCTTCCTTCCTTCTTCTCTTCTTCCTCTTTCTTTCCTTCCTTACTTTTTCCCTCCCTCCCTCCCTTCCTTTCTTCCTTTCTTTTTCCAGCAAACACCGGGTGAGCTCCATGCTGCGCTGAGCCCTGAGGAACGCAGTGAACTAGACAAACCAAGGCCTGTCCTCTGGGGCTCCCCGTCCAGCTTTACCCACAAAGGACTCAGGGCCCCTCAGGCTCCTCCCCTCCCCTTCTGAACCTGCTTCTCCTCCTGTGTCCCCAACTGAGTGATGGCTCCGCCACTCACCCACCTGCCCAGACCCCCCAGACCCAAAACCTAGGGGTCACCCTCACTCCTCCCTCTCCTTTGCATTCAATCATGAAGGCTATTGACTAAATCCTAAATTCCCCTGAAATCCACCCTCCCCCCGCCCTAGCTTAGTTCTCCACCATCTCCTCGTGAGCTGGGCCAGGCCCCTCTGGGTCTCCTGCCTCCAGGCTCTCCCTCTCCGGAGCCAGAGGTTCATTTTAATTCAATATCTGACCATATGGTTTAAATGCTTTAATAGCCACTAATGCACAAAGGATAATTCACAAACTCCACCTTTTGGCACAAGGGCCACCTAAGATTCAGCGTCCCCTCCCTTCTCCAGACTCACTCTTGTCTCTCCTGTGACAAGACTCACTCAGCTCCATCGAACCTCTCGAGGTTCTCCAATGCTTCCTACCCTCAGCCTAGTGGATTGTCCCCCCTCTTCCTGGTCACCTCCTAACGTCTCCTCCAACATTCAGCTCAGGCATCAGTCCCTCTGGGAAGCCTTTTCGGACCCGCTGGCTGAGTTAGCTCCCCCACCATGCACTCACTCAGTGCCCCCAGGGCTCACCTCTAACCCTGCCAGCCAGCAGGTGGCTTTCTCCATGTGCTCAGGGCCCAGGCTCCTTCCACCCTCCTCCAAGGACTCAGAGCCCCCAGCTCCCAGCTGGCGGAGGGAGAGAGAGTGGAGAAGAAACTTTCAGGTTGTGTCCTTGCAGGCGAGGGCCCTCCATGTCCTCCCCCAGATGAAACGTGGATACCCTCTCAGTCCCCCTTCCTTCTGGCTGGAACGCAGAGCGGGGAGGCATAGCGGGTCGGTGGACAGGATGAACGCCTCAGGAAGAGGAAGCCACGAGACGGAAGCCTGGTCCTCAACACGGCGGAGCCGTCTCATGAGCCCCAGACAGCAACACCAGCAATTTACCTGAGAAAGAGATACACTTCTGCCTTGTCGAAGCCACTGATGTTTGAGCCTTATGAGCCTTATCTCAATAATATACTGATCGGGGCACTCGGCAGCGTTGCTCAGTAGCTGAGGCCTCTCAGGAAAATCCATGCCAAGGTCCTGCGTGTCAGTTACCTGTTGCTGCGTGCTAACCCACCCAAGCTCAGTCGTTTAGTTCTCGTTTCCAGCAGTCAGCAGTGCGGGCGGGGCTCAGCTGGGCAGTTCTGTCCTGCAGATTGGCTGGGTGGTGGCTTCTCACCCTCCAGCAGGCCAGCCTGCGCTTGTCCTCAGAGTGGAGGCCGGGTGTCAAGGCGGGAACATGCACAGGGGCACGTGGGCTCTGGCACATCACTGTTCCTACTGCATTCCAGACCAGAGCCAGTCAAGGGGTGGAGAAGAGAATCCACCTCTGGCTGGGGGGAGCCGCACACTTGCTCCGGGCAGCCTACCATAATCTAACCCAGTCGGTGTTCTCAGAGCTCCTGCGCAGCCCCTCCTGTAAACTCTGTACACTGTACTCTTAAGACTTTTATAGTGTTCTGCCTTCTTTACTTGACTCTGAGCTCCTTATAGGCAGAATTGTTGTCTTCTTCACCTCAGACCTGTGTCTCACCCAGTTTGTAGCAGGCACTCAATATAAGCTTATGAATGAATGGTGAATGAATGAATGATGTATGAAGGAGAGGAACAGGTGCTGCTGCGTGGCCACGCCTCCCCCACCATGGACACACACAGCGGGCTGTGAGGACCGGTGCTCAGAAACTTCCCTCCACTCACATATCTGTTCTTCTGCTCTCCTGCAAAGGGCTGTGGAGTTCTCTGCCTGAGCTGGAACTCCAGGGAGGCCACTTCTTGTCTCTATGCCCTTGGACAAGGGGCTCCCCCTGTCTGTGCCTCAGTTCCAAATTAGAAAAGAAGTAAAATTATCTGTGTTCGCAGATGACATGATCTTATATGTAGAAAACCCTAGAGATCCTACCCAAAATGAAAACCTGTTAGAAGTAATAAGTAAATTAATCAAAGTTGCATGATACAAAATCAACATGCAGAAAATCAATTGTTCCTGTACACTAACAATGAGCAATCTGAAAAGGAAATTAAGAAAACAATTCCACTTACAATGGCATCAAAACGAATAAAATACATAGGGATACACTTAACCAAGGAAGTGAAACACTTGCATGCTGGAAGCTACAAAACATGTGGAAAGAAATTAAATAAGACACAGATAAATGGAGAAAGATCCTGTGTTCACGGATTAAAAGACTTAATAGTACTAAAATGTCCACACTATCCAAAGCAATCTATAGACTCAATGCAATCCCTACCAAAATCTCCATGACATTTTTTGTAGAAATAGGAAAACTCATCCTAAACTTCATATGGAATTTCAAGGGAGCCCAAATAACCAAAACAACCATGAGAAGAACAGGGTTGGAGGCCTCATACTTTCAGATTTCAAAACATAGTACGAAATACAATAGTCAAAACAGTATGGTGTTGGCATAAAGACAGACACAGAGATCAATGGAACAGAATAGAGAGCCCAGGCATGAACCTTTACATATGTGGTCAAATGGTCTTTGACAAGGACGCCAAGACTACACAATGAGGAAAGGATACTCTCTCCAACAGATGGTGGCAGGGAAGCTGGATATTCACATGCAAAAGAGTGAAATCAAACCCTTATCTTACACCATACACAAAAATGAACTACAAATGGAGTAAAGATCTAAACGTAAGACTCTTAGAAAAAAAGCTTCATGATGTTGACTTGGCAATGATTTCTTGAGTATGACACCAAAAGCATAAGAAACAAAAGCACAAACAGACAAATGGGACTACACATATCACACCTTAAAACTTCTGCACCTCAAAGGAAACAATCATGAGAATAAAAAGGTCGTCTACAGAATGGGAGAAAATATTTGCAATTCATATATCTAATAAGGGATTGATATCCAAAATATATAAAGAACTCCTACAATTCAACAACAAAAACAAATAACCTGAATAAAAAACGGGCAAAGGGGTTGATGCCCTGGCCAGTGTGGCTCAGTGATTAGAGCGCTGGCCTGCACACCTAAGGGTCATGGGTCCAATTCCTGGTCAAGGGCAGTTACCTGGGTTGCAGATTCGATCGCCAGCCCTGGTCAGGGCACGTGCAGGAGGCAACCAATCGATGTGTCTCACATCTCTCCCCGCCACCTCCACACCCCTTCCATTCTCTCTAAAAAACAACGGGAAAATATCCTCCAGTGAGGATTAACAACAACAACAAATGGGCAAAGGAGCCGAATAGGCATTTCTCCAAAGAAGGTATGCAAATAACAAGGCAATTCCATTCCATATTGAGCTGTTCCTAACATCCTCACCTCCACCTGTCTCGTCTGCACTCAAAGCTCCTTGCCCCAAACCCACTCTCAAAAAAAAAAAAAAAAAAAAGAAAGAAAGAAAATGGATTAAAGGAAGGAATTGCAACCTACCCCATGGAGCCACAACAATTCAGAGACACAAACAGGTTCAAAAATGGGATGGATGACGCTGCAGGCAGAATACATCACAGGGAATACGGCTGCTTGCTGGGGGACCACACATCTCTCATGGTGCCATCACTCACTCGCCTGCCTTCTCGGGATGTACCTGGGACTCGCGTCGCAGGCTTTCCTCTGAAGATGGGAACATGTGCCATGGTGGGAGAAGAGAGCAGAACTGTTGTTCGTCTGCTCCTCCTGTCCCAGACCAGCCTGGGACTCCAGGGCCACCTCTCCCGTCTCGGCTGCTGGCTGGATCTGTGGACAGCGCTGAGGGTCTTCACCGCTGACAACAGCTCCCCGGCACATTCCTCTTTAAGAGCCGCCTCTGTGAGAGCAGACGGAGTCCACCTCCCTTTGAACACGGAACTCATTCATCGTGGTCCCCCACCGTACCCTGCACCGTGATCCGCACTTAATAGGAACTTGGGACAATATTGGGTGAATCAAACCGAACTTGAAACAGAAATTGAACACGCTTTTCAGGTTACATGGGAGCATTAAAAAAAAAAAAAAATGTTTGAAAATCCAAATCCTTTTCCGTCACTCCCTGGAGAGCCAGCACTTCAAGGAAGCCTTTGGCAAACACTTTTGTAAAGAGCAGGCGTGTGGAGTTCTTGTATACAGTAAATACCCCTCCCGCGTGACCCTGTGGATGTGTATACGTATACATGTGTATATAGGTGTGTATAATATTAATATTAATGTTGAATATGGAATATTAATGTATAAATTAATATTAAATAGTTAAACAGTAAATTAAGTATTCAGTGACATATGGAGCCTCCACCGCACAGCTCTCCAGCCCCACCCCTCCAGGTCACCCACTATTATATTTGGGGTTTTTAATGAGGATTTTCTCAGATTAGAAACATTTCATCCTCTCGGGATCAGATAAGCTTTGATAATTTTTTCTCATGAGACAGAAAATTCAGGAAACTAAGAAACAGAACCCAGCCCCAAGAGTTTCTCCGTCCCTCAATTCCCTAGGAAAAGCAGTGTCCAAAATACACAGCTGCCGCCCCACAGTCCCTGCCCTCGGTGCAGGGGCGAGCTGCCACCTATCAGACTGGTCCAAAGCCCAGAGTCCTGGCACAGAAGTGGGCGGGCAGGGGAGGGAGCTGGGTAGGCCATGTCTGCAACGGAGCCTCTCACAGCAAGTCTGGACAGCGGCTCCGAGCACGGCTTCTGACCACAGGACAGATGGGGCCCAGGGTCCCCATCTCCTCACATCTCTCTTATCTCCTTCAGGACGCCGAGGGCAAGAATTCTCTCATTTTCTATCGGTAGAAATGTGAAGAGGCAGGAAGACACTCAGAACTCCACAGAACTCTGCGTGGGAATGATATATGTAGTCTGTGGCAGGTTTGTTTTTTTTAATCCTCACCCGAGGATATGATTTTTTATTGATTTTTAGAGAGAGAAGAAGGGGGAGAGAGAGAGAAACATCGATTGGTTGCCTCTTGCACACACCCTGACTGGGAATCGAACCCACAACCTTTTGGTGTGCAAGCTGATGCTTCAACCAACTGAGCTACCCGACCAGGGCTGGTCTGTGGTCTGCGAATTCCCTGACATTCCTCCCTTTGAGGGTGGGTCTTATGTCCCCCGGGATGTGGGCTGAGTGTTGGCGACTGGCCCACCAGTGTCACAGGCAGAACAGCCCCACCCCCTCCCTAGGCCCACGAAAGGCTCCTGGAGGATGTCCTCGGGCTCAGCCCAGGATGTCCTCATGCTAGGCAGGTGCAGGTGAGCCCCGCGGGCACAGCTCAGTGATGCAGGTTCCCTAGGGCAGGAGTAGGGGGCACAGTGTAGAAATTCTTTCCAGGCGTGTGACAGTAAAAGGAGGAGTGACACGGGGTGGAGCAGGACTGCGTTTTCTTAGGATTGGAGAACTAATGACCTGCTTGTACCCTGATGAGAATGCCCCCAGAGGAAGGAACGTCGATGACCCTGGCAAGGAGGTGGTACCAGAGCCCTGTCCCTGAGTAGTCCAAGGGGTGGAACCTTGTGCACAAGTGGCCTCGACGGGTCACAAAGAGCTTCTTTCAGAGAGTCCTTGACCCAGGACAGATAGATTGTCCCCAGGGTTTCACAACATAGGAGCACACCCTTCCTTGGACAGGAGGCTGATTTTAGCTGGGGAAGCACAGGCCAGAGTGGGAGCCGGGAGAACATCCATCACGCAGAGCCACGTAGACTTGAGATCTGAGCTGAGAAGGACGTGAAGGTCGTTTAGTTAAAGCCTCTCATTCTGTAGACGTGAAGTCCGAGGCCCAGGCCAGACAGCGACTTAGAGGCAGTCTGGCCCACAACCGGGGTCTTCCGTCTCTGAATTTGTCACTCTTCCTCGAAGACTAGATCTCCTTCCTGCCCAGATCCCCTAGCCTTTCTTCTTCCCTTGAGATTCTTGATTCCCTCTAGAGTTGGTCCTAGGCAGCATCCCCACCCTCACATGCCTTGAAATGTCTGAGTCCAGGCCACACTGACCACCCCTAGGTACCCATCCAGTCCTCCAGTTCTTTCTCCAAGGTGCCTCCTGTCACCTCACCCTCGTCCCAGCCCTGGGTCACTGCCCCAGGTATAGCCCTCACTGGACTATCACCCCGAATCCTGCTGGCCTCCCAGTCCCATCACCTTCTTCCCAGCCTTGGGGACATGTGGCTTAGCCCTGAGTCTATAGGGAGAGCCTGGGACAAACGGAGAGCTCTGTGCAGGGCGTCCGGAACCTGGTTCCCAGGCCGCGTCCAGAGCGATGCTCAGAGCAGAGGAGTCCTTGGCACATGAGTTTGGGAAAAGCTGCCACCACCTGGTTCTCTGCTTCAGGGCTTTTCCAAGCCTTTAACGCAGCCGGTGACAGGAGACGAAGCCCTGGGTCGCCTGGCTGCTGCCCCTCTCCACCCTTGAGCAAGCTGCTTAACTTCTGCGTGCCTCAGTTTCCTCCTCAGTAAAATGGGACAATAATAGAGCTCACACCCAGGGTTATCTTGAAGATGAAATGGGTTCATTTACGTAGGCATAGTGCTTGACAGAGAGGAGGTGGCCGTGGCAACTTCCGCTGTTCCCATGTTTACTCCGTCACCATCACCGCCCCGGCCCCCGTCACCACCCCCGTCACCGTCCTTGGGGTGCAATGAAGGGCTTCCACCGTGCTCCTCAGACCCAATTCCCACTCAGACCCTTGGCTGGTCCCGGGATCTCCACGACTTGGGGCACAGTCTTGCTCCTGCTGGGCCCATTCCTTCCCTCAGACCCCTGTCTCAGCTTCCCCAGAAACAGACCTTGAGGCGAGGGTTTGCAGGGAGGCCTTTTCCTGGGGAGGTGGTCGGTGAATGTCAGGGGACTGGGGGAGCGAGTCAAGAAAGGGAAGAAAGCTGATAAAAGGTGTCTGCCAGCTCTGGTGGGACTGCAAATGTCACAGGGCTGTGAGGGACATGGGCCTGGCCCCCTGGTCACCTCTCCTGGAGAAGTCAGCTCCTGTTTCCTGCTCTGGTCATCCTGGCAGAAGTGAGCGGGCAGCAAGCCACAGAAGCGCTCGGGGGAGGGGGGGGTGACTACTGAAGGTCTGTGGAGTTCAGGGTCCAGAAGCACAAGATGTGAGTCCTGAGTCGACAGCTCGGCAGCTGCGAGGCTCAGCAGGTCCCTGTGCCTGAGTCTGTCTTCCCCTCACGGAACAGGAGCTGTAACTCCCCGCAGAAATGCCCGTTCGTTTTCCCTGCCCGTCTCTCCTTGTCAGCCCCCAAGTCTGGTAAGCGTCTCCCTCAACCCCTACAGTCCAGCTGGCCTGGAGCGGACATTTCGTCCCGGCTGGAAGAGTCAGGTCCTCTCCTGGAAATCTCAGTTAGGAACCTGGGGACAAAGTCAAACAGCTTGTAGAACCAATCACATCAGCTCCGGGGTGGAAGCCATCGTTCTGGGGTGCAGCTGCGTCGTGAGTGAGCAGAGAAGCCAGTCCGCGAAGGAAATCAGGGGATGGGCAAAGGGAACGAAGAGGAGTTGTACGCACTGCAGCCTGAGTCGGGAGAAAGGCGGAGGGAGGCACGGAGAAGCAGGCAGCATCTCTGCCAGGCGACTTTCAGGTCGCTGTGTGTCTGGTGAGCTTCCACAGGTGGGACCTGAGGCATCCCTGTAGTCCTATCCTAAATCCTGTTTCTACTTGAGCTTCTTTGCATGGGTTTGTGATCCAGCTAGGCAAAGGAGAATTAATTCAATGACTGGTGTAACGGGAATGGTAGGGGTAGCGTCGAGTCAGGAATGACTTCATGGGGCCTCCACTGATGTCACGAAGAACAGAATTCCCTCTATGTCTCCTCTCTGTGTTGTCTTCATTCTCAGGCTACACCTGAGATGGGAGCAACAGCTCTAGACTATGAACTTGCAGGTTCAAGGTCAGTGGGCAGAATCTGGTTCAAGTTCACTGGGAAGACTCGTTGTAAAACAGCGTCTCTGGTTGGGTCACATGCCCATCCCTGAGCCAGTTACTGTAGCCAGAGGAATGGTCTGAGTTAGTGGGTTGAAACCGAGGTCGTGTGGCTCCCCTCTAAGCTGTGGGTGCTGCCTCCCCCATGGACTGAAAGCAAAGAAAGGGAGACCCACAGAAAAATGAACGGTGCTGAGAAACAGGGAAGGAATGCAAGCAACCCTAACGGACTCAACCTCGTGGGCTGTGTGAGGGTGAAATGAAGTCCCTCGTAAAATGCTGGTGCTTAATAAATGCTCTCCTCTGCCTGCCCCTGGTGAACAGACTACAGGAACCGCCACCCACTCCGCCCTCCCCACGTGGCGGGTTCCAAGCACACGGTTTTCGCCTCTTGATCAAGTGTGATCAGCTGTAGGCTCTGATGGTTATCTCGCGTCTCCAAAGCATACTTTCCACCGACAGACAAATCTGTGGAAGGTAAAGCCATTAACAAGTGCTAAGTGGCCAATCTCTGAGGGGGCCTTTGACTAAGACCAAGAAATGATGAAAACTCAGGCTGGGCCTCTCTGCTGGGAGCCCTAGCGCGCCACTGACAACAAGGCTTTCCAGGTCTTAATTATTTTTTCTCCAGCTGAAATTAAACTTCATTTCTGAGTCCGGAGAGGAAGATTAAGGGGGACGCGTCCGAGAGCAAATCAGCCCCATGTTGTGGATGGGGGAGCCCCTCTCAGGTCGCCCCTAAGGGATCTCTGCTCCTCAAGCAGCGAAAAGGTCAGGGAACAGCCTCTGGCTCCCACGGCGCCCCCACCCATAGTTTGGGGGCCAGGCATCCTCACAAGTTCAGGGGCAGCAGGGGGTGGAGACACCTGCAATGCCACCTGAGCACCACAGCCCATCAGGAAAGGGAGGCCAGGCGGGGACTCTGAACCCACAGACCATTTCGAGACACCAAGAGAGGGCTGGGCGTGGAGTAGGGGGGAGCATGAGAGACAGTCTCCTAATTCTAACACATTAAGAAAGATACTGTTTCTCACGAGTCTGAATTCTGGGAATGGAGAAAACCTTGGGGCCTCCTCAGATGCCAAAACGTTCTCAATAAAAAAAAAAAAAAATACAGCATGGCCCTGGCCGGTTTGGCTTAGCAGTTAGAGCATTGGCCCGTGGACCAAAGGGTCACGGGTTCAATTACGGTCAAGGGCACGTACCTCGGTTGCGGTTCGATCCCGGCCCTGGTTGGGGTCGTGTGGGAGGCAACCAGTCTATGTGTCTCTCTCACATCGATGTTTCTCTCTCTCTCTCCCTCTCTTGCCCTTCCTCCCACTCTATCTGAAGACCAATGGAAACGTGTCCTCAGTGAGGATTAAAAAAATAATACAGCATGGACTGTGGTACTGCTCTCAGCCACTGAGCACTCCTACATGCCTGGCCCTCCATGCTTTGCATTTATTGTATTTTTTAAATCTCCCAATAACCAATGCCGTACGTGATATCATTATCTCCATTTTACAGATCAGGAAACTGGCTCACAGAGTCCGAGTCGCTTGCAAACACCCAAGTTGCAAGTCAAAACCAGGTCTGTGTGATGGCAAAGCGGAAACACCACTTCATGCCGTGCCTCCCTTGAACTCCTCCGTGCACGCCCAGGTACCCAGGCCCTTCGCAGTTCTTCCCATCAAGAGGTAAAATACAGTTCCCCCTTCTGAATCTGAGCTGACCTTACAACCGCTCTGGCCCGTGTGGAAGTGACATTGTGCCATTTCTGAGCCTAAACCTCAAAATGCCTCATGAACTTCTGCTCTGTTTTACGTGACCTGCCTTCACTCTGAGAACAACTCGCTCCTCACTGGACAGTGAGAGAACATAAGGAGCAGGGACAGGCCATCCCAGTTGAGCCATTCCAGACCACCCAGCCTCCAGCCACCACAGCAGCTGTCCTAAATACTCATAATCCCATCTAAGGCCAGCCAAGTCCCACCCACAGCTGCAAACCCTCCCGGCAGACCTGCAGACTCCTACACTAAAGAAACTTGTTATTTTAAGCCACTACGTTTTGAGATCGCTTGTTACACAGCAAGCGCTATCTGATGCACCCAGTTCCAAAGCAGATACACTCAGCCGTCTTTCAACCCTGCATCCAGTACCTCGTCTCTTCCAAATTCTCCCTCCAACACCATCTTTACTCCTGAAAAACCAGAGGACTTTCTCCCATGTCTGGAGGCCATAAACCCTCAGTTGCTAGAACCCATGCCTCCTTCAGTCATCCCTTCGCTCAGTCATTCAACAAACATTCATTGTGTGCTCACTCTATGTGCAAGGTCGTGGTCCCGCCCAACCTAGGGGACCGGCACCAGAGAAGTCATTGCAGCAATGACTTTGGAATGAGCCAGCTTTCACCAAGTTTGCACGAAGCGCCCCAGCCTGGAGTTCGGTTGCAGCCTCGGTGCTCAGAGAGGACTTGATGAAAGAGCAGGTGCTCACAGGGAGGGAAGCTCACACCTGTGAATAAACAGCTGTCCTGCGTGGTGAGAACACCAGCTCTGAATCACGAGAGGAGCTCGTGGGCCTTGCCAAGGATGCCCGGATGGTGCACACACGTGCGGGGGCGGGGGCGGGGCTCAGCTGGTAAGACGAAAGAGCTCAGTGAGTCCTCATGTCTGTCCTACAGGACACACCCTGATGGGAGCCAGTCCAGGGAGGAAGAGAATAAACTGTGCAGCAGAACCTGACGATGTAAGAGGCACCATGGCGCGTGGGGAAGCCGTGGCCAGCAGAGCCGGACACCCGGGGAACAAGCAGGGGCTCTGCCACTTAGGAGAGGTGTGACCCTGGCCCAGCCACTCGGCACCGGTGGCCTCCATCCCTCCCTGGACGCATGCAGGCAATGATCACACATTCTCAGGGTTTCGGAGAGCTTTTTGCATGAGAACCAATGAATTATTAATGTAAAGGAGCATGTGTGGGTCCTGATATATTCTTAACCAATGTCCACTCCCTCGTTAATAGTCACAGAAGACAGAGCATGTGGGCGCCAGACGCACTGGGGTGCTGGAGACGGTGAACCTGCATGTTGGTTTCTTCCCTCCCCTCACCCGGGCCGGCCTCTGGTTGCCCAGCCCCTTTACAGAGTGTGCAGGGCAGGTGCGTGCCCCGTGCACAGAGAAGCCCCTCCAAGCTGCCCTTCTCTCCTGTGCCATCTCCAGTGGTTCTACCCTTATACCCAGTTGCTTCCCTCTCTTTCCTGCCCCATCCTTGGCCTGGAGTCCTTGGTGCCGTTGCCCATCTTCCCCACGAGGCTGTGAACACCCAGGTATCAGAGAGCATGACCCCTGCACGTGGGTCACGGCAGGCCCTCAGGGGATGTGTGTGGACCGTGGGGCTTAGGGCTGGACAGGAGGGCGGCTTTGCTTCTCTGCAGGTCACCGCAAGGGCCCTGGCCGAGGACCACATCCCGACTGGATGACCAGCAGCCCTGTGCAGAGCAGGAGGGACGAGCTTCCCGAGCACTCACTGTGTGTCAAGGGCCTTTCTAGATGAGCTCCTTCAGGCCCCGCGGCAAGCCTGTGGGCTGGGAATTATCCATTCCTGTTTAATTGCTAAGGAAACTGGTTCAACAGGGCCTAGGCTGGCGGCTAGTGAGCTCCTGAGCTGCCCCATGGCTCTCTCCCTGCACCCGAGGCAGGCTAGCTCCCGGGGCAGGCTAGCTCCCGGGGCAGGCTACCTCCCGGGGCAGGCTAGCTCCCGGGTGCACGGATTCCTCCACACCTGTGGCTCCTTCACCACCCAGGCAGCACTGTGCTTCTGCAGACTCTGCCAGGGTAAGAGCTGGGGTCAGTGTGGGCTGTGGGGGTCAGTGTGGGCTTCCATACGGACGTTCCTCTACATGTATGTTCCATATATGTGCATGCTCTGTGATATATGTGCAAGCATGTTGTTTGGCTCAGTAAAGGCTGGAACTGGATGCCCGGCCCCAACCCCTGCAGCCCGCCTCTTGTCCAGAGGCTAAAACCAGCCTGAGAGTCTTGAAAACCACTGGGAGTAACATCGCATGAGGATCCTCCTTTGCTCACAGGCCCTTTATTAAGCAGCCAAAAATATCTGAATTCATCAGGCAACGTCAGGGACAGCCAAGGCTCCAGGCGTGTCCCCAGTTCCCTGGCTCCCTTTGTCCTCTGCCCCCCCCCCCCAATCGCCCTCTCTCCCTCGATGAGTCTGCATTTGCAGAGAATTCCTAATGGCTGGTTGGGCCCCTCTGAGAGTTACTGCGCGTTCCCGACAATGACATTTATTAGTCTGTCTGACATCGATACTGTTCGCAGGTTAATATGTTTAAGTTAATGAGGCATTTATTTTCCGTTTGAAAACTACTGAAGAAGCCTGTTCCTTTCCTGTGAGCTAAACTGATTAATAGATTAGTCCTAGACTAAGAAAATGAACCTAACTAGCTCGTTTCTAGTCTTCAGTTTTGGCGAGCCTTGAATTAATCTGAGTTAAGCTGGTTATTTCTTATGGGAATAAACAAGAAATTCCCTGCTTGGCTCTGTGATGTATCCTCTGTTCACCTGTTTTTTTCCCTTTCTGCCAGCTCTGAGGAAATGAAAAACGAATACGAGCATAGAATTTGCAGGGCTGGTCTCTGAGCAGCCAGACACCCAACAAATGGCTCTTATTTGTTCGAGAAATCATGTGATCTCAGTGTCCCAGACACATCTAGTGGGTGAGCCAGTGTCCAAGACTCCTGGCCCAAAACCAAAGATGAGCTGAAGGCCACTTTTCTCTGCTGACCTGGCCGGCAGCTACACCATGGCTCTCTCCCTGCAGCCTCTTGGAGCCGCTGCAGGCCACGAGATGCCAGCCAGCGCGCACTCCCCTTCCTCCCGGGAGTGGGCTGCCAGGCCATGCCAACGTCACGCCTGCCCCTGACCGAAGTCTGACGCACAGGGGAGCTCTGTGCACTTCTGTGCCCGGCCCTCTTCCCTACCTCCGCTTGCTCGGTGACCAGATTCACGCTGGTGGCAAGGCCACACTGCCTTTACTGCGCTGGTAGGTGGGGGCGGGCTGTGGTGAGCCAGCGTAGGCTTCTCAGCCAGAGACAGCCGATTTCCAATCTCAAGTTAAGGGCTTTGCCAGCTGAGAGGCTTTAGCAAGTCCCTTCACCTCTGAGCTTCCACACCTAAATTTAAAATGGCGATGACATTTTCTTTCTTAGGTTGCTAAAACGATGAAATAAAACCACATGTATAAACTGGCTAACATAGCTCAGTGACTATGCAGAATGGATTTGCAAAGAGGAGGATTTGATACCATCAAGCACAACTGGTATGTTACCTTCATCTCTTTTTTTATTCCTCACCCAAGGATATTTTTCTATTTATCATCAGATAGAGTGGGAGGGGGAGAGAGAGAGAGAGGCAGAGAGAAACATCGATGTGATAAAGTCACATCAACTGGTTGCCTCCCACACAGCCCGACCAGTGCCGGGGACAAACCGCAACCGAGGTACGTGCCCTTGACCGGAATCAAACCTGCGACTCATTGGTTCATGAGCCGATGCTCTAACCACTGAGCCAAACCTACCAGGGCTTACCTTCATCTCTTTAAATCTAGTTTAAATCCTGCCCTTCCTGACCCAGACCCCCTATCTTCCAGGATGCTTGTCATAGTTCTGAAAGCCCATCTAGGTTCTTGGATGATAGCCTGACCATGACCCCTGGATGTTACTTCCTTTTAATTTATCCAGCACCTGCTGAGGGAAGGTCACATCCAATTCCCTCCACCCTCTGGGGAGGCCAACTCCTTTCCCAGAAGAGAGTTCACACAGAGATGTTGAGTCAAGTGAAAGTGAGCTTTGGTGTCCCTGATGCTAGACTACCCTCAACCTAGGACAGACACAACCAGGAAAACACAGTCCCTGAGGCCTCCTTATCCACCATTTGAGAATCCCAGTGTGTCATGGAGCTTTGGTCCTGTTTCCAAAGGCACCCACCATTCTCATTCCTTAAGGCTATGGGAAGGGGGGATATGGTGACCTGGTGGGATGCGTCAGAAGAGGGAATGACCTTAGGGTAAAGGAAGTGCTTCCCCCCACCCCTCAACCCCTCAGGAGTGTCAAATGCTCTGTAGCAGAGCCTGGCCCTTTGCTTCAGGACCGTGGACAGCAGCCACGGAGCCCAAACCGCGTACTCCAGAGACTCACATGGTGGAAAGGAACCTCAGAGACCATCCCAGTTCAGTGGTACATTTTGCAAGTGAACAAGCCCTAGGAGCGTTGAGTGGAGTCGTGACCTGGTTTAATAAAAAGGTCACTAGACTAGAAAGCTCAAGCCTTGAGTTTGCTGTGTGACCTTGAGCAAAATACTTTATCTCCATGAGCCCCGGCACCCCTAAATCTATGACTCTAGGATGCCTGCTTTGAGGTACAAGAGGCAGATAATAGCTCACAGCTCTAATCCTGATCCTATATGGAAAACGTGCCCCAAATGCCTTGTGGATCTACTGATGACCTACCATGAGTTTACCTTGCAAGCGTGTTCGCCCCTTCTGTCCTACACAGAAGGAGTTTGATGGATGATTAATCAATGTAGCTATGTCCATCAATGCCAAACGAATTAGAGATTTCCTAAAAAGCTTCTGCATAAGGGACTTCATGAAACATTGAAAAGACTTCCAAGTCTAAAAAGCAGCTCCAAGACTCAGAGAATATTGCAGCTAGAGGGCTTTGGCAATGGTTCCATCCACCCCCTTCACTTTCCAGATGGGGAAACAGAGAGAGGAAATGACAAGTTAGTGGCAGAACTGGGACCAGCAGTGGGATTGGCTCTTGGCCTCCAGCCAAGAGCCATGACTATAGATGGTAGGAAAATTGACCTAAAACATTTTTATTGTGTAACTGGGCTGAGGACCCTGAAGGTGGGTACAAATCGCAACGATGCCGCCTTCTAACCATTTGCCATGTAAGTCTCACAATAGCCACAGCTGACCCTTGAACTGATTGATCCTGATCTGTCTCAACCAAAAACTATCCTTGGACTCCCGAGTCTAAGGAATAGACTTTGGCATTAGATAGCTGAGTTTGAGGACCACCTTTGCTGCCAAAACAAAGATGTCATCTCACTAAGTCTCCATTTTCTCCTCTTTCAAACGAGGATAATGACCTGCCTTATCGTAATAGGTTACATAGTTGCGAGAATACATCAGGTGGGATCATTCCCGAAGCATTCAGGACAGGGCCTGACAGGTCAAGGAATTCTTGATGGTAATCTAACCTTCCCTTTAGACGTTGCCCAGCCCTACCCCAGCCCTTCCCCAGCCTGACCCCAACATTCACGTGATGGTGACAAATTCAGACCCTCTCCCTTGCAGCCTCCAGATTCATCACACAGGTGACCATCACTCCACACTGAATCAAGGCACTTTCACTCCCTGCCCCACATACACTAAGTCTTGTCAAGAATCTTTCCAGAAAAAAATAAATAAGTCCCCAAAAGAGCAGGCAGGTGCTTGGAGGGGACTGATGTCAGGAGCTCAGAAGGCAGCGGGAGGATGCGTGGCTGCTTTGGCCCCTCAGAGCCGCTCACCTTGACACTGTGGGCTGGGCTGCAAGTCCGGTCTGCACCCCAGCTCTGCCTCCGACTGTCCACGAAGCCTCGGGTCAATCATGCACCCTTTCTGGCCTCAGGATCCCGCCTCTATAACAAGTTACCTGGGCCCAAGCCTCTCTAAGGCTCCTCCAGCGCTGACCTTCAGGACACGCTGGTCAGCACTGACTCCAGGACACGGGCTTCTCCATTGGTAGGGCTTTGGGGACTTCAGGTGCAAAGCCTCGTTTCTATTCCATTTGCAGCCAGTGCTTCCCCAGACATGCTCCCGAGAGGCGCAGGACCCTAACACTGAGCCACCTAAATTCCTGTCTCGGGGGCCAGGCACCCAGAGCCTTCCTTTTGCAGGGAAGAGGTGTGGGAAGGACCAGGAGCAGGGGACCAGAGTTCAAGCCCGACCACTGACACTCACTCACAAGGTAACCTCAGGCATGTCCACACCCTACCCTGGGGCTCAAATCCTCCATTTAAATAAAATAAACTCAGTTTTCTCCAGGACACTCACAGCTTGATAGTCCCTAAAGCTGACATTCTGCAACACACCCTCACCTGTCCCACTTGAGATTCGAAACCCACCTGCAGAGGCCCCACTGTGTGCTGTCTCTGTGGGTGGCCCTGGGAACACAAGGATGCATGAGGCCCTGTTTGATGTCCCAGGAGCTCTCATTCCTGTGGGAAGAAAGACCATGTGGAGTAATGACCACGGAGTAACGACCAGGCGAAAGGACAGATCAAGGTCAGCCCAAGGCACCGCAGGACCCAGGACTCTGTCCATTTCAGGTGTCCAGGGGAGCATCCCTGGGGCCTGGGTACACCTTCCCTGTGGCCTCCACACCTGCTCCCCAACTCAGCACCTGCACAGCTTTGGGCAAGTCCCCCCCTCCCTGGACCTGTTGCCTGGCCTGTCAAATCCAGGTCTCAGCTCAAATGCCACCTCCTCAGAGAGGCTTTCCTAGATTCCAACCTAAAGCAGCCTCTAGTCACTCTCTTCCACATGGTTCTGAAATTATATTTTTATTTGTTACTTATTTATTGTCTGAACACAATTCTTCCCTTCATTCATACAATAAATGTTTTTGTTCCAGGAGCTGGGGACACAGTGGTGAGCAGCTGTCCAATTCCCCTTCCTCACAGAGCCTGCGCCGTGGTGGAGGAGACACACAGACTATAATCAAGGTAAACGGGAAGTTGAGAGGGCGCCACACAGTGGTAAATGATCCGGAAATACGTTAGGCAGAAAGGAGGGTGAGCAGTGCCCGGAGGTTGGCGTACAGTTTTATACGGGTGGCCAGGAAGGCCTCACGGGGAAGGACTCACCGACCACAGACCGGATGGATGTAAGGCCATGAGCAGGAGAGCACCGGGAGGAGTGCCCAGGCCCAGGGACCCACCGCAGAGGCCACAGGTGAGAGTGTGCTGGGTGCACTCAAGCGTCAGCAAGGAGGCGCGTGGCGCTGGGCAGAGTTGGGGCAGGTGTGTGCCCAGGAGATCGTCGTGTTCAGTGAGGGGCTCTGGCTGTACCCTGAGCAAGATGGGAGCCAGGGAGCGTGTGAGCAGAGGAGAGACATGGTTGCACCAGTATTATTTAATTTTATCTTTTTTGTCTTTCAATTACAGTTGACATACAATATTATATGCATTTCAGGTGTATAGAGATTTATATATTAATACCTTGCAAAGTGATCACCCCGATAGTCTAGTGCACCGACATTTCCAAAGGTTCTTTCCCGGTGCACAGTGGGGGACAGACCATAGCAGCAGCAGCACCAGGGAGATGGCTGGTGGAATAATCCGGGCTACGGGCCGAGGCGGACGGAATCAGACTGAGAGTATGATGTTAGAGATGAGGAATTTTTTAAAGTATCCAGCACAGCACCTGGCCCTCGGGAGATGAGAGCTGTGACGAGCAGTCTATGGAAGATGCTGAGAAGCTGGAAATGAAATCTCTCAGCTGCCTGCCCTCATCTCTCTGTGGCCTGGTAACTATGTTCACTCTCTCAGAGAGGATTAAAACAGATAAATCTTCAGGCTGCAAAGAGAAATCGCAAATGACACAGGGAGGGGGTAAGTCGCTTGCCAAGGTCTCTGAAACAGCGGGGTGAGAGAAGGTGGCCCGATTATGCAAGTGACAGAACACTAGCATTCACACATCCGACATGTGCTTGGAAGGGGCACATCCAGGCTGACTCTAAGGGTGAGGCAGCCTTTGAGAATGATTTGCTCTTTCTTGATAGAAAACATTTTTGAGAGATAAAATAGATATGTGTGTGGTGATGCGAATTTTCCCAAATATATTCTGTCACTGGGATTTTAACTGGATGTAATTACATCAATAGCCATGTTATGTTCACATGGATGACAGATCATATGAATTTCTTTTGGCATGAAACTGACAGCCAGTTCGGATGAGAAAATCTGGTTGGTTCTGTGGGGCGGGGGGGGGGGTGCATGCGTCTAGTTTAAAAAGAAATAAAACAGCCCTGGAGCAATTCAGCCATTCAAAGCAGCCATCCAGTTTGTTGGGTTGTGTGTGTGTGTGTTTTTAAATCCTCACCCAAGGATATTCTTCCATTTATCTTCAGATAGAGTGGGAGGGAGAGAGAGAAACATTGATTGGCTGCCTCCCACATAACCCAACCAGGGCCAGGACCGAACCACAACCGAGGTACGTGCCCTTGACCAGAATCAAACCCGCGACTCTTCAGTCCGCAGGCTGACGCTCTAACCACTGAGCCAAACCAGCCAGGGCGTTGGGCTGTGTTTTTGCTGGAAATATCTGGAGAGGATTCCAAGGCAGGGTCAGAGGTGGCCTCAGAGGGGATTCGGAGTCCAGCAGAGCAAGAGCGTGGGGCGGGCTGGGGCTGGGACTCTTGGGTGGGTGTGCAGACTCTGCCCCAGACTCGCAGGGTGATCTTGAGTCCAGCGTGTCTCCTCTCTGGGCCACCGTGTCCCCGATGTGTGAAACAAGGGGGTTGAACTATTTCACCTCTGAGATTCCTTCCTTTCAATTTCTGAAATTATAAGTATGTTAAAGAAGAAGAAAGATCAATGAGGAAGAAGTGGAGAGGAGGCAGGAAGGATAATATTGTGCCTGGGACTTTGATTCAAAGAACAAAAGTAAGGGAGAGCTAAGATCTCGGCTTCACCTTCCAAACCTCGGTCTCCTCACTTCTAACGCTGATGAGGCCACCTGTCTCACAGGGCTGCTAAGCAAACTGAAATGAAAGAACACGGGTAACACAGCACAGTACCTGGGTCACTGAAATCATTCAAATCACTGTTGCTGCTGTTATTGACGAAGTGAAGAATGAAGATAAAGCAGAGGTTGTGTTGGGACAGAGGCCTCTTGCCTTTGTCCCTTTGGAAATGGCCTTGATGGACAGCTTGAGCCAGTTTGATAATCTCGTATTCTTCTGATAAAATAAAGCTCGATGAAGAAAGCTTTCTCATCAAAGAAGGAAAGAAAAAAGATGCTCACACTGCAATGTCCATAAAGTCCATTTCTTGCCCTGGCCGGTTTGGCTCAGCGGTTAGAGCGTCAGCCTGCGGTCCAGAGAGACCCGGGTTTGGTTCCCACTAAGGGCACGTACCTCTGTTGCAGTTTGTCCCTGGCCCTGGTTGGGTCGTGCGGGAGGCGGCCACTCAATGTGTCCCTTTCACGTCGATGTTTCTCTCTCTCTCTCTTCCTCTCTCTCCCTCCCACTCTATCTGAACAAAAAATGGAAAAATGTCCTCAGGTGAGGATTAAAAAAAAAATCCATTTCTTACACAAGGCCCCTGGTTGCAAAGAAGTGAAGGGCCGCCACTGGCCCCAGCCTGTGTGGCCCTGCGCTGAGGACCAGATGTGCAGTCTCGTTGCGTCCACACAGCAGTTGCAAGGGGACTTCATCCTCCCGTTGTGGGGACAATACAGATTGTCCTGCTGGAATACATGTGTGAGGATTAACAGATGTAGTGGGTCAAGCACATGACGGGCACAGGGACTTACTAAGTGCATGGGGGTCCCCGCTCTGTGCTCAAGGTCAAGTCGAATAGATCCGGACTCGAAGCATGACCGAGAAGATGATGTTTGCGTTGGGCCTTCAAAGATCAAGTTTCACCAGCTAAGACGAGGAGGGGAAGGCTTTCCAGGCCGAGCACACAGCACGTGCAAAGACTGGAGATGGTGACGAGCACGGAATGTTCCCGGGGCAGTGCGTGGTTCCGTGTGCCGGTGGGAGCGGTGGGAGACGGGGTGCAAATTCCATGGACATCGAGGAAGATTTACGGGACAAAAATGTGGATAAAAATGACCCTACAGCTCAGAGTTGGCCACCAGCTGAGTTGGCTGAGATGAGTTAAGCTTTATGACAACAGCTACCAGAGAGCTGAGCTGTCTGTGCCCAGGGGAGTTGGAGCTCAGAGGCTGAGGAGCGAACCCTTGCTCTCGGTCTGCTGCACATGCTCGGGAAAGTGTGGGGTCCCGGGGGGCTCTTCCTTTCAAACAGATACAGGAAGCCTGGCCAGCATCCAGAGCAGGACTCAGAAGATTGCGAGGCTAGAGGCAGCCGATCTGCAAGGAGGGAGGAATGATATTATACATTACCTGAATTAATCAATAAGTATTGTAGCTACTTACAAAACAAGGAAAAACAAGAGATCCCTACCCAAAGATTCCAGAAATAAAAGGGAAATTCAAACCTAGACGAGGCATGCTGAATGAGCAGTAACCGGAAGCACATTGTCCGACCAGGAGAAAATAAAGGGAAGGTGGGAAGGCGTGCTGAAAATCTATACAGAGAGACAAAAGGATGACAGATGCCTTTGAAGGCAATTCCTACGAGGAAGAACTTGAAATGCTAGAAAGCGAAGCAAAAGCTGCCCTGAAAGCATTGGGAAGAAATAAATCACCAGGGGGAGATGGGATACCAACAGAATTATTTCAAGCCACCGAGACTGAATCTGTCAAAATCCTAATAAGACTATGTCAGCAAATATGGAAAAAAAGCAGTGGTCTACAGAAATGGAAAGGGTCCATAGACATCCCAATTTCCAAGAAAGGAGACGCCACGGGGTGCGGTGTCTACAGGAGCATTGCTCCAATTGCCCACGCACGGAAAGTGATGCAGCCTCCGCCGTCCACGGAGCGAGACAGGCTGGCTGTTCTGCTGGGATTAGAAAAGGAAGAGGCATTGGAGATCTAATTGCAAACATGTTTTGGATACTGGAGTGCTGCAAAGAATGTCAAAAGAAAGTTAGTCTGTGTTTCATAGACTACGGCAAAGCCTTTGGCTGTAGGCTCTATGACTGTCTATGAAAAGCACTTGACCTTCCTGATGTGTGACCTGTCCTGTGGACAGGAAGCCACTGTCCCGACAGAATGGCTTCTCCTGCAGGCAAAGGCGTCAGACGAGGGTGCATCCTATCTCCCTGTGTACACAGGACATGTCATACAGAAAACCGACTAGACTCGGAGGAAGGAGGAGTGAGAAGTGGCCGAAGAAACAGCAATGACCAGAGATCTGCAAACGGCACGTCGGACTGGCAGAAAGCAGCAACGCTTTGAAATGACCTCTGATGAAAGTGAGAGAGAAAAGTGCCAAGCAGAACTGTACTGGAACATCAAGAAGACAAGAGTCATGTATACCACTTTAGCACAGACAGTGAAGACTTGAAATCGTTAAAGATTTTGCTTACCTGGTCAGTCATCGAGTCCAATGGAGGCTGCAGCCGAGACATCCAGAGGAGGCTGAGACTCGGAAGGGCAGCAAAGGAAGAAGCAGGAAAGGTCACCAGGAGCAAAGATGTGTCATTAGAGACCGAGGCTAAGAGCACTCACACCCTTGTATTCCCAGTTACCATGTACAACGTGAAAGTTGAACGGTAAAGAAGGCTGATAGGGAAAAGATGGATTCATTTGAAATACGGTGTGAGCCTGAAACATCCCTTGCAGCAAAAATGACAAAACCGAAGCTGTCCTGCTTTGGGCACCCGTGAGAAGGCAGGGGTCCTTGGAAAAGACAGTAGTGCTGGGGAAATGAAGGCAGCAGGAAGGGAAGCCCAAATATGAGATGGATAGAGTCCATAAAAGAAGCCGAAGGCATGAGTCTGCAGGAGCTGGGCAGGGCTATTGAGGACAGGACACTGGACGTCACTCATTCGTAGGGTGCCAGGAATCAGAGCTGATTCGGTGGCACGTAACACACACATCGTAGCTAACATCTATTGAGGGATTCTATGTATTAATACCAGTCATTGTTGTGTGTATTAGTTTATTTCATCCTCCCAAGCTTATGAGGTAAGTGCCACTATTATTCCCATTTTACAGATGAGAAAATAGAGGCACAAAGGACTGGAATTGGCTAGAGGAAAGGGAGGTGGGAGGGTGGTGGCATGAACTTGGGAGTCAGGCAGGTCAGAGTTCAGGTCTCCATCCGGCCCCTCACCAGCTGTGGCCTTGAATAAGTGACTCCCACATGTCTGAGTCTCAGTCTCCCCCTCTGTAAAATGGGGGATGGGATAGGACCCCTGCAGGGCCTGGGGCAGAGTAGAGGCTGGAGAGAAGAGAGTGCCCCATCCATCCCTGAAGCTGGGGTCAGCAGCGACTGCCATCCGAGTCTGGGCACATTTGGGGTCAGGGACGCCCACAGGAGGATGTTGGACCCTTCATTACAGGGGTTGACTGAGATGCCTTCTGGAAGCTGCTCTGGAGACCTGATCCCAGGGTCACTTTTGCGGTTCGAGTCCACCTGGCCGAAGACAGTGGGTGCTCAGTGCCAGCCCTTGCAGCAGAGTGGCCGGCTCCCGTTGCTGGAGGCTGGACTCCCAGATGCAAAGATCTCTTTGACTACTTTCTCATGAAAAACACGTTTGCATCCAAACTGAAATTATGTTGTCAGCAGTTAATTATCACTTGTCAAACAAGTGTGTGCCCAAATTGTGGGTTTAATTTCCATATAGGTTTGCAAACGCCTCGTTCCTCTTATTTGATGAGGCCTCTCTGAGCGAGAGCTACTCATTGTTACAACTAGTGCTTTTTTTTAACCAGCTTTTTTTTTTTTTTTTTTAATAAGCAGATTTCTTTGCCATCTGAGTCAGGGCTCTTAGCAAATAACAGAAAAGCACTCAGTGTAATTTAAGCAAAGAAAAATGGGAAGGGAGGCACCAGGCTCCAAGGATGTCTGGGAATTCAGTGGCACCTGAACCTGGCGCGGCCTGGAACCAGGGCTGGAGCTCCGGCTGGGACCCAGGCAGGTGCTCTGCCCACCCTCTCTCGGGGCTGTGGTCTCTCACTGCAGTTTCTGTTCCTGTGTCTGTTTCCTTCTTCCTCCTGCTTTTTGGCTTCTCTTCTCATGCTGCAGGAATGGCTGCTGCCCCTCTCCTTGAAAGAATGACACACTCTTTTGGTCAAGGACCCGGCAGACCCGGCTTCCAGTCCTTCCCCACGGAGCCACTTGTCCATTTGTTATGTGGATTAAAGGACATCATACAAGCAAAGTGCTTTGCACGTTGACAGTCACACAGTGGGCTCTGCAGGAAGAGTGACTGGCTGCTCCTGCCGCTGCCGTGACCATTATTGTCACTGCAGTGACAACAGTCTCCTGAGCAGAGTGGGAGCCCCTTCCTAGGGAGACAGAGACAGAGAAAGGATGTCACTGCCGGTCAGACCCTCCCCGGACGGCCAGGAGGCCCCAGAGCAGGTGCCGTGTGACCTCAGCGCTGAGCCAAGAGTCTGCGCGTCCTTGCCTGCAGAGTGGGAACAGCGGTGTCCCCCTTGCAGCATGGCTGTGGGGACAACATGAGATGCCGGTGTCTGCAGGCAACAGGTGCTCCTCAACCCTCCTCTGCTTGTTCACACAGGCCCTTGACCGGGGGGCGACAGTGAGTGCCCATCAAGGGAGGAAGGAAGGAGGATAAATCAGTCCGTTTTTTAACGTGATAATAGACCATATCACAACTCGGCTTAAACCCTCTCCGACAGCCTGGAGCTGGGAGCTGGAATTTTTTTATTTTATTTCTTTGTTCTTTGGTTAATACCTGTTTCTCCGGCAACACGAGCAGCTCCGGGAGTCCGGGAACTGAGTTTCTGTCGATGGCTCCTCCCCACCCGTCTGGACAGCACGCGGCACGCAGGAAACACGCAGTATGCCGTGTGAATGACCGAGACCATGCGTGGGGAGTCCTCAGCTCAGGTCCCGGGACGCCCTACTTCTCAGTACACACATGCATTATAACTGTTCACTTTCTAGAGTTCAGAGTGACTGCAGCGAGGTGGCGGAGAGCAGAGGAGGTGAGGACGGGGACGGGCTGGAGAGGTTGGCCGCGGCCCTGTTGGAGGGTGAGGGAAGCGAGAAGAGGCTTGGGGAACATGGGGTGGGCCTCCAGTCTGGGGAAGTTCACGGGAGGGAGCCACTCTGTCATGTGGCGGAAGGGCCAGGCCTGAGAATGGGATCGGGGCCCAGCTCTGTGAACAGACCAGGAGCCGGCACTCAGGCCTCAGTTTCCCTGTGAGCAGTCTCTGCAGCAATGCCCTCCCAAGCCCCGACATCCTCTGAGTCTCTTTCAAGTGCAGCAACCCAAGTGTATTTCCAGCCAGAGCAGAGAGCTGCGGGGCCCTGGAGTGATGGCTGAGAGGGCAGGGGTGGGGGCTCTGGGCAGGGGGCTCATGGCGCTGGGAGCAGAATCCGTTCTCAGCCTGGATTGCTGGGTCTCACGGTCTCCAGTCTGGCCAACTCCACCGTCACCGTCTCCCTCCGAGGAAGGAGTGTAGGCTGAGGCAGGGGCACCCCGGGAGCGGACACCCATGGCCCCCATCCCTCCTGCCCACACTGCCTCCCAGGCTCATCCTCCCCTCGGACCCTTCCAGAGCTGCCTCTGCCTCTCACCGCAGCCAGATGGTGTCTGTCCCCTGGGGAGAGGGGACAGCAAGGCTGTTCCTCCAGCATCCACTCCAGGCCTTCCCCTTGGGGTGGCAGCCTTGACCCCACCTCTGCCTCTGGGGCTTGTCCGAGATTCAGCTAATCCAGGTCCCAGACCAGAGCCCACCAGCACAGGACTAGTTCAGAAGTAGACACGTCACTTAACGGGAGCCAGTGAGGGAGAGCACAGGGCTCCGGCGTTCCGGCTGGGGGAGACTGTCTTCCAGCAAAGGGGAGAGGAAGTAGGTCACACAGGTCATGGCAGTGGGCACAAACCAAACAGGTGACTTGAGAGAAATCCAAGAAGAGGAATGGACGGGTTGGGTGGGGTGTATGCATGTGTGTGCATGGGGGATGTTAGTGTGTGTCACATATGTCTGTGTGTACATGGGGTATCTCTGTGTGTGTCCATGTGTATGTGTGCATGTGTCCATGTGTGTGGCTGTGTGTCTTTGTGTGTGTGTGTGTGTGTGTATGTGTCCATGTGTGTGCATGTGCCCTGTGTGCATCCATGTGTGCACTGTGCATATCTGAACATACAGAGTTTCTATGTGGAGCCCTCAAAGGCTCACTACGGCCCAGAGCCCAGTCGGGGGTCCTGGGTCCAGTGCTCTCTCCACTGCCCATGCTGCCCCCCATTATCAAGGAAGCGTCTCTTTCCTAGCCCCGCCCCCCAGACCATCTTTCTCTCCATCTCCAGCTGTAATTGATGTAATGCTGTTCTAATTTCTAATCATTTCCTGCAATTTGCAAAATGGTTTCTTTAGTGCAAAAGGGGCTACAGAGTCAGCTCTGCTCTTCTTTCTTGTTCTCAAGTTCAGCAAAGAGAAGAATACGGAAAGTGATAAAGCCTCGTGAAGGGGAGGAAAGACCGGGAGAAGGAAGAAAGGCAGCCATGGCCGGAGGGTGATTACAGGAAATAATGTGAGCAAGTCATTTAGCTAAATTACGTTTGAACTAAAGATGAGCCTGTTCACTTCCTAATGCACCCTCACCTAATGCAGCCTCACCGACTCCCGTGAGACGTGCCCAGTAAGGAGGGCTGTGACCTGATTAGTCACGACTGTCCACTCACCAGCGCCATCCACCTCGTCTGCAGAGGGCTGTGGCTCTGGTTCCATCTTGATCATCCAGGTGGCTGTGAGCAGAGCAGGTAGATTCTTGAGCAAAGGCAGGGCTTGTCCCTTACTGGTCCTGTCATTCCCTGTCAACCCCACAGGGCCTCTCGTCTCCCACTGCCCTGGACAGGCCGGTCCCTGATATGTGACGCACCTGCTCCTTACCAAGTGCAGAGCCGGCTCTGGGGAGTGGGGTGACTGAGGCAGACACGGTCTGTGCCCTGCGGGGTTTCCAGTCGAAAGGATGGGCTGACACGAAGAATCAGCGACAACACCATGAGGGCCACAGGGGAGCGACCCTGCGGGGCGGTGGTCGGGTGGGCTTCCTGGAGGAAGTGACACTTCTGTGTTGCGACATGACACACACAGAGGAGTCAGCAGGCGAGATGTCCTGGAGGGTGCTCCAGGCAGAGCACAGAGCTGTGTGCACACAGGCTCAGAGGTTCGAGTGGCAGAGCAAGGCCCGTGTGCCTGGACCTTGAACGGGGGATGCATGAGGCAGAGGTGGGCAGAGCCAGGCTGCCCTGGGCTTCCAGGCCCATCAGGGCTCGTGACCCTGGGGCACACGCCGGAATGGAGTGGGGAGCGGGGCGGGCGTGGGGAGGACATCGCTGTGTTCTCTAGTTGTCCGCCCTGCATAACGGAACCGGCCATCTACTGTCTTGTGCTCAGACGTGTAACTCGGTGTCTCTTGGCCTCGGTGGCTTCGTCTCCAAGCGCAGTGGTGGTGGAGAGGCTCCTCGATGCCCCCTTCCTCGGGCAGAACAGTAACAGCAGGCACTGCAGAGGGTGCCAGGCAGGAGAGGTGGAGAGATCTGCCCACAGTCATGCCCTCAAGCAATCTGAGCCCAGGAATTCCCGGTCAGCAGACACACCCCCCTTCAAATCCTGACAGTGCCCTGTGTGGGGAGTGTCCTCGTGCCCACGTTTCAGGGGGAAACTGATGAGGCCCAGGGAGGTGAAGCCGCCTGCCCCAGCCACACAGCGAGTGAGTGCTGGAAGCCGAATCCGAACCCAGGGCAGGGGGACCTGAGGTCACTCTCTGCTCACTGCCCCAGTGTTGAGAAACCCAAGCAAGCCGGAGTCCCCCACCCCATAAGGCAGATGCCGTTAGCTCACACATGAGGGGACCGAGCTCACAGAGGTTAGGTAACTTTCCTAAGGTGTCACAGCAAGAAGGTGGCACAATCCAGACTAGAAACCAGGGCCAGCCAAAGCCGGTGGCCCAACCACTGGGCCATACTGCCTCTCCACCAAGCCTGGGAGGACCATGGACAGGGAAGCCTCCTCCCCCAGGGTTTGGAACCAGGATGCAGCACCACCCTCCGGAGAGGCCCCCAGAGATAAACGGGGAGCTGCTGCCCTGAGAGCAGGAGGCTGAGGAGGGAAGGGAAGGGGGAGCCGGGAGCCCAAACAGCCAAGGAGCCCCAGGCCTGGGTGGGCTGCCTGCTGGGGCCCCGGTGCCAGGGCAGCCCTGCTCGAGAGGGGCAGCGTCCCTTTGTGGCTGTGGCCAACGCTGTCCTCGGGTGGAGGCCCGGCAGGCTCAGCTGGGGTTAGTGGCGGCCACCTCAGCTCCAGAAGCCCTGATTCACTGTGGACCCTAAACCCGGGGAGTCTGTCCCCCAGCGTAATTGTTCTGATTGTCATTGTCATGGCTAATAACACTTTGTGACGGCCATAAACTCAGAAAGTCTGAAGTGGGCCCAGGAGAAGGGAGGGGCCTTGGATGGTTTGGACAGAATTTAAAAGGAAAAAAGGGGGTGACTTGAAGCCTTGGGGAGACTCAGACTGAGGGACTGGTGGCTGTTTTGGGGAGAAGAGGAGGCATTTCACAGAATGCTACATTCACCAAATATTAGAATCAGAGACTATTAAAGTAAAATAATGTTATAGTCATTGGACATAAAAATGCATAACATTAAAACAGAGTTGTTAGAGCCCTGGCCAGTTTGGCTCAGCGGTTAGAGCGTCGGCCTGCGGACCAGAGAGTCCCGGGTTCGGTTCCCGCTAGGGGCACGTACCTCGGTTGCAGTTTGTCCCCAGCCCAAGTTGGGGTTGTGGAGGTGGCAACCAGTCGATGTGTCTCTCTCACAGTGATGTTTCTCTCTCTCTCTTCCTCCCTCTCTCCCTCCCGCTCTATCTGAAAATAAATGCAAAAATGTCCTCAGGTGAGGATAAAAAAATAAAATAAAATAAAACAGAGTTGTTAGAAGTCACAGAGTGAGGTTCACACGGCAGTGGCATCGCTGGATGCCATCGCGTGCTGCGAACATCACGGAACCTTGGAAGCAGCCTGCAGCGTCTCGGGCTCCGAGGGAGGCCTGGGTTCAAGGCTCGGCTCTGCCACTTACAGGCTCTGGGACCACTCACTTACCTTGTCTAAAAAGTGGGGGAACAAAGGCCTCCCTCACGGATCAGGTGAGTCCTAACCGGCACAAATGGGTGAGTGGTGCTTAGCAGCTGAGCACACAGATGACGCAGGGATGGAGAGAGGGAGAGACAGGTATACGCTGTATTTCGCGTAGAGTATATGCTGAGTGTGCGTCAGGCGGGGCTGGAAGGAATACTCAGAGATCATACAAAATCTAGACCAGGGCTCTCTCCTTGGGCTGCTCATCAGAATGACCTGGAAGCTTTAAAACAGCCCCAATGCCCAGGCCCCGTGAGCACGGGCTGCAGAGAGGAATGGTTCTGCCCTGGTGCCCTGGCCACCCGGTGCTCTCCACACAGGCCGTGAAGGCAGGACGTACCAGCGAATAAGAATCAGCAGGGTGCCCTGGGGTCCTCTCAGAACACCAGAGCGTCTTCCTCAGCACAGCTGCAGGCGGTAAGCCGCGCGGCCTTCGCCAGGCCTCGGCTCCTGGCTCCCTCCTCGCCCACTGGCTCCTTCTGTTTGTGTCAGCCTGTGGGACATCTATTGCTGGGGCTTTTATTGATCTTGCGTGTGCTGTCTCTGTAAGTAATAAATCATCTGACCCTAAAGAGAGCTCATTTTTTGTTCTGTTTTTGTTTCTTTACCAACTGAATCTATCAACCTTCCTTGACAGGCTGTGTCTGTTTTGTTCCCTGCTGCGTCCCTAGTGCCCAGAACAGGGCTGAGCGCCTAGTAGATGCTCATTAAATGTGTCTTGAATGAACAAACAAATGAACGAAGGAATGAAGCTTTAGAGGTGAAAACAGCAGTAGGTGTGGCCTTGGACGAAGAGATGGGCATTGAAGTGCTCGCCTTGGGACCCCCGCACTTCCGTGTCACCAGCTGTGCAGGGGCAGCTGCGCCAGCCTCGGAGTGGCAGAAATGGACATATAGGGGCCCTGCAGTGAAACTGTGCTTAATCAAACCCTATTCAATCTGACCTCCTGCCAGGAATTCCTGAAGGTAAGAAAATTGATGCCAGGGGTAGAATGGGGTGAGGCCGGATTCTGGGGGCCTTAAATGCCAGGATAAGGAGTTGGGACTTTTCCAGCAGGCAGTAGGGAGTCATTGTGTGTCTCTGAGCAAGGCAGGGCCTGGAAATGGGAACTTCTCAGAGCTCAGCAGCAGCAGAACCTCTGGGGGGGGGGCTTGTGAGATGCGGCAGGCAGCCCACCCCATACTTGCTGGCTGAGGGCCCAGGAAACAAACCTGGGGCTCCCCAGGTGCTGCCGATGCAGCCAGGGCTCAGGTCAACACTCGGGGAGCAGAGCTGCAGAGGATTCTTTAAGTCTGTCAGGGATTATCTCCTCTGGGAAAGGAGAGGGGAGGAGGGGAGGCTGGAAAGAGGACCGGGCAGCTTGCTCACAGCAAGTGTGGTTCTGATAAAGAAAAAGCAACCTGGTCGCTGCTGGTGGCAAAAAGGTATTACCTTGAATGAATTGAAATTGCTGTTTTATATGTCACAGCGGTTAACTACCATCAGCTGTATGTGGTGAGTCAACCGAATATGTCCATTTCTCTGCTGAGTGTGCGTTTACTGAGAAAGTCAGAAGTAGCTGGGCCCCGGGAAATGAGGGAGCCCCTATCTGGTGACAGAAAATTCCCCAGACCCCCAGCCTATGGCACTCCCGCCCCATTCTTGCCTCCCTCCTCCCTGACCCAGCACCCAGTCCTCAGCCTCTGCCCAGAGCCTGGGAGCTGGGGTGGGAGCACCAAGAACAACTGCCCCCCACTCCTCCCTAATGTGGCCAATTCTCGGTCGATCCTGACCCTGGCCGTGAGCCCAGCAATCTGCTCCCACCGCCCAAGCCTCCCCAGGCCTCCCTCCCCCAAACCCCCACACTGCCCCAACCACGGGCTTGTCCCAGGTCCTCTGTCACTGAGCCCTCCTGCCACAGGATCTCATGGGTCTACTGCTCACAGGATCTACTGCTCCCTCTGCCCAGTAGCCCATGGGGACAAGGTCATCTCTCTGGGAATCGGGGAGGACCAGGAAGGCTGGGCAGGGTAGGGACGGGAGTAGGTCTGAGGGGGTCAGCAGCAGACAGCCAGGCCCCCAGCAGGGCTGGGCTGCACCTTTTCTCTCACACCTGGCGCCCAAGCTCACATCACGGTGCTGGCCAGGACCCTCGTGTGCAGTTATTAAACGGGATGTACCTGCAGGAGTTTAATTGTCAGAGGTGGTTTTGCATATCTGAGAAATCTATAAATATGGAGTGTACTCATCCATCTTTAGCATGTGCTTATGTTCTGCATGCGTGTGTATTGTTTCCCCAAGAATGCAAGTTGCCAATTCACAGTCCAGTCACAGGGACACCAGCCTGGCGTGTGTCCCCCACCGATGACCCAGACCGTGTCCATGTATCATTCTGGGGAGGAGGGCAGCTGGGGCAGTGGGGCAAATCTTCCCACACCACAGACAGGTTCTGGGTCCCTGGAGCTCCAGGAGGGGCAGGGAGCAGGCTCCGGAGAGAGGTCAGCCCCAGCCACTGCCTGCACCTGGTAGGCAGCAGGGCAGGGGGGTGTTACCTGAGCACCTGCCTGAGCGGCTCCACCCAGGTCTGCAGGGGGTCAGAGTACAGCGGCTGGAATCTACTGATCCTGGGGCCCCATCCTTCCTCCCTCCACCTGGGTCAGCTCCCTGAGCCTCAGTGTCCTTGGCTGTAGAATGGGGGTGAGAACAGCCCCCTCCTCGCGGTGGTTGTAAGGATGAAGTGCGTGCGTGCCAGTGAAGGGTGCCCAGTGCACGTAGGGAGTGGTCACACGTGTGGACTGATGCTCCCGCTATTGTCACCCAGGATGTTACAGAGCAGGCGCCATGGGCCCATTGCACAGATGGGCTCATCGCTGCACCAGCTAACAATACCCCCCCTGCACCAGGCGCCTGCTCCCATGACCCCATGTCACCTCCATGACAGCCCTGTGTGGCAGGTGCTGCTTTGGCCCCCACTCCACATGAAGGGAGGCTGCACCATGGGTGGATCAAGTATTTCCCAGATCACACAGCCCCAAGGTGGGGAGGCAGAGGATCAGAGCAGGGCTTTCTGCCCCCAGGAAGGCCTAGTCTTGGCCACCAGCCCAGACCCCACACTGCCCGGGACACTGAGTCACAAGCACTGATGAGAAGGTTGTGGATACATGTGGCTGCCCGCCGAGCAGCCACCCCTTCCTTTCCTCACTTGCAGAACTCTGTGTTTGTTCTGCAGCAACAGGCTCAGACCTGCCCCCAGGGTGAAGCCAAGCCTGGCACTCCATCCTCCTTCTCCAGAGATTATTTTAGGAGGGGCATGTGACCCAAATCTGGTCATTGAGGTATGAGGGAAAATCTGCTCATAAGAGAGAACTGCTCCCAAGAAGTGCTCTTCTCTGCCTCTGCTTTACTCCCTTTCTTCCTGAATTGAATGCTATGAGGAGAGCAAGTGATGTTTGGAGCTGTGGCAGCCATGTTGTAACCATGAAGCAAAAAGCTAATGACAAAAAGCCAACACAGCCAAGGGTAATAAAAAGGAAAAAGGTCTTTGTTGACATCCCTGAGCATCTGACCAAGGTGAGACCACCTCCATCAAGAATAAGATTCAGCCCGGCCAGTGTGGCTCACTGGTTGAGCGTCGACCCATGCACCAAGAGGTCACTAGTTCGATTCCCAGTCAGGGCACATGCCCAGGTTGTGGGCCCAATCCCCAGTGGGGGGCATGCAGGAAGCGGCCAATCGATGTTCTCTCTCATTGATGTTTCTATCTCTCTCGCTCTTCCTCTCCCTTCCTCTCTCTCTAAAATCAATAAAGAAAAATAATTTTTTTTAAAGAATAAGATTCAGCAAACATTTCTGTATAGGGAAAGATAGTATTTTAGGCTTTGCAAGCCAAGAGGCAAAATAAAGGATGTTATGTAAGTATTCATTTAACTAAAGAGAAAATAAATTTCCATACTTTTTTTATTGATAAAACTCAAAATATAATGATCAGATGCAATCTTTATAACACATCTAGTGATAAGAATAATGGCATTCTTTTTATGGGGGTGGGGGATAACAAATTCCTTACTTGGGATTCAAAATTAGTTTTTCCTGTCATCAAATTGATCGCAAGTGTTCCTCCGTGAAAACCACCCTTAGCTCCTAGGCCATGCGAAAACACGTGGGTCAAACTGGCCACAGGCGGTAGCTCACCAACCCCTGTTCTAAAACTTCGGAGTCAGTGAGAGCATTCCGTGTCCTGGTTGCGTGCGGCACTGCTGTTGGATTTTCTGGTACGTGCTGCCCAACACATACTGGCTGGTGGCAGCTACGGGCCTGACACCCTTCTCTCTCATGAATCGTGGCCACCTGACTACGCCCCATCCCACCCTGAATCCCAGAGGCAGAGGTTGTGTCCTGCAGGTCTCCAGACTTCACGTGGATTATGATGCCTAGTGAGACCCCATTTACCAAGGTGTGAGCACTGTGAACGAATGGATGAAGGAAGAGTAAATGGAGCACTTTGTAAACTGAAAAGTGCTGAGCTCAAATGTAGAGTTGGGTTCCGGGAGGGGCACAGACGGGGGTGGAAGAGGCGCAGGGCAGAGCAGGGACAGAGGAGAGGTGGCAGCCCCTTGCTCCCGCAGGAATGAGGCACCGCCATGCTCCCTGCTGTCCCCCTGCCTCTCCACCCTGCCCACAGACAGCAGGTGTGTCAGGCCCGCCCCTGTGCAGTCATCCCTGACAGCCGGCACCTCTCCCCTCCCCCAACAGACACTGAGCGACAGGCTCTGTGCTCGGCCATTCACCCCCTAAACACTGTTGTGAGAAACCGATGGTCATCATTCCGCCCGCTGCAGTTCTGCTGCGTTATTTTTTAACAGACAGAGGACGGGCACCAGGAGAGGAGGCTGTGGGAGGAGTGGGAAGGAGGCTTTAAAATTTCAGCTCCAGGTCTCCTAAGGAGACTGGATTAAAGGATCATTTCAAATGAATTTTGCCATCAGAGTAAGAGATCTGTCTCCCTCGAAATGTTTTACTTTGACAGTTGGTTTCAAGAGATTTGACAGATTTCATTTCTCCGGCAGACAAGAGATCAAGGTATTAAACAAAACACATTCACCATGAGAGCTCTGTTAGCCGTCGACGCAATTGCTTCATCCCGAGTCAGGTGCGTGTTTCGGCCTCATTCTTCCCTCTCCTTCCTTCTTCCCTGCACACAGTGGGGAGGGGCGAGGCTGGGAGGCGCTGGGTCCCTCTGACCCCCAGGCCCCCACTCACTGAGATGACCGAGCGAGGGGAGGGGATTGACAGGGGTGACACTGCAGTCAGGGAGTCTCCAGGAGGCTGCTGGGTGTCCATGGGGACATGACCAGGAGCAAGCAATGTGGAGGCTGGGGGAGGGGAGGTGGGGAAGAGGTGGAGAGTGGGGGCGGGGGTCTTGGAGCCTGAGGGCCCAGGAGACTCAACAGGAGCAGAACTGGGGACAGAACAGGCTTTGGGGAGGGTGTCAGGGAGGGAGGCATGGGGAGGGGGCCACATTTTCTGGTCACCAGAGTGGCCTCTAATGAGTTGAGGGTCCCTGGTCCCCTTCTCCAGCAGGCACGGTGGGAGTCCCAGGGAAAAGCCAGGGAACCTGAGCAGGAGCTCGGTGACAAACTCGGCCCCTGATCAATTACTGTCCTCGTTAGCAGTAATTAGTTGTTGAATAAACTATCACCCTGGGCGCGATGTATGTGGATAAACACTCCCAGTGGGAGAACCCAGCAGGTCACAGGAGGGCCCTGCTCTTTCCCTGGGACCATCTGGTAGACCCGGCGGCCCATCCACAGGACGGGGACTTTGGGATCAGACAAAGCTGAGTTCCTGTCCTCGCTGCAGGCAGTTGCTGAGCCTGCATCCCCCTCCGGTACCCACACTTGCTCCTGGACGCCCACCCTCGGTCCCCATGAGGCACAGCTCACGGAGGCTTTGGGGAGAGATCCCAGGGATGGTGACATTTCTCAGGGGCCTCTGGGAACCTGAGCAGCTTTCGGGGCCCAAACAGATGAGTCCCTCAGAATGAGCGACTTTCTCGTCATCTCCTTTAGAAATCGGTGACTGACAGCTCTGGTGCAGAGGAGCTGTCTCATCGTGGCACTGTGGGAGCAAGGACAAGGCAGTCACCAAGTACCCACAGTGCACCAGCTGGCTGAGCAGGGCAGCTCTGGAAGTGGGGATGGAGCCCAGCTCCCAGCTGTGAGAGCAGAGGCTCCAGGAAGGGCAGTGCCTGTCCGAGTTCGCACAGTGAGCCAGAATCAAGCCCATCTGTCTGACTCCAAACCCCACACTCCTTCCACAACACCACGCTGACAGCTCTTAGGTGACGCTTACGTGTCCGGCACCAGGCTGGGTGCCGGGGCCCTGCGGAGATGAGGCAGCCATAGGAATGTGAGCACCACGAGGCCGGGGCCCCCCGTTTCTCATCCAGGGAAGTTCTGGGCTCCCGCCCAGGCCAATCCGGGCCCACGCAGATGCTGGAGTTCCCTCTCCTCGGGAACACTGCTTGTCAATCATAGGGACACAGGCTACAGAGGCAGCATCTTTTGTGTCTCTCCAGGAGCAGGGGCCATGAAATGCCAGAGACTCCGGGAAGGGGAGGAAAAACTCAGACAAAACGCAGTGGGAGTGAAGAGAAAACAGAGATGAGTCAGGGAGATTAATCCACCACTCAGACATGAAAGCAATGCGCGCAATTATTTTGTATTGCACTTCATTGAAATGTCCATGTAAGTGCCTGCAAGCCTCGGATTGCCCAGAGAGAAAGCACAGGGACAGACCAGGGAGAATAAAAATACTGGCAAAAACATTCCTGAAATCGGAATTGCTCAAAAGCCAGGTTTCAGACAAACAAGGCCACTTGGCACCAAAGTCATCGGCACTGGTGCCTGGTCAGCGACCTGCTGTGTGACACTGGGCAGGTCACTGCCCCTCTCTGAGCCTCCTTCTCTGTAAGTCCTGTGGGGCTTCTTAACAGCAGCAGTGTCGACATGTGGGGCTGGATGCTTCTTCGTTGTGGGGACTGTGCTGGGCGTTGTAGGACCCTCAGCAGCATCCCTGGCCTCTGCCCACTAGACGGGCGCCCACCACCACTTTTCCAATTGTGACAAAAATTCTCCAGACTTTGCCGAGTGTCTCCTGGGGAGCAAAGTTGCCCCTGGTTGAGAAACCTGAACCAGATGCCTTCTATAGGAGAGGGCAGAGCAAAAACAGTCACAGCGGACCCCGGCCCAGGGTCAAAGAGACCCCGGAGACCTTGTCTGGGAGGAATGTGATCCGAGCAGAGCTTGATGGTGAAGCTGGGCCACAGGGTACCTAATAAACCAGGGCACCTCCCTGCAGGCAGTGCCCAGTGAGCACAAGCTGATCTTTGCACCTCCTCTCCCTGCCATCACCTACCCTCTGCCCTGGGAACCGGCCCCTGAGCTCTCTGCCCCTCCCCCGTCAAAACCCCCTTTCACTGCAGCAGCACGATTGACTGAGGAGGGGGAATGGGCGGGTGCGGGGTCCCCCAGGGCAGCATCTTCCGTTTTCAAAAAGAAAGCTCTTAGAAGGCCCTTTGGGACCTTCCAGGTTCCTGGCCACTGACCCGCCCACCTAGAATTCGGGAAACACGAGAAGGTGCACCAGGCAGAGAAGCTAGGGAAGATCCCACTGCTGTGTGGTGTGTGTGTGTTTGTGTGTGAGAGAGACAGACAGACAGACAGCGAGACCAGTGCCTCAGGAACCGCGCACAGCAGACACTAACCCCTGGCAGCTTCCTCGGCCGCCCGGGGCAGGAGGGAGGCTCCCGGCAGCTCTGGGCACACAGTCCTGAACCAGGCCCTGCCCGGGCCCCGCCACGTCAGGTCGTAAAGACACACCTACATCCATGCGTGCATTCCTTCAGCAAACATTTCCTGAGCATCTGCCACGTGCCACTCCGTCCCAGGCTCCTGCCGCAGCACCGTGTGAACGCAGACCGAGCTCACATGTAAAGCCCTCCCAAGTGGCGAGGGGCAGCTGACGTGCGTGCTGAGCACTTCGCGGGCCCCATCTCGGAGTGAGGTGTATGTCCCCATTTTAGAGAGGGGAAAACTGCGGCTCAGAGAGGTTAAGTAGCTTGCCATCATTATTCTCACTGTCACTGTTAAGGTAGATGGACTCAACCCCATCAGTCCCCCACCACCAGATCCTCCAGGAGTCAAGGTACCACCTGACTGGGCCCTCTGAGGTCCTGACGACCATCACTAGTGACTGAGCAAGGCCTAGGGGGCACCACGGCCAGTAGGTAGACGACCAGTAAGTAGACGAATCCCATGGAATTCACACCCGGGGCTCTCTGTTTCCAAACCCACAGTGAAGGAGGCGTCCTCCTCCCTTCCTTGTTCTGAGCCTGCAGTGGGACCAAAAGGTCCAGCTGAGGGGAGAGGGCTGCAGGGACAGGGCCCAGCTGGGGCCTGTAGGGAGGGCAGCCAGGACAGCCAGCCCCCAGGTCTCCGGTATCCCCTGAGTTCTGAACTTTGTCTGCCAGGAACTTCGCAGACTTCAATCCTTCGCAAAGCCAGAGCCTCCTCAAGAGCCCAGCGCCCAGAAGGGAAGAGGAGCTCACCTTCCCCCCACCCCTCCCCTCCAGCCTCCCCCCCTCCCCTCCAGCCTCCCCCCATCCCTCCCCTCCAGCCTCCCCCCACCCCTCCGAGGCATCCACAGGGCTGCGCATGTGCAGCAGAAGAAGCTACATCTTCAAGGGCCCAGGACAAACCCCACACAGATGGATTTTTCTCAGCCTCATTATCTTTCCCTCTCAGGGTCCCAGGTCACACCGGTCCCTTCCTGCCCACTGCCTGGTGCAGACCTGCGGCAAGGCTGCCAGCTGTTTCAGGAGCTTGGGGCTCCACCCCCCTCCCCCTGGAAATCAATGGCAGCTCAGTTGTTAAATCCACCTAAATCCAGAGGTTCAAGAATCAAAGGCCTCTTCTGGGCTGTGCTGGGCTGGACGGAGCTCCGCCTCCCAGACCTGGTTTCTCTGCAGGGTCCAGGCAGCAGCAGGACCCAGCGGACCGAGTGATGGCAGGAGGACAACCCCAAACCAGTGAGCAGTTGTCCCAGCCGCCAAGGAGAGCTCCAGGCGAGCCTGCAGGGAGAGAAGCCACCCAGAGCTTCGCCGTCAGGCAGGGCTCTCGCCTCAGAAACCAGCCCCTGCTCCAGAGAGCACCCCTGTCCTGAGGTTGCCCGGGGCTCTGCGAAGCCGAGGGCTTCAGGCTGGGCCTCCTCCAGGTGGGGCGGGAAGAAGGGTGAGTGGAGCCCATTTCCAGCTCCCTGCCCTGCGGGTGTGCAGATTAGGAGCTCTCTGTGCCCCGGGCACATGCAGCATGCACACCCCCAACCTAGGGCCTTAGAGGAACAGCAGGCTTCGTCCTGATCCCTCTGCTCATCCATCCAACCTGATTCCCCATCTCTCCCCAGCTGCAGCCCCATCCTCCCACAGACCCTCCCAATCCTGTCCCCTCCAACCTCAACGAGCCACAGGCTGTTCCTCTGTGGGAATTCCTTTCCCACCCACCCCTGAGCTCCAGAGGGCAGGAGCCTGTGACCAGGTTTGCCCAGAGCCCCCCTTCATGCCCCACCCCCACTGACAGGTGCTCAACACATATTCGTGAACAAATGAATGAGTGGAGGATGGAGTGATCAAATGAGTGCAGAGGTCACCTGCCCTGGGGCGCTTCCTGTGGAGAAACATGGCCCCCAACCACCGTCCTCATAATGCCACCCACAGCCCTCCCAGGTGCCCACATGAGAGTTAAGGCCATTTCCCTCTTTCCTCATTTGCCCTGCACAGCAGGGAAGGCAGGGGTTGCTATCATCCCCGTTTGGGAGATGAAAAGACAGAGACCAAGGAGGACTGAGTAAACGTGGCAGGCCAAGAGCAAACCCATCTCTGCTCCCCCAAATCCTTGCTCTTCTTGGCTCCTGCTTCCCCAGGCCCCTCGGCCAGGTAGTATTGTTGTGTCAAGACTTTGGAGTTAGAGCCTCCCACTCCCCGGAAACTGAGGCCATGCCCTCTGAGCCTTACTTTCTGCTGGGCTCTATTAATAAAGATTTAACATCCAGATTGAAGAAGGTGAAGGTCCTGACAGAGGATGCTGTCTGCTCTGGGATTAAGAGGAACCCAGACTAATGGAACCATCTACCAAGGACTGGACTGGAGGGTAACAGGAACCACCCCCCACCACCTCACCCCACCTTCTCCAATGCCAGAGTAGGGTCCTGTGACCCCAACTGTGTTACCTCATCTCCTCACTCACCCTGTGGAGAAGCAACTGCTATCAGTCCCGGAAAGTCAGGATTGGTTTGGTTGAAGTGATAGGGGCCCCGCTTGCCCTGGTTGAGACCAAAGCAGGTACTCATGGGACGACTGGGACAATGAGATGCAGCAGGGCGCACAGGAGATCAGACCCAGGGCTCAGAGGCCCCAGGGCTCTGCCTCTCACCTCTGTATCGACTCCTTCTGCAGGCTGGAAACGCAAGGCCGAATGGTAGTTGGGAGTCACATCTTCAGCCGCCACAGAGGGATCGACGTTCTCCCTGCAGCTTCAGTGATGGGTCAGATGTCCATCACTGTGGCCAAAGGCAGGTGCCATCCTTGTCGACCAATGAGTCATGGCCAGGGGCAGCGACAGGATCGAGTAAGACCCTGGGAACCCCTGGTATTCTCTTGTGGAAAGGGAGGAGGGGAAGATGCCAGGAAGAGGGAGGGCAACTGGGCAGACCGCGATCCCCATTTTACAGATGAGAAAACTGAGGCTTCCGGAGCAGAAGGAACTTGCCTGAGGTCACACTTTGCCTGGGTAAGTGGCGGAGCAGAACCTGAACCCAGGTCCACTGGGTTTCAGAGTCTGAGCTCTAATCACTAAGCAGCACTGCCCATTGGGAAGTCTAACCCCACAGAGGTCAGAGGGGGCTACAGGGAGACGGAGCCAAGCCTGAGATCTCCCAGTCGCAAGACAGCAGGGAAGGCAGGCACTCTGCCCTTGGCTCCCTCGGCTCCTTGCGGAGTCCCAGCTGTGCGAGCATGTCCCGGGTGCGGAGCTGAGGTGCGGCCATCAGGAATATGCCATGCCTCGCAGCCCGGGCCGGTGCCGGCAAATTACTCCCAGTAAGAGGATGTTTGCCAAGGGAATTCAAAGGCAATAAACAGTTACCAGAGCAATTAGACACGAACGGTAGATGTGCCAGGCTTCTCAAAGCTGCTGCCAAGCCACCCCCGTGGTCCTCTCCCTTTCTCAGGGTGAGATGAGGCCACTGGGTTGCACTGTTAAGTTGAAGAGTCGACTGGTCGAGAGCTCGAGAATCAGACTGTGTGCACGTGATAACCAAAAAGAAAATATTCCATGCTGCTATTTTGGCCCCAGTTAAAGTGTGCATTTAAATGTGCACCATCTCCCTTCAAGCAGGTGTCTTAAGGTAAATGGTTGAGTGTACTGCTCAGCGTCAGACCTGAGACCCGAAGGCCTGGGCACCCCTGCAGCTCAGGACCCAGGCTCGAGAGAATGGGGATGAGGAGGCCTGGGAACAATCATTTAAAAATTTGAAAATAAGCCCAGCTGGTGTGGCTCAGCGGTTGAGTGTCAACCCATGCACCAAGAGGTCGCTAGTTTAATTTCCAGTCGGGGCTTATGGATTGATCTCCAGTAGGGGGCGTGCAGGAGGCAGCCGATCAATGTTTCTCTCATAGATGTTTCCATCTCTCTCCCTCTCCCTCTCTCTCTAAAAAATCAATAAAGACATATTTTAAGCCCTGGCCAGTTTGGCTCAGCGGTTAGAGCGTCGGCCTGTGGACCAGAGAGTCCCAGGTTCAGTTCCTGCTAAGGGCACGTACCTCGGTTGCATTTTGTCCCCGACACTGGTTGGGGTCGTGTGGGTGGCAACCAGTCGATGTGTCTCTCTCACATCGATGTTTCTCTCTCTCTCTTCCTTCCTCTCTCTCTCACACTCTATCTGAAGATAAATGCAAAAATGTCCTTGGGTGAGGATTAAAAAACAAACAACAAAAAAACATATTTTAAAAATAAATAAATAAAAATTAAACATAATATCAAAGTGTATTGGATTATTCTTATCTCCATTATAAAAACAACGCCCAGGCCCCCTCGGACAGGGCTGGCGGAGTATAAATGGAGATAGTATTTTAGAAGGCAATTGGGCAATGCTGATCAAAGTGTAAATGCTGCACCCTCGGCCCAGCAGCCCACATGCAGGAAGCGGGGCTGCAGAAACAGACACAGGCACACCGGGAGGGGCACGTTCACGCAGGGGGGCTCTCACAAGCGCTGCTTACGCAGGGAGAACCTGGGAAGCCCCAGGTGTCCATCACGGGGGCACCGGCTCATAGACCACGGGTCATCCACAGTGGGATTCAATACAGGTGAATCTATGATGCTGTCAGACAGGCGTTTCCAAGACAAATTAGAGGGGGGGAGAGAAAGTGGAGAAACAGCACGGAAAGTGTGATCACATAGAAGAACCCCAGAGGTCAGCAAATGAAACTGCCAACTCCGAAAGGGAGGAGACGAGGAGTTTCACTTTCTCCCGTGGGCAGGAAGACATAAGCAAAGACTCCTATTAACTATTTAGTCAGAAAAAAACAATAACAGTAACAATATTCATTTTTAAATAAAATCAGTGAACACTGGTAATAAAAAAATAAGCGTTTTGCTTTTTCTTTTTAATATGCATCTTCAACACCCGAAGGTGCGTTTTTAATATCTGGTGGCGTATCTTTCAGTATTTTTTAATCAGTTTTTCAGGCACAGCTGCTATTGATCTGTATGTATAATTTCACATCCTAGAGTTTTTAAGATCTTAGTATTATAGCATTGAGCCTTTCCCACCCAGTACCAGTGTAAACAATGTTTCCATAGCCTGTGGAAAATTCCGGATGGCCAGTTTCGTTAACCAAACCTTCTTGTTGAGTTGTTTAGGTTGTTCTTTCCCCCCCCCCCTCCTATTATAAGTAGTCCAGTGATAAATACATGTATGTCTGAAGCTTTGGGGGAGAAGCGTATGGGGGTCCCCATGCCTCATCCTAAAAACACAAAATATGTAACCAGTCTGTTGACTGGGCTGGACTTGATGGAGGCACCAACAGAAATGATGTCATTCCCCCAACCCTGCCTTCAAATGTGCTGCAGCTGGGACCCACCTCACCCCTGCCCCCACACATGCCCGGTGGCTCCCACGCTGGGCCCCTGTCCACTGGCCAGCATTGAAAGGTCCAGACTGGTCTAGACACAGACCTGTTCCTGTTCCCACTCAGGCCCCAACGGAGCTCGGGGCCCCTGGCCAGGAAGAGGCAGGAAGGTGGGGCTGAGGGTCCTCTGACTCCCGTCTTCCCTCCCTCCCTCTACCTCATGTCAACATGACCTGCATTCAAGGGAGGCGCTCTTTCCTGCCATCTCTCCCCTCCATCCACCCCTCCTGGCGGTCCCCCTGGCGTCCACACAGATGACCTGCACCCTGCCCAGGCCTGTGCCAGGCCCTGGACAGCAGCCTGGGGTCCCAGCCCCTCACCCCAGCATCCTCAGTGAAAAGGCTGGACTGCGGGGGAGCTGGGCTAGAGCTGGGATGGGAGAGGCCAGCGAGCCCAGGCGGTTCCCTCCTCTGGTGTCTAAGCCGCCGCCTCATTCATGTGGGCGCTGCCTAGCTGTGCATTTAAACATGTCCAGGGCTTTTCTGACCCTCTCCCGCTGCGAATCCAGCAAATGGCTCGGAATCCTCCTCACCCCCTCTCCTTACAGCCAGGGGGATAGGGGGTGGGGGGTGTAAGAAATCCGAACAGCCACTGGAGGTGGGTCATTGGTTGGCCATTAATGGGGGCCTATTACTCAGGGTAGGAGGAGATGTCTCCACCTGGAGCCCTTGGCCAGCCCACATGAGAGGTCAGCTCAGCCAGTGGCCTCTTGACAGGTGGAGAACGTGAGGCTCTAGAGGGGCTCAGTACCCACTGAAGGGTTAGGGGTGCCCAGCTCTCGCCTGCACTGGGTCCTCATTGTTACAGCTCCGGGGTGGGGAGGGGGAAAGGAATCAGAAAGAGGAGGAGGTGGGCTTGGTTCACCCCTTGGAGGGTCGAAGCAGAGAGCGGGAGAAGAGAGAGGATAACAGCCTTCTAGATGCAGAGAGAGAGCACAGCTCTTAATTTAGTGGGTTTGTTGTATTCAAGATCTCTAGCAGCTCATCAACTTGAGAGGAGGTGTTTTTTTAACTATTTTTTTTAATCCTCTGTCTAAATCTGGCTTTTCCAGTATGTAGATTCAACCCCCACACCATGTGCCGCCCCCGGCCCCCAATCTCAGCAGCCTGGCTCGGAAGCCCTGACTGGCTCCTGGGTGGGTCCGCAGGCTGGGTCTGGGGGCTTCCCGGGGAAGGGGGAGGCTCCTCCACCATGCCCTCTAAATGTGGAAATGCCCAGGGTGGGTGCTCCGGCCTCTTCTCTCTTCTGTCCGCTCTCCTTCTCTAGGTGGCCCCAGCCGGTTTCAAGGCTGAGCCAGGGTCCTTCGTGCTAAACACAGCTCAGCAGGTGGGAAGAGCATTAAGCAAGGTAAGTGTGTGAAGTGTGCTGGACCCGAGTGCTTGCTCAGAGACAGCTACCGTTATTATCTTATCATCTTGTCCTCCTCAACCCTCCTGGGAGCAGCGACATGACCCCCAAGTCACAGAGAGGCTCAGAGAAGTGAATCAGAGATGGAACTGGGACTTGAACCCAGGTCTTTGTGAGAGTCTGGGCTCTTGGCACTGCCCACCTGCTCTACCTCAGGCCTCCAGAGCCAGAGCCTCTGCTGGCGCTGCCGGGTCAGGACGGATCTGCAGGCAGCGGAGTTTGTGGCCAGAGGAGATCTGGAAAACAGTGTCCAGGGCAACGGAGCTGGCTCTGGTCGGGCAGACAGCACACAGCTGGCATCAATCTGCAGCGGCCAGGTTGGGGCAGAAAGAGGCCCAAGCACAAGGGCAAGCAGAGCGTCCTTAGCCTGCCATTCAAGGTCCTTCCCGACCTGGCCTACCCCTCCCGTGGTTGGCCTGAGCCGTGCTGCCCTGAACCATCTGTGGTTCAAATTTCCATTGTGCATCGGCTCTTCCAAAGATGACTTTTTCTACCTTGAGCACCCGGCAAACTCCTACTGATTCAGCAAAACCCAGATTCGAGGCTTCCTCTTCTGGAAAGCCTCCCTGCCTTCTCCCCATCTATGAAGAGTAAATCTTCTTCTCTTCTGCTTCTGAAGTATGTAACTTCTTCCACACAGGTCCTTTTCAACTACGTTGTGATTCATTTCTCTCTTTGTGTGTCTCCCACACCTGATTTGACGGCAGGACTTAAACTTTGGTGGGAGGCCAACAGGCATCCTCCAGGGCTTAAACCATCAGCACACACTGGGACACACTACTTCCTATTCCTGGGAAGTTGGGGAGCCAGGGAACACCCAAGCTCGGGAGATGCAAGGACAAACACCAGGTCTTATTTCTCTCTGAGCCTCACTGTCGGCAAACTAGCAGCTCTGGGATCTTGAGCACCCAGCCCCTTGGCACGGCCACTGGCATCTCCACTGGGGCACTGCCAATAGGGGCACCTTCAGGCACCCCCGGAGGCTTCCCCAGTAGAGGAGGAGGAAGGAAAGAATTGACCAATGAATTAGCAGTCACCAAGCACCTACTGTGTGCCAGACTCTGAGCTGGGCACTTCATATCGGCTCCTCCCAGGCCCAGGTGGTAAGTCTGGGCATCTCCCGTGAGGAATCTGGCACTCAGGGAGGTCAAAGATGTGCCCAAAGTCACCCCTACTCAGCGGCAGGGCACACATCCAAACTCCAAATGGTAGCAGGGACATTTCTGAAGCAGAATCCACAGGCCTCCAAGCCCGTCTGGGATGGAGTGAGAGCAGGAAAAAAGAAGTCCCTGCCCTCCTCCCACAAAGCCCAGCCCCAGTGCCATCTGTTCAAACACTGTCCCCCCTGCCCCCTGACTCACCCTCTCCTAAAGCTGGCCCCGTCTCCACCTCTCAGACGGAGCGCTGGACTGGACGTCTATTGGCCCAGGGCTGGACCTCACCGTAACTCTTTCAGCGTTGCCTTCCAGTCTCGTCGCCCCTCAGAGCCTCAGCGTCCTCCTCAGTGATGTGGGGGTGACAGCGTGCTCTTGCCACATTGCTGCGAGAACAAAGCCGCCCGTGCACGGGAGAGGCCGCCAGACCCAGCCGGGCACCGCCGCGCACGCGGGAGCCCAGTCTGCTCACTCAGCGCCCCAGGGTGATGCTGGATTTTACTCAATTTGGAGCATTCCAAGCGGTGGCTCATAGATGGACTTTGATAAATGTTTGTTACATGAATTAGTTAATTAATGAGCTTGAATGTTGGCTCTGACGGTTATTAGTTCTGTGACCTGCAGCTAGGGGCCTGCCTCGCTTCCCTCCTTGGTGACTCTACAAAGCAGTCCTTGGCCCCCGGAGTTCCAAACATAACACACTAAGGCTGACTCGGATGCAGGGAGGGGCAGCCTGGGGGGAGAAGCGGAGAGAAACCTGCCGGGGAGAAGCCTGGTGTCGCCGCAGCTCACAGTCCACTGGGCTGGAAAGGCTGTGTGCCCAACTCCTGGGCAAACAGGACCGTTCATTAACGGTGCTTGGAACTTGAGAAAATGTGAGTCCAGTTTTTAATTAACTTTCCCCTGAGTGGAGGGAGGAGGTGGGTGGTGGGGAGCCACGCAGGAGAGCGGAGTCCTGGGCACCCTCCGAGGTGGAGGTGAGAGTGGGAAGAAGTGAGGCAGGAGGGAGGGGAGAGGCTGGGGTCCGAGGAGCATGCACTGCTGCATGTGCCCGTCACTGTGCCCTCACTGTGCCCATCACTGTGCCCATCACTATGCCCGTTGCTGTGCCCGTCACTGTGCCCAGGGCTGTGCCCATCACTGTGCCCTCACTGTTCCCATCACTGTGCCCTCACTGTTCCCATCACTGTGCCCTCACTGTGCCAGTCGCTGTGCCCATCACTGTGCCCTCACTGTGCCCAGGGCTGTGCCCATCACTGTGCCCGGGCTGTCTGCACACGTCTCACTTCATACCCCAGCAATCCTGGACTCGCCCGGCACACAGTAGGTGCTCAGTAAATGCCAGCCCTCCCCTGCCAAGGCGGGCACACTGTAAGCCACACCCAGCTCAGAGCCAAGGTTCTAAGAAGCTTCTGAATGAATCCTTTGTCCAGCAGCCGCCAAGCCCCAGCCCACCTCCCTCCCAGGCCCCAGCCGGCCTCGAGCCCACCTCAGCCCCGCTTCTCCCCACATAACTCGTGTGGTTTTGTGGGATTTGTTCCATCCACGATATACAATAAATCTTTCAGGATGTTTAAATTCCAATCTTTTTTGTAATTTCCCCCTCCCTGCTCAGGGGAATGGCTGTTCGGCAAAGGTCACACATAAAACAGGCTCTATCGGACAGGAAGAGGAGGCGGGACTCCGGTGAGGAGCAGCTGCCACTGATCAGGGACAGGCAGGTCCCTCCAAGGAGCGCACGCTTGCTCTGCCGGGGCTGCAAAGCCCAGAGTGACGCCCGGTTCTCCCCACCGCCTCAGACATGCGTGACCCAGGACTGCTCCTCACAGCGTCAGTGAGTCCTGCTCACTGGGCACCTGCTTCCTTGCCTCCGCCCCAGCCCTGCACAGTTGAGAGTATTTCCATCCCTGCTGCACAGTGGGGGACGCATGCCACTGAGAGGTGAAGGGACTCCCAAGATCACGCACAGCAGTAAGAGGTGTGGCTGGGATTTGAACCCAGGTCTGGCTGGCGCTAAGGGCCCTGCTCCCCGCCCCCACTCTCCTGCTCAGTGGGAACTCAGAGGATTTCAATGAGAAAGGTGAGCAGAGAGATCAGCCCAGTCCTGAATGCTCACCAGGCTTTGGGTTCAACCCACTCCTCTGGTCATTTGCATATATTTGCATACCATGGCTCCAGAGGCCTCAAGTATAGGCAATAAAATCAATTAATTAGTGCAACCAACCAGTGGGCGCTTAGCTGCAGGGTGCCCTCCGACCACTGAAACACAGAACTGATTTTGAACGTGATTCACCTGCTGCCTCCTGAGTCAGCAGAGCCCACCCCAGCGAGGCCCAGCCCCCCGCAACGGCCCCTCCCCGTCAAAGGCTGAGAGACTCAAGGGGAAAAGACTGTTTAATTTTCTGGAATAAAGAATCTGCTGTTTTGTGTTCTTATGCCATAACGCACCTCAATAAAAGCAGGGCTGTGAGTAGCAGGATGGAACTTGAGAAGATGTGAGTCCGGGGGGTGTTTTATGTGTGACCTAAACCATGGGTGGATGACAGCCCGTGTTCTCCGCAAATACACCAGAGGCAGAACCTCTCCCAGCCCAGACGCGAGCGCTCAGATGGGCTCCCCAGCCGTGAAGTGCTGGAGGGCAGGTGGTCTAGCCCAGGTCTCACAGAAACCACAGAGAGGCAACAGGCTCCCCTCCAGGAGGGCGGCTCTGACCAGCCCTTCAGGGCCCACCCACGAATGGGTGGTTCCCAACCGAGCAGGGCAGAGGAGAAGACCCTGCTGGCGATCTGGAGCTCCTGAGGCCGCAAGACCCAAACGAAGTCACACCCCAGATCCTTACAAGGCCCGACAACGTTAAGTCACATGGGAGTGATCACTGGTTTCCTACCAGCCCGTGGCCAGAGTCACTTCTGGGGCCCAGGCAGTCTGCCCACAGCTGGAGAAAGGCTGGCCGGCAGCGGGGTTGAGCGTGCCATGAGTCATGCATTAAATAGTGGAGGAACAAGTGAACTGATGCCTAAATGAATGAATGAATGCGGAGAACGGCTGAGAGCAAGAATGAACGAATACACTGAGCAAATGCCGGTATGAATTCCTGGATGGAAGGACGCAAGCCTGCCTGAGTGGACAAGGTCATACTGGGTTATTCCCATGATCCTTTCCTCATAGGAGAGAAAAGTGAGGCACAGAGAGGTTAGCAACTTACTCAAGGTCACACAGCTGGCGTGAGGCAAAGCTGGCACTCCAGTAGGTAGTCTGGCCACAGGGCCTACACGTGTACTATGGCCGAGGCTCATCAGAAGAACTGGGCCTTCCCACCCCACCCCACCCCACCTCTAGTTGACACTGAAAACAACTTCACGAAATCCAGCACCCACATCGTTCTTGCAGTGGGGGGATTTGTTTGGAAGCAGAGCTTGTTTTTCCATGATTGCTCCCAGTGGGTGCCCAACTTTCTGCCTCTGCGGAGCTGGTGGGTAGCAGTGAGGGCTGGGCAGGCTGCAGACACATGGCTGGCACGGCCCAGGGCAGGGCACCAAAGGAAGGGGTCAGTGTCGTCGCTAGGAGTTGTGGTGGCCTATGCCTTCTGCGGCCCGATGCCTTCAGAAGTCATTGTTTTCAGCCAGGAGTCTGGGAGCTGGGGGTGTAGGAGGAGAAAAGAGGGGGTGAGGGGATGGGAGGGGAGGGGGGTGGGGGGTGTTTCAGCCCTGTTTCTCCAAGCTGGGAGATGGTTCTCCATGGGAAGTTTCTGTCTTGGTCTCTATGTAATTTTTTCTAGCCATTTAGCTCTTCGGGGGATGGGGAAAGACAGGGAGTGGGCCAGGAAGAGAGGGGTGGGTAGGTCATATGGGGACAGTTTTAGGCTCAGCATCAGCAGCCAAATCTGCTCAACAGTGAGACAAGTTGCCCTGTCAGGTGGTGAGCTCACTGTCCCCAGACGTGTTCAAGTTATTACAGGAAAGCAAAGAGAAGGTTTGCTGTATTACAGGAAGAAGTTGGACTCAGGTCATTTCTTGTGCTGACATCCAGATTCCAAGATTTTTATTTCAACTCTAAGTTTCTCTGAACACGTCTATGCTGTTTCAACTCTTCCGCAGAGATTCCTAAATCCCAAGATTCTGTGGGCCTGGAGTCCATGAGTGCGCCTGTGATCCCATAATTCTGGGATTCCGTGTGAAGACAAGATGCTCAGATCCTGAATTCTGTGAAATGCTCTTTGAGGCTGTGAAAGCTGCTCTAATTCCAAGACTCTGCACGCTCAGATGCTGTGTGCGCGTTGGAAGACCCTTTCGGTGTCTTTAGAAGGAGGTTCTTCAGCCATTTATCTCCAGGGACCTCTTGGCATTGAAAAGTGCAGTTCCTGGGAGTGCCCATCCCATTCTCCCTTCTCTCTCATCCTCACCTGGCTCACCCCCGACTCTCCCTTCAGGAATCCAGAGTCAGGAGGGTTGATCAAAACATTCCAGAAGCTTCCACCCCCCTCCCCACCCTCCCTTGAACCTGGTTAATCTGCCAGCAGAGATGAACTCTCCTCCTGTCCTTGACAATCTTTCTTTTGGGGGTTCCCCCTCACACACTTCCCCTGGAGACCATGCCCCAGCTTGGAGAAACAGGGCTGAGACACCCCCACCACTCACCCCCTCCGCACCCCTCCCTGCCCTCCATCCCCTCACCACCCCTTCTCTCCTCCTGCACCCCCAGCCCCCAGACTCCGGGGCGGGGAGTGTGGGCTGCACCCCTGCTGCCTTCACGGTGGGACCTTCTCGATGAGGGTGGTGATCACCTGTGGGAAGGTCACCGCAAGGACTCCTGCACCACCCCAGTGTCTCGAGTGAGTTAAATGGGTCCTGAGCCCCAGGTAACGAACACCATTAGACAAAGCCTGTGGAGCTGTGCTCCCAGCTGGACGCTTCGGGGAGTTTGTCCTTAGTATGAGTTATGACAATAGTGAGGAATAGTAGGGGAGTTTCCCGGGGCGTCTCCCCTCAGCATGAGCAGCTTGGGGACGGGAAGCCAGGAGCCCACTCTCACTTCAGTCCTGTGTGTTTTCCCGATCCACTCGCCCTGCTCATCACGAGGTCTTCTCCTGTTTCAGTGTTTAATCTGCTGGCTCTCCATGGGCTCTGAGCAACAGCTGTCCTTAGGTTCAGTTCGATTTCTCTGGAAAGAACCTGGATCCGGGGAGGGAGATGTGGAGACCAGGCAGGGAGGGGCCGGAATTCTGGAGGAGGCCGGATCTGCAGGGGGTCCTCCAGGACGTCCCAGGGAAGCCCCCCCCCCACCTGCTCCGACCTCAGCAGGAAGGTTGGGGTCCCCAGGGCGCCTGTGACAGAGAGCCCAGAGCACGGGTGACTTGGCCGTGGAGGAGAGGAACAGGGGTGATGGGGTTCAGTCCTGGCAGCTGGAGCAGAGCCTGCCTGTGAGAGGAGGGGGGTCCCTCGGGGCCGGGAGGCCAAGGGCACTCACCAGTCTGCTTCCTGTGGCTTCGGCCCAGCCGGCTGGACCATCTCTGCAGCTGCTGCCCGGGATCCCCTGGCCAGATGTAAACAGAGGGGAGCCCACACCCACCCCGGGGCCAGGCAGGACAGGCCTTTGGCTCAAGAACCAGACAGTGGCCGCCGCCTCCATGTGGGAAGAGGCCGTGTGAAGCCAGAGCCGGGGAAGAGCAGAGCTGTGCGGCCTCACTACCCCTCCGGCCTGATTCCCACGTGTGCCAGGAGCCGAGGTGGCTGCTATGGGAACCACACCGACAGGAGGTCACAGGCAGCTCCAGGACAGGACCTGGGAGAGACTAAGGCCTGAGGGGGCTGGCCTGGGAGAGAGGGTGCAGGAGGCTGTGTTTGGGGCCGCTCCTCTCCAGGCCCTGCGGGCTCTGACGTCCTCACGCAGCCTTGGGAACCTCTGTCAGCGTTTCCACTTCTCAGAGGAAAAAACGTGTCCTGGGCGATACACAGGCCCAGGTCACCCTTTCAGTGACGGTCAGGATTCCCACCAGACCTGTCTGGCTCCAAAACGTGTGATTTTCCTTGTGCCCCAGTCGACATAGATGGGACATAACCGACAGGGACAGGCGCCAGCAGGCACCGAGCACAGGGGTCCGGCCACGGGCCTAATTCCAGCAGGCCTGGGATCTGAGGCTCCAGCCATGGCACTCTCACTTTCCCAGTGTGTGACCTGGGCCTCTCTCACCTTCCGTCCTCATCTGAGGAGGAATGGAGGCTCAGGCAGGTGCAGTGACCGGCCCACGGTCCCTCGGCCACAGGCAGAGCCAGGCTGGACCCCGGGACCTCACTTGGGGCTCATGGGCCTCGTCAGTGTCTCCCCAGCTCCGGCCACTCCTCTGGTCCTTCGTGCTTCTGACCATCGCCACCCTCCCCCTGCACGACATTGACCCAACCCCTCCCTTTAAGTGCACTTGAAACGGGCTCCGTGTTCAATCTGCCTCACCCTGAGCATCCACGAAGGCAAGGGTTCGACGCTCTAGCTGCTGTGGGGTGTTTCCGATGCCCATTAAAATACAGACACGACTGGTAAATAGAAAACATTAGTGTTTGTTTCAGTTCCACCCGCAGTCACCTCTCAGACCCCCAGGGAGTGAGGACACCCCACTCCCCTAAGAGGCTCTGGCCTGCTGCTGGGAGGCCGGGAGGGGGGGGAGGGGGCATCTGGATGGTGGACATGGCCCGGCCTCTCCCAGCCCAGCCCAGGACAGTGGGGTCTCTCTTCCCGGGGGGCCACACCATGCCTGCTGCCCCCAGGCTGGGCCTCAGCAGAGGAAACACTGTGGCAGCAGGAGGGGGCTGGGCTTGCCCCGACCCTGTGAGCACAGGCCCCGTGGGGAGGGCATCAGCAGGCTGTGATGGCCCCAGTGGCCCCTGGGCATGGGATGCATGTTGGGGCATTCACCACATGCTCTCCCCACCAGTCCTGGCTCCTGGAGGAAGCCCCAGCTTGGGACAGAATTCGGGCTCTGTACCACCCACAGGAGAGAGGCTGGGAGGTGCTTGCTGTCCTCGGGCCAAGGGCTCCTGCCAGGAATGAAGGCAGGAAACTGCAAGGGAAAATCTGATACCAAGAAGAGGGAAAAATAATTTTTTCGGTTGTGGCCACATGCCCAAGCAGCAGCCATGCCAACCATGGGGGGAAGCAGGCAGGCAGGCCTCCAGATGGGAATGGGGGCTGCAGGGGCCGGGCGAGGGGTCTGTCCCAGCCCCCGCTGTAGTGGCGGTGTAGAAAGATGACGCAAGGCCAGGACCCTAACCTATGAACCCCAAAGCGCACCAGGGCAACCAAGGGGTTTCTCCCTAGAGGAAGGAAATCTCAGGGTCAGGTGGGACAGACAGGCCTGGGTTCAAGTCCCAGAGCCTCAACTTACCTCTTCAAGGCCCTTCGGCTGAGCCTCACTGTACCTGACCTTTAAAATGGAGATGGTCCTTTCTCCCAAAGTGAATGTGAAGAATGAATGAGGTCAGCACTATGAGGACAATGCTATACTCGTAGTAAGCACTGATACATGTTAGCCATTCATAAGCTCATATTTATAAATTACTACTTACAGTTTATAATATACTATAAATACATTATTATGTGACAATATATTTATATTTTATGTATTATTTGTATTATTATATTTATAATACTTATATAAACATATTATTTGTAAGTATGCATAATATGTTATATACACTGTATATACTGTAAATCATTATTTATGAGATATCTGTTATTATTGCCACTGAAAGGCTAAGGGACACAGAGGGCACATATGTTCTGTGTGGTCTAAATGTTTCTAATTCTTTCACACATTCATTCAATCCACCGACAGGGTGGGGCTAAAGTAGGTTTACAGTTGTGAGTACGTGAAACACAAGAGTTTATTCTTGTATTACTATTTATTAATTATTGTATTATTTTCCATGCCAACACCTGCAAACCTACCTCTGCCCACCCTGTATTCCTCGAGACCTAGGGAAGGAGCTGAGCTCCTTCCTGATGGCGCGTCACAGCCGTCAGGGTGGCTGCCGTAGAGGGGGGATGAGTTGCCGGGCTGCTGGGGTGTGGGAATTTCAAGTTCAGTTCACATGGATGACGGCCTACTGCGTGCTTGGCACAGCCTGAGATGCCGTCACTGCATGAGGCTCAGAGAGGTGAAAACTTGCCGAGGTGGCAGGGCCTGCGTGAGCCACGCCCCACACCCAGATGTGGGCACTGGGCACTGGGCGCCGCCCTGCAGACCGCAGACTCCTCCTGGGGTCGGGAGTCGGGCAGCTGTTGGCTTTATAAGGAGCCTCCTGGGGCCCTGCAAGCCTGAGGGGACAATGCGAGGGGCACGTTCTGACCTGTTCGTAGGTTTCCGCTGCTGCTGCCTCCTCCTCCGAGCCCTGGAGGGAGGCCTGTGACCTGAGCCGCAGCTCCTGGGCCTGAACCCCGGCCAAGATGCTGTCCCGGGACGGACACCCTCCCTGCGCTGGGCTCGCACAGTTCCATTTCCGTCTCCACGCCCCGGCGAGGCGGGACTCATTGTCCCCATTTCCTAGGTGAGCCAACTGAGACCCAGCGGGCAGGCACGTGCGGGACTCACCCCGGGTCTTTGGACTGTGGAGCTCGTGCTCTCCCTAAGGTGTCTGAGGGGTCTTCCTGGGGCCCCCAAGTCACCTCCATTTGGAGTCCTCAGTGCTCCTCTCCCTCACCCAGGCTGCATTTATCTCGGCTCAGAAATAATTATACCCTAATTTGGAGACAAAGGACTCAGCCATTTGCCTATAGAAACAGGAGGGGAAGGGGACAGTAAGACAATTCCCTGGGGCACACCTACTTAGCCCCCACCCCACCCCTACATTCAGTCTGAGCTGCCACCCCCACCCCCACCCCTGTCCAGCAAAGCTGATGGAGGTCCTGGGAGAACAACGACGTGCATGCAGCCAGGCCCCTCACAGGCCCCTCAGAGTGAGGGACAGGAGAGTGTCGGCTCGGGTGGGGAGAGGAGATACAACCACCTTTGCAGAGACCCACACCCACGGTCTGCCCCTGGAGAGAGGTCGCTGCCCCCCTTGAAAATCTTTGTGTTCGGGAGGGAGGGGACAACTTAAACGGATTAGATTAAGTGCTACAAGTGACAGAAACTAGCCCAGCTCAGTGACAAGGGCTGAACCCCATCCCCCAGCTGGGCCTAGTCACCCCATTCCTGGGCCAATGGCGCCATCGTGTGGCCAGATTCCTCCATAGCAGCCCAGGCCTGCGATTCCAGCCCCACTAAAACCATTTAACTCCAAAGCCGGAGAAGTCCTTGAGGTCATTTTTCCAGTGTCAGGGGACCATTTCACCTGGGATGAGAAACAGAGCCGCCCAGGTAGCAGCAAAGGGTGAATGGGAAGAGTAGGAATTTGGAGTCCAGCTGGCCTGGGCAACAACCACACCAGACAGTACCTAGGGTGTCCAACTAAGTTTGGATGTTATCTTACAGACAATAAGGGGCTGGAGAAGGTTCTTGAGGGGGGTGTGACCTGATCAGAGGCTCAGTCTGGTACTGATGTGTATAATGGACTAAAGAACGAGGCAGGAAGGCCAGCTAACCTGCTATTGTCCCAACCTGTGGAGAAAGAACTAGAACTCCCTTTCAACATAACGTCTGAACCTCAGAGAGGCAATGTTCTGGAAGAGCCCTGACTTTAGAGCCAGGATTCCAGGGTTCAAATCCTAGCCCTGCCACTTACTGGCTGTGCGACCCTTGACAGCTGCAGCCTGGGTGTCCCCTTTTGTGAAACAAATGTATTAAATGAGTCGCTGAGAGTTCTGAATTAGAAACAGTATGTCTATCACCTCACACCTTAAGGATGATAAAAAAAAAAAATGTAAGACACCCTGGCCGGTTTGGCTCAGCGGTTAGAGTGTCGGCCTGTGGACCAAAGAGTCAAAGGTTTGATTCCAGTACCTCAGTTGTGGTTCGGTCCCCAGCCCTGGTCGGAGTCGTGCGGGAGGCAACTAGTACATATGTCTCTTTCACTCGATGTTTCTCTCCCCCATCCCCCACTCTATCTGAAGATAAATGAAAAAATATCCTCGGGTGAGGATTTTTAAAAGAAATTGTAACACAATGGGTGATCTAAATCTGATTCTGACCCGATACTCCAAGTTTGCTCTGTCCCCATGAGCAGACCTGGTCTGTCCCCATGTCAACATACCCAGCTGAGCTCTGCCGGCCGAGCCTCCCAGCCCGCAGCAGCTCTGAGAGGAGGCAGGCCGCCCACAGGCAGCAGGAAGCCCTGAGCAGCTCCCCTCCCCTCCCCTATTCATTGCAACTGCATCTGGAACAAACGGAATGCTGGGACCCCCCCAAACATCTTTCACAGAGCACTGGTCCCAGAGAAAACCACGTAATTCAGAGAGGAGAAATGCAGAGATCCTTAGGGACTGTGCATCTTCCCTCCCCTGTAAATCCACTAATGAACTGTAATCGCAAAGACAAACCCCTTATTGGAACCTGGTAACCAATTCACTGTGGGGCCAAGAGACTGCCATTGTCGTCCAAGACGTAAGGAAAGAGAAAAAATAATCCTAATTAGTTTAGTCTTGTTTATCTATATAAAAACAATAAAAAGTAAAAACCAACCAAAATATCCGTTACAAAGTAATATGCTGTCTGCCGATAAGCTGGCTGCCCTGGGGAAATGTCGGCTCGCCTTCTCTGGGATTTGCTTATAACCTTCTGTTCATCAAACCCAGAGCAGAGAGACGAGGAATGACGTGGGGGGGGGGGGGACCCAGAGCAGCTGCGGGGAGAATTATGATGAGTTGGCACAGGAGGCTGGGCATGAAAGACCCTCAGCTGTGGGCTCCACCTTCCTGGGAGCCTGGCAACATGATCCTGGAAGCGCTAGCTCCCGACCGAGGCAGGAACCAGTGAGGTCCACAGGATCTGGTCCAGGCTGCCAGCCGGATCCTGACCCCACCCTTGGGGACACCTGCTAGTCCTACCCACCCAGCACCGGCATCTGATAACAGCCCCTCCTTCTCCTTGAGGAACCCCTGCTGAGCCCTCTCAATCCTGGGGGGTCGTAAGCCCCCAGCCTGGCTCCGAAGACCCCAGCCAGTCAGAGTCGTGTCTCGCCCTGGCCACAGTGATCGATCGAGGTGGGCACAGGACCCAGGCTGAGCCGATGAGGCTGAATTCTGTGAACTCAGAGCTGGCAGGGTGAGTTTGGGCTGGGGTCGTCCTGAGGAAAGGGCCTGCCTGGCGTGAGGCCGTCCTGGTGGAGATCAGAGTTACAGAGAGACCGAGGCCTGACGACATTGCTGAGCCCAGCTCCCTCCCACCCTCACCCCTGGCACCTTCTTGTGCTTGAGCTGGTTGGTGTGACCTCTCTGTCACTTCAGCCAGCAGCCCTAACTCGCCCTGTTCTGGTCCATGTGCCCGTGGTCCAGGCTCCGGAGGGTTGCTTTCGCTCCCCCTCCTGCCACAGAATTCCTCGTTCCTGGAGCAGGAATATGGAGACAGGAAGCAGCCCTCCCCCACCAAATGACTGAGTCCTGGGCACAGGCCCCCCTCTTTTTGCTGCTTTCATGGAAAATCCTGAAGCTCAACCCCAGAGGCCCCAGGTCCCCAGCCCACCTCAGCTCTACCTGGACTGGGGACGGAGCTGGGCCTGAGCAAGTCAGGGGACACAATGGCAGCCTCAGGCCCACCCATTCTAAGCTGTGGCCTCCCCCAGCCTTTGCTCTGTGGGCCCCTCCCTGGCCCTGGCTCTGATCTGTCTCTCCCTCCAACACCTTTCCACCCCTCAGCATGCTTGGTGGGACCCTGACTCCCTGCCTGGCCCCTCCCTTGGAGTCCAGCCCTGCCCCCTCTGCCCTCGGTCACCTGGGTCCAGCTCCAGGCTCCTCCAGGACCAGGTCCACCCTCTGCTGAACTGTGAGCCTGCTGGCTGCCTGGGAGGGTGATGGGGGAGAGAGGGGCCACTGGGCTCTGCTGAGCATCTACTGTGCGCCCACGGCTGAACATCCATGATTACAGGCAGCACAGATGGGTCCATGCTGTGGTTGCGAAAGGCCTTAGCATCAGGAAACCTAGAAGTCCGGCTCCTCCACTCACCCAGACAAGTCCGTCCACTTGTTTCTAGATCATCTCTCCATTGGAGAGGTGAGGAGCTGAGGCCCGCAGGGAGAAGGGGCGACCTGTCCAGGCCCCCCAGCCAGAGGAAAGCGAGGCTGGAATGCAGGCTGATGAACACAGGGGCTCTCCTCTGCTTCTGTCCTCCGTTCCGGCCCTGGTGCCCAGGAGAGGGCCTGGCCTGAGTGATGGAGCCGGCCCGCAGTCCCCGGAAGCTTGCAGGCTCACACCATGCTCCGTGCCTTGCCTCCCTGAGCCCGGGCACATCCGGGCTGGCGGCGCTCGAAGCAGAGGCACGGCTGTGGTTGTCTTTGCCCCCTGGTGGAGCGGGATTGTACCATCAGCATGAGGCAGGTGGGCCGAGCCCCCGCCGAGGAGCAGAAGACTTGCAGAGCCGTGGAGCTCACTGAGCGTGGTCTCCCAGCAGGTCCAGGTGCTCCCGGTGGCACAGCCTCTGGGGGCCAGGTGGCCACAGCAACTCCACGGACACCAGTGCCAGGTGGGAGCAAGGGAGGTGTTGAGAAACTGACAGGTGTGGGTGTGTCCCTGAGGCCCAGAAACACCCTCCAGGTGGCAGCAGTGACACCCACTCCACCCTGGATGCAAAGTGTGGGTGCACCGTGTGGAGTGCTCCCCACGCATCATCTCATTTGCACCCTGCAACCCTCTGTGAGGTGGTGCCAGTGTTCCTTTTCCACGGAGAGGTGAAAGGCCCTGCCGCGTCACTGGGTAGCTGAGGGGTGCTTCTGGGACCTAGGAGGGTCCAGTCACTTCCCAGAATTGAAGGACAAGAACCAGGACACCAAAACCACCAACACAGGTGGCAGGAAATGGAGGTGAGGGAACAGCTAAGTCAGGGCTGTCGCGTTGCAGGAAACAAGCTGACCCAGCCACGTGCAGCTTTGCTGAGAAGGCTTCCTGGGTGTTTTAGGAACGGCCACAGCAGGAGTGTGCCAGGCCCAACAAGGGGGTACCAGTGAATGACCCCATGTGGTGGGTTAAAAATGGCCACAAGGCCCACTGGTGTGGCTCGGTGGATTGAGAATCATCCCATGCACCAAGAGGTTGCTGGTTCGATTCCCGGTCAGGGCACATGCCTGGGTGGCAGGCTTGATCCACAGTGGGGGGCATGCAGGAGGCGGCCGATCAATGTTTCTCTCTCATCGATGTTTCTCTCTCTCCCTCCCTCTCCCTTCCTCTCTCTGAAATGAATAAAAACATTTTTTTAATGGCCACACATTCCTTGTTACTTTCCCCCCATGGAAAAATGGAGTTTCTCTCCCCGCCCCTGGAATTTGGACTGGCCTAAAACTTCTTTGATGAATAAAATGCAATGAAAGTAATTCAGTGCCAACTGGGGGGCCTCAGACGTGAAAGGCTTTTAGAAGCCTTGAGATGCCATGGAAGGAGTCCATTCCCCTGCTGCAGAGACCACAGGGAGAGGGCAAGGCCCTGAGACTGCGTGGAGAGAACACGAGGGAGCCCGCCTGGCGCCCACCTCCCCGAAGGCCGCAGGCACGTGAGTGGGCCCTGCCGGGCGCTCCAGCCTGGCTGAGAACCAAACATTTGCAACATGTGGGTGGCACTGAGCCGAGTCAGCCCACAGAATCGCGACAATAATAGAGGGCTGTTTAGAGCCACTAGGTTTGGGGGCGGCGTGTTACACAGCAGTAGATAACTGAAACACCCTTGGACCGGGAAGCCATCGGCAACCTGGCAAAGGCTGCTGTTCTCTTGCCTAAGGAGGGTGGTCTCCGATCTCTGCCTTTCGGGGCACCTGGAAGAAGGTACAGACCTCCCAGCTCCAGGGCCAGCAGCCTGGTCGCTAGGGTCCCCATGTCCAAATTCCCAGAAGAGAGACACCAGCTGCCCAACTTGTCACCCATTGACCAATCAGCTGAGTCCAGGACGCAGGCCCTGTGTGTGGGAGGACCATCTCAGAGGAAGGGAAGTGTGGGCGGAGCAGCTGTGGGGGGGGGTGTTGGGGAGTGTGACAAGGCGCCTCCTCGCCTCCTTGGGGAGCAGAGGAACCCCTAGTCCAGGGCTGGCACAAGGACAGGGCTCAGGGAAAGGTGTGTGTGTGGGGGGGGGAGCCCAGCCGGCCCCTGCCCCTGGGTGGTTGTGTGACTGCCCTTGTGAGGGGGTCTGTGTGCTGCGGCTCCTGGGGTTGCTGGGGGTGTTATTCTGCCTCCTCGAATTGCCTCTAAGGAAGATCTTCCAGGATGCTCTGAGCATCTTATAAAAGCCTTTGACATGCTCTCAAGTGTGAGTCGAGTAGTAACAGTGAAAATGCTCCATTAAACAAGAATGAGTTCTGAAAATCACCACGCTCCCCTCTGGGAGGCGAGGGATTGCAATTCCAGAGGGCACTGATCCAAGGGGCCCGGGGGAGGCTGGCAGACCCCGTGTGGAGTTGGGGGCCTGGGGGTCAGCAGTCTTTCCCTTGTGTTGTCCCTCGGGGGGGGGCGCTGCAGCTGTCTGTGTTGGGGGTGGGGGTGAAGCTTCTGAAACACAAGGAACCAACAGAGAGGACTCCACAGAGGCACCTGGGCCAGTCCATGCCCAGGCTGGGACCCTTCCCATCACCTTCCTCACACACACACTCGCCTCGTGTACAACCTAAACCCGCTCTTCTCCTCCAGCTACATGAGGGTGACAGGCACCCTGCTCAATGTAAGTCCCTTAAGAGCAGGGACTGTGTCTGGTTCATAGGCCACCATCTCCCCACTGTCTGGCATGGGGTAATGCTCTGTAAGCGTTTTTGTCTGAATGAATGAATGAATGAATGAATGAATGAATGAATGAATGCGTTTGCTCGCTGCCCTTCTCTGTGCTCTTTTCTTTTGATGCCCTGGAGTCCTGGATGCAAGTCCTGTCTCTCCAACTGACCCAGAGCTGAGCAAGTCATTTCATCACTCAGATGCTCAGCTTTCCCATCTGTGGAATGGGGATGACAGGTCTGCTCTGGGTAGGGTTACTGGGAGCACGAAACGAGATCACGGAATGAACGTGGGACTGAAAAGGCAGGACCAATGTGCGTGGGTCTGGGTTTCGGAGCAGTCGCTGTCACCACCGTTACCACCACCGTCACTATCTGGCCGGCATCCTCATCACCAGCCAAGCATCCCTCCTCTCTCCTGCTCCCCAATAACCACGCTGCCTCTGGCCCTTCAGTGCTTAAGTTAAATCACATTTAATTGTTTTTCAAAAAGGAATAAAGAAATCAGAAGAGATTCACAGCACTCACAGTCATGAAGGGTTAACTAAAAGTAGGAATATATTAAGCTTTTGGTTAAAAAATGCAAACGCAGCCCCAGTGACACTCACCCTTGTGTTCCCACTCATGCACTGCTCCCAGGCACACCCTCGCCCTCAGGCATGCACACACACACACACACTCACACATACACACACTCCCCCCGAGCAGGGCTCGAGGCTGGTGGAAGAGGGAGGGGCCCAGTGCCATCCCAGGGGCCTGCCTCTCCCCAATCCCCCTCACTAAATGACAAAGCTAGACTACACTGGGGGCTCAAGGGGACACACCCAGGACTCTGTGAGCTGTGCTTGGGGTGGGGACATGGAGGAGCCACCGCGGGGGCGAGCGGCCTTAGACGATCCTGTTCTCCATGATGGCCAGCCGCTTGCTCACAGCTTCCAGTGGGCTCGGAGTTAAGGAGGTGCAGGCGGCCCGGAGCCGGGCAGTGCTGGTGCAGCCCAAACAGGACCCCCTTCCTGTTCCCTGCAGTGCCGCCCTTCCAGGGCTTTCTGTCACCCACCCTCCATAGCAGGAGTTTTCCCCAGTGTCGAAATGTATCCCACTGCCCTCAGAATGGTGCTCTCCAAAAACACAGCCAGTACTAAGAGCCCCGAATGCCCAGCCCTGCCCAGTTGCAGGTTCAGGCCGGCTGGGTCCCCCACCTAGTCCTGACCGAGCCAGGGGAGCTATTGCAGGCCCAGCCCCGTCCGAGTAGGGGCTGGCACCAGCCATGTCACCAAGAGCCTGAGAAGTGGGATGCCCACAGGCACCATGTTTTCCTTAGTGTGTCCAGGACTCTGTGTGTGCCCGTCTCCAGATCTTGACCTCTGCCTCAGTTTCTCTGTTTACCCTTTAGGAGCCCCTGCTTTTCACAGGGTCAGTATCAAAGCTGACATCAGCCTATCTGGCCAGAATCCCGCCCACCTTCAGCAGGAAGCAGGCAAGGAGGAGCCCACCCTGACCCCACCACCCCTGCTCCCCCCACAGTGCCCTGGCCCCGGCCCCCGCCCCCTGCCCCCTGCCCCTCTGGAAAAGGATATGTTTCCTGGTCAAGGCCTGCAGCAGCCCCTCCACTTTGGCCTGGAATTTCACAATGGATTCACAGTCACACGGATCTTCCTCTGGAATAGACAGGAAGCAGAGAAAGACAGGAAGATGGTGAGCAGTTGCCAGGCAGGGGGGCTGGGTCATCACTGCCCTGGACCAGGATTAGGGAGTCTTGGGGGAGTGTGCGGCCTAGAACCTCTCAGGGGGGGGAGATATGTGGAATTCCTGAGACAGAGCTCCGGGAGAGGTGGAGGGCGACCCCTGATTGGCTTCCTGGTCCCCCAGAGCCCTGATAAAGAACTCCAATACAGCATCACCGTGCTGAGCACCTACTGTGCGCAGGACACTGCCGTCAGGAGCCTTATGTCATCGTGGTGACTCCTCACCCCCATCCTTTGTGTTTGAAGTCGTCAATGCCATTGTACACATGAAGAGCCCGAGACGTGAAGCAACTTGCCCGTGGTCAGCAGGTACTCAGTGTCAGAGCAGAGCCGCACACGCAGGCCGTGTGGCTCTGGAGTCCATGCTCCGCCCCTGGGAGCCCCGCCTGCCCCCCATCCATGCAGCTCTGGTCTCGCTCACCCACACAGATCTTCTTTTGCAGCTTCATGCCAATCTGGTTGATGGTCTTGAAGTCGGCCGTGTAGAAGTAGTGCTCGGCCACGGGCTCCGAGGCGATCTCCCTCAGCTCGTCCTCCACGGCGTTGCCCACACCCACGGCAAACATCTTAAAGCCTGCCACAGGGACAAGACAAGCAAGGGTGGAGGTGTGGGCTGGCAGCCGGGGCTCAGCCTGTGCAGGAATGCTCAGGAAATCAACACCAGATACCTCCTGGTGGCAGCTGCAGGAATTGCAGGCACAATGCCTGGGACAATGACGCTGAGGAAATGAACATTTACTGAGATTCTCCTATATGTCAGACCTGTGCTGACTCCCTGTACTGGGAGCTTTGTAATCTCATCTAACTCTCAGAACCATCATCTGGTGGTTATTATTATCCTCATTTCATAGGCAATAAAACAAGGCTCAGGTGTGTCCCAAAGTGGGCTGCCTTTCCACAGTTGGTATGTTCTTGAGAACATTCAACTAGAAAAGCTCCAAGCCCCCAACAACCATCAAAAACAAGCCATTTGCCCAGCCAGTGTGGCTCACTGGTTGAGCATCAACCCATGCACCAAGAGGTCACCGGTTCGATTCCCGGTCAGGGCACATGCCCAGGTTGTGGGCCCGATCCCCAGTGAGGGGCATGCAGGAGGCAGCCAATCAATGTTCTCTCTCATTGATGTTTCTCTCTCTCTCCCTCTCCCTTCCTCTCTCACTAAAATCAATAAAGAAAAAATATTTTTTATAATAAACAAATAAATAAATAAATAAAACAAGCTATCTACTTTCCTGGGGCCTCAGTCTTGTCACCAGTATAAGAAAGACATGGATGAACCGATCCTTCCTCATTCAGATTGAACCTGGGTTTAGGGCACTAATCAGAATAGACACTATGATAAATTACAGTTCGGTTGTACCATGTGCCCCTGGCCATCAGTGGTGTCCAGGGTCCAGGCGGGAGCACCTACCAAGGTCCTTGGCCTTCTTGGCAGCATCATTAATGTAGTCCTGGCTCCGGCCGTCGGTGAAGACAATGCCCACCTTCTGGGCACCAGGCCTAGCCCCACTGGACACAGTGAAGGAGTTGTCGACGAGGTACTTGAGGGCAGCCCCGGTCATGGTGCCCTTTTCCATGTAGGACATGTTTCGCACAGCTGCCTTGATGTCCTTCTTGGTGTGGTAGCGGCCCAGCGGGAACTCCTGGCGCACGGAGCTGGAGTACTGTACCAGCCCCACCTGGGCCAGCTTGTCTGACACGTCCAGCGTGTCCACGATCTGGTTGATGAACTTCTTCACCAGCTCAAAATTCTCCGGCCGCACACTCTTGGATCCATCGATGAGGAAGACCAGGTCAGTGGCCGAACCACCACCGCCACCGCTGCAGACTGGGGGGTGTGGGAGGACAAGGAGATGAAGCTTCACGACAGTTATCCGTCTGACCCCTGGCTGGGTGCCTACCACACACCAAGCTCTGTGCTGAGCGCCATCCCGTCTTGTCCTCAAAACTCTCTCTGTAAAGCCCAGTGGTACAGCATTGAAAACTGGAAACTCACATGGCTCAGAGGTAGTGGCACCAAGAATTGAACTCAAGATGTCTGCCTCCCTCCACCACACTAAACCCACCGCCCATTGTGTCAAAAAGAGGAAATCAGAAGAGAATTTTCAGCCGACATCAAATTCTAAAAGGAATCTGTCACCTCTGCAGATTGGTCCAGAGCAAAGTGTGGGAAGGTTCAGATGGGTAGGAAAAAGCTGAGCCCCCCTCCCCCGAGTCCACCCTCTCCAGGGCTGCGTGTCCAGCCCACTGACCATTGCAGGTCTTGCCATCGCTGTTCAAGGTGAAGCCCTCACGGCAGGCGCAGGTGTAGGAGCCCGGGGAGCTGATGCACACCTGCTCACAGTCATGGTCTCCCGTGGCACACAGGTCCGACACCACTGTGGGAACAGCAGGAGACTCAGAACCTCAGGAGACTCAGGATCATTACAGGGCCTTGACTATCTCAGCCAGGATGGGCCCTCACACACTGGGAAAACTGAGGCCCCGTACTGGGTGGGGTCCAGGCCCCAGAGCCTCAGCCCGGGGCCAGAATCACTGCACCAGGGCTGACATCCCTGAAGAAGGTGATTATACTGATGGTGAAACTAAAACTTCCTGATAAAAAGGTAAAGGCCACAGGGACAAGAGCTCGTTTTGCTCTGTTTGGTTCACTGCTGTGTCCCAAGTGTCTAGATCAGCACACGCAGCAAAGAACAAGGGTGCACGGGGCGCTCAACAAATGTTTAAAGCCACCTACTGAGCGCTTACCAAGCGTTACGTCATTGAATCCTCACAATAAGATGCATGTTTGTCTTAGACCCATTTTAAAAACGGGAAAAGTCCTTGCCCTGGCCCCGCCCCACCCACTCGAGACCCCGCCCCGCCTGATAGGTCACATCCCACAGGCCCACCTCCCTCTTAGAAGGACTCTAAACCTCCTGCCCAGTGCCCAAGCCCCTCAGACTCTCCCGCATCACGGAACATTTTAGCACCCAGTCCCCTCCGCCCCCATCCAAACATGCACAGGCCCTCTCTTCACTGGATTCCCGCCCCTCTTTGATCCCTACCAGCACCCTGCCACATAAAAGGGTTCTTGGCATCGCCTCTTCCGAACTCCCTTCTGCGGGGCAGAGGACCTGCCCGCAGATCAGCACCCCGCCCCAGGCCTTGCCCCGCCCCCGATGCTGGCTCTATCTCAGGCCCCGCCCCAGGCCTGGCCCCGCCCCCGATGCTGGTTCTATCTCAGGCCCCGCCCCCAGGCCCCGCCCAGGTCTGGCCCCGCCCCCATGCTGGCTCTATCTCAGGCCCCGCCCCCCAGGCCCCGCCCCGCGCACAGCAGAAGGCCTCCTGGAACTTCTTGGACAGCTTCTCGATGACGCTGTAGCTCTCCACGTAGTCCACGTGCTCCTCCTGAGGCTCGCTGGCGATCTGGCGCAACGTGGCCTTGTCCACGCGGCCCACGCCAATGGCGAAAAGCTCGACGCCGCTAGCCCGGGCTCGTGCAGACACGTCCCGCACGCTGTCCTGGGGCCTCCCGTCCGTCACCACGATGACCACCTGCAACACGCGGAGACACCTGTGAGGAGCGAGCCCCCCTCCCGGCGCGAGGCTCGGCTGCGCACTTGGCCCTCCAGCAACCCCAGGACCGCTGGCGCGAGAGCAGACTGAGGCTAGTTGGTTGCAGGTGGATCTAATTCCCCTCCAGAGTTCCGCGCCAGGGAAGAGAACAAGGCTCGAGGAAGAGAAGACAGGTTTCCTCTGGCTGAAAGAGACTAGGCTGAGATGTTCTCTCATCTGACTAGGGCCCCTGGATGTCTCCTGCACAAGGCGGACAGAGTTCAGGACCATATCTCCCTCCCACCAGGATGGGGCCTGGGAGGAGAGGCCAACACTGTGCAGTTCTGCCCTTTGGCCACCAGAGGGCGGCAGAGGGAGCCATTCCCACATAGATGTCCCACAAACGAGAGGAGGATGCCACCTTTCTCCCTCCATTCCCAGATGCTCTATGTCCTTTCCACGGAGGAAAAGACTGTCTGCTCCTCACACAAAGCTCCTCTGTTCTTCACCCTGAAAAGGGAGACAGAGGGGACCCTGGCGCTGAGCCTGGCCCTCCTCACCCTTGCCTGAGCCTGCCCTGAAACTGTGTCCTCACAGCCCTGCCCAAGTCTGGGACTCAGCATCTGGGTCCCTGGCTGCTTCTCAGCTTCTGACCTGGATCTGCTTCTGATTCCTGGGTCCCCACCCCTGGCCCGGTGCCCAGGCCTTGTCTTGTGACCTGTAGGATAGTGGTTTAGACAGGCTGGGTTAGAAATGCAGCCCCCCCCACCCTGCCCCACCAAGTTACAGCTCACCTTCGAGCCTGTTTCTTCATCTGCAAAAAGGGGGTGTGGTGAGGTTCAAGTGAGGTGATTCAGGGTACGAAGCCAGGAAGGGGAACTGTTATTTGTAGTATCACTGCCCTGGGTCCCCTGGGGAGTGAGCTTGCACAATCTCTACCCTCAGAGGCCTGGGCTCCGGCCCTGAAAACCCTGCTGAGACCATTCACTGCCACAGGCATGCCTCTGAGGCCCACCGGCTCCGTGAGTCCCCACTGTCCCTCTTCAGCCCAGTTCTGGGACTTTCCATCCACCTCGTAGGACGTTCCCTCAGGTCAATTCCAGGCTGAACACCTAATGTCTGGTGCCAGCTCCCCTAGGCTCTGTCTCTGTCTCAACTATTATGGAGGAATTCTCCTCACTTGCCCACCCCAGGCCACTGGGCTGAGCTGGAGTGAAGCAGTTAACTCTGCAGATGGGACAACTACAGATGTCACCGCCATCCCCTTCACCTCTCTCCATGGACCGCCACATCCTCCCAGTCACCGTGACTACCCACCTCATGTCAGAACTTATAAGTGGCCCCCACAAAATAAGACCAGGCCCGATGTGCCATTCCTTTGAGGGCCATGGTGGCAGGGGTTATATGCTACTGTCTGCGGACACTTCTACCACTTTGTAGCTGGCAGGCTGCTTGCGTTCCCTGCAGCTCATCTGCAAGATGGAGACCCCACCTCCGAGCAGGATCGTGTTCGTTTGACACTCAGGTCTCAGCCATGCACTGCATGCCAGAGAGGGGGGTACAGAAGGGGTAAGAAAGAGTGCGTCCCTGGGCTGGGGCCCCGAGCAGGTAAACGGCGAGTCCTCGGTCCAGCAAGGGCGGCGATGGGGAGGGGCAGGAGCCTGTGGGAGGACCAGTCAGGGAGGGGACACCTGACTGGACTCCCGGGCCCTGGGCTGGGTCCTGAAAAATTACCCAGTGGGTCCAAGGTCTGTGAAAGTGCTGAGCACTCTGCCTGGCGCTCTCGCTGGCTGTGCGACTCGGGGAACGGTGCCTCGTGTTTCTGGGCCCCTGCCATCTGAGCTTGCAAAACATAAATCAGCTAACGCTTGTATGGGGCTCATTGGGCGCCAGGGGCTGCTCTGAGCACTTTGTGCTTATGAACTCATGTCGTCCTCATAGGAGCCCCTGGAGAAGGTGAGGAAACTGAGGCAGGCGAGATGAAGTAACTCACTCAGGGGCCAGGATGGTGGAGCAGGGACTGGACCCCACACAGGCTGGTGGCAGTGCTCACGCCCGTAACCATCAGGTAACCATCTGAACGGCCCACTCTGCCCTCAAGGAGCACAGACTGGCTGGGAAGCCAAGGTTAACTGAACTAAAGTAACCAAGTGCTCACCGGGAGTCAGAGGGTGGGGAAAGACGGGTTCAGCGCTGCCACTTCTCTTACTTGGGTCTGCCCCCAGCTGTAAGTGGCCACCTCGTAGGGTGTTGGGAGAATTCCAGTGTGTGCAGGCAAAGCCCGCGAACAGCAGGACCCCCGCAGGGCAGGGGAGAGGGTGCACGTACCTTGCTGATGTCGGGGGACCTGTTGCGACCACCCTCGGCGTCACTGAAGGCCGTGGTGATGGCGAACTGGATGGCCAGACCGGTCATGGTGCCGGTGGACAGCGGCCGGATGCGGCGCACGGCCTGCAGCAGCGCGGCCTTGGAAAGGTGGGCGCGCAGCGGGAACTCCTGCTTCACCGAGCTGGCGTAGTTGACCACGCCCACGCGGGTGGCATTGGGCCCCACATTCAGCGACTCGATGACCTGGGACAGGAACACCTTCACCTTCTCAAACTCCACGGGCCGTACACTGCGTGAGCTATCGACAACAAACACCAGGTCTGTGGGCCGGGTCCGGCAGAGGTGCCCTGGGGAGAGGAGGGAGACCACAAAGGGCAAGGGGCAGGGTCAGGAGGCTGGACCCAGACACTCGGGAAAGGAGTAGAGCATCAGGGGCGACTTAGACCCCACTGGAGGCCGCGGGCAGGGCAGACGACTTAAACCAGGCCGCCCTGAGCCTTTGCAAGCATGAGGCTCACATTCCAGCCTTGGGCAACTCACCTCACCTCTCTGAGCCTCAGTTTCCTCATCTGTACAATGAGCTGATGATCCTTTCCTTACAGGACCCTTTGAGGACGAGCTCAAGTGTCCAGAGGGCGCCGGCACAGGGCCGGGCGTGCATTGGGCGCCCGGGAGCAGCAAAGGCTGGGTGGCCTTTAAAACCCACTTCTCAGGTTTGAGCCCAGAGTGGCTCCGTAAACAAGGGGCAGCTGTTTCTCCGAGCTGGGCAGCAGGGCACTGAGGGTGGGCCCTCTGGGGATGACACAGCCTTGCAGCCCAACCCCGTGCCCGTCAACATGGCCTCTTTCATCTGAACACCAAAGCTAGTCTCCAACGTGGACCCAGGTTCCCTCAGCCGGGCGCGCCCTGCTGGCTGCTGTCCAGGGCAGGGGCAGAAGTTTCTAGTAGCTGCCTTGGCAGCCTGACCAGGTGGGCCTCCAAGACACACCCCCGAGGAAAGATGTCTTTCCAGACACCCTGGGCGGCAGCGTTAGGAGCTTCCGTTTCATCTGCTCCTGGGGAGGAACGCTGCCGCTTGATGAGGTCACCGGCCTGGGCCTGCCGCCAGCGGGGCCGGTACAAAGGCCTTTCCCTTCCATCCCCGAGTCCGGCCCGAGCGCGGCCTCTCCCAGTACGGGCGAAGGATGGTTCAGGACCAGAGTGTGTGCTCGGCGGCTGCAGGTCCCAGCTCCCAGCCACGGAACCCTGAGCCCAGGCACCGGAGCGCCTCACGGGACCTTAGACACGACCTTGCAGCCGCTCCCTGAGCCCCTCTAGCTAAGGGCACAAAAAAGGATAAACTGAGGCCCAGAGAAGGAGAGGGACATGTGCACAACACAGAGCGATGGATCAAGACCCAGGAGGCTCCGGGGCTCTCTCACTGCGTGGTCTTAGGTCCTCCCCTGTCCAGCCTCAGTTTCCCCATCTGTATAAGAATAGTTGGGTATTCGAGGATTCAGTGCCCAAGGCCGAAACTCTGGAAGTGGTACAGCCTGCAGGGAGCCCACTCCAGGATGTGCTGAAAGGGTGGGGGACCGCCCCCCGGAGGTACACTCATCACAGTCATGAGCTCAGCCCTGGCACAGTGCAGTCCCAGGCATCAGTGACTCTCCGTGTAGCTTCTGCCCTCAGTGACCCGAGACAGCGGTCCCTGCAGCATGCACGGTCCCTGAGGGCAGCCCAGGGCTGAGAAACCCCAGGAAAGGCTGTGGGGCTCTAGAGAGAAGCCCACTGATATCCCCCCGACAGACAGACTGAGGGTCACTCCAGTCCTGGCCCTGATCGTGTCACCACCTCCGTCTGCTCCTGTGCTGGCCATCCTGCCTCCCTGCCCCTCCCCCATCTCGGCTCCCATTTCCTCTCTGCCCATCTCAGTGCCCAGCCCCCCAGGCTGTGGTCAGGGGCCACACATCCACTGTCCCCCACCTCACATAGGCCCCCTCACCTCTGGACTGGGGGGCAAGGCCATGTGTGCGTGGGGCCAGGTGCAGCAGCAGCAGATGGCAGAGCACGAGGGTGACACCAGAGACCCTCATGGTCCTAGCGGCGTGGCAGCAGCCAGCACAGCCGTGGAGGCCAGTGGGCTCCTGGTCTTATCAACCTTGCTGCCCAGCCTCCCAGCCAGGAGGCCCTGCCCTGCCCCTTGCCTCCTTGGGGGTGGGGCCCCACTAAATGGAGGTGTGTGTGTGTGTGTGTGTGTGTGTGTGTGTGTGTGTGTGTGTGTGTGTGTTCCCCCCTCCAGAGGAGGGACTGGAGGAAGCTGGGAAGGGCGTAAGCGCCTGGCCTGGGCTGGAGAGGCCCCTCTAACCACAAGCCTCCTTTGCCTCCAGAAGCAACCAGAGCCACAGCTGCAGTTCAGGAATCTCAGGTGGGTGGAGGGTGACTCCTCCGGGGCTGGGGGGCCGGCACGGACCTGGAACTGCGACTCTGAGGCCAGGGAAAGCTGCGTTCCAGGGCCTCACACCCCAGCCTGCCCTGCAGCCTCTTCCCACACCCAGATTCTTCTCTTTCCTGCGATTTCAACCCCAATTTTCTCATTAAACACACTTCTCCTTCCCCAGCCTTGGCTGTGCCCTGCCTCTCCATGGAAGCCCTGCTCTCCACCACACCTGCATTCGCCGAGCTCTCTTCCAGTCTGTGCACACGCGAGGCAATCTGCCCCAAAGGCCCTTCCTCCCACTCACTCTGCGAAACAGAATCTTTCAAGATCATAATTTGAGCAAAGTGTACATTAGTAGCTGATACGTGCAAGGCAGCGGAGAAGATAGCTAAGAGCACAGACGTGGAGCCAGGTTAGCTGGATTTGCTATATACGACCTGTGTGACCATGGGCAAGTGCCTTCACCTCTCTGTGCTGCCAGTTCCTCATCTGGGAACGGGATGGACTAGAGGAGCAGAGTTATATGAGCTATCTCATGTAATTCTCTTGACAACCCTGCAAGGCAACTACTATTAGTATCCTTATTTCCTAGATGTGGAACTGAAAAACAGAGAGGTGAAGTAACTTGTCTAAAGTCACACAGCCAAAGTCATTGCTGGGATAGTGCCCATGCCGGTGTTCTCAGCAACCCTGCTTTCTCAGGTGTAGCTTGGTGGAGGTGCCCTCTCCATGCCCACCTCGTCCCCACTCCCCTGGGTTAGACCCCTCCCTATGCTTCTGTGCACTGACTGTCTCATCCATGCGTGGGTGAGAGTCTGGTCCATTCGTCTCAGCATCCAGGCCCAGTCCAGGGCCTGCACAGAGGAGGCAAAAATAAAGGCTTGTAAATAAAGGAACAGAGCCCTGGCCAGTGTGGCTTAGTTGGTTGGGCATAGTCTGGTGCACCGAAGAGTCTCCAGTTCGGTTCCCGGTCAGGGCACATGCCCATGCTGCAGGTTTAATCCCTGGTTGGGGCATGTGCAGGAGGCAGCCGATCGTTGCTTTGCTCTTTCATTCCTCCCTTCTTCTCTCTTTAAAAATCAATAAAAAAAAATTTTTTAACAAAAAAATAAAGGTACATAACCAGGAATGGTCCCTACAGTTGCAGTGAGGTCCAGTTGTCGATGGGATAAAGCGAAAGGAGCATGGGCTTGGCCACCTGAGAGACCCAGATTCAAATCCACTTCTGCTGTTGACCAGCTGTGTGCCCTGGAGCTGGTGACTTAACCTCTCTGAGCCTTGGCTTGTTACCATACAGTGGGAATGGCAGCACTCGGCCTGCCCGCCTCACTGGGACCACGTAAGGAGGCAAGGAGAGGACAGAAGTGGAGATGGGGGCGTCAAAGAATTATCACCTTCCCAGGGCGTAGAATCGCTAACACTTAAGACCTGTGCTCTTCACTCTATGTAAACTGTACCTTAATCAAAGGGAATGTACAGACACTTTCTTTAAAATGACTGCGGGGCACAGCTCGACATTCTCACCGCCTTCGTCAATAGCGGCAGTCACTCACTCCACCACCGACCCCTTCGTTCTCCCAGCAAACCTGTGATGCCAGCAGATCCGAGCATATTAGCCCATTTGTCAGGTGAGGAAACTGAGGCCCAGAGAAGGTCGTGACTGGAAGCCACCCAGCCGGTTAGAGGCAGAGCCACGCCTGGAACTCAGGTCTCAGCCCCCTTTGCCCGCGTAAGAGAACAAGGAAGTTAAAAGCATTTCCCTCCGACCTGCGTCATTTACGTTTCAGTCATTCATATAATTCATAGCCCTCCCCCCCAATTTCCATTTGTTGTTTTTTTTAAAATCCTCACCCGAGGATATTTTTCCATTTTTGTTCAGATAAAGTGGGAGGGAGAAAGAGAGAGGGAGAGAGAGAGAAACATCGACGTGAGAGGGACACATCAACTGATTGCCGCCCACATGACCCCGAGCAGGGCTGGGGACCAACCGCAATGGAGAAACGTGCCCTTGACCAGACCAGAATCAAACCCGCAACTCATTGGTCTGCGGGCCGACGCTCTAACCACTGAGCCAAACCAACCAGGCCCCCCCGCCCCCCAGTTTCCAAGACCAGCATGCTGCTGGTTTCTTTTCCCTCTGTAACTTCTAAGTCTACTTCTCTTCTCCAGAGACGCCGCAGGGATGACAGCTGTGGTACTTATCACGTCCCCAAATTGTGTTATAAAAGTGCCGCCTGCCCCGCCCCCACGTATCAGCTCCCTCGGAGCAGGGTCTTGCCTGCCTCAGTCACCAGTGAATCTCAGGACTCAGCGTGGTGCCTGGAACAGGGTATCTGGTGCGCAAATGAAGTGAATTCAAAGAAGGAAGGATGATGAAGTGTCGGACGGAGTCAGCCATGGTGACCGACTGTGACAGGGGCAGAGTCCTCTCCCCGCGGCCCCGCCGAAGGTGGACGAGGAGAACGTGAGCTCGAGTCCCCTCGCCCACCGCCCCTCTCGGGGTGGACAGGGCTGTGTCCAGAGCTCAGGGTACAAAGCTGTCTTGGCCGGGACAGCAGCTGGGCCCATGAAATAGCTCTTTCAGCTCCGGCTCTGAATGGCAGGTCTATGGACTCCTCAGGGGAACACAGGCGCCTTTTCTGGGTCACTCCTCCACTCATTAGTGGAGCCACAGAAATATGCTGCAGGTAGGCTCAGGAACAGAGATGGATTCTCCCCAGAAAGGGGGCAGCTTTCACGTTCCGGAGCCAGAACAGCGGCTTGCGGGGAAGGGGCCCTGGAAGTTCAGCATATACATTGAGGAAAGAAAATAAATATTTGTGTTTTAAATGTGTGAAACGTTTTTCCCCAGGAATCAAAATGGGGAACAGTGTGTCGGTATTGGCCAGAGAAAGAAACGCGTTGAGGGGCCTCCGTCCAGGCTGCTCCCCCGCCAGGACTCCCGCTGCTCCGTCTCCCTGTTTTCACACACCTCAGGTTGCCAAAAACTCAAAGCCTTTAGTGTTCTGTCCGAGAGAGAGCATTTCTGATAAAGTGGGAGGCCCTGGGCACAGTGTGGCTCAGTGGGGATTGCACGGGACACCCCCTCCGCTCCCAGGCTCAGTTTCTCTCCGAAACTGGTCACCGGAGCCCCCAGGACCAGAGATGCCACCTGGTCTAGGACAGCATGTCCCCTTGTCCTTCACCCACCATCATCACAGTTCGGCTGGATCCAAATATACCTTTACTGTTATTTATTTAATCTTTCTCTTTAACTCTAAATCCACTTACTCGTTGAAAAAATGTCTCCTCCCCCTAAGAAATAACAGCCATGAAATCAGTGGTTTGGTGTAGTTTATATGTTTATTCCGATAGGCCTTTAAATAGATTAGAAACAAATTAAATTTAACTTTTTCACCCACTGACCACCAAAAATTACCCTGCGTCCTGCCCGTGGCAGGCAGGCCCGACTTTGGGATCAGGCGGAGCTGGGTCTGGTTCCGCCACCTGCCAGGCACCGACTCCAGGTGAGTGTCTTCACTGTCCTGCTCGCAGGTTTCCCTTCTGTACGTTGGGAGCTGACGGCAGCGTCACCGGTGGGGAGAAGGAAGCGTATTGAGCCTGTGTCAGTGTTCTGTTCACCGAGCCCGCAGTCAGGAGAGAACAGGCTAAGCTGCCGTACAGACAAGCCCTCCGGTCACAGTGGCTTTAACACAACGATGTGTTTCTGTCTCATGACACAGGCTGGTGTCAGACAGCCACCTCCCTGCACAGGCCCTCAAGGCTGCCTCCGTCTTGTGTCCCACCACGTCCAAGTCCTTCATCTCCAGCCGCGTGGACGAGAGAGAGACAGCAAGTGTCCCTCCTAACTGCCTCAGACGAGGAGTGCCCATCCCCTGACTCTGCCTGGAAGTCCCGGGCTGGGATGTGGGTATGTAGCGAGCAGTGACCCTTCCCGAGGGAAAAAAGCTTCTGTGGGCACTGTGTTACCTCTCCACGGAAATTCACACTGAGCTGGGCAGTTAAGTCACTTCACAAGCTTCTCCCAGGCCACAGCCAGCCTCTGTCCCTCCCCTCCTCCACCGCCCTCTTCTCTGCCACATGGTGAGTCACCTGCTCCTCGGTGAGTCACCTGCTCCTCGGTTCCAACACGTTTTTGTTGCCTGAAGGGGTGCATATTTTATTTCAGATGTTACTTGCTGGTTTTAGGGACTCTCACCCCAGGGGACCACGAGAGCCTCGAAGGCGGAGACTCTACCTTTTGCACAGGCCTTTTTCAGAATTTGCACTCGGTAAGAGGTGACTCGTTTTGTCTGGGGGAAAACATAAAACCTTAAATCTCAAGCTGTGAAGGAAACTCAGACATCATCTGGACAGTTTACCCAGCCTGCCACCCATCACACTCATTCTGGAGAGGTTGTTAAAAATACAGAGCTCACCCATGCTGATGCCTTCTTGGGGCCAGAGGGTCAGCCCGCAGCCCTAGGGGCAGCTGTGAGAGGTTCCCTCAGAGAAGGAGCCCACTGTCCATCACGCGGGGAGAGAAAGAGCACGCAGGGAGGGCTTAGGTCTAGCACAGGGAACCATAGCAGACCCAGTCGACCCCTCCCCATGGCCCTTCAGCCCACCTCTGGGTTCTGCAGCAGGCAGTGCCCATCACACTGACAGTGACCCAGGCAGCCTGGGCATTTCACGTCTGGAGGGCAACCCGTAGGGGATGGGCTCTGTGAATAAATACCCCGGCTTCCCACTGCCCCCTGTTGGACAGTTCTGAGATGTGCTCCTCATGGTCCCTGGAGGGTCCCCAACAGGAGTGAGCTCAATTGCCCACAGAAGTGAACTTTTGTTAATGTGACTTTTTATTGGCTTTTGTCCCTTCCCTGCCTCACTTCCCCCCTCCCTGTATTTCGAGGTGTCCCAAGTCCTCGTCTCAGGATCTGCTTTGGAGGAATGTAAACAAAGCTAAGGTAACACTTTCTCAAGTGTGGGAGTCCAAGGCGAGGCCATGTTTGGGGCCCTCCTAGTGGAGATCAGCTCTGACAGGGGGGGCAGGTAAAGGCAAGGTGGGGAGGTGTCTGTACAGGACCCTGGGCCAGCTGGGATCCGCGGGGCTCGGGGCAGAATAAGCATCCTCATCTAGATGCATTTACGAGTCATTCTCCGTTTTACACTTCCTTCAGTTATCCCCAAAGCAGCAACAAGTTTAGTCAAGGGTGTGTTTTTTTAATGCAGATTCTCAGGCCCCACCCCAGACCCAGCAAATCTGTATTTCTAAGCTCTCCAGGTAGTTCTGATGTAACAAAACCATCAATCTCATCCAACCTCCCCTATGAAACATAAATTCTCTCTGTCTCTGGAACACCTCTCGGACAGGGGGCTTGCTCTCCTCAGAGCGTTCCATCAGCTCTGACGTGAGCACGTCTGCTGGTGTACCATGTTCAGTGACCTGAAGATCACGGCCATGCCCCCGCTGAGCTGATTCCTCCCTAAGGAAAACATCCTCATTTCTTGCAAACAGCCTTTCTAACACATAGACTTCAGCCCCTTTGCAGCCTGTGCCAGCTCCCAGTGGCAGTTCAATTTGTCTCTTTCCCTCTTAAAAATTTGGACTCTGGATTTTTATTTTTTTTTAAATCTTCACCCAGGGATATTTTTCTACTTATCTTCAGATAGAGTGGGAGGGAGGGAGAGAGAGGGAGAGAGAGAGAAACATCGATGTGAGAGAGACACATCGACTGGTTGCCTCCCGCACGACCCCAACCAGGGCCGAGGATGAACTGCAGCCAAGGCACGTGCCCTTGACCGGAATCGAACCCGTGACTCATTGGTCTGTGGGCTGATGCTCTAACTGCTGAGCCAAACCAGCCAGGGCAGGACTCTGGATTTAATGTAATCCTCCAGCTAGCAGAACAGAACATATTTCCTCCCCCAGTTTCCAAAGTACCTAACCTCTATTCATGCTGCCTGAAATCCCTGCTGTTTCTCCCTCAGCCTCAGAAACAGAGCCTCTGGAGACCCGAGAAGAGCACAGGAAGGTGTGTGAACAGTGTTCAGCTCGCCTGTTTCCTCCTTCAACTCCAGCTCGATCTACACTGACCAAGATTTCAGACAGCCGGGACTATCGCTGCTGCTGCCACTTCTACATTTAAGGAGGAAAACAGTAAAACCTCTCCAAGTGGAGAAGAAGTGATACTTCCGTTTTCTATTGCTAGGTAACAAATGGCTGCGAGCTCGGCAGCTTGAGACAGCACACGTGTTTGCTCATCGTTTCTGTAGGTCGGAAGTCTGGGCACAGCTGAGCTGGGCTCTCTGCTCGGTGCCTCGCCGGCTGAAGTCAGGACGTCAGCTGGGCTGCGTTCTCTTCCGGAGCTCAGGGTCCTCCTTCCAGCTCACACAGTGATTGGAGAACTCAGTTCCTTGCAGGTGTGAGACTAAACCCCCTCCGCCCCCCATTGCTGGCTGTTACCCAGGGACCACTCTCAGTACCTAGAGGCCACCCACAGTTCCTTGCCACGTGGTCTCCTCCAAGGCCTCCTCATGCTTCAAATCCCTCCTATGTCGAGTCCCCCTCTCCAGGAAGAGCACAGTCCCTTTTCAGGGATCACCTGATTAGGTCAGGCTCACCCAAGATAATCTCCCTTTCTTAAAGTTGGCTGTGCCACGTATCCTAACCTAATCCCCAGAGTGACTGTCCTGTCAGATTCACAGGCTCCACCCACACTCAAGAAGAGAGAACTATCCAAGGTCACAGGTCATGGAAAGCATCTTAGAATTCTGCCTTCCCCGAGTGGTATACATGGGGGGAGGGAGGGAGGAGGCAGGGTGTTGACCAGGAAATGCGGCATTTTCCAGTTTGGGGAAAGTTGCTTCAAGGTCAGTACGGGAAAGACCAGGTGCTAACTTACACACTCAGACTACGGCCCGCTGGTTCCGCTCTCAGTCCATCTCCAGGCCCTTCCCTCTGGGAGCCTTCAGCGTGGAAGGGTGTTGGGAACGCGTCCTGTGGAGTTTGGGGACCCAGGAGCAAGGCCTGGCCCTGCTGACTCGCGAGTGACCACGGGCAACTAAGGACTGTTAGCGCGCACGGTTGCTTCACCTACAGCCTTCGTGCGGATGTCCAACCCCAGAAACACTTAACCCTTTCCTTCCCACACTCCGGGCATGCCCTGTTCCCGCCACTGTCCCACCTGAAGCGCGTTAGAATAAGCACCTTCATTTCTCCCAAAGCCCGTGATAGGAACTCAGCTCCACCAACATATAACATTTCAGCAAGTTGGCCCTGTCAAGGCCAAGGCTGAACATGTTTGTGGTGTTGTAAGTTGTGAGTTATCGGAAGTCCAGTTCCCAGACTGGAGCCCCCTCCGACATGTGGTCCTGGCCCGGGCTTGGCCCAGGCTGTCTGCCAGCCTGAGCCCCCAGCAGGTGGCGGAGGAAGCTGTAAGGCCAGTGTCCTGCTTGACCACCGGCCCCCGAGGCGGCAGCAACACTGTTTACCAGGTGGACTGTTTATTGAGGGTTGTAGCTCCCTTGTGCTGGCCGCTCTCTGCCAAGCCCGCTGCCTGTCGGACACTCTCGGTGGCCAATTACACAGGCTTCCTCCTGGAGTCCCAGGAGGGACTCAAGTGGGAGTGCTGCCTCCCAGCGAGCCCGTCTGGCGGGTGGCGGGTGGCGGGTGGCCTGTGGCCGCAGAGACCCACAGTAGCTGCTTCTTAGATGCCACCCAGAAACCCCAGGTGGGCCCAAGGGTGGGTCCTCCCCAACTTCCTTTAACCTGGGAACTGCTTTTCTTGACACTTCAAAGTCCTTGCAAACTGGAGACGTTCCCAGGGTGCCTGATTGGATATGAATGTCTGGTCTCCCCAACAGTCAGCAGAGACCCCCACAAAGTGGAGAACTTGCCCATAAGCACAGGGCCAGGTTTCCCCATCTGCAGAATGGGTACACACCCCACCTCTAGGCTGTTGCTGTGTCCCTGGGCTGCCCATGCTGTGCAGGGTCCCTTCGGGCCACAGCCCTGTGTATGAGGTCTCTCGTGTGGTTCGTCACACCTCACACGTGCTGTCTTGGTCTCCGGCCCTTTAAGTGGTCAGGCAGGCTGGAAGCCGGAGGCTGGGGCAAGGAGGTGAGTGCTTGGATCTGAGGGCATGTCACCATGAACCCTGGTGACATCACATCCCCGTGTCCACAGATGGCACTCACACCCCCCTCCCTCCTTCCTCACTCTCCTGAACTCCAGACCCATAGACAGCTGTCTCCTGAGCACCCCTATCATGTGTCCCCAAGGCAGCTCAAATGGAAACAAAACTCAACACATCTTTTGTTCCCCGTCCTGTGTCCCTTAGGTCAGAGCTAGGCACCACCACCCCAAATGCTCTCCAAACCTAGGCACCAGCCTTGACCTTCCCTCTCCCTCCCTCCTGTGCCCAGGCCCTGCAGGTCCTGCTTCCCAAATGCCTCTTGAATCTACCCAGCCCCACGGCCACTGCCTGGTTCCGTCCCCAGCATCCCTCCGCTGGGCCACTTCCTCGTCAGCCTTCTGTCCGGGCCCTGCACCCACCGTGGACCCTGTCCTCCACCACAGCTCCAGAGCCAGGCCTGTGCTCAGTGCCCGGCGCACCCGGTGACTATGCCTCAGCCCCTCTTCAAGGGCGCCCAAGGTTCTAAAAGCAGGCCCTCACCTTGGAGGTGGATGACACGGGCAGGAAGAACGAGAGGGACAAGCTCAGGTTCCAGTCAGGGCTGCTGGACTCAAACCCCAGCTCTGCCCCTCAACTGACAGTGACTTTGGGCGAGTGGCTTGCCCACACTGAGCCCCAGGAATATCATCACACAGCACCTGCTGTGTGGGGCCAGCGGGAGAGTCACAGAGATGACACACTGAAGAGTCCATTCAATTACAGGGACCATTCCTGCTACCGTCACAGCCTGAGGACTGAAGCGCTTGGCAATCCGGGTGTGATTTTGCAGGCTTTCCTTCTCCCCAAGAGACTGCCCATCCGGGTGGCCCTCACCTGCCCAGCCTGCGCACAGTCCCCTCTGTCCTGGGGCCAGCTCCTTACAGGCTGCGAGCTCAAACAGGCCCTCTCAGTGGGTCCAAACCTGGCCTTGTCAAAGGACCCCTGTGTGAGCCTCAAACAGGGCATTGATAGGGCCGTGGTGAGAGCTGCCCAGCGGATCGCGGGCTGGCTTGGCTTGGCCGGTCCACGAGACTTCCCCAAACCCAGCTATTTCCTGCTCCTTGGGCCGGCCCCCTCCCCACAGCCTGGCCGCAGGGCACAATCCTGCTATACATCTCAGCCTACTTCCTGGCTCCAGGCCAGGGGTGGGGGTGGGGCATCACCCCAGCTATTCCTCAGGACATACAGCCATGGCCCCTTGGTGTCCTCTTGATGAGGATGGAGGACAAGGCCAGTCCCCTCCTCTGGTAACCTCTGCCCTTTGTCCCCATTAGTGGGGCTTCTGGGGGGCTCTTCATATGGACCTCTACAAGAAGCAGAAGCTCACACAGGCTGGGACCCAGCCCCTCTTAACAGCCTCCATTTGAAGTAGGGATAAAAAGACACTTGGGCCCGGCCAGTGTGGCTCAGTGGTTGAGCGTCGACCCATGCACCAAGAGGTCACTGGTTCAATTCCCAGTCAGGGCACATGCCCAGGTTGTGGGCCCAATCCCCAGTGGCATGCAGGAGGCGGCCAGTCGATGTTCTCTCTCATCGATGTTTCCATCTCTCTCTCCCTCTCCCTTCTTCTCTCTCTAAAAATCAATAAAGAAAACAAAAAAGAAATTTTTTTAAAGACACTTGGTCTCATCCCTGACCGCTGTGTGGCCTCAGGAAAGTCACTTGATGTCTCTGGGTCTCCATGCCGTCACATGTAAATTGGAGCTCGCTGTTCATCTGTATCACAGCCTCGCTTTATCAGTTGCTTGGGGATCTGATAAAGGTAGATGGAATCCCTGAAGAAAGCTACTGTCCCCAAGAAAAACTGACAAGCCAGAAGCTTGACAATAGCTCTCAAATCCATGTCCTTCTCGTCCCCGCAGGGTGATTTCACCAGCCTTCATAGGGGTCCCTGCATTGGCTCTCTTCCTTCCTAACACCCACACCCAAACCTGGCCCTGTAACTCCCATGCTCAAAACCCATCCAAGACTCCCCTGTCCCAGGATAAGCCCACTCTCCTGGGTGTGACATTCAAGGCTCTGTCGGGTCTCTGGGTCCCAGTGAGGGAGCCCTACTCAAACTGCCTCGGGCTCTCTGCTGACTTCACTCTCGGCAGGCCCGCAGCTGCTCGGCCAGGGAGGAGGAAGGCGCGAGGCAGAGAAAGAGAACAGGAGATTATTGAAGAATTTGATTCCTAGGTCCAACCATACCTGAAGCAGACATCCCTGGTCTTTTCCTTTGTGTGAACCAAGAAGCATCATGACCCCCTTTTTTTTGTTTTAATAAACTTGGTTCACTAAGGTTTCTGCAATCATCTCCTTCCTGTAAATGCCTTCTTGGCTGAAGTTAGCCAAGGTGGGCTTGCAACCAAACAACCCTAAGGTATGCAAAGACTCCTGCTCCAGGCCCAAGCCGGCCCCAGCCTCCTCTCCCAGCCTCCCCCCTGGCAGCCAGACTGAGCCACCGACCCTAGCTCCGCTCCCCTACATCCACAAAGGCCTTCCATATCCTGCCACTTTTGCCTAGAACTCCCTTCCCCACGTTGCTCGCTGCTCGCTGCCCATCCATCCTTCAGACTCCACTTGGCGACACTTCCTCCAGGAAGCTGTCTCTGGCTGGCTGAGGTCCCTCAGACTCTCCCTCTTGTGGTGTTGGCTGTTCCTCGAACTATTATAATCAGTTACAGATCTATCACCATCTACCCTAGACTGTGGGTACCTGGAGGCAAGTCTGAGCCCTTGCAGTCACCCCCAGGGCCAGCGCAGCTCCTGGATCTGGGCAGGTGCTCTCCAGGTGAGCGGAGTTCACACCTTACCTGGGCGACATCATGGTGCTTACGTGGTCCGTGAGTTGTCATCAGAAACAGTGCCAAGTCAGGACACTCCCCAGCTGGATGGAACTCACCCCTGTGAGTCTCTGGATGGAACAAACCGGGGTGTGTGTGTGTGTGTGTGTGTGTGTGTGTGTGTGTGTTGGGGGTGGAGCCCCATCTCCTCCACAGTTGAGGAACCACAGCAGCCAGAGAGAAGCATGTTGCTGCTTTATTGAAACGCCTTCCCGGTCACACACAAAGCAATTTCGTGAGCGGGTGTTGGCGGGGAGCCTCTTGCACAGCCCTCTCCCTCTGTACCCCTCTAACAGACTCCCAGAGAGCCTGCCTCCGTGGCCCTATCGCCACCTTTGGGTCAGCTCCCTCAGGAACCCCAGTCCAGAGGGGGTGTTGGGGCCAAACCTTCCCTACGGCACCACCACCACCAGCCCCAGTGGCAAGGTCTGCACCCACAAAGGGTTTGCCTGTTTTGACTGAATTAACCTGTGGATTTAGTCCAACAAATAGATTTGCCTGATTTCAAGGCTGAATTTCTGCTTGACCACAAGCGTCGGGCAGCACCGGGTCACTTACAACCAACCCGGCGATGGCTGAAGGGAGCGGTGGAACGGACTGATGGCCCGTTACTCGGACGACCGTGGTTGAGGGACCCATTGCACGGAGCCCACTGCTGTGACTGTTCTGACCACGCGTGGATGTTTCAACCACGTGTGGCTGATCACTGACGATGACAACTCTTAAGCCAAACAATGTGTGTCCAAAGGAACTGTGTGATGATTGGAACTACTGTTAGTTCCTGGAACTAGCTGTTGAATGATGGTTTGGCAACGTCCGACTAAATTTTCACTTGAATTACCAATTATTCAGCCATTCAGAAGTACTGAATTGACCAGAGTGGGCAGCCAGTTATCGGATTGGATTGAATTGCACGGTTTGGGGGAGTAATCTGATTTTTTTTTTTATTACTGAATTTAATTCCTATTCTAAGCAGACTGGGTTGGCTGACTTGATAATTATTTAAGCAAGCGATTTGGAGAAATTGAACATACGGATTTGGTGGGGAGGACTAACTGATAATTACTTCACTAAATTACTTTGTGAACTGGCAATATTTACAAACCAGTGCAATGGACTGTTAGAGTTCGACCAAGTTATTTTACTGAACTGACAAGTGTGTTCTCTTTTATTTGTCAGCCACTTGGTTAAACGGGTCAAGCTGAAATGTATTTAACCAAACTCAATGAATTTAGAATGACCAATCGTTTAAACAATGTCAGAGCTGATCAAAATAAGCCACATGTTGTTGGACTGAACCTTTGAGAGACCCAGGGAGTCATTTGGCCTAAAGAGTTGACCCAACTGTAAGCATCTCCCAGGCCCCACGGGAAAAGCAGGCCAGCGAGGGGTACACAAGCAGATTGTCCTGAAGTCAGCTGGTGGCTCACCCAGGCCACAGGGGCCACCAAAGCAAAGAAGTAGGTCGCGAGGCAGCTCCGCCTCTCCCAGCACCAGAGCTGGGGCCTGGTGCCGTCACACCTCGGAGTATGGGGGAGGCGCTGGGCCCGCCTCTGGAGTCTTGGACGGCAGAGACACAGCTTCCTCGTAGGACGGCAGGACCACCTGGGAGGCACAAAGATGAGGGCTAGTGACTAGCCAGAAGGAACCACACCTCTGATAAAAGGACGGTACGACCAGCACACCTTCTGTACCTGCCGTGTGCCAGGCATTGCATGCACCAGCCAGGTGCAATCTCTGTTCCTGTGGTGAACAGACTTGCCTGTGCCTGTTCCGCATCAAGCCCCTTTGTTTTGATAACAACACACCTTTTTCCCTGGGGAAACATTCTTGTTATGTGCTTTCAGAAGAATTGGCCCCATCCTTCAGATCGAGGAGGTAAACATATAACCTGGGAGGGGCCACTCGAAGTAGAATTTTGTCCCCCTGACTCCGTAATCAATGGTTTGGGGATAGGCTTGTGACCCACACTGGTCCAATCAGACATGCTCCTGGGCCTTCCTTTCTGCTGGGGTTGCTGAGGGGACGGGATGTCAGCCTAGGGATTTGGGCAGCAACTTTGCCACCATGAGGAAAGGGCTGCTTGCAAATGGAGCCAACACTGAGGAAAGTGGAGGTGAGAGATGGGAAGGATGAGATCGCATCTGGATGTTGGGACTTGGCCAGACCTGAGCCAGACATACAATGGACTTTCAAGTTCTGTGAACTAATAAATTCTCTTTTTTAACTTAAGCCAGATTGAGTTGGGTTTCCGCCACTTGCAACCAAAAAAAGTCTTGACTGATGCAATCCCCATTTTACAGATGAGGAAAGTGAGCCACAAGTAATCTAAACCAGCTGCCTTTTCCCATCACTTCCCCAATCAGCTGTTTCTAAGGGCACCTCATCCCTCTGTCTGGAAGGCCCCTGCCCTGTTCCCAGCTAACCTGTCAATCGGTACAGGTTAGCTGTACTTGGTCAAATGCCACCTCCTCTAGGAAGCCTTCCATGACACCCCAGATGAGACCAGCTGCCTCCTCTGCTCCTATTGCCCCTGTGCATCACACTGAGTTGTGATCGGATTTCTGCGTCTAGATTCACTCTGGACTATACAATCCTCTAGAATGGGGTGACATCTTAGTTTTCTCTGTACCCCCAGGGTTGACTATGAGGCCACCAAAGAGTAAGAGACAGAACATGTTGAATGCATGCCTGAATGAAAGAACCCTAGATTATCAGAGATCTTCACATTTCTTCTAGTCCAACCCTCATTTTACAAGTGGAGAAACTAAGGCACGGCGAGGGCGAGAGACATGCCCGAAATGACATAGCCAGTGGCAGAGCTGAGCCTTGAGCCCTCCCCCCCCCCCCGCCCCCAGGCTCACCTTCGGCAGCATCTTGGAGCTGCTCTTCTCCGTGGCTGAGTTCATGTACTTGATGAGTCTGTAGCATCTCCACACGCACTTGAACATGTAGACCTGGAAAAGGCCCAGGTCAGGCTGTGGTTGCTGACCCTCCTCCTCACCACCCCAGCAGGCCTGAGACAGATGCCGGGCACTTCCTGGAGAGCCCCAGCTCACCCCAGCAGGCAGCAGCCAGCTGCTGCAGCCCAGACCCCTATTCTGGTTGAGGGGTGCCTCACCTGCCAGTGCCAGGTACTCCAGGTATTTCCCTTTTACTGCCCACAGACTCAGCACAGGAAGGGGCTTCTGAGCCCTCCTCAAGGCCCTCTGCCAACAGTCCTGCAGATCCCGCTTGTCCACCCCTGTGGACTGAGAGCTCACTACCTCCTGAGAATGCCTCGCTCATCTTGAGACAGAGCTCACAGTGGGAAAGCTTTGCTTGAAAATTGCTTATGATATGTTGTTATTTAAAGCAGATTCAAAACAGTGTGTGCAGTAGTATCGCATGTTTATAAATGCAAACAATTGTATGTACAGATGTGTGTACCTGTCAGATATTGCAAGCGACTGCTTCTCTTAGCAGCTGGATAAGAATTGGGAAGACGATCCCCAGGGTGGGGTGTGAAGTCCCAGGGGCATGCTCAAGGAACCAGAGCCAATAATTCTCACCCTGGCCGGTTGGGCTCAGCAGTTAGAGCATCGGCCCACGGACCAATGAGTCTCTGGTTCGATTCCGGCCAAGGGCATGTGCCTCGGTTGCAGTTCGTCCCCAGCCCTGGTTGGGGTCATGCGGGAGACAATCAGTCGATGTGTCCCTCTCACATCGATGTTTCTCTGTGTCTCCCTCTCTCCCCCTCCCTCACCCCTTCCCACTCTATCTGAAGATAAATGGAAAAATATCCTTGGGTGAGGATTAAAAAAAAAAAAATAGCCAAAATTCTCTCTCTGCCGGAAGCTGCCCCCCAAGGAAGAAGAGCGGGTCCTGTCGTCCGGAAGGTCTCTTGTTTTATGGAGTCTCATGATGGGGACTTAGAGGGGACAAAGATAAATAAAATGAATTATAAAAGACTGAAGTATGAAGGGCCAGGGAAAAATCAAGTAGGTGGGGGGTGGCCAGCGAGGCAGAGTGAGGGGCCCGGAGAGAACCCCCATCCAGAGGAGAGGGGCGGGGAGACGGGGTGGTGTGGTGGGGTTCGGGAAGCCGTTCTCTTGTCGGGGGTGTGATGTGAACCCCACTGGTTTCTCCCAAGCCTTCAGGAAAGCTCTCACTGCACATCACTAATGCACTCGGACTTGGAGGAAAGGTTAAACGGAGTGAAGCTCTGTTTCCAGGTTGGCCGTAGGTGAGGCCAGAGACTGCTCAGGGCCCCCGATGGAAGGAGGCGGTGACGTCTGCTTATACCCACATAAAAGGACAGGAGGAATGCACCCAGGTACCGGCGAGCGCTGGTCCCAGGTGCTGGTGGGCGTGGGGCTGCTGGTCTTCTCTCTGCTCATCTGTAGTTTCTACATTTCTACAATGAGTGTATGTTACTTTCACTGCCTGATAAGAACACGTGTTTAAAAGCCCTTTCTTCTGTTGAGTCAACCTCAGCCTCCCTGTGCCTTCGGGCCATGGTTGCAGCCTCTAGGGTCCCTGTGAGAGTCCTTTGAGTATTTGGAGACAGGATCTGGTCCTCCTGTGTCATCTCTTTCCCAAGCTGCATTGCCCTGGTACCCTCGACTCCTTCAGATGGCAGACTTTTCTTGCCTCTTCATCCTCCTGTTTGTCCTCACCTAAAAACTGGGACCTGAAACTCTGTCCTCTGGGTCTCAACGGCCCAGAGAAGAATAAAACGATTTCCCTCCCTCCTTCGCATCACCAAACCTCTAGTGATATGACCTCAGGACCTATCTACATTTTGGGGCCTGAATCACATAAAATTGTGACATGGGCGAAGCAAGACGTATTATGTCCCTTTCACAGAGGAGACCTGAGTTCCAGAGAGAAGTGACTTGAAAAGGAAGCACCCAGCTGGTGAGGGGAGAGCTGGGATTCAAACCCAGGTCCTTCTGAATCTAATTCCAGACAGAACAGTTCCTCCTTCCCCAGATCAGGGCCTCTCTGGGTTACACACAGCACCCTTGCCACCTGATGGCAGGTGGTCTTTGCAGATCCACCCCCTCTAAATGGGGTGTCCCCGCGGACCCCAGCTCAGAGGAGCGGGCGTGGGGAGGGCTGAAGGAAAGAGCCAAGAGCAGGGAGGTGGCAGCAGGAGACACCCTTCCCCGCATGGTGGGCGTGGGCCAGACAGCCCTCCGCCCTCCCGGAGCCATGCAGGCACCACTCACCTTCAGGATGAGGACCGTGATAAAGGCGATGGAGAAGATGATCATCATCTTGACGAACTGATTATACGCCATTCCCTCCTGGCTGGGGAGGTAATTCTGCAACAGATTTGGGGGCCGTGTCAGTGCCTTTGGCCGCAGGTAGAGGAGTGACAAGCCTGACACACAGGGACATGTGTGGCACAGCCATGATCTGGGCTGACCCTGCAAGGGTCCTGGGAGGCAGGTGCAACTTACCATCAGCCCCATGTGACAGGTGGGCAGATGCAGCCGCTGCCTGCCCAGATGGCCCTTAGCTGGCAGTCCCCCCCCGCTGGCAGAGGGCAAGCCCTTCCCTAGAGTGCAGTCTTGGCTGATAGAACCACCCAGTCCTGCAGGCCCTGAGAACTCGCCCCTCCCCAGGGCAGCTCACTGGCAGATGCCAGGTTGCTGCTCGCAGTGGGGTGGCCTCTGTGGCATCTGCAAATAGGTGCACACATGCTTTGACACTCCTCCCTTCAGAACGTGGAGGTCATGCCCCTCCCTCGAGTGTGGGCCAGACCTAGGGACTCACTTCTCGTGGATAATAGAAGGTGGCAGATGTGTGTGACCTCTAAGACATAACGGTTTTCTCCTTGCTCCGCCTTGCTCATTCTCCCTTGGGGACAGCTAGCAGCCACGACACGAGCATGCTCAAGCAGCCACGACACAAGGATGCTCAAGCAGCCTTGTCAAAGGCGCACAGAGCGCAGAACAGAGGCAACGAGCGACAGCCACGTGAGAGGCCACCGTAGGGGTGGATCCTTCAGACCTAGCCACGCCCTCGCTGTCTGAAGCCCATGCCCATCTCGGGTGCGACCTCATGAGAGACCCTGAGTCTGAACAACCCAGCTAAGCCACTCCCAAATTCCTGATCCCCAAAAGCTGTGTGGGGATCACACACGACTGCTTATTGCTTTAGGTTACTAGGTTTGGGGGGAATTGGTGTGACAACAATAAAAAATTAGTGTTATGTCTGCGGTGCATTTCACACTCCAGGGCTCCCTCTGGGATCAGGCAGGGCTACTCCTGAAGCCACATGTCTGCCTGCCTTCTTCCCTGGGTCTAACCTGCCTCCCTCTCTTTTTTCAAGGTTCTTCCCGAGCACTTTCCCTCAGTAAATCACTCATACAAGAATCCTTCTCCCAGCCCGGCTGGTGTGGCTCAGTGGTTGAACATCGACCCATGCACGAAGAGGTCGCTGGTTCAACTCCCGGTCAGGGCACATGCCCAGGTTGTGGGCCCAATCCCCAGTGGGGGGCATGCAGGAGGCGACTAATCGATGTTCTCTCTCATTGATGTTTCCATCTCTCTCTCTCCCTCTCCCTTCCTCTCTCTCTAAAATCAATAAAGAAAAAAAATTTAAAAAAATTAAAAAGACTCCTTCTCCCAGGCTTCGCTTCTAAAGAACCCAGCCCAGCCTAAGCACTGAGGCACAGAGAGGGGAAGCAACTTGCTCAGGGCCACACAGCCAGTGACGAGAGTGGACCCTTGGCCCTTACCATGTGGTTCATGGACTTGAAGTTGAGATAGGTGGGCACTTCCATGTAGGAGCTGCAGAGGGTCAGGATGCTCAGGCAGAAGTCCAGCAGCTGCAGGGTCAACAGTGGGACCTTGGAGGGGTGCTTGGGAGGACAGACACAAGGAGGAAGACAGACAGCAATTAAGCCCAGCCAGAGGCCCCAGTACTATGAGGCGCATGGGGGCCCTCAGGGGCTGTCCTGGCTAGAGAGTACCAGTGACTGTCTCTAGTCCACCATACCCAGAAAGAAATGGATGCCCGGTGCTCAGACATTCATACCAAGGGCCGGTGGCAGACCCTGGGACGAGAGCCAGGGTCCGACTCCCTGCCCAGGGCCCTTCCCCAGTCTAGCTCCCCAGTCTTTTCAAGGACAACAGTCAGGGCAAGTGTGGGAAGCAGCTGTGGGAGCCACGTCAGCAGCTGGCACCGCCCGTCACAGGCATCCCCCTGAGGGTGCTCAGCATGGCTTCGATCATGATCTTCCTCTAGGACTTGGTTACAAAGGAGGGACAAAGCAGGGCCGGGGGCTGAGCTGGGGCGGGTGCCCCTCCCGCCGCTGCGGACCCACCTCCGCCAGCATTTGTTGGGCGCTTACCCCGTGTGAGCACCCCACACACTCTCCCCATTTAATACTCCCGGGCACATTGAGCAGACGGGATCACAGACCCATCGGACAGAACAAGGAACTCTGGGGTGCTCAGACCAGGAAGGGGCCTTGGGGGCTCCCTGTCACCACCTGAGCCCCTCCCGCCTCCCCGGGCTGGGTGGGTGGAGGGCAGGGCCGGGTACTCACAGCCCGACTCCGGGAGACGAACTTGAGGTAGGCAGGCAGCTCCACGTAGGAGCCCAGCAAGGTGAACAGACACAGCAGATAGTCCATGATTTGCAGGGACATGAAGGGCAGCAGGTACTTCTCCCTGTTCTGAAAGGCAGGCCCAGCACGGTCAGGGTGTCCCTTGCACGCTTCCCCGTGCAGCCTGATGACCCCATGTACCCACTCACCAGCAGCTCCCTTCCCCCCTAAATTCTCCCACCCCACACGGATTCACATGCCTTCCTCTGAGTGAGGCTCTGGGGACAAAGAGAAGGCAGGACGCAGCCCTGAGTGCAAGGAGCCTTGGAGTCCCAGGAGACACAGAACAGTCCCCATCTACAGGGATACGTGCTCCAGGGGCTCGGGGAGCAGGCTTGACTCAGTTTCCTTTCAAGAACTCCACCAGGATGGGCCATTTATGAGAAGGGGTCAGAGAGGACTTCCTGGAGGTGGGGACACCAGGATAGACCTGGAAAGAAGCAGGAGGGAAGGGGGGGCACTGCAGGCAGAAGGCCAGCATGAGCAAAGGCCCTGCGGTCGAACAGGCCTGTGCTGCTGAAACCGGCAGGCCTTCCCGCACGCAGGCACTCCTAGGGAGGTTCGCGGTAAGAGGCCCTGAAAGGCTGAGGCTGAGGTACTCCTTCAGCTGAACGCAAGAGATCTCTGTGACCAGTATTACTGCACAGGATCCCACAGTTGGGGACAAGATCACAGAAAGGGTGGTTTTCTGGTTTCTCACGTGGTTGTCTAAAATCACTCAGGTGGTGGTCAGAGCAACCCAGTGGTGGTCGAAACAACCCAGACGGAGTCTCGGAGCCTCCAGGGACAGCCTGATGCATTTTTCTAGCTGAACCATTTGCGTTTCTGCACAAGCACCTGGGCGCTGCCCTAAACAAGGTGAAATCCACCCCCGGGGTGCAGGGCTGGGAGAATCGCAGGGCCAGGGGTGATGGTGACGTTCCATGCAGGTGGGAACAGTCCCACCTGGCACCGATCACTGACTCCCTGTCGTGGTCCTGAGAGTGCCAGGCCACTGTCTGCTCAGGAAGGGCCCTGTTTCCGGTCCCAGCTTCCTGCCTCCCTGGGGCCGAGGGACAGATGGTTCCCCTTATCCTTTCACTGATGGGACTGAGCCCGATGGGTCTACACCCTCCCCTCTGCTTTGGCTCCTCTCATGGTTACAAAACCCACTCCCTTCTCCCCTCTCCTCATCCCTCCAAACGGCTCTTTCTCTACCGAAGTTCCCTGCGGCCATTTGTACTATGAGAGGACGTGTGTCACCAGTGATGATTTCTAGGGGGCAGGTGGGGTCTCCCAAAATCCCACCTCCCACCATCTCAGCAGACAGTTCTGCCCACCCGTGGTTGTGACTAGGAGGGGGGCAGAAGGGCAGTTGCGGCTCCCCAAGTCCTGGCTCCCCTCCCCCTCCTCCAGCGGGGCCCTCACCTTGACCACACCGATGAGCAGGCTCACACTGATGACAAAGAGCATGGCGATGAGCAGGAAGCTGGAGATCAGGTCAGCTGAAAGGCAAGGGAGAGTAGTGAGGGACCAGCGGTGCCCCAGGGAACCCCACTGGGCTCCAAGGACCACACCTTGGGAACCACTGGTGTGGGGTTATGACAATGAACAGGAAAGCCTGGGCCCCGCCCTCTTGTAGGTCTCAGTCTTAAGAGGCTCCGAAGATGCAAACAGAACACTTCAGGTTACACGGAGGGTATAACAAAGGGTCCGGGCTGGGGCACGAGGGGCAGGCAGGGGTCTGCTTGAACCAGGGCGAGGTCTGGGAAGGCCTCTGAGGAGGTGCCTGTGGGCTGAGTGACAAGGAGGGGCCTGAGACAAGGTGTGGTCAGCGCAGCTGGAACGCGGGGAGCCAGGAGGAGCCTGGAGGAAGTCCGGAGGGAGATTCAAGTGACCCCTGTGGCCCGAGAGGTCAGCAGGGCTGGGTTTCACGATTTGCTTCTAGATGGGCAGCCACTGAAGGGTGTAAGCAGGAGAGTCCTGCTGTCATCTTTCTAAGCCTGTTGGGTTTGCAAAGTGCCATCCTATCTACTCCGGGTCAGGACAGGTGGGATCGCCCCATTTGCAGATGAAGGATCTGAGGCTCAAACAGGGGAAGTGGCAGGGCCTCAATCCCCAGCAGGCCTAGCCAGCCAGGGCCCCTCCCCTTTCTTTCCCAGCTTCCCCTTCCTGTCCCCTGGACCTACCAATCCTGAGGTAGCCTGTCTGGGAGAATCGGCAAGAGGCTTTGCCGTGGGCCACCTCCACGGAGTGCTCGATGAACAGCAAGACACTCATGATCTGGGGGCAGAACAGAGCATCAGTCAGCAGGGGTCTGCCCAGTTCCCCCACCAGCCTGGTCCCTCCTCAAGGGTGTCCAGGCAGGGGCCTCTGAGGAGGGGTCCTGGAGGAGATGGAATGGCAGATCAGTGGAGCATCCTGGATACAGGTGTGGCCTGTACAAGCTCATGATCGTGGTTCTTCCTCTTCCCCGCTGTGTGAGCTTGGGCAAGTTACTTGACCTCTCTGTGCCTCGGTTTCCTCCTCTGTGAAATGAGGATAATATACTAGCTACCTTAGGAGGCTATTACGAGGAGTAAATGGGAACGTTCCAGCAGAAGACTCATGTTCTCATTACAGTGGTAACTGGGACCACTGACGGTCAGTCTTGAAGAGGAGGTGGGGGCTAACACTGGGTCCCTCCTCAACACCCCCTTTTTATAACGACAGGCACTGAGCGTCATAGGAGCATAGTCACAGCATCTGAGCATCAGAGAGATTCAAGTTCATGAAGTCACCAACACAGGCCGGGGAGCATCTGACCTATGAATCCCCCAGGGCGCCTCCCAAAACCCATCCCTCGTGACCCGTCAATTTCCCCATCTGCAAAATGAGGGCAATAACAATACCTGCCTCATAGGGTTGTAGTGGGACCAAATGGGACATAAGTCACTAACGCGCTGGCAGGTCGTAAGCACTCGGTCCACGTTTTCTATTATTATTATTATTATTATCCCCACTGGACTGTAGTTTCCTGTGTTCTCTTGTTCACTGCTGTAGCTGTTTTATTTGATGAATAAATAGATGGATAGATGGATGAATGAACTCCATCCCTTCGGGGGACCCCTGCTGAGAATAATGGAGAAGGGGCACACCTGACGGATGTGAGTGTTGGGGTGTCCCTAGCAACTGGCGAAGTCCAGACACAAAACTGCAGTTTGAAAGGACCTTGGAGGTCACCTTGCCTGTTTCCTCCGCCTCCCAATGCAGGGATCCTGGCCCTGAAGCCTCCATTCAAATGCTTCCAGGCACGGGGAACTCAGACTCTTCTGTGTGTCTGTGTCCTTGCAGCAGGCCTTCTGCCCTTCCCCCACCACACACAGTTCTCTGGGCACCATCTACCCACTGAGAACAAGACTATCTCCTCCCTCGTAGTAGGTGTCCTACCTCTATTAATATGGCCTACATTTACATTGGCTTCTAGGCAGCCCTGCACCAGCAACTCATGCTCAGCTGACAGGCAACCCAACCCTCCATCTGTTTCCCCCTTGCTGACTGTGTGGGTTATTTTAGCTCAGACATAGGTCTCAGTCTGTCTTTCTGCTATGTTACATCCTGTTCAGTGGGGCGGAAAGGGACAACACAGAGGAGTCATGAAGAGCTGGACTCCAGAGTCAGACAGAGATGGCTTTGAATCCAGGTCACTACATGACCTTGGGCAAGTCACTTCCCCTCTCAGTTTCTCACCTGGAAAATGGCAATCACTGGATCTAGTAAGGAATAAACTGTATTGTATTTGCAAAGAACTGAGCTGGCAATAGGTGCTCAGCAAACATAACCCGCTTCGGATGGGTGTGAGCTTCCAGGGGTGGTCAGGCAGCACCAAGAGCAGGGTGCCGGGGGCCGACAGTGAGCTTGCTCCAGCTGCCGCCTACACCTGGGTAACCAAATAGGCTTTGTGTCACCAGGAAGGAGAGCAACCCAGAGCGGAAGGCAGATGTGGTGGAGCCTGTGGCTGTCACCCACAAGAAACAGCCCCGAGAGAGAAAAGCTGCTTCCTCAGCCCCTCTCCTTCCAGTTTCACCTTTAATGAGGGAAAGAGAAAGGGAGGCAGACAACAGTTCCGTCTAGGACAGAACAGGGAACAGGGCCCCCTACGAGGTGGTGAGCTCCCCGTCCCTGGGAGTGTGCAAACAGAGCACAGATGAGTCGCAGCCGGGCTTAGAAAGGCCCCTAACTTTCCATGGAGGACACCAGTCCCTGGTCCAGGTGTGGCACAGAAGACTTTTGAAGTCCCAAGAATCCAGAATTGTCTGAGACCTGGAACGGAGCTCAGAAACAGACAATCTCAACCTCCAGCTGCTGGAAAGAGCCTCATCCAGCTACTTTCTAACCTCCCCTCTGCTTGTTTCATGAACTCAGAGAGGTTAGGTGGCTTGCCCAAGGACACATAGCAAGTTGGGGACAGAGTGGAACTGAAGTCAAGTCTCCCAGTGCTGGCCTGGTGCCTTCTCATACACCCTGCCCCAAACACCTCGAAGCCCCTGCTGGCCCTGACCCCGAGGGCTCAGGTACTTTAATGCGCACCTATGTCAGTGAACCTTTGAGCACACTCCTCTATGTTTCTTTGGTTTTAACTTGTATGCATGTGCTACTACCCTGGTTTATCATGAACTGATATCATGAAACATACATATACAAATTTCAGATGTTCATAAAGAACATGATTGAAAATTTTATAAATTCTAATATTGTCATCCTGAGACCCCACGGGTCACCTTGAGCATCACCCCACTTTGGAGACCACTGCTAATTCCCAAACCTCCCGGCCTCCCCCAAATCTTATTTCTGACCCTAAACACCTCTCATGCCCCTGCCTGCAATCGTGCCATTCGCATCCCAACCACCCCTCCTAAATACCCTGTGACCCCAGCAAGGGGAGGGACACCTGGACAGCCTGACTCCACGTGGGCCAGGAGCGCCACCCACACCATCCCAGTGACCCTCCTACAACCCAGAGAAGGACCATTCTGACTTCTCCCACCCCCAGTTCAAAGAGAGGTCCAAGGCTTCCCAGCTCGTCATCTGTAGAGCCGGGGTTCAAACCCAGGCTGAGGGGCCTCGATCTGATTCTCATTCCCTCTCCAGTGTCCCCCAGCATCTCCCAGCCTCCTGGCTCCGTGAGGCCTGCCCCTCCCCCTCCCATGTCAGTGCCTCAGTGGAGTCAGAGGGGATGCTCATCTCCTCCTCCTTCTGAAGTCTCCTCTCCCTCCCTGCGGCGTGTGTGCGCAGCCGCAGCGGCACCAGGGCAGGGCACCTGCGAGACGGTGAGCTCCCCATCTGGGTTTAAAAACAGGCTCACAGAGACGGGGGCAGTGGGGGGGGGGGCTCTGTAATACTTTCAACAATCAAGATGTAAAAAATTAAATAAACAAATAAAATAAAAACAGGCTCACCCTTCACCCATTTCACCTTCTCAACCATCCTGTGGGGGGAGGGGGACGATTCTGCCCCCATTCACCAGATGGAAACCCCGAGGCTCCAAAAGACGAGAAGTAGCCCCAGGTCACAGAGCGAGGCAACCTCAGAGCCTGACTCAGACCCTCTCCGGGCCCCTAACCTTCAACAAAGACACCAGTCCCCAATCCAGGAGAAATGTAGGAGACTCGGCAACCTAGGAGATGGGATGGAGAGCAACCAACATGTATTGAGCACCTACTGCGTGCTCAGATCAGTACTCACAGGTTTGCACCACAGACTCCCAAACGCTGCAAGAAAGGCAACATTTTCCCAGTGCTGCGGACGAGGAAAAGGAGGCTCGGAGAGAACTCACGTGCTCCGTGTCATGTGGCCAAGCTGGGATCTGAACCCTGGTGCCTGTGCTCCCAGGGTCCAGGCTCCCCTCAGGGCCGAGTGGCTGCTCGGGGACCCAGCCCCTGGTCCCACCAACGCTCTGCCATCCTCCTACCCCCATTTCAAAGATGAGGAAAGCCCTGGACACTCAGAGCTCAGGACACAGCAGCTGGAGCGTGATGGGAGGCCTCCCCCACTGCCTCACTGCTGTCTGACCATAGCCAGGTCCTAGTTCCTCCCTGGCCTCAGTTTCCCCCTGCAGTCCATGAGCAGGACCCCCCCTTTTGCACCCAGGGCCACTGGGATGATTGCACACAGGAGAGACAGGGGAGTGGAATTTTGCAAATTGTGGCACGTCCCCCCCGGGCTCCCAGCCCGGAGCTGAGCCCTGCTCATCAGACAGCCCCCACTGCTCCACTCAAGTCTGGAACCGAGTCATTTGCAATTCCGGAAAAGTACCTGGCTTACCTACAGCGTGTGCTGGGAGAGGCCTGGAAACCCCACGAGTCCAGATTTCCCAGGCCCTCATTTTCCCCTCACCTCCCTCCACCCCCGTACCCCCACCCGGTTTCCACCTGGACACAGCGCTGCCCTCTCCCTGAGCTCTGAGGGCCTGGCAGGACGGTGGCTCACACCCTCCTGGACAGGGCTGCTCACCCACCTGTTCCTCCATGACAGCGTCTTCTCACTCACTGTCCTCAACTCCATAGGGTGAGATCACGTGGTTAAGAGCCCGGGGTGCTGGAGTCAGAGGGCCCTGGGCCTAAGCACAGCTCTTTGCCCGTGAGTGAGCCACTAACCTCTCTGAGCCTCGGTCTCCCCATCTAGGAAATGGGGGTAATAACCGGACCGGCGTTGTAAGGTTGCTATCAGGTCAAACGGCAGCTGGCACAGAGCCAGGCGTGGCGCAAACGCTCCTTAAACTAGCACCGCTGGGCAGTGTTCGTTCATCCATGTGGGAGATCATCTTTCCCTCGCTCCTTCACCCAGTGAATGCTCTCTGAGCACTACCACTCCAAGCCTTGTCTGGATAAGCCGCTGACCCTGGCCTGCTGGTGTCACAGTCCCCCAGGGAACCTGACCCGTGTGTTCAGAGCCATGACAGGGGCCATGCAGCGCATTTAGTGTCCCTGATGAAGGAGTGGTCACCACCGTAGCTTTAACATGGCTTTGGAGGATACAGAGATTTCCAACAGACAAGAGAAAAGCATTCCGAGAAGAGGGACCCATGTGCAAAGGCCTGGAGTCTGGCAGAGCTGATCCAGGGAACTGGGAGCTGATGCCTCTTCTCTGAGTGAGGGGATGTTACCAGTGGGAAATGAGGCTCAGAGAGAAGCAGTAAGCAGCCCAAGGTCACACAGCAAGACGGTTGCTGAGCCAGGATCAGCCTCACCCCACCTGCAGCCAAGTCAGGGCTCCGACTGCGTGACTGTGTCCTTCCGTCCTGGCGGTGCCCAGCGCCCTCACTGCCACCTTGCTCTCCATTCCCCTTTTTACCTCTTCTTTCTGCTTCTGTTCCCAGCCCCACACCCACCCTGCTCCTTCTTTCTCAATGACAAGCACAACTTCCCTAAGCTGAGCAGTGGGGCAAGTGGCCAGGACGCCAGGGGGTTCTCTATGTTTTCCTGGTGGCTCAGAGGAGCCACCAACAGCTTGAGCCGAAACAAAGTGGGCAGGTTCAGGGGTTCGCAGGAGGAGAGGAGAATCATGGCGGGGGAATAAGGCCATGGCCGTGAGGAGGCCATACCACAGCCGAACGTAGAGGAAGAAGTTCTGGTCAGATGAGGCTGGCGGTGGTGACCTGCTGGAGGTGGGCACTGGCTGGCCTGTCACTGGGTTGGGCATGGTGCTAACAGTTACGATCGCGTGAGTGGTGATTACAGAGATGACAGTGGCTGTGGCCGCAGGGGCGGTGATTGAGGTAAGGCCGCTGAGCATGCTGGGAAGTGACGATTAACTGCAGCCATCCCAGGGCCTCGCTGCTGCTGCTGCTGCTGATCGTGGTGGTGACATCACGATATGATGGCAGTGACTAAGACCACGGTGACACTGGACCCCTGGATTCTGGGGTTCGAATACCAGTTTCCGCTCCAGAAGGTGGGCTCGCTGTGTCGGACCTTCTGGGGGCTCAGGACCCAGCCTGTCAGAAGCAGGCAGAGACCCAGCCTCTGAGATTTCAGGGGATAAAACTGACAGAACACAGCCCTCGGTGAGCACCCGCTATGTGCCGGCCGGTGCGAGGGTGCGGCCCTGCCGGTGACCTTCACTGCCTCCTGCTCACAAACCCGTGAGGTCAGGATGGTCCCCCCGTTCCCGTGAGGAGAGCGGGGGCCTGTGTGTGACTTCGCAGAGGTTGCACAAGGGTCCGGCCCCGGCTGGTCCTCAGCGCTTCCCCTGCAGATAATGCAGGTTGCACAATGGCTCCCTGTGCACCCCCCTTCCTGCCCGCTCTCCCTTTCCACCCTGACCTCCGCAGGGAGCGCCTAGGGGCTGAGGGCACACTCAGACCATCACCATCATCATCATCAGCCTCGCCCTGAAGCTCAGTCTTCTCAACTGCCCAGGCCCATCCTGTTTTCCCTGCCCACCCCCCCACCACCACCACCACCAAGTTTTCTGGAAGGAGGAGAGAACCAGATGCGTCAGCAGCAAGAGGAAGCTCCCTTCCCCCACCCCATACTTCCTGTCGCAGCTTATGGGGGCCACGGGGTGGGGGCCATTCCCCAGCAGCATTATCTCCCCAGCCACATCCCCAGCAGCCCAGATACCATCACGATGTCCGATGTCTGCCCTCCCAGAGCCTCAGCTCAGCGGCAGCCCCAGGCTGCCGGCACCTGCCCAGAGCCCTGCTCCTCTCCCGAGGCTGCTGCTCTGCGTTCTCCCATCTCTGTCCCCTCCGCCTGGCCGTCTTGCTTCTCTGTGCCTCAGTTGCCTCATCTGTAGAACAGAGAGACGGAGCCACCCACCGGTAGAACAGTTGTGAAGAATAGGCGAGGTGACCTATGTCTGTCCCGAAGTCGAAGATGCAGAAAGACGACTGACCGGCAGAAGCGCTTGCGTGTGGGAACCCAACCCCAGGTCCCCCTGGCCGTGGTCGCTCTATTGGTAACTGCCCCAAGCTGGAACAACCCAGTATTCCCCTCCCCCAGCAGAACAGGCAAATACATGGTTAGACATTCATGAAACAAAGCACTTCATGGGTGGGGGGCGGGAGATGAGCTGGCTGCACACAGCAACCTGGGAAGCTCCCAGACGTAAGCACAAGAGCGCATGCTGTGTGATCTCATTCCTGTGTGGTCCCAGAACCGCAGGAAGAGAAGTCGGTGGGGGCAGGGTAGTGGCAGGGGGTGGGGCACTAGGGGCCTCGGGGTGCTAGTCCCGTCCTAGTTCTTACTCTGGATGGAGGTCGCACAGGTGTGCTCGCTCTGTCGAAATTCAGCCAAATGTGTACTTATGATATGTCAATTACACATCAAAAAAAGGTTTACAAAAGTAAAATAAAATACAGACTGGCTGACCCGTCCTCCGCGTCAGACCCTGGGGATTGCAACAATGAAGCCGGCCAGCCACGCCCTGGATGAGCCTCCAGATGTGAGCACAGGCCACCTCCACTGCGGTGGCAGCTGCCCTGGGACCTGGGGAGGTGCTGGGAGCTTGGGCCCGGGAGTGGGGGCTTCAGCTTCTGAGTGGTGGTAAGTCTTCAAGATTTCTCCCAAAGGGCAGTGGAAAAGGTGTCCAGGCCGAGGGAATGGCAGGAGCAAAAGTAGAAGTATATGAGACGCATTCAGGAAACTGCAAGAAGTTTCTCTCGGGGAACCGTGACTTGGGTGAGCCACGTGCCAGGCACACCAGAGGCCCCCAGGAAACGGTAGCTGCCCTGTGGCTGGGCTGGTGGACGGATGTAGGAGATGCTGGGGGGGGACACATGGCTTTACAAAGGCTGTGACTGGGACTGGCAAGGACAGAAGAAAGGCACTCCAGGCAGAAAGGACAGCTCAGGCAAAGGCCAGCACAGCACAGAGCACGCAGCCTGGATGACGCTCACTGCTGTTTACCACCCTGCAGCACAGAGACGGCCAGGACAGGAGCACTGTGCAGCGAGCAGCTAGCTCCGGCCCAGGGCCATCGGGGAAAGCCAGCGTGTCATCCTCAGGGCCCTCTCCCACCTGTGCTCAGCCTGTGGCAGCCCAGCAAGGCATGCCCTCTGCCCTCTGCCCTCTGACCTTCCGGACCTGCCCCTATGAAAGAAAACAGGAAGGCAAGGAATGGGTACTGAGGGTCAAGTTTCTGGCCCAGTGAATTCCCGTGGCTTCTGCCACTCTTGGGGGCGGAGAGCAGGTCATCAGATCTCCTTTCGTGGGCAGCCTTCAAGGGCGCAGAATCAGATGCAGCCTTCAGGCTTGGCCTAAGTTCCCGTCCTCCTCCACGTCCTGAGTTTCTAGGGAAGTAGCCTGCACCCCACAGTCTATCCCCATAAACCGTTACTTCCCTGTTTGAAATCAGAGCAAACACCCCCCCCCCCCGATATAATAAGTACTGCTATAGCTACTAAGCACTTAGGAGAGGCCAGCACCTGCTCTGAGCACCGGCACCCTCCCCTCAGCCTTGTGAGGCAGGGTCTGGCATCAGGCCCCCACTTTGCAGGTGAGAGTGAGGCCATCTTTCCACGAGGGCTCCATGTGAATAACGAACAAGATGCCCTGGCCGTTTGGCTCAGCGGTTGGAGCATCGGCCTGAGGACCAATGAGTCAAGGGTTCGATTCCAGTCAAGTGCACGAACCTTGGTTGCGGTTCATCCATCCCCGGCCCAGGTCGGGTTGTGCAGGAGGCACCCAGTCCTTGTGTCCCTCTCACATCGATGTTTCTCTCTCTCCCTCTCTCTCTGACTCTCTCTCCCTTCCTCCCACTCTGATGATAAACAGAAAAATATCCTCAGGTGAGGATTAAAAAAATAAATAAATGAGAACAAGTTTCCCTGAATAAGAGGCGCAAACTTTCAGTTATGAACTGAATAAGCCGCGGGGATGTAGTGCAGAGCACAGGGAATATAGTCAGTAATATCCTAACAGCCGTGCTCACTGACACACGAGGGTTACTAGAAGCACTGTTGCTGTCTGCATCATACGGTATGGAAATGTAGAATCACTGGGTTGATCGCCTGAAGCCAATATACTATGCATGTCAACTATACTTTAATAAAAATTTTGTAAAAGAAAACAAATAATTAGGACAAGGCTCCTGGATATTACCGCTGACACTGTCCCCACCCCCAACCCCCTCCCTGACCACGGTCTGGAGCAGCAGGAGAGCCTGGCCCTCTCCAAGCCTCAGTTTCCTTTTCTGTCAAGTGGTGGCAGCTGCCATTTGTGGGGAGCTCACTAGGTGCCAGGTGTGTCTCCCACCTGCTTTCTTTCTTCTGAGTCTCCGAATGACTCTGCAGGTCGTGGTTACTGACCCATTTGACAGGGGAGAAAAGTGAGGCTGGAAGGGATGCACAGGCTGAGGGTGGACGGGCAGGGAGCCAGCAACCTCACTCTGCACAGCTCCCTGGTCAGCTGCACGCCTCATTAGGTATTCTGTGCACCCCCCCCTTTTCCCTCAGCGGGTAGGGTCCCCTGGGAGACCCTCATAGTGACCTCAGAGCAAAGTCCTAGTTCCAGACCACTGCCCTGGGCTGAAAATAAAAGTGTCACTTCCTGGGAGCTTGGGACAGGGGTGACCGAGGAACTTCTCCCCACCCAGGCCCTGCCCTCCAGCCGCAGGCCAGTCTGGGTGGGGCCCCAGCCCTGCACCAGAGAGGCCCCTCTCCCCGGCTGGAGCCTCCCTCAGCCACGGCCCTCTGACAGCACTGAGTCCCCCCAACCAAGGTGACCCCCGACAACTGGGACCACCACCTGCCTCCTATTCCCAGAAACCTCTTCCTTCCCTTCCCTTGGGCCTGAGAACCAGGAAGCTGGGGAGAAGATGAGGCCCAGGCTGGGGTCTGGCCCATCCTGGCTCCCCTCACACAGGTAGCTGACCATCATCACTCAGCCCAGCAGACCTGGTGCAGCACGAAGAGCCACCTTTGCCCACAGTCGGCCCTGCGTGCCTCTTGCTGTGGCCTAGTGGGTCCAGTGATCTAGCGGGATCTAGTGATTCCTTCCAGCCTCACTTTATACACCTCCAACGTTGTGTAAGCTAGATGGTGGGGTGCACACCCCAGAGATAAAGAACACAACTCAGTTCCCTCCGCCATGGTGTAGGGGAGAGGCAGAGCGTCCCACCCTACCCCCACCAGCCTCCCCACCACTCCAGGAAGGGCCCACACGCTCGGCAACAGCACAGAGCCAGGCCTCTCTGCCCCACACGGATCATCGGGCGTGAAGGTGTCTCTGCTCCATGCAGGGGCATCAGGCGTGAAGGCAAAGAATCTAACTGATTCTCATCTGGGGCTTTCCCCATCTGACAGTTGGGGCCTATTTTAAGGCCTCAAACAGCTGAGATTTGAAACGGAGCATGGCGTCTGTAGTCTGCTCTGGTGACCATCTCTGGCCACTTGCCTGCCAGCTCCCCACACGCCACTCCAGTGGGGCCACATCGGCTCAATACCTTGAAATGGTTGCCCTTAAGACAGGGACCAATAGTCCCATTTAATGGATGAGGAAACTGAGGCCCAGACAGCAAAGTTGCCTGATTCCTCAAGGTCATGTCACGAGTAAGTGATGGAGACAAGTCTGTGATCTTTTTTATCCCAAAGTGGAACAGAGAGGGGAGCCCCTGGAATTCTAAAGAGGGCAAATGTGGGGGGGGGCTTCCTGGAGGAGGAAGCTTCCTGTGAGCTGGACCATAAAGAAGAAATGAAGGGCCTCCAAATACTTGGAGCACGCCTGGCCTGTGGGCCAGGTAAGGATTCATGTGCTCACTCGCTGGCTTATTCCACACACCTGTGTGCCAGGAGAGGCGGCCTGAGCAAGGCCCTGCTCACCCTCCTGTGTGACCTGGAGCAGGTCGGGACCCTCCTGGATCTCTGTTTTCTCATCTGTAAAATGCGAGCATTGGGCCAAGCAGAGGCCCATCACTTTAGCTATGACGCCTGAAAGAAGCGAGGGACTTGGTTCAGTCCCACCCCTACGGACCTGCCCAGTCTCTCAGCCACACCTCACAGCCATCCCTGCCTCCAACCCAGCTTTCTGAACTTCTCAGGGTTTCCAAAGCATCCCGTGGTGTCCCCACCGCCAAGCCTTTAGTCGTGCTGTGCCTCTGCCTGGCAGGCCCTTCCTTTCCCACGCACACCCATGCGAGCCCGGCTCTGCTTCGGCGCTCAGGCCTCCTCCAAGGAGCCTTTCCTGAAGCCTCCACCTCCCCGGGGCTGGGCTAGGATCCCTCCTCTGTGCCCCCATAACAGCCAGCACTGTCATCCATCAAAGCCGTAATCACAGTATTCCCCAGACAGGCTGTAACCCCGGGAGGCCAGAGGCCATGAATGAGTCAGGCCTGGGTCCCCGTCTGGATCCCCAAAACCCGTCTGGGGCTGAGCACGAAAAACGAAGACATGTTTGCGAACACGTCTGCACTCACTAGAGACGCCTTTCAATAACAGGGGCTGCTTTGCTGTATTTTTTCCCATTTAAAAAGTAGTACACTTGAGCAACCAAACAGATAAAGTAGCACTGAATTATAACCCGGAGTATAAAATAAATATTCAGGAGGCTGATAAAAACACAAATCAATCACTTATGTATGTAATAAATGAGGAGAACTAACAAGTGTCCCGTGAGGAATTTAAAATAATTTATGTAACGACTGTGCCCACAGGAAGGGGGCGCAGACCTCCCCACTCCTGAAGTGTGGGCTGTGCGCAGTGACTCCCTTCCCGAGAGGACGGGGTGGGGCGCGGCGTGGGGCGCGGCGTGGGGCGCGGCGTGGTGAGTGGGGAGGCCCGTGGACGCTACGTCAGCCAGGTGTTCAAGGTCAGCAGCAGTCTGCCTCTCCAAATCACAGTACTCAAGTCCGGCCATGCGAAACTATCGGACAAGTCCCTCTGAGGAATATTCGACAAAGTGCATCACCCCTCAAAACTGTCAAGGTCATCGAAGCCAAGGAAAATCAGAGAAACTGTCTCAGCCGAGAGGAACCTAAAGACCGAATGTAACAGGGGAGCCTAGGTGGGCTCCTGAAACAGAGAAAGGGCATCAGGGGAAAGCTGGGGAAATCCGAATAGAGTATGGACGTCAGCTAGTAATAGGGCATGATACCAGCTCGTCCACGGTGACAAACGTGCCTTCTTAACGTAAGATGTTAACCATAAGGAAACCTGGCGGGGGGTGTCCACACACTCTAGGTTCAACATTGTTCTGTAAATCCCAAACCATTCCAAAATAAAAAGTGTATTTTAAAAAGCAGTCATGCGCATCGTAGCTGATACGGGGACTAGAGGAACAGAGCCAACAATTCAAGTTCGCAGTCCTATAACCCAGAGACAACCTCGCCCTTCCCTCCTCGCCCTGTTGCTGCACGGTTGAACTCACAGCAGGTGTCAGCTCCCCGTCAGGCAGTGCCTTCTAGTGGAACTCAATTCAGGGGGGGAATGTATCTGGGCAAAGGGGTCTTCTCGGGGTCCCCACTTCCTGCCATTGACTTAGGACATGCTTTGGGTTGCCAGCCAAGCCAGGACCAAAGTGGCCACATTAAGAAAGATCTCTGACTCCCCTACCTGTGCACCTTTGGGTTGGAAATCATCCGTGAGCCAGCAAATCCTCTACTCAAACCCAGCAAAATCCCGAGGCAGGCCCTCCAGCCACTGGACACGGGGGAGTCCTCCAGTGATAATGCTCCTGAGGACTCCATGCCGTGTGATGCAGTCCCAAGACACCCAGGGCCAGATTTAACCTCCCCAGAGGGGCCACGTCTACAAATAGCTCTCAATACGCAGGGCAGTCACCCTTGACTGGCCCCAGATGAAGATGAACCTGGTGAATGACACATCTGGAGGGTGGCTTCTCTTTTTCCATCCAGATGTACGAGGCCCTGACAGCACACCTGCCACCCGACTCCTGGGCCACAGGGAAGGTCCCAGCCCCTGCCCTGTCACAGGAGGGGCCGGAGGATGACCCCCACTGGAATCAGCGAAGGACCCCAGCCCAGACACGGCTGCTTGAGCCGGTCATACAGTCTCCCAGCTTGTCCTCCTTCTCATGCCTTCTACCCTAGAACATCCCACGGCTCCTCATGACTCACACTTTAAGTGTTTCTCAACTGAGAGCAGTTTTGCCCCCAGGGGACATTTGGCAGTGTCTGGAAATGTATTTGGTTAGCACAAATGGAGGGTGCTACTGGTATTTTGTGGGTGGTAGACATGGATATTGCTAAACATCTTACAACATACAGTTCAGTCCCCACAACGAAGAATTCTCCAGCCCAAAATATCAACAGTGAAGGTCCAGACTCTTTCGCTTGTCACTCCAAGCCCCTACCACCTCCTGCCCCACAACCTGAAGCCTCCAGGTTGGTCTGTACAGTGTCACCTGCGCAAGCCACTGTCCTTTAGCCTCCACACCTCTGCACACCGTTCCTCCCCCATCCATACTCCCCACAACCCAACTCTATGCCTCTGCCAATGGCACCACCTCCAAGAAGTCTTCCGTGATCACTTGCCCACAGATTCTCCAGTTCTGTGGGCAGGCACTGATATCACTTCATGTCATGTATGTCAGGTCACTGGTGTCATGTACAGGTGAGGGCCTCAGATGGCGTGATCAAGAAGAAACCTTGAGAGTCAGAGTCCAGAGTTCGTAGGGCAGCCTCCTGGCCCAGGCAGCCGGCACGTGGATTCGGCTTGGCTTGCACAGGGATTCATTTTACCTTGAATCAGTCACTAACATAGAAACATCAGAAGATAGGACATCAAAGCCTGTGTTCCCTGCTTCTCTAACCATCAGGAGAGTCACTGCCAGGGCCACATTCCTTCGTGGCAACAATCAGCAGAAACAGAGAGCAATGGCCAGAGTGAGCCCAGAGCAGGTCCCCAGGCTGCCACGGGTCCAGCGGCCCCGCTACACTCACTCACATGGCCTGTCTGGCCCCTGGAGGGACTGGGGTTTGGGACCTCTGAGCCAGTCCACACTCCCTGCACACCCTTCATTTTACAAAGGGGAACTGAGGCCAAGGAGAGAAGCTTGTCCAAGGTCACACAGCCAGTTGATTTCAGGGCATGGGTAAGGATCCAAGGGCCTGCTTCCCATGGGGCCTCCTCTGCGTAACCACACTGATCTGAGAATGTTGCACAGTCTCAGAGCTGGAAGGGTCCCTGAGGACAGCCAAGGTGCCACACGCTTCTTTCAGAATCACTCTTGCGTTGGCAGAAGCTAGGCAGGCAACCTCTGAGCTCCTCCCAAAACCAATGTTCTGGGGTCTGCTGGCTTGACTCCGGTGTGCGGGCAGCAAGCGCCCCGCCTGACGCACTACTAAGAAGAAGGCACCCAACCGTGCGTCAGGCACTGCCTTGTAGACGCTAACACCCTTGGCCCTCACAGCCCACCTCTCAGAGGGGCCGTGATGCCCATGTGTTAGAGGAGGACACTGAAGTTAAGCAAGTAACCCAAGGCTGCCCAGCTCGTAAGTGGCCAGGACGTGCACCCAGGAGTCTGGAGCCAGAGGCTGTGTGCACCCCAGAGCACCACCCCTCTGAGGGCTGGGCTCTTGCCACAGCCCTGCCCGCGCAGCCTGCGACAGGAAGCAAATGCAGCAAGTCTAAGTGTTACAGCAGCCCTGCACAGCATTCGGGTCTAAGCGAATTTTAAGGAAGCCCTTCCAGGTTCATGAGAGAACTGTTAACCACAGGCCATGAGTCAGCCTGGGAGGAAGGTGCCTGGGCCTGGGGAGCTGGGTATGGCTTGGCGCTGTAGACTGGGGGAGGGGGGTCTGGATAGGACAGAACAGAGACCCAGACCTTCAGCCACTGAGCTGGGGGGACCTCTGGCCCTGGGGGGCTGTGACTCACCCAGAGTCAAGGCTCCACACCCGGGAGGTGCATACCAGCCTTCAAAGTGGAACCGCTGGGCCTGTTCCCCCTCGGGTTCCCCGTAAGATATTGGGCCAGGCAAGCCGCCCAGCTCATTAGCACAAAGCCTCGAGCTTTCCTGGTGGGGAGAAGGCAGTGGTTTGCCCGCACTGTAACTGTAACTAAGAGGACTCCTTCCTCCCTCCCACAAAGGGAGATTCCCACTTGTTGCCCAGGCCCAGGGGGTGGGGGGTGAGCTGGAGCTGTGCCTGGAGCCTGGCCCCACATCCTGGCAGCAATCCCAGCCCCCTTCCTCCCAAGAGTTCTGGCTCCCAAAGCACTTTCCCATCTGGGGTTCCGTTTGCACCCAGTTGACCTTGTGGCTGCTATTTTGTCCCATTTTACAGAAGCAGAAACTGAGCTTCAGGGAGAATGTGAGTTATGTTTTCTTGCAACAAGGATCCTCCTTCCACCACTGTTGTGCTCGGGGGCTGCTACAGGGTCCCCTTGCTCCCAGTTCTCAGAGCGGGAGACTGAGACTCGAGCAGGGTCCCACAGAAAGGTGGTGAGCAGCAGGGGGGCCCAGCAGGTCAGAGGCCCTCACACACACACACACACACACACGCGCGCGCGCGCGCGCGCGCGCGGCCTCGCCTGCCCCACACTCACCACATGGTAGATAGCCAGGGCGGTGGTGGCGATGCGGACATTGAAGCAGCAGCAGGTCTGGCGGACAGCCATGCTGGGGGCCATGGTGCTGCCGTCCCCTCCTCCTAGGCACTGAGGGGGAAGAAGCCCGGCTCCTGGAGCAGGACAGAAAAGAGGAAGCTGCCGGCTGCCCTCCTCACTTCCTTCCTGCCCCTTAGACAGGCAGGGGCAAGGTCGTCACAAGTGGGGCGGGGCAGCTGGGAAGGGCCATAGCCTGCCCTGGAGCACCACAGCTGGCCCTGCCTCTCCCATCGGGGCTTCCCGGGGGACAGACCCTTACACCTTCAGCACCTGCCTACCTTGACTGAGCAGTTTCACACATCCTGCTGACCAGATGTTCATCCCTACCCTTGGAAGCAGAGATGGTCACTAAACGCATTTCCAGATAGAGAAAGAGAGGCCCAGAGAGATCAAGGCATTCACCCCAAATCACACAGTAGTTAGTGCTGGTAGCAGGATTCAAACCCAGACTGACGGGCTGCAAAAGTGACTGTTATCTACTAATTCTTACCTGTTCCAAGCTGCTCCTGGATTAAGTCCTTTAATCCTCACCTCAACCCTCGGAAGGAGGTACCATTACTCTCCCTGTTCTGCAGGTGAAGGACCTGGGGCACAGAGACGGGAAGTGCTCTGTCCAAAGTCACACAGCTAGCCCATGGAGGAATGGAGATTTGGACCAGGGCTAACTGGTTCTAGAGGCTGTCCTTTGAAGCTGGTGTTTTCTTCACCCTCCCCGCACCCTCAGAGAAAAGCATGTTCTTCCTGACCTCTGTCCAAACCGGAACAGAAGAATAATTACTAAGAAAATCTATCAACTGCGTGTCGGGCCCTGAGCTCGGCTCTTCCTACTGCTGGGTCATTATGCTTCACAGCCATTTGGGAAACCCTCTGTCAAACCCCCCTTTGTGGGCCTCAAGGCCCCCAATGATCACATGCAATCAGGGGTTTTTTTTTTGCCTCACTCTTGGGAAAGGTTGGAATTAATAAACCATGACTATTAGGCAAGCAACACTGGGATCAATATTCCCTCTCGAATGATAAATGATCCATATTGCAATAAGGGAAGGGAATATGAGGCACTTGCAAAATTCCTGTAGGAATTCTGCTCTGTCCAGATGCTGAGCTCACTTGCAAAGTAAAGCTTCTAGTGGCGAACACTGCAGGACCTACCATGAAGCCCCGCCCACAAATGAGATCATGGAGTTGGGATTGGCCACTACGGCCGCCCATCATTTCTGCCACAGGAGAGGTTATAAAAGGTCTCTAAGCTTCTCCCCCTTGACAGGAGCTACTCTATTGGACCCATAAAACGTGTCTGGTAGACGATCAAAACTTTCTGTTTGCCAATGAGACCAAGGGGGTCTGCCAGCATGGGGCTCCTGGGTGACCCAGCCAATCCCATCCTTACTTCATTTTCAAGCCTGCTTATTTTTCATCACAGGCTTTGCTGAGACCAGACATTGTAGAAAGGTGGTCTAGTGTAACGGTTAAGCACTTGGGCTCCAAGGCTCATGGCCTAGGTTCAAATCCTGGCACCTCTGGCTGGGTAGCCAACGCAGAAAGAAAAGTTCTACTTTGCCCAAGAGCACCAGGACCAAAGGGACTGGAGATGAGGAAAGAGCGGCCAGAGGGACCCTGAGGGCATGCCGAGGAGCCTGGATTGAATTGTGCTAGGAAGCCATTTGAAAATGTAACGCCATCATAGCGATGGCCATTGATAATGTTACGATTTGGTGAAACCAGAGCAGGTTGGGAGCAAATTCCCAAAGAGAAGGCCGAAACCCGCTGCTGGTCTGTGAGACCATTCATGTGGTAGGCAGATGAACACGTTCTCCTTCCGGGGGCGGGTTCATTCTAATGTGCATTATAATTAAGTAATATAAGGTCTCCTTTTAAAACAGATACATTTAAGTTTTTTTAAAAAAAGCAGTAAGTTGATCTAAAGAAAAATACCAAGGCAACCGCGGGCCAGGAGGCAGGCAGGTGTGGCAAACAGCCGGGGAGGTGGAGTGGGCACCTCCGGTTCAGGAATCCTGGTGGGTGAGAAATCCCGCAGAAGCTGCGCGATCTCAGACAAGATGTTGATCTCTCTGAGCTGCTGTTTCCGCGTCGGCACGCAGAGGCAGAAGCTCCACCTTGGCGACGACAGTGCAATGAGGTCACGTGCAAACTCAGCTTATTTGTTTCCTCCCTTCCTGGCCCACCCTGCTCCCCTCCCCCCCAACCACCCTCAGACTGCTGGGAGGCAAACCTGGCATTTAAACCCTGATCTAGCCCAGAGGGGCGGTGTGGCTCAGTGGCTGAGCGTCGACCCATGCACCAAGAGGTCACTGGTTCATTCCTGGTCAGGGCACGTGCCAGGTTGTGGGCCCGATCCCCAGTGGGGGGCATGCAGGGGGCAGCTGATGGAGGTTGATGTTTCTTTCTCGTCGATGTCTCTCTGTCTCTCTCCCTCCACTCTCTCTAAAATCATAATTAAAACATAATAATAAACCCTGATCTTCCTGATGCTGTGTCCTGGGCCACGCCTCCAGGAGGCGCCAGTGAGCATGAGGACAGCCTCTTCCTGAGCAAGTGGCTTCTCCCAGGCACTGCCTCCCTCCCAGGAGCACTGTTCTGGGAATATCAGGGTCAGGCAGAGATCCGAGGAAGCTAACCCGCTGGCTCCGAAGATGGAGAAAGGGGCCAAAAGCCAAGGAAGACAGGCAGCTTCTAGGAGCTGGAAAAGGCAGAGGAAGAGATTGTCCCTGTCCAAAAGGACCGCCGCTCTGCTGACACCTTGCTTTTAGGCCTGTGAATCCCATTTTGGGTTTCTGACCTCCAGGACTGTAAGATAATACATTTGTGACGTTTTTAGCCACTGACTTTGTGGCTAATTTGTTACAGCAGCAACAGAAACCTCATACATCTCCTCAGCGGAGTCCACGTGGAACCCAGGTCTCTGCCACCAGAGCCCAAGCACACCCCACGGAAGCCACAGTCCCCGTCCTCACACGCGCAGACCTGCTCACTGTGTGGCCTCGGGTGAGTTGCGGACTTCTCTGAGGCTCAGTTTCCTCCTGTGTGGAGCAGAAACTAAACCATCTCATGGTTTGTGAGGATTCAGTAAGAAAACGCCCCTGGTGGGGGCAGCAGCACCACCTATGCCCCTTACTCCTACTCTGCCTTTTCCGTTACAAAGGACAAGTCTTGAGCTCCTCCAGACTACTTTTCAAACTCTCTTTCTTAACTGGTGGACCCTTGGAAACGTCAGACCTCCCGAGCTTCTCAAGATAAGGGGAGGAAATATTCCGCGTGTCCACAGTCACAGCCAGACGCAGCCGAATCGCCTGTGACACTGTCCTCCTGCATGTCCCTTCTGACAAGGGAGTCCTTTAAGACCCACTGACTTCGGGGGGACTCCCGTATCCCAGAAAAGCATCTTCAATCCTGAAAGAGTCCGTAGTTCTGGCTGGTTGTTTCGTCGACTGATTTGCAGCTGTGGTATGTTAACATGTCAACAGACATCTCTGTTTCCTCAAAGGAAGTTACGAGTTTTCTTTGTTAAGCCAGAGCATCACCAGAACTTCCCTCTTCACCCACAGGCCTGAGGGTAAAAATAAAACCCACGACTCTGCCAAATGTCGTATTTAAACAAAGAGTTTAAGAGAGTCTCGTGTCCTTTCCATTCGTGGAGGGCCTGGCTCCGAGTCAGGACTCAGCAGCAGGAGCGATGCTGATTATGATTGCCGCTGGGATTATTTCTGTCCGTAGCTAAGCCCTTTCATAGCCCACAGCTCGGCGGGGCCTCCCCTGCCCGGCCCAGACAGGAAGGCAGCAGAGAGGTGTTGATCTGTGCCTGGCAGGCCCAGAGGGCAGCGGCCTGCACCGGGAGGCGCGCAGCTGGGCAGCAGCAGAACGGGGTCCTGTCGGGAACAGGTGCTTTGAGGGGCGTGTGAGGTGCAGCCATGGGTCGCTTCAGGGCTCTCTTCCCCCGGGGAGCCCCTGGGTGCCCTCTGCACCTTGCCAGGCCGAAGGTCCAGCTTCCTGCCAGCCCACTGGCCTGCAATCCGTTCCCTGCTGCCTACCACCTCACTCCCACCTCTGACATCTGGAGCTGTGGCCTGGAAACTAGGAAATCACACAGCACTCCTCCCCTCGTCCTGCCCCCCAACCTCACATGCTCACCAGGGGCTGGGGCCTGAACGGGAAACCTCAGGGAACCTCCCCTACTCCCCTGTCCCTCAGAGGGTCAGCCTGGCCAGGACAGCCCTGGGCTTGGGGACAGCAGGCCCTCCAGTAACCAGCCAGTCAGTCCCACAGTTGGGCAAGGCCCCTGAGGCCGTCTGTCCGACACCCATCAAGGACGTTCAGAGGTTGCTGGCTGTCCCCAGGGTCTGGATGCTGCCAGGGCTCCAGAGACAGAAGGCCCCCGCAGGAGGCTGTGCAGTGACTGCAGCACAGCCAGGAGGGGCGCTGTCGTGGGGAACAGAGTGCTGACCCTGGAGCTGGGAACCCCACTCCCCTCCTGCTCCCGCCTCCACCCAGCCTCTGCCTGGCTCCGAGGCTCTAGAGGGGGAGCTGTCCTGCTGTGTCCAGGGCTGCTGTGAGGACCAGAAGGTCAGCGCCTCCCTCCATGCAGCTGCTAACCCCACCCTCGGAAAGAACCTCCTCGATCCGGCTCCCTGAAAAGTCGGTGCTACCGCAACACACCTGCCGTGAGCACCACAGTAAGAATGACCTCATCGGGGCATTCCCCCAGAGAGGGGACTTTTACTTAACCAAACAAAAATAACAACAACCGCAAACAACAAAAGCGATAGTCCCCGCGAACGGCCATGTTTCTGGAAGAGGTTTAAAAAAGGAAAGGCGAAGCATGGCTGGTTTTGGTTCTGTCCAATGCACTATTCAGGGACTTCCGGGAAATCGATGGTTACCCTGATTAAAATGGACAGACTCAGTAAGCACATGCCTTCTACCCTTTGTCCTAACTCCCCTGTTCCTGCCCGGAATGCAAGCACAATGCCCAGGGAAGCAGCAGCCACGTTGGAAGCATGAGGACAAAAGCCAAAGCCTCAGAACACAGCTGGGGCCTGAGGGCATCACGGAGCCTCTTTCCAGCTCTGAGCCCCTTCCTCTGCTCATCCTGCAGTGTGAGGAAAAGGAACCCAACCTAGATCTTCTGACTTCGATCATCCATTCAGCACAAGGCTTGTGTCAGGTGCAGGGGACAAAACAGTGGACAAGATCCACAGGTCCCTGTTCTCATGGGGTGAACATTCTAGTGGGGAGATAGGAAAGGACCCACACAAACAGGGCGTTTCAGCAAGTGAAAACTCTCCATCACTGTGCCTCCACCAGCCTGGCTCTGGTCTGGACTGGAGGACAGACTCACTGTGGGGCTTGGGGACAATCACTTCCCCCCTCCGACCTCTGTTTCCCTGTCCATAACATCAGGGAGGGGTCCAAAGCCACACTCTCTGAGCCTGGCCCTGCTCAGCCAGGCCCTGGGGCCAGGCAGGTTACTTATTCTGAGCAGCTGTACCCAGCGCCTGGACCCCCTCCAACCTGCCTGGAATGGTGCTACCCTCAAATTCTTTAGTGCTGGGTAAACAGCTGGGAGGCCCCATCAGCCAGGCAGGCCTGACTACACCCCTTTCAGGGCTGCCAAATAATCAACAACCGATTGTTGCCAAGTCCTCTGCTGCCAGCGCTGGGCACGGCCCCGAGCAGGTTCAGGAGCTGGGCCCCGAGGCCAGGCTGTGCTCTGCAGCTACTGCTGCTGCTCCAGAGCCACTAGCCCTGCCCTGGGCACCCCCGCTGCTGCTGGCCCCATGCCCAGGTCAGCCACTGGCCTAGGGTGAAGGGAACCTTACGGTTCCAGGGTCCCCATGGGGGAGTCGAGACGGACATGCTCATGGGACAGGCGGCTGCATCATTCATTTACTCATTTAGCAAGAATTTATTGTGCGCCTACTATGTGCCAGGCCCCGTGCTGGGCCTTGGGGATGGAGCAGTGAGCAAGGCCAACGTCCTGCCAGCAAAGGACAGCCGTTCATTCGAGCAGGGCACCTGCTGGATCCCAGCCCCCACCCAGAAAAGTCAGAGTGGGGGCCTCCTCCTGCCCAGTCAGGGTCGCCTAGAGGCTGAGCCAGGCTGAGTCCACAGGTGGCAGCCGCAGTGACCCATCAAACCCCAGCTGGGTAAGACAGAGGCCAGTAATAGTCACAGCACTAGTAACAGCATCACAGGGACGGGGTAACAATACTACTGTCTTAGTAAAAAGAATAATCGAGATGAAGCTGGTGATCCAAAAATAGCTCTGTTAGAGAGGCATCGGGTGCAGGGGAAGTCCACAAACCCTGGCAAGGGACAAACCTGGGCTCACACCCCACTGTTGCCCTGTGGGCATAACAGTAGGTCTGCCTTTCTTGCAAAATTACTATGAAAATTAAGCCGATGAGGAGGTTGCCCTGGACACGTGTCCTCCGAGGCATCTATTCTCCCCCAACTCACACCTTCCCCTGCCAGCCACACTTCCTAAAGTCTGCTTCTGAACAAGCCTGGCTGAGAACTTTCCGTGGCTCCCTAGGACCTGCAGGACCCATTCTTCGGCACCAGTAAGCAGTGCTGCCGCCGTCTGCAGCTCCCCAGTGACGCCGAGACCTTGTCTGGGGCAGAGCTCTTCCGGATCCCACACACTGGGGCAGCCAGGAGGCCCAGAGTCCCCCTGCAAGGGCACTTTCCACTCCCCAAGGACACCTTGGCCAAGAGGGTTTGGGGGTACTAGACCTGAAGGTGTTACTGATATCACCAGCCTCAGCCCCACCCCGTTTCCCCAAAACCCCCTTGTGCTAGAGGGAAACGTGGGGGTGTTTGTGGTTGGAGAAGTGTGCCGTTTCCCATCGGGCTAATCTGATGTTGACATTTTCCACCCCACCCCTCAGCAGCTTTGCTAAGCAACACGGCCATATGCTCCTTCGAGGAGGTGAGACTGAGCCCTGCCCGGGGGCTTCCCGGGAGTGTGGAGGGCAGAGATGATGGCCAGCGACACTGAAGGGGCAGCATCACTGCCCCCCATCATCCCCGGGAGCCCCTTGGGGTTACAGAGCACCTGCGGAGGGTTGGCCTGTCTCATTTTAACCCTGGGAAGGTCCTGGGCTTGCCCCCATTTTACAGACTTAGAAATGGAGGATTCCAGTGGTGAATTGTTGTGACGAGAGTACACTTAGAACTGGGGTTCAGGCTTGAAACCTTCATACTTTCCACCACACCACATGACCTCTTGATGCTGCTCAGGACTGGAAAGCAATGCTGAGCTATGCACCGGGTGCAGCCCTGCCCCACCCTCTCCACCTCTTCCTTCCATGATGCCTGAGATTCTCCCATCAGCCCTTCTGCCTGTGGGGAAAGCAATGCCCTTACCATTCAATTTGTACTATTATTTTTGAATAGATAACAAATGCACCTGGTATAAAATTTAAAATATTCGAAAGGATATAAAGTGAAAAATTGGTATTATTCCACCCCTGTCCAACAGCTACCCTAGTACCCTTCCCTGGGGCAACACTAATACCTGGTTTCTGGTATTTCCTTCCAGAGATTTCTATGCATATACAAGCATGTCATTACATATACCATTACCAAAAATGGCAGCATACCTCATGCATGTTGTGCACCACTTGTTCTTCACTGAACATGTCTGGAGCTTGTTCCTTTTAAGTACATAAAGAGTGCTCCCATTCTTTTTCGTGGCTGCATAGTATTCCTTTGAATGTCTATCTCATAACTAAATGAACTTTAACTAGTGGATAATAGATTGTCTCCAATTTTTTGCAATTACAAACACAACAGCAATTGATCTCATTGTGTATACGTCATTTTCACGCGTGCGAGTACATGTGTAAGATACATTTCTTAACAGTGGAATGACTAGGTTAAAGAATATGAGCACACCAGTTTTGGTCAATACTGACAAATTGCTCTTCAGAGAGGTTGTACCAATATGTACTCCCACCAGCACTGTTAAAGAGTGCCTGTTCCCCACATCCTCACCGACACACTGAGCTATCAAACGTTTTCATCTTCACCAGTATGATAGATGAAAAGTGGCTTGCATTGCAGTTTGATTCGTTTTATCAGTAAAGTTAAGAATATTTTCATGTGTTCAGAAGCCATTTCTGTTTCCTTTTCTATAAACTGTCAGATCCTTTGCCCATTTTTTTCTGTTGGTTGGTGATCTATTTCTTATTGATTTTAAGGTACTCTTTACATATTAAGGAAGTGAACCTCTTGTCAATAATATAAGTAGTATTTTATACAGTTTAGCCTTTGATTTGCTGAAGGGTTTTTTTCACCATTTCTAAAAGATACTTGAATGTATTGATATCTTAAGTTATAGCTCTGTTAAAATGTCAGATTATAAAAATATTCCTCAATGCTTTTTTCCAGTACTTTTCTGCTGTTGTTTCTGGATCATTCCCTCTCCTGAGTTACTTATGTGTCCTGGTTTGTACCGTTTTTTTCAGGCCCTGATTATGCCATCTCTTCATCCTGTTTGTGTGGTAGGTCTGGAGTGGAGACTTACCCAGGCAGAGGCAAGGCTGGCACAGAGTGGGTATCCATAGAGATTTGTCCACAGGCCACCTGGGTTACTGAAGGGAAAGGGTGCAGATCCCGGAAGCCAGGTGTTGGACTGGGGAGGAGTGGGAGCTGGGAGAGAGGAGACGTGTGCTGAGCCCCTGCTTTGTTGCACACTCTCTCACCTTCACAACAACCCAGTGACCCCACGAGACTATTACCTCACTCTCCCATTTTACAGGTGAGAAAGCCGAGGTTTTGAAAGGCTGAGTCATGTGTCCAGGGTCCTACAGCCAGTAGCAGCAGAGCTGGGACTCAAATGCTGGCCTGGGGTGAGGAGAAGCTGGTTCCCGGCTTCTATGGAGGCTGCAGGGAGTTGGGGAGGCTGTGCCAGGTGTGGACAGCGGTTGGTGGTCGGTGACTCTCCTTCGTGGTAGGAGGGTGGGTGGGGGAAGCAGCTGGAGTTGGGAGATAGGAAGCCAGCAGCCACCGATAACGCAGAAGTTGGGCGGGTGGTGAGCGCATCCCAGCAGCTGGAGCTGAGATGACATCTCGACTAGACCAGCACAAAGGCTAGAAGAGGGACCACACGCGGGGCACAGGCCCTGCTGGGCCCACTCCCCGCGTCTCAGGCCGCATCTCCGAGCACCCTGGGGATGTGTCCCCGGACCTGGATGCTGCAGCCCCGGCCGGGCTCCTCTGTCCCGGGGGTCGGTGTGGGAGACCGCATGACAGGAGAAAGAGCCCAGTGGCCTGTCTTTCTGTCTCAGGCCAGCAGGGCCTGCGAGCTCCCCGGGCTTCCTGTGGCCACGTGGCGCGTTGATCTTGCCGCCCTTTCGCTTTGAGTGCCTTCATGCAGGGCGCACTTCCCAGCTCTGCACTGCCCTCGCCTCTCCCTGTCATCTCAGGCTCACAGGCCCGGTACCTTCTCTGCCTGGCCCCTACTGAGCTTGAGGGCCTGAAGGAGCGCAGCAGGTGCCTGGAGGTTGGGGTTTATAGTCTGCAGGGAGAGGGCATCTTTGAGAGAAAGGAAGGAGGAGACCCAGAGGGAGGCAGTGACACCCAGAGTGGCCCAGCAGAACTGGGCAGAACCAGGACTAGAATCCTGGAGTCCTGACTCCTAGCCCAGTGCTCACTGACCTGCCTTCTGCTGCCTCGGGTGGGGGGGTGGGGGGGAAGCACAAACACCCAAAGGAAAAGGATGCAAACCACACATGATGGCCAGCCCTGCCACTCACACTGCGACCCAGGGCAAGTCCCTGCCACCTCCAGGCCTCGGTTTCCCCGTCCGCACAGAAGGAGGTTGGATCAGTGACACCAAGGGCTCCTGTGAGCTCCTGAGGCCACTCTCTCTCGCTCTCCCTCCCCGAGGCCGCAGGGGACACACCGCACATTCCTCGGGCCTGTTCAGCACGAGCTAATATTGACCCAGGGCTGTTTCCCTTGGCCGCGCAGGGCCGTGTTTGCTCTGGCCTCGGTGCGCTGGCCGGGCAGAGGCGCCAGGTGGAGGACGGGAGGCTCGCGGGCCTGGGGGCGAGGCAGAAACCACCAGCAGCTCAGGGCACAATCCCATGGCACCCACACCCAGCTGTTAAAGCTTCTAGTGTATTTTTAAAAAAATAAGAACTGCCCAAGCACAGTTATAAAACGTCTGGGGTATTTTTTGCACGTTGTATTTCATAAATAAACTCTTCTCACACACCTGTAACACGCACGCGCGTCCACACACACGATACAATGACTGTATGTTCCACCTCATCTGGGAATCACGTGGAAAACTTAAAATTAGGCCCTTCCTTTGAGAAACGGCCAATTCCAGGGTTGGGCCAGGGACAGAACAAGATGAGCCCAGAACACTTCTTTGTACCAGAAAATAAGGAAGTACTCAGAGAATGACGGGGGACCCGCCAGCATGAAGGGGCTCCATCCAGCCCCTTTGGAGCATCAAACTAAAAAATGATAATAACACCTTATCATCCATTGACTAAAACAGGAAACGATAAGTCCACACTGACGTGAATAAGTGAACAAATTAATTAAAAGTTTGATGAGGGCCCGGCCAGTGTGGCTCAGTGGTTGAGCATCGACCCATGCACCAAGAGGTCGCCGGTTCGATTCCCGGTCAGGGCACATGCCCAGATTGTGGGCCCGATCCCCAGGGGGGGTCATACAGGAGGCGGCCAATTGATGTTCTCTTTCATCAATGTTTCTATCTCTCTCTCCCTCTCCCTTCCTCTCTCTCTAAAATCAATAAAGGGAAAAAAATGTTTGATGAGGAATGGGCTAGTCCCATTATCTCAAAGCACCTCCCGGCAAATGCTTCTGCATCACGCAGGGGAGAGGAGGAACTGGACCACGGAGAAGCCTGCAGGCCGACCCCACTGAGGGGTCCAAGAGAACTCCACCTGTAGCGGCAGCAAACCCCCAGCAAGGGCCGCGTGGCCGGACGCCGGAGGCCCCAGCATCTTCTGTGACACCCAGCTGAAGACGCCCAGCTGGAGTCTGGTCAGAAGGAACCAGCTCCAAACAGGAGCACTCTGCACGCGGCTGGCCTGCAGTCTCAACAGTGCCGTGGCCGCGAGGGGTCAGGAGAGGTGAGGACACGAGGAACCAGTCCAGGCTGAAGGCAGCTGGAGGACGGGACACTCAACGCAAGGTCGTTCCTGGGACAACGGAGAACCTCGGGTGGAGCCTGAGGGATGTGGAGGAGATGCTCAGCGTCCTGATTTCCCTGTCGTGTTGTGTCTGGGGGAGGACGTCGCTGATGGTGGGAAAGGGGCACGCAGATACGTAGGCAGATGGGTCACCATGGCAGCTACTTGCTCAGATGATGGGGGAAACAGTTTCTCGTACCCGCAACTTGGTATATATGTGTGAGATTGTTAGAAAATACGAGGGTAAAGTGGGGGGGAGAGGGGAATGTCATGAATCTAAGTTCCCAGCCAAGATGCCCAGAGGCAGCCAGGCTGCCTTGCGGGGGGCCGCTTCTCCCCCTCTTCATCTCCTATCAATGCACCTCCAGCCAATGAGGCCATCAGAGAGAGCACGGCCCTGCCTGAGGCCGCGCACCGTGGGCAGCCGGCACCCGCAGGCCTTCTTGTGTTTCTCTCGCCCTCCTCAGGCTTTCTGAGGCCTCTCGGGGATTCTGGGCAGCAACTGGTCCCATGGGGCCAACGCAGACAGAGACGGGAGACTTGAGTCCCTGTCCCCTCTCTGCCTTAGGTAAGTGACTTCCCCTCTAGGCCTCCGTCTGCCATCTGGTCCGAGGGGACAGCAAGCTCAGTCTCTCGGATGCTCTCTATGGGACTGGCTTTCTATGGGAGTGGGGGGCTTGGGTGCGGCCAGCTGGGTCTCTGACCAGCAGGATGACCTGACACAGGTCACTTACCCTCTCCCCATGTGTTTCCTGTCAGCACACGGTGGGACAACACGTTGAAATAGTCACAATGCCTCTTTCCCTAGAATCTCCTGTCTCCTGCTCCCCTCCCAGCACCCTGCCCCCAGTCCCCACCAGAGCACGGCTGTCCTGTGGAATATCACAGGAGAGTGCAGATACCAGGAGTCAAATTCCCCGCTTTTGAGGTTCATTGTATAGAAAATGTGAAAGTCCACGTGATAAACCAGAGACGTCCTCCCGGCTCTGGAGACCAGGAAGATTTGTGGGGTGAGGGACCAAAGGAGCAACGGAGAGGTCTGGGAGGCTGGGGGTCCTGAGTCCCTGCTGGGGTGAGAGTTCTTGGAGGGAACTTGGAGACCCAGACAGAGGGAGAGCCCCGGGTGTGGTGACAGCGCATTCCCTCCTGGCATGGGAGCTGGGACAGGGCCCTTCCCGCGGGCGGGCACAGCAGCAGACCCCCCCCCCCCCACTGTGGCGGGTGACCAGAGAGCCCTCCCCTCCGAGGGGCAGGTGCAATGAAATGCCTTGCCTGTGCCCAGGTAGGCACCCACACGGCCCCCAGGGAACTGGTGGCTCTGGAGGGACGTTGTGATCAGGAATGAGGGAGAACTCAACAGTGGCCTGCAAGGACTAGACAATAACAGGGACAATTCGGGAGAAGCCTGGGGATGACAACACTAGGGGTTAACGTGTCCCTCCCCACCAGTGTCCCAGAGCCACGTAAAACCCCAGACCTTAGACAACCCTGTGGCAGGGCCAGAGGACCAAGAATGACAAGATGATGATTTTCCCTCACTGATGGAGTAAAGGCATCCAATGCAAATTAAGGTCAGTTCAGAAAATAGAAAGAAAGCTGCTTTCCTCGCACGCCCCAGTCTGCACATAGCAATCACCACGTGGTAACCGGGACTGAGAAGAGCCCAGCGACATGCTTGGAGCTGGCTCCCCACTGGCTAGTGAGGCCAAGTGCACAGGTGTCCTAACTGCGTTCCGTGATCTCACTGCATGGAAATTGGCCAACACGGCCTGTCAGTGCTCGCTGTGGCTTGTTTTGTTTCGTTTTTCAGAGAGCCTGTTTACCCACATTCCCCTGAATAGAACCTCCCCCGTGGGGTTGTCACAGGCATTAAGTTAGATTGTGTAGAGTGTTTGGCAGCGGGCCTGGCGCATAGTAGATGCTCAGTAAGTGGTGGCTGCCGCCACTGCTGCTGCCCTAACAGAAAGACAAGGAGGTCTGGCCTCCTCTCTGAGCTCTGTCCTTTCCCTGTCTCATGGCTGGGGTCAGAATGGAAGGGACCTTTTAGCCCTGTGAGTCATCAAAGCTGTCCTCTGGTCCCCCCCACCACCACCAAAGGTCCTGATAAAGCTTTGTCTTGAGGATGCTGAGCTGGGGGATTTGCAAGGACCCAGGCCTACTCGGAGGACAGTGGGACCTCTCTGGCTCCCCCAGGCCAGCTGGGAGCACCCATCTCTGGGCAGGACCCCACATAGAGCACAAGCCCTGGTTGGGAAAACAAAAAGGGACAAGAACCCCTGGACACCCACACACTCAACTGTAGCCAACTTTGCAAAGGCTGAAGCGCTGAGTGGAAAAATTGCAGGGTTGTTTTGCCCCATCCCGTGGCTGTGTCAGTGTCTGTGATCAGCTGACAGGAAAGGGTTTCCTTGCTGGTCTGGGCTATCTCGCATGCCTGTCGCACACTGGAGGCCTCACAAAGAGTGACATTGGGACTGTTTATGTTTATTTTATTTTTATTTTTAATTTTCCTTGGTTCCAGATGCCCCTGCCCAGCCCAGAGACCACAGAGCCATTAATAGGTTAGGACATGCTAGGGTCCGATGCCCACTCCACCCAGCCACGGGTGTGCCTTGTCCATTAAGGAATCCAAGGCACACACCAGGTTCCGGCCACGGACCAGCCACGGAGCACAGCAGGGTCGTCAACGAGGGTGGGTGGGAGATTTCCAGGTCTCGCCGGTTGGGACCAGTTTGTTTGCAGACAGCACCAGCCAGAGTGTCCCAAAATAACTCACGTGGCCAGGGCTTGGAGCCAATCCCTCCATGGAAATTTTAAATTAATTCTTCACGGCTGCGAGGTCCAGGCCCCCAGATGGGCCACCCAGAATCACCTGATCGCTGTGGCTCCGACGGTCCCAGAATCCCAAGCCAGCCCCATCTCTGGGCGCCCTCGTGTAGCCAGACGTCATGCTAGGAGAAGGATGACCCGGCTGCCCACTCCTCAGACCCTCAGGATGCCCCCCCCCCTTCCAGCAGTGCACAGACGGGGAAACTGAGGCCAGAGAAGGAAAAATAAAACCATAGAGAAGTGATGTTTGTCCAGTCCTTGCAGGTGCCGGGCACTGGGCTAAGTGTGAATTAGTCCTGAATTCACACTGAGTGACGGGGGCGGGGGTGGGGACACAGGGGATGAACAAGCGAGCATGAGGGCCGCCCAGAAGGTCACGAGGCATGAGGAGATGGGCCTTGCGGACCGGGCAGATGCGCCTGTGCCCAGGAAGGAGAGGAGGGGAGGGGTGCTTCCAGCAGGGGGCACAGCACAGGCAGAGCAGAGGGTGGTGCACAGTGGTCCAGGCACCCTTTGTGGCCTCAGATCCATTTCACAGTCAGAGGCCACCCTCGGCTACACGAAGGCAAAGCAGCAGGAGCTGGGGCCCTGTCCCTGATCCTGAGTGGCGTGCCCTTTCCATGGCCTGAGGCTCCCCACTGAGGGCCGAAGGAGTCAAGAGTCAGCCCAGGGACCCACGACCACCCTGCGCTTGAGCACATAATACGAGGTAGAGGCCTCGGATGGACCGGGTCTGGGTCTTGGGAATTTTCTTGTCCCCAACTCCTCAGGGGGAAAGAGCCGGGGCCTCTGGAAGAGCTGGGACTTGAGAGTCAGAGAGGCAGATTCGCTCCAGGGCTGGCTGAGGTCATAGTCAATGCCACTGCGCTCCTCCCAGCCTGGGTCAGCATCTCGTGGAACCCCCGCTGCCCTGCGGGGAGCGCCGGTGTCCTCCCCATTTTACAGATGAAGGGACTGAGGCACGAAGGTAAGCCACGTGCTCAAGGTCGCACAGTCCAGGAGCTCAGCCCCAGGTTGCCTGACACCAGAGTTGTCACCAACTGCTTCCATTTCTACATGGACACCAAGCTGCTGACCCCCTCCTGGCCTCCCGGCCTCACAGCCGCAGTGACTCCTATTGGGGGACGTGGTCGGGTGAGGAGTCAAGGAGATAGTGCCTGTCAGGGGCCCGGCCCTGTCTCGGACAGGCAGCCTACATGCTCCCAAGGCCCCATCCCTGTGACCTTCCTCAGGGTCCCTGGCCCCAAGGACAAGCCTGGCCCCTCTGGCGGGCAGGGCAGGGGTTTCAGGGGAACTAGGGCCACTTGGGGGCTCAGGTAAGAGCAGGGACCAGGCAGCCAGGGGAACACAGGTCCACTTCATCCTCTGCTCAGCCAGCTGGATCCTCCCTGTCCCTTGGACCCACTAGGGACTGGGGGTTTTCATGCATCTGATTAGCATAAATTAGCAGCTGTCAGCAGAGGGAGGAACTCAGCATGCCAGGCCCAGTCTTGTTTTTGGAAACCTTATCGAGTTCTGCTGAGGGCTGCCTTGTTCACAGGGCCACTGGATGGCGGACTGGTATTTGTGTACCCAGCAGAGGCCCACCCCAGCCCCGTGAGCCCACGACCCGCAGGCTCCAAGGATAACACAGAGGGAAGGCGGGCGGTGCCCAGGAGGGGCCATGATGCCCTAGGGGACCCTGGCGTCCTCAGACTCCAAACCCGACCCCAACCTCTGGCCCTCACCTGGGGTTCCCTGTGCACTGAGAGAGAGACCTCTCTCCTGGATGGTGGGGAAGCAGGGGGAGGGGCCAGTGGCACTCCGGGGCTCTGCAGGCTGGGGCTGCTTCCACACAGCCTTTCAGCTGGGCGCACCAGCCGGGTTCCTGGGGATGGAGCCAGTCTGCCCTGACCTTCCAGAGAAAGGCAAGGAGGTCTTCCATCCCAAACGGCCCACTGCACGCCAAGCGTGGGGCTGGGTACCCGTGCGTCGTCAAAGGATCCCATGGTGGTAGAAGGGACATGGACGGCTTTTGTCTGCCAAACAGCCCTTCCCTCTGCTTTTGACAACTCTATACCCTTAGAGTGGTTCTCCAGGCGAAGGAAGAGCCCGAGCCCTGGAAGCAGACCCCAGCCACGACATTCACCAGCTGCGTGCCTCTCTGCCTCAGTGCCTTTGGCTGTAGAGAGGGTCACTGTTGTGGGAGTTGAATGAATGTGTGCCGCTAAGGCGCCTAGAACAGTGCTGGTACCTGGTGTGATGGGTGAACTGTTCACTGGTTGCCTTGATGCACCCCAGTGGTCTGGGGAGGCTGCTACTCACAGCACCCCTCTCCCCAACCTGACAGTGGGCTCTCTGGGTCCCTTTTATAACGGCGCTAATCCCATAAGGTTCATCTGCTCTCACCACTGAATCATCTCCCAAAGTCCCCACCTCCAAACACTATCACCTTGGGGGTTCCTTTTCAACACGAATATGGGGGAGGGGCACAAGCATTGAGCCTAGAGCAGGGAGTGATCTGCCCCAGGGGCAAAGCTGGAAGGAGCAGGAGGTGGACAGCAGAGTCCCAGGAGCCCTGGAGGGAGGAGGCAGCCAGTCCCAGGAGCCCAGGAGGGAGGAGGCAGCCTGGTCCCAGGAGGCCTGGAGGGAGGAGGCAGCCAGTCCCAGGAGCCCAGGAGGGAGGAGGCAGCCAGTCCCAGGAGCCCAGGAGGGAGGAGGCAGCCAGTCCCAGGAGCCCAGGAGGGAGGAGGCAGCCAGTCCCAGGAGCCCAGAAGGGAGGGGGCAGCCTGGTCCCAGGAGCCCAGGAGGGAGGAGGCAGTCTGGTCCCAGGAGGCCTGGAGGGAGGAGGCAGCCAGTCCCAGGAGCCCAGAAGGGAGGGGGCAGCCTGGTCCCAGGAGCCCAGGAGGGAGGAGGCAGTCTGGTCCCAGGAGGCCTGGAGGGAGGAGGCAGCCTGGTCCCAGGAGGCCTGGAGGGAGGAGGCAGTCTGGTCCCAGGAGGCCTGGAGGGAGGAGGCAGCCTGCCTTCTGACTGCCCGGCAGCCCTCTGTTTGCACAGCCGTCTGGAAGGAGAGCGAGCCCCAGCTCTGCCTCTTTCTGGCCCTGTGAGCCTTGAGCACCTCGCTTTTTCTCCAAGCCCAATTTGCTCATTTTTAACATAAGGATAATATTCCATACTTTATTATGCTGGCATGAAATGAAATGTCACATTGAGAGCACCCAGCACACACTTAGCACCTGGTCAATGTTCACTTTCTATTCCCCAAATAGAGCGTCATTCATCACAACCCTCCAGGAAGCCAAAACACCTCGGACTTGGAGGGCCTTTCATGTGCTCAATGGATCCTCAAGGCAAGGGTGGTGACCCCATTTTAAGATGGGAAAACCGAGGCTCAGACTGGTTGAACCACATGCCCGAGGTCACACAGCTTGTTAATGGGACCTCTCAAACTTCCACCAAGTTGCCCCAAGAATCCCTGCCTCGGGGCTCTTTGCACTCAGGGGCTGAGAGTCCTGTCCAGCTCTTAGGGGCTCCTGAGCTCTGCCCTCCCCACTCCCTTTAAGCCTAGACTCTGGGTCCTGGCTCAATAGCTCCCCCTTCTGGCCATGCAGGGAACCCCACCCCACGCTGCTGGTTAATCCCTGGGAGGCATCATTAGGCAGTTTTGGAGCTCAGAGTTCCTACGCCATGTGACTTCGGCAAGGGACTATGCTTCTCTGAGCCTCGGTTTTCTTATCTGCTAAATGGGGATGATAATAATGTAATACATGAAAAAATGCTGTAAAGTGCCTGGCACAATGCCCAGACCAGTGGCTTTCAAACTTGAGTGTGTATCAGAATTACCCAGAGTGTTAGTTAAAACCCAGAGTTTCCAATTCAATGGACCCTTGAAGGCATCTGAGAATTCGCATTTCTTTTTTTTTCTTTATTGATTTTTTTAGAGAGAGAAAGAGAGGAAGGGAGAGGGAGAGATAGAAACATTGATGAGAGAGAACATTGATTGGCCGCCTCCTGCATGCCCCGCACTGAGGATTGGGCCCACAACCTGGGCATGTGCCCTGACCAGGAGTCGAACCAGCGACTTCTTGGTGCATGGGTTGATGCTCAACCATTGAGCCACACCAGCCGGGCGAGAATTTGAATTTCTAACAAGTTCTCAGATGATGCTCAAGCTTCCAGTCGCGGAAAATAAGTGCTAGTTTAAAAATACAAAACCACCCAGCCGGTGTGGCTCAGTGGTTGAGCATCGACCCATGCACCAAGAGGTCGCTGGTTCGACTCCCGGTCAGGGCACATGCCCAGGTTGTGGGCCCAATCCTCAGTGCGGGGCATGCAGGAGGCGACCAATCGATGTTCTCTCTCATCGCTGTTTCTATCTCTCTCCCTCACTCACTTCCTCTCTCTCTAAAATCAATAAAGAAAAAAATTTAAAAAAAAAATACAAAACCAGTAAGTACATGAAAGGGTGCTTAACATCACTAATCACTAGAGAAATGTAAATCAAAACCACCTCAATAAGATTCCACTTCACACCCATTCGAATGGCTACTCTAAAAGACAGAAATAAGAAGAGAGAGAAAGCCCTGGCCAGTTTGGCTCAGCGGTTAGAGCGTCGGCCTGCGGACCAGAGAGTCGGGCTTGGTTCCCGCTAAGGGCACGTACCTCGGTTGCAGTTTGTCCCCGGCCCCGGTTGGGGTCATGTGGGTGGCAACCACTGGATGTGAGAGAGACACATCGAGTGTCTTCCTCCCTCTCTCTGTCTTCCTCCCTCTCTCCCTCCCACTCTATCTGAAGATAAATGAAAAAAAAAAAAGAAGAAGAAAAGAAAGACAGAGACCGAGAGAGGAAGAAGGAGAAAATCACAAGTATTGTGAAGATACGGGGAAATTAGATCCCTTGTGCATTGCTGACAGAAATGTAAAATGGTGCAGCCACAGTAGAAAATGGTGTGGAAATTCCTCAAAAAATCAAACAGAATTATCATATAATCCAGCAATTCCTCTTCTGGGTATATATCCAAAAGAACTGAACGTTGCCCGACTGGTGTGGCTCAGTGGATTGAGCGTCGTCCCATGGACTGGGAGGTCCCGGTTCAATTCCCGGTCAGGGCACATGCCCGGGTTACGGCCCGATCCCTAGTGGGGGGCGTGCAGGAGGCAGCTGATCAATGTTTCTCTCCCACATCGTGTTTCTATCTCTCTCTCTCCCTTCCTCTCTCTCTAAAAAGTCAATAAAAATATTTTTTTAAAGAATTGAATGCAAGGGTTCTAATGTCTGTACACATTATGTCATTGCAGCATCATTCACACAGCCAAGCGGCCACCCACAGACGGAGGGATAAACGAAATGTGGTAGACACATACGATGGAATAGTGTTCACCTTTTAAAAGGAAGGACATTTTCACACAGGCTACAGCATGGATGAACCTTGAGGACAGCATGCTGAGCGAAATGAGGCCGTCACAGACAGACCGATATTGTTTGCTCTTGTTCACACGAAGCACCTGGAATAGTCAAGTTCACAGAGACAAGAAGGAAAGCAGAGGCGCGGGGCTGGGGGAGGAGCTGTTGCTTAGTGGGCGCAAAGGTTGGGCTTGGGGAGCTGGGTGGCGGTGATGGCTGCACAACAGTGTGAATGTACCTAATGCCACGGAACTGGACACTTCAAACGCGTAAGATGTAAACCGTATGTTGTGTATATTTTACCATAAAAAAGAAATAAAAGATCACTTGAGCCCTGGCCAGTGGGGCTCAGCAGTTGGAGCGTCGGCCCGAGGACCAAAGGACTAAGCACTCATGGGTTTGATTCCAGTCAAGGGCACGTACCTGGGTTGAAGGTTCCATCCCCAGCCCCAGTCAGGGTCGTGTGGGAGGCAACCAATCGATGCGTTTCTCTCACATGGATGTTCCTTTCTCTCTCCTCCCTCCCTCAATGGAAAAATATCCTCGGGTGAGGATTAACAAAACAAAAACAAACAGTGGAACAGCAGTTGAGCAGAGAGAACTGTATCAGTCCCATGTGGGAGCCAGAGTCCCCGGGACATCCCAGGACAGGGCAGGTCTGAGGCCCGACGGGTCAGCAGCAAACTGATCCCGAGTCCCCTGAGACCCAGTCTCTTCATCCACAACATGGGGACAATCCACTCACCTCAGAGACAAGGTACCCACCTCAACTCCCCAGAAACAAGAGACAAAAATCCCAGCCGGAACCTTGGTTTCTCTCAGGTGAGGATGTTGGTGGCAGGGTTACATTTGGGGACCCAAAAGTTTCCCAGAAACTATAGCAATCACACCTCCACCCATCCCCCCAAAAGGAAGAAAAGCTGCTTCCCCTAGTGTCCCCTGGCCCTGCCAAACCGCCGGGCAGAGGACTGGGAGACGGGGCCTGGACGAGCAGTGTTCCAGAGCGGCCACCAGAGGGCACACTGCGCACACGAGCCCCACGTGTCTTCTGCTCTGGACTGAGGAAGAGAGGACCGCTGTCCTAGGACACCTTCCAGGACAGGGGCTCAAGGTCTGCTGAAAGCTCCCCCTGGGTGCGGGACACCCTGAGTCATGGCCTCACAGTCACGAGGATGTCCTAGTTTAAAGGGGCTTAGAATGGGGAACTTTTTAGGGTGGTAAGGAGCCCAGAGAGTGGAAGGTGCCCACCCGACTCCATGGCAGGTGTGGGCAGACAGGGGCTGGGATTTCCCAGCACACTCACACCTGCTGCTGCTCTCAAGGCCTCCAGTGCTCAGCCAGACAGAGACCAGCCAGGCACCAAGGCAAATCGGAATTTGGGGAACGGGCTATAGTGATCCCACCACCCCCTGCTCCCCCAGGACGCTGAGTCACAAGGAAACTGAGGTACAGTACAGAGAGGCAGAAACTGTGTCCCTCTGAGCAGGTCAAGGCCCCAAGGTGGGTCCCAGTGGGCCCCCTCAGCTCCTCCAGGGGGCTTATTTTGAGACAGTGCTGTGACTGGCCAGGCAGGCCAGGCCACTATGGCTGCTGGCTCCGAGCCCAGCATAAAGCCATTGGTGGAGCTGCGGTGGGGAGGGTGTGTGGGGTCAGCCCATTACAGGCCCGCGGGGACAGACTGATCTGATGGGTCCCTGGGGCCCTCTCTGGAGGCAGCAGGACCTGGAGAGGAGGGCTCGGGATCTCCAGGCCTCTGCAGCCTCCCTCCTGCTACCAGCTCCTGGCTCCCCTCCCTCCTCCACTCTGCTGAGCACAGCACCTCCTCCCTGAGGAACAGGAACTTCCAAAAGGGCCTCACCCTTCTAGGAATCTGTCCCAATCTGTCTAGGAAATCAGAAACACAGGCTGTCACTGAAGCCCTTGGGCACATAAATTCACTTAATACTCAGAACAACCCTGCAGCACGGATGTGATCAGTTCGCGCCTGTTTTCCGGCTGCGGAGCCTGAAGTGGGCGAGGTCAGCCCGGTGCCCTCGGCGGGCTCCCAGAGCACCATGCGCAGCCTCCTGCCCCACCGCCGGCCCAGGGCCCCGCTGCCATCTCTCCTCTCACACTTCACAGATGAGGAACAAGAGGCCCAGAAAACAAGTTGTCCTGATATTCAAGCCCTCCAGGCTTCCTGTCACTGCCCAGACCTTGGGTGGCAGAGGCACCTAGAAAGTCCTGTGACTCCCCTGGCTGGACCAGAGCCTCTGCAGGGGACATTGAGCAAGTGAACAGACCTGCATGGAGAGACCACAACAAGCCGGGCAGGAACATAGGTTGGCCCCCCAACAGCTTTCCCAGCCACCCTTCCACTGCCTTCTGAAACTCCAGGGGTCTGAAGGCTGTCTCATTTTCATCCCTTCCAGCCAAGGTAGCCAGGCCTGTGTTCTGGCCAAGGAGACCTAAGAGGGAGTCTGCTAGGAAGGGCTGCACTTCCCAAACAGAAAGACAAAGCCTCCCAAGGGGAAGACCTTTGGTCTTTCCACTGTCTTTCTGCCTGGAATGCACATGTGAGTGCTGGAGGTGTGGCAGTCATGTTGGAACTGGGAGGACAAAAACCACAGGTTAGGGACAGTAGAGTGGAGACAGCCTGCTCCCTGACAATGTCGCTGAGCTGCGGCACCAACCCCAGATTTCTGATTATGTGAGAGTGACAGACCCCTAGTCCTCTCAACATGCTAAGTCACCTGTGGGTTGTCACCTACCTGGGTCTGCATTCCAGTCCGTGGGATATAGAGCAGCACTTAGTAGGGTTAAGAGTTCCTGCTTAAATTCTTAGCCTGCAGACTAGCAGCTGTGTGACCTTGAGCAAGGGGTTTTGTGGTCTATTTCCTAATCTACTAAATGGGCACAAGTGTACCTACTGCCTAGGGTGGTTGGGAGGGTTAAACAGGACACTGAGTGCCCTCAGCCCAGGACAGAGCACAGCCATATAACAACAGCTGTTATTAGGAAAGGAGAAAAGGGCAGCGAGAGAAAGAGAGACTAGATCCCCTCTGCTCAGGAAAAGACGCTTGAAAATGAGCTTTGATTAGGGGAAATTGAACAGCGACTCCCGACAGATCAGTACCTCCCTGAGCCCCCAGACCATTGACTCCACTCCCCTTTAATTAGGTACAAAGCTTAGCAGACTCAATTAGCTAGCCCACCAGGCAAGGGAGCTGCTTCTCAGCCAGGGCTGGCTGAGCACACTGGGAAGGTGAGAAGGACCCTGCCCACCCCACTCCAGCCTTCCAAGTCTCCCCTCTACCACCTGTCACGTTCCACTCTTAAGAAGTCATTCCTGCCCAGCTGGTGTGGCTCAGTGGTCGAATGTCAACCCATGCACCAAGAGGTCGCTGGTTCGATTCCTGGTCAGGGCACATGCCCAGGTTGTGGGCCCAATCCTCAGTGAGGGGTATGCAGGAGGCGGCCAATCAATGTTCTCTCTCATCGACGATTCTATCTCTTTCTCCCTCTCACTTTCTTTCTCTCTAAAATCAATAAAGGAAAAAAAAATTTTTTTTAAAGAAGTCATTCCTTTGGATGTATGGGCTTGCAGGAGCTTGGCTCAAAGTCTGCAGAGTGGGACTCGGGCATGGGTCTTTGTACAGCCCCCCAGGGGCTGTGGGCCAGCACCGAATCCCCTTGAGGGGATGCTCCAGAGGCCACTATGGAGGTGTAAGTGCCTTGGAACATGTCACCCCCTAAGCTGTGGTCTGCAGTGGCACCTGAGAGCAGGGACAGAGAAGGAAAGAAACTCATGCCTAAGGCCCTGCCCTGCGCCAGACTGCTGAGCACACGCCTCCCTCAGGATTTAGTCAGCACAAACGATCCTGCAAAAGGGGGTTACTCTTCCCAGGATGAGAAAAAAGCCTCAGAAGAGGTGAGGGACTTGCCCAAGGTCACACAAGTAACATCAAGGAGCTGGGATTCGAACCCAGGCCTCTGATTCCATGTCACAGCCCTGGGCTCTGGCCCTGGCTCCATCCATAACTGGCTATGTGACCTGGGCAACTCCCTCCCCCTCTCGGGGCCTCTACAAAACGCAGGGGTTAAAAGTCATGATCTTGCATGAGCCCAAGTCAGACACAGCCTACGGCCAAGCCCCAGACCCACCCCTTCCCCGTGAACTTAACCCTGCTGTGCCTTCATTTGCTCATCTGTGAAGTGGGGATAACAGTCACCTTCACGGGATCCTTGCCTTGTGAGGATTAACCGAGTCTGAACATAGAAAATCTCTGAGGGGTTCATCAGACACATAGTGAAGTCTGTCACTACCGTGACTCTCATCTCAGTCACTCTTGGGTGGTGAGACCCAGACAGTTCCCTTGAAGCCGTGAGGCAGGAAGCAGGGGTGGGGGTGGCTCAGAGCTGAGCAGTGGGACAGAGAGGAAGGCACTCTCCCACCAGTCACAGCGATGTCAATGACAACAGTAACAGAGGTCTGGGAGAGCCCATGGCTCTGAGATCGTTGGCCCTCCAGTGGTCCCACAAAAACCTGCGCAGATAAATCCCAGCTCCTCACTTCCTGGCCTCTCAAAGAGGTCCTTTGTCCGGTGGGCGTCAGAGGCCAGTTCTGGTCCCACTAGGGCCTGATCAAACCGCGGCACCGACCAGGGACAAAGGGCCCTCACAGGGCCAGCGAGGCCCAGCTCTGCCCAGGACACGCCTGCTGGCCCCCAATTTCCGCAGCCTGGTGGCCAAGCGGGGCCCACGCACGCAGCCTGGCGAGATCAGAGGCAGCGGGGCCAGAGGCCAGGACCCACTGGGCAGGCAGGCGAGGGGCCCTGGATAAGAGGGCAGCAGGAAGACACTCAGCAGGGGGTCAGGATCAAAGGCCCCTAAGGCTCCTCCTATGGAACCAGAGAGCATTTTAAAATGTGTAAATAAAGCACTCAAAGTCCTCCTAGCTTCCCTTTGCCCTCCGGACTGGACGCCAGCTAGCTGCTCCCAGCCCCAGGAGCTCTGCCCTCCAAACTGCTGCCTGGCGGCTGCCTCCTGCCCTCTGCCTCTTGCCCGCTGCCTCCCCCTTGTTCTCCGAGTCCTCCCTCTGGCCCTTGGCTCCAGCTGTCCCCTCTGCCTGTAGAACTTTCCTCCACCGTGTCCTCCTCCCTAGTTCCCTCCTCTTACTCAGGCCTTGCTCAAGGACACAGTCCCTGACCCCTGACCTCTGACACCCAACCCTTCTCTGGCACTGTCTCCAGTCCCTCCGCTCCCTTTCCCTCTGGAGCCTGCTCAAACTAGATTTGGTCCCCACTGCTCTTGTCAAAGTCACCAACTAACTACCTGCCCATTGCTGGTAGAAGAAGAAGAGGAAGAAGGAAGAGGAGGAGGAGGATTTGGTTCACATAACTAGAATACTGAAGGGTCAACTTCAGGTACAGTTGGATCCAGGCCTCAAACAATGGCTGGCTCAGCTTGGGACACATGCCACCCCTTGAACCAATCACTGGGCCAGAGGTCTGCAGAACTCTCAGTGGTCAAGCCTGGGTATGACATGCCTCCCCGTGGAGGGAGGGTGAGGTGGGGGGCAGTTCCAGCCCCACATGACACCCCAGGACTGAGAAAGGGGCCAGGTAGACCCCAAAGGAAAATCAGAGTGCTGATCCAAGAAAAGGGGTGGATGGAAGCAAAGGTGCACCTCACTCAGGAGCTCAGTGAGAGAACCAAGACCAGAACCCCAGCCACCTGACTCCATGCCCAGCATCCATGCCACGTCCCCAAAGCATGTCAGCAAGATGAAGATGACATCAGCAGGGGTGGGGGGTAGGGCAGCTGTCGGGGAGCTGGAGGTAGGGAGCAAGTGAAGAGGTCGTCGAGGCGAGAAGTAATGAGCCCTCGGCAGAAACCAATCAATCTCCTAACTCCCTAACCCACTTTCCCCCTTCCGATTTTGCTGAGGAAAACATCTGTCACTTCTTCGAGATGAATAATACACAACACCATTATTAATGCATTTTTAAGTGGTGTTTAGAATCCACTTCATTCTAAATAAAAGAAACGACACAGATCTCTCCTGCCTTGTTTAGACCCTAAAGGCGCTGGCACAGCGGGGCTGCTCGAACCGTGCGGTGCCCCAGCAGGGCGCCCGAGCCAGGCCCTCTGCAGCCCCCTAGCGGCGGGAGGACGCAGCCCCGGGCGAGAACCCTGACGCTGGAGGGCAGCGAGATGAAAAACGTGTCTGCTGCTGGGGGGAGTGTCAGCGCTGTTTTTCTGGAAAGTCATTTAGCGGGCGATTTTATTGCTTGAAGAGGTCCATATCCTTTGGCCCACTCCTCCCAGGTCTGGGAAGACCTCCTGCAGGTATCACTGGGGACGTGCGAAAAGCTTCGGGGGCTGAGGATGTCCATCGCGGCATCGTTCACAGAAAACAGAAGTGACCGAAATGTCCTGCCAGAGGAGGACGGTTGTGCAAACTGAGACAGGTCCACTCCACAAAATGTTCTCTGTTCGGAAATAGTGCCTCCAAAGATTATTGACTTCAGATGATTTGATTGGAAAAAGCAGAATCTGGAGGATTATTTTAAGCATCGGAGGAATTTCCCAGAGTTCAGCTGCACAGCTCAGAGACAGAGAGCCGCCAGGTCCTCGGGCAGCATACACTAGTCAGTTACTGCTGCGTAACAAGTAGCTGCCCCGACGTTTAGTGGTTAAAAGCAGTCTTTATTCTCTCACAGTTTCAGAGGGCCAGGAAAGGGGGGCAGCTTAGCTGGTGGTTCTGACTCGGGGTCTCTCAGGAGGTTGAAGTCAAGATGTCAGCCGGGCTTCCTGACGATTCTGCGGGATCCTCGGCCGGAGGGTCCACTTTCAGATCAGCCATGTGGCCGCCGGCAGGAGGCTTCAGTTTCCAGTGGCCGTTGGGGGGCTGCTCGTGACAGGACAGCTGGCCCCCTAGCAAATGGCCAAGAGTGAAGCGCAGTCTTTTCTAACCTAATCTCAGTTCTTCCCTGGTCGGTCACACAGACCACCCTGGTACAAGGCGAGGGCCCTGCCCGACAGTGTGCACAGAGGACGGATCCCTGGGGCCACCTTCAAGGGGGTCACGTGGAAACATCCATTCTACGACAATGGTTTCCAAAGTGTGTGATTTTAAATGTGAATCAAGTGGCGTGAACATAGGCCAAAAGAAAGCCTTTTTTGTAAACTAACTTGTAAACTAACTTTTTTTGTAAATGAACATGCCCTTGGTTGCTTCTGCTGGGTAACAGAGGACCTGACTGGGCCGGAGCTGGGCCGGGACTCCAGGGCTGGGGTTGAGCGACACTCAGCACCCAGTTATCCACCACCACCCCCAGGCCACACGGCGGCAGCAGGACCCGAGTGCCCGTGCTCAGACACGCACAGGACACGAATGGCGGACTAGAGGCAGGCACCTCCGCTGAGCCAGGAAGGGCTGTCATGAGCCAAAGGAGAAACTTCCTAAGAGAACGCAGAGGCTGGGTGGCAGGTCGGACTCGGGAGCAGAGGCCCAGGGTGGAGGGGGGGCAGAGGGGCCTGCCCTGGCTCCTGCCCCTGCTGCGGCCCAGTCACCAGCCCAGGGGGGGAAGCCGAGTGTGAGCAGAGGGGCTGCCCTGTGAGATGGCACAGCCGCCCTGCTGGGGGACCCCACCCTCGAGAAGCATTCTTCCCCTGTTCACCCCAAACAGTGAGCCCTGCAGTGCTGAGGACTGAGAACCTGGAGGCTGGGAAGGCGGGACCGGTGGGACAGGGCCCCGATGGAGAGGTTGAAGCAGCAGTGGCCGAGGTGACTCACAGGGACTGAGGACAGCGCAGGTGGCTGCCGCCTCTAATTCCTTCACACGGGGCCTTCGCCCACACACTTGAGAAGAACTCACCTGAGACGTGGGGTTCCTGCAGGAGCAGATGGGGTGTCAGAGCCAGCAAAATGCGGATATTCACAGTGCTAGGGGTTCACAGTTCACTTGCAGTCCTGAGAACCACAGGCTGGAGGAAGTCATTAGAAAGCCAGTCCAACCCCCACCTGGGGCTGAATCCCTTGTCCGCACATCCCGACCCGGCACCCAAAGGCTTGACTACTCCCCGCAGTGGTGGCCTCACTACTCCATCAGGAAATCCATTCCATCACTGGAAAACTGACACAGAAAGTTCTTCCTTAAACTTGAGACAAAATCTAACTCCCTGTGGATCCCTCTAATTGTCCCCACTTCTGCCCTCCAGTGCCCTCATAAAACAAATCAGCACCCACCCCTTCCTCCCCCGATGGCCCAATGGTCATCCTCTCCACTGCGCAGGTCAGCTCTTCCCAGCATGTAGCAGGCCCCCAGAAACCATCCGTTGTCCCTAACGTCAGCAGGAGCCCCACTGAATGCCACCACACTCCCAGTAGAATGGCTAAAAATAGAGACCAACCATAATAAGTGTTGGTGAGGACACAGAGCAATTGGGTGATGCAAGTGGTATGATGCCATGGCCCGGCCCTTCCATTGCTACGTATTCACCCACCAGAAACAAAAATAGATGTCCACTCAAAGACTTGTATATCAGAGCTCCTAGCAGCTTTATTCATAATAGCTGAAAACTGGAAACAACCTCATGTCCATCCAGAGCTGCATGGCAACCAGTGGCCGCGCATCTATTCGACAGAACACTACCGTGATGAAAAGGAACGCAGGACAATAGGGATGACTCTCGAAAAGACTGTGCTGAATGAAGGAAGCTGGACACCATGTCCACATCCCGCACGATTTCACGTACGTAAACTTCTAGAAAAGGCTATGTGATCCCGAATGACAGGACACTGATCAGCCTCCGCCTGGAGATGGGAGTGCAGGGAGGGCTGGGGGCTGAGGGGGAGGAGAAAACTTGGAGACGTGATGGAAATGTTCACTGTCGCGACCGGTGGTGCTCTCACCAGGGATACATCTGTCCACACTCACCGACTTTAAATAAGACCAAGTGGTACCCATCAGATACGTGCAATGTATTCTAAGTTGCTTCTTTAAAACTCTAACACGCCATCCCTTAACCGAGCGAGAGGCCGGCTGTGGCCAGGCTGAGGGCCGGGTCTGCTCTGACGGACCCTCTGCAACGAGCCCACGGACGAGCCTGACGATGCTAACCGAACACCAGCCCCCTAGCACGCTTAGACCTCCCTCTGGAACTCTGGGGACATCTTCCCACATTCACAAAGGCCATCGGCAAGAGGAGCACGGAGCCAGGAGTGGAGCCCCGGCCCCTGGTTCAGCGAGCCAGGCCTTCCCCGCAGCGTGAGAAGAAGTAGGCGCCAGGGCTGTGGAGGCTTCACGGTTCTCTGAGCTGCCTGACATCTGTAATCTCATTTCCTGGATTAATCCCATTTAGCACAGTCGAGTGTGTAATGGATGCGCCCGAGCTGGGGGAACATATGGCTTGTGTATTTGCGGCAGGCATGTGCTCTGAGGGCTCGGGCCGGGCCGGGCCATTGTTGGGTATCTGGACTAATCCTCCTGGCTTAAGCATTCTGGGCTTTGGAGTCAGACGGACCTGGGCCAGAATCCAGGCACTACCACTTTCTAGTGAGAGACTTTGAGCAAATCATTGAAGCCCCCTGAGCCTCAGTTTGCCCCTCTGTGGAATGGGGATATCAGCAGGAACTGCCTCGTAATGCTGCTGGGAAGATGAAACGGATCACAGCACCCAGCACACAGGAAACACCCAACGTCTGGCAGCCATCACTAGGACCATTATTACTAGTAATCCTCACAACGCTCTTATGAAGGAGGTCCCGACTATCCCCGTTCCACACACACAGAATCTGAGGCTCCGAGAGCAAAGTGATTTACCCAAGATAAATAGCAAGTAAGTGGCAGAGCCAGGATTTGAGCTCGAGTCCCCTGCACGGCTCCCTAGCCCACTCTGGCTATGGCACTACATGCCACCTGCCTGGGTGGCAGCAGGTACAGCAGGGGTTCACAGACAGCAAGTTCTGATGACAGTCCCCTCAAAGCCCACCAGGCACTGTTGGAGCTGAAGAAAGCCGAGGCCTGGCCAGGCAGGAATGGTTAAGGTTCCATCAGGAGTCCCTCTCTGGACCCTGGGCTCCGCCACTTTGAAAAGCGGTCACCTAACCCCAACACACCCACCAATGTCCGACCAACAAAGTCTGCGGAATCTGTACTCACTGCCATAGGGTCATTGTGTGACCCTGAGCAGATCCCTACCAAATGAGGACCCCACACCCAGCCATAGGCTAAGGGCACGGACAAGATGACCTGCAAAGCCCTGTCCAGTTCAGACCTTCTTAGTTTCCGATTGCTGGGAATGCCTGGGATGCAGGTAATACCCAACTCCAGATGGGATGGAGCCTTTGAGGTACAGAGGGGTGTCCCAAGGAAAGCCCACTGGAGTGAGGTCCCAGCCCTAGCAAGTGGTCACTGATGATCTGAACAGGTGGCCTGAGGGCAGGGGGAAGAACACACATGGCTCTGGAGACAGCAGATCTGGATTCAAATCCTGCTCTGCTGTTCACTAGTCTGTGAGTTTGGGCATTCCAGTGCCTGTCTCTGAGTCTTAGTATCTTCATTTGCAAAATGAGGATGATCACATCAGCTTCGTAGGGTTGTGTAGCAGTTAAATAAAATCATGTATCTAAAGCACCTATAAATACTCTAAAAATGGTGACTGCTTTAATTACTGTTTTCCACCTCCACCATCAGAAGTGGCATTCAGATAGCTTCCCAAGGGTCTGAGTCCCAGATTCCAGAGAAGTCCACCTGGAAGTTCTTCCAAATATCAGACCACAATCCTTCCTGCTGCTATTGCTGCTTGAACTCACAGACCTGGAACAGGATCAAGGGGAACTCAAGTCCTGATACAAGACAGAGGCTAGAATAATGGTCACCTGGAGAGTGGGGGTATCAACTGGGGCCATAGCGGACACCACGGCCCACCTGCAGACGTGCCTCCTGGGGCTCAGACACATGCATGTGCAAACTCACCCTCACACCCAGCAACCCACACGGAGCCACGTGCCCACCTGAGCACCTTCACACAGTCTGCACCGGAGGATTCGCAGCAGGAGCTGCCGGAGAAACACGGAAAGTCCACAGCTGCTCCCTGGACTCCGGGTGTGCCAGCTCCCCACCAGGATTTCCCACAGAGCGGAGACACTTCCTCACATCTGTGGCGGGCTGTTGGAGGAGGCCATGGCCTCCGTGCTGCTTCGGCAGATTTCTCATCGAGCCAGCAGGTCCCAGCACAGCCTGTGCACCAGGGATCTGGGGAGAGGAGAAGCCAGAGTCCCCGGGGGTAGGCTCCTCCTGCCTGGCTCGCCCTCCTTCTGGGCCAAGACTGGGCCAGACCAGCCTTGGAGTCAGCTGTTGAGTGGGTGAGTCCCCAGGGGGCCAGGGTGGAGGAGCCCTGGTGGGCTGGATGGAGAGCACTGGTGTCCTGTGGTAGGGTCGCCTGGTGATTACACAAGTGAGCTCTGGAGCAGGAGAGCCCTGCTCTGTCCCCAGCTCTGGGGACACGTTACTTAACCTCTCTGGACCTCAGTTACCCACCTATCAGATGAGATGAGAATATTACCTAGTGGGGTAACATCGCATGGCAGGAATATTGGGGATGGAGAGTGGAGGGGAGTTCAATGTCACCACACTTGCCCCTGGACACAGTAAGCACTCGGCAGTGTGAGTCATTTTCATCAAGGGCCCGGGACAGGAAGGGGCCCCTGGATATCGGGTAGCCCATGGATTACAAAGTGACGCCCACAAGCCCCAGAGCAGCCCACAAACAGGCTTTGTTTGGCCCACACAGTGTCTTTCTTTTTTTCTCTTTCTTTTTAAATTGTTGCCAACATTTAAAAATCAGATTTTACATCACAATCCAAATTTTCTGCTTCTCTTGAAAAGTTCAAACGTTTGGCAATCCTGGGCCCGCATTCCCGCCTGGTAACTACCAGCCAGAGCTGAGTAGCCACTGCCCAGCCCAGCCCTCCCCAGCTGCTGCCGGCCCTGGGGGACTGCAGTCTGCACTCTGAACTGGTCCGGTACCCTCACCGTGCACATGGGGGAATGGGGCTCTAAGGGGACAGCAAGTCAGTGGCAGAGCGGGAAGTGGGATGCAGGTCACCTGAGCACTGGTGAGATGCTGAGGACAGAAACTGGCTGTGGCCCCAAAGCTCCTGTATCTACAGCCCCTACTGGAGAGACAAGGTCATCACTGGGCATGTGACTTACTTCTCTGAGCCTCAGTTTCTCCATCTGTAAAATGGGATGGTGATACTTCCTTCCTTGGGTGATTGTGAGGACACAGTGGGTTAAGTAAGTGGAGATCTCAGAGCCGCGCCTGGACACAGTAACTGCTTGGTGAGCAGAGACACCCTCATCATCACTGACTCCTGGAGCCCAATGCGCACACGGCCCCACCGATTCCTCAGACCAGCTGGGATGTCACTCTGTTTGGCCCCATCTGACAGATGAGGAAACTGAGGACCAGAAGGGGACAATACTTCATTTCATCCTCCCCAGGCACCTGTGAGCTACAGCTCACTGTGTCCCTCTTCGTCAAGTGGCGACACTAAGGTTCAGGGAGAGGCACAGATTTGTCTGAGGCCACCCTGCCGGGGGAGATGGGAGCAGGCCTGGAAACCCCCCCTGAACTAAGCCAGGCTGTCTCTACGCACTCTGTCAGGGGAGAGAACGGGTCCCCCAACCTTGGGGTGATCAGAGTAGGGACCAAAGGGTCATTTCCTAGCCCAGGCAGGCCTCTTCCTAGGGCAATAAGGCTCTCAAGGCCCCGTCTCTGGTAACACCAACCTTCCAACCCATGGGCATGGACATGCACAGCTTACACACACAGATGCCTATGCACACACACACACACACACACACACTCACATGTACACAACAGCCCAGCCATGAAGAAGGGCTGGGGCAGGGGCAAGAGATGGTCAGGAGAAAACAGTGTTCGTCGGTGATGCGTTTCCAGGCCCCAGGTGACTGTGGTCGGTCCCCCCAAACTCTTCCTCTCACTGAACGGCACAACCCATCACCCAGGCCAGAAGTCAGGAGCGCCCTCAATTCACATCTGCGACATTCCCCACTTCCGATCTGCTACAACGCCCATCGCAACTCCCACACCCATCTCCATCTTCTACCCTGGCTCTGAAGGCAAGACTTCCCGCTCTCAGGTCCCCTCACCTCACTGTCACCACCTCACGCTGGAGAACCAAGGCCCAGACATGGTGGCAGCTCCTGGGGACAGGGGAGGGTGCAAACCTGTTTAAAGACAGGCCAGAGCATCAGTACAGTGATGTCACCGGCCCAGGGCACCTGCTGACAAGCACCCTTTCACAAGCACACACACACACACACACACACACACACACACACACACCCCTCCCGAGTTCCCATGTTCCCATTTCATGGCTATCAGGTTACAGTGACGCCGCTTCAAGACAAAACAGGAAATCCCACGACTGACCCAGCCAGATGGGGTGAGGGGCTGAGAACCTGAAACCCCCTCTGCTCTCTGAGATCACCCCACAGCCCCACCGCCCCCACGCTGGAGCTCAGCTGCAAGGACCCTCCTGGGAGGAGCTCACCTCCCCACTCCAGGTGTTGACAGAACCTAGTCTTGGACTCAGGACCCGGAACTCGTGCTCTGTGCAGGCTCCCTGCCCCACACAGGGCCTCCTGCCTCCACCAGCAAGGCCTGGGTGCACGAGCTCCGAGGCCCTCCCAGTTACAGACTCCACCTTTTATGGACATTTGGTTCCCAGGCCGGGAGGCTCCAAAGTGGAAGGTGCAGTCCGCAGGAAGGCCAGCAGGGGGCGCGCACAGCTCGTTTAAGGGAGATGGAGGCGCTGGGGCCCTGGAAGACCCTGGAAACAGCTCCTGCTTGTACCCCACCCACTCTAGTTTCTGTGGAGCCTCACAGTTGCAGGGCCAGGCCTCTGTGCCTTTGCACATGCAGCCCCTTGAAGCCTGCCCCCACTCCTCCGGCCCGACCTTTCCCAGAGCTGCTTTGTCCGGGTCCCGGTGCCCACTGCAGTCTGGCACTGGACAGACTGACACAGTGGTGGATGGAAGGGAAAGCCAGCTACAAGCAGCTCTTGTCATTCTCCAAAAACAAATAACATGAGGTGGGAAACCCCTAGGGAGCAAATTATTTTTCAAAAATAAAACACTTGCTGAGGTCAAAAAGATTGGGTGGACACCGGTGGCCCGGACAATGACTTTATTAAATCCTTCTCCAGCTCCTTTGGGGAAGGTGACAATACCCTCATGTTACAGATGGGAAAACTGAGGCTTAAAGAGGGCAAGTACATTGCCCCAAGGTCATCCAGCAAATAAATAAAAGCAGGATTAGAACGCAAACCTGTTTCACTCTCCATTCTGCTGTTATCCAAACGCCAACTGTGATCTCACCCCATCTGAGCCCCCAGCAGGGTCCTCTGGGTGACCCCAAGGAGCAGACAAGCACAGACAGACTCGAGCGGATGGGCAGCCCTGGTCCAGTTCCCCACTGATTCTATCCTGACTCTCAACCCAGCCCCCACTCCAGAGCCTCACTCTGCGCCCACTAACAAAGCTACCATTTACCGAGTGTGCCATGCGCTTTAGAGACAACGCTCGTGATGAGGCGCGCCTAAACCCAACACGAGGCAGACTAGCCCGTTTTACAGGTGAGGAAAGAGATGTGAGAGGTTAAGTGATGCCCAACGTCACGCAGCTAACAGGTAGCAGAGGCCGCATTCAAACCCAGCGCTGTCCGTTTCCATAGCCCAAGCTCTTCACCGTCACTTCAACTCACCGTCTCCCGTCCTCCAGCCTCTCCTGGCCAAGCCTCAGGGCACTCTCGTCCTGAGAATGTGATGACCCTGCTCAGGCCCCTGACAGCCAGAGTCAAGGCCATGGCTCCAAGCTCCGGCTTCCGTTGGTTCTCTGGGATTCTCTTCCAAGGAGGGGAGCTTTGATGGAGCTAAAAGGAGCCCCTCTCACCCTGGCCAGTTTGGCTCAGTGGTTAGAGCATCGGTCCGCGGACCAGTGAGTCGCGGGTTCGATTCTGGTCAAGGGCACGTACCTCGGTTGCGGTTCATCCCCGGCCCCGGTCGGGTCGTGCAGGAGGCAACCAGTCGATGTGGCTCTATCACATCAATGCTTCTCTCTGTCTCTCTAACCCTTCTCTGATAATAAATGGAAAAATATCCTCAGGTGAGGAATAAAAAATAAAAGAAACCCCTCTCCCCTCTCCAGACAGATTCCTGGCTCTGTCACCTGCTCTGTCTGGGCTTGGGAGGGTCCTTTAATAGCCCTAAGCCTCAGTTTCCTCATCTGTAAAATGAGATAATACTGTCAAGGTCCAGGGCTGCTGTGGAGACTCCTGGCACATTCAGAGGCTCACTCCATGCTGGTTCCCTTCCCTTGAACCTCCCAATGCTGATCTAGAGACCCAGCCATGGGAGGCCTCCCATTCACTCATTCATTCACTCAGCAAGCCTCTGTGCACAGCTGGGAAGAAGGAGGCAGCAGAGAGGGCTGGTTAAGACACTTACTCTGCAGAGAGAGCAGCTGTGCCACTTCAGTGCTGAATGACCTTGGGCAAGTCACTCCACCTGTCTGTGCTTCCATTTATCGCCTATAAAATGGGGATGAATGGGGCACCAGCTTCCAGGGTTGTTGGGAGAACAGTAAATCATGCAGGTAAAGCCTTAGCACTCTACCCACACGTGGTAAAAGCTCAGTGGTGGCAGCTTTGGGATATTATTGAGGAGCTTTTAAAGTCCGATGGGAGGGCCCTGGCCGGTTTGGCTCAGCGGTTAGAGCGTCGGCCTGCGGTCCAGAGAGACCCGGGTTCGGTTCCCGCTAAGGGCATGTACTTTGGTTGCAGTTTGTCCCCGGCCCTGGTTGGTCGTGCGGGTGGCAGCCACTCGATGTGTCCCTTTCACGTCGATGTTTCTCTCTCTCTCTCTTCCTCTCTCTCCCTCCCACTCTATCTGAACAAAAAATGAAAAAATGTCCTCAGGTGAGGATAAAAAAAAAAAAAGTCTGATGGGAGGAAGAAGCAGCTAATCAAATAACTGTCACACAATAGGGTCACTGCTAATACCACGCTGAACAAGGTGCTAGGGGACACAGGGAAAGGAGAAACTGGCCCTGCCTGGGAAATCAGGGAAGGCTGCCCAGAGGAGGGGCCGTTGTAGCATAAGCAGGACTTCCCCATGAGGATGAGAGAGGAAGGGCATGCCTGGCAGGGGGAATAGCAGGGGGAATAGCAGTTACGGAAGCTGAGAGGCTCTTGGAGGCACAGACGCCCCGTGAAGAGTTGGTTGTCCTGTGGAAGTTGTAAGGCACAAAGCTGGAGGGAAGTGATGACGAACAACCTTTTTGGTCTCTCTGGGGGATTGGGACCCTCTCCTGGGGTGACAGCGGCCAGGAGAGAGACAAGACCTAATTTGTCTTTGACAAAAGTGACCCAGGTGCCAGGGTCGAGGAGGATGGCACCGGGCAGACTGAGGAGGCTGTACCTGAGGGGGGACAGAGGGGAGGAAGGGAAGGAGGGTGCTGGGGTGGGGAGCAGTGTTCAGACTCTAAGCCCCTAAGGCCCCTGTCAGGAAAAGGGGGCTGAGGCAGAGCGAGGTGGGGGTGGGGTGACCATGACCCCAGTCAGCCAGGACCAAAGCGAGGCTGAGGCTGGGGTTGGGAGGGGGGCTGCCAGCACACTGAGTCACTCACGGGGCTTATTGGATTTCTGAGAAATTGCTCCCCTCCCCCACGCCCTGGCAGCCAAGGCGCTCCCTTACAGCGCATTGTCAGTCAGCCTCGGAGAACCCAGGCACCCAGCAGGATGGCTCGGGCACAGAGGGGGACACGGGACCCTGGGAATGCTGTTCAGGGCTGATCACACAGGGAGCAGGAAGGGGAAGGGGTTAAGGGAGAGAATGCTGGATCCAGCCTGCTTCAAATCCCAGCCCTGCCTTTTTCATGTCTGTGCAACCTGAGGCCACTTCCTTAACCTCTCTGTGCCTCAGATGGAGATCGTCCTAGGGCCTACCTGAGACAGTGGGTTGTTCTGAGGATTATCAAATAAAACCTGTCAAGTACTGGCCACCTGGTGGTCTCAGGGTGAGGGTCGGGGCTACTGTCAGTGTTGAGAGGGGAGTTGCCCAGTGCCCCTAACCAGATCTCAATCCCCAGCCTTCAAAGGCTCCTTGCTGGCCTCAGGCCTTCACAATGTGCCAGTGCCCCTCACCCTGCTCCCACCATGCTGAGCCTCTAGCAAAGCCTCATACAAGTTATGCTGGTTCCCACCAGGAGTGCCCTCGCTAGTCCCCTTGTCTCTGATAAACTGCTGGTTTCTCCAGCGGGCCGCAGCTGAGCTCTGCTGTCCTCTGTTGGGGTGCCTTTCCTGCCCCTCCATGCCCTGCCATCAGGAGCAGCTCCTCCTCCAACCCGCCACTCAGAACGCTGGGCTAACCTCTGCCATTTTTGGTCTCCATGTTTACTCCCTTACAAGAGTGGGGACCCCTGAGGGTGGGGATTGTGTCCAAATTCCAGGGCCCAACACATCTGGGGGCACCAGCTAACCGCGGGCGGCCACGGGAGCACATGGGCGCTAACTGGCCTGGACCTGAGCTGCGGCTTAGGGAGCACCGCCTAGGACAGGGCTCCATCCATGCCAGGAGCACCTCATCCGAGCCTCGCAGCTGCCTCGTGAAGTGGGGAGCACTCAGTGCCCACCCTGAGATGAGGACATCGGGGTTCAATGCCCAGTGACTGTCTAAGGCCGCCCAGGCCAGATGGGGCCAAGCAGAAAGGAGTGCTCGGGTCTGACCTGCCCTCACCAAGTCCGCGATCCCTGCCAACGCCGCCTCACTGCGGAGGCTGGCTCAGTCTCTGCTCCATCGCCCCACAACCTGCTCGGCTCTGCAGCTGACAAAAACGGACAGGGATTACCTCCTTTGCTGAGAAAAGCTAACAGCGGGCAGAACCACGGAAACTTCACTCCCAGTCCTGGCTCCGCACACACTTCCCCGGTTCCTGGCTGTGGGACCCTGGGCAGGTTGTAAGTAGGGTTACTGCGAGCTCAAATCCGGCACATAGAGCAGGCAGCACCATGCTGGGCTCCCCGAGTGGGAGCTGATGTGTTCTTACTGATCTGCATAATAGTCCGCTGAGATAGACATTCCCCCATTTTACAGATGAGCAAACGGAGACTCCAAAAGCTGAAATGATTTGCCCAAGCTCACATATGCAGTCAATGACCGCAGGGGCTCCAGCCACTGCTCTCAGCACCAGACCTCGTGCCTCCCCCAAAGCACCCTCAAAGCAGTGCTTGCCCCCAAAGTGACCTAAGTGCATCAAGATGCCAGTCCAAGTAATACCTCCAGTGTTCAGTGAGCACTTACGCTGTACCTCTTCTAAGTCCTTCGCTTGTTCTAACATTTAATTCACAGCAGCCCTAATATGGATGCTACAATTATCCCCAGTTTACAGGGGGCAAACTGAGGCACGGATAGCTACACATTGCTGACCGCTCACGAGTACACTCGTGTTTTTCAACCCGAACGTTGCTGACCGCTCACAAGTATACTCGTGTTTTCCTGCCCCAACATTGCTGACCACTCACGAGTATACTCGTGTTTTCCTGCCCCAACGTTGCTGACCGCTCACGAGTACACTCGTGTTTTCCTGCCCTAGCCTTGCTGACCGCTCACGAGTATACTCGTGTTTGCACTTGCATTAGCTATTTGAATTTTTGAAACTCAGGGTAATATATGATTATTGTATTTGTGACTCTTCCCCCTGATGGTCACCCGTTCTATACTCTCATGCGGGCTCCTTTTCTCCCCACTCCTCCGGGCGTGAGACCGCAAAATCGAAGGTACGGGAAACAAAAGCCATCACAGTGTCGAGCCGTCTAGACTCGGACTATCTTCTAACCGCTCGCAGTTTAAACATACATATCAAGGATATTGTAAAATCTTTCTTCGTCGTGTTCAATCGTGTTCAGTTTATTATTTTAAAAAGTGCCTTTTCTTGATATTTAGGTTTTTATCACAATTATAGTATTACAGAAGTTTCAACCATGACAGATCGTGAAGGTGAAGAACTTTTCGATGAATTATATGTGAACACTTTATCTGATTGTCTGAGTGATTTTAAATATATTGTAGTGACATAGAAATTGATAGTTTATCGGAAGACAGTAATGAGTCGGATATTAGACCACCAAAACGACAAAAAAGAAATGTAATAAGATCTGATAGTGAAAGTGATTTGGAAGAAGAGAGGATTGAAAATGGTATTACACCAACTTTGGAGGATTATTCAAATATTTCGGTGTAACTGCCGACCTTGGTGATCCACGGAGCATCAGGGAAGTGACGGAATTACTTTTTAGTAATGATTTTTTTGATTTAGTTGTTTCTCAAACCAATTTATACTATCACCAAATGGAACAATTTCACAAAAAATCTAGTAAAACTGTACCATGGACGAAAGTTACCAATACTAATTTAAAGAAGTTTCTCGGTTTGTTAATATTTATGGGACAAACGGAAAAATCACATTGGAGGAATTACTGGTCAACAGACCCTTTGGTTGACGCTCCAATATTTCCTAAAACTATGAGCAGAATGAGGTTCGAGCAAATTCTTACATTTTTCCATCTTAGTGATAATTCACAACATACATCTAATGAAGACAGACTGTATAAAATTAGGCCTCTTTTGGATTACTTGCTTCCAAATTTTCAATCTCTGTATGTACTAAGCAGGAGTTATCCCTAGATGAAGCAATGATACCATATAGAGGACGTATCAGCTTCAGAACATATAATCCAGCAAAAATAATAAAATATGGGATTTTAGTGAGAATGCTTTGTGAAAGCGAGAGTGGATACATTTGCAACTTGGAGATCTATTCGGGTGAAGGCAAAAGGCTGCAAGAAACTATGTTATCTGTCTTAGAGCCATATCTTGATCCTTGGCATCACGTATGCCAAGATAATTACTACAACAGCGTTTCTACAGCTGAAATATTATTAGAAAAGAAAACGTTAATCTGTGGTACCATAAGAGAAAACCGTGGCTTGCCAAAGGTACTAACAGAAAAGTCAAAGAATCTTCAGAGAGGAGAAATGACGTTTTTACAGAAAGGACCCATTGTCCTTATATCATGGAAAGATAAAAGACTAGAGAATATGATATCAACTATCCACGATGCCTCTGTGAAAACAACTGGAAAGCGAAAAAGAAATTCCACGGAAGATGTAGTTAAACCTGCGTGCATATTAGACCACAACAAATACATGAAAGGAGTCGATCGAGCAGACCGATACTTGGCGAACAGCAGTATCTTTCGAAAAAGTATAAAGTGGTCTAAAAAAGTAGCATTCTTTCTGATCAATTGCACTTTTTTCAATGCATTCAAAATTTACTGTAATTACAATAGACAAAATAAAATAAGATAACAAAAAATTTCTACTTGAAGTAGCTAGGGAATGGGTATCTGCTGGTTCAAATGAGGGCAGCTCAGAACCTAACACTCCTTCTGGTATTTCTAAAAGAGCTCCTCACATTGATTCACCTTTTAGGCTTTCAGGGCAACTAAAAGACCACGTTTTAGAAAAAAATAGTCACTGGTATAAAAAAAAATCCAACTAGAATGTGTAGTGTGTGTTTCAAAAGGAAAGCGCAGCGAAACCAGATATATTTGCAAAACATGTTGTGTGCCATTACACATAGGTGATTGCTATACAGTCTGCCACACCAAAAAAATTACTAAAATATATACTATGTATAAAATATAATATGTAGCAGATATGTACAAAGTTTCATTTAAATTCATTATGTATAAATAAAGTATACTGAAGTTTATGTAGATTGTTTCACTTTCATACTCAGTTACGAAAAAATAGCCAGTGACATGAGATAACTTCTGCGTAAAATTGCTGGTCAACAATGTGTTAAGTGACCTCCCCCAAATCACACAACTAGTAAGAGGCTGTGCAGGGATTAGAACTAGGGCAGGCTGACCCCAGGCCCAGCCAGAGGGTAGGAGTGAGGTCGGGTTATGAATATTTGAGAGACCAGGCCCGAAGTCCGCAGGGTGCAGGAGGGGGAAGACTGGGATCCAAGCCAGAGGACCTCCCCTGGACATCTCCCCTCACCCTCCTTGCCACGCCTGCAGATCTGGGGACTGGGCGGCGTGCACAGCAGGGGGACACACCTCCCAATTGATGCACCAGGATGCCCCGGTGTTAAGCTGCACCTGGAGGGTCCCAAGGTCTCCCCCAGAGACACCCTGGAAGCCAGGGCTGCGCATTTCATTAGTGACTTGGCCACTGGCCCCCAGCGCTGGGTGCAGGGGGTTGGGGGGACCCAGAGCCTGCTTCCTTCCCGGCTTACACATCAATCCCCTGGGACTCATCCCCATCCCTTCCCTCTCTGGCCAGCCTTTCAGAGCCTCTTCTGCTGACCCTGGAGGCTCAGGACACAATCACCACGGTGCAAGGACACCCGCCCTTCCCTTCGGTAAGGAGATTAATGCAAATAACAGCTCACATGGGCCGGGCTGCCCAGTGGCTGTTGGGAATGCCGTCTTCCCCAAAACACTCAGGGCAGTGCTCTCTCAGCTCCATTGACAGTGGGGGAAACCGAGGCCCACGGGCCTCCACCATTAAGCAGTGCGTGCCCATTTTCTGGAAGTTTCCTCCAGGCTGCCGGAGAGCAGCTGCCATTTACTGAGCACTGACTTCACCTGACCTCACCGCCCTCACTGAGCATCAAAGGACGTTTAGGAGCTCTCCTGCTTTCTGTCTATTAAAAATCCTCATAGAAGTGACTCTCTGCTCATGAAAAGGGAAAAAAAGGAGATAAATAATATCCCTGTTCTACCAATGAGGAAACCGAGGCTCCGAGAGGCTGAAGAACTGGCCCAAGGTCACACAGCAGCAACTGGAAGAGTCAGGATTTGAACCAAGAGTCAGCTGACTGCCCCGTATCCCAGGGGCGGACGCCGTGCAATTACTCTTCGTCTTGTTTTCGTTCGCCTATCAAGAACATTCAGCCGAACCTCTCTGTGCACAGACCTTTGCCACAGTTCATTTCCCAAGACTGATCCTCGAGTAAGATTATCCGTTCCAGAAGTATGAACATTATTATGGCTTTTGATAAATAGTTTCAAGTTGCTTTCCAAAGGGTTACCCCTTTGCAGTCCCACCTATAACACAGAAGAGATCTTCTCACTGGATTCTCAACAGTTGGTGTTTTTTTTTTTAATCTCCCAAATGTCCAAGATGAAAAATGGTATCACATAGTTGTGCTGGCACTTTTTATTATTATCACCAATAAAGTTGAGCGATTCCAAGGGCTGGAAACACATCAGGATCTGTATCGGAAGTCGCAGGCTCGGGGGAGGGGCTGAGGTCGGGCGTGAAGGCCCCCGGAGCAGAGGACGTGTGCCGGGTCCAGTGGCTGAGGACAGGGATGCCTGGCCAGCCTGCAGGTAGTTCTGCAGCCTGGGGACAGGCGCTGGCACTTCCTCCCTCCTCTTTCTGGAGCACTCTCCCCTGGCCCCTCATCTCTCGGCTGTCAGCTCCAACGTCAGCCCCCGAGAGGTCCCCCTGACGCCCCATCTGAAGGGGCCGCCCTCCCCGTGTCTCTGCTGCATTCTCTTCACAGCCGTCTGCACACCTGCAGCGCATACTGTTATCTGCCTCTAGTGCTGCGAGCCCCTGGAGAACGGGGCTCTTGCTCCTCCGTCCAGTGCCTGTATCCCACGCCTAGAACAAGGTTTCTAACGAATAAATTAGATGTTTTCACTGGTGGGTCATCTGCCATCCACAGTACTATTCTTGTCATCACATTGTCTGGGGGCAGAACTGGCCCCTTTTCTGGCATCCCCCACCCCACCTGTCCCCAACACCACTTACACGAGGCATGTTCGAGGCATGTCCGAGGCATGTCCGAGGCATGTTCGAGGCAGGTGCACACGGCCGTGGTGCCCCAGACTCCCCTGCTAGGACCGAGCTCAGAATCCCATTCCCCTCACTGCGTTAGAACCAGCCCACTCCTCTCTGGCTCCTGGAGACCCCTAGCATCCCTGCTCGCAGAGGGCCTTCCACTGAGGTCCCGTGTGGGGCAGCAGGTCAGGAAATGGGGCAGAGACCACGTCCATTGTCCCCACCCTCCCCCACTGGGCTCTGTGCAGCAGAGAGAGTTGTCTAGAACTGCATCTCCCCATGATATGACTTACACCATGACCTCCCCTTGCCCAGCCTTAGAACCGAGCAGGAAGTGGTACAGACTGTTTGGGGTTTTAATGATAGTTTTTTCTCGCCCTGGCCAATTGGTTGGAGCATCGTCCGGTGCACCAAAATGTGGGTTTGATTCCCAGTCAGGGCACATACCCGGGTTGCGGGTTTGATCCCCAGTCGGGGCGTGTGGGGAAGGCAGCAGATTGATGTTTCTCTCTCTCTCTCTCTCCCTTCCTGTCTCCAAAATCAATAAAATAAATAAATAATTTTTCTCTCATCTCAAACCATATGAGCCTACAACGACCATCACATAATAGTATTCCTCCCTTGGGGCTTCCCAGGAGCCTGGTGTGTGCAGGGGCTGTCTCTCTGATTCCAAACGGCAGGTGGCACCTTCCTTCCTGCCAGTTCCCTGTGGGCAATGCCCAGGGACCCCTGGAATGCCGAAAGCCACCATGGAGTCTCCACCGCCAACACCGAAATCACCAGCCAGTACTTGCTGGCTGAACCCCAGTTAGGATGACAGCCTCCCAGGCCCAGGGAGAGGGGGTCTGTGGGGTTCAAAGGGGGTTCCATGTTCAGCGGGAGAAAAGATTGTTACCTTTAAGAAACAGGTTGACCCGAATGAGTGGTGAAAACTGCAAGGCAATGCAAAGGAGTGACTTGGCGCTAATGAGTATTGATTACAGAGAAGAAGCAGGTTAATTGAGTGAGTTTGTAAGCTGGTTGCCAAGGTAACATCTCACTTGGAGTGAAATCGTCACCACAGTAAGTGCAGACTGGACGGGATGAGGACCAGAGGTGCAGCTGGGTCCCTCCTCTTCTTGGACCAGAAGAAGGACACATTACAACGCTGGGAGGTGCTGGAGGAGGGACATCCCAAGGCCCTTAACCAAGGCTGGCTCCTTTCTACAGGGAGACATCTGCACTGGGGACTGAGGCCTCTGTGTCCTTCGGGTCGCATTGTACACGAGGCCCAGGAGAGAAACGCGGGGTGCCTCTCCGTGGTGTGTGGGCAGGTCACCAACTTCCCCCTGCAGGTGGTGGAAGCCAGAGAAAGGAACTGTTCTCCTGGGATTGAAGAGAAAAGCCAAGATTTGTGTGCGCAGGAGTTAATCGCAGTTGCGCTCAGGAGAAAGGTGAGAGTTGATGCCGAAGGTTTATATTTCTTTACATTTTGCTCTACATTAAATCGCAGCCAAGGCGGAAAATAAGCCCTGGAAAGAGCAGGGCAACGCTGACATCCCAATATAGCAAACATTCAGCACCTTGGGGCACGCGCTCCACGGGCTTGACTCTTTTCGTCTCATTTCCATATCATTCGCTTTCCTTCGCCCCGATTACCTCAACTGTGTCGACCGTATTATAGTCACTTATCACTTGGTGCGCCACCTCAGATGCTCTTTGAAATGAGATGAGTATAGATAAGTAAAATCCAGAATGCCTTTTAGGTGTTGTCATGTTGTAGATTTTTTAATAGAAAAACCAGAGAGACCGACAGACCCCCTCTTAGCTCTCTCCACCTGGAGAAGGCCTTCCTAACGCACCTGCTGCCGTGTTGTCCTGGTGCGAGGAACCGAACCCCAGAGTCAGTCTCTTAAGAGATGGGCCAGACCTCTATTTACAACTCTCTAGGGAATGAAACTGTCACAGCCTGGAAAAATGTGAGAAGTCATTATTGTTATTCTGTTTGAATGAGTAGCGTCTGGCTGTAGCCTCTGTGGGAAGATTTGCAAAAAATAAAATAAATAAATAAATAGGGGGGATAAACGCGTGTGAATTGACATGGATGAGGTGCGCTTTAATTAGACCGCCAAAGCCCTCGGATTAGCGCGCGGTGAACTGTGGGCTGTGTTCTCCATCCCGTCTGAGGACAGCCAGCCAGGAGGGCCACCCCCTCTGTGTAAGAACTAATGCAGAGGCAAGATTTTCAATGACTTCCATTGTTTCTACGGTTACACACCTCAGTTAGCACCTGGGTGATAAAAATCCCAGCTATTTCCCTCTGCACACATGCAAACGTATTTTTTTCTAACAAAATGGGGTTATAGTGTACCCTTTGGAAACTTGCTTTTTATTTACATAGCAGTACGTCATGATTATCTGCGCCAGTGAGTTACCTTCTTCTACAACATCATTTAAATTTTTTTCCTTTATTGATATTAGAGAGAGAGAGGAAGTGAGAGGGAGAGAGAGATAGACACATCGATGAGAGAGAACATTGATTGGCCGCCTCCTGCATGCCCCCCACTGGGGATCGGGCCCACAACCTGGGCATGTGCCCTGACCGGGAATCGAACCAGCGACCTCTTGGAGCATGGGTTGATGCTCGACCACTGAGCCACACCGGCCGGACTACAACATCATTTTAAAGGCTACACAGAAATCCATCCTGTGAATGGAGGATCTTTTATTTATTTACTCATCTATTTTTGTACATTTAAGGTAGAGGCTTTTTTTGTTTGTGTTTTGGAGGGTTTTATTTTTGGGGTGGTTTTTTTTTTAAACTGTTATAAACTTCAAAATTATCCTTGTAATTAAATCACTTGGCACATCCATGATTATTTCCTTTGAATAAATTCTAAGAAGTGAAATTTCTGGGTCAATTTGTATGCAAATGATAAAGCTTCTCATAGATATTTCCAAATTGCAGAAAGTTTTTAAAATCCAATTTACATCTAGAAACCATGTCTTTAAAAAGATAATTATTTAAGTGTAGAGAGAGAAAAATCAGAAAGTGATGTGAGCTAACGTATGAAAGTCAAAATCGCTCCCCGTTTTCCCACCCACACCTGACGCCTGCCTGTTGGAAGGTCCGCCGCCCGCTCTCCCTCTCTCCCTCCATCTTGCTCTCGGTCTCTTTCTGTCTCTGTCTCTTTCCATCACTCCTCTCCCAAATCTATCCATCTATTAATCCGTCTATCCATCTATCTATCCTGCATCCATCTACCTCTGTCTCTTTACACATCATCTCCTGTGTCTCTGTCTCTTCCCCGTCTTGTTTTCAGTCTCTCTCTCTGTCTCTGTTTTCTGTGTCTCCCTGGGTCTCTCTGTGTCTCATTCTCTCTCTCTCTCTCTCTCTCTCTCTCTCTCTCTCTCTCTCTCTCTCTGTCTCTCTCTCTCTCTTTCTCGCTCTTTTTCTCTTTCAATGAAATTGAGGACACACCCCACGTGGAGTTCTGTAGCCCGGGCAGCACTGATCGTTCCTCACACTCGGGCAGAAGCTGGGAGCTGGCAAAGCGTTTTCCCATGTTATTATCACCCTTTTCCAGGTGAGACCCCAAGGCTCAGAGAGGCGGTCGCTCCCTGCCCAAGGCCCACAGCTCATAGTGTCTGTAGGTCAGGCCTCTCAGTCCCCATGCTGCCCTGGCCGTTATCTGAGACCACACGTGTGCCTGCCGACACACATGGGCACACGCCTATGCTGTCCTCCTCGGGGGCTGTGTGGCTGCCAGGCAAGCAGCGAAACTAAAATACAGCCGCCGGCTGTCTCCAGGATGCCATGGGCCCCGCTCAGGACCGGGACTGGGAACAGAGAGGAAGCTGCCAGAACTACTCAGCGGTCTCCCCCTCCACCCTGGGCCACAGCCTGCCTCCCCATTCTGCGCCTCCTCTTCTCCTCCTCCCTCCTCTCCCCCTTCACCTGCAAGCGCACCAGCAGGTCTCAGCCTCCAGGTTGCCTCTCTGGAAAGCCAGCCAGTCCCCACACCCTGGGGACAGTGTGGCTCCCTACATAAAGCAGGTCAACTCACAGGGCTCTGCTTAGAACCTCCCCGTGGTCTGCGCTGCCCTCAGGATAAGCGCACTGTGCCTCCAGCCCGCGAGGCTCCGCGGGACCTGGCCCTGTCTGCCTGCCTCTCCAGCTCTCCTGGGCCTGCTCCCCTCGCTCAGCACCTCCAAGCTGCTCTGGCCCCTTCCAGCCTCAAGGACACACCAAACCATTTCCGCCTCCAGCCTTTGTCCACTCGGTTCGGTGCCTTGCCTGGGTCTCTCCCCCTCTGTCTACCCATCTCTTCTCGCTATTCAGATCGCTCATCTGTCTTTTGTGTCACTTACTCAGAGACTCTTTCCTGACCACTCACCCTCTCTAAAGAAAGTCCCTCCATTACACTCCATCTCAGCACACTACTTTCAACGATGTGTATTATATTTATTTCCCCCCTTTTGCCCATCTCCCCGAGCACGGGGCAGAAACCAGTCATCACGTAGCAGGAGCTTAATAAAGACTAACTGACGGAACGATGAAGTGGTTACGAGTGAAACCCGTGTCAGGTGAGCTGCGTTCTCCTGCTCCGCCACTCGGTCGCTGCGTGGCCTGGACAGGTCCTACACCCGCTCTGCCTCGGTGTCTGCGGTTGTAAATTGGGACTCCTGTCTCATAAGGGTTCTGTAAGGGACATGAGATGATAAGTGCAGTTCTTACCGAAATAAATGCATTAAAAGCATAATAAATAAGTGCTCAATAAATGTAGATATATATTTTTTAATATGTTTTTATTGATTTTTTAGGAAGAGATAGAAACATCGATGTGAGAAACATCAATCAGCTGCCTCCTGCACGCCCCTTACTAGGTGATCGAGCCCGCAACCCGGGCATTTGCCCTGACCAGGAATTGAACCAGTGACCTCTCGGTGCATGGGACGTGCTCAACCAACTGAGCCACACCAGCCAGGGCTGGTCTCTGTATTTTGAGTTAATGTGGGATCCTGGAGCCACCTGATGGACCCTGCATACTGGAATTATCAACTCTCTGACCTTGGGGACTCTCCTGTCCCCCAAGGGGGAAGGGTGGGGGCTCAGGTGGCAGAGTGACCCCAGAGCATCTCCTCAGGATGCTGAGGCCATGGGAGATAACGCATCAGCAGGTGGGCTGGAGTCCAGGCCCATCCTAGAAAAGGCCGCTGTGAGTTTCCATGGAGCCTGTAGCCATGGTAACCAAACCTCAGCGGCAGGACTCCAGCAGAGCCAGGAAAGACAAGCTCCTTTCTTGTCCATATCCCAGGAGCCTAACTGGAGGGGGCAGAGGGAAGTGGGGACAATCAGGCTTTCTGAGCTAGGATGGGCATGGGGGCAGGGAGAAGGGGAGGTTGTCTTCCTGTTCAATGGGCCAGCCATAAACCACCGGAACATGGCACCCTATTTCACGCCTCCATGCCTTTGCTCACATGATTCTCTCCCGTGGAATGCACCCCTCCAACCCTGAATCCCTGGAGCCCTCCCTGCTGTCATCCGCGCCTCACTTTTTACCTGCTGACCTTTCCAAGATGAATCAGCCCCTCCCTCTACTGGCCACACAAATTCCTCCTCTCTCACACATCCCAGTACGTCAGGCTCACCCGAGAGCTTGGGAGCATGGTGGTGGTTGAGAGTACGGGCTCTAAAGTCATGGAGACCTGAGTTCGAATGCCAGCCCTGCCATCATCACGCTGAGTGACTCAGTGAGCCTCCCATCTCCGCAGAGTCTCAGCCCCCTCTGCCACTGTCCTGCTGTGTGATCTTGGGTAAGTTTCCCAGCCGCTCGAGGCTCAGTGTCTTCATGTGAAGACGCAGCGATGCCCGTGAGGCGTCTGGGCACGGTCAGCACATCATAAGTGTCAGTGATCATTCTCGTTGGTGTGAGCGCTGCCTCTCTCTCTGCTCCCTGGGGAGGGACTGCCAGCCCCAGCAGGCCTGGTGTCCCCAGGCTCACACGCGGAGGCTGGCACCCAACACAGTGCTGGCATTCGCAGCCTGACAGCAAGCATTGTGAAGAAGAGACGCCCCTTGAGCTTGCTGGCAGCAAGGCCAGCCTTCGGCTGTGTGCGTGCGTGTGTGTGAACGGTCGACAGTACGTGTTCTAGTACATGCACACACACAGACACACGTGTACCCACATTCTCACACGTTCTCCCTCACACACACCTGACAGAAGAGGGTACAAGGATGTCCCTGGACACTCTGGTGACTCTCCAAAGACCACCCATGACCCCATTTCTCCCCAAACTGCTCCCTCTGGAGCCCACCCCCAAGGCTCTGTGCTGGAAGAGGTGCCGGGAGAAGCAGTGCCCTTCCCAGTCTCATCACCTGTGACCCAGCTGTGGAAGTGAAAGTCCAGGTCTCCAGACAACTGGTCCACCTGAACACAAGTCTCTGCCTTTAGAAGTACCTGAGCGGTAGCAGAGTAGCGCAGCAGAAGCGTGCTGGGCCCACAGAAGTACCTGGATACCTGGGATCGTGCAGATGGCACCTCTGTTGAAGTGAGCCCTGCTAGGGACTGTCACACTGCTCCCCCCCATCCTGCTGCCACCTCCCTGGCCAAGGCTTGGGTCTCTGGCCCCTAGCCCCCATGTTCTGCCCTGGGCATGCAAGTCCACAAGGCACAGCCACATCCCCTGACTCCTCGATGTCCCTCCATAACCATCCCGAGCAGCAGGCAGGGCAGGCGGCTCCCTCCCTCAAGCCACAAAGATACACATCGGCTGATACTTATGAATCGCAACTCTACTCTAGGCGCTGTGCTGAGCTCTCCAGCTCCATTACTCCTGACCCTCACAATATCCCTATAAGGGAGGCCACGCTATAATCTTCACTTTACAGACGGGGAGATTGAGGCGCGGAGAAGTTAAGAAACACGGCTAAGAGGGTGTCCCAATTAGAATTTAAATTCAGGCCTCCTGGGTGCAGAGCACAAACCCTTGAGTGTTTGTTATATCATGTCTTCTCAGCCACATGGAACTGAGCACAGCTGGGGTGTGCGATGGAGCTCAAAAAGTGACACCCTAGTTCCACTCCTGAGTTTGGAACCAACTGTGCAATGCATGCAGGTAGCAGTCAGATGGAGAACAGAATTCCAGCTCCATTCATTCATTCAACAAATACTGAGCACCTACTGTGTGCAAGCCCTGCCCTAGGCACTGGGAATATTGCAATGAAAAGAGCAAACAAAAATCTTGGTCGCGTGGGTGGTCATCCCAGTGGGGAAGACACAATAAACAGGTAAATAGATAAAATAAAGAGTGGCCCGGCCAGTGTGGCTCAGTGGTTGAGCGTCAACCCATGCACCAAGAGGTCGCCAGTTCGATTCCCAGTCAGGACACATGCCCAGGTTGTGGGCCCGATCCCCAGTGGGGGGCATGCAGGAGGCAGCCAATCGATGTTCTCTCTCATCGATGTTTCTATCTCTCTCTCCCTCTTCCTTCCTCTCCCTCTAAAATCAATAAATTTAAAAAATGTTTTAATAAATAAAATAAAGAGTGTGTTAGCAGTAATTACTAAGGAGAAAAATAAAGCCAAGAAAGGGGAATATGAAGGCTTGAGGGGTGTGGGAGGCATTCCAATTTTAAAAAGCCAAGAAGGTGATACTTGAATTAAGACCCGAAGTCGTCAGGCCATGAATAACATTTCAAGTTGAGGAAACCACACGTGCAAGGGCCCTGAGGCAGGAGTGTGGCTGGGTCGTCCAGAAACAGCACAGTCAGTGTCACTGGGGTGAAGTGAGAGAAAGAAAAGCAGTTGGAGAAATGCTGGTGAGGCCAGAGGGCCTGGCCTGCGTGGTGAAACTTCTGTGGGCTATCATGAGGAATCTGGCTGATGCTCAAGAGATAGGAGGCCAGGGAGGTGACGTGACAACAGATATGCTGCCTGGAGGAGGGGGCTTTAGACCTACGGCCAGATGGGCTTGCGGATGCCCATCCCTGAAATTAGACAGACTTAGCCTCCTGGCACTGGCAGCACTGAGCTACCACAGGCCTCCCCAGAGAGGCAAAGCCAGTCCACTGAGGCCACCCGGTGTCAGAAGCCCAGCCAGAACTAGCCCCCTTCAGGCAGACACAGAGAGGCCCAGAGGGAGCGGAGCTGAGCACACTCCGCGCCTTCCCCCAAACTGGCCCAGCAGCTCGGAGTCAGGGAGGGGCAGAGAGAGACTAGGGGCCACACTTGGTTATAAAGAGGCTGGAAATTAGTCTGGCCCAGGCGTCCAGTGGTGGGGAGCCTGTCTCAGCCCCCTCAGACAGGAATAATAACCCTCCGCTCTGCAGAGAAGTGTACGTCCTATAAGGGGCTTCCCATTCAAAGGAAAGGAAAACTGAGGCCCAGGGAGAGGAAGGGCTTGCCCGTGGCCTCAGAGATAAGTGGCGGAGTTGAGATTTGAACCCAGGGTACTAACACATGCTAGTCACTGTCCTAAATATAATTTATTAAACCGTCATAACAACCCCATGATGTGGGTAATAGTGTCACCTGTAACTTATACTTGAGTCTAACTGATACAGAGGAAGTCAGATAACCTGTCAAGGGTCACACAGCTGGAAAGGGGTAGAGCAGGATTGGAAACAGGCCGCCCACTCGGGGTCCTCGCTCTTGTTGATGTTAGAAATGTCCAAACATGTAGATAATTTTTATGAGTTTATTTGAGTCAAGCTGACAATTGCCAGGAAGCAAAATTTCAAGGGATTCAGAAAAGGCTTTGGAGAATGGCAGTTTTGCAGCTTATTTTATACATTAGAATAAAAGGAAAAGTAAGAGGTGGGGGGCGTTACATGAAATCCATTGTTGGTAGATTAAGGGGCAGAAGAAAGCAAAGCGGGGAAATCTCTGGGGTTAAATAAAAAGCAAAACTGAGACACATGCCCTGGCCAGTGTTGCTCAGTGGTTAGAGCACCGGCCTGTGCACTGAAGGGTTACAGGCTCAATTCCTGGTCAAGGGCACGTACCTGGGTTACAGGTTCAATCCCTGGCCCAAGTGGGGGCGCATGTGGGAGGCAACCAATGCAGGTGTCTCTCTCACATGGACGTTTCTCTCCCCCTCCCTCCTTCCCTTCCACTCTCTCTAAAAATCAATGGACAAAATATCCTCAGGTTAGTATTAACAACAACAAACAAACTTCTTTTTTTCTTTCTTTTTTTTAATATTTTTTCTTTATTGATTTTAGAGAGAGAGGAAGGGAGAGGGAGAGAGATAGAAACATCGATGAGAGAGAACATCGATTGGCCGCCTCCTGCATGCCCCCCACTGGGGATCGGGCCCACAACCTGGGCATGTGCCCTGACTGGGAATCGAACCGGCGACCTCTTAGTGCATGGATCGACACTCAACCACTGAGCCACACCAGCCGGGCAACAAACAAATTTCTTTTACACTGCAGAGTACAGAATCGTTATTACAACACAGAGGTGGTAGAAGGAGATGGCAATCATGGGCTCTGTGGTCTCTGGTGAGAGACTGTGTCCTGATGGGTCTGGAAAAGGAGATTCTCTGACATTCCAAGGGTATGTTATCCTAGATGCAAAAAGACAATAGACAGGTTCACTTAACGTCAAGATTGACCTTACTGAGGAAGCTACAGGCCTACGATGTGACCACCTGCCACGACCCGCTTGTAGGTAGGAATGTTTATGTTTAAACCATCCTATATAGTCACTTTTGGTCGCGGAGTCTGTAAGAGCCACCATGTAGGCCTCCCCTGAGCTTGTCAGGTTTAGTATTGGCCCATTTTCATCCACACTCTTGACCACCAAGCTAAGGAGAATATATTTATGATTAATTCTTATAAAATAAAGACATATCCAGTGGGGGGTGGCTGGGGACGGAATCCCCTTTTGTGTCTACTTTTGGCTCTGGAAGCTTTCCAGGGGCATTGGCCAAAGGCAATATGATGCAGTCGTGGAAATATTTGATGACTTACCTTTTCCAAAGCACATTTGCAGGCATTCTCTTATTTTGATGGCCCCAATGGCATAAGCTCTCTCTACCACCCTTCCCCCAACCCATGTTCCAGTCAAACGCACTACTTTGCAATTTAATTCAATTATACCAACATGTATTAAGTGCAGACCAGATTCTGAGACTCTGAGACCCTGAGAAGATGTGACCTGCCCAAGGACAAGTTAAAGGCAGAGCTAGGGCTCGACTCCATCTAATGCTCTCAAATTTGAGGACCTGAGAGATGAGCAAGGAGAGGAAGGTGGCAGTGCAGGAACCCCAACAGTGGGATCCGCACGGCCTCTGATGGCTCCAGGAGAAAGGACTCGGAGCTGGGGACTGGCAGGATCTGGGGGAGGGGTATGCATGTCCAGGCTTAGGGCAAGAAGCAGCTCCTGCTCAGACCTGAGCCTCGGCTCAGCCCCTCCCCACCTCCCAGCCAGGCACCTTTCCTACCAAAAGGGGCAATTACTCCAGGCAACCTGGAAGGCCATAACCAGGGATCGAACTCCCCCAAATGACTCTAACCTAGACTTTTCTCTCCAAATGTGGTCATGCACACAATCCCTCTACCTTTGTTCAAAATATTAATTTATAAATGTAAACACATAAATAACCACCATTTTCGTTATCCTGTTTTTGGCACATCACTTTTTTTCAGACCACATCCAGGAGCCTTAATAAGTGGCTCTGCTGACAGATCAGTGGACTTTAGCCCAGAGAGGAAGAGTGATTTGCCCAAGGTCACACAGCAAGCCAGTGTCAGAATCCAAATCAGAACCCAGAACTCCCGACACCTAGCCAAGTCTCCCTGAGGTTCTAAAGGATACCCTCACCTGAAACACCTGCTCTTAAATGTCCCAGTTCTTATGTGGCCTCAGTAGCCACCTTTGTGCTGGTCACCCCAGCTGGCCCAGACCTCTTCCACAGACAGCCCCACCTGAACATCCCACAAGGACCTCAGGCTCTGTGGATTCTACTCTAAATTAACCATTTTTCCCTTGAAATCTACCCCCACCTGGTTTCTCTCTCCCTGCCCCCCATCCTCAGCTTTCAAGCCAGAAACATGAGCGTTGCCCTGGGCACCTCTCTCCCCATCACCACCACAGTCCCTAGTGACCAGGAAGGCCCATCCATTCTACCGCTCTTCCCTCTCCTGAACCATCCACCTTTCTCCTCTCCTCCACCGCCACACACACGCCGGCTTCATCATCTCACCCCTCATCTATCAGAACAACCTCTGTCCTTCCAGTGTGTGCTTTCCTTCAGCGAATGCCACACCGCCTACTGTGGGCTGGCACTGTGTGTGTGCTGGGACTCAGCATGGAACAAAGCAGATGAAAACCCAGCTGCCAGGGTAGTTGCAGGAAACCCACATCTGACCACAGCCCTCCCCTATCCAGATCCCTGGTGTGGCTCCCCATCCCTGGGATCGTGTACAAACTCCCATGCCCGTGTTCACACTCCTGCACCCTCTGCCACTATGTCTCTATCTAGACCGGGCTCTTGCCTGTTTGCACCACCCAGGCTGATCCAAATAAGCTGTTGGCCATTCTCCCGAACACGCCAGCTCAAAGGTCACCTCCTGCACCAAGCTCCCCTGCCTGAGCCCTGCACACACTTGGCAGAGTGAGTTTTGCCCTCCTCAAGAATCCCATCAAAACCCAAGACTTGTGTGTCTGCCTCCCTGACTGGGTTGTGACTCCAGGAGCCCAGGGGACTGAGCCAATGCCAGCCCAGAGTCCGGCACTGAGAGGCACCGATACGTTGTGTCGGAAGATGGACCAACAGATAGAGGGCACAGCCGAAGTCCAATGCCTTCTTCATTCACTCACTCCAGTGCCTCCACGTGGGCTGTTTCTGGGAGTCCCTCCAGTTGTCTAACCTAAACCCCTCCCTCTGCTGCAGTTACTGAAGTTTATGCCTTTTCTTTCTCAAGTCTGTCCGCTATGTCCTTCCCTGCCCCAAAGCACGGAACATCCCGTCTTTCCCTTGACTGGGTGCGTGCCAGCAGGAACAAACGTCTGCTAAGACACTTCAGGGGAAGCCGCCGGGCCTCGCCGGCGTCCAGAACGGAGCCGCGCCGGGTGCCAGACTTTCCAGCAACTCGGGGAAGGTGCCCGTGGCGGGAGCCTGCGGTCTGGAGCACTGAGTCACCGTCTGGCTGCGAGTCAAGGCCTCTCACTGCGCCCTTGTTTGGAGAAGGCGCGAGCCGCAGGCTGCAGGCGGCGCGCAGGGCGCCGAGGGGCAGGGACGGAGGCGCAGAGACGGCTCGGGGCGCAGCCAGAGGGTGGGCAAGTCATCCAGACCCGAAGGAGACAGACAGACAGAAGGACCAGGCAGCCGGAGACGGGAACGCCGGCAGGAGCGAGGGCAGGGCAGACCAGCACACCCAGGGCACGGGGAGCGGGAGGAAGGCAGAGCGGGGCGCCGGGAGCCGGACGGAACCGACCGGCCCGACGGTCCCAGAGCTCCCCGCGCCCTTTGCTCCCCGGCGGTCTCCCGCCTGCAGCCCCGGCGGGACGTGGGCCAAAGAGGAGCCAATGAGCTGCGAGACCCGAGCATTACCTCACCAGAACCGGCTGCCATTGGTTGGCCCGGCCGCCGGGGCCGGCTGTTGCTATGACAGCTCACGGTGGCGCTGGGCAGGAACGAGAGGAGCTGGCTCCGAGTGGCAGTCTTGTCCCTACATCTTTCCAGCCTGTGGCGGGACCAAGGGACCCCTACTCAGCCCCCAAGGGGAAAGCCGAGTTCCTGCAACTCCAGGATCCAAACCCCTCCAAAGGTGCCCATTCACTCCCCTGCCACAGCCTGGCCCCCAGTCCAGTGCCAACCTCACCCCACCCCCCAGCCCCGGAACCGAACACCCATCCATTCACCCCGCAGACAGCATTGGGCACCCTCCACCGTTCAAATGCTGCCTGGGTTCTGCAGATACAGAGATAAGTACATCTCCATCCCTCCCTCCCAGAGTCCCCGTCTGAGCAAGCAAACAGTGCAGCAGGAAATCACAGGCAGTGTGTTAAAGACTAAAGGGCGGTGAGACAGGGCCTGTGGGAGCACCGGGGAGGGTCCCTGCTCCACCTGCCGAGTCAGGAAGGCTCCTGGGAAAAAGGGATGCCCAGCTGGGACCTGAAGGAGTTAGCCAGATGAGGAAGGGTGGGAAGGGGATTCCAGGTAGAGGGAACAGCCTGTGCAAAGTCTGGGAGGTGAGGGAAAACAAGGAGCCCTGGGCACTATGGCAGAAAATTAGACAACAGGGAAGAGGGAGGATTGAAAAGGAGGATGAGTTTGGGGTAACGCTGGAGGGGAAGCAGGAACCAGATCCCAAAGGGCTTGAAAATCATGCCATGGGATCTTGGGCCATGCTCCCAGGCAACTGGAGGGACTTCAGGGGGGAGGCTATGATTAGGTTTGTATTTTAGGAAGTTCTCCCCTCTTGCTGCTCTGTAGAGGATGGGCTGGAGGGGGCCAGGAGACCCATTATTGCAGGGGCTGATGAGAGTTGGTGGTGGCAGGGACTGAGACCCTAAAGTGGAGATGGGAAGAACCAAATTCAGGAGGGAGTATAAAGGATGTGGAGCTGAGGTCTGGTGGCTGAGTGAATGTCACCACCTTACCTGGGACATTTGGGAGGGTTTTCCTGGCTCTGAGACAGGATCACCACTCCCCTTTCCATATGACATTGATGTCTTGTGTATGCAACTTTTGTTTAACTTTTGTTTGGAGAGTCATGCTGCATTGAAAAGACGTCTGTCTCTTTCCATGCCTGCCCCCACCACGCACGCACACCCAGAGCGTTATTCATCTCTGTATTCTAGTCCTGGGCACAGAGCCTCTGCCAAGTACAAGTCCACAAAGCTGATCGGAACCCCTCAAGTCCCCCACCCCATGGCCTATCCTAGGCCCCACCCATTTTTGACACCCTCCATGCACCTCTCTCTCCTCTCTTATAGTCACGTTGTAGCCATTGCTTAGGAGCTGGGGCTGGTCCCCTCCCCCACTGTGTCTCTCCCTTGTCTCACCCCCAGGCAGGAAAGAACAGTTGTCTATCTGTTGGGTCAGATTTCGAAAGACTGATGGGGCCTGTTTTCTGGTTAGCAGGATCACTATAATACAATCATAGGTTTGCTAACTATGCGATGAATCAGCTGTCGTGATGACATTATTATTACTGAGTGTCACGGGAGGACAGAAAGGCCCAGCTAGGACTCTACCACGGCACAGCTCTGCATGGAGTTGTGGGGCACTTGCTTAGCTCATCACAAAGTGGTGCTTAGACGTCCCATTTGTCACACATACTTGTCATACACTCTCTTGGGGAAAGCACAAGACGAAGTATGATGGGCAGACAAGAATCCTGGATTTTGTCATAATGCCACGTTAATACCATCAAAACCTCACCTAAATCCCTAATAGGATAGTTACAGATGTCCTCTCCCAAGGAACAAAGGTATAAGAACCTGGCAGCTCCTTAAATGTCAAGAGAATCAATCCAGATCTTACACTCAAGTAATCTTCAGGATGTCAGAACTGGCTGTGCCCTCAGATTCCTCTTATTCAGCCTCTGGTTGTACATTTGAGGAACTGAGGGCCAGAAAAGGGAAGCGATTGCCCAGGGTCACACAGTTGAGCTGCATGGCAGAACGAGGAGCTTTTTTAGGTGCCCCCAACTTCCAACTCACTGCACTTTTCTGACTCCGGTCTGTCTTACGATGGAACACTGGCTAGAACACCCTCCAGCCCAGGGCACCCATGAGACCTTCACATACATTCCTTCCTTAGACATTCATGACAACCCTGCGAGGTGGGTATTATTGTTCCCATTTGAAAGGTTCAGAAAGATAAAGTAACTCACCCAAGACCACACAGCGTTACTGGATCAAACCCAGGCCTGCCAGATTCCAAAGTCCACGTCCTTGGCATGACAGTATGTTGACTGTAGGACTGCTCCATATGGTTTATTTGGGGCATCAGAGAGAGCTGCCAGCGTCATGGCTGAAAGGAGAGGAGAAGAACCAAGTTCAGGAGGGAGCATAAAGGATGTGGAGCCGCAGGTCTGGTGGCTGAGTGAATGTCACCACCTTCCCTGGGAAGCTTGGGAGGGTTTTCCTGGCTGTGAGACAGGATCGCCATCCGCTTTCCATAGGACACTGATGTCTTGTGTATGCAACTTTTGTTTGGAGAGTCACGCTGCACTGGAAAGACGTCTGTCTCTTTCCATGCCTGCCCCCACCACTATCCCATCTCCTTTTCACACACCTACCTTGCTCTGTGGAAGCACTCCTTAAAGCAATAACACAACTCAAAGAGTTTCGCTCCAGCCTGAGGTCTAGAAGGGGACCGCCTGGGAGGCTGACGTAGAGACATGGGCATATTTTCAGACAGACGCACCACCCCCACATTCTCTGAGTCGAGGGTGCTCAGAATGAAATACAGGAGAGTAAGTCTTAATGAGTTTGTGGGTCTTGAAGTGGTCATGGTTTCGGGGTGTCTTGGAAGCAGGGCCAGGAGGATGAGATCTACAAACAGCCCCAGGGACAAAGTTGACTGTTAGCGTCCAGTCCGTGGAGGCTCCCACAGCACAGTCCCCCGTGGCCTCTTCCACGGTGGCAGTGGAAGGGCTGGGTCCCTCAGCCCTGGAAGAGATGTTGTTCGTCCAGTACGTGGATGTTCTCCATCTTCAAGAGGTTCTATTTATAGCTCTAGACAACACCTTGACTGTGGACCGGGGGAAACGCTGTATCTAGCTTTAGCCGGGATGGTCAGGGAAAGCCCCCTTTCGGGACCCTGGAGTTGGGACCTGAATGAGGAAAAGGAAGGTGCCATGTGAAGGTCTGAAATGAGTATTCCAAACACTTCCATCATCGGAAGACTAGCAGGAGAGAACGTGCTAGTCAAAGAGGAAGAGGCCGTGTGGTCGAAGCATGACACTCCGGGGAAGCGTGGAGGGTCAGAGAGGTCGGCAGGGGTAGAGCCGTGCAGGGCCTGGTCTGGGTTCCAGGCTGACATCGGCGATAAGAGCAGCGGGCACGGGGGGACAGTAAAGTAGAACGTGGAGAAAGTCAGGGACTATTTGAGGGATCCAGGCTGGAGATGGTGGAGACTTGTTTTAATGAGTTATTGTTTTAATGTTTGTTAGGTTCTGAAGATAGCGGGGCGACGTCCAATGACTCCCGGATAGACGAAAGGCAGAGCTCTGTTCCTTACAGCTCTGAACCAGGGCCACGAGGGGATCACGCAGGAAAAGTAGCGGCAAGCTGGCCCGTGGGTGGCAGCTGTTGTGTGGCAGGGAGGATGGGGTTAGTATGTTTCGGGCTTCCTGTGGATTGTGTATTTGAACAATTCTGTGGACTCGAAAACAGGGGTCATCCCTAGATGCTTGGCTCCGGGGTCTCTGGTGATTAGGTGTGCTGTAACCCAGGAGTGAATCCAGCTGGGAAGCAAAGTGCCGTGAATGGGAATTGAGAGCTTTTAGCCAGGACCTCAAAACTGGGTCAAGACAGCACTTGGGAAAGGAAATGTTATATTACAGAATGACAGCTAGAGAGCAGTGGGCTGGCGGGGGAGCGGGGAGCGGGGGGGGGGGGTCTGTTTCAGAAGCAGAGCTGATGGGGCCTGTGGATGGACATACTGCACATTGGACATGAGGCAAAGTGAGGGATCTGGAGTGACCACGAACTTCCAGAAACAGAGGGCCAGCCCTCCCGCCGAAAAAAATAAAGATGCTTGACAAAAATTGAAAAGAGTCTTCTTCGAAGCAATGAAGAGCTGACAAAATAATAAGAAATGACCAGAGCAAGTTGGAAAGAAATGTAAGAACCCAGAGAGGAAAGTGATCATGGAAGCCACTTTGCCCTGAAGCCATTGACCAAGAAACTGCAGGGCAGGCGCAAATACACGACATCCCCAATAAAGGGGGGAGGAGAATCACTGCAGGTGCCGCGGACATAAAAAAGGACATGAGGAAAATGTTCATGCCCAGTATATTTGAAATTTTAGGTGACAAATCTCAAGAAAAATATAGCTCACCAATACCGACGTAAGAAAAAAAAATGTTCCAATTACTTTAGAGAAGAGTTTGTTTTTTTCTGGGAAAGTTGAAAATAAGTATACCCTGTGGCCAGCAATTATAACTCTAGGTATATACCTTACACAAATTCATGCATTTGTGTATCATAAAAATGTATAAGAGTATTTTTAGAAGTACAAAAGCACTGTTCTTAACAGCTGAAAACTGGAAACAACCCAAATATCCATCAAGAGTAGAACACGGCATATACATTAGAGTGGAATAATACGCACTGATCAAAATGCATGAAAACAGTCAACAGCAGGATGAGTATTAGAATGTTGAAAGGAAGAATAAAGACACAAAACAATGTATTCAGTGTGACTCCATCAACAGGAAGTTCAAATACAGGCAAACCTAAAATATTGATGTAGATAGTTGATCCTTGAACAACACAGAGGTTAAGGTTACCGAACCCTGCACAGTCGAAGAACCAATTATAACTTTTGACTTCCCCCAAAAAGCATGTATACGTGGACCCATGTCGTTCAATTCTGTTTTTCAAGAATGGGGCTAGGCAACTGGATGAAGAATGGTGCCAACTTTTGACTTGGAGATAGTTTCAGAAGAAGGGGTGAAGGGGAAGGTGGAGAACCCAGAAACGAGAGATCCACTTTGCCATATAGTTCAACACACCCATTGGACGCTCAAGAGAAGACCTTGAGTATGCAACTGAATATAGGATTTCAGAGGAGAGACCCAGACTCTTGATCTCAATTGAGTGGAAGAAGATACTTACAATAGGCATATCTGGCAAAGAATCACATCCCGAATTCATTTTTTAAAAAAACTCCTGCAAATCAATAAGAAAAAGACAACCTTGTAGAAAAATGGGCGAGAGACAAGCGTTCCAGGTTTTAATGCAAGAAATTTCACAATTGCGCCATTTTATGGGACTGAAGTGAAACTTAGTGGCCTGGAATCCCCCTCATTGATTTAAGACACTGGTCATTTCCAGGAAATGACCATAGACCCAAGAAATTGAAACCTATTATTGCTTAAGTTCCAGCCAAAAGGCAAGAGTTTAAAAAGTACTGATGACGTGGCCAACAGATTCTTACCATCGGATGCCTGGGAAGTCCACCATGATTGGGCTTCTGTTGGTCTTGAGTACCTTCCATTGGTGTCCTGTGGCCCCATATTCAGGACTCAACCAAAAGTCACTGTCACCAGTGTCACCAGGGCCTGAGTTTCTGCCGAGAACCTTAGCTTCAATGCAAGATAGTAATGTGCCTCATCCTGACGGGGTGAAAAGTTTATAGGTTGACCCACACATGTTTCTTTTAACATAACAAGATGTTTTTAAAAATTAATAATAACCCTAGCCAGTTTGGCTCAGCTGTTAGAGCGTCAGCCCATGGACCAATGAGTCTCGGTTTTGATTCCGGTCAAGGGCACATAATTCGGTTGTGGTTCAGTACCCAGCCCTGGTCAGGGTCGTTCGGGAGGCAACCAGTCAATGTGTGTCTCTCACATCAACGTTTCTCTCTCTCTCTCCCTCCCTCCCACTCTATCTGAACATAACTGGAAAAATATCCTCAGGTGAGGATTAAAAAGAAAAAAGAATAATAATATTGATACTGTTGTGTCTGAGTTGTGTTTACAGTTGTAGTAAGACATTTTATCATCGTTGTTTTGTTTTTACGTCGTTCTGCTTGTTCTGCACTGTGTTGAAAGTAAGACCTGAGCACCACTTTTACATCTGATTAGATTTACAGAAGTTGTTTAAGTGCTTAGGAATAATTTGTTTGTTGCATTTGTAAATCTCCCTTGTCAGGTGTTTGAGTGTTTGCATCAGATAAATTAAATTTGCAATTGTAGTTTGAAATATCTAAAGGAATTTGCTTAATTAAATGTGTAAATGGCGTTAAAAGTTTATGGGAATTTAATCTATCAAATTTATACGTTAAATGAATAGGAATCAATGAACAAGTAAATGTGATCGTGCTTTTATATAAAAATTACTAAGTTCATGAATAAAATATCAAGATCCATAAGTTGGAAGTAAAAGCTGAAGAACTAGGTTCTAAGATCTATAACTTTAATAAGTTAAATCTTGATTGAAATTTAAGTAGTTGTAATTATCCCTCACTAGCCGAATTCTCATATCTGAATGGCTCCCCCCCCCCAAAAAAAAAGTGCCCCATGCATACTGAACAAATAGAAATACACGGTAACTGACGTGATGTGTGCACTGCTGGAAACGCTCACCATGCACACAAGTCCAGGTGCGACAATGTAGCATTAGCGGCAGGTGAATGAATCTCTGCTGTTCTCCCACGATCAGGGTTTTTGCCTGATTATTTTCCACACATTTTCCTTGCTTCTGCCAGACACCTGGGGGCACTCCCAGCCCAGATCCAACCCAGATGGACTCAGAGTCTTTAACCTGTCCATCACTGGTCATCGATACTGCAGCAGGTGCTCGTGGTGATGCAGAAGGTAAGTCTCCTTCACATCTCTCCTGCGTTGAATATATCAAAGTACAAACCTATCCACTGCTCGTTCACGCAGATAAATAACTGGGTGATTTAAAAAGAATACAAGCGCCCTGGCCGGTTTGGCTCAGCGGTTAGAGCGTCGGCCTGTGGTCCAGAGAGACCTGGGTTCGGTTCCCGCTAAGGGCACGTACCTCAGTTGCAGTTTGTCCTCGGCCCTGGTTGGTCGTGCGGGTGGCAGCCACTCAATGTGTCCCTTTCACGTCAATGTTTCTCTCTCTCTTCCTCTCTCTCCTTCCCACTCTATCTGGACAAAAAATGAAAAAATTCCTCAGGTGAGGATAAAAAATAAATAAATAAAAATAAAAAGAATACAAGCCCTGGCCAGTTTGGCTCAGCAGTTAGAGCATCAGCCTGCAGGCCAAAGGGTCTCGAGTTCAATTCCGGTCAAGGGCATGTACCTGGGTTGCAGGTTTACTCCCCGGCCCCGGGCAGGGTCATTCAGATGCAACTAATCAATGTTTTTCTCTCTCTCTTTCTGCCTCCCTCCCTTTCACTCTATCTAAAAATCAATGGAAAAATATCCTTGGGTGAGGATTAACATAAATAAATAAATACATACATACATAATAAAAAGAAAAACATATATAAAAATAAAATTAGCCTGACCGGTGTAGCCCAGTGGATTGAGCATTGTCGAATGGACTGAGAGGTCCCTGTTGGATTCCTGGTCAGGGCACATGCCCGGGTTTCGGGCTCAGTCCCCAGTAGGGGGCATGCAGGAGGCAGCCAATTGATGCTTCTTTCTCACATCGATGTTTCTATCTCTCTCCCTTCCTCTCTCTCTAAAAAATCAATAAAGCCCTGACCGGTTTGGCTCAGAGGTTAGAGCGTCGGCCTGCTGTCCAGAGAGACCCGGGTTCGGTTCCCGCTAGGGGCACGTACCTCGGTTGTGGTTTGTCCCTGGCCCTGGTTGGTCGTGCGGGAGGCAGCCACTCGATGTGTCCCGTTCATGTTGATGTTTCTCTTTCTCTCGCTCTCTCTCTTCCTCTCTCTCCCTCCCACTCTATCTGAACAAAAATGGAAAAATGTCCTCGGGTGAGGATAAAAAAATATATATATATATCAATAAAAAATAATAAAATTAAAATAATAAAAAATAGTACATAATTTTTATTGATTTCAGTTTCAAATGTTTTAAGTAGAAATCCTTGAAAGGCAATCGTATACGTGTTTAATGGTGAATTGGTTGGGAGTTTGGGTGGGCCAGGAAAACCGTCCAGTCTCCAGGGTGCTGCTTCCCAGACACTTCAGGAGCTGTGATTCCTGCTGGGCGGGCAGCCCTCTCGACAGAGAAGGCAGCCTTCCCTGCTCCCTTGTCACTGGGACACCTTAATTCCCATTTGTTTTTCATCTTCGCACACAGAGATGCCCGGAAATTCTCGAGGGAGGAGGGCTGATTAGCCAGGAGGTGTCCTCCATTCCTAGGTCACCACATTTACACCATGAGAATGAGAACCGCACCTCACCTCCGACAAGGTGTTGATGAATGTCATACGGACACCGAGAAATGAGTCAGCTCTCCCGGCTCCGAGGACGGGCTCTGGGGCCGCTTTCTGAAGGCCAAGGTGCAGTTCACAGAATGTTGATACGTGTCAGAACCGGTGTGGATATTCACTGTCACCATCTCTTTAACCCTTGAGTTTTACAGTATGGAAACTTGAGGATCAAAGGAGGAAGTGAGGTCTCCCAGGACACCCCGTTAAGGAGTGTGGGCCCCCAGACAGGCCAGTGCTGTCTCTGCTCACGGCCTCGCTGTCTGACATTCACCAGAAGGCTCCTGCAGCCCAGGCACCGTGCCGGGAGCCTCCCCGCAGCTGCGCTGCGTCACTGCCATTTGTCCAATGAGAAGACTGAGCGCGGACTGGGCAAGCAGCTGCCCAGGGCCCCTGACCCGGGTCTGACGCTGCCGACACCTTCTTCGTCCCAATATCTACGTCGATTCCCTCCGACTTATTTAGGGCGTGTGGGCAAGTTACCAAGAAGTGACAGACATAACGATGAAGAGAGAGGAGGTCAACACTCCAAGGGACAAAAGAGGCTCTGAGGTCCTTGCTCTTAGGCTTTCTTCTCCACTGTCGTGAGACGACTCAGTGAGCTCGCACTCTAACTTGAGACAACTACTGGGTCATCTGGGGACTGTGAACCATGTTAGAGTTGATGTGTGTGGCTGAGATGGGCTGAGCCTTGCCACCTTCTATCTGGGAGCCACCGCCAAGGACAGTGGGGTTTGGTGGGATCTCGGCGTGACTGTGGCGACCCTGAAACACTGAGCAGCCCAGACACCAACACTCTGCCTCTGGAGGAGATGCGTTCCCCACTCTGAACTGAGACAGCCCTCCATGTGACATATGTTCTTGCTGCCTCTGGAAAAGTCTATGGCCATGAATTAGGAAGTGGGGGAGGGGCTGGTTCTGGCTTAAGAAAATTCTCAACCCCCAGCTCTGGAAAAGTCTACTCCTAAGTCTGGGAGAATTTCTGTCCGTGGCTCTGGAAAGCCTTCCAGCTTCGATCTGGAAAATGCCCCTTCTGGAGCACAGGACGCCTCAGTGCAGGCTCTGATCAGCACTGGTCCTGACCCTGGAGGTCACCCCGCTGCCGCCTCGGGACGCACCCCAGCCTGAGCTGTAGGAAACACTCCCTTCATGACTATGAAAAAATCCTCTGCCCGGGGCTCTAGAAAATGCAATACCAGAAAATGGTTTTGTCAGAAGATCTGGAATACCCAGTGCCCATGGCTGTGAGAAACCTAAACCCCTAAATCTAGAAGGCTCTCCCCTCTTCAGTGCGCAGGCCTCTGAGCCCAGTGGTGTGCTGGTAAATGCTTAACAATGGGCTCTTGCTGGGGGCAGGGGGCTGCTGATTGGTAGTGTTTGTCCATTTTCATGGTGTAAATACTCCCACCATGGCCCATGCCAAGTTGTCCATGTGACATCACCAAAAACGGAGTTGGGAGGAGATGCATACAATCACCTCCTGCCATGGTCAGCGTGAGTCAGCTCTGTCACCCTACCATCTGGTGTAGTCACAGCTCAGGGGTCAGACAGATTCCAGGCCCTGGGTGTGGAGAACTCCACGTAACACATGTCCTAGCCTTTTGTCACCTGATTTACGGTATCTGTCTCGAAAGCAATAACTTCAATTCCAAGATTTAAGGGGACATAAAAGACAAGAATGTCCTGGAAAGCTGACGTTCCTAATGTCCTAGTATGTTCTGATATTGCCCTAGTGACCTCAATACTGCGTACATAGTTCAGGTATTTCCTCCCATCTGGAAGGCCTAGAATCTGATCACTTGGGAAGTGAGGCCCATTTCCCAGCTGACTTGTGAATGGAAGCGGTTGTTATTACAAGCAAAGAAGGTCCTTGGAGATGGAACAGGGGATGACGCGTTTTGATGGGACATCAGGGTGAATTTGGAGGTCCTCAGAGGTCACACAGTATATCAGGGGGTGAAGGGTGGGGGGAGGGGTGGGTCTGACTAAAATGGAGGCATCTGAGTCAAATACAGATTTATATCTACTAATCTCACAGTCCCTGGAGGGCTGGCCAAGGACACTGCCTGGTTTGGCAGAGAAAAAACCTGTGCCCTTGGGTCAAGTGGAGATGCCCACTTTGTGCTGAGCCAAGTACAGTTCTATCCTTCTGTGCCCAGAACACAGGCTGCCTGTGGGCTGAGACCCCACCTGAGCTCTGAGCAATGCCCGTCACCAGCTCTGCAAAATGCTCAGTCTGTTGTTCTAGAAAGGCCCCACCCTGTCTCTGGAAAACCCTTTCCCCCTTACCCCAGGAGGAGCCCCCCACAGCAAACCTCACCTCAGAGGACTCCCCACCCTCGGCTCTGAGGAAGGCCCGAGAGATGCTTCATTCCTGCAGTTTGGTCTCTGCCTTTGGAAGGAGGGTTCTTTCTGACAAATGTAGGAAAAAGCACTTTGCAAAACCAAAAAGCCGGGCCTGGCGTGCGGCAGATGCTCGATAAAACGTGTGTGGAATGAAGGAGCGGTCCTGGGAGATCTCTGCAAACTGCGATGCACAGCACGGTCTTCAGATATCATTCTTACTGTGACTAAATAAAGCAGTTATCAGAGGTATTATGGGAAACTCCATATTTCTCCCTAATGAGATCTTTTTCTCGTGAGCTCCCACCAGACAGGAAGCACAGGGACTGGCTCGCGGTGGGCATCAATAAATGTTTGATAGATGAATGAACGCATGGATGGATAAATGAGGGAGATATAGATGGATGGATCTCTGTGTGGATGGCGAGTGAATGGAAAAGATGGATGGAAGCAGCTGAGCATTGCTTGCTCATCAGCCACCACCCTCTTCCCCTTCCTTCTTCCTTGCTAAATGAATCCCAATTTTATTCAAGTCTTCTGCATCTTAGGAGGAGACTGGGGCCCCAGGCAACTCATCTTGCTTAGTTTGAAGCATCGTGGTGATTTTCCCTTGCCAGCAAGTGGTTTGGGAATAGCCATGTGATGTGATTCTGACCCAGGAGACAGGAGAGGAAGTCTACTGGGGACCCTTCAGGAAAGTTTTCCTCATTAAAGGAACATAAAGAGGGGATGGTCTCTCTTCTGGCCTTTCAACATGAATGTGTGAGGATGAGATGTTTAGAGGCGCTGCAGTCACGAGGAGACAAGATGGAGAACGATTTTGCCTGACATTCTGCGTACCACAGAGCAAGAATATAGAAAGAGCCCGGGTCCTTGAAGCTTCTCATTGAACCACTGAATTAAGCAATGTGTGTAGGTGGGTAGATGGATGGATCAGTTGATGAATCAGTCGGTGGATGGAAAATGTTCATGGGAACGGGGATAGATGAATGGATGCATAAACGGATGGATGGATGGATGGATGGATGGATGGATGGATGGATGGATGGATGGATGGATGGGTGGATGGATGGATGGATGGCTGGATGGATGGATGGATGGATGGGGAGGTAGATGGTTGGGCGGGTGAATGTATGAATATATATATATTAAATATAAAAGACCGTCAGTAGTACTACTGTCTCTCTCTGAAGAACACTCACTCCAAGGCACTCAAGGTCAGACCTGGCTGAGGAGAACTGAACTTTTCCAATACTTTCCTCCAGGCCCTCACTCCTCCCTATTTCATGTGCCCTGGGCCTACATTTACCTTCAGTTATCTGTCACCTGGCTAGTAGGGCTTGTGCCCACCTGACCCTCTTGTGCAGACAGAGCCTTACTCTGCCAGAGAGAAGTTTAGTCTGTTGAGAAGCTCGGGTGAGTGTGGAAGGCAGTCTGGCACAGTGGACTCAGACAATCCTGGCCCTGCTTCTTACGAGCTGTATGGCCATGGGTCAGCCTCCTAACCCATCTGAGCATCAGCCTTCTCATCTATGAAACGGGGAGAACAGTGCCACCTCGGGGCTGCACTGAGTGAGGAGAGCATGTATGGAAGTGCCCAGCACCATCTGTACCCCCCAGGAAATCCTCAACAAATGGCAAGTCCTCTTGTGCTCTTCCAGCCAGAGAGCTCGGCCACGGCCAGGCACGCACGGGCTGTGGCCAGGCAGCAGCAACACACAGACGCACAGCAGCCCCGGGCTGGAAAGAGCAGCCTGTGACCCTCCATTCTGCTGTGCAAAGCTGTCTCGAGGCATTGGTCCTTGGAGCCAGCACAGGGGTTATAGAAGGACCAGAGGAAACTGAGCAAACCAAGATTGCTTCCTTCCTTCTCGTGCCACGGGATCTGGCAGGATGTGTTGGTGACCCAGGAGCCCCGGGAGCCTGCGGGTTCAGAGCTGACAGTGAACAGCTGGCTCAGCAGGCTGGGGTGGGGCCAGCCCCAGGCGACAACCCCCCATCCTGCAGCTCCCAGTGCCCTTCTGTGCAGACGTCATCCCGCGGAGCCCAGCTTTCCTTCACCCCCAAACTTTGACACAGGCTGTTCTGCACGGCTGCCCTATCCCTCCTCACCCTGCCCCTCATCCTTTGATTGAGGGTCCCCTCAAGATGCTGATTCCTGGCTCTTAGAATTATTAACTGTGTGTCCTTGGGCAAGTAACTGACACCCCATGAGCTTAAATTTCTTATCTGTTGCTCACTGATTCCACAAACATTTATGGAGAATCTACTGTCCCAGGTGCTAGGAATGCCTTTGCAGAGCTCAGAGTCCAGACAAAGAGATGGATCATTCACACCACCCCCCAGGACAGTGAAGACCCTGCCAATGTCGAGGGAATGGAGGTAGAAAGTCATCTGACGCAACCTGGGGGCTCCACGGAGGGCTTCCTGGAGGAGATGCCCTCTTGTGAGATATGAAAGGGATTTCGCAGCATGTGTGGAAAGGCTGGACACAGCGTCAGTCATAGAGTAGGAGCCTGCTGGTGAGCCTCCTGTTTGCTTCCTTCCCTGTGAAACGAGCAAGGCAGAGAGCTTTCCCCATTTTCCACAGGAAGCAGCTAAAACCCCAGAGAGGGAGGAGACACATTCAAAGCCCACTGCAAGCCAGAAGCAGGCAGGAGCCAGACTTCACCCTGCTCATTCACAGGGCCTCGGAGGCTCTTCCCGGGTGCCCACCCAGGTTGGCCTTCCGCCCTGCAGTGGCTGGGATGCCAGTCAGAGCCTAGACCATCCCAACGTCATGAAGCTCTCCGGAGACACTTCATAATCACACTTCATTCCGAGTTTGATAAATAAAGGCAATTGTGGGACAATTAGACTCTCTTGTCTTCCCACATCTTAATTGGAGCAAGATGCATGAGTCTTTCTTGCACGTCATTTTGCCAGGTGTATTCGAGGCTTTTCATCTGGGCCCCTCATGCACTGCAGAAAGAGTGATGGCTCGAAGCCACTGCCGCGACACACCCGGAAGCCGGCAGGCACTCCCACGAGGCCCTGACTGATCGCCATGGATGTCTCCTGTCACCTGCTGGGAGGTCCCCAAGTAGATCATGGCCTCGTAACCACTGTTATCAATCACATGGTCTCGGGGCTTTCCACAGCCTGTGCCAGTGAGAAGCACATGACTTCAGGAATCTGAACATCCAAGTTCAGATCCCAGCGCTCTGATCAGTTTGCTGTGTGACCTTGGGCAAATTGCTTAACCTCTCGGAGCTTCCGATGCCCCAAATAGGAGAGGGCATCCTTGACACTAGCAAATGAGATGTGTGACAACACTTCCTAAAGGACTGGGAAGTTACCACCTGTGTGCCGCCGGCCCCCACGGCTCGCCTCTGATCACATAACTGGCAAAATAAAACAAAGAGAGGGAAGAACAAACGTGAAGATGGACCTGCCTGTCTCTTGATCTCAACGGCTCAAAACTGCACACTGTAACCCAGACGCACGACGGGACGTGAAGGCGCTCTCACACTCCTCACCTGTGGTGGCATCTTACAGGGTGGCCCCCTCCCACTGACGGCAGGGGTGCGGGAGGGGGACTGTTGTCTGGCAAGTCCATCACCAGTCAAATAGGGTTCTGACCCCTGTGGTTTCACGTGGTCTCTCTGGAGTGAGCTCAACTGCTTTGGGGTGAACACTCAGTGCTCCGGGGGTTCCCGCCTCCTACTTCTCCTCCAGATACAGGTGGGGGAAGACAGGAGTTTCCGGGGGCGGGGGCGGGGGCCTCCCATCTATATGTGGCTCGCCTGGTCCACACTGGCACCATTCAAGGCACCTCTTCCTGCTTCTCTAGGCACGGGCCACAGTCTGCAGTCACTGCTGGTACCATGGCCCAGGGATTCCCCCATTGCCCCTGGTCACACGGTGCCCTTCTCTGCTGGTCTCTTGATCCTGGAGAGTTGGAATACTGGACCTCCTGGTCACCCCACACAGGTCATGGGGACCCAGCAATGCTAGGTCAGCCTTCCCCAACCAGGCACCCCTCCCACCAATGTCGTGTTCCCACCCCCACAGACTCCCCTACTTCCCCACGCTGGTAAGTGGCAAAGCGGACTATCAGCACTGGTGTCCTGGCATCTTTGGTCTAGTCTCATGTCCACTATAGGCTGATGCCCAGGAGGGCATGCCCCTGGGTCTCTCCTTGGGACCCAGGCCACGTCCTCACCCTGGTCCCTCCTCACCAGAACCCCTGTGAAGGCGGACCCCCACTTGCTCTCCTCATCTGGCAAGCACTTCCCGCTCTTCATCCCCTCCATCCTCTCCACACTCCTCTTGTGATCTCAGAGGCAGCCAGGCTGGGCTCTTGATGTGCAGAGAGGACTCCGGGACTTAGAAAGCCAATCCCTCTTTCAACAAAGCCTGGCTTTCAAGGCTATTATCTGTCTAAGGACTGCAGGATCCTATTCAGTCAAAAGCTGAACATCAATTCTTCCCTTTTCATTCCCGATCCCTGATCGCCTTCCTCTCGAAGACCCTGGATGCCTCTGGCTGAAAAGGAAGAGAGACACATAAAAGCAGTTAAGAAACGCACAGGTACCTTCAAAAATGCTATCATTCCTGTGACACCAGACTCCCTGCATGTCAGAGAGAAAAGAGTCCCTGGAGAGAGCTTCCACCACCCACTCTAGAGACCCAGAGAGGGCAGACTGCTGCAGGCCACACAGCAAGGCCATGGCGGCAGGAGCAGGAAACCGCGTGCCAACGCTCAGTCAAAGGCCTTCCGCCAGCCGGCTCGTTGGGGAAGGGAGTGCTGGGGACTGTCATCCATTGGGCATCCTGTGTCTGAACGCTTTCCAGCTGCTCTTTGAAGCAGGGGACCTGTCTGTCTTACTCACCAGTACATCCCATCCCCCAGCCCAGGGTCTAAACATATGGACGGGGACGTCTCCTCTCACATCACACTGTTCCCAGGGGTCCCATTGCGGCCCGCTTTTCTTCTGGGTCACAGTCGCCCCTCTATCCAGGTGCACGAGGCTCGGCAGTGCTCTCCCTGTCGGTACCTGCATTCACGGGGCTGCTGGCTACCCGCGAGGGAATCGAGGGAATCGTCCTCCGCCAGCCCTGCCTTCCACACAAGGTGCTGCGGGGCCTCTTTATTCCCACACTGCTGTCCTCAGCTGAGGCAAGTGCTGTCGGCCTGAGCCTCGGTTTTCCCACTTTTAAATAGACAAGTTTGACAAGACCGTGGCTTTAGACATTTTTTTAGCAGTGGAAAAACAGAGCTGCTTTCTTTTAAACAAGGAGATGTGTGTGTGTGTGTGTGTGTGTGTGTGTATGTGTGTGTGTGTGTGTGTTCAGTGGTTTTGCAGGTCCCCCAAAGCACAGCTGCAACACAAAACATGAAATCACGAAACTAGATATTTCCTCGGTGTCCTTCCAAAACCAGCTTGATTAGAATTTAAGACTCAGAGAATCTAGACACAAATAAGTCAAAAGTAGCTGCAAATAGCAAAACTAAAAAGAAAAAACTGAACTGGGGCTTAAATGAAAGAGGGATGTGTTTGTTCTCCTCTAACAGGAAGTCCAGAGGAAGGCAGACCCAGGCTGGGAGAGGTACACCCAGTGCCACTGGGCTCCTTCCCTCTCTCCACTCAGCACGCGGCTTACCCCAGACTTAGGACCTCAGGATCACAAAACAGCTGCTCCCACGCCAGCATCTGCCCTGTGCTCTCGGCAGAAAGAAAGGGACAGGTGAAGAGCTAAAAGCCCATGGAAATTGGGTCAGCTCCTTTTAAAGACTCTCCTGAAACCCCCACACAGTGAATCTGCCAAGATTTCATGGGCCAGAATGAGTCACGAGGCACCCTAATATACTAGGGAGAATGGGGAAATCGTTTGGGTTCTTCAGTCCGGGCACACTGCTACCATGAAGAAAACCTGGGTCCTGTGAGTGAAGATGAAGAAGAGGACAGTATGCAACTAACTGTGTCAGCTGCAGGAGGCCGGGACAGTCCCAGCCTGCCACTAACATGTGAGGCTCGGGACATGCCCCTTCACCACTCTGGGCTTCAATTTCCCCATTTCCAAATAGGAGAATTGAGCCAGACCCACAACCTGCAGCAGCTTATCTGACAAACCTGTGCCTCAGTCTCTTCATCTGTAAAATGGGTAATCGTGGTGTCTACCCCATAGGGCTGTGAGGGTTGAGCGAGCTGTTGTGTGTAAGGTATGCAGTGAGCCTGCCAGAAAGTCAGAGACCAATATCTGTCACTGCTGCTGCTGGTGAGAGTCACAGTCCCAATGTCCACTTCCGCCTGCCGCTGGGTGTGTGACCTGGGGCATGTCCCTTCCCCTCGCGCGCAGCAGCCATTCTATGTAATGAGGGAGCTGGACGCTGACTCGGGCCGCAGCAGCTGACAGCTGCTCTCCGGAGCCAGCCGGGCTGTTGACAGGACAGGGCTGGGACAGGGAAGGGGGGTCAGCTGGTTTCCTGTGGCCAGAGCGGTGACCTGGGCAGCAAACACTTCCTGTTTCCCAGAGGGAATCCAGGGTCGCCTTGTCCTAGGGCAGCCTTCCCTGCGTCAGTCAGCTCTCCAGCACCAGCAACAATGGCCCTTTGTCTCCAGCTCTGCCGCCCAGCCTGAGTCTCACGCCCATCTTCCAGATGAAAAGCTGTGGCACAGGGAGCCGAGGTCACTTGCCCAAGGTCATGGGGCTGCTGAGAAGTAAGACTAGGATTAGAACCTGAGTCTTCTAAAAACATGGCTGGCTTCATGCAGGGCCCTGGGCACCGGGTGGACGCCCCGGACGCTGAAAGAGCCTGGACCTTGTCCGTTCAGTGGCCTGATTCCCCCTGATGACTCTCAGGCCACTGGACCCCCTTGTCTGCCCTCAGCATGCATTGAGCAGCCCCCCGTCTCCGGACACACAGAGACCCACGCTGTGGAACCCTCATACAAATACCACCGAACAAGGCAGCCAGGCCGCGTGCCACTGGCTAGGCACAGGGCGCGGGGGCAGAGCAGCCCCAGGCTGACACTGGCCTTGGCACTTGCCCGCTGTGGCTTTGGTCTGGTGACAGCCTCTGTGAGCTCCAGTTTCCTCATCTGTGACATGTCCTAGGGCTGCTGTAAACACAGGACGGCAATCTTGGTGACCTAAAATGACAGCTGTGTATTCTCACACAGTTCTGCAAGCTAAAGTCTGAAACCAAGGTGTCAGCACGGTTGGTTCCTTCTTGGGGTCAGAAGGAGAGTCTACCGCATGCCTCTCTCCTGGCTGCTGGTGGTCAGCAGTCCTTGGCTGTGGCCACGTTACTCCAACCTCTGCCCCCATCGTCACATGGCCCTCTTCCCTCTGTGTGTATGTTCCTCTTATAAGGACACCAGTCATTGGAGTAGGGCCCACCCTAGTCTATCATGACCTCATTTTAACTTGATTACACCTGCAAAGACTCTATTTCCAAATATGGTCACAGTCACAGTTAGCAGGGGTTAGGACTTGAACATATCTTTTGGGGGGACACAATCCACAACAGTGGCCATAAGCTAATACTTACCTTTCCGGATTGTGGTGTACATCGTATAAGTAATTCACATAAAACGCCCCACCCTGAGCCCTGGCCAGTGTGGCTCAGTTGGTCAGGCATTGTCTATGCACCAAGAGGTCACCAGCTCAATTCCCAGCCCAGGGCACATGCCTGGGTTGCAGGCTCCATCCCTAGTAAGGGACATACAGGAGGCAGCCGATCCATGTTTCTCTCTCTCATGGATGTTTCTCTCTCTCCCTCTCCCTTCCTCTCTCTCTGAAAATAAAAATCAATAAAAACAACCCCTAACATGCCCCACCCTGACTCACAGACAGTCCTCACACAGCACACGCGCTTATTCTCGCTTTGCTTCTCCATCCGGGCAACCAGCCGCAGCTTTGCTGGTCTGCCTGGGGCCCAGCGCCTGTGGGTCTGAAACCTGACTGGTGCCCACCAAACTCCCACAGGCTGCACTAATGTCCGCTGAGCACTTGCTGTATGCCAGGCACTCTCTATGCATGAAACAAATATCCTATCCCTCATGACACTCCTACGAGGTAGCAACTCCTGTGACCCCCATTTTACAAAGGAAGCAAAGAGGTTCAGAGAAGTTAAGAAACTTGCCTGGGGTCACCAGCTGGAAAAAAGCCGGACTCAAACCCACTGAGTGTAACTCACTTCACTATACAGCTTTCCTACTTCCCAGACAGCAGAGCCTGTGCCCAGGCCCCACCCGCCACCTGCCAACCAGCCCACTTGCCTACTGATTCTCCTCTTAGGCCCACTGCAACTTTCCCTAAGTATCTTCCTGGAGGGAGGGGGCCTGCCTGGACCCTGGCCTGGTCCCCCCACTGCTGAGCCAGCCTGGCCCTGGCACACATCGCCCAGGCCACGGCCAGCTATGCACTGGGTCGTGAAGAGACGCTGCATTGTAAGTGGCGCAGCTGGAGGAGAGGGCAGTCCGGGCGGGAAAGAGCGCGAACAGAGGTGTGCCGTCTGGAAGGAGGGAGCAAGCAGAGCCACAGGGTGGGCACGGAGCAGAGAACAGCAGGAGGTCAGGTGGGAGGTCAGGTTGGGGCCTACGGGGGAGGCGGCCCTGAAGGCCAAACTAAGGCATCTGGATGGGACCAGCGGGTGCTGGGGCACCAGGTGGGTATGGGGCAGGCTGAGACTAGTACTGTAGAAACCCTCACTCTGGCAGTGCAGGATGGGTGGGGTGGCAGAGATCGCCAGGAGGCCACCCCCAGAGAGAAAGCCGTCACCAGCTGGCTGCAGAGGAAGGCACATGGGCTGATGCTTCCAGCATGCGGCCCCTCCCCCCGTGTATATGCACGAACCCCGCACACACGCTGCCCATCAGGACAGTCCCAGCCTGTCTGTCTTCATCAGTGAGAAGGAGGGGGCAGGCGTGGAGGTGACCTGAGACAAGGGAGCCCTGCCCTCATTCCTATCCTGAGCCAAGCCCTTGGGAACAGGACAGGTAACAGTAATGGCTACAGTGGCATTTATTGAGCACTTACAATGGGCCAGGTGCTGTGTTAAGCATTCTGTGTGGATTGATTCATTTACTCTGACAAGCAACCCTAGGAAGCAGGTGCTATTATTATCTCCATTTTATAGATAAGAAAACTGAGGTTAAGAGACTCGCTAAGTAAGTGTTGGAGCTGGACGTGGAGCACACACACACCCAGGGCCAGAACAATCCCCGTGTACTAGGAGGGGCCGAGAGTCAGAGCTGGAAGTTTCGGGGATGGGAACAAGGGACAGCTGTGACATCTGAAGGCTGGTCTCAAAGGCCAGGCAGGGAGGAAGGCATCTCAATGAGGACCAGTGTGGAGTAATGACAACCCAGAGGGCATGGCCCCAGCCCCAGCTCCTGCCACTCAAAAACTCCTCTGCCCTCTCTCCCCAGCCTAGACACAACCCCCAGGTGAAAGGTCCCCAAATAACTGAGATTACATTTTTGTTACACTCAGTAAAATAGGGGCTCAAAATATAAATGCAGATCAGTGATTTTTTTTTTAAGTTACATTTCTTATGAACTAATTTTGTGCCTTCATACCTGATATCTTATCAAACCCATTGTTGTCCAGGGTCCCGGGCCAGGAGCTCAGAATGTACTCAGTTCAGTTGGCGTAAACCTGGATGTCCAGCTGGACAAGCTGGGGCTGGATACTCGGATGGTTCTTAGGTTCAAATCCTGCCGCTGCCTCTTGGTTGCTGTGCAACCTTGGGCAAGCTGCCTCTCTAAGCCTCAATTTCTATGTCTGTAAGATGGAGCTAATAAATTGCCTCCTCACTAATTTATTGAGCATCTACTATGTGCCAGGCACTGTGCTAAGAATTGGGATACAGTAGTGAATAAAACTTTTGTAGTATCTCAGGATCCACCTAATAAATAACGGGCCCTTCCTCCATCCCTGTGGGCATGCCCCGCAGCCTGACTTAGGGCCCTGTGCCTTCAGATAGAACAATATAAACCCCGACCAGAGTGGTTCTAAGATGCTGTAACGAGACTGTGGTGCTCAAGGTGTGGTGCCTGAAAAGAAAGACAGCTGGGTGAGGATTCCTCTTCCAAGGCCCCATTGCCTCTGTGTTTTCCAGAGCCGGTACCCTGCAGGGTGGGCCTGCTGGCCTGCTGTCAGAGGTGTGGCCACACGGGTGGAAAGGGAAGGCACAGGGTGGGGCTGGCTTCCAGCACTGCGTGGGCATAGGAAACATTCTGGTCTGGGGAGGGGAAGCCCCGGGAATCCACTTCAGCCAGCCTGCCCCAGGCGAGGGCTCCCAGCCTTCCTTCCGGAGGGTAGCCTCGTGCAGGGCCAGCCCAGGAATAGCCACAGATGGTCTCCAGACAGGCGTGTGAGTGTGTGTGTGTGTGTGTAATTAGTGTGTCTGTTTCTGTATATCTGTGTCTGTGTTCAAATGTGTGTCTGTTTGCATGTATGTATACTTCTGCATGGGTCTGTGTGTGTATTTGTGTATGTACACTTCAAGGTTACCAAGCCCCAGAGGGGAGTGGCCCCCAGACCATCCTATATACACAGTCACACTGAGGCAGACACACAAAATTCCCCGATAACATCTCCACACAGACACACCACACATCCACAGTCTTATACGCACACAGGTGAACATACATGCATAGACACACACCCATAACCACCCACACACATCTTCACAGGGAAACATATACAGAGACACATGCAGACACCCAAGAGCTGGCAGGACCAAAACTTGGGCGAGGGGTGCTAACCAAGAGGACACCAATGACCGTCAAAAGGCTCACAGCTTAAAGGGACACAGATATGTAGGTCCCCACTGGAGCACAGGGTGAGCTGTGCCCAGATGGAGGCTAATAGCAGGAACTCAGGGATCAGAGGACGGAGCCACTTGCTCTGCCAGACTGGGGAGAAGTCAAGGAGGGCTTCCTAGAGGAAGTGGCAGAATGTGCTTTAGAAAGAGGAGACTGACATTTCTCAGTCCATTGGCTCTCATAGGTATTGGTTTGATACATTCTTTTCTAACAATTAAATAAGACACCAGGAGCCCAGAGACAGGAAAAGGGGATTGGGGGGTACATTTGGAGTGTGCTCACTACTGGGGAAGAGGCACAGAAAGATTGCATCTCAAACATCCATCAGCCTTTTCCCCCATTAGTCCTTCCCACCTAACCCCAGTCATTGTCTCACATCCTCCCATATGCCCCCTGCCCCTCCACGTCTTCGGTCATTACTGATTGCTGTTGTCCACCCAGAAACCTGCCCCTAGTCTCCAGGTAACAGAAAAATGCTTCCTTCCTTAGGGAAATTTCTTCTCCCTTCCTCCCTGTGGGTGGCACGATCCCAGCACCCCAGGCCCTTGGCCCCAGGCTGGACAAGAGCTCCAGGCCTGGCCATCATAGCACCCATCCCCCGGACCACAGTGACTGGCCATGGATGGGCAGGCGACCCCAGCCAGGTCTCCTTCCCTGGGACTCATGTGTGGCTGTGGGAGAAAAGAGGTTCTCAACGGAGCTAAAAGGGTGTGACCCCAAGCTGCCTGTGGCCATGTCCACCTCCTGCATGGAGAAAAGCTGTCTGGAGTGGACGAGAATGAGCTCAGCAGAGAGGGGGAGTGCAGAGAATGGCAGCCCCAACAACTTCGATCGAGTCTCCGGTCCAGGGTGTCCTTCCCTGAGCTGAGAGCCAGTAACGCCCCTTTTCACGGGTGCTGGTTGGTTCTCTGCTACCTGCAACTAGAGGACCCCTGACTAGCACAGGCCCCTCTCTCATTCTTCCTCCCATCTGTCCTTGCCTCGTCCCCATCTCCCACCCAGGCCCCTCCCCACCACACTTTCCTACCACCTCTCACCCCAGCCCTCTGCCTCCTACCCTCAGCCCTGCACTACCAACCCTCTCCGAGTAATGTCCTCAGGCTCCCATGGCAGCTGAAGGCCAGATTCCGCAGGCTGGTCGCCAGGCCTGGGCCAGGAACCCGCCCCCTCTGTCAGCGGGGACATAGGGAGTAGACCTGCTCTGATCGGGCCTGGAGCTCTCTCTGCCCCATGCTAAGACACCAACCACCTCTCTGGTCTTCTGCCTCCTGTCTCTCTCCCCTCCAATCCACCCTGCACTCTGCTGCCAGACGAATCTTCCAAAAATGCAAATTGGACAATGTCACCCCCCTCCCCCACCCCCAGCTCTCTGTGCCCTAGGGATAACAACCCTTAGCCTGGCTATCAGCTAGCATGTAGGTTTAGCACCTAAGGCAGAGACCTCAAATAACACTGACGAAAACAAGAGAGAAGTTTGTCCCTCAGATAATAATAGTTCACACACAAACATCCAGGGGCTGGTGCTCCTTGGCATCCGGGACGCAAGCCCCTTCCATCTTGTTGCTCTATAATTCCGGGGCTGTTGCCCTCGTTCACGAGTTCCAAGGTGGGCCCGTGTTCACCTTCCAGGCAATGGGAAGGGTGAAAGGTAGAGGAGAGGGCACACCACTACTCTTTAAGGAAACAACCCTGAAACTGCCTACAATACTCCTGCTCTTGTCCTATTGGCCACATTAGTCACATGGCCCACCTACATGCAAGGGAGGCTGGGAAATGTAGTCTTTCTTCCAAGTAGCCATGTCTCATTCCATGGAAGGGAGAGTGGATATTAAGAGACAGCCTTAGTCTCTGCCACAGCCTGGCATTCAGGGCCCTTCACAGCCAGCCTGTTCTGGGTCTTCGTACCTTTGCACCTGCTGTGCACCTTTGCCCACCCTCCCGTTCTGCCTTTGATTCTGGGAAGCCTTTCTGACCACCCTGCTCCAGCTGGAATAAGGTCTGTGTCCACCGATCACATGATATTGTAGGTAAAGATCCATCACCCACCCCAGACTGGGAGCAACTCAGGCAATGACCATACCTGATTCAATTCTGTGTCCCCCTGCCCAACAGCAGGCCTGAAATGGGATGGGCATCGGGTTCTACAGAATGAAGGAAGGAAGGAAGGAAGGAAGGAGAAAGTGAACTAGCTAAATTAGACATTTTTCATTGATAAATGAATGTTGAGTGAATGATTACTGAGCCTGGGAAACACCCGTGTGCTGGGTGCTGGGCTGATCAGGCAGGCAAGACCTCTGTGGGGATCTCGCTTCCACGATGCCACTGTCTCTGCCCGCTCTGTGACTGTCCAGAGCCCGCCCAGCCTCTGTGTCCCATCTTAAGTGCCACTTCCTGAGAGAGGTCTTTCCTGACTCACCCTCCACTCCACCAGCACTGCAGCCCCAAGTCCCGGGCAGCCCCCGGTGGCAGGTCCATTCCACAGGCCTCTGTCCTGCCTTTGGGGTGCTCAGCCCCGCTGTAAGTGAATCATGTGCCCAGCACTGACCTGTCCAGAGACTGAAAACTCCACAAGGAGGGTCTGTCTCTCTCATCATGTGTCCCCAGGCTCTGGCACAGTGCTTGACACATAGTAGCTGGCCAGCAAACGTTAAAATAAGTGGACCTGACCTCTCGGGGGGGGGGGTATCCAAAGGGGTTGATGTTTGGGCCAGCGAGGGTCAGAATAATGTCTGTGGCATAAGTGGGTAGGTGACAGCCTCAGCTTTGCATGGCAGGTCGCACCCAGAGTGTGCCCAGAGGTAAGCCTGACTGAGGGGCCAGTGGGGGACAGGGACAAGATGGAAACTACCCATCAGCCCCCAGTCACAGAGCCCTCAGCTCAGGCAGCTCTGGAGAGGATAACAGTGTTTGGGAACTACACCTTCGTCTCGACTGCTGGGAGGAGAGGGGGCCCCTGGAGGCAGAGCACGTTGTAACACGGATGGTAAGTTACTTACCTGCTTGGTGCCTCAGTTTCCCCACTGTGGACGGGGATAACAACAGTGCCTCCCTGGTGGGGTTGCTGTGATGATGACAGGGTTAATCCACGGACAGTGAAAGTCCCGGGCTCGCTCCACTGTACATGTTTGTGGATAACATTAAGAAGCAATGAAAATACATGTGCTCTGGGCTCAGACAGGCATAAGAGGATCCCAGTCCACCCTCCCTGAGCCTCAGTGTTCCCATTTGTAAAGGGGGGGGGCAACACCTAACCTGGGGGCTTGGAGGGATGCAGTGAGACAAGCATGTCCAGGCCTCGGCTCCATGCCTGGCACCAGGGAAGCCTCTCCCCTTCCCCCGAGACAGAGACCAAGCAGGACAGAGGACAGGCAGGGAACGCCCGTCTGCTTGCCCTGCCATCATAAGCAGGAGGCCGGGAGGGGGAAGGCTGCCTGGTGAATAATCTTGTTAATGGTAATCATCACCCTGATGCTTGTTAATATAATAACACTGGGCTCCCAGCCGCTGCCTGGCTCGAAGCTGGCTCCTCAGCGCCTCTCATCTCTGCCTGGCGGGGGGCTCTGTAAACACTCATTACACTCCAGTCCCCAGGGAGGCCGCCAGGAGCAGCAGCTATTCTGGGCACACAGCTCAACCCTGGGCGGCAGGCTCTGCTTTTAATACGCACCGTCACACACACTCAGGCACGCGCGTGCACACACGCACACGCACACACTCATACACAATTGTGCGGCACTTCCCCAGCTCCTCGCTGACCACTAGTAACGACTGCCCACAGGATGGAGCCTTACAGTGTAACAATGACCGTGGGACTGATTAAGCACGCCCCACCTGCCAGGCGCTGGTCTAAGTGCGCCACTTACATTAACCCGTTTACTCCAAACCAGAGTCCTGCTGTGTCTGTTTTGCAGCTGAGGAAAACGGGGTCCGTGCAGGTTATGGGACTTGCCGCGAATCACTGACCCACTGGGCAGCCAAGCTGGGAGCCTGCACACCATGCCACCTTGGAAAGCAGCAGCTCGTTCAATCTCACGGCAATCCTGGGTCCTTGTCCTCCCCGGTGCACTGATGTCGAAACGGACCCAGAGAAGTGATGTCATTTGCCTCGGAGCACACAGCTAGGACCTGAGCTCCACCGGCTGAGTTCAGAACCTGCCATACACCCCCCTGGAATGGAGCAGGGAGGGGAGTACCATTCCTCTCTGAAAGATGGAGAAACTGGGGCCCAAAGAGAGGAAATGACTTGCCCAAGGTCACCCAGGGGTTGATGCGGAGAGCCAGGGCTGGCCCATGGCCTGGAGTCCTGGGCACCTCTTCCCTGCCTCCCATCCTCACCCCACTGACGAGCCCCTTGGTCGGAGGCCTTATTTCAGACACAGAACCAGCTGGCTAGCCAAACAGGGGGTTCAGCATCAGAGGGCCTCAGCCCACCTGGGGTTCCCTCCAGGCCACTGCCATTCTGTGCAACCACCTCCTAGTTGTGTCCCTGTGCAAGTCACATCACCCCTCGGGCCTGAGTTTCCTCAAAACAGAGACAACAACGGACACTCAGAGAACTTTTCCAACATCCGGGCTGTTCTATGAGCATGCCGTGTCGTTTCATTTGACCTCCCCACACCTTAAAAGGAAGACATTTAAAAAGTCAGCGACGTAAGATTCTGCCATCCTACAGGAGTCTGTGATTTCCACAGTCTATTATGAAAGAGTTCATGATCCTAAAGAGACTCCATTATTCTGGGATTTTCAGGTGCTAGAAGGTTCCATCCATCAGTCTGTGGACCATATCGTTAAAGGTTTTTATGAGTTGATGATTTGTTGAGCCTCTAGGGCAAGAGGCAATTTGTCAGCCCTCAGCCAGCCTTGAAGGCCACCAGTGCCCACCCCCTGCCCCTGCCCCTGCCCATGCCCCGCCCCAGCTGTGACATCAGGACCAGCTGAGGCGGAACAACCTGTCTCTATGACACAGCCCGAGTCCAAGGCCAGCAGGGACCGCCTGAGGGCTTGGTGGGTGACTTGCAAACAATGGGCTCCATGGACCTGCCTCCGCTGCCCCGGCCTGGCCTCACACACAATGGAAGGACCTTTCCAGGCTGCGCCCAGCCCACCCCCTCCCTCAGCCAGAGACACCCAGAAATGCAGCTGAGTTCAGCCTCAGAGCAGGCTCTCTCCCTGCTCGGAAGGCCCCAGCAGGGAGGCGGGGAGGAGAGAGAATAGGAAGGAAGGCATCTTCACTCTCTCTTAGCCACCAATCATTCTAACCTCTCTCCTTAGCTTGTGCTGTTCCCCCGCTTGGCATACCTCTCATCCTCCGAGTCAGGGGCCAGCTCAAGTCCCACCTCCTCCAGGAAGACCTGCCTGGTTACTCTAACCCTCACTGATGTCCTCTTTCTGCAAAGCCCTGTTGCATACCACTGGGTACCAATGTGTGACTCGGAGTCCAGAACCCCTTCCTCTCCAGTCTATTGTCCCTGCTGCCACCAGAGTGGTCTTTCTGGAACACAAATGTGACTGCGTCACTCTCTTTCTATAGATCTTGACTCTGAAGCGTGGCATTCAAAACCATTCCCAGCTGTGGTTTCACCTTTCCGTCTGGCTTCCTTTCCTGCTCCAGACCCACGTACTAAAGCTTGACCAGGTGAAGTAAAAATCTGCTTTCCAAACATCAGGGGCACCTAGGCACCCCTTCTGAGGCTGGAGCAGCTGGGACCCTGCCTTGATCCCGAAACAGACGCATGCGTGCGCGCGCGCGCGCACACACACACACACACACACACACACACACCAAGCTGCCACCAGGAAGCCCACAGGTTTGCAGCCTTAGTGGTCCCTAGTACCATGGACAGCGGGGCAAGCTCCGAAGCTCCTAAAATCCTCGTGAACGCATGCATGTCCGGGGCAGGCATGAATTTCACACAGCAGCCATTTGTTGAACACCAGCTGCATGCCCACCCCTGCCAGGTGGGGAAACACCAGAGCGAAAGACGTTGACTGTCACTGCCCCCAAGGAACTTACAGTCTGTTTGGGAAACCAATTGCCTTGCCACCAATTCCTCACCTACCTCCCCGCAGGCTGCCAGAGCCGTGTTTACAAACCACAGACCGACCATATCCCTCTCCAGAAGGCTCCACAGCACTCCACCCCCTCTGCTTACACGGTCAACTCCAAACCATGCAGCATGGCATTGAAACCCGCTCAGGCCCGGGCCCGGGCCCCTCCTGCCTGCCAGCCCCCAACACTCCAGCCTCGCTTAACTTCCACCCATTCCCCAAACATCCTGGGGTGCTCCTCTCACTTTCCCCCTCAGTTAAGGAATATTTCTCCTCTTCTTTTCACAAAAAACTCCTACATCGCTTTCAAAACTCATCAAATGTTTCCTCTTCCTGGAAGCCCCAAAGGTCATCGCTTCCTCCTCCAGACTCCCCCGGGCTTGCCGCACACCTGCAGCACCTGCCTGGCCGAGCTCCGGGTCCAGATGCCTCCCTGGCAGAGGCCAGCTGCTACCCGGGCCTTGGAGGGGGCGCCGCAGCGGCTTTCCAGGAACCACGCTGCCGGACCGCGGAGCCAGTCGATACTCGCTTCACAACTCAGACTTCCTTGGAAACTGAACACTAATGTCAAGGCTGTGCTTCTTCTGTCAGCTTTTCACTCTAGAAACCGGTCTGCGTGTCTTTGGGAAGACAGATCATTATTATGTCGACCATATGGCCAGTAATTGCTGGAATGCGATTAACTAAAACAGCCCCTGGTGGGTGCAACGCGGACGGGAGGCGCGCCCTGTCCCTTCCCATCAGGAGTGTTCTCAGGAATCCGATTCCAGGTCTGTGCCCCCCACCCCAGCTCATGTCCCCTGAGGGCCAGGGCTGTGTCTTTTAATTCCATATCCTTGGCATCTAGCACAGTGGCTGGCACACAGTAGGCATCTATCAATATTGGGAGAATAATTAAGAAACTAGAATGAATCACATGGGCTCCAGGTCAGGTTGCCTGGGTTCAAATCCTCACTTTCCCATGCACTAGCTGTAATTGCAGACACGTCTTAAAGAGGTCTGTCTTCCCATCTGCAGAGTGGGAATATCAGTAGTATTTACTTCATGGGGTTTTTCTGACATCTAAATGGAAACCTGTATGTAAAGGACCAGGCATAGAGCCTGGCCAATAGTGAGTCCCCAATAAAGGTTTATCATTATTATCATTATGGTGGGCTGAATGGAGTGTTTATACTTAAGCTCATGGGACTCCGAGAAAAAAGAAATCACCATGAAGTGGAACAATTCAAGATGACTATAAACTAATATTTACTAAGCATTTTCTATGTACTATGTGTTAACTCAATTAAACCTCTGGACCATTCTATGAGATGTATACTATGATTACCCCCAATTTATCCCCATAAGGAAACGGAGGCATTCGAAGCTAAGTAACTTGCTCGAGATTACTTAGCCAATAAGTAAGTACTGTAGAGGAGCCAGGGTTCAAACCAGAACAGTTTGGCCCGTCTATGTCTTAACTTGTATGCACACAGCTAACCTCGAGAAAGCTGGAGACTGAACTGGGCCGTGAAGGACAAGCCAAAAACAGAGGCCCCTGTGGTGGGCAGGACCCAGAACTTTCCCTTCACACCCTTCCCAACAGCCAACCCAGGAACTCCCTCTCGAGCCTCTGCTCCTCCCTCAGATTCTCTTACTGCCCACCTTCCTCACCGGACCGCCTCCATCAGGCTGGCTCGTCTCTCAATCTTCCACTTTCCACATCTAAGTATTTTCTTCTGGCCCCGCTTCCTTCCCTTACCAGCCCCAATGACTAAGCTGCCTGGGAGTTCCCAGAGGGGGTGATGTAGGAGTAGGGTTTGTTGTTGTTGTTGTTGTTTTATCCTCACTCGAGGACATTTTTTCATTTTTTGTCCAGATAGAGTGGGAGGGAGAGAGAGGAAGAGAGAGAGAGAGAAACATCGACGTGAAAGGGACACACCGAGTGGCTGCCATCCGCACGACCAACCAGGGCCGGGGACAAACTACAACCGAAGTACATGCCCCCAGCGGGAACCGAACCCGGGCCTCTCTGGACCGCAGGCTGACGCTCTAACTGCTGAGCCAAACCGGCCAGGGCAGGAGTAGGGTTTTGAAGGATCCATAGGAGTTTACCAGGAGAAGGGTGGAGGGGGAATCAAGGTTGGCTGTACTGTTTCCTTACCCAAACCTGCAGTCTCCTCAGAATCTCTCTGCTTCAGTTTCCCCGTCTGTAAACATGAGAGTAATAAGAGTACCTAACACCTCTCAAGGCTTTTGTAAAGACTAAGTTTATTAGTCTGCTTTGGCTCTCCTAGCAAAATGCTGTGGACTGGGTTTACTGGCCTAAACAAGAGATTTATTTTCTCACAGTTCTGGAGGCTGGAAGTCTATTTCGGTATTTCCAGCAAGACATGGTCAAGGTCTGGACTTGACTGGAGGCTTGATAATGGGGGGAAATGACCAAATCTAATGTCCTTCAAAGTCAGAGGAGTAGTCCCGGTCAGTTTGGCTCAGCAGCTGGAGCGTCACGGGTTTGATTTCTGTCACGGGTTTGATTCCCGGTCAAGGGCATGTACCTGGGCTGCAGGTTCAATCCCTGGTGGGAGGCAACCATTCCATGTGTCTCTCTCACATCGATGTTTTTTTCTCTCTCTCTCTCTCCCTCCCTTCCACTCTATCTAAAAAATTAATGGAAAAATATCCTCAGGTGAGGATTAACAAAACAAAAAACAACAAAAGTCAGAGGAATAATCCCCAGCCAGCCCAGGGGACTGACATGAACAGTAAACAAGACCGAGGGGTCCCTGGAACGTGCTCTGTGAGCCGTGACAGGCTGCCGCCGCCCAGACAGGCCTTCTGCTGCCCTGTCCGGCAGAAGACAGACCCCACGGGCGAGGGCAGTAGCGGCACGCTCACAGTGCACACTCTCACAGCGCACACTCTCACAGCACACACTCACAGTGCACACTCATCACAGCACACACTCGTCACAGCGCACACTCTCACAGCGCACACTCGTCACAGCGCACACTCACAGCGCACACTCGTCACAGCGCACACTCTCACAGCGCACACTCGTCACAGCGCACACTCTCACAGCGCACACACTCACAGCGCACACTGTCACAGTGCACACTCTCACAGCGCACACTCGTCACAGCGCACACTCTCACAGCGCACACTCACAGCGCACACTCGTCACAGCGCACACTCTCACAGCGCACACTCTCACAGCGCACACTCACAGCGCACACTCTCACAGCGCACACTCACAGCGCACACTCGTCACAGTGCACACTCTCACAGCGCACACTCTCACAGCGCACACTCGTCACAGCGCACACTCTCACAGCGCACACTCTCACAGCGCACACTCGTCACAGCACACTCACAGCGCACACTCTCACAGCGCACACTCGTCACAGCACACACTCTCACAGCGCACACTCGTCACAGCGCACACTCTCACAGCGCACACTCTCACAGCACACTCGTCACAGTGCACACTCTCACAGCGCACACTCTCACAGCACACTCGTCACAGTGCACACTCTCACAGCACACTCGTCACAGCGCACACTCTCACAGCGCACACTCTCACAGCACACTCGTCACAGTGCACACTCTCACAGCACACACTCTCACAGCGTACGCTCTCACAGCGCACGCTCTCACAGCGCACACTCGTCACAGCGCACACTCTCACAGCGCACACTCACAGCGCACACTCGTCACAGCGCACACTCTCACAGCGCACACTCACAGCGCACACTCGTCACAGTGCACACTCTCACAGCGCACACTCTCACAGCGCACACTCGTCACAGCGCACACTCTCACAGCGCACACTCTCACAGCGCACACTCATCACAGCACACTCACAGCGCACACTCTCACAGCGCACACTCGTCACAGCGCACACTCTCACAGCGCACACTCGTCACAGCGCACACTCTCACAGCGCACACTCTCACAGCACACTCGTCACAGCGCACACTCTCACAGCGCACACTCTCACAGCACACTCGTCACAGTGCACACTCTCACAGCGCACACTGTCACAGCGCACACTCTCACAGCGCACACTCGTCACAGCGCACACACTCACAGCGCACACTCGTCACAGCGCACACACTCACAGCGCACACTGTCACAGCGCACACTCTCACAGCGCACACTCGTCACAGCGCACACTCTCACAGCGCACACTCTCACAGCGCACACTGTCACAGCGCACACTCTCACAGCGCACACTGTCACAGCGCACACTCTCACAGCGCACACTCGTCACAGCGCACACTCTCACAGCGCACACTCTCACAGCGCACACTGTCACAGCGCACACTCGTCACAGCGCACACTCTCACAGCGCACACTCTCACAGCACACTCGTCACAGCGCACACTCTCACAGCGCACACTCTCACAGCACACTCGTCACAGTGCACACTCTCACAGCGCACACTGTCACAGCGCACACTCTCACAGCGCACACTCGTCACAGCGCACACACTCACAGCGCACACTCGTCACAGCGCACACACTCACAGCGCACACTGTCACAGTGCACACTCTCACAGCGCACACTCGTCACAGCGCACACTCACAGCGCACACTCTCACAGCGCACACTGTCACAGCGCACACTCTCACAGCGCACACTGTCACAGCGCACACTCTCACAGCGCACACTGTCACAGTGCACACTCTCACAGCGCACACTCGTCACAGCGCACACTCTCACAGCGCACACTGTCACAGCGCACACTCTCACAGCGCACACTCGTCACAGCGCACACTCTCACAGCGCACACTGTCACAGCGCACACTCTCACAGCACACTCGTCACAGTGCACACTCTCACAGCGCACACTGTCACAGCGCACACTCTCACAGCGCACACTCGTCACAGCGCACACACTCACAGCGCACACTCGTCACAGCGCACACACTCACAGCGCACACTGTCACAGTGCACACTCTCACAGCGCACACTCGTCACAGCGCACACTCTCACAGCGCACACTGTCACAGCGCACACTCTCACAGCGCACACTCGTCACAGCGCACACACTCACAGCGCACACTCGTCACAGCGCACACACTCACAGCGCACACTGTCACAGTGCACACTCTCACAGCGCACACTCGTCACAGCGCACACTCTCACAGCGCACACTCTCACAGCACACTCGTCACAGCGCACACTCTCACAGCGCACACTCTCACAGCACACTCGTCACAGCACACACTCTCACAGCACACTCGTCACAGCACACACAGCGCACACTTGTCACAGCACACACTCGTCACAGCGCACACTCACAGCGCACACTCTCACAGCACACTCGTCACAGTGCACACTCTCACAGCGCACACTCTCACAGCACACTCGTCACAGCACACACTCTCACAGCACACTCGTCACAGCGCACACTCACAGCGCACACTCTCACAGCACACTCGTCACAGTGCACACTCTCACAGCACACACTCTCACAGCGCACACTCTCACAGCGCACACTCACAGCGCACACTCGTCACAGCGCACACACTCACAGCGCACACTGTCACAGCGCACACTCTCACAGCGCACACTCACAGCGCACACTGTCACAGCGCACACTCTCACAGCGCACACTCTCACAGCGCACACTCACAGTGCACACTCGTCACAGCGCACACTCACAGCGCACACTCGTCACAGCGCACACTCTCACAGCGCACACTCACAGCGCACACTCGTCACAGCGCACACACTCACAGCGCACACTGTCACAGCGCACACTCTCACAGCGCACACTCGTCACAGTGCACACTCTCACAGCGCACACTCTCACAGCGCACACTCTCACAGCACACTCGTCACAGCACACACTCTCACAGCACACTCGTCACAGCACACACAGCGCACACTTGTCACAGCACACACTCGTCACAGCACACACTCTCACAGCGCACACTCTCACAGCACACTCGTCACAGCACACAGCGGTCCTTCATCAGGGCCACTTTCCAGTAGTGTTTGTAAGGGGAGGGCACGGGCCCATGGCGCCGGCCATCGGGAAGTGGACATAAGTGGGGATACATGACCCTGCAGGAGTCACAGTGGGGACGCTGTGAGGGGCAGGGGCCTGGGCTTGCAGCCAGAAACCCCCGCATCTACCGGAGGTGCCCCTCTGGCACTTCCCCATGCCCCTCTGGGAATCAACTTCCTTTTTTTTTTTTTAATATTTTAATATGGAGAATTTAAAATATAACTTAGGGTGGACAGAATAATATACTGAACCCCTTAGGTGCCCATTACTCAGCTTCTGCCGGGTTATCAACGCCAGTCCATCCCATGTCCTGCCCTCCCCCCGCCCGCCACATCTGTGAGCCAACCCCAGACGTGCTACCATGTCATTTGCAAAGATTTCAGTTGCTGTAAAGATAAGGGGCCTTTTTAAAAACTGTAACTGCAGGGCCATTGTGACAGCAACAATAATGTTGACAATGGCTGCTTCCTCAGAAGTATTCACTCACCGTTCAGATGTCCACTTGTCTCATTATTACCTTTTTTTTTTTTTTAATCCTCATCAGAGGACATTTTTGCATTTATCTTCAGATAGAGTGGGAGGGAGAGAGGAGGGGAGAGAGAGAGAGAAACATTGATGCAAGAGAGACACATCGAGTGGCTGCCACCCACACGACCCCAACGGGGGCTGGGGACAAACTGCAACCAAGGTAAGTGCCCTTAGTGGGAACCGAACCCGGGACTCTCAGCATTTTGTTTTTAGAATTTGTGTGAACCAGGATTCTAATCAAGGTCCACATTGATTCACTGACATGCTTTTAAAGCTTGTCTACAAATTCCCTCTCCGTTTCTCTCTTTTTCTTCCTTACAATTTATTCACTGAAGAAATTGGGTCATTTGTCCTATAGAAGTGTCGCACAGTGCGGGTTTGGCTCATGGGGTTAATGTTTTTGTCTGTAAAATGGGGGTGATCGTTCTCGCCAAGAATTAAATGAGACAATGTCTGTGAATGGGCACTGGCCATTGGAAGGCACCCCCCCCAATGTCATGTGTTAATGTATCTTCTGAGCCTTTTCAATACCCTGTGGCTTCTGCTTTTCTGATGGTATACTGGGGTTCAGAGAAGCTGGGCAGCCTGCCCAGGCTCACGCAGCTACTCGCTGAGGAGGAAATGGGATGACAGAACTGAAAGCACTTTGACTTCAGGCGGAGACCCAGATTCGAATCCCACTGCCCCCCTTTCATAGCTTAATGGCCTCAGGTTTCTGTTCTCCGAGCCTTAGTTTCTTCATTTGCAAAAAACCGCCAGCAGGCCAGACCTGCATGAGGCTAAAGTGAGATACCAGTTGAGAACAGCCCCAACAGGGGCTTGCACATCCCTGCCAGACCCCACTTCTGGAGCCCTGCCCCTTCACCTGGCCCCGGTCTGCCCAGCCCCCCTCAGGCTGGCAGAGACAGGGTGGGCGGCCCTCGGAGGCTGGGCACGCTCTGTTCTCGGGCAGCCCGCGTGGCTGTGACCTCTTGGGCTACGGAAACAATCAGCTATTCTTCCTCCTCCCCCCTCTGTTTTGCTGCTCATCCCTTGGGCCCAGGAGTGCAGAGGGAATTGCTCCGACTCCCAGCAGCCCAGCCCGGCCCTGCAGCCCCCGTGCACGGTCTCCAGGCAGCGGCCTTGGCTCTGACAAGCCTAAGCCCGAGTCAGAGTTCACAACAGAGCTGACGCCAGTATATATATATATTTTTTTTCAATCCTCACCTGAGGATATTTTTCTATTTATTTTAGATAGAGTGGGAGGGAGGGAGGGAGAGAGAGAAAGAAAGAGGGAGAGAAGGAGGAACATCGAGTGGCTGCCTCCCACAGGACCCCAACCAGGGCCAGGGACGAACCGCAACTGAGGTTCATGCCCTTGACTGGACTCGAACCCGTGACTCATTGGTCTGCAGGCCAACACTCTAACCACTGAGCCAAACCAGCCAGGGCTGACACCAACAATTTTATGTCTACTCAGACTCAGTACCATCTACTCACTCAACAGGGAGCATGCTGGGCCTTGTAAATAGTGACAACAAAAACAATAGCCCAGATTTACATAGTGCCCACGGTGCCAGGCACCACTCGAAGCACTGTGCATGTGAGGCAGGTGCTATTAGTGTTACCATTTTACAGGCGAGGAAACTGAGCACTGAGAGTTTGAATAACTCACCCACAGTCGCGTAGCCCGTCAGTGGCAGAGCTGGGATTTGAATAAAGGTTTGCCTGTGAAAAGACAGACACTACAAAGAGAGGGATCTAAGTCCAGCTGTTGGCTGCTGCGCGTGCCAAGCTTCGGGCTGGATGCTTCGATATAGTATCTCATTTAATCGTCACAACAGTCTCCAAACATCAACCTCCTTGTCCACGTTTGCATGTGAGGAAACTGAGGCTCAGAGAGGCTGACATTGTGCCTACGAGCACACAGCTGGGTCCACTTGACTCCAAGACCATGCCCTCTCCAAGCTGAGAATGACATGAGCGCACACCACCCGAATGCAGATGAGGGGACAGGGACCCTGCAGAAAGGAGAGGACTGCAGGCTAGAGGAACTCGGGAGGGAGGAATCATTTTCCAAAAGCTTCCTAGACAAGGGGTCATGTGGACAGCTGGGCCCTAAGTGGCGGCAAACCCACCACTCACACCATCGCAGGCTCCTAACTGGGGCCCAGTCCTGTTAGGACCTCAAGGCGGCAGGGCTGGCCCCTCACCCGTTTATAGCTGTGCAGACTGAAACTCTCAGGGGACAGGTTGTCTGAAGTCCCACAGTGAGGCCTCAGATGTCAGTGCTCCATCCCTGAAGTCCCTGAACTGTCTGACACCGAGGGGCTTGGAGGTGGTGGCTGACCAGTTCATTGTATAGTTATGAGACTCTGGTTATTGTCTATCCCCCCACCTACCCACCCACCCACCCACCCAAAGGACTGTAAGTGCTCTGAGGGCGGGGGCTGGTCTGTCTTGGTGACCTCTGTCATCCAGTTCCAAGCACAGAGTAGGCACTCAGGAAACTTTAGTGAAGGGAGGGAGGGAGGGAGGGAGGAATGAAGGAATGGAGGGAGGGGTAGGATCTTGTACCAAATCTAGGGGCCTTGGACTCCAACCCACCCCAGAACATCAGGACCCTGTGTGAGTATCAAATTTCCAGAGGAATAAACTTCTAGAGAAAGTATTTGTGGGACATGAGGGGTCTCCCTTGGAGGAGGGAAGTTTATGACCATGACACTCATGCCTGGGGCTAGCCCATGATAAGGGGACAGAGCCCAGTGTGTCCCAGGGAAGAGTGAGGACTGGAGAAGGGAAATACTAGAGAAGCTCACTGGCTGAAAAGACTTTCCGTCAGGTAGTGACCCACTGGTCCCAAGATGCATCAAGCCGGTCACAAGAGGTGTGCAAGCAGGGCAGGGACGTTCCCACTGAATCCTGAAGAAGGGACTCACACCAGGGGCCCAGGGCTGGTTCAGAAGCCCTCCCAGCTCCCTGTCCCTGTGATCCCGGAGTCAGTCTGTGCACCAGGCCGTGGAACTCCTCCTGTCCTGGCTGTCCCGACGCCATCATCCAGGACCCTGTGACTGAGGCTGCCTATGCCAGGCACTGTGCTCTGTTCCTGCTCATGGAATCCTTGCCACACTCCGTCCAGGGGATGCTGCTCATTGTTGTCCCACTTCACAGGTGAGAAAGCTGAGGCTCAGAGAGGCTAAGTAGATTCTCCAGAGTCAGGACAAGGAAATGTCACCTGAGCCTGAATCCAGATCAATCAGATCCCAAAGCCATCCCACCTCGCCAGTCCGATTCCAATACCCCATGGTCCCCAGATTCGCTCTTCGAGGCCTGAAACCACAGTTCTTCCCCTGGGGGTGGACCACAGGGCCCCTGATGCCACCACAGCCTGGCCCCCACCCAACCACAGCCTCGCCACAGTCAGCCCCGTGGTTTTCCGGACACTCTCAACCAACAGCATCTTTACCATAATGGTTCCCACAAGGGGCTGCTGGTCAATTCTCTCTGCTTGGTTCTCAATTTCTTTTCAAGCGAAGGTGGCTGCGGTCCAAGGGGGACCGTGGGCTGCCCCTCCCCAAATGACCTCTGTTGATCTCACACTCTGGCCACAGTACGTCATTTCAGCTTAATTTTATTTCCTTTTATAAATGGGCACAGCACGGGGAAGTGTTAAAAAACAAAACAAAACAAAACAAAAAAACAGAACAAAACAAAACAACCCAAACATTTCCTTCGCAAGGCTGGGACAGGTGAGCACCCACGCGGGGACAGGCGCCTTGGTCACTTGCCAATCTTTTTCCTCCACTTTTCCTTAAAGTTTTGGCCATGAACTCAGGACAGGTGTGGTTAATAAACAGGTTATGGAGAGAAAGAGGACAGGGAAGGCCTGGAGCAGGGAAGGACAAACTCCCACCCCCCCAGGACAGGTTCTTGGAGGGCTCTGCAGGGGAGAAGGGACGCGCAGGAGGGACACTGTCTTCAGGGGGCTCTCTGGAGCCACGCTGCCTACAGAAAGTATTTACATGCATTCGCCACGCTGGGGCCAGACGCACTGAGCTACCAGGCGGGCGCCTGGGGGAGGCTGGGGCCTGGTCTCGGTGTCTGTGAATCTGCACAGTTTATGAGCTTCTATGTACAGGCAGGAGGCCTGGGAAGCAAGTCCAGGGTGGTGGCTGTCAGAAGAAATTCAGAGCCTAAGAGGCAGCAGCCACTCCTGCCCCGAGACAGATGGGTTTGCTCCCTGTGCCCAGGGCCCCAGCTGGAGGCACAGATGACTTTGCCAACCCCAGGGAGGGGTCCAGCTCGAGCACCCCAAGCCACTGCCCGCAGACCTGCCTGGCCCAGCCTTTCAGGAGAGGTACTCCCTCTGGCCCCCTGGGGAGACAGAGCCTGGCTCTGGACATCACAACCGGAGCTGGGCCCACCCTTCACCTCCCAGCCTGCTGCACGCTCCCTGGCAGCCGAGGCTCCCGAGAGGTTCTCAGCCCACACAAGCTCCCTCTCCTTTGGCACTGGCCAGGCTTCCAGGAAGTGCCAGGCCCACCAGACGCCCTCCCCAGGGGTACTGGGTGTCTGGGGGTCTATCTGGGCAGGCCCTGCGCCCACATTGCACCTAGGAGAGCCCCAGCTCGCTTTGAGCTGACCTCTCTTGGACTGCCTTGCCCATCTGGGCTGGCTGGACTGTTAAACTTCGTAAGAATAAAGCCTGGACATTTGTCTCGGGTCCAGGGCTCAATGAATGCGGCCCTCAGTCTCTTCTCTCAAAAGATGAGGACACAGAGAGGGGGCCGGCGCCAGAAGGTAAAGCCCCAAGTGACAAGCCACCCTCAGAGGTGAAGAGTCGGGCCCGCTGGGCCAGGCTGGACCCACGCAGCAGCCTAAACCCAAGTCACCGTCCTGTGCTGGGCCCGCCCCCGCCCTGCCATGGGTCTCCTACCCCCGTCCCAGCAACCCTGGGCCTCCGGGGTGGAGGTCCGGGTCCTCTCTGCTCCGCGCTCTCTGGTTTCTCAGCCTCGGCCTGCCCAGGCCTTCTCACCAGAGCTGCTGCCCCCAGACAGCAACCCACCAGGGGTCAGGGGAGAGGGAGGCTGGGACTTTGGTGTCCTCCACACCCAGGCCCCAGCCCTTCGGCTCCAGGGGTGACTGAGGCCAGGCCACTGCCAACAGTTCGTGGGCCCAGGATACCTCGCCCCATTCCCGTCCCCGTCCAAGGCTGGGACCGCCTGGGTTCCTCACAAGCCTCCAGGCCCTTCTGAGAGGGGCTTTGGGGTCTGATGGAGCCCCGACCTGGAAGGACGGTGGAACAGACAGGCCGCGGCAGCCCCTGGAATCTTGCCCTCACTACCTCAGGCACTGCCACCCCTCACCCGGCAGAAATCTGTTGCCAGTGCATCTTGAAAAGGGAACAGAAATAAAACCTGGGTTCCTGGCTTTAACCTGGGTTGTAGGTGAGGGGTAGGGGTGTGAGCACCAGCCAACTACCGAGCAGACCATGTTGCCGGCTCCAAGAGCCCCTGCTGAGCGCACCCCCCCAAAGGAGAGTTGTGACCCCACATTTAAAATAGCCACAGAAGTGGCCCCACTTGCAAGGGTAAAGAAGGGGGAGGCAGGCTGGGGGCGGCGACACCCCTGCCCCCACCTGCTCTCAGCCCTCAGCCTGGGGCAGGCGTCAGGATGGCGCTTCCAGCTGCAGATCCATGCAGCTGCGGCCAGAACTGCCAGGTTGTTTGGCCAAAAAAGCTGATAGGGTGTCCCCGGGGAAGGCCCAGGAAGGACCCCCGGGTAGGGCTGAGGTGGGCCTGGCGAGGCCGAGGGGAGAGGGTGCAGAGGGCCCGGGCGGCAGGGCCCACCCTCACAGGCACTTTGGAGACTTGTGTCCTGGGAGGCAGAGTCAGCCCCTAGAGGAGGGGGTGCAGGGAGATCAGGAGCCAGACCACACGCTTCCTCCCCACCTGGGGCCTTTGGTCCTGGGAGCTCCGCGCCCCCTCCCCAGCCTGAGGCTAAATTCCAGGAGCCAGCCTGCCTTCCCAGCTAGTGGGGGACTGGCCCCAAACCACCCTCTGCAGGCTACAGGGAGGGAAGGGGCGGGGCTGTGCAATGCCCTGAGGGGCTTGTGATAACACAAACACACACACCCGCCCCGCCACACTATGGGAGAGGCAAGGGCCCACCGGACTCCTGCAGTGTGAGAGCAGGGCTGTGCGGGGTGAGACGGTGCGTCCACACGGACTGTGTCTGACACGCCGGGGTTGGTGGCATTGTGGCTGGTGGGGGTGCTATGGTGAGGGACTCAGTATGACAGGGCAACTCAGGGGACCCAATATGGGCTGACTGTTCCGGCTGGATTCCACCCTCCCCAGTGAGCCTGGAAGCTAGAGAACGTGTAAGGTGCCAGATTGTGTGTGTGTGTGGCAGGAGAGGCAGGGAGGGAAAGCAGGCCACACCATCACCACTGGGTGACAATGACTTGTGGCTTGCATTGTCACAGGCGTTTGGGGTGCGTGAGAAACACACAAGAAACACCTTTGGGAGAATGTGTGTCTGGGACATGTCTGGACTGGTGGGGTGGTCAGGATTGCGTATGATTTTGTCATTTCGTGCTTTTGTCTTTGGATGTGACAATACATGTGACCTTGTGGGAGATGGTGTCTGTGCAGTGTCCACTTGCAAGAGGGAGGTCCAAGCGCCCAGCCCTCCTCGCCAGTGGCTGCCAGGGCACTCTAGGGGAGCGAATCCCTCAGGGACAGACTGGGAAAGAGGTGAAACCTTTGGGTGTATGTGCAGTGGGCGGGGTGAGGGGACAGTGACCCCATAACCCGGGACAGGCCAGGAAAAAACAAGCTGGCGACAAGGGACACACTCCTGGGTGGAGAGGGGCCCTGGGACAGAAGCAAGAGGAGGCAGTGTCTCGGTTTCGAGGACTGAGCTTCTAAATGCTTGTCCTGGAAACCAGCCTGAGTCCCTCTCTGCCCTTAAAAGAAGACCCCAGCCAGCCCCGTGGGGCCAGGTTGGCGGTCAAGCCCATCTCAAGCCCCACCCTTTCTTCCACCAGCCAATCAGGAGCTCCTTTCTTCCTATCCATCTGACATGAGGTCCTGAAGCCCCAGCTGGTGGAGGACAAGAGATGAGCTCATAAGGGCACAGTCTAGGGCAGATGGCAGTGCCTCTGTGCCCTGGAGAAGATCTGTGTGAGGCTGGCAGTCTGGGCAGACCTTGGGAGGGCAGGCAGAGATGAACTGGGGCAGGCTTCCTCCCAGGCCTGGTCCCAAGCCAGGGCTGATGGGACGGGCCAGGGACTGGACAGAGGGGCGGCGCTGAGGCTCTGGGGAGGCACTGTGGCTCCGCTAGGCGTAGAACTCCTCCTGCTTGTCCGGCTTCTGGTACGTGACGCTCGCCTGCTTGGGCTCCTCCAGAGTGTAGCTGCCCTCGTCCTTCTTCTTCATGCGGTAGATGAGCAGGGTGACCAGGAAGGCGGCGAAGAGGGCGCCCACCACCCCGCCCACGATCACAGCTGCGGAGGAAGAGAGCAGAGGTCACGCCCAGAGGAGGGGGTGGGGTCAGGAGCTATAGCCTGGAGGTGAGGGGATGGTCTGGGGAGAGGGGCAGGGCCCTAGGGGTAGGGGCAAGAGAGGGGAGAGGGCTGGGAGACTGGAATCTGGAATGAGTTGGAGTCCATTCTAACTGCTGCCATTACAGCCCTCACTCCAGCCCGGTCAGTTCTAGTCGCCTAATACCCACTAAGCCTTTGACGCCTGATAGAGCTCAAGGCTGGTGCTACGGGCCCCATCCAGTGCAGGGCCCCTCAGGAGGAAGATGCTCTAGTATTTTACATTCCATTAGGAGAGAAAAACTGCCAACTCAACTGCGACCCATCCCAACCGAGGAGTGGCCCATGGACAGACGTGCACCAAGTGGACTAAGTGCAAAATGATCATCTCCATTCCACAGGGGACCCAAGGGAGCCCTGGGGCGAAGGGCCTGCTGAGGCCACACTCAGTGGGGAGCAGGTCCAGACTCTTCAGGAGAGGTCCCCAGAGACTGGGGTCAAGGGTAGGGGCAGATCAAGCCAAAGAATGGCCTTAGAAATCAGGACCCAGGGAGTTAGGTCCGGAGGGGGCGCAACCAGCATGGCCCAAAAAGCAGGGGTCAAGGGCAAAGTCTGAAGAGGGGTCAGAGGGTGCTGAGGAAGGTGCTGGAGGTAACATGGAGTCGGAGTCAGACCCTGGGATGGGTGAAGGTTAAAGGCGGAACCACAGGGCAGGTCCTGGGAAACCAGCTCCCAGGAAATTCACACCCTCATCATCCTCCACGGTTCCTCCAGGGCAAACGGAGGCCCGACCCGCTGCCCCACCCTGAGCTCCTCCCGGGCCCAAGCCTCACCTACGAGCACCTCCTTCCGCTCCAGGATGCTCTTCTGAGGCAGCTGCGCGGCCGAGCTGCCCGAGTCGATGGCATTGTCCAGGAGGCCAGGGCCTGGGCGGGCACCCTTGGGCAGCATCCCGGGTGGCGGCGACGGCTTAGCCTCAGCACCCCCCACAGCCACCACCTCATTAGCTGTGTCTGGCTGCGTGGTCTCTTCCTCCGGCAGCTCAAAGTCCCCGCTGGGCCCCCCACTCACTGGTACCTCTGCCTCATCCCGGATCGTGGTCAGGAAGGACTCTGAAGTTGGGGTCTGTAGAGAGAATGGCATGAGCCCAGGAGCCAGGCCCCAGCACCCCCTGCCACGGGGCAGCCACACACACACTCTCTCTCTCTCTCTCTCTCTCTCTCTCTCTCTCTCTCTCCCTCCCCTCCAGTGGGCTAACACTTACCGAGCACTCTCTATGTGCCAAGCACTGTGCTAAGCGCATTATGGGCATTTTACCTTCACAACATCTCCATGAAGGAGGTATTCTTATCCCCAATTTACAGAACAGGAAATAGGCTCAGAGAGGTTAAGTGACTTGCCCAAGAACACACAGCTAGTAGCAGAAGAAGCAGACCTTAAGTTGCAGATCTACCCAACTCCAGCATCCGTGTTTCCAACCGTGTAGTACGCCGTCTCTGTTCTCACCTGGCTACACACGGCCCCATCCCATCTCCGTCACTTCCCCTTCCAGCTGCCTAAAGGGATTCCTGTGGAGTTTCTGTTAGGGGACAGCTGTTATATACTTGGGCCTGGGGCAGAGGTGAGTCCCTCAGCCTGGAGGTCAGTAGGAGAGCACAGCTGCAGAGTATGATGCCCCCTGGGGGCAGGTGTCCAGGGAACCAGCCCCGTGAGCATGAATCTGATGGCTCCCACCACGCGGGACAAGACCAGAGCTGGGGCGGGGGCAGGGATATAGAGGGTGGGCATGGAGAGGGTGGGCCTGGCGTCAGAGCTGAGAGGCCACACCAACAACCGAGCCTCATCACTGTCTCCCTGCCCGCTCAGCCAAGCACCTGTGAAACACCAGGCTGCCGAGCTGCTCAGAGGGCCGGGCCGCTCCTGCTGGGGCTGACGCTGAGCCCTCCCTGTGAGGCTGGCTGCAAAGGGTGACCCCAATCAGTGCCACCATGGACCCTCCTGACCCGGTGTACCCAGCATGGACCAGCTGCTTTTCCCTTCTCCTGGATCCCACCCATCCCCAGCATGCTGCCATCTCTCTCCTCTTCCCTTCTGTCCCCACCCCCTCTCATCATCCCCCTCACACACGCCTGGGCCTCTGGAGCCAAATGCCAGGTTCAAATCCCACCTCTGCCATTGCTGGCTGAGGCCCGGGGACAGTGGCCTCACATGTCAAGGAGGATGATCGCAGCGCCATCCGGGGGGTGGGTGTGAGGAGAGGAGATGACACAGGTAAAGTGCATGGCACTGAGCTGCCACCCAGCTACAAGTGGTCCCCAGGGACAGGGTGCCCGCTTAGTCTCCCTCGGACTAATGATGATGATCACGACGATGATTATGGTAACGGCAGCACCCAAACTTCTGGTTGGTTATTACTGCCAGCCATGGTCCTCAGCACGTGGCTATGTCAGGGAACTTAATTCTCTCAACACCAGAATTTACATTCTTATTTTCTCCTTTTACAGATGTAGATACAGAGGCACAGAAGGTATGGGACGGATTGGTGACTTCCTGAAGTCACATGGCTAGAAAGTGGCGGTGAAAGAATTCCAACCTAGGCTGCCTGGCTCCTGAGTCTGTGCCGTCTCAGAACACACAGGCCCCGGCCCCTCCCCCACCACACACATCGCCCAGTTCCTTCCCAGCATCCTAAGACTCAGCCTGGTCTCTCTTCCATCCCCATCCATCTCGGTCATCCTTATCCTGGGACTCCCACTCAGCCTTGGCCCTCCAGCCACACGCCTCTCTCACCCCCCCAGTGGTCACCTCTGCCCAGCTCCATGCCCCCTCCCCAGCCCACCCCACCCTCCTCTGCTCTCAGTCCATCCTCTCCCAACCTGCTTACCTGAGCCACCTCAGTTGGTCCAGGGGCTGTGGTCCCCAGGGGCAGGGTGCTCTTCTCAGGGATGTCAGGCTCCTGGGTGGTAGCTGGCCTGGGAAGGGCCCTTGGCCTGGAGGTAGCTGTACTGACCGGCCGGGGTGTTGGGGCCTCAGTGTCCACCAAGACAGCCACCGTGGTGGGAGGTGAGGGCACTGCGGGGGTGGTAGCCCGGGCCGTGGCGGCCGTGGTCAGTGGCAGAGGAAGAAGCCTCCGTATGCCGGTGGTCCTTATGACAGAGGTGGTGGCCGTGGAAGGGGGTGCCGCAGGGATGCTGGGAGCGGCAGTGGCCACTGCGGCTGGCACCAAGGCCACGGTCGGGGCCCCCGTGGTTGTGGCAGCAGTGGCAGCCATGGGCGTGGAGATGGTGGTGGCTCTCTGGCTGGGCTCTTCTGGGACCTCTGTCACCACTGGGAGGCTAGTGGCCGGCTCCGGAGTGGGACGCTCAGAGGGCAGCTCTTCAGACGGGGTGCCCACGGGCTGGATGTCCACGGTAGGCAGCACAGCAGGTGTGGTGGGCACTGCCAGGGCCACGTCTGGGCTGAAGCGCATGGCTGTCTCAATGCCTGACTCCTGCTCGAAGTCTGAGGGGGGGAGACGAGAGAGCTAGGGATCTGGGTGATTGTGAGGGACATGAGCAGGAGGGTCCCAGGTAAGCAATGGCCACCAACATGAGGGGCTCCCAACCCTCACTCTGCACAATTTTCCCAGGACAAGAGGAGGGAAGGAGGAAGGCGTGTGGCCACAGGTTACCAGTTGGTTAATGGCTGGTGGATGTTCCCCAACTCCTCTCTGCCTAGCCAAAAATTCCTCTAGGGGACCACCTCTTCCAGGAAGTCTTCCCTGACTGTCCCAGCCCACCCAGCCTGGAGCTTCTAACAGGTTGTATCCAGGCAGTGGTACTAAGGGCCTCCTGGCCACAAATCTCACTAGCGGTTAGGGAAAGGGAAAGGACATTCTGGGAAGAGGCAGTGGGTACATCAAGGGCTCCCTGAGGCACAGGCAGAGGGCAAGAGGTAGAATGACCTCCTACCATCTCATGACACCTATCCTGGCCGTTCACTGCGCTCAATCTCAGCACACACCCGGTCAGAGCTCCCTCTGTGCCAGACCCTGATGTCTTATGCGGAAGCCCCTCCGAGACTGAAAAGAAGGTATATTTACCACCATTCACAGGAAAGAACACAGACTCTGAAAGGGAAGCCGCTTTCTTTACCAAGGAGGCACAGCTGGTAGGTAGCGAAGCTGGGATTCGAACTCCCACTACTCCGCTGGCCTTTCCCAGGGCAGGCCTTGATTCAGCTGTCCCAGGCCCCATCCTTTTCCATCAGTGCCCGAACCCCAAACCCACAGCTGATCAGATCGGAGGGGGCTGAACCAACCAAATAAATGGTCTCTGTTGAGGATTTTCCCTGCCAAGTTCCTCCAAGTGGTGGGAACAGGACTGAAACTGTTACTAAGGGACGTCTGTGTTCCCCACATGAGGCCGAGTCTGCAGGGAGACCCAAGCAGTTCACACAGCGACACAGAGACAGACGTGGGGGCTGAGAGCCCTGGGTTCGGCCTTAAGGCCCTGCTTGAGGTCCACGGGATACCCTGACTGACCTCCCCTCCCCACACCACCACGTGAGTGAGCCGCAGGGTTCCCTGAGATCAAAGCCTTGCATGGGGCACTGGAGGCAGACTGACACACAAGCAGGGAAAAGGAAGGGGAGGTACTTACAGCCGGAGCCCGACCCCGAGTACAGGTCGTCCAGCTCATCGTCGGGGAAGGAGTCATCGTCCCCAGAGCCCTCAAGGTCCACGGGCCTCTCAAAGTTCTCACTGCGCCAGCGCTGAGTCTGGGGAGGGCAGAGACAGGCACAGGGTTCAGCACCCGAGGCCAGCAGCCTGGACACACCCAGAGGGACACCAGACACACTGGGGGGATGGCATCAGGTGTGGCCTCCAGGTGGGCAGAGCCAGAATGGGCCTAATTCCCACTTCCTGCCCACCCAGGGGCAGGGTAGCAGCCCCACCTTGCTGCCGGCCACCACTGGGGACCCATCACTCCCTGTCCCCGGATCAGAACTGCTGGGTGGCACGACCAGGTGTAGAGCCAGAAAGCTGGATTCGGGTCCTGGATTCGGGTCCTGGCTCCATCACTTACTAAATGTGTGACCTGGGGCAAGTGACCTAGTCTCTCCGTGCCTCGGTTTACTCAGTACTCACAACAAACAGCCCCTGCTCAGCACAAGTCAGTGTCACTCTCAATGTGGCCAGCGTCACAGACCCTCTTTCACCGAGGACAGAACGGAGGCCCACTGCCCAGGTCACCAGAGAGCTCACGATGTGATAAATCCAGACTTGACGTGGGACCCCAAGTCTCACACCTTGAAATCCCAAAGGCCAGGCAGTAGTCCCATCAAATAGACATGGCACTGGGGAGACTTGGGGCTCTGGGAGCGAATTTCCATGGATAAAGGTAGGGGGCAGGGAGTGCAGTTCTGGCCCTGGATCCTCCCAAACCAAGAAGTCAGCACCCTGTCACCGCCCCACAAAGGCTCGGTGGCAGAGTCAGCTCAGGGCCTGAGGCAGCCTCAAGGGTCTGCAGGGGGTCAGGAGAGCTGACAGCGGCCTCTCCCAGGGGCCAGCTCACCAGGCCCCAGACTCTTCCTCCTTACTGCAGCCCTGGGCTGAGAGCCAGCACAAAGGACATCCTTACAGGAGTCAAACCCCCTGGGAGGGGCAGGCGTGGCCCTGCCTCCAGCCACACCTGGACCCTGACTCCAGACTGAGCCCAGCCACAGTCCCTGCCCCCTGAGAGCTTTCCAGAAGAAGGCAAGAGACTCCAGGTACTCTGATCTGAAGATCAGCACTTGAGTCTTAAACAGCCAAAATGAAGAGAGAATGGGAAGAGGGAAGAAGACACAAAGGCTCCGAGGGGTCCTGCCCACCCAGGGCCGCCCGGCCTGCCCGCCAGCCTCATCCAGGGTCCCTCTGCAGCCTTCGATCACTGGGCTCCAGTCACCTGGCCCCCTTCTACTTCTGCAACAGGCCTAGTCTCTCCTGCCTCTTTGCTCCTGCTATTCCCTCCATCTAGAACACTCTTCCTTGCCCTCCCTTCATCCTCCAACTTTGTGCCAACTAACTCCTACTCCTTCTTCCGAGAAGCCTTCCTGCTTTGATGTTTCAGCATCTTGTGCTTCTGAATTCACATCTCTCACGACTGTGAGCTGTGTGTGCTCACGTGTGCACTGGTTTGGTGACGGTGCTCACCCCTCTAAACTCCGCCTCGGTGGAGGCAGGGCCCTGTCTGGCACACAGTAGGTACTCAGGAAATGTCTGTTAAGGAATGGAGTAGGAGTTGGAAGATGTGACAGGGGTGGGGCAGGGGCAGGGGCAGGAGCTGAGGTTGGGGAAGCCCAGCACAGAACTCCAGTGTCTACCCGACGACTTTATCTGAGGTGGAGGCTGAGATCTGCACTGTTTGACTGGCATGATGCCATGGAGGGTATGAGCGGACGAGCGGCTGATGGGCACTGTGTTCTATGCTCAGCCCCCCTCTGGAGTTCCTACGGAGCAGGAGAGGATCCCATCCTGGCTTCCTGCCCCCAGCCTCGACACCTGCTCCAAAGCCCTACGCAGGCCAGCCAGGCAGGGGGCCAGGAGAGCCCCCTAACCCCCGCCCTTGTTAACACACACACACACACACACACACACACACACACACACACGGTCTCAAAGTAATGAATTAATCAGTATTTACTTGCTACCAGTGAGTCATGGAGTGGAACAATTAGTGTAATTGCTCCCGGGACTAATTGCTGGCTTAGACATTCCAGGAGCTCAGAGCAGCCACTGCCCCCTCCCAGCTCTGTCTGCACCCCCACTGCACCCCAACCCCCCAGGACCTGGGGTAAGGGGCTAGAGGGCTCCCCACACTGCCAGCCTCCAAACCCAGGCTAGCCTGACTCGAGTCCCTTGGAGACGCTGCTCAGTTCAGCAAACCACCTGAAGCCAGAGCCCGCAGCTCCGGCCCAGGGCCACCCAGCAGGATGGGGACTGGGCAGGGACAGGGCACAGGCTGCACTCCTGTCTTTCCATCCTCCCAGGCAGGCCAGGGAGACCTCTAGCTGGGAGGAAAGGTCTAAGAAGTCTATGTCCCTAGGGACTCCCAAACTGAGGTAAATGTGAAGGCCAAAACAGGGAGTCCTCACGATTCCTCGGTGACAAGTGCCACACAGCAGCCCTGATACCCTGCTCCCAGAAAGGCCTGCAGAAAAATCCAAAGACCCCCACCCCAAAGCCACACAGACCCTAGAAATGACACACCCAAAGACACAGAGAGAATGTACACAGACACAACCTGGACACACACTCACCTAAAGGCAGCCAGAGAGGTACTGTGTGTTGGTGTGCCTTTGGGGGCAAACAGGCACATGCATGGGGGTGGCACTGGGTAGGGGTGCACGCTCTGCACCTCTGAGGCCCAGAGACAAGCATGGAGCCTCCTGTGAACCCATCAGCCTCCACTCAGGTAGTTCTCACCTAGATACTATTCATCCCCAGCTCAGTAGCCATTGACATGACAACCGTTACCATGACGACCATGCTAAGGACCAGGAGCTCCAGCTCCCCACAGAGATGGGGGGGCAGGAGAGGGAGAGATCATGGAGGAACAGAGAGAATGACAGGGAGGGGGGAGGGCAGAGACATGGGACGAAGAAGCAGGGACCGAGGAAAGCCAGGGGTCAGAGGGGCACAGGAGGGGAAATGAGGGAGGACTCGCTGTGTGAAAGAGAAGGCGAGAGTGGGAGGTGGAGGGAGAGAATTCTCTCACATCTTAATTTAGCCTCGTGCTCATCAGACAAAGCTGGGGAAGGGGCCACCTCAGTGATTTTCCAAACCTGCATCCAAGAGATCATTCTTTCCGAAAAATAAGCAGCCCCAGACAGGGTGGAGGGAGGAGTGGCCAACAGCCCAGTCACCCCTGAACTACCCTGGGAAGCTAAATGCTGGGAACCCCTGTGACGGTGGGGGTGGGAGCTGGGGTGCAGAATGCTGTGTTGCCCAGCACCTCCCCCCAAGGTGACGAGTGCCAGCTCCACCCCTCCCTGGGCCAGCTGGGGACCAGGGCTCAATGGGGCCCTCCCGGACCGCTGCAGGGTGCTGCAGGGTGCTGTAGCCCAGGGGGACAGAAAGGACAGAGGAAAGAGATGGGGGTGGGGAACTGAGCCTGGGAGACAGCAAGGAAAGCCTCAAAAGTCACAAAATGCCAGAGGAGGGCGGTGACAAACAGCCTTTGACCCCCAAACGACCCCACATTTGCATAATCCATGAATAATTAGCATAATAACTATTCCATTTGCTTAAAGGAGAAGTGAATCTGAATGCCCCAGGACCCTTGGCCTCCCCCTGACCCTCACTGCATCCCTCCAGGTAAACTCACACCCTCCTGCATGACACACACACACACACACACACACACACACACACACGCACACACGCACACTGCAGCTAACAGACAATCCAGCAACATCCTCATGCACACACCACACATCCCAGCACACACAGCCATGCCTTACAGAACACACAGCTATACACACACGGCCCAGCACACACACACACATAATTATGAACAACATTTACTGACCCCAACCTGTGTGCCCACGTTAGCTCATGGACAACAGAGAGCCCAGCACACACCATCCCATGATCGGTATGCCCACTTACTATACCCCTAGCTACACACGCACCCACAGACACACATACACACAAATGCACCCTGCTCCACACCTCACACACCCACAAATAACTCACACAAATGTCAGCACAATCTCATCTCCACATGGGTGGCACACACCTCACCCAGGGCACACACCAACCCTTCCCCATGTCCAAGCACATCACTGTACACGGCCGGTGAAGGTCTGAGATCCCCAGCAGAGCCACCAACGGGGCTCAAGGGGGTTCTCAAGACCTCTGCCCACCGCTGCAGGGGCCTGCCCCGGTCAGGCACCGGAAGCCCACCATCCGCGTGCCTCCTTCAGCCCTCACGGACTCCCAGAGTTTCACTGTCCCCATTTCACAGATGCAGACACTGGAGCTGGAGTTTAGAACTGAGACATGAACCCTCGGTCTCTGCAGTCCTTGCCCAGGGCCACCCCCCACCCGCTGCTCATCCAGGGCTCCTGCACCGTGACCCACAGCCCCACTCCTCGCTGCATGAGCTCGGCTCAGAACCACGCAGAGCCACCCACACACAACCAGTGTCCACGCACACAGTACACACACTCCAGCACGCGGCAAATACACCATGTGCTCACACACCATTCCACCCACGCGTCCCTGAACAGGCACCCACCCCACCATATGCACGACCCTCTCCAATGCCCACCAACAAGCCCTGCATCCCCAGTCCCTCCACACGTGCTCTGTGCACATCGCCAGGCACACTGCCCTCCTGGGTACAAACCAGAACACACAGTACCAGGGTGAGACATGGCACCCTTCCCAATGGGCTGACGTGGCCCTGCCAGGCCTTTTCCTCACTGTCCCCACACCACTATTCGTCTTGAGCTGACCCCAAAGAGCACCTAAGGCTCCCACAGCAATCAGAGGGGCCCCCTCACTCACCACTCATCCCTACCAGATCCTCTCCCTAGAGTTTCAGGTGAGGTACCCAAAGCAGCTAGATGTCAGGTAAATCTCCTCGCTGCACAGCCACTGAGCATGGGGGACACAGTCAAGGAGAAAGCCAGGGCACCTCCCTCTGCCCTCAGCCTTTTGCCAAGATCAGAGGTCTGGGGTCTCTCGTGCCCAGCCCCCCCCACCACCCTTCCCCCATCATGAGCCTCCCAGAGAAACAGGACAGCACAGAGGGTAAGCCAGAATGGATCAGCGCCTCCCTTCCTACCCACGGGAGAGCAGGCAAGCCCCTGGATCTCTGGCATCTCAGTTGCCTCATCTGTAAAATGGGGATGACAACAATAGGATGTAGCTCATAGAATTGCTACGAGAATCAAACAAGATCATGCGGATAATGAACTGAGCGCGGGACTCAACACCTAGAGGTGAACAAATAAATGTAACTGTGGGTATTGTTAGTTACATGTTAATATTTCTATCATTATTGTTTCTGAAGACCTGATCTCATTTAAGCCTCACCATCCTCACGAAGGAAGTAGGATCCGGATGATTACACCCATGCTGCAGATGAGGCTAGAAGTGCCCAGAGAGGTTAGGAGGCACTGCCAAGGCCACCCAGCAGGGGAGAGTGCAGAGAGAAGGGAGAAAGGGCGAGTGACAGACACAGACACAAATTAGGTCAGCTGGCAGGAGGCCAGGAGCCCAGCACCCCGTGCAGTGCTGATCACGCTGCAAAGGCTTAGAATAAAATCGTGGATAATTAATTCTGCCCAAGCTTCCTGCCCTGCAACAGCCAGACGCAGGCACTGCTCTAGTGGTGACTAGAGGCAATGTGAGCAGGAGCTGGGATCCCAGCTTTAGATTCAGTCCTGGGTTCAAGTTCAGCTCTGCCTACTCGCTGGGTGATTCTGAGCCTCTGTGGTTAGATAGGGACCAGAACAATCCATTCTGCACAGAGCAGTTGTGAGAATCACGGGAGATGGTCACCAGCAGGCTCCGTTCCCACCTCAGGGCTCGCCTTCAGGCTACATCCTAAGGCCTCAGTTATCACTGAATTTAACTCTCCCTTCTTACAGATGTGGAAGCTGAGGCCCAAAGAGGGCAAAGACTTGCACTGTCCCACCCCTGACAGGAGGGGTCAGTGGCGGGGAATTACCACACCAAGTAGCACTCAGAGAGGTAAAGTGATCTGTCCAAAGACACAGGATGACTTAACCAGCTCCTGGAAGCTGGTGATCTGAGCAGAGCCCTCTGGATCCCCACAGGCTTCGTCCCCGCCAGCCCCGTCCCCAAAAGCCCTCAGTGCTGTGAGAACTCAGTGCCCCTCACGCTCACCAGTTCCAACCCGGAGACCCAGAGCGTCACCGCAGGAATGTGGGCCGGGGCCAGGCTCTGGGCAGCAGGACAACCAAGGGTGCTACACAATGGAGAGCCTGGACCAGGAAGGGGGAAGCCTGGTCTCCACCCCCAGCCCGTCCACAGCTGCCCTGGCTGGGAACCCAGCATCCACCACATACGCTTGCTGCTGGAGGGGGGCGGGGCAGGAAGACTGCATCTGCGGGGGAAGGGGCCACAGAACCGGGTCCCAGAGAGCAGAGGGGCCTGGGGAAGGAGCAGAGTGAGGGGTGCAGAGAAGGCCCAGGCTAAACTTGACAGAACATCCACCAGAAAAAAGATCAGCAAAGTCCAGACGCACAGTGTCACTGACACGCCCTCCCACCACTCTGATTCCAAACACCCACCCCAGCCTTCCGCGGGCAGCTCTGAGGACAGGAAACACCCTTCGAGCCGTCTCAGCCCAGCCAACTGCTCTGCCAAGGACATCCTGGCAGCAGAGCCCTCGTACCCACGCCCCAATTCCACCATCAGCTCTAGCCCGCCCCCTCCACCACTTTCTCCACTACCCACCCCTGTGCCCCCACCATCCTCCCAGAACACCCCTTCCCCACAGGGCACTGCCCTCACCCACGCCCACCTGGGCCAGACAGGAGAGCAGGCAACGTGCCAGCTCCGGAGGCCACAGCCCCTGGGAGCCAGACAAGTCCCCTCCTCCCGTCTCCCTTCCATTGCTCCATCTGTAAAATGAACAGTCGTGCACGGTGCTCTAAGGGCCTTTCTGATTCTGACACTCTGGGCATCTACAAATTCAGCCCTCGGGTCAAAGAACCCAGGGCAATGTTAGTTATGAGAGAGAGAAAGTAGCCCTGGCCGGTTTGGCTCAGCGGTTAGAGTCAGTCTGAAGGGTCTCGGGTTCAATTCCTGGTCAAGGGCACATACCTGGGTTGCAGGTTCGATCCCCAGCCCGGGTCCAGGTCGTGCAAGAGGCAACCAATCAATGTCTCTCTCTCATATCAATGTTTCTCTCTCTCTCTCTCTCCCCCTCCCTCCTTTCCACTCTTTCTAAAAATCAATGGAAAAATATCCTCAGCTGAGGAGTAACAAAAAATAAACAAAATGAAGAGAGAGAGAAAAAGTAGAAATAACCTACATCCCCAACAACAGGGGACTAGTTAAATAAGTTAGGGCACAGCCCTGACGTGATGTGTAACGCAGCTCTCAGTAATTAGCTTTTCACAAATCCATACTGTTGCATCAGGTCTTTAAAAGGCATAAATGCATAACGGAAGGCTTTTATTTTTCACTTGTTTCAAAGGACAGTAAAGGACATGGGAAGATGCATGCACTGGTGGCCAGGAGGCAGCACAGCGGGGCTGGGCAGAGGGTCGCGCGTGGTCGTCTCTCCACACCTGGGTGGCCCGGGGCTGGCACTTCACTCTCAGCCTGGTATTCCTGGTGAGCAAACATAATAATACCCACCTCACGGGGTTCACTGAAAAAGACCCCATGTGCCCACACGTTAATGAATTGCTCGATAAATGTTGGCTATTAATACTATTATCATCAAGTTTTAAAAAATAGGTTACAAAGGCAATATAAAGAACGTGATCCAGCCTTAATGAGCTCGCTGCCGAAGTGAATTTCTAAACGCTGGATTCTACTCAAGGCGCCCGGAGGCTCTCTCTGGGCAACGGGACTACAGACAGTTTTTCGTTTTTTTCCCCAGGACCTGTGTATTTTCCACGACAAACTCAGAGTACTTTTATTTTTCGGGATAGCACGTTGTTTGAGTGCCCATCTCTGCCATCCTCCGGTCTGTGAGATTCCCTGGCCCTTCGTTCAGCAGAGACCCCGCTGGGACTGTTCCTGGGGAACTTTGGGAGCAAAGAGGGGTCCGGGCAGAAGAAACAACACAAGAGCCTGTGAGGGAGCTGGCAGGCCCGGGCGCCAGGGCCGGTGTGCTGCGCCTCACCACAGACGGCAGGCTCGCCAGGGCCTCACTCCCCCACGCTGGCATCAACGTGGCGTGGCAGGCGGCCACGTTGGCCCACAGCGCTGGACGCCTCACCCGCCCGCCGTCTTCTCCCGTCAGCCCCGTTCCTGGCCCTGCCCTCCCCAGACAGGGCGCTGGCTGGCCACCCTAGAGCTGCCCACTGTCACCTGTGCCGCGCCGGAGGGTGACAGTGAAACCCTGGGAGAACCAGCCCCCTCCTCAACCCAGGGCTGGGACCCCTCCCGCTCACTGCCATCAATTCCCAGCCACCTGCTCTCTAGCGTCACCCTCTTGGCCACCCTGACTCACAGTGCTCATTTATTCCCGACCCCACGCTCATGCCTGAGAGCAGGACCACCCACTGAGGCCCTGGACTCAGCAGCCTACTCGCCCCGCCCACCCCCAGGCTCCTCCCACACTAAACCCTCAGGGTTCAGGGAACCAGCGTCAGGCTGCCCACCTGCTGCTCCTGCTTCCCGGAACACCCTTCCCACCTCTGCAGGCACCTACTCCACGGCGTGAGCACATGCAGTATTCAACTAGCACCTGCTCTGTCAGCCACTGTTCTAGGCACGCGGGGTCCCGCCATCTGCAAGACAGGCACGCGCTCAGTCAGCTCAAACAGCACCTCCTCTGCCAGGCCTCCCCGCGCCAACCACCCGCCCGGTCTGAATTAGGGGTCCCTTCTTGGGGACTACCTCCACTGTGTTATCATTTGCTGGGGAAAGAAGGGCCACCAACCATGCTCCCGTCACTCTGTGGCCCCTTCCACCGAGTCTCACTGAACTTACTCGGCCACCCTGGGAAGCAGTTCTACTGTCTCCACCTAGAGACGAGGGCACTGCTAAGCCACCGGTGGGGTCACGGCAGGATGTGAACCCTGGTCTCGCTGAACTCCTGAGCCCCTGAGAATGCATGCGGGCTGCCAGGTTGAGATACAACACACATTTCACAGGGCTTTTTCCCAGGAGGCCTGGCCAATCTGCCCCTCCTCGCATGCACATTGCCTCATTTCTCTTTCCCACGAGGGATGCTACCCCATTTCACAGATGGGCAAACCAAAGTTCAGAGACGTAAAGCAGCTGGCCCAAAGTCACACAGCAACGGGGCCAAATTCGAACCCAGGATTAGATGAACCCCAAGGACCGTGCCCTTGGTACTGCAGTGCACACCCCCTCTCAGCCCTCACCAGCGTCCCCCACCAGAAAGCTCAAGGGTGAGGCAAGTGTCAGTGTCTACATAAGCCCCCATTTCCCTGCACCAGGGCCCCACACAGACAGACAGACAGACAGATTGACTGAAGGCTGGGAATGAGCAGAAAGGGAGGACAGCTCCTGCTCCCATGACAGGTGGCCCGGCTCAGGTGAGCAGCCCCACCCACCACCCCATGTCACCAACAGGTGGCTCGGATGGAGCCTCCAGGCTCTGCCACCATCCCTGTCAACAAACAGGCAAGGGCCCGCCCCTTCCTGGGCCCATAAGCCTCCAAGGAACAACCCTGTGTGGGATGAGGTATTCCAGTCCTCGGTCCAGAGGGCCCAGTTACGTCTCTTCACCTCACTGGGCCTCAGTTGGCCCTCTTACAAAATGGGGACGATGATCCCCAACACACGACACCAGCTGCGATGTGCTGAGCAGTTACTGCAGTTAGTAGGTGCCAGGCCGTGACACAGTGCCCCTGCTCAAAGCTCACCCTCCTGCTGACCACAAATCCATCCAGTGACCTCCCACACACCCTGTCCCTGTCAACACCAGGGCGCCCAGCTCGCCACTGCCTGAAATTAGCTTGTTTGTTTGTCTAACGTCTCTCCCTCCAGCCGCTCCTGGGAGTGCTGACTGGGTCTGCCGAGGCCACGCTCGTGTCCCGAGGGCCCAGAATATTTCTGGAACACAGTCAACCACCATCAATATTTGTTCAATGAATACTATGAGTGGGATCACCCCCTACAAAACCCCAGCACCCACTGCCTGCCCCCAGTCACTCTGTGATTCTGGGCAGGGCCCTGTCCTCTGGCCCAGCCTCCCCACGTATAAAATCAGGGGCTTGGACAAAGGTTCTCTCTGGTCCCTCCAAAATCCGACCAGGGGGAATCCAACTGAGCTGGGAGGAGGGAAGAGAAATTGAGACTGATCCCAACATAGTTTTTCATAAAACAACTATGCAAATTATATGCAAAACATGCAGATTAGCAAGCTCCCAGGAGAGCCTACAATTCTGGCCACTTGACAAACCAGGCCTGGGCGGGAGAAAAGTAGTATTTACTGGGCACCTACTAAGCACCAGGCCCCTTACTGAAGCCAGGTGAAATGGGCCACCTTACCCCATAGACTCAGAGAGGCCAGGCAGTTTGCTGGAGCTCACAGAGAACCTAGCTGGAGAGTCAGGATGGAGGTGATGGGGGGGGGGGGGGGCAGGGGGGGGGCTGGGTGGTTGGGAAGGGGCTGAGAGAGCAGAGAGAAGCCCCAGGGCCTTTTGTCTGGTTCTCAGGCCCACAGGACCCCAGGGAAGGCCAGTTCAAAGGGCAAAAGGATCCTCAGGCCACCTGAAGCCAGGTGAGGGGGCTCCAGGGACCTCGGCAGCCCTGGGGTTCCACTAGGCTGACCCCCAACCCCTCCAGGAAACTGAACAGCTGCTGCTGGAATCAGCCCAAGACAGGCCCAGCCCTTCCAGCTGCGCTGGGATAGCACACGGCTCTGACATCCTCCCCAAAGCCTCCCCGGCACATGCCAGCATCACCGTGAGGTCACACAACACACACATACTCCCTACAACGTCCCCACCTGTGTGTGTGAGTGTGTGTGTCCAGGCCCAGCCTCCTGAGCAGCGGGCCGTGGTCCCCCTCACTTTCCCGGGTGCTGGGTTATTTATAACCAGCGCGAACTAACACAGGGTGAAGATGTGACTCCCCACCCCCCACCCGGGGCTGTCCCACTGGCTTCAAAGCTGCTCCACTTCAAGGGATGGGACAAGCCAGACTCAGACACTGTGAGCCATGGGCCTCCAGGGCCACCACCACGACTGCCGAGATGGGAAACCGAGGCACAGAGCAAGGAATCAGACCAAAAAAAAAAAAAATGGGGAAGGGACTGGCAGAGCCCCCAGACACCTGCCTGGGGCCGCACTTGCCTCCAGGGCTACCTCCAGCCCAAGATGACACAGATGGGGTCAGGAAAGGGAGGGGACAGCAGATGCACAAGCTTTCACCCCCATCTCCACGTCCTGGGAGACAGGCAGGGCCTTGTCAAATATAGATGTCCTATAAATACCTCCTGAGGGATGAATGGATGCAGGAACGAACATAATCAGAAAGTCAGAGCTGCTGGCGAGGCTCGGGGAAGGCAGAGCCCTCAGACACCACCCGGGAATGGAACACGCGCAGCTCTCCGGAAACAGGCTGGCAGCATCTCAAAAGCCGAACAGACTCTGCGCGTGACCCAGCGACCCCACTCCTAAGGTGTCTGTCTCTCCAAGAGAACTGAAAACATATGGCCACACAACTTTAAAGTAGCAGCATTACTCGCGACAGCCAAAAAGTGAAGACAACCCACATGTTCATCCACTGACGCATAAACAAAAGGTGGATGTCCATACAAGGGACATTGTTTTTAAAAAGCAACGGAAGGCTGCCACACGGACGAACCTTGAGCACATGACACTCAGTGAAAGAAGCCGGTCACAAAGGACCACATATCGTACGGTGCCATTTCCATGAAGTGTCCGGAACAGGCAAATGCATAGAGGCGGAAAGTAAACTGGTGACTGCCTAGGGCTGGGGGTGGGGAGAAGTGGGGAGTGACCGCTCACAGGTACAGGGTTTCTTGCGGGGGGGGGGGGGGGATGATAAAAATGCATAAAATTGGCAATGGTTGCACAACTCTAAATATACTAAAAACCACTGAATTATATGCTTTAAATGCGTAAATTGTGTGGTATGGAAGTTAAACCTCAATAAAGCTTTTGTTTAGGGAGAAAAGAATGACTGTGAGATTGAGGCTCAGAGAGGGCAAGGAACTTGCCCAGGGCCACACAGCGGAGCCTGGACTCAAACACTCAGCTGGGAGAGGAGATGAACCTCACCCCTGCCCACCCACCTCCTCTCCCGGCTGTCTCCCCAGCCCAGCCCCAGGTGAAGCCTCCCTCGCTCCCACCCCAGAGGGCAAACGCTGTGACCGCACGTGGGAGCACAGCAGGGGCCGCCTCTGTGTTTACCAAAGGCCACTTTGTCGGTGGGACCACTGGAAGAGGGCAAGCTTAGCCCAGAATAACCCAAGAGAAGGGCGGCAGGTCTGAACTCAGGCCGGTGCCACCTCTATTCCTACACCCAGTGTCCGAGCTACAGCTCTCAGTGGTCCTGACGTGCCCCCACCCAGGCCCTCTGTCCATGTGGCTGGCCCCTGGCTGCCCTTAGGAAGAGACACGAGGACACGTCCCTGCCAGGGAAGGGGCAGGATGTTGGCAGGGCCCCAGCAGTGAAGTACATCTGAATTTGAAGACAAGTCAGTCTGTCCCCTACCCCCTGTGGCTGTCTAGGGCAGCCATGAAGACAGACACGTCTCTGGGGCCCACCCCTCATCCCTTGTGCTGCTGCCACTTGGCTCCTGGGCACTAGCCTCCACCCAGCCCAGCTGGCAGCCACCGAGCCCCCGGCTGGTTGGCTGGTTTCCACCCTCTCATTCTCTGCTCAGAGGCGCGTCTGTCCTGGCGGCTGGGCCAGGCCTCAGTCTGGCAGGTGTTCAGTACCCAACAAACCCCAACTAGGACCAGCTCAGGTATGGAGCCCACTACCTCAGCAACCTTCCCCGTCCCTGGCTCTGGCTCTGGTCCCCCGTCTAGTCACTAAGAGGGTAAGAGGTGCCCCTGACCAGATGGCTCAGTTGGTTGGAGGATCGTCCTGTACACTGAAAGGTTGCGGGTTCGATTTCCATTCAGGGCACATACCTAGGTTTCAGGCTCGATCCCCAGTTGGGGCGTGTGTAGGAAGCAACCGATTGATGTTTCTCACATCAATGTTTCTCTCCCTTCCTCTCTCTCTCAAATCAATAAACATATCCTCAGGTGAGGATTTTTTTTTTAAAAAAAGAGGGAGCCCAGCCGGTGTGGCTCAGTGGTTGAGCATGGACCCATGCACCAAGAGGTCACCAGTTGGATTCCTGGTCAGGGCACATGCCCAGATTGTGGGCCCGATCCCCAGTGGGGGGCATGCAGGAGGCGGCCAATTGATGTTCTCTCTTATTGATGTTTCCATCTTCCTCTCCCTCTCCCTTCCTCTCTCTCTAAAATCAATAAAGAAAAAATAATTTAAACAAAACAAAAGAGGGGAAGAGGTGACCTCATAGCCTTACAGAGCAGACTGCAGGGCAGGGGCCACAAAGGGGCCTGAGGAGGGAAGCTGAGAATTCCACAGGCCCCTCTGGCCCCTCAGTCCCAGCTCTGGGGTACAGGGAGCCACAGACAACCCCGGAGCCCCATATCCTCTCCCAACATCACCCACCAACCTCCTGTGAGTCCAGCTTATCCTTTGGTCCAGCCAGCCCATCCTCAGCCCCTGCCTTTCAACAGAGCCCCGCCCCCGAGACAGAAATCAGACACAGGAGTCCAAACACCCACAAGGAATTTAGGGACCCTGAGCGACCTGGCCCCCATGTGCCCTGCAACCCAGGGACGAGGTATGCCCTCCTCCCCTCACATGTCACGTAAACATGGCTTCCCAGACCAAACCCTCCTTCAGGTCTCAGCCCACCCATCACCTGACCCTCCACAAGCAGAGTCAGGGGTCAGAGGTCAGAGGCCAGAGGTCAGAGGCCAGAGGTCAGAGGCCAGAGGCTGCAGCCCTGGGCTCCTACCATCAGGGCCCACACCACACCGGCCTGCCCCCTCCCGGCAGGGAGCTCTAGCAGGTCCAGCCCAGCCCCAGGCCCGAGCAGCCCCGGGGAGGTCTGGATGAATGAGCCCCAAATGGTCCAGCCCAGGAACTGCAGCACAGTGTCTGTGGGGAGAAGAACCTGGAGAAGCAAGGCTGAGCTGGGCATCAGCGAGGGGCTGTTTCTGAAACACAATCGTCCCCCCCAAAACCCCAGGACAAGGACGGGGTGGTGGTTGTCACCTCTGCGGTGACAGAGGCCTCTCCTTACCATTGCCCCATTATTGCCAGCTCTGGGCACCAGCTCTGGGCACTGCGACATGCGGGACCCTGGGCCACGGCAGCCCTAATGCGATGGCCGCGCAGTGAAATGGTCACATACAGCTCTGCAAAGGGGACATGAGTGTGATGAGCCACCCAAGGCCACCCCGGGGACAAGCAGAGGTTGCAGTCAGAGTCCAAGAGCGGCTGATGCCCAAACCACCCTCTTTCCGCCATTTCTCACACCTACTCAAAGATACGCCAATAGTCCCTGTGTGTTTCCAAATGCCCCGGCGCTGATGCCTTCGATGCCCAGCTCAGGCCCCGCTTCTTCCTGGGAGCTTCTCCATCCCAACCTTGTCCCGGTGACCACCCCCCTCTCTGTTCAAAGCCCCAAATTCAGCATCTCCTGGTTGGGTCTCATCTTCCCACTTGGTCCAGAAATGCTCTGGCCAAAATCAAGGGTCCCAGAGATGAGAGTCCCCAGGGTGCCACCCCTGAAGATCCGGACTCGGGGTCTGCATCAGGCAGGGGGGTAACTGAAGGGACCGCCTCCCCTCGCCTCCCTGACCCTGGCGGCACATGCCTCAGGGACACAGCCACACCCCCTCCTCCCCAGCATGTCTGTACCCAGGGTTTAGTAAATCACACACAACAGAACTCTGAAGGGACCCCAGTGTTGAAATGTGCAGTGTGCCTGGAGGTCAGGCAGAAGACAAAGCTCTGAGCCCTCTGAACCCCCCTTAATCACCGCTAAGGAGGCAGACGACCAGCCGCCCCTCTGGCCTGGACTCTCTAGATTCGAGGATTAAGAGCAGGATTAAGGACGGACACATTCCTGGTAGCTTAGAGCTCCAGGCGTGCATGTGCATGTGTGTGGTTGTGGGTGTGTACATGCAGGCACACAGGTGCACACGTACAAGCACATCCAGAGTGTTTCTGGGCATGCGTGCAGGTACATCCCTGTGTGTACACCTGCGGGTTGTCAGATGGGCTCAGATGCCTGTGTGGGTCTGGGTGTGTTCAGGTAAGTACACGGGCTCTATCTCTATGAGCGGCACGTGTGCACCAGGTAGAGTATGTGTTGCCCTGTCTCTGTGCGCCCGTGTGTGTTCAGGTATGTATGTGGGCCTGTGTATCCACATGTGTGCACAGGACAAGGGTGTGTGCTCAGGGTTGCGCTTTACTTCACGTGCACAGATAGGTCTGCAGTATGCACATTTCTGCGTGTGCCTCGACTCCCCTGAGGTAGGAAGCGTGTCCCCCATCTTCCTCCACTATTCTCCCACGAGCTGCAAACATCCATGGCCACCCACTTGTTGAAGGTAAGCCCCCTACAGCTGAGAAAGGGGAGAGACAGCAATTTCAGGGACTCCTGAATCCTCCCAGCCTGGCCTCACATCTGAGACACTAAAACAGCTGAAGACAAAGGAACAGGCCACAAAGTCCTTCCCTACAGACACCCAGGGCCACTCATCAGCACAGACACAGCGGCACACAAGCCCAGCCCCTCGCCCAGACCCGAACAGAAACATGGCCTTAGCTCCATGCGGAAAAAGGATCACCCCAGACTCAACTGCGGCCTCACAGACCATGCCCCAAACACAGAGCTGGAACCCCTTCTTCTGGATTGTCCCCAAAAGCGTCCCAGCCCCACGACCTCACGTGAGAGCAGGATTCCGCCGAGCCCAGGCTCAGCCCTGAGGCCACCTGGGGGCCCAGTCATGGGGGAGCTGTTCTGCTTCTCACCACTGGGGGACCCTCAACAGCCACGCTCTGTCCATGGGCCCCGTGTCCTCATGTGAGGGGGTATGAAGGGACCGGGCCAGGAGGGCAAGGAGTAAAGAAGCCCTCCAGCCCTGATCCTACCACCCCCCAGCCCTCTAGGCCCCTGTCCCCCAGGACTCCTCAGGGCCTGGCCCCACTGAGTGGCAGCAGGGAGATGAGAGGTTCCAACCAGCCAGGGAGTGAGGCAGAGGCCTCCGGGGACCAGAGCAGGAGAAGAAAGACTGAAAAGAGGGTGGGAAGTGGGGTGGGGGAGGCAGGGAGGAGACAGAGGAGGAGGAGGTGTGTAGGAGGGTTGCAATGGGGAGAGAGGTGGAGGGCAGCAGGAAAATCTCTCATAACCAAGCCTGAGCCTCCAGAATCTCACGGTAGGTCCACCTTCCAGAAAGGTGGAGTCCAAACGGGCCCAGTCCACCCACCACTACAGGGGGCAGGAAAGCTGCATCCCTCCAGCCCGCTGCTCCCTGCGGCCAGCCTCCACTCTCCCCTTCCACCAGCCTGGGGATTGCAGGAGCAGGGGGAGGAGGAGAAAGGACAAGGTGTGACAACAGGGGAAAACTAGAAGTCAAAAAGATTGAGGATGTGTGAAAGTGTGCAAAAAAAGGATACAGTGGAGCAATGTCAGAATTTGGGGAAATGAAACAAAGTAACATGTGTAAGGACTGAACTGGGAGATGATGTAATTGGGGGAGTAGCTGCTGCAACAATGTATCCAAGTAAGGGATCCAAGGAGATAAGGATGCAACTCTGTGGGGAACCAGACACTGTGGAGCAATGTAAGAGAGTCCAGGCTTAGCACAGAATCCTACCACCCAGAAGAAAAGCCCTGCCTTGGAATCTACGAGAGGGAGACAGGGAAGAAGAGGCTGAAGAAGGGCTCACTGTGCATGAGGAGAGGTCAGTAAAGGACCCCCAGAGGAGGGGACATCTGTGCTGGATTTTGGAGGATAAGTAGGAGTCCACAGAAGGAAACAGTTCAGTTGGCCTGAATTTGACGGATCATGTCCCAGAGGCTAGGGAGAGAGGTGATGCTCGGCATGATGGCCAAGGAGAGGGTGACCCACACCCTGGCCCAAGAGGAACCACAGACAAGCCACGTGAAGGAAATGGGCCTCCCATCCTTCCCCCAGCCCAGCAGGCCTGTCCTCCCTTCCCAAGTGGACCACCTCAGGTCAGGCCCTGCCCTCTCAGGCCCCAGGTCTTTCTGATAGTTCCCCAATGTGAAGAATGAAAAGGCCCCTGGGTCACCCAGTCCTATCTCCCCACTTTACAGATATTGAAGTAGAGGCTCGGAGGGGGGAAGGCTGTCCACGGTCACTGGACAAGCCAGAAGCAGATTCACCTCTGGGATGTGACATCTTAGGGAAAGTAGAACAATGAAAATAAGTAAAATAAAAGTAACTTATCCAGCAGCGGCTTCCTTTTAACGAGCTGCCGCCTAGTGAACTATCAGCACCTCCCCTAACACGGCCCTCAGCGCGGCCTGCAGAGCGGGGCCTGGCTGCCCCACTGGACAGAGCAGCCGGGGCTGCGGCAAGGAGTCGCTGCCCAAGATTTCTCTCTTTCTTGGCAGAGCTGGGATTCAAACCTGTCTCCGAGGGGGAGGCAGGGCTTCCCTCCCTGCTGTTCTTCAGTGCCTCCCCTGAAACCTCACACAGGCACAACACAACCACCAGGCATGCACACCCCAGTCAAGCAAGGCTCACGGACAAGGCGAGGACACACACACACAATAACCTGCGCACCCCCAGCCCCCAGCACAGGGCCCGGCATACAGCAGGTGCTCAGTAAGTGTTTGCAGAATGGACGAATCCGTCAAGCAAAAGACAGGCCCCCATGCATGTGCACACAGCCACGTCCCCCCTGGGGCACCCAGTGCTCCAAGGTACCCCCAAACAACATGGCATCCAGGACTCGCAGAGCACAGTTCCTTTGCTAACTGCCTCCCTTGCACACACCGCTTAACCTCTCGGGCCTCTGCGTCCCCATCTGTAAAATGGGGTGACAGTACCTACCTCTTGGGGTCATGGTGAGAACTGAGTCAAGCACGTTAAGCACTTAGAACCGCCTGGTACATGAAGTACTGGCCAGTGTCATCGTCACTGTCACCAACTTCCCCGACACAGAGAGCATCTTGAGGGCAGAACCCAGGCTGAATTCAGCTGTAGACATTCCCACCCCACCCTCAAGAGCAGCCTGGCCCTGAGGAGGTGGCAGTAAACGTGGTGGGTGATTAAAGGGCAGAGACAGACACAGGTACCCACACCCCAGCCGTGGGCCCTGGAGAGGGTGGCAGTTTGTGGGTTCTGCCTGACACCCCAAGAAGCAAGACTACCTTTCCTTTGCTCCCAATATAACAGCCCCCTACCTCTCCAGGAGCCTTGCCGGCTTAGCCCCCATATTGCCCCCCAAACCTCAGCCCAGGGAGGGGGGCTGGCCTCATGAGCTACACTGGTGCCCACAGTCAAATGGGCAATCAGTTTGCTGCTATCAGATTTCCCAGATCCCACTGGTGATTGATTCTAAATTACCCTTATTAAAGTCTGGGCTGGTGACCAGGGCTGGATGGCAGCGCAGGGGGTACAGAGAGCTCTAGGAGGCCTTGGGCAGAGGCTGGCCCCAGGTAAAGCAGGCCCAGGACCCATCCGGAGGCAGGATGAAGGCCCTAATCAGCATATCGCCCTTGCCTTGCCCCCATTGTAGAAAATCCTGGCCCTGAAGGGGCTGTGATGACAAGGTCAGCAATGGGACAGACAGAAGTCCAGGTCAGATAAAAGGGCGACTGAACACCGGCTCCACTCACACCCGGCATGAGCTCTGGCAGGTGGCGCAACATCTCCAAGCCTTGAAGTGAGGGGACCGCCACCAGCCTCCGGGCAGCCGCAAGGCTCAATGAGACCACCTAAGGCTGGAGGCCAAGCCCAACCCTTAGGCAAGACCCAGGCCACCTCTGGGCTGCAGGACTCCCTCTGGGAGACAGCAGGCTGTGGGGCTGACCACCTCCCACCTCCTAGGCAAACATCAACGGTCACCTGCCAGGGCAGGAGCTCCCAGCTGGAAGGAAAATGAAAAGAACCTGGTGTCACCATGTCCTGCGCTAATGCTGCAAACAGCAGGGTCTCTCTGGGGTTCCAGGACTGGAAGAACCTAAAGAGTGGTCGAGTTCAATCCTCTGGCTCCAGACTGCCAACAGCTCCAGAGAAGCAAATTCCCTGTGAACTCAGCACCACGAGCGCCTGCGAAGTGCTTCCTCTGACCTGGCCCCAGCCTGCGGCTCCAAAGGCGAGTCCTGGCCCAAGTTCCCCCTTGCAGGGTGGCCCCCACCCAGGGTTCTGCTTTGAGTCATCGTGATCATTCAAACTTGGTCTTCACATTCTCCAAGGGAAAACCTTATCCCCACCCCCAAAAGCCATTCCTCAGGTGAGACTAAGAGAGGGACAGGAAGCAGCAAAGTGGAAGCAGGTAAATGGAAGGACTCAGCACTTTATTATTTCATGTTGCTCATTCCCAAACAACTCTGAGGCAGAGGTATTCTTAACTCATTTTAAAGAAGAGAAGGAGCCAGACCAGTGTGGCTCAGTGGACTGAGTGTTGTCCCATGGACTGAGAAGTTCCAGTTTGATTCCGGGTCAGGAAACACGCCTGGGTTGCAGGCTCAATCCCCAGTGGGGGGCGTGCAGGAGGCAGCCCCTCTCACATCAATGTTTCTATCTCTCTCTCCCTTCCTTTCTCTCTAAAAAAATCAATAAAAACGTATTTTTTAAAAAAGAAAGGAGACTGAGGCTCAGAGAGGTTAAGTGAACTTGCCAAGATCACACAGCAAGAAATTGGCAGAACCAGGATTTCAACCCTGGTCCACTTGGCTCTAGGGTCCCTGCTCCTTCTACTACCTCAGCTTCACCCTCAGGTTGGAGAACCCAAAACAGACAGCACCAAGGCCGGGAGGGGACCCAGAGCTGGGAAGAAAGCAGACCTCAGGCAGCGGGGGCACGGATGTTGTAGACCCCTCTCCACCTGGTATAAAAGGCCAGCTGTGCCCTCCACCCTCAGCAGCCAGGTAGGGAAGGGGCCAGAGCATCTGTCCAAGGCTGTCCCCACCCCCACCCCCCAGCTGGGCCCTCAGCCACTGCTGCTCAGACTCCCCCTGTAATCACAGCTTCCTGTTTGGCGCTGAGAATAGGCCTGGTCAGTGGGGGAGGGGAGCAGCCACCCCTCAGGCCAGGGCCTGCTCTGGAGGGAGAGGGCCGGAAGTGAAGGCCACCAGGCCTCCTGGAATCTTGGGAGGCTGGGAGCCAAGGCAAGGAGTAGGAGGGGTGTCAATCAACAAATATTTACCGGGCACTGGTCTGATGTTGCCAGGATGTGGCGGACCATCAGAGAGGACAGCAAGCCAAGCCAGGTGGTCCAGGACCAGCCCAGACCCTGCTCCCTACTGGGGTGGGGGTGGGGGCAGGTGGGAACAAGGGGCTGGGCCTTGGGAGAGTTCCTGGCTCTGGCCACCCTGCTCCCCCAGACACAAAATCACAAGGCTCCTAGCAGCTGGGCTGGAGCCCAGAGCCACAGTGCCTCTGTCCCACCCAGATGTGGTAGCCGAGTCCCGGCACTCAGACCACAGGCTCAGCCCACGTGGCCCCCGGCCACCTCCCAGCCCACGGGTACATGCCTTGGACACAGCAGGATTCTGCCGGCCTCACTCTGTCCTCCAACCCAACTCCACAGGAGAGAACACAGAGCCCCAGCCCGGGCTCCAAAGCTCACGGTCCTGGCTTCCTGCCTGCCTGCCTGCCTGCCTTCATTCATTCACTCACTCATTCATTCACTCATTCAAACCATTCAGTTCTGGGCTGGACACAAGTTGGCCTTGGGGGTTCAGCAAAGAACAAGGCAGCCACAGAGGCTGGCCGGGGAGCTCATGATCTATCAAGAAAGCATCCTGATGCTTCCCTGACCGCTGTGCAGACTTTCACCACATCACGCCTCCTCTCTGAGCCTCGGCCACTCCGGCAGAGAGAACCTGGGTGCGGTGGGGCCGGGACTCCAGAATGGGGCAGCAGAGGTGTAAATCTGAGCTCCACACAACTCTCTAAGGGCCAGAGGGGACTAAAGGCAGGCCTGGCCACTGTGCAGTGAGCCCCAACCCGGGCATCCAGGGTGTGTCTAGGGGGATGGAGGCTTTTTGGGGCCCTCTCATCCTCAGGTCCTAAACATTTCCCCATCACGTGGCCCAGACACGAGCCCCATTCCCACCCCATTCCCCAGTTTTGTTGACAACCCTACACAGTCTACAAAGAAAGCTCTCCTGGATCATCCCCGATGATGTTCCCAATAGCCCATTTAACAGATGACGCAGCCCTGAGAGGTGTGGAGGCCCAAGGGCTCCAGGCCCAGGCTTCACCCACCTCCAAGGCTGGGGGAGAATCCGATGAGAAAATATATGGACACACCTGCCCGGAGCCTGGCGAAGAACAGACACGTGTGACACAGCAGTGACATGGGCATGATTTGGGGGTCAGGAAGGCCCCAGAGAGGTGAAGTAAATTGCCCAAGATCACACCAAAGGGGATAAACTAGGACTACAATCCAGTTCTATCAGCCTGCCAGGCCCTGGCTCAAACCAGCTCTGCCACGTTCCAGTGGTGTGACCTTGGGGCAGTCATTTAGTCTCCACGCCTCAGTTTCCCCCTCTGTAAAATAAGGGTTCTAATCATTCCTACCTCCAAAGATGATCACAAGGATTCAATAAATGCTGGCTCTATCACTAAGCACTCAGAGGAGTGGAGGCCCCTGCCAGGTGCAGAGATGGAAGCTGCCCGCCTCCCACCCACAGCCTTCAGGAAGCCCCTGCAGTCTTCCAGAGTGCCATCCCTCTCCCCCTGCGGCTTTGGGGGAAGGTCCCAGCTCCGATGGGAGGAACAGGAGGGAGGCCTGTGCAAGACCTGGCTTCCGGGGGAAGCTGTCTTGCCCTTCTCGTCCCCTTCGGGATGCCCCTCTCACCCACCCCACCGCTGCTCTAGCATTTTCCAGAACCCAAGCCCAGAGTGCCCTGCCCCACTGCTGCCCGGGGGGCCCCCAAGGACTCCATGCCCCAATCCCTGAGGTGGAAAAAGCCATTTGTGTCCCAAAGGCCAAACTCTTATTTCTGCAGCAGAGCTCAGCCCCACACCAACCCTAGCACTAGGAACAAGAAACACTGGATTCGCAGCTGCAGGCACCAGGTCCAATCCCAGCTGCGCCGTGAGGATGCGGTGACTCCCAGTGGAGTCCTGTAAGTCAAGTATTGGTCCCCAGATAAGAAAGCCAAGGGCCAGGGCAAGTGACAGCTTGCTCAATGTCCTGGTGACCACTTTCATAGCTTAGCTCCAAACCTCCTCCTCCAAGACGCCCTCCTTGACCTCTCCAGGCTCCTTGCTGAGGCCCCATCTCCTGAGAGCTCACACCATGGCAGATTCGGCTCAGTCTACTCAAGGAGCTCCTTTTCTCATCACAACATCTCTGCAGGGCTGGCGCTGTCACTGTTCCCATTCTACACATGAGCTCGTTGAAACGGAAATCCCTGACCCCAAATCACACAGCAGGTGTCTGTTCCCAGAGCCCCTGCCACCTTGGGGGCTAACAGGCAGCAGACCCCTGTGGTGCCCCTGTGTCAGGCCCTGACCTGGAACAGCCCCAGGGGCCTCAACTTTTAATTTTCACAGTGAGAACAATCTTGCCCTGGCAACCCAACGTCCAGAGTCCACAGAGCAGTAGCTGGAAGGCAGAGGAGTAGGGAGCTCCTGGATGATTGACATGTGGGGGTGGGGAAGGAGTAGGAACCACCAGGCCTAGGGGTGGGGCTTCAAAAGAATTTCCAGATTCATTTCTCCTCCCCACAGTCCCTCAGCCTTCCACTCCCCACCCCTACTACCACAAGCCCAACCACAAAATGGCAACCTTGTAAAAGAAAAAGAAATCAACGTTGTTGAGTGCTTACTATGTGCCAGGCACTGTGCTAAGAGCTTTATATATTAACCCCTTTCATTCTCGTAGTCTCTCCATTTCACAGACATGGAAACAAAGGCACAGAGAGGTTAAGTAACTTTCACAAAGTCACACAGCCACAAAGTAGTGAACTCCCATCACTGAGTACTCAAACAAGACTAAGGGGCCCCCCAAAATCCCTTCCATCCCTGAGCTTCTAAAAGAACATGTTTCAAAGACCAAATTTCCAGGATCCCCACACTCCAAGCCTTTCTGGGTGGGGATGTAAGTACAGCAGCTGAGGTGGCCCTGAAGGCAGATGTCCCTCACAGTTATAGTCACCTGGTCTCTCAGAAGAGAAAACTCCCCAAAGCAGATGCCAAGAGGCATGCACACACACACGCCAACTCACCATCTGCAGCATGAATGAGACCTGCTATCCCCACTGAGGTCACTCTGGAAGCTCCCCCAACACACACACTCCCTTTCAAGCTTGTGGGCAGACCTAGGGGCCATCTCTTTCCTCTGACCAGCCACTTCCCATCCCAGAGATATCCTTAGAGGACCCCACTATGGAGGCCACTCCTGGAGCCATCCCAGTTGGGACTCTTCTGGTCTAACGCAGTCCCTCCTTCTGCAGGCATCACCCTTCCCCTCCGGTGTGGCAACCCTGACAACTGGGCACCACCCATTCACCCTTTGCCTCCCAGGCCAGATGAGGTGATGCCCCTCCTCCACAGCTGGACCCCAGGGAAGGTGAGGCCTGGAGAGCCCCACCCTCCTCTCCTTCAAGTCAAGCCCAGCCACAGCAGCCTGCAGGCCCAGCGCCCCCAAGGATCTGCTTTCTCTGCCACCCAGCATTGGGTCTGAATCACACCCTCTACCTCACCCTCAGATCCAGGGGCACCCTGCCTCACGGAGGCCCTACTGTGCACCAGGGCCTGTCACCTGGCACGCTCTCAGATCAGTTGCTTCCACCACCTCCTGGGGAATGAGTTATTAGCCTTGGTGTATGAATAAGAAACAGCTGTTCAGCGAGGGATGTGACTTGCCCAGGGTCACAAGGCTTGAGATTCCTGCTAGGCCTCCAAGTCTAAAGCATTTTGTCCTGAGCCCTTTTTCACTCGTTTATACACCACGCATTTACTGAGCTCCTTCTATGAAAACACACATCCTCTCTTTTCATCTTTGAGGAGGGCGTTATTAACCCCATTTCACAGAGGGGAAAAGAGAAGCTCTAAGAGATGAGATGATTTGTCAAAGGTCAAACCATGAGCCAGGGGTAGTAGCAGGATTTGAACCCAGGGCTATGTGATTTCCAAGACTTTGATTTCAAAGATGGTCTTCCAGAAGTGTAACTAAGAAAGTGACCCAGCTGCTAGGATGGGCTGGGTCTCTGTCTCTCCCAGGGACCTCTCCTCCTCATCCCCCTCCCTGGGGGAGCACTGGGCTGAAGCATCCAGCCACCATGCAGGTAGTTCCCCTGGCATTCAACACTCCCCTACCCGCAGCTCACAGCCCCCAGATGGGGAAGGCCGGTGAGTAGTCCATCTGTCCAAGAAACAACCTCTGAGCCCCTGCCTGTCCTCCTCGAATTTTATAGGCTGGCTGACAGAGGCTCAAGGAGACTTGCAGGGGTAGAGTGGGTACCCTGGAAGAGGTGGTGCCTGAGAGGTCTGGGTCCATTTCAGCCTTAGTAATGGGGAACAGGCATAGTTCCTGGAAGGAACTAAGGAGATTGGGCCTAGAAACCCTCAGCTCATTCCCAGTCCAGGCTTCAGATATATGCCCATGGGGCGGGATGGGGGGGACTCACTTGGAACCTGAGTCCCTCAACGTGGGGAGGTGGCCCTTCCTCCCTATATCCTCCTGCTCCTGCTCCCCCTGTTGGAGCTGGGACAGAGCTCAACCCCACAGCTGCTGCTGCTTCTTCGGTCATTCAAAGGGACACTCAGGTGTCACCTCTTACATTCACAATCACCTCTGCCTGCACACACTTGGCCCCCTCAGGAGTACATGCCCTATGCACAGAGTCACCCATGCACCTGCCTGCACTGCACGGATGCACACACTCCCCTGGGTCCGCGCACGCCCACCACCGAGGTCTCTCCCCACACACTCACCCCCGCAGGCACACACAGCCATGGCCAACAGTCACCCAGCCCAGTCGCTGGTACACAACATGCACAACGGGTCACCCGCACAGGACTAAACACATAGGTAGGGCATGATGGCACTCACCCATCCCTTTCACCCATACACACCACAGGTCCCAGCACCCTTCGCTGAAGTGGACACACACACACACACACACGGTCACCCTCACTCACCCCCTCAGGTCACCTTCACACAAGTCACCCTGCACCCCACCCTTTCTCAGGGACCCCACTGCCTTCATCAAGGCTACCCTGGGAGGAACCTAATGCACACCCTCCCCCGGTAGGGAGAACACACCCGATGCCCTAAAAGTGGCCGCGGTCTGGGCACACCCACGAGCAAAATCCACGTTTACTCCAGACCCAAGACACACCCAGCTCTGGCCCCGCGCCCGGCGACCCCCAGCCCGCCGTCAGGCCCACCCGCGCCCCTCACCCAGAGCGGGGACGCTCAGGCGCGGGGAGGCGGCTTCCCGGAGCCCGGGGAGGGGAGCGGCGGCGGCTCCCCGGGCCTCCCTCCGGGGAAGGGTCCCACATGGAAGGGGAACGAGTCCCCAGAAGGCGACCGCCGGCGGGGTGGGCTTCCCCTCCGCTGCCACCCCAGGGTGCGCCCACGGGGAGGGGACCGGGGATGACGAGAGGGTCCCGCGCGGGGCCGGGCGCGCGTCACTCACCCCCGCGGCGCGCCCGGCCAGCAGCAGCAGCAGCAGCGGCGGCAGCAGCAGCCCGCGGGCCCGGGGCCCGGCCGCAGCCCCGGTCCCAGCGCCCGCCCCGTGGGCGGCCCCGGCGCGGCGCGGTGGCCCCGGCTTCATGGCGGCGGCGGCGGCGGGCGCCTTTGTTCCCGAGGCGCGGCGCGCGGGGCGGCTGCTCGGCGGCGCGGCCCGGCGGCTGGACCGACGCGCGGCTCGCTGGGGCTCCCGGCTCGGCGGCCCGGCTCCGCCTCGCGGCTCCGCGCCCACAGCCGCCGCGCCCGCAGGAAGCGTGCGCCGCCGCCGGGCCGCCCCCAGCGCGGGCGGGGCGGGAGGAGGGGGGCGGGGCCGAGCGCGCCCCCGGCCCAGGTCCCCGCCCCTCGCGCCCCGGCCCCGCTGCACCCCGGCCCACCGCCCCCAGCGCCCCACAGCCCACCCGGAGCCCGAGCGCCGGGGTCCCCCGCGCGCCCCGCGCCCTTGCACAGGCCGTCCGCGCCGCAGTGGGGTCAGCGGGACAGCGACGCTCAGCCAGCTGCTGTGCGACCGAGGGCGAGGACCCCGGCTCGCTGAGCCTCGGCCTGCAGGATAGGGGTCCCTCCGAAGGCGCCTCTTCGGGCGGTCGTGAGGGAAGGGAAGGATCCCGTGTGGGAATGCGGGGTGGGGGACAGGCCTGGCTCCTTGGAGGGTCTGCCTAGAGTCGCATTTGTGTGATCATTAGTAGCTTCCCCCTAAGGGCTTCTTAGGGCTCTGCCAGGACCCATCACCCACCCCAAAGCCGGGTCATCCAAGCCCCCTGGGCATGGACATCTCCAGGACAGGATGGGCTGGGTGACCTCAGATCAGGTGCAGCCCTCCCCGCGCCCCTCACCCAGAGCAGGGGACCCGGCCTCAGTCTCCCTTCTGCACCCGGGGGTGTTGACCTCTGGGCCCTGTCACTGGATCTGCGGAGGAAAGCTGGGCAGACCTCAGGTGCTGCTGCTTCCCGCCAGCTGTGTGACCTCAGGATGTGGCCTGCCTCTCTGAGAGATTCCTCAGGTGGAGTGGGGCCCCCTCCCTCAGTGCAGGCGCTGTGACAAGCATGTCCCTGAGGGCCGCCGTTTCACCCTGCTTGGTCAGCGGGAATTTGTCTCTGTGCCCCATCCCCATCTGGCTACTGTGCACTTGACTTACTCCTTCAGGTCTCCCACCACTAACTGGCACGTGAGCTCCAGGAGGGCAGGGGCTGGGTCATCTGGTTTGCTGCTGTGTCCCCAGTACTAGCACAGAGACTGGCACAGAGCGGGTGCTCGACATAAATGTGTTCAATCGATGAGTGTGTTTGTTTCCCATTCACCTGAGCTACCCCACCCAGCGGTTTGGGGAGGAGGAGTGAATACTATGAAGCCCTAACCATGTGCCAGGTGTGGCACCAAACGCTTTGCTGGCCTGCCTCAGTCCTCTCAGCAACCCCATGCATAGGTGAGCCATGGGCAACTGAGGCCCTGAGGGGGAGGTTATTTGCTAAAGCTGGCCAGCTGGATGTCTCTGCCCTCAGCCCTTGTCCTCTTGCCAGCGCAGGGCCTGCCATCAGGAAACAGGAACTAAATTGAGCTGAATCTGGAACAACCTCCCCTTCTCCGCCCCGAGGAAAAGGGACTGAAACCGGGACGAATAGAGCCAAGAGGGAACTGTGCTAGGGCGGCCTGGAGGAACAGACTCTGGGGCACCAGCCATGATTTGGGGGTGTCAGGAGACCCGGACTTGTCCTGCGGGGCCCTTGGAAGGAGGTCCAGAGGAAACGGCAGCTCATAAGGAGGAGCTGAATTAGGAGGTGTTCCCTGAGAGGGAGTGAGAGCCGCATCCCTAAAGGCTATGTAAGGCCAGGCCAACTACCCTTTGGCAGAGATCCTGGAGAGGAGGAAAAGGAAACTTTCCAACTCTGAGATTTAAAATTCCCGAGGAATTCGGAGGTCCCAGCCTCTGGAAATCCCATTCCCAATTTCCTTTAGGGGTCCTGACCCACGGATACCTTGGAGAAGTGTGTGTGGAGAGGGGCTGACGGGGCCCAGTATGTGGGGAGCCGGTCCTGGCTGAGACAGCAGAGCTTGAAGCTGAAGAGCTCTGACTTGAGGTTGGGTGAATACCTGGGTTCAAACTCCAGTTCTACCCGCTACGAGCTGTGTGACAGTGGACGAATAACTACCTCTCTGAGCCTCAATTTCCCTACTATAATATGGAAATAATGACCATGTGGGGTTCATTCATTATTCCCAAATATCAGTTGAGCGCCTGTGTGCCAGGCCCAGTGCCAGGTTGTGAAGATGAAATGAGCTCTTCCCTGCCATTGTCCTGGGGGTTCAGTAAAGGTGGCTAGGATGGTGCTTATAAAATAAGCGACCTGGATGTAGGGATAGTCATCTCCCAAAAGGGCTGCCACAGGCCCAGGGAACAGACTGGTTCTGAGGAGCTCCCAAAGGGCAAACGTCAGCTCGGTGTAAGGAAGGACTTGGGAACAGCTGGAGCTGGTCACAGATGGCAGCGGCTACTCTGAAAGGTAGTGCCCACTATCTTGGGAGCCAGGCAAGGCTCAGAAAACTAGGTATCAGGGAGGCCGTTAGGACAGTCTCCACGCACAAGGTGGGCAGTGAGCATTGCCCATCTTTACGGGTTCCTGCCAGTCCTGAGACTCCTGGGGGCAGCGGCCTCTCTTCCCTGACATACTGAGGAGGAGAGATGGGGTGTAGAATCTTTGGGCTGGGCAGGAGCGCCACCTGCCGTTCCTCAAAGATACTGGTCACAGTCAGAACCAAGCCAGGTCTGGGCCCCTGAGAGTCTCATTCTGCCCTTCCCCCTCGCCTGCTCCAGCTAGCCTTGGGTTCACAGATGCACACATTCACCTGCTCCCCAGCACACAGTGCATTCACGCAGTCACCCTCCCCACGGCTGCCTGTGCATTGGAGCCACATGCCAGCATCTCAGGGTCTCCCTTCACCTGCCATCACCACCCAGGCAGGTATGCCCCTCCCAGCACAACTCCCCGGGCCACCTGGCACCCCTGCCCAGCACCTTAGACAAGCCCCACCTGTTGTTCTCAGTCTCCGCTGTCTCCCCGGAAGTGTCCCCAGTGGCAATGATCACAGGACTCGAGCAGAGCTGACTGTATGGCAGGCACTGTTCTACGAAGTACGTACACACTGACATTATCCCCAGTTTAAAAGTGACAAACTAAGGCACAGAGATGTTAGAGGTGCCCAAGGTCACACACCTGGTGAGAGAGAGCTGAGATCCTGACCCAGACTCTTTTTTTTTCTTTCTCTTTTCTTTTTCTTTTTTTTTTTTTTATCTTCACCCAAGGATATTTTTTCATTTATCTTCAGATAGAGTGGGAGGGAGGGGGAGAGAGAGAGAGAGAGAAACTTTGATGTGAGAGAGACACATCCACTGGCTGCCTCCTGCAGGACCCCAACCAGGGCTGGGGACAAACCGCAAAGGAGGTACCTGCCCTTGACCAGAATCGAACCTGGGACTCGTTGGTCTGTGGGCCGATGCTCTAACCGCTGAGCCAAACCAGCCAGGGCCTGACCCAGACTCTTAACAGTTACACTCTAACGCCAGGTCCAGAGGTGGGTCAGGTCGTCATTTGATAAATGAATTAGAGTCCGTGTGGGGATTCACACTGTCCCATGGACACAGCCAACCCACAGACATACCCAGATGATCCTGGAGCCCAGATAACCTGCCACAGCACAGCTGACAGCCTGGCCTCCTACCCGCACCCCCTCGGACCTCTCTCTGCCCCTGTGGGGCCTCCTGGCTCTTAAGACAGCGAAGGGGAAGGAAGGCCTCCGCCGGCATCTCTGAGCTCCAGACCTGAGACCCTTGCAGAGTTGCATCTCTGGTCCTGGCACACAGTAGGTGCTCAGGAACTGCGACCTGACTGCCTGTCCCCAGAGGTTTGGCTAAACAGACTGGCTCTTTGGAAGCCATGCAGTGAGGAGAGCCGGGGTGTGCTCCACTCTCCTTCACGCTCCCCAGTCCTGGGAGCAGCAGACACACGGGCCTTGAGGACCACATGCGCTAACACCGGCACCCCTTCAGCAGAGCCCGGCCCCTGGGAGAGCAGTGCACGCATTCGCTCTTTACTTCATCCTGTTTTGAAGTTGGGGAAACTGAGGCTCTGAGAAGCTGGTGGCTTGCCCCAGGTCACACAGCCTCGCTGTGCCACCCCCTGTGGGCACGTTGATCCTAATGGGCCCTCTGGCTCGAGGCAATCACAAGCCTTGGAAACAAGTCCCAGGGCCGACCCCTCCTCCACCCTGCTCCCTCCCACCCCCTTTCTCCATCACAACTTCCAGTCTTTCCCACGATCCAGGATGGAGGCCAGAGCCAGGTGTGCTTTCTGGGAAAGTCTGAGCGAAGGCCGTCCTGAGGTCAGTGACCCCAAATCAGGAGCTGAAACCGGACTCTGGCGAAAGGGCTCCCCATCTGGAGCCCACAGAGTGAACTTGGGGAGACTCAGGCTGCCCCAGCAAGTCGGGGAGAGCCGATGGGAGCTCCCCAGGACCTGTAGAGGACCAGGGCTTGCCATCGTGGGGCTCCATCTGTGGGGAGCCCCTGCCCATCCTGACTGTGTGAGGGTTTCACAGGGCCAAACCTCAAGCTTGTCCTGAGCCCCGCTGTGTGCCAGCAAGTCCTTTCAGAATGAGAATGGGTGATTTCCCCCCGGGGAACAGAGCTGCCAGGCATGGGGTAAGAATTTGAACCCAGGCCTCTTAGGTTTTTGAGCTGGAGGTTTGCAAATTGTGGAACCCAAAGGTTTCCCCGGAGGCCCCTCAGGGCAGGTGTGGGTGACAGGGAAGGAAGTCAGGTTTTGTTTGAGCTGAGTGACCATGGGCACAGAGCAAGGCTGGGCTGGCCTTGGCGGGGGCAGCAGAGTCTGCAGAGACACAGACGTCTTTGCCTAGGTTAAGTCCGGCCCAGGTGACAGGCCGGGCGCCAGGGGAAGGGGCCATCGGGGAAGGGGGAGAGGAGGGCTGTGGCACCTCAGCTGGGTACGGATGAAAGTAAGAGTGGGGCCCAACTCTGGAGCCCTGGAGTCATACAGTCGGAGGGGATGACAAACACAAACTGGGAACCAGGCCGTGGCCAGGGGCTGCGCGCCGTGAGGAGCCCTGAAGCTCACACGCAGTGAGTTTGACTGCAGTCTGCCTCTGGTTGGAAGCCCGCAGCCCAGCCTGCTTACCAGCGAAGGAGACCAGCAGAGTCCTGGGGTGGTGCAGCGGTGGGGGGAAGGGCATGGGGTGTGCACTGGGCGGGTGGAGTTAATACCCCTCTGAAGGTTTGGGTGTCGCAGAGAGCAGGACTTAAGGTGACATCTCCACTCGCCACGGCGGGCAGGCCGTGGAGAGCAGACGCTCCGAAGGGGTCACACTGAGGCTGAGTCCCCCCGGAGGCTGGGGGGGGTTGTTCACAGGAACCAGAATGGATAGAGCACTCGGGGCCGTGTTGCTCTCCACGCTCCACCCACTCCGTCTCATAAGTGAGAGAACTGAGGCCCAAAAAGGGGAAGGGACAGTCCCAAGGTCACACAGTGTGTGGCAGAACATCTGCTCCACTCCTGCCTGGGGGCTTTCTCTCATCCACCCTCTTCTAGACCGACTGCCCGACTGCAGGAAACTCAGGGTAGGACTGCCCCCACCAAGGCCCTCATTCAAGCCCTTCCTCGGCTCTGTCAGTTCTGGCCGGTTCAAGGTCACAGGGCTCGGAAATGATTGCCTCAAGGGTGAGGGGAGCCCAGACCCAGGAGTGGGCGTTCACACCTGCCCTCTTCCCTATGAGAAGGGGAAGGGGGAGAGAGAGAAGGGCAGTGGAGATGTGGAGGAAGAGGGGGAGAGGGGAGGGCAGGATGGTGAGGGGGAGGAGAGGAGGGCAGGATGGTGGAGAGGGGGAGAGGAGGGCAGGATGGTGGAGGGGGGGAGAGGAGGGCAGGATGGTGATGAGGGCAGGGAGGAGGGCAGGGAGGAGGGCAGGGAGGAGGGCAGGATGGTGAGGAGGGCAGGGAGGAGGGCACTGCAGTTGCAGAAGCCAGTCCACTAACACCCCCCTTCCCCATTCCTGGGAATACATTGCACATTTGGAGTCATTTTCCTGGAAGAAAAAATTGCCTCTAAAAATATTTTTTCTTTCTCACTTCAGGCTGGGGCTAGGGCGGCCCAGCTGGTGACAAGCAGAGAAGGGGGCCCGGGAGAGGGACTGGTGAGCGGTCGGAGATATCCTGTCCCCGAGGCCATGGCATATGAGGGAGCACAACTGTCATCGAGATCGTGAATATGTCATGTGGGGTTTTTGGATTTGTGAGATTCGTAGAGACTAGCACTCAACTCTCACCCTCGAGTTACTGAGCCCCTGCCATGGGCCAGGCAGGCACGGACCTAGGCGCCCAGGGGGCTGGCACCTCAGGGCAGGAGATCAGCAGCATTCGTGTGGGACAGGTCCTCCCTCTGTCCCTCACCATGGTGGTGGCCTGAGCAGGTGGCTTCCCTCACCTCGGGCCTCAGGCTCCTCATCTGTAAACAGGTCAGACCTGGGAGGCCGTGTAATTCCCTGCCCCATGCAGGGCGCTGGGACAGGGCCTGGCCGCGGGCAGCAGCTGGGAGGGCTCTGCTGGCACGGGCTTGGAGAGGCCTGGGACTCTGGTCAAAGCCTGTGTCTGCCGCCTCCTGGCCGTGACCTGGGGCACTTTCCTCCCATTGGAGTTAGAATGAGGGACATTCCCCACTCCCAGGGTCTGAGGGAGGCGAACGAGGTGACACAGGGTGGCACCCAGCTCAGGGCAAGACCCACAGTCACAACCCAGTTGGCCGTTATTTTGCAGTCATTCGCGGCTTAGGACACTGCAGGCCTGAGGTGGGCGGCCATGGCACTCTCCACTGGGACTGAGACAGAGGCTGAGCCACCTCTGGGACAGGGTGGCCATGGCCTCCTGGTCCAGCCTCACCCCAAATCTGCCTCCACGTGCGCCCTGAGGAACACCCGGAATTTCTCGGTCCTGGCAAGGGGCAGCTGGCAAGGGGGGTGGGCAGGGACAGACACAGGCTCCCCACAGTCAGCCCAGCGTAGGGCAGCATGTGCCTCAAAGGAGAAATGAGAAAGGGCTCTTCTGACTTGCCTGGGACAGGCCTGGGCTCATCTGAAGTTTTGTGCTGTGTATTTGGGGTTTTTTTTGTTTTTGTTTTTTAATCCTCACCCGAGGATATTTTTCCACTGATTTTCAGATAGAGTGGGAGGGAAGGAGGGAGGGAGAGAGAGAGAGAGAAACATCGATGTGAGAGAGACACATTGATTGGTTGCCTCCCACACCAACCAACCAGGGCTGGGGACCAAACAGCAACCAAGGTACATGCCCTTGACCAGAACCGAACCGGAGACTCTTTGGTCCACAGGCCGCTGCTCTAACTGCTCAGCCAAACCGGCCAGGGCCCTGCTCTGTGCTTGTTATCTATTGTTGCATAACAAGTTACCCCCAAACGCAGCCGCTTAGAACAACAATAAGCACAGAGTATTTCACCCAGCTTCTGTGGGTCAGGAGCCCGGGAGCAGCTGAGCTGGGGGCTCTGGTTTGGGGGTCTCTCACGGGGCTGGAGTCAGGATGTCAGGATGTCAGCCAGGCAAATGTGACTGGCAGGTTAACCCTGGCTAACTGCAGGCGGCCTCAGTTCCTCCCCACGTGGACCTCGCCACCTGGTCCTGGAAAGTGATCAAATGATCCTAGAGAGCAAGCTGGAGCTGCCGTGCCTTGGGTGGCCTCACCTGGGCAGTCACACTCCACCCTGTCCACAATATCCGACTGCTTCCAGGCAGGTGCGAACCCCGGGAGGCGGGGCCACCGTCCAGGGGCCTACCACATGTGGTAATCATTTAGTGCATCCGCTTTCGTGCTTACAAGCATCCCAGTTTGCAGAATAAATTAGCCACACAAGTAAAACTTCTAAGGGCCCCAATGTAGCAAAGGAAGGGAGCTATAATAATAATTAATAATAATAAAAACTCCTATTTTTGGCTCACTGTGTGCCCAGCCTTGTGCCAAGTGCTTCCAATGTACCCTGTGAAGTAGAACTATTATTATCCCCGTTTTCCAGAGGAATGAGAGGGCAAATGACTTACAGAGGTCACACAGGGCCAATGGAGCTGGGATCTGAAGCTAGGCAGCTATCAGTCTTAAAAAGACTTGATGACTTTGGTTGTTTGAAGGCTTGGTGCATAAGCTAGGGGTGTGGCCCCAGACTAGGGGTGTGGCCCCAAAGAGGCACCAGGGACTCAGGTCACATTAACAGGGGCATGGAGCTGTCCTCCTCAGCCCCAACCATCTGACCTCATACCAGCCGCGTGAGGTTGGAAGGGCTGGGCTACCAGTCCAGGTGACAGTTGGGGAAACTGAGAAGTCAGTGATTTGCCAGAGATGACAAAGTTAAGTCAAAGGCAAAGCTAGAACCTATGAGCCACATCTGTGACCATACCCTGCCACCCCAAGCCAGAATGAGGAACTAGCCCCATACCCAGGAGGCGCTGGGGAGTCAGAAGAGGGGAAGCTTAGTGTTAGGGCAGATGGCCAGACCTCTGGTCTCTGGGAAAGCCATCCCAGCCCTGACCGGGCACCATAGGGCTCTATGTATAATGCTTTCTTTAGGCAGCAGCACCCTCCTGTGGCTATAGCTGGTAACTACATGAAGTCACAGGTTTCCTCCCCTCACATGCTTCACAACTCCTGAAACCCAACTCCGAAACAGAAGACAGTTATTCCTGGGGCTGATGGAAGATGGCAGAGTAAGATGACATGGGCAGAGCACTGGACTTGGTTGGAGTCAGGACCCTTCCGATAAAATCCTGACTTGGTTAGTGACTCGTTGTGTGGCTCGGGTCTCAAACTCCTCTGTGTAATGGACTGATGACCTCCACGCTACCTTACTCCGTCAGGTTTTCGTGAGGATCAAAGGACTCACAAATGTGCGTGTGTGCTCTGTAAAGCACTGTGATCAGGTAAAGGGTTGTCCTATAAACCGGAATCTGTCTTGGAGGGCCTCTGCCAGGGAGACCAAGAATGCAGGTATCAGCTGGGGGCAGCCCAGGACGGCACGTCCTCGGGCAGACTTGGCAGCAGTGGGCAATGGCGGCCAGTCAAGTGGGGAAGTGGACACTGAACTTTCAGCCTGTTCCATGGAACTCGATCCTGCAGAGGGAGGGGTCCACGCCACCCGGAAAGCCTCAGGCCCAGAGTTGGTCCGATCTGAAGACTTGCATCGGAACCCTGAACCTGTGTGTGTATCTATGAGATGGGGATAAACAACCACGTTCCTTGCGGGACTGTTGTGAAGAATAAAAGAATGTGTTGGAGGGGGAGGGCTGCGAGGGGAGAGGGATTAAAAGAGAAAGAACTCATGGACACCGACAACTGTGTGGTGATTTCAGGGGGTGGGTGGAGGGAGGGATAAATGGTGATAGAAAAAAATTAAATTAAAAAAAAAAGTATGTACAAACCATCCATCTCTTTGTGTGCCTGGCACAGAGGCGGTTCAGGACAAATGACTTTATGGAAACTTCTTTACATGATGGACAAGGATTGTTTTGTTTACCAAAACCTGTGATGAGCCACTGGATAAAGATAGCTGATAAATATCATTCATTTATTACACAGCGTGCTGAGCTACAGAATTTCACCTCTACAACCAAGCTTTGATGTAGGTACTGTTTTTCTCCTTCATTTCACAGAGAAGGAAACTTGGCCTCAGAAAGATGATCCAGGTAATAAAATAAAAAGGCAGTTGAAATTGAAACCTGTATTTGTCTGCCTGAAAAGCTTCCCCAGGCTTCAAAGACACAGGTTTGAACTAAGAGGGGGTAAGGGGTGATCATATTTCTAAGCGGGTTTCTTGCTTTGTTACCACTAAAAAAAAAAAAACCCACAGAAACAAAACATTTCATTAGATGCTAAGAGTCTTAAGGAGACAAAAGCCCGAGGGGAAGTATAAACAGTCCAGATAGAAAAGAAAACCAACGTGCGTGCCTACTACAGGGCGTTTATTACCGATTCTATCCTACCACAGCCCTAAGGCATTCCTCCGATCTTCTCCCGAGGCCACAAAGACAGCAGTAGGCAAATGAGAAAGAAACCCCCTACTTTGCCCACTGCCTCTGCAAGGGTCTAGTAAAACCGTTATTTAGTAGCCGTAACTTTCCACATGATATGAAAACCACTTCGCATATGTGTATCTTCACCTTCACTCCATTTCCAGCAAGGAATTTGGTGAAAGGTGATACACCCCAGCGCACAGTGAGTGGACATATCTGAACCGCCCGAGTCCAGAGCTAGTCCGCAGTGCCCGGCGTGCTCTCTGGTGGGCCCACAACCGCCTCAGCAGAAGGCTGGGGAAGGACCCGCCTCGAAACCTGCGTATGTCTCAGCTTCCCTTCCCTCCCTTTTTTCCTGGGACCTCAGGATAAGATGAGCAAGCTAGGATACTGGGACAACCTGGGCCGGTCTCAGCACAGGACATGGCGGGCAGGGTGAGGACAGGAGCAGTCCAGAGAGGAAAGGGGCTCAGGAGGGGAGCCTGGACAGACTATCAGCCATCCAGATGCCTTACCTACAGCCCTGCCTCGGAAAATTAGGTGCCCCAACACTGAACTCAGCCGGCTGACATTTGTAATTGACTGCATTCTAATCTAGACCCCGGGCTCACAAATGCTGCTGAGGCCAGGAAGAGGCGGTGACGATCACCAGGAGAGAATAGGGCAAACCACGGGGCACAGGCTTCCTGATGATGCTCCCATGACTGGTGAGCAGACTCCAGGCCCAGGAGGCGAATATTCTGACTGTTCAGTAAAGTTGGAAATCTGGATTAATGTGGAGTGTGTCTTGACTTTGAAAGCACTGGGCGGGCTAAACCCCACATCTTTGGGTCAAATTGGGGTCAAAAACCAGTCTGACACCCCATCCCTATTCCAATGCTCTTCCCCTCCTATCCCCGCCCCTCACAAAACAAAAACAAAACAAGCAGAAAGAAAGAGGCACAAACAAAGAAAGGGCTGTCCTGGGGCACTATATTAGAGAAAAAAGTTAAAGCACAAACTCAGATTCCAAAGTTCTGTATTTTTCAAAATAAAGATCACACATTGTTTAGAGACAATCTACACAAGAGTTACAAAAAATAGTTGCCCAGGCATAAGCATACACAGGTTTGTTAATTATACACATATGGTTACAAGTGTGCTTGCAAAAAAGTTCATTGGAAATATACACAAGGCTCTGGAAATGTACACCGTGTAGTGTTACAATTCTATATTCAAACAAGGAAATTTGACAGTATGTTACATTCACTTACAAGTAGACAAAATGCAAAATACAGTTCATCTTCTGTACAAAAAGGAAGGGCAGTTCACACTTTACAAGGTGGGAGGGGCTCTGATTTTAAGGAAAGCTGGGGCAGGGCTGAACTCCGCACGTCCTTTTGACTGTCACAAAATAAGTAAAACATTACTGTTCAGGATTAAAAAAACACTACTGTGAACTGAATCATCTTGAATAACAGTTAGAAAGGATCTCGCTACAGTCTGACTAGGTGACAAATAAAACCAAGCTATTTTTTTTCTTTTTAAACATATAACTAGGCTGTATAAAGAACATTTATTCCTTCAAAAGAAAAATTTACTTCTGGTTGAAATTACAATTTACAATATACAACACTATATGCTACGACCATAAAAGGTGTGAATATACACTGAATGCACAGGGCTGGCTAATTCTCTTTTTCTTACCAAAAAACGTGTTTATGTTGATTCAAACTTCTCCACATTTACATTACAGGTATACAAATGTACAATTGTACAATCAAAAGTATGTTCGACTACTAGGGTACATTATAGATACAGATTAGACATCAAAACAAGAAAATACTACAAATTTGTATATATGCAAAGTCTACACCAAGTATACACTATATATTTATAGAAGCAAGACCAAAAGCAGAGTTGGATTTTTTTTTCCTCATGCTAAATAATCAAGATTTTGCCTTTCAATGTTAAAAGAAAAAATCCAACAGGCAGTAAACAATTACACCCGCCCGGCCTTGAAAGACATTCTGGGAGCTCATGTCTCCTACCACAAAACAGACTACACCATCTTCTTCAGCATAATAGTCTCCAAAAAGGCAATTTTTAGAAGTTTCATAAACTTAATGTCATAAAATGAAGCTTTAGTAACTCTGAAACAATTTTCATTATATATATATATATATTTTTATAAACTGTGTTAAATGCCAGTTTGGGGTCATTTAACTAAAATTCAAACTTCTCAGGTTTTTTTGTTTGTTTTTGTTTTTTACTAAAATGAGGAGGTGGGGAAGAGCTATTTGCAAAACTTGCCAGCAAGGCAAATGAGTTAAAAACCTTTTTTCTTTTTTTTTTTTAAACTTTTTTTGTTAAACCAACCACCCTGAAAGTTTCCACACGTGGAATATAGATACAACATTGAACAAAATATGTGGCCTCCATGTACATTGGTTACCTATGTACAAGTATCCTATACACCAGTAAAACAACAGGGCAATTCGTCAATTAAAAAAAATAATTAGTACATGTTATGCGTAATAAAATTAAATTTACAAAGGCTTTTCCACTTGTGGATTTGATTCCTTTTTTGGAGAGGGTAGTAATCCTGGCACAACCATCTACCCATTTCAGATTCTATACTAGAGTATTTCTGGTTGCTGGTTGGTTCACCAGTGGGCCAGTGAGGTCAGTGGGAATGCGGGGACAGGGGAGACACTGCCTCAGATAATACCATTAGGGGGGCCACAGATGGGCCCTAAGTCAACGCCATTCTTCATGTAGTATTTCTCCAGCTTGGCCAGAATGTGCTTGCCATAGGTGTACTTGCGAAGAGTCGCGATGTGAGGCCGGATCTGGAGAGGAAGCACAGTTTGTGTCACTCTGGCCTGCAAACAGAGTTGGGCGGCTCCTGGTGTGCTCCCAGGGCCGCGAACCACAGCCACAGCACCTGCATCCTAGTGCTGCACTGAGGCAGGGCGTGAGGGCTTTGGAGACCGAAGGGCCACGGACCACTCCCAGGACAGGATGTGGAGAAGGCACATCCTGACTGACAGTCGCACTGTCCACCCCCGCTGCAGAGCCTCCCACAGGCACACTTTCAGCCCTCCTGGCACCACACCTGGCACCTCGGCTCTCCTGAGAGGGAAGTTTCAGGGCACCATGGCCCCTAAGCTCACCACCTGACCCTGTCCTCCAGCTCACAGAGGATCAAAGAAAGCTACTACTGACTGTAAAAATGACTCACATGAGCCAGGCTTGTCCACTTAAGCCTCCTAAGGGAGGTAAGATTATCTATTTTACTGATGAAAAAGATGGAGGCCCAGTGGTGAAGTCCCTCATCCAAAGTCAAACGGCTAATAAGGGGTAACACAGGTATTTGAGGCCAACCACCCGCTCCTCCAGAACTTCTCCCCGCACTGTGCTCTCACGGCACTGCCCACTGCACCAGCCGCATCCTCCCCCCTCTCCAAGCCAGGCTCGCCCCGCTCTCCTCGCCCCGGGCACACCCACACGGAGTCCTGTGTGCATCCCTGACAGCCAGACAGGTGCCGCGTGTCTGCAGCCCCTTCCCCTCTGTGAGCTCAGGGGGTTCCCACGTACATCAGCCACAGCATTACCCTGTGTTCACAGCCACTGCTTGACCACCCACCATCCCACAGACAGTGAAGAACCATGGCTGACCCCAGCACACCGGCCCTGCCCTCTCAAACACCCTGGGAAAGCTCTCCAGATGGAGAGCCCCACGTGTCCTCAAAGCCAGGAAGGGTCAAGCAGCTCTGGAAACCACTTCTACCCCACACCGGGCACAGGCCCCTTATCACAATGACGTTATCACCTAGACGCCCAGGAGAGAAATGTATTAATAAATCCCTGGCTCGAATTCTGAGCTGTGACCCAAACACCTAAACTCATCTGTTTAAAAAAAGAAAAAGTGAGAATGCTACACTTTCATTTGGGTAGCAGTAAGGACTGTGTGCATAGCTACTGTCATTACATTTGACAGTCGACCCCTCGCTTTCTGCAGGGCTCCCTGGGACTGGCTGCCTGATGAGCCCACCCACTTAACCTTTACACCTCTCCTTTTCAGGACAGAAAAATAACCGCCCACGGGCACACACGTGTGTAATATTGTGGAACTCCATTTTTACCTGATTTAATGGGAGGGGAAGAGTAATCACCTGCTCCACTCTGTGTTTCCTCTTGAGCTGAAAACTCTCAGATTTTTAGATTCCTGAGATTCTTCCTCCTCTCTCAACTCCCTCGACCAACCAACTGCTAAGCCCCATCCTATCCAATTCTCTTCAATCCCAAAGCCACCATCTCTTAACTTCTTTATTCTTGAGAAAATCCCATTTTTATTTGGCTTGTTTTCTTCTAGACCTTGGATATATGACTCAGATTCAGTGTTCACGGTAGCTTTTGCGCTTTTTACTTTTTCTTATGTATTCTGAACTATTTTCACTTCGGAAGTGTTGGCACACCACCTACACCGCACTCACTATGCAGAGCTCTCACCCTGAACGCGGAGCCTCTGCTCTGTTCCCGACTGCCCTCCCAGAGCTGCAGGGTGCTTGAGTGAGGACTTTGGAAACTCTGGGGAAGCTCAGATATCCAGAAAACTTTTATACCTGTTTGTCTGGGAGACACTGGTTTGACTGGCACTTGGCTTAACTATTTCAACAGCCTCCCATCCAGCCGCCACGTGGCCTACCCCGCTGCCCACCTCCACGGTACTCACGAGCCAGGACAAGGATCTGAAACGTAAACATGACTCTGGCACCACAGTCCTGCCCTAGTGAACTTGCTCTACTACTTCAAATACATTGTCTTGTCTCCTGCTTCCAAATCTTCACAAACCAAGTTCCCTCAGCCTGGAAAGGTACCCAGGTCTTTACTCAAATGTCACTCTAGAGGCACCCTGCCAACGTTCTCGCACAGCCCTCCCCAGTCTTCCCCAGCATCGCTGTAACTGTGTGCGCACAACACGGTCGCACTCGCCGAGACAGCAGCCCTGCGGGAAGAGGGCTTGCTACAGAGTAGGTGAGCTTAACAAGCACTTGTTGGGTGAGTGACTGGACATGCTTGAAACTTCGGCCTATCTCCTCTACTCCCTCTGCCTTCACCAGCCTCCTCACCTGCATATCTACAAGTCTCACAACGTAAGGACTTGGGAATCCCCCAGCCTTCAGCTGCCATTGCCAACACCAATGTGCTGTTTTGTTCTGTTCTGCTTTGAACTGGAGGTGGCAGGTGCCTCGTCTGGCTCAGAACTCGAGTCCATAACAAAGATTCTCATCACCGAACTTTGTTCTCAGTGAGGGCAAGTGGCTCATCACTGCCAGACCAAGGCCTTCCCCTCCACTGAGAAGGGCTGAGTGAGATCAGAGCCCAAAGCTGAGCATCCAGGTCACAAGTACCTCAAGGCTCACAGCACAAACACAGCTGCAGCATGCTTGCCTGGGGGGTTCTTTGGCCTCCTGGGCCCTGTGGTGTCTGTGGGGCTGGCTGGACCTGCTCTGTGACTGTTCCTGAATCCGTGGGCCTCGGCGGTGCTTATGGGTCAGCTCACACTCACAGTGCCCAACACTTCAGATTTCTGACCCTTTTCTCCTGTCTGACTCCTCTGTAGCCTGGACTGCTCCTCCTGCAAAGCCTCCCTTCGAAGACTCGGGGCACGTGCTCTCACCACTGCTTTCCCTCGCTCTTCCCACACTGTGCTCTGTGGGCAGGGGTCAGTCATAGTCATCTCTGTGCTGGTGTCTGGCACAGAGTGGGCATCGGGTCAGTGTGCCAGGTCAGCTACTGCACTGGGCAGGCGACCATTCGGTAAATGGTGGTGAGTGAAAGAGGAAGGAAGGAGGAAGAAAAGGAAACGAGGCAAGCAGGTTTTGTTGGACTGAGAAGCTGGTCTCCTAAGAGCAAATGCATAAAAGCATGGCCTAAAGATCAGGGAGGAAACTCCCTCTCAAGGGCTTTTCATAACAGTGAATTATTGATAAAAGAGAGGTGGCAAACATGGGACAATGGCCACCCCAGATAAAAGGAAAAAGGAACACAGCATGAGACATAGTCCAGTGACAAATTCTGCAGAAAGAAGCAAGTCGTCCACCCTGCTCTGCATTTTAGAAGCATGCAGAACCCAAGGCCTTCCGCATTTGCCCTGACTGAGATCTGTCCAACCTGGCCTACCTTATGCATGACTATCTTCCGCTGGGCTGGCTCTGCCACATCAATCATCTTCTGGACCACGTAGTTGGCGTACTGGTCCTTCATCATGGTGTATAAGGCACTGTGGGGACCGTCATTCATGGTGCAGACCTCATCGATAAGCACAGCACGCTCCGTGCGGGAGGCATGAGTGACACACTTCTCCACAACATTGCTGTAATCAGACAAATCCAGGAATAACTCTTAGAAAAGGGGACCCAGTGCTTGTCTGGCCTCTGCCCTGATCTCAGGATCAGCAGCAAGAGATCTTAACATTTTTGGAAGATTAATTCATCCACTATTTGGCTCTGAGACTCTCCACCTTTGCCATCTGTGGCTTCCAATGTGAACCATGGCCAAGACCAGGTCTTGGAGGATAACAGACCCAACCCTCTAACAGATGAGGGTAACAAACCCAAGTAAGTGAAGGGACTTAAACACAAGGTTCACAAGACTGGTTAATAGCCGAACTGGTTAATGAGAATAATTTCAACATGAATCAAAATCAATCTTCACCTCTGTGGGTTATGAGGCCAGAAACAAGTCTTTCTTGTGTCTGTATACCTAGTGCCAAGCACAGAGCTCGGCACTTGAAGAGAGGCTCTACAGACATACTGAGTAAGGAAGTATGTCAAATCTGGTGAGCTAACCTATCAAGTCTAATGAAGACAATAGTCTCTTCCATCTGATACAGCAATACAGAAAAACTGTCCCCCACTTTTCTCCTATAGTACTATGCAATTCTAGCATGAGCTGAAGATGTGGCAACTTGGAAGTAAATCTCCTAATAGCCACTGGCTTCTTCTCCCTTAGCAAAAAAGGGAGTTAAGATATTACTGGGCTGGTTCAGAGGGCATGAAGCCAGCCACAACCTCCAAATGTTCAGACAAAGCATTCAACATTTTTCATGACTGCTTGGCTGGGAGGGTATATCTTCATCCACTCCACCAGGCCCACTTCCCCCACAAAGTGGTGAGGATTAGAACACGACTTTCTGCTAAATGGGTTGGGGACAGGACACACGTTCTTCTGGGTGGAAGACTCAGTGCTCAGCACTGTCTTTCAAGAAAGCAAGTAGGCCAATCAGCTACCACTGTGGGATCCCACTTGGCCAAAGACTTCCACCTTAATACATGATCGGCATCGTTTCAGTCTTTACTTGTATTCTGAGTCACTACCAAAAATGTCAGAAAGTCACTTACCTGTTTTTTGGTTTATTCCTTTGATTCGTTCCCAATTTTAATGGCTTTTTCTTCTGTTATCTCTAATTTGCTCTTAAGGCCATATAGCAAACTTTATTTCAGATGATATGTTTTTCTATTCTAGAATTTACATTTTGTTCCTTTATAATAAAGCTTCTAGTTCTCTACCAACATTTCTTATACTTTAATTCACTACCAGCATATTTCTCTCTACATCCTTGAGTGTAAATAAAATAGCTACTTGATAATCCTCCTCTGCTAACTCCAACATCTGGGTGGTATGGTAGTGGTTCCACCCGCCCCTATTTTCTATTTTTTTGTTTTTGTTGAGTACAGGTCACATTTTCCTATTATCTAGACATAGAAAATGATATACTGTAGAAACTGAGTTCTGTTATGTCCCTCCAAAGAATATTATCCCTCGAACTCCTTTTTAGTGGAGTTAAGTTGACTGAACTCAAACTGCAAACTTCTCCCATGCAGTAGGCAGCAGGTGAAATCTCAGTTCATTTCTTTAGCCTTAGTTGGACTGCCTGGACTGTGTCCCATGCAAATGTGATTTAGGAGTCAACCACACACTTGGGGAATTTAAATACAGGCCTCTCCCCTCCTCCATGGTTCTCTTCTTTTCCAGGATTTCTTCCCTGTCATTTTGTCACTTCTATTGCCCCAAACTTTGCCTTCTGGGAATACTGGAGATTTTCTATACCAACTTAGGAGCCCAGCATGGAGCAGACTTGAAAGGGACTACAGGCTAAAAGCCATTGAAAATAGGAAATTTTCTGATTATAGTCAACAATGCTATAAACTTCAAAGCTGCTAAGAGACTAGATCATAATGGTTTTCAACACACAAAATAGGTAAGTATGTGACATTAAGGTGTTAGCTAATGCAGCCGTAGTTATCATAGTGCAATATACAAATGTACCAAAACAACAAAACACACTGTACATCTCAAAGCTGCACACTGTTATATATATGTCAATTATATCTCAATACAATAAAAAAAATGTTTAAAGGGAGGAGGGCAATTTCCCCAGTGCAATTACCTTCTTCCAAGTATCAACAGTCCCCTGCCCACTCCCCCAATCTACCTGCTTTTGGTCACTCTCTAATACCTTCAGATAATTTTTAGGCATTTTGTCCACAATTTATCATTGCTATCTGTGGGAGAGCAGGGCCGACAGTAGTTGCTCAGTCATAATCTGACCCCAAGTCTATTGTAATAATTAACACTTACGCTACATCAAAGGGTGAGATATTAAATACAACGAACAAAAAAGTAAACAGGACAGTGACCCAAAGAAGAGACCTAAGGGATTATGACCCCTATTTCCCTGGTCCTGCAGAAAACAAAAACAAAACAAACAAACAAACAAAAAATCCCTGATATGGTTAGGCTATTGAGACAATGGCTCTATGGGTGCTTGTATTTTCCATGCTATCATGTTACAAGATTTCACAAACTAAAACTAAACCATTAAAGAACATCAAGATTAAATGAGTCATACCATGCCTTGTAATTTATCCTAAAAACCAGAGAAGAAAAATATTCCAAAAATATAAACTACTATATTATGTGTATGGCAGAATATGCAGTCTATTTAGAACACCATACCACTAAACCACTGGAGGGCCACCAATTTCTTCTCTAGCCTCTGTTACTTATACGTTACTTAAGACATCTTTCACAACCTGGGGATAATTGGTACATTTTATTCTTGAGCTGGTATAATATGAAGATTGAAAAAGAGATTCTAAGAATACAAAGCCTATACATAGATATGATACAATGCCTCTTAATTCAGGTGCCAAAGAGGAAACTGAGTCAAGAACATTTCACAATTCCAAACAAGTTAATGAAATGTTCAGTTTACCAAAGTACAAAATGCATATTCTTTAGAAACATATTTCCAGATTTCAAAGGGGCTGATTCTAGGGAAATGAGGAGCCCACTAAGGGACTTCCTATGTTTTATACTTTGTAGAAGAACAATTTAACTTTTTTAACTATATATACTTTAAGAAAAATAAACTGCTTTTTAAAAGAATGAAAATTTTTTTCTCTCTAGACCCAAAATACGATTTAATCCTCTCTTCTGGAAAACAGTCTATATAATTCAAAGCCCATACCTTGCAAATTTGTGCTGACTCAATACAAGTACATTGCCTCGAATTTCTGCTACAATTTTACTTTTATCCTCAGGACGACCATGCTCCAATACATGTTGGATTACATAATTTCCATATTGATCCTGTTTGAGAAACAACAAAAGAAATAAAATTCATATAAAAATGAGTTCAGTGGATTACCGAAATCCTTACATCTAATCAACACCTTTTTCTGTAGCACTATGATGGCTTAACCGAATACTAATGAACACGTAAGAATTTTTAAAATAGACAGGTAATGAAAATTTCCCTGCTATCACAAAACAGGAACACATTACTACTAGACAATGGAATATTTCTACATATATTTATGCCCAAAGGTCCTAGTTGGGGTCTTCATAAAATATCATATACAAAAAAGTACATCTTCTCCTCTCATTAAAAAAAAAAGGGGGGGGCGGGGATAAAAAAATACTTTTCTCCAATAGAAATGTACCTATGTAACACAAAGAAAAACTAGAAACAAAGTTTATGTCCAACAAAACAGACAATGCCTAATTAATAATATTACAAGCATATAAAGGATATATTCATTCATCTAAAGTGAAAGATACTGCCCGGCCAGTGTGGCTCAGTAGCTGAGCGTCAACCCATGCACCAGGAGGTTGCCGGTTCGATTCCCGGTCAGGGTACATGCCCAGGTTGTGGGCCCAATCCCCAGTGGGGCGTACTGGAGGCAGCCAATCGATGTTCTCTCTCATCGATGTTTCTATCTCTCTCTCCCTCTCCCTTCCACTCTCTCAAAAATCAATAAAGAAAAAAAAATTAAAAATAAATAAATAAAGTGAATGATACTTTGACAGAATAAATATAAGGAATTCCAGGGGCAAAATATTTGTTTGTAAGATGTAAAAAATTAAGAAGAGTACAAGTAATTTATTTTTTAAAGTGCCAATGCCAAATGCATTTGCTTCTGGATGGTAGGATTCTGGATGATTTCCTTTGTTTTGTTGTTACTTTCTGCACTTTCAAATTCTTCTACAATGAATACTTAATAGATTTACAATATCACACTTCTCACCAAAACAAACAACAGGCTAACACACACCAAAAAACTGCTTCAGTGTTTTCAGTTTGGGCGTTTTTAAAGTCTCTCGAGCGTTTTTAAATAGAAATAAATTCTGGCTTTTAAAAAAAATAGCTCAGTATAACATGCCTCACGTAGAAAGTAGTAAAATGGTTAGCATGATGTGGGAGAAATTTTTAGTGGTAGATGCAAGAGAAAGTATCAAAGCTAGAAAGAAATCAACTAATCTACTTAGTTTATCTGAAATGATGAAACGGAGACCCAGACAAATTAAGTGGCCTGCCCAAGCTGACATAGCACATATCTTCACTCCAAGGCCAGCCTCTATTCAACACCCATATTCACAAAACAATAACCTGGCTGGTGTAAATGAAAACTTGCCCAAAAGATTCAGTGGGCATTTTAAATACATTAACATTAACCTTTACTGGAACGGATACCTGTGCTGAGAAAACACACAAGCTCTGGGCCTGCACGAGCCCACAGGTGTTTGCAGTTACTCTACTGGCAACTCCACTACCTGTACAAGTTGCTCTGTGTGCTGGTGAAGCTCCTCTAAAATAGGGAGTGTCTGGTCAGGGAGGCAGTGCTCCAGGATCCTCTGAATCACTCGGCAGCCATAAGGATGCGTGGACAAAGCAAATACCTAGGGCAGACAAACATAAGTAAGAAAGTCAAAAATGACAGTTGCCACTTTCAATGCTTCAGATTATTAATATAGATTATCTCATTCATCTTCACCATGACCTTGAAACACAGTCATGGTTATTTTCCACATACAGATGAGAGCACTGAAGCCCCAAAATGTGCCAACAGTCATACAGATAGTAAATGATAGAGCCAAGATACTATTTCCTAGTCTGAGTCAAAAGCCCAAATTATAAATATGGCATCAAGTTCTTTCTACAAATAACTACTCTAGGAATTCACACATGTACACAAATTCAGAGGTAAAAAGTATTTTTCTAAGAAACCTAGAAAGGAACAGAATTAGTCAAGGTCATTAAAATCACCCTTAGTTAAGAGTCCACCATGGCAAAGGATTGGGGGGTGGGGGGGCACGCACGTGCGCAAAAAAAGGGCTGGGATCACATCCCAAGTGCTTTCACACAATCATAAAGTAACATCCTGAATTGAACTGGGCTGTTTTCTAGCAATATGCAAGAGAAGCTCTTTTGTTGGGTCTGGCGCAAGAAAGAAACAGGCTTCCAGATCCAGACCACTCAATCTCAACTGCCCTTCCTAACCAAATGACCTGGACCAACTTGCACCTCAGATCTGTTATCAAAAATAATGACAATAATGGTAAGAACAATAAAAACTGCTAACACTTATTAGATGTTTGCTACATATGCACATACATATGGTTTTATGTATATAACTACATATAGTAGTTATATGTGCATAACTACATAAACAGTACACTGAACGGTTGTGCTCAATTATAACTTTATAAAAATGCCAGGCATGAACAGTCTGGAACAACTTGACTTATTTATGTTTCAAATATTTACTTATAATACTGTGGGTTTCTACAGTTTATTTCATATAGCTGTATAGTATAATGTTGGGTAAGTACACAAGGTTTTTATTTCAAAAATTTTTGTCCAATCCTCTGCTAATGGACATCTGGATTATTTAGTTTTTTCCTATTAGGAGAACAATGAGGCTTTGGACATGTCTAAATATGTCTCGTGATGTACATTTGCAGATATTTCTCCTGGTATACACCCAGGCCAGGAGTGCTAGATCACAGAAAAAATGTGTTGATCTTGAAAGATGATACTAAATTATTTTCCAAAAAAAAATACCGATATTGTGCTAATATCTACTCCCACCAGCAGTGGATCACAGCCCACATTCCTGCCAATACATAGCAACCGATGGGTAGAAAAAGGTCTGTCATTTTGGGGCCTCATTTTGTATTTTCCTGATTATTAAAATGGAATTATTTTTTCATATGTCCACTGGCGATTCATGTTTCTTCTATCCATGCTTTTGGCCCATTTTTGCATTAATTTATATTGCTCTCTTTGATTACAGGAGTTATTTATATACTCTGATTATCAATTCTTCAGAACTTTCTTCTTGAAAATATTCTCTTCCATTTGGTTGCTTAATCCTTTTATTTTCTGTTATATATTTAGAAAAATATAAGATCTTAATTAAAAAATATATATATATGGTTTTATTGATTTTTTTAGAGAAAGAGGGAGAGATAGAAACATCGATGTGAGAAACATCGTTCGACTATCTCCTGCACGCCCCCTACTGGGGATCAAGTCCAAAACCCAGGCATGTGCCCTGACTGGGAATCAAACGGGGACCACCTCTCAGTCCATTGGACCACGCTCAACCACTGAGCCACACGGGCCAGGCAAGATCTTAATTTTAGAGTAAAACGATGTACTGGTTTTTTTGTTGTTTTTTCCCATTAATTCAGAAAATCCCAATACTCCCTGGGTTAATCTGTAATTTACGTCCCTCTACCATAACTAAGGCAAACCCAAAACCTAAACATCTCTAAAATCCCATTTCGATCTAGGCTTAGCAGTACACATGACTATACCTGAAAATCTACTTGTTATTTCCCATTCTTTTTTTCCCTTTTCTGAAAAAAAATTTCACACATCCAATTAGATATGTTTTACTCCCTTGTCCGATCTAGCTTAGGAGAGGTACGAAGACTATGGGGGGTGGAGGGGTGGGGTGAAAGAAATTAATAACAATAGTGAATTAAAGGGTAATTCTAGAAAAAACATGGTATAAAGAAAACTGTTTGGAAGCTGGTGCCAAGAGCATATAGGCTCTTATGACATACAGCTAAAATGGAAAAAGCTATCTCTAGTTGTGCCGTCACTTAATACAGTTCAAACCAACCTGATCACCACCCCCAAAATTATGCAGGAAACACCTTGTTATTTTAAACATATATTCATGCATGACCTGCAACATTAGTTCTGTAAATGACTTGAATTTTAAAACATGATAAGAACTTTCAAATATCAAGATAAATAGTACTTAACCAAAGAAAAAAAAATCATTCTTCAAATGAGATTGAACCTTAACAACTCTTGACAACTAACTCACCCCAACATGAGCAGCATCTGCAGTAACGATGGAGAGAAGATCCACGGACAGTTACAGGAAGAAAGAGACTTGGGTACACAGAGCTAGGTGTACCCTGAACAGGTAAATAGCACCACTGAACAGAGCTGCTATTTACTGTAGCACTTGAGAACCCTCTACAAATCCTATCTTATTCTCTGCCCACAATGGAAACACTCATCAATTTATTTCCCTTATTTCTTTCCTAAGTCACTTACCTGTCCCTTAAACGCATCAATGATAAACTGCAAAGACTGAGGCTGCACACATTCAATGCATTTCTGAACCACGTGATTGCCATTCTGGTCCTTCACACACTTCAGGACGTGGCCATCTAGTTCCCGAACCATCTCATTCTATTGGAGACAAGGAAAGAAAACACCACCAGAATCACAGCGAGCAAATACCTGGACGCTCAATGTTTTCCTTACCAAACACAAAAGCACTGAGCAGGGAGGGGATCCATGATAATGAAAGTGGGACAACTCAGCTGTGGCACTATGGAAATAAAGGATGAATAGATTTTTCCACATGTTCGCAAACTTCCTGTAACAGTAATCAGTCTAAAAAACTATTCTAACTTGCAAAAGATCTCTGGGAGATTAACAATGTAGATTTTAAATTGGATTGGAGTCTATATCAAGCACATCTCATTAGAGAATTTCACATGCAATTCAACATGTTTCTATTATGACAACCCTGTATGCATTACGAATAATGATAGTTGCTAATCTAGAGCTCACAGTAGGCTAGGCACACCTCTAAGTGCTTAACATGCTTTGATTCAATGATTCTTCCTAAGAATCCTATGGACTGGACACTATTAGAGGTAAGAAAATCAAGACAGACAAATTAAATGACTTGTTAAAATCACAGACCTAGACTGCCAAGATGCAAACCCAAGCAACATGGCTCCTGTGTGTGGCAAAATAGCGTGTGTCAGTAAACCACCTGTCAAGTATATATTATCCTTCACATATAAAAAGAAATCGAATGTCAAAGGGGTAAAGCAATGTATTTAAAACTACAGATAGTGACTAGATCAGAATTCTAGCCCAGGTCTGTGACTCCACCACGTTTTCACCAGGCCACAGTGACTGAAATGTCAGCAGGACAGTACACTTAGTTAATAAAAAGTGTCCAAAGTCAGGGAATACTGGAGAAGGATAGACATTGAGGGGTTTGTGTCTGTTGGGCATGACTGGGGACAAGGGCATAGAAAATGAGATGATATTTTGACTGGACCCTTTCCCAAAACTTGCTGCCTCAGGTCTCAGGTACCTTGGAGCTGAATATCTGCACCATGTCTGGAACCTGGTACTTGCTACCCAATTTTCTTGCTGTATCCAATCTCTATATTAGCTCCACTGTACTACTCCATATTTATGGTGGAAGACTACAAGCTAGTTTAAAACAGTGACATTTATGAATGCAATGTCTTAAATTTTGGAGATGTTGAATATGTTAAATCATCTAAGAGATTTCCTAGTTTAAAAAAAAATCAAGATTACAATGTCAGGGACAAGCAAAAGGCAATAAAATCAGGAAAATTTCCTAAAGCAATTCATCAAATGTCAAAAAAAAGGATATTCTGGAAATATAATTATAAGAATGATAAGTAGAAAAGAATGTCTATATAATAAAGGCAAGGAAGACTTATAATGTAAATGAAAGGGAGGTGGCTTCCCTAAATATTTTCTTGAGCCCGAAGAAACCACTAGAGATTATTTTATTTCACATAAAATAATAAACTCGTATCTAGGAAACAGTAAATTATCCATAGCAGCAGGAGAAGTTCAGGCCCAGAACAAAGTATCACAGAGAAACCAGACCAGAAAAAGATATACAGAAATATAAGGTAGAAAGAAGAACAGCTGGGGGGACAGGGACAGGAGGTGAAAAACTACTACAGTTTTGCTACCCAATCAGAAAACAATAAAATCTGAAAAGCTGGAGACCAAATCAACAAGTTATCACAATCACAAGAGAGGGAAAAGATAGACAATATACCTGGGAAAGCATAATATTCCTAATATCTTTCAGTAAATGCGCTTTAAGGTTAAAAACAACAACAACAACAACAACAAAACAAAAACAAAACAAACAAAAAAAAAACAGGAATCTATCCTTAAAGAGGAGAGATCTGATCATGAAATTTTCATCCCTGAAAATCCCAGGTAAAATTAAAACTAAAAATAATCTGAACATTAGAAGAAAACTAGCCTCACCCCTGCTTCTAATGACTTACATATACCGCTGATTGTATCACTGCGGCATCCCCCGTACTAAGCACTGAATGAACAAACTCCAACCTGCTATGCATCTCCAACATTCCCTCTGCCTTCACCAGCCTCCTCACCTGCATATCTACAAGTCTCACAACGTAAGGACTTGGGAATCCCCCAGCCTTCAGCTGCCATTGCCAACACCAATGTGCTGTTTTGTTCTGTTCTGCTTTGAACTGGAGGTGGCAGGTGCCTCGTCTGGCTCAGAACTCGAGTCCATAACAAAGATTCTCATCACCGAACTTTGTTCTCAGTGAGGGCAAGTGGCTCATCACTGCCAGACCAAGGCCTTCCCCTCCACTGAGAAGGGCTGAGTGAGATCAGAGCCCAAAGCTGAGCATCCAGGTCACAAGTACCTCAAGGTTCACAGCACAAACACAGCTGCAGCATGCTTGCCTGGGGGGTTATTTGGCCTCCTGGGCCCTGTGGTGTCTGTGGGGCTGGCTGGACCTGCTCTGTGACTGTTCCTGAATCCGTGGGCCTCGGCGGTGCTTATGGGTCAGCTCACACTCACAGTGCCCAACACTTCAGATTTCTGACCCTTTTCTCCTGTCTGACTCCTCTGTAGCCTGGACTGCTCCTCCTGCAAAGCCTCCCTTCGAAGACTCGGGGCACGTGCTCTCACCACTGCTTTCCCTCGCTCTTCCCACACTGTGCTCTGTGGGCAGGGGTCAGTGGTAGTAGTCTCTATGCTGGTGTCTGGCACAGAGTGGGCATCAGGTCAATGTGCCAGGCCAGCTACTGCACTGGGCAGGCAACCATTCGGTAAATGGTGATGGGTGAATGAATAAAAGAGAGCAAGTGAAGGAAAATGGAAAGTGGTTTGGATTAAAGTTTGGTTTGTAGGAATGGTCAGTTCAGACTAAAGAAAATGATAACTTCCTAGTATTTTACATCCTTCAACTCTTGTCAAACAAAAAACCCACCTTTAAAATTGCACCTACTAAAGACTGAGTTGTTGTCAAACAGAAGAGTGAAACCACTGGTTTTAACACAAGACTCTTGATCTACTATAAATTTACAAATTGCATAGTTCATGCTTGCCATGCATAGAAAGGCAGCCACAAGCACCAAAGAAAAACTGTAAAAGAAAACTAAAAGCTGACAAATTAAAAGGGTTCACTACATGTACCATGGAGAAACACCAAACACCAAGAGAAAAGTTAAAGGGGAAACTTACAATTACCTGCTGGTCTGAGGGAATAAATTCAAGAGCTTTCTGGATAACACGGCAGCCATACATCTGCAGTGCCAATGACAGGACATGACCTCGAATCCGTTCTGCCAAAGCCAGCTTCTGTTCAAGGCTGCCAAACTAGACATAACGTATGGGTGAACACCATTACTTAGGTAGAAGGAAAGAAACCAGAGAAAGCAAAGCATTCATTATTCTGTATCGATCACTGTGATACCTCTTTTAGCCCAGTTTCTTCAGGACAATAGTTCTCAGCCTCTGATTATGAGGAACTGTTTCTTTTTTTTCCTTTATTGATTTTAGAGTGAGAGGAAGGGAAAGGGAGAGGGAGAGAGGGACAGAAACATCGATGAGAGAACATCAACTGGCTGCCTCCTGCATGCCCCCTGACAGGGAATCGAACCGGCGATTCCCTTAGTGCATGGGTCAACGCTCAACCACTGAGCCACACAGGCCGGGCAAGGAACTGTTTTTAATGTTAAAACAATTCTTGGCACCCTGGGTGATTTGGCTCAATGGTTAGAGCGTCGGCCCAAGTACCGAAGGGTCTCAGGCTCACAAGGGCACGTACCTGGGTTGCAGATTTGATCCCGAGGCCTGGTTGAGGTTGTGTGGGAGGCAAGCAATCAATGTGTCACTCTCACGTCAATGTTTTTTTCTCTCTCTCCCTTCCTCCCTCCCTCCCTTCCATTCTATCAAAAAAAAAAAAAAGTCAATGGAAAAATATCCTCGGGTGAGGATTAACAACAACAACAAAAATTCTTGGCTACCAATGGTAATAGTTTCACTATTAATATCTGCTAAACAAAAATATGTAATTCCTCAAAGCTGCCATTAATTCAGTAATATTATTAAATAGATCTATACTCAATTAATTACAAGAATATTAATGTTTACTCTAAAATAATAATACATGTGGGAGACATTGTTCATTAGAGCTTTAGACAATGTCTGGAGAAGATTCAAGAATTTCTTACAGCAAATCAACAGCACTTTAGGTGTCTGAGGCCCGTGGATTGAAAAGTTCTTTCATCTACATGAAATTTAAGCCAAAACACATATGGGCACTCTGTTTTGAATTAGTGTTCAGTACCATTCCAAGAAGTGATATTATCTATTATACAATACAACACAGGAGGAAAAGGAGACTCCAGAGGTAAGGCTGCACAATGTTAAAACTCTTCCTAGAATGATTTTCCATCCTGGCTTTTTAGTTTTGTTTGAACAGAATAATTTTAAGACTGAAGAGACTTTATGCCCAACCCACTATTTTCAATACAAGGGAACTAAGGTCCAGGACTTTCTCTAGCTTGTCCGAAATCATATGGCTATACTCCACCCTTCATTTGGCCACTACTAGCTGCAGAGACCTGGAGCTGGGGATCTCTATTTTTCTATCTGTGACAAAATTACAGTGAAAAGATATTCTAAATCAAAATAAGAAGTCATGTGTAGGTTGGTTTCTTAGTCCACAGCTGGAGAATTAAGTGTCAAAAAATTAAAGTCTTTATGAGAAAAGTTTGGAAGATACAGGCTGTGAGTCATTTTTCAAATCTTCACACAAATCAAACAAAGTAAGACCTAAGAAGTGACAGGCTTGTCTTGCAGCAGGTATTGTACAGCTCCAGCACGTCCCCCCGGAGTCGACTCTTCACCTCAATGCTTCGTCCCTCTGGGTCTACAGCCTGGGGCTGCTGATCCGGTGCACCAGGGCTACAGTAAGCCAAGAATCCCGCCTTTCTGAGAGTTCAGTTTAGTAAGGGAACAGACACTAATCCAGTAATCTCGTTAATCCTTTCCAAAGACAATGATAACAGAAGTGGACATTATTCATATTAATGGAGGAAAACTAAGAAGTCAAGGCCAAAGGATGACCCAAGAAGTGTTGAGCAATCTTCACAACTGTAGTTTATGATGAAAAACACTAGAGTCGGTGTTCAAAGATAATTCTCTAGGAATCCTATAAAATTTTTCATTTTTCAGAACACTTTATTGTGGTCCTGCTAAAATTATCTCAAAAGAATTATTTCCTCCAAAAATGATATTTAGTGAAACTATTGTAACAATAAGAAATAATGTACTGGATCCTAAATGGAGACAATGGTTCTCCATACACATTTCTAAAATAGACTGTCATCATCCGCTTGGGTATTTAAATAATACACTGCTACAAATGGATTGGAAAACATTTTAAAACTCTTTAAAAAGACCACACACACTTCATTTTGAGGATTGGAATGGGACTGCAATTCTTAAAACAGCTAAAGAAAATCAAAATGCTCTGGAGATTCTCTAAAGTCAAAGGATAGAAAGAACAAAGGCTTACTTCAAAGAACTTCTGAATGACGTAATTTCCAAATACATCCACCATTAGCTGGTAGGCGGCCTGGAGGATTTCATTGAAGACAAGCTGGCGCTCAGCTGGCGTGGCACGCTCTAGTTTCAGCTGAATGAATCTGAAGTACAAAGTAAAAAGGGCAATTATAGCATTTTAGGAAGACTTGGAAATAAATAAGAAGAATTAGCTCAATTTGTATAATGTATCATTTCTGAAAATATATATGTGTGTAGGTTTACACAGGCGCAGGTGCAAGGAGGTGCGCAAACACACAACAGTTATTTAAATGAATCCCGAGCTCACTTTCTAAAAAGGTTTATCGTGTGAAGTATACCCTAACTTAACTGAGCTTTTAAAAGTAGATTTAAATTTTAGTATACTTCATTACAGTGAGACATATGTACAAAATTGTATTTGTATGTGGGTCTGAGGGGGAGACGAAAAGGGGGAACAGGAAAAGAGAGGAGGGGGTGAAGGCGGGCATAACACAGGAACTTTTTCCTTTAGAAACCAGTCCCACATTAAGAGGTTCAAAGCTATGGCCCTTACTATATTATTGGCCTCATATTCATATGAAGCAATATTTATTAAGGATGTGGAACAAGTCGTTTAAATGTCTGCAGGGTGTTTGGAAGTAGTAGCTACTTAGTTTGCCTTTTTTGGTTCATGTGACTATCAGAAAAATCATGTTCTCTCTCAGTCTGGTCTATAAGATCCAAATACGAGAAATCTTTGCCTAGTAGCAAGTTGGCAGAACTTAGTGAGAAAGTAGGTTTTTTTGAAGCCGTTTCAGTGGGCACAGTCAAAGAGAAAGAGAAATGGAGACAAATAGCAAAGAAGGGTGTATAACATCATAATTATGCTTTTTCCCCAGGACCAGGGCCCCGCTTCTGTGAAGCCCACTGGACAAGTCAAACAGGGAGGAGTAACCCAAGCTAAATTCTGTTTTGTAATAGCTTCTTCCCTCCCACCTCTATGCAGACTCTCATTTCTGTAGAATGAAACAACAAAGAAAAGTGGTGTTGTCTTACTCCTGAGCAGCAGAGATCCAAACTTATTATGTGAATAGTTCTTAATAGGGATTTAAAGTAGCAAACACGTGTGGATATATGTCTTTGTGTTGGTGTTTCTGTTTCTTAAATTGTAGCCATTCTGTGAGGTTCTCATGAACTAGAAACACTAGGCTAATCTTTTAGAAAGATAAAAAGAGTTGTTTTAATTATGTATGCGGATCCCAATTTCCATTTCTAAATGGCTCTTTCAAACACTTGTGTATCTGGTGACCCTCATGATCTAAGTTTCTCTGAAATAATGGAAAGTACACTAAGAAACAGACTGTTTCAATTATTTTATGGCACTTTACTTAGTGTATACCTTATCTGAAGCATGGAATTTAAGGCATTAAGATTTCAGTTACCTTAATGCCAAAGCCAAGTCCTCACCTGGACCCATGCTGGTCTTGGGAAAATTCCATTATATGCCCAGCTATTTCTCGCAGTTGTAAATTGGGGTACCGGTTATTTCGAAAATCTTCCAAAAGCCTGCTCCTGCCAGAGGGCATGACATCAGACATTCCATATCGCAAACGGGAGGAAGAAAAAAGGGTGCTGCTGGGGCTGAAGAGGCTGGAGGCACTGCTCGCACTGCGGTACTTGGCTTCAGCGCCTGGAGCAGCAGAGATGTATCTTCCACTGCCATTTGTGAGTCCTCCTGTTGGTTACAGAACAGGAGAACTCAAGACTCATTCTTAAGGAACTTTGTTCAAGAGTGGAAAAACCATCCCACACATGAAAGCCTGCATCATCTCTGATTCCTTTTCAATTCTGTTGCTTTTGTTTTAAGATCAATTCTATTAGTGCCACGACTTTGATAAGGACAACTGAGCAAGCTGGAAAGAAACTTTTGCACAAACGTTATCAGAGGAATGCTTTTAACCACTGACAGGACACTGCTAACAAAAATGGAGCAATAGTTAGTGTAGCCATTGAAACTGCCTGCTGTGCCGACCAGCACCTGAGCACCAGGAATCAGAAAACACACAATGCATGGAGACTTCAGTGGTTTTCCACTCTGAGTTCTGTGGAGATTCTTGCCGTTAGGGAATAATCCCCACTCTCCCATTTGTAACCCTCCCCTAAAAAAAAATTTTTTTAAATCTCAGATTTGTCTGTTTTATAAAGGAACCCCAACCCAATCTCTTTTTTTTTTTTCTTTATTGACTTTTGAGAGAGAGGAAGGGAGAGGGAGAGAAATAGAAACATCGATGAGAGAGAATATCAATGGCCGCCTCTTGCATGCCCCCACTGGGGATTTGGCCCACAAACTGGGCATGTGCCCTGACCAGGAATCGAACCAGCGACCTCTTGGTGCATGGGTCGACGCTCAACCACTGAGCCACACTGGCTGGGTCCACCCCCAATTCTTTAAAGGAATGGCTCTACCACTAAATAGAAGTCTGAAAATCACTAAGGCACCCCAGGCCAAGGACTACACTTAAGGGGTAGGAAAAAAGGACATATGCTTTGAAATGGAAGGTTTTCAAGTTCTTCATCAGGAATGGGCAGCTCTTAACACCTTCTGTTGAGACAAAGCCTGAAATGATTATAGCAGCAACAACTTTCATGACACTGATACTGCTGCTGTGACTATGACAAGGGAACAATAAGAGTGAATTCCTAGACAAATAAAATAGAGACAAACCAAAAGGCTTATCAAAATGCAAAGCAGCCCTGGACAGTTTGGCTCTCAGTTGGCTGGTTTGATTCCAGTCAGGGCACATGCCCAGGTTGCAGGCCTGATCCCCAGTAGGGGGCACGCAGGAGGCGGCCATTGGAGGTTTCTCTCTTTCTCCCTCTCCCTTCCTCTCGCTCCAAAAATCAATTTTAAAAAATAATCTTTAAAAAAAATATGTAAAGCAAAGTAATAAGTTATGAGTATATATTCCCAATATTCTTATATTTTTTACAATGGAATTTTTTAAACTTGAGATTGTACTATATGAAAGAAAGTGAAGCATTTTTTTGGTGCCCCCACACTCCTTTTAAACAAATAAGCAAAGTAGATAAGAAATACACATAAACCGAAAAGAGTACGTAGATGAATAACAAGAAAAGTTACCTAAGGTGAACGTCTTCATGAATTTTAATGGAGATTAATGGTAGCTACAAAAATATACCCAGCTTAGATTTCTCCACAGAATTCTAGGGCTCAGCTTCAAAGGTCTGGGTCTCAATGAAAGTGATGAGACCAACAGGAAAAGGCTCAGTATTAAAACTTGTAAAACATTTTTACTAAGCATTTGTCCTAAGCCAGGCTCTATGATGGAAGCATTCTATATATACTTTCTATTAAATTCTCACTGACATTTTGGAAAAGTTCTAAATTCCTATTTATGTAACAGAACATTAAGGTCCAAAGAGGGGTAATGCTCATCCAAAGACACAAATTACCATGGCCAAAATTGTCACAGGATTCTTGATTTCAGAATCAGTGCCCTTGCAACTACACAAGACTCATTTTCAGACCCAGCTATATCAGGTTTCCTTATTCTAAAGGACACTGTTATTCTTGTGAAATTCCACAATATTTCTTAATCCAAATAGAAAACATTACTTTAAGAAAAGGAAGAGAGGAGTTTATAAGAAAAGAGAACAGTGGTCATATGCTGTTCTTTATTTTATTTCAGAAACAATCCATTCTTCCCTGACTTGAGACTGGGGCGAAATGGGCAAGGAGATGGTAATCAAGTAGGTCACAGGTATCGGGAGAGTGTGATAATAGAAAGGAACATGCTTAAGGAGAAGAAATGGCATGAACACACAATGTTTTGAAAATAATTCCAAGGTATCTTAAGAACCTGGTCACTAACAAAAGCACTTAAGGAAAAGTAACAAATTAACAGAGAAACAGAACCATAGTCCTAAAAGACCCAACACACATCCTTATAAAATGGAAGGTAGCCAGGTTCTTTGTGACAAGGCTGAATGACAGGAACCAATCCTGAACACTGCCCTACTTCTACACTTGTATGAGCCAACAGATGCACTTAATGTTTCAGCCACAATTAGTTAGATTTTCTGTTACTGTGGCCAAAAGCATACAGACCAATTCCTAACACTGACTGGAGTACATCATAGGTAAAGCCTAAAATAAAGATTTATACATTTGTCCTGAGGTTTTGATTCTGAGCTTTGGTCTCCTTGGATGCCAAACAGCATACACAGGCACACATACACACACACACTCACATACACACACGCACATCCATACAGCTTTTGTTATTGAGAAAGAAAGCAAACAAATCTGAAAAAGAAGTATTCCCAGGTACTATATTAAAATCGACAAACTGACACAGTTCACAGGCATATTTGCTTGAGCCAACTAATTTTCCTCTAAACATTAAACCAATGCTAAAAGTAGATTTTTTTCTTAAAACTGTAGTTTCTTGGTTGTTTATGGAAGGTACCTGGCAAATGGTAGGCCATCAGTAAGTTATCTCCATTAGATGGGGAATACTCAGAAATGTGTTTTCCAGTTCACTATGGTTTACACATCTACGTATTTTTGTACCCAAACTACTATACCCCTGGAGGTAGCCCCTAAAAGTGTTTGAATTTGCATTTCACACAGGGCCTCAAAAGGAGCCTCTTATTGATCTCAAGTTTTCCATAGTATTTTGACATTGGGCTATGTCCCATGACAACATTCCACAGAAATTAAGGGTTTAAATGTTTTGTTTAAATTAGTATATGCAGGTTTCCAGTTCCACGTGTAAAGAGCTTGCAAGTCACCACTCCATCCTAACAACAAGTGTAAAGCTAAACAGACCAAAGAATCAGCAATTCTTCTTGGATCCATAAGAGAAGGGAGGACGCAGAGCAAACCACTGCCCCTAAGACTGGAGAGACAAACAGGTGAATACAGGTCATATCATAGCTTAGCAGCACAGAAACTGGAACAAAAACCACTGCCGGAACCAGTACTGAATAGGAACACCTGCACTGTAACTGATGAATTGCAAGAGGCTCAGTGTGGACAACTCAAGAGAGTTAAAGCTCCAGGGGGAGACCCAGTCATATGGGGAAAGGGGGGTATGAGCGCAAAATAAACATCAGAGAAAATTTTCCTCAGGCTTCCGACAAGAGTGAAGGGAAAAGAAACCATTTTGAAATATGCCAGAGCACTTAATTAACAAAGCCTGCCCTGCAGGAAAACTACTTAACCAGAGCCTAACCTGCAGGGTTATGATCAGAGACTAACTGACCTGGGGAAGGGAAACATGTAACTTCACCCTACTCAAACCATCCTGTCCCACGCGGTGGGGGGGCCTGCGAAACAATTTTGAAGTTGGTAGTCCAGAGGCATAGGCTCACTAAACGAATGATATATGGATCATAGGACTCCTCTGACACCTCACCACCACATTACTGTAAAAGCCTATTTACAGCCATTCCCTTTACCCAGTATAAAAAGCCTGGCTATTTAAAAGAAAAGAAAGCATGGCATACCAAAAGGCAAAAAACATAATTTGAAAATAAAGAGCAATCATCAGAAATATACATGGCAAGGATATTGGAATGATCAAACCTAGAATTTAAAACAACTATGATTAATATGCTAAAGACTCTAATAGATAAAGTAGACAGTATGCAAGAACAGATGGGCAAAGTCAGCAGAGAGATAGAAATCCTAAGAAAGAATCAAAAAGAAATGCTAGAGTTCTGGCCAGTTTGGCTCAGTGGTTGTAGCGTTGGCCCATGGGCCAAAGAGTCATAAAAGTCATGGGTTCAATTCCGATCAAGGGCACATACCTCGACCTCGGTTGCGGTTTGGTTCCCGGCTCTGGCCGAGGTCATGTGGGAGGCAGCAAGTCGATGTGTCTCTCTCACATCGATGTTTCTCCCACCCCCACCACTCTATCTGAAGATAAATGGAAAAGTATTCTTGGGTGAAGATTAAGAAAAGAAATGCTAGAGATAAACAAAACACTGTAACCAAATAAAGAATGGCTTTGATGGGGTTATATCAGACTGGACACAGATAAAGAAAGAATCTCTGAGGTGGAGGCTACAGCAATAAAATCCTCAAAAACAAAAAAGTAAAGAGAATAAACACTCAAAAAAAAAAAAAAAAGGTACAGAATATCCACAGACTGGAAGACAACTATAAAAGGTAAAACAGATGTGTGATGGGAATATCAGAAGGACAAGAAAAAAGGAACAGAAGTATCTAAAACAATAATGACTGAGAAGCTCTCCAAATTAATGTCAGACACCAAACCACAGATCCAGGGAGCTCAGGGAACACCAAGCAGGATAAATGCCAGAAAAACTGAAGCTAGGCATATCATCTTCAAACTACAGAAAATCAAAGATAAAGAAAAGTCCTGAAAGAAGCCAGAGGGGGAAAAAACTTACCTGAAGAGGAACAAATAATTACATCTCACTTCTCAGAAAAAATGTAAGCAAGAAGAGAGAGGAGTCAACTATTTAAAGTGTTGAGGGAGCCCTGGCTGGGTAGCTCTGTTGGTTAGAGCATTGTCCCTGATACACCAAGGACATGGGTTCTATCCCTGGTCATGGCACATACAAGAATCAGACAATGAATGCATAAATAAGTAAAACAACAAATCAATGTTTCTCCTCTCAATATCAATAAAAAATAAAGTGTCGAGAGAAAAAAATCCTAACCAACCTAGAATTCTGTTCCCTGCAAAATTATCCTTCAAAGGTGAAGAAATGTTTTTTCAAACAAACAAATATTGAAGAAATGTGTTGTCACTAAAGCTGCCTTGCAAGAAATGCTAAAACAAGTTCTTTAGAGAGAAGAAAAATAACACAGGTTGGAAACTCCAATTTATATAAAGAAAGGAAGAGCACCAATGAAACTTAATGTAATAAAAATAAAAACTTTTAATTCTCTTATTCTGAACTGATCTGACAATTCTGTTCAAAGTAATAGCAACAATGTAACAGCAATGGATGGAGGAATTAGGATTGCGTTCTTATTATAAGGTTATTTGCACTATACGTGAAGTTGTATTTGAAAGTGAACCTGGATTAGTTGTAAATGTATAATGCTAACTCTAGGGCAACCACTGAAAACGTTTTAAGCCCTGACCAGGTAGCTCAGTTGGTTGGGTATCATCCCAATGCACCAAAGTTGTGGGTTTGATCTCCCATCAGAGTACATACAGGAAGCAACCAATGAATGCATGAATGAGTGGAAAACAAATCAACCCCCCTCCCCCCGCTCAAATCAATCAATAAATAAATAATGTTTAAGTTTTAAAAAATAAAGTATAACTGAAATGTTAAAGGGAGGAAATGGAATTATATAAATGCTCAGTTAAAACTACAAAAAACATGCCCAGCCAGTGTAGATCAGGGATTGAGCATCAACCTATGCACCAGACGGTTCCTGGTTCGATTCCAGGTCAGGGCACATGCCCGGGTTTCAGGTTCCATCCCTGGTAGGGGGCGTGCAGGAGGCAACCAATTGATGTCTTCCTCATCATCCATGTTTCTATCTCCCTCTCCCTTCCTCTCTTTGAGGAAGAAAAATAAAAGATATGCCCTGAGCAGTGGTTAGAGCATTGGCCAGCAGACCAGAGTCTTGGGGTTCGAGTCTGGTTGAGGGCACGTACCTCAGTTGCAGTTCGGTCCCTGGCCCTGGTCGGTGTCGTGCAGGAGGCAACCAATGGATGTGTCTCACATCAATGTTTCTCTCCCTCCCATTCTATCTGAAGATAAATGGAAAAGTATCCGCAAGTGAGAATTTATTTATTTTTTTATTATTTTTTTTAATCCTCACCTGAGGACATTTTTTCATTTTTTGTTCAGATAGAGTGGGAGGGAGAGAGAGGAAGAGAGAAACATCAACGTGAAAGGGACACATCGAGTGGCTGCCACCCGCACGACCAACCAGGGCCGGGGACAAACTGCAACCGAGGTACATGCCCTTAGCGGGAACCGAACCCGGGTCTCTCTGTACCGCAGGCCGATGCTCTAACCGCTGAGCCAAACCGGCCAGGGCCACAAGTGAGAATTAAAAAAAAATTTTTTTAATAAATAAATAAAAAACCACAAAAGACGGAAAAAGTGTGAAAGATAAAAATGGGAACAAAGAACAAAGGCAACAAATAGAAAACAGTAAGGAATATGGTAGACATCAATCTATATCAATTCTTTGAATGTCAGTGGCCTAAAAGCACCAAATAAAAAACAGATTGGTAAAGTGGATCACAAAACACATCCCACCTATATGTTGTCTACAAGAAACCCACTTTATAAATAAAGACACATATAGATTTAAAATAAATGGATGAACAAAAATATACCATGCTCAATTAATATATACTTCAGTTGTTTTATACAGGTCTGTGGAAGGGTTTTCTGCCAGTAGCCATGTAGTATTTCATCCTCTTGCTATGTGGAATGTTTTCATTCACTTGTTTTTTGTACTGTAGATCTAATAGAAATGCCTAATAGGCAAAGCCTTGCCTTCTTCAAAAATTTCCCAAGGCCATCAACATCTGGCTCCATATTTAATACAGTCAGAGGCAATATTGTTCACCAAAATGTTCTCCCCAATCCACTCCCTTAATACCACAGCCCTAAAGTAAAAAAAGCCTAAAATTAATTGTCTTTAGTGCATAAAACTAAACATTTTTACATGGCTAGTTTTACAGATAACAAGTCACTTTCACAGAACCAAGTGAGAAATTCCAAAATACTCCATTTCTATTTAGAATGGAGAAGTATCTAAAGGCACATCAAGACTAGTAAACAGCCTGAAATTAGTGCAAGTTATGGAACAAAAAATTAGAAACATCCAGTGCAGGGACAGAGACAATCACTTGGTGTTTGAACTTTGCTTTTCTTAAAGGACTAAATGCACATACAACCTTGAATTTAAAGGACAGAATCAATTCTAAGACAGGAATTCTATCACGATAATAAAACTAAATGCTCGTATTCTTTTGACCTGGACAGATTATGAACTTTTGAGCTCATGTTTGCCATATTTAAACACTGTGGTAATCAATAAGCACAATACTTTTCTCCCAGAACACATGAAAAAGGCGGGGGGGGAGGGGGTGCTCACACACCATGTATATAATAATATATTTTTTTTAATGTGGTTTGGCTCAGCAGTTAGAGCATCAGCCCGCAGACCAAAGTGTCCCAGGTTCGGTTCCCACTAAGGGCACGTACCTCGGCTGCAGTTTGTCCCCATCCCCAGATGGGATTGTGCAAGTGGCAACCACTGGATGTGTCTCTCTCGCATCAATGTTTCTCTCTCTCTCTCCCTCCCGCTCTGAGGATAAATGCAAAAAAGGCCTCGGGTGAGGATAAATAAATAAATAAATAAATAAATAAATAAATAAAATGTGTTTTAAATTACTTTTAAAGAAAGAAAGTAAAGGAAAGGGAGAGAGAAACATCAATGAGAGAGAATGAAAGAGAAACATCAATCAGTTGCCTCCTACATGCCCCTTACTGGGGATCAAGCCCACAACCCAGATATGTGCCCTGACAGGGAATCGAACCAGTGACCTCCCAGTGCATAGGTTAGCGCTCAACAAACTGAGCCACACTGGCCAGGGCTATCATAATAAATTTTACCTGCTACTTCTTGATTATTAAGAGTTTAAAAATGGTACAATCTGGAAATTAAGGAGAAAACCACAAGCGTAAAGAATCACTTCAGGAAATGGGTAGGCAGGACATGAAACCATTAAGGAAATAACTGGACTTTTGGGAAACTTATATCCACATCCCTTACTCCTTTTCTTTTTGAGGTAAGAGGCAAAATTGATTAGAGATGCATTTTTTAGGTATAGATGAGCGCCTAAAGACTTCATATCTAACCCACATACAAACCACAAATAAGGATTATAGATCTAGTTGTTAATATAATTAAATAATATTAATAATTATGAAAACAGTATTTTTAAATTGTGAAATAAAATATATTAAGCCAAACAAAATAAATACTTGTAACATATACCTTGCTTGGAGTCATAAAAATTTTATTTGTATTACTAAACATGCATGTGCACAGTTATATATGGAAGAGATGGAAGGGATAGACTGAGAAAGCGCGAGAAAGAGTTCACATTTTTAAAAATTACCATCTGTGCCCAAAAAATGACAATTTAGATGAAATTGACAAGTTCCTAGAAAGTCACAAATTACCAAAACTAACGTAAGTAGAAATGGAAAATCAAAACTTATAAAATGTAAAGAAATTTAACTAGTAATTAAATATCTTCCCATTAGTCTAGGATGGCTTCACTGTTGACTTTTATCAAATGTTTGAACAAATAATACCAATATTTCACAAATTATTCCAGAAAATAGACCCTATTTCCAACCTATTTTACAAGGTCAGTATCACCATAACAAGTCAAACAAAGACATCACAAGAAGAAGAAAAAAACAGATATCCTTCATGAACATAGATGCAAAAAGCCTCAACCAAAATATTAACAAACCAAATCCAACATGATCAAGTGGGATTTATCCCTGGGATGCAGAGTTGGATTAACATCCAAAAAAACAATTAATGTAACATACCATATTCGTAGAATAAAAAGGATAAAAACCACAGTTATCAACAGACACAGAAAAAGCATTTAACAAAATCCAAAACCCATTTATGAAAAAACTCTTAAACTTAGAATAGAAGGGAAATGAACATAATTAAAGGGATTTATGAAAAACCTACAATGATCCTACTTAAAAGCAAAAGAGGAGCCTGGCCAGTATGGCTCAGTGGATTGAGCGTCATCCCATGGACTGAGAGGTCCTGGTTCAATTCCCAGTCAGGGCACATGCCTGAGTTTCAGTCTCGATCCCCAGTAGGGGGTATGCAGGAGGTAGCTGGTCGATATTTCTCTCTCACATCAGTGTTTCTATCTCTCTCTCCCTTCCTCTCTCTCTAAAAAAGCAATAATAATAATTTAAAAAAAAACATATTAAAAAAAAGAGAGAGAGAGAAACACTTTTAACCCCAAGATCAGGAACAAGGCAAGACGTATGTTCTCATCTACTCTATTTAACACAGTATTGGAGGTTCTAGCCAGTGAAATCAGGCAAGAAAAAAAATAAATAAAAGGCATCAAGACTGGAAAACTGTCTTTATTCACAGGTGACATGATCCTATATAAAGAAAATCCTAAGCAATCCACCCAAAACTATTAGAACTAATAAATAAATACAGCAAATTTGCAGATTACAAGATCAATATACAAAAATCAATTGTATTTCTATAAACAAGCAAGAAACAATCCAAAAAAAAATGATGTATGCAAAATGATGAACCATCACCTCACATAAGACACTAATTTAACTCAAAATGGATCATATATTTAAATATAAGAACTGAAATAATAAAACTTTCAGAATAAAGCATATAAGAAAATCTTGAAGACCTTGAGCTGGCCAAAAATTTGTATACCAGAAAGAAGGATGAACTGGATCTCATCAAAATTAAAAATTATTGCACCTCCAAAGACACCATTTAAAAAATAAAAAGACAAGCAAAAGACCAGAAGATGACATAAGCAAAACATGTATCTGGTGAACAACTTGTATCCAGTATATATAAAGAACTCCTACAACTCAATAATAAAAAGACGAACAACCTGAATCAAAAAAATGGGTCAAAAATATGAGCAGACAGCCCAGCTGGTGTGGCTCAGTAGATTGAGCATCGTCCCATGGACTGAGAGGTCCTGGTTCGATTCCCGGTCAAGGCACATGCCCAGGTTGCAGGCTCGATCCCCAGTAGGGGACATGCAGGAGGCAGCCTATCGGATGTTTCTCTTTCTCATCGATGTTTTTATCTCTCTCTCCCTTCTTCTAATTAAAAAAAAAAAAAAAAATCAATAAAAACTTATTTTAAAAATTTATATATATTTGAGCAGACAGACATTTCACTGAAGACATATGAGTGGTTAGTAAGCATATCAAAAGATGCTCAACATTATTAGTCAATAGGGAAATGGAAATTAAAACTACAATGGCATTCCATTTCATGACCACTAGAATAGCTATATTAAATAAGACAAATAAGAACAAATGGTGCCTTGGCCAGATAGGCTCAGCAGTTAGAGCATCAGCCCGCAGATCGACGAGTCATGGGTTCAATTCCCAGTCAAGGGCAGGTAACTCGGTAGTGAGTTCGATCTCTGGCCCCAGTCATGCGGAGGCAACCAATCAATGTCTCTCTCATGTCGATGTCTCGCTCTCTCCTTCCCTCCCTTCCACTCTATCTGGGAGAAAGAAAAAAAAAAATCAATCGAGAAATATCCTCGGGTGAGGATTTTTTTAAAAAGCACAAATGCTGGTGAGAGTGCAAAATGAAATCCTCACACAGGAAGATAGCGGGAATGTAAAATGGTACACTAACTTACAGTGTGGCAGCTTCCCAAAAAGTTTAACATAAAAACAACATACAATTCAGCAATTCTACTCCTAGAGAAATGTAAGCATGCATCCAAAGAAAGACTTGCATACAAATGTTCACAGCAGCATAATTTCTAATAGCCAAAAACCATAACCAACAAATATCCTTAAACTGTGAGTTAGACAAAATGTGTTATACCATAAAACTGAAGGCAATTCAGCAATAAATGGAACAAGCCACTGACACACATTACTTCATCCGAAAACATGAGAAGGCACAGAAGGCAAACAAAAGAGATCACATATTGTATGGTTCTATTTATATGAAATGTCCGGAAAAGGCAAATTTAAAAACAGAAAGTAGATCAGTGGTATGAATGGGGATTAACTGTAAATGGTCACGAGGAATCTTACTGAGGGGATGAAAATATTATAAAACCGATTTATGATGATGGTTGCACAATTCAGAAAGTTACTAAAAATCATTGAATTATATACATTTTAAATGAGTGAATTTTATGATATAATTTTATGGCGACATAGAACTCAATAAACGCATTTAAAGTTGTTTTAAAAAGTTTGGTCTTTAAATAACAGATTATGGGAAAAGCACTGAAGAGTCTTAAATAGGCACTCAAAAAGTGATTGTTGAATAATGAGAGAAAAATAACTAAGCAGGTCACTGATTTTTCTGAGAGTATCCTGACATATGCCTGACCACTGGGAGGAAGTGTGAAAATGATAACACAGAGAAAAGAGCCACACTGGGGTAACAGAGATACAGGCTGGAATGGGCATTCAAACATTTACTAGCTGTGTGGTATTATGAAAGTCATGAAATCATGCTAAGTTTAAGTTTCCCTGTGTAGGATAATCTTTTGAGTATTTAATACAATGAATGAACACAATGAATAAATGTTTAGGATGATTGTTAGTAATCCAAGACCTGATGGCTGGTGGGAGCAGTGAAGTAGTAGAAGCTATATGAGGTATGGTCCAATATATATTAGGTAAAGAAATATTAATTTTCTTGCACCAAAATGTCTTTAGGGCCTTTGTATGGATACTGCTAGAAACCAAGTACCACACCTCTATTTAAGACTAAAGCATACAACCCTTTTCTAAAGGAGATTGAACTGAGGCAAAGTTCTAGCCAATCAAGAGACAAAGTTTCTCAAGAATGATATGTATAATTTCGTAGTACATGCAGCAATTCAAGGCCAATGCAAATACGTACAACTAAATTGTTTAAACAAAGTATTTTTAAGAGGGAAGGTATGTTGAAAATAAAACTAGGCAGAAAGCAAGAGTCATTAAGAAAATAAATAACTCATACCAACAGTTATTCCTACTTCAAAGGAGAAACATGAATTAAGAATAAGGCAGTATTTCATTAAACTGCTAATACATTGGAAAGAGAAAAGGCACCGTGCATGCAAGTAGTGTTTCCAGCTTCATTTTCAAACACCAAGAGCCACAGCATTTAGTTCGGGGGTTGACAAGATACAGTCCCCACAGGACAAATCTGGCCTGCCACCTATTTTTGTAGATCAAGTTTTATTTTCAACAGCAGAGTTGAATACTCACTACAGAGACCATCTGACCTTGCAGATTTAGTTTGTCTAGTATTCAGTAAGAGATGACACAGTTCAAATGTTTAAACCAAGGAATTAAAAGGTAAGATTACTGCATCTGATAATTTACTGGTTTAAAAAATATCCTGGGCGCATCAAATAGAAGGATGTACACTGATAATTGCTGCTTTGGAGTCAAAAAGGTTTGATACCATATCTGTTCAGTTATGAGAAGACCTAGGCAAGATATTTAGATCAGTTTCCTCAATTCTATATCATAGGCATAATATCTTCCAGAGTTATATGTACAGCACTCAAAACCATGAATAGCATCAGATAATAACTACTTAATAAATGTTAGCTCCTTCCATCTACATACTAAACTGGTACTTGCATCTATCCCTTATAATTCTGCACTAACCCTCAGTCTTTAAAGCCAGGCATTCTGTCACCGGAAAACACTGTTGTGCAATGCACCCCTATTCCTTCAGCTATCTAATATAGACTTAGCAATCTGGAACAACCCTATAACTTTTCTAATATAACCTGAGACAATGAGTTCTACAACTATATAGTTCTTACATATGAAATTTCAGGACACACACACAATGTTTATGTATTTATTCAGATACATAGTGTTGCCTCAAAAGTCATCTCTCAAACTCAGAGATAGCATGATTAGTTCTAGAATAATAACTGTATTATCCTATCCCCTTCAAGTCTTATTTTTTCATTTTTATAAATCACTTCTAAGTCTTTGCCTTTCCAAATGAAAGCATACTGTTTGTTTATAGTCAGTCTTCATTTCTGGGTCCATAAAGCCATTTTTAATCTTACTAGTTAAAAAGTGAAAAAAAGTCCATGTAAACTAGGGATTCTGGATGATAATGACATGTAAAAGGTTTATCAATTGTAACAAATGTACCACTCTGATGGGGGATAGTGATTATGGGAAAGGTTATGCATTTGTGGGGGTACAGGGGAAATCTCTGTACTTTAACCTCAATTTTGCTCAAAACCTAAAAGTGCTCTAAAAAAATAAAGCCTTAAATAAAAACTAAATAAATGGAGGATTTAAAAAAGAAGCAATCTTCCAGACAAAGTGGCCACACATGATCATTTTCTCCAGGATAGTCCAAATTTAGGCCTGTCATAACAGAATAATTAACAGCACCCCCAAATCAGTGTCAAAGTGTCCTGGGCTGCATGATAAATTATATGGTCACTCCACTTCTATGCCTCAACTTTCCCCATCTAAGAAATAAATCAGTACCTCAAAATCCAAACCTGACAAATAACTGGGGGAAGGAAGTGTACACCATCTCCTATCTCTTCAAAGACTTAATTTGTCATCTAAAGTGATAAAACAGCCCAGCTGGTGTGGCTCAGTGGCTGAGCATCAACCCATGCACCAGGAGGTCGCCAGCTCAATTCCCGGTCAAGGCACATGCCCAGGTTGTGGGCCCAGTCCCCAGTGGGGGGCATGCAGGAGGCAGCCAATCAATGTTCTCTCATTGATGTTTCTATCTCTCTCTCCTTCTCCATTCCTCTCTCTCTAAAATCAATAAAGAAAAAAGTAAAGTGATAATACAAGTGTCTTCTTTACAGTCTTACAACTTGCTGCTTATGGAGCCTCTTTATCCTCATTTTCTAGGATCTAAATGGTACCATTTTAAAACCCCATACATATAACCAAATCATATAATTGGGAAATATATATCTATACTCATTAGCATCCTATATAGTTTAAGAAAATATATACAAATGTATTTTTAAAAATCTGGCAAACTTTTTAAAATAAAATGCTTTATATGAAAAAGATATTAAATGTATACATGGGGAGAAGTCTAAAAAATAAGGCAATAATCATGGAGATATTTAAGCAGTAATATTAGGTGAATATATTCTTTTTCTCTATGTATCTGTTTTCCAGTTTTACTTAAAATGAATCTGTATTGTGTTTATAATGAAAGATTCTCACATGCAGCCAAAGAAAAGATGTTCATACTAAAGCTAAAGTGAATATACAGGGGGAGGCACCCAAACTTTAATAAATCCCAAATTGCTATGCTATCTAGGTACGGCCTAAATAACATGAGGTACTCAAGGAAGGCACAGAACACCCAGGACACTTCCAGGATAAAGGGATTGTCCTTTGCTTCTGCAAAGTACTTCTAATGGCATCAGTGGCAAGAGATTTCTAGAGTTCAAGGTGGTGTTAGAGTAATGGTTCTTACCCAGGTTTAAGCTTGAAGAGGATCCATGTGAAGAGAGGGAAGGAGGTGGTGTCTGTGAATGTCCTGGTCCCTGACTAGGGAGAGGCATGCCCACGGGTCCAGGAGAGGAGGAAAAGCTAAGGCCGTTATAAAAACTGTGTCCAATGGGGGTCAAGCTGCTCGATGTCCTCTTATAAAGGTCACTGCTGCCAGTCAGGGAGTCACGGCGGGAGCCACTGCCAGTGTTGGAGTTTGCAACTAAAATGGAATTAAAACAATGCAGATAAGAACAGGCCTGTTCTTTGAAGAACAAGCCCAGTGACCTGTTCCTAACACTTTGATCCAGACTCCTTACCACCGCAAATTTGTCAGCAGAGACAGCCTAACTGTTCATGTGGCAGTTCTAGGGGCAAGTAAGGTAATAAAGAGGACATGGCTCAGGTTAACATGAAACTTTTGTTCAAACCATCACACATACGCTAAATTTACCTTCCTCCTGTGTCATATATTATAGGGTGAGGTGGGTTAAAAAGCTGACGGCCACATAAGCTATGGAAAAGGTGAAAGAAAATGGACTAAAAAGAATGCCTTTCATCAACCCAAAGGTTCTAGTAGAAAAATGAAGTACAGAAAACAGATTTGTAAATGGGGTATTGCCCCGTACACAAGACTTATATATGAAAGCCTGTTTTCTCAATGGGTTTGTTCAACCAAGAGTTATTGCTAGATCCCAATTCCAATTTAAGATAACTTCCATCAAACGCACCCTTCTGTTTTGACATCACATTGTTTTACAAATACTGTAATTATCTCATTGTTTACCTTACTACTTTTCTGCTATTTTTTTCTCCCATAAAAATGTTAAAAATATCTTGGTCTAATTTCCTTCCTCCCACTTTTCCATAATATCCACCTTAATTCTTTTCAAAAGACTGCAAAAAACTCATGACTCTTTAAGGCCTGCAGGCTGTACAGTCCACTACCCTGTGATCTTCGGTAAGCCATCCTCCCTGTTTTTAACATCCATATTTCCTCACTTCCCTCCATTTTCTCCCCAATCCCTGCAAAAATCTCCCCTGCTTTCCTAACCCCTATAACAAATCGACTATGAGATATAAGTAAGTAGCAACACGAGCGTAAACCTGAAATAGGCCCCAACTGTATTATCTTGATTTTAATAGTCCATCATCTCAAAGATATGTGGGACGGCTGGATTCCCACGGGGCTCAGTCCAGATCTGCCTGTGGTATCTGTCCAGGGTTCCAGGCATTGTCAGTGTTCCATAAAGATTGTAAAAATAATTAAAATTCAGTTTTAACAGCACATCAGTCTGATTTCTACCTGCTGTTCCAAACCCTCCAAGGGCTGATCCCAGGGTGGCGCCAAGAGAACTGCTACTTCCAAATCCCAAGGATGTGTTGGCAGGCTGGGCAGAGCCCTGGGAGAAGAGGGAGCTGCTCTGGGAATTGCTGCTCAGAGAGTTGTTGCCATAGAAAGAGCTGGATGCCAGGTTGTTATTGGGCTGCTGCTGGGGCTGGGGCTGAGGCTGCTGGGTTCCTAAAGGGCGAAATGGTCCATTTGTTGTTCCAGCAAGACCACCGGCTGCTCCATTTGCTGAAGCTGCGGCCGCTGCAACAGCTACAAAGAAGAAAGCAAACCATCTGGCTATAAAGGGAATTGGTCACATTTCCAAATTACATTGTTATCCTTCTTTGAAAATCTTTTAATTCTGCTGTATCTTTTCAAAGTAGACACAAACCTTGTAAAGAGCTATACAGAGCTGTCTTTGATCCCTTCATTTGAAACTTTTATTTTCTTTTTCTACTTTCAAAATAGCAATGGAGCAAATTCAGTATGTTGGTAGCTTTAAAGAGTCTGTAGTTTAAAATAGGTACAGATAGCAAATATACTCTTTTTTTAATATAACGACTTCCCAAAATCTCATGTTTCACAAATATCTATGTTAAAGACATTTTCCTAGAACTAATGTCAACCATATACTAAAGTCCCTCAAATTCCTAAGAATTTAAGCATGTTGCTCTCTTCTAGATCTTCCCACCATTATTCCTAATTAAATGTATACAGCTTAAAATAAAAACCTATTATCTCCCCAAGCAAAACGTATTGTTCTGTCATTTCGCACTACTCCTCTCCCACCTTCCCCACCTCTGCCCCCTGAAAAAACAAAAGCAAAAGCTACATTTTAAAATAATGACATTAATTTCTGTGAAATTAGCCTTGGACTTCTGTCAACAGTACCATTTTATAGGAGTAATCTAACTTCTAACTTCCTATGTTTGCAGTGGAATGGGTTCTTGCTGCTCACCAACTGGTACATACCATCAACAAAATCAGAAATCTATAGATGTCATTTTTTGCTTCTGATTCTCTTTGCAATGTTACATGCTAGAAATACTATATTGAGAACTGTCAAAAATGCATTTCAATATATTTTAAGAATGTCATTCGTTACCCTTTTACCCATTTAGATGTCTGATGTAAGCTCACCTGCTTGTGCAGCTGAGGAACTAATGATGACCGGGGCAGGAGCTACAAGTCGTACAGGGGCTCCAAGACCATTTCTCGTTCCTGCATTCACCACAAGGGCACCGGTTTGGTCATAGTAAGCAGCAGGAGCCAAGACCGGATAACCTAGGAATAACAAGCCAACATATTGTAAGTATACATAAAACTAGCAAATGTCTCCTGGGCATCAGCATATTATAAATAGTCACAAACTCAGGTGTGGGGACAGACAGACCTAGGAGTACAGGCTGGCATCAACACTTAGATAGTTGTATGACACTGAATCTCTGGTTATCCATTTCCTCATCTGTAAAATGAGGATAATTATAATACCGACCCTCATAAAGTTCTTGTGAAGATTAAACTAAAAGATGAATGTAAAAGATCTAGTATGATATGTGGCACCATAAGAGTAGCATTATTTATCATCCACTAGGTGTTAGAAAGGGAATTTGGCACAACAGAATTACCTATACTCTTTAAAGTGCTAGCCAAGGTTATCACCAGCAATCATACTCTGACAATTTTTTAATGTTTTCCTGACTACACAAAAAACAGAGGGTACAAATGATTACAACAATCATAGTACTTCTATACCACATAATAATCTAAGAACAAATATGCTGCAAGTTAGCAGGAAAAACCTAGACAGGCTTCAATCAACAAGATCTTTTAATGCCATATGAGATGTAATCTCCAAATCCTATTAAGTCATATAAGAAATTATAGGTAACTTCCTAACGAAACATAAATTCTTAGTAACTAACAAAACAAATAATACAAGTCAAATTTACTCACTAAATTCATACATGAATTAGTTAATTTGGCTACACTCCATGGTCAGTAAGGATTCATAAAATTATGCTGAGGTCTCCTAAGGACCTGTTTCAAAGAAAGAACCTCAAACTACATCCAATCCATGCAAAGAATAGGACCAGTTGACAGTCAACCAAAAATGACATATATTCAAGATACATATCAATCATAGGTAGGCAGCTACAAAGCACCTCTAGTGTTAGTTAAGAAGAAATCCTAGACACGTAAGGAACGACCCAATCAAGAAACACCAGAAATGTCTTCCAAATAATGCTGTTCAAAAATATCAGCGTAAAGAATACAGCCTTAGTAATGCTAAAGTGGTGAGGTCACTCCTTCCACCCCTAATCATGAGAGAGAAAACAGATCATCATCAACGAAAACAGCTTATTCAACTAATACGACATGGAGACTGGCTCAGAACAATTAGGTGCTCTCATCAATGAACTGTGGTCTAAGTGAGGGCAAGTATATGTCATCCTTGCCAGTCACTAAATCATGACAAGCCTAAGCAAGCTAAAATCACTGCCCATTCTCCTCTAAATCTCTCCCAACAAGCAGACTTTTCCCCCTCAAAGTATCAGGAACAAAATGCAGCCTCACCTGGCATGCCTGCAGCCAGTCCTTGTCCAAAAGCAAGGGCAGAATTCACTGCTGCAGCTGCCACTAGTGGATCTGTTTGCTGTCCCTGCTGATTCTGATTTGGGGTCAAAGGACGCTGGCTGGCTCCTCCACGAAGAACCTAGGAGACAGAAATAAATCAACTACTTTCTTCTCATTAGACATATCTAAGACTCATCACGTGCTTAAGTTGGGTCAATTTTTTTGTTAATTAAATTTTTGGGGGTGACTCTGGTTATTAAAATTATATCGGTTTCAAGTGTACAATTCTGATACATCATCTGTATAGTGCATTGTGTGCCCACCACCCCAAGTCAAATCTTCAGTCACCATATATTTGGCCCTCTTTAACCTTTACTATCCCCCCACTCTCCTTGCTTCTGGTAACAACCATACTGTTGTCTGTGTTGTGCTTTTTTTTTTTTATCCTCACCCGAGGACACCCCTCCACCTTTTGTTCAGATAGAATGGGAGGGAGAGAGAGGAAGAGAGAGAGAAACATCGATGTGAAAGGGACACACCGAGTGGCCGCCTCCCGCACGACCAACCAGGGCCGGGGACAAATCGCAACCGAGGCACACGCCCTCAGCGGGAACCGAACCCGGGCCTCTCTGGAGCGCAGGCTGACGCTCTAACCACTGAGCCAAACCGGCCAGGGCTGTGTTGTGCTGACTTAAACTGATAGTTATAAAAACATTTTTTCCTATAATGGTTTATATGGAATGGCTGTTAGAATAAAAATTCAGTTAACATTTCATATAGTGAAATTCATTCTACCATTCTTAGTTTAAACATATTACCTTTACAAAGCAGGTACTATGAATAAAGCAAAGAATAAGACAAAACCCTTGCCCTCTTGGAGCTTTTATTCTGTGAATGAAACAAGACAATAAGCAGCAACTCTATAATATAATGTCACTGGCTCTGACAAAAAGTGAAGAAGAAAAGAGTATGATGTAGTGGGGAAGAGGATTTAAACAAAACAAACAAGGATAATTTACCCTCAAAAAGAAGTTAAAATATCTGTGACTAACACACAGACACACGAAGCTATATTTTCTTTATGGAATATGAGAACATTTTCTCTACCCTACAACACTATTCCCATTCACCAAGGCCCAAATGAGCTCACCAGATTTTATTTAAAAGGCTTCTGACCTATTTCTGTTTCTCCTCTCATAAATTCCACAAACATGCAGCAATCTAAATGAAGATGAATATTAGTCAAGAAGAGACAGTTCAATGCAGAATACCAGTTCTGCCACTGTAATTAAGAATCTACCTTTTTATTAATGAAACATAGGTGTCAAGACACTGGTGATCATTCTTATTCTGAATACTCTGAAGAATCTATTCCACAAGATCTATATACTATAGCAAGTAAAAATGCAAAACCTGAAGACCAAAGCTAAAATTACCAAAGTTTACAGACAATACATTTTGCAATGTTTTCAAAGGTAAAGTCCTTATCAGATAACTTTAACTATCACTCTGCTAGTTTTAACAGTTAGACATATGGTCAAGAGCCTGGATATAGATTATTCTTGGTACCATTCGGTAAAAAATTTAAGAGAAACGCCACAAGTAATCAATTTAAATAAGCATAACGTGAACAATACTGTCAATATTGGCAAGAAGAGATATGAAAACATTTAAATTACCCTAAATCTCTTATTTCTTTATTTGTAAAAATAGTGAGAGTAACAGCTTATCTTGCAGATTTGTTGAAAGCATGAAAATTAATGTATTACCCAGGAGCTAATCAATAACCAATAGATAATTACTATCAAAATATTAGGCAATTTATTTCTGTTTGTGACCTAACCAATCTACCCAACTTTACTAGAAAAGGACTATTTCAATCTACACAGATAGAAGAGGTTGCACAGGTTAGTATTTGGGCCAAGACTTAGAAGATGCCTAACCAATAACACAGAAGAGTCTCACTCTAAGAAAGGTAAACAGCATATAAAGAGACAGTGTAAATACTAATAATCCAAAACTACTGGAGAACTAATTAAACATCAATGCAAGCATCGTTTTTGTTGGGCATAATAAACGAGGCTTATGTGTGGTTAAGAGTTATACGAGCCCTGGCCGGTTTGGCTCAGCAGTTAGAGCATCGGTCCTCGGACCAAAGAGTCTCGGTTTCGATTCCAGTCAAGGGCACGTACCTCGGTTGTGGTTCGATCCTCAGCCCTGGTCAGGGCTGTGTGGGAGGCAACCAGTTGATGTGTCTCTCTCACATCGATGTTTCTCCACCCCCCCCCCCCAATTCCTCTCTCACTCCTTTCCTCTCTATCTGAAAATCAATGGAAAAATATCCTCCGGTGAGGATTAAGAAAAAAATAAAAAAGAGTTATTCGAAAGGTCTGGGGACAGGTGAATGGGCCTGGTGCCTGAAGAAAGAGGTAACCCTGACTACTCAATCCTGTTTTAATGAGGAGAGCAACATGTTTCCTTTTGTTATACTCCTTAGAAATCTTGACGATAAATCAAAGTTTTTAAGACAGCTGCCAATATTGATATATTTTAATTTCATCAATAGGCATCAAGTCTGGGTTTTATGGAAACAAATATATAAAATTTCACAAGTAACACTTTAACATCTAATAAAATCATAAAAAGTCTGAAAATCTACTTGTAAAACACTATCCATGGAGTTAAGTTTACTACCTATCTTCATGATATGAAAGTTAAATTCAAACTTCAAAGGTACAGACCTAAATAGTGTTTGAAATTTACCAATACTTAATAAACAAGTAGACAGTCAATGGGGTATTTTAATTAATAATGATTCATCCTTCCACAGTCACCATGCTTGGTAGAATCAACATCTACAGTCACTCCTAATCTAGAAAGCTCAGAAACCACTCTAAACTCTTTTCTCTCAAAATGCACTATTCAACAGCAAATCATCTCCAAGTTCACCACCTCCGCTTGTATTCAACCCAGCAGTCAGGATTTCTCTTTCCTTTGTATCTTGTTCTTCTTTTTTTTTTTTTAATTAACCCTCACCCGAGGATATTTTTATTGATTTTTTTTTTAAGAGAAAGGGAGGGAGGGGGAGGGAGATGTGGAGAGAGAGATGTGAGAGAGAAATATAGATCAGTTGCCTCACGTACTCGCCTTGACCAGAAATGGAACCTGCAACCTCTTGGTGTACAGAACTATCAACTGAGTCTACCAGCCAGTGCTCTTAAAAAAAAACACAACAAAACCAAGCATTTTGAAATAGAAAAAAATAAAATTTTCATCAGGTATCAAGGGCACATACCTCAGTTGTGGTTCATCCCCAGCCCTGGTCGCAGTTGTGCGAGAGGCAACCAGTCAATGTGTCTCTCACATAGATGTTTCTCTGTTTCTCTCTCTCTCTATCCCTCCCCCCCTCCCACTCTATCTGAAGATAAATAGGAAAAAAAAAAGGATAAAAATGAAATCAGCCCTGGCCGGTTTGGCTCAGCGGTTAGAGCGTCAGCCCACGGACCAATGAGACCGGGGTTCAATTCCAGCCAAGGGCACATACCTCGGTTGCAGTTCGTCCCATGCGGGTGGCAACTAATCAATGTCTGTCTCTCTCTCTCTCTCTCTCTCCCTCTCTTTCTCTCTCTCCCCCTCTCCCTCCCTCCTACTCTACCTGAGGATAAATGGAAAAGTGTCCTAGGGTCAGGATTTAAAAAAAAAAAAGAAATCAGAGGTAAGTGAAATGAATGGAATGTCACTGACTGCAGAAAGTTCCAACAATTAGATTCAGAATAGTTAGCCTACCTAGAATACAACAAATGCTTTCCAATGCATTAAGTCCAAAAAGGCCAAAATCAAAGTTTAAAAAAAGCCTCTCATTTCAATGACTGGCAAAAGAGTTCATCAAGAAAAATCATCTTTTTTCAAAATATTTTTTATTGATTTTCAGATAGAGAGGAAGGGAGAGAGAGAGAGATAAAAACATCAATCAGCTGCCTTCTGCATACCCCCTTCTGGGGATTGAGCCCACAACCAGGGTATGTGCCGTGACCAGAAATCGAACTAGTGACCTTCTGGTAGTTCAATCCATTGAGCTACACCAGCCGGGCAAGAAAAATCCTATTTTCTAAAAAATAAATAAAACAAAACAAACACACACACACAAACAAATGAAAGCAAAACTGACAAAATTAACACTGGAACTAAAATATGGACGCTTATTAAAAATTAATGCCAATAACTTTTTCATAGTAGGATTTGTAATTGTAGATAACAGAAAACTGTGAAATGCAAATGATTATCATGCCCATTTTATAGCTAAGGAATCTATATTCAGGGAAGTTATACAACTTGTCCTAGTTGCAACCAGTTAGTGGTAGAACAAAGACCAAATCGCAAGTTTTTACATAACTAGACATCACAATATGGTCAGAAAACAGCACAAATTGTAAAATAGACTTGTTTTTAATTTTAGAAACTTCATATTTGTGTGACCCTAGGCACACAAATTCCATTTCTTAAATCTTATGATGGGAAGTCATATAATCTATAAAATTACAGTAAGTAAAATAAAAATTATATGTAGAGCACTTAGTTTTAAAAAGAAAGCTTTCGGTCCTGGCCGGTTTGGCTCAGCGGTTAGAGCATTGACCTGTGGACCGAAGGATTGGAGGTTCAATCCAGTCAAGGGCACGTACATGGGTTGCAGGTTTGATCCCCGGCCTGGGTCAGAGTTGTGTGGGAGGGAGGCAACCAATCAATGTGTCACTCTCATATCAACGGTTCTCTCTCTAAAATTCAATGAAAAAATATCCTCAGGTGAGGATTAACCAAAAAAAAAGGAAAGTTTTCAGCCCTGGCCAGTGTGTCTCAGTGGTTATGACATCGGTCCACTCTCACCATAGGGTCTCAGGTTCAATTTTCAGTCAACGGCATGTACTTGGGTTGCAGGCCTGATCCCCAACCCCAGGCAGGGCAATGTGCGGGAGGGCAACCAATCGATGTATCTCTCTCACATCTATGTTTTTCTCTATCTCCACCTCCTTCCATCCCTCCCACTCTCTCTAAAAAAAAAAAAAAAAAAAAAAAAAAAAATCAATGGAAAAAAGATCTCTGGGTGAGGATTAACCAAAAAAGAAAGAAAGAAAGCTTTCAGTAGGAAGTACTTATTTCTATCTTTGTTGTTCACTCTATTAGAACTAATTTTAAAACACAGTAATTACTTCAGTCTTTAAAATCCACAGGGATTTGGCAGTCATTTAAACACAAAGATCATCACAGAAATAAATACAGACTATCTAAAAAGAGTAGCTATGAACAAATTCATTAATAGGGATCACCCATTCTGTCAACAAATTCCCTTACATACTTGGTACTAGAATTATATCTATTGCAAAGAAAATCATATATTAGCTTCCCAAAAAATTATCTTACTGGAAAAATAATGGCCCAAGATAAACTACCTAGAGTTTCAAAATCCATGGTTTTTCTATAATTCTGTGGAATCTAAAAAAAAAATAAACATACTCTCAGTGAGACTGATAAAAAACAAAGGATTCTTGTTTGGATAATGTCATATGAACATATATGAGATGGTGTGTCATCTCAGACGGCAGCTTTAATTTGACAATGCATATGGAAAGCATAAATGCTCATTTTATTGCTTGAAAAAAATTCACCTTCTAGGAATTTAGTCCATGGAAATAATCTGCAAAGGACTTATGCAAACGATATTTATCAGTCTTATTTTTTAAATACGTTTTTATTGATTTTAGAGAGAGAGAGGAAGGGAGAGGGAGAGAAAGAAACATCAATGAGAGAGAACCAATGATCGGCTGCCTCCTGCACGGCCCCCTACTGGGGATGGGGCCCACAACCTGAGCATGTGCCCTGACCTGTAATCAAATCTGCAACCTTTTGGTGCATGGGATGACACTCAACCAACTGAGCCACACCAGCCAGGGCTATCAGTCTTATTTATAACACCAAAATATTGCTAAGTTAAATATCAAATAATAATGGACTGGTCAAAATAAAGTATGGGATATTCTTTGACGTTAGTAAATGTTATTAAAATGAACATTAACATGGAAAACTGTAAAAACAGGATGCAAAACCATGTAAAAAGAATAATCCCAATTTTATTTAAAAATTCATTAAATAATGCTGAAATGACAGATACCAAGCATTAATATTGGTTTCTTCTGACATAAAAAAATATATATGTGGTTTTATTTTTGAGTTTTCCAATTCACCACAATATTCAGCAACAGGTGTTATGTGTAAGCAGAAGAAAATGGCCTTTATAAAGTAAAAAAGACATACTCAGTTTTGCATTTAATTATCCATTCCCAACTCAATTTAAAAGCTCTTATTATTATAAGTTAAAACAGACATAATAGGTTTAAGATTTATATCCAACCCAACAGATGTTATAAAGAAACAGTCTTACAAACCAGTACCTCCCCTTCAGTGCAAGCTACTTGTAACGGAGCCAGAAGGGATCTGAGAATGGTGCTTAGCAGTTAACTACAGTATGGCAGAAAGAAAATTTACTATCAGTATGATACTCACTTTGTCACCTGCTAACCATGTACCCTAATTGGTCAATTCTCTAAGCAGTTTTCTCATATGTAAATTATATATCATTATTTCACCTAGTTACACAGACCAAGAACTTGATTCACAAATGGCATTCAGTAAGCAAAGCTAAGTCTGAGCCTAAACTCAGACAAAAACATGAGAGGTAAGTCACCCATTCATAGTGTTTCTCTATTTGAACCAACATTATCTTTTAATTATATACAACTAAAATTCACACTTAGATGGCATACATTTTGTTAACATTTACCTGCTGCTGCCCTTGCTGAGCCTGGGGGGTGGTCTGCTGATTCGCAGAATTTGTTGCTGCAGCAGCAGCAGCAGCTTGCTGCTGGAAAAGACTGGCAGGGTAGACACCCCAGGGAGTGACTCCATAATACTGGTGAGGGACCACAGCTGGGCCTAAAAACAGCAAGAGAAAGGTAAGAAAATTTAGACTAGTAAGACTAATCTCAGGGTTTCTAAAGACTATATCTGATGCAGATCTTACTGTAAAATATTAATTTAAGAATATATTGATTCTTTCTAGCTAATCATTAATTCTACTTTTTTAAATAGAAAACATTATGCACGATCCCCACACCAAAATTTTCTAAAGCCAGTAATATACTTCAGCCCTAGAGGAAGAAGCTAGTAACTGATGATATCGAAAGGGAGTATAACTGGTAGAAGTAGGAAGGGGTGAGTTTAAGAATACATGGAGGAATTGGCCTTGGTTAGGAAGAAGGCAAAGGTATGCTTTTCTACAAGAAAGAAAGGACATAGGAAAGATATAGATAAAGTTTGTTGTTAGAAGGGAAATAAATGGCTAGTTTGTGTGCTTAAAGTGACGGGGGGAAATTAAGTTGTACCCTGCTTTCATTGGTAAGGGTGGCACTTGAGGTGACTGATAGGAACTGAGATCCTGGTGCTTCATTAACTCCAGAAGCATGAAAATCTATCAGTCTTCTGACAGCAAAACCCAGACACCCCAATGAACTTCCACTGCTCAATTTCTAAGAGGTTTGATCTTCGTATTTCTAAAATCACAAAAGTCATTCAATACAACTACATTCAACATTGATATCTGAAATTTAAAATTTAAGTCAAAGTTGAAAACAAAAAATATAACACCTTGACTTATTACAGACCTGCTCAGTACCCTAACACAACTACGCTTTCGGCTTTAAACTAAATTATCTGTTCACCTTCTTTCACAAGGTACAGCTGCAGTGTTTGCCACACAGAGTAGGCAACAGAGAGGTAACAGAGCTATACAGATAACAACCTGGGTGTGGCAGAAATCTAAACCACAGAATTTTCTGAAGCTGGTAGCAAGAAACATCAAGGTTGCCTACTTGCCAACCAAGACAAAAGCTCAAAGCCAACTCCTCAAATCCTGAAACGTATCTCCAGTTAGAACTTTCTTAGTTAAAGAACAGAGTTTAAAATATTTAAAACTTTATCAATAACCCCGTCTTACAATAGAGTTCCTTCCGAAGAGTTGTTTCAAATATAGCTATTCTGACATTAATCCTATAGCAACATATACCTCATTAATAGTCAAAATAGTGTTTTCTGTTCCCCCATTTTATGCTTCTAAAACACAAGTCAAACGATATCACTGCCCAATGTCAATTTGGCATTTTATGTACCAGTATGTTTAGCCAAGATCAAGAAACACTGTGAAACATTACATCTGCCTACAAAAGCTATGTTACAGTTGAGCTATATTATTATAAAGCAAATGGGTTAAAACATTTTTTATCAGAAGCTAAATAGTCTAAAAACCATACCTCCAAGTTAAAGAGAGTGGTTGGGCCCCCAAACTCACCTGGCTAGTGTTTATAAAGAGGAAAGTCTTGGGCATTTAAAGAAAAGAATGAAAGAGTAAACACAGTGAAGACCCTATCTGTGCCTTATTTTCTTCACATGCAAAACGGGTATAATAGGTGTTAGGGTGTTGCTACATCTACCTTGAAAGGTTAGGCTGCAACCTGCAATGATATTCCCAAGGTCCCCCCAAAAGCCAAGAAAGCAAACTCCTACTGGGCACAGATTGCTATTACCATAAACATTTAAACTATTGCTTACATTTTCTTTAACTGACATTCCCACTACTTTCTCTGGTCTTGTGGCCTATGACTGAGTTTAGGAAAATACCCTACGGTGCATCATTACTTAAACTTGACTCATCTGGGTGCCTATTTTAATTCTGTGTGATTAACACTCCATAAGAATATGTGGTTCCATAGTTTGGGTAGTTAACATGTCCAATTTTGTGTGAAAGCACTTAAGACATTTTCAGCCTGGCTCAGCTGATGAGTACAAAAACAAGATTTTCATCACCAAACTGTGATCTCAGTGAGGACAAGCATGTAAGGGAGAACTCAGACAAGTTCTCTATTTTAAACAACAGACAGTAAGTTAGTATAGGAAAGTCAGTCAGTAAAGAAAGTACAGATAATACAACTTAATAACATAGATCCCTGGCTGGGTAGCACAGTTGGTTAGAGCATCATCCTGATACGCAAGGTTTTGAGTGTGATCTCTCATCAGGGCACACACATGCAACAACCAATGAATGAATCAATAAGTGAAACAACAAATCAATCAATATCTCTCTCTCTCTCAAAACTCAATAAATAAATAAATTTTTTAAGATAACAGATATTATATAGTATAGTGAAGTGCATTCATGGGTTTTGAGTTAGACTTAGTTCAAACCCCAACTCTACATTTAAATTGTGTAATCGCAAACAAGACAGCTTTCTGAGCCCCAAATTAATGCCTGGCAAATAGTTAATAAGAGTTCAATAAATATTAATGGTATTTAGCAAAGACCATTCTTCTAGGAAGAGCTTCCTAATTCTCCCCCAAAGGCCAAGAGGGAGCAGGGGAACTACACTACATGTTCCCACCACATGCCAAAATGTGAACAATCCTAAGGAAAATATGAACATCTATACTGCACTTGAGTTCATAATTACAAATCACATGCTATATAATAAATGAAATCTTACAATTATAGTCAGTCACGATTAACATGATTTGGAGGGTTCTGTTCCCAAAGAGTATTTATTTTGGAAGACATTTAGTTTTTCCTAATGTTTAATTCAATCTACCACACATTTATGACCCCACTATGGTGACAGAAACTGTGCCAGAGTCAAAGAACGAAAGTGCCTGCCTTTGAAAGAGTTCAGTCTCAAGGGAAAAACAAAAACAAACAAAAAAACCACTCATGTATACATCCACAAGCACATAAATACAAAACAATATTAAGTACAAAAAATAGAACAGGGAAAGGTTAGCAAAAGAAGGCTTTCTAGAGATGGCAATGCCAGCTAAGGAGCCTCCCAAGCAAAGAATGGGAAAAGACCTTACTCAGGAGACCACAGTGTCCAAAGACACCGAGACCTAAACCACCATGTTATTTACAACAAGCTAAAATCGGTTTAGCATTGCTAGAATGTATGGTGTGAGCCAATGGTAGTCAATTTGGAGGGGAAAAAGCAGCACGCTTGTCAAGATATCAAGTCCCAATCCTCGTTAATCCTCAGAATGTCATGACATGTCATTAAGAATACGGATTTCAAAGAACAACACACCACAGCCACCACCAAAGTAGGTTATAATGATCAGCTATGTTTGATAATAACCACCACATACTACATTAGGGTGAATACTACAGAAAGCAATGAAGGGTTTAAGAAGAAGAATAAAGGGATAAGATTTGTGTTTGAGACTGTTTTCTTGAGCAATTTTGGGAGGAGGCGGAGGGGGAAGAAGCAACGAAATTAGGAATATGTAAGAGAGAACAGCTGCAAACATCTAGGTAAAGTATATAAGGACCTGGACTATGATCGACTACAGGTATTAGGAAGACCTGGGTAAAGAGAGAGAATCCCAAAATATATTTAAGCAACTTGTGGCTTCATGGGTCAAGAATGCCTCTACAGGAGGTGGCTGATTAGTTTGCCTTGGACAGATTCAAGCTAAGCAGAGCTACAGAGCTGGCAGGTAGATGGCACTAGAAGTCAGGAGAGAAATCCTCACTGGAGACATGGATTCATGAAAAGAGTATAAAGAACACAAGCCCAATTCTAATGACTTTCAGCAGGTGAGAAAAATCCTCATGCAGCAGAATGTCTCACCTAGCGTCGCTGCTGCAGCCAATCCAGCTGTGTAGGGGTCCGTCCCTGGGGGAGCAGCGCTGATGATGTATGGATTGGGGACAAACGCAGCGGGAGCTAAACCTGCTGAAAACATACCTGTCAGTAAAAACAAACTTAACTAAAACTACAGCCCTACCAAATACCTACATAGTTTGGGTATTCATTCCAGGCTGTAGGTAAAAAAAAAAAAAGGGGGGCGGGGGGATAGGTGGAGACTAAAGAAAAAATTTTAAAGATAAACAATCACTATACTAAAGATTATGGTGACATTTATCTTCTTTTTTTTTTTAACCTTTGCTAAAAAATTAAAATTAAACTGTTAGGCAGCTTTAAATTTGCACAATTTCTAAAAGATGACTATAATTATAACAGGCTAAAATAGAGCAATTTAAAAGACATTGTAATGGAATGAAGGGAAGGACTTTTCCCATTTAAAACAATTTTCCAAACAGTTTTCCTCAAAGAAAATGTACAGGTATTTATAAAGACAACTATCTTCAAGTATAAAATACTAGACCCAGGCAAAGGCCTCTATGCCTGGCCTTAGTATATCTGGGCTGGAAGCAAGTCTTTTCTTCCACAGCAGACCACAATCCATGACTGGCAGTCTCCTTTCTATTCAATCATGTCATTTTGACACATTAAAAAATACTTCTACTTGTACTTGTTTACACTTGTAACACTGTGTGTGTTTCAGAGACCTTAAAAAGGTCGGGGGTGGGGATAGGGGTGGTCTAGGCAGTAAGACGAAAATATGCGTGGCAAAACAATTGCTATAGAAGAAGGGCAAAGCTACTTTAAAGACCGGTAATTATATAAGAATACATTTTTAAATACATGCTGCTAGGGAAATGGATTTATAGGTACTACTTCCTACTTAATAAGAAAAGTTATATATTCACAGTCTATACAACCCCAACAAGGACAAAACTATTGTTATTTAATCAATTTCATCCAATCTTACCAACAGAGTTGATGCTAGCCACCACTGCAGTAAATACCTTAAATCCTGAAAAGAGCTGAGGTAGAGCAATAACAGCTGGATATTAAGAAATCTTATGAGTTGAGGTGTAGAAGGTTGCCAAAAATAAACAATATAGCTACAGACAACAGGACAAGAGGAAAAAGCCATTTACTTTGAGGGATGTGCCTGGGTTTCATAGCAAGACTATCCTAAAATGGTGGCCACACCAACAATCAAGGAGCTATCGGCTGGAGAACTTACCGATGTGAGGCTGATGAGCAGCTGCTAGCGCATACTGCTGCTGCTGGGCAGCTGTCAACTGCTGGACGGCAAGCGCATTAGGTCTTTGGAACAGCTGCGGTAAGAAAAAGACATGATGAAGTTAGAGAAACTGTCTCATGAATAATTTTTAAATCCCTCTGAAAAAAAATTTCTATATGCCCCACTGAGGCATACTAAAAAATAAAATGTTCTCATGCTCTACTCCATTCACATGGTATCACAATTTCTGTTTTCCCTCTTTCTTTACCTCAATTTGGTGTGTCCAGTTTCCATGTGCTGACTACTTCACAGATTATATGTCCCCAAACAACACGTATACAGACAAATGTCCTAGTGGTTGTCAACAGGTCTGAGGGAACTGCCTAATCCAAGGCACACAAAAATTAAACAAAGGTACTAAAAAATGACTTACCACATTGCCCCTACTGCTGTTATCTCCCTACCGTTCTTTTCAGACCCCCACAAAAACTTTGAATTAATCCTTACCTACTCACATTTTGGAAAGGAAAAGGAAAAGTAGTCACCTTGTCCTCTGGCTGCCTCTTCCTGGAGAAATGATACTGGATACGTTCCTCAACTACTGGCTTATCGTAATGAGTAAAATGGACAACTGCCCAACTTTCGGGGGTTCCTGAGTTTCCTGGGAAGTACAGCTACTACTAACAAAACCTGAATTATGTACTCAGACCTAGCATATGTTCCCATGAAAAGGAAAGGAATTCAAAGAATCTTAATACAAAGTCAATCATTCATTCACTCATTCTAAAAGTATTTATGAAACAAATAATATCTACTAGGCACTGTGCAAGGAACTAGGAATATAACAATGAATAAAATGTTCATACATTTTAGTACGAATAGTATTGGTACAAAGAAAGAGGAAGCCAGTAACCTGATTCTGGATTGCTTTGACAAGCCTCCTTACAAGCAGTCATACTGAAGACTTCTGTATTTGCTGGAATCAGACTGAGCACTTACTGAAGGGACCTCCCTAGAAAGACCTTCAACCTACCTGCTCTTTCTAAAGCACTTTTCAACAGCTCGACTGACATCACTGGATGATATATAATAGACACCAAGGATCTTGAATTACAGACGTCCTCATAAAGAGACCCGATTATTTCAGACATTAGGAGATAAAGTAGTTCCACCAACTCAGCTTAATTATCGTCACGATTGAACTTTTAATGGAAAGATTTTATCCTATAATTTGGCTACTTCTATGCCTCAAATATATGATGAATATTTTGAACATATTCACCAACTTCACCTCTTACCTCTTTCTATATATTTATCTTTCTAAAAACCAGAGTAAAACTTAGTCTTAGCATTTACAATGTCAAAAATAACCATGTAGAGATTTCAAAAATACTTGGTTTTTTTCCAAAGGTTAAAGATAAGAAAAACTTCATTTATGTTGCTAATTTATAGGCATTGATTAAATATCAGGTCTTCAAAATAAATACTGAACGTATCATATCAAAACAATCAAACATATCAAACCAATCGTTCACTCCCAGGAAGGGAGCCAATCAGTACTATGTGTAACTGTGATGTTGGGATTTTTCCCAAGTTGGTTTCATATTTCTATTTTATCTAAAGGACGGTGTAGTAGAACACCTATCACAAGGAGGCAGTCCACCCAAGAGGGGCAGCCAGGAGGCAGAAAACAAGTAAAACTGTGGTAGGATGATTTTTAAATTTTTTCTGAGATTATTAAAATACCCTATAGTTCCACTAAATATCTACTGTCTCTTCATTGGCTCTCTGGAATTTTCCTAGCCTAAAACATTTTGAAATATTTAACATCTCAGACACTGCTCATGGCTAACCTCTTCCCTCCACCCTGCTGTAAACAAAATAATTCACTTCATTCAACAAACATTTTTTTTAGCACATTATCAGCTAGATGCTGTGACATAGGAAATAAAGATGATCCATTCAGAATATAAATCTTGAGGTTTTCTTGATTTATTAACCAAAAATAGTACTCCAATGCCATTCCATATGGTTTCCTCTCACTTCAGATTTTTAACATCACATGTAACTCATCATATGTATGTGTACTGTAAATTCATACAAATAAACAGTGTGTGAATATCATAAAAGTAATAATTCCGCATAACATACGTTTGTGGTTCTAACCACCATGTTACCACACTTTGAGAGTAGAAAGCATTACTTTTAACTAAAAAAATACAGGCCCTACGAGAACTCTCATATATCCTGTATTTGAGAGTTGATTATTATCTCAGTGATTATAGTGACTAAAAAAGAAATTATTTTTTTAGTGCATTTTGCAGTAAACAATTAACAAAAGTAAATGATGCATCTACAGCAGGCAGATCTGATTACAGATTACAGTAATTCTGGCAATTCTCTTTATGTAAATGGTCCAATATTAACTGGAAATACAGGGTACTGAAAACAAAATTGGGTAATTGGCAAGTGATGGATTCCAAAGGATCCTGAAAAGCTCATACAAATGCCATCTGCTAGGCAAAGCACTGAGATTTGTAAACATTTTCATGATTTTCACAAAGCAAGCTAATCATAACTGAGAAACACAATACTGTGAGATTTGCAGAAAATGCTTATTTTAAGGTATAATGATAAATGTGCCACTATTGATTACAATTTACTTGAGTAGAATTCATAAGTTGTTCAAGAGACTAAATACAGAAGAAAATATATTGACTATTTCAAGATTTGGGAACTATACAAGCAAGCTGGTCTGACTCCCTTCTCTACCACTATATGACCCCTTACAAAAGAGACCCTTGTAGGGTTTTATTCCAGAAAAAAAAATCTTGGCAGTCAAAATTGTATGACTGGCATATTGCTGGTATCTTATAAAATATAGCTACTACTACTACTGTTGTTATCAATAATTGTTGACATAAAAATATTGTTGAGTTTTCAGAATATGGAGGAATAATATCTAAATATAGAGTTAGCAAATGTAAAACACTATCCCCTTCTGAACCACACCCCCCCCCCAATAACTATACTGCCAGCCCTGGCTTTTCACCAGTTTAAGGCTATACACATAGTGAATAAGGGATAAGAGCAGACTCTGGGGCCAGAAAGCCTGGACTCATATCTCAGCTCCACTCCCACTGACTTATGGCAAGATAATCTCTCTCTGGCTCGCTCTCCTCCTCCACTCTCTAATAGAGACAATAAAGATATGTCTAACTCATATTAAACATAATATATGGCCCTGGCCAGTTTGGCTCAGCGGTAGAGTGTCGTCCCGCGGACCAATGAGTCACGGGTTTGATTCCAATCAAGGGCACATACCTCGGTTGCAGTTTGTCCCTGGCCCTGGTCGGGGTGGTGCAAGAGGCAACCAGTCAATGTGTCCCTCTCACATTGATGTTTCTCTCTCTCTCCTTTTCTCTCCCTCCCACTCTATCTAAAGATAAATAGAAAAATATCCTCAGGTGAGGAAATAATAATAATAATAATAATAATAATAATAATAATAATATATGTGAAGTGCTCAGAACAGTCTTCTATGTGTGATGTTCTTGATGAATGGGAAGAGCGCCCCCACACAGACACAGTGTTTCTGTGAGTCACCTCTTACAGCTCCTCCCACAACAAGGCAGCCCAGGGTGAAGAAAACAGAAGGTAAGAAAGACTCTTCAGAGTCAATGTAAAAGTCAAAGCCCCACTGAGTTCATGAGCACCAACTGCTCTCAGCAGTTCACAAAGACAACAGGGAAAAAAGAAAAACACTTTCTGTTGATGATTACTTTCTACAGTATCTCGATGCAGAAAAAAACTATGAATGCAGTTGAATTTGAAGGTGAGACAACTTCACCTATCAAAAGGCTCTGTGTTCCAGTATTAGGACCAAAAGAAATAGCCTGGAGCTAGAAACCAAAACACAGATGTCTGCATAGCCTATAGAATATGATCTTCAGTAAGTCTTTTAGAGCTTCATGGTGTCTTAATTTCTTATCTGTAAAAATATAATAGCTGCCCTATCTCATGGAGCTGTTATCACTAAAAGTGATACATCAATGGTAGGACTACAAATTTTTCATAAAAAGAGTATATCTTGGACCCAGTCCTAAGTACATGAAATTTGTAAAAGTTTGCTATCGTTTGCTAAAGCTTCCAGGTCAAAGCCCATTTTTGACCAGGTTATTTGAACAACTGTTTAACACTTAACCAGATTAAATGACTACAATGATTTTTGGTTTAACAGGTACATACAAACCATGCTGCTGAATTTTTAAAACAAGAAACTTTCTTTAACAGACGAAGAATCTCTTTCCATAATAAATGATTTCTAAATAAGGTGCAAAAAACAAAATGTATCCTTCCTCCAAGTAACTTAATATTTTTCCAAGAAAATCACAACATAAAATTTCAACAAAGTCCCCCTGGCCTGTTTAAGCAGTTAAGAGCATCAGCCCTTGGACTGAAGGGTCTCGGGTTCGATTCCCAGTCAAGGGCACATACCTGGGTTGTAAATTCAATCCCCGGCCCAGGTTGGGTTGTGTTCAGGAGGCAACCAATCGACGTGTCTCGATGTTTTCTCTCTCTCTCTCTCCCCTCCTCCCTTCCATTCTATCTAAAAATTAATGGAAAAATATCCTCGAGTGAGGATTAAAAAATAAATAAATTTTTGCCTAGCCGGTGTGGCTCAATGGTTGAGCAATGACCCATGGACCAAGAGGTCACCACTTCAATTCCTGGTCAGGGCACATGCCGAGGTTGCGGACTCGATCCCCAGTGGGGGGAGTGAAGGAGACAGCCAATCGATGTGGCCCTCTCATCGATGTTTCTATCTCTCTCTTCCTCTCTCTCTAAAAATCAATAAAAACATATTTTAAAAGATAAATAAATTTTCAACAAAGTCAAATAACAATAAAGGTAAGCTTCAATTGCCCAAATTGCTAGCTAACATAAGCATTTTAACAGTGATTATACACATGACACTAATAGACTAATCCTCTCATCTGTAAATTGAAAAGCAAGCCAAGAACATTAAATTCTTATGTTAAAACTATGCACAAACTTGGCCTCATAAGAATGACAATTAATCACTACCACACTTTTGAAAGCAATACATGCCAATTTCCTCTTCCATCTGACTAGGGCTGTGAAGGAATAAATATAGTATTTCAATTATGACCTTCAGAGTATTTTCTCTTTGTTAAAATTCATGCTTAACAGGGTGAGAGTTCTAGTACATCAGTATGCAATTTTGTAGAACATGTTACATTAGGCTATTTTTAGATTAACTAAATTCTAAATTAAGAATATCAACAATTTATCTGATTAATCTATAATGACATAATCCTGGCTTTGGTGTCTCCTATACAGGATTGCAATTTAATGAAACCTCGTAATAATTTTCTAAAATATACTTATGGAAATATAATAGATAGTTGTATAGCTCTTTATTAAAGTAAAAAATATTACTCAGAGATCATAACACAAAATGATATCAAACACTATATATGAACTATTCGCTGTGTTTCTAGGATTGAAGGGAAAGAGTGAGGAAGAAGGAAGAATATTCCAGAAATATCAATGGGCATTTCAAATTAGCCTGAATTAGGGCTTTTTAACCCCAGATCTTCATACTTGGGTTAGGTAAAATTATCTTTATTATCACAAAATTTAGCATGTCTTTCAAATATGATTATAGGCAACACACCACATTAACATCTGTGATTTAATCACCAATAGAAATTATATATTTTCATGTTACTTTGCAATAGTTAGACATCTCAAAATCTTGTTTATGCTCATTAAGATAGCTAGTACACCTTTTTCATGCTTCATGTGTTAGTTTTAATAATTGGATTCCTTTGTTTTTTGTTTTTGTTTGTTTGTTTTTAATGTGTTATTGATTTTTTTTAGAGAGAGTGAGAAAGAAACATCAATCAGCTGCCTCCTGCACACCCCCTACTGAAGATTGAACCTGCAACCTGGGCATGTGCCTTGATCGGAAATCGAACCTGGACCTCTCAGTCCATGGGACCACGCTCAATCCACTCAGCCACACCAGTCAGGCAATTGGATTCCTTTGTAATCCTACTTACACACTACACTTTAAAACATTATTCTGAAAATTCAGTCCATAAATCTCATGCAACTGCTAAGGGGTTCACAGCACACAAAAAAAAAAAAGAGCCCTGGCCGGTTTGGCTCAGCGGTTAGAGCGTCGGCCTGAGGTCCAGAGAGACCTGGGTTCGGTTCCCGCTAAGGGCATGTACCTCGGTTGCAGTTTGTCCCCGGCCCTGGTTGGTCGTGTGGGTGGCAGCCACTCGATGTGTCCCTTTTACGTCGATGTTTCTCTCTCTCTCTCTCTTCCTCTCTCTCCCTCCCACTCTATCTGAACAAAAAAATGAAAAAATGTCCTCGGGTGAGGATTAAAAAAAAGAAAAAAAGGAATCCCTGATCTAAATCAGCGTAGAAAGGTTTAAGTTTATGAGTAACAGTGACTAGACAAGTACCATTAAGTTTGTAATGAACTAAATTGATATTACCTTTTCTGTATTTAGAGGCTACCCTATATTACATATCTTAATATAATCTGATACTAACAGTTTTATGAAACCAAATTACTACACCAAATCAAACCCGATTTAAAGGAAATAAGACCCAAAAAAGATTTAGCCTTAGATACCCATTTAAGAAAGCCAAAATAAAAGAGCAGAACGTACAAAAAATATCTAGTTCAATGTTCACAATCATTAATATTGTCTGGGACCCAGGCCTGGCTCTCAAGCCTTCTGTGACTCGAACTCAGTAACCAGATACCTATCTCCTCCCCTTCTACATCTATCTTCTACTTTTGTCAGCCAATAACCACATCACAGTCATTTCCATCTCCACACCTCTGCTCTCTTAACTGGAGCAATATCACTCCACCTGTCTTTTAAGCTAGATCTATGCAACCTTGGTCCTCATCGAGCCCTCCCCTAGCCTGACAGCATTCCTGACCAACTAATTTGGCACTTACTTCCTCAATTGTTGCACAATTGTTTCATGTATCATAACCTTACGATAAACACTAGCTCTATTCACTATGGGCAGAACCTAAGGTTCATGGAAGGACACAACAGTCTACAGCTAACTGATTAATATGGGTAAAAGAATGTCTAAAAATGCTACTGAACTAATAATCAGCACAAAAAAACTAAACCATAATAATTAAGTCATTCCTTTTTTTTAAAAAGTCCTGCCACTGCCTATAAAGCAGCACAGAAAAGTCAGTAAGACACACGCTATCTATGCAACTTCACTTTTTTTCAGCCTCAACTACCACATAGGGTGACCGCTTCTAAATTATCTACTGAACACACGTACCTGTTAATTTTCTCATTTGAAGCCTTTAGTTTACCATTTCCTCCCATGGAATTTATATTCTTTTCCAGATATAAACAAGTCTTACAAGGCACAGCTTAAGATTCACCTCTTTCATAAGGCCTTCCTTCCCCAGAAAACAGAACATGTTCTCTCTTGTCTAAGGTTCCTAGAACACAGGCATGAATGATGATCTTATTACTTGTGATTGAGTACATCCTTGCACTATTTTTTAAAAATATTTTTATTGAATTTTAGAGAGAGAGAGGAAGAGAGAGGGGGAGAGAGAGAAACACTGGTGTGAGGGCAAAACATTGATCAGCTGCCTCCCACACACCCCCTACTGGGGATCGAGCCTGCAACCCAGGCATGTGCCCTGACTGGGAATCGGACTGGCAACCTTTCCATGCACTGGACGATGCCCATCCAACTGAGCCACTCCCTCCAGCCAGGGCTCCTTGCACTATTTAAATGACCAAATGACTTACAATAACTACACTGAGAGCAACGAGGTAAGGGGAGGCCATTCCATTCATGAAAGATATGTTTGGCTAAAGAGGGTCGTGCAACTGATCGGGGGGGTGTGTGTGTGTGTGTGTGTGTGTGTGTGTGTGTGTGTGTGTCTTTCTTTCTCTTTCTCCCTCCCTCCTTTCCACTCCTTCTTTAAAAAAAAAGGAAAAATATCCTCAGGTGAGGATTAACCAAATTTTTTTAAAAAGCAAACAGAAGTTTATAATTTGTAGTCGACAGATCCATGATTTCCCTGAAGTTATCCACAAAATTTGATATCGGAATTATGTTAATTTTTCTGATGAGAGAGAACCATGGCTTTTGATCACATCACAATAGAGGGCTGTGACCCTAAAAAGGTTAAATATTGATCCAGGAGGTAAATTTCCTGGATATATACGAGGCACAAGCTAGTGGGGCTAGATCTAAAGGACTCACATGCTACAATATATGCTAGGCCTCAAAAAGTGGCCTCTGCCCAGGCGGTGTGGCTCAATGGTTGAGTGTCGACCCCTGCACCAAGAGGTCACCGATTCGATTCCCAGTCAGGGCACATGCCCAGGTTGTGGCCAACCGATGTTCTCTCTCATGAATGTTTCTCTCTCCCTCTCCGTTCCTCACACTCTAAAATCAATAAAGAAGAAAAAAAAAGTTTTCTTAAATGGCCTCCAAACTTCTTAGAAGGCTAATTTTGAACTTTAGTTTGGTGTAGCATATTAACTATGAGCGTATGTTCTGAGACATTATAAGTCGGAAATAGTTCCCTGAAAACTTGGTCTGCTGAAGCAAAGCAGAGGACACAGAGAGGAGAAGACTTGGGCCTTACCCCCAAGGAGCTTACAATCTAGCAAGGGCTATTGGACAAGTAATCACAACATAAAGCAGAAAATGGCAACTCCTTTTCGTAAGCAAAATACAAAGCACTACAGAGTTCAAAAGACACAGACATTGACAACTTTTTGATTTGGAGATCAAGAAAGGTAAAAGCACTGAAATGAGAACGATTTACATAAGTAGAAATGGAAAGGGGGATAAAATGTAATGAAAAGCAGCAAAAGGGTGAGAAAGACTGGAGGGATAAAATATAAGAACAAACACCAATTTCCAATAGAAAAATGATCCTTCTTAACAACTACTGGCTTTTATGTAGGAGCCTTTGGAAGGTTAAAAGGTCTTGAAGGTACTTAGGAATCTTGAGCCAATGGTTCCCACGCATGCTATTAGGGTGCCTAGTACAAGAATGTGTAAAACAATCTACTCAGAAAAGCAAGAATTATAGACCCATGGGATAAACAACAAGGAAAACGTCACATTGTGGTGGTATCTCTGTGTAACAATGCCCCTATGTTGCAGCAACCAGCACACATATGGGAAGCCAGAACCCAACAACAGTTTAACTTTCAAAATAATAATGTTCACTTTCAAAAACTGCTGAATTGGGATTCGTGTAAAGGCACCATGGGTTGTATAAATTTGAGTAGGTGTTGTGTTTGATGTAACCAAGCAAAACTACTTCTGGGTGTGCAAAAGTATATTTCTGTTGTTCAAATTCCAATAATTATCCAGCCTCCAAAAAAATTGGTAAAATTTTGAAACCAGAGCTCAATAAATCAAAAGAGAATGAGATTTTCACTCATAAGAGGATGGAGACAAACATGTCTTAAATAGTAAGCAAAAGGCTAGATTGGGAATAGAAGCTAAGAAACAAAAATGGCCATTATTCTAAGGGTTGCTAGGGATATGCAACCTTTTTGGATATTCAGACCAGAAAGACAAAGTAAAAGAATTCAGATAAAACATGTTGATATTAATTAGGTTAAAGGATCTGATTAGGAATAGCCTACACTCATGAACTTCAATTTAGATTTAAAAATTGCCAAATCAATTTTCTAAGCTGGACAAGTTGAAGTCTACACAATAATATCGTGTCCCTATATTTGCTGGTGTGGCACAAAATATTTTGAAATCTAGTATATCTTCAGTGCCTGAAGTAATTTCTGCCTTCACGCAAAACTGCTGTATTCCAGATTTATTTTGAAAAAGGGCAAAACCATGAAACAAGACTATTTCTTATAAAGACGATAAAAAACACAAAGTTAATTCTTATGGAGAAGTGGACATATCCATTGGGAACTACAGGAAAAATAATGTACACATTGTTTACTCTCTCTAAAAATAGTTTGGTGTTAACCCTAACATATCCATCTGATAGGAGCACAGAGCATATGCACATCAGAAAATCCCTTAAAGGGATTTCATTTTGTAAACTTCATCTGGTTAACCTTATTATCCAGTCATCCATCATTCAAAACTCATTTAAAATCAGCTATTTGTGACAACAACTACAGGAACATTATGGTACAATTGAACTCCAAAGACCATAAGCCAATTTCCCCATAGATAAAGAATTTCTAAACTTTAAAATGAGATGGGAACATTTCAAACCTAGAAGTTTATATTTATGTTCCAGTCCAAAATTAAGGCATATCAGAAATTCATGGCACATCAAACAGCTTCCAGCCACAAGAGAGAATTTATGGTACTTAACAAGATGGGAAGGCTACCAGCCCCCTTTTAAGAATTCAGACAGCAAATTTTACTTTTAAAAAAATTAAAAGGATCAGTAAACCCTAGAGTTGGTCATACCATGCCTTTAAAACCAGAAGGCACACATGCAATACTGTCCAGGGATTTACGAATAAAAAGAGCCAAGTAATTTCACTGTAAGGTACTAACTTTCCAAGTGTAGTAACTCACTTAATTAAAAGACATAACTTATAAGAGGACCTAGCACTGGACTCCTGACAATGGTAGATAACAGAGTTTGTACTATTTTAAAAACAAAGCAAACCAACAGCATTATAATCACATTACTCTTCAGAAAGATTAAGTTAGGGTCCAAGAGGACTGTGTTATAAGAGGTAACACCATCCCACCCATTCTCCAGGCCCTGAGGTGAAAGAGGAGCTAAAGGAAGAAGAGGTGGTTTCTTGCCAATAACCTCAGAATGGGAACCAGCTTCTTGAGGGGAAGCTACAGAGGCTTTGTAAGCCCACATCACTGTTGGGCTGGGAAAGTCTGGCTATCAATAGCCTAAAATAAAGCGACCCTCCTCCCATTTCCCCCCGTTCTTAGTTATTACTTGAATAATGTACTGGCTAGAGGGAGAGGAGAGAGAGTGACAGAGACACACACAGTACCTGTTGTTGAGAATTGTAGTCAAAAAGTCCCACAGTTGCTGCTGCTGAGTCCACAGGTACCTGCGTGCCTGAATAATCAAACTGAAGAGGCTCCATGCCCACATGTTCCATGGGGTCCAAGGGGACACTCTGGGACTCCATGTTGGAGAAATCCTCCACAGGCTTGGCACCATTGGTGCTGGTCAGCTGGGCTAAGCCCTCAGAACCATTCTGGTTTGGACCCAGAAGATCCACTTCATTAGCAGAGTTCTGGCAATTACCAGGGGTACGGCTAAACAGAGAAAGTAAAGGGCATTAAACCTTATTTTGAGCGGGAAGGGATACTACAGCCACCCAAGTTTAAGGACAACGTCCATGACATAGCTAATTATCAATAGTACTTAAAACTATTTCTGCAAAACAACCAAGACCATTTATGGTGTTTCCATGTTATATCATAAAAATGATTTTTCTATTGCTTGCCTTCCCGCCACAACCCACCCCTTAAATTTGCATTTACTGCTATTAATTTACAATCCCTTTAACCAAAGGACTCCAATTTAAGGAACACTGGATGAACTGGAAAAATCACTACCAGTGGCATCTATGAAAACAGAGATCCCAAAATGCAGAGAGTAAAATATGCCCCCCAAATCAACATCTTTTAAACATAAAAATAATGGAAAAGTAGTTTCTGAGGGGGAAGTTCCACATCTGAGAATGATTCTATTTTTTTAAAAGAACAATTTTATATAGATGAAAAATTTTTCTCTATTATCTAGATATATTAGCCAATGTTAAAATTATCACACACAAAAAAAATTATCTTCCCTTTCCCCTTCTAAGAAACCAGAAAAAGAAGACAATTCAAAAATAGTACAAAATAAAATCACTATGTAGAATATGTCCCTGCTAAGGAGATAACTCTAAGAATTAAAAATAATATGAAGATATAATTTATCATCCAAACCAGGACACTCCTAAGAGCAAAAAAGGGCACTATTAATAAATATCCTGAGAAACAGGTATAAACAAGTACTGTCCTGGGAAACCCAGGGTACATAATCACCCTATGCAAAAGGATTACAGGACAATATGATTTCAAAACAGATTAATATAGAATAATATTCTAGTCAGGAGTATAACCTGTGACCATATTCTATACATTTCATCTCTAAAAGAAAGCCTATAGCTGGTACAAATTAAAGCTGTTGTTGTGTTCCTTGACACACACAAGCTCTGCTACCACCACCTGCCCCGAAGTCAAATACCAGAAAACAATGCTACAGGCTGCTTGAGATTCAGGATGGAGAGGCTACCCAAACTCATCCGAAAGACCTTAAGTAACTCTTTATAACTCTGTATCTTAAATTTCTTCGAAAGACTCTAATTCTTTACATTGACAAGATACAAAAACTAGATTAGAAATATTAAACAACTGAACATTGTTCTACAAACAATGATCCAAAATATATTTTAATTTTGATTTTGGTAGATATTAGGGTAAGATATATAAGTGTGGTCAGACATAAACATTAATTTAAAAGTATTCAAAATTAAATTCTCTATCTGTACATCACTGACCAAAGATTTTTAGATTTTTTTAAATTATATACCATCACTAAAGGTTACCTACATAAATGAAGAATACTTGCCAAATGTGGAAGACAAATATACAGTATCATTTTAACATTGCATATTATTAAAATTATAGGTTAATACTTGCAAATCAATAATTACCACAGATGGAATGACAGGCATCTATGGAAAGGGTATATTTAAGAAACGCTATTTAATCTGCATCCCTGGTTCTTCAAAATGAGAAAATGATACCTGACACACCTACCTCAAAGGGAGCTTATGTGTCTCAAGTAAGTTCTCAACTGTTTTTCCATCTACTCTAACATGCCAGAGAGATATGACAAACTGCCACTAGTAACCATGGTTTTTCCTCCCAAGATAGTGATTTGGGAGAAACTTGGGGAAAGTCTCAAGGTACCCACTCCAGGTGATTTTGATATTTGAGAATCATGAAATGTTCTTTATGGAATTAATCTGCAAATTATAGAGTCCTATACAAATGCGGAATCTGTTTTGGCAAAGCACCAGGCATTGACAGCTCTTAGAAACCTCCACCTTAGCAGTTAATTTATATCTTTGTCTTATGGCCTACGCTAGACTCAATTCTTAAAAAGGACACATAAGGAGGGAAGAAGAAAACTAAAATCAAAATAAAACTAAATCAAAACAAAAACCCATAGCCCCAATTCAAAAATCAGAAGTGTAAAACATACAAACCTAAAATCTTTGACGTCTGCGTCAATCCCATTCTGCACTGGTAAACCATTGGTCTTGTCCATCACATCACCCTCCTCCTTCAAATCTCCTAGCTTATCTCCATCAAACGTACCCTTGTTCTTCTTTTCACTTTTGTCGTTTTCATCACTGTCTGCATCCCTTGGGCCCTGTTTAAAAAATAGCTTCAGCTTCACTAATCATCAACTAATGATAGTGGGCAACCACTGTGGACACCAGACTATACTAGATGCTAATTAGAACAGGACAGTGTCTGTGTCCTGTTAAAACATTACTCTAATTAACAGACAACAGAGAGGCAGGAACGCTGCAGAAAGTCTTGCCAAATGGGGGAGACAGACATACATTTATGTTACAGAGTTTAGGACAGTCGTACCATGCCCAGTGTCCCACCATCCCTTTTTTTTTCCTTTCTACCCAAAGCCTAGCCAAAACTTTGTATCTCTTGGTCCCAATTCTCTACTCTCAAATCTAACTCTATGTAACAGTGCAACTAAGAAGCTTCAGGTATGGAAGTTAATAGTATAATTGGAAAAGTGTTAAGTCTACCAAAAAAATCTACTTTACATTGCCTATGTAAATTCCTCCCTTACTTCTAAATATTGAGCTAAGTGTGGTCTGACATCATTCCAATTCAATTACTCTTATCTTGAGATATAAGCCCAGCCAATTTGCACTACCACCACCACCCCAGTCCCACCCTACGTCTCATAGCTTATTGCATCAATAAGTCGCCAATCATCCTTAACTTTAACTGTAAAACTGTTTTAATCCTTCAAAACATGTTAAATCTAGCTGTGAAATTATTTCACTAATGAGTGTTGTCTTCTTCTATCGGCCTTTCCCATACCAGATTATTTTGAGAGTACAGGGAAGTATGTTATGTTGAATCACTGACGCAAAAGAAGTTATCTTTGAAGTGTTTCAAACTGTGAATAATGAAAGACTGGACCTAAAAGAATTGTGATGCCAAGCACACTGATATCTCGTTTTCTAAGGAAATTAAATCTTTCTCCTCTTACCAACATCCTAAGTTAAGACCTGGACATATAAAGCAAATGTGCCTTGACTTCCAAAAGTAAAAGAAGATTTGATATAGTGACTTGATGTACAGAGAGCTTGGTGCAATCTTACCAAAAGGTAAGTAACTACTGCTTTTTTGTAAAAATAGAGAGAGGCAACCTCACTTGTCCCCACCACTGACTTCTGGTTTAAGGAAGAAACAAACACACCTACACCAATTAAAGCTCCTGGTAAAAGGCAAAATCCAGTCAGAAGATGATGAGAGCTACTGCACAGCATTTCCAATCACCAGAACCAAATTTTATTGGAGAGAAATCAATAATGGAGGCTGCAGCAACAGACACTCAGTTGTGAATGGGTAGGCCTACAAATGCAAAATAAACAAATGCTCTCAGAGTAGTTCTTAAAGATCTCTGGCCCAGAAAGGGGGACTCGTGTACCCTGATATGCTTAGACCTTTCAACTACCAATTCAGAGCCCACTGTACTTTCAAATTCATTCTCTGTTCAAATGCAACACAGAAAAAGAAAGATGTCATGGCTAATATGAACAAAGGAACATACAAGAAGGAACTTGGAATGGATATACAACTTAAGTTTCATGTGGCAACAAGATGATAATTCAGTTTTAGCAGCCAATGAGATGTGACTTGCACAGCAGAATCTTCAAAGTATAAGACTCTCAGTGGCTCAAAAGGAGTGAGTGACAGCCAATTAAGTACCACACTGGATCCCAAAGCAGAGATGAAAATATGACAGGGTTCTGGAGACAGAAAGATGTTTCAAAACGTCCAGAGATAATAGTTCCTTCCTACTGCAAAGGTAAAACTGACAGAAGCTGTGTAATCATTTTCATATCCCCAGCACTAAATACATTGCTTGGCAAAAGTTTAGAAACTATGACAAGAAAACTGAATGACCAAAAAATTCCTACAAAACTGAACTGCTAAAAGAAGGATCCTCCCATTGTCTTTATCATCAAATAAGAATCCCATAGGTGGAGATACAGTCTAGATAACAAACAACTCTACATAAATTAGACACCATCAATGTCAATAATAAAAGGGTATTAGAAGGATCACCCAACTAACAGACCTAAATCATCTTCCACAAATCTATAAATCAAGTCATTGGCTCGGGAAGAGCAGTTCAGCTCCAATTTCTCAAAGTTCAAAAGGTCTGTGTGAAAATGGGAAGACAATGGGATAAAGTAGAAGGAAGTTTCACCAACAAGCAAGAAATCTGGTGACAACAAGACTCACTCACCTCACCCAGCCAATGTGGCTCAGTGGTTGAGCATCTACCCATGGACCAAGAGGTCGCTGGTTTGATTCCCAGTTGGGGCACATCCCCAAGTTGTGGGCTTGATCCCCACCGGGGGTGTGCAGGAGGCAGCCAATCGATGTCTCTCTCTCATCAATGTTTCTATCTCTCCCTCTCCCTTCCTCTCTCTCTAAAAATCAATAAAATAAAATAAAAACATAAAAAACTCACCAAAGCAATGCTGTGTGTTATCTTTCCTCAGTGACCCTTTACAGGGGATTGCTGAGAAGCTGCTGGGGGGCTTCAGTGCTCTGGCCTGAAATGTGGCCACTAATACTTACATTCTCAATTACACTGCCAAAGGCTAGATTTAATTCCTGGTCAAGGGCACTTACCTGGGTTGCAGGTTCGATCCCGGCCCAGGTGCAGGAGGCAACCAATTGATGTGTCTCTCACACATCGATGTTTCTCTCTCCCTTTTTTCCCTTCCCACTCTCTCTAAAAATCAATGGGAAAAAAAGTACTGACCCAGATTACACAGAATCTACATTCTATCCCAACTGCTAACACTTAACTGGTCACAAGACTTTGGACAGGTTATTAAACCTGAGTCTTAGTTTTCTCATCTCTAAAACAGGGATAATTTTGTTTAAAACAGAGTAGTTACAAATATCAATGAAATACTATATGTATAAAAGGTTTGCAAAGTATAAATCATTTTATACAAAGGTAATATAATATTAGTAAAAGCTATGCACTGGGACATATTTCTTATGTAGCATTATCTATGATACCAAGATTAAAATCTTTAGTTTTGTTTTTTTTTTTTTGGTACGTGCCCCTAGCAGGAACCGAACCCAGGACTCTCTGGTCCACAGGCTATGCTCCAACCGCTGAACCAAACTGGCTAGGGCCCAAGATTAAAATCTTAAATGCCCCAATTGAGTGGTTTAACTCTAACATAAGTGTATAATCAATCTGACCCTACCAGGGACACTGTCATTTTCACAATGCAATGGCTCTGTGACTTGTGTTAGGTATCACAATCTTTTTAAAATTTACAGGTATCTGGGCTTGCTCCCAAAGATTCTGACTTAATTGGTCTGCACAGGCTCCCACAAATGCTATAAACAGTTCTCCAGTAACTCTAGAAAGCAGTCACAATTGAGAACCAATGTAATTAAATCCAACATAAACATCATAAAGACACAGCATATTTTGCTTTTTTGTCACATATTACCTAGTAAATAATAGTACTGGAAAAGTCTATTAGCTAAATGAAAGAAAAAACAAAAATTCATTAATAGCATCTTATTATTGCGGGTTTCAATGTTAACCCAAACCTACAGTACTCAAATACAGGCAGGCTTCAGTAAGTGCTCAAAATACAAGTGGCCAAGCCCAATCAAAATCTCAAAAGTGAGGCCAAGAAGGGCTCTGTGAGACTGCAGAACTGCAGAGGCAAAGGAATATGTTCCATTGCTACATATTAAAGAACTGAGAGAAAAGCAGACAGATAGAAGAACATATATTGTAGAGATCATAGTATATCCACTTATGGCTCAGCTTCCTCAAAATCTCATATAACAGAAGGAATGTTTCATGGAATATCTATTAATTCTGAGTGAAGTCAAAGAAATGAGAATTTCTTCTCTTATTGCAGTGATCTTACCACAAAGCTTCATATGGCAGAAGTTACCTTCAATGAAAATAGTAATCTTCCTCCCCTCCTTTTAAAAAGGAATGTCTAACATATCTGCTTGACACAATGAGTCCAGAAACGATAACATTAACTAAAAAAGTGGTTCCTCCCGTACACATTTGTCTTTTTTAAAAAAATGGAAAAAAACTGAAATGTCAATTTCCTTTAGAGTTCAGCAGTTTATAGCTCCACCATTAATAAAAAAAAATTGAAATACTAAAAAATGAGTAAAAGTTTGAAATTAGCCATGTGAATTACTCTTTTAAATTGACATACCTATTATGAGGAGGAACTCCACTAATAAACAAGCCGGTATGGCGTAACAGGAGGCAATATAGTTAAGAACTGAAATTAGAACAAAGTTTGAATCCAGGCACCGTGACTTCCCTTCTAAGCCTCATTTTTCTCATCTATAAATCCATAGGGCCAACAGTTACCTCAAAGGGTTGTTTCAAGGATTAAATAAGGCAATTCATGAAAGTGCAATTCTTTAAAAAAACAAAACAAAACTCTTAGCAGTGCTTTATCCAATTTTCATTTTTACCACTGCCTTTTTCAAACGCACCCACCCTCACCTCTACTGCCCCAAACCTTCAAAATTGCTAGACAGCTCATGTTACCCCACACACACACACACATCAGCAGAGAAAGAAACTGTTATGGCTCTCATCGTTAGATTCTTTGTCCCACGGATTCTTCTAAAATATTCATACAGAAACAAGCCACCACCAACTATATTTCATCAGATCTGAGACACCATCAATTTGTAAAACATACATCATTTTATGTGCTGCTAAAAAGGAAACAATGGCAATTAAACTATGACAGACTATCATCTGAAAGATGCATCCCAACTTCAAAATGAACAAAGGAGGAGAGCACTTTAGATAGAGTGAAACACAAAATATACCTGGTAATGCATGTATGATGACCAAATTCCTGGTGTGCAGAGAGGTAAAAAGAAAAGTTCTCCTCTGCTATATAACCACCAGATCCAAAAGAAAACATATTTTATTTTAAATGTGTAGAATGCTATTTGTTATTACAGAAATGAAAACAAAAATACAGGTTTTCTAAAAGTTTGGTGTTTTGTTTGTTTGTTTTTACTTTTTATCTAGTCAGTGTCTAAAAGCTTGACACTGCAAAGTACAGCATGTAGATTTCTTGTTCGAGGGAAGCTCAACTCTGAAGGAACTCCACCCAGTAAATAAAGTTTCTGAATTTGGTCCATAAACTTCCAAGAAAATTATGTCTTGTAATAGTATTTATCAGACTTTAATGTACAAATACAAAATCACCTGAGGGTCTTGTCAAAATGCAGATTTAATTCAATAGGTCTGGGGTAGGGTCTGAGATTCTGCATTTCTAATAAGCAGGTGATGATGATGCTACATTACCTAGCCATATGAATTAGACATTTGGGGTTTTAATTTTCCCCATTTTGCAGATAAGGACATTAAGATCCAGTTGAGACCTAAACCCCTGACTTCTATCTGCATTACAATGCAAAAAGTTTATAAACAAAATAAATTAAAGGAGCACTGGTTACCTAAAATAAATGCAGTGAAGACTAGAAAAGCAAATCACCAAGTTTATGACCCAAATGAATTACTATGAGTCTGCATGCATCCTCCAGGGCAGAAGGCAGTCATTCTGCACAGACAAGCAAAGAGGCCTTCCCAAGATGTTTTATTTAAATATCTTTCTTCCAAGGTTAGGGTGATCTTCACCCTAATCGAAGTTCACAGTGGTCTTTCTCGTTTCCCTGGGCACCATAAATCAGAACGATAGAAATTATGAAATACAGCCCTGGCTGGTGTGGCTCAGTTGGTTGGGTGTCATCCCGTGCAATAAAAGGTTGCCAGTTTGATTTCTGGTCAGGGCAATGCCTGGGTTTGCTGGCTTGATCCCAGATAGGGGGCATGCAGGAGGCAGGCAGCAAATCGATACTCTGTTCTCACATCGATGTTTCTCTCTCTCCTCCCTGCCCCCCCCCTCCCTATCCCTTCCTCTCTCTCTAAAAATCAATAAAAAATATTTTTTAAAACAAGAAATTAAGAAAGAAAGTTCTGACTGGCTAGACTTCAGTCTATTTGAAGTCTGCTGGTATTCAACAAAATCAACAGCAGGGTCCTTAGGCAATTCCATTACATGTGATTTTGTTGTTAGTCCTCATTGGAGGATATTTTTTTCCATTTATTTTTAGAGAGAGGGAAAGGGAAGGAAGAAGGGAGGAAGAGGGAGAGAGAAACATTGATGCATCAATATTAGAGAGACACACTGACTGGTTGCCTCTCACCTGTGCCCCAATTGGGGCGGGGGGGGGGAGAGAAGGACTGAACCTGCAACTCAGGTACATGCCCTTGACCAGGAATCAAACTCTCGACCCTTTGATTTGAGGGCCAATACTGTAACCACCAATCCACACTGGCCAAGACTCATTACATGCAATTTTGTAACCATTCTGAACCATGCTTTTTTGGGGGGTGGGGGGGGTGTCAGTCTTATTCTAGGAATAAATAAAATAAAGAGCCTTGGCTGGTTTGGCTCAGCAGTCAGAGCATCGGCCTGGGGACCAAAGGATTGAGGGTTTGATTCCCGGTCAAGGGCATGTACCTGGGTTGCAGGTTCAATCCCCAGCCCTGGTCGGGATCTTGCGGGAGGCAATCAATCAATGTGTCTCTCTCACATCAATGTCTCTTTCTTTCTTTTTTCTTTCTTTCTTCCTTTCTTTCTTTCTTTCTTTCTTTTCTTTCTTTCTCTTCTCTCTCTCTCTCTCTCTCTCTTTCTCTCTCTCTCTCTCTCTCTCTCTCTCTCTCTCTCTCTCTCTCTACCTCCCTCCCCTTCCACTCTACCTAAAAATCAATGGGAAAATAGCCTTGAGTGAGGATTAACAAAAAAATAAATAAAAGCTCACCTTTTCCAAAAAGATGCATGCATATCATGACCAAAAAGTGATTCAGGTTTCATGACCAGAGCTTTGGTCAGATGTCACCCTAACCAACAAGCAGAGCAAAGCCAGGTTAGGTATAAGATCAGCAGGATACAACCACAAAGCAATAAAGCCGTTCACTGACCCTCAGGCATCCATCCTATTGAATACGCCAATATGGTAGCTTCACGTCACTGATCAGTCCTCCTATATCATCCGTTAGATGGCAACCACATCAAAATATGGAATAATATTTCATTACCCCCAACCTTCCTTCTGTGAAGAAGCTGGAACACGGATGTGCAGAATTTTCATTTATTTTAATGCAAACCTCAGAAGCTCAGTAGATTATCTGACTGTTCAATTTTCCTACCTCTGTCCTGAGGTCTTAACTTCTGGTGACAATACTTTAAGAGCGAAAAATCACCAGTCTCCCAAGACAACTAAGGATGGAAGTTGCCTTTATAAATACAAACACAAGATGCCATGGAAAAGATACAGCTTTGTCACAAGATTAACTAATGAAACAATTGTTTAAAAAGATAACAACACACAAAAACATTAATTCAATCCCAGCATTTTATCTTTCTCCTTATTCCAATTATTGTTCTGCCTCCTGAAACTTCAGAGTAACCCAGGCACACGCTGCCTTGGATAATGCACAAGAATTAGAAACTGATCACACACATAGCACAGGTTCCAGTTCACTACACCAACAACTTACTAACACACAATACTAACTTTTCTCCCACTGTAAATACCTAAAAGTTATAGGCAGAAATTAGAAAGTAGCACTTCTTACAAGGAATCTGGGCTCATTAGGTAGAAATATATCAGGACAAAAAAAAAAAAAAAAAAAAAGAGGTAAGCTGGGGATAAGGTGAAAGAAGAGAAGTAGTAACACCATTCTTCCCATGGAAGAATAGGCAAATGATCATTTTGTCTGATCCCATTCCCCACATCCAAAGGGTAAATCTTGTTCTTCCCAAGCAGTCTCTTGGGAAGGTTCAAATAAAAAAAAGTCTTTTCCTATCTGATCCACAAGCCACTAAACCTAACCTATGTCTTCACAGGATCAAAAGACCCAAAAACAATCAGGTCAGCTTTGGAATGACTAGCACTCAAGACTAAGACAAAAGCCCCAGTTTTAGTTCCCTGATATTCCTAAGGGTTGTCATAAAAGATCCTCTTCTGGCTAAATTCCTCACACCAAACTTCTAAGTGTGGGGCTAGGAGAAATCCAAACCAGTCTCTTAAAGAAGTTCACTTCATTTTTTTGTTTTTTTCTGTGGAATTAAAAGCTCCAAGCCACATTAAGTGTCAATATCAGTTGAAGCAACACCTTAAACATGCCTTGAATAACACTAACTCCATGTGGATCTGGTTCTCTTCATGCCAACCAAGTCAACAATCACTAATTTAATATCCACTAACATATTAAAGAATTGTATTTGATACTTGAGGAAACTGCACCAAAAATGAACTGCTGTTACTCTGAAGAATGGGGAAAATAGGACCAAGCCTCTGACACCTAGCAACAGATATATGCCAATAAAAATATTGACGACAAATGCTATAAGATAAAGAAAGATAGTTATGGAGGAAAATTAATACAATATGAAGGATAAAAAGTCTCTTAAATTATTGCCAACAAGTAGTATTAGCCCAAAAACACTTTAGGGAGAAAGAGCTTTGAAAATGCACAAAACAAACTGAGTTGGGGAAAAAGGAAGGAAGACAGATCCACGGTGCCTCCCATAGCCTTCCTATCTGTGACTTGAATATAAAACCAGTCACAGAATACTAAATGAGGAAGACAGAAATGTTTCCATCTTAAGACTTCTAGATCTAGAAAGTCGATGACATAAGAAAGGACTAGTTTTGAGAAAGGCTATCAAGGATGCCTGAGGAAGACTGCTTAGACTTAAAAAGAAAGAGGCTGTTCACAGAGAAGCTGCTTTAGCTAAAATGTAGCATCAAAGGTCAATGGTAATGAATTTGAAAAAAATTACAGATATAGAATTAACAGAATTTTTAATTTCCTGACAGGCTGGGTGTGAGAGGCAAAGCTGTTCAAAGAAGGTCAAAGATTATTCCGTAATTAAAATCTAGCTGGCTACACAGCTGATCCATTTTAAGGGTTCTTGTGCACTGACAAATCACTGCTCTCCAATCTATTCACTACTGACACCTCCATTTCAACTTACTTTTTAACAACTCCTACTCTTTCTACTTTGTTTTAAACTAGAAACTGTATTTTCTGGTAGAACAATGAACTGAGATCTAGATTTCAGTTCTTACCTCACATTACTATCAATGTGTCCCCAAAAAAACATCATTTCTCTATTTTTAATAGTTTGGTTTATAGCTCCTACTAATTTCAATAAAAGTGTTTTATAATACCCTCTAATTAGTGCTGTGAATATCTAAGGAAACTAAACAGGCATGTTTTGTTTTGGGGGATAAAAAAAAGAGAGAGAGAGATATAGGAACAAGTTCCTCAAGCCAACTTACAAATCCTCCTTTTCTTAGACAGGAATCGCCCGGGGATGAGCTCAACACATACTCCACCATGCTAACGCCTAGTCCCCCACTCTCCGACCGTGGGGACAGTACAGAATTGACCTCACTGTTCACATGGAAACTCTGACCAGGTCTTCTCTGCACCATGATTGGCTGGGAAACTGAATGATCTACAAAAAAGATACACAAGCATGATACAGTGCAGCCAGAGGCTCAAACAAATTATGAGTGATGTCTCATGGATAAACCAATGACTGGGAATCAGAAAACCTGCCATGGTCAGTTGAGCCAAAACCTCCTATTGTGTTTTTCCATAAGTATAATATTCTAAATAGCTAAGAAAACGGAACACACCCTTCATATATCCAGGATAGCAGAGCAACACAGCAGTTCACATAACTGGTTTACCTAGCTAAGTGAATAAATTAATGTCTGTCCCTTTCAAGTAGTAGAATTTCTTTTTAATATATTTTACTAATATTAATAGAACAAAATATGGTTTTACTGCCCTTTTTAAAAACAACAAAATTTGATCTTTTCTGCTAACTCGCTGTTATCTGAGGTTCCATTCTTACACTGTGCTGTAATAGCACATTACCTTTTGGGTTTTCTGTCTCCCTCCTCCCTGTGATCTGCCATTTCTTTCTGCTGTCAGTGTGTCTGCTTCTACAAGTTCTCCCCATCCCTCTTCAAGGGTAGTCTGTCAGAAAAGCATCCGTGCCCAGTGAGACTTATTTGGCCCCAACCACATTCACAGATAAATATCCCATACACGTTAGAGGGGCAACGGGAGGAAAAAGAAACATGACTTCAAATGGCAGGCATGGATTTTCTAATTCTAAGTATGCTGACAGCAGTACAGAACAAGAAGTTATAACTGAAATTATGGTCATTTCGAATAAGACCATTCTCCTGTGGCTAGCACTTCAATAAAACACTGAAGATTTGATTTTGTCTTAATTATGTTTTAATAAATTACATCATATAAGCTCCTTCATGGCAATTATACTACAGGACAGGACACTGCTTGACATGCTTATGTCACTGATGTAAAATTCATGACTTGCCAATTGCTGAGGAAAGGAGCTCTAAGACAGGCATAAATCACAGTACAGATGCTAGATCTAGATTACCTGATGTTCCCCAGGCACTGTCTCGCCATTGATCACCCAGGAATATTCCTTTTGGTCCATCTTTGCTGGATTCATCTGTTTCCCAAAACTTTTTACCTGGCAAGAGCTGCTGCAAATTAAAAATAATAGACGCTTTTAAAGAATTCATAAAGGATGAAAGTACAGCAGTCAACACTTTCTTTTAGACAAGGGTACTGAAGATGCTCACGTGCCCTGAGGGTCTTTAATTACAGTGGTCTGGCTACAGATTGTGGTCAGAGCACTACTGTTCATTAGGCAAAAGTCACAGAAAGGCCTAAGGCAAAGGGTGGGAAGGGGCTGCACAGATCAACCCACCACAATATAGGCTCAGCTTAAGTATCTAGAATTAGCCACTTAACTTATGCCAAGATTTTTAAAGGGGAGAAAGGGGACTAATGTTAGACCTATTAGCTAGCTGCTTGCTAAGAAGTCTCTTACTGAAAAAAGAAAAGTATCTACAACACTACTAAAACACTTCTGCCTACATGTGTACTAACTCACCCTATAAAGTTACTCAAGCTACAGCATGAACTCAGACCCCACCTACAGAATGCTAGAGACAAAATCCACCTCCTTTATATACAGAGATTCTGTTAACCAAAACACTCTCATCACCAGAAAAAAAAAAAAAAAAAAACACTTCCCAACCACATCATTAACCTATTCCAAAATTTTGGAAAGATAGAACAGCCTTTCCCCATTATTGGAAGAGATAAAATCTCCTAACCTCAATTAATTTTAACAATACTTAGTAATGCCATTGACGTGACTTCACAAAACATTCTATGCTTCATACAAATGCAGGCATCACTGGCCCTAAACCAATATGAGAACTTTAGCTTCAACCAAAGAAATGCAGAGTACCCTTCAAGCAAAACACAGTCCAGTTTTGCACAAGATCAAAGCATTCGTGACCAGAGTTACAAAATAAAATTCCACTAGAATGCCATCATTCTTCATTCTGGTCATCAGCCTTACTTACTGAAATGTCCCTCTTTATTTCCTCTAATTATGTTTTTATTTCAGCTGCTACTAGTCAGACAAGAAACTCAGGTGTTCGAGACAGTACTTAATCAAGGCTTTGGAGCGTAAATGAGCACACCTGGAGAGTTGAATTTCTCAGAGGAGCAGAATTAAAAACCAAGGAAGCACAAAACATTTGCTCTCCTCGACAACAAATGTCTACCTTTCCAATTTAAAACCCATACCCAATGATAATGGAGGAATAACTCAACTGTGCCCTCACTAAAATGAATCTCAATTTTCCAAAACTAAATTCTAGGTTTCTCAGCATAATTTTAATCTAGCACTATAACTCTGATAAACATGGGTTACTACTTGGACCAAAGCAGTTTCCCATATACTTTTCTCTTCGGGCCCTAATTTATTTTCTAAGCCAACAAGATCATGACAGAATACAGATTTGGTCTAGCATTTAAATTCACGGAAGCATAGTTTTACTTGAAGATGAGCAGTTATAAGCAGTCAATTCCTACTGAGCCCCTCGGGGGAAACAAGGAGATAGCTGGCCTGTTAACTTGAGGAGATTTGGGAAGGCAGGGGAGGAACAGATGGGAGGAAGAGCCCAGACCATAGCTAAATAGTGGAATAAGGAAGCCCCGGACCAGACAACTTTGATGTGTGTCCTTAGGCCAAATCACTGGACTGTCCTGGGCCTCATTATCTTTGTACTGATGGACTATTTTTCAAGTTGTTGCAATGAAGTGCCTAGCACAATGCCTGCCAAATAGTAGGTTCTTATAAATGTATTCAATGGCATCACACCAAGGCAAAATAGCTGTAAATCACAGAAGGGACACTGAAAATTAATGTGAACTACTCAAGCACAATTCAAGAATTATTGATTTTAGCCCTGGCCGGTTTGGCTCAGCGGTCAGAGCGTCGGCCTGCGGTCCAGAGAGACCTGGGTTCGGTTCCCGTTGGGGGCACATACTTCAGTTGCAATTCGTCCCCAGCCCTGGTTGGTCGTGCGGGAGGCAGCCACTCGGTGTGTCCCTTTCACGTCGATGTTTCTCTCTCTCTCTCTCTCTCTCTCTCTCTTCCTCTCTCTCCCTCCACACTCTATCTGAACAAAAAATGGAAAAATGTCCTCGGGTGAGGATAAAAAAAAGAATTATTGATTTTAAACAACTCCTTTTAGTCTCAAAAATGCCCTCTCACACTCTCACAAGATGAGAAATAGAATTTATTTCCCTATTGGTTGTCCCTTTTCCAACTAACATTCTGATTTTTTTTTCTGTATTTTGTAGGGAGTGTGAGCAAACAGGAGTCCACATCAACTTTTCCTCTGTGTACCAGAAGAATGTCAGCACCAGGCAGGGACACCTTACTTGTTGGTTAATTTTATTCTCCATATAAGATGAAAAGAGAGGAAAGGTGATCAAAAATATTCGTTATAGTGGTCATCCATCTCAACACAAATTGGGAACTCTTTTTATAAGTACCAGATTCCATGTGCAAAATAATATAATCTGACCATAATTTGTCAAATCGCTTCCTGAAAGCAGCAGTCCTTGAACTCAAGGCTTCAAAAATGACTTCTGGATTCCTGTCATCTTTCAATGTAGCTTGCCAGACTGTCATAACACCCAAAACCAGCAAAAGCAGGTGAACATACAAGCAAGGCTGTTTCCAGGCCAAATTCTCTCAAAAGAAACAAGTATATAACATGTAGAAAGGTATTAAAAACTGAAGATTCTACTTCAAAGTAGTAGTAAATGCAACAAGTCTCATAGGAACACATGCCAAAAAACTCAAGATCCTAGCCAGATACCAACAGGCTATCTCTCAGACTATTAACAATTGGTATAAATCCTAAGTAGATGCTAGGAATAGCCCCAAAATACTAGAACTCTATATGCTTCAGCAGAATGGCAGCAAGATCAAATAACTATTATCAATGAAAACAGCAGGTACTGAAAAGGCAAGTCTGTAAGAGATAAAGAAAAGGGAGGTGGGAGAGAGAGGGTGGCAGCTGATTCTGGGAGAAAAAAAAGGTAGAAACTATGGGTTGCAAGAGTGCCCTGCAAATGGGAAGGAAAGTACCGTAGGAAAGTACCTAAGCAAAGACAGAAGCAAACATAGCAAACCTCTTCAGAGTCTCTGGATCTTACATAGAACCTAGTATTTCTTTCTTTTCTCCAAATCATCCCCACTCCTCAGTTGGTGGTAAACATCATTTGAAATGATTCCTCAGGTACTCATGCCCATATGTAATCTTCTTCCCTTGACTGTGAGCTAGACCTTGTGACTTGCTTCTAAGGAATAACACAAGGCAAAAGTGATGGGTTGTCACTCTCAAGATGATGTTACAAAAACTGACTTCAGTTTTTTTCTACTACTCTCTATTGTCCTCTTACTGTCATCTCTCTTGCCTGCTCCCTTTGATGAATCTAGCTGATATGTTGTGGAACCATGAGAGGTCACTGGACATCAATTTATTAGGAATTCAGGCCCTCAGTCCAGCAACTTGTGAGGAACTTAATCCTGACATCATCACATGAGTGCGCTTGGAGGCAGACCTTTCCCCAGTTGAACACTGAGATGGCTGCAGCCCCAGCTGAAATCCTGACTGCAGCTTGCGAGGGGCCCTAAGAAAGAGGTTCTTGCAAAGCCATAACTGGGTTCTTAACCTCCAGAAACTATGAGGCTTAAACTGTGTTGTTTTAAGCCACTAAATTTTGGGGTAATTTGTCATGTAGCAATAGGTAACTGATACAGTTTTGAATATATGGGGGAGTTTTCTTATATTCAAAATACTTCTTTAAGAGTCTGATTTCAGCCCTGGCCAGTTTGGCTCAGCGGTTAGAGCGTCGGCCTGCGGTACAGAGAGACCCGGGTTCGGTTCCCGCTAAGGGCATGTACCTCGGTTGCAGTTTGTCCCCGGCCCTGGTTGGTCGTGAGGGTGGCGGCCACTCGATGTGTCCCTTTCACGTCGATGTTTCTCTCTCTCTCTCTCTTCCTCTCTCTCCCTCCCACTCTGTCTGAACAAAAAATGAAAAAATGTCCTCAGGTGAGGATAAAAAAAAAAAGAGTCTGATTTCAAGAAGCACTTCTTGTTCTAGTTCTAATATCTAAAATTCAAGCACTTTTGAATTTCGAAAAAATTATGTCAATTTCATTTCATGTTCTCCCCTACTTTGTCTTATAGCCCTTTTTTAAAAATGACTGGCTTTTTAAAATTCTGCTAAATCAAATGAACTTAGACATGTTAAGCTTACTGAGAATTTGTAGCAATCACATATTCAAGAATCAACTAAAATAATTACTGTTCAAATCTGATCATATTAAAAGGAACTATACTATAATCTACTGAATTATAAGACAAAGAGATGTTGAGTATCCAATTGTTATTTCAAATTCAGCAGCAACCTTTCTGGAGGTAACATCACAACACCAGCTAAAACATCCTGGGGTTCATCAACCCGCTGGCATAAATACCAAACCTTCACTTAAACCACATCTCAATTCAATCACCAAAAACTGAAATGCAACTAGTGGATGAAAAGAGTTACTGCCTACCCCATCAAGAACTTGGAAGTAAATACCGCTCTCCAACAGGACAAAAAAGAACCGATCACTGCAGAGGTTTACAAAATTCACTTTAAAAAAATATTAAGCAATAAGAAGATTAAAAGATTTGACAATTCTAAAGGAAGATAACGGGAATTAGGAATTGGTCCAACACAAGCAAAGGAGACCCAGGGAGTCAGAATGTAGGCAGTATTAACCAGAATGTAGGCAGTATTATCCAGTTGGCATGTTCGTGCATATCAGGCACAAACAATTCTATCCTTATAAAAAGCAATTAATGCACCAGGCTAGATAGTAGCTTGACTATAGCAGCCATTAAAAACATCCAAGTAACTTCCCTGGCTCAGACTCTGCTTACCAAGCAAACTTTTTATAAGAACTTGGCTTCCTCCTATAGCCAAGCATGCCAATCACTGGACGAAATCATCCTGTCCACTTGAGAGTTACTATTTCTCCTCATAAATTAGTAAACTGCATTATGTTTTTGTTTTGTTTTTTTTTACATTAGTCTCTTGTGGTTCTGGTCAGTGTAAATCAAGTTAATAATCCAATCATCTCTGAATTAGCAGCTGGGATCCCTTACAAGACCTACAAAACTAAGAACCAACACTGGGAGAGCCTACCTCCTCCCTAGCAACACAAAAGACATAGTTTTCTTTGCATTATCCTATTAAGTGGGATTCCTAATTAACCCTCTAATGGTGTCTGTTCTTAAATCTTTGGGAGAAACACACACACACACCCCTGCTTGAACTATATAGGTTTGTAAAAGAAAAGACTTAAAGAAGTCAAGTAGGCTTATTCATGAGGCTTCTGGAGAACAAAACAGAAATCAAATGCTGGTTTACAAATACTGCTATCCACTTGGAAAACCTCTAAATTGTGATTGGAAACACCTTTTTTATTTTATCATCTAACAAAAAAGACAATGCACAAAGCCACACTTGTACAAGCAATCATCACATTAAGCCCCACTAACAGTAAGAGCCCTGTAAACAGAGCTGGAGACAGTAAAGGGCTGAGAACCTCTAGGCTTCTTATTTTAAGACATAATATATAGTGGTAGAGCACTCAAGTGCTCTGAAATCATGTTTTTAAAAACTGGTTTTAGCCCAGCCAGTGTCAGCCAGTGTGGCTCAGTTGGTTGAGCACCCTCCCATACACCAACAGGTCGCTGATTCGATAGCTAGTCAGGGCATGTGCCCAGGTTGTGGGCTCAATCCCCAGTAGGGGGCATGTAGGACGCAGCCAATCGATGTCTCTCTCTCCATTCCTCTCTCTCTTAAAAAATAAAATAAAATAAAAACATATTTTAAAAAATTCAAAATAGGGGGGTAGGGGGGTGGGATGGGGAGGAGGGGCTCTAGGGGGAAAAAGGAGAAACATCTGTAACAAAAGTAAATTAATAAAAATTGGAGAAAAAAATAAAAATAAAACTGTTCTTAAACACCAACTGTGTGAATTTAACCCTTGTATGCCTCAGTTATCTTACCTATAAAATCAACTGTTATAAACATTAAATGAGGTAGTGTATAAAGTACAATGCTAAACGCAGAATGACCACTCAAAAAATTAGCTGCTAAGTACTACTTTGTTTTTAAATAACACTGATAAAACTACTGACTAGCCAATGAAATGCTCCCATGTGCCCAGCACATCATCACCCAGCCCACTTCAGTACAAATTCCATAAAATTAAGAGTCCTAACAAAACACTACAAGAAGAACCATGACCACTTTTCAGAAACTAAGAGGCAGGATGATTACTAAGGACTGGACTTGTTTGACCACTAGTATTTGCATAGGGAAGTATCAATGAAGTTTTTTGATGGGCTCAACAATAAATGCACACTCCAACAAGTATTCTGCTCAAGAGGAATAAAACACTAGGTCACTGCTGATAAACTCAACATAGGCTGCATAGAGCTGTCTCTCAGGAGAAATGTGGCTTCTTAAGGAGTACTATTCACAGAAATGCTACAGCCCTGCAGGCATGATCAGGTCTGATCATGTTATCTGGCAATGCAAACTTCCGCCACAAGCTTAGTTTCACTGGAATGTACCAATGCTCAAGTCAAATACCTAATATTTTAACTGGCTAGTAAGATATAGCCCCCCCCTTTTTTTTAATCCCTTAGTAAATATCTCATTATTCTCATTACATTAAAAGAATTTGACAATTAACTCAGAAAAAGGACAGCTCAGAACTGGATAAAATAAAGTATATACCAGTTAGTGCTGACAGTCACATATTCTAGTCAGAGCTCTCTCTGATGTGTGAAAATTTCCAGAAATCCCTTCTCAAACCCTTAATGCCCTTAGGGGATTTACCTAGCCCTGCAAACCACAGAGCAGGGATAGATTTCTGGGCAGAAATCAATACCAGCTAACATTACACACCTCATCAAATTAGCCTGACCAAATATAGCATGCTAATTTTTAGGTTGATAATTTTGTATGGCCCGAGAATGGTGTTATAAATATCCAAATGACCCTTGGCAGAAAAAAGGTTCCCCACCCCTGCCACAGAGGGTTGTTGTGAAACCAAGTGAGATAGTATACAAAGCGCTTTCACAAATACTATGAACTACACTCATATAAATTATTATTAAAGCTTTAACAAGAAACAGTTTAAACATAAAAGCGTAATTTATTAAAGTGAAGGTATAGCCCTTCACTGTTACAATTCTTTTTATATCAGAAAATATATAGATCAAGAGTCATGTTCATTCTTGAGAATTTATCTCAATGACTGGGGGGGTGTATCAAAAGAAAAAACTCGCCTTGGCCAGTTTGGCTCAGTGGTTAGAGAGCCTGTGGACCAAAGAGTCTCGGGTTCCATTCTGGTCAGGGGCACGTGCCTCAGTTGCAGTTCCCCAATCCTAATTGGGGTCATACAGGAGGCAACCAATCCATGTCTCTCTCTCGAAGTTGATGTTTCTTTCTTTTTCTCTCTCTCTCTCCCCCTCTCCCCCTCCCTCCCTCCCACTCTATCTGAGGATGAATGGAGAAATATCCTGGGGTGAAGGTTAAAAAAAAAAAGTCTGATTCTCCTCATGCATCATTTCTTTCTGGATCAAGATTGGAAAGAAAAATAACTAAAATAGGTACTTGTTGGTGTAGTAGGATTACAGATGACTCATTACAAAATATACTTTTATTATGATTTAGAACTGATTTTCTAATAGAAAAATGAGATTATGGTGGTACAGAATTCACTACAAATAAAGCATTTTCTCTTTAGCAGACACATTTCACTTCACCATAATTTTAAAATGACAAAAGTTAGTGGCAATTTTAAAGGAAGAGCTCATAATGTGTTTCAAATATTTTTAAGCAAATAGCTAACTTCTAATCCACTTTGAAAACTATAGCTTAAACAAGGAATGTTCAAAATGTTCAACAGCTTAATCACAGCCAGTTATTTACTAAGTTTTGCCCTGGCCAGTTTGGCTCATCGGTTAGAGCGTCGGCCTGCGGTCCAGAGACCCTGGTTTGGTAACAGTGCCTCGGCTGCGATTTGTCCTCGGCCCTGGTTGGGTCGTGCAGGAGGTAGCCACTCAATGTGTCCCTTTCACATCGATATTTCTCTCTCTCTCTCTCTCTCTCTCTCTCTCTCTCTCTTCCTCTCTCTCCCTCCACACTCCATCTGAACAAAAAATGGAAAAATGTCCTCGGGTGAGGATAAAAATAAATAAATAAAATAACTAAGTTTTGCCCTGGCCGGTTTGGCTCAGCAGTCAGAGTGTCGGCCAGCGGACCAGAGAGTCCCAGGTTCAGTTTCTGCTAAGGGCACATACCTCGGTTACAGTTTGTCCCAGGCCCCGGTTGGGGTCGTGTGGGTGGCAACCACTCGATGTGTCTCTCTCTCTGTCCCTCCCTCTCTCCCTCCCGCTCTATCTGGAGATAAATGCATAAATGTTCTGGGGTGAGGATTAAAAAAAAAAAAATTAAAAATAACTAAGTATATAAATAAACAAATAAAGAAGATGGTGTTTTAGTTTTCACCTTCTCTTTCAATTTAAGAAGTATGATCTAAATTCTCACCTCCCATTTATATTATCTACTAATTAAGGAACTATCCTGCCTTCTTTTTAATCAGTTACTCAATACTTACATGTAAAAACAATTTTTTTTTAAAAATTTTTAATCCTCACCTGAGGATAAGTTTTTATTGATTTTAGAGAGAGAGGAAGGGAAAGAGAGAAAAACATTTCCATACACACCCCAACTGGGAATCAATCCCACAACCCAGGTATGTGCCCTGACCAGGAAGCGAACCCTCAACCTTCTGGTTTACAGGATGATACTACAATCAACTGGCAAAAGACTATTTTTAAATGTTATAACATTTTTGTTCTATTTCAAATCACAAAATAACTGTCTTAAGAATCAACACTTGCTATAATTTTTTCACATTTCTCTACTAGGCAGCATCACAACTTGGCATCTAGTAATTACTTCTTAAATTTTTTAGCTTAGTCCTGGCTGGTGTGGCTCAGTTAGTTGGGTGTTGTCCCATGCACCAAAAGGTTGCTGGTTTGATTCCTGGTCAGGGCACATGCCCGGGTTTCAGGCTTGATCCCCAATACTGGGCCATGCCTGAGGCAGCCTATGGATGTTTCACTCTCACATCAATGTTTCTCTCTTTTCCTTACTCTCTCTCTAAAAATCAATTAAAAAAAAAAAAAAAAAGATCACTAGGTCCATTTTTTTTAAGCTTATGTAGCAAGATAATTACTACTGAAAACAAATGTCCATACTAATAGGCTATTAACTAAATATCTCTTTTCGTTGAATTCTAATACAGTCCTCTAAAAAAATAAAGCTTTTACGATTATGCAGCATATAAAATTAACACATTTTTAAAAAATATTTTGTCAAGTTATTAAGTACTTTTTATATATATATATATTTTTTTTTTTTGGATTTCCAACCAACTGAGCCACACTGGCCAGAGCTATTAAGTACTTTTCATAAACACTGTTGATAGTTGTAGCTAATGTCCTTTAATAACATTTCCACCAATAAGGATGAAATTACACAAATCACTTAGGCTTGGACAGTATGAGGTAATTTGATCTTCTCTCCCAAATCTGGAAGACCAATACTACTTTTCTAGCTGCTGAAAAAAATGTAAGTTTCAGTATCTCAAGTACTTACTGATGTAAAAAGTAAAGCATTACATTTTTTTAAATATGTTTTCACTGATTTTTTAGATAAAGGGGGAGAGAGACAGAAACATCAATGAGAGAGAAACATCAATCAGCTGCCTCCTGCACAGCCGACACTGGGGATCAAGCCCACAACCTGGATACGTGCCCTAACAAGGAACGGAACCCGCAACCTCTTGGTACATGTGACAATGCTCAATCCACTGAGCCACACTGGAGCAAAAGTAAAGTATTACTTGAATAGCCTGCATTAGCCACTACTGGAATAATAATAAAGGTAATAAAAGACTTCTCTGTCCTGAAAGAAAAGATTAAAAAGAAAAACCTACCAGAAATCAAACAAATACAGTTACAAAGCATTTTAAGGTAAACACACTAATAGTGAGATACAGACATTTTTTTTTTAAGTATGTTTTTGTTTATTTTTTTTTGAGAGAAACAATGTCAGAGAGAAACATCGATCAGCTGACTTCCACACACCCCCTGCCAGGGATCGAGCCCACAACCCGGGCATGTGCTCTGACTGGGAATCAAACTGGGACCTCTCAGTCCATGGGACGATGCTCAATCCACTGAGCCACACTGGCCAGACTTTTAAACTTCACAACCCACTACAGATGAAGAAAGGAACAATAACCTGGAATAGGATTGGTCAAGTAATGCCTTAAAAAGGCAGGGTCAGGGAGGATTGAGACTGAGAAAACAGTGAAAAGGACTTTCCACAAAGAACAAAGGTAGAAATGATAGCAAGTAGCACAGGTGTCCACCAATAAAAAAGAGCCTGGCATTGACATAGGAGAGGAGTCAGGAGAGGTTGAAAAAGCTAGTCCAATTGCCAATGGTGCTTTATGGAACACCAAGGAGTTGGGCTCTAATCCAATAGGGAGTAATATTATAAAAACTTATTATAAAATATTCACCTGACATTCCTCCATAAAATGGGGTGAGGGAAAGCACATGGACACTGGGCGACTAAGCAAAGAGATCACTACAATAATCCTGGGGAAAAAATGGTACGAGAAGGGACCTGTAGAAATTGGGGCAAGGAAGGTACAAACTGCTGCTTAGATGCCTCAGTTTTCAAAGCATTAAAAAATAAAGCTATGTAATTTCAAAAGTGAAGACTCATAGCCCATTATGATGATCAAGAAGGAAGTTACTAAGTATACATAAGCCAGTCTATCATTGAAGCTCTTTTAACCAGCAATCTATTCTGTAGAGTCAACTGAGAGGAAAGGCTAGATGAAAACAAAATACAAATATGTAAGAATATGGTAGTGCAAGTTTAAGTTTACAAATGCAATTGTTAAAGTTTTAAAGTTGTCCTAAAGATCCACTTGTGGGTTGCTGGGGAACAGTAAAAGCAAAAAAATAATCAAATAGAGATAAGAAAAGTTTGGTAGCTCTTAAATTTTAGAACCACCACAAATTGGATAGCATTACAGACAGTTCTTCAATTGATGATTACTGTTAAAATGCATTCTCTTCAAAGGAGCACAGGGGTTTCCCAGTGTTCTTTACCACACAAAGAACACAATCATTGTTAACAACTTCATCCTTGAAAAGAAACATACAAAAGACATTGCGAGAACTTTCATAAAGCATGCTCTTCAAAAAAATTCAAAGTTACTGTCAGCATCTCAATCTCCATGTTATTTTGTGATAAACTAACCTGGGGAAAGCTCCACAGTAATCCTTTCTCCACTGCTGAATCCACTGAAAATAAAGTTTTCTTTATACCTTTCCAGTTTCAGTTATTTGAACAGAGCCAAAAGACACTTCTTTTCTCTGCTACCATCACAAAACTTGAGAGACTGACAGTAAACTATGTTCCAAAAAAAAAATGAAGAAATGCCCAGAGTGACTCAGGCTTTTTCTGTTGGGTATATAGGAAACGCATGTAAGGAAACAGAGGACTATGTCACCTCTGCAAATTACCTATAAATAAGGTCATTTGTTTTTATATATGAATAAACTGTATGGTTTTATCTATAACATAACTACAGTCATGTTATCCTACATCAAGACTTTAATAATTATATAAATGATTATTGTTATAGTACCACAGAATGCATTAATTAACCAAGAGACAATGAATTTAACTTTGGTGTTCTGGTTCCTCATCAATAAAATAACAATATACAAGAACTACACACAATATAGTTTAATACATGCTTAAACAAGAAATATAACAAAAGTAATTTCAGTTTTCTAAATACTCTTATGTCTGGTTGTGTGTTTTTTATGAGGGTATTTCCGTGCCCCAGAAAATGGCCCAGGGAAAATGTCCTATTTTTCTGGTTACAACTATATTAAATAAAAGTAATTAATAGTTCAAAAATGTAAAAATTTGCAGAGAAGGTTGAATAAATGTTTTTCAGTTCTCTCTGTTCCTTGTCCTCCCCTTCACACACCACACATCCCTGAGGGTGGAAAAGTATTCTGAACAGAGAATACAGACAATAAATATTTACTGAATTGAACTGCGGTCCCCTGAGGAGAAAGCAATACCAACTTCTGAAGTAAAAGAGAAAATAAAAAGGAATCCATGCTTAGAAGAAGGTGTTTACTGGTAGAAGATTCATTCAAAACAACATATTAGCCACTACTTATAAACTACATTAGCTGAAGCCCCTGCCCTCAACAACCTTAAGTGCAAGCTAATAAAAAACATTTATACAAATCACTATGTATAAAATAAATTAGGGCCATAAAAATGATGCAAATAACTTGCTACTTGAATTTACCTCCATAGCTTTTGGTTGGTGAGACAAGAAAGCTTTCATAGAGAAGCTGATAATTAAGGTTGGATTTTGAATAATGGGTAGACTCTGGACATGCAGAAATGAACAACAGAAAAATTCAAGATCTGGATAGAGATCTGGGTTCAAACAGCTGGCTCATGATCATATTAACCTCTCTAATCCCTTTTTGCCTGGTCTATAAAAAGGCATCATACTACTGAAGGACCACTGTGAAGACTATAATGTATATGAAGTGATTAGCACAGTATATGGAAAATCATATATGTTCAATATATTGCAACTATTATTTCTGAGCCTAATGGAATAAAACTTAAAAGTCAATCCAACATCTTGACAGTTCTGACCTTAGCTAGAGTCACGTGACCTTAGGACTCATTTTTCTCGTGTAAAAAAATGGTACTGCCCAGCCGCTGTGGCTCAGTGGTTGAGCGTCAACCCATGCACCAAGAGGTCACTAGTTTGATTCCTGGTCAGGACACATGACCAGGTTGTGGGCCTGATCCCTAGTGCGGGGCATGCAGGAGGTAGACAATTGATGTTCTCTCTCATCAGATGTTTCTGTCTGTCTCTCCCTTTCCCTTCCTCTCTCTAAAATCAATGAAGAAAAAAAAAATTTTTTTTTAATGGTACTAATATATCACAAAAACCTGTTGGGAGATTCACACAGGTAATGAAATCAATGCCAAAGTGTTAATGTCTTATCGAAGTTATTTAATTGGATTGCCCTTGTTCATATAAAGCATACTTATGTGGATGAAAAGAATGAAAACGTTTTAGCCAAAAGGAAGACCAAAGGGGAGAAATTAAATGAATACAGATTAAGCAGTATGTGGATCAGCTAGCTATATCCTGCTTCAAAGGAGCATATTTTACTGCATTCAAACATTCCAAGACAGCTAAACATACATGGTGGTAGGTCTGCCTAGTCTGCCCAGTGCAAGGATAGAAGACGCATTTAGGAAGGAGTGGGGTTCCACACAGGTCTCAAAGTGACAGGACAGAATTGGAAGCAGGTTCCAAATATCGTTTGTACTCACATTCTCAGGGTTAGAAAAACATCTTCTTATTCCTCAAAATGCCTAATCCCAATCCCCAAACTATTATGAGATCCCGGGAACTTTCCCAAACAAGACTCATGAAGAAGTCACTTCACCTCTGACACACAGTCATTAATCTAATACAAAAAAGTTATTAACCACAATTGCATTCCTCCAGGTCACTTGGTCTGGCTAATAATGTTTCTCTAAATATTTCATTTTAATAGCAAGATGTCAAAAATGCCTGACAACCAAATGGTATTAATACAAAGTAACAGAAATAGGCAACTTTTACCATTCCTATCTGTACTCAAAAGCTACATTTTGAAAGGGAAAAATGGATTCGTTACATTGCTTGGTCAGATATTTTTATATTAATATACCACATGGCAATATTACATTTTTCTCCTTTCTGCAAGACAGGTTGCATGATCTTGCTGGCAGACAACATATCTCCTTTCCAAAATTCAATGCATTTTGGAGTCCCTTTAGTTACTCTTATGAGACTCTAATTGAGAGGAATTGTCCATGTGAAGTAGGGCTGTGGATCCTGGAAGTACTTTTAGCTACCCAAAAGCCTCCAATTCTATGAGCCATTATGTTTGCCATGATGGAAAGATGTGGGAAAAATTTTTAACAGACTTCATATCCACATTAGGGTCTCCCTTGTATTGGTTTCAGAATTACCAACTCATGAGCCCTAATAGACAGACACTCAATGTCTTAGGCAGCTGCAGACCAGTGAATGAGTCACTTAAGAGAGCTCAATGAAAAGTTATGGAACCTCTATGCCATGAAGGCAAAGTCACTCTAAAAAGGCATCTCTTAGATGCACTGTGGAATATCCTAGAAAAAGCAGAACTATTTCTGTTTTCTATTTTTTGTTTTTGTCATTTTTCAATGAATTTATTGGGGTGAAATTTGTTAATAAAAGCATACAGATTTCAAGTGTACAACTCTGTAACACATGATCTGCATACTGCATTGTGCACCCACCACCCCAAATCATGTCTCTTTCCACCACCATTTCTCCCCCTTTGCCTTCTTTCACCTCCCCCTACCCCTTTCCCTCTGATAATCACCATACTAGTCAACATGTTATTTTTGGTTTGGTTGTTTTGTTTGTTGCTTAATCCCTTCACCTTTTTCACCCAGCCCCCTAATTCCCCTCCCATCTGACAGCTGTCAGTGTTTTATGTATCCATGAGTCTATTTCTATTTTGTTTATTAGTTTATTTTGTTCACTGGATTCCACATATAAGTGAAATCATATGGTATTTGTCTTTAACTGGCTTGTTTCACTTACCATAGTACTCTCCAAAAGGTAAGATTTCTTTCATTTTTACTGCAGAATAGTATTTCACCATGTAAATGAACCACAGCTTTTTTATCCACTAATCTACTGATGGACACTTAGGCTGCTTCCAAATCTTGGCTATTGTAAATAACACTGCAATGAACATAGGGGTGTATATATTCTTTCGAATTGGTGTTTCAGGTTTCATCAGATATGTTCCTAGAAGTGGAATCACTAGGTCATAAGGCAGTTCCATTTTTAATTCTTTAAGGAAATTCCATACTCTTTTCCACAATAGTTTCTCCAATCTGCATTCCCACAAACAGTGCACCAGGGTTCTCTATTTTCCACATCCTCAACAACACTTGTTGATTTATTGATGATAGCCATTCTGACAGGTGTGTTGTGCTATCTCACTGTGGTTTTGATTTGCATTTCTCTGATGATCAGTGACATGAAACATCTTTTCATGTTTATTGGCCATCTAATATGTCCACTTTGGAAAAGTGTCTATTCAGGTCATTTGCCTGTTTTTTAATTGGATTGCTTTTTTGGTGTTGTGTTGTGTTATACAAGTTCTTTATAAATTTTGGAAATAACCCCTTATCAGATGTATCATTGGTGAATGTGTCCTCCCATTCAGTGGGGTGTCTTTTCATTTAATTGATGGCTTTATTTGCTGTACAAAAGCTTTTTAGTTTTGTGTAGTACCATTTGTTCATTTTTTTTTCTTTCCCTTGCCCGAGGCGATTTATCAGAAAAAATTTTGCTATGAAAAATGTCCAAAATTTTATTGCCTATGTTTTCTTCTAGGATTTTTATGGTTTCGTGACTTACATTTAAGTATTTAATCCATTTTGAGTTTATTCTTGTGTATGGTGTAAGGAGGTGGCCTAGTTTCAATTTTTTTGCATGTACCTGTCCAATTTTCCCAACACCATTTATTGACTAGATTGCCTTTGCCCCATTTATGTTCTTACCTCCTTTGTCAAATATTAACTGACCATAAAGACCTGTACTCAGAAAATTATAGGATACTGAAGAAAGAAATTAAAGAAGATATAAATAAGTGGAAGCACATACCGTGTTCATGGATAGGAAGAATTAACATCATTAAACTGTCCATACTACCCAAAGCAATCTATAGATTCGACACAATTCCTATTAAAATACAATAGCATATCTCACAGAACTAGAAAAACATTCCAAAAATTTATATGGAACCACAAAAGACTCAAAATAACCTCAGCAACCTTGAGAAAAAAGAACAAAGTTGGAGGTATTATGATACCTAATATCAAACTATACTACAAGTCCATAGTAATCAAAACAGCATGGTACTGACATAAAAATAGGCATATAGATCAACAGAACAAAACAGAGATCCCAGAAATAAACTGTTTCATACATTTTTAAAGATAGAATTATGGCCCTGGCCAGTTTGACTCAGCGGGTTAAAGCATTGGCCCTCAGACCGAAGGTTGAGGGTTCAATTCCGGTCAAGGGCACATACCTGGGTTGCAGGTTCAATCCCTGGCCTCTGTGGGGCATGTGCAGGAAGCAACCAATTGATGTGTCTCTCTCACATCGATGTTTCTTTTTCTCTTTTTCTCCCCCGCCAACCCCCTTCTCCCTCCCTTCCATTCTTCCTTTCTAAGAATTAATGGAAAAATATCCTCAGGTGAGGATTAACCAAAAAATAAAATAAAATAAAGCTAGAATTACGGGCAAAATTCAAGAATCTTAGACTTTGAAAGGATCCCGGGAAACTAACTGGTCCTACGTTGTCTTACAGATGGAAAAAAAGCAAAGTCCAAAGAAGATGAATGTCTGAGCCAAGACTAGAAGCTGTGGCTTCAGAGTTCTGGTCCAGTGAGATCTCTAGCTAACCAAATTATACCTTTCTTTGGGATACCAGCTCTCCAAATCACTATCGTGTTCCTCCCTCTATAAGTCATTCTGCTGTCTCACACTTATGGATAGAATTCCCATATAATGTCTAATGAGAATCTGAAACTGTATTAAAAAATTTTTTTTTCCTTTATTGATTTTAGAGAGAGAGGAAGTGAGAGGAAGAGAGAGACAGAAACATTGATGAGAGAGAACAATGACTGGCCACCTCCTGCATGCCCCCCACTGGATTGGGCCCACAACCTGGGCATGTGTCCTGACCAGGAATCGAACCAGCAACTTCTTGGTGCATGAGTCGACGCTCAACCACTGAGCCACACTGGCCAGACTGAAACTGTATTTTAAATATATCTCACCTTATTCTACTTCCAGGGAATGTGTTAGGATTCATTATTACTCCATATACAGGGAGCACTTTCCAGATTTCCTTCCTCAGGTATACAAACTTGTCTTTTACCAAGGGTAAGTTTTTCTATGCTTCAGTTTTCTAAGACGAAGATAAAAGGCCACATCTAAACACATTCTGTTTATTCTAGAAATAATCACTACTAGCTTAAAGTTCCTGAAATGTGTCAAGTCTAGCACATATAAAGCATTAAGTAATTTTAAAAAGAAAAAAGTCCTTGGTTTTTAAAAGTTAGAAAACCTATCACATAATAAAAAAGCTCTCAAAGGACTTCCAATTAGAACCACTCTCCTCTTTGCAAATCCATCCCTTTTTAGAACGAGAACAGTAATAATGCTGCCCTCCTACAGGTGGATCAAATAAGTCATGCAAGATCATAAACCAAACCAATGTAGCAGCAGAGCTCAGAAACCCAAGGTTAGTGAGCCTTCCTGGGTACTACAAAGATACATTCTTGAATACTCAACTACCAAACTAAACTTTTCATATGTAAATAAAGAAGCTGCTCAAATATGTGCCTTTAAACTTTTCAGAACTTTGACTTGAAGTTGAATAAAAGGGGCTAGGCTAGCAGTGGATGAAACATTTGAAAATAATTTGTGGCCTTAATCCTAAAACATTTTCCTATCTTCCTTTTCATGTTGACTTTCTAGAATAGGGGGCAAGTAAAGCACTTGTACTGAGTCCTTCAGCTAAGAACTGTAATTCAGACAACCAGCAAGGTTTAAAGGTGATGTTTTAAGAAGCCACTTATTTAGCCAGATTTCTACACTAAGAAAGGCTCTAAATCTTGCAAAGTGACACCAAGAGTCTAGTAGTAGCTTTGATGGAAAAAATGTAATGTAACAAGAGCCAAGAAGCCTGGACAGTTACTAGAGATCAATTACTTTAAATGTAGCCAATTCTCTCTGAATTCTAAAGACTCATACATTCTTGAACATAGGCATTGTTTACTCAAATGAGGTGTCCCCTCCCTTCTTCTTCCCTTTTCTCCCCACTGCACACAAATACACCTAAAATAAATGCAGCAAAAATCTACCATGCCTTAGCTTGAAAGTCCATGCAATTTACTTGAAATGTTAGTATTTATATGGGTAAAGGGTATATTTATATACATCCCCCTCCGAGAGAGATGTTTTATTGCTTAAAGGGAAGGAAATTCAATGACATTAAACTAACTAAAAGCTGTTTTGCTTTTGTTTTTTTTAATCCTCACCCGAGGACATTTTTCCATTTTTTGTTCAGATAGAGTGGGAGGGAGGGAGAGAGAGAAACATCGCCGTGAAAGGGACACATCGAGTGGCTGCCTCCCGCATGACCCAACCAGGGCCAGGGACAAACTGCAACCAAGATATGTTCCCTTAGTGGAAACCGAACCCGACGCTCTGACCGCTGAGCCAAACCGGCCAGGGCTAAAAGCTGTTTGTTTGTTTTTTTAATTTTATTATAAAAGCTTATTTTCTTCATTTCTCTTTTATGCCAATCTCCCTTTTATCACTGCAAAAAACATTCTCCCAACTCGCACCTATGCGAATCGTAACTAAACTAGAAGATTTTTCCCAAGTCTTATACTGCCCTCCATTCAAGTAATCTCAAATTAGTCCTGCCAATACTGATTACTCTCTCTCTCTCTCTTTTTTTTTTAATCCTCACCCCAGGACATGTTTATTGATTTTTAGAAGGGAGAAAGAGAGAGAGAAACATCAATCAGTTGCCTCCCATAAGTGCCCCAACCTAGGATCAAAACAGAAATCTAGGTATGTGCCCTGACCAGAAACCAAACCCTCCACCTTTCAGTGTAAGGGACAATACTCCAACCAACTGAGCCACACCAGTCAGGGTCTGATCACTCCCTTTTCTAAATTCAAACCATACATAGAAAAAAAAGTGTGTACTCTTTCTGTTGTCATATGTATTCACTGCTTCCTCAACTAGCTAAAAACAGTTCCTTGAATATAGAAATTACTCCATGCTTAGTTTGTTCTCTTTGTGCCTAGACACTGGTTAAGCTTTCAAAAAATAACTTCAGTACCTGTATTTTGAGAGAGAAGTATATTAATAAGCATTTTTGAATCCTCTCCAAATATCAATTTTTATAAAGCTTACTAAAATGAGATTTTTAATGTCAATCATTTCACAAATATTGGCTTTTTTTATTCTAAGGGTACATGCTCTAGAGAGGAAGCCAGGTCAGAATTCCAGCTCCATCACTTTAATAGCTGCCTGACCCTGGGCAAATTATTTCATTTCTATTGGCCTTTCTCCGTATCTACATAATAGCACTGGCCTGATAAGAGTTACTGATGAGATAATACATGCATGTTTATATACAGGTATGAGGAATTCTATACGGATATCCAAAAATGGCATTTCTAACAAAAATAAGGAGGATAAGGTTTAGAGACTTTGAAAAAATGGCATTTTTGGACTAAAAAAAGATTTTTTAAAATACTTTGCCCATCCGGTGTGGCTCAGTGGTTGAGCATCATCCCATGCCAAGAGGTGGTAGGTTCAATTCTGGTCAGGGAACATGCCCGGGCTGCGGGCTCGATCCCTAGTAGGGGGCATACAGGAGGCAGCCGATGTTTCTATCTCTCCCTTCCTCTCTCTCTAAACATTATTTTTTTTTTAAATTCTGTTAAATGTCATTTAAATGAAATTCACTTTCTATTCAATTCTGTTCACTACACTTCAATTAGAAGTCTTTAGAGATTAGAAGTCTTGTTTTGCAAAACAGCAACAGGGCATTATTTTGATTTTATGTAATTAATTTTTAAATCCTTGGATTAGAGCCCTGGCTGGTTTGGCTCAGCGGTTAGACCGTTGGCCTGCGGACCAGGGAGTCCCGGTTTCGGTTCCCGCTAAGGGCACATACATCGGTTGCAGTTTGTCCCCGGCCCCGGTTGGGGTCGTGTGGGTGGCAACCACTCGATGTGTCTCTCTCACATCAATGTTTCTCTCTCTCACTTCCTCCCTGTCTCCCTCCCGCTCTATCTGAAGATAAATGCAAAAATGTCCTCAGGTGAGAATAAATAAAATCCTTGGATTAGCATTTTGGTAGAGTGGACCAGGTTAGTATCACATAAGTAGAGAAGAAGAAAAATGTGGTTTCCTCATTTATACTTAATATCAGACACATCTGTTAACTTTCTGTTCAAACTTTGCTCCAGAAGTTAATTTTTAAAATCTTTTACCCAATAACCATATATGGTTTACTGATGTGCACTGTTTCAATATTAGGCAGGCACAGGAAACACAATGACACCTACCAATCTTCTCTTAAAGATCTAGAGAAAAAACAAGAACAGACCAAAAACCCATGGACCTAAGATGACAGGACACTGGACTCTAACCACAAAAGGATTCAGAAAAGTTGAAAACAAAATCTTATAACAGCCCTGGCCGGTTTGGCTCAGCGGTTAGAGCGTCGGCCTGCGGTCCAGAGAGGCCCGGGTTCGGTTCCCGCTAAGGGCACGTACCTCGGTTGCGGTTTGTCCCCGGCCCTGGTTGGGTCGTGGGGGAGGCAGCCACTCGGTGTGTCCCTTTCACATCGATGTTTCTCTCTCTCTTTCTCTCTCTCCCTCCCACTCTATCTGAACAAAAATGGAAAAATGTCCTCGGGTGAGGATTTAAAAAAAAAAAAAAAAAAAAACAAAATCTTATAACAAAGAAAGCAAGAATCTCAGAACCAAAACACCAAAAGAGTTTAACTATTTAGTATCTATCCACAAGGGCAGTCTACGAGTATTTGTTATAAATCAGGAAAAGAATTATCTTAACTTTGAATCCTCAGAACCTAGCACAGTGCCTGGATCAAAGAATACTAAATGAAAAAACAAATATATTTAATGAATGGTATAAAAAAAGAATCCACACTATAGCTATTATCTCTTCATTTAAAACATTAAAACAGATGTGGGAAATTTTAAATATTAGATACACAAAAAATAAAACAGAAGGAAAAAAACCTAAGGTTACTCTATAGAACAAGAAAATCACAAACCAAAGTCCCCAATTTACGAACCTCTAACATATTTAGCAATTCAAACTGTATGTTCTACCTTATCACCAATACATTCTTATCGTCAACAATCAGAATCACCAGAAATCGGCTGTACTTCACCTATACTCCCCTTTCTTTAGAATTATGGCATTTTTCCCTACCAATATAATGGATGGTAGTAAATTTTGTTTTTGTAAAATCAAACCAGAATTCTTGTTTCTGAATTCTATGTACATAAGGAATGACTGGCTCAGGCCTCCACTTCTGGAATTATTTCACCAGAAACCTAACAACTTCCTCTTCACAATGGAGCTCTAAACAACTTCCTCAAAAATGGCACTACTAAAAATAGGTTATCAACATATTCTGATTAGCAACCAATATAAGTCTCTCTTCCTCTAGCAAATGGAAAATGAAGCAGAGCTAAGGACGCTGGATGTATATAAAATAAAATTATTTTATAAAATGTTTTGTTGTTGTTGTTGTTGTTGCTGTTGTTGTTTTGGTACATGCCCCTAGCGGGAACCGAACACAGGACTCTCTGGTCCGCAGGCCGACACTCCAACTGCTGAGCCAAACCAGCCAGGGCTATTTTATAAAATGTTAACACCTCAATTTACAACTGACTGGTTAATACTAAATAATTTATGCTCATACATTGGTTGCTTTGTTTGTTTTTAAGCCATTAGGCTAAGGTTAACATTCTTCTTATGAGATCATTTTGGCAAAATTCTGCAATATTCCATTCCTATCATGAGAATGGCAACAAGGAAAAGCAAGCACATACTTCTGAAGACTAGATTCGGACACATCTGAGGAAAGACAGCTCCAACCTTCCCTTAGAAACAGGCCCTCTTTTCTGACACTCCAGTTCACTTACCTCTCCCATCGCTCTTCCCTCCAGAGCAAGTGCTTGAAAATCATGATTCAGTTCATCCATAGACCGTACCTATTGTTCAGAATAGAGGAGGGAGAAGTTTCAAATTAGGATTTTGAATTTTACATATATATTAAACACAAATGAAAAGCTTTTCTATGTTGACTTTCAGATACTGACAAAGACAATAACAATTTTCAAGTGACTGAGATTACATTCACTTACCTTTAACCATCAGGATTCAGCAATGACCCCTGCTATCTCCCCTCCCATTCCCTTTTGTTTTCAAAACATGAAAAACAAATAATCCAAAAGAAAAATAAAGCAAATTACAGCACATGAGAATCATGTTAGCTATTTTTCATACTTTTTAATTTAATAAGTAAAGACCAACATACAACATTACACATGAAGATAATTATGTAACCTAAACCTGATTGCTGAGTCAAAGACCGAAACACTTGTCCCCAGCTAGGAACATATAAATTAGGAAACTTATGTGAACCAACCCAGTATTTCTTGGATAAACTTCAGGGAAAGGTGCAACAAACTATATAACACACTGCCCCAACATTTCTCCATACTGGAAGATGTCAGGGAGGCTCCTAGAATCTCCTAATCAGAGGGGAAAAAATAGCACATATCACAAGAATTCCTTCAAATTTTACCTATCATTAAATGTACTACCCACATCATAACAATCTTTCTGGGCTTCAATTATTAACTCATCCCTACTGTCATTACTACAAGGTAATGTTAAGATCAAGGATGAAGTATGAACTAGATTATTCAAAACTCAAAATTTGCTCTGGCTGGTGTGGCTCAGTTTGTTGGAGTGTCACTCCGTACACCAAATGGTGGTGGGTTCAATTATTTCTCTCTCTCTCTCTCTCTCTCTCTCTCTCACTATCTCTCTCGCGCTCTCTCTCTCTCATCAATAAAAACATATCCTCGGGTGAGGATTAAAAAAAAATACAATAAAAATTTTAAAGCTCTGTTGTCCAATGGTCTGCTGGTCCTCTCAGTTATGAGCAGCAAGCCACCTCTGATGCCTTAGGCTAGAGTCCAGTCCCTTGTTTATTAAAGAGGAAGGCTATTCTGCCTACCTGAGAAAGATTGCTGATTGCCTGAAGCAGGAATCTCTCAAACCCCCTCAATTTGATCATCACTACCTCCCAACATAGTTGTACAATTTCTAGCAGTGGGTAAATGCAAAGAAGGTCAAGCCAGGCAGGGAGAGGGAAGAGGATAGAGAGTATAAACCAAAATATAGCTTGAGGGAACCAATTTAAGAATTTTATTAACATACTGCCTGTATATCACCCAATAATCTTAATTTAACTAAACTGACACCACATAAAAATACAGTTGCATTGTTTTAAATCACATTATTTTCAAAACTCAGAGTTGATGCTGTGCTACAAATGACACATTGTGTCATAAGATGTAACAATTTTGGGATGCTTGCTAAAAATATAAATTTATAGGCATGGCCTGTGTGGCTCAGTGATTAGAGCACCACACACACACACACACACACCCCAAAGGGTCTTGGGTTTGATTCCCAGTCAAGGGCACATACCTGAGTTGCAGGTTCGATTCCCAGGCCCTGTTGGGGTGTATGTAGGAGGCAACAAATCAATGTGTCTCTCTCACATCGGTGTTTCACTCTCTTTTCTTTCTCTTTCTCTCTCTCTCTCTCTCTCTCTCTCTCTCTCTCTCTCTCTCTCTGTCTCTCACCCTCCCTCCCTCCCACTCTCTCTAAAAATGAATGGAGCCCTGGCAAGTTTGGCTCAGCGGTAGTGCATCGGCCCACAGACCAATGAGTCGTGGGTTCAATTCCAGTCAAGGGCACGTACCTCGGTTGCAGTTTGTCCCTGGCCCTGGTCGGGGTCATGCGGAAGGCAATCAGTCGATGTGTCCTCTCACGTCGATGTTTCTCTCTCTCTCCCTTTCTCTCCCTCTCTCGTCCTTCCACTCTATCTGAAGATAAATGGAAAAATATCCTCAGGTGAGCATAAAAAAAAAAAAATGAATAAAAAAATATCCTTGGGTGAGGATCAACAAAATATATATATGTATATGTATATGTATATGTATATGTATATGTATATGTATATGTATATGTATTATATATATAATACATACTTATTTATTCATTCATTCATTTATAAAATTCAAAATGGCCCTGGCTGGTGTGGCTCAGTTGCTTCAGGGCATTATCCCATGACTGAAAGGTTGCTGGTTCGATTTCCGGTCAGGGCACATGCCCAGGTTGCCGGCTCCATCCCCAGTAGGGGGCGTGTAGGGGGTGTGGAGGAGGCAAAGGATGGATGGATGGATGGATGGATGGATGGATGGATGTGTGTGTGTGTGTGTGTGTGTGTGTGTGTGTGTGTGTGTCTCCCCCCTCCCCCTTCCTCTCTCTAAAAATCAATTTTTAAAATAATCATAGCCCTGGCCGGTTTGGCTCAGCGGTTAGAGCGACGGCCTGCGGTCCAGAGAGACCCGGGTTCGGTTCCCGCTAAGGGCATGTACTTCGGTTGCAGTTTATCCCCAGCCCTGGTTGGTCGTGCGGGTGGCAGCCACTCAATGTGTCCCTTTCACGTCGATGTTTCTCTCTCTTTCTCTTCCTCTCTCTCCCTCCCACTCTATCTGAACAAAAAATAAATAAATAAAATAATCATAAAAATAAAAGCTAATAAAAAATTTTTTTTAATTTAAAAAATGAAGCTAAAGTTCAGCCAGGAGAACGAAGACAGAGACAAGCCTTGTTATTGTGGTAAAACAGTTTGAAAAGGCCTTGAAACAGAAAGTGTGACCACACTGTGAAGTGTTTATTTAGGTAAGCACACTAAATAAGCTCTTAAACTATATGCACTAAAAATAAAAGGGTGGGCGTACATTGAAAGTTCACCAGTTCGATTCCCAGTCAGGGCCCATGGGCTTGGGTTGGGGGCTCAATCCCCTTCTGGGGTGTGTGCAGGAGGCAGCGATCGTTGATGTTTCTGTTTCTTTCTCTCTCTCTCTCTCTCTCTCTCTCTCTCTCTCTCTCTCTCTCTCTTTCTCTCTCTCTCTCTTCTCTCTCCCTTCCTCTCTCTCTAAAAAATCAATACAAATTTTAAAATAAAATAAAGTGGTGGGGAAGGATAAGGACAGAATGTTAGCTGGAAACTCTGCATATGTTAGGTGAGATCATTTTGAGCTTTAAGGTCAGAGTTAACATTTACAAAGCATGTAAATCAAATGTATAAAGCTCCATATCTAGCTCTTTCTGTGGAATCTAATCATACATTTAACTGGAGCTAGACATTTCTTAAAAATCCACCAATAGTTTTAACCAAGAACACTGGAAATTCTATTTATTATTTCCCAAGGAAAATGTAGGAGGACTAATAAGCAAAGACAGAACATGCAGTATGCATACTTATGTAATCATATCACAACGTTTTCACAGTGATTATTCCCACTTGAAGAGATTAAAAAACAGAGCCTCAGAGAAATGACTTCCCTAACCACTGTTAAGTAGGGAAGAGGACTTAAATGGCTTTGCTAGGATCTAAATCCAGGTCTTCCAATTTAAAAAGCAAGGTCCTTTCTACATCACCAAGCTGCCTTTGTGGCAGCCACAGGGAGTTTCCACCCCCAGATAAAACTGCCTTCTGTTTCTGCTGTTGGCTTTGATACGTTTGCTCTCATAGTCTTGTCTTTGCGTTCCACTGTCTCATCCGCCTACCTTCAAAATATGCCCATCCTCCCCTTTTAGCAATTTCCACTCCTTTCTATTCTATCTTCCCCCCATCATTCTCTCTCACCACTTTATTTGCTCACTAGCTCACTCTCTCCGGTCTCCTCTCTCACTCTCTTTAGCTCTCTCTTCACCTCCAGCCATCCTCCTTTCAGGGTATCTCCTTCTGCCTCACCTACCTCTGTGCACTACACTCCTACATCCTGTAAAGGACTGTTGAGAAAGCAGCCTCGCTTTTTGAAATTTTCTTGGTTAGTCCAGAAACTCCATTTTAAACCATTTGTCCAAATTTTACTACACCAGAAAAAAAAAATCATTCTCACAATAACTGTTTTTAACTAGTAAGGAACGTCTTGTTTAAAACTGGAACTACACCTGGTATGGTCACCGACACCAGGCAGATACTCCAGACAAAATTCTTCTTAGGAAACAAAACTAATGGTCAAAAAAGATGCTCAGGAATCAAGAGAAATCAAAGAACAAAGAAGAGAAATGTGAATATTATAGGGAGGTAACAGAAAGCCTTTTCTATCATAAAAGAGAAAAGCTGACTATAAATTACTATAATCAGAGTAAATGCTCCCATCAAGACACAATATTTTCAAGTTCTTGTACTCAAACTCCCCTTTCTCTAGAATTCAATTTGAGTGGCCAATGTTAATTTCTAGTACTACTTACTAATTCTTTCACTTTTGCTAAATGTCTCTAAGACTCTCTTTCACTAACCGATCTTATCTATCTCCTTTGGTCTCAGAAAATTATTTCCTATTTTTCTCTTTGGGCTACTTGCCAGTAATGTAACTTTCTCATGCCCATCCAGGAATTTCTCTACTGCTGCCCCTCCCCATAAAGGCATCTCCAATTCCCATTCCCTTTACTAAAGAGTCAAAGCCAGATGACCACTTTAGTGCCTAACCTACCTCTATATTCCTCTTTTCATCGCACCCAATGATGCCATCCACATCATGACCTATGCTTCTGAGTTTCCTTTCCATTTCCCGATTCCAGAACCTCCTTTTGTAAGCCTCAACATCTGCCTTCTTCTAAGAGGGATTCTGTACTAACTCAAACAATAATTTAGCAAGTTAAGTTTGTGCTTTACCACACAAGAAGTTATAAAATCAAAACTGATAAATTCAGAACTATACATCACATTTGGAAAATAAAAAATTAAGCAAAAATATCATAAATCTTTATTTTAAGAATCATACTCTAAAGTGTCTACTCTATCCATCACCCTTTGAGAAGCCCTACTCACCATACCCAATGTCCCATATACACTTGTCAGAAACACCAATGAATGATACAAATCTTCACTGTTTCCTTTGTAAAACTGAGATAATAAGCTACTTTGTTAAAATGATTAAATGAGGCAAAATGTCCAACTTAGTAGGCACTTATTCAACCATATCCACACTTCACAAATTATTCTCTTTAAGCTATCAAAATGCCTCCTCCAAAGATTCATCCCTCCTTTCCCTACCCTCAGTTAATACAGGGCATGCTTTGCTCATTCCTTGGGGAAGGGGGCGTGGGCAGCAGGAGGTTCTATTTTGGCATTTCCATAATCAATGTATTAGAAGTACCCAGATCATGTGAGTATCTTATTTTCTAAAACTTAGCATTTCAAAGTACTTTCATTTTTCTCTCTTCTCAATTCCCAGCTAAATAATCAATTTGGAAAAACTTTCATTCTCATCCATTAGGAAACTTAAAAAAAAAAAATCATCACTAGCTCAAGCTCTTGTTCTTTCACTTCTCATTTTGTTAAAAAGAATCTCAGTAAAGTCACCATCGAAAATTCCTTCATTCCTTGATTTCCAGACCACTATGCCTCCTGATTCTCCTCCTACCTCTCTATTTAGATTTTTGTCTCTTTTTGCCAGCCCATATTGCTGTGAAAGAAAAAGACTGCAACTTAGACTTAGGCGCAAAAGTATCAAATGTAAGAAGTTAATGATCCAAATACTTTATGAATTATAATTTATTAGCTTTTCAAGCAATTACTGAACATTAAACCACGAAGAACAAAATAAAGCAGATACCATAGTAGACCATTCAGAATCAAAGATCTAGAAGAGACAGAGGGTTTTCTGTTTTTAAATACTGTAATTCTCAGCCTTTTTAGAAAATGTTTTTCCATTTTTTGTTTTTAAATTAATTTTTTTAATAGAGGTGGGGGGAAGAGAAAGAAACATCATTCAATTGTCTCCCTCACACACCCAAATAGGGGATAGAACCCACAACCCAAGTATGTGCCCTGACCAGAAATCGAACCAGTGACCTTTCAGTGCATGGATAACGCTCATCCAACTAAGCCACATGGGCCAGGGCTAAAACAGACCAAGTTCTGATAGCATTCTGGTTCAGTTCTTGCTTGGCCTTACTTTGCTAGCATTCCTGTCCTTGGATTACTGTCCCATAACTGCTCACTGTGTCTTTATAATGAATGTCCCTTTACTCGAGCCAGTTAAACCAGTTCTCTGTTGCCTGTACAGAAGAACCAAACTCAGACTAAAGAGTATCACTGAATTGATATTTACTGAGTAACACTGGAAGTTTATATATTAAAACAGAGTAACTCAGAGCTATATACTACACTTGGAAAAATAAAATTCAACAAATCAACACTTTGTTATTACTTCCTATAACAGACATGTTTCAAGACTCCTGCCTAGAAAGGGGAAACGTCCTGATTCCCACAGCCTCTGGCCACAAACAACTATACCAAAAATATTTCCCTAGCACCTGGTAAAGAAAAAAAAAAAGATAAACCGACCAAATCAGATTCTTCTCTTAGTATTTGGGCCAGATAGCTATGGAGAAATAAAATGGAATTTCCTGAAGACTTGGCAGTAGTGGCTGTCATTTGGGGTCAAGTATAACCTGGCGAATAAGCAGAAGACGTTCAACATAGAGAAGAGAAAGAATGCACTGAAAAAAGCAGACAAGAGACTACGGAACACCTATGGAAACACAAAGCCTCCCAGTGCCCAGGAAGCCCACATATAGATTTCCTGCTCTGGAGTTCAGAGAGAATTCCTGGTCTTTAATGCCCTGAATTTTTCCTAACTAGAATAGAGTTCTATACTTTGAAACTAAAACTGCCTTTACTAGAATATTGATTTCCTCAACCATTATATCTAAATTGTCAGGCGCTTTTCTCCTCCACACCTACCTTTCTTTGCTCTCCTGGAGGATTTTTTTGCACAGGCAAGCCTAGATCATGATGGCTCCATTTCACAAACATAGATCCAGAACAATATAAGCAGAAGAGTTGGTGCCAAGAACCGTTACAGGAAGGAGGTACCAGTGAGAAAAAGCCAGGCAAAAGGAGGAGAAACTTGAGCAATAAGAAAAAGAAATGAAATATGAGAATTAACCTAATTTAATCATTAAGGGGGGGGGGGTAACCTAGTAAGTCTGTACCACAGCATCTACTACTTCACTATATATCTGTAGCATACACAATAACAATATTCACTGAGACGTCATGCCAGGCCCTGTCTTATAAATTCTGTATATACTTTATCATGATCTCAAGAGCCTTAAGGATCTGAAAATGCCAGGTACTCTCATCCCTATTTTATAAGAAAAGCACAAAGTTATTACATTGCTCAAATAAAATATAAATAAATCAGCATTATTCTTGATTACTGGAGGGAAAAAACAAAAAGCTTCTTTTGGCTCAAGTGACTATAAACCCTACTATATTATCGTATTTATGAATTTTCCATTCACTGTCAGTAACAACACTAAATACCAGCAATTGCTGTTTGAAGGCATTGTCCTGCAAAACAGACATTAATCCATTTTATATGTGGGGAAACCAAGGTTCAAAGAAGTAACTTGTCCAAAGTCATATAGCTGATAAAGACCAGAAGTGGAATTTAAATTAAGGTCTGCATACCCTTTAGTACTTCTCGGTTCTCATCACAGGAAAGCATAAAAGCTCTCCCATACCTGGGTTACACAGTTGTTGTTCCAGATCACGATACTATTTTTATTTCATGATGGGGGTGGGAATGGGGGGAACACAAAGGGGAGAGGGGATGTAAAGTCATCACAGCAGCCCTGGCCTACTTGGCTCAGCGGTTAGAGCGTTAGCCCAAGGATGGAAGAGTCATGGGTTCGATGCCCAGTCAAGGGCACATACCTCGGCTGCAGGTTCGACCCCTGGCCCCAGTCATAGTCGTGCAGAAGGCAACCAATTGATGTGTCTCTCTCACGCTGATGTTTCTCTCTTTCTCTCTCTCTCTCTACCTATCTCTCTCTCTCCCTCCCTCCCACTTTATCTTAAAAAAAAAAACAACAACAATGAAGAAGTATCCTTGAGGATTAAAAATAAATAAATAAATAAAGTCACCACAGCAGCCAGGATTAGGCTGCACTTCCAAATTTTTATTTATCATTAAAATTGCTACTGCCTTTAGCAATTAAAGTAAATACTATGAAAGTTACACATTATCTAATGTGTTGAATGGCATTCTGCTAAAATGGCTAATAGACCTAAATCATAAACTATAATGAAGTTCATTATCAAAATTTAATTTTGCTGCCAGACTACCAGAATATATACACCTCACGTACAAATGTCAGCACTTCCTAGACATGAAACAATTTAGAAAGTAGAAATAATAAATACATTTTCAAAGTAAGTTAATAAACCTATGATACTAGTGACCTTAATACAAAAACCTCACCATTGCTGGTTGTGCCAGTCTTCATCACCAATCATGATCAAATTGAAATAATGAGGGCAAGGTCATTTTAACCTGAGAGAGAAACTGTTCTAATTGATATCAAAGAAATTAATAAAAAGTGTAAAACTTAGGATAATGATAAATCTTATCTGTGCTTGTATGGAAACTACTACGTATAGCCATCTAGCTGAATGGAATATTCCTTACATCCAAAAGAACTAATCCCAAAAACATGAAAGAGGCTCCTATACAACTATATAGAAGATCATAATTATATTTTAAAAAATGGTTTTTTGCACATGGAGAACAAATCAGAGTCTTCATTAGCAGTAAAAAGTTTTCATTCTGAAATACCAATCTCAATAGATGACATATAGAAAAAGAAAAAATTTTTTAAATAAAAATTGTTCATCTAAAAGTTCTTAAGTTATGTATGACAAATCTGGAAGTATCAGGCTGTTTTCAAAAAATGTAATGAGTCCAGCGGTGTGGCTCAGTGGTTGAGCATCAAGAGGTTGCCGGTTCGACTCCTGGTCAGGACACATGCCCAGGTTGTGGGCCCAATCCCCAGTGGGGGGGGTATGCAGGAGGCGGCCAATTGATGTTCTCTCTCATCGATATTTCTATCTTTCTCCCTCTCACTTCCTTTCTCTGTGAAAAAATCAATAAAGGAAAAAAAAATTTTTTTTAAATGAAATGAAATGTAACATATTTGCCATCCTTGGAATCAGGAACAATCTTACCAACAGAGCATAAGAATCTATTTAAGTGCCTAGCCAATGTGGCTCAGTTGGTTCAGCATCATCCCAAACACCAAGAGGTTGCCAGTTCGATTCCCAGTCAAGGCACATGCCCAGGTTTGGGGCTTGATGCCCAGTGGGAGGCAGTACAGGAGGCAGCCTATCAATGTTTCCTTCTCACATCAATGTTTCTTTCTCTCTCTCTCTCTCTCTCTCTCTCTCTCTCAAATTCAATAAAAATATTTTTTTAAAGAAGCTATGTAAGCAATGTGAAAGTAACAAATATCTGTCCACAAATAAAGGCACAGAATTGCCTTTTCCAAAATTTTGCTAATATTAAATTTTTTGAGATTCACTTGTCATCTCTTGTGTTCACCTAATGGACATGTAATAGTAAGCAGAAAAGCTTTGTAAGAATTTTTACAAGAACAGTTTGTGAAAGAAAACAAAGTATGCACCTCCACAGCCATTGATATAAATTTTCTACAAATTATGACAGTAAATTTTTTTTTGTTAATCCTCACCTGAGGATATTTTTCCATTTATCTTCAGATAGAATGGTAGAAAGGGAGAGACAAAGAGAAACATCAATGTGAGAGAGACACATCGACTGGTTGCCTCCTGCACGACCCCAACCAGGGCCGGGGACCAAACTGCAACCTACGTACATGCCCTTGACCGGAATCGAACCCAAGACTCATTGGTCCGTAGGCTGACACTCTAACCATTGAGCAAAACCGTGGCAACAGTGAATATTTTTTAATAGATGTACAACTTAGACCACCAGTGAAAACTACCAATTCTGAAAAATAACTTCAGAGGAGAAACTATCAACCACAAGGCATGTCTATAGTGTGGTCTCTGTGGATTGGGGGCAAAGCAGGGGACAGGAGCAGAGAAAGACTAATTTGCTCTCCCTTTTGACAGGAATTGGAGAAATGGAGACTAAGGTTCAAAGACCATGGTACACATGCCTTACTGCTCTCTCCTCAAATACCATCCACTAAGTAGCAAAACTGCACTATAACAATAGTGCCATGGTAGTTTGTCTTATCTCCCTAAAAGTAATCCCCATAGTATTAAAAACACAACAGGTATTACATATAAACATCTGTGATGTGAGAAATTATCCTTAGTCTTAGGAATAATAAAATAGCAGAAATAGGACTTCTAGGGCCAGCTTCTTTGATATGGTTCTTACCCTGCTTAAAAAAATACTTGTCACCCTGGCCGGCTTGGCTCAGCAGTTAGAGCATCAGCCCGCGGACCAAAGAGTCACGGGTTCGATTCCGGTGAAGGGCACACAAAATTAAAATCCACAAGGCAGGAAAGCCCTGGCCTGTTTGGCTCAGCGGTTAGAGCTTCGGCCCGGGGACCGGTGAGTCCCAGGTTCGGTTCCCACTAAGGGCACATACCTTGGTTGCAGTTTGTCCCCGGCTCTGGTTGGGGTCGTGTGGGTGCAATCACTCGATGTGTGTCTCTCACATCGATGTTTCTTTCTCTCTCTTCCTCCCTCTCTCCCTCCCGCTCTGTCTAAAGATAAATGCAAAAATGTCCTCAGGTGAGGATAAAAAAAAAATCCACAAGGCAGGAAAAGGTAGTAAGCCAAATAAGTAATAATGCAAACAAACCTGAGAAGAATCAACCCAGAAGAACACAGATAAAATAAAAGATTATTTTAAAAAATAGAAACCCAGTGCTCGCTTCGGCAGCACACATGAATTGGAATGATTTGGAGATTAGCATGGCCCCTGCGCAAGGATGACATGCAAATCCGTGAAGCGTTCCATATTTTTAACCAGCATCAAAATGAAAAGAGAACCCACTCTTTGAGAGAACGTATTTGCCAATGATATAATACATCGAATAAGAAGTTAATTTCCAAAATATATAGAGTACTCATACACCTCAACAAGAGGAAGACAAACACCTCAATTAAAATATGGGCAGAGGACCTGAATAGACACTTCCCCAAAGAGGACATACAAATGGCCAAGAGACATATGAAAAAATACTCAATGTCACTAATCAGAAAGATGCAATTTAAAACTACTATGAGCCCTGGCCGGTTTGGCTCAGCGGTTAGAGCGTCGGCCTGCGGTCCAGAGACCCGGGTTCGGTTCCCGCTAAGGGCATGTACTTCGGTTGCAGTTTGTCCCCGGCCCTGGCTGGTCGTGCGGGTGGCAGCCACTCAATGTGTCACTTTCACATCGATGTTTCTCTCTCTCTCTCCCTCTCTCTCCCTCGCACTCTATCTGAACAAAAAATGAAAAAATGTCCTTGGGTGAGGATAACAAAATAAATACATAAAAATAAAACTACTATGAGGTATCACCTCACACCTGCCAGAATGGCTACCACCAACAAATCCTCAAACAAGTGCTGGCGAGGGTGTAGAGAAAAGGAGACTCTAGCACACTGCTGGTGGGAATGCAGACTGGTGCAGCCACTATGGAAAACAATATGGTGTTGCCCTGGCCTGCTTGGCTCAGTGGTAGAGCGTCGGCCCGCAGACCACAAAGTCTCGGGTTCGATTCTGGTCAAGGGCATGTACCTCGGTTGCGGTTCAGTCCCCGGTCCTGGTCGGGTCGTGCGGGAGGCAACCAGTCGATACCTCTCTCTCACATCGATGTCTCTCTCTCTCTCTCCCCCTCCCTCCCACTCTATCTGAAGATAAATAGAAAAAATATCCTCAGGTGAGGACTGAAAAACAGAGAGAGAGAGACAAAAAAAAAATAAAGAAAACAATATGGTGTTTCCTCAAAAAATTAAAAATGGAACTGCCATTTGACCCAGTGATCCCCCTTCTAGCCTTATGCTAAGTGAAATAAGCCAGTCAGAGAAAGACAAGTATCACATGACTTCACTTATTTGTGGAATGTAATGAACAAAATAAGCTGACAGTGCTAGTGGAATTTTAAATTCATTCAATCTACCTAAACAATGTGGAAATATGTATCAAATTTTTAAATACACTCTTTTGTCTGATTTGTCAATTTCACTTTGTAAATATTTTACTTCTAAACAAATTGCTCCTGAATACAAAAATATAACTACAATATTGTTTACTAAATACAGTATTGCTTATAATATCAAAAGGAGAAACAACCTAAAAGTCCATCAGTCTGGGATAAATCACTGAAAATAAATTACTGTGCTCCTATGCACAATGGCCCTTAAAAAGAATATGGAAGGGTGGGTTTTTTTGTTTGTTTGTTTTTTAACTGAAAACCCTAATGAGGGCTCTGGATGCTTTTAATTAATTTATTTTTTTGAGAGAGAGAGGGAGGGATGGTGGGAGGGAGGAAGCTGGGGTAGAGGGAGAGAGAGAGAGAGAGAACATCAATCCGTTGCCTCCTGTATACACCCTCACCAGGGATTGAACCCAAAACCTAGGTATGTGCCCTGACCAGAAATCAAACCCGAAACCTTACAGTATATAGGACGATGCTCCAACCAACTGAACCACCCAGCCAGAGCAGATGTAGATTTTTGGGGGTTTTTTTTAAATTCATTTGAGAGAAGAAGTATTTGAGAGAGAAAAAGCGAGAAACATCAATTTGTTGTTCCATTCATTTATGCATTCATTGGTTGCTTCTTGTATGTGCCCTAACCAGGGATTAAACTCGAAATCTTGGCATAACAGTACAAGGCTCTAACCAACTCAGCTACCCAGCCAGGGCTGAACAGTACATTTTAAATGGGTGAACTGTATGGTAAGTGAATTATATCTCAATAAAGCAGTTTTTAAAATTCCACGTTAGAACAAAATCCACAACCATAATATAGAACTAAAATTTTGCATTTTAATAGATACACTGTCTGTACTTTATATTATGTCCCTATAGACACCTTAAATCCAAAGGCATCTCTTTAAAAGCTTCTAATGAGAAAAATAAGTCACTAGTCCGAAGAGCAGTTAACTATTGACAATACAGAGGTAAATTACAACCTTCATTCTATCTTCATATAGATGCTATCTTCTTTTTTTGTTTTTGGTTTGTTTGTTGGTTGGTTGGTTTTTATTGATTTTTTTTTTTTTTTTAGAGAGAGAGATAGAAACATCTATGTGACAGAGAAACATCAATTGGCTGCCTCCTGCACATCCCCTACTGGGGATCAAGCCCAAAACCCGGGCAGGTGCCCTGACTGGGAATCGAACCAGGACCTCTCAGTCCAAGGGACTACGCTCAATCCACTGAGCCACAAAGGCCAGGCAAGGATGTTATCTTCTTAAACTACCTATCCTAGATGATAAAATTCACTTCTGGGTACAGGAAGGTAGAAGAGGGTATAGGGGGGATAAATGGTGATGGAAGGAGACTGGCTTGGCATGGTTAACACACAACACAATATACAGATACAGATGATGCATTATACAATTGTACACCTGAAACCTATATAATTTTATTAACCAATGTTACCCAATAAATTCAATTTTTAAAAATTCAAAGAATTCCCTACCGACAACAGGAATGAACCCTGAAAGTTGAAATAGATATGGCACTGCCCTGGCCGGTTTGGCTCAGCGGTCAGAGCGTCGGCCTGTGGACCAGAGTCCCGGGTTCGGTTCCTGCTAAGGGCATATGCCTCAGTTGCAGTTTGTCTCCGGCCCCGGTTGGAGTCATGTGGGTGGCAACCACTCGATGTGTCTCTCTCACGTCGATGTTTCTCTCTCTCTCTTCCCCCCTCTCTCCCTCCCGCTCTATCTGAAGATAAATATAAAAATGTCCTAAGATGAGGGTAAAAAAAAAAGAAATAGATATGGCACTATTTCACAATATGTGATGTGACCGGGAACAGAAACAAAGTTTCAATGTTGTACAAATTCAGGAAAGTAAACCATGTTCCTACAGTCCTTGTTTATCTACTTCTGTAGTTATAAGAAACCCCACCCCCCCATCCAAAAAAAGGACAAAAAAAGCATAAAACCCATTATAAGAGCTGATAGCAATTACTTTAAAACTTTAATGCAGCCGGGCAGTGGGGCTCATTGGACTGAGTGTCCTCTCATGGACTGAGAGGCTTGGGTTTAATTCCCTGTCAGGGCACCTGCCCCGGCTGCAGCCTCAATCCCCAGTAGGGAGAGCATGCAGGAGGCAGCCAACCAGTGTTTCTCTCTCACATCGATGATTCTCTCTCTTTCCCTTACTCTCTCTCTCAAAAAAAAAAAAAAAAAAAATCAATAAAAATATATTTTAAATCTCATTTTTTTAAAAAACATAATGCAGCCCTTCAAAAATGTTTACTGACTCCACCTTATCTTCAGGTCCAAAAGCCTCTCAGTATTCAAGACCCTACATTCTGTTCCACATTAAACCTATCAATTCAAAATGACATCTTAATAGTCTTCAAAATAAAACACTCCACTCAATAAGTCTCTTCAATGTGCCCTGATGACATAAAGCATTCATTCATCGTTTATGAGGTACATACTATCTGCCAGGTGCTGGAGACAAAGACTGAAAGATTCTTCAAGAGGAAACATCATGGTGGGTCTTAATCAAGGTGCAGATGAAGATTACCAGGGAATGCTTCTTAAAAAACACATGAACTGCATCTCATCACTGGAGATTTTGATTCAGTAAGTCTGGGCTTAAGCCCAAGAATCTCTTTACTGAAATAGTTTCCTAGCACCCAATGGTAATGGAAGAAGTAAATATTCAACTCCAATACACAGAGCTGAACGCTTCAATCAGATGTACTAAATATGATGGTGGCACCAAAAGAGGACACCCAACCTTTATGAAAAGAGGAAGTTAAAGGGAAAGGTTTACCAGAGATGAATATACTTTAATTGAAGTTTGACAGATGAAGGTGTGGCTAGGTGGATGAGAAGGAAGGGGATTCCAAATAGAGAAACTACATAAAAAACAGCACAACTACAATGTTGAGGAATTACACAAACTGTAAAAATAGCATGTGTGTTCAGAAAGCTACAAATACTTCAGTACAGCTGAAGTGAAGTGCCAGTAAAGACTGGAGAAGTAAGCTGGTTCAAAAGAGAGGGCCGAGACTTCCGGTCAAGATGGGGGCATAACCGCAGTTCTGGCTTCCTCCCACAACCACATCAAAATTACAACTAAACTACAGAAAAACCACCTTTCAAGTCCTACAACTATGAAATTAAAGAAGCCATAATGAGACCAATAGGAGGGGTGGAGGCGCAGACGGGCTAGTCCCATTCCCACATGTGGCGAATAAAAATCAGGTGGGATGCCCTGGCCAGTTTGCTCAGCAGTTAGAGCATCGGCCCATGGACCAATGAGTCGCGGGTTCGATTCTGGCCAAGGGCACGTACCTCCATTGCAGTTCGTCCCTGGCACTGGTCAGGGTCGCGTGGGAGGCAACCTGTCGATGTGTCCATCTCTCGTTAATGTTTCTCTCTCTCCCTCAGTCCTCCCTCCCTCTCTATCTGAAGAAAAATAGAAAAATATCCTCCAATGAGGACTAAAAATAAATAAATAAATAGTAAAAATGAGGAGGGATACCTGGGAAGGTCCTCCTTGAGGAGCAAGGGGTCCCTGTCCCACACCAGGCCCCCCAGCTCAGGGTTCCAGTGCCAGGAAGAGAAGTCCCCATAACTTCTGACTGTAAAAACCAGCAGGAATTGAGGCTGAGGGAGGCAGAGGCTGCTGGAGCCCCAGGCAGTTCCTCTTAAAAGGCCCAGGAGACTTACTCCCATTCCCTCCAGGCTCCAGTGTGGGGGAGGCAGCTTGAATGGCACCAGAGATATATGGGGAAGAACTGAGTTGTTTGGCATTGAGGTGAGAGCTGTAGGGCAGCTTTCTCCTGAACAGATGAGGTGGCAGAAGAAGCCTTTGTTCCTCTGGTGAGCCCTTCCCCCATGGGGCCAGCAGATGGAGGCCTTGTCTGGGACTCCAGAAACCTGGCTTGCACTGTTTGCCCCACCCTGGTGATTCCCTGAGGCACTGCCCCACCCAACTTTCAGGCCCACCCAAGCTGTTTCCAGTGGCTTTAACATAGGATTGGCCTGTCTTGGCTCGTTTCAGATTTTCCTAAATTCTCTCAAAAAAGCAGCATCTTGTCTCAGCGAGCCCCATACCTCTCACTAAGTGGCCCCAGGCCTAGCACTAGGAGCAGCCAGCCTTGGTTCACAACTCCAAGCCCAGCACAAGAAGCAGCCATCTGTAAATCGCTCTGTAGCTTATGCCTGGTGGCCCTGGGTAGAACACAGGCAGTGGCTGATCTTGTCTCAGAGCCAGCACACCCAGTGAACAGCTTCAGAACTCAGCGAAGCACCACCACCCAGCCACCTCCACTAGCAACATACTCAAGTAGTGGACTCAGTGAATACCAGAGCCCTGCTGAAGTAAGTCTTCCTCTGTGTGGTGGGTCCCTGCACAGCTGGTCCTCCAAGGTGGTCAGTGGTCAGTGGGCACAGCCCGTCCTTGCAGCTGATCAGCCTGAGTAACTTCCTCCCATTGATGCGACAATAGCAAACAAGACTGAATTACAACAGAAGGGTGTACAGTCCACACAAGGGGTGCCCCTCAAGGGCACAGCTGGGTGATCAGGGAGGCTGTGCCACTGGATCCTACAGGACACCTACTACAATAGGCTACCCTAGGAAGCCTAGGAGACATAGCAACTCTACCTAATACATAGAAACAAACACAGGGAGACAGCCAAAATGAGGAGACAAAGAAACATGTCCCAAATGAAAGAACAGAACAAAACTCCAGGAAAAGAACTAAACGAAATGGAGATAAGCAATCTAACAGATGCAGAGTTCAAAACATTGCTTATAAGGATGCTCAATGAACTCAGTGAGGACCTCAAAGCATAAAAAGGGACAAGACAGAAATGAAGGAGACACTAACTGAAATAAAGAATAATTTACAGGGAATCAACAGTAGAATAGGTGAAGCCAAGGAGCAAACCATCGAATTGGAATATAAGGAAGCAAAAAACACCCAATCAGAACAGCAAAACAAACAAAAAAATAATTTTTAAAAAAATGAGAACAGTGTAAGGAGCCTCTGGGACATCTTCAAGCATACCAACATTCACATCATTGGGGTGCCGGAAGGAGAAGAGAGTGAGCAAGAAATTGAAAACCTATTTGAAAAAATGACAGAAAACTTCCCTAACTTGGTGAAGGAAACAGACATACAAGTCCAGGAAGTACAGAGAGTCCCAAACAAGATGAACCCCAAGAGGCCCACACCAAGACACATCATAATCAAAATGCAAAAGGTTCAAGACAAAGAGAGAATCTTAAAAGCAGCAAGAGAAAAGCAGTTAGTTACCTACAAGGGAGCCCCCATAAAACTGTCAGCTGATTTCACAAATGAAACTTTGCAGGCCAGAAGGGAGTGGCAAGAAATATTCAAAGTGATGAAAAACAAGAACCTACAACCAAGATTACTCTATCCTGCATAAGCTATCATTTAGAATCGATGGACACACAAAGCATTTCCCAGACAAGAAAAAGCTAAAAGAGTTCATCACCACCAAACCAGTATTATATGAAATGTTAAAGGGTCATCTTGAATAAAAAGAATATCAAAAATATGAACAATAAAATGGCAATAAATACCTATCTATCAACAATTGGGTCTACAAACTAAATGAACAACAGAAACAGACTCATAGATGCAGAGAACATTTTGTTGGTTGCCAGATGGGAGGAGGGTTGAGGGAATGGGTGAAAAAGGTAAAGGGATTAAGTACAAATTGGGCCCTGGCTGGTTTGGCTCAGCGGTTAGAGTGTTGGCCTGTGGTCCTGAGAGACTCAGGTTCGGTTCCTGCCAAGGGCACGTACCTCGGTTGCAGTTTGTCCCAGGCCCTGGTTGGGTCGTGCGGGAGGCAGCCACTCGATGTGTCCCTTTCACGTTAATGTTTCTTTCTCTCTCTCTCTCTCTCTCTCTCTCTCTCTCTCTCTCTCTCTCTCTCTCTTCCTCTCTCTCCCTCCCACTCTATCTGAACAAAAAATGGAAAAATGTCCTCAGGTGAGGATTAAAAAAAAGAAGAAGTACAAATTAGTTGTTAGACTGACAGATCACAAAAGGAAGGAGGGGAGGGAAGAGCAGGAAGAGATAACCAAAGAACTTATATGCATAACCAATGGACACAGACAATAATGTAGGGAAAGGCAGGAGGGGGGTGGGAGCGGGGAAGAGGTGTTCAATAGGGAAAAAAGAATGGACATCTGTAACACATTCAACAATAAAGATAAGTTTAAAAAAACACACACACAGAGGGCCTACACTATGCTATGCTAATGAGCTTGAACATTATCTAAAAACACTGAAAAGCAAAAAGCAAAATTTAAGCGAGGGTGAAACATAAGTAGATTTGTCTTCAAAAATACCAAATTGTCAGCAGCATTAAAAAATAGCCAGAAGGAAGAAAAAATGGGGGGGGGGGGTTATAGAAAACCAATCAGAAAACTATTGTGAATGTCCTAGCAAGAAATATGAGCCTACCAAATAAGGCAATATGAATATATAATCTTGGAACTGTTCAAGGCCGGAAGTATGAATCGAAGATTCCTAGGTTGCTTATAATGGAGATGCCATCCACAGAAACAGAATATAGAGAATGAAGAAAACTAACAAGTTGCATTTTATAAAGCATCATGCCACTCACCGAACACCTATTATGAATTAAGTACTGGGTTCCTATCATTAGACATGCAAACTCAACTCTTACTGGTGCCCCTAAATTATAACATATTAGCAGCAAGTAGAGCTTAAAATGTGATAGATAGCCCTGCCAGGTGGCTGCCTTGGTTGGAGCATCATCCCAAACACCAGGAAGGAGGTGGAGGGTTCGATTCTCAGTCAGGGCACATGCCCAGGTTAAGGGTTTGATCTCCAGTCAGAGGAGTGAGGGAGGCAACCAATCCATGTTTCTCTCGCCCTCCCTTTTTTTTTTTTTTTTATCCTCACCTGAGGACATTTTTCCATTTTTTGTTCAGATAGAGTGGGAGGGAGAGAGAGGAAGAGAGAGAGAGAAACATCGACGTGAAAGGGACACATCGAGTGGCTGCCACCCGCACGACCAACCAGGGCCGGGGACAAACTGCAACCGAGGTACATGCCCTTAGCGGGAACCCAACCCGGGTCTCTCTGTACCGCAGGCCGACGCTCTAACTGCTAAGCCAAACCGGCCAGGGCTCTCCCTCCCTTTGTTTCTCTAAAATAAATAAATTAATTTTTTTAAAAGCATGATCTAATCATCTTCAACATATATCATCTATGAGAGCTTAAAACACAGTATCTCATTTTTCCGACCTTGCATTTTCTCATCCATAAAATGGAAAAGATAAAAAACCAACAGAGAGAATTACTGGGGGTTCAAATCATACGTTTTTACTTAGAGTGTATGCCATTATTACTTCTAGGTACAGAAAGGCAATGCTCAATAATAAAACTACCTCTTGATCTCACTGGAAATACTCAACCTATCCCAGTAACTTCTGTTCAAAACACTTACTAACTTTTTTTTTATTAAAACAGAGATAATTAATGTAAAGGAAATCACTGCCCTGGAATAAAAAAGTTAAACAATTTCCAAAATCTTTTCCAACACCAAAATTCCACAGGAAATGTTATCAGCCAATTCACTTTCATTCAATCTGGTAAACTAAGCTCTTAAAAGAAGGTACAAGGTCTCTTTTTCTTTCTTTTTTAACCAATAAAAATTTCAGGCCTTGAAATTTGAAATACAAAATGTACAAGAAACCAAATTACCTGTCATCTACCCATTCTCACAAATAAAAGCAGTAAGAGTTTGCCATATTTCCTTCAGTCCTTCTTCCATGTACACACCATCACTCTTAAATACACAGAGCTTAAAGCCATTTTCTAGATAATATTAATGAACTGTAATATAAAATTCCTCACTCTATAGCCCATCTCAGCACCCATTTCAATCTAGACACTCACTGAAATTCTCATTTTAACATGTGTTTTTTAATTGGTATTTTAGAGAGAGAGAGATAAAAACATCGATGTGGCCCTGGCCAGCTTGGCTCAGCGGTTAGAGCATCGGCCTGCAGACCAGAGAGTCCCGGGTTCGGTTCCCGCTAAGGGCACGTACCTCGGTTGCAGTTTGTCCCCGGCCCCAACCAGGGTCCTGTGGGTGGCAACCAGTCGATTTGTCTCTCTGACATCTACGCCACCCCTATCTGAGGATAAATGCAAAAATGTCCTCGCGTGAGGATTTAAAAAAAAAAACAAAAAACATCGAGGAGAGAGAGAAACATAGATCAGCTGCCTCCTGCATGCCCCCTACTGGGGATCAAGCCCGAAACCTGGGCATGTGCTCTGACCAGAAATCGAACCAGCCCATGGGACAAAGCTCAATCCACTGAGTCACACTGACTGGGCTGATATGGTGCTTTTAAATTTTTTTTTTTTTTTAATCCTCACCCGAGGATATTTTCTCTTTTTTTTTTTTTTTTTTTTTTTGTTCAGATAGAGTGGGAGGGAGAGAGAGGAAGAGAGAGAAACATCGACATGAAAGGGACACATCGAGTGGCCGCCACCCGCACGACCAACCAGGGCCGGAGACAAACTGCAACCGAGGTACTTGCCCTTAGCGGGAACCAAACCCGGGTGTCTCTGGACCGCGGGCCAACACCAACGCTGTAACCGCTGAGCCAAACTGGCCAGGGCAGTATGGTGCTTTTAACTACATACAATAACTAGTATTAGGTTACTGAACTGCTTCCATGTTGAAGTCCTTAGGAACTTTAATAGAGAAAAATTATTTGTCATTAACAGATCAACTGACTGTATATGCATGACATCTAAACATACAGCTCCCTGAAAACACCTGTTCCCTATGATTTAAACATTCCTCTTTCCAGGGTTGTAAACAAGTTATTTATGCTGTTAACCTAAAACAAACAAACAAAAACAAAAGCAAAAAAAAAAACAAAAAACCGCATACTTTCTTCAGACAGAGAAGAAGGAAGTTGCCTTTAGCCCCAATAAAATTTGTCACTTGGAAAAATTTCACATCATGGTATAAAGTGGATAAACTAACCCTCTCTACCTCTATTTCCAAAAAGCACTTGGCACCACTGAAGAAATCTATTATTTTTGTATCTGTACATTAGAGACATAAGCACCTTTAAAAATCTTTATGTCCAAACAAAAACTTGTACACAAATGTTCATAGTAGTATTGCTCATAACAGCCAAAAAAGTAGAAACAGCCCGGCAGGTGTGGCTGTGTTTGAGCGTCGACCCATGCACCAAGAGGTCACCAGTTCGATTCCCGGTCAGGGCACATACCCAGGTTGTGGGCCCAATCCCCAGTAGGGGGCATGCAGGAGGTGGCCAATCAATGTTCTCTCTCATCGATGTTTCTATCTCTCTCTCCCTCCCTCTCTAAAATCAATAAAAAAAAAAAATTAAAAAGAACCTTTAAAAAAAAAGTAGAGCCCTGTCCGGTTTGGCTCAGCGGTTGGAGCGTCGGCCTGCGGACCAGAGAGTCCCCGGTTCGGTTCCCGTTAGGGGCACGTACCAAAAAAAAAAAAAGTAGAAACAACCCAAAGATCCATCAACTGATAAATGGATAAATAAAATGTGGTATATATCTATATAACGGACTATTATTCAGCAATAAAAAGAAATGAGGAACTGATGAGAAATGAGAAACATGCTACAACATGAACATTTAAAACATGCTAAGTGAAAGAGCCAGTCACAAAGGACCATATATTGTATAATTCCATTTGCCCTGGCCAGTGTGGCTCAGTTGGTTGAGCACTGTACCATGCAACAAAAGGTTGTTGGTTCGATTCTCGGTCAGGGCACATACCCAGTTTGCGGGTTTGATCCCCAATCGGGGTGCATACGGGAGGCAACGAATGAGATGTTTCACTCTCCCCCTCTCTCCCTTTCTCACTCTCTAAAATCAGTAAAAATAGCCCTGGCCAGTTTGGCTCAGCAGTTGGAGCGTCGGCCTGCGGTCCAGAGAGACCCGGGTTCGGTTCCCGCAAAGGGCATGTACCTCGGTTGCAGTTTGTCCCCGGCCCTGGTTGGTCGTGTGGGTGGCGGCCACTCGATGTGTCCCTTTTGCGTCGATGTTTCTCTCTCTCTCTCTCTTCCTCTCTCTCCCTCCCACTCTATCTGAACAAAAAATGAAAAAATGTCCTCAGGTGAGGATAAAAAATAAAAATAAAATCAGTAAAAATATTTTTTAAATCTGTTTAAATATTATATAATTCAATTTGTATAAAATGTCCAGAATAGACAAATCAATAGACACAGAAAGTAGACTGGTGACTGTCTAGAGCTAGGGAGCATCTGATACTGGGTACAGATTTTTGTGATGAAAATGTTCTAAAATTGATTGTGCTGATGAATGCACAACTCTATAATATACTAAAAACCACTGAATTATACACTGTAAATGGGTGGATTATATAGCAACAAAGCAGTTGTTTTAAAAATCTTTAGGTACCCCAATTTCCACAAGCTTACAAGAGTTTTCCTGATGAGATTTTTTAAAACATTATGAAAGGTACTTTAACCATAAAAGAGCACTTATTAAAGGTAATATAGACAAATCTATGTCTACAAAATTTTCTGGAACCACTAGCAAGGCACTTTAAAAATCAACCGTTCTCAAAAAATATTACATGAAAAAAATTTGAAGAATATTTCCCTGGAGAAGGTGCAACAGCTCTTCAACTGCAGGTTTTATCACCAATGCCATGTACACCCTTCAGGCCAACTACTTTTTTATTTTTTAATGTTTTTATTTACTTCTTTTTAGAGAGTTGCCTCCTATACGTACCCCAACCAGGGACGGAACCCACAACCTGGGCGTGTGCCCTGACCAGGAATCAAACCAACGACCTTTCGGTGCATGGGACCTCGTTCAACCAAGTGAACCACCCTGGCCAGGGCCAGGCCCAAGTTCTTAAATCAAATTCCCAAATATTAAATTCCCCCAACCTATTGCCAATCACTGAACACCACTTCTCACAATATTCACAACAGGGAGCAAAATGCCAGAGCAGTCCACTGAGCTGAAGCCACACTCCCATCACAACTCCTTACTATATCCAGAAGATAAAGAACCTGATTGTAAAAATAAGGAAGAGTGGGTAAGAAATCCCTCAACAACAACAACAACAAAAACAAATGACTACCCTATCCCCAGCACTTATTACTCTCTTGGCATTGTGTTGTCAGTCCTATGTTCTTCTGAGGATGTTAAGCCATTTCTCAAAAGTGAACAGATAGATTCTAAACTTTCTGTTTAAGTATTCTTCTACAATACCCAGAAGCATAATTCTGTACTCAGGCTCAGCCTGTAGAAAGTATTCAGTAAATGCTGCTGCCTGAGAGAAAATGGACACATGCACAAAAGATGTGTGTCTATTCTGCAAGTACAGAGAGGTGTGATGGAAAACAGTATCATGTTCCTTTACAGTTCACAAAGCACTTCAACCATATTCATAACTGAAATCTGAAAACACAGCTCTTCCTAGGTAACTACTCTGTTTTTCTCTTACTAAGAATCGCATGATTCATTCCATTTCCCTCTTTTCTTTGGCCACAGGGGTAGAGCAAATTCTGTACCCACCACTCTGGTACATATTTCTAAATTCTAAATTTACCCCCTTCGTTTTCCTGACATACCCTTATTTTCCACCGTTACATCTCAGTACCATCAATCCATTTTCCCTAATTCCACACCAAAAACCTTTGAAACAAAACAAAACTACATCCTAAACCTCTGCAAGTTGCCATCCAGTAGGTACATACAATCAAGTACCATATAGCATCTGAAGGAATACTTTTTGTAACACTGCAACCTAATTCTTAAAATTGGAAAGTCTTTTTCATTTTAATTTTTATTTATTTATTTGAGAGAGAGAGTGACAGGCACATCGATTCACTTATTGCTTCTTGTATGTGCCCTGACCCGGGATCAAGCCAGCAACCTTGGCATAGCTGGACGATGCTCTAACCAAGTGCGATACCCAGCCAGGGCTAAAGTGAGAAAATCTTAAAGTTATAGTCAAAGAAGGCCTACTGATAGTCCTTTTGACCAAGAGTATAACGTTATGTCTTTGTTAACACCAAATATAATTTTTTAAAAGGCTCTAAGAGTGTCCTGGCTGGTGTGGCTCAGCTAGTTGATGCATCATTCCATACACCAAAAGGTGGCAGGTTCGATGCCCGGTAAAGGCACATACCCAGGTTGCAGGTTCGATTCCCTGGCCCGGGTGCATTTGGGAGGCGGCTAACCAATGTTTTTCTCTCACATTGATGTTTCTCACTCTCTCCAACCCCCCAAAAAAAATTTTTTTATTTTTTTAAAGCTCTAAGAGTACAGGTGTAAAAGAAAACAAAATATGAAAGCATGAATTACTCAGTTTTATCACATGATGTTAACTAAATGCCACTGGCTCAAATGCTAAGGGCTTTTTATCAATCTACCCAGAAAGACAAGAGACTCATGGTCTCACAGCAAATTCAGCAGGAACAACAGAAAAGGATTTCCAAGGAACGTCAAAACTCCCAGCATAGAGAATACTTGGGCTCCCTCCCAGTTTAACATAGTACTTATTAATTACAAGTGTAAGGATTACCTCACAATCATTGAAAAGTAAGATGGACAGACATGTCAAAGATGGGTGTCAGAATACCACTAGAAGATGGCAACACCAAGCCGGAGAAAAAGGGGGTACAAATAGAGCCAAAAAGAAGATTCATCCACAGAATTTTGCCTGTCTACCTAGAATTACCTCCCACCAGCTGTCAATTTACGATGGATACTGACCATCCTAGCTCCAAAAGACTATAAGCAAAAGTGAGAAAGCTCTGTGGAGTTGTCCTCTAAATTTTCTTTTCCCAAAGCTGAGCTTCTACCTATCTCTGCCCCTTAAAATCCAGTAGAGACCATAGTTCAACTGATCTGATCAACCTTAAAATGTTTTCCCTATTTCATCACCCACTTTATCTCACAGAACTTTACAAAGAAAGCAGATTTCACAATAAGAGAATAAAATTATCACAACAAGTCAAAGACTTGACCTTGGGCTTTGCATGATGAAACCTTTAATATTATTCAAGACAGAAAAAGAAAGACGTTAAGTTATAAAAATTACTGTTAAAACAAATATGGCCCTGGCCGGTTTGGCTCAGCGGTTAGAGCGTCGGCCTGCAGTCCAGAGACCCGGGTTCGGTTCCCGCTGAGGGCATGTACTTCGGTTGCAGTTTGTCCCCGGCCTCGGTTGGTCGTGCGGGTGGCGGCCACTCGATGTGGCCCTTTCACGTCGATGTTTCTCTCTCTCTCTCTCTCTCTTCCTCTCTCCCTCCCACTCTATCTGAACAAAAAAATGAAAAAATGCCCTTGGGTGAGGATAAAAAAAACAAAAAAACAAATATGAACATTTTTGTATGTAACATTTTAAATATTCACCACTTAGTTAGAAAGGTGTGTTTTCTAGTGTTTTATATCTTAGTCCACAGCCACTGTCTTTTGTCTACTACAGGTAAATTTAACAGGCAAAAATAAATAAATGTTTTTCCAGTGGGACTTCTTTCCCTCACTCCCCTCCAAAGACCTCAATTTGGCCCAAAAATGGAGACTTTTAAGTTTGAGTATACCAATGACAATAATTTTATGTACTAAAACAAGTGAACTTAATGTTTATAATCTTAATGTAGAAAAATAAAAAATAAAGACCACAGAGTTTGCAATTGTTATAACTTTTTTAAATAAACATACATATAAATTTAAATACCCTTCTTCACCTCAAAATATTATTTTATGGTTTCTAAATTTCACCTAATTTTAAATATCTCAATTTGCAAGATTTTTAAAGTACTGCATATTACCTCAACACGTTCTCAAGCTGTTAATGTTTTAAATTCATTTAAAGGCCCTCACGCCCAGCCAGTGTGGCTGAGTGGATTAAGAGTCCTCCCATGGACTGAACGTCCCAGTTCGATTCCCAGTCAGGGTACAGGCCTGGTTGCAGGCTTGATTCCCAGTAGGGAATGTGTGAAGGAGGCAGCCAATCAATGTATCTCTCTCACATCAATACTTCTCTCTCTCTCTCTCCCTTCCTCTCCCTCTAAAAAAAATTTAAAAAATACATTTTTAAAAAACCATTTATTATAAAGGCCCTCATGCTAATTATCTGTCAAGCTTCACATTTAGAAAATAAAACATAAATATTAAAAAAGTCAGTCACATATGTATTTAGGCACAATATAAAGAGCTCACTAGTAAATGAGGGGAAAACTCAGACACTTAAGAGAATTTCTACATCGGGCAGGAAAATCCTAACTTCAAAAGGTTAAAAAAATGTTTTAGTATAAAAAAGTGATTGCTCGCCCTGGCCGGTTTGGCTCAGCAGTTAGCGCGTCGGCCCGCAGACCAGAGAGTCCCGGGTTCGGTTCCCACTAAGGGCATGTACCTCAGTTACAGTTTGTCCCCGGGTCGTGTGGGTGGCAGCCAGTCAATGGGTCTCTCTCACATCGATGTTTCTCTCTCTCTCTCTTCCTCCCTCTCTCCTTCCCACTCTGTCTGAAGATAAATGCAAAAGTGTCCTCGGGTGAGGATAAAAAACAAAAAACAAACAAAAAAAAAGTGATTGCTGCCCTGACGGGTTTTGTTCAGTGGTTAGAGTATTGGCCTGCAGACCAAAGGGTCTTGGGTTCGATTCCCAGTCAAGGGCTCATAGCTGGGTTGTAGGTTTGATCCCCTGCCCCCAGTCGTGGGAGGCAATCAATCAATGTGTCCCTCTCACATTGATCTCTCTCTTTCTCTTTCTCTCTCTCTCTCTCTCTCTCTCTCTCTCCCCCCGCACCTGCTTCTACTCTATCTTTAAAAAAAAAAAAAAAAAAAAAAAAAAATCAATGGAAAAAAATAAAATATATATTTAAAAAATAAAATAAAATAAAAAAGTGATTGCTCATAAATGGGAGTAATAATGAGAGAAATAAATGTTAAGTACCTGGCACAATAAACAGTTCCCTTCCCTTCAACACTGCTGGCTGGCATCACAGCCTGTGATATTCTTTACTTCACCAGCTTATTGGTAAAAGCATTCTGACAATCTGATCTTAAATTTTGTTCCATTATGCCAAAAGTCCTTTTCAAAAAGGCAAAGGAGGCCCGCTCTCCCTCCTGCCTTTCCCTTCTCCCTCTCCTTTCCCCACAAGCGTGCATCTCCTAAACTCTAAGGGAATCCTGGAGGCTTGCAACCAAGGGGAGCAATGGGCAGTGGAACATTGGGCAGTGGCAGCTCGGGCCAGGCTAACTCCCTGAACCTGTCTCCAAGGCCCCCTTTTCTGATTTCTCAGTGAGCCAAATCAGCCCCACCTAGTCTCTCTTCTATCCTAAGCCCTTCCAGTTTCACTGCCCCCAGCTTTAATAAACACACTCTCAAAATAAAATAAATAAAAAAGGCAAAGGTAATAGGCCCACCCAAAAGGAATAGCCCAGAAGCATTTGAGATCTTGCTTCCCAGCTTGTCATCAGTTTGGCTCAAATAAACTCTTATAAAAATTCAAAAAAAAGAAGAAAGAAAAAAATATAGCCCAGTGGTATTGCAGAATGTGCCGGCACTAGGATCACTTTACATTGAGTCATTCTGTCTCAATAAAGAACAGTTTCTCACAATTACTACTTAAAATACACATGTAATAAAAACAAAACTGGATAAAATACAGACTTTTAACATCACTGCTCTTGTGGGGAAAAAGTAGGGTCTCTTGCAAATATAGAAAATGCAACATTATTTGTATTCCTCTCCTTATTATCAAGTTTATCATCTCTAAAATTCAAGCAAAATAATTATCTGAATGTGTTACTCAGAATGTGTTGCTTTGTTGCCCTGGCCGGTTTGGCTCAGCAGTAGAGGGTCGGCCCACGGACCAATGAGTCTTGGGTTCAATTCCAGCCAAGGGCACGTACCTCAGTTGAGGTTCATCCCCGGCCCTGGTCAGGGTCAGAGCCATGCGGGAGGCAACCAGTCGATGTGTCCCTCTCATGTCAATGTTTCTCTCTCTCTCCCTTTCTCTCCCTCTCTCTCCTTCCCACTCTATCTGAAGATAAATAGAAAAATATCCTCATGTGAGGATTAACAGGAAGAAAGAAAGAAAAAAAGAATGTGTTGCTTTATTGCCAGTTTAGTTTGGTTTAGTTTTTAAGGCCAGAAATATGCTTAGTAAGGCAGAAATAAACACAGCTTGGGCACTGGAATCAGAGACCTAATTTCAAAACCAGGTTCTACCTGGTAACTACCCTTCATTTTCATCTCTCAAAAAAAGAGTATTTTTTCCCTCATGGGGCTGTTCTGAGGATTAAATACAGGAAATATGTAGTAAGTACCTAGAACGTTAAGTGTTCAGTAAGTGTATCTATCATCATCAGTGATTCTCAACCTCTTTTGTACTTCCACCCAACAGACACCCACCCTCTTACTCCAATCAGTAACAGTGGCTAACAAGGACAGTGAATCTCCTAGATATGCCCCTCCACTCTTCAACTGCACTACACTCACAACCGCTACTTGTCCAAGTGGCCTCTACCTGTTGTCCTGTGTTTCCCAACAAGATAGCTGAGCTCTAAGTTACACTACTTCACCTGGTGCACATATGAAGAACTTAAGTGGTTTTTTTTCCCTCATTCAATCAACACAAAAATTTCAGACCCCTCCTGGGAAGGGGGCATGAATACAATAGACTCTGCCCTAGGAGGTGATATCAACACCAAAACCAGTAAATTATAATACACTGGAATGGCTGCAGAAGTAATTTGTGGGTGACCAACATCTGCAACATAGCAACTACCCTCAATTTCCTAAGTGCTGTTCATTATATCATGTGTCCAGCCCAACAGAACTGTGTTATGATGAGTCTAATTCAACACCTCCTACCTTGGTCTCAGACTGCCCCCCGCCTTCTCTCTCTCTCCACGTGTACAGCTGCCGAAATCTCAAACTCAACACATATGCTAATAAATTTAATTACCTTGTCCCCAAACCATATCCCCCTTTTGTACTCCTTTTCCTGTACTACTTCATTTTCCCAAAGTCCTAAGACTTCTAATTTAATCACCAAGTTCTGTGTATTTCTCAGTGCCATCTATAACTTCTTTTTCTATTGCTCACACCAGAACCGTTAGAGTAGTTATCCAATTAGTCTCAGCCCTTACCCACCCCAATCTCTTATTCCTGACTCAATCTTCCCAAAACACCACTAAAAGCCACTATATACATACACAAAAATCCTGCCTACTGAATTAAATCTTAGCGTGGCATTCAAGGCCTATATCTCTGTGACAATGTCCTTTTCCCCAATTTTATTTTAAGGTCAAAGGATTAGGGACTCATACATTCAATAAATTTCTTCTGAGCCTCTATTATATGACAAATTCTAGGAACTGGGATATTGAGATGAATAAAATTTGATCCCCTCCTCCAGGACTCCAAGCAAATAGGAAACAAATACAGTACCTTAAGTAATAGGTACATAATAAAAAGTGCTCTAGGTTTCACAAGAAGCTCCCTATCCTCATACTTCTTAATATCCCTCACCTACACATCGTAGGTGCTTAATGAATCAGCACTGGTATTGATGACTGTGCTCAATAAATTTCTGATGAAGAAGAAGAAAAATTCTACCTCTTCACTTCTACTTTGGTAAAGAATTATGGTACATGTGCTACCTTTTTTAAGGGACAGGGGAAGAAGCACAACTGAGAACTCAGATTTGCAAGTATGTTTGTGCCTAATTTGTTTCTGAAGCAGAACAGAAGCACTAGAGGCCTAGTGACAGATGTCAGTTCTTTTTGCCAGTCAGTACTCACATAGTGGCAATATAAAATGAATCTTTGCAAACTCAACCTATGCCCAATTTCAAGGAACAGACTGATTAAAAACATTCTAATCCTTTTATCACTATCAAGAAGTTAGGGAACAGATCAGGCTAAACTCTTCTGAGTAAAATATGCTGTGATCCCAGCTATGGTTCTGGATTAGTACTAAAAGCAAGCATGTTAAAATTAACCAAGTCCAACAAGTTCTTAGAAAAAGAGGATGAAGATGGTTAAAACCTAAAAGCCACAACCACTCCTCTCTGACAAAAAACATTAGATATATATCAGTTCCATTTCAAATAAATTTCACTTGAGTAGCTGATTTGTTATCAACTTCCTACTACTTTCAACTATAACATCTTAAAAAACAAAAGTCACCCGCACCCAACAGGAAAGCCTCTAAAATATGTACTTGGCCTATAAACAGCCCAAAGAATTCTTAAAAGAATATGTCCAGAGGAAAAAAGTATTCTTTGTTAAATATACCCAGAAATGCAATTTTCATATTATATAACAATCCTAAGTCTTTTTTTTTTTTTTTAATGAATTGGTCATTTACTATTTAGCACCAGAGTATGACCCAGTGACAAAGTTAAAACAATCATCCTTTAAAACAAGTGATTATTTGATTTAGACCAAATGATATTAGCAATTTAGGCTTTTGAAGACATTCATTAAAAGCAGATATCCTAAAATGGACAGATTATAAGAGTTTCAAAGCTGAAATAGTGAACTTTTTTTTACCTGATGTTCTGCATGAATGTTATCCCCAGTAGGCCATCGATGTTTGCTATTATTATAGCCGCCTCCACCACTTCCTCCTCCCCCAAGCTGCTCACCATGCTGCCTCTGAAAGAAGTAGTCCACCATAGCGTCGTCCTGGGAACGGCCTGCAACTCCTATGGATCCTGGGACAGGGCTGGAGTGTGTCCCAGCTGCAAGAGCCTGATTTGCAGCTGGTTGTGGCTGCGCTTGCGACCCTGTTCCAGATGTCAAAACAACAGGCATGTTTGGATTAGCTGGTTCTTGAGGGTGATGTTTCAGGTGGGGGCTGAAAGAGTCCTGCCAAAGCACTGCTTTTCTCTTCAAGACACATGCAACGCTCATTCCACCAACACCTAAGGACAAACAGGTTACAAATGGTTAAAACTTGCATTTTTTAAAACATTACTTGACATACACCAAGATAAAAGTGAGCTCCATGTCTTTTGTAATACATCATCTACAACTAGTTCATATCAAGCAACTATATATTTTAAAATATATAATACAATTTTCTAAACTAAAACCTCCATTTTTAAGTAGCCGAGTGTGTGTGTGTGTGTGTGTGTGTGTGTGTGTGTGTGTGTATGGAAATAAATGTAGTTGGTGGCAGGTACTCAGGCAAGTTATGGAGATCAGGAGTCAATATGGCAACTTCAGGGAAACTTATTCTGTTTCCAAAGGTAACAAAATAGAATTAGACTCCAATCAATGGCTCTATCCAACTTATTTACACTTTGGATATTTTAATGCTGAGGAAGACATACCACAATAAACCAAACAAAACTCCAAACCCCATACATAATTAGCAATGACACAGATTGTCTAAAACTTGACAAGGACCCTTTAAAATGTCCAACATAGCCCTGGCTGTTTGGGCTCAGTGGTCAAAACACTGGCCCAAGGACAGAAGGGCCGCAGGTTCGGTTCCCAGTCAAGGGCACGTACCTGGGTTGCCGATTCGATCCCTGGCCCTGGTTGGGGTTGTGTGGGAGACAACCAATCAATGTGTCTCTCTCACATCGATGTTTCTCTCTCTCTCTCTCTCTCTCTTTCTACCTCCCTTCCTTCCTCCCTCCCTTCCACTCTGTCTAAAAATCAATAGAAAAATATCCTTGGGTGAGGATTAACAAAATATAAATAAAAATAAAATGTCCAACATATTCACAAGATGCTCCTTGAAGAAACAATAAGGCCCCTGACCCAGAAGAGACACAGAATGTTCTTAGCCTGAAACTTGTCCTCAGCTGCTATTGATTGGAGCAGTGTGGGGCAGAGATTCAAAATTTTTAGCAATAACTTACAATTATAATTGCAATCACATTATTCCATTAGTACTTTGACTCCTATAAACAGGATGAGACTAAACCAAATGCTAGGGTAGAAAGTCTCACTGTAAAAAAAAAAAAAAAAAGTATATACACAACATGCCCTAGCCAGTGTGGCTCAGTTGGTTGGAGCATCGTCCTGTACACTAAAGAGTCACAGGTTCGATTCCTGATCAGGGCACATACCCAGGTTATGGGTTCGATCCCCTGCCGAGGTGCGTACTAGAGGCAACCAATCAATGTTTCCCTCTCACAATGATCTCAATCTCTATCTCTCCCCCTCTCTCTAAAAATCAATCAATCAATAATGAAACATGCTTCAACACAAAAATGTGTGGCAGATATACTTGAAGACCTTATCTAATCATCCTTATTTTACAGATGAAAATACTAAGGTACAGAGAGTTATGTGATGTGCCCAAGATCATTCAGCTACTGAGTTGCAGAGAAGGAATTCAAACCTAAATCTGTTTTGCACCCAAGCTTAGGTCTATCAACCCCTTGCTACACCCTAGTAAATCAACACAGCTACTATTTCTCTGACCTGCATCTGCTGCTCTTTCTTCTCTGGAAAGCTCAACAAAGAATCTCCAAAATGTTTTTATGAAACATTACTATTTAAGTTTCTTAAAAATCAAAAACTACATTTGTACTACATTTGTACATAAGCTATAACACTTGTCATCCTGTAGATGCTAAAAAAAAAAAAAAAAAAAACCTGCTACAAAGTAATTAATCAGCAACCAATTAGAACACATCTGTCCATAGAAACTAGTCTAATTTCAAGGCTATCAACCTCACTGCTACAAATGCCTTCTCTCCCTAGCCCAACTGTGATATTTCAAAAACAGACACAAGATTTTATGAGAAATCTAGTACTTCTTTAAAGAATAACTAAACCGCCCTGGCCAGTTTGGCTCAGCGGTTAGAACATTGGCCTGCGGTCCAGAGAGACCCGGGTTCAGTTCCCGCTAAGGGCACGTACCTCAGTTGCAGTTTGTCCCCGGCCCTGGTTGGGTCGTGCGGGTGGCAGCCACTCGATGTGTCCCTTTCACGTTGATGTTTCTCTCTCTCTCTCTCTTCCTCTCTCTCCCTCCCACTCTATCTGAACAAAAAATGAAAAAATGTCCTTGGGTGAGGATAAAAAAAATAAAATAAAAAAAAGAATAACTAAACCTCCTGATAAAGAAGCATTTGCTTCTTACAACTAATTCTGTTTTGAAGCCAGAAGTAAAAAGACACAATGGAATTTGTAATTTGTTCAAAATCTAATTTGGAAAAGCCTAGTCTCAGTTAACAATTCCAATCTATCAGAACTTTACTAGCGTAATGGGTTAGTCTAGCTTTCTAGACTTCAGTTTCTGCTTTCATGAATTGAGTTGTGTTCCTGATTAAGTGCCAAAATCAGAAAGTCATTGCTGTGTTTACCATCGGTCTTTTCAATGTGCTAACCAGCCTAATGCCTTCAAAAGATTTTCAAAAGAACTCACTGCCCTCTTATTACCAACAGCAGCCAGTACCATTTTCTTCTACAAGGTAGTATCAATCTAACAGTCTTTGTTTTAGGGCAAACCAAGAATCCCAAACCCCAAGTTTTACCATTAAACTACCTCTTTGAGCCTGTTTCCTCACCTAGAAAGTGGGAACAAATTATTCCTTTATGCCTCACAAGTTTGTTTTTTAATCAAAATAAAATAGATGTAAAAGTTTTTTTGTAAACTTAAAAGTCACTATGCTGAGACCCCCAGGAATTCAGTTACCATCAGTGAAGGCCATTATGGCACTCCAGTCCCTGAGATCATTCCTAAAACAGCCAATGCAATCTTTTCTGAAATGAAAGATTTACCATAATACTTATCTAGCAAAAAATTTCCATATGAAAAGGGTGTTCACCACTGAAACACACTCAACACAACTTCATTCCAACAAGGTGGGGGGGGTGGGGGGGAGTGGTTCCTATAAAAATGTTCAAACAGCCCTGGCCGGTTTGGCTCAGCGGTTAGAGCATCAGCCTGCGGACCAGAGAGACTCAGGTTCGGTTCCCGCTAAGGGCACCCGTACTCTCAAAAAAAAAAAAAAAAAAAGATAGAAATGTTCAAACAAAACAATTGGCTTTTTTTGTAAAGCTATCTGTACGCCCTGAGACTTCCTGCTTTACCTAATGAGGCAAGGCAGTTTCTCAAACAAGAGAAAACCTGGCAGAAGGGACAGTTTGAAAGTGAGCAAATAACTAAGCAATTAACATGTGTCTTGAATAGTTTTGTAATATCTTGGCAACTACAGCACAAAAATTTTTAAATCACTTAAATATTAGGAAACATTTAAGCTGCTGATGCCTTTTAGAGAACTCTCAAAGTCCACTAAAAAGTTATGTGTAGCATGTCAAGTATGACTTTTTTACAAATGACATATTATAAAAATAAGTATTTTAAGCAACTAGAAATAAAGGCTGATTCTAGTTACTCTTTCTGTTTTCAAACTGTTTACATCAAAGGTATTTTTTAATAACACTAATAGATTTTATTTCAAACAAAAGAACACGATTTAATCTACCTCTACAGCTAACCTTTTTTCCTACACAAATGTTTAGTGTTTTAAAAGGTGTATTTTCAACCACACTGAAAAAAAAAAAAAAAAAAAAACACATCCTATGGCCATAAATTTATTTTAAAACAGTTCATCTCAAACCCAAATTAAACTTCAAACCCAACTTCAAAAAACTGGCCTTGGACAAAATGAATTCAATTGTGGCTAAGGCAAAATATTAACTCAAAGTTCAGAATCCAGTGAGTATTTCCCAAAGATCCAGATAAACAATCAACAGCCCCCAAGAGTGTTTTATAAAGTTAAAATTAGCAATAGATCAAATGTTTAGTATTTTGCTTACTAAAACTGCATCAAGAGCCAGATATCTTGGAGGAGGCTTGTCTTGATGAGTCTTTATGTGTTTTCATAAAACAAACAAAAAGCTAAAGGTACAAACGTATCGCTTCAAAAGTAAACGACTTTAAAACAGAACCCCAAAGAAGCCTCATAAACTCTCATTCTTAATCCCAGGAAGAGTATGAAGTGAACGAATTGATATCGACAACTAAAAACTGTCTTCTTAACTGAACAATGAAAAGTAACAATCCTTCAAGTTATGGTGAGGATAAAACCTTCCCTGATGGGGGGGCGGGCTGGGGGGGACTATAGTGGGGAGAAAAAGTTACAGGAGTGGATTCCTCACTTATCGTGGGAGTGGTACTGACAAATATAATAAACGATCTATGTTTACCAAGAACGTTTGTGAGGACTAAACTATCTAGTATTGTGTATATGTTTTCCTACTACCGAGGGGTGAACCCCTCTTGGAGTTAAGACAGACACGCACCAACACAAGGAGGCTCAAAGAGGAAGAACCCACCAAAAACACCAGCTCTCACGGAAACAAAAGGCCACAAGCACCCAGGAGCCTAAAAACCGATCTGAAACTTCCTGATCGCCACTTCTCCACATTTAAGGCTCACAAAGTTCCCCCATGGTGGGTCTCGCCCATAGACAAGGGCCATGGCTGCTTCTTAAGCGATTTATTGTTCCTCCTGCTTCGGCGCTGCCACGGAAGCTCAATAAGTCGAAGAAATCCAGAGTGGCAAGAAATCACACTTCATGGCTACACAGAAGACTCGGGGCTTCGCAAACCCATCAAAAAAGCAACCCGAATAGCAACATCAATCTTCGGGGGTTCCAAAGGGGCCAAGCAGAAATGTAGGGGGACGTCTATGCCCTGGGCCCGGGCCTAAACCCCCGGCATTTTCCTCGCTTCGACCCCGCTCCCCACCCCCTCCCTCGTTTGATAACAATAGGGGCCTTGCTGCTGACTCCAAAACATGTACGAGGAACATCGAGTGAGAAGCCTCAGCCAGGGCCCCGGCAGCTTTTCCAAAGCCCTTCTCACCCCCCCAACCGCTCTCAAACACCAATACAATGGGACGATCTGCTCGCTGGGGGTCCGGAGCAGCATTTAGGGCCGGCAGGGTGCGGATACTCACGGGCGGAGCGGTAGGATGAAGATGGATTTCAGCCCCCCGATCTTCTCTCTCCAGCGCTCTCGCTCCCCCTTACCTTTCACTCCGACAACATGGCGGCCCACTGGGGACTGGGCTGGCGCGGTGCATCATGGGATAGGCTCTGGCCCCGGCTCCGGCAGTGGCAGCAGCATGTGCGGAGAAGGCAGGCGGCTCTGGAACAGGTTGCCTGGTTGCCATGCCAACCCGAGGCCTGTGTGAACTTGGGGAACACGCAGGCAACACGACCGCAGCGAGCGTGAGTGCCCGCCTGCTAGGAGAGAGCGCGCAGCCGCGGGTAGAAGGCGAGGTCCTGCGGGTCCTCATAGGAGCGCGCGACACGGAGCTTGGCACACGGGGTGGGGTCAGAGACGCTCCACAGGGTGGACAAGGGAGTTCCGACGCGGCACCTCCTGCCCCCACGCCCTCCCGATTTCACCCCCCGCCCCCCCCCCCCCCGATTGTAACAGGCTGCAGCGTTCATGGACGCTTACTCTTCAAAACTCTGGCGTGACAGGTGCAGGGGTCAAAACCCTTTGCTGCAGCTTGAGTCTGGGGTTTATTTAATCTTCCTTTCTCCATGGCCCCATTTGCAAAATGAAGAGGAAAATGAAAACGGCTACCTAAAACTGCCGTGAGGATTAAGTGAAGTAATATATGTAAAGAGCTTAGTACCGTGCCTGGGACTTGTAAGCAGAACTTCCCTACATAATTTACCGGGTCCCGCACAAAATAAAAATGCGGGGGTCCCTTGTCCAAAATTGTTAAGAATTTCAAGACGACGATAGCCGAACATTAAACCAAAAACATAAGGCTGACCCTGTTTGTAAGGACTCAATCAGTGTTAACTGTTGTCCTCCTGTCCATTTTCAAATATGCGTAGGAATTTGGCCATTTGAGAAAAGTGATTTTTCCAAACAGTAGTATTTGGTAAGATGCAGTTATTCTATCTTAAACAAAACCCAAGATGGATTGAAAGCTTAGGCAAACCACAGTACTATAAGAGACCAGAAAAAACATCTTTACAATAAGAGATGCCAGCAACAAAGAAGAACAAATGAGAAAATAGCTTTAAAATATTTCAGTATACATAGTAGACAAATAATTCATCTTTACGATCAATACAGAACTTCTCTAATCAATTAAAAAAGAGAAATCCAAAAAGAGACAGACATAAAATTAGTAATGGCCAAGAAACACATATAAGATAATCTAACCTGAGGCTGAGAGGTAGAGGAGGGAAGAAGAGAGAGGACTTGCTAGTGGGTAAATGTTTCTTTGGGGTGTTGAAAAAGTCTTCAAATTAGATTGTAATGATGGTTGTACAACTCTGAGAATATACCAAAAACCACTGAACTGTGCACTTTAAGTGAGTGAAGTTTATGTTATGTGCAATATACCTCATAAAGATGTAAAAAGTGAGAAATGCAATAATAAAAGAAATGCAACTTTGAAATATAATATTTTCATCTACTAAACACACTGGTAAAAATATAAATGATTATTAATACCCTGTCTTAGCAAGTTTCTTTTAAATGTTTTTTTCATTGATTATTTAGAGAAGAAGGGAGAGAGAGATAGAAACATCTATGTGAGAGAGAAACACCAATCAGCTGCCTCCTGCACACCCGCTACTGGGCATCGAGCCTGAAACCCGGGCATGTACCCTAACCAGGAATCGAATTAGGACCTCTCAGTCCATGGAATGACACTCAATCCACTGAGCCACACTGGCCAGGCATCTTAGCAAGTTTTGTGTAAAAAAAGTTTTGTGACCCCAGCTAGTGTGGCTCACTGGTTGAGTGCCGACCCATGCACCAAGAGGTTGCCAGTTCACTTGCTGGTCAGGGCACATGCCCAGGTTGTGGGCCAAATCCCCAGTGAAGGGCATGCAGAAGGCAGCCAATCGGTGTTCTCTCTCATCGATGTTTCTATCTCTCTCTCCCTCTCCCTTCCTCTCTCTCTAAAATCAATAAAGAAAAAAATTGTGAGAAAATTAGCACTCATATTGATTAAATTGTTTGCATATATATTATTTTTATTTTTTTTAATGATTTTTTTTTTTATCCTCACCCGAGGACATTTTTCCATTTTTTATTCAGATAGAGTGGGAGGGAGAGAGAGGAAGAGAGAGAGAGAGAAAGAAACATCAACGTGAAAGGGACACATCGAGTGGCTGCCTTCCGCACGACCCAACCAGGGCCGGCGACAAACTCCAACCAAGGTACATGCCCTTAGCAGGAACCAAACCCAGGTCTCTCTGGACCGCAGGCCAACACTCTAACCACTGAGCCAAACCGGCCAGGGCATATTTTTTATTATTTTTAATCCTCATCCAAGGACATGTTTTATTGATTTTAGAAAGAGAGGAAGTAAGTATGAGAGAGAGAGAGAGAGAGAGAGAGAGAGAGAGAGAGAGAGAGAGAAACATTGATGTGAGAAAGAAACATCAATTCTTTGCCTCCAGTGCACAGACACCAGGGATCAAACCCCCAACCTGTGTATGTGCCCTGACTGGGAATTGTACCGGTAAACTTCAGTGCAAGGGATGACGCTGAACCAACTGAGCCACACTGGCCAGGGTGAAAAATATGTTGTTGTTGTTGTTTAATTTTTTTTTCTTTATTGGTTTTCGAGAGAGAGGAAGGGAGAGGAAGAGAGAGATAGAAACATCAATGAGAGAAAACATCGATTGGCCACCTCCTGCATGCCCCCCCACTGGGGATTTGGCCCACAACCTGGGCATGTGCCCTGACCAGGAATTGACTGGCAACCACTTGTTGCTTGGGTCAGTGCTCAACCACTAAACCACACCGGCTGGGGGAAAAATATGTTCTTTTTATTTTAAAAAATAAAATAGCGATGCCGGGCCCGTGTGGCTTAGTGGATTGAGCATCCTCCGTGGACTGAGAAGTTTGATCCCCAGTGGGGGCCGTGCAGCAGGCAGCCAATTGACGTATCTCTCTCATATGGATGTTTCTATCTCTCTCTCTTAAAAAAATCAATAAAACATTTAAATAAATAAATAGTGACATTTTTATTTTTTTTTGGGGGGGGGAGACTTGGAACTTAAAGATCCTGAGCTCTGCTACTTCCTGGCTGTGTGACCTTGGACGAGTCTCAGAGTCTCAGCTCCCTCATCTGCATGAGGATATTAATAATCCTCACAGAGTGGTTACAATAGTTAAATGAACTACCAGACATAAAGAACATGACACAGAATTAGCATTCAGTAAGTGTAGCTGTTTTATTGTCATTACAGTCTAAATATTCATTTCTGAATCCCCAGAGACCAACATAGTACAGGGCATATGGTCATTGCTCATTAAATGTTTGGTAAATGAATGAATTCAACAGCCATTTAGAATGTCAACTCTCAAATTCAACAACCCTACAAGTAGTATGTTGTATTCATAGATCCAGCTCTTAAGCCAGACCAGAAATAACTTAACCTCTCTAAGCCTCATTCTCCCCCTCCACCCCCCCAATGGAACATGAGATTAATAATATAACAGCACTAAATAAAATAAAACAGATAAAGCATTTAACCCCATGGGGTGAGGACATTGGGAAGTGCCGGGTAGCTATAATGGGAAAACATGTAAGAGGAGAAAACGACAGACATGAAAAAATTACAAAATTTCCAGAATCTTACAAGGTGCTGTGCTCCATGACTTCATTCTGAGATCCATGACTAACTCCTTAGTTTAAAGCCTTAACTTTCATTATTTCAGTGTAGAGATTCTAATATCAGTTTAGTCACACCCATGTGGTACCACTCCCTGTTCAGGTCCTTCCCAGTTAAATGCTATAATCCCAACAGAATACTAATTACTCACTCCTGGTCTCCCCGAAGGAATTGTCTAAAGGCCTGAGGCCCCTGTCCAGCCCCAAAATAACCCTATCAGAGCATCACCTCCAAATTCATGAGACATCCCGTTATCTAGCAAATGCTTACCTGTGTGCTATGCGTTGTACTAGGACTTTTATATTCATGATTTCATATAAAACTCCCCAAATACCTATGACATGGACATTATTATTCCCGTTTTATTTTTTAATGGAATTTATTGGGAGTGACATTGGTTAATAAAATTATATAGGTTTCAGGGGTACAATCTATAATACATCACCTATATACTGTATTGTGTGTTCACCACCCCAAGTCAAGTCTCTTTTCATCACCATTTATCCCCCTCTTTTTTTTTTTTTTTTTTTTTATCCTCACCCGAGGACATTTTTCCATTTTTTGTTCAGATAGAGTGGGAGAGAGAGAGAGGAAAAGAGAGAGAGAGAGAAACATCGACGTGAAAGGTACACCGAGTGGCTGCCTCCCGCAGGACCCAACCAGGGCTGGGGACAAACTGCAACTGAGGTACGCGCCCTTAGCGGGAACTGAACCCGGGTCTCTCTGGACCCCAGGCCGACGTTCTAACCGCTGAGCCAAACCGGCCAGGGCTCCCCCTCTTTTTAATTCCCTTTTTTTTTTTTTTTATCCTCACCCGAGGACATTTTTTTCATTTTTTTTTGTTGTTGTTGTTCAGATAGAGTGGGAGGGAGAGAGAGGAAGAGAGACAGAGAGAAACATCGACGTGAAAGGGACACATCGAGTGGCTGCCACCCGCACGACCAACCAGGGCCGGGGACAAACTGCTACCGAGGTACATGCCCTTAGCGGGAACCGAACCCGGGTCTCTCTGGACCGCAGGCTGACGCTCTAACCGCTGAGCCAAACCGGCCAGGGCTTAATTCCCATTTTTAAAAGAATGAGAAAACTGAGGTTTAGGGAAGTTAGGGAACAGGATTAGTTGGTATGTAACCAAAAATGTTATCTAAGTCTATTTGCTGAGAATTGTCTGGTCTGAAGGATGTTGAAATCATCCCTAAAACTTGGGAATATTCACAATTCATTTGGTTAAACTCATAAAATCTTATCAAGCTTGAGTGAGGATTAAGGTGGATTTGAGAAGGATATTTTAACTCTAATCAGTGAAACCCAATCCATCCCATTGTAACCTAATCAGAGAAAGACCCAGATCTCAAGACAGAAAAACTTAGTGAAGGCTGTTCAAGAAAGACTTGGTTCAAGAATTTCAAATGTTGGAGAGTGGGTGAGGGGGAAGAGGCAATAGAGAGGATAAACGGTGATGGAAAAAATAAAATACAGAATTTCAAATGCGCCCAGCTGGTGTGGCTCAGTGGTTGAGCGTCAACCCGTGCACCAAGAGGTCACCGGTTCAATTCCTGGTCAGGTCACATGCCCAAGTGTGGGCCTGATCCCCAGTGGGGGGCATGCAGGAGGCGGCCAATTGATGTTCTCTCTCGTCAATGTTTCTATCTCTCTCTCCCTCTCCCTTCCTCTCTAAAAATAAAGGAAAAAATGTAAAACTATTTAAAAAAAAAAAAGAATTTCAAGTGTTACCACTTCCATCGGTAGTGATTGTCAAATGAGACTCACTGGTGAATCCACCAACCTGGCCATGCTGACAGCTGAGAACAAATCCCAGAATGGACAAATGCTGTTCAATTCCACAGTCTTACATTCTCTCTTGCATAGCTAATAGAAGTTAGCTGTAAGAATGTTAGACTGTGGAATTGAATATAAAACATTCTCAAACAAAGCTGGACTACTCCCACTTATCTGGAAAGATACTTTGTTACCAGTGTTGGTTTGAGTTGCTCTTTCAGCTGTGTTACACTTGTGTTTTTGCATATTTGTAGAATCTCTCTTGGGTGGCACTTTCGTACATTGTATTGATTTTTGGTAATGGTTACACTGTTAGCATTCCCATTGTCATTTTGTTTCTTAGTAAATCTTGGTTATTAGAGTGTGTTTTCCATAGTAAGGTAGCAGTGAGGGAGGATTGGGGCCTCCAGTACTGGTGACTAGGTCATTCTGACCACTCTCCCACGGAGGAAAACTGGTAAAACTAGAAAAACCTTAAACTGTTCTTGAAATCACTGGAGAGTTAACAAATCAGTGAAGAATTACTGAGCCAAAATCTGGGAAAGGAGAGAAATTGAGGAATTTAAGTCCTACATTTAGGACTATTTTTCCAGGTAGGGCATTTCCTGAGAGTTAGTTAAGAGACTGAGTGGTGCTTTTAACAGCCTTGGGTGGTTATGGGAAAACAGACGAGAGTCCAGAACCTGCTAAGAGAGAGCTGGTATGTAGGTGAGGGTTGAGGAGATGGTGACTGTCTTTTCACCATCCTCAAGAGACATGAGGTCAAATCAGGGCATTGCAAAAGCCTCAAAGAGAACAAAACTTAAGCAAATTCAACACATGGCAACAAATGGAGGAAATAAAGTATAGTGTTGGCAAAAGAAAGGAAGGGAAAAGGAGAAAAGCTAATACCAAAGGAAAAGAGAATGAGAAAGTTTATTAATAAAATCCCAGAACTAAAATTCTAGACAATATGACCATAAATGATCTCAAGGCAGAAGAATCCATTCGCATATGAGAAACATGCAAAAGTACTGGCTTGTTAGGGTGTACAGGTATCTGTACAGGTGCGGGTAGATTTTAGAAATTAATAGGAATTAAATAAGCATGACTTTGGGTTTTAAGGTAAAGGCAATTACCAAAAAATTTAAAAAGCATTTATAACTTCCAAACCAGCAGAAGAAAAGAAACTTCATTGAGAACTTTAAAAAAATAGAATACAGTAAATAGAAACTAATATAGCAGGGGGAAAGTCTTAAGAGTAATTCTAGCCCTGTCCGGTGTGGTTCAGTGATTAGAGCGTTGGCCAGCAGACCAAAGGGTTGGGTTGTGGGTTCGATTCCCGGTCAAGGGCATGTATCTGGGTTGCAGATTCATCCCAGGCCCTAGTTGGGCTCTGTGCAGGGGATAGCTGATCAATGTGTCTCTCTCACATTGATCTCTCTGTCTGTCTGTCTGTCTGTCTGTCTGTCTCTCCCTCCCTCTGTTTCTCCTCCCTTCCACTCTCTAAAAATCGATGGAAAAAAATATCCTTGGGTGAGGAGAGTAATTCAAATAAATATACAAAGATTAAACTTACCAACAAGAGACAAGAATTCCATGATTGGACAAAATTATGAGACACACATGAAAATAAATGCCAGCTAAATATGAATCAAAAGATAGATATATAATAACAAAGAAATACATTATAGCCCTGGTCGGTTTGGCTCAGCGGTTAGAGCATCGGCCCGTGGACCAATGAGTCACAGGTTCGATTCCAGTCAAGGGCACGTGCCTTAGTTGCAGTTTGTCCCCAGCCCTGGTCAGGTTGTGCGGGGGGCAACCAGTCAATGTGTCTCTGTCACATCAATGTTTCTCTCTGTCTCTCTCTCTCTCTCCCTCCCTCCCTCCTACTCTATCTGATGATAAATGGAAAAATATCCTTGGGTGAGGAATGAAAGAAAGAAAGAAAGAAAGAAAGGAAGGAAGGAAGGAAGGAAGGAAGGAAGGAAGGAAGGAAGGAAGGAAGGAAGGAAGGAAGAAAGGAAGGAAGAAAGATGTTACAATTGGTTTTTTTAAAAAGTCAGTAGAACATGAACTATCAATATCATGAAGTTTTATACATCAATTTCACAGCCTCCAAATACAGTAGTGTAACTAACAACTGCAGAAAGAAGTAGTAAATCAATCGTTAAAATTAGAGATTTTAACAAAACTTCTTTCAAAATACACAGATGAAGTAAACAAAAAATAAGTAGAAATATCAAAAATCTGAATTAGACTACTAATGAGCTATATGTAACTGGCTATATGTAGAATTCTATTCCCACCCAACAGAAAATCATAAGCTTTTTAAACAAATATAGTACCTGTTGAAAAATAGAACATACATAATACTATAAAAGCCTCAACACATTCCCCAAAAAACAGTATCATATAGACCATGTTCCCCAACCATGATATAAGAAATTAAAAACTTTGTTTTTTATTGTTTAAAACTATAACTCCTGTATACTTGGAAACTAAATTACGTACATTTGTTTTTCTTTTGTGAGGGAGGGGGAGGAACCTTGGTTTCATCTTTCTACCAGCAGACAAAGATCTGCCCTGTCCAATCAGAACTGCAAAATTACATTTTTAGCCCTGGCCGGTTTGGCTCAGCGGTTAGAGCATCGGCCCGTGGTCCAGAGAGACCCGGGTTCGGTTCTGCTAGGGACCTGTACCTCGGTTGCAATTTGTCCCCGGCCCTGGTTGGTCGTGCGGGAGGCAGCCACTCGATGTGTCCCTTTCATGTCGATGTTTTTCTCTCTCTCTCTCTTCCTCTCTCTCCCTCCCACTCTATCTGAACAAAAAATGGAAAAATGTCCTCGGGTGAGGATTGAAAAAAAAAAATTACATTTTTAAGTAACCATTTCATTAAAAAAAAAAAAAAAAAAAAAGGTGTAGCCTTGGCCGGTTTGGCTCAGCAGTTAGAGTGTCAGCCCAAGGACCAATGAGTCACAGCTTCAGTTCCAGTCAAGGCCACTTACCTCGGTTGCTGTTCGTCCCCAGCGGGAGGAAACAGGTTCAATGTGTCCCTCTCACATCGATGTTTCTCTCTCCCTCTCTCCCTCCCACTCTCTGATGATAAATAGGGCTGACATTCTACCGCTGAGCCAAAACAGCCAGGGCCATTGGTTGATTCTTGTATGTGCTCTGACCAGGTATCAAACCAAACCCCAAACCTTGGTATATCAGAACGACACTCTAACCAACTGAGCAACCCAGCCAGGGTCTAACATCTTTTTTTTTTTTTCAATCCTCACCCATTGCCCTGGCCAGTTTGGCTCAGCGGTTAGAGCGTCGGCCCGCAGACCAGAGAGACCCGGGTTTGGTTCCCACTAAGGGCATGTGCCTCAGTTGCAGTTTGTCCCCGGCCCCGGTTGGGGTCGTGTGGGTGGCAACCACTGGATGTGTCTCTCACATCAATGTTTCTTTCTCTCTCTTCCCCCCTCTCTCCCTCCCGCTCTATCTGAAGATAAATGCAAAAATGTCCTCGGGTGAGGATAAAAATAAAATAAAATAAAAAATAAATAAATAAATCCTCACCCAAGGATATTTTTCCATTTATCTTCAGATAGAGTGTGAGGGAGGGAGAGAGAGAGAGAGAGAGAGAGAGAGAGAGAGAGAGAGAGAGAGAGGTCAATGTGAAAGAGACACATCGATTGGTTGCCTCCCACATGACCCCGACCAGGGCCGGCGACCGAACTGCAACCAAGGTACATGCCCTTGACTGGAATTGAACCTGCAACTCTTTGGTCCGTGGGCGGACGCTCTAACCACTGAGCCAAACTAGTCAGGGATCATTTTATCCTCACTTGAGGACATTTTTCCATTTTTTGTTCAGATAGAGTGGAAGGGAGAGAGAGAGGAAGAGAGAGAGAGAGAAACATCGACACGAAAGGGACACATTGAGTGGCTGCCTCCCGCACGACCAACCAGGGCCGGGGACAAATTGCAACCGAGGTACGCGCCCCTAGCGGAACCGAACCTGGGTCTCTATGGACCGCAGGCTGACGCTCTAACCACTGAGCCAAACCGGCCAGGGGCAGTCAGGGATCATTTTAAATATACTTTATTTCTAATATACTTTTTAGGAGATAAACTTGTTCAAAATGAACAGGCCAACCATCCAACTCAAGAAGTTAGAAAAACTTACAGAGCAAGCCCAAAAGAAAACTATAGGAGAACCATGTAGATCCTATGAAAGCCAAGGAAATAAGACGAAAATAATAATAAGGAAGTAATAATAACAAGAATCAAAACTGCAAAAGATTTGCTGGCTCTTACACTCTGCAGAGATGTCCATGGTCAATTACACAATCTTGCAGAACTTTTTTTAAAACTATAGAAAATCCTAAGGTGCCTTTGCTTAAATGAATCATGCCTGAATTTAAAAAATGAAAGAGCCCTGGCCGGTGTGGCTCAGCGGTTGAGTGCCCGGGAGGAAGGGCCAGCGTAGGCCTTATGTAGTTTTTTGTTTGTTTGTTTGTTTGTTTGTTTGTTTGTTTGTTTGTTTAATCCTCACCTGAGGACATTTTTCCGTTTTTTGTTCAGATAGAGTGGGAGCGAGAGAGAGGAAGAGAGAGAGAGAAAGAGAAACATCGACGTGAAAGGTACACATCGAGTGGCTGCCTCCCGCACGACCCAACCAGGGCAAGGGACAAACCGCAACCGAGGTACATGCCCTTAGCAGGAACCGAACCCGGGTCTCTCTGAACCGCAGGCCGACGCTCTGACCGCTGAGCCAAGCTGGCCAGGAAGGCCTTATGTAGTTTTAATTGTTCTGCTTGTTCTGTGGTTATGTCTAAGACTATAGTATATAATTCTCTTCCAAGTATATCAAGTACTGTGAATGCTTTGGTTCAGATGTGTCAAATGAACAGTGAAACAACAAATATACCACACAGAAAATATGGAAAATCTCCAGACAAAAATATTTTTTCATAGACAAATATGTGGACACAAGCAGTGACTCTGCCTGCGACACTGAAGGCATATTTTCCAGTATGCGTTACAATATTGTGAGGAAATACTGAAAACTGAAAAATTACCCAAGTATTTGCCTTTTAAAAATGACTGTAATAACATGGGAATGGCAATATTTAGAAATGCTTTAGGGATCTATTTGCTAATATGTAGGCTATTATAGTCTATTCAGATGATAAAAAGAAATTGGATTATTTCTCCATGTGAGCACACATTTGGATGAGACGTTTCTCAAACATTCACCCTTGTCAATGGTTTCCCACTGCTTTCTGTGGTTATCAACTTGGGAGAATATAACTGGTGTCACCATCAAAATGTGGCTTCCATTTTCAGAGTATCTAATCACTATTATCATTGTAGTCATTGCCGGGGTAAAGTTGGTATCGTGGAAGTGAAGGAAGCTTTATTTATTTATCTTTTAATATGTTTCTATTGGTTTTTTAGAGAAAGAGGAAGGGAGAGATAGAAACATCTATGTGAGAGAGGCACATCAATTGGCTGCCTCCTGCATGCCCCCCACTGGGGATCGAGCCCGCAACCCGGGCATGTGCCCTGACCAGGAATCTAACTGGGACCTTTTAGTTCATGGGATGATGCGCAATCCACTGAGCCACACCGACCAGCCGAAACTTTCTTCCTTTAATTTGACCCAGCACCCAGTGTTATTTTACCTGACACATCCCTGACTACTTCCTATAGATAGCTCCTAGGAATACTTTTCTTTGTGTGACAAATCATATCTGGAGTGTGTGTGTGTGTGTGTGTGTGTGTGTGTGTGTGTGTGTGTGTTTTCTAAAGAATAATAATCTTCATGTAACAAAATTGAACATGTCTGGGAGTTAAGATTCATCATGGACCAAAACTTCCCATAATTATGATAAGCATTTAGCAAAATCTGAGGCTTAAATTCAACACATCATGTCTGAGATATATCCATTCCACAGTCCGTTTGCCTGATGTATTTATTTGCATTTACCCTTTTATTCTGGATTGTTTAAAAAGAAAAGGTAACTGACTCCATCTTTTTTTTTCCCATTTATTTCTAAATTTTAATTGTATTATTAAACTAGCAAGATTAAAAGAAAATTTGAAGATGTATTTAAGAGAAACACAATCTAACTTCCACTTCTGTTCTATTTTATTGGAACATATGAGTAACTTCACTGGAGAGCTAAAAGATTCCTCTTGCAGCTATGTTGTCAAAACATTCAGAGTGAGTTCCCTATTTAGGATAAAATGATGTAATGTCTGGGATCTGATTCAAAATCATCTGGAATGGGGGAAGTAGAAGAGGGTATAAATAAACAAGAAGGTACAGGAATTGATAACTGTTGAAGTTGAGGGACAAATATATGGTAGTTGTATAATACTGTAGTAAGAATGAAAGACTGAGAACGGGCAAGATTCTTAAAATCTTTTTATTGCAGAAATTTCAAATATATTAGTTTAAAAATAAAATTTAGTTGTGGCTATTCTTGGTTTTCTATTCTTTTTGGTTTGGGTTCTTTGGTGCCGAAACACAGGACCAAACCATTGGTTTTCTATTCTTACATATATTTTTCAGAATCAGCTTATCAATCCAAAACTGTCTGACTTATATATATATAAACCTGCAACACAGGTACTTACCCTTGACTGGGAATCAAACCAAAGACCCTTCAGTTGGAGGGCTGATACTCTGACCGCTGAGCCAAACCAGCCAGGTAAGTCTTCCTACTATAAATATGGGATAGCTTACTTTCTTAGGTCTCCTTTAACATTCTTTAGTACAGTTTTATAATTTTCTGTGTAAGTACCTTGCACCTCTTTTTTTAGATTAATTCCTGAGTATGTCATAGTTTTGTTGTTATTTTAATGGTTTCTTTGTATAATGGCATCATATGATTGTTGCTGGTGTATAGAATTGCAATTGGCTTTTGTATATATACCTTACAATCGACTACCTTGCTATACTCTATTACTTTAACAACTTGTCTATACGTTATTTTGTGTTTTTAATGAAAATAATATCATCTTAGTATAGTGACAATTTTATTCCTCCCATTTCATAGTTACACAATGAATTTCTTTATTTATTGATTTTTTATCCTCTTTTTTTTCCTTTCCTTAAATTTATTTATTTTTTTTATTTTATTTTTTATTTATTTATTTATTTATTTTTTATCCTCGCCTGAGGACTTTTCATTTTTTGTTCGGATAGAGTGGGAGGGAGAGAGAGGAAGAGAGAGAGAAAGAGAAACATCGACGTGAAAGGGACACATCGAGTGGCTGCCACTCACACGACCAACCAGGGCCGGGGACAAACTGCAACCCTGGTACATGCCCTTAGCGGGAACCGAACCTGGGTCTCTCTGTACCGCAGGCCGACGCTCTAACCGCTGAGCCAAACCGGCCAGGGCCCTTTCCTTAAATTTATTTATTGATTTTTGAGAGAGAGACATTGATTTGTTGTTCCACTTATTTATTTATGCATTCATTGGTTGATTCTTGTATGTGCCACATTGATGTTTCTATCTCTCTCTCCCTCTCTCTAAAAAAGAAATCAATAAAAACATGTTTAAAAAATAAAGTTTCCATACTTAAGATAACATTTGTACATTTTTTGTAGGTGCTTTTTTTGGGCTACCATTCAATTTCTAATTTATGTTGAATTTTCCAAATAATTCTCCTGCATTTATTAAAATGTTCATGACTTTGCCTGGCTGGTATGGCTCAGTGGACTGAGCATTAGCCCATGGACTGAGAGGTCCTGGTTCAATTCCCAGTCAGGGCACATGCCTGGGTTGCAGGCTTGATGACCAGTAGAGGGGACATGCAGGAGGTGGCCTATTGATGTTTCTCTCTCACATCAATGTTTCTATCTCTCTCCCTTCTCTCTCTAAAAAAATCAGTAAAAAATATATATTAAAAAAAAGTTCATGCCCTGGCCAGTTTGGCTCAGCAATTGGAGCGTCGGCCTGTGGACCAGAGAGCCCCGGGTTCAGTTCCCGCTAGGGGCATGTACAAAAAAAAAAAAATTCATGATTTTTTTCTCCTTAATCTGTTACTGTAGTGAGTGATATCTATAGATATTCTAACATGTAAATATAATATTCCTGGGATAATCCCAACCTGATCATGGTGTATTGTTTCTTTTATTCATTATTAGATATTATTCACTCATTTTTTTTTTGTTTAGGACCTCAGCATCTGTATTCACAAGTAGAATGGATCTGTATTATCCTTTTCCTGTTCTTTCTTTATCTGGATTTAGCACCAAGGCTATAGTGGCCTAACAAAATTTAGCACAAGGGGAATATCCCCTCTTTTCGTATGCTCTGGAAAAGGTTGTCTAAGATTAGAATGATCTGTGCCTTGAAAGTTAACAGAATTTGCTGCTAAAACCACCAGGGCCTGGTGTTTTCTGTGTTAGAAGTTGTTTACTGCTTCAATGATTAAAAACTTTTTATTATGAAATAAGTATAGACTCACAGAAAGTTGCAAAAACATGTACTGGAAGATCCTGTGTAACCTTCACCCAGTTTTTCCCAATGGTAACATCTTGCTTAACTATAGCACGATATCAAACTATATCAAAACCAGAAAATTAGCCTTGAACAACCCACACAGCGTATTCAGATTTCACCAGTTTTGCATGCACACATTTGTGGGTATATGTGTGTACACTTTTATGCAGTTTTATCACATGTGTAGATTTGTGTAACCACCACCACAATCAAGATACAGAACTGTCCGGCTGGTGTGGCTCAGTGGTTGAGCATCAACTCATGCACCAAGAGGTCGCTGGTTCGATTCCCAGCCAGGACACATGCCCAGGTTGTGGGCCCGATCCCCAGTGAGGGGCATGCAGGAGGTGGCCAATCGATCTTCTTTCTCATCAACGTTTCTCTCTCTCTCTCCCTTTCACTTACTCTCTCTCTAAAATCAATAAAGAAAAAAGAAAAAAAGATACAGAACTGTTCCATCACCACAAGCCTCCCTTCGTAGCCATAGCCACCCCTCCCCCATTTCTAACCTCTGGCAATCATTAATTCATTCTGTAATTTTGTTCAGTCAAGGAGGTTATAGAAATGGAATCATACAGTATGTCACCTTTCAAGATTAGTTTGTTGTTTTTTGTTTTCTTACTCAGCATAATTCCCTTGAGTTCTATCCAAGTAATTTTATGTATCAATAGTTTGCTCCTTTCTATTGCTGAATATTAGTACTCAGTGGTATGGATGTACCACAGATTCAGCCACTGAAGGACATTTAGTCTGTTTTCAGGTTTTGGCTATTACAAGTAGAGCTGCCATGAACCATCGTGTACAGGTGTTTTGTTTTGTGAACGTAATTTGTATTTCTCTGAGATAAATGCTCAAGAGTACAATTTTAATCATTATAAGATTACTTGCCTTTTTTTACTCGAGTCAATTTTAGTTGTTATATTTTCTAGGAAGCTGTTCATTTCATACAAATTTGGAATTTATTGGCATAAAGTTCATGATAGGTTTATCTTTTAAATCTGTTTCCCTGTATATCCCATTTTTATTTATATTATTTATTTGTGCTTCCCTTTTTATTCTCATTAAATCTTATTAGGCATGTGTCTATTCTGTTAGATATTTAAAAAAATTGTTTTTCTTCCTCTTTTCCAGTTGAAACCACGGAGGGTTCAGAAGAGAAGAAAAAGAAGGTTCCTGCTATGCCAGAAATCCTTAGAAAGAGTGAAGAGATTTCATAGAGCTGAAGATCAAGTATCTGAGAAAGAAGTTTGTCCAAGACGTGTTTTGAAAGGCAAGGCGGAAAGTTACCTGCGAAAAAAACTAAGCACTATCACAAGAAATATAGGCAGACGTACAGACTGAGATTCTAATGGCCAGGAAGGCAAGAAAAGCTGGCAACTTCGATGTACCTGCGGAACCCTAATTGGCATTTGTCATCAAGATTCAAGTACTGATGGTGTGAGCTCAAAGGTCTGAATGTTGGCAGGTCCTTTGTCTTCATCAGATCTTCAATGACACCTTTGTTAAGCTCAATAAGGCTTCAGATAACAAGTTTTGGAAGGGGTACCACAACTTAATGAATTGATTTGCAAGTGTGATTATGGCAAAATCAACAAGAAGGGAGTTGCCCTGACATAACACGTTGATCAGCATCGTCTGTGCATCACCTGCATGGAGGATCTGATTCATTTTGTAGAAGGGGGGGGTCCTGGCAACTGGGAAGACCAGATCAATAGGCTTATTAGAAGGATGAACTAAAGTGTTTACCATGGGCATTTTTTGTATTCTGGTCAGTTAGTAAACAGTCATTGTTTACAAGTTGAAAAAAAAAAGAACAATTTTTCACTTTGGTTCCATTTCATTGATTTCTACCCTTAGTTATTTTGGTTATCATATTCTTAAGTCTGTGTCTCTGGGTTTATTTTGTTGGTTTGTTCTTTTACATTTAGCTCATTAATTTTCAGCTTTTCTTTTTTTCCAATATTGATATTTAAAGCCATACATTTCCCTTGAGACTACTTTCTCTGCATCTGCAAATGTTAAATGTAGTATCTTTAAAATAATTAAGATCCAAGTATTTTTATTTCAAATGTGATTTCTTCTTTGACTCATGATTTATTTAGAAGTTTTTTTTGCCCTGGCTGGTTTGACTCAGCGGTTAGAGCATCGGCCTGGGGACCAGAGAGTTCTGGGTTCAGTTCCCGCTAAGGGCACCTACCTCGGTTGTGGTTTGTCCCCGGCTCATTTGGGGTCGTGTGGGTGGGTGATGACCACTCGATGTGTCTCTCTTACATCGATGTCTCTGTCTCTCTCTTTCTCCCTCTCACTCTATCTGAAGATAAATGCAAAAAAAAAGAAGTTTTTCTTTAAATTTCTAAATATACATATATTTTAATTTATTTTTTTACTTATAACGTCTAACCCAGTAGTGTAATGTGTTCTCATGATAGTTATTAAAAAAATATATGTTGATACTCTCTCTCTCCCATTTTTTTTTGGGAGACAACCTAATTTTTGGAGGCCTTGTTTCGACAAGGCTGGGTAAAAAAAAAAAAAAATATGTTGAGACTTACTTAATGGCAAATACCTAATTAATTTTTAACAGCTCCACTGAGATGTAATTCATATACCATATAATTCACCCATTTAAAGGGTACAATGTAGTCCAGCCAGTGTGGCTCAGCGGTTGAGCATCGACCCATGCACCAAGAAGTTGCAGGTTCGATTCCCAGTCAGGACACATGCCCAGGTTGTGGGCCTGATCCCCAGTAGGGGGTATGCAGAAGGCGGCCAATCGATGTTCTCTCTCATCGATGTTTCTATCTCTCTCTCCCTCACACTTCCTCTCTCTCTAAAATCAATAAAGGAAAAATAAAAAATAAATAAAGGGTACAATGTAATACTTTTTAGTGTCTTTATAGACATCTGCAATGACCATCACAGTCAATTATAGAGTGTTTTCATCATCTCAAAAAGAAACTTTGTCCTTTCGCTATTATCCTCCTAATCTCCCTTTTCCCACATCCCCAGTCCTAAACAACCACTAATCTACTTTCTTCTCTATAGATTTCCCTATTCAGGACTTTTCTATTATAGGAATCATATAATATATAGTCTTTTGTGACTGGCTTCTTTCATTTAGCATATTTTATTGATTTTTTAGCATAATATTTTTAAGGTTCATCCAAATTGCAGTATGTATCACTAGTTTATTCCTTTTTATGACCAAATAATATTCTTTCACTGTATTTTGTTCACCTGTTGGTCTGTTGATAGATATGTGAGTTGTTTCCACCTTTTGCTTAATATGAATAATGCTGCTGTAAACATTCATGTACATGTTTCTGTGTGGACGTATGTTTTCATTTCTCCTGAGTATATACCTAGGAATGGAATTGGTTAGTCATACGGTAACTCTGTTAATGTTCTTTGTTTGAGGAACTGCCAGACTATTTTGCTAAGTGACTGAATTATTTTACATTTCCATCAGCACTGTATGAGAGTTCATATTTCTCCATATCCTCATCAATACTTATGACACGATATTTTTAAATATTCAAAGAACTTGAGAAGAATACATGAATCCTCTAATGAGTGAGTGCATTATTCTACATAAGTCCATTGGGAAGAGTTGGTTAATCATATTGTTCAAATCTTAAACTTTGCTGATGTTTTTTTGGCTGCCTGTCCTATTGGGAAAGATGTATTGAAATACTCTTACATGAAAGTGGATGTAGCAACTTCTCTATATAGTTCTATTAATGTTGGGTTTGTTTATGTTATTTTATTAGGAGCATATATATTTAGAATTTTTACATCTTCTTGGCAAACTGAAATGTTTACCATTATATAGTGATTTTTTTTATCCCCAATGATGTTTTTTTGCCTTAAAATCTATTTTTCTTCTGATATAAATATATCTATACAAGATTACTTTTGGTTAAAATTTACCTGAAAGGTTGTTGTTTTTTTAAAAAATATGGAATGCTGCCCTGGCCGGTTTGGCTCAGCGGTTAGAGCGTTGGCCTGCGGTCCAGAGAGACCCAGGTTCGGTTCCCGCTAAGGGCATGTGCCTCGGTTGCAGTTTGTCCCTGGCCCTGGTTGGTCATGCGGGTGGCAGCCACTCGATGTGTCCCGTTCACGTCGATGTTTCTCTCTCTCTCTCTCTCTCTCTCTTCCTCTCTCTCCTTCCCACTCTATCTGAACAAAAAATGAAAAAATGTCCTCAGGTGAGGATAAAAAAAAATATATATATATATATGGAATGCTTCACGAATTTGCATATTATCCTTGCGCAGAGGTAATGTTAATCTTTTCTGTATTGTTCCAGTTTTTAGTATATGTGTTGCCAAAGCTAGCACTTTTTTTTTTGAAAGGTCTTTTTTTTTTTTTTTTTTTTTAATCCTCACCCGAGGACATTTTTGCATTTATCTTCAGATAGAGTGGGAGGGAGAGAGGGGGGAAGGGAGAGAGAGAAACATCGATGTGAGAGAGACACATCGAGTGGCTGCCACCCACACGACCCCAGTTTGTGCCACCCACACAAACTGCAACCTAGGTATGTGCCCTTAGCGGGAACCGAACCCGGGACTCTCTGGTCCGCAGGCCAACGCTCTAACCGCTGAGCCAAACCACCCAGGGCAGGTCTTTTTTTTTTTTTTTTTTTTTAAGTCCAATCTGACAAACCCTAACTTTTAACTGGTGAGTTTTATCCCTTTAAACTTGTTGCAATTATTAATATATTTAATCATTTCTACCTTCTGTTTTATCTAATTTGACCTGCTTTTTCTTTGTTTTCCCTTCTTTGTTTTTAAACCTGATGTCTGGCCCAGCTGGTGTGGCTCCGTGGCTGAGCGTCGACCCATGCACCAAGAGGTGGCCGGTTCAATTCCTGGTCAGGACACATGCGCAGGTTGTGGGCCAAATCCCCAGTGGGGGGCATGCAGGAGGCGGCCAATCGATGTTCTCTCTCATCAATGTTTCTATCTCTTTCTCTCTCTCCCTTCCTTTCTCTCTAAGAGTCAATAAAGGGGAACAATTTTTTTTTAATTAAATAAAGTAAACCTGATATCTGTATTGTTCCTCTAATAAGACGAGAACTTTAGCATGCTTTCATGTTCGTTGGTATCTCCCTACTCATCATAATGATATTGTCTGAAACTTTAATTCTGGGTTGTTATGAAAATAATGTTTCCTTTTTTGGAGAAAGAGGTATTTAGTTTAGTTTTGTTTTGTTGTTTTAAGGCTATAGCAAGCCTTTCCAAAATTTTTGATTAACCTTACTTCTTATCTCTCACAGCATCTCCTGGATTTGTTTTTCTTCTTGAATTCTCTCCAAGAACATTTTCTATGTGAGCCTTTGTGTGGCAATACTTTGCATGCCTGAGACTCTTATTATTCCACATTCACATTTGAATGATAATTTAAATAGTTCAACATTATTTTCCTTTAATCCCTTATAAGATGTATTCCATTGTGACCTGTGTCTATTTTATCTATTATACCATACTACTCCATAGCACAACTCTCTATCATAGTGTGTGGTTGAAGTCCTTTTTTTTTTTGACTTGAGTGAGAGAGGAAGACAGAGAGTGAGAAAGACATTGATTTGTTGTTCCACTTATTTATGCATTCATTGGTTGATTCTTGTATGTGCCCTGACTGGGGATCGAACCCACAACCTTTGTGTATTGGGATGTCTAACCAACCGAGCTACTCAGCCAGGGCAAAAAGTCCAATTCAATCCTATTTCTTTTTTTTTTAGTCCTCACCCGAGGATATTTTTCTATTTATCTTCAGATAGAGTGGGAGGAAGAGAGAGGGAGAGATAGGGAGAGAGAGAAACATCAGCATGAGAGGGAAACGTTGCCTCCTGCACGACCCTGACCAGGGCTGGGGGCGAACCGCAACCGAGGTACATGCCCTTGGCCGGAATCGAACCTGAGACTCATTAGTCCGAGGGCCGACGCTGTACCACTGAGCCAAACCGGCCAGGGCTCTTTTTTTTTTTTAAGTATATTTTTATTGATTTTTAGGGAGAGAGATAGAAACATCAATGAGAAAGAACATCAATTGGCTGCCTCCTGCATGTTCCCCACCAGGGATCGAGTCCACAACCTGGGCATGTGCCCCAAGCGGAAATCGAACCAGGGACCGCCTATGGGTCGATGCTCAACCACGGAGCCATACGGGCCTGGCCCATCCTATTTTTTATCCCTTTGTAAATTCTCTCTTTTATTTTTTTCTGACCAGAAGCGTTTAGAATTTCCTCATTTAAAATGATATTCTAAAATTTTAATAAAATATATTTAGAATTGTTTTTATCATTTCTTTTTGGCACTTTGTGGGCCCTTTCAATCGGATATCTTTCATTTTCCTTTAATGCTGGAAAGTCCTTTCTTTCAAAATATTTTTTCTCTAATATTCCTAAATTACAAATGTTGGCACTTCTACTTCTTTCCTCCATGTTTCATATCTTTTTTTCTATTTTCCTTTACTTTATCCTCCCTTTATTCCTTCTTGGAGGCTTCCTGAAATCTGACCTTAAATCTCAATCATTTATCCTTCAGCTATATCTAACAGCCATTTATCCCATCTATAATGTCCTTTATTTCACCTATTATATTTTTCCTGGCTAATATTTTCACTTGGTTCTTCTCTCTCTCTCTCTCTCTCTCTTTTTACTTTGTTTATTTTATTTTTATTCACTTGTTTCTTCTCTTATTAGTTCTTGTTTATTTTTCATATTGTTAATACTTTTCTTATCTTTTTAGTATATTTATTTTCCCTATGTTAAATCTTTGTGCTCTTTGTTTTAAAGACCTGTGTTTTTGATAATATGGGCAATTTGTTGGTTTTCTTTTGAGGTAGTTATATTCATATGATATCTTCTTAATTTGGCCTGTCAGCTCATATTTTCCTGGGGTTATTGACTCCTCTGCCTGGAAATGCTTCTTGGGAAAGGGGGAGGGGAAGAAGGTCAGCTCCAGTTTAAGTTCCAGTGAACATGACAAAGCCCTTTGGCTTTGCCTTCAAACCTCGGAGAAGCAAACTGAAACTGAACATGGGGGCTGGCATGAGTGGGAGTGAGGACGTTAATGCCCAAGGCAGCTCAGGCACCCGCTGTTCCCCACTGTCTTTTTTCTCCCCACTATCTTGATTTGACCACTCTCTCAGGTCTGGGTCATGCCCCCAGATTTCTGCAGCAAGTGGCCAGGGAACAGCTAAGCCAAGGTGATGGTGCAGGGGAGACAAGCAGAAGTTAAACGCTTCCTGCCCTAGCCGGTGCTGGGGGCGTGTGGGAGGCATCTGATCCATGTTCCTCTCTTTCTCTCTCTCCCTTCCTCTCTCTTGCAAATCAATAAAAACATATCCTGGGGTGAGAATTAAAAAGATACTTTAGAAAAAGAAACTGCTTCTTACTAATTTATCCTTTCATAGCCCTGCAGGCTACCCTTGTCTCAAGCTGCTTGTGTGTATGTATACAAACCAATTAAAGAGTTTTCCCAGGGGTTTCTCCCTGTTGTTTTGGTTCCTTATCTTCTGGATCTGTTTCAGTTTGAGTTTCTTGGGGTGGGGAGGGTGACTTGGGGAGGAAGCAGCAGCAACCATTTTTCTATTTTAGTAGAAAGTGAAGGCATGTGTATAATCTTTTTTGTTGTTACTCCTCACCTCAGGATATTTTTTAATTGAATTTTTTAAATAGAGTAGAAGGGAGAAAGGGAGGGAGAGAGGGAGAAACATCCATGTGAAAGAGACACATCTATTGGTTGCCTCCTGCAGGGCCCCGACAAGGGCAAGGATCCAATCGCAACGGAGGTTGGTGCCCTTAACTGGAATTAAACCCATGACTCCTTGGTCCACGGGCGGACAACTCTAACCCTGAGCCAAACCGGCCAGGGCCACAGTGATATTATTAATAGCCACAAAGTGGAAAAAACCCAAGTGCTCATCATTTGATGAATGAATAAAGAAAATATGGCATATCCATACAATGGAATATGATTTAACCATAAAAATGAATGAAAATACAATATGGATGACCTAGAAAACATTATACTAAATGAAAGAAGCCATAGAAAGCCGAATATTGTAGGATTCTATTTATACGAAATGTTGAATAGACAAATCCATAGAAAGAGAAAGTAGGTAAGTAGTTGCCAGGGGCTGGCTAGGGAAGAGAATGGGGAGTAACTATAAATGGGTTCAAGGTTTCTCTCTGAGGTGGTGAAAATCTAGGATTAAATAGTGGTGATAGTTGCACAGGTCAGTGACTATACTAAAACCCTCTGAAATGTATACTTTATATATATTTTTTTTATTAAAATTTTTTTTCCTTTATTGATTTTAGAGAGAGAGGAAGGGAGAGGGAGAGAGAGATAGAAACATCGATGAGAGAGAACATTGATTGGCTGCCTCCTACATGCCCCCCACTGGGGACCGGGCCCACAACCTGGGCATGTGTCCCGACCGGGAATCGAACGGGCGACCTCTTGGTGCATGGGTCGATGCTCAACCACTGAGCCACACCAGCCGGACTGAAATGTATACTTTAAAAGGTTGAAGACTACAGTATGTGAGTTATATCTCAATTTTTTTTTTATCCTCACCTGAGGACATTTTTCCATTTTTTTGTTTAGATAGAGTGGGAGGGAGACAGAGGAAGAGAGAGAGAAACATCGATGTGAAAGGGACACATCGAGTGGCTGCCTCCCACACGACCCAACCAGGGCCGGGGACAAACTGCAACCGAGGTACGTGCCCTTAGCGGGAACTGAAACCGGGCCTCTCAGGACCGCAGGCCAATGCTCTAACCGCTGAGCCGAACCGGCCAGGGCTCAATTTTTCTTTTTTTAAGTCTAAGGTAATCTCATAAAGAAAAAGTAAAAACTGCCCTGGCCGGTTTGGCTCAGTAGTTAGAGCGTCGGCCCTCAGACCAATGAGTTGCGGGTTCTATTCCGGTCAAGGGCATGTACCTTGGTTGCGGTTCGTTCCCAGCCCTGGTCAGGTCGTTCAGGAGACAACCAGTCGATACGGCTCTATCACATCGATGTTTCTCTCTCTCTCTCTCCCTCCCTCCCACTCTATTTGAAGATAAATAGAAAAATATCCTTGGGTGAGGATTAAAAAAAAGAAAAAGTAAAAACTATTTTCACTTATAAATGGAAATGCAAACACATAAATAAAATATTAGCTAACCAAATAAAAAAATCAGATACCATAGTGTAACAATTAAGAGTGTGGACTCTGAAACCATGTTGTCTGTTATAACCCATGTTCCATCACTTCCTGAGTGACCTTCAGCAAATCATCTAACTTCCCTGTGCCTCAGTTTCTCCATCTGAAAAGTGGGTATAATAACAGTATCTACCTCATAGGGTTGTTGTGACGATTAAATATAATAATATAATAAAGTATTTAGAACTATGATTGATACATAGTAATTATTAATAGATTAATGATGAAGTAACAGATTATTTCAATAGATGTTGGGAAAAAAGTAGTTTATAAAGTTTACCTTATTATTATAATACTTTTGAAACTTAGCAAACTAATAGAAGGGAACATCCTTAACTTGGTAAAGATTTTTTTTTTTAATCCTCACCTGAGGATATTTTTTCCTTTTATCTTCAGATAGAGTGGGAAGGGGAGAGAGAGAGAGAGAGAGAGAGAGAGAGAGAGGAACATCGACTGGCTGCCTCCCGCACAACCCCAACCAGGGCCGGGGACGAACCACAACCAAGGTATGTGCCCTTGACCAGAATCGAAACCCCCAACTCTTTGGTCTGAGGGCCGACGCTCTAACCACTGAGCCAAACCGGCCAGGGCTGGTAAAGATTTTATACCAAAATCAACAGCAAAGATTACACTTAATGGAGAATTTTTAGTATGTTCCTTTTAGAATGGGAACAAAAGCAGGATGTCCGGGCACCACTATTGTTTACCATATTGCTGGAGGTCTGGCCAATGCTGTAAGGAAAGAAAAAAGCCTTAAGAGGGGTGAGGATTCCAAGCAAAGAGATGAAGCCCTGGTCAATTTGGCTCAGCGGTTGGAGCGTTGGCCTGTGGACCAGAGAGTCCCGGGTTCGGATCCCGCTAGGGGCACGTACAACAAAAACAAAAAAACAAAGCAAAGAGATGAAATTATCATTACTGGCATATGACATAATCATCTGTGTAAAAAAGCCAACAGAGTGATAAAAACATTTAGAAAACTATTAGAATCCATTAGAGAGCTCAGCAAGATTGCTGAGTATTACCCTATCAAAATCAATGGAATTCCTCTCTACCAGCAATAACTGACTAGAAAGCATAATTTAAAAAAATTAGAAACATGTCACAATAGCAACAAAAATCGTAATGTATTTAAGAACTAACCAAGAATATACAGATATCTACTGAGAAAACTTCAAGACCATGGTAATAGAGATAGATGATAATCTGTTTCTTTGTTTGAGATAGATGATAATGTGAAAAAAATGAAAAAAACATGTCTTGGAAGAAATAACTCAAAATTATACTCTCCCCAATAGTCTATAAATTAATTGCAGTCTCAATAATGATCCCGACCTTGGGCTCTGACTGGCAGCTGTCTGCAGTCCACTCTGTGCAGTCATGTCTGCGCTGACGCCGCTACTGCTGAGGGCCTCGCTGAGACCTGACCACCCCCACCTGTCCTGGTCATGTCTGCTGCATTCCTGGCCGGCCTCCCTGGATCATGTCCTTCAGTTACAGTGACCTCTTCTGCAATCATGACCTCTTGATTTCTTCATTGTGATATCCTGGGACTACATATTTTGGTTTATAAGGCCCTGCTCGGGAGGACCCACCTTGAAACAATAAAATCTATTTAAACCTGGCTTCAGAAAAAAAAATCCAGATTAGAGGTCCACAAAGAAAGGTCCACCTTGCAAAGGCTAAGTAAAGAAGGAGCACTAGCCTCATCAGTTATTAAGACACGCTACACTACAAAACTGTAGGAATAAAATACATTGTAGCATTGTTCAAGAACAAACAAATAGACCCATGGAATAAAATAGAAAGCTTGGAGACAAAGCCATGTAGATATGAGAACTTCAAATACAAGAAAGGTGGCACTACAATCAGTGTGGGAGGAATGGTGGTGGAGTTGGGAGAACTGGCTCACAGAAACATGATGATGACTTACCCAAATGGAGTAAAGACATGACTATGAAAGGCAAAGTCTTAAGGTAACAGGGGAATATATTTGTGAGCTAGGAATGAATAAGTATTTCTCAAATAAAACTTTAAAAACACAAACTCTTGCCGGGACTCCTTGGGTTCGATTCCTGGGCACATAGCTGGGTTGTAGGTTTGATTCTCGCCCCCATGGGGGTTGTGCAGGAGGCAACCAATTGATGTGTCTCTTTCACATGGATGTCTCCTCTCTCTCTCTCTCTCTCTCTCTCTCTCTCTCTCTCCCTTCCTCCCTTCCACTCGCTCTAAAAATCAATAGAAAAAATATCCTCAGGTGATAATCAATCATCAACCAATGAATGCATAAATAAGTGGAACAACAAATCGATGTTTCTCTCTCTCAAGTCAATAAAAAAGTTTTTTTTAAAGACAGAAGACAGGCCGGCCAATGTGGCTCAGTGGATTGAGCATCATCCCATGGACTGAGAGGTCCCAGTTCGATTCCCAGTAAGGGCACATGCCCAGGTTGCAGGCTCGATCCCAGATAGGGGGCGTGCAGGAGGCAGCTGATTGATGTTTCTCTCTCACATTGATGTTTCTATCTCTCTCTCCCTTCCTCTCTCTCTAAAAAAATCAATGAAAACATATTTTTAAAAAAGACAGAAGACAGAGTGGAAGGAGATATTTGCAATGACTGAGAATGACTAAAACTGACAATGACTAAAAAAAACAAGGAATTCCTGCCAATCAACATTGGCAAAGGATGTATGAGCAGGCTAACAAGCATATGAAGAGAGGCTCAGGCTTATTAATCATCTGAAAAATGCAAATTAGAACCATGGTGAGATACTACTTCATACCATTACAGTAGCAAAAAGTAAAAAGCCAAATAATCTGAATGTTATCAAGGAGAGAGGCATATAGGATCCCTCAGGCTCTGAAACCATTTGATCAGATTAAGGATAAACCTATCCTATGATACAGCAATTCACTCCTATCTTAGATTGCAAAGAAATGTTTACAAGGGTCCTACAATGTACAAGGATGCTATCATGGCCTTGTTTGTGGCTACAGAGACCATTAGCTACCAGGTGCCCAATACGGGGTAGTGAAGAGATGGAATGGGGTGGATGCACTCAGTGGAGTGCTGTGCTTTGGTGCACATGGCACCATGAGTGAATATTTACTTATTTATTCTTTATTGAATGTATTGGGATCACATTGGTCAATAAAATTATATAGGTTTCAAGTGCAGAATTCTGCAATACATCATCTACACATTGCACTGTGTGCTCACCATCCAAAGTCTAGTCTCCTTCCATTTACCTCCCCCCTCCAACCCTCCCCCACGCCGTTTACCCTCTTCTACCTGCCTCTATCCCCTTTCCCTCTGGCAATCATCATACTGTTGTCTGTGCCCATGATTTCTTTCTTTCTTCCTTTTTTGCTTACTCCCTTTACCTATTTCACCCAGTTCCCCAGCCCCCCTCCTCTCTGACAGCTGTCAGCCTGTTCTCTGTATGAATGGATCTTTAAAATATACTGTTTCGGTGAGAAACACAGTCCCATTTGCAGAAATTAAACTCAAACACAGAAAAGTACTATTATTAAAATATTATTTTGTCCGGCTGGTGTGGCTCAGTGGTTGAGCATCAATCCATGCACCAAGAGGTTGCTGGTTCGATTCCTGGTCAGGGCACATGCCCAGGTGGTGGGCCTGATCCCCAGAGGGGGGCATGAAGGAGGCGGCCAATCGATGTTCTCTCTCATTGATGTTTCTATCTCTCTCTCCCTCTCCCTTCCTCTCTCTAAAAGTCAATAAAGGAAAAAAATTTTAACAAAAAAAAAATATTTTACTTTACATTAATACTTTGTTACATATTAAATGATTGTTTTTAAAGGGATGGGGCGAAGGGGGTGGAACAGGGGAACGAGAGATGTAATTCGGGCAGCAGTGGGGAGACTGTATCATAAAGCAGCCAGAATGAAAACGAAGAGGTGAGAGTGTGATGGAAAATCTGCATGGGGAGAGCTCTGCTGTCACTTGTGTATTTGGATCCTTTCAAAGTTTTCCCGATAAGCAAGTAAAAAATTTGACTCTGTTTGGGTCTTTAGATAGGATGACCATATGCCAGTTTGCTGGGGAAAAGTCTTGGTTTATACTCAAGATGTCCCAGAACATAGCATCTCCTTTCACTCCTGGTTGGGATGACCAATGTATGATCACCATGCTTTTGGGATACTTCAGTGAATAAACAAAGATCTTTGCCCCCAGGGAACTTACATTCTAGTATGAAGAGAAAGACTATCTATAAACACTAAATGTAATAAGTAAATTATGTAGTACATTAGAGAGTACAAGTGCTCAAGATAAATGGAAAACCCAAACACAGATTAAGATAAAAGGACTCAAGTATGCTGGAGTGGGGGAGGGCAGCACAGACTACAGTATTTTTTTTCTTTATTGATTTTTAGAGAGAAAGGACGGGAGAGGGAGAAAGAGATAGAAACATCAATGAGACAGAACATCATCAATTGGCCGCCTCCTGCATGCCCCCCACTGGGGATTTGGCCCACAACCTGGGTATGTGCCCTGACCGGGAATTGAACCGGCGACCTCTTGGTGCATGGGTCAATGCTCAACCACCGAGCCACACCGCCAGACTCTCCATATTTTTTAAAATGTAGAATTAACAGGATTTACTAAATAAAGGAATGGGGTGGAGGAGGGGCAGTGAAAGAAAAGAGAGGAATAAAAGAAGGTAGCATACCAAGGTGGTGGTCATGGTGATGATAGTTCTCTCTGGATTTAGGCAATAAGGAGTAAGAAAGGATGTGTCTTGTCTGTAGAAAATTTTTAAGACATAATAAACTAGGCTAGATGTTGGTCTGTTGTTTATTATCATCATGTACCAGCAATGTTAACAATGTCTAAAAATTGTAAAATATTCCCTCCCCACTGTCTGTCCCACCCTCCACCCCCAACTTTGGTATGCCACTTAGATGACTTTGGAGGCCTGAGTACTGGAAAGTCGTACTTATTTCGTTGCAGAAGTTTATGGAATGAGGAAGTTTGAGGGAAGGGGGAAGGAGAGATGAGGAGTTCAATGTGAATTTTAAATTTGAGATGTCTACTCAACATTCAAGCAGATTCAAGGTGTATTGGTGACTAAACAGAGAAGTCAGTCTGGAGTTCAAGAACGAGGTCTGGGCTAGAAATATAAATTTGGAAGTTGCTGGCATACAAATGGTATTTAAATCAAGGGATTGGATGAGATTAGGAAGGGAGTGAAACTAGATAGAGAAGAAAATAGAACAAACTTAAGCCTTGGAGCATTCCTACATTAAGAGGTCTGGGAGAGCCTGGCCGGAGTGGCTCACTGGTTGAGCGTTGACCCATGCACCAAGAGGTCGCCAGTTCGATTTCTGATCAGGGCACATGCCCAGGTTGTGGGCCAAATCCCCAGTGGGGGGCATGCAGGAGGCAGCCAGTTGATGTTTCGATCTCTCTCCCTCTTCTTTCCTCTGTCTCTAAAATCAATAAAGAAAAAATATTTTATTAAAAAAAAAAAAAGAGGTCTGGGAGAAGGGAAAGAACCCACAAAATAGGAGGTAAATGATGTGGGGTCCTGGAAACCAAGAGAAGAAAGAGTATCAAGGAGGAGTGAGCATGTGTGCCCTACTAGCAGAAGAATGGAATTAACCACTACATTTAACAAACTTGAGTCATCGGTGACCTTGACCAGAGCAGTTTCAGTGGAATGCTAGGGACAAAAACCGGATTGGAGGAGAATTAAAACAGAATGAGAAGAGACAATTTAGAAATAGTGAACAGACACAACTCTGGAAGAGACTGGCTTCAAAGAAGCTGTAACTTGTGGAAAGTTTCTCTTAAGATGAGAGAGACAGCAGAATGTAAACTGATGAGAATGATCCAGTAGAGAGCAACAGTTCATGTAGGAGAGAGAAAGATCACTGGAGCAATGTCCTTGGGTCTAGCTGCCCAGAGGACAGATTGACTTTAGAAAGTTCATCTATGTAGCTATTGAGAAGCATGTATATGGGTGCAGATTTTGAGATTGCCCTTGTCTCCAGAATATTTCTTTAACAAATCTCCATCTGAAGTCAAAACATGTGGACCAAAGTCTTATGTTCAAATATAGCAAAATGTTGGGCACTTAGCAAGTGCTCAGCAAATGAGAACTGTGATAGTATTATTCCCAGCTCTTCATTTCCTTTTTTTGTTGTTGTTAATCCTCACCCGAGGATATTTTTCCCATTGATTTTCAGAGAGAGTGGAAGGGAGGGGGGAAAAGGGGAAAAAGAGAGAGAGAGACATCGATTGGCTGGGGATCGAACCTGCAACCCTAGTACATGCCCTTGACTGGGAATCAAACCTATGACCCTTCGATGCTTGGGCCAATGCTCTAACCACTGGTCCACACGAGCCAGGGCTCCTAGTTCTTTATTTTTTTTTTTTATTGATTTTTATAGAGAGAGGAAGGGAGAGGGAGAGAAAGAAACATAAATTGGCTGCCTCCCGCATGCCCCCCACTGGGGATTTGGCCCACAGCCTGGGCATGTGCCCTGATCAGGAATCAAACCGGTGACCTCTGGGTGCATGGGTTGACGTTCAACTGCTGAGCCACACCGGCCGGACTTAAAAAAAATTTTTTTATTGATTGATTTTAGAGAGAGAGAGAGAGAGAGAAACATCGACTTGTTGTCCCACTTATTTATGCATTCATTGGTTGATTCTTGTATGTGCCCTGATTAGGGATTGAACACACAACCTTGGTGTATTGGGTTGATACTACAACCAACTGAGGTATTCTCCAGGGCCCTTCTTTGTTTTTTGAACTTACCTTTATTGTTGAATGTATTACAGATGTCCCCCCTTTTTCCACTATTGACCCCCTCCTCCCTGCTCCTGTCCCCCTCTTGCCTTCCCCACACTACTGTCTGTGTCTATTGGTTACGCATATATACATATAAGTTCTTTGGTTTATCTCTTCCTGCCCCCCCCACCTCCATTTGCAGTTCCTCAGTCTAACAACCAATTTGTACTTCTTAATTCCTTCATCTGTTTTGCCCATCTCCCTTCCCATCTGGCAACCATCAAAAAGTTCTCTGTATCTATGAGTCTGTTTCTGTTCTGTTTGTTCATTTTGTTTGTAGATTCAGTTGTTCATAGATATGTATTTATTGTCATTTTATTGTTCATATTTTTTATCTTTTCTTCCAGGAGACCCTTCAACATTTCATATAATACTGGTTTGGTGGTGATGAACTCATTTAGATTTTCTTTGTCTGGGAAACTCTATATGTCCATCAATTCTAAATGATAGCTTTGCAGGATAGAGTAATCTTGGTTGTAGGTCATTGTTTTTCATCACTTTGAATATCTCTTGCCACTCCCTTCTGGCTTGCAAAGTTTCTTTTGAGAAATCAACTGACAGTCTTATGGGAGCTCCCTTGTAGGTAACTAACTGCTTTTCTCTTGCTGCTTTTAAGATTTTCTCTTTGTCTTGAACCTTTTGCATTAAAAAAAATTTTTTTTTCTTTACTGATTTTTAGAGAGAGAGGAAGGGAGAGGAAGAGAGAGATAAAAACATCTCAATGCTAAATCCAGTAAACATTACTCAGTCCTCATTCTCCCTGATCTCTCATTTGACCCTGATCACTATGGCCTACTTGAAACTTTTTTTTTCCTTTCTTCCAGTAATACCCCTCTTGTGGGGTTCGCCTTCTATTCCTCAACTCACTCCTTCCTGGGTTTATATCCATTGTCTGTGTAATGGGCATTGGTGGCTTTTGTGTATCTAGGCTCCACTCCCCCTTCAATTGCTAAGAGAGGCTCCATTTTCCTGTGGGGAACCATCCTTCCACCCACCTTTGTTCAGAGGACACTAATCTCACCCCCAACACAGGAGTATGCTTATGATCCAGGCCTGGCCAAATTGTTATGGCTCAGGAAATGTCTAATGCTCAATATGAATCATTGAGAATCACCCCTAGTACTTTTGCTGGAACTATTGAGAAATTCTGTGTTCTTCCTATGGACTTTGCTAAACTGTTAGGATATAATTGTAGATCTGCTTGTTGTCATCTTTGCTGCCTTGTAGGAAGAGCCTTCCTGAGAAGAAAGCTAACCCAGAAGAGAATGAAGCCAAAACCTAAGGACAATGAGGCTGTGGTTCTAGCCATACCCAAACGCCAGCCTTCTTAAGTCAAGAAATTCTTTTTTGTTTTGTCAGTTTCATCTGGGTTTATTATTTATAACAGAAAGAATCTTGGAAGATATAGCCTGGATATTTTATGTTGCTGCTATCCATGTTTTTAATCCTGGATTCTCTTTTCTTTATCAGTCTTTCCTTGGGCGATTCTATTTATGCAGCTACAACTTATATGCTAATTATGCTCAAATTTAAGTGTTTAGTACAGATTTCTCTCATAGCCACCAAATTTGTATTAGACTCTTCCACATGGTTATCCTAAAGATAATGAAAACCCACTTTGTCTAGACCTTAACTCATCATCTCACTCCTCCTCCTCAAACTTACTGTTTATCCCCATGTCTACAAGTGGCACCACTATTTACCTAGTTGCCAAGAAAAATCATACTAGATTTCTCTCTGTTTTGTCCAATCAGTCCAGAAAGCTCAGGTCATTGTACCTCCTTTAACCACATTCTTTCCTCCAATCCACTACTGAGTGTGTGGCAGGTATTAAATGAGATAACCATGTAAAGTATTTAGAATATGGTCTGAAATATAGTAATTCTACCTGCCTAAGTCTTCTATTAGGCCCATAGATCAGGGACTAGGATTGGTCCATCTTCAAACCTCCAGAGTAGAGTCTAGCACCTGGTATGCTTATTGAATGAATGAATGACAAGATGGTATAGGGAGAAAGACTAGAGAAGCGATCCAAGGGTATATTGTTATGGTCTTGAGGAAGGTAGGAAGAAAAGCAACTTCAAAGCTTTGAGAGGAGTAGATGAACCAAAATGGTGCTGCATTGCAGAAAGCTAAGGCAGGAATAAGCTTGAGTAAGGACCAGGTTGCCTATAGGGCTCAGTTCCTCAGGTCAGAGAAAATGAGAGTAGAGAGGCTCTGTCTGTAGCCCTCCTCTCATCTGTCCTTCCACCCTTTCCCGGCAGTAGCTGTCATGGGATTAGGGTAAAGTAATGCCTCTCATCTGGGATTGGTATCCCCTCTCATGGTATTAATCACCATCTCCATCTGATCACTCCCACGGCAGAGCCTCTGTGTGTTGTTGCTAAGGTGGTACGCTACACAACACCACCATATCTAATGGGGTGTCATTCAAATAGTAGACATCTTTGCTATTTAAAAAATTTTTTAATATTTGATTACAATTTTGCTGACTCCAGCCCTGGCTGGTTTGGCTCAGGGGTTAGAGCGTCGGCCCGCGGACCAAAGAGTTGCAGATTCGGTTCCGGTCAAGGGCACATGCCTTGGTTGCAGTTCAGTCTCCAGCCCTGGTCGGGGTTGTGCAGGGGGCAACCAGTCGATGTCTCTCTCTCTCTCTTTCTCCCTCCCACTCTATCTGAAAATCAATGGAAAAATATCCTCTGGTGAGGATTTAACAATAAATAAATAAATAACATATAATTTTGCTGACTCCATAGTTATTTGTATCAAAACAATGTTCAAGCATATATTAAAGTGTCTTTTTCTAACAAAGTCAACATATAGCATTTCATTTTGACAATAACAAAAAAATCTTGTTGCTCTAATATCATCTAAAGTAAACTTTTTTTTTTATCCTCACCTGAGGACATTTTTGCATTTATCATCAGATAGAGCAGGAGGGAGAGAGGGAGGAAGAGAGAGAGAGAAACATCGATGTGAGAGAGACACATCAACTGGTTGCCACCCACATGATCCCAACTGAGGCCGGGGACAAACTGCAACCGAGGTACATGCCCTTAGCGGGAACCAAACCCGGGTCTCTCTGGTCCGCAGGCTGATGCTCCAACTGCTGAGCCAAACCGGTCAGGGCTAAAATAGCTTAAACACATAAAAGAAAATAAGTTAAACAACAGCTGCTTTTTAAAACTACAGTTTGATCTTAAAACAAACATACAAACAAATAAAACCAAGAATGCCATTGGTATCACTGCTCTGGCCAAATGTGATATATTTTATCTTACAATTCACACCATCTGCTGTTTCTGTACAATGAGGTTATTGTTGAGTTTCCAGTGAATTTTACTAGTACTTTCATTATGACACAATTTATTATGTAATAACTAGCATGAGTCTCCCATTAAAAATCTACAAAGAGGCGCACTCTCCCTCTCCGGGCACACCCATGCCTTTCGCTTTCCCCTCTTCTTTAAAAAAAATTTTTTTTCTTTATTGATTTTAGAGAGAGAGGAAGGGAAAGGGAGAGAGAGATAGAAACATCGATGAGAGAGAACATCGATTGGCCACCTCCTGCATGCCCCCCAATGGGGATGTGGCCCTGACCCGGAAGTGAACCTGCGACCTCCTGGTGCATGGGTCCACGCCCAACCGCTGAGCCACACCAGCCGGGCTCCCCTCTTCTTTTTGCCTTTCTCTCTCCTAAACTCTAAGGGCCATTGATTTGCTTCTGTAACTTGTTTTCTGGCCCCCACAGTTCATCTGGCTCATCTCTACTACTTCTGTAACTTTCTAAATAAACTTTCTCTTATAATTTGGAAAAAAACAAAAAACAAAAACCTACAAAGAATTACACAGATACAACTTAAAGATTATTATATAATGATCAGCTAACTATATTACATCAATTTTTTCTTTGTTGCTATGGAAATTTCATTATTAGAAATGGTAACTACTGTTAAAGTTTTTTTTGTTTTTTCCTCACCTGAGGACATTTTTCCATTTTTTGTTCAGATAGAGTGGGAGGGATAGCAAGGAAGAGAGAGAGAGAGAGAGAAACATCGACATGAAAGGGACACATCGAGTGGCTGCCTCCCGCACCACCAACCAGGGCCGGGGACAAACTGCAACAACCGAGGTACATGCCCTTAGCGGGAACCGAACCCGGGTCTCTCTGGACTGCAGGCCGACGCTCTAACCGCTGAGCCAAACAGGCCAGGGCTACTATTAAAGTTTATTAGGACTTCCGGTCAAGATGGCGGTGTAGGTAAACGCGGTATCGCGTCCTCTCACAACCACATCAAAGTTACAACTAAACTACAGAACAACCATCATTCAAAACCACCTGAAATCAAGCTGAATGGAAGTCCTACAACTACGAAATTAAAGAAGACGCCGCATCGAGACTGGTAGGAGGGGCGGGGACGCGACAGGCTGGTCCCACACCCACGTGTGGCAGATAAAAATTGGGATACCTCGGCTGGGAAGGTCCTCCCAGAGGGCTGAGTGGTCCCCATCCCACACCAGGTGCCCAGCTCAGGGTCCCAGTGCCAGGAAGAGAAGTCCCCATCACTTCTGGCTGGAAAAACCAGCGGGAACTGAGGCTGAGGCGGCTGGAGCCCCCGCAGCTCCTCTTAAAGGGCCCGCGCTCGGACTTACTCGGACTCCCACCCTCCAGGCTCCAGCGTGGGGGAGGCAGCCTGAAAGGCACCAGAGTCATATGGGGAAGAACTGAGCTGTTTGGCATTGGAGCGAGGGCTGGAGAGGCAGCTTTCTCCTGGACAGACGTGCTAACAGAGGCTTTTGTTCCTTTGGTGAGCCCTTCCTGAGCCGGCAGACGCCGCCATATCTGAGACTCCAGCAACCTGGCTCACACTGTTGGCCCCTCCCTGGTGATTCCCTGAGGCCCCGCCCCACCCAACTTCCAGGCCCACCCAAGCTGTTGCCAGTTGCTTCACCATAGGATTGGCCTGTCTTGGAGCCTGCTTCAGCTTTTCCTAAAATCATTCAAACAAGCAGCATCTGGTCTCAGCTAGCCCTATACCTCTTGCTAAGTAATACATAGGAACAAACAGAGGGAGGCAGCCAAAATGAGGAGACAAAGAAACAGGTCCCAAATGAAAGAACAGAACAAAACTCCAGGAAAAGAACTAAGTGAAATGGAGTTAAGCAACCTAACAGATGCTGAGTTCAAAATACTGCTTATAAGGATGCTCAATGGACTTAGTGAGAACCTCAGTGAACTTAGAGAGGGCCTCAAGAGCATAAAAAAGGACCAGTCAGATATGAAGGAGGCACTAACTGAAATAAAGAATAGTTTACACAGATTCAATAGTAGAGTAGGTAAATCCAAGAAGCAAACCATCGATTTGGAATATAAGGAAGCAAAAAACACCCAATCAGAACAGCAAAAAGAAAAAAGAATCCAAAGAAATGAGGATAGTGTAAGGAGCCTCTGGGACAACTTCAAGCGTGCCAACATTCGCATCTTGGGGGTGCCAGAAGGAGAAGAGAGAGAACAACAAATCGAAAACCTATTTGAAACAATAATGGCAGAAAACTTCCCTAACTTGGTGAAGGAAACAGACATACAAGTCCAGGAAGCACAGAGAGTCCCAAACAAGATGAACCCCAAGAGGCCCACACCAAGACACATCATCATCAAAATGCAAAAGGTTCAAGACAAAGAGAGAATCTTAAAAGCAGAAAGAGAAAAGCAGTTAGTTACCTACAAGGGAGTTCCCATCAGACTGTCAGCTGATTTCTCAAAAGAAACTTTGCAGGCCAGAAGGGAGTGGCAAGAAATATTCACAGTGATGAAAAGCAAGAACCTACAACCAAGATTACTCTATCCTGCAAAGCTGTCATTTAGAATCGATGGCCATATAAAGAGTTTCCCAGAAAAGGAAAAGCTAAAGGAGTTCATCACCACCAAACCATTATTATATGAAATGTTGAAGGGTCTTCTTGAAGAAAAAGATAAAAAAATATGAACAAACAAAATGGCAATAAATACATATCTATCAACAATTGAATCTACAAACAAAATGAACAAGAAGAACAGAAACATTCTCATAGATACAGAGAACTTTTGTTGGTTACCAGATGGGTAGGGGCTGGGGGGAGGGGTGAAAAAGGTGAAGGGATTAAGAAATATAAATTGGTTGTTAGACTGACAAACCTCAAAGGGAAGGGGGGTTGGGGGTGGGAAGAAATAAACCAAAGAACTTATATGTATATATGCATAACTAATGGACACAGACAACAGTGTGGGGAAAAGCAAGATGGGGGCGGAAATGGGGAGGAGGGGGGCAATGGGGGAAAAATGAGGAACATCTGTAATACATTCAACAATAAAATTTTTAAAAAAAGAAAAATAAATAAAAAATAAAAAAATTAAAAATTAAAAAAAAAATAAATAAAGTTTATTAGAATGTAACATTGATACTATTTCAAAGTGTTATAAATAATAAGATAAAACACTTAATCATGAAATTATTTCTCTCCAGATATTTGAGGAAACATTGTTTAAAACATCATAAGATCCAGAAAAAAAAGAAATCGGAAAGCTCTTAAAGAAATTTTATTTATTTAAAAAATACGTGTATAGTTGCTCACAAGGATCTAGGCACTGTCTCAGCATTTTGGTTCCACTGGCCATACTTAGCGATTCCTCTAGATGACGGAATTTCTGGAAAATTAGATGGACTGCCAGTAGAAAAGAAACCACTTTAGAGGTACTAGTTTTAGCAAAACGAAGCACTAACACTTCGCTGATGGGCTGATGGGGCAGGATGTGAGTTTACCTTGGACTTCTACACTCCATAGCTGACGGAAGTCAAGAAATATAGGAGAGAGGAAACAACCAACACAAAGACTCCATTAAACCAAATGTACTTTCTGCCTATCAGGAACTCGACCACATAACTTTCCATATTAAACAGGCAACTCAGATTGAAATGATCTGCCTCGGGTAAGAAATATTAATTTTCCAGCCCTGGCCCTGGCCGGTTTGGCTCAGCGGTTAGAGCGTCGGCCCGTGGACCAGAGAGTCCTGGGTTTGGTTCCCGCTAAGGGCACGTGCCTCGGTTGTAGTTTGTCCCTGCCCCAGTTTGGGGTAGTGTGGGTGGCAACCAGTTGATGTGTCTCTCTTGCATAGATGTTTCTCTCTCTCTCTCTCTCTTCCCCCTCTCTCCCTCCTGCTCTATCTGAAGATACATGGAAAAATGTCCTTGGGTGAGGATAAAAAAAAGAAAAAAAAGAAATATTAAGTTTCTAAGAAACAAACAAAACAACAAAAAAGAAGAAAAATAGATAAATGAATAAATTTTTAACAAGAAATGTTAAGCCCTGGCCAGTTTGGCTCAGCGGTTGGAGCCTCGGACTGAGGACTGAAGGGTCGCAGGTTTGATTCCGGATGGGGGCATGTACCTGGGTTGCAGGTCCATCCCTGACCCTGGTCGGAGCTGTGCGGGAGGCAACCAATCAATGTGTCTCTCTCACATGGATGCTTCTCTCTCTCTCTCTCCCTCCCTCCCTCTCTTCCATTCTATCTAAAAATCAATGGAAAAATATCCTCTCATGAGGATTAACCAAAAAAAAAAAAAGAAATGTTAAGTTTCCAGATAACAAGACAGGTAGAAAGATTTGAAAACTTAATACTCATAGTTCTTGAGAAAAAAAAATCACTAAATCCTGGTTACTTTATTCTACCTCAAAATATATTTTGTCTACATTGTAAAATCTTTAGTGAGTAAAAAATCAAATCAACACTAGAATGAGAATGAAAGCAAAGATTGGCAGCGTTTACCGTATATTTCTAACAAACATAAGAAAAAGTAAAATGCACACCAGCCAAATTAAATTCTGATTCCAAAAATATATTATATCCATGTGAAAATGAGAAAAAATATTGGGTGCTGTTTTTGAACATATGATACTTATGATTAACTTTTTGGTGAGGGACTAGCTAAGCTCATCCAAGAAAGTTAATGAGTATGATAATGGGAAATGTTTTTTATTTGGCAGGAATCATAGCAAAATTTGATACCATTATTTCAGAACATTTATGCAAAATATAAATATTGACACAAAATAATACTACACATTGTTTAGGGAATAAAAGACAAAACTAAATAATTAAAAGTATAGATGCAGCCTGACTGGTGTGGCTCAGTGGGTGAGCATCATCCCATGGACTGAGAGGTCCCAGTTCGATTCCCGGTCAGGGTACATGCCCAGGTTGTGGGCTTGATCCCCAGTAGGGGGTGTGCAGGAGGCAGCCCATTGATGTATCTCTCTCACATCGATGTTTCTATCTTCCTGTAAAAATCAATAAAAATATATTTAAAAAATAAAATAAAATTATAGGTGCAATGAATAAGATCGTGTTAAATAAAATAAGAAAAGTTAGACATTACTCATTTATTTTAAGTACAACTCCAGGAGCAAGCTATGTTGAAGATGAAACAATTCTTTTAGATTTGTTGATTTACAAAATGCAAATATATGTATATGTGAACATCTTGGGGCATTTTGTTTAGCAGATGACTCGACTAGGGAAGCATTTTACATTGTCAGGAGACTACTTACAAAAACCGAATCTAGACAAAAATAACCCAAGGGGCCAGAAATATGTCAATGCAACAAAAATGCATGGAAAACTATAATAAATTGTAGCAAAAGATCCTTGAAAAATAATTCTAGGGAGCCCAGCCGGTGTGGCTCAGTGGATTGAGCATAGTCCCATGGACTGAGAGGTCCCGGTTCCATTCCTGGTCAGGGCACATGCCCGAGTTGCGGGCGTGATCCTCAGTAGGGGGCGTGCAGGAGGCAGCCGATTGAAGAATCTCTCTCACATCGATGTTTCTATCTCTCCCTCTCTCTCTAAAAAATCAATTAAAACGTATTTTAAAAAATAATAATTCTAGGGAAATCTTTCTTCTTTGTTTTATGTATTCTTTAAACTTGACAGTGAATGATGTGGTAAAAAGTGTTTTTTTACATCATTGAATTTTAAAGTATTGTCCAGGAACTATTGAGCAAAATTCAGTCAATTTTGATGAAATGTTGGAGTGTTTTGAACATATATTTTTAAACATAAATTTTCAAATATTGAATGTCAATGTTGAATTCATAATGAGAAAGTCAAGTGGATACAATGTCACTAAAAACTCAAAAGACGGCCCTGGCTGGTTTGGCTCAGCGGTTAGAGCGTCGGCCTGTGGTCCAGAGAGACCCGGGTTCGGTTCCTGCTAAGGGCACGTACCTCGGTTGCAGTTTGTCCCCGGCCCTGGTTGGTCATGCGGGAGGCAGCCACTCGATGTGTCCCTTTCACGTCGATGTTTCTCTCTCTCTCTCTCTTCCTCTCTCTCCCTCCCACTCTATCTGAACAAAAAAATGGAAAAATATCCTCGGGTGAGAATAAAAAAACTCAAAAGACAGATGCAAAGCCCTTTTTAGGAACTGTTAATTATATTAGTAAAGAAATAGATTCTATTTCCATAAGCCAAGGTTGCAGGTTTGATCCTTGGTCAGGGGCACATACAGGGGTCAACCAATGAATGCATAAATAAATATAACAACAAATCTATGTTTCTCTCTCTCTCTCCCTCTCCCTCCCTTCCTCTCTCTCTAAAATCAATATATTAAAATTAAAAAAAGAAAAAGAAGTAGATTCTACAATGCCAAGTATACTCTAATTTCAGCTTTTAAATGTATTTGCTCAGGGTTAATATGAAATGGTGTTTTGGTAAAATCTTATAAATAAATCCTACAGGAACCAAAATTTAATATATATAATGCCCTTGAAAACACTGAAAAATTTAAGGTGTTCTTTGTTTGAAAAAGGAAGCAAGATTTGTGAAAAACAGGTTATTGATGCCAAATGACAGAATTGCAACATTGATGCCGTTACTCATGTAGAAAATGTTAAGAAAAAGGAGGAAGACTCATTTTATTGTGACTTCCAAGACCCAAAACTACATTTCAAAATTATTTATTTTATTTTGCTATACTGGACCCATTAATAGTACACTTAAAGAATGATTTATGCTACTGAAAGAATATATTGGCCTTTTTAAAGTGTTCTAATCCATATAATAAATCTAATTTGAAGAATTATAAAAAATATGGGATACTACAATTCTGTAAAAATTTATGATGGACATCAACTGCAAACATAGAAGGAAGTGATTTTGATGGGACATTTATGTATTAAGACTCCCAAATCTTGTTATTTTCTAAAATCTAATATGGCTACCACTGAAGAACTGCAATATACAGGGTGGGGCAAAAGTAGGTTTATACTTGTTCTTATGGAAAATAATACCATAATTAATGAGTAATAATACAGGAATAAACTGTTTCATGTACTTATAACTGTAAACCCACTTTTGCCCCACTCTGTATTTTCAAACAGTGATAATTTTCTATTATTTTACTTAAAAAAAATTTTTTTTCTCTTTTATTTATTTTAGAGAGAAAGGAAAGGAAAGGGAGAGAGAGATAGAAACATCAATGAGCAAGAACATCCATTGGCTGCCTCCTGCATGCCCCCCACTGGGGATTTGGCCCACAACCTGGGCATGTTCCCTGACCCAGAATCGAACTGGTGACCCCTTGGTGCATGGGTGAGTGCTCAACCCCTGAGCCACGCTGGCTGGGCTAAGAATAGTTTTGACATTTTGAAACGACTGGGGGAAAAAATCTACACCCTGGCCAATTTGGCTCAGCGGTTAGAGCGTCGGCCCTCAAACCAAAGAGTCTCAGGTTCGATTCCAGTCAAGGGCACATACCTCAGTTGTGGTTTGTCCCGGCCCTGGTTGGGGTTGTGGGGGAGGCAACCAGTCAATGTATCCCTCTCACATTGATGTTCCTTTCTCTCTCTCCCTCCCTCCCACTCTATCTGAAAGTAAAGAGAAAAAAATCTAAAGCAGAATACTATTTATTGACACATAGAAATGATATGAAATTCACACCCTGACCGGGTAGCTCAGTTAGTAAAAGCACAGTTTGTCTCCATACACCAAGGTTGTGAATTCAATCCCCGGTCAGGACATATACAAGGATCAACCAATGAATGCATAAATAAGTAGAATAACAAAAATCCTATGAAATTCACACCCTGACCGGGTAGCTCAGTTAGTAAAAGCACAGTTTGTCTCCATACACCAAGGTTGTGAGTTCAATCCCCAGTCAGGACATATACAAGGATCAACCAATGAATGCATAAATAAGTGGAATAACAAAAATCAATGTTTTTCTTTCTTTCTCTCTCTTTCCCTCCCTTTCTCTCTCTCTCAAATCAATCAATAAAAAATAATAAATGATATGAAATTCAAATTTCATTGTCCATCAATAAAGTTTTGTTGCCCTACAGTCATGCTCATTTGTTTAAGTATTGTCTGTAGCTGCTTTTATGCCCCAACAGCAGAGTTGAGTACTTTCAACAAAGACCACATGACCTACAAAGCTTAAAATATGTACTTTTTGGGGGGGTCCTATAGAAACTTGAATCCAAGCAAAGTTTTCTCTAGATCTCCCAAACACCTCGCTGCTACCTAAGTATCTCATCTTGATGGCCTACAGATATCTTGAATTCAGCTTGGTCCATACCTTCCCCTCACACCTGCTCCTTTCCATACCCCCATCAACCCATTTGCTCAAGCCAGCTTTGGAGTCCCTCTTGAATCCTCTCCACTTGAACTTCCCTGCTCCTCTATTCTATTAATCATCTCTTCTGTATCTTCTGAATCCATTCCCTTCTTCACACACCTTCTGCCACCACTGTGACTGAAGTCTTCAGCATTTCCTGCAGGAAGACTGGACCAATGTCCCCTCTGGGGATCCTGGCCCCACTCTTGGACCCTCTAGTCCATCCTCCACCAGGTAGCCTGTGATCTTCCTAGAATACAAATCTGACCTTATCATTTCCCTCCTAAATCCCCTCCATGGTAGAGAACTGGGCCACTTGCCTATCCATGATCTCTTCCTGTCATGGCATCATCTTTCCTCTGGTCTCCGTCACATGGGTATGATGGAATTGACAATCTCAGCATCTGGCCCCACGGGCCACCACTAGGTGAGCACGAGTCCCACACTGGGCCCATCATGCTTTCTTTCCTGGGAATTTAAATCTTGAGTGAAGATACACAGAAATGTTGAATCAATTGATATGGGAGTCAGCTTTTGTTATAACCTATCGGTGAGATAACCAGAGACGCATGGCCGAATTGTAAAGGAGCACTTTATTTCGCCGGCGGGCTGCGGAGGGCATAGTCTCCCCTCAGATCAACAGCCCCGATTCTTCTTACTTGTCCCATTTTAAAGACAGAAACTCCCTCCTCCTTTTGCCCCCTCCCCTCAGGGAACCAGTACAATAGTGGGAGTGACAGAGACCACAGAAGTCAAAATTAGCATTATTTACCGAAGGCCTAAGCACTTACAAGTACCTGCAAATACCTATGCTCAGGAAACTGCAAATGCCTCCCAACTCCTGGGGCCACTATAATCTTAGGCAAAATTCCTTTACGTCTAGGGGTAATTAACCTATTGTTGGAAGAATATCGAGGAATGTCTATTGGTGATAAAATGGAGTCTTTCAGTCGCCTTAACCAAGGGGCCTACATAAAATGGAATCTAGTTGCCTCAGCCTTGGAGCCCAGATCACTTTTTAGGCTAGGCTTTCAGATGTGAGCTCAGGAGCCATACTGCTTAGATTTGAATTTCAGTTCCACCACTCACTAAACTGTGGAACTTTGGGCAAATCACTTACCTGGTTCTGAGTGTCCGGACTTGTGCAACGGGGATCAAACAACAGGTCACACTTACTGAGGCCTCACCACATGTATGAGCCTTCACATGTAGGCTCATACATGTGAAGGGCTGAGAGCAATGCTTGGCACATTGTGGGAGTATAGGAAGCTATCTTCAGTCCCTAGAAGGCTAGCACACAAATTCCTGTAGCTGCCACCATCTCTTCCTCTTCCATGGGCCTGGTTGTTTGTTCTTCAGCTTTCTTTAAGAGAGCCCTGTCTTTTTTTAAATAGTTAGAGTGGAATTTTGTGGCCTTTAACCAAAAAACTCTAGCCAGTCCTTTCTGTGGCTTCCCATTGCCCTGGGGACATAGCTCAGAAAGGGCTCAGGAGCCTAGGTGCCAGCCCTGGCAATCTCCCAGCCTCATCTCTTGACATTGCCCCTCTCAAAACCTCCTCCCTCCAGCTCTTTTTTTTTTGTTTGTTTGTTTGTTTTTGTATTCCTCCCACCCTTTCCCTCTCCCCCACCCACCCCTCTTGCCCACGCCTTCCCACACACCCTCTCACCCTCCAGCTCTTTACAGTGACTATGAATTGCCAAGCTCTCCCTTTGACACTCAGAGTCCAGATTCTTTGCTTCTTAATCAAGAAGGCCCTCCCCCATCCTTCAGGTATCAAAGTTTTTTAACTAAGCCCTATTCTGGTAAATAAAAACAGGTCACACCCACCCATTCCTGACTGGCCTCTGGAAAGGGGCAAGGCCCTGTTCCCCTCCACACTCACCAGGTTTGGGATCACTGATAAGAGACTTGTGATAACCCCAAGACCAGATTTTTAAAAAAATTTTATTTACTGATTTTTATTTTATTGAGAGAGAGAGAGAGAGAGAGAGAGAGAGAGAGAGAGAGAGAGAGACATCAATTAGGGGTTGATGTTCGATGCTCTTAGCAATTCAGCTTCTCGGCCAGGGCCCCAAGACCAGATTTCTTGACCAGATTTCCTCCCATTTTACTTCCCACACTGCATTAAAAAATATATTTTTTAAAATAAAAAAAAATTTTTTTTAAATATATTTTTTGTTTAGTTTGTATTTTGCAAATGAAAATGCTATTATAATATAGAATATTCTTTAAAATGGTCCACACACATCCTGGGGTTCCGCTACATGCCCTTCTTTCTCTCCTTTCATGCCCACCTCCCTCTCCCTACATTCCTGAGGTACCCCTTGGTCCATTCATTCATTGTCTCATTTATATATATATATATATATATATATATATATATATATATATATATATTCCCCCCCCCTCCCCCCCCGAGAGAGAGAGGAAGGGAGAGAGAGAAACCCTAACCCCTGATTGAACCCAACCTGGGTATGTGCCCTGCCCAGGAATTGAACCCACCACCTTTTGGTGTATGGGACAACGCTCCAACCAACTGAGCCACACTGTCCAGGGCCATGGTCTCTTACTTATCCTTTGTCCCCATCAGGCTGAGAGTTCTTGGAAGGCCCTGGACTGCAGCTTCCCACCTCAGAGGCCCCAGGGCCTGGCAAGGTGGAGGTCAGTTAATGTTTAACAAGTGAGTGAATATATACATTTCAAAGGGAGCTGAAGGAAAAAGGGGCCTCTGCTCTGCCCTCTGGAAGCCTTTCCACTGAGTCAAGGAGCCCAGATGAAATCTGGTCAACTTATTGTTCCCAACAGCAGAGTCACAAACTGACCCTGGTCTTGGCTCAGTCCTTAGCTCCAGCCACCCAGGGTGAACCCTCCCAGAGCTGTGACATTAACGCCACCTCTCTCTCCGCCTGGAGGGAGGCAGGGATTGAGAGGGGCACCTCATTACACAGGTGCACAGTGACAGGTGGGCTGTCTACCCAGCCAAAGGGGGAAATAAACATCACAGGTGTCCTGTAGCCCAAAGAGAAGAAACAGACTGTTCATGAAAAGGTTGGCTGACCCCTGGCCGGTGAGTAGCTGCATTTTCATTTTGTTTTCAACTACATGCTGTCTAGAACATGTATTATCTTTCCAAGCAGAAGTGAAACCACAATAAATATTGCTTTCAGAGTTGTCTTTTTGTGCATGTGTTTTGATTTTGTTGCTTATTGGTCTTTTTTTTTTTTAATTCTCACTGGAGGATATGTTTGTTTGTTTGTTTGTTTGTTTTATTCTCACTGGAGGACATTTCTGCACCCATCTTTAGACAGAGCAGGAGGGAGGGAGGGGAAGAGAGAGACAGAAACATAGACGTGAAAGAGACACATCGAGTGGTCGCCACCCACATGACCCAACCAGGGCCAAGGACAAACTGCAACCAAGGTACATGCCCTTAGCGAACCGAACCCGGGTCTCTCTGGTCCAGGGGGCCTACGCTGTAACCCCTGAGCCAAACTGGCCAGGGCGAGGACATGTTTTTATTGATTTTATTTTTTTTATAGAGAGGTGGGGGGGGGGGAGAGGGAAAGAGAGAGACAGACAGACAGACAGACAGACAGACATCGATATGAGAGAAACATGGATTAGTTGCCTCCCGAAGGCCAGGGATGCACCCGAAATCTGGGTATGAGCTCTGACCCTGAATCAAACACTGGACCCAACCAACTGAGCCACACCAGCCAGGGTTGTGGCTTATTATTCTTTATTTTCAGTTGAGTAGAAGCCAAGCTCCTTTCCCCAGTGCGCACACAGATTCTGCACACATACAAACCCCAGGAATTAAATCATTATCATTATATAAAATTATAAAGAGGAAGAAGGGGTTCGGGGAAGGATCCCAGGTGCTGGAAGGGTCCGGGTGTGAAAAGGCCTTTGGGTAAGAGGAGGAGCGGATCCTGTTCAGCCAGGTGGCCTGTGGGCTGCTCCCTCACTGCAGGCTTTCCCCGCCCGGAGCTGGGCCCCACCTGGTGAGGGCGTGGGGAGGACGGGGCGGAGGCCCGAGTGGGTGGGGCGGTGCACAAGGGGCACCCCAAAGGAAGGCTTGCCCTTTGCCACGTTCCCTCCGTGATCGCACTTTTTAAAAAAGAAATTATTTCCCATCTGCTCTTTTTCTATAAGCATCTAACAAAATCTTGAAGCAAAAACAATGAAAATATTTTAAAATTACGATTTTGAAAGCAGCTTTTCGAACGGTGCCCTCTCACTTCTGCCCTGGCCAGGCGATCTCTGCAGGGCTGGCTGCTGGGGGTGGGGAGGGCGGGTCAGGGCCAACCTGCCGAGCTCGCCCGCCGCCTCCCTGCTGCAATCTCAGCGGAAGGAGCCGCAGTTCCCCCAGGCCAAGAAGGAAATGAGTCCCGACGAAACGCAGAACCTGAGATCCTCCCAGGGTCTCGCACAGACTCATTTTACAACCAGCGTAACAGTTATGAGGATTTTGGAGTGTGGAGGACCGGCTTCTAGTTTTCCTAAGATTGTCTTCTGCTTGATTAAAGAAACCACTGCTGTGTTCACAGCTGAGGAAACATAGGAAGGATCAAGAATGGACCGTCTCCCAGCCCCACCTCTCCATCCTGCCCCAGAGTCCAAGTGAAAGGCTGACTTCCCGAAGAGGGCCCACTGGAAGGACAGAGCAGGCTTTGAGCGCCCAGGCTCTGCAGCCAGGCCTGTGGATGTGGGCTTGGATCCCTGATGGCTTATCTCAATTTCCTCATTTATAAAATTGTGCCAAGCACTGCCTTACGGGCCTAATACATATTAATTCGTTTCATCCTGACCACAACCCTAGGAGGGAGTTGCTATTATCATTTTACAGAGAAAAGTAAAGAAACTTATACCAAAGTCACACAGCTAGTTAATAGCAGAGTTGGGGGTCCTGGTGGGGTAGCTCAGTTGGTTAGAGCATGGTCCTGATATGCCAAAGGTTGTGGGTTTGATCCCTGGTCAGGGCACATATAAGAATCAAGCAATGAATGCATGAATAAGTGGAACCAGAAATCTCTCTCTCAAATCAATAAATTTTTAAAAATCAGTAAAATAGCAGAGTTGGGATTTGATCCCAAGCATTTGGCAACACTAAGTTCTAGGGCCCCTGGCTGCGCAAACATGATGAAGTCCTTATGTACAAAAAAAATTTTTAATATATATATATATTTTTTTTATCCTCACCCGAGGACATTTTTCCATTTTTTGTTCAGATAGAGTGGGAGGGAGAGGGAGGAAGAGAGAGAGAAACATTGACATGAAAGGGACACATCGAGTGGCTGCCTCCCGCATGACCCAACTAGGGCTGGGGACAAACTGCAACCGAGGTACATGCCCTTAGCGGGAACCAAACCCGGGACTCTCTGGTCCGCGGGCCAACGCTCTAACTGCTGAGCCAAACTGGCCAGGGTCATTTTTCCTTATTGTTTTAAAAAATTTTTAAATATGTTTTCATTGATTTCTTTTTTTTAGAGAGAGAGAGAGAAACATCCACGTGAGAGAGATGCACCGATCAGCTGCTTCTGCACGCCCCCTACTGGGGATCGAGCCCACAACTGGGGCAGGTGCCCTGACCAGGAATGGAACCGGGACCTCTCAGTCCGTGGGGCGAAGCTCAATCCATTGAGCCACACCAGCCGGGCTCTTTATTATTTTTAAAGTTATAATTCTAAAATGTGCTCATAAACATTTCAAACAAAATTTTAAAAAGTCACCGTCATTATGGAAAACAGTATCAAAAAATTTAAAATAGCACTACCAGGCCCTGGCCAGTTTGGCTCAGCAGTTAGAGCGTCCGCCCGCGGACCAGAGTCCCGGGTTCGGTTGCCACTAAGGGCATGTACCTCGGTTGCAGTTTGTCCCCGGCCTGGTTGGGGTCGTGTGGGTGGCAACCACTTGATGTGTCTCTCTCACGTCGATGTTTCTCTCTCTCTTCCTCCCTCTCTCCCTCCCGCTCTATCTGATGATAAATGCAAAAATGTCTTCAGGTGAGGATAAAAAAAAAAAAATAGCACTACCAGGCTCTGGCTGGGTAGCTCAGTTGGTTAGAGCATCGTTCCTCTACAGCAGGGTTTTGGGTTTGATCCCCACTCAGGGCACATACCAGACTCAACCAATGAATGCATAAAGTGAAACAATAATCAAGGTCTCTCTCTCTCTCTCTCAAAACCAATAAATAAAAATTAAAATAAATACATAAATATAGTACTACCATATGATCCAGCAATCCTACTTCTGGGTATTTATCCAGAGGAAATGAAATTAGAATCTCAAAGAGATATCTGCACCCCCATGTTCTTTGGAACATCATTCACAATAGCCAAGATATGGAAACGACCCAAGTATCTGTTGACAGATGAATGGATGTTTTTCAGCTTTGAGAAAGAAGGAAATCCTGCCATTTGTGACAACATGGATGAACCTGGAGGGCATTATGCTAAATGAAATAAACCAGACAGAGAAAGACAAAAACTATGATCTCACTTATATGGGGAGATTGGTCAAAGGGTACAATTTTATTTTATTTATTTATTTATTTATTATCCTCACCCGAGGACATTTTTTTTTTTTTTGCATTTATCTTCAGATAGAGCAGGAGGGAGAGAGGGAGGAAGAGAGAGAGAGAGAAACATCAATGTGAGAGAGACACATCGAGTGGTTGCCACTCACATGACCCCAACCGGGGCTGGGGACAAACTGCAACCGAGGTATGTGTCCTTAGCGGGAACCGAACCCAGGACTCTCTGGTCCACAGGCTGATGCTCTAACCGCTGAGTCAAACCGGCCAGGGTGAAAGGGTGAAAGGGTACAATTTTAATTGAATTAAGTTTCAAGGTCTAATGTACTGGCATAATGACTGCCTCTACTTAATAATACTGTATTAAGCACTGGAATGTGCTAAGAAAGTAAATTTTAGGCGCACTCATCACACACACAATAATGGTAACTACATGAGAAGATATGTTAATTAGCTTGACCATAGTAATCACTTCACTATGAATATGTATATCAAATCATCATATTGTACACCTTAAATATACATAATTTTTATTTAAACATATATGAATAAATGATGCCCAACTGGTATAGCTCAGTAGATTGAGCATTGCCCCATGGACTGAGAGGTCCTGGTTTGATTCCCGGTCAGGGCACATGCCCAGGTTGCAGGCTCGATCCCCAGTAGGAGGCATGCAGGAGGCAGCTGATCGATGTATCTCTCTCACATTGATGTTTCTATCTCTCTCTCCCTTCCCCTTTCTCTAAAAAAATCAATAAAAACATAAAATAAATAAAATAAAATAGGCATATATAAATAAATGAAAAAGAAAACCAAAGAAGTCAAGCATGGAAGTTCTCTCTGACCCCACATCTCTTATTGCACAATGTGTTTTTCACTTAGTGCAATACCAGACTGTATGTTCAGCTCAAGTGCATTCCTTTTAATAGCTGCATTGCATTCCATGATAGAGATTTTTTTCCCCCATACATCCCCTTATTGGAGAACATTAATTTTGTTTGTAATTTTCTTTTCACTACTTCATATAGTACTTCAATAAATGTTTTTATAGAAATACCTTCGTCCCATTATGATAGTTTTCTCTTTGTTTGAGAGCACGTTTATTAAGGCTGGGGGCAGTGAAACAGGATTGGCTTAGGACAGAAGCAGCAACAGGAGAGAGACTAGGTGGGGCTGCTTTGGTTCTCTAGAGACATTACAGGAAAGAAGTGAGCCGAGGGGTGACTATTGTTGGCTCACTCAGAAGTAAAAGTCACAGTGACAGGAGGGAGCCAAGGTGGGGCTGCTGTTGACTCACTGAAAAATCAGAGAAAAGGGGGCCTTGGAGACAGGTTCAGGGGGTTAGCCCAGAACTTACTCCCATCGTTGCAAGTCTCATGGGGACCCTTGGAACTTAGAGAGAAAAAGTATGCCTAGAAAGAAAGGGGGAAGAAGGGTGTGGGCATACTCCAGAGGGAGCTCACCAAAAGTTTTTTTTTTTTTTCCTTTATTGATTTTAGGGAGAGAGAAAGTGAGTGGGAGAGCGAGACAGAAACATCGATGAGAGAGAACATCGATTGGCCGCCTCCTGCATGCCCCCCACTGGGGATCGGGCCCACAACCTGGGCATGTGTCCTGACCGGGAATTGAACCGGCGACCTCTTGGTGCATGGGTCGACGCTCAGCCACTGAGCCACACCGGCTGGACCAAAAGTATTTTTTAATGTTAGATTTCCCCAGAACAGAATTTCTATGTCTAATGAAACACGATTGTAAAATTCATGCTTTCATTGAGTATGTTAAATATTTATCAAAAGTCTATTATGCCATGAACACTTGGAGGTGCTGGCAACATAACAGTGATCATGACAGATAAGTTCATTGCCACCCTCATGGATCCTACATTCTTGGGGAAGAAAGCAAATAACTCAAGTGTTAGTGCATACAGTGAAATTGCTCTCCATAGAGGTTGCCCAGTTTTAAGTATATTAGTAAAATATAAGGGTGCACAAATACAAACATCCACTATCACACAAGACTATCAATCTTTAAAAAATTTGTCAGGCCCTGGCCGGTTTGGCTCAGCGGTTAGAGCGTTGGTCTACGGACCAGAGAGTCCCGGGTTTGGTTCCCGCTAAAGGCATGTACCTCGGTTGCAGTTCATCCTGGCCCTGGTTGGGGTCGTGTGGGTGGCAACCACTTGATGTGTCTCTTTCACGTCAATGTTTCTCTCTCTCTCTTCCTCCCTCTCTCCCTTCCGCTCTATCTGAAGATAAATGCAATATATATATCTCTCCTCGGGTGAGGATTAAAAAAAAATTTTTTTTAATTTGTCAGGCCCTGGCCAGTTTGGCTCAGTGGCTAGAGAGTCGGCCCTCAGACCAAAGGGTCACGGGTTTGATTCCTGGTCAAGGGCATGTACCTGGGTTGCAGGTTCGATCCCCGACTCCGGTTGGGTTCATGGAGGCAACCAATCAATGTGTCTCTCTCACATCAATGTTTCTCTCTCTCTCCCTTCCACTCTCTCTAAAAAAATAAATAAAAATAAAAATTTTTTAAAATAAAAATTCTATTTTATTTATTTTTTGTTAATCCTCACCAGAGGTGGGAGATATATATTAGAAAAAGTGGAAGGGAGGGAGGGAGGAGGAGAAACAACAATGTGAGAGAGACACATTGGTTGCCTCCCGAACGCACCCTGACTGGGGCTGGGTATCGAACTTGAGACCCCTGGGTTTGTGGGCCAATACTCTATCCACTGAGCCACACCAGTCAGGGCTATTTTTATCTTTTTAAAGAATCATGTATTGATTTTTAGAGAGAGAGAGAGAGAAACATCCATGGGAGAGAACAGAACATTGATCAGCTGCCTCCCGCATGCCTTCCACCAGGGATCGAGCCTGCTACTTGGACATGTGTCCTGACCAGGAATCGAACCAGCAACTTTTCAGGGCATGAGACAATGACACCCTACCAACTGAGCCACACCAGCCTAGGCTATTCCTTTATTTTTTAATCCTCACCCGAAGATATTTTTCCATTGATTTTTTAGCTAGAGTGGAAGGGAGGGAGGGAGGGAGGGAGAGAGAGAGAGAGAGAGAGGGAGAGAGAAAGAGAGAGAGAGAGACAAACATCAGTGTGAAAGAGACACATCACTTTGTTGCCTGACTGGGGCCGGGGATCGAGCCTGAAACCCAGCTCCCTTGACCAGGAATCAAACCGGAGACCCCTTTGGTCCTCCAGCTGATGCTCTAACCGCTGACCCAAACCAGCGGGCTATTCTTAGTTTTTTATTAAGTCATTTTTTTTTATTATTATTTTTTTTATCCTCACCCGAGGACATTTTCTCATTTTTTGTTCAGATAGAGTGGGAGGGAGAGAGAGCAAGAGAGAGAGAGAAACATCGACGTGAAAGGGACACATCGAGTGGCTGCCTCCCGCACGACCAACCTGGGCCGGGGACAAATCGCAACCGAGGTACGTGCCCTTAGCGGGAACCGAACCCGGGTCTCTCTGGACCGCAGGCCAACGCTCTAACCGCTGAGCCAAAGTGGCCAGGGCTAAGTCATTTGTTTTTAGGTGAGCTGTGCTACACTGTGTATATCACATATATTTTATAAATATTTACTTCCAATATGTCATTTTTTAAACTTAGTTTTGGACTCTTGCAATGCTTAAGTTTAATTTTTTTTCTCTCATCAAATTAATCAATCTTTTACATCATGGCTTGCTTTTGTGTTTGTTAGGAACACCTTCCTGAACCCCACATTATGAACTTATTCACATATTTTCTTCCTAAACTTTGATGGTTTTAGGCTTAACATTTAAATCTGTATGGATGCTGGAGTCCATCTGGGCCACAGTTCAGCCTCTCTGTGAGAGTTGTCCCTCCCGCCCTGGCTGGTTTGGCTCAGCGGTTAGAGCATCGGCCTGTGGACCAAAGAGACCCAGGTTCGATTCCAGCCAAGGGCATGTACCTCCGTTGCAGTTCATCCCCGGCCCCGGTTGGGGTTGTGCAAGAGGCAACCAGTAGATGTGCCTCTCTCACATCGATGTTTTTCTCTCTCTCTCCCTCCCACTCTGTCTGAAGATAAATGTAAAAATATCTATCTGGTGAGGATTAAAAAAAAGAAGCAGAGAGAGAGAATTGTCCCTCCCAACCATGAGCAACTTTTTGGGGCTTAAATATCATGGCCCTGACTTCCTTGCTACAGAGGTCGACACATAGTGAGCCACCCTCCAACAAATAAATCTTTTCCTTCTAATCCTGCAAAAAAAAATCACTGCTAGCTGTGGGAAACTACCTTCCCAGCCTGCCCTCCAGCAAGCTGTACTAATCCATAAAATCTACCCTTTGTTCTGGGTGCCTGCTTCTCCCTGTGTCTCCACCACCCTTAACTGACAATTAGAGGTTCACACCCCCCAACTGGCCCTATCACCTGCCACAGCACATCATTCCCACCCTTACCCAGTGAATCACACTGGGAACTTCTGTAGGGCTCAGATCCCAGGTACTAGTTCTTGCAGCCCGGGCCTGGTAGACAGCAGGTGCCCTCTAAATGTTTCTTGAATAAATATATAAACAAACAAGTAAATTGCGTGCTTATTATATGCACTTAGCCTATATATGTATATCTATGACATTCATCTATATATACGTTCCTACTTACGTAGTAATATATGACTATTGTAAAATATTTATAATTATAGGAGTCTAAGAAACAGTCCTGTCCCCCATAATCCTATCCCTTAGTGATAACCACTGAGAACAATTTGACATACAAATATTATTTTGGATCCTTCCAAAAGCTGTGCAAGACAGGTGTTATTCTCCTCTTTTCCAGGTAGGGAAACTGAGACCCGGAAAGGTGCAGCAACTTCATCAGGGTCACAGAGCTGGTAAGTGGTCGAGTCAAGATTGGCGGGGGCAGCCTTTGCTCCTTTCACTGGGGCTTACTGTTACACCCACAGATTAGCAAATGAGAGATCCTGAAGTCTTTTGTGGAGTTAAATGGCATAATGGGTGCCAGCAGCCAGTAATGCCCAGCACCCAGAGGACTACTAGAAGTTAGGAGGGTCCTCTGATGGTTTCTCCTGGACTTACCACTTTTGATTCTTCAGGGATTGTAACATTCTGGAATTTGGTTCATAAGTCAGGATCACACATAGTGTTCTCTAAAGAGCCAGGTCCTGGATAACGTGGTCACCAGCACAGGAGGTCACAGAACTGGACTTAGCTTGAAAGACACTGTGATTGAGGAATGCACCCTAGACAATATTCAGGAGACTGGAGCCCTAATCCTGGTTGTGCCACACACTTGCTGTGTGACCTTGGGCAAGTTGCCTCACCTCTCTGAGTTTCCACTTTGTGTTTGTAAAATAGAAATAATAAAATCTGCCCTCACTGAGTCACAGGGTTATGGGGAGGTGATGGACACGAAACTAGAAGTGTTGGAAGACCTCTTGCTCCCTAAGTCTCTTGTGCTTTTCTCTCTCTTTGTACTTATTATCCGGCATTGGAAACATCCTTTTACTAGTCTGGCACCCCTGAGAGGAGAAAGGGAAGCGATCATACATGCAAGAGTCTATAAGTACCAAGTCCTACATGTGCATTAGGTTTGTTGGACAACAAGGGGTTAAGCTTGCAAACTCCAGAAACAACTGCTTGGGTTCAAGTTCCAGCTCCATCAATTCATAACTGTGTGGATTGGGGCAAGTTACTTAACCTTTCCAGGACTCGGTTTCCTCATCTAAAACAAGGATAAGCACACACCTCATCCTATTCATGAAAAGATTGATTGAGCCATTCATTACACTTAATGTGTTTAAAACAGGGGTCAGCCAATTACAGCCCATGGGCCAAATCTGGCCTGCTGTGGATTTTTATGCAGTTCATTAGCTGAAAATGTTTTTTATTTTATTTTATTTTTCCTTTATTGACTTTAGAGAGAGAGGAAGGGAGAGGGAAAGAGAGATAGAAACATCAATGAGAGAGAACATTGATTGGCCACCTCCTGCATGCCCCCACTGGGGATCGGGCCCACAATCTGGGCATGTGCTGTGACTGGGAATCGAACCAGCGACCTCTTGGTGCATGGGTCAATGCTCAACCACTGAGCCACACCGGCTGGGCTGAAAATGGTTTTTATATTCATAATTCCATAAAAAAAAAAAGTGGAAATTTGTTATTAAGTACCTACATGACAGCTTCAATTTTGACTCTTTGCCTACAAATCTTAAAATATTTACTAGCTGGCCCTTTACAAAAAAGTTTGCCAACCCCAGGTTTAGTATAATTCCTGACCCCTAGGAAGAGCCTAGTGACTGTCAACTATTTATTACAATGGTAAGAGATAATAATTTTTATCTCTATTTTTACAGATGGTAAAATTAAAGTGTAGAGATGGGTAGTGAGCCCTGGCCGGTTTGGCTCAGCGGGTGGAGCCTCGGCCCGCGGACCAGAGAGTCCTGGGTTCGGTTCCCGTAAGGGCACGACGTACCTCGGTTGCAGTTTGTCCCCGGCCCCCGTTGGGGTTGTGTGGGTGGCAACCACTCGATGTGTCTCTCTCACGTCGATGTTTCTCTCTCTCTCTTCCCCCCTCTCTCCCTCCCCCTCTATCTGAAGATAAATGCCAAAAAAAAAAAAAAAGAGAGAGATGGGTAGTGACCTTGGCCACACCTATGATTCTGGCAGCTTCACTCTGGGATGTTTAGGAGTCTTTGAGGCTGCCCCAGGCCCACCCATGCAGATGGGTCCTCAGTCATCACCCGTCCACGCCTCAGGTGCCGTGTTAGAAGAGGCCTAGAGGATTCCCAGCCTCCGCACAAGAGATGAGGTGCAAATTCCCTTCACTAGTGGATTTTCCCTCAACCAATCTGAGGATTTCAGCAACCCAGCATCATTCAACCCAGCATACATTCATAAAACAAATATTTATGGAGACACTCTGGGCTTCCCTGTTTCCCTGCTGGGTCTGAGGGTGGGACAGACAGGCAGCTGCTGGGCTCCTGCCCAGGCCTCACTGCTGCAGCTCAGAATGGGACAGCAAGCTCCACCAGAGGGTGACTGAGGGAGGGGGCCGAGAACCGCTGCAGAGACAAGAGACATGGCCCCGTGCTGACCCCAGAACAGAGGTTTGTGTGCCCTTGAAGGAAGGCTCCCTCCCTGTGAACTGGGCATCGTGAATCTGTACTGGATTGAAAGCTCAGGGTTTGGAATCCCAGCTCCAGCCACTTCCTCTTCCTGCGTATGGAGGCAGAATTGACCTTAACAATCCTCCCGGCAGAGGCCTATTTTGCAGTTGAGAAACTGTTATGGATTAAATTATGTCCTCCTACCCTGGCCAGTTTGGCTCAGCGGTTAGAGCGTCAGTCCGCAGACCAGAGGGTCCCGGGTTCGGTTCCCACTAAGGGCATGTACCTCGGTTGCAGCTTGTCCCCAGCCCCAGTTGGGGTCGCGTGGGTGGCAACCACTCGATGTGTCTCTCTCACATCAATGTTTCTCTCTCTCCCTTCCTCTCTCTCTCCCTCCCACTCTATCTGAAGATAAATGCAAAAAAAATGTCCTCCGGTGAGGATAAATTGTGTCCTCCTAAATTTCATACGTTGAAGACCTAACCCCCGCTAATTCAAAATGTGACCTTTGGACTTACAGTCTTTATAGAAGTAAACAAGCTAAAATGAGATCATTAGGGAAATTTGGAGACATGTACATACAGCGAGAACACCATATGAAGATGAAGGAAGAGATTGGGGTGATGATTCCATAAGCCAAGTAGCACTAAAGATTGCTTGCAGACCGCCAGACGCTAGGGAAGAGGCACGGGACAAATTCTTCCTCACAGCCCTAAGAAGGGACCAACCCTGTTGACACCTTGATCTCAGGCTTCTGGCCGCCAAAACTGTCAGACAATGCATTTCTGTTGTTGAACTCAAGTACATTTACGCCTGAGTAAGTGAGAGCTGATAGTCCTGCGGGGTCATGGTTCCTGTTCAAACCAGAACTTGCTTCAAATGTAGAAAGAAGACAATGGCATTCTAGGAAACACAAATGGCCAGGCTACCCTATCACATCCTTTTTTATTCATGTTACTTTCCTGTATTAACCAGCCACTTATTCTGAGATAGGGCAACTCATAATTCATTTCATTTCTTATTCATCAGTAATTATTTCATATGATTAATTATTAGCAGTGGTGGTGATTATTAAGATTAACATTATTAGCAGTAGCAGTCATTATTATTTCATTTCCTTCCTTATTCATCAGTAAGCCATGTTGAAAGAATGTGTGCACATCAAGAAATGAAATAAAGGCAGCTGAGTTAGGTTCAGCATTTCCATTGTTCTGGTAAATACGTATGTTTGTACAAGCTATGAAACACAAATTGTGTAAGTTTGGTGATTCTGCCCAAGAGTTAAATGCTCTTATATTTGCATTTAAAACCAGACTTTCAGCCCTGGCTGGTTTGGCTCACCGGTTAGAGCCTTGGCCTGTGGAACAAAGAGTCGTGGGTTCGATTCTGGTCTAGGGCACATACCTGGGTTACAGTTCCTCCCCGGCCCTGGTAGGGGTCATGTGGGAGGCAGCCAGTCGATGTGTCTCTCTCACATCAATATTTCTCTCTCCCCGCCCGCCCTGTCTTCCTCCTCCCACTCTATCTGAAGATAAATGGAAAAAATATCCTCGGGTGAGGATTTAAAACAAACAAACAGAAAACCCTAGAATTTCATATAAAATATATAATATTAAGAATTATGTTTGAAGGGACTGAGAAAACTTAAGTGTTGCTGGAGCCAAGCATGTAAGGCAAGGTGAGAGAGGTGTAGGGAGCTGGGCATTCAAGTGTCCTAATAGCCCTGGCTGGGTAGCTCAGTGGGTTAGAGCATTATCCCAATTCATCAAGGTTTCAGGTTAGATCTCCAGACACAGCACATACAAGAATCAACTGATGAATGCATAAATAAGTTGAACAACAGCCCTTGCCAGTTTGGCTCAGCAGTTAAAGCGTCAGCCTGGGACCAAAGAGTCACAGGTTCGATTCCAGTCAAGGGCATGTACCTCGGTTGCGGTTTGGTCCCCAGCCCTGGTCGGGGTCATGTGGGTGGCAGCCAGCTGATGTGTCTCTTTCACATCAGTGTTTCTCTCTCTCTCCCTCCCACTCTGTCTGAAGATAGATGGGGAAAAAATCCTCAGATAAGGATTTTTAAAAAGAAAATAAATAAATAAGTTGAACAGCAAACCGAAGTGGTTTTTTCTCTCTCTTTTCCTCTCTCTCTAAAATCAATCAATAAAAAATTTTAATATGTCTTATAAACTAAGCTAAGGAATTTTAGTTTGATTTTTATTCTGAGGATAACAGGAAGCCATAAAAATATTTATGGATTTCAGAGCTGTGTTTCGAAAGGACCGATCTTGCTGCATAGACACCCTCGTCTATAAAATGGAAAAGTAATATCTACTTCCCAGTGTTGCTGTGGCAATGAAGTACAATTATGTTCATAAACCACTTAGCACAGGCCTAATAGTAAATACACAGTAAGACTGTCATCAGTAGAAGTAATAAAAGTGAACCAGAAATCAGATGTGATTAGACACCTAAGGGAGTAAGTAAATCAGAAGTAACAAATGTGGCTTTAAAGCATGTTTTCTTTAGCCAGAATAGTTATTTAAATTTTAAAAAATTAGTTGCCAACATTTAAAAATTTGTTTTTTGTTTTTTTTACATAAATTTTAGATTCCAAGGTTTTTGAGCCAGGATGCAAAATTTGACTGCCTAAAAGAAACCAAGACCCTTCTGGCCTGGCAGAGGGGAGGCAACTGATCCATGTTTGTCTCACACATCGATGTTTCTCTCTCTCTCTCTCTCTCTCTCTCTCTAAAATAATTTTTTAAAATTTTTATTTTATTTTATTTTATTTTATTTTTTTTATCCTCACCCGAGGACATTCATTTATCTCCACATAGAGCGAGAGGGAGAGAGGGAGGAAGAGAGAGAGAGAAACACATCGAGTGGTTGCCACCCACACTACCCCAACCGGGGCCAGGGACAAACTGCAACCGAGGTACGTGCCCTTAGCAGGAACCAAACCCGGGTCTCTCTGGTCTGCAGGATGATGCTCTAACTGCTGAGCCAAACTGGCCAGGGCAAAAATAATTTTTTTTAAATCCTCCAGTGATGCCAGGCTGGTGTGGCTCAGTGGATTAAGCATTGTCCCGTGGACTGAGAGGTCCTGGTTCGAATCCCAGTCAGGGCACATGCCCAGGATGTGGGCTTGATCCCCAGTAAGGGGCGTGCAGGAGGCAGCCCATTGATGTTTCTCTCTCACATTGATGTTTCTATCTCTCTCTCCCTAAAAAAATCAATAAAAAAATATTTAAGTCCAGCCGGTGTGGCTCAGTGGTTGAGTGTCGACCCATGCACCAAGAGGTCGCCAGTTCAATTCCCTGTCAGGGCACATGCCCAGGTTGTGGGCCCGATCCCCAGTGGGGGGCATGCAGGAGGCAGCCAATCGATGTTCTCTCTCATCGATGTTTCTATCTCTCTCTCCTTCTCACTTCCTCGCTCTCTAAAAATCAATAAAGGAAAAAAAAATTTTTTTTGTAATCCTCCAGTGAAGATTAAAAAAACAATTCCTTAAAAAAAAAAAAAGGAATGGGCTGTAATTGCAGGTACTCATTGACTGTCCCACCCAAGCGCCCTTCCACCACGCAGAAGGGCAGGCTGTGATGTGAGCATTCTTCTCTAAAGCAATTAAACAAACGTGTGGAGACCATGAGGTCAGCTAAGGTGGAAGCTACTGTCCCGTGTAAAACCCTCCTTTAGAGCTCCTCCAGCACCGACAGTCCCTCCTGCTCCTCCGAATCTGAAGCCTCAGTCCGAAAACCTCCAGCACGTTCACACAAGTCCTAGGGAGCCTTTATGTTGCCGCTTCTCACAAATGCACACCCCACAAAGCTTGCCAGGCGCTCGGGGAAAGCCTGCCGCATGCAAGTGGAAGACCAAGTCATACAAGTAGGAAAAAAAGACCTCGGAGGTACCAACAATAATTTAGGGGATCCGGTTCGTATCCTTAGAGAAATCTGAGGTTATTGCAATCCATCAATAGCAATAGCCGGCTTCTAAAAATGAACAGAGAACAAGAAGGACTTATTGGCATTAAAAATAATGGCTTACAGTTTTTGTGTTTTTTTTTTAAATTTTTTGTTTTGTTTTGTTTTTTGTTTTTGGTACATGCCCCTAGCGGGAACCGAACCCGGGACTCTCTAGTCCACAGGCCAACGCTCCAACCGCTGAGCCAAACTAGCCAGGGCATGGCTTATGTTTTTTGTTTTTGTTTTTAAATACAGTTGGAGGATTTTAAATAAAAGGTGATAAAATTTTCCAGAATGTAGAACTAAGAAGACAGGCAGAAAATTTCAGAGTTAACCCAAGAATCATAGAATAAATAGAAAACTTGAATCACTGATCATCAAAAAGAGATTGGAAAGTGCTTAATGCTCTATTATTTTTTAAAAAGGTATGAAGCCAGAAGTTCCATGAGGAACAGAATGTTTATTTAATCCTCACCGAAGGATATTTTTCCCTTTTATCTTCAGATAGAGTGGGAGGGGGAGAGAGAGAGAGAGAGAGAGAGAGAGAGAGAAGCATGGACATGAGAGAGATACATCAACTGGTTGCCTTCCACACGACCTCGACCAGGGCCGGGGACCAGACAGCAATCGAGGTACGTGCCCTTGACCAGAATTGAACCCACAGCTCTTTGGTCTGAGGGCTGACGCTCTAACCACTGAGCAAAACTGGCCAGAGCGGAACAGAATATTTAAGTGGTCTTAAAGTAATGTCCCACAAATATTTATTATTATTATTTTTTTTTTATTAATTTATTTTTGTTACAGATGTTTCTCCTTTTTTCCCCATTGACACCCTCCTCCCCATCCCCCCACCCTGTCCCCAGCTTTGTTGTCCATGTCCATCACTTATGCATACATGTGCATAAGTTCTGTGGTTTATCTCTTCCCTCCCCCCCACCCCCTCTTCTGAGGGGTGTCAGTTTATACCCTACTTCCACATCTCTGGGTCTACCCTGTTCCTCAGACTGTTATGTTCATTATATTCCACAAATAAGTGAGATCATGTGATATTTGTCTTTCTCTGCTTGGCTTGTTTCACTTAGGATAATACTCTTGAGGTCCCTCCACGTCGTCTCAAAGGATAAGAGATCTTTCTTTCTTACAGCTGCATAGTACTCCATTGTGTATATGTACCACAGCTTTTTTATCCATTCATCCACTGATGGACACTTGGGCTGTTTCCAGATCTTCGCTATTGTAAATAGTGCTGCTATGAACATGGGGTACATGTATTTTTTCTGATTGGTGTTTCAGGCTTCTTAGGGTATATTCCTAGAAGTGGGATCACTGGGTCAAATGGCAATTCAATTTTTAATTTTTTGAGGTAACACCATAGTGTTTTCCACAGTGGCTGCACCAGTCTGCATTCCCACCAGCAGTGTACTAGAGTCCCCTTTTCTCCACACCCTCGCCAACACTTGTTGTTTGATGATTTGTTGATGGCGGCCATTCTGACAGGTGTGAGGTGACACAAATATTTATTAATTGTAAGTTGAAAAATGGTAACTTTGCAGTGAAGAAACCAGGAGGACACTAAGTTTCTCAAATAATCAAAAGTTAGCATCACGGTGATTGGGACAGCTGATAGTTTATCAAGGTACTAAGCACTGAGAAGGACACAGCTCACTTCTGTGATATTCCTGCTAAAAATGCCCAGTCGGAGCCTAATCATGAGGAAACTTCAGACAAACCCATCTGAGGGACATTCTACAAGATAACAGCCTGGACTCTTCCAAAATGCCAAGGTCGGAAAAACAAATTAAGGCTGAGGAACTATTCCAGATTAGAGGAGATTTTGAAAAGGACAATGAAATGCAATTTATAATCTTGGATTAGATCCTGGACCTGGGGGGGAAATAGCTCCAAGTGGCATTATTACAATAATTAATGACATTTGAATATGGGCTGTATATAGGTAATAATAATGTGTGTGTGTGTGTGTATATATATATATATATATATATATATATATATATATATATTTTTTATCCTCACCCGAGGACATTTTTCCATTTTTTTTTTGTTCAGATAGAGTGGGAGAGAGAGAGAGGAAGAGAGAGAGAGAGAGAGAAACATCGATGTGAAAGTGACACATCGAGTGGCTGCCTCCCGCACGACCCAACCAGGGCCGGGGACAAACTGCAACCGAGATATGTGCCCTTAGCGGGAACCGAACCCAGATCTCTCTGGACCGCAGGCCGACGTTCTAACCGCTGAGCCAAACCAGCCAGGGCCAAAATGTGCTAATATTAAATTTCCTGATTTTTATAATTGTTCTGCAGTAATATAAGAGAATGTCCTTATTTTACATGGAGGGAGAAAAAAAGAGAAAAACTTAGACACAGAAAAGGAGAATTATAATTATGTAGGATATAATGTAAACAATTATTGAATCTGAAATACCTTGCACTGTACTGCTCTTAAAACTTTTCTGTAAATCTAAGATTATATCAAAATAATTTTTAGCCCTGGCCGGTTTGGCTTAGCGGTTAGAGTGTCGGCCTGCGATCCAGAGAGACCCGGGTTCAGTTCCCACTAAGGGAACATATCTCGGTTGCAGTTTGTCCCTGGCCCTGGTTGGGTCATGCAGAAGGCAGCCATTTGATGTGTCCCTTTCATGTTGATGTTTTTCTCTCTCTCTCTCTCTTCCTCTCTCTCCCTCCCACTCTATCTGAACAAAAAATGGAAAAGTGTCCTCAGGTGAGGATAAAAAAAAAAAATTTTTTTTTAAATCAGTTTTTTAAAAAGACTATCAGATCAGCTCGGCCGGTGTGGCTCAGTGGTTAAGTGTCGACCCATGCACCAAGAGGTCGCAGGTTCACTTCCCAGTCAGGACACATGCCCAGGTTGTAGGCCTGATCCACAGTGGGGGCATGCAGGAGGCAGCCAGTTGATGTTCTCTCATCGATGTTTCTATCTCTCTCTCCCTCTCACTTCCTCTCTCTCTCTAAAAAATAAATCAATAAAGAAAATTTAAAAGAGAAAAAAATTTTTTTTTATCCTTACCCGTATATTTTTTGCATTTCTCTTCAGATAGAATGGGAGGGAGAGAGGGAGGAAGGGAGAGAGAGAAACATCGATGTGAGAGAGACACATCCACTGGCTGCCACCCACACAACCCCAACGGGGCCGAGGACGAACTGCAACCGAGGTACATGCCCTTAGTGGGAACCGAACCCGGGACTCTCTGGTCCGCGGGCCAATGCTCTAACCGCTGAGCCAAACCAGCCAGGGCAAAAAGAAAAAATTTTTAAAAAAATTTCTTAGGTAAAATATAAATAAATAAATGAAATGACGACTGCAGCAGTTTTACTAATAACAGCCCCAAAATGGAAATACGCAAATATCCATCAACAGGAGAACTGAAAAAGAAATGTTTTATATTTATATAGTGGAATTTCGTAGAGCAGTGCAAGAGAATCGACTCCTTTTCCGGCGGTGACGACCTCCCCACGACGCAAGAATTTTCTTCATCCCTCTCCAGAAGAGCAAAGCCCGGCGCAGAGCCCCAGTTCCTTCTCCACGGCTGTGACATGCCACTGTTCTCTGTCAGCCAACAGGAAGAAAAGCAGGGCTTACGGAGCATGCTCCTCAGAAGGAAACAGCACTGATCGCACCTCAAACCAAGACGAGTGGGGAATCATCCAATAGACACATTTGGAATAAAAAAAAAAGAATCAACTCCTGTTCCACAAAACAGCTTCGGTGAATCTCATGCTGAGCAAAAGAAGCCAGATGTCAGAGTACGTACATACTTTATGGTAACATTTATATGAAAAATTAAAAATAGGTAAAATAGCTCTATCATGATAAGAAAATGATTCTTTTGGAGGGGCTTTGTTGGAAGAGGTGGAAGGGAAGCTTCTGTTTTCATCTGAGAGATGACTCCATGGGTATGTTCATTTCTAAAATTTAATGAGATAAATAAAAACTACTTAAATATTATATTACTTTTTAAAGCCCAACAACTTATTTTCCAAAATTCAACAGTAAGGATCATTCTAAATGGTTGATCCTTAAAACCATTTCTATCAAGATTGGCAAAAATTAGGGATATCTGCTTACATGTTATTATTCAACATTGTTGTCAGAGGTTTGATCAAATTTAATTAGGTGAGAAAATGAAGTAATCAGTATAAATATTGGAAAAGAAAGGATAAAATTATTATTTCCAGATCCCTTGAAGCTTTCACACCAGTTCTCTGGTCTCTGCAGCGGTTCTCAACCTGTGGGTTGCGACCCCTTTGGGGGTCGAACGACCCTTTCACAGCGGTCGCCTAAGATCATCAGAAAACACATATTTCTGATGGCAATTCATAACAGTAGTAAAATTACAGTTATGAAGTAGCAACAAAAATAATTTTATGGTTGGGGGTCACCACAACATGAGGAACTGTATTAAAGGGTTGCAGCATTAGGAAGGTTGAGAACCACTGCCTTAGAGCAAAATGTCTCAAAATAATATTTTTTTTCTTTATTGATTTTAGAGAGAGAGGAAAGGAGAGGGAGAGAGATAGAAACATCGATGAGAGAGAACATTGATTGGCTGTCTCCTGCATGCCCCCCACTGGGGTTGGGCCCACAACCCGGGCATGTGCCCTGACCGGGAATCGAACCGGCGACCTCTAGCCACACCGGCCAGGCTCAAAATAATTTTTAAAATCTTATTGTCACTACTTTTTCTCCTGCAATTTTCTCTTAAATCTATTCCAGCCAGGCTATAAACTCCACACCTCCTCTGAAACAAGGTCACTGGTGACCTTCATGCTGCTAAATCCAATGGTCAAATCTCAGCCCCTTTTACTTGTCCAGTGAGCAGCATCTGGCCCAATTGATCACTTCTTCCTCCCAGAAGCCCTTTGTTCATTTAGCTTCTGGGACATCATCACACTCCTGGTCCTCCTACCTCTCTGGCTTCTCTTCCTCTGTATTCTTGGACAAATCCTCCTTTCTTTTCTAACCTCTGTGTTGGCATTCCCAATGACACAGTTCTTGGACCCCTTCTGATCTACCTTCTCGTCCTAGGTGATTTCATCCAGTTCCATGGGTTTAAATTCCATTTCTATGCTGACAACCACAGATTTGCATCACCAGCCCTGACCTCTCCCCTGACCTCCAGGCAAGGAATTCCATTGCCGGCTAAACTTTTCCCCTTGGCGGTTCAAATAGACATCTCAAACTTAACCTAATCAACGTGGAATCTTGATTTTCCTCGCAAAGCCTGCTCCTCTCTCAATCGTCCATTCCTCTGGTTGTTCAGACCAAAAATACTGTATCCTTCTTGATTCTTCTCCTCTCCTGTCTCTACTCTCCAATCCATCAGCAATGTTTCACAATCTATCTCTAACTGAACACTACTTAAGCCCCCTGACAGACACCACATCAGTGCAAGCCACCATCGTCTTTCTCCTGGGTTATTTAATTTGGCTCCTAAGGCTCCTACCTTTGCCCTGCCCCCATAGTCTATTCTCCACTCAGCATTCAGAGTGATATTTTAAAAACCTGTCACTTTTCTACTTAATTCTTTATCTCCAAAACACATCAAGCACATGCTCACCTTGGGACCTTTACCTCTGCTAAGAATGTTCTTCCAGTGATTCATATACTCAAATCATTTCTCAAGTGTCAGCTGATTACAGAGGCCTTCCCCAGCTAGTGGGTCTAAAATAGCACTTCCAGTTACTTTCTACCCCTGAGCTTGCTTTATCTTTCTCATAGAAGTTATCATCCCCTGATATATTTTATATTTATTACTTGGGATTATCTATCTGTCCTCACTAAGATGTAAGCTCTATAAGGTCAAGGATTTTTATGTTTTGTTTATTAATGTGTTCCCAGCACCTAGAACCTTTGATCCACAGTAGTCCTTAGCCCATAGGAGTTGTTCAACAGTATTTGTCGAATTAATTGAATGCTGAATGATATTTTTATTTACTTAGGAAAACCCAATAAACTCTAGTAGTGGGAGGAGGAGGAGGAGGAGGAGGAGGAGGAGGAGGAGGAGGAGGAGGAGGAGGAAGAGGAGGAGGAGGGGGAGGGGGAGGAGGAGGAGGAGGAGGAGGAGGAGGAGGAGGAGGAGGAGGAAGAGGAATGGTAGCTCCCTAAAAGATATGTCCACTTCTTGGGACCAGTGAATGTGACCTTATTTGGAAAAAGATTCTTTACAGACAATAATTAAGTTAAGGATATTGAGACAAGATCATCCTGGATTATCTAGGTAGGCCCTAAATCCAATGGACAAATGTCCTTATAAGAGACACACAGAGCAGAGAAGCAGAGATGGACAGAGAAGAGGAACAACCCATGTGAAGACAGAGACAGAGATTGGAGTTATTCAGCCACAAGCCAAGGAACACCTGGAGCCACCAGCCGCTGGAATAGGCAAGGAAGGACTACCCCCTCCAGGGAGTGGCTCTGCCACCTTGAGTTTGGACTTCTGGCCTCCAGAACTCTGAGAGAGAAAATTTCTGTGTTAAGCCAGCAAGTTTGTCACAGCATTTGTTATGGCAGCCCTAGGAAATCAACCCACTACCAGACTAACAAGATAATTTGGTAAGGAGATGACCACCAGATAAATGGGACAAAACCAATTGTTTTTCTTTGTATTCTCAATAAGTAATTAGAAAAAACAATTTAGGAGAGCCTATATTTTCTTAATTAACTTCAAATCTCGGAGGAAAAAGACAGAGATAAGTCCAAAAGAACATCTAACTACTAGGCATTCCAGAAAGAGAATAGAAAGAGAGAAGATATGTTATTCCCTAGAGAGGTCTAATAACACTGATCCTCAAAGGGAAGGGGTCCGGGTCTCAATCTGATCATTCCCAGAATGAAAATTTCCTTCGGTCCTTCTGTCTCATCCAGACACCAATTTGGAGAGGCAGCCCATGTCAGGCCACAAATAATACAATCACACACACACACACAACACACACACTCAGATAGCAGGCAAATCAGCCTTATATTTACATAACTAATAGGGGTCACTCCAGGAATCCTTCCCTGGACAGCTCAGCCCCTAAATGACTTTCTGTGTCCATCTAGGCTGAGAAGCAAGCAGCAATTTAAAAATAGCAGCTTCTCTTGACAAACCAAAAATTAAGGTCTGTCTCACCAGGCAGCCTGCTACATTATTAACAGCTAAGAGACCATTAAAACCTGCCTGGTCCTGCCCCACAGCCTGGAAGAATCAGAAAGCCTCAGCTAGAGGTGCTATCAGGACCCTAACCTGATATGCTTTGGCTTGCCTCTCCCCTTACTTACAGCGACCTTGAGCAAGAGCTCAAGTTTGCTCATCTAGTGGACTACCAAACTCAGATCAGATGCTCATCTCCTGTGCCTTTCACTCAACTGTTTGATCGGGCTTATCTGACTGTAGATGATTCTGCACAGAAAGGGTAGTCAGCATGACGATGTCACCAGTGCTGGTAATTGTCCAACCACCGGCTGTTGGGTGAAAAGATAGCTCTGGTTTGTAGCATTTGTTGATTTCCTTGGTGTGAATACTCTCACTGTGGCTGATCCCCCAAGCTGATTTCCAACTCAACATCAACCTGAAAATGTAACAGTATGCAGTCAGGAACAGAGGTGAACAGACTCCAACACCCATGGGAAACTCGGGGCCCCTCCAGGGTTCTGACACCTTGTAGGTCAAGTCTTGCCTCTCTCCCTGCTCGGCATCCTGGGCATATTTTTGTTGTTGTTGTTAATCCTCACCCAAGGATCTTTTTCCATTGATTTTTAGATAGAGTGGAAAGGAGGGAGAGAGAGAGAGAGAAACATAGATGTGAGAGAGACACATCAATTGGTTGTCTCCCGCCCGGCCTGACTAGGGCCAGGGATTTAACCTGCAACCCAGGTATGTGCCCTTGATTGGGAATCAAACCCGAGACCCTCCGGGTCCTTGGGCTGACACTCTAACCACTAAGCCAAACCAGCCAGGGCCTCAGCATATTTTTTAAATGTCACTCGTAAGGATTTATATTGAGGCAATGTGAGCAGAATGGGACAGGAACTTGGGAGTCCCACGGCCTTGGTTCTCAGTAGCAGTCCCGCCGCTTTGACCCAAGCTACCTATTAAGCTGCTTCACCAATCTGGCTGCAGTGGCCTTATCTGTAAAATCAGGATATTGATACCTGACAAGGTGGTTGTGAGAAATAAATAATATTCATGTATTTGACAATCAGGCGATATGACTTTCTTCCCTACGTTACCATGAACAATTGCTTATGATATAACACTACGTGCAACAATCAGAATACCAAACTCTTCCTATGCTTTGTTATCAGGGAGGTACTGGTTGCCTGGGATGGAGGCAGGGAGATTAAAGAGAAAAGCAAGAGGGACCTTTCTAGGGTGATGTAAATAGTTTTTATCTTGAGAAGGGTGAGGGTTACAGGGTTGTATGCCTTTGTCAAAACTCATCTAAATGTACACTTATGAGCTGAGGATACCTCCATTAAAAATGAAAAAAAGGCCCTGGCCAGTTTGGCTCAGTGGTTAGAACATTGGCCTGGGGACCAAAGAGTCCCGGGTTCGATTCCAGCCAAGGGCACATACCTCGGTTGCGGTTCGTCCCCGGCCCCAGTTGCGGTTGTGCGGGTGACAACCAATTGATGTGTCTCTCTCACATTGATGTTTCTCTTTCTCTCTCTCTCTCTCTCTCCCACTCTGAAGATAAATGTAAAAATATTCTCGGGTGAGGATTAAAAAATAATAATAATTTAAAAAATGAAAAAAAGTAGGGAAGGGAGCATAATTACAGATTACAAATGACTTTAAAAAGCATACAAATTAACAAGTGGATCTGAGGATAAGAGAAAGAGTTGGGTGAGCAGGCTCACCAGGCCGGGCTAGAACCCTCCTCTGGCTTTGCCTGGAGGTGGAGGTGGCCTGAATCTCTCTCTCCAGCATGGAAGTGTCCAGGCAGCTGCTGACCCCAGTGACCATGGGGGTCTTGGGCTTAGGCAAGGGTACTATGTTGTTGGGCACCATCACACACCACCTAACATCTTTCCATCAGGCCAGTGCCCCAAGACCAACTGCTGAGGGCACTGGAACAGGAAGTCAGAGTTCAGTCAAGGCTTTCATTGTACAAGGGATACTGAAACCAGGCAATGTGACTCAGCTGGAAAATCTCACCCTGTAGAGCTGGCTGTTGGGCCAAGTTTATCCAGCAGACATGGTAATCAACCCAGGCATGCCTTTGAAGACTATTAAGCAATGCCTTCCTGCTTCCTGGACTCCTACAGCCAGTGCCCTGTGGACTGTGCTGAATTTGACCCTTCCCAACCCATTGGCATCTGGGATCTGACTGGAAACTGTTGCCAAGATACCAAAGGCTTAGGAAGCCCAAAGGAAACCTGTCCTGCAATATTAGCAGAAGAAAAGAATGTCTGAAACATTCTCTCGAACAGAAACCAGTCAGACCTGGCTCCTTTTATACCTTTTCCTACCCCCAACAAGTGCCACATATAAGCCAAAAAGCAGCGGTTACTTCAAGATGAAATATGAGTAGTTAGTAAGATGAGCAGAACTTCCTTTTCCTGTCATTCAGAAGATACTTGGCCTAAGACCCTAGCAGATATAAATTCTTGCATATTGCATTCCCATTTCATTCCTATGAATTTTAATCTGGATACCAAAAGCTGGGCAACAGAGTTCAATATTAAGAGTTAGCTTTTGAAAGAGTCTAATGTGGTTTTCACGTAGTTGTCTCCTGTGAGTGAGCAAATAATGTAGAAATGTCTAAACATCTAATTATGCAGAACTTAACTTTTTTTTTTTTACAGTAAAAAATAAAGGAGCAATTGAATGTTATTTCTCTTATCTGTAAGAATAATGTGTTTACAAAGTTTCGCTATTCGTCTCAGAAAGTAATAAAAATTACATAATACTAATTTGGGGGAAGTATTTCAACAGGGGTTTTTGGTGCCAAAAAGCCACCTTTCTTACTCCAGGACACAATTTGTGGTGATCTATAGCTACAAAATTCAACTCAATAAAAACAGCTTGACTTGCAGAGTGGATTCTGCAGAATATAAATTCACTACTGCCTCTAAAATAAGAAACTTGTAAACAAGTGGGCCACATATACTGGTCTAATTTTGTTGATGAATACACTTTCAGTTTATCTGTTTCAAAAATAACCCAGATAGAATTTTCTCTCTCTCTTTTTAATCCTCACCTGAGGATATTTTTCCATTTACCTACAGACAGAGCGGGAGGGAGGGAGAGAGAGAAATGTTGATGTGAGAGAGACACATCAATTGGTTGCCACCCACATGACCCCAACCTGGGCCAGGGATGAACCGCAACCAAGGTACGTGCCCTTGGCCGGAATCGAACCCTGGACTCTTTGATCCTCAGACTGACACTCTAACTGCTGAGCCAAACTGGCCAGGGCAGAATTTTCTTTTTTTTTAAATAATTGTTTTGATATAGACTTCCAGTCAAGATGGCGGCGTAGGTAAACGCGGTATCGCCTCCTCCTACAACCACATCAAAATTACAACTAAACTACAGAACAGACATCCTTCAGAACCGCCTGAAATCGGGCTGAATGGAAGTCCTACAACTACGGAATTAAAGAAGCCACATGGAGACTGGTGGGAGGGGCGGAGGCGGATGGGCTGGGCCCACACCCGCGTGTGGCGGATAAAAATCAGGAGGACACCTCGGCTGAGAAGGTCCTCCCTAAGGAGTGAGGGGGTCCCCATCCCACACCAGGCCCCCAGCTCAGGGTTCCAGTGCCAGGGAGAGAGTCTCGGTCACTTCTGGCTAGAAAAACCAGCGGGAACTGAGGCTGAGGGAGGCTGAGGCGGCTGGAGCCCCAGGCAGCTCCTCTTAAAGGGCCCGCACACGGACTTACTCAGACTCACACCCTCCAGGCTCCAGCATTGAGGAAGCAGCTTGAAAACCGCCAGAGATATATGGGGAAGAACTGAGTTGTTTGGCATCTGGGTGAGGACTCGAGCGGCAGCTTTCTCCTGGACAGATGTGCTGGTGGAGGCCGTAGTTCCTTTGGTGAGCCCTTCCCCACAGGGCAGGCAGACGACAGCCATGTCTGGGACTCCAGCAACCAGGCTCATAGTGTTTGCCCCTCCCTGGTAATTCCCTGAGGCCCTGCCCCACCCAACTTTCAGGCCCACCCAAGCTGTTTCCAGTGGCTTTACCATAGCATTGGCCTACTTCAGATTTTCCTAAATTCTCTCAAACAAGCAGCATCTGGCCACAGTGAGCCCCATACCTCTTGCTAAGTGGCCCCAGGCCCGGCATTAAAAGCAGCCAACCTTGGTTCACAACTTGGCTTTGCCTGGGCACCTCCAAGCCCAGCACAAGAAGCAGCCATCAGCAGATCGCTTTGTAGCTTATGCCTGATGGCCCTGGGTAGAACACAGGCAGTGGCTGACCTTGCCCCAGAGCCAGCACACCCAGTAGACAGCTTCAGACCACGTTGAAGCACCACCACCTAGCCACCTCCACAAGTGATACACTCAAGGAGTGGACTCAGTGGGTACAAGAGCCCTGCTGAAGTAAGTCTTCCTCTGTGTGGTGGGCCCCTGCACAGCTGATCATCCAAGGTAGTCAGAGGTCGGTGGTCAGTGGGCACAGCCAGTCCTTGCAGCTGATCAGCCTGAGTAAAACCCAAGGGCAATCAAGACTCAATTACAGTAGAAGAGTGTAAAGTCCACATGAGGGGTGCACCTCAAGGGCCCAGCTGGGTGACCAGGGAGACTGTGCCACTGGATCCTACAGGACACCTACTACAATAGGCCACCCTAGGAAGCCTAGGAGACATAGCCACTCTACCTAATACATAGAAACAAACACAGGGAGGCAGCCAAAACAAGGAGACAAAGAAACACGTCCCAAATGAAAAAACAGAACAAAACTCCAAGAAAAGAACTAAATGAAATGGAGATAAGCAATCTAACAGATGCAGAGTTCAAAACACTGCTTATAAGGATGCTCAATTAACTTAGTGAGGGCCTCGAGAACATATAAAGGACCAGTCAGAAATGAAGGATGCACTAACTGAAATAATTTACAGGGAATCAATAGTAGAGTAGGTAAAGCCAAGAAGCAAACCATCGATTTGGAATATAAGGAAGCAAAAAACACCCAATCAGAACAGCAAAAAGAAAAAAGAATCCAAAAAAATGAAGATAGTATAAGGAGCCTGTGGGACAACTTCAAGCTTACCAACATTCGCATCATGGGAGTGCCAGAAGGAGAAGAGAGGGCAAGAAATTGAAAACCTATTTGAAAAAATAATGACAGAAAACTTCTTTAACTTGGTGAAGGAAACAGACATACATGTCCAGGAAGCACAGAGAGTCCCAAACAAGATGAACCCAAAGAGGTCCACACCAAGACAGATCATCATCAAAATGCAAAAGTTTCAAGACAAGGAGAGAATCCTTAAAGCAGCAAGAGAAAAGCAGTTAGTTACCTACAACGGAGCTCCTACAAGGGTGTCAGGCGATATCTCAAAAGAAACTTTGCTGGCCAGGAGGGAGTGGCAAGAAATATTTAAGTGATGAAAAGCAAGGACCTACAACCAAGATTACTCTATCCTGCAAAGCTATCATTTAGAATTGATGGCCATATAAAAAGTTTCCCAGACAAGAAAAAGCTAAAGGAGTTCATCACCACCAAACCAGTATTATATGAAATGTTGACAGGTCTTATTGAAGAAGAAGATAAAAAAATATGAACAATAAAATGGCAATAAATACATATCTATCAATAGTTGAATATACAAACAAAATGAGCAAGCAGAACAGAAACAGACTCATAGATACAGAGAACTTTTTGTTGGTTTCCAGATGGGAGGGAAGTCAGGTGAAAACGATGAAGCAATTAGGAAGTACAAATTGGTTGTTAGACTGATGAACCTCAAAGGGAAGGGAGGAGGTGGGGCGGTAAGAGAGAAACCAAAGAACTTATATGCATATATGCATAATCAATGGACACAGAAAATAGTGTGGGGAAGGCAGGAGTGGGGTGGGATTGGGGAGGAGGGGGTCAAGGGGGGAAAAAAAGAGGGACATCTGTAGTACATTCAACAATAAAGATAAGTTAAAAAAATGTCATATAAATGAAAAAAAATTGTTTTAATTGACTTGAGAGAGAGAGAGAGAGACATCTATTTGTTGTTCCACTTATTTATGCATTCATTGGTTGCTTCTTGTATGTGCCCTGACTGAGGATCGAACTCACAACCTTGGCATATTGGAATAATGCTCTAACCATTATTAGAGCATCTGGCCACAGACAGATAGACTTTTCAATAATCAATCTGCTATAAATATCCATCCAGTGATATATTGGAAAATATTATTTTACTGTTTTTTAAAAAAATTACAGTTTACATTCAATATTACAGTGTATATGTCCAGCATAGTGGTTAGTCAATCATATACTTTACATAGTGGTTCCCACCGATGTTTCAAGGTGGGTGCTTAAATATTGGGGGAGTGCCTAATTGGTTTCTTTTATTTTTATGAGTTTTCTCTTATTTTTTCTTTTTCGCTGAATCCCTCCACCCTCTCTCAACACCTACCCCCACCAGAGCTGTCTGCTGCTCTCGATGAGTCTGTCGGAAAATAATATTATTATTATTATTATTATTGTTTTTAATCCTCACCTGAGGATATTTTTCTATTTATCTTTAGATAGAGTGAGAGAGAAGGAAAGAGAAACATCGACTGTGAGAGGGACACATTGACTGGTTGCCTCCCGCACGACCCCGACCAGGGCCGGGAATGAATTGCAGCTGAAGTACGTGCCCGAGACTGGAATCAAACCCAGGAGTCATTCACCCTCGGGCCAACACTCTAACCACTGAACCGCACAGGCTGAGCCGGAAAGTATTCTTTTTAAATGACTTGCTTTTGTTTTTCCTTTGAAAGCACATGTGTGTTGAGAGTTACAATTTATGCTAGAAATGGACAGCATGACATGAATGCTTGAATAAGAACCAAGTTGCTTGAATTTTCTCCAGGAGCAAGCTGAATCAGATCGTGTTATCAGAAGCCACTCAGCTTAGAAACTGTGTGGGTTGCAATCCACTTCCCAGTTTTTCTTTCTGCCCAAAACATTCTGATGGCTAACAAACCCAAGTACAATAAAAGAAACAAAGCTAACCCAAGGCACTGGGCACGGCCAGCATTCTCTGCCGTTGGGAAATAGGAATACATTGAGCATAAAATGAAAACAATTCTTGACACAAATTACGGTTGCAATTAGTAAACAGGAATAGTAATAAAAGATTTTACATGGTTAGGGTCACAGGTTAAGGAGGTCTTGGAAAGTAATTTAGTTTGCTGCTGAAGGATCTTTGTTCCTGGGGAAAGCAGTTGGTACTGGCTGGCTTTCAGGGCCCTCCCATCCCCGGGCTTGGAGTGTAATCTGAGCCGCCGTTTTGTCATCATTATCGTACTGGATTCTTAAGTGAGGCAAAGGGGTTAGGTGCTTATGCCAGGCATGAGGCAGGGTGGGGTGAGGATCGGTGCCCTCGAGACAGAGGGCTCACTGGCTATGTATGAAATGGCCCATTTCACCCTTACTTTACTTTGGGCTAAAACAAATTAACATTCACAAGCTGAATGTTTATTACCTGCCTTTGAAAAATTGTTCCACCTCATAATATTTTACTCCAGGCACTTAAAACACGAATGTTAGCAAATGGTTCTCGTAATTTTTTGGTGAAAAATGTTTTTCCCATGTACTTTAAATTTTTTTATTCACTGTTGGTCTTTCAAAATGGACAAGACTTTTAAAAGGATTACAACTAGCCCTGGCTGGTGTGGCGCAGTGGTTAGAGCGTTGGCTCGCACACCGAATAGTCTCAGGTTCGGTTCCCGGCATGTACCTGGGTTGCAGGTTCAATCCCTGGCCTGGTGGGGTGCGTTCAGGAAGCAACCAATCGATATTTCTCTATCTCTCTCCCCTTCCCTCCCTTCTACTCTCTCTAAATATTAGGGAAAAAATATCCTCTGGTGAGGATTAACAAAATAAAATAAAATACCTTAAAAAAACATTTAAAAAAAGACAGGCATTACAACTACATTTTACTTTTCACATTTGTTTTTTGTTTGTTTGTTTTGTTTTTTATATGTTTTTATTGATTTTTTTAGATAGAGAGGAAGGGAGAGAGAGAGAAAAATTGATGTGAGAGAGAAACATCAATGAGCTGCCTCCTGCACGCCCCCCACTGTTGATTGGGCCCACAATCTGGGCATGTGCCCTGACCGGGAATCGAACGGAGACCTCTCAGTCCTTGAGACGACACTCAATACACTGAGCCACACTGGCTGGATGACTTTTTTTTTTTTAATCCTCACCCAAGGACATTTCTCCATTTTTATTTTCAGACAGAGTGGGAGGGAGGGAGAGAGAGAGAGAGAGAGAGAAAAACATTGAGGTGAGAGAGACACATCAACTTGTTGCCTCCCACATGACCCCGACCAGGGCTGGGGACAAACCGCAACTGAGGCACGTGCCCTTGGCCAGAATCAAACCCGGGACTCATTGGTCTGCGGGCCAACACTCTAACTGCTGAGCCAAACCGGCTAGGGCTCATTTGTTTTGTTTTTTTGAAAACTTCTATTGCCACATTTTAATATCACAGAAAACCACGTGCTTGCCAAAATTGTTGTGAAGTATTAGACTACATGAGCTGTCAGTAGGCTCTAAAGCATTCTTTATTGCTCTATTACAATCAAATTTTAGGGGGAAAATTAAGATAATATTAAGAAGTCGACCCAGAAGGGAAAGAGAGAAATGAAGAGATATAGAAGCCAGACTGAAAGCATCTAACAAGCATTCCAGGAGTTGAGAATGGGTGGATGACGAGGCAATACTTGAAGAAGTAATGGCTGAGGATTTTTCCAGAATAGAAGGAAGACATGAGCCTTCAGGCTGAAAGTACCCAAGCACTGAGCAGCGTCAGGAAGAATAAGTCTTCAAAGTGATAGCAGGGGTAACCCCAGAAAGGGCTGGAATCAGCATAATTTTAGCCTTAGCTATCATGCATACATTTTTTATAAGGAAACTAGATCCGTGTATTTCATATGCAGCTAAGAACTATTTGTTTGTTTGTTTGTTTAGTTATTTATTTGAGAGAGAGAGATTTGTTGTTCCACTTATTTATGCATTCATTGGTTGCTTCTTCTGTGTGCCCTGACAGGGGATTGAACCTGAAACCTTGGCGTATCAGGCGGATGATCTAACCAACTGAGCTACCTGCCAGGGCCTCAGGGAGAGAGGTCTTGAGTGAGCAGCCGCTTGGATGCTCACGTAGGGTATCTGCCCATGAGGTGCCAATGGGTAAGGGAGGAGACAGCCACAGAAAATACAGTGAAAATTCTCAAAATGGATGGAGACGTCAACTGCGTGCAGGTGGCGGCTGCTCCTGCTCACAGGTGCTGATGATAACCAGGTGCTTAAAAAGCGGTAGCTGATCTAAATCTCATGACAACTCTGTGAGGAGGCTATTGTTATTTCCGCCTTATAAAGAACCTAAGGCAGACAATGTAAGCTCCTTGCTGGAGGATAAGATTATATGTTAATCACACTAGCTAACACCTATCATATGCTCAGTGTTATGTGCGTGTCTTTTTTGTTGTTGCTGTTAATCTTCACCCGAGGATATTTTTCCATTGATTTGTTTACATAGAGTGGACACATTGATTGGTTCCCTCCCACATGACCCTGACCAGGGCCAGGTACATGCCCTAAACCGGGAATCGAACCCGAGACTCTTTGGTCTGCTGGCCAGTGCTCCAATCACTGAGCCAAACTGGCCAGGGCTTAATTGCTTGAGTTTTTTTTTTTTTTTTAAACTACGTTTTTTATTGATTTTTTTATAGAGAGAAGGGAAGGGAGAGAGAGATAGAAACATCGATGAGAAAGAGATACATCGATAGGCTGCCTCCTGCATGCCCGCCACTGGGATTGAGCCCACAACCCGGGCATGTGCCCCGACCAGGAATTGAACTGGGACCTCTCAGTCCATGGGATGACGCTCACTCCACTGAGCCACACCAGCCAGGCTAATTGCTTGAGTTTTAATCCCAGATCATAAAAGAGTAACACACCTGCTTTGTCTTCAGTTCCTTCATCTGTTTAATGGAGATGACAATAGGACCTACCTCAAAGGGCTATTGGAAGGATTGAATGAGGCATTACACAAAGAGCATTTGCACACTGTGTGGCACACACATGTCTTCATACATGTCAACTGTAATTAATTATTACACAAGAAAGTATAGTTGCCGTCTTACATTTCTGTATGAGGCACAAGCCTTTGTTTCAAGTGATGGAAACCCAGTTCATACAAATATTTTTTGTTTTGTTTTGAAAGACTCGCATCGCCATGGAAAGCGCAAGGGTCTAGCTTGCACTGGTTTCAGGGACAGCTGGATCCAAGGACTCCGATACTGCCAAGTCTCTCATCTCCGCTTCTCTGTCTGAACTCTACTGTTTCGAATATTTACTGGGGCCATGGTGGCCAGCGGCTACGGGAGCTCCCTCCTTCACCACCCAGCAGGAAGGCGTTCTCTCTAGCTCTGAGTTTAACAGTCATGGGGGAAGCTCTCATAGATACAACACCGCCAGGGAGGTGGGGACCTGTGAGACTGGGGAGCACCCATTTGTTTTTTTTGTTAGTTTTTAATATTTTTATAGAGAGAAGAAGGGAGAGGGAGAGAGAAACATCGATGTGAGAGTGAAACATCAGTTAGCTGCCTCCTGCACATCTTCTACCTGGGATCGCGCCCGAAACCCAGCCACGTGCCCTGACCAGGCATTGAACTGACAACCTCTCGGTGCACAGGACGACCCCAGCCAGCTGAGCCACACCGGCCAGGGAGGGAGCACCCATTTGAAACACAGCATATGAGGGGGAGAGAGGCACAGGACCATCTCCCAGGAGAATGAGGTGTAGTTCTGAGCAGACAAAACAACAGAATACACCCAAAAAAGTATATTCTTACACACAGTGCTTTTTTCATAGTAATAGAATCACTGTCCTTTGTTTCTCAAACTTTAACATCACCACCAGACCCTGTGCGCGCGCGCGTGTGTGTGTGTGTGTGTGTGTGTACACGTGTGCCTGCGGAAAACTTGTTTTTCTCTGGAATCTTGTAACGTCTTCTTTTTGTCCCTATTGTTCTGAAATTTCCTGCCGATGTAACTTGGCATGGACCAAATTTCATCTAATTTTCTTGGAACTTAGTGGACTTAACTATGGTAATGAATGTTCTTCAGAGTTCTTGAATTGTTTTTTTTGAGGATTTCCTCCCTATTTCCTCTGTTCTTTCTGGAACTGCCAAAACTCAGGTCCTAGACTGGCCCTGGCTTTCTGATAATTTCTCTCCTATTTTCTGTATTTGTCATTCTATTCTACTTTCTGTGACATTCCCGTACTTTATGTCCAACTCTTCTGTTCTAATTTTCATTGCTATTATCATAATTTTAATTCTGAGGGCTGTTTTGTATGTGTGTAAAACATCATTGGACACAGAAAAAAAGGCGTGAACTTCTTAAAGCATCCCCATGTGCAAAATAAGGAACGAGTTCTTTTATTTTTTATTTTATATATATATATATTTTAAGTCCTCACCTGAGGACATTTTTGCATGTATCTTCAGAGAGAGCAGGAGGGAGAGAGGGAGGAACAGAGAGAGAGAAACATCAATGTGAGAGAGACACATTGAGTGGCTGCCTCCCGCACGACCCAACCAGGGCCGGGGATAAACTGCAACCGAGGCACGTGCCCTTAGTGGGAACCGAACCCGGGACTCTCTGGTCCGAGGGCCGATGCTCTAACCGCTGAGCAAAACTGGCCAAGGCGAACGAGTTCTTTTCATTAGATTGGTTTTCACAGTATCACGTCCGGCTTCAGAAGCTGGTTTTCTTTTTTTTTATCCTCACCCGAGGACATTTTTGTTCAGATAGAATGGGAGGGAGAGAGAGGAAGAGAGAGAGAGAGGGAGAGACATCGACGTGAAAGGGACACATCAAGTGGCTGCCTCCCGCACGACCAACCAGGGCCGAGGATGAATCGCAACCAAGGTACATGCCCTTGACCGGAATCGAACCTGCGACTCATTGGTCCACAGGCCGATGCTCTAACTGCTGAGCCAAACCAGCCAGGGGAGAAGCTGGTTTTCAACGTCACACAATAGCTAAAACCAAAGCCCTGGCCAGGTAGTTCAGTTAGTTAGTGAGTCATACCGATAGGTCAAGGTTGTGGGTTTGATCCCTGGTCAGGGCACATACAAGCAGCAGCCAATTAATGCATAAATAGGTGGAGCAACAAATTGATGTTTCTCTCTCTCTCTCAAGTCAATAAAAACAAATAAACAAATCACCAAAATGCCTTTGTGCAATTGCTCAAGTGCTGATTTTACTGGCTTACATGGAGCTAGTCAACACCGCATTTTGGACCAAAGGAAACACCACGTTTGGAAGCAGAGGAACTGGGAAAGGTGCCACCTTAGACTAAACTGTGTCATTTGTAGGCACATAGACATGTCAGGTGACTTAGCTTCAATGTAGAAAACTGTTAGATACAATAAAGCTTTTTTTGTAGATTGATGACCCTTGAGCCCTTAGTAACAGTCAGAATCCCCAAAGAGAAATGTCTGGAACAACATCTGAAGTTCCGAGACAATCTGCTGGGGGTGCAATATTTAAAGTGGTAACGAAGACTTTGAAACACATGAGGTATTTTGGAAACACTGTAAGTCTGAGTATGAGGGCCCAGACAGGAAGGTGTGGGGCTCTATGTTAAGAATTCCTTCTAGGAAACGTTGCAAAGAGTCAGGAAATACTTGTCTTATTTGTACAAAAGCTTCCTATGAAAGCATGTAGACATTTGCCTGTGGGTCTGAATTCCACATTAAACGAGGTTATCAGAACTGATGACTCCAAGTAATACAAGCTGCTACAATTTCTTCTGTTTAAGATCAGAATACCTGGGCTTCCAAGGGACAAGTTTATGACTTAAATAAATATGATGAATCAATAATTCTTACTTTTCTGACTTGTTGAAGGTTATTCTTGCCTTTTAAAACAGGTTTTATTCAGCCTGGCTGGTGTGGCTCAGTGGATTGGACATCAAACCATGCACCAAGAGGTCTCGGGTTTGATTCCCGGGCAGGGTACATGCCTGGGTTACAGGCTGGATCCCCAGTGGGGGACATGCAGGAGGCAGCTGATTGATGTTTCTCTCTCACATTGATGTTTCTCTCTCTCTCTTTCCCTTTCTCTCTAAAATATCAATAAAAACATATTTTTAAAAAGGTTTTATTCATTTGATATTAAAATTTTTTATTGATTGATTTTAAAGAGAGAAGAAGGGAGAGAGAGACATTGATTTGTTCCATTTATTTATGCACTCATTGGTTGTTTCTTATATGTGCCCTGACCGGCGATCAAACCCACAACCAAGCTTGGCATATTGGGACGATGCTCAAACCACCTGAGCTACTTGGCCAGGGTCCTTGACATTTTTTTTTTCATAACCTAGTTGAACTTAATCAACAATTTCAAAGATGGCATGAAAATATTAACCAATATTGAAAATGTTTATAAATTCAAGGCAAAATTCAACTTTGGGAAACTGAGATAGAAAATGATGTGTTGGTGGTATGTGGAATAGGGGAGAGATCTGAAGGTCTGATTATTCTACAACAGACTTTCAACAAGTCTCCAGTTTCCAGCCCAACCCTCACTCATTGGACAGGGCCACCTGGTTCCATCATCTCCTGAACTTTGGGGGTTCCCAGCAGTGAAACCAAGTGGCTTCTCAGCTGTGCCCTGGCTGGCTTTAGATTCCCCTCAATCATCTTTCTTCTCATTTTAGTGAGAAGGAACACATATTAGAGTTTGTGTACAGTCTGCCATATTTAACTGAAAATAAACTGTGATTTTTTTCAAACTGTTTTTTTTTTAAACCAAACTAAAGAACTTTTTTTTTTTTTTTCGGTGGAAAACCTCTTGGAAGTCCAATATATTAAACAGAAAAAGTGCAGTTACGCCCTGGCCGGTCTGGCTCAGTGGTTAGAGCTTCGGCCCACAGACCAATGAGTCTCGGGTTCGATTCCAGTCAAGGGCACATACCTTGGTTGCGGTTTGTCCCCGGCCCTGGTCGAGGTCATGCGGGAGGCAACCAGTTCATGTGTCTCTCTCATGTTGATGCTTCTCTCTCTCTCCCTCCCTCCCACTCTATCTGAAGATAAATAGAAAAATACCCTCAGGTGAGGATTGGAAAAAAAAAAAAAAGGTACAGTTACTTTGGTTGGGGTGGGAATTAAGCACTGTCTACATGGGACTCTGCAGGGGACTTTCAGTTGCTCCTAACAGACACCCATTCAAACTGGCTTAAGCAGAAACGGGGGAGTAGAGGGCTTGTTAGAATGACACGAGTGCCTGTGACGAGTTCCCAGGGCCAGACGTGCAGGCAGGAGGCCTGGACCCACAAACCAGCAGAGCCACCCCTCTGTTTGCAGCTGTCCCCCGCAGTCACTGGGCCCTGTCTTCTCTGCTAGTCACTCTGGGAGTCATTCCTGACCCTTGCTTGCTACACCTCTTTGCAATCTGTCAGTAAGTCCTGTTGGCTTTACCTTCCAAATATACCCAGAATCTGACCCTTTTCACCAACTCCACCGCTGTCTCTGATCCAAGCCACCATCACTTCATGCCTGGAACCTTGCAGTGGCCTTTTCACAGGTCTCCCTTCTTCTGCCCCTGCAGCCACCATACCGATCATGCTTCAGAGGGCAAGTCAGATCATGTCACTCCTCTGCTCAAAACTTCCCTGCAGCTTTTCTCACTCATAAGGCCCTGCAGATCCAGCCCCCGTGGCTTCTCTGACTTCATCTCCTACTACCCTCCCCCACCACTCTGCTCCTGCCACAGTGGTCACCGGGCACACTCCCACCGCAGGTCCTCTGCTCCTGCTGTTCCCTATTCCTGGATTGTTCCACCCCCAGAGGCCATATGACTTGCTTCCCCTCTTCCTTCAGCCCTTTACCCAAATAGCACCTTCTTAGTGAAGACTTCTGAACGCGCATGCCAGCATTTCAATACTCGCCCTCTCCTGTCCCACTTCTCAGCTTCCTTCTTTCTCCCTAGCTCCTATCACAATCTAACTTTATTTTTCTTATTTATCTTGCTTACTGTCTCTCCCCCACTAAAATGTACACTCCAGCCCAGCTGGTGTGGCTCAGTGGTTGAGCATTGACCCATGTACCAAGAGGTTGCCGGTTCAATTCCAGGTCAGGGCACATGCCCAGGTTGTGGGCCCGATCCCCAGTGGGGAGCATGCAGGAGGCGGCCAATCAATGTTCTCTCTCATCGATGTTTCTTTCCCTCTCTCCCGCTCCCTTCCTCTCTTTCTAAAATCAATAGCTAGGCAAAGAGGGAGGAGGAGAATATTCTAGTAAGTAGAAATGGGTTATGCACAAAATAAATCCAGAGACATGGAAGTAGGGAACAAACTGACAAACCTCAGAGGGAAGGGGGTGGGGGGCAGAAGAGATAAACCAAATAACTTAAATGCATAACTAATGAACGCAGACAACAGTGCTGTGAAGTGGGGAAGGGTGTCAATGGGGAAAAAAAGGAGGGACATCTGTAATACTTTCAACAATAAAGATAAATTAAAAAAAAAAAGAAATGGGTTATGCAAAGGCCCTGAGGCAATTAAGAATATGGCACATTCATGTGACTAAAGGGGTCAAGTGTGGCTGGTGTGTACCGTGCAAGAGGAGATGAGTGTGAGATGAGACAGAAGTGGTAGGTGGGGCCAAACCAGGCCACACCTGTAGCCGTGGAAGGAGGTTTGGATTTTATTCCAAGTGCAGTGGGAAGCATTTCGGCAAGTGCCCTAAGCAGGGGAGCAGCGTGATGTTACAGGCCGCTTAGAAGGTCACCCTGGAGGCAGGTCTAGATGTGCTGACATGGAAAAACATTCAAGATAGATGCTTAAAGAAAAAAGGCAGGTTGCCAAATGAAACACACAGAGCTATCTCAGTTATGAAAAAACAAGCAAACAAAACAGAAGTGTGAGTGAAAACACAATAGTTAGAGGTCCGAAAGGACACCATATAATTTTTTAAATTTTCATATATCTTTATTGTTGAAAGGATTACAGATGTCCCTCCAACACCGTATAATTAATAGCATAGTTTGCCCTTTCAAGGAGCAGTGGATTTGGGATTTGTGAAATTAAACATTGCTTTGTGCTCAGTTTTTGTTGTTGTTGTTTGTTTGTTTTAATTTTACAGTGATGGTAAAGTGAATATATTGCTTGCTTAATTAAACAAGTGACTAAAAAAATAAATAAAGATGTCCTGTTTGAATAGCACAAATACCCATAGACACAGACAATAGTGTGGTGATGGCCAGAGGGAAGGGGGGCAGGGGCTGGGTGGATGTGGGCAAAGGGTCAGGGGGAAATAGGGGCATCTGTAATAGTGTCAACAAGAAAAATAAAGAAAAGCAAATAAACAAATAGGTTGGTTTTTCCAGAAGCAGACCCCAAGATGAAGATTCTTGTACTGGTGATTTATTAGCGAAGAGCTCCCTGGAGACACTGGTAAGGGAGTGGGGGAAGCAGAACAGGAAAGGACAAACACGGATGTGATTTCAGACAAAATCCTGAGGGGGGAGTAGCAACTGCCTGATCCTACTGAGAATTCCGGAGTGGAAATACCGTGTTGTCTGGAATCTGAGGCAAGGGAGCTGGGCTTCCATTCCATTCTGATCAGTCACTGGCTGAAGCTTGTCCACAGGGTGGGGGTGGGGTGGGGCAAGGGCTGGAACTTACATTCCAGGTACTTCCAGCTTTCTGGAGGGCATAGCAGCAAAATACACACACACACACACACACACACACACACACACACACACACAGAGGCATAACTGGATTCAGGGGCTCAAATGACATCATCAAAACAGCTCTTTAGCCCTGCCCCATGTAGCTCAAGTGATTGGGCATTGCCCCGTGCACCAAAAGGTTGAAGGTTCAATTCCCGGTCAAGGCACATGCCTGGGTTTGGGGCTCTATCCCCAGTAGGGGGTGTGCAGGAGGCAGCCAATCAATGTTATGTTCTCTCATCGATATTTCTCTCTCTCCCTCTCTTTCCCTTCCTCTCTCTCTAAAAACCAATAAATTATTCTTTAATTTTTTTCTTTATTGATTTCAGAGAGAGAGGAAGTGAGAGGGAGAGAGAGAGAGAAACATCGATGAGAGGCAACATCGATTGGCCGCCTCCTGCATGCCCCTCACTGGAGATTGGGCCCACAACCTGGGCATGTGCCCTGACCAGGAATCAAACTGGCGACCTCTTCGTGCATGGGCTGATGCTTAACCACTGAGCTACACCAGGCAGGCCAATAAATTATTCTTTAAAAAGAAAAAGTATTTTAAAAGATGGAGAAATGTTTATGGTTCATTAAGTATAAAAAGCTACAAATGAATATATAGAGTATAATCTTAATCTCAAATTAAATTTATATAGATATGTAACTATAAAGAATCACACCAAAATGTTAACAGGGCCTATCTCTGTGTGGTAGAAATATCATACAATGATAATTTTCTTTTGTAGTTTTCCCCCCTTATTTTTCTATAATAAGCATGCAATCATAAAAATATTTTAAAAGCAAAATGTGGTCCGGCTAGTGTGGCTCATTGGTTGAGTGTCAACCCATGCACCAAGAGGTCACTGGTTCGATTTCTGGTCAGGACACATGCCCAGGTTGTGGGCCTGATCCCCAGTGGAGGGCATGCAGAGGGTAGACAATCAATGCTCTCTCTCATCAATGTTTCTATCTCTCTCTCCCTCTCACTTCCTCTCTCTCTAAAATCAATAAAGGAAAAAAAAAAAAGCAAAATGTGAAATGATATGTACACTATAATTGAAATGATGTAAAACTATATTTCACTGAAAGGTTGCTGGTTCGACTCCAGTCCAGGCCACATCCCTGGGTTTATGGGGGCATGAAGGAGGTTCCTGATCGATGTTTTCCTGTCACATCAGTGTTTCTCTCTTTCTCCTTCTCCCTTCCTCTCTCTCTAAAAATCTTTTAAAAAACACAGCAAAAAACCTCTCTAGGCTCTGCTTTTTTTGTTCTGGCTCCATTCCCAAACAAGCCCTGTTAAATCACTATTTTTCACCACAGCTGCTACCCTAGTCCAAAACACAATAATTTCTACCATAATGACTGTAACAGCCTCCTAATTGGTTTCCCTTCTTTTTATAACCCTACTCCTCACTCCCAGTTTCATTTCATAGAGAGAGTGATCTTTTAAAAATGTAAATCAGCTCATATGACCCCTCTGCTCAAAACCTTATAATAGTTTTTTGGAGTAAAATCCAAAACCTTCTCTATGGCCCACCGGGCCCTTCAAAACTGTCCTTTGCCTGACCCCTTGAACTCAGGTCCTGCTTCTTTCCTCTCCCACTCTACTGTACTGGCCTTCTTCCCATTTTTAAGGAGGAGGGAGATCCCTCTGGAAGGAACTTACCCCTGTGGCTTGCTCCCTAACTTCGTTGGTAACTCAATTCCCTTGAACTCATCTCTTCCAGGCTTCCATCCTCACAATCCCAAGTCCAGTAGGAAAAAGAGAGCTCCCTTGCTCAAGAGTTTGGACACATGTCCAGGGTTGACTTTCATTGCCCCCAATTGCACTGGGGCACATCCCAGAACCAATCATTGTTGCCAAGGGATGATCTGATTGGTTAGGCTGAGTCACATGCCCACCTGGAGCTAATGAAAGAGAGCTGAGTGGAGGAAGTCAATTCCCCAGAGAAAAACTGAGGTCCTGTTACCAGAAGGTGGAATAATGCTGGGCAGCAAAAATGACAGTCTATTTTCTGTTTGCACAGTGCCTGATATAAGAAGTATTTGGGGGGAAAAAATAAAAAATGAAAAAAGCCCACTTGCATTGCCTGAAAGAACCACCCTAGGGATCTCCTTTATCAACATTCATTCATTTAGCAAATTGTTATTAATATCACTCAATTCAGTCTCCATCCATAGGGACCCTGCTACTCTCTTGAATCAAAATGTGATAATGTAATAAAAAGGCTATATAATGTGTCTAGACAGTGCCTGGCATTCATTCAACAATATTTATTGGGCTTTTATTAGCATTGGAGAGGAGCTCAGATCACAGCTGTGAATATGTAGGTGGTCCCTCTCCTTCTAGGGCTTATATTCTAGGGAAAAAATTACAGTGAAAAAGAAAGTTCATGGACACACAGGCCACTAAAAAAGCTGATACCTTCTAGGGAGAAAAACTGAGTGACCTGGGCCATTTCTTTATTGAATAGCCTTTTGTATCTTTAGAATTGTGTACTTGTATGAGTCATTTTTTGAAAAATATTGATTTAAAAAACATTTTAAAAAAAATATTTATTTTTTGAAAAATAAAGAGATTGGCAATGCCAAATAAATGCTCAGGAGGCTGTGGGGCTGCTGGAATTCGCATACATTGCTGGTGAGAATATATAATGGTATAACCACTTCAGAGAACTCTTTGGCAGTTTCTTATCAAATTAAACATACAACTACTCTAAGGCCCAGCAATTCCACTCCTTTACCCAAAAGAAATAAAAAGTCTTGTCCACAAAAAGATCTGTGTGAGAATGTTCATAGCTTAATACTAGCCCCAAACTGCAAACAACCCAAATGTCCATCAACAGAAAAATGGATAAACAAATTACTGTATAACTGTATAATGAAATTCTACTCAATTTTTAAAATGGCTAATACAACAATATGTATGAATCTCAAGAAGATTATGCTGAATGAAAGAAGACAGACCAAAAAACAAACAAACAAAAAACGTATTGTATGCTTTACTTTATATTAAGTTCTGGAATAGGCAACAGAAATGGGAACAGAAATGGGGTGGGGGCAGGGATTCATTGAGAAGGAACTCGGTGAACTTTCTGAGCAGCTGGAAATATTCTAAATCTTGATAGAGGTGTGAGTTACAGGGGTGTTTTCATTTGTCAAAACTCATGGAACTGCATGTTTAAGTTCTGTCTGTGCATTTCGTTGAATGAAAATTATACCTTAATTTTTTAAGTATTTGAAAAGTCACAATTACTGCATACTATGGAAACGTGTGATAGGATACCTCCATCAAGTTGTGGGCGTAGCAGAGAGATCAGGGAAGGAGAATGTGAGGTTTCAGGGTTCAGGAAGAGACAAATTATCCCTGCAAAGTGGGATGATGGAGGAGGATGAACTAACAACGTTCACTTTATACCTGCAGCTTTCATATTTGTGTTTTTACGTTTAACGTCACAATGACCTTTCGAGGTCAGCATTTTGGCTCCCATTTTACAAGTGAGGAAACTTAGATTCAGAGAGGTCAGAGGACTTGCTTAAGACCAACATCTAGGACGTGGCAGGAGCCAGGTTTAGGGCTACATATTTGGTGTCGGTTTCCCGAAACATAACCTGAAACCATAAACCCAGTCCCTCCAGGTTGGGAGGGCTGGAGCAAAGGAATGTTTCAGCGAACAAAAGAAGGGCTGGGCTGGTGAGCTCGCACCTCCCACCTCCCCAGGCGCCAGCCTCCAGGTCTCCAGAGAGAGTGGGGAGGGGCGAGGGCGCCAAGGTCTGGCTCCACTCGGCTGAGTCAGCGGCTCCCAGGACCGCCGCAGGTCGCCTCTAGAACAAAGAGTCCGTGGGGGTGGGGGGCGGGGCCCGACCCGGGGGAGTGGGGGCGGGGCTCAGGTCTGGGGGAGTGGGGGCGGGGCTCAGGTCTGGGGGAGGGGCCGGGGAGCGACGGGGTCTAGCGCGAGTGGGGCGGGGCCCGAGCGAGTGAAAGAGGGAAGAGAGTGGGCGGGGCAAGAGGTTGTGAAGGGCGGGGCCCGACCCCGGGGACTCGGTGGAACTAGGAGAGGGACCCCCGGAGCCGAGGAGAGGACCAGCAGGGGTGGGGATGGAAGCAGGGCCTGAGCCTCTGGAGAAAGGGGCAGGGAGCGGCGGGTCCCGGAGGGATTCTATAGGGGGAAACTGGGGGGCTGGAGGGGGCCGAGTCGGGGGGAAGGGGGCGGGGAAGGCGGGGCGTTGCGTGAGGGGCGTGAGGCGGGACGCAGAGGTGGAGCGTCTGGTTGGCTCCCGGCGGCTCCAGTCCGCAGCTCGCTCCGCAGCCCCGCCTGCGGGTCCTCGCCAGCCCGGGAGCAAGTCTCTCCCGTTTTCTGTTCGGTGCAATGAAGTTTCGCAGGGTCGTTGGAGAGTGGGTTGAGAGAATGGAAATGGAGAGGAAGGCTTGTTGTCATCCCCTTTAACATGTATTTTGTACTTGCTAGGAAGAACTGTCTTCATAGCAGTACTAATACTTCATACGCAATTTCCATTTATTCCACAAAGCAACCTGCAAAAATAGGTAATATTGTCATCCCCATTTTATAGCTGAGAAAACTGAGTTTCAGAAGAGCTTTTTGTAGCATACCCATATTGACAAGCTAGTAAGTGGCAGAAGCACTTAAACCTGAGGTCTGAGGCCCTATGGGAAGACCCCGAGGCTACCCAAAGAGGGTAGTCTGAGCTCAGTCTCATTGTTAATGCTGCCAAGGCACCAGGCATGTGAGTGAAGCCTCATGGACATCTTGGACGTCTTGGACTCTCCGACCAAACTAGCTATCCGCTAAGCATTGCCAAATGACCCCGGTTAACGCCATATGGAGCAGAATGACCCAGCTGAGCTCTGCCTGAGTTCCTAATCCTCAAAATTGTGAGCTGTATTAAAAATGTTTTAAGCTACTAAATTTTGGGCTGGTTTATTATGTAGCAATAGATAGTTGGAACAGATGGAACAAGCCCCTTGGGGAGCCAGGCTCAGGATGCTGGCTGGGCAACCACCAGGACTCAGGAGGGCAGACGAGTGATACTCTGGTGGGAAAAGAAAAGCAGTAAGTGCCTCATTTGTACCCTGGCAGGGCTGTGGCTGGAGGGACAGGCAGTCCCCACATCTCCCTGGCTGGCCATTGGTGGTCCATGGCATAGACCTCACAGTGAAGGTGTTGATTTACCTCAGACTGATGACATGGGGCAGAAAGGGCACGAAAAATTTGAGCTCAGTGATGCATGACTCTTTACAAACCCTGTGCAGCACACACACACACACACACACACACACACACACACACACACACATAATGGGTCTGCATTTTACACAGGTAAAACTGAGGCTTAGAGAGAAAGTGATTTGCCCTTGCAGCAAACAAAGCTCCAGCTGTGGAATTGTGGCCTTGCCAAGTTAGAGGGATTAGAGGCCCTTGAAGATGTCATGGTGGTGGTGACCCCACGGGGCAGAGTGGGTGGTCACCAGCACATGTGTATTATCCCTGGGGGAGGGGCTTAGTTGCTCTCTGCCAGAACAAGGTCTTGTATACCTTTCCCAGGGAGAAGAGGGTGAGGAGATATGGGGAGCCAGGTCCCCTACAACCCAGGGAATTAGGCCAATGTTCTTGCTACGCCCACGGAAAGCATGAAATGCTGCAGGACCCAGGTAAAGGAGCAGAATCTCTGCAGGTGGGAGAACAAAGACCAGTCCAGTCGCTGCTGTGACCTGGTGAGGGAATGAGCACTTTGCCACATTATGCCTCAATTTCCTCAATTGTAAATAAGTTTCAGGGCCCAAGTACTTACCCTGCTATTCTTTCATCCCTTCATTAATTCATTCACTCATTCACTCATTCAACAAATACCTATTGAGCACAGGACCAGGTTGGATACCTAAGTGCACCCGCGGCAGTAGCACGCCCATAAGGTCCAGACCCCTGGTCAGTTCTTGCAGGCCACGGGGGAGGGAGAGATGATCGTCTCCAGACCTGGAACAATTCCTTTCTCTTCCAGGTGCTCTGTTTACACCTCTAGGCAATGGGAGTGCTTATCCGTGGGGGCTTGGAGAGACTTCCTGGGGCCTCTGGGAAAAGGCTGCAGAGAGGTGAGAGGATCATAGGGTGGAAAGAAGACAGGTTGATAGATGGTTCTCAGGGCCAAGTTCTGTGATGGTGAGACAGGCCCTTTGCCCATTGCCATCCCAGAGGGGCAGGTTGGGGCTGCAGAGGCTAATGGAGGAGGTGGGGGCTGACAGGAAAGTCTAAGCAGCCCCCAGAGCTGCCCCACGCCAGGGAGGCCTCTGTAAGTCTCTTCTGGGGGTCAAAGCTGAGACTCAGGTCCTTCTAGACAGCTCCAAAGTGTGGTCTAGCAAGGTGGCCTCAGGCCATCTAAAATATAATATGTTCTTCCCTTGTGTACAGCTTTTACAATTTCCAAAGCCTTTACTCTTAACCTCTATGGTCCAAAATACACATTATTAGGGTCATTTTACAGATAGGAATGTTGAGGCTCAGAGCAGCAAGCAGGCTAATCTGCCTAAAGCAACTCATTAAACTTAGACAAGCCCAGCCTGGGTGGCTCAGTGGATTAAGTGTCGTCCCATGAACTGAGAGGTCCCGGTTCGATTCCTGATCAGGGCACATGCCCAGGTTGCAGACTTGATCCCAGACTCGATCCCCAATAGGGGGTGTGCAGAAGGCAGCTGATCAATGTATCTCTCTCACATCGACGTTTCTATCTCTCTCTAAAAATCAATAAAAACATTGAAAAAAAAACACACACACAAAAACAGACAAGAACTCACCTTCCTGGTCAATCCCAGTGTTCTATCTCATTGCCACTCTTCCCATCTCCCCATTGAACTCCCAACCGCAACTCCCCATCTACCCTCTTCTTGGGACCCTGAAACTCCTTGTCCCCATCCATGGTGATCCAGGAGCTGTCATCTTTCAGGAGGGGTGAGGTGCCAGGGAAAGGCAGGGATTCCGAGTTTCAGAGACTGGAGTTGAATTGCATTGTATTATACTCTGCAGTCAGGCAGAGAAGACAGAGTCCCATGTCCAAATATTTCTCCCTCCTCCCTTAGACCCCTCCACTCCCTTAGACATAAATGCCTGGAGGCTAGGAGAAGGGAACTCCCATCTCATATTTTACACTTACTGCCACCTGTGATTCTCTTAGAACCCTGCCTTGTGAGCTGTTTTACAACTGAAACTACTGAGCTTCTGAAAAATTATAAGACTTTGCCAAGTGGTAGAGCTGGGACACAAACCCTAACTCCAGAGCCCAGGACCTCTCTGAGACTAAGACCAAGTAAAGGATAGGGAGAGTGTGGGCACTGGCTGGGCAGCAGGATGGCCAAGCGTTTAGGAGGGCAGGAACTCAGGGGTGCCTGGGTAGGGAGTCTGACTGACTGGCAGGGAGGGTGGTCTCCTCCCAGTCTAGATGGCTGGAGGCCTCGAAGGTGCACCACCAGCCAGAAGGTATTGCTGTGACAGCCACGTTCCATGGTGTTCTGATGGAAGGAGTTAGGAGTGAGATACTCAAGAGCAAGATTAAGATTGTGAAAACAGCCCGGCTGGTGTGGCTCAGTGGATTGAGCATCGTTCCATGTGTTATAACCTGACGGCGAGATAACCAGAGACGCATGGCCGAATTGTAAAGGAGCACTTTATTTCGCCGGCGGGCTGCGGAGGGCATAGTTTCCCCTCAGATCAACAGCCCAGATTCTTCTTACTCATCCCATTTTAAAGACAGAAACTCCCTCCTCCTTTTGCCCCCTCCCCTCAGGGAACCAGTACAATAGTGGGAGTGACAGAGACTACAGAAATCGAAATTAGCATTATTTACCGACGGCATAAGTACTTACAAGTACCTGCAAATACCTATACTCAGGAAACTGCAAATGCCTCCCAACTCTTGGGGCAACTATAATCTTTGGCAAAATTCCTTTCCGTCTAGGGGTAACTAACCTATTGTTAGAAGAATATGGAGGAATGTCTATTGGTGACAAAATGGAGTCTTTTAGTTGCCTTAACCAAGGGGCCTACATAAAATGGAATCTAGTTGCCTTAGCCCTGGAGCCCAGATCACATGGACTGAGAGGTCCCAGTTTGATTCCAGGTCAGAGCACATGCCTGGGTTGTGGGCTCAATCCCCTGTAAGGGGCGTGCAGGAGGCAGCCAATCACATCGATGTTTCCATCTCTCTCTAAAAAAAAAAAATCAATAAAAAGATATTTAAACAAAGATTGTGAAAACAAGGAAGAGACAACAATGAGAAAACGGGCTGTATCTCTGCGTGGTGGGGGAGGATGAACGATATCACTGATGAAAAGGGTCCAGCCAGGTGCTCAACATTCAGGCGTTGTCGTCCCACTTTACCACCTGTGAAATCTTTATTGCCCTATGCCTCAGTTTCCTCATCTATAAAATGAGAACACAGCGGCTGCTTTACAGGGTCACTGTGGGGATTAAGAGAGTTATGTGAGTCTGCCACATTGGAAGGATTCACGAGTGTTTGGTGTTGATTCTTTTCCTCCTGTCAGCAGCAACCCGCCCGGCTGGGCCCCAGGCTTTACTTCCCATCACCCTCCCAGACCCCCAGTCACACCTAGGACCCTCCCTGGACACACGGCCAGGATACCAAGAAGGTGGACACAGGCACATACAGGGTGTGTTCACCAGGGGGGTGAGAGAATTTGGAAGTCAGTGTCCTTGGTAGGTGACATCACTGTTTGAACTTTAGTTTCCTTGTCTATGAAATTGTGACAGTACCTGTGAATGAGCCAGTGGCCTCCTAGCCCAGTGCCTGGCACTGTAACTGCAGGACTTTTGGTGCTGGTGTTGAGGGCTCGGGAGTCCCTGCTCTCTCACAGATCACCCACAGATTTGTGATTATTAATCTGATATTTGGGAGTCTCTGACGGCAGAATGGGTTCCTTGTGCTGCTGGGATATTTCTGAAAGCCAGAGGACCATCCCACATGTAAGTGGGGAGGGGTAGCTGACAGAAGAGTCTCTGTTCTGGGCTGGGATCGCCAACTGTCCAGAAGGTCACGTGGCAAGTCCTGCCCCATGGAGCTGGGACAGCTGTCTTAGCACATGGGAAACAAATTAATAATTAATCAGTGCTCTATTCTCTAAAATGGGACCTGGATAGGGGTGGTAATTTTAAAAGTTGTGGGCCACAAATCTGGTTTCATTCCTCCTCACCCCAAAGCCATTTTAGGGGCAGAGGACACAGAGGCCTGAGTTTGGAGCCTCAAGATCACAGTCCCGGAAGTGGCCCATGGTTTGGTGAGACTGGGAGCCAGGGACTGTCATTCTTTTTTTTTAAAACAATTGTTTTTCTTTATTGATTTTTAGAGAGAGAGGAAGGGAGAGGAAGAGAGAGATAGAAACATTGATGAGAGAGAACATTGATTGGCTGCCTCCTGCATGCCCCCCACTGGGGATCGGGCCCAGAACCTGGGCATGTGTCCTGACCGGGAATCGAACCGGCAACCTCTTAATGCATGGGCCGACGCTCAACCACTGAGCCACACCAGCCGGGTGGGACTGTCATTCTTGTACTACTCTGCAAAGGAACTAACATTTATTGGGGGGCCGCCTATGTGTCAGGTGCTTTACAGGAATTCTCATTAATTATCACAATAACACTTTGAAATGCTAAGCCATTTCACAGATGAGAGAAATGAGGCCCGAGGTAAGTGCTTGACCCAATCACTTGTCCCCCTTGATGACTACTTACTTTCTTTTCTCTGTAGAACAGTGCTTCTTACTGGGGGTGATGTTGCTCTTCAGGGACATTTGGCAATGTCCGGAGACATTTTTGGTTGTCACTACTAGAGGCGGGGTGCATCTTGTGGGTAGAGCCCAGGGATGCTGCTAAACATTGTACAGTGCACAGGAGAGACACCCCCCCCCCCCCCCCCACACACACACAAGGAATTATCTAGTCTGAAATGGGAATAATGCTGTTTGAGAAACTCTGATCTAGACAGCCCCATGCCCTGCCCTCTGGGTCACTCCAGGAGGCCTTCCCTGGGTCCCTACCTGGGAGAGTTGCTCGTCCTGGTAGCCCCCGCAGCTACCATCTGTCCTAACAGGGTGCTGATCGTGCGTCCTCTAACAGAGCTCTTTGGGCGAACGGTATTGAATTGATATTCACTACACGCTTGTTGGCGTGAAACACCAGGCAGTGCCTATCCTTCTGTGGACCTCTTGCTCTAATTAGGCTGGTGGCTCCTGCAGGACTGGAGTGTGTGTGAAAGACCCCACGGCCTCTTTGTTCTTGCCAGAGGTGGTGTGACTCCAAGTGTGCAAGTGGACAATCTGAAAGTCCATCCATGTTGCTTAGCATAGTGCCTGGCAGGTGGCAGGCATCCTGAGAATGGTGGCCATTACTGTTATTAGGCGATGCAAGCGACAATGCGGTTTCCATGAAATAATATCAAGGGCTCCTTCTAAACACGAAATTCCCCAAACATGTTACACTCTCTCAAACCTCTGTGCCCTTGAATAAGCTGGGGGTTTTTGTTCGTTTGTTTTGTTTTGGTTTTATTTATTTATTTTTGGGCCTGGAATGCTGTTCTCTCTGCATGTCTTCCAAATACACTCTTTGTTCTTCAAGTCTCAGTTCATGTGCCACCTCTTCTATGAAGCCTCCCTTGATTGTCCTCTTCTCCTCTGCTTCCACCACGATTCTCCACCTCATCCTGGGATCATACTGCCGTTTTAGCATCTATTCGGCCATTATAGTTTTTTGGTATTAAAATTGTATTAAATGTCTCCCCTATCCAGTCTGAGGGCTCCCCCCAGGGACAGGAACTGGGTCAGATCTATCTCTGCACCCCAGCACCAGAACACAGACATGTAGAAACAGCAATAAACATATGGAATGAACCCACTGGTCTGATCATATGAGGCCCTCCAGCAGGCTTCCTCCAAAAATATTTATCAAGTGTCTACCATGTCCCAGGCACTGCACTCTCCACCAACGAACAAATCAGATCTGCCTTTCACGTGTTCCAAGTTTCGAGCTTTTGAATCCAGAAGGTCACAAGGAAAAGTAGAGGGAAGGAAACTGACAGTGTATTTCTTCTAATCACCTGTTTGGTTTCTTAAAAGTAATATGAGTATTATAACAACGATCAGAGTCCCTGTAGGGGTTTTAAAGTATGTCCACAAATTCTCTGACTATCCACCCTTAAAAGGTAGAGATGAGCCCTGGCCGGTTTGGCTCAGCGGTTAGAGCGTTGGCCCACGGACCAGAGTCACGGGTTCGGTTCCCGCTAAGGGCACGTACCTCGGTTGCAGTTTGTCCCTGGCCCCGGTTGGGGTCTTTGGGTGTCAGCCACTCAATGTGTCTCTCTCACATTGGTGTTTCTCTCTCTCTCTTCCTCCCTCTCTCCCTCCCACTCTATGGTAGAGATGAATGGCCAATCCTTCCAGTGTGGACTGGACTTAGTGACTCGCTCCTAACGGACATGTGGTAGAGGTGATGGTGTGAGACTAGGTCTTCCTAGCCTTCCTCTTTCTCACTCTCTCATCACTTGATCTGGAGCAGGCTGGCTGCTGTGTTATGAGCACAGTCAAGCAGCCCAATGGGGAGATCTATGTAAAAAGGTTCTCAGGCTTCCTGTCAACAGCCATATTATTAAGCAATCTTGGAAGTGGGATCTCTAGCCCAGCCAAGCCTTCATACATCTGCAGCCCTGGCCTGAGTCTCAACTGCAAGCTCATGAGAGACCCTGGCCAGCACCACCCAGCTAAGCTGCTCCCAAATTTCTGATCCACAGAAAATGAGACAATGTTTTTTGATTTAAGATGCTATGTTTTTGCACGGCCAGTGTGGCTCAGTGGATTGAGTGTTGTCCCATGGACTGAGAGATCCCAGTTCGATTCCTAGTTGGGGCATATGCCTGGGCTGGGGGCTCGATCCCCAGTAGGGGGCGTGCAGGAGGCAGCACATTGATGTTTCTATCTCACTTCAATGTTTCTCTCTCTCTCTAAAACATCAATAAAAACATATTTAAAAAAAAAGATGTTAAGTTTTGGGGTAGTTTGTTATGCAGCAAGAAAACTAATAGAGTCTCCCGAGTCATAGAGCCGTGGTTCTCAGCCCTGGCTGGGCATCAGAATTTCCGTGAGGCAGTGTGTTCAGTGGCTAGAGAACGAGCCCAGAGGCCAGAGTGGCTGGGTTTAAACACTGACTAGCTGTGTGACTTTGGATAAATGACTTACCCTCTCCCAGCTTTAGTGGCTCCATCTGTGTAAGATGTTGGTAATAGAATTTATGTTCGTAGGATTGTTAGGAAGACTAAACAAGAAAATATATATCAATTCTGCCTAGAAAGTAAGCTGCAAGAGAGAAAGCTAGGGCCTTGTCTGTCTTGTTCATTGCTGTAGCCTCAGTGTCTAGAAGAGTGCCTGGAACGTAGTAGGTGCTCAGTAAATCTTTCTTGACACAGAGTGAAATTGGTAAACTGAGTAACAACTAAAAAATGCTAGTTCATATTGACAACTTGGTTGTCCTGTCTCAGCCCTCTCTGCTAGTTCCTCCCAGTGTTCTCCAACCCTAAATGTGGGAGTGCCCAGGACTTAGTCCTTGACCTTCCTCCCTGTCTACATCACTCTTCGGTGACTTAACCCATTGTCATGACTTAAAACACCATCCCAACTCCAGTGATTCTAAACTCTTTATCTTCAGCCCATAACTCTCAACTGTCTCCTTGACATCTCCCCTGGAATGTCTAACAGGCTTCTCCCACTTAGCGTGTCCAAGCCCAAAATGTTGAAATCCACCCACAAACCTCCTACTGCTGTCATCCCAACCTGAAGGGCAGTTCCACCCTTCTACTTGCTCAGGCCAAAAAGCTTGGGGGCCCTCTTGGGTTCTTTTCTTTCACTCACATCCCATATCCAATCTACCAGCAAATCCTGTTGGTCCTGCCCACAAACAGATGGGAATCCAGCCATTTCTCATGTCCTCCACTGCTGCCACCCTGACTGCACCACCAGCATCTCTCGTCTGGATTATCCTCGTGGCATCCAACCTCGTTTCCCTCCGTCAGCCCTGACTTCCTACAGTCTATTGTCTACATAGTATCCAAAGGGATTTCCCCAGCACTGTGTTCTATTCCTCTAGCGGTTTCCCATCTCATTCAGATTAGAAGCCGAAGCCCTTATGACGTCCTTTAAGGCCCATACAGTGTCTGACATGTCTCCCCACTCCTCATCTCTCTGACTTTATCTCACCACTCTCCCCTTTCCTTGCTTTAAACCACACTGGCCTCCTTGATTCTCTCCAATATCCAGGTGTGCTCCCGTCTCAGGGCCTTTGCATTTGCTGTTTCCTTTGCTTTCTACCTAACCTTCTTCAGGTCTTTTATAAAAAATCCTTCTCAGCAAGACCTTCCCTAACTGACCTGAAGTCCAATTTAAAACTGGAACCGAGCCCGGCTGGTGTGTCTCAGTGGTTGAGTGTCGATCCATGTACCAAGAGGTCGCCAGTTCAATTCCTGGTCAGGGCACACGCCCAGGTTGTGGGCCCGATCACCAGTGGGGGGCATGCAGGAGGTGACCAATTGATGTCCTTTCTATCTCTCTCTTCTACCTAAAAATCAATAAAGAAAAAAATAAAAATAATAAAAATAAAACCAGAATCGATTCCTATCCTGCACTTCCTTCTCTGCCCTGTTTCGCTTTCTGACACTTAGCTGATATACCAGAGGAACGTTTTGCTGGTTTATTTATGTGTTTCCTCCCAGTGGATATCTTCCCTGAGAGCAGGGATTACTTTGTCTTGTTCACTGTTATATCCCCAATTCTTGGTACATAATAGGTGCTTAATAAATATTTGAAGGATTAATTCAGGTGCTTGGGTCCCAGTAAATTAGAATCTGGTATGCGAGTAGAGCCCAGGAATCTGTATTTTCTTTTCTTTTTCTTCCTCACCCAAGGATACTTTTCTATTTATCATCAGACAGAGTGGGAGGGAAGTAGAGAGAGAGAGACAGAGAGAAACATCGATGTGATAGAGCCACATCGACTGGCTGCCTCCCGCACAACCTGACCAGGACCAGGGACAAATCACAACCAAGGTATGTGCCCTTGACCGGAATCGAACCCGCAACTCAGTGGTCCGTGGGTTGATGCTCTAACCGCTGAGCCAAATCAGCCAGGGCAGGAATCTGTATTTTAAAAAGGCATCCCAAGTACATTAGAGTTGAGAAGCCCTTTCTCAGAATATCAGCAGGAAAGAAGTCATGTGAAGTTCAGCCCTCTGATTTCAACAATGAAGGCACCAAGGCTGGAGGTGGCAGGAGTTACCTCAGGCCCCAGGTGGGTGGGGCAGAGGAAGAAAAATGTAGGCATTGGACACCCAGCACAGGGCTCTCTCTGCGGCTCTGGTCTGCCCAGGGCCTGTCTAGTCTGATTCCAGGGCCTCCTGAGAAACTGCTGAGTCACTGGAACTCAAGCTTGGGGCAGGGCGTGGCCCTTAGCTCAGGTGGCCATGGGGGCAAATTGGAGTTGCACTTACGTCCTCCAGGTAATTGAGGCTGGGAAGGAATGGCAGAGCATGGTCCTGCCTTTGCCCCAGCTAACTTGTGGTAAAGTTATGTCCATGTTTAAGTTCAAGTGTTGATCACAGCCTTTGAAATGCCTAACCCATTAAAAAAAAATTGTACCAAATGAAACTGAGCTTTGGGGAGATAACTAAAATCCAGCTCTGATATGAGGGAGCTGACAGGCATAATTTGGTGGGGCCTCCATGACATTGGGGTAAAGGAAGATTCAAAAATGTTTGCGTGCAACCAGTCAATGTGTCCCTCTCACGTCGATGTTTCTCTCTCTCTCCCTGTCTCTCCCTCTCTACCTGAAGATACATAGAAAAATATCCTCAGGTGAGGATTAAAAAAAAAAAAAATGTTTGCGTGCCTCTTTATCAGGGCCTAGGATTTCCCAAACCTGGGTCGCCTGGGGGCACTTGTGAAAAACTTGCAGATTCCTGTCATTGCCCAGATGTTGGATCAGGCTCAGAAATTTGGATTTTAAGGGATTCTTATATCTGCAAGTTGGAGAAACACTGCCTGGGCCAGTAGCCTGTGCAGTAATGAATCATATAAGACAATGAGGCCTTGGCATCAGGCCATCCCTCATTTCTAATGTGTTTAGAAACTGCAGGACCCAATTCCAACATATTAAAGAAAACACTAGTATGTCTATAAATCCCAGTAGACTATTGTGCATGTCAAGTGCACCTTGGGAAATTTATATTCTATAGCTTCAAAGGATGCCTTGGGCACCATTATGACTGAGCAGTTATTGAAGATGGTCTGTCCAATCTGGAGTATTCTACGTGCAGAGGCTGCTGGGAGATGGCCCCAGGGTGGCAGGAGCTGCGGGAGCTTCACTGGGCTTAGTGGGAAGACCAGTTTGACGGGTTCCAGAGTGATAAATTTGGACCAGGTATGCCTGTTACATTTCATACTCTTCATTGCTGTACTAGCCCTCCCAAGTTTACACAGAGTTCATGGTCACACACATATCCCCAATAACACACATTTACACGGGGAAGTGAGACACCCTAGGCCCCTTCCAGAAAGAACACTGCTTCCTGCTTCCCTCTTCCAACCTGCTTCCCTCTTTCCAGCCCTACCAGTTCTCTCTAAAGGACAGCTCTGATTGGTAGCTTCTGTTCAAAGTCCTGCACTAGCCACACATCAGGCTGATGCACCCCGGTTTGACATTCAGGGCTGCTGTAACCTGGATACAACTTCCCTGTGGAAGGCAGAATAACGGCCCTCAAAGTTGTCCACGTTCTAATCCCTGGAGCTTGTGAATGTGTTACATGGCAAAAGGGACTTTTGCAACCTTGGCCAGGTGGCTCAGTTGGTTGAAGCATCGTCCTGTTGCACCAGGGATGCGGTTCAGTCCCCGGTCAAGGCACGTACAGGAATCAACCAATGAATGCATAAATGGATGGAGAGGCAGATCAATGTATCTCTCCTCTCCCTCTTCCCCCTTAAATCAATCTATCTATCTATCTATCTATCTATCTATCTATCTATCTATCTATCTATCTATCTATCATCATTTTTTAAAAAAAACTTTTGCACTTTGAGAAGGGGAGATTTTCCTGGACTATGTGGGTGGGCCCAATCTAAAGATACAAGACCTTATGTGGAGAATCTTTCCTGGCTGTGCTTGGAGAGAGGTGATGGAAGGAGGGTCAGAGAGACGCAACATTGCTGGCTTTGAAGATGGAGGAAGGGTGGCATGAGCCAGGGAATGAAGGCAGCCTCTAGAAGAGCCTCCTGAAAGACATGTCGCCCTCCAGACGTCTTGATTTTAGCCCAGTGACACCTATGTTGAACTTTTTTTTTTTTTTATCCTCACCCTAGGACATTTTTCCATTTTTTTGTTCAGATAGAGTGGGAGGGAGAGAGAGGAAGAGAGAGAGAGAGAGAAACATCGACGTGAAAGGTACACATCGAGTGGCTGCCTCCTGCACGACCCAACCGGGGCCGGGGACAAACTGCAACCGAGGTACATGCCCTTAGCGGGAACCGAACCCGGGTCTCTCTGGACCGCAGGCCGACGCTCTAACCGCTGAGCCAAACCGGCCAGGGCGAACTTCTGTAAGATAACAAATTTGTATAGTTTTAAGGCACTAAAGCTGTGGTAATTTATGACAGCAATAGGAAACAAATACATTTCCCATGGAAGCTTCCTCCACCCAGTCAGTCTCTGGCTAGTCCTCCCTCCACACCTTTGCCCAGCCAGGATACTCGGCTCACCTCTTTCCCGAGCTCCTAGTAACAAATGCCTTCCCTCTACCTGGTCCTCAGTACTGGCCGCCTGCTATCAGCATTCACCCTTCTGCCTGCCCCCCCGTGGGCTCCCCTCTAGACCATAAGCTCCTTGTAGGTAGTGTCTGTGACTAATTTTCCTCTGGACTCCACAACCAGAAGTGGTCCCCAGAGGTTTGCACAATGGACCTGAGGCATCATTATGTAGAACCCCTGGTTCTTAGTCCCGAGCTGCATCAGGGTCACCTGGGGATCTCTACAAAAACCCCAATTCTAAGAAATCAGTGGAAGGATGAGAGGCAGCTATGCATGCATTATTGGGGGAAGATCTCCAAGATCTAGAAAGTAAAAAAAGCAGGGAGTTGCAGAGTGAGTGGAATATGTTGTCATTTGTGGGGGGAAAAACAAATATTTATATAATGTTTAAATAGAACTATCTTTGGAAAGATATAAAAAAATAAGAGAACATAACCCTCAGCAACTCTCTGAATTCTGTACCATATATACATATAACCTGTTCACAAAAGTAAGTAAAATTTAAAAAATTCAAAATACTGATTCTAGTGTATCTCCAGGAAGGACTCAGAATGCCCGAGGTGGGGCACAGTCATCTCTTTCTAAAGCACTGTCAGCTCATTCTAAGCCAGGAACTAAATTGTCAGGAAGTGGGCAGAGCCAAAAAGCTAAGGATAGGCCCCAGCAGGGTAGCTCAGTTGGTTAGAGCACTGTCCTGATAAACCAAGGTTGTGGGTTCAATCCCTCCATCAGGGCACATACAAGAATCAACCAATGAATACATAAATAAGTGGAATAAGAAATTGATGTCTCTCTCCAAAAAAGGAAAGAGAAAGAAAGAAAGAAAGAAAGAAAGAGATAGAGGGGGGGGGGGGAGAGAGAGAGAAAGAAAGAGAAAGAAGCAAAGGATATTTGGAAGCATAAACTGAAAATGCACTTAATCAGAAAGATAAATAGAAAGCTCTCCAAGGGATTGGGAAACCCTGGGAACCCACTGGTTCAATCCCACCTCTGCATTTTATGGACCAGGAAAGAGATGGGAGTAACTTATCCAAAGCTACACAGCCAGTCAGAAGCACAGGCTACCGCCCAGGAATGTTTGATAGTGACAATGACATTGACTCCCAGTCCCTGCCCACCCTCATGCAGGGGCCCTGCTGACTCAAGGGCAGGACAGGAAGATAGAGAAGAAAACACCATCTTTAATCAACCAACCTGCACAGAAACCAGGGGAACACTCCCTGCCTTGCAAGGTCCCAGTGAGAACTTGGTCCCCTAGCAAAAACCGTCTTATAAAAACAAAAGGCTTCAAAGCACCAGTGGCTAAACCCCTTGAGTAGAAAGGGGGTTGGGGGAGTGGAGGTGAGATGACAGCTGGCTGGGGTGGGCGAAGGGAGGGCTGGAGGCAGGAGCTGGCCAAGTGGTGGGGCAGCAGCCAGGCCTGAAGGGAAGTGCCCCTATCTTGAGCTGTACCCATAAGCTGACTGGGCTGACCATCTGGGATCCCGGTGCCTGTGGTGACCAGAGGAACTCCTGGGGCTGGTTCCTTGGCACAGAACTGCACTTGGGATGGTGATGGTGGTGGTGGTGGTGGTGTCTTAGGATATTTTGGCTTTAGACAGTAGGGAATACTAGATTGGAGGGTGGAGAGCATAGAACGAAGTGGTCACCATGGACAGGCCCAGGTGTGCAAACTGTCTGCACTTCCCTCTAGTTCCCTGATGCCTCCCACCCTCCTTACCCAGGGCCACTCCTATTTCACAGACTGGGAAGCTGAGGCCTGATCCTCCTGCCCTTGGAATCACTAGACAGGGCCCAGGATGCAGGGTGCTCAGGGATGTCTGAGGAAGGAGGTGGGGAGAATGAGTTCTCATCTCTACTTGCCCTCAAGGAAGGGTGCTGGCCCTCCTGAACCCCACAGCCCCATTCTGGACATTCAGAACTCTTCAGAACTCCTGGACATTGGAGCAGTCATAAACGCTAGTGACCTGTGAGCACTGGTGACCGGGCAGAGCTGACCAGCCCTTTTCCACTCTCAAACCACAGGTCTTCCAACTGGTGAGGTGGACAGAGCTGTCAGGGGTTGGTGGAGTTGCTGAGGGGCTAGGGGATCATGGGTGCAGCAGCTTCAGGGACCTGGAGCGGGGGGCGGGGGGTGATGACTGAGTTGTGGATCCCCTTTCCTGGAGAGAGCTTGAAAGGTTTGCCAAGGGTGGACAGAAGCCGAGTCTAGAAAGGCTTCCCTGTGGGTCAGGCTGAATTCAGGGCTCTGGGCTCCGTACGTCTGGTTCCCAACAAGAGAACGGGTATATTGCTTTAAGAGAGGCATTGGCAAGTGGTGGCGGTGATGTGTAAATGTCGTGTAGATCGCATGGGTTCTAGAGTGTCCAAGCTGGAAAGAGGCTTGAAAATGAAATTCAGAGACCAGACACTGGGTTTTGGAGGCTGAAACTACAGAAAGTACAGTGTTCAAGGCCTGCCTCCACCAAAAGCCTAGCTGTGTGGCCTCAAAGCAAATCGCTTTACATCTCTGGGTCTCAGTTTCCTTATCTGCAAAGTGGGGATTAAAAGACCAGCCTAACCCAGAGAACTGAGAGTCAAATGAGAGAGAAGGCTAGAAAAAGCTCCATCTGCTAAAGGATTATTTTAATTATTTGAGGGGGGGAAACTGAGGACCAGAGAGGGCAAGGGCCTTGCCAGATGTCACACTGAGAGTCAGTGATGGAGCTGCGATTAGAACCCAGGACTCCTGCTCTTAGTTCACGGTAACTTTCCCCAGAGCTGGTGAATGAGTGTGGTGAGATGGAGTGAGTCTGTCCATTCTGCCTTCACTCTCTGGACAGTGGACAGGATGGTGGGTGAAGGTTGAAAGAGAGAGGCTGAAGAAGGGAGGGAGGCCCCAGCGCACGCCAAGGCTGAGATTAAAAAAAAAATACAAACCCGGAGATTCCCCTCCCTCGCCCCATCCCACCCCACCCCTGAAGTCCAGGCTGGAAGGGCCGAGTCAAAGTCCGCTGCAGACCCAGATCGAGCCGCGCAAGCTGCAGTCGACCCACAGGCCACCAGGTGGCGCGCCTGCCATCTTGGCCCGAGCTCGTGGCAGCGGCTGTCAGTCTTGCCACAAAGCACGCGGCGCCGGGGTGGACGTGGGGCAGAAGCTACCCCGACCTGCAGGGAACAAAGGCAAGTTAGGAAAGTGGACCCCGAAAATAGAGGAGCAGAGAGATCCGACTGCTCTTCCCACCCCTCCTCCCCTTTCCCCCGCCCTGACACTATGGCCGGGGTCCCACACCCCACCCTGCTCGGCGCCATAACCCACGTGTACAGAGGCTGCAGTTGTAAATGCGACGTCTTCTGGGGAGCCTGGTATCCGTAGGAGTCAAAACCACCGATGAAGTCAACTGCAGAAGGGAGGTGGCACAAGGTTAGGAATGGGCCTGTTGCGGGCAAGTTATAGGAGGCCGGGCTTTGAAGGAAGAATCTGACGGGCAGACCACATGGAGGAGCTCGGCCAGGACCCGGCGTAGGCGAGGAGAGCCTGGGGGGTGGGGCTCCTTAAGAGACAAGGCTCTTGGGGGCAGGGCTCAAGCCACTGTAGGGGAGGAGACGGGGGGGGGGGGGGGGGGCGGAACGATGAGAATGGGCGGTGCCTGACAGGGACCAGCCTTGTGATGCCCCTCCAAGGGGCAGGGCCTAAGAGGGGAGGGGAGGGGGCTGGTGCTGGGGCCGTGGATTGGGCACCAGGAAGGCTGGGCCTTACCCCAGAATGGGCTGGGTATGCAAACTCCACCTACCCCTGACGCCTCTTCTTCCCCCACCCCCAACACCCCATTGAGGGGCCGACCCAGGGCTCCCTCCCACTGAGGCTGCTCGGGCTACTGTCCAAGGTGCTGAAGGCTCAGGGTGGCCCGCAGCCAGGCTTTTCTGCTTCCCCAGGGGCGCCACACACTTACAGCTGTCCTCCTCTTCCAGGAACACTTTGCTCACGTAGCAGGCGAACACAAAGCCGAACAGCTGAGGGAAGAAGGGAACGAGGAGAGGGAAGCTTCTCCTCCACCCTCTGCCTGGCCCTGCCTACTCAGACTGGAGGGACAGGGTGCGCTAAGATAAAGGCAAACCCGTAACTACTTCAGTTTAATGACTGGGCCTTAAAATCAAACATACCTAGTTTCAGTTTCCGTTCTGGGAGTGTGACTTTGCACAAGTCATTCTTTTACTTCTTTGAGCCCCAGTTTCCCCAGCTGGATCTGGGCAATACCTTACTGGCTTGTTAAGAGGAAAGAGAATTATGTGACTTCGTATGTGTAAAATGCCTAGGGCAGGGCTGGTCCTCCTTCTAGAAATGGGAACTATTACTATATTGGAGTCATTCTTATTGTATTCTTACAACTCCTTTTGGTTGATATTGTCTTTCTTTCTTTCTTTCTTTCTTTCTTTCTTTCTTTCGTTTTGAGTAAGGAAACAAGCTTGGAGATGGCATGTGACTTGTCCAAGGTCACACAGTGGGTATAATGGAGATTTAAACCCAGCACTAACTCATGGTCTGATGCCTCATCCTATTCATTAAACCTGCTCATTCCTGAATGGGGCTGTAGCAGGGTGAAAGGAGTTGGTATAGGATACAGAAACAGAGCCAGGCAGAAGCACAGGCAGCTAGAAGACCTAGGTTGGGCCCTTCTTAACTAGGGCTAAACCAAGGGGTTTGCAGACTCCACTTCTGAGAGTGTTGTGAGGTAGGGGGACAGGAGGACTCACAGCCAGGAAGATCTGCAGGGCGCTGCTGAGGGCTTCAATGTAGGGATAGTCAAGCAAGCAGCCAGTGACAGAGATGACATGGTGGTCCTCCAGGGCCAGGCGGGAGTTCAGGACAGGTGTCACCAGGCAGCCTGGCCCATTCTCCATCCACCAGGAGCGGTGCAGGGATGTGTTGAAGGTCATGATAAAGTCCCGGTCCTGGGGGCAGAGGGGCCTAGGATACTGAGCTGGGGTGGGGGTATCCTCCCCGGGTCCCAGGAGACTGTATATAAAGCCTATTTCACATCTGGACTGTTATAGCAGCCTCCTCTCACAACGATTTGTGGAGGGCATTGGCGGGGGTTGTATGTGGGAAAAAAAGAGTATGTATCTGCAAATCTACATTTGGCCAGTAGGTGGCGCTTGATGACCGTGCAGGTCACGCTCTTCCATCAGCGATGGAAGGGGCTGCTACTGACCCACAGGAACCTCAGAATTTCAGGGCTGGAAAGAACATTAACAGTGACCAATTATAATTTTCCTGCCATCGGTGCAATCTTCAATACAGGTCCTTTCACAGCCTGTTCACTCTCTAATGCTCTCCCTATGTGTGACCCTGGGCAAACCTCTTCCCTTTTTGGTCCTCAGTCTCCCCATTTGAAACGGAGAAGGGGACTGGCTTAGCTCAGATGTTGTTATCTATGGTGTACATACACGTGGATCATCAATGCATTCACTCATACAGGCCACTAACAAATATTCACCGCATGCTGACCAGGTGCCAAGCACTGAGGTGCGCGATCTCATTTATTCCCACAGCAACCAAAGGAAGTTGGGGTTGCTCTTATCTGCACTTACTAGATGAGGAACTGAAGCTCAGAGAGGGTAAGACACTTGCCCAAGGTCAAACAGCTAGAAAATATTAGAGCTGGATTTGAATCTGGTAGATGGTCAAACTACAAAGCCAAATGCACTCATTCATATATGTTGCCTTCTTAATATCTAAAAACGGAAGATGTGCTCTCTGGGCTTACTCTTCTAGAAGCTAAATACTCTCACTTTCTTCGATATTTCTCCACATGACACGGTCTGTTCAGTGTTTCCCGAACAAAGTCTACCTAATCACTTTTTCTTCTGAAAAATATTGATCAGCACTGGACTCAAATCTTTGTGGTCTAAACAGTGCAAAATGCATGGGATTTTCGCCCCCCTTGCACTGAACACATGTGGGGCCTAAAAGTAGCTTTCTGGGCCACCATATACTGTTGGTTTCTGCTGAGCTTGTTATCACTGGGACCCCAGCCCATCTTCACAGACTGATCTTCACCCGTATCTGCTCCATCATCATTTGTATCTGAGAAGTGCAGAGGGGACCAGAAACAAAAATGTGTGGGGGATGGGAACACAGACTATTTGGGTGTGTAGAGGGAAGTTTCTTCAAGAGATAATGCCCCCCAGTAAAACAAACAAACAGATGATGCCCCAGACCCACACTACCCTGGGAGCCCTTAGGGGCAGGGGAAAGGTCAGGCTCTGCCTTCTGGCACTGCCAGGCCGGAGGCTTACCTGGGACAGCTGTCCAACCTCCAGGTAGAAGCAGATGATAAATGCATTCCAGCCAACCCAAAGCACCAGCCAGGCTGCATACTGGGGAAAGCAGAGGTGGGGTCAGGGTGGGCCTGGGGAGTGGGTTTGGGGTATGTCCATGGACACAGAGTTAATGGACTGAGGAGACTTTTGTGGGGGAAGTTATGACAAGACCTTACTCACAGAGCACTGAGACTAGTTAACAAATCATTTTTATACCTATCCAGTCTTTACAACAGCCCTGCAGGGAAGGCATTGTCCTCGCTTCAGAGAGAACTAATTTAAGGCCTAGAGAGGGTCTTTTTTCCAAGATCACACAACTAGAAAGAGGTAGGGCTGGCACTCAAACCAAGTCCTTGGGCAGCTAATCCTGTCCATTCAGCAGAGAACAACAGCCACCGGCCAGGGCAAAGAGCTGGAGGGGAGCTGGCTATCTCCATCCAAGGCGTCTGCCTCCAATTCCCGCGTCCAGACAGGGCTGTTGACACTGGTGCCTGGGGCTTCCTGAGAACTGGAGAGAAGTGTCTCACATCTCACTCAGATCAGAGAAAACTCTGGAAGGCCCTGTTCGCCCGGCCGCTGGGAGCTGAGCCTGCGGGAGGTGGGAGAAGCCTGAGGATGAGTACAGTGGGCTCTGGTGGTGCAGGACACAGCGCGTCCTTGTTATTGTAGGTGTCAAGCATTTCTGTGTGAATCTACCGAAAAGCCTTTTCCCTCGAGATTGGTATGTGAATGGGTCACTGAGGCAGAGCAGGGGACAAAGGTGAACTGAAAACAGGGGCTTACCAGAGACCATCAAGGACCAGGATTTAGAAAAAGGAAGCAGGAGGAAGGAGCCAGGGACACAACCTACTCTTGGGATAGGCACAGGCACAGGCACTGACCTCAAAGCCACTCTCGGACCTATTCTTGGTGGACACCAAGGGACAAAAGCCAAGCTTTCGTGAGGCAACCTGAGACACAGCTAGACAAGGCTCTGCCTCGCACTGGCTTTCCGCGGCAACGTGGGGATGTGGCTGGAGCCTTCACTCTGGAGCTGATGCACTAGTCCTGGCGCCGCCACTTACTAGCTGTGTGACCTTAGGAAGCGTAGTAACCCTTCTGAGACTCACTTCCTCACCTAGAAAACGCAGACGGTGCGACATATTAATACCTCGCAGAGCTGTGGTACAGATCCAATCAAGCGTGCAAAACTCAGCGGAGTGCCTGGCACTCACTAAATGATATATCCTGTTACTAGTTGTATTTTTCCCAAGGAAATTCTTTAGGAAAAATACCAACCTTGTCTCCGCTGAACAAAGAAACATTGGGATTTGGGCATTCGCACCAACAGGGCTGGAGGCAAGACCGAACAGGGGTCTGGGTGCCCGCAGTGGGGGACAGTTCTGGTTGGAGGAGTGGGAGAGATGGGTGGGGGCAAGGAGAAGGGGTTGGCTTGGGAGGTGGCCAAGTGAGCCATACCAGAATGAGGTACCGGGAGCGGTACTGCACCGTGCCAAAGATGCCCAGGATGACCGCCATGATATGCAGGAAGTTGGCTAGGATAGGAGCCCACTGGTAGCCCAGGAAGTCAAAGATCTGCCGCTCCAGCGCAGCCACCTGTGGGAAAGAGCAGACTGAGGCCACGGTCACCCCCTGAAAGGGAAGGGCAGGGATTCCTCCTGGACCTCGTGGAGGAGGTGACATCCATTATCATGGTGACGAGGCACCATGGCCTGATTGTGCACAAATCTTAGAGCCATCCCAGCCCCGCAGTGCCAAACGGATGCTGGGAGGCAGGGACAATTCTGGGGGTGGGGGGACTGAGCCCTGGTCGTGACTTTGGGGTGGGCTGAAGGGAGATGGGAGCCAGGGTTCAGAACACTTGTCTCCCTGCCAAGAGGCCCTCCCCACTTGCACCTGCCTTATGTGGGGTTCTCAGCTGGTGCAGTCAGGATCCCCAGCCCTGCCCAAAGGCTGAGCCCTGGCCCTGAGGCCCCAGGGAAGCCCCTGGGTCTGAGTCATCGCTTCCAAGGCACCCTGTCTGGAGGTTGCTCTGGCCTCTGGGATCCATGGGCTACAGAGAAAGGGATTTTTTTTTTCCTCTCCTTTCCTGAGGGAGCCATAGTAGACTGCAAAGCTGGCCTGAAATTCTTCTTTCTGTTTCCATGCTCTTTGGCAGTGCCCTCCCACACTAGCTCTGCACTCGGTCAGGTCACTGCTTTGCCCAATGGGACGTAAGCAAACGCGAAGCCAGTGAAGGCTTGGAAAATGCTTGTGCACTGGAGCTTGTGCACTTGCTACACGTGTAACACAGAGAACACCTTGTGAGAGTCGAGCTGACCTGCAGGAGAACGAGAGGCGACGTGGAGGCACCGAGGCGCCCTGCTGGCAGCCAGTCAACCATCAGAGTGAGGCCATACCAGCTCATTCAGATGCTAGCCAACCCACCAGCTGACCAGACAGGCAGCCTGGACCAGAAGAATCTCCCTGCTGACCCACAGAATCATGAGCTAAGTAAAATGGTTCTTTATTTTATTATTAAAAAATTTTTTTTATTGATTTTAGAGAGAGAGGAAGGGAGAGAGAGAGAGGAACATCGATGAGAGAGAACATCGATTGACTGCCTCCTGCATGCCCCCCACTGGGGATTGGGCCCACAACCTGAGCATGTGTCCTGACCGGGAATCAAACCGGTGACCTCTTGGTGCACGGGTTGACACTCAACCACTGAGCCACACCGGCCGGGCTATTTTTTATTTTTTATTTGTATCAATTTTTTTTAGAGAGAGAGGAAGGGAGAGGGAGAGAGATAGAAACAATGATGAGAGAGAGAAGCATCAACACTGGATCGGCTGCCTCCTGCATACCCTGTACTGGGGATCAAACCTGAATCCCAGGCATGTGCTCTGATGGGGAATTGAACCAGTGACCTCTTGGTGCATAGGTCGATGCTCAACTACTGAGCCACACCGGCCGGGCTAAAATGGCTCCCTTAAACTACTATGTTTTGGAGTGATTTGTTATGCAGCGAAAGCTACCTGATACAAGATGAAATCAACACTCCTTTTCCAGCAGCCCCCAGTTCGATCTTTAAGCAGATACACTTAGGAATAAAGGTGCCAAGGGTACCTATTGATATTGACTGACTAATGTCCCTTCTTCTGGTGATGGAAACTGTCTCTTTGTTTTGGTAGCTGCCTCCCAGACACTCAGTCCATGTGACTTGGGTGGGGCTGAGCCTACTTCTAACTTCCACAGTGGGCTTGTGACCGAGGCGTAACCAAACAATTCACACAGTGATCTGTTCAGGGATGAGCACTCACTGTGTGTGTATGTACCTTGCTCCTGAGAGTCACCAAAGCTAAGGGACAGAGAGAGAGAGTGAGGAAGGAAGAAGAACAAGCAGGGAGAGTGTCCCCGGTGACATCGTTTTAGGTCTGAGGATCCAGCCATGCCTAAAACTGATTGTCCCTCGCTGTACTTGTGATTTCTGTCACTTGCAACAAAGAGTCCTGGCTAAAATAGAAGGGGAGAGAAGAAGGTCTGGCTGGAGAGGGAAGATTCTGATAAAGTGAAAAAAATCCCAGAAGCTTTTTTCCTGGCAGGGAGGCACAAGAAGGTGAAGCTGATGCTACCACACAGATGGCAAGGCTGGGCAGAGACCCAGGAAGCTGTGGGCTCAACCCTGGCACCCACCCACCTGGCGCCAGCCTACCTCTTTTTGGTGACTCCCCTCCTAGAGCTCTGCAGATTGTAAAGAGCATTCCAAGTTCATCTCTCACTTGATACTCCTTGGCAGAAAGGCAGAACTGAGATCATCATCTCACTTTAGAGAAAAAGACCATGAGGCTCAGAGAGGGAAAGTGACTTGCCCAAGGTCACACAGCAGGTTGGGGGCAGAACCAGGTAATTCTGCCTTTCTCTGCCACCTCTCTCATCTTGGCACCAACACACAACCTTTCCCAGTTGGCAGTGGCCTGGGGTTTAGAAGTGTGGTTCTAGTTGAGAGTGTGATACTGATCATGGGGGACCTTGGGTAGGCCACCTTCCTGCTGGGTCTTGGGCTCTTCTATATATGGAGGCTGTTGGACTATATGACCTCTAAGGGTCCTGATTTTCACTCCAATGGCCTCCCCAGGCCGTTCCCCCTGCCCAAAGCCCCTGCCTCACTTTCGTAATCCTTTCCACCCTGACTCTGCCAGGCCTTAGGGAACCCTGGTGGTTTGAGGTCCAGCTTGATTGTCTCAACTCAGCTGGTACCTGGTCCTGGCAGAGGATAGAGGTCCTGGCCATCAGAGGATAGAGGGCTGTACAGAACTGCCCAGGCTCACGACGTAGCTGGGGAGACACCCTGCCTGGATCTGCCTACCTATAAAACATGACATCACCCCACTCCCACCTGGCCCCTGCTCAACACCCCTCTGTGTTTTCAGGGGCCTCACTGATAGACTGAGCAGCATGAAATAGTTACCAAAAAAAGAAGTTTGGAGTCACTAAAACTCAGTTTCCAACTGCAGCCGTGCTGTAGGACTTAGGGCAAATTACTTTCCCTCTCTGAGTCTATTTCTTCAACTATGAATAGGGAAGACACTCTCTCCCCTGAGAAACCATTGTGAGGATATGGAGACATCACATAAACTAAAAGACAATCAGACTTAATAAATGGTGGCTAATTAGTAGAAGACCTCATAGTCGAAGCTTCTCAGTTTGGTATTGAGGTTTGCTAGGACTGGGCTCAATCCTTTATTGCAGGTTAGCTCCTGCCCACAAGTGGCTGAAATAACAGTCGAAGTCCCACCTTCGTTTCACTTCTCCTATATCCAAATCCTCCTCGGTCTTCACAATACAGCACAATCCCTTCTTCCAGGAAGGCCTCCTGGCTGGCCCAATCTCTTTCCACTAAATACGGAACAACAGCTGTTCCTGTCTCTCTCGGCCATCCCTCCATCCCCACAGACAACACCCACTCCCTCATTCACCTATAGCCTGCACACATCCATTACCCGTCCTTCCCACATCTGACGTGCCCTCATCCATCCAATGCACCCCACAGAGGTTGGAGCAATCCCTCTGGCCTCTGAGTCTGCCAAATCCCCAGCCACACAGTGTCCCCGACAAGCAGGATGGGTCCCCAGAACACGGTCCCAGAGTGACAGATGAGAGCAAGATCCTCTCTGGATCTCACCCACAGGGTAAGTCCCACACGCCTGCCCAGCAGTCCTCTCTACCTCGATCTCCACTGCTTCCTCCGACCCAGCTGCCCTGTCCCCTTTTCATGAGCCCTTCCAAAGCAGCAAGTGTCCCTAAGCCTCAGGTCCTTACCTGAGGGGTCCCCCAACCTCTTACATGTTACACCCAAGGGTGCTGCTTTTTCTGTAGTCTCCTCAAGTGACTCTGTTTCTCTTCTCTCACCCCATGTTCCCCAGGACCAAAGGTGCGGTTGGTATCCCCTGGGGTCCCCAAGCTGCTTGCAGAGCTGCACAACCCTATGGCTACACCGCCCTCTTCCACCGCTGGCCTCCTCCACGGGCCTCCGGGTCTTGCTCCTTCTTTGAAAGTGAGTTTCATCCACGCATCATTCTGGTCGACTCTGATCTCTGGGGCCATCCCACTCAGCAAGCCAACCTCTCAGCCTCTCGAACTCCTCTCCCATGACCTTCCCCTCCATTCCGCCTCATGCATCATCACTCCCTGAATTGTGCCATCAACTAACTGCCCTGCTTCCAAAGTCACCAATTCAACAGCCCCACTCTGCTGGCTTCCCTACACCCTTTACAATGGTGAGACCGTCTGATGCATCAGGTCCCAGACCCACCCCTCTACTCAATCCCACTCCCCGGTTCTTCCCATCTCAAGCCTTGGCCTGCTGGGATCCCAGGATCCCTCACGTCAACTTCAGCTTGGCCTGCAACCCAAACTCGCAACTCCTCTGCCTTTCATCACACGCGTCAGGAAAAGCCCACACCTACACACACCCAGCGAACAGTTTTCTCTGCCTGCAAAGCAGCCAGGCGCTGCTGGAGGAAGCCACTCCAAGCCTGCAGGCTGGGTCCAGTGTAGATCGTAATCATCAGCCTCAAGGGGCGTCCTGATGCTGTCCAACAACCCGACTGGGCTTCTCTGGGGAACTCCCTCTCCCCAGTGACTACTTCAGATCTGCTCACAGTCCTCAACCCTCCTGGGAGGACCTGTCTCCCCCTCCCCAGCCTGCTATATTTGAGGCACTGACCCTCCTCCTACCAAGGCCAATTCCTTCTTCTGCACTCTGAACCCATCTTCTGTCTTCTCAGACAACCACACCATCCATGGTCCCTTCGCCCCTGTAAACTCAACCTCTCCCTGCCCGGGATCCTTCCCACTGCCTCCTAAACACGCTCAAGCCTTCCCCATTAAAAAAAAACAACAGGAAAAAACTATCTCAACACTCTTGTTTAAAGGTCTCCATGGCCCCCCGCCACCTGCCCCCCTGCCCACTTGCTACCACCATCTGGTCCAGAGGTTGGGAGCAGAGCCTGGTTAGAATCCTGATGCCACTGGTTTTATACAACTCTGTTAAGGCAAGTCACGTAACCTCCCGTACCTCAGTTTACTCACCAACAAAATGGGTACGATTCACAATACCTTCCTCATACAGTTGTGAGGAGAGTCAGTAGCACTGAAAATTATGCTCCACTGCGTAACTCCCTGCCTCCCCTCTTGTTTATTTTTTCCATGGCACTTACCATCGACTCACACACCACCCCGTCTTCATTTACTTTCTATCTCCTGCATCAGAAGGCAAACTGCATGCGAGCAGGGATTTCTGCCTGAGATGCTCACTGCTGCATGTCTAGCGGCGAGGGCCATGCCCGGCACACTGCAGGGGCTGAAGTTACTCTCTCTTCCCCCTCCCCGCCACACCGACCCCAGTGCAGCTCCTCTTCCCATGTACTCAGGCCCCTAAGTATCGAAGAACCTCAGGGCTATTGTCAGCCCCTCTTCATGCTCCACTTGTCCCAGCAAACACATGTGGGCCCAAGCTTCAGCGACGGCCTGCTCACGTTTCAGCCCCCAGCCCCTTTATCACCCATAACCCTTTACACCCCCTGGATGGCTCATCGTGAACTTAGTACGCCCAAACCTGGCCCGTTTCCAGTGGTTGTGGGCCCCATCATGTGTCCAGCTGCATGAGCTAGAAAGCTCAACTTTAGGTCCTGGTGTCCCTGCTGCTCCCTCACCTCCATGCCCGGCTGTCATCGAGCCCTGGCTCTCTGACCTGCTGAATCTGTTGCACACCTGGCCACTTTCCTCCCTCCACTGTCTCATCTCACCTGGCCATTGCAACGCCCCTCCCCCTTAAGCCTAACCCACCTCTCTCTTTCCAGAGTGAAACCTCCCAGAGGCGCCCCTGCTGCCCCTCCCCCTGCCCTTGGTTCCCCACCTCCACCCTGATTATTTATTTATCGGGTAGCTGCCAGCTGAGGGGGATGCAGTTGCCATGGGAACCTTCAGCCCCGAGTCAGGGCTGCCTCTGTTCTCAGTAGGATGCTCTTGTCTGTCTAGACGCCAACCCCAGGAGCCCAACACCAGGTGGGGGGTGGGGAGTAGGGGGCAAGGAATGAATAATGGAGATGGGCCCACCCCAGCCCCAGGAAGCTGGCTGGGGAAGAGGGCAGGGAGGGGGTTGGGCTTGGGGCCACAAAGCCCAGCAGAAGTCTCTTGCACCCAAGCCCCTGCCAGCCAATTCTGCAGGTCAACTACTTTCCTGGCCAAAATTCCAGTCATGTTGCCATGGGACTTAGACACAGAAGTCAGGCTGTCTGAGAAATGATGAGGGAGCGGCCCCTGAAGTTTCTGGAAAATGGCTTGGTCCAGCCTGGTACTCTCTCTTTTATTTAGTTCCCAGAGAGCTGAGTTGGGAAGAGGTCTCCATTTGGGATCAGGCAGACCTGAGTTCCATCCCCAGCTCAGTCCTGGTGTGACCTTGGGCAAGTTACTCACCCTCTCTGAGCCTAGGAAAATGTCCTAAGGATTCCGACATTGCACGTGAAGCCCTCAGCCCAGGGCCTGGCACACAGTTGGCGCTCAGTATATGGCAACAGCCTTTTCTGCAGCCCCGAACTCAAACCCCCCTTTTCCCAATGGATTTCTGAGGCAGCTGACAAAATTAAACTCGACTCAGCCCCTCATCCGTGAAATGAGGGAGTGGGACTGAAGCCACAGCCGGCAGAGCTGGAAGGACCCCTGGAGATGTGCTGGTCCCACCCTCTCATCAGGGAGGTGAGCAAACGGACAGCAGAAAGGGGCACTGCCTTGTCTAAGGGGAAGGTCCCCTCACTCTCCTTGAGCTTTGCCCCCTCTCCAGGTCCATCTGGGGTCACTACCATCTGAGCATCAGCTGAAATAAACACCCAACAAGAGATTAAAAGGAGCACAGTCATGGAGACCTGGTTGTCCTTGTCTGGACCAGGGAAGATGGGCTTCGCAGGGACTCAATTCGCTGAACAAATGTTTCCTGAGCACCTACTGTGTGCCAGGCCCTGTGCAGGGTATGGGCCATGAATAGGTTGGTGTGGATCCTGCAGAGAGCTCCAGTCCAGGGACAGATACCACCGTCCTCTGGGAGCTGATGCCGGGGCTTCTCTGCCAGGTTCCCCATCCACCATGTGCAGTGACCTGTGGGGACTCCTTCCTATCCGCCCCCCTCACCACACACACTCCCTTTGTTTTCCAGGGCTCCCGCAGCCCTTCTGCTTCGCTCTGTCCCAGCCTGGATCCTGATGGAAAATGGGCCAAGGCAATAACTGTTAAGTGAAATAAAATGAGCTGCAGAACAATATGATTCCATTTGTGTAAAAAAAAGCCAAAAGAGAGAGAGAGACACGAAATGTGTGTGACTGTGAATGCAGAGTCAAGAGCCAGGGAAACACAACAAATGATGCCGAGAAGTTCTCTTCAGGGAGCGCGGATGGGGAGATGGGGACACGTTTACTTTTAAATATACATGCTTCTGTATGCCTGAATGTTTTTTACAACCAAGTTTTAGATATATATTTAAATGCGGTTTTATTGATTTTAGAGAGAGAGGAAGGGAGGAGAAACGCCCATGGGCTGCCTCCTGCACGCCCCCTACTGGGGGTCAAGCCTGCAACCTGAGCGTGTCCTCTGACTGGGAATCAAACCAGCGACCTCTTGGTGCACGGGATGATGCTCAATCAATCCACTGAGCCACACTGGCTGGGCCAAAGTTATGTTTTTTTATTTTTGTGTGTTAATCCCCTCCTGAGGATATTTTTTCATTGATTTTTTTAAGATAGAGTGGAAGGGAGGGAGGGGGTGAGAGAGAGAGAAACATTGGTGTGATAGACACATTGATTCATTGCCTCCCACACAACCCTGGTCAGGGTTGGGGATCAAACCTGCAACCCAGGCACACGCCCTTGACCAGGAATCAAACCCGTGACCCTTTGGTCCATGGGCCACCGCTCTAACCACTGAGCAAAATTGGCCAGGGCTAAAGTTATATACATATATTTAAAAAAAATTTTTTTAAATCCTCACCTGAGGATATTTTTCCATTTTTATTTTTTCAGATAGAGTGGGAGAGAGAGAGAGAGAAACATCGATGTGAAAAAGACATCAATTGGTTGCCTCCCGCACGACCTTGACCAGGGCCTGGGACCGAACCGCAACCAAGGTACATGCCCTTGACCAGAATCGAACCTGCGACTCTTTGATCTGTGGGCTGACACTCTAACCACTGAGCCAAACCGGCCAGGGCTAAAGTTATATTTTTTGAAAAAATGTTTTTAGCCCTGGCCGGTTTGGCTCAGCGGTTAGAGCGTCGGCCTGCGGTTCAGAGATACCCGGGTTTGGTTCCCACTAAGGGCACGTATCTCGGTTGTGGTTTGTCCCCAGCCCTGGTTGGGTAGTGCAGGAGGCAGCCACTGGATGTGTCCCTTTCACATCGATGTTTCTCTCTCTCTCTCTCTTCCTCTCTCTCCCTCCCACTCTATCTGAACAAAAAATGGAAAAATGTCCTCGGGTGAGGATAAAAAAAAAAAATGTTTTTAAATGTTGCTTCATCACTTAGACCATGTAAAGGTAGTGCTAGAGAGGCTCAGAGGCTCAGAGGATGTGCGTGTGTGGGACCCTGGGCCGGTTTCCTCCTCTGGGCCTGTGTTCTCTCTGTCCCATGGGGACCTCTGTAGCTCCATAGCACTATCTAGGCCTGGCGGTGCTGCAGCCTGGCTGCCTGCAGGGGACTGGCCTTGGGGTCCTGTGACCTCTGCTGAGAGCCAAATGGCCCTTTTCCCCCAGAAGCTGGTTCTGCCCACCCCTGGTGCAGCCTGACCCCAGGTTCTGCCTGGGTCATCACAGCCCTGCTTCCCCTGCCTCACTATACCCAGACCCATCACCCTCCCCTAGGTTCTACCGGCCAAAGGTGCCCTCTCCCCACAGCCCTCATGCAGCTGCCTCAACACGAAGGTTCCCCTTTTACAGAGGGGGCTGAGATTGGTCACCTGAAATCACGCAGACAGGAAGTGGCAGAGCCAAGATCTGAGTCCTTGTCTCCACACCCTCTGCTCTGCCCACCTGCCAGCCACCTCTCCAGAGACAGGGGCACAGGGAGGGACAGAGCGGAGGTGGGCAGAGCCTGCTCTGGATCAAGGGCCTCTCTCTCATAAGTCACCCAGCCCAGCCTCCTGTGGGCAGTGATGTAACAGCTCACATTTATTAATCTCTAATTAGTGCCAGACACTGTTCTGAGTGCTTCACATCTGTTCATTCATTCCTTCTACAAATAGTTCTCGAGTGCCTTTTGTGTGCTAAGTGCTGAGAACTCAGTGGTGAATAGAGACAGCCCAGCTCCTGTCCTCGTGGATGACAGTCCTGCCTGTTCCCTCCTCAGCGCAGACACGAGGACACCAGCCCCAGCCCAGACCGCAGGGGAAGCAGAAGGGGGGCAAGAAGAGGAAACATTCTTTTCCATCAGAAAACAAAACAAATTCTCCCCGAAGGAGATTAATACTCTCTCTCAATGGGTCTTAGAATTGTAGAATCATTTATTGAGCACCTACTGTATATTACCCCTCATATTCACATCTTATCTCTTAATCCTACCCCAGCGACAAACAAGGCCCGGAGAAGTGCAGGGGCTTGCCCAAGGCCGAGCAGAAGAGCTGAGGCTCCAACAATGACTTTGGGGCCAAGCCCTGGCTCTTCTCTAGCACGTGGAGAAGAGACTTGAGACTTGCCCCCCAGTTCCCCAAGCCCCCAGTCTGCCATCTGTCTGTCCTCACACCCTCCTGCTGTGGCCCAGCCCTCTACCTCAGTGGGTCCGGGGTAGCCAGGGGGCAGCTGGTCACCACCTTCCAGGTAATTGGCCCTCGGAGACCAGCTTGGAGCTGTTAGGGAGGCCCAGGACTGTCTCAGAGGGCTGATCTGGCCAGCCCTGGTCCTGTCAAGAGGTAGCCACTTGGCCTCAGTCTCCATGGCAACCTCACTCCAGTGACTGCTGACCCATCCCCAGCTGGGGGGCTGCTCAGGCCCCTTCTGGACAGATCTATCCCACTGCACCTCTGAGCTGGCAGCTCCATTAGAAAGAGGGGATCGGTAGAGGTCTAATTAGCATATATCTACATTAATTTGCATAAACCCTGGGCCAAGCATCCCAGGGTGATACCAAGGTCAGTCTAAAAAAAAAAAAAAAAAAATCAAAGCATCCCTCCATCTCATAGGGCTTATGTCCTCATGTACCATCTGGTCCAAACCCACAGGAAGCACAGTAGGAGGCGGTGTGGACAGTGCAGAGAAGGGCCTTCAGGCCAGTGACTCTCTGTGACTCAGTCTCCTCCTCTGTAGAATGGGGACAGGATGCCTACTTCACATAGGCGTTGAGAGGACTGAGGGGTCTTCTCCACCATTCTCAATCGCAGGTCCTGCCCTGCCCCCACTCCAATCTCCACTCCTGGAGCTCCTTGCTCTCTGCCTCTGGGCAGACCCCTCTCACAGGCCCCTCTCACAGCCCAGTAGAGCCTGCATCCTGGATCTGGGGCTACTATGCCACCCCCCTCTTCCCAGGTCCCTCCCCCACCAATTTCTGGGCTCTTGCAGGAAGTGGGTTAGAAGCTTGAGGCTACCAGCTCTGACCTCTCATGACAGCGTGGGGCTTTGCCCTTGTGCTGATGTACAGTCGGGGAGCAGGGGCCTCTGACCTGCACCACCTACTCCGGGGTGCCCTTTGGAAAACCATGAGAGGCAGCCTAGGGCAATGGGGCAGTGGGGCGCTCTGGAGTCAGCCTGCTTGGGTTTATCATCCAGAGGAGCCTCAGTTTCCCCACCTGTACAATGTGGATAACGGTCTCCACAATTCCCGGAGTTGGTGTGAAAATTAAATGAGATAATATATGTCAAGCGCCTGACATAGTAAGCACTCCATACATGTTAACTAGTATTATTACAGTAATGATAGTAATGAGAGAAAAACCTGAGACCACCTGGAAGGTCAAGGAAGGGTTCACAGAGGAGGCGATATTTAAATTTGGCCTTGAACTGACGATAATAGCGAAACACTGGAAACACTCTGGATGTCCGTCAGAAGGACCCGCAGTCAATGATGGCACCTCCCACGATGGAACGCGACGCAGCCACCACAACGGGGAGTGGAAAGAGGGCCAAGCAGGGCGGAATGAAAAGGCCGCAGAGCCGCTGGAGCGGTGCGATCCCTTTTGATCCCTTTTGTGCAGAAGAAAGACAGAGAAAGAATCTTTAAACCGTTAACTCTGGAGAGTGGGATGTGGGGGGGTGGCATCTCTGAGAGTCAACCAGAGATATTTCTGTAAGGCTTTACACTGCGGGGTAATACTTTTATAAGAGAATAAAATAAAGAAGAAATTAAAGGGAACAAGTGAGTATGGGAAAAACACGGAGGTGTGAGCAAGGTGACCAGCCATCCTGGTTTGCCTGGGCTGTGGAGTTTCCTGAGGTGCATCACTACAGGATAACAGCCCAGATTCCCGGGAAAACTGCGAAAAGTTGGTCGCTCAGATGTGGGGGGAGGTGGATGACTTGGGGACCTGGGGGTGAGTCTGAATGAATGACACGAGGGGTATCAGGGTGGGGAAGGCCCGCGGCTGGGCCTCAGACCCAGAGCTTTATCCCACTGGTCCCTAGGAGCCAGGGAGGTTTGAGCAGAGACATGGGGACACTGGACGCGTTAGCCATGGCGCTCTGGCTGGGGGCGGGGGTGGGGGATGGGCTGGAGGTGGGACATCTGGTGGAGATGCTGAGGCCTCACTTGCTCAGGGTCGCACTGTCCCAAGACTCCCACCTTCTTGGCGATGGCGACTCTACCTCTGCCCCATCCCCATGTCCAAACTGTTGGGGCACCCCCAGTCCCAGGCCCCAGAGGCCAAGACCCCCAGCAGGCTCTGGAGCACGCAGTGAAGGCCTGGGAAGAGGCCGCCCTCCGAGAGGAACATCTCAGACAGGGACGGAGGGGAGAAAACCCAGCAAAAACCAGGCTCTCCCAGGAGACGCCGGCTACAGACAAATGGACATTTGGATAAATATAAAGGTGATTAATCAGAGCTCCCCATTAAGTACCATGAATGACACCATATAATTAAGCCAAAAACTCATGGCAGAAAGCATCTTAATGGAGCTGGCACTTAGGCAGAGAGAATTAATTAAGGAAGCACTGAGAGTTTCAGGAGTAGCTACAAGGAAGGAGCTGTGGTGGGAAAAACCAGAAGGTAGACAAAACAGTCGGGTGTGAACATCGGCTCAGCACCGGACGGAGGTCTGAGCCCAGCGGTTAAAAGTTCAGGCTCTGGGAGTCAGGCAGACCTGGGATGGAGTCCCAGCTCTCACTTATATACCTTGGGATCTAGGAAAGTCATTTCCTGGAGCCTCAGTTTCCCCGTCTATAAAATGGGAATGCTACTACTAAAATACCTGGGGTGTGTGAACAGTCAATGAAGTAAGGTGAGTAAAGGACTTTGCCTATAGTAAGTGCTCAGTAAATTATCATTAATTGAACAAATCACTCTTCTTTCTGGATCTTAATTTCTCACTGGCAAAAATGGGATAATAATGTCTGTCTTCTTCACAAAGAAATTAGAGATCAAGTAAGATCACAACCATGAAAGCAATTTATATACTCTAATGTGCTTTTTAAACTGTAAAGTACTGTGCCCACATTATTATGATAATTATTAAGTCCTTGGTTTCATACCAAGGTCAGATTCTTGCTGCTTGTCCCCCGAGAAGCTGTACAGTGTAGTGGTTAGTGGCCTAGGAGTCAGACTATCTGGGCTTGAATGTTACCTTTAACACATAAGCTGTGTGACCTTCAGCAAGTCCCTTAACCTCCCTGTGCTTTAACTTCCCCATCTATAAAATGGAGATAATAATAATAGTACCTATCTCACAGGGTTGTTGTGAGGCCTAAATGGAATACACATAAAATGCTCAGAACACTGCCTGGTCTGGAATCATGGGTAAAAAGCCACGTTAGTTGTGATGATGTCACCTACAGTGAAGATTCTGGGCCTGAGTCCCCCACAGAGGACTCATGTTCTGAAGGAGAAGAGATCATGGTTGTCCTAGGGCGCAGGCCCCTTGGAGGCCAGGTAGGGCTCCCCTCCTCAACCTGGCCCCTTGCTCTGCCCTTTCTCTCCTTATTCACCCACCAAGCATTCATGACACCCCCTGCACGGGGGGCACAGACGATGGTCTTCAAGCGTCAGTGCGGCACAAACCCAGAGAGCAAGGACTTCCCTTCGGGGACTGGCACCGACCCTGCCCCGGACAGGCTGCCTGTGTCCACTTCACTTACTCCTCTCAACTCCTGAGTGGTGTTATTTCTATATGTGGAAACAGAGGCCCAGGGAGCAAAGTAATAGACCCTAGGTCCAGAGCAGGGACGTGGCAGAGGCAGGATTCAAACACAGACCTGGAGGGCTCCAGAGCCTGCCCCCCACTTCTCCATTAGCTCTTCTGGTCCACAAATGGCTGCTGGGCCCCCACAGTGTCCCCACTGAGGCTTAAGTCCCTTACTGCTGAAACAGGAAACCCTCCCAATGAATCTGCTAGTGCCACCGACGACGCTGAGATGTGTTCCGTTCAAATCCATCATCTACTAACCATGCGACCTCCAGCAAGTGTCTAACCCTCACCCCAGCCTCAGTTTCCTCATCTATAACAAGGAAAAGATGAAAACCTACCTTTCGGAGTTGACATTAAAGAATGCAAAAGATGGCACTTGGCACAGAAGGGGCACCTGACAAATGCCATTCTTTTCATCAGCTCTGAGTCCAATCCTCCCTGCCCCCCATGCCACTCTCCACCCCGTGCCCCTGGAGGCTTGTGTTCTGAGCCAGCTCAGCTGCCGCTGAAGCTTTCTCAGTCCCTGCTTCCTTCCTTTGGGGAAGGTTTCTTTCATTTTTTCTGGGAGGCCTTTCTTCCTTGCTAATGAGACAAAACAGAGTCCTGCCTGCAGCCCTTTTGCTAACTCCTCAAGCAGTGTGCCCTGTGGAAAGCTCTCATGTCAGGGCACAGTTTGCTGGGCCTCAGGGCTCCCTCAAAAAGCTCCCTGAAGCTGATCTGGGGCTCCCTCGCGCCAGGCCAGCCTCTGATAGTGGCCACCCCTTGCCTGCAGCAGAGGCTCTCCCACAGGCACCAGACAAGACGCAGCTGTACCCAACACTCCAGACTTCCGGGGCCTCCTCCCAACTCTGGCTTTTCTGTACTGCGTTCTGGTGTGGGTCTGGGGCAGTCTATCTGACTCAGAATTATGTCGCTAAAACCTTGGGCAAATCGCATGACCTTTCAGGGCCTCTGTTTGCTCATCTGTAAAATGGGAATTGTAATCCCTACCCTTCTTGCCTCCTGGATTAAGGGTGGATCCAATGGGATGACTGAGATCAAAGAGCCATCAAGCTCTGCCCTCACAGGGGAGACCCCCAGGGCTCACACTTCCTGTTCCAACTGGGCCAAGGTTAGCAACACTGCAATGTTCGGGCCCCACCTCCTTCCCACCTGAGCATCCCCAACAACGGCAAGAGAGGACTCTTCTGCGAGTCTATTTTATCTTAAAAGAAGATGCATCCAGCATTCTACTCTGAAACTGAGCCTCCTCTTTAGTTCATTTCCCTGGAAACCGGGATAGAATCAATGCTGTGCACAGATGCATGGTATCTGTATCCTGTGGCTTAATGTCCTCCTCCTCCCACCTGGCAGGTACAAGAACTGCACTCTGAGATGCTGTCAGACTGGGTATGAATCGTGTTTCTACCACTTACAGACCACATGGCTAGTAAGCCACTCAGCAGGCTGTTTTCTCATCTGAAATGGGGACAATTTAGACCAGAATTTAAGTCTGTGGGTCAAGGCCAAGGTAAGGCTGAGAGGAGTGAGTGAGGAGAAAGGATTCAAGCCTGAGGTCAGGGACATGAACAGCTGGAGTCACTGTAGAAAGGGTCTTGAGAAGACTGGCTCTATGAACCATGATTAGACCTTTGTTCTCACCTCATTTACTGAATGTCAGTCACGATGCTAGACGTGGGAGATACAGTGGCGAGCAAAAGCAAACAGACACAGCCCCTTTCAGGATATAAACACTCAACAAAATGACCACAGAAGGGAACTTTTCAACCTGGTTAAGGGCATGTATGAAAACCCACAGCTAACATCATACTGAATGGTGAAAGTCTGAAAGTGTTCCCTCTAAAATCAGGAACAAGGCACGAATGCCCACTCTCCTCACTTCTATTCAACATTGCATTGAAGGTTCCAGCCAGGACAATGAGGCAAGAAAAAGAAATCAATCAAAGGCATCTGGATTGGAAAGGAAGAAATAAAATTAGCTCTACATACAGATGACATGATCTTTTATATAGAAAACTCTAAAGAATCTATAAAAATACTTAGAGCTCCTAAGTCAGATCAGCTATGTTGCAAGATCCAAGATCAATATACAAAAATCAGTTGTATTTCTATATACTAGCAATGAACAATACAAAATTGAATTAAGAAAATTCCATGTATAGCAGCATCAAAAAGAATAAAGTACGTAGGATCAATTTAACCAGAGATGAAAAATTCATACACTGAAAACTATAAAATAGTGTTGAAAAAGTTAAATACATGGAAAGGCATCCAGTGTTCATGGATTGGAAGACTTAATATTGTTAAGATGGCAATACTCCTAAATTGATCTTACAGATTCAATACAATCTGTCAAAATTCCAACTACCTTTTTGTTTTTCCAGAAATGGATGAGCTGGTCCTAAAATTCATATAGAAATTCAAGACACCCAGAACAGTCAAAATAATCCTAAGAACAAAATTTGAGGACTTATACTTCTTGATTTTAAACTTATGATGACATTACAGTAACCAAGACAGTGTGGTACTGACATAAGGTTAGGTATATAGATTAATGAAATAGAATTGAGAGTCTAAAAATAAACCCATATATTTAGAGTTAATGGATTTTCGACAAGGGTGCCAAGACCATTCAATGGAGAAAGCATAGTCTTTTCAACAAATTGTGCTGGGACACCTAGATATCCACATGCAAAAGAATGAAGTTGGACTCCTACCTCACACCATAAACAAAAACTAACTCAAAATGGATTACAGACCCAAAGTAAGAGCTAAAACTATAAAACTCTTAGAAGAAACCATCGGTGTAAATCTAAGTGACCTTGTAACAGGCATGTCACAGATATGATACCAAAAACACAAGCAGCCAAAGAAACACTGGATAAACTGGACAACATCAAAATCAAAACCTTTTGAACATCAAAGGATACTATCAAAGAAAGGGGAAAGTTGCCCTGGCCGGTTTGGCTCAGCGGTTAGAGTGTTGGCCTGTGGACCAGAGAGTCCCGGGTTTGGTTCCGCTAAGGGCCCGCACCTCGGTTGCAAATTGTCCCCAGCCCCGGTTGGGGTTGTGTGGGTGGCAACCAGTCAATGTGTCTCTCTCTCACATCAATGTTTCTCTCTCTCTCTCTCTCTTCCTCCCTCTCTCCCTCCTGCTCTATCTGAAGATAAATGCAAAAAAATGTCCTCGGGTGAGGTTAAAAAAAAAAAGAAAGTGGAAAGTCAACTCACACAATGGGAGAAGATATCTGCAAATCACAGATGTGATAAGAGTCTAGAATCCAGAATATATAAGAACCCTTTATCACTCAACAATAAAAGGATAAATAATCCAATTAAAATGGGCAAAGAATTTGAACAGAAATTTCTCCAAAGGAAATACACAAATGGCCCATAAGCACATGAACAGAGGCTCAACATCATTAGTCATTAGGGAATGCAAATCAAAACCACAGATACTGCTTGACACCTATGAGGATAGCTAAAATAAAAAAAGACAGCCCTGGCTGGTTTGGCTCAGTGGTTAGAGCCTTGCCTACGTACCAAAGCATCTCGGGTTCGATTCCAGTCTAGGGCACGTACCTCGGTTGCGGTTTAGTCCCCTGGGTCGTGCAGGAGGCAATCAATCAATGTGTCTCTCTCTCACTCTCTCCCACCCTATCTGAAAATAAATGGAAAAACATCCTTGGATAAGGATTTAAAAAAAAAAAAGACAGATAATGACAAATTGGGGTGAGGATGTGGAGAAAGTGGAACTCCCATGCACTGCTTGTGGAAAATAAAATGACGCAGCTGCTATGGAAAATAGGCTGGCTCCTTGAAAAATTAAACATAGTTATCATATGGCCCAGCAATTTCATTCCTAGGTATATACCTGAAAACTGAAAACAGTTTACACAGAACTTCTACAGGAATTTTCACAGCAGCAGTATTCACAGCGGCCCAAAAGTGGAAACAACCCAAACATTCATCAGCTAATTAATGGATAACCAAATGTGGTATGTCTATATATGGAATATTATTCGGCCATAAAAAGGAGTAAAGTAATGATACATGCTACAACATGAATGAATCTTAAAAACATTATGCTGCCCAGCCGGTGTGGCTCAGTGGTTGAGCGTCGACCCATGCACCAAGAGGTCACCAGTTCGATTTCCGGTCAGGGCTCATGCCCAGGTTGTGGGCCAAATACCCAGTAGGGGGCATGCAGGAGGCGGCCAATTGATGTTGTCTCTCATTGATGTTTCTATCTCTCTCTCCCTCTCCCTTCCTCTCTCTCTAAAATCAATAAAGGAAACAAATACACAAAAAAACATAATGCTGCCCTGGTCGGTTTGGCTCAGTGGTTACAGCGTGGGCCCATGAACCAGAGTCAGGGGTTCGATTCTGGTCAAGGGCACGTACCTCAGTTGCGGTTTGGTCCCCGGCCCTGGTCGGGGTTGTGCGGGAGGCAACCAATTGATGTGTCTCTCTCATGTTGATGTTTCTCTCTCTCTCTCCCTCCCTCCCACCCTCCCTCCCACTCTAACTGAAGATAAATGGAAAACTATCCTCAGGTGAGGATGAAAACAAACAAACATTATGCTGCGTGAAAGAAGCTAGTCACAAAGGACCACAGAGTGCATGATTCCACCACATAAAATGTCCAGAATAGGCAAATCCAGAGAGAGAAAGTAGATTAGTGGTAGCCAAGGGCTGGCAGGAGGGAAAATGGGGAGTGACTGCTAATGGGTTTGAGGTTTTTGGGGAGGGCTGAAAATGTCCTGGAGTTAGATAGCGGTGATGGTTGTACATACTCTGTGAACATACTAGAAACCACTGACTTTTACACTTTAAAACGGTGAATTTTATGATATGTGACTCATACCTCAATAAAGAAGGAAGAGGAGGAGGACGAGATAAACCCCAGACACAGCTCTTGTCCGCATGGGGTTGGGGAGAGAACCACACACACACAGCAACATTTCCGTTGCAGTCAGTGCTCTGAGAGAGGGAGCCAAGGACGAGAGCTGTAATGGAAGTGGTCAAGGAAGACTTCCTAGAGGAAGTGGCCTGAAGGAGGAGGGGTGAGCGAGGGAAGAGGTGGAGGAGGAAAGAGCATGCGCAGAGCTCCCGTGGAAGGAGGGAGCTTGGCAAGTAAGGCCCAGAAAGGATCCCTATGGCTAGGGCAGGGGAAGTGAGAGCAAGCAGGGCAACAGAGATAAGGGCTGAAGGGCTTTTGTGTCCTGTGGCCAGAGGCCATGTGACAGGGTCAGAGGCTGGGCAGGAAAACAGCTTAGAGCTGGAGAGGGGGCACCAAGCCCTCTGAGTACCTCCTTGGGGCAAGCATCATACCGGAGGTATCAGGTCAAGTGCTCCCAGTAAACATCTAGAAAGGAGCTGGGAGGTCATTTCTCTGGGCTGAGCCACTCTGGATGTGACCTGATAGAGAGAGGAAAAACCCAATTCCCTGACTTATTTAGTGATACCTCCTGTACCGATGCTCCCAGGAAGAAAATACGGATGAAAACCAACCTCACTGCTATGGCAACAGCCACCCCTTCTGACTTCCCTGCCTGAATAAAGGCCAGGTGGGAAAGTCTGCCTAGCAACAGTGGTGGGCTCAGGAGCCCCTCCTCCGGGGCTTCCGGATTCCCCTTCCATTATTATCATCCCAGCCTTGGCTCCCGTCCCAGCTTTCCCGCTTCTCCTTCCAGCAGAGAAGCACAGCAGCCACCAGACATCTAAACAGGCCTTCACAGCTCAGTCTGTGATGTATGCCACCACCCTAACGTGGGGTTAATAGCCCCACTGGACAGACAAAGACACTGAGGTTCAGAGAGGTGAAGGGGGCCGTACCAGCCTGGTATCCTTAGCCCTTGGCACCGCCCTTCCTCTCCAGTGTGGTGAAGGTCTGGTTATTTCTGCAGGTCTCCTGCTCTGATGTATCTGTGGCATGAAGGAATAAATGAATGGAAGGAGTGTCATCCCTCCATCCTGTCCCCCTCTTCCTTCCTTTCACCAGTTCCGGGGGGTGGGGCTGCTCTGTTCTGGTCTAGCCCAAAGGAGGGCCAGGGGAGGGGTCATTTGGGGCCTGCAAGAGCCAGGAAGTAAGAAGGGGTGCAGGAGAGGCCCTGGGCAGGGTCCAGCCCTCGCCCCTGAGGGGGTACCCCTGCAGGGGACTGGGCCGAAGTGTTTCCCTTCAAAATGCCTGGCTCTGAACTGTCACACTAGCATTAATAACGACGGCTAATATTTTGTGCGCACTTACCCTGTCAGGCTTCGTGCCAAGCACTCTGCGTGCACCATCCCATTTCGCCCTCACCCACAAGTGAGGGACGGGTCACCGCCTCTGTCCTAGAGAGGGGAGTGCAGCCTCAGACCTCAGAGCTGGAGGGGGCAGAGTGGCGGCAAGCCCAGGTGGGTCTGACCCCAGAGCCCAGGCTCTTAACAGATACTGCAGCCCCCAGGAGACTTCTCCTCTTCTCCTCACCCCCCAGCCCCCAGCCCCCAGGAGACTTCTCCTCTTCTCCTCACCTCCCAGCCCCCCGCCCCCCGCCCCAGGAGGGCAGAGGAGCTGCGAAGAGGGAGTGGAGCTGCCTCCTGCAATCGTTCCCTGGCCCTGGGCCAGAGCCTGTGGAGGAAGAGGTGTGCTGTGGAAGCAAGGTGGAGGGAGGGCCCCCCCTAAGGACTGGGGGTCACAGGAGGAAGGAAAAGGAAGAAACTGTTCATAGGTTCTTAAGTACCTACTATGTGCATATGCTGAGCAAGCCCTTTACAGGTGGCATTTCGTGTTATGCCACCTGTAAAGAATGACACTAAGAGGTAACAGCTAACGCTTATTATATCCCAAGTATCTCTCGAGTGCTTAGCAGGCTTTAATTCATTTAATCCTCACAGAAAACGTGCCAGGTAGAGACTGAGATCATCCTGGCTTCGCACACGGGAAACTGAAGCATAAGGAAGAGAACTGCCAAGGTCACACGGCTGACAGCGATCTGAACCCAGTCTTCTGGCCCCAGTTCCATGAGGAACAACAGAACTACTGTCCTGTTAGGGGAGCAGTGTCCCCATTTCCCAGAAGGGGAGAGTGAGGCCCTTTCTTGAGATCACCAGTTGTCAGAGTGGGGTTTGAGCCCCATCTCCCAGGAACGCATGTGGCATTATGACTTATTTAGTGGCACCTCCCGGGTGGATGGGCCCCTTTGCCACTGCTCCCTCACCAGCTCTGCCTGGAAACACGGAGACCATGGGGAACAGCCCCAGCTCCAGACTCCTGCCCACAGCTGCCCAGAACCGAGCAGAGGAGCAGACCACTCCCACCCACCTGGGAGTGTTTATTTTTGTTTGGGGTATTTTTGTCTGGAATCACACACCCCACAGTGATCCTTTTCAGAAATGACACCAACCCACTTCCTAGAACAGTCCGTGAAGGACCCTGATGCCAGGCATCGGAGTGGACCTAACAGGCTCCACTGCCTCCCCGGGCCTCTGCGTACCTGTCTGTTCAAACCAAGGGTTGGAGGGATGTTCTCTGGGGACGCTCCTGGCTCCCAAAGTCCAAGATCCTCTGCCCGGGGGCGTCCTGCTCAGAACAGTCACAACTGTGTGCCTTCCACACGCACCGCCCTCCGGGAGCCTGAGCGTGATTCCTGTTAGCCCTCATTACAGCAGCGACCGCGGCCTAGGCCTTGGCTAAGTGCCAGGTGCTGTGCTGAGTGCTTTTCACGGATTCTCTCATTGAGTTTGCTCAGTAGCCCTACGAGGCATTTTAGAGATGTAAAAACTTGGCTCAAAGAGGCTGGGCAACCTGACTGCGCTCACACCTAAGGAGCAGCAGAAACGGGGTGCTCAGCATCGCCCGGTGCAGGCCTTGCTAAACCAGGCACCCTCCCTCCCACTCCCATCTTGTCCCATCAGGCCGGGGTGGGAGGGCAACCAGCCCAGCCTGTCACGGCTGACAACCACAGTGTGATTCCCAGGATGGACCCCAGACAGCCTCTCACTTTAGTGGGGGATCCCTGTGTCCCTGGTGGCCTATCTCGGGGGTGACAACTAGTAGCAGCTTGGGGACAGCAGCCGACTCAGATGGCATGTGGGGCTGCTGAGAGCAGACGGGCAGTGACAGGCGGGAGCAGTTGGAACCGCCCAAGGCAGATCAAGCATCTGCACCCCACGCCTTGTCCAGACCCTTCTCTCTAACACGAGGGGTCTTCGGGACTGAGGCAAGAGCGTCCAAGTATTTACGTTATAAACTAAGCTAACAAACTTGAATAAAATATGTTCTATGTTCTTACCCAGACACAATGGTCTGGAAGGCCAGGCTGTGAATTTGAATTTCCCTGATTCCTTCAAGTTCTATGCTAGAAGACAGCAGCCTCTTCCAGCTCCAGCCACACGTGTCGGCAACATCCACACCTGCCCTTCTTCCCCACACAGCCGGCTTTTGTCCCTGGGTACGGGGGGTGCACACACCAGGCTGTCCTCTGAAGCCCAGCAGGTCCTGAAAGTGGGCTGACCGGACAGGGGACGCTGGGTTCTGTCACGAGTAAACTGGCAAATCGTCACTGGAGACACGTTCCCAAAGCAGAGGCTCAGGCCACACAGGTGCCTGGGCTCTGGGGGCAGCGCACGGGATGGAGAAAGCTTGGGGTTTAGTGTTGGAATGCCGGCAAACCACAGCTCTGCCACGTGCCTACTGTCACTGTGGCCCAGTGAATTCCCCTCTTGGGTCCCATTTGCTCATCTGTAAAACAGGGATGACAGTTTCTGCCTGGTAGGGCTGCAGGGAGGAGTAAATGCAATAAGGTCTGCACAAAGGTTCGTGCCTTGTGTGCAGACTGTTCAACTCCACACTGACCACCGTCTCCAAGAAGCCCTCTCCGTAACCCCCAGATCCTTCACCATCTTCTCCTCTAGGGCGCTGGCCATGCCTCAACTCGATCACTGAGGGCAGCTGAGCCCACAGGGGCAGGGACTGTGCCTCCCACTGAACCCCTAGCACCCAGTACAGTGCCTGGCCCAGAGTAAGCAACAATGAACATTGGACTGGCCGAGTCCAAGCTCTGTGACTGTTCACCTGGGCTTTCCGTCTGCTCGTGGGGTTCATTCTAGCATCACACATTCACTGAGAGTCAGGCCCTGAGGTCCAGATGGCTCAGACACCTCTCCAGGCCTCACAGAGCTCAATCCAGGAAGAGAGAGTCCACGTGGAAATAGGAACGGGTTCCAACAGTGTGATGCCTGCAGTAACGGAGTGATGGGGGCAAGGTGCTGCCAGAGCCCGAATGAAGACGTCAGTGTGTGGTAGGGTTGCAGGAGCACGGAGAAGCTCCAAAGAGGAAATAATGGGGTAGCTGGCCTTAAAGAGGGGACAGGGCCCTGGCCAGTGTGGCTCAGTTGGTCAGGCATCGTCCTGTGTACCAAAGGGTTGCTGGTTCGATTCCTTGTCAGGGCACATGCCTAGGTTGTGGGCTCAATTCCCGGTAGGGGGCGTGCAGAGGCAGCTGATCGATGTTCTGCTCTCACACTGATGTTTCTCTTTCTCTCCCTCTCCCTTTAAAAATCAACAAAAATATTTATTAAAAAATATTTCTTTATTATAAAAATAATAAATATAGTAATAGCAGGGCTCTCAAACCTGGTGGAGCACAAAGCGTGAGGGTTCTAGAGTCCGAAAGGCCTGGGTTTGAGTCCTGCACCAATGCTGTGTAGTCTTGGGCAGACTTCCAGAGGCCAGAGCGGCATATGCAAAGGCACTGAGGTGTGAGGTGCAGTTGGTGTGCTTACATCAATGTGACTCGAGCTCAGGGACTGGAGGTGGTGAATGTTCGGGCTGGTGGGCCAGCCGGACAGCCCAGTGTCCCACTGGTTAGACCACCAATTCTCAAATGTGTGGTTCCCCAGACCAGCAGCCTCAGCACACCATGGAACTTGTTAGGAATGCACCCTCAGACCCCACCTTAGACCTACTGAATCCGAAACTTGGGGCAAGGCCCAAACATGTGTATTTTCATAAGCCCTCTAGGTGATTCTGATTCTCAAGTTTGAGACCCCCATCCCCACCCCCAGTTAGACTTCTTCCTGGAGGCAAGGAGGAGCCATAGACAGGTTGTAAACAGGGGGTTGGGGGAGCTCAGAACATCAGAAAGGTACCTGACTGCTCTCACTGGGCAGTCTGGTGAGGGGCTGGCTAAAGACCCACATCTGGACGCTGGCCCTCCAACTGGACAGAGCTGCTGTGTGCGGCAGAACAATCTATCTTCACATATGAGGGAAGGGGCCACTGGGAAGCCAGAGAATCCTGCTGGGCACAGGGTCTGTTGCCAGGGTAACCACCTGTCACTGGGAGAAAGGGGACAGCTCCTTACAGAGGGTCAGTGAAGGGGAACTGGTTATCATGGCAACCTCCCCTCAGGTGGGACAGGGTAAGGGAAGAAGGAAGCCTGGTTGTACCCAGTACCCCATCCCCATTCCCAGGGGGGAGCCCCACTGACTCTGCAGCCTTTCTCTGAGGGCATTGGGCCCTTCATCCCCTCCTCTGTCCATTTGGGCCCCAGGTGACAGTTTCCCTTCACGAAGCCACACACTCCTTGTCACAGCCTAAGGGCTAGGGGGCTGTCTCCTTGGTTACAGCAGGGGCTTCTGTATCTACGGTGACGTTCTCTCAAGAGGCCCGAGATCCTCATCTGCCAGGCCATCACTTTCCTTTGCCAAGGCTGGTTCTGGGGCAGTGACTCCTGCTTGGGGCGGTGACCCAGATCAGGGACAGGGCTCTCAAACCTGGTGGAGCACAAAGCATGAGGGTTCTAGAGTCCGAAAGGCCTGGGTTTGAGTCCTGCACCAGCGCTGTGTGATCTTGGGCAGGCTTTGTCCATCCTGGGCCTTGGCTTCGTCACCTGGATTGGAGATACTGTTAGAAGCCGCCTCCTAGGGCTCCTGGGTGATTACACGAGGAAACGCAAATGCGTCTGAAGTGAGAAACAGCGCCTGACACCTCCCGTCTTTGTCTTTCTCTTTCTCAGGGAGAAAGGAGGGACGGGCTCCTGGGCGACCTCTCTCTGCTGGTGGGACATCTGGGGGGGGGAGAAGCAGTGGCTTTGGGGTCAAAAAACACTCCACAAACAGTGACTGCTGGTGCTGTAATTATTACTGCTAATCATCTGGCCATGAATGGAGTCCTGTCTGATAAATTTCTTCCTCCCGGTAATTTACATTTCCTACTGTCACTGTAGTCTTCATTCACTACGACCTGATACAGGGATGTTTTCTAGAAGGCAAAAGCCGTGAGCTTCTTAGTTTTCCTACAATGCCCAGCCTAGGCCCTGGCAGAGAGCACCCAAGAAGCTCAGCATGGGAGGGACTTGGAAATCGCTACTCTAACTTAGTATGCAAGGCAGAAAGCCCACCTCCCTGGCCTTCTCAGGTGCTTGAATACCTCTGGGGATGAGGTCCTTATTCCCTGCCAAAGGTGGACAGGTGCCCAGGTCTCCAGGGAGGCTGAGCTCCGGGGGTGAGCAGAAGCTGAATGGGCAGCTGCTGGAGTTGGGGCTGGAGGGAACTCCCGGGGCCACCCCGAACCCTGGCAGCCCCCCTTCCCCTCCTGCTGAGAGTTGATAATAGGAGTGGTTCTAATTATGCTCTAATTGCTTTCTTCCAGGCAGTTTCTCTGGAGCCAGGGAGTTCAGAGTTCATGAATAAATGAAGAGGGAGGAAGCGGGAAGGGATGTTTATTGATCCACAAATCTCTACGTGCCAGTGTCTGCCCCACAAATGCTTAGGCGGGGAGCTGTGCACAGTTCTGAATACATACACAGAAACAACGCACACACCACAGCCCCCACACCCCTCTCCAAAGGGCTGGCAGGGGTTAAACGGAGGTTACAAGAAGTGTCCTCAATTGGCTTTGGCTGCTAGTCTCAATTCTGCCACTGACGCACTGTGGTCTTGGGCAAATTCTACTTTTCCAGGCTGTACAGAGTGGGGGCGAAGGTAATGTATGACAGCCCCCACTCAGAAAACCCAGACTTCAGGATGTCAGTGGGAATCATCCAGCTAGACAGAACCCTGAGCTGGGCCAGATGGGCACTTCACCCTCACGCTCAGATTGCTGCGTTCTCTAAGAACTGGCCAAGCAGCCAGGGCCCCAGGGAAGTACAGGAGGAACACCCACACCTCCATGCTGGCAGGACACCTGGCGGGGAAGAGCAGGGGCTCTGGATGCTGATGCCCGCTCAGCCACTCAGCAGCTGTGAGGGCCTGGGCAAGGCCCTTGAGCTTCTTGAGCCTCAGTTGCTTCATCTATTCAATGGGAATGACAGATTGTTACAGAGGTTCACCCAGGGCATATCATGGCCTTAGCCAAGTGCCTGGCACATAGTAAGCACTTGGCAAGTGGTAGCTCTGATTGCTAAAACTGTCTACAAACCTGCAAGGTATAGATTGGTGCCTTCATTACAGATGAAGAAACAAAGGCATGGGTCAAGCAGCTTGCCCAAATCATTCAAACATTTTTTTTTCGTTACTGATTTTAGAGAGAGAAGAAGGGCGAGGGAGAGATAGAAACATCGATGAGAGAGAATAACAATTGGTCGCCTCCTGCATGCCCCCCACTGGGGATCAGGCCCACAACCTGGACATGTGCCCTGACTGGGAATCGAACCAGCAACCTCTTGGTGCAAGGGTCGATGCGCAACCACTGAGGCACACCGGCTGGGCAACCCCAAATCATTATTAAGTGGCAGGATTTGAACTCAGCTCCATCTGACCCTGAAGCCTCTGTACTCAGTCTTGCTTCTCTACTGTGCCTGACCCATCCCCAAGAACTGGCACATGGTAGGTGTCCATAATAACGTGCGGAGTGACAGGGAGATGTAGGAAAAAAATGAGTATAATAAAAGGCTGTGTTTCTAATGACCACGGTAAGGGTGGGTTGATGGAGTTAGAATGAGGCCAAAATTTCCTTCAAGGTCAAAGCAAAGTGCTGGGTCTGAGGGACCCCACGATTCCCTGCTTCTTCAGGGGCCAGGCCAGGTGGGATCAGGGGCATCCTTGGTATGTGCTCGTGGAAGAAAATCTTTTTACCTCTTCACGACTTCCACTAAGAAGCCAAAGTTGGGAATCCCGGCTTCGGCATTAGCCAGAACCTACTATGCCACAGCCTTGTGGGTGACTTTCGGCAAATGACTTCAGTTCTCTGAGCCCCCCTCGTCTAGGAAATGGGGATAACAACGGCCCACCGCTGGGGCTGCTGCGAGGGAGATATGAGATGACATGCGTGAGGCTGCATGTTAGAGGTTAGGAGTGGGGGCCTGGAGTCGGGCTGCCGGGGTCCGTACCCCAGCTCTGGCACTGCCTGCAGCCCAGGTTCCGCTTCTGTACAACTCTGTCTGCTAAACAAGGGTGCGGGAGGGTGACTGAGCCACTACAGGTGAAGCTGTTACAACAGCCGGCAGTGTGCGTAAGCGCTCCATAAATCTCCCCTATTAGACTACACCACGTGCAGAGAGCCCACAGTTCGCTTCACATGTGGGGAAACAGAGCCCCAGAGAGGTATGAGGACTTGTCCAAGGTCCCAGAGCCAGTTCGCAGCAGAACCAGGCCTATGTGGGAACCAGCTGCATGCAGGGCTCCCTGTCCAGACCTCAGCTTGCATCGATGATCACAGCACCTGGGCCATCCTACTCAAGGCTTGAGGAGTCTGGGAGGTGGGGAGAGGCTGAAGCTCCCCTCTCCTGTCCTCCCTGGTGGCTCCAAGGCTGGCTTTAGCCAGTGGGGTGTGTCTGAGGGCATGGAGGAATAACCCACCTTCCTGGCCCACCTGGCTGGCCCCTCCCATCCAAGGCTGGCTGCAGAGGCCTCAGAAACAATCCCGGGACCCGGACCGGAACACCATTTGTCAGCCCTGCATGGTGGTGTCGGGCTCATTTCCATGGCAACAGTGCAGTGTGAAGGCATCCTGGCATCATTAGGGAGCGCACTGAGTAGTACAAACAGAGGCTGCAGTAGATTACACGCCTATTATGAGCAGTCTCGGGCTCTGAGCACTGGTAATTATGCCTAATTGTGCATTTAATTGTGTAATTGAAAACCCACATCTTTGGTTCAGGCTGGGGCTGCAGAACTTACACCCCCACCCAAAATAAAGAGGCTTAGGAACCATCCCTACCCTGAAAATCCCGGGCTGCCTCCCCTTCTAAGGCAAGGGCAGCCAGAGCCATCGGGGGTGGGGGGAGTGTCCATAGACCCCCATTTCCCCACTTCCCGTGCCAGGTTCTGTGATTTGGGGTGGGAGAGGGTGGAGCATGCTCAAAGCAAAGGCACATGGGAAGAGCACAAAATGCTCACAATTTTAATTATTCGTATTAGATACCCTTTTGTGCTATTGCCACCGTCCTCAAGACCCAGAACCACACCTGATGACTCCAAGGAACCTGGATCATCATTAGATCCCTTACGCGTCCAAGTGGTCATCCAACCTATGTATATATTCTTAATCAGTGCAGGGGACAGGGAGCTTACCACCTGATTGTCAGTCTGTCGTTTCAAACCACCGCAACACTCTCTCCTCCATGCCCCAGTGTCAGACGGGAGTGAGGCTCAGAGAGTGGCAGGGCCAGCTTAAAGGTGCACAGCAAGTGAGTATGAGAACCGTGGGGTTCTGGCTCGCAGCTGAGGGCTTATTTTGTACCCTAAGGTGAATCAGCATTTAGGAATGTGATCAGCACTTTATGGTTCTTCAGAATTATTTGCTGAATGCAACTCTGGGTAGGGTTAGCTGGTGGCGATTCTAACTCTCTGACTCAGCGGCATTTAGTTTTGCTGGAGTTCAGGAAGCTCACCTGTGGTGACCAGGGTTCGTGATGGGTCAGAACCTCCTGCTCTGAACCTCTGTGGTCTGAGACTTCATTTTACAACCAAACATGCCATGTGGGCATTTGGGATGGGGACAGTATAAACACTCACTCCAACAGAAAAAGGAAAGGAGATGTCACTGGAGTCCCTGACAACCTGACACCCAGGTGTAAAGCCTGGAGCAGGCCATCAAAGGCGGGAGTGTCCTCCTCTCCCCAGAGCCGGATACCCCCCATCAGTCACGGCTGCGTGTGGCAGCAGCTCTGATCTCCACTCACTGATGACTCAGAGCTGGAGTCCAACCTTCTCCCTTTACAGAGGGGGACACAGAGGGTCAAACCTTTCGCCCTGATTCCCTCTGACTGAGCGCCAGGCACTGTGCCCAGAGCTCTCCCTGCATTATCTCAGGCCACTCTCACTATAGTCCCCATATTACAAAAGAGAAGACCAAGGGACAGTCAAGGCCAAGGCCACAAGATTTAGCAGAACCTCTACTCCAACTCGGGCCTTCTACTGGTTGGGAAAGGGGACGAGTCCTGTTTCCTACCCCTCCCCCATTCAGATTCATAGAATCTGCTTCCTCACTTCCGGTGCATTCAACGTTGTGAACCCTTTGTGAACCCTACTCAGCATATCTTACCTCAAAGGAGCTTCCAGCAACTCTTTGAGGCAGATTATTACTATCTTGCCTGGCCAGGTAGCTTCGTTGGTTAAAGCGTCGTCCCAATACGCCAAGGTTTCGGGTTCAATCTCTGGCCAGGACACATACAGAAGGAACCAATGAATGCATAGATAAGTGGAACAACAAATCGATGTTTCTTTCTCTCCCTTCCTCTTTCTCTCTAAAATCAGTAATAATAATAATAAAAGATTATTACTATTCTGATTTAGAGAAATGCAGGTGAAGCTCAGAGAGGTTAAGTGTCTTGCCCAAGGTCACCCAGCTACAAAGAGGCAGAGATAAAACGCAACCCCCAGGCTGACCCCAAAGCCCAAGCTCTTCCCAGCTAACCTCCCTGCCCTGGGGTTCGCCAACTGCTTTGAGACAGGGGTCAGGGGTCAGGAACCTGCAAGCAAAGATACAGCTCTTCTAAAACCTTCTTCTAAAACCTCGGTACCTGCTGGCAGAAGCATGTGAATCAGGGAGGCTTGCTTTGCTGCCTGAGACTCTCCCTGTCTCTGAATCACCACCCCTCTCCCTTTCCTGAGGGCACTGGGACTGGGATTCCCCAGACCACAGCCACTCCACTGCCTGTGGCCTGGAACGAGCTTTGAAAAAACACATCCCTGGTGTCAGCCTGCTCTCCCAGTACCAACCCCTCCCTGAAACTAGAGGAAAAGAGACTTCAATGACTACAGCTTGGTTTGGATTTTACAACTGTCCTCAAATCCTTTCCCCTTGATCACTCATTTGAGGCCTAGACTGTATCTTGTTTCCTTGGCAACAAGTCACTTCATTCTTCTGAGCCTCGGTATGCCCATCAGTAAATGGGTATAAAAACCATACCTATCTCAAAGAGTTGTTATGAGGGCCAATAAGTCTTCAATACAGGTTAATTTATTCCCTGGGTAACTTTTCCTCGACCTGCATCACAATGTTCTTAAACCCTACACAGGCCTTGGGATGAGCAGACATGGAGATGAAGTTGGGGGGTGGGGGGGAGTTGGTGGAGCAAGCAGCTCAGAATATCTGGTATTTAGTAACAACCCCTCATGGCTGAGGAAGGATTTCGATTTCTCCATCAGCTTCCACATTCAGCATCCCCACAATCTTACAATGACATGCAAGGTAGAAGCTAGGAGTCCTAGATCTGGGTTTGAATCCTCATTCTGTCCCTATTATAATATATATGTGGCCATGAATGAGCCCAACAGTAACAAGAACAGGTATAGGAAGTGCTTAGCACAGTGCCTGGCTCACAGCAGACCCCAAACAAAAAAGGAAGTTGTTTATTATTATTGTTGTTGTTGTTATTATTTCCCATTGAACCATACATTTTCCATATAAAGAAACTAAGACTTGAAGAGTTTACGGGCACAGTTCTGATCACTAGATCTCTAACCCAAGCAGCGATGGGGGCAGAAGTGACTTGTCCAAGCCTCAAGGCAAATAAGAGCTAGCCATGGGGACACAGTCCTTCAGCCCGGCACTGTGCTGTTCAGACACTGTCTCATGAACCCCCCCACCCAACTGCCACGGGGTAGGAGCTGTTGTTCTGACTACTTTATAGGAGAGAGGCAGAGGCTCAGAGAGGGTGATAGGGCTTTCTGGAAGTCACAAAGCAAGGTGATGATGGCTGTCTGACCCAAGATATTGCTCCTGACCCCTATGCCAGATTTTAGATTAGCTGCCACTTATGGGGAGCTTCTCTGGAAATCACCCACACACTCTGCAAAGGAGAAGAACCAGGGCCACCCTCCAGTCCCCCAGAGGCCCTCTCCTCTATTCCACCCTGCTCTGCCAACATCATAAGGGCCTTGAGAGCTGTTTGGCCTCAGTCTGTTCATCTGCAAAAGGGAATTGATCACCCCAGCCCCCACCTGTCTAAAGGGGTCAGTGGCCTGGACCGTTTCATGCTCCTGACTCCGAAGCCAGGCTCCAGGACCTGAAGCACCCAGAGCACAGCCAGATGCTCCCGGGAAGCCAGGAGCTTGCAGAAGCAGCTGTGTCAGGGTGCAGGCCCCCAGGAGCCATCTCCCTCCCGTCTTCAGCATCACTATGGCTAATAACGACATCAATCAGGTTGACCACGTTTCACACCATTACTCGCAGCTCAGCAGGAAGCTACGTATTTCCCCCCTCACTACCACCTTCCAGAAAACAAAGTGCCTTCCTGTAGGGAGCAGAATGAAACGGCTGTTTTTCTCAGTACCTATTATGTATATGGCACTGGCTAAGCCCTTTTTACAACTCTGAGAGGTACGGATGACTCTCTTTGACAGAGGAAGAAACTGGGGTCCAGAGGAGTGAGATCTGTGTCCAAGGTCACACAGAGCTGGGACAAGAACAGCCACAGCAGTGATGTATGTATTCCTGAGCAATCACAGGCTCACAGGGCCAGGCAGGTGCAAGATCCTATTGAAATATTATCATTTTCATTTTCAGATGAGGAAACTGAGGCTTGGAGCAATGAACAGACCTGAGATCACACACTGCTTGAACGTGAGCGCAGCGGCACAGGGTGGACATGGTGGCTCTCTGTTCCGGCAGAAGGGCGCTGGCATCCTGGTTCTGACTGATGAGGTTACCGATCACGGCAAACCTCATCACCCCTCTGAGCCTCAATTTCCTCATCTGAAAAAGGGGATAATAACATCTCTCCCATTATGTGGAATAAAAATAAGAAGGCTAAAAACAGTAAAATAGCTAAGGTTTATCGATCGTTTAACATGTACCAGGCACTTTGCCAAGCACTTTACATGTGTAAGTTCATTTGGTTAAATGAGGTAATGCATATAAAGTGCTTAGCACAGGACTCCAGAAATGGGAGTACTAATGGCGATGATGAAGACATTAATGATGACTCCCTTGGGCAAATCTCCTTGGTTCATCCTCTTACGGGAAGAACAGAGTGGCCTGTAAGGTTTCAGGAAGGAGCTGGACTAGGAAAGAAGGGCAGAGTCTAGGCAGAGGAAGGAAAGAAAGGCAGGGTCTGGGCAGGGGAAGGAAAAGGGAAACAAATAAAAATTAGCAAGTAAATAGCATTAATAATGTCACGATGATACATCAAGTAGGAGCCAGGAAAGCAAGGGACCCAAGATCTCCTACAGAATGGAACTACATTGAGATGCACCAAAACCTCCAGGCCAGCCCAGACCTCATCCCAGAGTCCCTGATAGGAAGAACTGGAAGGACCCTAGGGACACAGACTAATGGTTCTTCTCATTTTATTTATTTATTTATTCTTTATTGATTTTTTTTTTTTAATCCTCATCCGAGGATATTTTTACATTTATCTTCAGACAGAGTGGGAGGGAGAGAGAGAGAAACATCGATGTGAGAGAGACACATTGACTGGCTGCCACCCGCACAACCCCAACTGGGGCCGGGGCGAATCGCAACCAAGGTACGTGCCCTTGGCCGGAATTGAACCCAGGACCCTTTGGTCCACAGGCCGATGCTCTAACCGCTGAGCCAAACCGGCCAACGTCATTTAAATTTTTTTTTCTTTATTGATATTAGAGAGAAAGAGGAAGTGAGAGGGAGAGAGAGATAGACACATCGATGAGCGAGAACATTGACTGGCTGCCTCCTGCATGCCCCCCACTGGGGATTGGGCCCACAACCTGGGCATGTGCCCTGACCGGGAATTGAACCGGCAACCTCTTGGAGCATGGGTCGATGCTCAACCACTGAACCACACTGGTTGGGCTCTTCCAATTTTACAAATGGAAAATTCGAGGCTTGTAGTGGGGAAAAGACTTGTCTAAGTTCACAGGATGTCCGTGACAGAGCTGGGTTTGAATTCAGGCCTCCTGCCTCTCAGCTCAAGGCCCAGTACTTGCTGCTTCCCACAAAGGAAGCGTGCAGAAGGGCACCTAGATGTTTGGGCCACAACTCCAGGAAAGCATTCCATGGTGTATTCATCATTAAGACAGTAAGAATAAAAAGCTATAGTTTATTGACTCTCACTCTGTACCTGGCACAGTGCTAAGTTCATTATAAGCAATTAATCCTCACAACCCTATTTAACAGATGACAAAACTGTGGCTCAGTGAGGGTAAGGAACTCGCCTAAGATCACACAGCTAGAAAGTGACAGTCGGGACTCAAACCCAGGTCTGACCTATCAAACTCGAGAGCCTTGTCTCTGTACTTGTCTACCTGAATGGTACAGCGCCCACCTGCTTCTCCTGCTCTCCAGTATACCCTCACGCCCTACTCCCTCACCCAAACAAGTCTACCCCAACTGCAGAAGAATGTTTAGAACTGGCCTGTTTTATTATAATGATCAAAACCCATTCAAAAGAGGAAAATGACACAGTTCCTCTTGCAAAGTTCTCAGCTGAGAAACTAACAGCCTCTTCCTGCTCTGCCCCTTTCCATTGGATGAGAAAAGAGGCTTCCTTCTCCCTAGGATAATGTCAAGCAGGTGAATTCCGGCATCTGGGAGCACATTACGGAAGCTGCCAGGGAGCAGAGGCTCCTGGGGGTGACAACTGAAGGGACCCAGTCTGCAATCAGCTCAGACAGAGCAACAGAACCAGGAGACCAATTTTTAAGTCCCTCTTCCAAGCACCTCCCCAAATTATCTCATGTAACCCTCACAAGCTGCCCAAAGCCACCCAGCCAAGACACAGGAGATTCAGAATCCCAGCCAGGTCGCATCTAACTCCAGAACCCCTTGAGCTGGTGAAACATCCGTGTGGAAGGGTGGGTTTAGCTTAGCTGGTGAGAGCTATGGAGGCAGGTGAATGGGAGACAAGGGAGACTACCTCCATCGACCACCTTCACCTCTCTATAGAGAGTAGTAAGCACCACCCAAGGGACCTCTGACTTAATCAGGGCCAGAACTACTTATTTTCTAATTAAAAAGGCAACAGAGGATGCTGGTGAGCTGCCTGGCTGCAAAGCCTGGCTCCTAACTGTAGAACTTTGGGCAAATTACTTAATAGGGTCATTATGAGGATTTAGTGAGTTAATACATGGAAAAGTGCTTACAAGGGTACCCAGCACCTAGTAAGTGGTCCCTAAAGCTAACTATTGTTATTATCATCAACAGAATGGGCATGGGAAACCTATTAATAGTGATTATCTTTGGGGTATGGAACTGGGCATAGAAGGAAACTAACCTTCATCTTCTGCTCTTTGTGATTATTTTTTGACTTATTCATGTTCACAATGTGTGTATATTACTTTTCTAATAAAAAGTCCTAGTTTAAAATGAAAAAATGAACAAACACAGAAAAAAGAATCCTTTGAAAAGTTTCAGCACTTCTTGGCATTTTATGTTCCTCAAAGCAGATAAAGAAGACAGTTTCTCCTGTGAGCCAGGAGCTGCCAAAATCACGGATTCATTCATTTGTTTTACAAATATTAATGGAGTGCCAGGCCCTGTTCCAGCTGCTGGGGATTTAGCAGAGAACAAAACAGATCATTTCTACCCTTCTGGAGTTTCCATTCTACCTGATCTTAATTAATCTCCTCTGCAACCCTCAAGGATGAGCAATTTACAGATAGGCAGACCAAGGCAGCCCAGTGAGGAGAAGTTACTTGCCTGAGTCCCCACAGCGGGGAGCAGGGCTACAACTTTCTAGGCTGGCAGGTCTGTGGATGGCAGGTTTGGGGCTGGTGTCCCCAAGAGGAGAGAAGCAAGATGAATGAGGAGGGCTGCACGTCCAGACTCAGAGCTTGGCTCTGTGTTACTGTTCGCACCTATTGTGGACAAGGGGAGACGGTGCAGGCAAAAGCAGAGACCAGATCATGGAGGCAGGCACAACTCACACTCAGACTTGATTTTTGCCCATAGGTTCCCACGCAAAAACCCCTTGTTGTTGGGCCTCAGCTCTAGGGTAGGCAGAAGACCCTGGCCTCTCCTTAACCACCTTCCCAAATCCACCTGCCAGAGCCTGAACTGAAGGGCAGAGTCAGTCCCCTTCAGCTCCTGAATTCACTCCTCTAGCCTCCCTGAGACAAGAACCTGAGTTCCTGAGGCTGGGGTTAGGCAGAGTGTCCTCAGATGCTCCCATCCTCCCCAGAGCACCCAAGTATCCCCACCTCCATCAGTGCCAGCCCAAAGAGAGGAGCTGCTCTGCCTGCCTTCACTCCTGACGCTCTGGTGGAACTGATGACTGATGGCATACCCATGCCACAGTGGCCACAGTGCAAGCAGGGAGGGCGGTTCAGCACCAGTTTGTCAGACTGGCCCAGTACCAGGCAGCTCCTTGTGACCCTTTCCAGGAAGGTGTCTCTCCATTCCCAGGCCTGCTCAGTCGGTTGAGGGGGGAGGGGGGGGTGAAGGGAGGCAGAAACAGCACAAAGGAGTGAATGGTTCTTGGAGTCCAAGATTCCAACAAGATCCCAACACACACTGATGAACATGGACTAGAAATGGTCAGAGATCTAGAGACATACCAAAGAGAAACCCGAGAGAGACACACACAGGAGCAGAGACTCTGTAAGAAGCACTCACGGGGCGGAGACCAGAGGCAGAAACCCAGAGGAAGGGAGACCAATGCAAACGAGTGATCTAGAGGAAAACACATGGCAGGGATCTCAACAGATCCACAAACCTGCCCCGGACACACCCCCAGCCAGCCACAGTTCCGCAGCGCACCTCCCAACAAGAAGCCACTGGTACATTGTGGGCCAGACGCGTGGAGACCCAGGCGCGGGGCGGGCCGAGGACTCGCGCGCAGGGCGCACTCCGGGACTGGGAAGCGCCGGGCGAGAAGCGCACACAAAGAGACAGCACGGCCAGCAGGAGCAGGCTCCGCCCGTCCACTCCGTGACTCCAGACCACCCCCCACCCGGGCACTCTCACCAGACACACACACAGACACACACACACACACACAGCACCCCACCCGCACGCCCAGGGACCCCGCCCCGCCGCGCCCCACCCTGCTCCGGCCGCCCGGGAGCGAGGCGCTCACCAGCTGCAGGCAGCAGAAGGCGACAAGCGTGCAGCGCCCGCTGCACTTGCCCATGGCTCCAGGGGCCGCGCAGGCCGTCCGCCGCGGCACCCCTCTAGCTCGGCGGCCGCCGCCTCCTCCGCACCGCGCGGGTCTGCGATCTTCCCGTGGGCGCCCCGGGCGGCGGGGCCGGGCGCCTAGGGCCGGGCCCGGGAGCGCCGGGTCCTCAGGGCTGGGGCGGGCCGCCTGCGCTCTGAGTCCATGGTCCGGCCACCCGCGCGCTGGCTCTGCCGCGCCGCACCTTCTTTGTCTGGCCGGCCGGCTGCCGGGCGCGCCTCCTGCCCCGGGGCGGCCGGCGGGGAGCGCGGAGCGGGGAGCGCAGGCACCGAGCGCAGCGCAGCGCAGCACTGCCCAGCTGGGTCAGCCGCCAAGGCGCTCCGCGGCCGCGGCTTCCCGGCCCACCACGTGGCTCCGCCGCCGCCGCCGCCGCCGCCACGGAGAGGGAGGGAGGAGGGGAGAGTTGGGGCGGGGCGGCCGCGGGAGCGGCGAGGAGGTGGGAAGAGGTAGGGAAGTGGAGAGTTGGGGAGAGAGGCAGGGAGTGAAGTGGCAAAAGTGTAGGCCTGGGGGCTGACAGCCCTGGGTCAAACCGGACTTCACTGCTTGCTCACTCTCTGTGTGACCTTGGGCAAATCACATCACCTCTCTGGGTCTTAGTTTCTTTAAGTAGGAATAATAATGTCTGCTTCAGTGTTGCCACAAGATGAAATGTATTTCTGTGAACAAAGCACTTAGCCCTGTGCCTGGCTTCCTGAGGGTGTTGGAGCACCCCTCTCATCCTGCCTTTAAGGTCTCAGGGTTCAAATCTTGACCCTCTATTTCCAGTTCCCAGATGTGCTCTTCATCCCAGCTTCCCTCCTGAATGCCTGGCCACATTGTCTTCCTCCCCTCTTTTCTTCTACTGGCATTTATTGAGCCCTGACTGCATACACATCCTAGGAGCCCTGGGATCCAGAAATGAGCTCTGCTGTTCCAGAACTCACGGAGTGAGATTCTCTGGGCTCCGAGAGACTATGGCCAGCCCCTGACCCAGGCTGCATTGGGGAAGGGAGCAGAAAAGGGCTTGCCAGCAGAAGAGTCTTCTCCAAGATGCCACCCAAAAGCACTCAACTCTCAAAAACATCCCAAATCCATTTAATCATCCCTGCGCTACACCTAACTTCTTTTTTCTTTAAATCCTCACCCGAGGAGATGGAGATATTTAATGCTGTTTCTTTCTTTCTTTTTGTAAATTTAATTTAATTTTTTCTTTATTGATGTTAGAGAGAGAGAGGAAGGGAGAGATAGAAACATCAATGAGAGATAACATTGATTGGCTGCCTCCTGCATGCCCCCTCCACTGGGGACAGGCCCACAACCTGGGCATGTGCCCTGACCAGGAATTGAACCAGCGACCTCTTGGTGCCTGGGTCAATGCTCAACCACTGAGCCACACTGGCCAGGCGGGGATATATTTTTTAAAAATTAACTTTAGAAAGGAAAGGAAGGATGGAGGGAAGGGGAGAGAGAGAGAAACATTGATTCCTTGCTTCCCTTACCCACCCTGACCAACTGGCAACCTAGGTATGTGCCCTGATAGGGAATCGAACTCAAAACCTTTGTTGTACAGGGAACTGACACTCCAACCAACTGAGCCACTAGGCCAGGGCCACACCTAACTTCCTGTGGTCATCTTGGTGATTAGCATTCACTCAGGTGGGAATCCCTCATCCTCCCTCCAGGCTTCTCTATCCCACCTACCTGTGAATTGTACCTTCCAGCTAGTATCTATGAAATACCTACTATATGCCAGGCTCTCTGCTGGGCATGAGGGGATGCACCAGTCTCTGCACTCACTGAGAGAACAGTCTAGTGAGGACTTGTTACTAAAACACGATGCCCTGGCGGAACGTTTCTTATTCTTGCCCTTCCTCTTCACTCTCACTAGCCCTCTTGACTCAGAAGGCAGCATGTATGATATAGATTAAGACCACGGTTTGGACCCAAACAGCCTGGGCTCCAGTCCCAGCACTGCCACTTGTAAGCTGCTTACATAGTAAGCACTCAAATGCATTCTTATCTACTCCTGGGACTGGCTACATGATTTGTGGGGTGCAGTGCAAAATAAAAATGCAAGGCTCCTTGTTAAAAAATTAAGAATGATGACACAGCAGAGCATTAAACCAAGCACAGGGAGGGCCTTGCCAGACTAAAGCCAGCCCTGTCTTCTCCCTGGACAATTAAAATGGTCTCTTCACTGGTCTCCCTCCTCCATCCCTTCCTTAGCATGCCACTTGGTATTTTAAAGCACACAAGACACTCATAGAATTGAAACAACATGTGCTGAGGTTTTCACTTGGAATAACAAGCTGAGATAATAGTGGGAACTTTTTCCAGCCATGCTTGGGCGAGTAACAGCTGTGTCCAACCAGGTTCCATGACTAGACAGGCTTCAGGAGCCTGTGAAGTCCCTGAAATAATATGCAAAGCCTCGCATGAGCAGATGTGCCTTGTTCTGGGGAGAGGGTCCGCAGCTTTCATCAGATTCTCCAAAGAGTCCATTTCCCACAAAAGAATAACAATGAGCCCACAAAGGATCAGCCCAGATGTAACAGTTCTCTAGCAGATCCTCTTTGGGGCCTCCTCCAGACAGAGCCTCAGTCAGTGCAATTCACTAATAATAACAATAACAGCTACCATTTATTGGGCATTCTCTCTAAGCCAGGCACTTGACGTATTATCTCATTTAATCCTTATACTAACAGTGGATTTCACTGGCGCTGAGTGATTAGCCCCTGGCAGGTTTTAGGCTCTATCCTTCCTGTGACACCCATTCCAAGGCCTGGCTGACTCACTCTTGTCTGTCCTGTGGGACCAGGGGTGACCTGTCTGACCTCAGCCTCTGCGCCTGGGTCATTCCCACCTATTACAAGTCTTGCCCTGATGAACCGCATACACGCCCTGCCATCTCTCACTTCCATGCTTTGCATATGTTCTGTCTAGACTGCATCTCCCATCCAAATTCTTGCCTGAAGAATTTCTATTTAAATTTCAAATCTCAGCTCAACTGTCACTTCCTCCTGGAGGCCTTCCTTAACGCTGTGATCTGGGGGAAGTGCCCTTCCTCTGGGCTCACATGTAGTCTGTGATACCGTTACTATCGCTGTCACTGAGATTTACTGTACGTGCCTTACTTTATTTCCCCCAACAGACTGTGAGCTCTACGAGGACAGTGTCTGTGTTATGAATTATCTCTATATCCCACAGGGCTTGGATCATGTCAGGAGTCAGCAAATATGTGGTGAATGAACGATCTTCCCAGCCTCAGGCCCCGGTGTATCTCGTGCCCTCTTTACCACCTGAGAGTCCGGGTTCTAAGGGGGCAGGGATCTAATTATAGGAACAGATGGAATCGTCTTTGGCAAGAAGTTGGGGGGGGCAGTTGGGAGCTGGGGATGTCATCAGGAGGGGCTTGTAGTAGTTGACATGAAGGATGACTGACCCAACTAGGGAAAGGTTGTGGGGAAAATTGAGCAGAATTTAGTAATACAGGACAGAGATGGTTCGGAACATACCCACACCTGCTGAGTGAGAAGGCAGAGTCACCGTCAGCCCTAAAGAGGCACAGGAGCTGCGGAAGTGCTGAGATGTGTGTGTGTGTGTGTGTGTGTGTGTGTGTGTGTGTGTGTTGGGGGGTGGTAAGAAGTTCCTCCCTTGTTCTAAACCAAGCTAGTCCCTTGGTTTAGTCCCTCTGGGGGTTCAAACACTGAAAGCTTCTGAGAAAGTTCACTCATAAGATAACCAAAATGTTAAACCTATTTCTCCTTCTTCCAAGTTAGAGGGTTGAATGTGCTCACTAATTATAGTTTCTGGGGTGTTTCCTGACACCAACCAATTCTCCGACACCAGCTGGCTGACCAGCAATTCAATTCAGTTCTGACACCAACTGTGTGGAGTTAGTGTAGAGCCACAGCTCCAGGGCTCAGCTACCCAAGGCTGCTCCACTTCAGACGCCAGTCTCCCGCCACCCCTACTTCTGATCAACCAGCTGTAAATCGAGGGTTCCCTCAGTCCCCCTCCTCAGGTTCCATAATGTGCTTGTGAACAGGTCACAGAACTCAAGAAGGTACTTTACTTACCTTCATTGGTTTATTTAAAAAAATACAAACGAACAGCCAGATGAAGAGGTACATAGGGCAAGGTCTGGAAGGGTCCTGGGTGCTTCTGTCCCCGCGGAGTTGGGATGTGCCACCCTCCCAGAAGCTGCTCCGGATCTCATTGTTCACGAGTTTTTATAGAGCTCAGTCTCCAGGCTGAAGGTTTCCACTCCCTAATCATTTGGTCTTTCGGTGAGCAGCGTATCCTGAGCCTACCTAGGGGTCCCCTCCTAAGTCACCTCATTAGAACACACTCAGTTGTGGCCAAAAGGGACTCATGAATAATAAGAGACAATCCTATCACTGAGGACACTCCAAGAGTTTTAGGAACTCTGGGCCAGGAATGGAGATAAAGACCAAGTATATTTTTGTATTATATCATACATACTCTGGTTTTTCTTCAGATCGCAGAAATCTTTCGCCTTCTGTATTATATCACAATCACAAACACCTATTAAGCATTCTGTGCCAGGCACAGTTCTGGGCAATTTCAATGCATTAACTCATTAAACCTCACAGCAACCCTTTGAGGTGGGTATTATCCCCATCCCCATTTTCCAGACAAGGAGACTGAGGCTCAGAGAGGTTGGAGCACCTGTCCACAGTCACACCACCAGGAAGGGACAGAGTCAGATTTGAACTTAGGCAGAACTACTTTTACCATTCCTGTTCCGTTCTTTACAGGTTTCAAACTTTTCTTTTTTAGTAACAGACCCTTTTCTTCAAAAGAAATAATACATTTCTAAAACTGAAAAAGGTAGAGCTGCTTGGCTGTGTGGGGAGAGAGGACTGGCACCCTGCGCTGTCTGCTCTCACCTCCTGTGAGGCCCTCCAAGGTGGCACTGCAATCCAAGGCCTCTCAGGAACAGAGTGGAAAAGCCACTGGCCGAGATGATCTTCCAGGTACATTTCTGAAGAGGGGAGAAGCAGAGAGGGAAAACCTGAAGGGCAGAGGGGTTCAGTGGGTTCTGTAAAGTCGGACAGCACATTAAGGGCAGAGCGGGATCCCAAGTCCTCCAGGTCAGTTCCACTGCTGTGCCTGGTACTGAGTTAGGAGCTTTGGAAGAAAAGATGAATAGGATAGCCGCCCCCGAGAAGCCCTGGGATAAAGGCCTGGGGGTTAGCACACGGACCACCAGTGCGACATGGTCCACTGTTTATTTTCTTAAACAGCAGTTGCACGCATTTGCCTTTCCTCTCTGGCCCCTGATGGCCTCTGAGTTTGTGACTCTTGAGCCTGTTGGAGAGGAAGAATAAATAAACGGACAGTTACAAGCAATACAGAGAATGGCGTAGCCCCTATGAGGTACAGAACCAGAATGGTGGGAAGAATGGATCACTTTGCTTGGGAATAGGCAGTGATGGAAAACTAGAGAAAAGATGATGCCTGAAATACAGGTTGCCAGACAGAAAAAGTGCAGACAAAAAAAAATACCTAACAGCAAGGTGCATTTCAGGAACTAGGACCCCTTTAGTTTAACTTCTGCACATACTTTTTACTTCCTATGCCTCCTTATTGCCACCACCCCTCTCCAATCAACTTTCCTCAAGATCTCAGTTCCAGAGCAAATCTTAAAAGAAACAGAAAAAAATCTCTGATAAGAAGGGATGGTGGAGAAATGAAGGAAGACAAAACAGGTTGTGTGTGAACGGGCAGGGGCCAGATCAGAACCCTGAACAGCTTTGGTGGAAGTAAGGCTTGTAGAAAGGTGACTCACCTTCCTGGGCCTGTCGGGTCTAGAATCTCTAGCACAGAATCTTCTGACAGCCAAGACAAATCTTCCTTTGCACTAGTTCTTGGAGGCCACATGGGTTTTCAGTTAGTCTGACCTCAGGCCTGCTGAGCTGGGGACGTTGAGAGATGGCAGGTGGTCCTCTCCAGCTGGCCCCATACTTCGCTGGGCCTTTATTATGCTGCACCGGGCATTTCCAAAGGCCAACTGGAGATAGGAAGGCAGCTCAGGACTGGTCCCTCCAGCAGGTCCCAAGTGCCCTCATAGGATTCCAACCCCCTGCTGGCTCCCCACCCCCTTATCATTTTCCCTAAGTCCTCACCAGGTGTCCTCTCACAGCCAAACAATTCATTGAATCCTAAAATCACCCTCTTAGAGTCTGGGGAAAGTGGCATGTTTTCATTGGACAGTAGAGCTGGAAAAGACCACAGAGGTCTTCTCACTGCGTGGCTCCCAATGTGAGTGTACAGACCTGCATCTGAATCGAGGCCCACATCAGCCCAACTCAAGCAACATCTCTGGAGGTGGGACCTGATTATGAGTATTTTAAAACTATACCCTCAGTGCCCAGCTGGTGTGGCTCAGTGGTTGAGCATCGACTCATGCACCAAGAGGTTGCTGGTTTGACTCCTGGTCAGGGCACGTGCCCAGGTTGTGGGCCAAATCCCCAGGGGGGGCATGTAAGAGGCAGTTGATCGATGTTCTCGCTCATCGATGTTTCTATCTCTTTCTCCCTCTAAAATCAATAAAGAAAAAAAACCAAAAAACAACAAAAGAACCATACCCTCAGGGATTCTGATGAGCAGCTCCAACCCTCCAATCAATACAGCACAGGCATTCCTATCAAATGGTCACTCAGCTGCTGCCTGCACCCTCCAGGGGAGGAACGCTGGGCCACGCTGTGTGGACGGCTCGGATTCAGCTGCTCTCTCTAGTGAGTGTGAATCTGCCTTCTTACACTTTTTCTTGGCTCTGCACTTTGAGGCCTCCCAGAATGAATGTTTTCTTTTCTATTTTTATTGTTGAAAGCATTACAGATGTCGCCCTTTCCCCCCCATTGAACTCCTCCACCCCACTCTGTGTTCTCTTTTCCAAGGGTAGCCTTTTGATGTTTAAAGACAGTGATCTCATCTATCTTCTCTAGTTCCCACAACTGATGCCCACAATGATCGTCAGTGGGTACTCAGAGCCAAAGTGTCCTCAGGTGTGGTCCTCTGACCACAACCAAGAAACTCTGCCGGCTCCCTTTCCATAGGACAACCCGCAGCTGCCAACCTGGCTTTCAAGACTCTTTGTAATCAGGCTCCAACACTTGTCAAGGTTCCTGCTCACCTGTCACTCCTCCAACATGCTGTTACCACTGCACCTGTGTCATTTCTGAAGACCAGTTTTGATCTGTGCTCATCTGTGTTTCTCACCCATGTTTTTTCCACTCTGAGGCTGTATTAATCCCCTCCCAACTCCCTCCTTTCTTCCCAATTTCCAATCCTCCTGTAGGACTCACTTTAAGTGTCATTTCCTTAGTAAAATTTTCTCTAATTGCTCCTTAGGTACTGCCTCCTAGTTTGTAGGGATACCTCTGACAGTATGTATTAGATTGTATTTGACTTATTTATATGTTACTAAAACATGTACATGACAAGACACAAAGCACAAATAAATGTGGTACATCTTTCTGGAGCGTCAATTCTACTTGGTGCTCAGTGATTTAAAACATTTATTAATGCAAAACAAGCACAAGTATTTTTATGAAGCAGCACACAAACCCACATACATTTAAATAGTCAATTTCACTGGGCAAAAAGGTAGAGGGACTATTTCAGATTAAGAGACACTACAGAGCCCTGGCCGGTTGCTCAGTGGTTAGAGTGTTGTCCCACAGTTCGATTCCAGTCAAGGGCACATATACCCTGGTTGCGGTTCGTCCCCAGTCCTGGTTGGGGCCCTGCAGGAGGCAACCAGTCGATGTGTCCTGCTCACATCGATGTTTCTCTCTCTCTCCCTCCCTTCTACTCTATCTGAAGATAAATGGAAAAATGTCCTCGGGTGAGGATTAAAAAAAAAAAAAAAAAAAGAGACACTAGACTCTAGTGTCTAGACAGACAGACTAGCCAAATGCATGACTTGGTTGATTCCAGACTGAAAACTATGAGGACATTTTTGATACTGAGGAAATTTTAATATGATCCTTAGATGGTGTTATGGAATCACTGTTAATTTTCTTAGGTGTGGTAATGGTATTGTGGTTATAAAAGAGAATGTTCTTAGCAGAAACCTGCTGAAGTATTTAGAAATATTTGAGAGTAAAAGAATTATGTCACCATCTTACTTTCAACAGTCATTGAAAATTATATATATGTGTGCGTGAGAGATTACTGAATCGAGGTGGAACGTAGATGCTCCTCGACTTGTAATGGGATTATATCCCAGCAAACACATAAGTTGAAAATATAAGTAGAAAATGCATTTAATACCACACTGTGGAGCATCAGGTGTTTACCTGTGATCACGTGTCTGCCTGGGAGCTGCGGCTATGCCACTGCCCATCATCATGAGAGTATCATACTGCACATCACTAGCCCAGGAAAGATCAAAATTCAAAATCTGAAGTATAGTTTCTACTGAATGTGTATTGCTTTTGTACCATTGTACGTCCGGGGCTGTCTGCATGTAGATAATTACGTTTGAAAAATTCCAAAATAAAAAGTTTGGGGGTGGGGGGATCATACATTTTACAAATCCATGTTAAAGTTTCAAAGTTACTAATTTCAAGAGTCCCTCCTTCTGCTCCGGTTCCTTCTCTTCTGCCATTAAGGACACCTAATGGAGAAGCCTGAGAAGCCCTAATTTTTTTCTCCCCATCGTTCTGCCCTGTGAGCTCCCAAAGAGGCTAGGGTTCACTTATTTCTGTAGTCTGAGCCCAGAACAGCCTGTCACAGAGGGATGTTGAATAAATGCTCCCTGAGTAAGCAAAACCACTAACTTATATCATATGCAAGTGACCTTGGGAAAACTGTACCTGTGCTCAGTCTCCCCTTCCGTAAAAGGAGGTTGGACTAGACGACCTCAGGTCCTTTCCAGCTTCAGCACCTTTGGATGCCACACTTGGGGCACTGAAGGAAGGTCAGTGGTCTTTTTTCTACACAAAACCCCACAGTCCCACCAGGCAGAGATGATCACAGTGAATCAGCCTCTGCTCTCTGGGCAAGCTCCTAAGTTTTAGCTCAGCCATGGGCTTTGGCAGAAGTGTTCTTAAGCTCACACAGAACATGTGATGGAGCAGTGGTTTCCCTGAGAGCCAAAGGGTGGCAGGGGAAGTCAGCTTGGCTTTATCCTGCCCTCCTGGCTCTAGTCATAGCATGGGCTGCCACCAGTGTCCCCGACCTTGATTGCACATTGCAATCACTTAAGGAAGCTTTAAAAAATACTGATTTTCACCCCAGGGACTCTGATTTAATTGGTCTAGGGGTATGATCTAAGCATCTGGATTTTTAAAGGCTCCCTAAGTGATCCTGTGTGCATTCTACGGCTGAAAACCAAGGCCTACATCATGCTGATGGGGTAAGAGCTCCAGCAGAGTTTACATCCTGGCTTTGCCATTTCCCAGTTTGTTGATCTCGGGCGGTACTTCTCTTTGAACCTGTTGAACCATGTGTGACACTCAAGTGAGATAATGCATACAGCACAGAGCCAGGAAGAACAGCTGAATAGTTAAGGACAACTATTAACGAGCAAACAGGAGGGGCCTCTGTGGCTCTCCTAGGAAAGATGAAGACTTTCTGAGCCTGAAGAACAGAGGCTCTCAAACTTGCATCAAAATCACCTGGAGGACTTGTTAAAAGATGGCTGAATACGCCCTTTCCCCAGTTTCTGATTCAGTAGGTCTCAGGTGGGGCTCTAAAATTTGCATTGCCAGCAAGTTCTCGGGTGATGCTGATGCTTGCTGTTCCAGAGACCACACTTTGAGAATCAGTGTTCTCAAACAGGGCTTCTCAAACGCACCATTGATGACATCTTGGAGCGCCGCATTCTTTGAGCACCTTTGGCTTCTACCCACTAGATGTGCATAGCATCTCTCCAGTGGTGACAACCAAAAATGCTCCAGATATTGCCAAATGTCCCTTGGATGGATGGCAAAATTGCCCAAATAAGAACTACTGCTCTAAAGGACGTAAGTTAAAAAAGAATCTAAGAGTCTAGGTGGGTTTCAGAGGCAAGTGAGGAAAAGAAGTTGAAGCCTAGAAGAAAGTAGGAGAGTTTGGGATAGCTCAGAGCTTGCTGCAGAGGGTGGGCACCCACCCAGAGCTTTTTCGGAGAAAGATCATTATGGGTCTGGGGTACAGAGACCACAGGGCAGGCTCAAAAGTTGGACTTGGCTTCATTTGGTCCTACAGGAATAGCGGCTGTCTTTTAAGTTTGGTCCCTCCCTGTCCTGGGATATAGCTGTTAAGCCCTAAAATCTCTTGGAAGGAGCAATCCTGTTCTAACTCAAATGGCCTGACAGCTTTTCCCTCAGGCTCAACGGCCTGCAGCCAAAATTGCCCAGAGCTCTCTCACACCTCCGTTTCCCATCCACACACCCTGAGACATTAACAAGCAGCAGACTCTAGGTCTATCTGTGAGAAACAAATGACTCTGTAGTTTCACTGTGAAGAGGTGGCTCTGACAAGAGTCCTGACCTGTCCAAATTCACTTCCCTGACAATTCAGTCCACAAAACTCAACCACCTAGTGGGAAAAAAAAGACTTGGCTCTTTTAAGTGCCAACAGTATTAAGTGCTAAAGACGGTGGAAGTCATAAAGGCAAATTAACTGAAAACCAGAGATGCCATTACTCATTCATTCGGGAGCAATCTCTCTCCCAAAGTGAGAATACAATTTGCATCCTCTGGGGATGTTTTATACTCAAATCTTTATTCCCCAGGCTAGGGCGGCTATTTCCTTCAAATTCTAAGTGGTGCTATTTCCTAATGGCCTCTACCCAGCCTCTGAAGGCACTTGGCAGGAGTGAAGAGGCTCAAGTTAGAGGAAAGCCCTTGCAGTCTCCAGCGCCCTCATTCTACCCCATCACTGCCAACTTCTCAAGGGATTATTTGGCTTTTAAAAGTCGAATAATCAAGGCTCAAGCCTTGTGTTACCCCAAGCCTAGAAAGATGGGTGACTGGAGGGTACTGGACCAATTGTGAGGTATGTGGACCTTAAAGGGATTAGGAGTAACCTGTGATAGTGCGAGAGGTGTGAGGAGCAGCTTGCAAAACATCTCTGGCCAAACCTCTCCTGGTCAAAGGCACAGCCGTGTATATAATTATTACTCAGGCCTGAAATCTGAGTCACCGTTCCCTTTGAAGATCCCACTCTACTTTGTATACTAAAGGCTCTAAGCAGTCCTGCAGTAAAGAAACCTGTTTCACTTTATTTAACCTAGCCTTTTTCAAATTCATTTGAGAATAGAATCTTTATGCCCTAATGTTTCTCACATACCTGGGAAACTGTTCTGTGGCATACACTCTAGGAAACCTCAACCTACAGGATCAAGTTCATGAAGTACGAGCTCTTCAGGATTTGGTTCCTACGTAAGTCTGGGCCTTTACCTGCTGCTCCCCACCTCCAACGAGGCTGAAGTTCAATGCATATGTTCTTTGTCCAACTGGCAAAGCCCCACTCATTTTTTAAGTCCCAGTCTAACCACAATCGCATAATCTGTGAAACTTCCTCAACTCTCCCAGGCACAATAAATTGCTGTTTCCAGTGGTCTTTATTAAAATTTCATTCACTGTATTAAAGTAATTGATTTGACAGCTTTACCTCCTTGTTTCTTCATTAATGAGTCAAATATTGGACATGTGCTCACTTGAAAACATCCTCTCTCTCATAACTTAAGATACACAGATGACTCAGGTTTGTGAGCTAAAAGTATAAAACCAAACATGTTAGAACAGGTTGGAGGCATGAAGACCTCTGTGTTGAGATGTGAGACTCAGAAAAGACACACTGCACTCCCCTGTGTGGGACGGAATCCACGAGTACTGGTTTGTGTGCCTGGCATAGTCACCCAGTGATCCAGCGAGACAGAAACCTGTCTTGGGGGTAGAAGACAATTAAAAGCATTTCTTAATACCACTGTCAATTTAGGAAAGAGAGACAAGTAGGCAGAACCAGAAACAAGTCTCCATGTCACGGCCCAGTTACACCAAGACTTTATCATAATCCTTCTGAGCTGTTTGATTCAGCCTTCCAGCCAATGTCATTTCTGCCAGCTGAGACTGCCCCAAACCTGTCTGCGGCAGGAACCCTGAGTGTAGGAACCACCGCTCAGAAAAGTGGTTTTTTGGCAGGAGGCAGAGCAGACAGACCCTGTTCATTGAAAATCATGTAAAAGTAAACAAGGTTCTTTCAGACCTTATTCATTACCTCTTTACTGCTCTGTTTCTAATAGGAAAGCAGTATTTGTTACTGATAATTATTCTCTGTCATTTTCACGAGACTGAGTAAACATAAAAAGGGAAAAAAGCCCCAAACATTTCAGTAAACAGCTTCTCAAAAGTTTAACTGGATTGTATCACCGGTCCACATCATGTCCTGCTCAGATTTATAGTGGCCAAGCAACAAAGAAAAGACAGCAATAAATCCAATCTATATGGCTCTTGTAAAAAGGCATCTATTTGGCTTTTAATACAAAATGACTCACAGAAACACAGAAAGAAAATATACAAGCTAGTTACTGAATTAAAACAAAAAAGTCCCAACAAACATATTTCAGTCATATTCCCTGTCTTCAGTCTGGATTAGAAAACAGGAAGCTACAAACCAACCAATGTCTGTCCCTTTGAAGGGAAAACAAAACAAAACAAAACGAAGAAAAAAACCAAACAGTCCCTGAAATCTGGCAGGTGGTTTTTAGAGGCCACTGTAAGCTTGCCTTAATCATCCCGGTGAAATGAGATACATATGGTTGGGTAGTGCCGCCTCCTACTAGTTTCTTGATCTTCATCTGAAGGGAGGATGCTGGCCTGGGCACCACTTGATGCCACTGATGCAATCTGAGGTCAAGCAGCCTTGGAGTCTTCCATTCTTTATCTTCACTGAATCTCCCCCATATACAGTCTCTTGTCACTGGATGCTGAGAGAACTGAGGTGAAAGAATAGAGAAGGATAACTGGAAATAATGAAGGCTCACGGAGACCTGGTGCTCAAGGGCTCTTATTTCAAGAGCCAATTTTGGTATAAAAGAGCAATTGGATTTAGCGTAAATCCCCCTCCTCTTAAATACCATTCATGGGAAACTGTAGCCTGGCTTTTGTCTACATCCTCTCAAAACCACAAGGGTGGGCTGTGCTACGAGAAATACACGATCAGAAAAAGACCTTTTCAGTCATTCTAGAAAAGAAGAATCAATGTCTGTGCTAGCCATTTCGCACATGTGCTTAGCCCTAAAAAAATTACATTTTCTCCTTAAATTCAAGGCCCATTATTTAGTTTACAAAACAACTGGCTAGATAATAAAATGTGAGTTAAATTATAATTTAAATCTGAATATTAAGAAATATCATTCTTTTTCCAAATACTTCTTTGAAACAGACTTAAAGAAAGTAAACTCAAGAGAACTAGACTACTCAAGCCTCCCTCTGAGATTGAGAAGAAAATGAAACACTGCTCTTACCCTCACCACTTAGAACACGGAGACTGTCAATGACACCCATAAAGAATGTGTGCAGGCACATTCACAGAAAAGAGACATCCAACTCTGCCTCTCTATTCTCACGGATCCTTTTGGGGGATTCCCATAGTTTCCCTTTCCCCACAGTCAGGACAGACTTACTGATGGGCTCGTCAGGGTGGAAAGCCACTTCATTGATGGAGCCAGCGTGGCCGGGCAGCTTATACAAAATTCTCCTGCTTGTGGTATCCCACACATACACAAACCTGCAAGGCATCACGAAGAACAAAGCTAAGGCCTTTCAGAGCTGAGAGAAGGGTAGAAGCATGGCATTTAAAGGGAACTGGCATTTAAAGGGAACTGGCAACAATTTATTTATTCATCCCATATTTATTGAACTGTACTCTGACTTTTAGAAACTAAGAATACAGATTTTGAATAAGGCATGGACCTACCCTTGAGCAACTGAGTGGAGAAACAGAAATAGCCAAAAATATAGGCATTACTGGTATTTTCTTTAAAAAAAATTTTTTTTTAATCGATTGGAGAGAGAAAGGGATAGGAACAGAGAGAGAAAGAAACATTGATCTGCCTGGCTGGTGTGGCTCAGTGGATTGAGTATCGTCCCATGGACTGAGACGTCCTGGTTTGATTCCCAGTCAGGGCACAAGCCAGGGTTGTGGGCTCGATCCCCAGAAGGGGGCACGCAGGAGGCAGCCGATTGATGTTTCTATCTCTTTAAAAAAAAAAAAAATCAATTAAAAAGAAAAGAAACATCAACCAGCTGTTTCATGCACACCAACCGGGGACTGAACCAGCAACTTGAGTATGTGCCTTGACCAGGAATCAAACTGGCGACTCCTCAGTGCACAGGGATGATGATCAACCAACCGAGCCACACCAGCCAGGGCTCTGGTATTTTCTTCTTCTTTTTTAAATCCTCACCTGAGGACATTTTTCTATTTATCTTCAGATAGAGTGGGAAGGAGGGAGAGAGAGAGAGAAACATGACACATCAATGTGAGAGAGAGACCTCGACTGGTTGCCTCCCGCACGACCCCAACCAGGGCCAGGGACGAACCGCAACCAAGATACGTGCCCTCGACCAGAATCTAACCTGTGACTCTTTGGTCCATGGGTTAACGCTCCAACAGCTGAGCCACACTGGCCAGGGCCAGAGCACTGGTATTTTCAAACACAAGCTTATGAAACAGGAAAGAACATGGAGGAGAAAGACAGTTTTTCCTATAGACCCCATACAGAAATCTTCCTCAAAAAGAACCCCATATCATTAGCCTATAGTTAACATCACATGCATCCAGAATGTCTTAAAGGTAACCCAATTCATGGTAGGTTGGGAACCTAGGTTGCAGAGGAATCTGAACTTCTAGTATAGTATTCAAATGACAGAGCCAGAAAAGGAACAGAAAATTTGTGCTATATAAACACAACTCAAACATACACTTGACCCAAATCCTGCTCTGAATTCATAGGCAGAATGAATACTGAATTCTAGCATGGGAAGGGGGCAACAGAAATCAGCTAAGTCTAAACTCATTGTACAGATAAGAAAACTACGGTACAGTGCCTTTTCCAAGGTGACATAGTTCATTGGTGACAGAACTAAAATTAGAATGCTTAATATATTCCAGTATTCTCCTTTCTCTTACCACCCTCAAACATCTTGTCCCCTCCACCACATATGACCATGCAAAAATAATCTGTTGGTAAATTAATTAATTAATTTATTGTTAATCCTCACCTGAGAATATTTTCCCATTGATGTTTTTTAGAGAGAATGGAAGGGAGGGAGAGAGAGAGAGGGAGGGAGGGAGGGAGAGAGAGAGAGAGAAACATCGATTCAAAAGAGACACATGGATTGGTTGCCTCCCCCATGACCCTGACCTGGGCCAGGATCTGCAACCCAGGCACATGCCCTTGACCAGGAATTGAACCCGAGACCCTTTGGTCTGCAGGCCAACACTCTAACTGCTGAGCCAAACTGGCCAGGGCTAAATTTAAAGGGCTCGTGGTTCTCAAACAGGTTATACAAATTATTTACACATTTGTTTTGTTCGGTCAGCACCTAAAAGGGTACACTCACCAGTAGTTGATTATAAAATGCCTAGTTCTAATATGACAGTAAGCACCTTTGGTCTAAAATGCAAACAAACAAGAAGAGCTTCATAATTATACTGTTTAGTTCTCAAGAGCTAGGGTCCATAGGAACTAAATAAAAGTCCAAGCAAGATGGGAGAGAAGCAGGAACCCCACCTGTCTATGGTCTCCTTGGCTCTGTGCTCACACTCTCCCTCCTGTCTTTTTTCCTGCCATGCACAAATAACTGTCCTCACTGATCCAGCTAAGGATGATGTGGCATGGTGAAAAAGTATCTGAGCTCTGGAGTCGGAAAGACCTGGGCTTAAGTCTCAGTGCAACTATTTAATAGCTAAGTAACCTTAGACAAGTATTTATTTAACTTCTTGGAGCTTCTTTTTTCTTAGTTGTAAGGATGGAGACAATATTGATCTCACAACTTGGTTGAGAGAAATAATAAGATAATGTATGCAAAGTGCCAGGCACACACAATTAATTATAGCTACTGCTATGACAAATACATTAGTTAGCAAAACCGAATCACATAAAATCAAAGGTTGAATAAATCACTCATAGCAGAAAGACTGGCCAGTCTTCAGGGTTTCAAGTCTGAACATGAGGAGGCAGGTGATTTGCAAGTAGAGAGGGGAAATTTGCCAAATCCAGGCCAAGCTAAAAAGCAATTTTCTGAGAAGGAAGGTTACATTTCCTAGGCACTATAAAGGCCAGCAGAACCCCAGATCTCCAAAGGTTTACTTCAAGGCCTCACTCTCCATGGCTGCCAATTAGATGCTAAATTTAGAGGGGTTCCATGTCCTCTTGTTACTTTGGCATGGCAACATTCGGCAGGAACCAGGCTCTTTATGTAACAGAGCTGCTTGCTGACTTCGGGCTAATTGGCAAGGAGGCCTGTGAAATGTGGCCAACCCCCAGCAGGTAGCAAGCGGACTTTCCCGACCACAGCCATGCTTCCACATGTAAGGTTTAAAGGAACAGCGGGAGGGAAAGAGAGAAGAGAGGACACTGAAAGTTAGGGCTGATGTCAGAAACCAACTGCTCAGAAAAAAATCTTAGCAAATATCATTTAAAAGCTTAATTGCATAGGAAAAATACAATATCTCTGCTGAAAATAATGTAAAAATACTTAGAATGGTTCTCACTCTGTCAGAATGTAAGACACCTTATGCCGTGGACCTGTGTAAGATCTTCTTTAGTAAACTGACAACTGAAAATCTCTTAGATTCCCTTTAAGGCAGCTCCCTAAACCACCAGGGCTCAAATCATCAACATGGCAGTTTCACCTGGACCCCCTTCCCTGCTCAGAAAACAGCCAAAAACGTGTTCATTTTTCCTGGCATTAAACTTGCCAGGAAAAAAAAGCGAACTCTGGAATCTTCAGGTATGTTCACAAACATAAAGGTGTGAGGCTTCTCTATGGCTGTGCTAAGGCCCCAGACAGGAGAAGAACCTGGAGCATGCTGAAAGCCCAAGTTAGCCCAGGAAAGGATTCATGTTTATAGGATGGTGCCTATTTCAGCAGGGGAGCAGAAACATCTCTAAAGGGGGAGAAAAACGAGAGCTAAACCCAGAGTTTGTCGTTAGAGGACTTCCTCATTCTTTACCATTCCACGTCTGTGGCCCAACAGCCTGGGCACCTGGACATCCCTCTTCAACCTCTGACTCCCTCCCAAGTACAGGTCACCATATGCAGAGTAAAATTTGACTGCCATCCTGGAGCTAGGAATTCATACAATATTCACTAAGTGCTTAGAATAGGTTGAACACCGTCCTGGGTTCACAGATGACTTAGACTCATTCTCTGACCTCTGGGAGCAAATAATGTACTGGGGATGCCCACTTACTATAAGATGTAACAAATGCTAATAAAGGTTAGGTGTACAAAGTGTGACTATAGCACAAAACAAAGAGAAATTAGTTATGCCCAAGAGGTAAGGGAGAGTAAGAGCCAGGAAAAGACATAACAGAGAGAGGTGATTACTAGAGAGATATAGGAGTTTGAATAAAGGAGAAGAGGAGATATGAACAAGAAGCCTGGAGGCATAAGGGATGTAGAATAGGGGAGGCTCCATGTGAGTGAAGCATTGTGGTGATGGTGGGTGAGGAAAGTATACAACATGTATCTAAATAAACTGAAGCAGCCCGGCCAGTGTGGCTCAGTGGTTGAGCGTCAACCCATGCACCAAGAGCTCACTGGTTCGATTCCCGGTCAGGTAACATTCCCAGGTTGTGGGCCCAATCCCCAGTGCGGGGCATGTAGGAGGTGGCCAATTGATGTTCTCTCTCATCAATGTTTCTATCTCTCTCTCCCTCCCTCTCTAAAAAAATCAATAAAGAAAAAAAAATAAATTAAAAAGAAAGAAAAAAACTTCACCTGTTAAAAATAAACAAACAAATAAACTGAAGCACAGCAGAAAAATCTAATGAAAAAAAAAACTGGAGTCAGATTATGAGTGTGCATTTTATTATGATGGCAAAGGAGCACAATAGAATCAAATAAACTGTTTACCCTCCAGGCCTAAAATGTATCCAAAGGGGGTAGAAATGATGTTTGTCCGACATGATCTTTAAATCCTACATAGTGCACATGGCTTCATCTCCGAGTACAGCTATACTTCTATGTCTACTCTTACTCAGTATCTGCACTTAATGGATTAAACATGAGAAGATACCTGCACAGCTCCATCACTCTTTACTACACGCCCAGTAATCCTTACCTGTCGGCTGAGCCAGCTGCTATCTTGCTTCCATCAGGTGACCAAGAGCATCTCAGAAGATTCTAAAATGATGAGTAAGCACGAATTCAATGAATATAGTAATGTACCAAACCCCTCCTTATTAGACTACAGAATCACTGAAAGACTTTAAATTTCTTAAGTAAAGTTTTAATTATTCTCCCCAGAAAGATGATCAGCAATTATTTTATATTCTGTGGCCAAAACAGCATACTTTATAATTTCATATAATAAAAACCAACTGTAGAAAATGCTTACTCTATAGTCAATTAGTGGACCTGGCAATAAAATGTATTCTACCTACAAATGGAGGCTCCCTTTACCTTGATCCTCATTAAAATCTCTTTTCTGTTTATCTTGAAAGAAAAAAAAACAAAACCAAATCCAACAAAAAATAAGATTTGATTTATGAAGTCAAACAATCTCAATGGGATATCAAAAGAAAACCATTAGTCTCTATTAGTCTAATTATCTTGGGGGAAAAGCTGCTTTCAAGAGCTAACTGGGTTTCAGGGTTCTAATAGCTGGTCACTGGGAGGGTGAGGGAGGCTGTCTGGGTAACAGGTACTGGAGCCTGGGTCCCATTTGGAACACTAACCTAAGAGGGTCAAAGTCACCAAGGAATTAAAAGGATAGGGGTGTATTATTGAAGTTGAAGTCCTAAATCGGAGGGTTGACCCCATCACCATCTACCTATGTGATTGCCTTCTACCCTATACTTCTATTAGTTTTATTTGTAGCAAGAACAGTATTGATGAAGAACAGTGTTACTGGAATGCAGCCCCTTCTTAGTAGAGCAACTGATCTCTAGCCTCAGCACCATCTCTCCCTTTTAAAACTGAGATAAAATTAACACAACATTGTATTAGTTTTAGGTGTACAACATAATGATTTGATATATGTAGATACTGCACCTTACCACCATTTTAAACGTTTCTTTGAATCAAATGGACAGAACTCCTTTGCTGTGCAGAACTAACCTTTTCAAAGTTGTGCACATTTCCTTGAAATATCTTTACACATCTCTCTTTGGGAGCAAATGGTCGGACATCCCAGACTCGCACTGCAAAATTCAAGCAAAACAGTTATCAACCAGAGGCCTCCTGGGAACCCAGATGAAATCAGTATCATGTCTATGACAGATGCTATTTCATAGTGGGGAGGTAGTCAACATGGTACACTGCTACCTGGTAAGGCTCTTTCCTTTATCTAAGAGGAATAAAATGCATTCAAGTCCCATTAACTGGGCCTAAGAGTACAGAGGAAAGCTGAGGGTATAGGAAGGAGAAATCGACAGAGAGTAGTTGGGTGTGACACTAATTTCAACAAACATTTTGCAAAGGATTCCTCTGCCAACCCAAAGAGTCACATTTAGCAAAACTTTGATATGACAATCTAACCATCACTGACTGCTGTGACATTCAATCTATAAAAATCAAACTCAGGCCCTGGCCGGTTTGGCTCAGCGGTTAGAGCGTCGGCCTGCGGTCCAGAGAGACCCGGGTTCGGTTCCCGCTAAGGGCATGTACCTCAGTTGCAGTTTGTCCCTGGCCCTTGTTGGGTCGTGGGGGAGGCAGCCACTCGATGTGTCCCTTTCACGTTGATGTTTCTCTCTCTCTCTCTTCCTATCTGAACAAAAAATGGAAAAATGTCCTCGGGTGAGGAAAAAAAAAAAAAAAAAGATAAAAAATCAAACTGAGGACTAACTTTTTCTAATTCTGCTCAGAGGGACACCTGACAATCTAAACTTGAACACGTCAAATGTATGTATCAAAAGAGCACTGTACCAAGAATCAGAAAGTGAACTTTGATTCTAATTTTAGCTCTATTATATATATGGGTGGTATCAGATAAATAGTGAGGTTCTTTGTGTTTTGGTCTCCTCTGTAAAAAGAGAATACCACTTGTTCCTTTTTCATTTTTTAGCAAGGGTATTTTAAGGATCAAAGATAATATATGTGAAAGGGCTCTAAAAGATTGGAGGCAATAAACAAAAATAAAGAATTTGTAATTTTATTATACAGCTATAACAAGAAATTCTCCTTCTTATTTTAATAACCATTTAGGGAATCTCATCTTTCCTTACTGTGAACAATGCTAGAATCAGTCAATAGTAAATCCATCAAAATCAGGATATATGTATAAATACCCACAGCGAGCAGTGGCTATAGCTGTCATTTTGAGTGTGAAAAAAATAACAATCCTTCAAGTCAGAGAAGCATAAAAAGGCAAAGCTATGCATACAAGTTTGTTATAGAGCTGATACCAGTCAGAAGGTAAAAAATGTTCACTCATTCAACAAATATTTATTGAGCACCCATTGAATGCTAGGCAGTTTTCATTACAAAATGTCAGTAAAAACACTTCAGCTCCCCACAAGCCCATGAACCTGAGTATCAGAGGGACAGTTCCAAAAATATTAAGCACATAATCCAACAAGTCACCCTCCTTTTCTGTTATACCCATCCTCCAATCCAACAACTCAAAAACAAGCAAAGAAAAGACAAGAGTGTGTGTTTGTGTAAATTGAGAATGTTGAGATGTTTTAACATCTTGTCACACCAATGCTCTGGAGTGGGGAAGGAAGACATAATGGCAGAAAGAGCACAAATGAGATTCAGTAGGTCTATCGATTATCCAAGTTTGGTGCTCTCTGAAAAATGCCTGAGAACTGCCTTGAATCCGTAGCATACCTGACCTAAAATGGGCCTTAAAAGTAAAGTCTAGACCTCTTTTTTTCTTTTTCTTTTAAAGCAGTGTAGAAACTGATGCCCAGAGAGGAGAAATGTTATGTGCAAAGTTGGTGGCAGAACTGGGACTAGAATCCTGGCTTCTTGACCATTTCTTCTAAAGCTTTTTCTATTTCATGTTTTCCTAATTGCCCTATGTGAAAATCTGTGAGCCGCCCGACTCTTATCTTGGACCCTCATTTATCCCAGCACACATTTCTAGCACCCAATGCCTACTTTCTTTAGGATCCACAGTGACTGGGCATTTGAAGTACTTTCCTTTCCAAAGTTACCTGTATTGTCCATTGCATTGGACAGGAGATAAGAGCCTTCAGAGCTTAAACTCAGGCCAGTCACTGAATCTGCATGGCCTCTCATTGTGTAGGTCAGCTTGTTTTGGCGCAGGTCCCAGACCTGCAAACCAAAAAGGTGCTCTCAGAAATCAAGTTGTGAACAGCAAGGAAATAAAATTATTAAAGAGTCAATAGCTTAGAGAAATTGGTATCCCTTTTTAATCTGGCTCTGGATCAAAAATTACTTTATCACAAAATATAGGATTTCTATCAAAAAGGAAAAATTCTCCTCTTTCTAAAATGGAAGTCAAAGTTACTATATTTGACTAGATAGATACAAACAAATGAATGTCAAATATTAAGATAAAGTTTAACAAAAAAATGAAATTTATAGAGGTTACTTTCAAATCAACAAAATATATTAGAACTTAAAAAACTAAGTAGCATTTAAAACACTTAAACTATGATTCTTAGCAGTTAAAAACAAACTATTATAACTATATAAAAACAAGTAAACATGTCATATAAAAAGGCATTATGATCGCAAGTAAAAGGTATATAACAAGGTAATATGCAAAGATACAGAGGTTTAAAATTTTTCATTTAATGTCATAATATGTATCTACACACACACATATACATACATATACACTATAGAAAAGCATATTTATTAAAAGAAAAGTAAAACGCATATTCAGTGTTGCCTGGGTAAGAAAAGGTAAGAGAAATATTTCAGCTGGGAAAAAACCTAATGTCAAACAGAAAAAAATATATGGTTTATTAAGTTATGACTCATAAACACATTGCAACATTATGAGTCTTCAAGGTTGAAGTAGGATAGCAGAGTGGAAAGAGTAGGAATTTAGGGTCAGGCTGAACCGGTCTTTGCTTCTTAACAGTTATGTGTTGCCCAGCCTGTGTGGCTCAGTGGATTGAGCATTGCCCCATGGACTGAGAGGTCCCGGTTCGATTCCCAGTCAGGGCAAATGCCCAGGTTGCAGGATCCCCAGTAGGGGGTATGCAGGAGGCAGCCGATCCATGTTTCTCTCACATTGATTTTTCTCTCTCTCTCTTCTTCTCTCAAAAAAAAAATAATAAATAAATAAAAACATATTTAAAAAAAAGTTCTGTGTTATTGGCCACTAACACTTTCCGAGCCTGTTTCTGGTCCATAAGATGAGAATAACAACATTTACCTACTTCTTATGGTGTTCCGAGGATGGCAAATAGAATGCTTAGCATATATATGCTTGGCCCTCAATAATTTGTAGTTATCATTAAGCAACTCCTAAAGATAACTCTGAAGAAGAAATTTAAAAATGTTTATATAGTGAGCTATTAAGCAAATATGGAAAATACAAAACAGTATTTATATTTACATAGACTATAACTATGTGAAAAAAAAATACATACTTTTTTTGTTTTTTGTGTCCTCACCCGAGGACATTTTTGCATCTACCTTCAGATGGAAGGGGAGGGAGAGAGAGAGAGAGACACATCGACGTGAGAGAGACACATCGAGTGGTTGCCACCCCCATGATCCCAACCGGGGCCAGGGACAAACCGCAACCGAGGTACGTGCCCTTAGTGGGAACCAAACCTGGGACTCTCTGGTCCGCAGGCGGACGCTCTAACCGCTGAGCCAAACTGGCCAGGGCAATGTGAAAAATATATTAAAGCCAATAGAAATCGTCTGGAATGTCATTTAGAAAAAGAATAGCAATTTTGTTAAGGTCATTGATATCATACAAAATTTCCTCCAACCTTGACTTAATATTGCCATGTAGTTTATTCTAAGTGAAAAACATTTTTTGCTGTTCCTTTAAGTAAGGCACTTTACTCATCTAGAAATGAATTAGTGTTGTATGTCACAGCAATACACAAGGCAGACAACTCTACTTCCCCATCAATAGCTCATTCATGTGTGGAATCTATCATACTTAATATACAATCATTTTTTAGTCAAGATGTTGGCTCAATAATCAGGAAAACTTGAAATGGCTGACAAATTATTTTTTCTTCTTCTTATTTTTGATCCTTATTCAAGGATATTTTCCCACTGATTTTAGATGGGGTCGGGGGTAGAGAAACATCGATGTGAGAGAGACACATTGATTGGTTGCCTCCTGCACAACCCCTGACTAGGGCCAGGGATCAAACCTGCAACCCAGGTACGTGCCTTTGATTGGGAATTGAACCAGTGACACTTTAGTCCTCGGGTCGATGCTCTAATCATTGAGCAAAACTGGCCAGGGCTGGCTGACAAATTTTTATTCAACTGTTGTTCCTCTTCTTCACATAAGGCACTGTTGAAATCTTTAGCTTTGTAACAACTAAGAGAGAATGCAATTCACCATCCCGCACAGCACCTGGGTGCTATTTCCAGACTTTCCCCCTTAGGGATTGCACACGGTTTTTGTGCGGGGCCAAAATGTATTTGGGATTTGCCACAGAAAGAGTGAGCAGGGCATTGATTTAAGCAAAGCATTTTGCAAATGTCCTAATCCACTGTTCATTGAACGTTTGGGCATCCCATTAGTGGAAGTCACTTGATTAAAAAAAAAAAAAGACAATCCCTGCTCTCAAGGAATTTTCAGCCTAGTAGGGAAAACAGACATGTAAGTAGTAAGAGACCTGTACAAGGTGCAACAGCGAAGAGGGCAGAGGGATTAACTCTCTTGTGGCACAGGAATGGCAGTGAGAAATTTCAGAGAATGACGCACTTGGACGGGGTATGAAAGAATAAAGAGGTATTTTTTACTTAGACAAAGTAGAAAGGTATTCCTAGGCAAAAATACGTGTGAAAGCAGAGAAGCATGAAGAAATTGCTGGATTGTAGGGAGTTTGGCAAAGAAAGGCAACAGACAATGCTTGAGAATTAGGCAGACAGAAGCCAGGTCATGAAAGGTTTTGAATGCCTGACTTGGACTTGATCTTCTTCACTAGGTTCAGAGTAATGGAATAAGTTGGTCAGATTTGGATTCCAGAAAAAATGCTTCTGGCCCAGATAATTGAAAGGAGGAGAGCAAAGGCTGGGAAATCGATGAGGTTCTATTCTAATCTCTTACCAATTACATTAAAAGCAACAATAACAATGAAAACCATCAACTAAACTCCATTCTAGAGCTCAGGATTACAAGAAATGCCAAAGAATTGCTAGCTGGACCTTTAAGCCACCAAGCAGAGGCACACGGTCTTCTTTTACTCATTTTCCCCGATTCTCCAATCCTATACCCAGAAAGACAATCCCAAGAGGTTGGCAGGAACATTGTTCACAAACACACACAGAACTTGTTCCCTTCAGATTTTAAAAGGGGCTCCCATTCCCTATTTGTTCCCCCTTTCTTAGAACAGGTGGTGCTGGCTAAGAGACTAAGAAGCAAACAAAAACCAGGCTGTTTTAGGGTCATTTCTGAATGTAGTGAGGGAGTGAAGTGATTTGTCAAACAAGTGCTTAAGACTGGTACCAAAAGTTACATATGGTATGATTCCATTTACTGTGTATGATATTCTAGAAAATGAACTGTACGACAAAGAACAGATCAATGGTTGGTAGGGGTTAGGAGAAGGTTTGACAGAGGGGAGCACTGTGAAATTTTGGGGGATGATGGAAATTATTCTATACCATTTGTGGTAGTTGCACAAATCTATGCAAGCATTAACATTCATAGAACTGTACACTAAAAAAAGTTAATTTCACTGTATGTAAATTTAAATACTAACAGTAATACTAGTAATAACTTTAAAAGTACAAAAGTTATCCTAACTTAATGACACTAACCTACTTTCATGTTTATAAGAAGCCCTCTAGTGATTCTTATGCTAGCAGGCTCTCAAACCTCACTCTGGGAGAAACTGCATTAGCTATTAAAATGATATAATTGACTTCTCATGTTCTAATTCCACATTTTTCATATAGTTATATGGTGGAAAAGGGACGGTAAGTTGAATTTTTGAAATGGTTAATTTTGAAGTACTTATGAGACATCCAAATGGGGGATGCTGAATAGCTTGGTTGTATACAGGGGTCTGAAGCGAAAGATCTGGTCTGGGAATATAGAGTCATCAGCAAAGAGATGACAAAGTCATGGAAGTAGATGAGAGTTTTCCAGGGAAAAGGTGTACAGTGAAAAGAGCACTTAGGAAATAATCGTGGAGAACAATGGTATTTAAAGAATGCACAGAGAGAATAGTTCACTGAGATATTTGGGAAGGATATGCCAGAGTGGCAGGAGAGTATGTTGTCACAAACAGGTAAAAAAAAAGGACTAGATGGATGAACTGAGTTTAGAGATCATTGGTGACCTTGAAGAGAACAGTGTCAATGGAACAATGGAGGCAGAAGCCAAACTGCTGTGGAGTGATCCCGAGATACAGAATTAAAGAATGAAAAGGAGGTAGGAATTAAACATAGTGAGTGTAGAAAAATCTCCAGGGGATTTACTATAGATAATAAAAACATGACTCTGGAACCAAACTTTCGGAGGTTCCACTGCTATTAGCTATATAACCTTGGGTTAAGTTGCTGTATCTCTCTTGGCTCAGTTTCTTCATCTACAAAATGGCATTAATGTAGTTATATTTCATAGGGTTTTGTGAATTATTAATTAAGAGGAATTAATAACGTAAAGCTCTAAGAACAATGCCTGACACAAAGTAGGCACTATGTAAGTGTTAGATGCATTTATACAAGCAACCCTTGACTTAGGAAGTCAATGAGAATAGGACAGAAAGAAAGCAAGATCTAAATTACTATCTTCCTTCAAATTGGTATTAAGCGTAAGCTACCACAATCTCAGAAGTTGAAAGATTCATCTTTGTAAGTAAAGATAGTGAAAGGGAAAAGTAACGTAAACACCAAACATACCTTGATATCATTGTCTATCCCACCAGAAATAATCTGGTCACTTGTGTCATTGAAGGTCACAGCTAACACCTGGTAGGTATTTTGAAAAGTCTGGATGGCTGCTTTCTTCCGGATGTCCCAAAGCTGAAGCAGAAGAACAGGAGAGTCTATAATAACAGCACTACAAGAAGTAATTGCATAGTACACTCCTTTGCCCAAAGACATTTCTAATAGGGGGCCATTCAGAAACTTCTCTGGGTATCCTAGTAACGTGGTGAGAAGTGGCCACAATTTTGACAGCATATCTGAAGGTTGGTGACAAATCACTTTGGTTATATTTTCAGAGTCCTTTGTTAAAATTTAAATAAACACAGTTAATCAATACGCCCTTAAAGTGGAAATCCTCTACCCGCTTAGTTCACATGTCCTTATTAGCACAGCAAGGATATTAGACCAGTGTGTATAAATGGTAGATCCTACCTTATTAGTAGGCTGCAACTCACATTAAAATTTTATACACACAGAGAGAGAAAGTTACATCAACAAAAACTGCAGAGTAGGGAATGCTAAAAGACTGTCCCTCTACAAAAGCAGAGAATTACCTAGCAAAAAAACTAACACAATCAACTTCATCAGAATTCTAGAAACTAATGAAGTTTATAGTGACCAAGCAAACACTTAATGAGGAAAAAACCACTTGAGTCTTAAGAAGAGTTTTGTAGTGTATTAACTTACCCTGGCTCCATTCCCTAACTTGGCAATACCTTTTAAGACAATAGCCCATATTTTCAGTATAGGAGGGAACAGAATGGACCTTATTCCTTATTCTTAAAGAATTGTGGTAGTTTTTACCTGTCCGGTGGCTCCCTGAAGGATGAGCTCAAAGGGTTTTCCTTTATTTTGCCTAACTTGGAACTCTCCCAGGGCAGAGGTACTTGTTCAAAACATTTACAAGCAAATGCATTAGCCTCTGCTGGCTGAAGCAAGGGTGAACAGTTGGGGCAAACAAAAGACAACCAAACAGCTGGGGAGGAAAAGTGGGGGAATGAGACAATTTGGGAAACAAGGAAAGCTCTGAAAAGCTCTGACACATTCCTGGGGCTCTAAAAGGTCATTTGCATGCCCATGGCAGGGCACAGGCTCAGAAAAGACCCTAGAAGGCTCCACCCTCTCATCTTCAGGCTCTGTACAAGCAGGAAGTGAAGGCTAATGCAGAGTTGCAAACTGTCTGGCTGAGGTGAAGTCAGGCCCCAACACAATCTGCAAAGACTAGGAGAGTTTCTTTACCTCTGGAGATTAAGAAAACTTTTGCTGAACCATGAGCAAACCTTAGACTAAGCAAATGAAATACAGACTTCAGTGGCTACACACAACTTTACAAAATTATATCAGAAAATTCACTAAACAAACAATAGCTACAACAAGCAGCAACAACAAACCCTGAGGAGAAGCCAATTTTGAGGGTTACCGTATTATAATACTCAAATGTCTGACTTTTTTTTCTTTGATTTTAAAGGGAGAGGAAAGGAGAGGGAGAGAGAGATAGAAACATCGATTGGCCATCTCCTGCATGCCCCCCACTGGGGATTTGGCCCACAACTTGGGCATGTGCCCTGACTGGGAATCGAATTGGTGACCTCTTGGTGCATGGGTCAATGCTCAACCACTGAGCTGCTCCGGCTGGGCTCAAATGTCTGATTTTCAACAACAAAAAATTATGAGGCATAAAAAGAAGCAGAAAAGTATGGCCCATACAGAAGAAATAAATTAACAGTTTTTTTAAAGATAAAACAACAACGGGATAACCACATGCAAAAGAATGAAGCTAGACCCTTACCTCACACCACATGTACAATTTAACTTACGTGGATCAAAGACCTAAATGTAAAAGCTAAAACTATAAAATCATTGGAAGAGAACATAGGGGGGTAAATCTTTATAACCGTGGTTATGGCAATGAATTATTAGATAAGACATCAAAAGCACAAGTGACAAAAGAAAAAATAAGTAAATTAGACTTTATAAAAATAGAGAACTGTTATATACCAAAGGATAGTATCATGAAAATGAGATGGTAACTGGCAATGGGAGAAAATATGTGTAAATCATATATCTGATAAAGGTCTAGTATGCAGAATTAAGAACTCTTATAACCCAATGACAAAAATACAAAGAGCTCAATTAATAAATGGGCAAAGACCTGAATATTTTTCTTCAGAAGATATAACAACAGCCAATAAGCACATGAAAAGATGCTCAACATCATAAATCATTTGGGAAATGCAAATCAAAACAAGAATTAGGTACCACTTCACACTCACTAGGATGGTGATAATAACAATAATAATAATTCCACACAGAAAATAACAAGTGTTGAGGATGCGGAAAAACTGGAAACCTCATACATTGTTGGTGAGAATGTAAAATGATGTGTCTGCTGTGGAAAACCTTGGACGTGCCTCGAAAAGTTAAACATGGAATTGCCATATGACCCAGCAATCCCACTCCTAGATATATGCCCAAGAGAAATGAAAACAGGTGTTCAAACAAAAACTTGTACATGAGTGTTTGTAGCAGTATTCATAATTTTTTTAAAAAGTAGAAACAACCCAACATCTACCAATGGATGAACAAATAAACAAAAGGTGGTATATTCATACAATGGAATATTATTTAGCCATTAACCCCCCCCTCCAAAAAAAAACTGAATGATACAAAAGGCCACATATTACACGATTCCATTTGTATGATAAGTCCAGAATAGACCAATACAGAGACAGAAGGTAGATTAGTGGTAGCTAGGGCCTAGAAGGTAGGGGAAAGTTGTGACTGCTTAATAGGTTTGGGGTTTCTTTTTGGGGGCGATGAAAATGTTCTAGTATTGTATTGTGGCGATAGTTGCAAACATTGTAAATGTACTAAAATCCACTGAATTGTACACTTGTTAAAATGGTAAACTTTATGTGAATTTTACCTCAATTAAAAAAAAAGATAGAAAAAAGGTATCAGAGAATGTCACATTTTAGAAAGGGTTAGTCACTGAGTAGACATATTGAGGGGGATATATACTAGGTCATGCTATAAAAGGTATTCCTTAACGGGGATTGTGATAAAAAATGTTTAGACGTTATTGTGCTTAGACTGTCTTGAACGCCAACTTTTATAGATGAGGAAACTAAAGTTCAAAAAAGAAACTGAGTTAAAGAACAACTAGCGAGCCAAGAGCTAAAGGACTAGAATTTCATACTGATTCTATTAATATTGTATTTACTTAAGAACATTAGAATGTGTATTACTTTCTCATAATTACTAAAGTAATATATGCTTGATTTAAAATTAAACATTTATTTTTCAGGGATGCTTGATTTATTAATAACAGGTGAAGAAGAAAAAAGATTAGGTATAACAACTCTAGAACCCTATACTAAACAATTTGGTTCTATTAAACAACAACAACTTATAATACAACATGGGACTACATTTTTAAAGTGTGAACAATAGAGAGAGGGTCTACAGATGTTTCAATAAATGACTGAGTCTTGAGAAATAGTCCAGGAAGAAATGTTTTAGGAGTATGAGTCATGTCACTTAGAAGAGAAAGTCTTGAGGTGACTGTTCCAACTTTTAAAGGGCTGTCAAAAAAGAAAGGGATCAACCATGAAATCATAGTCAAGGCAGTGGGTTTAAATTAAATCCTGTGGCAAACAAGTAAAGTCTGAGTTGTCTCTGAGATGCCTCTTCCTCCCAATTTTCATGATGCAGGATGAACAATAGTTTCCACTTCATTCATGGAAACATGAGCTAAAAAGACTTAGGTTAAGGAAGATAAACGGTCCAAAAAGAGTGCCTCATAAAAAAAAAAAAAAGAGTGCTTCATTCCTCTTCCAGAGACCTGATAGCCAACCCCTGCCTGTCAACCCCTCTGGCTAGAGAATAAAGCCCAAACCTCTTAGTTTAGAAATCAAGGCCTTAATAATCTATCCCCACATATCTTATCAGACTTACTACAATCTTTGTCTTAGATATTCTCTACTCAGGTCAAATCAATCTTTATTGAAAAACCATGGTAAAGTCTGATTCAAATATTTTAGAATTTTAGTTCCAGATAATCATCATTTAACAAAAAATATTTTATTTTGAAATATTCACCAATTTACAAAAATAGCTGGAAAACAGAACTTTTATTTTTGCCTAAATCATTTGAGAGTTGCTGACATAACGCCCCATCACTCCTAAATACTTTATTTTTTTTCTTTATTGATTTTAGAGAGAGAGGAACGGAGAGGGGGAGAGAGATAGAAACATCGATGAGAGAGAACATTGATTGGCCGCCTCTTACATGCTCCCCACTGGGGATTGGGCCCACAGCCTGGGCATGTGCCATGACCGGGAATCAAACCAGCGACCTCTTGGTGCATGGGTTGACACTCAACCACTGAGCCACACCAGCCGGGCAATGCCCCATCACTCCTAAATACTTTAGTGTTTGTCCTACAAAGATGTTTTCCTACATAATCTCAATACAACCATCAGAATTTAGAAATTAACACTGATACATTACTAATACCACCTAATCCTCAGATCTCATTCAAGTTTCACCACTTGTCCCAATAATGTCTTGTATTGCAAAAAAATTCAGTTCAAATTCATGTGTTGAATTTAGCTGTCATGTCTCCATCAGCCAAGAAGAGTATTTCAGACATTGAGTTTCATGATCTTGACATTTATCAAAATTATAGGCAGTTACTTTATAGAATGTCCTTCAATTTGGGTTTATCTGATATATACTCATGGTTAGAGTCAAATTATGCATCTTTGGAAGGAATATCAACAAAGTTGATATTAGGGCATTTTCAATAGGGTATACTGAGTGACTCACAATTTTGATTTGTCCCATTACTAATAAAGTTCAATTTGATCATTTGATTAACACATTCTTTGACAAGCTTTCTTGCATAAGATGTTCAAGGCTCATTTAGTACTTTCCCTGCCCAGTCCTGAAATAAGGAGCCCTGGTTCCTTTTAGTAGAAAATGGTATCTAAAGGTCACGACCTGGGCAGCAGATGTGCTCATTGCTGTTGGGGTGTTGTTATGCTTAAACCCTCTCAGTGGACAGTTAGAAAATATATGTATGTACACAGAGGTATACACACACACATCTACAACTATTTTTTTCTATACCTGTTTATATATTGAATGTCATGAATTTACATGGAAATTTCTAATTTGACACCAACAACACAGGATGCGTTTTAGTTTTCTCTCTTCAGTATTGGTAACTCCTTTTTCTGACAGTGAGAAATTTGTCTCCCGTTATACTTATTATATTTACTCATTAGACCAAGCTTCCTGTAATCAACCACCCATATCCTCTTCCACCCTCCCCCTGCATAGATGTCTTTTATCCTGTTTGAACTGTGATTCCCATTCTTAGCTGGCGCTATGTGGACCCCCTTCTCACCAAATTTGGGTCATCCCTCTGTGTGAACAAACACCCTCTTCACTCTGCTTGGGCTCGAATACCACTCTCCAGGCTGCCTTTCCCCCAGGGATGCCATCTTCATCCTGCTCAGCCTCAGACTCCCTACCTGAACGGTTCCCACCCTGTGTGGGCACCCTCAGCTCAGGCTCTGACACCCCCACTGTCTCCTCCACTAGGGCACGGACTCTCCATGCTGGGCAGTGCCCCCTTCCTCACCCTCCAATTCCCCACACTGGGGTACCTACCCTGTGTTGTGTGGATGCTCTCCTCACCGCACTTGGGCTCTGACACGCTACTCTGGGCCACTCTGGCCCATCCCACACTAAACATACTCTGTTTTTTTTTTTTAATCCTCACCCAACATGCTTTTATTGATTTTAGAGAGAGAGGGAGAGGGAGAGAGAGAAACATCAATGTGATAGTGAAACAGACTGGTTGCCTCCAGCACGCACCCTGACTGAGGATTTGACCGGGAATTGAACTTGTGACATTTTGGTGCATGGGATGACATTCCAAACAACCGAACCACCCCGGCCAGGGCTACACATACTCATATCATACGTTCTAGCAATTGCACTCCTTGACATTTACCCACAGGAGCTGAAAATGCAGGTCCACACAACCTGCACATGAATGTTTATAGCATCTTTATTCGTAACTGCCAATTCTTGGAAGCAACTCACAGTAGGTGAATACATAAATAATGGAATATTATTCAGCACTAAAAAGACATTAGCTATCGAGCCATGAAAAGACATCGAGGAATCTTAAATGCATATTACTGAGAAAGAAGTCAATCTGAAAAAGTTACACACTGTATGATTCTAACTATACAACATTCTGGAAAAGGCAAAATTATGGAGATAGTAAAATGATCAGTGGTTACCAGGGTTTGGAAGGGTTGAACAGGCAGAGCACAGAGATTTTTAGGGCAGTGAAAACACTCTGTATAATACCATAGTGATGAATACATGTCATTATACATTTGTCCAAACCCATTCAAATGTACAACGCTAAAAGTGAACCCTAATGTAAACTATGGACTTTGGGTAATTATGCTGTGTCAATGCAGTTCATCAATCGTAACAAATGTGCCACTGTGGTGGGGGAGGCTATGCATATGTGGGATAGTGGATATATCAGAAATCTCCATACCATCCCTTCAATTTTGCTGTGAACCTAAAACTGCTCTAAAAATAAAATCTTAATTAAAAAAAAAAAAATCTCATTTCATACCTACTGAACCAGAATCTGGTATTTTTTTGGACAGGTTCTTTGGATGATTCTGATATGCACACAGGTTGGAAATCACTGGACTAAATGACCTTTAAGATCCCATCCTGTCTTACTAAGCCATGTACTGACCATTTTATATGCTAATTTCACAACAGCCTTTAAGACATGTATACTACTGTCACCATTCTAAAGATTGAGAAACTGAGGATAAGAAAACTGAACTGCCTAAGATCATACAATTAAATAAACAGCTAAGCCAAGAATCTAATTCAGGTAGTCCCTTTTATTCCAAGTCACAATGGTTTGATTTGGTTCTAATATTATTCTGTAAGATATTTAAAGTGTCTGTTTGGGAAATGACACTTAAAAGTGGTGAGGAGGGAACAGCACAGAGAGTAAGGCAACATAAGGTTCACATTATGTCACCTCAGAAATTGCAACACTCAGAGAGACAACAACACCCACCTTAACTGTACCATCATCACTGCCAGTGCAGACAAGCTGGGGGCCCCTCCTGGCTGGATAACAGGAATTCACAAAGGAAGTATGTCCCTTCAGCCTTTTAACCCTCTCGCCTGTTTCACTATCCCACACTGCCACAGTTTTATCTGTGGATGCTGAGAAGAGCATACTAGAAGGTAAGAGGAAGAACAAAAAATAAGTGAATACAAACACCAGCAATCTATCTTTCCCACTTACCAAAATGTGCCAAACTTCTTAAGACCACTGACATGTTGTCCTGACAGTCTGGCACATGGTGATGGAATGGTTGCCTCGCCCTACCTACCAAAATCCTACTGGTGCTTTAAACCCCCGTTATAAGGCCTACCCTAGTAAAAAAAAAAAAAAAATTCCTTCTATTAGTCCCCATGATGTAGTACACATTTAATAAGCAGTTCTTCAATCTTTTCCGCCTTTGTGATAGACAACACTTTATAATAAGACATCCTCCCACTTGGAAATGTTTAATCACTCCTTGCTACAGAAGTAACAGAGACTAGCAATTCCTAACCCAATGGCTCAGCAACTCCCTTTCCCTAAAAAAATCAGTTTTTATTTTGTCTCTGAGGATAATTCTTACGTTATAATTGTATGATTTTCTTTACTCAAATATTAACAGGAAAATGTATACAAGGCTATGTACCAGTTGATTAGGGAACCCTAAGGTTTTAGAGGTCAGAGGTGTAAAACAATGAATATTTACTGAAATACCTAATGAGATTAATTACCTTTTATAAACACATTTCTATATTATCTGTAGTTATTCTAAAATTATGCAACCATTAAAATGTTATGATAAATCATGTTATAACAAACAGATATGTTAGGTGAATAATGTTAAGAGAAAAAAGCAGCAGACAAGATCGTAAACATAGCTCTAACATATAAGTAAAAACCGAACAGTTCTGAGTAGGAAAAAGGCTTGAGAAAAATGTATCATACTATTAACAGTGATTCTCTTTCGACGGTAGGAATATGGGCTATTTTCTCATTGTTATGTTTTTCTTTTTTTTTTAGTTTCTCAAAATAATATTTTATTACTTTAGTAATAAAAATAGCTAATTTCTACATATAAAACTTATTTTAAAATATTTTTTTTGACTTTCAGAGAGAGAGGAAGGGAGAGGGAAATAGAAACATCGATAAAACAACAACAGCTGCCTCCTGCACGCTCCCTACTGGGGATTGAGCCTGCAACTCAGGCATGTACCCTGACCAGGAATCGAATTAGAGACCTCTTACTGCATGGGACGACGCTCAACCGACTGAGCCACACGAGCTGGGCAAAATTGTTTCATTTCATGTCTTAAGAAAGAAAACAAATTTGTTTGAGATGCTGATATGTTAGATAATAGAGATGATGTAATTATAAATGCCTACATGGAACAATAAACTCCTTACTTGGAGTGACAGTGATAGAATAAAGCAATTGTCCAAATGTAGCAGTTTTTGATAGCATGGTCTCCCGAGAGAGAAAACTCAAGGATAAAATGTGAAAGAATGCCAAGAAGAATTAGTATAAGAAGCAGCTGTCATTCCACTATGCAGAATACTCACCTGCCATCTGTGTTATAATGCAGTTCCATCACTGCTCCACTGTGTCCCTTCAATGTTGCATAGTTATCACAGTCACCATAGACATTCCACAACACTGTTAGGGAGACAGGGGTTCTGTGAGCATTGGTAGGCAAAAGGAAATTTATTACTGACCATGGAAAGGGTACTTAGGAATTTACCAAGTATCATTTCAGATACTCCCTTGGAACACTACTGGTTCTACCAGCTAGACTAATTTTCCTGACACTGTAACAAAAATAATACAATATTTTTACATTTTATAAGGTAAAAAAACTAATGAACACAATGTTTTAAACCTTAAATTTTTTTCCTTTAATATTTAAAAAGCTGACATTCACTGTTCCGTCTCCTATTAATATAAGTAGACTACAAAATGGTGGCACTTATGGAAAACCTAAGAAGGCACAAATAATTTGAAGGCCACATGGCAATGACTTTATATTACATTTACTCAATCCACATGCAGTGAGTACCTCTAACATGCTAGGTGCGAGGGTAAAACAAAGTAAATGAATAGACACAGTTGCTATCCTCAGAGAGCTTGCTCTAGCAAGGAGTCAAGTTTAATGAGAATTACTAAGGAGCACCTTTCTATATAATAAGGTACATATATATGTATTAGTTATGGATGTTCTGCAAAGATGCCTAAGCCTTCCAGATGTTTGGCCACCAGAAAGTTTCATGATCATAGAACTAGACCACCTAAATCAAAACAGACAGTTATCATCCACCCTGAGGTACAGAGTTATAAGCAAAGAGCCAAAGGACTCATTTCATCTCACAATGCGACAAATGATGCCAGAAGAAATTAAGTCAGAGGCTTCTGTTACCTTCTTTCTCACTTTTTCTCATGACTCCCCCAAAGTGATTTTTTCTACTTATTTCTCAAAAATGGGTGTTCCTGACTAGTAGCTGAGAATCTGGTAGCAGATCCTAACGAGGTACAGGTAGATTATCCAAGTGAGTTGCCACTTTAAGATTCCCCCACTTCCTTCCCATTTGCTAAGATTCTGGGAGTGAACCAAGAGGAGGGCCTCTTACCTTTGGGGAAAAGAAAAGTTATATTTCGCCCTGGCTGGTTTGGCTCAGTCGTTAGAGAGTCAGCCCGCAGACCAGAGAGTCCCGGGTTTGGTTCCCACTAAGGGCACATACCTTGGTTGCAGTTTGTCCCTGGCCCTAGTTGGGGTCGTGTGGGTGGCAACCAGTCGATGTGTCTCTCTCACGTCGATGTTTCTCTCTCTCTCTCTTCCTTCCACTCTATCTGAAGATAAATGCAAAAATGTCCTCGGGTGAGGATGAAAAAAAAAAAAGTTATCCTTCTCCTCATCACTCCCATTAACACTTTAAGCCTAGAATTCTTATCTTGCTAAATCAGCTCAAGATTCGCCTCCATGAGGAAGATATTCTCAAACTAGAGCAACTCACTTTCCAACTAATAACACAATTCCTTCTGTATTTACCACAGGGAATCTGAGTTCTACAACCAAGGTTATTCAGCATTTTCATGACCCTATTTTAACATGTTAGCCATGTAGTTTGTTTTGTGACCAACTCAGACTGATACCTTCTGTGGCACCAAAGGCTTTAAAAAATAATCACTATTTGGCAGAGAGAGATTACTCCAGATTCAAAAACTATGCCTTACATATCAGTCGGTCAAATCCTGCAGATGCTAAGGTGGATCCACTGGGGTGAAACTTGCAGCAGTATACTTCCCCTTCATGTCCTGAGAGAAGCATGATTGGGGCTTGAAGGGAGGAACACCTTGGAGGCCCCTAAACAAAAAAGAGACATATAGGATAGTTATTGCATACCAGCAAAGGAAGCTAAAAAATTGGGGAGTGGGGGGAAGGTGTAGGGAAAAGACAAGGGAAACAATGACTGAGTGGATTTCTCCTGATCTAGAGAACTGCAACTCTTATCACATAACTTATGCCTCCAATTTGATCCTCCCTTGCTGAAGTTTCCAGTGTCTTCCTGTTACACTAACGTTCCTCCTCCTCCTCCTCCTCACTTTGCTCCTGTTCCATAGCCAACTTTTAATTGCTCAAACATGTTAAAGTCATTTCTGCCTCAGGATCTTTATACTTGTTGCCCCTGACAGGAATCCCCTTCCCCTAGATTTTCCTGTTTGTCTCCTTTCAAATGTTTCCTGTTCAGGAAGTCTTTTCTTGATCATTCAAACTCAAGCAGCACCCAACCTCCTCTCTGTATTCCACTAACCCTATTGTATCCCCTCACAGCACTTATTACCTGAAATTACCCTCCTTATGTATTTGTTTACATATTTTGTCTTTTTCCCCACTGGAAAAGAAGCTCTGTGAATACAGGGATCCTGCCTATGTCATTCAACACTATTTTCCCAATCTCTAGCTCATTTAATGAATGAATGATTGAACGGAGCTTCCCAACAACCCTGCACAGTACATATTATTGGGGAAAGTCCTTTTGATTATGGTCTTGGCATTAAGTCTAGGCTTGGGCAATAAGCTGGGCTGATATTCTTACTTGTCAGATAGATGAACAAGTACATTATCAATAATTCCCAAATCTCTTCAGTAGTTTCCAGCTTATTCATTTATTTAAAAAATACTATGTGCCAGGCACTGGGAAAATAAATGGAGTTTGCATTCTAGTGGGAAGCAGGGAGAGAGAGAAGACAAGTAAGACATATAGATGGTGGTATGTGCTATGAAGAAAAACAAAGCAGCAATGTGGGTGAGTGAGTATGGCGTATTGCAATTTAAAGAGAGAGGATCAGGCCCTGGCTGGTTTGACTCAGCGGTTAGAGCACTGGCCCTCAGACCAAAGAGTCGCGGGTTCGATTCCCAGTCAAGGGCACGTACCTCGATGTGTCTCTATCACATCGATGTTTCTGTCTCCCCCTGCTGCCCCCAACTTAAAAAAGAAATCAATGGTGTCCGGCCAGTGTGGCTCAGTGGTTGAGTGTCGACCCATGCACCAAGAGGTCGCCGGTTCAATTCCCAATCAGGGCACATGCCCAGGTTGTGGGCCCGATCCCCAGTGGGGGGCATGCAGGAGGCGGCCAATCGATGTTCTCTCTCATTGATGTTTCTATCTCTCTCTCCCTCTCCCTTCTTCTCTCTCTAAAAATCAATAAAGAAAAAAAAAATCAATGGAAAAATATCCTTGGGTGAGGATTAAAAAAAATAATTAAAAAAATAAAGGGAATCAGGAAAGTCCTCACTAAAAAGTGATATTTGAGCAAAGATTTGGAGGACCTGAGTGTGTAAACCAGATAAACATGTGGAAGAGTATTCTAGTAGAGGCAGCAGCAAATGCAAAGGTTCAGGAGCATGGAAATCAGTGTGACTGGAGCAAGCATGAGTAATGGAAAATTGGTAGATCAGAGAGATAAAGGCAAAAAGGGCAAAAGGTTGTAAGGATTTTGATTTTACAGTGAGTGAAGTGGAAAGCCACCAAAAGTATTCAGTAGAGTACTGACGTTTGGACGGATTCCTCTGGCTGCTGGATTGAGAATACACTGGCCACACAAGAGCAGACACAGGAATCCTACTTAGGACCCTACTTCAATAATGCCATGTGAGATATTAATAGCTTAGGTCAGGAGCTAGTGATGGAGGTGGTAGAAGTGGTGGCAATTTAAGATATATTCTGAAAACCGTGCCAGCCAGATTTGCTGACCTGCTGCTTGAGGAGTTGAGAGGACACGTATTTCTTCATCTGAGCCTAATAGAAGGAGAGGTGTGATCACCACCTCTATCTTAGAAGAAATATAGTAAAAAACATAGGTTCTGTGTTTAAAATTTGTTTCTATCACTACTAGATAAGAGTTTGTTTTCCCATCTACAAAATGGAATAACAGTTCCTAATTCTTAGGCTGTTACCAAAATCAATGGAGTTTTCTTTTAGTACAAAGGCTCAATGAATGTTAACTATTTTTCGTTTGTTGTTAACGGTGCAGAGTAACAAAGGGAAAAGCAACTTGCCCAGAGTCCCAAAGCGAGCCAGTGTCATTAACTTCCTTCCTTCCCTCATTCATTCATTCATTCATTCATTCATTCACTCATTCATCATCCATCCACCCACTCTTCAAACTTTTCTGAATGTTTATTCTATGCCGAATCCCTGTAAGATTTAGGATGCGAAAACCTGGGTCTTGATTTTTGAGCTCAAGGTCCTTAACTTTTAATTCTAACGCAACCTCACAGGGAGGTCGAGACCCTGAAAACAGGCGTCAAACAGGGAAGCGTGTGGAGTATCCGCAGGGTGTCGGCCGCTTTTACAGTGTTTGTCTGCCTTAACTCCAGGTACAGATTCTCGTTCCGCCCCACAGTGCGCGGAAAGGGCCGGTGCAGGATCACCCGGTGCGGCGCTCACAGGAGAGAGGAAGACGAGGTGGAGGCCGAAGGCCGCTTGCTCCTTCACTCACCGCTTGCAGCAAAGCTCCCGGTGCCGCCTGCTGCTGTCCGGCTCCGGGGCCCGACCCCGCCGCTCCCAACAGCAACTCATGCCGCTGCCTCTTGACTGGAACCAGTGGCAACTCTGGACCCTTACGCTTCTGCTGTTCTATCATGGCGGTAGCCGCTCTGCTCAGCGCCGCCACGGCCCGCTCCGACACCCTCGGTCACCGAACGATTGGCTCCGACTTAGTCCTTCCCCTAGAACATCCGGCTTGGAGAAACCAATCGGCTTCCAGTACTCCCCTGCGCCTCCTTGGATGCTCTCCTGGTATTGGTCACCTCTTTCTGATGTCACGAGGATAGGACTCCAGGATTGGTGGATGGCGCTGGAGTCCCGCCTGCACACGCTGTGTCTTGTGGGTGGAAGCGCGCTGACTGGGTTTTGGCGTTTCGCGCAATGCTGCGGCGCGGAGACCTGGAGCTGATGCCGAGTGAGTATGAAGGAGGTCGGGGGCGGGCGGCTGCGGAATGTGGAGGCGGTGCCTCGGTTGTGTGGTGTGAGCCTGGCCCTTCTTAGCTGAAGTTTTGATGGCCAGGGGCAGAGGCGGGCCCAGACATCCCAGCTCGGGTGTGCGGTAGCCCGGGGACCGTTTGTAGGCTGGAGCAGAGCTTTGGGGTCTCCGGCTGCCTAGGGCCCTCGAGCGCCGACTTCAGCGAACGCCTACTGTGTCCAGCCCTGTGCCAGGCGCCCCAGGTAGAAGGCCCGTCTCCCAAGCCTCCACTAGGGTCCTGTCTGAGGAGGCCGACTTGTTTCTGCCAGCCTTATACCAGGTCCTGCTCTGTGCCCCTGTGAGAGACCGAGATGAAGGAAATGTCCGACTCCTGCGTTTCCAGAGCACAGTTTTGTTGAGAAATTTGAACTCGTACCTGTGAATTAGACTTCTCCTTAATGGTCCAACTGATATTTATTGTGCAAAGCATGGAAGATCCATTGTGAACCAAACGTGGTCCCTGGCCTCAGGGGTTTGAGTATGGTGGGGAAAACAAATATTAAAGCATCTCCCTAAAAAAATGTGAAATAAGGGCGACCTAGGAGAGGCACTTGATGTTATGAGTGCCTGAAATAAGCCGGAAGGCTTCTCAAAGGAGAAGATGCCTGAAGGAAGAATTCTAATTAGGTGGGTGCAGAGAGGAAGGCGGACTATTCCATGTAGAACAACGTGTGCAGAGGCCCTGTGACAATGGGAGGAAAATGACTAAAAAGCGGAGGCCAGTGTGGACAGTACGAAGGGAGTGGAGGGGAGATGAAGGAGAGTGGGGTACAAGATGAAGCTGGAGGCAGGTAGAGGTCAGACCTTGCAGGACTTTGTAGCTTTTACTGGAAGATTGATGAGGTTTTTTGTTGTTGGTTTATTTTTTGATGGGGAGTGGGTGGTGTGGTGGGGAGAGGGCTTGGTCCCTCAGAGGCTCAGTAGTGTGAATAGATGGAGGAGAGACCGATGCACTTAGGTGAGAGCTGTTGACAGTGAGGACTGAGGTATTGGTGGAACGGCAGAGAGTTGGACAGATTCTGGAAAGAGAGAGAGGAGGTAAAATCAGTAGGACTTGGTGATGGATTGGATTCAGGAAGTGAAAAGAGAGGACTTCAATGTAACTCCTAGGTTTTTGGCATATGGCAAATGAATAGTTCTTTTTTGGGCAGGGGAAGGGAGAGGTCATTCTTGACATCCAGGAGGCAATTTGAAATATGGCTTTGAAACGCAGAAAAGAGATTTTTGTTGGAAATATAAATCTGAGAGTAATTTGTGTTTGGTGGTAATTGAGCCATAGGTGTGAGTAAGATCACCTAAGTCAGAACCTTGAGTAGTTCCAGCATTTATTTATTTATTTTTATCCTCACCAGAGGACATTTTTGCATTTATCTTCAGATAGAGCAGGAGAGAGAGAGGGAGGAAGAGAGAGAGAGAAACATCCATGTGAGAGAGACACATCAAGTGGTTGCCACCCACATGACCCCAACCGGGGCCGGGGACAAACTGCAACCGAGGTACATGCCTTTAGCGGGAACCGAACCTGGGACTCTCTTTTCTGCGGGCTGATGCTCTAACCGCTGAGCCAAACTGGCCAGAGCGAGTAGTTCCAGCATTTAATGGCCAAGAACAGGAACATGATCCTACAGGAGAAAGAAGAGCGAGCTAGAGAACAGGATCAGAGGAATGCTGTCTCAGAATCCAGGAAGCGGACTGTGTCAGAAACTCCTGGAATTTAAATAACATGAGAGTTGAAAAATGTTTTGACTTTATCACCATGGAGATCATGGTATCCTTAGCAAGAGTTATTTTGTTGGTGTGATGGGGCTGGAAGCCAGAGATGAGGCAAAGATTTAGGCAAGGAGATGGAGGCAGTGAATCTAGAGAGTATTTTCCATACATATGATTGTAAAGGAGAGGAGAGGATGTGGAAGCTAATGGAGATGAGGGGGTCACCAAGGATCCAGTTGAGAAGGTGATGAAGAAATTGAATACACAAGAGAGAAACTGGGTCATTGATGGCGTTCTGAGGACATGGGAATGGATGGGATCCAAAGTCTTGTTAGAGGGAGAAACCTTAGGAAGATGGACTGTTTCTCTGTTTAACGGAAAGGAAGGAGGAAATGAAGGCAATAAATACAGGTTGTTTGTATGTTTGGTATTGGTAAAATGAGTTCTTTTCTCATGGCTTTTATTTTCTCTGTAAAGTAGGAGATAGAATCATATATACTTAGAGTGAGAGGAGATCAGAGATTGGAGAAGATTGCAGAAGATTTGGATATCATTGTAGAGTATGGGAGAATGAGTTCACCAGAGAAATGTAGACATTGCAGAATTAAGTTGGAGATCATAATTTTTTCCCAGCAATATCAGGCTGTTTTGTGCAGTCATGGAGAACATACCCATGTATGGCAAGGACCGAATTTGGTTTGCTTAACACAATTCCCGTCTCTAATGTACCTTCTCTTACTGACAATTCTAGGACACTAAAAACGATCTCTGGGACTCCTTTGCACCTAAGATGGGCATTGAATGTGGAACTGAGTTAAGTGTGGAGAGGAGGGTGAGAGGCATCCAGTTTTTTTTTTTTTTTTATCCTCATCCGAGGACATTTTTTCATTTTTTGTTCAGATAGAGTGGGAGGGAGAGAGAGGGAGAGAGAGAGAAACATCGATGTGAAAGGGACACATCGAGTGGCTGCCACCCACACAACCAACCAGGGCCTGGGACAAACTGCAACCGAGGGACATGCCCTTAGCGGGAACTGAACCCGGGTCTCTCTGGACCGCAGGCCGACACTCTAACTGCTGAGCCAAACCGGCCAGGGCGAGAGGCATCCAGTTTTGATGGCAGATATCATAGCAGAGGCAGTGAGTTTCTTCAGTCAACAGCTTTCTGGTTTAGTGACTTTCTGCAATGATAGCCATGACTTTTTTGATTGTGGCAAAGACTTATTTTGTGGATTAGGAGTTGTTCCTAGAAGTTCTAACAGAGCCTGCTTTTATAGCCCTTTCAATGATTTTGTAAGCCACGTAATAGCTAACAATAAGTCCCTTTCTGCTTTACCTAGCTAGAATGGGTTCTGATGTCTGCACCTGTACTCCACCAGCGTAGGGGTTTTGCCATATAGGCGAACTATAGAGACAGAATTAAAGGGAGGTCACAGTATTGTTTGATGGACTGTGGAATCCAAGCTGGATAGGGAGGAAAGTAAAGAAAAGGAGAGGGCTGATAGACTGGAATAAAAGAGACAATAGATCAGTGTTCTAATGAGGTCAAAGAACAGTATTCTGTGCTAGAGGATGACATCCATTTATTCTTAGTAAAAAGTTGTCACCTTTTAAACTTCCCTGCTTCCCCCAGGCCCTTCTTCTCTTTTTTGTTTTCCTAGTATTTTGAACCTAGACACTATTTTAGCTCTGATCATACTGCATTGTAATTGGTCACCGTTATCCCTACCAGACTAGGAAGTCTTTGAGGATAGGGACTGGGATAAAAAGGATGGTTTAGTGGTAAGTGTATATGGCTCTTGGAATGGCCTAACGTTTGTCTCTTTCTAGCTATGAGTTTTGGACAAGTAACTTCATTCCTGTGATACCAGGATACCTACTTTGTAGACTTGTTTTAAGGATTGAAAGGAGGTTTATGAAGTGCTAGGACAGGGCCTGACATAGAAACATCAATAAAATGTGTTGAATTGATTAGTTTAAACTAACAATTTAAAATAGGGCCCTGTCTGGGTAGCTTGGTTGGTTGGAGCAATGTTCTGATGTGCCAGGGTTGTGGGTTTGATCCTCTGTCAGGACACATGCAAGAATCAACCAATGAATGCGTGAATGAATGGAACAACAAATCAATGTTTCTCTCTCTGTCTCACTCTCTCTTCCTCTCTCTAAAATCAATAAAAAAATTGCCCAGCTGCCCTGGCCGGTTTGGCTCAGCGGTTAGAGCATCAGCCTGCAGTCCAGAGAGACCTGGGTTCGGTTCCTGCTAAGGGCATGTACCTCGGTTGCAGTTTGTCCCCGGCCCTGGTTGGGTAGTGCGGGAGGCAGCCACTCTATGTGTCCCTTTCACGTCAATGTTTCTCTCTCTCTCTCTCTCTCTCTCTCTCTCTCTCTCTCTCTCTCTCTCTTCTTCTCTCTCCCTCCCATTCTATCTGAACAAAAAATGGAAAAATGTCCTCGGGTGAGGATAAAAAAAAAAAAAATTGCCCAGCTGTTGTGGCTCAGTGGATTGAGCGTCACTCCCATGGAGTGAGAGGTCCTGGTTCGATTCCCCATCAGGGCACATCTCCAGGTTGAGGGCTCAATCCCCAGTGGTGAGTGTGCAGGAGGCAGCCGATTATTACTTCTCTCTCACATCGATGTTTCTATTTTTCTCTCTCTAAAAAATCAATAAAAACATATTAATAAATAAAATCATTAAAACATTTTTTAAAAATAGGGTAAAATTAAATACTTCAATATTTGAGTAGATAGTTATAAATTTGTATGTGCTTAACACTGCTAGGCACTGGAGATTTGAAGGATATGCTGAAGTGCAAGATTGAGCATGCTCAGAAGAATTTCATAATCTGAAAATGGAAGAAAAAATGTTTGTAAATAGAATTTGAATCTCATCTGCATCATTCATAGTTTTGTGATTTTGAGCAAGTTACTTAGCCTCTCTGTATCTTTGTTTCTTCATCTGTAAAATGGCAATGAAAATTGCCTATCTCATTGGGTGGTCAAAAAGGGAATTAAATTAGTTAAGACAAATAAAGCTTTTAGGTTAATACATGGCAAAAAGGAATTACTCAAATATTAACAATTATTATTAGAGGACTTGGAAGAGACCTTCAGGATTATTGACTGAAAGAATAGTGTGGGGTAGTAGAGGAAGTACTGGTCTTGGGGTCTGATACCGCATGGCTAATTATGAGCAGCCTTTATCAAGTCACTTGATCTATGTTAGTTTATTTTCAGTTAAATATGAGTGACAGATTGAATGATCTCCACAATTTCTTTCAGCTTTCATATTTTATGAGTCCACTTTTTGTGTTCTTATTTGCTTTTTACTGTTTTTATTTATTGCCCGCTTTTTACCATTTTCTCAACAGATCCATGACTAGACTCCAAAAAGAAAGTAGCATCCCTCTAAGATAGTCTGCAAATTGGGTGGGAAGGAGGAAGGTTGGACCACTAGTTTGGCATTTGAAAGTCTACCATCTTCTGATCTGTCCAGCATATTTTGTTAAACTCAGTTACTTCTTCTGCATACTTTAGACCAGAATGCTTTCTTCCTTCCTTCTTTCTCTACCTTGGTTTGGCACATAGTAAGGCTCTGTTTACTCATTCAATAAAACTTTGGGTACCTACTGTATACCAGGCACTGGGAACGCAAAACCAAATAAGAAGTGGTCCTTGGATACATGTTTGAATGAATGAATCCAGACCTGGCTCATTGTAACCTCCTCCATGAATGATGCCCTTTTGATTGAACCTAGTTAGTGTTATGGCTGTACTCTACAAAGTTTACATGTGGACTGTGAATTCTTTCTCTTTTTTAAAAATTGATTTTTAGAGAGAGAGGAAGGGATGGGGGAGAGAGAGAGAGAAAGACATGGAGAAAGAAACATCAATGTGAGAGTGAAACATCGATTGGCTGCCTCCCGCACAGGATCAAGCCAGCAACCTGAGCGTGTGCCCTGACGGGGAATTGAACTAGCAACTTTTCGGTGCACCAGATGATGCACAACCAACTGAGCCACGCTGGCCAGGGCTGTGAATGTTTTTTGAAGCAGTGTGGAATAGTGATTGAGAATGCAGGTTCGGTAGTCATTATTCTGCCTCTGCTCATATCCCATTATTTTTACTTATCAACTTATCTCTTCTCGATTCATATACATAGGTTAAAGATGGAGTAAAATCCCTTTTAACTTCCAGGGTTCTATCTAATTAGTACTATTAAGTAACAACAACAAATGTAAACCCAAACAAACTATAAACCTTTTCTTTTGAAGTATGTTTTTATTGATTTTAGAGAGAGAGGAAGGGAGAGGGAGAGGGAGAGAAAAAACTTGCCTCACATACACACCCCAATCTGGGACTGAATCCACCCCAACCTGGGATCAAATCCACAACCTAGGCCATGTGCTCTAACCGGGAATTGAACCAGTGATCTTTTTGGTACCTGGGACAATGCTCAACCAAATGAACCACACCGGCCAGGGTTTATAAACCTTTTTTTAAAGCAGAACTTTTTCCCCAAATGAAGTCTTATATAGAAGCTTAATAGGTAAACTGGATCAAAGCAGAATACACTGTTAAAAATAGTTCCTCCTCCTGTAACCTCCACTTTTCCTTGCTACCCTGGCTAACTCAAGGCTAGGAAGGCAAGTGAGAATCAGTAATAATCGACCTCTGCCTAATTTTCAAGGAGAGGCTCCTAGCTCTCCAAATGCTCTGAGTGGGGCCTCCCCCAGTTCTGGTTTCTTTGGGGTTCTGCTCCTTGCACCTTTGATATAGAGGTTCTCTTCTGGTTGGTTGGCCTACATCCCTACTTCTTTGGCCTTGAACCCTATAGTCTTGAGATATTTAAAAATTGACTTTTTAAAGTTAAACTTGAGTTTATCTAAGGAGTAACCACCACAGAACCCTAAGTCTTTACAGAACATACTATGAAAAAAAATTTTTAATCCCATTTTAAAAATGGCAACCCTCTACTCTCCTGAATTGTAAACTTATATTACTACATTTCAGGCTTTCCCTCAAAAATGCTGCTAGTTTCCTTCTTAAAGATTTGCATATGATTTTTCAGGAGCAAACAGGAGAGCTGTAAACTTAGCTGTTCATATTTTTTATCACAGCAGAAATCAGCAAGAAATAACATGATTGTCCCCACTTTTATTGCTCTCTCCACAACCTTTCTGTAGGGAAGAACAGATGAGACTGAGATATTTGAGCTTAATTTAGATGCCCTATCTGCTGATGCCTCTATGGATTCTGTACCTTACTCATGCTCTAAGAGTTGGAGGGATAATTAAGGTTTTTTGATAGAGCCATTGACCTCGGTTAATAACCTCTGTTCTAGGATGTGATATGAGGGATGCTGCGCACAGGGAAGGGAGGGACTAGAGTTAAGACTACATAGCTGGGAAGTGGAAGGAAGGATCCAAATTTAATCCGTTTATCAACTGTTTCTTAAGAATTGACAAATCTGCCGGCATTCTATCTATATGCTATTAGTAAAGTGATAATACCCACCTCTGACCTAACCACAATAGTGCAAGTTTATGATAAGGATACAAGGTTGTTGTATGGAACTCCTGGGCCTTGGGATGATACTGAAACTAGGATTTGGAAGGCTGACAGCATTTTCTTTTCTTTTTCTTTTTTTTTAATCCTCACCAGAGGATACTTTTCCATTTATCTTCAGATAGGGAGGGAGGGAGGGAGAGGGGGAGAGAGAGAGAGAGAGAGAGAGAGAGAGAGAGACAGAGACATCCACGTGAGAGAGACACATCGATTGGTTGCCTCCTGCGTGACCCCAACCAGGGCCAGGGACCCAACCACAACCGAGGTACATGCCCTTGACTGGAATCGAACCCACTACTCTTTGGTCAGCGGGCTGACACGCCAACTGCTGAGCCAAACTGACCAGGGCAGTGACAGCATTTTCTTTCATTTCTGTTTCAAGTGAAGCAATTTAGTTAATGGATGGTGATTGTACATCAGGAAGACTTCAAAAATAGGACCCAAAGTCATCTGAAAGCGAAGGATTGCACTAGGGGTTGAGGGGAGAAGAAAGTATTTGCTTATGAAAACCTAAGGAAAATAGTTTCAAGTCTTAATGAGGTCAAGTGTAATTGGGAGGAAAAAAGAGAACCAAGGACAGTTCTGTTAGATTTATCTTTATATAGCAGTGATTTATCCAGCAGAGTAAAGACATGGTTAAGAGCCACTAGATTGCTAGTCTCCTTTCTGTTTAAAACCAAGAGACTGAGAAGGAGTACCTCTAAGGAAGGTCACATTCAGCTCCAAAGCAGTAAGACCTGTTACCAAGGCAGCATCACTATCACTTGGGAGTTTGTTAGAAATATACAATCTCAGGCCACCTCAGAACTGCAATCTGTATTTTAACATGGTTCACAAATAGTTAAATAAATTTGGTATATCTGACAATGGATTATTATGTAGGCATTTAAAAAAGATGTGTATGTGTATGTATGTAAGAATTGCTAGAATATATTAAAATGGCTGTTGATTAATGATTTCATGATTCCACTTTAAAAAAACACCATACATATAAACATGTCTAAAAGGATGTAAACAAAGTTGAATTATAAATGATTTTTAAAAAAATTATTAATGTATTATCTGAACTTTGTTTTTAAATTTAATCCTCACTTGTGGATTTTTTTTTTTGATTGATTTTTAGAGAGAATGGAAGGGAGGTAGGGAGAGAGAGAGATTGAGATTAACATCCATGTGAGAGAGACACATCAATTGGTTGGTTGTCTCCCGCACATGCCCTCACCAGGGCCGGGGATTGAACCTGCAACCCAGATACATGCCCTTAACCAGGAATCAAACCCTTGACCCTTTGGTGCTTGGGCCAGTGCTCTTACCACTGAACTACAATGGCCAGGGCTGCCTGAACTTTTTAAATGAGCTCGTGTATTTTTAATTTTATCAGGAGAAAAGTAAGCACAGTGGTTAAAAGCATGGACTCTAGTGTCGGCTAGAGTTTGATTCCACCATTTCCTGGCTTTTTGACATAGACATAGTAATTTGACCTCTGGGAGTCTTGGTTTTTTCATCTATATAATATGATAATAATAGAACCTGTAACTTGAGACTTTTGAGTATTAAATGAGATATTGGATATCCAGTGCTTAGCACAATGCCTGAACATATTAAGTGCTTGATAAATGTTAGCTCGTACTATTATTGTTTCCTTTTTAAATTTTTTTTTTTTAAATCCTCACCCAAGGATATTTTTCCCATTTATCTTCAGATAGAGTGGGAGGGAGGGAGGGAGAGAGAGAGAAACATCGATGTGAGAGAGACACATTGATGGGTTGTCTCCCGCATGACCCCAACCAGGACCGGGAACAAACTGCAACCGAGGTACATGCCCTTGACCGGAATCAAACCTGTGACTCATTGGTCTGAGGGCCGACGCTCTAACCCCTGAGCCAAACCGGCCAGGGCATTATTTCCTTTTTTAAAATGATCCATTTACACCCTCCCCCCAAAAAACCTTCCCTTGGCAAAAGAATACTAACAATAGCAATTAAAAAACAAGAAACAAAACAGCAGACTAATGGCCTTGGGTACATATCAAATTGAAAAGACATAATAAAATCAAGGTTTCCAAAACTCCCCACAATTAGAGTAGACAAAAGAGGTTTGAATAAAAGTACATGGTGTTAAATCTATGTTATTACTCTATAGAGAGTAGCTGTGAATTGTCTGCATGTTTCTTATTTAATGCAGATGTCTCTCAAATTGTTGTCTATCTTATTTCTTTGTGACAGGACCCTTGAATTAGCTTTAGCAGAAGAGATATGGAGGAGCCATAGAACATTAAGGATGAATTCAGGAAGACCTGAGACCATGGAAAACTTGCCTGCTCTCTACACTATTTTCCAAGGAGAGGTATATTCTTTTGGCTTTGAAAACTTACCATTTATGTTAAGCATAGATTGAGGGTGAAAAGCAGCTGGGTTTGGAGCTCCTATCCCTTTGAGACTATCTTGAGCATTACAGTTTTTTTTTTTTGTTTTTTTTTTTTTTAATGTTTTTATGGATTTTAGAGAGAGGAAGGGAGAGGGAGAGAGAGAGAGAAAGAGAGAAACTTTGATGTGAGAGAGAAACATCAACTGGTTGCCTCCTATATTCACCCTGACTGGGGATTGAACCTGCAGCCCAAGTATGTGCCCTGACTGGGAATCAAACTGGTGACCTCTTGGTGCATAGGATCACGCTCAACCAACTAAGCCCACTGGCCAGGGCTTGAGCATTACAGTTTAAACGGGAAGGGCTAGTGGAGCATCTGGCTATTACCTGTACCCGTTCTAAGCTCCAGACTTCTAGCTGCACACTTGACACCTTCATTTGGATACCTCACGGCATTTCTGATTTATGTTTTAAACTGACGTTTTTATTTTCTCACCAAATCTGTTCTTTCTAGTCTTTCTCTTATCAGCAAATGAAACCACTGTCTATTCAGGTACCCGCGCTAGAAATCTGGGCATCATCTTTGATTTTTCCTCTTGTGTTGCACTCAAGAAAGAGAAGAGGTCTTTACCCTCCACAGACTGACTCAGATTTCTAGAAAAGTGGCTCCTCCTGACCTACAGCTTTTTCTTGTATGAGATGGGGCTTGTGTTAGTGTAGGTTTTGTATTTTGCTATCAGGATGGATGGGCTAGAGTTGTTCAGAGAGAACTTTACAGTTCTAGGTTAATATTTCAGGAGCACATTTTAAAAATCGATGGTTTAGAAGTGATTGGAATTAGGGATAGAGAAATTTCATGGTAAATAGGAATTAAGAAACTTTTTTAGACAATTTATCCAACAAACATCTAACAAGTGCGTATTATTTACAAAGAAGACCTGGTTACATTAAATTAAAAAAATTTTTTTTTGTAAATTAGCACTTTCACACACTCTGTCATTCACTCTCCCAAGAAATTGTTGACCCCATTTTATGGGTAAGGAAACTTCTCAGAAGTTAAGTAATGTTCAGATGGTTAATAAATGGCAAAGTTGGGATTCTCAAGTTCTCTCTCCATGTCAGCTTTCTGCTACACAGCAGTTGGGATTGTTCAACTGTACATAAAGGCATGGAGGAAATGAAAGACCCTTAAGAGAACTCTTGACTGAATTGAGGTATAAGAGGAAGGTAGATGGTAAATCAGATTGTTCCACGGGCATTTGTTTGTACCTCTGTTATGGTATTAATTACAGACTGTCCTGTATTATTGTTACTTGTATATGTGTATATCTCCGCTACCAGATTGTGCGCAGAGGCCATGGTTGTCTCATGTATCTTGGCAACTACTTCAAATTCATTTTAAAATAGGCTAGGCATTCCTTTTTTTAAAAAAATAAGATTTTATTGACTTAAAGAGAGGTTCTTTAAGCATGGTAGAGGATACAGACATAGCAATGGGAATTGGGGTTTGGCTTAGCCTCGCCATAGCCAAAGAAATACTTGGGGAGGGGAGCCTTTTCTCTCTCGCTCTCTCTTGTACTCTCTCTCTCTCTTGCACACGGGTACCTTTCCCCCTCTTCTTCCCTCAAGGCCCGCACCTTTGCTCTCTCCCCTAAGCTTCGGGGACCCTTCTTTTGCCTTTGTAACTTGTTTCCTGAGCCCATGCAGCCCAGCTGGCTCACTTTTCCTACCTCTGTGACTTTCTTTTTATTTTATTTTATCCTCATCCAGGGCATTTTTTTTGGGGGGGGGGGACTTATCTTCAGATAGAGCGGGAGGGAGAGAAGGATGAAGAGAGAGAAAGAGAGAAACATCGACGTGAGAGAGACACATCGAGTGGTTGCCACCCACAGGACGCCAGCCGGGGCCGGGGACAAACTGCAACTGAGGTATGTGCCCTTAGCGGGAACCAAACCGAGGACTCTCTGGTCCACGGGCCGATGCTCTAACTGCTGAGCCAAACTGGCCAGGGCCTCTGTGACTTTCTCAATAAACTTTCCTTGTAGTTGAAAAAGAAAAAAGTGCTGAGGGGAGATTGGTGTTGGTGAGGTGGAAATTGCATTGGACTGGAAGTCAAAATACTTCTGTTCTCTACCCAGCCATGCTACTTTCTAACTTTGTGACTTTGCACAAGTAACTTTTATGTCTCTGAGCCTCAAATTCCTCACTTACATTATGGAGATAACTAGTTTCAAGGCCAATGCAATCTGTCATCTGAAGTTGGTAAGTTTATTTTACCCAAGCCCTGAGTTTAGTTGAGGTAATTACTGAATTTTTTCCTCCTGAGCTATTTGACTAATTATTCTGGGGACACCAGGGCAGACGTGTGATCATCTATAGCAGGTGCCATTCTGTGCATCCTAGGAGACACAGTGATGGAAACACCTGGTGCTGGCAATAAGCACAAATGCCTGTTCCTAACTGAACAGTTGAGTGCATCCATTCTGGAGCACATTAACCTTTTCTTTTGGGAGAGGCCAAATTAAGGTCTGTTATACTGTTTCCTCAAAAGATCATACATAATGTGACACTGGAGCTTCAGGATTGATTGAAAAGTGAGATTGTCTTAATTTACAGCAGCAAGGTGATTTGGGCTCCAACTTCCAGATGCTACATTTAAGTTTGTTAGAATGTTAGGCTCTTCAATAATGTTACACAATATGAGACATCTTAGCCCTCTTTCTAGAACCCTGGAGTATAAGCCAAAGTGCCTTTGGTTGTTTCAGAAAAAAGGAATTTGCTTTTTTTTTTGGATTTTTTTTTCATTTTTTGTTCAGATAGAGTGGGAGAGAGAGGAAGAGAGAGAGAGAGAAACATCGACGTGAAAGGGACACATCGAGTGGCTGCCACCCGCACGACCAACCAGGGCCGGGGACAAACTGCAACCGAAGTACATGCCCTTAGCAGGAACCGAACCCGGGTCTCTCCGGACCGCAGGCCGATGCTCTAACTGCTGAGCCAAACCGGCCAGGGCAAAAGGAATTTGCTTTTATTGTAATTAAAAATTTAAAGTCACCTTATTATTTTTTTAATCCATGTGGTCCTGTTTTACAGAGAATAAATTGCTTTGTGAATTTAAGTAAATACTTCATGTCTCTAATCCTCACTTTTCTCATTTGAATAATGACAGGATTGGACCAGCTAATCTCCATGGTCCTTCCTCCAGTTCCACCTTGTTTTGATTTTAAATGCTGGTATCTGCCTGATTGTACTGTTTTTGGGGACTGTCTGGTCCGTACCCCAGCACAGCATGTTCATCAGTGTAAAACAGGAGTTTCGTTCGAACTTTTGGTTCTTAACTTATTCTTTTTTTTTTTTTTTTCCCCTCACCTGAGGACATGTTTTTGCATTTATCTTCAGATAGAGGGGGAGAGGGAGCGAGGAAGAGAGAGAGAGAAACATGGATGTGAGAGAGACACATCGACTGGTTGCCACCCACACAACCCCAACTGGGGCCGGGGACAAACTACAACTGAGGTATGTGCCCTTAGCGGGAACTGAACCCGGGCTTCTCTGGTCCGTGGGCCGACGCTCTAACCGCAGAGCCAAACCGGCCAGGGCTCTTAACTTATTCTTATGCTGTATCTTGGAGAGTTGGTTCAAGTGCTCTGTCTTAAAATCCCCATTACCAGATGAGGAGAGTGGAAATTTTCATGTTTTTATCCTAACACTGAAATGAGTAGTGATTTGTTTGGTAAAGTAGGAGGCACTGGACTAGGAGTCAAGGGACCTAGGATCTGTGCCTACTTGTATCTGAGTTAGTTGTATGCCTTTCTACTGGTCACTACCTTTCTGTGCTTCAGTGTCTTGGACTATAAATTATTAAAAAGCTAAAATTTATTGCCTGGCTGGTGTGGCTCAGTGGTTGAGCGTTCACCCATGCACCAAGAGGTCGCCAGTTCGATTCCCAGTCAGGGCACATGCCCAGGTTGTGGGCCAAATCCCCAGTGGGGGGCATGCAGGAGGCGGCCAGTCGATGTTCTCTCTCATCGATGTTTTTATCTCTCCTTCTCCCTTCTTCTCTCTCTAAAATCAATAAAGAAAAAAAAGCTAAAATTTATTGAATGTACATTGGGTGCCAGATACCAGTGCCCAGTGCTTTATGTACATCATTTGTCATCTGCAGCAACAAAGTGAGTGGAACTTAGGCCCTGAAAGGCAAGTTGTGTTCAAGATCCCACAGGTAAGAAGCAGGAGAGCTGGGATTAGAAGCCACATCTTTCACACCAAAGCCTGTGCTCTTTCTACACCTCCGCTATTTCACCTCTGCAACATGGGAACCTACCGTCTATACTTCTAAGATTGTTGCCAGGAGCAAATAAGATATCAACTGTCACATTGCTTTCGGCTGTTAGAATTTCATAGTTAAAGAGAACCCGTGATCAGCTCCCTGGGTTCAGATCCTGGTACTGCTACTTACTAGCTTTGAACGTTGGTCAGGTTGCTTAGTCTCTCCATGTGTCAGTTTTGTCATCTACCAGATAAGCATAATTGTAGTATCGGCAACATGTGGTGTCATGAGGATTCTGTAAAGCACTTTGGCTAGTTGTTTGCATGTAATGAGTATTCACTATATATTAGTGAATAGCAGTACAGCAGGGATTGTCTTATTCCATCCCCTTGATGTGGTGAAGCTGAAACAGTGAACAACTAACTAATTTAAGTGACTGAAAAGAGTAACGTTTATATGCGTGAGATTGCACTGAATATTTTACAAGAATAATAATGAATTTAGGATAAATATAGTATGTAGTGACGACTTTAATCTCAATCCATAGGTGAGGGAGTGGGCTAGAGGAGAGAGGAGAGGAGAGAGAGGTAGTCTGGAGTAATGATTTATCTGGCAAGGGATCTAGGCCTTTCATTACTGTTACATACTACACAGTACATAGACTGATTAAACCTCTAACCCCTCCCTCCATCTTAGGTCAACTCTGCAAAAGACTTAAGGACAACACTTTCTCTAATTACATCTTTTCAGTTTCTGTCAGATGTCTGTGGATTGGCTTTTTCTCTAAATGTCTTGATAAAACTCAGACTCTGGTTTGAAGTGAACTAGAGTAGGCTGTATGGTCTGGTTTGATTTGAAGTTTAGGAAAAAGGGATATCCTACACGATCTATCACATATTGCTAGAGTTGTCTGTATTGGGATTGGAGGCCTCAGTCCCAGCTAGTATAAAGTGTAACTCTATTACCTGATTTTCCGCTGTTTGTTCCTTTTGTTTTTATACGTCTTTGGAGATTTTAATAGGTGTAGGATTCAGGCATTCCTAGGTGCTGTCATACCATCTGACAATAGTCCAATCTCATCAGTGTTTTTAATGGGTTCACACATACTTGTCAGTCTAAATTTTCAGAAGAATAGAAAGAATGTTTGACGGAACATCACTGTTAGGCAGTTTTGCAGCAGGCAGACAGAGGCAGTCAATATCAAGTAGAAATTTAGGGAGACTAGGTTAAATGATACAGAAGAGAGACTCATTTGTGTGACATTGATTCTTTTCTTTTTCCTCTTTTGTCTTTATAGGTTGCTATGGTGACAGACTATGGAGCCTTTATCAAAATCCCAGGCTGTCGGAAGCAAGGTGGGAGCCTATAACGTGAAATTCAGCCTTCCCAGTCCACTGTCTTTGCTGTCACTCCCACCACATTCTAATTATAGGCTCTACATTTTTAGGCAGTAGTTTTGTTTTTGTCCAGAGATATGAATACAGACAAGTAATGACAGTTAAGTTTTAGCAGATCTTAACGCAGGAGAATGGTGCTCTCTGACTTGGAGGGAGGATTGGGGTGTAGCTACTTTGGGTTCGCTTCTGGAACCAGCTCTTCCCCAAATTTCACCTGTGGCCTTGGGCAAGTCATTTGACCTCTTTGGTCTTAGGATTTGGGAGAGGGCAAGCTACTTACTCTCTAAGGCTAACACTGTGAGTTTTGTAGTTATGGCACATGGAAAGGAAATAGTATTTTAACACATAAGAATATATATTATATATGTGTGTAATGTTTCACCTTTTCTTCATAGATTGATAGGCATTTGTTGAACATTTTTGGAGAATCTCTTTTACATCTATAATCTTACCTGTTTCTCAAAACAATTGTGGTAAGTGGAAAAGGCAAGTTTTACAGACTGGTAGCCTCCTCAGAGTGATTTAGCTAGGTAATGGCACAGCCAGGGCTAGAGCGCCAGCCTCCTGATTTCTAGCCTCGTGGGCTCTGCTGCATCACACTGCTGGTGGATCCAAAGGCTCAACTTGCTAATTTCTTGTGCTAAAATAAATCAAAGAATATAATGGAAAAATGCCACCATAAAGATGTTATTAGAAGAAAATATACAATACTATCTGATTACATAAAAGTCAAAAACTTTATTGCAAAAATTATCATAAGCAAAGTTAAGTTGAGACAAAGAATTTGTAGTACTATGACAAAGGACTCATAAAAAAAGGGTGAAGTAGAAAAAGGGGCCAAAGATATGAAAAGAATTTACAGGAGCAAAAAATAGCAATTATCAATAAATATCTTAAAAGATGCTCATTCTCAGTATTGATTTAAAAAATAAACAGTGATACATCCATACAATGGTGTACTACTCAGCAGTAAAAAGGAATGAGAATGAAGTCTTGATACGTGCAACAATCTGGACCAATCTTCAGAGAATTATGGTGAGTGAAAAATAAAGTTAATTTCAGTCTGGCCGGTGTGACTCAGTGGTTGAGCGTTGACCCATGCACTGAGAGGTTGCTGGTTCGATTCCCGGTCAGGGCACATGCCCACATTGTGGAACCGATCCCCAGTGCAGGGCATGCAGGAGGTGGCCAGTTGATGTTCTCTCTCATCAATGTTTCTATCTCTCTCCCTCTCCCTTCCTCTCTCTCTAAAATCAACAAAGGAAAAAACGTTTTTTTAAAAAGTTAATTTCAAAAGATTATATGCTTTATTCCATTGATATAACATTCTTTTAAAAAATTTTTTTTTAGAGAGAGGAAGAGAGAGAGAGAGATAGAAACATCGATTAGAGAGAACATCGATTGGCCACCTCCTGCATGCTCCTCACTGGGACCTGGCCCACAACCTGGGCGTGTGCCCTGACTGGGAATTGAACCAGCGACCTCTTGGTGCATAGGTCGATGCTCAACCATTGAGCCACATCAGCCGGGCTATATAACATTCTTTTTTTTTTCAGTCCTCACCCTAGGACATTTCTCCATTTATCTTCAGATTGAGTGGGGGAGAGGGAAAGAGAGAGAGAGAGAGAGAGAGAGAGAGAGAGAGAGAAACATTGACATGAGAGGGATACATCGACTGGTTCCCTTCCGCATGACCCTAGCTGGGGCCGGGAAGAACCGAAACCCAAGTACATGCCCTTAGCCAGAATCAAACCCGCGACTCATTGGTCCGTGGGCCGACACTGTAACCACTGAGCCAAACTGGCCAGGACTATATAATATTCTCTTTTTATTTCATATTTTTTTCTTTATTGATTTTTTTAAAAAGAATGTTATGTAAATGGAATAAAGTGTATAATCTTTTGAAATTAACTTAAAAAATTTTTTTTTCCTTTGTTGATTTTAGAGAGAGAGGAAGGGAGAGGGGGAGAGAGAGAGAGAGATAGAAACATTGATGAGAGAGAACATCAACTGGCCACCTCCTGCATGCCCCGCACTGGGGATCGGTCCTACAATGTGGGCATGTGTCCTGACCAGGAATCAAACCGGCAACCTCTCGGTGCATGGGTCGACGCACAACCATGGAGCTACACTGGCTGGGCTATAACATTCTTTTTAAAAACAGTTTTATTGAGATGTAATTCACATACCATACCTTTTACCCAAAGTGTACAAGTCAGTGGTTTTTAGTATGATTACAGTTTTGCAACCATCTGTATAGTCTAATTCGAGAACATTTTTGTCATCCTCAAAAGAAATTTTGTACCCATTAACAGTCACTCCAAATTTTATATTACCATCCCCCACTCTTCCACTCCTCCCCGGCCTTAGGCAACCAGCGGTCTACTTTCTGTGTTTATATATTTGCACATGTGATCTTTTGCAATTGTTTTCTTTCACTTAGCCTGTTTTCAGGGTTTATCCATTTTGTAGCATGCATCAGTGCTTCCATTTTTTCTGTTGCCATTCCAAAATGTGGTATGGAATCATCAACCAGTTCTCCAGTTCTCCCATTCTCTGATTCTTTGATACCAAGTAGGTATCCCACAATTCATTTCTGACACTAACTGCCTAGAGGTGGTGTCAGGCTCCACAGGTTTAAGGGCTTAGTCCCACAAGACTGCTGATCAGACACCATTCGTTAAGTGTTGAGTCCCCGAGGTTACCCACACATCTGTCTGATTTGGCTGTAAATTTAAAGGTTCACACACCACCCTCCCAGGTTTTAGTAATTTGCTAGAACAACTCAAAGAATTTAAGAAAATGCTATGATTACTATTACAGTTTATTACAAAAGACACAAATAAACAGCCAAATGAGGAAGTCTAAAGGGCGAGGTCCAGAAGGGTATCAAGGGCAAGAGCCTCTGTCTCTGGAGTTAAGGTGCATCATCCTTTTGGCACGTGGCTGTATTCGCCAACTCGGAAGCTCTCCAGACCTTATTGTGTAGGGGTTTTTATGGAGGCGCCATCACGTAGACATGGTTGATTAACTCATTGACCTTGGTGATTTAACTCAATCTCCAGTCCCTGTTTTCTCCCTGGAGATCAGGGAGTGGGGCTGAGCATTCTAATCTTCTAATCACATGATTGGTGCCTCTCGATTACCAGCCTCCATCTTGAAGCTCTCGGGACCCACCAATAGTCACTTCATAGCAAAAACTTGGATAAGGTTGAGAGTAGCTTGTTATAAATAACAAGACATTCTTATCACTCAGGAAATTCCAAGATTTTAGGAAGCCTGTTCTAGGAATCAGGGACAAAGACCAAATATGTATTTCTTATTATACCATGTATCAATGCCTATATTTTGGTTGTGATAATGTACTGTAGTTTTTCAAAATGTTATCATTGGAGGAAACTGGATAAAGGGAACACAGGATCTCTCTAAAATTTCTTTCAACTACAGATGAATCTAAAATTATCTTAAAATATTTATTATTTGTTTTGTTTTTTAAATCCTCACCTGAGGCTATTTTTCCATTTATCTTCAGAGTGGGAGGGAGGAGAGGAGGGAGAGAGAGAGAGAGAAACATTGATATGAGAGAGACACATCGACTAGTTGCCTCCGACTAGTTGCCTCCTGCATGACCCCAACCAGGGCGGGGACTGAACTGCAACTGAGGTACATGCCCGTGACCGAAATCAAACCCGCTACTCTGGTCCTTGGGCTGACACTCTAACCACTGAGCCAAACTGTCCAGGGCTTAAAATATTTTTAAAAAATGATTTAAAACAGTCATAAAATCTTTGAGATTAATGAATATTTTAAAAGGTTGCTATTAATACCCCGTATTGAATATAGGTATTTCCAGCAATAGTTTTACTTTTTATTGAACATAAGTTGTTATAGACTTTGACAATGTCTATTAACATTTTTAATGTGCTGACCCTTTAATTTGGCAGTTCTTCAGAGAATTTAGTTTGCGATATAGCATTAGATAAAGTATGTCCAGTGGACAATGCAGATGAGTGATAACTGTATTTTAAGGTACTTGGATACTGGTGCCTTCCTCATTTTAGCAGAAAAGGCCAATGGAAAGTTTTCATGCAATTCTGATACCTGGCTGATGGTAGTTGTAAGACACCACTGATTATAAGAAACATTCTGATTTCAGAGATGTTGCAGTGTGTTTTGTGAAGTGCTTCTTAGAATCGATGAAACAGAGTAGATCTCAGTGTACTGAAATGGAAAGATGTCCATGATAATAAAATGAAAAAGCATATTGCAGAAGAGTTTGTATAGCATGACCTCCCTCCTCCCCTTTTTAAAGCATGTGTACATATGCTGGTGTATTTAAAAAATTATTACATGCAGGGGTGGGCAAATGTAGGTTTACAGTTTTAATACAAGTAATACAATATTTAATAAATAATAATACAAGAATAAACTGTGTTTCTCCTACTCACAACTGTAAACCTACTTTTGTCCACCCCCTGTATGTTTAAGAGAGTCTAGAAGAATATCCAACAAATTGTTAACAATAGTTACCTCTGGGGAGTTCGATTTGCTAAGGAAGAGATGTATGTGGAAGAGGGATATACTTTTTGCAATTTTTGAAACAAAAAATTAAAAAAATAAAGTCCAACAGCTGACCTTTGGATATAATAAAGCCACGCTCTAGCCTTGGAGACTACTATGCTGCAAATTGCATTTTGGCATTGTAAATGGCTTACCAGTGGTTTCCAAGCTAGCAGTAAGCAATCTGTAATGAAGTTTCTCATTTTATTTTGATTAGGATTTAATGAGGTGGAAACTCATCCCCGTGCCTATAGGGCGTGCACCTCTTTTGGTCTGAAGACAGATTTTCTTGTCAGTGTACTTGCCATGGCTGCCAGTATCTGAAAGTCCCATCCTTACTTGAACATTTATATGACACTTTGGGGACTATGTGAGGATTAAAGGCCTGCCACCTTCCAGCAGTCAGTCTTCAACTCACTTGTGTACATGCCCTGTCAGATGATGCCTCTGATTGTGGCCGCCAGCTTATAAGTGAATCTGTCGATTTGACGGCTCTGCTGAGTGAGACCAGCCTCAGAGGAAGAGCTCAGGGAGCCAAATAATTAGGTGGAAACTGTGAGTTCTAATCCTGGGCTCTTCTATAGGTTTATTGGATAACTTGAGCAGTTGACTTTCCTACAGTGTTTTTTAGATTCTCCACTCTTAAAGGGGAAGATTGTTAAGTCCCACCCTGAAAGGCCTGAGCTATGAAATAACTCTGGTCTCCAAATTTTAACATTTTCGATTCAGGAAGGTAGATTCTAAGTTATTTTTCTTCTTTACTACTGAGTTGAAGGTCCTTTCCCAAATTTCATATCTAAACCAGATTTTCTTTCCCCTCTCATGGTTTTGTCCAATAGAACTTTCTGCGATAATGGAAATGTTCTGTTTCTGTTCCGATGCGTGTTCTGACGCCAGCCAATTCTCCAGTTCTTTGGACACCAACTAGGTGTCTAACAATACAGTTAAATTCTGACACTATCTACCTGGGGTTAGTGTCAGATCCCACAAATTAAAGGGGGCAATTCCCACAAGACACCAGTTGTAAGTTCTAAGCAACCTGTACTTCTTACTGACTGGCTATGAATCAAGGGGTCCCTCGACCTTCTCCGCAAGTTTGATAATTTGCTACAACAGCTCACAGAATTCAGGAAAACACTTTTCTTATGTTTGCTGGTTTATTATAAAGTATACAATGAGGAACAGCCCAGTGGAAGAGATGCATAGGGCAGGTTACGGAAGGGGGACACACTGAGCTTCCATGTCCTTTCTGGCACACCACCCTCCGGGCAATCTGACGTGTTCACTGACCTGATGCCCTCTGAATTTCATTGTTCAAGAATTTTCATAGAGCTCCATCTCTAGCCTCTCCCCCTCATTTCTGGAGGGCTGTGGGGCTGAAAGTTCCAACTCTCATCATTTGGTCTTCTGGTGACTAGCCCCATCCAGAGACTGTCTAGGGGCCCTACCCAGAGTCTTCCATTTGTATAAATTCTGGTGTGATCAGAAGGGGCTTATTATGAATAACAAGAGACATTCCTGTCACGGGAAATTTTGAGAGTTTAGGAGTTCTGTGCAGGGACTGGGGACAAAGACCAAATATATTTGTGTTATATCACATCTATACAGTGCAGTACAGTAGCCACTGACTTTTTAAATGTTTTTATTTAAATTTAAACTTAAAACAGTTATGTGGCTAATGACTACTGTAGTGGACAACGTAGCCCTATACATTTATGAAGTTCTTTTTTTCTCTAATATCCTTTGCCCATCAACACTAAACTATGAAATTTTGAGAGCAGAAATTGTTCAGTGTTATACTTTTAAAGTGCCTTGCTATTATGGTAGAAGCTCAAATATTTTTAGCAATGAATTCAGTTTGGCAAATCATTATTGAGTTCTATTTTCCAGTCACTATGTTAGGTGGGAACACAGAAATGAGAAAACATAGTCCCTGCTGCTGTCAAACAAATTACAATGTACTATAGTAAAATTAGTGAAACTGTAGTAAATCCACTGAGCTCTAGAATAGTTAGGCTGTTGGGATGAGTCAGGTCCTTGTATAGTGCCTGAGATATAGTGAGTGTTCAGTAAATTTTATTAAATGAATAAATGCAGTGTAGTCCCAGCTTTTTACCATTTCCTAGCTTCTTGACTTCAGCAAGTTGCTTAGTCCTTGAGCCTTAGTTTCCTTATCTGTGAAATGGGAAAGTTCTATATATTTTAGAGCTTCTTGACGTGCAGGATCATGCTTTATTCATCCTTGGATTCATTTTTGCTTAGAATATGGTGGATGTTCAATAAATGTTTGGGTGAATCCATATCCCAATAAGATAAAGGATGTGTAGCACTTTAACTTATGTGCTTACATTATTGTCTTATACCATTGGTTGGAGATAACTTATTTGAAAAGGCTAGAGAGGAATTCAGATCCCTCAAAGGAAAAGGGAGACCTTTTATTTTATTATTATTATTTTTAATCTTCACCCGAGGATTTTTTCCCCACTGATTTTTTTCAGATAGAGTGGGAGGGAAGGAGCGAGAGAGAGAGAAAACATCAATGTGAGAGAGACACATCGATTGGTTGCCTCCCACATAACCCCAACCAGGGCCAGAGATTGAATCGCAACCGAGGTATATGCCCTTGACCGGAACCGAACCCGTGACTCTGGTCTGCAGGCCAATGCTCTAACCCAGTGGTTCTCAACCTTCCTAATGCTGCGACCCTTTAATACAGTTCCTCATGTTGTGGTGACCCCCAATCATAAAATTATTTTTGTTGCTACTTCATAACTGTAATTTTTCTACTGTTATGTCTTAGGCGACCCCTGTGAAAGGGTCGTTCGACCCCCAAACGGGTCGCGACCCACAGGTTGAGAACCGCTGCTCTAACTGCTGAGCCAAACCGGCCAGGGCAGAAAAGGGAGACCTTTTATTTTGACTTTTTTTTTTTTGGCGGCAGCTGTCCTCTAACGGTTTATAATTTTCACCTCTTTTCTTTATTATCAATGGAAGTTGTGAAGGAAATTAATGTTGAACCTAACACAGTTGGGAGAACACTTTTGAGGGAACTGTAGTCAGCTAACTCTGTCTTTCTCATATGGTGATTGAGATGCTAGCCCTTTCCAAGTTGTCAGAATTTTTTTTTTTGCTCTTTTTACCAGCAGACACCCAGCTGGGTGTTTAAGTGTCATGTTGGGTTTATTGAACATGATGATGGACTTGATATGCCCTTTAGGTATTTATGGCTTAGCAATCCAGACACAAACTGCCCTGAAGCACTCCCTTCCATGTGGCTTGACAAGCAAAGTGTTTTGAGCATATGCTAGGACAGACTTAGATGTGTTTCTATTGTTTATAGATGAGATCATCCTTCTCCTTTTTTGATTGAAAAGATAACACAGATCAATAATAAAGGAAAAAATGGAGAAATATCAGTGTGGTGTAGAAACCCCGACAGACTCATATTTGAATTGTAGTTCTTTGTTTAACATCTCTGTGACCTTAGACAATTTACTTAATTTCTGGACTATTTCCTCATGTGAACCTGTGTCACAGGATTGGTGTGAGGATTACATGAATGAGTCGATATACTGCTTCTAGCGAGGTACCAAGAACAGAGTGGCGGGACCTCAAATGTTTTATTTGGTGCCCTGTACCATATGCACTTAATGCAATTGTTGGTATGTGTGGTTGGCAGTGAATTACCTCACAAAAATTCAAAGAATTCAGAATTCAGAATTCTGCTTTCTGAAAATGAAACTAATGATGATGAACCCCCCATACAGAGTGTAGGATTAGCCATAGATAGAAACATACCAGGTGATTGCCTATAAACCTGTGACCAAAGAGATGGGAGCACTCAAAACTTCAATGCGATAATCTGGGTGTAAATCCGGGGAAAAGGGATTGGAATGAAATTGTAATTTAGGAGATAAATCTAATTGATTGTCTCATGGTTTGTCTAGGAAGAAATTATATGAAAAGGTTGGGGATTGTCAGCCGGAACATAGTAAAAGAAAACCTGAGAGTCTGAAGTTGGCAGTGTCTGTCTTGCCTTGTTTAGGGCAGAAATAAATCTGATGACAGAAACTAGAGAGATGGATTCTTTTATGAGGAAATGATAGTCCCCTAAACTTTTGTGGACTAGAAAAGTATCTCAAAATATCTGTCTCCCTTTTGTTCTGATTTTGTATTGAAGCAATTTCCGATCATGAATCTAATTTTTCAGGTATATGACACTGGGGCAGTGGGTAGTTTACCTAGATAAGGGCTGGGAACCTTCCAGGTATAAGAAGAGATTATCCTCTATTGTAAATTAGTAAATTGGTGAATTGTGTCTACCCCTGAATCAATCACTAAATTGACAGTCTGGTTAATATTTTAGTGTATAAGCATCTGCATGCTGAACACTCCTACATTTATATCTCCAATTCATACTCCCTCTGAGCTCTAGACTTGGAGGTATGATTGCATACCTGACATTTGCATTCAAACCTGGGGGCTTCACCAAGTCTCTTTTTAAATTCACCCTATAAGCTAAGGCCTGTTTACAATAAGCCATTAATGTCTCAAGTATAAAAACCCTACATCCTAGTATAACTATTTTTATATTTTCTTTTATCTGTGTCCATATGAAACATAGCTTTATATAATTTCAATTATAGTATACATGTCATTTTTCATGATTAAAATATTTTAAAATATTTTTATGATTGCATAATTATTATAGAAAAATAAGGGGAAATATCTACAAAAGAAAATGATCATTGTATGATATTGCTACCACACAGAGATAGGCCCTGTTAACATTTTGATGTGATTCTTTATAGTTACATATGTACATAAAATTTAACATTGAGATTAAGATCATACTCTGTTCATTTTGTAGATCTTTATACAGATGAACCATAAACATTTCTCCATCTTTTAAAATACTTTTTGAAGAACAGTTTATTGACTTTTAGAGAGGGAGGAAGGGAGAGGGAGGAAGGGAGAGGGAGAGAGAGTGCAACATTGCCTCCTGCACGCCCCCTACTGGGAATTCCCTGACCAGGAGTCAAACCTGCAACCTTTTGGTGCACAGGACAACGCCCAACCAATTGAGCCACACTGGCTAGGGCTTAAAATACTTTCAATAAACATTTAAATGGAATTATTATATCATTCAGATGTACCACATGATCATTTGAGTTCCAATTTTTTGATATTTAGTACTTTGAGAAGTGCCATATTTAACCAGGAGAGGTGACTGGACCAAAAAATAACCTTGGAGATCAGGTGGGAGAAGGACAAATGGTCATTGCTATTGTTTCTTTGTTTTTGGTACTCCAGTAAATAGACCTTCAGTTTCAGGAAAGAAAAAAGATGTTCTCAAGTAATTAGGTTCAACATTAATTTCCTTCACAAGTTCCATTAGCAATTGAGGAAAGAAGTGAATTTTAGAATTAGAGGACTGTTGCAGCCAAAACTTGTCAAAGTGACAGGCTTCCCTTTCCTCAAGGGCATCTGAATTTCCACTCCTGACTTTCCAGTTAGGCTGGTCTGCTCATTCATGGGGTAGGAAAAAACTCCAACTCCTTGAAATGTACCCAATTTAGAGATTATGTGATGGTCTAAAATTTAAAATGTGGGGTATATAAAACTCTTTGGAGGCCCCAGCACTATTCAGAGAGGTAGATTATCAACCTCCAGAGTCAGGTGAAGTAGGTTTGTGAGGTCCAGTGACCATGGTCAGAGAAAGCTGTGGCTCTAAACAGAACGTATGCTGACGTCTGTGTGAATGCACGTGTGTGTGTGCATGAGAGAACGAAAGAAAGAGAATAAAGGTTACTTTCCCAAGGAACTTCAGGGAGGGCAGTTATTTTAGATATAAATCTTTGTTTGATGTATCAGTTTTTTTCTTTAGTTTGATTCCTGGTTTATATTCATTCAAAATCATTAATTGTATTTATTTCCCTCAGAATGGATGTAGTTTTCTCTATGATTAAAACATTTGAAAATAAACAAAAGATAAAACCTGTACTTCTATACACTAATTTAACCATTACTATAGTATTTGGGATCATTTCTTTGTAATTTTAAAAATCTATTTTAAACATTCATAATCACATTGTGCAATTTTACTTTGTATTTGTTATTTACATGGAAAAATGCTAGTTCCTTGGCACATGGTAGGCACTTAATAAATATTTACTAAAAATGAATGATTGACATATATATATATATATATATATATTTTTTTTTTTTAATCCTCACCTGAGGATATTTTTCCATTTATCTTCAGACAGAATGGAAGGGAGAGAGAGACACACACACACATCGATTGGTTTCCTCTCACATGACCCCGACCAAGGCCGGGGACCAAACCACAGCTGAGGTATGTGCCCTTGACCGAATCGAACCCATGACTCTTTGGCGCTGGCCGATGCTCTAACCGCTGAGCCAAACCAGCCAGGGCATGATTGACATTTTTATGTAATCTTTTGAACATCGTTTTTAATGGACCATCAAGTGGCTATGCTATAGTTCATTTTCCATTACCCCATTGTTGGATATTAGGTTGTTTCTAATTTTTTCTGTCTTAAAAATACATTGCATATTTTGATGTAGATTGCTTCCCCAGATGCATATAGCGTTTTCTGTGTATAAAATTATTTTCTTAGGACAGAATCCCAGAAGTGATTGTATGTCAAATTAATCATTAGTCAGAACTCTTGGTGCAAGGGACAGAAACACAGTTGAGAAACGTTTTGGAAATTTTGCTGGGGAGTGCAGGATAAATCTATCTTCCACCAGGGCTGTATCAGGTGTTCAGTTTACACCTTCAGGGCTTTGTCTCTTCATTACGGATGCTCTTCTTTGCTTCCCTCTGACTGACTCTTGCCACCTGGTGGTAAAGATGGGCATTGATAACTTTTCATAATCCTGACAAAAGTCTTGAGAAAGATGATTTGATTTAGATTATTTGATTTAGCTGGTGTCTTGTTTCGGTCCCTGAACCAATGAATTGCTGTGACCAGGGGGGTGATACCCCCCTTTTTTTTTATTTTAGAGAGAGAGGAAGGGTGAGAGAGAGGGGGAGCCAGGCATTGATTTGCTGTTCTAGTTATGTATGCATTCATTCATTGGTTGATTCTTGTATGTGCCCTGACTGGGGATCGAACCCACAACCTTGGCATATTGGGACAATGTTCTAATCAACTGAGCTACTCGGCCAGGGCATGAAGTACCTTGATTGACTAAGCCTGTGTTATGTGCCCACAGTTGGGGGGTCAGGTCAGCTCTAACCAAATTACATGAGTTGACCCAGATTACTTTAGAATATGATGAAGATGTTCTCTCAGGAAAGGACCTTGGGCAGACAGGAAAAGGATATCTGCTCTAAATCTCTTATTGTGTCATTAAGTTACTTAATAATTATTACATTTTTTCATTATTTTAAAATTAATTTTATTAAATACTTTATCATTCTTGATAGTCATTGTTAAATGATTTCTAAAACTTTATACTAGCCCTAGCATTTTTCTTATTTTACTATACTCTCATCAACTTTGGGTATTGTTATTTCCTAAATAATAGATTGAAAATTGTACCTTATTTATATTTCCTTTTTTTGCTTAACATCTATCATAATTATTTTCTGTAACTGTAATTTAAATAGCTGCTTACTCTTGCTTTTGATGGATTTGCCATACTTTACCAAGCTATTTTTCAATTATTGGTCATTTAGGTTATTTTATAATTTTTATGTTTAACCTTTGTAGGTAATAATACTGCAAGTATTTTTATATGCCCACAGGTTTTTGCCTCTGTGAGATGTTTCTTTTGGAAAAATTTCAATGATGATTTTTTTACATCAAAAGTGTAAACATCTTTATGCCCTTTACTTTAAAGAATTTTACCAATTTATATTTTTACTGTATTATATAACTATTGTATCACATTTTACTAACATTGAGCATTGTTTTAAAGAATATTTATTAGCTGATTAGGTATAAAAAGTTATCTCAAATAGTTTTAATTTGCAATTTTAAATTAATGAACACTTTTTCAGTGAATTCCCAACTTCCATCTTGTTACCTTGTTAATTAGAGTATAAATACCAGACATAGATATAACAGCAGATATACCTTGTGCTTTATTTTATTTATTTTCTTGTGCCCAGGTCTGGTCCATCGAACTCACATGTCATCCTGTCGTGTGGATAAGCCTTCTGAAATAGTAGATGTTGGAGACAAAGTATGGGTGAAGCTTATTGGCCGAGAGGTAAAGTTCTGTGCGACTTTTGTCTGGTTAGAAAGGATTAGGGAAAGCTGGGATTCTTGGTATTTTATGATGGTGAGTGTGTATATGTTGTTAGCTGTGACAGAAAATCTTATTTTGAATCCTTCCACCATAATCTGACCTGAATATAAACCTTCTGGCTGGTTCTGCAAATGCAGAAGGAATGGTATGAACTACAATAAGTGTGGTGCAACAATACATGTTTATGAAACTTCCCTCCCTAAAGTATACCCAAATGGTAGATGTTAAAAAAAAAGCACAAAAAAACTAAAGAACTAAAAGGAGAGAAGGGCACTTGATCTATGGGACTAGTCTTTAATAGTCTTCATCACAAACTTTAAAGAATTCTTGCCAGGTGCACTTCAATTTGGACCAAAACAGAAAGGACATAGAATTTACAGTCACTTTTCCTATGGCACCATGCAACGTGAGGGGAGTGAGAAAGCTCTGAAGGACCCTGTTAACAGCTCACTTGAGGGTGTGTGGACTGTGGGTGTGGGCAGACCACAGGATAAATATGAACGTACTCTGAGGCCTGCTTTTCTACCAGAGAATGGCAGAAGAGTCAGCCTGAGAGAGATATTATTCAATAATATTTGAGTGCTTAATATGCACTAGGTCTGAGGGATACAAGAGGAAATCAGACATAAATGACCCCAGCTGTTATGGAGCTTATATAGAATATAACTGGAGGAGGCAAATAAAAACTAAACTATTTAAAATAATTAAAAATTGGCCCTGGCCGGTTTGGCTCAGCGGTTAGAGCGTCGGCCTGCGGTCCGGAGAGACCCGGATTCGGTTCCCGCTAAGGGCATGTACCTCGGTTGCGGTTTGTCCCCGGCCCTGGTTGGTCGTGCGGGTGGCAGCCACTCGATGTGGCCCTTTCACGTCGATGTTTCTCTCTCTCTCTCCCTCTCTCTCCCTCCTACTCTGTCTGAACAAAAAATGAAAAAATGTCCTCAGGTGAGGATAAAAAAAAATAATAATAAAATAAAATAATTAAAAATTGTGGTAAGTGCTGTAATGAGTTCAAACAATATCAGAGGTAGATTTAGATAAAGTCACTAGGAACAGGCTTTGTGAGGAAATGGTATGTGAGCTGGAACCCAGAGGAAAAGGAATTAGTCATGAAAAGTTGGGATAAGAATATTCTAGGCAGAGAATAGATGGTGCAAAGGCCCTGAAGTGAAGAAGAGCTTCAAGCGCTGGAGGGGGCAAAAGAAGACCAATGTGGCCAACAATTGTCTTCATGTTTATGGAGGCTCTAGACCAAGTCCAAAAGGAGACCTATCCTACCGGAATGTTCTGAAACCCATTCTGGGCTGCTTGGTCTCTGCATTGATCATTATGTTGAACTTACCTAGAAGGAACAGCTTTTATTTTCTGCTGGGCTACTTTGACAGGCCTTGAATTTCTGAAAAATCATTTTTCTCTTTCCCCCCAATAAGATGGAAACCATTTCCTAAAATTCTTCTGCCACAGGATCTGCCTATTATGCTTGTTAACACCACCAGTGCTCTTAGCACAGGACCTTGGCTGTTAGAGGAGTTCAGTGTTTGTTATGGTGACAAAAACTTTGATTCTTAGTCAGATAATTCTAGGTCAGCAGTCTAAATTATGTACTTTGAGCTTTTGGTGACTTTGCTTTCGTCTTTTTCAGATGAAAAACGATAGGATAAAAGTATCCCTCTCCATGAAAGTTGTCAACCAAGGGACTGGGAAAGACCTCGACCCCAACAATGTTATCATTGAGTAGGTAAAAGGTTTGGAAAGACTAAAATTCTTCTACCTCAAATCACAGAATGCTGTAGTGAATCAGGCTGACCTGGAAACCCTGCCATTTATAGACTGTGATATTGATGAGTTATATAACCTCTATGATCTTTGGTTTGTAGAGGTGTAAGTGTTCTAGATAACACGTCTAACATGCAAACCTCCTAGCACAGAATTGCTCCATTGTTGGTTTTGTTTCTTTCCCCTAACTTTTTTTCTGCTTCTGCCCTTTAACCAGTCAGCCAACAAACATTCATGAAGTACTTGTTATTTGCCACTCTCCTAGCACTGGGAGAGACCAAATTGGAGGGTAGGGCAATCTTGGAGCAACTCCAGTGGGGTTTAGATGCCTGTGTCTTGGGATACACTGTATTCTGAACATAACACTTTACTGTCATTGGCTCTTTTGACCTTTAATTTAGGAGTGGAAATTTTCTGTTTATATAGGATAGTGTCTGGTGATACAGGGAATTTACCATCTGTCTCAAAGTATTTCTGGACTATATGCCTGTGATTTCTAACCAGGGGTTCCTAGATTCTTAAAATCCCTTGAAAAGGAGTCTTAGGGGTTTATGAACTGTTTCCCATGTTTCAAAAAACCAACCAAAATCATATATTTATCCTTATAATTATGAAATTATTTTGTTGCTTTGGATGATAAAATATCACATTAATCTCATGCTAATCAGGTGCTCTCAGTGGCAGTTATGTTATTGATTAATTTTTAAAAAACAAGGAAAAAAACGTTTGAGTGGGATCTTGATGGCGAAAAGTTTGAAAACCCTACATTTATTGTTCTCAGTGAAGTCACTTTGGATATGAAGCATTTTACCTAAAAGAAAGGGAAGTGATATTTATTGAATACATACTATGTGCTAGGTATTATGCAAGGCAGTTTGTGCACAATAGTTTATCTGATTGTCTTAACAAACTGCAAAGTAGGTGTTCTCTCCATTTTACTTTATATCCCTAGTTTCTAGCTTGATGTTTGGTGATAACTTGCCTGCGGTTTTATAGCAAATTATAGGATCTTTAATCTTGGTCTCCCTGACATTAAAGCTAATGCCCCTTTCACCACATGATGCTTCTAGCTGTTGCACGTGACTTACAGAGTTTTTAATATATCTGTAGTTTAGTCTCTAAATATTGACATGTTTGTAGGGCTGATTATTGACAAAACACTTTTCATTTACAGTAGGAATCTTTTATAACTCAGCCCAGAAATGTTATTTAATTCTGGCATTTACCGATTGCATTGTAATACATTACTTCTGCTCCAAATAATTCTATGCTATGCAGCTCATTAAAAAGCCACCCTTGAAAAGGTAAAGTACGAAAACAAGTAAGATAAAAGAGCTCCCTCTCTTTCTCAAAACAAAGGTAGGGAAGGAAAAGGGCTCCCTGGGTTTACTGTGGATGTGTTTCCATGTATAGACTATAACCAAGTGGCTGAACAGTAACTTCTTTATAAACTATTTTTAAGGCTGCATCGCGGAAAGAAGCATGGCACGGTGGAATGATGACAGGTTTTAGAGTTAGACTTAAATCGGAAAAAGTCCTAGTTCTGCCCCAGAGTAGTATGACTTTGAACAGATTACCTAGCCTCTCTGAACCATGACGTGTTCACTATGAAATGGAGGTAATGACACCTGCATCGCAGAAATGACAGGATGATTTAAATAAAATCTTGTTTGTGAAGAGTCTATAGTAGAAACTTAATTTATAATAGCTACTTGTAGTTATTGTTTTAAAGTTTGTTTTTCTAATATCTGAGATGATCATATCTTTTCTTTTGAAAGAATATATAAGACCCATGAGAAAATGGGCTACATCTTAACTTTAGTTAGTGTGCCCATTTATTCCTTTATTACACAAGTGTTTATTGGGTTTATATTCTGTTTGAGGTACAATGGCAATACCAAGGTTTCTGCCTAAGGACCTTACTGCCTAATGGAATGAAATAATTATACAGATAACTTTAATATAAGGCAACATGTAATAAATGCTAAAAGAGTGGTTTAAAGAAAGGATTCTAGCCCTGGCAGTGTCTCAGTTGGTTGGAGCGTCACGCCAAAAGGTCACAGGTTGGATTCCCAGTCAGGGCACATACCTAGGTTGCAGGTTTAATCCCTGGTTGAAGGCATCCAATCTCTCTCTCTCTCCCCCTCCCCCTCCCCCCTCTTCCGCTCTCTCCCTCTCCTCCCTCACCCCCTCTCCCCATCTTCTTCTCTCTCTCTCCCCACCCACCCCTCTCTGTCCCTCTCCTTCCCTCCCGCCCTTCCTCTCTCTCTCTCTTTTTTTTAATCCTCACCCGAGGACATTTTTGCATTTATCTTCAGATAGAGCTGGAGGGAGAGAGGGAGGAAGAGAGAGAAACATCGATGTGAGAGAGACACATCGACTGGCTGCTACCCACATGACCCTAACTGGGGCCGGGGACAAACTGAGGTACGTGCCCTTAGCGGGAACCGAACCTGGGACTCTCTGGTCCGTGGGCCAACGCTTTAACCGCTGAGCCAAACCGGCCAGGGCCCCTTCCCCGCTCTTTAAAAAATCAATGGACATGTTGTCAGGCGAGGATTTGAAAAAAGAAAGAAAGGATTCTAGGAATTGGCTTGAAGGGGAAGAATTGATTTTAGGCCCCGATGATCAGAGAAGAAGTGGCGTTTGGGCTAGGTCTTGAAGAATGGATTAGATTTTGTCAGGCAGCAGGGGAATATATGGCATTCTGGGCAGAAGAAATGGTTTGATGAAAGGCTTGAGGCAGAAAAGCACGAGGCACATTCAGGAGTCTTGTTTAAGGAGAGAAGAGGGCATGGTCAAGTACTAGAATGTAAACCTTGAAAGATATATTGGGATCATATTGTGGAGAGTTTTGGATATCAAAGAATGTGAACTTTGTTTCTCCCATCGATGTTTCTCTCTCTCCCTCTCCCTTCCTCTCTCTCTCTAAAAATCAATAATAACCCTGGCTGGTTTGGCTCAGCGGTTAGAGCGTCAGCCAGTGGACCAGAGAGTCCCGGGTTCGGTTCCCGCTAAGGGCACGTACCTTGGTTGCTGTTTGTTCCCGGCCCTGGTTGGGGTTGTGTGGGTGGCAACCACTCGATGTGTCTCTCTCCCATTGATGTTTCTCTCTCTCTCCTCCTCCCTCTCTCCCTCCTGTTCTGTGTGAAGATAAATGCAAAAATGTCCTTGGGTAAGGATAAAAAAAAATAAAAATCAATTAATAAAAAAAAAGAATGAATTTTGTTTAAAGCCTTTGAGTGGGAAAGGCTCTTGATCAGATTATTCTCTCCAGTTATCCCATTCTCTGGCCTTGCCCTGTTTTGCTCAGTAACTTCATGGTGTCTTTAACTACCTCATGGTGTCTTTGTCAACTACCTTTCATTTTCCGTCAAAATCTGTCATATTTCAGTCCCTAAGGCCCCACAGAATTAACAAGGTCATCTAAAAAGTGATTCTGCAAATAGAAAGGGGTTAAAGTCAGTTTCCAATTAGGTTAAACAGCATAGTATAGTCTTTAGAAAGAACATTTATGATTCACCACATATTATTATCTGTTTATGTTTCCCTCTGCTGCTAGACTATAAACTCCTTGAGGAAAAGGGCCAGGTCCTGTCATTTTAATATATTTACTTATATCACCAGTGCTAGCACCTGTGCTTGCCACTTACTAGGTGAACCGAAAAAAGAAGGATTAATCCAACTATGTATGCTGGATGGATTGGAGGAGGAAAATTGGAAGCAGGGAGACCAGTGAAGGGATTGTTACTGTTTAGGTGAAATGTAATGAAGCCTAACTGGCATGATGGCAGTGAGGACAAAAAGGGAGACGTGGTGAATGACACATTTGTTGAACTGAGTGTTAGGTGGGAGGTATGATGGCTTGTAGAATGTTAGAACCCACAGAGTATTGGAATTGATTACATTGAGGGTTTGCTTAAGCTGCAACGCACAGTCACTTGAAATGTAGCCCTACAAATAAGGACATCTGAAAGCCATGGTGTTTGTAACTGCCCAAGTTATGTCCCCAAGATCCTGCCCTGGTATTGTATTGTATTTATTTTATTTTATTGTGGTGAGAATATGAGATCTATGCACTTAACATGAGATCTCTTAACATGAGATCTATGCACTTAACACATTTTTAAGTGTACAGTATAGTATTGTTGACTGTAGGTACCCCGTTGTACATTAGAGCTCTAGAACTTACTCATCTTGCTTAAACTTTATGCCTGTTGCTAAGTAACTCCCCATTTCCTTTTCCATTCCCCTTGCCTTTGTGTTTGTTACTCAAGCTTCACTCTTTTTGTTGTTTTTTAAATGTGTTTTTATTGATTTTTTTAGAGAGGGGAAGGGAGAGAGAGAAACATTGATGTGAGAGAGATAAATCTATCAGCTGCCTCCTACACGCTCCCTGCAGCGGATCCAGCTGGCAACCCAGGCATGTGCCCTGACCAGGAATCGAACCGGGACCTCTCAGTCCATGGGATGATGCTCAGTCCACTGAGCCACACTGGCCGGGCCAAGCTTCGCTCTTTGAGAGAACCCTCTCACATGATTCATACCAGACTCCTGTCATTTGAGTACGATTCTTCTAGGGCAAAAGCTAGGGATTTGAGCAGACATTTTCAGAACTTTAATCATATGCTTGTCTGTATTGACCTGGTAGCCACTAATCATGTATGGCTATTTAAATGTAAATTAATTTAAATTAGATAAAGTTTAAAATCCAATTCCTCAATCACTAACCACGTTTAAAGTGCTCAGCTGCAGACATAAATAGTAAATAGTACAGACATAACTTTACAGAACATTTCCAGCATTGCATTCTGTTGGATACCGTATGCTGGACAGTGTGCTCCTGCTTACATAGAAAACTAAGACATAGACTTTACCTTTGAAGCCCTATACATGGTACAGAGGGTGAGGCAAAATGAAAACGAATCTAACAAAATGAAATGGGTAATGAACTCTGCCTGTGGTAGCAGGGAGCATTCTATAGAAGATGTGGTTTTGTGTGTGGGGGGTATCTGGTTTATTCAAACTGTTTGACAGAATTCCGACCATGAGGGCTGAGCTGTGAAGCTGAGCTGGGTGAGGATGTCCAGGTATCAGAAGGTAAAAGGAGCTCAGCTGAGCAGCAGGGGCAGCATTAAGGCCAGGCCAAGCAGGAGAGGCCAGGTCCATTCATGACCTCAGCACAGAACCTCGCCACCTCCTTGCTGGGGTTGTCCTGGGCTGGGTCAAACCACATCTGGATACAGCGGCCACTCCCTCGGTTGTAGTTGCTGACTTTGTCGGGACAACTGCAGATTTCATTGCACAGAGCAGCAGGTGTGGGGAAGTAGATATGAAAGGGATGGCAGGCAGCCTTCACTGGGTGCTGGTTAGACCCTGAGGTCCTGTTCTAACCCTTGCACTGGTTGCTTTTGTAGGTCTAGGAGGTGTGGCAGTCTTCCCACCAGCTCTGACAGGCCTCTTTGCACAGTAGCACATTCAGGATCCACTCTATGCACCAGCTCTGGTTCACCTCCTGGATCCAGGGCCCCAGGTTGGGGGAGCACTCATACAGGCAGGTGTCCTGGATGAAATGGTGCTTACAGGCAGGTTTCATCAGGCCACAGTGGTCCCAGTTGAATCTGTACAGGTAGGAAACATTTTTAATGGGCTTCCTGGCTGGTGTTGACAGAGCAACGGGCGTTCTTCTTCCTGGGACTGCATTGCTCATGCAGCTTGTCCTCTGGGCTTGTTTTTCCTTGTGGTACTTGGCGTCCATGCAGACACTGAGGTGCTCGGTCCTGGGCCAGGCTACCCATACGGCGGCCCCTACATGAGAAGGAGCAACAGCTGTGTTGTCATCATTTGGGTCATGTCAGTCCCTAAAGGAAGAGTTTTGGTCAGTTGAAGATGTGGCATTTGAACTGAACTTTCAAGAATGAACAGGACAGGAATATGGAATATTTTTGGTCCTGTCCATTTCTTCTCCTGAGCCTGACTATCCCATGAGAATGTTGGCTAAGATATGTGACGTGGGTAGCTTTGTTCTGCTTTGGTATTGTTATCCCGCATTTCTCTGGGTAATGTGGCTCTTTCCACAGAGTATTTCTCTTTTTGCTGGCATATGGTTGGAAAATCTTAGGTGAAATCAGTTTAACGTTAAAGAGATTCAGGTAAAGAAAAAATATTTTAGGTGAAGAGCAAAGGAATTTCAACAAACATTTATTGATGGCTATTGCTTGCCACACCTTGAGCTAAGGTTCTGGGAAAACAAACACAAGTAAGACATTGTAAAAAGGGCTCACGATCTAGAGAAGAAATGTAAATATATGCTGCAATAAATTGTGATACATGCTAGGATTGAAGTGTGTATAGCATATAGTGAGTTGGAAAGAGTGATCGAGGTGATAGTCTTCAGTTAAACATTTTCTGAGTACCTTCTCTGTGCAGGTATTGTGTGTTATAGTAAAGGTTAAAAATGAGAGCTAAGACAGCTAGGGCGCTTAGGCTCTGCTAGTAGGAGTGTTATTGTTAAACACACTGTGGAAAACTGTCTGGCAGTGTCTGCTAACGCTGATGCACTACAACATAGTAGTTCCACTCCTACCTAGAGCTGGGCACTTCCCAATAGAAAAGCACATATATGTTCACCCAAACACATGTGCTAGAAAGTTCACAGAAGCACTATTTCTAATAGAAATTACTCACATACTTTACATCAACAGCAAATTAGAATAAACTACAAACAACAATATGGATAGATCTCACAAACAAGTGAAAAAAAAACAGACACGGTAGGGTCCATACTCTATGATTTCATTTATATAATTTTAAAAATAAGTAAAACTAATCTGTGCTGTTAGAAATTAGAAAAGTATTTACCACTGGGGAAGGCATGGTAACTAGAGGGGCTTCTGAGGTGCTGGTAATGTTCTGTTTCTTTATTTGAGTACTGGTTACTTGGGTAGGTTCAGATTGTGAAAATCAGTCAAGCTGTATGATATGAACACTTTTCTTTTCTTTTTTTTTGGTACATGCCCCTAGCAGGAACCGAACCCGGGGCTCTCTGGTCCGCAGGCCGACGTTCCAACCGCTGAGCCAAACTTTTCTTTATGTATATTATACCTTGGTCAAAAGTTTAGAATTTTTTTTTAAGAGAGAAAGGGAGAGGGAGAGATAGGAACATCGATGAGAGAGAAACGTCGATCAGCACCTCTCACATGCCCCCAACCAGGGATTGGGCCTGAAACCCAGGCATGTGCCCTGACTAGGAATTGAACCAGCAACCTCTTGGTGCATGGGAGGATGCTCAACCAACTGAGCCACACCAGCTGGGCCAAAAGTTCAGAATTTTTAAGTGTGCCATGGGAATGTGAACAAACAGATTAATTCTGGCTGAGGGGCTCAGGGAAGAAGACTTGACAGAAGGAGAGGTGGTAATTCAGCTGAGCCCTGCAGTGTTTGGGTGCAGTGAGGTGGTGAGGTGAGAGTACAGAGGAGAAGCAGAGCATTTCAGAGAGAGAGCTGCCTGAGCCAAAGCAGTGAGCCATCTGGAGAAGGTAAAATAGTCTGATTTTACTATAGCACACTGCACAAGTAAAGATGAGGCTGGAAGAGTAGGTTAGAGGCAGACTGTGAAAGGGCTTGAATGCCAAGGAGGGAATTTGGACTTGATATTCCAGGAAGTCTTTGAAGGTCTTTTAAACCCAGGAATGACCTTGTAAGGGTTGTAGGGGACTTAGCAAGGTGAGTAATTATGTCTTTATCCTCTGTGCATCAATGAGATGAAGTGTAGTTTCATTCATAATTATTAATTCAGAGCCTTATCCTGAATGAAAAAAAAATTGCCTATTTTACACCACTGCTTTATTGCCCATCTCTTATGACCAGCGCTTTCTTCTTTCTCCCTTCTACCTGCCAAAAGCAAAACAAAAAACCAACATACAGCATTACCTTGTAGTATCTCTGGCCACATCTCTTAAGAGGGCCAATAGTCACAGTATCCTTTTCATTACAGGCAAGAAGAGAGGCGGAGGCGGTCCTTCCAAGATTACACTGGGCAGAAGATCACCCTTGAGGCTGTCCTGAACACTACCTGCAAGAAGTGTGGCTGTAAAGGTAAGGTGAAGCCTCTGCCATTTCAGTCTTTCTCTCCTGTGGGCGGACCCTTCACTGGATGAGCAACCGTGAGTTTATAATAGAAGAGAGAGAGATAAAATAGGAGAGGGAGATAGCAACATCGATGAGAGAAACATCGATCACCCTGTTTTTAAGCCAAGTGATGGCCTCACCTGCTCATGCTGCTGGTGTTCCTACTAGACTTACATCAGAGTTCGCGGCTTGCTGCTTTTTCTGTTTCCTTTTCTGAATGCTAGCCCTGCTGCTGGCCCTGGTAGTGATGCTATATATACTATCATCACCTCTCCCCCCACCTCTGCAGTTGATGCCGTACCTGGGCAAGGCCCCAGGTACTGTGCCAGGAAGGTAAGAGTGTTGGATTATGATTAACACTCTAAATTTTATCTCCAAGGACCATTATTGTTCTGCTGCAAGAATTAAGCAACTTTAGAAAGATATTCCTTAAGGATCCAAGTTAAACCCTTTCTTGCTCATCTCTTTAACTTGAGAGTTCTGAATGCATACAGTATCCTTTTTAGTAATAAAGAACACACACTAGTCATTTCCTTTTAGCTCCGTTTCCTCAGGTTTCCTCTAGTCTTACTCAAATATTAAAGAGCTCTTTCAGCCTGACTTCCTTTTTGGAGCTGTAATGAGAGGGATTGCCAACTTCTCACTTTCAGAATGACCTCGATTTGTCACCACCTTGCCCCTAGCCTTCCATTTACCTAGCCTTGTTGCTTTTTCTACGACAACTGGTAGTATATTTGTGCCCTGGTTGAGGTTGTGGGGTTTAAGCCCCTTTATCATTAATGTAGAGGGAGGAAGGAAAAATAAAATTGAGAGAAAGGATACTTCCTCAGGGGAATTGTGGGAGCATTCCAGATATTTAGAAAACTCTCTGCTGTATCCCTCCTCCAGGCACCATCCAGCTTCTGGACTCCAGAGTTACAAAGTAGTTTACATATTACCTTTGATGGTTTTATCCCATTCTCTGTGCCTTTGAGATGGGGTCTACAATAAGCTCAGAAAAACCAGCTCTATAGCATCTGTTAAAGGGGCCCTCGATAGCACAGTAAGAAGGCTCAGCGAGAGTGGGGTCTTCTTACCTTCAACTTGTGTCCACCAGGTATTACATGAGGCAGAGAAGAATAATGAGGGATGAAATTGGGCCCAGTCAGCAAAGGCTGGGCCAAAGGTGGTTGGTTTGAGTGCAGCAGAAAGAGTGCAGGGCAGGGAGGCATAGGAGCCTAGGTACGTTTACCTCTGCTGCTATCTGTGTGACCTTGCACTATTTCTCTACTCTGGTCCTTCATCTCCTTTGCAAATGCAGTGTTGGATTTGATGATCTCTAAGGCCCTTGCCAGACCTGACAGTCTGTGAATGTTGCGTGCGCCTAGGTGACTCTGCCTGTCTCTCTGTGTGTTAGCTTCGATGCTGCCTTCCTGCCAGTTGCCTAAGAGCTGTCTTCCTTGAGGGCCTTGGCCTGCCACTTGGCTCCCTCTGCTAAGCATTCTGCTCTCTGGAGCAGCCTTTTGTTGTTAATAAGTTCCAAATAGGTCTTTAAAAATTACTAAGCTTTATTGCTAATAGAAGGCAGCAGCAGCCTGTGTCCTCATATCCTCTGCCATTACCAAAGCAGCGCCAGTGTTTCCCACAGCTTTGGGACCAGCTGTTAGTCTGGCTCTGGTGGAGTGAGCAAGGCCATCTTGAGGTGACGGAAAATCTGCTCTGAATCCAACAGTTGCTCTGAATGAACTCAGCAATCCCTCCTGAACCAGCAGCCCCTCCTGGAGCCTCTGGGGAAGATCCACCTGCTGAGGGGAAAGACTGCTTCTTCCTCCCCACCTTTTCTAATTCTCTTCTGCAGGCCACTTTGCAAAGGATTGTTTCATGCAACCAGGTGGGACCAAATACTCTCTGATACCTGATGAGGATGAGGAGAAGGAAGAAGCAAAGTCAGCAGAGTTTGAGAAGCCTGACCCCACAAAGAATTCTAGAAAAAGAAAGAAGGTGAGTGCTATCTTGCTTTTATTTTATCATATATTTTGTTTTTTAATGAAAATGTATTTTTTGCAGAAATGTTAGAAATACTGAAAGACATAAAGAATATTAGGATCTTCTGTAATCTTTCCACCCAGGGAAATGCTTACAGTATTTTTGGTATATTCTAATGTTTTTTTCTAGGTAATAATTAATACACGCACACACACACATACACATACACATATGACACTACATATACATATAAACACAAAATTATAGTCATACTAGTTATAGTTTATATCCTACTTCTTTGATTATACTTACCAAAAGCATTTTCTGATATCCTTACATATTCTTCAAAAACTTGATTTAAGAGCCTTATATGATATTCTACCCTATGGCTGTGTGATGTTTTATTTAATAGTTTTTCTGTTGTTGGATATTTTTGATTACTTCCAATATAAAACTTTTTGGCCACATATCTTATTGTTTTCTTTGGATACATTTCTAAATAAGATTACCGAGTTAGGGCTTTAAGGCTCTTTTTTTTTATCCTCACCTGAGGACTTTTTTTTGCATTTATTTTCAGATAGAGCGGGAAGGAGAGAGGGGGGGAAGAGAGAGAGAGAGAGAAACATTGATGTGAGAGAGACACATCAAGTGGTTGCCACCCCCACGACCCCAACCGGGGCCGGGGATAAATTGCAACCGTGGTACGTGCCCTTAGCGGGAACCAAACCCGGGACTCTCTGGTCTGCGGGCCGACGCTCTAACCGCTGAGCCAAACTGGCCAGGGCTAAGGCTCTTGATACAATTTGTCACATTGTCATTCCAGAAAGTCCTTATCCACACCCAGCAGTGGATCAGAGTGTCTGTCTCACTGAGTTCTGTCTCCTCTCTACTGCTTATAGCAGAAGAATTCATAAAACAGGCATTGTGGTGCAGAAAAACTGCATTTGTAATTTGTTGCATACTGCACACAGGAAATGAAAAAGCTATGCTATACTTTGGTCATGAAATAGTGGTTCTCGTGTTGTGTAGTATTTTTCTAATTTTGCCCAGTTATTAAGTTTTGGGGTTTTGTTTTGTTTTGTTCAAAGCTTTAGCAAACTTTGTTGCTGTCAGCTTGTTCCAGGTATTGCAAACCTAGGAATATAAAAACTGTGATAAAGTCCTTGCCCTCAGTGGGCATTATCTACAAATTAAGTATTATCTTCATTTTATAGGCGAGGAAAGGACCTATGTTAACATTTTAAGAATTAGCCAAATATATGAATAATAATTTATTGATCTGTATGTTCTCTCCTTGGGTGATCACATCCTTTCTGAGACTGTAGCTGCCTTGGTGACTTCCACATCGCTAACTAGTATCCCACAGGTACCTCAAACTTTGGCTTGGAGTCCATCAGATGTAGATTTGAGGCCCTTCTGTGCTACTTACCAGCTATCTATGTAACTTTGGGCTCTCTTACTTCAGCTCCTTAATTTTCAAAGAAGGATTGTTCTGGTCTTTGATGCCAGTGTTCCTTACAGAGGGATACCCAGCCTCCAAAATAGATATAAAGTGCTGACAGATAAGTGCTTAATTAATTAATGTTGGCTGTCATGATTATCATTATCTCTTCTCTAGCCCTCCTCCCTACACATACATGCACATACTCACCCCCTCACCACCACCATGAAAACAGCAACCAGAACTCTTGTTTCTATCCTTCTGTCTTGCATTACTTGTTTGAATGACAGCAATAGCCTGCCAGTTCCCTAAGAAAGAAACCAATTATGTCATTTATTTTCTCTCCTTTCCATCCCATATCTAGTCAATCACCAAGTCCTATTTGTTGATGGTGTCTTAAATATCTCAATTATATTTCTCCCACTCCCACTGCTCCTGTGCATTTTGTCCCCTCACATCTCTCACATTCAGACTTTGAACTAGCTTAGGGAGATTTTCTTTTTTTTTTTTTATCCTCACCCGAGGACATTTTTGCATTTATCCTCAGATAGAGCACGAGGGAGAGAGAGAGGAAGAGAGAGAGAGAAACATCGATGTGAGAGAGACACATCGACTGGTTGCCATCCACATGACCCCAACCGGGGCCGGGGACAAACTGCAACAGAGGTATGTGCCCTTAGCGGGAACCGAACCCGGGTCTCTCTGGTCTGCGGGCCAACGCTCTAACTGCTGAGCCAAACCGGCCAGGGTGCCTAGGGAGATTTTTAAAATACATATTTGGCCCTAGCCTCTTTGTATCAGGTTCACAGGGCCTGGGTCTGGGCCTCTGACATTTTTTTTAAGCACCTTTTTTAAAAAAAATTTGTTTCCTTTATTGATTTTAGAGAGAGAGGAAGGGAGAAGGAGAGAGAGATAGAAACATCGATGAGCGAGAACATCAAATAGCCCCCACCTGCATGCCTCCCACTGGGTATTTGGCCCACAACCTGGCATGTGCCCTGACCAGGAATCGAACCAGCAGCCTCTTGGTGCATGGGTCGACGCTCAACCACCGAGCCACACTGACCGGGCTTAATGTACCCTTTTTATCTCACTGTGTGAGTCTCTTCATTATCTTGATTTTTCACCCTCTGCTTTAACTCTGAATGTTGGAGTGCTCTGAGGCTGTCTCATTACTCCCTTACCTTTGCCCCAGGTAATCTCTTCCTGTTCTGTGGTTTTGAATACCGTTTATATGTGAATAATCCCCAAATTAAGTATTTGTATTCTTTTTTAAAAATCCAAATCTGTAATTCTATCCCTCACTTTTTTTCTGAAACTTTAGATTTAGATATTTGATTGCCCACTTAACATCTTTGATTGCCAAATTGGCATCAAGCTTAACACAACCCAAATTATAAAAATTTTCCTACCCAAAGCCGCTACATTCTGCTCTGTCTCAGTAAATATATCACCATTCACCCAGTTGCTTAAGCCAAAATATGCAGCCTTTGGGTATAGTGTTTGTTTGTTTCTTTTTTTTGTTGTTCAGATAGAGTGGGAGGGAGAGAGAGGAAGAGAGAGAGAGAAACATCGACGTGAAAGTGACACATCGAGTGGCTGCCACCCGCACGACCAACCAGGGCCGGGGACAAACTGCAACCGAAGTACATGCCCTTAGCGGGAACTGAACTCGGGTCTCTCTGTACCGCAGGCCGACGCTCTAACCGCTGAGCCAAACCGGCCAGGGCTGTTTGTTTCTAATTGTGGTAAAATATAGATATAAATTTTACCATCTTAACCATTTTGAAGTGTACATTCTTTGACATTAAGTAAATTTCATATTGTGCAATCAATACCACCATTCATTTCCAAAACTCTTTTCATCTCACAAAACTGAACATCTATACCCATTAAGCAATAATCCTTCATTCTCTCCTCCCCCAGCCCCTAGTAATCACCATTCTGCCTTCTGCCTCCATGATTTAGACTTCTCTTAGGAACCTCATTAAGTGGAATTATATAGTATTTGTCTTTTTGTGACTGGCTTGTTTGATTTAGTATAATGTCCTCAGGATGTAGCATGTATCAGAATCTCCTTTTTAAGACTAAATATTTCATTGTGTGTATATACCATATTTTACTTACTCATTGTTGACACTTGGGTTGCTTCCACCTTTTGGCTTTTGTGAATAATGCTGCTATGAACATAGTTGTACAAATATTTCTTTGAGATCCTGCTTTCATTTCCTTTGGGGTATACCCAGAAGTGGAGTTGCTGGATCATATATGGTAATCCTGTTTTGATTTTTTTTTTGAGGAATCACTGTACTGTTTATCACAGTGACTGTGCCATTTCACATTCCTACCAACAGTGCAAAGGGTCCCAGTAGAGTGCAGTGTTTTATAATTGTTAATTAGGTAAAAGTGGATGGTGGTGGTGTTCAGTTGTTTAGTTCTTTTATGTCTTTTCTCATTATTTATTTATTTTTTAACTCCTTAAAGAGGTTTGTTAAAACTATCCAATCGGACCATATCTCTTTCTATTTAAAATTCTTCAATGATTTCTCATTATACTTAACATAAAATCCTGAATGCCTCCTGTGAAAACAAACTGTCTAGCCTGGCTGGTTTGGTTCAGTGGTTAGAGCGTCGGCCTTCAGACCAAAGAGCTGTGGGTTCGATTCCTGGTCAAGGGCATGAACCTCAGTTACAGGTTCAGTCCCCGACCCCAGTTAGGGTCGTGCGGGAGGCAACAAATTGATGTGTCTCTCTCACATCGATGTTTCTCTCTCTCCCTCCTTCCCTCCCACTCTATCTAAAAATCAGTGGAAAAATATCCTCAGGTGAGGATTAAAAACAAACAAACAAACAAACAAACTGTCTAACCCTGTTCCTCTTCAGCTACTACTACCTTTATCAGGCACTAAATTGTATCTAGCTAAATCATTGTTTTGTCTTTTTTACTTGTTTTATTTTTATAGTTACCTTCTACATACAGCAAGGGATGTAAGATTTCTATTTACAGTTGTGTTATAAAGTTTCCCTTAAAAAAATAATTTTTCTTTATTGATTTTAGAGAGAGAGGAAGGGAGGGGGAGAGAGAGATAGAAACATCGATGAGCGAGAACATAGATTGGCTGCCTCCTGCATGCCCCCCCACTGGGGATTGGGCCCACAACCTGGGTATGTGCCCTGACTGGGAATCAAACTGGTGACCTCTTGGTGCATGGGTCAATGCTCAACCACTGAGCCACACCAGCCGGGCTAAAGTTTCCCTTTTAAGAAAAACTTTGTAAAGTAAAAATAAAAGTAATAAAATTTTAAGTAGCAGGTTGTAATTACATGGAATAAAAATTGTGGCAGTATTATAGGAATAACTGACACTTGGAAAACATTGATTTAGAGCAGTGGGGGTATTATTTCAGTTTGGTACTGTTCTCCTGTGAACCAAAGAAGTGGAAATTACCAAAAGCCCCTGCTTCAAGCACTGCCTTCCAGAAGCCTTCTGCAAACTGTTAGCATTGTCAGATTTATTCTAGTTCCTTCTCGGAGACAACCCTGGGCCTACCCTGCCTGCAGTATTGCTTTATTTTGAACACAGGACTTGGCCTTACATACCTTTATTTCTTGATATTAGTGTTTCTAGAGCCTTCCTCACAGAGATCTGAGGACTTGATTTAAAGAGGGAAAAGGGAAGTTTCCACTATATAACCTCATTATTGAAATATAAAACAAAGGCAGTCCATAATCTGGCTACTTTACCAGAATTTATATTATTGTGGCACATATTTTCTACCAGCTGTTTTCAGATGTTTTACCTGGGTGTAATAAAAATGTATGTACAGTTTTGTTTTCTGCTTTTTTACTTTGTCATAAGCATCTTTCCATTTTTGTCTCTATACCTAGCCCATTTGCAATGGCTGTACCATATTACATCAGGTAGATGCTAGGGAATTGCAGTTTTGGATACAGTAAAGGGTGATACTTAAGAAACTGGGCATGCCCTGGCCGGTTTGGCTCAGCGGTTAGAGTGTCGGCCTGCGGACCAGAGACTCCCGGGTTCGGTTCCCGCTAAGGGCATGTACCTCGGTTGCATTTTGTCCCCAGCCCCGGTTTGGGTCATGTGGGTGGCAACCACTCGATGTGTCTCTCTCACATTGATGTTTCTCTCTCTCTCTCTTCCCCCTCTCTCCCTCCCGCTCTATCTGAAGATAAATGCAAAAATGTCCTTGGGTGAGGATAAAAAAAAAAAAAAAAAAGGCAGAGGCTTTGTAGTCAGAGACTAGGTTTAACCATAGACCTTGGGTTCGAGGTGTTCTTTATATATTCTAGGTATTAATCTCATGTCAGTTATATGACTTGCACATATTTTCTCCCATTCTGTGGATTGCCTTTTCACTCTGTTGGCTAGAGTGTCATCCCAATATGCCAAGGTTGTGGGTTCGATCTCTGGTCAGGGCACATACAAGAAGCAACCAATGAATGCATAAATAAGTGTAACAACAAACGATGTTTCTCCCCCCCCAAAAAGAAAGGAAGAAAGAAATCATTGCCAAATCCAGTGTCATGAAGCTTAAGAATTTTAGTTTAAATTTTTTTCTATCACTTAACTTTTTATTAACATGTTTTACTTACACTCATTCTGCATATAAAATCTTGTATGTAGCTTTCTCACATAACATTTTAACTGTAGTTCAAATTTTTAAATAATTTTTTCTTATTTATGGATTTGAGCAAGAGAGAGAGAGAGAGAGAGAGAGAGAGAAACATTGATTTGTTGTTCCACTTACTCATGCATTCATTGGTTGCTTCTTGTGTGTGCCCTGACCAGAGATCAAACCCACAACCTTGATGTATTGGGATGATGCTCTGACCAACTGAGTTACCTGGCCAGGGCTATAGTTTTAACTCTGGGCCAGTCCTGGGCCCATTTTGCTTGAGCACAGAGTGTCATCCAGTGTTGTAGTTTTTTGATCCATTTTGAGGGTTTTTTTGTTTTGTTTTGTTTGTATATGGTGTAAGGTAAGGGTCCAACTTCATTTTTTTTTTTTTCATGAGGCTGTCCAGTTTTCCCAGCTCTCTTTGTTGAAAATACTGTTCTTTCCTTATTGAGTGTTCTTGGCATCCTTGTCGAATATCATTTGACCATATACTTGAGGGTTTATTTCCGACTCTCTAGTCTATTCCACTGGTCTGTATGTCTGTCTTTATGCTAACGTAACACTGTTTTGATTATTCTTTGTAGTAAGTTTTGAAATCAGGAAATGTGAATTCTCCAACTTTCTTCTACACTCAAGCAGCTAATAGCATAAGGAGAACAGTTAGCATCCAAAGTGTATTTGGTGGCAAAGGACAGACACTGTTAAGGGGGTTATTGCATCTCATAGAAATCCAATTATAGGAAGTGAAATATGACGGAGCCACACAGAACTGGAATCAGAAAGGAACAGGCTATTGGGTTCTCATTTCTGCTTCTTCACATGACTGCTTCATTGTCCACTTCTTTCTGCACAGTGGGGGAAGGGAATACCTAATGTAAAGCCTCTAAGGCAGGAGAAGGTGCTAGGCAATGGCCCAGGATAAAGAAAGGATGTCACCTGTTCCAAAGAATGCCTGGCACATAGTAGCATGCACTAGCTACCTTTGAATAGATAGACTCCATGGCCTCTGCTCTCTGTAGCTCCTCGGGTTCCATTGCTCAGTGAGACCTGCCCTCAGTTTGTAGAGTAATGAGGACTGACTCCTGCTGCTGGTAGGTGGTAATGAAGGGAGCAGGGGCAGGAGTAAGAGAACTTCTAGCATTGACCCCCCCCCCCAACTCTTTTTATCAAGTGTACATGTAAAGAATGTATGCTCTTGTCCAAAAATGGAGTATGCATTGGTTTAGTTCTACATACCAATTTAGTATCATGACAGTTTTTGTTCCAGTGTCTGAAAATTATAAGTCATTTTTTGTTGGGCATAATTAGAACAAGAGGAAATTGTTTTGCAAATGGAAATAGGATATGAAGTGGTTGGCAAAATACGAATAGAGGTTTTTGAATGAAGCCTTGGATAATTTTTCCATGAACTTGTGGTCTGTGCTTTGCAGGCCTCTCTTACTTATCATGTGCTATCATGAGTCTTTCCGAATCAGTGCTATATGATGAGGAAGCATGTGCCTTGGGATCAGGCTGTCTGCTGATTATAGTGAAGTTTAGCTATATTTGATCCAGGATATAATTTTCTTCTTTTGATGTGGCTACTATAATTACTTTCTGCTGAACTATATATAGAAGAACAGAAATAGGAATGTCATCCCTTGGCTGTAGTGCTGGCTCTGCCCTGTTGTCCAGAGAACTTCTGGTGCCCATCTGAGAGAGAGACATTGCCAGTCCTGAGCCCGTTTTGCTTGAGCACAGAGAGTCATCCAGTGTAGTATGCTAGTATGCACAAAAGCCTTTAGTGATTCTCTTTCTACGGAATAAGGTCTGAGTTCCTTTAAGACTCTTCGCAATCAGTCCAACTTCTCTGTATCGTCTCTTACAGTCCCTTCCCACACACACTGTATTCCAACCTGATTCATTGAAAGAGCATCTACTGTGTGCCAAGCTCTGTTCTGGTCACTGTAGGTACAGTAGTGAACAAAACAGGTAAAATCCCTGTCTTTATGTACCTACATTCTAATGGGGTCACAGACAATAAACTGCTAAACAAAATACAAAATAATACTAATATGTCAAGTATTATATGGACAAACATTAATTTGATTATGAAAGAGAGGGAGGCCTGTCTCATAAAGCATCATTTGAGTGGATATTTGAAGGAAGTGAGCTACACATTAGTAGAGAGAGAGCATTTCAGCAAGTACAATAGCTGGGTGTTGGGAGTGAGCTTATTAGCATGTTTAAGGAACAGTAAGGAGGCCTGAGTAGCTGGAGTGAGGTGAATGAGAAGAGAGGAAGTTAGAGGAAGCCAAGGGCCACCTCAGAGAATATGAGGACACGAGCTGTCACTTAGAGTGAGATGGATGTCATTAGAGCTTTTGACTAGAGGGATGACATGTTCTAACTTACCTTTTAAGAGAATTATTTTGGATCTTTGAGCTTGCTTAGACACCATGAACAAAGCTCACCCTCCCAAGTTAAAAAAAATTTATGGACAAGAAGTTATCATTTAAATTAAATGGTGGCAGACATGTCCAAGGAATATTGTGGGGATTTGATCCCTTATGAATCCTGTGATGGATGAATGTGTGGAGATGGCAACTAGTGGGCAACAGAACAATATTGGAATGGCGGTAATGTGAAGAAATAGCATCATGGTCGAAGCCTTGGAACGAGTATAAAGAATGGCTGTGTTCACCAGAGACATCAGCTGCTTCCACATGTTCCCTGTCCACAGCACCTGTTTTACTACAATATAAAAATCAAGTCGTGTCGATTTTCATGTTGAACTTTTGTTAAATAAACTTTTGTATTGGTCCAAAAAAAGAGAGGAATTATGTTGGCTGCTATGTGTAAACTAGATGGCCAGAAAGCAAGGGTGGGAGCAGTTAATGGCCAATGTTAACAATCCAGGTGAGATGATGGTGGCTTAGGCTAGAATGGTAGTGGTGGGGGTGCTGAGAAGGGAATTGAAGTGTGGCTCTATTTTGAAGGTAGAGCTGACAGAACTTGTTGAGTGATTGGATATGAGGTCAGAAAGAGAACAGTTGAAGATGACTAACTGGAAGATTAGAGTTAGGAGGAGGAATGCAGAAGGAAGTAGGGGGGTGGGGTTTAGTTTAAGCTGCTATATATGAGGATGGGAAAGAAAGCTGGAGGTGAGTAGGTTTGGGAGGGTGCAGGGCATAGGAGTTGATGCCTATCAGATATCTACGTGGAGGTGTAGAGTGGGCAGTTGGATGTATAATTCAGAGTTAAAGGAGAGGCCCAGGTAAGATATATAGAGAAAGTATAGTGAATAATAATGTAACAACTTTGGTGACAGAAGGTAACTGGACTTATCATAGTTATCACTTTGTAACGTGTATAAATATTGAATCACTACATTGTACATCTGAAATTAACATACTATTGTAAGTCAATTATACTTCACTTAAAAAGGAGAGACATAGCCCAGCCCGGTGGCTCAGTGGATTGAGCATTGTCCCATGGACTGAGAGGTCCCGGTTTGATTCCCAGTCAGGGCACATGCCCAGGTTGTGAGCTTGATGCCCAGTAGGGGGTGTGCAGGAGGCAGCCGATTTATGTTTCTCTCTCACATCGATGTTTCTATCTTTCCCTTCTCTCTCTAAAAAAATCAGTAAAAACGTATTTTTAAATAAAGAGAGAGACATAAATTTGGGAGTCATCTACATATAGATGGTATTTGAGTTCATATATACTCAAATATATGGAGATTATGGAGATGAGGCTGAACCAGCAAAGAAGACTGAAGTCGGTGGAAAAGTAAGAGAATGTGGTGGAAGTGAAGTGAGGAATGTGCTGTAAGGAAAACGGACTGTGTTGAATGCAGCTGATCAAGTATTGACCAAGAATTGACCATGGATTTGGCTCTGTGAAGGTCATGGGTAACTTTGACAAGAGCTGTTCAGTAGAGTGGTGGGTTAAAATTGTTCAGGAGGGTTTTTGTTTGTTTTGTTTATTGTTGGGAATGAACCAGTAAAGAGGGAAAACTTGATGCAAAAGAGGGGACAATTCCTGGACCAACGTTGAGTAGGAGAGAAGGGATGGGATCCAGTGCATAGTTAACAAGCCACACAGGGTAATTTGTCACTTTTGAAAGATCTCTCAAGCATTTGCCTCATTCTGTCTTCCTGTTGGCTGGAAGGCCCCTGCTTCCCTTCTCCCATCAACACTGCTACCACCACTCCACCTGCCAAAGCCATGTTCATCCAGGAACACACATACATATCCTTCAGGAAGCCGTCCTCGAATTCCTTGGGCGTAATTGACTTCTTTCCCTTGTGTGTCCATGGCATGTTTTTTATACTTTTCTTACATTACTTCCATGGACTGCCTATCTTAATTATTTAACCAGTCAATTTGGTCCTTGAAACCTTCTGGTTCCTAATTTCTGACCTCATTCAACTATTATAAAATAAATTAATTAATAGATATTTCTGGCTCATAGAAGGTACTCAATAAATATTTGTTGAATAAATTTACTGTATGACTGTAAGGAGTTATTATTCCCTTGTTTGATGAGGTTGGCTTAGGTTTGGAGGAATGGTGCCAGGCTCCACTCAATGAGTGTGTTTACTTTGCATCTACTACTAATGCAAATAGTACTCTCTATGTGTCTGAATTAAATTTAAAAAAAAATCTGTCTCCTAAGCAACACTATATGTAACTATGGGTCTCTAAAGTGCTTTGTAGGTAATAAAGTTTAGTAAATATTTGTGATATGACTAATACAATTTTTTTTCTGGTCTTACCTTTTCTAATCTATGATAAACTGGTGCCTTATAGGCAACTTCTAGCCAGGAATCACTCTCTATCCCAGTGATTTTCAACCTTTTTCATGGCACACATAAACCAATTACTAAATTCTGTGACACACCAAAAAATACATTTTTTGCCAGTCTGACAAAAAAGAAAAATAGGTTTAATTTTCTTTTTTCTTTTAATTTTATTTTCTTTATTGATTTTAGAGAGAGAGGAAGGGAGAGGGAGAGAGAGATAGAAACCTCAATGAGAGAGAATATTGATTGGCTGCCTCCTGCATGCCGCACTGGGGATTTGGCCCACAGCCTGGGCATGTGCGCTGACTAGGAATCGACTGGCGACCTCTTGGTGTATGGGTCGATGCTCAACCACTGAGCTACACTGGATGGCTATTGTGTTGGCTCTTGTCACTGACAATCTAAGGGAAAAGAGAGGTCAGTACCCCTGACTAAATAGTCAGGTATTGCATGTTTGTATTTATTTATTTTTTTATCCTCACCCGAGGACATTTTTCCATTTTTTGTTCAAATAGAGTGGGAGGGAGAGAAAGGAAGAGAGAGAGAGAGAGAAACATCGACGTGAAAGGGACACATTGAGTGGCTACCTCCCGCACGACCAACCAGGGCTGGGAACAAACTGCAACCGAGGTACGTGCCCCCAGCGGGAACTGAACCCAGGTCTCTCTGGACTGCAGGCCGACGCTCTAACCGCTGAGCCAAACCGGCCAGGACCAGGTATTGCATGTTTTAAAAATTCTTGCAGCACACTGGTTAAAAGTCGCTGTTCTATACTATTTCCCAAAAGTTCACCCTAGAGAATCAATATGAGAATTAAATTATCTCTTAAGAATCAATAATTTCTCAAGAATAATTGTTAAGAATAAATAGAAATAGTAAGTGCTTTCGCTTGCTTGATTTCTGGCCAAATCAATGCCTTTTAGTTGGCAAGTACTAGGTTAGGTTCTGCCTGTAATCTAGACAGGGCTAAAAAGAACATCCACACTGGGACCCGGCCTGAGTCACATACAGGTTCTATCACTTGGGAAGTCACTGTCTCTGTCAACCTCTCTGAAGTTACCATTTTCTTTCCTGAAAATATAGGGATAATTATTCCCACTTAATAGATTTGCTGTGAAGGCTAGATGAAGGATGTGTGAAAATTGCCTAGCTCAGCATCTAGAAAAGGAAGTATTCAATAAAGGTTAGCTGCTGTTATTCCCCTTTCTCCGTTTTTTGTTTTGTTTTCCTCTTACTGTGGGTTGCTGCTATCTTGTTTCAGAACTGTAGAGAAAATGGGTGGGCTAGCTGATGTGGCACGGGCTATGTGCTTTTCCTAGAGAGCAGTTCTGAGCAGTGGCTTCTCTCCCATGCCCCTCCTGGCCTGTCTGCAAAGGGCTCACACCCCTGGGTCATTTCTTTACCCTTTCTCTTCTGCACTCCCCCCTTGAATGCAGTTGAGGGACCAGAAGCTAGGTTCACCTCTGGCTGTCCATCTTCTTCCAACCCAACTCCCGACTTGCCTTTTGAACTACAACTTCTGAAGTGATTGTTCTTCTCTAGCTCAAGGTTAGACACACAGTGAAAATGATGCCATCTGCTGGAGTACTGGATTTTCTTTGCTCGAGTTGCAAAAGAGCGTTTGCGCCAAGGTTGAGGTCTATTATTCCTCCTTGCTAAGTAGAGTACATGTCCCAGCATGCCAGGGTTCTCAAGTGATTTTTCTCTTTCTCCTGAGCCTGCATCTTTGAGAGAGAGCAAAGTGGAAATAATGCCAAACTCTGAGTAAGAAAGTACCACATTCTTATCACTGTACTGTGGGTCAACTAACTTCTCTGAGTTGCAGTTTTCTCATTTCTAAAATGGGACTAATAATGCCTGAATTTTGACCTCACCAGATTGTTGTGATAAGATAAGGGATGCAGTTATTTGGAGCCTTGTCCCGTACACCAAAAAGGTTGCATGTTTGGTCCCCAGTCAGGGTACTTACGAGAGGCAACCCATTGATGCGTCTTTCCCACATTGATGTTTCTCTCTCTCTCTTTCTCCCTCTCCCTCTCTTTCTCCCCCTTTCTCTCTCTCTAGAATCAGTGGTAACATATTCTTAGGTGAGGATTTAAGGGGGAAAAAAAGATAAGGGATGCAGAGAGCTTGATAAACTAGAATGCTACTTGGATGTAAGGAAGTGTTACTACTCTCCTTCCACATTTATTTTTCCAGGCTGGGCAGGCTTGGGGGGAATGGGTGCCAGACTCTGCATTTGCTTATTTACTTCCCCAGGACCCTGCCTTACCTAAGGGGCAGAACCTGGTAAGACTCCCAAGTCCATAGAGTCTGTGATGGGCTTCCATGATCTTGCTACCCAGGGAAGTGCAGCACCATAAGCCAAACCATTGATTTGCCAGCTCTCAGCCCCTCCCAGCCATGGTTCCTATAGCTTGGTAATGTGGACCTAGGAGGCTTCTGCTCTTTCAAATCCACTGGAGACGCCAAGAAAAAATTTTGGTTTCATTTCCTCTCAGAACTTTGACTTATCTGCCATAGATATGTAGCCAGATTGTCTGGACATTCTGGGAGTTCTCTGAAATGAGAGAATAATGCAGTACTTCTAGCTACCCCTGAGTGTCTACCATGTGTCAGGCAATTTACTGAAAAGAAAACTAAGATTCAGAAAAGTTAAGTCTCTTGTTTCAAGTCACATAGCTAGAAATTGGTACAGTTGGAATTTGAACTTACCTCTGATTCCAAAATGGTTCTGATCATCATACCACGAGGCCTCCCAGCACTTTTGAGAGGAAAATTCAGGAGATTTCCAGCCCTGTGATGTACATGCAGATCCAACCCTCCCTGCCTGATCTGGGGCAAGCAACTATCTCATTACATCTTTTGTTGTTGTTATTAATCCTCATCCAAGGATATTTTTCCATTGAATTTTAGACTGAGTGAAAGGGAGGGAGAGAGAAAGAGAAAGATCACTGTGAGAAACAAAAATTTGTTGCCTCTGGCATGTGCCCTGACCAGGGCAGGGATTAAACCTGCAACCCAGGTATGTGCCCTTGACTGGGAATCAAACCCGTGACCTTTCATTTCTCGGGAATCGAACCCGTGACCTTTTGATTCTCAGGAATTGAACCCATGACCTTTCAGTTCTCGGGAATCGAACCCATGACCTTTCGGATCTCAGGCTGATGCTCTATCCACTGAGCCACACCGGCTAGGGCTTTCATTAAATCTTAACCATAGTCATGTGACTTCTCTCTCTCTCTCTCTCTCTTTTTTTTGCTATTATCTGTGTTTTACATTTGAGGAAACTTGGTAAAGGTGAAATAATGTGCCCAAGATTACAGAATAGTGAGTGGCACCAGAGCTTGTCTGTGTCTAGCACCTGGTTCAGAGTTCTGCCCACCATTTCTCCCAGCCAGCTCCTAAGATCTGGTGCATCACTCAGGCAAACTCAGCTTTCAGGATGCTGGTTGAAAGCCTATAGGAGCAGGAGCCTCGCCATTTTCTGCTGTTTCTTTCTCTTCCCATAATCTCTTCTTCTTAGAAACTTTACTAAGGTGATGTAAACATTTGCAATTCAAGAAGGTTTATGCAAAGCTTAAAAAACTGCACAGAGTACCCCACAGAAGCCTGGGAATCTGCCTCCCATTCTTTGTATGAGTTTGTGCTGTTACTCAGGCAGCATGGTGTAGTGAGTAGTTTTGAGAAGTTTCTTTCTGAATTTTTTTCTTTATCAGTAAAATCTTGTAAGATTGTTGTGAAGGTTAGAGGTGATAAATATTCAAGGGCAGCAGGTAGAGCCTTACTAATTGATGGCAGTTATGTACCCAGGGTCTAATAGAAACCAGACTGGGAGTCAAGAGTCCTAAATCTATTACTCTCGTTCTGTGACCTTGGGCATGTGAGGCACTGTCTCTAGATAGACTGGGTAATCTCTAAGAACTCCTTTCAGCCCTGCCAGTGTGGCTCAGTGGTTGAGCATCAACCCATGCGCTGAGAGGTCGCTGGTTCGATTCCCGGTCAGGGCACATGCCCAGGTTGTGGGCCCGATCCCCAGTGGGGGCATGCAGGAGGCGGCTAATCAGTGTTCTCGTTCATCGATGTTTCTATCTCTCTCTCCCTTCCTTTCTCTCTAAAACCAATAAAGGGAAAAAAAATTTAAAAAAAAGAACTCCTTTCAGCTTTAATACTTGTGCTTTTAAAAATGAAAGTAATGCCCTGGCCAGTTTGGCTCAGCGGTTAGAGCGTCGGCCTGCGGTCCAGAGAGACCCGGGTTCGGTTCCCGCTAAGGGCACGTACCTCGGTTGCAGTTTGTCCCCGGCCCCGGTTGGTCGTGCGGGAGGCAGCCACTCGATGTGTCCCTTTCGCGTCGATGTCTCTCTCTCTCTCTCTCCTCCTCTCTCCCTCCCACTCTATCTGAACAAAAAATGGAAAAATGTCCTCGGGTGAGGATAAAAAAAATAAATAAATAAATAAAATAAAAATAAAAATGAAAGTAATGAATGCTTGTTTAAAAAAAAATCAAAGTGGACAGAATTAAATGACGTAAAAAGTGAAAGACCCCTATCTTTCCCTATTCAATACATTCTCGAGGTAATACTAGTTACCAGTTTGTGTGCTTTCTGTTATTTTCTGTGCAAAGATATACAGGTACATGTAAATATGTGTATATATACACATTGTATGGTATGCATGCTAAACACACTGGAATCTAGAATACATACTATATTATGACTTGGTATTTTTACTTGCTTTGGGCATTTTTTTCTTTTTAATACTTGAAGATTTAATTTATTCTTTTTAATTAATGTTTTTTTTTTCTTTCTTTTTTCTTTATTGATTTTAGAGAGAGAGGGAGAAGGAGAGATAGAAACATCTATGAGAGTGAACATCAACTGGCCGCCTCCTGCATGCCCCCCACTGGGGATTTGGCCCACAACCTGGGCATGTGCCCTGACCGGGAATAGAACCGGCAACCTCTTGGTGCATGGGTCTGCGCTCAACTACTGAGTCACACCAGCTGGGCTTAATTAATGTTTTATATATTAAGTGGTCCCCCAGTGATTACATGTCATGATTTTTTAAAGCAAATATACACATACAATGTTGAGTTTTTAAATTTTCTTTTTAGGAAAAGAAGAAAAAGAAACATAGAGGCAGGAAGTCATCTGATTCTGACAGCTCAGACTCTGAGAGTGATACTGGCAAGAGGGCAAGGCACACATCAAAAGACAGCAAGGCGGCGAAGAAGAAGAAGAAGAAGAAGAAGCATAAGAAGAAGCACAAGGAGTGAGAGTGCAGAGTACAGGGGGTGGTTGAGAGGAGAAGGAACCAGGAGCCTTGTGCCTTGCAGCCCTGGCTCCTAGACTCAATAGTGAGAATGTGGCCTCCCACCCCGTGACTCTCTCCCACGGGAGATGGCTTCCCCTCATGCAGCAGGCAGGTTTGGGAGCTAGATGTCAAAAGCATCTGCCTGAATGAGTTGTTTCCTTATTACTCCTGGTCCATTTGCAAGTGACCCCTGCAGCTCACCCATCTATTCGCCCCACTTCCCTCGTTTAGCAGGAGGTCCTATTACCCTCTCCAGCTGCCACTGCCAGAGCCTGATTCCTGTACGGGAGTCCAGGCCAGAGCCACAGTTACTGCTGTGGAGGTGAGTCTGGCTGTAGTTGGAGAAGTGACTGGCCTCTCCCTGTTCGTTTGCCCTGGGCTGATTGGTGGGTGATCTCTATTCCATCCAGCACGGGGGCAGGTAGAGGGAGCTTGGCAGTCTGAGGGAGGACATAGTCAGAAGTGGTGCTCACTCTCCATTCCCTCTGTGCTAGAAGTGACAGCCAGTGGCCGCAACCAGAAAACCGTTGTTTGCAGTGACTGAGCTTGTGTGTGACATTCTGCCAGACCACCGAACCAGACAGCTCAAGCCAAGATCATTGCTTTCCTTTGTGTTTACTACTGTGAGTCAATTGGTTCCACTTCAGGTTTCTGCTTAAATTCCTAGCACTAAATGGAGGTGTGTTTGGTTCTAAACTTACTGAAAGTTCTTATTGTTGTAATACCTCTCCCCAGGTAACTTATGGACTTCAAAGTCACCGAGTCTGCATGAGTTGACAGAAAAATATTTCTTATGTAACCTTAGACTGTGGAGAGAGGCCCAGCTGAGGTGCAGAGCCAGATATACTAGCAGGTCGCAGCTTTCTTAGATCACTGATAAGTCCTCCCTTCTGTCATTATCAGGTGACCTCTTCCCCCTGAGCTGACTGGAGAACCAGTGAGAATTTATAACTGTAGTAATGGCCTGGGCATAGGTGGGAGCTCAGCAGTCATCTTGGCCAGTGGGCATTTCCTCCCACCACCACGACATAAGCCTGGCTCCTTGTCCTGAGCCTGCATTCTGGAAGAGAGAGACCACAGCATCGCACAGGGAAGAGCAACTTTGCAGACCCAAGGGCATTCAGTGCAGATGGGCCTGAGGTGGCAGTTCAGTGGCCAAGCCTGGGGAAGCCCTGACACTGATTATTCCAGGTTGCACTAGCTCGTGTGGCCATGGGGAGGAAGTAAAGGCAAGGGGGTAGTACAGCTGTTACATTATTGTACGTGGAAGGTGGGCAGCTACCACTGTCCCTGAGACTGTCCATTTCAGCCTCATCCAGTGCTTCTTCCTGAGGGACCTTCAGGCAGGCGTTGCTGCCCACTGTCTGACAGGGAAACAGACGCCCGGAGTCATGTCACCAAAGGCAAAAACGCAACTGGGTGGCTTTGCTCTGCTTTATTGACCTCAGAGCACTCTTTGGAGGCAGTTAAAAAAAACAAACACATGGGAACTGAAACTGGATCCAGGAGTGCACCTGATCCCAGAAGAATTTTCCTAACCAAGGTGGATTTATACAAAACGCCAGAGGAAAAAATGAGGCAGTCTGGTGCTGAGTCCAGGGGTAGCCAGTTGGCAGGGGGGCAGTCAGTGACGAGGTGGGCAGGTCATGCCTCCTTCTCGTAAGTGCGAGTACAAACCGCACTGCCATGGGTGAGTGTCTGGAAGGAAAGAGAGAGTCCGATTAGGTCAGGTGTGAGGGAACAAGGATGTTGGAAGCGCTCGTTTTGATGGGCAAGCCCCTCTGCCTTCATCCTACTGATCTTCGTTTACTGACTGCCTACTCTGTGCCAACCGCTTCACATGTCTGTTTTTTTCTAATACACCAGGCCTTTCAGTTACACATGTAACCTATTTTAGAGATTTGGGAAAATCAGTTTTGAGAGAGGAAGTAATTTGGTCAAGATCCCAGAGTGTTTCTCTTTCCCATGCACCATTTTCCCCTCACCCTTAATGCCTAAGTTGGCTCCTAGCATGCAGTAGCCAGATAGGTGAATACTGATATTCTGAGACTCCCAGGGGAGGACTGTGCTGGGCCACCAGCCTCCTTTACTTCCCTGACTTGGGGTAGTCCCAGGGCCAGAGACCTGAGCCACCGCCCTCCAGCTAGCATTGCAGAGCCAGGCCCATGGTCTCACCACAGCTGACTGCCCAGTGAGTATTCAGTTCTGCATGTCACATTTCTACTAAAGGTAGGCACCCTGTTCTTGCTCTGCAGGGACCGCTGCTCTTGTGAATGCAAGAATGCAGTGAGCAGGTTACACTCACCCAGGGTCTGCTGTGAAGATGCTGAGTGACAAGCTGAGGCCCTATAGAATTAGGAGGTAGAGACCCACGGTGGCTGCTGTCTCTGCCCTTGGGTCTGGGGATGTTTAGTCAAGTCTGCGTGGCGCTTCCCACCCAGTCTGTGTTCAGGTGCTTGCAGTAGGCCAGGGGTGAAAAGCACTGAGAGGAGGTGGGGCTGGAATGAGGAAGGACTGTGCTGGCAGTCAGTGCCCCACATCACCAGCCTGCAAATGCCCTAAGGCTTTTCATGTGGCAGTGCAGTCCTGGGGAGGAGAGGGAAAGGGAATGCTGTGGTAGGAGGTGGGAGCCTTTCTGAGGACTTGGTGTCGGATCTGGCCCTGTTTCCTGCCTCTCCAGGTGGGGCAAGGCAGCAACACGGGGAACGAAGGCTGTGGAGCCCCTGCTGTCTCCTCCCACGTCAGTCATGCTTCGTGCTGCGTCCACTGTCTCGTTCAGACTTCCCAGCAGCCCTACAGGCTTGGTGTTATTAGTGCCTATTTTTACAGTTGGACTTGAAGGTGACTTGTCCAAAGTTACACTGAGATTTGAACCTAGGCCTGAGATGTGAGTTCAAAGCACTACACAGCAAATTCCCACCCGACACCACCCAACCTGTTCTCCACCCTCCATCATCCCAGCTGCCAGTGCTGCCAGGGACCGTGGCTTTTTACAACAGGCTTGGCTGAAGGGGCAGCAGTAGTAACCAACTGGGCAAGGCTCCAAAGCTGTCCGTCTTACCAGGATGAGTTTCCCGTCAGTGAGCTCGCGCACAAGTGTTGTTTCTTGCCCGTCCCACTTCTGCACATGGACAAGTTTGCCTCCATCCAGCGTCACAAGGGACTGTGGAAACAGGGTAGAGGCCTGAGCTGTGATCTGAGCCAGGGTTGAAGGACAGCATGGAGTCTGGTCACTGGGCCACAGAGGACTCAGCCTCTGGCCCAAACTAATGATGGTGCTAGGCCCAGAGCTCAGACGGACTACCTCCAGCCCAGCCCTGCAGGATGTCCAGCCTCTGCTCCACTACTGCCTGGCTGGGGCAGGGGTCTTTGGGTGTTGGGCAAGTAGGAAGAGGCAGACAGTGTGGTGGAGCCAGACAGCCTGGCTCTGAGAAGCACCACCAGCGTTCAAGATGGGCATTTATCCCATACTCTAAATGGTGCCACAGCCCCAGTGCCACTAAGATATAAGTGGCGTGTACCAACCTTTATCCTGGGAAAGATTGGTGAGGAGGAGGAGGAGTCCTGAGACTCTCCGGCCTAGTGGTGATCACACATAATATCTAAAAGAACCCTTGGGGAGGGGGGTGTTGGAAAATTAGACTTCCTGCCCTGTATTCCTACCCCTTTTCTTGGTCCACATCATGTGACACCTTCAGCTGACAAGTGGGCAGCCACTGCCTGGGACTAGGTGCCCTTGGAGTGTTCCACAGCCCTGGCCAAATGCCCACTTAGTCTTCTGGGTGCTACCAGCCTGCATCAGCTGGTTCTCACTTGGCCACTCTCCCAGGTCACTCTAGGAATTTGGGGGTCTAGGCCAGGCTAAGGGACCCTGACTGAGCAGAGTTCAGCAGAAGAAACTGCGAAGGTTGTGTACGTGTTTGGGGCTGGGGGGGGGGGGGGGGAGGTGATGCAGCCTTACCACCACCTTACTCTTCATTCTCATTCCCTTAGTTTTTGCCCACTCAGCAAATTATTTTTAGCCAGGCATCCCAGAGAACTGTTGTGTTTATTTTATTATTTTTTTTAAAAGCAGTGTTTATTTTTATTTATTTATTTATTTTTTCATCTTTTGTTCAGATAGAGTGGGAGGGGGAGAGAGGAAGAGAGAGAGAGAGAAACATCAATGTGAAAGTGACACATCGAGTGGCTGCCACCCGCACGACCAACCAGGGCTGGGGACAAACCGCAACCGAAGTACATGCCCTTGGCGGGAACCGAACCCGGGTCTCTCTGGACCGCAGGCCGACACTCTAACCGCTGAGCCAAACCGGCCAGGGCAGAACTGTTGTGTTTAGTTGGGGTTCTTGCCCCTCAAGAAGGTGGGCTAGTTCAAGGAGGTACAGGCATGTGGGAGGGGTGTGTGATCCTGAGCTGGGCTCTAGCTTCCTCCACAGAGAAGAGACCAGACCCTCCCATGTCCTTCCTGTGGGCAGCTGTGAGGAAGGAGAAAGAGCTGGGGGCTAAATAATAGAGTCTGGTGGAGGGACACTGCTGTAAGGACAGCCTGTAGAAGTCAAAGCCCCCGAGTTCTCTTCCCTGCCTAGCCCAGGGGATGCCCGAGGCAAGCTGCTAAGAAAGAGCCACCACAAGGTGACAGCCCTGAGGTGTGGCCTAAGGCTTGGTCTGAAGACACTACAGACACTCAAGACTATGCCCCGTCCAGATCATGGCTTGTCCTGCCTGTGGACTGGCAGCATTGGAAATATTTGCTCAGGGTCATTGGCCAAGCCAGGCAGGTGGAAGCTGGGGAAGAGGCGGCATCTGAGTAGGTCTCAATTCTTGTCCCCAGCTGCCTCCCCGCTGCTGGAGGCCAGGATGACCTGCTAACTCAGTGGAGGGCCTTGACTTCTGGGCATCATTCCTAAAGCACTTGAGGAGACAGCTATAGCCACACACCACTCCTCCATCTATGGAAGGGGAAAGAAACCCAGAGCCATTGCATGCCATGCACAAGGTCACCCAGCTGAAGCTGGAGTAGACACTGAGGTCAGAAAAACATCCTGGCTCTGTGCTGCCCACTCCCAGAGGCAGCTGGTAGATGCTTCCCAAGAATGGAGGAGGAAACTAAGAGGATAGGACTAACATGCATTTAACGCTGCAACATTCCAGCACTGTACAGGTGTTATGGTCCTTGTTTATTTCAGTCCCCCATGATAGCCTGCCCCTCAGGGTATAATAATAGGGTGCAAGACTACCGGCTTATTCCTCTTCAGGGTCTCAACATCCTCCATTCCCCATGCCCCCTTCCTTGACTCACCTTGACCTTCCTGTCATCTGCCGTTGTCTCATCAAACTCCACTCCTAGCTTGAAGCTGACCTCCGTGTTCTTGAAGGTGCTTTGTGTTTTTATGGTGATAGTGTCCCCATTGATTTCGATGATTGTGGTAGGCTTGGTCATATTGGCCACCTGCCTGGTAGCAAAACCCACACCTGAGGGCAGAGGGAAGGTTATGAGAATACGAGCTGGAGCAGAGAGGCAGGGCACAAGGAGCTCAATGAGCAGCTCAGGCTGGTGTGGGAAAGGGAGGAGGAGAGAACTTTCCAAGACTTTGCATGGCCATGTTTTTTACTCATTTTTACATGGTGAAGAGACACTATTGATCCCATTAGACAGATGAGAACTTAAGGGACAGGCACTCCACAGCAAGTCAGTGGCAGAGCTGAGATTAGAATGAGGTAAGTACTTTCTGTAAGAACTGTACATGTGTTATCTCATTCAATCCTTCCAGTCTTCCCAGAAGGTTGATTTATTACCTCCACTTTAAAGATGCAAAAATTGAGATAGAGTTGAAACCCAGGGTCACAAATGGGAACTGACTTGCAGAGCTCACTTAACTGCTCAGCTCATAGCGCCTCTCAGGCTGGAGCCTGGGGCTCCCTTCCAGGGCACCTGAGCAGCTTTCAAGCCACAGGCGAAGGAGGAAGTGTGGACTTTGCCCTCCAGGGCTTCAGGATAGGAGTGTTCCCACCTTTGGAAGTATCTACCCTGAGATGCACTGGTGCTTTTGTCTCCCATATATGGCAACAAGACATTTTCAGTCTTTTATCCCAGATCTAGGAGGTTCCAGAAGGGTGTGTCTGTCTCCTTGTACAGATTTAGGAGAGGCCTAAAAGGTGGTAGTGCAGTCAGGCCTCGAACCCAGGTCCTGGCTCCTAGTCTAAGGCCCATTGGGGACACCCAAGCATGGCTTCCCTGGGTGCTGGGCAAAGCCCAAAGTGTCCTGCAAGAGTGTGGAACAACATCTCCGAGGGAGGGGCTGCCACCTCTTCCCAGAGCCCTGGGATGGAGTAAGATGGCCAGGCCACAGTCCTGCGTAGCCAAAACTCAGCAAAAGCTCTGAGCGCCCTCCAAATCCCGAGTGTCCCCACACAGTTCCAGTTCTTATATTAAAATTAAAAAAAAAAAAAAAAAAAGAGTGGAACAAAGCTCTCAGGCCAAGTCTAAGGTGTGTTCCTGTGACCTGTCCTTTCGCCTCCAGCCTCCCCTCATAACTGCCTGGCCCTCTGCCCCCAGCAGCCTATGCTGAGCTGTCCTGTGGGGCAGGGGTGGGACAGGAACAGCAGTGTGGTGAGGTGGTGTGTGTAAAATCCCCAAACATGCCTGGCTACATAGTGCTTGTTGGCAGCTAAGTACTTACCCCATGCCCTCCATGGGTTATTATACTCTAAATGCTCCTAACAGCCCTGAACAGTGGGTTTTATTACCCCCATTTTACAAAAGAGGCTTGGAGAGTGAAGTGACTTGCCCAAAGTCAGAGTGAGTGATCGACCCAGATTTGAATCTCGGCTCCAAAACTGTTTGCTCTTCCTGGGCCTTTCTGCCTCCTGTGATGTGTGTCTGTGATCACTGGTACCACCTTTGCCCCCCGAGAACCCTTGGTCTAAAACAATGGGCACAGGCAGCCTCTGCAGCTGGCCCACCCTGCAGGCCGGTGAGGGACTTTGGCCTCTTCCCTTGCTGTCTGAGTCAGGCCAGTTCCACTGAGCAGAGAGCTGGGCCTTGTCACTGCACAGGGAGTTCTGTTTGCCTAGGACCCACCTGGAGAGGTGGAGTCTTAACGGAAGAAGTCCTCGGGAGAGTGCGGGAGGGACTAAGCCAGGAGACACAGAATGAAACTGGGCTGACAGAATTTAGGAGATTTGGGAAGATGTGAGTTCTACTTAGAAATGAAGCTGAAGTATTTTACTGAGAGAACGGAGGAGGGGCTTTTCTCACGGGGCTCAGCCTTTTTATCAGAACGAGCAAAGCAGATTGGATGGACTTGGCTCCCTAGCCCAGGCTGGGGCAAAATAAGAGCAATGGTGGTAAGGGTGTTGCCGCTCACTTCAGGGACCAGGTAGGTCTTCAGTTGGAATGTCTGCTGTGGGAGGCTTGGGAGGAGGAACCAATCCTGGCATTCCAACTTCCCCAAAAGCTGCCCAGGAGGCACTGGACATAGTGCCCAGCATGAGGTAGGCCTCAAGAGCTAACACTTGTGGTCCCTATTTCAGGAAAAGTTTAGGAACTGAGGTGAGAGGTGCCTGGATTGGATCTTTCGCCTTCTTTGGGTACCTGTCATATAGCTTGACCACGATCAACATTCCAGTTTCTCCTGTCCCAGCCTGGAGATGTAAGATAATCTCATAGCTGAGGACTTCAGGTCGTGGTATCACAGCCTCCATGGAAGCACATACAGGAGAGGAAGGGCTGAGGTCAATCACTAGGTAAGAATTTCCAGCCACTCCTACCCACAGGGCCCATATGGGAACTGATCAGGATTGCAGATCTAGAAATCTAGGTTTTCTGCTCTGCTGTGGAATTTTTATGACAAATTTCTACTTTCTCTGGGTCTCAGTTTCCCTGTCTGTTGAACTAAGCAAGGTATGAGGCTTTCCAAGGACCTCACCTGTAAGAGCCTTTGAATTTTTACCCTTCTGTATCCCAACACCACACCGTTCTAGACCAAAGAACCCCCCAGCCTTTAACAAGTCTTGGCCTTGTTCCAGGACCCTTTGCTGCACTCCGGAAGTCCAGTGGCTTTCTCCAGTGGGCCCCTCCCCACCGAATGGTTGAACTTTGGGTTGTAGCAGATGTTGGGACCTCTTGCCCTACCTTACCACTAGGCTCACTGATAGTGATGAATGCCTGGTTACACACCACTGCAGGACAAGGTCAGAGACTGGCTGGTGAGAGAGGGCATCCTTAGGGGGAAATCCTTTTCCCTAACCCAACATGGAGAAGCAGGGGTTGCTGCTAACTGTGTGGGCACTTATCTTTTTTTCACATCCCATCACAGGGGTTACCCACTCTTCCATCTTCCTCCTCGGGGGAATTCCTTCTGTGGGCCACAGTACACTCCCTATCCACACCGTCCCTTTGTGTTCACATTTCCAATTCCTAAACCACCCGTGTTCCTGTTCTTTTCCTCCCCTAACTAGACTCCCATCTTCTTGGATCAATGCTCTCTTTTTATCCAAACCCTCCAGAATATAGACGCCTCTTCCTAAAAAGCACCTCTCAACCCCCACATCGACGAGCACAACTGCCTTCTTGAGTCAGCCTCCCTGAAAGTCCCCCCTCACCAGGTTCAGACCATGAAAGCCCCCTCCCAATAGGCGTCGCATGCCCTAGCCCAGGCTGCCACCTTCTCCGCGCCCCTTAACGCCCCAACCTTGACCAGGAGGGATGCAGTAGGCGCGCAGGGTACCAGCCAGGGCGGGATCGCTGCGCCCGGCTGGGCACGCGGCCAGCCCCTCCCCAGTCCAGCATCTCGAGCCCTCTGCTCACCGATTGACTTCATGTAGTCATCGAAATTCTTGCTATCCACTAGCTTCCAGGTGCCTGCAAAGGCGTCCACCATGGTGAGGCTGGGTTAGGCTGGGAAAGAAGAAGCAACAAAGCTGGCGTGTAAGGACCCCAGGACCGGTGGCTTCCAGCCCGCGCTGCCGCTTTAAATAGCTCCTGCATCACGTGATGAGGCGTGGCCCATCCCCCCCTACCCCCTCCCGAAATAGGAAGCCCAAGGCTGGCCACTCACCCTCCAGGGGCTGGCCGCCCAGCCCCCAGCCGCAGCGGAAGGTGCGGCCGGTGGTGCCAGGCTAGCCTGCGTCAGCGCGGGTGCCTGGCCCCTGAGTCCCTGCCCAGGGCTGGCAGGACCGGCTTTCTTCCCTGTCCTCAAGGCCTTCTTTGGAATCTGAGAAGGAAGCCGCTGGGGGCACGGTGCCCACGAGCTGGGGCGCAAGCCCCATACGTCTTCCATCCCCCAGTTCCTCCCTAGTTTGGAGTTACAGCAGAGATGAGAGATTAGAGGAGAGGGGAAACTAATTCGCCCTTGGTCTGATGCCGACGCCGGGAAAGCTCTTGCTGACTTCGCGGCTCAGGCATCTTGGTACTCATTTTACAGGTGAGGAGACTAAGAGGGGAAATGACAAGGTCGCAAGAAATAAGAGGGTGAATTGGTGCCCAGATTGCAATCCTGGTCTAGCTGGCTCCAGAATCCGCGTTCTCCGGCCACTCCCCACTGCCTGGTGGTGGGGAGAGTAACCAGGGGCTCCATCGGTGACTGAGCTGCCCCTGTGCCCCCCTCCCCCGCTCCAGCGTGACCCTACCACCCTGCCCGCCCCACACGTGCTCGCCCCTCCCTGAGGAATGTCTGCTGCGCGCGCCTTTCCGCCCAGCCGTCCAACTCCCCAAACTCCCTGCCCAAGCGTCAGGCTTTTCTGACCTCTACGCACAGCTCTGGGCATTTGCTCTGGTTCTTCCCCCCTCATCGTCCAGAAATTCTGTCCCTCACCTGCCTGACTGCTGCAGCTCCCACCTGCGGCCCTTTCTCTAACCCCTCCTCACGCACAAGCAGGCAGTCACCTCCTTTAAGGAGACTGCTGCGTGGTTGACACTTAGCAGTTCACACAGCACTTAATAATCAGACCCACATTGTATTGATGTTCACTGACGCTGAGGGCATTAAGTACATTGTCATACTTAACTTTTATTATTATCCCTGTTTTACAGATAAGCAACCCAAAGCTTAGAGGAGCCATTCATTTCAGTTTTTAAACCACCTACTTTGTGCCAGGCTCTGGAGAGCCCACATGAATAGGACACATGCTCACATAGCTCACCTTTGGGTGGGCAGACACAAAACCAGCTGGTGGCCTTAAGGGGAGGCCTGGCCTGGCCTGGCCTAGGGGCTCAGGGGCAACTTCCCAAAGGTAGTAAGGTGTAAGCAAATTCCTGATAAGAGGTCCTGCATAAGGGAGTGGTGCCCAGCTGAACTTCAGCCAGCCAAGGACCACCCAGGGAACATGCAGGAGCTGTAGGCCAGTAGCCCTGGGCTCCTGCCAGCTACAGTGTGGCAGACCCCTTGCTGGGCCTCTGTTTCTCCATGTGGAAGTGGAGAACACCTGCTCCTACCTCCATTTCTCTGACTGTCTGGGAAGGAGGCCAGGGAGGAAGAGCCCTCTCCCCACCAAAGTCTCGGTTATTTTGGATAGGTCCACTTGCCAGAAGACTGAGGGGCCTATTTCTGCCAAAGCTGCAGGGACAAGCCTCAGGGCTGGGCATGGAGCCCTGGTGACCTCACTGCTGGAGCAGGTGCCCGGGGGAGGAGGGGAGTGGGATGATTTCTAACTCAAGGTCACAGCCTTTAGACACAGGGCCTCCTCTCTCAAAGACTGAGTGGCTGGAGACCCAGGGACCAGAGCTATCTCCCTACAAGGTCTTTATAATGCAGTGGTGGAGATCTGGGGCTGGCAGGTAGATCTGAGTTCCAATTCTGATTCCACTGGGTTCTAGCTATGTGGCTGTGGACAATTAAGCTACTCTAAGTCTCCATTGCATCTTGAAAATGGAGGTAATGACAGTATCCCACAGAGATGTTTGGGGATCAAATGAGATAATGCATTTAAAATTCTGAGCCTGGCAATAAATTAATGAATTATGTTCACTCTTGTTGCTGCTGTTATTATCATCTCTATGGATAGTACAGGAAGTCCTAAGATCTGGTCGCAGCTCTGCCCCTCACCTGCTGGGCCACCCAAGCAGATTGCTTTGCTTCTGTAATCCTCAATTTTCTTACTTCTGAGACAGGATTAGAAACGGCTGCAGCTATGAGGAAGGGGCGCTAGAGATCTTTGGGATGGGTCAAGGAGGATACTGCCAGAAAGTTCTTTTGCTCTCTCTTTTGGGCCCTGCCTACGTTGAATAGCATGGTGCTTTGAGGAACGCTAGACAAACCTGAGACCCACAATTCTCGCTGCCCTACCCTCATCTCTCTACCACACTCCGACCTGAGTCACCCAAGTTGACTCCTAAGCTGCACCCTGTCTCCTTTCCACCTGGTTCTCATCTTCCTTACTGTGTACAGTCTTCTCCTTATCCCTCCGATCACCTGCATCCTCTTTGCCCTGTTATGCTCACTACATTTGGGGAGAGAGGGGCAAGGAAAGGGAATATGAGCCCTGTCCCATTTCTTGCCCTTGGCAGGTCCAGATGTGGATATAACATCTGGCAGGCAGCAGGACCAGTCCCTGCCAAGAGCAGCATCTCCCTGGCCCTCGCCCTATGGTGATATCACTGTTCTGTTTCCATGGCAACCACAGGCTGGGAAGATGGAAAAGAGGAGAGATGAGTAACCAGGAGAGAGCCAATGAGATGGGCCGGCAGCACCGGGTGATCCATGGGGCCATAGGGAGGGGGGAGGGGGAAGCCTACTCAGCATCTTCAGCTGTTCCCTCTGCTGGGGATGTACTGCTAACACAGGGAGAGATGCCAGACGTAGAGGCCAAAGAAGCTGAGCTGGGGGCTCCACTGACCCAGGGACATAGAGACCCACTTTGACCCTTTGGGCCTAAGTCTGTGAATGCTGACCACCCCCACTCCACCCCACCCCCAAGTACTGAAACTGGGAATTTCTCTCTTTGGCTGATAATGGTGGTGGGGCTCTGTGTTTCTGCCTGCCACAGAATCATCAGGTTTCTCCACACCCTCCAAATCCTCCTCTGGTGCATGGCGTGTTCAGAAGCAGTATCTTTGGAAAGAGGCCTGGTTCTAAATCCCCAGCCTGCCACTTACTAGCGAGAGACCCAAGCAAGTCCCTTCCCCGTTCTGAGTCTCTTTTCCTCCCAGATGAAGGAAGGCCATCTACTGCTCTAGGCTGTTATGAGGATGAAAAGAGAGAACGTATGGAAAGCCTAACATACACTAATACTCAATGAATGGCAACCCCTCCTCCCCTTTTCCCCTTTGGGTCTCCTTCCTAGGGCATATGTCCCAGAGGTACACAAGAATGAGCCAAGTATATCTCCTCCGAGGCCTTCAGATACTTCAGAGAAGTGTCTTTATCTCTCCCGTTCTCTCTCTTTAAATAATTCATCCATTCCACCAACCCTGACTGAGCACCTCCTGTGCCGCAGGCACTGTGCTGGGCTCGGTGGGGATCCACTGTCAACAGCAGAGCCGTCCCTGCCCTCTGTCACCTAAGAAACGTCCAAACTTGTAGAGAATTTTTTTTTTTTGGATATATTTTTTTATCCTCACCAGAGGACACTTTTTTTTGCATTTATCTTCAGAGAGAGTGGGAGGGAGAGAAGGAGGAAGTGAGAGAGAGAAACTTCTAGTGATTGCCACCCACACGACCCCAACCGGGGCCGGGGACAAACTGCAACCGAGGTACTTGCCCTTAGCGAGAACCGCACCCGGGACTCTCCGGTCCGCGGGCCGAAGCTCTAATCGCTGAGCCAAACCGGCCAGGGCCAAACCTGTAGAGAATTTTTACAAAAATTTGAGCCAAATAGAAGATATGCCTGGAAGCAAGATTTCAACAGGGATCGCTTAAGGCAACGATAAGCCTTTTACTAAAGAAGTTACAGGCTTGGGGCCTGCCTACCCACATAACCTGCCCAGTTTGGAATTTGTGGTCAGATCACCCTGTGAGGTTACTGTCCAGAGAACCCCTTTTCTGCCCACCCCTCCTTCAGCTCACAGTGCAGGGGGATTGCAGTCACAGTGGGTGGAATGGAGTGTTCTTTCTGCCATTAGGAAATCGCTTCCTTGTTCCTCAAGAGTTCTAGATACTGTGGGTCAGAGAACAAAAGATGGCAAAAGATAAAGGTGTACTCAACACCGGTTTGCTTCCAAGAAGCCGCTGCCTGTGGCAGAACGCGCCCGGGAAGGAAAACAATGGCTCTCCCTGCCCGCAAAGAGAGAGGACTCAGAGTGGAGGGGCAGTCAGTCTCCTCTGCCTCCCGGAAACTCGGAAACTCGCTGTCCTACTTGTTGCTGACACAATAAAGCCCAAACTCTTTAGCCTTGTCTTATCTTTCATTGACTTCGTTTATTGCAGAAATCCTGCTCCAAGAAGAGTACCTGGCAGATAGTAGGCATGAATGAATGTTGAATGAATGAATGAATGAGGGGATCTACCCACTTGTCTAGCTCCAGGGCCTCTGGGGGGAGACTTATCTGGGTTCCAATCCTGCCTCTGTTACTTACATACCAGCTGTGTCTTTGGGCAAGTCACGGTCTCTCTGGGTCTCAATTTCTTTATCTGCAAAAAAACCAGCTGGCCTCCCAAGGACTCTGGGAAGATAAGGTAGGATAAGCCTGGGAGTACTGTACAAAGACTGTTTCTCTTCTCAGCCTCCCTTTCTGGTTGCCCGTGGCCCTCAGCACCACCGCCATCCCTGGCCCCATGGCCCTGTGGCTCTGGCCTCCGCCCCCTCGAAGCTCTCCACACTGCAGTTACCCCACCCGTCCAGGACCGTGAAGGGGCGCCATGTTTCTCACTTGCTCTTTGCCTAGCATACTCTTCCTCCCTAGGCCCTACTCCTTTAGTCAACTCCTAGTCACTTCTCAGCTTTCAGCTCAACTGTCCCTTCCTCCAGGAAGCCCCACCTTCCTTATCTTAACACTTATCCTGCCTTCATGGGTCCAGAGTCTGTCTTTCCTGTTACACCAGGACCGTCTGTGTGGCTCTGTGCTGTGTCCACAGGGCCTGGCACGGATCTGTGGAGTGGCGAGGCTCTCCAGGGAAAGGAAGCCACTTGTCCTTTTCAGTGTTCCCTCTGTTTGAGATTTCTGCTACTCTCCTCAGCTTTCCTCCTGCCAGAGTACCCTGTCCCATGTCCTCTTTTTCATTATCCACATGGGCCACAGACTGGGCCATTTCTAGTGTGTTGTGGGGTCCCGAGTAGTCCTGTTACCGGGTGGGGACCGGGCCCCAAACAGGTCTGCCTCGGGCCGGCCAGTAGTGTGTGGGTTCTTGACTTCATGCAGGGAAGTTTTCACAGCAGGAGTCCTGGTGATTCTGAGATTACGTTTATTAGAGCTGGGGACAGTGAAACAGGAAGGGCTTAGGGTAGAAGAAGCAACACAGGAGAGCCCAGGCGGGCTGCTTTGGCTCCCTAGAAACATGGGGACGTAGTGAGCCACACTGGGCTACTGTCGGCTCACTGGAAAGTCAGAGAGAAGGGCCTTGCGGACAGGTTCAGGGGGTGAGCCCGGGATGAGCTGCCCAGTGCTCCCCCAGGTTGCTGGTTGCAAGTCTCTTGGGGTCCTTTAGAGCTTAGAAGATGCACGCCTGTGGGGGAAGAGAAGGGGGAAGGGAAAGGCGTGGGCGTGCTCCAGGGAGGGAGAGCGTGCACTGGGTCCTTCCTTTTGAGGGTTTTTCCCCCCCACTTTTTTTCCTTTATTGATTTTTGGAGAGAGAGGAAGGGAGAGGGAGAGAGATAGAAACATCGATGAGAGAGAGCATCGATTGACTGCCTCCTGCATGCCTTGCACTGGGGATCAGGCCCACAACCTGGGCATGTGCCCTGACTGGGAATTGAACTGGCGACCTCTTGGTGCATGGGTCGACGCTCAACCACTGAGCCACACCGGCCGGGCTCCTTTTGAGGGTCTTTAAAGTCTGAGAGTTTAAGGGAGGTCTAAAGGGAGATTGTAATAGAATATTTTTTGTTTGTTTGTTTGTTTTTGTTTTTTGGTATGTGCCTCTAGCGGGAACCGAACCCGGGACTCTCTGGTCCGCAGGCTGAGCTCCAACCGCTGAGCCAAACCGGCCAGGGCGTAATAGAATATTCATCAGCTTTTCCAGGTGTGCCCTTTTAGGGCCGTGGTCTCCACTGATTGGCCAGTGTCAGGGCAGGGGGTCATTAGTCATTGTAGCTGGTCCTGGTGTCACCTGCCTAATTTTGCTGCTTTTTTGGGCCTGGAGCTGAAATACAAATGAAGCCTAGATGTTATGTCTAGGGAGGGAAGGTCTGGGAAGGTCCTAACTGCATGATCAGTGAGGAATATGCTAGAGGAGGGAAGGCCACCCTGGGGGAGAGATAGGATGCCAGTTTTGCGCCTTGCTAGGCACCTGGGGCTTTCCACCCTGGTGACCTTCTGTATCTGGCTGTTAATTGCTCAGTTAGTTTGTTCAGCTGTCTCAGTTTCCCCATTCCGCTCGCCGAGGAGTTTTCCTGGCTTCTTACCATCCTGCCTCAGTCCCAAGCAAGAACCGCCTTTCTGGGCACATAGTTGTAGTCTGAATCTCAGTGGTAGCTCTCAGGATGGGAGGGTGATCTGGCTGCGGCATCTGTCACCCCATTGATCACCAGGGTTGATTCAGCTGATCTGGCTGCCTAGGCAGGTGTCCCCCTCCTCCCTCACTGCTCCACGTGTGAAGAGGACGACCTTCCCCCCAGAGGAGAGGACCGGTCTTCGGTCAAGGGTATATGAGTCGCTGTGCTCCCTACGAGAACCTCCAAAGGAGCTCTCAGTGGTAGACCTCTCTGGGGACAGGGCTGTTCCCAGGAAGTAATCAAACCAGATCCCAGACCTGGGGCTGCCTCTGGCTCATTCCCCAAACTACTGCTCTATCGAATGAAAATGTTACCTGTGCAAGAATATGAATAATTTTAGGCTGAGTAAAGTATAATCAGATCTAGTGGTTCAATGGTCACTCCCCAGAGTGCATTTCATTCAGGAGCAGCCTGCTCAAGATTCTGGAAAGATTCAGGCATTTCCAGGAGGCCCGGTGGGGCTGTTTGGTGTGGACAGGTGAGCACTGTGTGAGGAGAGTTGGAAGTCCATGGCAGGGGGCCTGGCAGGGCGTGGATCATGGCCTCAGGAGTCTGGGGCTGGGAGTGTTCCAGAAGCAGGCACAGAGCCAAGGCTGTTAGCCTGGCTTGAGCTGTTTTAGGGGCCTGGAATTTTGGGATTGGCTGGGAGTTGGAGGGGGGAAGCATCCCTGGGCTCTGTAGTAAACAGAGACACTAGGTAGGAAAAGGAAAAAGTCATTTGCAGGAAGGACTGGGTGAGCTGAGGGGGTCACCAGGACTGGAGCCTATGATGAGAGACTTCCCCTGCTGGGTGGGAGGTGGGAAGAGCAAGAGATTAGAAGATGGGATCAGAGTCAAGAGGGGATGATGTCAGCTCTGACCCGTTTGGCTCAGTGATTAGAGCGTCAGCCCATGGACCAAAGAGTTGCGGGTTAACTCCGATCAAGGGCACATACCTGGGTTGCAGGTTCGATCTGGGGTCATGTGGGAGGCAACCAATTGATGTGTCTCTCTCACATCAATGTTTCTCTCCCTCCCTCTCTTCCACTCTCTCTAAAAATCAATGGAAAAATATCATCGGATAAGGATTAACAAACAAACAGACAAAAAACCCAAGAGGGGATAATGTCAGACGGGTGAAGTCCTCTCTGCAGTGGGGTCATCCAGTGTAGGGGTGAGAAGGGCTCAGGGTGGCATCAGGACCCAAGGGCTGGCTTTCCATTTGGCTCTCTGGTGCCCTCTCCACGTGAGGGGATGGGAAGACCACTGGCAGGGCAGCTGAGAGACTGATGCCAGCTGTGTGAACTCGGCCCGTCAATCTCTCTGCCTGTTTCCTCCTCTCAGGGTTGTGGGAAGGAACACACGAGGCTGCTGTACGAGCAGTTTTCAGTGCTGCGAAGTGGTTCGGACGCCGACCGCCGACATCCACACAGCACTCACCTAGCGCCAGGCGGGGCTTAGCAGCTCTGTCTTACACCTCCTAGAGTCCCGACAGTCACCCGTGAGGCAGGTACTTTGTCCCCACCCCAATTTATAGAGGAGAGCCAGGATTCCGACCCAGGAAGACCGGCGCCAGGTCTTGTAGGGCTTACCACAGTTACAGCCTTCGCTGGCCTTGCTCTGCGACCTTGACCCAGTCTCGTCCTTTCAGGGTTCCCATCCCCACGGTAGGGGGTTGGGCCTGATGCTCTCTTTAATCCTTCGAGCTTTGGCAGTTGGTGGTTCAGGGAGAGAACTTCCAAGTTTCCAACTGGGGAACAGGGTGAGGTGGGGCCGGAACGGAGACAGAATAAAGTTTTCCAGTGCCCCCGCCCCAACCCTGCCCCCTCCTCAGTGGGTAGACTGGCAGCTTCCCCTTTGCCCTATAAGCTGTGGGGCCAAGGAAGCAGGTGACACGCAGCCCCAGCCTGAAATACTTACTGGTCACTGAGGTCACTGAGGTTTGAGTGCCAGGACTGCCCGCCAACAGGCCGGCAGGGCCCATGGGCCTTGTCTAGCAGACCCCAGCGGGCAGCAGGGTCACAGCCAGCTTGAGCCACACCTCTTGGTCTCCACCCGTCCGCCAGGGCCCCTTCCCCCCCCCCCGCAGGGGCAGTTTATCTGGGCAGCTGGCCTGGTCTGGGGCCCAGCATGAGGCTATTTCTAGATGTCCTCTCAGTCTCCTTGGCCTGGACCTCCAGCCACCTCAGGAAATATGCACACACACGGACACGCACATGCACGCACACGCACACACACGCACACACACATGGACATTCTCTTTCTATCGCTCATTGAACTGGACTGCCCCTGGCTTGGTGCCTGGCAGGGTTCTGACAAACTGACAACCAACAGATGACCCAGACTTGGTTCCCGCCCTTACAGAAATGGGAGAGGTGGAGGTGTCTGCAGCCTATGCCAATACAGAAAGGTTGTCACTGTCCCAGAGGGCTGTACATGGCCCGTGGAAGACCAGAGGAGGGGTCTGCTCGGTCTGCCAGGAGGGTCGGGAAAGACTTCACAGGGAAGGTACCCGTATGGGCTGGGTCTTGAAGGATACATAGGAGTCTGCCAGGTGTGGGAAGAGGAATTGGGAAGGCGGAGGAAGAAAGGATTGTTAAGGAAGGATGAGATTTTCCTGATGATTGGTCTGGGACGAGTGCAGAGGAGAAAAGTGGCAAGTGATGAGTCTGGGAAGATCATTTAAGGTCAGACAGGAAAAGACGTTGCCCATCTTCTGAAGGCCATGTGGAGTCATTGAGGGCTTGGGGCAGGGGCGCCCCAGCATCTGACTGCTATCGTGGTAAGAGTTCTCTGGTTGTTGTGTGGAGGCTGGACTGGAGACTGGTTAGGAGGCCACTGCAGCTGTCCCAGCCCGCTCCCCCTTGCCTGCAGCCGGCAGGAAGGGGAACGGGGCAGGGCACGCCTGTCCTAATGAAAGGTGTGACCTGGCAGCTGCACACACCTCCTCTCTGGGCCAGAAATGAGGCACACGGCCACACCTGGCTGCAAGTGAGCTTGGGAAACACGGTCATTATTCTGGATTGCCTAGAAAGAAGGAGAGAATGAGGGTCTCTAGCACAGTGGTGACAAGTCTCTCTCTGAAATCAGAGCTCGAGTGTAAGTCCTGCCAGCTGTGCGTGCAGATCACTCACCCTCTCTGGGCCTCAGTGGCCTCACCTGAGGGTGCAGTGAGCTAGCATGCCAAGTCTTAGCGTAGAGCCTGGCACACACGAGGCCCGGGCTGTCTTCAGTTTCTGAGAGAAGGGAGTGTTCTGGGACACTTGCTCCCTGAGTCCCTGGCAGAGACGAGGGCTGGTGTACGGCTAGGGCAGCCACCCTCCCCATCCCTTAAACCAAGGGTTTAGCTGGGAGCAGGACAGGGGTGTCCTAGGAAAAGAAAGGTTGATTTTGGAGGGAATTAAAGAATAAGTGGCCCAAGAAAAGATACCCCTGGGCCTAATCGTTTCAGAGGCAGACAGCCTGTAGCCCCTTCCTCTCACAGGACAACCGATCTCCCAGGACCAGGAGGAGATTAGTTTTGAGTCAAGGGCAGTTGAAGCCAGGCTTAGACTGGCTGCTGTGTGACCCCAGGCCTCTAGCCACCATTGCCCATCTCTGAACCTGGGTCTTCCTATTTGGAAACTGGGGATCATTCATTCTGCCGTCCGCCACATGACTGCAAAGATTAGATGTTAGTCCTGGCTCTGGAATTGGGTTGCATCTGCAGGGCTGAGCCCCAGGGAGGGATGGATCGTGGCAGGTGATAGCGGGCCCCCTCCTGGGGATGGGGAGCATCGCGGCTCTGTCCTGCTTTCCCTGTTCTATCTTCTCCATCATTTGGCTTTTTCCCAGGCTTTGAAACAGGGTGAGACAAAAGAGCTAATGTGGAAAGGAGAGAAGAAGAGCTCGGAAGGATTAGGGTGGGAGGGAGGAGTGTGTGTGGGGGGAGATATAGCAACTTCAGGAAAAAGGCAAAGTGGTAACACTGAGGGCTCAATGGGCAGGGAAAATAAGCTTAAAGTGAGGGAGAAGTGTCTAGAGTTAGATTGGAGGGACCCATTCTTCCCATATTCAGGCCCAAATGGGGAGCTTGCTGAGGGCAGGCGCTGTGCCTTATTCACCCCTCTTTCCCCTTCCCAGGGCATGGCAGGGCCCCAGGTTGGCTGTCAGGGCTTGTTGGTTGAACCGCAGAGTCAGCCCCCTGCCCAGGCCTTCATGAAGCCCCCACCCAGGCCCTGCTCAGGGGAAGATCTGAAAGGCAGCCTTGGGGAAAAGGAGGTGCATCTAGGCAGCAGGAGACCGGGTCCCCCGCACGCCTCCCTCAGTGCATTGCTCGGTGACCTGGGACAAACCACTTGCCCTCCAGAGCAGTCTCGCCAGGTCTCCCCATCTAAGTATCGTCACATCACGGGGTGCTGTGGTTTGAGAATTATTTTTACACCAGAGAATCCTGTCTTCAAACAAATTCTTGGGTGAAAGTCCAGGAGATGAAACAAATAAAGGGGAGCTGTACCAGTGGAATCCAGACCTGGACCTATGTGGTGTGGTCCTGGTGCTTGAAGGGACCTCTGGGCCTCCCCAGACCTGGCTGTCTCCCCTTTGCTGTTCTTTCTGCAGCCTGGGGGCAGGGGCAAGGTGGTGAGGGGAATGGGTGTCCAAGCAGCTTTGGCAAAGAGCAGGCAGAGTCCCTCTCCAGGTGCCCTTCCATGCCTGAGAGCGGGTACCATCACCACCCATGAAGGCACAGTGGTCCCATCCTGGGTCCTCAGATTCCAGGCCTCTGGCTGCTTAGCAGAGCTTGGCGTAGGATGCCGAGGAGAGGAGAAATGAGGGGAACCCTGAGATGGAGTCAGGAGGCTCCTGCTACCACCTGGTTATATGACCTGGAGCAGCCCGCACCTCTCTGAGTCTGAACATGATGATGTCCCCCCACCCTTTCTCACATGTTGCTGGAGGAAAGATGGGAGGGGAGTGGAGCTTGTGTTGTGGCCGCTCAGTTTCCCAACAGACAGAACCCTGCTTGTAGCTCAGAGGCAGTGATGGCGGGCAGCGCAGGCCTGGAGGGGAAAGGCGGGGTGGGCGGGACTGGCAGGAAGACTGTCTGAGCCTGGGCTCTACCACTGAGTTGGGGTGTGTTGTCCCCTCTCGGGGCCACACTTTTCCATCTGTCTAAGGGGACAAGATGTTCCCAGATCCAGGAGTCAGTGACTGTGTCTGGAATCCAAAATTGGGATACGGACCTGGAACTGGCTCAGGCCCAGGGTCCCATTGTGCAGAGCAGCCGGGGGGGGGACTGACTGTGAGGTAGGATACAGATGCTGAAGGGAACTCAGGGGTCATAACATCCAACTGTTTTAGTTTACAGATGGGGAAACTGAGACCCAAGAGGAGCAACCTGTTGTCCAACATCCCAGAATGGGTTGAGGGCAGAGCCAGGATCAGAACCAGGACTCCTGACCACTGTTTCAGCTTTTCCTCACAGGAAGTCCTGATGGAGAGGTGCCCTCACACTCATCCCTGTCCTGGCAGCCAGATGTCTGCCGCCTCCTACTCCATACAATTCCTCCCCCGCACACACACCAGCCTGCCTGCTGGCTTGGGGATAGATAATAGAGAGGAGAGGGCAATGCCAACCCCTTCACCCACTCTGCATGCCAGCCCGAAGCTGAGAGTGAATGTCAATAAAAATAATGATGATGAGTCCTGGCCGGTCTGGCTCAGCAGTTAGAGTGTCAGCCTGTGGACCAGAGAGACCCGGGTTCGGTTCCCTCTAAGGGCACGTACCTCAGTTGCAGTTTGTCCCCAGCCCCGGTTGGGGTTGTGTGGGTGGCAGCCAGTCAATGTTTCTCTCCCTCTCTTCCTCCCTCTCTTCCTCTCGCTCTATCTGAAGATGAATGCAAAAGTGTTCTCGGGTGAGGATAAAAAAAAAAGATAATAATGTTATTAATAATACTACTACTAATAATAATAATACCACCTATCTGTAGGGGATTGGTTTCAGGACCCCCTCTGATACCAAAATCTGCGGATGCTCAAGTCCTTTATATAAAATGGCATAAATATAAAACTTCCAATTGTGGGTTGAAAATACTGGTTTTGATCCGCAGCTGGTTGAATCCTTGGATGCCAAACCTGAGGATATGGAGGGCCACGAGGTTGGTACTGTTATTTATCCCCATTTTACTGAGAAGGACACTGAGGCACAGAAAAATGAAGTCACTTGTCTGAGATCACAGCTGGTGGGGGAGCTGGAGTGTGAACCCAGCGGCCGGCTCCAGAGAGCGCTGTCAGACGTTGCTGTGGCCTGTGCCGGGAGTGAGGCGGGCACTGTGGCCAGTGGTTCCCCGGCCTGCCCCTGAGAGCGCAGGGCCTCTTGTGGAATGAAGAGAAAAGATGACTTTGTTGCAGCAGCACCTTGACGGGGACCCATGGACAGCCTCGGGAGACCTGGATGGTCACCTGACTGCAGAAACAGAGGTGATTGTCTGTTATTACTAACTCGATATTTAAAAGATGCCTGAGCGAGAGACACATTTCTTTATCTTTTACAAACAAAATAGTCAAATATGTAATTAGGGCATTTTCACTGCCAGCGGTGGACATGGTCGGGTAAAGGACAGTCCACGTGGTTTCGGGTTATCTAGACTTTTTCACTGTCGGGAATAAAGGGAACACCCCACCAATGAGTCCTGGGCGTCCAACTGGCCTCAGGCGTGACCTCCTTGAATATCGTAGACCTGGGGAGCGCCTGCCCAGCTCATGCCCACCGTCCTCCCAGAGTTGCCCCTCCGAACTGGGTGTGGCCCCTGAAACCCTGTCTGTATTCTGTGACCCCGCCCCTCCAACTCCTGGCCGTGACTGATTGGGCCAGAGATGCCTACCTGATCCAAGCGGGCCAATCAGATCCTTTGTCTGGGGATGGTAGCTCAGGCGGTCCCTGAGCCAAGGTCCGCTAAACTTGTTGACTGCACAGCAGCCGTCTCTGCTCTCGCTGCTGTTTGCACGAAGGAGGAAGCGGGGAGCTGTGTACAGGGAAAGAGAAGAATGAAGTAGCAGTGAGGTGATATGTGGGGAGGGAGAGGGGAGCTGTGCGTGCTCCCTGGGATGGCCAGACTGCTCTTCTTCCCAAACATTTATCCTTCGGATAGGTCCTGCTTTTGTTTCAATTGGCCTGAGAAATTGCTGCTAATTGCAGTCCAATAGCCTTATTTAAGGCACTTACATCGGATGTATTGGTTTCAGTGCCATTGTTGAAAGTGACATATCCCAAAGCACAGAGCTGTGTCCTGGGAGTGTCCTCAACGGTAGTATGAGGTCATCTGTCACTTTGTCCTGAAAATACTTTGCCTAGTGGAGAGGGCTTTTCCAAGGAAAAATCTGCTTTGAAAAGGACTTAACATGGATTCGTCCCGTGGTGTGCTGGCAGAGGTTTGACAACTGGTTCTTCAGAAATCAAATGTATACATTATAGATGTACCTATGTTTACTATACACTTACTGACATAGAGGATGTGTAGCACACAATTTACAAATAACAGCACAATGTACGAATTCTTGATTGTAAATCCCATGTACTTTTGTTAATTTTTGTCAAATTCTTGTATCCGTAGTCAATCTATGGTGTAATTCAACAAAAATTTGACATGGAGTTGCATTTCAGTCTACTAACTCTTTCCCCAATACATTTATTGTCATTAAACCTGATCCGGCCCTGGCCGGTTTGGCTCAGTGGTTAGAGCGTCGGCCTGCGGACCAGAGAGTCTCGGGTTCGGTTCCCGCTAAGGGCACGTATCTCGGTTGCAGTTTGTCCCCGGCCCCGGTTGGGGTCGTGTGGCAGCCAGTCGATGTGTCTCTCTCACATCAATGTTTCTCTCTCTCTCTTCCTCTTTCTCCCCCTCCTGCTCTATTTGAAGATAAATGCAAAAATGTCCTCAGGTGAGGATACAAAAACAAAACAAACAAAAAAACCTGATCCGCAATGTACTGTTACACTATTTCTCACTCTCCTGCAAATATACTCATTAAACCAAAACCTCTTTCAGCTTCAGCATTTCAGTTTAGTTTGCACTATTAACATTTTTGTCCATCACTTTTTTAGTCTAGAAAGTCAACAAAACAAATCAAGTTCTGAACAGAGTTGGGCAGATACGTGCAGAAGCAGGCCATGTGTCAAAGTCCACACAGTAGATGCAGATGAACTCAAAAGACTAGGAAATAGTAAAAGGTAGTAGAATCTCTAGGAAGTGATGAGTTTTGAGTATTATCTTTATTTTAATATAATTTATTTAATTGTAAATTTATGCAATTTAATTTTTTTTAAATCCTCACCTGAGGATATATTTTTATTGATTTTAGAGAGAGAGGAAGGGAGAGAGAAGCATCGATCATTTGCCTCCTGTATATGCCCTGACAGGGGATCAAACTTGCAACCTTTTGGCATATGGACTATGCTCCATCCAACTGAGCCACCTGGCCAAGGCTATGCAATTTAATTTTTTTTTTCTTTATTGATTTTAGCAAGAGAGGAAGGGATAGGGAGAGAGAGATAGAAACATCGATGAGAGAGAGCATCAATTGGCCGCCTCCTGCATGCCCCCCACTGGGGATTTGGCCCACAACTTGGGCAGGTGCTCTGACTGGGAATTGAACTGGTGACCTCTTGGTGCATGGGTTGACGCTCAACCACTGAGCCACACTGGCAAGCTAATTTTTTTTTTTTCTTGATCCTCACCCAAGGATATTTTTCCATTGATTTTTTTTTTTTTTTGCTAGAGTGAGAAGGAGGGAGGGGGGGAGAGAGAGAGAGAGAGAAACATTGATGGGAGAGAGACACATTGATTAGTTGCCTCCTACACAACCCCACCTGGGGCTGGGGATTGAACCCGTAACCGAGATACATGCCCTTGACTGGAAATTGAACCTACGACTCTTTGGTTTGCGGGCAGACACTCTAACCACTGAACCAAACCATCCAGGGCTGCAATTTAATAACGGCTATTCAATAGCTGGTGTGCAACATTTCTGATACTTTAGCAATTGGCTCTTTCGAGTTGGTGTGAGCCAGCTCTGGTGCACTGCAGGACTTGTCCCCACCCCGAGGCATCCATGGGACATGGTCAACAAGAGGCCCCATGACCAGAGAGACTGGTGAAGCCATTTGCTCTGAGAAACTTTGAGCGGGTTTGTGCCTGGGAGCAGAGGAAGGAACTTTAAGCAACGACTCTATCAAATTCAAGGGCAGGACACATCCACATGGCTAGTTTGGCATGACCATTTTGATTCGTCCACATCAAAATGTGAGCTTGTTTTTTATTAAGTGCTCAACACACATCCTGACCCTTGGCCTTGCTATGTGTCTGAGACTCACCCCACCCATCACCCCACCCAGCTACCAAACAGTAGCTGCCTGTTTTCACCCCAGACACCCAGAGGGGCAGCCCCGCTTGTTCGTTAGATTTTTTTCATCCACATTACAACTTGCTTGTCCTCTTCCAGGGAGAGGCAGAGTTTTCACTAAGATCAATATTGTTGCATAAGTCAATGTGGCAGGGAAAATTGTTTAATTTTTACACATTTAGTGCCTTTTATACTCCTTTTCATCCTGCTCACATGTCACCTCCTGGCACCGAGTGTGTTCTCAATAAATACGTCAAATTAAAACACCGAATATATATTCAATGCCATGAGATGATTTTGACCCAGACCTTCCCTCAAGGAAGCTCTCTCCCTGGCACCTCCTATTAATCTCCCTAAAGGTGTAGTTCCTGCTTGCACCCCTGACTGTCATAGCCAGAGGGGTCTGAGGCCACTTGGTCCCATCATATGGGCAAACTGAGGCCCCAGGAAGGGCAGGGACTTGCCTAAGCTCACACAGCTCACGGAGAGTATGGAAACCAAGCTTCATGCCTCCAGATCAGGATTCCTCCTAACTCCCTCATTAGAGGCAGGGAAACAGGCCGAGAGAGAGGAAGTGAGGCGTCCGGGAGTTCTCCTGGCAAGCCCAGATCTCCTGAGGACCTTCCCCTTCCTATTGGGGCCTGGCAATGAGACGTGCGGGTGCCTCCCCAGCGCACTCGGGGCCAGGGGTCAGGACGAGGGAGGGGCAACTGCGCGGGCCTCCGTCTCAGAGCGGATAGAGGAATGCACCAGTTTGTCCACCAGAGGGCACTCCAGAGCCCACACAGGAGAGTGGTCAGCTCACTGAGCCTCCGGCCTCGGTTTATCTGCCCTTGGTCGGGACAGGAAAATCCAGGCCCTGGGAGGAGAGGGTCAAGTGCCACAGACAGAGCTGGCCTTGACCTGACACCAGTCAGGTAGCTGCAGTCCTGGGTGGCTGAATGGTGGCCTGAGAGCATGGCTTTTCTGTCCCTTCAGGATCTACAGGCCTCAGTGAAGGCCCTCCTGGGTTAGACTGTGCTGAGCCGCACCCCTGGCTAGCATGGCCCCGCACCTGTCCCTGGGACGCGGACCAGCGCTGAGCCACACCCTGCCTCCTGCTCTGTCCAGGGCCCCCACCTTCCCGGCTGCACCCTGTCATCAGCACAGGTCTTTGTGGTTTAGGGAACATTTCTGTGCTCTGCTTCCCTGCTTTGTGTGGGAAGAGGGTGGGACTGGGGTCAGCCCAGGTGGGCTCCAGTCAACTATCAACCTCAGAGCAGGTTCACATCTCTTGGTGCCTCAGTTTCCTTATCTGTAAAGTAGTCCTTATCTCACAGGGTTGTTGAGAGGATTAAATGAGATGGCATATCAAATCCTTGGGAGCTTTTTATCAGGACTGAAACCGGCACCAGCATCCTGGGAGACAGAACTGGGGCTCAGGGAGGTCATGCAGTGAGCAAAAAATGTGCGCTCTCCAGGCCACGACTCACAGGTGTAACAAATGGGACTTTCTTTCTCTTCAGTCCGGGGTTGTGTGTAAATTGGGGTGGGAAATGAATTTGTTAGAGCTAAGGCTTGAGTGGGCCCATGTGTTTGTTTCCCAATCATGTGTCCAGATGGGTCACCTTGGCAACACTATTGTTCCTTTTGCTTTGAATGGCCTTGCGGGGCCATCTCTCTCCATTTCTGGATTATACTGGAGGACACAAGGATCGTTCTGCCGAGTTTGGGGTCATTCTGGTAGGTCCCCCTCTGGGTTCTGGCTGCCATCCACAGGGCCCTCACCACTAGCTCCATCCCTCTTCCCCTTCCAGCATGGGAAGGCCTCTAGTCTGCTTACAGACCATCTGCTTGTACGAGCAGGGGGGAGAGAAGGAAAAGGTCAAAATACCAGGAGAGACACAGACAGACCAGTTACATCAATACATGTTTCTGGAGTGCCTTTTGTGTGCCAAGCACTTTTCTAAGCCCTGAGGTTGCAGCTGTGAGCAAGCAGACACAGCCTCTTCTCTAAAGGGGGTTGGGGGGCAGAAGGGGATGGTCATAGTGGCTACCATTTATGGAGCTCTACTGTGTACCAGGTCCTGTGTCATTTCATTTACACCTTCCAACAACATAATGACATAGTGCTGCTATTCTCCCATTTTATAGGCGAGGAAGTAGAGGCACAGGGGGGTTCAGTGACTTGCCCAAGCTAGTAGATAATAGGGGTAGGATTCTGACTCCTTAAACAAGGTCATGGGGTCAAGAAGGGCTGGGTCTGTGTCCAGCTGAGGAGGACACTTAGTGTTTCCTGGATGAGGAGGTGGCGTTTGAGCTGAGACAGGCCTAATGATCAGAAGCAGCCATACCTAGCTCTGGGGGATGAGCACTGCAGGCAGAGAGAACAGCAAGTGCAAAGGCCCTGAGACAAGAATGAACTTGATTTACTGAAAGGAAAGCTGCTGTAGGTAGGAGGGCAAGAATGAAGGAGGGAGAGTGGTTGGGGTGAGCAAAGGAGTAGAGGCACCCGGATTGACAATATAAAACTCTGAGGACGGTTTGCAGACATCTGGGCCTCTTCCCTGGAGCTGGGCAGGGCCAAGCCCTATGCACATAAACTCTAAGAGGTCATTATCTCTCTGCCCCTGGGGTGCCTACCGCTGGGACCTCTTCTGTCTTCTCATTGGTTCTGCGACCCTGATGGCCATCCAGCTTGGAGTGGGGGTGGAGGGGGCCAAGGCTGGGGTAGGGTGGAGAACTGGAAGTGCTGACCCCTGAGTCAGAAGCCTTAAGATCTGGCCCAGTGGTGGCAAAGGCACTTTGATTGGCATCATTAAGGTCACTCAACGTTGATGGCCTGGCCCTGAGCCAAGCTGTCCCATTGGCTCCCCTTAACTTCCTGGCCTAACCTCGGACAGGAGAGGCGCCTCTGAGGGTACTAATAAGGACCTCCTCTTCTGGATTCCAGGGCTTTCTCCCTGCCCTCAACTCCTTCCAGAGACCAGGCATTGCCCCTCCGCCTCCCACTTCCCCCATATCCTAGGGGTTTGGCTGACGTCAGTGCAGCCACATTTCCCAGGGCCTCCTGGTTCTGCCCGTTAGGAATTTGCACCGATGGGTGCCTTTGCCCACGCCGCTCCCTTTGCTTGGACAATTGGAAATTAATATGGAAATTCCTCCCACCTTATTCTTCAAGGTAGAACAGACTAATTTTTCATTTTTCTTCCTCCCTCTCTCCCTCCCTCCCTCCCCTCCTCCCTTTCTTATCTATCCATTCATTCCATTCACACATTTTGGGCATTCATTCATTTAGCTTCTGCCAGGCACTGGAGGCACAGGGTGGGGCAGACCCTGAGGTCAAGGAGTTCATTATCCTGTGTGAGAGGCAGAGGTAAACAAGCAGGACTGACTACATAATTGGTGGGTCCCTAAGAAAAATAAAAATGCAAATTATCAAGGCCTGGCCAGTGTGGCTCAGTGGCTGAGCATCGACCTATGCACCAAGAGGTCATGGGTTCAATTCCTGGTCAGGGCACATGCCCAGGTTGTGGGCCAGATCCCCAGTGGGGGGCATGCAGGAGGCAATCGATGTTCTCTCTCTCATCGATGTTTCTATCTCTCCCTCTCCCTTCCTCTCTCTCTAAAAATCAATAAAGTAAAAAAAAAAAAAAAAATTATCAAGAATTTGCCCTGGCAGGTTTGGCTCGGCGGTTAGAGAATCGGCCCGTGGACCAAAGAGTCACAGGTTCAATTCCGGTCAAGGGCAGGTACCTTGGTTGCGGTTTGGGTTCCTGGCCCTGGTCTGGGTTGTGTGGGAGGCAACCAATCGATGTCTCTCTCACATTTCTGTTTCTCTCTCTCTCCCTCCCACTCTATCTGAAGATAAATGCAAAAAAAAAAAAAATGTCCTCGGGTGAGGATAAAAAAAAAAAATGATCAAGAATTTCAAAACAGCAGAACAACAGCAGAGCATCAAACCAGTCGAGGGCACTTCCTCAGTGGGGCCCTTCTGCAGCGGTCGCACGCCCATGAAACTGTCCCTGTAAACAAGTGATTCCGTCAGACCTGTGTGGCGGCAGGCGAGCCTGGGAGTCACACGGGAGGAGGGGGTGTCCACAAGCTGCCAACCTAAATGTCTATCATCTGATGAACGAAGAAACAACATGTGCTGTATTTACAGAGTAAAATATTATGTGGCAATAAAAAGGAATGAAGTGCTGATACATGCTACGACATGGATGAGCCTTAGACACATTATGCTAAGTGCAAGATGACACAAAATGTCACATGCTGTGTGGTTACATTATATAAGTGTGCAGAACAGGCAGCTTCACAGAGAGAGAAAGTAGATTGGTGGTTGCCGGGGTGTGGGGGGAGGGGATTGAGGAATGACTGCTTAATGGATACAAGGTTTCTTTTGGGGGTGCTCAAAATGTTCTGGAATTAGACAGTGGTTGTGGTTGCCCAACCTTGTAAGTGTACTAAAAACCACTGAACTGTACACTTTATTTTATTTTATTTTTTTATAATTTATTTTATTATTAATTTGTTTTTGTTACAGATGTTTTTCCTTTTTTTTCCCCCATTGACACCCTCCTCCCCCTACCCTTCTCCTCCTCCCCATCCCTGTTGTCCATGTCCATTGGTTATGCACCCATGCACATAGGCTCTGTGATTTATCTCTTTCCCCCGCCTCCCCCCCTCCTCTGAGGCCCTTCATCCCGTACTCCACCCTCCATGTCTCTGGGTCAATTTCCTTGTTGTTTGCTCAGTTCTCCTGTGTGTTGCCGGCTTCCTCCGTTGGTGGGGGGGTCGCCAGGCTCCCCCGCTCCGCCTGGGCTCCCCCGCGGTGGGGGCGTCTCCCGGCACCCCCTTTCCGCCTGGGTTCCCCCGCGGTGGCGGGGTCGCGGCTCCCCTGCTCCGCCTGGGTTCCCCCGTGGTGGCGGGGTCGCGGCTCCCCTGCTCCGCCTGGGTTCCCCCGTGGTGGCGGGGTCGCGGCTCCCCTGCTCCGCCTGGGCTCCCCCGCGGTGGAGGCGTCTCCTGGCACCCCCGCTCCGCCTGGGCTCCCCCGCGTGGGGGCGTCTCCTGACTCCCCCGCTCCGCCTGGGTTCCCCCGCGGTAGGGGGGGTCGTCTGGCACCCCCGCTTCGCCTGGGTTCCCCCGTGGCGGGGGGGGGGGTCGCCTGGCTCCCTCGCTCCTGGGTTCCTCCGTGGTGGGGGGGTCGCTCAGCTTCCGCAGGCACCCCTGGCTGCAGGATCATGTTTCCTTTCAGGCAACAAGGAGGGTCGTGGAGGGCAGTATGCCATCTCCATTCTGCTGCTTCTTCAATTTCGTAGTTGCAGGGCTTCCATTCAGCTTGATTTCATGCGGTCTTTAAATGATAGTTATTCTGTGATTTAGTTGTAACTTTGATGTGGTTGTGGGAGGACGAGGTTCCGCGTCCACCTAGGTCGCCATCTTGACCGGAAGTCCTAAGCTATTCTTTATTTCAGTTAGTGCCTCCTTCATTTCTAACTGTGCATCCTTCATTTCTGACTGGTCCCTTTTTATGCTCTTGAGGCCCTCACTAAGTTCACTGAGGTTCTCACTAAGTCCATTGAGCATCCTTATAAGCAGTATTTTGAACTCTGCATCTGTTAGGTTGCTTAACTCCATTTCACTTAGTTCTTTTCCTGGAGTTTTGTCTGTTCTTTCATTTGGGACCTGTTTCTTTGTCTCCTCATTTTGGCTGCCTCCCTGTGTTTGTTTTTATGTATTACTTAGCGAGAAGTGTGGGGCTAGCTGAGACCAGATGCTGCTTGTTTGAAAGAATTTAGGAAAAGCTGAAGCAGGCTCCAAGACAGGCCAATCCTATGGTAAAGCAACTGGCAACAGCTTGGGTGGGCCTGAAAGTTGGGTGGGGCGGGGCCTCAGGGAATCACCAGGGCGGGGCCAACTGTGTGAGCCAGGTTGCTGGAGTCCCAGAAATGGCTGCGTCTACCGCCCCAGGGAAGGGCTCACCAAAGGAACAAAAGCCTCTGATAGCACGTCTGTCCAGGTCGGTCCAGGAGAAAGCTGCCTCTCCAGCCCTCGCGCCAATGCCCAACAGCTCAGTTCTTCCCCATATGATTCTGGTGCCCCTCAGGCTGCCTCCTCCGCGCTGGAGCCCGGAGGGAGCGAGTCCGAGTAAGTCCGGGCGCGGGCCCTTTAAGAGGAGCTGCGGGGGGCTCCAGCCGCCTCAGCCTCAGTTCCCGCTGGTTTTTCCAGCCAGAAGTTCTGGGGGCTTCTCTTCCTGGCACTGGAACCCTGAGCTGGGCGCCTGGTGTGGGACGGGGACCCCTCAGTCCTCAGGGAGGACCTTCCCAGCTGAGGTGTCCTCCTGATTTTTATCCGCCACACGTGGGTGTGGGACCAGCCCGTCCGCCTCCGCCCTCCTACCAGTCTCCATGCGGCTTCTTCTTTAATTTCGTAGTTGTCAGACTTCCATTCAGCTTGATTTCAGGTGGTTCTGGATGATGGTTGTTCTGTAGTTTAGTTGTAACTTTGATGTGGTTGTGGGAGGAAGCGATACCGCGTTTACCTACGCCGCCATCTTGACCGGAAGTCTGAACTGTACACTTTAAAGTAGGTGGATTTTATGGTATGTGAAATGTATTTCAATAAAATTTTCTTTTTTACTTTACATTTTTTTGGTTCTTTATTGATTTTTTAGAGAGAGAGGAAGGGAGAAGGAGAGAGAGATAGAAACATCGATGAGAGAGAACATCGATTGGCCACCTCCTGCATGCCCCCCACTGGGGATCAGGCCCACAACCTGGGCATGTGCCCTGACTGGGAATCGAACCGGCGACCTCTTGATGCATGGGTCGACACTCAACCACTGAGCCACACTGGCCAGGTGCAATAAAGCTGTTTTTTAAAAAAACCATGGCTACAGTATGGCATAGAATTAGGGTAACCAACTGTCCCAGCTTGACAAGACTGAAGGTTTTCCTGGGACAGGAGACTTTTCATGCTAAAACTAGAAAAGTCCCAGGCAAAAGAGGACGAGTTGGTTACCTTGCATAGAATGCAAACTTTACATTCATTTTAATGATAAAACATGACAATTTAAAGGGATACTCTGCTTACAGCCCATTAGAGGTATTGCAGGGGGAAAGTTTAAGGAGCACTGACTTAAATTCAGACAATAGGAGGTAAATTCCTTCCCTCCCTCCCTCCCTCCCTCCCTCCCTCCCTCCCTCCCTCCCTCCCTTCCTTCCTTCCTTCCTTCCTTCCTTCCTTCCTTCCTTCCTTCCTTCCTTCCTTCCTTCCCCACTAGAACATAAACTCTATAAAGGCCAGGGTTTTTGTCTGTTTTATGCCCTGCTGCGCTCTCAGAGCCTAGGACTATGCCTGGCACACGGTACATAAATGCTTCTCGGAGGAGGGAGGCATGTGCTGGGTGCCAGTGAGCAGAGCATTGGTTGACTGTCCCAGAGCTTAAACCACCTCACGGACGGTTTAATAGGCAGACAGGCAATACATTAGCGAACGGATAAAGGAATAAGATAATTTCAGATAGTGATAAATAGTGTGAAGAAAATAAAGTGATGCGGGACGAGGGCTAATCTGGCCTGAGTGGTCCCAGGAGCCTTGCTAAGAGGGTGACTGCTGCATGGAGGATGCCCACTGACTGGATTAGGGAAACAGTTCAGTGGCACAACAAATGTTCAGGGTGGGATGTTCCGTGAAAAAAGACAGCACACAGAACTACCGATGTAGTGGGAGTCCAGATTTCTAAAAAGTGTTTAAGTGTTAAAATAGACCAGAGTAAGACATACCAGAGCATGTAATCACCCCGTGGGGGTGATTTCTTTGTACATTTTTTAAGCATTGGTGCATTTCCCCAGTTTCCTGAAATGCATGGACTCCACCTGTGCGAGGCCCTGCCAGTTTCAGATCTGGCAGCTGGGGACCTGCGGTGAACCAGGCAGACGAGGTCCCCCTCTCGTGCAACAGGTACAATTTCATAATTGAGAAAAGAAAACCCAGAGCTAAATTATTTTTTTTCAAAAGACTAATGAAATTCTGTTGGTAGATGTGCCAAAGAACCAGTTGGAAGCTTGAGTCCAGCAGCTGGGCAGCCTGGGTCGGGGCGGGGCGGGGCTTGCTTGGGAAGGAGTAGAAAGCCAGGGAACACCACTCAATATCCCGTGTGCGCACTGGGCTAGGTCCCTTCCCCTGTCCTGGCCTCAGTTTCCCCACCTGTTAAACGAGAGGAGACACCAGTTGTGGGTTGTTGTTGTTTGTTTGTTTGTTTTTAATAACTCTCCATTCCCCATCACCCCAGGCCCTGAAACTCCCATTCTACTCTCTGTCTCGATGAATTTTGCTGCTCTAGGAACCTCATGTAAGTGACTCATACAGGATTTGTCCTTTGGTGTCTGGCTTATTTCACTGAGCATGTCTTTGAGGTTCATTCATATTGTAGCCGGTGTCAGAATCTCCTTTTTAAGACTGGATACTATTCCATTGTGTGGATGTACAGTAGGTGGTTTTTGAGCTTCCTTCAGCTCCAACATTGTAGGATTCTCAATGCCAACGTCTCTGTCCTCCGTGGGGCCGACTGCTGCTTGCTGGGGTGGGGGCCCTGCCTTCAGGCAGACTTTCCCTCCTGCTTGTCACGCCGAACCCAGCAGCCCTGGGAATGAAAGACTTTGGCTAACCACCTGCCTCTTTCTCTCTGGGGCTTCAGCAGCTGGGCCAGGGCCTGGGGCAGGGCAGGTGTGGGGAGTTAATGATGGCCTGCTGGGGGCTTGGTTGTCCAGATGAAACGGGCCCTGCTCTGTGGCCTGCCCTGATTACAGGGTGCCCTGCACTTCCCCTCCCCGGGCCCGGCCTGGCCAGGAAGCAGCCTCCGCATGCCCAGCTCTTCTAGAGCAGCTGGGGAAATAGATGGACTGAGGAATCTGGGGTAGCAGCTGCCAAAATGCATTGGCTTTGGGGTCTGAAACAACGATACGAGTCATGGTGAAGCGAGCGGGCTTATTGTGGTTCTTCACTGGGGTTAACTACCAGTAACAGCCACTGGGCCTTGGAGTTTTAATATATTTATCATGTGCCAAACATTGGACATGAATTCTTTCATTTAACCTCACACAGCCCTAAGAGGTTGGTCCCATCACCCCCATTTTACAGGAGAGTAACAGGCTTGGAGAGCCCTGCCTGGGCCACGCAGCCAGACTTGGGCCCTGGCTGTGCGCTTACCCTGTACTTACCCACGGTCTGTGATTGGGTGGGAGTCTCTTTGCGGAGCTTCTTGGTGGAGGCAGATGAGGGGGCTGAGTGGGTAGGGATTACCTGCCTCTTCTACGTCGACCAGGGCAGCAACTCTTGCAGTTGCTTGGGGGTTCTGCTTCAACACATCGTGTGAAAGCCACAGCTGTAGTTCACCTCATGTACTTTACAGATGGGGAAACTGAGGCCCTGAGACGGGCAGGGAGCTGTCCAGGGTCTCTCTGACAGGGTCCAGGGCAGAGCTGGGATTAGAAGCCAGGTCCTGCCTCCCAGCCATGTGCCATTGCTGGTGCCCACATGGCCTCCTGGAGCCTGTGTGTAACCCACATGCAGGAGGGCAGTCTGGGCTTCACCTACTGGGTCTGCTGGGCCTGGACCCCTCCTGCAGTGACTGACGGGAGGAGATGCAGAGGTGGTGGGCAGTGGGGACAGAGCCCAGGCCCTGGGCTGGATCCCAGTGCTCACTCTGCTGCTGACTTGCTGTGTGGCTCGGTCAACTCCGTTCTTGCTAGGCCTCCATTTGCCCATCTGTACAATGGGGGGTTGCTGACAGCTCGGGCCTGCAGGCGCCAGGCAGGGGAGAGGAGTGGCCACACAGGAAGTAATGCGTGTGGGGAGGAAGGGAGGAGCCGCAGGGCTGCAGGAGGGCTCTGGGCACCCTGCCTTCGCCTCACCTTCCTCCAGGAAACACCTCAGTTTCAGCCGCCTACACTCCCGCTGCTGGCCCAGGGACGCTGCGTGGCCTGAGCGTGTCCAAGCCTCAGATAACACAGTTCTTGCTCTCCAAGGTTGCCCTGGGGTTAGTGGCTGCCCTTCCTCTGCCCTAAGAGGTCCTCTGATTCCAAGAGTGGTGCTGGCCACATGGGGGCTTGGAGGCCGAGCTCCTGGGGTGGGCTAACACATGGGTGTCAGCCTCACCCACCCACGTGTGCACACATCCCTACATGTGCACATATGTGCACCCTCACACGCATACCTCACACAGTAGGGACTCTCCTAGGCCCAGAGAGGCCCAAGGCAGTTCTGTGTTTTGAGGCTCCCAGTAGTTAAAAATGAAGAAATGTCACAATTGTGATATTTTTATGTTTCTATTTTAAACATTAGCATCTTTTTTTTTTTTAATCCTCACCTGAGGTTATTTTTCTATTTACTTCAGATAGAGTGGGAAGGAGAGAGAGGGAGAGAAAGGAGAGAGAGAGAAACATCGATGTGAGAGGGACACATCGACTGGTTGCCTTCTGCACAACCCCATCCAAGGCCAGGGACGAACCGCAACCGAGGTACATGCCCTTGACTGGAATCGAACCCTCGACTCATTGGTCCGCCAGCCGATGCTCTACCGCTGAGCCAAACCAGCCAGGGCTAAACATTAGCATCTTTAACACACACACACACACACACACACACACACACTCACAAACAAAAGAAATGCAATTGAGGAATTTAGAGGATAATTACTGGAATTATAAAGAACATGAGTTCACTGTGCTGTGTGGTCAGTGATGGGATATAAGTTCAAAACTGCGTGATGAGCCTTCTACTCTTTCCTTCTTGTGCATGATTCTTGGGGACATCCAGCCTCCTTTGAGTTTACATTGTTTCTTAATGTTGTACTATGAAAAGTTTCAAGCACCCAGAAAGGCTGAGAGAATTGCACAGTGAGCACCCGCACCCTCACCGCCTGCAGTCTGTAATGCATGGTTTGCAGTATTTGCTTTATCACATATCCATCCCTCTATCCATCCTTCTTTCCTTCCATCATCAACCCATCCAAATCAATCCACCCCTCTAGTCATCTATCTATCCCTCCAATCATCCATCTCATTTTTATGCATTTTGAGGCTTATGAATGTGCGGTCTAGGCCAAATGATACTATCTCAACCTTCTCCCCTACAGTGACAGGCCCTGCTGCACACACTCACACACACACGCACACACACACACCTACATGCAAAAACCCCATGCGCACACACTGCATACGACTCACCCATGTCCCCCAATTCACACATGTCCACTACACACACATATCCACTTGGATCCACATATGCTAACACCACACATAATCACTTGTGCAACGTACATGAAGTTACACACACACACACACACACACACACACACACACAGTGTCCATATGTGCATTCATGGCAGACTCTTGACGTCTGTGAGGGAAGCATCCAGAGTCTGCTTAGAATGCTCAGACCTGTGACCCTGTGGAACCCATGCCAGGTCTTGACTTACTCTGCACCCCTCATTTCTGCCCAAGGGTCAGGGGCTCCCCTGAAGCTCCCCACCCCACCTGTCCCTTTTTAATTTCCACCATAGTCTCCTCACCTCCTAGCACATCTCACCAAGAAAATCTCCCACAAAGATTCCTTTCAGAGTGTTACCATGTGTGGGTACAAAGCCCACCAAACTGTCACTTGAGGTCAGAGACAGTTTGGGCCTGTTCACACCACAGACCCAACACCTGGCACACAGTGGGCCTCTCTAAGTGTTGATTGTACAAGGAACAAAGGCAGCACAGTGGCGCATACTCCAGGCAGCCTCAGGAACACCTCTGTCATACACACTACATCCATGCACACACACTGTGTGTGCATCTATGCTCACACATGCATTGGGTATGTGTCCACACACGTGTGAACATGTACTGTTTGCCCACATCTGTCTGTCTGTCTCCCTTCTCTCCAGATGGAGTCAATTCCAGGACCCAGGTCCTTTCCCCAAGCCTTGATCACCTAAGGCCACGGTGAGCTCATCTGCTGGAGTGTGAGGTTCAGGTGTGGCCCTGGGCTAGGCCCTCTGCATCTGGGTGGCAGGGGTTCAGAGGCCAGCTCTGGAGTCCTACAAACCTGGGTTCCACCCCCTACTCTGCACATAACCACTGTGCACGTTCCACATGTGATTTATGGGTGAGTTACTTCACTTCTTTTGTTTTTTAAATTTTTTTCTTTATTTTTAGAGAGAGAGGAAGGGAGAGGGAGAGAGAGATAGAAACGTCAATGAGAGAGAACATTGACTGGCCGCCTCCTGCATGCCCCCCACTGGAGATCAGGCCCACAACCTGGGCATGTGCCCTGCCTGGGAATTGAACCGGCGACCTCTTGGTGCATGGGTCGATGCTCAACCAGTGAGCCACACCAGCCGGGCAAAAGTGAATCTTTAAAAAAAATTTTTTTTTCTTTATTGATTTTAGAGAGAGAGGAAAGGATACTTCACTTCTTGGAGCATCAGTTTTCTTATCTGTTCAATAGGGAAAATAGTTCCTATCTTAAAAGCACTTTACAGGAGATGCTCTTAGCAGGATACCTGGCATGTTGTAAACACTTAAACATGGTTGCTGTGGATATTCTTATTATCCTTGCCCCGAACTCCCATGCACCCTTTAGGAGGGAGGGCAGCCTTGGTGGGGGGCTCTGTATGGAGAGAGCAGACGGGGTGGATAGTGCCTCTGTGAACACCTCTCTCAGATGCTCCCCCAATCCCAAGCCCTCATTATCCCACATGCATATTCATAAGGGATAGTTTCAGCCCTGCTCTGTAAATGCATCAGAAGCGGGAAGTGGAGGCCAGTGCAGAGAGTGAGGCCCAGGGGACAGGAGGCTCAAAGCCAGAGTGCATCTGAGTCCCCATGGACGGGAGGATGGTGAGAAGGGATGGGGCAAGAATGGGTTAGGGTTATTGGGGGTCACTGGGGACTTGAGCAGGGCCTTGTACCTATATTGCAGATTTGAAAACTGGGGCCCAATGAGAGCAGATTAAAGAACCCTTGGAGTGACTGGCCCAAGAAGCCATAGCCAGCTTCCTTTGGGTCCTAGAGAGCTGAGCATCTGTCTAGGCTGGGTGATGGGCACAGGAGGATGGACCAAGTGACCCCTGCATGTTTCTCTCGAGGGACATAGTTTGCATGGCTGGAAGAGCTGTGGTGGTCCTGAGTCTCAACCCTCAGTGAGGCTCAGAGAGGTTGGGTGACTTTCCAAGAACACAGTTACCGACTGTGATCTTGCCTTTGGAGGTGTGGGAGACAGTGATTCTGGCCCTATGCAGGAGGTTCAAGGCTGGTCAGTACCCAGAGAAATGAAGCTTCTTTATCTACCACCTCGTTTCATCTCTTCAAAAGTCCCCTGAGATACCCAGAGCAAAAACAATTATCTCCATTTTACAGATGAGAAGCATGAGGCTGAAAGAGGATGAGTCACCAGGACAAGACCACACAGTGAGTATCTGCAGAGCTGGTTGGCCCCTCCAGGTAGGGTGACACAAGGTGGGCTGTGAGAGCCTCCGTTGCCTCGGTCTTGGGCAGGGTGAGGCCAGGACAACGGCAATACATCACCCTGTTCTGGAAAATTTCATAGAAAAGCAGAGGGGGTTGTCTTCTTTACACTTGCAGTCCAGGTACTCCCTCACTCCTCTCAGGACCGCCTGTTTCTTAGAATGCTTTCTCAATGCTCACAACTGCTCTGTGAGGTGACGCAGGGTGACCACCCCCATTTCAGGGGAGGGGATGGACATACAGAGAGGTGAATGGCCCCCAGGATGGCAGAGGGTGTGAGAGGCTGTGAAAACAAGAGTCTCGGGTGTTGCTCTGTTTGGTCTTGGGTGCTTTCTACTGGACCAGCTCGTGGGAAAGGGAGGGGTTGAGGAATGGGGCAGAAGTATCAAAAAGAGCTGACTCTGGGGCGGGAGGCTGTGAGAAGGTGAGAAGGCTGCTTGATGGCATTCCAGGCACAGAAGACTGCTGGGTGGGAGGGGACCTTGTACGGGCTGTTTTGGAGTCAGTCAGTCACAGCGGGGAGAGGAAACTGGGCTTGTGGTAAAAGGTCAGACATTCATCCATTCAGCATTTACTGCCTTAGTGTCAGAGGTGAATTAGACAGTCCCTGGGCAGCTCCAAGTCTCCTAAGGGCCTCGGACTAGGGAAGGACTGAACATATTATTGGACAAAAAACAGAGGTGGGCTGGATATTGTCACCTTTTCTTTCCAAGACAGACTGTGGGATGTCAGGGACAGGCTTTTGGTTTGAGATCAAGGCGAGGTCCGGTGGTCTTCTAGCTCTGTCCTTCTGAGCTGTGTGACCTTGAGCAACAAGAACAACCACCACAATCACAGGTAATGTTTAGCCAGTGCTCAGTTTCCACATAGGCCGGCCACTTTACGGCGTTGAGCCTCAGTTTCCTCATCTGTAAATTGGGGTGAGGTGGGGAATGAATCTGCTTCCAGGGTTATTGTGGGGCTTGAATGGGACCATGTAGGAGAAAGAGTTTGGTACACGCTCCAGCTTTGTGGTAACTGCGTTATTTGTGAGGACATCATGTTGTAGAAACACAGGGAAGTTGGAGGAATGTTCATTCCTCACAGGGCCAGGTAGAAGTTGTTGGGGAGGGGGGTCTCTTCACGGAGAACATATGGGGTGTGAGCAAGGCTTCAAGGGGCAGAAACGAGGATAAGGGGAAAAAGAACTTTCACAGAGAAGGACATCGTGTGGGCACAAGCATGGAGGGAAAGTGTAGGGAGTATTTGTGGGACAGTCCTGGAACAGTTAATGGCTAAGCCTGGCACCATGAATCACCCACGGATGCCGTCAGGCGGGACCTTTAGTCCTGGGGCCACCTGTGGGGCATCTAGACTTCCTTTCCTAACATCCTGTCTCGGGTTGAGTGAAGAGCAGGGTGAACCTTGAGTAATTACAGAGCCCATTTCTAGGTCTCTCCCATCTACCCCTCCGGGACTGGACAGTCTGCCAGGAATGTGACCCACCCACCCTTTCTGACCTCCTTAGCTGGAGGCCAGAGTTTGGCATCTTGCAGAGGGATGAGCCACTGAACAGGGTGGCTCTGGGGGCAGGTGTGGCGTGTTGCTCCAAGGGGTCAGTAGAGCTTGCGGAACAGGTGTATAGAGGGGAGGGCAGCTGAAAGGGTGCAAGGCCAGGGTCTTAGATGCAACAGGGACGACGACAGGGAGCTCACATTTGTCAAGTATCTACCATGTGTTGTAACAGCCCTGTATGGTAGGTGTCCTAACTTTACAGATGGAGAAACTGAGACACAGAGAGGTGAAGTGACTTGTCTGTTTCCTATCCGATCATTCATCCTTCAACACCTATGTATTGGGCAGAGGCTCTGCGCCAAGAGCGGAGGAGTCAGGGGTGACCACCTCTTGGCTTCTGACCCCTGCAGGGAGACAGTGTTGTGAGGTCACACTAAGGCCTCGTCGGGACTCGAATCCAGGTCTCAGTATTTCCAAACCCTCACTTGGGACCAGGACACTAGCCCCCGCCAGAGTGAGGTCCGGTGGCGCGGCTCGCGCAGCCGCGGGAATCACCGCTCCACCCACTTTCCGCTCTGGTTCCGCCGGCTCACCTGCCCTAGGTGAGTCCCAGGAGGCCCCGAGCGCCGCCGGAAAACAGTGAGCCGCTCGGGCAGGTGGGGCGGGGCGGGGCCGGGGCGGGGCCACTGGGCCCGGGGGCGGGGCCAGGCCGGGGCACCCGAAGCCCGACCGGATCCCGCGGCCCGCGCCCCGCGCCCCTCTGCCGCCCCCGCGCCCGCGCCCGCCGCCGCCGCCGTCATGGGGGCCTGCCTGGGCGCCTGCTCCCTGCTCAGCTGCGTGAGTCCCACCCCGCGCCCGCCGCGCGCCGCCTGCTCACTTTTGTCCTGTCTTCTTCCTCCAAGCAGTTTCTTCGTTTTCCTTCCTCCGAACTTGTCTTTCTGGGCCCGCACCCCGTCTCCTGGACCCTCGGTCCCCCTGTCACTTGGATCCCCCCACTCACCCCAGCCCTGGCCGGCGGGCGACGGAGACAGCTGCTGTCCGGGGCTCGGGTTACCGCGGGGGAGGGGTGGGGACACGCCGGGGCGGGGGAGGAGAGTGCCCTCCGCGAGCGCTCCTCCCAGGAATTGGGGAGACTGAGGCCCAGAGCCCCGAGTGGGAGTGGGCGTTGCCGCCCCACCGCGCCCTACTTGGAGACGTCCTCGAGGTGCGCCTTTCTCTTGTCTCTCTCCCAGACGCCCTGACTCTTTGTGTGGCTTGCCTGTCCCTGTCCCTCTCTGTGGTGGGTCCTTCTCTGTCCCTCTGGCAATCTCTCCGTCGGTCTGTCTGCTCCTGCCCGTCTGCCTCAGTTTGTTCATTTGTATTTGTCTGATCTATATCTCTGTCCGTTCGTTTGTCCGACTATCTTTGTCCGTCTGTAGCTTCTCCATCTGTTATTGTCTATCCACAGTTCGGTGTCTGCTCGTCTGTCTGTCTGTCCAATGTGTTTCTCTGCGTCCTTGTCTCTGCCTCGTTCAGTCTGGCCCAGGCTAACTCCTGGGCACTTCTCCAAGGAGCCCCAGACCCTTCCCCTCGGGGCCCCAGAGCCGAAATGGGGAGTGAGGAGGAAGCCCCTGTCTGCCTTTCTAAAACGCCCTTGAGTGAAGTCTGTTAGGGTTTCCTCAGCGGGGCCCAACTCTGGGTTAGGAGACCCAAGAATTGAAGGAGGTTAGAGTGTATGGGGGAAGGGTCCCTCGCCTGGGCTGAGGGACCGGGTGGGCAGCCAGCCTCTGTTTTGGGGCTGCAGGCAGCATAGGGGAGGAGCTTCAGCTAGACCCCAGCCGAGAGGCCCCTTCTCCTTTTCCTTTTCCCAGCTCCCTCTCCTTTTCCTTTCCCCCTGTTAAATCCGAGGTTCATTCAGGCATCCCCCTCCCCCTCTGCCCCACACAAAGAGGAGCAGAGAGGAAGAGGGGGTCTGGTGGCTGCTGAATCTCAGAACTTGCTTTCCTTTGTCCGTGGTGTGTGTGTGTGTGTGTGTGTGTGTTAGGATGGGGGTGTTGGGGCGGGAGCTGGGGGATCTAGAGATTTACTTTACAGCCAGTTTTTGAGAATGATATCTGAGAGGCTGTAGAGTGGGTCCCTGGACAGTCTCTTGTCCTCTCTGAGCCTCCATTTCCCCATCTGTGAAGTATGTGTGTGTGTGTGTGTGTGTGTGTGTGTGTGTGTATGTGTGTAAGCAGCAGGAAAAATCAAAAATCAAGAGCTGGTCCCTGAGATCCCTCCCTGTTCAATGAAATCAAGGTTTGGGCTGGGTCTCTGACCAGGAAGAGTGCTTCCTGGAGGGGAAGGGAGAGTTTCCTCAAAGTTGACCAGATTTCCATCTGGCTGGGCTGGCCTGGGGGTAAGGGATGTGGAGGGGAGACCTGCCAATCTTCTGTGCCTTTATCTTCCCATCTGCCTCCCTCACAATACTGCTGGGAAGATTAAAAAGTGCCCCGCCCAATTACCGGCATATAGTACGTTCTCCAAGTGGGAGCTATGGCTATCGTCTTGGAAAGGTGGGTGGAGAATTTCCTCTGGAGCCAAGTGCTGGTCTCTGAGTCACAGAATCCTACCATGCTGAGACCAGAAGGCACCTGACTAGCTTGCCCAATTCCTCAGTTCACAGATGCGGAAACTGCGGCACGGAGAGGGTAGCTGACTTGCCTAAGGTTGCACAGTGAAAGGATGGGGAACTGCAGTGAGGATTAAATCCAGGCTTCTTCCCTCATTTTAAGTGCCTGAGGGACAGGGCTGGCCCAGGGTAGAATGGAGAGTTTCACTTAGTGAGTACTGAATATCTGCAAGGGACCTCCTTTCAGTGGCCTCCCCTGGGGGTTCTGACCTCTGACATTTACTGTGCACCTACAGCATGCCAGGCACTGTGCTGAACTCCTCACCCATGCCGTTTCATTGGTTCCCCCTCAGCCCTGTGCCATAGTTATCCTATTTTACAAACGATGATACCAACAATAGCCACCATTTACTGCATCCTTACTAGAGGCCCAGCACTCACTGCCCAGAGCCGTCCGGTGGTGGCACAGGCCCAGCACTCACTGCCCAGAGCCGTCCGGTGGTGGCACAGGCCCAGCACTGTAGCGAGCACTTGATATATATCCTTTTATTTAATCCTTACAATAACCCCAGTGAGGCAGTTAATATCAATCCCATTCCACAGATGGGGAAACTGGATCAGTGAGGGAAGATGACTCCAGGAGCTGATACCAAGGAAAAGTCAGATTCTGGAATTCTCATTGTGTGCTTTAACCGATATTTATTCCTTCTGATAATACCACTCATTGAGATTGACATCATTAGGGTTGTATTTGTTAGATATCCACTTTAATATATAGCATGTTTCTTTTTTTTAAATTTTGTTTTTTATTGATTTTTTTTTTAGAGAGAAAGGAAGGGAGAGAGAGATAGAAACATCGATGTGAGAGAGAAACATCGATGGGCTGCCTCTTGCACGCCCCCCCCTCCCCACTGGGGCTCGAGCCTGCAAGCAACCCGGGCATGTGCCCTGACTGGGAATCGAACCGGGACCTCTCAGTCCATGGGATGATGTTCAGTCTACTGAGCCACACTGGCCAGGCCTATATCGTGTTTCTTAAAATAAATTACTAGCTCCTTGAAGACAAAATAAAGTTAAAATAGTGAATTTTTTATTTTATCCTCACTCGAGGACATTTCTGCATTTATCTTCAGATAGAGCAGGAGGGAGAGAGGGAGGAAGAGAGAGAGAAACATCGACGTGAGAGAGACACATCGAGTGGTTGCCACCCACACAACCCCAACCGGGGCTGGGACAAACCGCAACTGAGGTACATGCCCTTAGCAGGAACCGAACCCGGGTCTCTCTGGTCTGTGGGCCGACGCTCTAACCGCTGAGCCAAACCAGCCAGGGCTAAAATAGTAAATTTTGTTATGTCTATTCTGCCACACTGTATTAGATGGTGCAGTTGGTTGCTACTGGACACCAATAACCTGTTTCAATGGAGAATTGCCCCACAGGAGTGAAGTTCCAGTAGGGGCTTTTCAGGCATCCTTAGCGGGGAACCTGGGTCGGTGGGGAAGACTTTTCTACCCTTCCAGCAGGAGGCATTTGCACCTGCCCATTATAGCCCTCTCAGCCAGCATTTGTACTGGGCCTGAAGGAGGTGGGATGGGCCCACGGGGGTGGGAATCACCAGGCAAGCCAGCACACGGTAAGATGGATGGTGAGCAAATATGTATTTAGGGAGCGCCTTCTGTGTGCGAGGGGGTGTGAAAGGCCTTTGGGTCAGACTGGTTGGACTCAGATCTGGCTTGGCCGCTTCTCAGCTGCAGGACCGTGGGTAATCACTTCCTCCCTCTCCTTGTCTGTAAAGTGGAGAGAACAATGGTACCTGCCTCTCAGCATGTTGTGAGGATTAAATGGCATGAGATAAACACGCCAACATCTTTAGCATGAAGCTGGCATGAGTGGCCACTCTGTAAACACCCCAGAGTGGCAACTTGCTCTAGACCACATTCAAGGAAGTGGGGAGGCCGGAAGAACCCAGGGCTGTCTGACTGTACAGCCTGGGCTCTGAGCCACTTTCCCATCCTGCCCAGGAGCCCATTTTATGCATGAAGAAACTGAGTTCCATGGAGGGGAAAAGAGACTTGTCTAAGGTCATGTTGGTGGCAGAGCCAAGAATATAGGTCCTCCGTTCTTAGCACTGCACGGAGGAAGTAACTGTGCTTGAGTAGTTTGGGGCTGACCTCTTCTCCCTAAGTTTTGTCTGGTGCTAGGCTGGCTCAGCCAGCTATGGAGTTGATCATGAAGTCTCCAAAGTGCATCCCACCCTTGCTGGGACCAGTTTTTTGTTTAATTATGGCAAAATAGGTGGAACATAAAATTTATTATTTAACTTTTTTCTAGTCTTCAAGGAGCTTGTAATTTATTTTAGGAAACATGGTCTATATTAATGGCTATCTAACAAATACAACCCCAATGATATCAATTTCAGTGAGTGATGTTGTCAGAAGGAATAAATCTTGGCTGAAGCACACAGTGAGAATTCCAGAATCTGACTATCCCTTGGTGTCAGTTCTCTGGATTACCGAAAACAACCCCTGAGTCTCCCCCACTGTTCCTGAAGATACTGTACTCCACTCCCTTGATGTGTCTTTCATTCTGTGGCCAAGTGACATTTCTAAAATGCCAATCTGATGTTGAATCTCTTCGTTAGCAATGGTTCCCCCTTGCCTTCAGGATAAAATCCAGACTCCTGGGCACGGCCTGCAGGGACCTTGGCCATCACTTCCGTCACCGTCCTAGCTTCTCTTGTTGCCCAGCTACCCTGAAGACACAGCGTTCCTCTCAGCTCTGCATGTGCTATTCCCTTTGTGGGAATGCCCTTCCTTTCCTCACTTAGCTAACTTACTGCTCTTCCTTGAAAACTCTCTGCGCCTCCTTTTTTGCTATAGTAAAACATGCATGACATGAAGTTTACCATTTTAACCATTTTAAGTGTCAGTTCCGTGGCATTCGGCACACTCACATCGTGCAGCCATCACCGCCACCCAGCTCCAGAACGTTCTCATCTCCCCCACACTGAAAATCCTTACCCGTTAAATAAGGATTCCCCATCCCCCTCCCCCCGCCCCATTCTCCTTTCTATCTCTAGGAATCTGACTTCTCTAGGTACCTCATATAAGTGGAATCATATGGCATTTATATTTTTGTGATTGGTTTACTTGACTTAGCATAATGTTCTCAAGGTTCACCCATGTTGGAACATGTATGAGAATTTTATTCCTTTTAAAGGCTGAATAATATTCCATTGTATGTATCTACCACAGTCAATGGGCGATGACCCCTTGGGTTGCTTCCACCTTTTGGCTACAGTGAATAAAGCTGCCGTGAACGTGGGTGTGTGGACATCTGTCCGAGTCCCTGCTTTCAGTTCTTTGAGAAATACCCAGGAGTGGACGGCCAGTTGGTTTTAAACAAAACAGCTTTAAACTGTGGCCACCACCCTCAGCTGCACACTCCACCCACCCAGTGCCCCAGGAATGGTTCTAAGAACCTATGTCCCTGGCTCTAGTGACAACCAGGAGACTGAATGACTCTTGTGACAGCCTGTTTCCACCACGCCAAACTGTGCCCGCTCCAGAACTGTCTAGCTTTCCTTGGGAGATAGTGAGCTCCTCGTCATTGACAGTGTGCAAGCAGCTGAGGATAGGCAGCTGTCTTACTGGTGATTCTGCATTAGCGAGAGGCTGGACTGGTTGAATGCCAAGCAACTTGCAGCTGAAAGATTCTAAGACCCAGGGCTTCCCAAGTTCTGAGTTCTCCGTTCAGAGAACCTGGCTAGTGCTGAGGCCAGTGCTGTTCTGGTACGTTGCCGCCTTTCCCCTTAGTGCATGTGGTGGGTGGGGGTGGGGGTGTAACCTCAGTGGGCCCAGGTTGCTCTGCAGCCTAGTGACTGTCACCTTTCCTGCCTCTATAATATCCATGGAGTAAATGGGCCGCCATGGCCCCTGGGCATTTAGGTCATTTACAGTCTCTTGAGATTCTAAATCCTAAATCCTAAAGCTTCGTGCCTATTTTAGTTTTTTTTTTTCTTAATTGAAAATTTTTATTTTTAAATAAAACCAACTGTATTGGGGTATACTTTAATGCTATTTAGTTACGTGTACCCATTTAAGTGTTGCCTCCCCACCTGCTCCATTTAGCAGAGGTGTCTTTCCTCGGAAGTTCCACGATGTACTGTTGAACATTTATTTCCCATCTCCTCCTATTATTTTCCTGGCATGAACGGCGCTGCAGTGGACTTCCAAGTGTACGTGTGTGCGCGCCTGCCCTTCCTCCCACGGCTGGTACTTCTGTCGGAAGTGGTTCTTGTAGGAGAGATCCCCAGAGGTGGAGGGGCCGTCAGAATGTGAGCCCGGTCCAAGGCTGCTCTGGACGCAGTGGGGGCTGGCGTGTGTTTTTCTCTCCCTGACCTGGTCTCTCTGGCCAGTGGCTGGCCCTTGGGAATCCTGAGGTTTCAGGTGTCAGGAACACCTGGATTTTGATCTGCAAAAAACAGAGTGAATTGGAAGGCCAGGCTCCTTGCCTGCAGTGGGGCAGCTTTTCTCGCATCTCAAATGTCTTAAATTGAAACGGTAACTAGCTGGAGCTGGGCCCTGCCCTGGGCACTTGGGCGCCGGTTCCTGAGGTCAGTGCCTGTTGACCTCCCTTGGTTTTCTCTGGCACTAGAGGGATTGTTTTCACCACTAGAGTCTTTTGAAATTAAACCAGTCTGCCATCAATGAGTTAGTCAGCTCTTGGTGCAGATAGACCTGAGCTGAATCCAGCTCCTGAGCTTACTTGCTATGTGACCTTGCTCGTGTTACTGCTCTGAGTCTCAGTTTCCCCATTTGTAAACGGGAGGTTACAACACATATCATCGTGTCAGGGAAGCTTAATGTAGATAAGGTGCTTACACAGTGCCTGGGACTGAGTAACTCTTCATCCAGGGAAGCTAGCACTGTTATTACTTGGATCTCAGCACTGCTGTCCACTTGCTGTGTGACTTCGGGCAAGTTTTTTAACCTCTCTGATCTCGGTTTCCCATCTGTAAAATGGGAACCAATAGCCAGCTCTGTCTGATAACCAGAATGCTCTGTGTGGTTTACAGAACACTTTTTTGGCATGTGCTTATCTCCTGACCCCCGAAAGGTGGCCACGGATAGGAGTCAGGGCTTGGGGTGGGGGCTGTAAGATACAACCACAAGCTGCTGGATGGGTGAACTGTTATGCTTTGAACCACGTGGGAGAACCTCATTCTGCAGGTATTTCGTTTAGCATTCATGTCCTTGGCTCTGCAGGTGTGAGTTGGGTGAGAAGGAGCATTTGCAGGGGCAGCTCCTGTCTGGGGAAGAGGGAAGGAAGGGGCAGATGGGAAGGCAGATACTCCTTAAGCAGAATGTGCCTTACGCCTGGTGACCAGTCCAGAGAGCAGGGTGCTGGGTCTCAGAAGAGCAAGGTCCCCTTCAGCCTGTCCTCCACATACCTGATCATTCAGCATAAGGCGGTTCCGGTCCCTCCCAGCTTCAAACCCCTGAGTGGATGCCCACTGCTGTTAGGACGAACACCAGGGTCCAGCACGTGGCTGCGAGGCCCTGCTGGCCGGGCCGACCTCGCACTCACTGCTTGCTGCCTCTCATGAAGCTTTGGTCACAAGATCCTTCTTTTCGCTCCTCCATTGCCCAGCTCCTGCGCCCAGAGCCACCTCCAGCTCTGTGCCCTCTGTCTGGAGCACTCTTTCTTCCCCTTGGTCAGGAGAGTGCATCCTCGTTCCTCTTCTCTCAGCTAAGTTGTCACTTCTTCGGGGAAGTGACGCGCCAGTCTAAACTGGTCACTCACGGCAGTGCGCACGTTTTCTTCTTACGCGGATGCGGGCAGTGATTGCTGGGTGTCCTTCCTGCCCTCAGCACCCCCACGGAGGCGGGGCCTCTGCCTTTCTAGACTCTTAAATACCTGGGTAAGGAGTGGGGCTGTTTGGGGGGAGATCAGCAGTTTACCAGATGTGTCTGGAAGTAGGCCCAGCTCCCGGAGGGGGGAGGCTCTTTTCGGGGCGCCAGCTATGAATGGTGTGGCATCACCAGCCCCCAAATGATTTCAGTCAGCCCCAGGTTGGGAAAGGGCTGATGCCATCTTGGGCAGGGGAGCCCGGACAGGGACAGGGTGAGACCACCGCTGCGGGTAATCCCGGCTACCCACAGTTCTTCATTCCATTCAGTCAGCCGGAGTTTATCAGGCGCTTGCTGTTTCCCGAGGTCTTAACATGTGTGTGTTACTACACCAGGCTTGTTATATTCTTTCCACAGACAGTCACTGAGCTCCTACTGTGTGCCAGGCACTGTTCCAATTTCTGGGAATACCACAGTGAGCAAAACAGACAAAAATTCCTGCCCTGGGAGAGCTTATATGATAGACATGGGAATCAGACAAACATAAGTAAAACAGGAATCTTAACAGATGATAGTAAGCCCTATGGAGAAAAACGAAACCAGGGAGGGGAAAGGGAGTCTGAGGAAGTTACAATAGAAAACTTCTCAGATAAGTTAAAAAAAAAGAAAAAAAAGAAAACTTCTCTTTCATTCTTACGACTGCCATGTGAGAAGGAGGCACCCTTCTGATTCCTGTTTTATAGAAGAGGAAACTGAGGTTCAGAGAGGTTGAATGAGTTGTATAAGGTCACACAGCTAATCAGTGATGCAGCTAGACTTCTGGATTTTTAAAAACCTATTTTTGTTTTTTTACTGCGCTGCTTTCCTCTAAGTAAGACGCAGTGTGATACAGCTCCCTCTCTCTCCGAAGCCACGGTAATGCCTGAGATAGATCCACGTTTGAATCTGGGCTCTTTTCCTTGCTGGCTGTGTGACTCAGCCTCTTCCACGCTTGGTTTCCTCAGCCTCCCCCTCAGGCTTGGAAGTTAAGTGGGATCACACTTGCCCGGTACAGGTGGGCTCAGTGCAGATTTGGAGGCTCGAATGGGCAGTGGTGGGTGCTTCGTGCTTGGCCGTGGAAGGGGACAGGAAGCAGAGAGTAAGGTGCCGTCCCCTCCCGCAGGCGTCCTGCCTCTGTGGCTCTGCCCCCTGCATCCTGTGTGGCTGCTGCCCCTCCAGCCGCAACTCCACCGTCAGCCGCCTCATCTTCACGTTCTTCCTCTTGCTGGGGGTGCTGGTGTCCATCATTATGCTGAGTCCTGGCGTGGAGAGTCAACTCCACAAGGTGAGCTGCCCCAGGGGGTGGGGTGGGGGTGCGGAGGGAGCCGCCTGTGGGACCTGGCCGCTGGTGGAGGCTTAGCTGCTAAGGGGCCCAGGCTTGGGGCCCCAGCTGATCAAGAAGAGGTGGGCAGGAGTGTTCCAGGGCGTTTCTCCAAGCGCAAAGGGGGGTTTGAGCCTCACATGGGGATTCGTGGTTCTTATAAGCCACCGTCTCCTTGGAAAATCATACTAGTCATTATTGCCCCTAAGACACTGGCCCGGGCAAGCGCTCCCCTCTTTAATGTGCAAGCCCAGTTTGGGGGTCCCAACTCTTCCCTTCTTCTAAGTGTTTCATGGCCCGGCATAGACCCAGTGGGACACGAAGGCCAGTGGGTGCGACACGTGACTGTATATAAAGGTGTGAGTCCCCTGGGGAGTGTGCTGGAGATGCAGGCTCAGCCCCCACCTTAGAGATGCTAGTTCCGTAGGAGGGACCTCAGAATCTGGGTCTCCCCAAGAATCTCGGGAATTGGTATAGGGGGTGGATGGAAAGCACTTTGGAAATCCTGCTTTAGACAGTGCCATGGTTCCTGAGCTGTGGGTATGATGGCAGGGACATAAACAGATAGTAACCAGATGTAACTGGACCGTCTGTCTGGGGGACAAGCACTCCTAGGACTTCAGCCCCGGACGTGGGTGGCAGTGTGGGTGGAGGTGGGCGGCTTGGGCTCCTGTCCTGGCCCAGCCCCTGCTGGGAGAGCCTCCCTCCTGGCAGGCCTTGGCAGAATCAGGCCCAGGGTGGGGTGGGGTCACCTAGCTGCTCCCTGTGTCTCTACAGCTGCCCTGGGGGTGTGCCGAGGGGGACGGGACGGTCCTCCTGCAGAGCCACCTGGACTGTAGCGCCCTGCTCGGCCACCGCGCTGTCTACCGCATGTCCTTCGCCACAGCAGCCTTCTTCTTCCTCTTCAGTCTGCTCATGATTTACGTGCGCAGCAGCCGGGACCCCAGGGCTGCCATCCAGAACGGGTGAGGGAGGGCCCCGCCTGCACCCGGAGCCACCCGCAGGCCCCCCCCAAACCCCTGTCTCCAGCCCCTACCCCACACTCGGGAGCCACTGCAGCCGGGAGGGTACAGCGCAGAGGTCGCTCCTTTGGTTTTTCCATTTCTCAGATGAGGAGATGAAGCCCAGGAAGGGCAGCCGCATGCTGAGGCCCTGCAGCGTTTAGTGACACAGCTGGGGCCAGAACCTGGGTGACCGCCCTGAGCCCCACTTGGTCCTGCTCTCTGCCCCTTGGGGCTCTTTCCAGGGCCAGTGCAGACTTTCTGTGCCCACAGACCGTCAGAAAGTCCCTCTTCACCTCTCCCAGTACCTGCTCTTTGGGGGTGAAGTTCTGGGGGTCCAGCCTGTTCCTCTAACCCTGCTCAGCTCTCGTCTGTCCTGATCCCCACCTCCCACAGGTTTTGGTTCTTTAAGTTCCTGATCTTGGTGGGCATCACCGTGGGCGCCTTCTACATCCCTGATGGCTCCTTCTCCAACAGTAGGTGGTCTTGGTGGGAGGGCTGGTGGCTACCAGGAGGGGGTAGGGTCCCCAGAGGGAGGAGCACCGGTGGGGCTGCTTTTTGCTCTGCTCACTAGGTTCTCGGCTCCTAGTCAGAGACAGCACTCTGGTGCTTGGCCGTATGGCCTTTGGGCAACTTTAGGGTGGGGGGGGGACAGAGGGGACCTGACTGACCCTGACCCATTCTCTGCCACGCTGCATCTCTGCGTGGCTAGGGGCTCTGAGAGCAGGCTTGGCTTTTTCTCAGTGTCCCAGTGCATGTGGCGCACACATGATTGTTGGCTGAATGAGTGTGTGTGTGGGAGGGAGCCCACGGACTGTGCCTGCCCCAGGGACCCAGGGAGCCTGGTGGGTGGGGAGCCCTGGCAGCCGGGCTTCGGCCCGTGGCCAGACCGGCTCCTCAGTCCCCTCTCCCCACCCAGTCTGGTTCTACTTTGGCGTCGTGGGCTCCTTCCTCTTCCTCCTCATCCAGCTGGTGCTGCTCATCGACTTTGCACACTCCTGGAACCAGCTGTGGCTGGGCAAGGCCGAGGAGTGCGACTCCCGAGCCTGGTACGCAGGTCAGTGCCACACCGGTGCGGGGCTGGGGCTTCTGGAGGAATCAAGGGGTCTTCGAAGCTTGGTCACTGCCCCTGCCTTAGTGACTGCAGCGTCCAAGGCAGGTGTGGGGAAGGGAGTGTGCGGGGCAGGGGCAGCCAATTCCAGGGCGACTTCAGGGGATCAGAGGAGTGAGGAACCGGAGAGGCCTCGGAGGGGTCACAACCAGCTCAGACCAAACTTCAAATGACACTTACTTGGTCAGTGAAACCCCACTGGCAGAAAAGGTCCCTGTTTGATTCCCGTTCAGTCCTTCCAAGTGCATGGGAGGGAAAGGCTCGCGAGGTGCTGGTTCGCTCTCACCCCTCTCAAACCTGCTGCTCCCTCCGGCGCCAGAGCAGCGCTTCGTCACCGCACTTGTAGTTCACAGTTTTTTGTTGTTAATCCTCACCCGAGGATATTTTTTTCCATTGATTTTTAGAGAGCGTGGAAGAGAGGGAGGGAGGGAGAGGAACATCGATGTGAGAGAGACACATTGATCCTTTGCCTCCCCCACACGCCCCGGCCAGGCCAGGGATCAAACCTGCAACCCAGGTATGTGCCCTTGATCGGGAATTGAACCCATGACCCTTCGGTCCGTAGGCTGAACCAGGGCTCTAGTTCACTTTTTAAACGATTGTTTTGTATTCATTGTATTTATTTTTATGGTTACCTTATTCAAAGAAAGTGAATCATTTTAGTTCAGGATGGGACAAGAACTCGCAAAGGTGTTGGTGAGTGATGGAAGTTTAGGAGACACTGACATCATTCCTCAGATGATGAAGCTGAGGCCTAAACAGGCTTGCCCAGTAAGCCCCCTTGAGGGAGTGGGGGTCCCTATGCCTCCTGACCCCCCGCTTGCTGCCCTCCTGCCCAGGCCTCTTCTTCTTCACCCTCCTCTTCTACTCGCTGTCCATCGCGGCCGTGACGCTGCTGTTCACCTACTACACCCAGCCCGACGGCTGCTACGAGGGCAAGGTCTTCATCAGCCTTAACCTCACCCTCTGTGTCTGCATCTCCATCATCTCCGTCCTGCCCAAGGTCCAGGTGAGCTTGCCAGTCTCTGCCCGGCCCGAAGCCAGGCCCGTCGGTGTGTGGGATGTCTGTGGGAACCCTGGAGTCCTGGGGCAGGGCTGTTAGTCACAGAGGCCTGGGCGAGGCGTGTGGGCTCCCAAGTCGGCCTCCCTGGGTGAGAGTCTGGGCTCTCACATCTACGTGCTAGGTGTCTTTGGGAAAGGGCCTTAACCTCTCTGTGCCTCTTTCTTCTCAATTGTAAAATGGGGATAATAATACCTACTATTTGGAGTTATTCTCAGGGTTGAGGTCATATTTGTGAACACTTAGAGCAGTGCCTGGCATATAGATATCCATCAGACGTTGGCTCTTGTAATCATTATTGTTGTTGTTTTTGTGTAAATTGGGAGAACATTAGGGATGGTCACCGAGCAATGGTTCTTGGACACCTCAAGAAGTGGTGTTAGGAGGTGCAGTTCCACAGTTTCTAATCCCAGACCATCTGGGATAATGGACGGGGGTTCCCAAGTAATTGTTTTTCTTCATAAAAGCCTCCTGAGTCCAGTGTACTTCCCAGTTTGGGATCTCAGCCCAAAGGTAGCTTAGGTAGTCTGTGGGGGTTTTTAGCAGAAAGTTTGGGAACCTCCCCTCTGGTCAGCCTCCATTTCCCATTGAGAACACTGAAGCCCAGAGAGGGTGATGTCCCTGTCCCAGGTCACACAGCAATCAGTATTCATGCAGCAAATACCTCTTGAGCGCTTACTGCGTACCAGACACCCTTCTAGATATCGGGGATACCGCTGTGAGGAAGAGTAGGAAGAAGAGTCATAATAGCTAACAGTTAATGGCATCCGTCACGTCATTTAGTCCTTGAACCATCAGCGTCCCCACTTTACAGATGAGGAAACAGAGGCTTAGAGGAGTAGAGACTTGCCGAGGGTCCCACGGCCATAGGGGTGAAGCTGGGACTTGAACCCAGGCAGACTGGCTCCAGAGCCTGTGCTGTGAGTTAGAGTTTGGATTCGTATTTTCAAGTGTGAGTGGCGAAGGGTGGGAAAGAGCCGTCCGCAGACCAGGCGGAGCGCGGTAGTTCGGATGAGTGCCGCGAGGGGATAAGGGTCGCGGGTCAGAAGGTCGGCAGGGCCAGGGCTGCTGCAGGCGGGGTTGTCCGGGCCTTGTCGGGGGTCTTGTCTGAGCTGAGGCCTGAGAGCTAAAGGGGGGCTGCTCGAGCAGATGCAGGAAGGCGCTGGTCAGGAGGGCACAGTGAGTACCAGGGTCCTGAGGTGGGAGAGGGATTAGCACATTCCGCCCACAGGGAGACCACTGTGGCTGGAGCATGGGGGGGTCAGGTGGAGGTGAAGGTGGGACAAACCAGGGAGCGCTTCAATTCAGAGTGGGCAGGGGTCCCACCCTTGAAGGGTTCTTAGCAGGGGAGCAAGGGAGAAATCTGTTAGGAGAAAGAATGAAGACTCCACCTTTGGGTGGGCTAGGTGGGCGATGGGTGGCCTGGGTGGTGTGTTTTCCCAAAGAGTGTGGGGTGGATGGCCCTAGGGTGGTGAAGGTTTCTGAGGTTCCCTAGCTGGGTGTGAGTGGGCTGAGCGGGGTTGGGGTGTCCGGGCCTGGCAGGGCTCATGCTGATGGACTGCTCTTACCAGGATGCCCAGCCCAACTCGGGCCTGCTGCAGGCCTCGGCCATCACGCTCTACACCCTGTTCGTCACCTGGCTGGCTCTGTCCAATGTCCCCGGTGAGTACAGGCCTGGGTTCGAGGGGGCCTGGTCTTGTTCTTGGGCTAGCAACGGCCGTGCGGGGCGCTGGAGACCCTCACAGGTGACAGGGACGTCCCAGCCCCAGCCCATTCTGAGGCTTAGTCTTTCAGGAAAGTGGGAGGACTCCATCTGTTCCTGGAGCTGTCTCTCGTTTCGTCTGCTAAGTGCTACCTGTCGCTGGGACTTGGATGATGGTAGCGTGTCTGTCTGGCCATTTGGGTTGGCTCTCTAGCGTGTCTGTATGGCCCTCAGGGCTAACTGGCTTCTCAGACCTGGCCTGCACGGGCTGAGGGTGACCATGCCCTATTCCCCAGACCAGAAATGCAACCCCCACCTGCTGAACCACTTGGACAATGAGACGGTCCTGGCAGGCCCTGAGGGCTATATGACGCAGTGGTGGGATGTGCCAAGCATCGTGGGCCTCATCGTCTTCATCCTGTGCACCTTATTCATCAGGTATGGCAGGGGCCTAGTTTCTGGAGAGGGATCGTGGTTGGGGGCCCAGAGCCAGAAGTGAGGGGAGGATGTGGGAACCGAGACGCCAGGCTGGAAGCCGTATGTCCAGCCCTTGCATTGTGCTGGTGGGGAAACTGAGTCCCTCAGAGGGTACGGTGTGACTGGCAGCCGAGGCAGGGCCCTTTCCTGCGCACTGGGCCGCTACATGCCAGCTTAGTTGGTTGCAGGCAACTGTGGTGTCAGGGAAAGAGCCTGGACTGGGGCCGGTGGGTCCAGGCTCTGTCACTCACCGCTGGCCTTGGGGTAAGTGGCTTCACCTTTCAGAGCTTCAGTTTCCTCCTCAGTAAAAGGAGGATGATAACCTCCAACACCCAGGGTGGCTGGGACCCCACAATCTTACCTGAGAGGGAGCAGCTCATACTTAAGATCACATGACAACTTTTTTTAAAGGGGCATCTCCGCCACTTCTTATCAGTATGAACTCTGGAGCCAGACTGCCTGCGCTTGAGCCCGGCACTGCCACTTACTGGCAGTGTGGTCTTGGAAAGTCACTCAACCTGTCTCTGCCTTAGTTTCCTTATCTGGAAAGTAGGGATAAGAACAGTACCTACCTCATTGGATTGTTGTAGGGTTTTAGGTGAGTTAATATGTATAAGGTACTTAGAAAAGAACTTGGCAAATAGTAGACGCCAAAGATATGTTTGCTATTATTGCAAATAACTGAACATTTGCACAGCTGCGTGGCTGTGAGTGGCTGTTTGGCAAGTGTCCCTAGATGGTAAGCTCAAGTATAATTTTTTAAAAATATGTTTTTATTGATTTCAGAGAGAGGAAAGGAGAGGGAGAGATAGATAGAAACATCGATGTGAGAGAGAAACATAGATTGGCTGCCTCCTGCTCGCCCCCTACTGGGGATCGAGCCCACAACCCAGGCATGTGCCCTGACCGGGAATTGAACCAGCGACCTCTTGGTGCATGGGGCTCTACCCACTGAGTCACACCGACTGGGCATCAAGTATAATTTTGTTTATACGGAATCTGGCATCTCAGTGGCCCTGCATTTCTCCAGGCACCACTTTCTTCGTCTCCCCTTTGCTCCCCGGAGGAGACCTCCGCCAAGCTCCTGCAGGAGGCCCACACCTGCCCCAGGCCCCGGGCTAGGACTTTCTGAGGCTGGTTCTCATTTTGTTTGTTTGGGCCTTTTTCAAAACACTTTCTCCAAGTCTAGTCTGGGCAGTTTACAAACATCTGTCATCTCTGTTACCGCATTTGATTCCTTTTGCAATTTGGAGAGGCCCAAATCACCTCTATTTTAGAGGACACTGGACTCAGTGTTGAGCAGCCTCTTATCTGAGGCCACGAGCACCCAGTGGCCGTGGGGCTGGAGCACACTGTCCCGCCCCAGCCCAGCCAGGCACCCTGGCTTCCTGATGCTTCTCACACGCACACCTCCCTGGCCTGAGGTCACTGCAGCACCTCTGAGAGCTCAGGGGGCTCTGTGTTCTTAGCTCTTAAAACACAGGAAGCAGAGAAGCATAAGCAGCCAGGAGGGCAGGGGCCATGATGATGGCTTTCTCCCCAGCTGATCGCCCCGGTGTGGGCTCATGTGCACACAGTTTTTTGGTGAGTGGGGTCAGCTGCAGCTCAGCAAAGGGGACCTCAATTTGATGGGGTGGGGCTAGAATCCAGATCTCCTTTCACTCTTTTTCAAAATACAAGTTCGATTTTCAAAACCGTCTATGTGTCTCAGACTGTTTTAAAAACATCAGGACCTCATTATAGAAAAACAATGACCAAAAAGTCATTACTATTATTATTTTTAAAATGATAAACATGAAGAAAAGGGAGGTAATTGGTAAAACTACTTACCTAAAGCTAATAAAAGGGAAACAAACTGAATAGCAAATGAATATTGTTAATTATTAACATTATTAATAAGTGCAGTACCTGCTATCGTGCTTTGCGGTACTAGGTACTCAATACACGTTAAGGGAAATGGCAGCCGAACAGCCAGGATAATAGTGATGGTTTACATATTTATACTGTGTACCAGGCACAGTGCTGGGGACTTCACGTCATTATTCCATTCAATCCTCCCAGCGGCCCTATAAGGAAGGCACTGTCGTCCCTGGTTTTATAGACAGGAATCAGAGGCTCAGAGAGGTTAAGTGCCTTGCCCGAGTTCGTACAGGGAGTGGGGGCAGAATTGAGTCAAAGCAGTTTGTTAACTCCTGGGCCCAGCACCTAACCACCAGGTCACCACCCTCAAGGCTCTGGGACCATCGTGCCCATTGTTGTTATGACCAGTGCCATGGCTCACGAGGCCCCCTGGCACTGAGCACCTGCCCATCGGGGTGGCTACGGGCCTGACCGCCCTCCCCTCCCTCCCCTGCAGCGTGCGCTCCTCGAACCACCGGCAGGTGAACAGCCTGATGCGGACTGAGGAGTGCCCACCCATGCTGGAGGCCGCGCAGCAGCAGGTGGCGGGCCAGGCCTTTGACAATGAGCAGGATGGTGTCACCTATAGCTACTCCTTCTTCCACTTCTGCCTGATGCTCGCCTCCCTGCACATCATGATGACGCTCACCAACTGGTACAGGTGCGTGCCGCCTGGCCGGGCGTGGCGGGGCCCACAGTGCCTGGGGTACGCCACACATCTCTCCTCTGGCCTCACAGGGGTTTGGGAAAACCTGCTCAAGGCTCGGGCATGGAGGTGTCTATCCAGGACCCTCCATGGGGCCTACCCCATCTGTGGCCCGGTCTCCCTGCCAGTACCTTAGACTGCTCAGCTCCTGGTCCCTTCACTAAGTGCCTGAAAAGTGGGGATCACAGGAGGTGGGGCTGGGCCTGGGCAGGCCAGGCTGGGTTTAGAGATGGGTTTAGATGGTGATTTGGATTACGGGGTCAGATGTGGGACTCATGGTTGGAGGGTTAGGATTAGGGTACGGAGGTCAGAATCAAAGTCACAGGGTTAAGAGTAGGACTAATGAAGTCAAGAGTTGGGATTGGGGACATATAAAGTCACACATTTGATCATTTGATTAAATTGAGGTTAGGAGGCCATAAAGCCAGGATTCTGGCTTTATTTTGCCGGGTCAAGGGGTTACAAGATTAAAGGTCAGAATTGAGGTCAGATATTGAAACTGTGGTCATAAGATCAGGGCTCAGGGATGGGGTTATAGGATTGAGGGTCAGAGTCAAGGTTAGAGGTCAGGACTGAGGTCTGGAGCTCCAGGGTTCAAGTCAGGTCACAATATTAGTCTAAGACTGAGGTCAAGACGAACCGAGGCCAGGCTCAGCTCTGTGGTACAAGGTCAAGAGCTATGTCTAAGGCCAAGGGTCAAAAATACCAGAGACGGGGACTAGTTACAGAATAAGAGTGGAAGTTGAAGTCAGGGGTCACAACTGGGTCATAAGATCGGGGCCAGGACTAAAGTCACGACGGGGGGCCAGGCTCACGCGGATGGTGTGTTCCAGACCCAGCGAGGCCGGGAAGATGATCAGCACCTGGACCGCCGTGTGGGTGAAGATCTGTGCCAGCTGGGCCGGGCTGCTTCTCTACCTGTGGACCCTGGTAGCCCCCCTCCTCCTGCCCAACCGTGACTTCAGCTGAGAGAGCCCCCTGCAGTCTGCCCACCTGGTGCCTCGGGGCTCAGTGACAGTCAGCCAGGCTGCCCCCCGCCCTGCCTCCAGCACTTGCCCCTGAGCTGGGCGCCTTATTTTTAGTGCCTCCAGGGACCAGCAGCGTCAGGCTCATGCCTGAGCCCCACCCTCTGCTGCCCCCAGACCACGGGACTTCCTCTTCCTTCCCATTGTCCCCCGTCACCCACACTCACCTTCTTGGGGAAAAAAGGGCCCTTTGTCCCCAGGCGCCCCAGGAGAGGGACCTGAGGAGAGAAATGCTCAGAGCCCCCCAGAGAGCGGGGATACTCACTTTGATGGATGCCCAGCACTGAGGCGTTGGTATTCCTGACCACATCCCGGGGCGCCCGCCTCTCTCCTAGACTCCGTGCCTTACAGAGTCTCTAAGACTTTGCTTAATAAAGAAGCCAGAGCGTGTGCCTCCCATGTTCTCTGCCCCCTCACCCTCGGTGCAGCCCCATCCCGCCTGGGGCCAGTGTGGGGGCTGGGAATGGAATGTCAGGGCTGAGGGGCCAGACTGCAGGGGGCCAGACAGAGGAGCCTGGGCTGTGCCCTCTGGGTCATGGGGATCCTGGGGGAGGGGACTATAGAGGAAGGAGGGACTTTGAACAAAGAGACTCGGGAAGTCCGGAAAGGGGGGCCTGGAGCAGTGCCCACATGAGGAGGGGTGGTGAGGCCAGAGTCGGGGGTGGAGAGGGGGCCCTGCGAGGTGGCTGAGAGGGCCATCTTACTAGTGTCTGCCCTGGGATCCTGCCCACCTCTGACCCACTTCCAGCGTTGCTGAGAAACTCCCCTTCTTCCTGCCCTAGTCCTGGATACCTGCTCTGGGCCAGGTGCCACGGGGAGCAGGGAAGAGCATGCTCAGCCGTTGCCAAGTTGGCCAGGATCCTGATGAATCTTGGAGGCCCTGGGCTCCCCGGGGCTCTGGGCGAGTCCTCCCGGCCTCTGGGCCCCGGCTTCTCATTCATCACATGGGGAAAACATCACCCCTCCCAGGGTGTTGTGGGGCTCAGATGAAGCAGCCTACCCACCCTGTAGGCACAAAGGGATGTGGGGGGCAGACAGGCTCCTGGCTGGGGCCCGGAGACTGGGCTTGATGTTGTGATGCCTCACCCCAGGCCATTCACCCCTTCCATTTGTGGGTATTGATGTGACTGGAGTTTATTGGGTGGAAGGAGCTCCTGAGTCGTGGTTGGGGTGGGGGTGCAGTGGTGGAGGCACCTGACTCAGGTCGGGAGTCAGGACAGATCCTGGAGAATGAGTGGGAGTCACCCAGGTCAGGAGGAGCACAAATGCTCAAGGCAGAGGACACAGCATGTTAGCAAGAGAGGGGGGCCTTGCAGGACCAATGAGAAGTGCAGGGTGGCTGGGGTGCTGAGAGCATGTGGGCACCAGGAGATGGTGTGAGCTGAGAGATGGGCCAGGCCTGAATCACACAGAGCCTTGAGGACCATGGTGGGGAGGCCAGATATTATCCTCAGGGTAGAGGGGAGCCATGGAAGGTTTTTGAGCAGCGGAGAAGCAGTGAAGCTGCGAGCTGATCATGGGGAAATCTTGGAGTGGTGACATGGTCAGATTGTTATTTCAGAAAGATTTCCCTGGCTGAAACGGAGGATGCAGCAGCTGGAGGCAGGTGCTGGGGCTCAGGGCAGCGGGGTGGGGGCCTGGAGTCGGGCAGGGGCTGAGGAAGACACCTCTCACCCCGGGACAGAGCTTGCTCCCTGGTGCCTTTCAGCAGAAGGAGACCCCTCTCCATGGAGCAGCTGAGCATCCTCCCCTCAACACACGAGATTTCACGTTTTTCTTTCCTTATTTCACCTTTGGGAGAAAAAGCCCACATCATGCTTCCAATGACCCTGTTTATGCATTTGTAGAAGTGGACACGTTTGTCCTGTCTGTATCCTTGTTGCTCTATAGTTTTTCAATTATTCATTCATCAAACATGTACCGAGCATGAGTTGTGCCAGGGTCTGGGCTGGGGCGGAGAAGGAGGCAGGAGCCAGGTCACCATCTCTAAGACAGAGGCCTCCATGTTTCCCCCGCCCGTTCCTCCCTCCGGTGAGGTATGGTCACACTCATGTACCTGGTGACCGATGTGGTGGAGGTGGGGCAGGGGGCAGGCCTTGCCTGCTGCCCACCCAGGGGCTAGAAAGCCCACTTGGCCTGTTTGTTTCCTCCTGCCCAGCATTGTGACTTCCACACGACCCCCTCCTTCTTTCCTTCCCTCCCTCCCTACCTCTCTCTACCTCCTTTCTCACCCCAATCTTCCCTCCTCCTCTTTCTCAGTTCCCTTCACTTTTCCTTTATACCCTCTTCTCTGTCACCTCTCCTCTCTCTCTCCTTTGTCACCTCCCCTCCTTTTTTGGTCTGCGGGACAGGCATGTAGGACCCCAGCTCTTTTTTTTTTTTATTGTTGAAAGTATTACAGATGTCTCCCGTTTTTCCCCATTGACTCCCTCCTTCCCGCTCCCACCCCCCTCCTGCTTTCCCCGGCCTAGTGTCCCTGTCGATTGGTTGTGCACATATGCATATAAGATCTTTGGTTTATCTCTTCCCACCCCTCACAACCCCCATCCCTCTGAGGTTTGTCAGTCTGTTCCCTACTTCCATGATTCTGGATCTCTTTTGGTCAACAGCTTATTTTGTTCATTATGTTCCACAAATAAGTGAGATCATGTGGTACTTGTCTTTTTCTGACTGGCTTATTTCACTCAGCTTAATATTCTCCAGGTCCCTCCATGTCATCTCAAAGGGTAAGAGATCTCTCTAACAGCTGCATAGTATTCCATTGTGTAAATGTACCACAGCATTTTTTTTTAAATCCTCACCCAATGATATTTTTCCATTTATCTTCAGATAGAGGGGGAGGGAGGGAGACAGAGAGACAGAGAGAGAGGACCATTGACGTGAGAGAGACACATTGACTGGTTGCCGCCCGTATGACCCTAACCAGGGCCTGGGATCGAACCACAACTGAGGTACATGCCCTTGACTGGAATCAAACCCATGACAATTTGGTCTGTGGGCCAATGCTCTAACTACTGAGCCAAACCGGCCAGGGCTGTTCGTAGTATTTTTTAACGATCCTTTGTATCTCTGTGGTGTAAGTTGTTATTTCTCCCTTTTTGTTTCTGATTTTGTTTATTTGGGTCCTCTCTCTTTGTTTCTTGGTGAGTCTGGCTAAGGGTTCATCAATCTTGTTTATCTTTTCAAAGAACCAGCTCTTTGTTTCATTTATCTTTTGAATTGTTTTTTTTTCTAGTCTCTATGTCATTTGTTTCTGCTTTGACCTTTACTATTTCTTTCCTTCTCCTTGCTCTGGGTTTTTCTTTTTGTTTACTTTCTAGTTCTTTAAGTTGTAGGGTTAGATAGTCAATTAGAAATTTTTCTATGAACTTCCCTTTCAGGACTGCTTTTGCTGCGTCCCATAGATTTTGTGTTGTTGTGTGTTCATTTTCATTGATTTCCAGGAAGTTTTTTATTTCTTCCTTGATCTCCTTGGTAACCCATTCATTGTTTAAGAACATGCTATTTAGCCTCCATGTGTTTGAATGTTTTTGAGTGTTTTTATTGTAATTAATTTCTAGTTTCATGCCATTGTGATCTGAGAAGATGCTTGATATGATTTCAATCTTCTTGAACTTGTAGAGACTTAGTTTACATCCTAACATGTGGTCTGTTTTTGAGAATGTCCCATGTGCACTTAAGAAGAATGTAAATTCTGCAGTTTTGGGGTGTAATTGTAAATATCTATTAAATCCATTTGATTTGGTGCATCATTTATTTTTTAAGTATTTTTCTCTATTGATTTAGAGAGGAAGGAAGGTGGAGAGAGATAGAAACATCAATGAGAGAGAACATTGATTGGCCACCTCCTGCATGCCTCCCCTGCCCCACTGGGGATCGGGCCCACAACCTGGGCATGTGCCCTGACCGAGAATCGAACCAGTGACCTCCTGGTGCATGGGTTGATGCTCAACCACTGAGCTACACTGGCCGGGCAATCTAGTGCATCATTTAGAGTCTCTGATTCCTTGTTAATTTTTTGCTAGAGGATCTATCCAGTGATGTCAGTGTGGTGTTGAAGTCCCCTGCTATGATTGTATTGCTGTCGATTTCTCCTTTGAAGTCCTCCAGAAGTTTTAAAATATATTTTGGTGCTCCTATATTGGGTGCATATATGTTTACCAAGGTTATATCCTCCTGTTGGATAGATCCTTTCAATATTATGTAGTGGACTTCTTTGTCTCTAGTTATGGCCTTCATTTTGAAATTTATTTTATCAGATATGAGTATTGCTTCCCCAGCTTTTTTTTCCTTTCCATTTGCTTGGAAGATTTTTTTCCTTCCCTTCAGTTTCAACCTATGTGAGTCTTTTGTTGTGAGGTGGGTCTCTTGTAAACAACATATATATGAGTCATGCTTTCTTATCCATTCAGCTACTCTGTGTCTTTTGATTGGAGCATTTAATCCATTTACATTTAAGGTTATTATTGATATGCACTTATTTATTGCCATTTTAATTTATTATGGTTATGTTTCTCTCTCTATTTCTTCTGCTTATTACAGCATTCCTTTGAACATTTCTTGCAGTGCTGGTTTGGTGCTAATATATTCCTTAGCCTTTTTTTTTTTTTTTTTGGTCTGGGAAGCTCTTTATTTCACCTTCTATTTTGAATGATAGCCTTGCTGGATAGAGTAGTCTTGGATTCAGATCCTTGTTTTTCATTACCTTGAATACTTCATGCCATTTCCTTCAGGCCTGTAGTGTTTCTGTTGAGAAATCAGCTGATAGCCTTATGGAGGCTCCTTTGTAGGTAACCTGTTGCTTATCTCTTGCTGCCTTTAAGATTCTCTCTTTGTCTTTAATTTTTGGCATTTTAATTATGATGTGTCTTGGTGTGGGCCTGTTTGGGTTCTTCTTACTTGGGGCGCTCTGTGCTTCTTGAACGTGTATGCCTTTTTCCTTCACCAAGTTAGGGAAGTTTTCTGTCACTATTTCTTCAAATATATTCTCTAATCCTTGCTAATTTTCTTCTTCTTCTGGAACTCCTATGATGTGGATGTTGTTACATTTCATATTGTGCCACAATTCTCTTAAACTGTCCTATTTTTTAATTGTTCTTCTTTTTGGTTCTCTGATTGGGTGATTTTTTTCTACCCTTCACTGATCCGATCCTCAGCTTCCTCTAATCTGCTGGTTATTCCTTCCAATATGTTCTTTATTTCTGCTATGTCATTCTTCATTTCTGCTTGGTGGTTTTTCATTTGCAATTGGTTGATTTTCATCGTGTCTATATCTTTACTCATGCTGTTGAGCTTCCTCATAATCATTACTCTGAACTCTGCCTCTGATAACTTGCTTAATTCCATTTCATGTATCCCTTCTTCTGTAGAATTCTCTTATTTTTTCATTTAGGATTTGTTTCTTTGTTTCACCATTTTGGCTGTCTCAGTGGGTTTTGGAGCCTGCCAAATTTTCCCTGTGGGCATTGGTGTTCTGCTTATTGTGGCTGCTTCTACTGGGTTTAGTGTGGGAGGGCTCATGTTAAACACCAATGTCTAGCCTTATTTTCCTGGGTAGATTCGCAGGCCAAGCAAAGACTCAGTTATCCTATAGCTTTTGCCTGTAGGCTATTAGTCTCAGTTACTTAATGAGCCTCAGGTTGTAGCCCTCAGCTGAATGAAAAATCCCTCAAGTGGACAGGGTAAGAGGGTTTCCAGTGGACGGGGCAATTGCTTTCCCCTGAGTTAAAGTTGCTTTGATAAGAAAGTGGTTTCTGCAGTGGGGGTTATTGACTCAGCACAGGGGTCCAGGCCTCTGCCTTCACAGATCAGTACCCAGACCACAGGGTGGTGTTAAATTCCTGAGGGAGGGGCTGTTGCTTCTCCCAGGGGCTCTGGGAAGGGCTCTTTGAGTAATATGGCTATTGTCCTATGAGGGAGTGATTCAGCATAAAACTCCTGATGGCCTCCTTCCCAGCTCTCTCCCCAGTGCCATGAACCCCTGACTCTCTTCACACAGTTCCAGTCCAGTCCTCTCTCCCTCTGCTGGAGCCCAAGGTGAGTGGCTGTAGCTGATTTAATACACTGGCCCTAACCCTAAGGGCCAGTGTTCCCAGCACCTCTCCCTGCCAGACAAGACCTCTGCTCTGGTGATTTTCTCAGCCAGGTGTTATGTGGGTGTCTTTCCCTGTTCTGCCACCATGTGCTGGGGAGCTGGCTTGGGGTTTTAACCTCCAATTTCTCAGAGGGAACTGCTCACAGCTAACACAGCCCTCAGCTGCTGCCTGTGGGCACCTAGCCCACAGTTCCTACCAGGCTCGATTTGGGGTCCTCTTTAGGTCCCTGATTGTAAGGGTTCTCTCCAGCTGCTCTTCAGTTGATTTTTCCTAATGACTTGTCTTTATTTTAGTTGTTTCCAGTTTGGTCCCGGGAGATGGTCTGTGTAGCTTCCATTCATTCTACTGCCATTTTAAATCTCTCAGGACCCGCCCTGGCTGGTTTGGCTCAGTGGTGGAGCGTTGGCCCGCAGACCAGTGAGTTGTGGGTTCAATTCTGGCCAAGGGCTTGTACCTCAGTTGCAGTTGTCCCCAGCCCTGGTTGGGGTCATGTGGGAGGCAACCAGTCGATGTGTCCCTCTCACATTGATGTTTCTTTCTCTTTCACTTTCTCTCTCTCTTTCTCCCTCCCACTCTATCTGAAGATAAATAGAAAAATATCCTCGAGTGAGGATTATAATCAATCAATCAATCTATCTATCAATCTATTTCTCAGGACCCCAGTTCTTTTTGCCTGCCAGCCCCTGAACTGGTCATGGGCAAGGGGATGGATACCCTTATCCCCAAGGGCCTGTGCTCTCTCCCTGGACACCCTCTGCCCCCGTCCCCAGGCCTGGGCTATTGTTACTGCGGAGATACCAGCAGCAGCCTCAGCCCAGCCTGCCCTGGAGCAACTTTGGATTCAGCTGTGGAACAAAATATCTGGGCAGAGGCATTGCAAAGCTTTCAGAACATGTGGGGTAATGTGCAGTGGAAAGACCTCTGGGCTTGGCTCCAGTTCTGTCTGTCTCACTCTCTCACTGTGTGACCTTTGGCAACTCAGTTGCTCTCTCTGGGCCTCAGCTGTAGCTTCTGAATAATGGCAACAGTAGCTGTTTTGTGAACTGTAAAGCACAGTGCTCTCCTGCACCATACACTGTGGTTAACCAGCAGACATTCCCAATCCCCTTTGCCCTTTTCTGCCTCCATCACAAAGGCTGGAAAAGTCAACTGGTCACTTTGCAGCTTCCCTGAGAGTTAGAAGTGGGCACCTGACAACATTCTGGCTAATTAAATCCAAGTGGGAATGCTAAGGAGCAATTCTAGGAAAGTTTCTGCTTTTCTTTTACAAGGCACTGTTCATTCCCCCTTTTCCCATTTTAACACAAATGTGATGCCTGGAGCTACAGCAGCTATATTGGAACAATGAGGCATCAAGCCCTAATATGAGAGTAACATGGTGAGGATTGTGGTATGGAAAAGGGGGTCCTTAATGCATCTTTGAGCTACTGTACTCACCCTACTGTGCCTGACTCCAGATTTCTGTTATGTGAAGAATATAAATGCCAATTTATTTAAGCTCCTGTGAGTGGGTATTAAGTCCCTTGCAGCTGAATGTATTTATAACTGATATAACATGTGATATGGTCATTAACTTTAGTGATAATAAATAAAATAAACAGGAGAAACTCATCTCCACTACTCAGGACTAATGAGTAGCAATAGTGTAGCACTCCTATATATATGTGTATGTTTATAAATAAATGGATACTATATATGTTTATATAATATATGTTTAGTAGCAAGAGAAATTGTGACAAGATAGTTTTTTGAGATATTAATTTTTCTTTCCCCTGCCAAATACACAGGCAAAGAGGGTTCTGGGCCTCCTTGCCTTTGGGGGAGGTTTGAGGAAGAGTGGGAAGCAGGAGAGAGAGGTTACCTGTGAAATCTGCTTCCCTCTTATCTTTGGTATAAAAAAGCCCAAGGTGGTTGAGGAGCTTCTGGGAAGTGGGGAGGGGGCAGTGATGGGGCAGCAGATGTGCCTCCTGGAGGGAGAGGAGAGTGAGAGGCCCCAAAGAAACTGCCTGGCTGCTGCTGCATGTGACTCCAGGACTTCTGCACTGTCCTGGAGGGGACTGTGTTTGTGTGGGAGGACAATGAAGAATTCAACAATGAGGTTGAATTTTCCACCAGCCGGGCAGGATGGGGCTTAAATAGAAAGTTAGTTGATATAAAACAGATGAACAGATGTTCTGTTTCTTGTATACCTGTGACTTGAGCTTCATACCCATTTTAAAATAATTTTAGATATAAGGTGTGCTGATGGTTTAAAGAAAAGAAGTTGCCATGGCTGGTTTGGCTCTGCAGTTAGAGCATTGGCCCGCAGACCGAAGGGTCATGGGTTCGATTCCCAGTCAAGGGCCCATACCTGGGTTGCAGGTTCCATCTCCTGCCCTGATCGGGGTTGTGCGGGAGGCAACCAATTGATGTGTCTCTCTCACATTGATGTTTCTTTCTCTCTCTCTCTTCTTCCTCCCTCTCTTCCCTTCTATCTAAAAATCAATGGAAAAATATCTCGGGTGAGGATTAACAACAAAGTCAAGTACGGGAGGAGTGTGAAAAGCATTTGCCTTCCTCACTTTTTCAAGCAGAAGCTGAGGATTCTATTGAATGAATATTCCACAAGCTGTTTAGCTAATCCTCAACTGATGGGCATCTATGTTGTTTTCAACATTGTTGTTTGGTTTTGATTTTGCTTCCACCAGCCACCATGCTATTCTGGCAGCTTGCTGAGTTGCAGGGGGAACATGGGCTCCAGAACCAGGATCCTCTAGGTTCTTATCTTGGCTTTGCCCTCAAGCTGCTGTGGCCTCTCTGGTCTCCGTTTCCCCATCCGCAGAATGGGGATTGTAGGAGTACCCACCTCATGGCACATTGCCAGGGTCAGCCAGAGCGCGTCTATAATGGGCATGGCGCCAGGCTTGGCCCAGAGTGGGAGTCGAAGATAGGATGGCTCCTTCCTGGCTTTGGCTACCAGTCCTCAGGGACTGAGACAAAAGGCTAAGCCAGCAGATGAGGTCACCTTAACCTGCCCTCTACTTCCAGGGACACCTGCCGCTTGTCCCTCTGCAAGTGGGTGTGAATGACAGGTGGCGGGAGGTGAGAAGGCCCAGGTATGGAGTTCAGAGGTCACAGACTAAAGACTCAAAAGCATGTCTGGTTTGGCCCTCACTGTGTTTAAAACAACAAGAATCTCGCCCTGGCTGGTTTGGCTCAGCGGTTAGAGTGTTGGCCCATGGACCAGAGGCTCCTGGGTTCGGTTCCCGCTAAGGGCACGTACCTCGGTTGCAGTTTGTCCCCGGCCCCGGTTGTGGTTGTGCGGGTGGCAACCAGTCAATGTGTCTCTCTCACATCAATGTTTCTCTCTCTCTCTTCTTCCCTCTCTCCCTCCCGCTCTATCTGAAGATAAATGCAAAAATGTCCTCAGGTGAGGATAAAAAAAAAAAAAAAGAATCTCACAAAGATGGTAGTGCCTTGCTATGGAGCCCACCTCCATTCACCCCAGTTCCCGTGGCAACCACCCGCTGTTTCATCACTTAAGTGACTCACCTGGCCCAAGAGGACATCTGAGTTTGCAGCCCTGATGCAAGGTCGAGTAGGCTATGGTCTGGCCACTGGGAGGCCTGAGATCTGTCTACCGTTCTCTGCAAGGCCTCAGGGGCTGTGGGCTCGGTCTGCCTCAGCCTTTTCCTGTTTCCCAAGGGGTTCCAGGCTGGTGAGTCCTGGCTTGTGAGGGTGGAAGGGCCCTTGGGATCCATGGTGGTCAGATCCTGAGTCTGGAGGCTGGCAGGCCTGATGCCCCTCCTGGCCCCTGCACTTGCCCACCTCTCTGAGACTCAGCTTCCTCACCTGCGAAGGGATGATGAGTCGCTACCCCACAGGGCTTGGGGATAAGTCTTGTATGACTTTGACTCTGAGCCGCTCTGGACAGCCCACTCATGTACTCATTTGTTCAACGTGCCAGGGTGCGAGAGTGTAGCCAATTGTATGGTTTAGAGGACACAGAGTTCGTAAGACCACCCTCCCTTCGGACACCAACTGCACGTTCAGGGGTTTGCAAAACCACCCTTACGTTCTATTATTCACTAGAACTCATGGAACTCATTGAAAGCTACTATAGGCACAGTTAACAGTTTATGACAGGGAAAGGGAAACGATTAAAACCAGTCCAGGGAAGATGTACCTAGAGTGGAGTCTGGGGATGCTTCAGATGCTGAGCTCCCCTTGTCCGCTCCCCAGGAAGGCAGGGTGCAGTCACTCCCTCGCAGCCCAGCAGCAGCACGCGTGGAGCACTGCCAGTGGGCAGCTCACCTGAGCCTCGGTGTCCAGAGTTTTGATTGGGTCTCCATTAGGTTGGCGTGATTAATGGATTGATGATTGATTTCAGTCTCCTGGTCAACTGATACCATGTGACCCAAAGCCCCCACCCTAAGTTGTGTGATTGGTCTTTCTGGCGTGGCCCCCTTCTCCTGAGATCACCTTGTTCCTTCCTATCTGGCTAGTCCAGGGCTCTCAGGCAAACAAAGATTACCTGCCAGGAGCTGAGGGCAAAGGTCAGACCTCTCTATGGCAGGGTTAAATTCTATTTTTTCCAGTTTTACTGAGATATAATTGACACATAATATTGTGTAAATTTCAGGTTTACAACCTGTTGATTTGATACATTTATAAATTGCAAAATGATTACCACCATAGTTTAGCTACCACCTATATCCCATCACATAGATACCTTTTTTTTTTTTTTTTAATCCTCACCTGAGGATATTTTTCTGTTTATCTTCAGATACAGTGGGAGGGAGGGAGAGAGGGAGAGAAAGGGAGAGAGAGAAATATCGATGTGAGAGAGACACATCGACTGGTTGCCTCCAGTAGGACCCCAACCAGGGCCAGGGACAAACCACCAAGGTACGTGCCCTTGACTGAAATTGAACCCACGACTCATTGGTCCACAGGTCGATGCTCTAACCACTCAGCAAAACTGGCCAAGGCCCCCCCTTTTTTTTGTGGTGAGAACATTTAAGATCTACTCTCTTAGCAACATTCAAGTGTATGAAACAGTATTATTAGTTATAATCACCATGCTGTACATTAGATTTTCAAACTTGTTAATCTTATAATTAGAAGTTTGTACCCTCTGACCAGTATCTCCCCATTTCTCCCATCTCCAGCCCCTGGTAACTGTTAAATTCTTTGCTATGTACGAGGTCAGCCTAGAAAAGAGATGTGACTTCTATGTGTTGGAAGACCCCAGAGGAGCCACCTTACCTCTGACCTGAAGGGTCGGAGCTGGCGGGTTGAGAACTTAGGGTGAGGATTCCTGTGAGCCTGCACTGCCTCATCCCTTCCCAGGCATTATCCTACCCAACCCTCCCACCTTTCCATAGGAAGAAATAGTCATGGCCTCATTTTATGGATGAGAACACCAAAGCAAGGAGAGGTTGGTAGCTCACGCAAGGCACACTGCTAGGAAGGGGCTGAGCCTTGGATTTGGACACAGGTCTGACACTAAGTCCAAACTCTGGGCCATTCTGCCTCTTATATTCTAAAAGCACGGGTTTGGATTAAAAAATATAATGGGCTCAAATTCTGGGCTCAGCCACTTATGGGCTACATGACCTTGGCCAGGTCAGGGATTCTTGCTGAGTCTCAGTTTCCTTATTGACAAGAGTTAGGATGTCCCCTCAGTGCCCCATCCTTCTCGTTGGGCTCCTGACTCTGTTGAGACTATTTACCCAACTCTCCCGCAAGACTAGGGATTACTAGAGGGGACGACTCACACCTAGGTGTTCATCCACCTCTCACCTGCCACACTGCCCGGCACAGTAAATGTTTGTCATTTGTGTGTGTGTGTGTGTGTGTGTGTGTGTATATTTATTTATTTTTCTTTTTTAAAAAATGTTTTTTTTAAAACGTACCTTTACTGTTGAGATGTCCCTCCTCTTTCCCCTATTAAGCCCCTCCTCCCTTCTCCCGCCCCCCTCCTGCCTTTCCCCACACTGTTGTCTGTGTCCACTGGCTATGCATATATGCATATAAGTTGTTTGGTTTATTTCTTCCCACCCCCCCACCCCCCTTCCATTTGAGGTTTGTTAGTCTAACCACCAATTTGTACTTCTTAATCCTTTCACCTTTTTCACCCATTCCACCAACCCCCCTCCCATCTGGCAACCATCAAAATGTTTCCTGTATCTATGAGAATGTTTCTGTTCTGCTTGTTCATTTTGTTTGTAGATTCAATTGTCGATAGATATGTATTTATAACCATTTTGTTTGTTCATATTTTTGATCTTGTTTTTCTTCAAGAAGACCCTTCAACATTTCATATAATAATGGTTTGGTGGTGATGAACTCCTTTAGCTTTTTCTTGTCTGGGAGACTCTTTATATGGCCATCGATTCTAAATGACAGCTTTGCAGGATAGAGTCATCTTGGTTGTAGGTTCTTGCTTTTCATTACTCTGAATATTTCTTGCCACTCCCTTCTGGCCTGCAAAGTTTCTTTTGAGAAATCAGCTGACAGTCTTATGGGAGCTCCCTTGTAGGTAACTAACTGCTTTTCTCTCCTTGGATGTCCTCCAGAGTGATGCGTGGCTTCTGGGTGCAATTCCAGATGTCAGGTTGCTGGTTTTCTTCAGCCAGGGATGTGTTCCTAATGTGGGAGGAAGAACTCCCCAAAGAATGGTTAGCAGCAACACCTATATAGTAGGGCGGAGTGGGGTCTAGACATAACCAACATTCTCTAGTAGTCTCAGGGATGGACTCATTCAGGAGATGATATACCGTGTCTAGGGTTCTAAGGAGGGAATGCTGATGTCAGGTGTCTAGTTGGGCCCCTGTGAGGTTCCAGGGGACCACTGGGGCGGCTAAGAGGGGTTTGGAGTGGGACTCAGGTTCCGTAATAGGAGTCCCAGTGGGTGATACGGGGGGTTTGGTAGTTTGAGGTAGTGGAGGCCTAGGGTTGAGGACCCGGTTGGGTCCAACAGGGTTAGACCCATAAGTTGCGGATAGCTTCTGAAGAGTGAAGAGGCTCCCTAAATCTTCCCCAGGTAAGTACAATCTTAGTCCCCATGTTTTCTCCGTGTACCAGTCTGAATCCCACTGGGTCATTATGGTGATGGTCACGGGTTACAAGTCCCAGCTTTGGTGCAGGCTTCAGGCCTCGGGATGGTGTGCCTATGGAATCTAATGTAGGGGTCTTCTCCGCCTGTGGGCCACCATCCTAAAGCTAGGGTCTCGCATCCCCAATGCCTGCAATAGTAATCTCCAGCGTTTCCGCAGGACCGAGCCCCAGGTCCCCTGGGCTTTTTCTTTGAGGTTTCCAGGCAGGCGTAATGTGGTGTCTTCCAAAGGGGGTGTTCAAAGGGTAGGGGGTCACAGTCCCCCTCTGGGGCTAGTCCGATTCCATATGTATGGAGTTTGTCTCTAGAAACTAGGTCAGTACAAATGTCTGCCCATAGCCGAGATAAATCAAAAGTTAGAGTGGGGTGATGGGTGAAAGTCTTGTTTTCAGTTATCTGCGTCCCATCTGTGGTTCTTATTAAGACCCAGCGGGGCTGGGTAAGTCGGGTAAGTTCACTGTCTACCCCAGTGCTAAGTAGGAGAGTCAGGGTGAGGACTTGATAAGTTTGAGTTTGAGGGGATTGTCGGGGTGGTGTGAATTTTCCACCCTGGCGGGATCTGCTGAGGTTTGGCTTTCTTTACCTGAGTGTGATGGACCCAATAGCGTCGTCCCGTTACCTTTACTGCAGTGGGAGTGGAGAGGACCACGAGGTGTGGGCCTTCCCACTTGGGTTCTAGGGTCTCTGGGGTGGGCCGTTTGATCCAGACCCATTCTCCGGGTTGGTACTGTTGATCTGGAGAAGGTGTGGGCCCGGGGTCCTAACGAGTCAGCAGACGTCGGGTCTCGTCCCGGATCTGCTGGATAGCCTGTAGAGACTTCAAAAGATCCCTGTTACGAACTTCAGTCAACTGTCCTAAGTTGAGTTTGGGGATCAGAGGGGGTGGCCTCCCAAATATGATTTCAGAGGGGGTGAGGCCATGTAGGTAGGGGGAACACCTGGTACATAAGAGGGCGAATGGCAGGAGACTTACCCAATTTTCGCCAGTCTCCAGATGGAGTTTAGTAAGGGTTTCCTTGATGGTCCTATTCATCCTCTCTACCTGACCTGAACTTTGAGGTCTGTATATGCAATGCAATTTCCAAGGAATCCCTAGAGCTTTTGCTATTAATTGGGAGATCTTGGCAATGAATGCCGGGCCATTGTCGGGCCCCAATGCTAAGGGAAGGCCAAATCGGGGGATGATCCCAGTTAGCAGGTGCCGGGCGACGACGTGGGCTGTTTCCCCTCTGGTGGGAAAGGCTTCTACCCAACCTGAATATGTATCAATGAAGACAAGCAGGTACTTGTAGCCGAATCTTCCGGGCCCCATCTCAGTGAAATCAAGTTCCCAATGTTCACCTGGTTCTTTTCCGTGTTCCCTCTCCCCGGGAGTTCGCGGGGTTGGGGGCCCTGGGTTGACCTGCAATACACCTAGTAACTTCTGAATGTGCCATCAATTTCAAGTCTGGTATGTAGAAGTGCTTGCTCAGTAGGGAGACTAATTTGGATGTCCCCAGGTGCGTGCCTTGGTGCAGGGCTTTAATGAGTTCCAGTCCTAAAGCTTTTGGTAATAGCAATCTGCTGTCAGGCAGCTTCTGCCAGTCCCCTTCTTCCTGTGTGCAGTTCAATTTCCTGCCAAGGCGTATACTGAGGGGAGGGAGGTAGTTCCCTCTGGGGCAGCAGTGGCAGGACTTCAAGGGGACATACTGTCTGGGCGGCTATTTCTTTTGCCGTTTGGTCGGCCAGCGAGTTCCCCATGCTGATAGGGTCAGTTCCTTTTTGGTGTCCTTTACAATGCATTATGGCAACCTTGTTGGGGAGCCAAATTGCCTCGAGTAAGGCCAGGATTTCTTCCTTATTCTTTATGTCCTTTCCTCCTGAGGTTAAGAGGCCTCGCTCTTGATAAAGTGACCCATGCACATGGGCCGTAGTAAAGGCATAGCGACTGTCAGTATAAATGTTAACTGACTTGTCTTTAGCCCATCTTAGGGCCTGGGTCAGGGCTATCAGCTCAGCCTTTTGGGCTGAGGTTCCTTGAGGCAGCGCCTGTGCCCAAATGACTTCTTCTCCAGTGGTTACCGCTGCCCGGGCTAGGCGGACCCCTTCCCTAAGGTAGCTGCTGCCGTCTGTGAAAAAGTTCAAAGTCTACCTGTTGGATAGGGGTGTCTTGCAAGTCGGGGCGTGATCCCGTGATAGCCTCATAGACCTCAGTACAGTTATGTAGGGGTTCCTCTGGGTCATCGTCTGGCAGGAGTGTTGCTGGATTAAGGATTGTAGACTCAGAGAAGGTGAGGTGTGGAGGATTCAGAAGTAAGACCTGGTATTGCGTTAGGCGCGCATTGGAGATCCATCTATCTGGGGGGCTCCTAAGGAGGGCTTCCGTGGTATGCCCGCCGAAGATAGATAAGTCCTGGCCCAAAGTTAGTTTCTGGGCCTCCTTGACTAGGAGCGCCGTGGTGGCAATGGCCCGCATGCAAGAGGGCCATCCCGATGCTATCGGGTCTAGTCTCTTAGAGAGGTAGGCGACCGGTCTCTTCCAAGGGCCAAGAGTTTGGGTCAATACCCCCTTCGCAATTCCCGTGGTTTTCGCTACAAATAGGTGGAAGGGTTTTGAGATGTCCGGCAGGGCCAGGGCAGGTGCCGAAATTAATGCCCTTTTCAATTCCTCAAAGGCCTTTGCCTCGGTTTCAGTCCATATGAGAGTAGATTCTTTCCCCCCTGTGCTGGCATATAAGGGTTTCGCGATCTCAGCAAATCCTAAAATCCATAGCCGACGGCTCCCAGAAACTCTCTTACTTGCCTTTTGGTAGTTGGCGTGGGGATCCGCAGTATGGCTTCGACCTGGCTGGCTGATAGAGATCTCTTACCTTCTTGGAGTTCGTAGCCCAAATAGGTGGCGGTCTGCACACAGAGCTGGGCCTTTTTGGCAGACACTCGGTAACCCATCCGTTGCAGCTCCAGAAGGAGTGCCTCAGTGGCCTGGATACAGTCATCTGGGTTGGCAGCAGCCAGGAGCAAATCATCTACATATTGCAAAAGGGTTACCTGAGGATGAGCGTCTCGGAAGGTGAGGAGGTCTCTGCTGAGTGCCTCATCGAAGATCGTGGGGGAGTTCTTGAATCCCTGTGGCAGTCTGGTCCAGGTCAGTTGTCCGGAGAATCCCCCTTCTGGGTCCGTCCATTCAAAGGCAAAGATGGGTTGGCTCAGCGGAGAGAGAGGCAAGGAGAAGAAAGCATCTTTCAAGTCCAGGACAGTGTAGTAGGTCCTATCAGGCGGTATGAGACTTAAGAGGGTGTATGGGTTAGGCACGGTTGGGTGTATGGTCTCAGTTCTGGCATTTACCTCCTGGAGATCCTGAACCGGCCGATAATCATCTGTGCCCGGTTTCTTAATAGGCAACAAAGGGGTATTCCAGGAAGACTGACATGGGCGCAGAATGGCTGCTTGCATAAGTCTCTTGATATGTTTGGCAATCCCCACCTTGGCCTTCTGTGCAATTGGGTATTGCCGTACCCGGATTGGAGAGGCTGTGCTAAGGAGTTGCACAACAATAGGGGGTTGGTGAGTCGCCAAACCTGGCTCGCTGGTTTCAGCCCATACACCAGGATGTCCTTCAGAAGTCTCTGGAGTATACTGTTTTCTATGGGCCCCTCTGGTTCCCCCTCGTACAAAAGGTACTCCTCTAAGAGGGGGACCGTCAGCAATATGGAGGCAGGGGCCTCTCCTAATTTTAGGGTGGGCTCTTTACCCGCAAAGGAGATGGTGGCCTGCAATTTCTGGAGCAAGTCGCACCCCAAGAGCGGGTAGGGGCATTCAGGCATCACCAGAAATGAGTGGGTTATAGTTCCCTTACCTAAATCAGTTATTTGTGCTTGGGTCCAGGGGTAGGATTTTGGCTTACTGGTCGCCCCTGTGATCGATGTTCGTTCTGAGGAGAGGGGCCCGCGAGGTTCCTTAAGAACTGAAAAGGTGGCCCCCGTATCGACTAAGAAATCGACTGGCTGTCCTTCAACAGTTAGGGTTACCGTGGGCTCCCGGGGGCCAAGTTTATAGGAGCCTCAGCCCCGTCAATCCTTGTCCTCGAATAAGATGGCAGAGGACCCCTTTCCTTGCTGACTCATAAGTTTGGGACATTCCTTTTTCCAATGTCCTTTCCCTTTGCAGTAGGCACATTGGTCCTTCTCTAGGGAGGGTCCATTTCCTTGTTTTCTGGGGCCGTTCTCCTTTTTCTGATTTCGCCCCCTGTTGTTTCCTCCTTGGGCCACAAGGAGAATCTTCGCGACCTGTCTGGCCCGACCCACTTCAGGGTCATCCCTATTATGGAAAACTTCCTGAGCTATTTCTAGGAGCTTACTTCTATTCTCACCTTCAAATCCTTCAATTTTCTGTAATTTCTTTTTAATATCTGAGGCCGACTGAGTCACAAAGGCAATATTAATAATTCTCTGATTTTCTGGGGCTTCGGGGTCTAGAGGTGTGTAGGTTCAATAAGCCTCCATCAGGCATTCTAAAAAGGCGGCAGGGGATTCTTCCCTACCCTGCAAAATCTCACTAACCTTACTGAAATTGGTGGGCTTTCTAGCCGCTGCCCGTAAGCCCCTCAGTAGAGCCCGGCGATATTGGCACAAAGCCTCCTGCCCAAGTAAGCTATTTGGGTCCCAATTGGGTGGGGCAGTGGGTAGTTGTTCTTCTAATTCTCGGCGGCGGTGGCGGGCCTGGGTATCCCCATCCCCGTCCCCCAAGACAGCCTTTGCTGCCTCTCGGTATATTCTCTCTCTCTCCTCAGAGGTGAACAAAGTCTGCACAATCTGTTGGCAATCATCCCATGTGGGCTGATGGGTGCGAAAAATGGTTTCTAACAATGAGATCAGCCCCTGTGGCTTGTCTGAAAAGGCAGGATTTTGATGTTTCCAATTGTACAAGTCAATGGTTGAAAATGGTACATAAACCAGCCGAGGGGGTGCCATGTGGGGCTCCCGGGTGTGGGGGAACTTCCCTAAGGGGTAGGAGAGGGACCAATGAGTCTGAGGTCCCCTGTCCGGCCTGTAAGGAGTCCCTCCCCAGGTTTGGGGTGGACTCGCCCAGTTAGGGTCAAGTTCTGGGCCAGACTGGCCAGGCGTGGGAGGCTGTCGGCGAGTGGAATCAGGAGGAACCTGAGCATACGGAGGTGGAAAAGTCAGGCTCTCAAGGGGATCCTCGGGGTGCCCAGGCAAGACGGGGTATAAACAATTCTTAGGCGCTTCTGCTGGTGGCGCAGGCTTGCCCTGGGGTTCGGGCGGTCGGTGCTTGGGCCGGTCCTGGGGCCCTCCCCGAGGTGGTTTTGGGGCCACCACCATTATTGTCTTCCCGTCTATAACAGCCTTCATAGATTTCTGTCCCTTTGGCTCAGAACATTTCTTGATATAACTAGCCTTGTCGGTAACAATATCTATCCAGACATTAATATAGACCTGTTGATCAGGGTGAGGGACATTATAAACCACTGATCGAACTGCAAGGAGGAGGGAAAGGTCAAATGATCCCTCAGAAGGCCAGTCTACTTTAAAAGTAGGCCATTCCAATTCACAAAGGGTCCTTAGAAAACCAGGGTTAGCTGGCGACCCGTAATCACAAGAACGCTGAAAGAAATCAGAAAAGTTAGAGAGGAGACATTGGAGCGGGGTGGATGAAGTCGATCCGCCTTGTCCCATGCTGAAAGAGAATGAAACGCTGGCGCAAAACAAAAGACAGACAAAGACAAACAACTAATGAAACGCTGGTGCAAAACAAAAGACAGACAAAGACAAACAACTCGTGGCCACTCTCCTTCAACCAAACCAAATGAGGAGACGCAAAAGCGGCACCTCCCAAAATTGGAGACGGCGTCCCGGCGTCCCGTTCCAGTTGGGGATGAGCAGTTGAGCGGCGTCCCGCCTGCTCCATCCCGGACGATCTCGAGATCCCAAACAGAACAAAAACCAAGAGAGCTCTCCTTACCTTAAGAGTCCGGACGAGTCAGAAGTGGCTCAGGGTCGAATGCAGAAGCAAATTTGAGGTGAGAGAAGGCTCCCGTCTAGTCTGAGGAGGTCGACCCCAAAAGAGGGGACCTCACGGTTGATCTCGCTGGGGCCTCCAAATGTTGTAACCCAGTAGATCAACCTCACTCGGACACCAAAATTATAAGTTTTAGGAGCTTTATTAACCTGCGCAGGGACTGCAGCCAACCTACTCAGAGGAGAACTGCAGCCCCGAGCCTCTAAAATATCAGCCTTTTATAGTCTGTCTATGTGGGAAGAGCAAGCAAGCAGCATTCACAGAAGCAGATATCAGCGGTTGGCAACCTTTAAGTGGTAACAATGAAAAATTAAAAAGTCAACTGGGGCCCTGGCCGGTTTGGCTCAATGGTTAGAGCGTCGGCCTGCGGTCCAGAGAGACCAGGGTTCAGTTCCCACTAAGGGCATGTGCCTCGGTTGCAGTTTGTCCCCGGCCCTGGTTGGTTGTGCGGGTGGCAGCCACTCAATGTGTCCCTTTCACATCAATGTTTCTCTCTCTCTCTTCCTCTCTCTCCCTCCCACTCTATCTGAAGAAAAAATGTCCTCAGGTGAGGGGGAAAAAAAAAAAAGTCAACTGGGGTAGTTAACAATGGGGTAGTTAACATTCCAGGGCATAGGGCATACAATAGGGCAGTTAATGTTCCAGGGCATAGGGTATAACACTGCCTGGTCTCCCAGCTGGGCCTTCGAGGTGTACCCCTCATGTGGACTTTACACCCTTCTGTTGTAATTGAGTCTTGATTGCTGTTGGCACATCAATGGGAGGGTTTTGCTCAGGATGATCTGCTGCAAGGACTGGCTGTGCCCACTATCCACCGACCTCTGACAACCTTGGATGATCAGCTGTGCAGGGGCCACCACATAGAGCAAGACTTACCTCAGCAAGGCTCTGGTACCCAGTGAGTCGATTCCTTGAGTGTGTCATTTGTGGAGGTGGTTGGATGGTGGTGTTTCGCTGTGGTCTGAAGCTGTCCACTGGGTGTGCTGGCTCTGGGGCAAGGTCAGCCACTGCCTGTGTTCTACCTGGGCCATCAGGCATAAGCTACAAAGCAGTCTGCTGATGGCTGCTTCTTGTGCTGGGCTTGGAGGTGCCCAGGCAAAGCCAAGTTGTGAACCAAGGCTGGCTACTTCTAGTGCCAGGCCTGGGGCCACTTAACAAGAGGTATGGGGCTAGCTGAGACCAGATGCTGCTTGTTTGAGAGACTTTAGGAAAATCTGAAGCAGGACCCAAGACAGGCCATTCCTCTGATAAAGCAACTGGTAACAGCTTGGGTGGGCCTGAAAGTTGGGTGGGGCAGGGCCTCAGGGAATCACTAGGGCAAGGCAAATAGTGTGAGCCAGGTTGCTGGAGTCCCAGATATGGCTGCTATCTGCTGGCCTTGTGGGGGAAGGGCTCCCCAAGGGAACAAAAGCCTCTGACAGCACATCTGTCCAGGAGAAAGTTGCCCCTCCAGCCCTTGCCCCAATGCCAAACAACTCAGTTCTTCTGCGTATGTCTCTGGTGCCTTTCAAGCTGCCTCCCCAATGCTGTGGCTCAGAAGGAGCAAGTCTGAGGAATTCTGTGTGTGGCCCTTTAAGAGGAGCTGCCTGGGGCTCTCGCAGCCTCAGCCTCCCTCAGCCCCAGCCTCCCTCAGCCCCAGTTCCTACTGGTTTTTACAGCCAGAAGTGATGGGGACTTCTCTTCCTGAGCTGGTGGCCTGGTGTGGGATGGGGACCCCTCAGTCCTCAGGGAGGACCTTCCCAGCCGAGGTGTCCTCCTGATTTTTATCCACCACACGTGGGTGTGGGACCAGCCCGTCCGCCTCTGCCTCCGCCCCTCCTACCAGTCTCAATTTCGTAGTTGTAGGACTTCCATTCAGCTTGATTTCAGGCGGTTTTGAATGATGGTTGTTCTGTAGTTTAGTTGTAACTTTGATGTGGTTGCGGGAGGACGCGATACCGCGTTTACCTACGCCGCCATCTTGACTGGAAGTCCATGTTTGCCATGTTTGAAGTTCATGGGAGCGTGCTGCCGAAAGACCAGAGACAAGTCCCGTTGAGCAGGCAGAGGGCTGGGTGCCCAGTGTAGGAGGATCCCTGATGTAAAACCCTCCCTGGGAGCCTGGGGACCTGGCTGAGTTTTAGGCCAATGCCATGACTTGCAGTGTGACCTTGAGCAAGGAACATCACTCCTCTGGCCTTGCTTTCCCATTGCGAAAATAGGGAGTAGGACTAGACTCTTGGATAGTTAAAGCTGTTTTCCCACTTTGGCCAAATGGCCCTCAGAGCTCTGGTCCAGGTCTTCACAGAGGAAGCGTCTATGATGGTCTTTTAAAAAAAATCCTCACCCAAGGATATTTTTCCATTTATCTTCAGATAGAGTGGGAGGGAGGGAGGGAGGGAGGGAGAGAGAGAGAGAGAGAGAGAGAGAGAGAGAGAGAGAGAGAGAGAGAGAGAGAGAGAAACATTGATGTGAGACAGACACATCGACTGGTTGCCTCCCATAAGACCCCAACCAGGACTGGGGACCAAACTGCAACCGAGGTATGTGCCCTTGACCGGAATCAAACCTGTGACTGTTTGGTCTTTGGGCCAACACTCTAACCACTGAGCCAAATTGTCCAGGGCTCTTTAAAAAAAAAATGTTTTATTGATTTTTTTTTTTTTTTTTTTAGAGAGAGGAAGGGAGAGACAGAAACATCAATGTGAGAAACATTGATCGGATGCCTCCTGCATGCCCCCTACTGGGGATGGAGCCCACAACCCAGGCATGTTCCCTGACCAGGAATCTAACCGGGACCTCTCAGTCCATGGAAGGACACTCAATCCACTGAGCCACACCGGCCGGGCTATGATGGTCTTTTTTTTTTTTTTTCGGTACGTGCCTCTAGCGGGAACTGAAACTGGGACTCTCTGGTCCGTAGGCCGACACTCCAACCACTGAGCCAAACCGGCCAGGGCCTATGATGGTCTTTTTGATAATGCTTCCTTCTCTCTGGCCTTGATGGCCTGTTACTCCCTCAACTTCCCCCATCATATATGTGCACACATGCATACAAGCATGCACGCATGTATGCACATGTGATCCACAAACACAAATGCAGAGACATGCAAATATGTCTCTTACACAGCACTTACATATGCATGGACACGTGTGTGCACACAAGCACACACATACATGCACATGGTGATGTATACGATGGACTGCCACTCAATATCCATTCACCCCTCTTCTCTGGGCCTGCCTGCAGATCCTAGAAAGCTGAAACTATATTTCCCAGACTCCCTTTCAGTTAGAGCTAGAGTTTTGGGTGTGACTTAGGTTCAGCCAATTGGAGAAACTTATATGACCTTTGGAAGATGTAAATGAGTTTCTGCAGACACATACTGTCTGCAGATGTTTGTTTTTTCCTGTGGCCACTTCCAGAGTGTTGGCACCAGGTTCAGAAGGGCAAGAGGCGGGGCTGGTGGTGCATCTGCCGGTGGTGCCCCTGGATTGTGGCAGGGTGTGGCTGTGCGGTGGCAGCGGCAGGGACTCCCTGCCTGCTCCTCGCAGCTTCAGCCAGGATGGTGAGGATTTAGAGCCCGGGCAGCTCCCTTAGCAGCCCTCTTCCGTGGTGTGATTTTGGGAGTCGCTCCTGAAAGTTCAACCTTAAAATTGTTTCTTTCAGTTCTCCAGATTATTTATAACACTCTGTAACACATTCCTTCCTGTTTAAACCAGCTGGAGTCCTGTTTTCTGTTCTCTGCACCTAAATCCTTCAGGTTTTAGCTCACACGTCCTGAGGCCAGAAGGGGCTTGGAGTGTTTGAGGAAGAGCAGACAGGATAGCGTGAGTGACAGAGGGAGGGAGAAGACACAGGGTGGGTCATATCTTGTATGGCGTGAAAATTAATAAAGGGAAACTTCACTAAAATGGAGTTCGGAAGCCAGAAGGGGGAGCTCTCACACAGTACTACTTTATGTTAATTGCAGGAAGAATTGACAATTACACACCCCAAAAGAGGAATAGTCAATAGCAAAAAATGATCAGTTATAGGCCCCAACAGGAAAAGATGTACATTGCACCTCCTACAAGAAATCGACTACCACAGCAACTCAGCCAGTGAGAAACCGTCACTTCCCTGAACTTTTGCTTTTCTCCAATGGACTTTCTTCCAGAACAACCCCTCCAAACTTTCTCCTTTTTCTCTATAAAATAACTTTCCTGTCCTTTATTTATTGGACTTGCCTATGGCTTTTGCTATAGCTTGCTTGTCCAGAATTGCAATTCTATGCTACTCCCAAATAAACTCAGTTTTGCTGGTAAAATAACTGACTGTGTTTTATATGTTTAAGGTCAACAGAGGCCACACTAAGGAATTGGATTTTATTCTAAGTACAATGAGAGGTCATTGGAGGCTCTTATGCAGGGACATGATGTGATTGGTTTATGTTTTAGAATCCAGTATGATGTCAGGGGGTGGGGGGGGAGGATGTCAGAGTGGCAGCAGAGAGACCATTTGTGAGGTGACCACAGTGAACCAGGAAGGAGATGACGAGCTAGTGTGATAGCCGTGCAGATGGTGTGATGTGAACAGAGCTGGGAAATATTTTGGAGATAAAACTAAACAGAAATTGCTGCTGGGTTAAACATGGGCATGTGGATAAAAGAGAGAAGAATCAAGATGACACCTGGCTTTTGGCCTGAGCAACTGGGTGACAGTTGGTGTCATTTATTGTAGTGTGGAAGCCTGGAGTTGTTTCTGTTTGGGATTGGTTCCAGAGTGTTGATTAAGGGATAAGTGCAGGAGAGTATGGGACAGTCCAGGGAGAGACAGTGGTGACCTGAACAAGCATGGTGGTGAAGAGAAGAGGGTGGATGGAAATATTTAGGAGGTGAAATCAACAAGGCTTGGTGATAGATTGGAAATAGGTGGGAGTAGGCTGGTGAGAGGGGGTGTCAAAAATTTCTCAAAAGCCTGTGGTTCATGAAAGGGTTAAATGGTGGCATCATTCACTGGGATAAGCTACAGAGAGGTCCAGACTTGTAGGGGATGATCAAGATTTGTTTTGGGATATATTGTTGTACTGTATATAAAGTGCCTAAAACACTGAGCTTGGCACACCTGAAGTGCGCATTAAATGGCAACTGCTACTCTTCTTCCTTCAATGTCCAGTTCCACCACTGGCTTTTCTTTGGAACTCTCTGCGACCTCTCTGGAACAATTAAAAATGATGCCCTGGATTAGATGGTTTCTAAAAGCCATCCTAGACATTGCCTCATCACCATCACCACTCTAAGGTGACTAGTTCTCCTGATTTCCCCAGGACTAAGGGATTTCCTGGTATTTAGGACTTTCAGTGTTGAAACCAGAACAATGCTGGGCAAACTGGGGAATGGTTGGTCAACCTAATCACCATTACCATCACCACCACGACCACCACCACCACCACCATCATTGCTGTCATCATCAGCATCCCATCACCACCACTACCTCATTACCATCATTATCACAATCCCATCATTATTACCATCACTATCATTACCACTGCCATCATGCTCATCACCACCATCATTGTCACCATCATCTATAATTTACTGGACTCTTATTGGGTGCTAAATGCTTTACATGCATTATCTCATAACCTCATTGCAATGCAATATAGTAAGGACAAATTTTTAGTATGTTTTTATTGATTTTTCTTTTTAGAGAGAGAGGAATGGAGAGGGAGAGGGAGAGAGCAAAACATTAATGTGAGAGAGAAATATTGATTGCTTGCTTTCCATACGCACCGAGGGGACTGAACCCGCAACCTGGGTATATGCTTCAACCGGGAATTGAACTGGCGACCTTTCGATGCACAGAATGATGCTCAACCAACTGAGCCATACCGGCCAAGGCAAGGACTAATTCTTAAGAACTGAGGCTTAGTAATTGATAGTCCTGGGTTCAAATCCCAATTCTGTCACCTACCAGTTGCAAACCATGGTGAGTCATTGTGAGCATTTTTTCCCCTATTCCTAGTACCTTCTCCACTCTCTTTGTTGTACATCTCCGTCTCTAGCACAGGATTTCAGAGTGCTTGAGGGAAAGTAGTCTGTTGTATTAATTTCCTCTGTCATGCCACCTCATCGAAGAGATTAATATAGATGAAGCATTTGGAAATAAGAATAATTGTTATAATAGTAGGTAATATATTTTTTGAGTGCTTACTTTGTGTTAGACCCTTTTCTAAGTACTTTACATGTATTAACTCATTTCAGGTTTGTTTTATTACATTATATATAAACAAGAAAGATAAAAGAACAAGAATGGAAAACAAAATGCAAGATAATATTGTACATTTTATTGTATCAAAATTATATCTCAATAAAGTTAACATGAGAAACAAAAAAATCAGAGTAGAAATAAATACATATTTGTCAGTAAACACAATAAATGTAAATGGATGAAACTTACCGGAGTTTCTCAGATAGGATTAAAAAAAGACACATCTGCCCTGGCTGGTTTGGCTCAGCGGTTAGATTGTTGGCCTGCAGACCAGAGAGTCCCGGGTTCGGTTCCTGCTAAGGGCACGTACCTCAGTTGCAGTTTGTCGCTGGCCCTGGTTGGGGTTGTGTGGGTGGTAACCAGTCAATGTGTCTCTCTCACATCGATGTTTCTCTCTCTCTCTTCCTCCCTCTCTTCTTCCTGCTCTATCTGAAGATAAATGCAAAAAAGTGTCCTTGGGTGAGGATAAAAACAAAACAAAACAACAACAACAAAAAGATACATTTATGTACTCTTTGCAGTGGGCATACCTAAGACACAGTATACACAAAAGAGGAAAGTAAATTGATAAAAGAGACATAATAAGAAGATACTAACCTAAAGAAAGCTGGTGTATCAATATTGACACAAGCAAAATAGATTTTAAGGCAAAAGTCTTTATTAGGAATATAAAAGTTATTATTTACTGATAAAAGAAACCATTCACCAGGAAGCTATAATAAACCTAAACCTTTATGGACACAATAATGTAGTCTCAAATTATATAAAGAAAAAAATTGGCAGATGTACAAGGAAAATCCTACAAATCTACAATTAGAATGGGATTTGTAGACATGCCTCTTCCAATAAATGATATATCAGACAATAAAAAAGTCAGAATAGACAAATTTGAATGACATATTCAATAGAGATAGGTAGAGAAGCAAGAGACTAGATTCCTTAAAAATTAATCATTCAGCTAATGACATGTTGTGTTGGTAAGATACAGAGAAACAAGAACTCACATATTTCTGGCAGGAGGGTATATTGGAACTACCATTTTGGAAGGAAATGTGACAACATCGGGTAAACTTGGAGATGAGCATATCTGTGACCCAGCAACTCCATCAATAGATGATTGCCCTACAGAAACTTCACCCATATGCACAGGGAGGCATGTAAAAGGAGATTGATTGTAGCTCTGTTCATAATAGCAAAAAGTGCAAAAAATTTAATCAGAGCTCAGTTAAGAATGGGTAAATAGCCCTGGCCAGTTTGGCTCAGCGGTTAGAGTATCGGCCTGAGGACCAAAGAGTTGTGGGTTCCATTCCAGTCAAAGGCACGTGCCTCAGTTGCAGTTCATCCCTGGCCCTGGTCAGGGTCATGCAGGAGGCAACCAGTTGATGTGTCTCTCTCACATCAATGTTTCTCTCTCTCTTTCTCCTTCCCTCCCACTCTATCTGAAGATAAATAGAAAAATGTCCTCAGATGAGGAATAAAAAAAAAGAAAAAGAAAAAAAAGAATGGGTAAATAACCTGAGGGTAAATAACCTGACTACTAACCTGAGATAGTAGTCTACTATCTACTAGATAGTAGACTACTCTATAGTATTTGAAATAATGTAAGTAGAGCTACATGAACCAAAAAAGGTAACCTAATAAAGACTGGAAAATATCAAGTTGCAAAATTATGTGCTACCCTTCATGTTAAAAATTTTGAAATGCAATATATAATAATACCCTATATTGTCTGTAGATATATACATATGTATGTAGTAGAAGTAGTGTAACAGTGGGGAATTGTAACCCACCTCACTATTCTTTTGACATTGTTTCTGTAAATGCTGACTCTGACTAACATATAACTTGTAGATAAACAGCATGTTTGTATAAGAATCCTGGGAACTGTCCAGCCAGTGTGGCTCAGTGGATTGATCACTGTGCCATGGACTGAGAGGTCCTGGTTCGATTTCTGGTCAGGGCACATGCCCAGGTTGCAGGCTCAATCCCCAGTAGGAGGCATGCAGGAAGCAGCCGATTGATGTTTCTCTCTCACATCAATGTTTCTATCTCTCTACACCGCCTTCTCTCTCTCTCTCAAAAAAAAAAAAAAAAAAAAAGAAAAAAAAAAAAAGAAAAGGAAAAAAAAAAAGAAAAGAAAAAAAATCAAAAAAAAGAAAGAAGAAAAGAATCCTAGGAACTAACTTCAGAAGATACAGATTCTGAACTGCAGTCATCCCAGTTCTGGGTGATTTGCTGACCTTCAACTGTAGAACCAGGATGACACAGTACTAAGATGACATAGATCTGGATGATGCACACCAGATCATCACTTGATCAGTTTTGAGATCCTTATCAGAAATCACTGTGCTGGCCTGAACGTAGAGAACTTTTCAACCCCCTTCCTTTGATCTCTTTGTTCTGCTTTCCCTCTCCCTCCATATAAAAACCTCTTCCTGCACTGAGATGTGAGGATGGGCTTTGCGACAACAGTCCCCCATCTCCTCAGGTAACCGGCACTTGAGTAAACCTCTTTCCTTTTCACTAGCACCTGTCTCATGAGTTTGGCTTTCGTAACAGCGGGCAGCTGAACCTTGGTTTCCATTACAGTACAAAATTATGCATGGTAAGAGTACCCACCCCCCCAATTTAAAGATTTCCCTGTGAGGAATAAGGGAGAAGGAATGGGATCCTGGCTATAGGAACACTAACCCCTAGCTCTCACCCTAAGCATGACTGGGCATTGAGCATGGGGCAAGGGGTTAGGGAATGTCCCTCCTCATCACTGTGGGGTATTAGTCAGCCTGCAATGGGACCCTTACCCTGCTATCTGTCAGGTGTGAATTTGGACTTGTGATCTTGAGTAAGTCCCAGGATCTTTCTGAATTTTGGTTTTCCCATCTGTGAGATGAACAGAAGGTATTGCCCCAGAGAACAGCAGACCCTGGCACACTCAATCTTGACCTTCACATTGCCAGAGGCTTGTCATGGAGAATAGAGTTGAGACTGATTTGTATTCTGTGGCTTCAAAGTGTAAAGCTAGAAGCAAGAAGTGGGAGTTCAGAATAAACTGCTCTCTGTCAGAGCTGCTGTTCAAGAACTGAAAGAGAGTGAACTCTCTGTCTTTGGGAGTGTTCAAATAGAGGGCAGCTGGATGAGAATGGGGAAGTTGAAGAAGGAATTCCTGTTCTTGGAGGAGTGGCTGATGACCAAGGGCCATTGCCAGGTCCTTATTGACTCTGAAAGTCTGGCTGTAAACTGTGATCCTAAGTTTCTATGATTATAAGCGCCTACCTACCTGCCAGGTAGCTTTAATTTACTTTTATTCTGAAGATAAGGAAACTGAAGTTGAACAAAGACAAGTAACTATTATAGGAAAGCCTTTACATGTGGCCCAAGATCCCCTGTCACTGTTAAGTGACAGTTTTCCCTCCCTGGGAAACAGATGGAATTAAAAGATTATGAGTAACGACTGTTGTTACTCACCTTACACAGGGCTGCAGTACACTTGTGAAGATCTGTGATAAGAATAGGAATTATGTGGTCTCAGGGCCCTTTGTTGAAAATGTTGTTTAATATTCCTGTCAATTTCCTCTAGTTTAGTCATCATCCTTGCTAAATGCTCTGTTAATGTCCATGTTGCTTTCTAAGAGCTTGCACATCAGTGTCCCAGTTCAGGTGAAAGGAATTTGTGATGTCACCACAGGCCATGAACTTCTACCCCAATGAAACTATGAAAAGGAGGTGGTCCTGTTCCCAACAATCCCAATCTCCTGGTTATTCCAGCAGGTGTTTAGCTGCAGGTGGTGGGTGGGCAAGAACCCCTGATGGCTTCTATTGCTGAGTGAACTACACCAGCTCTGGGGAATCTGATGATGTTGGGCAACTGAAGACCCCCACCTCAGACAAGAAACATGAAAATGTGGGGGCAGCAGTCTGCATTGCAATGAAGAGGGATAACAGGGCTCCTGGGATCTCATAATTTCTGGTATTGGGATAAAACACAAAATATGGTTGCCTGGCCAGTGTGGCTCAGTGGTTGACCATTGATCCATACACCAAGAGGTAACCGGTTCTATTCCTGGTCAGGTCACATGCCCAGGTTGTGGGCCAAATCCCCAGTGGGAGGCATGCAGGAGGTGGCCAATCAATGTTCTCTGTCATTGATGTTTCTCTCTCTCCCTCTCCTTTCCTTTCTCTCTAAAATCAATAAAGAAAAAAACTAAAAACAAAACAAAACAAAATATGGTCTGGTACCGAGGGGGTGTTAGTCCCTATTTGGTTGACTTGTACCTGGGATCCTAACATATCTTCAACCATAGGGGTGGGAAACCACCAAGATCAGATTCTTAATGGTGTGCTAAGCTTGATCAGTGGGAGTGGAACTCCCCTGTCCTTTTCTGCTGCCACCAATAGCTAAAGTTGGTGATAGAATTGGGGGGAAGAATAAGAGCCCAGGAGTCAGTCTGAGGTAAGAAAATACAGGCAGCAGCTCACCAGTCCATGAGAGGCCACCTTCAATAAGATCTTGTTTCTGCTCAGTGACCCCAAATGGACCAAGGTTCTGTTCTTTTTTTTTTTTTTTTAATTGTAGTACAATATGTGTAACATAGAAATTACCATTTTAACTCTTCTTGAGTGTACAGTTCGGTGGTATTCAATACATTCACATTGTTGTGCGACCATCCACTACCATCCATTTCCAGAACTTTTCTATCATCCCAAACTAAATCTCTGTACCCATTAAACAATAATTCTCCATTCTCCAACCCCTTTCACCCTGCCCCTGCCCAGTCCCTTAATCCCCATTCTACTTTCTGTCTCTGTGAATTTGACTACTCTAAGTACCTCATATCATTGGAATTACACAATATGTGTTCTCTTGTGTCTGGCTTATTTCACTGAGAACAATGTTTATAGCGTGTATCAGTGACCCATCTATTCCTTTTTATGGCTAAAAATAATCTACTGTATAAATATACCCCATTTGTTTATCCATTCACCTGGTGATAGAAATTTGGATTATTTCCACTTTGACTATTGTGAGTATTGCTTCTGTGAACATGGGTGTACAGATATCTGTTTGAGTCCCTGCTTTCAATTTCCCTATTTCTTGGCCAGGTTGAATGTGGGGACTCTATGTGCTCCAGGCAGATCTATGGTTCTCAAGGAGATTAATGCAAAATTACTCCAAATAATTCAAGTGTTATTCCCTGGCCAGTGTGGCTCAGTAGGTTGGGCATCGTCCTATGCACCAAAAGGTCATTAGTTCGATTCTCAGTCAAGGCAATTGACCAGGTTGCCAGCTCAATTCCCAGTAAGGGGCATGCAGGAGTCAGCCAATCGATGTTTCTCTCTCACATTGATGTTTCTCTCTCCCTCTCTCCCTCTCCCTTCCTCTCTCTCTCAAATCAATAAAAATACATATTAAAAATAATTCAAGTGTTGTTATTATTATTATTTATCCTCATCTGAGGATATTTTTCCATTTCTCTTGAGACAGATTAGGAGGGAGGGAGGGAGGGAGAGAAAGAGAGAGAAACATTGATGCGAGAGAGACACATCGACTGGTTGCCTCCTGTGCGACCCCAACCAGGGCCGGGGATGAACCGCAACTGAGGTACGTGTTGGCCAGAATCGAACCCGGGTCTCATTGGTCCACAGGCCGATGTTCTAACTACTGAGCCAAACTGGCCAGGGCTCAAGTGTTATTATTAATCAAATTGTTTTATTTTTTTAAACTTATCCTTATTGTTGAATGTATTACAGATGTTCCTCATTTTTCCCCCATTGCCCCCCTCCTCCCCATTCCTGCCCCCCTCCTGTTTTTCCCCACACTGTTGTCTGTGTCCATTGGTTATGCATATATACATATGAGTTCTTTGGTTTATTTCTTCCCACCCCCCAACCCCCCTTCCCTTTGAGGTTTGTCAGTCTAACAACCAATTTGTACTTCTTAATGCCTTCACCTTTTTCACTCCTCCCCCCAGCCCCCACCCATCTGGTACCCAACAAAAGTTCTCTGTATCTATGAGAATGTTTCTGTTCTGCTTGTTCATTTTGTTTGTAGATTCAATTGTTGATAGATATGTATTTATTGCCATTTTGTTTGTTCATATTTTTGATCTTTTTCTTCAAGAAGACCCTTCAACATTTCATATAAGAATGGTTTGGTGGTGATGAACTCCTTTAGCTTTTCCTTGTCTGAGAAACTCTTTATATGTCCATCAATTCTAAATGACAGCTTTGCAGGATAGAGTCATCTTGGTTGTAGGTTCTTGCTTTTCATCACTCTGAATATTTCTTGCCACTCCCTTCTGGCCTGCAAAGTTTCTTTTGAGAAATCAGCTGATAGTCTTATGGGAACTCCCTTGTAGGTAACTAACTGCTTTTATCTTGCTGCTTTTAAGATTCTCTCTTTGTCTTGAACCTTTTGCATTTTGGTGATGATGTGTCTTGGTGTGGGCCTCTTGGGGTTCATTTTGTTTGGGACTCTCTGTGCTTCCTGGATTTGTATGTCTGTTTCCTTCACCAAGTTAGGGAAGTTTTCTGCCATTATTATTTCAAATAAGTTTTCAATTTCTTGTTCTCTCTCTTCTCCTTCTGGCACCCCCAAGATGCGAATGTTGGCACGCTTGAAGTGGTCCCAGAGGCTCCTTACACTATCCTCATTTCTTTGGATTCTGTTTTCTTTTTGCTGTTCTGATGGGGTGTTTTTTGCTTCCTTATATTCCAAATCGATGCTTTGCTTCTTGGCTTTACCTACTCTACTATTGAATCTGTGTAAACTATTTATTTCAGTTAGTGCCTCCTTCATTTCTGACTGTGCATCCATCATTTCTGACTGGTCTTTTTTTTATGCTCTTGTGGTCCTCTCTAAGTTCACTGAGGTTCTCACTAAGTCCATTGAGCATCCTTATAAGCAGTGTTTTATTTATTTATTTATTTATTTATTTATTTATTTATTTATTTTTTATTAATTTATTTTTGTTACAGATGTTTCTCCTTTTTCCCCCATTGACACCCTCCTCCCCATCCCCCCACCCTGTCCCCAGCTTTGTTGTCCATGTCCATCACTTATGCATACATGCGCATAAGTTCTGTGGTTTATCTCTTCCCTCCCCCCCCCACCCCCTCTTCTGAGGGGTGTCAGTTTATACCCTACTTCCACATCTCTGGGTCTACCCTGTTCCTCAGACTGTTATGTTCATTATATTCCACAAATAAGTGAGATCATGTGATATTTGTCTTTCTCTGCTTGGCTTGTTTCGCTTAGGATAATACTCTCGAGGTCCCTCCACGTCGTCTCAAAGGATAAGAGATCTTTCTTTCTTACAGCTGCATAGTACTCCATTGCGTATATGTACCACAGCTTTTTTATCCATTCATCCACTGATGGACACTTGGGCTGTTTCCAGATCTTAGCTATTGTAAATAGTGCTGGTAAGCAGTGTTTTGAACTCAGCATCTGTTAGGTTGCTTAACTCCATTTCACTGAGTTCTTTTCCTGGAGTTTTGTTCTGTTCTTTCATTTGGGACCTGTTTCTTTGTCTCCTCATTTTGGCTGTCTCCCTGTGTTTGTTTCTATGTATTACTTAGCGAGAGGTATAGGGCTAGCTGAGACCAGATGCTGCTTGTTTGAAAGAATTTAGGAGAACCTGAAGCAGGTTCCAAGACAGGCCAATCCTATGGTAAAGCAACTGGCAACAGGTTGGGTGGGCCTGGAAGTTGGGTGGGTCAGGGCCTCAGGGAATCACCAGGGCAGGGCAAACAGTGTGAGCCAGGTTGCTGGAGTCCCAGGTATGGGGGCATCTGCCAGCCCAGGGAAGGGCTCACCAAAGGAACAAAGGCCTCTGATAACACGTCCATCCAGGAGAAAGCTGCCTCTCCAGCCCTCGCTCCAATGCCAAACAGCTCAATTCTTCCCTATATGACTCTGGTGCCTTTCAAGCTGCCTCCCCCACGCTGGAGCCTGGAGGGTGCGAGTCCGAGTAAGTCCGTGCGCGGGCCCTTTAAGAGGAGCTGCCGGGGGCTCCAGCCGCCTCAGCCTCAGTTCCCGCTGGTTTTTCCAGCCAGAAGTGATGGGGACTTCTCTTCCTGGCACTGGGACCCTGAGCTGGGCGCCTGGTGTGGGACGGGGACCCCTGAGTCCTCAGGGAGGACCTTCCCAGCAGAGGTATCCTCCTAATTTTTATCTGCCACACGTGGGTGTGGGACCAGCCCGTCCGCCTCCGCCCCTCCTACCAGTCTCCATGTGGCTTCTTCTTTAATGTCGTAGTTGTAGGACTTCCATTCAGCTTGATGTCAGGCGGTTCTGAATGATGGTTGTTCTGTAGTTTAGTTGTGACTTTGATGTGGTTGTGGGAGGACGCGATACCGCGTTTACCTGCGCCGCCATCTTGACCGGAAGTCCCCTCAAATTGTTTTAAAATCACGCATTTTGTATTGTGAGAATTGTAATATACAATTCTTCAGAAAATGTTTTACTTTGGAAGACCAGAGGTGACAGGCACATGCCAAAAACTGAAATAAAATGAGAGGACTCTTTAGTGAAAGCACTAAGGGCAGAGGTTACGAGAGAAGACTGAAGTCCTGAATAAGGAGGAGGGTCCGAGGAGTCTTTAGGAGACTTTAAAATGGCATTTTTGATGAAATCCAAACAATATAAAAATGATACATTATAGAGTTCAACATAGACTTTCAAGGTAAATTTTTATGTTGCATTATATAAACTATATGTTGTAAGTTAACCACACATTACGGCATGGTGTATTTTTCTTATAATTTTAAGATTGCCTGTCTTTTCTGCCATTCTTGAGTGGGTTGAGTGGGGTTAGGATTTTAACACACTGAGATAGTGAATATTGTGAATTTCCAAAGTCTCTAAAAAACTGAAGTTCACCACTCAAGTGATCTAAGATGAAGGAATGAATAATGGCATAATTAAAAGAAAATTTAAAAAATAGTTTCACCTAGTGTGACTGAGATAAAGAAAGCTAGGTTGGTGTTTTCAGCCCATGAAAACATAAAAATGAAGGAAACTTTTAGACAAAACTTTAGAAGCATGTCTTGGTCCATAGCTTCCTTGACATAATAATTCACTACCTATTCAGTGCATGGAGACTGTTTGTGACACTGGGTGCCTTGTTCCCCACCTTCTCTGGGGTTCCCCGCAACTCTTTCTCTCCTGTTCTGGGCAGTTCAGCTCCTCCCCACACTTGGCATTTGGCAGAGCAAGAGCCCTGCCGTTACCCATGTTCAAACATGCCCTTGAGGGAGTCACTCCTCCCTCAGATGACTTATCGGTGTATCTTTCCCAACCAGTCAAATGTGAGGGAGGAGACTTTGATTTGTTGACTGCTATCTCTTCAGTGCCTACATCATTTGGGGTCGTTGTGAGTGCTAAATAAATATTTTTTGAATGAATGAATGCATGAGTGTATGAATGAATGAACCTCATATAGTACTTTCCCAGAGAGAAGTTCTACAAATACCATGTTCTTAACCTTGTCACACGTCCTTTGGTGTTTTAGTCTCCCTTAAAAAAATCAATGCTCCAGGCAGCTTCCTGACTGGCTAATTCCCGGGTCCAGTTCTGAGCATCTCCCATGGTCCCCTGTGAGCACAGGGAAGTCTTCCAGAGGAGGTACATATCAAGCTGAATGGGTTAACCTATGCTGGAGAATGAACGACCTTCAAATCTCAGCACTTAAAGCAATAAGGTTGTTATCTCCTCAAATTATATGTCCAGGGAGGGCTGGCTGTGGGCTTAGCTCTACACTGTCCTCACTCTGGGACCCAGGCTGATGGAGTAGCCACCATCTGCTGATTGCTCATGCAGAGGAAAAGAGAGCATTCAGTGATTCACACTGGCTCTGAAAGTTACTTACTGGAAGTAACTTATCACTTCAGCTCACGTTTTATTGGCCAAAGCAAGTCACATAGCTATACCCAATTTGGAAGGGAAGGGCTGTGATGGACTATTTTTAAAAATATGTTTTTATTGATTTTTTTTTTCTTTTGAGAGAGGAAGGGAGAGGGAGACAGATAGAAACATCGATGAGAGAGAAACATGGATCAGCTGCCTCCTAAATGCCCCCTACTGGGGATGGAGCCTGCAACCCAGACGTGTGCCCTGACTGGGAATGGAACCCGTGACCTCTTGGTGCATGGGACAGTGTTCAATCCACTGAGCCACACTGGCCGGGCTGTGATAGACTGTATTAATTGCCCAAATATTTGCTGTCTCTCTCTAGGAAAGGATTGTAATCCTCTCCCCCATGGATATCAGCCTTAGCCATGGGACTTGCTTTGGCTACTTACTGATCTTGAGTAGAAATGTGCCATGAGGGGCTGCGCCTTCAGCCTGAATCCTGGAATGATGAAACAGAGCCAAAGCTGACCCACAGCGGGAACATGAGCCAGAAACAAATCTTTGTAATTATGAGCTCCTGTGATTTGGGGATGGTTTATTATTGCAGCATAATTTAGCTTAAATGGATTGATTCTGTGGGGAAATGTAATTTTACCATGTGCCCAAGAGGAGAATTGGAAAGAGCTGATGGATAGTACTAATGGCTGCCACACAGCGCCATTCGAGTTGGACAGTGGGCAGGGGTTTCTGGCAGACAGAAAAACATCTGCAAACATTGGGAACAGAGAGGGATGTAATAAGTGGACTGAACTGAACTGGAGAATCTTCTGACATTAGGTGTGCAGTAGGAGGGGACACTGGCAAGGATAGAATACCATTTTATTCTCCCAAGATTGGCTGTTTGGCTTGGTCCCCATGAGACCTGAATCTGAGGTTATTCTGTGAGTTCCAGAAGCCATTTGATTTGAGTGAGTTTCCACCCCTCTCTGACCTTCGGGTTTCCATCTGTAAAGCATAGAATTTTCACTTCGCAGTGTTATTATGATTATTCAATGAGTTAGTTAACTAGTGACAAAGGCCTGGGCTCTGGGATCAGATGGACCTGTGTTTGGATCCCAGCTCAGCTACTTACTGAGAACCTTGGGAATGCTTCTTTTTTAAAAACATCTGTGAGCCTCTGATTCCTCATCTGTAAACAGAGATGATAACTAGTGCTTCGTGGGGTTGTTATGAAGATGAAAAGAAATAGTGACATTATGCAATGCATGGTAGGAGTTCCATATATATTCATTAACCCAACCATGGGAGTCACAGAAATGTTGGGCTTGATTTATCTTTCTTTGATTCTAGGCTTGTTACAAACCAGATAATTTTGATATATTTAAGGAAAAAGAAGGTGGGCATGATGCATCATGACCTTCAAGCACAGTTACAGAAAATCTGAGGTATTTTTGCATTTATTCACCACCCCAGGGTCTAACAGACTCTAACCCCAGCTGCTTACCAGAGTCACACTTGAAAAAAATTTTTTTTATTGATTGATTTTAGAGAGAGAGAGAAAAAAACATTGATTTGTTGTTCCACTTATTTATGCAGTCATTGGTTGATCTTGTATGTGCCCTGACTGGGGATCAAACCTGCAACCTTGGCATATGGGGACGGTGCTCTAACTAGCTGAGCTACCCGGCCAGGGCCAAAGTCACACTTTGCATTTCAATTCCATTCTTAGTTCATAGGCTCAAATGTGTTTCTTTATTCACAGCAATGTTCCAGGAGAAATGAGAATATAGTCAGGCAGCCTGTGCTGAGAGGTATGTTCTCACCCAACCTCTGCACAGACAAGTCTCAGCACCTGGGAGAGGCCGGGCTCTCAGAGCCATTTGCTGAGCGCCTGCTTATATAAGGTGTCTGTCAGTCAAGAGGGGCCAGGTTACGTCACAGAAACAAACAATCCTCATATCCCAGCGACTTAAATCAAGAGGGTTTGTGCTAATCTTCATTTGGGTTATCTCATTCAACCCTCTAAACAGCCCTGGTGTCATATACTAACATGATTTCCATTTTGCAGACGAGGCAGTGGAGGATCCAAAAGGTGAAATAACTTGATCAGGAGCTGGAATTCAGATGAAGACCTTAATCTTTGCATAATACTGCTTCTCGTGTCTTATAGTTGGGAGAGTCACAACCTGAGAGGGCAGCGACTTACTCAATTCACCTTGCTCTCCCTGTTACATAATCTCCAGGTCAGCACCACCTCACATGTCTCCTGACTCCCAGAAGGAACCCAGTTTTGCATTTATGAATGTACATAATTTATAAATCAGATGTCATCAAATTTGTGATCGTTCACCCTGTAATCTCTTTTGTCACATCCAAGATTAAAACGTTATCCCCCAAAGATAGGATGGATAATCAATTCTATAGTTTTAAAGATATCTTACACCTTGTTTAAAAACATGCACATATTTAACTCTTCAAATCATTCCACGTTATTTTCGGTGTGAAATGCGATTCCAAACATATTTCACTTTCCAAATTGCTCATCTGTTGTCCCAACACCATTTGTTCTGTAAACCTTTGTTTGTTTGTTTGTTTTTGGTGATTAGTGGTGTGCTAAATGCTTTTGTTCTTTGTTTCTGGGCTGTTAGCTCAGTCACATTGATTTTTCTCTTCTGGAGCAGGATGTAGAGGAAGGCAGACCTTGACCTATATCCTAGGTCTCACATGTACTAGCTGTGACATCCATTTATTATTATTTTTGTTTGTTTGTTTGTTTTTGTTTTGTTTTTTTATCCTCACCTGAGGACATTTTTTCATTCTTTGTTCAGATAGAGTGGGAGGGAGAGAGAGGAAGAGAGAAAGAGAGAGAAACATCGACGTGAAAGGGACACATCGAGTGGCTGCCACCCGCACGACCAACCAGGGCTGGGGACAAACTGCAACCGAGGTACATGCCCTTAGCGGGAACCGAACCCAGGTCTCTCTGGACTGCAGGCCGACGCTCTAACCGCTGAGCCAAACCGGCCAGGGCTGTGACATCCATTTATTTATTTATTCTGCACGTATTTACTGAGGCAAATTTTGTGCCAAGTCTTATACTAGTGTGCATCACTGGGGACCCAGAAATGAAGATGTGGTCCCTCTCTGCAGCCTTCATAATCTGGTAGGGATGGTCAAAAATGCAAATACAAATACCCAAAATGCAAATACAAATACCAACAGGAATCATGAGATCCTTTATGGATATCATTTCACTTAATCCTCATCACTATCCCTTGAGGTCCCATTTTCCAGATGAGGGAACTGAGGCTCAGAGCAGTCAAATAACCTGCCCTTAGCCACACAGTTAGTGAGTAGTAAACCAGGGTGATTTTGAGCCCATGGGATTACATCCTCTGCTGTACCAGGGAGAAAGGGCATGGAAGAAGGGCCACTTGGCAAGCATGGAAGAATGACTGGTCCACAGTCATACTGCAGGACCCACAGCTCTGCCACCAAGAAGATCAGCTTCCAGGTGAGCTCTGACTGCCACAAGCCCAGAGTCACACACAGGCCATTGCTGACGGCTGATGCACATTCAAGGTGGGCCATGGGATGGGCATGACATGAGCCTCCCAGATATTGGAGGAGACTTCCTGGGAGTGGAGGGCGTTGATGTAAGAAATGTCCAAACCAGCCCTGGCCGGTTTGGCTCAGCGGTTAGAGCATCAGCTGGCAGTCTGGAGAGACCCGGGTTTGGTTCCCGCTAAGGGTACGTACCTCGGTTGCAGTTTGTCCCTGGCCCCGGCTGGGGTTGTGTGGATGGCAGCCAGTCGATGTGTCTCTCTCACATCGATGTTTCTTTGCTCTCTCTCTTCCTCCCTCTCTCCCTCTCACTCTATGAATGCAAAAAGTGTCCTCAGGTGAGGATTAAAAACAAAACAAAAAAGAAATCGATTTGCACTTTTATACACCAATAATGAACTCACAGAAAGAGAAACTAAAAAAACCCATTTATCATTGCGGCAAAAAAAATTAAAATACTTAGGAATAAACTTAACCAAAGAAGTAAAGGACCTGTTCACAGAAAACTATAGGACATTGAAAAAAGAAATAGAGGAAGATATAAAAAAGGTGAAGCATGTACCTTGTTCATGGATTGGAAGAATTAACATCATTAAAATGTCCATACTACCCAAAGAAATCTATGGATTGAATTCAATCCCCATTAAAATACCAATGACATAATTCATAGAACTAGAACAAATACTCCAAAAGTTTATATTGAACCAAAAAAGACCCCGAATAGCCACGGCAATCTTGAAAAGAAGAAGAAAGTAGGAGGAATCACAATGCCAGATATGAGGTTCTACTACAAAGCCATTGTGATCAAAACAGCCTGGTACTGGCACAAGAACAGGTATATAGCTCAATGGAACAGAACAGAGAACCCAGAAATCGACCCAAGACAGTAGGTTCAATTAATATTTAACAAAGGTGGCAAGAGCATACAATGGAGTAAAGACAGCCTCTTTAATAAATGGTGTTGGGAAAATTGGACAGCTACATGCAAAAAAATGAAACTAGACCATCAACTTATACCATACACAAGAATAAACTCAAGATAGATAAAAGACTTAAATGATATTCGTGACTCCCTAATAATCCTAGAAGAAAATGTAGGCAACAAGGTTTCAGACATCACACGCAGCAGAATTTTCATCGATACAATGTCTAAAGCAGGAGAAACAAAGGAAAAATGAACACAAAGGACTACATCAAACTAAAAAGCTTCTGCACAGCAAAAGAAGCAACTTATATTCTTAAACTTTGATTTTAGTTTTAGTTATTGGCTCCTCTGTCTCTTCAGCTGCAAGAGATGACAGATTTTCGATAGTTGAGTCATAGAAAGTTCTTGATCCTCTGGCCATGTCTTGTGCCAATAAAATAAATTCTGAGCTTACCCTTTTATTCCTCTAAATTCTCTCATACATTTAGAAGTCACTCCACCCCTAATCTGTGTCTTGTGTGCCATTCTATGGCAGCACACATTTGGTCCCGAAAGCCTTATTTTCTACAAGATCAGATCACTCCTGATGAGCACAGGTAATAATTTTATTAACTACTATTTTCCCATTACATACATGCCTGCTACAGTCACTTTTATAACACCAGCTGATACTCTTGCCTTCAGATAAATCTGATAGGACTCATATCACATTCTCACATATCCTGGCTACACGGGAGTCTGGGAAGGTCGATTTCTTGCTTCCACTTGGCAGGGGGAAGAATTAGAGGAGGGGTGTTCATAGATGTTGGGCAGCCATAGACATGAAACATATCCACTATAGGGTCCATATTTTAGGTTTTAAGACAAAAAGTTTTAAAATCCCTGGTTTAGATGATCTCTTATAATGCCAACATCATTATTATCATGAACTAGTTGAATGAGTTCTTAACCAGTGTCAGGAAGGTGTTAGATATGGATTTACATGTATTATCTTATGTACTCTCTGTGATCCTCTTAAGTTGACGTTGTTATTATTCTGCCTCTCTGTGACTTGGTTTTATTACCTGTAAGATAATTGCAACATCATCCATAAGGTTTTGTGAGTGTTAAATGGTTTGATGCTTGGCACGGTGCTTAGTAGAGAGTAAACACTCAATAATGACATTCTATTCACCACCACCCATACCGATATCCCTCCACAGCTAATCCGTACCCCCAAATGCTTGGTTGAGTTCATGAGACAAGCTGCCTCGCCCCTCAAGGTGCTCCTGGGGTAGAAGGACTCAGGGCCTGAGTTTTTTGTCCCTGAGATCCGTAGCCCCACCCCCAGCCTGGCCTGGGTTTAGCAGCTGCTAGAGAAGCCTCAGGCCAGGCCCAGAGACTCAGCCTTTTACATTCTGATATCCCCTCCCCAGGAAATGTCAGGAGAGGCCCACAGGAAGGGGACCAGCTTGAAGGAGGAGGGGCTTCCCAGGTTGGTGGAGACCTGGGAGGGGTCAGCAGGTGACATAGTGAGCCCTAGCAGCCTGCCTAAAGAGGTAGTGACAATGAGAGGTGGGCACAGTGGAGGTGGGACGGGTGTAGGAAGAGGGGAGGATGCAGCCCAGCCCTATGGCCTGATGGGGTACAGGCGACTTTCCCATTCAGAGAGGCTTTCAATGAAATGTTTAAACCTATAGAAATATTTAAACCTGCACATGGAAAAGGCCAGTTCCTGCTCCAGGACAGAGAACCGAAACCGATTCGGGATCTGCCACGTGCAGGGGTAGGTGAAGACCAGGCCCACCACCAACTCGCTGGAGGACCTGGGGCCCTCTTCTCCTCTCTGAACCTGTCAGCTTTTCCTTCCACAGGGAGGGAAGGGAGGATGAGAAGGAGTCTGGGTTCCTTCTGGTTCAGAGAAGGCTCTGATGGTCACATATCAGCAGGAGGCTGAGCTTCCTGTGTGCCTGCCATTGTGGGCAGACCTGGGGAAGGCCATGTATCCTGGCTAAGGGGTGTGTGTGGGTCCAGGTTGGGTCCCTGCTTTGTGACGATCTGGGCTGGGTCAGCTCTAGCTACATGATTTGGCCTGGAGTCAAGAAGTAGGGGTCAGGCAATGGCCCCACAGCTTCTCAGGGCAGGGCAAGATGGCAGCTGTCCACACCCTGGGCCGGCAGCACCACAGTGCATTGGGCAGGTGACTCAGCAGGAACTTTTTTCCACCGTTAACACAGATACTGAGCTCATCCTGGTGCTAAAGTTGCAGTTCCTTGCAGGTTGCCTGTCTGACATAGATTCATTTCGTCCTGGGTCCCACGGGTTATGTACCTGGCCCTGGGTGGAACCACCTCATTAGTGCCGTGAGACCCTCTGAGTTACCCATGGAAAGCACTGAGCACAGTGCCTGACACTTATTCAGGGCTTGGTGCTGTTGGCCATTGTTGCTGTCACTAGTGTGATGCTATCATATGCTGGCACTTTGCTAAGTTCTTCGCAGGTGGTATCTCCTTTCATCTCATTTAATCCTCACAACCGCCTGTGAGGTATTGTGGACATTATCCCCATCTGGTGGGTGATGAAACGGAGGCCATCTGCCCCAAATCCTACACATCTATGAAACGGAGCTAGAGAAGTCAGTCCTATGTGAGCCAGTGTGGGGACAGGTGTAGATGAGGGTCTCCATAAAGTCATGGTTTCACCATCTTGTTTGGGATCACAGAGAAGAAGCCTTATCCCATTCATTCTTCCCCCTTCCCGTCCATCTACAGATTCATGGACGAGGCCTCTGAAGGTTAAGGGATTTGCAACAGATTTCACAATGAGTCCCTCTCTCTAATCCGGGGCCTTCTTGTCCAGTCCCTAGACTTTTATGTCTTTAGAGTCTGAGGATGGTGGGCAGGTGGGGCTTTGGCACCTGCTGGGAGGGAAAAGTGTTGGAGGCTTCAAGAAGAAAGATGCCAGGCAGGGCTGGCAGAAGAGAAGAGTCAAGGCAGTAGCAGATTCCTGCTGATCTTTCTTCCTTGAGACGAGGTGGCCCTAGGTGGTCACTCATCCTGGGGGGCCCAGCAACCCACATGGGGAGACAAGGAGGGGAGAAGTTTGGGAGAAAGTGGGGAGAAGGAGGGAAGAAGGTGGGGAGAAGGTGAGGAGAAGGTGGGGAGATGTGACTGGACAACAAGTGACCCAGAGGGCTCAACTTTCCAATCAGAAAATCTCCCAGCCAGACACTTAATTGTGCAGTGAGAGCAGAGACACCAAACAGGTGAGACCCGCTTAAGCTTGGCCAAATGACTGGACTCTGCGGTCTGTTCTACTTCCAGATCCAACTCAGCTTTGCTGAAACATCTGAAGACCTCTGAGCTCCACGTTTTTTCCATCTTTGAGGTGGGAAGGGTGGGTGATTGGGTTTCCAGGGTCTGTCTGCTCTGCTCGTGGCTGACATTTACTTGTAACAGGAGTGTAAGCACCCTGCGTGCCTGTGTGTGGGCCACCCAGGGTCTGGGAGGTTGGACTGAATGGGAAGATTGGAAAAAGTTTGTAGGAACAACCTTCAGGGGTACTTCCTCTGGCCCTGAGATCTAGTCTGACACAGGGGTTTACCAGAAGCCCAGGACACCATAGGGTCCTGTTGCCTGGCTGTCAGGTCAGGCCCCAGGTGAGTCTGGGTGTGGAATGGGGTCCATGTGTACAACCCAACTGCTGAAACAGAAGGACCCAGGCTGCAGGCTGCCCTCACGTCAGCCTCAGGGATGTGTGGCCAGCAGCAGGCCCAGTGGCTGCTCTCGGGGGCCCACGTGGCAGTCCCAGCTCTGCCTCCAACTACTTGGTGACCGTGAACAAGTCCTTTCCTCTTTCTGGGTCACTGTGCATGTGTGTAAAGTGGAATATTTAACCAGATCATGCCCTCGGTCCCAGACAGCCCTGTAATCTAAAGACCCTGGACTCTGCACTTATCTTTTCTGTGCGTCACAATTCTCATCGGTGAATGGGAACATGTGTGAAGGAGCCTGGAAGAGGATGCCAACTATCTATTGTAGGTGCTCGTTTTTACATATTGCTTGGTCCCCCACTAGGTCCCTGAAGCAGGCTGGGTCTTGACAGTGGTCATTCCACAGGTGGGACAGTTCACAAGGGCTCCATGGTGCTCTATGTGGCTGAATGGAGTTACTGGCCCAACTGTGGTCCAGTGGGGAGCTGGGAGGAGGGAGGATGCTGAGTCCTAAGAGCAAGCCCTTTCTAGGCAGCTGGCACTGTGCCTGACAAAGGCTCTCGTGGAGTGTCAAAGATGAGCACCCTACCTGTGGACCCGAAGGAGAGTCCAGAAAGCACCTGGCCTGAAGAGATTATCCCCCTGGGGCCTGGGGAATCTGCCAGGGAGGTGACATTGAAGAAGATCAAGGAGCTCTCTGATTCGGTATGGAGGGAGGGGGAAGGGAGGGGAGGGAGGGGAGGGAAGGGAGGCGAGAGAGGGGAGGGAGGGGGAGGGGAGGAGTGGGTAAGAAGGCGGAGGAGAGGATAGGGCACAGAGTGGGGAGTGGGGAGAGTGAGTCTCACTCACCACTTAGATGAACACAAAATAAGACCTTCTGTTTGGGGTTTCATAAGTGAGTTTACTCGGTCTTACTCCCAGGCTCCGTTCCCTGGGGGTCATGGAATAGTTCTTCTGCCCCTTCTAGTTCCCCACCAGCTCTTCGCATTGTATCCTGTGCCAAGCTGCCTGGGTGAGGGTTGGAGAGTCCTGGCCTCTGTTTGGTCTACAAATCCTGTTACCCTCTTGACTTCGTGTTGTAAGAGTTAGAAGATCAGGGCTCAAATCCTGTCTTTGCCATGTACTTGCTCTTAACCTTGACGCAATGGCTCATATTTCAGAGCCTCAGTTTTCTCTTTTCTAAACTGGCAATAACAGTAGTACTCACTGCATGGAGACATTGTGAGGATTCAATGAAACAACACAACACCCAGCCTACTCACCTCCTCTCTGCCTTGGCAGGACCGCCGAGACCCCTTCATGGTGGCTGACCTGGATGTGTTGGTCAGGCGCCATCAGGCCTTCTGCCAGGCCCTGCCGAGGGTGTTGCCCTTCTATGCTGTGAAGTGTAACAACAGCCCCTGGATGCTGCGAGTCCTGGCCTCCCTGGGCACCGGCTTTGACTGTGCCAGCCAGGTGAGCCTGGCTCCACTGCCACTTGCCTCCTTCATAGGCCTGACACTTTCTTGGGGGAAAAAGGCCAAGTGCCTGGGGTCCTGGAGTGAGGACAGCAGCCCCTAAACAGTGGCTGATGTGTGTGCTGCTCAGATGTTTGTGAAAGAATAAACGAATGAACTGGGTTTGGGTGACAAGGACAGTCAGCCTGGGCTAGGGAGTGGAGGGAACACATGCTGTAAGCCACAGACACTGTTCCGTCCCGGCTCAGCCACTTCACCAGAGCCTCGGATTGTGTGTCTTTAAAATAGGGTCAACTAATGTCCCTTAGAGTAGTCAAATGGGGTCAACTAATGTCCCTTAGAGTAGTCTAGAAGCTTCAATAGCACACCCAGCACTGTGCCAGGGGCACAGGAGGGGTTCAGTCGAGGAAAGCCCCTCATGCCCAGGGTTCCTGTCCCCAAAGAGCAGGACAGCAGGGAGGAAGCTCCTTACGCTGGCTGTCACCATGCCAGGGGGAGCTGGAGCAGGTGCTGGGCCTGGGCGTGGCCCCCGCACGCATCATCTTCGCCCACCCCTGCAAGCCTGCCTCACACCTCCAGTATGCTGCCCACCATGGGGTGCAGCTCGTGACCTTCGACTGTGAGGAGGAGCTGACCAAGGTGGCCCAGCACCACCCTGGGGCCAGGTGAGACCGGCAGGGTTGCAGGCAGCGGGGGGCAGGTGGAGCAAAGGACCCCAAGCTGGGGGTTGTGGCACACTCACTTGGGTGTTAGTGGGGAGATGAAAGCTGTTACATGTGGTGACGAGAAGAGGCCAAAGCAGCAAAGTACTAGAATTTGGGTCAGGTGGCCCAGTGCCTTTCCCGGTGCCCATTGGTGTCAAATAAACATCGCCTATGTCTGCATAGACAGGGCAGAGCCGGCATTAGGTGGTCTGGAGTCAGCACATCATGGAAAACGCACTCACATTGGATTCAGTGGAACCAGGTTCACATTTCTGACTATTTGTCGCATCTGTGTATTCTTGGGAACGTTGTTAAACATATTTGATCCTGTAACAGGAAGACTGCTGAAGGGATATTTATAGTTTCATCCTTTCCTGCTTTTCCTTGCCTAGGCAGTAGTCTGTAAGTAGTGGTGGGTCCCCTCCTTGGACTCCATGGCCGGAAGACCAGAGGGACTAGGCAGGGGTCGTGGGAGGTTGTAGGGAATTTGGGTGGGGGCTGGTGAAGCATTCAGACTTGGGGTTCATGTGACTACGAATGCCTGTCACCCTCACACCCCTTTCTCAGGCTGGTCCTCCGGATATGGACTGATGACAGCACGAGCCTGTTCCCTCTGAGCGCCAAGTTTGGGGCCCGCCTGGAGGTGTGTGGACATTTGCTCAAGTCTGCCCGAGACCTAGGCTTGGCTGTGGTCGGAGCCAGGTAAGAGCACTGACTTTGTCTGCCTGCGAGCAGGGTCCTGGTCTCCACCGCATGTCCTTAGCCTTTGACTTACTGGGTGCCCTCGGGTGGACGTGGTCCCTGTGGGCCTCCTGTTGCTCCACTGTGTCCTGGGCAGAGCAGGGGGAAGTGATCTGATGTGAGGGTGGGGCAACCGGGCACTGGCCTGGGGTGCAAAATCTAACAGGGTGTCGGAACTTTATACTAATGTTTCAATACAGTATTTAAAAAAAATTAATGCAGAAAAAATCCATGATGAGATAATATCAAAGTTTTAAATCAAGACAAGATTGTCATTTCTGATTTTTCCCTTTGCTTCAGAGTCCAATAACTGTTAACCAACCTTGTCTTTATTTAAAGTTTTAGATTATATTCACCATGGATATTTTTGCATCAATTTTCCTTGTCAAAAATATTGCATAAGTCCTGGCCGATGTTGTTTAGTGGTTTGGAGTGTCATCCCCTGCACCAAAAGGTGGTCGGTTCGATTCGAGGTCAGGGCCCCCATACCAGGTTGGGAGTTGCTTGTTCAATCCCCTGTTGGGGCATGTGCAGGAGGCAACCGATTGATGTCTCTCTTTCTTCCTCTCTCTCTCAAACAATCAAAACCAACCAAACAAACAATATAAATATACACACACATCAGAAATGTTCTTCATCTTGACTCCTTAGTGTTTTGGTGCCCCCTTGAAGGTCGCACCTGAGGAGAGGGCCTCACTCAGTCACTGCACCTGCCCCTGACTGGGTTTCAGTCCCCCATGCTAAGGGAACCTGATTCGGGGTTCAGATCAGGTGCCTTCCAAGGAGAAGCAGCGGAGCCCCTGCCATGAGGCTTCGGGATGGGACAGCTAAGAGAGGTGACTGCCGCACAACCACGAGAGCCCCAGCTCAAGGATGGTCACGCGGGATGTGTGTCTCTGGGATCCCCACGTGTACAGCCAAGGCTGCGGTTTCTGTGGGTGCCCACGGACTCCACGTAGTCACACGTGTCTCATGTCTGTACCTCGCTGGCTCCACATTGTGCCTGTGTCGTGTTTCCGAGTGTGTGTGTCTTCCTGCTGACCCTTGCATTTCCTCTGTGTTTCTCCACCTGTCACTCGGCATGTGTCAGCTTCCACGTGGGCTCGGGCTGCCGGAATCCCCACAGCTTCACCCAGGCCATCGCCGACTGCCGGCGCGTGTTCGAGATGGGCCGTCGGGTCGGGCATGACGTGAACCTGCTGGATATTGGAGGGGGCTTCCCCGGCGCGGAGGAATGCGACCCTGAGTTTGAGGAGGTAAGAGGGCAGGAGGAGAGGGGCCTGGTGTCCCATCTGGGTTTAGCAGACAGTGTGTGTTTTGTACAGGGAGCCTTGTAACCATGTGCCTGCATGTAGCTGGGTTTGTCTTTGTGGAGAGGTCCCTGACTCTACGTACGTGGCCTGTGGGCATATACAAGCGCATGTGTGTGTATGTGTCCCTGAACCTTCTTTAGACGTGTCATTACTCTCCCTGATAAAGCTACAGTCAGATAGATGTTTACCTGCTGTGTCCCCCACACCCAGGGGACAGTCCATGTTTGCTGATCAGGTATTGATGTCAATGGTTCCCAGGTCAGACTCTCAGGGTCCTAGAGCCTACACACTTGCCGTGTGCCCTTGGACAACTTCCCCTCTCTGGGCCACAGTTTCTACCTGTTTCCTCCCCTGTACAGTGGGGATAGGACACCTTCCCGCACACCTGTCACCGGAATGAAGAGAGACGATGCAGGTAAAGGGCCTGCATAGGAACTGACCTCACAGGGTTCGGGTCTGTCCCTGCAGATGGCGAGAGTGATCAACGCAGCCCTGGCCCAGGACTTCCCCGAGGGAACTGGCATTAAAGTCATCGCGGAGCCTGGCCGCTTCTACGCGACATCAGTCTGCTCGGCCGCTGTCAACATCATCGCCAAGAAGGCTGTGCTGGAGCCTGGTGGGTGGGCCAGGACTGGGCAGGGAGGGCAGTGCCCAGGTGTCCCCAGGCCTGGGGCAGAGGATGGGCAGAGGGTCTGGGTTCCTCATTAGGGGGAAACAAGCTTGGAACTAGCTACAGGAAAGAACCTGTTAGTATCCTTATTTAGTTGTTCTCACACAGACTGGGAGGGAGACAATAGGGTCTTTATTCTTCCTGAGTTCCTGTCTGTTTATGGAGGTCACGGGGACAGCTCAGGAGAGCAGACACCAGTGTGCAGGTGTGCACCTGAACTTTTCAAGCAAGTGTTTCCCAAAGGTACAGTGAGTAAATACTCCTACAACAACAGTACGAGGCAATACTGTTGGTTTCATAGTTTGGAGGTTAAGGGTGACATTTGAAGGGTAACTGTGAACATTTGGACCATTGAGTTCTACCATCCCAGGAGAATTTTTTGTTTGTGATTTGGGGGCAGGAGTGGGGTGGGGGTTACTGTTCTCACAAAGGCAGCTAAGCGGAAACTCAAGTTCACGATGACATAGAAAAGATGAATAGACTCACGCTCTGGGTCAGTGCCCTTTATTTTTTTAAGCTTTATGATGATTGATATATTAATATTTCTTTTTTTATATAATATGTTTTTTCTTTATTGATTTTAGAGAGAGAGGAAGGGAGAGGAGAGAGAGAGAGAAACATCGATGAGAGAGAACATCGATTGGCCGCCTCCTGCTGCCCTTGACTATGGATGGACCCTCAACCTGGGCATGTGTCCTGACTAGGAATCTAACTGGTGACCCCTTGTGCATGGGTCAATGCTCAACCAGTGAGCTACACTAGCAGGGCTGAGCCACACAAGTTGGGCATTATTTCTAAATCCTTTTAATCTTCCGTATTGTTTGACAAATGCCTGTCCCACACCTCTGTATCCTAAAGGCCTGTGGGCCCACTAATTTCATTTCCTCACAAAGTGTCTCACTAGAGAACATTGTGCTTTGGGACATACGATTTCAGCCATCATTCAACAAAAGTCGAAGTTATAAGGGTTTGGGTCTTATTATATTTATTTTCACAATAGCAAGAGCTGCCAGTGATTGGGATCTATTATGTGAGAAATTAGTATTTTACCTTATTTCCCCTCAGCGATCCTGTGAGGCAGCTTGGGGTCATTCCCATTTTACAGGCAGAGATGCTGAAGCTCAGAGAGAGGAAGCGACTTGGCCAAGGCAGCAAAGCTAGTTTCTGGCACAGCTGAGCCCCGGACTGTCTGAAGGGGAAGCTGGGGCCCTTGACTTGGCAGACATCTGGAGCAGAGCTGACTAAGTCCCATGACCAACTGGTTTAGGGATGACAACCGGGGCTGCGGGCGCTGGACACAGGATCGGTGATGGCAGCTGAGAGAGAGCGGAGGACGGGGCTGACCGACACCAGGGAGAAGGTGGTGCGGGGAAGACCCAGGGAGAGAAAGTCAATACTCAGAAAGATCTGGGCGGATCTCCGGTGGCCCAATTGGTCAGGGCACGGTACTTATACAGAAAGATCTGGGCAACTAAATGCCCAAATGTTTGAAATGCCCCCAATGTGCACAGAAATTCCTGTAAAAGGTTCAAAAAATCAGTGTTCTAAGGACAGACTAAGAGTGGTTGTGAGGAGGCTGGCTTGGTAGTAGTCCGTGTCCCAAGGCTCTGCGGTCGTCGGTGAGCACCAGGGGTCTACAGAGCTCAGGAGAAGCCACCACCTGCTCAGTGCAGCATCAATAGAGGCCGAGTATTTGATGGAAGGAGGTGGCCATTGACTGCACTCTGGTTGTTAGAGCTGGGCACTGTTTTTGATGTAATTGATTTGCTTTAATCAGGTAACATGAGACATGCAGACACAGATTAACTGCCTTTAGAGAAGAAGAATTTACTCTTAGTTCCCTAGAATCAGGAGTTATGGCATGCTACCCGGGCCACCTGGGGAAGCATGCGGTGGGTCAGGAGGCAGGAGAAGGGGCCGGCACGGGTGAGGGGTTCAGTGTGGTTTTGGAGGAAAGGAATGAGTGAGGCACAGAAAACCAAGGATTGAAAAGTTTGAGCAATATCCTTGGGTTCAGGGCTGGAGGGACTGTCCCTAGTTTTCTGGTCGCTGGCCTCAAGATCATTACTGTAGGGGACAGTGGTCACCCTGTGAGAGCTCAATAGGGAGGAGGGTGGCTGGCCCAGACTCGGACCCGGCTGGTCTGCAAGTGCAGGGCCGTCTTTCACTGTCCCCAGCAATGAGCCAGCCCTGGGAGGAGCAGTGTCTGCAGGGTCAGCCGGGCCCTGAGCATCAGGATGAAGAAAACAAGCAATATGCTGACCAGGCAGCCCTTGCAGGAGGGGACCCACACATTAGCAGACCCCTAAGCAGCACCCATCATGCAATCGCGTCATAAGAGGCATTTGCCTCCTGCTTTGCCTCACACAGAAGGTGCTCAGGGAATCTGGTCCAAGGTGAGGACAGAGGACCTGCGACCGGACCTGGGGACAAATCCCAGCCCTGCCACATTCTCCTGTGTAACTTCTGGCAAGACTCAGTTTCCTCAGCTGGACAGTAGTGTTCATTACTCTACTCAGGGTGCTGTTAGGAGGATTAAATAATTTAGTATCTGTAGAGCGGTTGGAGCAATGCCTGGGCCATAGCTCATGGCATATGAGTTACATTATGATCAGTATCAGGAGCAGCAGCAGCACTCTGATGGGGTGGGGGTGGGGCAGAGAGGTAGTGGGAGCCCAGAGAACAGGCTCCAACCTTGCAGGGGATCAGGGGAGGCTCCTGGAGCAGGGCACAAGGGTTATTCAGGGCTGGGCAGAGGGTTGGACAGGTCCCAGCGGTGGTAGACTCAGTGTCGATGGTCAGTCTCTGTCCTGCCCTCTCCCCTCTTCCAGGTGGCCACCGGAAACTGTTGTACTATCTCAACGAGGGCCACTATGGCAACTTTCGCCTGTTCCTCAGGGAGCGTGTTCCCAGGATGCCAATTTTGGTGAAGGTAAGGCAGCCCTAGTGTGACTCTGGCACATCCCTGACCCTGATAGCCCTGAGGTCAACCTCTTCCCTATGAGGCCGGGATCCCTCTCCAAGGTGGGGAGGCTCAGAGTCTTAGATTACAGCTGGCTCTGCAGCTCTTTGTACCACGTGCATGTACAAGGATGTGCACAGGTGTGCCTGTTTGTATTTGCATGTGCACCTGTGTGTGTGTGCTTTTTATGTGTGAGCATGCCGACTTACATCTCTGCAGTTAGGTGGGTGTGTTACCAAACAGGGATCGGGCCAGAGAGGGTCTGCCTTGGACCAGCCAGTAGTGTTTGGGTTATTGACTTCATGCAGGAAACATTTCACATCGTGAGTCCAGGTGATTTTGAGATTACATTTATTAAAGTTGGGGGCAGTGAAACAAAAGAAGGGCTTAGGATAGAAGCAACAGGAAAGAGACTAGACGGGGCAGCTTTGGCTCTCTAGAAAACTTATGGGAAAGAAGTGAGCCAAGGCAGGGCTGCTGTCAGCTCACTGGAAAGTCCAAGATTAGGGGGGCCTTGGGACAGGATCAGGGGGTGAGCCCGACGAGCTGCAGCTGCCCGCTGCTCCCCTGGGTGAAGGCTCCTTGAGGCCCTTAGAGTTTAGGAGAAAGAGAGCTGAGATACAGGGCATGGGCATGCGCTAGGGAGACCGCCCCGTGGATCCTTTGTCATGAGGCTTTTATCTTTCTTTAGCTGGTGGGATCCTTGGGGAGGTCTCAGGGGAGGGTCCTAACAGAATGTTTATTAGCTTTCCTTCAATATGTTGATTCATCTAAATGTGTGTATAGAGGGGTCAGGGTATTTTCTGGTGAGTTTTATTTTCAAAGAGCGTCATCAAAGAGGGACCGGGACTGAGGAAGGTCTGCCCCAGACCGTCTGCATTGTGTAAACCATTTGCTCCTAAGTGTCCTTTTTTAGGGAAGATAAAACCTTGTGATTCATTTGCTGGTGTAAATTGCTCCAATTGTTTGTCCTTGTTTAATTATTTTGTCTCAGTTTCCCTTATTCCACTTGTGAAGGAGTTTCCCTAGCTTCTTACTACCCTGCCTCAGGTGGACAGGTACATGGTCCTGTGTGGGTGTGTGTGCACATCTATCTGCCTCTGGGTTTCCCAGTGATCTCCCGGTATGCAGTGTGTGTGTGTGTGTGTGTGTGTGTGTGTGTGTGTTTGTGACCAGAATCCTTGAATGCTGGAGATGCAGCAGACCTAGGAAATAGAGGTCTCCAACATTGCTCCCCAATAGAACCATCTGGGAAGCTTCCAAAGACCCTGATTTCTAGGCCAAGCCCCAGACCATTGAAATCAGAGCTTCTCAGGAATGGGACGTGGCATCGATCCTTTGTTAAAACTCCTCCAATGTGACTCCAATGTGCAGCTGAGTTTGAGGTCCAGTTTCTTGAGTGATTATTGACTAAAATCTTGCAGTTCTATTGATGGGAGACTGAGGCCCCCTCTGGTGAGTCCTTGTGAATTGGCAGGGTTAGAGTGTGTCACTCGAATGAATATACTCTCCATGACAACAGGGTCAAGCATAGTGCCTGGCACGTAGGGACTGGTCGATAACCGGTTGGCATGAGTGACTGACAGTGTCCTTGCTGGTGCCTTCCCACTTATGCCTTGGGGGGCTCTGCTGGCCTAGGGCTTGGGCTGGGAGGATGTGTTGGGGGCAGGAGATCTTCCTTCTCTGGTTCCTGACCCTGTGTCCCTGCAGGAGCTCTGCTCGAAACCGCCCCTCTTCCCCTGCATCCTTTATGGTCCCACATGCGACGCTTTTGACAAGCTCTTTGAGGAGGAGGTGCAGCTGCCCGAGCTGGACGTGGGTGACTGGCTCATCTTCCCCTCCATGGGAGCCTATAGTTCGGCCATGAGCTCCACCTTCAACGGCTTCCCGCCTGCCTCCATCTGCTACACCATGGGACCCGAGCTCAGGTGTCTGGGTTGGGTGCGAGGGGGGCTGTCACCGGAATCTGAGCTTGGCGCTGGGAACTGGGGCTGAGCTCTGGGTTCCCAGGCCCAGGAAACGCTGTACTCCCCACATTATCTGACTGACATTGACTCTGTCTATGGGGTTGACCCTGTTCCCTCCATGGCCCATATAAGTCCAAGGCAGCCCACAGGGGTGCTGTGACAGATCTGAAGTGTAGGCACTTCTGTGAACACAAGCTGACAGCCTATGGTCCCCGATAACCCTTTATTCTTGGCCAAGCCCCCCTGTACTCTGACCTGTCCTGACTGCTCTCTAGTTCCCTCGTCAGATGTTCCTTCCCTACCAGCTCAGGCTCCCTGAGAGCCTCTTCCCAAGGGCCCCTGTCTGCCCAACCTAGGATTCACTCCCCACCGTGGTGGACAGGGCTTTAGAACATCCCTTTGCGGCTACTACCTTCCCACAGGAGCCTGCTGGAGACAGCGCCTTAAGCTGGGACGTGGCTGAATGAAGGGGCTCCAGACACCTGGGTAAGCCATGTGGGAAAACTTGGGGGCAGAGTTGGGGGTGTGGTAGGGTAGGGAAGAGTTAACACTGGGAAACCAGAGGTTTTGGTGCCTCTGAAATGATGAGGCACGTTTCAGGGTCAAAGCTGTATTTTCCTCCCAAAGTTGACCTGAAGCATAGGCTAGTTCTTCTAGGCAGTCACCTCTACCCTTGTGCTTGTCACCTCCTAGGCCCTGCGGTGGGGCAGGGCTGGGAAACTGGCGTTATCACAACACGCACCCCTGAAGGCCATAACCTGCGGTGTGAAGCCACCTGCTCTGGCCAGTACCTTGAGATTCTTTCATTTTCCCTTTTATCCAGTTAGTAGCCCCTCTGGTGTTCCGGAAAGGTTTACGTGAACTATAGACACCCATTCTAGTGGTAAGAACACTGACTTTGGAGTCAGGCCTGGAGTGAATCCAGGCTCTGCCACAAACCGGCAGTGTGGTCAGAGCCTCAGTTTCTCCATCAGTGGAGTGAGATGATATTAGCACCTTCCTGGCAGGGTGGTTGATGAGATTAAGTCAGATAATGCACATCCTCACTCAAAGTCAGTGCATGTCCAGAACCTGCCTCAGGCGGGCCCTGATCCTGGGCCTTCCCTACTCAGAGACCTCTCACTGCCTACATGTTGGGCGTCCTCAGGGAGCACGCATTTCCACACTGGTACTGGGCCAGGCATGTGGGCGATTGCCTTGGCCGTGGCCTTAAGACACCCCCAGTTGGGGAAGTGGGAGGACAAGGAGTGGAGACACCGGACTCCAAAATAAAAGAGGTGCCACTGTGTGTCCCCCAGGTACACTACAACTTTAGAAACAATATTTGGGACGTTCTGAAATGAAATAAGAAAATGTGTCCTATAGGGAAGGACATTGGCAGGGCTGAGAGTAGGGACACACTAGTATGATCAGTCATGTCCCAGACACGCTTAGGGGCCCAGCATGCTTCTGCTGCACTACTTGCTACCTATCTAGACACTTAATCTTTAAAACAATATTGGGGAACTCTGAGTTCCCCAAAAGAATGTGTCCACAGGCAAGGGCATTGGCAGAGGTGGGAGTAGGGACACATTAGGATGACCAGTCATGTTTGTGCAGTGAATGAGGGCAGTGGGCCTCAGAGGCCAAAGCCACTCACGTCCTGTGTCCTGTGTCCTATGAAAGTGTCACCTGATGTGACTTCTTTGAGCCTCAGCTTCTGCAAATGTTTCTCTCCATCCACCAGAATCAGCCACACCAATCTCACTGCTGCCTCCACAACTCAGCCAAGACCAGAGGGCTAAAGAGATCTCTCCCCATGGACACGTGAGGAGAAGGACCGGGCTGCAGGTGCCACCTGAGGAAGCCGGAGGGCTCGGGCAGACTTCAGGTCCTGTGTCACTCATTCCCTTACCCCCAGATCCTGGAAATCAGGGTGGAAACAACCATGCTTACCCCCTCAGAGCTGTCTGGAAATATAAATATGAATGGGCTTAGGTAAACATAAACTTATATTCATATTATGGAGTTGTGGGAGTGTTTTGTGCTTTGCTCCATGCGTGCTGTCCTGTAGCATTTTGGATATCAATCCATCCATCTATCCACAAATTAATTCATTCACAGCCATTCATCCTTCCATCCATCCATTTATTCATCCATTGATATATCCATTGGTTCATCCATCTATCCATTCACTCATTGACCCATCAACCCTTCCATCAATTCATGCATTCTTCCACCTGTCAGTCCATTCATACAATAAAATGCGAGTGCCTAATCTGTGACTGGCATTGTAGGCATGGTAACACATGACGAATAAGATGTGCAGAACCCACACTCATGAAACTTGCCTTCCATTTTGGAAAATCAGAGCAGGCGCAAACATGTAAACGATAAAATAAAATGGAAATAGAGAGTGATGTGAAGAGAAATCAAAGTAGGGGAAAGGGATAGGGAAACATAGAGGACAGTGTAATTTTAGGTAGAGGGGCAGGGAGGCCCCTCTGAGAACTTGGGATGTGAGCAGAGACCGGAAGGGAGCTGTGCAATTGACTGAGTCAGATTTCCAGCATTGGAAACAGCAGGTCCAAAGGCCTGGGATAGACAGTGTTTCAAAAACGGCAAGGGCGTCTGTGTGTGTGGCAGAGTGAGTGAGAGGAGGTATTGGGAGATGAGGAAGTAGGAGGGTGCAGGGGCTACCAGTCTTAAGTCCCCTGGTGGGTCACAGCTTTGACAGTTCTGAGGGAGAGGGAAGGCCGTGGAGGGTTTGAGCAGCTGAACGCAGTGAGAGAATGCACAGACAACTTGAGGGGCTCCTGCCAACCCCTGAAAATCTGAGTGGTTATGGTGCGGCTAGTGAGAAGGACCAGGCTCAGGACAGGATGTAAAAGTCAAGTCAGGAGAATGTGCTGAGAGGTTAGATGCGAGATATGGGCAGAGAGGAGCCAGGATCGACTCCAGGACTTTTGGTTGGAGCAGTTCCAGGTTAGGGGTTTAAACTTAGAGCTCAGTTTGACCAAGGCAGATTTGAGGAGTCTATTCAACTGCCAAATGGAGTCAGAGGTTCAGGGCAGAGGTCAGACAGGAAATGGGGTAGAGGTATAAACATGGGAGAGAGGAATGAACGTGGGAGAGAGGAAGGAACGTGGGAGAGAGGAAGGAACGTGGGAGTGAGGAAGGAACGTGGGAGAGAGGAAGGAACGTGGGAGAGAGGAATGAATGTGGGAGAGAGGAATGAACGTGGAGAGAGGAATGAATGTGGGAGAGAGGAATGAACGTGGGAGAGAGGAATGAACGTGGGAGAGAGGAAGGAACGTGGGAGAGAGGTAGGAACGTGGGAGTGAGGAAGGAACGTGGGAGAGAGTTAGGAACGTGGGAGAGAGGTAGGAACGTGGGAGTGAGGAAGGAACGTGGGAGAGAGGAAGGAACGTGGAGAGAGGAATGAATGTGGGAGAGAGGAATGAATGTGGGAGAGAGGTAGGAACGTGGGAGAGAGGTAGGAACGTGGGAGAGAGGAATGAACGTGGAGAGAGGAATGAACGTGGGAGAGAGGAATGAACGTGGGAGAGAGGAATGAACGTGGGAGAGAGGAATGAACGTGGGAGTGAGGAAGGAACATGGGAGAGAGGAAGGAACGTGGGAGAGAGGTAGGAACGTGGGAGAGAGGTAGGAACGTGGGAGAGAGGAAGGAACGTGGGAGAGAGGAATGAACGTGGAGAGAGGAATGAATGTGGGAGAGAGGTAGGAACGTGGGGGAGAGGAATGAACGTGGAGAGAGGAATGAATGTGGGAGAGAGGTAGGAACGTGGGAGAGAGGTAGGAACGTGGGAGAGAGGTAGGAACGTGGGAGAGAGGAATGAACGTGGAGAGAGGAATGAACGTGGGAGAGAGGTAGGAACGTGGGAGAGAGGTAGGAACGTGGGAGAGAGGTAGGAACGTGGGAGAGAGGAATCAACGTGGGAGAGAGGTAGGAACGTGGGAGAGAGGTAGGAACGTGGGAGAGAGGAAGGAACGTGGGAGAGAGGAATGAACGTGGGAGTGAGGAAGGAACGTGGGAGAGAGGAAGGAACGTGGGAGAGAGGTAGGAACGTGGGAGAGAGGTAGGAACGTGGGAGAGAGGAAGGAACGTGGGAGTGAGGAAGGAACGTGGGAGAGAGGAAGGAACGTGGGAGAGAGGAATGAACGTGGGAGTGAGGAAGGAACGTGGGAGTGAGGAAGGAACGTGGGAGAGAGGAAGGAACGTGGGAGAGAGGTAGGAATGTGGGAGAGAGGTAGGAACGTGGGAGAGAGATAGGAACGTGGGAGAGAGGAAGGAACGTGGGAGAGAGGCATGAACATGGGTGTCATCTCACTGGGTGGACCTTGCATCTCTGGGACCTCTCTGTTCAGCCATGAAGTGAGAGTCCATGGAGAAGATAGAAGTCATGGAAACTAAGAGAGGAGACATTTCAAGAAGGAAGCAACCTTCAACTCCGTGTGGTGGGGTGAGGGCTGAGAACAAAATTGGGAAATTGGAGGCCTTTGGTGATCTTCAGCATGGGGTTGCAATGCCAAGGAAGACTGGTGCAGTAAGGTTCAGAGAGGATGGTGGGGAGGGCTGGGGAGTCAAGGAGGGTGGAGACTGCTTGGAGTGTGAGGTGCCATAAGAACACAGGCCCTGGAGTCAGGCTCGGGGTCCAAATCGGCTTTGTATCATTGGTATTTCTTGAGTAAGTCATGTATCCTGTTTAGTTTCAGTTTGCTCAACCCCAAAATGACAGTAACCTACCCTCTGAGCACTCACTTGGGGTGAAACTGCGTGGGCATGCTCTGCTCCACGGGGCAACCTCAGGCCAAAGTGAGTGGAACGGTTCATCTGGGGTGACTGTCTCCAGCCTCCTTGCAGGGTCATTTCAGGTAACTTAGTCACTGTACAAGGGCACTCACAGGCCTCACCCTGAGGCTGTTCCTCTTCTGCTGTCTGAGGAGCCCAAAGAGTGACTCTGAACTGTGACATTTACTTTCTTTGTTTTCTTGGGCATGTATGATACCTCCCTGGGAAAAGAGTGAGGCCAGGACAATAAGAACCAAAGGTATTTGGGCCCTGGCCAGTTTGGCTCAGGGGTTACAGTGTCAGCTCGTGGACCATAAGGTCCCGGGTTTGATTCCCAGCCAAGGGCACGTACCTGGCCCTGGTCGGGGTTGTGTGGGAGGCAACCAATTGATGTGTCTCTCTCACATTGATGTTTCTGTCTCTCTCTCTCTGCCTCCCTCCTCCCTTCCACTCTGTCTAAAAATCAATGAAAAACTATCCTTAGGTGAGGATTAACCAAAAAAAATAAAAAATAAAGGTATTTGGCCTATGGAGAGCTCTGTTGTGTCTTGTGAGCCTTTTCTGCAGATTTCTGAAGGGAAAAGACCTGTGGGTGCCTTCTGGAGAAATGTAAAGATTGCCTGTCTCCTTTATGATCTAACTGTCTCTGGCAAGATAATGACCTCTGGAAGCCACAGGGGAGAGGATGTGTGAAGAGAACAAAGCTCTGGATGACATTTATGATTACTTTTATTTTTTTTTAAATCCTCACCCGAGGATATTTTTCCATTTTTGTTCAGATAGAGTGAGAGACAGAGAGAAACATCGACGTGAGAGGGACACATTGAGTGGTTGCCTCCTGCACCACCCCAACCAGGGCTAGGGCCAAACCGCAAGCGAGGTACGTGCCCTTGACCGGAATCGAACCCACGACTCATTGGTCCATGGGCCGAGGCTCTAACCGCTGAGCCAAGCCGGCCAGGGCTGATTACTTTTAACTTTTAAATTTTAAGGGTTTCAAATCTGAATGATGCCTGGTACAATAAAGATTCATCAAATCCAGACTCCTGGACTTCCGGTCAAGATGGCGGCGTAGGTAAACACGGTATCACCTCCTCCCACAACCACATCAAAATTACAACTAAACTACAGAACAACCATTATTCACAACCACCTGACATCAAGCTGAATGGAAGTCTTACAACTAAGAAATTAAAGGAACAGCCACATCGAGACTGGTAGGTGGGGCGGAGGCGCGGACCAGCTGGACCCCACACTCACGTGTGGCAGATAAAAATCAGGAGGACACCTCAGCTGAGAAGGTCCTCTCTAAGGAGTGAAGGGTTCCTCTCCCACACCAGGCCCCCAGCTTGGGGTTCCAGTGCCAGGAAGAGAAGTCCCTATCACTTCCGGCTCTAAAAAACTGTGGAAACTGAGGCTGAGGGAGGCTGAGGCTTTTGGAGTCCCAGGCAGCTCCTCTTAAACGGCCCGAGCACAGACTTACTTGGACTCGCTCCTTCTGGGCTCCAGTGTGGGGGAGGCAGCTTGAAAGGCACCAGAGGCATATGGGGAAGAACTGAATTGTTTGGCATTGGGCCAAGAGCTGGAGGGGCAGCTTTCTCCTGGACAGACTTGCTGTGGGAGGCCTTTGTTCCTTTGGTGAGCCCTTCCCAGGGTTGGCAGACAGGCCATATCTAGGACTCCAGCAACCTGGCTCACTGCATGCCCCGCCCTGGTGATTCCCTGAGGCCCTGCCCCACCCAAACTTCAGGCCCACCCAAGCTGTTCTCAAAGGCTTTACCATAGGATTGGCTTGTCTTGGATCCTGCTTCAGATTTTCCTAAAATCTCTCAAACAAGCAGCATTTGGTCTCAGCAAGCCCCACACCTCTCGTTAAGTGGCCCCAGGCCCGGCACTAGGAGCAGCCAGCCTTGGTTCACAACTTGGCTTTCCCTGGGCACCTCCAAGCCTAGCACAAGAAGCAGCCATCATCGGCAGATCATTTTGTAGCTTATGCCAGGTGGACCCAGGTAGAACACAGGCAGAGGCTGACCTTGCTCCAAAGCCAGCACACCCAGTGGACAGCTTCAGAACACTGCAAAGCACCACCACCCAGCCACCTCCACAAGTGGCACATTCAATGAGTGGACTCAGTGGGTACCAGAGCCCTGCTGAAGTAAGTCTTGCTCTGTGTGTTGGTCCTCTACACTGCTGATCCTCCAAGGGAGTCAGAGGCCAGTGGTCAGTGGGCACAGCCAGTCCTTGCAGCTGATCAGCCTGAGTAAATTCCTCCCATTGATGTGCCAACAGCAATCAAGACTCCATTGCAACAGAAGGGTGTACAGTCCACACTAGGGGTACACCTCAAAGGCCCAGCTGGGGTGATGAGGGAGGCTGTGCCACTGGACCCTACAGGACACGTACAACAATAGGCCACCCTATGAAGCCTAGGAGACATAGCAACTCTACTTAACACATAGAAACAAACACAGGGAAGCAGCAAAATGAGGAGATAAAGAAACATGTCCCAAGTGAGAAAAAAGAACAAAATTCCAGGAAAAGAACTAAACAAAATGGAGATAAGCAACCTAACAGATGCAGAGTTCAAACACTGCTTATAAGGATGCTCAAAGAACTTAGTGAGAACTTCAAGGAACTTAGTGAGAACTTCAAGGAACTTAAGAAGAACTCCTAGGAACTTAGTGAGAACATCAACAATATAAAAAAAGCCCTGGCCGGTTTGGCTCAGCGGTTAGAGCGTCGGCCTGCGGTCCAGAGAGACCCGGGTTCGGTTCCCGCTAAGGGCATATAACCTCCCTTGCAGTTTGTCCCCGGCCCTGGTTGGGTCGTGCGGGAGGCAGCCACTTGATGTGCCCCTTTCATGTCGATGTTTCTCTCTCTCTCTTCCTCTCCCTCCCTCCCACTCTATCTGAACAAAAAATGAAAAAAATGTCCTCAGGTGAGGATAAAAAAAAAACCAAAAAAAAACAGGACCAGTCAGAAATGAAGGATGCACTAACTGAAATAAAGAAAAATTTACAGGGAATCAATAGCGGAGTAGGTAAAGCCAAGAAGCAAACCATCAAATTGGGATGTAAAGAAGCAAAAAACATCCAATCAGAACAGCAAAAAGAAAAAAAAAAAATGAGGACAGTGTAAGGAGCCTCTGGGACAACTTCAAGTGTACCAACATTCGCATCATGGGGGTGCCAGAAGGAGAAGAGTGAGAACAAGAAATTGAAAACCTATTTGAAAAAATAATGACAGAAAACTTCCCTAACTTGGTGAAGGAAACAGACATACAGGTCCAGGAAGTACAGAGAGTCCCAAACAAAATGAACACCAAGAGGTCCATACCAAGACACATCATCATCAAAATGCCAAAGGTTCAAGACAACGAGAGAATCTTTAGAGCAGCAAGAGAAAAGCAGTTAGTTACCTAGAAAGGAGCTCCCATAAGGCTGTCAGCTGATTTCTCAAAAGAAACTTTGCAGGCCAGAAAGGAGCAGCAAGAGATATTCAAAGTGATGAAAAGCAACAACCTACAACCAAGATGCCTCTATCCTGCAAAGCTATCATCTAGAATCGATGGACATATAAAGAGTGTCCCAGACAAGAAAAGCTAAAGGAGCCCAGCTGGTGTGACTCAGTGGTTGAGCATCGACCCATACACCAAGAGGTCACCGGTTGGATTCCAGGTAGGGGTACATGCCCAGGTTGTGGGCTCGATCCCCAGTGGGAGGCATGCAGGGGGCAGCCATTCAGTGTTCTCTCTCATCGATGTTACTATCTCTCTCTCCTTCTCTCCCTTCCTCTCTCTCTCAAAAATCAATAAAGAAAAATTGGAAAAAAAAAAAAAAAGCTAAAGGACTTCATCACCACTAAACCAGTATTATATTAATTGTTGAAGGGTCTTCTTGAAGGGGAATAAGAACAAAAATATAAACAATAAAATGGCCATAAATACATATCTATCAACAATGGAATCTACAAACAAAATGAGCAAACAGAACAGAAACAGACTCATAGATACAGAGAACTTTTTGTTGCTTGCCAAATTGGAGGGGGTTGGAGGGATGGGTGAAGAAGATGAAGGAATTAAGAAGTACAAATTAGTTGTTAGACTGATGAACCTCAAAGGGAAGGGGGGAGGGAGGGCGGGAAGAGATAAATCAAAGAACTTCTATGCATGTATGCATAACCAGTGAACACAAACAATAGTGTGGGGGAAGACAGAAGGGGGGTGGGATTGGGGAGGAAGAGGTTAATGGAGGGAAAAAGGGAGGACATCTGTAATACCTTCAACAATAAAGACAAGTTTAAAAAACAAACAAAACAAAACCAGACTCCTTAGCACCCTCCCCTCCTCTTGATTTTGCTGCAGAGGGATCACTTTAAACTCTCTCAGGGTCCCTGTGGTGTTTACCTCACTGTTTCCAGATAACAAGCCTGTGATACTATTTCATGACTTACTGCTTTAAACATGAACTTAAGTTCTTCCATATCTCTCTACTCTATTCAGCCTTTCCTATATAGTTTATCACAATTTTGGGTAAATCAATTATCACTCCTTAATTTGTTATGACTATATGAAATATTGTTCTTATCCTTTGCTTAGTATTTTTATTTTATTTTATTTTTATAATTTATTTTATTATTAATTTGCTTTTGTTACAGATGTTCTTCCTTTTTTTCCCCCATTGACACCCTCCTCCCCCTCCCCTTCTCCTCCTCCTCCTCCCCTTCTCCTCCTCCCCATCCCTGTTGTCCATGTCCATTGGCCATGCACCCATGCACATAGGCTCAGTGATTTATCTCTTTCCCCCGCCTCCCCCCCTCCTCTGAGGCCCGTCATCCCGCACTCCACCCTCCATGTCTCTGGGTCAATTTCGTTGCTCAGTTTGCTCAGTTCTCCTGTGTGTTGCCGGCTTCCCCCCGTTGGTGGGGGGGTCGCCTGGCTCCCCCGCTCCGCCTGGGTTCCCCCGTGGTGGCGGGGTCGCGGCTCCCCCGTGCTTAGTATTTTTAAAGTGGCTGGGTATACTTAGAGTTACCTGTTGTGTTTTAAATAGATCAGATGGGATCTCAGCAGGCTGAACATGTCTAGTCCTAGAGAGCCCATGGTCCACTGGCCACACTGCCGGTCCCGGCAGACATGACCATTCTGATTGCACTAGGGCCCTGCTGTCCATTACGGTAACCATATCACCTCTGGGTGCAGTACTGTTACTTGGCCTCTACGATGCTCCAGGACCTCATCTCATCTTTCTCGTTGAAACCAGAGAGTCCATTTCAAGGGCAAAATTTCCCTCCTTTATTTCTGGCTGATAATGTTTTCAAAGATTCTGGTGCCCCTTTCCTGATGTGATTCCCAGCGCATTTCTCACTCTTGGGAGGAGTTGTGTTTTCTGAACCTCATGGTCAGGTGGTGAGTGACTGGTTTGAATATTCTCCCTAAATCTCTGGATTCCTTCCTCTATATAACCTGGGAATTTATGGCATTCAACCTCAGGCTGCCACTGAGTTCAGGTTCAACTCATCAACTGAGCAAACATTTGGAACCACTCCAGATGTTCGAGCAGGCACCTAGATGGCAGAATAGGGGAAGAACTCATGAATAATTTGGTCTGATCTTAAATGATGTTCCTCCCTCTGAGTCTAACACCCTCAGAGTTTATTCCCACACAGATTCTACAGGTTTTGTTAGATTATATTGGCATATCAGTTTTCTCCTCTAGGGTTTGACTTGGGGAGCCCTAAGAGGGGTTCTGTTAAAGAACCTGAGACAATGGGGGATGGTGGGAGGTTCATGGAGAGAGTGGCTACTGCTTACACCCCTGGCCAAGTTTATAACAGGATCTTTAGACAGTGGGAAACAGCCTCATCAGTTCAGGAATAAAGGGTCCGTTATGCTGACAATGGATTCTGTGGGTTTAAAATACTCTGAGACATCTAAAAGTTGCTAGTTACAATTTTTAGGATGCTCTCTCTCTCTCTCTCTCTCTCTCTCTCTCTCTCTCTCTCTTTTTTTTTTAGAAAGAGAGAGAGAAACGTCGACATGGAAGGGACACATCGAGTGGCTGTCACCCGCACGACCCAACCAGGGCTGGGGACAAACTGCAACCGAGGTACGTACCCTTAGTGGGAACCGAACCCAGGTCTCTCTGGACTGCAGGCTGACGCTCTAACCACTGAGCCAAACTGGCCAGGGCCTTTTTTCTTTTTTTTAAAGTTATCTTTATTGTTGAATGTATTACAGATGTCCCTCCTTTTTCTCCTATTGACCTCCTCCTCCCTGTTCCCGCCCCCTCCTGCCTTTCCCCACACTATTGTCTGTGTCCACTGGTTATGCATATAAGTTCTTTGGTTTATCTGTTCCCGCCCCCTCTCCCCCCTTCCCTTTGAGGTTTGTCAGTCTAACAACCAATTTGTACTTCTTAATACCTTCACATTTTCCCCCAATTCCCCCATCTGGCAAGCATCAAAATGTTCTCTGTATCTGAGTCTGTTTCTGTTCTGCTTGTTCATTTTGTTTATCGATCCAATAGTTGACAGATTTGTATTTATTGCCATTATATTGTTAATATTTTTGATCTTCTTTTTCTTCAAGAAGACACTTTAACATTTCATATACTACTGGTTTGGTGGTGATGAACTGCTTTACTTTTGCCTGTCTGGGAAACTCTTTACACAACCATCGATTCTTGGTTGTAGGTCATTGCTTTTCATCACTCTGAATATTTCTTGCCACTCCCTTCTGGCCTGCAAAGTTTCTTTTGAGAAATCAGCTGACAGTCTTATGGGAGCTCCCTTGTAGGTAACTAACTGGTTTTCTCTTGCTGCTTTTAAGATTCTCTCTTTGTCTTGAACCTTTGCCATTTTGATCACGATGTGTCTTGCGTGGGCCTCTTGGGGTTCATCTTGTTTGGGATTCTCTGTGCTTCCTGGACTTGCATGTCTGTTTCTTTCCCCAAGTTAGGGAAGTTTGCCGTCATTATTTTTTCAAATAAGTTTTCAAATTCTTACTCTCGCTCTTCTCCTGGCACCCCCATGATGCAAATGTTGGTAGGCTTGATGTTGTCCCAGAGGCTCCCTACACTATACTCATATTTTTGGATTCTTTTTTCTTTTTACTTGTTCTGATTGGGTGTATTTTGCTTCCTTACATTCCAAATCGATGCTTTGCTTCTTGACTTTACCTACTCTACTATTGATTCTCTGTGAATTATTCTTTATTCCAGTTAGTGCTTTCTTCATTTTTGACTGTGCATCCTTCATTTCTAACTGGTCCTTTTTTATGCTTTTGAGGTCTTCACTAAGTTCATTGAGGATGCTCTCTTTCAAAATCAATCCTTCAACTTTCATATGAGATCAGAGACCTGATATATAGCTATATAATTTCTGTAAGTGTACAGCTCAGTGAATACACACACACACACACACATATATATATATGTGTGTATATATATATATATATATATATATATATATGAATATATATTATATATGCACATGGATATATGTATACATAAAAAGATGAAATATATATATATGTACATACACACAATTTTAGTATTACCACTGCCTAGACAAACTATAAGATATAGAACATTACCAGCACTCCAGAAGGTTCTCTCACACCCTCTTCCAGATCACTATCAGTGACTCAGAGGTCTTGACTCTTCTGACTACTGTCAGCAGATATTACTTTGCTAGTGTTTGAATTTCTCACAGAAGAATCATAAAGTGGGTATGTATCATTATTTGGGGTCTGGCTTCTTTTTGCTCAGCATTAGGTATGTGAGATTCGCTCATGTTTTTGCATTTTGCATTAGTTTGTTCTTTTTCATTGTTGTGTAGTATTTCATGGAATAAACATAAATATATTTATCAGTTCTATGGTTGATGGAATTTCGAATTATGACTAGTTTGGGGACATTGTAATAAATTTTGCTTGTCTGGGAAACTCTTGATATGTCCATCGATTCTAAATGATAGCTTTTCAGGATAGAGTAATCTTGGTTGTAGGTTCTTGCTTTTTGTCACTCTAAATATGTCTTGCCACTCCCTTCTGGCCTGCAAAGTCTCTTTTGAGAAATCAGCTGATAGTTTTATGGGAGCTCCTTTTTAGGTAACTAACTGGTTTTCTCTCGCTGCTTTTAAGATTCTCTCTTTGACTTGAACCTTTTGCATTTTGATTATGATGTGTCTTGATGTGGGTTTCTTTGGGTTCATCTTGTTTGGGACTCTCTGTGCTTCCTAGACTTGTATGTCTGTTTCCTTCACCAAGTCAGGGAACTTTGCTGTCATTATTTTTTCAAATAAGTTTTCAATTTCTTACTCTCTCTCTTCTCCTTCTTGCACCCCAATGATGCAAATGTTGGTACCCTTGAAGTTGTCCCAGAGGCTCCCTACACTATCCTCATTTTTTAAAAATAATTTTTTTAACTCATCTTTATTGTGAAATGTATTACAGATGTCCCCTCCTTTTTTTCTCATTGACCCCCTCCTCCCCAATACCGCCCCCCTGCTGCCTTCCGCATACTATGGCTGGTGTCCATTGGTTATGCATATATGCATAGCAGTTCTTTGGTTTATCTCATCCTGCCCTCCCTCCCCCCTTCCTTTGAGGTTCATCAATCTAACAACCAATTTGTACTTCTTTATTCCTTCATCTTTTTCACCCATTCCCCAGCCCCCATCCATCTGGCAATGAACAAAAAGTTCTCTCTATCTATGAGTCTGTTTCTGTTCTACTTGCTCATTTAGTTTGTAGATTCAATTGTTGACAGATATGTATTAATTGCCATTTTATTGTTCATATTTTTGTTCTTCTGCTTCAAGCAGACCCTTCAACATTTCATATGATAATGGTTTGGTGGTGATGAACTCCTTTAGTTTTTTCCTGTCTGGGAAACTCTTGATATGTCCATTGATTCTAAATGATAGCTTTGCAGGATAGAGTAATCTTGGTTGTAGGTCATTGCTTTTCATCACCTTGAATATCTCTTGCCACTCCTTTCCGGCCTGCAAAGTTTCTTTTGAGAAATCAGCTGTCAGTCTTACAGGAACTCCCTTGTAGGTAATGTACGGCTTTTCTCTTGCTGCTTTTAAGATTCTCTCTTTGTCTTGAACTTTGGCATTTTGATGACGATGTATCTTGGTATGGACCTCTTCAGGTTCATCTTGTTTGGGACTCTCTGTGCTTCCTGGACTTGTATGTCTGTTTCCTTCTCCAAGTTTGGGAAGTTTTCTGTCATTGTTTCAAATAGGTTTTCAATTTCTTTTTCTCTCTCTTCTCCTTGTGGCACCCCCATGATGAGAATGTTGGCATGCTTGAAGTTGTTCCAGAGGCTCCTTACACTATCCTCATTTTTTGGATTCTTTTTTCTTTTTGCTGTTCTGATTGGGTGTTTTTTGCTTCTTTATATTCCAAATTGCTGCTTTGCTTCTTGTCTTTACCTACTCTACTATTGAATCTGTGTAAACTATTCTTTATTTCAGTTAGTGCTTTCTTCATTTCTGACTGTGCATCCTTCATTTCTAACTGGTCTTTTTTTATGCCTTTGAGGCCCTCACTAAGTTCAATGAGGATGCTCTCTTTCAAAGTCAATCCTTCAACTTTCATATGAGTTCAGAGACCTGATATATAGCTATATAATTTCTGTAAAGGTACAGCTCAGTAAATATATATATACTGTATATATATACACAGTATACATACACATGAATATATATTATATGTGTATACGGATATACGTATACATAAAAGGATGAAATATATATATATATGTACATACACACTAACAGTTTTAGTATTACCACTGCCTTGACAAACTATGAGATATAGAACATTACCAGCACTCCAGAAGGTTCTCTCCCACCCTCTCCCAGATCACTATCAGTGACTCAGAGGTCTTGACTCTTTCGACTACTGTCAGCAGAGATTACTTTGCTTGTGTTTGAATTTCATATACAAGAAGTATTAAAGTGTGTATGTATCATTATTTGGGGTCTTGCCTCTTTTGCTCAGCAAATGTGGGATTTGCTCATGTTTTTGCATTTAGCATTAGTTTTTTCTTTTTCATTGTTGTGTAGTGTTTCATGGAATGAACATAAATATATTTATCAATTCTATGGTTGATGGACTTTTGGATTATGACCAGTTTGGGGATATTGTAAATAAACTTGCTGTGAACATCTGTACATGTCTTTGGACATATTTCTGTTGGGTATTTCTTACTTCTCTGGGTGTATATGCAGAAGTGGAATTGCTTAGTCATAGAAAAGGTGTATGTTTAGCTTTAGTAAATACTGCCAAAGAGCTCCTCCATGTGGTCTTAGCAATGACACACCAGCAGATGGGATGGGAGTTCCAGCTGCTCTACTTCTTCCTAAACACTTGGCATTGTCAGCCTTTTCAATTTTAGCCATGCTAGTGAGGATGAGTCACATCTCATGGTGGTTTTGTTTTGCATTTGTTTGATGAATAATGATGTTGAGTATATTTTCATGTGCTTGTTAACTCTTTGATGTCGTGTGTGTGTGAAGTGAGGCTGTAATTTAACCAGCATTGTAATGTCACAACTTATATTCTTTTTTATTAATTAATTAATTTTTTTTACAGATGTTTCTCTTTTTTCCCCATTGACACCCTCCTCCTGATTCCCCACCCCCCACAGCATTGCTGTCTATGTTCATTGCTTATGCATACATGCATATAAGTTCTTTGGTTTATCTCTTCCTTCCCCAATGCCACCCTGCTCTGAGGTTTGTCAGCCTGTACCCTACTTTTATGTTTCTGTGTCTATTTTGTTCATCATTCTATTTTGTTCATTATGTTCCACAAATAAGTGAGATCATCTAATATTTGTCTTTCTCTGATTGGCTTATATTGCTTAGCATAATACTCTCCAGGTCCCTCCATGTCATCTCAAAGGATAAGAGATCTTTCTTTCTTACAGCTACCATTGTATTCCATTGTGTAAATGTACCACAGCTTTTTTTATCCACTCATCTATTGATGGACCCTTGGGCTGTTTCCAGATCTTAGCAATTGTAAATAGAGCTGCTATGAATATAGGGGTATATATAGTTTTTCTGATTGGTGTTTCAGCCTTCTAGGATGTATTCCTAGAAGTGGGATCACTGGGTCAAATGGCAGTTCAATTCTTAATTTTTTGAGGAAACACTATATTGTTTTCCACAGTGGCCACACCAGTCTGCATTCCCACCAGCAGTGTACTAAAGTCCTCTTTTCTCCACACCCTTGCCAGCACTTGCTGTTTGATTATTTGTTGATGACAGCCATTCTAGTAGGTGTGCGGTTATACCAAATAGTTATTTTAATTTGCATCTCTCTGATGATTAGTGCCATTGATCATTTTTTCATATGTCTCTTTGCCATTTGTATGTCCTATTTGGAGAGGTGTCTCTTTAGGTCCTCTGCCCATGTTTTAATTGGATTCTTTGTCTTCCTTTTGTTGAGTTGTATGAGTACTCTATATATTTTTGAAATCAACCCCTTATCTGATGTATCGTTGGCAACTATGCTCTCCCATATAGTGGGTTCTCTTTCTATTTTGATGCTTGTTTCTTTAATTAATGAATTTGGCAAAGTAGTGGGATACAAAATTAACATCAAGAAATCGATGGCGCCCTGGCCCGTTTGGGTCAGTGGTTAGAGCGTTGGCCCGAGGTCTGGAGAGACCCGGGTTCGGTTCCCCCTAAGGGCACGTACCTCCATTGCAGTTTGTCTCTGGCCCCAGTTGGGGTTGTGTGGGTGGCAACCAGTCGATGTGTCTCTTTCACATTGATGTTTCTTCACTCTCTCTCTTCCTCCCCCTCTCCCTCTCGTTCTATGAATGCAAAAAGTGTCCTCAGGTGAGGATTAAAAACAAAACAAAAAAAGAAATGGATTTGCACTTTTATATACCAATAATGAACTCACAGAAACAGAAACTAAAAAAACAATCCCATTTACCATTGCAGCAAAAAAATTAAAATACCTAGGAATAAACTTAACCAAAGAAGTAAAGGACCTGTTCACAGAAAACTATAGGACATTGAAAAAAGAAATAGAGGAAGATATAAAAAAGGTGAAGCATGTACCTTGTTCATGGATTGGAAGAATTAACATCATTAAAATGTCCATATTACCCAAAGAAAACTATGGATTGAATTCAATCCCCATTAAAATACCAACGACATAATTCATAGAACTAGATCAAATACTCCAAAAGTTTATATTGAACCAAAAAAGACCCCGAATAGCCACGGCAATCTTGAAAAGAGGAAGAAAGTAGGAGGAATCACAATACCAGATATGAGGTTCTACTACAAAGCCATTGTAATCAAAACAACCTGGTACTGGCACAAGAACAGGAATATAGATAAATGGAACAGAACAGAGAACCCAGAAATCGACCCAAGACAGTATGTTCAATTAATATTTGACAAAGTTGGCAAGAGCATACAATGGAGTAAAGACAGCCTCTTTAATAAATGGTGTTGGGAAAATTGGACAGCTACATGCAAAAAAATGAAGCTAGACCATCAACTTATACCATACACAAGAATAATCTCAAGATAGATAAAAGACTTAAATGATACTCGTGACTCCCTAATAATCCTAGAAGAAAATGTAGGCAACAAGATTTCAGACATCACACGCAGCAGAATTTTCACCTATACAATGTCTAAAGCAGGAGAAACAAAGAAAAAAATGAACACAAAGGACTATATCAAACTAAAAAGCTTCTGCACAGCAAAAGAAGCAACTTATATTCTTAAACTTTGATTTTAGTTTTAGTTATTGGCTCCTCTGTCTCTTCAGCTGCAAGAGATGACAGATTTTCGATAGTTGAGTCATAGAAAGTTCTTGATCCTCTGGCCATGTCTTGTGCCAATAAAATAAATTCTGAGCTTACCCTTTTATTCCTCTAAATTCTCTCATACATTTAGAAGTCACTCCACCCCTAATCTGTGTCTTGTGTGCCATTCTATGGCAGCACACATTTGGTCCCGAAAGCCTTATTTTCTACAAGATCAGATCATTGTTGATGAGCACAGGTAATAATTTTATTAACTACTATTTTCCCATGACATACATGCCTGCTACAGTCACTTTTATAACACCAGCTGATACTCTTGCCTTCAGATAAATCTGATAGGACTCATATCACATTCTCACATATCCTGGCTACACGGGAGTCTGGGAAGGCCGATTTCTTGCTTCCACTTGGCAGGGGGAAGAATTAGAGGAGGGGTGTTCATAGATGTTGGGCAGCCATAGACATGAAACATATCCACTATAGGGTCCATATTTTAGGTTTTAAGACAAAAAGTTTTAAAATCCCTGGTTTAGATGATCTCTTATAATGCCAACATCATTGTTATCATGAACTAGTTGAATGAGTTCTTAACCAGTGTCAGGAAGGTGTTAGATATGGATTTACATGTATTATCTTATGTACTCTCTGTGATCCTCTTAAGTTGACGATGTTATTATTCTGCCTCTCTGTGACTTGGTTTTATTACCTGTAAGATAATTGCAACATCGTCCATAAGGTTTTGTGAGTGTTAAATGGTTTGATGCTTGGCACGGTGCTTAGTAGTGAGTAAGCACTCAATAATGACATTCTATTCACCACCACCCTATCTGATATCCCTCCATAGCTAATCCGTACCCCCAAATGCTTGGTTGAGTTCACGAGACAAGGTGCCTCGCTCCTGAAGGTGCTCCTGGGGTAGAAGGACTCAGGGCCTGAGTTTTTTGTCCCTGAGATCCTTAGCCCCTCCCCCAGCCTGGCCTGGGTTTAGTAGCTGCTAGAGAAGCCTTAGGCCAGGCCCAGAGACTCAACATTATACATTCTGATATGCCTCCCCAGGAAATGTCAGGAGAGGCCCAGAGGCCGACAGGAAGGGGACCAGCTTAAAGGAGGAGGGGCTTCCCAGGTTGGTGGAAGCCTGGGAGGGGTCAGCAGGTGACATAGTGAGCCCTAGCAGTCTGCCTAAAGAGGTAGTGACAATGAGAGGTGGGCACTGTGGAGGTGGGAGGGGTGTAGGAAGAGGGGAGGATGCAGCCCAGCCCTATGGCCTGATGGGGTACAGGCGACTTTCCCATTCGGAGAGGCTTTCAATGAAATGTTTAAACCTATAGAAATATTTAAACCTGCACATGGAAAAGGCCAGTTCCTGCTCCAGGACAGAGAACCGAAACCGATTCGGGATCTGCCACGTGCAGGGGTAGGTGAAGACCAGGCCCACCACCAACTCGCTGGAGGACCTGGGGCCCTCTTCTCCTCTCTGAACCTGTCAGCTTTTCCTTCCACAGGGAGGGAAGGGAGGATGAGAAGGAGTCTGGGTTCCTTCTGGTTCAGAGAAGGCTCTGATGGTCACATATCAGCAGGAGGCTGAGCTTCCTGTGTGCCTGCCATTGTGGGCAGACCTGGGGAAGGCCATGTATCCTGGCTAAGGGGTGTGTGTGGGTCCAGGTTGGGTCCCTGCTTTGTGACGATCTGGGCTGGGTCAGCTCTAGCTACATGATTTGGCCTGGAGTCAAGAAGTAGGGGTCAGGCAATGGCCCCACAGCTTCTCAGGGAAGGGCAAGATGGCAACTGTCCACACCCTGGGCCGGCAGCACCACAGTGCATTGGGCAAGTGACTCAGTAGGAGCTTCTTGTCCACCCTTAACACAGATGCTGAGCTCATCCTGGTGCTAAAGTTGCAGTTCCTTGCAGGTTGCCTGTCTGACATACATTCATTTCGTCCTGGGTCCCACGGGTTATGTACCTGGCCCTGGGTGGAACCACCTCATTAGTGCTGTGAGACCCTCTGAGTTACCCAAGGAAAGCACTGAGCACAGTGCCTGACACTTATTCAGGGCTTGGTGCTGTTGGCCATTGTTGCTGTCACTAGTGTGATGCTATCATATGCTGGCACTTTGCTAAGTTCTTCGCAGGTGGTATCTCCTTTCATCTCATTTAATCCTCACAACCGCCTGTGAGGTATTGTGGACATTATCCCCATCTGGTGGGTGATGAAACGGAGGCCATCTGCCCCAAATCCTACACATCTATGAAACGGAGCTAGAGAAGTCAGTCCTATGTGAGCCAGTGTGGGGACAGGTGTAGATGAGGGTCTCTATAAAGTCATGGTTTCACCATCTTGTTTGGGTTCACAGAGAAGAAGCCTTATCCCATTCATTCTTCCCCCTTCCCGTCCGTCTACAGATTCATGGACGAGGCCTCTGAAGGTTAAGGGATTTGCAACAGATTTCACAATGAGTCCTTCTCTCTAATCCGGGGCCTTCTTGTCCAGTCCCTAGACTTTTATGTCTTTAGAGTCTGAGGATGGTGGGAAGGTGGGGCTTTGGCACCTGCTGGGAGGGAAAAGTGTTGGAGGCTTCAAGAAGAAAGATGCCAGGCAGGGCTGGCAGAAGAGAAGAGTCAAGGCAGTAGCAGATTCCTGCTGATCTTTCTTCCTTGAGGTGAGGTGGCCCCAAGGTAGTGACTCATCCTGGGAGGGCCAGCAGCCCACATGGGGAGGCAAGGAGTGGAGAAGGTGAGGAGAAGGTGGGGAGATGTGACTGGACATCAAGTGACCCAGAGGGCTCAACTTTCCAATCAGAAAATCTCCCAGCCAGACACTTAAATGTGCAGTGAGAGCAGAGACACCAAACAGGTGAGACCCGCTTAAGCTTGGCCAAATGACTGGACTCTGCGGTCCGTTCTACTTCCAGATCCAACTCAGCTTTGCTGAAACATCTGAAGACCTCTGAGCTCCACGTTTTTTCCATCTTTGAGGTGGGAAGGGTGGGTGATTGGGTTTCCAGGGTCTGTCTACTCTGCTCGTGGCTGACATTTACTTGTAACAGGAGTCTAAGCACCCTGCGGGCCGGTGTGTGGGCCACCCAGGGTCTGGGAGGTTGGACTGAATGGGAAGATTGGAAAAAGTTTGTAGGAACAACCTTCAGGGGTACTTCCTCTGGCCCTGAGATCTAGTCTGACACAGGGGTTTACCAGAAGCCCAGGACACCATAGGGTCCTGTCGCCTGGCTGTCAGGTTAGGCCCCAGGTGAGTCTGGGTGTGGAATGGGGTCCATGTGTACAACCCAACTGCTGAAACAGAAGGACCCAGGCTGCAGGCTGCCCTCACGTCAGCCTCAGGGATGGGTGGCCAGCAGCAGGCCCAGTGGCTGCTCTCGGGGGCCCACGTGGCAGTCCCAGCTCTGCCACCAACTACTTGGTGACCGTGAACAAGTCCTTTCCTCTTTCTGGGTCACTGTGCATGTATGTAAAGTGGAATATTGGACTAGATCATGCACTCGGTCCCAGACAGCCCTGTAATCTAAAGACCCTGGACTCTGCACTTATCTTTTCTGTGCGTCACATTTCTCATCGGTGAATGGGAACATGTGTGAAGGAGCCTGGAAGAGGATGCCAACTATCTATTGTAGGTGCTTGTTTTTACATATTGCTTGGTCCCTTTTAGGTCCCTGAAGCAGGCTGGGCCTTGACAGTGGTCATTCCACAGGTGGGACAGTTCACAAGGGCTCCATGGTGCTCTATGTGGCTGAATGGAGTTACTGGCCCAACTGTGGTCCAGTGGGGAGCTGAGAGGAGGGAGGATGCTGAGTCCTAAGAGCAAGCCCTTTCTAGGCAGCTGGCACTGTGCCTGACAAAGGCTCTCGTGGAGTGTCAAAGATGAGCACCCTACCTGTGGACCCGAAGGAGAGTCCAGAAAGCACCTGGCCTGAAGAGATTATCCCCCTGGGGCCTGGGGAATCTGCCAGGGAGGTGACATTGAAGAAGATCAAGGAGCTCTCTGATTCGGTATGGAGGGAGAGGGAAGGGAGGGGAGGGAGGGGAGGGAGGGAGAGGGAAGGGAGGGGAACGAGGGGAGGGAGGGGAGGGAAGGGGAGGGGAGGAGTGGGTAAGAAGGCGGAGGGGAGGATAGGGCACAGAGTGGGGAGTGGGGAGAGTGAGTCTCACTCACCACTTAGATGAACACAAAATAAGACCTTCTGTTTGGGGTTTCATAAGTGAGTTTACTCGGTCTTACTCCCAGGCTCCGTTCCCTGGGGGTCATGGAATAGTTCTTCTGCCCCTTCTAGTTCCCCACCAGCTCTTCGCATTGTATCCTGTGCCAAGCTGCCTGGGTGAGGGTTGGAGAGTCCTGGCCTCTGTTTGGTCTACAAATCCTGTTACCCTCTTGACTTCGTGTTGTAAGAGTTAGAAGATCAGGGCTCAAATCCTGTCTTTGCCATGTACTTGCTCTTAACCTTGACGCAATGGCTCATATTTCAGAGCCTCAGTTTTCTCTTTTCTAAACTGGCAATAACAGTAGTACTCACTGCATGGAGACATTGTGAGGATTCAATGAAACAACACAACACCCAGCCTACTCACCTCCTCTCTGCCTTGGCAGGACCGCCGAGACCCCTTCATGGTGGCTGACCTGGATGTGTTGGTCAGCCGCCATCTGGCCTTCTGCCAGGCCCTGCCGAGGGTGTTGCCCTTCTATGCTGTGAAGTGTAACAACAGCCCCTGGATGCTGCGAGTCCTGGCCTCCCTGGGCACCGGCTTTGACTGTGCCAGCCAGGTGAGCCTGGCTCCACTGCCACTTGCCTCCTTCATAGGCCTGACACTTTCTTGGGGGGAAAAGGCCAAGTGCCTGGGGTCCTGGAGTGAGGACAGCAGCCCCTAAACAGTGGCTGATGTGTGTGCTGCTCAGATGTTTGTGAAAGAATAAATGAAAGAACTGGGTTTGGGTGACAAGGGCAGTCAGCCTGGGCTAGGGAGTGGAGGGAACACATGCTGTAAGCCACAGACACTGTTCCGTCCTGGCCCAGCCACTTCACCAGAGCCTCGGATTGTGTGTCTTTAAAATAGGGTCAACTAATGTCCCTTAGAGTAGTCAAATGGGGTCAACTAATGTCCCTTAGAGTAGTCTAGAAGCTTCAATAGCACACCCAGCGCTGTGCCAGGGGCACAGGAGGGGTTCAGTCGAGGAAAGCCCCTCATGCCCAGGGTTCCTGTCCCCAAAGAGCAGGACAGCAGGGAGGAAGCTCCTTACGCTGGCTGTCACCATGCCAGGGGGAGCTGGAGCAGGTGCTGGGCCTGGGCGTGGCCCCCGCACGCATCATCTTCGCCCACCCCTGCAAGCCTGCCTCACACCTCCAGTATGCTGCCCGCCATGGGGTGCAGCTCGTGACCTTCGACTGTGAGGAGGAGCTGACCAAGGTGGCCCAGCACCACCCTGGGGCCAGGTGAGACCGGCAGGGTTGCAGGCAGCGGGGGGCAGGTGGAGCAAAGGACCCCAAGCTGGGGGTTGTGGCAAACTCACTTGGGTGTTAGTGGGGAGATGAAAGCTGTTACATGTGGTGACGAGAAGAGGCCAAAGCAGCAAAGTACTAGAATTTGGGTCAGGTGGCCCAGTGCCTTTCCCGGTGCCCATTGGTGTCAAATAAACATCGCCTATGTCTGCATAGACAGGGCAGAGCCGGCATTAGGTGGTCTGGAGTCAGCACATCATGGAAAACGCACTCACATTGGATTCAGTGGAACCAGGTTCACATTTCTGACTATTTGTCGCATCTGTGTATTCTTGGGAACGTTGTTAAACATATTTGATCCTGTAACAGGAAGACTGCTGAAGGGATATTTATAGTTTCATCCTTTCCTGCTTTTCCTTGCCTGGGCAGTAGTCTGTAAGTAGTGGTGGGTCCCCTCCTTGGACTCCATGGCCGGAAGACCAGAGGGACTAGGCAGGGGTCGTGGGAGGTTGTAGGGAATTTGGGTGGGGGCTGGTGAAGCATTCAGACTTGGGGTTCATGTGACTACGAATGCCTGTCACCCTCACACCCCTTTCTCAGGCTGGTCCTCCGGCTATGGACTGATGACAGCACGAGCCTGTTCCCTCTGAGCGCCAAGTTTGGGGCCTGCCTGGAGGTGTGTGGACATTTGCTCAAGTCTGCCCGAGACCTAGGCTTGGCTGTGGTCGGAGCCAGGTAAGAGCACTGACTTTGTCTGCCTGCGAGCAGGGTCCTGGTCTCCACCGCGTGTCCTCAGCCTTTGACTTACTGGGTGCCCTCGGGTCGACGTGGTCCCTGTGGGCCTCCTGTTGCTCCGCTGTGTCCTGGGCAGAGCAGGGGGAAGTGATCTGATGTGAGGGTGGGGCAACCGGGCACTGGCCTGGGGTGCAAAATCTAACAGGATGTCGGAAAACTTTATACTAATGTTTCAATACAGTATTTAAAAAAAATTAATGCAGAAAAAATCCATGATGAGATAATATCAAAGTTTTAAATCAAGACAAGATTGTCTTTTCTGATTTTTCCTTTTGCTTCAGAGTCTAATAACTGTTAACCAACCTTGTCCTTATTTAAAGTTTCTGATTATATTCACCATGGATATTTCTGCATCAATTTTCCTTGTCAAAAATATTGCATAAGTCCTGGCCGATGTTGTTTAGTGGTTTGGAGTGTCATCCCCTGCACCAAAAGGTGGTTGGCTCGATTCGAGGTCAGGGCCCCCATACCAGGTTGGGAGTTGCTTGTTCAATCCCCTGTTGGGGCATGTGCAGGAGGCAACCGATTGATGTCTCTCTTTCTTCCTCTCTCTCTCAAACAATCAAAACCAACCAAACAAACAATATAAATATACACACACATCAGAAATGTTCTTCATCTTGACTCCTTAGTGTTTTGGTGCCCCCTTGAATGTCGCACCTGAGGAGAGGGCCTCACTCAGTCACTGCACCTGCCCCTGACTGGGTTTCAGTCCCCCATGCTAAGGGAACCTGATTCGGGGTTCAGATCAGGTGCCTTCCAAGGAGAAGCAGCGGAGCCCCTGCCATGAGGCTTCGGGATGGGACAGCTAAGAGAGGTGACTGCCGCACAACCACGAGAGCCCCAGCTCAAGGATGGTCACGTGGGATGTGTGTCTCTGAGATCCCCACGTGTACAGCCAAGGCTGCGGTTTCTGTGGGTGCCCACGGACTCCACGTAGTCACACGTGTCCCATGTCTGTACCTCGCTGGCTCCACATTGGGCCTGTGTCGTGTTTCCGAGTGTGTGTGTCTTCCTGCTGACCCTTGCATTTCCTCTGTGTTTCTCCACCTGTCACTCGGCATGTGTCAGCTTCCACGTGGGCTCGGGCTGCCGGAATCCCCACAGCTTCACACAGGTCATCGCCGACTGCCGGCGCGTGTTCGAGATGGGCCGTCGGGTCGGGCATGACATGAACCTGCTGGATATTGGAGGGGGCTTCCCTGGCGTGGAGGGCTCCGAGCCTGAGTTTGAGGAGGTAAGAGGGCAGGAGGAGAGGGGCCTGGTGTCCCATCCGGGTTTAGCAGACAGTGTGTGTTTTGTACAGGGAGCCTTGTAACCATGTGCCTGCATGTAGCTGGGTTTGTCTTTGTGGAGAGGTCCCTGACTCTACGTACGTGGCCTGTGGGCGTATACAAGCGCATGTGTGTGTATGTGTCCCTGAACCTTCTTTAGACGTGTCATTACTCTCCCTGATAAAGCTACAGTCAGATAGATGTTTACCTGCTGTGTCCCCCACACCCAGGGGACAGTCCATGTTTGCTGATCAGGTATTGATGTCAATGGTTCCCAGGTCAGACTCTCAGGGTCCTAGAGCCTACACACTTGCCGTGTGCCCTTGGACAACTTCCCCTCTCTGGGCCACAGTTTCTACCTGTTTCCTCCCCTGTACAGTGGGGATAGGACACCTTCCCGCACACCTGTCCCCGGAATGAAGAGACACGATGCAGGTAAAGGGCCTGCATAGGAACTGACCTCACAGGGTTCGGGTCTGTCCCTGCAGATGGCGAGAGTGATCAACGCAGCCCTGGCCCAGGACTTCCCCGAGGGAACTGGCATTAAAGTCATCGCGGAGCCTGGCCGCTTCTACGCGACATCAGTCTGCTCGGCCGCTGTCAACATCATCGCCAAGAAGGCTGTGCTGGAGCCTGGTGGGTGGGCCAGGACTGGGCAGGGAGGGCAGTGCCCAGGTGTCCCCAGGCCTGGGGCAGAGGATGGGCAGAGGGTCTGGGTTCCACCCTGGGTTCCTCATTAGGGGGAAACAAGCTTGGAACTAGCTACAGGAAAGAACCTGTTAGTATCCTTATTTAGTTGTTCTCACACAGACTGGGAGGGAGACAATAGGGTCTTTATCCTTCCTGAGTTCCTATCTGTTTATGGAGGTCACGGGGACAGCTCAGGAGAGCAGACACCAGTGTGCAGGTGTGCACCTGAACTTTTCAAGCAAGTGTTTCCCAAAGGTACACTGAGTAAATACTCCTAAACAACAGTACGAGGCAATATTGTTGGTTTCATAGTTTGGAGGTTAAGGGTGACATTTGAAGGGTAACTGTGAACATTTGGACCATTGAGTTCTACCATCCCAGGAGAATTTTTTGTTTGTGATTTGGGGGCAGGAGTGGGGTGGGGGTTACTGTTCTCACAAAGGCAGCTAAGCGGAAACTCAAGTTCACGATGACATAGAAAAGATGAATAGACTCACGCTCTGGGTCAGTGCCCTTTATTTTTTTAAGCTTTATGATGATTGATATATTAATATTTCTTTTTTTATAAAATATGTTTTTTCTTTATTGATTTTAGAGAGAGAGGAAGGGAGAGGAGAGAGAGAGAGAAACATTGATGAGAGAGAACATCGATTGGCCGCCTCCTGCTGCCCTTGACTATGGATGGACCCTCAACCTGGGCATGTGTCCTGACTAGGAATCTAACTGGTGACCCCTTGTGCATGGGTCAACGCTCAACCAGTGAGCTACACTAGCAGGGCTGAGCCACACAAGCTGGGCATTATTTCTAAATCCTTTTAATCTTCCGTATTGTTTGACAAATGCCTGTCCCACACCTTTGTATCCTAAAGGCCTGTGGGCCCACTGATTTCATTTTCTCACAAAGTGTCTCACTAGAGAACATTGTGCTTTGGGACATACGATTTCAGCCATCATTCAACAAAAGTCGAAGTTATAAGGGTTTGGGTCTTATTATATTTATTTTCACAATAGCAAGAGCTGCCAGTGATTGGGATCTATTATGTGAGAAATTAGTATTTTACCTTATTTCCCCTCAGCGATCCTGTGAGGCAGCTTGGGGTCATTCCCATTTTACAGGCAGAGATGCTGAAGCTCAGAGAGAGGAAGCGACTTGGCCAAGGCAGCAAAGCTAGTTTCTGGCACAGCTGAGCCCCGGACCGTCTGAAGGGGAAGCTGGGGCCCTTGACTTGGCACACATCTGGAGCAGAGCTGACTAAGTCCCATGACCAACTGGTTTAAGGATGACAACCGGGGCTGCGGGCACAGGACACAGGATCGGTGATGGCAGCTGAGAGAGAGCGGAGGACGGGGCTGACCGACACCAGGGAGAAGGTGGTGCGGGGAAGACCCAGGGAGAGAAAGTCAATACTCAGAAAGATCTGGGCGGATCTCCGGTGGCCCAATTGGTCAGGGCATGGTACTTATACAGAAAGATCTGGGCAACTAAATGCCCAAATGTTATGAAATGCCCTCAGTGTGCACAGAAATCCCTTAAAAAGATTAAAGAAATTCGTGTTCTAAGGACAGACTAAGAGTGGTTGCGAGGAGGCTGGCTTGGTAGTAGTCCGTGTCCCAAGGCTCTGTGGTCGTCGGTGAGCATCAGGGGTCTACAGAGCTCAGGAGAAGCCACCACCTGCTCAGTGCAGCATCAATAGAGGCCGAGTATTTGATAGAAGGAGGTGGCCATTGACTGCACTCTGGTTGTTAGAGCTGGGCACTGTTTTTGATGTAATTGATTTGCTTTAATCAGGTAACATGAGACATACAGACACAGATTAACTGCCTTTAGAGAAGAAGAATTTACTCTTAGTTCCCTAGAATCAGGAGTTATGGCATGCTACCCGGGCCACCTGGGGAAGCATGCGGTGGGTCAGGAGGCAGGAGAAGGGGCCGGCACGGGTGAGGGGTTCAGTGTGGTTTTGGAGGAAAGGAATGAGTGAGGCACAGAAAACCAAGGATTGAAAAGTTTGAGCAATATCCTTGGGTTCAGGGCTGGAAGGACTGTCCCTAGTTTTCTGGTCGCTGGCCTCAAGATCATTACTGTAGGGGACAGTGGTCACCCTGTGAGAGCTCAGTAGGGAGGAGGGTGGCAGGCCCGGACTCGGACTCGGCTGGTCTGCAGGTGCAGGGCCGTCTTTCACTGTCCCCAGCAATGAGCCAGCCCTGGGAGGAGCAGTGTCTGCAGGGTCAGCCGGGCCCTGAGCATCAGGATGAAGAAAACAAGCAATATGCTGACCAGGCAGCCCTTGCAGGAGGGGACCCACACATTAGCAGACCCCTAAGCAGCACCCATCATGCAATCGCGTCATAAGAGGCATTTGCCTCCTGCTTTGCCTCACACAGAAGGTGCTCAGGGAATCTGGTCCAAGGTGAGGACAGAGGACCTGGGACCGGACCTGGGGACAAATCCCAGCCCTGCCACATTCTCCTGTGTAACTTCTGGCAAGACTCAGTTTCCTCAGCTGGACAGTAGTGTTCATTACTCTACTCAGGGTGCTGTTAGGAGGATTAAATAATTTAGTATCTGTAGAGCGGTTGGAGCAATGCCTGGGCCATAGCTCATGGCATATGAGTTACATTATGATCAGTATCAGTAGCAGCAGTAGCACTCTGATGGGGTGGGGGTGGGGCAGAGAGGTAGTGGGAGCCCAGAGAACAAGCTCCAACCTTGCAGGGGATCAGGGGAGGCTCCTGGAACAGCGCACAAGGGTTATTCAGGGCTGGGCAGAGGGTCTGGACGGGTCCCAGGGGTGGTAGACTCAGTGTCGATGGTCAGTCTCTGTCCTGCCCTCTCCCCTCTTCCAGGTGGCCACCGGAAACTGTTGTACTATCTCAACGAGGGCCACTATGGCAACTTTCGCCTGTTCCTCAGGGAGCGTGTTCCCAGGATGCCAATTTTGGTGAAGGTAAGGCAGCCCTAGTGTGACTCTGGCACATCCCTGACCCTGATAGCCCTGAGGTCAGCCTCTTCCCTGTGAGGCCGGGATCCCTCTCCAAGGTGGGGGGGCGCAGAGTCTTAGATTACAGCTGGCTCTGCAGCTCTTTGTACCACGTGCATGTACAAGGATGTGCACAGGTGTGCCTGTTTGTATTTGCATGTGCACCTGTGTGTGTGCTTTTTATGTGTGAGCATGCCGACTTACACCTGTTCAGTTAGGTGGGCGTGTTACCAAACAGGGATCGGGCCAGAGAGGGTCTGCCTTGGACCAGCCAGTAGTGTTTGGGTTATTGACTTCATGCAGGAAACATTTCACATCGTGAGTCCAGGTGATTTTGAAATTACATTTATTAAAGCTGGGGGCAGTGAAACAAAAGAAGGGCTTAGGATAGAAGCAACAGGAAAGAGACTAGACGGGGCAGCTTTGGCCCTCTAGAAAAGTTATGGGAAAGAAATGAGCCAAGGCAGGACTGCTGTCAGCTCACTGGAAAGTCAGAGAATAGGGGGGCCTTGGGACAGGATCAGGGGGTGAGCCCGACGAGCTGCAGCTGCCCGCTGCTCCCCTGCGTGAAGGCTCCTTGAGGCCCTTAGAGTTTAGGAGAAAGAGAGCTGAGATACAGGGCATGGGCATGCGCTAGGGAGACCGCCCCGTGGATCCTTTGTCATGAGGCTTTTATCTTTCTTTAGCTGGTGGGATCCTTGGGGAGGTCTCAGGGGAGGGTCCTAACAGAACGTTTATTAGCTTTCCTTCAATATGTTGATTCATCTAAATGTGTGTATAGAGGGGTCAGGGTATTTTCTGGTGAGTTTTATTTTCAAAGAGCATCATCAAAGAGGGACCGGGACTGAGGAAGGTCTGCCCCAGACCGTCTGCATTGTGTAAACCATTTGCTCCTAAGGGTCATTTTTTAGGGAAGATAAAACCTTGTGATTCATTTGCTGGTGTAAATTGCTCCAATTGTTTGTCCTTGTTTAATTATTTTGTCTCAGTTTCCCTTATTCCACTTGTGAAGGAGTTTCCCTAGCTTCTTACTACCCTGCCTCAGGTGGACAGGTACATGGTCCTGTGTGGGTGTGTGTGCACATCTATCTGCCTCTGGGTTTCCCAGTGATCTCCCGGTATGCAGTGTGTGTGTGTGTGTGTGTGCACGAGCATGACCAGAATCCTTGAATGCTGGAGATGCAGCAGACCTAGGAAATAGAGGTCTCCAACATTGCTCCCCAATACAACCATCTGGGAAGCTTCCAAAGACCCTGATTTCTAGGCCAAGCCCCAGACCACTGAAATCAGACCTTCTCAGGGATGGGACGTGGCATCGATCCTTTGTTAAAACTCCTCCAATGTGACTCCAATGTGCAGCTGAGTTTGAGGTCCAGTTTCTTGAGTGATTATTGACTAAAATCTTGCAGTTCTATTGATGGGAGACTGAGGCCCCCTCTGGTGAGTCCTTGTGAATTGGCAGGGCTAGAGTGTGTCACTCGAATGAATATACTCTCCATGACGACAGGGTCAAGCATAGTGCCTGGCACGTAGGGACTGGTCGATAACCGGTTGGCATGAGTGACTGACAGTGTCCTTGCTGGTGCCTTCCCACTTATGCCTTGGGGGGCTCTGCTGGCCTAGGGCTTGGGCTGGGAGGATGTGTTGGGGGCAGAGATCTTCCTTCTCTGGTTCCTGACCCCGTGTCCCTGCAGGAGCTCTGCTCGAAACCGCCCCTCTTCCCCTGCATCCTTTATGGTCCCACATGCGACGCTTTTGACAAGCTCTTTGAGGAGGAGGTGCAGCTGCCCGAGCTGGACGTGGGTGACTGGCTCATCTTCCCCTCCATGGGAGCCTATAGTTCGGTCATGAGCTCCACCTTCAACGGCTTCCCGCCTGCCTCCATCTGCTACACCATGGGACCCGAGCTCAGGTGTCTGGGTTGGGTGCGAGGGGGGCTGTCACTGGAATCTGAGCTTGGCGCTGGGAGCTGGGGCTGAGCTCTGGGTTCCCAGGCCCAGGAAACGCTGTACTCCCCACATTATCTGACTGACATTGACTCTGTGTATGGGGTTGACCCTGTTCCCCCCATGGCCCATATAAGTCCAAGGCAGCCCACAGGGATGCTGTGACAGATCTGAAGTGTAGGCACTTCTGTGAACACAAGCTGACAGCCTATGGCCCCCGATAACCCTTTATTCTTGGCCAAGCCCCCCTGTACTCTGACCTGTCCTGACTGCTCTCTAGTTCCCTCGTCAGATGTTCCTTCCCTACCAGCTCAGGCTCCCTGACAGCCTCTTCCCAAGGGCCCCTGTCTGCCCAACCTAGGGTTCATTCCCCACCGTGGTGGACAGGGCTCTAGAACACCCCTTTGTGGGTACCACCTTCCCACAGGAGCCTGCTGGAGACAGCGCCTTAAGCTGGGACGTGGCTGAATGAAGGGGCTCCAGACACCTGGGTAAGCCATGTGGGAAAACTTGGGGGCAGAGTTGGGGGTGTGGTAGGGTAGGGAAGAGTTAACACTGGGAAAGCAGAGGTTTGGGTGCCTCTGAAATGATGAGGCACGTTTCAGGGTCAAAGCTGTATTTTCCTCCCAAAGTTGACCTGAAGCATAGGCTAGTTCTTCTAGGCAGTCACCTCTACCCTTGTGCTTGTCACCTCCTAGGCCCTGCGGTGGGGCAGGGCTGGGAAACTGGCGTTATCACAACACGCACCCCTGAAGGCCATATCCTGCGGTGTGAAGCCACCTGCTTTGGCCAGTACCTTGAGATTCTTTCATTTTCCCTTTTATCCAGTGAGTAGCCCCTCTGGTGTTCCGGAAAGGTTTACGTGAACTATAGACACCCATTCTAGTGGTAAGAACACTGACTTTGGAGTCAGGCCTGGAGTGAATCCAGGCTCTGCCACAAACCGGCAGTGTGGTCAGAGCCTCAGTTTCTCCATCAGTGGAGTGAGATGATATTAGCACCTTCCTGGCAGGGTGGTTGATGAGATTAAGTCAGATAATGCACATCCTCACTCAAAGTCAGTGCATGTCCAGAACCTGCCTCAGGCGGGCCCTGATCCTGGGCCTTCTCTACTCAGAGACCTCTCACTGCCTACATGTTGGGCGTCCTCAGGGAGCACGCATTTCCACACTGGTACTGGGCCAGGCATGTGGGCGACTGCCTTGGCCGTGGCCTTAAGACACCCCCAGTTGGGGAAGTGGGAGGACAAGGAGTGGAGACACCGGACTCCAAAATAAAAGAGGTGCCACTGTGTGTCCCCCAGGTACACTACAACTTTAGAAACAATATTTGGGAGGTTCTGAAATGAAATAAGAAAATGTGTCCTATAGGGAAGGACATTGGCAGGGCTGAGAGTAGGGACACACTAGTATGATCAGTCATGTCCCAGACACGCTTAGGGGCCCAGCATGCTTCTGCTGCACTACCTGCTACCTATCTAGACACTTAATCTTTAAAACAATATTGGGGAACTCTGAGTTCCCCAAAAGAATGTGTCCACAGGCAAGGGCATTGGCAGAGGTGGGAGTAGGGACACATTAGGATGACCAGTCATGTTTGTGCAGTGAATGAGGGCAGTGGGCCTCAGAGGCCAAAGCCACTCATGTCCTGTGTCCTGTGTCCTATGAAAGCGTCACCTGATGTGACTTCTTTGAGCCTCAGCTTCTGCAAATGGTTCTCTCCATCCACCAGAATCAGCCACACCAATCTCACTGCTGCCTCCACAACTCAGCCAAGACCAGAGGGCTAAAGAGATCTCTCCCCATGGACACGTGAGGAGAAAGACCAGGCTGCAGGTGCCACCTGAGGAAGCCGGAGGGCTCGGGCAGACTTCAGGTCCTGTGTCACTCATTCCCTTACCCCCAGATCCTGGAAATCAGGGTGGAAACAACCATGCTTACCCCCTCAGAGCTGTCTGGAAATATAAATATGAATGGGCTTAGGTAAACATAAACTTATATTCATATTATGGAGTTGTGGGAGTGTTTTGTGCTTTGCTCCATGCGTGCTGTCCTGTAGCATTTTGGATATCAATCCATCCATCTATCCATTCATTAATTCATTCACAGCCATTCATCCTTCCATCCATCCATTTATTCATCCATTGACGCATCCATTGATATATCCATTGGTTCATCCATCTATCCATTCACTCATTGACCCATCAACCCTTCCATCAATTCATGCATTCTTCCACCTGTCAGTCCATTGATACAATAAAATGCGAGCGCCTAATCTGTGACTGGCATTGTGGGCATGGTAACACATGATGAATAAGATGTGCAGAACCCACGCTCATGAAACTTGCCTTCCATTTTGGAAAATCAGAGCAGGCGCAAACATGTAAACGATAAAATAAAATGGAAATAGAGAGTGATGTGAAGAGAAATCAAAGTAGGGGAAAGGGATAGGGAAACATAGAGGACAGTGTAATTTTAGGTAGAGGGGCAGGGAGGCCCCTCTGAGAACTTGGGATGTGAGCAGAGACCGGAAGGGAGCTGTGCATTTGACTGAGTCAGATTTCCAGCATTGGAAACAGCAGGTCCAAAGGCCTGGGATAGACAGTGTTTCAAAAACGGCAAGGGCGTCTTTGTGTGTGGCAGAGTGAGTGAGAGGAGGTATTGGGAGATGAGGAAGTAGGAGGGTGCAGGGGCTACCAGTCTTAAGTCCCCTGGTGGGTCACAGCTTTGATAGTTCTGAGGGAGAGGGAAGGCCGTGGAGGGTTTGAGCAGCTGAACGCAGTGAGAGAATGCACAGACAACTGGAGGGGCTCCTGCCAACCCCTGAAAATCTGAGTGGTCACAGTGCGGCTAGTGAGAAGGACCAGGCTCAGGACAGGATGTAAAAGTCAAGTCAGGAGAATGTGCTGAGAGGTTAGATGCGAGATATGGGCAGAGAGGAGCCAGGATCGACTCCAGGACTTTTGGTTGGAGCAGTTCCAGGTTAGGGGTTTAAACTTAGAGCTCAGTTTGACCAAGGCAGATTTCAGGAGTCTATTCAACTGCCAAATGGAGTCAGAGGTTCAGGGCAGAGGTCAGACAGGAAATGGGGGAGAGGTATAAACATGGGAGAGAGGAATGAACGTGGGAGAGAGGAATGAACGTGGAGAGAGGTAAGAACGTGGGAGAGAGGAAGGAACGTGGGAGAGAGGAAGGAACGTGGGAGTGAGGAAGGAACGTGGGAGAGAGGTAGGAATGTGGGAGAGAGGTAGGAACGTGGGAGAGAGGAATGAGCGTGGGAGAGAGGATGGAACGTGGGAGAGAGGTAGGAACGTGGGAGAGAGGAATGAGCGTGGGAGAGAGGTAGGAATGTGGGAGAGAGGTAGGAACGTGGGAGAGAGGTAGGAACGTGGGAGAGAGGTAGGAATGTGGGAGAGAGGTAAGAACGTGGGAGAGAGGAAGGAACGTGGGAGAGAGGTAGGAACGTGGGAGAGAGGTAGGAACATGGGAGAGAGGTATGAACATGGGTGTCATCTCACTGGGTGGACCTTGCATCTCTGGGACCTCTCTGTTCAGCCATGAAGTGAGAGTCCATGGAGAAGATAGAAGTCATGGAGTCTAAGAGAGGAGACATTTCAAGAAAGAAGCAACCTTCAACTCTGTGTGGTGGGGTGAGGGCTGAGAACAAAATTGGGAAATTGGAGGCCTTTGGTGATCTTCAGCATGGGGTTGCAATGCCAGGGAAGACTGGTGCAGTAAGGTTCAGAGAGGATGGTGGGGAGGGCTGGGGAGTCAAGGAGGGTGGAGACTGCTTGGAGTGTGAGGTGCCATAAGAACACAGGCCCTGGAGTCAGGCTCGGGGTCCAAATCGGCTTTGTATCATTGGTATTTCTTGAGTAAGTCATGTATCCTGTTTAGTTTCAGTTTGCTCAACCCCAAAATGACAGTAACCTACCCTCTGAGCACTCACTTGGGGTGAAACTGGGTGGGCATGCTCTGCTCCACGGGGCAACCTCAGGCCAAAGTGAGTGGAACGGTTCATCTGGGGTGACTGTCTCCAGCCTCCTTGCAGGGTCATTTCAGGTAACTTAGTCACTGTACAAGGGCACTCACAGGCCTCACCCTGAGGCTGTTCCTCTTCTGCTGTCTGAGGAGCCCAAAGAGTGACTCTGAACTGTGACATTTACTTTCTTTGTTTTCTTGGGCATGTATGATACCTCCCTGAGAAAAGAGTGAGGCCAGGACAATAAGAACCAAAGGTATTTGGGCCCTGGCCAGTTTGGCTCAGGGGTTACAGTGTCAGCTCGTGGACCGTAAGGTCCCGGGTTTGATTCCCAGCCAAGGGCACGTACCTGGCCCTGGTCGGGGTTGTGTGGGAGGCAACCAATTGATGTGTCTCTCTCACATTGATGTTTCTGTCTCTCTCTCTCTGCCTCCCTCCTCCCTTCCACTCTGTCTAAAAATCAATGAAAAACTATCCTTAGGTGAGGATTAACCAAAAAAAAATAAAAAATAAAGGTATTTGGCCTATGGAGAGCTCTGTTGTGTCTTGTGAGCCTTTTCTGCAGATTTCTGAAGGGAAAAGACCTGTGGGTGCCTTCTGGAGAAATGTAAAGATTGCCTTTCTCCTTTATGATCTAACTGTCTCTGGCAAGATAATGACCTCTGGAAGCCACAGGGGAGAGGATGTGTGAAGAGAACAAAGCTCTGGATGACATTTATGATTACTTTTATTTTTTTTTAAATCCTCACCCGAGGATATTTTTCCATTTTTGTTCAGATAGAGTGAGAGAGAGAGAGAGAAACATCGACGTGAGAGGGACACATCGAGTCGTTGCCTCCCGCACCACCCTAACCAGGGCTAGGGCCAAACCGCAAGCGAGGTACGTGCCCTTGACCGGAATCGAACCCACGACTCATTGGTCCGTGGGCCGAGGCTCTAACCGCTGAGCCAAGCCGGCCAGGGCTGATTACTTTTAACTTTTAAATTTTAAGGGTTTCAAATCTGAATGATGCGTGCGACAATAAAGATTCATCAAATCCAGACTCCTGGACTTCCGGTCAAGATGGCGGCGTAGGTAAACACGGTTTCACCTCCTCCCACAACCACATCAAAATTACAACTAAACTACAGAACAACCATTATTCACAACCACCTGACATCAAGCTGAATGGAAGTCTTACAACTAAGAAATTAAAGGAACAGCCACATCGAGACTGGTAGGTGGGGCGGAGGTGCGGACCAGCTGGTCCCACACTCACGTGTGGCAGATAAAAATCAGGAGGACACCTCAGCTGAGAAGGTCCTCTCTAAGGAGTGAAGGGTCCCTCTCCCACACCAGGCCCCCAGCTTGGGGTTCCAGTGCCAGGAAGAGAAGTCCCTATCACTTCTGGCTGTAAAAAACTGTGGAAACTGAGGCTGAGGGAGGCTGAGGCTTTTGGAGTTCCAGGCAGCTCCTCTTAAACGGCCCAAGCACAGACTTACTTGGACTCGCTCCTTCTGGGCTCCAGTGTGGGGGAGGCAGCTTGAAAGGCACCAGAGGCATATGGGGAAGAACTGAATTGTTTGGCATTGGGCCAAGAGCTGGAGGGGCAGCTTTCTCCTGGACAGACTTGCTGTGGGAGGCCTTTGTTCCTTTGGTGAGCCCTTCCCAGGGTTGGCAGACAGGCCATATCTAGGACTCCAGCAACCTGGCTCACTGCATGCCCCGCCCTGGTGATTCCCTGAGGCCCTGCCCCACCCAAACTTCAGGCCCACCCAAGCTGTTCTCAAAGGCTTTACCATAGGATTGGCTTGTCTTGGATCCTGCTTCAGATTATCCTAACATCTCTCAAACAAGCAGCATTTGGTCTCAGCAAGCCCCATACCTCTCGTTAAGTGGCCCCAGGCCCGGCACTAGGAGCAGCCAGCTTGGTTCACAACTTGGCTTTCCCTGGGCACCTCCAAGCCTAGCACAAGAAGCAGCCATCATCGGCAGATCATTTTGTAGCTTATGCCAAGTGGACCCAGGTAGAACACAGGCGGAGGCTGACTTTGCTCCAAAGCCAGCACACCCAGTGGACAGCTTCAGAACACTGCAAAGCACCACCACCCAGCCACCTCCACAAGTGGCACATTCAATGAGTGGACTCAGTGGGTACCAGAGCCCTGCTGAAGTAAGTCTTGCTCTGTGTGTTGGTCCTCTACACTGCTGATCCTCCAAGGGAGTCAGAGGCCAGTGGTCAGTGGGCACAGCCAGTCCTTGCAGCTGATCAGCCTGAGTAAATTCCTCCCATTGATGTGCCAACAGCAATCAAGACTCCATTGCAACAGAAGGGTGTACAGTCCACACTAGGGGTACACCTCAAAGGCCCAGCTGGGGTGATGAAGGAGGCTGTGCCACTGGACCCTACAGGACACCTACAACAATAGGCCACCCTATGAAGCCTGGGAGACATAGCAACTCTACTTAACACATAGAAACAAACACAGGGAAGCAGCAAAATGAGGAGATAAAGAAACATGTCCCAAGTGAGAAAAAAGAACAAAATTCCAGGAAAAGAACTAAACAAAATGGAGATAAGCAACCTAACAGATGCAGAGTTCAAAACACTGCTTATAAGGATGCTCAAAGAACTTAGTGAGAACTTCAAGGAACTTAGTGAGAACTTCAAGGAACTTAAGAAGAACTCCTAGGAACTTAGCGAGAACATCAACAATATAAAAAAAGCCCTGGCCGGTTTGGCTCAGCGGTTAGAGCGTCGGCCTGCGGTCCAGAGAGAGACCCGGGTTCGGTTCCCGCTAAGGGCATATACCTCCCTTGCAGTTTGTCCCCGGCCCTGGTAGGGTCGTGAGGGAGGCAGCCACTTGATGTGCCCCTTTCATGTCGATGTTTCTCTCTCTCTCTTCCTCTCCCTCCCTCCCACTCTATCTGAACAAAAAATGAAAAAATGTCCTCAGGTGAGGTTAAAAAAAAAAAAAAAAGGACCAGTCAGAAATGAAGGATGCACTAACTGAAATAAAGAAAAATTTACAGGGAATCAATAGCGGAGTAGGTAAAGCCAAGAAGCAAACCATCAAATTGGGATGTAAGGAAGCAAAAAACATCCAATCAGAACAGCAAAAAGAAAAAAAAAAAAAATGAGGACAGTATAAGGAGCCTCTGGGACAACTTCAAGTGTACCAACATTCGCATCATGGGGGTGCCAGAAGGAGAAGAACGAGAACAAGAAATTGAAAACCTATTTGAAAAAATAATGACAGAAAACTTCCCTAACTTGGTGAAGGAAACAGACATACAGGTCCAGGAAGCACAGAGAGTCCCAAACAAAATGAACACCAAGAGGTCCATACCAAGACACATCATCATCAAAATGCCAAAGGTTCAAGACAACGAGAGAATCTTTAGAGCAGCAAGAGAAAAGCAGTTAGTTACCTAGAAAGGAGCTCCCATAAGGCTGTCAGCTGATTTCTCAAAAGAAACTTTGCAGGCCAGAAAGGAGCAGCAAGAGATATTCAAAGTGATGAAATGCAACAACCTACAACCAAGATGCCTCTATCCTGCAAAGCTATCATCTAGAATCGATGGACATATAAAGAGTGTCCCAGACAAGAAAAGCTAAAGGAGCCCAGCTGGTGTGACTCAGTGGTTGAGCATCGACCCATACACCAAGAGGTCACCGGTTGGATTCCAGGTAGGGGTACATGCCCAGGTTGTGGGCTCGATCCCCAGTGGGAGGCATGCAGGGGGCGGCCATTCAGTGTTCTCTCTCATCGATGTTTCTATCTCTCTCTCCTCCTCTCCCTTCCTCTCTCTCTCAAAAATCAATAAAGACAAATTGAAAAAAAAAAAAAAAAAGAGCTAAAGGACTTCATCACCACTAAACCAGTATTATATTAATTGTTGAAGGGTCTTCTTGAAGGGGAATAAGAACAAAAATATAAACAATAAAATGGCCATAAATACATATCTATCAACAATGGAATCTACAAACAAAATGAGCAAACAGAACAGAAACAGACTCATAGATACAGAGAACTTTTTGTTGCTTGCCAAATTGGAGGGGATTGGAGGGATGGGTGAAGAAGATGAAGGAATTAAGAAGTACAAATTAGTTGTTAGACTGATGAACCTCAAAGGGAAGGGGGGAGGGAGGGCGGGAAGAGATAAATCAAAGAACTTCTATGCATGTATGCATAACCAGTGAACACAAACAATAGTGTGGGGGAAGACAGAAGGGGGGTGGGATTGGGGAGGAAGAGGTTAATGGAGGGAAAAGGGGAGGACATCTGTAATACCTTCAACAATAAAGACAAGTTTAAAAAACAAACAAAACAAAACCAGACTCCTTAGCACCCTCCCCTCCTCTTGATTTTGCTGTAGAGGGATCACTTTAAACTCTCTCAGGGTCCCTGTGGTGTTTACCTCACCGTTTCCAGATAACAAGCCTGTGATACTATTTCATGACTTACTGCTTTAAACATGAACTTAAGTTCTTCCATATCTCTCTACTCTATTCAGCCTTTCCTATATAGTTTATCACAATTTTGGGTAAATCAATTATCACTCCTTAATTTGTTATGACTATATGAAATATTGTTCTTATCCTTTGCTTAGTATTTTTAAAGTCGCTGGGTATACCTAGAGTTACCTGTTGTGTTTTAAACAGATCAGATGGGATCTCAGCAGGCTGAACATGTCTAGTCCTAAAGAGCCCATGGTCCACTGGCCACACTGCCGGTCCCGGCAGACATGACCATTCTGATTGCACTAGGGCCCTGCTGTCCATTACGGTAACCATATCACCTCTGGGTGCAGTACTGTTACTTGGCCTCTACGATGCTCCAGGACCTCATCTCATCTTTCTTGTTGAAACCAGAGAGTCCATTTCAAGGGCAAAATTTCCCTCTTTTATTTCTGGCTGATAATGTTTTCAAAGATTCTGGTGCCCCTTTCCTGATGTGATTCCCAGCGCATTTCTCACTCTTGGGAGGAGTTGTGTTTTCTGAACCTCATGGTCAGGTGGTGAGTGACTGGTTTGAATATTCTCCCTAAATCTCTGGATTCCTTCCTCTATATAACCTGGGAATTTATGGCATTCAACCTCATGCTGCCACTGAGTTCAGGTTCAGCTCATCAACTGTGCAAACATTTGGAACCACTCCAGATGTTCGAGCAGGCACCTAGATGGCAGAATAGGGGAAGAACTCATGAATAATTTGGTCTGATCTTAAATGATGTTCCTCCCTCTGAGTCTAACACCCTCAGAGTTCATTCCCACACAGATTCTACAGGTTTTGTTAGATTATATTGGCATATCAGTTTTCTCCTCTAGGGTTTGACTTGGGGAGCCCTAAGAGGGGTTCTGTTAAAGAACCTGAGACAATGGGGGATGGTGGGAGAGAGTGGCTACTGCTTACACCCCTGGCCAAGTTTATAACAGGATCTTTAGACAGTGGGAAACAGCCTCATCAGTTCAGGAATAAAGGGTCAGTTATGCTGACAATGGATTCTGTGGGTTTAAAAATACTCTGAGACATCTAAAAGTTGCTAGTTACAATTTTTAGGATGCTCTCTCTCTCTCTCTTTTTTTTTTTAGAAAGAGAGAGAGAAACGTCGACATGGAAGGGACACATCGAGTGGCTGTCACCCGCACAACCCAACCAGGGCTGGGGACAAACTGCAACCAAGGTACGTACCCTTAGTGGGAACCGAACCCAGGTCTCTCTGGACTGCAGGCTGACGCTCTAACCACTGAGCCAAACTGGCCAGGGCCTTTTTTCTTTTTTTTAAAGTTATCTTTATTGTTGAATGTATTACAGATGTCCCTCCTTTTTCTCCTATTGACCTCCTCCTCCCTGTTCCCGCCCCCTCCTGCCTTTCCCCACACTATTGTCTGTGTCCACTGGTTATGCATATAAGTTCTTTGGTTTATCTGTTCCCGCCCCCTCTCCCCCCTTCCCTTTGAGGTTTGTCAGTCTAACAACCAATTTGTACTTCTTAATACCTTCACATTTTCCCCCCATTCCCCCATCTGGCAAGCAACAAAATGTTCTCTGTATCTGAGTCTGTTTCTGTTCTGCTTGTTCATTTTGTTTATCGATCCAATAGTTGACAGATTTGTATTTATTGCCATTATATTGTTAATATTTTTGATCTTCTTTTTCTTCAAGAAGACGCTTTAACATTTCATATACTGGTGGTGATGAACTGCTTTAGCTTTTGCCTGTCTGGGAAACTCTTTATACATCCATCGATTCTTGGTTGTAGGTTCTTGCTTTTCATCACTCTGAATATTTCTTGCCACTCCCTTCTGGCCTGCAAAGTTTCTTTTGAGAAATCAGCTGACAGTCTTATGGGAGCTCCCTTGTAGGTAACTAACTGGTTTTCTCTTGCTGCTTTTAAGATTCTCTCTTTGTCTTGAACCTTTGCCATTTTGATCACGATGTGTCTTGCGTGGGCCTCTTGGGGTTCATCTTGTTTGGGACTCTCTGTGCTTCCTGGACTTGCATGTCTGTTTCTTTCCCCAAGTTAGGGAAGTTTGCCGTCATTATTTTTTCAAATAAGTTTTCAAATTCTTACTCTCGCTCTTCTCCTCCTGGCACCCCCATGATGCAAATGTTGGTAGGCTTGATGTTGTCCCAGAGGCTCCCTACACTATACTCATATTTTTGGATTCTTTTTTCTTTTTACTTGTTCTGATTGGGTGTATTTTGCTTCCTTACATTCCAAATCGATGCTTTGCTTTTTGACTTTACCTACTCTACTATTGATTCTCTGTGAATTATTCTTTATTTCAGTTAGTGCTTTCGTCATTTTTGACTGTGCATCCTTCATTTCTAACTGGTCCTTTTTTATGCTTTTGAGGTCTTCACTAAGTTCATTGAGGATGCTCTCTTTCAAAATCAATCCTTCAACTTTCATATGAGATCAGAGACCTGATATATAGCTATATAATTTCTGTAAGTGTACAGCTCAGTGAATATATATATATATATATATATATATATATATATATATATATATATATATATATACTGTGTATATATATGTATATATACACATGAATATATATTACATATACATATGGATATATGTATACATAAAAAGATGAAATATGTACATACACACAATTTTAATATTACCACTGCCTAGACAAACTATAAGATATAGAACATTACCAGCACTCCAGAAGGTTCTCTCACACCCTCTTCCAGATCACTATGGGTGACTCAGAGGTCTTGACTCTTCTGACTACTGTCAGCAGAGATTACTTTGCTTGTGTTTGAATTTCTCATAGAAGAAGTCTTAAAGTGTGTATGTATCATTATTTGGGGCCTGGCTTCTTTTTGCTCAGCATTAGGTATGTGAGATTCGCTCATGTTTTTGCATTTAGCATTAGTTTGTTCTTTTTCATTGTTGTGTAGTATTTCATAGAATAAACATAAATATATTTATCAGTTCTATGGTTGATGGAATTTCAAATTATGACTAGTTTGGGGACATTGTAATAAATTTGCTGTGAACATTTGTACATGTCTTTGGTGGACATATTTCTGTTGGGTATTTCTTACTTCTCTGGGTGTATATGCAGAAGTGGAATTGCTGAGTCATAGGGAAAGTGTATGTTTAGCTTTAGTAAATACTGCCAAAGAGATTCTCCAAGTGGTCTTAGCAATGACACACCCAGCAGAAGGAATGGGAGTTCCAGCTGCCTTACATCTTCCTAAATACTTGGCATTGTCAGCCTCTTCAGTTTTAGCCATGCTAGTGAGGATGAATCACATCTCATGGTGGTTTTGTTTTGCGTTTGTTGAATAATGATGTTGAGTATATTTTCATGTGCTTGTTGACCCTTTGATATCCTGTTTGTGTGTGTGTGTGACGTGAGGCTGTAATTTAACCAGCATTGTAATGTCACAACTTATATTCTTTTTTTTATTAATTAATTTATTTTTGTTACAGATGTTTCTCCTTTTTCCCCCATTGACACTCCCTCCCCATACCTCCCACTCTCCCGCATTGTTGTCTATGTCCATTGGTTATGCATATATACCTATAAATTCTTTGGTTTATCTCTTTCCTCCCCCATACCCCCCTTCTCTGAGGTTTGTCAGTCTGTACCCTACTTTTATGTCTCTGAGTCTCTTTTGTTCATCAGCTTATTTTGTTCATTATATTCCATAAAAAAGTGAAATCATGTGATATTTCTCTTTCTCTGTTTGGCTTATTTCTCTTAGCATAATACTCTCCAGTTCCCTCCATGTCATCTCAAAGGATAAGAGATCTTTCTTTCTTATAGCTGCATAGTTTTCCATTATGTAAATGTACCACAGCTTTTTTTTTATCCACTCATGTACTGATGGACACTTGGGCTGTTTCCAGATCTTAGCGATTGTAAATAATGCTGCTATGAACATAGGGGTACATATATTCTTTCTGAGTGGTGTTTCAGGCTTCTTAGGATATATTCCTAGAAGTGGGATCACTGGGTCAAATGGCAGTTCAATTCTTAATTTTTTGAGGAAACACTATATTGTTTTCCATAGTGGCTGCACCAGTCTGCATTCCCACCAGCAGTGTACCTAGAGTCCCCTTTTCTCCACACCCTCGCCAGCACTTGTTTGGTGTTTTGTTGATGGCAGCCATTCTGTAGGTGTGAGGTGATACCTCATAGTCATTTTAATTTGCATCTCTCTGATGACTAGTGACATTGAGCATTTTTTCATATGTTGCCTGACTATTTGTATGTCCTCTTTACAGAGGTGACTATTTAGGTCCTCTGTCCATTTTTTAAAAATTGATTAGTTTATTTTTTAACTTGTCTTTATTGTGGAATGTGTTACAGATGTTCCTCTTTTTCCCACTATTGACCCCCTCCTCCCTTCTCCTGCCCCCCTCCTGCCTTTTCCCACACGGTTGTCTGTGTCCATTGGTTATGCATATATGCATATAAGTTCTTTGGTTTATTTCTTCCCACCCCCCTTCCATTGAGGTTTATCAGTCTAACAACCAATTTGTACTTCTTAATACCTTCATCTTTTTCACCCACTCCCTCAACCCCCCTCTCATCTGGCAACCAACAAAATGTTCTCTGTATCTATGAGAATGTTTCTGTTCTGCTGTTCATTTGTTTGTAGATTCAATTGTTGATAGATATGTATTTATTGCTATTTTGTTTGTTCATATTTTTTATCTTTTTCTTCAAGAAGACCCTTCAACATTTCATATAATAATGGTTTGGTGGTGATGGACTCCTTTAGTTTTTCTTGTCTGGGAAACTCTTTATATGTCCATTGATTTTAAATGACAGCTTTGCAGGATAGAGTCGTCTTGGTTGTAGGTTCTTGCTTTTCATCACTCTGAATATTTCTTGCCACTCCCTTCTGGCCTGCAAAGTTTCTTTTGAGAAATCAGCTGACAGTCTTATGGGAACTCCCTTGTTGGTAACTAACTGGTTTTCTCTTGCTGCTTTAAGATTCTCTTTTTGTCTTGAACCTTTTGCATTTTGGTGATGATGTGTCTTGGTGTGGGCCTCTTGGGGTTCATGTTGTTTGGGACTCTCTGTGCTTCCTGGACTTGTATGTCTGTTTCCTTCACCAAGTTAGGGAAATTTTCTTTCATTATTGTTTCCAATAGGTTTTCAATTTCTTGTTCTCTCTCTTCTCCTTCTGGCACCCCCATGATGCGAATGTTGGTACGCTTGAAATTGTCCCAGAGGCTCCTTACACTAGCCTCATTTTTTTGGATTCTTTTTTCTTTTTGCTGTTCTGATGGGGTGTTTTTTGCTTCCTTATATTCCAAATCGATGGTTTGTTTCTTGGCTTTATCTACTCCACTATTGATTCTCTGTAAATTTTTCTTTATTTCAGTTAGTGCCTCCTTCATTTCTGACAGGTTCTTTTTCATGCTCTTGAGGCCCTCACTAAATTCAGTGAAGTTCTCACTAAGTTCATTGAGCATCCTTATAAGCAGTGTTTTGAACTCTGCATCTGTTAGGTTGCTTATCTCCATTTTCTTTGGTTCTTTTCCTGGAGTTTTATTCTGTACTTTCATTTGGGACATGTTTCTTTGTCTCCTCATATTGGCTACTTGCCTGTGTTTGTTTCTATGTATTAGGTAGATTTGCTATGTCTCCTGGGCTTCCTAAGGTGGCCTATTGTAGTAGGTGTCCTGTAGGGTCCAGTGGCACACCCACCCTGGTCTCTGAGCTGGACCCTTGAGGGGCACCCCTAGTGTGGACTTTACACCCTTCTGTTGTAATTGAGTCTTGATTGCTGTTGGCACATCAATGAGAGGGTTTTACTCAGGCTGATCAGCTGCAAGGACTGGCTGTGACCACTATCCACCGACCTCTGACTACTTTGGATGATCAGCTGTGCAAGGACCCACCACATAGTGTAAGACTTACTTCAGCAAGGATCTGGTACACACTGAGTCCATTCCTTGAGTGTGTCACTTGTGGAGGTGTTTTGGTGGTGGTGCTTTGCAGTGTTCTGAAGCTGTCCACTGGGTATGCTGGCACTAGGGCCAGTTCAGCCACTGCCTGTGTTGTACCCGGGCCATCAGGCATAAGCTACAAAGCAGTCTGCTGATGGCTGCTTCTTGTGCTGGGCTTGGAGGTGCCCAGGCAAAGCCGAGTTGTGAACCAAGGCTGGCTGCTCCTAGTGCCAGGCCTGGGGCCACTTAACAAGAGGGATGGGGCTTGCTGAGACCAGATGCTGCTTGTTTGAGAGAATTTAGGAAAATCTGAAGCAGGACCCAAGACAGGCCATTCCTCTGGTAAAGCAACTGGTAACTGCTTGGGTGGGCCTGAAAGTTGGGTGGGGCAGGGCCTCAGGGAATCACCAGGGCAGGGCAAATAGTGTGAGCCAGGTTGCTGGAGTCCCAGATATGGCTCCCATCTGCTGGTCTTGTGGGGGAAGGGCTCCCCAAGGGAACAAACGCCTCTGACAGCACATCTGTGCAGGAGAAAGCTGCCTCTCCAGCCCTCGTCCCAATGTCAAACAACTCAGTTCTTCCGTGTATGTGTCTGGTGCCTTTCAAGCTGCCTCCCCCATGCTGGAGCCTGGAGGGTGCGAGTCCGAGTAAGTCTGTGCACGGGCCCTTTAAGAGGAGCTGCCTGGGGCTCCAGCATCCTCAGCCTCCCTCAGCCCCAGTTCCTACTGGTTTTTACAGCCAGAAGTGATGGGGACTTCTCTTCCTGGCACTGGAACTCTGAGCTGGGGCCCTGGTGAGGGATGGGGACCCCTTACTCCTCAGGGAGGATCTTCACAGCCAAGGTGTCCCTACTGATTTTTATTGGCCACACGTGGGTGTGGGACCAGCCCGTCTGCACCTCCGCCCCTCCTACCAGTCTTGATGTGGCTGCTTCTTTAATCCGTAGTTGTAGGACTTCCATTCAGCTTGATGTCAGGTGGTTCTGAATGATGGCTGTTCTGTAGTTTAGTTGTAATTTTGTTTTTTTGTTTTTTTAGTTAGATCTAGGTTTTATTTTATTTTATTTTTTTATTAATTTATTTTTGTTACAGATATTTCTCCTTTTTTCCCCATTAATACCCTCCTCCCCATCCCCCCAACCCGTCCCCAGCTTTTTTGTCCATGTCCATCAGTTATGCATACATGCGTATAAGTTCTGTGGTTTCTCTCTTCCCTCCCCCCCCTTACCCCCTCTTTTGAGGGTTGTCAGTCTGTACCCTACTTTCACATCTCTGGGTCTACCCTGTTCCCCAGACTGTTATGTTTATTATATTCCACAAATGAGTGAGATCATGTGATATTTGTCTTTCTCTGCTTGGCTTGTTTCACTTAGGATAATACTCTTGAGGTCCTTCCATGTCGTCTCAAAGGATAAGAGATCTTTCTTTCTTAGAGCTGCATAGTACTCCATTGTGTATATGTACCACAGCTTTTTTATCCATTCATCCATTGATGGACACTTGGGCTGTTTCCAGATCTTAGCTATTGTAAATAGTGCTGCTATGAACATGGGGGTACATGTATTCTTTCTGATTGGTGTTTCAGGTTCCTAGAAGTGGGATCACAGGGTCAAATGACAATTCAATTTTTAATTTTTTGAGGTAACACCATAGTGTTTTCCACAGTGGCTGAACCAGTCTGCATTCCCACCAGCAGTGTACTAGAGTCCCCTTTTCTCCACACCCTCGCCAACGCTTGTTGTTTGATGATTTGTTGATGGCGGCCTCTGACAGGTGTGAGGTGATACCTCATTGTTGTTTTAATTTGCATCTCTCTGATGATTAGTGATGTTGAGCATTTCTTCATATGTCTCTTAGCCATTTGTATGTCCTGTTTGGAGAGGTGTCTATTTAGTTCCTCTGCGCATTTTTAAATTGGGTTCTTTGTCTTCCTTTTGTTGAGTTGTATGAGCACTCTATATATTTTGGAAATTAACCCCTTATCTGATGTGTCATTGGCAATTATGCTCTCCAATACAGTGGGTTCCCTTTCCGTTTTGATTGTTGTTTCTTTTGCTGTGCAGAAGCTTTTGAGTTTGATGTAGTCCCATGTGTTCATTTTTTCCTTTGTTTCTGTTGCCTTAGGTGATATATCAGTGAAGATTCTGCTGCGTATGATGTCCGAAATTTTGTTGCCTACATTTTCTTCTAAGATTTTTATGGATTCACGAGTCACATTTAAGTCTTTTATCCATTTTGAGTTTATTCTTGTGTATGGTGTAAGTTGATGGTCTAGTTTCATTTTTTTTGCATGTAGCTGTCCAATTTTCCCAACACCATTTATTAAAGAGGCTGTCTTTGCTCCACTGTATGCTCTTGTCACCTTTGTCAAATATTAATTGAGCAAAATGTCTTGGGTCAATTTCCGGATTCTCTGTTCTGTTCCACTGGTCTATATGCCTGTTCTTGTGCCAGTACCAGGCTGTTTTGATTATAGTAGCTTTGTAGTATAACCTGATATCCGGTATTGTGATCCCACCTACTTTGTCCTTTTTCAAGATTGCTGTGGCTATTTGGGGTCTTTTTTGGTTCCATATGAACTTTTGAAGTATTTGTTCTAGTTCTGTGAAATATGTCACTGGTATTTTGATGGGGATTGCATTGAATCTATAGATTGCTTTGGGTAGTATGGACATTTTAATGATGTTAATTCTTCCAATCCATGAACAAGGTATGTGCTTCCACTTTTTTATATCTTCCTCTATTTCTTTGTTCAATGTCCTGTAGTTTTCTGCAAATAGGTCCTTTACTTCTTTGGTTAAATTTATTCCTAGGTATCTTAATTTTTTTTGCCACGATGGTAAATGGGATTGTTTTTTTAGTTTCTCTTTCTGTGAGTTCATCATTGGTGTATAAGAATGCCGTCGATTTCTTGACGTTAATTTTGTATCCTGCTACTTTGCCAAATTCATTTATTAGGTCTAGTAGATTTTTGATGGAGTCTTTAGGGTTTTCTATGTATAATATCATGTCATCTGCGAATAATAACAGTTTCACTTCCTCCTTTCCAATTTGGATTCCTTTTATTTTTTCTTCACGTCTGATTGTTATGGCTAAGACTTCCAGTACTATGTTAAATAAGAGTGGTGAAAGTGGGCATCCCTGTCTTGTTTCTGTTCTTAAGGGAAATGTTTTTAGTTTTTGCCCATTGAGTATGATGTTGGCTGTAGGTCTTTCATATGTGGCCTTTATAATGTTGAGATATGATCCCTCTATTCCCAAATTGCTGAGCGTTTTTATCAGAAATGGGTGCTGGATTTTGTCAAATGCTTTTTCAGCATCTATTGATATGATCATATGGTTTTTATCTTTCATTTTGTTTATGTGATGTATCACATTTATTGATTTGTGAATATTGTACCAGCCTTGCATTCCTGGGATGAATCCCACTTGGTCATGGTGAATAATTTTTTTGATGTATTGCTGGATCCGATTTGCTAATATTTTGTTTAGGATTTTGGCATCTATGTTCATCAGGGATATTGGCCTGTAGTTTTCTTTCTTTGTAGTGTCTTTTTCTGGTTTTGGAATTAGAATTATGCTGGCCTCATAAAACGAGTTTGGAAGCCTTTCTTCTTCTTGAATTTTTAGAAATAGTTTGAGAAGAATGGGTGTTAGTTCTTCTTTGAATGTTCGGTAAAACTCCCCCATGAAGCCGTCTGGGCCTGGGCTTTTGTTTGCTGGGAGAGTCTTGATTACATCTTCAATTTCCTTCGTTGTTATTGGTCTGTTCAAGTTTTCTATCTCTTCCCGGTCCAGTTTTGGGAGACTATGTGTTTCTAGAAATTTGTCCATTTCGCTTAGATTGTCGAATTTGTTGCCATATGAATGTTCATAGTATTTGTTAACGATCCTTTGTATTTCTGGGGTGTCAGTTGTTACTTCTCCTCTTTCATTTCTGATTTTGTGTATTTGGGTTCTCTCTCTTTGTTTCTTGGTGAGTCTAGCTAAGGGTCCATCAATCTTGTTTATCTTTTCAAAAAACCAGCTCTTTGTTTCATTGATCCTTTGAATTGTTTTTCTGGTCTCTATGTCATTTATTTCTGCTCTGATCTTTACTATTTCCTTCCTTCTACTTGCTCTGGGTTTTTCTTTTTGTTTGCTTTCTATTTCTTTAAGTTATGAGGTTAGATAGTCTATTAGAAATTTTTCTTGTTTCTTGAGGTAGGCCTGGAGTGCTATGAACTTCCCTCTCAGAACTGCTTTCGCTGCATCCCATAGATTTTGTGTTGTTGTGTGTTCATTTTCATTGGTTTCCAGGAAGTTTTTAATTTCTTCCTTGATCTCCTCGGTAACCCATTCATTGTTTAATAACATGCTATTTAGCCTCCATGTGTTCAAATGTCTTTGCATGTTCTTGTTGCAATTGATTTCTAGTTTCATGCCATTGTGATCTGAGAAGATGCTTGATATGATTTCAATTTCAATCTTCTTGAATCTGTAGAGACTTAGTTTGTGTCCTAACATGTGGTCTATCTTTGAGAATGTCCCATGTGCCCTTGAGAAGAATGTGAATTCTGTAGTTTTGGGGTGTAATTCTCTGTAAATATCTATTAAATCCATTTGGTCTAGTGCTTCATTTAAAGTCTCTGTTTCCTTGTTAATTTTTTGTCTAGAGGATCTATCCAGTGATGTCAGGGGGGTGTTGAAGTCCCCTGCTATGATTGTATTGCTGTCGATTTCTCCTTTGAAGTCCTCCAGAAGATTTTAAATGTATTTTGGTGTTCCTATATTGGGTGCATATATGTTTACCAAGGTTATATCTTCCTGTTGGATAGATCCTTTCAATATTATGTAGTGACCTTCTTTGTCTCTAGTTATGGCCTTCATTTTGAAATCTATTTTATCAGATATGAGTATTGCTACCCCAGCTTTTTTTTCCTTTCCGTTTGCTTGAAAGATTTTTTCCCATCCCTTCACTTTCAACCTATGTGAGTCTTTTGTTGTGAGGTGGGTCTCTTGTAAACAACATATATATGGGTCATGCTTTCTTATCCAATCCGTTACTCTGTGTCTTTTTATCGGAGCATTCAATCCATTTACATTTAGGGTGATTATTAATATGTACTTATTTATTGCCATTTTTGTTTAGTGTGGTTCTATTTTCCTTTCTATTTCTTCTACTAATTACAGTAGTCCTTTTAACATTTCTTGCAGTGCTGGTTTGGTGCTAATGTATTCCCTTAACCTTTTTTTTTGTCTGGGAAGTTCTTTATTTGACCTTCTATTTTGAATGATAGCCTTGCTGGGTAGAGTAGTCTTGGGTTCAGATCCTTGTTATTCATGACCTTGATTACTTCATGCCATTCCCTTCTGGCCTGTAGTATTTCTGTTGAGAAGTCAGCTGATAGCCTTATGGGGGTTCCTTTGTAGGTAACCTGTTGCTTAGCTCTTGCTGCCTTTAGGATTCTCTCTTTGTCTTTAATTTTTGGTATTTTAATTACTATGTGTCTTGGTGTGGGCCTGTTTGGGTTCTTCTTACTTGGGACTCTCTGTGCTTCTTGAACTTGAATGCCTTCTTCCTTCACCAAATTAGGGAAATTTTCTGTCACTATTTCTTCAAATATATTCTCTAATACTTGCTCATTTTCTTCTTCTTCAGGGCTTCCTATGATGCGAATATTATTATGTTTCCAGTTGTCCCACAGTTCTCTTAAGCTGTCTTCCTGTGTTTTCATTGTTTTTTCCTTTTGGTTTTCTGATTGGTTGATTTTCTCTACCCTGTCTTCTAATTCACTGATCCGGTCTTCAGCTTCTTCTACTCTGCTGTTTAGTCTTTCATTTCTGCTATGTCATTCTTCATTTCCAATTGGTTGATTTTCAATATTTCTATGTCTTTGCTCATGGTGTTGATGTCCTTACTCATGCTGTTGAGCTTCCTCAAGATCATGGCTCTGAATTCTAGTTCTGTTAACTTGCTTAACTCCATTTCATTTATCTCGTCTTCAGTGGAGGTCTCTTGTTCTTTCATTTGGCATCTGTTTCTTTGTTTCACCATTTTGACTATCTCAGTGGGTTTTGGAGCCTGCCAAATTTTCCCTGTGGATGTTGGTGTTCTGCTGTTTGTGGCTCCCTGTACTGGGTTTGGATGAGCGTGGGAGGACCCACGTTAAACACCACTGTGTTTCGAGTCTTACTTTCCTGGGTAGATTTGCAAGCCCAGAAAAGGTTAAGTTATCCTCTAGCTTTTTGCCTAGAGGCTATTAGTCACAGTTACTTGAAGAGCCTTGGGTTGTCAGTTGAATGAAAACCTCCCTCAGGTGTTTAGCATGAGAGGATTTCCCGAGGGTGGGGCAGATGCTGGTAGTTAATGAGCCTCAATTTGCATTTCTAATGGCCCACCCAGGTGTGGCTGAATTTCCAAGGGAGGGTCTGCCGCCTCTCCCCAGAGCCCTGGGAAGGAGTAAGATGGCCACTGTCCTGCGTGGCCACAACTCAGCAAAAACTCTGAGCGCCCTCCAAATCCCGAGTGTCCCCACAAGTTCCAGTCCAGTCCACCCTCCCTCAGCTGGAGCCCAAGGTGAGTGGCTGTGGCTATTTTAGTGCTCTGTCCTGGCCCTCTGCGCTGTGGAACCGGCTTGGGCTTTAATCCCGAGGGCGGTGCTCACAGCTAAGACCACTGCTGTCCGTGGGCTCCCAGCCCCCCTCTCACGCCTCCGCAATCCTACCAGGATTGATTCAGTGTCCCTGGTTGTGTGGTCCTTGCAAGCTGCCTTTCTGTTGCTTTTTCCCGACGATTTGTCTTTATTTTAGTTGTATTTCCAGTTTGGTCCTGGGAGATGGTCTGTGTAGCTTCCATTCACTCCGCTGCCATTTTGGAATTCCTTTTAGTTGTAATTTTGATGTGGTTGTGGGAGGAGGTGAGGCCGCATTATCTACGTTGCCATCTTGACCAAAAGTTAGTCTTCCTTTTGTTGAGTTGTATGAGTACTCTCTATATTTTGGAGATTAACCCCTTATCTGATGTATCATTGGCAATTATGCTCTCCCATATAGTGGGTAACCTTTCCATTTTGATGCTTGTTTTTTTAATAAATGAATTTGGCAAAGCAGCAGGATACAAAATTAACATCAAGAAATTGACGGCCGAGGGAGCCGGGCGACCCACCCCACCGCAGAGGAACCCGGGCGGAGCGAGGGAGCTGGGCGACCCCCCCCACCACCACGGAGGAACCCAGGCGGAAGGAGGGAGCCAAGCGACTCCCACACCAACTGAGGAACCCAGGTGGAGCAGCAAGGGAGCTGTGCGACCCCCACACCAACGGAGGAAGCCGGCAACACAAAAGAGATCTGAGCAAACTGAACAACGAAATTGACCCAGAGACATGGAGGTGGAGTACAGGATGACGGGGCCTCAGAGGAGGGGGGGGAGCGGGAGAAAGAGATAAATCACAGAGCCTATGTGCATGGGTGCATAACCAATGGACATGGACAACAAGGATGGGGACGAGGAGAAGGGGAGGGGGAGGAGGGTGTCAATGGGGGAAAAAAAGGAAAAACATCTGTAACAAAAACAAATTAATAATAAAATAAATTATAAAATCAAAAAAGAAATTGACGGCATTTTTATACACCAATAGTGAACTCACAGACAGAGAAACTGAAAAAGCAACCCCATTTACCATTGCAGCAAACAAATTAAGAAACCTAAAAATAAACTTAAGCAAAGAAGTAAAGGACATGTTCACAGAAAACTATAGGGCATTGAAAAAAGAAATAGAGGAAAATAGAAAAAAAAAGTGGAGGCATATACCTTGTTCATGGATTGGATGAATTAACATCAATAAAATGTGCATATTACCCAAAGCAATCTATAGATTCAATGCAATCCTCATTAAAATACCAAGGACATATTTCACAGAACTAGAACAAATACTCCAAAAGTTTATATGAAACTTAAAAAGACCCTGAATAGCCACAGCAATCTTGAAAAAGAAGAAGAAAGTAGGAGAAATCACAATACCAGATATCAGGTTATACTACAAGGCCATTGTGATCAAAACAGCCTGGTACTGGCACAAGAACAGGCATATAGATAAATGGAACAGAAAACCCTGAAATTTACCCAAGACATTATGCTCAATTAATATTTGACAAAGGTGAAAGAGCATACAATGGAGAAAAGACACCCCTTTTAATAAATGGTGTTGGGAAAATTGGACAGCTACATGCAAAAAAAATGAAACTAGACCACCAACTTACGCCACACACAAGAATAAACTCAAGATAGATAAAAGACTTAAATGTGACTCGTGAATCCATAAAAATTATATAAGAAAATGTAGGCAACAAGATTTCAGACATCACACACAGCAGAATTTTCACAGATACAATGTCTAAAGCAGGAGAAACAAAGGAAAAATGAACACATGGGACTACATCAAACTAAAAAGCTTCTGCACAGCAAAAGAAGCAACTTATATTCTTAAACTTTGATTTTAGTTTTAGTTATTGGCTCCTCTGTCTCTTCAGCTGCAAGAGATGACAGATTTTCGATAGTTGAGTCATAGAAAGTTCTTGATCCTCTGGCCATGTCTTGTGCCAATAAAATAAGACTCTGAGCTTACCCTTTTATTCCTCTAAATTCTCTCATACATTTAGAAGTCACTCCACCCCTAATCTGTGTCTTGTGTGCCATTCTATGGCAGCACACATTTGGTCCCGAAAGCCTTATTTTCAACAAGATCAGATCATTCCTGATGAGCACAGGTAATAATTTTATTAACTACTATTTTCCCATTACATACATGCCTGCTACAGTCACTTTTATAACACCAGCTGATACTCTTGCCTTCAGATAAATCTGATAGGACTCATATCACATTCTCACATATCCTGGCTACACGGGAGTCTGGGAAGGTCGATTTCTTGCTTCCACTTGGCAGGGGGAAGAATTAGAGGAGGGGTGTTCATAGATGTTGGGCAGCCATAGACATGAAACATATCCACTATAGGGTCCATATTTTAGTTTTTAAGACAAAAAGTTTTAAAATCTCTGGTTTAGATGATCTCTTATAATGCTAACATCATTGTTATCATGAACTAGTTGAATGAGTTCTTAACCAGTGTCAGGAAGGTGTAAGATATGGATTTACATGTATTATCTTATGAACTCTCTGTGATCCTATTAAGTTAACTTTATTGTTATTTCCTGTAAGATAATTGCAACTACATCCGTAAGGTTTTGTGAGTGTTAAATGGTTTGATGCTTGGCACGGTGCTTGGTAGTGAGTAAGCACTCAATAATGACATTCTATTCACCACCACCCTATCTGATATCCCTCCACAGCTAATCCGTACTCCCAAATGCTTGGCTGAGTTCATGAGACAAGCTGCCTTGCTCCTCAAGGTGTTCCTGGGGTAGAAGGACTCAGGGCCTGACTTCTTTGTCCCTGAGATCCTTAGCCCCTCCCCCAGCCTGGCCTGGGTTTAGCAGCTGCTAGAGAATTCTCAGGGCAGGCCCAGAGACTCAGCCTTATACATTCTGATATCCCCTCCCCAGGAAATGTCAGGAGAGGCCCACAGGAAGGGGACCAGCTTGAAGGAGGAGGGGCTTCCCAGGTTGGTGGAAGCCTGGGAGGGGTCAGCAGGTGACATAGTGAGCCCTAGCAGCCTGCCTAAAGAGGTAGTGACAATGAGAGGTGGGCACAGTGGAGGTGGGACGGGTGTAGGAAGAGGGGAGGATGCAGCCCAGCCCTATGGCCTGATGGGGTACAGGTGACTTTCCCATTCGGAGAGGCTTTCAATGAAATGTTTAAACCTATAGAAATATTTAAACCTGCACATGGAAAAGGCCAGTTCCTGCTCCAGGACAGAGAACCGAAACCGATTCGGGATCTGCCACGTGCAGGGGTAGGTGAAGACCAGGCCCACCACCAACTCGCTGGAGGACCTGGGGCCCTCTTCTCCTCTCTGAACCTGTCAGCTTTTCCTTCCACAGGGAGGGAAGGGAGGATGAGAAGGAGTCTGGGTTCCTTCTGGTTCCCAGAAGGCTCTGATGGTCACATATCAGCAGGAGGCTGAGCTTCCTGTGTGCCTGCCATTGTGGGCAGACCTGGGGTAGGCCATGTATCCTTGCTAAGGGGTGTGTGTGGGTCCAGGTTGGGTCCCTGCTTTGTGACGATCTGGGCTGGGTCAGCTCTAGCTACATGATTTGGCCTGGAGTCAAGAAGTAGGGGTCAGGCAATGGCCCCACAGCTTCTCAGGGCAGGGCAAGATGGCAGCTGTCCACACCCTGGGCCGGCAGCACCACAGTGCATTGGGCAAGTGACTCAGCAGGAGCTTCTTGTCCACCCTTAACACAGATGCTGAGCTCATCCTGGTGCTAAAGTTGCAGTTCCTTGCAGGTTGCCTGTCTGACATAGATTCATTTCGTCCTGGGTCCCACGGGTTATGTACCTGGCCCTGGGTGGAACCACCTCATTAGTGCCGTGAGACCCTCTGAGTTACCCATGGAAAGCACTGAGCACAGTGCCTGACACTTATTCAGGGCTTGGTGCTGTTGGCCATTGTTGCTGTCACTAGTGTGATGCTATCATATGCTGGCACTTTGCTAAGTTCTTCGCAGGTGGTATCTCCTTTCATCTCATTTAATCCTCACAACCGCCTGTGAGGTATTGTGGACATTATCCCCATCTGGTGGGTGATGAAACGGAGGCCATCTGCCCCAAATCCTACACATCTATGAAACGGAGCTAGAGAAGTCAGTCCTATGTGAGCCAGTGTGGGGGCAGGTGTAGATGAGGGTCACTATAAAGTCATGGTTTCACCATCTTGTTTGAGATCACAGAGAAGAAGCCTTATCCCATTCATTCTTCCCCCTTCCCGTCCTTCTACAGATTCATGGACGAGGCCTCTGAAGGTTAAAGGATTTGCAACAGATTTCACGATAAGTCCCTCTCTCTAATCTGGGGCCTTCTTGTCCAGTCCCTAGACTTTTATGTCTTTAGAGTCTGAGGATGGTGGGCAGGTGGGGCTTTGGCACCTGCTGGGAGGGAAAAGTGTTGGAGGCTTCAAGAAGAAAGATGCCAGGCAGGGCTGGCAGAAGAGAAGAGTCAAGGCAGTAGCAGATTCCTGCTGATCTTTCTTCCTTGAGGTGAGGTGGCCCCAAGGTAGTGACTCATCCTGGGAGGGCCAGCAACCCACATGGGGAGGCAAGGAGTGGAGAAGGTGAGGAGAAGGTGCGGAGATGTGACTGGAGAACAAGTGACCCAGAGGACTCAACTTTCCAATCAGAAAATCTCTCAGCCAGACACTTAATTGTGCAGTGAGAGCAGAGACACCAAACAGGTGAGACCCGCTTAAGCTTGGCCAAATGACTGGACTCTGCGGTCTGTTCTACTTCCAGATCCAACTCAGCTTTGCTGAAACATCTGAAGACCTCTGAGCTCCACGTTTTTTCCATCTTTGAGGTGGGAAGGGTGGGTGATTGGGTTTCCAGGGTCTGTCTACTCTGCTCGTGGCTGACATTTACTTGTAACAGGAGTCTAAGCACCCTGCGGGCCGGTGTGTGGGACACCCAGGGTCTGGGAGGTTGGACTGAATGGGAAGATTGGAAAAAGTTTGTAGGAACAACCTTCAGGGGTACTTCCTCTGGCCCTGAGATCTAGTCTGACACAGGGGTTTACCAGAAGCCCAGGACACCATAGGGTCCTGTCGCCTGGCTGTCAGGTTAGGTCCCAGGTGAGTCTGGGTGTGGAATGGGGTCCATGTGTACAACCCAACTGCTGAAACAGAAGGACCCAGGCTGCAGGCTGCCCTCACGTCAGCCTCAGGGATGGGTGGCCAGCAGCAGGCCCAGTGGCTGCTCTCGGGAGCCCACGTGGCAGTCCCAGCTCTGCCACCAACTACTTGGTGACCGTGAACAAGTCCTTTCCTCTTTCTGGGTCACTGTCCATGTGTGTAAAGTGGAATATTGAACCAGATCATGCCCTCGGTCCCAGACAGCCCTGTAATCTTAAAACCCTGGACTCTGCACTTATCTTTTCTGTGCGTCACATTTCTCATCGGTGAATGGGAACATGTGTGAAGGAGCCTGGAAGAGGATGCCAACTATCTATTGTAGGTGCTCGTTTTATGCATATTGCTTGGTCCCCCATTAGGTCCCTGAAGCAGGCTGGACCTTGACGGTGGTCATTCCACAGGTGGGACAGTTCACAAGGGCTCCATGGTGCTCTATGTGGCTGAATGGAGTTACTGGCCCAACTGTGGTCCAGTGGGGAGCTGGGAGGAGGGAGGATGCTGAGTCCTAAGAGCAAGCCCTTTCTAGGCAGCTGGCACTGTGCCTGACAAAGGCTCTCGTGGAGTGTCAAAGATGAGCACCCTACCTGTGGACCCGAAGGAGAGTCCAGAAAGCACCTGGCCTGAAGAGATTATCCCCCTGGGGCCTGGGGAATCTGCCAGGGAGGTGACATTGAAGAAGATCAAGGAGCTCTCTGATTCGGTATGGAGGGAGGGGGAAGGGAGGGGAGGGAGGGGAGGGAAGGGAGGCGAGAGAGGGGAGGGAGGGGGAGGGGAGGAGTGGGTAAGAAGGTGGAGGGGAGGATAGGGCACAGAGTGGGGAGTGGAGAGAGTGAGTCTCACTCACCACTTAGATGAACACAAAATAAGACCTTCTGTTTGGGGTTTCATAAGTGAGTTTACTCGGTCTTACTCCCAGGCTCCGTTCCCTGGGGGTCATGGAATAGTTCTTCTGCCCCTTCTAGTTCCCCACCAGCTCTTCGCATTGTATCCTGTGCCAAGCTGCCTGGGTGAGGGTTGGAGAGTCCTGGCCTCTGTTTGGTCTACAAATCCTGTTACCCTCTTGACTTCGTGTTGTAAGAGTTAGAAGATAGGGTTCAAATCCTGTCTTTGCCATGTACTTGCTCTTAACCTTGACGCAATGGCTCATATTTCAGAGCCTCAGTTTTCTCTTTTCTAAACTGGCAATAACAGTAGTACTCACTGCATGGAGACATTGTGAGGATTCAATGAAACAACACAACACCCAGCCTACACACCTCCTCTCTGCCTTGGCAGGACCGCCGAGACCCCTTCATGGTGGCTGACCTGGATGTGTTGGTCAGCCGCCATCTGGCCTTCTGCCAGGCCCTGCCGAGGGTGTTGCCCTTCTATGCTGTGAAGTGTAACAACAGCCCCTGGATGCTGCGAGTCCTGGCCTCCCTGGGCACCGGCTTTGACTGTGCCAGCCAGGTGAGCCTGGCTCCACTGCCACTTGCCTCCTTCATAGGCCTGACACTTTCTTGGGGGGAAAAGGCCTACTGCCTGGGGTCCTGGAGTGAGGACAGCAGTCCCTAAACAGTGGCTGATGTGTGTGGTGCTCAGATGTTTGTGAAAGAATAAATGAAAGAACTGGGTTTGGGTGACAAGGGCAGTCAGCCTGGGCCAGGGAGTGGAGGGAACACATGCTGTAAGCCACAGACACTGTTCCGTCCTGGCCCAGCCATTTCACTAGAGCCTCGGATTGTGTGTCTTTAAAATGGGGTCAACTAATGTCCCTTAGAGTAGTCAAATGGGGTCAACTAATGTCCCTTAGAGTAGTCTAGAAGCTTCAATAGCACACCCAGCGCTGTGCCAGGGGCACAGGAGGGGTTCAGTCGAGGAAAGGCCCTCATGCCCAGGGTTCCTGTCCCCAAAGAGCAGGACAGCAGGGAGGAAGCTCCTTACGCTGGCTGTCACCATGCCAGGGGGAGCTGGAGCAGGTGCTGGGCCTGGGCGTGGCCCCCGCACGCATCATCTTCGCCCACCCCTGCAAGCCTGCCTCACACCTCCAGTATGCTGCCCGCCATGGGGTGCAGCTCGTGGCCTTCGACTGTGAGGAGGAGCTGACCAAGGTGGCCCAGCACCACCCTGGGGCCAGGTGAGACCAGCAGGGTTGCGGGGGGGGGGCGGGGGGGGGGGGAGACGTGGAGCAAAGGACCCCAAGCTGGGGGTTGTGGCACACTCATTTGGGTGTTAGTGGGAAGATGAAGGCTGTTACATGTGGTGACGAGAAGAGGCCAAAGCAGCAAAGTACTAGAATTTGGGTCAGGTGGCCCAGTGCCTTTCCCGGTGCCCATTGGTGTCAAATAAACATCGCCTATGTCTGCATAGACAGGGCAGAGCCGGCATTAGGTGGTCTGGAGTCAGCACATCATGGAAAACGCACTCACATTGGATTCAGTGGAACCAGGTTCACATTTCTGACTATTTGTCGCATCTGTGTATTCTTGGGAACGTTGTTAAACATATTTGATCCTGTAACAGGAAGACTGCTGAAGGGATATTTATAGTTTCATCCTTTCCTGCTTTTCCTTGCCTGGGCAGTAGTCTGTAAGTAGTGGTGGGTTCCCTCCTTGGACTCCATGGCTGGAAGACCAGAGGGACTAGGCAGGGGTCGTGGGAGGTTGTAAGGAATTTGGGTGGGGGCTGGTGAAGCATTCAGACTTGGGGTTCATGTGACTACGAATGCCTGTCACCCTCACACCCCTTTCTCAGGCTGGTCCTCCGGATATGGACTGATGACAGCACGAGCCTGTTCCCTCTGAGCGCCAAGTTTGGGGCCCGCCTGGAGGTGTGTGGACATTTGCTCAAGTCTGCCCGAGACCTAGGCTTGGCTGTGGTCGGAGCCAGGTAAGAGCAATGACTTTGTCTGCCTGCGAGCAGGGTCCTGGTCTCCACCGCGTGTCCCTAGCCTTTGACTTACTGGGTGCCCTCAGGTCGACGTGGCCCCTGTGCGCCTCCTGTTGCTCCGCTGTGTCCTGGGCAGAGCAGGGGGAAGTGATCTGATGTGAGGGTGGGGCAACCGGGCACTGGCCTGGGGTGCAAAATCTAACAGGGTGTCGGAACTTTATACTAATGTTTCAATACAGTATTTAAAAATATTAATGCAGCCTAGCCGGTGTGGCTCAGTGGCTGGACGTTGACCCCTGAACCAAGAGCGCGCTGGTCAATTCCCGGTCAGGGCACATGCCCAGGTTGTGGGCCTCATCGCCAGTGTGGGGCGTGCAGGAAATGGCCAATCGGTTTTCTTTCTCTCTCATTGATGTTTCTATCTCTCTCTCTCTCTCCCTTCCTCTCTCTCTAAAAATCAATAAAGAACAAAATAAAAAAAAAATGAATTCTGAAAATAATCCTTGATGAAATAATATCAAAGTTTTAAATCAAGACAGAATTGGCATAGCTGATATTTCCCTTTGCTTCAGGGTGCATTAATTCTTAACCCATCTTCTCTTTATTTAAAGTTTCTGATATTATTTATCATGGATATATTTTCATCAATTTTACTTGTCAAAAATATTGAATAAGTCCTGGCTGGTGTTGCTCAGTGGGTTGGAGTGTCATCCCCTACCCAAAGGTGGTCGGTCAATTCTTGGTCCGGGCCCCCATACCCAGGTTGGGGGTTGTGGTTTCGATCTCTTGTGGGGCATGTACAGGTGGCAACCGATTGATGTTTTTCAAAAAATTATACACACACACACACACACACACATATCAGAAATGTTCTTCATCTTGACTCCTTAGTGTTTTGGTGCCCCCTTGAATGTCGCACCTGAGGAGAGGGCCTCACTCAGTCACTGCACCTGCCCCTGACTGGGTTTCAGTCCCCCATGCTAAGGGAACCTGATTCGGGGTTCAGATCAGGTGCCTTCCAAGGAGAAGCAGCGGAGCCCCTGCCATGAGGCTTCGGGATGGGACAGCTAAGAGAGGTGACTGCCGCACAACCACGAGAGCCCCAGCTCAAGGATGGTCACGCGGGATGTGTGTCTCTGGGATCCCCACGTGTACAGCCAAGGCTGCGGTTTCTGTGGGTGCCCACGGACTCCACGTAGTCACACGTGTCCCATGTCTGTACCTCGCTGGCTCCACATTGTGCCTGTGTCGTGTTTCCGAGTGTGTGTGTCTTCCTGCTGACCCTTGCATTTCCTCTGTGTTTCTCCACCTGTCACTCGGCATGTGTCAGCTTCCACGTGGGCTCGGGCTGCCGGAATCCCCACAACTTCACACAGGTCATCGCCGACTGCCAGCGCGTGTTCGAGATGGGCCGTCGGGTTGGGCATGACATGAACCTGCTGGATATTGGAGGAGGTTTCCCTGGCGTGGAGGGCTCCGAGCCTGAGTTTGAGGAGGTAAGAGGGCAGGAGGAGAGGGGCCTGGTGTCGCATCCGGGTTTAGCAGACAGTGTGTGTTTTGTACAGGGAGCCTTGTAACCATGTGCCTGCATGTAGCTGGGTTTGTCTTTGTGGAGAGGTCCCTGACTCTACGTACGTGGCCTGTGGGCGTATACAAGCGCATGTGTGTGTATGTGTCCCTGAACCTTCTTTAGACGTGTCATTACTCTCCCTGATAAAGCTACAGTCAGATAGATGTTTGCCTGCTGTGTCCCCCACACCCAGGGGACAGTCCATGTTTGCTGATCAGGTATTGATGTCAATGGTTCCCAGGTCAGACTCTCAGGGTCCTAGAGCCTACACACTTGCCGTGTGCCCTTGGACAACTTCCCCTCTCTGGGCCACAGTTTCTACCTGTTTCCTCCCCTGTACAGTGGGGATATGACACCTTCCCGCACACCTGTCACCGGAATGAAGAGAGACGATGCAGGTAAAGGGCCTGCATAGGAACTGACCTCACAGGGTTCGGGTCTGTCCCTGCAGATGGCGAGAGTGATCAACGCAGCCCTGGCCCAGGACTTCCCCGAGGGAACTGGCGTTAAAGTCATCGCGGAGCCTGGCCGCTTCTACGCGACATCAGTCTGCTCAGCCGCTGTCAACATCATCGCCAAGAAGGCTGTGCTGGAGCCTGGTGGGTGGGCCAGGACTGGGCAGGGAGGGCAGTGCCCAGGTGTCCCTAGGCCTGGAGCAGAGGATGGGCAGAGGGTCTGGGTTCCACCCTGGGTTCCTTATTAGGGGGAAAGAAGCTTGGAACTAGCTACAGAAAAGAACCTGTTAGTATCCTTATTTAGTTGTTCTCACACAGACTGGGAGGGAGACAATAGGGTCTTTATTCTTCCTGAGTTCCTATCTGTTTATGGAGGTCACGGGGACAGCTCAGGAGAGCAGACACCAGTGTGCAGGTGTGCACCTGAACTTTTCAAGCAAGTGTTTCCCAAAGGTACAGTGAGTAAATACTCCTAAACAACAGTACGAGGCAATATTGTTGGTTTCATAGTTTGGAGATTAAGGGTGACATTTCAAGTATAACAGTAAGCATTTTGACCATTGAGGTTTACCATCCCAGGAGATTTATTTTTTTTGCTTTTATTTATTTATTTTTTTAAATTAATTTATTTTTGTTACAAAAGTTTTTCCTTTTCCCCCCATTGACACCGTCCTCCCCGCTCCCACCACCGCCCCCCTTTCACAGTGTTCTTCTCTATGTCCATTGGTTATGCACATATGCATATAAGTTGTTTGGTTTATTTCTCCCTCCTCCTCCCACCCCGAGGTTGTCAGTCTGATCACTACATCTATGTCTCTGGCTCTATTTTGTTCATCATCTTATTTTGTTCATTAGATTCCACAAATAAGTGAGATCATGTGGTATTTGTCTTTCTCTGACTGGCTTATTTTGCTTAGCCTAATAATCTCCTGGTCCCTCCATGTCATCTCAAAGCATAAGAGATCCTTCTTTTTTACAGCTGCATAGTATTCCATTGGGTATACACATACCAGAGCTTTTTTATCCACTCATCTACTGATGAACACTAGGGCTGTTTCCAGATCTTAGCTATTGTAAATAGTGCTGCTATGAACATAGGGGCACATATATTCTTTCTGATTGGTGTTTCGGGCTTCTTAGGATATATTCCTAGAAGTAGGGTCACTGGGTCAAATGGCAGTTCAATTCTTACTTTTTTGAGGAAACACCATGTTGTTTTCCATAGTGGCTGCACCAGTCTGCATTCCCACCAGCAGTGGACTAGAGTCCCCTTTTCTCCACACCCTCGCCAGCACTTGTTGTTTGATGATTTGTTGATGGTAGCCATTCTGACAGTTGTGAGGTGATACCTCATAGTCATTTTAATTTGCATCTCTGATGATTAGTGATGTTGAACATTTTTTCATATGTCTCTTCGCCATTTGTATGTCCTGTTTGGAGAGGTGTCTATTTAGGTCCTCTACCCATTTTTTAATTGGATTCTTTGTCTTCCTTTTGTTGAGTTGTATAAGTACTCTATATATTTTGGAAATTAACCCCTTAACTGATGTATTATTGGCAATTATGTTCTCTCATACGGTAGGTTCTCTTTCCATTTTGATGGTTGTTTCTTTTTCTGTACAGAAGCTTTTTAGTTTGATGTAGTCCAATTTATTAATTTTTTCCTTTGTTTCTCTTGCCCTAGGCGTTGTATCGGTGAAAATTCTTCTGTGTGTGATGTGTGAGATTTTCCTGCCTATATTTTCTTCTAGGATTTTTATGAATTCATGAGTCACATTTAAGTCTTTTATCCATGTTAAGTTCATTCTTGTGTATGGTGTAAGTTGGTAGTCTAACTTCATTTTTTTGCATGTAGTTGTCCAATTTTCCCAACACCATTTATTAAAGAGGCTGTCTTTATTCCATTGTATGCTCTTGGCACCTTTGTCAAATATTAATTGAACATACTGTCTTGGGTCGATTTCTGGGTTCTCTGTTCTGTTCCATTGATCTATATGTCTGTTCTTGTGCCAGTATCTGGCTGTTTTGATTACAGTGGCTTGTAGTATAACCTGATATCCGGTATTGTGATGCCTCCTACTTTGTTCTTCTTTTCCAAGATTGCTGTGGCTATTCGGGGTCTTTTTTGTCCCATGTAAACTTTGGGAGTATTTATTCTAGTTCTGTGAAAGATGTCATTGATATTTTAATGGTGATTGCATTGAATCTATCGATAGCTTTGGGTAGTATGGACATTTTAATGATGTTAACTCATCCAATCCATGAACAAGGTATATGCTTCCACTTTTTTATGTCTTCCTCTATTTCATTTTTCAATGTCCAATTCAGGTGAGTTTTTTAATTTTTATTTAAGGGGCAAGAGTGGGGGGGGGATTGCTATTCTCACAAAGGCAGCTAAGCAGAAACTCAAGTTCACAATGACATAGAAAACATGAATAGACTCACCCTCTGGGTTAGTGCCCTTTTCTCTTTGAGCTTCATAATGACTGATATATTAATATTTCTTTTTTTATAATGTATTTTTTCTTTTTTGATTTTAGAGAGAGAAGAGGGGGGAGGGAGAGAGAGACAGAAACATTGATGAGAGAGAACATCAATTGGCTGCCTCCTGCATGCCCCCGACTGCGGATCGGGCCCACCACCTGGGCATGTGCCCTGACTGGGAATTGAACCGGTGACCTCTTGGTGTATGGATCAGCACTCAACCAGTGAGCCACACCAGCTGGGATGAGCCACACTAGCCTGGCATTATTTCTAAATCCTTTTAATCTGCTTCCTTATCCTTTTCACAAATGCCTCTCCCACACCTTTGTATCCTAAAGGCATGTGGGCCCACCAATTTTATTTTCTCACAAAGTGTCTCACTAGAGAACATTGTGCTTTGGGGCATCCGATTTCAGCCATCATTCAACAAAAGTTGAAGTTATAAGGGTTTGGGGCTTATTACTTTTATTTTCACAATAGCAAGAGCTGCCAGTGATTGGGATCTATTATGTGAGAAATTAGTATTTTACCTTATTTCCCCTCAGCGATCCTGTGAGGCAGCTTGGGGTCATTCCCATTTTACAGGCAGAGATGCTGAAGCTCAGAGAGAGGAAGCGACTTGGCCAAGGCAGCAAAGCTAGTTTCTGGCACAGCTGAGCCCCGGACCGTCTGAAGGGGAAGCTGGGGCCCTTGACTTGGCAGACATCTGGAGCAGAGCTGACTAAGTCCCATGACCAACTGGTTTAGGGATGACAACCGGGGCTGCGGGCACAGGACACAGGATCGGTGATGGCAGCTGAGAGAGAGCGGAGGACGGGGCTGACCGACACCAGGGAGAAGGTGGTGCGGGGAAGACCAGGGAGAGAAAGTCAATACTCAGAAAGATCTGGGCGGATCTCCGGTGGCCCAATTGGTCAGGGCACGGTACTTATACAGAAAGATCTGGGCAACTAAATGCCCAAATGTTTGAAATGCCCCCAATGTGCACAGAAATTCCTGTAAAAGGTTCAAAAAATCAGTGTTCTAAGGACAGACTAAGAGTGGTTGTGAGGAGGCTGGCTTGGTAGTAGTCCGTGTCCCAAGGCTCTGTGGTCGTCGGTGAGCATCAGGGGTCTACAGAGCTCAGGAGAAGCCACCACCTGCTCAGTGCAGCATCAATAGAGGCCGAGTATTTGATGGAAGGAGGTGGCCATTGACTGCACTCTGGTTGTTAGAGCTGGGCACTGTTTTTGATGTAATTGATTTGATTTAATCAGGTAACATGAGACATGCAGACACAGAAATAATTGCCTTAAGAGAAGAAGAATTAACTCTTAGTTCCCTAGAATCAGGAGTTATGGCATGCCACCCGGGCCACCTGGGGAAGCGTGGGATGGGTCAGGAGGCAGGAGAAGGGGCCAGCACGGGTGAGAGGTTCAGTGTGGTTTTGGAGTAAAGGAATGAGTGAGGCACAGAAAACCAAGGATTGAAAAGTTTGAGCAATTTCCGTGGGTTCTGGGCTGGAGGGACTGCCTCTAGTTTTCTGGTTGCTGGTCCCAGGATCATTACTGTAGAGGACAGTGGTCACCCTGTGAGAGCTCAATAGGGAGGAGGGTGGCAGGCCCGGACTCGGACCCGGCTGGTCTGCAGGTGCAGGGCCGTCTTTCACTGTCCCCAGCAATGAGCCAGCCCTGGGAGGAGCAGTGTCTGCAGGGTCAGCCGGGCCCTGAGCATCAGGATGAAGAAAACAAGCAATATGCTGACCAGGCAGCCCTTGCAGGAGGGGACCCACACATTAGCAGACCCCTAAGCAGCACCCATCATGCAGTCGAGTCATAAGAAGGCATTTGCCTCCTGCTTTGCCTCACACAGAAGGTGCTCAGGGAATCTGGTCCAAGGTGAGGACAGAGGACCTGGGACCGGACCTGGGGACAAATCCCAGCCCTGCCACATTCTCCTGTGTAGCTTCTGGCAAGACTCAGTTTCCTCAGCTGGACAGTAGTGTTCATTACTCTACTCAGGGTGCTGTTAGGAGGATTAAATAATTTAGTATCTGTAGAGCGGTTGGAGCAATGCCTGGGCCATAGCTCATGGCATATGAGTTACATTATGATCAGTATCAGGAGCAGCAGCAGCACTCTGATGGGGTGGGGGTGGGGCAGAGAGGTAGTGGGAGCCCAGAGAACAGGCTCCATCCTTGCAGGGGATTGGGGGAGGCTCCTGGAGCAGCGCACAAGGGATATTCAGTGCTGGGCTGAGGGTCTGGACGGGTCCCAGGGGTGGTAGACTCAGTGTCGATGGTCAGTCTCTGTCCTGCCCTCTCCCCTCTCCCAGGTGGCCACCGGAAACTGTTGTACTATCTCAACGAGGGCCATTATGGCATCTTCAGGGAGCGTATTCCCAGGATGCCAATTGTGGTGAAGGTAAGTCAGCCCTAGTGTGACTCTGGCACTGATCTGGGCCCCAAGGCTAAGGCAACTAGATTCCATTTTATGTAGGCCCCTTGGTTAAGGCGACTAAAAGACTCCATTTTATCACCAATAGACATTCCTCGATATTCTTCCAATAATAGGTTAATTACCCCTAGAGATAAAGGAATTTTGCCTAAGATTATAGTTGCCCCATGTATTGGGAGGCATTTGCAGTTTCCTGAGTATAGGTATTTGCAGGTATTTGCAAGTACTTGTGCCTGTCGGTGAATAATGCTAATTTTGACTTCTGTAATCTCTGTCACTCCCACTATTGTACTGGTTCCCTGAGGGGAGGGGGGCAAAAGAAGGAGAGAGTTTCTGTCTTTAAAATGAGAGGAGCAAGGAGAATCGGGGCTGTTGATCTGAGGGGAAACTATGCCCTCCACAGCCTGCCGGCAAAATAAAGTGCTCCTTTACAATTCGGCTGTGCATCTTGGGTTATCTCACCATCAGATTATAACAGCACCTCCCTGACCCTGATAGCCCTGAGGTCGCCTCTTGCCTGTGAGGCCGGGATCCCTCTCCAAGGTGGAGAGGCTCAGGGTGTTAGATTACAGATGGCTCTGCTTATCATCAGACCTCCTGCATGTACAAGGACGTGCACAGGTGTGCCTGTTTGTATTTGCATGTGCACCTGTGTGTGTGTGCTTTTTATGTGTGAGCATGCCGACTTACACCTGTGCAGTTCGGTGGGTGGTTACCGGAAGGATAGGCAAGAAGGTCTGCCTTGGACCTACCAGTAGTGTGTGAGTTATTGACTTTGTGCAGGAAAGATTTCACATCGTGAGTCCAGGTGATTTTGAAATTACATTTATTAAAGCTGGGGGCAGTGAAACAAAAGAAGGGCTTAGGATAGAAGCAACAGGAAAGAGACTAGACGGGGCAGCTTTGGCCCTCTAGAAAAGTTATGGGAAAGAAATGAGCCAAGGCAGGACTGCTGTCAGCTCACTGGAAAGTCCGAGAATAGGGGGGCCTTGGGACAGGATCAGGGGGTGAGCCCGACGAGCTGCAGCTGCCCGCTGCTCCCCTGGGTGAAGGCTCCTTGAGGCCCTTAGAGTTTAGGAGAAAGAGAGCTGAGATACAGGGCATGGGCATGCGCTAGGGAGACCGCCCCGTGGATCCTTTGTCATGAGGCTTTTACCTTTCTTTAGCTGGTGGGATCCTTGGGGAGGTCTCAGGGGAGGGTCCTAACAGAATGTTTATTAGCTTTCCTTCAATATGTTGATTCATCCAAATGTGTGTATAGAGGGGTCAGGGTATTTTCTGGTGAGTTTTATTTTCAAAGAGCATCATCAAAGAGGGACCGGGACTGAGGAAGGTCTGCCCCAGACCGTCTGCATTGTGTAAACCATTTGCTCCTAAGTGTCCTTTTTTAGGGAAGATAAAACCTTGTGATTCATTTGCTGGTGTAAATTGCTCCAATTGTTTGTCCTTGTTTAATTATTTTGTCTCAGTTTCCCTTATTCCACTTGTGAAGGAGTTTCCCTAGCTTCTTACTACCCTGCCTCAGGTGGACAGGTACATGGTCCTGTGTGGGTGTGCGTGCACATCTATCTGCCTCTGGGTTTCCCAGTGATCTCCTGGTATGCAGTGTGTGTGTGTGTGTGTGTGTGTGTGTGTGTGTGTGTGTGTGTGCACGAGCGTGACCAGAATCCTTGAATGCTGGAGATGCAGCAGACCTAGGAAATAGAGGTCTCCAACATTGCTCCCCAATAGAACCATCTGGGAAGCTTCCAAAGACCCTGATTTCTAGGCCAAGCCCCAGACTGTTGAAATCAGACCTTCTCAGGAATGGGACGTGGCATCGATCCTTTGTTAAAACTCCTCCAATGTGACTCCAATGTGCAGCTGAGTTTGAGGTCCAGTTTCTTGAGTGATTATTGACTAAAATCTTGCAGTTCTATTGATGGGAGACTGAGGCCCCCTCTGGTGAGTCCTTGTGAATTGGCAGGGCTAGAGTGTGTCACTCGAATGAATATACTCTCCATGACAACAGGGTCAAGCATAGTGCCTGGCACGTAGGGACTGGTCGATAACCGGTTGGCATGAGTGACTGACAGTGTCCTTGCTGGTGCCTTCCCACTTATGCCTTGGGGGGCTCTGCTGGCCTAGGGCTTGGGCTGGGAGGATGTGTTGGGGGCAGGAGATCTTCCTTCTCTGGTTTCTGACCCTGTGTCCCTGCAGGAGTTCTGCTCGAAACCGCCCCTCTTCCCCTGCATCCTTTATGGTCCCACATGCGACGCTTTTGACAAGCTCTTTGAGGAGGAGGTGCAGCTGCCCGAGCTGGACGTGGGTGACTGGCTCATCTTCCCCTCCATGGGAGCCTATAGTTCGGTCATGAGCTCCACCTTCAACGGCTTCCCGCCTGCCTCCATCTGCTACACCATGGGACCCGAGCTCAGGTGTCTGGGTTGGGTGCGAGGGGGGCTGTCACCGGAATCTGAGCTTGGCGCCGGGAGCTGGGGCTGAGCTCTGGGTTCCCAGGCCCAGGAAATATCGTGCTCCCCTCCTGCCCCAGCAAAGTCTGACTGATCTTTGACACTGTCTATGGGGGTGACTCTATTACACTCCCTAGGCGGTAATTCAAATGCAGCCACCTGGATGGACGTGAGAAATCTAAAGTATAGATGCCTGTGGACAAAAGCAGGCAGCACACTGGCCCCAGCTGACCCTAGTCCTATGTCCAAGGCCTCACTCTGCTCTGACCTGTCCTGACTGCTCTCTAGTTCCCTCGTCAGATGTTCCTTCCCTACCAGCTCAATCTCCCTGACAGCCTCTTCCCAAGGGCCCCTGTCTGCCCAACCTAGGGTTCACTCCCCACCGTGGTGGACAGGGCTCTAGAACACCCCTTTGCGGGTACCACCTTCCCACAGGAGCCTGCTGGAGACAGCGCCTTAAGCTGGGATGAGGCTGAATGAAGGGGCTCCAGACACCTGGTACGCCATGTGGGAGAGCTTGGGGGCAATGGTAGGGGTGGGGAAGAGTTAACACTGGGAAAGCAGAGGTTTGGGTGCCTCTGAAATGATGAGGCCACATTTTGGGTTCAAAACTAGTGGGGGTGTTTTTCCCCCGAAAGTCCTTCTGGATACTGGGCTAGTTCCTCTGGGCAGTCTACCCACCCTCCCTGCTCCTAACTCCCTAGGCCCGGGGTGGGATAGGGCTCAGAAATTGGTGTCATTATAACACACACACCCTGAAGGCCATATCGAGGAATGGCCACTACCTGATATTCTTTTCCTTCCTGGTGGTAAGACACTGGTTTTGGAATCAGACAGGCCTGGAGTGAATCCAGGCTCTACCACAAACTGGCAGTGTGGGCAGAACCTCAGTTTCTCCATCTGTGGAGTGAGAATGGCATTAGTACCCTCCTTGCAAGCTTATTGAGGGGATTAAGTGATATAGTGTAAATCCTCATTTCAGGTCTGTTCGTGTCCAGGGCCTGACTCTGTCTGGTCCTGATCCTGGGCCCGTCCTGCCAGAGACCACTCCCATCCTCAGGGAGCATGCACAGCACCTGGCCACACAGCTAGTGGGCCAGGCAGTGGGTGCCTGACCTGTCCTTGGCCTTAAGAAACCCCCAGGTTGAGAGGGTGGATGGAGAAGGTGTGGCTACAGCCAACTCCAAAGTAGGGCAGATGCTACAGTGTGTCCCCCAGGCACACTAGAACTTTAAAAACAATATTTAAGAAGTTCTGAGCTCAAAAAGAGAATGTGTCCTACAGGGAAGGACGTTGGCACAGGTGGGGTAGGGACACATTAGGATGGCCAGTCATGTTTCTGCAGTGAGTAAGGGGCAGTGGGTCTCAGAGGCCAAAGCCACTCACCTTCTGAGTCCCGTCTCCTTTTTAGGCTTCACCTGATGAGACTTCTTTGATCCTCAGCTTCTGCAAATGTTTCTCCCCACCCACCAATCTTGCTACTGCCTCCACAACTCAGCCAAGACCAGAGGAATCTTCTAGCATCTGTGGGCTAAAGAGATTTCTCCCCACGGACGTGTGAGGAGAAGGAACGGGCTGCAGATGCCACCTGAGGAAGCCAGAGGGCTCGGGCAGCCTTCTGGTCCTGTGTCACTCATTCCCCTACTCCCAGATCCTGAAAATTGGGGGTGGAGATATCCACCTTTACCCCCTCAACAGTGTCTGGAAGTACAAATATGAGTGGGTTCTAGATAAGCATAAAGTTTTATTCAGATGCAAGAGTTGGTGTGTTTTATGTTTTTCCTTGTAAGTGCTGTTATATGGGATTTGGCCATCCATCCACCCACCCACCCACCCACCCATCCATCCACCCATCCACCCACCCATCCATCCACCCATCCACCCATTTATCCATCCATCCATTCATCCATCCATTGATTCATCCATCTATCCGTTTGTCCATCCATCCACTCATCTGTCCATCTATTCATCAAATGAAATGTGGTGGCCTAGTTCGTATCTGCCACTGTTCTAGGCCCAGTTGGGGAAAAACAGAGTGGGAGAAAACACATAAAAACATGATAAAATGAAGTGGAAGCAAGTGTTGTGAAGAAAAATTAAAACGGGGCAAAGGAATAGGGAAGAATAGAAGATTGGTGCTATTTTAGTTAAAGGGGCAAAGAGGCCTCTCTGAGGGCTTGGGATGTGAGCAGAGACCGACCTGAAGTTCAGCTGGGTCAGAGAGTTTCAGCATTAAAAACAGAAAGTTCAAAAATGGCAAGGGGGTCTGTGTGGGTGGCAGAGTGAGTGAGAGGAGGTACTGGGAGATGAGGAAAGAGGAGGACCCAGGGGCTGCCAGTATCAAGCCTCCTGGTACATCAGGGCTTTGACTGCTCTGAGGGAGAGGGAAGGCCGTGGAGGGTTTGAGCAGCTGAATGCAGTAAGGGAATGCACAGACAACTTGAGGGGCTCCTGCCAACCCCTGAAAATGCTGGGTGGTCACAGTGCAGCTGGTGAGAAGGACCAGGCTCAGGGCAGGCTGTAAAGGCCAAGTCAGGAGAATTTGCTGAGGGGTTAGAAGTGGGGTATGGGCAGAGAGGAATCAGGATCATCTCCTGGGCTTTTGGTTGGAGCAGTCCGCAAACGGGGTCAATGTCGGAGGAGGGGAAAGCAGGTTAGGGGTTTAAATCGAAAGCTTAGTTTGGACAAGGCAGGTTTGAGAAGCCTATTCACTGCCAAACATAGTCAGATGTGAGCTACTGGTGAGATATAAACATGAGAAAGAGGAACGAACATGGGAGAGAGATACGAACATGGGAGAGAGATACAAACATGGGAGAGAGGAAAGAACATGAAAGAGAAATATGAACATGGGAGACTGATATGAACATGGGCGAGCGGAATGAACCTGGGAGAGAGGAATGGACCTGGGTGAGACCTATGAACATGGGAGAGATACATGGACATTGGCCAGAACATGGGCATCATCCCACTCGATGAACTCGGCTGCTCAGCTTAGACTTGAAGTGAAGCCCATAGAGAAGATACAAGTCACAGAAACCAAGAGAAGAAACATATCAAGAAGGAAGGAACCTTCACCTGTGTGTGGGTGGGGTGAGGGCTGAGCTCGGAACTGGGGAAAAGGAAGCCGTTGGGGATCTTCGCCATGGCGTTTCAATGCCAAGGACGGTTGGTGCAGTAGAGTCCAGAGAGGATGTTGGGGGGGGTGGGGCATGTGCTGTAGAGTGGAGCAGGAAACAGGAGGGTGGCTGGAAGATGTTCTTGTGTTTTTTTGAGGGTTTATTTTAAGAGGAGAAGTATTAGATCTTGTTTGTAGATCTTGATTAATAAAGGAGATAATTAAGATGCAGATGAGAGAGGAGAGAGTCCCAGGAGCAAAATCCTTGGGTGAGTGGGAGGGTCTAGTGTCCTGTGTGTGAAGGGAGGGTGTGTCCCGGATGAGAGCCTCCCGGTACAGGAGGAAGGCAGTGTACACCGAGGGCACAGGTTGGTGGGAGACTGTGGATTTCTCTTCTGATTGTTTCTCTTCTCAGTGAAAGAAGAGACAAGGTCATGGCCAAGAGGGAGGAGGCAGAGGTGGGGAGGTTCTTGGTGTTTTGAAGAGAGGCTTGTTTTCCCACAGGTGGGAAAATCACAGCAAGAGTGATTGGACTGAATGGACCGGTGAAATGGGGTCACATTGCCAGCCCAGGTGCCCACTTGGCGTTTGCGGGAGTCATTTTAGAGTGAGGCTGGTCAGGTAGCGTTTCCCCTTCAGCCACGTTCAGCTGCTGGGTGCAGGTGTAGAATGAGTGGGGGTGAAGACAGTCGAGGAAGGAGACTGCTTCACGAGTGAGGAGTTCATGGGGGTCTCTGCAGGAGCAGACTCCATCTGGGGCTGGCAACCCCCAGGCTTTGAGCCCCCTGCAGTCTTTAAAGCCTTTTCTTGACCCCAAAAGCTGTCTTTCTACATTCTTTATCTGCTGGATTCTCATAATGACCCCTACTTCACAGAAGCGAATTACCCTGGGTCATGCAGCCAGTAAGTGGCGGAGCTGGGATTTTTTTTTTTTTTCTTTTATCCTCAGCCGAGGACATTCCTTCACCTTCTGTTCAGATAGAGTGGGAAGGAGAGAGAGGAAGAGAGAGAGAGAGAAACATCGACGTGAAAGGGACACATCGAGTGGCTGCCACCGGCACGACCAACCAGGGCCGGGGACAAACTGCAACCGAGGTACATGCCCTTAGCGGGAACCGAACCCGGGTCTCTCTGGACCGCAGGCCGACGCTCTAACCGCTGAGCCAAACCGGCCAGGGCAGGAGCTGGGATTTTAATTCAAATGTCAGTTCGGTGTTCTCCCTTCTGGGCAGCAGGGTCGGGGCACTGTGTTTAAGAAAGTCTTGCATTTCAGATGGTGAAAATAAACAAGCTTGGCTGTTGGGAGATTAAACTTCAGATGTTTTGTGCCCTGGGTGGCCCAGGTTTTGTCATGATTCAACCCCAGTATCTTGCTGCCACCCACTGGCACTATCAGTATTGCACCAAAAGAGAACCTGGATTTGCTTAGCGAAGGATCCTGTCTGGGGCCAGCAATGCATTGCTGAAAAGGGCTAGAGAGGAGTGCTCGTCCATCCCCTTTTGGCAAGTGAGGAGCTGGAAGTCCAGAGAGATGACTTCCAAAATCCAGCTGCACTTGCCTACTCTTTGCATTCAGTTGTTCACTCATGGAATAACCATTCCTCGAAAACCTCCTCTCCGTCGACAGTTGTAGGCACTGGGGTTTAGCAGAAAATAAGACAGAGGAGGCCGTTGCTTTTCTAGAGCTGCCATTCCTCATGGGAAGAGGGGGAGGGGACAGATTCTCAACAAGTCAATAAACCAGATAATGATAGATTTGATGGATGCTGTGAAGGAATTGAAAGAGAGAGTGAGTGGAGAGTTAGTCAGGAGATGACATTTAAGTTGAGACCTAATGGCTGGGAGGCCTAATGGCTGGGAGGCTTCGGGAAAGACACTCCAAGATAGCAGTGCAAAGGCCCTGAGGCTCTGAACGGTCTGAGAAGGTTCCCGAGCAGGAGGAGCCCACTGATGCCCCTGCCCAGGGCTATCCATGTAGAACATGTAGAATGTTCTTCCAGGAGGGTCATGCCATTGACCTGCTCTCAGGAGTCCACAGCGTTTCTCAGCTCCCACCTTACTCACACAGCTGACCACTTCGTGCTTGAAGCTCTCTCCTCTCTTGGCTTGTGAACACCAACCTCTGGAAGTAGGAGAAGCTATGATCATTCTCCTGTGAAAATGAAAGCTTCACAATCCACATAGAGATCTCCCTGGTTTGAAGGAACCCACTGATATATGGAAAGCTGGAGCAGGAAATGCGGGCACGCGAAGTCAAAGGTCAAGGCCGAAGTCAAAGGTCAAGGCCGACCGTTCCAGGACCTGGGACGGGAACATGGAGGAGAGGCTTGTAATTACCTCCCTTGTAGCTGTTGCCATGTTATAAGTGTGCGTTTGCAGCCCTGTCCGCTGCTAATGAGCCATTATTGCAAATAAAATGACTATTTGTACGTTTGCATGCGTAGCATGAGTATGCTTTTTAGTCCTAAGAGTGAGGTTCCAAGAAATAATGCGTTTGGAAGCAAAATAAGTCCCTAAACTGGCAACTTGGGCATGTTACTCCAACACTACCCAATTGTGTTAGCTGGTGAGGAATGAGTGAAGGAAACAAGTTGACGTCACTGTAGCGAAGCTGACTGGAAATGGAGTCTGTACAGAGAAGGTGACAAAAAACTGGTTCTGATCACAGGGACCGAAGCATGAGGGATAGATTTCATTTTACTTCGACTAGCCTGAGGTCTACGCTGTTGAATTTCTCAGTTGTGCATCAGTGTGAGAGACATACAAATTCCTATGGAAGCACTTCGGGAAGAATGGAGAATTTAGGGAAGAATGTGCACGTGTCCAGACGACAGGACCTCCATCATCCAGCCCACCGTCGTCTGGAAGATGATCACTGCAGACTGACCCAGAGGTGAAGAAGGCCAGACTGATTCTTCTCAAGAATGTGCTGTTCGCTGAGAACTCTCAACTCTTCTTTCTTCTTTGGAACACTCCGGGTGTACCTGCTAGTAAACCCTAAGACCCTTGAATGAACTGTCATTTTTATATATTTTTTTATTCCTCACCAGAGGATACTTTTCTATTTATCATCAGATAGAGTGGAAGGGAGGGAGAGAGAGACAGAGAGAAACATCCATGTCATAGAGCCACATCAACTGGTTGCCTCCCACACGACCCGACCAGGGCAGGGGACATGCCCTTGGCCGGAATCGAACCCACAACTCATTGGTCCGCGGGCCGACGCTCTAACTACTGAGCCAAATCGGCCAGGGCGCATTTTTAATTTTAGAAAACCTCCTGATTCATTGACGTGAGGTCAGCGCTGGCATTTTAAGTGTTAGAATATCTGCTATAGGCTACATACAGTTCTTTGTGAAGCAAAATATTTCATTGTGAAAAAAAGGAAGGTTACAGGAAGCAAAGTGTGCCCTAATCCCCAACTTGGAGATGTGTTTGGACACATTCTTAATTCGACTAGCATCAGTGCAAAGTGAAATACGTTTTTCTAAGTCTGAAATATTTATCCTAAAAACAGAGACCAAAGGCAAGCAATACTTTAAATTTTCATTTTTAATAACTTTTAAATAATAAACATTTGTAATATTGCCAATCCACTTTAAAAATGATTTTTACTTGGTCTTTACTTTGACTTAATGTTTCCCTGTTTCAACAATTTTTATTATCAAATATCTAGAAAATGGAAGTCATTTTTGTTATTGAAAACTATCATTTTGTCATATTATATTGGCTTATAATAACCATAAACTGTGCATTTATTAATTTTTTTATAAAATAGAAAACTTCTGACATATTTAGTAGAACCCTCTTCCAGAAGAATGTTCACTGTTTATCATTATGATCAATCACTATTTTTTCAAAATACATCAAACTGTTTAGAAAAATACAGAATAATGTATATTTTCAGGAATTGCTGAGAATTTTTTGAATTCTGATATCTCATACTCAAATCCCAAAGATTAATATCCGTTAGGAACGTGGACACACTTTTCGAAGTTTTAACATTTCTGGACTCTGCATCTCTCATTGCCAGATCTTCGTCATTTCTTCTGACCTTATGAGTTGGCCCCGGCTCCTCTAACTCACCCTCCACACTGCCAGACAGATTTTCCCAAGTGAAGACCCGACCTCTCGTTTCTCTGCGACATCCTTCCCTGGCTTCCCAGCACCTTCCCCACTGCTCCTCAGACAACTGCGGAAAAGCATCTGGGAGTTTCTTAAATGTGGTGGGTGGGGAGCCTCATTCAGGTGCACTGAATCAGCCTCTGGGCGGTGGGGCCTTGGAATATGCAGATTCAACACACCTTCTGGATGATTTAAAAAAAACAAGCACGTTTTTAATGGCTAAAAACAACACAAATACAGAAAGCTACATAAACAAGAGCTTGCCCCCCACCTCAGGAACTCCCCACGTGCCCGCTCCCAATCACAACGCTTCACCCTCTACCACCAGGAGCAGCCATCATCCTGAACCTCATTTGGCCTGGGGTTTTTTTGGTTGCTGTTTATTTAAATGTGTCATTACATTTTGTTTAATGTTTGCCCCTCTTTCCATCTTTTTTCTTCTTGTAATTCATCTGTTAATGAAACGGGATCATTTGTCCTGCAGCGTTTCCCACGGTCATTGCTGATTGCATCCCCAGGCAGCGTGTTCTCCTCTCTCCGGAATTTCCTGTTAATTGGCAGTTGGATCTAGAGGCTTAATCTAATTCACATTTCTCTCCTATTTTTTTTTTTTTTTTGACAAGCCTACATTTATACGTGATGTGTGTTTGTCATCAATGACTGACATTTTTGTGTTTTCTCTCTCTCCTCTTGTGCTTTTCCTGCCCCAGATCTGAAATCAGCTCATGTATCCTGGGTAAATACCTAGGACTAGAATTGCTAGTTCACAAGGCAGATATGTGTTTAACTTTCTAAGAAGCTGTTAAACATTTTTCTGAGGTGGTGTACTGATTTACATTCCTACCAGCGATGAAAACTCCAGTTATTCTAAATCCTCACCAATACTGAATATTGTATTTCAGCTACTCTGGTAGCATAAAATATTATTTCACTGTGGATCTAATGTGAAGTTTCCTAACAACTAATGATGTTAAACACCTGTTTGGGTGCTTATTGGCCATTTGTGTATCTTCTTTTGTGAAATGCCTCTCCAAGTCTTATTTCAATGATCTATTATTGTGTAACAAACCACCACAGAAATTAGTGGCTGAAGACAAAATCATTTATTTGCTCACTATTCTGTGCTCTGAACTGGGCTTATCTGGGCAGTTCTTTTGCTCAGATGATGTTGGCTGCAGTCATCTGGAGGCTCAGCTGGGCCTGAACATCAAAGATCACACACACACACACACACACACACACACACACACACTCACACACACACACACGGCTGGTGCTTCAGCTGGGATGGCTGGGAGCAGGAGGCTGGCCAGAAATCTCCCCACAGGTTCCTCCTTGAGGGAGCCAGATCACTTTGCATGGTGGCTCAGAGTTCCAAGAGGGAGCATCCAAGGAGACAGAACCCTGTGTGCAAGACCTTGTCTTCTTGAATCAGGCCCACAGGTCAGGATAAATCACGTGTCTACGTCCAGAGTCAATGAGGGAGGGACTACACAAGGGCATGAATACAGGGAGGCATAGTTCATTGGGGCCACACACCAACATAAGTCTACCACAAGTCTTTTGCCCATTTCTAATTGGATCATTCGTCTTTAAAAAAAAAAAAAAAAAAAAAAGAGTGGAAAGAAGGGAGGTAGAGAGAGAGAGAGAAACATCGATGTTGAGAGAGACACATTGATTGGTTGCCTCCCTCACAGCCCTTGTCAGGGCTGGGGAAACCTTCGACCCAGGCACGTGCCGTGACTGGGATTGAACCCGTGACCCTTTGGTCCCTGGGCTGATGTTCTAACCCCTGAGCTAAACCGGCCGGAGTGGATTGTCTTTTTAATATCGCACTACTTCTTTATATACTCTGAATGACAGTCCTTTGTTAGGTATAAATAAGTACTGTGAATATGTTTTCTAAGTCTGTGGCTTACCACTTTATATTTTCTTGGGAACATAAAATTTTAATTTTGATGAAGTCCAATTTATGTATTTTTTTCTTTCATGGATAATGCTTTTAGGGTTCTAAGAAACTTTTGCCAAGCTCAAGGGCATATTCTTTGTGTTTTCTTCTAGAGTCATTATGGTTTGAGCTTTTTCTTTTGGATTTATCATTCATGGCAAATTAATGTTTATGTATGAACAACGACAGGGATGGGGTCCCTTTTGTCCATAGGAATACCCATTTGCTCTAGCACCAGGTATTGTAGACCTTCCTTTTCTAATGAATTAACTTAGCACCTTGGTCAAAAACCTTTTGACTATTGCTATTTATCCTATGACCATATTAAATTCACTTTTAATTTTAGTAGGATTTGGGGAAGGGGTGGAGTGTGAGGGGAGGAAGTAAATCCCATAGGATTTACTATGTATGCAATCAGATGTTATAAAACAATGACCATTTTACTTTCCCCATCCCAAATTTTATGTCTTTTGTTTCTTTTACTTTTTCTTTCTTTAAAATATGTTTTCATTGATTTTTTTAGAGAGAGGAAGGGAGAGAGAGATAGAGACATCTTTTGAGAAGGAAACATTGATCAGCTGCCTCCTGCATGCCCCCCACTGGAGATTGAGCCCACAATCCGGGCATGTGCCCTGACTGGGAATCGAACTGGGACCTCTCAGTCCATGGGACGATGTTCAATTCACTGAGACACACCAGCTGGGATCTTTTTCTTGCCTTATTGAACAGGACTTTCCAGTATAAGTTTGAATAGAAATGATAAGAACAAAATACTTGCTTCAGGGGATCTTAGGGAAAAGCTATTTACAATTTATTAAGTATAATGTTGTTGTTTTTTTTGTTTGTTTGTTTGTTTTAGCCTCACCCGAGGACATTCTTTCATTCTTTGTTCAGATAGAGTGGGAGGGAGAGAGAGGAAGAGAGAGAGAGAGAAACATCGACGTGAAAGGGACACATCGAGTGGCTGCCACCCGCACGACCAACCAGGGCCGGGGACAAACTGCAACCGAGGCACATGCCCTTAGCGGGAACCGAACCCGGGTCTCTCTGGACCGCAGGCCGACGCTCTAACCGCCGAGCCAAACCGGCCAGGGCAGTATAATGGTTTTTTAATGATGATTTAAGTATATAGATTTTTAAATAAGTGCCTTTATCAGAAGTTATCTTCTATTGTTCCATATATTTTAAAATTCGTGTTTGAATGGTATCTCTCTTTCATCCTCTTGTTTCACCTTTCTGTGTTTTTGTATTTGTGTTTTTTATTAATAAAATATAATTGGGCTTTAAAAAATGTATTCTAATGATATCTATCTTTTAGTCAGTGTGTTTAAACCATGTGCATTTAATATAATTCCTGATTTAGTTGGGTGTAGGTCTACCATCTTGCTATTTGTTTTTCTGTCTCATTTGTTCTTTGTTCATTTATTCCTTCATTATTTTCTTCCTTTGAATAATCAAGTTATTTTTATTATTCTATTTTTCCCTCTATTTTGTTTCACTTCACATTTTTGCGAAATTCTTTCAGTGGTAACTCTACAGATTTAAATGTGCCTCTTTGACCCATTGTCCTAGACAATTCAGGCTGCTGTAACAAAATGCCATAAACTGGGTGACTTAAACAGCAGAAATGTATTGCTCACAATTCAGGGGACTGGGAAGTCCAAGATCGGAGCACCGGTATGGTTGGGTTTTGGTGAAAGCCATTTTCCTGGTTTACAGGCAGCTGCCTTCTTGCTGTGTCCTCAGAGAGAGGACAGAGAGAGGACGCAAGCTCTCTTATCATGAGGACTTCTAGCTCATAACCCAGTTACTTCCCAAAGGCCTCATCTCCAAATGCCATCACATTGGAGATCAGAGTTTCAACATACGAATTACGGTCAGGTAATACAAACATTCAGTCCATATCACAGTGTTACAGACTTATTGTAGTATTAAATTTATATGTTTACCATTGTTTTAACACTGCAGTTCAACTTCATTTATTCTTTCACCTTTTGTGCTATTATTGCATATTTTATTTCGATGTCATAAACCTTGTAAGACATTTCTATTATTGTTTTATTAGTCACTTCTTTTATGTTTACTCATGTACTTGTCCTTTCCGGTCCCTTTCACTTCCTGCAGGTCTGTGCTTGCATCTGGGATCATTTTACCTCAGCCTGGAGAAGCTTCTTTAATATTTCTTATAGTTATAGATCTGCCAGCAATGCATTTTCTCAGGCTTTTCTTTGTACCAAAATGTCTCTGTTTCACCTTATTTCTTAAAGGACACCCCCCCACCCTTGGTATAAAATTCTAGATAGCAGGGTTGTTGTTTCTTCCCCTGAACGTTAAAAATGTCATTAACTTATCTTGGGGATTAATAGTTTCTGTTGAAATGTGGGCATCAGTCTCGTTGCTTTACGGATAATGTGTCTTCTTGTATCTAGCTGCTTTTAAGGTTTTCTCTTTGCCTCAGTTTTCAGCTGTTGACACTAATATGTCTGTTGTTTTCTTTGTCTATATCCTGCTTGGGTTTCACTAAGCTTCTTGACTTTGTGGGTTGGTAATCTTTCAACAGTTTTGGAAAATTATAAGCCATATCACTTCAAATATTGCTTCTGCCCCACTTTTCTTTCCTTCTCAGCTGGGATTCCAATTACACAAATGTTAGACTTTCTGACTATATCCCACACATCTCATGCTCTGTTCCTGCAACTTTTCCCCTGTGTTTCAGCTTGGATATATATATTTTTAAATATGTTCTTATTGATTTTATAGAGAGAAGAAGGGAGAGGGAGAGAGAGATGTAACATCGATGAAAGAGAACATCGATTGGCTGCCTCCTGCATGCCCCCCACTGTGGATCGCGCCCACAACCTGGGCATGTGCCCTGACCAGGAAACGAACTGACGACCTCTTGGTGCATGCGTCGACGCTCAACCACTGAGCCACACCGGCCGGGCTTTGTTGATTTTTTTAGGAGAGAGAGGAGGGGATAGAGAGATAGAAACATCAATGTGAGAAACATTGATCTGCTGCCTCCTGCATGCCCCCTACTGGGGATCGAGCTCACAACCCAGGCATGTGCCCTGAACAGGAATCGAACCGAGACCTCTCAGTCCATGGATGACTCTCAGTCACCTGAGCCACACCGATGGGGCAGCTTGGATATTTTTTAATTGAACTATCTTCAAGTTTGCTAATCCTGTCTTTTGCCCTTCTGTTGTACCCTGTCTTCTGTTAAACACATCCAATAGGTTCTTTATTTTAGGTGTTGTATTTCTCAGTTCTAGAAAATTTAATTATTAAAAAAATATATTCCACTTTGTTATTGACAGTCTCTATTTTTTATTTATTTTATCAATTTTTCTTCTCTGTTCTTTAATATATTATCTTGTCTGCTAACTTTAATATGTGGATCTTTGTGGTTCTGATACTATTGCCTATTTTTTTCCTCTTGATTACCTGTCATGTTTTCCTGCTTCTTTGTATGTCTGGTAATCTTCAACACATGATATTGTTCAAATTGTAAATTATCCCAGCATGATGAATGTATAGTGGCATCTTATTGTGGACTTGACTTGCAAAATATTGAGCACTTTTTCATATACTTATTGGTCAATTTTCTGAGGTGTTTATTCACAATTTTATAAAGTGCTTATCACCCATTATTTGATTAGGTTGTCTTTCCTTATTAATTTCTAAGTGTATTATATTAATATATCCTATTGTTATACAGTGGTCCTCTCTATTTTTAACAGTACTTTTTGCCTCAAAGTCCATTTTGTCTGATATAAATATATATATTTGGTCAGTAGACCTCACCAGAGAGGACTTCCACTTCCCTAATTCATTTGAAAATTATTAATTATTGGTTATACTAGAGGTTATAATCTGCACCCTTAACTTATTCAAGTCTAGAATTACTCAACACATTTACTCTACTCCAAGATAATACAAAATCCTTACAATGCCCTGGCCAGTTTGGCTCAGCGGTTAGAGCGTTGGCCTGTGGTCCAGAGAGACCTGGGTTCAGTAAGGGCACCTACCTTGGTTGCAGTTTGTCCCCAGCCCTGGTTGGGTCGTGAGGGAGGCAGCCACTCGATGTGTCCCTTTCACGTCGATGTTTCTCTCTCTCTCTCTCTCTCTCTCTCTCTCTCTCTCTCTCTCTCTCTTCCTCTCTCTCCCTCCCACTCTATCTGGAAAAATGTCCTCAGGTGAGGATTAAAAAAAAACTAAAAAAAAACACAACCTTATAATAACTTAATTTCATTTATCTACATCCTGACTTATCGTTTTGTGATGTATTTTAATATATATTATTTTCAGTTTCAAATACCACAGACATTATTATTGTTTTATACAGTCGTGGTTCATTTAGATTTGCCCACATATCGGCCATTTCATGACTCTTCATTCTTTCTAGCATTTCTGACCTTCCATCTGGGCTCTTTTTCTTTCTATATAAAGTTTGCTGGTGGCATACTCTTTCAGTTTCTGTTTATCTGAAAATGTCTTTATTTCATCCTCATTCTTAAAAGATTTTTCAGTGGGTATAGAATTCTAAGCCAGTGGTAATTTTCTATTATCTTGTTGAAAATAGTCCTGCTTTCGTTTGTCTTCTAATGTGGCTCTCAAGAAGTCAGTTCTCAATCCACCTTGGTCCTTTGAAGATAATCTTATTTTTTTTTCTGGAAGATTTTAAGATGTTATCTATTAGCTCCGTGTATTGAGCATGGTCCCATGGACTGAGAGGTCCTGGTTCAATTCCCTGTCAGGGCACATGCCCGGGTTGTGGGCTCAATCCCCAGTAGGGGGTGTGCAGGAGGGAGCCAATCCATGTTTCTCTCTCACATTGATGTTTTTATCTCTCATTCCCTTCCTCTCTCTAAAAAAATCAATAAAAACATATTGTAAAAGAAGATTTTATCTTTGTCTTTGGTATTCTGCTGTTTCACCATAATGTGTCTAGTTGTAAAATTTTTTTAATTAATAGACTTCATTTTTACAGTGGTTTTAGATACATAGCAAAATTAAATGAAAATTACAGAGTTCCCCATGTCCCTTCTTTCTCCCACCACACACAGCCTCCCCAATCACTGACATCCTCAATGTGTGTAGTGCATTTTTTATAATCAATGAACCAACATTGATTGACATTGATTTGGTTATCAACCAAAGTCCATAGTTTACATTAAGATTATTTGTGTTATATATTTTATAGGTTTTGACAAATGTATAATGATATGTATATATCATTATGGAATCATACAAAATAATTTCACTGCCCTAAAAATTTCCTGTGTTCTACTTATTCATTCTTCCTCCCCCCAAACCTCTGGCAACAACTGATCTTTTTATTGTCTCCATAGTTTTGCCCTTAAATAATGTCATATAGTTGGAATCAAATACTACATTGCCTTTTCTAAGTGCAAATTTTAAAAAATGCATTTTGCTTAGGATTTATTGGGCTTTTGAATCTGTAAATTAATATATTTTGACAGTTCTGGGAAATTTTCAGCCATTGACCCTTCAAATATCACCTCTGTCTCGTTCTCTCTCTTCACTTCTTCTGAGTTTCCAATTAAATATGTTAGAAGTTTCTCATTTATTCTCCATGTCTTTTACCCTTTCTTTTGTATTATTTTTTAACCTTGTGTCTCCCCATGCTCATTCCAAATGTTATTTTTTTTTCTGATCTTGCTTCCAATTCACCAATTCTCTTTACAGTTATGTCCAATCTGCTTTAAACTTGACATTGACTTCTTAATTTTGGTTATTGTATTATTCATTGATAGAAATTCAATGTGGTTTTTTTCAAATTTACTGTCATTTTAAAAATAGTTTCCTAATTTTATGCTAATATTTTAAGCTAATCTTTCATTTATTTATATTCTGTGTAAAATAATTCCAGTGTCTAAATTCTTTATGGACATTTTTCATTCCCTCCTATTTCTTCTGGTTCTTGCCATGGGGTCTTTTAAGGAATTATTTTTCTTAATTCCTTAGAAATGTATGTGTGTGATTAATTTGGAACCTAGACTGAAGGTACCTCCTTACAAAGATTTGTGTTTGCTTTTTCCAGGAGGCTCAGACAGGCTGGAGTCACCTCATTCCAAGTTCAAGTCTTGAGGTCACATGTCATCCAGCAGATACAATCTAGGGCTACAAGTCCATATTAGGGCTGGTTTGCTTCTGAGAGTATGGGTTTTTGTGATCCCAGTTTATTGTGGGGAGGGTTTTCTTTTTTTTTAAACTCATCTTTATTGTTGAATGTATTACAGATGTTCCCCATTTTTTTTCCCATTGACCCCATCCTCCCCAATCCCACCCCCCTCCTGCCTTCCCCACACTATTGTCGGTGTCCATTGGTTATGCATATATGCATAGTTCTTTGCTTTATCTCATCCTGCCCTCCATCCCCCCTTCCCTTTGAGGATCCTCAGTATAACAACCAATTTGTACTTTTTAATTCCTTCATCTTTTTCACCCATCCCACCAGCCCCCACCCATCTGGCAAGGAACAAAAAGTTCTCTGTATCTAGGAGTCTGTTTCTGTTCTGCTTGCTCATTTTGTTTGTAGATTCAATTGTTGATAGATATGTATTATTGCCATTTTATTGTGCATATTTTTGTTCTTCTCCTTCAAGAAGACTCTTCAATATTTCATATAATACTGGTATGGTGGTGATGAACTCCTTTAGTTTTTTCTTGTCTGGGAAACTCTTGATATGTCCACCGATTCTAAATGATAGCTTTGCAGGATAGAGTAATCTTAGTTGTAGGTCATTGCTTTTCATCACCTTGAATATCTCTTGCCACTCCTTTCTGGCCTGCAAAGTTTCTTTTGAGAAATCAGCTGACAGCCTTATGGGAGCTCCTTTGTAGGTAATGGACTGCTTTTCTCTTGCTGCTTTTAAGATTCTCTCTTTGTCTTTAACCTTTGGCATTTTGATGATGATGTGTCTTGGTGTGGATCTCCTTGGGTGCATCTTGTTTGGGACTCTCTGTGCTTCCTGGACTTGTATGTCTGTTTCCTTCACCAAGTTAGGGAAGTTTTCTGTCATTATTGTTTCCAATAGGTTTTCAATTTCTTGTTCTCTCTCTTCTCCTTCTGGCACCCCTATGATGCAAATGTTGGCATGCTTGAAGTTCTCCCAGAGGCTCCTTACACTATCCTCATTTTTTGGATTCTTTTTTCTTTTTGCTGTTCTGATAGGGTGTTTTTTGCTTCCTTATAGTCCAAATCAATGGTTTGCTTCTTGGTTTTACCTACTCTACTATTGATTTCCTGTAAATTATTCTATATTTCAGTTAGTGCATCCTTCATTTCTGACTGGTCCTTTTTTATGTTGTTGATGTTCTCACTAAGTTCCTTGGAGGTCTCCTTGAATGTCTCACCAAGTTCCTTGAGCAACCTTATAACCTGTGTTTTGAACTCTGCATCTGATTGATTGTTTATCTCCATTTTGTTTAATTCTTTTCCTGGAGTTTTGTTCTTTTCTTTCATTTGGGACATGTTTCTTTGTCTCCTCATTTTGGCTGCTTCCCTGTGATTGTTTCTATGTTTCCTAGGCTTCATAGGGTGGCCTGTAGTTGTAGGTGTCCTGTAGGATCCAATGGCACAGCCTCCCTGATCACCCCAGCTGGGCCCTTGAGGTGCACCCCTAGTGTGGACTGTACACCCTTCTGTTGTAATTGAGTCTTGATTGCTATTGGCACATCAATGGGAGGGATTTACTCAGGCTGATCAGCTGCAAGGACTGGCTGTGCCCACTGACCACTGGCCTCTGACTACCTTAGAGGATAAGCTGTGTAGGGGCCCACCACACAGAGCAAGACTTACTTCATCAGGGCTCTGGTACCCACTGAGTCCGCTCATTGAGTGTGTCACTTGTGGAGGTGGTGCTTCCATGTGGTCTGAAGCTGTCCACTGGCTCTGGGGTGTGCTGGCTCTGGGGCAAGGTCAGCCACTGCCTGTGTTCTATCTGGGACCACCCAGCATAAGCTACAAAGTGATCTGCAGATGGCTGCTTCTTGTGCTGGGCTTCGAGGTACCCAGGAAAAGCCAAGTTGTGAACCAAGGCTGGTTGCTTCTAGTGCCAGGCCTGGGGCCACTTAACGAGAAGTATGGGGCTCGCTGAGACCAGATGCTGCTTGTTTGAAAGATTTTAGGAAACTCTGAAGCAGGATCCAAGACAGGCCAATCCTATGGTAAAGCCTTTGGAAAGCTTGGGTGGCCCTGAAAGTTGGGTGGGGCGGGGCCTCAGGGAATCACCAGGGTGGGGCAAACCATGTGAGCCAGGTTGCTGGAGTCCCAGATATGGCGGCAGTCTGCCTGCCCCAGGGAAGGGGGCTCACCAAAGGAACATCAGCCTCTGCCAGCACGTCTGTTCAGGAGAAAGCCACCTCTCCAGCCTTTCTCCTGAGGCCAAACAGCTCAGTTCTTCCCTGTATGTCTCTGGTGCCCCTCAAGCTGCCTTCCCTCTGAGCTTAGAGGGAACAAGTCTGAGTAAGTCCACGCGCGGGCCCTTTAAGAGGAGCTGCCGGGGGCTCCAGCCGCCTCAGCCTCAGTTCCCGCTGGTTTTTCCAGCCGGAAGTAATGGGGGCTTCTCTTCCTGGCACTGGAACCCTGAGCTGGGCGCCTGGTGTGGGACGGGGACCCCTCAGTCCTCAGGGAGGACCTTCCCAGCTGAGGTGTCCTCCTGATTTTTATCCGCCACACGTGGGTGTGGGACCAGCCCGTCCGCCTCCGCCCCTCCTAGCAGTCTCGATGGGGCTGCTTCTTTAATTCCGTAGTTGTAGGACTTCCATTCAGCTCGATGTCAGGCGGCTCTGAAGGATGATTGTGTTGTAGTTTAGTTGTAATTTCGCTGTGGTTGTAGGAGGAAGTGATACCGCATTACCTACGCCGCCATCTTGACCGGAAGTCGTGGGGAGGGTTTTCTATATGATCCTTTACCATGTGCTTTTTTAAAAAGATTTTTTATTCATTTTTAGAGAGAGAAGAAGAGAGAGAGAGAGAGAGAGAGAACCATCGATGTGAGAGCGGATCATTGATCAGCTGCCCCCTGCATGCCCCCACTGGGGGTCAAGCCCGTGACCCGGGCACGTGCCCTGACCGGGACCCTAACCAGCGACCTCTGGGTGCCCGGGATGACGCCCACCCAGTGAGCCACACCAGCCAGGGCTACCGTGTGCTTTAACTTTTATTTGTGGCCCTTGCCCAGGGAAGTCAGCAAAACAATGGTTCCAATTGGCCAGAATGAAGAAATACCCTCAGGGTAAAAGTGACTTTTGTGTTTGGTTTATCTGCCCAAGTTTCTGTTTTCCTTTCCGTTGTGTTTTCGTAACACCTTACTTTCTGTTCAGACCACTCTACCAGCGTTTTTAGTTTTCAGTGGGAGAACCGCTCTGAGTAACTGAGCCTGACATTACCAGAAAAAAGGCAGTTTGCTATACCTCAGCCTCCATTTTACAGAGATGAATATGTGGATCAGGGAGGTGAGGCCACTTCCCCACCGGTAAGAAATGCGCCAGGCAGGAAACTGAGGACTCTTACACCGAGTCCAGTGCTCTCTTCCCCACACCCTCTTGGAGACTTGGTTTCTCCGTTATGTATTGAAGAAGCCGGACCAGATAGTCTGAGGGCCCATTCAGCTCAGACATTCTCAGAGCAGGATTTCATGGTTTTTCAATCATCTGAGACCCACTCAGCCTCCTCCCCACCTTTGGTTTTGAAGACTTGCTCTGCTCAAACCAGACACCTGAGGCTAATGGTGGAGAATTCCCAAATCAGCCACAAGGGGGCAGTGGTGAGCAGAGATCGCCCACGGTCTGAGATTACTGCACAGCCAAGGGCTTTCTTCTGAGAGTGTTTGCTTCTCACTGTCAGAGTAAAGGGAAAATGATTTAGCCTTGGATCAAAGCCACATGTCTCTTCTGCTTCATTTCATTTGCCAAACTCTGGCAGATGCATGGAGAGAAGTCATTCCATCCCTGCCCTCGAGGACCTCATGATCCATCGAGTCCTCTCCAACCTAGACCTCTGGCTGATTTTCCCACTTCCCTGTCTTTGCTCCTGCTCTTCCCCTTCCCCCATCACTGTCATTACATTTTCCCTCATTCTTAAGGCTCAGCTCAGATGCCATCTCCTTCCTGGAGTCTCCTATCAGAATCCCCATCTCCACCCCCATGCTCTCAGTCCTGGTTCTGTCTCTCAAATTCCTGTCTGACAACCTGACTGTTTTTTTTTTTTTTTTCATGCTCCAGACTGTAAGCTCCTCAGGCAGGGCAGGGTTTCCCTCAGCTCCAGGCCCCTGTGCCAGTCCAGGATGCAGAGCTGCAGGAAGTCAGAGCCCAGCATCTAGCGGTCTCCACCATGGCAGCCCCCGTCTCTGCCCCAAACCCCCAGACTGTGGGTCCAACTTTGCACTCCCTGCTGAGGAAATGACAAGAGAAGTTTCCAGCCCCTGAACCAGTGTACAAAATGAAACCATAAAAGCACCAGAAGAAAACATAGGAGGGTTTCTGATTAACTTTGAAGTTAGAAAGACCTTTTTATGGCTCGAAACCAGAAGCCATAACAAAAAAGAAATTCAAATGGCTTTTAAACTTTTGAATAAGTTCTCAGCCTTCTTCATAAGGAGATAACCACAAATTTAAAATACAGAGATTCCAGTTTTCACCTATCAGATAGGCAGAAATCCAAAAGTTTGGTAACATTCTTTAGGTGATTTGGGGGAAAAGCAATCATGCTCACCATTGCTGGGAAAAATAAAATCCTTCAGCACAATCCCTGTGGGGATAATATCTACCAAAATTATAGATACACTTGTGCTAGGCAGAATTCTAAGGCGACCCTCATTGGCTTTCACATTTGGGTGATCCCTTGTGTGGGGGCAGAATCTGTGAACATGAAGAAAATACGAACTCAGTGATTATGTCCCATTATATGGCAGAAGAGATTTTATAGATGTAAGTAAGGTCCTAAATCAGTTGCTTTTTAAGGTAGAGACATGACCCCGAGTGGACTGGACTTGATCAGGGGAGGTCTTGAAAAGCAGAGAACTTTCTCTGACTGGTCTCAGAAGGAGAAGCCAGAGATTCGAATCATGAAGCAGGAGAAGAATTCATTGTGCCATTTGGGGGAAGCCACGCAAAGGATGTAGGTGTCATCTAGGAGCTGAGGAGGCACCCAGCTGATAGCCAGCAAAAACCAGAGACCTCAGTCCTACAACCACCAGGAACCAAACTTGGCCAATGACAGGAATGAGCCTGGAGACTGATTTTCCCCAGAGCCTCCAAATGAGAACCAAACCTTGCCAACACTTTGATTTTGCCCTCAGCAGAGAACCCAGCCATACCAGGCCAGACTTCTGACCAACAGACCGTTAACTAATAAATGGGTGTTATTTTAAGCCGCTGAGTTTGTGGTAATTTGTTATGCGACAAAAGAAACCTAATATATTGCCCTGGCCGGTTTGGCTCAGCGGTTGAAGCGTTGGCCTGCGGACTAGAGAGTCCCGGGTTCAGTTCCCGCTAGGGGTACGTACCAAAAAAAACAAAACAAAAACAAAACAAAACCTAATATAATACCTGCAACCTAGCAATCCATGTTGGGGAATTCATTCTGCAAATATATTTGCATGAATCTGAAACAATACATGTACGAGAGTATTGCAGCATTGTTGTGATACCAAAAGGAAAAAAAAATCTAGAAACAACTCAAATGTCCATCAATAGGGAATTGGTTAAATAAGTTATTCCAATCTGTAAAATAGAAAGCATGCAGTGATATGAGAGGAGGAAGCTCTGTTTGCTGATAAAGATCAGTAAGGCGCATGACTAGTGGGAAAGGGGCAGCAGAGTGTGGGGTAGTTTATCACCTTTTATGTGAAATAAAAAGTGGTGACCTGGAGCAGTTGGGAATGAGGAGTCAGAAGAGGGCAAATGAGGCACCTGAGCCAGGGTGAGACTTTTTGTTCTATGTTTTTTATACAGATTTTTTGAACCACAAGGATGTACGTGTTAACTAATTGATGTAAAAATCAAATACAACCAATTGTTTTACAATGAATCAGTGGGCCCTGGCTCCTGTTTCCTTTCTGAGCCTGAGCCTAGTCCCTGGCCATGTCTCAACAAGTTGGCTCTGGGGCACGTCCTGTCCTCCACGGACGTGACCTCCAGCATTCCATCCTCATTCTCCCTTCTGCCCCAGGGGAACTAGAGACAAGGATCCAAATAGCTGTGTGAGTGAGTCATCTCTCTGGGACTCAGTTTTTCCATCAGTGAAAAGGGAGATAACAGCTCAGAGGGCGGCTGGGGGGCGGATCGTTCCTGTCAAGTGACCGGCCCATAGGAGGTGTCCAGCGGTGGCAGAGGCTCCCAGCCTTTGTGCTGGCCACGATGCAGGGGAGACCATTCCTTGTAGGGGGAGTTTATCGAGCACACAGGAGATGGACAAGAAATGATAGACCCCTTTATCTCCCACTCACCTGCTGTGCGACGATGGCCCAGTTCGTTACTCCCTCTCTCTGTGTCTGTTTCTTCACTGGTGAATGAGAGGATTAGACCGATGAGCTCTGTCTGTCTGTCAGTTACAGAGCCCTTGGTAACTAGGGCTCCTTCCCATGTCAGATATGGGTTAGTGAGGCCCAGAGTGGCAACTTGTTCAAGATCACATGGCATGTCAGAGGCGGCACCAGGACTGGTACTCACTCCTACCCAGGCCCTTGACCTGAGGCGCCCCTCTCTGCTCAAGCACATTTGTGTCCAAGCAGCCATGTGGCGACACGGGGAGACTCTCCTCTGGGCCTGTCCTTATCTTCCCAGCTTCTGAAGGCTGCTGCCCACCCAGCCTGCAGTTTAGAGGAGCCAGCTCCCCCAGCCCCTTCCCCAGACCCTCCCCAGCGTCTCTCCCTACCAGCAGGAGACGCAGTGACATGACTGCATTTCGGATGTCCCTTGGAGACAGCACCCCTGGGGGTGGGGTGGAGCAATTGGGGGCTAGGGACCTTCTATGAGTTGGGGCACTTGGGACCACTGGAGTAAGCTTCCCCGTGACAGCCTCTAACTTTTGGTCTCTCGCCCGACACTCCCAATCTCCCAAGGGCCTCCCTCACCCCAGCCTGTGGCTCTAGGAGCTACTGGCCTCGGGGGAGTTCCTTCCCCTCCCTGGGCCAGCGAGCGTGGCTTTGGGCTCCAACAGCCTCCGGATCCCCATGGACTCTGACTGCCCTTCTTGCCTCTGGGTTTCATGATGTCCCTCCGGATCCTGGAGCAAGCTGTCCAGGCCCTGTCCACTTAGTGTGAGGGTGGTTCCTGGTACCGAGCCTTTTAGCAGGTGTTGATTGTGTCGCCCACAGGCAAAGGTGACTTGGTCTGTCTCAGGTGTGGACTTACCTCCATGGCCCTCTGCTGTACGTCACTGCTCACTCCTGGGGGCCTTGGAGGGTGTTGGTTACTCTCCAAGCTGAGGTGCACAGGGACTAGAGGGACCCCTCAAGCGTGCAAGTGTGTACAGACTGCAGGTCTGGGCCTGTTTGACTGATTTCAGCTCCTTCTCCTATAGGTTGACCCAAAAGGCTGGAGCAGGTTTGCATTCACTTCCCGTCATTTTAACCAGTTTGACTCAATTTACGTCAGTTTCAACACTTTTGTGTCCACTTGACTATTCTGAGCTCATTTGTGGCTGTTGTGATTTGGGTCATTTAATAACAACAGAACATTGTCGATCCTCACATTGTTGATATTGTCATGTCATCTTCACAACTACCCTGCGGGTAGGGACTGTTATTAGTGTCACCATTTTACACATGGAGAAACGGAGGCACGGAGAGCTTAAGAAATGTGCCCCAAGTTTCACAGTTTCTGAGAGATGAAGCCAGGACTTGCACCTACTCCACCTGTCTACCGAGTCCGTGCTCTTAACCTCGATATCGTGCCCTTATCACTGCTGATGAGTGTCTGAGCCACTCGAGATGAGTGGCTCTGTCTGAGCCCGTGGTTCCGCCTTTTCCAACATAAGCAGCTTTGCGCTGGCTCAGGGTGCATATCGCCTTGGATTTGGGACAGTCCAGTGGACACACAGATCTCAGGCCGCTGCACCCTTGAAGTGGGAGACCACTGCATTCATTTCCGAGGGCTGCTGTAACAAACCGCCACAAACGGGGCTACTTAAAACAACAGAAGTGTATTTCCTGCAGTCCTGGAGGCCAGAAGGTCAAAATCAAGGTGTCTGTACAGGGTCGTTCTCCCTCCGCAGGCTCCAGGGGGATCGGCCTCCTCCAGCTTCTGGTGGCTGCAGGCCTTCCTTGGCTTGTGGCCGCATCACTCCGATCTCTGCATCCACGGTCACTTAGCCTCCTTCCCCAGTGTGTTTCTTATAAGGACACTCATCAGTGGATCTGGGGCCCACCCAGAGATCCTTAATTACATCTGCAAGGACTCTTTCAAGATAAGGTGATGTTCACAGGTCCCAGGGATTAGGACACGGACATATCTTTTTCGGGGATTCAACTCATTACAACCACGAAAGTCATATCAGAATTTCCCCCTGAGGATCCAGCTCATAAAAGCAACTCTTTCTATCCAACTGGCATTCACCCTACTGTTGGGGTCTTTTTTAATTTTTATTTTTATTGAATTTATTGGGGGTGATCTTGGTTTATAAAATTATATAGGTTTCAGGTATACAATTCTACACTTCATCATCTGTGTATTGTATTGTGTGTGTTCACCCCCAACCTCCTTCCGTCACCCTTTATCCCCCCTTTACCCTCTTCTACCTCCCCCCTGTCCCCTTTCCCTTTGGCAATCCCAACTATTGGTGTCTTATCATTTTCTGCTTGGGGATTAAAAGTGTAAAATGTGTTTGAGGCCGTGGGAGAGCTGCCTGTATTTGCAAGACCTATTTATTAACATCCCTGGCTGGGAAGACCAGGGCTTCCTGGAAGCGACAAGTGAGGTATGGAAATGTTTCTGTAAACAGTCCCTGGAAGACAGTACCAGCTTTCTAAGATGTTTGCTGGCGATAACACCAAGCTTAGGATTCCTGGGGGAGTTTTCTTTAGCGAAAGTGATACTGAACTGAAGGAGGGCAGATAATTAAGAGATGAGGGGGGAACCATTAACTCCAAATATCCCAGCATTCCTGGCCGGGGGTTGAAAGAAACTAGCAATTTAGATATAGATGGAGAAGGGGGAATGGTGTCATTGTTCAGAAAATAGACTTTGCAAGGCAGCCGCGCTCAGGGGCCTTTTGTGCTCAACGGGCCCCCAAGCGCCAATGATACACAAACATTACAGAAGGGAAAGTTGTGTTTCTCTTTCCTCCATGTCCCCAGTTGTACCGACAGCTGAGGCCCAAACACTGCTGAGTGTGAGAGTCAGTTTCGACCTGAGGATTTTGGCCTCTGCAGAGGCATGTTCAGGGCTTGTGCTCCGGGTGCTGTTCTGTCCCTAACAGCTGTGTGACCTCGGGAAGCCGTCAAACACACTGGCAGACCAGAGTCATTGCAAGTGCATAATCAGCAACTTCAAATGGTCACCCCAACTGCTGGCAACCCTGCTCTGTCTCTCTAGGGGCCTCGATTGTGAGAAGGATGTCACACCTTATCCTAGTCCTCCTCACTGTGTCTCAGCCCTGTCTTCATGTGCTCTGCGTACACCCACCCCCCTTCAAGGACTTTGCTCCTGGGTAACCCCTCCTCTCCATGTCATCAGTTTCTCCCCTTCTACAGGTCATTGTCATCAACATAGAGACCCAATTTTGTATCCTCCATATTGGGACCAAACCCTCTCTTGACCCCTCTATTCCCAGCCAATGCCCCATGTCTCTGCTTCCCTTTGCACTGAGACTTTCTAAAAAGTTGCCTTTGGCTGTTCTCTCCAAGTCATGAGCTCCCATGTGCTTGTCCAGCCGTTCTAATCCAGCTTCCATACACGCTTCCCAGCAACAGGCTCTCATCAAGGTCACCCCAGTGTCCCCGCTGCAAAATCTACTGGACACTTGTCTGTCCTCCCCCTCTGGGCTGCATTCCATACAGGTCAGCCCTCCCTCCTTCTTGACACAACTTTCTTCTACTGGCTCCTCAGAGCTCTCACCTGGCTCTCCTCCCTCCTGCGGGCCACCCCTGCCCAGGCTACTGTGTCATCCAGCGGTCTGCCCAACTTCCAGTGCAGGAGCCTCCCAGGCTCAGGCCTCCTCCCTCCTTTCCGGTCTGAGCGGACACCAGCATGGGGCACGTGGTACCGGGCACTCAGTACTCCGTGGTCCACGCAGACCCCCAGCCTGCTCAGATTCCAGGGAGGGACACAGTCTCCACCTGTCAGCGGGAGGAGCAGAGAATCTGCAGCCACCAGGCTAGACACCCAGAAGCTCGCCTCCACTTCTCTCACCCGCCACCTCCGACCCTGCAGTGATGCTGTCAGTCCCACCTTCAGAGCGGTCTTGAACAGGCCTCGTCTCTGCCTTTCCGCGGCCTCCAGCCTCATCCAGGCTCCCTGTCTCCAGTCTGGGTTACACTAGTGCCTCCTCCCCGGCCTCTCTGAACCTGCTTGCACCTTGCTGTCTGCAGAGCAGCCCGAATGGGAGCTTGCACTTGTGAAATCTCTCAGCAGTCAGAGGCACTTCAAGCTCCTTACTGCTGCCTGAGGGTCCTGCCTGATGGGCCCCAGCCCACCTCCCAGCCTCGGTCTTGCTCCTCTGACCCCCCTGTTCACTGTGGTGCAGCTCCTCTGGGTTTTCTTCTGTTTCTCAGACAGGTCAACTTGCGCCCGGCCTCGGGCTTTTGCTCATGCTGATCCGGCTTCCTGGGCCACCCTCCCCTGGGCTCCAGGAATAGCTGCCTCCTTCTGGTCCTACATGTCTCTGCTCAGACGTCTCTCCTCTCTGTGACCTCCTTGACACCGCACTGCTCCGGGTTCCTATGCCATGTGCAAGTCTTCACAGCACTGCACATTGCGGACTGACTTCCTGGGGTCTTTGTTTGCTTATTTATTTATCTGTCTTCCCACTCATTTGCAGACTTCACGACAGCAGGACCTGCGTCTGTTCGGCGGGACCCTGCACACTCAGCGCCTAGCACCGAGCCCAGCACACAGTAAATGCTCAACAAATATTTGCTGAACGAATGAGAAAATGAGACAATAAAGCTGGCCACAGCTCGGTACGACGCACCTCCACGTGGCCCCGATCTTACCCACCGCAAGCTTCAGCGTGCTACGGCAGGACAGCATCCTGCCTGTCCCACAGCCCTGCAGGCGGTGCTTTTCGTAAGGCAACCCACCCAGCAGGCCCCAGGAGCCCGACGTGTCGCGGCACGGTCCAACGCACACAGCATTAGGCCTGGCCTGGATCTCACACTTAGTCCCAGTGTCACTGCTCCAAGTTCTGGACACATCGAGTTGACCACAGTGGGACACAAGGAACCCCAGGCCTCGAGGAGTGGGTCCCGAGTCACAGACCTGGGTTGAGCCAAGGACAATGGGTCTTTGTCTTCCCAGGAGGCCCTGCTCAGCTTCCAGAAGAGAATGGCCCATTCTGAGCACCCAGAGCAGCTGTTGGGGACAAGGAGGTGGCACTGGACTCCTGGGGAGAAGAGAGGAAGCCTGGGCCTCTGCTCTGCTATGTGACCTTAGGCATATCACTGTCCTTTTTTAGTCACTGCCCCATCCCCCTTTGTAGAAAGAAAAGAGCATGAAAGGACCCCGAGGGAGCATCTGGGTGCAGATGGGAAACAAAGGCCCCGAGTCACAGTGAGGCAGGACGGAGTCATCGCGGAGCCCCAGGCCACCTGTCTCTCAGGAGACAGAGGGCTCAGAGAGTGAGTCCTGCTGTGTCTCCTCACCTGTTGCTCTGCCTCAGGCCGTTGGACAAGAATAAGACGGGAATGAATCACCAGGAAGGAGGAGGCAGTGGAAAGGAAAATGGGGCTCCAGTCCCCTCCCGGAGCCCGGCCCTTTCCTTTCCTCTTTGGCCAAGCAACCCAGTGAGTCACGAGCTTCCACTGGGTTTGGTGCCAAGTTCAACGCTGAGAGGGGACCCCCCCCCCCACGCACACACACAAGCCACGCTCTTGGCTGTGAGGTCTTCCCCTGCTCTGTGTTTCTGCCTCCTATGCACAGACAGACAGTCAAGGACAGGCAGATGGCCAAAACTCCCAAACAGACGCAGGCACCTCCACAGATACAGACACCTAGTAAATAGGCAGGCACAGACAGGGACAGTCACAAGCTATACACACAGACGTACCTGCCAACAAGCAGACAAATATAGGTAACAATACATTGGCAGATAGACAGACAACCCCACGACCAACAGATGGACAGACCCACGACTAACAAGAAGCAACCTCCAGACAGATACACAGGTGCACCGCAGAAAAGCAGACTCAGACAGACACACTCAGAAACTACCCCACAAACACAGCTACACCGCTACACACACGCACACATAAACACACACACAACACAGGTTCACAGGGGTGGCCCACAGAGGCTAATTTGAGGCAAAGGACAGGCCAAATGTCCCTGGGCCAGCTCTCAGCCCCAGAACCCAACGGAAACTGATCTATGAAAGTAGGCACCCTGGTACCAGCTCTTCTGACGGCAGCCTCCGTCTCCTTCCCCGAGGACATGACCTTTACCAATACCGAGAGGCTCCAGTGCAGTAAGGTGAATGGAGATTAGATAGGAAAAGGGACTTCCCAACCAGGAGGGTGTTGAGACCTGCAATGGGTGACCAAAGGTGACTGGAGGGGAAGGAGTAGAGTGGTGGCAGGTAGGGAGCCTGCATTCCGGCTGTGTGACCTCAGACACAGCTGACCTTCTGAGCCTCAGTTTCCCATTTAGGCTTTGTCTCAGGTCCCCACAGGGAGCAGATGGGCCAGCTCCTGGGTGTGTCAATGCCAATGCTGGGGCCCCAGGGCATTATTCCCCCATTCTCCACCCCTTCCCCCCACTAGGGAAGGATCTCCTTGGTGACTCACTGCCGAGTCCCCTGGCAGGGGGTAACCCAGTCACAGATGCCTGTTTGTCCTGGTCCCTCCCCACCCCAAGAAGCTGGCCAGCTGAGGTTGCCCATAGGCTGGGGGAGGGATGTGGGGAGGCCACAGAGAGGGCAAAGGGAATCCCCGAGCTTAATGCTCGGCCCCACCTCCCCCGCCCAGGCCTGGGGATGGGGGTTTATCCAGGTGTAGTCTCTGTCGTCCTCCCTGCAGTGATACTGGCCTGAACCCAACCTGCGTGGAGAGGGGATTGTGCAACAGAGGTAAAAGGTGACAGCAGCCTGGCGGGACAGAAGCCCCATTGTTTGGGGCCCAGGCCAGCCTGGGCAAAGGAAGGGTTTATGCCCCTGGACAGGAAGGGGGGCTCTGCAGGCGGGGCGGGGGAGAGGTGCCAGCTGGCAGAACTCTTGCCATTGGGCCCTGGGGGAGGACAGGTGCCAATCAGGATGCCCTCAGGATTTATAGAGGGGAACGAGCCTGTGGAGATGCCCTCAGAGCCAGAGAAGGGTTGTAGGGCAGGGATGCAGCTCCTACCCCACCGCACCCCTCAGGACGGTGAGCTGCTTGAGGAGTCCGCAGCCGCCTTGTCTGGATTCCAGTCGTTCCAAGGAGGCGGATGGCTTGGGGCGGCCCCAAGCCTCGGGGGCACTGTGAAGAGAGGTGTGCGTGGCTGTTTTTAGTACTGCGGGCTCAGAAGGGGACTTAAGAGATGTTTGCTGCTGGCACCCTCCCCATCATTTCCCAAACTTAGGTCCAAAACTCGGAGCCTGCCCCGGTTTCCCTTTCTGAGCCCCACGGTGAAGCCCACTGGGAAGTCCTTACCAGTGTCAGACCACAATCCTTTCTCTTTCGGTTGGAGTTCCGCCCCCTAAGGGAACAGCTGCCACCGGAGAGCAGGCGGCACAATGACACGCTCTCCGTGCCCCTCGCGAGTCCCCGCTCTGGGCTGCGGTGCGGCCCAGGTGCTGCAGCGGCTGGCTCCGCCCCCTGGCGGCCCGCCGGGCTCGGGTGGGGCGGTACAAAAAGCGATCCCGCCCCTCGCTCCTCGCTTGACTTTGAGTGTCCAGCGGTCACAGGAGTCTGGTCACAGGAGTCCGGAGGCGGTGCGTGGGGAAGCCTGGGCCAGCCCACACCCTTCATCAGGTAGGGACGTTGTCCTGTTCCGGAGGGAGAGGGTGTAGACAGACGGAACAGAGAGGAGGGGGCAGGTGGAGGGACAGGACAGATGGCAGAGTGGGAGCGTGGAGTGGTCAGAGGGACACAGAGAACAGAAGAGAGGAGGACCCACATCAGAGATGGAGGCTGAGGCAGGGGCAGAGGGACCCAGGACAGGAGAGACCTCTGATCCAAAGTATGGGTGTTGAGTGGGTGGGCACCAAGAATGCTGCAGTCCCCACCTCCTGTCCGTGAAGTTCCCCAGGCAAGTCAGGGAGAGGCTTCCTTTCTTGCCCAGTCCCCTTCTCCCTATAAGCCAAGGCATATAAAACTGTGGCTTCTCTGCCCATGTCCTGCCTAGGGACACAGGAATCAGAGTCTCTGATCCTGCTAAACCCTCTTGGACTCACAGTCCCAGGAAGCTTGGAAATCAGTCTGTGGGGTGCCAGGGAGTCTCTGCTGCCAGCACCTCGGACCCCTGACCTCTACCCTCCCTGGGCCCAGGAGGCACCATGTGGAGATGTCCACAGGGGCTGCTGCTGTTGCTGCTGTTGGCTGCTGAGTTGGCCCTGGGTGCCCGGCGGGGTCGTGGGCGCCGGGAGCTAGCACCAGCTCTGCACCTGCGGGGCATCCGGGATGCAGGCGGACGGTACTGCCAGGAGCAGGACCTGTGCTGCCGAGGCCGCGCTGACCACTGCGCCCTGCCCTACCTGGGCACTACCTGTTACTGTGACCTCTTCTGCAACCGAACCATCTCTGACTGCTGCCCGGACTTCTGGGACTTCTGCCTCGGCGTGCCACCCCCTTTCCCCCCCAGCCAAGGTGGGCACCAGACAGCCAGGGGTGTGTTGCTTTTTCAGCCCCAAACTCAGCAAGGCTCAGAGCAAGGCTGATGCATTGACATTTCCAGGGGAGGCTTTGTAGAATCTGGGAAAGAAACCCCACCTCACTCTCTGAGCCTCTAGGAAGTCCCCACTCTGATCTAACTTGAATCTCTCCAGCAAGACTGAAAGAGAGAAGACCCTTGGTCAGTGGGATTCTAAGTTGGCCCTGGAGAAGGGCAGCTTCCTGCTCTTTCTCCCAGTCCTGTTCCATATTCCCGACATGGAAGGTGCTGGCCCCGCCCGCTGACTCACCCTCAGGTTGATAAAGCACACAGGGGTTGGTCAGGGTCATCTTAGCCATTCCTCTGCCTGCTCAGGATTCTCTACCCCTGAGATGGCAGGTCACATCTGGGAGATGGGTCAAGTCTGCTCCTGCCGTCAGCCCTTGCCACCTTCCTTTCCTGTGCACTTGCCCTTGTCCAATAGAATACTTGAATTCCTCCCCACAGCTTCATGGGACTATGGGTGTGGGATTGCATGCTTGAATTGTCATCCCAAAGTGCTGTGTCGTTCTAGTAGAGTCACTTGCCTTCTCTGGTCCTCAGATTCCCCATACACACCGCCCCCATCCCCCATCTCCAAGCCCCAATTCATTTAAATGCAAAGGATTAGGAGTGTTGTGGCTGGCGGAGAGAAACAAAAAAGATCTAAGTTGGAGTCACTGATGAACTTCCTAAGTTTGTGTGTGACCCTGCAGGAGATGTCTTAAGTTATAGTTTGACTTCAGTTTCAGTGAGGGCTGGTGTGTGTGTGTGTGTGTGTGTGTGTGTGTGTGTGTGTGTGTGGTGTCCCTGTTTCTGGACACCTGACCTTTGAGGACTTGGCCATCTCAGCCCATCATCTCTGATCTCAGTTCTGCTTCTCTTCTCCTCTTGCCTCGCACCAGGATGTATACATGAGGGTCGCATCTATCCAGTCTTGGGAACCTACTGGGACAACTGTAACCGCTGGTGAGTGTTTGGGGCTCGGAGAGGGCAACATTGTGGGATCTGTGGCTGACAGACTTGGTTCAAACCCTATCCCTGTCACTCATGTGCCAGGGGCAACTCCTTTCCCTGCTCTGAGCCTCGGTTTCTTCATCTGAAACATGGGAATTTTAACTTCTATAAACAACATTCTAACAACATTCCCCAGGGGTGACCAACCATGGATACTGACTCCAGGTGGGGCCCTGAGCTGAGAGTCATTCCTGGCCCCTCCTGGCTCAGGCTGGGCTACTGCCCTTCCCAACCCTTCTCCGTGTCACGGGAGAGTCCGAGAAGGGGGCGCCAGGAAGGAAACCTCTGACGGCAGCATCCGCTGCGCTGGACCGGATGAGGGTCAGGGATGGCTGAGCTGGAGGTCAGCCAGCCTCTAGCAGGGCCTTCCCTGGAATGTGGCCCCTCTCCCTCCTTCACCTCCACCATTCCAGACAGGAGGATGAAGGGGTCAGGAACGCCCCCCTAGTTAACCTGAGATGGGAAGTGGAGAAGAGTTGGGTAAGAAGCCTTGAATGCCTTAATGGAAATAACGGGGACCCTGTGACTGAGAGGAGAAAGCCCGGCACCCACTCCACCCCCTGCCCGCTTTGCCTGGGGGCCCCAGAGAGAAGGAAATTGTTTGGAATGTGTTACGTATAAGCTGTTTCCATTGCCTCGCTGGTGTGAGGGTGCTGGGTGAGCGTGTGTCTGGATGAGAGAGAGAGAGTGTGTGTGTGTGTGTGTGTGTGTGTATGTGTGAACTGTGTGTGTGTGTGTGTGTGTGTGTGTGTGTGTGTGTGTGTGTAAAAGAGGGAGCGTGCCTGCATGATTCTGCCAGTCCTGAGAGGACACTGTTAACCCCTCTGGACACTGAGGGGTTAACACTCTCATGCCTGTCCCTGGGGCCGGGCCACCCCAGACCCCCTCTGGAATGCTGGGACCTGTTGTCACCAGTCCAGTCTAGACCTGCTTGGGCAGCCCTAGGGGCAAAGGAGAGTTGACAGGCAAGGACTGACTAGCCCACTGCCCACCCAGGCTGGCTCTGGACGGCTGTGTCCCTGTGCTTGGCACCTGAGGGAGAGTGTGGGGCAGTGCCTGTGGGCCTTGCAGGCTGTGTGAGCGCTCCAGGGATGAAGGATGCTTCGAGAGAATCTGGGTGGGGGAGCAGGGAAGGAGGAGTAGACCCCCTTCCCCCGCAGTCTCTCTGGCCCTCCCTGAAGGGCCCGCCCACTGCTGGACTGGAGAGCCCAGCCATACTGGGTCTTGGTTCCCCTTGAGGCTCCTTAAAAGGCAACATTGGAGGCGGGAGCCTCAGGCGGACTTGGAAGAAAGCAATTTAGCGTCTTGGCATAGCAGAGTTATGAGCATCGAAGAATTCGTAGAATTCAACTGTTCAGTCGACACCTATTTTTTAAAGACCTACTATGTGCAGCCGGAATGCACGACGGGCCCATGTCCTTGCCAGGAAGCCTCCAGTCTAGTGGTGACGAACCAGAGACACAAACAAACATTGTGCTGCGACCCCTTATAGGAGTGATGGGGAAAAGAGAGAATAATGGGGGTTCTAGTCTAGATTGGGGTGGGGGCAAGGGAAAGCCACTCAGGAAGGACGTGTGTGCTGATGCCAGGGAGACACGAGGCCAGGAGGGAACACGGGAGGCAGCCTGTGGGCAGGCCAGGAGGTGACCCCCTCGCTGCAGCTGGGGCTGTGAAATGGGCGGAGGCCCAGGAGGTGCAGGCCACTTCCCAAGAGTCTCACAAGCTGTGGTGAGGATCTTGTGTTCTGTTCTAAGTGTGTGGGAAGCCACTCAGAGAACACATAGTCTGATCTATGTTCTTCAGAGACCTCTCTGGCTTCAGAAATGGGTGTGTGGGGGATCCTAAAAAGGCAGGGAGCCCGCTTAGGTGAGGGGTGGTGAAGGACGGGAGTACTCGGTGGCAGCGGAGGGGTGACAGGCAGAGGGACTCAGAGGCTTTCCGACGTGACTTCCTGGTCCCGCTGATTGAGGAGGCGTGGGGGTGGGGCCGAGACACCACAGACCACACTGAGTTCTGGCTTCAGCACCTGGGGAAAGGTACCATTATCCGAGGTGAGGATGTTAGGAGAGGAGCAGGTTTGGGGAAAGGCAGTTTGGCCATTGAAGTTGGAGGTGACTTTTACACACCCAGAGAAGCTGTCAGGAGGCCAGTTGGATCTGAGTCTGAAACTCCCGAGGGGCGGGGGCAGGGTTCCTGTAATGAGAACAATAATGGTCGACAACAATTCTTCAGCACTTACGCTGGGGCCCGGCCTTGCACCGGTGCTTGGCAAGTCTGCCCTGCATCCCTAAAAGGTGCTGCTATTATTGTCCTCGTTTTACAGACAATAGTTTAAGCAAACAACTTACCTGAGGTCACGTGCCTGTCAGCTAGGACTGGAAGCCTGGATTTGAATGTCAGAACCCATGCTCTCAGTCACTTCACTATACTGCCTCATTCATTCATTCAACGAATATTTATTGGGCGCTTACTATGTGTTAGGTTTTGTTTTGTAAGCTCTGAAGATACCAAATAATACCTGCCCGCAAGGACCTTAGAGTCCGTGAGGAAATAAGTACAAGGAATATAAATAACGAAATATGTAGTATGCAGATATTGATGGCCTGCTAAGGGGGAAAATGAAACAGGGAAGAGGGATAGGAAGCGTGGAGGATGTTGACTTGGAAGATAGGGTGGTAGGACAGGCCTCCCTGAGAAGGTGACATAGGAATGAAAAGTTGGAAGAAGTGAGTGAGCTGTGGGGTGCTGGAGGAGAAACAGCTCCAAGGCCCCGGGGCGGGAGCCTGGCTGGTGTGAACAGTCAGAGGGCCAGCCTGGCTGGGGCCTCAGGAAGCAGGACTGGGAGGAAGGGGTCAGAGAGGGGACAAAAGGACAGACCATGCAGGCCTCGCTGGCACCGTAAGGACGCTGGCTCTCATTCTGTGATGTGGAGCCAGAGGAGCGTTCGGGGCAGCGGAATGACGTGATACGACTTGGGGTTTACAGGATCACTGGCAGCTGCGTTCAAAATACACTGAGGGGGGTGCCAGGCAGAAGTGGGGAGAAGAGTGAGGCGACTGCAGCACCGTCCAGGTGAAAGGTGATCGAACCACAGGGTCTACGGGAAAGAGTGAGACATGGTTTGGATTCTGGGTGTGTTTTTGAGGTAGAGCCAACAGGATTTTCTAACGAACTGCATTAGCAAATAAGAGAGAGTCGGGCTTTGGGCCTGAGTTCCAGGAACGGCGGCGTGGCCATTTTCTGGAGACGGAGGGAGGAGCAGGCACGGGAGCAGGGGACATCAGGAATTCAGTTTGGGATGTGTTGAGTTTGACCTGCTGGTAGACACCTCCACGGTGATGTTGAGTAGCAGCAAGATTCTTGGATCCGGAGTGGAGGGAGAGATCCTGGTGGATATAAACTTGAGCATCGTGAACTTGAAATTAACATTTAAAACCGCCAGGCTGGATGGGATCACCCCCTCACTTCTTCCTTCCCTCTTGTTCCCCAGCACCTGCCATGAGAATGGGCAGTGGACGTGTGACCAGGAGCCATGCCTGGTGGACCAAGACATGATCAATGCCATCAACCAGGGCAACTATGGGTAAGAGGCCCTGGAAATGCCCTGGTGGGCACACAGGCATGCGCACACAAAACACACATACATTGTCCCCGAGATGCATGTCCTGCCAGGCAAAGCCACGCTCAGATTTTATTTATGTGGACACCCGTATACGTCTGTCCCACTCACACGCTCATACCTCCAGGACCCCAGCCTTAGAAGGTCTGTCACTTCTATCCCTTCCCTTTCAGGTGGCGGGCTGGGAACCACAGTGCCTTCTGGGGCATGACCCTGGATGAGGGCATTCGCTATCGCCTGGGCACCATCCGCCCATCTTCCTCCGTCACCAGCATGAATGAGATTCATGTAAGTCCATTCTTGCCCACAGTCCTGCCATTTCATGGCCTAGGATCTCAGGGATCCTGGCACCTTGTGCCCTGTTCATCCAAGGGCCTGGGCTATCCCTCTCCGATAGGCTGTGTGACACTGGACAAGTCACTCTCCTTCTCTGGGCCCTCAGTTCTTGCCTACACCAAGGTGTGCTGCACTAGAAGATCCGACGCTCAGATTCTGAGTGTTGTGGTTCCAGCCAGAGCCCCTTCTTGGCCTCCCCAGCCTGGGAAAAATGCTGTTGGTCCCAGTACGGCTGGGTCAGGGCCCAAGGGGCTAGGAGGTCACCTTGGTATTTTGGGAAGGGAAAAACAGACACTCCTCCAGCTCTGGCCAGAGAGCAGCAATTCTCGGAAACAACTCAGCAGAACCCCAGGGGAGGAGGGGGCTTCTCCCTTCCCACTAGTGGGACCCTCTTGGGGGAGACACGGGAACCAGACCCGGAATAGTCAGAGTGAGGAAGAGGCACATTAGCAGGACCGGGCTGGGGCTCACGCTGGAGGCTCCATCTCTCAGTGGTGGGCCGGGAGGGGCCGGGACTGGCCGGAGCGGCTCTCCCTGACGAGGGACTTGAGCTCAAGGCTGGGGCGAGCAGACCCTGCCCCTGCCCCTGCCCTCACCCCGGGGGCCTCTGCTGTTTGCTTCTCGCTGTTTGCCTTGGCAGCCTGCTCGGTCACAGGACCTAACTGCTTCTTCCCTCCCCTGTCCTTAGTGGCCTGAAGCCCAAGGTCCTGGTGGGAAGGAGGATGTCAGATTGGAAGGTGCGGAGGAGGAGTGAGGGGTTGAGGATGAAAAGCGGGATGACTCTGGCCTGGCCACTTCGCTCTTCCTGGCCTCAGTTGTCTCATCTGTAAAACAGGACTAGTCACCCACCTGACACTAGGGAGGCACTAAGTGCTTGGCCTTCCCCTCCAGTCGTCATGGAGGTTGCCGGAATCCTTCCCCAGCAGGAGGGCTCCAGATCAAACCGCAGGAGGCCCTGGACTCGGGCCCTCCAGTGCCAGCAGGCCTCTGCGGGGCAGGCGGGGCAGAAGCAGGAGGCAGACCGAGTGACTTTTGCCTTGCAGACAGTGCTGGTCCCAGGGGAGGTACTGCCCACGGCCTTTGAGGCCTCTGAGAAGTGGCCCAACCTAATTCACGGGCCCCTCGACCAGGGCAACTGTGCAGGCTCCTGGGCCTTCTCCACAGCAGGTGAGTCCAGGGCGGCGCTGGCGCGGTGGGGAAGGAGGGCCGAGGCCTGAGCCCTCTGACGGCCTTCCTGCTTCCTCCCATCAGCAGTGGCATCCGATCGCGTCTCAATCCATTCTCTGGGGCACATGACACCTGTCCTGTCACCCCAGAACCTGCTGTCCTGTGACAAGCACAACCAGCAGGGCTGCCGCGGTGGGCATCTCGATGGCGCCTGGTGGTTCCTGCGACGTCGAGGGTGAGCAGCGGGGGAGAGGACGGGGACGAGGGCCTGCGGCAGGGGCCTCGGGGCAGGCCGTGCTCACTCTGCCCTTGCTCCCTCCTGCTGCCCCTCCAGGGTTGTGTCTGACCACTGCTACCCATTCTCGGGCCAGGAGAAGGATGAGGCTGGCCCTGCTCCCCGCTGCATGATGCACAGTCGGGCCACCGGGCGGGGCAAGCGCCAGGCCACTGCCCACTGCCCCAATCACCAGGTCCATGCCAACGACATCTACCAGGTCACTCCTGCCTACCGCCTAGGCTCCAGTGTAAGTCTGCACTGGGTGAGGGGCAGCTGGAAGGCCGGCCAAAGGCTGGAGCCTCACCCTCATGGATACTCTCCTCCCACCCCACCCTGCAGGAGAAGGAGATCATGAAGGAGCTGATGGAGAATGGCCCTGTCCAAGGTACGTGCCCCTCGTCCTGCTCCCTGATTCCAGGAGCTGAGCCTGCTTAGGACGGCACAGCGCAAAGTGGTCTGTGCAGCACTGAGCAAGTCCGCCGGGGCCGGACGCGGGGGCCATGTCCCCTTCCCCTGGGCAGCACCTGGAGGGGCACTTGGGTTCTTGGTAGGAGAGGCCCCGGGGCCAGGGCATGCACCTCCACTCGGGCTGCGGGGCCTGTGCTGACGGCTGGCCGCCCCCTTGACCTCTGCCCACAGCCCTCATGGAGGTGCACGAGGACTTCTTCCTGTACCAGGGCGGCATCTACAGACACACGCCAGTGAGCCTTCAGAGACCAGAGCGGTACCGCCGGCACGGGACCCACTCGGTCAAGATCACAGGGTGAGGGGCTTTGGGGGACAGAAGGGGTTGGGGGCAGCCGGGCTTACAGGGGGAGCTCTGAGCCTGTCTTGAATCCAGACCATCCCTCTGCAAAGCCCCGTTTCAAAGAGGAGGAAACTGAGGCTCAGAAAGAGGAGGGGCTTACCTAGTCACACCCAGTGGAGTGTCTTGAAAGGTTTCGAGGGACTGTTCCTGCCTCACACCCCGGGATAAGATAGCTCCAGTGAAATGTAGACAAGGATTCCGAGTTGCTCAGCCTCTCCTCATCTCAGCACCTGTTCTCCACTCTGCCTGCTCAGTGACTCACTTCCCCAGCCTCCAGTTTCTCCACCTGAGATAACAGGAGCTGTTAGAGTCACTGATTTCCATTGTCCAACCACTGAAAGTACCGTGCCGTGGGCGTGCGGGGCTGCTAAGGGACCCGCGTCCTCTGATCTCTTCGTTTTGGTCCCTGGCCCCCACCCCTCCTTGGCTCCCCAGATGAGGAGGGAGGGCAGGCAGAGTGTGAGGTTCCAGAAAAATGGGTCCCTGGAGGATGGAGGCCCATTTCCCCCCTTTTCTGTACACCCCTCTTCTATCCCTTCTGGTGCCTCCCCCACGCTGGGCTCAGGTGCACAGGCTTAGATGTGGAGACTGAGGGAGGGGCAGACAGGGGCGGGGACCCTGGATAGGGAAGGCCGGGGGCGGAGCCCTGAAAGCAGGTGGAATCAGTGCCCTGGGCTCTGCCCGGTTCTGGCCCGCAGGTGGGGAGAGGAGTTGCTACCGGATGGAAGGACGCTCAAGTACTGGGTGAGCCCCTGCGCTGCGAGCCCTGCGGCCTCACTGCCGTGCCCCCCCCAGCTCCCCCCGTCCCCCCTCCTCTCCTCCAGGCCCCTGCTCATGCCTCTCCTCCTTCCCAGACCGCGGCCAACTCCTGGGGCCCAGCCTGGGGTGAGAGGGGACACTTCCGCATCATGCGTGGAGCCAACGAGTGCGACATCGAGAGCTTCGTGCTAGGTGTCTGGGGCCGTGTGGGCATGGAGGACATGGGTCACCGCTGAGGCAATGGGCACCATACCCGGCCAGCCGGCAGAAGAGCCCCCTGTGGAGTGGTGCCCCCAGCTCCATCCGCCTGCCCTATGGATCGATAGATCATGTCCGGACACAGGCAGGCGCCGGGGGACTAATCCTTGCGGGTTCTGCTGACGCGGCGCCCTGCCTGGGAGCTGCGGGCAGACGAGGCTGGTGGAACCCCAGACCTCCCAGTGGGTACAGGACAGAGCCTGGCCTGGGAGAAACCAGCCTGCAGACCCCAGGCCCCCAGCCCCCCATGCGAGACCACTGAAGCCAGGACACTACCAAGTCCCCAGCCCCACTACCCCTTCCCACCTCTGTACTCTTGTTTTACAAAGATATTTATTTTTCTTTTCACTGTTTTAAAGTAAAAACAAAGTATTGAAAACTCTAGTAACTTGAATTTCTGGGAGTGGAAGCCAGGCCAGAGTTGGAGTGGCATGTGGTCAGAAAGCAGAAGGGACTGCCTGAGGCCTTGCTGGTCGGCAAGGGTGGGTGGGCTGACATCGTGGTCTCCATTCAGCCCTAATCATCGGTGGCCCTGGACACAGACCCACTTGGCAGTGGAGCATGGATGGCATGACCTTTGACTCCCAGAGAGACGTGAGCCCGTGGGAACCACCTTTCAGACGCTGAGTCAGCACTGCCTGAGTGGGGAGGGCAACCCACCAATCAGCAGAACTGGCGCCAGTGCCCAGCAGGCAAGGGGGGCACAGCCCCACAGAAGCTGAGCCTCTGTCTCCGCACATCAGCCTCTCCAAACCACCCGGGCGAGGGGGCCCCCTCTCCTTCCCCTGGGCTAAGCTGAGCCTGCCTCTCCAAGCCTTCTCTCTACCCCACCTTCCCAGGCTCCCAGTGCCAGCAAAATAAGCCCAGGTCTCAGCCTGGCTTTCAAGGCCATCAGGACTTAACTGACCAGCATCCTCACCCTGAGCCCAGGTAACTCCAGGGTCCTCACTGCTCCTCAGATGTTCAGTGCAATGCAGACCACTGGGCATTTGCACATGCTACTCCCCCAGTCCAGATACCTTCCATTCTACCCACCCCTTGTCCCTGTCCCACTCCCATTTCAAAGCCAGCTCCAGGGTTCCTTCATACCTATGGAGGGCAACTGATGTTTCCCCAAACTACCCCAACCTCACCTAGCATGGCTTAGACACCCGCTCCCTGAACTCACCTGCACCCTGCCCTTTCACCCAGGGTTTCACTTTCATGGATGTCTATTTACTTCCTCCTATGCCGGTAGTTCCCTGAGGGCAGGGGTTGGATCTGGTTCATTAGTGGGTCTGGTACCCACACGGATACCCTGGCATGAAGTGGCATTACAGTTTGTAAAATGGAAGAGTGGATATGACCCATTTTTTCCCCTTCACTGCCTCCCAGACCTGGACTCCAGCCCACCCCTCTAGGCACAGAGGTCGACAGGGAGCCCCTACCTTTCCCGGAGCCCGGGGAGGCTGTGCCTGGGGAGGAGGCTCCCCCAGCAGGGACCTTCCTCACTCACACTCCAGTCGCTGAGGGGAGGCAGGCGGGACGTCCTCCTCCCTGGCAGGCAGCCCCTCAGGACCAGAGTACCCCTGGCCTTTTAGGCATCACTTGAAAGGAATGCAGGGGGGGGTCCCCCGATAAGGGGCCGCCTTTGTCTCATTTCCTGTTTGCTAGGACGTCCCGAACCGGCAGCCCTGGCCGGCCCGCCCAACCCCAAGGAACCAAGGCCAGCCAGGGGCCCTGGGGAGGCAACGGGCAGGCGGGGGACCCCCCCCCCCCCCGGGAACGTGGGGGCTGCTGCTCACCACCCCCTCTGGCTACAGCCGCCAGGACACACCCGCTGCTCCAGCCCAGCTGGGAAAACCCTGTCCGGCAGCTGCTTGGCCGGGTGAGGCTGGAATTTTCTGCAAGGACCTTTGGCAGAAGCTACAGGCGGCTGGGGACGGGAGGGCAATGAGGGCGCAGCAGAGTCTTGAGGTTCCAGGTCCACCAGCCCTGCAGGGAGGCCAGGCCCTGCAGACCCCGGGGGAGTCAGGCCACCCTTCCTTGGTCCTGTTCCCGAGTCAGGGAGCCCCAGGCCTGCCCAGCCCTGGAGTGGAAGAGGGTTCGGGTGGGACTTCGGAGGGCTTACCCATGCCTAAGTGACCTCCATCAGCCACTCTTAGTTCTCTGATGTTAGTAATGGACGTGCTGTTATAGAGAGTCAGGCAAACATCAAGCCCCACCCCACCCCCAACCAAATCACTGCCCTTGAGTCCGTGATATGAAATGCTGGTACCCCATCCCTTGCTGTGGTGTATCCTGAGGCTAGTCCTCCCTCCCTCGGGGCCTGGGGCCTGGGCTGAGCCCCTGCTCTGTTTGTTCCACACTGGCTATGCAGTCTGGCCTCTCAGAGCCCGTTTTCCTGTCTTTCATGGGGATAATAGTGCAGTCCTGGACACTTAAGAAGGGGACTATGTTCTGAGAAACTCATTAGGTGATTTCGTCATTGTGCGAACATCAGGAGCGCACCTACACAAACCTACATGGTTTAGCCTGCGACACGCCCAGGCGCGATGGCTAGCCTATGGCTCCTGGGCTACAAGCAAGTTACTGTACAAAGCAACACGCAGTCAAATCAAGCGCAAGAGAAAATGGTGCAACCAGGAGACCCGCTAAACAAGAGGAGAGACCACTGCCAGTGTAACGCAGTTACTGTTTGACAGCAAACATTTTTATAAGTAGAAAGAGTACACTTCAAAATAAGGATAAAGCCCTGGCCGGTTTGGCTCAGCGGTTAGAGCATCGGCCCGCGGACGAGAGAGTCCTGGGTTCGGTTCCCGCTAAGGGCACGTACCTCGGCTGCAGTTTGTCCCCGGCCCTGGTTGGGGTCGTGTGGGTGGCAACCACTCTGATGTGTCTCTCTCACATGGATGTTTCTCTCTCTCTCTTTCCCCCTCTCTCCCTCCCGCTCTATCTGAAGATAAATGCAAAAACGTCCTCGGGTGAGGATTAAAAAAAAGGATAAAAAGCATAGTGTAGTAAGTACCTGAAGCAGCAACACGTCGTTTGTTATCATCACGAGGTGTTCCATACTCTACATGGTTGTGTGTTTACTTCTACACGACTGGCAGTGCAGTAGGTTGTTTGCACCACCTCACCACAAACACGTGAGTAATGCGTCGCCCTATAACGCTATGACAGCTACTGCGTCACCGGGTGACAGGAATTTTTCAGCTCCATTATAATTTATGGGACCGCTGTTGGATATGCCGTCTGTTGACCGAAACATCGCTATGAGGCACATGACTGTACTCACCTCCTGGACTTGTTGGGAGGGTTACACGAGACGAAGCATGCAAAGCATTTAGCACCATGCTTGGAACTTAGGGGCTCAATAAATGGTAACAGCTATAATCATTTTAAGGGGATTAGACTGACTTGATAATAATGTAAAGGCTTTTCCTAATAAGCTAAACATCTATTGAGTGTTTAACCGCAATGCCACCACAGTGCTCTGACTGCTTTACATACATTATCTCCATTAACACTAAAAACAACCTTATATTCTAATTTTGCAGATAAGGAATAGAAGCATAGAAGAGTCTAAAGTTTGTTTAAGGCAGGATTCAAACCCAGACCATCTCAATCCTCATACTAGGCAGTTCTGTACGAATAGTGGTTGATTGGTACCGATAGTTCAATGTCCCTTTCCAAGTCCTTTCCCTGTTTGGCAAACTCTTATTTATCCTACAAAACCCAGCTCAAATATCCCTTCACTTGAAAGCCTTTCCTGGTGTCCATCTTCTGGACCTCCAGGGACTTCAGCATGTAACCCTGGTACAGAGGGAGTATCTGTTGACAACTTTTCTTCCCCTAAAGGGATAGGGCAGGAATTTTTTCTTAGCCCTATCCTTTCCCATCCACCAAATGTTCTGCTTAGGCATTCATTCTAGTTTCATGCGGGGCTCTGCAGGGTCCCAAGGCACCTGACTCTAGTTTCCCAGGAGCTGCTAAGTTACATCACTGCATGAGGGCTGATGCCTCATATCTTCCTGGTATCTTGCCAACCCCCATCCTTGCCTGGTGCCCATTAAGGGAAAGGAATTCATGCCTACTGAGCCTGCAGTGGGCCAGGCCTTGGGCTGCGCTCTTCATGCACTTTAGCTCATCTGAGCCCATACACATCCCCGTAAGAAAGTCTATCATTAGAAACCAGTGCCCACAAGCGAGGTGACTGTCAGAATCTAGGAGAGGGTGAGCTTCCAACGGTGAGCAGGGCTAGTGGACCCAGACACAGCTGGAATCAGAGACACAAGTTATGCCAGAACTACTGACTCTCTCCTGCTTTCTCTCTATAGACTAACTTTGCCATGAGGAAGGACACGTGGCCAATGACATGTGGCCTCCTGAGCGTCTCAGCCCACAGCCATTTTCTGATTCAATACCAAACTCATCAGAACAGGGAAGGCTTCTGATTGGCCTGGCTCTGATTAGGTGTCCACCTGCGGGCCAGGGGACAGGATCACGGAAGCCATGTCAGCCCTTGCTGAATTGGTGTTTGGAGGAGGAGGAGATCCCCAAAGGAGAGGGCCTCTATTCCAGGGGGAAGGAGGAATGTTGAGCAGGGGACAGAAATAGGTCGACAGCAGCCAGGGACTGCTATGACCACCACTGAACAGGTAAGGAAATCAAGGCTCAGAGAATGATGTGACCGGTCAGGTCACACAGCTGGGAAATGGTGGAGTTAGACACGGACCACACGGTTTCCACTGAATTCGTGTATCAAGCCGGAGACATACCCTTTGCAGACCAAAGAGTGAGGGAGTCCTCCTCAGCTTCTCCCTGATGCTTCACTTCTGGGTCCTGGGAGATAACTTTTCTAGAATTCCATCCACTTCATGACAATTCTGTGGCTCTGACACTAACACCCAAGTCAGTCTTCCCAAAGTAAAGCAAAGCTGAGGATAAGCAGGCCTTCCAGGGGAGAATCCTGCTTCCCGCCCCACGGGGCACAGCACGGTCCCTGCCAGGCGATGCCATGAGAGGGTCAGCAGGATGTTGGTTTATAGATCAGAGAGGTGGGTGCCAAGGGAGCCACACTGACAACATGCACTCTAGCTGAGGACTATTATCACCCCCATTTCACCAGGAGGAAACTGAGGCTGGGGTAGAGGTGAGGGAAAGTGCAGTGACTTGCTCAAGGACACATTGCTCAGCAGTGGTAGGGACCCTCAGTGGTCAGGCTCCAAAGCCTGGGCCTTCCCTGACCGATGTCCAGGTGCACTCGCATTCCCTCTTCATCTCGTACCAAGCAGGCGCTTTGGCCTCCAACTCTGTGCACAGATGGCCGGAACCTGAAATTTGGGGCTCTCAGAAACTGGTGACTTGGTGGGGGAAGGGAGGTTATGAACACTCAGGGGGGCTTGGCCTGGAGCCTCGGGAAGGTGTCAGAGTCTGCAGCGTGGGAGCCCAAACCTTCTCATCCTATAAAGTCAAGTTCAAAGGCCTCCTCTTCTGAGAAATCTTCCTGACCTCTCTGTACAGTCATTATCCATCCTCTGAGCCCTGCCCTGCACCCCACTCTGTACCTCTGGCTGACTGCAGGCTTCTTGAGAGCAGGACTCTGCCTCACCCTCTCTGCTCTCAGTATTGCCCAAGATGCTACCGGGCATGGAAGAGACGCAGGAGCTGTTTGTTGGGAGAATGAAGGAAGGACCCGATGAATGGGTGCAGGCATGCAGGGCCCAGAGGCGCTGTCAACCTTGGCAGCAGGGCCCCCTGGTGGCTGAATCCTCACCTGCCACAGCCGAGAGAAGTAGTGGAGAGAAGGGACCGGTGCAGAGTCGCAGATCTGAGCAGCTACTACGGACCGCGTGTTTTACATTCCTGGTGAGTCCTCAGAACCGCTCCGTGAGGCCTGGACACGGGCCCAAGGGGACAAAGCAGGAAGGGGCAGACCTGGGAGTAGGTATCAGTCTGTTGAACCCAGAGGCCAACTGGTTGCTCTGGCCCCACTCCACACTCTTCACCCGGATGGGGTGCGCCGGCCTGGCAGGAGAGGGTCCCCGTTTGGCTTTACGGTTTCCCTCACCTGTGGCACTGTCCTTCACTCAGGCCTCCACTCGGGCTCCCCGGTCTCCCCCAGCACACACACACCTCCCTGGGAAAACCTTCCACTCAGAACCAAACAGAACCAGGCTCAAATTCCAGCTCCGCGGGACTCCTGGAAGCTCACTTTCCGCTCTGAACTCAGCTTCCCATCTGTCACATGAGAGCAGGGACCCGTTACCTCTGCGCGCCCTCGACTGGGATTTCCCTAAGAATGAGGAAATAGGGGGAACAAGTCAGGCCCACGGAAAAGTTAGATGGAAGAAATCGGTACCGAATGCATCAGACAGGCAATGTCACCCGAAAGGGCCAAGCTCACTGGGTCTGCAGAAGGTGACGGGCACCAGGTGAGGGCATTGACCCATCTGAAGTAGTAAAGCATCCTCAGAAAAAGGTGAGACCTCGTGACCCCGAGCTGCTGAGATTGTCCACAGAGAGGCAGCTCCGGCCATCAGACCAGTGGCCAAGCGGAGCCTGTGCTGAGATGGACAAGGGGGTGTCCTGGTGGACTGAGTGGTTCCTTTCCCCACAGCAGTTTGCTGCTCTGGAGACTGGGATGCCTTGGCTGTCTTAGCCTGGGGCCATTAGCACAGGGTCTCTGCCATCTCCGCTTCAGTTGTCTTGAGACAGGCAGATACAAGAGTGAGCTGGGCCCTGGCCGGTTTGGCTCAGTGGTTAGAGCGTCAGCCCACGGACCAAAGGGTCATGGGTTCAATTCCAGTCAAGGGTACGTATCTTGGTTGCGGTTCAATCCCCAGCCCTGGTTGGGGCCGTGCAGGAGGCAAATAATATGTGTGTGTCTCTCACATCGGTGTTTCTCTCTCCCACCTTCCCACTCTATCTGAAAATCAATGGAAAAGTGTCCTCGGGTGAGGATTTAAAAAAAAAAAAAGAGCGAACCAGTGGTGACCGAATAGGAAATAGCGGGCCGGTGTCCAGCATGGACGGGACAGTGCACATTTGCCTACTGGCGTTCAGAATCAATGACTTTTAAAAACATGATGCCAGCCTGCATCACTCAGGATCCCAACAGGAAACAGATGGCAAGCTCTAATGAGAATTTGGGCAGAGTTTATTTTCAAAAGGATTAATGACAAAACAGGGTATAGGGGAGTCAGGAGAGAGAGTGCAGCACTCTGGGGTTAGGGTCAGCATAGCTCGCCCTCCCCCTGGGCCTTCAAGGCTACGGAGAGAGGTCACTGGGACTGGTGGAGAGAGGTCACCGGGACCGGTGGAGAGAGGCCTGGAGAGCCGCAGAGACCTCACGGTGAGGGAACTGGGCATTCACTCCTCCAGCCTCACTCTCCTCCCTCACTCTCGTCTCCTGCTGGGCTCCCCATTTGCCAAACCCCACACGAACTGTGCCCGTAGACTTTTAAATGGCCAAGAAATCAACTTCTGTCTTATTTAAAGCACTGCTTTTGAGGGTCTTGTGTAACAGCCGTCTAACCTTACCAACACACTCAGAAGGGAACATCTGCCAAGAAATAGGACAATCGTGAACTTATGTTTACTTATTTTGGTGAATCCTATAAAGCAAATCTGGCAGAACTGCAAGGAGAAAGCCACAAATCTATAAACAAAGTAGGAAGTTTTAATTGAACTTTCTTAAAACCAAGTAGCAAATCAACCAAGCAATCAATTCACCCATTGTTTTCAAGTTCACGTAGAACATTTTTTAAAATACCACATACGTGGCCATTAAGGAAGTATACATTTTTCACAGAATTAATATCATTCAGTCACATTCTCTAATCCCAGTAAAATAAAATTAGAAACCAACAATTAAAAGTTGGCCAAGGAAATTCAATATGTTTGTTAACTTAAAAAATGTATTTCTAAATAATTTATGGGCTGAGGAGGACATTATCATGACAATTATAAGATATTTAAAACAGAATAACAATAAGCTAAAGTGGAATTTGGAGGGGAAATTATAGCCTTAAATGCAATTATTAGAAACAGGAAGGACTGGCAACAAATGAATTAAGCATCCAACTCAATACTTGAGGATGAGACCATCAGAAAACCCAAAGAGAGTAGAAGTAAGCAAATAAGAAAGATAAAGCAGAGAGTAATGATACGAAAAGCAACAAAAAGTTAAACTAATTCTTTTAAAAACCTTAGTAAAATAAACAAATCTCCCCGTATGCCAAGGTTGTAGGTTTGATCCCCAGTCAGGACACTTACAAGAATCAACCAATGAATGCATAAATAAGTGGAACAACAAATCAATGTTTCTCTCTCTTTCTCTCCCTTCCCCTCTAAAATCAATAAAATTTTTTTTTAATTAAAAAATAAAATAAACAAATCACTAGCACAAAATGCACAATATTGGGAACAAAAAGAAAGCTATGACTAGAAAGGCAACCAAGGTTTTTAAAAAAAAAATCACTAAAAAGCACCATAGGGATCTTCACTTCTGGCAACATATCAGATTAAGATAATATAAAAAACTCGGGAAATAAACTCAGAAAGAAGAAGTAGCTTGCAAAAAGAAGAGGAGAGAAAAAACACACTGATTAAACAAGGGATATTCAGAGATGCATGGACTCTATAAAAATTTTTTAAAGAATGATTTGGGGGATGCCCGGCCGGTGTGGCTCAGTGGTTGAGCATCAACCCATGCACCAAGAGGTCGCCAGTTCGATTCCCGGTCAGGGCACATGCCCAGGTTGTAGGCCCGATCCCCAGTGGGGGGCATGCAGGAGGCGGCCAACTGATATTCTCTCCTATCAATGTTTCTATCTCTCTCTCCTTCTCCCTCCCTCCCTCTCTAAAAGCAATAAAGAAAAAAAAATGACTTGGGGGAATAAAACAAACAAGGAAGACTTATAAACTGGACATTATCGTGACAATTCCTGTAGGCAGGAAGCTATGATCAGAGTTCAAAGGCATTCCAAGCTCCTTGGTTGTTCTAGAAGAGTATATTGATTAACTTTAGGCTTTGTTAATTGACGTATGTTAAAAATTTAAGGATGACTAATGACAGAACAGAAATGGAATGTAATCTAAACCAGGAGAGAGGAAACGAAGGGAATAAAACAGCCAATCAGTCCACCTCCAGGCAGGAAATGACAAAAGAAGCCAGGAAATCTGGGTGCAGTGACCAGTTTCCAAGATGGCCCCGGTGATCTCTGCCTCCAGGGACCCAGGCCCTTGTGTAGTCCCCTCTCAGTATATGACTTGTTTCTGTCCAATAGAACGTGGAAGAAGGGAGAGTATGTCACTTCTGAGCAGGGTTGGCCCTCGGGGAGGGCAGCCCATGCTCCCCCACATACTGCCACCTCAGAGTGGCTCCATGTTGGTTTAATGCTCTGCTCTCAATGACTTGAAATTCCTAATAATTTTTCAATAAGGAGACCCACAAACTAAGCAGCCAGTTTTACTTCCAAGATTAAGTTATAAAATAAGGTTGCCAGATAAAAGGCAGTCACACTTCAATTTTGAATAAGCAATGAATAATTTTTTTTAGTATAAGTATGTCATGCAAATACTGAAATATCTGAAATCTAGATTCAGCTGGGTATCCTCTATTTTTATTGGCTAAATCTGGCCATCTTATTAGAAAAGACCCGTGGCTTCCATTCAGGTTGCGTGCTCTCTCACTCTGTCTCTCTCTCTGAGCTCTCTGCATCTCTCGGGTCACTTGCCCTGGGGAAGGCATGCCATGAGCAGTCCTATGGAGAAGCCCATGTGTTGAGGAACTGAAGCCTCCTGTCCCAGCCACGTGCCTGAACTTGGAAGCAGCTCCTCAGCAGACCCTTTAGAAGGCTGCAGCCCTGGCCAACAGCTTGACAGCAACCTCCAGGCAGCCTGAACCAGAATCGCCTCACTACACGGCTCCCAGGCTCCTGACCCTAAGAAGTTGTGTGGGATAATAAATGATTTGTTGTTTTGAGTTGTTCAGTTTTGGGATAATTTGTGACATGGCAATCGAGAACTATTGATAATGCACAGGTAAATAGAAAACACAAAATGAGATTTAGAAATAAAATATTAAATGCTGATAATAACAAACAAAAAATGTAAATGTGCTGATTTCACCAGTTAATAGATTATCAGCATGAGTGAAAATACACAGTCCAGCTATATGCTGTTCATGAGAGACACATCTAAAACAAAAATATGGAAATCCTGAATATAAGATATGAAAAGAGATACCCTAACTAAGTATGACAGACCCTGCCCACTGCTTGACCAACAGCATGCCCCCAGCCTTTTGCCCTTTGCTACAGAATCCTGATTTTTTTTTTTTTCTTTTCAAGCAGCAGGCAGACATCTGTTGGTCCCAGGAGAAGTGTCTTTACCCTAGCCCCAGTTTATTTCTTGTAATGTCAAAGTACCAGCCCCAAAGGATGAATCAGGATTTGCTCAAAGCCAATCATAGAATCTCACACACACCTAATCCCAAGGAGAGGGTGGGGTGCCTGTTTGTGGTGGATGGGGTAAGTAGATAGAGTTTGGACAAGTGGGTTGAAGTGTCCACAAGCCTGCCCCTAATATTTATGACGCCCAAGGCAACAGTAGTCTGGAGGCTCAGGGCCCACCTCTAATCTCTTCCCATGCTGGCTGGCTCCATCTCCCACAGCAAGAGACCTCCGTGTGTGCCTAATCTTTGCTGCAGAGGGACAAGTTATCTTCATGACACTGGACAGTAGGCAGGTCTGCCTTCTGCTCTGGGGGGAGACACTCTCTATTCTGAAGATAGTTGACATACAAACATCCTTGAAGGGATTGTCCAAAAAGAAAAGAAAAGAAAAAGTCCAATACAAAATGGCAGTTAGTGTCTCTGCAAGGCATCCCAGAAATGCAGCAGATCCATGAAAATGTGTCTCTTTAATATGAATCCTCTCAATAGTTTTACTAGTTTTTCTATAGAATCTTTTCAATTTTCTAGGTAGACAATCACACAATCTACAAATATAGGATGACCATTTTGTTTCTTCCTTTTCAGTGATTTATGCCACTTATTTCTTTTTCTTGTCTTATTGCACAGGGGAGGAAATTCAGAGCATCTTTGAATATAAATAGAGATAGTAAACATCTTTTCAGGTTTCTGACTTTAAAAGGAATGTTTTTGGTGCTTACCATTAAGTGGTATGTTTACTGTAGGTTTTAGAAAGATATCCCTTTATCACATATCACATTAAGGAAATTCCCTCCTATTCCTAGTTTGCCAAAACTTCTATAAACTGCTTGATTTTACCAAGTGCTTTTTCTCCATCTGTTTTATATGATCATAAGATTTTTGTGTCTTTTAATGTGTTAATGTTGAGAGTTAACATGACAATTTTCTAATATGGAAATATACTTGCATTCCTGGAATAAACTCAACTTGGTCGTGATGTGTTTTTTTTATATGTATATTGCTTTATTTAGTTTGATAACAATGATATTTGAATCTATGTTCATAATTGAGAATGAACCTAAGATCTTTCTGTCTTAAACTGTCCTTGTCTAGGTTGAGTACTAAGCTTCTACTAGCCACAGAAAATGCAAGGGATTGTTTTCCATCTTGTTCTATTTTTTGGATTAATCTGTACAAGATATGAACTGTCTGCTTTCTGAATATGTACGGGAGCCCAAGAGACTTGATTGTAGTAGCCACGTGCTGCCGCAGTGGATGGGAGAGGCGTGACTGCGACGGTGAGCCCAGCACAGGGGCAGTGGTCAAACCGTCCTCTTCAGCAGTCGGCGATGGTGGGTGGAGGTTCAGTTAGCAGGTCCTCTAGCTCTTACCCTAGGCTAAGGCCTCTCACTTTACATCATCAACAGCAAAAGTGGTATTTTCTCTTCCGTAATTACTCTTTTACTTTATTTCCGAGCATGTCAGAATCAGACAAAGGGATAGAAGGACTATTTAAAGGAAACCTCCTTGGAGGCCCAGACTGGCAGGTACACAGAGGACACTCAGGCATTTGATTAGTGGGAAATTAACACAGTAATTAATTAAAGACATATTCCCCAAACTATGGTTCATGCACCACTACCATAGATGATATTCAGTGGTAAATAAAAGCCCTCTGTTATCTTAACAGTTATGCTTATTTTAATATAGATTAGAAAACATAACTATCTAATTGCAAACAAGAGAGATAACATCAAACTTGCAACTTTACAGGTATAGTGTAAGGCTAGAATGATCAGTTTAAAGAAAAATAATACCATAAGTAAATATTAATACAAGTAATAAGAAGATGTGGTGAAAATTGAGACGGTGGCATGAGGATAACCAAAGTTTGGAAAATATTCAAATCAAGGCCTGCTTAGTGAATAACAAACCAGCGTCTGCCACCAACTCTCCCCTGCAAACACAGACCGAGAAGACACAGGGAGGGGGAGAGATTAAAAAATGAAAGAGGAATACTCTCTAAAGAAATTGAGTAATCTTTCTCCAAAGGACCAGGTGTCCTACTCAGAGTGCTGGTGTCCAGAGTAAACCCCTCCCTGTCTTGGCCCAGGGTGGGAGCCGGGGGCATCTGCTTGCCTCTCGCACCCCTTTTGCATGCCCTAAAGCAAAGCCTGCTGCTTGATCTCCCCACGCCATAATCCTAGGACATATTAAAGACATTTTCAGACATGCAAAGATTCAGAAAGCTTCCCTTCCATGCACTCCTTCTTAAAATGTTATTTGAAAATGTACTCCAGCAAAACAGAGACAAAACCCAAGAAAGAAAGAGATAACAGTTTCACGAAACACTGGAATCAACCCAGGAGTGCAATGAATAGAAATACCAGAGGTTCATAAAACCATCTGTCAAAATTAGAACAGGAAGTCAGAGGGTTTGGAGAAGAACGACTTTAAGAAGAAAATGGGCTTCATTCAACAAATAATGTAATTAAGAAGCTGGAGGATTTTAATGACCTGATTTAAAAGGCATATGTTTCTTTTCTCAAGAAGAAAAGAGAAAAGCAATTAGAAATACCGGGGGGACAAAAAGTTGTATAAGAAAGTCATGCTCCAAATATGAAGCAAATTAAAATTTAACATGACTCCGAGTATCCAAGGGACTGTAGGAAAATACATTTGAACTTGAAGCCCAGAGCATTTCCCTTTAAGCAGCATTTAAACCATAAGATATACATAGTTCTTTCTCAGTGGGTCTCAGGATGTTAGTTAGCTCTGCAGAGAATAATGTTTACATAATCAAAATATTTTTTTAAAGATTTTTTTATTGATTTTTTTTTTTTTTTGAGAGAGAGAGAAAGAGAAACATCAATGTGAGGGAGAAACATCCATCGGCTGCCTCCTACACGCCCTCTTCTGGGGATGCAGCCAGCAACCTGGGCTTGTGCCCTGACTGGGAATTGAACCAGCAACCTTTCGGTGCACCGGACAACACCCAATGAACTGAGCCACACTGGCCAGGGCCATAATTATAATATTTTTTAAAAAACACTTTATTTATTTTCAAGTTTTGAAATTCAGAGATAGACAACACACAAAAGCAGGAGATTTTAATTCTGGATATAGAACGAGATGCAAATGAAATGGTTTATGGAGAAGAGTTAGGAGGAGGAAGGCAAGAGGAAGGGATGGCTCATCTTACACAGCGGGGAGTCAAGAGATAGTGCATAAAACTAATGGCACAAGAAAGAAGAGCTGGAAAATGTGTATCTATTAAATTCTGGAGGGAGGATACCTTTGCTAACCTTGTCTTTTATAGTAGGACATTGTGCCAGACACTGTTAGTTCTTCAGTAACCACCTCCCCAGCTTCCTTTAGTCATAGGACCCTTACATTTCACTGGGCACATGGCTACTGGAAAAAGAAAAAAATTCACTGGCCTCCCTTGCAGCTACATGGGACCAGGTGACCAAATTCAGGCCTACTAGATTTTTGTCATATCTTGTATATATGCTAACTATGTGTCAGGCACTTTTCTAAGTGCTTTGGGTATATGAACTCATTTAACCTAATGAGGAAGGGTGTTAGTTTCCTATTGCTTCTGTAATAAATAACCACAAACTTAGTAGCTTAAAACAACACAAATTTATTCTCTTACGATTCTGGAGGTCAGAAGTCTAAAATCAATGTGTCAGCTGGGCTGCTTCTTCCTGGAGACTGGGGAGAATTCATTTTCTTGCCTTTTCTGGCTTCTAGGGGCCAGCTGCCTCCTTGGCTCGCCACCCCTTCCTCATACCACTATAATCTCTTGCTTCCGTCATTACATCTCCTATTACTACTTTGACTTCCTGCCTCCTTATAAGGACCCCTGTGATTACACTGGTCCCACCCAGGAAATCCAGGATAACACCCCCATGAAGACTGACTCTTCATGGCCCGTATCGAAGCTGTGGCAGCGTCCATGTTGCTGCCACGGTCAAAAAGGAGCCCAGAGCCCGGCTGGCGTGGCTCAGTGGCTTGAGCGTTGTCCCATGCACCAGGAGGTTGCTGGTTGGTTCCTGGTCAGGGCACAAGCCCTGGTTTCAGGTTCGATCCCCAGTAGGGGGCATGCAGGAGGCAGCTGATCAACGATGTTTCTATCTCTCTCTCCCTTTCTCTGAAATCAATAAAAACATTTTTTTTTTTTTTTAAAAAGGAGCCCAGAGTGACAGTTTTCCTTGACGGTCACCATCTGTTTACTGTAACTGATCTGCAACACTTTGGGAAAAGACAGTTCAAAATAAAAAAACTCTTCATCACTTCTGCAAAGTCCTTTTTGCTATATAAAGTGACATTCACAGTTTCTAGGGATTAGGACATAGACATCTTTGGGGGACATTATTCTCCCTACCTGACTGGTACTACATTATCCCCATTTTACAGATGAGGAAACTCGAGCACAGAGAAATTAAGTAGAATGTCCAGGGTCACACAGCTCATAAGTGACAGACCCATGATTTAAACCTGGACAGTCTGGCACCAGAACCTGAGCTCATAACCATGATACTCGTCTATCCTGGCAGAATTCTGGCTTCCTGATGATTGTAGAGCCATCTTGCCAGCCCTGGATGGTCTGCGAGATAAATAAATGTCCATCTTTCTAAGCCGCTGTCATTTGGGGAGTCTTTGTTACAGATACTATATTCTAATACAGGAGTCAATGGCTACTCTACAAAATTAAAAATAATAAATTTATTTTACTCTGAATGGTTTGAATCCTTTACAAGGAGAACATACTCTTTATTCATTTCAATTGTGTTTAAGTTGGAGGGCATGACAGCTAATCTGTCCTCGTCGCACACTTGCTTACGCCTTCCGTGCACCTGATGCCTTTGGAACTGAGTCCAAGATCCTCAGCCCAGACGCGAGGCCAGCCCTTCACCCACCTTTCCCTTTCTCACTGCTCCTCTTCACCCTCGGGCCAAACCGGCGTTTGCTGGGCCCCAGAGCAGCCCTTTGCCCACTCCTTGCCTTTGCCCACGCTGTCCCCTCAGAATTCCATGCCTGAAATCTCATCCCTTCTTCCTCTCTCACTCCTGCCTAGCATGACTCACTCAAAGCCCATCTGTGAACTCCTAGTCATCCCTCAAAACCAAGCCCAAGTTGCCTTTGGAACTTTATTTTTTCTTTCTGTTTATCTTGGTCTTTGTCCTATTGAAGATTTCTCTCAAATGTCTGGTCATCCAGGTCATATAGAAACCCACCAGTCTACACACACACACACACACACACACACACACACACACACACACGGGAAAATCGGGCCTCTCCTTTTCCTTCCCTTTGGGTATTCCTGTTTAAAAATAAGCACACCACATCATCGTTTATTACTAATATTATTTATTTTATGATTTAGATCTTTAGCAGCCTCCTGTACCATGTGTGACTCAAAATAAAGACAATACCAAATGACAAGATAAGTGTAAGGATGTCTGACAAAGTCCTGATTCTTCCCATGATGACCACTCTGATTTTAAAAAAATAATAAGTGATTTTTAAAATAGCACGTGCGTGGATGTGTGAGGCTCTGTCCTGCTGGCGCCGGCACCTGCTGCTCTGCGTGCCTGCATTGCCTGAGCCCTGACACAGCTCCACATGGCAAGGGCTCCTGTGGGTCTTGTCTTATTTTATTTATTTACTTACTTACTTATTTTTATTATTATTTTTTATCCTCACTCGAGGACATTTTTGCATTTATCTTCAGATAGAGCGGGAGGGAGAGAGGAAGGAAGAGAGAGAGAGAAAAACATCCATGTGAGAGAGACACATCGACTGGTCGCCACCCACACGACCCCAACCGGGGCCGGGGACAAACCGCAACCGAGGTACATGCCCTTAGCGGGAACCGAACCCGGGACTCTGGTCTGTGGGCCGACGCTCTAACCGCTGAGCCAAACCGGTCAGGGCTGGGTCTTGTCTTATAATCAGTGACATGTGGCACAGAGAGTCCTACTTGTGGCTGCTATAACAGATCATCCCAAACTTAGTGGCTTAACACAACACAATTTTTCCCCCTTACACTTCTGGAGTTTCGAGGTCCAAAGTGAGTCTTATGAGACTAAAACCAAGACATCGGCAGGGCTGCGTTCCCTCTGGAGGCTCTAGGGCAGAGTCTCTTCGTCGTTTCCTGCCTCTAGCAGCCACCATTCCCGGCTCATGGCCCCTTCCAGCGCTGGCCTCACTTCCGCCTCTGCGTCACCATCACATGACCCTCCCGCCTCCTCGTATGGACCCACCTGGAAAGCCCAGGATAACCTCCCCATCTCAAGATTTTTAACTTAGTCACATCTGCAAAGTCCCTTTTGCCATGTAGCATATTCATAGATTCCGGGGGTTAGGATGTGGCCATCCTGGGGGCCATTACCCAGCCTATCACAGAGGTGAAGTGACTGGTCTAAGATCACACTGCAGGAAGCGGCGGAGCCTGGAGTCTAACCCAGGCCTTTCTGGCCCCAAAGCCTGTGCTCTAACCTCCTTTTAACACTAGACTTAACAGACAGGGGGGTGGCTTGTTTTTCCTTTGGGTTCACGTGCGCTGTCATTGTTGGCCCGGTCCCACCGGCCCCTGCTCCCTGCCCTGACTCCACAGGCTCCCATCCTAATGCATGTCATACCCGCCCCAGCCGTTCACCCGTTCACCGGCATGGGGTCTCCCCAGGCTAGCCAGCAGGACCCCCACCTCTGCAGCCCATCTGCCAGTGTTTGTTGAACGAGGATCTGAGTGAGTGGACAGAGAGGAGACTGCTATCTTTTGTCCCCTCCCTCTTGCCCCTGCCCCGGGCTTAAAGATGCTCTCAAGCTTGTGACGCCACCAAGATGCCTGACTCTGGGCCCTGAGCCCCTGTTCTCTCAGCGATGTTTGTCCCCTTCAAGCCGCCCAAGCCCTGGAAGAGGGCCAGCCCTCCTCAAGGAGAAGAGGCACCGAAGTGGAGCACCAGGTCTGGAGGTGGAGGACATGAGGTCCCTGCGTCCCTCCCATGGACACGGCACTTTGTCAGGAGCTCCCAGGGCCAGTGCTGTTGGCGCGAGGACCCAAACGCCCCCCCCCCCCCCCGCCTCAGTGGCCTGCCTCGACTCAGCCCTCGGAATCCCCCTTTCCAGGCCACAGCCCAGTCACGGCTGGTCCGCCCTCACTCACCCTCCTCATGCCTGCTTGTTTTCTGATCTCTGTCCTTCTGCAAAGCACCTCTGCCCTGCCCAGAGAGCTCCCATCCACATCCCCGGCCCGTGGCAGCATTAGCAAGTTGAAAACCCAATTACATTTCGATTACTCTAGTCCTAGCCAGACAGAGGTTACTGTAAGTCACATTGGAATTGGAAGGGACAGGGGATAGCACCTGGGGCCAGTACCGGGGCTGACACTCAAAGATGGATGTGACAGGGATCTGTGGCTCAGAGGCTCAGGATTAGATCAACAAGAGGTCATGTGGCCACCGGGTGACAGACAGCTAGGGCAAAGCAAGGGCTTCAGGCCACCCTCCCTGGGTGGAGGAGGTGTCAGGGCTGAGTGCCTGGCTTGGAGGCAGAGGACATGAGGTCCCTGGGTCCCTCCCATGGACACAGCATTTTGCCAGGAGCTCCCAGAGGCCGGTGCTGTTGGGCCCCAAAACCAAAACACCGCCGCTCCTTGTAGGTCTCCCACAGCGTCATTGGCCCCCCTTGGGCCCCAGGTCTTCTCTGAGCATACACCTGGGGTCTCTCCCTCATGCGGATCTAGGCCAAAACTGTGGCCTGTCTCACCCTTAGGCCGTAGCTGAGGGAGCAGATTCAGGACCAGAGGGACCAGAGCCTCCTGCCTGGCCAGGGTCTGCTAGGGGAGGAAGAAAGATCCGCTGCCTCAGGGTAGAAAGAATCACTCATGATCCCTTGTCCTGGGGAGCAGCCATCTCTGGGTACCAAGGGGTGAAGAGAGGCTTTGGTCATTAGGATCCTTTTTAAGGAGATATAGGACTGGTTCTGCAAAAGTGGATATTGTGGGTGAGAGGGTGGATTCTCAGCCACGACTCCTTCCCCACACAGACACAGGCACCCCCCGTATAATGATTTGGGATGACATGGAGCGCCCCTTGCTCACTCTAGCCCAGGGTGTCTAAATCGTGGAGTTCTGAACTGTGGGCTGGGTCCTGAGCCTGGGCTGCGCTGTGTTCCACGCCTGGGCTGTGCTGGGCTCAGCGGCACCTCCGCCCACGCAGACACTCGCCGGCCAGCACCTTTCAGATCGCAGCTCCACCTTGTCTGCTGCAGCCGGTCATTTGCGCATCCCGCATGCTCTGCCTCCCCTCCCCCATGCACAGCAGCCCCCTCCCAACCTCTGCATAGCAAACAGTCAAGCAGCTCTAGATGAGGGGGGGTTATGTGGGGGGATTAGATGAGTCATCCCTGTGGGGGCAGACATACCAAGTTCCACGAACGCACGCTCACGGAGCCATGGACACAAAGGCATGCCCACACTCTCTGGGAGGCCAATGCTAGTCAAAGCCACAATTGCACATCCAGATACACAGAGATAGACACCTCCACACACATACACATTCCTCATAGACACAAACACCAATGCACCAATACACACAGAGCCATCCAGACACATCCCACCCAGGGTGACCCCCAGTCACCAACTCAGAGCCTGTCCCCTGCCCACATGCACCTCAGAGACACAAACACACACACAGGATTCCCCAGACACACATTCAAAGCCCTTTGTTAAATACAGACACTCAAACACACAAGTATGCACATGGACACACACACACACACACACACACACACACACAAGCCATTCCTCTCTTGTGTCACCTCATCCATTTCCCTACCTCTGCCAGCACCTCAGGCAGGCAGGCAGGACAGAGTTTTGCAACCAGAGGGATGCTATGACACATCACCCACTGTGCGGATGCCGTGTCTGCCCAGGACGAAGTCTGCCTTAGGGTTCCCGTCACTCCTCCCTCCTGCTCTGGAGAGAAGAAGGTCACTGGACCCGTCCCCCTGTGCCTAACAACACAGCTCCAGATCCTTTGAAAAGGCGCTTTGGCTGCAACAGGGAAGATGGAGGGAGGTTACATCTCAGGCATCACCTCCTAGGAGGAAAGGGTGAGTATCCAAGGGCGAGCGAGAAGAGTGGGTCTGATGTGCTAGGAAGGTCTTTTCCTGAGCCAAGGGATGGCCAAGGTGACCATCTGATGCCCTGGAGGTCACCCTTCAACTACCTGTGTTCCTGAGAGGCCTGACCTCCACCCCTTTGCACCTGCTGTTTCCTCTAACTTGAACTCTCTGCTGCTATCACAGGGCTACCTTCTCATTCTTCAGCTTTGTGTGTACAGGTTCCTGTTCTAGGAAGCATGTCCTGAAGCCCTGGCTGCATCAATCTGTCCTTCTGTGTCCCACAGTCCCCCTGGGCTTCCTCACAGTCCTCTCTCACACCATAGAGGACTTGTCAGGCCGTGAGTCCACCTGCCTCCGCCGGGCACCTCTGTCCGGCGAGGAGGCCGATAGACCCAGAGAGAAGCACAGGCTTGAATTCCAGCTGTGCCTCTGCCGTGTGACCTTGTGCAAGTCTCTGAACCATGTGAGTGCAGTGTTCTCATCTGTAAAATGGGGACAATAACAACTACTCACTGGATTGATTAAATGAGATCATGCATGGCCAGGCTATACAAATGGCAACTGAATTATTGTAGCTCATTGCAGGGCACACGGCTTAGTAAGTGTTTGTTGAAGCCATCAGCCCCTCTGACTCCCCACTTCCTGCCCCCACCTACCATCTCTGTCTTGGGAGGAGAAACGTAGGTATGAACCAAAAGGATTGGGGGATGGATAGAATGGGGGCTGGGAGGTGGGCACAGGGTCTCTGGCATCGCTGGGAGCTAGCAGCTCCAGCCCCAGCCAGAGTTTGGCTGGAGGCGGTGCAGGCGTCTCTCTCACCCCTGTGACCCACCTGTGCCATCCTCCTCCTCAGCTAGGTGAGGCAGCGAGGAGAGGTGGAGCTGGGATCCCCTCTGCACTGTGACTCTCCGAAGCTGCCCAGGCAGGGGCCACCCGCACACAGTAGGTCCGCTCTGAATGCAGAATGGCAGGAGGCAGAAATATTGAATGAATGTGAAAGGTATGAATGAATGGATGGACGCATGAATGGAAGTGGGATGGAAGCGTGAAGTGGGCGGTGAAGAGGAACCAGCGTCTCCCTCCGCCCTCGGGTCTAGAGGCTGGGAGATGAAGAGGAGACTGGCTGGGGGGCTCCCCTCCCCGCCCTACCCCTCCCGCCCTGGCCACCCCTCCCGGCGGCGCGCAGCCCAGCGGAGCCCGCGCAAGCCACAGCCCGCTTTGGAGCCACAGCACCCCAGGAACCCGGCCTTCGGGGCAGAGTGGCGAAGTCCCCGGTGCAAGGTCCGGGATCCGCAACCGAGGACGCCGGGGTCCCGGAGCCAACAGGTGCGGGGCGTGGGAGACCCCCAGACCCAGGGTGGGGATTCCAAAGGGCCCTCGGCGGGAGCCAAGAGTCTCGGGGGATAACCTGGGCGCTGAGAAGCTGAGTCCCCAGCAGGTTTTCCTCCCGGTAGGCTCCTGCAAAACCTCTAAAGCGCTCGCTCCCCCCACCCCCGCCCCGCCCCGCAGCCCCTCACAGCTCCCGAGGTGCGGGGAGGTCCCGCTCAGGGAGTGGGTCCACCGACGCTCGGTGGGGGGTATGAAGGAGCCCCCTACCCCTCTCCCAGGGGTCTCCACGGCCGGGGAACCCTCCTACACAAGTCCGGGGTCGTCCCTGCGGAGCCCGGCAGAAGGAGGGGTCTGAGCCAGAGAGGAGGGGCGGGGAGCGAGGCCGGCTTTATGAATGGAGGGAGCGTCCTGCGCGCCGGCCCCCAGCGACCCCTGGTGGCCGCCCGGGACCATCGCCGCCGGGGGATTCAAGAGGGTCTCTCTCCCCACTTCCAGAGCAGTCGTCAGTTCCTCCCTGCAGTCCTCCCCACGGGTGTGTGTGTGTGTGTGTGTGTGTGTGTGTGTGTGTGTGTGTCCACCAGGGAGGGTCAGGCAGGTCTGGTGGGCGGGGCCTGGGTCTCTAAAGCCTCCCTTGACCGTTTTTTTTCCAACCCAAAATTCAGGCCTTGAACTGATTCAGGGGAGAATATTTGAAATCGGATGGCTTCCTCTCTCAAATATGTGGTGTTTGGTGGATTCAAACAGATCTGGCATAGTAGCTTTGTGACCTTGAGCAAGGGACTCAACCTCTCTGAGCTTCCATCTCCTCTGCAAAGCAGGGTTTTCTAATCATGGGGAAGCCTGCTTCCCGTGCCAGTTTCTGGGAAAAGCACTAGGAATGCTTTAGAGCTCGTTACTCCCCTCTGCAGTCCTGCGAGGTAGGTATGGTCATTCCTCCACTGACTAGATGGGGAAACCGAGGCTGAACGGAGCCAGGTCTGTCCCTCTCCACCATGAACCACAGCACAGACCTGAGAATTAAGAGGGAGTTTATATGCCAATTGCCTGGCACACTCCTAAGGTTTCCTTTCCTCCTCGTTCCCTCTCTTCCTTCAGGAGGTTTGGGGCTGGGACCCCAAAAGACCTGGTGCAAGACTCCGGGCTCCCCGAGGGAAGAGGGCTAAGGCCCGGCCCGGCTCCCCTCCCTCCGCGGAGCCCAGGATGCCCCTCGGCCGCAGCGGCTCCTGAGCTCATGGAGCCTTCGGCCACCCCTGGGGCCCAGACCGGGGTCCCCACAGGCAGCGGGGAACCGTCCCCGGCGCCTCCCGACTACGAAGACGAGTTTCTCCGCTATTTGTGGCGCGATTATCTGTACCCGAAGCAATACGAATGGGTCCTCATCGCAGCCTACGTGGCTGTGTTCCTCGTGGCACTGGTGGGCAACACGCTCGGTAGGTCCCTATGTCCCTGCGGTGCTGTGGGGTTCCCCTGGGGACTGGACGGAGTCCTGGGCCTCGCTTCCCTCCCCTCCCCCCAGCCTGTACCTGGGGCGCCGGGCGGTGTGGGGCGGGGCCTCGCTGAGCGGCCTGAGCTGGGATGGGCGTGGCTCTGCCGCGGCGTCCCCTCATCCCCGCCCACCCCGCAGTCTGCCTGGCCGTGTGGCGGAACCACCACATGAGGACCGTCACCAACTACTTCATCGTCAACCTGTCCCTGGCGGACGTGCTGGTGACGGCCATCTGCCTGCCAGCCAGCTTGCTGGTGGACATCACCGAGTCCTGGCTCTTTGGCCATGCCCTCTGCAAGGTCATCCCTTATCTACAGGTGAGCTCTGCCCTGTGACCCTCATCACCCCCTGTCACACCAAGTAAAAAACATGGCCTACACAATCCCAGTGACCCTCAGACTTGCCTTTCAGACAGGACATGGTGGCTCAGTACTCGTGGGTGTCATCCTCTACTGTCAGCAAGGGCAGGCCATCAGCCCCACACTGGAGGACACAGACACAGCCACACATACTCATACAGAGACACCCCCTCCCCCCAACCACAGGCACAGACAGACACATGCACACTCACCAGGTACATGGCGCGCAGTGGAGGAGAGTGGCACAAGCCCACAGTGACAGGCGCAGATGCACACCGGGCCTGCTTCCTGATCCCAAGGGCGGCAGATTTGAGGGGCCCTGCTGGAAGGTCTCCTCCCCTCCCCCACTGGGGTGGCTGGAAAGAGGCCAGGGGACCAAATGGCCCCTCAGGGCATCCCACCGCCCTGTCCCTGTAACCCAGAGTACGGGGCACTCCTGGAGGCAATGCTCACCTATACCTCGGCCTGGGCTCATCTCTGCCTCCCAGGATGAGGGCTCTCCTAACAGCCTAGGGAAGGAATGGCAGCCCAGGGCAGAGAGACATGCCTCTTGAATTTCCCACTGTTTTGAGATTTTCCACTGACTAATTAACTCTAGCAACCCCGAGAGTAAATACAGGCAGGGAAGGAAGATCACCCTGGGCAAGGTATTTAACCTTTCTGTACCTCAGTTTCGTCGTCTGTAACATGGGATGAGAGTCCCTACCTCATGGGGTTGTTGTGAGGATAATGAGAATGGTGTCTGGTATGTGGTAAGTTCTGTAAGTGTAAGTTATTATTCATAGCAGGGAACACCTGCTCTGTGCCAGGTCTCAAGGTAGACATTTTCTATCTGTGACTGCATTTCTTTTCATGAGAATCCTGCCAGGTGAATGGTATATTCCCACTCTGCAGGTGAGGCTCAGAGAGGGTGAGTGATTTGCCCAAGTCTACACAGCCAGGCAGTGGTGGAGTCAGGATGTGCACTGCATCTGGCTGCCTTGTATTTCTGGGCTGTGAGCCCCCTCACTCCACATCTCTGGGTGGCCCCCAAAGGGACTGACATGGTGTCTCCACGGGGCAGGCCGTGTCTGTGTCAGTGGCAGTGCTAACTCTCAGCTTCATCGCCCTGGACCGCTGGTATGCCATCTGCCACCCGCTGTTGTTCAAGAGCACCGCTCGGCGTGCCCGTGGCTCCATCCTGGGCATCTGGGCTGTGTCGCTGGCTGTCATGGTGCCCCAGGCCGCTGTCATGGAATGTAGCAGTGTGCTGCCCGAGCTAGCCAACCGCACCCGGCTCTTCTCTGTCTGTGACGAACGCTGGGCAGGTAATGGGGCAGCTTTGGGCAGGCATTCCTGAAGTGGGCACCTCTGGGACACATCCCCTAGGGCAGGCATCTGTCAGGACACCCAGGGTGGATGTCTCCTGACAGGACACTTTAGAGCAGACACCTACCGAGGATATCTTCAGGGTGGGTACCTCCTCTAGTATAGACACCTGCTAGGGGTCCCTCAGGATGGACATCCTCAGGTTGGGCAACTCCAGGGTCTCTGCCATGGTGCCTGTAGGGGGTCCAGCTGCTTGCTTTGGCCATAGCTGGGGCCAGGTGGCATTGCTAAGCAGGGCAAGCTGGGGGCCCAACCTTTGCATCTCTTGGCCCCTGCAGATGACCTCTATCCCAAGATCTACCACAGTTGCTTCTTCATTGTCACCTACCTGGCCCCGCTGGGCCTCATGGCCATGGCATATTTCCAGATCTTCCGCAAGCTCTGGGGTCGCCAGGTGAGGCCCACTCTGGTGTCACTGTCTGGGCTGGGAGGGGATAAGGTACTGGTCTAAGGGAGTAGACAGTCCTCTGCCTTAGAACATGCCATCCTGACTGCAACCAGAGAGAGGCAAGGCCCAGGGAACTCTCAAACTCAAGGCCAAAAGTGCTGGAGCCAACCCTGGAACTGAAGAGTAACCGACACCATTCTAGTATCAGTAGCTGCATGACTGTACCATGCACCTCCAGCTAGCCTTGCATCCTCTCACCCACCATATATTACCCCCAACTTAATATATGAGAAAACAGACTCTGAGGGGCAAAGCAACTCCCCCCAAATCCCTCAGCCAGGGAGGAGAAGGTCAGGAACTCAAACCCAGATTGGTGGGGTCCAGTGCTCAGTCCAGCACCACGGTGACGACAATGGCACCTCCGTGTTGCTTGCCAAATTGTGCACTTTGCTCACAATGTTTCACAACTAACCAACGCAGCAATATTACCTACTTCACAGATGCTGCGTAATGGCCAACTGGCCACAGCCAATGAGTGGCAGAGCCTTTCTAGACCCAGGGCTTGACTCTGTTACAAACTGACCCACAGCAGTTTTGTGGGTTTTTCTGTGGGGGCGGAGGGGTGCTCAGAGGCCCCGGGCCAGTGTCGGGGCAGTGAGAACATGGCCGGCCTTGCAGTCCACCACCACGCCACCTGCTGCTCACAGCCCCGTCAGGAGGGCAGCAGTCACTTCCTCGTCTAACAGACAGGAAAACCAAGCTCAGAAAAGGAAAGTGAGTTGCAAGGTCACATAGTTCATGCATGGCTGAGTTGGCCCTAGATCCCGTTTCCTGGATGCTAGCTTCATGCCCTCTGTTGTGGGGCGATTCGGGTGTCTAGCGGTAGGAGAGGTTTCGAGGACATCTGTGGCTGCTCCAGGAGCCTGGAACCGTCATAGGCTTATGGGCACCATCCTAAGGCTGGGACCTGTGCTCTGAGGTCCAGGCCATTCCATGCTGTCTACCGGCTCACCCCTTGCCAAGGCTTCCCCACAGGCAGGCGTGGGCCAGGAGGCTCAACTCATCTCCACCCCCACCCCGCAGATGGAGGTGGTGATCCAAGTAGGATGGATGGGTGCTGGGAGGATGCTGCCAAGGGTCCCCTGCCTCGCTGAGTTTCAGTTGCCTCATCTGTGACTCAGGGCCAATAACACCTTCCCCAGAGGCATGTTGGGTGGTCTCACAATGAGCTAAGACAAAATGAAGGTAGGTTGTTCACACTCGGTCCAGAGTGTTGGTCTCTATCTTATATATTAGGTTCCTTCCAATTGCAAGGGTTTGTTCCCTTCGCCCACCTCCCCAGGGTCCAGCCCCAAGCAGGGCCCAGCAAAGGGACTGACCCCCGGGAGCTCCTCCCAGCAGTGCTGTCTGTGTGCTGGACAGATCCCCGGCACCACATCGGCCCTGGTGAGGAACTGGAAGCGGCCCTCAGACCAGTCGGAGGAGCAGGGACAGGGCCTGGGTGCAGAGCCCCCGCCGCGGGCCCGGGCCTTCCTGGCCGAGGTGAAGCAGATGCGCGCTCGCAGGAAGACGGCCAAGATGCTGATGGTGGTGCTGCTGGTCTTTGCCCTCTGCTACCTGCCCATCAGCGTCCTCAATGTTCTCAAGAGGTGAGGGCACTCGGGGAGAGGTCATGGGTGAGGGGTGGTTACGGGGTCAGAGGAAGGAGCTCTCTCTGCTTTGGAGAAAGACCTGGCTTCCCCCCGAGGCTACAGTGTGACCTTGGGCAGGTCATTTCTCCGAGCCTCAGTCTCCTCAACTGTAACATGAATATTAACAGTCTTGGCCTTCTAGGGCTACTGTGAAAATTCTTTCATCCATTCACTCAGTTGTCAGATGGCAGGGCTGGGAACACAGTGGAGGGTGCACAAGAGCCCCTGCCTTCACGGAGGCGACATCCAGCGGGAGAGAGAAAGAAATATACACTGTCAGGCAGTGGGCATTGCTATGAAGACACATAAAAGTGAAACAGAGGGAGTGACGATGACAGGGGCTGGTGGTTTTTATTTTAAGCTTTTAAAAATATATAATGTTTTGGTTTTTTAAAAACAACCACCACCACAAAAGGGCCTCTCTGAGGAAGTGACATTTGGCAGAGACCTGATGGGAGGGACCAAGCCTCGTGGGAGGGACAGCGCGCTGAGCAGAGGGAGCACGGGGGGATGGCGAGCGTGGCCGTGGGTGCAGGGGAAGAGCACAGCTATCGGACATGAGGGAATCTCGTGTGACTTGGTGCTTGGCCACCTCCTTGGCTGAGTGATCTTGGGCCTGTCACTTGACTTCAGTGAGGACAGTGTCTATGACTTGGCATGCTGCTGTGAGGATGGGTGAGGACGTGGATGGGGAGACTCAGGGGGTCAATCAGCCAGTGACCGAGCAGATGGTCCTGGTCCCTGTCCCTAGGCCCACCCTAGTCATACCCTCTGTGGTCAAGAACCCAAAACTGTGGTCAAGACCCCAGACCCAGAGGCCCAAGAAAGGCCACCGGGTACATGGAAGGGGCAGTGGGAGCTCCTGTGCTTTTCAGCCCTGTAGCTTGAATTCTGTCAGCAACATCACATAAACACACACACATCTGCCCCATTTCTGATGCCCCCCACCCGGTCCTAGGGTGTTCGGGATGTTCCGCCAAGCCAGCGACCGAGAAGCCGTCTACGCCTGCTTCACCTTCTCCCACTGGCTGGTGTACGCCAACAGTGCTGCCAACCCCATCATCTACAACTTCCTGAGCGGTGAGTGGCTGGGGAGGCGGGACCAGGGCAGCGACCGTCCCCAGGACAGCAGTACCCCATCCCCAAGCCAGACCAATAAAGGATAGCGGGGGGAACAGGATACCTACTCCTTCCTGGGGATCGTGACCCTGCTCTAACTCCCACTCAGGGGGAAGACTTAACCCCACCCAGGAGCCCTGGGCTGAGTGGGAGAACGGCCACACTCCCAACTGTGTCCAGAGAAAGCTGCCAGCACCCAGCGTGCAGTTTTGCAGGTTACACAGCCCAGTGAACAGGTGGGAAGGGCAGCAGCTAGGCCAGCTCATCTCTACCCCACCAGGTACATGCACAGCAGGGCCTCCCGTCAGCCTGTCTGGTCCACACAGGCTCCGGAGGGAGCCAGGCCTGTGGGAAGAGGGCCTGAGGGATGACTGCATAACCGAGGCATCAGGGCTAAGGGAGTCACCAGCAGAGGCAGCCCAGGGCAGAGAGAGGGCTTCCTCATGCCCAGCTAGACGCGCACTGGCAGAGAGGCTAGAATTGGGGGGCTGTCCCTGGATCCATCTTCCTCCAGCACAGCGCTCCCGCTCCCCCTTTGGAAATCCAGGCCCCCCTCCACTGTCCCACACTTCCCATGCCCTCCCTCCATCTCTCTTTCAGGGTGGTCATGCCCACCCACCCCCCGGCCCAGCAAAAGTGAGACTAACCAGACCTCTGACTCAAGGCCTAAAGAATTGGTCCAGATGACTGTTCAAGCCTGGACACAAAGAGTCTTCAAGAAAAGGGTGAAAGGTCCATATTGTAACCCTCAGTGAGACTCAAGAATCCCTCAACAAAGGCTGGCCAGGTGGTCTCCAGCTCAGAGGAGAACAGAGGGCTGGGTGCTGCAGCAGAGGACACAGTGCATTCCTGTTTGGTCCGCATTTACTGAGCACCTACTGTGTGCTCAGCCCTCTGCTGGGCACCGGAGAGGCTGGCGGGATCCTGGACGGTGACCAAGGTGTCAGTTCCAGAGAAAATGTTTCTCTGGTGTCTGGCTGAACAAGGTGGCTGTGGCGGTCCCCCCTTCCCCACTCTCTCTTCCCCTTTAAGCAAAGGGCTTTAGAGTAGAACCGGGGCCAGCCTTTAGCTGGTGACCTTGGCAAGCCGCTGCACCTCCGTGTGTCTCATCTGTGAAGTGAGGATAAAGGACCCCAGCCTCTCAGGGCGCTGGTGTGAGGGCTGCTGCTGCCATTTTCACGACCTTGGGATAGAGATGGGGAAAGCCTTGGTGAGCCCCCAGCCCCTCCACCTACATGCCAAGGAGGGCAGGGATGATCTGAGGCCCCTGAGCCAGACACCACGTTCAGAGCTGGGCTCAGAGCCAGAGCGCAGTCAAGGAATCAGATAAAAACTGCCTTTCTCCTCGGGAACCTGCTCGGGGCCTCTGTTCTCTTTCCCTGGCAGTGATGCGGTGGCTCTGGGGTTCTCTCCATCCCAGCTCTCCCCTTCCCTCCCGCCCCCTCACAGGCAGCTTGGTTTGAGCTGCGTGGGTGTCCCTGGGCCCAAGGCCCCTTCCTGCTGCGTCCGTCTTCTCATGGCTGTGTCTTCTATCTTCCAACCAAGGCAAATTCCGGGAGCAGTTTAAAGCCGCCTTCTCCCGCTGCCTGCCTGGCCTGGGTCCCTGCGGCTCCCTGAAGGCCCCCAGCCCCCGCTCCTCGGCCAGGCACAAGTCTTTGTCCTTGCAGAGCCAGTGTTCTGTCTCCAAAGTCTCAGAGCACGTGGTGCTCACCAGCGTCACCACGGTGCTGCCCTGAGCGAGGGCTGCCCTGGTGGCTCCAGGGGGTGCAACCTGTTCCCTGCCTGGACTGCTCCCTGGCTCCTGGGGGACCAGCCCTGACTCCTTGTGGAAAGACCGCTGGGCGCAGTGTGAGGCCAGGGCTCCAGGCCTGTGTTCTTCCTGTTTGACACCGGGCAAGTACCACCCCTTCTCTGAGCTGTGTCCCCTACACAGGACTGATGTGAGGATTAAGCATGCTCCAGAAAAGTGGAAAGCGCTTTGTAAACTGTGAAGTGTTGTGAACAAGATTATCATTGTATTCCTCTCACTCGGCTATACCTCACAGTACCATCGATCGATCCTCATCTTCCCAGAGCTTGGCCTTCTTCCCAAAGACCCCTCTCCTGCCCGTTACAGGCCTTCCCTAGAGTTTGCTGGAAGGGCCCCAGCAACATTTCCATCCGGGCTGCACTCAGCCTGCCCCGCTCTGCTGCCTGACCCAGGCTCAGCCCTTGCCTGTGGGGACACAGCCCCACCCTCACTAGGTGCCCAGCGCTCGCACCACAGACTGGATCCTTTCGGCTTTGTGATGTGATAAAACTCTCTCCATGTGACCATTTGGCGTGGAGGCCAGCAGCCCAAAGCAATTGTAATTAAAAGCCTGGCACTGAATGTTCCCTTTCCTTGTCATTGCACAAAATCTGTGCTGCTTAGGTTAAAAGCAAGGAAGGTGGGGAAGTCGGGTGGGGGTGGGGGAGATGACAAGGCAGCCCTGGAATGCTATTATCTGCCGACTACTCCCACTTCCCATCCCCCAACACACTGGGTCTCGGATGGGCTCCCAGCCAGGCCTCAGAGCACACGTGGTGCTGCTTCCGCAGGCGGTGCCGATTCCCTGCTGCCCAGGGACCTCAGGCCGTGACACATAGTCTGCTCACGGCCCAGTGGGCTATGGAAGGTAAAGGGTAGAGGGGCAGACAGTGGGGTGAACAGACTCACTTACTACTGTCTTCACCTTCTTGGATATCAGGGCTTGTGTTTATTCACTCTGAACTCACAGGATAAAAAGAGAGACCCACAGCCTTGGCTGACGTGCTCCGCCTGCCACGGGGATGATCAGAGGGCTGCCAGAGGCCCTGGTCCTTGCTGCGGAGCAGGAGGTGGACCGGTCTGCAGCACTGCTCTGTGAGGAGTGGGAGACACCTGGCAGAGGCCAGCGTGGGCACCGCCAGGTCTGCTTAACCTGATTAATGAAGCTGCAGGTTCTCTCAGACCTCACCCATCAGGAAGTGGGGCAAAACCATGGTCCTCCCAGGGGCCAGCCCAGGATGCTTACACACCCTCCTCCTAGGCACCACCAGGGCAGGTGGAAGGTGTGGTCTGTCACCCTACTCTCCAGATGACTCACTAGCCCTGCTCTCAGGGACATTTCCAAAGGTGTGCAGTCGTGGCCAGCTGGGCTGGCTGTCCCGTCCATTTTGCACTCCTACTGGCCTTAGGATCCAAAGCTGTTTGTCAAGTTTGTAGCCAGGTTTGCAGGTGCAGTGTGTCGAGTGAGGTGTGAGGGCTGGCCCCAAGTTTAGAACCAACTGTGCCCACAAGGACCAACCTAGGTCCTGGACCCCTCAGCCCAGCTGAGCACAAGGCTGATTATGATTGGCATCATTCTGAAGACGGGTTTCCGTAGACACTTGGCTCAGTGGGAACAAAGAAACAACAGAAGCTTCCCCTATTCTCTGCTGGTTGAACTCGAGCCATGGTGAGCCTTAGGCCTCCATTTGGGGGACTCAGGTGAACTGGAGAAAATTCAGGGGAGGTGACCAGGGTGACAAGGGGAGAGCTGCTCAGTGAAGAGCTGTTAGAGCCCAGAAGGACCTGGGGGAAATGCGGTGGCAGATTCCAGGCATCTAGAGGGCTGGCATGTCCGGAGTTCTCTCACTGGAGGCTGGCAAGCAGAGGCTGGACTCAGTGGGGCCACGGAGGGGGCTCGAGCTCTGGATGGTGGCTGGCCTCTGGGAACTGATTCCATCTAATTCTACAACTCGTCTACAGAGACTGGGACTGACCTGCTGAGCCCGACATACCTGCTGGGCCTCACTGAGCTGCCAAACAGCCATAGTTTCTTTTCCCAACCACCCAATGCAGGGAGGAGAGCCCTGCTTAGGGCCTGGAGTTCTAATCTGCACTCCCCAAAGCAAAAGGATTATCACACTATTATCCATGACAAGGTCCCCCAGGCAAACCAGAATGTCTGGTGTCTTGGCTTTGGATGGAAACTTTGTCAGCTCACAACAGACATTCAGTGTAGACTGGTTATCATGCTGATCTGAAGATCCAGTAGACAAGTACAGATGTCTGTGCTTAATAAAAACGGGGGGGAAGTTATGATTTAATAAATGCAGTTTGTCTGGAAGATAAAACTAGGGCTTGAGATCATAAAAAGGCCAGGCTGTAAAAAGGTTGGGGCGGCTGATTCCAGCCCAGAATGCCAGCCCTAAAACTGTTATAAAACACACAATTGGCTTCTTGAGCTAACCCCCGCCGCCTCCCCTTCAATTTCCCCCTGGTAAATGACAGCGGCTTCACGCAGACAGTGTCCCCTCTGCCACTTCTTTCTGCATGGTGTGGTATACAGCATGTATGTACTTAAATCTTTGTTGAATGAAAGGATAAATGAGTGACTGAATTGATGGGCATATAAATTTGTAGCTGGGATGACATGGTGGAAAATGTGAAATAGAGTTTTATCCTTTTATTGAAGCTTACAGTTTCACTGAACTTTTGGCCCCAAATGAAAAAACAAAAAAAAGACATTGGCAGTGGGAGGTGGCACTGTCCCCTGGGGGATGAAGCCAAGCAGAGAGTGGTGGCAAGTGAGGGGTCCGGTCCGATCTGCAGAGTGCAGTAGCCTGGCCCAAAATGCCCAGAGAGCAGACTGTCCAAGCTCCCTGAGCAGGGACAGCCCCCAGCAGCTGGAAGTCAACACACACCGACTGTGGGCATGGCAGTGGCGGAATCCGAGCCACTGGTCCCTTGGGCACCCTCTTTCATGCTTGGTCAGATTGCACTTTGGAGAAACTGGCTTCATCTGAGAGGACAGCAAGGGGAGGGGAGACAGGCGCTCATAGTAAGAGGCCGATGAACACTCACCACTGGTGTCGGGCCACAGAAGGGAAAGCTAGAGGCTGGAGCCCAGCCGACTGGACACAAACTCCATTACAATGACTGGCATCTCCTGCTCCTGCCACAAGGCTGTGCCACTTAAATGCTCAGGACTGTAAGGACATTTAACTTCCAGTCCTCTCCTAGGCCAGGCCCCTTCCTGTGTGGCTTGGCCTAGGACCCCACTATTTGGTGGCCAAGACACAGGACCCCAAGCTCTCTTGGGGACAGCACTGCATCAGGCAAGGGAGAATCTTTTCTAGGAGGGGCAGGAAAAGGAGAGCCCTCCACCCCCCGGCTTCTCCCAGTCCAAAGAATCAGGAAAGGTGCCCTGGAGCACACCACTCTCTACAGGGGGGCTGGGTCATAGCATCCGAGAAGCTGTCATGGTGACGAAGTCCTCAAAGCTGAGCCGAATGTTGCCCTGCACAGCTGTGTCCTTCTCCCGGAAGGCCTCGGTCAGCACCTGCAGCTGGGTGCACACCTGGATGAAGCGGTCTAGCTGCATGGCGGGATTGGCGGAGCGTGGGCAGTAGCGGGAGACCAGGAGCTGGGTGAACTGGGGGCTCAGGTTGTAGCCCATTTGGGACAGAGCTGGAGAGGAGGGGCACACAGAGCAGACACAAAAACCCATCGTGAGCACTGCCATCGACCAGCTCCACAGAGAGCAGCACTTCAGGGGACTTCGAGGGGATCAGAACTGAAGCAAAAAGAGGACAGATGTCCCAAGGGTCTGTCCAGGATGGCAGCAGCACAGCAGGGGCTCTGACTGGATGCTCCCCTTGGCTGCAAGGCCCTCTCTCTCCAAATCTCCATTACTATCTGTTCAGCCAGGGGCTCCTGGGGCCCCAGAATGACACCAGACTATCCATGCTCATGTCTCACTCATCTGCATTACAGGAGGAAGCCTGAGACCCACACGACCACCGACCAGTGCGGACCTCAGAGGCAGCACAGCACAGGGGTCCCGAGGGCCTGCTCTGGAGTCAAATAGCCCCTCGGCAAGTGACAAAACCTTGCTAATCCTCTGACTTATCATCTCTAAATGGGAACAACACTTACCTGGTGTCAGTAAGGATAAAAGGAGATCATGTAAAGCACCTGGCACAGTGCCTGACACATAATAGACACTCAATAAATGTTGTTACAAATAATAAAATCATCATCATCTCCCCAGGCGAGGCTGCTGGGAAGTTCCCAGTCACAGCCTATTTCTGCTGCCCAGTCCCTCCACTGGGAGGCTTCCTTCCTTCCCCTCTGCATAATCTACCGGCCCAGGCTAGTCTCACCTCCCCTTCTGCTATGTGGCCTGAGGGCACGTCATCTATACCAAGCCTCAGTTTTCCCATCCATAAAAGGACAGTCACAAGGGACACTTCATCTAAGGGAAGGGGTAATAAACAGTACCTATCATGCAGGGAGAATGAATGATGTAACACGCTGAAAGTACTTATTACAGTGCCTGGCACATAGCCAGCATTCATTCAATAAACACTAGTTTTGTTGTGACAATATCAACCTTACCGCTAGCCATGACAGGACCTGCAAAAGAGTGATCAGGACAGGTCCTTCTCTCCCTTCTCCCAGGGCGCAGATAAGATGCACTCACCCCCACCCACAGAGCTCCTTAGTATGACTGAAATCCACGGCCAGGACAGGGGCTGGGTTCTCTGGGGAACCCCTTCTCCCTCCAGGTGGCAAAGCTTCCTGTCAGGTTATCACCCCACTAATCACCCATCCTCTAGAGTCAGAACTGGAACCAGACTTGGAACTGTGGCTTCAGGTCATCTTATCCAACTGCAGCATTTAGAGTGGTCTGCGTCCCAGAGCTGGGAAGGTAACTGCCTTCTAGCAGAGTGGCAACAGAAGCCATCTTTCTGAGCCCCTATCCAGGGCTCTTTCCATTCTGATGCTAGAAACCAGGGAGGAAAGAGCCACACGCGCCACATGCCCGGTCTCAAGAACCCTGGGCTACATGTCCACCCCATGACTCCCTGCAGGTTGGGCCTGCCTCACCTAGCACGGCCAGGAGTCCCTTCACCAGGAGTCCAGCCCTGACCCTGGACCCAGGTGTTCCCTGGCCCTGGATCTTGGCTCAAAGCCCCAGCCAGGTCACAGAAGGTGGAGAGGCCTGTGCTGAGGGAGCATTTCGCAGTGCAGTGGACATCTGGTAGGCAAGGCTAGAGAAAAGCGCCTGCTGTGTCTTATCTGTGCCCTGGGTCCCTGCCACGGCCCTCACCTTGCTGCAGCTCTGTGTAGCTGATGGAGCCCGAGTGGTCTCGGTCATACTGCTGGAACAGGTTTTTCCACTGCTGGATGAATTTCCACAGGGCCGAGAAACCGTAGACATCCATGCGGCCCGACTTGGTCTTGTCAAACATGTCTTGGGAAGAAGGGAAAGGAGGGAAGGAAGGCTTCAGGACTGAGGGCCAAGGGTCCCCAGGTAGCCCTTCTCCCCAGGCTTGATGGAGTAGGAGACTCCACAGAACGACAGGCCCGAGGCCCAGCTGCTTGTACCCAAGACATACCCTCACCAAGTGCCACAGCAGCCCGCACCACTGGCCACCCCATTTTCTCTGCAGGCTTGGCAGATGAGCCCTCCCTGCCATCTCCTACCAGGGCATGGAGTCCCATTCTGCAGAATGGGAAATGGGAGTTAGCCTGTGACCCAGCAGGGCCTACAACTTGAGAAAGGATCTAAGGGGAAGGGCTCTCAGTCTAGGCGATCTCGCCTCAAACCCAGTTTCTTGCCTGAATCCCCCCCGTCCCCCGGCCAGAAGAGTTTTCCTCAGAATGGTCACCCACCCACCTACTGTCAGATATCAGGTGGCTCTGCCCCAGGCCTGAGCCCTCGGGGAAGGGCCAGTACTCACTCATCATCATCAGGCATGTCTCATCACTGAACGAGGACCAGTTGGAGTTGACCAGGGCCTGTTTCAGCTCCTTGGTGGAGATGTAGCCACTGTGATCGGAGTCTACTGACTGGAACCAGGAGTAAGCCTCAGGATCTACATTGGGAGGGACGCCACCTGCAGGAAGGGGTGCGAACCAGGGGAGTCACAGGAAGGCCTGAAGGCCGATCTGCTGGGAAGAGCAGTCTAAGTGCCCCCTGCTAGGGGTTCTCTCTACCCACGAGGCCTCACAAACCCACCAGCCCTGTCTTCCATCAAGCCAACACCCTTCCTCTGATGGAAGAGGACCTTCAGTGTCCACTCACAAGTCTCTGGTTGATTTCCTACAGTGCTCCAGTCATTTCTGTCTGGTTTTAAGTTTCTAAGGAACAAGGACCTGTCCAGCTGATTAAGAATTCTCTGAAAGGCGGAATTATCTCTTCCCCCAAAATGTTTGCTAAGCACTAACATTACAGCCCAGAGACAGGTATCTGAGAGTCCCAGCAGCAGAGAGCTCCTGGGGCAGAACCAGGTCTGACCGCCCGGCACAGTGGACAGCTGACAGTCTATCAGGCGCGGGCAGAGTGGGGGGCTACAAAGCTCCACCTCTCTTCAAGCCCCACCACCTCAGATGTGCTACGTGCGTCCCCATCTCCAAAACTCCCTGGAGGCGTCTTCTCACCCCACACAGTTGAGCTGCCCAAGTCTGTCAGTTCCACAGACAGGTACCCCCTCCTCTCTATTCCTCTTGCACCTGCCCAGGTTCAGACACCTCTCACCTGCATTGCTGTAACAAACCAAAACGCCTAACCACACCAACTTTACAGCTACTCTCCACCACCCTTCACCTGCTACTGAGTAATCTTTGTAAAATTCAACTTCGTTCTCGCCAATTTCCCCCCATCCCAACCGAAAACTCTTCAAAGGCTCTCACTGCCTACAAAATACAGTCCAGCATCTTTAAATCAGCACTCCAGGGCCCCCACAATGGGGTCCACTCCTGCCTACCTCTCCCACTTGGTCCCCACTGCCCCTCCCACCTCTGGCCCCGCCCAGATGAAGCATTACACTTGCTCTTACCCACACTGCACGTTCCCACCGCAGAGACTTTCCACACCCTGTTCTCTGCCTCGGAACCCTTCCCCCTCATCTCAAATGAAATGCTGTTCCTTTCTCCCATTCTTCTGTCCCTGGAAAGGCCCTCTTCCCCTCTCCTTTCTACTCCTTCTCTTTCATGGCCCTGCTCACTCTACTGCGCACGTTTTTAAACCACCTTCCAGGTCAGACTTGGAGCAACCCGTGGGCAGGAGCCTAAGACATCCCTGAACCCCCAGGGGCTAGCACAGAGCCACACACAGACAGGAAGGCACTGAATTCATGCTGGAGTTGGCCTCAGTTCCAGTCTCAGCCCCCCAGCCCCATTTTATAGCCATGGTTACGTTATTTTAAGTCTCTGTGGATCAGTTTTCTTATCTATAAAATGAGGACACAATATCATCTACTTCATAAATTGTGAAGATATAATTATATAAAAACCCCTAAATCAGCACCTGCCACAGCCTAAGCACTATATAACTGCTGATTATTAGTGTTGCTGTGTTCAAATAGCTTTGTGTGTCTGTCGGGAGTATGTAAGTAGCTTTGTGTCTGTCAGTAGATGGAGGAAAGGATCATTCACTTGGAAAGACAGGCAGCATGAACTGGAGTGTCGGGAAAAGGATGACCAATGAAAGTGGAGAAGCACAGAAGACTGTCTTGGGAAAAAGCCGGAATTACACAGTATTGCTAAACCTCGAATAAAGTTTAACTGGCCACAAAAAGGGCTCCTTCACACAGGCAGTATCAGAGACAGCCACAGGCCTTTGCACAGCACAGAAACCACCGCCCAGTCCCAAGGGGAGGCCAGAAAGTTTGCCTGACAGGGACTATCTGACCTCCTTGAATGGGAAACCAGACAGGCCCCACCGTCCTTCCTAAAACGGCAGCTTTGTCATGGGGAGTGAGGGCCACAGCCTGAAGAGGGACAGTCTGTAACATGTGGTCCCCGCAATTTGCATAGAAGATCTAGGCTCTGGAAGCAAGAGCTCTGATGCTTACTAGTGAGTGACTTTAGACTAATTGTTTCATTTTCTGAGACCTACTTCCCAGGGTGATTGTGATGATTAAATGAAATTACAGCAAAGGAAAGTTTTAGCAAAGGGCCTGGAATGTGTGCAGTCCCATTTCCACAAGGAAGGAATATTTAAACTGGATCCAAAAGGATAGAGTTGTGACGAGGAGAAGACAAAGCATGTGGCAGAGGCACCAGGTGTGTTCAGAGTCCTCCAAGGGGTCTTGGGTTGATGGACAGGAAGAGTAATTCAGGTGAGGAGGATGGAAAGGCCCTTTGGGTCTGGAGTGTCTTAGGATATTTCTTGTGGGCAGTGGGGCACCTGTATTGGTCAAACCTGTCATACAGAGCAGTGGTGCTCAAACCTTAGATCCTGGCTTCAGTGGGGCTGAGGTGGGACTGCAGGTGACCAATGCAGGTGTCATATGAACCATGCTTTAAGAAGCACTACTCCAGGAGGCCACCGCTGCACTGGAGAGGAGGCAGTGGGGGCCAGGTGAGCAGCAGCTGCAGAGGGTGAGCAGCTAAGAGCCTAAGGCACAGCTTTCCTTTCCTCTGCAGCCCCAGAGATGATCTCTGGCCTCAGGCCCTGGAGGGATAAGCCTCACAGCCAGGGGCTCTTTTCCCTGCAATGACCTCATGTAGGCTCAGAGACAAGATTTTAAAAGGATGAGGAAATCCACCATGAAGCTGCTGAGCTGAAAGCAAACGGCCAGAAGCTCTGGGCTCTGACAAGATAAATGCCACGGCTCACCCAGTTCAGAACCCCCGCCCCACGTCTGAACATCTCCCTCCGAGCCTCCTGCCTGGGTATACGTGCTGAGATGCTGCAGCTTCCCAGCAGTGCCACTCCCTGGAGGCCCTCAGGTGCACCAGACTGGTTCCCGGCCGCCTTGCTGCTGGCCTGGTCTCCTGGGAACAGCATACCATGAACAGGCTGACTGAATGAGTATGGAAGCAAGTGGGGGACTGGGCACTTCCCTGACCCCATTGTCTGAGACCACTCAGAAATCTTCACTGAGTTCGAAGCCCTCACCCAAGATTCTTTGCCTCCACTGAATAGCCAAGCCCCCTCTGCACCCCCCATCTTGTCCAGTACCTCACCTTTAGTATCTCTGCTCTTTATCCCTCCCCTGGCTCGTTCCACCATTCTGCCTGCCTCAGCACTGTCCAGTGGTAAGGCCCTCACCACATCTGCTATCACAGTAAGTGCTGAACACCTCTCTGCTGAGAGTGCCCAGTACGAGTTCTCTCACAGAACATTGTTTACTAAGCCCTTCCCACATGCCAGACACGGTGTCCATAGTTTACCCACATGTTCTTATTTGATTCTTATTAACAATCTTGTGAGAGACATTCACCCATTTTACCGACGTAAACACTGAGGCTTAAAGAGGTGAAGTAATTTGGTCAGGTCAGTAGGTGGTCAGATCTCAGAACCCTAAGCTTTCAACAACTCCACTACGTTGCCTTTCTACATAGAGTAGCCAGTCTCCCTTACACAGAAATGGGGATTCTCCTCGTGACAGACTGTATTATTATCTCCAATTCTGTGCTCATCTCTGCCCTGCCCCCGCCGCCTCCCGTGGAAGAGCGCTGTACACCCTCTCCTGCCTGCTGGCTTGCAGGGGGTGGCTCCACGAGAGGAGTATCCATTCCATCCTATTGGTCTCAGGCTGGACCAGGGGGTGTGGTTTGGCCAAGAGACCGTGAGTGGAAGCGATATAAAGTACTTGAAAGCAGAAGCTTAATGAGGCAGCAGGCATTCCTGCTAGGTCTCCTGCTCTTTTCTGTCTGCCACAAGAACAACGTATCTCCAGTAGGGGCTGTCCCTCCAGCCTGGATCCTGGAGAGAAAAGACATGTGGAGCAGAACCTCAGCAGCCAAACCCACAGCTGCTGACATGTAAGCAAGAATGAGTAAGTGTGAGCAAGCACTAGAAACAAATGTTTGTTGTTGTAAGCCAAAGAGATTTTGGAGTTGTCATTACCCCAGTGAAGTTAACTAGCGGCCTTCGACTCCGTGGATACAAGCTGAAGCTAGAAGCAAGATGCTAAGGGATCAGAGACCAGGCTGCCCGCACATCCACAGGAAGGGCAAGGGTGGGCCCTGGAGCTCAAAATCCTTACTTACCTGGAGGAGGTCCCTGTCCATAAGGCCCGGGATGCTGGGCACCATAGGAATTTGGAGGTGGCTGACCATAGGGGCCCCCTGGGGCCGCACCACCATATGGTCCTCCTGGAGCTCCAGAGGGGAGCCCCCCAGGGTTGGGGTGTGCATAAGGCCCTCCAGGGGCCGGACCTCCTCCATAACCACCACCAGGGGGTACCCCGCTGCCATACTGCCCTCCACCAGGGTAGTAGCTACCCGGAGGGGCTCCAGGCGCTTGTCCTCCAGCTCCTGGGCCGCCCTGCAAGAAGAGCAAGATGTCAGTCAGAATGATAGGGCCGGAAGCCAGTCACAGCATGGCACTTGGCACCTGACAGTTATAAAGCACTGCCACTGTCATGCTTTCCACTGACCCTAGAGGCAAGGCTGGACTCATAACTCCCCATTACTCAGATGGGGAACCCGAGGCTTCCAGAGATGCCACCTACCCAAGGTCACACCATCAATGACCTACAGTCAAAGCTGGCATCCTACTCTCGTGGCTCCCCTTCCCTGCATGCCAAAGGGGCGCCACAAGGGCCGGGCTCATGTCTGGTTAGCAACTTTATACCCAGCCCCCAGTGTAGAATGGACGCTCAGTAAATATTTACTGTATGAATGAGTGGGCAAATGAATCAAACAGAATTCCAAATTCTCACCCTGTGGTACCCTCATCTCCATCTGCAGAATTCACAGTACAGAAGTGACCCTCTTCAGTCACCAACAATGTATCCATCACATGGAGTCATGCTTAGCATGCCTTCCTTACCCTACTCTAGCTCATGATGCAAAAACATTTTCCCATCCCCACTCATGGATCTGTGAGACAGGCAGGCAAGACCCTATTCCTAAGGCGATATCGTACATTGGTTAAGAGTCAAAAGGGATCGGTTCAAGTTCAGGTTCTGCCACTTACTAACTGGTCTAATGACTTACCCTCTTTAAGCTTCAATATCCTATGCTTTAAAATGGGAATAATAATAGTGCCCACTCACCTCCCAGGCTGGTATGTGAATGAAATGAGACCAGTCATGTGAAGCACTCTGACACAGATCTGGGCACAGAGTAAGCACTCAATGCACATTAACTATTAATAACAGCACCATTCTATGGAGCAGGAAACCAAGTCCAGAAAAATCTCGTACACACACACACACACACACACACACACACACACACACACACTGTGTGGAGGGGTTGGGGCCAGAATCCAGGTCCCCTGGCTGCTAAGCCCAGGCCATTTGTACATTAGAACATACTGGGCTGCATTCCCACTCTTGTCCATGTCCCCACGCCTCTAGTCAGGGATCCCTGAGGCTCAGAGTGTTCAGCTCCTACTCCCTAAATGGCCAGCAAAAGGCCTGGCAGAGCACAGCCCCAACATGTCTGCAGACAGGCTGAGCTCAAGGGCATCGAGAACAGCTGGGCCAGCGCTGAGGACTGTGAGGATGGTATCACCCACGTTCTAGATCAACCTGCAAGGCACACCAATGGCCTAGCCACCCAGAGCCTGGACTTTCTCTCTTCATTGTGTTTGACAGTTTCTGGGATAGTTGTCCTCAAGGCTAAGGACAAGTTCACACTTTATCTAACGAGGGTCTGCTTGACCAAGAAGGGAGGCGGAAGCAGGCTCTTCTGCTTTCCCCACGCGGCATCATGGGGCTCTTCCGCCCTGGACGCTGCCACAGCTAGCAGAAGAGTCCTTCAGACAACGAAGTCACAGGCAAATCTCAGTTCAAAACTCTGCTTTCACCATGAGTTCATGACCAGGGGCCAGCGGCTGAATTTCTCTGGGCCTTTCCTCACAAACAGAATATAACAATCCCTTCCTCAATGAATTGTTCTGCAGATTATGAGACATAAACGCAGCAGAATTTTGTTGGTTTCATTTTGAGCTAAAGAATCTTTTGATAAAATAAAAATTAAAAAACTGATAAAAGTTGCTCTGGCTGAAGCAAGGTGGGGGTTCCAGAGCCCTGGCCGCGAGGGCCCCCTCCCTGCTGGATCATGAGTGAGCTCTGCAGACCCCTCACTGACTCAAAAGACAGTCTGAAAACCATTAACATAAGAAATAAAAGTTTTACAACAGTGTCTGGCATAAAGGAAGTGATCAATAAATCATAGCGGCTGCTGCTATTATTATATTATTATTATCAGAAAAGCCCTGGGCCAGGTAAAGTGGGGGCAGGGACACAAAGGAGAGTGAAAGTTCTGAAGGAGCTCACAGTTCATGGGAGAGGTACGGAAATACTCCCTGTAACACCTAACAAAACAGCATTAGGAACTAGGTGTTTAAAATGGAGGCATAAGTCATGGACCATGATTCCCAAAGGAGATAGGGTGAGTCAGGGAGGGTTTCCATAAGAAAGCAGCAAGTGAGCTGAGACTTAAAAAATAAAAGATTCCCAAGGGAGTTGGAGGGGCATGGGAGAAGTGCCCAGGAGGCCAATCACCCAACTTAATTCCTTCAGCTTACAGATCGAAAAACTGAGGCCAAGAGAGGGGAAGGGCTAGACCACTCTCCACTCACACCCAGGCCCAAAGATGCCCACTGCCTCCTGCTACAGCCTTCTTTCCTTAAGCAATAGGGACAGGATTCTAGTGTAGGGCAGAAAAGGGGTAGGGACCCTGCAGAGTCTGGGCACACCCAAAGAACAGGCTGGACACCAAGCCAGGAAGTTGCTGCTTCACAATAAGCCCTATGAACAAAGCCATAAACTGCACTTGGCCTAGGGCACCCTGGGAAATGGCCCCGGGCCAGCAAAGCAGGTGCTGCCAGACAGGTCCTCTGACCCTCCCTATCACATTCTAGGGGCCTGGTACAGCCTGGCAGCAGCTAAACCCTTTCCTTTCCGCCCTGCATGAAAGCCTTATGCGTGCAGTTTACAAAGCACTTGCACATACACACAAATGCCACTGGCAGAATCCTGCCAACAAGCCTCTAACAGAAAAAAGGAAGAAAATAGTGGACCTATTTTCAGATGAGGAAACTGAGGTAACAACTGTTAAAAGACCTCATTCAGCAAGCACTTACAGAGGGACAATATTATGCTAGGCTTTGTGCTAGGCCTGGGGGCACAAAATTAAATAGGGTCTGTCCTCGAGGAACCCATAGATAATTACGATAGTCTGATCAGTGTCACCAGAAAAATCTACTTAAATGCTATCAAGGAGGCATGGGCATAGGAATGTGTTCTATTTGTTGAATGATAAATGGGCAATAAAATGAACAAATGCACAAAATGGGTCAAGGAAGGCTTCCTGGAGGAGGCAGGAGTAATATTGAAGCTGGCAGTGAAGGATGTATAGGACTTCTCCAAAGGAGAAGGCAGGAAAGGACATTCCAGACAGAAGGGTGAAGAGAGACAAAGGCACAGGCACAGACCTATGAGCAAGCATGGAGTGGTCAAGGAATAGGCTAAAAAGCAGGGGGCAGAGGCAAGAACTCAGCAAGGCAGGCCTTTACACACTCCTTGTCCACACCTCTCCTGCTGTATTTCAGTTACTGGTGTCTTAGAGTAGTTTCTGTCTATGGTCTCCTCCACGCAACAGTGAGCTCCCCAGGGGCAGACACTGGGCCTCATTCATCACAGTACCCCGGGGTCCAGCACAGTGCCTGGCACCTGCAAGCCTCCATAAATATCTGAACAAATGATTACCACTCTGAAGAGTTTGGGCTTTATGCTGGAGGAAACAGAGCACCATAGAAGGGTTTCCAGTAGGGGAGGAACATGACCAGAGCCGTGTCCAGAGCATTAACCAGCGGCGGTGTGGAGGATGAGCTGGCGGGGGAGGCAGTAGGCTGAGTGCCGGCCGGCAGGGCTTGAACCAGATAGCAGACTTGGAGATGGAGAGAACAGGATGGATTCTGAAGCTATTTCAGAGATAGACTAGACATGACTTGGCAACTAATTAGGTTAGGGAAGAGCTGGTGGGAGGAGGGAGGAAAGGGAAATGTTTGGAATGACGCAGGTTTCTAGCTGCACAAGAACATGAAGGAAGTGGAGGCAGAATCCAGGCTCAAAAAGATGGTTCCCAGGGTCACTGAGTTGTTAGTAAAGGTCTGAAAACAAGTCCCTCACCCCAGGTTCTTTTATCCTACTCCATGCTGCCAACCTTTTTGAGAGTTTTCCCAAAAGCATTTCATGCTGATAAACACAAGACTGTGAAAGGGGGGAGGGGGAGACAGGAAGAGTCCAGTAACCATGGTTTCCAAAGCAGCACAGAAATATTGGGGTGGGGGAGGGGGCAATGAACTTTTATTGAGGCTCTGCTAAATGCTTCCAGTTCAACTGGCACTCACTGATCCTCAGTCCTGTAAGGTGAGTGCTATTATCCCCATTTTACAGATGAGAAAATTAAGGTGCAGAGAGTTTACTACTGTGCCTGTGGTGATGCAGCTAGAACAGGTGAGTTGGGATGCAAATCAGGGTCTGCATGATTCCACTACACTACCCTCTTCTGAGTTCACTCAGTAAAGGAGAGGGCATCTACCATATGCCAGTGCCAGGGACTGTCCTAGATGTGTCTGTGAAATATGGTGGATTTCTACAGTAGAAGGGGGTGAAGGGAGAAGGGTTGGATTAGTGTTCTTTCAGAGGTTTCAAGCCCAGAAATCTGGGAGGCTCAGAAGAATCTTCTTCTTTTTGCACTCCAGCTCCTAGATCCAATTTGAGAGCCATAGTATTGTAAGAAATCCCAAAGGTCCTACAGTCCAACTTCTCAGTCAATGTTGGAATCTCTGGAATCTCTGTCTGTATTCCTGCAAGCAGTGGGGAGCTCAACTCATCCCAAATAATCCACTCAGAAAGTCCTGTATTTTCTTTTGGCTCTGAGGGCTCATGCTTCTACCTCCAAGACTCTTGTGAAGCCTGCAGGGGTCAAAGGTTGGCTCATGCTGAGTCCTGATGGGGAGGAGAGTAGGCTGCATTGCCAAGGCAAGCCTGTGCTCCGGAGCTAGCCCTCAAGGCCTGCTGGAGGAGGCTAGAGCCTATTCTAAGAGGTTAATCACAAGACAGAGGAGTGGCTCAGACATTCACCAGCAGAGCCTTCTAAAATATTTAAAGTCCAGAAATCTGCAGCCAATAGACAGTGAGCCAAGAACTGCCCCAAGATTTCAATTACGTACATCTGTGCTGACCCTCCCACAGTGCCATCTTTCCCTCCATCTTCATTTCACCTGAGCTGCAGACACACGTACCCAACAACCTCCTGGGTCTTCCCTCCAAATCTATTCCTCTCTCTCTGAATGGGAATAGGGAATGGGAAACCCCAGTGCTCTCCTGGGCACCTCCTCCTTCCTTCCTTCCGACACCAAGTTTTCTCAACCCCACCTCCCAAATGCTTCTCAAACCATTTTCACCTGGTCACTGTTCTCTAACCTAGATTAGTTCAATAGCTTTGAAACTGGTCTCCCTGCCTCCGGTCTCTCCTGCTTCAACCCATTCCTACGGCGCCTCATAGTAATAGCTCCAAAGTACAAATGAGAGAAAACTCTTCAGCAGTTCCTTCACCACTCTTAGGACAAAGTCCACACTCCTCAAAAGGGCATCTGATCCTTGTTTACCTTTCTCTTCTCATTTCTTACCCCTTTCCCCCTCTTCCCAGCATGTGGACTGATCTCCTTAAATTTCTCCAAATACTGGGCTCTCTCACTTGCTTCCTGGCCTTTGAGCATACTATTCCTTCTACTGGAATACCATTCCTTTCATAACCCAGCTAACTCCTACCGGAGATTCCATTTTGGGCTTAAATGTCACCTCCTTTAAGAAACCTTTCTCCCCTGGAGACTGAGTTAGGTATGCTTCCTGTGCGGTCTAGTACCTTAGACTCACTCCCATTTAATACTTATTACACTGACTATAATTTATATATCTGCATCACTCTTCCACGTGGAAACTGAGCCTCAGACTTTTCCAAGAAATTTCTGCAAGGAAATGGCAGAGCAGGGACTTGAAGCCAAACCTCTCTGGCCTCAGAGACCAAGCTCTTAAACACTGAAACCCATCAGGCTGGCTTCTCCACAGGACCAAAGGGTACTTGACTTTTACTACTCCAACACCCAGCCCATGCTTGAGGGCCCTGGGGCAAGAGGCAGTGGAAAATTAGTTTTGATTCCTAACAATAAGCTGGAATCCTCCAGGGCTATGTACCAGGTGGAGGGGAGGTGGCGATAAGCCTTTGGATGCTTTAATAAAACAACTCATTTCCTTTCTTGGGACACCATGGGCCAGGAGCTGAACAGGTGGACAAGGGTATGGTGGGGAGACAAAAGCATTTCTTCGTCTATTCCAGACATGTTTCTTCCTGTACTCCTTTTCAGTATTTCACTGAGCGTAAGACAGGCAGCAGGGCCCGATAACAGTAATCGCAGCAGCAAGAGCTATGCCATCATGCACTGGCACACACTGTGTACTAGCAATGTGCCAAGCTCCCTATGGGTTTTATCATATTTCACCCTCATTTCAGTCCTATGGAGTATTAGTCCTCTCTTTTTACAAGTAGGAAACTGAGGCTCCGAGCCCTTAGGTAATTTATCCAAGGGCATATAACTATTAAGTAGTAGAATTAGGATTCTAGCCTCATTCTGTCTAACCTGGAAGTTCAGGCTCTTAATTTCTGCTACTTCTAGGACACATACAAATTACCTCCAAAAGCTTATTAAAATGTAAGGCACTTCCGAGGTGCAGAACAGGTCTGTGGTGGAACCCCAAATTGTGCTTTTTTAACAAGCCCCTGAGTGATTCAGACTATCTACTGAGAAACAATGCACTATGGCAATGTTTACCCAAACTAAGTTTCTCAGGAATACTAGTTTTACCAAAAAAATGACTACACATTAAAAAGGGGGGAAGGGTCCCACGGTTAAGTAAGTTTAAGAAACACTGAGGTGCCCTGTGGTGAACTTGTTCAGCTCTATTTAAGAGTATTCCTAGCCCTGGCCGGTTTGGCTCAGCGGTTAGAGCGTCAGCCTGCGGTACAGAGAGACCCGGGTTCGGTTCCCGCTAAGGGCATGTACCTCGGTTGCAGTTTGTCCCTGGCCCTGGTTGGTCATGCGGGTGGCAGCCACTCGATGTGTCCCTGATGTTTCTCTCTCTCTCTCTCTTCCTCTCTCTCCCTCCCACTTTATCTGAACAAAAAATGTCCTCAGGTGAGGATAAAAAAAAAAAAAATGAGTATTCCTAAACCTATGCACCAAGAGGTCACCGGTTCGATTCCCGGTCAGGGCACATGACCAGGTGGTGGGCCAAATCCCCAGTGTGGGGCATGCAGGAGGCAGCCAGTCCATGTTCTCTCTCGTCGATGTTTCTAGCTCTCATTCCCTCTCCCTTCCTCTCTCTCTCTCAAATCATTAAAAAAAAAAAAAAAAAAAAAGCCCGGCCAGTGTGGCTCAGTAGTGTGGCTCAGTGGTTGAGTGTCAACCCGTGCACCAATAGGTCACCAGTTCAATTCCTGGCCAGGGCACATGCCCAGGTTGTGGGCCAGATCCCCAGTGGGAACTGATCAATGTTCTATCTCACTGATGTTTCTGTCTCTCTCTATCTCTGCCTTCCTCTCTCTCTAAAATCAATAAAGAAAAAAAAAAAAAAAGAGTACTCCGCAAACTTATTTAACCACAGAATTGTCCTCCATTGGCAATACCTATTGACATCTCACAAGACTCAGAGAATAGAACGGAACTTGGGAAACACTGCTAGGTTATACTTCCCCCTAACTCCAGACCATGATGGCCTCTCTCTTTCCTACCTCTGCTAAGTATGTAATGAGAGGAGTTTAAGTTCTAGCCCCGGCCTCATCCCCTCGCTTGCTATGTATGACCTTGGACAAACCACTTAACTGCTTTGGGCTGGTTCCTCAGCTATAAATTGGGGGTAATACTCCCTAATAGCATGTCTACCGGGCCTTCATGATTGAGATAATGGAGGTCCCAATACAAAAACTGTACCGGGTTGCACTCCCTCTGAGGGTTCTTGTCCCATCTTTTGGCATGTTAACTATACTCAACTGAACACTTTGTAACATCCCATATGATCTTGTTTAACCATTTTTCCTGCATGAGTTTTATCTCCTAAATTAGTGTGATCTTGGGTAACTCAGGAGCCCTCCTTGGGCTCAGTTTCTTTTTAAAATGAAGGGATTATTTTGAGGGCCCTCCCAGAACTGACCTTCTAGGAGTCTAGTAAAAATCAAAATACGGAAAGGTAACACCTGTTATACTCTCAGTAGTGCCAAATGGCTTACAAGCATCACGTCATTACTCTTCATAACAGCTCTACCAGGTAGACCCTATTATTTAGCCCTATTTTGCAGAGGAGGAAGCTTCGGCTCAGAAAGACAAAATATCTTGCTCGGGAGTTCAAAACTATTTAAGTGATGGAGCCAAGGTGTGAACCTTCTTCTGACTCCAAACTGTACCTAATCACTCAACCATTCTACCATCCGACAAAGGACTCTGGCCACAGAATCACCTCGCTGTGGTGTTCTTGGCTGGCAAGTGGAGAAGCAACATTTGCTGGCAGCTCCGAGGTCTGCTGCCTAACTGCCTGGTGACTACAGATAAGTTCTGTGTCTTCTCTGGGTTTCACTTTTCCTGTGTGTGAAATGGAGGTGTTGGACTAAGCAGTCAAAGCTCACGTGCGGAGACTGCTAAAACCAAAGATTCTCCTGATTATTCCAGTAGGTCAGGGGTGTACTTTTATCGGACGCCCCAAATGATACCGACGGACCAGTGCTCTAGACGTCCCGTTGGCGTTGGCGACCCCGCCCGGGCACCCCTGCGGGAGCCCTGGGAAAGCGTGGGGCCCAGACCAAGCCCAGCCTGAACCTGGGGGGCCCAAAGTCCCCAAATCCTCGCATGCGAGACGTCAAAAGGGGGCGCGATGCGACCTCCCAGAAGTGCAGTCCTGCGTACGTGCGACCGACCATCGCTTTTCCCTTCTCAGCCACGCGAGACCTTGCTGACGCCAAGCTCAGCGTGGGGAGGGCACGGAGAAGCCGGAAAGAAAGCAACGCCGGGGCTCTGCGCCTGGACTTGGCGAGGCCCCTGCCTGGGTTCGCCCGCCCCTCACACACTCACCTGCCCGTAGGGATAGCTGGCCATGTCGACTCCGACGTCACAAGGCGGCGAGGGGCCGGGCTTCCCGACCTCAAACCCGCCCCCGCCTGGGGCTGGGGACATACCCACTTTTGGTTGGATGGTGCGTCTGTCAATTCTTGGTGCCGGGGTCGACGGAAGTGACGCTATAGGGCGGTGGTCCGGCGCTTCCCGGAGAGGTGGGAGGAGCTAAGGGTCGGATCGGGGTTTCCGGGGATTTTGTTCTCTCGCTGTTGGGGCGTTGTTCCTCCCTTTCTTGCGGTAGAGTAGGCCCTAGGGTAGTCAGGACCCGTGTATTTGGTAAGAAGCTTAGGTTGGATGTTGCGGCGGTGGCCATATTTTAACCTGGCAAATAGGACACATGATAGTGGCTAGTTGCTGTCGTCACTCCAAGTTTCCGCCAGAAGTGTGCCCAGGCAGTTACCGTGACAACAGGGAACAGACAGAGGCCTCCTGGGAAGGATAAAGGCAATGTCTGAAGTACTTCCCTTTAATGTCAAGACACCACTGGCAATTAGTAGCTTTGGAGTGGGATTAGTGGTCTTCGTGGAGAGGAAAATCCCATAGTGGGAGAGGAGAGTTAGAATATATATAGTCTCTTTTTTCATAATTGGGGAAACAGGTCCAAAGAGGCAGTGACTGCCCTATTTAACAAGGGCTAGGGGCAGTGTATGTGTGGCCTAGAACTGGGGTCAACGTGTCCACAGGTGGTCATTGGCACCTATTCAACACCTGCAAGAACACCCAACTTGGGGTTCAGTGAAGAATGAAACTTTATTCAGTGCAAAACAATTCAGTTATAATACAACACAGCTGTGAAAAACTGTAGAGCTAGATGTATGACAGGCCTGGGGCCAGGCCCGTCTCTGGCCAGACAGCTTTGTTCCACTCCAGGAAGGTCTGCTGTGGTCCACTCCACACCAGTTTGCTTCACCATGCTCTGGGACTGTGCTCTTGAAAGACAGCGTTCTACTTCAGTGAAGCAAATATTATTCTCTACTAAGAGTTATTGGGGAGCTGGCTTATATAGACAGAAGTCCCCACCCCTGGTCTCTGATTGGTCTGTCCTCATGCAAATGAGGGCTCCAAATTCTCACAGTTAGATTGGTCCAAAAGGCACTGTCCTGATTGGTCAGAATAGAGCTGCTCTGATTGGCCAGAGCTGCACAGCTCTGATTGGATGGAGAAACCTTCAATCCTATTGGTTAAAGTAGGATTCCAAGAAAACTTTATGAGGGCTGTCTCAGATGGCAGAACCACGGTGCAGCAAGCAGCTCCATGTAATTTGCATAGAGGCTCCTATGCAGAAATGTCTGCTAGGCTCTGTTTTTTTTTTTTTTTTTTTTTTTTTTTTTTACTTGAGCCTAGTTAGCCATCAGTAGCCCTACTTAGAAGGTGTCTTTTTTTTCTTCAGAGTTCACAAATGGATGCTCAGTTCTCAGCAGGGAGGTCTTGACTGGCCCCTAAAGTAGGTCAAATCCCGATTACTAAGTGACTTTATAGTCATGTACTTACTTGCCACTTGGTGGTTCAGGCTGTACACTTGTGTTGCACACTTATCTGATTAATTTGTTAAATTCTTCCATATGGGCACAGATTGTTTCTTGTCATTATATCCCCAGTACCTAACACAGTGCCTGACACTGTACATTATTCTTAAAAAATAAACAAGTGAATGTTATGAGGTGTTATCCATTCCAGCCCATCTATCTAGCCAGGCACTTTCCAAAATCACAGTGCTGATCAGCTGTTTGCCCACTGGACAGCCTACAATGGCTTCTCTTCATCTCCACCAATAACACAAGCCCCATTCTCTTCATTCTGACACTCCAACCTCACCTTTGGCCCAACCTCACCTTTCCTATCTTATGTCTTACAGCCCCTGTCTTTCTTCCACTCTTGCGTTATGTTCAGTTTCACCATTTAGCACTCTTGCTTGGAGTAGGAATGTTCATTTTACCACTTTCTAACTGTATGACTTGGGCAAGTTATTTAACCTCGCTGAGTCTCAGTCTCCTCAGCTGCCAGAAACAAATAGGTAGAGATTTGAAAAATGAGCTTATCTGTTTTTGTCCAGACTTATGCTCAAACCACTCCTCTCACAAGACCAGCATCCCTCCCATTGCCAGCACTTCAGAGCTCAGTTGCAATCCACCTAACCCTCTCATATTCCCCCCAGCTCCAGAGTTAGCCACTCTCTTGCCTGCCTCCCTTTGTACTTGGTACTGTCACTGTGCTATGTTCCAGCCTGCCTTGTATGAGTTCTCTTTGATATTTTCCCCAAAACCCATTCCTCTCCTTCATCTAATAAAATACACCCCTTCTCTCAGGCCAAAAATCCTAGGAGCATTCTTGTGTGGCTTTTGTTTCTCCACACACTGCCCCACCTCCATTTGCTTGAGTTCAGAAATAGACTCACATCTGCTCTTTTCTCCCTGTTTGCACCACCAGCCTGGTCCAAAATAACATCATCTGCGGCCTGGATCATTACAGTAGCCTCCTGACCAAAGTCCCTGCCTTCACTCTTTCCTCCACACTCTATTCTTCATAGAGCAGCCTGGGTGATTGTCTTAAATGTAAATCAGATCATGTTATTCCTGAGATGAATCTCCTCCAGAGGCTTCCCTTAACTCTTATGATTTAAACACATCCTTATGGCCCTGGCTGGTTTGGCTCAGCAGTTAGAGTGTCGGCCTGCGGACCAAAGAGTCACGGGTTCGATTCCGGTCAAGGGCACATAACTCGGTTGCGGCACAGTCCCCAGCCCTGGTTGTGTGGGAGACAACCAGTCAATGTGTCTCTCTCACGTCGATGTTTCTCTCTCTCTCTTCCTCCCTCCCTCTCTCCCTCTCTATCTAAAGATAAATGGGTGAAGATAAAATATCCTAGGGTGAAGATTTAAAAATAAATAAAAGAAAAAACACATCCTTATGACCTTCATGGCCTTCTATGACCAAGACCCTGCCTGCATCTCCAGCCTCACTTCCTGCCACTGCTGTCCTGAGTTCGCTCCAGCCGTGCTGGCCTGGTCTCCCCCACCAGGATATGCCAAGGTCATTCCCACCTCTGGACTTTTGGATTGGCTCTTCTCCCTGTCTGATGCTCTCCCCCTGGCTCCCCACTGGCTGGTTCCTCCTTGTCATCCATGTCTCAGTTCAGACATCACCTCCTTGGGAGGACACTCCTTGACACCGCATCTAAAGTAGCATTGCCTGCCCCTCCATTCTTGTCATCTATCAGCATTATGGCTCACCTTTTCATAACACTTGTCACTATTCGAATTGTCCTCTTTAAAGTTTATGTGTGTATTGTAGGATTGTCCTTTTCTTATTCACTCCTCTATCCCCAGTGCCTTGAGCAGTACCTGGCATGAAGTCAATAAATGTTAGTAGCAGTTGTTGTGGTTGTTATTCTGTATTGAACACTTACTAGGTACCAGACCTTGTGCTAAGTACAATGCGTTGTGTCATTTGCACCATGATCCTTTGAGAAGATACTGTTTCCCATTTATAATGAGGAGCTGAGGCTGAAAGAGGCTGACTTCTCTACTACCAAAAAGATAAATGGAGAAGTTGGGTCCACAGTCTTTTAACTACTAAGTACTTGGTGTTTAGTAGGTCTTGTAAACCACCACCCCTCCCCAATAAAAAAAAAAATATAGGTGGAACTGAATCGCAGCATCTCAGAAAGGGAGAAGTCTTGCCGGCAGACAGAGAAGTGACACCAAACGGGGGTGATGTGCCACACACTCATTTTATTCCACAGACATATTAACCTGCTGAATTCCCACCACTTGCCGAGCTCTGTCTAGGTGCTGAGAATTAAAATCCTATGAGAGTGTTATGCCCCAGCTCCTTCTGCCCAGCAAAGGGCTCATAGGAGAACGGTCTGGTCTGTTGGATATCTGTGCTATTTGGGGGCAAAGGCATCCAAGTCATCACTTGGGCTGTCAGAAACCAGCCACAGCCAGGTCCAGGCTGTGCCTCTGAGGAAGTGCAGCAGGCCCAGGTGTGTTTACTTTGGAGAGGGCTGGATAAAAGGGAGATCAGGATCTTCCAAAGACTAAAAAACAATCAACTCATTTCCAAAACCTTAACTACCTGAGGCAGACAGAGGTGGGTGGGGAGGTTCCTGTTATTGTTTCTGTTCTAGCCAAAGAAGAACACTTGGATTCCTGCCCTTTGTAGAGCACAGAGCGCTTTCCTGAGTTCATGGAAGCCCTGAGGTTGACTCATTAGAGGTGAGGCAGAGCTTGGTACTGGAAGGCCCATCCACTGGAAAATATCTCCTCCCCTAGAGACACATCATTTCCACAGGCATCCTGGCTCAGCACCAAGCCCCAGTATTGCTTACTGAGAAGGAAAACTGACACTCACCTAATTACTATGGAATTAATTCTCTTTGAGTCCAACTAGAGCCAGTTCAAAATTAAAATTCCACTTGGATGCTGTGGATCAGAGGGTGATTTGCAGCTTTCCAAAGAATCTACAGAAAAATTAGAACAGCAGACATGGCAATTTGGCCACACTCCCCTTCCATTATGGAATCATATGTAATGTGCATCGATCTGTTCTATTCCCATAAACTCTTCAGGACAACAACAGAAAGATCTAGCCTGGTAAGAGGTTAACAGACCACGAGTAAAGAGTCAAAATAGATTCTGTTGAAGTCTGGTGACAGGAACATATTACGACGAAAAGGAAGAGTTAAATTCCAGAAGGCATCATGTTTGGGGATTTTCCTCTGCAGAATACACATGCAGCAGCCTTCCTTCATCTTACAGAGCAGGGGGCTTCTCAACCCGTTCTTCGCGCTGCCGTCAGTGGACTCCGCATTAGGCAAACTTGACACCACGCACCCTCGCAGAAACCCTTGCTTTCCACTGTCGCCCTGCTCACGTTCCGCATTCCAGCCACACGCTGCGCCCTGCCTCTCACCACTCCGCGCGCTGTGCTCCATCATCTCTGGACCTTGGCACGTGCCATCCCCTCCGCCTACATCGATCTCTGTCTAGACAGTGAGGTCCCTCAGCGCTGTTCTCCCCTAGTGCCTGGTACTGCCCCATCATCCCACTCTATTGTAATTGCTTGTTTAACTGCTCTCCCTATAGACACTGCGGGGGCAGGGACCATATCTGTCTAGTTTGCCTCTGAATCCCCAGACAGTTCCTGGCACCAAGTAGAGAGAGGAAATGGACTCATCAGGTTAGACTCTGCCGGTCTGAATGATCTGTGTGTTGCCTTAAAAGCCTGGAAGACCATTAAGAAATGAAGATAGACGACGAACCGCGGGAACGGGAGAAAGCTGCCTAAAAGGAGTGGAACGTGCACCCCTCTTCCTTTCTCTTCAGCGTTCCCAGTTCCCAAACTTGTGAGCAAAATCCACGGACTGTTTTTTTGCTGACCACAGTCACAGAAGAGACTATAAATTCAGCTTCCCATCTGGTTCTTCATGGTCCAAGAAAATGCAGCCATTTCAAACTCCAGGGAGATGAGCACTCCAATCGTGACAGCTTAAGCCCAGCCTGTCGTAGAATCTCCTAAGGAGTGCTGTGAATTTGACTCAAGGACAAAAGTGAAGAAAGCATCACTTTTTCTGTAAGGATCGACGCCCGGGTGGCCTTCAAAGGGGATGAGCTTGATGTGTTCTCATGGTGACGTTCCCCTCTGGTCTTCAAAGCCAACCTGCCCCATTCAACAGCTGGCCCTTGCTTCTCTTTCTACTGGCGCCAGCGTGCACCTTGTCCACAGTTAGCACTTCACTGAACGGGCTGAGAGAGGGAAGCTGGCCTTCCAAAGGGAGCTCTTTAACATCTGTCCTCATCCATTGTCCAAAACTGGCCGCGACTTCAAGGCAAAGGTGATGCGTTTGCTTTTGAATGTCTTATGTTAGAACCAGGGTTAACAGAATTGCTGGTGAGAGATGAAATAAGAACTGACACCTCCTCTACCTAAAAACATCACGTGAGACACTCAGGCATGCTCAGGAGTCAGCCTGATTTCATTCCCCTGGCCATGGCACTCTACTCCTGGCAGGAAAAAATGGGGCAAAGGTTCATAGGCTGGTCTCCTGGTATTTGCAGTCCTGCTGGAGAAGGGAATTTTCAGAACTGTGCTGGAAATACCAGCTCTGGAGAGATTTGACAGCCAGTTTGAAGGCTTAGGCAATTTGGATAAGCATCTGGACCCAGGGTACATTTCTGAGCGTACTCTGGGATCCCTCTGAAGTTTATCCAACTTGGATAAACCTTCCAGAAAGCTGGAGCCGCAAAAAGGCTTTCTTTGGAAATCCCTCTGGATGTGTGTTTGCTTTCTCACAGGGTCGCCTGCCCAGGAAAAGGGTCTAAAAAGTAGAGAATGTGCCTGGCCGGTGTGGGTCAGTGGATTGAGCATTGTCCCATGGACTGAGAGGTCCCGGTTCCATTCCTAGTCAGGGCACATGCCCAGGTTGTGAGCTTGATGCCCAGTAGGGGGCGTGCAGAAGGCAGCCAGTCAATGTTTCTCACATTGATGTTTCTATCTCTCTGTCCCTTCCTTTCTCTCTAAAAAATCAATTAAAAAAAGATAACATTGATCAAATAAATAAAAAGTAGAGAAAGAGAAGCTTAGACAGAATGTTTCTATAATATTCAACTTGCTTTTTTTTTTTCCTTCCTGGCCTTTTTACATATGGAAGAGACAGGAAATAGATCACCAGGCTCCCAGCAGACTCTGAGGACCATAGCTTAGATCGGATCGTGGCTTGCCCGTGAGACCTTTTGAACTGATGCAACCTGTTTCTGAAGGCCTAGGCTTCTGGGAAAGCACCACACGTTAGGTTAACAAAGAATAAATAACAAAGGATGCCATTTGCAGTCCAGGAGGACTGGTGGCAGGAGGTTCCATCTCATTTCCAGAAAAGCAGTCCCTGGTTGCCTAGGCCAGGACTGGAGCCAATCTTCCCTCCTGTTCCACGGGCTTTCTAATCACAGGATTACTGGAGCAGCAAGGAGAGACTGAGTGCTTAGAGGTGCTGCCAGGCTGATGAACACACTTCAGCACTGGGTGGCATCTCCCAAGGTGCAACCTGGACTAGCTCTGGGTCACACACAAGAAATGAACAGGGTGGGTGGGGTGCCAAAGACTGTTTTCTTTAGGAAAGCAACTGGGGAGGGGCCTTTATGAGCTGAGGCTGGGCTCTCGGCTCTCCGGTAGGGAGAGGCTGAGCGATGCCCCTTCTGTGACTCTGAGAAGTGTGCTGTGAAGGACAGGACACAAGTCCAGAGGACCAAAGTACAGTTCAGAAGCAGCTGGCAAGAGCTGAGTTGGGGACCCCATGTACAGCAGCACCCCACACCTCCACTGGTTGACCACAGATGAGGGAAATGCCCCTTTTGACCCCGGGACCAAATGACAGAGGAGGATGACAGGGAGATCAGCTGCAGCACCAGAGAAACCCCACTGGAAGTGGGACTACGAATAGTTTTATTTTTTATTTATTGATAAAAAAATATTAATAGCAATTAAAACATCAAAACATTCACAACTCATCACAGAGTCTCATAAGTTTCAGCCATTTGTTCCCAATGGAGTCCTTCATCTAAGGGAGACGGTGATTTCAGCCAAAAGGCCCCTTCATGTTTTTCATGGGTGGGTACTGCTGCTCCATTGGCATGGCCCCAAAGCAGTCAGAGGGGTTACAGTGGCCAGTCTTGCCCGGCTGGCCCATGGGGCCTGGGGGGCCAGGGATGCCAGGGATGCCTTGTTGGCCCATTGGTCCAGTTGCACCCATCTTGCCATACCCTGGAGGACCTTGAGGACCTAGGGAGGGAAGAGTCAGAAGAGGAAAGTCAGAAGATCCAGACTATAAGAAAAGAAGAAATAACGGTTATGGTAAAAATAAAAAATTAAAAAAATAAAAAACCTTACATTTGATGACTACTTCTCAGATAATAACATGTTCTCATGAGACCTGATCAGACCCTTCCATTAATTTAACAACAACAACACTACTGGCTCGTGTCATTGAGAGCGTCCATGTGTCAGGCCCAAGGCTGAGTGCTTTCTATGCATCACTTATTGAGCCTCCACAACAGTTCCGTGGGAAAGGAACCATCACCTCATCTTGCAGGTGAGGACACAGGCTCGGAGAGGCTGCACACGCGGTACGTGATGAACCGGGTCTCGGAGCCAGGTCATCAGGCTTTGGTCATTCTCCTGGAGGCTCTCCAACCTGGCTTAAGTGACCTAGTCAAGGTCATGCAGCCAGTGAGATGCCAAGCGGGACTGGAACTCGCATTCCCTGGCCCCACGACATCTGACTATTCCCCTGTGTCATGCTAGCCCAATTTAGGACTTGAGGGCAGGCACCGGGCCTTCCACCACCCACACACCTGCCCTAGCAGAGTGTCTCGCACACAGTCGCACTCCTGTACATGTTGGTTGAGAGGCCCGGAGTTATCTGAGCTTCCACACAGCTGTGTTAGAGAAGGGGCATGACGAAAGAGAGCTCGGCTGTCTAGATTCGTGGTCTTAAGTGCTGGCTTTCCTTACCTGGGGGGCCGGGGAGACCATTTTCTCCTGCGATGCCAACACCAGTGTCCCCCTTTTCACCTTTGGTACCAGGCAATCCTGGGACAAAAGAAATAAAATAAGAAGTCCTATCCCTGAGCAGAAAAATGACACACCAAATTGGATTATTAGGAATACATACATATGCGCAAATATATTCACAGGAGACCTCATACAGTGCTCGTGTGTGCCCCCAAAGAACTGTGTGTGTGCTTCAGGAACCAGAGGGCAGCTCTACCTCTCATTCCCGGCAGGCCCTGCCGTCCTTCTCTGCCGATCTGACCAGGGAGCCCAGGTGCTCCCGGAGAGCCTGGCTGGCCAGGAGCACCATCCTTCCCTGGCGGCCCTGGTCGTCCTGGAGCTGCCGCCACCTCCATGGGGAACTGAATCCTGGAGGTGTAGTAAGACATCCTCTCTGTAAGAAAGGACAGGGACAGTTATAGGGCACCCCTGGGACTCCGAATGACCGCAGATGCCGCAGACAGGGCGTCAGCATGGAGTCCAAAGCTGCTTTTCTTCAGAGGGACGTCAGAGCAAGGAACGTGGGGTTGATCTAAGTGGTCTCCCGTGCCCTGGCCTCCACATTGCGTTCCAGCGTGCTCCTGCTGAAGCACGAAGACCTGATGACAGCATCTCTTTTCTCCACAACTTTCATTAGCTCACCACTGACTTCAGATGAAAGTCCAGACTCCTTGCTTGGCATTTAAGGTCTGCTCCCCAATCTCAACGTCCAGCCCCCTGAGGCCGGGGTCCATGTTTTCCCCAGTCCCTAGCATATCAGTGCTGGACGAGCAGATGAACAGGGAGAAAAAAAGCTGAAAATGAAACCACACTAGCCACCTTACAGTCACCCCACTATTCAGAGCTCACTTCATGCACACTCATTTGATGTCAATGTTCTTGTCTGTCTCCTTTGCTCCAGTGGGGGCTTGGGGAGGGCAGGAAGGAGTCATTTTATCTCTGAACAGAGCAGGTGACAAGGAATGTCTGGAGCCTTATTGAACACAGGCCTGTAAGTGGGGGCTGGGGGAGGGAGTGGGGGTAGGATATTGAGCTTTAAGGAGAAGGAGGCCAGGGCCGGGCGGAGAAGTCGCTTGGAAGGGCCAGCGGCACCCACTGCCACCCAGCAGCTGCCAATTACCATCGAACATTTTCATGATCTCTTGTCGGATGAATCTCTTGATTTCGTCGTAATTCACCATGTCTCCCTGAGGAACGAGAAGAAAGCCTGCCTCAGCTACACTTCCAGCCTGGTGCTCTCCCCCTGGGAATGGACTTGGTGCAAACTAAGGATGGGGAGGGAAGCAAAGGTCCCAGAAGCCACCCACAGATACTCCATCCTAACCCCCTGAAATGATCCAAAACAGTCTGCACATGAGTGCATTTCTCTGGGGAGAGGGTCCCCAGCCCCCCACCCTCCCACACACAGTTAACAGCCACTCGTGTGGGAGTCACGCTCTTTCCTGTAGAATGTCAGCAGGAGGTTCTAAAACGGCCCATGCTCCACCCTGCAGGCCCAGTGTCCACGGCTGCCCGCCTCCCCTTACCATGGAGCCAGGCACCCCGGGCAATCCAGGGCTCCCCGCAGGCCCTGGAGATCCAGGGTGGCCTCTCTCTCCTGCAGGACCCGGTGGCCCAACAGGCCCCATGGAGCCGCTTTTGCCAGGCCCACCAGGCATGCCGGACCTTCCCTTCTCTCCGGCCTGGCCCTTCTGGCCCGATGGTCCTGGATCACCCTACAAGGACAGGAAGTCACAGTCCAGCACTGCCAAGTACTCCCAAGTCTGTCTCATGATGTCTCAGCATCTGCCCCTCTCTCCAGTCCCCCAGCATCTCCTTCTGGACTGTGGCCACAGCATCCTGACAGGCTGCCCACTTCACTGCCCCCGGACAGTCCTTCTGGAAGACAGTTCTCATGGTGTTACCTCCTGCGTAGACATTCTGGCAGTTTCCAACTGCCCTCTGAGGAGAGGCCTGATCCCTTGGCCAGGCATTCAGGGCCGCTCATGACGTGGTCCTGATCACACCCTCTCCAGCCTCGTCTGCCTGCCCTTGCACCTCCCTCCAGACCTCAGAGGTTGTCATTCTCTGATTTGGACACCGTCAAGTCCTCCCTCCTGAATGCCCTTCCCCTCCTCTCTACCCGGTGCGCTCCACCTGCCCAGGTGAAATGTTCCTGTTTTCCTGTGCAGCCTCCCTGACTCCCAAGCTGCGTTGGGTGCTCTGTCTCTCTGATCCCACAGTGCTGTGTCTGATTTTCAGTAAAACCTGCCATGCTCCAGTGTGAGTGAGACTGGACTAAGTGAGCACCTACTTTTCAGGGGCCTCTGTTTACCCAAGGCAAGGACAGGGGGCCCGGAATGGAAGCAAGATCAAGCAGATGCAGAATGAATGAATCACTCAATCAATGAGTGAGTGAACTTGAAATTTCCATTCTCCCAGCCATAGCTAAGAACCCTGGAGCAGCCCCATGTTGGAAGTTTTCAGAGATGAGTTTGCTCCAAGTCCTGCCCCCTGGCCTTCCTGTTTCTCCCCTCCATGGCTAAAGTCAGAGCTGGGAGCAGGCTTAACCACCTCGTGAGCTTCTCCTCTCAAACCCAGACTGAGTCCACTCACCTTTGGACCAGGGGGTCCATAGAGTCCCTGTTTTCCAGGGGGTCCCTAGAGGAAAGCAAAAGTCAGGGACAAGTCTGTGCGGCATCCCCACGCAACCCAGGGAAGGCACGTGCCGTGAAAGGATCACCTCCCACAGCCTCGGGCCCCAGCACTGTGTCTGGCTGGGCTCTGGGTAAGAACTGATGACAGCCTCCCTGTCATCAGAAGGGTTGACAGCTGGAAAGGAGACTAATGTCCCCCAGAGCACAGCCTTATATGATCATGTTGGTTGGGTCCCTTGTTCCAGACAAACAGGTGAGAAGTCAGAATGAAAGGGCCTATCTGTGGCATATTGGAGGGCCTGGCAAGAACTGGTGCCTAGGCAATGTTTGTTTGGAGTTTATTAGCATTATTGTCTCTTTTTGACCAGGTACATGGTTTTTAAAACGTAGTGAAAAACAAGTCTTGCTCTCATCCTCATCCCCTAGTCCCCAACGCCTCCCCCTAGAGCCACAGGGCACCAGCTTCCTACATGTCTGTCCAGAGACAGTCTGCAGGGAGAGCGGTTGCTGAATGAACAAAGAGGGGTCGGGCTGAGGCGAGGGGCCAGCAGCAGCATCCCCGTGGGAACAGGACACGCCCAGCCCAACAGTACCTCTTTGCCAGCCGCGCCGTCAGCACCAGGCTCGCCCTGGGGAGTAAGAGCAAGAGAGATGTGATGAGCGCTGACCCCGACCCGCGTGATGTCACCTGCCTCACCTCGCCCACTGGGCGTGCCCAGCCCCCTTCCACCAGGCCCTGCTCCTCCCGTCCCCCTCGGATACTCCATGCACAGGCATGGAAACTCACACCTCCCCCACACCCCTGCCTAGTCCAGGAGCCCCACGCTGACAGCTCCAGGCTGCCCCCTGACTGAGCCCTGGAAAGAAGAGCCAGCTGCACCTCCCTGTTCTTGACTTGAGAAGACAGCCTCTGGCTCTGAGTGTATGTTAACTGTTTGCTGAATGAAGGTGTGGACCAGAGATCTGGTCAGGTGACCTGCTCCCTCCCCAGGACAGGAGAGCTGCCTCCTGGGCCCTGCCGGCTTCTGGCGGGTGCTGGGGAGGAGGAATCCATGCTCAGGGCAACCTGGCAGATTCACCCAGGGACCAGGAGGCTCCTGAGCACGCAGGCAGGGAAGAGGGCTGGAGGGACCTGCCTGCCCAGGAGCCCTCAGGACTTGGCCCTCTCGGCACACCTCTGCTGGAGTCACACACCCCACTCCAGGCCACCAGCCCCAGCGTCGTTGCTGCTGCCCCCCAGAAGAAAGTCTGCTTTGGGGGAAAGGGCCCTGACCTGGGGGCTGGGAGACCTGGGTTCCTGCCTCAGCTCCACCCACCGACTTTTCGTCCCTGAAACCTACGATCAGTTCCACCTGATGTGATTTCTGTCTGGAACCTTTAAAAGTCGGGGTACTGCGAGTGGCCAAGGACACCGTTCTGCAATCAGGCGGGTTCTTCCACTCAATAGCTGTGTGACTCTGGACAACTACCTAACCTTGCCGACCTGTGGTTTCCTCATCAAATGGGGGCAAGCAAACCCACTGCCAAGACTCAGTTCACCATTCGGCACACCGCCAGTGTTTCTGAGGTGCTGAGGCGGCTTCGGGAACAGCTCTGTGTTCCTGGTTCCTGGCATTTATAAGTTTTCTGTGGTCACCAACCAGCTGCCCCAGAGAGGGGCAGGCGGATCAGGCCCTAGCGCCCCGCCTGGCACCCAGTCGAGGGATCTCTGCAGGCGGTGCTGGTGCGTGGTCAGAGGCAGCGGCCGGGTGTGCAGTGGGCACAGTGCTGGCTGCTGGGCTTGTCCCTTCTTCCAAATCTGATGTGACCCTCAGGCACAAGCTCCACGCCGCTGTCCTCCATGCAAACAGCCTCTCCTTCCCCGAGACCCCAGGCGTGCCACTGACCAAGGCAACTGGCCCTTTCCCCGGGGGCTGTGCTTGGAGAGGTGGGGTCTTACCGGGGGGCCGGGGTGTCCAGGTGGGCCAGGCTCGCCTGGAAGGCCTGAAAGTCCCCTTTCTCCAGTGGCTCCCCGGTCTCCCTTCAGGCCCTAGAGAAAAGGAAGGAGGGTGGTAAGAGGGGAGGGGAGAGGGAAAAGGGAACTGCACATGGCCAGAGGCAGATGCCCTGTGCCAGGGACCATGCCCCCAGGCCCCACAGGGTAGCTGGTGCTTCCTGAACTCGAGACAGGGCCCTGGGATGGGCTCAGCCCTCTCCAGAGGCCTTCACTTCCACCACATGCTGGTTGGGGAGATCTCTGGAGGCAACAGAGGCTGCCCAGGAAAGGAGCAGGATGGGGCCAAACTGTTCTCCATCCCCAGCTCCATCCCCAGCCTCCCTCCATCCACAGCCCAGCAGGGCCAACCTCCTGGGAGGGCGGAATGAGGGGAGCCTGTCACTCACCACTGCAGAAATCCCAGCGGGGCCTGGCTGGCCTGGGGGCCCTGGTGGTCCCTAAAGAGAGACAAAGGCAGTGGGTTGGAAAGAGTCTCCAGTAACAAGGCCCCCGGGAGTTGTGGAGACCGACAGCAGGAACAAGCCCTGAACTTTGTCCTAAAGCCTCCTCCTTCCTTTGGGGTCTTGTACTTGAGCTCTCGCCAGACGATGTGCACCAGAGGGTGAGGCCCTGAGCTCACGGGACCTCATGCCTACTACACAGGGAGTGGGACATCTGGGGCAGTGCTGACGGGATGGTCTGGGACCCAGAACCAAGTGCAGACGGCAAAGGCTGGACGGAGTTACCTACGCGGGCCTGGGTGTCTTCTGAGCCCCCACCCTCCTTCTGAATCTTATTTTCTTTATTGATTTTTTAGAGATAGAGGAATGGAGAGGAAGAAAGAAATAGAAACATCGATGAGAGAGAACATCGATTGGCCGCCTCCTGCATGCTCCCCAACTGGGGACCGGGCCCACAACCTGGGCACGTGCCCTGACCGAGAATCGAACCGGTGACCTCTTGGTGCACGGGACGATGCTCAACCACTGAGCCGCACCGGTGGGCCCCCACCCTCCTTCTGTGTGTGGGAGGAGCAAAGAGCAGGAGCTGGGCCTCTGCGCCAAGCCCAGGCCTCCCTGGTCTCCTGCCTCCTCGAGACTCACACACCAAATGCCCTTGACCAAATGCCCTCCCCCGCCTCTGCACACCTTCAGCGGAGACACAGTCCCAGGTCACCTCCCTGAACAGAGCTACACAGAGCTGCCAGGGCTCCCCGGGCACACGAGTCTCTCGGAGCACTTCCCCCCACACTCCGGACGGCCAGTTCTGCAGCCAGGTCTCTGCTCTACTCATGTGAGCTCTCAGGAATGCCCGCACTGGGCCTGCCACACGGCAGGGGCTGGGCTGGATGGGCCGAGGTGAGAAGGGGAGCCCTGCACCCCTCTTGTCCCCAGCCCCTGAATGAGTCTCCAGTGGGGACACAATTCAGAGTGTGTGACTCCTTCGTTCATCTGTAACATGAGTGGGGACTGAGCTAGACCTTGGGTCCCCAATCGGGGGCTCTGGACCCCGACTGAGATCTATAAAAATAGTGATGAAGGCCTGAGAGTCCCGTTTGGGGGTCATGAACTGCGTTTAACGTTTCCCCGAGCCTGTAACTGTGCAGCCAGCCACAGTAGGCGGCAGTAGCTAACACGCCAGTGCGTCTATCACCCGCTTTTCTCTGCAGCCCCGCCAGCGTGGCGCCCTCACACTGATCAAAGGCGCCATTGGCAGTCATCTGTGTTACTGATGAGTCAAGTAGACGGAAAATCCATTACTACTTAATAAATATTCTCTCCAAGTCGCCCTATCTCAGTAAATACACCACCCACTTACCCAGCTACCCAACACAGGAGGCACCCTGGCCTGCTGTCTTTCCCTGCCCCCACCCCACGCAGGTCATGAGCAAGGCCTCGGCCTGTAAACACACCCCCGTCTGTGCATTGCTGCCCCGCTCCACCACCACCGTCCACCCACAGCTGAAAAGCCTCCCGGTGACGTCTCTGCTTCAAATAGAACCTCCCCTCCCCCACCCCGAGCCCACGCCTCCCAGGTCCTCCGCCAGGTCCTCCGCCATCTGCATCATGTTCTCTCCAAACTCGGCTTTCCTGTTCCCACTCACAACCCACCTGAACTCCACTCCAGCCATGCTGACCTTGGGCTTCTCGAGCTCCCCACTGCCTCAGGCTCTTTGCATCACCTGCCCCCACTCCCCGCCCCACCCCTAACCTAGACACTCTTCCCCCAAACTGCTAGACACCTGGCTTCTTCTTGTCAGAGATTCCTCTGAAGTCACCTCCCGGTCCCTCCCTGACAATCACAGCACTTCCCATTAATCTGTCTGTTGTGTCTGCACAGAAGTCGGGATCAGGGGACCTTGTCTATCTACTCACTACCTTAGTCCGGTGCCTGGAAGTGCCTGGCATGGAGCAGGTGCTCAATAATTATTTGTTGAATAACTGAATGATCTTTGTTTGATAAGTAAATTCTAATGTACCCAGAAAATAACAAAGTGGCAAAAGCCCGGGCACCCCTGGACTGGGTGAGCGCACAGCCCCTTGCACTCTCCTCGGCGGGGGCTGCTCTGTGGCCAGTTCTTTCAGGTCACCCCCAGCTCTCCCACCACCCAGCTCCAACAGAATCCGAACTCTCAGAGAGGCAGAGACAAAAACAGTTAACTCACAACGTGGCCAGGGGGGCCGGGTCTTCCCTGGGGTCCCATGGCGCCAGGCTCACCCTGCAGGAGCCAGAAAGAAGAAGAATCGACACAGACACAGAATTACACACGGGGCTGTTAGGCGGGAGGGCTGAGCAGAGCAGATGGAATACCAGTGGTCCGAGGAGCCGCTGAGCCCTGGCCTCCAGGCCTACGCCCCCCAGGGCCGAGGCACCAGCCCTGCCCCTGAGTATCGCTGGGGAGAGAAAGCAGAGCCCCCAGCCGGAGAAGTCCAAGCCCTGCCTCTTTAGGCAGGTGACCCCACAGCCTACAGAAAGGGGAACAGTCACAACCCTTAAGAGGAGGGAGAAAGGCAGGATGTGCAGTGCTGGGCAAACCCTCCCCAGAAGGCCCAGGAGAGAGGCAGCCGCTTTGCTAGTGAGCGAGAGGAAGTGGCTGCATCGGATCAGCAGAGCCAGAGGCTGCCTAAGGCAGCACGCACAGGCCCCAGGCCCTCACCTCAGCTCCAGGCCGGCCACTGCTGCCTGGGGGGCCTGGCTTTCCGCAGTCACCCTGAAAGAGACAGAGGGGCTCACTGGACCACCACTTGGCTCCCCCCACCCCAAGCTGACCCTATACCAGAGGGATCCAGCCACATGCCCAGCTCTGGCCCGAAGCCCTCTGACACCCTCAGGCTGGGAAATGGTAGAAGCCCTGACCCAGTCTGCCAGGCACCAGTGGCCTCAGGAGGCTTGGATGCTGGGATGGCATCTCGACCAAGGATCAGGTGGTATATCCACTCTGCCTGGGATGCCTGGGGTCAAGCTTTGAGAAGAGCCAAGAAAACCTGCTCGGAAAGTCAGCAGGCCCTTACCTTCGGTCCTGGGAGGCCAGGATGTCCCGTCTTCCCCTTGAAACCCTGGGGGGAAAGCAGGGAGCTGCCACGTCCCTCCCCTCAGCCGGAGGCCTCTCCCACCCTCCTCCCTCGGGTCAAACCAAGCAGACCGAGCCACAGAGGATCTGAGCTGCACGTGCTCAGCGTCGGCACCTCCCAGCTCCCAGTTCCTCCCTGCAGCTCAACTTACTGGGGGTCCCATGAGTCCGGGTGGGCCAGCGGGACCAGGGTCTCCCTAGGGAAGAGACAGGGGCACTGAGTCAGGAGCTTCGTCCCGCTTGTACCCAACTCATTCACCAATGTTTCCTCCCTTCGCCAGCCCCTTCCCAGCTGCCCCAGCATGGAGGGAGGTCACATGGGGCAGAGGGAAGACTCCACGCTGGGCTCAGCCTCTGGCTGTGTGAATCCCAACCCCGCCCTGGACCTGTTTTCCTTCTTTCGGGTACAGAAGGGTTGACCCGGATGCTCTGCCCTCTGCCATGGCCCCATCCCTTTCAGATTCCCCAGCAAAATCAGACCCAGAGAGCCAGGCTTGCTCGAGTCCTTCCATGTCTGCAGCCTGGTTCCTCCTGACACCAGCCTAGTTGTGTCCCTTGGGTGAACCCATCCACTCGCAAGCTGGGAACCTTGGTGCTGACCAGTGGGAGACGTAGGCAGGGCCGGAGTCCAGATGTCTCATGCCTCCATGGCCACGCAGGTCAGCCAGCCTGTGCAGGCCCCGAGCCAGGCGCCCAGCACAGTGGGGCCCCAAGGGACGCTAGTTTCTTTAGTTGTCTGAGTTTCTGGATAAATTTACTCACTTCACTGTCCTGCCTTTAGTGAGGCCTGGCTCACCCAAGCTGGCTAAGGCCACCAGGAGAACTGAGACACCAAGGGGCTCTGCTGCCGCCAGGGAGGTGGGGTGCAACGAGAGGCAGTCCGAGGGAAGGCATGGGCACCCCCTGACAGAGGTAGGGGGCACTTCAGTTCCCTTCATCAGGGCTCACTGGACTCTGGCTCTTGGGGAAGGAAGGGGGTGCCCCCTGGCCCATCATCTCACCCTCAAGCCGGGCTTGCCGTCCTTCCCATCCAGACCGTCCAGGCCGGCCGGGCCCTGGGAACAGGAAAAGGGCATTCATTTCTACATGCCTGTGCTGGAACCCTCGGAGGAGGGAGGCCTGACCTGGCCCCCCAGCCTCTCCACCCCTCACCCAACTTCCAGCCCTGACAAATACACGTGCGTGCACACACACACCCCACGCCTGTCAGGCTAAGGGCACACACTCACCTGAATCCCCGGAGGTCCTGGTGGCCCAGGGGAACCAGGCATGCCTGATGGGCCTCGAATCCCTTCGCTGCCCTGGAAACAAGCCCCCCAACGAAGTCAGCAGGGCCGCACCCCATGCTGGAGACAAGGTCCCGGGCCACGTTTGGTGACTACTGGAAGTCAGGACAGCTGGCTTCTAACCCAGTTGTGTTCTGGACTAAGTAGAAGATATATTCCACACACCCCTCCCCGAGGAGGGTCTGTCTTCCTCTGCAAAGCATTCCTCGCTGCTCCATGAGGAGGGACAGAGCTGTGAAGTCCAGCACCCTCTCCAGGGTTGACCAGGGGCTGGCTTAGGGGGTGCTCGGTAGCGTGTCAATTCACATCAGTCCAGACAAGGTGCCAAGCACTATTAGCCTCTGATTCTCCCACACAAAAAAAGGGTGGGCCCTGTCCTCAGGGAGCTCACAGTCCAGTGAGGGTCCCAGGAGCTCAGAAGACGGAGGGGCTCACTCTGGCCCGGGTCAGGGATGGTGTCACCAGAGGCCAGACTCTGCAGGATGTCTGAGGTTTGGGCAGGTGGAGGAGAAAAGGGCACGGCAGAGAGCACTTCAGAGAAGGAGACGGAAGTGGCCTAGCCAAGGGTGTCTAGGGAGCCCGTGCGGTGTGATGCGTCAAGAGGAGGTAGAGAAGTTAGTGGCTGGTTGGCTGTGGGCCCTGAATTCCACGCTCAACTTTATTAAACAGACCTGTGATTTTCAAACTGTACTTCTCAGAGTCCTGGGGGTTCCTGGAGGGCCTCGGAGCTAAGGGCACAAAGTGGGGGCCCAGAGGGTGGGACTCCAGGACCCCCCACCCTTGCCTTAGCCTTAGTATCTGTTTCATAGATTGAGGGTCCACATGAGCTTGTGTGATGGAAAGACTTGAGGACTACAAAATAAAGTGAAAACCACCGCTACAGGCACTGGAGAGTCATTGACGGTTCAAAGTAGGGGAGCAACGAGAACAGCCCTTTGAATTAGAGAGTTTACGGGAGAATGGGGGTAGGCAGGCAACTCAGTGAGGAGGGCTGCTTCATTCCCCAGAGGGGAGAGGGTGGCTTCCCTGGAGCAGTGGCCACGGGAGTGGCCAAGGTGAAGGGATCCAGCTAGAAAACCCACAGGTAAGAGGGAGGAGGGGTGCCCTGGGTGGTGGTGCAATGCCACCAGCCACCAGGAGGGGTCAGCACAGCCCCAGAAAAATGTCAGCTCTACAGGGAATTGGGAAGGAGAACCCCTGGCCAGAGGTTTGGGATCGTCTGCAATGACCAGGCTAAGGTGAGCACGCAGCCCTGCAGTACAGAGCCAGCACAGGGGGCTCTGGCAGGAGCTGCCACGCAGGTCCCTCAGAGAAGGGAAGGGAGGTGGCCCCCACCACTGCCTCAGCCATGGCTGGTAGGCACAGGTTCTGGGAAGCCCCCCTGGGGGCCGGCTCTCCTGGACTGGGAGGGAAGTTTCAGCTTTGCCTCTAACTTGCTGTGTGCCCTTGGGATGCCCTGGCCTCTCTGGACCTCTCCCCACCCACTCTCTCCCAACAGGCAGGGACTGGCTGCAGAGGCTGGTGGGTGCCCTGACCCATCCCTAGGCGCCCACTGGTTTGCCCTGGGGCCCTGAGCTAGTGTGGGCGTTGCCAGGGCCATCCTGGAGGTCCTTCCTCCACCCTGGATGTAACTGAGGCTGTTCCTGAATTTCCAAAGGCTTGTTGCTGGGGGTGAAACGGGGGGTGTGGGAGCTGAATGACTCAGATCTGTGACTGTGGCCAGCTTGGAGTCCTGCTCACCTTTTCTGCTTGGGGGCCGGGTGGGCCAGGTGCTCCTGCTTTGCCTGGGAATCCAGGGGGACCCTATATCAACAAAGGGGCAGGCAGAATGAACGCGGGGCTGGAGGGGGCGCTCCCCTCCTCTTCCTGTTGCGTGCGCTCCACTGTTGTTGAGGCTTTCTAGAAACACCACCCAGGAGTGTGGAGTCCGCCGGCCTGCTGGGCTGGGGCCCACCCAGGAGGCCCTGCTCTCCAGGTCCTGGCTCCTGGAATCGGGCCTGGCCACCCAGGCTGTTCCTCCTGTGCTTCCCTCCCCTCCACAGGCCCATGCAGCCGCGGCTGGCCTGGTCAAGCCTGCCCCTTCCAGATGGAATCACATCAGACAGGGCTGGCTTCTTCGTGTCTTCACTCACCGGCTGGCCCGGAAAGCCTGGCTGGCCTTGAAATCCCTGCAGGGAGAAGCAAGGGACAGTTTGCTGTGCTGCCCCTTCTCCCCTATCTGGCCGCCCAGGTAGAAAGAGTGATGGTGACATTGCTTCCAGACACAGCCTTGCCCTGCACGCTGCCCAAGATGGCCAGCAGGGAAGGCTCTGGGCTTGAGGTAGGAGGTTACAACTCCAGATGGACGAGGGCTGGGAGGCTGCAGCTGGTCACCCCTCCACATGTGAAGGTGACCACCAAGGAGAGGACCCTACCCCTTCCCTGCCTCCCCCAGCCATCCACTGTGGTCCGAACAGCTAGCCAGGTCCTAGTTGCCACTCACCTGGTCGCCCTTCTCACCCGAGCTCCCTTGGGGTCCTCGCTCTCCTCGGGGACCCTGTCACCACAGAGAACAATGCAGCTGGAACCCAATCTTCCTGCCCTCAGATCCCAGGGCAAGCCCAGGACCAGGGCTTCCCATGCCCACAGCTCCCCACCCCTCCCTTACTCACCGCTGGGCCGGGGGGACCTGGGAGGCCTTCAGATCCTGGTGGGCCCTGGGGACACAAAGGAGCAAAATCAGTCACTCTGACTGGAGGAGGTGGGCAATCAGGGGATGGGCAGGGGACAGGACACAAGCAGGGGCAGGGGACCGGACACAGAGCAGGGGCAGAGGACGTGGTGGGAGGCTCCCCCTCTCTTGCCTGAGCTTTTTAACTAGCCTTTGAACGAGTCCTGCCTCCTCTTGGCTCACTCCAGTCCAGCCAGCAACTGGCTGCCAACTTCTCCAACACGGCTTGGACTGTGACACTCTCTTGCTTCAAAATCTTCCATGGCTCCCCTCTACCAACTGAACGAGGGGCACGCTTCCCACCAGGGCTGGGTTTGGAGGCTTTCTGTGATCTGGTACTGACCACCCCTCCGCTCACCCCCCTCTCCCGTTCTCATCTTATGCCTTGCGTGGTCAGCCCGCTATCCCCTGACCACACTCTGCACGTCCACAACCTGGGCCTTCGTACGCTGTACCCACTACCCACAATGCCTCCATTCTGACCTCTTCCAGGTCTCTCGAATCATTAGATCATTAAATGGCTCACAGCCTTCCTTTAGCACCCCCAGCTGTGGTCTCTCCCTCTGGGATTCCCCAGTACATACAACTATGGGACCCTACCCCCACTTCATTGGGGACTGGGCTCAAAGCCCGCCTCTGCAGAGAGGCCTCCCTGTGGCTCCAGCCCCTCACCTAGTTCCTCCATTGGTCTCATCTCTCATAATCCCTACGTGTTTGTTTATTCATCTGTTACCTGCCCGCCCCCAGAATGTGAGCTCCCGAGGGCAGGGGACACAGCTGCCTGTTTTATCCACAGCATCCTCAGAGCCTGGCCCCCAGCAGTCCCAGGAGACACATTGGCATTGAATGAACGCACAGCGGGGTCGGCTGCACCCGCCAGGCCCTCACTGACATGTGTGAGGGGGAAGGGAAGGCTAAGGTTTGGGCGGTTTATCACAAACAGACCCGGGTTCGAATGCAGGCTCTGCCCTAACTCACTAACTAGCTGCGGGACCCTCGCGAGCCTCAGTATCCTCATCTGGCAGCAAAGGGTGGCTCTGGGTTTGCAGGGGGAGGACCGACCAGGTGGCCGAGCTGGGTCTAGATGCCAGGCCTGTTAGCCTGCCTTTGCTGGGGTGGGGAGGGGGTCCCCTTCCCGCTGACTCCTGGCCCCCCTCTCCTTGGCAGCCCGGGCCATCGGCTCCATGAATCCTGCTAGGATTCTCCTCACAGCTCCGGCCTCGCAGCCACCAGCCTGTGCTGACTGCTTGAGACGCAGCTGGAGTGACGCAGGGGGCAGGGAAGCAGGGGTCACGCGCCCCCTCACAGGCTTCTGGGAAACTCCAGTGGCGGCGGTGGCGGCAGGGGGCAGGGCCCGGCTCCCTTTGAGACCTGCTCCCATCCCCACTGAGCTGTGACAGACTCACCGATTCTCCCTTCTCTCCCGAGGGCCCCACGTAGCCGCGCTCCCCCTTGATGCCCTGAGAGCGAGCAGAGAGAGTGGAATTAGCCCCGTGGCCTGCTTGTCACAGTGCTAATGTGAGGGGTGGAGACTGCAGCTGGCACACAGACGTGGGGGGAGGGGAGAGGTGGCCCCCAGGGGGGGACATGCCCACCAGCAGGCTCCTGTGTGGAGTGGCACCTCCATGCTGTCCCCAACTCTCTCAATCCCCTGCCCAGGAAGCAGATCTCAGTCTTGCTGGGTCTCGGCCTCTTGGGGTGCTCTGAGCGTCTGGCCCCCGATGTGCAGTGACTGCAGTGGGCCCCCAAAGTGAAGTGGTGAGACAAGCCACACTACGAAGGGGCTCCCAGCAGGGGCTGTGCGTGGATGGCCCGGCGGAGGCATGGGCTGATGTGCTTGGAGACGAAGGGGCCCGCTGAGGGATGACCGAGCCTTGTCCCGTCCTGACCACCACCCCAAGGCTTCAGTACCCCAGAGCCAGGGTCCCCTTACTCACAGGCAGTCCCGGTGGGCCCATGGCACCTGGGTAGCCAGGTTGCCCTGGAGGCCCCTGCAAAGAAAGTAGACATGATCAGCCCCCTAACACTTCTGCTCCCCCTTCCTGAGCAAAAACGTAGCCAAAGCCAGAACACCTGGAGCTGCCACTCAGCAGGCACCCACCCCAGCACAGCCTCCACCAGGGGTCATTTCCCAAGGCCCAGGCTCTCTAGGTCTTGACAACCACCAAGACCCTGGGAGCTGAGCCAGAGGAGAAGGCCCCGAGCTGGGGCTGACGAGGACCAGGGATGGGGAGGAGAAGGGACCTGCTGAGGGCTACAGGAAGACGGAGGGAGAAAGCCCCAGGGACACTGGTGGAGCCAGGGGACAGGGGTGTTTGCCTCTTACAGGGACAGGGGGAGTTGGGGCACAGGGAGATTGGCCTCCTTTGATCCTGAGGTGCCGTGAAGACCCCCATGCTGAGGGGATCGGGGCTGAGGGAGTCCACCTCCCACCCACACAGCAACCACCCCGGGCCAGCCTGTCTTCCCAGGCCCAGCATCTCTCTCCAGCCCCCGTCGGCCTCCTCTTACCGGTTCCCCCTTCTCTCCCGTCAGGCCCCTGAGGCCTCGCTCTCCTTGAAGACCCTTGGAGAGAAAAATCATGAGAAACTGCAGGGGCGGGCATTCCCCACCCAGCCCCCGACTCCTGCCCCTGCCCCACAGCCCTCTGTTTCTGTTCCAGGCAGAGGTGGGGGCTGCTGGTGGCCCCCTGTGGTCCCCAGCAAGGTGTCCATAGGGCGTGTGCCCTAGGAAGGTAACTGTCACAAGTATAAACTCCCATATATGGGTGCCTCTCAGAAGCATACCCCCCAAGACAGGTAACTACAGTGACATATCCCCCAAGTAAGGTGACTCCCAGAGGGTACCTCTCAGGCAGGTGACTGTCACTGGTGTGCCTACTGTAGTGACTGTTTAGGGTGTACCTTAGGGGGGTGACACATGGGTGCTCCCCCTGTGGTGGCAACTGTCAGGAGAGGTGTCCCTAGAGTGATGCTCCCACTAAAATGAATCGCCGGACACCCAACACTTACCTGTCCAAGTGCCCCCCGCCCCAGTCAAAATCTCCTTTCAGGGACACAGGGGAGACACATGGGAAGGCTCCCTCCAGAGCAGTCCCTGCCACTTTTTGGGGTGGAAGGGGATCTCAGGGTCAATCAAGGCCAGAGCCCACACCCCTCCTCCTGGCTCTGCCCTCTGTACATTCACCACACCACTGAGGGGCCACGTCTGCCCTTGTCCCTCATGCCCACACGAGACGGCGCCCAAACCTTTCCACAACACAAGACAGATGGCTAGACGGACAGATGGCCCCTTCACCCAAGCAAGCAGAAACAGACAAGGTCCGGCCAGGATGAGGGCGTGGGGACAGATGGAGCTGCGACAAGGAGGGCCTGCTCCCTGGGCCTTCATCACCAGGCCCGGGAGGAGCGGAGCCGGGCCCCAGGAACACGAAATCTGACAAACAAGAGGTTAGTTTCCATGACCCAGGGGGAGCAACAGCGAGGATGGGGAGGATTTAAATACAATTGTGATGATGATGAAGGCAGAGCAATGAACAACACCTGGCAGAAGGAGCCTCGGAGGTGCAGGAGCAGAGGGGCGGGGCCCCACGACACTCAGAAATCCTGCCGGCTGGCACCACGTGTCCAGCCTCGGAGCAGACTGGGACTGGAGCCAGGAAAGAGGAAAGGAAGAGGAGGAAGCTGAGAGTTTCCTCCAGGACGATGGGAAAGGTGTAGGCACAGTCACCTTCTGGTCCCCGGGGTGCCTCTGGGCAGCCCTGCCAAGCAGCAGGGCAGCAAACCGGTGCCAGCCTGCAACGTGAAGCCCTAAAGCTTTGGCATCTCTGCCAGGCTCAGTGCCAGGTGCCTGGCAGGGCCCCAAGAACGACTTTCAGCAAATCTCAGTCAACACCAAAGGTGGGAGAAGCAGGAGGCAGAAACGAGAAGGGAGGAATAGAGAGGCACCAGCTTAAAACACGAAGGCGAAACAGCTCCAGAGGACTTATGGGGAGTGATGGGCGGTTGTGGGAGAGAAAAGGGAAATGGAAGGGGCGGGGGGGGGGGGGGGAGAAAGTGAGAGGAAGAAAGCAGAAGTGGAAGAAGGGAAAATGAAAAGAAGGCAGAGACTCGGAGGATGTCCAAGCTGCTGGGACCTCAGGGGACCTGTGTCGTTAGCTACCATGCCTGCAGGCGGACAAAGACAAACACGGAGGATGGAGGTGAGGGCATGACAGCAAAGAGGACAAGCAAACGCCACAGAGACCTGGCTGGCAGGGGGAGGGGAGGCCGAGCAGCACTAGGTTCTTACAGGCAATCCGGGGGAGCCAACGGCACCAGGAAAACCTGGGGGGCCCTGGTGGGAGAAACAGGCAGGTCACATCTCACCAGCACGGCCTCCCTGGGGTACAGTCTGGGGCTGAGGGGTCATGGGAGAGGTCACGGGAATATTTCAAGGCAGCTGGAAAAGATACTCGTTGGAAGTCTTGGCGCAGAGACATGTGCTCCTCCCCTTGGCTCCAGGAAGAATGGCTCTGCCATCAGCAGGGATGCGGAACAGCCCCCCGAGTCCAGCAGCCCTTCCCAAGTCTTCCCGAGTCTCACTGAACCCCCTTGCTGGAGTGGAAGCCCCTCACGCCTGTTACCTGGCCTCCATAGGCCCCTGCTTCTAAGATAGCTCCCACCAGCCATTTTTTTCCTCCAAAGAAAGCATTTTCAGTTCTTCCAGTCTTTTCTAGTCACTTCTATTCTCCTGCCACATCAACACCACAGAGAACTCCAGGGAGGATGCCCCTGGTCTGGCCTTTGTAGACTTGTCCTAGAGATGGCCCTAAGAGCAGCGGAGGGCAGCGCCAGCCCAGCCCCTGGCCCCTGGAGGGACTGGTGTCACGGGGGCATGGAGAGATCGGGCCAGGTTGCCACATGCTTTCCTGGCTGCTAAGACCACGAGCCAGAAGCCTAGGCCCCCTGCCCAGGGCAGCCTCGGTCCCTTGTGCAAAACACAGCAGGGACAGGGATGGGGAAACACGATGCGCCCCTGAGGGCCTCCTCTAAGCAGGACCACAGGCACAGCAGCCAGTTCCCAGGGGTTCGGAGGTGGGAGTCCACAGTCCCCACAGATGCTCTGACGAGAGAAAGGAGCGGGCAGTGGAAGTTCCGTCTCTGCCCTGCCCAGCTTCCTGGAGACAGGGCAGCACAGTGGTGTCCAAGCACTAGGACCCCTCTGAGAGCTTCTCAAGCAGGCCAGGAAACCACAGATACTTACAATAGGGCCTGGAGGACCTGGGGAGCCCCTCATGCCAGGTGGACCCTGCAAAGGAAGCCAAGGGAAATGGATGAAGAGGCTCAGGCCCGCGCTCTCAGCAGCCTTCCTCCTGGCTCTCCAAGCCCGAGTCTACAGGCAGCTGATGTCCAAGCAGGATGTTAAAGCTGACGTTAAACCTGTCAGTCCATTCAATCATCCAACAAACATTTATTGAGCAGCTACTGTGTACCAGGCACTAGTCCAGATGCTGGGGACATGGCGAGAAAACAGAAATCCAAGCCTTGTGGCCTTACGCTCTAGGAGCGAGATGGACGGTAATAAACGGAACAGGGGCGGCACATAGTGGGTGCTCAGTCGATACCGTGGGATGTTCTTAAATGAAGGAAGCACACAGTGTGTCAGACAGTGGTGACTCTGGTGAGACACAGCAGCTAGGCCGGGGAGGGAGAAGGTCCCGTGGACCGAGAGCAGAGAGGAGGCCGGTGTGCGAGGAGAGCAGACGAGGTCAGAGCACCAGGGGTGCCAGCTGACCCAAGGTCTCCGAGGACCCTGAAGGACTCCCGAGAGATGGGGAGCCTCTGGAGGGCCAAGACTTTTGGCAGGAGTGGAACTGCCCTCGGGAACGAAGGGCCCCGCACAGAGGAGGGCCTGGCCCCTGCTCTTACCTCTTCTCCTCTCTGGCCCGGCAGTCCCGGAGGACCGGGCAGGCCAGGGCTCCCAGGACAGCCCGGATCTCCCTCGCTGGTGTCTCCCTGCAGTGGGTGGAGATGGCGGGAGTGAGCCCCTGGGCTGCTGCCTGTGGGCTGAGGGAGGGGTGAAGGGAAGGCGAGGGCCCACTCACCCGGGCCTCCTCAGCTCTGGGGCGCTCCTGCCCTGTGAAGCACTGTGGGGACAACGAGAGGCTGTCAGGTGAGGCCACCGGGAGCTCTCCCTGCACCAAGCCGCCCCTGCCCAGCCTCCTACCCGGGCACAGTTGTCAAAGCCTGGCACGCCGGGAATGCCCTGGTCTCCCTTCTCTCCTTTCTGCAGGAGGGCTGCTGGGCGGGCCACCTGCCCCTGGGCACAGTCCCCACAGATGCTCTGAGGAGGGAAAGGAGAGGGCAGTGGGGCATGGGTCTGAGCCGGCCAGGATGGAAGAACCCCCATCTGAACTCAGCCGGGACACCGTGCCTGGAGGCAGTCCTCCACCCACTCTGTCCTTCTCCCCAGCCGTGTCCCTGCGGCAGCTCTGCTCCATCCTCAGGGGACCCAGTCCCAACACTGGCTGTGAGCTTCTTCCAGAAGCAGCTCTGGTGGGGCCCTGCCAAAGCCACTTTCCAGACAGGCGTGTGGGAGGAGGCAGAGGGGCCCGCAGAGGGACCATCTGTCCCGGCCGCTCCTGCAAACTGCACCCACTGTGAGGACACGCCACCGGGACGTAAGCTGGAGAGGTGGCTCCGTCCAGCTGCCCCGGAGCAGAGGAGCAGCTGCAGGAGCGGCCGGGCCTTCTGCACGCTCCCCCCGGGATGGAGCTGCCTCTTCCCCAGCAGATCCCACGTCTTAGCCTCCCAGTTGCTGGGCCTGACAGTCTCCCCGACAAGGTCCTCCTCTCACTGGGGGTTTTAACCTCTTGGGGTCACAAGACCTCTGAGGGCTTGATGGAAGCTATGAGTCCTCTTCTCGGAAAAATAAAACGCACTTGTGCAAAGTGGGCCATGGTTTCAGAGGCCCGGGGAGGCCGGAGTCTCGGCACGGCCTGGCGGGGTGTCTGGACCCCGAGACAGGCGCCCCCGCTCCACCTTCACCGTGTACTGCAAGCCCGATGATAACGGTTGTCATTTGCTCGGCACCCATGTGCCAGTCATCGTAATAGGCCTCTGCACGTTATCACACTCAGTCCTGACAGCGCAACCGGCAGGTCATCTTATCAGCATTGTGGAGATAAAGAAGGCGACACGTGAAGAGGCAGCGTGACTTGTCTAAGGTACGGGGAGCCTGGGCTAAACCCTGGTCTGGCTGAGGCCAGAGCCGGTGCCCGTCCCGCGGCCCAGGCTTCCTCTGGGCTGTGCGTGCAGGTGGGGGGGGGCTCCTGGGGAGCACCCTCTGGGGTGCCATCTGAGCCCTCTCCGACAACTGCTGAGGGCCATCTGCAGAGCGCTTGGTCAGGAAACCACCAGGGGAAATGTCACACAGGGAAATGTTAAATCCTGCACGACCACGTGCCAGGGGCAGGGCTTGGGGGAGCCCCAACCTGCCAGAAGCCCAGAGGAGAAGAGCTGCGGTTTCCTCGCCACAACCCCACTGTGATCCAACACGGAACTACTGCCAGGAGGCGAACCTGGCCTCGGGCTGCTTCTGGAGACATCTGCTGTCTAGAGCAGGGCGGGGCAGGCACGCCCCAGGCTGTCCTGACCAGGACCCAGGGGGAGAGCGGGACATCCAGGGCACTGACTGGCCAGTGCTAGAAGGGGGTGGCCAGGACAGGGCACTCTGGTGGCCACAGCTTGGGAGAAACCCCTGAGGATGCTGAGCCGGTCTCATCTCCAGAGGTGACTGAGCAAGGAAGGGCTGCGTCACCCTTGGCTCCCAAGGGGAATCTCTGCCCAGCTTGAGAGACCAGACCAAGCCACAGCCCTTGGGTGTGACCCTGACACTTTGCAGGCCCTGGCACAGGCCAACTCTCCTACCAGGCCCAAGGCCCCTTGCACCACTAGAACGGCTTCTCGAGTCCAGTCTCATCCCTGGATTCTTTCTGGACGGACCAGGGATGGCTGAAGCCTTTTTCCAGGCCCCACCCAGACTTATCATAGGATGTTAGCTTGGCAGCAGCCTGATGATCTCACCATGCCCTTTCACCCTCCCCGCTCTGCTCTGGGCACTGCTGGGCCCTGCCCTGGCGTGACCAGGCTGGTACAGGGCCTCACTGGCATCGGCCACATGGGTACCTTCTCAGGGTTCCTTCAGTCACTCGGCGGGCACGGACTCAGGGTCTGTCAGGAGCCGGGCACCGCGCTAGGCCCGTCAGATGTGCCTGGCACACACACCTTGCCCACAAACAGCTTCACCTGCAGCTCTCTCTGCCACCCCTCAGGTCCCTACTCCCGTCCTCTCACCCTCTTACCTGAAGGAGGTGCTGTTCAATGGGTAAGGATCCCTGCAAGAGACAGACAGGAGGGCTCAGGCAGGAGAGGGGAGGGGGAAGGAGACGTATGGCATCGGGAGGAACCTTGGGAAGCCGCAGGCCGTCCAGCTTCTCCCAGCTTTGGAAGAGGGAGAGAAGAGGGACCCCCACTGCAGCTCAGGGACGGGCTGGCCAGCTCAGCCCTGGGCAGGGCAGGGAGGCGGCTGGACAGTGAGTCTCGGCTGGTACCTACCAGTTCCGCAGTCAGCCCAGGCTGGCCTGGCAAGCCGTTGTTTCCAGGCACTCCCTGTGGCCAAGAGACACAGAGTGAGTGGGCTCCTTTCTCCAGCCCAGAGGGCACCGGCTTCATTCCCACCATCCCCCTGCCTCTGCCCCTCCTCCCGCCCAGCTGGGCCCATATTCTTAGCTCAAAATCCCCAGACTGTTTGTAGGCAAAGCTGAGAAGGCCCAGCGAGGTGACCCCCGAAACCAGTCCAACAGGGTGTTTCCTTCCCCACGTTACAGGAAGTCAGAAATCAGGTGGGGGGGGGGGTGGTCTTCCATACAGTAACTAACTATTGGTTCTTTCTGTGCTAAGTCCTTTTCCTGTATTTTCTCATTGAATCAGTACAATTCTGTTGGTGTTATTTCCATCTTAAAAACAGAAAGAACTCCGAGAGGGTGAGTAACTGCCCAGGGTCATAGGACAAGCAAGGCACAGAGGTGAGATTCCGAGTGAGGACCACTGGCTTCAACTCCTCTCTCAACCCCTATTTGGGCATCATTCCTCAAGACACCCCCCCAACAGTCACACGCACAGGGTGGAGGCTGGAGAATCAGACCTAACTAGGTGCAAACTCCTACTACCTGTATAACTTTTGGCGGGTTACTTGAGGGGGAAAAAAAATCTGTGTGCCTCAGTTTCCTTATCTGTAAAACAGGGTTCGTTTACGGTGAGGCCCAAAGGAGACCACAGCTGTAAGGAGCTTAGTACAGAGCCAGGCACTCGGGATGCGTACGTGAAATGTTTGCCAACCCAACTCTGCCCCCCTTGCAGACTCGCAGTGCGCAGCTGCATGTTAAATACTCCGTGGAGGCAGGGAGCACGTCCCCCTTTAAGTCCCCGGTGCCCGACGCAGAGGAGGCTTGCACTGAAAACACGTTGCGTGAACACACTGCTGCTCACCCTGCTCCCCCCGCGTGGGAGTCCCTCGGCCGGCCCTGAGCGTCGGCCTCCCTCAGGTCCCAGCTCCCAGCCACAGAACATGCCACCTTCTCCCGCCAGCCCGCCTGTTTCAGGCCAGGTTCCACCAGGCCCGGGTCAGACCCGTCGGCCTCCCTGCCCCCTCTTGCACCGCCACACGTGGCCTCCCAGCCTTGCTCATTCTGTCTCCTAAATCAGTTAATAGGGTAAAGAGCTTAGAACAGCGCCTTGGGAAAGGGAAAACACCTTGAACACGTTCATCATAATTATGCCCGGAATTGCTATTCACCCCATGCTCCTCTCTCCACTGCCCGTGCATTCATTCAAGCCTGATTTTTTGTGATTTTCTTTTCCTGCCCTCCCAGAACTAGGACTCCCACCTGCTGTTCTACTGCAGGTGTGACCAGTTATCTGTGCTAGCTGTCTAGCCTTGGGCACATTTCCTAACCTCTGTGCCTCAGTTTCCTCTTCTGTGACACGGAGGAGGATTATGATAGAACCAAGCAGCAGCCTTGGACCAGTAAGTGCGCATATCTCTGAGCCTGTTTCTACACCCGAGGAGGAGCTGCAGGAGACAACCTGGCCAGGCGGACCTGCCCCTGCCTGGCACAGGGCAGGTGCCCGTCAATGGCAGCCCCAGCTTGGTCTCCAGCACTGGCACTGGAGGAAGGCCCTGGTGCCTGGAAGCAGGCTCAGCAGTCACTTTTCGGCCTCATTCCCCAGCAGGTCTTGGCAGGGTTCACACCACATCAGCGTGAGCTTGTTAACGGAAGACTGTCTGCTTCCCCACGCAAAGCGCAAGCCCCCTGCAGGCAGACTCCTGTTTCCTGGCAGGAGCGTAGCCGGAAGCCCGGACACTTGGTCAGTGTGTGACTGCCCTTTGGGGGACCCAGAGTTGGCTCTACTTCTGCCTCCGGACAAGACAGAGAGAACTGTGATCCCAGTGCAGACTCCCATCAGCCGTGTGTGTGTGTGGTGTGTGTGTGGTGTGTGTGTGTGTGTGTGTGTGTGTGTGTGTGTGTGTAAAATCGCCAAAGCACCAGGGCCGCAGGGAGTACATAGATTATAAAAAGCTTCCACGTGATTCTGCTCTGCTTCTTCAGGTGAGAATCACTCTTCAGGAGCTGAGAGCCAGACATGCAGAGGCCGCTGTCTGAGCCTCCTTCAAGCTCCAGGAATTGAGGCCTGATGTGCGACCCACTGGGGAACTGTCCTGAAAGGCAGCACGGGGGGAAGAGAGCGCTCTGCACTGGGAAGCCCAGTCCAGCACCACCAACTCCTAGCCGGATGGCCTCAGCCAAGATGCTTCACCTCAGAGCCTCGGTTTGCCCAGCTGTGACTTAGGCATAGCACCACCTTCCTACGGGAGTTGATGTAAGGTTCCAGTGAATGAGAGAATGGATATAAAATAATAGTAGTTGTTGTCATAACGATGGTGAATGCCTTCTAAGCATCTACTATGTGCCAGGCACGGTTCTATACATTTTGCATGCATTAACTTAACTTGTTTAAAATTCACAACAGCCCCATGAGGTACATGCTGTAATTATCTCCAGTTAGCAGATGAAGGACTAGAGACACCGAGAGGGTAAGTAACTTGACCGGCATCACACAGCTAGCACATAGCAGAGGTGGGATTGAAAGTCAGGCTGCCAGGCTCTGGAATGAACACTCCAAACACAACACGGCAGGGATCTCAACTCCAGCTGCTCTCCGCATACATTCCCACCTGGGCCTTTGCACCTGCTGCTCGCTCAGGAGTCCTCTCCCTCACAGGCTCTCTCCTCATTTCCTTTAAGACTTGGTTCAAACATTGCCTTCTTTTCTACTTTTTTCTCCCAAATCTCTTCCCTGCCCTCCTCCCATTTTCTATCCCCACTCTCTGCTTTATTTTTCTCCTCAGCAGGTATCACCTTCTAACATACTCTATTTTTATTTATCTTGCTAAACAGCTGTCCCTCCTACTAGAATACAAGCTCCAAGAGGACAAGGATTTTAATTTTGGTCTACTGTTTTATCACCAGCACCTAAAAAAAAAAAAAAAACCCACAAAAAAACAAACAAAAAAACAGTCCCTGGAAAATAGCAAATGTGCAAAGTACAGCTAGAGCTCTGTACCAGGGTAAAAAAAATGTTATCTGACCCAGATTCTGGGTTCCTGACAGCTGGCCAAGGCCTGAGCCTGGCATGGGTGTCAGGAGGGTGCCTGGGCTAGCTCACCAAAGGACATTCCTTGAAAAAAGGCTGGGAGGGCACAGGGCCTGGCCTCAGGGTCAGGGAGCCTCCACACCTCTCTGGAGCCGGAGCACAGAGTGAGGAATGACAGCGTATGTGCTGGGCGGGCAGCAGCACACGGGATCTAGCACGGAGCATGCGCTTTGCTCCCAAACTCATTCTTTTCTCCCCCATTTACCTGCAGCCCAGGCATTCCAGGGGGGCCTGGTGGTCCAGGAACACCTGGGGGACCCTGAGGGAGAGAAGAAATAATCAGACCCAGAAGAAAGCTCTGCCCCATTGCTGGGGGCAGTGGTGTGAGGGTGGGCAAGCCGAGGGGTGCTGGCGGACAAGAGGAGAAACAGAGGAGACAAGCGACACACACCTGAGGGCCCGGCTGCCAGGAGCTGCCCATCCAAAGTCCCGGAGCACCCTGGGTGGGAGTGGGGGTCGCAAAAGAAGGGGAGAGGTTACAGACAACGTCCACACCAAGCGCAGGGCTGCGTGGGGAGGCAGCTGGCTGGGGCGCAAAGCCCTGCGGGGTCCTTGCATGTTGGGCTGTGGCAGGAAGCTGGGCCTCTCCCCCTGGCTGGGGGGAAGGCTCTCAGCACCACTTACCGGCATGCCGGAGAAGACAGGGTCTCCTCGGGAGGGACAGGAGCACTCCCCTGGTTCACCCTGAAAAGACAGGAGCCTTTGTCAGAGGAGGGCAAGGATGGAGGACCTTCTGGAAACTGACATCTGGGAGGCAGCACAGGCTCTTGGGGTGGAGAAGGCAGAGTTTAAATCTAGGATATGCCTCTTATGATTGTGCGCTTGGGCAGTCTGTTGGACCACTCTGACCCTCAGTCTCCTCATCTGTAAGCTGGGGATAATAATACCAACTACAGAGACTGTCATGAGGATGGGATGGGTCAGTGCCTGCAGAGTTCCGGCCCGTGGCAAGCACGCTGCAAACCATGGCTGAGGCTCTTCCTGCTTTAGCGTCAGCACGGCACGGGCATGCTTGCCTCCTGCAGTCACAGCTCAACCCGGCTGCAGCCCCACCCCTCGGCCCAGTCTGTCTTCCATGCCCTTCTCCCCAGGTCCCTGGCATCTCTGCCCTTCACCACTAGTCCTTCCCGACCCAGTCCCCTGCCCTGGCCTCTGATTCGTCACCCATTTCAAAATGCTGCTGCCACCCCCATGCCAGCAGGGGCAGATCGTGGAGCTCTCTGGGTCTCCTGGGACCCTGGCAGAGCCCTGGCAGCAACCAGATGAAGTGGGGAGCACCTGGGGCCTCTGCTCCCTGGGACCAGGGAGCTGGTGGGAGGCAAGGAGACCAGGATGATTCCCATTCACAGTCTAGGGCCACTAGCATGTACACAGGTTCCCTTGCGTGGCGGGCCTATAGGGGCTGCGAATTTCCCGAGTCATGGGGCTTACCTTCTCTCCCTGAGATCCTTTTTCACCCTGCAGGGAAGAAACACAGGAAGATGAGTAGGTAAGGGTAGATGAGGGTGTGGAGGCAGGGCCAGCTGCGGCTTCCTGCTGCCTCAGACACTGTACTCACTGGCATCCCTCTGGCTCCTGGAAGTCCAGTCTGTCCTTGCTGCCCATCAGGTCCCTGAAGGGAGAGAGCCCAGGGTCAGTGGATAACGCCAGACAGCAGCCAGCCATCGGCCTGCCTGCAGGGAGGGCTATGGAACAAACAGAAGCAGCGCCAGGCTGCCCTGGAGCCCGTGTCCCAGTGCCATGTTCTAGCGGACAAGCCCGAGGCACAGGTCACATGGAGAGGAGGAAGAAGAAACCTGGCATTTCCTGATCACAGTGTGAGTGTCCGACGTCAAGCGCCTATCAGAGAGAATCCTCGCCCCCAGCCCCGCAAGCCCGTGCTGTTCTGTTTTACAGGTGAGGAAACTGAGGCTGAAAGAAATTCTGCAATACACCCAACAGCACAACCACACCCAGGGCTGTGTGGCCGAGTCCCTGCTCTCTCCTTTCACCCTTCAGTGTTGGACACACAGTCTCTCTATCACAGAGGTCATCTCAGTTGATTTACTGCAGCTCCATTTTATCGACAAGGAATTGGAACCTCTGAGAGGCTGTCACTTAACGAAGGTCACAGCTAGGGAGTGTGGGGCCGGGACTGAGGAACCTCCTGGATGAGATTCAGCTTGAGGGCAGGTCTGGAGGGTCCGCCTGGCCACACAGGCATCCCGACGGCTACCTTCCTGTGGGACATGCCACCTTCACACATGGGACTGGAAGCTTCCCAAGGACCAGGACCACCTCCACCTTTACCTCTGCTTTACCCTCGGGGTCCCGGGGACAGGCAGGGAGGGACCCTGACTGTCAGTTCTGCTGGGCAATACAGACGGGCTGCATGGCCCTGGGCAAGTCCCTGGCCCCGGAGGGCTCCAGAGCGCCCTCAAAGGAATCCATCAGTGACTCCCCACCTGGAACTGGAATGTCTCTAGGGATCCATCTACACAGAAAATATACGGTTCACTGGGCTAGTTTCAACATTACTAAAAGCCCAGGAAAAATCCTACCATTTGCCCACAATCCAGCACGGCCCAGACTGGCTGAACGGTAGCATTGCTTTGATTTAGGCTAGAATTTTATACTTTTGCAATATTCTAGTGAGTTCATGAGAAGAGGAAGCTGACTGTTACACAGGTCTTTGATGAATGAAAATGAGGAGACGCATTTATTATTACTTAATCGATGCAATTTGTTCAATGGACACATCTTTCAGGACGTGGGACTCCTTGGTGGGACAAGATTAAGGGAGGTCGTGGAGGGTTGGAAGTATTGCTGGTCCAGGTAGATCTGTGCTGTTCAGCATGGCAGCCAATAGCCCCACGTGGCTACTTCAATTTAAAGTAATTAAAATTAGTCCGGCCGGTGTGGCTCAGTGGCTGAGCATCGACCCATGCACCAGGAGGTCGCCGGTTCGATTCCTGGCCAGGACACATGCCCGGGTTGTGGGCCCGATCCCCAGTGGGGGGCATGCAGGAGGCAGCCAGTCGATGTTCTCTCTCATCGATGTCTCTATCTCTCTCTCCCTCTCACTTCCTCTCTCTCTAAAATCAGTAAAAGGAAAATAAAGTAATGAAAATTAGATGAAATTTAAAATCCAGTGCCTCAGTCACACTAGCTACATTTCTAGTGCTCGACGGCCACGTGTGGCTAGTGGCTGCGGTCTCAGTAGCGTGGAACAGAAGGTCTCCATCCTCTGGGTAGTTCCACTGGGTAGCACTGCTTTAGACGATCCCTAGTAATTCCAAGGCTTAAAGTGGGGGTGGGGGTAACATACGGGCTTTGAGTCAGACAGAACTGGGTTCAGGTCCTGGCTCTGCCTCCTCACTCTCGGGCCTTCAGTGAAGGGACAGTAATAGCCATTACCTTACGGAGCCATTGTGAGGATTAAGTGAATCGCTACGTGTTTAGAGTTTAGCACGGGGCCTCAGCACAGTCACTGCTGAGAAAACAGTGGTGATCAGTACTGTTGGTGTTCAGGTGCCCCCCGCAGACAGTGTGGTCTGCCTTCTCCAAGGCGGGGCCGAGCTGAGCTCTCTGCTCCCATCCCCCACGCTGCTGGAGGGGCAGGGTCAGCCCTGTGTCCTCTTCCCAGCAGCAACACCCTTGGTCCCAGAAACACGCCCAGCGTGGAGCACAGAGAGGACCCTTACCGGAGGCCCAGAGACACTGGCACCAGGAGGTCCCATGGCTCCAATGGCTCCTTTCAGCCCTGGAGATCCCTGCGGAAGAGAGGGTAAAGGTTGCAGGGCAATCCAGCAGGTGAGATGCCTCAGACCAGGTCTTGGGCAGCTCTCTGACGGGCATCACAGTTCCTACGTCCCCTGTGCCTGCTGCCAGGGCACACCAAAGCACTGCAGGCCTAGTGCCCGAGGAGGCAGAGGCTCACCTTGGTACCCTTCTCTCCAGCAGGGCCAGGTGGTCCTCGAGGTCCCGGAAACCCCTGCAATGGAGTCACTGTTAGTTGTCCCTTATCCTAGAGTAGCTTCTTCCCCTGCCAGCTTCCTCCAACCCAAGGCAGACATACCTGAATGCCAGGCAAACCCTGGGCTCCGGGTTCCCCCTGCAAGTCAGAAAAGGCAGACTGGGCCACACCAGCCCAAGCCAACCCGCCCCACTGGCAGACCCGGTCTGGGGTGAGCTGTCTGCCAGGCCTCAGAAGAGCACCCCAAGGAGACTCTGAGGGTCAGAGAGGTGGGGTCAAAGCCAAGGTCCTGGACAGAAGCCAGGCGAAGGCTGCTGCAGGACTCCGTCCCAGGGCTGTGCCCTGAGCACTGCGGGGAGGGCAGCGCTCCGGGTTTCAGGGTGGATGGGAGTGGACAGCTGGCTAGTGGAAGTGTTGGGTGGGAGGGGTGGCAGGCAGGCAAAGGTAAAGTTCAAGACTCACCTGAGGCCCCTGGACTCCCATTCCTGGAGGCCCAGGCTCTCCCTGAAGAGGCAGAAGGACATTTCTTGGCTTGAGATCCCCACTCACCCTTGACCTCTTCCCCAGCCCCTCTTCCTTAACCTCCTCTGCCTTCTTCCTGCTCTACACTGATCTCCATTCCCCACTCCAGGCCCACTGCCCCCAGGTATCTCCCCACCCCCACTTTCACCCACACATACCTGCAGCTCAGGTCCCCCAGACTCACACCTACCTGTATGCCCTTCAGTCCTGGGGGCCCTTGAACTCCTGGTAGACCAGGCTGGCCCTAAAAGACACAGGTGGCCCATGGGTCCCACAGGGGAAGGGGGAGAGAGGGGAAGCCCAGGCAGGACAGGACCCGAGGGCAGGCAGCCCGAACTCACCGGTTTCCCTGGCTGACCCACGCCTTCGGGGCCTGGCTCTCCTTTGGGGCCTGGCTTCCCAGGCAGTCCCGTCACGCCAGTCAGCGCTCCCTGCAGGCTGGGGCAGGAAGTGCAGCCATCGCCCTAGGAGATGGGCATAGCCAGGAGTGGGTGAGCCAGGGCTGGCAGCAGAGCCAGCAGGAGGCATGAGAAAGGGGGGTCCTTGTGCCCCTCTGAGAGCTCTGCCCCCCCCACTGCCCCCACCTCAGCCTGGGAAATTAAAACAGGCGCCTGACACCCCTGGGCCTTCTCCCTGCCTCAGAGAAGAGCAGAGGCGCCTCCGCCCAGTGCTCCTGCACCCGAGAAGCTCACAGCCCGACCCCAGTCTTCCCCTCATGACTCGGCCTGATTTCCTTTTGTTCACGCAACCAACTGCCCCCGCCTGACTGACCTTTTCTCCTTTTGGGCCCACGGGGCCCCGAACCCCAGGCTCTCCCGACAGTCCCGGCTGCCCCGAGGTGCCTGGCATTCCAGGATCTCCAGGATTCCCTGCATCACCCTGTAAAGAATAGGGATCAAGGAGGGCAGAGGGGCACCAGCTGGGGGCAGGCTGTCCATCTGGGACCTGCAGGTACTCAGAGCCCTTGGCTGGGTCTGGGGCTGGGCAGGGAGTAGAGAGTGGGCACAGGACAATCAGGAATAGAAGGTGGAGGCGGCATCTGAGAAGAGGTGGTGCCTACCCATGCCCACCAAGGCTTTCTCACCTTCTGCCCCTTTAATCCACGCTCTCCAGCCTTGCCCTGAGGAGAAAGCATTTTCAGCACCCATTCACTCTACCGGACACCCCTAAGTGGATGTCACTGCGTTAGACCCCGGAAATGCAACACACATACAGAACAGGCTCAAGTCTCTGCTCTCAGATACTGTTGAGATGAAGAGAAAGGACTTGAGCCAGACTCCTGCCTGGGTGACCCTGCGCAAGTTATTTAACCTCGGTCTCCTCATCTGTCAAATGGGGATGCTAAAATAGCACAGGCTTCTACACTGTAGGGTTCCTGTGAGAATGCATGAGCTAACATACGTGAAGCAGCACACAGCACACTGTGTATACTGTCAGTGTCTGCTGTTATTGGTAAAGCAGTAACAGTAATGATCACCACAGTGCTATCATTTCCTGAACCCTGATTATGTGCTGACAAGTGCTTCACACAGAGCATTCCTGGGCTTTACACCACCAGGCACGGGAAACAGGCACAGAGAGGAAGCGGGACCCGCTCAAGCCTCAGCTAGTAAAGGGCAGACCTGGACTCCGAACCCAGGTCTGTCTGATCTCAGGTTGGTATTCTTTCTGCACATCCTATCATGCTGTGTCCCGGGATAAGGACTGAGGCCTGTCAGGACAGCTTTCTCGGGGGACAAAGGCACTGACCCCTCCACACACTCACACCTACTCCCCGTTGCCCAGGGAGCCAAGAGACCCGGGCGGCGTCCCTCACCTCTCTTGAGCCCTGTCTGCATCTCCCCCTCCTAAGGCCCTGGAACTCACCTGTTTTCCTGGCAGGCCAAAGCCTGGAAGCCCAGGCTCTCCCTTTACTCCAGGAGGGCCAGGCAAGGCCACCATGTGGCTGTCCCCATTCTGAGGCTTGGACAGAGCTGGACATGGCTCACAAGGCTCCCCCTGCCAAGCAAGGACACAAGGTTGGGGGCTCCAGGCCAGGCTTGGAGTCTGGGGAATGTACAGGCCTGACATGGCACCTCTGCTGGGCAAGGGACATCTCAGGAGAGGTTGTGAAAGAACAGATAAGAAGCAAAGGTGGGGACCAAGCCATCAGGGGTTTTGAACACCACGCTAAGGGGTCAGCTGTGACCCCCAGACATTGGGGAGCCTTGGAGAGATTGAAGGGGAGCATGATGAGTATACATTTGGGAAGTTCACCCGGGCTGCAGGGTGCGGAATGTTCCCATACTCACCTTTTCCCCTTTGACGCCTGCAGGTCCCACCGGCCCTGGTGGCCCCTATGTGATAAAAAACCATGAGTGATGCCCGGCATCTGCATGGGCCATGCTGAGGCACCGTCCAGGCCTGTCGTCTCCCCACCAGTGGGCAGCACCTCCCACCTCGTCTTTTCCCAGAGCTGCTGCTGTCCCCGAGCACACTTACCGAACTGCCAGCTGGCCCTGACTCCCCAAATTCACCCTGAGATCAAAGCAGAGAACATCAGGTCAAATGGGAGTGCAAAGCTCTATTTGAGAAATAACAGGTATAGTTTGCTTGGAGGAGCCAAGTCTGAACATACATTTCAGTGTTTCTCACACTTGAACACTCGTACACCCACAGAACCCCAATGAGTCATGCTGCATTGTAAGTTCAATGCTGGGGTTTGTCTCCAATTCAACCATCAAATGTTAACCTGGGCACTGAAATCAAGGGGCCCAGCCAAGAGGTGAAGATTACAGACTCTGGAGCCAGACTTCCTGGGCTCGAACCCTACTTCTGCACACAAACACCCATGTGACTTTGGGCAATTTATTTGGCCTCTCTGTGCCTCCATTTTCTCATCTGTAAAATGGGAATAATGGAATCTCTACCCTATAAGGTTTGGGGAAGAGGAAACAAGTTAATATATGTACAATCACATGGCACAGTGCCCTGCAGACAATAAATATTAAAAAAGTGTTTGTATTATTATAAAGCTACCTTGAATGTATTTCATTGTTTTAGATTATCAATAAGTTAAAAATATAACATTGCCCCACCATTGTGGCTCAGTAGCTGAGCGTCAACCCATGCACTAAGAGGTCGCTGGTTCGATTCCCAGTCAGGGCACATGCCCAGGTTGTGGGCCCGATCTCCAGTGGGGGCATGAAGGAGGAAGCCAGTCAATGTTCTCTCTCATTGATGTTTCTATCTTTCTCTCCCTTCCTCTCTTTCTAAACTCAATAAATAAATAAAAAATTTATATATATATATATATATATATATATCTAACATTAAGGAATTCTCTTGGAGAACATGAGGGCTCTCAGAAATAAATTCTTTGACTCCAGTTTGCAGAACACTGATGAATTTATTTCACTCTGAATGTACAGTTTGATCTTGTGTCTATATGGTCCTTATTCCTAGCCCAGGGCCCTCCCCCGTCTCCCTGCTAGAAGCCCAGGTGTCCCTGACATCTAACCCAGGTCTCACCTTCTCTCCTTTCAGCCCTGTTGGACCTGGAGCCCCAACTTTCCCCTGAAAAACAATCAAGTTATAGTCACAGCATCTCCCCATTCCCACCCCTCCAAGACTCCGTGGGTCCCAGTGTCCACCCAGAAAAAGAAAGGCCAGCTCAGAATTACAAATCCCACAGCCCTGCAGGTAGCTGGACAGTTATTTCTGTTATACAGCTGGGGACTCAGAGGTTCTAAGAGGGAATTCCAGGGGCAAGTAACCTGGGGCTGTGCAGGAATAAAGGAGGGACCAGGCTTGGGACCCCTGTCTCAGGGCCTCCCTCCTGCCTCTGCCTTGAGATGCAGGGGCCTAGGGAGCCAGGGAGACTACTATGTAGCAAGGATGGGCTGGACTGGGCTGGGCTAGGAGGAAGCAGTCACTCACTGGAAGGCCAGGCAAACCGAAGCCAGGGGGGCCTACGTCTCCTTTGGCCCCTGTAAAAGGCCCAAGATGCTGGCTCCCCACAGCTGGGCTGCAGGACAAGCAGGACTCCCCCTGAAGAAGGAAGAGAAGGGATCAGAAGGCTCCCAATAGTCAGATGGGGTCAGCCAGGTGACTAGGGTTCCCTTACCTTCTCTCCTTTGAGGCCTTGGATACCAGGGTCTCCCTGCAGGTAGAAAAGGTTTAGGGGCTGAGACTGGGCATGTTGGGATGCCCCCAACTTCCTAGCCACATATGAGGACAGCAATGTCACACACCACAAGCACTACAAACGTCCAAGGGTTCTAGGGGGTCTAAGGTCAGCAGCACCCCAGAGCCGGCTGGGGCTCATTAAACATGTAACAGATGAAGAAAATGAAGCCAAGCTAAGCTGTCCCACCAGAAAGTTCCTATACATACCCGATCGCCTTTTTGTCCAACTCCCAGGCCCTCCTGAAAGAAAGAGTCTGTGAGGGAGTGGGGTGGGGAGTCCAGGCCCGAACCCTAACCCGGCCCTGTGCACTCCTTTCCACCACCCCTAGCCAACACCCAATCCCAGGAGGGCACAGCCTTGCTCACTATAAGGGTTGGCTCCACACCAGCTTGCCCAAAAGGCATTTTAGCAGTTCCTCAGGAACGCTGGAAGGTTGCTATGGAGACCTGGGGTGGCCTTCTAGTCCAGCCCTAAACTCTATGGTTCAGCCCCTACCCAGGGAGCTAAGCGCATAGACACTCTGCCCACAATCTCTCTATGGCCATGAGAAGTGCCCAGTCTCTCTGCCCAATTCCACTACATGATCGTGCCCCCAAGTTTTTGTGGGATCCCTCCCTGGCCACCCCAGTCACTCACCCTGGTTGGTGCAGGATCACCCGGTTCCCCCTTGGGCCCTGGCTTTCCAGGGAGCCCCACAAAGTTCTGGAACCCTTCAGGTAGCGTTGGGCACACTTCACAGGGGTCACCCTGCAGAATGGAGAGACCATAAGTGGACAAGGTGGGGCTGAGACCCAGGGGAAGACAAGGAACTCTAACCTTGGGTGGGCCAGCACCCTAGCCCTAGCGTCAAAGTGGACAGCAGGAACACTGGAGGGGCTTTCTGTTCAACTTTCCATTCATTCAGCTAAGGATTCCTGGGCATCACAAAACTACAGCCTCACAACCAGCCACCAGAAAGCACTGTGTCCTGTTCATCGATGTGGAAACTTGCCATGGTCATAAATCACGTGTGGCTGAGGCGGGACTTGAACCCAGCTGTGTGACTCCCCAGCCAGGCTCTGTGTTTGGCAACCACACACACACACACACACACACACACACACACACTAGTTACAAAAGAAGGAATGGGGGTCCCCTGAGGAAGGTCAGCACCCTTGGTCACTGGGTCCTTGATGCTTAGTGTCACCTCCAGAGAGGGGCTCCCACTCTCACCCCAACCTGGGGCAACCTGGCCAGGGACTCACCTTCTCTCCCTTCAGCCCTGGCACCCCTGGCTTTCCCTGTAGGAGAAGCAGTGGGCATTAGTTACAGGGCAAAGGGACTGGTGCATCAAGGGAGGGCCCGAGGACCTGGCCCCCCACCCCTGGAAGCCTTGGTAGAGCAGACTTGGTCATGGTGGGCAACAGCCCCCCACCCCCACCGAATTGGGGTCACTCACAGGTTTCCCGCCAGGACCTTCCTTTCCCGGCACCCCAGAGCTGCCCTGTCGTCAGAAGAAGGGTTAAGGAGGAGGCTGTGACCTCAGCGCATTCACCCCTCCCCCATGCCGTCCCCTCTCTGGATGGCAGGATAATCTCTGCCAAAGCTCCCTGCTCCTCTTGGTCTGTGTGGTCAGCAGACTCCCTTCCTGTTGCCTGTCTTCCATGTCTATCTAATGCAAGTCCTTCTGGTTGCAAAGGGAGGACGAACACGGGGCCTCTGCGTACTCCTCCCCCAGTGTAGTAGGTTGGAAAGAGGAACCACAGCAGACAGACAGACAGACAGACAGACAGACATTTCCAGGGCTTTTTGCTCATTAAGGCACAAGGCCTTAAAATGAGCTTGGGCCCTCTAGTTAAGGCCACTCTGGTCATCACTAGATGTAGGCCTGCCCTTCCCTATGCCGGGACCCCAGGCCCAGGCTCCCACCTCAGCCATCAGCACGCGCTGAGCGGAGAGCCCAGCTCCCAGGTGGACGCCTGGCCCCTTCCCCCAACACAGCCCATCACCCCAGCTGCCCAGCCCCATTCTCTCTCCTCCCGCTGAGCAGGGGCTCCCCTATGAGCCCATGGTCTAGCCTGTGCTTACCTTGTCTCCTTTGGGGCCTGGTGGGCCACCCGGGTCCCCCTGAGGACAGAAACAGTGTCAGGTAGAGGCGTGCCAGGGGCCTCCCATTACAGAGAGATCTACTCTAGCCCCTTCCCCCAACCAGGGGACCCTTGGCCAGGAAGGAGAAGGGTCTTTGAAGAAAGGACAGCAGGAGGAGCAAGGAGTACTCACCGGGGTCCCAGGAAGTCCTATCCCAGGGAGCCCAGGTAGGCCAGGTGGCCCGGGCTCTCCTGCCAGCCCCTCAGGCCCGACAAAGCCAGGGTCTCCCTGGTCAGACATGATGTGGGTGTGAGAGAGCGGCCGCCTCAGCCCAGCACCCACTCTCCACCCCACAGACACCCACAGCTCACCTTCTGTCCTTTGGGCCCCATGACACAAATCTCTCCTGGCCGGCCCTGTAGGTGGGTGTGAGAACAGCCAAGGCTTGGCACCTCCCCGGGGCTGCAGCCCCCACTGGAATGGGTGCAGACCCACTGCCCACCCCACTGTCCCTCCCCACAGCCAGACTCTACCCAGTGTCCCACATGTCAACCGCACGGCACTAGAGCTCAGGGGCTTAGGCTGGGAGTCAAGGGCCCCCTCCTTGCTGTGACTCCTAGGGCAGAGCGCCCCTCCCAGGCCTCTGAGGGTTCAATCCCAGCATTCCAAACCCCATGCTGAGGGACCAAGGACTGTGGTGGGGAGGGGCCCATACGTACATCGCGGCCTGGCTTTCCTATAGAGCCCTTGATGCCTCCGTCTCCCTTCTCTCCTTTCTGGCCCTGGAGAAGGTAGAGACAAAGTGACTGAGGCTTAGGGAAGGGCCCGGAAGAACCAGGGCAGCTCCATCTGGGGAGAGACAACTCCCTTCTAGACCCCCTGTGATTAAAAGGCTTCAGTCACCACAGGAGGGTAGACAACAGGAAGAACCCCCAAACCAGCCAGACCACTCACTCTGGGGCTCTGGCATTTCCCTCTAGGTCTGGTGGGAATTCGGACAAGGTGGAATGACTGGCAGTGTCGGAGGGTACTGCCAACTCTGTGCCCAATGTCACCTCCCTCCTCATGACTATAGGGCCCACAGACCTCTCTGAAACCCACCCCTCCAAATCCAGGCCCATTACCTTCTGGCCAGTGGAGCCCGGGAGTCCTGAGGGTCCCTGAGATGAGTTGGGGGACACAAAAGAAGGGGTGATAAAGGAGAGGAAGGCTGGGTGTTCAGGACCCCACTGCCCCTGCCCTATCCCTGTCTCACACTCACCAAGGATCCTGACTCCCCCTTCTCTCCCTTCGGGCCTTCCGAACACTGAGCAGGGAGATAAGGTGTTGAGAGGGGCTCAGGGTCACCCCATGAGCTTCCAAGGGCACAGTCCCTTCCCCAGGGTGGACCCCATATTGGCCCTAAAGCAGGCCTCACCTCCGAGTCTTACCTGAAGTGGTGCATCCGGAGAGATTCGGACACAGTCATTGCCCTGGGGGTAGGGAGCAAGGTATCAGGGGTGGGGCCTCCTAGGGGAGTCTCCCCAGACCTGTTTTGAAGAGGATGGGCCCAGAAATCCCAGTTCTAGGTGCCCCTAGAAAATAGAGATTTCCACACACTAACCCTAGAAAGATCCTGGCCCTCATCCCTCCTTTGGGCCAGACTGTAGTTTTCCAGCTGAGATGATGGGATGGTGGCTCACATCCCAGCCCACCCCCAGGGCACAGCGGGAAGGGTCCTGCAGCAGGCATGGCTGGGGCACTTACCCGGGCTCCCTTCTCTCCCTTGGGGCCTGATGGGCCAGGCAGGCCCTGCTCACCTTTCCCTCCCTGTGAATGAGACCAAAACGGGGTGCTGGGACCAGAGGGGGCACATGGGAGCCTCCTCAATCTGGTCTTCAGCCGTCCACCCCCGTGTGGGTGTGTAAATGAGCACAGCCCCACCCAACCCCACCACGCACACAGCACATGGATTCCATATGCATTCAACATGTCCCTCCCAGGCCAAAACCTATATCTGGCAAATCTATAATCTCACTCAGAGGGAATCTCTCCCCCACACCCTTCCCAAGCACACTAGCTCACACGCAGCACACCCGGGGCACAGGGACACACGCAGGGACACACGCATGGACACACGTGGAACAGCAGAAACGCACAATGAGCCTCAGGCTGCCTGAATTCAAATCCTGTTCCTGCTGCTTTACTCTGACTCAAGTCATGTGACCCCGTTGAGCCTCAGTTTCTCCATCAATAAAATGGGGTGCATGCCAGCAGCTACCTCCAGGTGTGATGCTGCAGGTAGAGCGTTTGGCACAGAGCCTGGCAGTCAGTCCGTACTCACAGGAAGGTGGCCCCAAGAATTATTACAAACGCACGGGCACACAAGCTCACATTAGCACACTCACAGCCCCGCGGTCCTGGCAGGCCACAGGGTAAGGAGCAAGCCCTCAACGCCACTATGTGCGAACGTGTCCAGAGATGCGTGTAGGCACGCGCACACAGTCACCCGGACACACCCGGTCACACACATGGGCACGGCGGGGTCTCGCCATGAAATGACAGTACCCACCCCACAGGATACTCGAGGGGGTCAGGAAAGTCACAGATGTACAGGCACATGTGTGGCCCAGGGCCTGCTGTGCAGCGAGCGGGGCCTCCGAAGGGGCAGTTAACGCCCTTATGCACACCCAACCCCCACTCCTTCCAACACACATGTGTCTAATCACCACACACACACAGGCTCAGGTAGCCCCGAGAGAAACACAGCCACTGGTGACAAATGTAGGATGGGCTGGGACCACTGAACAGGGTGGGAGTGTCCTGCTCTCTATCTGGAACTCACCTGGAGGCCAGAGGGACCAATTGTGACCTGAGGGGACAGAGGAGAGAGCATTACACCTCAGGGAGGGAGAAGAAGAATCAATTTAGCTGGGGTCACGCAGCATGGTGGCAGGACCAACAGGCTGAACCATGCCCCTGATCTGCCTCCCAGGGCAACCAGCAGGCTGACTACGCCCTAAGGCTGTCAAACTGGCTGAGGGGTCCAACCTACCCTCTCTAAACCTGCCTGGCTTTGGCTGGCTCCATCTTTCCTTCAGTTGCTAGGATAACATGGCTGCTCGGTTGCCATGGTAACCCCTGAATATCTGGGACTATCTGCCTTACCTGATTTGGTGGGGGACTAACAGGGGCAGGCAGGGGTACTTTCTGATGTCCCCCAAGGTCAGGGGCTTGGAGCTGAGGGGAGCTGGGGTTGTAGCCTTTGTGGACGAATGTGACTTGTCAACTCAGAATGCCAGGCCTGGGGGAAGTGGTGACTCATGCTGCTCCTGGAAGAGGCACAGTTGGGCACCAGCTGGGCCTGCCCTGAGTCCCTCTCCCTTGTCCTTCTGGACCCCAGAAGGAGGGTGGGCCAGGGCCAGCTAGAGACGGATAGGAGGGGAGGCCTCGAGCCAATATGTGTTTTGGGGGCCAGTGCTGGGCTGTGTCATCCTCAGCTCTGCCCCTTCCCTAGTCCTCCACGATGATGTGGGAAGCCTTCACGCAGAACAAGCCTGAATCCTTGCGGGAAGTGCAAAGCTCAGATCAGTAACCAAGGTCCTGATCCTCCTGGCACCACCTCGGCCCACTGCACCCTGGACCCCAATACATTGGCCAGATCACCACGTGAGGCTTCCTTCCAGGCAGCCCTGGCTCGGTGAGGAGGGGGTGGGGGAAGCCCAGCTCTGGGGGATGGGCAGGGAGGGAGTGTGAAAGTGCACAAAGACCCCTTGTCCTTAACCACGAAGCTGCCAAGCAAACCTCTAAGCAACGCCCACTCCCAGCCAGTGCCCACCCCACCCTGCACATCTTCTGTCCACTCACATTGCTTTCCCGGGCACCGTGGACACAGGGTGGGCACTGAAAGGGAAGAACAGGCCAGGAGGTCAGTTCTGAGAACCCAGGACCAGCCCTCCCCATACACACACCAAGCACACAGAATATCACATATGTTCTCGGTGGAGTCTGAGGGAGCATGAAGATAGAAATCCTATCCAACAAGCCTGGCCCCTTAACTCCCCTCTATTCAGAGCCAAACCATTTCTCAGATGAGGAAACTGAAGCCCAGAGAGGAATAGCAGTGGGCTCTGGGTCACACAGCATGTCGGAGCAGAACAAGGTCCATAATCTGGGGTCCCATGGCCAAGGTCTGGGCTCCCCCCTTGATGCCCAAGCCACTTGCTGCCAACTCAGCAGGAGTATCCAGGGCTAACCCTCTCTCATCCTCAGAGGAGAGGCAATGAGCAGACAGGGCCCAGCACTGAGCCCCCAAGGAATGCTGAGAGCACTGCTGGGTGTAGTCACCCCACACCTCCATGCCCAGGCTCCAGTGCCCCAAAGCCTTGTCCAAAGGGTTCATGCTGGCACCTCCTCAACCAAGCTCTTTTACCAGTCTACATAGGAGGCTTACCTCATCGGGGGCTGTCTCCTGATGGGCCTGGGAGGAGGGAGGGCACCGGGATGGGCAGGGAAAGGAGGGGATGAGGCACTGCTTCTAACACCCCTGCCCAAGAACCACCAGGAGCAGGTGGCCTCAGTAGTGCCAGGTACTATGTCTGTCTCACACCATTCATCCTTCCTTCTCAGGGCCAGCACCTAAGTATCTTAGCTCTGCCCAAAAGTGGGGGCAGGTGGGAAGAGCGTGGGAGTAGAGTCTCTTATGCAAAGGGTTTGGAGGGCATGGAGGGCAGGCTGAGGGTACCATGGGCTCCTCCCCCCACCCACAGTCTCTACCTTTGTTCCCCTTTCTGGCTTCTGGCTGATTCTTCCCGACAGCTGGGCATCCACCTAGGCAGACAGAGTAAAGGGGAACTTTGGAGGAGGGGGCAGTTCTGGGGCCCACACTGGAAAGGGGTACTCAGGCAGAGGCATGGACCCCAGGTACCCTTTCAGCCTGACATCTGGCACCTCCCAGGGCATCAAGAGCCTGTTCAGGACCCTGACACCCCACTGACCCCTCCCTTTTTCCCCCCACCCACGTGATGTCGGAGAAAACAAGACCATGAATCAATGAAATCCTGTGTTCCTACAGCCAAAGGCTGGGCACAATGCCCAGTGGGCAGGGAGGCTGCCCAGCCAGGGGATGGGGCTAAGAGAAGAACTGGACTTCCCTGCTACCCCTAAAGAACCTGCAAATGAGCAAGGCAGCTGGCCGTGATGCTGGGCACAGAACCAGCCTGGCACTGGCCGGGGCTGGGCCCGGGAGGGTGAGCAAGCCCCGAGGGACCAGTGTGGCCTGGCCTCTGACCCCAGGTATCCCTGTCCTGGAGAAACTGCCTTTGGTTACAAGCCTCATCCTTCCCTCACCAAAAGGGTCTGGGGTGGCATCAGTGAAGGTCTGGGTAGTGCCCGAGCTAGACTCAATGCCAACAGGCAGGCAGGTACAGGGTCACCCAGGGGTTGTCCTATAGGAGTGGTACACAAACAGGCAGGGCTTCCAGTGCCCTCCCTACCCCAGGTACAACGGACCCTGGCAGACCTCAGTCAGGCTGGGTGAGGGGTAGTCTCACTTTGCCTGCCTGTGCCCATGTCCGCCTACCCTGCCCACCCACCTTGAAGTTTTGAGGTTCCTCCAGGCAGAAGCAGCGGGTATAGACTTTGCCCTCTGTCTGTGGATTGATCTCGATGAGCTCATTGCTCTGGGTGTCCCGGCGGGCCTTGGAGGTCTCTGGAGGGCACTGCCCAGTGTGGGAGAAGGGCTGGGTTCAGTACAGAAGGCTGACCTCCCCCTTCCCCCACTCATCCCGAGATCTCTAGGCATCCGCTTCCTGCTCGCCCACCTCCAGCACACTGTGCCCCTGGGCAGTGCCCCCACTCTCCCCCCAGCAGCGCGGGCCAGGCCACTCACCCCTCCAGGTAAAATCTCGCAGCAGCCCTCCTCGAGCACCAGCTCCGGGTCACAGTAGATGTGCGCCTGCTGAAGGTCGAACTGCAGGGGACACACAAGTCGGTTTCACTTCATGTGAGCTCTGTGTCCTGGCCCCCGTGAGGCACAGAGATGGCTGCACCCTGGGATTTGACCTCAGAGACTTTCTCGTCTGGTCTGGGAGACCACCAAGAATATCGCCGTCACCAAAAGGAAAAAGACGGCACATGCAGGACAAGGGAGAGGAGGGAGAAATGTTCACCTTGGCCCAGAGAACCAGGGAAGGAGAGGCTCCATTCAAGCTGGGCTTGAAGGACCAGTAGATAGTCAACAGATGGCTGTGCGAGGAAAAGCACTCCAGGTGGAGGGAACAGCATAGGCAAAGGCATGGAGGTGTGAAAGCGCAGGTGGCGGCCAGGCTGGGGTCGAACAGGGCAGAGCTGCATGGAAAGAGGTGAAGGAAGATGTTGCTGCTCACATTTACAGGGACCAGCTCATGGAGGGGGCACTGGAGAGTGAGCAAGCCCCAAGGGAAGCAGTGGAGGCCGGGGGAACATGTTTAGGCTGCATCTGGAGGGCAATGGGGAGCCATGACAGGACTCTGAGCAAGGGAAGGACCTAGTCAGAAACAGATTCCAGGGAGCTCGCTCAGGCTCCCAGAAAGTGGGAGCAGGGGCCAGAGCCTGACCTGGCACTCACCGAGACGGGCTTGGCGTGCTCAGCATCCAAGCCCAGAAAGACATGACCCACTGGCCGAATGGGCCGCCGGGGCCCCAGAGGCTGAGAGGAGGCTGAGGTGCAGTCCACATGCACGGAGGCCACGCGTTCTGCCACGCTCAGTAGCAGCTTGTGCCAGCGCAGGTCAAAAAGCTGGGGCACCGAGAAGATGCAGGACACAAAGTCGCCATCCTGGCCCCGGGCCCGAAGTTCCAGGCTCTGCTCTTGGCTGTTGACTTCCAGGGAAATCTGTGGAATTGGAAAAGATGCAGGACAGGTAATCAGAGCCCCAGGGCCACGCCATGGCAAAGAGCCCTCAAGCTCATTTCATAGGAGGGGAAACTGAGGTCCAGAAAGGAAAGAACACTGGCTGGGGTCACAGAGCAGCAGCATATCCTTACAGAACGAGACAGATGCTGGTGGGGTAGGGGTGGCCTTAGGGTGGGCACTGGGGCAGAGCAGGGAGGCTCCAAAAATCCCCAGCTGGGACAGGAGCTGGGCTGGACTGGTACTGCCCTCAGCCCCAAGAGCAATGGGTGCAGGAGTGGGGCTCACCTGTGGGTACCCATCTCCATCGGTCACTTGAAACAAATACCACGTGTTCTGGTGGGTGTGCTTCTTCAGCAATAGCGTCAGCACCAGGGCGAACTCAACGGGGAGGCCCCGAGGGAATACTCGTCTGGGGACAGAGCAGGGAGGGTGTCCTGAAGCTCAGGGGAGATGCCACCTACTGCCCACCCTGGGCCCTCGGGACTGTTGAACCTACACCAGGTATGTGCAGGCCCACACCTCAAACCGACACACACCTATACACAACCATTCATTCCACAGACTCTTCCTGAGGGCCTACTATGCGCCAGGTGTGGGTCTGGCTGCTGGAGATGACAGCAGTGGGAACACAGAGAAGGTGCCTGCCCTCGTGGAGCCTTCAAGTCAGACAAGGAGGGAGGGAGCAGTCCATAAACAAAGAATCCCCAGAATGACTATTTCACCATCTCATTACAATAGTGGCCAGTGCCTCTTAGGAATTCACATGTTCTGGGGAGAACAACTGGGTGGGGCTGTGGAGGGCGGGTGGGAGGAGAGACACTGAAAAAAGATGACAAAGATTCAGGAGGACGAGAGAAGCAAGCAAGCAAGAGGAACACTTTGGGAGATGAGACTGGGGAGGTAAGCAGGGGCCAGAACATTCAGGGCCTTCTGGGAATTTGGACTACACACACACACACACTTGCCAGGTTCCCACCCCCATCGTGGGGTCCTCATGATACCCACAGGATGCAGACCTGTTCCCAACCACTGTTAGCCAGAGCTAGGAGAGGGACAGAGTGTGGGCCTGCAAGCCCCTCCTCTGCCTACCCTGCAAGCCCCAGGACTGGAGACGGGCGGGGGGGGGGGATAAAATGACCCATAGGTGCCGCTAGGCTTAGCACCTTAACATCCAGAGTTGCTGCTGAGTGTGCCTGAGACCAGTATTGACTCCCAGCAGTCACTCTGGGGCCTTTACCGTGTGGGCTGGGTGATCGGGGCCGCCCCCAGTCGCAAGATGAGAGGCCCATTGGGGTTGCGGATCTTCTTGATGGCAGATGTCTTCATGAAGCTGAGTCGGCGGATGAGGCTGAAGCCTTCAGGGGAGAAACAGGTGCAGAGCTCAGCTGGGCAGAGGAGGAGTACAGGCCACTCCCGGAAAAAGGTTGAGGGGGGACAGTGGGATGAGATGAGCACGCACCAGTCACATTGGTCGATAAGTCACTTCTGTGTTCCAACTTGAGTCCTTCTTGCTGCGAAGGTGGGCACTGCTCACCTGGAAGAAGAATTGGCAGTGGGGCATGTGCTCAGGCTGAGGTCGCTGCACAGCGGGCTCCTGGGGATCCCGGGAAGGAGTTTATAGTCCCCACTCTGGACCTTCAATCAGGCCAAGCCTTGGACCAGCTATCACCTCTTGCCTTCTGACCCTGGCTACCCTGGGAGCCAGGAGGACCCTGAGTATACAGATGAGAAGACTGAGGCCCAAAGACTGGGCTGGCCCAAGGCTACAAAGTGAGTTCAAAGCAGAGCAGGACCAGAATTCCTAGAACTCATATCCCCCAAGATCTCAAGCCAAGGGCCAGGCCAGCAAGAGAGAGAATGAAAGAAACTCTGGGAAGCCCTAGAACCCAGTGGGGAGCTGTGCACGCATGTGCTGCCTGCAGAGCCCTTCAGGGCTAAGGAAATGTCAGGTCGTGCACACTTGTGCTATGAACAAGGGCCTGCGTGTCTCTGTGCATGTGTGAGCTGGGTGTGCTCATGCCACCAGGGACGCCATATGCAGCTGGTGCAAGTGTCCTCAGCAATGGCTTGGGTTCCACTTCCCGCATCCAAAGCAGAAAAGCAGGCCAGACACAGGTCTGAGTCAACACATTGACTTTTCACCAGGACCACCGTCTTGTGAAACAGCCAAAAGAGACTGACGGCCTGAGGGGGGACCACAAGCTCAAGGGAACCACCAGGTCCTTGGGTCTCCAGACAGGGTCTATTAAGGGGGTAAAGGCTCCTGGAGAAGGAGATACCTTAATTCAGGTTTCTAAAACCCTGAAGGGACAGGTGGGCACCATGGGCCTGCCCCTCCCTAGGCATGACTGAGCAGAAGTGTTGGAGAGATAGAGGCTAGAGTCACAAAGGCCTTCCCATCAGTACAGATGTGGTAGCTGGGACAAGAGCACACAGCTCCTAGACGCTGGGCACTGGACTCCCTGACTGCCTGGCTGGAAGACCACATCCTGGATCCCTAGGCCCGATGACTCCACTGGAGTCTGCCTCCCCCAGGTCTGACCAGAAAGATTATCACTGTATTCGGCAGCAGCAGCAATGGGTGACTCACCCTGTGGCAATGGGCCCAGATTCCTTACAGATGTTGAAATTCTCTGCCCCATCCCCCAGGGGACCCGGTGAGACAGAGGAGAGTAAGGCACATGTGCACACATGCAAAAACACATATGTACACACACAACTCCCAGGCAGTCACATGCACCCAGGTGCATACCCGTCCCGCATCAGCACCTTGGTTTTTCTGCCTCCTCCGGCTGGATTTGGGTTCTAGGAGTTCTATTTCTGCTCGGTTAGGAGGCTAAGCTACCGAGCCCAGAGGGCACCCAGCAGGGCAGGGCAAGTTGCCCGGTCAACTTCCTCTGGCTTTGGGCCTTGGAAAGCTGCACCCTCTGTCTCATCCAGCGTCTGGGCCTCAAGGCAGGCCCTTTATCTGAGATTCAGGGCCAGCCGTGGAAAAGGAAGAGCATGTTGGCTGGAGGATGGAGTATCCACCTTGGAAAGGATTGGAGGGGTCCGGCCAGTGTGGCTCAGTGGTTGAGCATCAACCTGTGCACCAAGAGGTCGCCGGTTCGATTCCGTCAGGACACATGCCCAGGTTGTGGGCCCAATCCCCAGTGGGCGGCATGCAGGAGGTGGCCAATCGATGTTCTCGCTCATCGATGTTTCTATCTCTCTCTCCCTCTCACTTCCTCTCCCTCTAAAATCAGTAGGGGGGGAGGGGAAGAAAAGGATTGGAGGGGCCTGGGCCTCTTTCAGGATGCAGCTTCTTTTTGTAGAAAGAGCTCACCGCCTGCTCGTTGCTACCTCTCTGGCCCTACCAGCACCCTGTGCACAGTGTAGGCTTATGTATTAGGGAGGACGGCTGTTGTCTCACACACAGACCCAGGACTATGTACAGATGCATAGAGCAACTCTGAGCTGCAATCACAGCGAGGCCCAGAGACACACACATATGCAGGCAGAAACGCACACACACTCTAGCTCACCTCGCACAGGCCCACATCTACAAACACCTCAGGCCACCCTGAGCCCAGCCCCCAGACTCTCCTATAAATGCCCACATGGCCCAGGCACATGGTCACATAGCTACACAGCACGTGGCACCTCAGGGAGCCAGTCACAGGCCTATGGCACCCTGATCCTCATGTGTCATCTCACCTGTATTTGCCCCTTGGCTGCAGGTGGCCCAGAGACCAAGCAGCCACAGGCCAGGGGCCCAAGATGCCCACATCCTGGGTCAGAGAAGTCAGCCACAGCCGCAGCACCTGAAAATCACAGAAACCAGGCAGGTGGATTCCTGAGCTCACACAGCACAATTCCCCATGTGGGCAAGTAGCAGCCAGCCCACAGGCCCAAGCACTGGTCTGGGGTGACAGGAGGCATCAGTCCTTCTCAGAGGCCCAGCCACAGGCCTTGGATTACGATTTGGGCCAGGGTGCTATTCAAAATATTTAACTACCGGTATGGCATGGACACCAACCAGCCAGAGCAGAATGCTGGCTGGAGCAGAGTCCAAGCGGCATCTGGCTGTGCCCGCGGAGAGCTGCTGGATCGAGGAGAAACCTAGAGGGTCCTAGAAGGCCAGGTCAACTGGGATAGTGAGAGGGCTTGAGGCACAGGCTATTTACCAACACACTTAGAAGTATTTCAATATTTCATCAAGCTGTGCACTGTATTTGTATATACTAGTCTGGTAGCTGGCTAGCTGCACCCAGCTCAGCCAGGAGACCCTGCTAGTCACCCACAAGGTTAGGGCTGACGACTGAGTTGAGTCTCCTGGCAGGCATCACAGGGTTGTATGTGCGCCAAGGAAGCTTCCCCCATGGGTGCAGTGGGCGGGAGAGCAGGTCACCGGGGCTCAGGACCTTGTTGCCAACCTCCAGAGCTGATGGATGCTCATCTTTTAGTTTTATTAAACCCTGGATGGATGGACCCAGATAAATCAATGCGGGCTCAGCAAGCAGCCAGCAGAGCCATACATCATCCAGCCTCCCCTAAGACAGGCAGCTCTCACACACACACGCAGAGTCATGCATGTGTCAGCATGACACATGCAGAATATACAGGCACATATACACACAGACACATATATGCCAGTGTATGTATACAAGCCTACCTGCACACAGGCATGCTGACAGAGACCCATGTTCACTGACATACCCAGACACAACAGCTTGCACATACACACGTGTACACAGTTAGCCTACGAATGGCCTTCCTGTTGGGAAGTTCTTATGCAAGTCTGACCTCATTCCCTCCAGCTGTAATGGAATTCTATTTCTCCTCCCTCAGCCCTGGATAGGGAATGAGAATAGAAAGGACCCCCTCACCTCAATATATTTGGAGATAGGACCCCAACCTCCTTCTTCCTGGGGCAGAACTGTCCTTCCACCTTATTCATCATCCCCCATTCTAGCGGTGTGCACATCCCCTCTCTCAAACCCTATCCTGGCCTCCCCCTCCTTCCAGTCAATGGAAGGACTGCCAACTGTTCAAGACATGTGAGTGCGTGTGGAGGCGTGAACACTGATGTGCTTGTGTCCCCTTCCCGCTCCTGATCTTGGGCCTCCACTCCCCTGGCCTCAGCCACAGCAGGGGGCTATAGGGATAGAAGGCAAGAAGCTTCCAAGGAGATGATCCCACCCCAATACAAAGGCACAGATTTGGGGGCACAGTCAAGAACTGGGATGGAGTTTAGAGAAGGCAACTGAGATCCAGAGAGTGAAAGCCACTTGCCCCAGGTCACACAGCAAGTCAGGGCAGAAGGGGCCCTTCAACCCAGAGCCAAGAAGCAGCCCACTCTACCCCCTGCTTACCGTGGCTGGAGATCCCCCTGCCTCACTGAGTAATCCCGGCAGCCCAGCGCAGCCAGCAGGGAAAGCAGGGCCTGGGTTCCTCAGGCCCACTGGGGAATCCTCGATCACTTCTGGCTGTCCTCGGGTCCCCAGTGTCCTAGGTGCTGAGCTCTTGGGGCTGAATGCTGCCCAGCACACGGGCCTGCCGGGACTGGCGGGATTGCCGGCCACTCTACTCCGGGTGGGGGAAGAGGGGGAGGTTCTAGGGGGCTGGGGATTAGCCAGGGCTGCTAATGGAACACAGCTGGACCCGCCCGCCAGGCAGGAGGAGGGCGGGAGGACCAGCAGGGGGCTCGGCAGCGGCAGAGGCAGCGGACACACAGCCCGGATCCTGGCCTGGCTGTCCTCCCAGGCCCGCCCTCCCAGTTCCCGCCAGGTGAGCCAGTCAGCCAGACAGCCAGCAAGGCGGGACCCTGCATGCCCAGAACTGCCCTGCAAGGGGGCTCTGGGGGCAGGGTGGGTGGGAGGGAAGCCGGCCCTTTAAGAGTCAGGCCTGGAGCTGGAAGGGCCTCCCCTGTGCCACCCCTTTCCCCTTCCCTGGCTGGGCCTCCAATGGCTGGGGTATTGGGGTGGAGACCCTCCTCCTTAGTTCCATGGCACCCGTGACGTGGCTGCTGCCCAAGCCTTTTTCCAGTTTCTCGGTCTAACATTTCCAGCTAGTCTGTTTCTAGGTCTGTCTGATTTGGGGGGAGGGTGTTACCCCCCCCCCCAGGGAAGGGGTATTTAAATTAACCTCTTCTGCTCTGGCCTCTTTCCCAGTTCTTCCTTACTCCAGGAGGTTAGAAGGGCTCCAATCCTGTCCTCCGCTCTGTGGCTTCAAACATACTGTTTAACTCTGGCTGCATTTTCTCATCTGGAGCATGGAATAATGACCTATATGCCTTACAGTGTTGTTGTGAGCAGGAAACGAGTTAAAGTCTGTAAAAATGCTTACGGCAGGGTCTGGCACAAAAGAGGAGCTCAATAAATATTCACTGTTATGATCATTATTATTGCAAACCAGGAGGGAAGTGGGGTGGGTGAGGGGTAAGGCTAGGATTCACGCTTATACCCAGCAATGGAGAGGTGGTGCTTTATATTCAGGATCCAAGGAAGCAAGCGGAATTGAGGATGGATGAGAGATTGGACTTCTAAGAAGAAAGGAGCCGGTCATATGTCCAGTGCTGTTCAGAGCCAGGGGAATTATCAAGGTGACCTTTCCAAGGGTCTGCCCCTAGAGGCAGCAAATTTCTGGACACCAAGGCTAGCGAGCTACAGAGAAGGAGATTCAAGAAGCCCATGAGTGGTAGGAAGGGTGTGGGGGTGAGGGTGAGCAACCGCAGTGCTCTGGTTTGGGGGGGCTTCTGCAGAAGCAACATGGTGGAGCCCGGGCTCCATGGCCCCATCTAACCCAGGATTTCCCGCCTCCAGAACCAAAGGCGCCGAGTCAGCGGAAACCCCAACCACGGCCACAGAGGCGCCCCCGCTGTGGTCCCTGCACGGAGCCCGCCCAGATGTGGCGAAGACAGTGGCGGAGCCTGGGAATCGCTGAGCTCAGCAGGCGGGAAGTGGGGCTGGTGGAGCTTTCTGGGCACTCCGGCCTGAGGAGGGTGGGCACAGGCCCAGCCTGGCCATAGGGAGCTGCCCAGTGATGGGCACTTGGGAAACAATAGGCAACACAGCTGGGTCAGGCTCTGTGTTAAGAACCTCACACCGGCTAACTCCTTGTATCCTCACAACCACCCCAGCAGGGAGAATTCTACTCTTGTCCCCATTTTACAGATAGGGAAACCTGGACCCTAGGAACAACACAACTTGCCCGGATCACATGGTTAGTGGGTAGTAGATCAGGGACCCATGCCCAGCTAGCCTGGACTCACAGCACAAGTTTTCAATCATGTGCCATCCTGGGCAATTCCTACCCTTCCCCCACACATACCCCCAGACTCTGCCAGGCAGGAGGGGATGGCTGGACCCAGAGCTGGAGAGACCTGAGAGGGGGGAGTCCAGATACCTTCCCACAGTGCCCCAAGGTGCTCACCAAAACAGTCAAGCTTGGGGTACATGCTAGACCCACATACACTATCATAGACACAGTCTCAAAAGGTGCCCATGCCCCTTCCCCCTCTGACACATATGTACATACATCCAGAAGTGTGCAGTCAGATATGCTCTCCCACAACATGTGTGTGCAGACTCCACATGCACATGTAGGCACTTATGTTCACACACACACATGCACATACCTAATACTCCTCCACATGAACAGACACCCAGAGACACAAACTCAAGCCCAGGTGCATAATTCTCAGAACGCGTGCACACAGCACTGCACGTACTTGATACGCACACATGCATGCACATACAGACATGGACATGCACAAACATATACGCAGAAACACACACGTGTGCCCACAGGCATAATTACTCATATATGCAAGCAGAGAAACCCGCAGAACTACAGTACTACACAGGTGGCCACACAGACACAGGGGGCTCTCACAGAAACCCGCACTCAGACATGCACACATGTACACATATGTATGCCTGCAGTGAGGCTGACACATTACATGCATTCAGCCCCAGAAAGCCCTGCAGGCCAGCAAGCAGGGTATCCGTGGGTCTGGGCTCAGCGCCCTCACCCCAGATGGCATTGCCACAAGATAATCAACACTGCTAATCGCCACCAGCTGCCCTAGAGCCTGCCTGCCACTGCCGGGTGGGGTACCAAGGCCTCCTGGGCCTGGAGTAGTATGCCCAGATGTCGGCAGTGCCCAAGGGCCAACCCACCATACTGTTCCAGCTGGCCATTGGGGAATCCCTGTCTGGCAGTGGAGGCACCTGGGGCTGGGAGGAAGAGAAGAGCCAAGACAGGCCCCGGTCCCAAACAGGCCCAGGAGCCCCCATACAGCCAAGCAGAGGTGGTCGGAGCCCCACACGTGCACGCACACACACAAACGCAACAGCACGTCACACATTCAAAACACACCTCTTGGTTATTTCTCTATAGATCTGTTTCTCCCTGTCTACCTCATCTAGTAAATGCCACCATAATTCATTTGGATGTTAGTCTAAAAACCCAGTCATCACTGGCTCCTTCCTTTCCTCCACCGCTCCCACCATCCTATCGATTCTACCCCAAACCACAGCCCACATCCACCCTTGCCCAAACCACCACTCTCTCTTTTTAAAAAATATGCTTTTACTGATTTTTTAGAGAGAGAGGAAGGGAGAGGGAGAGAGACAGAAACGTTGATGAAAGAGAAACATAGATCAGCTGCCTCCTGCACACCCCGCACTGGGGATCAAGCCCGGGACCGGAATCGAGCTGGTGACCTCCTGGTGCACGGGATGACACTCAATCCACTGACCACACCTGCTGGGCAAGCCACCAACCTCTTTTGCTCGTATTGTTGCAGGAGCCACCAACCTCCACTTCCCACCCAGCAGCCAGCAGGACCTTTTCAAACCCGTAGCTGTTGGTTTCAGTCTTCTGCTTCAATCTTCCGGGTCTCATTTCACTCACAACACAAGCCAGAATCTTTCCCTAACCCTTACCAAGTCCTTCATGATCTGGCCTCCGCCTTCCTGTCAAGCGCCTCACCCAGAAGCTGCAGCCCCACTGGCTTCTTTCTCAGTCCTGAATTTGCCAAACTGGTTTTCTCCACAGGGCTTCTGCACCAAGTCTTCCCTCCTCCTGGAAGGATTTATCCCTGATCTCTGCTAGGCTGGCTCTTTGACAGGTCTCACCTCATAAGTCACCTCCCCAGAGTGGCCTTCCCTGACCACCAGATTGAGAGGAGCCCCAAGTTGCTTCCTATCACATGACTCTGTTTTAAATCTCTGCCCTAGCTCTGGCATGTGTTTGTTTGTGTATTGCCCTCTACTAATAAGCAAGAGGCTCCCTGAGGGGCCCTGTCCGCTGGTACTCACTGCCCTACAGCTGAGCCTGACTCCCCACAGGCACCCACTGGGGAATTAGTGGGCAAATGTACACGAGTACTGTCCACTGTCAGAGCTCAGACACAGACGTGCACCCACAGGAGGTGTGACATACAGCACAAACGTGAGTGTACACATGTGCAGAGATACACGCACACAGCATCTGGGTACAGAGAAGAGAGACCAGAGGACTAAGGTGTCTCTCCACCTCCTTTAGTTTCTCTGGGTGTTTCTGGCCTGTCTCCTTCCGACAACGATGTCAACACCGATGTCCCTCTCACCGTCCCTGTCCTTTTTTCTCTGTGTGTCAGATCTCTGGTTCTCCAGCTCTCTTTCCTCTCTCTCTGTGACTCTGGCCCCTCTCCAGCACTCTCTTGCCTTTGTCTCTGTTTCTAACTCCTGTTTCCCTCTGGTTTTGTATCTGTGTCTCTAACTCTGCATCTCTGTTTCTCTGTGTATCTGGCCTTTGTCTTTTTTTAGAGAGAGAGGAAGGGAGCACGACCAGTGTGGCTCAGTGGTTGAGCATCGACCCATGCACCAAGAGGTCGCCAGTTTGATTCCCGGGCAGGGCACATGCCCAGGTTGTGGGCCCAGTCCCCAGTGGGGGCATGCAGGAGGCAGCCAGTCGATGTTCTTTCTCATCGATGTTTCTATCTCTCTCTCCCTCTCCCTTCCTCTCTCTCTAAAATCAATAAAGGGAAAAAAAGAGAGAGACAGAGGAAGGGAGAGGGAGAGACAGAAAGAGAAACATGGATATAAGAGTGAAATATCGATCGGCTGCCCCCTGCAGGCCCTCTACTGGGGATCAAGCCTGCAACCCCGGCATGTGCCCTGACCGGGAATCAAACCAGCAACTTTTGGGTGCCTGGGACGCCTAACTAACTAAGCCACACTGGCGAGGGCATCTGGCCTTTGTCTTTTGCCCACACTTCCTGTGTCTTTATGTCCCTATCTCCTATCTCTCTTTTCTTCTCTCTACCCTGTCTCTGTCTGCCCATGTCCCTGTTTCTGGCTCTGTATCTCTGACTCTGTCTCTTGTTCTTCCTCCCTCCCTCGCCTGGCCCTAAATCAGCCCAGCCACCATGTCTCATGGCTGTCTGTACCCCTGCAGCAGGGAGACCCATCATTCACCTCTGATGGCAGCTTTACAGTCTCAACAGGCAAGCCACTGCACCACTCCGCCAATGCCCACCCTCCCTGCAGGGCCATGGTGAGCTCCACACCCTTGGCCCTGGCAACTTTGGCTTCGGCAACATTTTTTGACGCCCAACCAGGGCGTCCTACTTCAGTAGCTCATGGCACCGGGCACCTGCTTGGTTTGATCACCATGGTGCTTCTGGGGAGGTTAGCCCAGACTCTGATGGGCACTGATGTGGCTGTGGCGATGGCCGGGGAGGCGGGCACTGGAGAGGAAGGGAGAGCACTCCAGGCATCCTGGGCCCATGGTTGTCCCCTGGCTCTGCCCACCTGTTCTGAGGGGCCCGTGGAGAGGTGACAGGCACAAGAGCCCCGGATTCCGGTCTTACCTCCACCCACTGTTTGACCCTGGGCCCGGCCTGCCCACCACACCATGAGGTAAACTGTAGGGTCCCATGTTAATTCACCTGGTGTGCTGAAGCACCTAAAAGCACCTTGCCTGCTTACCTCAGTAGTTCTCAACCAGGGCAATTTTGCTCCCCAGGGGGCTTTTGGCAATGTCCGGAGACATTTTTAGTTTTCAGAACTTAGGGGGCAGGCTACTGGCATCAGCGGGTAGAGGCCAGGGATGCTGCTAAACACCTGGCACTGCACAGGACAGTCCCCACCACACAGAATCATCTGACCCCAAAGGTCAATAGTGCCAAGTTGGAGAAACCCCGCTTCTCAGAACTCCCACATTCTCTGACCTCCTTGAAACTCTTAATCCTACTCTGACCAGGGGTGGGGGCCATCAGAAGACACCAGACTTTGATCCTGGCTCTGCCTTTAATAACAGCAGCTAACATCTACTGAGCCCTTCTAGAGTGCTGGCCGGCACCGTACATGGAGAAACTCACTTCAGTCTCACAATAACCATCGGAGGCCCAGGCATGAGGAGGCAGCAGAGAGCAGGTGAGTAGTCAACTCAAGGTCACACAGCTGGCAAGGATGGCGCTGGATTTGAACTGGTCATTTTGGGACCGACCCACAGGGCAGTGTCCTCCCCGGGAAAGAACCCACACAGAAGAGGTCTGGCAGGGCATTTTCCCTCTCCGAGCCTTTATTTTTTCATCTGCTGAACAGGATCTACTCTCTGAGTTAACCCAGCAACAGTTCTCTAGAAAGTAGGTTCTGTTATGACCCCCACTTCACAGGCTAGAAAGGTAAAGATTGAAAATATAAATTGCAAGGTCATGGGGCTGGGAAGTGGTGGAGCGGAGATTTAAACTCAGCTCTGCCAGGCCCAAGGGCCTATAATCTCAAACAGGTCACCCGTAGCCCCCAAGTGCTGTAAAGCATTAGAGCATGCGTTCTTGAGCTCAGAGGACTCAGACACAGATTGGCAGGCCTCACCCAGAGTTTCTGATTCAGTAGTTTCTTTGTGGACAAGTTCCTGAGCAATGCTGATGCTGCTGGCCCAGGGACCACACGAGAACCCCTGCAGGAGAGCACGGCGTTAGATCCCCTATACCTGGGTTCAAATCCTGCCTCCGGCTCTTGCTGGCTTGATAACTTGGAGGGATTGCTTAACTTATTCCTCTGAAGAGCAGAAAGAACAGCAATATCTATCACTTAGGGAGTTCTGACAGGATTAAAGAAGATAATGACAAAGGGAAAGCCCCTCTCATGATGCTGGCCCCTAATAAACATTCATAAATGCTCACCTGCATAAAGACCCCACACACAGGCAACTGCCCCTTTCCCAGACAGATTGAAAGCTCCCAGAGGATGAAGGACTAAAGCTTCCCCTTCCCCTGTCTACAGGCCACCTCCCCAGGCCTGCACAGAGCAGGGCACAGAGATGACATTTCAGAACAAGCATTGGATGGGCAGTGGGATGTAGCCCACATCTGCCAAGGCACCCCAAGGGGCCTCTGCCCCACAGCACAGGGCCTGCAGAGTAGGGGTGAGGGTAGAGCTTCGGCTGCACTGAGACACCCAGGCTGACCTTGCCCCCAGCCTTCCTCAAGGCCCTGCCCTACCCCCAACAATCCCTTTTGGGGCAAGAGTTGGCTTCCCAAGGCCCTGATGGGATAGTTTGTATACCCAAAGCATTCCTTTGGCTACCAACCAACTCAAGTCAGTCCTGCTGTGCTGCGGGACTTTCAGCCAATCCCTAGGCCTCTCTAGGTCTTAGTTTCTTCACCTAAAAATCAAACAAGAACCCAGCACAGTGGCTAAGGGTGGGGGCTCCAGCCCAGAACAACTGGGTTCAAACCCCACCTTAACATCTTATTAGCTGTATGACTCTTGGCAAATCACTTCGCCTCTTGGAGTGAGTTTCATTTTCCTTGTTGGTAAAACAGAATGGTCCAGAGCTCACAAGGATGCCGTGAGGGTTATGTGAGATGATACATATAAAGTGCTGAGCACGGTTCCCAGAATTCAGTAGATGCCAGCTAATCCATACATATGATGAGAAAGTATAACCTCCCACCACAACACCCGCAATCCGTTGGCAGGCTTCCCTCCCCACCCAGCCCCTCCTCCCCCAATTTTTAGTTTTGAAACTGTCTTAACCTTCCTTCCCACTAGGGGGTGGGAAGGCAGTTGGGAACAGTCTCTCTGAAGGGGTAAATCTGAACAGAAGCTTGGAAGAGGGTGGGGTGCAATCTGTTATCAGTCACTGCTTCCTTTGAGTGTCTCTGTGCCCTGCTAGATTATGCCACAGAAAGAACTGCTTTTGCTACCATTTTATCCCCAGAGCCTATGACAGAGACTAGGCACTTTATAAATATAGGGTGTCCCCAAAAATGTATACACAAAAAAGTGTAATTATAAAGCCAGTGTTTATTAAAACACATTTCATTTTCAAAATGTAACAGACTCTACAAACACCCTGTATACATTTTGGGGGGCCACCCTGTATTTGCTGGATGAATAAAAGAGGGGGCTCAGCTCCTTTCAAGGACAAACTCCCCTCCATAGAGGGTAAGTCAAGGAGTGTCCTGGGTGAGGTGTGGTGAGGAGGGGAGCATTCAGGTACTCCCAGATTCTTTCCTTGCATGCAAGAGACTGAGACAGTTGGACTTGTAATTTCTTAGAATCCTGGAATCTCTGGGTGGAGAGAAGCTTTTGCAGCTGCCTAGACCCAGCTCCTCCCAATAGTGCCCCGGGCTGGACTGGGGAGGCCTGACAACCCAGCCAGAAAGGGAGGCTGAAGGAGAGAAAGTTCAGGATGAAAACCCAACTTTTTCATCAAGGCAGAAAATAAAATCAAAGATCTGAGAGGGTTTGTTTCTGGCTCTGCTGCTTCCTGGCTTTGTTCTCTTAGGCAAATTCCTTCACTTCTCTGAGCCCTAGTTTCCATATCTGTAAAATGAGGTGATAATAACACTTAACCACATGGAATTTGGGGGAGGATTAAATGAGATAATATGAAACTAAGCCAAGCCCATATTAGATACTCAAAAGTGTTCATTACTAACATTATTATTATTGGGGGGATAGTAATTCACACCCACACCCACATTCATCTCTGAATCCCCCTACCCCCCTTCATTATTTACATAGATGATTTCATGTAGTTTTAAGAGGTCAATGACATTTCTGACCAATATAAAACAGGGTTTTGTTTTGTTTTCCACAAAGTAACCTAAGTAGCAAATAATATGTAAAGAAATAAAACCAGCTGGAGTATTGTCAGCCTTGACTATTCAGAAATGGCCTGAGACAGGTGTGAGGACAGGTGGTTGAAAATAGGAGGAAAGAGCTTGGGACCGGGGATCTGGGTCCAAGGGCAGGGTCTGCCTTAATGAATTATTTGCCTTGAGGAGGGTCTGTGCCCTTTGGCAACAAGGGAAAGCTGAAGCTGGGCCCCTTTCACTCCCCAAATTTGATGGTAACTAACTTGCTAGGCTGGGATTGAACCCAGGCATACTATAACTCCCAATATGCCTATGCTGTATTTTAAAAAAGCATTTTAACCATCAGGACAATCCTAAATAGCTGTCATTACTCCCATTTTACAGGTGCATGGGTGACACCTTCAACCTGAGCACCTTATGGTAAGACAACAGGCCCTTAGAAGTGGCTTGCTAAGAGGCAGAGCTGGGATTTGAATCTCTGCTGTGTGATATGCCCCTTCCTCTCTGGGACTCAGTTTGCTCACCTGTAGAATGAAGATGTTAGCTCCAGAATCTCTAAGATCCAAGTTGGGACATCTTGCTCCTCCAAGCCCAGGTCCCCACCCAGAGAACAGCCCTGTGGGCCTGGGCGGGAGAGAAAGGCAGGTGTAGACATGACCGTCCCGCCAAAGAAGGGGGTGGGTTTGCTGTACTCAGCCGCCAGACACACAAAAACAACTAAATAAATCAGGGCCAGGAACTCCTAATCCTTCCCGGCTGTGGCTGCTACTGCTCAGCTCGCCGGCCTGGGCCCCCATCGCCTGGTCCGCTCCCTGGCGACCTGGCACAGCCAAGAGCGCAGAGTTGGGCCAACAATGTTGCCTGGCCGTCAAGGCGGCCTCGGCTCCAGAGAAGGGCGGGATGCCCTCCCTGCAGGGTGACTCAGGCCTCCCAGACCCCCTCCTGGGTGGGCAGGGTCCCGCGCCTTAGTCTATTTTTAGAGCAGGCTCCAGGCCTGAGCACAGAGGGGCAGGGAAGGGGGCCTCGTGGGGACGCAGGCGCCTGACCAGCTCCTCCCGCTCAGGAGCTCAGGCCTCAGGCCCTCCAGCTGACCATCTAGAAAAGAATGCAAGCACTTGGGGTGGGAGTGGGGAGTCGCAGGGTGGAAGCGCAGGCCCAGAGACTGCTTCCCTAACCCCTTTTCCCGGCCTCCCCTAAAGACCTGGCAGTTCTAGGGAGCTGGGCACGGCCTCCCGAGAAACGACCTTTGTTAAGTGGGGCCAGACAGTCGGTCTGTCCCACTATTGAACTGGGGTCCAAAGTGGGCGGAGCTCCCAAGAGATCTAAGCGGCCACGGGGTGGAACCGGAGGAAGCTTCCAGGTTCTGGAGATTCGGACCCCGCCCCGCCGCTGACCACGCCTCCAGCCCACTCTGGCCACGCCCCTGGCCTGCCTTAGGCCATACCCTTGACCAGGGGGCCTTCCCTGAGTCCACCCTAGGCCCCGCCTCCTAACTGGCTCCGCCCAGTTCTGGTCAATCTTGTTCCCAAGTTCCAGAGAGGCCTAGATGCCGACATCCGACAGCCTGGGACTGGAGCTGGGCCTGCCTCTGGGGCCTGGGGCGGAAGTGGGAGGAAAGGGGGCCTCCTCCCCCAGCGTGAGGTCGGGAAGGACAGCGTCGCGGGCGGAGGGGCAACAATGACCCCGTTGACGGGGAGGCCTGCAGGCTGAGGATGTATCCGTGGAAGCGGGGCAGTGTTCCAGGCCGCAGTGGCTGAGACATCCTTGAGCAGGAGCCACTCCTGTACACACGGCCACAGAGCGGCACACGGCCACAGAGCGGCACACGGAGTCACCTGGGGCAGAGGTCCCTGGGCTGAGGTCACAGTCCTGGGGTGAGGGGGCAGCTGATGGCCCCAATACATGGGCTTGCCTGGCGAATTCAGGGACGCTGGGTTTGAGGAGGCCCAAGCGGAGGAACATCCCACTGAGGGGTGAGGGGCGGAGGATGGGATGAAGAACCGGTCTCTCAGCACCAGCCCTCCATCTAGTGGGAAGTTTGGGAATCTCGGCATGCAGAGGTGGTGGGGTGGGAGGGATCTATTGCACCCCGAATGCTTCCTTTTCCCTGGATGTCCTGCTGGCACCAACACACCGCCATCCTGCTCAGTCTGCTCCATCTCAGGAATTCATCCACATAGTCATTTGAAGATCTGTCCTTCTCTTTCCCCCTCCCACCCCCACCTCAAGTCCTGTCCCTTCCTCCTCATACTTAGCTATGGATAGTGCTCCATCTCTCCATCACCACCACTGTCACCGGGCCAGGCAGCCACCATCCTTTGCCTGGATCTCTGCAGCTCCTGCCAATGGCTCCCCCTTCCTCCAATTTGACCCTCTCTCATCCATTCTTTTAATTCTAGCCAACTAATGTTTCTAAACCAGAAATCTGGTCATGTCACGTCTTGATTAAAATCTTTCAATGGCTTCTCATGGTCAAAATGAGCTCCAACCCTTGGCTTGGGACTTAGGACGCTCCACCACCCAGCCCCACCTCCTTCAGTCCTCCCTATTCTCACAGGGCAACTGTTCCTCACACACCCCTGCAGGCTCTCACCTCGCTGAGACCTTCACACCTGCTGTTCCTGTTTCCCAAACACTTTTCCTTGCTGTCTTCAGGGCTCAGTCTGGCAAAAACTCAACCTCCTTGGGAGACCTTTCCTGACCCCCAGTTAGGTACCCCCTGTCTGAACTCCCACAAATCCCAGTGCCTCTCTGCCCCTCGCAGAGTATTACTGCCCGGGTCTCTCCTGTCTATCCACTCTGGTAGCAGAATAATTTATTGAGATGTTAATTATTTTGCTTTCCTCCCAGTTCCAAGCTGGTAGCCAAGTTCTTTGATTTTCCTAGCCTCAGGGAACTGAGCGCGGCTGAACACAAAGGCTGCTTGAAGTCTGCTAGCTCATCCTGACTTTAGAAAAAGCTAACCTCCTGGAAGTGACTATGCTAGGTGTTCCCAAGGGATGGGAGAAGAGGGTAGCCTATGTGGGCAGAGAAAGGAGAGAAAGCAGCTAGGGGAACAGGGAACAGAAGTGGGGGTTCTGTGAGCAGTGGGGACCTCTGTCCAGCAGCACCTCCCCTGGCAGATGACCAGAGCTATGGGAGATAGGTGGCCATGTACCTGGGGAGGCCGGAGCCCAAGTACTGGGGTACGAGCCTCAGTGCCCCCAAGTGGCAGAGGAACAGCTGAGTTGCCGAACCTCAAAGGACGATGTGGACTAGGACAATGGACATCTCCTTGTGACCCACGACAAGGCATCTCCTCCATGCCTCTGCAGGGGGCCCCAGTGATGGTTGAGATAGAATTTTCTGCTGGAGCTGCTTTAACAAAAATAGAGAAATGGGTTATTTCTTGAGTTTGTGTGCCAAGCTTCCTACCTGCTACACCTGTCTGTTATGTTCACACTGCAGGGCTGAGATGTGTGTACCTCATTCAGAACTGAGTCCTCAGGACCCAGCACGGTGCCTGGTACATGGTAAGTGCTCAAAACGTATTTGTTGAATTCACTTTTCCTTGGTAACTACAGAAATCTTTCTACAACTCAAGTTGGCTTCAGTGATTCCCAGGCAGTCCTCAGAATAAAATCCAGACCCCTATCATGGCCCACCAGGCCCACTGTGATCAGAACCCGCCTCCCTCACAGCCTCATATCTGCAACTCATCCATCCTCACCGCATTCTCCTCTGCGGCCAAACCACACGATTTGCAATTCCCCCAAACTTGCCAGATTGTTTCATGCCTCGTGCCTTTGCTTACGTGGCACCCTCCTCCGCCTGGAGTGCCCTTTCCCCTTTCTCTGCCTGCTGAGCTTTCAATTCATTTTCAAAGCTCAGCGCAAGTGTTTCCTTCATTAATGTCCCCCTTAAGGCAGAGGAGACCCCCCTCATGTCCATTTCTACCTCCCTCTTCCTCCAGCCCCATTTCCTGAACTGTGGGCTTCTCTAGTGTGATGAGTCCCCAGTGCCCAGCACAGTGCCAGGTACACATTTGGTTCTCCGTAAATGCTCACTGTCCACTAAGCATTAGCCCTGACCCTCCATGGGCTCATGATGTAACCTCGAGCAACCTCTCCCTTCTCTGAGCCTGTTTTTCTCTCTGCATAAAGAGAGAATTGAAACTCAATGGTCTCTAAGGGCCCTTCTTTCTCTCAGTTGGGTTTAGAGGTGATGGAATGTAAAACATAAGTCACCTGTGTGCACTGCAGGCCAGCTCAGGACAGAGCACAGTCAGACACACAGCTGCTCAGGTAGCACCCATGCATGGCCACCTGGGAGCAAGTCCCTCCCTAAGTGGCTGCAAATGATACTCTCGCAAAGTGTGCGTGGCCTTCTGAATTTAGATGTTCTGTCTCCCAACCCCCATCCCTGATCAACCATTTGCCCTGACAGTGAAAAATTCAGCAGCAGCGGGAGCTGCCAGTCCAGCAGCAAGTTAATATGCAAGGAATGAGCCTCTTGCAATATGCATGCCCTGAGGCTGGAATCCTATGGGGCTCTCCCCTTCTCAGACCTACACATGCAACACCATTCCCCCTACCCACTCCCCAGGACTAGATACAGACACAGTTGGCCTGTGGCAGGGCACTGAAGGCCAGAGCTTTAGCTCTGCTTCCAGGATACCAACCCTCTTAATGTCCTGTGGGAACCTCAAGCACCACATTCATTAATCATTCATTCAACAATATCTTTTCAGTTCCTATCATGTGCCAGGCAACAGTATATATGTCAGTGAATCTTACTCTGTTCTGCTCTCAAGCTCACAGTCTAGTAACGGGAGACAAATACTCAAGAGGAAATATGTATGCCCGGCCGGTGTGGCTCAGTGGTTGAGCGTCGACCCATGTACCAAGAGGTTGCCAGTTCAATTCCCGGTCAGGGCACATGCCCAGGTTGTGGGCCTGATCCCCAGTGGGAGGCATGCAGGAGGTGGCCAGTTGATGTTCTCTCTCATCCATGTTTCTCTCTCTCCCTTTCCCTTCCTCTCTCTCTAAAATAAATCAATGAAGAAAACGTATTTTTTTAAAAAAGAGGAAACAGGAGCTATAATTTCAGATTGGGAGAAGCAGTACTATGGAAGGATTAGGGTGATAGGATAAAAAATGACTTGGAGGGACAAGGGGCATGCAAGGAAGGCCCTTCTGAGGAACTGGCATTAGAGCTTCAATCAAAAGATAAGGATCCAGCAAAGTAGATAACCCGGGGAAGAGACTTTTCTCTGGTCCGCGGGCCAATGCTCTAACCGCTGAGCCAAACAGGCCAGGGCAGGGAAGAGACTTTTAAGTGGAGAGTACAGCACATGCAAAGGCCCTGGAGTGGGAACAACCATGAAATGTGTTGGAGGAGCAGAAAGGAGGCCACGTGACTAGAGCTCCATCAATGAGGAGAGTGGTAAGAGACTCAGTCAGCGCTGCGGGAGGGGACCAGATCAGGCCCCAACTCTTGGGCCACAGTGTGGAGCCTTAACTTTATTCTAAGAGCAGTGGGAGGTTTGGGGCAGAGAAAACAAAATCCATCCCTTCTCCCTGCTTCCTTCCTCCTTGGTATCCTTCCTAGAGACCACATCTCTCTAATCTTTACCTTGTCAGTGTCCAGCTCAGAGACTAACACGACTTGGCATCAGACAACGTTTACTGAATAAATGAATGACTAAGTCAGGCTCTTCTGGTTCAAGGCTTGACTGGGTGGCTCCGAGAGGGTCAGCTGGGCCACTGAGAAGTCCTTGGGCAGCTCAGGATGGGAGTCATCTAGGCCAGATTAAGACATTTAGATACCCTACCCATAGAACAGAGTCTGGCGTTCCCTATACATAATTCGTAATAGAAATGATATTAATTCATGAAGCACAATACATACACATATGCTGAAATGAAAACAACTTCTTATTGGGTTTTTAATTGCAAAATTCTGGATAAGGTGATCAAAGCAGAATTTCTTTCCACTTATGTGTGTGTATATGTTGCTGCCACCTTGCTCGTGCCCCAAGCTGGACTGTCTGCCCATTGGGTCGGTCACCCAGTGCTAGATGGCAGGCCTGGCCCAACTGTCCCCTCGGTGACATGGTCCTGGCTCATGAGCTGGGGATAATGAGGAGCACCAAGGGTGCCATGGTGGCCAGGACTGATCGTGGACAGCCCCACAGTATTGCTTACGTGGCACCTTCTCAAGGCCGCACCAGATTTGGCAACTGCTCGGTTTGAGGACTCTGGGGAACATCCCTTTGGGCCACAAAGGCTTGCCCATGCCCATCCCAGACCCTCTGAAAACTGTACAAAATGACCAAGGTCCTAAGAGACCTTTCAGAGGAGGAACAAAGGCTCAGGGAGGTTATTTAACTTCTGTAAGTTCACTCCGCATGTTGGAGATGCAGTTGCTATTTGAGCACAAGTCTGGCCCCCAAAGCAGATGCCATTCCCTTCCTGAGGGCGAATGGGCTGGGCTGAGGAAAATGCCAAGGATGCCAGCTTACCTGCCCATATCTGCATCCTTAGAACTGACAAGAACACACAGTGGAGCTGGACGCAGCCCAGCCTTGACGTGGGCTCTGCCCTCCCTCCAGCCTCTTTCACTGCCCAGCTGGGCTCTAAGCGGAATGCACTCCAAGGTACTGTCTGAGACCTGGAGGTGGACCTTCACCTCAAGGTCCCCATGTGGGTTCCACAGCACCACGCAGACTCAGAACTGGGTACGCAGGAGGGTTCCAGAAGCCCGAGCGGCACAGCCCTTGGCCTCTCCCCTCTCTCCCATGGTGGTGGTGTACTCCACAGGGTCTATGCTTCCCTCCGTCATTCAACCCCCGAACACACCTGCTCTGTTTCCGGACCCTGCAGGGAATTAGACTGAGCCTGCCTGGGAGGAAAGTGGGCCTTCCCTCTCCACTTCACCGCACACGCTGTCGCCCCCATCCCTGTCACCTCCCTCCCCAGAGACAAGGCTCAGGGAACTCAAACAAAGCAGATCCGTGATTCCTAGGGGGAAGGAAAGCTGGGTAGCTCAGGGCGGCACCGGTTTCCCCAAGCCAACCCCGGGCTGAGCTCTGCCTCTACTGAATGCAGGCCTTGCCCCTATCCCCAGTGGATGGGAAGTGACAAATGAGCCTGAGGAAGTGGAAGGGGGGAGTCAGGAATCGATGGCATTAACATGGTACCCAAATTAAATATTGACTTTCTTGGTGGACTCCAGGGATTCCTGGATTGATGGCTGGGGCTGAGCCACCACAGGGGATGGGGACATACCAGCTTCGAGCAGGCCTGTGGGAGCTGAGGCTTGGGGGGAGGGCTTACCTCTGCTCCTGCCTGGTCAGGGGGCAGAGGCAAGGGCTGCAGAGAGCCCAGGGCACCGTGTCTACATCTCCATCTTGTGCCCAGGGTGTTCCCCATGGAGCCCAGAGTTTCCTCCTCCCAGAAGGTCTGAGGTTTTGTGGAGTGCCCACTCCTACCCCCTCTCCCCATCCCCTTCAGGAACAGTGGCTGGCCTGTAGCCCAAAAAATGAGCAGAATCAATGTGTGTGATGATTTCTATTACCAGGACTCAGGACCCTGCCTCCCAGGATGGTAGGGCTGGTTATTTTTGGTCTGTCATTATGTAGACAGACCTCTTGGGGAGGGGTTAAGGGCCTCTCCATTCCTGGAAACATTCCATCATCCTCTCCAGCTAATTCACCTTCAGAGCCTACAGTGGGCCCTGAGCTTTATCTCCCTCTTTTCATAGCCCCACTTCGAGCACTGTCCACACCATCTTCACTTCCTCCCACACTCTATGCCAGCTCCCGTACAGCTTCTCGCCATGCCAGTGATGCCAGCCCAGCCCTTCTGAGTTCCAGTCCTATCTAACCACCTACTTCCCACTTGAAATTCCCCCTTGACCATCTCCAAGGTATTTCCAGGTTAACATGCCCAAGGCCAAAGTCATGACTGTCTCCCCCAAATCTGGTCCTCTTCCTGTACCCCGAATCCAATGCCAAGGTCACCCATCCAGGGGTGTAAGACACAAGTCCACAGGGCATCCTTGGCTCCTTCCCACAACATCCACACCAGGGCGACAATTCCACCTACTACATACATACGGATTCTATGCCCTCTGCACGGGCACCTCCCCCCACCCACGGTTAATTTTCCTTCATATAAATGGTCTCACTGGTCTCGCCACATCCACCTTCACTCTTCAGCAATCTCCCCACCCAATCCATTTCCTATCCACCCAGAGCAATCCTGTTAATTGATAAATCTGATCGTGTCTGTCCCTTGTTTAACACCCTTCTTGATACCCCACTAGTCTGTCCCTTATTGGAGTCTCCCCTGCCCTGGACACTTAGCATGCCTTAGGACCTGAGAGGGTAGGGGTCTTCCTGGGATTGGTAGCCTTGGAGGAGTACAGGGGAAATAATGGGGGTACTGAGGAATGGCCCTAAAAAGCTCCAACTGTGGACCCAAGGTGGGCAAGAGAAAGCCCCAGGGGAATGAGTCCAGAAAAGCAGGAGGTGGCAGCATCCCACAACCAGGCTGTCCCCCACCTAAGCCACCTAAGTTCCTTTTAATTGGTGCCTAATGGAAGTAAATTAAATCCAAGTGAGTTTTACTGTGTCTGTTCAAGTGCTAGTCCCACCTGCCCCCTTCTCCCAGGGTCTGGGGCCACAGGTGGGAAGAGAGAAGACAGGCTCTAGGGGTGCTTGTTGGGGAGTAGGGGGTGCAGCCTCCCCCCAGCTCCGCTGAGGTAGGCCTGACACCAGTCCACAGGTCTCAAGACCTTCTTCTGCTTTCCCTCCCTGCACACTTGTATCCCCCGAATCCCTAGACTCCAGGAACATTGGCTTAGGGCCTACTTTGTGATGGCATTGGGCTGGGAACCTTCCCTACCTCCCCTCCTTGAGCCTTCACCATGACCCAGTGATGCAAGGGAGGACTCGTACCTCCTTTCTGCAGAGGACACAGCCCAAGGTCACTGCCTTTTTCTGTCCTGAGCTGTGCTGTCCAGTATGGTAGCCACTAGCTGCATGTGGTCACTGAGCACTGGAAACGTGACCAGATTGAATCAAAATGTGCTGTACTTGTAAACACACACTAGATTTCAAAGATGTGGTATGAAAAAAGAATGAGTATCTCACTGGTAATTTTATTGATTATGGGTTGAAATAATGTTTTTTTATATACTGCATTAAATAGATTAAAATGAATTCCACCTTTTTAAAACTTTTTTTAAAATGACTATTAGAAGCTGTAAAGTTACAGATGTAGTTTGATTATTATTTTTATTAAACATTCCCTGGGGTCTGGTCTTATGGAGGTCGGGCTGTTGGCTCACCCATGACCCTGCCGCAGTCTGGGAGGCAAGGAAAGGCTGCAGCTGAGCTTAGGTGAGCCTCTCAGGCTGTCTCCTTATCTCTTGGGAGGGCAGTGGGTCACTTTCAGGACCCTGGACAGTACCAAGGACTGCCTCCCACTTGGGGTCCTAGGATAGCACCCAGGCACAGGGAGGAATAACCAGGGGAGGGGTAAATATCACCCACAAAATAACCAGGGGAGGGGTAAATATTCACCATGGCGTGAATAAGCTCACGTCATGCTCCGGATACCCAGTGAGAACGGCTGTGTAAGGGCTATCATTATCCCCATTTTGCAGATGAAGAAACTACTATTTGGGGAGATTTGCGCATTCCATCTGTTCACTCAGTAAAATCGGCTGATGCCGCTTCCTGTGGAGTCTTCGGCTAATCACACAAACCCAAACCAGGTCGACATAGACGACAGTTAATTCTGTGTGAGCAGTGAGATAGTGACAGTGTGTGTCAGGCTGGGGGAGCCCAGCAAGCGATGACTGCTGGGGCAGGGAGTTTGGGGACAGCTTCAGAGGAGCCACTGTGTAAGTGGAAGGATGAAGAGGACTTTGCCAGTGTAAGTGGGAGGGAGTTTCAGGCAGAAATGGCGTGCGCATAGGTGTGGAGGTGAGAGATGGGTGAGGGCCACATCACCAAGGGCCTTGCATTCTAAGCTAATTCTGGGATCCTCAACAAAGGTGTTTGTTTTTGACAGAGAGAGAGGAAGGGAGGGAGAGAGAGCGAGATTGAGATATTTTTGTTGTTCCGCTTACTTATGCATTCACTGGTTGATTCTTGTATGTGCCCTGACCAGGGATCAAACCTGCAACCTTGGCATAACGGGACGATGCACTATACCTAGCCGGGCTTAATCCTAGGATCCTCAAAAGGCTTCTGAGCAGGGCACTAGCCTGGCCAGATCTGCATTTTGGAAAAGATCACACCGGGGCTAGGTGGACAAACGACTGGATACTGAAGGCAGAAAGAATAAGGACAATGAGATGAGAAATTCAACTCCAGGAAAGAAATGACAGGTTGTTCGATATGAGCCCAAATGGAAAGGCTATTAGGCCTACAGATAAGGAAACCCGAGTCAGACAGGGTCCAGTGACCTGCCCAAAGTGACATAAGTCAGTGCCTGGGGGAGGGTGACTGAGGGGCAGAGAGGAGTGCAGCCCTCGGTGCGCAAAGCTCTGCCCCTGGCCGTGACGTGGTAGGTCTCAAAGCCCCAGGAGCCTCTGCTGCAGCTGTGGTTGCTATTTGAGCAGAATCAACACAGTAAATGCTAAACTTCCTCCTCAAACCAGATGCAAAGCAAGAAAGTACAAGAGGAGAGAGGAATGAACGTCACAGCTTGGCTTCAGAGAGATCCTACTGGTGGCCAGTGGACCCAGGGTTGGGAAGGAAGGAGACGAGAACACAGACACCCAGAAGGCTCTAGGTGCTGGCTCAGAGAAAGGCCCAGCCCAGGATGTGGGGTAGGTTCTGCTGTCAGGTCAGGGACAGGGGCTTTGTTTGTGTGAGTCTATCACCCACTTCTGGGAACCTGCGATCTCTCCTCCCCTGAGGTTCCCAAGGGGACTGCCAATCACAGTGCCCCACCCCTGCCTGAAGCCCATCAGAGCCCTTCCTTGGGGGGTTTTCTGATTGGAATTGAAGAGAAAGTTTCTTTCCCTTTGGGGGCAAAGTTGAGTGATGGGCGCTGGGAGATGGATGTCCGGTGGACTGAGGGGGTGAATGGAGCTTACACAGAGAGCAGCCAGAGAGATCAGACATCTGGTGGCACAGTGACCCTGGGTCCCATCATCCATGGCCCATCACACCCACCCACCTCTGTCCTTGCTGCAGCTTGCAACCCCTGAGCAAACAAAGTTTCCTTCTGCCTTAGCTGGCTGGCACTGGGATTGTGCCACTCCTGGCCACAGTCCCAGTATAGTCACTTACAAGCTGTGGGAGTTTTGGAAAGTCACATCCCTCTCAGAGCCTTGGTTTCCCCATCTGTCAAATGGGGAGTGACAGTACCTACCTTGAAGACTCAAATGTGGTGCTGCCTGAGAGTGTTTTGTACATGTAAGCACTGCGGCTGCTCAAGGGGAGGCTCCTACGGCACCTAACCCGTCCCTCTGACGTGTTGGCCACCCCCAGAGACTGTCAGCCTGTGTCTGTGGCTCAGAATCCCTGGGGAGGGGCCCAGAGGGGCCCATGTTGCTAAATGACCAGGCCACAGCTGGCATCTGTAGCTCCTGCTTCCACTGCTACCCAACCACAGAAGAGCCAGAGCACTTACAGAAAGATACTGTGTACACACTGACACTACACTCCCTCCCCTCTTCCTGGGTGCCTGGGAACTGAGCAAGGCTCCATTCATTCAGGAGTGTGAGGAATACCCCTCAGCTAGCCCGGCCAGCATGGCTCAGTGGTTGAGTGTCGACCCATGCACCAAGAGATCACCAGTTCGATTCCATCAGGACACATGCCCAGGTTGTGGGCCAAATCCCCAGTGGGAGGCATGCAGGAGGTGGCCAATCGATGTTCTCTCTCATCGATGTTTCTCTCTCTCTCTCCCTCTCTCTAAAGTCAATAAAGAAAAAAAATTTTTTAAAGAATACCCCCCAGCTATGAGCCTCCCACATTTGGCCTCTGAGCCAGCCTGTGCCCTCCACCCCAAACCCTCCCTGCGCCCCGGAACCTGAGGCCCCACCATAACCCAGCTCCCTGCCACTCCCCTGCAGCCAGGAAGATCAGGTACCTGGACGCTAAGCTCAAGCGTCCTGTCCTACCAGCGGGTATTGATAAAGGTGAAGTCCCAGCTCTGCCTCTGGCTGTGACCTTGAGCAAGTCACTCCCACTTGTGGCCTCGTTTTCCTATCCACAAAACGGGCAACCTAAAGCCTTCCAGCAAGGTGTGGTGAGGGGTCAGGGGGCATGTGTGTGAAGCTCCTAACACAGAGCACAGTGAGACCAAGTGCCAAGGAATAGCAGCTGATACTTACAGAGCTTATTCTGTGCCAGGCGCTCATATGCTTTACATACAGTAATGTGTTTTATCCTCACAACCCGATGAGGTACTAGTACCATCGCAATGTCACAGATGGGGAAACTGAGGTCACTAAGCTCCGTCTGGGCTCCAGCCTAGGCTGTCTGGTCTTGGGCCCCAGTGAAAGGCAGCACGATCATCACAACCAGTGGGGAAGGCCCGCTGCAAGGGGCCCCACCCCCCATTCCTACTCTGTTTCCCCCAGGTCCCAACAGGGAAAGGGGTATGTCCGAGGTCACCCAGGGATTCAAGGGCAAAGAAGGGTCAGAGCCCAGGCACCCCCTCCCAGTCAGGGCCGGCCGGACCCCATCACACAATTTGAGGAGACCAAGCGAGGTAAACCAAGATGAGCAAAGCTGGGGTCTCAGGGCTGGGCCTTCACCTGAGGGAACAAACAGCTCAGCAGCAAAATCCACAGAGTGAGGTTTATTCCCAACAAAGTTCCCCTCCCCCCTCCCCAGCCCAGGACAGGGACAGACAGGCTGGGGCAAAAATGGGGCTCCAGTGGCTGAGGGGCCTCTAAGAAACCGGGAAGGGCCCCGGCCCCCCAGGCCACAGCGTGTCTGGCTCCCCCAGACCAGCTGAGTCCGCCGCACCTCCCTGCCCAGCCCTCGGGAGAGGGGAGGGGGCGCTGGCTCCTGGGTGGTTCCAAAGTGGAGTGTGAAAATAGAGAGATATATATATTTATACGCAGAGGTCAGTCCGGCGTGGCACTCACACCTCTGTCTGGAAGTCACCATCCGGTGGTTCCGTGGGCTCCCAGGCTGTCGCCCGGTGCAGGGCCAGCCGTTCTCGGGGCTTGGGGGGCAGTGAACCCAGCGTCATAGACTTGAAGGTGCTCCAACTCTGATGCCGCCGCTGTTGGGACAAGCTAGGACGCTCCCCTGGACTAGGCTTCTCCTGTGGAGGGAGCGGGAAGGACCCATGGAGATGGGACAAGATCTCCTCACCCACTGCACAGAAGAGGCGGCCCAGAGAAAGCCAGCGATGCCCAAACTTACTAAGCAATCAGGTGCCAAAGTCGGGTTCAAATTCAGATCTGCCTGGCTCCAGAGTTGGGGTCTCGACCCCTGTGCTCAGAGTGGCCCCCTGGGACCATGTCTCCTGAGTCTGCCCACCCTCTTCGAGACCCCAATGGAGCCCCTATCAATGCTCCCCATCCCCACGCAACCCCAGAACCATTGCTTATGGCATGGGTAGGCCCTCGGTGAGGCAGGCTGAGTGCCCAGGCAGGGGACGTGGACAGGGAGGGAATGAGTCCCTCGGAGCCCCCTCGCCCCCACCCAAGCCAGGGGGACTTACGCTGGACAGGGTCCGCTCGGTCGCCCCACCCGAGGACACACTCCACCGCTTCTCCCTCTGTAACGGGGGCCACGGGTCAGGGTCTGAGCCCTGGGGCCGCTGCACCAGGCTGGGCCCGAGGGCCGCGCAGAAGAACCCTCACCTTGGCTGTGGGCTGGCTGCGGCAGCGGTCGAACGTGTGGAATTTCTGGTTGAGCTCGTGGTAGAGCTCCGAGTGCCGTTTCCGGGTGTGCATCACCTTCTGGGGGCCACAGGGCGTCAGGGGGGTGCCCCCCCCGGGGCAGCCCCCTGAGCCAGCCCACACCCGCACTCAGCAGCCTGCGTTCCCACCCCGCCTGCTGCTGGCCTCCAGACAAGGCCCGGCTCCCTCACCCCAGGCTACGGGACGCGCAGGGAGAGGACGCTGGGAGGGTCCCACAGAAACCACAGGCTCATAGGATCAGGCTCTGCCATGGGGTGTGGGATAATTTTAGGAGTGGGGACCCTCCAGGGACAACCCCCACCCCCTCAACACACACGTCCACACACAGCACTTACCTCAAAGTCCAGGTCTGAATACCGTAACTTCTTTCTCTGGGAAGGAGCAAGGAGGCAGTGAAGGAGAAGAAAGTTTTTACCACATCAGGGACTTTAGAGACCGGAAACCTGGTACCCCGGGGTCTGCCCACTGCCCGAGCCTAGGAGTTCGGAATCCTTCAAGGGAGGCCCCTGGGGTTGTGGGAAGAGAGGCTGAGGCCTGGGTGATGAGGGGCTGAGGCACCACCCCGCCACTGGGCTCGGCTCAGACCCCCAGGCCCACATTCGCTGCCGCCCCGCGATGCACAGTGGTGCAGAGGCAGACGCTCACAGAGGCGCACACACTGGCACATGCGCAGACACACGGCCGCACACGAGCCCAGTGTCCCAGTACAGACTTACAACGTGGCAGGGACACGGGGTCACAGAGCAGACGTTCCTTCCTCTGTGCCCTGGATTCTACCCCGTTTTGCCCCTTTCTCATTGCCAGCCACAGCTTCCCTCTTCCTAAAACCCTCTCCTTGTCCTGCAAACACAAGTCCTTCTTTTGACTCTGCCTTGCCCCTTTTCCTGAAAAACCAGGCCCTGCCTCCCTGACCTCCCCACCCTCTCACTCGCCTCTCTGGCCCTCACTTGCCAAAGGTCACCTCCAAGGCCCTAAAAACTACTGTCCAGTGCCTCTCAAGAAGGAGGCCTTGGAGTCTTAGAATGTTGGCGTGGAGCACTCATGAAACCAGGGCCAACTGTCCCAGCTTACATTGGGGAAACTGAGGTTCAGGGATGAGCAAGGACTTGCCCCAAGGCCCTCAAGGATGACTCTGAAAACACCATCTAGATCTCCCAAGTCCCAGGCCTGCAGACATGCTGGCCACCACCGGCCTTCATGGCACCACCGCCCTGGTCCTCCTCCCAGGCCTGCCTGCTCTCTCTCCACCAGCCAGCCTGGCTTCCCCGTGCTAGGCTCTGCCCTGGACCTCCTCCCGCCCTTCACCAAGCATGTGTGTTCTCCGTTCCCGGCCACACCGCTATTTCTGGAGACAGCACACCTCTCCCTCCCCAGTGCCCACAGCTGTGCCCAGTGAAATAAATTTGGAATCACTCCCCCTCCTGCAAATCCACTCCTCCACCTTTGCCCCATTGCCGTTACCCACGCCAGAATTCAGGACGTCATCCTTGACCCCTCAGGATGCTGCCACATGTATTGCCACCTCCCACACACGGAGCCCAGTGCTGGCCCCGCCTCTGTGGTCCAAGCACGGGCGGTGTCCACAGACCAAAACCATGACGCGGAGCACCCCCACCCCGGCGCCGGTGTCAGGCTTTGTCTGTGCTACGCCTTCCTGTTCTTGCCATCTGCAACAGGAGCGGGCACCAACTGTTCAAGAAACATTTTGGGAAAAAATCTAAACCCGTGGACCTCCTCGATGCTAACTTACTTTCCTCTGTGCGGAGGATGGGGAGCAGGAGTTCGAGGCCGAACATGAGCAGCCAACAGTGTCTGAGCTATGACTCCTGCCCCCTTCCTTATCCACATGCCCTCATCCCTCCAACTAGAGTTCCGGAGTGTTCCGGAGCTCAGTGTCACCACATCTGCCTGTTCCCAGCGAGTCTGTGCAGAGAGCAGGTCTGAGGAGGCCAGGGGGAAAGTGGGGCATCCACAGAGACCACACAGCAGGCAGAGAAGAGGGGCTTACATTTTCTCAGAAAGGGGAGGGCCATTACCACAGCCTATGGGCAGTGCTGAGGCTGATTTCAGGGATGATGATGGCAGCAATTCCCAATTATCTAGCACTTTCTACCTGCCCCATGCAGAGATAAATGTTTCATATCACTCAGTCCTCGCAACCACTCCACAAAGAAGCTGCTCTGTTATTTCCACTTTACCAATGAGGAAACTGAGGCTCAGAGATATGAAGGCTGAGAGAGATTAAGGCTCAGAGAGAGCTTTTGCTCAAGATCTCACTGCTGATCAGCGGTGCCCAGATTTGATCCCAGATCTGCGTGACCAGAGGCCCAGGCTCTCCGCACCTGGCCTGAGCCACCGGCCCCTTAAAGGAAGACCCATCCTAACCATTCACACAAAAGCAACTGTGAATCCAAGCCCCCTTGAGGAGTTCAGAGGAGCCGGGATTCCCTTGGATTTGCCGTGGGCACTGACAGAGGAAGAGCCGCACGGCTACACAGTCCCAGTGACTTGGTACAAATACGCTGCTCAGGGGAGGTTGTGGGCTGTCCCTTCCCGGCTGCTGCCTAGGATTTAGACACAGACTCAGGCACATGGGGGTAGGCCTCCCACACCCACCCCATGCCCTACAGCCCCTCACCTCCAGGGAGCCCAGCTTCATGGTGGAGCCGGGCACAGTGCGGGGCATGGTCCGGCTGCGCTCCCCCGGCTCGGGCACTTGGCGGGCGCTGGGCGTCGGTGGTGGCGGTTGGAAGGTCATCCCATAGGGGTTCTGTAGAGACCCATAGGCAGGACCCAGCCCCAGGCTCGAGTGGTCCACAGACAAGAAGCTGGGGTAGCCTTCGGAGTGGGCCAACGCCTTGGCAGCCCGTCGGGGGGTGCCCTCGGGCCGGGTCCTCGGGGGATCCTCGCCACCTCCACCCGCACCGCCAGGCTGCAGGCTCAGAGTCCTTCGGGGCAGCACCATGTAGTCCCCCTCGGAGCCTGGCTCGCCTGGCCGTAGCCATGTGAGGTCCAGCTGCCGCAGGCTGCCCTCCCCACACATGTACACGGGATTGGCCTCCTGGGGGGGCGGCGGCTCCCCCAGTCCTGGCGAGGCTGCCATGGGCATCAGGATATTCCCAGGCAGTGTTGAGAAACTGAGGCTGCCCTCCGGACCCACAAGGCAGGACTTGGGCTCCTCGTCCTCGTCCAGGGACAGGCGGGACAGTGTGCCCGTGATGGTAGACGGGTTGCACGTGTTGACCTCCTTGAACAGAACTGGGGTCAGGAGTAGGAGGGAGGTGAGTTCTGGGGAGGAGGAACCCCCAGATGCCCCTGCCCAGGCTGTTCAGGTACCAAGCCCCTAAGCTCAGATAGAGGAGGAAACAGTCTTAGAGAGATGGCTGGGTGATTGGTACTCTCCCCCACACCAGAGGAGTTAACAAGACAGCTGGCCCAGAGACCCGCAGCAAGGCAGGGCGAGGCCAGACTCTACAGGTCAGCTCCTGCTGCAGGTCCTGACCTCTGACCCCACAGCCCTGAGGCTGTCCAAAGGGCCTTGATCCTCCCCCTCCCTGGGCAGCTGCTCCCCAGGAGACAGACCTGGAAAGCGATTCTGGTAAGAACCATGGAAATGATACAAGACCGTGACAGCTACTATGTGCCAAGCACCCTGCTAGGCACCCTACGTCTCCTAATTCATTTAAGGCTCAGAGAGAGAAGCTGTCTGCCCAAGTCACACAGTAAGTGTGTTCACAGCCCTGGACCCACTAAGGGCTGTCTGACTCTAAAGTAAACTCCACAGTCAGACCCCTGTCAGGGCCTCCACAGTGGGCTGGGGCCCTCCCTTCTTGCCCTTCCCTGGGGACCACGCTCAGCTCTGTGCCAGCAGACTCACCTGTCTGACAAGCCAGATCCACATCCTTTTCAAAGTCTGACTATAGGCAGAGAGGGACAGAGCAGGTGGGCAGAGAGAGGATCAATGTATCAGGGTGGGAGGGGCTTAGTCCTCTCCCTACCCACCGGAGGTCTACCCATAGCACACCACCCAACAGAGCCCACGGGGGCCCAGGCACATCTACTCCAGCCCCACTTGACAGGTGAAAAAACTGAACAAGGGAAAGACTTGCCCAATGCCACCCAGTAGCCAGTGGCTGAGTCTGAATCAATCCTGATCTCTGTCCCCTCCCTGCCATGGATGAGGGAGGTGAGGGGCCTGGGGCAGGGAAATGAAGGTGGGGGCACGCTTAGAACACACCCATGTCCTGCCCAGGCCTCCTCACTCACCAGGATCTGCAGCTGCCCGTTCTTACACGAGTCAGGGGAGTCTTCGCTCTCGTCGGCCCGGCACACGCCCATCTGGCACTTCACCACGTCCTGGACCTGGGGGCAGCGGGTGCCTGCTGGCCTGAGGCCACCACAGCGCCCCTGGCCGCAGCTGGCTGTGCCTCCCACCCCAGGCACCCAGGTGGGTTTGGAAGGACAGAGCACATCCAGCCTAGGGGAGGGGTGAGGGGAGCAGGAACTCCAGGAGGCCAGGGACAAGGCTGCCCCAGGCTCTCAGCTTCCACACCAAGGGCTGCCCAGCTGGAGGCCTGGTCGGGCCGCAGGTCCTCCCTGCCCGCGCAGTGGGGAGGAGGGACAGTACTGGCCTGGCGAGGTGGGTGAAAGGACAGGAGAGGCCCGCCCACCTCTCGGCGCAGGAAGCAGTGCACTGCCGTGATGACAAAGCCTTGTGCAGAGTTGAAGACAGCAAAGAGGGCCTGGAAGAGGACGGAGCGGCGGTCTGTCATGGCCAGGACGGCGGACATCCAGGTGAGCGCCAGCAGGGGCAGCACCACGCAGGAGCTCCAGAGTGAGGCCCTGCAGACACAGCAGAGGGTCCGTCAGGCTGACACTCCAGGAAGCAGGGTGAGCTGAGCCCTGGCCTGCACTGAGCCTGGGGCCCGCAAGCTGCCCAAGACTGGCAGGGCCCCAAACTCCAAGACCTCATTAATGTCCCAAAGCAGAGACGGGCTGAGGAGCTGGAGTCAGAGAAACAGAGAACAAAAAGTGAGAACTATGGGGCCAGAGCAGGAACCCAGAGAGGTGGGAGGGACAGACAAACGGACACCATGGGACTGAGCCACAGCCAGAGGCGGCATCAGGTGACAGAGACGGAGAAGGTGGAACAGAGCAGTGGGAGGGAAGAGAAGGGAGACATATGCAGATGCTGTGACTTTCAGCTCCAATCTGCACAGAATCACAGGCCTGGGCCACATCTCCAGAGATTCTGGGAGAGGAAGAGAGGGACAAAAAGAGATGACAGACAGAGTGAGAGCATGAGACAGGCAGAGACACAGACGGAAAGATTAAACAGGCAGAGCCCACAGAGGATGTCACAGAGCACAGATCTCTGTGGAGAAGATGGGGGCCAGGGCCAGGGCAGCAGAGGCTCATCCCCTTCAGTTCCCCAAGGAGGGGGCACCAGGCCCCCAGTGGCTGCTCAGAGCTCTGGGCAAAAGAATCATAGTTGGGACTGGGGGGGGGGGGTAGAAGCTGAGATCAGGGCCAAACCCACAAATCCCTCACCTCGACAGGGGAGGGCAGAGGAGAAAAGGCAGACGGGCCCTGCACCCAGCCACCAGTGCCAACCCGCCATCACTAGCTACAGCCCACATGGGTACAGGAGGGCAGTCTTGCCCTACTGGGCCAGGTGCCACACCCAGCCCACTCTGCCTGGTGAAGACCCCAGGTGGGAGAGTCAGGTAGCAGTGGGCACAGCTCTGCACACGGCAGAAAGATGGGCAGGGGGCCAAGACCTGTTCTATAAAGAGCGGTTGGGAGTTGCTAAGCCGGGGGGGGGGGGGGGGGGGGGGGGTGCAGTGGTCTCTACCGCCTCCAGGGGCAAAGCCAAGACTCAGAGAAGACCTAATCACAGTCGTGGAGCTGCCACTGATTAACCACCTATTCTCTGCCAGGCCCTACACTGAACACTTTACATACATTAGTTCACATTGTGATCAAAACAACTCCAATAAATAGGCATGGGGACTATTATCCCAATTTACAGACGAAGAAACTAGAGTGTGCCCAGCTGGGCAGAGAAAGACCAAGCTGGGATGCAAACCCAGTTTGGCTGCCTCCAAAGCCCAAGCTTTTAACCGCTAGTTCTGAGAGACTGGGTCAGAGAGGCAGCTGGCAGCCCAAGTGACAGCGAGCTTCCTACTCCACGGAGCTTCCCAGAGATGGTGCCAAACCTCCTCCAGAAGCAGTGAGCTCCCTGACACCGGAAGTGTGCGAGCTAAAGCTGGACCCCACTGGTCTGGGATGCTGAGATGGGTTTCTGGCCCTGGGAGGGAGGTTGGGCCTGAGGCCCTTGTGGATTTGTGCATGGTTGAACTTTTAAGATTCTCAGCTGCCAGGGACAGGGGTGTCTCAATGACATAATTCTCTACCTCCAAGATTTTCTGTCTCCCAATGGATTCAGATTCAATGTCCCTGAAATTCTAACTTTCAGATTCTATGACAGATGATAAGACTCTCTGATTCACATTCTAATGTTCTTAGCTTCTGATTGTCTTATTCTAAGATTCTATCATTCTAATTCTAAGGCTCTATGGGCTCAAAAATTCTAAGGACCTGAGATTCTATGCGCTTCTGAAGGCTGAGGTGTAAGGAGGGGTCCTCAGCTGTGTCTAGATAAAATGTAAGCTGGCAGTGAGGGCAGGGGGGGAGCAAAGGGGTGGCACAGCAACCCAACACTTTCCAGGAAGCACAGACATTCACTCCTGATGCCCTCTGCCATCTCAACACCAAGCCCTTGGCCAGGTCAGCTTTCCAGGGCACTGGGCTGATATCCCTCCCTCCCCCACCAAGGGTACTGCCCCCCATTCTTTCTCCCCCCCCCCCGCCCACCTCCACGCCCCCCCAGGGGGCACAACTAACATGGCGTTCCTGGCCGAGGCTGAGCTGAGCAGGGGGCTGGGGACCGCTCCACACGCTGAGCAGGGGAGGAGCAGGCTGGCCCAGGGGCACCGCTCCGACCTCGGGGGGGGGGCGGCACAGACACGGGAGAAGGGGGGAAACACATGGGAAGCGGGAGGAGAGGGGCAGCATGAGCCCCAGAGCAGGGTGGGAGGGGGAGGGCAGGTGAGAGAGAGAGAGGTGGGTTAGGGTGGGTGAGGGGCCGCAGCTGAGCACTCCGAGTGCCCACCTTGCCTGCACCCTTGATGCACCAAGGTTAGGGAGCCCGGTCGGTCAGTCGCATCGGCAAGCCCTGACTCCAAGAGCGGCCATAGCCCTCCCTCCCTATACCGTTTCCCACAAGGCCAAGTCACAGAGACACCCCCTTACCCGGCCCTCTGCTTCTTGGACTTGTCTGAGATGCCATCTCGAGCCATAAGCTTGTTGAAGACGATGATTCCGATGAGCATATTCACCTGGGGGCCCAGTGGAGTAGGGTGAGGGAGACAGGATCACCAGGTGCCCTCCTGGCAGGGAAAGCCCCAGGTAGGAGCTGGAGAGCAGGGAGGAGCAGACCCCCTGGGCCACACCCCTCCCAGGACACTGAAGGGGCACATACCAGGACAATGACAGCTGCAGGGCCCACAAAGGCATACAGCAGGCCACCCTCGAGGGAGAGCCAGCAGCTGGCGGGGAGAGGGAGCATCAGACACCCAAGCAGGCTCCTCTCCACCCTCAAACACCATTCCTCAGGGCCCCCGAGCTGCCAGGCCCACATCAGCAATGAGGCCAAGCTCCAGACAGGGTTAGAGGGAGCCACTGGCCCTTGCTGAGCCTCAGTTTCCCCTCTAACAGAAGTGAAGACCATTAGGTCCAGGCCCATGAGGATCAAACAAGGCTGATCCCTGAGCTGAATGGTTCTTGGTGATTATCCAATCCCAGCACATCCTTTTACAGTCAGGGAAACTGAGGCTCTGAGATGGAGAAGGATTTGCCCTAAGCCCCACAGCAGGCGTGGGCCTGAGGCTCAGTCTGGGGCCCTAACAGGTTCAGTAACCCCACTGCCCACCATGGGAGGCCCACGTACTAGCTGGATGTACCGTATCCTTTGGTGCGGGTAAAGCCGACAGACACGGCCACCACCAGGGCAGGCAGACCTGGGGGAGCGGAGCCAGAATGAGACGGCTAGTCCTCAGGCTCAGGGTCCTCTCATCCTCCCAGACCCCAGCCTAGGTGACCTTTATGCCCACAAAGGGGGGGTGAGGGCCAAAGCTGAACCTGTCTTGCTGCCCCTGCCCCCAATGCCCACTGGCAGAGACCAGCACCGGCCCTGCTCACCCCAGCCCAGGCAGAGAAAGCGCTTGCGAACAAGGCGGGTGCGCATCCGTCCAATGACAGCCAGGTAGGACTGCCAAGCCTCAGTGAGCACCCAGCAAAAGGAGGAGAGGAAGAAGAAGTGCAGGAAGGCGGCTGTCATGGTGCATACGCCCTGCACGGAGAGGGAAAAGGAGGGAGTGGCCCTGAGCAGCCGCCAGGGTGGGAGGCGCCAGGCTGCCCACCTGAGCTCCGCCCCCCACAGAGCCCTGCCAGGCACCCCGTCCTCCTGCACCCACACACAGCACGACACAGGCCCGGTGACATGCACACAGCATTCAGCATCCGAGAGGCGGTCGGGCAGGCTGCCCACACACAGACGGGGATGGCAGGGAGGGGAACAGACAGGAGCACCTGCCACGTCACGGCCGGGTGGGCCCCACACCTGGCACTCACAGTGCCGGCACTGTGCAGAGAAGGTGAGGGGGCATAAGGGACAGCCAGCACAGGTCATCCACAGGCAGATGGCACGAGAGGCCTTGCTGAGGCTCCTACATGTCCACCGACACGAGAAGGCCCAGGCTCCACAAATGCTACCCACCCACACGTGTGCACACAGGCGTTCGGCTCACATAGCCGTTCACAGATGTACACAGACATTTATCACTTGAGTACACACAGCCCTCCTCTCCAACGCCTGCACGTATGCTCACACACAACTTCCCACACCCTCACCCAACACACAGCTGGAGTGTATAAAAACACCCATCACTTAGGTACATACACACAAACACACGCGTCATCACCTACAAACACTCTCCACCCTCACCCCCTGCACCCCCCTCTCACTCCCCGATACCCCGTGAGCCTGCACCTGCCTTGCTCAGCACCCTTGACTGGCCCACGAGGATCAGGATGTTAGACGCCAGGATGGACAGGCAGAAGTTGAGCAAGATGATGGAGCGTTCAGATTTTATAAACCTGAGGGCACGGAGGGCAGAGACAGAGGAGCTGGCTGCCCTGGCCCAACCTGAGATGACTGGTCACCTCCCACCCTGTCTTCCCAGCGTCGCACCTACCTCCAGAAGGCAGCATAGATGGCAAGCAGGGTGAGCAGTGCCATGCAGGACACAGCACAGCCAATCACGAGGGGCACTGAGGGGGAGCCCGCCAGCTCCAGGGTCTGGGGAAGATGAGCAGAGGTTCAGACGGGACACTGGGGGAGGGCAGTTGCAGGGGTGCCCTTGGTCTCCCCACTCCCTGTCTGGTAGAGACTGGCACCTGCACCTTTGTCACAGCCACACACAGAAGGAGACTCATCACTGTCCTCACAGGTGTACAGAGCGGACCCAGTCACATACGCGGAGGCATCTTTATGTTCAGTCAGCCCCACTCTGGCACATACAACCAGACACTCATGTGTGTACACACACGAATGCCCACAGCCACACACCCACAGGCACACGTTATCATTGTAGCACCATCCCAAGGGCACAGACTTCCGCGTGCAATCCCAGAAGCACAGCTGCTCAGACACACGTGTGGGATCACCCAGGTCCCTCTCAACACTGTCACAGATGGCCACTGCAGCCCAGCTCCTCCTCCCAGCCCAGCCCAGGCACCCTCCCACTCACCAGGTCCTTGGGCGGCTGGGCCAGCACGGCAAAGGTGGACAGGTGCTGGCACTGGCAGCGGGTGTGGGCTGCCTGGGTCTCCAGGGTCTGGCAGCTCTCAGTGTCCCAGTCCCCTGAGCTGGCATCGCTTGGGGGAAGAGAGATGGAGTGAGCCCCAGCCCAGCTTCCCGGCCCCACCCCAGCACTGGCCACTGCTCAAAGGCAGGTGAATCCAAGGCAAGGCCACAGCCAAGAAGCAGGCAGTTGAGAGCCCCAGATGTGCCCTTCATCCCTTAGGCCGAGGATGGCACCCAGGAGCCCTCTGGCCTTCCAGGCAGAAGATCCCCTCCCAAGGAGAGGTTCTGGAGCGGCACCCCTGCCCATACAGAGCCCCCGCCGACTCACGCGCTGGAGTAGTCCCAACTGGCGCAGTGCGGATCTGTGGTGCCCTGGGGAGCAGACATGAGTGTGGTGTGGGCTGGGGAGCTCACCACCCTGACCACCACCTGTGCTGCCACACAGGCCCCACAAGTCAGAGGGTCAACCTGCCACTGGACACACCACCGCCCCATCAGACAGGCCTCTGGCCGCCCTGCCTGGGACCCCACTCACATTAATGATGTAGGAGAGCTCCACCGTGATGAGAGGCTCAGCTGGTGGCTGTGTAGGGGGCCGCACAGTCACTGTCATCACCCGGGATGTGACGGCCAGCGGGGGCCTGGGGACAGGTTCTGAGGTCAGCTCCTGCCAGTGGGTGCCCAGACCCAATCAGGAACCCAGAAGGTGCTTTGGATGGGGGGGCAAGGGGCTACCAGAGGTCAAGTCCAGGGAGAGGCCTAGAGCTCAGTGGGGCCCAGAACTTCGAGTGAGGTCTAGGGCTTAGTCTAACACCCCCTGGACCCCAGCGAAGCCTCTAGGAGCTTTGTGGACATCTTTGAAAAGCACCTGTATCCAGAGCCAGGCGAGGGGTCCGCGAGGCTGCAGGAGGGTGCAGCTGAATCTCCCCGTGGCCAGCACAGGTTCAGTCTTCCTTCTCTCACCTGGAGCTCCCTGGGCCCTGGGCAGCCCCATCCACCCCTCCTAGGTACTCACCTGGGGGGCGGCAGGATGAGGCCCAGGGTGCGGTAAAGCACAGCACCAATCACAAAGTACGAGGAGGAATCCTCGGGGTCTGCCGGGAGGAGGCGCTGATGGGAGTAGCCTGGGCCAGGGGGCGCTGTTCCTGGGCCCCTCCCCCGGCCAGAGCTGCTTGATGCCCCAGAGGCAGCCGGCTTCCCTGGGGCAGAGAGGCTGAGCACTTCCTTGGGCAGGAAGAGGCGGTCCTCCGAGTGACGCACCCAGTCCTTCATGCCCCTGCGGCCTCGCATGGGGAACGTGATGTCGCTGGACACTGCTGAGACTGGCTCTCGCTGAATGCTGATCACTGCAGGGGGTGGGGGCAGCAGAGACCAACAGACACAGAGGACAGACACGAGGGAGATGTGGGGGAGACAGACACCAGGAAGGCAGATGCAGACACCAAGGTTGGTACCAACCCAGAGGTGCGGGGACACGTACACAGAGAAACACAACAGAGATGGAGGAGGGGAAGAAACATGGAGAGAAAGATACAAGTGAGTTAAATAAGGAAAAGATAGGGCCCCAAGAAAGAGAGAGAAGGAAATAGGAATAGCCTCAGAAACCAAGCCCCCCCAGGGGGCTGGGCTCCACATCCAGCACCCCCGCCCTGCCAGCCTCCTGTACCCAAGTTGTCCGTGACAATCAAAGAGCTCTGAAAGGCCTTGAGAGCATCGCCCACCAGGTGAATGAAGTCCTCCACCACCCGGAGCAGGTGCACAGAGCCAGGGGACACCTGAGGACAGAAGGTGTGTGAGGGTCCAAGATGGAGGTGAGTCATGGGGGAGGAAACCTAGAAACCTAGCCCCTCACCTGCTGAGCATCGTCCCACTTGTCCTTGTTTTCTGCATCCACCATGAAGCTCACCACCTGGAAGAAGCGCTGGGGAGAGAGCAGTGACTGTCAGGAAGGCCCAGCCCCAGGGACGAGAGCTTCCCCATCACAGCCACACTTGCTGCCCCCAGAAGACTCTGCCATAGGGACCAGACTCATTCAGTCCTCCTTCCCCTCAGCAGAGCAGGGAGGTACCTGCACATCATCAGCAGAGGGCACGTAGGTGGCCCTCTTGAAGGTGTCGGTGACGTTCCTCAGAATGTCCACAGAGAAGAGCAGGTCTCCGCTGTAGTAGGTGCGCCGGGCCAACAGCTCCTGCAGGCTGCGCACCACTTGTGACATGCCCTCGCCCGCCAGCATGCGCTGCCCCTTGGCCAGGTGCTCCCGAAGCTGCAGGTGACAGGTGGGCTGCTGTCATCGGAGTGTCAGGAGCTGGAACCAGCCCCTGGCCCATCCCACTCCACTCTGCCCACTGCTTGCATCAGGAGGAAAGAGAAGGAAAAGGCAGCGATACTCAAAGGGACCCGGGCAGACAGAGTTCAGGAAGGAGACCCATAGAGAGAATCTCTAAAGATACTTTTAAAAGACTGAAATGGAACAGCTAGAGAAGGAAGGGTGCTCAGGTGTTATAAAAGATAAGCATGGTACAGGGATAGGGTACCCCCATCCCAACAAGGTCATGCACACTCCAGAGTCTAACTCATTCATATTTATATTTTGTCTTGTCTCTCTTTCTCAAATACAAGTTCCAAATGCAAACACAACTAATACCAATTACAGTCAGACACACAAGTACACACAGGCCGCATTCACTGACAACGTTCTTACCCTAAGAGGGGCCCTAAGTTGGGCACTGAGGACACAAAAATAAATTCAATTTTGTCCCTAGGCCTTCAAAGAGCTCCCAGTCTAGCAGGACACAGACATTTTAAAGAGCACTCATTACACTTAGTGACCGGGGAGAGCTCAGGGGGCTGTCGGAACAGACGCAGGCACCAGGAATAAGGGAATATACTTGAGCGTTAGGCCTTGAGGTATGAGTAGGAGTTTGCCAGACAAGGAGAGGCACAGCCAGGCAGAAGTGAGCACAGCATATATATGCCAAGGCACATGAGCATGAGTGAGAATTAAGCTCCCTCCACCCGCTACCAGCGTCTGGGGTAGACCTTGTGCCGCCCAGCAGGGAACACTCACTGACAGATACAGGTAGCGGTACTCGTGCGAGATGCAGCGGGCAAAGCTGGGCAGACCCCAGTATGCCACGCCCTGGGCACTGAGGAGACAGCGGCGGCTGGCAGACCCTGCAGGGGACAGGAGAGAGGGTTGGGTGTGGGAGCCGAGCTCTCACTCACTTCATTCTGCACCTCAAGGTGGAGGATAAAAGAGGCTGGAAACCCAGAAGGGGGCAGCAAGAATGAAAGGGTGGGGGCCTGAGGGCAGAGCTAGCCGCCCCTCACCTGAGGCGTTGGGGGGACACTTGTTGTAGATGATCTCGCCAGCAGCCGCCTTCTTCCACGTCATCAGCATCACGTACTCATCCCTGCACATCTCATGGAAAGCTATGGGTACAGTGAAGGGGCTCAGCCAGGCCCACATGCTTGTCTCCCAACACCCAGGGGCCTGCAAGCAATACCTGGACACCTCTTCTCACTGCAGGGCTTCACCTCCTCTCCGGTGCCCTCGCAGGGATAGCCCTGCGTGCCCGTGGCCTGGCACATGCGGAAGCGACGCTGCCAGCCTGTGTCACACGTCTTGGAGCACAGGCTCCACGAGTTCCATGGTCCCCACTTGCCATCTGTGGCTACAGGAAAGGGCGGGCATGAGTGGCCCCAGGTGCTCCCAGGGCCAGGACGGCCACCTGCCGCCTTTGCAAGCACTCACCCGGGCACTCAAGGTTGCTGCACTCGCGGGTGTCAGTGAGGGCACCCGTACACGTGGCCCAGGCTGGACCGGCCACACTGCACTTCCGGCTGCGCTGCTGGGTCCCATTGGCACAGGACGTGGAGCATGGACCCCAAGGACCCCATTCTAGCCACTGGCCTTCCACTGCATGGGGAGACACAAGCAGGGGCAGCCATTGAGCAAGGGGTGTGGGAACGGGTGCGGGCAGAGCACCACAGGGAGATGGCAGAGCCTGCTAAGCATTGAGGCTTGAGTCAGGCCAAACCCACTAGAGAGGGTGGATGAAGGGGAGGGGCTGGAGTGAGCAGGTGGTGCCTGGGCCTGGTCCTGCCTGCTTGTCACCAGCTCCAGGAACACAAGGCACCTCTCCACTCAGCACCGAGGCACACATTCTCTTTTGGCCAGGGAAATGGGTCACCTTCTGATTGATCTTTGTCTGCACTTAAGCCCAGCTCTGTGTCCCCTCACAACCCAGGTGGCCATGAGCACCCAAGGGCTATGAACAGCAAGGGTAGCCCTGGGTTTAGGGGAAGGGGCACTGGCAAGCAGCTCCCCCTTGGATTGGGTCACCCATGCCAATTCCAACTGGGTTGGGCCAGGTCACCTCCCACGCTGACAGTCTCCCCATGCTTGGTCAAAGTTCATGGGGCCCCCAGGGACAGAGCACTGGACATGACTGCCTCCTCTGAGTCTCCCGACCCCCACCCGGCTGGGCGGCGCCCGCACGGGCGCTACTGACCCGGGCAGGCAGCCATACTGCAGAGCTTAGTCTGCAGCTCAGGACCCTCGCAGGCCTTGCCGCCGTGCTGGGGGGGCACGCAGGTCCGCATCCGGCTCCGGGACCCCCGCCCGCAGCTGCGGGAGCACAGGCTCCAGGACCCCCACTCCTCCCACACGCCGTGCACTGCAAGGAAGCACGTGGCCGGTGGCTGGGCTGCACCTTGGCCCCGCCCACTGCCCATCCACCCACCAATCAGGAGCTCCGGCAGTTCTGCGACCACTCCTCATTGGCTCTCTCCTGGGCCACACCCTTTGGGAGGGATGTGGTTGACAACCAGTTTACAGTCCCAGCTCACACAGGACACCCAAACAGGGAGCCTAGAATCAACCCAGAAGGGGAGCCAGGGGTCCTCCTCTCCTGGGAGCACAGGAAAGCCCAGGAAAGGACTCCAGATCTACCCCCACCCTACCCTACCTTGTCCCTCCCCACCCCACCCCCAACCCCAGAGCCAGAGCAGGAAGCCAACACAGCAGGCCTGGAGCAAGAGAAGCACCCCTCTGACCCCAAGCACATGGACACACAAATAGACATGAACCTCTACACGGACACTGACACAGAGCTCACAGGCCGGACACAGCTTTGCCCAGCCCTCTGCAAGCTCCTGCCACACCCCCGCTATCCAGTGCCCCCCTCAGGTAGCCCTACTTGAATTCCGCAGCCAGGAGCTGGCCAGGCCCAGGCACCACTGCCCTCCCTCAGGCTGAGGAGCGGGCTGGCAGAGGCTGCCCACTCCTCGTGCTGGGCTGAGGGAGGCTTCAGGGGCTACAGGAGGCTCCCTGGGGTGTGGGGTGGGGAATCAGAGGAGGGAGGGGATGGTCAGGGAAGGTTTCATTTTTAAGTGGCAATTGTCTTAGATCTTGAAGGACAGGCTGAATTTTGATAGCCCAGCAGGGGAGGGGGGAAGGACGAGAACAGGGAAGTGCAGGGAGGAGGGACAGTGCAAGGGGTGCTGGTGTGGCCGGAGCATAGGGAACATGGAGCGCAAGGAGGGTGAAAAGATAAGCCTGATTATCAGGCCCTAGGCACCTGGGGAGTGATGTGCCCAGAACCCAGCCCACTAATGTGGGCCTTGATCTGATTCATCTGTGTCCCCAGTGCCCTGGGTGGGGCCGGGCACAGTGTGGGGGACAGTCAGGTTTGCTGAATGAAAGGGAGATTAACCTGCCCAAGTCCCAGATGGGACCATACCCTGCCGGCAGATGGGGCGGGGAGGATGGGCATACCTGGGCAAGTGGCTGAATTGTTGCAAGGCCGGGTCTCCCGCAGGGGCCCGCTGCACAGGGTCCCATAGGGGGAGGACACACAGGAGCGGGTCCGCACTTGCAGACCCTGCCCACACGTCAGGGAACACACGCTCCACGGGGACCACTCCTCAGCCGCTGGGTCACCTACAAGAGAGGGACAGCGTCGGCGGCAGGGGGCACCTTCCAAGCACTCAGTCTCACAGGAATCCTCCTACCCTGACCCCAAGTGACATGTCATTCAGGAGGCAACCCAGTCCTGCCCACAGGCCTCATGTGGCAGAAAGATGTGACTGAGCTCCAGGACATAAGACATAGACGGGTACATGCCAAGCACACATGCCACCAGACGCCACACAGTCGGGCCCCCGCCACAGAGGAAGGGAGGCGGGCCCGAGTTACCTGTCTGTGCCAGGTATACCCCGGGCTCATCTGCAGACCTTGGCCACTGGGTTTTCACCTTTGGTTCCTCTTCCGGCTCCTCACCTGGAACACGGAGGTGGTGGCAGGGGTAAGCCAAGGCCAGCTCTGTCCTGCCGGGTGGCACAGAGAGGGTAGCCTTGCTTGCCCTCAGCCTGAGGGTCTGGAACCAACTGCAGACGATGCTGAGTGAGCATCAAGTCCTGCTCCTTGCCCCACACCACCATTTTACAGCTAGGACACTGAGGCTCAGAAGGCCTCACAGGACTGGCCCACGGCCTCACAACTCTCTTTTCCCTCTCGCCTCAGGCAGACTGGGGGAGACTGGAGAGGGGTGGCCGTGCACATAAATGAGCTCTGGGAGACGCTGTCCACACCTGTCTCCTGTAACCCTCCCTGGGAAGCAGAGACCCCCATCTCTGCGTAATGATGAGAAAACAGGACTACAGAGGGGAGTGACGTCCAAGACCACACAGCCTGGTGAGCCTGAAGCCCAAGCTTTTCCCCCTCACAGGGCTGACTCCTAGGGCTGACAAACACCCAAGCTGGGCAGCTGTGACCACCCTGCAAGCCTGCCTCTGGGACGCAGTTCATGCCAAGCTAGGGGCTGGGTCTTGGGTCCGGATTCATCTGCCCAAGCAGCACTGGACTGTGACCTGGAGGTGCAGGTCAGAAGGCTGTTGCTCAGAGACCCAAGGGCTTGGGCAGGTGCTACATCCAGCAGACCCTCCTCCCTACTGCCTCTTTGGCCAGGAGAGCAGCAGGTCCTCCAGGAGGCCAGCGCTGCCTGGCCCCAGCCTCATGGGCTTTGGCTGCCCTGATGTATGTGTCTGGGCTAGGCCCTGGAACAGTGGTTCTCAACCTTCCTAATGTCGCGACCCTTTAACACAGTTCCTCATGTTGCAGCGACCCCCAATCATAAAATTACTTTCGTTGCTACTTCATAACTGTAATTTTGCTACTGTTATGTCTTAGGCGACCCCTGTGAAAGGGTCATTAGACCCCCAAAGGGGTCGCGACCCACAGGTTGAGAACCGCTGCCTTGGAAGCACCACCAGCGCTGGAGGAGGGGCTGGGAGAGCGCCCATTCTCCAGAGCGCCCCCTGCTGCTCACACAGGGACTAACCCTGGCCCTCCCCCACAGGCTGGGTAGCAGGGATGGGGGCAGACACCAGTGCAGAGGGGAGAGGCCCAGCCCATGCACAGGCTGCTGGGCAAGTGGGATGGGAACAGCATCTGGGGACAGGGCTCAGCCCATGCTGCCCCCAGACCACAATGTACTCCTCTCCCCAACCCCCAGACCCCCTTCTATTTCTAAAATCCACGTCAACACAGAACAGGCACTCCGTGTTTAAAGGAAACCAAGAGAGCTGTGCTCTTCCTGGCCCTGCTGCTCAGTCCAGGCTCTGCATCAGAGAGAGCTCCTCCTGACCGGGCATGCAGAGTGACCACCCTGAGGAAACCTGCTTCCAGGGGCCTTCCACTGCCACTCAGCCCAGCTTCTGGTCTCATCAGCTCGGGGGCCCTTCCCTCCACTTCAGCCACCAGTCCTAGGATCTGCTCTACACCAGCCCTGGAACTTCCCCACCGTCTCCGAAATCTGGACCCCCCAGGACATCTCTGGGGTCAACCAACCCTGGATCCCAACTGGGGAATGGACACTGACCAGCAGTGTGACCTTGGGCAAGTGTCTTTGCCTCTCTGACCCCATTTTTACCTCTATGACACAATATTCGAATCCTCCCTGACAGCAGGCCACAAAGCCCTTAGCACACTGCTTGGCACATGGCGAATGCTCAGGACGCAGGAACTCTGTCTGGTTTATTTTTACCATCTCCCCTCCCTTCCCAACCTCCACCCCTTCTGCACCCTCACATGCCACCCTTCAGCCCCCAGGCCTCCTCCCTCGGAACAGCATCTGCGGTGCCTCCTGGCCTCCCTTTGGGCCCCTCCTCCATCAGGACCCCCGGGAAGGTGCTGGTGCCACGCCTGCCAGCTCCTGAATCTGCTCACCCAGCCCTTCCACCACACCCGCTCAGCCAGGCCCCCGCCCCGGAGCCTTGTGACAAGCCGCCTTCTCCACACCCACCCCCGGGCTGCTGAAGAAATCTACAGCTGTGCCAACTGGCACCATGACAGATTCAGGGCTGCATATCCGCTGGGCGCCCAGGCTTCTCAGCAGCTCTTCTCGGCTCCCTGCCTTCCCATTCCCCACCTCAGCTGGCCGCACTAGACCCTGACCTCTCTCTCCAAGCCCATCTCCACCTACTCCCTTGGCGACAAGCTCCATTACAGAGAAAGCAGAAGCTATGAAACAGGAGGCCCCCCCCCCGCCCCGCTTGTCCCACCCCCTCCAACTCCCAACTTTCCTGCAGCTCTCCTCACAAAGCCCCCCCCCCCAATCTTCTCAGGAGGGCTCCATCCCTTACCCCTCTCCATCAGAGTCCATCAGCCTTTTCTCCTCATTGCAGCCCAGGAACCTACCCAGGCCGCCTCCACTCTGGGGGGAGCCCTCCTTTGACCTGCCTTCCTCCTCCAGCTACTGCCCTCCAGCTTCTCTTCGCAATCGATGAGTGGTTCAGAGCCGGCACTCCAGTTTCTCACCCGCCACTCACGTCCTGGCTCAAATGTCACCTCGCCTGGTGATCCACTGCAGTCTGCCTCCTGACCACATCTTTCGACTGAAATCGTTCTTGACAAAGTCATCCACGCCCTCCTTGCCGCTAGATGCGGTGGACACTTTGCAGGCCTCATCTCACTTGACCCCTCGGCAGCATTTGTCCCTGTTGACCCTCCCTGCCTCGAAATACTCCCTTCCTTGACTCCTGCTTTCCTCCTGCCTCTCTGGCTCCTCAGTCCCAGCCTCCCTACTGGTCTGTCTTCCTGCTGCTTCAAGCACCCACACTTTGTCCTGTTTTCTCTGCACACCCCGCACCTTCCTCCAGGCTTATTCGCCCCTCTGAATGGCTGCTTCCAAGTCATTATCCCAGACCACCCCTTCACTCTTGTCTAGTCTCCTGCCTCCGATGGGAGCCCTCACACTCAGCATGTCCAAAATAGGATCATCTCCTCCTAAACCGCTACCTGCTTGTTCCCCACCTTCTTTGTGTGGAAAACTCCTGCTTGACCTTCAAAACCCACCTCAAATGACCTCTAGTCTGTGAAGTCTTCCTTATCCCCACTTCCCAGGCAGAATTGGCCACCCCTCCTTCTATGTGCCCTCTCATCACAGATGATTCCATCTTCCGTCTGAACCTCCTCCCACCCACGAGCCCTCTGAAGGAAGGCCGTGTGAGCCATCTCCCCGACCACAGTGAACGCCCGCACAGAATCCAGTCCAGGGAAATACCAATAAACACCAATGAACACACTGCTCCCAGCTTCCTCCCCCACCTCGTGGCGGGGTCACTGGAAACAGTCATTTATAATCTTGAATATCAGCTCTATCCAGCAGCCCTCCACCCATTTATTAATGAACCTGATACTACCCATTTATGAATTAACATTCTGGAGAAGCCTTCCTCTGCAAATCTAGCCAAGAGTCCCCTTATCCAGCTCCTGTTTTGGTGTCTTGGCCATCATCGTGTCTGTGACAAACCCCCCACCAGCCTGGCATCCAGGAAGACCATCAAGCAGGAACACGTGACAGACCAGCCTGACCTGCTTGGCGTGGACTCCCTGCTTCCTGTGGTCTCCAGTCCTCCACTAGCCACCCGCCAGCCGTTTGCTGCCCAGCCCACAGTACAACCAGGCGTGATGGTGGCGGTTGCTAGAATCCGCCCTGATGGAAAATCAGAACGTGTCCCAGGTCCAGCTTGAGTCCCTCTCCTAGCCTCCTGGGCTGGGCCAGAGAGGGGAAGGAATACGTCCAAGGCCACACAGCTGGGGCCCGCACTGACTGCCGTCCCCTCCACCCCCACTCCACCTCCCTCAGCGGAGTGGCCAGCTATTTATTTCCCCACAAGTGAAAGCTAGTTCTCCTTGAAGGGGGAAGGAGACAGATGAGGCCAGAGGTGTCATGTGCTGAAACAAACGATTATTCAGATTATTCAGCATCTACCACGTGCAGGCCCCAGCCAGCTCCAGGACGGGCAGTCTGAGAGGCAGCTGAGCCGAGAGGACACGGAGGGGTCCAGGAAGGGGTGTGAGTGTCCCCATAACTCCCGAGTGTCCCCCCAGTGAGCTTGAGGCCTTACTAGACCAGGGACTCTGAGGCTCGCAGGCCTGCAATCTCTCGGTTTTCCCACCTGGCGGCCTGGCTTCCTGGATCAACCCCGGAATGTTCTGTTTTGTTCTGAATAAGTCACACTTACTACACAACTGCTACGTGCCTGTCACCATGCACCCTACGTCACCTCATTTCGTCCTTACTAGGATGGGTTCTCCCATTTACTAGTAAGGAACGAGGCTCCAAAGTCTCACTGGAGAGAGGCGGAGGGGGACTCCAACCCAGGCCTGCCTGACTCTGGAGGCTGTGCTGTTTGCCCTGAACTGCCCTGGCTCTGACAAAGTGCAGCTCAACGGGGACCTCCTCAGAGACACCTTTCCTAATTCCCATGCCACCCCTACGTCACTCCCTCGTCCCACCAAAGCCCCTCAGACGCGCCTCTATTATCCCGTTTTCGTACCACTTTCTAATCGCTCCTTTGCACACATACCCCCCCCCCCCCCAGGTGAGCCTGATTCTCCTCTGTAGCCTCCGAAGTGATTGTCTGGGGGCTGGCTCCAGACACAACCCCTGCTGAGGAGCCCTCAGTGGCTCCCCACTGCTTCAGCCAGTGTCAGCCTCTGAGCCTGGCACGCTCTGACCGCCGCCACTGGCCTGTCCAGTCCTGTCCTTCCTCCCCATCAGGCAGCCGAGCACACGGGGGGCCATGTGGAGAGCGGGAAGAATGCAGATTCAGGAGCTAGACAAATGTAGCTCTGATTCCCAACTCTGCCACAGTCTTGCTATGTGCCTTTGGGAAAGTCACCTCATCTCTCTGAGCTTAAAAATCTTCAACTAGCCTGGCCGGTTTGGCTCAGGCATTAGAGCGTCAGCCTGCAGGCCAATGCGTCGCAGGTTCGATTCCAGTCAAGGGCACGTACCTCGGTTGCGGTTTGGTCCCCAGCCCTGGTCAGGGTCATGCAGGAGGCAACCAGTCAATGTGTCTCTCTCTCATCGATGTTTCTCTCTCTTTCTCTCCCTCCCACCCTCCCACTCTATCTGAAGATAAATGGGAAAAAAGTATCCTCGGGTGAGGATTTAAAAAAAAAATCTTCAACTAAAAATAAAGATGACACTTCCCACCACAGGTTCACTGTGAGAATTAAAGGAAACGAGATATGTACCACCTGGAGCACAATAACCTCTCAATGAAAAGGAGCGGCCACCCCTTCTTGGTTTCCCTTGAATATACAAATGCTTTCCTTCTATGTGCATCTGCTAATGGTGTTTCCTCCCTTCTTCCACATCGCTCTGCCAACATACATGGCAAATGCCACCTCCTCCAGGAAGCCCTCCTAGGCTGACCACACAGGAGCTTGGGTATGCTGGTCCCTTCTTCTGTGGCTTAGACCCCAGGCTGCCCCCTGCTGCAGCTGTGAGTATCCTGGACTAACCCCTCACGTAGGCCCTAAGGAGGGTCTCAATTTCCTTCGCCCCTCTTGTACAGAGGACCTAGCTCTGAGCAGCCAGACACAAGACAGGCATTCAGCAAACATGAGCCAGATATCTCTGAGAGCTCCTCCACCCAGCCGTACTGGGACCATTCTTGCCTCACTCCTGGCACTGGCAGGCAGGGTGGCACAGGCTGTCTGCCATTTGAGCAGGACTGCAGACCCTGCCCCCCAAACTCCACTCAGTCCAGCCCCCTCAGCTTCCTTTGTCGGGATCTTGTTAAAAATAACCACGATAATCATCACTTCCACAGAGAGAGCAGTGGATTCACAAAGCAGTCCCCAGGCTCTCTGCATCCTCCCTGAGGCTGACCCCAGAGCCCTGAGTAGGCACCAATGATCCCCTTGACACGTGGCTCCCCAGCCCCAGCAGTGCCTCTAGTACCCCATAGTGCATCAGAATCCCAGGGGTGCAAGGACAGAGGGAGGTGGCTTTTGAAACTTCCAGGTTCTACCTCTACAGTTCAGTGCAACTGGGTGTCCCTTTGAGACCAGAACCCCAGCCAGAATGCCAATCCCCCTCCAATGACTTCCTCCCCAAGCTGCTGGCCTATCTGCCTAGCCTCCCAACAGAGCTAGCTGGGTCCCTGCCACCAACCCCAAGCAGCCAGGAGCTCCTTGAGAGCAGGGACCACGGCTGACTCATGCTGTCTCCCCCATGACACCCAATTTCTGGCTGCTTTACTTAAAGCCCTCAGCCAGCAGGGTGAGGTCCCAGTGTTTGTGGATGACAGTAAGAGCCTTGGCCCCATCTCCCACCCCTGGGAGGTACTACCGTCCGCCCTATACCCGGCACATTCACACCTCTACACCCTTGCACAGACTGTTTCCTCCACCTTGAAAACCCATGCTCCTACGGGGTTTCCCAAAGCGTGCAACAGGAGTTGACTTGGGGGGGGGCTCCCCAAAGCGCCAGGAAATAGCACTGGATCATGAACAGAGGAACGCATCCCCTTTCCATGTCTCTTTTAATTAGGGTGACTTTTGCCAATCTGCCTCTTATAGTTGAGGCTGCACCTGTTGCCCTGATGTAATTAACAGTACCCCCTTTATAACCTCAGGAAAGTCCCAGTTTAGATGATGAATTGTATGGTCACCTTAGTTTTAATTCTTCCAAATGCATGAAAGATGAAGCCTCTGGGCTTCCAAGACTTTAATAAACCTTCCCAGCACGTGCTGATTTCTCTTTCTAACGAATTGAGAGGAGGGACGAGCATTTTGCTAGAATTTGATAATGCTGCTTTGTTTTCACTGTGGTTGTTTCTATGGTTATCTTCTATTTCAAATAAGTAATATATTTTTTCCATTTATGATATAAAAATTCTTTTTTTTATTTTTTATCCTCACCCGAGGACATTTTTCCATTTTTTGTTCAGATAGAGTGGGAGGCAGAGAGAGAGACAGAAACATCGACGTGAAAGGGACACATCGAGTGGTTGCCTCCCGCACGACCAACCAGGGCCGGGGACAAACTGCAACCGAGGTACGTGCCCCTAGCGGGAACCAAACCCGGGTCTCTCTGGACCGCAGGCCGACGCTCTAACCGCTGAGCCAAATCGGCCAGGGCTAAAAATTCTTTTTAATAAAATGAATTTTAAAAGTGAGTCAACTTAGCCCAGCCGGTGTGGCTCAGTCCCATGGACTGAGAGGTCCCGGTTCAATTCCCAGTCAGGGCTCATGCCCGCATTGTGGGCTCGATCCCCAGTAGGGGGCATGCAGGAGGCGGCCAATTGACGTTTCTCTCTCACATCAATTTCTCTCTCTCTTTCCCTTCCTCTCTCTCTAAAAAAAATCAATAAAAACATATTTTATAAATAAATAAAAAATAAAAGGGAGTCAATTTCAAGAAACATTTCACAGGCTAGCGGAGTCCTATTCACTCCTCAAAACCCAACTCAGAATCGCCTTCTTCAAACTGCCTTCTCACCCCTCTGTGGTTTAATCCCGTTCCCTTCCTCCTCCCTTGACATCAGCACAGGTACATCATACGTACTACACTGAATTACAACAGGCAGCTGTTTATTAAGGGCTACATGTGCCAGGCCCTGTGCTAAGCACTTACCCACATTCTCTTGCTGAATCCTCAGCAGTATTCTGTGGAATAGCTCTCCCATCCCCATTCTACAGGTAAGGAAATGGGGGTGAAGAAACTTGCCCATGGTCACACAGCTGATCAGTGGTGGGGGCAGGAACTGAAGGTGGCGCTGAGCGACCAGCCTGTGGCCTTGACCACCACTGTACACTAGTGGTCACTCTCCCCCTCCAGAGGGCAGAAGGGGTGTCTGGTCCACCTGGGATCTTATACACTCGGAGGCGGCCCAAGGCCTGGCACAAACTGCCCTCTGACAAGACATGAGTGATGGATGGGCTGGGGCTCCGTCCCTGCTGAGATGTCTGGGGGAGTCTGTGCCCCACTCTCCATCCCAACAGATCTGGGCTGGAAGGGTCTTCCAGGAAACGCATGTGCTAGGTCTTCCTCCACCCCACCCAGAGAGGGGCGCTGCCTCCCTGAGATCTGAGCCCTAAATAGGCAGGTAGGGCCCCACTCCCTGCCACCAGGCCAGGCTGGCCAAAGGCAGGGCCTGACAGCTGAGAGGAGAAAGGCCAATCTGGGACTGAGCTGGGCAGGTCAGAGGCAGCTCCCTAGAGGAGACAGGGCCTGAGCTGTGCTTAGAAGGATTCAGAAGTTCTGGAAAAACAAAGGCAAGGGGCATTCCAGGTGAGGGAAACAGCCCAAGAAAAGGCAGGGAGGCCCGAAAGCAGGGAGTTCAGGGGCCAGGAGGAGCCCTGGCTGAAGAGGTAGGAGAGAATTAGAGGGAAGCCTGAAAAGCAGGTGGCAGCAGGGTCCGGGCGGGGCTGGAATGCCAGACTGAGGAGTCTGGACCACAATGGGCAGTTTCTGGGGGCTGAACCAGGGAAGTAACACAGAAAACTGGGGGTCCTGAGGCTCCAATGGGCAGCACCTTGTCCAAGCCCCACAGCAGTGGCAGGATGGGGATCTGAACTCGCTCTTGCCTCCCAGGCCTGACACTCAGGAGACCCCAGGCTCAGGAATGGAGTCCAGATGACGGGGAGTATGGGCTCGCAGCAACCAGCCAAGGCTGGGACAGAGCCCCTGGGAGAGGCAGGGAGTGTGGCAGAGGAGGGAGGGAGATTGCAAGAGTGAAAGACACTCTCTTTCAGGTGTCACTTTGCACAGCCATCCCCATCGGCTGATGCCTCCTCAGGACTGGAGGGTCAGTGGGCAGGAACTGCAGGCTGGTGGCTGGCCCCCAGGAGCTAGGCTCTGCAGCTGGCACCACCTCTAAAACCCACCTTCCTGCCCCAGCCTCAACCAGCCTCCGTACCAGTCCTCCACCGAGCTCCTTCCTGCCTGCCTTCCCTTTCTTTCTTTCCCCCCACTTAACAGATTGCAGCAGCAAGATGGCACAAATTTATGGCTCAACTCACCAAAAATAACAAGAGATCTATCAAAGGCAGTTTGCGTGAAATTAACAGGCGCCTGTACCCTCTTGTCAAACGCACTCAGCTCTGAGGCGAGCCCAGGCACTCTGCTCCGCCACTGCCCACCAGTCCCCAGCCTCACCACTCTTCCAGCACCAACAGCCCCACCTCACCTGGCCTCGCCACTGACCCTACTCGGGGTGTCCCAGAGGAGGTAGGCATAGCTCCCCGCCCCAGCACCTGGCAAAGGGGCCAGGAGGAGGGTTCTGGTCTTCCTGTTCACCACCATCCCCACCAATCTTGTTCTCAATCTGGCAGCATTATGTGCCAGCCGGTTCTCCTACAGTTGGTACATGTGTCCAGCTGGCCCAGTGGGGAGGAGGTGAAGAGAAGCATGGAGATGAGGCCAAGGGCTTGGCAAAGGCTGTGCTGCCACCAGGCACACAGTGCCCTGGGCCCTGATGATGCCACTGGCCCTCAGATACTCCCTGCCACATGGAACAAACTGAGTCTTGCCTCAGAGAGTTTAGGCAAAAGGGAGGAGGTGGCAGAGAGGAAGAGTCTCTTGCTTACCAGGGGAGAGAAAGGGGCTATGCCAGCCCCGCTGTCAGCCCCAGTGTGCTGCGTGAGCCCACTCCTGACGTGATGCCCCACCAGCCCCTGCAACTCCCCACAGGGCCCTCCTGCCAGCAAGCCCACGGAGCAACCTGGAAACATGCCAAGCAGGACAAGGGGCATGAACAGAGGTCAGGCTTGGGAACAGCTGGGAGCCCAGGGCTCCTGCTCAGAAATGACACCAGGCCTCATGTCCAAGGACAATCAGCGTCCAATCTCCACCCATCCTCAGTCACAGAGGCTGCTGCAGCGGCTGTGATGATGGTAGGGATGGTGGTGCCCTTTCTATAACCAGTCCTCTCTGATCTCCAAAGACACCCCAGCTACCAACCAACTCCTGCTTCCGGCTTCAACTGAGCCCAGCTGGCTGCCCCTGGCTCCGTGCTTTACATGGCAGCCTGCCCAGATGGTGCCAGCCCAGGAGGGCGAGCCTTGCTCCGTCCACTACAGACCCCTGGGCTGGTGGACCACAGGGAAAGCCAGACAAAAGAATTTACCCTCTGCCGAGCACGATGGAGGCCCCACAGAGTGACAGGCAGTGGCGGCCAGGTAGGAAGAGCCATAAACCTCCTGATATATGCCTGGCACTCTCCACAGATGTTCGACAAAGAGGCAAAATTCAATTTCTTCCTGCAGGCACTAAATCCCAGGCCAGCCTCCAGGGCCTGTAACCTGCCCACGGCCTAGCTGTCACTGGGACAGCTTCATTGACCACTGTTAAGAGGACAAGCTGGCCTAGGAGAGAGGCCAGAGCAAGGCTGTGGGGCACTTGCCACGGCTGAGCACGATGCCAGACAGCTCATGGGGGAGGCCGAGAAGCCCCTCCTCAAAAGCATTGGGGGAGGCTACTGTCATGACAAACACCCCCTCTCATTAATTCAGGGGCATCTCCCCATTTCATGGACAAGAAACTGATAACGACAAAGGGGGATCCACCCAAGGTAACAGTCAAAGGCCGTGCTCAACTCCGGGACTCTGGCCTCCGAAGCCGGGATGGGGACAGATCACACTCCTCCAAACCTCCCAGTGGCCCTCACACAAGACCCACCACCTCCCTATAAGACTCTCTCAGTCAGACCCAGACGCTCCTTCTGACTTACATCCCTGCCTGACATCCTCATGATAGTTGGCCAACACCTGTTACCCCAAATGGGGAAACTGAGGCCCAGAGAGGAGAGGGAACTTCCTGTCAATACCAGAGCTGAGGAACAGATCCCAGATCCGCCTCCCTCCCACCCCACTCCCTGCCAGGCCCCCTGGCCAGCCCCTGGCCGAGCACTGTCAGCAGGCACGCAGGACCCAGCAAGGAGCTTTGGACCTGGAAGCGGCAGGAAGGGAGCTGAGGTGGAAGCAGGAGCAGGCAGGACTCAAGGGCTCGGGGAGCTTTTGCCCAGTCAGCAGGAAGCCCTAGCAGCTGGCGGCCTCAGTCCCAGAAGACATGGGCCCAGAGCGGGGAGACAGTGGATGCTGGGAGCTGAGCCAGCCCAGCCCTCCTAGGCAGCCTCGAAGCTTGGGCCTCTCACCCAGGCATTCTTCTACACCTCCCTCTGCCCTGACCCTGGGGCCACTGCCAAAAACCAGTGACCCATGTGGGCAGACACACAGCCCTGCTCCCTGCCTACTCCAGCCTCCAGGCAAACTTGTCAACTTGCAATGCCAGGGCCTTCCACAGTCACTCCCAGCTTTGGGCCTTTGTACACGCTGCTCACTCGGCCTGGAATGCCCTAACCACTCCTTTGGCTTGGCTCGCTTCCACTTGTCCTTCAGATCTCTGCTCCTGTTTCACTTCCTTCAGGAAGCCTTCCCGGACTGCCCAATTAGGTGGTCCCCTCCCTGGGTTTACCATGATGCACTGTCTGACCTGTGCCCCCATTCATCCACCCAGACTGCAAACTCTTCAAGAGGGAGGCGTGACCCTAATCCATTTTGGTGACCCCAACATCTAGACAAGGCTGGACACAGAGGGAACATGAGTGAACAGCTATATAAATGGCCCCAGGATCCGCCAAGATGGGCACCAGCAGGCACCATTGGTTCCCTGGACACAGGCACCCCACCCAGGCCCTGCTCAGACTCACCATATCTCATCTCAGTTGTGAACAGGTCATTGCTGCTCCCCGAGTGCAAATCAGCCTCAGCAGATGGGGGTGGGCCCCCGGGCACCAGGGCATTGGACAGGGTGTGGGCAGCAGGGGGACCTGGAGGTGTGGTGGTGGCAGGGCCGGCCCCTGCCTCACCAGGGCAGCTGCAGCCCGGCTGGGCAAAGCCACAGGCCCTGCCGGCAGCACGGCCACACTCCTCGCTCCAGCGGCAGAGCACGCCGCAGGTGAACTGGCTGGAGTTGTTGTTGTTGATGAGCAAGACCTCGACAAAGCGGAAGGCCAGGGCCGCGGGTGCCAGCAGGCGCCGGGCCTCTGAGGGCTCAGCCGACAGGCACAGCTGCACGAAGTTCTTGTCGAAGTGCAGGAAGGTAAAGGGGCCTGAGCCACTGCACAGCTCCAGCCCCGCTGCCTCCTCCTCCTCCAGCCGCCCCACCTCGGACTCCACCTGGGCTCCCGCCTCCTCCAGGCTGGGCCGCAGGCAGGTAAAGTTGACCAGGTAGTGGTCCAGGGGCAGCAGGCGGGGCGCAAAGTGGGTGCACACCTCCTCCTGGCGGTTGAAGCGCAGGTAGAGGGAGTACTTGGTGGGGTCAGGGTTCTCCAGTGTCCAGGAGCAGCCTGAGGCGATGGTAGGAAAGAGGTCCTGCAGTGAGAAGGCCCCGTAGAGCACGCCGGAGGCCAGGGCGGAGCAGGCACTGGGGTCAGGGTCGAAGGCGGCGGCCAGGCGCAGGGACAGAATCACAGATAATAAGAGGGGACAGGCTGGGGTCATCCTATGTCCCTTGCCCTGTGGAGAGAGACAGTGTCAGTGGCCCCAGACACAGCCTGCATGGGCTCTGAATCTCCTGTGGCTGGCTGCAGGTAGTGAGCGGGCCTGGTGATTAAAGCCACCTGTATGATCTTAGACAAGGGACTTGACCTCTCTGAGCCTCAGTTTCCTTACCTGTATAATGAAGAGACTTGGGAGAGTGCCTGGAATCTTGTAAGCCCTTAAGAAATATTCGTTGTTGTTTTTACTATTATCCTATGATCCTCAGTCAGTCCCAACGATCACAAGCATCTCAGCTTGACAGTCGGATCCAGCCCCATCCCCACCACCCAACTTGTATTCTCCGAACTGTTGCTCTCAGTCGCAGTGTGTCGTGATCAGCTGCGGGGTGTGTCATGCGTAATCCAGCAGTAATTGTCAAAGTAGTGATGTTTGACAACGACTTGCTTTTTCATAAAGCAGAGCGATTCAAGGTTATTCCTGGAACAATGTCATTCTCACTCACTTGCTTTACTGAGTGGGAGAAAAAGGGGAGGCGTTACCATCAGTGTGCCAGAGATTGCGCACAACCCGAGCCCTGCCCATGGGAGGGCATCACAAGTATGAACATCAAGATTATTGCTGCCCGGCCAGTGTGGCTCAGTGGTGGAGCATCAACTCAAGCACCAAGAGGTTGCCAGTTCAATTCCCAGTCAGGGCACATGCCCAGGTTGTGGGACTGATCCCCAGTTGGGGGGCATGCAGGAGGTGGCCAATCAATGTTCTCTCTCATCGATGTTTCTGTCTCTCTCTCCCTCTCCCTTCCTCTCTCTCTAAAATCAATAGAGAAAAGAAGAAAAAAGAGTATTGCTGCTGTGGATTTCCTGGTGGAAACAAGCAGGACTGGCATCTGCAAAATGGGCGCAGTAATTCCCTGCGAACCCTTCTTCCCCTCCCATCATGGGGTTCTCCTCCAAGGCCTGGCTTAGGGCCTCCTACCCCCAACGAAGCCACCATGCCATCTCCCTACTCTTACCTCTATAGCCCTGGCCTGAAAGTCTGCACCACCCAATCAAGACCTCTGTCCCCTGCTACCTCCCCAGGGCTGGCTCATGCACCTTATGAGTCTTCAGGTTCCTAAGAATGGAAACCAGAGTTCACTGATTTCCACCTTCCCCTCAAAAGTGCTGCCCTAAGCTGAGCTCCCAGCAGGTGTGAATGTCCTCTAGGTGTGGGAGGGCAACAGGGCCCAAGTCCAGCCCTGACAGACACACCAGGCAGTCAGGCCAGAGTGGACAAGAGCTGGCAGGTGGGGCACCAGCCAGGACACAGTCACTGCCCACAGCCTGCTCAGCCCCACTCCCAGCCCTGGCCCCGAATCAATCCACACTGCCTCCTCCTCCATGTCCACAGCATAGCTCACAGCACTGGATGGGCCCCTAGAGCCTACTTGTTCCACATTAGAGGGAAAAGGATGAGGCTCCGAGAGGGGAGGCAACCTGCTCAAGATCACACAAGAGTGGCCAAGCTGGGACTGGAGTCCAGGACCTGAGGCCCCAGCGTGGGTTTCTCTCTCATCCACCCATAGCCTCTTGCTCAGTCCCCTTCCTTGCTCAGGCTTCAGGCCCAATAAACAAGCCATTAGCTCTGAGAACTGAACCACAAACATAGGAATATTCATAGGTGTGGCTAGATTTTTCCAAGACAAAGCTGCTTCCCAGGAACAGACTTACCCTCAGCTATTCAGTAGTCTAAATAGTGGCCGGAGGCTGGGGGACAGGAATTAGAACCCCAGAATTCCACATGTAGCATCCATGGAGCTCCTCACTGCCCCAGATCCCACATGTTACAATTCTGAGCCAGGCCCAAGCCCTAGCCACAAATAAGCACTTGTCCCTCCCCAGCCACAGGGGGGTGGAAGCACTAGGTAGCCCCACTTACTAGGAAGGAGCCACCCCACTCTCCTCCAAAGACCCTCCTGGAGTTTTTCAGCAGAAGCCAGAGAGGTTATGTCTCCACTGTCCCCCCAGAGCTGAAAAGGGAATCGAACCCTTGGTCTTCCCTGCCCCACATCATGCCTGTCCCAAACGGTTCAGCCTGCCCAGCCTGCTGTGGCACCAGCAAAGCCAGCAGCCGATGATGAGTGACATCCAATCCCCCTGCTGCCCCCAATTATTTTTAAGCAGGCTGCAAAATTCAGGCCATGGCTGGGGCTCAGCAGAGGGGAGGTGGGAGCTCATTATAATTGGCCTTGCCTCCCCCACTTAGAGCAGGCAGGGAATCTCCCCGCACAGACACCAACACACATGGGCTTGAACACTCCTGTGCCCTAGAAGGTTGCCTACAAAAGCTTGTATGCATAGATGCATATTTAGACAGGTGATCACAGGTGTTCTGCATGTGAAAAGATACATATGCACATAGATAAGTGGAGACCACTGATGTGGGCACTCACATGCACTCGCAGCTGCACATGTTCACATGTATGCGGGTACACATAGGCAGAGATGTAATGCACACGTAGGCAGAGATGTAAATGCACTCTCTACACACAGGTATTTGGTTCTCTGAGGCTCTGCATATGACAGCTAAGTGTCAGGCAGGATCTGACCTGCTGCTCCTTCGTGTTCCTGAAGCCTCTTGGGCCCCTGCTGCTCCTTACTCCATAGTCCCAAGTCCCCCACCTTCTGGGCTTTCACTGCTCCCTATCCCATAGCCCTAGCCCACCAAGAAGCACTAGGTCCACATCCTTCAGGGCCACAGCCTACTTCTCCAGAATTGAGCCACCTCTTAACCCTGCCCAAACCCTTGCTCTACTCAGTCTCCTTTGGACACCCCTTCTCACCAATTCTAGAAGTTTACCCTGAGTATGCATGGCCCTCACTGTTCCTGCTGTGACATAAGACCTTTTAGGATCTCCTCTTTTTTTTTTCCAATCCTCACCCGAGAATGCTTTTCCATTTATCTTCATATAGAGTTGGAGGGAGAGAGAGGGAAACATCAATGTGAGGGAGACACATCAATTGGTTGCCTCCTGCACGACCCCGACCAGGGCTGGGACCGAACTGCAACCGAGGTACATGCCCTTGACCAGAATCGAACCTGAGACTCTTTTGTCCGCAGTCCGATGCTCTAACTGCTGAGCCAAACCAGCCAGGGCAGGAGCCCCTCTTTATATCACTCCCCACCCACAAAATAAGGCAAGGAGCCCAATTCCAAGGTGGTCAGAGAGAGCCTCCCTGGGAAGGGACCTAGAAGAATCCTTGCCTCAAGGGCAGCCTAAGTGATTATTAGCCATGATTAACCTCCCTGAACCTCAGTGTCCCACTCTGTGGAATGGATCCCTGACCTCGGGATTACACACACCTTCTCATTCAGCCTCACAGGCCAGCACAAGGAGATGGCTCACAAGTTCCCTTCCCTCCCTGCCCTCCCTCTTCTCAGAACCTCACAAACTCTCCCTTCTTTCCTGCTGAGGGCAACTGCTGCCTCTGGGAAGCCTCTTTGGGTTGAACCACAAGAGCAGCTTTGCCACCTGTAAGCCCACAAACCCCTCCATGCACAAGAGCTAAACAGGAAAGGCATGGAGGTCAGCTCTGAGGAAGCACTTCCTGGGTCAGGAGATTAATAGAGAGAATAATCAAAAAGCCTCCTCCCTCAGGACCTCACTGGGCTGAGATGAGTGAGTTGCTGGATGGAGTACTCTCAGTCTCAGGGACACACATACACATGCGCACACACACACACACACACACACCGCCCTCCTCCTCAGGCTACCTTCACCACATGTCTGCCTGTCTGCCGCCTCCCAGCAAACCTGGGAATCCCACCCTCTGCCCAAGCACACTCAGGCCCCCTTGCTCCAGGACCCCTGCCCTCCTCACCGAATGTGTGGCGCCCCCAACAAACTTGCGAATGCCACCTTCTGCCCAAGCACCCTCAGGCCCCCTTGCTCCCAGATCCCACAGGCCTGCCTGGCCTCCGGCTTCCCTTCTGCACCAATGAGGGAATCACAGGCTTTTGCACAGCTGGAAGGGCCAAGACAATACTGGGGGTGGGTGGGTAGCAGAGTGGCGGGCGGGGGGCACCTCAAATCAAGGGCTGGGTCTCCGGGGATCCCCAGGATCGACCCCTATCCGCCCAGCCGGCTTTGCTGTCCGGAGCCCCGGCCGCGATCGGGGGAGGGGCGGCGAGTTGGGGGGAGGGGGCGCGGCGGTGTGCACATCCGTCGGATTTATCCACCTGGCAGCTCCAATTCGCCCGCCCGTCACTCACCCTCCACCTCCCCGGCGCTCGCTGCAGGGCCAAACCCAGACGGATGCGCGGGCGGAGACCCCCAGTCGGGGCCTCTGAGTCCCCTGCCCACGCACCTGCGGGGGTTGAGGGGGCGGGGTCCTCAAGGACCGCACTCCCGGAGCTCTGGCATCCAGGAGGGGGTACACCCTCCAATCAGCCCCTGGAGCTGGTGGGCAGAACCGGAGGGAGGGGGCCAAACCTCCCCCCTCCCAGGGCGGCTCCTCCCTCCAGACTGGCAGAGTCGCTCCACCTCTCTCCAGAGGGTCTCTCTGTCCTGGGAGGGGGGCCCGGGAGCCTCCCGCACCCCACAGGGAGAGGGTTGAGGGGCAGCCCCCAGCCCCCTGGGGCGGTGCCGCGTGGGCGGCGGGGGAGGGGGCGGTGACTCAGCCGCCCTCCGCCTCGTCTCCCCGGAACTTTGCAGCAGCTGGAGCCGCCGTTGCTACAGGAACCGAAAGCTTTTGTTCCCCAATGTCAGGGCTGCCAGGGCAAGAGGGAGGATGCCACTCCCAGGTGGGACCCAGGCCTGGCCACACTGCCCACAGGACTTCCAGCCCAACAGAATGTCACAGATTCAAGCCCCCTCTCCCCCTTACCCTTCCCTTCACTCACGCCAAAGCCAGGTTTCTTCAAACTCTTGGGGCCCTCAGGTCAGGTGGCCCCCTAACTCTGATCTGGAGCACTAACTGCCTGGAAAACTTCCTAATGGCATCTGACCTCCTGGGGGAGGTGGAGACATCTCTATGGCCCATGTGCTTCTCTGTGACTAATTTCCCACGTGCCTCCCCCCAACAGGCAGCCTACCTTTGGGGGGTTCTTCTCTGTACTTATCTCACCTGCCAGCCTCTATACCTGAACAAGGACCTCGGGGACCCTGACCAGAGCTGATCCCAGAGTGGTCCAGCGAGGTGCTAAAGGATGGGTGAGGGAGGAGGAAACTAACAGTCACAGGCTCCCTGGACCCACTTTGAGGGGCTGAGGTATTTTCTCGCTTTATTCTCCTGGGGGGTGTAGTGAAGTCACTAGAATCGGTTCTGCATTTCTCCTCTGGGATTAGGAGTGGAGTAGAGAGGGGCCTGACCTTGGCCTTGAAGAGAAACAGCTCAACACACCTATTATTGTTGAGCATTATTAGGTGCCAGTAACTCTAAAAACAATGTCATTTCATTCTCCCAGCAACTGTATGAAGCAGTTATCACTGACCCATTTTACAGAGGGACAGCTGAGGCTCAGAAAGGTTATGTAGCTTGCCCAGGTCACACATCTTTTGAACCCAGGTCATCTGACCAAAAGCTGAGTTCCTAGCTACTTATTTGGCTCCATTACCTGGGGGTTGGAAGGGAGGAAAGAGGGCAGCCACTAGCCAGGACATCCCTTTGTTGCCTGCCTGGACCTATTTCTTTCTAAAGAGTAGTGGGGGAGAAGGGCAGAAGAGGGGAGGAGAAGAAGAGAAGGCAAAGAGGGGAAGAAGAGGGGGAAATCTCTGTCAAGCTTGGTCCAGGGAAGACCTCTCATGCTTCCGCCACCACCAGGGCATACCCTTACAGGGTCCACACTGAACCCCACCACTGTGGGGGACATTCCCCAGGTGCCTGCTCATCCCAGGGCCAAGTGGACTCCCTCACTGCCTACTTCATGCCCAAGCCAGACAGAGCCCACCATTGCCCCCACCTCCACCTAGTGGGGACTGCCCTGGAGTAGACAAATAGAGGCTCCCTAGGGACAACTACCCAAGCCCACATGAGCCCAACCAGACCGTCTCAAATCCAGGGGCCAGTCCTGGGGTCCGCGCCTGCTGGGCTCCTGAATTGCTGCTAGGATGAGCCTTTTCCTCTACCCCACCCACCGCCCCCAAAGTAAATGGCCTGACGACCAGAGCAGTTCCGACAGGGGTAGTACAAGGGAGACCGGCCTCGCCCACCAACCAACCTCTTCTCCACAGGGATTTCCCAGCGCTAGTCCCGCAGCCACCGCAGCTGTTCAGGCTGCGGAAACCCGGGGTTTGCCTGCTGACAGAAAAGGGGGTGGCGGGTCCGGGACGGCGGGCAGGGGGCGCCAGAGGACGCCTAGGGGCCCGGCCGGCAGCTGGCAAGGCGGGCAGGCGGGCAGGCGGGCAGTATCTCTTGGCCCGGGAGTCCCTCTCCCCGCCGGCCCCAGACCCTTCGCCCGCGCTGCACCCGCCGCGGCGCGGAGGACTTCCCTTGGATCCAACCGACTGCGGGAGTGGCCGCCAACTTCACAGCCTACAACCCCCTCCCCGCCCATCATGCCAGCCCCCGGGGCTGCGGGAGGGTTCGTTTGGTCCCTGGCTCTATGCCCTGGGGGTGGGAGGAGAGGGATGGAGAGTGGACAGATAGACTCCGGTCAAAGATGGACACGGGAGCCAGGGACGCAGGGCCAGTCGAGATCCCGGCTGGAGAGGAGGGGGCTCAGAGCAGACGCGGGGGACACGGCCCCAAGTCCAGGCTGAGGGGGAGGGGACTTGCAGCAGAGATTGGCGAGGGATAGCGGGACTCCGGACAGATACAGGGGGAGGTGGCAATCGGGCAGAAATAAGAAAGGAAGCATGGTCGGGGTACCGACACGAGGAAAGGCAGTAACTATGAGCAGACATGGATGGGGGCAGGAAGGACCCCGGGCAGCGATGAAGTGGAGGAGAGGAGCAGGGTCCAGCATCCAGACGAAGAAAGGGGATTAAAGGGAGCGACACAGAGCTGTAGACTGGAGAGAGGGGTTCTAATGAAGGTGGGGGGCGCACTGCATGGATCCAAGCTGAGATAGGGAGAGACTAGAGACAGCGATGGGGGTAAGGTCTGGGTCAAGATTGGGCGGGGGGTGGGGACGCTTTAGCAAAGATGGGTAAGGGGGAGGGGGCGGAAAAGGCTCTCACCAGAGATAAAGGGGACCTTGGCCCCAGGCTTACAAGTTCCCAAAGAGATGGGAGTGGGTAGGTGCCCAACGAAGTCAGTTCGGGCAGGGGAGAATTCAGCAGAGATGGGTAGGGGAGCTCCCCAAGTACGGGCTGGTGCGGAAACTCTGGACCGCACGGGGAGGGCTCGGTGAGGGGCCGCATCAGGGTCTGGGGCCGAGCACTCACCTGGGCGCCGTCAGCAGCAGGAGCGGGGGCCGGCGCTGGCGGAGGCGACCAAGGGGTGCAAGTTTGCCATCCCTAAGGCGGGGGCCTGGCCGAGCGCGGGGCAGCTCATAGCAGCCGCGCGGAGGGCCGAGGCTCCCGATCCGCGGAGCGCCGGGTGCAGAAAAGGCGCCGCGGAGCAGCGTGGGGCGGGCGGGCGGGCGCCGGGCCAGGCGCGGGCTCCTGCTGCCGCCGCCCCCCCCCCCGGGTCCCCGCTTCCCCGCTCCCCCGCCCGAATCACCGTCCGCGTCTCGCACCGCCTCCTATTCGCGGGCGGCGGCCGCAGCCCCGGACTCTGGGAGCCGGCGCCGCATCCTCCTAGGTCTCCAAGAGCCGCAGCTGTCGCTGCCACCACCTCCGCCGCCGCCAAACCGGGTTCCTCCGGCCGCTCCGGCCGCTGCCCGCAGCGCGCGCCAGGCCGAGTGACGGCCGAAGCGGGACGCGGCGCCTGCGCGGGCCGGGCCCGGGAGGGGGCGCGCGCCGGGCCGGGCTCTAGGAGCCGCGGGAGAAGGGGTGGGGGGCGGGGGCGACGCGCGCCGCCTCCTGTTAAAGGGGGAGCAGCGCCAGCGGAGCCAAGAGCGCCCTCCCCTCCCCACCCTGGGCCCCAGGCGCCGGCGCGGGAGAAGCCCCTGGTAAGCCCCCGCGCTGCTCGCGGCCTCCCGGACCGCAGAATGAGGCGGTCCGCGACGCCCCTCCAGAGATACCCTAGATGCTAGGCATCTCGCTCAGCCAGGGTCGCAGAGGCTCTGGGGACTGAAGCATTTGCACACACCCCTCCCCCATGTGCATTGCAAATTGCATATCCCTGTGCATGCAGGTGCCGCTCGTGTGCGCTGAACTTTGCATATGCTTATGCATACAGGTGCCTTATGTGTGCACTGCAATGTTCACTAGCTCTGTGCATGCAACTGCTACACACATGCACGGTGTGTTTACATGTGCTCAGGTCCCGAATGCATGTTGCTTGTTCCTGTATGTGGGGATGCTATTTATGTGCAAGCTTACAAGTGCCACACATATACTGAGTGCTGAGAATTACTTGTATGTAGGAGCCACATATGTACACTGCAGTGTGGTATGTTTGGTGCATACTCTGGTGTAAACTCTGCAATATTGCATGTCCCTAGGCACGGGGATGCTACACGTGTGCAGTGTGTTATATGTTTTTCTGAGTGCCTGTCTATTCCCACAAGTGTCTTTCCCTGTGCCAGGGGCGCCCCCATGTTGCATCTGTTTGTGTAGAAGCAGCAGAAATGTACAGACCCGCCCCCGCCCCATCCTGGCACCGTGCCCAGGGACAGTTGGGTTGGGCCAGAGCCCGCATGGTAAAGGCTGTACCCAGGGAGATGCCTATGGTTCAGGGTCCTGGTTGGGTGGTTTGTGGCCTGGGCATGTTGCCACCGGGAGGATGGGCAGACCAGGAACACACCACTTTAGCCAAAGACAAGTAGGTTAATCAAATGGCTCTGGTCAGAGGACAAGCCAGCAGAGGGGCAGCTTTGCAGTGAGGGTGAGATGGTTTTAGGAGCCCTACTTTTTGAAGATTGTCTGGCCAGGAAAGGGCCAAACCTGGGAAAGAAGAAAGTCCTCAGTCCACTCAATCCAACCCCACTTCTGCACTGAAGCCCCAGGAGTTGTGTTGCCCTGGAGACCAGTGTAGGACGACAAGACTCCACCTCTCCCCAGGACAGGACCAGGAAGAGACAGAAGAAAAGCCCCTTGTTTCCTCCGTCTGTCTTTCCCCGATCCAGCAGTCTCCATGACATTTGTTGTGAGTGATTGTGAGAGATTATCGACTTTAATGGAAGGAGGTAATAAGGGGCGATGAAGGAATCTCACCCGTCACCTTAAGGGAATTTATGAGGCTGTATGAGGCAAGGAGGAGGGCTGGCACCTTTCCTTTCTCAGCGGGAGCCCAAGGAGGCCTGTGCCTTGGGTCTAGCACTGGCAGGCAGGGCTCCTGGGTTCTTCTGGGCACCCTCAAACACACCCCCGGTCTCTGGGTTTGGAGGCTCAGCCCCTATTGTGAAAGCCAAGCCTGGCAGCATGCTATCTGCATAGTGTATTGAGAGCCACACCAAGGGCAGTGGGAGATCCCAGGCCTCCTTACTTGGGCATTGTGAGGGGCAATGAGGTTGCTGGAGTTGAGGCCTTAGGAGGTGGGCAAAGGTAGGGAGAATGATTGGGACATGGGGTACCCACAAAGATGTAAAGGCAAGCTCTCAGAAGCTTCCAGGACCCTGTCCTAAGAGCTCTAGCCTCTTCCACTCCTACAGAGAGCTGCCTCCCTCTTTATGAATATTCATGACATTAGCATACTAGAGACCCAGAACCCAGAGAAACTCAGGCTAGTCTCTTGCAGATGTGATGCAGCTGGATCCCTAAGGCCCTCCCCTTCCCCCCAGATTCCAGCTGGGTGCAGGAGTAATGGGAGGGGCTGGCTCCAGAGAAATAGCAGCGTTTTGTCTGTTTCTCTATTCCTTGTTAGCTCTCTGCCTTCTTGACCCCATTCTTTTAGCCACAAAAACATATGCCCTAGGAAAGACAGGTGGTCAGACAGCATGAGGGACTGACAGAGATAGTACCCCATACCAGGGGCTCATGGTGGCAGAGTGAGGAGATCAGCAAGACAGGACAGCTGTGGGAACTGGGTGGAGAGAGCAGGACCTCCTAGGGGTTGGGCAGAAGCAGGCTAGAGTAGGGCAGACCTCTGGAAGCCTCTCCTAGAGGTGTGTCCCTGCATCAGGCCTTCCCCACCTCCTTTCCCAGGAGCCCCTGCCCTTCCAGACTCACTCTGGTGATAATGCCGCCAGGGAGGACTTGGGAGTAATTACAAATCGTTTCCATATTCAAATCCAGCTGGTTGAAGAGAAATTACTTTTCCAACGGTCCAGACAGGGTGAGAAGAGCAAGTCTTGTCCCCAGGAGGGGCCTCTAGGGAGCCTTGAGCAGAGACTGGGCAAGGGAAGGGGCACCAGTCAGAGCCTGAGCACAAAGGTCTTGGGCAGAGCGGAGGGACATCACTCCACCTGCTCCTTCCCTCACAGACTAAGCAAAGGACAATGACCCTGGCCCTTTCACCCCATTGGGGCCCCCTCTGGAACCTCTGGAGGGGTCCAATCCCAAAAGGGCAAGTAGCAGCCAGGCTCTCTACCCTGCTTTCACACTGCCCTGCTAGGTGACCTTGAGAAAGTCCCTTTAGCTTTCTGAGCCTGTTTCCTTATCTGTGAAGTGGTATAAATGATCTCATCTGAGGATTTTTTAAATTATTAATTTTTTTTTTAATCCTCACCCGAGGACATTTCTTTCATTGAGTTTTAGAGAGATGGGAAGGGGGGAGAGAGAGAGAGAGAGAGAGAAACATTGATCAGTTGCCTACCACACGGGCCCGATAGGAGCCAAAGATTGAAACCGAAACCTAGGTATGTGCCCCGATCAGGAATCGAACACTTGACCCTTCGGTGTACAGGACAACGCTCCCACCGACTGAGCCACACCGGCCAGAGTTAAAATTATTTTTTTATTACCAGTTAATTCGTATTTTTGTTAGCAGTAACAGCCACCAGTGGCCCAGGCTGGAGGCAGCACAGACTTCAGTTGGGCAACTCAGGGGAGGACAGAAGGTGGAGGAGGGGCACATCCAGCCTTACCCGCCTGACCTTAGCCCTGCCTCATGCCACCTCTATGCTATGTTGCCCTATAAACACATGAGAAAATGTTTTTCTTCCCTTCCCAGTGATTTATTTGGACAGAGCCTGAGGTTTCCTTCTAGTTGGTGGGACCCAGGAGCGCCCTCCCTCAACTCCCCGCCCTCCACTGCCACTCAGCCAGGCACCCACAGCCACCCAAAGTTCTGGGTACGAAGATCTCCTTTCAGTTCCCCACCCCCACCCCAGGCACTTCTGAGGAGCTCATAACATGTCCCCGAAGACACCCAAATCCATGTGATAATCTTCTCCCAGGGTCTGCCCCAGAGCTCATATGACAAACCCTCACTGCTCTGATGTCTTGGATGCTGGAGGAGTATCCTGGAAAAGGTGGACTGTCCTTCTCTGCCTGAGGAAGTCCTACATGTCTAACTTCCATCCTTCCTGCTGCAGGTGCCAAATGGGTTAGGAGCCTGGGGCAACCCAGGCTGGGTGTCATTTTCTTGGTGATGTAGATGAGGAAGAGATGGGAGGATTACTTGCTCCCTAGCTGAATCCACAGAAGGTCAGTACCTGCATTCTCTGACCCCTGGTCCTTAGGGCAGAGGGTGGAAAAGACCTTTAAGGTCCTGGGTGATCTTAATATACATGTCTTATCCTGGAGGGTAGGCACAAGGGTCTGTCACCAAAAAAGGTGCCTTCAGTCATTAAAAAAATATTGAGTGTTTACTATGTTCTAGGCACTGGGATCCAGGCCATCAGCAAACCCTGTTGCTTCTATCTCCCAAAATCTCCCAAATCTATTCACTCTTCACATCCCCACTGCCAATACCAGAGTCCAAGCCACCATCCTCTGGTGCCTAAACTCTCCCTTATTTAATCTCTGGGCTCCCACTTCTTCCCCACCACCCCAATCCATTCTCCGGGAGCCCACTGAGCTGTCTTTTTAATATGTAAATCAGAGCACCTCTTCTTAAGCCCCCAGAGGCTTCCCACTACCCTCACCAGCCTCTCCAGAGCTATCTCCCCTACCCCACCCCACACTATGCTTGAGTAACACAGGTTTCCTGGCTGTCCTTGGAAAACTCCAAACCCTTCTTCTCCCAGCACTTCCCATGGCTGACTCCTCATCAGGAAGGTGTCAGTTTCAACATCGTCCCCTCCAGGATGTCTCCCCTGATTCAGCTTCTAAAGCAGCCCCACACACACCTCATGCTCCATCCCATGGCCTTGCAGTTTCTTTCTAGCACTCATTTCTCTGAAAATATGTTATCTGTTTTCACACATCATCTGTTTCCCCCACTGGACTATGAGTTCTGTAAAGGCAGGGACCTTGTCCATCCATCCACACTTGGATGCTCTGGCACAAAGCATGATGTCAGGTGCATGGTAGGTACTGATAAATATTTGTTGACTGAATGAATGATGAAAGGGCAAGCAAAGACCCTGCCCTCACAGAGCTTCCAGGGTGTGATTGCTGATCGGTGGTTGTCCAATAAAACAGTGTTTTACAGTTTCTCATGTGATCATGCAGCAAGAGTTCAGGCCGGTGATCACACAGACCTGGACATCTGCCTGTGTCCCTCACTGGCGTGACCTTGGACAGGTCACTCATGCTCTCAAAGCCTTGGTTTTCTCTTCTGTAAAATGGAAATAATGATCCTCACCTGGCAGAGCTGACTGAGTCACATGAGATGACAAAGACTCAGTGTCCCTCACAGTGGCAGACCCAAAGAGGTGTTACCTGCGTGAATGGGGGCCCCTTCAGACTCAGACCTGTAGGCTGTTCTGGATTCTAGGGTCATGGAGATGATTCAGAATGGCTCCCTGGCCTTAAGGCCTTCCCAGTACCCCTCGCGCCCGCCGCCCAGGGAGAGAGGCGTACCAGCAGGAGTTATCTGCTGAGCTCACTGCAGTGAAGGCAGCAGCAGGAGCCCCGGTGTGACCTGGACAGTGTGTGTGTGAGCCCTGCAGAGAAACCCAATCTGGACCCACTTCTTTGCAGCACCTCCTCTCCTGTTGGGAAGCCCTATTCCTTTCCTGCCTTCTTGTCTGTGTAAGCACACACACACTTACACGGATGCATGTACAGAACAACCCATATCCACACACATACAGTTGCTGGCCCACAGACAGGTACACTCGACTGCGATGCACAGGTATATAAATAATCACACACACAACAACCCCAGGACACAACCACCGTCCATTCTTCTGGTCCAGTGAGACAGAGGCCCAGCCCCCTCTCCCGGCATAGTTGCTTTACTGCTGGGTGAGGGGGCTGGGCCTCTGTCTCACTGCCAACCCTGCCTGGACTATCTATCGGTCCTGTCACCTGCTGCTTTAGGCGGAGGTCAGACACAACTCCTCCATGTTGACAAGAGTCAGCCCAGGCATCCCCCTTGGTAAATTCCTCCTGAGATCTAACCCCACACTCCCCTGCTGAAGGCTTGAAGGGCAAGGAGCCCTGGCCACCACTCCCGACACCCAGAAATGACAGCACCGTGCCCTGTGTCCACGCCCCCAGGCCGGTGGACGTGCAGAGGGTGCCTGAGAAGAGCGGCCCCTGGCTTCCTGCCTGGTGGAAGGGGACTAGGCGTCCCTCAGAGAGGGCCTGGAACACTTGGCAGGCCTGGGGCACACTGGCAGTGGGGGGCCAGTGGGTTCCCACTATTTGGGATGCCCCAGGTTCTCTCCCCTGGGCTCCATGCCACCTGGATTCTGCTGCACTGGGCTGTGCCAAGCAGGACACAATGAACATAGCAGGCAGGGGTGGCGGTGACCTAGAGGTCTAGAGGGACCGCCTCGTTCCCTTGAGCCTCTCTGTGGCTAACACTGTGCCAGATGCTTTTAACTGATTGTCACAATTAGCCCTCAGAACAACCTCTTAAAGTAATCTGGTCACCCTCCCCCGTTTCACAGGTGAGAACACTGTGGCGTAGAGAGAGGCAGAGGCGGAACCCGGGCCTCCCCGCCATCATGAGGCCCTGCCTCAGTCCTGGCTCGTCCTCCTTGCCGCCTCCCGAGAGCAGACCAAGCGCTGACCCTGGAAAACAGTTTATTTCAGGATTAGAGCTAATCTTCCAGAGAAGACCAGCTCCCTCAAGGTGAGAGATGTGAGGGGCTCTGACTCCCAGGGCCTGGCTCCTGCAAGAAAAGGCTGGGGCTAGACGCCCAGATTTGGGGGAGGAACCAGCCTCGCTGAGGATGTTGGGAAAGATATCACACTAGGATCACTGACACCCACACACCTCCCTGGCAGGCACAACCACACTCCTCAGTGACACGCTCTACACTGACACAGCCCAGGAGGTCATCCCTCTTACCTGAACACACTCTATCGCCCTCATGCTGGCAGTAAAGCAATCTTGCTGGGTCAGGGGGCTGGGCCTCTGTCTCACTGACAGCCCTGACACAACCCGTCCTCTGAGGGTCCCAGGCTTGGGGGCGAGGCCTGTGGATGGGGCAGGGGGTGGGAAGAGAAGGCTCCTGGATGTTGTGGTTGGAAGGCAGAGGCCCTGGGGTGCCTCGCCAAGCCAGTGTTCTGTGTGTCAGAGTGGGAGTGAGTGGGGCTGAGCGCGAGTACAGGTGTGGGTGGTGTGTGCGTCAGTGTGTGGGGGACGTCTGTGTGTGTACGGTGTGCTGCTCGCAGGTTGTGTGTGTGTCTGCCTAGGCCTTTACGTCAGAAGCCTGGGTCTGGCTCTGGGGATCTCTGCTGTATGTGTCTTTGTATTCAGGGTGCCTTTTTCATGCATTTCTTTTTCTGAATGTGTATATGTATGGTGTAGAGTGCATGCATGTGTGTGACGCTGGGGCTGTAATGTGGGGCAGTGTTTGCCTATTGTTGGAGCTTGTGTACAACCAGAGTATAAGGTGTTTCTTTGTGTTCAGTGTGTGCTTGAGCCTGTGTGTGATGTGTGTGGGTGTGTGTGTGGGTAGGAGAAAGTGTTTTCAGGTCTGTGTGTGTCTGTGCCTTTGAGTGGGGATGTGAGTCAGGGTGTATGGCATTTGCAGGCCTGTGTGTGACTGTGTCTCTGTGTGTCAGTGTGTGGTATGTATCTGTGCCAGCCTATGGTGTGTGTTCCTGTGTGTGCTTGGGGATATTGACAGCCTTCAAGTTCGGAGGAGGGGGATGTGTGTATCTGTGGGTAGTTGTGAGCCTGGGTAGTTGTGAGCAAGGGGTGTGGATTAGTGTGCTAAGTATATCTACAGATCCATATGTGTGACATTGTGATTCTTGTCTTTGGGGACTTGTGAACTAATGTTTTCCAGGCAGCCCATCACCCCTTCCCCAGGCTGAGACTTTGGCCATGATCTCCACTCCCACCAGCTTGGCCAGCTCTGTACCTGCCTTGACCTGGAGGGGCAAGAGACTGCTGGACACCCGGTCATAGCAGGAGGCACAGGGGCTCCTTGCACAGCGCCCTTCATGGCTCCCGTCTCACAAAGGGCCCTACTGCTGAGGCTGCCCCCCGCCCCACGTCCTGCCCAGGTCTCCTCTGAAATGTATTTTAATGTTTGCTAGGGGCTGGAGGCCATACCGAGTCCCCTGAGCCAGCAGGGGCAGGGCAGGGTGCTGGCCCGTGGATGCGGCGGGCGCTGCTGCAGGAAGGGATCGCGGCCGTGACTTTCAGAGGTAGCTGGGGCCCAAGTGCACCTGCCTTGTGTGACTGTGTGTGCAGCTCTCGCGTGTCTGCTACTGCGCACCTGCGTGTGTGGCGTATGTCTGGGTGACTGTATTTTGTGACTGTGCCTCTGTGAGACCCTTGGGTGGGCTGTGAGTATGAGTGTCTGAACCGAGTATTCGGGGTGTCTGTCACTGTGTGACATGAGCATGTGGGCGTGTCTGCGCTCGCTTGGGGGCCAGTGTCGGCGTCTGCGAGTGTGTATTTTTAGGATGAGTCTGTATGAGCTTATCTGTGTCTGTGTGCTGTGCTCTAGGCCCTGCTTGTGTCTGCAAGTGCCAGTGTGCTTGAGTGCTCGCTGTCCGTGTCACGGAGTGGACGTGTGCAGGGGTGTGAGGGTGTGTCCCTGTGTCTGTGCACACATGTGGATGGGCGTTTGCATCTGTGAATCTGTGTGGACATGTATTTGTAGAGATGAGTCTTTCTTTGTGGGTCTGGTTCCCAGCCCCTGCATGGGTCTGCGAGTGGGTCTGTGTATTTGTGTGCTTGTGTGTCTATGCCATTGTGTGTCTCTGCAAGTGTTTGCACCTACAGGTGTTGGTGTGACTGTGTGAGTGTGCACCTGTCAGGATGGATGTGAGTGAGCGTGCACCCCTGACTGCCACCCGCACAGCCCCACGCTGTGTGTCAGCGCTGCCTCTCTGGGCGCCTGCAGGGAGCTGATGGAATTGCCTGTCCTCACAGGGACCCTGAGTTGCAGCCAACCCTGGGCACACCCTGCTCCTCCCCCAACAGCCTAGCTCGCCAACCTGCAGGCACTCGATGGGCTCTCAGCCTATGGCCAGAGAGGATGGGCTGTTAGCCTGTGGGACGGAGCTGCGCCGACTCATATTCCTGCTTCCCTGAGGGTGTGGGGCAGTTCATCGGCTTGGGCAATGGGTCTGCAGGCTGTGAGATCTTCGCAGCCCTGTGGCTGCATGAGATGCTCAAGTTAGAGCACAAGAAGGACCGCTGGGTCCCCAGGCAGCACCAACTCCTAACAGGCACATACACACACGAGCCCTAACTCAGACACATCTGGGCACATTCCCAAACACATGTAACACCGACAAGAGCATGGGACAGGCCCCTGGCCCCAGGCTCTGGGGGCAGGCCCACTGGTGCATACCCGGGAATGACACACACGAACGCACACACACACTAATCCAGAGATACAGGCAAGTTCATGTGCACATCTCACACTCACTCAAACAACCTCACTCCTCCCTGAGTTTTGGAGCCTTTGGTGTGAAGTGGGCTGAGACTCAGACGTCTCAGTGAAAAGGGGCAGCCTGAGTCACCGGATGTCCCTTCTATGCTGTCAGGCCCCAGGCTGGGCCCTGGGGACCTGGAAGAGGTTCCCCCTGCATCCTATCTCCCAGAAGCTCTGGGGTAGTGGGTGGGAGGGGCAAGCCCCCAAATCCAGTTGTTCCCAGTCGTTCCCATAATGTACCATCCCATAGCCAGAGAAGGAAAAAGCCAGGAGCTGCCTCCTCATGGGGGCCCCAGGGACCTGGCTGGGCACAGGAAGATGATGTCAGAATTCCCAAAGGACAAAAAAGAGGCACTAGCGATGGGATGATGGTTTCAGGTCCTCTTTCCCTGCCAGATTGGGAGCATTTTGAGATGGGATGGGGGCCGACTCCTCCCAGAAAGGCTCAGCCAAGCGCCTGGCATCGCGGGGCTACTTCAAAAACACATGTTGACTGCACGAAGGAAGTAAGTGAGTCAGAGGATGCAGAGGACCCCCTAAGGGCTGTGGTGTAAGGGCACCATACAGAGGTAGAAACAGTATATCCAGGCTCTGTGCATGACTGTGTGTGTGTGTGTGTGGTGATGTTCAGGGGAGGACATGTGAAGCCAGAGGTTAGGCTGGAAATACAGCACTGAGAACCTTGTAAGCTAAACCAGAGGTAGATTTTATTGAAAGCAGCAGAGGTCAGAGATCTGTAAAGGTTTTGGACAGGAACAAATCATGGTCAAGTTTATTTAAGGAAAGACAGACAACTGGGGTAACTAGAAGGTGGACTTGAGGAGTCAGGAGTGGATGGAGGAGGGGACTGGTTAGAGGCTCATTCATTCATTCAACAGATATTGACTGAAAAGTGTCTGGCACTCAGTGAATGAAACAGATACAATCTGGGACCCCAAGGAACTCCTAGAACCTGCCACATAACTGCTGTGCTTATGTGGAGTTTACCGTCTAGTGGGGGAGGGGAGGCCACACAAATACATTAATGTGTGAAGCGTTAGTATGAATAAGTACAAAGAAGGAAAATGGTGTCAGGTAAGGGGGTAGGAGTCAGAGGGGAGATGGGGGGGCTATTTTAGGTAAGGTGATCAGGGAAGATGTCTCTGAGAAGGTGACATCTAAGCAGAGACCTACAGGGGGTGAGGGATATTTCGAGGAAGAGCTGTCCAAAGAGGGGGAATTGCAAGTGCAAAGGCCCTGAGGGGGAGCGTGCCGTTTACTCAGGCAGTGGGGAGACTTGAGGGAAGTCAATGATTTCTATTTTGGACATGCTGCATTGAGGTGCCTTCAGGACATCCAGGGATGGTGACCAGAAAACAGGAGGGATCTGGTTAAAGATAGGGTTTGGAGAGAATGGAACCCTGGGAACTGACACAGCAGGATGGAGAGTAGCGGGTGGGGACCCTATGACTAAAATGGCATCCCCAGAATGGCCCTGGTTCTAGTTGCCACTCCTCCCAATCCCGCCTGGGCCCACCTCTCCTCACTTGCCAAACTACTCTGCTGCCTGAGAGAGAGCCAGGGAAACAGGTGACGTGGTTGACAGGAGCCCCTTTCTACTCCTATGGTCCCCAGGGCTCCTTCTGCCCCCGTCCTGGTCATCAGAGCCAACCTGTCCACCTTTAGTGTTCCTCCCTCTAGCTTGAGGCTGAATCCTCTAGCTCTGTGGCCCCCTCCGCTGTTATCAGTCCTGAGGATTGGGGGAGCCTGGACGGAGAGTCTGGAGGACCACAGATTTCCTGGGTGGCCCTGAGCCTCAGTTTCCCCCTGTGTTGGGATTTGGAGAGACAACATCCAGCAGGACCTTCCAGCCCTAACGTGATCAGAATCTCTGGGGCTCTCTCATCACGTCCAGATGGCTTCAGTGTGCGCGGAGAACCGCTCCACAACTGGCTGTAGCAGGGAGTGGGGAGCCATAGCCTTGATTTGTGGCATCTGCCAATTTCCAAGGTGTAAATCCTCCCACAATGGCCCATGTAAACTACCAAGGTGAAGTCAACTGGCTGGCAAAATTCCCAAACATTTAACAATCAGCTCTCACAAGCTGGTATACGCTGGCTCTAGCACCTTTGCCAGCTCCTTTCCAGGGAGACAGAGATGCAAAAAGCCTGGGGTAGGGCTCGGGGTACCTGCCTGTGGATGCGGAGGGAGAAAAGCTGGTCCTTTAGCCTCCCCATCCTCCCTCTCAACACCCAAGTCATTCCCCAGGGAGAGGCTCAGAGCCTGTCTGTCCTCACTGCGCCTCTCACTTGAACCATTTGACATCCTTCCTGGGCCCTCTACCAACTGTACTTCCTACTCAGAGGTGGGCTGGTCCTCACAGCCTCCTCCACTCTTCCTGCCTCCCCCAAAAGGGGCTCCTTTATTTGGAAACAGAGGGCAGACAGCCATGGGCCATGCCATCCTGATTCACAGCCAGACCACAGCTGTGGTCACTGTAGACAAGTGACTTGGATATCTGGCCTAGCTCCGCCACCAGCTCCCGAGCTTCTTCCCTCTACCTGTCCTCAGTTTCCCCTCCCTAAGATAGAAGGCAAGGGCTGGCCTCTCCAAAGGCCCTTTCGACTGTGACAGTTTGCCGCTTCTATCACACCTTGTTTCAGCCCTGACGACAGCTCAGAGCCTCCTCTGTCAGACACATTTCCCCAGCCTCCTAAGACTATCCCTGCTCCCGCGGCCCCCTACCACCTCTGGCTCCCCAGGCTCCCCTGATAAGGGCCCCAACTAATTACATTAGGATTTCATGTCAATTAGTGAACAATTACATGGGAAAATTGGTGCCTAATTTGGAGCAATAACGGCAGCTCCTTTGGCCAAGGCGAGATAGCTACAGACCGACTATTCATCCGGCCTGGCCCTCTCAGAACCCCTGGAGGATGGGAGCCGGCTCCCACCCGGACCTGGGCCAAAGTCTGCAGTTCTCCTTTAAGGATCTTTAAGCCTCTGTTTATGCTGATGACATGGTCTGCCCAGGCCTTTGCTAAGTGAGGGTATAGAGGAAAGGAAGGGAAGGTGGGTTGAGGGGACAGATGGGAGCTAAGGCAGACAGGGCTGGCTTCACTGAGCAGGTGCAGAGGGTTTGGGGAGGCAGTGAGGAGGGAAGACTTAGTGGGACAGTAATGAACGCGAACAAAGGCTTGGATGCTGGAATGGGTCATGTGAGCTCACAACTAATGGAGAAACAGTTGGACCAGAGCCCAGGACGGTAGGGGGAGCACAGGGTGGTGGGAGAGCTGAGGCGGCTGAGTAGGGAGGGCCAGACTGGGAATGCCATCTAGGGAGCTGAAGCCCTCTTCTGCAGGCCTCAGGAGCACAGGGCGCTCAGGGTGAGTGGAAGAGACTGTGCTGAAACTCATCTTGGGTCCTGGCCTTGGGTCATTAGCCACCACCTACCCCACCTACTGCTACCATGGGGTCCCATCTGGTCTCCCCTCCTGACATCTCTGGAACCCACTGCCCTGTTCAGGACGTCAGAAACCATAACAGTGGCTGCCAGTCCTGCCCCCATCACCTGTCCATATTTTCCCTAAGTGATCACCCTAAAGAATAAACCCAACTATATTCCTCCTTTGCTTAAACCCTCAATGGCTCCCCAGTCCTCTCAGGATAAAATTCAAACTCCCTGCCTGAGCAGTCACTGGCCCCTGTAGACCTCCCAGCTTTCCTTCTCTTCCCACCTCTACGTCCACCCTATGCCCGGGGAACTAGACCCCATTGCTTAATCGTGCCAGGCTCCGTCTTCCCTCTCAGCCTTTAACCGTGCTGCTTCCTCTGCCTAGATTACTCTTCCAACACCACTTCCAGTTTACCAAATGCAGCCTTCCAGGCCCCTCCTCTGCCTCCAGACTCCTCCAGGAAACACCAAGTCTCTGTCCTCTGGGCTCCCTGTGTAACCTCCTGGAGGACAGCTCACTGTGTACGGGAGCTGTTGGTAGCAGCGTCTGCCTGGCCCACGGACGCAGAGCTGCCCACAGGCAGGGCCTGCTGCTGATTTACTCGGTGTCTCCCTCATCCAGCTCCGAAAGTGGGTGAAGACAGAAGACAAAGGGGTGGAATGAAAACATTTTCCCCTGAGGATGGCGGGAAAACTATGCTGGGGACACTGAGGCAGGGACCCAGAGAAATATTCATGAATCCGGTGAATGCTTCACTTAGAAAGGAAAGCGGGGTCAGCCTTCCTCTGGCCATGGGAGCCAAGCCCTGCCCCCATCCCTCCAGAGTTTTTTCCTGAACACCTTCACAAAACTTGGAGTACCTCACTGCAACCCACTCTTACTCAGGCGTTTTCATCTCTCCTTTCAACAAATTAGATTTTTTTTTAAAGCCCCTACTAAGCTAATGGTATCCCAAAAAGTAAAGGCAGCTCTTATGAAGGCAGTGGCACAGCAAATTGAACTATGACATGAAGGACTATGGGCAGACTCAAGGAGGAACCTCCTGACCATCAGGGCTCAGCCCCTAAAGCAATCCCCAAAGGAATGACCAATGGGGAAGGGTGGTGGGTTTGGCCTGTCTAGGGGACACCAAGCAGAGGCCAGGGATGGAACACACACCTTCCCGAAAGCAAGGGGATGACCTGGCTGACTTTCCTGGGAGCGTGGTTCTCACTTAGGCGGCTGCCACTCCATCTTAAGGCCCATCACTCACGTTAATTACCAAGAAAAAGCCGATTTCTCCTCATTTCCAGACTCCAAATGACAGTATCATTAGGCTGGTAATGTGCAGAGAAATTGTGCATGTCTGCCTTGGAACATGTCCTGAGCCAGAAAGGGAGAGGGCACCCCCAGCCAGGGTTTGTCTCCAAGAGGCTCCCTGTGGCAGAGGGCCAACCTCAGGAAGAGACGCTGTGCCACCAGGGCGAAGATGCTCTCCCTCTCTGTTCAGTGATGATGATTAAACTGTACCAGGCAATGGCATGGGTAACAGCCACAACACACAAACCCTGGCAAAGCCTGGTAAACAAAGCCAGCCGTTCCCCTCTCAGACTTACACAAGGACACAAACCTCCTTGTCTCTGCTGAACTTGAACTCAGGCCTGTCCACTGCTACAGCCATTGCCCATACCCTTTCCTCTGAGCTCCCTGCCCACCTCTAGACCAGGAGGCACCTGGGCACCATCTTGTCTCTCGGAGGGGAGTTGGCACGTTCCTTCCTGCCTCAGCAAAGCCAACTCCCTGAATGTGAGCAGACCTCAAACGATAGCCACTGCTCACAGCCCTTTATACACCTCTTCACACTCTTCACTGTGTTGAATCCTCACTCAAACCCACTTAACATATGAGGAAACTGAGGCCCAGAGAGATGAAGTGATTTTCATGAGTTCAAGTCTCAGAGCTCTGCTTGACTCCAGGTCTGCCCCAGGTCCAACTCAGGCTGAAAACAGAGTCCAGTCCATGCCTTACTCTGGGAACATGTCCTCGGTCTCTGCTCCTGATAACAGAGAATTGGACCCAAACAGGCTCTGCCTTCCAGAGCTGAGGTCGGTGAGAGAGAGGCAGGATGTAAAAATATAATTACAGCTCAGAGTGATCTGTGCACCACACAAAAGAGGAGACACAAAGGTTTATCCTCACCAGTAATCAAAGACATGCAATTAAAACAACAATACGATGTGGTTTTGCCTACTGAAATGAATATAGTTGTGTTTTTTTTAAAAAAAGACAGCACCAGAGTTGGTGAGAACTGAAATCTGGGGCACTCTCAGATGCCACTGATGGACGGGTAAATTAAAATAACTTTACTGGAAGGCCACAGGGCCATAGTGTCAAGAGCTTTAGAAAGAGACTGACCCCTTGGTTCTGTTAATCTACTTTTAGGAGTTCAATCCAAGAAATAACCAAAGATGTTGAAAAAGAACCATGCATAAGGATGTTTATTGCCATTATTTATAACTGTGGAAAATCACAACCAACATAAATGTCCAGCAATAGAGGGATGGTTATATAAATTATGATATATCCATATATAAGAATATTATGCAACCATTAGAAGTCATGTTCTTGAAGAATTTTTAATAACCTGGGAAAATGCTCACTGTGTAATGATAACTGAAACAAAGCAGGAAACATAACTATATATATAGTATGCTCTTAACTGCATAAAGAAAATATTTAATAAATTCATTTAAAAAAAGTCTAGAAGGAAATTAACTGAGAGTTAATCTGAGGGATTATGGGGGATATTTTTTGTTTGTTTCAATTAATACTATTCTGTTTCTTTTAAATTTTCTACAAATTTTGAGGGGAAAGTCATTAGAAATACATGCAATGTGTGTGTGTGGGGGGGTGATGTGTGGGTGTGTGGGTGTGTTGGTGGGGCTGGGGGGCATCCCAGAATGTCTTGAGAATACAGAAGCTCCTAACCCAGCCTGGGGGCAGTCAGGGAAGGCTTCCTGGTGGAGGTGATATCTGTGCTGAGACTCAGAATGAGTAAGCTTTACCCAAAGGAGGATTGTTCTAGGCTAGGAAACAGTATGTGTGAAGGTGCAGAGGAAAGAGGGATTCTGACCTCTTCTGGAAACTCTTAGTAGCTTGTGTAGCTGGGTGAAAGGGCGACGGGTAAACCCAGGTGGTGAGCGGAGCAGGCCGGAAGACCAGGTTGAGGAGCTGGTGCTTTGCCCTGAGAACAAAGTTGAGCGTCAACGGTCCTCAGCAGGGGATGTAACAAGATCCAGGTTATGTTTTGGAAAGATCATTCCGGCCACAGCATGGAGAGGCGAGAGGGGCATGGGAGACGACAGGAGGCAAGATGTGAGACCCAGGAACCAGAGCAGAGCACTTAGGAGGCTGTTGCAGCTTCTGGGTGAGAGGGGTTGGCCTGCGCTGGGCAGTAGTGGAGAGGAAGAAAGAAGGGGCCAGCGGGAGCCCTGACTGCCAGGAGATTTGACAGCACTCGGTGATTCATTGGAGAGGGAGGCTGGCGGGGAGGGAAGGCCCCGCCCAGACACTGACTGTAGCATATGCACACACATGCACAACTGAGACACACTGCCGTCTCAGGAGGGCCTTCCCCACTCCCCCAAGAGGCAGACTTGGGCTTACTTGACATCGGCTGCAGACCCTGGAAGAGGCTGACCTTGGCCCAGTCACCACCCGACTTCTGGCTCACCCTGGGCACCCCTGTCCTCTATACTCCCAGCCTGCAGCTCCGGAAAATGGGAGTGGGCAGGGTTAGGGGAAAGCCCACTGGGAGGGGGAGCGGGGGCAGGGGCAGGGACAGACTTAGAAAGGCCACAGCTAGGTCTTCCCTCGGGACATAGATACACACTCATACATGGACCTGGATCCACGGAGAGCAAGCAAGTCACCCATGGAGATGCTGAGCGTCAAGTCACAGGCAGAGATGTACGCAGAGACACAGCCGCTGTAGGCTGTCAGCTCCAGGCTCTGTCACACACGCAGTCAGACAGCCCTAGCACAGTTAGCCCCTCACAGGTCTCACACTCAGGCCATTGTGCTCGGCTGGATCCCCCAAGGTCCTCCCAGCTGCTCCACCCCCAGCCCCACACCCACTCCCGCCTCCCCAGGACAGAGGACTGGCAGAGGGGCCAGCCTAGGGGACTGGCACAGGGACCAGCAGCCAAACGGGGCAGCCGGGAGGCAGGTCTCTGAGAAGAGGTTGCCAAGGCAACAGGCTTCTGCAGAACCAACTAGGGGCTTAGATTTTCTTCTCTTATTTTTAGAAGTTGGGCCTGGGCTGGTTGGGCCAGCCAGTGGGCCAGACTCCCCCAGGCAGTACCTGAGGGCATAGACACCAGCCTCAACCGCCCCCTGGGGGTTCTGGGGGGGCACTGCCCATGTCCAGAGTTCTTCCACAGGCCCCAGTTTTCTCAGAGTCGTGTCCTAGGCAGGATCTTCTACTCTGTCTGTCTTCACACAGACCCAGATCCTTCTGCCAGCAGTATCCTCTCCCTTCAGGCCCCAGCCTGCCCTCCCACTGCAGCCCACGACGTCTGTGGCTGAACTGATGATGTCCTGGGGGAAGAGGGAGTTGGAGGGACTTTGCCAGATTTGTGTGGTGATGTGTGTGAGGCTTGTATCTGAATGAGTGTACATGTGTGTGCATCTCAGGGGAGACTCTCACCCTCACAGTTCTCGTGCCTGTGAGTACGTGTGTGTTTGTGTGAATTTCCTTTTGACATGGCTAGAACAGAATTCTCCCTCTCTCCCAGCCCAATTCACACCCCCACCCATAACCTCCCCCCTCGCCTAGATCTCTTAAAAGCGAGGGTGAGGGCAGAGCTCTCAAGCTAGAAGGAGGTGGAGGGCCTGGGCCTAGGTGCTCCCCCATTGTCCAGACCCTCCTTAAATCGAAGCAGATAGCTCCTGGGGGTGGGGACAGAAGAGTGGTGGGAAGGACAGGGAAGGACTAGACAGACCCCAGTGGGCAGAGGCTGGATGAGGAGGGTTCCTGGAAGCTCCTGTGAGCTGACTCTCTGTTGACTCCTCCAGCTGCTGGGGATTTCTCTGTTAATCTAGGACTGCTCTGTTTGCATCTCATTTGCCTATATTTGCATAAGAAGGGCCTGGCTGGCACCAGAGATCGAAATTCCTAGCCTGGGTAATTGTGTGAAAAGGCCTCTGGAGACCAACCTAGCAGGAATCCTGGGGGAAGGGAAGCAGTGGCAAGGAGCCCCAGGTGTTGACAGCTGTGGTCCCTGCTCAGTCCCAGGAGCCTCCGCTTCTCCCTGATCCCTGGTACAGCAGGGGTGACAAGACTGAGAATTGAGTCACCCTGAGAGCGGCTGGCACCCAGATGGAGCTGGGGAAAGAGCATGCCATGGGTGGGAATGGCCCAAAGTGGTATGGGCAGAGTTGGGAGTGAGGGTGGGGAGAAAAACTCAGCAACACCTACACTGGTTAGGAGCTGACTCCAGCCAGAGAGCATATCCTGGATCTGCCACTTACTTACTAGTACCCAGGAACCTGCCCTGAGCCCCCCGCTTTAGATGCCACCTTGGCCCTCTTCTGCACAGGGTGAAGAATTCGAAGGTCCACAGGGCTGTGCCCATTCGGGGCTCCAGCTCCCTTCTGGGCCATACCCCAACCCAGGACCCTGGAATTCCTACGCAAGCAGCCCTGAGCCAGCTGCCAGGGCCTGGGGGGCCTCTTTCCCATATCTTTTGTCCTTACGCTCTAAGAGTGGCAGAAGGGTGACTACATGCCAGGAGTGTGGACCAAGCAGGAACTTGAGTGTTGGGGCATCCACAGACCTGCATACAAGGCCCCTCACCCAGCCCCCTGGAGCCCAGAGATGGAAGGATGGAAGGGGCGGAGGGAAGGGAGCTGGGGGGATTGAGGGTGTGCAGATGGAGGGCTAGGGGCTCCTTTTGTGTTCCTGCCCTAGGCTCTTTAAACGCTGGAGTTAGCTCTGACAAGCTGTGACCTTGGGCAAGTTACTTAACCTCCCTGTGCCCCCAAGCAGGGTTAATAATAGCAGCCGCCTCACAGAGTCGCTATGAGGATGAACTGAGTTAGTTCATGTTAAGCACTGAGAACAGTGCCTGGCACAGAGTAAGAGGCTGCTATTATTACCTGGTATTCTGGGATTTGGCTCTTTTCCCTCCTGCTACAGGAGAAGCACCTTTCCTTTGGCTTTGAGAGACTGAGGAAAAGGTAGGGAATGGGGACATACCCTCTGCTCCCTCCTCCTCCTCCCTCAGAACCCAAACTCCCCTTTTTTCCCTCCCCAGCTACCGCACCCCCAGGCCAGGATGGCAGGAGGGCAGGAGGGCAGCCAGGTTGTTGAACTGAAGGTAATGATTTGTTTAATGTTTTTATTATTGGTTGAATGAATGAATGAATGAATGAATGAATGAATGACAAACATTGAATGAATAAAAGTCAAACAGAAGGCTGACTGGCAGATGTTTGGGCTTTGGGCCCCTCGGATCTATTTCCCTGAACCACGTTCTGTTTGCTTTCATTAGATAGTGGGAAGCAGAGTGGGGTGAGGGGCCTGGCCAGGCTCTCTGCTAGGTCAGCTCTGGTTTTGGTGAGTGGCTCATGCCTGGGGAGAAGGTGCCTGTCCCTGTGAGTGCTAGAGGGGGGTACCTGCCTGAATCTGGGTCCTTTTGTACCCTGCGGAAGTCTGAGTGTGGGTGGGTGTCTCCATGTCTGTCTGTCTCAGAAGCTCCTTCCTGCCCAATAATGAGAGGCCCTGGGGCATGCCACATCAGGATCTGGGGGCGATGTTGGTGAGCCTCATTACCCCTATTGACACCCCTGGCCCCTCTGGCAGAGCCAGGCCTCAGTGTCCCCCCCATCAGCTGGCGGGTTGGCTGGTAATGGAGAGCTCTCGTGGGGCCTGGCGGCCTCCGCCATCTGGCCAGGCTAGTGTTGGGGAAGGTGGGGGACCTCTCACAGGATGCCCCCCGGGCCCCCAACCTTGGCACTAGGCTCATCTCAAGAGTGATGTGAGTATGGGCATGTGGGAGCACAGGTGTGTGTGTGTGTGTGTGTGTGTGTGTGTGTGTTACAGCGCATGTGCCAGTGTGTGTGTGTGTGTGTGTAAAAGAGAGAGAGATTGCATGTGTGTGATGAGACTGTGTGTGGGTAGCTAGGTCTGAATATGACTGTGAGTTGAATTTTATGTGTTTGTATTCATGACTGTCTATGTTTGTGTGTCTGCGTGCCTGTCTCCTGGTGGTCTGGGGCTTCTGTACATGATGGTATATGTCCCCGACTGCGGCTGAGTGCACAGGTCGGAGGGTTTTCCGTGGAAGCTCTGAGTGGAGGCAGGAGGGGGAGGGTTCAGGCCCGGGGGGCTGGAGTGTGGCCTTGAGAGGAAGGTGCTCATTCTCAGTGAATTCCTGGCTCAGCTTTCAATTGGGAGAAATTAACTTCCAGGTCCATTTCTTTAGAAACTGTTCTCATCTCTGTCCTGGGTGAGGTCCCACAGTATCGAGTCCTGCTAGAGGGGCTGGAAGTCCGTGAGGGAAACCAAGGTACCAACGAGTCCTACAGGATCCCTGACTGTCCTGGAGCCGTCCCCTGGAGGCAGACCCTGGTTCCAGGCACCTCAGAACTCCCAGGCTCTTTGGGAAGCACCTTGCAGGCACTCCCTTCACCTGCCCCAGCACAGAGACAGGACACACGTAAAGCCACTCTGAGGACAGTCACGCAATTACCCAGATGTGGGCACTGGCACAGCATCACACATGAACCAGAAACCCACATGTATAGTCACAGATCTTCTGGACACAAGCACATATACACATACCCATGCACACATCACAACACAAACATTCATTCAGGGACATAGATGTACAGGCACATGCCTCTTTACATGCAGGAACATGCCCACACATTGGTAAAACACACTCTTGCAAGGACACACATGCTTAGAGTGACGTGCCTGCAGACATGCTTGAATATATGTTCACACATGTTCTGTCCCTCCCAGCCTCGCTCCAGTTCTCAGTCCGACACACTGCTGCAGCTCTCACCCACTGCAGATGGCCCTTTGCAAGGTGGGCATCAAAGGAGGGCAGCTGCCCTATGCATAGGGGACCGTCGGAGTAGGTAGCTGTGTGTGTCTACATATCTACATGTGTATATATGGCTGTCACTGTGTATCTGTAGTCTGTGTGGTTCCAACTCTGTGTAAAACAGGGAAGTATCTCTTTGTGACACTGGGAGTTTTTCTGTGCATGTCTATGTATTTCTGGCAGGACCTATGTGTAGCTGTGTGTACTCATTTGTGTGAATGTGAGTGTGGATGACAGTGGGGAATTTATTTATCTGTGTGACTGCATCTCGTGGACTATCTGAGCATGTGTGTACAGGTATGTCTATGTGCACGTTTGCATATGTGTGCATTTCTCGTGTGTTCATGGCTCTGTGGTCCAAAAGTCATCTAGCTGGGCAGGATCCCCTCCTGGCAGAGGCTGTGGTGTGGCGTGGGGTGGGGCCAGGTGGGACCGCACTGAATCCTCAGCCATTGACAGTCCTATTTACAGAGCTCTGAGTAGGGCGTAATTGCTTCTATTAATCTTTCTCCAGTTGTTAATTGCTCACTTATCAGGTTGTGTATTATGCCGACTGTTGCTCTTAATTCCCCTCCATAGCTGCAGGTGTTCACTGCCTTATTAACTGTTAATCGGCACCACTAGGGATGGAGACTTAATTGGCCCCCAGAGTGGGACACAAGCAGGCCAGCCCAGGCACTGCCAGGCTCTCAGCCTGTCCCTGGAACCCTTACCTATGGAGCACAGGTAGCTACCAGAGAAGGAGCTGGCCCATTGCCATCCAATGGCAGATAGTAGTCCAGCGTACAGCGGTAAGAGTGACAACTGCAAGGTATGACCCCTCCTCCAGGAAACCAACCAACCAATTAGAATCCAGCTCCTACACTCCCTCCCATCACCAACAACCTTCCTCTACCTAGGATAAAAGCCAACCTCACTTATTTTATTCGTTTATTATTATTATTTTTAATCCTCACCCCGAGGGTATTTTTCTATTTATCTTCAGATAGAGTGAGAGGGAGGGAAGGAGGGAGGGAGGGAGGGAGAGAGAGAGAGAGAAAGAGAGAGAGAAACATCGACATAAGAGGGACCCATCAACTGGTTGCCTCCCCCACAACCCCGACCAGGGCCGAGGACAAACTGCAACTGAGGTACGTGCCCTTGATCAGAATTGAACCCGCGACTCATTGGTCCATGGGCGGACACTTTACCGCTGAGCCAAACCAACCAAGGCCAACCTCACTTATTTTAATTATCTGAACCTAACTGAGAACTAAGAGACCAACACTTCTTCTGCCTCCCCTCTGATCCTAGCTGTCAAGGCTGTTAAGGTAACGGAGACACTGGGAGAATGGAGGGCCAGATGAAGGAGTGTCTGCCAGAGCAGGAAGGTGAAGTTAGACCCAGGAGGGACTTCCCAGCTTTTGAAGAGGCCACCTGGGACAATCAGAGTCCAAATAAGAATAAGAACTTCCAGGAGGAGATATGCTGCTCCATCCCAGCCACCCTCAAGGGGTCCCTCTCAGCTTCTGTTTTCACAGCCCCAACATCCCTGTGGCACTGCTAACAGCTGCAGCAGTGAGAGGTTCTGCCTGCCCCTGCCCCAAGTCACAGCAGAGGAGTCCCAATTGTCCACAATGGGACACTGCGGCACAGAAGGGCAAGAAAGTGACTCCAGAGTCCCGCAGTCCTCTCTGGTAAGGGCTCAGATATGTGGGTCTCCAAGCAAAGTTTCTGCCCCCAGTCTCCCCCTAGAGGCCTAGACCCTGCTCCATCCCAGATATCTCAGATCTGGAGGGAACTTTTCTTGGTCACCACCTTCTTGGCTCTTGTCGTCAAGCCTCTCAACCTCAGCTGCCACTGCTGCAGCTGCCTCAGGCTCCAGCGCCTTTGAGACAGGCATGCAAGGTTTCTAGAAACAGACCCTGAGAAAGACAGCGTATCAAGTGTGTGCATGTGTGGTGGTGGTGGCGATGAGGTGGGGGTGGGAAGGTCCATGTTTCACCAACCTGGTCTCCAGCCTCCAAGAAGGGCAAACAAGCAAACCAATATTCCACACCCTGTGCCTCGAATCCCATCTGCCCTGACATCTGAAAGTTTATCCTGATGTTAGTTGTCATGTCTCAAATTGCAAAGGAAGTTGATTTGCTTTGGTTGGGTCCTGAGAGGAGCTGGGCTCTATGGAGAGAGAGAGGGAGCTACCATTAAATGCCTACAGCCCTGACCGGTTTGGCTCAGCGGTTAGAGCTAGAGTGTCAGCCCGCGGACCAGAAAGTCCCAGGTTCGGTTCCCGCTAAGGGCACGTACCTCAGTTGCAGTTCCTCCTTGGCCCCGGTTGGGGTCGTGCGGGTGGCAACCAGTTGATGTGTCTCTCTCACATCAACATTTCTCTCTCTCTCTCTTCCTCCCTCTCTCCCTCCCGCTCTATCTGAAAATAAATGCAAAAAAATGTCCTCGGGTGAGGATTAAAAAAAAAAATGCCTACAGTGTGCCAGAAGCAGCAATAAGTGTATGCAAAATGGCATCTCACTGAAACCTCACATAACCTGATGAGTCAGGGATTAGTATCCCTCTTACAGAGAAGGAAACTGAGCCATAGAGAGGGAAACTAAACTTGCCCAAGGCCACACAGCCAGGAAAGGGCAGAATTGGAATTCCAACCATTGGCTAGGGGGGAGGATGGGAGTGTCTTTGGTCAAGGGTAACAGGATGGATTCAGGCTAGTGATTCAATTAGGTGACCAGGGCCCAGAATCGGTGGTCACTATTACATTTTACCCACTCAACCCAAATCTGGGATCATTAATAAAAAATAAAAATAAATAAAACGCTCACGCATGCACAGCCCTCATGCCCATCCGTCAGGATAAGCAAGGGGAACTGTCCAGGGATCGTTGCCCAAACGAGTTCCGGCCCCGCCTCTATGTTAATGACATGCAGATATATGTAAATTTGCACAAGCAACCTCTCAAACCTTGGGAAGCCATGGGATGACACAGAAGTTTCTATGGAAACCCAAAAGCGACCCCCCCACACACACACCTCACCGCACAAGCAATCGCAAAGACTCGTGCACAAAGACCCAGGGTTCCTGGCTGCAGAGCCCGGGGGATCGCCGAGTCGCGGAGGGTGTGAACCGGAAGGACCCGCAGAGCCGGCGTCCAGCCGGTGAAGCTGAAGCCGGGAGAGAGCCGGAGAGCCGCGGGGACAGCAGCATCGTGGGGCGCCTTCCACTAAAACCGAGGGGAGCTTCGTAGCCCTTCGAGTCCCTGGCGACTCCTACTCGGGCCTAGCAACGTGAGCCCCGCCCAGCGTTGCTTAGCAACATCTAATCGAGCATAGCAACCGCCGGCCTCGCCCCCTAACAACAGCTCGCCTAATCCACCATCCTGGCCTCCTCTGCCAAAAGAAAGGCAAGGGGCTTGTGGACTAGGGTCGAAAGATGGATGGACGTCATGTTGACCAGCCCCCAGCCTCGAAGCGGGCTGCAGGATTTCGGGGTCCACCGATAGCCCTCTCTCCACAGAGAGGAAAACTGAAAGGAAGTCCCAGCCCGGAGTACAGAGCTGGTTCTTTCCGGAGCGGAGCAAATGCTCTCGCCTCCCTGGGAGGAAGCCCTGCACCTGGGGGAGAGTGTGCACAGCCGTCTCTGCTCCAACTCCTCCTGCTTCAACTGCGTTAGGAAAATGACCCAAATTGCCGACTCGGAATAGAGCTGTAGGCTGCATAGTAATTGATGTCATTTACATACAGCACAGAGGCTGTGGCGCCTCACAAGCCGCTCCGGGCTGGAAAAGCTCCCGAAGGAGCCCCGGGCCCTCCGCTAGTTCACCTGTCCAGTCCCTTCTCCCTGTCCCACCTCGCACCCCACCCCTGCTGCCGCTTCCAAAACCTTCCGCTAAAATCCCACACCTCGCCCCATCCCTAGCTCGGCCTCTAGTCCTGCCAGCAGGACCTCCATCCCAAGGCCGAGGGCCCCCTCTGCTGTCGTCCGCGGGTAGGGCAGCAGAGCTCATGGGGCCGAGAAGAGGGACTCCCCCCAAACAACTCCCATCCTTCCCAGTTCAGCATGGTCCAGGCAAGGCTAGTACATAGGTAGACTTCGAGAAGGGATGGGCAGGGATACACCCCTTCAGGGCCGGGGCGAAGGGTGGGGTCTTGTCAGTTCTCCAAGCCAGGCCCTGCTTCTCCATGTGGGTTAGGCAGCCAAGGGCAGCTAGTTCGCAGGTCAGTCCCCACCCAGACTCAGTTCTCCCAAGGTACACCCCACACGAATATGCTTTACAATTGTAGCTGTTTTTAATAGCTCACTCCAGGCCCCAGGCAAAGCAGCACCATCCAGCCCTAACACCAGCCTGAATGTCCACCTGCCAGGCCAAGGCCCTTGTCTTTCTCCAGTCCCAGTGTCTGGGAGCCGACAAGAGATACAGAAAGGAGTCATCCTTTACGGATCTCTTGTCTTCCTCAACAGACATCCACCCACAGATACACACACACACACACACACACACACACACACACACAGTCTCACAGATACACAGACACACATAGGGACTATGATGGTATCCCCATCCCCACTGCAACTATCCAAAAGAAAAAATCTTGGTAACTGAAAAATTTTAAAACTATTGCAACTTGCTTTTTCATTTCTCCCTAACAATTTCTACGTGCCTCTGCCCCTTCAAAAGCTTAATTCTCACTCTCTCACCCCACCCTAGTCCTGCCTTCTCTCCCATCACTTCTTCCTCCCAGTTCAGAATACTTACAAAATGCTTCCAAAACCCTCCATGGCAACAGCTGTGACCTGTCACATAGTGATAGTTAAGGACTTCAGACAAGCAACTGGCAAGGTTGTCCCCTCCATCCCATCACTTTAGCTTTGCTACTACATCTGTGCATACAGAAATCAAACACACCCACAACCCACCCTTGGCCAGGCCGAGTCTCTCCTGCCCAGCCATCAGATGCGAACAGTCTCAAGTTCGGCAAAATCTTTATTGAACCAAAAATCAACACTAAGCAGTTTGCAAAACAGGAAACTCAAAAGGAGCAGGTGGGTTGAACTGGCCCTCCCCTTCCTCTGCCCCTGTCTCTCCCTGGAACAGCTCAGGGTTCAGCACTGGAGAGGAAATCAAAGCCCCTCTTCTGGTGGGTAATGAGGGTCAGGTCTCTCTAGGGAGGGGACACTGAGAGCAAGCTCCATCTGTAGGACACAAAGAGGAGTCAGGAGCTGGGCCAGGGGGCTCTGGGGCTGCAGGGAGCTGGCAAAAGAGGCCAAGAATTCCACAGGCTGTAGGGGACTGGGGATGGAGCTCCTGGCCTGGGGATCTCAGGGAGGCTTGAAGCTGGTGGCTCATAGTCACCAGGGATTCAAGATGCTGGAGCAGGGCTTGTTGGGGACAGGATGCCCTGTGGAGGTGCTGGCCACGGCCAGCTGGTACTGCTGAATAGGGATGCCAGGACTGGCACCAGCCTGGTCTTGTGGGCCACTGCCCTCGCCCAGGACTCTGCCAAGTCTCAGGCTCTTCCCACAGTCTCCCCCTGCCTCTAGAGGGCTTCTGCCAAGCACAAATTCCCCTTGGAGCCAGGCTGCCTTTGCCCTGGCTCTGCTGCAGGGTACCACCTGGGGGAGAGGAGCCCTTCAGGGCCACATCCAGCCTCCTGTCCTTCCGCTGGTAGCATCTCATCTCCACTTTTCTGTTGAAGGAGACCATCTTGCGAACCTTCCCCAACAAGGGGCTGGACTCCCCCGTGTCTGGAAGCCCTGCCGTGGGGAGCAGCACAGCCAGCAGCAGGCTGGAGTGAGTGACTTCCAGTCCTGGGGAAAGAGGCGGGGAGAGGCCAAAGGCCTGGTAGGACAGAATGCATAGTGCATAGCCCCCCCGAAGCTGCATTCTGGCTGTGGCAGGAGGTCTGGAGGTCAGACCCCAAGAAGAGCTTTCCAGCAGTGAGATGGGGGCCCATGAGATGCTGGGAAAGTAAGTGGGAGGTGAACCTGTCCAGGAAGAGATGCTCTCAGTGTGGGGAAGGGTTCACCTGGCTGAAGGTAGGCATGGTTTGACCCTACCTCAGTTTCCTCATCTGTGAAATGAAGAAACTAACAGTAGCATTCTGCTAGGGTTATTTTGAGGACTAAATGGATTAATATAAGTAAGCTTTAGAACACTGTCTGGCACGTAGTAAGCAATATCAAGTATGAGCTACCATTGTTATCACAGTTTCCTGTCTCAGGAGTCCCCTTCTGAGACGTGCCTGCCTCCAGAGAGATGGTTGACAACGTCAACAATGCCCCATCTGGTCACCAAGTGAAGGGAAGCCGGGTCTGGTGTGGACATCAGGATACTCACCTGGGCCTCCAAGAGAGCGCAGCCTGGTGGGCAGGGGCTGGAAGGCAGGCAGGGGCAGCAGGACCACCCTCACGTGTTCCACAGCTGCCAGGCCATGGCACTGCTTATTGTTGAGGTAGGAGTAGAGCAGGCGGCAGTTCTGGGTGTCCCGAGCCCCCTGTGGGCACAGTCTGACCACACAGATGTCCTGCAGTCACAGGAAGGAGAGCGGCTTTAAGGAACAGTCATCCTTCACTCCAGCAAACACCCTTCTCTCATCTAAACCCCTGTGAGGAAGTGTGTCCCCATTTTCCAGACAAGGAAACAGAGGGACTTGTCCAAGGTCACACAGTAAGCCTGCAGTCACAGTGGGAACTAGACTCAGCCTCTGCTCCAGAGGTAGAGTTGGGGGGGTGGGGCACAGGGCTGGGGTATGGTGCTAGCAGAAGAGGTGGTGCCCAAGGGTGGGTGGTTACCTGGGCCTTGGCTGGGCAGATGCTGGCCAGAAGGTCCCAGACGGTGTTGGGGGGTATGCAGCCTGCTGAGCGGATCACCTCGGGCAGGGCCTGGGGGCAAGGTAGCATGGCCAGTCAGCCCCCCAGATTCCCACCCACTTAGGGCAGACTCGATACCAACTCCCTGAAGGCCACAGCCTTGACAAAGAGGATGAGCAGCCAGTCTATCAGGACCCAAGTGGCTGCCCAGGAAGCCCTAACTGCCCCTAGAAGCCTATCTCCTGTCTTGGCCAATCTCCTTCAACTTCTCAGAAGCCCCTCACTCCCTCCTCTAACCTCTCACCCTCATCCCACACTCTAGCTGATCATTAACAATCACTCCTAAAACCTCCTCTGGGCCAGGGAGGCACAGACCCCTCTCCTGGGTCCTTCTTGCTTTGTGACTTGGCTTACAGGGAGTCCTTTACCCATGTGTCTCTGCAGGAGTGGGGTTGGCATCTCATTTGACCCCATGTCTAGCACAAGGCCAGGCACAGAGAGGGTCTTAGAATGAGTAAAAGAATGAGTGAATGAATGAATGACTAACTGACTGGGCTGGTCAGTGTGTGAGGGAGTCCCTGGTGAACAGGGCCAAGTACCATGATGAGCTGACAGCTGTGTCCTGAGACCAGCTGGGCCTTGACCCGGAACTGCTTGATGGAGAACATGGCCACAGACCCCTCCCAGGGCGGCTGGCTGGGCAGGGCCTTTGTGGAGCCTGCAGGCATCTGGAGCCTAGAGGGAGGAACAGAGAGAGGGCCAGGCAGAACAGGTCATCAGCGCTTCCCCCAGCATCTCCTAACCTTTCAAGAAAGATCCTGTGTCCCCAACTGCGGGTGCTAGAACACTGGTCGAGGCATGGCGTCATGCGGGGGTGAACCAGTAGGATGGAATGATTAGTTCTACCACACAGATGGGGAAACTGAGACCCACAGAAGAGGTAAGATTTGTCCACGGCCACGCAGAAAGAAAAACCCATGCGGTCTGCTGCCCCAGCAGGTGGCTTCCCCACCTCCCTGCCCCCAGTCCCACACCTGTCCTGGGGCTCCATGGGATGTTTCTCCTTGATTTGGGGCATCTCTGGAGAGGACACAGAGTCTGGGCTTGGGACTCTCTGGAAGACATTGTCCTCCACTCTCCTATTGGCTTTGGAGAAGCCTGACAGCTCACATGAGGGCTTCCAGTCTGCAAACAGCAGAGGCAGGAGCTGAAACAGGGCAGGCAGCTAGGCTGAAGCCAGCCCCGGGCTTGTAGAGCCAGGGTTTGAAACAGGTGATTTTTGAGATGACCTGGGGCACAAACACTCCACCCCTGCCACCTTCTCCCTAGGCCACACATCCCTGTTACTGCTGAACCTCACACTCAGCCCCAGCCAGCCCACCCCTGGGCCCTTTCAGTGTCTCCCACAACCCATGCAGATGTGGCAGCTGGGGTCTAAGAAGTGGTGCTCGTGCTGCTCCGTGGGCTCCTCCCGCTGCTCCGTGGACTCCTCCCGCTGCTCCGTGGGCTCCTCCCGCTGCTCTGTGGGCTCCTCCCGCTGCTCCGTGGGCTCCTCCCGCTGCTCTGTGGAGTTCTTTGATGTGGCAGGCAGGGCCAGTGGGCTGCAGTCTACGGACACCATGGGTCCCTGGGAGGCACAGGAGGAGGGGGGGAGGACTGGAAAGGCAGCTGGGGAAGTCAGGAGCCCTCCATGAGCAGAAACCCTCAGGGATGTGGTTTTGTTTTTCCAAATAATGTTTTTTTATTGCGAAAGTACTGTGAACTTGAAGAAAATTTGGAAAATACAGAAAATTTGAAAATTAAAAAAAAATCATCCCTTGTCTATCACTCAGAGACAACTGTTGCTATTCTGGGTATTCCTTTATAATAGTTTTTTGATGCACAGGTTTTAAGGATCCTTTTACTAAAATAGCTAGGATTAAATATTCAACCTGGCCCTGGCCAGGTGGCTCCGTTGGTTGGAGCATCATCCCGTACACCAAAAGGTTTCTCTCTCTCTCGCTCCCTCTCTCTCTCTCCCTCTCTGTCTCTCTCTCCCTCCCTCTAAAATCAATTTTTAAAAAATCCTCAGATGAAGATTAAACACATATATGTGTATATGTATTCAATCTGTACAGCATACCTCCAAGATATTGCGGGTGTGGTTCCAGACTGCCACAATAAAGCAAATATTGCAATACAGTGAGTCACATGAATTTTCTGGTTTCCCAGTGCATATAAAAGTTATGTTTACACTATTCTGTGGTCTATTAAGTGTTCAATAGCCTTGCGTATAAAAAATGTACATACCTTAATTAACAATACTTTATTGTGAACACACAATACAATATACAGATGGTGTAGTTTAGCACTGTACACTTGAAACCTATAGAATTTTATTACCTATGTCACCCCAATAAATTCAATAGAAAAAATTTTTTAAATAGAACAAAGGCCCAGCCCACATGGCTCAGTGGATTGAGTGTCATCCCATGGACTGAGAGGTCCTGGTTCAATTCCCGGTCAGGGCACATGCCTGGGTTGCAGGCTCAATCCCCAGTAGGGGGCATGCAGGAGTCAGCCAATAGATGTTTCTCTCACACATTGATGTTTCTATCTCTCTCCCTCTCTCCCTAAAAAATCAATAAAAACAGCCCTGGCTGGTTTGGCTCAGTGGTTAGAGTGTTGGCCCACAGACCAGAGAGTCCCGGGTTCAGTTCCTGCTAAGGGCATGTACCTCAGTTGCAGTTTGTCCCCAGCCCCGGTTGGGGTCGTGTGGGTGGCAACCACTCGATGTGTCTCTTTCACATCAATGTTTCTCTCTCTCTCTTCCTCCCTCTTTCCCTCCCGTTCTATCTGAAGATAAATGCAAAAATGTCCTTGGGTGAGGATAAAACAAATAAAAATAAAAATCCTAAAAAAAAAAAAAAAATCAATAAAAACATATATTTTTTTTAAATCCTAACCATCACTTGAACCTATTGGAAAAATGGTGCCAATAGACTTACTTGATGCAGAGTGGCCCCAAACTTTCAATTTGCAAAAAAAAAAAAAAAAAAAAAATGCAATATCTGTGAAACTCAATAAAGCAAATCACAATAAAACAAGGTGTGCCTGGATTCTCACTGTGTCCCTGAATTACAGCGGATGCACTGGCCATGTTACATAGTCCCTGAGATATTACACGGGTGGGGGCGCGGCAGTGCACGCCTCACCTCGGCTGCGAGGTGACTGGGTCATTCCCAGGTTTTCACTGTTACAAATGGTACTGAGGACATCCTTGTGCAGATAGTATTTTCCTAAACTTTCAATTACTTCCTTAGGACCAGTTCTCAGAAGCTGATGACAGAATCCGGGAGAAAGAACATGTTTAAGACTCTTGATGCCCATGGCCAAATCACCTTTCTTCCTCGTAACAGAAACAGCTTTCAACACAAAACAAACATTGCTTTAAGAAGATTTTTAACCTCTACTCTTGCCCTATAAACCACTTCCAGAGTAGTGCCAAGGCTCAGCCTCCCCCCATGCCAACTAGGTGACTTAGGGCAAATGATTTTAGGTTCCCGTCCAGGAAAGTGGCATCTCCTACCTCGTAGGTCACTGTGAGATTTAAATGAGGCACCATTTGTAAAAGGCACACCTAGCACGTGTTTCAATAAGGAGTAAAGATTGTTGTGTGTTATTTTCCCTCCCTACTCCACCACCCCTTGCTCTTCCTCTCTCCTTCTCTCCAAGTCTTCCTAGCTCCTCCCCTACACTCACATTCAGTCTATTCAGGGAATACAGACTGGTTTGGGTTGGGGAGCAGCCACATCCTATGGGCTCCTCTCTGCACAGGCAGCAGCTCTGGCTGTTGGCCTGGATATTGGTTGGAAGGAACAGGGATTTTTGTCATGTTCACTGCCATTTCCCCAGTGAACATGGCTCAGGGGACCTTCCCTGCACTCCCTGTCCTGGACACACAGCTGATTAGATGAGTGAACATCTGACCCACAGAACACCCAGCAAAAGCCAGAGCTGCCTTCTGACAGTGAGTGCAGGGAGCCACGGGGGAGTTCCGACAGCTGCAGCAGGCCGAGCTGCTAGGTTCACTGACCGGAGGCTGCTGAGCACCATGTCAGGCCACGTGCAAGACCGAGGGGCCAAGTAGGAGAAAGGAGCAGGATGCACACGAGGATGGGACAGATCCCAGCGATAAGAGGACACACTGCACCGATGTCCTGCGATCTGGGTGGTTCCCTGCCTGGAGCACCCCTGAGGCCTTCCGCTGAATAGAGCAGGTCTCAGTTCCTCACATGCACAGACACCACCTCAAACAGGGCGGCCCTTCTGCTTCCCAACCGGGTGACTGGTCAGAAGTCTGTGGTTGGGGGTAACTGCAGAGATAGGACCACTCACATGGGGTCCCTTGGGGTTAGGTCAAAAGGAGGGGGACCAGCACCGAGAAGGAGCTGCCAGGCCCTTGCTGGCGGCTGTCTCGCCCCATGCTCACCGGAACCCTGTGCGGGTAGATCATTACCCAGCTTTATAATGAAGACTGTGGGCCTCAGAGTAGTCAGGTAATTTGCCCAAGGCCACACAGCTGGTGAGGTCGGGAGGGGCATCCCTGGGCACAGGCCCTGCCCAGCACCAGGTCAGGTTCCACTTACCACCAGATCCTCCAGGGTCAGCATTTGGTCCGTATCCCGCAGGATCTCGACCTCACCCTTGTGGGTCAGTTTGGAGGTCGGGAGGCTGCACGGCTCCTTCTGTTGCTGCTCAATGATCTCCAGGCCCTGTGGGGTGGAGCAGCCCCAGCTCAGCTGGGTTCAGGGGTCTCTGGCCACCAAGAACCCAAGTGCTCACTGTCCTCCCCTGAGGCCCCTCTCCTGTGGTCCTCTTCCACGCCAGCCCTTTCCCTTCCCCCGCACCTTTGCTTCTGTCATTCCCCTCACCTGGAAAGCCCTCCACCCTCAGCCCTACTCTCCATATTCCACTCATTCACACTCCAACACAAGCCCTGCCTCCTCCAGGAAGCCTTCTTGAACTTCGCCTTGACCCACAAGTCAACTCTGCTTCTGACTGCACCCCACCCTCCGTCCTGGGAGAGGTGTAGGCTCTGGAGTGCCAGCTGGGCCTTTAATATAAAAGACACACAAGGTAGTGCGGCCTTGGGCAAACGCTTTACTGCTCTAAACCTCAGTTTATCTGTTCTCCAGGCATTAAATTAAGAGCATTACATCAAACAGCACGTGTAGAGTGCTGAGCCCGGAGCCTGGCTCACAGTAAAGGCTACTTGTGATTCTTATTATTAATCAATGCCGTCCTCGCTGAAATGTTTCCTGAAAGTCTCCCCTCCCTTTCTAACTACCCCTGGAGGACAGAGGTCCTCTCCTCCCTGGCGTGGGTTCTGGTGCAGCTGCTCAGGGCTCTGTGCTTAGAAGGACCCCGTGCTAAATGCTGCTGCCATCTTGGAATTCTTAATAGTTGCTGAACAAAGGGCCCCGCATTTTCATTCAGCGCCGGCCCCACAAATTCCGCAGCTGGTCCTGCTGCCTGGTCCCTGACGGTGCCAGGACAGAAGTTCAACCTATAGTGGGCGGATTCACCTAATAGATTCTAGTTATTAATTGTAATCAGTGCCTACCAGTGTACCAGAACATGAGCCTGAGCCCCACCCCAACCCACTGCCCCCCACCCCCGGGATCAGTCCTTCCTTCTCTCACTGGGCCACCGAAACCACTAGGCAAACATTCCCAAAGCTGGCTCAGTGCACACACCTTCCCTGCCCCTGAACAGTTCCCAGGTGAGGGAGACCCATGGACACAGGGTATATGGGGATGTCACTGTGAAGTGCGGGGGCGGTGGAGTCCCTCACCAAGCCTTCTCAGGGGCTTCTGAGGCTCGAATTGGAGTAGGAGCACCCCAGGGGGTCTATTCCCCGTGGACGGTGGATGTCAATCATGAATTCCAGAGTCTGGACCACCATCCCCAGTTCCTCTCTTCCCAAGCCCAGTTTTGTGGAAAAGCAAGTAGAAGACAATATCTCTTGGGTGTCACTTCTAGACCAAGCTCTCCATCCCTAGGAGCAGGATGCACACGAGGATGGGACAGATCCCAGCGATAAGAGGACACACTGCACCGATGTCCTGCGATCTGGGTGGTTCATTTCATTTCTGCCTCTTTTCCTCATTTTTTTCGTGGAGTCTGACTCTCTCCCTGTCTGCCTGCTCTTTTTCTCATTTTTATGTTTCTCGCTGTCTCGTGCTCCCCAAGTCTCACCACCTCCCCCCTCACTCTGCCCTGTCTCTCTCCTCCTGCTTCGTACTCAGGCCACGTCCCCCACATTCCCTCCCCCACGTCCTGTCACCTAACCTGACCAAACCCAACAGCTCACCCTTTTCTCCTCCTGGTCCCGCCAGCGAGCCAGCTCTTGGGGGGCCAGCTGGATCGAGTTCATCCGCACCAGGCTGTGAGGGGTGACATCTCCATGAACCACTTTGAGAAACAGGTCCTGCAGGGGCAAGGGCAGGGGCTGCACCACACCACTCAGAGCCTCCACCCCAACATCCTGCCAGGGCTTTGTGCCTCTGAGGGGGGCCTGGCCCAGCCCAAAGTCCTGCTCACGGGGTTCCTGGGGTCACGCAAGTTGAATAGCAGACTGCGGTACTTGGTCTTGTAGCGGCAGTTGGTGGCTTGTGTCAGGTCGAAGAGGGCTGCCTCGATGCCAGCAGCGATGCCCTCCACCACCTCCTCACTCAGTGCCAGGTCTGGGAGCTCCTGAAGGCTGTGGGGACAAGGGCAGGGCCATGGCTGAACTGTGCGTTGACCCAGGCACTCAGCCCGGGAGGGACAGATATGGGTGGGAAGCATGGTCTGGGCCAGCTCTGGCTTCTATTTGGGGCATTTTCTGACATGAACCCATTTAGTCTCACCCCAGCTCTCTGAGGAATGAGTATTCTCATTCTCCGTTTACAGAAGGGTGACTGAGGCTCAGAGAAGAGAAGTGGCTTGCCCGAGGCCACAAAGCAAGATCTGACTGCTCCGTCCCACTCTGTCCCTGGCCAGTGGAAGGGAGGAATGTGTAAAGGGGAGGGTAAGGCATCAGCCCAGGCAGAGGACGGAGCCCTGGTTGTAACCTTAAATCTGCTGTTGACTTGCTGGGTGGCTTTTGCAAAGTCCTGCCCTCTCTGGGCCTTGGTCTCACCATTAGTAACTAAGAGCTCCAGGCTCAGATCTATGAGCTGCTCCCAACACAGTCTCACTGTGTCTGAAAACATTGGCTGTGAGTGACCTCCTCGAGGACCTGAGCAGACCCTGAGAGCTGCGGCGCTTAATGGGAAAGCATAACCTTGAAGCCAGAGAGACCCGGGGTCAGAGCTCAGCTCTCTTCTCTTTGTGTGGGCAAGTGACCTCAGGGCTACAAAATGGGTTAGTCACACACACAGAAGCCCTTAGAACAGGACACGGCCTGGGGAGGTGGTGGGAGGCCGTGGGATGTCCGGGCGCGGGGAGCAAGGCCTTACCGGCTCCACAGCACCTTCTGCATGACGCGAACCACCGTGTCCCGTACTCCAGTATCATTTTGGAGCTGAAGCTGAGCTGTGGGGGAAAAAGGGTGACGGATCCCCAGGGGATGCTCAGGGGCAGGGGGAGGGAGAGACTCCACCGAGGGGCTTAGGCAGACAAAGGAGTCCCAGTCTCAGGGACCTGGCCCTCCCCATCTGTCAGAGCTGAGCCCAGGCAGCCGGCAGCCCTGCCTCTTTGGGGAAGGACTACAAGCTGACTGGGGTGGGAGGGACATGTCCTGTCTTCCAAGGACTGCTGGGCATGAGCCCCCTTCAGTCCCCACCAGTCCTGGCAGAGAGGCGGCTGCTGAGGGCACCCTACGTAGGCCCTCACCTGAGTCCTCTCCCCAGTCCTGCTCCCCGGGCTCCTCCTCTTCAGCCTCCAGTGGGCCACACTGTAGGGGAGGGGTGAGGAACTGAGGCCATGTCTCTGGGTTCAGCCTCCTGGCCACAGGGACACTGCTGCACCCAGACACACCCCCATTTCCACATTCTCCCCGACCCGGTTCCAGTGAAGGGGACCCTGTGACAGGGGCAGCAGCACTCACCCCGGGACACTCAGCACAGGCCTCCTGAACAGGAAGCCCCTGCTGCAAGAGAAGGAGTACATGGAGGAGAAGTGGGGGCCCTGGGGGTCAGGGAGCCACTCCCAGATGGTGGGAGGGGTCACAGAGGCCACCAGAGCCCCTTGCTGTCCTTCCTGAGGGAGGCAACCGGAGGAACTTGGGCTGGCCGGGAGCAAAGGTGCCAACCGCTCCCTCTCCAAACACACTGAGGCAGCCCCTCCTCGCTCCAGTCATTCTCCGGAAAGAGCTCACAGACCCCAGGTGGCGGCCTAACCCTCTGGCTCTTGCATCTGGCAGCTCTGTGAACCAGGTGCGACGGTGTCGCTCTCCACAGGGTTAAGCGACATTGCCTATGTAAAGAACCAAATTTAATTTTTAAAAAACACCTGTTCTGTACCTGGGAACCAGTGGGGCCCCGGGCCCTGGGCCTTTCCTTCCTCCTGGGCCTCTGGGCAGGTGAGGCTGAGCTGACCTCCATCATGTCCTCCAGGGCCTCCAGCACCGGAGGCTGCGGCCCCCCGGCCTGGCCATGGCCGATGGCCCCCAGGAGGCGGATCACTGCCCCGGAATCAAGCTGCAGGGAGAAGAGCACTTCAAAACCCAGCAGTGTGGCTGTGGCTCTTCCCCTCAGAGTGCTCCCCTCACCTGTCACTGCTGATGTCCCCTCCCCCACTGACAGCAAGCTCCATGAGGACAGAGAACACGTCTTGGTCCCACTGTATTCCCAACACCCACAAAAGGCCTGGCACGTAGTAGGGTTCAGTAAATGCTTGCTAACTGTGTGGCAGTGTCCCAGGAAAGGAACCTGTCTTCGTTCCCACCTCTCACTCCCAGACACACTTCTCACCCTCCTGATAAGAGATGCGTCTCACATCTCAAGAGACTAGATGCATCTCATCAGGTGGGAACTTTCAAGGTGCAGAGTAGGTTTTTGCTCTTCTAATGAGCTACAGACTCTATCCTGCTCTCCTTTTTGCTATGGTTGCCAGGAAGCTCAGTGTAAACTTTGAGCCTTGTAGTTGTAATTGAGGGGCAGGTGTTAGTATAACAAGATTTCCCTTTCTCCTCCCCTTTTTCTTGTTTTTTTTAGGCTTTAATCCCATTTTAAGTATGTTTTGATTCATTTACTTTATTACAAACTATGGGGAATTGTTCTGAAGGTAAATGAGTCTGAAAAGTAATCCTTGAATAAATTATCATAAATGGTCACCTTCCAAGGTCTGGGGGAAACTGGAAGTCTGAGATTCAGCATCATAGGGAACTGGGAGCACTAGGGTGCTATGTAGGGGGGCAAGCCAGGGGGCTGAGATTGCCTCTACTGTGGAGGACCCCCCAACCCACCAGACCTGGGGAGAGGGAGGAAGAAGGGCAGTAATAAAAAGTAAAAACCTACGTAACACACATGCTTCACCCCATGGGGCATTTTCCTTTCCTCCTTGAAGAGAAAGAGGACCCAGAGATTAGAATGCTGAGGACCCAGTGACCCACTGCAGGGAACTAATAAGAAGACACTCACACAGAGGTGAAAGGTGTTCATTCAGTGTTCGTTGTGTTGGTATTTATTTTTTTTTAAATCAAGTACAACCTAATGTCCATCAAAGGGAAATGGTTAGCCCAGCCAGTGTGGCTCAATGGCTGAGTGTCGACCCATGCACCAAGAGGTCGCCAGTTCTATTCCCAGTCAGGGCACATGCCCAGGTTGTGGGCCCAATTCCCAGTGGGGGGCATGCAGGAGGCGGCCAATCGATGATCTCTCTCATCGATGTTTCTACCTCTCTCTCCATCTCCCTTCCGCTCTCTAAAATCAATAAAGGAAGACAAAAAAAAATTTTTTTTAAAGGGAGATAGTTAATAAACAGTGACACACCATATTATGGAGTCTATGTGGCCATTAAAAAGGGTGAGTCAGTATAAAAACTACCATTCGTCAGGTGCTTAGAAGGTAGCTGGCCTGGAAGGAAGCAAATCACACGTGATCTTAAGACGGTCTCAGAACAACACTATGAGGTATGTACTATTTCTATCCCCATTTCACAGATGAGGAAACTGAGGCGCAGAGAGGATCTGAAAAGTCCCATAGCTACTAAGCAGCAGAGCTAGGATTAGAACCTAGTTTTGTCTGCCTCAAAGCCGAGGCACTAAACTGCTGAGTTACGTAGAAGCCCTGACTGGTGTGGAAAGATGTCATGGTGTGCTCTCAGGAGAGAAAGAATAAGAATGGCTGACAGAATAGTACCTGTTGCATGAGCCATTTATATAAATATATATTTATAGTTGCATAACAGTGGTTATCTCGGGGGGATGAAATTACAGGGGAACTTTTGCTTTCCACTTGTAGACACTTGGGTATTTATGTTCTTCACAATGAGCACGTATTTCTTTTATAATAGGAAACATATATTTTTAACTAAAACACAAATTCAGAACAATGTCTGTCGTGTGCTACCACTTGCATTAAAGAGAAAAAGAATTTTTAAATTTGTACTTGCTTGAATTTGCATAAAGTATGTCTGGAAGTATCCACCAGAACCTAATAACCAAGGCTGCCAATAGGAAAGGGACTGGGAGCTGGGAAAGAGACTTTCACTTGTTTTTTCCTTAAACCATGAGAATGAATCAGCCTTTCAAACAAATGCATTGAGAAAGGGGTCAGGGGAGAAAACGAGACATTTGGGAAGGAAAGCAGGAAAGATATTAAGAACAGCCCTTTACAATTTAAAACCTTTGGCTGGCCCATCCCAGGGTCCAGAGAGCAGCCTTATGAGGCTCCAGACAGCAGGCAGCAATCAGACCAGCAAAGACTTGAGGTACTGGATTTATCAGACCAGAATACGAAATACATACATATAAATAACATGTTTCACAAAATAAAAGGAGTCGAACACATGAACAAAAGGCAAAAAAATTTTTCTTTAATGATCAAGCATGCCCTGGCTGGTGTGGCTCAGTTGGTTGGAGCATCATCCTGTACACCAAAAGGTTGCAGGTTCAATTCCCAGTCAGGACATATACCTAGACTGCAGGTTCAATCCCCAGCCAGGGCACAAACAGGAGGCAACCAATCGATGTTTCTCTCTCACATCAATGTTTCTCTCTCTCCCTTTCTCTTGCTCTAAAAATCAATAAACATATTCTTGGGTGAGGATAAAAAAAAGATCAAGCAGATTTGGTTGGGAAACAAACACAACTTTTGGGAATGAAAAATATGATAACAATAATTAAAATTAAAAACTCAATATATAGGCTTAATAGCATATTAGACACAACTGAAATAAGTTAGTGAACTAGAAGATGTTTTTAATAAATTATTGAAACTATTCATAGCACAAAGGCTGTGAGACACAGTCAAAGAGACACAAAGGAGAGAGTGAAAAGGACTAATTGACATTCCAGAAGAAAAGAAGAGAGAGAATGGGGCAGAGGTAATATTTAAAGATATGTGGCTAAGAATTTTCCTGAATTGATCAAAGACAACAATTCACAGATTCAAAAACCTCGGTGAATTTCAAACAGAATAAGTAAAAGTAAATCCGCACCTAGACAAATCATAATGAGACTGTTCAACACCAATGATAAGGAAACCTTAAAAGTATCAAGAGAAAAAATACCAGCTAACACTTTAATAGCACTGAAAATGTGCTACCACTGCTTTGCATGCTTTACACGTTCGTTCATTTAATCCTCACCACAACCCTATGAGCTAAGTACTGCTATTATTATTATTGTCATCATTTTACGTAAGAGGAAACTGAAGCACAGAGAGGTTAATCAGCTTGCCCAGTGTCACACAGCTAGTAAACCAAAGAGCTAGGATTTAAATCCAGGCAGTCTGGTTCCAGAGGCCACAGCTTTAAGCACTACTCTATACTGCCTCTCACCAGAAGACATTTTACCTACAAAGGAATGACAATTAGACTAACAGCTAACTTCTCAATAGTAATGTGGAAGGCAAAACACAGCAGAACGATATTTTCAATGTGCTTAAAGAAAATAATGATCAATTATAGACTCAGACAAAATCTTTTCTGAGAATGAGGGTAAAATAAAAATATCGTAGACAAACCGAGTTACTGTTTTTCTTGATAATTTAATTTTTCTCAATAAACAAAATGTTAAAGGATGAACTTGAGGCAGAAGAAAGGAAAAATGATCCCAGATAGAAAAGTTGAGATGCAAGGAGGAATGAGCAAAGAAAATGATAACTATGTTGTTAAATCTAAACAAACATTGGTTTATGATACTATAATAACAGTGTGTAAATTTGTGGGATTAAAAAAATAACAAGACCAACTCACTGGATAAGAACAGCACATAAACTGGGAAGGTTCATACTTGGAATTAAAGCATCCCAAGATCCTTGTATCATTTCAGAGGAAGATAAAGATGTAACTACCATCATACTTTGGTAAGTTAGGTATTCATGTTAAAATCTCTAAAATAGCAACCAAAAGAATATAAAAAGGGCATAGAAAACATCCAACCTACTAGAGAGATAAAAAAGAATAAGAAAAAAAAATCAATCTAAAAGGAAGCAATAAAAGGGGGAAGTATAGAAAATGTAGGATATATGCAAAGCACAAAATAAGGAAGGATTAGAAACAAATAAATCAGTAATTACAAATGTAAATGGACTAATACTTCAAATAAATAAAAATAATGATCAGACCTTTCTTTAACAAAGAAAATCCAATGATAAAATATTCATAAGACCTATTTCTAAAATACAATGATGCAAAAAGACTGAGAGAAAAAAATGGAGCCCAGACGGTGTGGCTCAGTGGTTGAGCATCAACCCATGCACCAAGAGGTCGCCAGTTCCATTCCCAGTCAGGGCACATGCCCAGGTTGTGGGCCAAATCCCCAGTGGGGGGCATGCAGGAGGTGGCCAATCGATGTTTCTATCTCTCCCTCTCCATTACTCTCTCTCTAAAATCAGTAAAGGAAAAAAAAAAAAAGGAATAATATGTGAACAGGCAGTTACCAACCAAAACACAGATCTGTAGCTGTATTAACATCAGAAAAAATAGACTTTGAGGTAAAAAATAACTAGAAGTGCTCTGGCCAGCTAAGTTGATTGGAGCATTGACCTATACACCAAAAGGTTGCGGGTTCAATTCCCAGTCAGGGCACATACCTAGGTTGCAGGTTTGATCCCATCGGGGTGGTGTGGGAGGCAACCTTTCCTTTCTATACACATATCCTTGGGGGAGCATTAAAAAAATAAATAAATAGCCCTGGCCCTTTGGCTCAGCAGTCAGAGCAGCGGCCCACAGACCGAAGGGTCTCGGGTTTGATTCCCAGTCAAGGGCACGTACCTGGGTTGCAAGATCCCTGGCCCCAGTCTGGGTCATGCGGAGGCAAGCAATCAATGTGTCTCCTTCACATCAATGTTTTTTTCTCTCTCTCTCTCCTTCCCTCCCTTCCACTCTATCTAAAAATCAGTGGAGCCCTGGCCGGTTTGGCTCAGCGGTTAGAGCGTCGGCCTGCGGACCGAAGAGTCCCAGGTTCGATTCCAGACAATGGAAAAATATCCTTGGGTGAGGATTAACGAAAAAATAAAATAAATAAATAAATAAATAAATAAATAAATAAATAAATAAATAAATAAATAACTAGAAGCAAAAACCTCACTACATAAGGCTGCCTCCTGCCTCTAGACCTTTGTACATGCTCTGCTCCTCCTGGTACACCCTTCCTACCTTGTCTACCTGCTGAACATCTACTTCCTCTGCCCAGGCCCAGCTCAGACAGCCCCCTCCTCTGCCCCACCCTACCTTAAAGCTCTCCCACCCACCCCTCCCCAGGGAAGACTCAATTGCCCTCTGGGTATCCAGGGTCTGCTGGATTTCCGTCTGTATCTCAACTCTCTGGTGACTTGTCTCTCACTTTGTGCTTGTTGAACAAATTATAATCAAGCCCCATAAAAATCCAAACCCCTTAGCCAGACCTTTGGCAGCCTGGCTCAGAATGTGGACTCTTGAGTCTTACAGGCCTGGACTCAAATCCTGGTTGTACCACTCACTTGCTGTGTGATGCTGAGTGAATCCCTGACCTTCTCTGAATCCCAGATTTCTTAATTGGTAAAGCAGGGTATTAACACTGACTTTTACTGCTATGGTGAGGACTAAGTATGAGATGATGACGTATGTGAAGCTCCTTGTATGCAATAAGAACTCAATAAAAAGAGCTATTTTTACGTTGCCAATCTGTTGGAAAGACAGAGTCCTCCCTCACACACCTCCTGACACTTCGCAGCTACACACGGGACATCTGAGGCTGGGGACCTGGGTGGGGGCCCAAGGAGCTCTGTGCCTCCCTGGTTGTGATGGGCAGCTGCCCTCCTCACGTCCCCTGCCATCCACAGGGCAGCTCCAGACCTCACTGGCCCCTGCAGGGATCAGGACAAAGAAGAAAACAGTGTCTCAGCCCACCTCCCCACACCCCTTGCAGAGTCTCTACTTCAAGCCAGAGGAATTCAACACGACTGACCTCACATACCAGATGCTCAGCAGTTCTGAGGCTCGGCTGACTCCCCCATTTCGTAGAGGAAGAAACTAAGATTCAGAAAAGAGACATCTCTTGTCTAAAGCCGCCCTGTAGTGAGAAATAGAGCCTGACCTTGAACCCATCTGTGTGCCCCTGGCACAAACCAGGCTGCCTCCAGGACAAGGTGCTAGAGCCCTAAAAGGGGCTCCAGGCCAGCGGGACTCTATGCCCACGCCCCACTCAGCCCTGTCCTCAACAATCCGCCTCAATTCCACTGCAGCTGGCACCAGTTGCCATGGCAACAGGTTATTTGGGAAGCTGTGGGATGCCGGGCTGTGTGGCAGAGTCAAGGATGGTGCCTGGAGGCAAAAGCAGCCATGGGCTGCTTCCAGTCAAGGCAGGCGGGCACCTGGCTCCACCACCAAGCTCAAACTAGCCCCTCAAAATGTTGTGGACCCAAGAATCCCGATTCTGGGCACCTGGCCCAAATAACTAATGTGAAATGGGGAGAAGCCAGATGCACAGCGATGTTCAGCCCAGCAGTACTTAGAGCAGGACAAAACTGTAAGTCAATAACAGGTAACATTTTTGAATATTTTTCTTGCACCAGGTACCTTGCTAAATGCCAAGCACACGTCATCTCATGTTCCTCACCACCACCCTAGGAGATGGACCAGAAAGGTAAAGCCACTGGCCTAGGTCACTCAGATAGTGGCAAAGCCAGGACCCAAAGCCAGTCTGGTGGCCTCCAGGCTTCCCCCTCTGAACCACACTGCAGAGGTAGGAAATGAGAAAAGGAAGTCCCAGCCCATCCTCTGGTCCTAGCAGGGCCTGTGACAAGTATGTCAGTAACTGCTATGATGCAGTACTCAGGGATTCGCCCGGACAATAGGTACCAACTTGGAAAGATCTTCGAATACTACAGCTCGTGAAAAATAAAGTAGAAGTCCCAGAACAATGAGGCGTAGTATGAGCCTATTTATAGATAAGAAGGCACAATATGTAGGTAGGTGTTCACATATGTACAGACGTTCATAGAAAGAAGATGAGAAAGACCGTTAACAGTGGTAATCTCCAGACGAAAGGCAATGGGACCGGGAGGCATTCAAAGGGATTTCCTCATTCTGTGCTAACATTTAATTGTGAAAAAATGTTAAATATCAAAAAATCAAGTTATTAAAAATATGGCACATGCCCATTTCTAGGCAAAGAAAAGATATATATATGCATAGGAAAAAGATGGAAAAAGAGACATTTACCAAAATGTCAACAGGAGATAGCCCTGAATGATGACATTATGGGGATTTTCATTTCTTCTTTATTTTCTATGATAAACACACATTAGTTGGTTTTTTTTTATTAAAAAGTAATGGTTTTTGCTCCGGTCGGTTTGGCTCAGTGTTAGAGCATCAGCCTGCGGACCGAAGGGTCATGGTTTCGATTCCCAGGCAAAGGCACGCACCCTGGTTGTGGCTTCGATCCCCAGCCCCAGTTGGGGTCCAGTGGGAGGCAACCCATCGATGTGTGTCTCTCACATAGATGTTTCTCTCTCTCTCTTCCTCCTTCCCACTCTAGCTGAAAAACAATTAATGGAAAAATATCCTCAGTTGAGGATTTTTCAAAACATTAATGGTTTTGAATAATGTTTACAAAGACAATGTAACCGCATTCTAATGTAATTACAGCACCAAATAGTGGTAAATCACACAGGCAGCTCACTGGTTCCTATGCCAGTTCCACTAATTTGCTGTTCGGCCTTGAACTAGTCATTTCACCTGTCTGAGCCTCAGTGTCCACATCAGTAAAACGGGCATACACCAACGGCATCTACTTCATAGGGTTGTTAGGAAAAGCGAAGATAAAATGCTTAGAACAGTACTCGGCATACAGCAGGCAGGCTAGATACTGTGACGGAGAGTAATGGCAGGAATCCCCCCAGAGCAGACTCCCCCGGCAGGGAAGGGGCACAGCAGGCGTGCAGCGAGCTCTCAGGACAGACGGCCTATGTCTGTGTCCTGGCTCCGTCCTTCTCCGCATGTGTGACCTCGGGCCTGTTACCTTACCTCTCTGGGCTGCATGTGAAGATTCAATCAAAAGCGCCTAGCACACAATACATATTCAACAACTATGACAAAAACTCAACTATGTGAGAAGTATACACCAAAAGCAAGAAATGCCATCTTCTGCCTTTGGTGTGTAAACATTAGCTATGATGACTCATAAAATGACAATTATTATAAGTAAAAGAACAATGCAGGGACCATGGCCAGGCACAGACTCCCTCGCTGTGTGTGAGCTTGAAGAAGTTTGTGAACTTCCCTGAGCCTCAGTTCCCCATCTGGAAATACGGAGCCAATTCCCACCTTGTAAGGCTATTGTTAACCCTAAGGCAAAAGCCAATTTCACACAAATTCATTTACCTTGTGCCGTATGCTGTGCTGGGCACATTATTTTACACCATCATCTCATTTAATCCTCAGATCAACCCCATTAAATTGGAATTAATATTTCCTTTTTACAGATGAGGAAACAGAGAGGTTAAAAAATATTCCAAGGTCACTCAGCTAGGAAGTGGGCAGAGGCAAAATGTGAACCCAGGACTTACCAACTCCAAAAGATACTGATCACTGACAAGATGTCAGCAAATGTAGTGTTTTTCATTTCCTGACTTGGTGGGCCTCAGTTTGATCATGTATAAAATTGGTGTGAGGGCCTGGCCAGAGTGGCTCAGTGATTGAGCGTCGACCCATGCACCAAGGGGTCGCCGGTTCGATTCCCGGTCAGGGCACATGCCCAGGTTGTGAGCCCGATCCCAGTGTGGGGCATGCAGGAGGCAGCCAATCAATGTTCTTTCTCATCGATGTTTCTCTCTCTCTCTCTCTCCCTTCCTCTCTCTAAAATCAATAAAGAAAAAATTAAAATCGGCGTGAGGGATAATTGTCATTAAGAGTCCATCCAGCTTAGCTCTATTAAATCCCACCACCAAGCATGGTGTTGAGAGACTGGCCTGGCCCTTCCTAGCCCAACCTCTCAGACTCAACTCACCAGTTTAGGGAAGCCTCCTGGGCACGATGCTGCTGGCTGGTCCTGGCTGAAGTTGTCTGAGTTTCTGTGTGTGCCCTGGTCCTTGGCAGGGGGCACTGGGGCCCTCCCCAACTTAGCATACTTGGATCTTCTCCGCCCCAAGAATGAGCCTGAGCAAGCCTTTCTGGCTGCAGACTCGGCGGAGCCAGCAGGGATGTCAGTGGGAGCAGCGAGTCCTTGCCCTGGTCTCCCCTTAGAAACTGGCTGAGCCTTGACCTTGTGTGGGGCAGCAGGGCCATCGTCACCACCAGCCCCCACAATGACCTGCTCAGCTTCCTGCCATTCTGTGGAAGCCCTTCCAGACACTCCCAGGCACAGTGCAGGGCTCTGGGGAGGATCCTGGGCAGCTGACCTGAGGGACAGCCCTCCATTTGGTGGTGGGAACTTGGCAGGGTCATAGGGGCTGCCTGGTTGGGCCCCATTCCCTGCAGCGGGCAAATATCTGAACTTCTCAGTCCCTGAGACACATCCCACACCACTTCCACCTGAATTTCTCAGCCCAGACCCACTGTCCTGGGGAGAAAGAGGACTGCAAAGGCCTCCTAAGGACTCCAAGTCAGTACCTTGTGGGGGATCTCCCACACGCTGGGGGTTGTTCCCACCAGGGCTCTGACGGGGCCTCGAGAAGCCACCAAACCCCTCCCCATCCTCTGAGCAGGCTGTACACCTCCTGGTCCGAACAAGGGCTGAGCTTCGTAAGGACGGCAGTGCCCTTTTGGGGGGTTCCTCTTTACTGAGGGTAGGGCTTCTTCCATCACACCCTAGAGAACTCCCACCTTCTCCAACCTCTCTGGGCCTAGGGCAGCTCACCTTCTCCACCCTTGCTGGCCTCCCCCTGCCAACCAAAACTCTCTCTGGGAGACCCACAGACGTGCTACAAAGATTCCTGGCCCACTTTTCCTCCAAGATGTTGTGTAGAGAAATCTGGAGCCTCTTGGAGGCCCGAGCCCTTCCCCGAGCAGACACTGTGGGCAGCCGGATATGGAGCTTAGGGCCAGGCACCGAATCCTGGCTTTGTCCAGCAGCGCGCAGCTCCAGGACCACCGGGCTAGCCCCAGAAGCACCCCCAGCCTGGGAGCTGGCACCTCGACAGGCCTCTTTCCTGAGCACCCTCTTCCTTCTGCCAGCTGAAACTCGGGCCCCAGAGCTTGCCCCAGGCAGGTCTGGTGCCAGGCCTAACACGGAGCCAGCTTCCTCCATGTCCTCCTGGAAAAGCCCACAGTTGTGTCGGGGACTGAGAACAGGGTCCTCTGTGCTGGAGCCCTCTGCAGCCCCTTCCTGAGACAAGTCTGTCCACCTAGAGGGGCCAAAAGCAGAGCGTGGGCCCTGTGAGGAGATAGAGAAGAGACCTCATCATGGAGGGTCTGACTCACCAGCCCATTGGGAATGTGGGAGACAGCCTCCCTTCCAGGTGCCAGTCAGGCCCTGCCCGCTCTGGAGGCCTGGAGGCCCCAGGGACCTGAGACGGCACCCAGGGACAGAAACACCCCCGCAGGACCTGCGCTCCGGTGGGGAGAGGGGCCAGCCACCAAGCTGCGTTGAGCTACAGCGACCTTAGGGACTTCCCATCTCTGAGGGTTTACACTTCTGCTTAAATGGGATGTAATATTAACAGTTACCAGTTATTAATTACTTACTTTTGTGCATTATTTCATTTCACATCAGCAGCCACAGGTGCGGGAATGAGATAGAGACGTTTAGTGACTGGCCCGCGGACACGAAGCTAGGCGTGGACGAGCCGGTATCCTCTCCCCAGCGTCAAGCCCAGCTCTAAACCGCTCCTTACGGACCAGACACCAGGGGGTTGATCCCCATCACCTGCCCGACCCCCTCACACCGGTCCTTCTGCGCCAGACACCCCAGCCAGGTCCCCAGGCCTACCAAGAACAGCCTCCTACCGCTCAGGGAACTCCGCTCCAAACCGTCCGGTAGCGCTCACATGGAGACCCCCGGCTCTGGCTTCCAGGGTTCCACCCCCCCGCCCCCCCGCAGCTGGGAAGGGGCTGGAATCACGTGACACGAGGAGCCCAGGGTGAGGGGTGGGGGCGTAGTCTCCGCAAAGGACCGCACCCCACACGTAGTAATGATTTGGCACCAGCAGAGGGCGCACTCTCCCTCCAGAGGGCTTTCTGGCGGAGGTGCCTTCCCTTGGGCTCCTGAGCAGAGGTAGGTGGGTGCTTGAAGCTGGAGGTCCGACATCGACGGATCTTGAATCTATCTGTCTGAGAGTTTAAACTTGATCCTAGGGCGATGAGGAGTTACTGCAAATGCCTGAACCCCTAGGGAAATGTCAAAATCAGATCTACATTTTTGCTTATTTATTATTTTAATTATTATCTCAAATATAAAAATATAATTCACATAGATAAAAATGCACATCCAAGCCCAATATAAAAATTAGAAATAAAAACTTTAAAATGTCCTCTCACTTCCCAACTCAGGAGCAACCTTGCTTTTTTCTTTTCTTGCTTTCTTTCCTTTTTTTTTTTTTTTTTTACTATGTTGTCATTTTAGGTTTTTTATGTTACTTTCATAACTGTGAATAACGTACTCACACTCTGTTACTTGATTTATTGATGTTAACAGTGCCTACTCATTCTCTGCTGTGGTGATTCCATTAAACATCCTTTCCCCTTTCTTCTCCCCAATTTTTTATATTCATATTCTTAGTTTTTCTATTGATTACCATTATCATTTTGAATAATAATCTTAAATGTCTTAAATGTTTTAAATAATCTTAAATGTCTTAAATGTTTTAAATAATCTTAAATGTCTTAAATCTTAATAATCTTAAATGTTTCTTCCTTAGATTGTATCTTTTGATTTTCCTGTGTGGAATGAGTAATTTCCCTCCCCACTTCTGCCTTCCTCCATCAACTCAATTTTTATTTTTGTTTTGTCAAGGTTTGTGGCATGTACATACTATGCTGTAATGGTGATTCAGTTCACCACACTTTGCCTGTGGATTGATTCTTAACACTGAAAACCAGATGATATTTTATAACATTACTGCTATGTAAGTATTTTCACTGCCGAACTCAAGATATGATAGACCTCGCTAAGGGAAAGATGGAATTCCCGGCACTAAAACCTGTGCCCTGTGAGACCATGGAAAGCTTCCAGGTTAATGGAATACTACACTGCAGTTAGAAGGAATAAATTAGATCTACATGTCAACATGGGTGCATCTCAAAGACATAATGTTGAATTTAAGAAGCAAGATAATGTTAATAACACAGGAAACTGAATGCCAGGTGTTTGGGAACTCTCTACACTAATCTTCAAATGTTCTTTTCTGTAAATTTGAACCTTTTCTTACAAATAAGGCTTACTACCAAAAAAAAAAAAAAAGGAAGCTGTTGTGTAATCTATACTGAAAGCTATCACGATCTGGCTGTCAGGGTCCCAAATGAGGTAAGAGTTGAGATTGGATGTCACCAATGGCATCCAACTAATGCTCTAAAGAACTAATTTTTTTAAGTGAAAAGACCTCCCACTATGGAATGTCCTGATCATTATGGCAGAGATAGAGACTTGACCAGGTCCCTTAAGACCAAGTGAACTGTTATTCTGGTCCATTTAGATAATGGAAATCTCCCACCATTGAGCAAAGAAAGGGGGAGCAGAGGTGCCATTAGCACCACAAGGTATTGGGGATAAATGGGCAGTGATAAGTAACACATACAGTGCTACTTTGAGTCAGGGACTGGTCTAAATGCTTTACCTATCTTAATCCTATATTTACCTATTTTAATTACCTATATTAATCCTTACATCAAGTCTATGAGTTAAGTACTGTTATTACTCATATTTCACAGATGAGGAACTAGGCACAGAGAAATTAAGTAATTTGCCCAAGGTGGGCAAGTAAGTGGTAGAGTTGGTTTAGGAACCCAGCCAGTCTCTCTGTCTCCTGATATTCTAAAATGTCTCATTATCATAAAAAAGTAATCAGAGTAAGGTTTTGCTCAGATTTTGGCCCAGTGCCTTTACCAAATTGTTTGCCGATTCCTCCCTTGATTCATGAGAGCTCCTCTTTTTTACAGCCTGTACTTATCACCAGGATTTACCTTTTGTGTTGTTGTTCTTGGTTGCCTCTTGCATTAAACTCCTTCCATAGAAGTGAAACTAGAGATAAAGAAACTTCATGGGAGGCTGCAGACATGATCCAGGTGTCAGATGGTTTCTTTGATAAATATTTATTGAGCCCGGCCAGTGTGGCTCAGTGGATTGAGCGTCTTCCTATGGACTGAGAGGTCCCGGTTCAATTCGTAGTCAGGGCACATGCCCGGGTTGTGGGCTAGATCCCCAGGAGGGGGCGTGCAGGAGGCAGCCGATCGATTTCTTACTCACATCAGTGTTTCTATTTCTCGCTCCCTTCCTCTCTCTCTCTAAAAAAATCAGTAAAAACATATTTAAAAATAAATATAAATAAATAAATATTTCTTGAACATTTACTATGGGTTGGAACTTTTGCATATTATCTCACTGAATCTTCACTTCAATACTATAAAGTAGACATCATTATTCACTTTCTACAGAGGAGAAAAACGGAAGTTTCAGTAGATGAAGTGACTTACCTGGGATCGTGCAATATCTAGGGAGAAGCAGAGCTGGTGGTTCAACCTCAAGTTCAACTCAATCCAAAGTTCCTGCTCTAAAGTGTATTCCCTGAGGGCAGGAACCAGACTGGGTCTGCCTTGTTGGCCACTTTATTCCCGGTACCTAATGTGGTAGTTGTCATTTGGTGGGTAAGAACACACACACGAAGAATATAGCATCACAATATCATGCAAGCCAAGGAAAGAGTGATTGGTTTTTGTGGGGTTTTCTTCTAATAATAAATGGATTCTCTTGAAATAAGTTTAGGCTCCCAGAAAAGCTGCAGATATAATCACAGAGTTCTATATACCCCTCACCCATTTCCTTCCACTGTTAGCATCTTACATGATCATGGTACACTTGTCACAACTAAGAAACCAACATTAGTATGTCGCTATTAACTAAACTGCAAACTTTATTTGGATTTCACCAGTTTCCCCACTGATGTCTTTTTTCCTCTTTCAGGGTCCAGCACATGACCCTGAAACAATTTGTGTTTACCTGTCGCGTGGTGCCCTGGTAGCTGTCCTGCCTCCACCGTCTCCTCTGGTCTGTGATAGTCCTCAGCCTCCCCTTGTTTTTCATGACCTTGACAGTTTTGAGGAGTCAAACTCAGGTATTTTGTGGAGTGTTCCTCAATTTGGGTTACTCTGATATTTTTCTCCTGATTAAACTGGTCTTAAGGGTTTGAGGCAAGAATGCCCCAGACGGGAAATGCCTTCTTCTCACACCCTATCAGGCATGTGACATCACAGACGATGGTGACCTTCATCACGTGGTACAACAGTGTTTTCCAGACTTCTCCACTGCAAACTTACTGCTTTCAGAGTTTTAAGGTGGAAAGATGTCATGTTTTCAAGGATGTCATGAACAAAGTATCATATATGACATTAAGTGTAGGCTTAGCACTAGAACTATCACGGGTTCAACAAGGGGGAAGCTCTCAGACTTGCCTCCCTAAGATGGACTGATTTTTGTGAATTGGCTTCTCTCTCTGATAGGGAAGGAGAAACAGGATAAAAGTTAATTTTCTGTGGATGTTTTTGTGCATATTCTTCATCCTAGTTTGCTAGCTATGGAATCAAGAGAGAGAGGGGCTGATCTGGACACACCTGGAGGGAGACAGAAAGTCACTGGGGACTACACTTTCCCAGAGGCACTCCCTGCACTGCCAGTCAGCAGCGGGCTGCTCAGCCAGAGGTCACCCCAGCTGTCCACCGCTCGACTGAGACAAACCTGGACCTGCCTCTGATGTGAGTTCTCTGATTTGCTGAAGGACATGTTCAAGGTTGTTGACCTCAGGAACTGGAAAAACAAGCAGACCTTCTGGGCCTGAGGTGGGAGGTTTCGGAACACACTGCTTGCAAAAAGTGTCCTGGTCTCTGCCCAAAGACACACACTGCTACCCCGCAGGCCACCAGCATCTGCTGATGCTTCCGGGCGCATGTCCCTCTGACCCCAGCTGCTGGGACCTCCTCTAGACACGATTGCTCCTCTTCACTAAGGTCATGCCCACTGCCACTGGACAATGCAAACCCTGTGATAGCTGGGCCGGGTCAAGTTCACGGGACACTGCTGGGCCTCTGACAGAACCCTCCTGAGATGCCGCTGAATGTGGCTGTAACTCTAAGTTACACAACCGTGATGTGATTGGATTTCCTGTGCCTCTGAGCTCCGAGGAGCTAAGTGACAGCAGATGCTCCAGGGCTCCTGATCCCCACCCCACTCCAACCCCAAGGTCATGGACAGACACAGCCAGGAGTACACGGGAGCTGTGGCTGCTTCAGGTGGAGATGCCTGTGTTGATGCAAAGCAGACCTTTCCAAGGCTGCCAGAGGCTGCTGGTGCCCTGACCGCGGTGCTGAGGGACACACATCACACCAACCTGACTTATCTTGTTGATGTTGACCTGATCACCTGGCTGAGACAATGTTTGTCAGGTTTGTCCACTGAAACGCTTCCTCTGCCCCTCCCTTCCGCACTGGACTCTCGGGAAGGAAGTCACTGCGAGCAGCCCACACTTACGCAAGGGGGAGTGTGCACCCCCTTGAGGGTAGAATGTCTACATAAATTATTTCGAATTTTTTGTGGGAAATTGGACTCTTCCTAATCATTTATTTATATCATTTATTTATATCAGTATGGACTCATGGAGATTTATTGTATACTTTGGGTTGAAATACAATGCCACTTTACTTATTTTGTTACTCAGACTCTTCCAGCTTTGGCAACAGGGAGCTCTTTTCCTTGGCTCCTGTGTCTCTTTGACATTTTGACATTATTGCTTGGGGGTACATTTCCTACCTCCTTGGGGACTTTTGACCCCACTGATGTCAGATGTTGATGCAGCTGAGACTCAGATTGACCCCCTCCTTCATTCACCCGTACCACTTGCTACTGGGCCTCCGAACCCCAAGCTTTGGCTGTGCCTCTGGTTATGGGGGACCTCAGAGCTGCCGGACACACTGAACTTGAGACCTTGCCCTTTCCTCCCACCTGCAGCCACTGCCCTGGAGAAACAATGCCCTTTCCCCAGCGGAGTCTGCCCAGTTCTGGCCCCAGAAAAGCTTTGTAACCTTAGTAATGTAACTATATCCTCCATGTGTGTGAATAAACTTATTTAAAGGATGAAACAAAACAAAACAAAAAAATCTGCCTCTCAATGATCTTTGAAACCTACCTTATCTTCTCCATTCCTGGAATTCAGATCAATGTCACTTTGCCGAGACTGTTTTTATTACCTTCTCCCATCTGGCCAGTGTAGCATCAAGGTCTTTGGAGTCAACCAGACTCGGATTCCAATCCTACTGGCCCTAGGCTGTCACTTGATCTCTCAAAGCCTCCATTTCCTCACCTGTAAAAGAGGGATAATAATAACCTCCAAATAGCTACCAGATTGAGCTCCTGCTATGTGTATTAGGTGATAACTTAGGAAAAGCACCTAATATGATGTCTAACACACATAGTAGGTGCTCAACAAATGGAAGCTATCATCACTATTAGTAGTAGGAATACTGTAGTGATTTGTCTCCCTCAACCCAGTCTCTCCCTTACTGATTCTCTGCTCCAAGACTCAGAGGTAACAATGCCACCCTTTCATCCATGATCCTTCGAGAATCCAGAATTCAGAAACCCCCTGGAATTCAACATCTTTGGAAATCTTGCCCTGTTCTGTGTGCCTAACCTCATCTTCCTTCCCTCCCCAAATCCCACCAGACTATTCACTGTCCCTCAAACAGGCCTCACTTGACACCTCCTTGCCTTTGCCTGTGCTGTTCCCTCTGCCCACAATGATCTTCCAGCCTTTCTCCATCTGGGGACTTCCAGTTCCAGGTTTCTGTTCTCAGTGACTAAAACCAACCAGCCAGCTGGAGCTTGTGGCTGCTTCCTGCCCTCCAGCACCGCCCTAATGTTTTGACTATGTGTTGATGTGTCTGCCTCACACCCGCCCCCCTCACCAGCCAGCCACCCCATGGCCAGGGTCATGTTTTATTGCACCAAGTGGTAAGGAGGAAAGGGCATGGACCTGAAGTCCCACAAACCTGGGTGTGATCTGCATTTGGAGCTTATCAGCTGTGCAGCCTCAGGCAAATTTTCTAACATCTTCGAGCCTCATTTTCCTTATTTATAAAATGATGATAATGAGAGTACTTATTTTATAGGAATGTTGTAAAGATTTAAGTAGATAATCCATGTGAAGCACTTTGCATAATGCCCAGCACACAGAAAGTGCTTAATAAATGGTCACTTTCTCTCTTCTTATTAATATCAGGCAGCCAGGAGTTGCCTGCTCTGCCAGGCTCCATTTATTGATGGATTCAAGGCTAAAAATAGAGCTGCAGCCCGAGGAGTAGGTCCTTCCAGGGCTGGGAACTGACGCCCTTGGTACTGTGGATGGGGAAGGAGCCTGCTCCTCCCCCAAGGCACCTCTCGGAGAAACACACATCTTGCCCCCTCTGGCCTTTCTCCCATTGGTGTCCTGGGTGGGCGTGCAGAGGCGGCCCAGACCAGGCTGATGAGCAATCCTAGCAGAGGGCTTTGTGATCTGACAAGCTGGCTTGTAGCTCTAGCCCTGCCATTTACTGGCTCTGTGACCTTGGGCAAGCAGCGTTCCCTCTCTGAGGGTCATCATTATTCTCTAGCCTGGGAAACTGACAATGGTAATAATATAGTTTGGAATAACAAGCAGCTTGCATGCACAGAGGCCTTGAAACCAATGACAAGCTCTGGGACTCGACAATGACATCCCCTCTCTGAGCCTCAGTTTTCATATCTCTGAATTAGGCACAGTAGTCCTGACCTTACAAGGCTGTTGTGAGGACCTAGAGAGGTCACGGACAGCAGTTGCTGACAGCAGTATCACCCGATGGGCTCCTGAGTTATCTAGCGGCCCGTCTCCCAGTCTGAGGTTATGGGGAGCAGAGACAGAAATTTATTCTAGCTGTTTGTAGCTATCGATCCACCAGTCTTGGGAAATACAAAGAAATGCATCCAACAAGAAAATACCTCTTGTCTGGAGCTGCTAGCAGGTGGCCCTGCCAGTGGATAGACTACTCCCGTGGGATTGACGTCCCCTGCCATCAGTTCAGTGCTCTTGTAGAGCTGTTCTATCTCCCAGGACAAGAGTTTGATTTAATTAAAGCAGATCCTCAATTGTGAACGGGAGCCCCCGTTTTCCCTTCTACAGCTAGTCTTAACAGTGCTGTCAAAGGGCATAAGTCTGGCTCCCAGGTTCACTGACCCAGCCTCCTCCGTGTAGATATGCGGAGCTCAGATGGTTCACAGCCCCAGGGCCACACACACTGGATGGTTTCTCCCCTTCTTCCCTTCCTGGGACACGTTTAGTCAGGCTCCAGCCTCTTGCTCATTTCTGACCATGAGACAGATTCAGAATCACATGACAATAGCATCAATAAAAATATACAACCCCATCACAGTGCAGTCCTCCAGGGAGAAGAATAATACACTGGTCCATGCAAGAGACAAGAGCCTTGGGCCAGGGCACCATGTGCAAAGCTCTCTACCCAACCACCTGCAGTCTATGCACTGAAAGGTTCTTCTGCCCAGGCTGAGCATGAAAGGAGGAAGACTGGATGATCATCTCAGGGTGCCAGCAAGCCCTATAGGAGTTGGTGGGGGTGTCCATCCAGCAGCATCTGGAAGGAGAGTCTGGGCTCTGGATTCTCACTGTCCTGAGTATGGATCTTAGCTCTACACTGGGGGACCCTGGGCCAGACACTTAACCTCTCACCCCTGAGTTTCCTCAGTGTATGTTTATTTATTTGTTTGCATATTGATCAGTATTCCTGCTTACAAACACCAGAGTCTACTCTGGCCAGTTTAAGGAGAACGCAAATTCACATAAGCACGTTAGACTCGTTGGATGGTGGAGAAACATCCTCTAAATGCAGTTTGCTTTTTTTTCTGCAATTTTTATTAATTTATTTTTGTTACAGATGTTTCTCCTCTTCCCCCCCTAGACACCCTCCTCCTGATCCCGCCCCCCTCCCCCAAGCATTGCTGTCTATGTCCATTGGTTACGCATACATGCATATAAGTTCTTTGGTTTATCTCATCCATCCCCCCCACCCCCATCTTCTCAGGTCTGTCAGTCTGAACCATACTCCTTTCTATGTCTCTGGGTCTATTTTGTTCATTATATTCCACAAATAAGTGAGATCATGTGGTATTTGTCTTTATATGATTGGCTTGTTTCACTTAGCATATTGCTCTCCAGGTCCCTCCATGTCATCTCAAAGGATAAGAGATCTTTCTTTCTTACAGCTGCATAGTACTCCATTGTGTATATATCACAGCTTTTTTATCCACTCATCTATTGATGGACACTTGGGCTGTTTCCAAATCTTAGCAATTGTAAATAGTGCTGCTATGAACATAGGGGTACATATATTCTTTCTGATTGGTGTTTCAGACTTCTTAGGATATATTCCTAGAAGTGGGATCACTGGGTCAAATGGTGGATCAATTTTTAATTTTTTGAGGAAACACCATATTGTTTTCCATAGTGGCTGCACCAGTCTGCATTCCCACCAACAGTGCACTAGAGTCCCCTTTTCTCCACACCCTCACCAGCACTTGTTTGATGATTTGTTGATGGCAGTCATTCTGGCAGGTGTGAGGTGATACCTCATAGTTGTTCATTTGCATCTCTCTGATGATTAGTGATGAGCATTTTTTCATATGTCTCTGGGCCATTTGTATGTCCTTTTTGGAGAGGTGTCTAGGTCCACTGCCCATTTTTTAATTGGGTTCCTTGTCTTCCTTTTGTTGAGTTGTATGAGTACTCTATATATTTTGGAAATTAACCCCTTATCTGATGTATCATTGGCAATTATGCTCTCCCATACAGTGGGTTCCCTTTCCATCTTGATGCCTGTTTCTTTTGCTGTCAAGAAGCTTTTTAGTTTGATGTAGTCCCATGTATTAATTTTTTCCTTTGTTTCTCTTGCTTTAGGCGTTGTATCAGTGAAAATTCTGCTGCGTGTGATGTCTAAAATTTTGTTGCCTGCATTTTCTTCTAGGATTTTTATGGATTCATAAGTCACATTTAAGTCTTTTATCCATTTTGAGTTTATTCTTGTGTATGGTGTAAGTTGGTAGTCTAGCTTCATTTTTTTGCATGTAGTTGTCCAATTTCCCCAACACCATTTATTGAAGAGGCTGTCTTTCCTCCATTGTATGCTCTTGCCACCTTTGTCAAATATTAATTGAGGATAATGTCTTGAGTCAATTTCCAGGTTCTCTGTTCTGTTCCATTGACCTATATGCCTGTTCTTGTGCCAGTACCAAGCTGTTTTGATTACAATGGCTTTGTAGTATAACCTGATATTCGGTATTGTGATCCCACCTACTTTGTCTTTCTTTTTCAAGATTGCTGTGGCTATTTGGGGTCTTTTTTGGTTCCATATAAACTTTTGAAGTATTTGTTCTAGTTCTGTAAAATACGTCGTTGGTATTTTAATGGGGATTGCATTGAATCTATAGATTGCTTTGGGTAGTATGGACATTTTAATGATGTTAATCCTTCCAATCCATGAACAAGTTATATGTTTCCACTTTTTTATATCTTCCTCTATTTCTTTTTTCAATGTCCTGTAGTTTTCTGCAAATAGGTCCTTTACTTCTTTGGTTAAGTTTATTCCTAGGTATCTTAATTTTTTTTGCAACAATGGTAAATGGGATTTTTTCTTAGTTTCTCTTTCTGTGAGTTCATTATTGGTGTATAAGAATGCCATCAATTGCTTGATGTTAATTTTGTATCCTGCTACTTTGTCAAATTCATTTATTAAATCTAGTAAATTTTTTATGGAGTCTTTAGGGTTTTCTATGTACAAAATCATGTCATCTGCAAATAATGACAGTTTCACTTCCTCCTTTTCAATTTGGATCCCTTTTATTTTTTCTTCATGTCTAATTACTGTGGCTAAGACTTCCAGTACTATGTTAAATAAGAGTGGTGAAAGTGGGCATCCCTGTCTTGTTCCTGTTCTTAAGGGAAATGCTTTTAGTGTTTGCCCATTGAGTATGATGTTGGCTGTAGGTTTTTCATATATGGCCTTTATTATGTCAAGATAAGATCCCTCTATTCCCACATTGCTGAGCATTTTTATCAGAAATAGGTGCTGGATTTTGTTGAATGCTTTTTCAGCATCTATTGATATGATCATATGTTTTTCATCTTTCATTTTGTTTATGTGGTATATCACATTTATTGATTTGTGAATATTGTACCAGCTTTGCATTCCTGGGATGAATCCCACTTGGTCATGGTGAATAATTTTTTTGATGTATTGCTGGATCTGATTTGCTAATATTTTGTTAAGGATTTTGGCATCTATGTTCACCAGGGATATTGGCTTGTAGTTTTCTTTCTTTGTAATGTCTTTATCTGGTTTTGGAATTAGAATTATGCTGGCCTCATAAAACAAGTTTGGAAGTCTTCCTTCTTCTTGAAATTTTTGGACTAGTTTGAGGAGAATGGGTGTTAGTTCTTCTTTGAATGTTTGGTAAAACTCCCCCGTGAAGCCCTCCAGGTCCGGGCTTTTGTTTGCTGGGAGATTCTTGATTACATCTTCAATATTCTTAGTTGTTATTGGTCTATTCAAGTTTTCTATCTCTTCCCAGTTCAGTTTTGGGAGACTATGTGTTTCTAGAAATTTGTCCATTTTGCTTAGATTGTCCGATGTGTTGCTGTATAATTTTTCATAGTATTTGTTAATGATCCTTTGTATTTCTGTGGTGTCAGTTGTTACTTCTCTTTCATTTCTGATTTTGTTTGTTTGGGTCCTCTCTCTTTGTTTCTTGGTGAGTCTAACTAAGGGTCCATCAATCTTGTTTCTCTTTTCAAAGAACCAGCTCTTTGTTTCATTGATCTTTTTTAGTCTCTGTGTCGTGTATTTCTGCTCTGATCTTTACTATTTCTTTCCTTCTACTTGCTCTGGATTTTTCTTTTTGTTTGCTTTTTAGTTCTTTAAGTTGTGAGGTTAGATAGTCAATTAGAATTTTTTCTTATTTCTTGAGGTAGGCCTGTAGTGCTATGAACTTCCCTCTCAGGACACTTTCTCTGCATCCCATAGATTTTGTGTTGTTTTGTGTTCATTTTCATTGGTTTCCAGGAAGGTTTCAATTTCTTCCTTGATCTCCTTGATAACCCATTCATTGTTTAAGAAAATGCTATTTAGCTTTCATGTGTTTAAATGTCTTTGCATGTTTTTGTCGTAATTGATTTCTAGTTTCATACCATTGTGATCTGAGAAGATGCTTGATATGATTTCAATCTTCTTGAACTTGTAGAGACTTAGTTTGTGTCCTAACATGTGGTCTATATTTGAGAATGTCCCATGTGCACTTGAGAAGAATGTGAATCCTGCAGTTTTGGGTTGTAATTCTCTGTAGATATCTATTAAATCCATTTGATCTAGTGCATCATTTAGAGTCTCTGTTTCCTTGTTAATTTTTTGTCTAGAGGATCTATCCAGTGATGTCCACAGGGTGTTGAAGTCCCCTGTTATGATTGTATTGCTGTCAATTTCTCCTTTGAAGTCCTCCAGTTTTAAAATATATTTTGGTGCTCCTATATTGAGTGCATATATGTTAACCAAGGTAATATCTTCCTGTTGGATAGATCCTTTCAATATTATGTAATGGCTCTCTTTGTCTCTAGTTATGGCCTTCATTTTGAAGTCTATTTTATTGGATATGAGTATTGCTACCCCAGTTTTTGTTTTGTTTTTTCTTTTTCGTTTGCTTGATGATTTGTTGATGGCAGACTTTTTTCCATCTCTTCACTTTCAACCTATGTGAGTCTTTCGTTGTGAGGTGGGTCTCTTGTAAACAACATATATATGAGTCATGCTTTCTTATCCATTCAGCTACTCTGTGTCTTTTGATTGGAGCATTTAATCCATTTACATTTAAGGTTATTATTGATATGTACTTATTTATTGCCATTTTAATTAATTAATTAATTAATTTTTTTATCCTCACTCGAGGACATTTCTGCATTTATCTTCAGATAGAGCAGGAGGGAGAGAGGGAGGGAGAGAAAGAGAGAAACATCAATGCGAGAGAGACACATCGAGTGGTTGCCACCCACACGACCCCAGCCAGGGTGAGGACAAACTGCAATCGAGGTATGTGCTTTTAGCGGGAACCAAACCCAGGACTCTCTGGTCCGTGGGCTGACACTCTAACTGCTGAGCTAAACCAGCCAGGCTGCCATTTTAATTTATTATGGTTATGTTTCTCTCCCTATTTCTTCTGCTTATTACAGCAGTCCTTTTAACATTTCCTACAGTGCTGGTTTGGTGCTAATATAGTCCTTAGCCTTTTTTTGTCTGAGAAGCTCTTTATTTCACCTTCTATTTTGAATGATAGCCTTGCTGGATAGAGTAGTCTTGGATTCAGATCTTTGATTTTCATTACCTTGAATACTTCATGCCATTCCCTTCTGGCCTGTAGTGTTTCTGTTGAGAAATCAGCTGATAGCCTTATGGGGCTCCTTTGTAGGTAACTTGTTGCTTATCTCTTGCTGCCTTTAAGATTCTCTCTTTGCCTTTATTTTTTGGCATTTTAATTATGATGTTTCTTGGTGTGGGCCTCTTTGGGTTCTTCTTACTTGGGGCTCTCTGTGCTTCTTGAACTTGTATGCCTTTTTCCTTCACCAAGTTAGGGAAGTTTTCTGTCCCGATTTCTTCAAATATATTCTCTAACCCTTGCTCATTTTCTTCTTCTTCTGGAATTCCTATGATATGGATATTGTTACATTTCATATTGTCCCACAGTTCTCTTAAGCTGTCTTCCTGTTTTTTAATTGTTTTTTTTCTTTTTGGTTTTCTGATTTGTTGATTTTTTTCTACCCTGTCTTCTAATTCACTGATCCGGTCCTCAGCTTCCTCTACTTTGCTGGTTATTCCTTCCAATGTGTTCTTTATTTCTGCTATGTCATTCTTCAAATTTATTGGTTTTCAATGTTTCTATATCTTTACTCATGCTTGTTAAGCTTCCTCATTATCATCGCTCTGAACTCTACCTCTGATAACTTGCTTAATTGCATTTCATTTATCTCTTCTTTGGTAGAGTTCTCTTGTTCTTTAATTTGGGATTTGTTTCTTTGTTTCACCATTTTGGCTATCTCAGTGGGGTTTGGAGCCTGCCAAATTTTCCCTGTGGGTGTTAGTGTTCCGCTGATTGTGGCTCCCTCTACTGGGTTTGGATGAGTATGGGAGGACCCACGTTAAACACCACTGTCAAGTCTTACTTTCCTGGGTAGATTTGCAAGCCCAGGAAAGGTTCAGTTATTCACTAGCATTTTGCCCAGAGACTAATAGTCTCAGTTACTAGATGAACCTTGGGTTGTAGCCCTCAACTGAATAAAAAAAATCCCTCAGGTGTTCAGGGTAAGAGGATTTCCAGAGGGTGGGGCAGATGTTTGCTGGCTGTTAATGAGCCTCAATTTACATTTCTCTGGCCTGGCTGGGTGATGTTAAATTCCTGAGGGAGGGGCTGTTGCCTCTCCCCAGGGCTCTGGGAAGGGGCTCTTTGAGTAAGATGGCTACTGTCCTGTGATGGAGTGATTCAGCAAAAAAACTCCCATTGCCCTCCCAGCTCTCCAAGCTCCTGAGTCTCCACATAGTTCCAGTCCAGTCCTCCCTCTGCCAGAGCCCAAGGTCAGTGGCTGTAGCTAATTTAATGCTCTGTCCTGGCCCTCTGTACTATGGAGCCAGCTTGGGATGTTAGCCCCGAGGGAGCTGCTCACAGCTAAAACAGCTGCTGTCTGTGGGCTCCCAGCCTGCCCTCTCGTGCCTCTGCAGTTCCTACCAGGCTCAATTTAGTGTCCTTTTTCTGTCTCTGGTTATACAGGTCCTCTCCAGCTGCTTTTCTTTTGGTTTTCCCTGACAATTCATCTTTATTTTAGTTGTAATTCTAGTTTGGTCCTGGGAGATGGTCTGTGTAGCTTCCATTCACTCCACTGCCATTTTGGAATCCTCCTAGATGCAGCTTTCAGGATCATCTCTAAGAAGCACACTGCAGAATCAGACTGATGGGAGACTGTGGTTGCTGCCCCTGACCCCAGAGTCATAACACATTGGCCACACCCAGGCCAGGGAAAGGGATGCCCATATGCAGCCATTACCACATAGAGTTCATCTTCTGCTTGGTATCTCGGGTGTGATTGGATGAAACTAGGTCACACACCTGTAGGCTAGCTGCAAGGGAGCCTGGCTTCTGTTTTGAGAAGGAGCAACTCAAGCTACAAGGAATAGTAAAAATGCAGACAGGGATTTTTGAAGTTGTTGGACAGCAATGAATGACAAGCATTCAATATTTTTTTTCTTGTCTATTTCCCCTACCTTGATTGAAAGTTCCATGGGGCAGGTATCTTAAATGTCTTGCTCACCTGTGTATCCCCAGCACCTAACTTGGAGCCTGTGATGAATAAACAGATAAATCAAATGTGGGTAATAAAAGAGCCACTAGTACTTTTAGACAACTGGCCTACTCACAGTCTCAGGGGACTGTAGGCCCGTGCCTTTAGAGAAGATGCTCCTTTATGGAATGCATTCCTCCACAACTCCTTGCCTGATGGTGAACTTATCTTCATCTTTCATTCCTAGCTTTGACTCACCTCCTCCTGGAATCCTTCTTTGATGCACAACTCTATCCCTTTCAGCGCCATAATCACCACTGCAAATACCCTGCCCTGGTAGGCTTGTTTCGTATGGAGGTTTAAAAGGCAAGCTCTATAGTCTTAACTGGCTGATTTCAAACACTGGCCTCAACTGTTACTAGCTGTTGGAGCTTGGTTAAGTCATATAGTTATTCTGAGGACCATTCTCTTCATCTATAAAATGGGAATTCTATAGTATCTAAGTCACAAAGTTGTTGTGAGGTTTAAATGAGATAAAGTATGCAAGTTCTTAGAACAGGGTCTGAGACAGAGAGAACTCCAGTGACTGTTGCTGTTGCAAGCCTTGCTGTTCTGGTGCTTATCTGGACAATATTGTGATTGTTTCCATGTCTATATCCCTAACTTAACTAAGACCTTTGGAAATTAGGAGCTAGAGGGTCCTATATGCCCCCCCATACCTCTCCATGCATCTGTCACATAGATTGGGTACTCACACACTTTGTTGGATAAACAGTTAACTCAGAGAAATCACAAATGCAAAGACTGATAGATAAAACATTTAAAGTTTGTATATTAGCTCTAGCTGGTGTTAGAGCATTGGCCCATGCTCGGAAGGGTCATGGGTTTGGTTCCCAGTCAAGGACACGTATCTGGATTGCAGGTTTGATCCCCAGCCCCAGTCGGGCATGTGCAAAAGGCAACCAACCCATGTGTCTCTCTCACATTGATGTTTCTCTCTCTCTCCCTTCCCTCCCTCCCTTCCACTCTCTCTAAAAATCAATGGAAAAAATATCCTTGGGTGAGGATTAACAAAAAAGAAAAGTTTGTATATTAAAAAAATAACTAAAATTAAAATGTGACCCGGAAGTGGGCAGAATGGCAAATGACTAATTTCTACATTATGTAAAAATGTCATGCATGCCAATATAAAATACCTGAGTTGCTAAGAGATATCCGGACAAAGGTCATGAGCAGGCAATTCAAATGAGGAAACAGAAGTAGTAAGTAAACATGGAGGAATATTCAACCTTCAACAGGAGAAATAAAAATGAGATACAAATGAAGCCAGCAATAAACAGAATTCAATACCAAATTATTTATAACACTACAGAAGGTCCAGTAGCAGAGAATGGTTACATAAATAATGATACATTGATTCAGTGGCATGGTGTTTCACCATCAAATAATTATGAAAATGTTGAAACAAGTGCTTATGCTATAGTAAGTTTACTTTTTTATTTTTTCTTTATTGACTTTAGAGAGAGATAGAAACATCTATTGGCCACCTCCTGCATGTCCCCTACTGAGGATTTGGCCCATAGCTTGGGCATGCACCCTGACTGGGAATCAAACTGGCGACCTCTTGGTGCATGGGTTGACGCTCAACCCCTGAGCCATACCAGCCAGGCGCTATAGTAAGTTTACAAGTAGACTGAAAAATTAAATTTAAAGCATGATAACAAGTATGCACAATGTTCATCTGAATTTGGTGAAAGCTTGACAGAAAACACAAGAAATGCAAATGGTTGCCTTGCTAAAGAAGAGAAAATTTTATGGAGTGCCCACCATACGCCAGACACTATGTCAAGGGCTTCCACATACATGATCTCACTTAATTTCCCAATTCTCCCTAATCTCCAAGAGGTTGGAGTTGTTCCCCTTTATAGGTAAGGCAACTAAAGCATAGAAAGGAGCAATCACCTGCTGAGATGGCACAGCCAGTAATTGGCAGGGAAAGATGCCAACCCTGGGGTGTTGGACTCTAAGTCCAGTCATCTTTCCAACACATCAGATGTGTAAGATGGATGGGGTCCAGTGGTTTTTCTTTCTTTTTAAACATTGCTTTCGTGCTGTTTAAATGTCATTTGTGCAATCATAACACAATTAAAAGAACAATCCAAGCTGTCTCAGGAAGGCAGTTTAGCTCCTGTCCCTCCAGAGAATCCATGGATCAGAGCCCCACCCTGTCATTAGCCAACACCCATGGTTTTGCCCAAACAATACCAGGAAACAACGCTGCTGAATCTTCTGTTCCCCTTCATTGGATTAAAACCCTTGGGGAGGCACCTGGCATTTCCCTCACCTTCCTCACTAAGACCCTTCTTTCACCCCAGGGTACCCCAGGGACTCTGGATGCCTCAGCAGTGAGGATCCCAGGACCTTTGCACATTCCATCCCCTTGCCTAGAACACTCTCCTCTGCTCTTTGTGTGTCTGGCTCCTCCTCATCCCTTCCTCAGAGAGCCTCCCCAGTCACTCTTTATCTATCTTCATCTCTGCTTCCCTGGATTGCTCAGGGTTTTATTACCAAGTCAGGCTCCCTTTGCCCTGAGGGAGAATGCTTCTTGGAGGCTCCCTAGGCCCCATGAGGATTTGTCCTGAGGTGTCTGTCCAAAGCAGATCATTAGATTGGCCCATTCTTATAGGCATCACAGCCTGGGTGCTAGTGGACACTACCCCCATTCCCTTCAGAAGTACAGGAAATAAAGCCCTTGGAAAATCCCAAGTTATTCTACACCTGGAAGCGGAGGACTTCTTTTTGAGCATAAGAGAGAACCCCTCAGGAGCTCCCAGAAATACCTCCCTCACCTCTTGTCTCTAAACCCCCACATCTAATCATCTATTTATTCAATAAATGTCTTGAGCATCTCCCACGTGCCAGGTCTGTGCTCAGCACTGGGTATACACACCAGGGCAGGTCACTCACTGCACAAGGGCATCCAGTTGAGGCACAAGTGGAGCCTCATATTCAGCCCACGGACCGATCACCAAACTGTGGGCTCACAGAGCTGTGTCTGCTTAAAAGGATGCCTTTTTCTAATTTCCCTCAAAAGCACCGTATGGGCTAGAAACAGCACTGCACATTCATGAATTAAACCCATATGGTCCCTGCCCATGTGGAGTTACAGCCCAGTGAGAGACAGACAAATAATTAAACTAAACATATAATTAGAATTTACCCTTATTTTACCAGTGAGAACACTGGGTTTCTGAAACGCTATGTAATTGGCCCAAGGCCACACAGCTAGCAAGTGACAGAGTCAGGGTTCAAATTCGGGTCTCCTGGCTTCAAAGCCACAATCTGCTCCGCAGAATGAAAGAGGCATTTTAGCCACATCAGTATTCACGTTAAACTTCAGTTCCATCCTCCAGCATCTCAGTTTCTCCCTCTTCCTGACCCCTGAGATGATAAACAGATTTCTCTGATTCTGGAGGTCCCTCCTCTTGACCCTGCCAGCCCCTTCCGCTCAGCTCTGCCCGCTTGGGTCCACCTGCTGCCTAATTCAGAGGCTTTTAGTGAAATGACTCATGCAATTTTTACTTCCTGTCTCTTGTCTTTTGCACCCAGTCATTCATCCCAGGGGGTTGGCTGGGGACAGGCCTGAGTAACTGCTCCTGTGCTCTCCTCACTATTCCAGTCACACTGGCAAATAAAGCCATCATATATCTAGGAATAAGCTGATGTGAATAAAATTATAAAACTGTACTGAAGGACATAAAAGGAGATCGGAATAAATGGAGAGACACACCATGCTCCTGGATGGAAAGACTCAGTATTGTAAAGATGTCAGTTCTCCCCAGAGTAATCTATAAATTTAATGTGATTTCAATCAAAATAGCAAAGGTATTTCTATAGAATTTGACAAGCTGATTCTCAAGTTAAACTGGAAGAAAAAAATACATTAAAAAATACAAAAGAACAGAGGAATATAAAAAATTTTAAAATTTTTAATTATGGTAAAATACACATAAATTTACCATTTTCACTACTTTTAAGTGTACAGTCCATGGCATTAAGTATATTCAAATTGTTGGGCAACCATCACCATCACCACCATCCATCTCCAGAACTTTTCTATCATCCCAACTTAAACTCTGTGCCCATTAAACAACAACTCCCCATTTTCCTCTCTCCCATAAGAAAAAAATATTTTAATGAATAAAAATGAGAAGGAACTATCAAGCCAGAAATAAAAATACATAAACAAGAGAAATTCTATATGCTATATAAGTGTCTATCTATCTATCAATCATCACAAGTGCAGCATTTTGCATCCATGAGGAAAATATAGACTATTTAATCAATGGCATTAGGACAACTGGTTCCCCAATGTGAAACATATAAGAGTTGAACTCTACCTCACACTAAATACACATACAAAGTACCTTTGATTTAAAAAATGAAATGTAAGAAACATAGCCTGATCAGATAGTTCAGTTGGTTAAAGCATCATCCCGATACACCAAGGTTGCAGGTTCAATACCCAATCGGGGCACATACAAGAAGAAGAAATCAATGAATGCATAAATAAGTGGAACAACAAATCTCTCTCTCTCTCTCTCTCTCTCTCTCTCTCTCTCTCTTTCTCTCTAAAACTCAATAAATAAATAAATTTTAAAAGCCATAAAAGCGAAGAAGAGTAAAAAAGGTGGTTAGGTTTCATGACATAAAAACATTTAACTTCTGAGTAACAGGAGACTATATGAGCAAAGTTAAAAACAAGTAACAGCCTGGGAGAGCAAATCTGCCACAGACATACAGGAATGCAACAAGAACATATCTGGAAATAAAAATTTCGCTTTTATTTTTCCCACTTCCTAACGTCAATCAGAGGTTCCATTTTGCCTCCAGAGAATTTGTGTTTTTCTAGCAGGAATATAAAGCGAGAGAAACAGCCAACATTCAGATGTCATTGTTTTTTAACTTCCAAGATAGTCTGCTGAAGCTCACGTCAGAAGCCATGCTTTTGAAAGGCAGAGCCTTTGATTTGCCAGAGGCTGCTTTTGCTGAGAGAAGAAAATACTCCTGAAAATTAAGGACAAGTCGTGAAGAAAACTGTAGACAGTTTGTGCCTTAATTATAGATTGAAAAGAGAACAGAGACAGCCCAGACCATGTGCCACCTGGGAGGTAAATGGGGTCCCTGGGCTGGGAGAAAAGGGGAGTGGGATGAGGCATGACCTTGGAAGAGGTCAAGGGGGTCTGGGATAAGGGAACTGGACCTGCAGGACCACAAGGAGCGGAAGGGTGTCAGTGCCCAGAGACTGCTAAACCCCCTTCATCACCGTACCAGAGAGCTTTCTGCGGATGGGGCCGTCACCAGCAGACCCTCCATGACCTTTCACATGGGTGCCACAGGCCACCTTGGCTGAAGAGCCACATTAGCCACTCAGGTCTTCACTGTCCTGCCAAGGCCTTCATTGACAGGTGTCTGGAGTGCTCAGCAGGAGTGATGCCCACCCACGTCTGAATTTTGCTGAGGAGTCCCAGCCACAGTTATCCCTGCTAATGCAGCTCCTTTTCAAGTGGCTCAGAACATTCAACCTCCCAAACCAAGCGGTGAGATCTGACACCCGTAGAGCAGGTGGCAGTATGGAAGTAAAGACCCCCTGCAACTGCATTTGGCTAGAACTAGAGAATGGTGAAATCTACCCTGCCTAAATAGATCCACAATATATAAAAACTCCTGTAAATCAATAAAAATAGACCACTAATCCAACAGAAGTATGGGCAAAGATATGAAAAGTTAAATTCACAGAAGAAATACAAACATCTAATAAGTATATGAAAAGATGTTCAGTGTCAGTCGAATTAGGAAAATGCAAATTAAAATAATATGATACATTTGGCTTAGCAAATTGGCAAAAATTAGAAAGGCAGATAAGCATTGTAAAGTACTGTCATGTGCCATTGCTGAAGCCTTAGTAAAGGGCAATTAGGCAATTCCACCGAAATTTTAAATGTATACCTTTAAATGCACACCTTTAAACCAGCAGTTCCACTCAACCAAAATGTCCCACCAGGGCATGGTTGAGAAAATCATGAGTAAAGGGGACTGTCGAACATGTGTGCAGTAGAGTTGTTTGCAACACTGTTACAGTGAAAAATTGGGTAACAGATTGGGAGTGCAGTTGTGGGGTGCTGCCATGTAGGTGGGGTGGTTGCTTCTTGATTGACTGAGAGAGTGATCCTTCAGTAAACACTTAACTGTGTTAAGAAGTAATCCATGCAAATTTTTGGGACAAGACATTCCAGGCAGTGGCAACAGCCACTGTGAAGGCCCTAAGTATGGAGCATGCCTAGCATGTTCAGGAAAGCCAGAATGCCATTATGGCTGGGGCAGAGGGATGGGGACAGGAGAGAGGGGTCTGGAAGGTGGCACACCAGGGTACTGAGTGGGAGGTGGAGTGGGGAGGCAGATCATGTAGGGCCTTGTAGGCCATCGTAAAGGCACTTTGGTTTTTGCTCATAGATTGGAAATCACTGGAGATATGTATTATTAAGATTAACAAGCAGGCCCTGGCCAGTGTGGCTCAGTTGTTTGGAGCATCGGCCTATACACCAAAAGGTGGTGGGTTTGATTTCCATTCAGGGCACATACCCAGGTTGCAGGTTCGATGCCCGGTCAGTGCGCAACCGATCGACGTTGCTTTCTCACATCGATACTGCTCTCTCTCTTTCTCTCTCTCCCTTCCTCTGTCTCTCTTAAAAAAAAAAAAAAAAAAAAAAAGAATATAAAATCAAAGTATAGGATAATTTGTTTAAAAACTCATTTTAAAAAGACTGAAAGGAAATAACCAAAATTGACCACAGCTGCTGAGTTAGAGTGAAGGAATTATTAATTTTTTTCTCTATCCAATTTTTAATCTTTTAATGTCTCTTTATAGTGTGCTTGTGATTAAAATCTTCTTATAAGAATTGTTTTAACTGGATCCTTATGAAAAGACAGACAACTATTCCGAACGAGGAGGAAGGAAACAAAGAACACTGGGGTTAGAGGTAAAGGTCAGAGGCCAAGACAAGCAGAAATGGGGCCCATGGTAAAAAAAAACAAAAAACAATGTTGAAGTGGGAGGGAGACAGGCTAGGCAGGAGAGAGGAAGAGACGGAGAGATGGGGAAGAGTGAGACATGAGAGATGGTGACCATGACAGGGACAGGGGCCAAATAGGATACTAGGGCCCAGGACAGAGACTAGGCACCTGCCTAAGCCTGTGGAGGGGCCCAGCTCCATCATACCCCCAGCAGGCCCTCAACACCTCCATCAGCCGCACAGGCCCAGATGCCTGACCCAGGCAGCTGAGCAGCAGCCCATCCTCCAGCCCATTCCAGCATCTCAGGAACCTTCGGTGGCTGCTTGGATGATCAGCAAGGAAATGACAGGGTTGAACTTGAGTGTTAACAGAGCCCGCGTCAGCGAGGAGGAAATGGGCTGGACCCAACATAAACACTCTGAGAAGCACCTGGTACTTCTGAGAGCAAGACAGGCTACAGATCACTTTGACACCACACCCACATCACACAGCACGGAGGGCCCCGCACGTCTTACAGCCTGCACAGAGAAATTCTGGCACCTGGTGAAGGCTGGAGGTGTCTGCTGGAGGTCCCCAGTAGGGCAGTAGCAGCACCTGGCAG